>BSBN01000089.1:5127500-15117065 GCA_027924645.1 Cunninghamia lanceolata | reverse complement strand
GTTAAGAAAACATATTATATATAGTAATTATATAGTATATTTTATTTATATTTAATAGTTTATTATATAGAATAAAATATATAATAATAAATATAACTACAATGCATATTTTATATATAAAATAAATATATAATTACATTATATATATAAGTATTATTTAAATATAATATATTTTAATGTTACGATTCTACACTATAATATTATATTACAAATATATCTAATAATTTGTATTATATAAAATATAGTGCAATCTTGTGCAATGTTGGGATCATTCCTTTAACTTTATACACATTCCCATATATTTAGCATGTACCTTATCCCATATATACATATCCTTTAATACATTTGCCCAAGCCTTACATTTATTACACTTATTTGTACACCTACCCTAGTATAGTTGGTACCCAACTAAATCTAATTGTTTACCCACTCTAGCTAATTTCCACGATCATGTGGTCAATGTTGTAGTTGTAGACTTGACCCCTACCTTTTTAAAATTCATTCAAATTTTGGTCAACTACCCCTCTAAGTGTCCAAAATTGTATGGGCTTATAGGCAAACCAATGATGATTTGGCGGTCCAACTCATGATCCTAGAGGTGTGAATAATTTCTCCTCATATTTTCTCCACCTTGATGAAAGTCTTCTTGCATATTTAAGTACCTTCCTCATGTGTCTACCATCCTTGCAAACTGCATACTCATCTCACATATTCTTTTTTCCTCTAAAACTAAGCTTCTATGCTTTTAATTGTAGGAGCACTTGGGAGACCTTAGAGCCACCCAAGTGACCTAGCTTAAGTAGTAGGGTCACCCAAGTGACCTATCCTAGTAAAATAGGTGATCCACCTTGTCGGAACTTGTGACCCTATTATGATTGGCTGGCATGTGAATCTTCCAATTCCAACAATTTTTCTTCTAGTTTGGCCTTTGATCGACAATTTCCTTGTTTCTTAATGACATGAACCATTCCCACCAACTATTGTTTTTCTCCCCTTGAGTGATTGTTATCTCCCATTGATTGAGTTTTCCTTTTCCTATTGAAACATCCCATGCCTTATGCATCTGGGTGGTAGTTTTGTTTACATTTGGTTGTCTCTACATGATTTTATAAAGAAGCTCTGTTTCTTTTCCTCTTTGAGTAGGAATAGGACCCCACCTTCATAGATCTCCAAGCCCCCCTTTAAGCCATATCCATATTTCATCACAACATCCTTCCAGGCATTAAGCCTTCTTATATAGCATTTGAAACTTTTGAAGCTTTCATACCATTTTCCAAGCAATCTTCAATCTCATTGTAGCATTTTATTCTCCCTTCCCTATTTCCATCAAGAGGGGTGCCCTAAAGTTGGAGAGTAGAACACAAGACAAAAGCTAGATTCTCTGAGGAGATAGCTCACTACAACTTCAAGGAAGGTCCATTAAAACTTCACATTGGGTCCTTGCATTTATTTATTTCTATTAAATCTTTCTTTCAAAAAGTAGTTTAAAGTGGTAATTGGATTACCAATTTGCCTAAGAATTAAAAGATTTTGTTATTACTTTCTTAGATTGTAGATTAGATTTAAGTTGCTTCTTTAGATTATATTAGATTTAGAATATTCTTTTATTTATTTATATTCGAAGCACTTTGTCAATTCAAAATATGTGTAAAAATAAGTGATCTCCATTTAAAATCAAGATTCATCCATCTTCAACAATAAAAACAACAAAAATTATTTTGTCAAACAAAAAATTAGAATATTTATTACCTAATTAGTGCACTTGAAATATATATATATATATATAGCTGAATACATATTAGTTTTGCATTCATCTAAAATAGAACATAAAAGGTAGGCTTATTCACAGGGTTCAAAAACCTCTTATAGAAAGCAAGTCAACAAGAAAACAAATCAAGAAAATTCAATGAGTTAAGTGAATCAAACATCAACAATTATTCAACCAAGCAAAGACAAACAAACTAATTAAAGCTACTCTTTTAAGTTTTCCATTCCTCCATCACTTGTATTTTCATGCCTAATGTGTCCTAGAGTTAGGGAAAACTGGAATGATGTAGTTTTAAGAAAGATAAGAAAATAAACCAATACAAGAAACACCAACCAAAGAACAAGCTCAAGAACAAGTAACTATTCTTAGACAAATTGAGGAGGCAAACAAAAGAAGGTGTGCAAGAGAGTTAGTCCTCTTGGAAGAGCTTATTGAATTATAAGAACATAGGGTTAACACCTTTCGTCTCTTTGCCCAAAATGAGATTAGTAGAATTAGAGCCAATGACCCACCTAGACAAATTTGAATTAGTACTACACCTCTCCAATGATTCACAAGAGAACATTCCAAACACACCAATACTAATGCATTGTTTGAACACAATAGTCTCACATTAGGGACTTCTTCCTTGTGAAGTGACAGAATGAGTATTGGGACCCCAGTCAACATAACAATATTGGTGTCACCCATGCGACTCTCTTTCGACAAGAGTGGCAGTGATTGGATCCATGCTAGTAGCAAGGGGTGACTAGGAGTATGCTAGTCTAGAACAGAGGAATTTATTTGAATGGTATTAAAATAGAATATAAATATGGCATGTGGACTATTTGATAGAATTTTATTTTGAGATTTTTAATTTAGTTTCATCCTAACCTTTTGCCAATAGTTTGCTAGAAATCTATTCACTGCAATGGCATTTTGAGCATACAAACTAATGATACAATAATCACATCCAGGATAATAATGATATAAAAAGAGCATGTACGATAATAACATAATGTTTTTAACATTTACAGAGCTTAGGGCAAGAATGCGAATATTCAATTTTGTGTTGTAATAAGTTCTATTCTATTATTTTCACGCACCAACAGAATAGCAATGGGGGAAAGTCAGAGATGGGCTTGTTCCATAAGAAATGTGGTGATTCTGATATTGATAGGGCTCTTTGTGTTTATTGCCATTGTGGCATATCATACTCTAGGGCTTCATCCTTCGGCATTCCAGCAAGTTCTATGGCCTTACAATGGAGGCTACAAGAGGTGCTAGGGGGTTCTGGAAGCAGGACATTGTGCATCCAATGTATTTTGATCTTCATTTGCAAGCTCTCCAGAAACAAGACTGTGCATTGATAATCATGCAAAATGTGCTTTGGATATGTGTGAAGGAATTCTATTTAGAGATGCTTAAGAAAGTCTAGCTAGATACCAAAAGTTTGCAAGAATATTCTTTCTCAGTGGTAAATTTCAACCCACATGGTGTGCTTAAATCTTCTTATGTTGAAGGTTCTATTTATGCAATTATTAAAGATGAGAATTCAACTATTTTGATGAGAAACAAGCCAAAATGATTTCTCCATTATGCCGTTCTAAAGTAAATCTTTCAGAGTATGGAAATTTTCTAGATAGTTCATATGGGGTTCTGACATTATCTTCTAAAGCACAAATCCCAGGGTAGATGGAAATACTTGATGGATCAATCTCCTCAGTAGAAATGCAATTCCCAAAAGATAGAAACACAAGGACAGAGGTGTTTGATATAATGAATGTAGAAGTAGAAAATTGTAGTAGGAATCAAGATCAGATGGAGGGACCCAAATTAACACAGAATATGCTCTAGTTATAAGAGACAACATTCATGACCATGTACAAGTTACAAAGAAAGTGCCAGTAGAAGCACAAAATGACACTCATTCTTTTAAGCATAATATTTTTAAATTTTTACCAAATCAAGAGTCAATAGTATATAGGTTGGATGAATCTGAAGCTGATTACAGTGTTTATGATTCATTTGGGGTTGTCTTGTCTTCATCTGGATCAAAAATAGGAAATGAGTTGTAGAGCTTTGGAACTGATTCAAAAGTGGAGCCATATAAGACAATTATAACCTATGATCTAGAGGGACTGGGCGTGTTAATCTATGAAGATCAAGATGAAATGGATGTTCTATTCATTGAAGATCAAGAGGAATTGGGCCTGTCTATCAATGAATAACTAGAGGAATTGTGCTTGCCAATCAATGAATATGCAGATGAATTGGGCCTACCAATTAATGAAGATTTGGGCAATTTGGCCTATGAATCAATGAAAATACAAAGGAATTTAGTTTGTCAATCAATGGTGATGGAGCAGTACTCGAGTAGTTTGACACATCAAAATTTGAGAGCCCTAAGAAGCTTGAAGCGCATGATCCCATTTTAACTAGTCAATCTAGAACACTAGACTTGGAGAGTCCTAATCATATGGAAGTTGTCATGGTAGCGGCCCAGAAAAGAGCAAGAAAGGGGTATCAGATGATTAAGTTATGGAAGATTCCAAAAATTTGGGAGCATTTCTGTCTAGCACTTCAAATAAGTCTCTAGAAAATATTCTAATTAATGGAGTTATAAGTGCATTTATTTTTGCAGCTGCAATAGTGTGTGCATATTTTGTTAATTGGTACAAAAAAAGGGCAACATATGCTAGTCCTAAGACTTCACCAGAATCTGTTCAAAAAGTTCAAACAAAGATGAATGATCCTACACAACATGATCTGTTAATATAGTTGTCAAAAATAGAGATCCTATATTCGCAATGCGATTACCTTGATTCACTACAGATCAGCACTCTTGATGAAACCCTTTATGATCGGAGGGGCTCCTTTGTGCCATGTGTACAACTCCTGAATGAGTATTCTCCATCATAGGTGGTCAACCCTTCTAGAGAAAATAAATATAATATGTGGATTGCATCAAGTATTGGAGGAAATTCTTTTTACACTTGCACAACGAAGGGTAGCAGGAAGGGTAATTCAGCCTCTGCCAAAAACCAAGAAAACATGATTACTAGAGAAAAATCTATGGATGGTTCTTCTAATGGAAATTTTGAAATGATGACAAAGAAGGTAATTCTACACTCAATATCACAACCAATCCTATTTCTCTTGAGAATGCAGAAGAATCCAACAAGTTTTTCTTTTCTTTTGTATTCATATCTTTATTTCTCTTAGGGATGCAACATTCCAATGTTTTTGAAGCATTTTTCTTTGAAGAGATCTTCCTTCATTGACTTTGCATATGATATGATATACCCTCTAGTTTATTATTTATATTGTTGTGTTATTTGAAACATACTTTTAAGAGATTTAATAAACGATATGATATTTCTAGTCTATAATAGTGAGAGTAAGAGTATTTCTAGATTCAACTGTCATGTAGTATTTTTTTTTATTATCAATGTTTTCAGGTCACACTCTGTGATAATCATGTGTAAAGCTTAGTTTTGTAATATAATGATGGCCAATGATTTTGTGTTTTTAGAAACATCTCAACAACAAATATCACCACATTCTTTAAATTCTACTAATGGATGGACAACAACCATTCACCATCAACAAAATGGTATGCTATCTTCTCAAGAAATTACTTATTACATTTATCTACATGCTATATCGACATACCCAATACACTTTAAGGTGTGATTGCTAGTTATATTAATGTCAATGGTACTTGCATTTGGATGAAATAGAGTTTTAGAATGAACTCCCTTAGCTAAAACCATGTCTCGATACACCATCTTGCAACCATTTTTGTTGAAAACCACATGCACACCCAGATCATTTATCTTGCTTATAGATAATAAGATCTGGTTGTCTATGTTGAATCGTTGATTACAAAACATCCTACATCATACAAACACAAACTATCCTTAGAAATATCCCTTCAAGAAAATCAACAACAAAATTAAAATAGCAAGACTGGGTATATACAAAAACTCATGTAGGGTGGAGCACCAACATTTGTTTTATTTGGAATTTGATCTAATCTTCTCATAGGTCTTACCTTTAGCTGCTCTTCATCTACATCCTACATCATACAAACACAAACTATCCTTAGATATGTCCTTTCAAGAAAATCAACTACAAAATAAAAATAGCAAGACTGGGTATACAACAAAACTCTGTAGGAAGGGCAAAAATTTGAAATTCCAATAACACAGGACCTGTAGAATGTGAGACTCCCTATGGATACATATCCTTAATCGAAAGGGCAACCAATATCTTTGCATCAAGTTGTAAGTAATACTTCCCAAGGTTGCTTACTTCTATGTAATGCTTGCAAAGAGAACACCTTACATAAGAGATTAATTAATGTAGTGATTGTATGTGAGTACATCCTCACAAGGCGTAAGCCAAAAAATGTTTTGTATGCTTCTATTTAAGTATCCACTCTTTCATGAGTAGTGATGGTATAGTGCCTCTACATAATGCTTGCAAGGCGTAAACTATGGAGACACAATTGAAATGCTTGTAAGTAGAAAATGGTTACAAGAGAACACACTTTCATTAGTGTGGGGCCAGTAGAGTGCTTGTAAGTTTAAGTAATTTTGCAAGACATAAAGACAAAATTGTTATGCTTGTATATAAACAATGCTTACAAGACATAAAGATGCCAAGGTTTGCAGTTTCATTGCCCACAAGATCACCCCATGATTTACTTTCATTAAGGTAGTGTTTACTCGCAAGTATGCTTCCATAGAATGAAGAGGCAATTGGTTGGGATAGTTTTTACAGTTGATATAGCCCCCAAGACAAAAGATGTCAAGGTTTGCAATTGCAGGTTTAGACTTTTGATGGATCCTCTTAATACACAACAGCAAAATCAACCTAGAATTCAACACCATATTGGACTTAAACTTTGTAATTAGCTTCTATTAAAATAATTCAAATGCATAATACTGCCAAATAGTGTTATAGAAAGAAGGCATTCCCTTATACTCAATAGTTTTCCAACCATCTCATGCTTCCCTCTTTGTCCCAAAATAATGAATTCTACCTCTCCTTTCTGCTGGGACCATTCCTCCTATATCCCAATTGAGCTTGCTCTTTCTAAACTGAACTTGCTCTCTAACAGAATTGGCTTCTAATTAAATGAAACTAACATTCTAAACAAAAAGAAAAAATTACTATCTAAAAAGAACTGAGCAGATCTGGATATCTATCCACTGACTCATTGTACTCCCTCACTGTCGAACATGATCTAGTTTTATGCCAGGTTTGCTCTTGCATCACTTATTCATGGTATACATCCTTAACCAAAAGACCAACCAAATTGAGGTCTTTGAAAGGGTACCTATCTAGTCGTGTATAGATGCCTAAGTATAGTCCAAAAAACACTAAAAGAAAATAGGACATCATTTATAGGATTCTTAATACAAAAATCTATAGGGTTCTTATTTTCTTTCCCTCCTCTCTTCCTCCTCACCTAACCATTGGTGCATGGTTCATTTTTTGTGTTATTTTTGTCTTATTGTTTTTTCCTGGATGTGGTTATTGTATCATGTTAGATTTAGTCTGTATTAACATTACACCTTGCAACCATTACTTAAATAGAAGCATACAAAACATTTTCTGGTTTACACCTTGTGAGGATGTACTCACATACAATCACTACATTAATTAATCTCTTATGTAAGGTGTTCCCTTTGCAAGCATTACATAGAAGTAAGCAACCTTGGGAAGTATTACTTACAACTTGATGCAAAGATATTGTGGCAAAGATATTGGTTGGCCTTTTGGTTAAGGATATGTATCTATAGGGAGTCTCACATTCTACAGGTCCTATGTTACTGTCATTTCAATTTTTTGCCCTTCCTACAGAGTTTTGTTGTATACCCAATCTTGCTATTTTTATTTTGTAGTTGAGTTTCCTGAAAGGACATATCTAAGGATAGTTTGTGTTTGTATGATGCATGATTCAAATTAAGAGTAGCTAAAGGTAAGACCTGTGAAAAGATTAGATCAAATTGCAAATAAAACAAATGTTGGTGCTCCACCCTACATGAGTTTTTGTATATACCCAGTCTTGTTATTTTTATTTTGTTGTTGATTTTCTTGAAGGGATATTTCTAAGGATAGTTTGTGTTTGTATGATGTAGGATGTAGGTGAAGAGCAACTAAAGGTAAGACCTGTGAGAAGATCAAATCAAATTTGGAAGAAAAAAAAATCACCACCAAGGTCTCCCCGAAGGTATCCACCTCACCATGGTGGTGCTCCACCCTACATTGCTGCTAAGCAGTCAACTAGAGCCAAATCACGTAAGCCAAAGTTAAATGTTTTCTAATCAATGATTCAACACAGACAACCATAACTTATTTCCTGTGAGCAAGATAAATGATTTGGGTGTGCATGTGGTTTTCAACAAAAATGGTTGCAAGATGGTGTATCAAGACATGGTTTTAACTAAGGGGGTTCATTCTAAAACTCTATTTCATCCAAATGCAAGTACCATTGACATTAATATAACTAGAAATCACACCTTAAAGTGTAATGGGTATGTCGAGATAGCATGTAGATAAATGTAATAAGTAATTTCTTGAGAAGATAGCATACTATTTTGTTGACGGTGAATGGTTGTTGTCCATCCATCAGTAGAAATTAAAGAATGTGGTGATATTTGTTGTTGAGATGTTTCTAAAAACACAAAATCATTGGCCATCATTATATTACAAAACTAAGCTTTACACATGATTATCATAGAGTATGACCTAAAAACATTGATAATAAAAAAAAATATTACATGATAGTTAAATCTAGAAATACTCTTACTCTCACTATTATAGACTAGAAATATCATATCATTTATTAAATCTCTTAAAAGTATGTTTCAAATAACACAACAATATAAATAATAAACTAGAGGGTATATCATATCATATGCAAAGTCAATGAAGGAAGATCTCTTCAAAGAAAATACTTAAAAAACAGTGGAATGTTGCATCCCCGAGAGCAATAAAGATATGAATACAAAAGAAAAGAAAAACTCATTAGGTTCTTCTGCATTCTCAAGAGAAATAAGATTTTGATTGTGATATTGATTGTAGAATTGCCTTCTTTGTCATCGTTCCAAAATTTCCATTAGAAGAATCATCCATAGATTTTTCTCCAGTGATCACATTTTCTTGGTCTTTGGTAGATGGTGAATTACCCTTCCTACTACCCTTCGTCGTGGAAGTGTAAAAATAATTTCCTTGAATACTTGATGCAATCCACATATTATCTTTATTTTTTCTGGAAGGGTTGACCACCTATGATGGAGAATACACTTTCAGGAGTTGCACACATGGCACAAAGGAACCCCTCCGCTCATAAAGGGTTTCATCAGGATTGTTGATCTATAGTGAATCAGGGTAATTGCACTAAAAATATAGCATCTCCATTTTTGACAACTATGATAACAGATCATGTTGTGTGGGATCATTCATCTTTGTCTAAATTTCTTGAACCGATTCTGGTGAAGTCTTAGGACTGGCATATATTGCTCATTTTCTATATCGATTAACCAAATATGCACACACTACTGTAGCTGCAAAAATAGATGCACTTATAACTATTAATCAGAATATTCTCGGGAGACTTATTTGAAGTGCTAAACAAATGTGATGCCCTAGATTTTACAATTGAGAACAAACTGAAAATCTTTGATTATTTCCTAAAACATTGTCAATGATTTAACTCTAGTTTACAAATAATAATATCGCGAGTACAAAATTTTGAATAGGCATACATCATCATACATATTATGAATAAATTTGTGCATCTAATGAACTTTTGTATCAATCATCGTAAATGTTTATCAGAGGTTTTAATTTTTCCTTACATAGTTACACACAACTATAATAACATGATACAATAGTCTATTGGAAAAATAAGAAAACCTTGATTACGTAGGGTAAATAATTTAATACATCATGGCTCGATTTTCAAATGAAGCATAGAACAGTATAGTAAAGTTCAATCATAAAATATACATTATCATAGAAGAACAACTAAGCTACCCATGCATATAACAATTCAAATCACGTTTGAAAACACCTATCACTAAGGTCTACCTTGTCAACAGATGTATAAAATAGATCTATTCGAGAACCTTCCAAATAGGATTGATACTAAGTAAGAACATCTCATCTTAAGTTTTCCTGATTACCTTACGTCATTCATATAATGCTTGTCTTAACACCTGTAACTGTCATAAACCTACACAACTACAAATAACATTATTCTCCCAAGGTCAATAAATATACATGTTAGATATCAATGCATGAAAAGAATGGAAAAGAGGACCTAAGGGCTAGACCTAGTGCCTCGGGCACTCATTCGTGATGGCCTTGCCTACATACACATAGCACAAAGGCATCGTAGTTTGAACTAGAATTTGAACTTCCAACCTGATTAGGTTGGATTAGGAGTAAAAACTCAAAAAGGGATGATAAATAATTCTTATCCAATTTCCCTATCCTAACAACATACTATTCATATAATTTATTAAAACATATTCTACGTAATATAACAACTTTTCTTAAAACATATTCTACGTCACATATTGTGATGCGTCTGGTAAAAAAATCATTGAAAAGAAATCAAAATTATATCTATTCTACACTAGAGAGGAGAGGCAGAAGGAGATCAAGGGGATGTTTAATTTCAAAGTTAAATCTCTTCTGGGGAAGAATCTAGAAATTCCCCTCTTCAATGGACGTCATAGAAAAGATTTATGGAATGGTGTAATTGAGATTTTGGGATACAAAATTAGTTCCTAGAAAGGGAAGTGGTTGACATTGGTGGGCAGATTAACTCTACTTAAAGCAATCCTCTTGGCAGTCCCCATTTATATGATGTCAAGTCTGTAGATGCCTAGAGGTATAACAAACAATTTGGGGAAACTGTGAAGGAGATTCTTATGGTAGGGCTCTATGGAGGAAAAAAAGATTCATCTCATCTCATGGGAGAAGGTTTGTTGACCTGAATCACATGGTGGAGCAGGAGTGATTAATCAGGAAATGCAAAATCTAGCTCTTAGAGAAAAATTGGCTTGGAAGATGTATAAGAAGCCACATACGAAAAGGGTAAAGATAATGCAAGATAAATATCTTAATTCTCAAGAACCAAAAAGGATTTTTAATGTAGCTAATCCTCCGTGAAGATTGTCAGTATGGAATTTCATAGTGAGAAGCAAATAAGTCATCTTGCCTAGGCTTTCATGGACAATTCACAATGGAAGGCAAGAAAAATTCTAGGACGACTCTTGGAATGTGTGGCCCAAATTGGATGCAAGTAGAGATCTAAAAGAGGCAGAAGAATATCTAAAGAGCTCATCGGTAACTAAGGTATACAATTATTTTGGTATCAATCCAAGTTGCTATCCTTTGAGAGTAGTTTGAAATTTTTTTGATAATTGTAACTTCCCTTAGAAGCAAAAAACTATATTGAAGGATATGTTGAAAGAGAGAATTATTTATTTCTTTGCGAAGAAGGAAGTTTTGTTCTAGACTAGGGATGGATCGGGTTAATATAAGGTGAAACAAGGTTACAAGCAGCTTGCATTAGGGGAAAGTATGGATTGGCCAACACATCTATGTTGGGTGGATGCGATACTCCCCAAAGGGGAACATTTACATGGCTAGCACTAAATAGGAGAATTTTAACAGGTGAAAGAATTCAAAAGATGGCGATTGGGATGAATTTTAAGTGTGTATTATGTGGGGAAGATGAGGATAGCACTGATCATGTTTTGCTACATTGCAAGTTTAGTGGAGAATGCTGGGGCTGGCTTCTCAGGCAGTTAAATTGGTGCACAACATTTCCCAAAACCTTGATACAGTTCTTCAAAAGCTGGCCTATCCTTTTCATAGAAGCGTTCTATGAACACCTATGGGTTGTTAGTCCATCTATGTTGATCTAGACCTTGTGGAGGGAAAGAAATTTTAGGATTTTTAGAAATAAAGTGAAGACCATTCAGGAAGTCTGGGATGAACTGGATAATGCCATCTCAGAAGTTGTAAATGCCAAGATCATAAGATCTAATTGTTCAAATACTAAGTGGATGAGTTGGGATGAGCTATGACCTAAAACTGGAAAAATCTGGACAAAAGACCATGTGGAGTGCCGACTCAAGTGAGAGCTAAGAAAGTGGATAGGTCCAAGATCAAATGGTGCCCACCAGAAAAACCCTTTATTAAGCTCAACTTTGATGGCGCTTGTCACAAAAACCCAAGGCCCTCAAGTATGTGCTACATCATAAGGGATAAGGAGGGGAGACTCCTAGCTGCAAAAGCATCTAAATTACCTAAGGGGACTAATAATATCACAAAGGCTTTCACAATTGTACAAGGGATCGAAAATTAGCGTTAGACTTCAGGTTTAAGAATGTGTGGATTGAAGGGGACTCCCAAATCGTCATTAGAGATTTACAAAAGAAATGGACTGATAATTGGATCATTAGGTATATCTTGGATTAGGCTTGGGAAATTTTGGAGAAATTTGAGTCATATCAGATTTCACACTGCTAGTAGAGAGAGGGTAACAAGGTGGCAGACTAACTAGCAAATTATGCTATAGATCAGATGGAGCTTGAAAGCATTTTTTAGCAGCTTCGCAATAATTTTCCAGAGAATTTGCTATCACTAATTTCATATGATAAAGAGGACATTGAGTCCATGTCGGGGGAGAGAGATGAGAACATCGACAGGCTAGTGGAAGGGGTGGTGGGGTGTGGGAACCTAACAGTACCAAATTAGATAGTCAGGGGCTAGCTAGGATTTAATAATAACATTTTTGGTTTTTTCTGAGTCATTATAATTGTTAGAACGTCTATTTAAAGTCCTTTCAATTGGTTAGTTTAAGCTTGTTTATTGAAGGATGGATGTTTACATCAGCCTACATTAATGAGTTATAACGTTAGAACGGATCCTATCCTAGGATTGGGATTGGTTGGTTGGTTGATGTTTAGATTTCCAACTATGATGAGCTGCAGGCATGATTGAGTGTGATGAAACTTCCTTAAAGGATGAGTAATTGAATAAATGATGTGATGTCTTCACATGGATACAATTGGTCATTAATGACATATCTCTCAAGATCTCCTTCATCGCACTTATGTTTAATTTCTTTCAATTCTTTGGTAATGTTATTGTCAAATTGTGAGGAAGGATGAAACTTATAGCCGCCGATATTTATGAAGATATCAGGCAGATGTATAGAGCAATCTTCAGTACTCATTTGCAGCATCTACGTCATCCTCCTACATGTAGCAATGACTCCATGGAGGCTTGGACAGGTATTTTAAGCGTGCATGTATTTATTGAGGATAACACACATCTGTGAGTGTTAATGGCAAGGGATAAAGAATTTATAATAGGCTTTAAGATCATGCCATGCAACCACCTAGGCCTTGGTGCTACAAGGATCAACAGCAATCTTTATTCCCGATAGATGATATATTTAGAAGTGAGTAGTAGGTGATCATCACTTATATCTCTCCTTGTTTCTTGTTGTGTTGTTCTCTTTGTAGATCTAGCGATGGCGATGTAGACTCCCAACCAATGGATCTTCCTTCTGACTATGGACGACAAACCTATATATCAAGGTGCCTTGAATATTGTGTTTATTAGGCACATTTTTGAGGTGGAGTGTGATAGCATGGGGTTTTCCATTCGTTGCATGCTTGGCTACTATCTCTTCCAACCAAGGGAGAGGCTGAATAAAGGGTCGGAGATTGTGACATCTTTCATCTCCAATTTTTTTTGATCTTACTCAAGATCAAGAATATTCCTACACTATCGAATGTGCCTTCACCAAGGATGTTTTTATCAGTGCAGAGAAGTGGAGAGTGGCACTTGTAGTCTACATGATTTTTAGGAGGGCGAGGCAGATATTGCTGATATATTCGATAGAACCTTGTTGTAGATGTTGCATCATGCAATGTGTGTTTACATAGGGGTGTAGAGAGGCTTAAGGTTGGACTATTATAATAAGTTCAATTGACACTTCAATGCTCTGTAATGTTCCCTATTGGAACAATACTAATTTTACCCTAAAAATTCAAGTACCACAAGTTTAGGGTTAGGGTTTTGGAGTTATCATGTAATTAAATTCATTCACTCAACTCAATTATAGTGGGGATGACAAGACATTCGTTGGCACATGATACCTCCATGCAGGCCCTTATGGGGGGCATGGCAGGTCGCATGTTAGGTTCCCCACATACAAGCCCTAACAGAGGTTTGGTAGGATCCAAGTTATCATACAAAGCCTCCATACAAGCCCTTACAAGGGGTATGGATGGGGTGCAAATTAGACTTGCCCCCAAACAGATCTTAGGGGGGTATGGTGGGATTTCTTGCCTATTGCCTGCTTGTCATTCCCCTTATGATGGAAGAGTTGATAATGATAACAATAAAATATTCATATGGATTCCAATTTGGCCTGTTAAAGAGTATTTCAGTAATATATCTTTTGATACCCCTGCGGTCTAGAAGACTAGTATAAATATGTTTCTCTGCAAATTAGAAATCTGCCCTTTAACTTGAGGAAATATTACTCCTTATAATCTGACTTATTAATATAATGAGTTTGATGTCTCTTGTTCTTGTATTGTATACTTATATTTCTCAGCCAATCTTCTTCGATCGAACTATTTCCCCTTTTTCCTCACCATCTTCCACACCTTATACCCTCATCAAAAAGGATGTCCTTTAATGAAGGGCTATGTCTTATAGAAGGTATCCTTTAATTACCAAGCACCCTTTCATAGCATATGACTGTTACTAAATGAATCATTGCAGTCTTACTAATCTTGCCTTTTGTTTGTGATCGATTTCTTCTCATACTATGTTGCTTCTTATATTCGTTGCTAACTATGAATAACAACCTATAACATAAACATAGATGGATATTCATGGCTACTTTATAAGGTTTTGATGTATATTTACAAACCTATGAATCGCATCTTTGTCTTATTATAAGGAGTCATTACCATGTATGATCGTTGGCTGAGATTACAAAAGGTGACGCTAATGATAGGAGTATGTCAAGTGAATTTGCCAATTCAGATTTTGACATCGATATCATTTCTTCCTTTAATTCATATCTCCGCTACATACTACTAACCATGAATCCAACCTTAAATATTTCTTGATTACTCTTAAATAATCACTGCTGTCATAGTTGCTACCTTAATAGTTTTTATAATTTTATATATATTTTGATTATAATATTTGTATTTATATTATTACTAGTTATATTTATTTTGTATAATATAATAATATATCTTGTTAATATATTATATATTATATAATATTATTATTTATTAAACAAAACATTGCATTTCACAAAAGCACTTCAAAATCTTTAATTTAAACAATGCCTAAATATTGGGACATCACAGTCCACCCTGCCCAAGATTGCTTGTCCTCAAGAAATCATAAAACTCTTTAAGATTCCCTTTAATTCCTTTGAGGGATTGTTGTTGATGTACTTACCTTAGTTCCACTGCCCTCATTGTTCTTTAAGATCATAAGGTTGATGACAATTATTCTATGTGTTTGTATTTCTCAATAACAAGCATTAGTAACTAATGATGTTTGTAACTTAATATAAGTTATTGACCCCAAAGAAGAGTCATGTTCAAATCCCATGATGATGAGAAAAGATAACCATTTTTTGAGGAATAATATTATATGATGTCATAGAGATAAAATTTGTGTAAGGATTCAAACAAGGTTTTCGATAAGCTGATTTCTTATGAGGAGTTTATAGGGTTTCAAATTACTTATCTTAGCCAAATATATGTTATACCTATATGTACAAATTGCTAAATGAAAGATGTACAATAGTTAGTCATTCCTTAACAAGTAATAGGACTTACCTCTATAGGTTTACTCTAATATTCAATTTTGTCCTGTCTTTTAATTCCATTGGGGTTTTATCCTCCTCTTGACATATCTCTAATTTGTTTTCTCATATTTTGGGAAAGTATTTGTTTTATTTAGACAATATCAATTAATTCAGGGTTTGGTAAATGAGAATGATCCTTAAGTAACAAATTTGGTATAACTTGATGTGTATCAATTTTATCGAAGGTATTTATGAACCTAATACTGATATCCTTGATCTTTAATCATGAATGAAGGGTTACTCTAAAGAGCTTAAGAGAAGAAGACCCTTAGATGAAATGCTCTTACCCTAGATATCACATGTAGAAAGAAATAAGACAAAGTTCACTAAATCAATGGTATAAGTTACAGGGTAGATCATATGATATGGATTGGATTGTTTCGTCATTGTTTCAAGGAGTGGGGAATAGGTTGCTTGTTTGTACATTTGATCTTGTTCTAAATGGATAGAACAATTAAGTTTGATGAATATATCTTATTATAAATTTCCACATTTCTTTTAAGATCTTTCTCCCCATTCATGGGTTCCTAAAGAGTTGAGTTGTCTTTATTATGTCCTCTCAAAATTGTTATTTTGGATTTTAAGAGATTGACCCTCCTAGGTCGATATGATACCTTAGTGGACCTAAATCTTAATTAAATTCTTAATGGTGTTTTGGATGTCTTTCTTAGATGAAATGCTCTTCCCTTTTTCACTTCAAGTTTGAGGGAATCTCCTTAGTTACAACATAAAGTAATCTTAATACACACATGGAGTAAGCTTTTTGAGGAAACACATAGATATACATAATATATGATGCATACGCGATATGTAAGACATGAAGTATACCTCTAAATACACGTGAGGTATGAATCATACACATAAGTACACATGATACACAAAGTATACATGTATGAAGCATATACATAGATATATTGAATATGCAAAATATACACACAAATATATGTGGAACATGAATCATACATGTGGTGTATGAAGTATATACGTAAAACACAAAGCATAATATATGAAACATACACAATGCTTATACGCTTAATACATGGAGTATGGAACATACACATAATACACAAAAGTATATGAAGCAAGTATACGCACGTAATACAAGAAACATATAGCATACACTTGATACACAAAGCATGAAGCATGCACGTAATTCACAAAGTATACGCACGTAATACATAAGGTATGAAATGAAGTTTGCACTTGAACATGCATTTGAACACACATTAGTCATGTAGTATACACCTGAACATACAAAGTCATGTAGTATACACTCGAATATATGAAGTCATAAAGTATACAACTGAATACCCAAAGTCATTGAGTATACACTTGAATACATGTATACACGAAGTCAATATACATGTAAAGTCATAGAGTATACACTCGAATACATAGTCATAAAGTATGCACTTGATACAAAATCATAAAGTATACACTCGAATACATATACAAAGTCATAGAGTATACACTCAAATGCATGGTCAGGAAGTATACACTTGAGTACAAAGTCATAGAGTAGACACTTGAATACATATTCATACTTGAATACCATGTCATAGATGTTAGAAATGAAAGTAACACTACTTCAATGGAAATCTGATTCGAGATAAATTTTAGCAATCTTTAACTGTGCTATTAACAATGGAGATTGTAACAAAACATAAACCCACAATACATAAATATACCAGAAGCAGAATGAAGCACATAACACAAGTGTTTAACGTGGAGAAAACCCTTGCGGGTAAAAAACTCCACTAAGAAAAGAGGTCAAGTTGTATTATCTTCACAAAAGGAGGTTACAAATACATTCACTTCCTCTGTCCTCCAACCTTCACTCTGACAGAACCTGGGTACCTGTAAACTGTTATGCATCTCATCTACTATGCTATGGTTTATATAGAATTTACACAATTGCAAGATATTAAATGACTTCTTACAAGCCCATAACACTTGTCAAGAGTCAACAATACAACCTTGGGTGTCCATCGCCAAGAATACACTCTTACAGGGTCATAAATGTTGTCATACATGCATCCTACACTTGGAAAAATGTGCCCATGCAAGCTTGAATGCCTTGGGACCAAAAATAGCCACTTACAACATCTTATGACGCGTCATATACTATTATATGTCATAGATTATTATGACAACTTACATTTGTCATAAAATCTCTTACACCTTCTTACAATATCTATGACATGCGTCATAACACTAAAAATAGATTATTCCTCTACATGTGCACCCCACTTTGACCAATTACCATTTACCATAGTAAATGACATCCTATAACTACCGCTGGTAACTCTGGGACTTACCATGTAGTAACTCTGTAATTACCATGGACAGTAAATAATTTTTACTTTTGCTGGTGAAACTTGTACATCTCTTATGGGTAATTACAAATTACAAATAATAAATGGAATAAATACAATATTGAGATTTACAAGGTTAATGGCACCTTATCCCAACATTCTCCCACTTGACATTATACATTGTAAATCAACCCATAGGAAATCAAATGAAAAATAATCAAGCACTAGAAACAAGTCCCATGCCTCTCTACACCATACAAACTTCTCTGTGCTCACAGGTTTGGTCAATGAATCTGCAACATTCTCCTGAATGTCTATCTTCTTCAGCTCAATATCTCCATTTGCAACCAACTCTCGAACAAAGTGATATTGAACATCAACATGCTTAGTCTGAGCATGATACATGAGATTCTTGGCCAAACAGATAGCACTCTGGCTATCACAACCAATCTAAATGATCCTACAATCAAAACCAATACCTATACATAGTCTCTTCAACAAAACTGCCTCCTTAGAGACATGAGTAGCAGCCATATACTCTGTTTCTATGGTGGACAAAGCAACTGTGGGCTGCCTCTTACTCATCCAACTCACTGCTCCTCCAAACAGAGTAAACACATAGCCACTAGTGGACCTTCGACTATCCAAGTCACCTGCCCAATCTGCATCAACAAAACCCTGTATGTCCAAAAATTTATCAGCACTATCAGTACCAGAATAAACCAAACAATGATTAGGAGTACCTGCAAGATATTTAAACACCCTCTTCGCATAGTTCCAATGTTGTCTACCAGGGTTAGACATAAATCAGCTCAAAACTCCCACTGCTTGGGCAATATCTGGTCTAGTGCAAACCATTGCATACATCAAACTCCCTATAGAACTAGCATATGGCACATCAGACATATCCTTAACATCATCCTTGGTCTTTGGACACATGTCTAAAGAAATCTTAGTACCAATGGGTAAAGGAACTCTAACTGGGTTATAGTCCTGCAAACTAAACCTCTGCAAAGTAGTATTCACATACTTACTTTGTGACAGCCAAAGCTTTATGTTAACTCTGTCCCTCCTGACCTCCATTCCCAAAATATACCTTGAAGCACCAAGATCCTTTATCTCAAATGCACTTGAAATTTGGTCTTTAAGCTCACTGATCATACCCTTAGTATTGCAGAAAAACAACATGTTATCAACATACAAAGCAATAACCAGTATAGAATCATCAACACAATAAATGTAAACACAGTGATCCTCCTCACTTTAACAAAACCTAGTTTCAAAACAAATGAGTCAAACTTTTGATACTACATTCTGGGGGACTGTTTCAGACCATAAAGAGACCTCTTTAACCTACAAACCTAATGTTCTTTTCCTTTTACCTCAAAACCTATAGTTTGTTGCATATAAATTTCTTCTTCAAGATCTCCATGCAAGAACGTAGTCTTAACATCCATTTGCTCAATCTCCCAATCAAAAGCTGCAACAATGGATAAGAGAAATCTAATAGAAGTCAATTTAGCAACAGGAGATAATATCTCACCAAAATCAACTCCCTCTCTCTGGGAGTAGCCCTTGGCTACCAGTCTAGCCTTGTGCTTCTCCAATGAACCGTCTTCTCCAAACTTCTTGAAGATCCACTTACAACCTATGGCCTTTCTTCCTTTGGGCAAACGAACAAGATCCTAGGTGTTACAAGAGTCTAAAGCCATCATCTCCTCCTGCATGGCTAATTGCCAAGACTCGCTATCATTTGCAAAAATAGCTTCCTTGTAGGATCTAGGTTCATCATTAGTACTCAATAAAGCATATACACAATAGAAATCTGGTGGGCTATACCTGTCAACTGGATTTCGTTGTCTTGTGGATCTCTTCAAGGGTGGAGTAAGAGACTCTACTCATTCTTTTGCATGATCATCTGCACCAACTTCTTCTATCATAACAAATTCATCTTCATCAGAACTACTCGAATCTTCTTCTTCTTCTTCACCCCCAATCCTTCATTCTGTTCTTCCTGAGGTGCATCTTGCTACTCTAAATCAAAGTGCACCTTCTTTACCTTTTCTTCTTTCTCTTTTGGCTGCTCAGGTTCAAAAATAGCTCTAAGTTCCCTGAAAATAACATTTCTAGAAAAGATAATCTTGTGGGTTAGTGGATTCCAAAGCTTATAACCTTTCACATTATCACCATATCCAATGAATGTACACTTTGCAACCTTTGGATCCAACTTGGATCACTTTTCCTTAGGCACATGAACAAAAGCCTCATAGCTAAAAACCCTTAAATGTGAAACAAAAGGTTTCTTACCTGTCCACACTTCATAAGGTGTCAAATCAAGAGCCTTACAAGGAGATCTGTTTATCAAGTAGCAAGCAGTACACACAGCCTCAGCCCAAAAACATTTATCCAATTGTGCATCACTAAGCATACTTCTGGCCCCTTCCATAATTGTTCGGTTCATCCTTTCTACAACACCATTCTACTATGGTGTATACAGAGTTGTCTTTTATCTGATTATACCTACATGCTTGCAAAATTCATCAAATTCCTTAGAGCAATATTCCCCTCCATTGTCAAATCTTAATATTTTTATCTTTAAACCTGATTGGTTCTCTACTAAGACTTTGAATTCCTTAAACTTAGTGAAAACTTCAAATTTATGCTTCATAAAATAAATCCATGTATATCTGGATACATCATCAATAAAGGTGACAAAATAATGAGACTTTCCAATAGATTCATTATCCACAGGCCCAAACACATCCGTATGAATAATTTCTAATTTCTCTTTTGCTCTATTGCTTCCTGAAGGAAAAGATTTTCTATTTTGTTTACCAAACACACAATGCTCACAGAAATTAAAGTGCTCATCAGAATAGGAGAAACCATCCAACAAATTTTTATTCTTAATAGTTTTCAGTACATTATTGCTCGTGTGGCCCAATCTACGGTGCCACAACATACATGTATTTTCAGTAGTGGCCTCAGATACATAGGAGGCATTACAAACTGTAGTGGCTTCAAGATTAAACAAGTTCCTAAATCTCTTCCCTTTTGCTACCACCAAGTTTCCTCTCATGAATTTGTAGCCATGCTTGTCAAATGTCACATGCATTCCCAAATCATTCAACTTCAAAATTGAAATCAGATTTCTATCTAATCCAAGAACGTGCAAAACACCAGGGAGGGTTTTAATCCTCCCATCACTAAAACAAAACAATACTTTTCCTTTCCTGACAATCGGATATGTAGAGTTGTCACCAAGGTAGATATTACCTCCATCATATTCTTCATATGTGGAGAACCATTCCTTATGTGGGGTCATATGAAATGAACATCTTGAGTCAACCAACCAATGATCATTAGAAACAAGATTACATGTAGAAAGTAAAACTTCTTCACCTGCATTCGAGGACTTATCTGAAGCACTCTCCCACTATTTCTTGGGATTTCTACACTCCTTCACATGTCCCCTTTTACTATAGTTCCAACACTTAACTCTGTTCTTTTTACCAAGAGTCTTAGACTGGCCCTTGGACTTGTCCTTAGCCCATTTTTTATCGCCTTTAGATCCCCTTTCCTTAGACCTTCCCCTAATACTGAGAGCATAACCTGAACTATCCGAACTCTTCTTCCTTAATTCCTATGACAGTAGCACTGAAACAAGAGCATCCAACTTTGGATCCGCAAGGTTAGTAGTGATAGAAAGGATAACATTCTCCCAAGACTTAGCTAAAGAACAAAGAAGTAAGATACATTTATCTTCCTCACTAACCTCAACATTTACTGAATCAAGCTAACTCAATAACAAATTAAAAGAATTTAAATGCTCTGCAACTGATTCACCTTCTCACATTTTCATGGAAAACAATTTTCTTTTTAAATAAAATTTATTTACCATACTCTTGGCTTGATAGATCCCACCTAATTAATTTCACAATTTGTATGCAGTCTCTTCCTTTACGACATTCAACAGGACAGAGTCTGAAAGACACAACCAGATGGTTCCCCGTGCCTTCTTATCTAGTCTATCCCACTCATCTTGAGAGACATCGTCAGGTTTCTTCTCTTTTTGAACAACTAACCATTGGTTTCTTTCTTCCAACAAATCTTCTATTTTCAGCTTCCACAACTCATACCCCATTCCGTTGAACTTCTCAATGTCCATTTGAGAGGTTGATGCAATGGTGGATGCAGCCATAATAACAACACAAGATCTGCAAAACAACCACAACCAAATCTCCCACTGCAGCTACAGCTTCCACACTACCACCCAAGAGTCAAAGTTGGTCAGGCTCTAATACAAAATGTTAGAATGAAAGCAACACTACTTCAATGGAAATCTGATTCAAGATAAATTTCAGCAATCTTTAACTGCGTTCTATTAACAATGGAGATTGTAACAAAACATAAACCCACAATACATAAATATACCAGAAGCAGAATGAAGCACATAATACAAGTGTTTAACATGGAGAAAACCCTTGCGGGTAAAAAAATCCACCAAGAAAAGAGGTCAAGTTGTATTATCTTCACAAAAGGAGATTACAAATACATTCACTTCCTCTGTCCTCTAATCTTCACTCCGGTAGAACCTGGGTACCTATAAACTGTTATGCATCTCATTTACTATGCCATTAAATGACTTCTTACAAGCCCATAACACTTGTCAAGAGTCAACAATACAACCTTGGGCATCCATGGCCAAGAATAGGCTCTTACGAGGTCATAAATGCTATCATGCATGCATCCTACACTTGGAAAAATGTGCCCATGCAAGCTTGAACACCTTGGAGCCAAAAATAGCCACTTACAACATCTTATGATGCGTCATATGGTATTATAAGTGTCATAGATTCTTATGACAACTTACAGTTGTCATAGAATCTCTTACACCTTCTTACAACATCTATGACGTGCATCATAACACTAAAAATAGATTATTCCTCCACATGTGCACCCCACTTTGACCAATTACCATTTACCATAGTAAATAACATCCCATAACTACCACCAGTAACTCTGGGACTTACCGTGCAGTAACTCTGTAATTACCGTGGACAATAAATAATTTTTACTTTTGCCGATGAAACTTGTACATCCTTTATGGGTAATTACAAATTACAAATAATAAATGGAATAAATACAATATTGAGATTTATAAGGTGAATGGCACCTTATCCCAACAATAGAGCATACACTTGAATACAAATACAAAGTCATAGAGCATACACTTGAATACATAATCATATTTGAATACAAAGTCATAGAACATACACTTGAATACATAATTATACTTGAATACACATAAGTTGCATTAATACATGTAAGTATACCATTGGACAATTGGGAGGGGGATTCAGTGCATCCCATACTACACTGCGGATCCATCCCCCATCCCAAGGTCACCAAGTATACACATGAGTACACGTAATACTAAAGTATACACAACAAGCATTACACACGAATACACGTAATGCACAAAGTATTCAAAGGATGGCAAGAAAGATGCTCTGATACCATTTGTAATGTCCCCTATTGGAACAATACTAATTTTACCCTAAAAATTCAAGTACATCGATATCATTTCTTCCTTTAATTCATATCTCCGCTACATACTACTAACTATGAATCCAACCTTAAGTATTTCTTGATTGCTCTTAAATAATCACTAGCTGTCATAGTCGCTGCCTTAATAGCTTTTATAATTTTATATATATTTATGATTATAATATTTGTATTTATATTATTACTACTTATATTTATTTTGTATAATATAATAATATATCTTGTTAATATATTATATATTATATATTATTATTATTTATTAAACAAAACATAGCATTTCACAAAAGTACTTCAAAATCTTTAATTTAAACAATGCCTAAATATCGAGACATCACATGCTCACAGGTTTCAACTACATGATGGAGTGGCTGATAGGACTAAGGAGGTGTTCAATGCTATTAGGTTCCTCAGGCTACATGCTCCATATCGAGCTCCAGGTCCTCCTCGAGCTCTAGGCGTTCCAGCCCATGCTCTCTCGTTCCCCATACCGCCGCCTAAAGAACACCATGATTCTAATTCTGAGTAGCTCTTTTGCTGATGTTATGCTATATCTTCCTCTTTCTTATAGCTGATATGTATATACTCTTATATATGTTTTGTTGCCAGATGATACAGTCCTTGCCTTCTCTGTAAATACATTTTTATCTATCAATATATCGTCTGGGTGCTTAAAAAAACAAACATATTCTCCATAATATAACAACTCTTCAACAAATTAATTGGAGTAAACATTATAGCCTCCTTCTTAAGATAAGATGGATTTTGACGTAATTGAACTTGAATCCATTTCAAAGTATATAATTAAGAGAAAAGTTGAAATTAAATAACTAAGATGCCAATTTGGTATGAGGAGTCCTAAATCGTTTCAAGCTTCTAATTTAGAAACTGTTAATTTTAAATGTAGCTTGGACACGTGTTCTAGACTCTTGTGGTGATTACGAGGCTGGAAACACAGCCGAAATATTTTTGTCTATACCTAGGAAATTGATTTCTCGAGAAACTTCTAGATATTAGGGTTTGCTAGAGTCTAATTAATCCTAGCCATTGATTTAGATTAAATCATGGCCATTGGTTTTAAATGAGGGGATTATAAAAGAGGATCAATGGGTATTTGGAGAATACAGATCCGAGAAGTATTTGCAGTGATAGCAAATAAATAAATTTGCAGCAATAGCAAATTAATTTGTAGTGAGAGCAAGGACGCAGTGATAGCGTTGGATACAGCAGCAGTGGAATTTCTGCAGGATAAATTGGGAGAAGAATTTCTGGAGGAGAACATTGCCGGAGCTCTGCCAGTAAGAGGCAAGCAGTTTATGTATCTCTTGATTTGATTTAATAAAATTCCTCATCTGCAGTACTAGTTTTCCTTTTGGGGTTTTTCCAAGGACAATTTGTCCAAAATATTGTGTTTATTTATTTTTCTGTCTCCGTGATTTTTTTGTGAAGTTGCAGCTGTGTTATTATTTAATATTTGTTGTAAGTTATTTTTTCGGCAGCCAAATAATCTACATAAGATAGGAAATTAATAATTAGTAGCTGTAATAGATTTTTCACATGGTATCAGAGCGCGGATCTGAGGGCAGAACAGGCACAGGGAGAAAGGAAAAATAATAAATAAAAATCTAGGGTTTATAAAACCCAGTTTGACCTCTTCAAAATTGTTATTTTCTTTTGAGATGGCCTCAGCAGGTTTAAGAGATCATGATAGATTGGATGGAGCCTCAAATTTTGGTGTTTGGAAAGCCAGAATTTCTTTATTGCTGGAAGAAAATGGTATCAAGGATTATGTGACCACTGTTGTACCTGTACCTATAGATGCAACACAGCTCTTAGCATATAAGAAGGAAGATGCCAAGGCAAGGAGGCTGATTCTTGACGGTGTTAAGGATTATATCGTTCCGCATATTGCAGAGTTAGATACAACAAAGACGATGTGGGATGCCATTATGAATCTGTACCAGAATGCTACCCTTAACCAGAAGCTGATTCTCAGAGAAAAGTTAAGGAATACCTAGATGAATAAGGGAGAAGATGTCACAAGTTACCTCACCAGACTTAGACTTGTCAAGGATGAATTGGCAGCTATTGGAGACAAACCAAATGATGACAAGCTAGTACGAATAGCCCTGAATGGGTTTACTAAGTAATGGGATGTCTTTGTTCAAGTTATTAATGGACGGGACACTTTACCGAGTTGGGATCGACTATGGAGTGACTTCACTCAGGAGGAGCTTAGACTAAGTCTTGTCAGTGGAACCAATAGTAATAGTCAGAAAAGTGAGGTGGAACAGGAAAACGTTGCTCTAGTAGGAAAAGGGAAAGCAAAGAAGGGGTCTGGCAAAGGATCAAATCCAAAAAGTGAGAAGAAGAAGGACTTGTCTAAGATCAAATGCTATGGCTGTCACGAGTTCGGCCACTATGTTAGCGATTGCCCACAAAGGAAGAAAAATGAAAAGAAAGGCAAGAAGCAGACGGCAGCTTCAGCAAGTGTAGATGAGCTTTCTAATAGAATGGAGGATGAATTCACACTCATAGCTTGCCTGACTAGCTCAACCTCACAGGTTGTTTGGTATATAGACAGTGGGGCATCATTTCATATGACAGGGGTTAGGGAGTACTTCTCCAGCTACAAGGAGGAGGACATCAAATTCCAGATTCAGATGGGGAACAAGTCCAAGTGCGATCCAGTTGGGAGAGGGACTGTTCTATTTCAGAGGGAGAATGGCAAGCCTATTTCCATTCATGATGTGTTGCATGTGCCAAGTTGGGCATGAATCTAATTTTCGTATCTGTCCTTCAGGATAAAGGCTACAATGTACTCTTTAGAGGGGCGCATGTTTTAATCAAGCATAAGGATTGGAAATCACCCATAGCTATTGGAGTTAGGAGCGGCCGACTTTATAGGTTGCAGTTTGATACTCCTAAGGCACTAGTGAGCAGCAGTAATCCTAGAGATCAAGGCTATGGCATAGGAGGATGGGCCATATACATCATGGAGCACTTAAATTGCTTCGTGAGATAGTGACAAGTGTTCCAGAGGTGAGCACAGAGCATGATGATGTATGTAAGGGATGTGTATTGGGGAAGTTTATGAAAGCAGCTTTTCCAAGGAGTGACACCAGATCCAAGGGGGTTCTTGATCTAGTACATTCAGATATATGTGGACCAATGTCAATGAAGTCTCTCAGAGGATATGAGTACTTTGTTACTTTTATTGATGATTTCTCTAGGAAGACCTGGATATACTTCTTGAAGACCAAGGATGAGGTCTTCAGTCACTTCCAGGAGTTTAAAGCTCTTGTCGAGAATTCGATAGGCAGGAAGGTAAAGGTTCTTCGGTCAGACAATGGAGGTGAGTACAAAAGGAAAGAGTTCCAGGAGTTCTGTACCAGGGAGGGAATAAAGAGAGAGTGGACCGTTCCTTACAATCCGCAGCAGAATGGGGTTGCTGAGAGGAAGAATCGTTCTATATCGGAGGCAGCAAGGGCTATGTTGTATGACCAAGATATGCCACGTTACTTATGGGCAGAGGCATGCAGTACAGCGGTATACATACAGAACAGGGTTCCACATAAGGTATTGGGCAAGATGACACAAAAGGAGGCATTTTCAGGGAAGAAGCCAGATGTCAGTCACTTCAGGATATTTGGGAGTTTGGCATTTTGTCACATTCCAGGGCCTACACGTTCCAAATTAGATCAGACTGCAGAGAGAGGGTACTTTGTGGGGTACAGCGAGACCTCAAAGGCATATCGGATATTTATTCCAGGGACCAAGAGGATTATAGTCAGGCGTGATGTCAAATTCATGGAGGACAAGGCATATAGGAGGTCCAGAGATTTGCCAGCAGATGATCAGAATGAGCAGCCAACAGAAGCTCCAAGGATTGTTCAACCAGAACAGGGGTAGCAAAGCACGAGTATAGTTACTAGTACAAGCATAGGCTCAGGTGCTGAGAGTTCGCAGAGTATGAAGCAACAGATACAGCAAATCCAAAAGATGCATCAAGAAGATATGGAGTTTGATATTTCATCCTCTATAGTTGACAGGAGGAACCGTGAGGTTCAACAGACACATAAAGATACTCAGGAGTTTGTGGGAGCTCCTAGGACGAGTAGTAGATAGTGGAAACAACCAGCCAGGTATAATGACTATGTGGCATTGGTTAGTCAGTTGGTAGATAGTGAGCCTTCCAGCTATCAGGAGGCTGCACGACAACAAGTGTGGCAAGATGCGATGGTTGAGGAATATACCTCAATAATGCAGAATGATGTGTGGGAGGTTGTGCCTAGACCGACAGATAGGGCAATGGTTGGATCACGCTGGATCTATAAGATTAAGCATGGTGCAGATGGTAGCATCGAGAAATACAAGGCAAGGTTTGTGGCCAAGGGGTTCTCTCAGAAGGAGGGAATAGATTATGAGGAGACATTCGCTCCAGTGGCCAGGTATACTTCTATATGAGCCGTAATCTCACTTACAGCACATATGGGATGGCAGATCCATCAAATGGATGTCAAGACGGCATTTCTTAATGGTGAATTGTTAGAAGAGGTATACATGGAACAACTAGAGGGCTTTGTAGCACACAGCAGTGAAACCCACGTGTACAGATTGAAGAGAGCTTTGTATGGACTCAAGCAGGCTCCCAGGGCGTGGTATGAGCGCATTGATAAATACTTGCAGGGAATAGGCTTTGTGAAGAGTGAGGTGGATGCTAACCTCTACTACTTGATGGTTGGGGGTGAAGTTCTCATTCTTATTCTATATGTGGATGACTTGTTTTTAACAGGTTCACTAGGGCTCATAGAGGAGTGCAAGAGGGACCTTGCAGCAGAGTTCGAGATGAAGGACTTGGGGCTTATGCACTACTTTCTAGGCATGGAAGTGTGGCAGACAGATGGAGAGATTTTCCTTGGACAAGGGAAATACTACATTGAAATCTTGAAGAGGTTTGAGATGCAAGATTGCAGAGCCATGTCTACACTTATGATCACGAATTGGAAGAAGGTAGACGCATCCAAGGAAAAGGATGTAGACCCCACCTTATACAGGATGTTGATTGGATCTCTCATGTATTTGGTCAACACTAGGCCAGATATATCCTTTGCAATAAACTCTCTTAGCTAGTTCATGGTTGAGCCGAAGAGAGTGCATTGGACAGCGGCAAAGCATGTGTTGCGGTATTTGCGTGGTACAATCGAGTATGGGATCAGATATGCTCGAGGTGATGGTATCAAGTTGATAGGCTATACTAATGTAGATTGGGCAGGTAGTACAGTGGACAGGAAAAGCACTTCAGGGTGCTGCTTTAGTTTGGGATTAGGAGTTGTCTCTTGGTACAGCAGGAAGCAAAAGTCCGTTGCTCTGAGTTCTGCAGAAGCAGAATATATAGCAGCTAGTATGGCAACACGTGAGGCTATATGGCTTCGGAAGTTGCTGGTAGCCTTGTTTGGTCAGAGGGTTGAGACTACTGTGATACACTGTGATAATCAGAGTTGCATCAGATTATCTAAGAATCTAGTGTTTCATGATAGGTCTAAGCATATAGACATCAGGTATCATTTCATCAGGGATTGTGTACAGCATAGGATTGTTCAGCTACAGTATATACCTACAGATCAGCAGGTAGCAGACATTTTGACAAAGGCATTGGGGAAGGCGAAATTCATCTTCTTCAGAGATAAGTTGGGTGTTATGCAGAGCACCTTCCTCGCTAAGAGGGAGTGTTAATTTTAAATGTAGCTTGGACAGGTGTTCTAGTCTCGGGTGGTGATTACGAGGCTGGAAACACAGCCGAAATATTTTTGTCTATACCTAGGAAATTGATTTCTCGAGAGACTTCTAGATATTAGGGTTTGCTAGAGTCTAATTAATCCTAGCCATTGATTTAGATTAAATCATGGCCATTGGTTTTCAATGAGGGGATTATAAAAGAGGATCAATGGGTATTTGGAGAATACAGATCTGAGAAGTATTTGCAGTGATAGCAAATAAATAAATTTGCAGCAATAGCAAATTAATTTGCAGTGAGAGCAAGGATGCAGTGATAGCGTTGGATACAGCAGCAGTGGAATTTCTGCAGGATAAATTGGGAGAAGAATTTCCGGAGGAGAACATTGCCGAAGCTCTGCCAGTAAGAGGCAAGCAGTTTATGTATCTCTTGATTTGATTTAATAAAATTCCTCATCTGCAGTACTGGGTTTCCCTTCGAGGTTTTTCCAGGGACAATTTGTCCAAAATATTGTGTTTATTTATTTTTCTGTCTCCGTGATTTTTTCGTGAAGTTGCAGCTGTGTTATTATTTAATATTTGCTGTAAGTTATTTTTTCGGCAGCCAAATAATCTACATAAGATAGGAAATTAATAATCAGCAGCTGTAATAGATTTTTCACAGAAACATCACACGATCCGTTAATTAAATTTGATGGATACTAAAATAACAATCTTCAAACAACATTTAGATACCCAATATCTAAATACCTAATATTAGTCTTCTTTTCATAATCTCTAACCAATATTAAACCAACTAGAACCACTCACTTCACTCGAAGCGACCAGAAATTAATACCAAACTGGAAAATCGTTAGTAAAATCATTCTATTTAAATTTGTTGAACTACCAGTTTAGATGCTAATACAAACAAGGAAACCTAACCAACATACAGAATATGCCAATTATAATTTAAACAAAAAATAAATAAAAGAAAATAAGTTGTGATCATTAGTTTTCCACAGTCCATTATGTTGTAGTAAAGTGCTTCTGGATTTGACTGTGTGATTGTTTTTCCTCAACGTTTCGGGTCACACACAGTGAACCATCATCAGGAGAAAAAAGAGAGCATGAGAAACAAAAAATGAAAGATTGCATACTTGAGACCACCATAAAAGGAAGGAGGGGGTGAGGTGAAACGGGAACCAAGGAAACCAAGAAGGGAGGGGAACACCTACTAAACCACAAAGAGACAAAGGGATGGAGATCAAATTAAAAAGACCACAATCCAAAAGAAGTGAAAAAATAAAAATAATTAAATAAGAGAAGTTAACCTACATAAAGGAAGGACAACCACATAATAAACAAACCACACACACACACACACACATATATATATAGACGTATGTATATACATATGTAAATATGTATATGAGTCAAAAGAAAATAAAACAACAGTAACCTAGACAAAGAAAACTCCAAAGGAAGGAGACCAAGAGGGTCAACAAGAAGAAAAATAAATAGGCAAAAAGATTGCACTAAGGTAACAAAAAGACCATAAATCAAAAAAGATCACAATAAAACAATTAGGAACCAAGAAAAAGACAAACCTCGAAAGAAAGATAAAAATTATAAACCAAGGAAAAAACTAAGAAAACGATCAAAAGACATGAAACCAAAAGCGACAAAACAAACATGAAAAACAAGAAAACAAAGAGCCAAATCACTAAAATTAGGAAATCAAAGGAGACACGAAATTAAAACAAATATAAACAACCCTAGAGAAGTGAACAAGGGGGAAACTGAGCGCACATGCATAAAAAGGCAAAGAGAAATGCCAAAACTAAACAAAAAGAGGTAAATAAACAAGGAGGAGAAACGATATCTAAGCACTAAGAAGCCGAGCGGAGAAAACTAGAAAGCCACGAAAGATTATGCCAAGGAGGGATGGGGGGCACAAGGTTAATGATCAGTGTCTACAACAACCTAGGGGTTGCAAGGGTAGAGGGGAAGGAATGAAAACAAGGGGGAAGAAGGATAGAAAAAACAGTCAAGGAGGACGGCGACCGAGGAACGAGGGGAGAAGACTACAAGAACAAGCCTCAGAAAGCCAACCAGAAGACTGACTAGGAGAGGGGAGGAGAGAGGACCAAGGGGATTGCCAGGGAAGAGGGGGGAGAGGGGGAAGGACAAGAGAAGTAAGGGTTGAAGAAAGACAAGAGGGAGAGAGGAACAAACAAGGGAAGGAAAGGAGGAGGGGGAGGGAAAGAGAAGAGAGACTACAAGAGTAGGCGATCTGGGATGGAAGGAGAGTGGTTTCTGAAGCGAGTGAGGAGGGGCTGCCAAGAGAAGCTAATAGACCAACCCTCATCTCGGTTAAGGTTGGAGGGGTGATGGCCAATTAATTGAAAGAACACCTAAGGGTCTCAATGGATAGATAGGTCACGTTTACTCTGGTATCTCAATAAAGTATGTTTTAGAATTTCTAGTTCTTCGGGGCGTTTGCTTAGAATTCGAAAAGAGAAAACTTGATTTACTAAAAAAAACTATCTTTCTTCAGCTTTTATCTTAACGTGCCAATGAAGTGTTTCAAAGGTTTTGGCGAAAAGACAAAAATGCGTAGATATTCAAGACTGAAATTTTTCCTTGGTTGTATTTTCCTAAAATTGAACAGCTAGAACAAAGGTATCCATTCAGGTATAAATTACGACAGTCCAAACAAGAAAAATGTGGAGAATAACATAGATGTTTTGTGAGCATACTCTTGTAATCATATTGCATGTGATTGATTGTAGGTGCATGTAAAAGACTGATACAGTGAGACTAGATTTATATAGAGCGGATGGAAAAAATCACAATGAGATGGTTTGTGAGTGCCATACTCTTGTAATCATATTGCATGTGATTGATTGTAGGTGCATGTAAAAGACTGATGCAGTGAGACTAGATTTAGATTTATATACAGCGGGTGGAATAAATCACAATGAGATGGTTTGCAAAGTTGTATAATATTTTATAGCTAATACAATGAGCAACGATAATGTTAAAATGCATGGCCTAACTCTACAAAGAAACAATGGACAAGTCTAAAATTGGATAAGTTCACAATTTACTAGCATACTTCTGGCTAATGCCTAATGGAAGCTTTGGAACAGGATAAAGACATACATCAAAGCATAAAGGAGAGAGGAATTTCATCAGATGATGTATTTGCAAATTCTCTGGTAAAATGCCTCAAAGGAATCATAGACAACACACGAACTATTTGACGGAATGCCTCAAAGGAATGTCATCTCACAGAATACAATGATTTCAAGATATGCACAAAATGGACTTGACCAAGATGTTCAAAAAAAAAATTTAAATAATGAAGCACTCTAGATCGCCTTCTAATCATAGTTTCAGTTGACTATTTAGTGTGCATGGTAAGCCTTCTTGACACGACTGGTTGTCTTGAATACCCTAAACTTATTCTGAAGACTCTAATTAAACCCTAAACTTATTCTTAAGACGCTAATTAAACCTAAGGTGATTGTGTGGATGTGTTTTCTTGGTGCCTGTGGATCACATATGAATATAAGCTTGGTAGTATTTACAGTGACATTGATTTTTGATTTGGATAAAAAAAAATGCTGCAAAGAAGAGACAGTTGGAGCAGTGAGGTTCAAATGCTAAGGGGATTGAAGAAAGATAGAGGAAAAAAGACCCCCCGATGAAGTTGAATTAAAGACCACATTTTTATTCATTGATAGAATGTCTCAAGGAGACAGCTTCTCATGGAATGTAATGATCGCTGGTTTTGCATAAAGGGCTTTACAAACTTTCACACAAATGCAATCGGTTGGTGAAAAGCCAGATTCCACAACCTTGCCACAGCCTAATATTTATGTGAAAATATAGACCAAACATATAAAAATCCACCACAACATATTGAAAGAAATGTGCAGATATGATTAATCTCAATATAGTCAAAATTTTAAATTGATATCTCATTCAGTCCAATATAAATTTCTTACATACCTGTATAAATGCGTTTTGCTACACTGGAAACACTTCAAATCTCTAGCACCAAGCTCCTTCCAATACCCAATGTGCTCCCAAAATACCACAACCAGAATCATAAAGCCCTACTTGCCTCAATTCTTCAATGATACTTATAAGAAAAACCTAAGGGAAAATCTGAAATGCTCCCGTCCAAGAATTACTGCCAACTTACACCCATTGAATCCGTGATAAAAACAATTTCATCTTCACCTCAAAACTGAGAAAGGTAGTTTTTTTAATCCCTGATTCCTGAACCAACTCATAGTAAAACTTATTTCTGGAAATCTACAGTCTTTTTTTTGAAATCAATTACTCCCTCCCTTTTTTTTTCCCTCTAAGCATGGCTTTTTTCTTTATTCTCCTCCCTCCTTCCTTTCATTCTTAGCATTTTTCAATATAGAACTTTTTTTTTTTCCTTATATTTATTTAGCTACATAAAACTAAATAAAAAATGATTAATAAAGTTTTCTATTTATAAGGCTCTTTGATTTAATTATTTTCATTTTTTTTAATTTTTTTTTAAAAATAAAAGTATAAATATATTTATTTATATTTAATTCTTAATTAAGTTAATAAAGCATCAAATATATTATCATAAATTTAATCTCTTTATGCATATCCTAATTTAAAGTACACACTTATACAAATACTTAATTTAATTTTATAATTAAAATTACTTATACCTTCTCATACTTGGTGTACCCCTTCCATACTCTTTTCTACTACTGCCATTACAACTTCCATATGATTAGGACTCTCCAAGTCTAGTGTTCCAGACTGATCAGTTAAATAGGGATCATGTGCTTCAAGCTTCTTTGGGCTCTCAAACTCTGGTGTGTCAAACTACTTGAGTACTGCAGTATCATGCACTCCATCTCCATTGATTGACAAACTAAATTCCTCTGTATCTTCATTGATTCATAAGCCAAGTTGCCCCAAATCTTCATTAATTGGGAGGCCCAATTCATATGCACATTCATTGATTTGCAAGCATAATTCCTCTGGATATTCATTGATACACAGGCCCAATTCCTCTTTATCTTCAATGAATAAAGCATCCTTTTCCTCTCAAGATCTTCATAGATTGACACACCCAGCCCCTTTAGATCATTGGTTAAAATTATCTTAAATGGCTCTACTTCTGAATCAGTTCCAAAACTCTGCAACTCATTTCCTATTTTTGATCCAGATGAAGACAACCTTGAATGAATCATAAACACTATAATCAACTTTAGATTCATCCAACCTATATAATATGGACTCCTGATTTGGTACAAATTTAAAAATATTATCCTTAAAAGAATGGGTGTCTTTTTGTGTTTCTACTGGGACTTTCTTTGTAACTTGTACATGGTCTAGAATGTTGTCTCTTATAACTGGGCATCTTCTACGTTAATTTGGACCTCCATTCCTGCTACAATATTCTGCTTCTACATTCATTATATCAAACACCTTTGTCCTTGTGTTTCTATCTTCTATGAATTGCATTTCTACTGAGGAGATTGATCCATCAAGTATTTCCATCTACCTTGGGATCAGAACCCCATATGGACTATCTGGAAAATACCCATACTCTACCCAGACACCCTGCTCAAAAAGATTTACTTTAGAACAACATAAAGGAGAAATCATTTTCTCTGCCCTCAGAAAGATTTACTTTAGAATGACATAATGGAGAAATCATTTTGGCTTGTTTCTCATCAACATAGTTTTAATTCTCATCATCTCTAATAATTGTATAAATAGAACCTTCTACATAAAAAGATTTAAGCACACCATGTGGGTTGGAATATTCCTGTAAACTTTTGATATATAGCTAGATTTTCTTAAGCATCTCTAAATAGAATTCCTTCACACATATCAAAAAACACATTTTTTGTGATTATCAATGCACAATCTTGTTTCTGGAGAGCTTGCAAATGAAGATCAAAATACACTGGTTGCATAATGTCCTACTTCCAGAACACCTTAGTACCTCTTGTAGCCTCCATTATAGGGCCACATAACTTGCTACAATGCCATGCAGTAGCCAAATGATTATCAAGCAATACAGAGGGAAGAAGCCTTGGACTATGAGATGCCACAATGGCAATAGACACAAAGAGCCCCACCAATATAAGAATCACCAATTTTTTTATGGAACAAGCCCATCTCTGACTTTCCCCCATTCCCCCATCATCTTTACTTTCTTCAACAACATCTAAGTTTGCCTCAAATGCAGAAATACTTGGTTTACACAGGGCTTTTTCAAGTATGACTGGCAATGTAGAGAAGCAACTGCCATGCATGTCTTCATCTATAATGAAATCCTCAAAAATGGGGTCAAATTTTCATTCATAAGGGCTGTAGCACAAAAATTGTGGCTTGGGAGATGTGAAATTGATCTTTGAGTCATAAGGCGGGAGCTCTTCTCCATCACCCAAACTGCTCATACCACATGAAAATGACGAGGGCGAGGGGAATACAAACTTGAAAGTAGAAACAATGGCATCCATGTGATGCAATATCCTCTCCAACTTCGACACCATTCTGTTGGTCCTGAAAAAAATAGAATAGAAATTATATTCCTGTACCGTTCTCTATTTATCTAGGCCGATTACAACATAGGAGTGAATATTTTGTCTTACCCTAAGATATGCCAATGAACTCACCACAACACTCTAAATGTTAAGAAAACATTATTTTGTTATCACACCTGCTCTTTTTATATCGTTAGACTATCAAGTCCAGCCTAGCCAAACAACGGACACTCTAAAACTCCTCCATATTTTATATTGCTTCCACCATTTTAATGCATCTCCTCTTCCACCAAAATTAGAAACCTCCATTGAAACTAGGTTTCTAAAATTTTCAAGCATCCTTGACTTTGATTGAATTATTTCGTAATGTTGTGGGACTCCAAATAGAAGATACAAATAATAAACATGTGATAAAATTTGGTGAGATTTCCAAAAATATAAAATTTAAAAAAAAATCTTGTGATTTGTAATCTAGAAAGCAAAATTATGAAAAATCATAAAATTGCAATAAATCACTCAATATTGATGATAGAAACCTAAGTTTTGGACTATAGCCTCCTTGGATGATCCTCCACCTTCAGTAAAAAATTGTAGGAAAATTCACAACCGTCTAGAATATATAGGTGAATCTTAAAAATTAGGGTTTTGTCTACATTTGCCCAAATTGTAGCTTTGCTACCGCTTGATAGGATCCAAACATATAATAATGGAAATAATATAATGTAGAAGATAGATCTAACACAATACAAGAGATGTTTGTGGGCCAATATGCCATAATATCCAATATATGTGGAAATAGAATAAACCTTTGAGGTCAGGTAACACCATACAACACTCCTTATGGAAGAAGCCACTCCACGCTATATCTCCAAGAAATCTTCAATACAATATCATACTCTACACATCTCCTTACAATGATCATCACCTCCTTTATATATACTTCCTCTTAATAACATAATGGAGGGGTAATCCTAATGAAGGCCTAGTCAACACCTAATATAATTAATTATGCAAGTTATCCATAAGACCTAATATAACTAACTTAAGGGATGTGTGCCACATGTCGGCATCTCCATCCACCTAAATACATTATAATATCATATCCCTAGGTACATAACAGGTACCTTGTGTGAGTATACCCTCTTAGTAGTCACTTTGTGTGTTGAACTAGCATTGTGTTTGCATAATGACATTAGAACATAATATAGATGAAGAAAAAAGGAGAGATAAAGACAAAGGGATAGAGAGATGGAGATGAGAGAGATAAAGAGAAATGGATAGATCTACTATTAGGTTGTGTCTTTCTAATTTAGTCTTCATGAATGTTTGAGTTAAAAACATTGCTAAGAGTTTATGAGATAAAATTATTGCATCATATCAAACTAAGCGTCTTGTAAATAAGATATTTTTGAAAAGAAATTTGTATTCTTCAAATATGCATGAAGGAGACTTTGTAACCAAACATTTAAATGTATGTACATGTATTAGTGAGCCCACTAACTTCTATAAATGTAAAAATGGAACTTTGATTTGTTCATTATAGGATACCATAATTCTATTTTGAAGCCTATTTATTTAAAGGGTGTCAATATCCTTTCTTTGCTCCCTAGAATTTGGGGTGCAAAAGTTGCTTTGCATTGTTTGGGTATACCACTTTTATTATGTTGTATCTATAAAAATATGTAACAAAACAAGCTTATCCTCAAAATTTAGGTGGAAAAAACACATAAGAAAGGTAAATTAATTAAGGTAGAAGATGTACAAAAATTGACAAAAGAAAGACTTAATGAAATGTTTAATTCAATTGGAGGTTTTGATTTGATAATAGGAAGAAGCCCCTATAATAATCTAATAGGAAACAACATAATCTTAACTGTATAAACATAGTAGATAAAAGTAATTAGTGGTTCCTTTAAAGATACATGAAGGAGACTTTGTAACAAAACATTTAAATTATTTTCATTTAGTAGGGAGTCAATTAGCTTCCATAGATATAAAAATGAAAGAAGAGGAAACATGTATCAATTTGATTTGTTCATTGTAGAATACCATCTTTCTGTTTTGAAGCCTATCTATCTAAAGGGGATTAATATCCTTTATTTTTCTCTATAATTAGGGTGTAGAAGTTGCTTTGCATCATCTAAGTATACCACTCAATTATGTTGTATCTACAAAAAAAATGTCAAGAAAACAAGCTTATCCTCAAAAGTTGGGTGGAAAAACACATAAAAAGAGTAAATTGATTGACGTGAAAGATTTGCAAAATTTGACAAAAGAAAGACTTGATGAAATGATTAATTCAATTGGAGGTTTTGATTTGATAATAGGCGGAATCCCCTATAATAATCTGACAAGCAACTATAGGAACACAAGGGATGGCTAGAGGGGAACCATTCCAATATTTTATATGAATTTTCATGGATTGTGAATTATGTAAGGCATGCAATGCATTCAAGTGTAACTTGAGATCTAATAATGAAACCTTGATTTTGTACTAAATTGGAATTCAATAGATTATAAATTCATTATTTTCATATCAAATTTCCCTTCCAAATTGAAGAGGCTACTAAAAACAAGTATTGAAAATTACATACATTATTATTATTTGATTCTATGTAGCAAATTTGTTTCCACAATCAACATGGGACTAATTGCAAGTATGGATGTTACCAATTGTAGACACGAATAAACATTATTTTGATTATATGGTGAAAATTTATTTGCACAATCAACATGGGACTAATTTTAGGCTTGGATGTTGCCAATTACAATCCTAGAGTTATTAGTTTGATTAGTCATGCTAACCATGGTTTCTATCTCTGTCTTCCTCTCTATCTATCCATGTCTCTATCTCCCCTTGTTTCTTCCTCTATCTCTCCTCTCTCTAAATAGTGCCATTTTAAAAAATGTTAGGAAGGTGGAGAACACATTGCATTATATGGTTGACCATGTTTGATTTCTAATGTATTTATCTAAGTAATTTTAAAGTATTGCATTATTCTTAAACTGTAATTGATAACCTCTAAATAATTTTAGCATGTAGGTTAAAACATTTATGCAAACAATATCGATTCATTTTTATTCTAAATGATGAAATGTGTCCAATAAGTGGGTAAAGGAAGAATACATTAATGGATGAAGAACATGCAACAAGGAAAAGAGAAATACCAATCTTAATTGAATATTGCAAGACATTTTGTTGACTTGATTTTCCTAATGTATATTTGTTGTTAAGCTATGTTGCACCATACATTTGAGCTTGATATTGATATGATTTTTTTATTGTAGAAATGAGCCCTTCTTTTATAATAAAATAAATGTTCATTTTTTTAGTGTGCTATATTATAGTCCATTGGTGTTTTGACAGATATGTATTAGAAGAATTATTATCTATTCAGGATAACATGATTTGCATAAATTACAAATTATTGATATCAAAGAAAATCTTAAGCAAGTAGTGGTCATGAAAGTAGCTCCAAGTTATTCATTTGAGGAGAAGATCCATCTTTATTCAAATGTCACATTTTATTTTTCCTTGTTTTGTCATTCTTAAAATTCATGCATCAAATAATACATGTAGAAGAACAAAAGAGTTATATATGGGTACCACATTTAAGAGGTCATATGTTCAAAATGGCAAGAAAAGGGCCAATACATTTGCTCTTGAACCTACTTGCAAAGAGCCAACATATTTATTGAATCCCCTTATCTCTACTCATAATAGGTTCAACTAAGTTGATCTCATAGGAGTCAAGCTCTCTTAATTACAATCAAATTGACAACCCATAATAGTAGAGCTAAACCTTCCATTACAAAGTAATAAAATTGTAAAATTCCATATCTAGTCGTTGTTGCAATATTCATAATCTAATTATTGATGCATTTTTTTGTAAAAATAAAAATGGACTGGAATGCTAATAAACCATGAGTGGGCTTCTTCAAGTTTGTGTGTTGAGACACTAATTGTTTGATTTCCATCACCCATGACTTATCGCTTGATATGACATTAATAATGCATCCTTTATGTTTTTTAATTTGTCTTGCATCATTGCTAAGTATTTGTACATTAGTTTGATTAGTATTTTATTGATACTATATGACGGATTCCTTTGACACATGTAAGCTTGAGTTGTAACAAAATATGTTACGTTGAAAATTATATTGACTAGTTTATTGGAGACATTGTATCAATGGTTGTGTATAGGTAATCATCAAACTCTCCTTAAAAGGTAATAATGCAATTGCACACCAAGAATCAAAATCTACCAAATGTCCATAGAAAGTTTTTTTGAGTGCATGATGCAGCCTAGCTTGGGTAACTTATCAATCTGCCAATGCTAGCAGCATAAACTTAAATCCTTCACAAAGCAAATTAGATTCATGCGTGCTACCACAATAATGGGTTACACTTTCTAGGACATCCTAATTTTTACTAAAATCACATATTTTTAGAAAATATAATGATTTAAGCCTTGAAAAGTTTCATTTAAAGGATTTTAATTGAAGAGGGTTTGATCAAACCCCCTTATATTCAAACCCCCTTGGATAGAACCCTGCTAGTTTTAAACCATACCTATAATGGAGTCTCCTCTACACCTATCAAAATGCTAATAAAAAACTACTTTTGATTTACCTTTTGGGGGATCAAATGAATTCATTTAAAATTTATGTTTTGTAAGTATGTAGTCCTTATTATAAGCTTTCCAAAAAGTATAATTTTAAATATATTTAATTTGAATATTATATTTATTTTTTATTTCTTGTGAATGAAGGTTTTTCACTGAACATCAAGTTCTTTGTGCTACACACATGAAAAATTAGTAAATTAGTGAAAACAAATTCTAAAAAATATCTACGCCCTAGGTATTGATGTCCTTGTTTCAACAAAAAAAAATTGAATTTCAATATATACAGAAAAAGTTATGTTTTACGGAATACGCCTATGTCTAAATTATAATTAGTTTGACTTCAAAACTTAATTAAAAAAAATATATTCAACAAAACATTATGAAACCAAATCTATACCCTATATATCGGTGTTACCAATCTAAATTCAAAAGAATCAAAATTTTATCCTTTGTAGGAAAAAAGTTATGTGCTACAGAATATACATCACTTTAACAAAATTATGTTTACTATTAAAAACTAGTTATCAAAGGAGATGCAAAAAAATTTACAATTTAACTCCAAATTTTTTTAAAAAAATATATTTATAATCTACAAACAAAATCTCACAAATCACTAGTTCGCATCATCTTCAAATTCCTAACAATTTAGTGGCTATATGTGTTAGAAAGTGAAGTTTTAGTTCAAAATGTTGATTTCAATGTCAAGTTTGGCAAAAAAGTGTAACCCATTATTGTGGGATGACTCTCATCAACAGGGATACCATTTCATTCATATGAAACTCTGAATTATGAGAAAACAATCTCACACCCACAACAAGAAATCAATTTAAACATTTGTGCACTGAATTCAATCTTTTGGTATTAACAAAGTTTAGGCAAAATCCATACAAAAATAGTGGCAAAATTAAAATTTTACTGTATCTCCTCTCTGTGGTACCAATACCCTATTCCTCTGTTTGAAGACTTTACCTGCCTCTTCACAAGCCCAGTGTATTCCTTTTCTGAGAGACCACACCCTCTGTTATGAGCCACTTAATATGTTTCCATCATTTTATTGTTATTGTTCCACTTTTCTATGTTGGTATTTCTATTTTGGCCGACCCAAAACCTCCTATCGGCTTCCTTGTCTCCTAATTCATTTGCTCCCTTTTGACTATTCTGTTCTCCTTCTTTCTAATCAACCACCCCAACTCATCTCATCAACTCCTTTGTGGCTTTAATGCTCCTATGTGGCTTCAAATTGCTAGTCTAAATCATTCCATACACCTTTTTAATCATTCTCTGAGTAGACTGAACCCTTTCGTGTGTTTTGGTTTTCCCTTTTATATTGTTCAAACAATTTAAACATTGAAAGGTCACCCACATCAGCTGAAGCAATGCCTTGGCAAGAAAATGTATAAAAATTCTTTGAAATTAAAATCAGACTGGAAGCAAGAATTAAATCCCACACACTTGATATATCCTTGACCTCTCAAATAAAGCAAAAATATGGACACGACCAGTTGAAGTTTACCCAATCGACCCTTCTTTTTTAATCATTTCATGTTGCTTATGTTTTGTTGTCTACAATTTTCCTTTCTAGCCACCCAAGTCACATAGTCGACCCTTTATAAATGCCAAAATCTGAAGGTTATGCCAAATGTGGCTTTTCAATCTACTGCCTCAAGTATCTAACTCACTCTTTCCTTTCATTTTTCACCAGGCTGAACCCCATCTACCATTTGATTTTTCTTTTTATATCATTCAAACTGCTACAACCATCGAATGATCACTTTGGTAAGTGAAAGACACCCCAAGGAGTAGTATTAAAATTGAATATCTTCCAAAATTAAACATCAGCTAATGGAGGTATTGCCATGCATTCAAAGGTCTTTAGCCTTGCAAACAAAAGAATTAATTCAAACAATGAAAATGTCACGACTTGCAAGTCATTCCACTATGTCATTTGGCAATTCAAACTACTAATATACAAATTCACAAAACTGACTATGAGAATTAGTCTCCACGCGGAGAAATACCATGCCCAATGTAGACCTTGACACTTGAAATATAAACAAAGAGGAATACATCAAGTTGATCTTCCTTTATTGTCAGGAAATCGTCCATTTGGGAGATAATAAATCCACTTTTATTTGCCAACAATTTAACTACTCATGTTTTTGGGCAATGCAAGATTGTAAGTGTGCCCGAGTGCTCTTACATCAGACACATCAGGTAGGAGAAATATTCCATGAGGCTGTAACTCATGAACATTTTTGGAAGCTTCGAATGGTGATCCCATGCTCATTTGTTATCCCAATTTCTTCTTCATCGATCGACTTCTTCTTTTGTCTACCAAACAAACCCTCTTTACCCCTTCCCTCTTTTACATTCCTTCATTGCTTATGCTGTAACATGCACTCACCTCAATGGTCACCTTGACTTGACTCTTCCCAATGGAAAAGATCCACTTTAGACCTCTCATACAAGTGTGTATATTTTTCCAAGGCTAAATTATGTTTTCCTCTTGGAATCTCTTCACTTCGGTTACAACTATTTGGATGCCTTTTATTCTTCTTCTCTCCCTCATGCAACTGTTACACTAACTCTTCACCACTCCCTTTGACCTCACTCAAAGTTCTCTTCTCAAGAACTACTATTGGGCTACTCCCAACCTTACTTGTCATTGTCACAACTTGTTCACTAACATGAAAACAAACTAAGTAACTATCTTCCACTTGTTTCTCCTTGTCCTTTAATGGACTCAAATGATACTATCTTCCATCTTTTGTGATGGTATACATGTTTGCCCAACCATCATACACAACATGTCTATCATATTGCTACGATCTGCCCAAAAGGACATATCAAGCATCCATGGGCATCACATCACACAACACCTCATCAACATAATTACCAATCTGAAATTGAACCAAGCATTATTCACTTACCAGAATTTGATGATACTTTTGCAACCAAGTGACTCGGTAAGGATTTGGATGCTTTGTCTTCTTCAACCACAACTTCTCTACCATCTTGTGTGACACCAAATTATCGGTACTTCCACTAGCCACAACTACCTTACAGCACTTGCCACCTGATTTACACACCATTCGGAATAAACTTCACCTTTGTATTGGCTCTAGTTGTTCATTTTTTGGTTTCAAAAAAATTATTTTCAACATCAATGCCTCTCCTTGTTTAGGCTCTTCCACTTGCTTGCTTTGGGGAATTCACACTCTCTTCATCAGCTTGTGTTGTATAATTCTTTGTTGCACTCTTTCTACTATCACCTTGTTGTATTTGAGGGCATTCAAAGGCCCTATGTCCAACCTCTCTACATTGGAAACATGTGCCTCCAAATCCCCTTCCTCTACCTCTACCAGAATAGCCGCTTCCCCTGTTGTTTTGACGTGATTTCTCCTTGCAAAAAGTGTCGTTTTCCTAAAAACTTGTTTTCCTTTCACATTACTTGTTGGTTCACTTTGCATGACAGACCTTCCTCTTCCTCTTGTATTACCTTGGTGTCTTCTTGATAATTTTTCTTCAACCTTCAAGGTAAATCAATATGCCTCTTCCACCATATAAACTTGCAACATAGCCAATTCATCTTGAATGTTATATATCAATCCATTTACATACCTTGAAACATTTTCCACATCATCCTCCACACGTCCAACCTAGATATACAACTTGTAGAACTCCTCAATATAAGATTGCACACTTAATTCTTTTTGCTTCAAATTTTGCCCTTTACAAAATAAACTTACTTGGTAATCCTTTGGCAGAAATTAATCTTTCATCTTTTCTATCATTCAGTCCCAAGTTCTGATTTTATCTATGCCTCTTTGCTATCTATCAATCTGCATGTGATCCCACCATAATGACGTGTGTCCCTTCAACTTTATGCAAGAAAATTTCACTCTTTTCAGGTCCTCTATCAACTCATAATCGAAGTATTTCTCCATTTCTAATATCCAATCAATTAAATCCTCTGGATTCAAACTTCCATTGTAACTAGGGGTTTCCACTCTCGGCTTGCTATTGATCCTCACCATTGCTTTGAAAAATCTACCTTCCACTACATCATCCTTATCCTCAAAATTAATTTCTAGATCCTCAATCTCACCTTCATCATCACTGACATCTACCATAGGTATCCCTCTTCGTTGCACTAATTCCATCGCATCCAATCTCACTGTGATACCTCTCAACATCTCCATGACTGTCAGATTATCATTATTTCATGGTCCTCTTCACCCACGTCCTCTATGCACCATGTCTATGGGCTGCCTATAGTTGCAGGTCTCCTTGCCCTCACACTCACCCACAAAAATCTCTTCCAGGTTTTCTTCCCTCAACACAACCGCAATTGACTCTGATACCAAATGATGCAGCCTAGCTTAGGTAACTTATTAGTCTACCAATACTAGCAACATAAACATAAATCCATCACAAAGAAAATTAGATTCATCCAAAGGGATACCATTTTATTCATATTAAACTTTGAATTATTAGTAAACAATCTCACACCCACAACAAGAAATCAATTTAAACATTTGTGCACTGAATTCAATCTTTTGGCACTAACAAAGTTTAGGGAAAATTCATACAAAAATAGTGGCAAAATTGAAATTTTACTATATCTCCTCTCTGTGGTACCAATACCCTATTCCTCTATTTGAAGACTTTACCCGCCTCTTCTGTCATGCCCACATTTTCCATGTGGTCACAACACGCATCACACGTGTCATAGCCACATCAGTCATGTGGTTATGACACGAAATATCAAAAAATTTCTCACGCTTCCCTAGAAACCCCCTCGCATGCGTAAGCATGCTCGGTGGTGTACGCTCAAGGTGAAAACACTACAGTTGTCGGCAGGGTACAAGTACAATTGCGTGCATCCAGACGCAAGCAGACCAACCAAGGGGTCTCCTCTACGCAGTTAACATCACTACAAAGTTTCTAATTTCAAGGTTCCCAACACTATATCTTGGCAGATTCTGACAGCATAACGCCTCACGGCGTAAGTGGGAATTATGCAATTCTATACTTCTTACGGGGTTCCCTGACGGAATAACAACTTCCCACGATGCCTTGTTCATAATGAACTTACAATTGATCTTTCTTATTGGGTCATTTTTCAACAAAGCACGATTGTCTACCTCCTTTCTCGTTTCCTGAAATATACTCCTACTTCGAACTTAGCATTCTCAACAAGGCAGTTTCATTTGCCCTCTCTTCCATTTCTCTGAATCTTAATTTTGATTGTATTTCTATCACGCTCACCTTAACTATTTCTCTGAAATTTAGTTTGTTTATATTTCGGTCTCTCTCTTTTGGTTTCTACGTTTTCTTTATGTTTATACTGTCCTTTCTTCATATTCTACATCAATCAGAGTTATCACTGTATCTATTATCAACATTATTCCTAACCTCCGGATGGTCCAGATCACATAGGTTGGTTTACTACTTCGCTGGACTCAGCCTCCTAGTTTTCTCCGATCTAGGGTTCTCCTCTACGTTTGTATTAATTAAACTTGTTCCTAAGCAAAGTTGCCGGAAGGGTACATCTACTTAGTTCTCTTATCTCAGGGGAAATATCGCGCATTTTCTCCTCTGTGTTTTCCAATGTTAGTTTTTCTTCTTCTTTCTCTCTTTTATTTTTTTCTCAATTGGACGTTTACTAACTACAGTTGAGATTAAAATGGCCTCACATGGAATGTCTGTGATGGCTTCTTTAAGTTTATTTCCAGTGTCCTTTTTAAAAGGGTGACGCATAATTTTCCTCTTCATTTTCCTGGTTAATAAATTTACGATCGTTGTGAAACTTCCGAGAAACTCTTCTTAAATCAATTAGATATGAATATGTGTTGATCGTAAATTTTGTTTTGTTTACATTTATAGTTTATTCTCCCTTTGAGATTATTAATCTTCCTCTTATAAGATTTTTTTTTTTTTTGTAAATAAAATATAAATACCATTGTTATATTATGTTCCATTGTTATATTATTAAGCTTCCTATATAAGATTTGTTTTTTTTTTTTTTTAATAATATATATATATATATATATATATATATATTTATATATATATATATATTTATATATTTATATATATATATACAATTATATTCCATTGTTATTTTATATAAGAGGCTCTCCTCTTTATAAAACCCCTACCATAGAAACATATCATAATTTCTTTGGTTGTTTTGTTTAACACTTAAAAAAACCTAACTGTGAATATCTTTTGTGTTTTTTTTTGTTTTGAGTAGGGCAGAATACAAGGGAAGCGGCGGCACCCATGGGAGGAGGGTGCAGTGAGCAATGTGTTGGGTCTCAAAAATGCAGGTTGTGGATTCTAAGGGGATGCCGAGCCCTATGGTCAAATCTACAACGTTTTTGAGCCAATGACTGGAGTTTGACCTTAATGATCAACTTCTCCCTGCACTTCAGGTCCTGTTATAACCTAGGCGGGTGAACCTTTGATTATCAAAGCAGGTTGTATGATTAAATCTACGTTGGTTTGCTGCTAGTTTATCCAATTACAATGGCATGCTTGTAAATCAGATAAGATATTGTAAACTAAATTCTAAATAAAGCAAATAATTTAATCTAAATTCTAACAGAAATAAATAACAAATAACATGAAATGAATCTAAACTATAACAATAAAACAATGTAAAGATTTTAATTATAAGATGAATCAATAGTTAGACTGGTGCTTTGTCTGTTCGGGCAACGGAGTCAGGATGTCAAAAACAAATAACTTGCATCAGGTAATAACTCGATCTGATTGGCACATATAACAGTTTGCAACTTGTACAAACGTGCAAGGAAGAAATTATTAATTCATTCTTAACAATCCAAAGGACATAATTGAATTAAATGCAAAATATTAAAAGGATTTTAATCTTTCCGGAAAGAACCAATTTAGATTTGCAAATTAACCAATTAGATCAACTATGGAGACAAATTAATAACCTAATCAATTAATCATACTTAATAATCCATTCAACATTCTAAGATTACTATAATTGATGAGAAAGGATTTAATTCTGCTTGAGAAACCAATCAAATCAAATATACTGAATTAGCAACTGTAATCAGACAATTTGAACATATCCTTAACACATTCAAATTGAATAATCTAAAAATGAATGATATGGAGATAATTAAATTGATTGAATTTAAACAACAAACAGATGATACCGTCCAATGTATTTCGAATTCGAATCCTCAACAACGCTGCCTCAGAATGTATCATGCACCATAGTCTTTCTCAGAACGACATTGCACAGGAGGATCAAATTTGCATCAGATTCAATAAATCTAACCTAATCTAACCCTAAAATATTTCAAATGTGTTTTTGTAAAATCTAATCCTAACCTCATTTCTAACCCCCTTTCTCCCTTGTTCTAACTCTTTATTCCGGGTCCTGGGATCTCTATTTATAGAGATGCAACAAGCCTCAGACCTGTTACAACATTCATGACAGTTGATAATTGGTTGAACCAACCATAAGAACCGACTTTATTGATTACATAAATTAAATAACATGATTTGAAAGACTCAACAAATCCTCAGAGGCCAGAATAAAATATATAATCTTCCCCGTTGAATGCATTTAACCGCCAGTCGAGAGCCACTTCATTGCATTTAACGCAACCCTAATCCTGCAAAGGAAACAAATTATTCGTCAGATAAACAGTATATAAATAATACATTATTTCTATTGAGGTGAACCTTAGGACCTGTGGCGTGCGGTAATGTTTCTGTTGTATATTTTCTCACTTATATTTACATTTAGGGTTTTCATCTCCGTGACATATACCCAAATGTTAATAATAGTTTGCGTTGATATTTCCTTTTAAGGCTCTTAATAATTTAATCAAATCTTTTGTCGTGACTTTAGGTTTGATTAATTTTAACATATATCTTTTACCAATCACAAAATATTCTTTTTTGGTACAACTCTTTATTTATTTAATTAATTATTAATTAATTTTCTTTGGGAATACAATATTTCTCCAATTAATATTTATCCAATTTTTCTTTTCACCTCTATTTGGAGCAAAATAATTATTTGGGTGAAGATTATTATCCCTTTTTTATCTCCTATGTGAAAGATATTTCACTGGTCATTATAATGCATTTTCACATAGGAATGTTCTCTAGGTAAAATAATTACCTCACTTGATTAACCCCTTGAAATATCTTACCTCGAAATGAAAACATTCTTAAAAATCTTTCCTTGGGTTAAAAATACTTCATTCCTCCATGAAATAATTCTTATTTTGCACTATTCATTTTAATATTCTGCCCAGCCGAATGTAATTTTCATCATTAGCAAACTTAATGACTTTTTCTTAATAATATTTATCAGCTTGAATGGAATGATATTTTAGAATGGAGGTCTCACAGTGCATATGCAACATCTTCACCAATCAACATTGCCGATCTTGCCACTTGACATTAGCATTGCCCTCCAGTTGTTTACGGATTCGAGTAATGGCTTTGAAGAGGTCCATTGCTCGATTCCTCATGTCTTTCAAGTTCAATTGCTGCTGCAATCCCGCATTCAATTGCGGGGCAGTTCCTCTTCCTCCTCCCGAAGCCATTTGTTTAATTGCTCTCAACAATCTACTTCAGCCGCTCAAATTGCTCAAAATCAACATATATTGATTGAATATTAACTGTGGAGGAAATGTTTCAAAATGATCGAGAGGCTTCATAATATTTGCTGCATTTCAATCTCTATGTATCCATTATTTTCAGGGTTTTAAGAATGCCCCGGCAGATTGCTTCCCAACTTCTCATTCAGGACCCATTTTTTAGATAGATCACTGTGTCAGTTGATGCTAATCTTTATATTTTCCATTTATTATCTTAGCTTCCAATTAATATCATTAGCGAAGTTGCTATTACGTATTTTTCCATTTCAAGCTGTGTTAGAAAGTAAAGAAATTAATTGGACTATTCTCTATACTCTCCTTGCCCAAGCATTTCTTGGTAAATGAATGTCTTTCGTCCTCAATAAGCATGTTTTCAAGTAGAAGGCATTCTTCAATTCAAATGTAATGTTGTTAACCTTTAATCTTTTGAGATTTAAAGTTGATTTTGTCTGAGATGCTATTCTATAATCATGACCATTATTGTAGTTATTGCTGATTATTGGTGATTTGGTAGAGCAGGTGAAGGAGATTGCAACTGCAATCTCCGAGGCAATGGAGAATGAAGATGGAGTTTCAGGGGCAGTAAAGGCCTTTCATAAACATTTACCCAGAAAACTTCCACCACAATCAGTGCAAACCAGTGAATCACATTATTTTGGTTCCTTCTTTAGTGGTATTGGAAAGATATTCAATTGTAGCTAATCTTTTCCTTCTATGTTGTTTTGTTTTTTCAGTTTATATATGAAAATCATCTTTTGCAATATTTGCCTGAATCTGTGTATTGTGTACTTTAGCTTCTATTACAGCTTTCCCTTGAACTAACTCAATCATGCTTCATGCCACTGTGGGGAAGAATCTATCTCTATATTTTGAACGCTTGTGCCCTAAAGACCACCGTCAACGTGCTATTTAACGATGAAGCGGGGCCCATTTTTATGGGGTTGCAGAACGATGAACTTTGGATTGTGTGGTGGTTATTTTTTTTATTAATATAACTGGAATTCAATTACGGGGTTTTGGATGCTGGGTTTTGGATATGCACTGCATTCCTCCAGATCTGTAAAACCATATTCTGCTAAAATTGCTTCTTCAATTTGCCATTTTAAAGTCACTGGGCTTATTCCTGTTTAGCTGCGGAAGGTTGTCTGGTGGAAATTGTACCTGGAAAAGGAGAATGTGTTGAGTGAATTTGTCTTTCCTCAAAACGTTTCAAGCCTTTAGATTGGCTCGAATGGCATAATCTAAAGCATCATTATGCTTTCCTAGCTGTGAAAGAGCATCTGCCATATTTATATGTGCCCACACAGAAATAGGATTGATGCTACGAGCTTCATTGCAATCCCTTATAGCCATGTGAGTATCATTTCTCCATGATCTCTCTAAAAATGCTGCTGCACGCGTGCATAAACAATCATGCTTAAGAGCTGGATAAAGACCAGATCTTCCAGCATCCAAGATCTCACTAGTTGCTTCAATGACATAGAGAGATTTGCCACCTTCTTTCAAAGCACTTTGGGCATCTTGAAGAAGCTCTCTGCATTCTTTTAGCCAGTTTGAGGCTCTCGTGCTACTGGGATTAACAATATCGATTGGTTGTGATGGCATTGTGGCCTTTGTTCCATTCAAAACAGGAGCCATAATCATTCTTTTTGGAACATCACTGGCTGTATATTTTGCAATGCTATCTTGACCATTATTTACATCCATTAGATATACATGTTTGCCACTATAACTAAGAAGTATCTCCTCCCCATTTGGACTGAAAGTAACATGGGTAAGATGCAAACTTGAACGACCATAATCAGAAAGGTGAGCTGGACAGAAGTAACACACACAAGGTGGCAGTTTTGATGGTTTTCGTGAAGAACTTAATGGAGGCAGCATGCACTAATCATAAAGACGAGCAAAAACATCACTGCCACCAACAAGCAGTTGATGTGGATGAGTGGCACTAATATCACATGACTTTAAAGCGAAGATATTTCTAGGTGGATCAGCCAAAAATTTCTTTGCTCCAGATCGAAGGTCCAGAAGAACATTACGACATTCTTGATTGGTTGAACCAACAGCAGGACATAGAACACTCTCTCAAAAATCATGTTGCCTTAATGTCCCATCTTCACTAGCACTCCAAACAACATGTGGATTACCCTCCTCAACCGCTATCTCCTTTACTCTCCTCGAATGGCAACGAAACACTGCAGTTTGTTATGAAGATCCTTCTATACTTGATTGAGACAAGCGAAAAACACGTACCTCGGCATCTCCAACGCCAGAGACCACAAGCTCATCCCCAGTCTCTGGAACAAAATTGCAACAAAAAATATTAGCTGAGTGACCAGTTTCAATACTGTGCAATAATTTCTTGCTTGCATAACTCCAGATGTTAACCCTTGCATCATCTGACCCAGATACTAGAAGAGAACCCTTTGAATTCCATGCTAGCACATTGACACATCCCTGGTGAGCCTCCAACTCTGTTTCTAAGGCTAGCCGCTATATAAGAGAAGAGTGCATCTGCAATTTAGTGTCAGCATCCTGATCTGAATATGGATATGGCATCTACGGAGGATTGATGCTTCTTCCATCAAAGATTTTGAAAATATTGCCATCAGGAGATTTTAATGGCTTCATCATTGATCAATCAAAGCTCAAATTGAAATAAAATCCAGAGCACAGTCGTAATAACCTAGCAAACCGCAAAATCTTCCAATTCCCCAAAGCAAAAGCATTCATCAAATACAGAACAAACTAACGTTCGGTCACGCTGATAAATTAATGGTGAAAATGTATCCGGCCCAAGATTTGTATAGAAGATGTGGGAAATGAATCCAATGAAATTTTTAGGTGCTACACTCAAGTTAATCATCATGGGACCTTAAAAAATTTTGAAAAAATTGACTGGAAATGTCCAGTTCCAACATAGGCTCCGTCTGGGGATGTATGTCCCTTGTGGGCATAGCAAGATCCTAGATTTTTGGGAAGCAGGCCAGTGCCTACTCCATTGGGCAACAGAGTCCAATTATTCTCTCTGCCCTAAAATGATATGGTTATGAGAAACCATATCATAACTGATGGCTCAAGGCCATCAGAAAAAGAGAGGTTTATATTTTCCCCAGTCATATACTTTGTTTTCATCGCGCTGTAATGAAACAAATCTAATCATATTACTAAGATTTGCATAATTGAACATATTCATATTTTTTAACAATGGTTCATTAATGTTGCTATATTCTTCATGATTATGCATCTGAAAATCACATGCAATCTGAGAACTCCCAAATGATAGGTCAAACCCATTTTTATTGTGATATTTGAAGTAACAATATTCACTATCATCCCCCAAATGATAATTCTCTATTTGAATTGAAAAACAGGAAAAATCAAATTGTATTTGATATTCACTTTTTTCAATGTTAGCATCATCTAATGGTATTTTATCAGATTCAAAGTCGTCACCACTACCTTCAACACTATATGTATTTTCCTCATACAACTGTGATACCCATACTTCATCATTACAAGGTTTGATAGAACTTATCTCTGGATAATCATTGCTATGGAATTCATTATCACTAGATGTTTCTACCTCAACTGAATATGATCCTGATGTTATCCTTTCACGCCAATCGTATGGTCTACTATCATGCAAAGTATCCTCACTGTCAAAGCATATGTATGTTGGACATGGTATTCGAGTATCATTCTCATGTGCATATTTTTGATATTCTATGGTGAGTAACTGTGAGATTTGATCACTGTCAAGTGAATATGTCTCTTCATCCATCATGTTTCCAACATTTTCTTCGTCTCTTTCAACATTACCACAATACTCAAGATCATTAAAATCAGATATACCTATTTTGTCAACATGTTTACAAGATGACACATCACTTTGGTTATCTGAAGGCACTTCATCCCTCTCATAATTTAGATCTGAATGCACATGAAATTCTTGTTCAGAAATATCTTGGCAAAGTATTAACTCATCTTCTTTTACTACGTTATCATACAATGGATTTGAACAAACCTGAAAATTATCCTCAGACATGTATATTTCCTTCTCATTGTCATCTTGTCCTGATTGCAAATACTCATTCCCCTCTTCTTCCCAACACTGTTGGTTATTTTCCTCTTCCTCCCAACACTGCTGATCCATATATGGCGGTGGGTGGGTGGGTAAAAACTCTGTCTTATATAAAGACTGATAGTAAGCATTGCGATGTAGCATATATCGCTGGTATTGCAGGGTATAGTGTTGTCCTAGTGGTGGATAGTATTGAGGAATGTTATTTGCATTTATAAGCTGGGGCCCTTGTGGTGGCTTATTATGCCCGATAGGGTTATGGTATGGATCATGAGGTACTCTCAGTGTATGTGGAGCATAGGTGTTCTGAGAGGGTGCATGTGAATTTACATCACCACTCTGTTTATGCGGAGGGATAGGTTTTGGTGGTTCCAGTACCTGGAGGCCCAATTGTGCCAGTTGTCTATCCAATCCTACTATTTGTTCATCTAGTTCTTTACTTCTTCGTATCATCTGTGATCTCCTGAGCTGTTGTTCTGCCCATTCTAAATACATTTCTAATTCCTGATCAGTCATGCTATTAAAGTCAACATGAGTTTGATCAATAAACTTCCCCTCATCATGTGGGCTGTTATAGTCATTATTTTCATTTGCATACCCATCATTTAATGGTTCTCCTTCATGTCTCCTTAGTTCAAAGAATGCATCTAAAGGGGGTATGTTTTTCATGTTCGATCAATTCTATTTTCAGAGTCGCCACCTCTTGTGAGAAGAGGAAAATTTCAACTTTTTGGGTTCTTGCAAGCAAAGTTTATCAAGGTGTATTTGAAGTTTGTGTAGAGTCGCCACCTCTATTTAGAGGGCTAATCGATCTTCTGAGTTTTTCCCTCCACCAGGAGAGTTATTAATTTTCTGACTCTAAAATGATCTTTGACCAAAATTCAAGATTGACTCCCCAGTAGAGTCGCCAATTTGTTGGGTCTCAAAAATGCAGGTTGTGGATTCTAAGGGGATGCCGAGCCCTATGGTCAAATCTACAACGTTTTTGAGCCAATGACTGGAGTTTGACCTTAATGATCAACTTCTCCCTATGCTTCAGGTCCTGCTATAACCTAGGTGGGTGAACCTTTGATTATCAAAGCAGGTTGTATGATTAAATCTACGTTGGTTTGCTGCTAGTTTATCCAATTACAATGGCATGCTTGTAAATCAGATAAGATATTGTAAACTAAATTCTAAATAAAGCAAATAATTTAATCTAAATTCTAACAGAAATAAATAACAAATAACATGAAATGAATCTAAACTATAACAATAAAACAATGTAAAGATTTTAATTATAAGATGAATCAATAGTTAGACTGGTGCTTTGTCTGTTCGGGCAACGGAGTCAGGATGTCAAAAACAAATAACTTGCATCAGGTAATAACTCGATCTGATTGGCACATATAACAGTTTGCAACTTGTACAAACGTGCAAGGAAGAAATTATTAATTCATTCTTAACAATCCAAAGGACATAATTGAATTAAATGCAAAATATTAAAAGGATTTTAATCTTTCCGGAAAGAACCAATTTAGATTTGCAAATTAACCAATTAGATCAACTATGGAGACAAATTAATAACCTAATCAATTAATCATACTTAATAATCCATTCAACATTCTAAGATTACTATAATTGATGAGAAAGGATTTAATTCTGCTTGAGAAACCAATCAAATCAAATATACTGAATTAGCAACTGTAATCAGACAATTTGAACATATCCTTAACACATTCAAATTGAATAATCTAAAAATGAATGATATGGAGATAATTAAATTGATTGAATTTAAACAACAAACAGATGATACCGTCCAATGTATTTCAAATTCGAATCCTCAACAACGCTGCCTCAGAATGTATCATGCACCATAGTCTTTCTCAGAACGACATTGCACAGGAGGATCAAATTTGCATCAGATTCAATAAATCTAACCTAATCTAACCCTAAAATATTTCAAATGTGTTTTTGTAAAATCTAATCCTAACCTCATTTCTAACCCCCTTTCTCCCTTATTCTAACTCTTTATTCCGGGTCCTGGGATCTCTATTTATAGAGATGCAACAAGCCTCAGACCCATTACAACATTCATGACGGTTGATAATTGGTTGAACCAACCATAAGAACCGACTTTATTGATTACATAAATTAAATAACATGATTTGAAAGACTCAACAAATCCTCAGAGGCCAGAATAAAATATATAATCTTCCCCGTTGAAAGCATTTAACCGCCAGTCGAGAGCCACTTCATTGCATTTAACGCAACCCTAATCCTGCAAAGGAAACAAATTATTCGTCAGATAAACAGTATATAAATAATACATTATTTCTATTGAGGTGAACCTTAGGACCTGTGGCGTGCGGTAATGTTTCTGTTGTATATTTTCTCACTTATATTTACATTTAGGGTTTTCATCTCCGTGACATATACCCAAATGTTAATAATAGTTTGCGTTGATATTTCCTTTTAAGGCTCTTAATAATTTAATCAAATCTTTTGTCGTGACTTTAGGTTTGATTAATTTTAACATATATCTTTTACCAATCACAAAATATTCTTTTTTGGTACAACTCTTTATTTATTTAATTAATTATTAATTAATTTTCTTTGGGAATACAATATTTCTCCAATTAATATTTATCCAATTTTTCTTTTCACCTCTATTTGGAGCAAAATAATTATTTGGGTGAAGATTATTATCCCTTTTTTATCTCCTATGTGAAAGATATTTCACTGGTCATTATAATGCATTTTCACATAGGAATGTTCTCTAGGTAAAATAATTACCTCACTTGATTAACCCCTTGAAATATCTTACCTCGGAATGAAAACATTCTTAAAAATCTTTCCTTGGGTTAAAAATACTTCATTCCTCCGTGAAATAATTCTTATTTTGCACTATTCATTTTAATATTCTGCCCAGCCGAATGTAATTTTCATCATTAGCAAACTTAATGACTTTTTCTTAATAATATTTATCAGCTTGAATGGAATGATATTTTAGAATGGAGGTCTCACAGTGCATATGCAACATCTTCACCAATCAACATTGCCGATCTTGCCACTTGACATTAGCATTGCCCTCCAGTTGTTTACGGATTCGAGTAATGGCTTTGAAGAGGTCCATTGCTCGATTCCTCATGTCTTCCAAGTTCAATTGCTGCCGCAATCCCGCATTCAATTGCGGGGCTGTTCCTCTTCCTCCTCCCGAAGCCATTTGTTTAATTGCTCTCAACGATCTACTTCAGCCGCTCAAATTGCTCAAAATCAACATATATTGATTGAATATTAACTGTGGAGGAAATGTTTCAAAATGATCGAGAGGCTTCATAATATTTGCTGTATTTCAATCTCTATGTATCCATTATTTTTAGGGTTTTAAGAATGCCCCGGCAGATTGTTTCCCAACTTCTCATTCAGGACCCATTTTTTAGATAGATCACTGTGTCAGTTGATGCTAATCTTTATATTTTCCATTTATTATCTTAGCTTCCAATTGATATCATTAGCGAAGTTGCTATTACGTATTTTTCCATTTCAAGCTGTGTTAGAAAGTAAAGAAATTAATTGGACTATTCTCTATACTCTCCTTGCCCAAGCATTTCTTGGTAAATGAATGTCTTTCGTCCTCAATAAGCATGTTTTCAAGTAGAAGGCATTCTTCAATTCAAATGTAATGTTGTTAACCTTTAATCTTTTGAGATTTAAAGTTGATTTTGTCTGAGATACTATTCTATAATCATGACCATTATTGTAGTTATTGCTGATTATTGGTGATTTGGTAGAGCAGGTGAAGGAGATTGCAACTGCAATCTCCGAGGCAATGGAGAATGAAGATGGAGTTTCAGGGGCAGTAAAGGCCTTTCATAAACATTTACCCAGAAAACTTCCACCACAATTAGCGCAAACCAGTGAATCACATTATTTTGGTTCCTTCTTTAGTGGTATTGGAAAGATATTCAGTTGTAGCTAATCTTTTCCTTCTATGTTGTTTTGTTTTTTCAGTTTATATATGAAAATCATCTTTTGCAATATTTGCCTGAATCTGTGTATTGTGTACTTTAGCTTCTATTACAGCTTTCCCTTGAACTAACTCAATCATGCTTCATGCCACTGTGGGGAAGAATCTATCTCTGTATTTTGAACGCTTGTGCCCTAAAGACCACCGTCAACGTGCTATTTAACGATGAAGCGGGGCCCATTTTTTTGGGGTTGCAAAACGATGAACTTTGGATTGTGTGGTGGTTATTTTTTTTAAATTATAACTGGAATTCAATTACGGGGTTTTGGATGCTGGGTTTTGGATATGCACTGCATTCCTCCAGATCTGTAAAACCATATTCTGCTAAAATTGCTTCTTCAATTTGCCATTTTAAAGTCACTGGGCTTATTCCTGTTTAGCTGCGGAAGGTTGTCTGGTGGAAATTGTACCTGGAAAAGGAGAATGTGTTGAGTGAATTTGTCTTTCCTCAAAATGTTTCAAGCCTTTAGATTGGCTCGAATGGCATAATCTAAAGCATCCTTATGCTTTCCTAGCTGTGAAAGAGCATCTGCCATATTTATATGTGCCCACACAGAAATAGGATTGATGCTACGAGCTTCATTGCAATCCCTTATAGCCATGTGAGTATCATTTCTCCATGATCTCTCTAAAAATGCTGTTGCACACGTGCATAAACAATCATGCTTAAGAGCTGGATAAATACCAGATCTTCCAGCATCCAAGATCTCACTAGTTGCTTCAATGACATAGAGAGATTTGCCACCTTCTTTCAAAGCACTTTGGGCATCTTGAAGAAGCTCTCTGCATTCTTTTAGCCAGTTTGAGGCTCTCGTGCTACTGGGATTAACAATATCGATTGGTTGTGATGGCATTGTGGCCTTTGTTCCATTCAAAACAGGAGCCATAATCATTCTTTTTGGAACATCACTGGCTGTATATTTTGCAGTGCTATCTTGACCATTATTTACATCCATTAGATATACATGTTTGCCACTATAACTAAGAAGTATCTCCTCCCCATTTGGACTGAAAGTAACATGGGTAAGATGCAAACTTGAACGACCATAATCAGAGAGGTGAGCTGGACAGAAGTAACACACACAAGGTGGTAGTTTTGATGGTTTTCGTGAAGAACTTAATGGAGGCAGCATGCACTAATCATAAAGACGAGAAAAAGCATCACTGCCACCAACAAGCAGTTGATGTGGACGAGTGGCACTAATATCACATGACTTTAAAGCGAAGATATTTCTAGGTGGATCAGCCAAAAATTTCTTTGCTCCAGATCGAAGGTCCAGAAGAACATTACGACATTCTTGATTGGTTGAACCAACAGCAAGACATAGAACACTCTCTCGAAAATCATGTTGCCTTAATGTCCCATCTTCACTGGCACTCCAAACAACATGTGGATTACCCTCCTCAACCGCTATCTCCTTTACTCTCCTCGAATGGCAACGAAACACTGCAGTTTGTTGTGAAGATCCTGCTATACTTGATTGAGACAAGCGAAAAACACGTACCTCGGCATCTCCAACGCCAGAGACCACAAGCTCATCCCCAGTCTCTGGAACAAAATTACAACAAAAAATATTAGCTGAGTGACCAGTTTCAATACTGTGCAATAATTTCTTGCTTGCATAACTCCATATGTTAACCCTTGCATCATCTGACCCAGATACTAGAAGAGAACCCTTTGAATTCCATGCTAGCACATTGACACATCCCTGGTGAGCCTCCAACTCTGTTTCTAAGGCTAGCCACTATATAAGAGAAGAGTGCATCTGCAATTTAGTGTCAGCATCCTGATCTGAATATGGATATGGCATCTACGGAGGATCGATGCTTCTTTCGTCAAAGATTTTGAAAATATTGCCATCAGGAGATTTTAATGGCTTCATCGTTGATCAATCAAAGCTCAAATTGAAATAAAATCCAGAGCACAGTCGTAATAACCTAGCAAACCGCAAAATCTTCCAATTCCCCAAAGCAAAAGCATTCATCAAATACAGAACAAACTAACGTTCGATCACGCTGATAAATTAATGGTGAAAATGTATCCGGCCCAAGATTTGTATAGAAGATGTGGGAAATGAATCCAATGAAATTTTTAGGTGCTACACTCAAGTTAATCATCATGGGACCTTAAAAAATTTTGAAAAAATTGACTGGAAATGTCTAGTTCCAACACAATGGAGAGGCCGAACGCAGAGGTGGGGGCGCAAAAGGCGGTGGCGATGGTGTGAAGGGTGGAGGGCGGTGTTCGGGCCGCGGCGGGAGGTGTGAGGCAGCGCAGAGGGCGCAGCGCGGAGGGTGTGGTGGCACGAAGGCCGCGGGGTTGTGGAGAGGGTGTCGCGGGGGAGTGATGGCTCGCGGGTTTTATGACTAGCAAGGGTGTGGGGAGGGGCGGAGCACCCACCCACATCCCACTACGTGGGGTGTGGGTGGGGGCTCCACCCCTCCCCACACCCTTAAGGATCGACGGTGGTGGTGGGAAGGTTCAAACCCTTCCCACCACCACTCTACCATATACGCTGCGCTGTGTACACAGCGAGTATTCCGCGACCATTGTATCCACATTTTTCTAATGCAAATTTCTTTAATGTAAACCGTGATTTTAATAACAGTTATTATTTATAATTTTATATATATATATATATTCCATGTTGACTCTCAAACATTATTCTTTTACAGTTCACTGATTTAATTAGTATTTCTATAATTACAGAGAATATATATATAAAAAAAAGAAGCTATTTTATCTAGTAACACAGTTCCATATAATGGATGAAATTTGCAAATACAGAGAACAACTAAAATTCTATCCGACTGACATTTATAATCACCGTTTATTTAAGACTTGAAAATTTGTTTTAAATACAGAGAATGAAAGATAACTATATTTTACTGCCACCCACATTTTTAGTAATATATTTCTTTCACAGAATACTTTATATATACAGGGAAATGAAAACAAATAAAACTACTTTATCTTGCAATCTCATTTCCATATAATAATTGAATGTTCAAAAACAGAGGACAAATTTTAATTCTATCACAATGCCAATTGACTTGATACAGATAGTGTTAAACCAGAGACTTAGTAAAATTCAATTTTCCCTTATAACTTGTTAAATTCAATTTAATATAAAAACGTATACAGATCCAATTTCATTGGTCCACATCTGGACAGTCTATGACTAAACCACACCACATTTTTATACTATTATATTTATTTTTTTTATATATGTTTGTTTCCAATAATAAAATCAATTTACAATTTTTTAGCAAGGCTAACTAACTAAAATTCACTCTTTCCTTCTGAACAAATCTAAAAATAAAATTTAACATTTTTTGATCTAATCAATAACAACTTTAATACTAGAGATAAATTCATTCATTTTTTTTTTTCTAATCAATACAAGTTTCATTTCTTAACACTAGCTTCACCAGGTATAATATAATTGAAAAATTACACACAACAACAATACTGAAGGGAAGAATTTCTCTCCTTCCCCATACAATAATTCTTACAACTTTAGAGGGAGAAATCCCTCCATAATGAACTTAGACAGGATGAAGCTCAAAGAACCAAACTCTCCTTATAGCAAGGATGAAATACATTCTCCCTAAATACAGCACTCCTCCAATTCCAACCATAAGCTTCAAGAGGAAACCTGCGTATCAAAGACAAACAAAGAAGAAAACACCACTCATCTAGCTCTCCTCCCTTCCGTAGACCCGCAAGAGGGTCACCCCCGAGCTAGGGAGATCATACTCACACCTGGGTAACTCAAGCAATCCACTTCACAACAGGGAACAACAACAAACCCAAAACACACAAACACCCGTGGGTAAATTACACAACACAAAAACTCAACAACAGTGAGCTTTACAAGGGGCAGGAGAGTGGACACACTCGACTCCAGAGTGTCACCTTTACAGAGAATATAACCAACATAATTTCTCTTGGTCTCAAACCAAGTTTGATCACAAAATTTTCCAAGGAATCTGTATTTGACTCTCAAGTCAAAGAACCAATCACAAATACATACCCTCAAGGCTTTCAACATCCCAAAAGAACCTGGTATGCACCCGAGGAGGATCACTCCTCCCTTACCCCAAACTTGATGAGCATTTCTCCCAAGTGGGAGAAGCTCTGTCAACAACCCGACAACAATTCCCACAAAAAAAACAAAACAAAAACACAGCAAATAAACAACTTTCACATACTTTTCATACAACAATCAGATATACGAAAGAAAGGTAAAAACAAACCAACCTTACAAAGCCCTTCAAGGATGAAGCTGTTGTAGAGCTCCACTAAGATCTTCTCCAATCTAAGCCACCAACTCCCTCTTCCTTTTTCCTCTCCCAAAAGCTAACTTTCTTATTTTGGCAATAAAAATAAACTTCTCCCAAAATTCAACTAACTCCCTTCCCATCCCAAAATGGAATTCAAATAACCCAAAACCTTTTTGTTTAGAGGAATGGGGAGGTGACACTTGTCACCTCCTCACTCTTCCCAAAACCACTATTATGTCCCAAGGGATGAGTGTTGGCTTATGTCACTCACCCATCCCTAGGGTACTCCTTATCCCTCTCCTCATGTCATTTCTCTTACGCATGGGAGAAATAAAAGGAGTTAAAGGAGGAAAAGACAGGTGACCCATGCCTCTTCTTCCTTCCTTCATTATGGATGACCCCACAACTCATGGGGAATCTCACTAATGGTGAGGGTGACTTCAAGTCAATTCCTCTATAATGGATGGGTTTGTAGTCATCTCTTACCTTGGGGATTGAAGAGGGATGGGTTGGGTGTTGGTACAACCCATCCTATCCCCCCCATACCTCCAATTTTCGCCACTTAACTTCAGGGGTAAGTTAAGATGACCAGATGGAGGTTACTCAAGGGTTACCCATGCCAAATGGGGCCCTGGACCCATGGGGTATAACCCAGGGTCAACTTTAACCTATTCAGGACACCTAGGGTCATGTTAAAATACAAGAAAAGGCCTCAAGAATTTAAATAAAAGAAAAGAAATTCAAATTCAATCTTTTTACAACACACATCATAAGTCAGTGTTACAAGAGGGTAGACCAACCCATTCGACCTTATGAAAGACCACATTACAACACCACATCAAACACAGAATGATCTTGGTTCCTCATGGAACCAGATCGGCTTAACAGGGAATAACAATAACAAGGTGCAGAATGATCTCCGAAATCTGTGGTTTGATTAGTAAATTCCTGCACACTAAACTGCAAGATCAGTTTCACATATAATCATCATAGCCGAAGCAACTTAAAAACATGCATTATCATGACATAGTTCTAAATAGCATAAATGAAATCATATTACAATTTTCCATCATCGCCTAATTAACTTTTCTGAAATGTAAACTTATCCAAACATCACCCAATTAGTTTTTTCCGTAATCAAAATAAAGTTTAATAGTTTGACAAATCTGGGAACTACTATCCCACAAATAAAAAAAATATCAGTAACAGTAATGTAAATAGTCACAAGAACAGAAGTAAAAAGGGTGGTCCTCACATCTTCACAAGCCCAGTGTATTCCTTTTCTAGGAGACCACACCCTCTGTTATGAGCCACTCAACACACTTCCATCATTTTACTGTTATTGTTCCACTTTGCTATGCTGATATTTCTATTTTGGCTGCCCCAAAACCTCCTATCAATCTCCTTGTTTCCTAATTCCTTCACTCCCTTTTGACTATTCTATTCTCCTTTCTAACTGGCTACCCCAACTCATCTCATCAACTCCTCTATGGCTTTAATGATCCTCTGTGGCTTCAAATTGTTGGTCTAAATCGTTCCATCCACCTTTTTAATCCTTCTCTGAGAAGACCAAACCCTTTCATGTATTTTGTTTTTCCCTTTTATACTGTTCAAACAATTTAAACATTGAAAGGTCACCCACATCAACTGAAGTGATGCCTTGGCAAAAAAATGTACAAAAATTCTTTGAAATTAAAATTAGACCAAGCAAGAATTAAATCCCATGCACTTGATATATCCTTGACCTCTCAAATAAAACAAGAAGATGGACACCACGGGTTGAAGTTTGCCCAATCAACCCTTAATTTTTTATCATTTCTTGTTGCTTATGTTTTGTTGTCTACAATTTTCCTTTCTGGCAGCCCAAGTCACATAGTCGACCCTTTATAAATGCCAAAATCTAAAGGTTATACCAAATATGGCTTTTCAATCTGCCGCCTCAAGTATCTAACTCACTCTTTCCTTTCATTTTTCACTAGGTTGAACCCCATCTACCATTTGATTTTTCTGTTTATATCATTCAAACTTCTATAGTCATCGAATGATCACTTTGATAAGTGAAACAACACCCCAAGGAGTAGTATTAAAATTGAATATCTTCCAAAATTAAACAACTAATGGAGGTATTGCCATGCAATCAAAGGTCTTTATCCTTGCAAACAAAAGAATGAATTCAAACAATGAAAATTCTAGGACTTGCAAGTCGTTCCACTGTGTCATTTGGCAATTCAAACTATTGGTATACAAATTCACAGAACTCACTATGATAATTGGTCTCCACGTGGAGAAATACCATGCCCAACGTAGACCTTGACATTTGAAATATAAACAAAGAGGAATACATCAAGTTGAGAGTCAGACAATCGGCCATTTGGGAGATAATTTCTAGTTTTATTTGCTAACAATTTAACTACTCATGTTTTTGGGCAATGCAGGATTGAACGTGCGCTCGGGTGCTCCTGCATCAATGCATCATGCCATATGCTTTACGAATCAACAATAAGATAGGTGGAGTGAGGTTCAAAGCACATGTCTCTCACAAACATGTTCAACATGTTGGATCTACTTTCATGGCCATTTCTTGCCTATGATTTGCTTTGATGTCAATAATTTATAGTTTGTGCACATTGTGTATTTCGTAAATAGATGATACTTCTTCTAATACATATCTCTTGAGACACCAATAGACCAAAAATATGAAAATCAAGTCTCTCCAATGCCTTGCAATCTAATATGAGGATTGAATCTACTTCATCCATCGAAGTCTACTTCCTCTTCCCAAAAATGGATATATTTCATCATCTATTAGCATTAATGTGGTCAAAATCCATCATATTGGTCAAACATAACCTAAAGAGATGTTGTTTCATGAATTGCAATGATTACAAGATATACACAAAAAGGAGGTTTAATATCATCAACCCCCACAATTAATTTGCCTACGATCTTTCCTTTGTTTTAGATTATCTCTCTAATAGATTATCATAAACTTATTGATTAGACATGTGCCATCCTTGGAATGTTGGCGTGAAATCTCTCTCTCTGGTAATAGACTAATTGTATAAATATTCAAATATGTCAAATTCAAATACCCTCTTTTCAAATGTATATAGATTTTATTTAAAAACATATATGTTACATTTCTTTCTTTTGCACTTTGTCACTATGTTATATGTTTAGGAAATGTCTCTTCAAATATATAAAAAATATGACTTTATTATTTAAAATGGTTCCTTTGATATCACATGCGAGATGAAATTCTTGAGAAGTTTTCATGGAAGCTTGCACCCATAGGATCTCAATTTTTTTAACAATTAAATGAGCAACCAAAAAGGTTGCGAAGAAGTTTAGATAAATGATAATATAAACAATTAAAAATAAATTTATATAAATAAAGATTTTAAGAGCAAAAATTAATTATAAAGGTTACATACTTGTGTAGTTATACAAAAAATTGTTGACTACAAGATTAATGCAAATTTTGTAACAAGAAAGCATAGTTTTGATGGCCTTATAATACAAATTAGGTCAATCTTAAAGAACCTGGGAATTTATGATCATATATGTCCATAGGACAAAACTCAAGGTGTAGGAATCCTATTTATCTCTAAGTGTTACATGATTAGTTCCCTTGCCTCTCTCCTTTAGGTAGGACCAATGGCTTAGGTACCTTGTGTGAGTGTGCCCTCTTAGTAGTTTCTTTGTGTTTTGAGCTAGCATTGTGTTTGTATGAAGACATTCAAACATAACATAGAGGAAGAAAGAAGGGGAGATAGAGACAGAGGGATAGAGAGAGGGAGATGAGAGAGATAAAGAGAAATGGATAGATCTACTATTAGGTTGTGTCTTTCTAATTTAGTCTTCATGAATGTTTTTGTTAATAATATTGCTAAGAGTTTATGAGATAAAATTATTACATCATATCAAACTAAGTGTCTTGTAAATAAGCTATTTTTGAAAAAAATTGTATTGAGCATTGATCAAGTGTCTTGAGAGTATTGGTCATGAAAGTATCTCCAAGTTTTTCTTTTGAGGAGAAGATGCATCTTTATTGTAAATTTCACATTTTAATTTTCCTCATTTTGTCATTCTTAAAACTCATGCAACACATATTAAATGTAGAAGAACAAAAGAGTTATATATGGGTACCACATTTAAGAGGCCATATGTTCAAAATGGCAAGAAAAGGGCCAATACATTTTCCCTTGAACCTACTTGCGAAGAGCCAACATATTTTTTGAAACCCATGTCTCTACTCATAATAGGTTCAACTAAGTTGATCTCATAAGATTCAAGATCTCTTTTAATTGCAATCAAATTTACCACCCATAATATAGTAGAGTTAAACCTTCCATTACAAATAAATAAAATTTTAAAATTCCATAGCTAGCTATTGTTGCAATATTCATAATCTAATTCTTGATGCATTTTTTTGTAAAAGTGAAAATGGACTGGAATGCTAGTAAACCATGAGTGGGATTATTCAAGTTTGTGTGTCAAGACAATAATTGTTTGATTTCTAGATCACCCATGACTCATCACTTGATGTGACATTAATAATGCATCCTTTATGTTTTTTTAGTTGTCTTGCATCGTTGCTAGGTATTTGTACATTAGATTGATTAGTATTTTATTGATAATGTACGATGGATTCCTTTGACACATATGTAAGCTTGAGTTGCAACAAAATTTGTTACATTTAAAATTGCATCAACTATAGTTTGTTTTAGGCATTCTATCAATGGATGTGTATAGGTAATCATTAATGTACTTTCATGTGAAGGAAGGGCATATGCTTGCTAATTAAGGATATATTTGAGTGAGCATATTAGATAGGATCTATGGTCAGTGGAATGAAAGTCATAGATTATAGAGTCAGTGCTTGATGGCCCATTTAAAACTAAACAAATTAAGCCAATCCAAAAACATGGCGCCAACAATCAAGCCACAGTGCATACATTTAAAGGTTTAGCATCTAAAATGGTGTGGTAATCTGAATCACACACATGCCATGATAAAATGAAGTGCATCCCTTACAAGTATGGCACAAAAAATGAAAACACAAGTTTAAGATTGAAGGCGCCACCATTAAACATGATGCAACTACTTAGGTTCAAAGTGCACATAAAGAAGAATGGCTATGCCATTAAGCATGGCGCAATCTTCATTTCAAATGGCATCATCCTAATATAAATGCCACCATGAGAATACAAAGTGCAAGCTTTAAAGATTCATACTGCAAATAAAATAAGGCACTTCTGCTAAAGGAGTCTGTGCTATCAATGCAAAGTAGAGACCATTCATTCTAATGAAAATGGTGCTTGCATACAGATTCATAGCACAAACATATGGTAAATGGTGCAGCCATTATAGTAATAGAGTCTCCAAGATCACCCACACCGTCAAATTAAAGTTGAATCAACGGCACGCACACACCACAAAGGAGTAAAAGATGCAAATTGAGTGCCATTCTTCCACGTGGCTTGATAGTGTGATAGGAGAAGGAAAACAAGGAAGTAAATTTGAAATGAAGCGCCAGTTTGCCACTTGGCATTAGCAAAAAGACCCTTTTATTTTCTCTTGTTGAGTTTATGGCCGTTTCATTTAAGGACCATTTTAAATCTTTTAAAGATTTATAATTAAAAGTGACTCAGGGATGAGTCAAACAGGTTAAAATGAGTTTTTATCAAGGTGAGTCATGTATGAGGGTCAATGCTAAGTCCTTTTAGCTGTGGTGGGCGCTAATGGTAAATAAAGGTGAAAGATTTATTTTAAGAGAGAAAAAGAATCTCATTTAGATTTAAAGGGTCACGGGTGGTAAAAAATAAGATTTAAATAAAGCTATAAGAGTCTTTTAATAAATAGTCAAATGGTGGGACCCTCAAGCTAATAAAGCTAAATGCTTTATTAAAGAGTCTTATGCATTTCTTATGGGAGCTTAAAGCTAAATAAATCTAAGGCTTTATTAAATAAGAAACTCATATATCTTAAAGCTTATGGGAGATAAAAGATCCACGTTAAAAGAAATTTTATTTGGTCTCTTATGGATCAGAAACTACAAGAATGACAAAATGAGCGGGAGTTTTATTTTCTCACGCCTATCAAAGAAAGGAAGCTACAACTCAAAGGGGCTAAATAGAAGAGTCAATCAACTGAAGAAATTAGTTATCAGAGCAAGATTGGTGGGATTTTCAATTAGAAAATATTTTGGCAGTTTTAGAGGATCTTCAAAGGGGTTTTGTGCTTAAAATGGCAGATATACAAAGACATAAATTATCATCAGCAGATATATATACAGAGATCAAAGAGTTTTAGTAGCTAGAGTAGAAATATTTTCTTGTCTCAATAGGTGCCTCTCATGAGGGATTGAAATCATATTTTGTGTAACTTTTTCCTCTGTATTTTGTTCTCCATCAAACAATGAAGAGAGAGTGGTGTTCTATGCAAATCATGATGTGTTTTTTATTCTTGTTTCTTGCTTTCTATTATGATCCTTTTGGTTAATCTAATATAATAAGCACCTGGGATTATTAATCATGCTTTATGCTCTTTAATTTTACCAGTAGACTCTATTAGGTTGGATCACTATGTTGTTTAGAACTAGGTAATGATTATGGTGCATTGCCTTAGCAATTTAGGGTGTTTCTTTTATAATCTTATTTTTTCTTCCCTTTACCTCAAAACATAGAGAGAAGAGCTAGCTTCTTTAAAATTTGGAGGTTATTTCAAGAGTCTTGTCCCACATTCTTGGAATTTCCCATTGTTGGTGATTACTTGCAAAATTAAAGATCAACAAGTTGTAGGTTAGATTTTGTATGCTAAGAACTGCATAATAAAATAACTCTTTAATAAAATAATTATATCTCTTCACATTATTTAGATAAATATATTTAAGACATCTATACTAATATCTTACCTTTTATATCTTAAAATATTTACTTACCATTAGTAATTTATCGGTTTACCTAAAACTTTATTTGTAAAATTCATTTTTCTTCTTTTCAATTAAAAACAACAAAAGCTATAATGAAACTCTATTTATCATATAAATATACATACCAACATGGTTTTAACAAATTAATGATGTAATATGTTTTTTCCTCTTGTGAAGATGGTGTTTCTTCTTAAATGATGCCCCCAATTTTAAAATTATAGCATATACTCTTGAATTAACTTCCCCTACTCAGAGATCTAACAAAAAGTGTATCTAACTAATTACTTCATAACTTTGAAAGAAATATGCATCCATCATAGAGAAAATGTGTGGACCTCATAAAAGAATAAGATGGGAAGACAAAAATCTAGCATTCATCCTCACTATTAAAAATGAAAGAGGAGACTTAGAGCTATGACCAATTTGAAGGACTACAATAATGATCCCGTAACTATAAGGTGATATTAAAAGATTGAAAAAAAAATCATCATTCAATAAAACAAGTACCACATAGTGGCCAGTACCTATCTTTGTACTATTGTAATAATAGAAATTGTCTAGTTATCAATGGATGAGATATCACAAAGTGATTCTTGAGTCAGCGTGACAACACCTAGAGATCAAAGACATAAGGTAACTTAACAAGAAATTGTTAGAAGCTGAATGTATGGGAATTTTACTAGGCTAGAGAAGATTTTAATTGTTAGGGTGAAGCTTGACCTCCAAGTTGAACCTTGGTGGCATAGTTGAGGTTGAGTTAATTGTTAGTCAATATGGTATAATTAGCTACTAGAACACAATGATGCTAAATCTAAGTAACAAGGTTATGTCATGGCTTTTAATGAATGCCATTAAAACATATAAATATGTTTAAGTAATTTTACAATAACCCAAAATTTATAAAATAATGTAAATCAAATAAAAACAAAAGGCAACTTATGAATCAAGCTTAACAATAGAGAGTGTGATTTATCAATATGTAAAAACGATTAGTCAGGGTAAAAAAAAAAAATTATAAAAGTCATATTTTTTTAGATAGAATTAATTTTGAAAATTAGGAAGGAAAAAATGAAGTTTAATAATAAATTAAAAAGCCATTTAAAAATAATAATAATAAAATGAAGCTTTTAATACTTAATGCAAACTCTATTGGTTTGTGATATTTGCCAAATTTGCATTAATGTGAGGGAGACAACATGTTTTGTTTCATCCTAATGAAGGTAAATATATAAATAAAATTGAAATTTGCCATGTAGAAATAAATTATTGGATTGCATAAATGCTATATGTGAACAAGTGATCTTAGTTCCTTCCTTTCCACTCCCTGATCTAGGTTTATGCCATGTGATGAGGCATTAAAAACATAGAAAAAAGAAATGTAATTCTAAAGGGAAATTAGCATGTGAATACATAAAATTATTTCACTATATGTTGGGTGATGAAATATTGTTGCATTATCAAAATTGAGTAAAAAATGAGAGAAGAGTTTTTAACTAGATGGGACTAAAAGAAAACAATTTATTATAAATTTTTTTTGCTTGGTAAAATGCAACCAAAGGTTGTGATAATTATATTAATTCAAAAAAGATTTACAACTCTGGTATTTCTTTGGCCATTTCTGGCTAAAAAACTGATCAAAATCGATCAATGCACTCAAAGTAATTTCCCCAAAAACAAAATCTAAAACTCTTAGTTTCTGGTTTGCAAGAGTCCAAAAAGACTAGAGATTCTCTCCGCTGGAGCCTAGACATGAGAGCACCTCAAAAATAGGGGATCCAAAACCATAGAGTTGTCGCACACTAACTTACTCCGCCACCTAGTAAAATTCATCTAAAGAAACCATATTTGCGAACCTCTCCACCCATAACATGTTATCTTCACGATCCAAGCCTACTGCCAGCTAGAGGAAGTCTCTACCCACCTTCTCCCAGCGTCGGTGCCTTGTCAAGTCCCGCTCAGATAAATTCAATATGAAGGGCTACTTCTCCACCACAACCTCTGGGTTGAATAACTTTAGAATCTGTAACAACCACATTCTAAATACATAGTAAAAACCAAATATTTACCATTAAGTAATTTAAACAAGGTAAAAAGAGAGAAAATTTTTCTTTTATTTTGATAAAATCAAGTAACTACAATTACAAGATTTCTCACTACTAAATATAGTAAGTCATATTGTCCTTCTCAAGTACAATGCTTACAAAAGTAAATCAATTACAAATACCTGCTTTAGATAATGTCTTACATAGTCTCAATAAACACAAGTCTCAAAGATATATTGCATCTAGAAATCTGACATCTTTATCACAAGCCTCGACATGTCTTCTGCTAGAGAGAGAGTATCTTTCCAATGATTTACCTCCAACCATAGACCGGCGGTCTCCCACACATCTTCCACATAGGAAGTGGCCCTACCCTTCACGAGGAATATAGACCAAAGGTGACCAGTAGTAATTTGCCTTTTCGAGTACATAGTGTTGTATCCTACACAACTCTATCAATCATACAACCCTAGATACCCTCTAGCTAAGTATGATTTCTGATAGGATGTGCAATCTAGATACAGTGAACTGACAATGCATGCAGAGACATATGCATTACTATGGCCATAGTTTCAATATAAAATAACGTTCACAATGAACGTTGTCATAATGTTCACCCACTCCAACTTGACTTGGATACTATCATATTCCTACAGTTCGACTTGGTCAACTATGTTTAACTTAAGAAGTTATGACGATTTCAACAATTTAGTCTTCTCGACCCATACATGTTTTCTTTCACTATCTATAATCCATAGACCTATTCAACTTTCTTTCTTTATGAGGAATCTCATTGCATCATTGCAATACCTGAGGTCCATGACTTATTGTCTCATAAGAATTATAGATTGATTAGTAACGACTATAACCTTACCCAGGTTAAGCATTATAGTCTAGGAATCTAATTCCTTTCTTGCAAGTAGGAATAATTACACATAGTCAGGGCACTTAACCCTTCAATCACGATCTAAATAATGATCTCAATGCCTTAATATAATAATTACCATATCTAGGTTAAGTTAAGGTTTAACTAAAGAGTTTTGACTAACTCAAACCTAGTCTTTATGACTTAGGTGGATTCACACGACACTGTCGTCACTCCATAATCCTTATGAAATGATTATCCATTCTTAGGTATCCCTTGTATCATTGCAATCATTTGAGATTCCTTACTTTCAATAAGTAATAACTAAGAGAGATTGACCAAAAGGTATAATAAACTTTATGTTTGATTATCCATTTAATAGTACCTCTTGCATGCTTGCAAAACAGAATAACGAACAAACTTTAGCCCTTCTAGGTTAAAGTAGGGTTTTATTTAACTTATCCCAACCCAAGGAATAACGAATAAACTTTTTCTAGGAAGTAAGAATATCATAAGAACAATTATCTATTAGTCTTCTTTCGACCAAAGGATCAAATTACCTTTCCATCTATGACTGGATCATTAACACATCAATACTTACAACCTTAAGTTATTCTATCAAATCTTGAATAGGTTTTCAACCCAACTCTAAATGTTATTGCTTGAGGTACATACCCCTTATGACAAGAGTCAAAATATCTTCATAACTAGGGTTCGTACTTCCCCATTATTGTTATTTTTGATATAGCTATCAGGATATGGAAATAACAAGGCATTTAGAAAAGATATCACCCTACTAGGTTATCTTAGGGTTTTTGTTCTTCTCTTTTACAAAGAAATCTTAAAATAGGAAACCCTTAGTTTCTAAAGAAGTCTAATTAATGTCTAAGATTGATTAGCTATAATGATATATCAAGACTAATTCAAATTGATGTCATCCTAGCTTCGATATCGAAGTCATTTTTCACATAATTACATTATACCTAAAGTATCTAGAACTCTTTTGTTTAATAATGGGTGCCCATTTGCACAAAACAAGCCATATTTCCATTAGGTAATCTTGGTATTCATAGCATGATTTCTCTTGATACGATAACTAGTCATGATACTAGTATACTATACCTGTGCTTAATAGATTATGATTTCACTTAATCATTAACCTTCTGAACACATTAATATGAAATAATTCTTCTGAGCCTAGGAAGGTCATCTCTTAAATAAATAACTTTTGAGCTCGATGCCTTATCTGAATTCATAAGCTCAATAATACGGTAATGACATGGAAAGGTGACCATCTTCAGTTTTTCCTAATGAACTAGTCTTATAATGTTTAAACTCTAAGGTTCTAAACTTCTCAACTTCATGATTAAGTAGTTGCTAGGATCTATCCTCCTTGACTACGTATCTTCAAATGCTTTTAACCATACTAATATATATATCCATGCAGGTTATAGCAGATGCATATAGCACAGTATAAGAATTAAACATTATGTTTTAAATGAGTTGTTCTACCTCAATGATTGTATAAGCTATGTAGACAATACAATGTACAGAAACTACAAATAAAGTTAAATATATTCATTCTTAAAGAGGTACTCTTACCTATGCTTCTATGGTCTGGATAACTTCTTCTTTGTATATTCTTACTGCCTTAATGAGGATAATCAACTTGGCATCACTTACTCTCTATAAAAGATGACAAAAACTTAACGAACTACTCTTCTTCTATATTGTTGCCATTTAACATCATATTTCTCTATCACTTGGAGCGTCTACTTCCTCTTGGAAAATGAAATATGTATTAGCTACTACTTAGAATAGCGCTGCCACAGCTAACAACCACTCCTATCCTTTTAACTCCTGTAGAGTCTGATGCTAGGACGAGAATGGCTTGCTAAAGGTGAGGATGGAGATTTTACACCATGACCAGGTGCTGAAGACAACTGTATAAAGTCATGTGCAACCCTCAGTCCCACAGACTTGCACCCATAAGAGGTTCCAGGAATACACTGATAGCAATCACCAAAGTGATGGAAATCATTTTCCAACGACTTAACACAGTCCTCGCTATCCCCACTCTGCCAGCTCTTAACAAGTCATTTCAACTTCCTTACATCACTCGCTCCATTAGAAAAGAAATCAGAGTCTCAACTATCCACTACTCATAATGAATCTTTTTCATTATTACCATGTCTACCGACTAGCAATTTAATTAACACGTACGGTTGCTCATCTTAGTGGTTATAACAAAATCCACTTCCGATGTAAAAGTTACAAATGAGGATGACACATGCAAGGAGAAGGAAGAAGTGTGGCATAAAACACTATTGATTTCCTTCAAGAGGCTGACATCATCAAAACAGAACTATGAAATTATTTAGTTATCACATAAGTTATTAAAACCACTACTGCAGTTAGTTGATATGCACTCCTAATAGCATGCTGACGGCCACTCTTAGTTACAAGCCAAAGATATTGTGGCATAATAATTGCCACTAGCTCCCAACGTGGTTCCTTTGGAGCATAACAACACTAAGGAAGATATTTACAAGATGACATCTTCCTATAAGGAAAAGTGGTTACGAACTTATACCTCAAATAATCCCTACTAACATAATATTAAACAAAATAATAACAATAATGGTCCTTGGTCATATTTTAATCTTTGATCACAATATGTTAATAATAATAAAAAGTCAAAAGGCTTACGAGAAATGTGATAGGGTCGAGCTTGTCTCCCCTTCACAGACCCCCAATAAATCACAACAACTTGACTTGACAAAATCATCGTAAGATTCTTATTATGGACAAAACTCATGTATTCCTTACTTGACAAAATTGTCTTAATGTAAAGAATCATCTATAACACATCAAGAGACTTTAATAAAATAAGAGAACCATTTTACGACAATTACATCGTAATATTTACATGAAACGTAAATAGCAATAGTTCATATTCAAATGACGTCGTTAACGCTACAAACGACTATGACAACTTACTACGACCTTCGAAGATACGTAAGGTATCGACTACCTAATGATTGGGTTCAAGTAAACTAACAAGTTAAGGCTTACCTCTCACAACACGTTGGTTCACACTTTTGTTACACATCATACTCGTCTTGGCAAATAGACCACTCGTAACCTGAGGTCTATATCTCTCTCCTTGAAAGATACTCTCTCTCTCTCTTCTCTGAGAGTCATCTAAAAATTTGTATTCTTGTTTCAACTTGTAACCAACAAATTACGATCAGTGCATCATGACTTAAATAATAAATAACATCTGATAAGCAATTATTAAATTGATAAAAACATAATCATTTTCATAGTTTCGTAAATGAAATTCAATATAACTCCATGTCTTTTCTTAACATTATTCTAAACATTAAAATACATTTACTTATGTCCCAGTAAAAGGAAAAATATAGCAAGTCAAAAATTAGAGATGTAACAGAATCTCCCTAGCCTAAGGCAACCCTACCCCCAACTCAGCATGCACTACTATATCCACATCATCCATCAAGAAATCTTGTTTGAAGACCTCTCGAAGAACAACCAATATTTACACTTTTGGATCCCCCATGTCCAACAAGGACACCAGGAAGTGAGAGGATATGTCTGAATTAACTCGATACCTATCCACCAAGGCCAGAAACTCTTTCCCTAGAACCATTCTCATTACTTCCAGGAATAATTTACTATGTTGCTTACACATTGTTGGGTGAATATTTTGTCTTTAACTAACTAAAGGAAAAATGGTCATATCAGCCGCAGTATGATGAGATAATATCTTTCCTATCGGCAAGGGGAGGCTCCCTTTTATTACCAAATATAAACTAATAACTATTTCAAGCTTATTTACAATAAAAACTAACTTCGGGGTGATTCTATATCATCCATTTCTCTTTTTTCAGAAATTATGTTTACAATTCTTGAAATGAAACTCAACACAAAAGGATAATTAAAACAATACTAGTATATTTAAACCACGAAGAAACCCACGAAAACACAAATTTTCTTGTTGCTTCTTATGCCAATTGAAAATGAAAGATTTCCGAATAGAGTGCAACCCAAAGTCTTCACTATATGCCGAGATAACACGATCATGAAAAATAACTTGCAGCCCAAAGTCTTCAAGTTACTTCTCATTCACAAACTTAAATGCAAATTCCAAATATGATATAGTAGCACAAATTCTACAAAACCAAATTTGAATCACCTTTCAAACACTTGATTTCCACACTCACAATTCAAACATTCAGATAAGATAATGTTATAGAAAGGACATAAGAACAATTCTATAACATTACAAACTTGCTCCAAGACAAAGATTACATGACAACTTACTTCTTGATATTGCTTGAAAAATGATTTATGAAATAATCTCAAAGTCTCAAATTGCTCTTCAAAATGGCAGCATTTCGCTTCAATAGACAAAAGATAAAAATTACAATAGAGGCCCTCTTTATTTATAGTGAGAGGCCATGAGAAAATCTAGGAAAATCTAACTACTTTGACTTATTCAACAAAGGAGTCCTTATTGATTTGGGGCTTCCTATGTTTTTACATGTAATTACATATGGAAAAAGTACATGTAAAAGTGTTCAAAACTACTAACAAAGTACATATGAAAATACAGAAAATAAACTAAAGCATGACAACTTGCATCTCCATTATTCTTCAGATGAGCATCATACATAGTGAATGTTGCTTGTATTTCACAAGTGTCAGGACTAACAGTGTTTCTAAATATTACTCGAGCTCTGATCACTGCATCTTTCACTATTGTGGCCACTTTATCATGACTGGTCAACTTAGATTTCAGGTTATCCAGTGTTAACTGATTATCCAAAATATCGTCTAGAGAGGCAACTGAGAAAGGTTTGTCTTCAAACTCCCTTTGAAACATATTCTTAAACCCTTGAATCATTTCATTAGCAGGAAGAACATGATGATCTTCAGATGTCATCTTGCATGGGAGCTCCTCCAATTTGTGCAGCAGATCAACATCACTTTCTTCACTAATTTCCCTAGCACTCTCCAAATCTTTGATCAATTCTTTCAAAACATTACTCTGATAAATAAATGACTCTTTAGTTTCCATATAAGAGTTATGATTTGAAATAATACCAATTGATATCAGAGTTTTTATCTTCAACTTTTTCATCTCAGTCCACTTCTCAAAGCTTTCATCTAAATACTCAATGCCTTGAAAAATGACATCCACTAAATGGGTAAGTGCAAGAAGATGGGGGGCCAAAAGGGGGTCTTAAGTCGCCACTTTTTTTCTAAAATCAGGAAATGCTAGCCTTGGATGAGAAAATGAGCATAGTTACACTCAAAATTTGGAGATGCAACCAAAATGATGTTTGTAGTGCTCCAAGTCTACTTTCTAAACTACTATTTTTTAAAAAAAATTGTATAGATTAAGGGGTTCAAAAGAGGGAGCCACAGAAATTGGTGTTGTTTCTGTCAAAAAAACATAACATAGCATGTTTTGTCGCTCCCTCAAAAGTTAACTTTTTTTTGGTATTTTTAAAATCGTTTCGGTGAGAAATTAGCTAACAACATCTCGTTTATGCCCATTTTTTTGATAATTTTTTGATCAATATTTGATTTTTTACTAATTTTCAAAGTGGACACATCCTAAAAATAATAATTTTGGTCATGCTACCCCTATAAATTTTGAAAACTAATTGAAAATTATTTTTTTTAATATGTGTAGAATGGAGTCTAGTTTCTAAAAATGTAAGTTTTTTGAAATTTCAATGAATGGTTAATTTACAATGAAAAAAAGACCAAACACTGGTTTTCGCCCAAAAATGGACACACAAACAAAAGAAATTAAAGATGAAAGGCTTAACATTGTCAAAATGTGAAAAAAATTACATCATTAAATAGCTAAGAGAAAACCTAACATTACCCAAGTGTTTGATTTGTTCGACCTTGAAACACGTGCAAATTTGGGGGTTAGCATGAACAAAATTATGTGAAATCCTGTAGAATTTGCAAAAACATGTTTGTGGATGTTGGGAAGGCACTCCAAGCCTTTGGGTTGGAAATCCAAAGAAAATCCCAAGCCTAAGGCTTGGGATTCCCAAAGCAAAATATAACACGAGCGCGTTATAACGCGCTCATGTTATGTTTTATTTTACATTTTTTTTGTTTTTCACAAAAGTTGGCCCGATGTTTGTCATGTTTGACATAACACGAGCACGATATAATGTGCTCGTGTTATGTCTCCCTTGGAATGTTTTATGTTCAAGGTTATTAAGCATGTATGTATGCCTATATGTATGTATGTATACTTATATGTATGTATGTAGTTTAGTGTCGAGAGTGTTGCAAGTATGGGCCTAACCGGTGTTGTCATTGATGTCAACATACTCCTGTTGCATTGATGAAAAGGATTGGATGAGCTGAGTGCTGAGGATATTGAGAAAATTAGTCCTAATCAGGAACAGATAAGAATAGTGAAGACAGTAAGGTAAATATCCAAGACAAGATGACTATCAGAGGATACGGTTCAAAGGGTTTGTAGATATGAGTCTTAAGATGATCCAGTAAAGATTTTAGAGGTCTGCATGAAGATTTGAAGGAGTTGTGACCGCCTAAGTAAAACCGGTTCCAGCAGGTGTTCAGAGGTGACAAAGTGACACAGATAGGTCTGGTGAGATCCAGAAATGCATTATCCTATTTTGTAGATTTAAGGGAGTGTTGAGGAAGTCTTTGTGAAGTGTCAACTCGATTGGTTCGTGGTTTAAAGGTCCGCAAGCATCTATTCCTTTGTGACAATGATGACAGACTGTGCTCTTAAGGTTCTGGATGAAGGAAAGAAGGATTTCAGTAAGAAGATGAAGTGCGGATGTTCTCGGTGATTCAGGCAATCTTGTGAAGACATTTGGATTGTGTCCAGCTCATTTTCATGGTCTGTAGTGGAATTGGAGCTCACAATTGAAGAATAACTTCCGGATGATGGTGTTCTTCCTGAGACTGGCCGACTAGATGTATTACACATCTTGCAGATGTTCTTGTAGATGTTTGCCGACTTAGAGGATTATTCCTAAGTCGATGCCTTGTATAAATAAGGGATTGTAAAGTCATTTCAAAGTGTGTCTTGTGGAGATGTGAGTGTGGTAGCGAGGAAGAGAGCAAAAGCCAGAGCAAAAGTATTGGGCTTAAATGGAACTGATTCAAGCATGGTGAAGATGCTATTCTCCAGTTCAAGTATGTGATACTTATCATTTTGCAGATAGTCTGTCTCTTGTAGGCAGTGAGCCTCTTGTGAGCAATGTGCTCGAGCAGTGAGCCCTAATTGGCATGTGCCATTTTGTTCTTTCTATTCTTCTAACAGAGAATACAATCTTTGGTTAATCACCCGTTGGTTTTTCCCTTAACCAGGTTTTCCATGTCAAAATCTTGGTGTCTTATGTGTTGATGTGTTTCTACTCTTGATTCAATGCATTATGTTTCATGATTGATTTATTGCTAAATCACAAAAGGATTTAAGTGTGTAATTGGAAAGAAAGTTTTTGACAACTTATTCACCCCCCCGTCTCAGTTGTCTATCCTGAATCTAACAATTGGTATCAGAGCCAAGTTCCTCTAAAAGGAACTTAACCACTTGAGGAGATCCAGGATGTCATCCTACAAGAAGGATAGTCTGAAGTTTGATGAAACTAATTTTAATCTTCAGAAAAGTCGCATGAAATGTCATTTGCAATGTATGGGAATACAGTATTGGACCATGGCCTCAATGAAGTATACTCCTCCACAGGGTGGCCCGAAAGCCCCAAATGAAATCATAGATGCTGAAAACAATATGCGGACTATAGAAGCTCTTTTAAATGCATTATCTGATTCAGAGCTTTCAAATGTTGTTGACCTACCAACTACCTTTGAGATTTGGGAAAAATTGGAACTTCTGCATGAAGGAGACAAGTATGTTAAATGTGCAAGGCTACAGAGTCTGAAAGGGAAATTTGAAAATCTAAAGATGAGAGAAGATGAAAATATCACTACTTTTATGCCAAGAGTAAATGAGATTATTTGTGGAATTAGATGTGCTGGTGGAGTCCTAGATGAAGATGAGATTGTTGGCAAAATTCTCAGATCCCTTCTTGCTTCTTATAAAATCAAGGTTGCTGCCATTGAAGAATTCAGAGCCCATACAACTGTCACAAGAGATCAATTGGCTAGTAAATTGGTTGCATTTGAAATGACTGAGTTTGGAGATGCCCCCCCCCAAAACTGAATCAGCATTCAAAGCCAGTGCTTCTGTAAAAGGAAATCAAAGTTTTGATCTAGGAGAGAACTCTTCAAGGAAACTATCATGGTATGAAAAAGTAAGAAAAGACTTGGAAGAAGAAGAAACTGAAACTTCTCATCTTGAAGCCCTTATTGCAAAAAGACTGCCAAGAGGATCTAGTAAGTATGAAGGGAAATTGCCTTTTAAGTGTTTTAATTGCAATAAGATTGGTCATTTTGCCTCAAAGTGTCCAGAAATATTTTCAAGGCCAAATCCTAATAGATCAAGGTTCCAAAAGAATTGTTACTATGTTCATGAAGAGGATGATAATGAAGGAGTAATAGATGATGAATCAGAGACAAGAAACAAATCCGGAAGTGATTGGGTGTTTATTGCCATCAAGGAAGAAGATCCAATGCCCTCTAAATCTATCAATCATAAAGTTATAGGAAGAGCTCTAGCTGCCCAAGTTGAAGAAAAGGATGATTGGGTCATTGACAGTGGATGCTCTCACCATTTGACAGGTGACAAAAATAAGTTCTTAGATTTGGAAAGGTATGAAGGAGGAGTAGAAAAGTTTGGTGATAATTCTGCTGGTAGAATCAGAGGTAGAGGAACTATTTCTTTTGATGGAAAGAACAAAATAGGTAATGTACTATATGTTGAAGGATTAAAGCACAATCTTCTCAGTGTTGGACAGTTGGTGGACAAAGGCTATGATCTTCAATTCAAGAATGGAAAATGCAAGATCTTTGAAAGTTCTGGAACAGAGATTGCATTTGGTACTCAGACAAAAGGTAATATCTTCCATTTATTTGGTACTGGCAAAAGCTGTCTATTTGTGCAAATTGATCAGAGTTGGCTATGGCATAGGAGGATGTGTCATGTGAATTTTGATAATATTATCAAGATAAGCAACACTCAGGCTGTAAGAGATCTTCCAAAACTGGTAAAACCTACAAATAGTTTGTGCAAAGAATGTCAGTTGGGAAAACAAAGCAGAGTCTCATTTAAAAGAAAAGAATAATCTTCTACCAGAATATTGGACTTAGTTCATATTGATCTATGTGGTCCGGCAAGAATCAGGAGTGTGCAAGGTGATAGATACTTCATGTTACTAATTGATGACTACTCCCAGATGATGTGGGTAACTTTTCTGAAAGAGAAATCAGAAGCTTTTGAGAAATTCAAAATATTCAAGGCTATGGTAGAGAATGAAACCGGATTAAAATTAAAGTGTCTGAGGTCTAATGGAGGTGGAGAATTCACATCTGGTGAGTTCATAAAATTCTGTGAGAAACATGGAATAAAGAGACAGCTGTCTGCCCCTAGGACTCCACAATAGAATGGAGTAGTGGAGAGAAAGAACTGGACCATCCAGGAAGCATCTAGGACAATGATGATGGAAGAAAATATTCCTCAGATCTATTGGAGAGAAGTTGTCAGCACTGCAGTCTATACTCTCAATCGAGTTCAAATTAGAAGCAATACCGGTAAGACTCCCTATAAACTTTGGTTTGGAATCACTTTTACTGTGAGGTATTTCAGAGTCTTTGGTAGCAAATGTTACATCAAAAGAGATGAAGATCTAGGCAAGTTTGATGCTAGGAGTGATGAAGGAATATTCTTGGGTTACTCTACTCAAAGTAAAGCATACTGGTGTTATAACAAAAGACTGAGAAAGATCATAGAAAGTACAAATGTGAAGGTTGATGAAGGAATTGAAAAACCCTCAAGGTTTTATGAATATGATGAAGATGATCATAATGGTGTTCTGATTCAAGGAGCCCAAGCCCCTTCTTCAATTCAGATTCAAACTGATCCGGTAAATTAGGAAGAAGAAATGAGTTTCAATGAGCCTGATCAAGAATTAGAAGTACAAGAAACTCCCAAAGTTCCTAGGTATGTAAGACTAAATCACTCTGAAGATTAGATCATAGGTGATAAAAGCAAAGGTGTACAAACAAGAAGGAGAATTTCTCAAGATTCAGATGAGTACTGTTTGATGTCAAAGATTGAACCTAAGACAGTAAACGAAGCTTGCAATGATGAAAACTGGACTAAAGCAATGGAGGAAGAGCTGATGCAAATTGAGAAAAATCACACTTGGGATCTTGTTCCTAGACCTAGAAACAAGAATGTGATTAGAATAAAATGGGTCTTCCGAAACAAACTGAATGAAGTTGGTGAAGTAATCAGAAATAAAGTCAGATTGGTCTACAAAGGTTACTCTTAAATAGGAGTTGATTTTGAAGAGACTTTTGCTTCGGTGGCAAGAATTGAAGCAGTTAGATTATTTCTTGCTTTTGCTGCCTTCAAGGACTTCAAAGCATATCAGATGGATGTCAAGTCTGCCTTACTGAATGGTGACTTGGAAGAAGAAGTATACATTGAGCAACCGGATGGATTTCAATTGTCTGATCATGGTGATATGGTCTGCAAATTAAAGAAAGCTCTGTATGGACTAAAGCAAGCCCCAAGAGCTTGGTATGAAAGATTGGATAAGCATCTTTTGAAGATTGGTTTCAACAAAGGTACTACTGACAGTAATTTGTATTTCAAAATTGATCATGAAAACATCTTGATTGTTGAAGTGTTTGTTGATGATATCATTTTTGGAGGAAGAGATAGTATGTGTAAAACCTTTGCAAATCAAATGAAAAGTGAATTTGAGATGTCCATGCTTGCGGAAATAAATTTCTTCTTGGGTCTACAAATCACTTAAACAAAGAAAGGAATCTTCATTTCTCAGTCCAAATATGTGAAAGAATTGTTGAAGAAATTTGGGATGGAAGACTCAAAACCAATGAATACTCCCATGGTAACTGGATGTAAATTGGGAAAAGATGATGACTCTCATAAGGCTGATCACAAAAAGTACAGGTCAATGATTGGAGGATTGTTGTATCTCACTCAAACTAGACCTGACATTATGAATGATGTGGGTCTTGTTGCTAGATTTTAAGCTGATCCTAGAGAATCTCATGTCATGGCAATCAAGAGGATTTTTAGATATCTAAAAGGAACAGTTGAGTATGGATTGTGGTATCCCAGAGATCATGATTTCTCTCTTCATGCATATACAGATGTGGATTGTGCAGGAGATGTGGATGACCAGAAGAGTACCAGTGGTGGAGCATTCTTTTTGGGGAAGAGATTGGTTTCTTGGCTGAGCAAGAAACAAGAGGCAATATCTCTGTCCACTGCAGAAGTAGAATATATTGCATCAGCAGGTAGTTGCACTCAAGTTTTATGGATGAAGCAAATGCTAAGAGACATAAGAATGGAGTATGAGGAGCCTATCACAATCTTCTGTGATAATTCAAGTGCAATAAATATATCTAAGAATCTGGTGTTGCATTCAAAGACTAAGCATATATCTATCAAGTTTCACTTTCTGAGAGAGCAAGTGAACAAGAATGAAGTTAGATTGGAGTTTGTACCTTCCAAAGATCAAATTGTAGATATCTTTACTAAACCTCTACTTAAGGACTCTTTTGAGTATCTTAGGGAGAAGTTAGGGGTTATTACCCCTCCGGTGATGAACTAAGGTGCACTGATGTGCATCAGTCTAGTGGATATCACAGTCATATCTTGTGATCTGGATTGATGATGGGGAGCTGCTACTTAGGGGGAGCAGCTGGTATGATTCTGAAATGGTGGAATTGCAAGTATGTGCCCTTTTCCATTGATGTCAAAGGGGGAGAGAAGACATGTGAAAAACAAGTGGTGGCTGATCAAAGGGGGAGAAGTAAAGAAAGAGAAGACAAGTGAACGGTTGTTGGTGTTAGGCGGAGTTGTGTCAGTAAAGAAAAGTTCTTGTCTTGATGGTCAAAACAATTTTTCACATCATATGTTGCCATCAATGACAAAGGGGGAGATTGTTGCAAGTATGGGCCTAACCGGTGTTGTCATATGTCAACATACTCCTGTTGCATTGATGCAAAAGATTGGATGAGCTGAGTGCTGAGGATATTGAGAATTAGTCCTAATCAAGAACAAAGAACAATAGTGAAGACAATAAGGTAAAGATCCAAGACAAGATGACTGTCAGAGGATACGGTTCAAAGGGTTTGTAGATATGAGTCTTAAGATGATCCAGTAAAGATTTCAGAGGTCCGCATGAAGATCTGAAGGAGTTGTGGCCGCCCAAGTAAAACTAGTTCCGGTAGGTGTTCAGAGGTGATAGAGTGACACAGATAGGTCCGGTAAGATCTGAAAATGCTTTATCCTATTTTGTAGATTTGAGGGAGTGTTGAGGAAGTCTTTGTGAAGTGTCAACTCAATTCGTTCATGGTTTAAAGGTCTGCAAGCGTCTATTCCTTTGTGACAGTGATGACAGACTGTGCTCTTGAGGTTCCAGATGAAGGAAAGAAGGATTCAAGTAAGTAGATGAAGTGTGGATGTTCTCAGTGATTCAGGCAATCTTGTGAAGATATTTGGATTATGTCCAGTTCGTGTTGGTGGTCCGCATTGGAGTTGGAGCTTGCAATTGAAGAATAACTTCTGGATGATGGTGTTCTTCCTGAGACTGGCCAACCGGATGTATTACACATCTTGCAGATGTTCTTGTAGATGTTTTCTGACTTAGATGATTATTCCTAAGTCGATGCCTTGTATAAATAAGGGATTGTAAATTCATTTCAAAGTGTGTCTTGTGGAGATGTGAGTATGGTAGCGAGGAAGAGAGCGAAAGGTAAAGTAGAAGTATTGGGCTTAAATGGAATTGATTCAAGCATGGTGAAGATGCTATTCTCCAGTTCAATTATGTGATACTTATCATTTTGTAGACAGTGTGTCTCTTGTAGGCAGTGAGCCTCTTGTGAGCAGTGTGCTCGGGCATTGAGCCCTAATTGGCATGTGCCATTTTGTTCTTTCTATTCTTCTAATAGAGAATACAATCTTTGGTTAATCACCCCGTGGTTTTTCCCTTAACCAGGTTTTCCACATCAAAATCTTGGTGTCTTATGTGTTGATGTGTTTCTACTCTTGATTCAATGCATTATGTTTCATGATTGATTTATCGCTAAATCACAAAAGGATTTAAGTGTGTAATTAGAAAGAAAGTTTTTGACAACTGATTCACCCCCCCCTCTCAGTTGTCTATCCTAAATCTAACAGAGGGTAGAGGAGGGTAGAGATGGGGGTGAGGTGAATAGGGGAGGAGAGGGGTGGATAAGGGTTGAGGGTTTAAGTGTCAAGGGCTTAGGGTTTAAGGGTTGAGTGTTTAAGGTCAAGAGGGATTAGGGTTTAGGGTTTAGGGTTGAGAGATTAAGTTTTAAGATTGAGGGTTGAGGGTTTAGGGATAGGATTTAAAGTTTAGGGATAAGGGATTAGATTTTAGGACCTTGAGGGATTAGGGTTTAGGGTTGAGGCTTTAGGGATAGTGTTTAGGGTTGAGGGATTAGGGTTGAGGGTCAAGGGATTACGGTTAAGGTAGAGTGTTGAGGGTAGAGGGATTAGCGATAGCATTTAGGGTTGAAGGTTTAGGGTTGAGGGATTAGGGTTGAGGGTTGAGGGCTTAGGGATAAGGGATTAGGGTTTAAGGTATACTGTCGAGGGTTGAGGGTTTAGGAATAGGGATAGCATTTAGGGTTTAGGGTTGATGGATGTAAGCATTTAGGGTTAAGGGATAAGGAATTAGGGTTGAGGGTTGAAGGTTTAGGATAGGGTTTAGAGTTTAGGGATAAGGGCTTAGGGTTTAGGACCTTGAGGGATTAGGGTTTAGGGTTGAGGCTTTAGGGATAGCATTTGGCATTGAGGGATTAGGGTTAAGGTAGAGTGTTGAGGGTAGAGGGATTAGGGATAGGGTTTAGGGTTGAAGGCTTAGGGTTTAGGGATTAGGGATTAGGGTTTAAGGTATAGTGTTGAGGCTTGAGGGTTTAGGGATAGGGTTTAGGATTTAAGGTTTAAGGGTTGAGGGTTGAGGCTTTAGGGATAAGAGAGAGAGACCTAGATGGCTAAGGGTTGAGAGATAGGGGAGAGATGGAGTGAGGAAGATAGGGGAGGAAAGGGGTGGATAAGGGTTGAGGCTTTAAATCTTTAGGGTTTAGGAATTAAGGTTTAAGGTATAGTTTTGAGGGTTGAGGGTTTAGGGATAGGGTTTAGGATTTAAGGTTTAAGTGTTGAGGGTTGAGGATTTAGGGATACGGTTTATGGTTTAGGGATAAGGGATTAGGGTTTAGGGTTGAGGGATTAGGGTACCAGGGTTTATGGTTTAGGGATTAGGGTTTATGGTTTAGGGATTAGGGATTATGGTTTAGGGTTAAGGGATTAAGGTTTAGGGTTCAGGGATGTACAATTAGGGGATATAATAAATAAACTAGAATTTAGGTAGGGTTGGGAAAATTTTGTGAATCATCATGGGTTGGAGATTGGAGATTTTGTTGTGTTCAAGTACATATCCAAGTCATATTTTAAGGTTAAGATATTTCAAAGAGCAGAGTGTGTGAAAAATATTAATGCTCTTCAGCTTATGAATACCAACATTGATACAAATAAAAGATGCCCTTCTTCTAACAGAGTATGTAGTTCAAGTCAACCAATGGGCAGTAAGTTGCTGAATGAATTAGTTTCTGATGGGGAAAACAACAATGATGTTGAAGCAATGGAAGAAAATTTAAATTAGGGTTGAGGGATTAGGGTTGAGAGTTGAGGGATGAGGATTTAGGGTTTAGGGTTGAGGGATTAAGGTTTAAGGTTTAAGGGTTTAAGGGTATCTAGGGGTTGAGAGTTTAGGATTTAAGGGTTGAGGGATTAGGGTTTAAGGCATAGTGTCGAGGGTAGAGGGTTTAGGGATAGGGTTTAGGGTTGAAGGTTTAAGGGTTGAGGGTTGAGGATTTAGGGCTAAGGGTTAAGGGATTAGGGTTTAAGGTATAGTGTCGAGGGTAGAGGATTTAGGGATAGGGTTTAGGGTTTAAGGTTTAAGGATCAAGGGTTGAGGCTTTAGGGATAGGGTTTAGCGTTTAGGCTTTAGGGTTAAGGGATTAGGGTTTAAGGTATATTGTCAAGGGTAGAAGGTTTAGGGATAGGGTTTAGGGTTTAAGGTTTAAGGGTTGAGGGTTGAGGCTTCAGGGATAGGGTTTAGCAGCTAGGGTTAAGGGATTAGGGTTTAAGGTATAGTGTTGAGGGTTGAGGGTTTAGGATTTAAGGTTTAAGGGTTGAGGGTTGAGGCTTTAGGGATAGGGTTTAGGGTTTAGGGTTAAGTGAGAGACCTAGATGGCTAAGGACATATGGAGGTTAAGTATAGGGTTGAGGGTATAGGGTATAGAGTAGAGGTTTGAAGGTTGAGGGATAATGTTCAAGGTTGAGTGTCCAAGGTTAAGTGTATAGGGTATATAGGGTTTAAGGGTATATAGGGTTTGAGAGTTTAAGGGTTTAAGGTTTGAGGGATTAAAGGTTTAAGAGTTGAGGGATTAGGGTTTAAGGCATAGTGTTGAGTGTAGAGGGTTTAGAGACAAGGTTTACAGTTGAAGGTTTAAGGGTTGAGGGTTGAGGCTTTAGGGCTAAGGGTTAAGGGATTAGGGTATAAGGTATAGTGTCGAGGGTAGAGGGTTTACGATTTAAGGTTTAAGGGTTGAGGGTTGAGGCTTTAGGGATAGGGTTTAGTGTTTAGGTTAAGTGAGAGACCTAGATGACTAAGGACAGATGAAGAGGCAGACAAGGAATGACTGAGAGACCTAGAGAGGGGAGAGGTAGAGAGGTGAGTGGGAGATAGAGGTGAGAGATAGAGAGGTGAGGGGAGAGATAGAATAAAATGAGACAGTGAAGTTGACAACTTGAGGGAAATATGGGTAAGGAGGAGGGAGAGAGGTGGAGAGGAAGGCAAATATCTAGATAGCCCTAAGATATATACAAGTGAGAGACCTACAACCTAGGGAGAGAGGGGTGAGAGAGATAGGGGAGAGATGTGGGTGAGCCAGATTGGGGAGGAGAGGGGTGGATAAGGGTTAAGGGTTTAAGGCTTTAGGGTTTAAGGGTCAAGGGTTTAGGGTTTAGGGTTTAAGGGTTGAGGGTTTAAGGGTTGAGGTATTAAGGGTCCAAGGGTTGATGGATTAGGGTTTAGGGTTGAGGGATTAGTGTTTAAGGTATAGTGTCAAGGGATTAGGGTTTAAGGTATAGTGTCAAGGGTTAAACCCTAATCCATCAACCCTTGACACTATACCTTAAACACTAATCCCTCAACCTTAACCCCTAATCCATCAACCCTTAAACCCTTAATACCTCAACCCTTAAACCCTAAACCCTTGACCCTTAAACCCTCAACCCTTATCCACCCCTCTCCTCCCCTATCTACCTCATTCCCATCTCTCCCCTATCTCTCTTACCCCTCTCTCCCTAGGTTGCAGGTCTCTCACTTGTATATCTCTCAGGGAGCTCTAGATATTTTTTTCCTCTCCACCTCTCTCCCTCCTCCTTACCCATCTTTCCCTCAAGTTGTCAACTTCACTCTCTAATTTTATTCTATCTCTCCCCTCACCTCTCTATCTATCACTTATGTCTCCCCCTCACCTCTACCTATCCCCTCTCTAAGTTTCTCAGTCACTCCTTTCTACCTCTCCTTTCGTCCTTAGCCATCTAGGTCTCTCATTTAACCTTAAACCCTAAACTCTATCCCTAAAGCCTCAACCCTTAAACCTTAAATCCTAAACCCTATCCCTAAACTCTCAACCCTTGACACTATAACTTAAACCCTAATCCCTTAACCCTAAACCCTAAACCTTATCCCTAAAGCCTCAACCCTCAACCCTTAAACCTTAAACCCTAAATGATATCCCTAAACCCTCTACCCTCGACTCTATACCTTAAATCCTAATCCCTTAACCCTCATCCCTAAAGCCTCAACCCTCATCCCTTAAACCTTCAACCCTAAACCCTATCCCTAAACCCTCTACCCTCGACACTATGCCTTAAACCCTAATCGTTTAACCCTTAAACCCTCGACCCTTAAACCCTTAATCCCTTAAACCTTAAACCCTTAAACCATAAACTCTCAACACCTAGATACCCTTAAACCCTATGTCCTATACACTTAACCTTGGACACTCAACCTTGAACATTATCCATCAACCTTCAAACCTCTACCCTATACCATATACCCTCAACCCTCATCCATATGCCTTATACCCTCAACCTTAAACCCTATACCCTATATCTTAGACACTCAACCTTGAACATTATCCCTCAACTGTAAACTCTCAACCCTCTACTCTATACCCTCAACCATATACTTAAGCCCTAATCCATCAATCCTCAACCCTATACTTTAAACCTTGAAACCTACACCCACAAACCCTCATCCCTATACCCTATAACCTCACCCTTATACCCTCAATCCATATCATAAACCCTAAACCCAATATCCTAAACCCTAATCCCCATACCTTACACACTTAATCTTATACACTCAACAAAATGAATATTATCCCTCAACTGTAACCCTCAACCCTCAACCCTCTACCCTCTACCCTCTACCTATTACTTAAGCCCTAATCCCTCAACCCTCAACCCTATACCTTAAACCCTAAACCCAAAAACCTCAACCCTAAAAACTATATGGGCTTAGGTCCTTATATACCCTAAACCCAAAACCCTTACATACATACATACAAGCATACATACATACAAGCATTCATACATACATACATACAAGCATACATACATACATACAACCATACATACAAACATGCATACATACATACAAGCATACATACATACATACATATAAGCATACATACATACATACATGCATACAAGCATGCATACATACATTCATACAAATAGGCATACATACATACATACAAGCATACATACAATTTGGCATACATACATAAATACAAATATATTTACAAACATACATACATCAAACATAATTAACAAACTTGAACATAAAACATTCAATAAACAACCTCAAACTTGACAAACATTGGGCAAACTTTTGCAAAAAGAAAAAAAATGCAAAAAAAAAAAATAATGTGCTCACGTTATAGCATGAGCACATTATGGTTTGGTGTTGCCGAGCCTAAGGCTCAGCAACACCAAGCCATAACGTGAGCGCATTATAACGCACTCGCATTATGGCTTTTTAAAAAGTTTTAAGAATTTTTGCCACTTTTTGGCCCCCCATCTTTTTGTACCCGCCCAAATCATCTAGCTCAGCTCTTATCTTTTCCATTTTGCTTGTCTTCTCAATTGTACTGGTAAGAAGAGACACTCCTTGTGCATGCATTTTTTCAAGCTATTCTTCAACTACTCTTCCCTCGACATGAGTCTTTTCCACCCTCTGAATAATAGGATCTTCCACTATGATCACCTCAGGTGCCACTGACTTGGATGATAAGGTGATTTTCCTTATTACTATAGCTAGCTGCTATGCTTTTGCTTTATATTGTTCCTTTATTTCCTTCTCATGATCAAATTTTAGAAGTAAGGAATTGGTCGTAGACTGAACATCGGCCTTAGCACTTTCATGTGTAATCTTCCCAAGTTCAATCCTAGAATACTTGTGGCCTTTGTCTTCTAGTAGCCAAGAAAGAGTCTTGGGCTTCTTTTGCATCTTTACCTTCACTCGCATTAGCTTTCCAAAGTCAAAGTCATCAGGGGAGATGGCTTGCTTTTTCCTCTTAGGAGTATAGGCGGAAAGCCATGGAGGAAGCATTGATGTACTGATGTTTGTATCTGACCCCATTGTCAATGTAGAAAGAGTTGTACTTACACTTGTGGTAGTGACAATTGGAGGAGTATTTGTAAATACAACACCTAGTACATCCACATTAACAACTTGCTTAGTACCCAAAATAAATTGCTCAAAAATTGTAGAATCACCAATATCATAGGAGGGTGAAGAAAAACTTGAAATAAACCCTAAAGAATGAAGGGTAGCATCAAAATCAACCTTAGGACTATTAAAAATCATCCTAGAAGAAGATGGTGACAATCCAAAAGACTAAACAATAATAGGAGACAATGGAGCTTTTGAAAGAATGGGTAAATAATCTAAAATAGACATAGTGGGTAGGGGAGAGGAGACTTGAGTTTCCTGTGATATGTCTTTCGGTGTAGACATGGTTACATCCTGTGAATGTTCTTCACCATCTCCTTCCACTGCTTCTCACTCATCCTCTCTTTTCTCTGCAGACCTTTCTTTAGTGTCCATCTGCTCAGCAACGTGTTCTTCAATATCATGCTCTTCAATTTCCATCTCTTTAGCAATAGACTCCTCCTCCGTTACCTTGGCTTTATCTCCTTTTGATACAAATTTTATTCTAGGCTTTGTAGCCTTAGAAGTACTGGGAGCATCACTTATGTTCTTATTCCTTAACTCATCTTTCTTCCATGTTTTCTCTAAGGCATTCTCTTTAGAACCAGTTATGAAGTCCTTCAAGGGTATACCCTTTCTTTAAAGCCACAGATTGGTGTTGGTCAAAATCGGTTCAAACCTCTTTCTCAAAGAAGTTAACTCCTTCTTTGACCATTGCACAATAGGAAAGGAAGAATTTGCAATTTATTTAGACATATTTTGGACTAACAACATCCTCATTATCCACCATCCCCTCTAGAATATCAGCCAAGCCCAAATATTCAATTTGACTTAAAGTCAACCTGCTATAATCTAGCTTCCTGATATCATCTTCTGTTCTCAATTCAACCCAAATATCCTCCACCATTGGCTCATGAAATTGAGTTTTCCTCCTAATCTTATCTTTCACTCCCCGATAATCAAATTTGGGTCTTCTCTTGAATTGTTTCATGGTAAGCATTTGCATCTCAATTTCTATTGCCTTAGCTTTTGAAGCAATTGCTATAGAATACCTATGAATTTCAATAGGAAACCTGAATCCAGGCTTCTTTAGTTCTATTTGTTTGTTATGAATGAAAATCATTTGCCAACACAACTCCATTAGGACAATTTTATTAGAAGGGAATTTTGGTAACATATAGGGATACCCCTAATAATATCCAACTCTCAGATATGTGAAGGTTGAAAACTAAAGAAACAAGCAACCAAAACCATTCACCATTGCCCAAGAATCATCAAAAACTCTCCTTTGTTCCAATTGGGGGTGAAAGAGTCATAAGAAAACAATAAAGAAGGCATCATTCACCCTTTTGAAATAATGAATTGAGCCTTTCAAGGTCAGTTGGGGATAATACTAATAAACTGGTACAACCCTCCTATCTCCATCAAATGTCAAACCTAGAAAGCTTTTCATCAAAGCTGTTGCATATACAAGGTATGAGGTCATATAGAACTTGGAAGTAGTTGACACCTTAACCAGTTGCTCATGAAGAGCATTGCTAATCTGTCCTCCCTAAAAAATATTTTGTTTGCCCTGAAGTATGATCTTGATGTAAGGGTACATCCATTCATGGAAGGCAGAAGACGAAGGTAGACCTCTAACTTTGTTGCAAAGAGTTATCAAGTCACTAAACTCCTCTACAAAATCACTCCTAGAAAAACTCTTAGGCCATCTAGATAAATTTGGCCTAGCAGTTTTCAACCATTTAGTATTTATCACCATTTTGTCTTTTTCAACATATTTATCATATTCCCTCTGGGCAATTGAGAAATCTAGCTCTACAATAAATTCTACACTAGGACACATGAAAACCTTATCCATGAACTCACCATCTAATCTCATAATCATGTTGCCATGAGCATCCACCACTGTCCTATTATCCTTATTATAAAAATGAACAACTTGGAGAACAAATTCAGTATTATGTACAGCAACAGGAAATGAAGAAACCAAATGGATATTGCTCTTGATAATCCTTTGCATGTGGTGGTTAGGTTTATCTGACTTTGTCCTTTCCATAAATTTGGCCATATTAACATGACCAATCTCTGTGTCCCTTGTTTCATCCACATTTGATGTGACTGAAGTGACATGAAAAACACCTTGGTACTTTTACTTCATTGCTTTGCCCTTCTTAGGAGATGGGCCAATCATTTGAAAGATAGACTCCTTTGAATGACACGATGACCTCGGCAACTCATAGAAGAAACTGCAACAAAAAGTCATGATCTTGCAGTTAGGGGAAAAATGGCAATTTGGGAAATTGCATGTTGATGATCATGATCACAAGGATGAGATTGAAAGGGCTAAAGAGTGAGCGAGGTGAAGAAATGGACAAAAGTGGGCTAAAGATAGCAAATGTAGAAATTTCCCAGTGTTAGAAAATTTCAAGGGAGTGAGTGCATGGGCGACTCTGCTGGGGAATGAACACACAACTTAGAGCTTCACACTTTGAGTTGAAGCATACTGGCCTCATTGCTTGTAAAAGGTTTTTCCAATTTTTATCTTTGTTAAGTATATTACATTCTGGCAGACTCAAGGTATACAAGAAGTAAGAGAGCTCAAGGAATTATTGATCCTATTTTTGAGTTAATGCAGCAAAATAATTTCAGTCTTTTGCCTCTAAAATCTTGACTTCATCGTACACAGAGTTTTCCTCCTACCAACGCAAGGTCATCTATACCAAGTGAAGCCTCAAGTGTGCAAAGGACTCCACCAGTTGTACAAGTTTCAAGGTTTGTAATTCCACCTTTTAATCGGTGCATAATGGCTCATCCTCCTCCTATAGGTCCATGGGGAAATGCTTTTAGGCCTTTGAATCTTACCCCACCATTGCATGATCCACCCTGTAGTTCAAGAAAGATTTTTCCAAAGTTCTATGCTGATGGAAAAGCTCACCCCGATGAACATATTGCAAATTTTTATATTGCATGTGGTGTTCTTGGGGTAGAACATGAAGATGTATCTATGAGACTTTTTGTTGAGATGCTTCAAGGTCTCGCAGTAGATTGGTTCTATCACCTCCCTTCTCAAACCATCATTGGATGGAACATTCTACGAACCAAGTTTGAGGCTAGGTTCAAAGATGTCGAAGATGCACATGCTCTTTTGGCCCAGCTTACTCAAATGAAGAAGGAACTGCAAGAACCCATGAGTGAGTTCATTGCAAAGTTCAATAAGTTGACCAACAAAATTCTGACAACTGCTCAGTCCACAGCTGAAAATCTAAAGTGTTTCTTCATAAACACTCAACTATCGGAAGTGAGTTTTCTTTTACAGTGGACTAATCTGGTTGACTTGGTGGCAACTCAAGCCCTGGTTCCCAAGATTGAGGATGACCTTATCCTTTCTAGTAAAATAAGAAAGGATACAAGCAGAAATAGAGGGCAGTCCTCTACTGACATTTCTTCCACTAGCACCACTGAGCCTATGGTGCAGAAGTTGGCTAACAAATTTTTATCCTTAAAAAAGAAAATGTCTCAAAGTATGTCCACTCCTTCCTATAGGGACATACCAAGGAGAACATTTCCAAATACTCCATACCAAGGTAATGATACTAGAAACCAAGGGCAAAATAGGCTTCCTCCTACACAAGGGAGACTTCCTTTGGAAGCTCCACTGGTCAATGCTGCAGTTGACTACTATGAAGCCGAACAAGATAATTCCTTTCAACCAAATTTAGCTCAGGATGATATTGCCAACCTCTTCATGGAAGGAGAAGAAGAGTTGGTTGGTGACTCAAATATTGGCTTCCTAAATTTCCAGGATGAAGTTGAACAAAGAGAAGATGTATATGGTGACTCATATGTTGTTTTCACGCAATCTCAAAATCAGTTGAATCAACAAGCAATTGATAAAGGAAAGTCAAAGGAAGATCCTTGTCCTAAAATCTCCATTGCTAAGAGGGGAATGCCTCTTCCTTTTCAACCCAGAGACCTAGTTGGTGAAAAACAAGTAAGTACTTCAAATACTCTGTCTTCTTCTTTTGTTCCTCAAACTAGTACCCCTATTCCAAAACCTCAACATGAAAATAATCCTTTTGCCATGTCTCCATCATATCAATTGTTTGATATAATAGACCATGCCAAGAAGATGAAGATTCAGATGTCTGAGGTTGAATATTTGCAAGCTAACCCTGATCAATTTGATCGGTTAGCTAGGTTTGTAAAAAATAAAACTACCCCTGGAGGGCAAGATTCTTGAAAAAATAGTCCTGTCATCTCTCACATAAGATCTCCATAGAACAATCTAGTTACTTGAACCATTTTATGTTTCTCTATTAGTGAATGGTCACAAATTAAGTAATTGTGTTATAGATTCTAGAGTTTCTGATAACATCATGCCTGCTAAGGTAGTAGATGCTCTAGGTTTAACCTTGACCAAGACTTTTGGTAGGTTCTTTTCCATGGAAACTAAACAAGTACCCTTGATAGGGTAGATTAAGGATGTACAATTTGCATTTGTTGCCTTTCCAGAAAAGAGGATAAAAATGACCATTTTGGTGGCTGATGTTCCTGCTTCATATGGGATTTTGTTGGGGTACAATTTTTGTAAAGATGTTGGTGGAGAGATTAGCATGGACTTATTTGAAGCAAGGATACCTGTTAAGGGTGTCATGCAAAAGCTACTTCCTGAAAGGGAAGCAAAATATATTGTAACCACATCAGAGGATCTAAAGGCACAAAACCTTTTTGAATCTTCAGGTATGGGAAACTATTTTCTGACTACTGAGAATGTTTCTGATACATCAGATGATAGTTCCAATGAAGACATGATAATGGAGGATTACTCTTCTTCAAATGAAGAATCTCCTAGTCATGATAATGTCAAACCAGAAAGTTCAAATGATGTTTGGACCTTAGAGTTTGATGGTAGTTGTACTTCAACAGGATCAGGGGTAGGAATAGTCCTTGTATCTCCTCAAGGAGACATTTTTCCTTTTTCTTACAAACTACAATTTGATAATACCAACAATACTGCTGAGTATGAGTCCTTGTTACTAGGGATGGAAGCTGCTCATGTTAAAGGAATCAAGAATCTCCATGCACAAGAAGATGCAAAGCTCATCATTTGCCAAGTAAGGAACTTATACCAAACCAAAAATGAAAGGTTGAGGCATTACTGCAATCATGTCTGGGATTGCATTGAGGACTTTGATGCTTTTGGCATCTCAGCAGTACCAAGAGAGTTCAATGATCGTGTAGATTCACTGGCTATCTTGGCCACCCTTATGGTTCCTCACAAGGACTTTAAGGATAATAAATACACAATTGAGTTGGTCTTTCAGCCAAGCATCCCAAATAATTCTGACCACGGGCAGGTTTTTAATGGGGATGATCAAATCATTGATTTTCTAGAAAAGGTTGATAACTTCAATGAGCTTTATTTTGAAGGTAGTGATTCTCCTCCTCGCGAATCTGTTTCTGAATTTGATTCAGAGACTGGTGAAGAATTTTTGTAGCTAAAGGGGAACAAAATTCCTAAAGGTTTAGTTTCTCTCGAGAAACTATTTGATAAACATGATTGGTACATCAGGCAACAATAATAGATTGGAATGGGTTCTTCATCAAAGGTTGAACAGGTGAACCTGGGTACAGACGTTGATCCTAAGATGGTTAACATCAAGAAATGTTGCATAGCTAATGAAAGATTCAAGTTTGTGACACTTCAGCGTCACTATATTGATGTGCTTACATATTCTTATTACAACTTGAAATCTTTCCGGCCTAAAGAAGTCTAACATGAGATTCCACTCAAGTTGGGATATGTGCCTCACAAGTAGAAGCAGAGGCAATATAACCCCAAAATTTTAGGTATGATCTTAGCAAAAATTCAAAAGATGTTGAATGCAAGAATTATTTTCCCAATTCATCATTCCACATGGATTGCTAACATAGTACCAGTAAGAAAAAATAATGGTGAAATTCACATCTGTGTGGATTTCTAGAACTTGAATCAGTCATCTCTGAAGGATAATTACCTTCTTCCAATAATGGATCAAGTAATACAAACAGTGATTGGTTTAGAGATGCTATCTATGCTGGACAGTTTCTCAGGATATAACCAAGTGGAGGTAAGTGAAGTGAATCAACATAAAATTGCTTTCACAACTCCTTGGGGCACTTTTTCTTACCACAAGATGCCTTTCAATTTAATCAATGCTAGTGCAACCTTCCAAAGAGCAATGGACTTAGCCTTCAAGGATGAAATGGGTAAGTTTATTGTTGTATATCTTGATGATTTAACTATCTTTTCAAAGAAGCATCAAGATCATGCCTACCATTTGTGGCAAGTTCTAGAAAGATGCCGTCAGCACAGAATCTCACTCAATCCCAAAAAGTCCATTTTTGGGGTAACTGAAGGTAAACTCCTTGGACATGTGGTGTCTAAGGAAGGTAGCAAGATTGATTCAGAAAGGGTCAAATCCATTCAAGGTCTTACTTTACCTTCAAGTAAGACAGTTGTTCACTCTTTCTTCGAAAAAGTGAATTTTCTATGGAGATTTGTTCTTGAGTTTGCAGAAAAGACTCGTCATATTGTTAATATGATGAAAGGTAAGTCCACTTTCCGTTGGAGCGTGGAAGGTAAAGAAGCATTTGAGGACATTAAAAGAGCCATTGCCCCATACTCTGATTTTGATATGTCCTAATTATACCAAGGACTTCATTATGTATAGTCACGCTTCCAAGCATACACTGTCGGCAATCTTGGTTCGGCAGAATAAGGAGGGTATTGAATCTCCTATTGCATTCATGAGTTGTCCTCTGAAATATCATGAACTTAAATATTCTTCTATGGAGAATCATGCATATGTTGTAGTGAAAGTTATTAAGCATTTCTGTTTCTATATTTTGAATTCCCATATTGTTGCATTGTTTCCAGACTCAACAGTCAAATCTATCCTAACCCAACAGGAGTTTGGAAGCAAAAGAGGTAATTGGATTGCCAAGATCTAGGAATATGACTTTGATATTAAGCCTATCAAGCTTGTGCAAGGAAAATGATTGTGTCAGCTTATTGCTGACAATGTGACCAAGGAAATTGGTGATGAGGAAGTGGAAGTTGAAGAAGTTCCCACTGTTCTTTTTGTGAGCACCACAGATGAATGGTATTCAAACCTTGCTTACTTTCTCACATATGGTGAATGTCCTAAACATTTTTCTTATAAAGAGAAAAGGACCATTAAGCTCAAAGGTGCAAATTTTGTCTTATGGGACAATATTTTGTACAAGAGGAGCATTGATGGGATTTTCCTCCATTGTGTTGATAAGGCGCAACAAAGAAAGCTTTTGGAATCTTTCCATAGCCTAGCATGTGGCGGGCATTTTTCAGCACCTGTCATGGCTCATAAAATTTTAAGAGCCAGATATTATTGGCCGACATTGTTCCAAGACACATATGATTGGGTGTGTAAGTGTGAGCTTTGTCAGCAGTTTGTGGGGAAACCCAAGTTGGCTGCCCTACCAGTAAAACCAGTCATCATTGAGAAACCATTTTAGCAATGGGGTATTGATTTCATTGGTGCAGTGAATCTGACATCAAGTGCAGGACACAGTTTTGTACTTATGACCACTAACTACTTCACAAAGTGGGTGGAGGCTATTCTAGTTAAGCATGCGACTTCCGAAGTGGTTTGCAGTTTCCTCAAGGAAAACATAATAACCAGGTTTGGGGTTCCAAACAAGATTGTAGAAGATAATGCTACATGTTTTTCTTCTCATGAGATCACTAGTTTTTGTTTTGAATATGGGATCACCTTATCTCACTCATCCAACTATTATCTACAAGGAAATGGTCAAGCTAAGTCGAGCAATAAAAATTTGGTCACTATCATCAGAAAGATGGTAGATGAAAATCAAAGAACCTAGCACAAGGCATTGTTTGATGCTTTGTGGGCATACTGTATTACCCCAAAGAGAGAAATTGGTATGTCTCCTTTTTAGCTATTGTATGGATTGAATGCTGAAATACCAATTACTTTAGAGCTACTAGCTTTGAAGTTGGCAAAGGTAGTTGAAGATGGAACTTTTGAAAGTTCTATTGATAAGCACATAATGTACCTCTCGGAGCTTGAGGAACAATGGGTCAAAGTGGTGGATCACATTGCGGAACACCAAAGTCAAGTAAAGAAGCTATTTGACAAGAAGGCCCTAAATTCAAAGACTTTCAAGTTGGGGATCAAGTCTTGTTATGGGACGAGAGGAGAGAACCAAAAGGAATGCATGGGAAGTCTGATTCCCTATGGAGAGGCTATTTCATCATTCATCAATGTTATGGTGAAAATAGCTTCATTCTGGAATATCAAGATGGCACACGTTTCTTGCTGCCACACAACGGGCAACATCTAAAACTTTTCACCGAATAAAGTGACAGATAAGTTCGTGTATTTTTGTATAGTTTTTGTGTCTTTTTCGTTTGTCTTTTTATGTTTTTGTGTCTTTTGTTGTCACCTGACTCTATAGCCCAATGGAATGGATGAAGGCACTTAGAGACTGGAGTTCTTCTCCCTTTGATCATTTCAAAGAATGATTGAAGGAAACTCCCTAGTTAGAGCCAGTTGTTATCCTCAAAATTAGTTGTGCTCATTTTGTAGGATGACCCCTACGAAATTTGTCTGTTTCGTAGCCTACAACTCTAAGCATGTATTTCGAGGTGAATATTTGTCCTCATACGTGGTCTTCTAACTCCTGGGAATCTATTTGAGTATCTCCTTAACTTTGTTCTTTGAAGTTTGTGAAAATTAAATAAGTGTGCAAACTTGTTAAATTAGTAAGTTTAACAATTTTAAGGAGTTAGAAAATTTTTTGTGTTGCATGCAATGGCGGTGAAATTCACTGTCATTGCATTTTTGGGTTTGTCTTTACATGCAAAGGTGGTATTTTTTGCCGCTATTACATGTATTTTTTGGTTTTGCTTCCTGAGTGCAGGGGCGGCAAAAAATGCCACCCGACCATCTCGAGTTCACACTGAGTGCATTAATGCAGTACATGTGAGTGTTTAATACATCTCTTCATAAGTTTTAAATTGCTTTTATTCCTTATTTTATTGTTGTCTTTCCATCTTTTGGTATCCTTTGAGCATTCACAAACCCCTAAAATTATCCCACATGCATTTCAATCGGATTTCTCAAAGGTTTGAATCAGATTTTTATCAAGTTTCTTCCTATCATCACCGTCGGGCAAGTTTTCCTCATGTTGTTGCTTCATGATTTACTCTTTTCAAGTCATTCTTTCCTTTGTTTAAAATTTTTAATTTCATTTCTTTCGTATTGATTGAATATTTAAAATCATTTATAGATTTTTGTGATTTCTTTCTTGAATATCGTTTTGTTTTAGGGTTTTTAGTTTAGTTTTATAACTTCTTTTTCATTGTTTTTGTCTAGATATATAGCAGGCCTTTTTGCCGCTTGTCTATAAACCCTAGTTTTATGTTTTTTTGTAGAAACTCGTCATTAGCAGGGTCATTGGTTTTCAATTCCTATATTAATGATTTGGAAAAGTTCCCTTAACATGTAAAGGCGGTGATTATCACCACCCATACATGTCTTTTTTTTTCCCTTGTTTTGGCGATGATTTTCACTGCCAATGCACAATTGTTAGTCTTTTGTGATAAATGCATGGGCAGTGATTTTTGTCACCCATGCCATTGTCTTTTATGTGTTCTTCCCTTCGTGTAAGGGAGGTGATTTTTGCCTAGCCTACATGAAGTTTTTGATATGAAGTTTTTAAATATCTCCCTTGCATTAGCGGTGATTTTTGCCACTCAGACATTCAAGTTTTCTCTTCCCATTATGCACAAGCGGGCCTTTTCACCACCAAAACACTTGAACATTTGCTCTTTACTTACATGCATAAGCGGTAAAAATCACCACTCCTACACACAAAGAGATTGCTTAGCCACCGCCAAATGCAACTATTAATAATTTCAGCATGAGTGACTATTCTATTTTCAAGACTGAACTTGGGAAGATTACACATGAAAGTGCCAAGGCTGATGTTCAGTCTATGCTCAATTCCTTACTTTTGAAATTTGATTATGAGAAGGAAATGAAGGAGCAATATAAATCAAAAGCAAAGAAACTAGTTGTGGTAATAAGGAAAATCACCTTATCATCCAAGTCAGTGGCACCTGAGGTGATCATAGTGGAAGATCCTGTTATTTAGAGGGTGGAAAAGACTCATGCCAAGGGAAGAGCGGTTGAAGAATACCTTGAAAAAATGTATGCACAAGGAGTGTCTCTTCTTACCAGTACACCTGAGAAGACAAGCAAAATGGAAAAGATAAGAGCTGAGATGGATGATTTAGCGGATGTCATTTCTCAAGACATTGAGTATTTAGATGAAAGCTTTTAGAAGTGGACTGAGATGAAAAAGCTGAAGATAAAAACTCTTATATCAATTGGTATTATTTCAAATCATGGCTCTTATATGGAAACTAAAGAGTCATTGATTTATTGGAGTAATGTTCTGAAAGAATTGATAGGGAAATCAATGAAGCAAGTGATGTTGATCTGCTGCACAAATTAGAGGAGCTCCCATGCAAGCTGACATCTGAAGATCATCATGTTCTTCCTATTGATGAAATGATTCAAGGGTTTAAGAATATGTTTCAAAGGGAGTTTGAAGACAAACCTTTCTTAGTTGCCTCTCTAGACAATATTCTGGATAATCAATTAACATTGGATAACCTAAAATCCAAGTTGACCAGTCATGATAAAGCAGCCACAACAGTGAAAGATGCAATGATCAGAGCTTGAGTAATCTTTAGAAACACTGTTAGTTCTGACAACTATGAAATGCAAGCAAAATTCACTATGTATGATGCTTATCTGAAGAAGAATGGAGATGCAAGTTGTCGTGCCTTAGTTTATTTTATGTATTTTCATATGTACTTTGTTAGTAGTTTTGGACACTTTTACATGTACTTTTTCCATATGTAATTACATGTAAAAACATAGGAAGTCCCAAATCAATAAGGACTCCTTTGTTGAATAAGTCAAAGTAGTTAGATTTTCCTAGATTATCTCATGGCCTCTCACTATAAATAAAGAGAGCCTCTATTGTACTTTTTATCTTTTGTCTATTGAAGCAAAACACTGCCATTTTGAAGAGCAATTTGAGACTTTGAACTTGTTTTGTAAATCAATTTTCAAGCAATATCAAGAAGCAAGTTGGCATCCAATCTTTGTCTTGGAGCAAGTTTGTAATGTTATAGAATTGTTCTTATGTCCTTTCTATTACATTATCTTGTATGAATGTTTGAATTGTGAGTGTGGAAATCAAGTGTTTGAAAGGTGATTCAAATCTGATTTTGTAGACTTTGTGTTGCTATATCATATTTGGAATTTACATTTAAGTTTATAAATGAGAAGTAACTTGAAGACTTTAGGCTGCAAGTTATTGTTCATGATGGTGTTATCTTATCTCAGCATATAGTGAAGACTTTGGGTTGCACTATATTCTGAAATCTTTCATTCCAATGTACTTGAACATTCAACTAAAGGAGGACGATCAAGGGTCTTCACTTCCTTAGTGATGTCCAAAGTTCTTCGAGAATCAATCAAAGGTGGGAGATCCATAGGAGAAGTCTCATGTAGTATGTTATTAATAGAAGATTTTGGAACATAGATTGCATTTACTATTCTTTGAAGGAATGACGGTTTAGGAGTCGTAGTGGAATGTTCAATAGAGATAAATTCATCTAGGGCTTCATCTAACATATTGAATTCATCACTACTAAATGACACATCATATGCATTAAAGTCTTGTAAGAAGAAATCAGACATTGTTGCATATTCTATTTTATTCAAGGCTTGTAATTCAATAAGGTATAAAGTATTTTACAAAAAATGAAACAAAGATCACTATACAAAATCACTTTTGTTTTTATTAGCTACCATGTATATGAGACCTTTTCACACCAAGGCACTTAGTTTGAGGAAATTGGCTTTTTGAGAATAAAAAACACACTAATTTCACTACAAACAAAGTGAGTATGATGTGAAAAAGTGTTGCACACAAAGGCAATGTAAATGATTTTAAAAGTTTGCTCAAAGAAGTGTGAAGAAGGTGTTAAAGCCCTTAATGTTGAAATACACAGTGTGTAATTGCAAAAAGTGAAATTTTGAAAGCAAGGATGTGAAATAATATGAGAGTAGTAAAATCTGAAATAAGATTTTGACTACAAACCCTAGCTTTTAAAATTACTAGGTTATATGAATGTAATGCAACATTTTAACCAAAACCCTAGCAAGTGAGATCTTCAAATGCAAGATATGATATGATGAAATGATGAATTACTATAATATGGATCAGATCTAATGTAAATACCAGAAAATTAAAACCTTCAATCATATGCAACGAAAACAATGCAAAACTATGCTTTTATGCAAGCCTAGAATGCTTATTTTTCTCAAAATTATACAAGATCTTTCAATGAATAATGACAAGTAGGATATGAATGAATGCAAGATCTAATTTCAATACTCAATGAGATGCAATTGCTTTCTTCTACGGTTATGTATGAAAAATCCTAAGCAATGAGATGAAACAAGGTGCATACAAAATCAAACCCCTCTTCCACAATAACATTCAAGGACAAGACCAAGCCAAATAACTACCATTTGAAGGTGGACTTAGCTACAGGTCTTGTTCTCTTGTTTTCTATGGAAATAATAAATTGATTCAAGTGTTTTTATCAAACCCTAGGTTAATGATGAAAAAAATTGTAGTTCTAGAGTGATCAACCAATAACAAACAAAAAATGACTAAAACCAAGAAACCAATTGCACAAGAGTGATCAAGAAGATGTCAAAACTTGTGTCTCAAAAGTTGAAGTGTCAAAAGACAAAATAGGGGGAGACCAAGTCCAAAATTCCAAATCTATCAATAGTCAAAACTGGAGATATGTCATAGATGATTCTCAGAACTTAGATCTTAGGTACAATAGTCCAAAAGACTAGGGTGCCCATGGGTGGATGTGTCATGGTAGAGGTTATTCTGACACTATTTTTTAGATCCCAAAAGCTTAATCTTTGCTATACTCTATTATATCTTCACTTATCTCGAATCCCGCACCTATAACCTACATACAAGATGACAAGAGAGGGCTTGGGGGGTTGTGGTGTTTAGGAGTTTGCCTTGGTCAAACCCTAGAATGACATTCAAGCCTTCCAACACCATTGTGTAGATGAGAGTGCATGCCCTAGCAAGGCAGAGGCTAAAATAAAATGATGATTTAATGATTCAAACACAAATGATATCACCTTGGCAGTGAAGCCCTCATGAAGATGAAGATCCTTCAACTTATAAGTATGATGAATTCCAACCTGCAACAACAAACACAATAACAACACAATTCTATTTTAGAAACACAATGAATTCTTTGAATGCTCTTTGCTCCAAGATCATAAGTTTCCTATTGCTATCATGTACCTAAATGAATTCAAAAAATTACTTAAATATACATTCTTGCTAACAATTGTGAAATTAAACCTCAAGAGCTGACAAGGACAAACATTTTGGAAGGGCCCAAGAGGACATGCCTTAAGTTTGCCCCAACCAATCAGGGAGGACTTGGGCCATTGGCATCCAAGTCCAAGGGGTCCTTTGTGGTCTAGGATAAGCAAAAGGAGGTCTCAAGGATCCAAAAATGTCATGGATGTCAGGCAAAATCTTTCAGGATCAATTATAATGCATAATGAATTAAATGGGACCTAGGATCTAAACTAGGAGGTTAAAAGGCAAGTGTTCACTTTTTACTCCATAACAAAACCCTCCCTAGTATTTTGCATATTCCTGGATTGGATAGAAATCTTATTTATGTTTTGAAGTTGAATGATTCAGGAATGCATGTAACATTTAATAAGCATGGTTGCATATTGGTGAAAGCAAGCTTGGTGGTAGCCAGGGGAATAAGGATGGGAACTTTGTTTAGGCTTGAGGCCACTATAGATTATAGATCTACTAATGTAACTAAAACTACTAAAAATACATGTATGTTGTGGTACCACAAATTGGGCCACATAAGTGAAAATGTTTTAAAAACAATCATGAATAAAAATTGTTGGATGGTTTCTCCTATTCTGATGAGCACTTTGATTTTTGTGAGAATTGTGTGTTTGGTAAATAGAAAAAAATCCTTCTCCTTTAGGAAGTAATAGAGAGAAAGAGAAATTAGAATTTATTCATTTAAATGTATTTAGACCTGTGGATAATGATTCTATTGGAAAATCTTGTTATTTTTTTACCTTCATTGATGATGTATCCAGATTCACATGGATTTATTTTCTGAAGCATAAATCTGAAGTTTTCACTATGTTTAAGGAGTTTAAAGTCTTAGTAGAGAACCAATCAGGATTTAAGATAAAAAATATTAAGATCTAATAATAGAGGGGAATATTTCTCTAAGGAATTTGATGAGGTTTGTAAACATGCAGATATTATAAAACAAAAGACAACTCCATATACACCACAACAAAATGGTGTTGCAAAAAGAATGAATCGAACAATAATAGAAAGAGCAAGAAGTATGTTAAGTGATGCACAGTTGGATAAATGCTTTTGGGTAGAAGTTGTGAGTACTTCTTATTAATTGCTAAATAGATCTTGGTGCAGGAGCACCCCTACAAGACAGAATATAGGTTCATTGTCCGCATGACAGGACATCAGTCTATTTTTAGCATGTTTGACTTCATAATGTAATAAGGTCCATTGGACCAATGCATATGTATTAGCTCAGCCTAGGAGAGTGTGCAGGTAGTTAGAGCTCGTGATCAGGTAGTATGAGCGGTCCTCTCCCAGCCGCTTGGAGGCTCCCAGCTGCTGGGAATCGAGTTGGTAGTACTCGTAGGATATTGCTATAAATAACTCAGATCAGTTAGGGTTTGGGATCAGAGAGAGAGAGAGAGAGAGTAGTGGTTATGTTATGTTGTACTGGTGATTGGAGAGAGAGTAGTAGTTATGTTATGTTGTACTGGTGATTGAGTGAGATCCAGAGATCAGTCCAGACATTGTGAAACATTGTTGTTCGATAGTATTGTAGAAACAGGACATTTCTGTTTCATCTAAATAAGATCTCATCAATTGCATTATCTAGTTTATCAGTTGTTTATGTTTTGATTTCTGTTCTGATTATAGGTTAATGGATTCTTTCAACCCTTCCACCAGTTGATTCTGTGAATCGGTGGAATGGTCATGCATGTTAGTTTAGGTTGTATTTTAGTTTTTCGTTTATGCATTTCATTGTGTGGGAGATCGATTGGTAGCATGCTATAAATCAACCTAGCATCCTCATGTGCTAGGGTTTAGGAAGATAAACTGTTAAATTTTGATCTGAAGGTGATCCGGCCCGATCATCATGTTTTCTTTGTAAAATTGTGCAGTTCTGTGAGTTTGCATGCAGCTGACGGATATACAGGGGTCTGCATGTGCTTTTCCAGACGGAGTGAATCGTATCGTCATCTGCGAGTATATCGCTATCTGGATCGGGTTATGAAGCTGACGAAGACTGTATGTTTTGAATGCATCAGGATGATATAGGTTGGATATATACTCAGTGTGTATATCATCGTCAAGATCATCTTTCGTGTGTATCCATCGTCCACATATCACTATCGCATGCAGGAGTGAAAGTTCACTTTTTGGCTAAGGATCGGAAAGGTCATCATCAGGATATTGCGAATATCACCCTATGTAAGTTTATCCTGCTGTCGCTAAGTGTTTTGGCATCGGCGTAAGTCATTAGCATAAAGTTTGGTTAACATCATCAGGATGTTTCAATATGACCGGATAAGTCATATCCTGATGCTGTTGTTTGAGTAGTCGGATATCGGGGTGACGTAAGCATCGAAGGAAAGGTGCTTGAAGTTGTCGTCATCAGGATATATGGGAGGAACCAGATATTTTATATCCTGCTGATGTAGATGATGTCAAACATCATGATGATGAAAATAGAGTTTGGCGGTAAGATGAACAGTGAACATCAGGAGGATGTTTGCGCTTGCCGAATATGATGATGCTGTTGATAGCCGAATATGATGATGCTGCTGACAGGCGAAAGGCGAAAGGCGACAAGGAAGTGAACAGTAGTTAGCAGGAGGATATTTCATGCCTCTTCGAAATATGATGATGCTGATAAGCCGATAGGTATTACATACTGCATGTCTAGGATTTTAACATGTTGGTTGTGTTAATGACTCCTCCTTCCCATTTGTAAGCTTCTGTTGCGTTCCCTCTGCATCAGATCTCCTTGTAAGGCTCTTGATTCGACACCTTATGAAATATGGACAGGTAAGAAAGCTTTTGTTTCACATTTAAGGGTTTTTGGCTATGAGGCTTTTGTTCATGTGCCTAAGGAAAAGTGATCGAAGTTGGATCCAAAAGTACATAAATGCATCTTCATTGGATATGGTGAGAATGTAAAAGGATATAAGCTTTGGGATCCTCTAACCAGAAAAGTTAACTTTTTTAGAGATATGATTTTCAGTGAACTTGGAGCTCTTTCTGATCCCATACAGCCAGAAGAAAAAGGAAGAAAGAGGATAGTGCATCTTGATTTATAGCAAGAAAATACACATCAATAAGAACAAAATGATAAATTAGAGGATGGAGAAGAAGAAGAAGATTCAAGTGAAAGTTTAAATGAGGAAGACTCTATTATTACAGAAGAAGTTGAGCATATAGAAGAACATGAGGAAGAATCTCTTACTCCACCTTGAGAAGATCCACAAGACAATAGAACCCAGTTGATAGGTATAGCCCACTATATTTTTGTTGTGTATTTGCTTTATTGAGTACTAACGATGAACCTAGATCCTATAGGGAAGCTATTCATGCAGATGATAGTGAGTCTTGGAAGCTAGCCATGCAAGAGGAGATTATGTCTTTAAACTTGTGTAACACCTGTGAACTTGTACATTTTCTCAAAGGAAGAAAGGCCATAGGATGTAAGTGGGTCTTCAAGAAGAAGTTTAGAGTAGATGGTTCACTACAAAAGTACAAGGCTAGACTGGTTGCCAAGGGCTACTCCCAGAGAGAGGGAGTTGATTCTGGTGAAATTTTCTCTCATGTTGCTAAATTATCTTCTATTAGATTTATGTTATCCATTATTACAACTTATGATTTTGAAATTGAGCAAATGGATGTTAAGATTGCATTTTTGCATGGAGATCTGGAAGAAGGAATTTATATGCAACAACATACATGTTTTGAGGTAAAAGGGAAAGAACACTGGGTACACAAGTTAAAAGGATCCCTTTATGGTTTAAAATAGTCCCCCAGAATGTGGTACCAGAAGTTTGATACATTTATTTTGAAATTGGGCTTTGTTAGAAGTGAAGAGGATCACTATGTCTACATTCAATGTATTGATGATCATATTCTGATTATTGCCTTGTATGTGGATGATATGTTATTTTTCAATAACACCAAGGGTATGATCAATGAATCGAAAGCTCAACTTTCAAGTGCATTTGACATGAAGGATCTAGGGGCAACCAGGTATATTTTGTGAATGGAGATAAAAAGGGATCAAGTAAATAGAAATCTTTGGTTATCCCAAAGTAAGTATGTGAATACTATTTTGCACATATTTAGCATGCAAGATTGCAATCTAGTTAGAATTCATTTACTGATTGGCACTAAGATTTCATTAGATATGTGTCATAAGAATGAAGATGATTTAGGGGATATGCCTGATGTGTGATATGCTAGTGCTATAGGAAGTTTGATGTATGCAATGATTTGCACTAGACCAGATATTGCCCAAGCAGTGGGAGTTTTGAGCAGGTTTATGTCTAACCCTGATAGACAACATTGGAATTATGGAAAGAGGGTGTTAATATATTTACATGGTACTTCTAATTACTGTTTGGTTTATTATGGCACTAGCAATGTGGATAAGACATTAGACATACAAAGTTTTGTTGATGAAGATTGGGCAAGTGACTTGGATAGTCGAAGGCCCACTAGTGGCTATGTGTTTACTTTGTTTGGAGGAGCTGTGAGTTGGATGAGTAAAAGGCATCCCACCATTGTTTTATCCACCATCGAAGTAGAGTATATGGCTGCTACTCATGTCTCTAAGGAGGCAGTTTGGTTACAAAGATTGTGTACAGGTATTGGTTTTGATTGCAAGATTATTCAGATTGGTTGTGATAGCTAGAGTGCAATATGTTTGGCCAAGAACCCCATGTATCATGCATGGACTAAGAACGTGGCTATTCAATACCATTTTGTTTTTGAAATGATTGCTAATGGTCAGGTAGAGCTGAAGAAGGTTGACACTCAAGAGAATGTTGCAGATTCACTTACTAAACCTGTGAGCACAGAAAAGTTTAAGTGGTGTAGGAAGGCCACGAGACTTGTTCCTAGTGCTTAGTTGTTTTATGTTTTCCTATGGATGTATTTACAATGCATGATGTGAAGTGGGAGAATGTTAGGATTAAGGTGTCATCAACCTTGTAAATCCTATGTAATTAATTACGCCTAATATTGTTTATAAATCATTCATAAGGGATGAAGTATTCACCAAGTAGTGATCTTGTTTCAGCCACATGTTTGATCCTGGTACCTGATGGATGTAGGTTATCTAGGGGGTACTCCCCCTATGGGGTCCATGGACCATGTGCCCTGGTGAGGGTTTGGGGGCAATGCCCCTAGAAGCCACATTATATATATAAATTACCATTGTAAATCTAGACCATTCATCATTAGGTCACAAATCTAATGATAGAGATTTTGTTTGCTTGTCTTGCCTTAGAAGGCAACCCCTTTATGAGGATATTGTATTATGGCTTTGTATGACAGAGTATTACAGGTGCTGTTGAATTAAAGACTAAAGAGGAGATTGATAGTGTTGTATTGTAAACTCTATTGAATTTAATACAGACTGGTGCATCTCTTCTTGTGTGGAGTTTTTTTCCTGAAAGGGTTTCTCCATGTAAACATTGTGTTATGTGTTTGATATTTTCTTCCATTATTTCTTTGTGTTTATTTCATACTGTCTCCATTTTGGTTTTGCATTAGATTAATAGTTACAGTTGTGATCAGATTTCTATTCTATAGTTGTCCACCTTCATTTCTAACATTTGTCTTGTTGTCAAAATTATGCAACATTTTTTATTTCTACATTGTAATACCATGTAATCCATACCTCACTTCTTCATTATTATTTTTTGGCCTATGCCTTTCTAAGAGCCTAACCACAATGGTAATCGCTACAACAAATTTATTTTAAATAGATTATTTGTATCTCCCTCTCTCTAATTATTCCTATGGGTAGTGGAACTAGGGCCTGAAAGAGACATTTTGGGGCTTATCCATGGCTACATCAAGGTTGTTATATGTGGCAAGAAAACATTATTGTTAGGAAATGAACCAAACTCACCCACTCTCTATGAAAAGGTGACATACATTCTTGGGCTCCGTGTATCACTAAACCACTTGTATATATTTCATTAATGCACACCCAATATGTTTCTCCCCATTTACCTACACAATACCCAAGTACTCACAATCTTTTCTTGTATGTAGGTAGATGGGGATTGGACTCAAGCTGGGGGGAGTTTGGAACGGCAATTCAAGAAAAATGGTGCAGAGTACGCATACATAGAAATTGAGAAGGAAAACGATGCTTGTATAGAGCTCTACAATGGTAAATTGAATTACAAAAAGTTTCAAACTCCATCCATACTGGTCCACCCCATGTATGCCCACTCAAAGTACATTTGCTCTAGTGTGAAAATTCACAAGCTGGGAGTTCAAGAAGCAGAGTCTTTGTATCAATTTCATTTGGGAAGTAGAGAGTTTTTCTTGTAGGACACCGATGCCATCTTGAGCAATAGAGTTTCTTTGGGCACCTAGGTCACCTTTCCACAAGTCCTATGAGATTAAAAAATAATTTTAAATATAATCATACAATTAATATGAAGCATTATTTTTCTAGGGTCAGACCTATTACTTCAATTTTATAGTAAAAATTTTGCTAGAAATTAATCAGCCTTATGACAACTTGAATCATGGAGTGTACTGACCCCACCCAACATCAATGGTTAATGAATCAAACAAAAGTGCATCATGTGCCACCAAAAAGGATTATCTATCTATAGATTTTAATCCTTTTTACCTTCATAATTTGTCATTAGATCTTAAGTCTAATGGAAAGGAAATATGCTAAATTCTAACTTTTTTAACTAGAAAACTATTGTTGGAGGTGTTAATTATGGTAGTGTCGCATTATATGTCTTCACTATACTTATGTAGTTCATAGTAATGGACTGTATTGTTTCAAACTTATTTATGTTTAAAATTGGTGAAGAACAAGTCCATGGATTTCTTATTCTATTTGTCGGTATGTGTTTCAATGGTGTATACCACTATTTAAGCCTTAACAATGATGTTGAATTTTAATTTTTAAAGCAATTTTTGGACTGGTTTTGGTTGTTTCTGTCTATTAAAGTGGCTAAAGGTAATTAAAATCCAAATAGTAAAAAATAAATTAAAATATTATAAAGCTAGCACAAAAGTGTGTATTTGGGGCAAGTAGAAAATCGTGAAATGGTGTGGTTAGAAATGCAAAAAATAGTATAATTAGACAAATTATAAATGGATATGAATATTATCAAATAGAGAAAGGCTAAGAAAGCAAAAGGAATGGGATTTATTGGTACAATGTGTATATTTGGGTGGAGGAAAAAGTAAAATTGTGTGTTTGGAAAATAAGCAAAAAATGTATATTCAGATAAATTATAAATGGATATGAATATTATCAAATAGAGAAAGGCAAAAAAAACAAAAGGAAAGGGAGTTAGTGGTATAGTTTGTTGCAACTCTAAATCTTAGATACAATGTAAAATCCAAGAGTGTCGTATAAAGTAAAATTTAAAGGGTAAGAGATAGTGGGTGATGTGTTTGTGTTTCGATAGGCCAGGGTGAGGTGGGTGTTTTTGTTTCAAGCAAGCCTTCAAGGCATATATTTCTCACTTGGTTTAGATATCATAATCTGCAATGGTGTATATTTCTCACTTGGTTTAGATATCATAATCTACAATGGTGTATATTTCTCACTTGGTTTAGATATCATAATCTGTAATGGTAATAATTAATGGGAGGTGTTAAGCACAAATTTTTATGGAACTATATTCCTCAAGTTTATGGGTCTTCATGATTTTAGTGGACTTGTGGGTGTATTAGCTATTTGATTATTTATATCTTTCTTAGTGTTGGCATTTTAAACTAAGGTTTAAGGTTTTTGTGCATTTCCCACATAGGTTTGGAAATCCTTTTAATAATTTGTATAAGTATATATACAAAAATATAAATTACAAATACAATAGATAAAATGAGAAAAACATGAATCCAATACATCTTTTATAAATTTTAAAAAGATTTCAGCACAAATTTGGCTTCTTTAAAAAGTTTAAGGAAATTGATTATCTCAATCTTCATTTTTATGTCATTTTTCAAGTTCTAAGGCATAAGATTGATTCATTACTTCTCTTAGCAATTACCATTTATGAGCAAAAAATATCAACTATAACATGAGACCTTAACTAAAGTTATTGTTTCTATATATATTTCTAAAATTATGCTGAAAAGTATGCTTAGACCATAGTTTTTCTTGTTGCATGTTCCTTTCTAGAAACCTTTTTTGGCTTGCATCATCTGACATAGGTACTTGCGAGATTTTATTAGTTTTTATCTCAAAAATGTTTAAGATGTCAAATGTCTATTTCTTGCAAATGAAGCTCATGGTGTGACTTTAATTGTATTATTTAATGTTTTTCCAATTCTATGGACTCTTTACTACTTTAAAAAGAAAGTAGTATTATAAAATTCCTATTAGTAGCCCAATACTTTTCATTTAATTTGACATGGTTTAATTGGATGGGGTATAATAATTTATGACAATCTCTAGGAGACTCTACGCCTAGGGCATGTAGATCACCTAAATTGATGCCCATAGAAACACCACTCTACTTTTGTCTACTTGCTTCTATGAGACCACAATAGACACTTTATTTCCAGCACTTTATTTTGGCTTGCAATGAGGTCATCGAGCAAGACGTTCAGCCAATCGTCTCTATTCTTTTCATAGATGTAGTCTTGTTTTAAATTTTTGTCTATTACTCTTTCTCATAATATAGTTTCACTAAACTTAAAAAGAACTTGTTGGCATCTTCTTGAAATGCGATCCCTATGATGACAACTTGGAGAGTTATGAGCAAATTTTTCAACATTACAACATGGAGAAATTCCATTAGAAAGGAAGATAAATCCCAACCCACGAAAACTATACATGTACATTATAATCACTATACTCCATATCATAACCCTTGGTTCTAAATTATGCCTAGCAATTTATAGTGTAAGCAACTTTCTTGTGCCATCTCCACAACTGTGCAACCTATAAACTAGATATCTTCAATACTTTAGGCACCATCCACCCTCCTCTCATCAATATTATATATTCCTTCCTATTCTGATCTAATGGTATTGTATTGGTGAAATAAATCATTATTTTTTCCTCAATAAAAAATGATGGAATATTATAGACATAACTCCCTTAATGAGTATATTTAGCTTTACCTCTACATAATAATTATACCTATTGATTCTTGCATACATATTGTACACAACTTTTAAATTAGTAAGAAGGTAATCTTTAGGCCTGCATCTTTTAGTGAATTATTTAAGTAAATCTAAATTTTTATATCTTTAAGAAAACCATTCATTTTTAAATTAATGACAAAATTAAGTCATCATATTCATTGTTAATTAATGAAGAAAGCAAGGAAGAGAATTAATTAAACTCTCATTATTTATTTGAACCCTACACCTACCTCCATGCACTACTCAACTTCTTTGCAATCTTTCTCTTTATTTTTATATCCTTGTGCAAGGAGTGGAGATAATCATTGTATGGATCCATCTCTCTAACTTTGTCTCTTCGTCAATATTTTCATTGATTTCACCTAATATTAATTTCATTCTCAACTTTAGTATTCTTTGAGAAAATTGAATGAGATTGTTTTAATCTCTATGTTAAAAAGTATTTCTTCCCCTAATTCCTCTATCCTATTGTAGAGAAACTATGTCTCTTTTTGTGGAATGCAAATTGAGATGAAGAGTCAATTTATGTCCTCAAGTTTGATCAAATGCTATACAACACTTGATAAACACTTGAATTCATAACCAAAATCTTAGCTCTATAGAGCCACATGGTCAAGAAAACAACCACCCATATGAGTGGACCCCTCCAAAAAAAGCCAAACCCCTACTCATAATTATTTAATTTGAGACTTTATCTCAGATTAGCAAGTCAATAAACTGTTGATGTTGAGTATTAATTTTTTATACATTACTTATTGTTGTTAAATCGAATTGTACCCTTGAGAAAGTGATAAGGTAACTCTCCCTTTAGTTGACACAATGGAAACACTCCTCTTTCACAAGATAAACCATTGTTGTAAGAGGTACTAGTTTGAAAATAGGAATAAAGGAGGTTGTTTGGGTTTCTTGCCATTGTGTTTGGGCAAGCATTAGCTTCATCTTCTCCTCTTTATACCTTTCTTGTGCCTCCACCTCCTATTGGTGAAGATAAGCTTGATAAGCAAGTTCTCCATATTGTAACCTGTACTCCTATTCTTTTTGTTATAGTGAAAATGTGATCCTAATTAAATTGTCTAATAAGACCAATTCTCCACTACACATTGGAATACGAACCAATGAAGATGTGTGTTTCACTACTATCTGATCTGGAAGAGTGAAACTATCTAGGTTCTGTTGAATGTACAAGACAACTAAGAGGGGGGTGAATCAGTTGTAGCTTAAAATTTCAAAACCTTCACACACATTTAGATCCACATAGATTCAATTAACCCTTAGACTATTATGATGATTAAGCATGAAAATAAAATAATAGAAATTGAATCAAACCAACATCAAACAGAAGAGAACACCAAATTTATGTGGAAAACCCAAGAAGGGAAAAATCACGGTGAGGATTAGCTCACCATATAAAGTAGTATCAACACCGAATTACAAAAGGCTCACTGCCCAGAAGAAAGGCTCACTGCAAAAGTTGAAATATTATAATTGCATCTAACATATGCAAGGAGTAAAGTTTCAATGAAGCTCAAAATATAGAACCAATATTCACAACAATACCAACATCACCTTCGCAGCATCATTGAAGAATAGTAGACACCTTCTGCTAACTGCATCCAGTAATCTAATACATGAACGCTTGTACTGCACCACACATTCAACCACACTATTACTCACATCACATCCATCACACACACACTCAATCACGATTCCTTGACACTTATTTATATTGTCATCAACCTTGAAAGCATTCTCCAAGGTTGGCAAAGCACCTTAGTTTCACAAATTTGAATTGGGTCAGACCTAAACATTCCCGCGGTGGAGAGGAATGAAGGTGGACCACAACACATATTAGCTTGGACCTAAATTCATCCAAGCACACCACTCCACACTACTACAATCACTGTATCATCTTCTCAATTAGTGTAAATACCCAAGGTCGACCAAACCTGTGTTAACACACTAAACTTTTAAGTACACACTTCCTCAAACCTAAAGATGACTTTCAGACCACATGCAAGGGTTCAACATAATATAAAATATTCCACAAGCATCTTAAAACATCTTGAAATCCAACAAATTCCTTCACAACAACTTTCACCTGCCATATAGTCTTGTCATGTTTGTCTAATATACTTAACTATCTCTGTCATGCACTGTATCTTTAGAAATCATCTTTCGGAGCACCAAACCATGAACAACTTCAATAGAAGAAATATATGAACCTAATAAGCACACTTCCAAAGCCACAAAGCCATAAACAAATTTGCAGAGAAATGCAAAGAAAAATAGTTTCTCCCAAACACCTCTGCAAGACTCAAGAACACAGTCCACACGCTGGTGAACACAACTTTCTCTGCACAACAAAATGGAGCACCAAATTTGGAATATAACATCTATGAACATCTCTGAACAACATATCCAAACCGTAAAGATGAATCTTCAACATAAAGGAAATGCAGAGAAAAAACCAAAATGCTACTCTATAAGCCAAACTGCCACTTCAACACAATGTTTCCTTTATTAATCAAATTTTCTCAAAAGTACTTGGAAACCAACCAATAGAAACATATTCTTAACATCTTCAGCACCTCTTCAAGGCAACCAAATCATCTTCAACAAAGCAAATCAACCAAATAGCTCATACAATTGCAACAACTTCATCTCTTCTCAACCAACCTCATACCTTATCTCTACTCAACCAATTGATATAGTTGACACTGATGAAAACACAAGCTTTTTGACATCAATGACAACACTAACTGCACATACTTGCAACAATCTCCCCCTTTGTCATTTATGGCAACACATAATGTGAAAAACCATCAATACATCATCATCCTCAATATTATGCTCCATACCAGCTCTTTTCCTTTTTCCTTCTTTCTCCCCCTCAGCTTGCTACTCTCTTCTTAACAAATGAATCTCTCCTTTTTCTTCTTTTTCACATTATCTCTCTCCCCTTTTGACATCAATGGCAAAGGGCTACACCTCTCTCTACTATTCAATCTTGTATCTTCTCACTATTGCTCTGCAACATCATTTCTTTTACTATTCTACGTACTCCCCCTTAGAAGCAACCAAACATTAGAACTTACTCCCCCTTACTGCAACAACCATCATGACCACTACCTACTCCCAATGAGTGGTAGCCTTCAACATCAATCCAAATTAAAAAAATGAATCTTGGAAACCACTGGACTGATGCATCTCCTTTTGCATCTAGTTCAAAGGAGGGGCAATAACCCCTAACTTCTCCCAAAGATACACAAATTTATCCTTAGGAAGATCCTTGGTGAATATGTCAGCAACTTGATCCTTTGTAGGCACATACTCAAGCTTCACTTCATTCTATGCAACCTTCTCTCTCAAAAAGTGATACTGGATTGAGATATGTTTTGTCCTTGAGTGCATCATTGAATTCTTTGAAATGTTAATAGCACTAGTATTATCATAGAAGATAGAAATTGGCTCATCATATACAACATTGATATCCTTCAAAGTTTTCTTTATCCACAACACTTATGTGTAGCAAGATGCTGCTATAATATATTCTACCTCTGCAGTAGATAAAGACATTGAATCTTGCTTCCTACTTAGCCATGACACCACCCTATCTCCACGAAAGAATGCACCACCACTTGTACTTTTCCTGTCATCTACACATCCAACCCAATCTGCATCTGTATAAGCACTTAGAGAAAATTCATTACCCTTTGGATACCACAATCCATGATTCAAAGTTCCCTTTAAATATTTGAATATCCTATTCACTACTGCAACATGTGACTCTCTAGGATCTTCTTGAAATATAGCCATAAGACAAACTGCATGCATAATATCCGGTCTAGTAGCAGTTAAGTATAACAATCCTCCAATCATTGACCTATACCTACTTTTATCAACCTTAGGGGATTCATCATTCTTGCTCAGCCAAAAAACCAGTTGTCATAGGGTTACATATTAGTTTAGAATCTTCCATTCCAAACTTCTTTAACATTTCCTTGAATACTTTGATTGTGAAATGAAAATACCTTTATATATCTGATTGATGTGTAGACTAAGGAAGAAGTTCATTTCTCCACACATTGACATCTCAAATTCTTTCTGCATTTCATCTGCAAAACCCTTACACATACCTTCATTTCCTCCAAAGATTATGTCATCCACATATACATCCATAATCAAAATTTGATCTCCTACTTTGATGTATAAATTGCTATCTGAAAAACCTTTATTGAATCCTTGTTGTATTAAATACCTGTCTAACAATATCCAGTTTATTTGGTAACTGAAATCCATCTAGTTGTTCTATGTAGACTTCTTTCAGTTCACCATTCAAAAAAGTAGACTTCACATCCATTTGATATACTTTGAAATCCTTATGTGCTGCAAAAGCCAAAAACATCCTAATGGCCTCCATTCATGCCACTGGAGCATAAGTATCCTCATAGTCTATTCCTTCTACTTGTGAGTAACCTTTGCACATGAGTCTTGCCTTGTTTCTCACCACTTCTCCATTCTCATTCAGTTTGTTCTGGAATACCCACTTAGTTCCAGTCACATTCTTGTTTACAGTTCTTGGGACAAGTTCCCAAGTCTAATTATTCTCAATATGCATTAGTTCTTCTTCCATAGATTTGATCCAATACTCATCCTTGCATGCTTCAATTACTATCTTAGGTTCAACTTTAGAAAGTAAACATAGATTTATCTGTTCTTCAACAACTTTCCTTCTTGTTAGCACACCTTTGTTCTCTAATGATCTGGTCTTTAAAATGATGCCTCTGCACATACTTGGGATTTTTAGGAATATTTTTTAGAGCTTCTTCCGTTTCAACCTGCGCTTCCTTTTCCTTAGCATTTTATTCTTCTCTGCAAGGAGATTCATCTTATTCATATCCATTCACTCCTAAATTCTTCTATAGATCTTCATCAACTTTGACATTTGCACTCTCAATAATCCTTCTTAGCCTTCTATTGTAACACCGATAAGCTTTGCTTTTAGTAGAATACCCAAGGAAGATACCTTCATCAGACCTTGCATCAAACTTTCCTAGATTTTCTTCATCCCTTCTGATATAATATTTGCTTCCAAACACTCTGAAGTACTTGGCAGTAGGAATCCTTCCATAACATAACTCATAAGGAGTCTTTGTACTATTTTCTCTTGCCTACACTCTATTTAGTATATAGATAGTAGTATGAATTACTTCTTTCTAGTAGGCCTCCAATAGGTTTGTTTCTTATATCATTGTCATTGCAAGTTCTTGAATAGTCCTATTCTTCCTTTCAACCACTCCATTCTATTGAGGAGTCCTAGGGGTAGATAAGTGCCTCTTTATTCCATGATTATCATAAAACATGTTAAACTCATTGGAGGTGATCTCTCCACCTCTGTCAAACCTCAAACATTTGATTCTCATATCTATTTCATTCTCAACCATGACTTTGAATGCTTTAAACTTATCCAAGGATTCAGATTTTTCTTTGCGAAAAGTAACCCATGTCATCCTAGAATAATCATAAATCAATAGCATGAAATACCTATCACCTTGAAAATTCCTTACCTTGGTAGGACCACACAGATCTGTATGCACCAATTCTAAAAGTCTGATAGAAGTTTGATCCTTGACTTTGAAGCTACTTCTTGCTTGCTTTCCAATTTGACATTCCTTACAAATGGCATTGATAGGATTTGTAACCTTTAGTAGATCTCTCATGGCTTGAACTGAACTTATTCTTACCAGGCTATCAAAATTGATGTGACACAATCTCCTATACCATAGCCAACTCTCACTAATCTAAGTCATGAAGCAATAACCATCACCACCTTTGAGTTGATAAGCATTTCCATCTGTCCTCTTTCTAGTAGCTATCACAGTTTTAGAATCTTTTCTAATCTCACAACCACCATCCTAAAACACAAGATTGCACCCTTTTCTACACATTTGTCCAACACTCAAGAGATTATGTTTCAAGCCCTTGACATAAAGAACATCACCAGTATTATGCTTTCCATCAAAACTGATTGAACCTCTTCCACATATCTTAGCAGATGTATCATCACCAAATCTAACTATTCCTCCATCATATTTTTCAAGTTTAACAAACTTACTCTTATCACCGGTCATATGATTTGAGCATCCATTGTCAATGACCCAACAGTTCTTTTCCTGTGTAGTATGAAAAGCAGATATCAAAGTGCTTTCAAGATTAAGAGTTACCTCCGGAGCCTTTTCCTTCACACATTTCCTAGAGTTAGTAGAAACAGTATCATCTCTTAAAGCTATGAATAGACATTCATTATCCTCATCATTCTCATAATCAGATTCATCATTAGATATACTTGCATCCTCTCTAACATAGTAGCTTTTCCTAGGCACTCTACTTTTGTTCTCCCTATTCTCGCTCCTCAAAGTTATTTTTGAACATCTTGAAGCATAATGACCTATCTTGCCACAACTGAAACACTTGAAAGGCAACTTACCACTATACTTACAAGTACCCAATTTCATTATTCTTACAAAATTAGCTTTGAAATCATCTGAATCCTCCTGATCTGATTCCATAGTCTTCTCAGATTTTCTAGCCTTGAAGGTAGTCTCAGCCTTTGAACTACTTGTACCAAATTCTCATTTCAAAAGTAGTTAATGTACCAAGTAACTGATCTTTGGTAAACTAATTCAGATTTTGTAATTCTTCAATAGCAGAAACTTTATGATTGTAAGCTTTAAGAAGAGTTCTGAGTACCTTCAATACCACTTCTTTTTCATCCACATCTCCACCAAGTCCTTTGATGCCATTGACAACTTCATCCACCTTCTATAAGTAGCATGTAATGTTTTCATCTTCAGACATTCTCATGGTCTCAATCATGAGCTTCAAATTCTGCATTTTAGCTTGCTTGACCTTATCATCTCCTTCATAAACATTGTAACTTTCTCTAGATTTCGTTAGCAAATTTCAAATTCATGACTTTCACCAACTTAGATTTAGTAAGACCACTTAAAAGAGCATACCTCACTTTACCATTGGTTTCATAGGCCTTGGTCTCATTTGTAGTACTTGGGCCATTTTCCTGTATAGTGTGTTCAATTTCAACAGCCTTCAAGATCTCATATCCAAGAGAAATCAGATAACCTTCCATCCTTATTTTCTAGAAAGCATAATCCGTTTCATTGAACAAAGGAACATCCTTCTTGTGCACCATCTCGGATCTACCTCAAGTGGTTAAGCTCTCTTCCAAGGAACCTTGCTCTAATACCAATTGTTGAATGCACAAGACAACTGAGAGGGGGATGAATCAATTATAGCTTAAAATTTCAAAACCCTCACACACATTTAGATCTGCATAGATTTAATTAACCCTTAGACTATTATGATGATTAAGGATGAAAAGCAAATAATAGAAACTGAATAAACCACCATCAAGCATAAGAGAATACCAGATTTATGTGGAAAACCCAAGAAGGGAAAAACTACGATGAAGATTAGCTCATAATATAAAGTACACTGAATTACAAAAGGCTCACTACCAAAGGGGCTCACTGCCCAAAAGAAAGGCTCACTGCCAAAGTTGAACTATTATAATTGCATCTAACATGTGTAAGGAATACATTTCCAATGAAGCTCAAGATATAGAACCAATATTCACCACAATACCAACATCACCTCCATAGCATCACTAAAGAATAGTAGACACCTTCTACTCACTGCATCCAATAATCTAACACATGAAGGCTTGCACTACACAACACATTCAACTACACTATTACTCACATCACATCCATCACGTGCACACTTGGTCACAATCCCTTGACACTTATTTATATTGTCATCAACCTTGAAAGCATTCTCCAAGGTTGGCAAAGTACCTTAGTTTCACAAATTCAAATTAGGTCAGACCTAAAATATTCCCATGGTGGAAAGGAATGAAAGTGGACCACAACACATCTTAGCTCAAACCTAAATTGATCCAAGCACACCACTCCACACTACTATGATCATCGTATCAGCTCTGCAATTAGTGTAAACACCCAACTTTGGCCAAACCTGAGTTAACACACTAAACTTTTAAGTGCACACTTCCTCAAACCCAAAGACGACTTCCAAACCACATGCAAGGCTTCAACACAATCTAGAATATTCCATGAGCATCTTGAAACATCCTAAACTCTAGCAAATTCCTCCGCAACAACTTTTACCTGTCATACAATCTTATCATGTCTGTCCAGTATACTTAACTATCTCTGTCATGCACTGTATCTTTAGAAATCAACTTCTAGAGCACCAAACCATGAACAAATTCAATAGAAGAAAGATATGAACCTTATAAGCACACTTCCAAAACCACAAGGCCATAAACAAATTTGCAAAGAAATGCAAAGAAAAATAGTTTCTCCCAAACACTTCTGCAAGACTTAGAAACATAGTCCACACATTGGAGAACACAACTTCCTCTACACAATGAACCGGAGCACCAAATTTAGAATATAACATCTATGAACATCTCTGAGCAACATATCCAAACCGCAAAGATGAATCTTCAACATAAAGGAAATACGGAGCAAAACCAAAACGCTACTCTATAAGCCAAAATGCCACTTCAACACATTGTTTCCTTTATTAATCAAATTTTCTCAAACGCACTTGGAAACCAACCAACAGAAACATATTCTTAACATCTTCAACACCTCTTCAAGGCAACCAAATCATCTTTAGCAAAGAAACTCAACCAAAAATCTCATATGATTGCAACAACTTCATCTCTGCTCAACCACCCTCATACCTTATCTCTGCTCAATCAATTGATACAGTTGACACCAATGACAACACAATCTTGTTGACATCAATGACAACACTGATTGTACATACTTGCAACAAGTTCTATTCTTTTGTTGTAATTGAAATTGAATGATGGAATACAACTTAACTAAACTAACTAAATATAGGAGAAAATAGGAAAATAAAAAGAGACAAATAGAGTACAGAACTGGAAACTATAGACTAACAGGTACCTATCACCACACGGGCAACCTCAATATCCAAGATGATAGCACATGGTGCAAACATCTGCGCACCACTCTGGGGTTTGTACAACACCATATAAATCCACACAATTTTCAACAAATTCCTATTAACAAAAAACACAACAATTAATCCATGAATTTGGTGATTAACAAAAATAACTAGAAATGATAATGTACAAAATGAATATCATGAAGAAGACAAGAGAAAGTCAAATGAAAAGAAAACACTCATGGATTTGAGCTTCTTCCTCTCACAAATCCTGTAACTTGCAAATAGGAGGAAAAGGGTTGGGATATATAGAGGTTTGCCTCCGTCAAGCATCGTTTTGGTGTTTCCACCTCCACGACAACCAAATATTGAAATGTATCGAAAAAGAGAGTGTGTTATCTTGAATCCCAAATGCTTCTCAAATTGTGGTGAGTAGCAACAAATGATATTGTAACAAAATAATTCTAAAAAATGTTAATATGAACAATAAGGAAAATGATATCCACAAAGATTAACACTAATCTAAAGGATTTGCAAGGGTTAGAAGAGATATTACAAGGTTCTCATTTAAAGGTTATTTCTACCACAAACAAGATGGAGTTTTGTTCGGAAGCATATTGATTACACACAAGAGTCTCACAGAGAGTGCAAATGAAACTAAACTGGAACCACATCCACAATCAGAACCTGCAAAGTCACTATAACATATAATAATGATAGCACAAATCACAATGAGCATGAGTAGAGATTTTTATAGAGTTTTGTTAGTGTGAGGATTTGATCTTTTAAAATGGCAAAGTAATGGGATTAAATAGGCAAACCAAAGGATAAACATATGAGAATAGAGTTGTTTGGGCATGGATAGGCATGTAGAAAAGCTAGGAATGGTGTGCAAGAAAAAAAATGCAACTTCTAAAACCAGTTGATGAATTGGAAGATGCTATCAGGACACCAACACACCACACAAACATCCATGCCTAGCGCTTCTATCTATTGGCAATGTGTGTTGTCATTGATGTCAACATAGTATACATTGATGTCAACATAATAGATGGAAATGTATAGGCAGACTTGTACAAAGGAAGAGTCAATATGGTCAAGACAAACTAGTCCAGGAGAAGAGAAAATAGTCAAAGTATGGGGAAATGATTAGTTTTGGGTTTGTGCATGATGCAGAGGTAATCACTCATGTTCTTGCATAGTTCCTGAATTCCCACATGCATATCTAATCAGTTGGATGAACCACACTGAATGACAAAAATAAAAAATCCCACTAAGGCATTCACAGTGCACATCCTGAGGTAGAGTCATCTTGAGTTAGTTTGCATTTCTCCATAGAGCAATATTTTATCTTGCATTTTTTAAGATAGCTTTACTATGGTATTGAAATGATAAATCCAAGTTTTCAAGTCCTCATATAATCTACATGAAAAGTTACAAGGGACAAAGTATCGACCATCACTCAGACAAAGGCAATGCAGTCTATTCTAAAGCCTGAATACACAAGCTTGAGCTTTATGGAAAATGAAACATGTAAAGATCAGTCATTAGAGCTTGTGCGAAGACACATGTTCCAAGGCATATCATATATGATCCACTTGCAAATGAATTTCATTTTCTGGTACCGCATCAAGTTATTATGTCTGCAAGTAAAGTGTTGAGTATAACTGTCCCCCAGACTCCTAGTTATTCATGCCAAACTTTTGAATTCCTTCAGAATTATCAAATAAAGGTGTGTGGATCTAACAAGAAGCATATAATGTTGTTTAATCTCATTCCCAAAAGGTTTTAGGTCTTTTATTTCACTACAACATCATATTTTGAGATGTGAAGTATAACATGTGATCTGGGATGCTCTGTTTTCTGTAGATAGTCATCTTTCATGTCTTGCGGATGCATAAATTGATTTGATACTTCAATAGTAAGGAGTATGAAGGTTTTTGATTTCATGTGTGATTTAATTTCTAGTCTGCATAGAGTTTTTGGCTTCTCCCCAGCTATATGAAGATGAATAGCTACTAGTATTGAATAGTTTGAGGCGAATGGTTAAGTATTTGACATGTGCAGAGGATCTTAATTAGTTTCCTTATCTTTGAATGTATGGAGAAATGTGCATTGATACCCTTAATGAAGCCTTGAGGTCTGCAATGAGTTTTTTCTTATCATATTATATTTTTTGAGGTCAACTTGTGAAGAGGTGCACGTTTCATCTAATGATGTTTTAATGCTGACCTAATCAATGTTTTAAAGTGATGCGGAGGATATTTATAGAATATAAATTTCATTTGTAAATCAGCAAGGTGAATGTGAATATAGCAGATCAAAGGGGAGAATATGAAGTGTGCAAAATCAGTTTGAAGATATGTATTGAACAGAAAAGTAGACTGCATTATGAGCATAAATCCAATGTGTTCTTTGTAGCAGTCCATGTATACTTTACTTTTGTAAATCCTAAAGCAGTGAGCTAAATATTTAGGGAGTAGAAGCTTCCTTGGTTTGTAGCCCTAAATCAAAGTTGTAAATCAAGGAGTAGAAGCTTCCTTGGGTTGAATCCCTAAAACAAAGTTGTAACATTTTTGCAGTGAGCATATTATATTGTGAGCTAACACTCACTGTGATTTTTCCTTGTCTTAGGGTTTTCCATGTAAAAATATGGGTGTCATGTGTTGATTCTTATGTTACATGATTTCCTTTCTGATCTACATGTTATTCAATTTTATTTGTTGATATTTGGTTAAGTTTTAGTATATGCTGAATCACCCCCCCTCTCAGCACCTCATTGTGTTCAATAATTGGTATCAGAGCCAAGTGCCTTTGAAAAGCCTAACAGCTAAGGCATATCTTACACTTGAACACATGGAATCTAAAGTTATGGACAATGACATATTTGTATTGGAACCAGATCTTGAAGCAATGGAACCTAAAGGTTGGGATCTTGATGGGAGTGGAGTAGACCTTGAGGAAGAACTCAAGTCAGCGCTCAATGAACTAGATGAAGTCAGCTTGGACTAAATGTAGAATATGAAGACATGCTTGAATTAGCAAAAGAGACAATTAACAAATTGAAGACAAAGGCCAAAAGTCAAAAGAAGAAATTGGAAAGTTGAAAACTCTATTAGAAGAAGAAAAAGGGGGTGACACAAAGCTCAAAGAGGCTGAAGATATGATCTCAAATCTAAAATTCATGATTGAAGAAGAGAAGAGGATTGAAGACTGCTTAAACATCAAACTCAATGAGGAATCAACTTGAGGAAGAAGTTGTCATTCTAAGGAAAGAAATGGAAAAGGAAAAAGAGCATATTGACAAAGGACTAAAAATAAAAGGAGGAACTAAAATTCTTGATGAAATAATTAACTCTAAAAAGCCAGCAAAAGAAAAATTAGGTCTTGATTTTGAAAAGGGAAAGAGCTCTATGATCAGTGCCTTTGCAAATTTATATGATAACTTTCATTCAAGAGGAAAGTCTAAAACCAAGAAGGAAGAAACCTACACTGAAGATCCTAAGAAGAAAGCCTACAGAGTTACAAAAGAAGATGAATTCACTCATGTCCAAAGAAAAAGAAAGAATGTGAAGAAGAATTTCAAAAATCCTCAACCTACAAGGCAACCAGCTCACATCGGGTACTCTCAAGGCTTTAATGGAAATTGTTTTACTTGCAATAAGTTTGGTCACAAAGTTGTTGACTGTAGGAGCAAGATAAATCAAAATGCTCTAAGATGTTACACTTACAATAAAGTTAGTCATAAAGCTACTAAATGCAAAAGTAAGACAAATAAGAATTTAGTTAGGTGTTATGTCTACAATAAGATGGGGCATAAGGCTAATGTGTGTAGAAGTAGAATGCCAAGGAACAATAGGGATAATGCTCAAACCTTTTATGGATATTTTTATACTTGTAATAAGTTTGGCCACAAAGTAGCTAACTACAAATCAAAGGAAAGAAGAAATGGAAATGCTTAGAAAACAAAGTGCACCTGTCATGAGAACTTTGAAAAGAATGTGAGGCTTTTTTCCCAAAAGAAAGTTGATATTTCTCAGCAAAGGATGGAAATGAACAAAGTGTGGAAGAAGAAGGAAGTATATGATGTTTTTGGACCTCTACCTAGTGTAGGTGGATCCTATGGTAATTAAAAGATGAAGTACTAGTTCAGGGGGAGTTACAACTACAAAATTCTTCAAACCCCTGAATATACAAGATGTTGAATTTCTTAGCATTTTGGCTAGTGTTGTTTTGTGCATACTAAGGTAAGGAATTGAAGAAGTTTGATTGAGATTCTAGAAAAAAATCTCTAAATGCGGCAGATTGCAGAAGTTTCTAGGATTTACAGTGATAAGGGAATCTACTAAAAGGATACACAGACTTAGGGGGGTTGTTACTACAAATCCTTCACCTCCTCTTCATGATGCTGAAAGAATTCAACATGCAGATGAGCTTGACAAAAATTCCAGAGCAATTGTCCAACTTACAGAGGATTGCTAAGTAATTTTGGCTTCTGTACATGAAAAAGGCAAACTAGGGCAAATCTGTGAAGGCAATTAATGTGGAATGAAATTAGTGGTGAGAGATGTATATATGGATTATTTCATTCTCACCCTCATTTGAATGAAATCAAGCAAGTTGAAGAGATTGACAAAAAACAAAGGATTCTCAATAAAGTGTTGAAGCAAACCCTACTCTCTGCATCTATAGGTATTTTCTGATTTCTCTAGTTAAAACCCTAATTTCTAAAGGTAGTATAATGGTGACACCTATTTTGATTGATGTGGTTGAGAGGCCAAGGCCAAGGTTCAAGAAACATCCTTTCAAGTCCACTGCAATAGATGAAAGTGGTGCCTTGTCACATGTTCCAGCTAATATGATACATACTGAAGACATTCACATATATATTCACTCAGTAATAGATAAATATGATCATCTCAAACTCAAAAAATTCAAGAATGATAACTTGTTGGGAGATGATTTTAAGTTAAAACCAGAATTTGCAAATATTGCCACCAAGAATCTTGATATCTGGAAGGTTTTCTAAAGTTTCGATATGATGATGCTTGGGTAAGAATTTCCCTAAGTCAGATTCATGAGGATTTCTTCTATTGAGATTGACCACACATGATCACCAAGGAAGCCATAAAGGTTGTAATTGGTTTATGCTCCTCTAGATCAGTGCCTATATTGAAATTTGTCAAGAATGATGAAGTGATGAGACTCACCGGAGCCAAATTTGATAAAAGGATCTTGACTGTGAATGGTATTGAGGACTTGGTAGTCTAGTATGCAACCATGAATATTGCATACAAGATATATCACACCAACAGGGAGAACTCATCCATAGCATCTACATATATACTACATATCAAATGGTTTAAGAGGGAAAAGACTTTGATCTCTGTGAGCTCTTGCGGTAATAGTTGGTGGAAATTTTAAGAGAACAAAGGAATCCAAGTATAAGTTTTAGTATGGATCTCTCATTATATGCCTCATGTTTTACTTTTTGAATGAGTTGTCTGCAATGAAAGGAATAGCTTGGAAATCAAACACACCTATTGCCCATCAAATTAAAGACTACATGAGAAGCTTTCTATATAATAAACTGTACAATACTACATTCTAGGGATTCTTCAAAACATTTTAGGAAGAAATACAATCAAGAGAAAGAATTCTAGCCAAGATGGTGGAAAAATACAAAAATGACAACTTTTATGGTAGATAAAGATAATTGTTACATGAAGGTTGTTGAGCCTAGGACCTTCTAGATTACAACTCTACATTATGAGGTTTCAAAGTTTGACTTGGTGAGATATGTTGATATGTTGCTCAGCAAGCCTAAGGATCCCTCCACTGAAATATTTGGGACATATGATGAAATTGTCAACAAATATGTGGAGGAGAAAGTAAAAAAGATAAAGTCTAAAGTAAAGAAGATGAGTGTTGACTTGGAAAAGATACTTAATTACCTTGAAGGCTCTACAGAAGAAGCACAAGCCATTTCCTCTACACAACTATGAAGGAGAACAAGTAGATCAACTTCATCTATAGCCTTTCCCTTTGTCCCCTCTGGATCTTCACTACCTACCAAGAGAGGTACCACAAAGACCCTTGAGAAATCCAATACCACTAAGAAGAAAATGCCTAGACAGAAGAGTCGGGCCAGAAGCAGCAAAATGATTCTAGTAAATGTTGAAGACATTGAAGAATAAGAAGAAAAGGAAGAAGAGGTTGTGTCTCTGACAAGGAAGAAAAGGACTAGAGAAGAAATTAAAGAAGAAGAGACTTCAAAATAGAAACTAAAAGGAAAAGCAAAAAGAGGTAAGAAATCTGACTATGCTCCTTTGCAACTTGAAGCAACTGTGAATGCAATTATAGAGTATGGTGCCCTAAAAGAAGTTGCAAGTATTTATGATGAATGGCCTTCCAATGATAAATCCACCCTTGAAGAAGCTATAGTTAGATATATGGGAGCCCACAATTTGGCTTTAAGTTGCTAATAAACTCCTTCAAGGATCACTCCTCCCACTTAGATTAGAAGGCAGAACAAGAGGTAGCAAGAAGAATAAACAACAGAAGAATGACCAAAATTGTTGACAAATGTACCAATGCACATAACAAGCTTAAAGAAAACTTGAAGAAATTCAAAGCTTGTATTGATGAGGCCACAGCACTTTATCTTTTCTACCTAAAATGGCCAAATTCCATGAAGAACATCAAATCTCATATGGACTCTATTGAGTCATAGTTATCCAAGTTGACCAAAACTTATGAGTTGTCAAATGATAAGAATGGTATAACTAGGCCACAGGTGGAAACTTTGAATGCACAATTATCTCAACTACAAGATCAAAGAGAAAAAAAAAAGAAACAATTTGGTCAGTTGAGAGAGGCAGTAAATCTGAGACTTGCCTCAATGTCTAACCTCTACTAGGGGAAGAGGAAAAGGTAGAGCAAAAGATGAATATCCCAAGAAGCTTAGAGGAGGCTGAGGAAATATGTATGGAGAGTGAATGTCAGAACCATATGCTAACCTTAGAGTGTGTCATTTGGATTGCCACTGTTCAACAACTCAAGGTAATCTACAAGGCTATCATACCATCCAAATGAGTTGCTAGAATAATGTAAATAAAACAATTTTTGATGTACATAGTATTGTGGAGGTATTGAGTAAATTGGTAGTACCATTTTGGTTTTCAAAGGTAAAATGTTGTAACTAAATAAAACAGTCAGGGGGAGTACATGGTTGAGAAGTATTTTTGTGAGGAGTCTATACAATATTTTGGATTGATATAAACAAAGGATATCAATCCCTTTGTCCTTTATGTCAAAGGGGGAGAGAGAAACATATGTCTAAGGAGGAGTATATGTTTCCATCAATGACAAAGGGGGAGATTGTTGGTAATGTGTGTTTTCATTGATGTCAACATATGGTGCAGTCATGGTAGGAGGGTTCACAGAATGAACTGTCTAGGCCATGTAGCAAGAGTAAACACAATGGAAACAACTCAAAGATATGAAACAAACACAGATTCAGTCATTTAGTATATAATAGAATTCAAATACAATCTAGTCGACATCATGTGGGCTTACAATTTGGCTCACATGCCTGATTACAAAATATTAGAATATGCACAAGATATGGCTTTGAAGTCCCTTTTGCAAAGGACCTAAACTATCTACTATCTATCTCATGAACTTGATAACTGCTTTCCTAAGGACCTATGATATCCTTATATATCATCTCCAGTACAAAAGATTCCTCCGCGTTGGCCAAGGAAGGTCACAAACTCCAATGAAGAGTTGTAACATGTGTACATGGATAGGTCAGACCTAAATGCATAGGACACCTCTGCAATTGAATAGAATGAAGTGCAGATCTTGGGGAAGGTTAGCCATGAACCAAAGATCATTGAATGATGTGTCATTAAGTTCCATAAGTCAAGGAATGCTCTGCAAGTCTTCTCCTTTAGTTGATTATCAGAGACTGTCAGGATGCTCTGTTCTAAGAAAATAATTGATCTTCTGATAGTGATGACTTTCTGGTAACTCATCCAAATGCTCTAAATTTTGGATATGATGTAAATGAATGAATCTAGATGCTAAGTCCAGCTCTGTAAGATGTGAAATGCAACTATGGTAGAATGTGGACCAAAATACAGGAACTACTTCTGACTAAACTGCCTGAACTGAAATGGAAAATGAAAAGAAACAAACTGAATTGCAAGCAAACTGAAATGCAAATGTTTTTTTTTGGTTGATGTAAGATTGCTCTTGAACTAGGGATGCTCCTATATCAGACATCCAGAGTTATTGAAAAAGTAAGTCCTTCACTTTGCTGGGGCTAGGGGAGAACCAAGATGGTCCACCTCAGCCTAAGAAATCCATGATGAATCTTCTTTTGGACTGCCTTTCCACTTCACAAGATATTCTTTGTATTGTCTTCCTCTAGTGTTGCGTCCAACTCTGTTGTCCAAAAAGTCTTCAATCTACTCTGGTGCTTGTTGTGGTAACTGCTTCTTGAAGTCTTCTTCCATGTTGTCATTGTACTGTGCTTCATGATACTGATATAGGTCTGCAATATTGAAAATAGGTGATATACCCAATGTCTCCAGTAATTCCACTTCATATGCATTTCTTGAATCAAATTTCCTGAGTATCTTACAAGGTCCAAACTTCTTCATCTTTAATTTGTTATATGTTCCAACTGGAAATCTCTCTTTTCTCAAGTACACCATCTCTTCATCTCCAACTTCAAATTCTCTATGTCTTCTCTTCTTATCTTCCTTTTCTTTATACTTACTGTTCATATCCTTCAAATGCTTCTTCACCCAATTATGCACTGTTTTCATGGTATCTTCAAATTCTTCTGCTTCTGCACTTCTCGTTTCTTCTATACCAATGTCTCTTAATTCTGCAACTTCTCTAGGGTTCACTCCAGTAACAATTTCAAAAGGTGTTCTTCTGGTACTCCTATTTACTGAATTATTGTATGCAAACTCTTCTTGTGAAAGAATCAAATCCCAACTTCATGTCTTCTCTCCAACCAAACATCTCAACAAGTTTCTCAAACTCCTATTCACTACCTCCATCTGTCCATTAGTATGTGGATGAAATGTTGAACTGAACTTCAAATTAGTCTTCATCTTCATCCAAAGTGTCTTCCAAAAATATCCAACAAACTTTATATCTCTATCTGAAACTATGCTCTTAGGTAATCCATGTAATCTCACAATCTCCTTGAAAAATAGGTCAGCTACATGCACTGCATCGGTTGTCTTCTTACAAGGTATGAAATGAGCCATCTTTGAAAATTTGTCAACCACTACAAATATTGAATCATGTCCTCTCTGTGTCTTCAACAATCCCATTACAAAATCCATGCTTATGTCTTCCCAAGGATTCTCTGATACTGTCAAAGGTTTATACAATCCAGTGTTCTAACTACTCCCTTTTGCAACTTGACAAACTCTACAACTTTGTACAAATTTTCTAACATCCTTATGTATCTGAGGCCAAAATTAATTTTCACTCACCAAATCCCAGTGTCTTGTCAATACCAAAATGTCCTGCCAATCCACCACTATGTTTCTCCTTGAACTTCTAGGTATACACAACTGACTTCCTCTGAACAACATATCTTCTTGAATGAAATAATCCAACCACTTACTCCTATCTGTCGCAATAGGTTCCTTAAATGCTTTCCATGGTTCTGCAAAATCAGTGTCCCCCTCATACATATTCTTCAATTCTTCAAATCCCAACACTTCAACTCTCATCTTTGTCAACAAGTTTCTTCTTCTACTTAATGCATCAACAAATTTGTTTGATTTTCCACTCCTATGCTTCAATACAAATGTATAACTCTGCATGAACTCTACACATCTCATGTGTCTCTGATTCAACTTACCTTGACTATTTAAATATTGCAAAGCTTGATGATCTGTATACAACACAAACTCCTTAGGCAACAAGTAATGTCTCCACTTCTTAAAGGCTTGAATTATGGAATAGAACTCTTGATCATAAACTCAATATCTTCTCCTCGCATCATTCAACTTCTCACTAAAATATGCTATAGGTCTACCTTCTTGACTTAATACTGCTCCAATTGCACTCCCACTTGCATCACAGTCAACTTGAAATACCTTATTGAAATCTGGTAATGCCAAAATAGGTTGCTCTGTCACCTTCTACTTCAACAATTCAAAAATTTTATCTACTCCTGATGTCCATTGAAAGTCTTTCTTGTCACCTCTCATTGTCTCTGTCATGGGGTTACATACTGAACTAAAAAAATTTATGAACTTCAGGTAGAAACTAGCCAATCCATGAATGATCTAACCTCTCCAATGCTCTCTAGTGTAGGCCATTAGACAATTGCTCTTACTTTCTCAGGGTCCATCTTCAATCCTTCTACAAAAATCACAAATCCTAAGTACACTAATTCTTCCTTCATGAAACTACATTTCTTGATGTTTATCAACAATTTCTCTTCTCTCAACCTCTACAAAACTTGTCTAATATGACACAAATGCTCTTCTTTTGTCTTAGTAAAAATCAGAATGTCATCCAAGTATACAATCACAAACTTACTCAAGAATTTCTTCAAGACTTCATTCATCAATCTCATAAAAGTACTCGGTGCATTTATCAATCCAAAAGGCATCACTAATGACTCATAAAATCCTTCATTTGTCTTAAAAGCAGTCTTCCATGTTGGCCCACGATTGTCGTTAAACCAAAAGGTCAACCTTTCAATTTCTGATACAAACACGAGAGTTAATGAATCCACAGGAGGCGGTTAGTCCATGTCACAAATCCCACAGGAAGCATTGACTATCTACCAACAAACTCCCCCCTAGCATTACCTGAGGGGATTCAAACATGTGACCTTTCTCTCTGATACCAATTGTTGGCCCACGATTGTTGTTAAACCAAAAGGTCAACCTTTCAATTTCTGATACAAATGCCAGAGTTAATGAATCCATAGGAGGTGGTTAGTCCATGTCACAAATCCCATGGGGAGCACTGACCATCTACCAACATTCCATTCATCTCCTTCTCTGATTCTAATATGATGGTATCCACTCTTCAAGTCTATCTTTGTGAAATATCTTGCTCCACTCAAACAATCCATGATATCATCCATTCTAGGTAAAGGAAATCTATACTTAACTATGATCTTGTTTATTTCTCTAGAGTCTATACACATTCTCCATTCTCCATCTTTCTTAGGTGCTAACACTACAGGTATTGCACAAGGACTCAAACTTTTTCTGATTAAACCTTTCCTCAACAACTCTTGTATCTGTCTATTCAATTATTCATTCTCTATTGGTATCATTCTATGTGCTACTTTATTAGGCAAACTAGCTCTAGGTATAAGATCCATGTGATGACTGATACTCCGTATAGGTGGCAATCCCTCAAGTACATTATCTGATATGATGTCTTCATACTCTGTCAGTAACTCTGTTATCTCCTCTGGTTGTGATCCTTCAGTCTGGTTCAATGTTTCAGGCTTCTTAGGAATCAAAGCATAACACATATTCTCATGTCTCAAACCATCCAGAAATTTTCTTCCATCTACCAAACAGATTCTAGCATTTCCACATACTTCATTCTTAGGATCATCTTCTAAAGGAATCAAAGTAATTCTCTTTCCATTTGATGTTATAGTGTATGTATTCTTTCTCCCATCATGTATAGATTTTCTATCATACTGCCAAGGTCTACCCAACAAAATATGACATACATCCATAGGCATAATATCACACAAGACTTCATCATGATAAGATCCAATATAAAATTTCACTAAACATTGTTCACTCACCAGTTGCTTATGATCATCCTAAATCCATGCTATCTGGTAGGGCTTAGGGTGTTTCAATCTTCCCAACTTTAACTTAGTCACCATCTCCTCTGAACTAGGTTAATTGAACTACCACTATCAATCACAATTTTACAACATTTACCTCTTGATTTGCATCTGGTTCTGAACAAGCCTTTCCTCTGCGGTGGTTCCTCATTTGTCTTTGTTTGAAATAGTGCTCTCCTCATCACTAATGATTCTCCTTTCTCTACTTTACCAACAGAACTAGGTGATCCAACATGTTCTTCTTTAATATAAGTTGCTCTCCCACTATTCTCTATCTTCTTACTTGTACTACCCTGATTGCATTCAAATGCTCTATGTCCTTCACCTCCACACTTGAAACAAGTGCCTCTGAATGATCTCTTATCAAATCCTCTTCCCTTTCTTCTATATCCTTCATTTCGGTATGAATTGTAGTTACCTCTATGATGAAAATTTCTGTCATTGCTCCAGTATGCATTAGTATCTCTCTCCTTAAATGTGTTGTCAAACTTGTTCTACTCCGGCTATGATCTGTCTCCTCTGAAAAATGTTCTACCTCTCTAAAATTTACCTCCTCTACTTCTTTATCTTAGATCATGCCTTTTATTAAGCTTCTCTTCAACTTTCAAGGAAAACTGATATGCTTCTTCCAAAGATGTCATCCTTACCAAGCTTAGTTCTTCTTGAATGTTGCACCTCAGTCCATTGATGTATCCAGCCACTTTCTCCTTGCTTGCTTCACTATGTCCTGTTCTTATGATCATCTTATGAAATTCCTTAGTATACTCCTTCACATTTTTCTCCTTTTGTGTCAGGTTTTGCAATCTTTTCAGTAGCTCCAACTCATAGTCAGTAGGTATAAACTGATTCTTCAATTTTGTCACCATCCTATCCCACTTTGTAATCTTTTCTTTTCCTCTTCTATTTCTTTCCAACTAAACTTCCTTCCACCATAAAGCAACATGTCCTTTCAATTTTGTCTTTGCAAATTTGACCTTCTCCGGATCTTCAACTTCTTCATATTCAAAGTATTCTTCCATGTCATTTATCTAGTCAATCAATTCTTTAGGGTTCAAATTACCAGTATAGTTTAGCACATCAACTCTAGGTCTCTTTCCAATCTCTGAAATAGCTCGCAACATCTTGACTTGATCTGATTCTTCTTCTTCATCACCTCCTAGGGTTTCGCCAATTTGTTCAACAGATTAAAATTCCTCTTCATTATCACTTTCAACATTAGGTCTCGGTGTCAATCCTCTTCACCTATCTTCCTTAATAGAATCCAATCAAATTTGCATCATTTCCATCATTTCATCCATTATACCAGCCATTGTTCCAATGGCAACAACTCTCCTCGGCGGCATTCTTCCTAGGATCAAGTGCAAACTGCCTCAAGTTTAGCGATCAGGTTACAAAGTGACAACTGCCTCACAATCGGTGATCGGTTGCGACACAAGTAACCTACCTCAACTTGGTGATCTGTCCATAGCAAGATCTTATAGAATTCCCTCACCAATTTTTCTCAATTCACTCCCAAAGATTCAAACTTTTGCTCTGATACCACTTGGTGCAGTCACGGTAGGAGGGTTCATAGAATGAACTGTCCAGGTCATGCAGCAAGAGTAAACACAAAGGAAACAACTCAAAGATATGAAACAAACATAGATTCATTCATTCAGTATATAATAGAATTCAAATACAATCTAGCCAACATCATGCGGTCTTACGATTCGGCTCACAGGCCTGATTACAAAATATCAGAATATGCACAAGATATGGCTTTGAAGTCCCTTCCATGAAGGAGCTAAACTATCTACTATCTATCTCATGAAATTGATAACTTCTTTCCTAAGGATCTATAATATCCTTATATATCATCTCCGGTACAAAATATTCCTCTGCGTCGGCCAACGAAGGTCACAAACTCCAATGAAGAGTTGTAATGTGTGTACACAGATAGGTCAGACCTAAATACATAGAACACCTCCGCAATTGAATGGAATGAAGTGTGGATCTTGGGGAAGGTTGGACACAAACCAAAGATCCTTGAATGATGTGTCATTTGTTGATAACTGAGAGGGGGGGTGAATTAGTTATCTAAATTACTTTAACTTCCTGTTCTTTTTTAGCAACTAGTGCAACATCAAATCATATAAGCATGTATAACCATGACAGCAGAAATAAAATCAATACACATAACACAATGATTTTGACGTGGAAAACCCTATTAAGGGAAAAACCATGGGGTTATTAACCCAAGATTGTATTCTCTGTTAAAAGAATAAGGTAGTACAAAATGGCACTTGCCAATTAGGGCTCACTACCCAGGCACACTGCCTACAATAGTTTATAGAAAGAAACCAAGTGCTTGAACTAATGAGAAGCATCCACATATGCTGAGGTTCAGTTCTAGTTAAGCTCAATATATTGATCTACTGCACTTCATTCTTCCTCTGCCTTAGTGTTGATGTTCTGTCACATACTGGACCTGTATGTTTATTTCTAGAATGCTCTCTACTTTTCTTCGCACTTCACAACACACCACACACACCTTCATATTGAAATTCATCTGGTATATATATCCGCACAAAGGATTTCAACATCTTTCTAGTCGGCATCCAGAATACTCAAGATTTTCCCAAACTCTGGTCTATCAGCTGAATCCATGCATACTAAGTGATGCCTATCAATAAGATAGTTATAGGAGTCATCAAACGTGTCAGCCAACCATGAATGATCTCACAAGAAACTTGATCACCATCAATTTCTTATATGGATGAAGGTCTGAAGCTCTGCCAATCAGTCTACTCTACCAAACAGGAACCCAACACTTAGGTGCTCATATCTTTTCACTCTTTCATCACCGGAGGCTCAATCTCTGGAATGTAGTAGTCATGGTACTCCTCTTGACTTCCCCAAGTCCATACTTTGCTGAGATATTTCTTCTGAGAGATCCAGAACTAACTGTCAGACCTTGTTGCATGCTCTGTTCTTGCTTACCAGACAAAAATACTCTTCAATCTGACTTCTAGTGTAGACATACTATGTGTTGCGGATGTGTGGGATGGATTTTGTTGCCATCAATGACAACACTCATGAAGCCACATAGTGTCTCTTGCCAACAATCTCCCCCTTTGTCATTGATGGCAACACTTAGTGAAAAATGACTAAGTGTTATAAAAAACTCCCCCTTTACTGATGCTCTATCTTATGTACACTTGTACTAGAGCTCCCCCTTAGCTGGATTCCATATTTTTCACTACTCCTCACTCCCCCTTTGACATCAATGGCAAAGGGTAGAATCTGTACACCAAATTTTTGAAAATCAGCCTATTCATAGCCGCATAAGTATATATACAAGTTTATACTTACATATACTTAGTATATCTGCAAGAGTTGTCTTCAACTGGACAAATTTTGTTGCCCAACTCTACTTCATCTTGTCCAAAATTGAGATGTGACCACTCAATAGGAATGTAAAAGCTTCTACCTTCTTTAGATCTGTCGGATCACTGGTCCAGGCTGTGGTCTGAGCATCAGTTAAGGCCTCATGCATGGCCACTAACTTAGGGATAATTATCCCTCTAAGTTCACCCATCCTACTTATTATATTCTTCCTTTCCTTTTGGGGGATTATACATTGTTGGCCAACATGATTAATGACTTCTATGCCTATGCTTTTGATACGCATCTCAATTCAAGCATGGATTCGGCCGACAAATCAGTAACTTGTAAATATCTTGAGTGTTCTTGTTACCGACTAGAAAGTTGATGAAATCCTTGATGCGGATATTGAAGAAAAAAGGAAAATTGAAGATAATCTAAAGCAGTCATTATGGTAAGGCATGAAATGGAATCAGGGGTCATAACATTCACCCAAGAAATTGAAGAAAAATGGAAAATTGAAGATAATCTAAAACAATCCCTCAAGGAGAAAATAGAGGACTGCCACAAAATGGACAAAACAATCAAGCATCTTGAATCAGATCTTGAAGAAGCTAGAGACAATGAAGAACAACTTAAGAATTAGATAGACACTCTTAAACAAGATCTTCAAACAACAAATGAATACAAAGAGAAATTCAAGATAAGCTTAGCCCAACTTGAAGTTCTTCTTGAAAGCCAAAAGAGGGTAGATAATAAGCATGGCTTGGGATATGAGAAAGGTGAAAGCTCTAAATCTAGTCAAAAGAACTTTGTATCAAGAAATCAAAGAAACAGGCCTAGAAGACCTCCGGTCGGGCAACCAAATGATCAAAGATATCCATCCTTTAATGGATATTGCTTCAATTGCAACAATTTCAGTCATAAAGCAACTCAGTGTAGAAGGAGAATGAATCAGACTAATCCATCCTTCTCTAGACAATGTTTCAACTGCAAAAGGTATGGTCACAAATCTCATGAATGTAGAAATATGCAAATAAACAATTCATTCAATGGTAGATGCTTTGCATGCAATAGAATGGGACATATGGCTAATCAATGCAGATCAAAAGGATATCAATCAAATATGCAAAGAAATGTTGTTTGTTACAATTGCAATAGATCCGCTCATATTGCCAAATTCTGCAGAAGTAAAAATCAAGATAAAAAGGGTTCGGTGCATCATAATCAAAAACAAGATAAGGGTAAAGGCAAAGTGAATGCGAATGAAGTTCAAAGGGAGATGAGCAAGATTTGGGTGAAGAAGAGTACAGAAAATATTGGGGATGGATCCACACCAGAATCCGGTGCTAATATTCCTTCCAGAAACTAAACAAATGAGCTTTGGCTCAGGGGGAGTCACAAAGAAAAATAAATTCCCCCAGCCAGTCAATTAGTGCTTAAATTGGCACATGGAATGCTACAGATTAAAGGGTTCTCAAAAAAATATCTAAATAACCCTCGGTAAAAATATGAAAGATCCGCATGGAGTTTTGCAAGAGTTTAATCATTCAAGATTGATCTGGTTTGACAACCATCTGGTAAAGCAGGATTTTCACAGACAGATCCAGTATGATTCAAAATTGAAATACTTTGATTTGCGGATCCATGGCATGATTGAAGAAAAGAAGATACATTGTCAATCCTCACTGACAATGAGTCTAAGTTTAGCATAGTGATTCGAGAAGATCTCTCTCAAAATAGGGCAACTGGATAACTTATGTTGTGCATTTATTACAAAAGGAAATTAGGGTTTACGCAAGTTTAAAAGGGTTCATTCACTCATTATTTGTACATTTGCATTCAAGAAGAAGAAAAGAAGAGCTCTGCATCAAAGTTTCTAGAACTCACTCAAAGATCAACTGCAAAATCAAACTCAACCGGTGATTTGTTTCGGCTCCTATTTTGAACCCTAAAGCGTAAAAAGGTACTTCTATTCTAAAAATCTCTTTCTGAATCTTTTGCAAGATGGCTACTCCAATGGTTGTTAAGATCACTGATAGGCCGCGCCCTAAATTCAAGAAACATCCCTATAAATCTCTAGAAGTTGATCCTTTAGGCTCATTTTCTAGCATTCTGCATGGGGTATTGCATGTAGAAGATGTTAGGGTCTATATTCATGCCAACATTGAGGAATTTGGAGACTCTAAATTGATGGACATCTATCACAAACAGATAATAGATGAGAGTTTTAAACTCAAACCTCAATACAAGGCCCTTCGAGATAAACACTTTGGACATTGCATACACTTCCCTTGTTTTGCAAAAGATGATTGGGTCTGATATGTCCTAAGCAAGATGCATGATAACTTCATGTGGTTAATGAGGCCCTTTAAGATAACAAAAGATGCCATCAGGGTAGTAACTAGACTACACTCATCTGGTGGGTTACCTACACTTAAATCTATCAAAAACTAGACAATAATTGAAGCCACCAGATCTAAGTTTGACAAGAGAGCAATGACCATAGATGACATCACAGATCTGGACATCAAATTTGACTCAATGATAATTGGGTATAAGATCTATCATTCTAGCAGAGAGAATTCTATGTCTAGGACTACAATATATGTAGCATATCAGATGTTGAGGGAAAATGCAGATTATGACCTATGTGATCTTCTCTTAAATCAATTGTTAGAAAACCTGCAGAAGGTCAAGAAGGACAAGAAGAACTCCTTTAAGTATGGTTGTTTAATACTATGTCTATTCTTCTATTACATGAATGAGCTACCTGGATCAAGTGGTTGGGTTTGGCAAATTGACAAACTAGTTGCAATCCAGATTAGAGACTATATGTATGGACTTGGTGATGCTAAATCTCAAAGCACAGCTCTCTGGGGTTACTTTAAGAACTTCCAAAGTGTTGGTTATTTCCCAGACTGGATGCTTGTTCCCAGTTATCTCTACAAAGTAGCCATCATTGATCAACATGATTCTCGGGCTGGGGGCCAACAGTATAGGAGATAGACTCTATAAATATCTCCTCTTCTTCTTTAGGCTCTGCAGAACCAAGGGGGGTATTCCCTATTCAACATCCATAAGATATGCTTGTGAATTGGCTAGGATGTCAACACAAAGTAGATAAATCCTCTCTTATGCAGACCAAAACTGTGAGATAAGTACAAAGGGGCTAGCTTTGGGCCTATATTCAGTTGTAGACAGAGGATTTTGGATCCTAAAACTACTTCTAAAGTCTTAATGGTTGGTTTAAAGTTTAAGTTTGATTTTATATTTGGATGCAAAACTGAGACTTTGGGCTGCAACCTTAATACAAAACTGGATCGGTGCCTATCCAAGGCTCGGAGTCAATAGACATACACATGTGAATGGACAGCATGAACATATACCAAAGACTAGATATCAAGGGGATTTTTAATATTTGCCTTACAAATACTTCCCAAAAATTAGGTGCTTAATCATTCATACTTAATGGTATCCCTACCGCAACACATTTTCTCAATGATTAACCTAAAACATTTAATTTGTTCCTTGAACAAAAGTAGGAGATTAAACATTCAATATAGAAAAGTTATATTCCTAAACCTTAACAACCCTTAGTTATCTTGATTCAAAAGAAACTATGCCCATAGCTTGGAGACAAATGATTAAACACATGCACAGAGCATTTCTCATATAAAATAGCATGAAACTAGTGAATTCATGCATGAAACATACAACATGAGACTCATAAACTTACAAGACATTAAGAACAGAGCCACCAATGAAGTTGTATTGTGTCACAACACCAAGAAGTTGTCCAGTTTTCAACAACAACAAATGAGTAACACAGTCTGCCTTTTATAGCAAGACTGTGTACTCAACAAAATAAATTGCAAGGCAAGATCAAAATTTTTGCCAGATACCAAGCATGAGAAATGGTGCTCAAAATAATAAATGCAGCAAAGGGACAAGGAGGAGGGAGCAGGTGGAATCGGGAAAAGTGCTGCCACATGGAGATCTTCATCCTCAATCGGGTAGCTAGCCTGTCAACTCCATCTATCATCTTCTGCACGTCCGCCATTACTGCTTTAGCTACCCGCGGGATGCAACAGCAGATGCATCTGGAAATTTTCCCACTCAAAAATGGCCGCACGCACTCAGGAAAAACCATCGCTGCAGGTTCAAAACAAGGCCATCGATCTACTCCTATCATTGAGATCCACGGCTCAAAATCACACTGACTAGTCGTCGGCCAGTGAAAATGTGCCACGTAGGCACCCCATAATTCTATCACTGGCTTTCCACTTCTTCATTTTGCCTTTTTCGCCCTTGTATATGCATGAACGGATGCATATATAATCACCACTGTTCATCTTCGAAAATCCCTTGTACATCCCCATTGTATATCCGCACATACAAGCATCTTATACATCCAACGGACGCCAAAAGATTATTCGCTGCATTGGATTCCATCTTCACATCCGGGTTGCATCTCCCTTTCTTTGTATATTTCCTTGTATGTCGTATTATACAAATGCGAGATACATACAACGTAGATCCCTGCCACTTATCCATTGGGTTTGGAAAACTTTCAAATCCGGACCTTGTATATCCGCAGCATACAACACCCACATACATACAAGCAACGGACGCTAGAGGTCCATAGAATAAATTTGAAATATTTTCGGGTCCGGCTTGTATCCTATCCATTGTATATTTAGGTGTATGTTTTAAATATAGAACCACAAATATACAAGCGACGGACCCCATCAAATGCATATCTCACTGCCTTGCATATTTTCCTTGCATATGACCTTTGTATGTCCAAACATACATTTACCCTTTCACATACAAACAAGGAATCTTTCCTCGAATATACCTACAATGTATCTAACCATTGTATGTCTGAACATACAAACCAAATATACATGCAGACCCGATGTACAAATAGAAAATATTCTGGGGATCTATGATGTATATTCCATCCTTGTATATTCTTCCTTGTAAGCCTGATATGCATTTGGAAATGCATACAACTGCAGAATATACCCGAGAATCTGTGACAGATTCGCCCTTTGCATATGCAACCTGATATGCATCTAAAATGCATATAATTCAATTTCTTATCAACTTTCAAAAGCCGACTGAGATTTCAGGAACCCACCAACATACATTTGCAATTGCACATATAAAACTTAACACTCTCTCAAGTGCGACAGGAAAAAGTGGTAAAACACTACATGTGGGTCGAGGAATAATCTAGCCTAAGGCACTAAGGGCTTGAAGGGACAAGAACAGATACCTACAACCTAAATTCAGAACCCTAAACATAGGTGATCACCACCAGTGGCTCCGACTGGGGACGTGTAGATGTAAGGCTGCAGCGAGAACCAAACTACTCCAGGGCAGACCAAACAAAACCCAAAACTCAAAACACAACCGACTATACAAGGCATGTACAAAATATTCACATCTAGTTTACAGTGTGCACAAAAGTTACCCATTTATGAGAAGTAGGGTTTCAGGAATTGTCCATGCACAGGCAATTCCAGTAGTTCACCAGTTAGCGCCTGGAGAAAATAGGAATCTTCTCCATGAGTGTCATTGATTTGGTATGAGCCCACCCATAAGAGTTCAAATTTACCGTGCTTGCCCTTATCTTGGTTCCTTGCATTCCACACAAGGACCAAATCACCTATCTAAAACTTTCTTTCTGTAGCCCTTTTATCAAACAAATATTTTACCTTTTGTTGTCTCTTGTTATTTGTTTCCTGTGCCTCCCTTCTCACTTCATCCAGTGCAACCAACTGATTTATTCATCTAGTCATTGAGTCCTCAATCTCCTCCTCATTCTCCTGTATGAATTTATAGAATGGTAGGAGGTTGTTCACAGGCAATTTAGCTATTGCACCATACACTAGTTCAAATGGTGACCTTCCGGTTGCTTTCTTCACAGTTATTCTATCAGCCCATAATGCCATTTTCATCTTTGAATCCCAAGCCCTTTTATTTTTACCTACCATCCTTTTGACAATCTTCATGAGGCTTTTATTGCTTGACTCTGCTTGACCATTTCCATGTGGATGATATGGTGATGCATGTAACAACTTTATTCCATAATTGCTACAAAAATCAATAAATTCACCAGACCTGAAGCACATTGCATTATCTGTGACCAATTTGGCTAGAACTCCAAATCTGATAATAATATTTTCTAGAATAAAATCCATCACCACTTGCCTTGTAGCCTTTTTAGTCAGAATGGCTTCAATCCATTTAGTGAAGTAATCAGTAGCAACCAAAATCCAACTGTGTCCTCCACTTGATTTTTCTGAGATTTCCCCTATAAAATCAATCCCCCATTGCTGAAATGGAGCTTCTACAGTTATAGTCCTAAGGGGCAATGCACCTTCATATTTTAACTTTCTTGAAAACCTCTGGCAAGGATCACATTTTCTTATTATTTTTTGTGCATCTGAGAAGAGAGTTGGCCACCAGTAGCCAGCTCTGAGAATTTTGTGGGTTGTTGTATAGGAAGCATAGTGTCCACCACACACTCCATTGTGCATGTCACTTAGAATATCCTTAACCTGATTCTCATTCACACACCTAAGTAGCACACCATCGGGATTTATCCAATACAATTCTCCTTGAACAATGATGTATTTAACAGCATGTAGTTTCAAAGTCTTCTTCTGATCATCACCGAGGTGGGTAGGACAATTCAGATTTTGCAAATAATGTACAATGTCCTTATACCATTCAGATTCTGACATATTTATAATTTCATTATGCACTACATTCACTTGGCATGGCTCTAGATTTAACTATGTCATTAGTTTTGCTAAACCTTGTCCTCTTACCAATTTTGTGATCTGTATTTCAATGTTGAACTCTTGCAATTTGTTAATCCATCTGAATCTCCTCCCAGTTACTACCTACTAAGTAAATATATCTTTGACTGCTACATGGGGCACATCCGCAACTATCTAAGAGCCCACTATATATGGCCTAAAAATTTTGATTACTCTAACTAGTGCATATGCCTTCTTCTCCATGATGTCATACTTCAATTCAGTAGCCTACAATGACCTACTAAAGAAAGCTATAGGTTGTTCAAAATCTTCTTCATTTTTCTATAGTAAGCATGCAGCAATTGTATGGAAAGAAGCAAACAAGAATAACTAAAATGGCCTAGAAAAATTGGGAGATTTTAGCACAAGAGCTATCTTTATAGCCTCTTTGATGCTCTGAAATGATTTAGCTGCTTCATCTTCCCATTTGACAGTTGCACCTTTCTTCAACATCTTAGAGATATCTTTTGTGGTCTCTGCAAAGTTAGGAATGAATCTCCTAATGAAATTAATTTGTCCAAAGAAGGACTGAACATCTTTCACTATTTTAGGGATCTGAATTTTGTCAATTGTAGCCACCCTTTGAGGATCAATCCTGACTCCATCCTTGGAAACAATGTCCAAGCAATTTTCCTTCCACTACCCCAAAAGCACATTTCTTTGGGTTGAGCGAGATGCCATACTCTAATGCTCTAATAAAAATTTGCTCCAAGTGCATACAGTGTTGCTCCTCCTTTTTTGAAAAGGCAGTTAAGTCATCTTGATACGCAGCCAAGATTGAGTCAATTAATCATATGAAAGCAACATCCATAGCCCTTTGAAATGTGGCACCTACATTTGTCAGTCCGAATGGCATTCTCACACATACATAAGTTCCCCATGGAGTGGTGAAGGTAGTTTTAAACTACTCTGATTTTTTTACTTTCACTTGATTGTATCCTGAAAATCCATCCATCATGGATAAAAGCTCACAGCCAGTCACCTTCTGCAACATGGCCTTCATGTTTGGCAATGGATAATTGTCCTTCAAAGAAGATATATTCAGATTTCTAAAGTCCACACAAAGTCTTAGGTCACCATTCTTTTTTCTAACTGGGACAAGGTTAGACACCCAAGTCGAGTGTTTGATAGGCATGATTATTCCAGCCTCCCTCAGCTTCATAAGTTCTTCTTGCATTTTTGGAGCTAAGGTTGGGTTGATAGACCTTTGTTTTTGTCTAAATGGTTTAGCTCTAGGCTTCAATGGGACTTCATGCTGGAATAAATCCTCTCTATAAGCTTTCAGATCCTCACAGGACCAGGCAAAGACATGCTTATACCTTCTCAGTAGTGCAATCAGCATAGTTCTGATATGTGGCTTGAGCTGTTTGCCAATGTATACCTTTTTGGGAGCATGAGGTGTCCCCAAGTTTATCTCCTCTAAATCATTCTTATTTGTTGGAGATGCCTTTGTAACAAATTGGTCCCTATTGTCAAAATCTCTCTCTAAAGCAACCAACCCTCTAGGGATTTTATTTGTCTTGAGTTGAATTACCTCCTTCCCTAAGAGAGTTTCTCTCCCATCTACAACTTCTACAAAGTTCTGAAAATCCATTTCTTGGTTCTCATATTCATTAATGCAATGTAGAAATCTTAGTAAATCCTTATCATCATCAAACACTTGCCAGCTGCATATATTATCTGGCACTGTAGGTCTAAGTTTAACCTCAACATTTGTAACATCTGTAAGAGTAACATCATCTGGCCTTACGACTACATTAGCTAGAAAATTTGCCCTGACATTTTTTGATCTCTCTATCCAGCTTATTGAAAAAGCATCAAATAATTCTATTGTATCCCAAATAACATGCTTATACTATTTTAATCTCTTATTCTTTGATGCATACTTATCTGTGACTTGGGAGACAACTAACTCTAAATCCCCAAATACTTTGACCATCTTGATCCCATTCTTCAAGGCAACATTCAATCCTAACAACAGAGCTTCATACTCTGCAATATTATTTGTACAGGCAAGCTTTAGCAAGAATGAGAATTTTAAAAGCTTACCAGTCGGAGATAGAAATACAATTCCAGCACCAGAACCTTCCTTTGAACAAGCCCCATCAAAATACATGGTCCAAAGACCCTATTGGTCAAGTTCTTGAATGCACATATCTCCCTTTTTACCCCCTTTATCATCAGGGACAACTCTAAAATTTTCACAATCAGTGTCCACAAAGCATATATGCTCCTCTGATTCCTGATCCTCAACTGTCTCTGACGACCTGTCTTCTCTAATCAATTTGACATCCTTGCCATTCATAGGGATCATAGCATATGACAAATCCAATTGCATACTCCCACCAATCAATGCTGCCCATCTTCTTGACAACAACATGTCATATTGTGGCTTGATATTAACAACTGTTATGTTCATTTTGTAAGTCTTTTCAGGATATGTTGCCAGTCTAAAATCAACATCTCTTCATGATTCCAATGACTAGTACTTCCCTAGCATCCATGGCATAGCACTTCCCACATGCCTTATCTATTTTTAACCCAGCTTGCTGCATAATGGCCAAAGGCATGATATTCATTGATGCTCCTAAGTCAAGCATACAATTCTTAATCACTTTTCCATTTATGACAAGGGAGACATAAAATGGTTCAACCTGTGAAGGGCACTTTGTCATGGTCATCCCCAAATAAACTTCAGGGACCTCATCCTCTTCAATATACATAGCTTGTTTTTTACCCTGAGTTTCATCATTTTGATTAGCTTGACAGGGTATTCCTGAAATCAGGGATAATGTTTTATTTTTGAACTCTTCAACTTTCATCAGTTTCATCAATGGAACAGAAACTTTTACCTGGGACAAGACATGAGTTATGTCAAACTAAGCATAATTTTGTATAACAGTTGTAGCCTGATCCACAGTTTTACTTTTATCTTGGTATGATCCAGCTTTAATTTTTATGGCTCCTTGACTGTCATCTTTGATCTAAAATTTTTGTCTTGATCCTCAACCTGGGGAATTCTATTTTCTGGTCCTTGAGGATCATGACCAATTTTTTGCTTAAAGTTTTGCCTATTACTGATCCATTGCTTATTTTGCATTTCAGCCCTTTAATGATTGCGCACTGGCTGACTTGCAAAAGTATTCTCTGGTTGGTGTGAGTTACTCACCTGAGCTTTACCCCTGAGCTTGTAATTGCTTTTGACCTGAGCCACTGCTGCAGCTATGAAGGCTCTAAGTTCTTCATTAGATGGTCTCCTCAAATTATTCAAAAAAATGTGTGAGTCCTGAGCATAAGCATAATTATCTTCATCATCCTCATCACAAGGAAACTGCTGGCAGACCTGAATCTCATTATTTGTTTTTGCATCAACATCCTGGGAAGGATACTCCCTGTTTGTAGACAGCATATTGACATTGTCATTTTCCATGCATTGCAGCTCATTGCACTTGTCACAGGCAACAGCATTGTTGTATAGAGACTGGGCAATCATACATTGTGACTGTGAGTGAGGCATCTGACATATGATGCACCATGGGGTATCATCGACCATATTGATAGTTTTCTTCAAAGGGTTATGTGTTTCCTTAGCATTTTGAGCTCTTTGATTTGTATTGATGTGCAGGAGAATGGGTTTACCATTATGCCAATTGGTATTATATGGCATGTCATGTAATGATGGTCTTCTCTCCTGCCTTTGGTAAACCTTTCTGTCAAGACCTACTCCCTTTTCATTTTTAGCCATTCTATAGCTCAGGTCCTTGACAATAGTTGTCAATTTGTCTAATTTATCCTCAGAAGTAGATGCATTGCCTTGAACACTCTGAGATTTAGTATTTGGATTTTGCAGAATTTTTACATCATCTCTTCTATTTGTCTTACCAGACGCTTTTCTGTTATTTTTAATATTTGTTGCTATTTTGAAAGCATCTCTGAGGCTGTGAAGACCCTTATCTCTTAATCCATAAGCTATTTTGGCATCAAATGCATTTATGTACAACACTATGCACATAGGTTCATTAGGCCTCAAGTGATGTGGCAATTTGTTCAACACCTTCATGAATCTAGCATTGAAATCAGCAACCCGTTCATTTGATCCTTTGGTAATACTAGTGAATTTATTAATAAAGAAACTAGGGTCAGTTTTGTCACCATATTGTTCCTTGAATATTCTTCTGAGGTCATTCCATGATGAAACACTTCTGTCAGGCAGACCCTTGTACCATTCTCTGGCCTCATCAACTAAGGATTGCATAAATAATTTCATAAAAACATCTTCATGCTCAACCTCAAAGTTGTCCATGATATTCTAAAAAGCTTTTAAGTGGTCTTCTCCTGACATGGTGTTATTTCCTAAAAACTTAGGCACTTGCATCCTCACATGTTTGTCAATAGGATTTGGGTAACTAGGGATGCCATCAAAAATAAGTTATCTAAATCTATCCAGCTGCATAGGTTGCTTGTCAAACTGATTTGCATTTACATTTCTATTTGCATTCTGATTTCTTATATTATTTAATGGTACTCTAGCATTATTTGCATCTTGTCTTTGATCATTATGCTGATCTTGGATCTCATTTCTGTGCCGATTTCTCTGCACATTTGCATTTTCAAGGGTAGGAATTGAATCATTCTGAGCAACTCTCAGCGCTTGCACTTTCTGTCTCATGTCATCTCTGATTTTTACTGCCTGCAGATATTCTAATTCTGCTCTTAAGATCTTAATCTCTTTAGCGAATTCCTCCTCTCTGGGCATAGAAGAGGACGGTTTTATTACATTCTGATCATCATTATCACCTCTTGGGGATTTAGCTTCTTCAAATCTATCAGGGGAATCATGGAAAGGGCGTTCTTGAAACACCTCTGATCTCATTCTCAATCCACTAGCCTGTTGTCTTTCATATACATTCTGGATCTCAGCCTCAGTGTTTGAAAAATAAGGTATTGTTCACTCTGAAGATCCTGGATTGTCTTCAATATTATCATTACTTCTGGGAGAACCCTATTGACTAGTTTAAACAGTCCCCTTCTTTCTGTACATCATTTTTCTGGGTAATTCTAAAGATAGAGAATTACGCAGGGATCTTCTCCCTTGCATACAAATTTTTACTTTACCGGTTGGTAGATTGGTTCAGAGTCGCCACCTATAACTAGGAATTATTTTCTTTTAAAATCAGGGTTCATACACAAATTTCCCCAGTGGAGTCGCTAAAATTTGTTGGTTATTTTCCTAGACTGGATGCTTGTTCCCAGTTATCCCTACAAAGTAGCCATCATTGATAAAGAAGATTCCTGGGCCGGGGGCCAACAGTATAGGAGATAGACTCTATAAATATCTCCTCTTCTTCTTTAGGCTTTGCAGAACCAAGGGGGGTATTCCCTATTCAACATCCATAAGATATGCTTGTGAATTGGCTAGGATGTTGACACAAAATAGATAAATCATCTCTTATGCAGACCAAAACTGTGAGATAAGTACAAAGGGGCTAGCTTTGGGCCTATATTCAGTTGTAAACAGAGGATTTTGGATCTTAAAACTACTTCTAAAGCCTTAATGGTTAGTTTAAAGATTAAGTTTGATTTTATATTTGGATGCAAAACTGAGACTTTGCGCTACAACCTTAATACAAAACTAGATCGGTGCCTATCCAAGGCTCGGAGTCAATAGACATACACATGTGAATGGCCAGCATGAACATATACCAAAGACTAGATATCAAGGGGATTTTTAATATCTGCCTTACAGATACTTCCCAAAAATTAGGTGCTTAATCATTCATACTTAATGGTATCCTTGCTGCAACACATTTTCTCAATGATTAACCTGAAACATTTAATTTGTTCCTTGAACAAAAGTAGGAGATTAAACATTCAATATAGAAAAGTTATATTCCTAAACCTTAACAACCCTTAGTTATCCTGATTCAAAAGAAACTATGCCCACAGCTTGGAGACAAATGATTAAACACATGCACAGAGCATTTCTCATATAAAATAGCATGAAACTAGTGAATTCATGCATGAAACATACAACATGAGACTCATAAACTTACAAGACATCAAGAACAGAGCCACCAATGAAGTTGTATTGTGTCACAGCACCAAGAAGTTGTCCAATTTTCAACAACAACAAATGAGTAACACAGTCTGCCTTTTATAGCAAGACTGTGTACTCAGCCAAATAAATTACAAGGCAAGATCAAAATTTCCGCTAGATACCAAGCATGAGAAATGGCACTCAAAATAATAAATGCAGCAGAGGGACAAGGAGGAGGGAGCAGATGGAATCGGGAAAAGTGCCGCCGCATGGAGATCTTCATCCTCAATCAGGTAGCTGGACTGTCAACTCCATCTATCATCTTCTGCACATCCACCATTACTACTTCAATTACCCGCGGGATGCAACAGCAGATGCATATGGAGATTTTCCCGCTCAAAAATGGTCACACGCACTTAGGAAAAACCATCACTGCAAGTTCAAAACAAGGCCGTCGATCTACTCCTATCGCTGAGATCCACGGCTCAAAATCACACTGACTAGTCATCGACCAGTGAAAATGTGCCACGTAGGCACCCCATAATTCTATCGCTGGCTTTCCACTTCTTCATTTTGCCTTTTTCACCCTTGTATATGCATGAATGGATGCATATATAATCACCATTGTTCATCTTCAAAAATCCCTTGTACATCCCCATTGTATATCCGCACATACAAGCATCTTATACATCCAACGGACACCAGAAGATTATTCGCTACATTGGATTCCGTCTTCGCATCCAGGTTGCATCTCCCTTTCTTTGTATATTTCCTTGTAGGTCACATTATACAAATGTGAGATACATACAACGCGGATCCCTGCCACTTATCCATTGGGTTTGGAAAACTTTCAAATCCGGACCTTGTATATCCGTGGCATACAACACCCACATACATACAAGCAACGAACGCCAGAGGCCCATAGAATAAATTTGAAATATTTTTGGGTCCGGCTTGTATCCTATCCATTATATATTCGGGTCTATGTTTTAAATATACAACCGCAAATATACAAGCGGTGGACCCCACCAAATGCATATCCTGCTGCCTTGCATATTTTCCTTGCATATGACCTTTGTATGTCCAAACATACATTTACCCTTTCACATACAAACAAGGAATCTTTCATGGAATATACCTGCAATGTATCCAACCATTGTATGTCTGAACATACAAACCAAATATACATGCAAACCCAATGTACAAATAGTGAATATTCCAGGGATCTACGATGTATATTCCATCCTTGTATATTCTTCCTTGTAAGCCCGATATGCATTTGGAAATGCATACAACTATGGAATATACCCAGGAATCTGCGACAGATTCACCCTTTGCATATGCAACCTGATATGCATCTAAAATGCATATAATTTAATTTCTTATCAACTTTCAAAAGCCGACTGAGATTTCAAGAACCCGCCAACATACATTTGCAATTGCACATACAAAACTTAACACTCTCTCAAGTGCGACAGGAAAAAGTGGTAAAACACTACATGTGGGTTGAGGAATAATCTAGCCTAAGACACCAAGGGCTTGAAGGGACAAGAACAGATACCTGCAACCTAAATTCAAAACCCTAAACATAGGTGATCACCACCACAAAGCATGATGCAAGCTAGAGAAAGGTTACCTCAATCCATAGTTGAGAAATACAAGGATACAGTGTGCTTCATGGTTGACACTGATCAATACCCAATGGAGGCATTTGAGCCCAGAATAGTGTGGATAATGCCAATGGGACACAAGGTCAATGAGAAAATCTTGGAGCTACATATTCAACACTTGTTGAGCCAGCCCAAGGACCCTAAGGCAGAAAGGTTTGGAACCTTTCAAGAACTAAGTGTAAAAATACATGTTGAGCTAAGACAATAAGAGATAAAGAGAAAAGTTAGAAGGGAAGTTGAGGAAATTGCCAAAATATTTGGCATATCAAAAGAGGCAGTAGATGCAAACAGAGAGAAAATGGAGAAGGCTGAGAAAGAGAAACAAGAAGCAAAGAAAGGAAGTGTTTCAGTACAAGCCTCCTCCCAGACTAGATCCTCCAAGAGCTCTGCACCTACCACTTCTAAAAGCTCAAGGGCCACCAAACTAGAAGTCAAGACATCAAGAAAAGGAGAAAAGAGGACAAAGACAAAAGCCACAAGGTCATATACAAGCCTCAAAGATGATGAAGAAACATAATCTAATGAGGAAATCAAGAAAATGAAGAAGAAGAAAGCATCTACAAAATACTCTACCAGTAAAAATAAGGAAGAAAAGGTAGAAGAATTTGTTGAAAAGCCTACTCTTTTCATTGATGACATCATCAAGGTAGTCACTGTGGATGGGAATCAACAGTCAGTAATAGAGTTCTATGATGAATACAGTGACATAGACAAGAGGATTTTAGAAGAAGCTACTGTCAGGTACCTGAATATTTACAATAAAGCATTCATTGAAATTATATCATTAATTCCCAAAAGTCTAGAGAAGGTACTTGAACTAAGAAAAGAGAATGCAAAGGCAAAAGACTTAGAGATCTGAGAACAGATTGCAATTCGGCTCTATCCTTCTATTACTCCAAAGAAAATGGACATGATCTTTAAGGACTACAAGGATGAAATCTGGAGTAAAGAAAGAATGAATAAACTTATGGTTGGAGAAACTGACCAAGTAGAAAGAGAAACAAAAGACATCCTCTGGAATGCCTTCAAAAGATTCAATCTTCCTATTGTAGAGGAAATAGATGAAGAACCTTCTACCATGGATGTTGAAGGATTAAATGTAACCAATGAAGAATCTTCTGACAGAAATGTAGAAGGATCAAAAGAGAGATGAAGAGAAGTCTAAGGAGTTGGATTCCTCTATTTTGGGAGAGGAAGTTCATGAAGCAGTAAACATAGGTAACATCTCTCCTCTAGATCCCACTACAGACATTCTAGATTTAGGAGCTGAAGGAGAAGCAAGAAAAGAGAAGAAAGTGAGTCAAGAAGAGGATGTCAAGGGAAAAGAAGAAGAACAAGCAGAGAAGACCTATGATGATAGTTTTGAGATCCAAAAGGAAAAGAAGACTCAATCTTCGACAAGAGACACTATAGAGGCAGTGAAGAATTTCTTAAACAAAGAAATGATGGAAATAGATGAACCTGAGCTATTTCAAGGACCACTAAATTTTGACTCTCTCTCCAGTTCAGACAATGAAAATAGCATCTTTTGCTCAAGCCAAAGCAAAAGAAAAACTTCTAAAATCTCACATGGAAGACTGTGAGTTGTTGGAGATAGCATCCAGGATGCTGGAGAAGATCATGCCATCATTTCAAAAGGATCCTTCAGCCTCTCCATTCGGTAACTTGAAATTACTGGAAAATCCTGTTAGCACTCATTTTGAATCTTTAGAGAAATCTACTGAAGTAAAGGTCTGGAAGGAGTTTTTAGGAAAAAGATTTACTGAAGTACAAGGACTGATTACTAATGATAGGAGGATAACATTGGGATAAAGAGCCTTGAAAATGCTCTTAAAGATGGTGGGGACATGTACAAATTTTGTCTATCTTGGCCCAAAGTGATAGAGGATATTGAAAAGAAGGTGAAAGAACAAGAAGGTAAACTGTCAAGTTTATCTCAAAATTTTGATCCCCTCACTACATCCTTAATGAATCAAGAATGCCAAGCCATTGTCATCATAAATGAAATAAAGAGGATAAACAAAGAAAAGAAGGATATAATAAACAGAATGAGTGAACTCAAAGGGATAATTATCCCTAAGTTAGAGGCAATGCATGAGGCCTTGACAGATGCTCAGACCACAACCCAGACCAGTGATCTGACAGATTTAAGAAGAGCAGAAGCATATGCATTTTTGTTGAGTGGTCACATCTCCATTTTGGATAGGATGAAGCAGAGCTGGGCCATAGAATTTGTATAGTTGAAGGCCACTTTTGTAGATATACTTAAATATATGTAAGTATAACATATATATATATACTTATGCGGCTATGTATAGGTTACTTTTTGCAAATTTTGGTGTGCAGATTCCACCCTTTGCCATTGATGTCAAAGGGGGAGTGAGGAGTAGTAAAAAATGTGGAATCCAGCTAAGCGGGAGCTTTGGTAAAACAGTACAAAAGACAAAGCATCAACCAAGGGGGATTTTACTACGACACTTAGCCATTTTTCACTAAGTATTGCCATCAATGCCAAAGGGGGAGATTGTTGGCAAGAGACACTGTGTGGCTTCATGAGTGTTGTCATTGATGGCAACAAAGTCTATCCCACACATCTGTAGTACATAGTATGCCTATACCAGAAGTTTGATTGAAGATTGTTTGGGTCTAGTGATCAAGAACAGAGTATGCAACAAGGTCTGACAATCAGGTATGGATCTCTCAGATGGTGTAACTCAACAAGTTGCAGACTTGGATATGTCAAGAGGAGTATCATGACTCCTATATTCTAGAGATTTAGCCTCTGATAGTAAAGCATGGAAAAGATACAAGCATCTAAGCATCAGGTTCTAGTCAAGTAGAGCAGACAGAGGAAGAACTGACTGACAGAGCATCAGACCTCAATCCGGATGAGTAAAATGTGTTGATCAAGCTATTTGGGGGATTACACATTGTTGGCTGAGATGATTAATGACTTCTATGCCTATGCTTTTGATACACATCTCAAATCAAGCATGGATTCAACCAATAGATCAGTAACTTGTAAATATCTTGAGTGTTCTTGTTGCCGACTAGAAAGTTGATGAAATCCTTGATGCAGATATTTATACCAGATGGATTCTAGTATGTAGGTGTGTGTAAAAATAGAAGTGAAGTAATAAGTGTGAAGAAAAGCAGGGACAAGTGTGAAAGTTGTAGATCAAGTCCGGTAGGTGACAGAGCAACAATATTAAAGCAAAGGAAGAATGAAGTGCATCAAATCAGTGTATTGTGCCTAACTGGAACTGAACTCTTGCATTTGTAGATGCTTCTCATCAGTTCAAACATCTGATTACCTTCTCTAAGTTCTTGTAGGCAGTGTGCCTCTTGTGAGTAGTGTGCTCGGGCAATGAGCCCTAATTGGCAAGTGTCATTTTGTACTTCATATTCTTTTAACAGAGAATACATTCTTGGGTTAGTCACCTCATGGTTTTTCCCTTAACAGGGTTTTCCACATAAAAATCCTTGTGTTATGTGGGTTGATTTTATTTATGTTCTTATATGCTTATATGATTTGATGTTGCACTATTTATTGAGATAACAAAAGAAAAAGTTAAAGAAATTTTGAGATAACTAATTCACCCCCCCTCTCAGTTATCTGCCTTGTTTCCAACACTTAGTTGTTGAAATTTATGTTGATGACATCATATTTGGTAGTAACAATGATGATATGAGTCTTTCATTTCCTAACATCATGAAGTCTGAAATTGAGATGTCCATGTTGGGAGAATTGTCCTTCTTTCTTGGTCTTTAGGTGTCTCAACTTGAAAAGGGAATGTTTATCTCACAAAATAAGTATGCCAAAGAGATGTTGAAGAGATTTCAAATGGATGATTGCAAACCTTTGGGTACTCCTATGGAAACAGGGCATAAGCTAAGTAAAAATGATGAATCACTTGAAGTAGAACAATCTTTGTATAGATCTATGATTGGCAGCCTTTTATATCTCACTGCTTCTAGGCCTGATATTATGCAAGCTATTTGTTTGGTTGCAAGATTCCAAGCTTGTCCTAAACAATCACATTTGAATGTTGTTAAGAGAATCTTTAGATATATTAAGGGCACACTTGATTTTGGTCTATGGTATCCTAGACACAATGACTTTACACTTCTTGCCTATACAGATGTAGATTGGACTAGTTGTCCTGATGATAGAAAGAGCACAAGTGGGGCAGCTTTCTTCCTTGGTGGTAGATTGGTTTCATGGCATAGTAAGAAACAAGATTGTGTTTCTCTATCTACAGTTGAAGCTGAGTATATTGTTGCTTCTTCATGTTGTACTCAGGTACTTTGGATGTTACAATCTCTTCATGATATCAAGGTTGAGGTAACAAAGCCTGTATCTATTCTTTGTGATAACACTAGTTCTATCAATATGTCAAAGAATCCTATAATGCATTCTATAACTAAGTACAAATTTTCTATTGTGGTGCAGACAGTGTAGTGATCAGTATTTTCTTGTTCATGTTTGCCTTTGACATTTAATGTCAAAAAGGGGGAAAAGATTATGATGTTTTAATTGGTTGTCTTGCATAGTTGTTTTTCCATCAATGTCAAAGAAAAAGGGGGAGTATTGTTGCAAGTGATCTTATATGTTGTATTTTCATTGATGACAAAAGTGTTGTTGGTGGTTTCATGATCAGATCTTTTCAGTGATTGTTCTTGAACAAAGGATGCAAATTCTAAGAAAGGTTGGTGCTCTTATTGGTGTTCTTGCTTCTATCTTTATCATGGCTTCAGAGGTGTTATAACTTCATGTTGCAGAGGTTGAATTTATAAACTCACATGCCTTCATACTTGCATTTTTGGTATAATTCATTGATGACCTACTACTGCAAGTTCACAACTTCAAAACTACCTTCTTGACCAGTCCCCTCCTTATGTTCAATCAATGACATCAATTATTATTTGAGTGCCCATTAATATGTCCTTATTGTTTTTTAAAAACTATATTCAATGAATATGATTTATAAAATATTAATAAGGCTGATTGAAAAATATTAAAAAAAAAAATCTTTCTTTTCATATGTCACAACCCCTTCTATGTGATTCGAGCTTTTTAAGGAGGAAGCCCGATCCTCATGTTTTTTTTTGCATTTATTTTGGAAACTTTAAAGAGTTTCTTATCTCCTAATTTTTGGTTAATAAAAAAGGCAAGATTCTTTTAAGATTTTTTTTTTTTTTAAGAAAAGGCTAAAATCAGATTTGGTTCATTTTCTAAGTGGCAATGAAGACTAAAAGACATGGGAGATAGAATTTTTTTTATGAAGATAGAAAGCCTTTTGAAGATAGAAAGTAATTGAAAGTTAGAAAGATGATTTTATTAGTGTATGGAGTGTTTTAAAAAAAGATGGAAATATTTTTATGGTGTGAGAGATATAAATAATTTTTGAAAGAAAGCTTCCTCTTCCAGTTTTTGAAATGTTTTTTTTTAGAGGAATTAATGTGAATGAAGAGTTTTTGTGACCAGAGAGGAAAATTATCAGATTTTAGAGGATGTTCATATCAAATTGATAGTGAGAAAAGTTATGTGCAGAGAAATGAAGAGCTTTAAGATATAATCAGATAATCAATTGTTTGAAAAGGTAACATGGTGTTTTGTAGGGATGATTACAGAGATGGAGTAGAATTGAAGAAGAAAAATTACAGAGATATGATTGATGACAAAGATTACAGAATTTTTATTGATTAATATATGAAATTGATTTGAAGATTCAATAATTTTTCAAGAGTATTTCACATTTTTTGTAGAGGTGATTTGGTTCAAAGATGAATATTTTGCAGGTTGAAATTTGATATTGCAGAATTTAATCATTATTTTGCAGAGAAAAATATATTTGTTGAGAAAATTGAATAGGGGAAATAAGGTGTTGAGTTTGATTGAAACAGGGAAACCCCCTGATTTATATTGTTCGTTGTTCTTCTGGTGTTGAAAGTTAGTGAGACTTGTGGTGAAAATCAAAATGCCAATGAGGCAAAATTGTATATGTCAGTGAGACATTTGTAAACTTGAAGGTTTTTACATTTAAGCCAGTGAGAGAGTTTGAGTGGTTTTTCTACCCCTTGAGGGTTTTCCACTCGGTATATCTTTGTGTTAAACTTCTTGTGTTGATTCTCTACATTAATAATTTGTGTTTAACAATTTGATGATTGTGAAGTTAATATTTGATCTCAGTTCAAAATAAAATTCATTGACAATTTGTAAAAAGTGAGAAAATTGAATTATTATATTAACACTGATTCACCCCCCTCTCAGTGTTAATTGTACTCCTACAGTGGCGATGTTTGTTTAATGGAACGTACTAGAGCATTGAAGGCTCCATTGCTTGGAATTTTCACAGCATGCCAAATAGTGAAATGCAGATGGGAGAGAAGTTAATGTCGTGGGTGAGATTAGAAATAGGTGGCATTGAGTGTTTGCATGCCACATGGCATGATGAACACTATCCAAGAGAATTTGGAGTGGGACCGGGGTCCTCATGACCAACAGTCAGTCAGGCTTTAAAAAGGCTTGGAAATTAGATCTCGCCACTGTAAATCATCGTCCACGTGGAAAAAATAAATTAAAAAACCCCTCCAAATGAAATATTTGACCTGTTCACCTCACTACACGCATGTTTGAGTCAAAATTTGTAGGACTGAAATAAAGAAATGTCATCTAAAACAGTAAAAAATATGAAGCCCACATCAACCTGGAAAGTTAGGTTGCACCACTATCATGTCCTCAACATATGATTGTACTTAAACAAGTTTTATATTGAGTATTGGAGATTTACAAAATGCATATCCTTGACATATGGGAAACATAAGTCTAAAATCCCCTTTCATTAATATAAGCCAAAATAGAAACCCTAGTAGTACATATTGTAGTCGGGTAAAAACACTGCTACTGCCCTGCAAACAATAAATTCAAACCCTAACCATGCAATGGAGCCCTAAATCAACCTAGAATCTAATCAACTAAGCATGGAAGCAAGAAACCCTAGATTGACTAATGCAATTCCTCTATTGTTGTTATCTAACCTAGCTAATCTAATGCACTTAGACTTGCAGGTCTACAAATAGGATGGAGAGCTCAAGAGTTGATGATGGCACAAGTCAATTTCACAAGTGGTGAGATGAAAATGAGAGGGTAAGAGTGATTTTATAGAAGGTGAGATGCAAATAGAGGGTTGAGATGAAGAGTTGACTTGGAGGCAAGATCAAGGGCTGAGAATGTTTTAGGATTTCCAGCCACAAAAGGACAAAAGGTAATTTTAAATTAGAAGTAATGGTGAGCTGGGAGATGTTTTAAAATTAAATAAATTGTGGTAATTTATTTAATTTTTTGTGAGGAATGGGTAATGTAGAGGGATTTTAATTAAATTAGTGGGGACTTATTTAATTAGGGTAAGGTTGATAATTTAAATAAATGGGTATTTATTTAAATTAGAGGGGGAATGTGGGTGTATGATTAATGAATAATTAAATAATAATTAAATTATTTAATTATAGAGGAATTTAGAAGAAAATAGCTTAAGTAATTAAATAAATGAAATTTATTTAATTAAAATCGTAAGGGGGAATGGATTAATTAAATAATTAAAAATTATTTAATTAATAGCAGAATATGAAATTAAGATGAATTATGTGTGAAATGTCGTTCACAGGCCTAGGACATTTTTAAGTGTCTACATTTTGCCCCTCTTTGATATAATGTCGAATTCAGCGTTATATCAAAGAAAAATTTGAGAAATGTGCTCTAAAAATACCCCAGTGTGTTCTAGATGAAGCGTGATGGTCCTATGCCCCCTTGGGAAATTTTTCAAATTTTCTAAAAAAAATTTAAAAAATTTGGAAATTTTTTTGAAAAGTTGTGCAAGATGCCCAAAGTGATCTAGAAGTGAGAAAATGGCTATAAAAGGCACTCGGCGTGTGAAAGAAGTCTACCAGTTGGTCAATTTAGTGAAAAGGGGGCCCACCTAGGTCAAAAGGTGCTATAAATAGCTCTTAGAGGGCCCATAATCCTCATTTGTGCACTTGAGCTTTTAGAATTTTTAGAGAGAGTAGAGTGAGCCTTTGGAGATTTCACGTGGAGCTGATGTCGAGATGTCACCTATACCACTTCACCAGCATTGTGGATTGAGAGTTCAAATGTATGGTCGGCTCCCTAGGACAAGCGCCCTGGTATGTATCTAACCCTTGTTGATTTTTGCATTTTTCATAGATTTTAGGGCCTAAAAATAGGGTACGCATGCGGTGCACTTTTGTGTGCCGCATGCACCGTCGTATGAACCACTTGCATGTGGAAGTGCGATGCCTGCACCAAGGTACGATGCATGCAGTTTTTGGAGCCGCATACGCCAGTGGGTGCGACACCTCTTCGTAGGTGGTGCACATCCATTGGCCGTGACGCTTAGGTTTAGCAGTGTGTCACCTGTCTCAAAATGTGACGCATGCATTAAGTAGTGTGATGCATGCACTCAGGTGAACCACATGCATTGAGTAGTGTGACACATGCACTTATCTGCAATGCTTAAGAATGACAGTGCACTGCATGTGCCAATATATCAAATAAAATGCATTTTTTTTAATTCCTACTCCTGTTTGGCTGTGAATGTGGCATTTAGGGTTTTAAGATTGACATGGTGTCTTGGTTGTATGAATATAGGTGAGGTTGCTACCCATTTACACATGGGAGAGTCATCCTACTAGATACCGGTTGCACGACTCTCTATCGATGGCTGAGCGGGACATTCTCGACGCCCTAGGACTATACGGTGTTGCATTAATGCCTAAGATTTGGGCTAACTGAGGGCTATTGACTGCAGTGGTCGAGAGATACCACTTAGAGATGAGTTCCTTTCATTTTTTGATAGGAGAGGCCACCATGATCTTGCTTGATGTCTGGTGGATTCTTCAACTACGCATCTATGGGGAGTGGGTGGTCTATAGTCTAGATAACGGATTGGCTGCACTTCAGTGATTATTTGAGACTGATGATGATGTAGCTTTGGGTGTTGAGGAGCATGAGATTCCTTAGGACACATTGACAGATCAATATGATTGGTTGATTGTGGTTATATGCACCTGCATCAGTGGTCTTGTATGTCCAGATCGACACAGTCATGGATTTCCCATTGGCTGGGGGAAGATGCTAGAGGCGATGATGGTAGATGCTACATCATATGCATGGGGACCCTGCCTCCTGGCACAGCTATACCACTAGTTGTATGGCATTATTTATCGAGGTGAGCAATCTATCAACTATGGTGTGACCTTACTTATGATATGGGCATAGGAGAATATTGCGGTATGCAAGCCACCAATGGATCGAGAGATTCTAGATGAGCTACCATATGTTTTTTGTTACACCAAGGTAGTGCCACAGGTTTGGATGGGTGATGTTGTCTACTGGATGCATGCGATTGATCACATGGATACATTTATTTGGAGGTCATACAGGGGGTGTCCAAGGTGGTCAGAGGATGATGAGCCACTACCGTACTGCAGGCACACTTGATAACTGATTGGTCAGACTGTACAGGCTCAGCACATTATAAAGTGTCATCTGCCATCACATGTACTCAGTCAGTTTGGAGAGCGACAAGATGAACCTGTTGGTATTTGCAAAGTTTTCTCGGGTGACATGGGAGGTTCCAGTGTGGGGGTTGATGATCCCAGTTTAGACTGCCATTGATGAGATTGTGGGATTATAGCCATTATAGTGGGGGGAGGATGATGTCGCAGATCCAGGCATGATGCCTACATATGATTCTTCATGGGATATGCATAGGCTAGTTCCTTATCTGCATCTTGATGCACCAGCACTAGTAGAGTGGTTAGGTCGAGGGCCGAGAGGCCGGTTTAGAGGACGAGGCGGAGACAGAGGCAGAGGCAGAGGAGCTAGAGGAGGAGATGATGGTGGAGCAAGTGGTGGTGGTGGAGACCAGGGCAGAGGTAGATGAGATGGAGGAGGAGATGATGGTGGAGTAGGTGGTGGTGGTGGAGATTAGGGCCAAGGAGGCTAAGGCAGAGGTGGATGGGGTAGGGGTGTTGTACTTGCCCCTATTTAGGAGGAGGGAGAAGGAGCAATAGGACATTTGGCTACAGTTGTAGGGGAGATGCAGGTGGGGGATGTAGAGGAGGATGTGGTGATGGAGGATGTCGGTGGGGGAGAGGAGATGGAGGAGGCTGAGGAGGAGGAAGAGGAAGAGCGAATCGGGGAGCAAGCCCTGCAGGATGTACCTATTGTAGAGGTTGGAGATGATGAGGTGGAGGAGGAGGAGAGGGATGCCAAAGCTCATGGAGGGGATGTAGATGCAAGGATAGTAGATTTACAAGCCCAACTAGACGTCATGCGATAGCGTGTGCAAGCGGTAGAGGGTCAGCTAGTTTAGTGGACGGCCAAGAGGGATATGGTTGTGATCATAGCACAGAGGGCAGAGCAGCGGTGCATAGATCTTGCAGTGACCATGAGTGGGCCATTAGCAGATTTTACATAGGCTTTGGTCAGGTTGGCTGAAGAGGCTCAGTATTATAGGACCTTTATGAGAGTTCAGTACTAACAGAGCAGAGGGCACCCAGTTTTCAGAGGAGTGCCAGTCGGTCCCACTCTCGTAGATCACACAGAAGTGTTGGGCATTCATAGAGGTGGGCTTCACCATATGATAGGCCTTCTAGATCGAGGGCTGGTTGAGAGCACAGGTGTCCACCCACAGGGCCAGCATGATTAGGAGGCTGTGATAATGCCATCTAGGCCATTTTGATACTCCTAATGTAGACATTCATGTTGATCAAACCTACATGCTCTTGGTTTATGATTGATCCTGTGAGCTCCATTTTTAACACACATATATGTATTCAGATTGTACTGTGACACTTTTTGGATGATATATATATGAGATGGACCTATTCTGATCGATTTGGTTATTTCTTGTATGTACGTGATGGATGGATGTTTTATGATTATGATGTTATGTGTCTATGATTAATGATGATGCAGTACTAGATGCTATGATGGCTATGTTGTTTATATGATGTTTATGTGATGCTTATATGATGCTTATGATGTTATGCAATGGTATTCTATTTCTATGTGATGCTCATGTATGGATGTAAATTCTTATGTGGTAGATGTCTATATGTTAGATGTATGGTTTTATGCAAATGATGTTGGTTTGATGTGATTTAATGCAATGTTTAAGATTATGATAATGATAACTGATTATGGTGAATTATGATAATGATGACTTATTATGATGATTATGATGATGATATTGTATGATGGACTAACATCTATGTGTATGTAGGTTATATGATCTAATGTTGTTTTTAGTGTGTCACAGTAGGATGGAAGAAGATCCGAAGAAATGGCGATGAAGAAATGAAGAAATGGGCGAGAGATGAAGATTCGAAAGAGTGGATTCAGACTTTGTCGTGATAGATTTTGAACTTCTTTAATGCAGTTACTGCGTATTATCATAGTACTTATTATATCAAAGGATGACAAATGTCATGGCATAGCATAACCAAGGCACCAAGTACGGTCCTTTGGGAAACAAACACAAAAACAGACAAGGATTGCCAGGCTCATACCAAGTCACTAAGGCACCCTGTTGGAACATGTGATGAGAATACTCAAGGTGTATAAGTCCTGATGCATGGAAGTATCTAGCCATTCTAATGCATAGGATGTTTTGATTCACACCCAATAGTATCCCAGTCACACACAAGGAGCTTAATTGCCCTAGTCGTCTTGCCAAGACAAACCGCAAACAACAATCAAAGAAAATAGATCTCGCCCCTTCCTCATTTCTCTTCATCAGTTAAGGACTACCTTGAGAAGCTTAGGAATGAGATCACAGAAAACAATCAAAAATGAAGAATGAGACAGAGCCAACAGCCATTAGGTCATTTGCTGAGTGTACATGTGCTTGTCTGAATAATTATGATAGGTTGAATGATGCTTGGTTTCAGGATAGGAAGCATGTCGTATAAGACATCGAGTCTGGTTTCAACAATACGACCTCCTGTATCAGGTAGATGATAGGTGTGGGACATCTCGTATAAGACATGTGGTCTAGTTTTGAGACTGTCGCAAGTTTATGAGAGGATTGACTTGTGATGAATGATGGTGTCCAAAAGATGAGATAAGCCGTCTAAGGCGTAAAACCTGGTTTCGACCATATCCCATGCTTGTTGTCAGACATGTGATTGGGATTGTTTAGTTGGTCATAGTGATGTCCAATCATTACTATGGGAATGATGAGTGACCATTCTTTGGCGATGTTGTGAAACTATCTTGTTTGACTTGTTTGAATGTTTGTCATTTTGTGAAAGATTGATTGTTTTGTTTTCTCAAAGTTTTCATCTTGTTAAAGGACAACTTATTTTGACGTGACGAGCCCTAAGGGGCTAACCTAGTGCCTCGGGGGTGCATCAAAGATGGCCTTTCCTACGTGAAAGCTCAAATGCAATGTAGTTTGACAAGGGTGGACTTGGTTTGACCTAGGGTCTAAGAGGAATACCTTGGGGGCACATTGTAGATGGCTTTGCCTACGTGAAAGCTCAAAGGCGTCGTAGTTTGACCATGCGGGTGGGTGACCTAAAACCTAGGGGGAGTGCCTTAGGGGCACATCGAAGATGGCCTTGCCTACGTGAAAGCTTAGAGGCAACATATTTCAGTTTATTGGTTTGACACTATTTTATGGCTTGGGAGTTTTGGTTGACTATGCGGTTTTTTTGTGATTTTTGATGTTTTATGATGTTTTGGGGATTTTTGAGAATATTTAGATGTTTTTTTTTTTGAGGAATATTTGAATGTTTTATGTTTTTGAGGAATATTTGATTTTTTTGTATTTTTGAGGAATATTTGAATTTTTTTGTATTTTTGAGGAATATTTGAATTTTTTTGTATTTTTGAGAAATATTTGAATGTTTTTGTATTTTTGAAAACGGTGTCCTTCAACATTGACTTCAGGATTAGGAATTGCCCCCAGTCAAGTGCATTGGAACGTTATGGTAAAGGCAAGGCGGGGGGAAATGTGAAGACTTGAACTGTTGATTTATTTCAAGGCCATGGGAGGGACATTATGATGCGTGGCAGATATGATACGGAGCGAGCAGGGATTAGTGCAGAATAGGGATCGTGGAATCGAGCGATGGTAGACAATGAAGTAGATATCAAGTGCACATGGCACCTATTTTCTAGGTTTTCACCATGGTACTTATCCAAAGTGCCACCAAAGTCATTTTCACTTTTGGACAGATTATTTCTCTTTACTATTTTTTTTCTTTTTCTTGATTTTTTTATTTTTTCCATTTTTTTTTGATATAATATCGCCGAAGGTACATGTTGTTGATGGGATCAAGTAATGGTTTGCCTTCAGGAGTGTCCATCTAATAGGTGCCAGACCCATAGGCTGCATTGATGACATAGGGCCTAGCTAATTCGGCTCAAAATTTCCTGGCTTTTCCTGTTCCATCTAATTTTTGGGATTCTCTTTTAGAACGAGGTCACCAATGTTGAAGTGCTGGACCCAAACTTTCTTATTATAACTACATCAGAGATAGTTTTGATAAGCTTGTAGATGAGTTAGTGCATTTTGTCTCCTTTCATCTAATAGCTCAAGTTCATGTAACCGAGATGTTCTATATTCTTCATCTTTGACCAACTGCTGCAATGACACTCTTAAGGAGGGCAACTCGACCTCGATGGGCAGGATAGCTTCAGAGCCATAGACAAGGGAATAAGGGGTGGCTCCAGTAGGCATGTGGATGTTGGTCTGATAAGCCCATAGGGTAGAGTTGAGTTGGATATGCCAGTCATAGCCAACAGCATTGACAGTCTTTTTTAGGATCTTTATGATAGTTTTATTAGATGCCTCGGCTTGACCGTTCCCTTGTGGGTAGTACGAAGTGGTGAAGTGGAGTTGGATGTAGAATTTTTCACAAAGTTCACGGACATCCTAATTCTTGAATGGGCGGCCATTGTTCGTTACAATGGATTGTGGGACACCATACCGGCATATGATGAAATTAAGGATGAACTTAGCAATTTGTTTGCCAGTGATGTATGTCAATGGAATGGCTTCAATCCACTTTGTGAAATATTCAGTGGCGGTGAGGATGAATTTATGTCCGTTCGTAGAGGTAGGGTGGATTTTTCCCATGAGGTCAAGTCCCCATTGATAAAATGGCCATGGAGACGTGAGTGGTTGCAGGTCCTAAGCGAGTGCATGCACAAGATCCCCGTGTATCTGGGATTGTCTACACTTCTTTATGAAGTGGTATGCATCCTTTTCCATTGTAGGCTAGTAATAACCCACTCTGATGATCTTCTTAGCAAGGGTAGGACCACTCAAGTGGGATCCACATATACCCTTGTGTACTTTGCGTAGGGTTCTTTGTTCTTCTTCAGTGTCAAGACATCTTAGGAGAGTATTATCAAAACCACGGTGATATAGGGTGTCACCGATGATGACGTATTTCGCAGCTTGGCAGAGAAAGGATTTATGTTGGTTTTAGGAGAGGTCGGCAGGTAGGGTATGGTCATGCAAATAAGCATAGATGTCATGGTACTAGGGTGACATGGGACCAACAATTTTGCAAACTAACTCAGTTTTTGGGATATCAAAGGCAGGGACCAAAAGTTGTTCCACCAAGAACTTGAACTGAGTTACATTACTTGGGATGTCTAGGAGAGATCCAATGGTTTCCATTGTGTCTGTTGCTCAATTCTGGACCCTAGGAATCTTATCAAAGAGAACTATGTCAAAATAAAGCCAAAAATTGTCCACCATTCTTTTATAAGACATGAGCTTTTCATTTTTGGTGTCGTACTCATTATTGACTTGTTTGATGATTAATTGTGAATCACCAAACACTTTTAATGTTTTGATCTTCCAGTTGATAGCCATTCAAAGTCCTGTGAGCAATGCCTCATACTCTGCTATGTTGTTTGTGCAAGGAAAAGATATTCGAAATACCTTAGGGATGGCATCACCTTGAGGAGTAATAAATAGAATACCAGTGCATGAGCCGTGATTTGTACATGAGCCATCAAAGAATAGTGTCCAAGTATTGCGTACATCTACTGTGAATATTGATTCATCAAGAAAATTGATGACCACAAGATTATCTTCTTGTGTGGGTGCTTCTGCTAGCTAGTCTGTGATCACTTGTCCTTTTATTGCTTTTCGATCAACATATTCAATATCAAATTCACTCAATAACATTAGCCATTTGGCCAGTCATCCTGTCAGATTTGCTTTATTGAGTGAGTACTTTAGTGGATTGATCTTGGCAATTAACTTTGTCTTATGATTCAACATGTAATGTCATAGCTTTTGGGTAGTGTAACGTCAAAAAATGTCCCCTTGGGGGCTTTTCCCTCATAAGGTTTAGCTCCCAGGTCTTTAGCATGCATTTAGGACATTTTAGTTCATATTTTGACATCCCGATAGAATGAGGCCTAGGTTTCATGGCAAATTGTACCTAGGAGGACCCCTTGAGTTGTACCCTGCCCAAAATAGGGGGGAGGACTTGGGTGCCTGCACTCTAGTCCTGCCCTATTTTTGGGCAGCCCTAATTTCTGGGTGTCAGTTTATGACCATTATTAGGTCCTTTTGCCGACATGGTAAGTTTTAATTTTTAAAATCTTGGTAGGAGTACTTGTAGTTGCATATATAAGCATGCTTAGGCATTCATTTGTAAACTAGATTCCAACTAGATGGCAATTGTGATGTTCAAGTGTTCTCAAGGTGATTCAAGACTTTCATTGTGTTGCAAGAGCAGACTTGTGCATTTTGTGTGTTGATATTTGCAGATTTGAGCATCAATTTCCTTATGGCATGAAGAGCATCTTCCTCCCATGAGAGCTTCACTACAAGGTGACATAATATTGTGTTTTCATCATTGATTCCTTTGGTTTTTGCCTCTGTCTCACAAGGGCACGTACTCTTTATCTGACAACGGTGTTCAGAGACTTAAGTGTCCTCTGGGGCTTGATTGAGGCAAGCCTCTAAACACCACAACCCTCAAACCAAGTCTTGTGATTGCAGGTTATAGGTGTCGCATTTGGGAAAAGTGGAGTTGTAGGAAGGATTGGCAGGCATCAAGGATTCAGGATTTGAAGAAAAGTCAGACACAGGAGCACTTCCAGGACTTGGGTGCTCGCTCTAGTGTCCTCCGTAGATAGATCTCCAAAAATAGAAGTTACAAGGCTGATCAGTGTCGGAAGGAGGTCCAAATTCTGTGAAAAAGTAGGTACCTTAGACTTGGGCACCCGCTCCAGTGTCCCTGACTGTTCTGCTTTGGAACCCCGAAAATAGGTATTCTGTGATTTGGTATTTTATTCTTGTCTGCAAGAAATTTTTCTATCTTTCATCAATTTGTTGTCGTATTTGCATAATTAGGGTTTTAATGGTTAATTAGACATAAGAGAAGGAAAATTAATAATTAAATTCCCTAATCCAAGTTTCCCTACATCTGCAAGTGACCTAGGGTATGATAGTGCTCGTCACTCGACCCTAGATCCTTGAATGTAAGGTGAAAAGGAGGATTTAAACATCTAAACATTAGAATATTAACAAATCTAATTTTCCCCTAAATAGGTAGCAAAGACTACGGCAAGGCAGATGTGTTCAATTGGACTGTAGTTTAACTCATATCCCACTAATGTTCTACTGATATATTAGATTACCCTTTCTTTTCCTTCTTCATCATTTTGTTCTAGTAGTGCCCCCAGTGCTAAAGTGGTTGTTGATATGTATAGTAATAGGGGCTTTCCTGGTATCAACGGCCTTAGGACAGGTGGGGACAAAAAATAGTCCTTGATCTTTTGAAAGGCTTCTTGGCAATGTTTTGTCCATACAAAAGGTACTCCTTTGTGGAGTAAGTGTTGGAAAGGTTGACATTTGTCAGCCAGTTATGCAATAAACCTCTTAATAGATTGTAACTTTCCTTGTAAGCTATGTAATTGTTTGAGAGTTATTGGTGGAGGCATTTCCATTATTACTTTTACTTTGGTGGGGTTGACTTCTATACCTTGATGCAAAATAATGTAGCCCAGTAGTTTGCCTAATGTAATGCCAAACACACATTTCTTAGGATTTAATCAAACTTTGTATTCTTTCAGTTATTTGAATATTTTATCGAACACCTCTAGATGAGTGTTTCTGGTGACTAATTTGGCCAGAAGGTCATCAACATAATCTTCCATACATGTATGCATATAGACGTGGAATATAGTTGTCATCGCTCGCTAGTATGTAGCACCTACATTTTTGAGACCAAAGGGCATGACGATCCAATAGTATGTGCCCCAAGGACATGTGAGAGCTATTTTATGCTAATCTTTTGGTGCTATTCATATCTGATTATATCCTAAGAAGCCATCCATTAATGAGCGAATTTCATATCTCGTTGTCAAGTCAACTATGATGTCTATATTTGGTAATGGAAAATCATCTTTCAGACATGCCCTGTTTAGGTCACGAAAATCTTCACATATTCTGATCTGGCCATTGGGTTTCATAACTGGGATGAGATTAGATACCCACTCTAGATAATCTATTGGCCTAATGAAGCCCACATCAAGTAGCTTTTTCAATTCTGCTTTTACTAGGAGCGCGATCTGTGGGTGCATCTTTCACAGTTTTTGCTTGACTAGTTTGTCATTTGGCAACAATGATAGGTGATGTAAAACAAACTATGGGTCAAGCCTAGGCATATTAGTATATGACCAGGCAAAGTTGACTTTTCGTGCCCAGAAGAAATCTCTAAATTTGACCTTTTCCTATTCTATGAGGGATTCTACGAAGTGAATGACCTTGGGCTCTTCATCTATGCCAAGGTTTGTTTCAACAGTTGTTTCCATTAACAGTGGTGATTTCTTCTGCATGATAGGAAAAACTTCCAAACCTCCATCCTTGGGCACCTTAGGGAGGTTTTCACCCTTAGATACGTCCTTTATTTTTTCTTTTTCATGGTAATGGGTGCCTTTCGGTTTTCACCCAGAGACCTTTTTTCTTTTTTTAATTTCACTTTTGTGACTAGAGGGTGGAGTGGATTCTCCAAAGTATGTAGAGTCATCCAAGTCCATGATGTAACTAAATTTATGATCCTGAGAAGTAAGCCTTGTTGGAAATAATGTAGATAACTGAGAGGGGAGGGTGAATCGGTTATCTTATAACTTTTCTTCTTTTTACTTTATTTTCTTATCTTATCATTTAGTGTTGTATTAAAACAATGCAATCATAAGAACTAAAAATGAATTAACACATAACACAAGAATTTTTACATGGAAACCCTGCTAAGGGAAAAACCATAGGGTGACTAACCCAAGATTGTATTCTCTATTAAAAGAATGAGTACAAATTTGGCACTTGCCAATTAGGGCTCACTGCCCGAGCACACTGCTCACAAGTGGCCCACTGCCTACAAGAGACTTACAATCTACAAATGCTTATAGATGATACCAAGGTGTTTGAACTGGTGAACAACATCTGTACATGCAGGAATTCAGTTCCAATTAGGCATAGTATACTGATATGGCACATTTCATTCATCCTCTGCTCAATATTGCTTTCCTATCACATTCCGGGCTTGAATAACTGTCTTCGAACTTGTCTTTACTTTCCTTCGCACTTAATCATTCATGCTATCACTTTTTTTTACTAACTCACATGCTTGAATCCATCGGGTATATATATCTGCATCAAGGATTTCCAACAACTTCTTAGTCGGCAACAAGAATACCTGAGATATTTGCAAGTTATTGATCTGTCGACTGAATCCATGCTTGATTAGTGATGCGCATCAAAAATGTAGGCATATAATTCATTAGTCATGTTGGCCAATGATGTATAATATCATAAATTGCTTGATCAACACCTTTTGCACATCTGGATTGAGGTCTGATACTCTGCCAATCAGTTCTTCCTTTGTCCGCTCTACTTGACTGGTACCCAACACTCAAATTCTCATATCTTTTTCATGTTTTAACACCGGAGGCTAAATCTCTGGAATACAATAGTCATGATACCCCTCTTGACTTGTCCAAGTCCGCAACTTACTGAGTTACACCATCTGAGAGATCCTGACCTTATTGTCAAACCTTGATACATACTCTATTCTTGTTCACTGGACCAAAACAATCTTCAATCTGACTTCTGGTATAGGCATATTATGTACTGCAGATGTGTAGAATAGACTTTGTTGCCATCAATGACAACACTTATGAAGCCACACTGTGTCTCTTGCCAACAATCTCTCCCTTTGGCATTGATGGCAACACTTAGTGAAAAATGACTAAGTGTCACAGTAACTCCCCCTTTGCTTGTGCTCTGTTTCTTTGCACTACTTTACCAGAGCTCCCCTTTTGCTGGATTCCTCATTTTTCACTATTCTTCACTCCCCCTTTGACATCAATGGCAAAGGGTGGAATCCACATACAAAATTGTGCAAAAACTATTTCATATATGGTCACATAAGTATATACAAATCATATGTTATACTTAAGTATATCTGCAAAGGTTGTCTTCAACTATACAGTTTCTGTGGCCCAACTCCTCTTCATTCTATCCAAAATGGAGATGTGTCCACTTAAAAAAAATGCATATGCTTCTACCCTCTTTAAGTCTATTGGATCACTGGTCCAGACTGTACTTTGTGCCTCTGTCAAGGCATCATGCATTGCCTCTAACTTAGGGATGATTATCCCTCTGAGCTCACACATTCTATCCACTATTTTCTTTTTTCTCTTTGACCAGTTCTTTAATTTCATTTATTATAGAAATAACTTGACATTCATGATTCACCAGAGAGGTAGTAAGGGGATCAAAATTCTGAGATAAACTTGACAAATTTCCTTCTTGTTCTTTCACTTTCTTCTTGATGTCCTCTGTCACTTTGGGCCAAGTTAAACAAAATTTGTATAAGTCCCCACCATCCTTGAGAGAATTTTCAAGGCTTTTTATGCCAATGCCTAAGGTTCTTCTATCATTAGCAATTATCTCTTGTACTTCACTAAACCTCTTTCCCAAGAACTCCTTCCGAATCTTAGTTTCTACTGATTTCTCTAAGGATTCAAAATGAGTGTTAACAGAATTGACCAAGTCTTTTAGATTACTGGATGGAGAGGCAGAAGGATCCTTTTGATAGGTTGGCATAATCTTCTCCAACATCCTAGATGCAATCTCCAATAGATCACAATCCTCCATGTGTGATTTTAGAAGTTTGTCTTTTTCTTTGGCCTAAGCAAAAGATGCTACTTTCATTATCTGAACTAGAGAGAGAGAATCAAAGTTTAGAGGCCCTTGGATTAACTCAGGTTCATCCAGCTCCATTATTTCTTTGTCTAGGAAATTTTGCACTATCTCTACAGTGTCTGTTACCAACTCTACTTCCTTCTTTTTGGGGGCATCCGGACTGACTGGCTTATTGATATTTGTTTCTTCTACCTATGCTTCTTCTTTTGGAATAGAGGAGTCTAAAGCCTCAGATGGCTCTTCATCATTTTTCTTTAATCCTTCGACATCCTTGTTATAAAATGTTTCTTCTTTATGTCCTTCCTCTTCTGGAATAGAGGAATCTAGTGCCTTAGATGACTCTTCATCATTTTTCTTTAATCCTTCAACATCCATGTTAAAAGGCTTTTCATCTATTTCCTCTATAATGGGAAGGTTAAATCTCTTCAAGGCATTCTAGAGAATTTCTTTTGTTTCATTTTCTATTTGGTCAGTTTCTCCAACCATGAGTTTATTCATCTGAGACTTGCTTCAGAAATCATCTTTACAATCCTTAAAAACCATGTCCATTTGTTTTGGAGTGATAGAAGGACATAGATGTATCACTATCTACTCCTAGATCTCCAAGTCTTTTGCCTTTGTATTATGTTTTCTTTTCTCTAATACATCTTCTAGGCTCTTTGGGATTAGTGAAATTATTTCAATGAATGCTTTGTTATAGATATTGAAATACCTTACAGTAGCTTCCTCCAGAATTCTATTGTCAACATCATTGTATTCATCATAGAACTCTGTCATCGGCTACAAGTTCCCATCCATAGTAACTGCCTTGATGATATCATCAATAGAAAGAGTAAGCTTCTCAACATACTCTGCTGACTTCTGCTCCACATCAATTTTGGGGAATTTTACTTTTTCTTTCTTCAATTATCTAATCTCTACATCTGACTTGGTCTCATCATCATCCTTAAGACTCACATAGGCTCTTTTGGCCTTGGATTTCTTTCTCTTTTCTTTTGCAGATGAATGGGCTTCCAGATTTGTAGCTTTAGAGCTCTTAAAGGTAGAACTCCTGGTAGTTCTAGTCCATGTGGAAGTTTCTACTAGAACTTGTTCTTTCTTTGCTTCCTCTTTTTTCTTTCTCAATTTTCTCTATTCTTTCTTTGTTGGCAATAACAACTTCTCTGGTGATGCCAAATTTCTCAGCCAGTGCTTCAACTTCTTTTCTCACCTTTCTCTTTGTCTCAGGCCTTCTTAGTTCAACATGCAGTTTTATGTTTAATTCTTTAAAAGTACCAAACCTCTTTACTTTGGGGTCTTTGGGTTGACTCAGTAAATGTTGAATATGAGTCTCCAATATGATTCCATCAACCTCGTAGTCCATGGGCAATATTCATAGTGTCCTTAGCTCAACTACCTCTATTAGGCACTGATCAGTATCTACCATAAAGTAGACTGTGTCTTGGTACTTCTCCACTATTGTTTTGGGAATTCTTTCTCTTGCTTGCATCATGCTCTGGAAGTTTTTAAAATAACCCCAGACAATTGTCTTCTGAGTTTGAGTGTCACCAAGTTCATACAAGTAATTCCTGATCTGTATAGCAACCGGTTTGTCATTTTCCCAGATCAAACCTTTTGAGCCTGGTAACTCATTCATAAAGTAGAAAAACAAGCATAAAACCAAATCACCATATTTGAAAGAGTTCTTTTTATCTTTCTTGATCTTTTACAGGTTCTCCATCCGCTGATTCAATAGGAGTTCACACAGGTCATAATCTGCATTCTCTCTTAGCATCTGGTATGCAGTGTAGATGGCAGTACCAGATACAAAGTTTTCTCTACTCGAATGGTAAATCTTGTATCCAATCACAATTGAGGCAAACTTGACTTATAGATTAGTGATGTCATCAATGGTCATTGCCCTCTTATCATATTTTGAACTTGTGGCTTCAGATACAGTTTGGTTCTTCACAGACTTAAGAGCAAGCAACCCACCAATAGAGTGCAAACTAGTTACAACTTTGATGGCATCTTTGGCTATTTTGAAAGGCCTCATTAACCACATGAAGTTATCATGGATCCTGCTTAAGATATACCAGACCCATTCGTCCTCTCCAAAACTAGAAAATGTATACAATTTGCAAAATGCTTATCTTTTAGGGTCTGGAACTCTAGTTTCAGATCAAATTTCTCACTGCTTAAATGATTGCGGTATAGATTCATCAATTTTAGGTCTCCAAAGTCCTCAATGTTTGCATGTATATAAACCCTAATGTCTTCTACATGGAGAACACCATACGGGGTACAGGAAAACGCACCCAAAGGATCAACCTCAATAGATTTGTGAGGATGGTTCTTGAAAGATGGCCTTGGTCTCTCAGAAACATTTACAACCATAAGAGTAGCCATTCTAATCAACGAAGATTTGGAGAGATTAAAATAAATACCTCTTCACACCTTAGGGTTTGGAGCGACTACCGGAACAAATTGCCCTTGGGTTTGATCTTTAACTGGGTTTGAGTGTTTTGCTGGATTTCTTCTTAGAGCTCTTCTCCCTTCTTTGCGAGTTCAAAGTGTTGCAAATGATGGATGAGAACCCTTTTAACCTTTCCCAAAAGCCTAATTTCCCTTTGTAATAAATGCACAAATCAAGTCATCTGGTTACCCTGTTTTGAGAGAGATTTTCTTGAATCACCGTGCAGATCTTTAAAGTCATTGTCTATGAGGGTTGACAGCATATCTTCACCCTTTTAAACATACCATAGGTCCGTGGATTAAAACATTTCAATTCTGGTTCATACCGGATCTGTCTGTGCAATTCTGCTTTATCAGATAATAGCTGATACAGGAGTTCCTCGTAGCTTCCTTAAATCTGCATGTGGATTTGTCAAATTTTGACTGGATGAGTTTTAAATGAATCTCCTCAAGCCCTTTAAATTGCAACCTCTTATTCTGACTCAATGTGCTGAACTCAGGCACTCACTAGCTGGCTGGGGGCAAAGGATCTTCTCTGTAGCTCCCCTTGAGCCAAAGCTCACCTTTTAGTTTTTGGAAGGATTATCAGCACCGAATTCCAGTGTGGATCCATCTCCAATATTCATTGTGCTCTTCTTCACCCAAATCTTACTCATCTCCTCTTGAACTTCATCTACATTTACTTTACCTTTGTCTTTATCTTGTTTTTTATCATGTTTTAATGGACCCCTTTTATCAGGATTTTTGCTTCTGCAGAATCTAGCTATATGACCGGATTTATTGAAATTGTAACACACAATATTTCTTTGCTTATTTGGTTGATATCCTTTTGATCTGTATTGATTTGCCATATGCCTCATTCTATTGCAAGTAAAGCATCTACCATTGAAAGAATTGTTTATTTGCATATTTCTACATTCATGAGATTTGTGACCATACCTTTTGCAACTAAAACATTGACCGGAGAAGGATGAATTATTCTGATTCATTTTGTTCCTGCACTAAGTTTCTTTATGACCGAACTTGTTGCAATTGAAGCAATTCCCATTGAAAGATGGATATCTTTGGGCATTTGGTTGCCTTACCAGAGGTCTTCTAGGCATGTTCCTTTGACTCCTGATCTAAAGTTCCTTTGACCAGATCTAGAGCTTTCACCTTTCTCATACCCCAAGCCATGCTTATCATCAACCCTCTTTTGACTTGCAAGAAGAAATTCAAGTTGGGTTGAGCTTATCTTGAATTTTTCATTGTATTCATTTGCAGATTGAAGATCTTGTTTGAGAGAGTCTATTTGGTTCTCAAGTTGTTCTTCATTGTCTCTTGCTTCTTCAAGATCAGATTCAAGATGCCTGATTATTCTATCCATTTTGTGGCAGTCCTCTATTTTCTCTTTGAGGGATTGTTTTAGATTATCTTCAGTCTTTCTCTTTTCTTCAATTTCTTGGGTGAATTTCATAACCCCTAATTCCATTTCATGTCTTATCATAATCACTTCCTTTGATAGCTTCTCACATAGCTTAGTATTCTCATTCATATCCTCATCAGTATTATTGGCTTCATTCTGATTTGCTAACTTCTGGAGTAGTTCCTTTCACTTTTTCACAGAAATACTAAGTTTTTCTTTCAACTCATTGATGAAATCATCAGCTTCCTTAAGTTTTGCTCTCAAATCATTGACTTCAGAGTGGGAATGTTCAAGATCATCTAGGGCAGACTAAAGTTGTTCTTTCATGCCATAAGCATCTATTGAGATTCCCAGATCTTCCTCAAGCTATTAAGCTTGTTCAGAAGAACTAGGCTCTGATACCAATTGTTGGAAACAATACAAATAAGTGAGAGGGGGGTGAATCAGTTATCTTATAACTTTTCTTCTTTTTACTTTCTTTTCTTATCTTATCATTTAGTACTGTATTAAAACAATGCAATCATAAGAACTGAAAATGAATTAACACATACCACAAGAATTTTTACGTGGAAACCCTGCTAAGGGAAAAACCATGGGGTGACTAACCCAAGATTGTATTCTCTATTAAAAGAATAAAGAGTACAAATCTGGCACTTAACAATTAGGGCTCACTCCCTGAGCACACTGCTCACAAGAGGCCCACTGCCTACAAGAGACTTACAATCTACAAATGCTTACAGATGATACCAAGGTGTTTGAACTAGTGAACATCATCTATACATGCAGGAATTCAGTTCTGGTTAGGTACAGTATATTGATCTAGCACATGTCATTCTTCCTCTACTCAATATTGCTTTCCTGTCACATTCCGGGCTTGAATAACTGTCTTCAAACTTGTCTCTACTTTCCTTCGCACTTAATCATTCATACTATCACTTCTTTTTTACTAACTCACACGCTTGAATCCATCGGGTATATATATCCGCATCAAGGATTTCCAACAACTTCTTAGTCGGCAACAAGAATACCTAAGATATTTGCAAGTTATTGGTCTGTCAGCTGAATCCATGCTTGATTAGTGATGCACATCAAAAATGTAGACATAGAAGTCATTAGTCATGTCGTCCAACAATGTATAATGTCATAAATTGCTCGATCAACACCTTTTGTACATCTGGATTGAGGTCTGATACTCTGCCAGTCAGTTCTTCCTTTGTCTGCTCTACCTGACTAGTACCCAACACTCAGATGCTCATATCTTTTTCATGTTTTAACACCAGAGGCTAAATCTCTAGAATACAATAGTCATGATACCCCTCTTGACTTGTCCAAGTCCACAACTTACTGAGTTACACCATCTGAGAGATCCAGACCTGATTGTTAGACCTTGATACATACTCTGTTTTGTTCACCGGACTAAAACAATCTTCAATCCGACTTCCGGTATAGGCATATTATGTACTGTGGACATGTAGAATAGACTTTGTTGCCATCAATGAAAACACTTATGAAGCCACACAGTGTCTCTTGCCAATAAGCCTTCTCTCAATCCCATGAACTCAGCAATTGCTTTGTCATTCCTGAATAAATCTAAGCTAGGTGGAGTTTGTTGGTCCAAGTCTACTAGCTCAGGATGGACTAATGGTAAGCCATCATTGGTGTTTAGGTAACTTATGGTCATGGGAGTCAGTGTGCAAATGGAAGTATTATCGGGATCCCAAAAGATATTGATCAATGCAGAACCTTTAGGTAGATCGGGTGTGGATGATGTGCACTGAGGTTCTAATGTGGATGTTTCAGGCTCAAGTTTGGGCAGGTCCCTTGATGTCTTGACATCCTTAGAAGTACTCACGCTCCTTCCTAGAAGTAACTTAGTATGTGGATCCTAGTCTTGTTGTGAGGAATATCCTAACCCTTTTTTACATAGCCGCATCGTTGGCTGAATAGGCTCGGTTCATCCATTTCCATTGGGTCCAAGTCCACTATGCCCATCATATCCTTGCTTCTTGACGAACTCATATCCCTTACCATATTGATCTATGGGAATTTGACATGTTCCACTTCCTCTCCATCCTTGTAAAGCCATGTAGATATATCTTCACTGACATCCTCTTTAGTAAGTTTGTCCCACTTTGTGAATGTAGTGGGCGCAACTGAGAGAGTTTATTTCAGTTGAATTGGGGAAGGCTTTTCGCATGACTTAGGTGAGGTAGGCAGTTTTCTGATGTAGTAGGACCTTTCTATCTTGTATTCACCGTATCCTCTATCTTGGATTTGAATTTGAGGGTTGAGTGGCAAAAAGAAAGTGGTGGTGGATTTCGATAATGTGGATGGATCGACATAGTGAGATGAAGTGGATGGCATGATTCCTCTATTTACAAGTACCTGATGTTGGGATACCTCTCTTAGGTGGCTACAATATCAAGAAAGGCATTAGGATCATCAGGAATAGTGATTTATGTGCCATTATAGGGAAATTTGATACATTGATGGTACGTGGAAGGGACGACTTTCATGGCGTGGATCCATGGTCAGCCTAGGATGAGGTTATATGGAAGCTCGGTATCCAAAACATAGAATATGGTATCTTGAATAGCCGGTTCAACCCTTACAGGTAGAGTGATTACTCCCTTTGAGGAGTGCTCAACATCATCATATGCCTTGATAACAATTCTCTTCATTGGATCAATGCAAGCCTCGGAATATCCCAATATTAGCACCAACTTCAAAGGACATATATTTAATCCTACTCCATCGTCTACCAGGACTTGTTGGATTTTATGTTTATTAATGAAGACTTTGAGGTGTAGGGGATCATTATGGTTGGAGCAGTGTGAGGGCAAGTCTCATTCTATGAAGTTCACGTTGTTCACCATGGCTAATTGTCCCACCATGGCCTAAAATTGGTTAACATTTAGATCAATTGGAACAGAAGATTCTAGAAGTGCTTTGTCCAGAATGGCCTTGTGTTTGGGTGAAAGACAGAGTAGTTCGAAGATAGATATCTATGTCGGGGTCTTTTTAGGTGATCTAAAAGGTTATATTAACCTTTAGCTTGTGGAGTGGATGTGTTGGAAGAGTTGGTGGGTGCGCTTTGCAACATTATTTTGGCTTTTCGGGTGGTGATGGCACATTCTAGATGAGATTTTACGCTAATCATGGAAATGTTGTTATCACATGCATGGATGTTATTGATAGTGTAATCATAGGCAATGCTATTATAGTTGACACTATTATGTGGTTTAGTTCCTTATGAGGAGGCTTGTCCTGATCCATGATTTTGTAATGGGTTGGTAAAGATGGTATGATCAGTGTTGGAGGAACTGGATGGTTTATCTACACCTATATCACCCCTATCAATGAAGTCTTAAATGATATTTTTCAATCTATAGCAATTTGACGTCTTATGACCTTTGATTCGATGGTAATCGCAGAAGTCATTGTCATTCCATGAAGGATGTTTTAAGGCTAGGTCGTATTGTCTAATTTCTGGTAGTTGAATGAGATTGTTTTGTAATAACTTCTACAAGATTGATTCAATTGGTTCTGTCAAAGGTGTATAGTTACATCGAGGGGTATTATTCCTAGGAGGTGGTCTCCTCTGATTATTTTGGATCACATTCATTGATTGCTATTGAGGTTGCAGTTGTTGTTGTTGTTAGACATGTGGCTGATTGTTTATTATGGGGGTTTCTTTAAGTGTGATGGTGGGACCAGCCCTAAATACTTTAGCATCTACACCCTGTCATTAGTAAGATTTTGTTTCAAGCCCAAGTCTTGTTCTTGTCATAGGGCATGTTTTGGATATTTTGATTTTTGTTAAAAAATTATCGTGCCTTTGGCGATAAGAGATTTTTCGATGGCTGCCCCCTTCTTGACCACCTCTCTGAAGGAAGTACAACAATGGATTTGTAATTGATGCATAATCTCTTTGTTTAGGTTTTCTACGAAGATTGGCACTAGTTGATTTTTGGGAATGTGACAAGGGCATTTACTTGTTAGGCCCCTCCAATTTTAAAAGAAGGAGATGAAGGTTTCTCCATCTTCTTGTCTTGTTTGGCACAAGGTGTCTATGTTCACGTCTATCTCTATGTTATAGGAAAAATGTGAAATGAACTTGTCCACGAGTTATGTCCATGTTCGTATCCCTATGGGGAGACGTGCAAACCATTCAAGAGCTTGGCCTGTGAGGCTCATTGGGAAGAGTCTCATTAAGTAGGTATGATCATAGGTGAGCTCTAGGAAAGTAGTATGGAACTCGCGTACATGTTTGACGGGACTCCCCTTTCCCCTATATTTGTTAAAGTTTGGTGTGGTGAAATTTGGGGGAAAAGGAGGCATGTAAATGCTTTTGTCAAATGGATATGGGCATAAGTCCTCCATAGAGTATGGTTTCTTTGTTCCCAAAACTTGTAAGCTCAAAAATTGTTGTTGTAGTTTGTCCAACTCTTGGGTGAGAACTTCGACAGGTGTGTTGATGGTGTTTGTGACCGCATCTAAGTAGGGATTTGTCATGTTATAAGTTCTCGTGTTGCCAACAAGTAGGTTGGTGTTGGTGTCCATGTTGTAGTGAGTGTGTAATGGTATCATGTTTTGTTTTTGGTTGTTGGTCATGAAGGATATGTTAGGGTTGATGTATCAATAATGGTATGGTATGCTTGTGGTGTTGAGGTTTCAAAATGAAATGTTAAGATCCGCTTGTTGTTGGGTGGGATCAATATGAGAGGTACTAGTCACATTATTGTTAACTCCAAGTGGATTTATGGGGTTTGAATTGACATAGGATGCACCCAAACCTGGGCTATTGATATGTTGGTTGAGGGAGTCGATATTGAGATTGTTCATGTTGGTATTGCAATTGGACCCAAAGTTCGTGTTTGTGATTGACGTGGTATTAATCCCTTGGGTTTGGGCTTGCGAGGTCACAATGTGTATCCTTCATGTTCTCTTAGCTTGACCTTGAGGATTTTCTGTGAAAATGAAGGGATTTGATGTGTGAGTCATGACATTTGTGTTATTTTCCTCAAAAGGGGAGGTATGTTTACTTTGATGGATTCATGTGAGGTTTGCCCTAGAGGTATGTTGACATGTTCTTGGGTCTGATCTATAAGATTATTAGAGTATGAGGCATAGCCTTGGCCTACCAAGATAGCATTAGTGGGTCTTACCACGAGCGTATTTATGTCAACACCTTCGAGAAGTTTGGTTCCATTTTGCAAGAGGCGCACAAGATAACTTTGTGGGTCTACGACAATCATTTCATCTAGGATCATCAATACTCTAGGGTCTTGTGATGTGGCTTCAAGGACTTCTGGTGTGACCCTGGGTTCGTCATCTTGCAAGAAGAGATTGTCAAAAGGATTCCCCGTGTTTTGGTTAGGTTATTTGTTGGAAGGGGTGCCAAATCTCATTGTGTCAGTGTGAGGATCTTGGGAATGTTCTAAGTTTTCTTCTCCCTTTCTTTTCCTTTGCAACCGTGTTCCAACCATAAAAGACCTTGGTAGTTTATGCAAGGTGGGAAAACGATCTAATGAGAATGCAATGTTTCTAGGCTATGTTTTTGGTATTTTTGGATAAAGTGATAATGCAAGTTGAGAATATACTATGCAATTTTCTAAGGGTGCCTAAGGATACTAAGAATGGAAATGCAAAGTTATATTTTGGTCTTTTCTAATGAGTAGATGTTAATGGAAGCGACCTAAGTGTTTTATGCAAATGGGAATGGGGATATATTTTTGGTATTTTCTAAGGTTATACTTATGAGGATGGAGATGAAACTAATGGAATATGCCCAAGACTATAGTAGAGGTTAATGATTTTAATCTTCACAAAGTCTAGCTCCAATAGGATACTATTGTCTACTAATGACTTTCAAAGTACTAATTGGGTTTGTCAAGACCTTGGAATTTTGATGCGACAGAAGTGATTGATTGAAGCAAGTTCGGAAGGTGGACCTAAACTAGTCGAGTGAGTATTAGGCTAACGTTATGATTGATTGGATGAGAACAATGTCCAGGTCTTTTAGTCCAATTTCGCACTTATGAGGTAGTCACACTTTGATGGTTTCTCCTTATGTTTTGACCTAGGAAGATTAATTTTTGGAAACCTCTATTGATGTCCAAGGCTGAAATCTTAAGGTTCTAAGGTTACCTAAATGATATGGTAAATATGAGATCTAATGGGTTTTGTGTATGCAAGCTAAACCTAAGAAAATGAAGAATGGTTTGTAAGTGGATCCTAAAGGGATGAAAACTAATAGGTATGAAATGTCTTTAAGACGGTTGCAATTGAACTTGGTTGGGAGAATAATATTTCAATAGTTCCCCTAAGGCTTTTTAATCTATTTGTAGGCAGATGCATTTCACTGTCTTATGCATCACAAAAAGTTTCCTATGCGTTGCACTGTTGAGCAGATGCATTTTGTAGTTTTAGTAGACCCTAAAATTAGTTTTTCTAAGTTTGTTTGATGATTATGTGGAAAATCAGAAAGCACATCAGTCATGAAAACACTCAGCAGTCAAATTTGTGGCTATGTCTCTTGTTTGTTTGACATTTTTGTGACAAGTTTTTGATTTTGAAAGCACTTTAGAAGACAAGCACAACCCTAGGCTAGGCAAGGACAATATTTGTTGAGTTCCCACTTGGATTGCTCCATCTGCACTTATTTAAAGAAAATAACCTAGAAGCTTGGTGGAACTGGCTCCCCCTTACATGACACTCACTTCTCAGGCACACCAAGCTTTGAATTCCTAAAGACCTGAAGATCTTAAGAAATTGTTATCTCTACTTTAAACTGTGAGAGTGTAGGACAACTCCAGAGGTCTATCTTTCGACCCCATGCGTCAATAAATAGAGGGATTTTGGCTACTAGCACAAGGTTCTTAATAAGTGCATTCATTCAAGTGGCCATACATGTGGTGATTCGCTCCATTTAGGAGGCCTCCCATGATGCAGAGGTTAAGCTCTACAGGTTTTCATGCACCATAAGGGGTACTGAGGGAGACATTCGTCGGTATGACATAACAACACCTATTGCTTATGACTTTTGTCACAAACACATTTTTTATATAGTGGTTAGAAAGAGCTTGGCTTTATCTTGTTACCACTTGGGTCATTCCCACCTTTTGAAGTGGGGTGGCAGGCCCTCTAAAGGTTAAAAAAGAAACACAAGTAAATGTTTTTTATCCCCAAGTCTGTACTAAGATGCGAGAGGAGATCATACACATTTACTTGGTCACACTCCATGGGGGTTCTTTTGAATTTATCTTTTTTAAGTCTGGTGTTATTTTATGTAAGTGAGGTTTTTTGGTTCCCAAGATCACCAATGGTGCAAAGGAAGAGCATATACCTTTCCACAACCCTAACAAAAATCACCAAACATAGAAAGCAATGATTCAATCCTCTTTTATCTTTTTAAATAATAGAAGATGCAAGTTTATTTTAAACCCAAATGAGTGAGAAAATGCAAGATTTGTGGTTTGTTTTAGCCAAATGCGTGAGAATGCAAAGTTCTTGTTCTTTTTATCCCATGAAGTGTGAACAATGTAGGATTGTGGTTCTTTTTATCCAAAAGAATGAGGTTTATGTTAATCCCAAATGAGTGTAAATAGCAAACAAAGTTGTGTTCTTTTTAACCCAAATTGAGAAAATGTTCCTAAGTTAAACCACACATGCATAAAATAAACCCAATGAACAAATTAGTGATTTGAGCAAAGATCTCCCTCCAATGCCACAAGTTGTCAACAGATATCAGTAACAGAGATAAAAACCCTAAGCTTTCTACAAAAAATAGAAAAACCCAAATAGAGAAAACTAAATAAAACCCTTTGTTTTTCAATACCAGACGCATGCATCACAGAAAGAGGTTGAAGCGTCGCATGGGACCGCCCAGGTGTCACATAGTCCCTACAAGTAAAAATGTTAGCAGAAAAATGGCATAAGTGGTGTAGGGAACAACAGAGGTGTTAGACAGAGTTGCACATGCGGTGCAGTGGAAGCGTCACACAGGATTGTGACTGCATCACAGAAGAATGTGACTGCGTCACACAAAGGCACGAAGGCATTTCAACGAAGGCATCATACTATTCTTTGCAAGCATTGCACTATTCTGTACAAGCGTCACACAGTAACCTGCAAACACAATTTTGATAGAAAAACCCTAACAACTAATAAAAACATGTTTCAGAGATAAAAATTTAACCCTAGAGCAGTGAGGTTACTTCCTGAATGCCAGAAAGATAGTAAACTTCTAGACATTAACAAGATAAACCCAAATGTGTTGAACCCTAATAAACCTGAGATGTAAAATCATTAAAGTATTAAACCCTAATGCTCTTACAAAACCCAAATGAAATAAGCAACATAAACCAAAGGGTTAGCTAAACACAAAGAGCATCAAAGACAAGTTAGGATCCTGCAAAAACAAATTATGATAGCCTCAAAATAACCAAATATCAGAGTTTTACCCTAGATACAGTCGCGGGTGTCATAGAATCCCTCTTATGAGTTGTAGACTCCATGAAAGCATCGCGTCATATGGCCCAAGCGTCACATTGCTCATCTTAAGCATCATATGAACTGGCTTATGCGTCGCACAGACCTGCAAAATTTAAAACCCTAAACCCGCAGACTGTACAGCCATTCACATTGGGTTCACCAGTTGTAGTCGGGTAAGAACACTGCTACAACCCTGCAAATAGTAAATTCAAACCCTAACCATGCAATGGAGCCCTAAATCAACCTAGAATCTAATCAACTAAGCATGGAAGAAAGAAACACTAGGTTGACTAATGCAATTCCTCTATTGTTGTTATCTAACCTAGCTAATCTAATGCACTCAGACTTGCAGGTCTACAAATAGGATGGAGAGCTCAAGAGTTGATAATGGCACAAGTCAATTTCACAAGTGGTGAGGTGAAAATAAGAGGGTAAGAGTGATTTTATAGAAGGTGAGATGCAAATGGAGGGCTGAGATGAAGAGTTGACTTGGAGGTAAGATCAAGGGCTGAGAATGTTTTAGGGTTTCTAGCCACAAGAGGACATAAGGTAATTTTAAATTAGAAGAAATGGTGAGGTGGGAGATGTTTTAAAACTAAATAAATTGTGGTAATTTATTTAATTTTTTGTGAGGAATGGGTAATGTAGAGGGATTTTAATTAAATAAGTGGGGACTTATTTAATTAGGGTAAGGTTGATAATAAAAATAAATGGATATTTATTTAAATTAGAGGGGTAATGTGGGTGTATGATTAATGAAAAAGTAAATAATAATTAAATTATTTAATTATAGAGGAATTTAGAAGAAAATAGCTTAAGCAATTAAATAAATGAAATTTATTAAATTAAAAGCGTAAGGGGGAATGGATTAATTAAATAATTAAAAATTATTTAATTAATAGCAGAATATGAAATTAAGATGAATTATGTGTGAAAACGTTGTTCGTAGGCCCAGGACATTTTTAAGTGTCTACACATATCGTTAGGACCAACATAAAAGATGCAAGAAAATGTCTCCCTAGGATGCAATTTCAATTTTTTTTGTGTACAATGATTGGTTTCTCCCAATCTCACTGAAACCATGGAGGAAAAGCAAATGGACTTGATGTGATGGATCTTGTTGTTGCTTGGCTACTTGACAAAGTAATCCCACCTATTGGGACCCAAAATAACTATGACACAAAACTCTAAAACATTCGTAAAACACCCAGGGCAAGGATTTTCATCAAGGTGATAGGAAGAGGTTTAACAACAAGTTTTGGGCAATCTTGGCCAACTAACAGGAGTGGGTATACTCGTCTACACTTCAAGCTCAACTTAAACTCTGGAGGGATATTCCAAGGGGTATACCTGAATAGGTATTAAGTTCAAACCAGATGAACAACTAAAAATAAATGAACATCCAAACCCAACTCATCTTCTTGACTCCAAAAGTTGTCACTAAGTCAAGAACGACTGGCTGTCACAAAACCCCTATATAGTTGATTCAACTGTGCGAATGTACATGCATAGGAAAGATGGTTTTTACCCTGAACCACAAGTGAATGTTTTGTTTAATTTAAAAGAATGTTTGATCCCTCTCCAATATGGACCAATGCCTACTATATTGGGAAATAGAGTCATAAGCAGTAAAGAGGGAAGAAAAGGATTGAACCAGCATCGATAGAAAACTAAAATGTATTCACATACATTTCTCATATTATATTTCACATATTGGATATACTTAATGATCTAGAACCAAACTACAAAGACCCATTTGCAATAAAGAGAAGACTCAAAACAAAGCTTATATTGATTTAAATATTGTCGCACATTATCAAATCTCTATTACAATTGCACCAACAAATGTGGTGAAGGAAAACATATAACTGTGATTATACATTCCCCTAAATCTTTACAAATGGCCATGGAGACATACCAATGCATAAAATATGCTTTACAATACATTCTTACACTGTATCAAAACACATTTCTCCATTTGCCACATGGACTGGCTTGATTTGAAGCCCTGAAACTATCCTAAGGTACTATAGACCTGACAATTGGCTCAGCGACCAACCTTGAAAACATCTTTCAAACATGTATATATAGCAATTCATTTCTATGCAGCTCCTTGGTATTGAAACTCAGTTAGCAAGAAAAACCCACGCTGCATTAAATTCAGGCCCACTCCCTTTTCAGAAGATTTGCACGTTGGGAAGAAAACCCACACCTTGCAACTCTAAGAATGTCAGAAGGAAGTTTGCTTGAACATTAAAGAGGGAAGGCCTAGACAACTACAGTATCTGATTTATCTGCTGAAATACTTTATCCCTACATATAATTTTGGTCCTTTTGCATTGAAGAATTTTACCGTGCCAACTACCTGCACAACACTATTCTACAAGCTCATTAAATTCTAGATACAAATTAGCATTTATACCCTTGCAATCAAGGAATTCATTTAGGGAATTATCTACTTCTGGTATTGACAACATTTCCAATGTCTTGTCTTTCTTTTCTATTTTGAAGCACTGATTATTGATTGTACCCTCCTACACTTTCCCAATTTATTGGCCAATCTTCTTCATTTCTGCCTCTTCTACTTTCCACTATCCACGTTATCAATTTTGCCTTATCGACAAATTTGCATTTTCTAGAACTTGGCTTGTGTTGCTTGGTTTTCCTCTTTCCTCATTATTCAGTCGACAAAAGTCATTTTCTTCGAATGTTGAGCACATTTCCCACTTATTTGCCTTTATCGGCAAAATCAAACAATTCTAAACTTAGTCATCTTTTATGCCCTATCGGCAACTTTCACCTTTGCTAAACTTTGAGCTATTTTGTCTTTATCAGCAAAAATGAACTTTTTGGAACCTTTCTTTGTCGCTCCCTTTATCCCTCTATTATCGACAAAAGTGAATAATTATGAACTTTGACCACATTCCTTACCTTTTTCTCCATTATTGGAAAATTTTCATTTTTTCAAACCAAGGGAATGGCACCTCCTTTATTGGTGAAAAGCCATCTAGTTGGACCAAGCTTCTATCTCCCTCTATCGACAAAGAAGCCCATCAGTGAACTACCAAAATTTTGAACTGCTTCACTGCCTTACCAATTTTTCTTCATAATCGGCAAACTGGACACTTTTTGAACCAAGCACCTTGCCGCCTTCATCAGCAAATTTGAACTTTTATGAACTTTGCTTTGTTCTCTTCTTTATCAGCAAAAGTATTATTTTCCAAACTCTCCTTACATTGTCAACTCCTTTGCCTTTGTCAGTGAACTTTCCATTGGGAGAACTCCTTATCAGTGAATCATATGGTTTTTGAACTTTGCCTTTCGTCAACTTATCTTTCTTTGCCCATGTTTGCCTTATCGACAAAAGTCACTATGCTAAACTATCCTTTAATCTCCCCTTTTGTCCCTACTTATCGCCTTGTCAGTAAAAAGTTTGTCAGTTGAACTCCTCATTGGCAAAACCAAAGGTTTGTGAACCAAGAGGTTTGTGAACCAAAGTCATTTACTTGTATTAGCCAAATCTCGCCCTAATATGCCCATTCCTTCACCGTTGGCAAAAAAGCCTATTGGTGAACTGGTAAAAAATGGAACTTGTGAACAAGTTCAAAGTTAGAGGATTTCTTGATTTGTCGATAATGGGCAAAAAGGAGTGAAACATTTCTAAGGGAAAAGAGACGAACAAGGGTTAACCAATTTTGACCAAGGAAAAACATAAAAGCCAAACTTTGACCAGGCATAACTTCTTCATTTTAAGGAATTTTGAGGTGGTTCAAAAGGCAAATATGCTTAGAATTCAATTCTCTATTCAATGGTGATATTTGATAAGAGATTTGCACATGATTTTTGGATTTTGGGGGGAAAATGGGCACAATGGGAACTAGTTTTTCTGGGCTCCAACACCACCCATGTTCTCCTCCCTTGGTGGTGGAATTGGAGTGTTACTTACATGGGATGGGGTTAGAGTTGGAAATGGAGTGTTGTTCACATAGGATGGGGTCAGACCTATAGAATTCATTGTAGCAAAATAGTTAGGGACATGAATGTTCATCATGTCCCTAAATAATGCATGATTTTCTAGCAAAGGGTTTAGTAGATTGCTTAAACGCCTTTATCTCTCTAAATTCCTCCTTTCCACTTCAAGCTCTCATTCCATTCTATCTTTCTCCCTTTGATTCCTCTCCTTTCTCCTTTTTCTACTCATTTTTCTACCTTTGTAATATTTTTTATTGTTCTCTTGCTTGCCTTGCAACATCTCTATCTAATCTGGCTTGATCCTTCAATTCCCTTGCAACAACACATCCTACCTTTTTGTCCTCAATTTCTTGTCTCTTTCAGAGTTTTATCTCCTTGATTTTTGCTTCTTTTTCTCTTGTTGCATTCAAAGAGTCATGTAGTCATCTATTGTTAAAAGTTGAGACTGTCGGCTCAACCGAATTCCACTATCCTCTATAGTCTTGGTTCTTTCCTTCACAATGTGAATGGGACATTTAAGGAATTTATTGATGCATGAATCGCATTAGGAACCCAATGATTGGTTGAATTCTCCATGTGTGGTATGTTCATCTTTGTTGCAAACTACCTCACTACCCTAGCCCAACTTTGCAATATCTCCACCATTAGCTTCTCCAAATTCAGCATAGTAATGTACCATTTTAAGTACATTCAATGTGGGTGGTGGAGAAGGGAAGGAAAATGTGTTGTCTTCTTCTTGGGAATGTAAATTGATTCCTAAATTCAAGGTTTCCTCCACCAACCATGATGGCCGATTTGGCTAAGACAGAAGGCTAAGTCCATCTTTGCTTTATTCATGTTAACTTTCTACCCTGTCAACACACAATTGACCCCCCCATAGGTTTAGTTGAATCATGAAAGGTACTTTGAGGTGAAGCCTGCAAAGTTTCCTCTGCCACTATGTATGTTGTTGTAGGATGTAATTCAGCATTTGCAAGGCCCGATAGCAAAGTGTTCACCACTTCCACTAGTGAAACATCAACCCCAGAAAGACTAAGGATGTTATGCACTGAAGAATCATCATTGTACATGCTAAACTGAAATGTATTGTTGGGGTGCATGTCCTCCATAAGTGCCTCTAAATTAAGGGGCCATATACCTATTATTTTAAATCTAGTTGTGATGTTTGAAGCTGTCAATGCTTTATGAAACTACTTGATGCCCACTTTTGCCAATTCTACTCTTTTTATTTCAATGTTCGAAAACCTTGCTAGCCACACTACTCTTTCATATTTGAAGTATGATTTAAATGCTAAAAATATACTCACATCTAGTGGTTGTAATTTGTGTGAGGTGTGCACTAGTAGTGGCGATAAATCAATAACCAATGACCTAGCTTCTTGGATAGTTGTCATAGGTACATGGCTTCCATGGCCATCAAATATCAACAAGTGCCTATTTGTCAACGATACACCACCTAGAACTGATTGTACAAAATTATATAGCCAGTTCATAAACAACTCTTTAGTCATCCACGCATGGGGTTGGGGAGCCATGAATGCACCCGGTTCACAGCAGTATAATTTTTAAGCTAATTTTTACCTTTGAAGAGATAAAACCCTGGTATGCTCTATCCAACAGCATTAACATAATGCAAAACAATTATCCATTCCTTACTCTTCAGTATGATGTAGGAAACACTTCTACTACCTCTTTTGGCCAACACCTACATGGCTCCATTTCTCCCTACCTAAATGCTAGTTTTATCATAATTCCAAATTCTTTGAGGACCATATGGGTTGGCCTCATAGGCTTTGAATAGTGTCTCATAGAATGCAGCAACAACCACAAACCTGAGATTTAGAGCTTTGTCTCTATAAAGGCCTTCCACTATCCTTAATGTCATTCCAGGATGGTGCCTTTTAAAGTTAGTCCACCATGACTTACCAAGAAGCCCATCCTTAAATGGGTTCAGTCATGTTTGGCAAATTTGTGCAACTTATGCCTTGAGATTAATAATCTCAATCCTGTGGCCTATTGCAACTATCTCTTTATACCATTTGACTATTAAAGCCTCTTAATCTTCTATCAAGATTGTGGGAGGACCTTTTTCTAAAGTTGAGGTTAAACCATCTAACTAGTTGCTGAGTGTGGTGGTAGGGATTCCCCATTTCTTTGTTGCACTCCTTTTAGAAATCCCATTATCATCCACATCAAGTTAAGAGTTGAATTCATATCCTCTTTTGTCCACTCCCATTGAACTAAAACCTTCTTACTTCTAGTAGCTGCATTCACCTGAACAACTACCTCAACTGCTTGTGGAGTGCTCTCATTAGCAACTTGAGTTTCCTCATCCATTAGAAATCTAACTCCTCTTTTTTTAAGGCATGGTTGTTCTAGTCTTTTCGTGTCATGTCGGTTCTACATTTGACCTTTGATCTTCATCTACACATTGGAACAAACACATTTGAACACCAGTTTTGAAATTTGGAATCTTTTAAATATTTTCAATACAAATTTAACAAAACAAAGAGACTTAATAATTGAACTGGACATTCCACCAACCTGTGTTGATTAGAAGAGAAGTTTGTAGGGTAGCGTAGCCTAACTTTCAAGTTCCACTTGGACTTGTACATGATAGGTAGATAAATATTGTTTACTCAGCCATGCATGCAGTGAGGTTGACAATTTAAACTTTTTGATGCAAGTTAACAATGAAGAGTAACAATCAACTCAAATGGTTTAAACAATATGAGAAACAAAAACAAATTTTCAATATCTTTCACAAACAATACAACTTTTATCATACCATTTTCTTTATCTTTTAAATTGCAGTTTGTATCTTGAGTTTGTAACTTGAGTTTGAGAGTTCACAGTGATGCTCTGAACAGAAGATTTTTGATGTTCTATGTTTGATATTTATAGTTTGACATTTTTATGTTGAAAGTTTGGCAATTTGATATTTATAGTTTGGCATTTTGATGTTGAAATTTTGACAATTTGATGTTTACAGTTTGATAGTTTGTATTGAAAATGTTTACAGTTTGATGTTAACATGGAAGATGTTTTCATTTTTATGTTTACAATTTTTTAGGATATATAATACAATTTTTTCTTTGGGGTTTTGAAAGATCATCACTATTGGGCATAGAAACAGATTAATTTGCATGAACAAACATTGTCTTGGATACTTAAGTGTGAATTTCATAATTCAAACATCTCCCTACAAACACATCTCCCAACAAAATTAGATGCCTAATACCAATTCAATAGACTTGTAGTTTGCAAAATAAAACTTAGAATCTTAGTCACCCTCAAAAACACATCATAATCTAAAGCATGTTTGAGGTCCCAATGAAGAAGTGCTAAGAGAATAGCTGTAGTATGCATTCTGCTAAAAAATAAAGCTTAAAATACAAACTATTACAAATAGACACTATAGTCCATGCTATTTTTCTTAAATAAATGAAGGATCAAGATGCAAAACCCTTAATTATTTTGAGGAGTTGGATCATACACATAGAAAAATTATACAGACAACTTCAACATAAAAATACTAGATAGTATGCTTGTGCAACTTTATAATGCTCCAAATAAAAAATATAAAATAGAATAAGCCCTGAGATTAAAGTTGGCCTCAATTAGAAATAAGGAGAATGTTCAACTCAAAAGTAGATAAGATTTGGGAAATAATTTTGAATTGAGCTTCTAGAACATACTAACCTATCCATACTGATACAGGTCAAAAAAGTAGAGGACATTTGGAATTGAATTTAGGAACATAGAATAAAAATGATTGTTTAGCATAACAGAAAATAAAAGTTTGGCCTAGAAATAGATAATGATTTAAAAAATAGTTTCTAGAGATTCTAGAACATATGGTTCATCATTTGAAGCTATAATGGTTAGAGAAGAAGAAGAGACACTTTTAAGTAGATTAGAAATGTAAAGTAAAGATAATAAGATACAAAATCTTATGCTGACAATGAATTAGTGATTATGCTCATTCTTAATCTTAGTCCAAGCCTCAATTAGTAATCTTATGTTTATAGTTTGATGTTTACAGTATGTAATTATTATGACTATCCTTGTTTGAGTTTAAAAACATGATTATTATTACTACCCTTGTTTGTTATAGTATAGGAAAAATCATTGACATTTGCGCTTACAGCATAGGGATTTACAAAATAAGAAAATACAACATATATTGCAAGTGCAAATATAAACAAAAACAAAAATAGTAAAAAATATAGTAAAGGTAGAGACAATGAGGGAAAATTTAAATAGTTTAAACAAAAAATATATAAAAAACTCTAGAATGCTTCTCACAAATATGGGAAACAACATATATTGTAAGTGCAAATATAAACAAAAACAAAAATCGTATAAATAAAAATAGTATAAATTGATACAATATAAAGCAAAAATTATAGATGGGTTCTCAAAAATTGATGCAGGAGCATCTAGGTGAATGGGCTATCCCACATCAACCAAAAACATTTTAGTTTTCTTTTCTCATTTTTTTGGTGTTTGTTTTAGTTTGTGTTGGTGTTTTCAGGCATCTCTCAGTAGCAAGAACTCAAAAATTTGGTCAAAATTGCAAGATTCAAGTTTTCGCCAAATTGTCATTTTAAGGCTCCACAAGGCCGTTTTACGGAAAGAATTGTTTCCAGAAATCTACAAGAGTTGGGTTGAAATCCTTCAAAATATATATCATTGGTTGAATTGTGCACAATGTGGTGAAGGTTTTGTGATTAAATTCCTCATGGATTGAGAGAATTAAAATCAGAAAATTTGGCCCTGTCAGCTACGGAAACAATTAATTTTCAAGATTTTTAAGAACTGGGAAAATTCATTCCAGGGAATGATTTGTGATGATATTTCACCTAATGTGCAAAAGGAATCACATTCCAATTCATCACTGTTTGAGAGAATTTAAAATTCTCTGATCAAGGCTGACAGTTTATGGGAAATTTAATTTCTCAAGTTTTATGAAGTTTGGGGTGAAATGGCTTGAAGGAGACCTTGAGAATGTCATTCCATTCATCCTAGCAAGTTTTCATGCAAAATGATCTTCTGGGTGAAAGTTATGTAAAAAGGCAATTTTTCAGCACCTTGGCATATAGAGTCCAAGTCTCCTATTTGGAAATTTTTTCCAAACAGCATATACAACCTCACAAGGTAATATTTGGTGGATTTTTTATCTCATATTCATCTTGAGAAGCAAATTGAAAGATCAAAATGGGAAGAAATAGGTAATTTTCTATCTTATTGCGATTCCACCACTTTGAAAGGGTCAAAATATGTATTTCTTTGCCAACAATTTTCTTCAGTAGCATAAATAAATTAATCAACTCAATGTAAGTCTTTGAGACCTTTCATTCAACTTGGTTAAACAGTAAAATAGTCTAGGTGAAAATTAAAGGAAGTGTTTTATGAAAATTTCAAATTTTCATGGTTTAAAATTTGCCTGAAATAGCAAAAATACCCCTCTAAGTAAAGGAGTGCATGGATGAGTTAATGATGGTGTTGGCAGCATTAAAATAGAAGTGTAAACACCTCTTTTCATTTCCTATCTACCTTGGAGAAGTTGCAGGTCATAAATGACATAATAAATAATTGTTTCAAACTGAAAATAATGCCTTAGCTTATAAAAATGCCCTTCATAATTGTGGATAGCCTATGGAATGCATGGAGGTTCTGGATGACATTTCATTTTTAGCTAGAGTTATTCATTTATGGTGTCAGTTTAGATTCATTTGAAGGGGGAATTTAATTTGTTTTTAATGTAGATTATAATGGTTTTGTGGGGGAGTTATTTGCAGTTGCATAAGAGAATTGAGAGCAGATTATGTTGCAGATTTGGGAGGAGGGTTCTGAGTGTAAAATCAACCCACGAGAGGGCACAAAGTGAGTGTAGTTTGTTTTTGAAAAGAGAGAAGGAGAGTTGATGTAGTTGATGATGAAAATGGAGAACATGAGTGAAGGAATTTTCCTATGAGAGGCCATGAAAGGCCAAGTGTGTGTAATGATGTTTCAAATTTATGTAGTCTGATATTTTATGTAATTTGTATGAAGTTGTTGATTTCAATAAAATGAAACATATGTGAGTTGTTTGCATTTTATTGAGTGGTGAGTTTATGTGGATTTGAGAGTTTTCAGCTGTGAGTTGGTCTTTTATTTCCATCAATAGTATTAGAGCAGTAGTTCCTGAGTGTGAGGACAGAACCCTTGATCTAAGGCAATCTACACCAGAACCTGAGGGTAGAGTTGTGAGGAGGAAGTCACTAAGCATGTAAATAGATCGCCGAACATGAGGCAATTTACACCAGGACTTGTGAAATTAGATTGAGTAGAAAAGAAGGAGAAATTGTATTCTCTATGTACAAACAGATCATCGAACAGTGAGGCAGTTTGTACTTTAAAATAGTGGATTTGAAAGTGGAAGTAGAATTGTTGATTTGAGGCAGCTTCACACTGATTAATTTACACATTAAGTGTAAGAGAAGGATAAGAGAAATGGCATGTGTAGTTGATGAGTTAGAAAGATTTATGGATGACACTGAAAGAAAAAATAATTTTGAGAAAGAGGAAAAGAAGATTAGAGGAAAGAATAATATTGTAGATATGAGAGAGATGGTGAGGAATGGGATGATGGACTTTGAAGGTCCTATATTTGATGAAGAATTTGGTGAAGATGAAGAAGATCTCCTATTCAAAGAGGAGATGAGAAAGATAGATATCTTATTTAAGGGGCAAGTGCTAGATGAATGTGATAAGGGGATGGAGAAGATGCAAATGGGAGAAGATAAGTCCCATGATTATGCTAATATTGTTTTGTTTGCAGGTAAAAGAGAAGATACAATAGAGTGTGAAGATGAGATCCTCATACAAGAGGATGAAAAAGAAAAGACAGAGATTATAGCAACATGCCTTGTTGAAGACATGAAGGAGGAAATCAAAACAGAAAATACAGCAGAGGTTGAGGAGCAAAGTGAAGCTACAAAGCAAAGAAAAGTTGAAGTAGTAGTGGGGAAGAAAGAGGTTAGTAAGGTAATGCATAATATGTTTCATTTTTATAATAAAGATGAGAGTGGATTGCATGTAGGTGAAATAATTGTAGTAGTTAGTCTTGTTGAAGACATGAAAGAAGAAAGCAGAAGAGAAGTTGTAGCAATTAAAAAGGAAGAAGATATGAGCAGTGAAGAAGATGTAGTTGTGGAGATTGAGATGGCAACAATAGAGCTTGATGATGTTGCAGCAGATGAAGGGATAAAGATGACTTATTGTCATGAATTTTGGTAGTAGAAGAAGAGTGGTTTGATAAGCTTGCTGATGGAGGAAAGAAGATGATGTTGGAACAATGAAGAAGGATGAGGTAAATTTTATTTTGAATATGATGATTATTATTTACCTTCTATAGAAGAGATTTCAATTGTAGAGAATGAAGTTGTGGATTGGTATGCAGATGTTGCATGTTTGTGCATAGAGGTTGTAGAGGATGGTGCAGGTGGAACTTGGTGGAGGTGGTCGGTCTGTGGTGAGTTGCAGCCCATGAAAGAGGAGAATAGAAGAGTGAGTAGTTGGAAGAAGAGAAGAGAGAGACATTGGTAGAGGTGGTCGGTATATGGTGGATACAAGTCCATGAGAGGAGAAAAGAATGAAGTGTAGATTTGTTCGAGAAGAGTGAAGCTTGTTCCGATAAGATGTTGGAAAAAGAGAAAAAACATATAGCATTTTTGTGTACATATATCAGTGATGGAGTTCACTATAGATTGCTTGCAATCTAAAAGGATGGTCCTACCATTCAACTCCACATTTGTGAGTGTATGCTCACAAGCTTCTTACCCAGCGTGTCTGATGTAGGAGCATCCAGGCGAATGGGCTATCCCACATCAACCAAAAACATTTTAGTTTTCTTTTCTCATTTTTTATGTGTGTGATTTGGTTTGCGTTGGTGTTTTTAGGCATCTCTCAGTAGCAGGAACTCAAAAATTTGGTCAAAATTGCAAGATTCAAGTTTTTGCCAAATTGTCATTTTAAGGCTCCACAAGGTAGTTTTACAGAAACAATTGTTTCCAGAAATATATAAGAGCTAGGTTGAAATCCTTCAGAATATATATCATTGGTTGAATTGTGCACAATGTGGTGAAGGTTTCGTGATTAAATTCCTCACAAATTAAGAGAATTTAAAATCAAAAAAATTGGCCCTGTCAGCTACATAAATAATTAATTTTTAAGATTTTTAAGATTTGGGAAAAATTACTTCCAAGGAATTATTTGTGATGTTATTTTTCCTAATGTGCAAAAGGATTCACATTCAAATTCATCACCATTTGAGAGAATTTAAAATTCTCTAATCAAGGCTGGCAGTTTACGAGAAATTTAATTTCTTGACTTTTATGAAGTTTGGGGGGAAATGGCTTGGAGGAGACCTTGAGGATGTCATTCCACTCATCCTGGAAAGTTTTCACACAAAAATGATCTTCTGGGTGAAAGTTATGCAAAAAGATGATTTTCTGGCACCTTGGCATACAGAGTCAAAGTCGCATATTTGGAATTTTTTTCCATACAGCATATGTAGCCTCACAAGGTATTGTTTGTTGGATTTTGTTTATCTCATATTCATCTTGAGAAGCAAATTGAAAGATCAAAATGGGCAGAAACAAGTAATTTTCTATCTTTTCATGATTCCACCACTCTGAAAGGGTCAAAATATGTATTTCTTTGCCAACAATTTTCTTCAGCAGCATAAATCAATTAATCAACTCAATGTAAGTCTTTGAGGCCTTTCATTCAACTTGGTTAAACAATAAAATAGTCTAGGTGAAAATTAAAGGAAGTATTTTATGAAAATTTCAAAATTTCATGGTTTAAAATTTCCCTGAAATAGAAAAAATGTCCCTCTAAGTAAAGGAGTGCATGGATGAGTTAATGATGGTGTTGGCAATATTAAAACAGAAGTGTAAACACCTCTATTCATTTCCTATCTACCCTGGAGAAGTTACAAGTCATAAATGGCATAATAAATAATTATTTCAAGCTGAAAATAATGCCTTGGCTTATAAAAATGCCATTCATAATTGTGGATAGCCTATGGAATACGTGGAGGTTCTAGATGACATTTCATTTTTTACTAGAGTTATTCATTTATGGTGTCAGTTTTAGATTCATTTGGAGGGGGGATTCAATTTGTTTTTGATGTAGATTATAATGGTTTTGTGGGGGGGGGTTATTTGCAGTTGCATAAGAGAATTGAGAGTAGATTATGTTGCAGATTTGGGAGGAGGGTTCTGAGTGTGAAATCAGCCCATGAGAGGGCACATAGTGAGTGTAGTTTGTTGTTGAAAAGAGAGAAGGAGAGTTGCTATAGCTGATGATGAAAATAGAGAACATGAGTGAAGGAATTTTCCTGTGAGAGGCCATGAAAGGCCAAGTGTGTGTAATGATGTTTCAGATTTATGTAGTCTAATATTTTATGTAATTTCTATGAAGTTGTTGATTTCAATAAAATGAAACATATATGAGTTGTTTGCATTTTATTGTGAGGTGAGTTTGTGTGGATTTGAGAGTTTGCAACTGTGAGTTGGTCTTTTATTTTCATCAAAATATGGGATACATCAACTTTATTGTTGCATCAAAACTTTGAAATCCTTAACATAAAAACATCACTTGTAGTACTCTAGAATGTCAACAGATATGAAAACTCTAACCTTGTAATATAAAAACTCTTATTAAATAAAAAATCATAGGCATTTACATTATACATTATAAAAACTGTAACAGGTAAGCATTTACATTTTAAGCAAAAACAACATATTACATCATATGGAACAAGCATACATTTAAAATATAGTGTGAATTTATGATATTGTTGATAGCAGTGTGCAATTTGAACTCCACACTTGACTTTTTGTATGGGATGTTGGAAAATTGAACTAGAAAAATGGGGGTATATGTAGGAATCTGTGGAAGTGTTGGTGATCTGTGCACTTTCATTTGATTGGTTCAAATTATTTAGTGTGGATTGATTCATTTGAGATAAATAGATGGATTTGATGGATGTCAAAAAAATTGAATTTGGGAATAAGTGTGAGAGGTGATTGCTTTGGTCGAATGATTGTTTGGTCTGAAGTCTTAAATTTTTGTCATGTTCTCTTGATGGCTTGATTGTCGAGCCTTAAAACTTCAATTGTATTGCATGCAACGATCTAAATGAGATTTGGCACTAAGTTTGAGACTTGATTGATTTGGTTGAATGCTTGTTTGGGCTGGAGTATTTAATTTATGTCCTCTTGCTTTGATGGCTTATTTGGTGAGCCTTATGTTGGTTCTTCCAACTAATTATCTGAATCCTCCAAAGATTTAGCTAATTTCTCATACTTAGAATTCTAGTTCAGTGGCCAACGAACAAGATTCAACAAGGAGTTGGAATCCTCTACACTTTTGGTTCTACAAGACCAAGGCGAGTGTACCTATACAACATCCAAGGGTATTTCTTGACTTAGGCTAGATGTTGATTCTTAAACAAAAAGTTCTCAATGAATTTATACCAAGGAAACGACTGACTTCTATCGGATCGGCTTAATCCTTTGGAAAATTAGTTTAGACTAGGATTGAGAACGGTTACTACTTCAATTCTACTCTAAAACAATAACAGAAAGAGAAATGATTTTGATTGTTGGGATAGATCTGAATCAACATATCAGCCCAGTGAGAGATCGATGCCTAATCACGGGGTTACAAAGTCAAGTTACATAAATTGAGTGAATCTTTCAAGCAATATTACTTCATTACAAATGGACTAGTAGCATCAATGCCTTACATCAACACTTCATATATCTAGAATTGTAAAACTATCCTTTAAACCACAATGTAAAATGAAATTAACAAAGTATTTCCCAAGCAATTATTTCTCTCCTTGAGAGATTTAGCTAAAGACAATACACACATTGCAGAGGACTACAAAGATGAATCAAAATATCCTTGATATTTATCACTCATACTAACTTCATTGATTACACAAATGGAGAGAATTCTGCAACCAGTATGACAATACATTCAGGATTTAAAATGATGCATTGCTCTATAGATTTGAACACAAAATAACATGTGACTTTCTTCTATTACTCTAGACTAAATACATAGACACACTAATGCCCAAAACAAAGATTTAGAACCCTTTACAAATGGCCGTGAGTTCCCTCTTATAGAAACAAGGGAGAAAACAAGCTTTAGGCCACAAACACGTCACATTTTCATTTGATAACTTTCATTATAACAAGATATGGGTGGTGCAACTACTCTTAGGGAGAATATCCCAATAGGACAAAGATAGTTACATGCACAAGTACAAATCCTTAGCCTCCAAAATATATTTGCAAAGGTTGCTGCAACATAGTTATAATTTCTTCAATAGCCTTTCCTAAAAGCTTAAAAGCCTGAGAGATATTAATTATGCAGATGAGGACAAAAAGTAGGCCCACAAGAAGACAAAATACCTATTGAGACTTGAAGGATGCACGTTGGTGCAATACTAGACTTCTTGCAAATTTCCCCACGAATTGAATTGCATCCATAGTTTGGCCAAGTCAAAATTCCACACATTTGAGACTAAGGAAGGCAAATTCCTTTTACCATGCTAATGGCAAAGTAACAGCCATCTGAGAAGTTTTTGACATGCCTGAGAGAACAAGGAAGCCCAAGAAGTCAAGCTCTAACAAATCTAACTTCAGAGCTCAAGCCTTCTGCCTTGTAACTTACAACACCTGGAAGAGGAAGGAGGGAAGCCCTAACCCTATTTATGTATAGATATGAAGGCATCGGGGGTCAGGCTTCGGGCCTTTGCCATTTTGCCTTATGCCTTCCCAAAGGGAGAATAAGGAAGCTCTGACATTTAAAACTCTGTAGTATTACACCATACTTAGAATATTTTTCATTGCCTTACTAGACTTCGGCCCTCGACCATTTTCCCCAACGAGAAGATGACTCATCCTCATCCACCTGGTGGCCTCCCACGGTTCCACAACCTTAAATAAAGCCTTGTTGGAATACTCTATGGAATGGTGGAAAGAGATAGGATGATGCCACATGGCACCCAATAGATTGCGGTAATGATCCATACTGGACTCTTTGCCAGATGTCACCTTTCTGCGCTTCCACCAAAATTTTTGCCTTAATAAAATAATCTCCATGAAATGGTGGAATAATTTAAAACTCGCCACATATTTCCTAGTGGGACCAACCAATGGGCCCCATTAGACTTCGGCCTTCAGGCCTTCCCCATTTCATCTTCTTCAAAGGAAAGAAGAAGAACAAACCTCTAACCTCCGCCGCACATTTCACACTTAGAAGGATTTGAACATGTAGACTCATCGGACTTCAGACTTCGAGGCTTCTCCCTAACACCTTCCATGAAGAAGACTAAAGGCCAAAGGCCTGAAGTCTGACCTCTGAAACACTTAGAAGAAAAAGAGCTCGTTAGATTTCAACCTTCAGGTCCTTCTCCTTCCAACCACAACACTGAAGAAGATGAAAGGCTGAAACTTTTACCTCCGAAACTCCACTTCAATTAGACAAATTTCAACACTTAGGCAAATTTTAAGCCTCAAACCTCAAAGCCAATAGGGACAGCACAACGAAAGGAAGGAGACTAAAACTCTGAAACTCCGACCAAGGCAAAAACACAAGGAAATACTTAGAGTTTTTTGGACTTAGTCATTTTTTGGGTTTCCTATCTTGCATTTTCAAAAGGCAAACACATAAAAACCTATGGAAGATATCTCTGATCAATTATAAATTATAGGTTCAACAATGGAGGTATAAAGTGGGATTCAGATAGAATTTGGGGAATTATCCTCTTGGTCAAATTTGGCAAGGTTTAGCAAATAGATGTCTTGAAAAAATAGAAGTCCCAAAAGTGGCTTTGGTTGGGGACGGATGAGTGCAAGGTCATCACGAGGATCCAGAATCTTCGAGGAGGTAGCAGACCACAAAAATAGTGAGTAGAGAAAGTACACAAGACAACACACCTATTTACACTAAAATACAAATGTGCATCGATATGATCAAGTAAATAATTGCTTCAAGAATTGTCCATACACTGGTAATTCTTGGATTTCACCATTCAAGGTGTGGATGAAATAGGAATCTCCTCTGTGATAATATGTATGACATAGGGACCTATTGAAATTAAGGAACACTGAAAGGGGGGTGAATCAGTGTTCTGCAAAACTTTTTATTATGTTCCTTTATTAATTTACCACATACATTCAAAAGAACGAAGCATGAACTTAAGAACAACAATAACAAGATCATCACACATGAACACCAGGATTTTTATGTGGAAACCTAGTTAAGGGAAAAACCACGGTGGGGGTTAACCCACAAGATTTTATACTCTATTAAAAGTATTACAAAATGGGAAGGCACATGCCTTCGGGCACACTGCCCAGAGCTCACGGCCTACAAGATCAATTACAAGAGTTCACTGAAATGTTTGAACTGAAGAATAGCATCTAATAATGCAAGATTACAGTTCCGGTTAGGCTCAATATACTGACTTCACACACTTCATCTCTTACTACCATGTTTCACTATTCTTTCATGATCTGAACCCTAGATCTCTTTGCTTCACACTTGTTACTGCTACACTTCGCACCTCTCACTTCATATTTGCACCTTTGCATCACAAAATGCTCAAACTCATCGATTATATATATCCGCAACATGGGATTTCGTCAACTACAGTCAGCCTCAAGAAAACTTAGAAACATTTTCAAGATCACTGTTCTTTCGGCTAAATTCATACACAAACATCAATGCAGACCACAAATTATGAATTCAAGTCACCACACATGTCGGCCAATACCATTGGATCTCATAAATTACTCAACTAACCACTTCTCTTAATCCGCACAAGGATCAAACACCAAGTTAGCTTGTTCTTCACTGGACTGAACTGTCTTGTAAGGAAATGAGAGAATCTCATAACATATTTCTAAGAACAGTGGTGTCTTTGACAGGTTTAAATTCTTTTCAATCGCTTCAAAAAACATGCACAACTATGCCACAAAGCGGAAATAGACATAGAACATTTCCAACATTGACCCTTAGAGGAAATACAAGCAACAAGATCTAATTTCAACAATAGAAATGTTAACATGAAAGATAGAACAAGAGACACAGATATATGTGGGGAAAACCATTACGGGTAAGAAACCCCACACTCCAAAGCATCGAACCAATGTATTAATTAGCAACAACAAACATGTTACAATACACTTGTAGGCTCAAGGCCTTAACATGGAGATTTACATCTCGCTCCTCTAGAAGAATAACTGACAGCATAACCCTGCACAAAGTCTCCTCAGTTCTAATCACAGCACTCGGGTTAGTCCTTCATACTGTTATCATGCCACAAATAGCATACAGTACAGGACATCACTGAGAGAGATAATTCTTCTCCCTCTCGGTCTGAATCCCCTTCACCCGAACTCTGTTCTCACTCCCTCTATTCTAGTCACATCTCACATTATAGAAATAGAACAATCAGTTACTATCTCAGACCGTTACAACTTCCAAAAGATCGACAGTTCATTTTTAACCATTCGCAACCGTTCGTATTCATGAGGACTAAATAGTCCCACATGCATTAGTTGACAAACATAGTAGTAGTATATATCCACGAACATGCAGAAAGTCTATCGTCGGCACTTTTGTTGCTGATGACCCCAGCCAGTCAATCATCAACGAACCATCGGAGTGACCAAGACCTTCGGTGTGACTTCATCCTTCTTTGCAGACAAAGTTCCTTTTGCCGATGGCAAACTCCATCAGACAAACCAAGCTCATCAGAGTAAGAATTCCACCGAAGGCTGATAGTGTTAGTCTCGCCGATACCAAACCTCCATCAATGAAACATACTCCATCACTGGAACACAAACAAGTTATGCCAAAGACCACCATTTTGTCGATACCACACCGTAGGAACAAACCACCATCAGGGAGACACAAACGGTCGGAGTAACAAACTAAAGCAAAGCTAATGGCTACACTCTGCCCAATCAAGTTGAACCCTTGAACCAACACTAATTGTTGAACCAATGAACCATTGAACCAATGCTGTCGAACTGATGAACCAATGAACCATTAAACTAATGCCTATAATCTGAGTCACAAGTACTCAACATTCTCCCACTTGACGAAGGAATTACAGGAAACCATCAATGCTCCAAGTTACAGAACCAAAGCTGATACTGCCTCCACTCCACTGTGCTCACAAGATACACAGAATCTCCAACATAACCAACTTCAAAGCTTCCAGAACATAGCCATGAAACCATCCTCCAGAAATAAGATAGAACATTAGCTAGAACAACAATCAGAAAATTGACTGCACCCATCCAACGGAACAAAACCCACGTGACTAAAAATAGCACACACAGCAAGTGCTAACTCATCCAATCACACATACCTCAAAGATATAAAAGAACATAGCAAACTTATGCCAGCATATATTCACCCAAACAATTCTACCAATGGCATTACATAGAGAGTGTACTCATCATGTAGCATTGCAGGAACATCCACCATGATATGCAAAATCTATAAATCAATAACCTGTACATCTCACCACCAGTCCAGAAATCTCTCAAGTTCTTCACACCCAACAATGAAAGAGATAACAGAACCTTCATGTTGTCACCCAAGAACATAAGTGAAAGCACATGACCACAAACTAGTGATCACTTCAGCTTTGAACAAAACCTCAAACCAATGTAATGTGAAACACACCATCAGAAAAATAACTAAGACCAAGAGAAACATTGCACATCATAAACTTGTAGAAAATCCTCCTACAAACACCTCTAAGTGCCAACTGTGTCAAGTATGATCTCCTTCACAACACCCCAAGGAGAATAACATAACAACACCCAAACAAACATTCAATCTCAAGAGATCAAATTCAACATATGTAATCATGCAACCAACATGGATGTAAGCCTCTCAAACCAAAGAAGATCAAACTAATCAATTTCCTGTTTCAGGAAATCAGCCCATAAACCATCTCCTAACAGTCCTCAACAATGAACGATATCTTAAACTCAAATGTACAAGGAGATAATCATGCTATCCATCTCTCACAATGAATCCTCCAGAATCATCTAATATCTATGAATGAAAACATAACACACCTGAGAGTAAACAATGGGCAATACCTCTCAAGTGAAACTTGTCGAGTAGACCAAGAGTGGGGAATGAGAATGTTCTTCCAATATATCCAAGTCCCAATGACTTTCTCTAAGAACAATCTCCTCTAGATCTTTTGTTGAACTCACATTCAACCAAGGTAAAGACTCCTTCATGGCTCCAAGATGTTACCCATCCTCAAGTAGTGCCCTTGCAAATGCAAAAGAACCCTTCTGCAGCAACAGGATCTAAGAGCTCCTCTTAGTAACATCTGCAACACTAAAGAAGATCATCCATTACTAAGTGATGAATCTGTAGTCATTGCTAAAGCTCCCATTGAACTGTGGCAACCGAGATTTCCAAGCAACATGACCAGACATTTTCTCATCTAAAAATCTTCCAGGTCCACATATTAACATATCAATAAAAACAAATGGCACCAAGATCTCCAAACCAAGGAAATACAACACCACTGTCAAAAGATTACACTGAATTGTGTATCTAATCTATACATGACATCATGATACACATGCTACAGATTACTGACTATTCAGGTACTTTACACTATCCACCCTTTTATCCCAATGCAATCACACCAACGCACAAGTGACCACAGACAAGGCCAGCTAACAAGTCTGCATAAACACTGAACGATCTTGTGAATATAGACAGTCCACATCTGAGTCATCTCACTGTAGCTTAATAGGTGGCTAGCCCATAAAACTACATAACTTGTAGATCCAATCAATGCATCACACAAACTCACTATCTCACTGAAAACTACAAAACTGAGATCTCAAGAGGTAAATAACCATGCAGACAACATGACAAAAAACACCAGATTACTTACAATCTGATTTGTCAAACCAGTCCACAACCTGAGCACCATAGTCAAGGAATCCATAAAAGCATTACCACAGAAATGCTGAGTGACTTATCACGTACCAACACTCCCACAAGACTGCAACTATCTCATCCAGCAACACCCCAAAAATAAGGTCTAGAAAATAGCTTAACTACAACTTCAACAAAACCACAAGTTTTTTTTTCTTTATCCGTGTAAAACCTACAAAATCACTGTGTTATACGAAACACCCATGCACATCCATATCCACTTCACATCTAGATGAATCAAAAGTCTGTAACATAAACTCCATAATAGTTAAACTAGAATAATGGATCATCATGAATATGCATAACCATAGATTTTAAGGAAAAACTATAAAACCCCTCAAATCCAATAAACATGAATCTGAGTTATGCAAGTACAAAATATCCATTTAAGGAAACAAAAATTCAAGAGCTTCAGGCCCACTTGTAGACCAATTCCTCAACCACCAACATGCACATGCATCCAAGAGAATCAGGCTATTGCAGAAGCTCCCAGATCTTCCAATGATCAACTCCATAGCCTTTATGCAACTAGGGCAACAGAAACAATGCTTTCCAATACTAGGAACAAATATCCAGCATAAGCACACTTCTCCATGGCTGAGCAGCAACACAAACTTCTTCATGTCACAAGGAAGCCTCTCACACAGACACCCAATATGAAAGTTATTGCAAAGACACAACCACAAAGCATAATCCACCCCATGCAATAGGATTATACATTGTCAACTAAGAGCCTCAGGCCACATCATGACCATCTCTAGTCTCTTCATCTTCACCATCCTTCAAGCACTGCTGAAATAGGAAAATAAGATCAACTGCCAGACTTCACTCAAAATAAGGATCAAACATCAGACGATTCCTTCATATTTCCTCAAGCCTGTCACACTAAGAAATCATCATAGAAGGAATACCCAGACCTTATACACCAGGAACTCTTACATGCAAACACATGTAGCACACAAATGTACATATGTGAGCAACAAAATAGATCCCAGAAGAAGGCTCTGATACCACTTGTAAGAAAATGAGAGCATCTCAGAACGTATTTCTAAGAACAGTGGTGTCTTCGACAGGTTTGAATTCTTTTCAATCACTTCAAAAAACATGCACAACTATGCCACAAAGCGGAAATAGACATAAAACATTTCCAGCATTGACCCTTAGAGGAAATACAAGCAACAAGATCTAATTTCAACAACAGAAACGTTAACACAAAAGACAGAACAAGAGACACATATATACGCGGGGAAAACCCTTATGGGTAAAAAACCCCACACTCCAAAGCATCAAACCAATGTATTAATCAGTAACAACAAACATGTTACAATATACTTGCAGGCTCAAGGCCTTAACATAGAGATTTACATCTTGCTCCTCTGGAAGAATAACTGATAGCATAACCCTGCACAAAGTTCTCCTCAGTTCTAATCATAGCACTCGGGTTAGTCCTTCATACTATTATCATGCCACAAATAGCATACAGTACAGGACATCACCGAGAGAGAGATAATTCTTCTCCCTCTTGGCCTGAATCCCCTTCACCCAAACTCTGTTCTCACTCCCTCTATTCTAGTCACATCTCACATTACAGAAATAGAACAATCGGTTACTATCTCAGACCATTACAACTTCCAAAAGGTCGACAGTTCATTTTTAACCATTTGCAACCATTCGTATTCATGAGGACTAAATAGTCCCACATGCATCAGTTGACAAACACAACAGTAGTATATATCCATGAACACACGAAAAGTCTATCGTCGGCACTTTTGCTGCTGATAACCCCAGCAGGTCAATCATCAACAAACCATCGAAGTGACCAAGACCTTCGGTGTGACTTCATCCTTCTTTGCCGACAAAGTTCCTTTTGCCGATGGCAAACTCCATTGGACAGACCAAGCTCATCAGAGTAAGAGTTTCACCAAAGGCCGATAGCGTTAGTCCCGCTGATACCAAAACTCCATCGGTGAAACATACTCCATCGCTGGAACACAAACAAGTTACGCCGAAGACCCCCGTTTCGCCGATACCACATCGCAGGAACAAACCACCATCGGGGAGACACAAACAGTCAGAGTAACAAACTAAAGCAAAGTCAATGGCTACACTTTGCCAGATCAGGTTGAACCCTTGAACCAACACTAATTGTTGAACCAATGAACCATTGAACCAATGCTGTTGAATCGATGAACCAATGAACCATTGAACCGATGCCTGTAATCTAAGTCACAAGTACTCAACATGTCTAACCAAAACCTGATACTCAGATGCTTGTAACTTTCAATCCCTTCATCACTGAAGGGTAAAACTTTGGATTTAGATAGCCCTAACATCCCTTAACATTCCCTCAAATCTGCAACACAATATGATAATCTGTAGAGAAATGCAGACCAAAATGTTGAACCCTGTCATATCCTCTGTTCTTGTCTATCTAGACTTAGACAAATCTGCAATCTGACTTCCGGTATGATCAAATGATGCAATGCGGATGTGTAAGATAGATTTAGTTGCCATCAATGACAACACCTGTCATGCCTAGCAATGTCTCTTGCGAACAATCTCCCCCTTTAGCATTGATGGCAACACTTAGTGAAAAATGACTAAGTGTTAGAACAGCTCCCCCTTACTATGTACACGTGTGATTTCCAATGCTCCCCCTTTGATGAATTCCTCATTTTTCACTGCTTTCCTCTCCCCCTTTGACATCAATGGCAAAATCTAAAATCCGCTTACCAAAATTCATGCAAAACTTCTATGTACATGGGCACATATATACAAACAATCCTTATGTCTTGTCTACATGAACTTAAACACATCACCAAAAATGTTTTTCAACAGTGCCAATTCATTGTCCCAACTTTTCTTCATGTTATCCAAAACTGAAATATGACCATTGAATAGAAATGCCTATGACTCTGCCTTTTGTAGATTAGTGGGATCACTTGTCAGAGCAATAGCTTGAGCTTCTGTCAATGCATTGAATAGTGTTTCTAACTTAGGAGAAATCAGTCGCTGGAGTTCATCCAATTTACCCAAAACTTTAACCTATTCCTTCTCCAAATTGCTCAATTCAGCAAGCAAACTTACTACTTGACATTTTGTAGTTATTACAGACTCAGTTAAGGGAATATATGACTGAGAGATGTTAGACAATTTAAGCTCTAGGTCTTTGATCTTGTTCTCAATATCTTCAATAACTTTAGACCGAGATAAAAAAAAATTTGTAAACATTTCCTCCTTCAGTGAGGGCATTTTGAATACTCTTTACACTAGTATCCAGCATAATTCTATCATTGTCAATTATTCTTTTTAGTTCACTAAATCTCTTATCATTAAATTCATTCCAGAATTTAACTTCTGCTGACTTCTCAAAACACTCAAAGTGAGTACTTATAGAATTTATCAGACTCTTCAACTGAGCCGAGGGGGATGCTGATGAATCCTTCTGAAATGTAGGCACGATTTTCTCCAAAATGTCAGATGCAAGACCAAGCAACTCACTATCTTCTATATGAAACTTTAGGATTTCCTCTCTAGCCTTATCTTGTGCAAAAGAGGCCAACTTCATCTTCTGTGCCGATGACAAAGCATCAAAATTGATTGGACCTTGTATTATATCTGGATCTTCTGCAACTTGTTTATCTTTCTCCAAAATTTCTTTCACTTCTTCTGCAGTGTCTCTTGCCCAATATGATGTTTTAGTTTTATGCTCATTAGGGCCTGCATCTTCTCTCTTTCCAGAGTTAACCACATTGTCTTGCTTATCATTTTTATTCTTTTTCTCTGCTTCTGCTCTCTCTGCATCATTAGCAATGTCTTCTGCATTCTTTTTGGGAGGATTTTTTGTATCCTCAGCAGCAACATCATCATCATTTTTATCAAATTCCTCAATGTCTGGAATGGAGGAATCAATTCCATCATTAGTTTCTTCTTCTTGATCCTCCTTGTCCTTAACCTCTTCTTCTTTCTTCTCTTTATTCTTCTCAGAGTCACCTTCAGTAGGAGTATTTACATTCATTTATGTATTTTCTTCACTAGATTGGTCCAGAGGAATTTGAGTATCCTCTGCACCATCAACATTATCTTCCTTTACCATCTCTTCATCTTCTTTATTCAATATTTCCTCTTCCAAAGCAGAGAAATCATTTGCCTCAGCTTGTTGCTCATCTTCCTTCAACTCTTCATCATTTGGAATGGATGTATCATCAACATTAACAGGTTCTTCAATGACCACATAAAACTTATTCTTGTCCAAAGCTTTCCTCAGAATTTGTTCTATTTCTTTGACCACTTCATCAATGTCTCCAATCATTAGCTTATTCATCCTTTTATTGCTTCTAAATTCATCTTTAACTTCTTTAAAAATTTGATCTGTTTCCTTCCTAGAGATTACCAAAAATAGACTGGATAACACATGTTCTCTTAGCTCCAAGTCCTTTGCTTTAGCAGCTTCTTTTCTCATCTCCAGAATGTCTCTTAGATTCTTTGGGATTTTTGATAGAATTTCCACAAGTGCTCTATTGAATGTATTCAAGTATTTAACAGTAGTATCCTCCAAAAATTTCTTGTTGACATTATCAAAGTTGTCATAATATTTTGTTATGGGCTTCAAATTCCCATGAACAGTTATTGCATTCACAATGTCTTCAACTAACAGGGTGGATTTTTCAACATGGGTCTCAGTCTTTTGTCTTTTGCTTACCCTTATACTTCCAGAGGGCTTGTCTTTGGCAACCCTTGATGCTTCTGCTTTCTTAGACTTTATGCTTCCGGAGGGCTTCTCCTTAGACACTATGGTAGCCTTAGTGCTTGAGGCCTTCAACTCTTTAACCTCACCATCTGACTTAGTCTCTTCTTCATCTTCCTTCCCCACACTGACATATGACCTTTTGGCCATTACTTTTGTCCTTTTTCCTTCCTTACTGGTAGATTTTTCTTTGAATTTCTCTGCAATAGGAGAAGGTGATGCACTGGATGTTAAACATGTACTCCTAGTAGTCCTTGTCTTAGAAGAAGATTCTACCGGAACACTTCCCTGTTCCCTATCTTGCTTCTCCTTCTCAACTTTCTCTATCATTTCCATGTTTTTTCTCACAGCTTCTTTTGTTATGCCAATGCTTTCTACATACATTTCAACTTAACTTTGGATCTTTCTCTTAGATTCAGGTTTCTGGATCTTAACATGCAGTTTCACACTAAGTTCACTATATGTACCGAATCTCTCAACTGAAGTATCTTTTGGTTTGCTCAGAAGGTGTTGAGCATACATTTCCAGTATTTATTCATCAACTTCATACCCCATGGGCATGATCCATACAGTCCTTGGTTCAACTACTTCCATCAAGCATTGATCTGTTTCCACCATGAAACAAATTGTATCCTTGTACTTTTCCACCACAAACGTAGGGATTCTTTCTCTTGATTGCATCATATTCTAAAAATTCTTGAACTATTCCCAATGAGTAGTCCTTTGGGGATTGGAGTCACCAATATTGTGCAAGTGCTCTCTGATTTGTATGGCAACAGGCTTATCACTAGTCCAACACAGGCTTTTCTTCCTAGGTAACTCATTCATGAAATAGAAAAACAAAAACAAGACCAACGTACCATACTTGAATGTATTCTTCTTGTCCTTCTTGATCTTGTTTAGATTCTCCATTAACTAGTTTTGCAGCAACTCACACAAGTCATAGTCAACATTTTCTCTTAACATTTGATAGGCAGCATAAATGGTTGTACCAGATACAAAGTTTTCCCTGCTGGAGTGGTATATCTTATACCCAAATCACCATAGATGCAAATTTGACATCGGGATTAGTTATATCATTTATTGTCATTGTCCTCTTATCAAATTTTGATCTAGTAGCTTCAATTACAGTCTAATTCTTCACTGATTTTAGCATCGGTAGTCCACCGGATGAGTTCAATCCTGTTATGACCTGGATGGCATCCTTGGTGATCTTAAAGGGTTTCATCAACCACATGAATTCAACATGCATCAGATTCAGTACATACTGAACCCATTCATCCTCATCGAAGGACAGGAACCCAATAACCTGAATGAAATGTTTATCTTGCAATGCCTTATACTCAGGATTAAGACCATAAATCTCACCCCTTAGGTGATTCTTGAACAAGTCTACTAACTTCAAATCTCCAAACTCATCTATGCTAGCATGAATGTAAGCCCTAATATCTTCAATGTGCAACACACCATGCAGAACATTTGAAAAGGCACCTAACAGATCGACTTCTACAGATTTGTGTGGATGCTTTTTGAATTTAGGTCGGGGCCTTTCGGTGATGTCAACAACCAATGAAGTAGCCATATCCAGAGATTATAAATTTAGAGAGTTTCACAGAGAATATCTTGTTTCACCAATTAGGATTAGCTGTCAAATTTGCTTTTTGCACTTCAAATCTTTTAAATCTCAACTTAGGTGCTTTCTCTTTGTTCTCTTCAAATGCAAAGTGATTCAAATGTTGAGTAAATGACCTTTTATGCTTTCCAAAAACCTAATTCGCCATTGTAATGCTTTGCCCTAATTCATCCGGTTACACTATTTCTGCATACAGTCAATCTTCAATTGCTCTGCAATCAATCACATTAGCTTCTTTTTTTCCATAATTTTCTTCAACAGATCCGCAATAGGATTCTTTATCTTCATTCATCGTGCCAAATTCAGGCACCCACTTACTAGCAGGGGGAATTAAATTTTCAATGCAGCTCCCCCTGAGCCAGAGCTCATGCTTCAATTCCTGGAGGAATTATCAGCACTGGATTCTAGTGCGGACCCATTACCATCATTCATTTCACCTTTCTTCACCCATGTTATGTTCATTTCATTCTGGATCTCATTCACATCTACTTTACCCTTGCCTTTATCTTGTCTCTGCATGTTTTGGTTTCTGTTTACCAAACCTTTTCTATCATTATTCCTACTTCTGCAGAATCTTGCAATGTGACCGGATTTGTTGCAATTAAAGCACACAACATTTCTTTGCTCATTTACTTGATTTCCTCTATCTATACTGATTAGCCATGTGTCCAAGTCTATTGCATGCAAAACAGTTGCCATTGAAAGAATTGACATTTCTTCTGTTGTTATAGTAGTTCATCATCATACTTCTACATTCATTGGATCTATGACCATACCTTTTACAATTGAAGCATTGATCAGAGAAAGATGGACCACTTTGATTCACTGTACTTCTACACTGAGTAGCTCTATGACCAAATTTATTACAATTGAAACAATTTCCATTGAAAGATGGATACCTTTAAGCATTAGGTTGCCTTACCGGAGGCCTTCTAGGATTCTTTCTTGGATTTCTTTGACCGGATCCAGAGCTTTCACCTTTCTCATATCCCAGACTATGCTTATAATCTACCTTCTTCTGACTATCAAGAAGCACCTCGAGTTTAGCTGAGCTTATCTTGAACTTTTCTTTGTATTCATTTGCAGCTTCTAGGTCATGCTTGAGAATGACAATTTGCTTTTCAAGTTATTCCTCATTATACCTAGTTTCTTGTAGATTAGACTCTAGATGGCCAATTATTCTGTCCATTCTACAACACTCTTTTGTTCTTTCTTTCAGAGACTGATTTAGGTTTTCTTCAATCTTCTTCTTTTCCTCTATTTCCTTGGTTAGCCTCATCACTCTGGATTCTATCTCATGTTTTAATACAACAGCTTCTTTTGTCATCTTCTCACATTCCTTTGACTTGTCCTTCAGAGCCTCATCCATGTCATTGTCTTCATTCTAATTTGCTAACCACTAAAGTAACTCCTTCCTCTTTTCCATAGATTTGCTTAGTTGCCCTTTTAAAGTCTAAATGAAATCCTTAGCATCTTTAAGGTTCTCTTTCAATTCTTTGACTTTTGCTCTGGACTGATCAAGATCTTCTAAAGCAACTTGAAGTTGTTCATTGATGCCATTAGAATATCTGAATGAGCCCATTGAAATACCTTCCTAGATCTTCCTCCAAGGAACCAAGCTCTGATAACAATTGTTAAAATTAAGGAACACTGAGAGGGGGGGTGAATCAGTGTTTTGCAAAACTTTTTATTATGTCCCTTTATTAATTTACCACATATATTCAAAAGAAAGAAGCATGAACTTAAGAACAGCAATAACAAGATCATCACACATGAACACCAGGATTTTTATGTGGAAACCTGGTTAAGGGAAAAACCATGGTGGGGGTTAACCCACAAGATTTTATACTCTGTTAAAAGTATTACAAACTGGGAAGGCACATGCCTTCAGGCACACTGCCCAAAGCTCACTACTCAAAGGAGGCTCACTGCCTACAAGATCAATTACAAGAGTTCACTACAATGTTTGAACTGAAGAATAGCATCTAACAATGCAAGATTACAGTTCCGGTTAGGCTTAATATACTGACTCTTACTACCCTGTTTCACTATTCTGCCATGATCCGAACCCTAGATCTCTTTGCTTTGCACTTGTTACTGCTACACTTCATACTTCTCACTTCATATTCACACCTTCACATCACAAAATGCTCGAACTCATCAATTATATATATCTACAAAATGGGATTTCATCAACTACAGTGAGCCTCAAGAAAAATTAGAATTTTTTTCAAGATCAGTGTTCTGCAAGCTGAATCCATACACAAACATCAATGTGGACCACAAATTATGAATTCAAGTCACCACACATGTCGGCCAATACCACTGGATCTCATAAATTGCTCAACTAACTATTGCAAATATGTGCCTAATGTGTGGTCATTGATGTCAACATATCCTTCTGTCAGAAATAGTGAAGACAGTGCAGAGGAGTGATCAGTATTTCTAGTAAGGTGAAGATCAAAGTTTGTGGATTAAAGGGTTTGTATAGGGTTGTCTATTGTTTCTCTAGTTGAGATTTGAGAGGTCCGCATGAAGATTTGGCAAAGTTATGGCCCTCTTAGTAGAACAGGTTTCTCCAGTTGTTATGTGATGACATAGTAGCAAGAAGTTGGTCCGGATTGGTCTGGTATGAGAATATTGTGATCTGCGGATCTAAAGCCATGTCTAGGATGTTGGTGTGTTCCCTCAACTTAAGTGGCTCGTGGTTTAGAGATCCAGAAGCAATCCTTCTAGTATGACAGTCATGGTAATGTGTGTTCTTGAGGTTCAGTGTGAAGATGCGAGTGATTCTGGTGATGCGAAGTGGTGTGGTTGTTCCTGTTGACTTAATTGTGCTTGTGGTGGTCTCTGGATCGTGTGGCTATTGTGTTGGTGGTCTGCATTAACAAAGGAGCTCGTGATTGAAGGTTTCCTCTTGGTTGTTGTTGTTCTTCCCATTCTTGGCCGATCGGATGTTCCTAGCATGTTGTAGATGATCTAAAGATCATTTTATGAAGCATGGCGTGTTAATAGAGGAAGATTCAAGTCTCAGCTATGATTGGTCGACAGTGTAAAGATTCGCATTAAGTTTGGCCAAATTTGTTGATCATTCCAAGATGGATGAAGTGTATAAATACTTGTTGAAGAGTTGTCAAACATTATCCTTGAGTAAAACAGATTAAATCGAATAAAGGATCAGAAGTAGACCAGAGAAGAAAAGGAGCGAGAGCAATATAGAGTGTGAAGTTAGTGAAGAAGAATCTGGGGCAAAGAAGAAGTTTTTGAGCATTCATTGAAACTGAACTAGGCATGAAGTAGATGTTATTTTTCAATTAATTCATTATGTTCTAAATTAATTTTGTAGGGAGTGAGCCTCCTCTCTTGAATAGTGAGCTCTGGGCAGTATGCCCAAAGGCATGTGCCTTCTATTTTTCTAAAGTACTTTTAACAAGGTACAAATCTTTGTGGGTTAACCTCCACCATGGTTTTTCCCTTAACTGAGTTTCCACATCAAAATCTTGGTGTCAAGTGTGTTGATTATGTTTATGCTCTTATGTTGTTGATCTATGCTTTAATGTTTACATCACTAATCTGGTAGTAAGATAATAAAGGAGGTAAAAGAAGAAAAAGATTAAATTGTGTGACAACTGATTCACCCCCCCCTCTCAGTTGTCCAATCTAATTCCAACAATTGGTATCAAAGCCAGATCCTCTTATAAAAGCTTGACCACTTGAGGAGATCCAGGATGTCGACCTACAAGAAGGATAGTCTGAGATTTGATGGAACAAATTATTCTATTTGGAAGAATCGCATGGAGTGTCAATTACAATGCATGGACGATGCCTATTGGGCAATAACTAGTGTTGAGTATAAACCTTTGGAGAAAGGTCCTTCAACTCCAGATCAAGTCAAAGATGCTGAAAATAACCTTTGAGCTAAAGAAGCCTTGTTGAGTGCCCTGACTGATTCTGAAATGACAAATGTCTTTGGTCTAAAAACTACTTATGAAATCTAGAAAAAGTTGGAATATCTGTATGAAGCTAATAAATATGTCAAATGTGCCAAGATTCAAAGTTTGAGAGGAAAATTTGAAACTATGAGGATGAGTGAAGATGAAAACATCACAATCTACATGCAAAAGATAAATGAACTTGTGTGTGATATCAGGCGTGCTGGTGGAAATTTGGAAGAATAAGAGATTGTATCAAAAGTACTTAGATCTTTACCTGATTCATAGAAACATACGGTTTCTGCTATAGAGGAGATCAGGACTGTCTCATATGTTACAAGAGATCATCTGGTTGGCAAAATTTTAGCTTTTGAATTAAGTGAGTTTGGTGATTTTCTTCCCAAGTCTAAATCTACATTTAAGGCTAGTGTATATGGAAAACAAAGATATGATCCAGGTGAAAGGTATTCTACAAGATCAAACAAATTAGTGAAGACAAGGAAGGATCTTGAAGATATTAAACTTGAAACTGCTGAGCTTGAAGCTCTTCTCGCCAAAAGATTACCAAGAGGATCCAATAAGTATGAAGGAAAATTGCCACTCAAATGTTTTGCTTGTAATAAGATTGGTCATTTTGCCTCAAGATGTCCAAAGAGGTTTTCAAAACCAAACCCTAACAAATATCGAAATCAGAAAAAATGCTACTATGTCCAAGAAACTGGTGAAGAAGGAGTCACAAATGATGAATCTGATCATGGAGGTTCCCTTGAAAATGATTGGGTGTTCATTGTCATTAAAGAAGAAGATCCGGTGTCTACTGAATCTGCTAGCTATGCAAATATGGAAAGTGCCTTGGTTGCTTAGGTTGTTGAGAAAGATGAATGGGTGATTGATAGTGGATGTTCACATCATATGACTGGAGACAAGAGTAAGTTTGTGAATTTTGAAAATTATGAAGGTGGGCTTGTGAAATTTGGAGATAACTCAGCTGGTAGAATTTGTGGTAGAGGATCCATCTCTTTTGATGGTAAGAATAGCACAAATGATGTTCTGTATGTGGAAGGACTAAAACATAATCTTCTTAGTGTTGGACAGTTGGTTGATAAAGGTTATGATCTTCAATTCAAAGATGAAAAGTACAGAATCTTGGAGAGTTCCGAAACTGAAATTGCATTCGGTACTCAAACCAGAGGTAACATTTTTCATTTAAGTAGCTTTAGCAAAAGCTGTTTGATTTCTCAGATAGATCAGAGTTGGTTATGGCATAGCCTCAAGGATGTGTCATGTGAATTTTGATAATATTGTCAAAATAAGTACCACTCAGGCTGTGAGAGATCTTCCAAAACTTTTGAAACCTAATAGCATGTGTAGAGAATGTCAATTGGGGAAACAGAGCAAAATTTCATTCAAAAGTAAGGAACAAGTCTCAAATGGATGATTGGAATTGGTACATACTAATCTCTGTGGTCTTGCTAGAATTAGGAGTGTGCAAGGAGATAGATGTTTCATGTTGCTAATAGATGACTACTCCAGGATGATGTGGGTAACCTTCCTAAAAGAAAAATCAGAAGCTCTTGAAAAATTCAAGTTGTTCAAAGTGATGGTGGAAAATGAAATTGGTGAAAAATTGAAATGCCTGAGATCTGACAAAAGTGGAGAATTTAATTCCCATGAGTTTGATTCTTTCTGTGAAAAGCATGGCATAAAAAGACAGTTATCTGCTCCTAGGACTCCCCAACAAAATGGAATTGTGGAAAGAAAGAACCAAACCATTCAAGAAGCTGTCAGGACCATGATGATGGAAACAAATGTTCCTCAAGTTTATTGGAGAGAAGTTGTAAGTACTACTGTCTACACTCTTAACCAGGTGCATATCAGAGGCAATTCTGGTAAGACCCCTTATGATCTATGGTTTGGTCATCCTCCCACTGTGAGATATTTCAGAGTTTTTGGTAGTAAATGTTACATCAAAAGAGATGAGGATTTAGGAAAATTTGATACAAGAAGTGATGAGAGAATATTTTTGGGATACTCTACTCAAAGTAAGGCTTACCGGTACTTTAACAAGAGGTTGAAAAAGATTGTTGAAAATGCTAATGTTAGAGTTGATGAGATCAAGGAAGGACATTCCAGGTTCTGCGAATATGATTCAAATGATCAAAATGAAAGTCAAAGTCAAGGAAAGTTAGTTCAAACTCTTACTCAGATGCAGATTGATCCAGAAACTCCAGAGACTCAAGGAATTAGTACAGATGTTGAGGAACAAGCTCAAGAAATAGAAGCCCAAGCAATTCCCAAAACCCCCAGGTATGTAAGAATGAATCATCTTGAAGATCAAATCATAGGAGATAGAAATAAAGGTGTTCAAACTAGGAAAAGAGTTGCTAAAGATCAAGAAGAAATTTGTTTAATTTCAAGGATTGAACATAAATCAGTTGATGAAGCCCACACTGATGAAAATTGGGTAAAAGCAATGGAAGAAGAATTAATGCAAATTGAAAAGAACCACACTTGGGATCTTGTTCCTAGGCCAAAAGACAAAAATATAATTGGAACCAAATGGGTCTTCTGGAATAAACTAAATGAAGATGGTGAAGTGGTAAAAAACAAAGCAAGGTTGGTATACAAAGGCTATTCTCAAGTAGAAGGAATTGATTTTGAAGAAACTTTTGATCCGGTGTCAAGAATATAGGCAGTCGGATTGTTTCTTGCATTTGTTGCTTTGAAAAAATTTCAAGTGTATCAGATGGATGTCAAATCAGCATTCCTAAATGGAGATTTGGAAGAAGAAGTCCACATTGAGCAACCAGATGGATTTCAATTGTCTGATCAGGGTGACATGGTTTGTAGACTAAGAAATGCCTTGTATGGACTCAAGCAATCTCCAAGAGCCTAGTATGCAAGATTGGATAAAAATTTGCTTAAGATAGGTTTTAGCAAAGGTACTGCTAATAGTAATCTTTACTTCAAGATTAATCATGAGGACATCCTAATTGTTGAGGTCTTTGTTGATGATATCATTTTTGGTGGAAATGAATGTATGTGCAAAGTATTTGCTAACCAAATGAAAAGTGAATTTGAAATGTCTATGTTTGGAGAGATGAATTTCTTCCTAGGTCTGCAAATTGTTCAGTCAAACAAAGGTATCTTTATATCTCAGTCCAAGTATGTGAAAGAATTGTTGAAGAAGTTTGGAATGGAAGATTCAAATCCAGTAGGTACACCTATGGTAATCGGATGCAAGTTAAGTAAAGATGATGATTCACCCAAGGCAAATCAGAAAAGGTATAGATCAATGATTGGAGGACTGCTCTATCTGACCCAAACCAGACCTAACATCATGAACACCATTGGACTTGTTGCTAGATTTCAATCTGTCCAAAAGAATCCCATGTTGTGGCAGTCAAAAGAATTTTTAGATATCTCAAGGGGACAATTGATTATGGATTGTGGTATCCAAAAGATAATTGACTTTACTCTTCATGCATACACAAATGTTGATTGGACAGGAGATGTGGATGACAGAAAGAGTACCTAGTAGTGGTGTCTTTTTCTTGGGAAAGAGATTAGTCTCTTGGATGAACAAAAAGCAAGAGGCAATATCTCTGTCTACTGCAGAAGTAGAATATATAGCAGCAACAAATAATTGTACTCAGGTTCTGTGGATGAAGCAAATGTTGAAGGACATCAGAGTTGTGTTTGAGGAGCCAGTCACAATCTTTTGTGATAATTCTAGTGCAATAAGTATCTCAAAGGATCTAGTTTTGCATTCAAAGACAAAGCATATATCTATCAAATTTCATTTCCTGAGAGAGAAGGTAAATGCGAATGAAGTCAAGTTGGAGTTTGTGTCATCCAAAGATCAGATTGTAGATATCTTCACTAAGCCTCTTCCCAAGGATACCTTTGAATATCTCAGAGAAAATTTAGGGGTTATTACCCCTCTGAATCAAAACTAAGATGCACTAAGGTGCATCAGTCTGATGGAATTTTCAGTCATATCTTGAGATCTGGATTGATGTTGAGAAAATACTACTCTAAGGAGTAGTCAATATTTAAATGTTGGAGATCAATTTAAAATAATAAAAAAAGGGGGAAGAGATGATTGCAAATATGTGCCCTTTGCCATTGATGTCAAAGGGGGAGAGAAGTTATGTGAAAAAATTGGAAGTAAGTAGTTGCTGGTGAAAGGGGGAGTAGTGAAGAAAGTGGTTGCAGGTGTGATAAGAGAAAGGGGGAGAAGTTCTTGTCTTGATGGCTAAATCAGTTTTTCACATCATATGTTGCCATCAATGATAAAGAGGGAGATTGTTGCAAATATGTGCCTGATGTGTTGTCATTGATGTCAACATATCCTTCTGTCAAAAATAGTGAAGACAGTGCAGAGGAGTGATCAGTATTTCCAGTAAGGTGAAGATCAGAGTTTGCGAATTAAAGGATTCCTATAGGGTTGTTTATTGTTGCTCTAGTTGAGATTTGAGAGGTCTACATGAAGATTTTGTGAAGTTATGGCCCTCTGAGTAGAACAGGTTTTTGCAGTTGTTGTGTGATGACAGAGTGGCAAGAAGTTGGTCTGGATTGGTCCGGTATGAGAATATTATGATCTGTGGATCTAGAGGCATGTCTAGGATGTTGTTGTGTTCCCTCAACTTGAGTGGCTCGTGGTTTGGAGATCCAGAAGCAATCCTTCTAGTATGAAAGTCATGGCAGTATGTGTTCTTAAGGTTCAGTGTGAAGATGCAAGTGATTCTGGTGATGCGAAGTTGTGTGGTTGTTCCTATTGACTTAATTGTGCTTGTGGTGGTCTCTGGATCATGTGGTTATTGTGTTGGTGGTCCGCATTGACAAAGGAGATCGTGATTGAAGGTTTCCTCTTGGTTGTTGTTGTTGTTCCTAGTCTTGGCTGACCGGATGTTCCTAGCATGTTGTAGATGATCTAAAGATCATTTTATGAAGCATGGCATGTTAATAGAGGAAGATTCAAGTCTCAGCTATGATTGGCTGATAGTGTAAAGATCCACATTAAGTTTGGCTAACCTTGTTGATCATTCCAAGATGGATGAAGTGTATAAATACTTGTTGAAGAGTTGTCAAACATTATCCTTGAGAAAAATAGATTAAATTGAATAAAGGATCAGAAGCAGAGTAGAGAAGAAAAGGAGTGAGAGCAATATAGAGTGTGAAGTTAGTGAAGAAGAATCTGGAGCAAAGAAGAAGTTTTTGAGCATTCATTGAAACTAAACCAGGCATGAAGTAGATGTTATTTTTTAGTTAATTCATTCTCTTCTAAATTAATTTTGTAGGCAGTGAGCCTCCTCTCTTGAGCAGTGAGCTCTGGGCAGTGCGCCCGAAGGCATGTGCCTTCTATTTTTCTAAAGTACTTTTAATAGGGTACAAATCTTTGTGGGTTAACCCCCACCATGGTTTTTCCCTTAACTAGGTTTCCACATCAAAATCTTGGTGTCAAGTGTGTTGATTATGTTTATGCTCTTATGTTATTGATCTATGCTTTAATGTTTACATCACTAATTTGGTAGTAAGATAATAAAAGAGGTTAAAAGAAGAAAAAGATTAAATTGTGTGACAATCGATTCACCCCCCCTCTTAGTTGTCCAGTCTAATTCCAACACTAACCACTTCTCTTAATTCGCACAAGGATCAAACACCAAGTTGGCCTATTCTTCACCAGACTGAACTATCTAACCAAAACCTGATACTCAGATGCATGTAACTTTCAATCCCTTCATCACCAAAGGCTAAAAATTTGGATTTAGATAGCCTTGACATCCCTTAACATTCCCTCAGATCTGTAGCACAATATGATAATCTGTGGAGAAATGCAGACCAAAATGGTGAACCCTATCATATGCTCTATTCCTGTCTATTCGGACTTAGACAAATCTGCAATCTGACTTTTGGTATGATCAAATGATGCAATGTGGATGTGTAAGATAGATTCATTTACCATCAATGACAACACCTGTCATGCCCAGCAGTGTCTCTAGCCAGCAGGACCTAACCACAAGGCTTCAAATTTTCCATGCTTGCCCTTGTCTTGTGCCCTAGCATTCTATACCAGAACCATGTCATTCAATTTGAACTTCCTATCAAAAAACTCTTTTGTCAAAAAAATATTTATCCTTCTACTACATTTTGAGATTGTTCCTTTGTGCATCTCTTCTAACTTCATCAAGTTCAATTAATTGTTCAATACTCTCCTCCACTAGCTCAGGGATGTCCAAATCCTCTTCTTGGATGAACTTATAGAGAGGTAGGAGATTATTTAATGGCAACCTAGCTTGAGTGCCATAAACCAATTCAAATGGTGATTTTCCAATAGCCTTTTTGATAGTCACCCTATCAGCCCATAAAGCTAGACTTATCTTAGAATCCCAAGCGCTTTTGTTTTTATCCAACATCCTTTTGATGATTTTCATTAGGCTTTTGTTGCTGGACTCAACTTGACCATTTCCTTGGGGGTGATAAGGGGAAGAATATGACATATCAATGCCATATTTATTGCAGAAACTTATGAACTCATCAGATCTAAAGCACATAGAATTATCCATTACTAACCTAACTGGTGTTTTGAATCTGACAATGATGTGATTTGGAATGAAGTCCATCACCACCTTGCTTGTGGCTTTTCTGGTAGGGATGGCTTCTATCCACTTGGTGAAGTAATCTGTAGCTACAAGGATCCATTTATGGCCTCCACTTGATTTATCACTAATTTTACCAATAAAATCTATGCCCCATTGATAGAAGGGGGCCTCAACTTGCATGGGCCTGAGGGAAAAATTTCCAGAGAATTTCAATTTTCCTGAAAACCTTTGGCAAGCATCACAACTCCTAACCAATTTGTGAGAATCTTTGGAAATTGTGGGCCACCAATATCTAGCTCTCAGAACCTTATGGGTCATTGTCTTAGCCATGTAATGGCCTCCACACACACCATGGTGCATCTCTTCGAAGATCTATGATGCCTGCATTTTACTTACACATTTAAGAAAAATACCTTCTAGATTCCTCCACCACAACTCATTTTCAATGATCACATAAATTATGGCATGTAGCATTAGCGTCCTCTTCTAATTTTCAATCATACCTTCAAGACAAGACATTTTTATAAGTAATACACAATGTCCTTATACCATTCAGATTCTTTCATGTCACAATCAGGGGTAATTTCTTCAAACGCAACACAGCTTATTTGATTCGCCTCTAAAATTGCCTCAACCATTAATTTAGTTAATCCCTATCCCCTCACTAACTTAGTAATTATAACAACATAATGTTAAACTCCTGGATCTTGTTGATCCATCTACACCTCCATCCAGTGACCTCCTATTGGACTAACAAATATTTTACAATTGCATTAGGCACATATACTTCCACCTTTGCACCAACTAAGTAAGGTCTAAAATTTTTCATGGCTTTCACCAAAGCATATGCCTACTTTTCTACCATATCATACTTTAGCTCTGCAACTTGAAGAGATTTACTAAAAAATGCAATGGGTTGCTGGAATCCTTCTTCATTTGTTTGCAACATAACTGCTGCAATAGTATGGAATGAAGCAAATGAGAATATCTGAAAAGGTTTACCGAAATCTAGAGATTTCAACATTGGTGCCTCCTTGATAACTCTTTTATTTCTACAAAAGCATTAATAGCATCATCATCCCATATGATTTTGGCTCCTTTCTTTAACATCTTGGAAATAGGTTTAACAATATCTACAAAACTACAAAAAAAAACCTTCTCACAAAGTTGATCTAGCCAAAGAAAGATTGTATTGCTTTGACAGTTTTGGGGACAGATATCTTATCAATAGCTACCACTCTCTCTGGATCTATCCTTACTCCACCCTTAGATACAACATGTCCCAGAAGCTTCCCTTCTAATACTGCAAACGTGCATTTCTTGGGGTTGAGAGATATCCCATACTCTAGAGCCCTTCTGAAGATTTGTTCAAGATGCATGCAGTGATCTTCAACCTTTTTTGAAAAAGTAGTTTAGTCATCTTGATACACAACCATGATTACATTAATCAAGTCTGAGAAAGCAACATCGATGGCTCTTTGGAATGTTGATCTAGCATTGATCAGCCCAAATGGCATCCTAATGTAGACATACATGCCCCAGGGAGTAGTGAAAGTTGTCATATACTATTCTGATTCCTTAACTTTCCCCTAATTATATCCAGAGAAACCATCCATCATGGACAGAAACTCATTCCCTGTGACCCTTTGGAGCATTATTTCCATGTTAGGCAAAGGATAATTATCCTTCAATGAGGACACATTTTTAGATTTCTAAAGTCTACACAGAGTCTTAGATCCCCATTCTTTGTTTTTAATTGAATTACTTCAGCCCCAAAGATAGTTTCCTTCTCATTAACAACTTCTACAAATGCATTGAAATCTGTCTCTTGTGAAAGGTATTTATCTTCATTGAAGGAACTTTAGCAAATTTGCATCATCATTGAAAACTTACCAGTTGCAGATATTGTCAGGCACACATGGTATGGTTTTGACCTCAATCTTAGAGATTCAAGATAAAGTAATTTCATCACTCCTTAGGGCTATATTGGCCAAGAAATCAACCATCACATTCTTACTTCTTTATATCCAATCAATGGAAAATGCATCCAGAAGCTCTATGGTGTCCCACACAACATACTTGTATTGCTTAAGTTTTCTATGCTTTGTCAGATATTTATCTCTCACCTGTGAGACAACCAATTCAGAATCTCCAAAAAGTATTAACAATTTTATACCTTGTCTAACCATCATGTTCAAGCCAAGCAGTAACGCTTCATATTCTGTGCAAGAGAGATTCAATAGAAATGATTGTTTAAAAGTTTTTCCACTAGGTGCAATGAAAATTACACTTGCTTCTGCTCCTACTTTAGAGCATGCACTATCAAAGTATATTTTCCATAATCCTTCTTGATTTGCCTAAACTTCATCTTCCAGTGGATTAGTGCACCTTAGAGCTTCCTAATCTGGTTCAACTCTAAAGTTATCCATATCACTACTACAAAAATTGACATGTTGATTGAAGTGATTAGGATTGTTAATATGCTCTACCACTATATGGAACCTAGGTTCCCTGTCCAATCTAACTTCCTTTCCATTCATTGGTATAGTGGCATAAGATAGGTCCAACTGTATGTTTCCCCCAACTGTTGCAGTCCATTGTCTTGACAAGAGAATCCCATATTGAGGTGGGATATCCACAACAGTTATTGTCCATTTTGTATACTTTATCAGGAAATGTTGCAAACCTTAAGTAAATACCCTTCATTATTCGAATAACTGGAACAACTCTATTATCCATGGCATAACACTTGTCATAGCATGTATCTACCCAAAGTCCCAACCCTTTCATAACTTATAGCAGCACCTGAGTCTGCCATACAGTTTCTAATTATCTAGTTGTTTATAAGTAGGGTAACATAAAAGGGATCAATCTGGGATGGGCATTTAGTTAAAGCATATCCTACATACACCTCAGGGGTTTTCATCTCTCCACTCTTAGCTTCAATTCCTTGTTGATTTATTTCCTAGGAAACATGTGATTCTTTGGGAACCTTAGGTGATACTTCAGATATACTTGCAATCATTTTCAAAGCATTATTCCTATGTTCATCTATTTTCATCATTTCTAGTAAAGGAACTGAAACTTTCATTTGGGACAAAACTTGGGTCATATCAAACATGGGAATTAAAAATGAATCCAGGATAACTTTACTCACCTCTATTCTCTTAACCTTCTCCCTTTTAGTGGAAGTAAGAACTTTAGGAACATCATGTTTATATAATTCTCTTTCTATTTTTGCTTCTTTCTTATTTTTACCTGGCACATCAAATTGAACTTTTTGATTTCTTGGCAACTTGCCCTTCCTATCTGATTCCTTCATGGTCTTAGGACTCTAGATAGTAGCAAATGTCTCTTTGATAAAGAGACTATCAGGGTTACCCTGATCAACATTTGTAGTTCTGTTTCTCAAATTGTAAATGTTCCTAGCTTGGGCAACAGTAGCTATAGTCAGGGATTTGATTTCTTCTTCTGAAGGTTTTCTCATACTAATCCCTCTCATTCCAGTATTTACAACATACACATTCACATTTTCTATACCACTATCCTTATGGTCAGAAAAAACATGTTGATGGTAACTTTCTCCACAATACCTCTAGTTATTCACATCAATCTCAGCATGTTGCTCTTTAGAGGAAGCTTATTCATCTATCATCACATATGGTTTAGAGGAGAACATGTTGATTTATGATCTTGGTTGTAGCTATCTTCATCATACTCCTCATCAGGCATGCCAGACTCCTGAAGTGATTGGGCCACCACACATTGAGCTAGGGAGTGAGGCAGTTGGTATGCTATGCACCAAAGATTGTCCTCAACCATATTTGCACTAGGTCTCTTCAATGGATCAGGAGTTTCTCTATTAGGTGCATTTTTTTTTATTATTGTAAACTAGCTTTCCATTCTTCCATGTGGTGTTATAAGGTTGATTGGACAACTTGGGTATTCTCTCATGCTTCTGATAATTAGGGTTATCATTGAATAACCCCTTCTCATTCTTAGCTACTTTGTAACTCAAGTCCTTAAGAGAAATCATGAATTTATCCAACTTATCTTCAGAAGATGATACTTTATCCTGAGGGCCTTTGGGGTTTTTCAATATTTTGTCATCATCTCTCTTACCAACTTTCCTTGATGCCCTCCTATTACTCTCAATATGCATAGCTATTTGAAAGGCATCCCTTAAAGAATGAGGCTCCTTATCCCTTAATTCATATCCTACTTTGGGATCAAAAGCATTACCATATAGAACCAAACACATGGGTTCACTTGGTCTCATATCTGTAGGGATTTTGTTCATGAGTTTAACAAATCTTATGTTAAAATCTAAGACCATCTCATTATGACCTTTGGAGATACTAGTGAATTCGTCGATTAGAAACCTAGGATCTATCTTATCACCATACTATTCTCTTAACACCCTCTTGAATTCTTCCCATGAGCCTATACTTGCATCAGGTAAACCTCTGTACCAATCCTTAGCATCCTCAGTAAGAGATTGCATGGATAACTTCATGATCACATCTTCATTCTCAACTTCAAAGTCATCTATCAAATTCAAAAATGTCCTCAGATGACTTTCACTTGGTAATGCATTATTTCCAAAAAATCTAACAAGCGCATTTCTGGTTTCAATAGGGATATCATTAGGATGATTAGGAATTCCAGTAAAGTCCAACTGCTTATACCTTCCTAATTGTAAAGCTCTTTTGGTAAACTGAGTATTTGTTGTTGTCTCACACCACTCTGACCTTCCCCACCCTATTTTCCCTATTAGTTTGCATTATATCGACAAAGCTGAGTGCTTGTATTTGTGTTATAAGGTGGGTGTTGTCCACAACCACCCATATTATGTGGTTTAGAGAGGGCGGATACTAACCAACATGTGATGATGTCTGAGGGCCAGCTGTTGAATTAGGACAAGATGAATTTAAAGGAGGATTATGGGAACTAGAGGCAGTCATACTTCCAGACTTGTAGGAAGCCTTTAAGAAATCAATCTTTCTCTACGTTTCTTCTTTAACAACCAACTGCTCCATTCTCTCTAACTCCCTTTTTAAATTCTCAACCTCTCTTTTCAATTGTAAGTCCTTTTTCTCTTGTGCTTCAGGTGTAATAGGCTTCTGGGATGTGAAATTTATACCAGAGCATGTACCCCTTGTGGGATCAATGATTAAGGGCTTCTTTCCTCTATCTAAGCCCTAAGAAGCAATTTCAGCAGTAGAAATCCCTACGATTGAACTAACAATAGGGGGATCACTCCATGTACTGGTATTAGTGTTTCCTAAAGGAATATTTTTGGTGTTTCTACTAATTGCGGGGTCAGCCTTGGGATTACCCAACTAACTAATCCCAGCAAAGGGATTTTCTTGACAAGATGATTTTAGATGCTCAACTCTCCTTTTCAATTTATCCTTGAAGTTCTTAGCCTTTCTTATTTTGTCTTTCTCCTCCTTAGCCTTCTTAAGCCTAACTTCTTCCAATTTATCCATCTCCTTTTGGAGCTCATGGGCCTCTTGCAACAAGTCATCCTCGGCTAGCAAAGTAGTATCAGAGTCTGAAGTATCAAGGTAGTTTACAACAATATTGGCAAGACCTTGGGGAGAATTAGAATTAGGATGCACTAAGTCTTTATGATTTGGGCTATTTAAAGGAACATATTCTTTAGGATTGAGCCTTAAGGCTTTAGGATTTAAACTTTGAGATACCATTTTAGCATCAAATTCATATTGCAAATATCTTTCTCTTTGTCTTTGTTTCTTAGCTAAGACATTAGGATGAGACTGCTCTTTACTTACAGCAGGTCAGATTACTACATTATTCTCATTTGTAGGGGGTTATCCAAAATCAATAATATTTGCAAGATCATCATTATTACTACCATGAGAATGCTTTGAACCAGGAGGAGGGGTATGAACATACTTACTTGTATCTCTTTTCCTCCATGATTGTCGAGCATTGTGAGGTATCCTGCCCTCAAACTTCTTCCCAGGATACTTCTTGTATTGAGATCTTTTGCCTTCCATCACTTTGTCATTCTGCTTAACTTTCTTTTTCAATTTGCATTAGCACGAAGAAATTAGAGTCGCCACCCAATTAAGGGAATTCAAAATATTTAGATTCTTTAGAGAAGCTTGCAAAGACAAAAGTGAAGGGTAGATCCTTAAGAAGGTACCTCATAGAAATATGCAAATATAACCATAAACCCTCAAGAAGACACTAGGAAGTGACAAATGGTAAATGAGCCACAAGAGTTTTGTTATTTTGCAAATGAGAGAGCATAGCAATTGTTCTAGATATAATAATTTTTGGAAATACATAGGGATTCTTCCCTTTTCACACACAATTATTCTCTTCTTTGATCAACCGATATGGAAAATATTAGAGTCACCACCCTCTAAAGAGAATAATACTACATTGTACATGTGCAAACTCTAAACACCCATGACAGACCACTGGACTAATTTTAAATAATAATAAACGAGTCCCCAGTAGAGTCACCAATCTTTTGGTTCTTCCAACTGATTATCTGAATCCTCTAAAGATTTACCCAATTTCTCATACTTAAGAATTCTAGGTCAGTGGCCAATGAACAAGATTCAACAAGGAGTTGGAATCCTCTGCACTTTTGGTTCTACAAGACTAAGGCGGGTGTACCTATGCAACACCCAAGGGTATTTCTTGACTTAGGCTAGATGTTGATGTTTAAACAGAAAGATCTCAATGAAAATATACTAAGGAAATGACTAACTTCTTTCGGATTGGCTTAATCCTTTGGCAAATCGGTTCAGAACAAGATTGAGAATGGTCACTACTTCAATTCTACTCTAAAAGAGTGATAGAAATAGAAATGATTTTGATTATTGGGATGGATCTAAATTAGCATATCAGCCCAGTGAGAGATCAGTTCCTAATCCCACAGTTACAGAGTCAAGTTGCATAAATTGAGTGTATCTTTCAAGCAATATTACTTCATTACAAATGGACTAGTAGCATCAATGCCTTACATCAACACTTTATGTACCTAGAATTGTAAAACTATCCTTTAAACCATAGTCTAAAATGAAATTAACAGAGTATTTTCCAAGCAATTATTTCTCTCCTTGAGAGAAAGCTAAAGACAATACACACATTACAGAGGACTACAAAGATGAATCAAAATATCCTTGATATTTATCACTCATACTAACTTCATTGATTACACAAATGGAGAGAATTTTGCAACCAGTATGACAATACATTTAGGATTGAAAATGATGCATTGCTCTACAAATTTGAACACAAAATAACATGCAACTTTCTTCTATTACTCTAGACTAAAGACACAGACAGACTACTACCTAAAACAAAGATTCAGAACCCTTTACAAATGGCCATGAATTCCCTCTTATAGAAACAAGGGAGCAAACAATCTTTAGGCCACAGACATAAGTCACATTTTTATTCGACAACTTTCATCATAACAAGATACGAGTGGCGCAACTTCTCGTGGGGAGAATATCCCAACAGGACAAAGATAGTTAGATGTACAAGTGCAAATCTTAGCCTCCAAAAGATATTTGCAAAGGTTGTTGCAACACAATTATCATTTCTTCAAAAGCCTTTCTTGAAAGCTTAAAAGCCCGAGAGATATTGATTATACAGATGAGGACAAAAAGTAGGCCCACAAGAAGACAAAATACGTGTTGAGACTTGAAAGATGCACACTGGTGCAATACCAAACTTATTGAAAATTTCCCCATGAATTGAATTGTATCCACAATTTGGCCAAGTCAAAATTCCACACATTCGAGACTGAGGAAGGCAAATTCCTTTTGCTATGCTAATGGAAAAATAATAGCCATTTGAGAAGTTTTCAGCGCATTTGAGAGAAAAAGGAAGGCTAGGAAGTCAAGCTATGACAAATCAAACTTCAAAGATCAGGCCTTCTACCTTGCAACTTACAACACCTAGAAGAGGAAGGAGGGAAGCCCCAACCTCGCCTATGTATAGATATGAAGGCGTCAGGGGTCAGGCTTCGGGCCTTCACCATTTCACCTTACCCCTTCCAAAAGGGAGAACAAGGAAGCTCCAACGTCTGAAACTTCGCAGTATTGCACCATACTTAGAATATTTTTCATTGCCATACTAGACTTCGGCCCTCAGCCCTTTTCCCTAAGAGAAGATGACTCAGCCTTGTCCACGTGGCAGCCTCCCATGGTTCTACAGCCTCAAATAGAGCCTTGCTGGAATACTTCGTGGAATGGTGGAAAGAGATAGGACAATGCCACATGGCACCCAATAGACTACGGTAATGATCCCTACTAGACTCTTTGTCAGATTTCACTTTTCCATGCTTCCACCAAGCTTTTTGCCTTAATAAAATAATCTCTGCAAAATGGCAGAATGCTTTAAAACTCACCATGTATTTCTTGGTGGGATCAACCAATGGGCCCCATCAAACTTCATCCTTCGGGCCTTCCCTGTTTCACCTTCTTCAAAGGAAAGAAGAAGAGCCAACCTCTGACCTCCGCCACACATTTCACACTTAGAAGTATTTGAACAAGTAGACCTGTCGAACTTCGGGGCTTCTCCCTAACACTTGCCATGAAGATGACCGAAGGCTAAGTGCTTGAAGTTTGACCTCCAAAACACTTAGAAGAAAAAGAGCTCGTCAGACTTCGGCCTTCATGTCCTCCTCCTTCCAACCGTAACACAGAAGAAGATGAATGGTTCAAACTCTGACCTCCAAAACTCTGCTTCAATTAGACAAATTTCAACACTTAGGAAAATTTTGAGCCTCAGACCTCAGAGCCGACAGGGACAACACAACAAAAGGAAGGAGCCTGAAACTCTGAAACTCTGACCAAAGCTAAAACATAAGGAAACACTTAGAGTTTTTTGGACTTAGTCATTTTTTGGGATTCCTATCTTGCATTTTCAATAGGCAAACACATAAAAACCTATGGAAGATATCTCTGATCGGTTATAAATTATAGGTTCAACAATGAAGGTATAAAGTGGGATTCAGATAGAATTTAGGGAATTAGCCTGTTGGTAAATTTTGGCAAGGTTTAGCAAATACATGTCTTAAAAAAATAGAAGTCCCAAATCCTTACACCTTCAAGTGTGTTGTTGATTGCAGATATTCATGGAGAAAGGGTCAATAGTTGGTCAAATTTGACTTGAAATTATGCACTTAAGGAGGAGATATGGGATAGAAGAGTTTGTTGGATGTGACACTCGAGACTCTAAATTTAGATAACAATGGATGTATCATTTTCTGTGATGGGACATTTTTTGATGTTTTATGTTTAAAAATGATTTTGTTGAAGAAAAACCATACTTTGTAATGGGTGGTCATTAGATTTGTAGTTGGAAGTCAAATATACTATATTTTTATTATATAGTCTATATATTATCCTTCTGTATCATGATGTATTTAGTAGTGTATGTGTAAAAGACATGACAGAGCAAGAAAACATGGCTGGTGTAAATGCTATTTATCTAAACAACCTCCAGCTACGTTTTGGGAAAGGACTACCAAGACCATCTCCTCCACTCATAGTTGAAGTAACTGGTGATATGGAACTTGAAAATCCATCCACTCAACCCCAAGAGAAGATTACTATCGAAACTGTGCCAAAAGAATAGCCTGTAGGTTACTCCTCTTCCTCTTCAACAAGATCTTGTACCACCCTACTACTTTCACCTATAGTTTGTTGCTTGGGTGTTTGTTTAATGAATCTACCTTTTAAATCCCTAAGCCTAACCATACAAATTCAATTTAATCTAAAGAACTGCTAACTAGGGTTTTCTTATTAACACATATCCCCAACAACAATGCTAAAAATGACAAGGGTCACTGTACCTTGGCATTTAATCATGTTTTCATGTGTCAAATCCAGGGTTGTGTCCTCAGCTATTTACAATAAGGAACCTAATAATCAATAGTCCTTAGCTAACATACTAAATTGAATTGTCCTAATAAATCAATGTTGCTAACCATCTACTTGAAAGGAAATCTGATCTAAAGACTAAAGAAGTAAATTGTTGAAGGAATCTATCTAATTCACACAAAACCTAGAAACATGCATTTAAATGGAAAATAAACTATTTTGACAATAATTGATCTATCTTGTGAAAGCAGGAAAATTATACTTCTGATGAAAACTGTAATAAGACAATGAAGGGAGTGGGCCCTTTCTCCACACCTTCAAAACTAAAAGCTAAACAAGAAACTCAGAATAAAAGTGTAACAACACAACTACCTTTAATCCATTCTATCAAAGTATATTGTATTCCAAAGTATATGTTTCTGCTCTGAAAATGAAATTACATAATACTACTATAAAATCATGATTGTTATTCTATTGTTCCTATCCAAATATATATCAGTCTGAGCAACATAATATTATTGGGGTTAACTACTTAATCTAATCAGTTCATCTTGAGATATAAATAATCTCTTATTCTAAACTAAAACATGCCACTGTCCATCTAGAGTATGATCATGCAAAGTCTGAAATAAGGACTTTAGTGATATTGAAAGTACCACTAAATCTGGAGTTCAACTTATAACAATAATATGCAGCAAGGCCTGATAAAAAGGAACTTAATTCTAAAAATAGTGGACTAAGAGAAATCTTCTAAACTCATGCAAAGACAAGTGAAAGTGTATCATGTCTCCTTGGACAATTAGACTCATCTACTGGGATGCTCAGGCCTAAATAGGTGGGCTCTGTAGAATTTTAGTCACCCTAGAGATCCCTGGTAGTCAATGGCGTCAGAGATTATGTGTAGCTCCGGTGATGTTAGGTTGTTTCTAGCAACTCTGGAGATTCCAAAATGCTGCTGAGACATAGCTTTGGAGATCACCATCTTCTCTACTCTATTTCCTACTCTAGAGATCTTCCAACAAGTTGGAAAACATTGAGTACCTTGTAGTGTCCTTCATACCAGGCTCCAAAGATAATTAGGATTACCTCTCAAGTTCTTCAAAACTGCCTTCCACCTATGTAATAACACGTGAAACCCAAAAGGAGATTTTTCTGCCCAATTTCATCAGTCACTACAACATAAGTCTTTTCATCAAAATAATTATCTTCAGCAATTAATCTCTTATTAGCATAATTAAAACAAGACTTTACAATTCCTATAGTGCAATTACTAGGACAGGTAGAATGAAAAGAGGGGGAAAAGGAAGTAAAAAGACATGTTTAGCTGAGTGCTACCTGACACTCATCATCCCCCCGAGCCTAAGGGTTTGCAAGTCCTCTTGCACTTCATAACCTTGACTTATTGAGTTTGTATATTTTATCAGTGAGACTATACTCCTTTTCAAAAGTTGTCCAAGTTGTGAAGTTTGTGTTGGCATTCCTCCTGAACCCTTCAACCTATTTTATCCACTCCTGGAATCTTTCATCCTCCATCTACTCAGCCCATATGGGCAAAGGCTTAATGATGAGGGGTGGCCTAAAGCGTCCCCCCATCCAATCTTGCTTATATTTTTCCATTAACTTGGACACTGCCCTTACCTTTCTCATAAACCATCTAAGGTTAGTTGGAGACGCTATGTCTCTCATCCTTTGGTCCTGGGTGAGAGTGCTCCACCTTTTCCTACAGATGGCCATGATTTGATTGGAGAAGTTATGCATGAACAACCTGAATTTAATGGCACATTCTTGGATGTGCTGCTGGTACACAGGTAGGAGTGTTGTTTTCCCTTCTAGGGAATAGAGTGCTACTCTAAAATGGGTTTCAAAGGCATTAGGATTTGGACAATCCCTTCTCTTTAGTAGGCCCTGAAGATAAGAGAATCTAAAAGATATTAAAACAAATGAAAATGAAAGCAAATATAAAAATTATACCTTCACAACCTTGAAGCCTCCTCACTCCTAGATAAGGTGGAGGAGCTTGCACCCATGAGCTCCTAGCTTTACCCAAGTGTTGTTGATTTGAATGTGGATTGCTCCTTGTCTTCAACACAATAATGATTTGATAGAAGATAATGGCTAAATATTGAGATGATTTGGATATGGATATGAGAGATATGAGATGGGAGATGAAAGGCTAGGAGGATTTTGGCATTATGATGGCATGATGGAGAGATTTTGGAGGAATTTGGGCATGGATTTGATGCTATCGAGAAGTTGTTGAAATGGCTTGGGTTGACCTTGTATTTATAGGGAAATTGAAGAGGATCTTGATTCAACAGTTGAGATTCAAAGTTGGAATCAAGGGTTGAGATGAGAGGATGAGATCAATGGTTGAGATCTCATCAAAAAATATGAAGGGATGAGATTAAATGTGAATTTTAAATTCACATTGGGAAGGATAAGGATGATTAAAGAATTAAAAAATCATCTTGGGAAGGGGTGCATAATGACATGTCAATGAATTAAAAATTCATTTCATGGGGAAGTGTTAAATTAAAAAATTCAAATTTATTGGTAGAAGAGAGGACATGTGACACACGTGTTCTTTTGGGAATCACAGTGAGCTCTTTGCATAAAAAAGAGCTCTTGCATGGAAATGGAAAGGTGAGTTAGAAGTGTCATGTGACCCTTTTGATTAGAAGGTAATTTTTTTATTTTTGGGGTGTGGGAGACAGTGTTAAGTGAGGTTTGACTAAGTTAATCAATGGATTAACTTAATTAATGTGGCTGTAGTAAATTAGTTAGTGGTCTAATGGAGGATTAAAATTAATTAAACAATATTTATTTAATTAATTTAGGTATAGGGGTCATGTAGGCTAGGGTAGCTAATTAAATAATAGCTATGTAATCAACTAGGCTAGGTTTAGGATGATTAGTAGAGTAGATTAATTAAGTATGATTCATATAATTAATTAGGTTTAGGGAAGTGGACAAATTAACCAAATAAATATTTAACATATTTATTTAATTAATTGGGATGAAGTTGGTAAGGTATAGTGATAAATTAGATGAATTAATTTATCACAAGGGATGAATTAGGGATAAATGGCTAAGGGTAGATGGTGATGGATAAGTTAATTAAATAAATTGGATTTATTTAATTAATTGGTAAAAAGGTAAATTAGTGATGTGAAGATGCAGGAAAGTGGCTTATAGGGCAAGTTAGTTTCAGGTGTCTACGGGACCATACCTATGTCCTTCATGTAAGCTTCCATTCTTTCACTCCAGATCTAATGATTCCTCGTAAGTGACATGAATGCCCTTAGTTGGCATTCCCTTACAAAGAAATTAATAAAGTGTGGTCTTCTATGAAGAAATTATGTAAATACAGCTCAGACATAAAAATTTTATCTTCATCTGAACTTCTTAGGTACACCCTAAGGAAATCCTTCCCATCCTATATATTCTCAGTCAAATCGAAGAGAACTAATGATCATTTCCTCTGGAGGATCCTCTCCTATAGAAACATAGCATAGTTGCCACTGGGGTATGCAGGCTAAAATATTAGATGAATGGGTGGCTACAGTGATGACTTTCTCTTCTAGAGTTTTCACATTTTTTGTCATGGCTATCACCACCCTTTGTAATTGCAATGTCACAGTTGTTCCCTCTAACTCCCTGCATCTCCTTTCCCAATGGTACAAAGCTCTAGGAATGTCTATCTGAAGTGTCCCTAGATAGTCATCTTTTTGGGTTCCTTGTTCAATAGTGGCAACTGGAATAGTAAATTATTGTAGCAGCTCTACTTGGTCATCTATTTCATTATTAGCTTTTGTTAATTCCCAAGCTTGGCTCTACATTTTCTCAATCATGGTTGAGATCAAGGTAATGCAATTGTCACTAACTCTAATGACACTAGAAGTGTTCTATGTTGCCTATGCATCCTTTTTCTAGATCTCATCCTCTTTATTTTCAATGATCTCTTGCTTCTCCTCTACTTTATTTTTTAGCTCCTCAATTTGTTGATTATGAGATCTCTTTTTCCTTCATGACCTTTTTAAGGTCAGTGATAACCAAGTGTTTGTTCCACAATAGTCTTTTCAAGTTTTTAATTTCCTCTGTTAACTGTTGTTCTCTTGGGATCTCAATATCCTCTTGGTTAGAGGGATGTGAGTAAATCCTTGTTTTTCCTCCCTCTGTAAAGTCTACATCTAGAATTCTCATCTCCCCTTATTGTCCAAGGTTAGCCTGATCCTCCTGCTCTTCTATCCCCACTTGTCAAGCCTCATCTTGTTATTTTCTTCTTGGTCTGCTACAGAGGCTGGGACATATGATGGCCCAGCCTATTCTTGGGGATGAGTCATAGAGGTCCTAAATCCCACAAGAACTGTTGCAAGTATGGGCCTAACCGGTGTTGTCATTGATGTCAACATACTCATGTTGCATTAATGAGAAGGATTAGATGAGCTGTGTGCTGAGGATATTGAGAAAATTAGTCTCAATCAGGAACAGTGAATAACAGTGATGACAAGAAGGTAAAAGTCTTCAATAGGTTAAGGATCAGAGGATACGGTTTAAAGGGTTTGTAGATATAAGTCTTGAGATGCTCCAGTCAAGTTTTCAGAGGACCGCATGAATATCTGAAGAAGTTATGGTCACTCAAGTAGAACCGGTTCCGGTAGGTGTTCAGAGGTGACAGAGTGCTACAGATAGGTCTGGTGAGATCCAGAATTTCATTATCCCATTCTGTGGATTTGAGGGAGTGTTGAGGACGTTCCTGTGAAGTATCAACTAGATTGGTTCATGGGTTGAAGGTCCAGAAGAGCCTATTCATTTGTGATAGTGATGACAGACTGTGTTCTTGAAGCTCCGAATGAAGGAGAGAAGAATTCTAGTAGGATGATGAAGTGTGGATGTTCTTGGTGATTCAAAGAAGGTTATGATGATTGTTGGATCATGTCCAGTTCATGTTGGTGGTCCGCATTGAAGTTAGAGTTTGTATTTGAAGAATAACCACAAATATTGATGTTCTTCTTGAGACTGACCGATCGAATGTATTACACGTCTTGCGGATGTTCTTGTAGGTGTTTTCCGACTTAGATGATTGTTCCTAAGTCAATGCCCTATATAAATAAGGGATTGTGAAGTCATTTTGCAGTGTGTCTTGTGGGGATGAGTGTGTGGTAGCGAAGAGAAGTGTGAAAGGTAGAACAGAAGTTTTGGGCTTAAATGGAACTGATTCAAGCATGCTAAAGATGCTATTCTCTAGTTCATAAAGGTGATACTTATTCTTTTATAGATAGTGTGTCTCTTGTAGGCAGTGAGCCTCTTGTGAGCAGTGTGCTTGGGTAGTGAGCCCTAATTGGCATGTGCCATTTTGTTCTTTCTATTCTTCTAACAGAGAATACATTCTTGGATTCATCACCCCGTGGTTTTTCCCTTAACTGGGTTTTCCATGTCAAAATCTTGGTGTCTTATGTGTTGATAAGTTTCTGCTTTTGATCTGAATGCATTATGGTTCATGATTAATATTATACTAATCACTAAAGAAGATTCAAGTGTTTAAATCAAGAAAGTTTCGTACAACTGATTCACCCCCCCTCTTAGTTGTATGCCCTAAGTCTAACAATTGGTATCAGAGCAAGGTTCCTCTAAAAGGAGCTTAACTGCTTGAGGAGATCCAGGATGTCATCATATAAAAAGGATAGTCCGAAGTTTGATGAACGTTTCTCTTTGGAAAGGTCGCATGAAATGTCACTTGCAGTGTATGGGAATGGCGTACTGGTCCATGGTCACAAAAGTGTATGTACCTCCACAGGGTGGTCCGACAACCCTAAATGAAATCACAAATGTTGAAAACAATCCGTGGACCAAAGAGGCTCTTCTAAGTGCATTAATTGACTCAGAGCTCTCAAATGTTATTGACCTACCAACTGCCTATGAGATCTAGATTAAACTGGAACTTCTGCATGAAGGAGACGAGTATGTTAAATGTGCAAGGTTACAGAGTCTAAAAGGGAAATTTGAAAAACTAAAGATGAGAGATGATGAAAATATTACAACTTTTATGCCAAGAGTGAATGAGCTAGTTTGTGGAATTAGAAATTCTGGTGGAGTCTTGGATGAAAATGAGATTGTTGGTAAGATTCTCAGATCCCTTCCTGCCTCTTACAAAATCAAGGTTGCTGCCATTGATGAATTCAGATCCCATACAACTGTCACAAGAGACCAATTGGCTGGCAAATTGGCTGCTTTTGAAATGACCAAATTTGGAGATGATCCCCCCAAAACTGAATCTGCATTCAAAGCCAGTGCCTCTGTGAAAGGTAAACAAGGATTTGATCCGTGAGAGAACTCATCAAGGAAATTGTCATGGTATGAAAAAGCAAGAAAAGACCTGGAAGAAGAAGAAATAGAAACTACTCAACTTGAAGCCCTCATTGCTAAAAGACTGCCAAGAGGATCCGGTAAGTATGAAGGAAAATTGCCTTTTAAGTGTTTTAATTGCAATAAAATTGGTCATTTTGCCTCAAGATGTCTGGAAAGATTTTCAAAGCCAAATCCTAACAGATCAAGGTTCCAAAAGAATTGTTATTATGTTCATGAAGAAGATGATAATGAAGGAGTATCAGATGATGAATCAGAGACAGGAAACAAATCCGGAAGTGAATGGGTGTTTATTGCAATCAAGGAAGAAGAACCAATATCCTCTATATCTATCAATCATAAATTTGTAGAAAGAGCTCTGGCTGCCCAAGTTGAAGAAAAGAATGATTGGGTCATTGACAGTGGTTGCTCTCACCACATGACAGGTGACAAGAATATTTTCATAGATTTGGAAAGGTATGAAGGAGGAGTGGTGAAGTTTGGTGATAATTCTGCTAGTAGAATTAGAGGAAGAGGAACTATTTCTTTTAATGGAAGAAACAAAACTCGTAATATACTGTATGTTGAAGGTTTGAAGCACAATCTTCTCAGTGTTGGACAGTTGGTGGACAAAGGCTATGATCTCTGATTCAAGGATGGAAAATGCAAAATCTTTGAAAGATCCGGAACAAAAATTACATCCAGTACTCAAACTAAAGGTAATATCTTCCACTTGGTTGGTACTGGTAAAAGATGCTTATTTGTTCAAGTTTATAAGAGTTGGTTATGGCATAGAAGGATGTGTCATGTGAATTTTGACAATATCATCAAGATAAGCAATACTCAAGCTATAAGAGATCATCCAAAATTGGTGAAACATACTAACAGCTTGTGCAAGGAATGTCAATTGGGTAAGTTGAGCAGAGTCACATTCAAAAGCAAGGAACTGTCTTCTACCGGATTATTGGACTTAGTTCACACTGATCTTTGTGCTCCGGCAAGAACTAGAAGTATTCAAGGTGATAGATACTTCATGCTGCTAATAGATGACTATTCCTGGATGATGTGGGTAACCTTTCTAAAGAAGAAATCAGAAGCTCTTGAGAAATTCAAAATATTCAAGGCTATGGTAGAGAATGAAACAGGAATAAAGTTGAAATGTCTGAGGTCTGATAGAGGTGGAGAATTCACATCCGGTGAGTTCATAGAATTCTGTGAGAAACATGGAATTAAGAGACAGTTGTCTACTTCGAGGACTCCATGGCAGAATGGAGTAGTGGAGAGAAAGAACCGGACCATCCAGGAAGCATCTAGGACTATGATGATGGAAGCAAATGTTCCTCAGATCTATTGGAGAGAAGCTGTCAGCACTGCAGTCTATACTCTTAATCGAGTTCAAATCAGAAGCAATACCGGTAAGACCCCTTATGAACTCTGGTTTGGCATTACTCCTACTGTAAGATATTTCAGAGTCTTTGGTAGCAAATGTTACATCAAAAGAGATGAAGATTTAGGTAAGTTTGATGCTAGAAGTGATGAAGGAATATTCTTGGGTTACTCTACTCAAAGCAAAGCATACCGGTGTTATAACAAGAGACTAAGAAAGATGATAGAAAGTACAAATGTGAAGGTTGATGAGGGAATAGAGAAACCCTCAAGGTTTTATGAGTATGATGAAGATGATCAAAATGGTGTTCTAGTTCAAGGAGCTCAATCCTCTCCTGAAAGTCAGATTTAGACAGATCCGGTAAATCAGGAAGAAGAGATAGGTCTGAATGAGCCTGAACAAGAAGCAGAAGTGCAAGAAACTCCCAAAGTTCCAAGGTATGTAAGACTTAACCACTCTGAAGATCAGATCATAGGTGACAAAACAAAGGTGTGCAAACTAGAAGGAAAATTGCTCAAAATTCAGATGAATATTGTCTGATCTCAAAGATTGAACCTAAGACAATAGATGAAGCCTGCAATGATGAAAATTGGACCAAAGCAATGGAGGAAGAGTTGGTGCAAATTGAGAAAAATCACACTTGGGATCTTGTTCCTAGACCTAGAAACAAGAATGTGATTGGAACCAAATGGGTCTTCCAGAACAAACTAAATGAAGTTGGTGAAGTAATCAGAAATAAAGCCAGATTAGTCTGCAAAGGCTACTCTCAAATAGAAGGGATTGATTTTGAAGAAACTTTTGCTCCGGTGGCAAGAATTGAAGCAGTCAAACTATTTCTTGCATTTGTTGCCTTCAAGGATTTCAAGGTGTATCAGATGGATGTCAAATCTGCTTTCCTGAATGGTGACTTAGAAGAAGAAGTGTACATTGAACAACCAGATGTATTTCAATTATTTGAGCATGGTGATATGGTCTGCAAATTAAAGAAGGCACTGTATGGTCTAAAGCAAGCCCCAAGAGCATGGTATGAAAGACTGGACAAACATCTTTTGAAGATTGGTTTCAACAAAGGTACTGCTGATAGTAACCTATATTTCAAAATTGATCATGAAAACATCTTGATTGTTGAAGTATTTGTTGATGATATCATCTTTGGAGGAAGAGACAGTATGTGTAAAACCTTTGCAAATCAAATGAAAAGTGAATTTGAGATGTCAATGCTTGGTGAAATAAATTTCTTCTTGGGTCTGCAAATTACTCAGACCAAGAAAGGAATCTTTATTTCTCAAACCAAATATGTGAAAGAACTGTTGAGGAAATTTGAAATAGAAGATTCAAAGCCAATGAATACTCCCATGGCAACCGGATGTAAGTTGAGCAAAGATGATGACTCTCCTAAGGCAGATCAGTCAAAGTACAGATCAATGATTGGAGGATTATTGTATCTTACTCAAACTAGACCAGATATAATGCAGGCCATTGGTCTTATGGCGAGATTCTAGGCTGATCCCAGAGAATCTCATGTCATGGCAATCAAAAAGATTTTTAGGTACCTAAAAGGAACAGTTGAGTATGGTCTGTGGTATCCTAGAGATCATAATTTCTCTCTTCATGCATATACAGATGCAGATTGGGCAGGAGATGTGGATGACAAGAAGAGTACCAATGGAGGAGCATTCTTTTTGGGGAAAAGATTGGTTTCTTGGCTAAGCAAGAAACAAGAGGCAATATCCCTGTCTACAACTGAAGTAGAATACATTGCAGCAGCAGGTAGTTGCACTCAAGTTTTGTGGATGAAGCAGATGCTAAAAGATATTAAAATAGAATATGAGGAGCCTATCACAATTTTCTGTGATAATTCAAGTGCAATAAATATTTCTAAGAATCCAATGTTACATTCTAAGACTAAACATATATCTATCAAGTTTCACTTTCTGAGAGAGCAAGTGAACAAGGATAAAGTCAAATTGGAGTATGTGCCCTCCAAGGATCAGATTGCAGATATCTTTACTAAACCTCTTCCCAAGGACTCTTTTGAGTATCTCAGGGAGAAGTTAGGGGTTATTGCTCCTCCGGTGATGAACTAGGATGCACTGATGTGCATCAATCCGGTGGATATCACAGTCATATCTTATGATCCGGATTGATGATAAGTGAGCTGCTACTCAGGGGGAATAATTGGTATGTTATGAAGTAATGGAGTTGCAAGTATGAGCCCTTTGCCATTGATGTCAAAGGGGGAGAGAAGACATGTGAAAAATAAGTGGTTGCTGATCAAAGGGGGATCAATAAAGGAAGAGAAGACATGTGAATAGTTGTTGTTGTTAGGGGGAGTTGTGACATCAAGGAGAAGTTCTTGTCTTGATGGTTTTTCACATCATATGTTGCCATCAATGACAAAGGGGGAGATTGTTACAAGTATGGGCTTAACCGGTGTTGTCATTGATGTCAACATACTCATGTTGCATTAATGAGAAGGATTAGATGAGCTGTGTGCTGAGGATATTGAGAAAATTAGTCTCAATCAGGAACAGTGAATAACAGTGATGACAAGAAGGTAAAAGTCCTCAATAGGTTGAGGATCAGAGGATGCGGTTTAAAGGGTTTGTAGATATAAGTCCTGAGATGCTCTAGTCAAGTTTTTAGAGGACTGCATGAAGATTTGAAGAAGTTATGGTCGCTCAAGTAGATCCGGTTCCGGTAGGTGTTCAGAGGTGACAAAGTGCTACAGATAGGTCCGGTGAGATCCAAAATTTTATTATCCCATTCTGTGGATTTGAGGGAGTGTTGAGGATGTTCCTGTGGAGTATCAACTAGATTGGTTCATGGGTTGAAGGTTTGGAAAAGCCTATTCATTTGTGACAGTGATGACAGACTGTGTTCTTGAAGCTTTGGATGAAGGAGAGAAGAATTTCAGTACGATGATGAAGTGCGGATGTTCTTGGTGATTCAGGGAAGGTTATGATGATTGTTGGATCATGTCCAGTTCATGTTGGTGGTCCGCATTGAAGTTAGAGTTTATATTTGAAGAATAACCACGGATATTCATGTTCTTCTTGAGACTGACCGACCAGATGTATTACACGTCTTACGGATGTTCTTGTAGGTGTTTTCCAACTTAGATGATTGTTCCTAAGTCAATGCCCTATATAAATAAGGGATTGTGAAGTCATTTTGCAGTCTATCTTGTGGGGATGAGTGTGTGGTAGCGAAGAGAAGTGTGAAAGGTAGAGCAAAAGTTTTGGGCTTAAATGGAACTGATTCAAGCATGCTGAAGATGCTATTCTCTAGTTCATAAAGGTGATACTTATTCTTTTATAGACAGTGTGTCTCTTGTAGGCAATGAGCCTCTTATGAGCAGTGTGCTCAGGCAGTGAGCCCTAATTGGCATGTACCATTTTATTCTTTCTATTCTTCTAATAGAGAATACATTCTTGGGTTAATCACCCCATGGTTTTTCCATTAACTGGGTTTTCCACGTCAAAATCTTGGTGTCTTATGTGTTGATAAGTTTATGCTTTTGATCTGAATGCATTACGGTTCATGATTAAGATTATACTAATCACTAAAGAAGATTCAAGTGTTTAAATCAAGAAAGTTTTGTACAACTGATTCACCCCCCCTCTCAGTTGTATGCCCTAAGTCTAACAAGAACCTCAGTCAGGAGGGCAGTATATTTTTCTTCTTGAGTGGGCTACCTCTTCCTCTTGCTCCTCCAGAGCACTAGTTTTTAATGTTTCTCCGACGTTGGTATATCTCCCTCAGAATTTGAGGAGATAGTTAGGGCCTCACTATGTGCTACCTCCGGAGCTTGGGTATCTTATGGCTCAAGGATCTCTGAAGCCTGAGCAGTTGGAGTGGTAGTGGTCTCTGGATCACTTCCCTTAGTCACTTTTCTTCTTGTACTTCTTATCAAAGGAATTTCATTTGAACTCTCTGAGTTCTCCTCTATCCTTTTATGCTCGCTGGACTTAGGGGTTTTTGGAGGCCTCCCTGTTGTTTCCTTTTCCTTTTCCTTCTCTTTGTGTTTCTTAGGCTTGGGAGTTTTGGCAAACTCCCCTACTACCTCTTCCTCTAAAATGATAGCACCCTTCCTCTTCTTAGCTAGGGTGGACTCCTTAGCCAGGGTCAATTTTCATTTTGTTGAGAGTTATTCTAGAGGATTGTTCTTCAATTATTTCTTCTACCTGTTTAACTGTAATTGAGGGTTCTCCTATAGACTCCTACCCCTTTTTCCTCTTCTCAGTAGCTAGATAAAAGGTAGAGGGTGTTGGACTCTCCTATCCTATCTGTGGAATGGAAGAGGGTGTTTCCTCTGTTGTCTTCTCCTTTCTCTTACTTTTCCCAGTAGCTAGGGATGAAGTAGAGGGTGTCTCTCCTTCAGTCTCCTGAGTGGAGGAAGGTGCTTCTTCAATAGTTTTCCTACTCTTCTTCTTGGCTTTATGTGTGTCATCCAAAAATGACTGTCATAAGGCTTGCCCTCCTCTTCTATACATAAAATGGTGTTTGATAATTAATTGAATAAGTCCATGGTGTTTCATAGGACCCTTCCCCTATTGGTATTTGTCTGTTGAAGCTACTATGGTAGAGTACATGAAATTTGGCAGGTTTATGTTGTCTTCCAAATGGGCATCCCCATGCCTTAGGAAACTCAGCATCTTCAAGATGGGCCCTAGTACCAGTGAAAATTGCCCATCACAAGTGAAATACTTCATCATCCACATGGCCAAAGATTGTCATGGTTGAGGAAGTGAGGTCCTTATAATCCCTTTTACTTCTCCTTTACTTAAATGTAATTCCACCTCAGGGTCATTATCTACTGAGAAAGTTTTGATTAATTCAGAGTAGAGGGTTTTAAGATGGTAAAACCTCTCACCTTGTTCTGGAAGACCTGATATGTTGTTGATGATGGTAGTTGAGATAGCAATTGTCACTCCATGCACCTTTGTGTTGTGCCTTGCATGCACGCCCCATTTTATCAAATGGAGACCCCCTTTTTTTGCTTTGGCTTAGAGTCTCAACCTTTCTTCCTTATGACAATGAGAAAGTGAAATTGTGCTTAGATTACAGGATGTGTTCAAAATTTAGGTATCTGGTATGTTTGGAGTCATTTGATACCTTTCATGATTGATTTAGAGGAGTCTTGATTAGGTTTGTGCTTTAGAAATAGTCATTTATTGCCTTTTGCACTGAAATTGGGTGTTACTACATTTTGTGCTAAATTCCTATGTCACTGGATATTGTCCTTGAAACTACTTCTGTAGGATGTGTCATGTTGAAATTCTTAGTTTCCAGACCTTAGAGTTGCAAAATCACATCATATTCCACAAGGTTTCACTAAGGGGTCCATATACTTTCATCCTAATGCATGTTCTTGGCACCCTGATTTGACTAAGTCTGAAATCCTAAAAACCCTGAAAAATGGCTAAGTCTAAAATCTGGTGGATCCTCAAAAATCTAGAATCTACATATTGAATCCTATGGATCTGGAACCTATCTCAAACATCCTGACAGTATATTTCAAAATATTTAAAGTATAGGAAATTATATATTTTGAAATATATTGTTACCTAGGACACTTTCAAATCTGGCAAAAAAACACCCACTACTACACTTTGCGCTAATATCTAGTTCCACTGGATATCAGTGCTAGACCCCATTCGCATACCTTAGCGCTAAAAATAGCTTCAACTGGATCGATGCTAAAAACACGTCCAACTTGATATATCTGGTGCATAGGATTTTCCTCGCCGATCGTATTTTAAACTTAGTGCTAAAACATGAGTCTGTAGGATCTATGCTAAAAGGCATGCTCATTGCACATATCCAGTAGGCACCAAAATCCTTGTTGGGGTAGTGCCAGTCGATTTCCCCACTGAGTAACATCCTATTAAGTTTAGCACTGATTTTCCCTCCAACAGGATTTGTGCTAAAATAAGGTTCAACTGCACATGTCCGATAACCCACCAAACCCCCGTAAATCCAATGACATGAAATCTCCGCTAAGAGCTTAAGGAAGGTTAGCGCTAAATTTGGACTGTACTGCATATATCCAGTAGGGGCCAAAAACCTCGCTTTTTGACATTTTGGGATGAAAAACTCATTTTTTGAAGGTGTAAACTAGATTTTTTTGATGAATTTGAATTACACATCCTTCTATTACATCATGATGAACATTTTTATCAGGTTTTTATGGATTTTGGGCATGTTTTGCATTAATTAATGCCATTGCACTTGAATGTCCAGTACCCCCCTAAAATCCTACTTTTGTAAAAAAGGCTATAAAAACATGAAACAAATGTCTCCAAATGGATCCTAATGGCCACAAAAACCTCCTATATCATTATATTGGCCAAATGGGTACTTGAAAATGGTAAAAAACTCAGAAAATCATGTGAAAATCACTAGATTTGTGAAGATAGGCATAAGAAAGTAACATTGATAACATGAGTTGTCCTAGACTGATTCAAGGCTGCAAATGCATATGTTTTGACTAATCTTGATAGAAAATAATTTTCTATGATGAAATTGATGCTTGGCATTTCACTTACAAGTCTGAGAGGACAAATGAACTAACTGGAGCTGTTTTGGAGGGATGCAAACTCAAAGGTGCAACGCTGACCTGAATATGAGGAATCTTCAATGTTGTTGCACCTGCAAGAGGAAGTCACTATGATGTCCAAGATGATGGAAATAAGTCCCAGGAGCTTGATGACACTAAAAATCATGCCCATGTCACTATTGTTCCTGCAAATCCTATTAAATGTCTAGGACCTGTTCACAGTTGTCTACAACTGTCCTAGTCATCTAGTCATGCAATGTTGATCCAACTAGCATCCAACTGGATATATCTTCATCAAAAACATGCCACATACTCTTCTTGACAAGTCAACACATTGGAAAAGTAATTTGTCCCATTAGACAACTTAAAAAGTTGCTATTTCCTCTTGTTCTCATGAGCTAAAAAGTTATAATTTCATCTTTTTCCTACAAGACAAAAAAAAATCTAGGATTGTAACTTCCCACTGACCAAATTAAATGTCATGAAATCTGAGCCATTGGTGTTGGTTTAATCCTCACCATCCATTGAAAAACGTGGTATGGTTGCTTCTCTATATAAAGGCAACCTCTCTCATTGTAAAAGATATGAGAAAATACTAAAGAAGGGATTGTTGAAACTCTGTCATTTTTCTGAATCAATATAAACATAATTTCATTTGCCTCTGCCATATGATTTCATTTTATTGGTTGGATATGGTTTTCATGGTTCCTCTTCATCTTTCCAATTAGTTATTCAGTTGTAGTTGTGGTTAATTCTTCAGATATCTAATGGATTTCCTGTCCATACCATTAATGGCTTGCTGATTGTATGTTATTGTGTATGGTTAGTCTGGGCATATTTTATGAGCTGAGTTCGATTGTGTGATTTCATTGAGCTGCACTAGGAATTGGGTGTTGAATGAACCCTCCAAAATTTGAAAATCATTACATTTCCTTAAAAGATTGCACAATCTTTGTGGCATTGTGGGTTGCCTGGTTAAACAGAGATTTGTTTATTGTTGGGAATCTGTCTATCTAATTATTGATCATTTCTGCAATTGTCTATAGGATTTCTTATCCCTTTTCTCTCTCCCTTTCCTTTTGCATTTTCTTTACATAAAGTTTGGTAGATTTAGGGTTTGAGCAGCATTACATTGATTATTTGCTGATAAATTTTAGACTTCACAGTCTACATCACCTAAGGTTTCTGCATTCACATTGCTATCATAATTTCATCAAACCATATCATTGCATGTAAGTCTCCTTAGTTGGTACAGCTAATACATTCCATTGAAGTTATTCTTGCAAGCTAAGACCTAGCTGTATAAACCTTGGGGCAGTCCTATCTAGGATAGGATACCTTTTTCAAGAGAGGTGAGATATCCTATATTTAATTTACGTTGATGTGTGCTAAAAACACCATCAACACTTTGTCTGGTTGTTCTTCAGGTTAGAGAGGAATTCATCTACTATGTCTTCATGGTAACCCTCAAATTTTTCTAGGAACTCCAACCACCCTGCATTTCTTAGCACATCCACTAAGGCCTAATCTTGAAGTAACCCCTCTAGTGTTTGAGGTTCAGATTTCTTCTTGATACCCATGCTACACCTGACAATAAATTTCCTCCCTTCTTTTCTTGTGTTGATTTCAAAACCCTCACCTTTAACTACTTTTTCTAAGTAGCTTTTGCTGGAATAATTTCCCTCTAGAGCTCTTCTTCTGTTGTGACAAACCAACCCTAACTCTGGAGCTCCCCTATTTTTTACAGAAAGATTCTACTATGTTTCTTGTGTGTTATCTCTAGAGTTTGAAAGCTCTTTGTTTGGGTATTAATGACAACGATTGCTTAGTTTTAGGAGGGTTTTCTTTACTTGAATAATTTGAATTAGAGGGTCAAATCATGACTGCAAGGAAAGATGTGACACTTCAGAGTGGATGTGTTAGTTCAAGAAGTTATGGTGACATGCATGGGCTGAGATAGGAGTAATGGCAAGGTGTATGTGTCTAAGTAATTTGCACAAAAATAGAAATGAAAAGACTTTTAATAATTAACTAATGCAAGCGAAGTACCTGGATTACCATTTGTGATGATTAAATGATATGTTTGTGTTGCTGCACTGCCGTCTTGATGAGGTTTGATGTGACTCTATCTTCATGCAACTTTCCCATTAGTCATCATGATGTCAGTAATGTACGATCTGGCAGTTTTTCCTAAAGATGGATTTGACTGTGATGCACCAGCAAATGACATCATTGGATGGCGTGTGAATGATGCTTCATTGGTAGCTGGTATAGTGATTGTTCCACATGGCTTCCCCATTTTTTTGAAAGTGGAGTGTGAGTCATGATGACCTCATCATGTTTTAGTGTCCCCACTTTGACTTTTAGAAAGGTGGGCCCCAGACGTTTGAATTGCTTTAGTTTGGTGAAGCATCAGAGGTGCTCCTAGTTCGCTCTGGAGTGCACCTAGTTGGCTCTGAAGAAGCACCTGGTTGGCTCCAGAGAGACTTCTACTGAAATCCTGCATGAAGAAGAGAACCACCATTTGTTGGTTTTTAGTTCCCTAGGCGAGAAAGACCACCTTTTACTAGGTTTCAATCTTTCCCTTTTTATTTTTATTTTCTTTTCTTTTTTTTTTGAGAAGGGCCAAAATTTACTGGTTTTCAACCCCTCTTTTTTTTCCTTTTTTTTAGAAGGGCTACCATTTACTAGTTCTCAACCCCTTTTTTCCTTTTTTTCTTTTGTTTTTGAGAAGGGCCGCCATTTACTAGTTTTCAACCCTTTTTTATTTTTTATTGTCCTTTGAATTTCTTTAGTTTGTGGCAGAGCTTGTGACCAATGTCACCAAGCACAAGTCCTTGGTAAACTACTCTTTTGTAGCTGGTCTTTGATAGAGATGAATTTTGTGACCATTTACTAAGAATGTGTTTTCTCCTCCATCAATGGGTGCCAGCAAAAACTATCCTAATTTCATAAACTTACTTGATTTGGTAGGGTCCCATCCAATGAGTTTGTAATTTTCCCTTGAACTCATTGAACTTAGAATCATACAAGAGAACCTAGTCGCCTTGTTGAAATGTCCTCTTTTTGATGTGTTGATCATGCCACTGTTTCCTCTAATGCTGAATGAGTTATGTTTGTTGTGTGGCCTCTGTCCTGATTTCATCCAATTCATTGAGTTAAAGAATCCTATCTTGTTGTGCTATAGATAATAGTAGTCCAATGTCCAATGAAGTCTTTAGTGTTTGCAATTTGAACTCTATGGACAGTATGTGTTTCTTCCCATAAACAAGTTCATAGGATGAAAACTTGGTTGTTGACTTCCATGTTATGTTGTAAGCCCAAACTGCTTCAAGTAACCTGTTGGCCCAATCTTTCCTATTCGTGGCCATTGTCCTTGTCAAGATGTTTTCCAGTTCTCTATTTATCACCTCTACTTGCCCATTTCCTTGGGGGTGGTAAGGTAAAGATTTCCTATGCTTATCCTGGTATAGATTTGTGAAGGATTGAATTACCTGAGAAGTAAATTGTGGGCCTCTATCTAAAACTATTGATCTTAGGCTCCAAACCTCAAGAAGATTTTGTTATATAGGAAATCAACAACTCTTTCATCTCTTGCAAATTGCAATGCTTGAACGTCTGCCCTTTTGGTTACATAATTTGTGCATACCACAATATATTCTTTTCCTAAAAATGGTGGAGAAATTGGCCCTACAAAATCTAGGCCCCATTGCTCAAACGGTTCTAAAACCACTTGAGGTTGCAATGAAATCTCCTGGGTGAGGGTTGGTTGACCCATCCTTTGGCACCGATCACACTGCTTCACATACCTCTTGGCATCCTTATGGAGAGATGGCCAATAGTAACCAACTCCAAGAATCTTATGGATTGTTCTTTTGTGAAGAATAATGTCCACCTAAGGGTTCATCATGACATGTTTCATCAGCTCTTAAACACCTGGGTAAGATAAAGTCAGGACCACATTTAAACAACAAACCATTCAAGCATTTGTAAGATAAACTTTATTTTACCAATCTCTTTTTTGTTTAGAAGTGAAATGAAAGGGAAACAAGCCTATATCCAAGAAATAAGCTATATCAGCAAACCAAGGTGTAGTGGAAGAAAGAACTGTATCATCACATTCCATAATGCTCAATAATTAGCATAAACATTCATCTTAACTAAGAATTAGAATACATCATGATTATCCAAATCACAATTAAACAAGAATGAATCATTTTCATTACCATAATTAAGCATGTTATTCTAAACCAAAATATAACAAAACTTTGAATTACAATATCCAATTACATCTCATTAGTGAATAACCTTCACTATGCATGTATAAAGCTATGCTCAAGACATCAAATATCAAATTATACATGATCACTGACTATCAAGTCATATAATGAAAAGAAATACTACATCTGGAACTCTTGACATCTGTCTTCATAAGCCTCAGCTTGTCTCATGCTTGGGAAGGAAAGCATCACCCGAGTGCTTTTCCTCCAACCACAGGCCAACGGTCCCCCACACAACTTCCTACTTGGAAGCGGCCCTACCCTTCACAGAAGGTATAGCTATGAGGAACCATTAGGTTTGTCATCTGAGTATCTAGTGTTGTGTCCTTCATAGTGCCTCAGTCACACAACTATAGATCCACTCTAACTATGCATGACACTACTGGAGACATTATGCCATCTAGAGCACTGTGGACCGACAATGCATGCAGAGACGAATGCATTACTTTGGCCAAAGATTTACATACATGTATGTTACACAATGAACGTCGTCATATGTCCACCACCCTAACTCAACTTAGAAGTTGTCTCATCCTATAGTATGCTTAATTCGACCTCTCTCTAGATCTAGTAAAAATGAGTTTAGTTCAATTCATAGTCCAATACTAGGACAATCGACTCCTATCTTAGGAGTATATCAAATGTAATAGGTTACTTTCACAACGAGGAACCTATGACTCCTCATCACTCTGTTCCATTTTACAACATTTTAAAAGTCAAACCAATTTTTCCAACCTAGGTCTTCCATGGTTTACAGTTTCAAAGTGATCTACCATATAGGTTAATTTCAAGATCATAATACCATAGGATTACATTGCCTTAACCAATTAAAATGGTTTTATTAATAGACAATAACTCATATACCCATGTGAGTTTTTAATGTTAAATACTCCCTTCATGGAGTTCGGTCACAAGTAAAGAAATGGTTTCAATCTACATTGTACTATATAAGACTTAAACTAATTAAGATTTCCATATCGTAATGTTATAAACAACAAGAAGAGAATCCTCTCTATTATTTTTGCATGCATGCAAAGTTTCCATAGAGTAAAACAATAATCTTTTATATTGCAAACCTCCTTTATCGAGGGGTCGATATATACTACATTTGTTTATCTTAATAACCCTTCAAAAGTAGTCAAGATTCTATGCATGATGTTCTCAAGATTGTATTTAAGTGCTCTTAGCACAGTCTAAGGTTAAATTTTTCAAAAGATTATCATAACAGTTCGAGGTTGGTGCCTCGGCCACATGCAGGTTGAAACCTTCAAACATATATCTTACACAATAGTTTTAAACACTATATCTCATGAGCACCATCAGCTCGAGCTCATCATAGGAGCTTATATGTTATCATTTCACTGTTATCATATTGTGCCATGTCAGCACTTGACAAGTGTTTTCTACAACAAGTTTTGGGATCAGCCTTGAAGGCCTCGAGCGACATTTTCTTCACATGCAAAACAAAGTTTGAAATATGTATCATTGGAGGCCTCAAGGGCCTAGAGTATATCTCCAAAATAATGTATTAACAAGTTTAAACACAGTAACTTAGACCGTGAGGGTCTAAAAAATAAAGTTAATCTTATCGATGGCTATGGCCCGAGGGCCTCAAATGATTATCACAACAATTGTAATGTATGACTGTTGACATAATCGATGCCATACAATAGTGAAATATTACTGTTTAACAATCAACTTAAGGTAAGTCTTTCTAGACTTCAATTCTTACCCGAGTGATGTTGTTTTAGTGTTGTCAACATAGTCTATTGAAGACTCTCAGCTGAGGGCTATCGTGTCACTTCCTGTGGTCTTCCAAAGGCTTCCAACTAACTAAATTTTTCCCTGTTCTTGATCTATTTCCCAAGCACAAAGAACAACAATGATAATCAATATGAAAATGATAAGACTTACCAAAGCTAAGTTTTGGTCTTCTTGGCATGCTAAGCATGTAGTGTAACTACCACCCAAGCCCACGAAGTGGAGGGTGGTTTCTCCACTCTGCCACCCATGACTTCTTAGGAGATAATATGTCCTTTACATGCCATATGCAAGTGGCAGCAAGCATATATCCCCAATGGATCCAAAATGACATTTTATCACTCCACCACCGTGGGTGATGTCAACCAATACATATAACACATAAACATATTAGTATTAACATGGGATTCGATATAAAGTTTAAAATAGTCATAGCATAATATTATTTCCATACATCTTCTTGATATATGCAGATACTCATAACAACCAAGATGTAGTCATTCGACATCATCACCAACATGGTGACATGATCAAAATGTGATTTAGGGGTCAAGCACTGCTCCCCCTTCTTCACTATAAACCCAAAGCATATTATACCAAGACTAGTAGATTCAAAATCCTAGTTCGAGAATAAATAGAGAAACAAGAAAATAATCCACCACTCGGTGAGATTATCTCTTGACTCATGTTGACATTCTAAGAATGTCATTTGATCGAGTTGACGCAAACATTGTCAAAATAACTCAATTGACAAGACGACATAAGGAGGAAAACAACTAGCAAAGAAAAGATGTGACTTACGTCAACTTACAATGGTTCATAAGGACATAAAATCCAATACTTAGATGGCAATTGCAGCCATTTCTTAACATCTATCTCTTCCTCCTGGATGATACTCTCCTTCCGTCTTTGAAGGAGGATTCATTTCCTGTTCACACTCACCATCATAAAACCATGATCAGTGCATCATCATCTGATTCTCAATTCATAATAATTAAATATTCATATGAACATGTAATTTCATATCTAACTATCATTAGTCAGTATTCTCATAATCAATGATTAAATCAAATATTTCCACAACATCTAATCATTAAACTATGGTTAATCATCCTGATTACTACACAGAATAAGATTAAGCCAAATCATAAGTTGGGGATGTAACATATCTCCCCCCATAAGAATCATCATCCCTGATGATTAATTGTCTTAAAAGTTAACCAACATAATAAGAAAATGTTTTGAGAGCATATTAAAAAGTTTTTCAGAAAAGATAAAGAAATCTCACATAAATGTCATCGTAGTTTTCCCAGGTGGCATTTTCCTCTACATATTGGTCCCACTGGACCTTGCATTGTGTTATCTCTTTGTTACGTAAGTGTAGCTTACACATTTCAAGCACTTTGATGGGCTCAATCACCACCACCCATGGGTCCTCTGTAGAGGAAAACTAATGCGTTGTAAACTTAAACAAAGTTCAGGGATAAACCTATCTGAACAGTCCACTCTATCATTGCATTCCTACATTGAATTATCCACTAAGGAGCGTAATCTTATGATGATGCCTGCATTATATATGCCTTCAAGACTCATTTCTAACCTAAACTAACTCATACAAAGTTATTCTAATTAACCTAATTTACTGAAGTTCATAGAAATGTAAGAACAGTAAAAACAATTAAAAATCTAGTTGCTACGGGTACCCTCAGCATAAGCTGAAGATAACTATATTCAATAGAGAATTATAGAATTAACTCAAAATACATAGAATGATAAAAGAATTGGCACTAACCTCTGGAGGACTTAATTTATGCAATCTATTCATGAATCACAACTACTAGAAATAGTAATCAAGATATCCTACTCATTCCACAATGCAACTTTATAAAATAACATGAAACAATTTTAACTAGAAATGCATGAATAAGTAAGGAAAAATACAAAGTGAGGGTTAGTACCTTGAGTGGCCAGCTCAGGGAACTATCTCACTTAATCTGGAAACTAAATCTACTTCAGATTCTCATAACACATAGTTGTATTCACTTCATATCAGAAACATGATCTTTTCAAATTGTATTCAATAAAACATGTCTGGATCTTCTAACATAAAAATAGAGTAACTGTAAAAAAAAGTAACTTGGAAAGTGATGCAGGGGCATCTCATTAATTTTTGAAATTTGTGTTAGCATTTGAATTTTGGTTTAAATGTGTTGGGTTTCTATGGTGTGTTGGTGGTTGTGTGTTAGGAGATGTATTGGTGGAGCCTCCTGTCACATTTCATTCTTTATCCTCCTACCGCTTACAAGGCAGAGACCAGTTCCTGTCAGCAATTAATAAAGGAATCCCTATCCAGGCAACCGAAGGTTCCTGTCACCAGTTTGTAGAGTTTTTTGTCACTGATAATACAAGGTTAGCTCCTATCACTGTAATAGATGATAGTTGGGACAGTTACAAAGGGAAGATGGACGGCCGAATATGGTGGAAGTGAAAGACAGAGGTACAATCATGGGCAACCAAACATCCTGCGATGGTTTCAGAGCAGCTAGGAGATTGTGGAGCAATTGCATCTTGTAATGGTAGGGAAAGGAAAGAAATCAAATGTGGTTGTGAATGATTAGAGTAGGGAGAGAGGGAAGTAAACGAGAATCATCCTTGTGAAGAAAGAATTCAGTCGTGAGGCAGGTAAGAAAACAACCAATATTCGAACAAGGTGGATGAATAAGGAAAACTACAGATTCCAATGGGCGGATGTCAAAGAAAAAAGGTGGTTTTTAGGAGGGCATCGCATAGATGGAAAGTAGGTCAGATGGTCGATACATAGAATATATCCTCTGTGTGGAAGAGAGACGAGCAATAGGAAGGGAACGACCGTAAACAAGAGAAAAGGCCTGATAATGTGAGAGAGAGGTCAAGTTCAGGAAGTAGCATTTTGAAACGGCCAAGGGAAGAGAAAAGAGGCCGCAGGTCGAATAGAGGAGGCCGATTCATCAGGCTGATAAGAATGAATTGAATGCAGCCCAAGGCCAAATAGATTAGACCAAGTGAAGGAAGGAGATAGAGGCTAGTTAGAGGTTGACATGGTTAAGAAGTAGAACAAGATAGATAGGGATGGTAGATCCAGCATGTGGATCAATACTTTGTGATGATGTGATTTTGCATAGTCTGTGATGTTTTGTATTAAAGGCCGATTTAGCTAAATAAAATGAAAGAGTAAAATTTTGTTCATTATGTTACTGTAGCATGTCTATGGACAGCTCATGTAGCTAGTTAGAATTAAGAGTGCAGTTATGGTAGTTCCTGTCATATGTATGAGTCTATTTATAAATTGCTTGTTTTGTCCAATCTTTATCATTACTGTTAGTTCCTGTCACTAGTGGTGACAACAAGTCTATTGAAAATTGTTTGAGGTTAAGACATCGGGTAATCTGTTAATGGTGTGTATAGGGTATTTGAGCATGTTTCTAGAATCATGCTATCAGATTGGTATCAAATTAGAGAACGATCTGAGTGTGAATGTTTAATGTATTATTGACCTTTTAAAGGTTGTGCATTGTATTGTTGTTGTTGATTGATAGGGCAGATTGGAGAGAAAGAAACTTAGGTGAGGTGACCGAAAGATGAAAGAAGAAAGAGTGATACATAAGTAATTTGAGAAGGAGAGTCTCACAAAAAGAGACAAAAGGAAAGAAGATAGAAAGATGAAAGATGCAGATTTTGAAAGAGAGTTGGCAGCATTGAAAAGAGACTTAAAAGAGTATATGATTGCAAGGTAGCAATGGCTTGAGGAAGAGAGCCAATAATATTTTTGGGTATGGCCGATGGAAAAGAAAGTAAAGTGGCCTGTGAAATTGATAATAGAGAGAAGAAAAAGGCAGAGGATAAATGCCTTAAGAAGAGTAGATAAGGATGAAAAGAGTGCCCATAGAGATTGGGACAACAAAGAGTAGCCATTTGAGCAACATGGACCGAAAGGGGTCGAAGAAGTTCTCATAGTGGAGGACTTAAAGGAAAGAAGAGAGAAAGAGGAAGCGCAATAGAAAGCACTTGAAGTAGAAAGTGATGAAGAGGGAAGAATGTCCATGAAGAGGGCATTGATTGAGACCTTGTGGTCTCTTATTTTGTGTGCTAATATTATGTTTGCAGATTTGTGTGTAGGTGTGAGGAATGTGTTGAGGAAGGTCAAGAATGGGACCTTGGAGGTAACAAAAAATGGGGCAAGGAAAGTACCCAAGGAAAGAGTTGAAGATGAGAACAAGAGGAGTTTGGTAGCAGTAGAATGTATAGAGGAGTTTGCATTAGTTATACAATGTAAAGTACCTGAGAATGAAGAAGAGTTTGATATAGAAGATGTTCAGCAAAATAAAGAAGATGAGGAAGCAGCCATGGAGTTTCATGATGCTCTAGAAGACGATGTGGGGGAAGAAAAGGAGTCTTGTAGAATTGAAGAGATAACAAGCTATGAAGCCAAGGTAAAAAGTAATTTGGGACAGCCGGTAATAGAAGGACGAAATGTTAATCCTGGTAAGGAAATTATTAGTTTTGATAATGAAAATAGAAGTGTGAATATGAGTAGATGAATTGATAAGAAGAGGAAGCAATTGGAAAATGAAAATGTGATTAAAGATCATGGGTATATAGTTCCACATTGGCGAGTAAAACAAGCTATTATGGGGCAACAGATAACATGTAAAGAGGTAAATGTTTTTTATTGTGTTAATGCTAACAAGCAAGTGCAGAGAATGAGCATGGTGTAGACAAATAAATGGCAACCAGATATGAAGGTGAATTGGCCAGCAGAGAGGCCTAAGGAAGAGGATTTAAGGTTAAAAATAGAACAAGGAAAGAAAAGCATCAGTGTAGCAAAGAAGGGATAGCGGACTAATAATAAAGTATGGATGGTGAAATCTAGGACAACAGCCTATGGATTTGGTGCAGTAGAAGATGGTGAGAAGAAGACTTTGCAAGAGGATGGAAAACATAAAGAAATTAATGGAGTCATGAAGTAAGAGATTGTGTTACAGGAGGGTAGCCAAAGCCAACAAGTTAAAAGACATGAAGAAGACATGTCTGTAGAGGTTGAAGAAAAAGGAAAGAATGAGGCTGAGATGGTTACAAGAGCAGCTTGGAGGAAGTTAGAGGAGGATGCAAGCAAAAGGAAAGCTAAACAAATTGTTTTTGAAAACTTTCAATTTATAGATGAAATTGTTGAAGATAAAAATTTAATGGATGAAGATGAGAAGAGTTTGGATGTGAGTTGTGAGGATGGCATTTGGGAATATGAGTTGGAAATATGGAGGCTTGTAGAAGAAAAGGAAATGAGAAGAAGGAAATAAAATAGGAAACAAGATAATAAGCAAAGGCAATTGGGAAAGTTCAAATGGAATAAGAGTAGTGAGAAGCAAACGAGAACAACAAATGGCATGGAATGCTGAAAACAACAAAGGGAAAAAGAGAAAGATTGTAGCTGAGGTAGAGGTTGAAGAAACAAAGACTTGTGAAGACCTTGAGGTTGAAAAGGATGGAAGTGAAGATACAGATTTGGATAAGGGGACAGTCGATAGTCTGGTTGGAGAGGAATCTCCTAAAGGTGCATTGAAGGAACGTGTTGAAGTCATGAAGTCAAGTGAAACAACGAAGGTAGAGAGAAGGATTGGAGTCTATGAACAAGGGGTTATTATAGATTTGCAAGAGGAGGTAAATTTCTTGGTCCTATGTGAGGACATTGTTTTGTTTTATTTTGATTTGTTGATTAGTGAGAAGTTAGGGCAGAAGAATGAAGAGAGATATACCAATTTTCATAAGAATTTTGTGTTTGATAATACACATGGTGAAGTCCTAGATGAGTTTCTGTTGGAGGATGAGTTTGATCAGATTGAAGAGTGGTTGGATAGTATGATTAGAGTCATTTGAATTGATTTATATGTGATTGAATGGGAAAAGAAACTTGGGGGGAAGTTAGATACAAATGGATTATTGTAGATGGAATAACAAGGTTCGAGACATATGATGACTGTACCAAAAAGATTGTGGAAAAAGTGAAAGAAGAAGAAATTTTGGTAAATTTGTTGAAGAATCACATGTGCTGGAGCACATGATCCTTGTCCCCTAGGGAGTCTGATGCAGGGGCATCTCATTAATTTTTGAAATTTGTGTTAGCATTTGAAGTTTGGTTGTGTTGGGTTTCTGTGGTGTGTTGGTGGTTGTGTGTTAAGAGATGTATTGGTGGAGCCTCCTGTCACATTTCATTCTTTATCCTCCTATCACTTACAAGGCAAAGACTAGTTCCTATCAGCAGTTAATAAAGGAATCCATGTCCAAGCAACTGAAGGTTCTTGTTGCCAGTCTATAGAGTTTTCTGTCGCTGATAATACAAGTTTAGCTCTTCTCGCTGTAACAGATGATAGTTGGGACAGTTACAAAGGGAAGATGGATGGCTAAATATGGTGGACGTGAAAGACAGAGGTATGATCGTGGGCAACCAAACACCCTGCGACGGTTTCAGAGCAGCTAGGAGATTGTGGAGCAATTGCATCTTCTAACGGTAGGGAAATGAAAGAAATCAAACATGGTTGTGAATGATTGGAGTAGAGAGAGAGGGTAGTAAATGAGAATCATCCCTGCGAAGGAAGAAGTCAGTCATGAGGCAGGTAAGAAAATAACTAATATTCAAACAAGGCAGATGAATAAGGAAAATGGTAGATTCCAATGGGCGGATGTTAGAGGAAGAAGGTGGTTTTTAGGAGGGCATTGCACAGATGGAAAGCAGGTCAGATGGTCGGTACATAGAAGATATCCTCTCTGTGGAAGAGAGATGGACAATAGGAAGGGAACAGTCGTAAACAAGAGAAAAAGGCCGATAATGTGAGAGAGAGGCCGAGTTCAGGAAGTAGCATTTTAAAATGGCCAAGGGAAGAGAAGAGAGGCCGCAGGTCAAATAGAGGAGGCCGGTTCATCAAGCTGATGAGAATGAATTAAATGTGGCCCAAGGCCAAATAGATTAGACCAAGCGAAGGAAGGAGATAGAGGCCAGTTAGAGGTTGACATGGTTAAGAAGCAGAACAAGATAGATAGGGATGGTTGATCCAGCATGTGGATCAATACTTTGTGATGATGTGATTTTGCATAGTCTGTGATGTTTTGTATTAAAGGCTGATTTGGCTGAATAAAATGAAAGAGTCAAATTTTGTTCATTATGTTACTGTAGCATATGTGTGGACAGCTCCTGTAGCTGGTTAGAATTAGGAGTGCAGTTATGGTAGTTCCTATCATATGTATGAGTCTATTTATAAATTGCTTGTTTTGTCCAATCTTTATCATTACTGTTGGTTCCTGTCACTAGTGGTGACAACAAGTCTATTGAAAACTTTTTGAGGTTAAGAAATCGGGTAACCTATTAACAGTGTGTATAGGGTATTTGAGCATGTTTCTGAAATTGTGCTATCAAAAAGGAAAACTCTCTAAATACTCATCAAACTCATCCCTCCTAACTTATATAGAAACGGGGAAGTACGATGTAACTAACAACTAACTTGATCATCAATTCATCTCTAGATATCAAGGTACAAGTTTGAGATCAATTTATTATTCTAACTAAAACAAATGAAGCAAAGTCCTCCTCAAACATAAATTCATGCACAACAGCTCATGAATGAAAACACATAAGCTGTGATTAGAATCCTAGAACAAGTCTTCTTCTTCACTTATATTTATTCTTCCATGATGATCACATTCATCTTTAGTTGGCGCTTAACTGTAACTTCCTTCAATGCTCTATCTTGCAATGTGCTACAAATTCTCCTCTCCTTAACGCTACCAACTTGCTGCTGCACAAGGTTAATTCATAAAACATATGCATACAAAATAGCCTTCATAATTAATCTACAAAATCCCATTTATATACATACATACTTATGTCTAACTCATGCAATTGACAAATATTATCACCATGTTTCATATTGGTAGATTAAGTTCAAGGCATGCAGAATATATATAAAAGACAACATATTATGGTAGTAATGTCTTAGAAAAGCATCTGAAATAGCATAGGTATACAGTCTGGAAGCATAAGAAATAGCATAAAAGAAGTAAACATTTGAACCCATCATCCTTCACCTGTATAACATTCCCATCAAGAATAGGAATTTGATTATTTGCAGCATTAAACCTTTTCAAATAGGAAACATGAAAAACATTATGCATCATGGCAAGAGTTGGCAGTAGAGCAATTCTGTATGCAACTGGGCTAACTTCTTCGAGAACTTCAAAGGGACCCACATATCTAGGTGCTAGTTTGGATGTCTTTCCAAATTTAATGGAACTCTTCTGAGGTTTTACTCTTAAAAGGACTTTCTCTCCCAGTGAGAAAAGTCTTTTGATGCGTTTAGCATCTGCATAACTTTTTTTCCTATCATTGGCCTTTGCTAGCCTTTTCTTAATCAGATGGACTTGCTCTTCCATTTCTGGCAACATTTCTTGACCAAGGCTAACCCTATCGTCTAGCTTGTCCCAACTTATAGGGGTTCGGCACTTCCTTCCATATAATGCTTCAAATAGAGCCATCTTAATAGTAGAGTGAGGAATTATTATAGGCAAATTCCACCAGAGGGAGATAATCTTCCCATTTGTATTGCTGATCCATGCAATAAATTCTCAATAAATCCTCCAACACTTGGTTTACCCTCTCAGTTTGGCCATTTGTTTCAGGATGACAAGCATAGATTATATTCACCTTGGTTCTAAGTGAAGAGAACAAGGTTTTCCAAAACCTCAATGTCATTCATGCATCCCTATCTAAGATAATCTTCTTAGGAATGCCATGCAATCTAAAAATCTCTTGAACAAATTTTTGGGCTATGATGGGTGCCCCATCCGTCAAGTTCCTAGGTATAAAATGAGTGGCTTTGGTGAGTCTATCCACCACGACCAAAATAGCATTGTGCCTATTCATTGACATAGGAAGCCCTTGCACAAAGTCCATGCTTATAATTTGTCATTTCCACTTAGGAATTTCATGAGGGTATAAGATCCCTACTAGGTGATGGTTTTCCACCTTCACCCTCTGGCATTCCATACACGTAGCTACAAAATTTATAGCATTCCTCTTCATTTCTCTCCAGAAATATAGGGGTTTCACATTGGCAAGTAACTTTGTTACTCCAGGATGTCCAGAATACGGTACAGAATGAACCTCCTTCCACACCATATACCTTAACTCTACAGAGTTAGGTACACACATCCTTCCTTTAAACCTTAATAACCCATCTGGTTCAAGGTTAAATCCTTCATATCTTGGATTCTAGGGGTTTTCCACAAGGGCCTATTTTACCTGCTCATAAAACTCATCTCCCTTAGATTTTTGTAGTACCTGATTCTTAAAATTAGAATGTATAGAGATCATTGAGGAGATGTGTCTTCTCCTACTTAGGGCATCTGCCACTTAGTTTTCCTTTCCTTGAATATATTTAATCTCAAAGTCATAATCTGAGATGAATTCCAACCATCTTCTTTGACGAGCATTTAGATGTGGTTGAGTAAATAGATATTTAAGCCCTTGATGGTCTGTTTTCAGCTCAAAGGGTTTCTTAAGCAAGTAGGTGTCTCCACATTTGCAGTGCATGAATGACTGTTGCCAGTTCCAAATCATGTGGGGCATAGTTTTGCTCATAAGTTTTTAGTTTTTGGGATTCATACACAATGACTTGTTCATCCTGGACTATGACACCATGTAAGCCTTCTCCTGAGGCATTGGTAATGACTACAAATTGACCCTATGGGTCTGGTACCTTCAAAATTGGTGCTAAAGTCAATTTTCCTTCAGTAGGTCAAAGGTCGCCTGACACTTTTCTGGCCACTCAAATCTCTTGCCTTTTCTTTGCAAGGAAGTTATAGGGTATGCAACTTTTGAAAAGTTTTTCACAAACTTCCTGTAATAACCTACAAGGCCCATGAAACTTTGGACCTCATGAACATTCCTCCGTATAGGCATTCCAAAATAGCCTTAATTTTTTTTGGGTCCACAACTATTCCCTTAGCTAAAATTATGTGGCCCAAATACTATACTTCCTTCTCAAAGAAAGTACACTTAGAGAGATTGCCATACAGTTTATGCTCTCTTAACCTCTGAAGAACAATCCTTAGATGCTGAAGGTGCTCTTCTTCATTCTTAGAATAGATTACAATGTCATCAATAAACACTAGGACAAACTTGTCCAAACAATCCTTGAACACATTGTTCATTAGGTTCATAAATGTTATTGGCACATTTATTAATCCAAAAGGTAGGACATTAAACTCATAATGCCCATACCTTGTCCTGAAGGTTGTTTTATGGATGCCCTCATCCTTTAACCTCAATTGGTGATATCCAGACTGAAGATTAATTTTTGAAAACATGGTTGCACCTCTCATTTGATTGAAAAGATCATCGATGCGAGCCAACGGGTATTTATTCTTGATTGTTTCTTTATTCAACATGCGGTAATCTATGCATAATCACAAAGTGCCATCTTTCTTTTTCACAAATATAACTAGTGCTCCCTAGGGTGACACACTGGGTCTAATAAGTCCTTTATCCAGTAGTTCCTGCAATTAAGCCTTTAGCTCCATTAACTTAGTGGTGGTCATTTTGTAGGGGGCTTTAGAAATAGATTCTGACCCTGGAATAATATCAATAGAGAACTCAAAGGCTCTTTTTGGAGGTAATCCCAGTAGCTCATCTAGAAATACGTCCTCAAAATCTCTAAGGAAAGGATACCTATCCATATCTGATCTTTCCTTATCTATGGACTCCTTCCCAACTTCATTGAGTTTCTGGGATTAATAAAACATTAAATCATCTTGGAATTCCTCAAACTCATTTAGTTTTTCCATTTTGACAACAAAAAGCTTACATCCTTTTCTTTGAGCTCTTTTCATTTGCAGGGCATAAAGGGTTCCCTTGTAGAACGACTTTGTTCCCTAAGTCATCAAGACATTCTACTATTTTGGCATAACAATCCATTTTGGCTCGATGTCTCCATAGCCAATTTATCCCTAGGATAACATCATATGATCCTAGTGGGGATACATAAAGATTTACTTCCGTAGAGAAACTCAGAAGTTCAACCCTAGCCTCAAACAGGCATTGCTCTGCCTGAGCCTCGGTTTGATTTGCATATTCTACTGACCATGTGTTTTCCATGAATCCAGCCTTTCTAGGAATTTTATTTACAACTTTAGGGGAAACAAAACATTTGGTAGCACCAGTGTCAATCAAAATTGAAATCGGAAGACCAAATAAAATACATGCAGTTTCAATGGGAGTTATTTGGTATTCGACTTGCCTATTGTCCAAGGCTGCATGAATGTGTTGTTGGAATGCCGCTTACTGAGAGGGTAGAGGGTTCCCTCGTGGTTGTGCTCCCTACATCTTGTTAGGACACTGGTTGGCATAATGATCTCTGCCACATGTGTAGCACCCTCCCACAGGTCCTCGCCTCTCCTGTGGTTTTCCAGAATTGTCTCCATTTCTCTTGGAGTGATTATTTCCCTTCTTCTCCTCTTTGGACACAATTTTCTTATGCTTGGCCCTTTTTTTTATTTCTCTCAGTAAAATCCTATTTTTTCCTCTTTTTCTTAAAGGATTGAGAGGATTGGGACCAATTATACCTCGTTCAGTTCCTTTCTCGGTAAGCTGACATAGCTTTCAATTTTTGTTCCTTTTTTATGGCCTTCTCATAGGCCTGGTCCATTGAAGTAGGACCATGTACATCAACCTTGCCCCCAATATGGGCATTCAATCCCATTATAAACTTCCAAATGTGGAATCTCTCATCCTATTGATATTGCGGCACATACTTAAGTAAACAGGTGAACTTTTCCCAATATTCATTTACAGATAAATCAGCCTATTTCAGATTCTAAAAATCTATAAGCTTCTGGTCATAGAACAGCTGAGGCAACAACCTTTGCCTAAAGAGTCCCACGAACCTATCCTAGGTAAGGCTTGTAGACCTCAAGCCCAATTCCATCTTTTTATTCATCCACCATGTGGATGCTTCACCTTCCAGTTGGAATGCCCCCCCATACTACTTTAGTGATCTCATTATAGTTTCTGATTTCAAAATACTATTCCATTTTCATACAAGCCATGCTTCCACGGCATCTCCGCTTACGGATCCATCAAATTTGGGAGGCATGACCTTTTTCATGTCTCGGGACAACTCCAAATCCATATGGCTTCGCCTATCCTCTTCTTGTCTAGCCTCAGAGTTATTTTCTCTGTGCTCACTTTGGGTGGTGTCATTATGACATGCCTCATCATAACCCCCATCATAGGAATCCCGCCTGGGTCCTTGCCAACCCCTGACCTCCTGTTCGAGAGTTTCTACTCTCGCTCTTGTGTCTTGAAGCAAGGCAAAAATCTGATCAAGTTTGTATTTGGAGTGCCCTGAAGGTTACCCTTCATCCTGGCTATCTCCCATTCTGGTTCTTATCTGAACCTTTGCTATAATCTACTTCTTCCTGAAGTTTGCAGATTAATCATGGATTAGTTTTCTATATCACAGATTCCATTCTTAACATAAATCTATTCTCATTCATGTAATCTTTAACAAGTAAGGAAAGATTTGTCAGATTTTTTTTTGTTCTCAATTGCATTATAATTTTCCACATATTACATATAATCCTTCTCAAAATTACAAAATTTTGTTTACACCTTGCTACTGCAAGTCATTATCAGTTTGGAATAACTTCCCATGTTCATTTCTCAACTTTGAGGTTTATCATTTCATTTTTAGGAGGTGGACGTACATGCAAGTACTCTTCCACAAGCTCCTTAGTTACATCAGAAACCTTTGGATTGCTTTCCACAACCGATTCTTTAGGTGCAGAGGGTTTTGCTGATGCATCATTAGAGCTAGGAGTAGCATTACTAATTGTTTTCCTCAACTCCTGCTTGATGCATTTTATAGCATCAGCGAAGGTCTCCTCATCAATCAACCATGCTCCTACTAAGCAACTAGTCTATTCATGTCATTTCATTCTTGAGGCTTACTCCCTCAAGATCTTTTGATAATGTAGGTAACGTCCATTTTTCGTTACCTTCTTTCTAGGTGTTGTTCTAATTCTTATCATTCTGGCATAGAACATCCAAACATTAGCATCTGTTAATGTTGGATAAAATAATCATCAAGTAGTGAGCTCATAGGTCCATGTATTGAACTTGGTATCTCTGATACCATATGTAACATCACATTCCATAATGCTCAATAATTAACATAAATATTCATCTTAACTAAGAATAAGAATACATCTTGATTATCCAAATCATAGTTAAACAAGAATGAATCATTTTCATTACCATAATTAAGCATGTTATTCTAAACCAAAATATAACAAAACTTTGAATTACAATATCCAATTACATCTCATTAGTGAATAACCTTAACTATGCATGTACAAAGCTATGCTCAAGGCATCAAATATCAAATTATACATGATAATTGACTATCAAGTCATATAATGAAAAAAAACACTACATCTGGAACTCTTGATATCTGTCTTCATAAGCCTCGACTTGTCTCATACTTGGGAAGGAGAGTATCATCCGAGTGCTTTTCCTCCAACCACAGATCGACGGTCCCCCGCATAACTTCCTACCTGGAAGCAACCCTACCCTTCATGGAAGGTATAGATATGAGGAACCATTACATTTTCCATCTGAGTATCTGGTATTGTGTCCTTCATAATGCCTCTCGGTCACACAACTATAGATCCACTATAACTATGCATGACACTACTAGAGACATTTTGTCATCTAGAGCACTGTGGACCGACAATGCATGTAGAGATGGATGCATTACTTTGGCCAAAGATTTACATACATGTACGTTATGCAATGAACATCATTGTATGTCCACCACCCTAACTCAACTTAGAAGCTATCTCATCCTACAGTATGCTTAATTCGACCTCTCTCTAGGTCTAGTAAAAATGGGTTTAGTTCAATTCATAGTCCAATACTAGGACAATCGACTCCTATCTTAGGAGTATATCAAATGTAATAGGTTACTTTCTCAATTAGGAACCTGTGACTCCTCGTCACTCTATTCCATTTTACAACATGTTAAAAGTTAGACCAAGTTTTCTAACCTAGGTCTTCCATGGTTTACAGTTTCGAAATGATCTACCATATAGGTTAATTTCAAGATCATAATACCATAGGCTTACATTGCCTTAACCAATTAAAATGGTTTTATTAATAGACAATAACTCATATGCCCATGTGAGTTTTTTTAACGTAAAATACTTCCTTCATGGAGTTCGGTCACAAGTAAAGAAATGGTTTCGATCTACATTGTAATATATAAGACTTAACTAATTAAGCTTTCCATCTCATAATGTTATAAACAACAAGAAGAGAATCATCTCTATTATTCTAGCATGCATGCAAAGTTGCCATAGAGTAAAACAATAATCTTTTATATTGCAATACTCCTCCTTTATCGAGGGGTCGATATATACTACATTTGGTTATCTTAATAACCCTTTGAAAACAGTCAAGATTATATGCATGATGTTATCAAGATTGTATTTAAGTGCTCTTAGCACGGTCTAAGGTTAAATTTTTCAAAAGATTATCATAACAGTTCGAGGTTGGTGCCTCAGCCACATGCAGGTCGAAACCTTCAAACATATTTCTTACACAATAGTTTTAAACACTGTATCTCATGAGCACTATTGGCTCAAGCTCATTATAGGAGCTTATGTTATCATTTCACTATTATCATATTGTGCCATGTTGGCACTTGACAAGTGTTTTCTACAGCAAGTTTTGGGCTCAACCTTGAAGGCCTCGAGTGATAGTTTATTCACATGCAAAACAAAGTTTGAAATATGTATCATTGGCGGCCTCGAGGGCTTGGAGTATATCTCCCAAAGAATGCATTAACAAGTTTAAACACAGTAACTTAGACTGTGAGGGTCTAAAAAATAAAGTTAAGCTTATCAATGGCTATGGCTCGAGGGCATCAAACGATTATCACAACAATTGTAACATATGACTGTCAACACAGTCGATGCCATACAATAGTGAAATATTACTATTTAACAATCAATTTAAGGTAAGTCTTTCTAGACTTCGGTTCTTACTTGAGTGATGTCATTTTAGTGTTGTCAACACAGTTTATCGAAGACTCTCAGTCGAGGGCTATCATGCCACTTCCTATGGTCTTCCAAAGGCTTCTAGTCAACTAAATTTTTCCCTGTTCCTGCTCTATCTTCCGAGCGCAAAGAACAAAAATGATAATCAATATGAAAATGATAAGACTTACCAAAGCTAAGTTTTGGTCTTCTTGGCATGCCGAGCATGCAGTGTAACTACCACCCAAGCCCACAAAGTGGAGGGTGGTTTCTCCACTCTGCCACTCATGGCTTCTTAAGAGATAATTTGTCCTTTACTTGCCATATACAAGTGGGAAGTGAGCATCTATCCCCAATTGGTCCAAAATGAAATTTCATCACTCCACTACCGTGGGTGATGTCAACCAATATGCATAACACATAAACATATTAGTATTAACATGGGATTCGATATAAAGTTTAAAATAGTTATAGCATAATATTATTTCCATACATCTTCTTGATGTATGAAGATACTCATAACAACTAAGATGTCTTCATTTGACATCATCACCAACATGGTGACACAATCAAAATGTGATTTAGGGGTCGAGCACCGCTCCCCCTTCTTCACTATAAACCTAAAGCATATTATACCAAGAATAATAGATTCAAAATCCTGGTTCGGGAATAAATAGAGAAACAAGAAAATACTCCACCACTCGGCCAGATTATCTCTCGACTCACGTTGACATTCTAAGAACGTCGTTTGGTTGAGTTAATGCAAACATTGTCAAAATAACTCAATCAACAAGATGACACAAAGAGGAAAATGACTAGCAAAGAAAAGACGTGACTTACGTCAACTTACAATGGTTCACAAGGACATAAAATCTGATACTCAGATGTCAATTGGACCCATTTCCCGACATTTATCTCTTTCTCCTAGATGATACTCTCCTTCCATCTTCGAAGGAGGATTCAATTCTTGTTCACACTCACCATCATAAAACCATGATCAGTGCATCATCATCTGATTCTCAACTCATAATAATTAAATATTCATGTGAACATGTAATTTCATATCTAACTATCATTAGTCAATATTCTCATAATCAATAATTAAATCAGATATTTCTACAACATCTAATCATTAAACTATGGTTAATCCTCCCGATTACCACACAAAATAAGATTAAACCAAAACATAAGTTGGGGATATAACAACAACAAAGATATGTTCATCTGGAAACCTATCTTCTACTGGCTAGTTTTCTCCACCTGTATGCAACCTTGACAATAAGTCAGCAACCAAATTGAATTTCCCTTGGTTATCTATGATAGTGATGTCAAATTCTTGAAATAGTAACAGTCATCTAATTATCCTTACACCTACTACATGTTTGTTCATTAAGTATTTAATGGCTGCATGATTAGTGTGCATAAAGATTTATACCCTGTGATATAATGCATGAATTTGTTAATAACATAGATGACTACTAGGAATTCCTTTTTAGTTGTGTAGTTTTTTTAAGTAGGCGTAAGGTTCTTACTTATGTAGTAAATTGCATGCATCCTTCCCCTTCCTCTTTCTGTCCTAAGATTGCCCCTATTGATTCATTTGAAACATTTGTTTGTATGTGAAATGGAAGATTCCAATTAAGTCCTCTCAAAATAGGTGTGACTATAAGTTTCTCTTTAATGGTTTCAAATGTTGTTTGGCAGTCCCCTGTCCACTGAAAGTCAACATCCTTGGTTAGCAGGGAAAACATAGGAGCATCTATCTTGCTTAAATTTTCTATAAATCTCCTATAGTATCCTACATGACCTAAGATGCTTCTAACATCAGTTTGGTTCCTAGGTGAGGGTAACTTCTTTATCACTTCTACTTTGTTGTGATCTACTTTGATCCCTTTTGCTGATATGTGATGTCTAAGAACAATTCCTTCCTCTACCATCATAAATAATTTCTCATGACTCAAGGACAACTAATTTTTCTCACAACATTACAACACTTTATCTAGGTTCTTAAGGGCTTCTTCAAAGGTGTCCATATACACAGTAAAGTCATCCATATAGACCTCCATACACTCATTGACTAATTAAAAAAAATGGCTAAAATGGCTCGTTGAATGGTAGCTGGAGCATTACATAGGCCAAATGGAAGGACTCTATATGCAAAAGTTCTCCATGAGCACATGAAGGTAGTTTTATCTTGGTCTTCTAGTGCTACTTGAATTTGGTTATATCCACTAAATCCATCTAGAAATGAAAAGTATTTTTTCCCTGCTAGGTTATCCAACACTTGGTCAATGAATGGCAAGGGAAAATAATCCTTCTTTACAGCTTTGTTGAGCTCTCTGTAATTAATACATACTCTCCATTTCCCATTCTTCTTAGGCACTATAACCAAAGGTGAAACCCACTGGCTATCTGAGATAGGATAGATGAATCTTGCCTGCACCAATTTCTCTATCTCAGTTTTGACAATGTCTTTCATTGCAGGGTTTATTATCCTTTGGGGTTGTCTAACAAGTTTGACATCTTCTGTGTATATATGATGGGTACAGATCTCAGGAGGGATGTCCTTCATATCCTGATATTCCCAAGCGAAAGCTACTAAATGGGAGATGAGGAGATCAAGAAGTGTCCCTTCCTGTTTTTCTGTTAGCTGAGTGTTGATGTTTAATGTTTTCCCAGGTAAGATCATGACTTGTTTTGTAATATGATCCATAGATGTTCCTATCCCATATTTTGGAGTCATAGTGTTGAGAGGACAAGAATGTGGAAGTAGCATGTGAAAAGTGGTTAAGTCTTTATAGAATGTTTCATCACAAGGAATGATATTTGCAAGGGTACAATGGGTAGTAGTCAATATCTTAAGCCCTGGGCTAATTCCATTGTATCTTTCCCAATGAGAATGTGAGTTATATCTTCAGTGTATCATAGTCCATTTCTTCTTCTAACTCACCCAAATGTTACTTAATGGTAACCATAGATACCAAGGCATTATTTTCCATGTTATTAGGCTCGTCTACCCACAATTTTCTTAAATAATGTATAGATGGTTTAGCTGGGGGATACAAGGAGATTTTCATGTCCAAACCATTTGAAATGACCATGTCTTTAGTTCTGCAATCAATAGATGTTTTTGTTGTAGCCAACCATGGCCTTCCTAGCATCAAAGGATAAGCATTTCTTTGATTTCTAGGCTCCAATATTAGAAAGTCCATTGGGAATTCCCATAATTCCACAATAACTGGAACATCAGTTAACACCCCTTTAGGAATGGCCACTGATTGATCAACCAATTGGAGAATTGTGGAGGTGGCTTGAACATCAGTAAGGGACAATTTGTCTAGGGTGTGAATTGTCATTACATTTATTAATGCCCCCAAGTCAACCAAAGCATTAGATATTTCTACCCCTGAAATGTGGACAGTTATGACTGGGTTCCTAGGATCCCCATATTTTGGGAGGAGCATCTCTCCCACAAGAAGATCTACTACTTTTCCTTCCACCTGAATGGTGGTAGGAAAGTTTTTCTTTCTGCCCTGGGTTTTAACACAATGTTGTTTGATAAAATTGGTTTAGTTTAGGAACATCCCTAATTGCTTGTAGGAGTGGAATTTCAATGTTCAGCTGCTTGATTTCCTACAGAAGTTCTGATTCAATAATAGGTTGGACTTGTTTTTGTAGGACTATTTTCTAAGGGACATGCTATTTGAATCGTTTTGGGTAAGGTGCTTTCTTTTCAGTCTCCAAAGCAACTCTAGAGTTCATCTTAGAAGTAGCCCCAGAGGTGATCTCCAGAGTTGTTCCTTTAGGAGGAACTACGGACTTACCTACAGGCTATTTTTTGGCACAATTTTGATAGTAATCTTCTCATGGGGTTGAGTGGATGGATTTTTAGGTTCCATATCATCAGTTACTTCAACCATGAGTGGAGGAGATGATCTTGGTAGTGCTTTCCCAGAAACATAGTTGGAGGTTGTTTAGATAAATAGTGTTTACACCAACCATGTTTTCTTGCTCTGTCATGTAAATAGCTGCTCCCTGTTTATTTCATGGATTTGCTATAGGTTGAGATGGTAAGGGTAGTTGACTAACTGGCTCATTTTGTGACTGTCCTTGTGTGGGGGTCCAATTAGGAGTGAAATGACAAGGTTCACTATAGCTTGGCATTTAATCATGTTTTCATGTGTCAAATCAAGGGTTGTGTCCTTGGCTATTTGTAATAAGGAAACTAATAATCAACAATCCTTAGCTAACATATTAAATTGAACTGTCCTAATAAATCAATGTTGCTAACCATCTACTTGAAAGGAAATCTAATCTAAAGATTAAAGCAGTAAATTGTTGAAGGAATCTATCTAATTCACACAAAAGTTGGAAACATGCATTTAAATGGAAACTAAACTATTTTGGCAATAATTGATCTATCTTATGAAAGTAAGAAAATTATACTTCTAATAAAAACTGTAATAAGACAATGAAGCAAAGATACTAGCCTCCTATCTCTTGGTGGGAGTGGGCCCTTTCTCCACACCTTCAAAACCAAAGGCTAAAAAAGAAAATTAGAATTAAAGTGCAATAGCACAACTCCCTTTAATCCAGTCTATCAAAATATATTGTATTCCAAAGTATATGTTTCTGCTCTAAAAATGAAATTACATAATACTGCTATAAAATCCTGATTGTTATTCTATTGTTCCTATCCAAATATATATCAGTCTAAATGACATAATATTACTTGGGTTAACTACTTTATCTAATTAGTTCATCTTGAGATATAAACAATCTCTTATTTTAAACTAAAATATGTGACTATCCATCTAGAGTATGATCATGCAAAGTCTGAAAAAAACTTTAGTGATACTGAAAGTACCACTAAATCCGGAGTTCGACTTATAACAATAATAGGCAGCAAGGCCTGATAAAAAGGAACTTAATTCCCAAAATAGCTGACTGAGAGAAATATTCCAATCTCATGCAAAGACAAGTGAAAGTGTATCATGTCCCCATGGACAACTGGAGTCATCTGCTAAGATGATCAGGCTTGAATATGTGATCTCCATAGCACTTCAGTCACCCTAGAGATCCTTGGTAGTCAATGGTGGCAGAGATTCTGTGTAGCTCCGGAGATGTCAGGTTGTTGACAGTAGCTCCGGAGATGCTCCAAAATGTTGTTGAGACATAGCTCTGGAGATCAACATCTTCTCTGCTCTACTTCCTACTCCAGAGATCCTCCAACAAGATGGAAAATATTGGAGTACCTTGTAGTGTCCTTCGTACCAGGCTCCGGAGATAATTAGGATTACCTCTGAAGTTCTTCAAAACTACCTTCCGCTTGTGTAATAACACCTGTGAAATCCAAAAAGAGATTTTTCTACACAATTTCATCAATTTCACTGCAATATAAGTCTTTTCATCAAAACAATAATCTTTAGCAATTCATCTCTTATTAGCATAATTAAAACAAGACTTTACAGTTCCTATAGTGCAATTACTAGGACAAGCATAATGAAAAAAGGGGAAAAAGGAAGTAAAAAGGCATGTTTAGCTGAGTGCTACCTGGAACTCATAATCCCCCCCAAGCCTAAGGGTTTGTAGGTCCTCCTACACTTCATAACCTTGACTTGTTGAGGTTGTATATTTTATCAATGAGACTGTACTCCTTTTCAAAGGTTGTCCAAGTTGTAAAGTTTGTGTTGGCATTCCCCTTGAACCCTTCAACCTGTTTTATCCACTCCTGGAATCTTTTATCCTCCATCTGCTCAGCCCATATGGGCAAAGGCTCAATAATGAGGGGTGGCTTAAAGCGTTCCCCCATCCAATCTTACTTATATTTATCCATTAACTTGGACACTGCCCTTGCCTTTCTCATAAACCATCTAAGGTTAGCTGGAGATGCTATGTCTCTCATCTTTTGGTCTTGGGTGAGAGTGCTCCACATTTTTCTACAGATGGCCATGATTTGATTGGAGGAATTATCCATGAACAACTTGAATTCAATGGCACATTCTTGGAGGTGATGTTGGTATAGAGGCAGGAGTGTTGTTTTCCTTGCTGAGGAATAGAGTGCTACTCTAAAATAGATTTCAAAGGCATTAGGATTTAGACATTCCCTTCTCATTAGTAGGCCCATACCTATGTCCTTCTTGGTGTAAGCTTCCATTATTGCACTCCAGATCTGATGATTCCTCATACGTGACATGAATGCCCTTAGTTGGCATTCCCCTACAAAGAAATTAATAAAGAAAGTGTGGTCTTCTATGAAGAAATTATGTAATTACATTTCACATAGAAAATTTTTAACTTCATCTAAACTTCTTAGGTACACCCTAAGGAAATCCTTCCCATCCTGTATATTTTTAGTTAGATTAGAGAGAACTAATGATAGTTTCCTTTGGAGGATCCTCTCCTGTAGAAACATAGCATAGTTTCCACTGGGGGGTTTGTAGGCTAAAATCTCAGATGAGAGGATGGCTATAGTGATGACTTTCTCCTCTAGAGTTTTCACCTTTTCTATCATGGTTGTCACTGCCCTTTGCAATTGCAACATCACAGTTGTTCCCTCTAACTCCCTACATCTCCTTTCCCAATGGTATAAGGCTCTAGGAATGTCTATCTGAAGTGTCCTCAGATAGTCATCTATTTGGTTACCTTGTTCAGCAGTGGCAATTGGGACAATAAATTCTTGGAGCAGCTTTGCTTGGTCATCTATTTTATTATTAGCTTTTGTTAATTCCCAAGCCTGGCTCTACATTTTCTCAATCATGGCTGAGATCAAGGTAATGCAATTGTCCTTGGCTCTAATGACACTAGAAGTGTTCTGTGTTGCCTCTGCATCCTTTTTTCTGGATCTCAGCCTCTTTATTTTCAATGATCTCTTGCTTCTCCTCTACTTTCTTTTTTAGCTCCTTAATTTATTGATTCTAAGCTGTCTCTTTTTCCTTCATGACCTTTTTGAGGTCAATAATAACCAAGTGTTTACTCCACAACATTCTCTTCAGGTTTTCAATTTCCTCCATTAACTGTTGTTCCCTTGGGATCTCAATATCCTCTTGGTCAGAGGGATGTGAGTAACTCCCTATTTTTCCTCCCTCTGTCAACTCTACATCTGGGATTCCCATCTCCCCCTGTTGTCCAAAGTCAACTTGCTCCTCCTACTCTTCTATCTCCACTTGCTAAGCCTCATCCCATTGCTTCTTTTCTTGGTCTACTGCAGAGGCTGGGACATATGATGGCCCTATCTATTATTGGGGAGGAGTCATAGAGGTCCTAAATCCCACAAGAACCTCAACCAGGAGGGCAATATCTTTTTCTACTTGAGTGGACTACCTCTTCCTCTTGCTCCTCCAGAGCACTAGTTTTGAATGTGTCTTCAATGCTGGTATATCTCCCTCAGAATTTGAAGAGATAGTTGGGGCCTCACTTTGTGCTACCTCCAGAGTTTGGGTATCTTGTGGCTAAGGGATCTCTTGAGCTTGAGCAATTGGAGGGGCAGTGGTCTTTGGAGCACTTCCCTCGGTCACTTTTCTTCTTGTACTTCTTCTTATCAAAGGAATTTCATATGAACTTTCTGAGTCCTCTATTCTTTTATGCTTGCTAGACTTAGGTGTTTTTGGAGGCCTCCTTGTTGTTTCTTTCTCCTTTCCCTTCTCTTTGTGTTTCCTAGGCTTGGGAGTTTTAGCAGACTCCCCTACTGCCTCTTCCTCTATAATGACAACACCCTTCCTCTTCTTAGCTAGGGTGGACTCCTCAGCCAGGGTCAGTTTTCATTTTGCTGAGTGAGTTATTTTGGAGGGTTGTTCTTTAAATGTTTCTTCTACCTGTTCAACTACAACTGAGGGTTCTCCTACAATCTCCTTCCCTTTTTTCCTCTTCTCAGTAGCTGGATAAGAGGTAGAGGGTGATGGACTCTCTTGTACTATTTGTAGAATGGAAGAGGATGTTTCCTCTATTGTCTTATCATTTCTATTACTTTTCCCAATAGTTGGGGATGAAGTAGAGGGTGCCTCTCCTTCAGTCTCCTGAGTGGAGGAAGGTGCTTCTTCAGTAGTTTTCTTGCTCTTCTTCTTGGCTTTATATGTGTCATCCAAAAATGACTGTCATAAGGCCTCCCCTCTTCTTCTAGACATAAAATGGTGTTTGACAATTAATTGAATAAGTCCATGGTGTTTCATAGGACCCTTCCCCTATTGGTATTTATCTGCTGAAACTACTATGATAGAGTACATGAAATTTGACAGGTTTATGTTGTATTTCAGATGGGCATGCCCATGCCTTAGGAAAATCAACATCTTCATGATGGGCCCTAGTACTAGTGAAAATTGCCCATCACAAGTGAAGTACTTCATTAGCCACATGGCCAAAGATTGCCATGGCTGAGGAAGTGAGGTCCTTGTGATCCCTTTTACTTCTCATTTACTTAAATGTAATTGCACCTCAAGGTCATTATCTACTGAGAAAGTTTTGATTAATTCAGAGTAGAGGGTTTTAAGATGGTAAAACCTCTCACCTTGTTTCGACAAGCTTGATATGCTATTAATTATGGTGATTGAAACGACAATTGTCACTCCACACACCTTTGTCTTGTTGTTCTTCAGGTTAGAGAGGAATTCATCTACTATGTCTTCATGGTAACCCTCAAATTTTTTTAAAAACACCAACCACCTTGCATTTCTCAGCACATCCCTTGAGGCCTGATCTTGAAGTAACCCCTCTAGTGTTTCAGGCTCAGATTTCCTCTTAATTCCCATGCTGCACCTGACAATAATTTTCCTCATTTTTCTTGTGTTGATTTCAAAACCCTCACCTTTAACTACTTTTCCTGAGTGGCTTTTGCTGGAATAATTTCCCCTCTGGAGCTCTTCTTCTGTTGTGACAGACCAACCCTAACTTCGGAGCTCCCCTATTTTTATAGAAAGATTCTACTACGTTTGTTGTGTGTTGCCTCTGGAGTTTGAAAGCTTTTTGTTTAGGTATTACTGACAATGATTGCTTAGTTTTGGGAGGGTTTTCTTTACTCAAATAATTTGAATTGGAGGGTTAAATCATGATTGCAAGGAAAAATATGGCACTCTGGAGCAAATGTGTCAATTTAGGCAGTTATGGTGACATGCATGGGCTGAGATAGGAGTAATGGCAAGGTGTACGTGTCCAGGTAATTTGCACAAAAATAGAAACGAAAAGATTAGTAATAATTAACTAATGCAAGCGAAGTACTTGGATTACCATTCGTGATGATTAAATGATATGTTTGTGTTGCTACGCCGTTGTCTTGATGACGTTTGATATGACTCTATCTTTGTGCAACTTTCCCATCATTCATCATGATGCCAGCAACACGTGATCTTGTAGTTTTTCCTAAAAATGGATTTGATCGACGCGCCAGCAGATGACATCATTGGATGGCATGTGAATGATGCTTCATTGGCGGCTGGTACAGTGATTGTTTCGTGTGGCTTTCCCCTTTTTTTTTGAAAGTGGAGTGTGAGTTATGGTGACCTCACCACTTTTTAGTGTCCCCACTTTGACTTCTGGAAAGGTGGGCCCTAAATGTTTGAATTGCTTTAGTTTGGTGAAGCGCCGAAGGTGCTCCTAGTTCACTCTGGAGATGCACCTGGTTGGCTTTGAAGAAGCGCTTGGTTGGCTCCGGAGAGGCTTCTACTGAAATCCTACATGAAGAAGAGAATCTCCATTTGCTGGTTTTTAGTTCCCGAGAAAGACCATCATTTTATTGGTTTTCAATCTTTCCCTTTTTATTTTTTTATTTTCTTTTTTTTTAAGAAGGGCTATCATTTACTGGCTTTCAACCCCTCTGTTTTTTCCTTTCTTTTTTGAGAAGGGCCGCCATTTACTGGTTTTCAACTTTTTTTTTTTTTATTGTCCTTTGAATCTCTTCAGTTTGTAGCAGAGGTTGTGGCTTCTGTCACCAAACACAAGTCCTTGGTAAACTACTCTTTTGTAGTTTGTCTTTGATAGAGACGAATTCTTTGACCATTTACTCAGAATGTGTTTTCTCCTCCATCAATGGTTGCCAACAAAATTGCCATCTTTTCATAAACTTCCTTGATTTGGTAGGGTCTCATCCAATGAGTTTATAATTTTCCCTTGAACTTAGAATCATACAAGAGAACCCAATCTCCTTCTTTCTATGCCACCTAATATGAATAAATAAATACTAATGAATAAACAAATATAATATGTACCTTTTAAAAAAAAAAAATTGAATATTAATTGATTAAACTCTCCATTGATCTGGTCAAACTCCTATGCCCAGCTGAGAACGAGTTGTGGCTGCGGTTGCCACCCACAATGTCCAAAAGTTTTTTAGGGACTCTGTCTCAGTAAGGAAGTAGCCACATCCAACATATTACTTAGAATTTTAGAGCGGTTGAATTAGACTCATAAATAGTGGCTTTGATGACAAAATCCGTATAAAATCTTTTGTACGTCTGTGTACATAACAATTTATGGAAGAAAAATTCAATCGTGTAAGTATCCAGATCCCTTCTTTTTTGCTGTTAGATGTGTGAATGTTTATGTTTAAATCCTAATTATAATTGCCTGTAAATTTGTCGATGAAGTGTAACAAAGGTTTTAGAAAGAATTGCTTTTGTTTGCTGGTTCTGTATTTCTGTTATTAATGGCATGGAAATTGTTCTCTTTAAACAAATATTCTAACTAATGCCTTCTTATCATCAAATTTGTCACTTAACTCTATGGAGAATGCACCGTGATGAAACTTGGGTAAAAATTACAGTAGAAGATGTCTGGTAAAAATGACAAAATCTTCATCTCTATTGATAGTGTTAGAAAATCAGTTAGGGTTCGAATATAGAACCTCCCCAGATTCTATTTTAGCTGGACTGTAGATTGACGTTCGAACAGCCCCTATAACTGCACAACTGTATGTGGTTACTTTACCTGGCTTTCCTACTATGTTTAAAAAACATGGACTAGTGAGGACTTGAACGTAGGACTGGTTATTGGTTAATAGTTACATTGTTTGGATTTGATACCACGTTGAAAAATATGTATTAATTAGGATTTAAACTTATGACATATTATATTTATTTTTCTAATATCTTAAAGTCGTGTTAAGATTTTTTTTTAATAATTTAATATCTTGTTAGACGTTTTAGTGGAACACACTAGTAGGCTTTGACCACCTTCGGCATTCTGGCTTCCTTCGCCACTGATCTGTTGGTTCCTAAAGATATATGAGAATATATTGATGTGGCATGAAAGGTTTTGTACTTTTATCCTGAGTACAACGGGAATTGAGTAGTTTATAATTTCTAATAGTAAATGCAATAGTAGCCAGAATTAGACTGTGAATGAATGAATGAAATTTTAATGACGTCCACGAGGCCAGCAGCCTAAGGGTCCAAGAGCCTCAGCCCTAAGACACTTTCCGAATCTTCTTGATGTCGACTCTTCTGCTATGTAACTTGACCAAGAAGCTGGCCGTAATGTGGAGATTGGTTTCCTCGAATAGCCACTTTAAACTTCCCTCTTTCAAGCTGTTCCCATACTGAGTGCGGATATCTTCATAGGCGGCGCACTCAAAGATGAAGTACCACTCAGTTTCAACTACCCTTTGGCTGCAGAAATTGCATAACCTGTCATCCCAATCTTCCTTGGGGACTGATCTGCCAGTTTCACATCTTAGATGATGAGAGCAACGCTGATATGGAAAGTCAACTTGGGCCATGACTCGAAACAAGACTAGGAAAATTGAATCATAAAACAGAGGAAAAATTGCATAAATGTATTTTCATTTGGCAAGAAATTTTCTTCGGTGATATCCAAATTATAGTCCTAACTGTTGGAAATGAAGCCCAACCATCACTGCCCTTTCGTCTTCCTCTTCCCATGTCTCTTCAGTTGCCTGAAGAGTCTATATAATTTCCTTCTCATTCTCTTTTTGGTAGAGATGAAGACTGTTGTAATTGCATTGATTAATGGAATAGTGTGTCCTGCTTTCCTTGGTGGATGTAGCCATCTTGATGGTGAACCACATTAAATTCGTGTCTCTGATTTTATCTCTGTGTCTTTGATTATTTATGTGTTTTAGTTTTCTGTTTAGCTGCATTTTATCTTCAACAATTGGTATCAGAGCCAATGGTGGAAAAGCTGTTTTGGAAATCGTGAAGAATTTCTAGGAAAATGGATGTAGAAGCTTTGGATGAATGGGCTGTAGCTCTCATGTCTTTGTTGTGTGGCTCTGCAGTGAGTTTTGATGAAGTGGGAGCTGCAGACTGTGACTTAGAGCTAGATGAAATTGTACCTATGGAAGTAGATGAATCTCCTCTCTATTTGGCTGCTAATCTTGCCACTGATGTTATTATGAATGATGTTGATCCTGATTCCCCGAGCACTGCCCAGTCGAGGTATGTGTGGGAAAAGCCTCCGCAGGATTTAGGAGGCGAGGATTTTGACATGCTAGAAGAATCGAGGCTGAACAAAACAGAGGATTCAGTAGCAATGGATGTTGCTAAAACAAAACACCGTGTACATTGGTGGGATGGTTTGAAAAATAAGGAGGATTCGGCTGAAGAGGAGGATGCTGGATTTGGAATTGAATCTGCACCACAAGAATTTTTAGAAGATCTCATAATTGAGCTTAGAGCACTTCTCGAACGCACGGGTGATGAACAACACAGGAAAGCCATCATGGAGGAGTTGTGGAAGAGGGCAAAGGCAGATAAGACTGGTAAGTTTGTAAAGGACCTGGTATTGCTCCTCTACGAAATGGTTTCTCTCACTTCTGCCTTCTGCCTCGATGATCCAGATATCTTTGCTTCCAACATTCATAAGATGTTGAAGCTAGGTCTCAACATTTATGAAGATTTGGAAGCTGAAAAGCCTCAAGGTTGGTTGGATGATGAACCTGAGGAAATTGATGATCCTGAGGAAATTGATGATCCTGAATCTACAAAGCCAGATGATTGGGATGATGACGAAGATGGAGAGTTGAAAGCACCAAAGATTTCCAACCCCAAGTGTGAAGAGAAGCGCCTTACTGAGCTGAAACCCACTGATGTTCGTCCGCATTTTAGGACAGGTAATACATTTAATGCATATGGAAGGTATTCAGATGCAAAGGAGTTATATATATTGGCTCTTGAAGCCGCAGAGACCAGTGGTAGTCAATGGTCTTACTTGCTGCCGCAGATCCATGTGAACCTGGGCATTTATTTAGAAAGTGAGGAAATGCTTCTGAGTGCTTGTGAGCATTACAGGGAGTCTGCAATTCTCTATCCGACTCATTACAGGGCATTAAAGCATTTGGGAGGTGCACTATTTGGCATAGGTGAGTACAGAGCTGCGGAAAAGGCTCTTGAAGAGGCTATATACTTAAGGGCCGATTATGCAGATGCACATGGTGACCTTGTCGAGATCTTTGGACTATTTCTTCCTATGCCTTACACAGGTTTTCGAGCCATGCGAGCAGGTTTGGTGGCTGATACATACCTTGAAGCAATGTCAATTACTCTTTTCAAGAAAAGATATGAAGAGTATGTTATGCAAGGTGATGAGCAAGAACAAATTGAGCGGCTAGCTGAGGATGGGGATATCTACAACAAGCTTACACGTTCTTTGGCTCAAGAAATATTTGGTCATGAAGATGTTAAGAAAGCTCTATTGCCGCTGCTTGTCGGTGCTCCCACTACAAAACTGAAGGACGGGATGAAGACAAGGGGTGATTTGCATGTCTGCTTAATGAGAGATCCTGCAAAGAGTCAATTGTTGAAACACATGGTCAGTGTTGCACCTTGTGGAGTTTCCACCACTGGGCGAGGAAGCAACGGTGTAGGTCTCACAGCTGCTGTTCAAAGGGATCCAGTTACAATTGAGATCCTCCTCAAAGGCAGTGCTCTGGTTCTTGCAAGTGAGTATAAGGCTGTTGTTTTTGCCATTGACACAATTCTGGCCACACTGATGTGTCCTCCTCGGTCTATGTATTCATGGGATATTATAGTTCAGAGAGACGGGTCTCAGTTGGATTTGCTGTCTGTAAATGAAACCTCCCAGGAGCCTTCGCCAGAAGCAAAGGATGACATAAATTCTGCTCATTCCCTTAGTGTTGAGGTAGCATATATCAAACAGAACTTTTCACAGCAAGTTCTGGTTAGAGATGGCAATAAGGTGGAGTTTGAAGAACCCAATCCATTTGCCTCAGAGTGGGATGGGAAAATTGGAGATGGATATTGTGGGACCACAATGTGTAAAGGAGCAAGTACGATTCTTGAGGATATGAAAAATTTCTATCCTTTAAATGATGCAACAGAAACTGTAAATGAAATTGGAGTCACTCTTAGAAGAGTTATGGGTGGCACAAGCGGTGTACTATACGATATATTTTGCAAAGCTGCATATGCCAAGTTGAAGGAAAGCACTTCATCAAGCATCCCAGCCACACAATGGGCTGCTGCGCTAGATGCTGCTGTAGCTGTTGTAAGTATGGTGGTGTTGTAGCAGGTTATCGGACGATGCCTTCGCTTGTTGTTCCTTACTCAGATTTGAAGACAAAGAATGTCAGTTTGGTTGACTTGGTTGGAATTCTCATCGGGATTGGTCAGCCAATGGACTGGTTACTTGGTACAGTAGTTAAGTAACCATGAGTTTCAAGGAAAGTGGGGATAGCAGTGCGATTTGGACTTCAGTGGGAGATTGTTGGAAATGAAGCCCAACCATCACTGCCCTTTCGTCTTCCTCTTCCCATGTCTCTTCAGTTGCCTGAAGAGTCTATATAATTTCCTTCTCATTCTCTTTTTGGTAGAGATGAAGACTGTTGTAATTGCATTGATTAATGGAATAGTGTGTCCTGCTTTCCTTGGTGGATGTAGCCATCTTGATGGTGAACCACGTTAAATTCGTGTCTCTGATTTTATTTTTGTGTCTTTGATTATTTATGTGTTTTAGTTTTCTGTTTAGCTGCATTTTATCTTCAACACTAACTCCTATGTTCCATGGGGAAGCATACTCGGCCCTCAAACTGGTGTCCCAGTCCTCCATGGCGTTTCCGAGATGGCAGGACAGCAGGGGATGTCTTCTAGCCATCACCATTTTTTTTTTCCCAAAACTTCAACATGTCCCCGAAATGGCATAAAATGTTAGGAAACGTCTGCTAGATGTCTCTGGGATGGCCAGAAACATCTGAGACGTCCCTTGACCATCCCAGGGATGTCCAGGCATATTGGATTAGAAAAAGGCAATTGCACATGTTTTAAAAAAAATACTTGAATTTATTTTAAAAAACAGTTTTAAAAGGGGCATTGCATAAATTTAGCAGTTTGTGATGTGTTCTGATGGATGGTTACCACAAAAAGAAGTCGTTTACTTTGATGGATATATTATTTCCAATATTGTTTATAAAATTTTAACTATTCTGATTCCGAGCAGAATCATTTATTGAACTACACTCTAAACATTGTTGCCTGATGTATTTTTGTTATTAAAGCAACTACATTAAGGTTCTTGGCTGTTGAAATAGTAGTTATAGTAATTTGCAGATATTTGATATGGTGTGTTTGATCCAGTTATTTCTACATGAAAGTTGGCAAAGATAATTTCAAACTTTTGCCATGTTGAGTATGTCACCTTGCAGAAATTTGGAGGCACAATGTCTGGATTGATGAGGTTTTTGGGGCAAATTGTTCTTTTTTACTCTAAGTAACTTAGATCGATTAGGTACCTTAGAAGCAGCTCCCAAGTGATATACTCACGAAAATGGATACCTCATACCTCAATTAGAAGGTTATTTTATTCTCTCCATTATCCAATTATGTTCTTTTTAAATCTCTGTTTTACTTTAAATTTTTTCTGCTGCTATACTGCTATCACTGATCGATTCAGCCATGTCTATTACATTTTCAATCTTCAATTTAATTTGAATAAATTAATATTGAATTTGATACATTATATAAATGTCTAAACAAAAAATTTGATGTCATAAATAGTTAGTCTTTTAGAAATTTGAGTATCCCCGCTGTCCCAGACAAATGGCCCCGGGACTGCCATATATATATATATATGGGTTCGATTAATGGGGTCCCAGCCCTTTAACATTATCAAAGACAACATAAATTAGAACAATGCCATGGCCCCTGGACTGACAGATATATATATATATATATATATATATATATATATGGGTTCGATTAATGGGGTCCCAGCCCTTCAACATTATCAAAGACAACATAAAGTAGAACAATGCCACAATCTTTGTGCTATCGTGTGCCAAATATCAAAATGTAACAGATGAACAAGAATGTGTGTGGGGGGGTTCGATTAATGGGGTCCCAGCCATTCAACAGTATCAAAGACAACATAAATTATAACAAATGCCACAATCTTTTTCATAACCATAACAAGACTGAATTAAAATCAACCTCTGTCGCTACAAGATTGCATTTTGTAAAGATAGTTTGGATATCATTGTTTTACCACATTCCAACTGTCACATTCTGTATATTCCAAAGCATTCCTTTCCCTATCTCTAAACTTAAATTCTTCCCAAACCTTTAAAACTGGCTGGTGCAATTCTTTAGATTCTTCCACCCACAGAAGCAAACATATTTCTCAGGAATTTCTCAGCATAACAAAAGATAAAGATATTTTCAATTTCTCTGGATATTATGGGGAAAAAACCAGGAAAATATCGGGAACCCAAAAAATGCACTAAAAAGATAAAGAGAAATAACTGATGTTTTTAACATTTAAAGCCATCCTAATTGCATGGAGAGTGAGAGACTGAAAGTAAATGAGAGTGTACACCATGAACTTTGAAATATGGATTTTTCTCATTAATTTTGAGATGACTGATTACAGATAATTGTAAGATAAATTTCTTTAACAATGTTAATAAATAACTCTGCCAGAATGATAATGAACCCTTCATGCAACAAAATACAACGAAGGAAATATGACCTATTAACCCCACTATTCTCCCTAACTATCAAGTCCAAGAGACTAATCTATACACAAAATGGTAACCACAATTATAGTTGACAACAACAATCTCCCTAACCTCTTCAAATACGTCTTAAGTTTACAGCAGTGGCAACAATCATGCCTGGCATTTCAGGACAGCAATGCTCGCTCTGTTTTTTTTAATTTGTGAGGCGGGATTATTTGGGCTGGCCCTGCACTTATGGAGGTGACAAGGGGGACCTCCTCCCCACTAACACATCCACTTTATACAACATATTCAACTTTTAATTAACTTAGAAGCCACATATTCAACTTCAATCCACTTAGAAGCCACAATGGAAGTCCAAGAGTCGCTACATTGGAATTCCATCTTTAAATGTCACTATGGGGATTCAAACTTGGATCTCCATCTTTAGAACCCTATGGCCTTGCCATTTGAGCACAATCCCATTGACAAACAATGTCATGTCTTAACAATGTTTCAATTAATCATTTTGATCAGCAATATTTCCTATAATGTTGACAGCAGTATTGATGTCCATATTAACTAATCACAGTACTAAAAACAATGCTACTGAACACCATACTGATCAAGAATGATACATATCACAATAATGACAGAATGCTATCAATTAGTGATCATAAAAAGATGACTAATCACAGAAGGATAATTATGTCAAAAGACAATAATGATGACAAATCTCAACTGGTACGGTATTATTAGCAGCTTATATGTAACAATGAAAATTCCCAAAGAATTACCTCAATAATACAAATATGTTTGCAAATGAAGCAATGACAGCAATAACCATTGATAAGTAGAAATGACAGCACTAACATCTGTGATGCAATAATAATGACAAGTCAAAGGATAGCATAATCATTTGACAATTTTGTCTAGTAATACGAATCATAAATAATGACAGCAGTCTTTGCTGTTATTGAAGGCAATAGTGAGAATCACTAATCGCAATAACAACAATCATGTTCCTTGTTCACAAGGTTTTCAAATCCAGTCATACCAAATGTCTTCACAATTGTAGATAACTATGTTCATTTTTGAAATAACAACAACAATTGCCGTCATCACTTGGCAACAAATCTAACTGCTATTCAATAATGGCAGCTAGAAATCTTAACAGCTACTTATACCATTCAAGGTGTATAACCCATTTATAAAAGTTCCAAAGAATATTGATAAAAAATTCACAGGTTTGATGTTTATATACAAAAAAAACTAATTTATTGTAATATTACTGGTCACATATTGCTAATAATATCACGATATATTGGCGAAAGTTTTGGTTCAAGGAACAGTAAAATATATTTTGAAAAAGTCACGATATTTTCAAGAAAATGTCACTAACTTGCCAAGAAAATATATATCGGAATATATCATGATATTTTAAAGATATCTGCTTCTATGCAGTTCCACCTTCTTTTCCTTTTGAGGAATTTCCTGCAAACTTTTAACTCTATAATATTTCATTTCAGATCCTGCAATAACTGCAATAACTTTAGACTTATATGAAAATACTTCCACCACAGTAGCACATACTGGCTCCTCAGAAACCGACAACTTATTTACCGTAGGTACCAGAGAAACAGGTACCACTATATGCTCCTCATTTGGAGAATTTTTTTCTGCATTCTGCAGCATTTCGTCCTTATGCCACCAAGATGTCTTACCATTTCTAGATATACCTGGACAAGAAGCAGACAAATGTCTTATACCAAAACAATTTCTACATCGAAATGCTAGATTTTCATAGTTAAGATGCTGCTTCCATATACTATTGCCTACATTTAACCAAATTTCACCTGGCACTCCATTTGATAAATCCATCTCAACTAAAATGCGAGCAAAAATGAAATGTGAAAGCATTTGAGTTCCTGAGCATATGGAAACAAAAGGAACCAAAGAATTACCTATGCTTTCCAAAGCAGAAGGGATCCAAAAATGAAGAGGAAGATTGGGTAATCTTACCCAGATTGGAAGAACATGAGAGTCTTCCACTAAAGGATTATAATCTGCAAACCAGGGTTTTGCAAAAAGCAAGGCATTTCTCCAGACACAAGGGACCTTTGCCAAAGCCATATCTCTGTTGTTTTTTGAAGAAAATACCACTGTGAAAAAACCTTGTACACATGGAAAAATATTCAAATTACCAGATAAAAGAGACTGCCACACAGTCCTAGCCCATCCAAACAGATCCTGCAAACTCGGCCATAAATTAATAAATCTGCAAATCAGTGCCTTTTCCTCATAAATTACTGCTTTCTCCCTTACCTCATCATCTCGTTCTACCACCGGGATCAACTCCACCTGCTTTACCATTTTCCCTGCTGTTCCTTGCCAACCTGCTGCTGCCATGAGAACCTCCTTACCAGATCCCACACCTGTTACAGCTGCAAAAGATTACTTAAATGGAAAACCTTCATTGCTACTCACAGTCATGCCTGCAGCAGGCAATGCTCTCTCACACTTTGCCTTCCTGCAAGCTAAAGAAAACCCCAGATGAAGAAGATAATATTTAAGTTGTATGTAAAGTCCCCAAAATGAAGTATGCAATTTAAAAGTCGTGGTTTCTAATGATTTTCATTGCATAAAAAATATAAAGGATGCTAAAGAAATATTGCAGGAGAGGAACTACTTTACACAATGACAGTTAGCCCACCTCACTCTTTGACCTCAAATATAACTTGGGAGCAGTTATGTTGCACAAGACTCTCTGTGTGCCTGTTCCTCTGCCCACATTTGAAAATCTGTGAGAAATTGGTCAAACTCAAATCACTGGCTATGTGTATAAACCCTTGCCCACAAATTTATTTTCCCTTGATGGGCTGTGCTTGTGCATTGACATGCCTGAGTACAATGAGCCAAAAATAAAGAGAGTCTTCACTGAGTTAGAAGTCTTTTACATTTTGATGTCAATCGAATCTTTTGCTCGGATTGGACTCAGAATTTACTCAATTGGGATCATTTGCAACTCTAATGAGTGTTTAAAGATTTGTGCTACTATGATCAATAATGTCTGGGTCATCTTGGTTATAAACAGACAGTTTATCTGTGTTAAACATCTGATAAAATACTAAATACCAACACTTTGATTATGAAGCCATCTGCAGCTATGCATCAATGCTTGGAACACATGATTATTTTGACCAGAGATGCAGAGAGCATTTCTGTTACTGTCAGGAGTACTGTTATACCTGTTTAGCTTAAAAACTTGTTTTGAACTAGAGAATACTGCACAACCTTTAAAATAATCTGTAAAGAAGTACTATCAAATTAGGTTCTTTCTATGCAATGATATCTGTCCTTGCAGGCTTCTTTTCATCTCTGCTATACAACATGGGTAGAACGAAGGATGGCGCAATGTGCATGTGCCTGGACTATCAGGCTCTCAATAAAGTGACAGTAGGAGAGAAGAATCATTTTCCTTTTCTCATGATTAGTCATATGTTATGAATGATGTTGCCAAATAGCTTTGAAGAGTTGGTAGCATCAAATCAGAATAAAAAGGGAGGATGTTGGAATAAGGCCAAAATGTTACACCTTCCATGGAGATGCTTTCTACCTTCTTCTCATATGAATCACATGTGCCCTTGACTTAGTCTGAGCCTCTTTCTTGCCACCCATTTTTGTCCAGTGTAGGTTACAGTTTTTACAAGGCATGAGAAGCAAATGCGGTATAGCAACTTAAAAAAATACAAGCAGAATGCAAAAATTGTTGATACAAAAGGCATAAAAGTACATAAAATTATGTTTTGTATTTTTATGTTTTAAAAAACATTAGAAGTCCATGAAAGAAATTTAATACTTGCCAAGAATCAAATTTTAATATTAGAATTGCTTTGAATTTCATTATCATAAGTATGAAATTCAAAACTAAAGTCAATGACTCAAGTGTACTTCTAGTTGCCTCCCTTGCTTATATTGAAGGTATTTCCAATAAAATACCCAAAATCCTTCTTAAGAAAGGTCTCAAGTGCGCCTTCAAACCCTTTACCACTATTCGTAACCTCATCCCGTCAACCAAGGATCCCAAAGACTCCCACCTCAATTCAAGAGACTACAAGGTCGATTGCTCATGTGGGACCCCATACATAGGTGAGACGGGATGCTCCATTAGCACTAGAATTAAGGAACGTAGTACTGACATCAGATATGAGCGGATTGCTAAGTCAGCCCTTGCCGAACACTTATCCAGCACCAAGCATCACATATGCCTAGAGGATGTATAGGTTGTTGCTAAAGAAGAAAACGTTTTTTAGACAAAATTCAGAGAAGCAATTCACATCTGTCTCCACCCCTCCAACCTTACCCAAGATGAAGGTTGGCACCTGAGCTCAGCATGGCATCCTCTCTTGAACTCTTTCCACCCCAACTCCTCCTCATAAGCTTCCCCGTTCATTCCTCACCCCGTTTTTCTCTTAGTCTTGCACCTTGTCTTATCTTTCTGTGCTACCTGCGCCCTTTCTGCCTCCTCGTCTCCCCACCTCTCTCTCTCTCTCTCTCTCTCTCTCTCTCTCTCCTTCATACTTCCTGGCGTCCCCCTAGCCCTCCTTTCTTAACAAGGGTTCTCTCTCCTTCCCCTTTTTTAGCCAATCTCTTTCTTCTTTTTGTTTCTTCCATGTATCTTAATCAATTGTTAACTCCCTTCTATTTAATTTTTTATGCATAGTTAGGCTCCTTTCTGTCCTCCTTTCTTCATGCATCTCTGTTTTGTATTTCAATTTATTCTCCTTTAGCACCTTTCTCTCTTTCCTTGTCTCTCTGTTTCGTTCTTTGGTTTTAATATTGGGGCAACTTCCTAATGTCTTCTCCTTTTTATTTTTCCACCTTCCGTCCATTGTGGTTTCATCATGGTAATTCATCTTCTTAGAGTCTTCATCCTTTTTGCTTATTCTAGCCCTATTTCACTTTGAGAGGTATAATGTGCTTATCTTGGGATTTTTATATTGTTACTCATATTTATTAATTTTCATTTGCTTATTTTGTGATGTTTGCATTGATCTTTGTAAACATTTAATTCAAACTCTTTCTCTTCCTTTCCTCTTTTGGTCCCAATTGTGGCCATTTAATGTGTTTTGAATTTGGTTATTTGTTATTTATAATCTTCTCCATTTCACCATCCTTTCTTTTTCTTGAAGTAGTTTAGCCTTTTTACCTCATTTGTTTCCTTTTCTTTATTCATTTTTTCATTTTCTTTTCCAAAATCTTTTTTTCTTTTCTAGCTAGACATCTAGCCTACCCCAGCTAGCTCTCGGTCTCCATGTAATTCCTTGCCTCTCCCTTCTTTTTAAGAGCTAACTTTGTAATCTTCTTACATTTCTTGCTTCTTGTCCTAATGATGGGTCATGGAGTGTGATCCGAAACGTTGACACACAAAAATCTCCACACAGTTTTACTAGAAAATTATTATACTATCTAATGAACTGTGGAAATGCCATATCTCTTAAATATTGAATTTCAACGCTCAGTCAATATTTACTTAGAGAGCTTGAGTGCCTAGATCCCAAAAACAATAATGGGTTAAAGCCTTGACGAATACCTTTTAGTAAACATTACAGGCAGTTTTTAGTAATCTCTAATTGCATCATTGAGAGGTGCTTGGGTATTTCCCCTGGTCAAGATAAAAGCTACTACCATTAGCCAAACCTGCCAATTATTGGCTTATTGTTGAAGCAATAGGACGTAGAATTCAATTTTGTTTTTCTTTCATTATTATTAAAGACTGATTTTTTTTTCTGTGAAATTATGTGTATAATTATTCTGTGGTTACCTCCCTGTGCGTGGATGCTGGAAATGTACTTGCTTTTCCTTTGTTAGTATTGATGCTTGGATAAAATTAGTATCATTTTTTCTAATTACTTATGAACGTCTATTGATTTTCTCATTATGTTCTTTGGCAGTCTTCAATTCAAGGATATTTAGAACAGCATCCCTTCCTAGTTAGTAAAACTTAAAGGATGGGTAATTGTTTTGGTCCAATGTTCGGAAGGGGCAAACAAGCCCAAAATAATGTTGGAAAAAGGGGAGAAGGTATCAACTTTGTTGCATTTTCATTTGCATGTTATGGCATGTTTTTATTTCTCTTGACCAGAGTTAAATTGGAGTATTTTGTTGTTGTATTGGTCTAGACTGTTACTTCTATAATGCAGTCTTAGCACAAATATTCTTCCTTTGAGTACATACTAATATATAGCACTTTCTATGATGTTGCTTTTCAGATGATTTCTCTGTCATTCAAGGTGTTAAAATTTACTCCTATAAGGATCTCGATTTGGCAACACAGAATTTTCATCCAGACAACAAGTTAGGTGCTGGCGGATTTGGAACCGTGTACAAGGTATCTTAAAACCTAGAATGTTATCTAAGAACATGTTCAATGCTTATGATGTACCTAACTTTTGCAAATAGATGTTCACATTTTATAGACAGATAGCTTGTTGATTTTGTATTCTGTTGTGGTGCAGGAGGAAATGTGAATTGATTCATGTATAACTTTAAGGGCTCACTATATCCAAGAATATTCAAATGATCTTAATATTTGGACTCGTTTTCCTAATATGTGTTACATGGGTGTACTCGTGCAGTAGTATGCAATGACGCACAGTGTGGATATGCAGCACTAGGTGTGAAACTCCAAAACATGGCTATTCGGGTGCCAACCTTAACAGTTTTGGTAGGCAGGGTAATATTAAAATTGAGAACACCAAACTTAAAAGTTGAATCTTGTACCATAAGAGTATTATGAATCATAGTGAAGTTTAAATCACATAATATCATATCATTTTGTTAAATTATAAATTTTAATGCATCACTAAACATGACCCAATTATAAAATAAATGTAACATCAAAAGTGTTAAAGAACCATTGTTTGTTACATGTAAATCAAATTTACAAAATCATGTAGCTGTCATATGAAATCAGGCCTGACAAAAAAACAAAAGGGTTATGAATCAAGACAAGTCAATCTCTTTTTGCTGAAAAATGTTATTTGGTGTGAATAATACAAAGAAAAGAATGGTAGTTGAGAATTAGACATAAGTGGAACAAATAAAATATAATAGATATTAGATAAATTCTGGATTGTCATTTGACATTTTCATTTTTTTGTTTTGTGTTAGTATTACTTTTTAACCTTTTTTTTGGTTTTACTTTTTTATTCTATTTTTCAATGGGATGTGTGCTCTAATTAGGATAGAAATTACCCAATGCACTGGGCTGCAGCTGGCACGTCTAAGGTGCAGAAAGGCGTGTGTTTTTCATCCACTTGTGTACCCAGTACAATTGTGTTTTGGGTGTGGCCAATTTTGGCCAGGTATGCACACCTAGATAACCTTCATTTTTGGTAATAGTAGGTCAGAAATTTTCTGAAAGGCTTTTGTTTGCAATCATAACTGTGCTCTGAGCTCCTTGTGGTAGATATATATTATTATTTATGTTGTTTATCCCTTTTCAAGGCTATTTGTTTTTGAGCAAGATAAGACTTGTAGAACTTAGTTAGAGATATTTTGCACCTTTCATAAGAAGTATGATATGGAATATGCACTTGAGGTAGAGTCAACTTTGTTAGGTTATATGTGTTGTGCATAAAATCCTCACCTTCAAACTTTTCTTTGGAATTTCACTGAGTGCCAGTGACATGGATGTAGGCAATTCTTGGGCGAAGGATGCCCCTGGACCCCAAGTCTGTAGGGGAGGGGTTTAGGAAATGACTCTAATTTATGGGGTGTTCCTAAACTTGATCAACCTTCTCTCTTTGGTATGTTTCAGCTTGAGGCTGAAACTGCATCAGAAAGCTATGAACTCACCTTCCTATTAATAAGTCCTATCTATATAGGCCTGAGTAGATAAAAGGCACTCCATTATCATCAAGCTTACCTACTCTAAGCTTCATGGAGTTTGGCTTCCACAATCTACTCTAATAATGGATGAACTTTTAGAGTCATTGTCATCATGGTCAATCTCTAACGTGAATGTACGAGAATACCTCTAGACTTGTTGGGACGAAGATTATTATAGTTTTGGGTGACGAACACTATGGAAGTGTGTCTAGGCTTAGTAATAAGTATAGGAAGGTATAGGTTAGACTCAAGACCCTAGAGAGGTCTATTCTTTTAAGAAATAAGGGCATGATAAACTTGGCCATGACATAGTTGTGTGTTATGGAAACCTGATAACCTTGCATTTAATGACGTTGAATTAAACCATTGTGAAATAATGGTGTGAACGACTCTTGTTATGTGTGTATGATTAGCCTTCTCTAAATATGTGCCTAGATTTATGTTGAGATAGGGTGAACTTCCTTATGATTGCCTATGTCGAATGTGGTCAAGTAATAGTAAGTATTACCAAACATGGTATGGTGTTTAGCTTTATATCTGTTTGGTGGGTAATTGTATGTTAAGTTTTATGATTGGTAATATGTAAATGTTATGTACTCATAAGTAGAATGTTGTATAATATTATTAGCATGGTTTGAGTTTTTGTTTAATAAGTATCGTGTTTCGAGTAACAATAGAATGATGTGAATGGCCTTTGAGATTACTCTATGAGTTGTTTTGTTATGTATATGCAACCTGGCTCATTTGGGTTCAATGTGTTACTTGCATGTTAGTAATTTTGACCCCAAGACTTATAAGACCATGTATAAAGGTTTGTGGATTCCTGTATGGTATTGTAACCTGATTAACTAGTCTAAGGTGTAAACCCTTAGGACTGTATGTTTTAGATCCATGTCCTTATTGTTACATCCCCTTTTGTTTGAACAATGAAATATTAATTATGTTGTTAGTTGAGTACAACTGCTTTTATGTGAATGTGAAAATTATTCGTTGGAAAAATGTATATAACGACTTATCTTTATTTGCGAATATTTTCTTACTTATATGTGAAAATGGATTGATGGAAATGATATTAATTATTGTCCGTATCACGGAAATGATTTAACCTTCTTTACTTGTCGAAGTGGTTGCAGGACAAATAGGTGGCAAGGAAAAAGGGATATCGACAGGGAGAGGGTGATTACAGGAATTGAGAAACAATAATTAAGTCAAAACCTAAGTCACCGTAGCCTTGGCCAAGGCACATGAGTATATATATATATATATATATATATATATATATATATATATATATATATATATATATGTATTTCTAGTAGTGAGAATGATTTATCTTTTATGTTTATTAAATGAGTTTTATGGTGTCTTACCTTGTAAGAGCGCTTGGAGTGTGAGCTGTAATCTTGTTTGTAACTCCCTCTTTTCCACTCCGCACGGGTGCAAGAAGGGATACACCTTGCATACATACGTAGTGGGAGCGGTTTTCTCTTGGGGCGTCCATTCTTTCTTGGCATGCATTCACTTCATTATATTGGAGTAGAGAGAAGCTTTCACATTTTCTATTTAAGCATTTTCTTTCATAGGAAGGCGGGGGATAGATAGGAGAAAGAGGATATCGATCTGAAGTGTCTCTGACGGAATATTACCATTAAGCGTGCAAGTTTTGAGGATTATTGATGCATCTTTCTGAGAACTTCTGTCAACTCTGTTTTGTGCTATTGTCAAGCGGCCATAGAAGTCGCTGTCACCTATTTCAGTTGTTAGAGCAATCGTGGCTAGCTTATCCCGACACGGAAAGTCTTGTCAGGCAAGATCATAAATCTTCACTATAGTTCGTTTTATCATAGTATTTGATGATCGAAGTAACTCGTATCATACTATCTCTCTCTATTCATGATTCTGGGTTTCTGGATCAGTTTTCTGAAATCTGTATATGCATTTCATTCTTCAAGCTTTTCGAGTCTGTTGAAGCTTAGATCTTCTTGATACTTGGCTTGTGTATATTTATATATATAAGCATATATATAAATTATATATATATATATATGATTATATATATATAATCATTTCTATTATTACAGCTTGTGTATTATATTTACACTGAAAAACGAAACTACTGTACCTATATGAAAGAGTAATTTCTGTCTATATATTTCTGTTCTGCATTTTCTTCGAACTGAAAGTTAGTCAAGTAAGTCATGTATGATACCATGCAAAAACCTGCAATCATAAACAAAAGAAGAAAATACTGAATTAATAACAATGCCGAGCAAGGGTGAAGGCTGACGACACAGTAGTGTCAGATATATATACCAAAAATCCTTGGCCAAGGTTACGATCCAGATTAGGCATCTGTTAGCGATCAAGTACCAGATATACCACTAGTCAGAATGATCTTTCCAGTTAGGGGGTACCTATAGGGAAAAGATCGATCAGGAGGTATAGGTCTTGACACCAGGCTCAGAGGCACATCGTTGTTAATTGATTCCTGTCATCACCCTCGTGAAGGGTCAGGTTTCTTCAGTTGAAGAAGCATGGGAGACCAGTTGGTCTTGGTTGGGTGGTTAAAGCCCTTGTTCATATTCTTTTTTCCAAAATCCAGAGGAGGATCTACAAACAAAATCAGCAGGAAGCTATTTAAGTTGTACTTCTCTTAATCTCTCTTATTATTTGAATTTCATCAAAGAAAGTTAGTTAATTTATTATTGTTTACTTGTATCCTGTTAGAAAAGATTATTTCGGCTGAAAATGAAAGTTAGTTGCAAATTTGAATTTTATTGCATTCGGTATTGCTTTCATAAATAGTTAGTTAATCTTTCTGCTGAAATTCTGTTAATAGATAATTTTCTATTCTGTTAAATTAAAGTGGATGTAACACTTATACCTTTTAAATGTCAGAATGTTGAATCGAGATCGATATAGAAGCCTCTTCTTGGCATCACATGATGGTTAGAATAAGGGCTCTATGAGGGCATAGGTAGGTGGTATGCAACACCTCCTAGAACATAGTTTGTTTCGCTCCTTCCGTGGTGATCAATGACATTATAAATCCTATGACCCACCTATAGATAAGCTTATCATTACTCCAGCTTGATAGGAGTCAAGGAGCGTGCTCTACCTAAAGAAGTATTCAGATGTATCATTGGGTTAGTAGGCTTTCACCAGTTGCATGCAAGTGATAGATGCCAAGAGCTACCCGTTTTCATAAGGTTTAGATAAGCTTTCGCCAATGGCATGCAGGCAACAAATGTCAGTACTATTCTAGCTTTCTCCAGTGATATGCAGGCGAAGGATGCCAATATCTGATGATATAGTTTGTTTCGCTCCTTCCGTGGTGATCAATGACATTATAAATCCTATGACCCACCTATAGATAAGCTTATCATTACTCCAGCTTGATAGGAGTCAAGGAGCGTGCTCTACCTAAAGAAGTATTTAGATGTATCATTGGGTTAGTAGGCTTTCACCAGTAGCATGCAAGTGATAGATGCCAAGAGCTACCCGTTTTCATAAGGTTTAGATAAGCTTTCGCCAATGGCATGCAGGCAACAAATGTCGATACTATTCTGGCTTTCTCCAGTGATATGCAGGCGAAGGATGCCAATATCTGATGATTCACAATTACATAACAACACATGCAGAGACTCTTTGCAGACACAAATCCATTTGCAAACACAAATTCCATTGATTTCGTTCAACTTCAATAAACAAATTACATTGTCTTTTCTACAAACATAAATCTGTAACACAACACAATCTTGGCTCTCATGGCCTCTCTCTCAATTTTACAACTTCCATTCATTCATGTGCCCCTCTCATGGGCAAATTTCTCTCTCCAAAACTCCCCATTTCAATCTGCCACCATTCTCTTATATTTTCCAATTTTTTTCCACTCCTCTATCTTGGGAATCCAATTCTAAGAATCTTTATTTCAGTTTTTTGGAGCTTAATTAATACATTTAACATCCCTCATTCTTTGCCACGCCTCTCTTGTACCTATTTTTGGCGTTCAAATCTGCTCCCGCGTTTTCTGAAGATGCCCCCCAAAATGGAGGTCTAAACATAGATTTTATAATCAATAAGGCCCAAAATACTTGCCTCATACCTGTCCATATCCCTATGTCTTCAAATAAATGATGATACCCATGTTTTCAGATCTAAATTTGTCTATGAAACAGCTAAAAGACATAATTATCATTTCTTGTTTTACTCGGAGCGGTTACGAAGTAGAATTCGCATGTAAAATTGGATGATTCTTTGCCTTTTCATATTAGCATTTTAAATGCATTTATGAGCAACCTAAAATGATTAAAACAACTTGAATAATACCTCATAAATCTGCACAAACAAATTGGAGAAGAAATTTAATATTTTTTTTTTTGTTGCTTTGCCATTTTACGCCAAGAAGCTGAAAAATCGACTTTTTGCATAACTTCCACCTAGAAGCTCATTTTCGCGTGAAAACTTGTCAGCACGCGTGGAATGACATCCCCAGGTCTCCACCAAGCAATTTTACTCCAGACTTCATAAAACTCGAGAAATTAAATTTCCCGTAAACTGCCAGCCTCGATCAAAGAATTTTAAATTCTCTCAAACGGTGATGAATTTGAGTGCGATTCCTTTTGCACATTAGGCAAATTACCATCACAAATCATTCCCTGGAAGGAATTTTGCCCAGCTCTTAAAAATCTTGAAAATTAATTGTTTCTGTAGCTGCCAGGGCCAAAATTTCTGATTTTAAATTCTCCCAATCTGTGAGGAATTTAGTCACGAAACCTTTACCATATTGTGCACAATTCATCCAATGATATATCTTCCAAAGGATTTCAACCTAGCTCTTATGCATTTCTGGAAACAATTGTTTCAGTAAAACTACCATGCGGAGAATTAAAATGACAATTTGGCGAAAACTTGAATCTTGCACTTTTGACCAAATTTCTGAGTTCCTGCTGCTGAGAGATGCCTGAAAATACCAACGCAAACCAAAATACACACCAAAAAATGAGAAAAACAAACTAAAATGTTTTTGGTTGATGCAGGATAGCCCATTCGCCCGAATGCTCCTGAATCAATATCTACCCATCTTGAAGTTCAGTGTTGGCATTGGGATATCAGAGTGATCATGTGTGCTTCCTATGTTGTGTCTGCCTGAAGTATGTTTCTAAAGGTTCCAATTGTTAAACTAGTCCAAGTGATTGATAGTATAGGCATTAGTTTTAGTTGAGGTAAAACCATAAAATACTGTGATCATGTCTATGTAGTTGTAAGATGGCTCAGATGCTTAGTAGGCTATGGAAATCCTATTAGTGGCCTCATGTGTTGTAAGTGTTATACTTACACCTTTACCTTGATGAGAACAAGTAGTATGGGATGCTTGCTTGTCATCATAGATGGCAGTGAGCTGGGAAATGGATGGGACCCACGGTGTAGCGCAAGATGGACTAGCATTCCTTTTTTCTATCTGGGATTACTTATAGGCTTATATGTTAGTGATCTAAGTGAAGGGAAAATTGCTTGTACTGAGGTTGCAATCTCTTCCTTTTGCTAGTTTGTAATGGCCTCTTTTGGGATATTCTTGATTTCTTTACCTGCATACAATAATAACTACTTGAAAAGGACATTAGAAATAATAAAGATCAATAAATTAAGATAATATTCAGTTGATGCTTAAGATAATATTAAGTTCATAGCATCATTCATATTAAATTCATCTATCATAGCGTAATTAATAATGAGATCATTACTTCATAACATAACCAATTTTTGATTCAATCCATCATAACACAATCCCTCAAGCCAATTACATAGTGAATTCCTTAGGAATACTTGCAAGTAGCAATATCAAGGCGGGTCATCCTTAATATTGCCGAGAGCATGTAAGGGGGCCATCCACCTTGCAGCTCCCAATCCACCTTGGAGGGCCATCCTCCTTGATCAAGCTCAAGAGGGCCATCCTCTCTGATTAAGCTCAAGAGCATGCAAGGGCCATCCTTCTCAACTCTTGGCCAACTTGATGAGAGCATGAGAGGGCCATCCTTCCTACCTGCAGACATCTCCCTGAATTCAAAACTAATTGTTTGGGAATTTGTCAGATGGTTGATATAGCGTACCTCTTGATGGATTTCAAGTTCAGTTCAAGGTTTGCAATATATCCTTCTTTTCTATTAACACTTGTTATATAGCATATATATATTTCCTTTTTGCTTCATCCTTATGACTTTCTTCCAATGAAGATAGCTTCCTTTGATTGTTGATTGATATCTCAGATATTCACTGATTTGATTGATTCAATAATCTAATCATAGAACAATAGAATGATAGAATAATAGAAGGACAGAATAATCGAACAATAGAATGATAGAAGGGTAGAAGAATAGAATGAAAGAATGATATAATAATAGAATGATGGAATAATAGATTAATAGAATGATAGAATGATAGAAGAATAGAATGAAAGAATGATATAATAATCGAATAATAGAAGGATAGAATAATAGATTAATAGAATGAGAGGATGATAGAGTTATAGAATGATAGAATGGCTGCAATAAATAATTCTCTGTTGTTATATATATATATATATATATATCACTGCTGATATATTCCTTGCAGGTTTATCCCTACTTCAGATATATTTTCTTGCTGATCTATTGTATGTCTTCAATGGTCTTTGGATCTTTGTTTTATACCCTTCATAGCAAGGAATCACACCTCTTTAACACAACTGATGCCTTTTTACAACCACTGATGCCCTTTGGTTAACATTAGTTAATGTTTCCTTTTTTTGTCTTCTAGTGCCTTTTGTCTCCTAGCGCTGGCTTTTGTCTTATTATGGTCAGTGGTGGGTTTTATTCTATTTAATCTCATCTAACAAGTCGGGGGCATGACATAGTTATTTACTAGGCGTACTTGTGATGTACGTATGAGCCAGTTGCTCTATGAAGGTGTGATGCATGCAGGAGCTAATACCTTGGAGTATACATGATGTATGAGTGAATTAATCAGATTGGGTATGTATGTTGTATGCATGAGCTAGTCATATTGGGTGTATGTGATGCATGTAGGAATTAAGCATATTGTGTGTATGTGATGTATGCTTGAGCCACTCATTAGGGTGAACATGTGATGTTTTTATGAGTAGGTCCCTATGTGGTTTTGTGTGTACTTGTACACTGATGTTGTCATTGGATTAACATTTGATTGAGTGCATTGCTATCCTACTATTGTGTATGGATGGATTGGGAAGCATAAGATCAACTAATGGTTGTGATTTAAAGGTGAGATCAAAGATCTCATATCAGAGGAGAGAATGAATTCTCTCTATTGTGGTGTACAAACTACGGAGGCTCTGATTCCTAGGAGGGGATACGTAGGCAGGGCCATTATGAATGAACCCTTGACGTTTAGGTCTCAGTCTAGGGATGACCCTAACTTTGGGAGCTTACCATGTTCTAGTGCAAATATGAATTGTGGCACAAAGTTGATGTCACAGCTTTAGTTGGTAAGTCTGTGTAATTGGCACTTCTAAATCAGATAGAAGATGCTTGAATGATTTAGTACCTGATGTGTAAGAAAAAGAAAAATAGTAGTAACCGGGATGGTTATTACAAAAACCAACTCTTAACTTTCTAAAATAGTACTTTATCATTTTGCTCTGACATGAAACCACAACCTTGATGAGATGATTAATTGCCTGAAGATCTAGCATGAAATTAACGGTCACATTTCCAACCTATATAATAGCACTAGTAATGAGCATATATTTGTAGGTATACATATAAACTCTGCTTTTGGGGACTGTGTTACATTGCAGAGACAGTGAAGTAATTCTTGCAGGAAATGGTATTTTGCTTTAGTGATTTCATTTATTCCACTGACACTCCTCCATGAATTGTAGGGAGTCTTGAAGGATGGTACAGAGGTTGCAGTAAAGCAGCTTTCTGCTGAATCAAGGCAAGGTGATCGTGAGTTTATAACTGAGATAGCTACAATCTCTCAAATCAAACATGAAAATCTTGTCATGCTCCATGGGTGTTGCATAGAAGAAGCTCATCGAATTTTAGTGTATGGATACGTGGAGAATAATAGCATTGCACATGCCTTATTTGGTATGACTATGTTCTTGAGAAATATTGTTGATTGTTTCCTTACTTTAAGCAGATGATATGCTATTATGAGTATGTGAAAATAGATCAATTTTAAAAGATGGTATGCAGGGTCTGGCTATGTCTTTCTGGGTGTTTCTTAGAAAGAGAGATTAAAAATGAATTTTGAAGTTAGAAAAGAAAATGACAATCTTATTTGCCAATGTAAGGAAGATTTCTGTGAAAGTGACATTGGTTGCAACTGGGTGTTTGTTTGAGAGAGAGATTAAAAGTATATTTTTGAAGTTAGGAAAGAAAATGGCAATCTTATTTGCCAATGCAAGGAAGATTTCTGTGAAAATGACATTGGTTGCAACATGTCAGGTTCCAGTAATGGTGCAAGAAACCTGGATTGGCAAACAAGGTCCAAAATCTGCATCAGAACTGCATGTGGTTTGGCATATCTTCATGAGGAAGTTACACCTCATATTGTGCACCGAGATATTAAAGCTAGCAACATACTCCTTGATGGGGATCTCAATCCTAAGATTGCAGATTTTGGTCTGGCTAGACTTTTCCCAGCTAATACAACACATATCAGTACACGAGTTGCTGGAACAATGTAAGTCTTGTTTAGACTTTTAGTCTTACATAGAAATGAAGCCTCAAAAATAATATGTTGGCTATAAATTAATAGGCTTGTCTTTCTTAGTTAATTATTGTAATTACAGTAATGATGCCAGAAAAATGTGAATCCAATTAATGCATATAGTAGAACTCAAAATAAAGTTTGAGGTCTATAATTCTCATTCTATCCTACTTTAGTTTCATCATAACTATGAGATGCTAAATCACCTATAGAATAAATGCATATAGCCAGGAGCTTAGCATTTAAATCTAGTTATGCAAAATGCATGAAAGAAAAGTAATTCTATCAATGTCATAGAAATAGTGTAAAGACTAACAAATAATTTTGTATTTTCTGGTTGTCTCCTGGCAAGTGGTTATGTGGCTCCAGAATATGCCATGCGTGGACAATTAACAACAAAGGTAGATGTTTATAGCTACGGGGTAGTATTACTTGAAATTATCAGTGGCAGAAGCAATGTGAACACAAGCCTACCGGAAGAAGAGCAAGACCTTTTGCCTATGGTAATGAAAAAAAGTCTTCCATTATGTGATTCCTTGCTGCTCATGAATTTTAGCATCTGAATTTTCTTTTCTAAATTATCCTCTGTGTGGGAATTTCAAAAATATGAGATGTTATGTTGTGATGCTTGGAGAAATGAAAAAAATAAAGTAGTGCACACTTAGTATTACAAAGGAATATGCTATTTGTTTTTAAATAGGATTTAATCGAGTGTCAATAATGACTAAAGTTGCAAGTTATAAAGTATGATTGAGCAGTCTCAGATGCTAGTCCTAGATACCAAGAATGGGATATATTTTATCATAAGCACTCTACCCTTTATGATGCCTGGGCAATATCTAAGTTTAAAACTGTGCTTCAAAAAGTATGGGTGACTATGGGCACAAAAAATCAGCATTTATATGGTAATGTATTATTTGACTAAAAGTACATTCAATATCAATTCAGCTTTCTGTAAGAAAAATTGACTAAATATAATATATGGTTACCCAGTCTTCTAGATTTTGGAAATATCTATAAAATTTTTTTATCAAGGATCTTCCTCATATTGTTACATACTTCATATATTAGTTAAAAAACAGTTGATTGGCATGCCAAATGGCAAAAATGTCACATGACTTTAAAAGCATTTAATGAAAGGACTAGAAAATTGTAGAATTTTCTTTGAATTCTTGGTCTTGGATTATGATAATTTTCTACAATTTTCTCTTTCATTAGAACATTAGTAACAAGAGCTGCAAAGCAGCTTAGTTCCTGACTAGAACTATGTAATGTCCCATTTTTGGAATGGTCGCCATTAGAGAGAGATTGGGCTAATTCCCACACTCTAGGATTTTTGGAGGGCATCTTGGGTAATGGAGATGACTTGTCATATTTTTATGATGTCTTTGATGCACTTACCTTGGATAAGATAATTTGTCTTCCTTGGAGCGAGCTATTTGGGAGAGTCACCATCATGCCGAGAGATCATATTGTGTTGTGTGGTTGCCATATTGACCAAAGGAGATGCTCTCATTCATGCCAAGAGGAGTATAAAGGTGCCTTGCTTACGCCTTCATTCATGGTCACATTGTACACATCATTATGGAGGTCATTATCTTGGGCAACTTATGACAAGGGATCAAATATCCTCTAACACCTCACTTTGGCGCCCAATGGAGGAATAAAATATAATATTCTTTGTATCTATGATGACGCTTGAGGGAGAAAACAAAATAATAATAAAATCATATCTTCAATTTTGTAAAGGCCCCTTCCTAGCCAATTCGATAGGTTGGTGCAATTAGCCTATTCTAGGGTTCCTGTAGGCTAATGTTGGATGGTTAGGGAACTTTGATGGAGGTTGCCAGTAGTTGTGGCGTATATGGATGTGTTGATTGAGTTCCGAACTTGATCTTTGGACATGCTTTTCTAGGATTTACTATTTTTAGTAAGTCAGGCGGGGTCACCAGCAAACCCTGTACTAGTATTTAATTTTTAGTAACATCGGTGGGAGCAGGTAGCACTAGTTTCACGACATTTGAAATGGCCCAGAATGTGTATGAGGAAAATTGATTATGTTTAAATGATAAAATCAAAAACTATGATAATACTTAAATCAAAAACCCATAACATAAAGAGAATCTATCTAAATAAAAACCATTATCAATAAATCAAATGAAATAAGAAAGCTTTTACCCGAATTGTGTTGTTCTCTTTGTTGAATGTGGATTGCTCAATACTGCTGCGAAACCATGTTTGCAACAAGCAAGTGTAAGTGCTCAAAGATCAATGTCAAAAGATCGTAAAGTGCTCAACGATGCGATGTATGCTCAAAGCGTTGTAAAGGATGCCTGAGAATAAGTGATCGAAGAGGATTTGTGAAGGAGATGAGGGGGGTTTATATAGGTTTCAACCATAGTTCCACGGAGTTTTGGGGACAGGGACGGGGGGACGGCAGGGGACGCGTTTCGGGTTCGGGGACGGGGGTGGCCTAAATTTGGGGACGGCGGGGGAGCGGTGCGCTGAAATACATATAGTACTTGAAAAATTAGTTATAAAAAGATGTATAACTATAGAAGTCTATAAGATGTATAAATTAGTTATAAATTAGACATTTATGCAAAATGTGGAAGCATAGACAAGGCACATGAATTGTTTGACATAATGCCTCAAAGAAATGTGGTCTCATGGACTGCAATGATTGTAGGATATGCACAAAATGGATTTGTTGAACAGGCTTTAGAAATTTTAAAGCAAATGCAATTGGCTGGTGTAAAGCCAAATTCCACAACTAACATAAACATGTATGCAAAATGTGGAAGCATAGACAAGGCACGTGAACTGTTTGACATAATGCCTCAAAGAAATACATCGGCAAAACTGGGGGACGGCGGGGGGATGGCGGGGGATGATGGGGACGTTTCCCTGAAGTCTCCCCGTCTCGGAAATGGGGAGACGTGGGGACGGCTGTATTTCAGGGGGGACGTGTCCCCGTGGAGCTAGGGTTTCAATAGAAATCGATCAACGGCCTAGATAATTCAGAAGAATTAATGGAGGAGATAAATCGAATAACCATGATGAATGTGCACACGACATGTGTCAATCCATAAGGATATTTTTATTAAGATATGATGAAAACAAGATTGATTGAATAGATAACTCAACTTGTAATTTTGTCTTTTTTAGAGTTCTAAAAATAAGTCTAGTTGTGCACATGAGTTAACAAGATATTTTAAGAGGAATTGGAAGATAACTAAAATTAAATAAATAAATTTATTTAATTGTTTGTGCATGATAGAAGAATATAAAGATTATAAATAAAATATTTGATTTTATTTATTTTTAGAGGATTGGGATAATTTAAATAAATTTGCATGATTTATTTAAATTTAGAAGAAGTGATTTTAATTAAATAATATAAATTATTTAATTGTAGATAAGATAGAATTTGATGAATTAATTAAATAATTGGATTTATTTAATTAATGGAGACTTGAAATTTGAAAGAGGATAATGATTTAATTAAATAATAAAAATTATTTAATTTTGGAAGAATATAGAGGAATTTAATGAAATTAATTAAATAAAGAGGATTTATTCAATTAATGTTGAAATTATATGATTTGGAAGAATTTGATAAAATTAATTAAATAATTAGATTATTTAATTAATGTTGAAATGCAGGTGATGCGACAAATTAAACGAAATGCAAGTGATTTGAAGACATGGTCATTTTAGGGTGTCTACATTTTGCCCTTTTTTGATGCAATGTAGTTTACAGCGTTGCGTCAAAAAAAACGATTGTTGAAGATATGATACAATTTTTGATGCCCCAATGTAGTTAGTTGCTCTAGCGTATGCCCCCTCGAGCGGAAAGACAGGGAAGCGACAGAAGAACTGGGTTGACGTTCGACTAGAAGATTGCGCGACAAGATAGCAAAAAAAGAATGGGGTGGGAAGAAAAAGAAGCGGGAGGGACACTATAGATAGGTCCTAAGGGGACCACACTCCTCATTTGCACACTAAGGGTTGCTAAAAATAGAGCTTAGAGCCTCCAAGCTTAGTGTGTGAGAGCTGAGTGGAGAAGGAGCTTGCAGCGAGGAGAGATGCCGATCCCAGCGCATAAGCATCGGGCGGAGCTGGTGCAGACGTATGGGAGACCAACGGGAGCACCGACAGCGGTAAGTGCCTAAAAACCTCCTTGTACTTGAAGTTTTAGGTCAGTCTCGAGGGTTTGGTCTAGGTAGGTCTTTTATCTCCTAAATCTTACGGCCAACCGCCCATTGCCAAAGTAACTAAAAAAGCAGCTATTCCTCCCCCAGCATTTCTAACCCAATTCCAACAGGGAAAATTATTGGAAGAGGAAACTATTGAGGACATTTCTTCTTGGCTCTACAAGGAGAAAGAACCGGTCACAATACCAGTCAAGCAATATGGTAATGGCTTAAGGATAGTCAAAAACACTTACAATGTTTTAAATGTATAAGTTACTTTATTTTATAAAGTGACTTATAAAGGGGATATAAGTCATTTTAAAAAGTTGATGTGTTAGGTGATGGGGGGCGCTCCACCCATGGAGTTATAAGGGGTTTTTAAATGTTATTAAAATATAAAATTAAAAGACTTCCTTTTGGTGCGTTGGAATTGAAGGGAGTATAAAAGTGAAAAATGAACTCATTCTTTCATATCCTATTGTCGTGCATTTTCAACTCTGGAGCTTTGGCTTTTTGGAGGAGCTGGTTATCCTCAAGGGTTTGTAGAGATGAAAACTTTTGCAGATACCACTACCTACGTGGTTGAAAGACACCATTTGGGAAGTTGCTGGTGATCTCACACAGGGATTACGCTTTTGCTTTCATTGGAAGATTTTTCTATTGTTTTAGTACGGTGTTTCAATATGTAATGTCCCTGTGCGCGGGTGATGTGCCCCGGCGGCCACGAATGTCTGTAGTGGAATGTCGCCCTCAAATGCTCCGGTGGGGAGGTCTAGCCCCCACCTTTAACACCCTGGGAATGCCGCCCTAACCTCCAGGCCGGTCTTTTGGTGTAGTGGTTGGGCCTACCAGCGGAAGTGTGGTGGGCCCATAACCCACAGGTTCCAGGATCGAAACCTATCTCTGATACCACTGTAATGTGCCATTCCTGTTTGTTCTTTGTTTAATCTTAATGGTGTTATTTTATTAATTTTTATTCGATCTTTCAGACTAAGAAGATGCAGAAGGGGTTTTGTTTTGCATGTATGTGTTTTTGCCAGTATTCATATGAAAATGGAGCATGCAAATGAAACCCAGAAAAAGTACAATAGATATGAACAAAATATGAGAGACCCAGATCATAAAATCACATAAAATGAATTACCATTACATACCCATGTCCAAAAATCCAACTTGGTACAACCGTTGAAGGTGGAACAGCAATAGGTTTGATACAAAATAGACTCTGAATGCTCTAATCTCTAAGAAACCCCCAATATGATGTTGTGGGTTAATGATCAGGTCTAAGACTCCTCAATGCAATTGTTAAGTGCCACCAAATTGGAGATTTCACTCCCTAGAAACTCCCACGCACCATTGCTGCTGCTATACGGCTTGTTGCAAGTCTGTCACAACAGATAACTACTAGAAACTCCTCCAAACTGCGGTTGAAATGGCGATAAACCTTGTCACTACCCTTTCTAAATACAACCCTATAGAAGGAGTACAACCAGCAAGGAGATAGGTCTGCAGTCCACAAAGAATACTCCAAACTATATCAAACTGCTATTAAAATATTTCTCTGCTGTCCTCAAACAATCTTCAAATAGATATGGTGATTTCTCCTCAAATCCTCACCCAAAATGTATCAAATCAGCACAAATGCAAACACTAAGTGTATTTGTCTCTTCAAGCACCTTTGGATGGTCTTTCATGCTTGTAGAATGCTATTACTAATGGAGGTTTTCATCTCCAAAAGCCATGGTTTCGAATCTCTCAAAACCTCAAACTCTTTCCAGAGCCAAAAGCCAAAGCAATGAATAATCCAAACATGAGAATGAATTGCCTTTTTCCTTCTTATAACTCCTCAAGAGGGTCGTTTCACTTTTTGGAGGGAATATTTCTTTTAAGTTCACTTTTAATATTTCCAAAGGTGAGCGCTCCACAATATGACTTAAGTGTTTTAAATATTTTATTTTTCATCACTTAACCATTAAACCCCAAAGTCCAATATTAAATAGTAATATTAATTTACAGACTTTAAAACGGAAGCCCAAATGAACTCGGAATTCAATGATCTATAGACCGTTGGAAAGGTCTCGCCAAGACGGCTTCATCTCCAACACTAAAAATCCCGAAACGGACCGAAACCCTAATTTTCTAAAAATAGCAAGTCCGAGTCCAAACCATCAAAACTACCTCAGAAATTACCAAACTGCAGATCATACAGAAACCAAGCCGACATCCAATTAAATATTGACCAACCCATCCAAAATACTACCAACAATGGTTCCCTAACCAAGCTGGTTAGTCTACGGGAACTCAATAATAGACTAACTCCTCAATTGTATGTCTGGCTCCTCAACCTGTAAACCACGTCTCATGACTAACCCCTCATCAATGAAATTATGTGTGGTTCCACTATCCACCAAGCATGTAACTCGTTGTCCCTTAATAACTCCTTTCACACGAAAGGCATGATACCTAGGAACACTAGAAAGAGAGGCAATAGTCACTGTATTTGCACCACCTGTATCAAGCTCCAATGTAGGCTACTTCGTCTGATCATCATCATGTTCTGAACCTGTATCATCATGTGTATCACTCTCATCATCTGAAACCACCTCTATAAGATGTGCCTTGCCTTTCCCAAGGCATCAATGTCCTGGTTTCCACGGTCGCTTGCAAGAAAAGCATAACTTCTTCCTCAATTCATCTCTCTCCATGGAAGAAGTATTAGACTGAGGCTTCTGAAATATTTTCTTTTGATTTGAACTTGAGCCCTTAAAGAAACTTTTCTTTTGAGTGAATGTAGGAGTAGTATCCAAGTCAAGTGCTAACTCAATGACCTCAAGTATAGTCAACTTGTGAACTTTGACCAAACCCTTGATCCTATCATTCAATCCTTCAACAAACAACATAAGCATTCTCCTATCAGTCATATCAGGAACCATAACCGCAATCTTCTGAAACTCATTGACATATGCATCCACTCTACCACTCTGTTTCAACTGTGCAAGCTCACGATAGTAGACCTCAACATCCTTGCGGTCAAACCTGGTAATGAGTTTGTTGACAAACTCATCATATGAAGTGAACCTGTTATGATGTTGTGAAACAAGTCCATGGTGCCACCAATCATACGCTAATCCCTACAAATGCATAGTAGCAAAATGTATAGCCTTTTCCTCACTCATGGGTTTGAGTGTAAGAAAAGTATCAAACTTATTCACCCATGCTCTAGCACTTAGCTTACCACTGCCATCAAAACTTGGGAGAGGAATCATATTCAATGCATCCTTGTACTCCTTTGGCTGTGTAGGTTGTGCTCTTCTTTGCCTTGGACGTTCAACTCTACCTTTTTGTTGTTCCCACTTTTGACTCATGTAGTTGTTGAAACTGATTCGATTCCTTACATGCTTAGGAAGTGAATCATACTCATCAACCAAAGATATCAAATCTTCACCAAACGGAATCTCTTCTTCCTCAACTTGTGGCTCCTCAACTACCTCTTCTTCTCTAGGAAGAAAAGTAGGCTGCATAGGTCTCTCGACTATAGGTTTGCGTGTCCTTGCACGAGGTGATCCTGCTACACTACCAACACCTGTATTATCCTGATTATTCTGATTAGCATGATTGTTGTTGTTCTTGTTATTATTCATCATAGCTTGAAACATCCTTTGAATATTCTCATTTGTCTCACGTTGTTGTTCTGCCATTGGTCTCTGATTATCAACCATTTCCCTTAACATGTGATCAATATCTTCCTATTGCGGATTACCTTGCCTCATGTCTCCCATTGTACCTGTTCTTCGATAATGATGCGGCAAAGGATCAATGTAGTAGCTCATAACCCATAGGCTGGCAGGACCCAAGCTCTGATACCACTGTAAAATACCCTATTGATTCTACCTTAAATTTTTTTTCCAATATCTTTCAAAATTGCGAACCAAATCATCAATAGCAATATCAATGAACAATAAGAAAGTAAATGCTAGAATCTTCAACACATGATATTGACTTTCAATCAAAGCTTATTACAAATAGTTATTGGTTGTTCCATATATCAGTTGGGACTGATTTATATCAGACTTAATACAATTAGAAAATGATCAACAATGTACTTCAAAACCCTAGCCAAACAATGCCAAGACACTAAGGAATGATCAATATGAATGCAAAGATTATATGGAATGATCAAGATGACAAAATAGCATTGATGTGCCACTGTATGAGCTCAAATAAATGACTGATCTGACTGAGAACACTGCTGTTATGACTGTTGTAGGTGATCAAATAACCCAGAAATATGAATGAAGCCAAAATCATGCCAAAAGGCACCTCCAATGTCAAGCGATGGGCTCTAGGAGTAGAGCGACTAGGCTAGATGTATCAACAAATGTCCCAACACCTTGCAATCTTCAAATTGATAATGTTTTTTGATCTATATCAGACAAAGTTATGAGACTCGGACTCGGCGCGGACTCGGCGAGGGTCACTTGGTGCGCAGACTCGACACAGACTCGGCAAAGTGAAAAACCCAAGAAATTTAGAGATTTTTAAGGATTTAAAATTTGTTTCATGCACCCTTTATTAAATAAACCTTAAAGACACAATAACATCATCAAATAGAAGCTAATTTGATCACATACACAACTATACATCAATCACATAAGTATAAATACAAATTGTAGCTAAGCTGCTGAAGGAAATAGCACACTTAGATATATAAATATAGTCAAATGTATACAGAACTCATGGAATATGAAATCCATGACATCAAATGTTCCAAACAAATATGAAATATCAAAACAATAACTAGAGTCTAGAAGTCTATGGCTCAGAGGAGCCTGCATCCTTCGCCTTCCAAGGAAGGCGTAAATGGTAGGTCTTCAATGATGCCAAAATTGACGAGTCAACAAAAACTTGGAGAAAACTCGGCAAAAACTCGACAAATCAATAGGATCTATCTCATCCAAATCAATAGGATTCAATGATTTGTCCTCTACTCTTTTTGTGCGAAATCGAAACCTGAATTTGACTAAGTCTAAAACCCCGAAACCCTAAAAAATTGGTTAAGTCTAAAATCTGATGGATCCTCCAAAATCTAGAATCTGCATGTTAAATCCCATGGATCCGGAGCCTATCTCAAACATCCTGATAGTATATTTCAAAATATTTAAAGTATACAAACTTATACTTGTTGATGATTGTTTTTGGACAAGTCAACAATTAGAGTGAAATACTAAGTATCTGACTCCCTCTTGAGCAAAGCCTCTCGAATGCTGAACGAAGTGATCAAACAAGATGACTCCAAGGTTCCTTTTTTATGATTTTGTAAGAGATAGCTCAGTGACTGAGTATGATTTTGCTGTTAAACACAAAGGGACTTACGCAGACTTCTCTTCATTCACGTCTAGCTTGTTCCTCCTTTCAGTGTGGATGATGTATGTACAAGGTTTCAATGATAAAGAAATAGAAAAAGATAAAGGTTTAGGAATCTAACCTAAGGTCAATGAAGTAATGATGAGGCTTGAATAGACAAACTCCTAAGTAAACCTAACTTCACTTCACCAAGGATGCCTACAATTACATGAAGTTGGTGCTATCTCCTAAGGTTACGCAAGTGGTTTTCAAATCATGAAGGTTTATATGAGCACCCATTGAATGGCGCAGTTCAAACAAGCATCCACAATCGAACTTAAACAAATTAAGCTCAGACTAACTTTACACAACACTTCATCAGCGATGAATGTTAAAAGCATGAGCTAGGAGTTGATCAAATATCCAATACAACAAACATTACAACAATGAGCTCTAATCTATTTCTAATCTACTTGAAACATCTCTCCATTCCGTTGAAGTACAGGAAACCAAGTTACTCCACAAGATAACACTTAACACCAAATAAACTTCCAATGTTTTGCATTACTCTTGAGAAATATTTACAACAATTCCAAGTCCTCTCAGAAAATTTCGAGAGTCTCGCCTATTCTACTCCTACTTGCCTACAATCTAATTTCTATATTTTACAAATGAGGCAACAAGGCCTTTATATAGTGCCCAGAATACAATGAATGGCTGAAATTAATTCAATAGCCAAGGGTCTAGATCATGCCACCTCACAGATAGTTACAACAAATTGCTATTTTTAGCACAAAAGAGAGGCAATGAAGGCACGTTTTCCAATGTGATAAGGTAAGGCGAAATCATTTATAAACTTCTTCCACATAGGAATCCCTTTGGCTTCTTTCATTAAATGATACATTGAATGCATTAAATAATGCGGCTAATCAAAATTGAATGATGTGTACTTGCCACATAGATGCCAACTCAGCATACTTTGAAAATTGTATCATCTTTGTGTGATGTATTCAATGTGATTGCTTGAACTTGTAGGTTTAGGAATACATCTTGTAGATCTTTGCCTTGTACATCTCCTTGCAACTGGATGTATGATACTTGTTGCTTCACTTGATTAACTTCATGATTCTTTCTTCTTCTTGTAGGTGAGTTGATATGATGATCTTCTTTGATGTTTCCTCTTAAAGAGTGGAGTAGTAGAGATATGATGACTTGAAGTAGAATGTATGATAATCTTCATTCAAGGAGAATCTCTTGGACTTGAAGGTTGAATGGAGCTTGAAGTAAAATGGATGAATGCCTTTGCTTGATGTAGAAGACTTGATGAAGTGATCCTTCATTGATGGCCTTTGAAGTGACCTTCTTTGAGTGTAGATGATAACACCTTCCTTGGATGTGAAGTAGATGTTGATAACCTCTAGAAGAAACTTTGAAGCTTGACGAACCTTGACTTGAAGCTTGTAGAACTTGACATAAAGCTTGGATGGATGAAAGTCTTCGAACATAATACCATTGATGAAGTATACTTGCAAGATATTCCTCGGAGAGCTTGAATGGATAGATGCCTTGAAGTAATACACTTGAACTTAATGTGATCCAACATGGTGTCAGTGATGAAGAGTATCAACATGTTGGACTTGATGTGACCTTTTAGAAAGGTGTTTCCTCTGCAACTTGAAGGCTTCTCAGGTACTTGTCCTTGATGACTCCTTGGCTTCACCAACACCCCTTCCTTCAATGATGCAACTTGATAATCTTCAAAGGCGGCTAGCATGATGCTCCTTACTCCTCACTTGAAGGTGATTCCTTGGATAACTCCTTAGCTTTGTTAATGCTCCTACAAGACAAGGTAAATGATATATCGATAACTTCTTAAGATAAAAACAACTTTAAACATGTAATAATGCCATTTCAAACTTAGGCACAAATATAGGTAAAAATAAGAACAAAGTGCGCCTAACATCATTTAGTCCCACATTCATAATTTCAAATGATTTTCTAGCAATTGTAATGTTTAAAGAAGTCAATCCACTTAAAAGATTCATTCAAAAGATATCTCTCAACACAATTTCTTCCTTAGGCGCCAAGATGAGGTGATTTTAGAGGCAAAGGGCGCCTAACATAATTGACCTATTTCCTTGAATTCTTGGTGACCTTAACACTCGTATGAGCTCCAATTTCATATCCTTAATCTTTCTCCTTCTAAGGCGCCTTATTTGAAGATCAAAAACTCTAGAAATGGCGCCAATTTGAGGTGGTTTTATCCTTATCTCTAGGCGCTAATGCTAGTTCATGGGAATAGGAATGGGCACCTACTTTTGAAAGATGAATTTAAGTTATTTCCCTCAAGGCGCCAAGTTTACTTCTTCACTAATTCACTCCAAGGCGCCCAAAATGGTCTTTTGATGCAATTTCCCCTAGGCGCTCATTGTTGATGCTCAAGGCGCTCAATTCTTCAAGGCGCCAAAAATGGCAAAAGGGAACAAAGAATGGGCGCCTAAACTCAATCATGTCAACTCAAGGCGCAATTTGGATGATCACTTGAATGTGAAATTCTTATATTGAAAAATATATGTGAAATTTCTTATACTTTAAATATTTTCAATATACCTTTCAGGATGTTTGAGATAGGTCTCAGATCCACTGGATTTAACATGTAGATTATAGAATTTGGAGGATCCACCAGATTTCAGACTTAACCGGACTTAGTCATTTTCAGGATCTCAAACATCATGATAGGAGTTAGTTTAAACATATCATGCTCTTTCATGCTAAGGCGCAACTTTGGGTTAGTTTGAACATCTCTTCATGCTAAGGCGCCTAAACTCAATCATGTCTGGGAAGGCAGGAAAATGCGCCTAACTTGGAGACAAGTACTTTGGTTTGCTTTTGGGCACTGATGATGATCTCAAATCATAATATTAATGTCTCAAAAACCTCTTACCCCAAAGTGATATCAAAATTCAAGGTTTCTAGCCTTCTATCACTTAGGCGCACTTTAATGAGTTTTTGAATGTGAATTTGCGCCTAAATCTTAGATAGGTGTTTCCTTCATTTTTCATGAGTTCAAATCATTTTCTTCCTAAACGCAAATGTGAGGATCTCCAAATACAAATTAGCTCCTTGATCCCTTTAACACACTTTGGCCATTTGGAGGTCCTCTACATAAGGCGCTCATACTTGATGGTTTTGGGTATGTAAAATGGCGCCTAAGGATAAATATGTGTTCACTTCAAGAGTTTGTGATTCCCAATCATTAGGATACAAATGGAGTCCAACCCCTCTTACTAGGCACTCATTTGAATGGTGTTTTCCTCCTCAAGGCTCTCCAATACTTGTTATACCTTTAGGCGCAATCTATCACATCAAGGCGCTAATTTAGGTTCCCTACCTCAAGGCGCTGATTTCTAGTTACATAGGGCGCCAATACATGTTGCTATCAACGGCCAAGGGCGCTTCAAACTCTTAATCCGCTTGCGAATTTGCTTAGGCGCCATCTTGATGATCTACCAAACTTTCTAAACTCAAAACGCTCTTCACTTGATGATGACCCACTTACCACCTTCCAAGGCGCCAAAAATGATTCACTTAGGCTTCAAGGCGCCAAACCATACAACTTCAACCTAAGGCGCAGTCTGATGGTCATTTGAGCATGAAAAGGGCGCTTAAGTTCCTAGATTACTCCCTCGTCGATTTCTTGGATATTTAAGGTCTTTTATGTCAATTTTGAATCAAGGCGCCCTATCTTGGAGCGTTTGGAAGTTGCTCTTCCTCTAGGCGCAATCTTGTGGTTGTCTAGATGATGAAAGGTGCCCTAAGTTCTAGGCGGAGTTTTGAGGTGATCCTGGAGCAATTTCGCGCCCAGAACTGACAGTACCCGAGGTAAGGTATATTGAAAAATATATTTAAGTATAAGAATTTCTTATATTTTAAATATTTTTCAATATACCTTTCAGGATGTTTGAGATAGGTCTCAGATCCACTGGATTTAACATGCAGATTCTAGATTTTTGAGGATCCACCAGATTTCAGACTTAGCCAATTTTCAGGATCTTCAGGATCACGATACCAGACTTAGTCATTTTCAGGGTCTCAAACATCAGGATCAGGTCATCAAGGGGCTCTAAGACTCAAACACCACTGACTTCATCATGCAAAGGACATCATCCTAGACTTAGCAAAGCACTGGAATTCAAAAAAAAGGGGGTCCCCATTTGCAATGGGGCGATGTGTGATTTGGTCACAACAATACTTAAATGTATTTTGAACTATACTGTCACCGTGTCCCTGATTTTTTCACTTTTTCCCAGGTTTCCTTGATGGGACTCGCCTGGAACCAGTGAGTCCGGTGAACTCGGCGAGTCTAGGCGAGTTCTCAGCCGAGTCCAAGTCCGAGTCCCCAGGATTTGTCTAGGCTCACTCGGCTCGTGACTCGCCGAGTCCAGGCGAGTCCTGACGAGTCTCATTTCTCTGATATCAGACCTATATTGCTGTTATGCATGCCCAGATTTCACTAGAAGATCAAAATTTTGCCAAAGAATGCCTCCAAAGGCTAGCGATGGGTTCCCAAGGGCCACGATTTGATGTATTGATGTTCCACTTGCAACAAAACTTCAATATCTTCAATGAAATGATGTCTAAAAACCCTTAGTAGTCTTCAATGATGAACAAGAGCTTCAAATGCAATGCAATTATCCTTCAAACTCTTCAATGTAAACCTGCAATTTCATAGCATGATGAAATCTTTATGATATCACCTCACAACAAGATATGGGATCATCTCCATATCACAATTAAAGGATCATCTCCTTGACAAAACACTGAAAAATGCAATTTCCAGCCAAAAACACAAAGTAGGACAACTTACCAAGGGATCAAAAGTTGCAAATTGATGGCAAACAGTGGTATTTATCCTCCTCTTGAGCTAGGCGTTCCAATTAGCTCCAATTTTGCAATTGTTTGAAGTCCACCAATGGAATGCCATTCCTTGAACAATTTTAAATGCAATACAAACTCCAACCGCCATCTTTTAAAAAACTTTATCTTCTTCACATAGGCGTTGAACTTGTCTTGGAGAATAAAATGCAATTTTTAAATGAATTACCTCTCCTTGAGCGGCGGCCAGCAACATATCATTAAAAAATATTATTTATCTTCCTCATTGTATGGCACCCATAGCAATAAAATAATATTTTATTAAATAAAATACTCCTTGCGGTGTCGATCCTCCTTGGGTGAATGATATTCATTATTTTCTTCATTTTGCACCTAGGCGTTGGGCTCATGATCCAAAGCAATGACAATATTTTATTAATACTTGACAACTCCTAGGCGTTTGGGCGCATGATCCAATGAAATCATTATTTTGAAATCCATCTCCTAGGCGTTGCACTTGATCCATTGACAACGATTTGAAATCACCTTTTCCTTTGAGCATTGGCACAAGACTCCATAAAATCGCTTCTCCATAGGCGTTGGCACCAAATTCCATAAATCAATCCTTCAAATGAATGTTGGACCTATAGAGATAATAGATATTTTGAAAATGCAATTGAAGATTGACATTTTCCTTTGGCGTCCACTTGGCATCAATTGGAATCAACAATAAAATAATGAAAATACAATTTAAATATTGCATTTCCCATTTTCCCATTCTCTATCCTCTAGAAGAACTTTGATATTTTGGCTAGATAAACAATACCACTTAGCAATACTTAGCCGAAAACCAATAAAATCACTAGTTGAGCCAACGTTATAGATTTCCATCCTTTAAAAATCAAGCTCAAACCAAAATCATTCCCTTACCAAATGTATTAGCCTACGGGAATGGTGAATAGGCTAATCATCAACTCCACATGTGATCACTCCGGAAATGGGGACATGACAGAAAGGCCACATGAAAGACAAAGAGATGGAATCATTTAGACAAAGCCAAGATAAATTGAAGGAGATTGATAGATGGTTGTATGAACAAGAGGCCACTCAAATCCTTAAGAGTACAACGCTACATCACTTGATTTCAGATTAGCAATTCCTTTTGGATTCTTCTTGAAGGTTCATGAAGATGGAAATCCAGGGAAAGAAGATCTATATGCCTACATCCAATCGGTAGTCATCTGTGGAGAAAGGTTAGAGAAGAAGGAAGAATCACTTGCTTGTGACTTGCAGCCTACAAGTAACCGTGAGGAAGGCATAAATCAGTCTAGGCATGTTGAAGATTGGGCTCCAAGCCCTAAAGAAGACAAAGCCAAAGGTACACTTCAGCCCTATGAGGATAAGAACGAAGGAGAATCACCTATTGAGGCTACAAGTGAAGAAGACATGAGGCATCATGATGACTACATGATTGAAGAAGTTGCCACCATGGAGATTGACAAACCAACCATGTGGGATCAGCTACAAGAAGGTATGAGCTCATTTGATGTTCCTTTGGTTGAGCCTAGCATTGTTTCATCACCTTTGCATCATATTGGCATGGAATTGAATGGTGGTATGATGAATATTGTTTATAAGGTTAATTCAGAAATTTTAGCAAGAAGTGATCAAAGTGGATTGGATAAGATTGATTTGACATTGCAAGATAAAGAGGTCATAGCGGTGCACACATCTTCTAGATCAGCCATTGAGGAAGATCATGAGATAGAAGATTCTACCTATTACTTTGATGGAGATCATTTGATAGAACATAATGAAGACTTAGCTTTCACACATAGGTGTAATGAAGAAGTTGATTTGTATGATTGGGATATGTTGCACGAAGACCTTGGGTCCCATAAGTCTAATCACTTGGAGGGACACTTGAAGACAAAGGGAGGTAAGCTTGTGGTTGCCCTAGATCATTTTGATCATGTTCATGAAGTAATAGCAGGTTTGTGTTGGAAAGCCCTAAAGAGGCATGAGCACTTTGAAAATCTTTTCCTTGCCGGGTTTCGAAAACTCCAAGAGGTCGTGGCTATGGTGAAGCCAAACTACTTGCATCTACTTGCGGATAGTGATCATCTATTCAAGATACGCAAGATATATGCTGGCGCTTTGAGAAGGGAGGAAGATGAAGTGGATAAGCTCACCTTGGAGCTTGAGGACACTATGGATTCTTTGAAGAGCACTCAAGAGGCCCTTCAAGAATCGGAAGATCAAGTGAAGAAGCTTCATTGGGAGTTGAGCATGGCACACTCTTCATCATACACATCAGAAATTCAGAATTCTATGACCGCCACATTCAAGGAAGGACAATGCAACATGAAGAGGGCAAAGAGTGGAGACATGGAGGAAGAGCTTGAAGGATCCTATGACAAGGTTGTGAAGATAGAAGGGATGGACACACTTGAGGATTCAGCTTGCAGCCATGAGATAGAGTTTGTGACACATGACACTCTTGATTTTCCATGGGAGACATGCCTTGGACCTGCCCTAGTTGATGATCACTCAATCATGGAGGAAGAGGAGATTAGGGTTTACGAAGACATCACTCAAAAGCATAAGGTAAGGCCTTATTTTCTGAATTGTAACAACAGTCCTTTGATTTCACATCATCATGACATGACAGCCATAAGGATCAGCCTTGAGGCATGTGCTTTCCATGGAGAGAATCATGTTGGATCAGCCTTGGATGGAGAGCATGCAACAATGATGAAGGAGAGGTTTGGGAAGGGTGAAGGTACTACAAAAAGGTATGAAAGGTATGACAACAGTTCTGATTTTATTTGGGACAGCAGCCTTTCACTCTTGCATAATCATATGTTGGTAGCCCTTACACATGTGAATAAGATTGGGAAGACCTCTTCTATTGTTGACTTTCATGTTAAAGTTAAACATGGGTTCTTATTTGTGTGTCCAAGACCCAAGAGAGCCAAGTTAGTTCGGCATGACATATGGCATATGAAGAATGAGTCTTTACTTCATGAGGAGTTGATGTCACATCTTGTGGAGAGCCACTTGAAGACTTGCATCATGGATTGGGATGACATCATTGAGTACACACTATGTGGATTAGCCACTAGTGTTGTGACTACCTATGTTGATAAGCGTGATGAGGATGGATCCTTGGTCCTTCATGGAGCACTTGAGGAGTTTGTTTGTGAGAGGTTCCATCATGTTGATGACTCTTGGGTGGAGTATGTAGCTGCTTTATTTCAGATGTATGCCATGGAGACTCTTGCTTTTGTTGGGCATACTACGGTGGTACAGCTGAACTATGACACAAGGTATGAGGGTATTGGTATGATGTTTGGTTTGGAGTTACTAATGCTTGTGTTTTAGCTGGGTGATGGCATAGGAATTGGAAGAAAGCATGAAGATCTCGATGTTCCAGCCCTAGCTCATGAGGATCTATTCCATACCTTGCTAGGAGATGGTTGTTCCACTTCATGGTGCATAGATTCCCTTCAGAATTCTTGGCGAACAGCAGCTTCTTGGGAGCTTGGTGGAGTTGTTGAGACTGCACTTAGTGGATCAGCCACCAATATCCAGATTTCAATTGAAGAGGGAGTCATAAGGGATGATTCTTTGATCATTCATGGAGGAGATGTAGAGTTGGATGCTACTGTGACACAATTCTATCATTCTATTGATCCTTTGGTGGCATTGGAGGTTGTCCTATGTCCGAGCTTGGTGATGCATAATATCGAGGCACTTGCATTGGAGGAGCATACTTCCGAGATACAGTTGGTTCACATGCCGAGGCATGGAGATGTTCCCATTTCTGATTTTGAGGCACAAGGGCTTGTTTCACATTTGGGTTTTGACCTTGGAGATGGAGGTGAGCACGATGCCATGGATATTCTAGCCCTAGTACATGAGGTCCTTTTGCATATATGAATGGGAGATGATTATTCTACTTCATGGTGCATGGATCTCATACTGAGTAGATGGGGGACAACAGCGGTTTTAGAGTTGAGAGGAGAGTTGGATCATCTCCTCATCTTGGGAGAGCAGCACATTGATGATATCCTATCATCCATTGTCAAGAGCGACATCCTTTGCACTATCATAGAGTTGATTTGTCATCATGAGGTTGCTGTTTGGATTCATATCAGCAGCTTAGTGGGAGCAGTTATACACCTTCTTGCACCTATGTCGGGCATATTTCACATTCACAGGAGGTCTACGGGAGTTGGAGATTGGCTTGTGTTGAGGACTTTCCAAGATTCTTCCACTACCTCATGCTTTGCACATGTGGAGTGATGATTTGGGATCTAGGCAGTGGCACTTGGGATCTTTTTGGATTGCTTCACAACCCTTGGGACATGGATGAGGACAGTGTGAGGCAGCCAGGGCTTGGAGACAGGTGGACATGTTTCAGAGTCTACACTCTTCGCCACTTGTTGACATGCATGTTTCTCTTCGAGGCTTCATTCCTGAGGAGTGGCACCTTGGGAGCTTTGGAGAGTGTTGCACTTGTGGCTGCGGGATTACTTTCAGAATCTAGAGGATGGTGCTTGGTTGGGCTCGAGTCTGTATGGTGACGGCTACCGAAGTTCACTTTGCATTGCATTCTTCACATCCTTCTTGGAGGATGCGGCCATCAGTGGAGGATTTGTAGGGCCACTGGGCATGTGGACAGATGGAGATACATGTCACTTGACACTGTAATGAAATAAATCAGAATGATATATAATTTACAAGAGAGCAACGCTCTTTATAGAGTTACAACGAATGTTTCTAAATATACAAAGTATGGATGTTTCTAAAAGAGATTACAACTAATCTAAACAGCAAAATAGAAACAATCTATTATGTTTACAAAGATGACCATTAATATAAACTATCTAGTTTATTTTAATACCCCCCTTAATGGTCAATCTAACAACTACACCAAGGTGCCCCCTAAACCGGACTGCCTTCCAACATGATGTTGGACAAAGACGCCATCTTGCATGCTTTTCGAGGCAAATAGATGGCACAAACTCAAACAAAATTCAAACCCTAGCATGGGTTCCAAAACACAAATCCCGAATGTTGAGCGCTGGTCCTTGGTCTTCACGTGACCGAAGGCCGAAACTAGAATAGGTTGAGCGCTAGGCACGGGCATAGCTAACAAAGCCGTGGAAGACACACGGCAACCCAAAAACTGTGACCACAGAAGCGGGTGAAAGGAACGCTGAACAAGAAGCTTCAAACGGCAACCACTATGGAGGTAGGTCGTGTGTGTGACCAAAGAATGGAGTTAGGCGCTGTAAGCGCTGATGCTTGAGACTTCCGCCAACCATAGCGATCAAACAAAGAAGCAACCAACAAAGGCGGCAACTCCCATAAAAATCGCTACTAGGAAATGAACTCATAGAACCACGAACCACAAATTTTGATCACCGAGGAACAACAATCAATCAAGGAGTCGTCGATGACACCCTGCGGGCTCTAAATGACGACCAAGGATACAAAACTTAGACAGAGGTTTGTTAAAACCGCCAACAGAGAACTCGCGGGAAAGAAAAACAAATCACAGCCGACGGAGTGACAACCCACGACCAAGGCAACCATGAACAGAAATCTGCTTGCGACTTTGCAAACCGCGATCAAACAGGCTTTAAAAGTCGACGCCCACAGAAGAAATCAGCATCCAAAAATGACCTCATGACCTCAGAAACAAGAAGCGAACAAGAGGAAAAAATGCCGAAGCTAAAACCCACAACAAAGTCGCGACCCAAGGATCACGATCAGAGGTAAAGCAATTGCCCACGGAAAACGCCGATCTCCAAAAAAGCGCGACCACAGGGAGTGATTAAAACGAAATCCTTGTGATCAAAAGAAATTGCCAAGGAAAAATTGCCAGAACAGAGAACTCGCGATCACAGAGGATTTTGTGATAACAAGTTTCCCACTCGCAATAGAACAAAAAAAACGTCGACTGTTAGAGGTTAAAACGACGATCAGGAAGGAAGGCACGACCAGAGCCTTTTCAAACTACAACGGCAGAAGAACAAACCTTGCGACCAAACAAAATCGCTTGGAAAAAAATGAAAATCGCGACTACATAAATCAAACAGGTACAGCCACTCATACAGTGCCGTACAATCCATACATTGTACGAAATAAGAAGAGCATGGGAAAAAAAATCCAAAAAATCGTTTCCCACCCTGATACAGAGAGCCGAAGGAAAAAATCAATTTTCCTGCTCAACCGGCTCTGATACAATGTAATGAAATAAATTAGAATGATATATAATTTACAAGACAACAACGCTCTTTATAGAGTTACAACAGATGTTTCTAAATATACAAAGTATAGATGTTTCTAAAATAGATTACAACTAATCTAAACAACATAATAGAAACAATCTATTATGTTTACAAAGATGACCATTAATATAAACTATCTAATTTATTTTAATAGACACTATCTCACAGGATACATACTTGCCATTGCTTGAGGACAAGCAATTCCGAGAAGGGAGGACTGTAATGTCCCCATTTTTGGACTGGTTGCCATTAGAGAGAGATTGGGCTAATTCCCACACTCCGGGATTTTTGGAGGGCATCTTGGGTAATGGAGATGACTTGTCATATTTTTATGATGTCTTTGATGCACTTACCTTGGATAAGATAATTTGTCTTCCTTGGAGCGAGCTATCTGGGAGAGTCACCATCATGCCGAGAGATCATATTGTGTTGTGTGGTTTCCATATTGACCTAAGGAGATGCTCTCATTCATGCCAAGAGGAGTATAAGGGTGTCTTGCTTACGCCTTCATTCATGGTCACATTGTACACATCATTATGGAGATCATTATCTTGGGCGACTTGTGACAAGAGATCAAATATCCTCTAACACCTCACTTTGGCGCCCAATGGAGGAATAAAATATAATATTCTTTGTATCTATGATGATGCTTGAGGGACAAAACAAAATAATAATAAAATCATATCTTCAATTTGATTTTTGGGCGCCAAGTTTCACTAAGGAAGGTCAGCCCTCTTGGAGGGAAAAGGTGCACTTGAAATTTGATATTATTCTCCCTAGGTCGGCCCTATCGGAGGAATACATGTTTCATATATATACAAGGTCATGTGAGGCTTTGCAAATCATCATTCAAGCAATTCATTTCATCACACTTGAAAGCGATCTCTTGGGGAGGATCTTGGGATGAAAACCTCAAGCATCCTTGCAAGATTTGGGCGACAATCTAGCTTCTTCATTGGAGGATTCCGTGACGGGGATCTACTTGCACTTCATCATCATCTAGGGCAGATTTTATATCAGTTTTGAGAGCATTCATTGGTGGCGTTTTGACTAGGGCTTCACCCTAGGGTTGGAGCACACCACTTGGAGGAGCGACTTGCATTTAAGGCAGATTTTTAGTGATTTGTTGGCTGCTAGGGTTAGGGTTTGGGCAGATTTTGTGACAGCAGACTTGCAGCCTTGTTCACCGTCTATTGAAGGACATTTCTATGCATATTTGGTATGTAAAACATTGATAATTATTTCTGCTATATTGCTGGGCTTGTTGGCTGTTTGCCCTAGCCATAGTTTGTACTTGGAGACTCCATTATTTCTGAATTACATCAGCAGACTTCTGTATTCATTGTGGATGTGTACTTGATGTTTCAATGTGTATTTCATGGTGAATTTCACTTATGCAATTGGGTGAATCATATGTTATATTCCTTTGATGCTTTGATGTTGATGTACATTGGTTGTTATAAGTGTTATCAATCTGAAAATTATAAAAATCAGAATTCAGTATCTAGGGTTTGAGCAGAAATTCAAGTAAGGTCCAATTGGAAAGCCCGTAAATCCAAACTTGTCCAAAATATCCCTGTTTGGGATATTACAAACTGCAGGGCTGATTAAATGACATACAATTTAAGCATTGCAGAATTGAAAATGATATAATCTGGGCTTAAATTATTTGCATGGAATTGTGTTGTCTGCATCGACCTTCCATTATATGTAGCAGTAAGAAGCTGATGATTGTAAGATGAGGATATGTCTGGATCCTCCTGCATTTTACTGCCAATGTAAACAATATAAACTGGCACTACATACTCACAAAGAAAGTAAACTGATAAAAACAGAGCAAAAGCTAAGTTGCCGGTCCTAGTACGGGTTCAGATACGGATACGGGGTTCGGGTACGCGGATACGGCAATTTTTTTTTTTTGCCGGGGTACGGTACGGCAATATATATATATATATATATATATATATATATATATATATATATATATATATATATATATATATATATATATATATATAAAACAATAAACTCTAAGACTAAAAAAACTTAAAAACAGTAATACTCATAATATGATAATTGCCAATAAACAACAAAATAAAATATCAAAATACCTCATATTTCATAACTTGCAATAAGGAAAATCAAAATACTCAACTAGAATAGGGATAAATGTAAATTGCAACTTGGCTTTGCATTAGTTGAGTTTGACAAAGGAATTGTGATGTTCTAGAGTACTCATTGAAGGTAATGGTAGAATTTTTAGCATATTGATAAAAGTTATTATCAGACCTTGTAAGGTTGTACTTATGCTAATTCAGTTTATTTTATGGGTTATGTTGTGTATTACTCATCTATGTTGTTGAACATTCCGAAAATGAAGTAATGAGGAATATAGTTGCTTGTTGCAGATTGATCTAAACTACATCTTATACTTAAGATCATTGGGATGTTGTTTAATGTTGTAAGGAAACAAGTTGTTTGCTAAACCATGATTATGAGTTAGTTAATGTATATTGGAAAGTACTTGAAAGAGGATAGTTCTAGGTGATTATTAAATACTTTAGATGTTGGTTGAACAAATCAGATGTCAAGTATTATTATGCTGTTCTATACTTACTCACTAGGTATTATGAACCCCCCTGTTTACCTTGTTAAGTTGAAATCAGATTTATCAACAATAAACTGAGTTAAGATTGGATGTATGTGTAGACTTTGATAACTATCGAGTTATGATTTAAAAACTTTATTTCACTTTTAGTCATACTTGGATAAATTTCACTTTTAGGGTGAAATAGACTCATTTGGATTTTTTTAAAGTTAAAAAAAAGGTTAAAAAAATGTTTTAAAAAGTTGATTTTGACATCATTTTGGGCATCCCTCCCCTGGGTTCTCCTGGGTTCTGCCCGGGTTCTCTGTGGGTTCTTCCCAGGCACCTTGGGTTCTCTGTGGGTTCTTCAAAAAGAACCCATAGAGAACCCAGGGTGCCTGGGAAGAACCCACAGAGAACCCCTTGGCGAACCGTACCCGTACCCGTACCCGAGCCGAACCCATACGGGCACGTTGGGCATTTGAGAAGAACCTGGTAACATAGAGCAAAAGTAAGCAAATTCATAAATAAGCATAAAAAATAAAATCTTAAAGCAAACAACAGATTTAGAAGGAACATAATTTACCTAACTGGGGAGACCTACCTTATATGCAGCTGGAGTACATGAAAACTCTCAAATGTCCTCCCTGTCATTTAAGTTTTTGCATTTTGTCAAAATTTATCAATGAAGAAACAAATTGGCAATCGAACCACATTAAGAATTAACTATTAAGATTTCCTCACTGGAGCTGTTGTTTTCCTTTTCTCAATGAATCTGTATTCGGAATGAAACTTCTTTTTTTCTTAATCTCTTGGACTGATTTTCAGTTCATCTTCTACAATAGATGATCAAAGGTACATTTTTGGATTTATTTTCTAATCATGCAGTTTCCTCTTTTGGTGTTGGGGGGATGGGGAAGGGGGTCTTTTTCTGACAGAATCCTCCAATGACTCAATATTATTCATGATCGGAATGGTACAGCAACATGTGCAATTTGAAAACATAATTCAGTTTCTTGCTTGTACAGGCAAGGAAGGCTTGACAAGAACATTGACATCTCTTTGGTCTTTGACTTGATGGGTATTCAATGCTTAGCTGTAATGGGCAATGAATGACCCTTTTCTTCAAATAATGATTTCTTACTTTATGGCTATGGAAACCTTGCATCTGGTGAGTGTAGGCAAGACATGGTCAACTTCAGAAACTGTTTTCAGATATGCCACAAATTATGTGGTTATAGAAGCATATATACCCAATATGAACAGTCAATGTCTCAGTTTCTTCAAAGCAATGCAACTGCCATGGGTTGGGTAGAACTAGAGTCACATTCAGTAAATTACAACATTATAGAAAAAAGTGGCATAAAATCATAGAAAGAAGAATGTAGTCAGCAACTTATTGCAGATTGGAAACCAGTTTAATCAAAATAACTCATTTTTCCGTCAAACATCATAGAGATACCTCAAATATGAAGCCTTTTGGCAAACATATATGACAATTTTTAACTGCATTCCAGTTTTGCTGAAGATTCCCATGATAAGTATTTGTGGTATCCTTAAGAAAATATGCAATCTCCAATGATGGAAGTAACAACTAAAAGTGCTTCCACCATATATCCTGAAAGCAATTCTCCCAAGCCAATTGAAAGAAACAGAATATCTCCCATTGTTTGAAATATCCAAAAACTCAGTAAAGCTTTTTGAGCCTGTAAGAACATCTGGTGTGCTTTCTCATGCAAATCATATAGGTTGCCATACATATGTTGTGCATCGTGAAAGTGCTTCCTTGAAATGCTCATTGCCGACTAATCTATACAAATTTTATAGGTTTGTCACACTCTCCTTGGTAACTTGTAAGAAATTGGCCATGATGTTTCCCTTGCTAACAAATATGGCCAAGAAAACTGAAAATGCAAAACACATAACAATTGGTAATAAGCTAATGCTAGACATAAGCCAGCCTCCATAAGAATCTAAAAACAAAATTTCAACACTTTTAATCATAAAGAAGATATTGCTTAAGATAGCTACATTGAAATATTTTTCTGATACACTGAATAAGCTCAAAAAATTGCCATTTCTTTGGAAGGAACCAAAATTTTGTGCCATGCAATCCACCACAAGCCAAAAGCTTACTATGAATTCAATGTACCCGGTTGCTGGTTTTACATTGAATGTTGGTATTGCATGCATGTTACTTGGAATTGAGCGATGTGTTGTATTTTGGATTCCTTTTTACAGAACAAAAGAGTTGATTATGCCTGAGAAATAAATTTTGTCATTGAGTTGTATACATTAACACCAATTTTTTTGCCATGCCAACTAAGATTTAAAATTCTCTGCCAAGATGACATGCTGATTCAACATCCGGAAAAGCTACTTTTAATGCTAAAGAGAAAAAGGTGTTTTCTCTAATGCAATAGCAAAAACAGGTCATTGCCAAGCAGCATTGAAGCCTAAAAGTGTTTATATCTCCTGCATAAGAAAAAATTAGGAGCTGCATGTAATATCCCTCATGGGATATTCCCTAAAATTCTGATTTTCAAATTCTGAGTTCTGCCCTAAATTTCTGCATTTTTAGTTTTCTGCTGCAACCCTAGAATTCTGCTCTGATTTTCTGATTTTAATTAAACAAGGACAGCGAACATAAAAGCAACCAAATGCTCCAATAATAATGCAATCATGAACCCTTATGATTATATCTTCAAACATGAACTTATCCAACCAAACATATCATCAAATTGCAAACATAAACATGGAACAAATCTGATTTCTGAGTTGTACAATCTGCTGCTATAAATCAGAACTCTGAATATTCAATTACAACAACCATATAGGCTCAAACATGCCCAAATACATCATAGAATTTTGCCCTTACAATTCAGACCTAATATTAGGTTTGTACATACCAAAATGACGAACAATGATGCTCCACAAACCCACCAAAATGATGGCGCTTGGACTGCTGCTCTAGGGTTAGGGTTAAGAAATCCTAATCAATGGTGAAACTGCCTCCAAATGCCAAATCGCCCTCCTCTAGGTGTGGTGCTCCAAATTTAGGGCAAGCCCTAATGCAATGTAGGTACAAATGCCACGAATATGATTCTCCTAGGCCGACCTAGGCAAGATGATACTTTATTTTTTATTGCCTTTTTTCCTCCTAACTGGGCCGACCACCTTCACACAACTTGGGCGCTCAAAATACGAATTAAAGATTTGGATTTTGTATGGAATTTCTCCTTATGCCGACCTTCTCATGGATGCCCAAACAAAGATTAAATATTATTTTATTATTTTTTATCTTTCCCTTCTCCAAGGCGAATCACTTGGGCATGTGAGATATCATCCAATTAACCTCAAATCCTATCGTTCTCTTCAATGGAAATTATCATAAATTATCCTTTATTTTTCCATAGGCAATTTCCACACTTTCAATTATTTTCCCACCCTCCAAATGGTTCGCTCCCCATTAGGATATTTTATTTTATTGATGAGGACTATATCAAAAATATCAGAAAAATATGCTAAATCACTTCCCATACTCAAAATGCCCTACAAAAATTAGCAAAATGTGAAAATTGGCCCATTAGGTCATCATTAGGTGATCACTCCGAAAAAGGGGACATGACATTGCAATTCCTATTTTCTCTATTCTCTGCTTTCAACTGATACTTAGAAGCCACTAGGCAACACGAGGCTTGTTTGGTGTGTGAGGGCTCTTCCTAAGCTATGAGAGCCAATGGCTGATCCTGATTTGAGTTTCCAGCATGTTTTTCAATTATTTAGGGTGTGTTAGCCATGGATATGCTATTTTGCTACTTTATTGTGTGCACCTTATTGGTTGAAAACAACAATAGAGTCATAGGAAGGCCTTTACAAATTTTGGCCTTTGAGATCAATATAGTATGGTCTATTATATCACATTGAGATTGTAGTTTCATCAGAAAAAGCTAATAGGCATAGATATTCCATAAGTGAAAAACATTGTTTAATACTTAAAAGTCAATTCTAGGGAACACAATATACAAAACACTGGTATTGTTCCAAATTACAAAGCCCTTTCGGAGTGTTTACACAATCCATCTATTAGTTGTTTGCATCTTGCTGTTATAACTGCACTCTAGAGATTATTACCAATTCTATATAGGTGAACAATACCAGAAGTTTTCTGTTAAGCTATGAATGTTCTTCTCGTATTCAAAACATGTGAAAGTTGTAATGAAGAATGGAGATTGAAACCAAGCATGCAACTTTAGAATCAAATTGAGGTGGATTTTGATAAACAAAGATAAAAATCACACAGAGAATTTCACTCTGAAATTACAAATTTAAATGAATGAATGATTAGCGATCACATAAAGTCTTTTTAATAGAATAAATCCTCCCTCCCATGTAGACCACTAGGACGATGTGTAATGTCCCCTTTAAATTTTTCTTATTTTTCCTTAATATAATAAAATCTGACTCACAATTGTAGCAGCACAATTAATTATAAATATGGTATCAACTTTGGAAATTGCCGTTTTAACAATTTATTTTAATTTGAATATAATATTTAGAATATATTTTAGAAAAGATGGAACTTATCCTTTGTATCTGCTATTAATTATCCCAAATCTGTAGCGATCTATCTTCACTAAAATGCCTTTGAAATGTCTCAAAATCTGCCTGAATCAGGGGTTTTCATCCACTAATTCAGCAATGGAAATTAGGGGGTTTTCTTCCTCCAATCTCTTGCCATGAGGGATTTCGTTCTCAGGGTATTTGAACCAAAGTCCAATGCTCCAACAAGGAGTAGGAATCAGAAAATAGAATTATTCATTAATGCAGGCCTCCTCCTTGCGTGGCCTCTCTTAAATAGACCTTTCCCCAAAAGACATAACTCCTTGGATTTCCTTCATGATCCTTATTTGAGAGGAATTATTATTTAAAATAAATTTTAATATTTTAATTTTTTATTTTGATATTTTCATTTATTATTTTAATCCCATTGCGAAAAGGGGACATTATAGTCTACCCTTCCCAAGATTGCTTGTCCTCAAGCAATCGTAGGCTAGGATGCTCCAAAATTTCTTCTCCACTTGACTAAGTCTTTCTAAAGATACTAGGATCCCAAGTCAATCTTGGAAATACTATGAATCTCTCTAATGAAGCAGTGTATTCAGTTAACTATCTATCTATTGCTAAGTCTCAGTGATGTGGTTTCTTAACAACTTTATCTTTCTTGTGTTCAAACAACTTTGTTTGACTATCCATATTGCCTACAAAGCTTCCTGAGTCATACCCAACTCTACTAGTTGCTCTATCTCTGCAACTTCTTTCCCAAGGGTTGTTCTTTATGAAGAACCATTTCACCATTCAACTTTCGTTATGCTACTCTGATATTATCACAAGCTGCAAAACTTGAACCAAGAGATGTCTCTTACCTCCACTTCAAAAAGTGGGGTATCCCAGTGGACAAATCTCTCCGCATCCATCTCAAAAGGTGGGTTATTTGCAACCTAGTGGAAAAGTTAAAAATTATTCCTATTAAGTTTTAACAAATTGGAAATCAGTTTCCTGTTCAGACCATTCATACTGGCCTAATTCTGACCAATTGCTTTCTAAATCCATTATTTATATTTTCCAATCAATGTCAATATTCCCGAATTGTTTATCATTAGTTGTTGATCTAACAATTTCAGCAAACTCAAAACCAACGGTAGTAACTGTTGAAACCTTTCTTCAACTTGTGCCTCTGATGTGTTTACTTCCTCATACTCCGCCTTATTTTTTCATTCTTCATCGGATTTGCCCGAGTCTTTTTTCAGATGTCATCGCTTCTTTTCTCCAACACTTGTGGCTTGGCTCCCAAGATTCCTTGCATAAGAAGCAAAGATTTTCTCTTCCAAGTTTGTTTCGGCTATCATCAGTCTTTCTTGCAATAGGAGAAATATTCTTTTGTTGATTAGAATGGGATTGGGTCCAAGGCACCGATTGCTCAAGTGTGTAACCCTTTTGATGACTTCTTGGGGTTATGTTTCTAAATGTTCTTTTTTCTTCTGCTCCACCAATTCTTTACTAAAAATTTGGAAATCCTTGTGAGGTCTAGGCTCAAGTCTTGATCCATTTCTAGCTCTCTTCATATTCATGAAATTTGTGAAAGAAATTGCCTTTTGGATCTTTATAGGAAGATTTCTATAATCTGCATAACTGGCATTCATATCTTCTGGTATTGAATTTTGAAATTCCACCACAAAAGCATCTTCTCTACGAATGAAAGTGGGATGTAGAGGTCTATCAATAAACCCAACTATTGTTCTCTATGTGTGATTGCTCTGATTATTGTTATTGGCTCTTGAAGTGCTTGCCTCGCTATTCCGCCTACTAGAAACATTCATATCTTTCTGCATCAAGTGGAGCATCTAACCCAACATGTCTATCATTGTATCAATCCTTTTTTCTTTATCAACATCCATCTCCTATTATTAATAATTCCTAATGAGAACAATCCATAGTTTTTGTCAACAACTCCTCTTAAACAATTCATATAACCTCCAGATTTTGAATTTGCATAAAAAATACGAGACTTCTTCTCGATGTCCAACTCCTCGCTTTCTTCTTGAGCGATGAGCTTGTCCCCCTCGATAAAATCATCTCTTAGAGGTTCATCATCTGATGAAATATCACTGTCAACGCCATTCGTATAAAATTCTTCCTCTTCCTTATCAGATGCAAATTGAGAGGGAGAGGCAGAGGCGGTAGCGTCTTCTCCAAACAAGTTAGTTTTGCTGTGAGATGGAATAGAATTCGTGTGTTGAACAATTTTCTTTAATTGGATCTGCACGACTATCTTTGGCGGCTGGCAACTTTTGCAAAAACCAACAATCTATTTCCTTTGCTTCTTTTTCCGGTAGCTACCTTCTTTATTTCTTTTGGCGACTTCACCACATGCTTCGGCTTCCACAAACTTGTGATCTTTTTCCTTTACCGACGACTATTATTTTTGACACCTAATTCCACAATCCTTCTTTATTCCATCGCCAATGGTTCCTTCTTCCTTTACAACAGTGATCACTTGCTTCGCTCTACGACGGATTTGACTTCAACGATTACACTTTTTCTTCTACATATTATCCTTGGCGGCGAATATGCAAACCACTCTCTTTCTTCTTGTGATTATCTCCTCTCAAACTTCTGTTGAAGGAGGCGACTTTACTAAGTCTACTACAAGTTTACTCCCCTTTGGTAGTGTCTAAAGACACACAATCTCCTTTTACCTTTGGCAGACTTTCACCTGGCTCAAAGACTGAAAAATCTCTTTTCACTATGACTTTTAGCCGTGGCTTTCAACTGTGGCTTTCAACTGCGGCATTTCTCTTTTGAGATTATTGTGGTGGTTTAATTTGAGGTTCAACAACTTTCTTATTCAAAACACCCTTTATCTTTTTCTGCGTATACTTTTTGCAACGGCTTATGGCATTGGCTTCAGCGACTTCAAATACTATGTACGGCTCACCAAATTCTTCTAGACTAGCCGATCTCCTTTTATTTTTTCTGCCTGAGATTAAAAAAATGCTACAGCTTCTATTTCCTTTTGGCTGAAAATTTGACTTTGACAGCAGCACACAAGTCTTCACAACTTCACTTTCACGGGCTAGCAAGATCCATCTTTGATACCATTTGTAGTGTCCCCTTTAAATTTTTCTTATTTTTCTTAAATATAACAAAATCTAACTCACAATTGTAACAACACAATTAATTACAAATATGGTATCAACTTTGGAAATTGCAGTTTTAACAATTTATTTTAATTTGAATATAATATTTAGAATATATTTCAAAAAAGATGGAACATATCCTTTGTATCTGCCATTAATTATCCCAAATCTGTAGTGATCTATCTTCACTAAAATGCCTTTAAAATGTCACCAAATCTGCCTGAATTGGGGGTTTTCATCCACTAACTTAGCAATGGAAATTAGGGGGATTTCGTCCTCCAATCTCTTGCCATGAGGGATTTCATCCTCAGGGTATTTGAACCAAAGTCCAATGCTCCATCAAGGAGTAGAAATCAGAATAAAAAATTGTTCATTAATGCATGCCTCTTTCTCCTTGTTTGGCCTCTCTTAAATAGACTTTTCCCCAAAAGACATAACTCTTCAAATTTCTTACATGACCCTTTTTTGAGAGGAATTATTATTTAAAATAAACTTTAATATTTTATATTTTATATTTTGATATTTAATTTATTATTATTATTTTAATCCCATTTCGAAAAGGGGACATTACATAATGTCATCTGCATTCAAATGTGTACAGGTACTTCTATATCCGATAGAAAATGGGAACACTACCTCTCATGGAAGTTGAGATTCACTCTAATAAATTAGCAAATATCATCAAACATATCGGTTTATTTCTCATGTTGTGCTTAAAAGCTTAAATTTTTTTATGAGCTCCTTTGAATCTCCTAGCCATTTAAAGTCCATGTTAGGCACAACAAACAAGATTCTAAAAATACCAGAACAGGGGCTGCAGCAAACAAGTATTTACAAAAATACTAGAAGAGGGTCTGAGAAGCACCTGTATCACAACACTGCACAGAGCTCACACTGCTTATCGCCACCATCCTTTACAATGTTGTGTAAGCTAGGAAGACAACAATATTTATATAGGTTTGAGACAAGCATGCTGCATACCAGGTCGGATTGGATGGTTACTGCTAGCGCGTTGAGTGTCACACTCACAATTTTCCTACAGCTGCAAAGGATCAAGTACTCAAAATGTTTTAAATTCCTATATATTTTTTCTGTCGGCAGACCCAGGAAAAATACCACTGCCAATAAGAAATTTTCATTTTACCAATTATCTTGCCTGCAAAATTAGACAAAAACATATACATTAGGAAAATCCTTCATTTTTTTCTCAGCCCAATAACCAATTCAAAGGAGTGTGATTTGATGAAAAGTATAGTCTCTGCTATAGGTCTAACAATCATTTCTTTGAAATCCTGATCTTGGTTATGATTTTTTTTTGCAAGTCAATAGAACATTAATAACAATCAAACTCCCCTGTTGAGAGTACACGTAATTGGATTGATTTTGGTCAGGATTCATTACTTTTCGATTATGTATGTGTACAAGCATACTTTTTGTACATTTTTGTACTTGAGATAATCTTGGGATACACTGTTGCTTTTTTAATGTTTTTCTTCAATCTTGTTATGACTAGAAATCCTTTTGTATTTAGAGAAGGATTCAATGAATTTGCATAGATTTAAAATAATATAATAAAGGTTCTAATTCAAATCTTGTGATCATTTATATGTTAGGGATTGAATTAGCCATGGTCCCAAGTATAAATAAAACCAACAAAAGACAAACAAACAATGTCAGCGTGAATTGATAAATTTGACATAAATAACCCCTTATGGGCAAAAAGGTTGTGGAAGTATGTGATAATACATCTTTCTTTTTCTGCATCATCCCCTGGGGAAGGGCTCTCATAGCAAGCTACACATTTTCTTAGTCAAAAACATAAGCTAACTGAACTTGACCATGTTTCTTTCTTGTGGCCAAGGATATGATCCAAGTGTATTGCAGCATTTACCTTAGAGGCCAGGTTCAAGATGGGTCAAAGTTCCCTTGGAATTGATGGTTGTGAGTCTCCCACATTGCTCCTCTGTGGTCTAATGATTGTGTCAATCAGCTTAAGTTTCTATAGCACATTATGGAGAGTGGTACATTCCAGCCATGGAGAAATTATAGTTTTAAAACTCTATGAGTACTTGCTCAAAAACTCCGAGTACTTGTCCAATTTGTGAGCTAGATTTGCTTGGTGAGTTTCTAGTGTGTACTCACCGAGTTTTGTGGAGTTTCTGGCGAGTACTTGCTAGAAACCTGCCAACTAGCAGATTTTTTTTTTTTTCCAATTTCTTTTTTCAAATCTTTTTAATTTATTTTTTCCTTGCCATGGATTTGAACAGATTTTCAACAGTTTTCCTAGCTATGTGTTATCAAAATTCATTTCTTATACTTCTACCAATATTTTGTATGCTGTTTAAATATATTTTATGAAGTTTTATATTTTTATTTTGTTTGAGTTTTTGCTGAGTTTTGTTGACGTTTTTGGCAAGTTCTGAGTCTGAGTCAAAATTTGGGGCTGTCAAGTTTCTGCCAAGTCTGAGTTTTAAAACTATGGGAGAATGAGTAAGCTTCCTTTTGCAAAATCTGACGAGGACCAGTGGGAACACAAAATTGAGTGAACTTGTACAAAAACCCATCCCGAAAACTGTAGTCAAGGGAAGATGTTTGGTTCACCACAGTGCATGTTGTAAAGCTTGAACGATTAGGCCAAATCGAGTATTAATGTGGTAGAGAGATTTCCACTCATTATATGCTGCACATGAAGTATCCAAGATGATAACTACTTGAGGAGAATGACTAAGAAAATCTGTTACTTCTTTAATGATGTCCCTTGTAGATTTTATCACCAAATGACATTGTTGAATGTAAGATGACCACTTCAAAAATTCATGTTTTTTGAATCTTAGATTGAGAGTTCAAAAAAGGAAGGGGTTGGTGATCAATATGCAAAATTATCTCCATAGTGAGTGTATTGACATCACTGCTTGATTGCTTGAATCAAAGCATAAAATTCTTTGTCATATGTGCTGCAATTGAGCTTGGCTTGTGACAATGCTCCATAGTGATACACCACTAAATGTCCTCCCTGCTTAAGTATCATGCTTATTTCATATCAGGAAGCGTCAGTTTCAAGTTCAAATGCTTGTTTCAAGTCGAGAGAGCAAGAATTGGAGTAGGGAAAGGAGCCTCTTTCAAATGACAAAACACTTGAGTGACTTGTGGGCTCAAATTAAGATCCATTTGATTGGTGAGTTGATGAAGAGGATGGGCAGAAGGCGAGTAGTTATGAATAAGCTTTCTATAGTTCATTCCTTGTAGAAAACTCTTCAGATCTGAAATGTTGGATGAAATGGACCACTACTGAAGTACCTTTACTTTATGTGGGACTGAATGTATTCCATGCACATTGACAAGGAACCCCAAGTACTTAACCAAGGTTTGACAAAAGGAGGACTTATACATCTTTGCTTGGAGATGATGTTGAAGAAGAAGATCCGGAACTGTTGGTGCATTGACCAAGTGGTCATCTCAAGACTTCCCCTAGACCAAAATGTCATCAAGGTAGACAAAATTTGTCAAGACGGTTGAAAAACATCATTTATGATGCACATGAATGTGTCACGTGCATTGATGAGGACAAAAAAGAATGACCAACAACAAATAGAGTCCAAATATGGCCTTAAGAGATGTCTTCTACACATTGCAAGGCTCCATGCAAACTTGATGATATCCAGAAGTCAAATCAAGCTTAGTGAAGTACTTGGCACCTTGAAGCTAGTTGAATTGATCATCAATCTTGTGAAGTGGGTATCAGTTCTTCATAATGATTTTATTGAGAGTGATAATTTGTGACTAACTGTCACTTATTATCCTCTTTCTTTGAAACGATGAGAGGAGATTTGCAAGGAGAAGTGTTGGTTTGGATCCTGCCCTCTTTGAGCATTTGCTTGATTTGTCTGCCTATCTCGACACTCTCAATGGGTGTAGTGTGGTAAGGTAGTCAATTAGGCAATTGAGAACTTGATGCTAGTTCAATAGAATGTTCAATAAAACTCAAAGGAAGGATCCCTTTAAGCTCATCAAAAATATCAGAATATGTATCAACAAGAATTTTGATTGCTTCAGGAGGAAGCTTGCCAACATTATTTACCTTGGCTTCATGAATGATTCAAAGAGTGAGAAACTTATGCAAATTAACTTGGTAAATTGCTGGTCTACTAGAGAGTGAAGGACTAATAGAGGAAGAAATAGTATTAGACAATACCAGCCTTGTATACTTGATAGATCATGTGGAAGTCATCAAATACAACCTTGTGGTCATATTGATAAGGTGTTTCAAGTGTCAAATTGCAGCAATTCAAGGGAGTGACATCCCAATCAACTGTACCTGGAATGGCTTAATGGAAAATGTGATGGCACTCTTGCGAGACACAATTAAAAGTGTGGAATGTCACTCCTTTACCCACCCAAGTGGTATGGGTGGGGTGTGGATGTGTTGAAATTGGTAACTAAAGATCATCTACCAACTTTTGTTAAATCAAGTTCTTTTGGTTGCCATTGTCAAGGATAAGCTCAATGAATCTGTTCTCTGTTTAACAATTATGAGTGAATAGAACTTCCCTATTGTTGACAAAATAGTCATTAGTGGAAATGAGATGAGGATTAAAAGTGTTGGAATTCATTACCTAAATCTCTAAATCTTCACATTGTGAAGTTTGCTGAGAAAACTAGTTCTTCATATTTGATTTGAGGACATGAAATTCACCAATAGAATATCATGTGTGCTTTTTGTAAGCACAATACTTCATTTCTTTTCCATATAAGGAGGTTAAGTAATGTTCCTAATCAGATTGTTAGCCAAAATCTCCAAATCTTAACAATCGACACAAGTCCAAGTCCTTTATGATCACCAAGATCCCAATGTGGGCAATTTGTGAGAGCATACAAAACCGAAATGTGGACAAGAAAAACAAGTAATACAACTTACTAGTTAGTGGCAAGCCGACTAGTTTACAACTAATGCCCAAACAGGTAAACAAAATTAAAAGGCTTAAGCCAAATCCGTTGATTACAACTACAGATTGAGTCAATGCCAAATTGGTACATTACAAGTTGATCTAGATCAACGCCAAAATGGCGGATAATGAGATGCAATTGCTTGGCAGCTATGCCATCCAATCGTTGATTCAATCCAAAGCAAGAATTAAAATGTAATGTCTTGTTGATGTGTTTTTTATGCACATGCAAACTCAGAATAAAATACTAAGTATTCTATCCTCTCTTGAATAAAGTCTCTCAAAGGCTAAACAATGCGATCCAATGAGACAACTCCAAGGTTCCTGATTTGTGTTTTGCAATGGATAGACTTAGTAGTTGATGTGATTTTGCTGGTAATCACAAAGGGACTTACGCTGAATTGGCTCCTTTCTCCACTCAAATATGTTATTCTCCTTCATGTGAAGTGGAACTCACTCTAACTGTCTATGAAAGAAAATGAAAAAGGATAAGGTTTAAGAAAGTTATTCTAAGGACAATGAAATGATGGACAATGCTTCGATAGACAAATTCCTTCCAACCGAGCTTCGCTTTGCCATGAGAGAAACAACTACACGAAACAACTACACGAAACTAGTGCAATCTTCAAAGGGAAATGAAAGATTTTCAAACTGCGAACATGCATCCAAATACCCACAGCTGGCACAACTTGAATGAACATCCACAATCGAACTATTGCAACATGAGGTTCAAGCTAACTTTGCATTGCAAATCACCATCGGCAATCCACAAAAAGTATGAACCAAGAAATTCGTCAATATCTTCACATTTATTCATCAGATCAATGAACTGTATCTAAAATCTATCTAACTTGCTTTGAATCATCTTCAAGAAACTTGGAAACCATGCTAACATCCCAAAACAACACAAGTTTTACCCAACTTCAATGAGAATGTATTGATTTTGGTAGTATCTTTACAACAATTTGCCAAAGTCTTGTCAATGCTTCAAGAGCTTCTACTCTAACATTTTACCTCCTAAGAACTAATGATATGTATATCCCCTTACAAATGAAGAGAGTGAGCTTTATATAGAGCTCAAGATTACAATGAATGGCCCAGATTGATAAGTGAATCAACGGCCCAGATGAAGACAACAAGACAGTTTGTTACAAAAGTTGCTATTTTTAGAATATAAGAGAGGCAATGAAGGCACATTTCCCAATGTGATAAGCATGAAATGGAACCTTTAGAGCATCTTCCACATGGGCGTCCTATTTGGCTTCTTGTTTGTTATGAATGCATTGAATGTGAACAAATGATGTGGCAAGATGTGATAGGCTCGATGACATGTAGACGCCACTTTGGCATTAAGCAAACTTGTTTGATCTTCTCTGCGTTCACATTGCTTGAAATATTTCCCAAATTGTTGGATTTTCAACTATGGAACTTAGCTTCTAAAACTTGAAAATTTGGGAATTTTGGATCTCTTGTTGTCTTGATGTAATTCATGGATTTGCTTGATGTACATGCTCATTTCTCATCTTGTGAAATTCTTGTTCTTGTGCAGGCTTCGACGCTGGACGATGTAGGAAGATGTCATGTACGTGCATCCTTGGAGTAGACTTCATGATGCTTGCTCTTGATCTTCCTGGCACATGAAATGGATGACTCTGGAACGTGAAATGGATGAACTTGGCAAGGTGAAGTGATCTTCATTCGGAAATGAAGCCTTCTTCGAAGTGTGGTGATCTCGATATACTCTTGATGAAGAGAAATGCCTGGAGCTTGATCCCTTGTGACACCTTCCTCCATTCTTTGAACATCCTCATGTGCTATCACTTGTCGCTCTCCTTCAACGCTCGTCACAAACATCATCACCCTACAAGCAAAACACCTCAAATTAGCATATTGACGTGATACTTGATATAAAGGACGAATAATGATACCTTTATTCTCCTCGCCAATGTGGGATAAATGATATTCAAATTTAAACCATTTTCAAACATTTATCCAAAACTTATTCGAATTGAATGAAGGAAAGCATGAAATACCTTGGCTGCTTATTAGACAAATTCAATAAAAATAATGCTAAGTCTGATTTTTGTTTTAGTCCAGGTCTGCCTTTTTGGAATGAATTCAAGCTTGACAAAAATGAAGAAATTATCTTCTCCCTAGTAGCGCTTAGCTTTCTTGGCTTTACACTTGCAAATTCACCTTCTTTCTTGTATGAAATCTGCCCTTATTACTTAAGTAAAATCTGCCCCTAACTCTGCTTTATTCGCTGCCCTGCTCTACTGATCTGATTATTTGTTTTGAGTTGAATGCTGAAAGATGAAGTTATACTCCTTAAATATCCACTCACCCTCCTCTTCCAGGCAGGTCAGCCTACAAAAACTCAGTCTTATTTCCTTCTAGGCCGACTTGGGTCCTAAGCTGGGTGGATTTGGAGCACGTGCAAGGACATTTTTTGGGCGGCTTTTGCAATGCCATAGGGAATTCGCGCCTAGCAAGGGCCGCTTTTGAAAGCTTGAGAACATTTTCATCTTTTACTTAAAAAACCTTCTTCTTGTGTTGTTTGAAGTTTGAATGTCCTAACAATTTTGCACAGATCATGTTACCTTTTGTTAAAGCGCATACTGCTGATGGGTGTGAAATTCCCTTGGGCGGATATTGCATGAGGCAGAACATTATGCGCCCTTGCACATTTTACCTTATGCACTTGATCATGACTTTGATGATGACTTGGAGTTTCCAACAACCGTCTGATTTGATCATGCTCCACATTAAAATAACTTTCTTTCATGAACAGACTAGGCGCATATTGCAAGATTAAGAGCATTTCACGCCCCTCTAGTGTGGCTTTTGAAGGCTCTAGAACATTTTCCCCACCTTTTGACTTCAATCAACTTAAGCATTTTGTTCAGTTTGGATCGTTGCTCTTCCTTAGGCCTACTTCTTTACTTTGGCAAATGAGATTGAAATTTCCTTCAAAGTTGTTGATGATTGAGCAAATTTTAGCTTTAAGAAGCACTTGATTCTAGGTGGATTCTCCTCCCTTATCTTCATTTGACAACCACTTCACATTCATTTGTTGAACCTTGACTTATCCCTTCATCAAATTTCTCAAGTAACTTCTCTTATCCTTTCATTGGAATCATCTTCAACGAGCAAAATATGATAGGATTGGGAGAGCGGATTTTCCTCTTTGGTGAACATTTTCCTTGACTTCCTTGTCTCATCATCAAATTGCACTAGAGGGAAGGGCGGATTTTGCAAGGTTGAGAGCATTATGCGCCCTTGCTCTTGATCATCACTTAGTTGTTTACTCCTTCACACTTCAAACTTCCTCATGGCGGTCTTGGGTGGAAATTTCATGGGGCAGAGCATTATGCGCCCTCCATACTTAGGCAAATCTCTTACCTTTGGACTTCATTCCTCTTATTCCTTTGAGCGGGCTATGCAAGGTAAGGAACATTTTCCACTTTTTTCTTCAAACACTCTCCTAACTCCCCTTTAAACTGGCGGATTTTGCATGAGGTAGACCATTATGCACCCCCCATACTTAGAAGAACAATCTCTCCTATCTTTGATCAGGTCCTTGACGACATACCTCACAGTTGGTTTAATTGCCTAATGACAACCTAGGGCAGAAATTCCATGGCCCAGAGCATTATGCGCTCTTCCTTTGATAAACATTTTCACCTTTATCTTGGATCAAACATCAAATGTTCACTCCAAATTCCTCAAGGCAAGCCTGGGTCTTTGATTTACTTCACCTTGAACAAGTTTTATCCATGCAAACCTTGGGCGCATATTGCAGTTGTGAGACCATTTTCCACCTTTTGCACTCATCTTCTAGGGCAGATATTGCAACTGGCAGAACATTTTCCGACCTTGCAACTTTGAGATTTTGCAAAATGGATTTTCCGACTTCCTTAATATGGATTTTCTCTAAGTGTTTTGGATAATTTTCACTGGAGAGTTTGACAAATTTGCAAGGAATGATTAAGTCTTTGTCTATAAGTGTAATTTTCATTCATGAACAAATCTCCTTCTAAGGCACATATTTCCTTTGTGGAGGGAATTTCCACTTTCCTGGGCAGAAATTCCATGGGTGCATGAAATTTGCGCTCTTGACATAGCCAATTTTCAATTTTCCTTGATGATTTTCATAATTTCTCTTCAAATTTGCTAAGATTTTGGAGGAATTTTCAAATTTTGCAAGGCTTCGGTACCTATTTTTGTGGGCGGGATTTCCACTTAGCCAAGGAATTTGCGCTTTTCTAGGGCGCATTCTCCCTTTGTGCATGGAATTTGCACTCAAGGTCTTAAGACTTAAACTTTTTCACTTAGCCCGATTTTGAAATGTCCTGGGTGGAAGTATATTTAAACTCAGATATTGAATTTCCTATACTTTAAATATTTTGAAATATACTTCCAGGATGTTTGAGATAGGTCTCAGATCCATGGGATTTAACATGCAGATTCTAGATTTCTGAGGATCCACCAGATTTCAGACTTAGTCAATTTCAGGATCTCAGAACATCAGGTTTCAGGACACCAGACTTAGTCAATTCCAGGGCTTCAAGGCCGGCACCAGAATGAGAAGATATAGACTCCTTAGCCAGAATATGTCGAGACTTGGGCAAAACAACACTACCAAAACCCTACAAGCTCAGAGAAAAAACTAAACCCAAAGCAAAACAAAGACAGAAAGCAGAAAAAAGAGGGGGTCCCCATTTGCAATGGGGCAATGTGTGATTACATCACATGTCCCCTTTTGTAAATGCCCTAGTTTTTGCCCTAAAATCACAATTCCAAGCAAAGCAAGAAATGAAATCAGAGAAACAAGACTCGCCAGGACTCGCTTGGACTCGGCGAGACCCGAGCTGAGTGACCCAGACAAGTCCTGGGGACTCGGACTCGAACTCGGACCCGGCTCAGAAACTCGACGGACTCGTCGAGTTCTCCGGAGTCACCGGACTTGCCGGTTCCAGGTGAGTCCCATCAGGGAGACTCGATTGGCGCAGGCAAAGTGAAAAAGTTAAAAAAAAAAAAACATAAATTTAAAGTCAAACTTGAATTTTTTTTGACTTATATTACCTCTACTACACTAAAAGCAACTTCATTTCATTTTGTTGGCAAAATAGGAGGAGAAAAGAGAGTTGTGAGGAAAAATAAGAGTGCATTGTAGGGCAAACAGCAAGGAGGTAGATGAAAAATCCATCAACAAATCGCATTCGGGCAGCTTCATACTCAGAGTTGGTGCATCGAGAGCTCTCTACCAGTGATTGGAAGGAGTTTGCATTTCATTTCAAGTGTCATTAGAGAGGTAAGCTTGATTTTGTTTGGTTTTTTTGTGTTTTTTTAGCAAACATTGCATTGTTTTCTAAAATTTCAATTCTTTTTGGAACAAAGTTACAAACCCTACTTATTTTTTTTGAACATTCAACAAATTTAGAAACCCTAACTTTTGTTTTGGAACAATCAACAAACCCTACATTTTTTTTGCATTAGTTTAATAATTATAAATGAATTCACAAATGTTCATTTTTTTTTGTATTTATGTGTTATTGCAGCAGCCTTGATTTCAAGTTCAAATTATATTTTCCACAATGTGTTACTCTACAAACCCAAATCGAAAGGACGCAGCTTGGAAACATGTTGAAATTTTTCCTGGGCAAAAAAAAGGAGGCAAAATGTTTCTATTGCAAAACAATTTTTCATGGAGGCATTAATAGATTAAAATATCATCTTGCACGCATACCCATCCATGATGTTGTGGGATGCGATAAGGCACCTATTGAGGTTGTTCGTGAGGTGCAAGTACAATTAGAAACATTTGAAATAAAAAAAGAATTGAAAAAGAGGCAAAGGGAGGAGTTGGCGTGCATTGGTGGTGTTGAAGAGGCTTCTTCCAAGCCTCCATTTTGTCCTAGTGCTAGTGCTTGTGCTAGTGTTGGTGTTAGTGCTTCTGCTAGTGCTTCTGTTGCCGCTAGTGCTAGTGGTAGTGGGAGTATTAGCATTGGTCCTAGAGTTCGTAAACCTAGGTTGGATTCATTTTTTGTGCCACACACTACTCCTAGTTCCCAACCGTCGCTTGAGAGCATGGGTTGGAACAAGGAGGCACATGATGCAGCTAGACAAGCAATTGGAGACTTTTGGTACTATTGCACCATTCTATTCCATACAGGTAGGTAATTCTTTTTTGTTTGATTGTTTTAAAATTTATAGTTTGATTCTTTGTCTCATGAATTTTTATATTTAAATTTTAGATGTATGTTGAATTCAAATCTAAAGTTAAACTCTCCATTTTACATGTGTTAGGTCTCCTTTTTGGCAAAATATGGTTGATGCCATAACTATTTGTGGGGCGGGGTTCAAAGGCCCTATTGAAGATGACTTAAGGGGCCCACTTTTGACACAAAAGGTGGCTGATGTAAAAGCCGAAATAGAATAGCAACACTTGGTATGGAGCAAGAAGGGTTGCACCATCATGACTGATGGTTGGACTGACAAAAGAAATAAGACGCTGCTGAATTTTCTTGTTTCCTTTGCAAGTAATTGTACTTTCCTCAATGCATTGAATAATTTGCAATTTGAATTTGATTTAACGATTAATATTCTTAATTTATGTTTTATTGAACCATTGATTTTGCTTCTTTTTTCAGGTGGCACTTGTTGATGTTTGTTTTTCGACAAGTCAACAATAGAGCAAAATACAGAGTATTCAACTCTCTCTTGAGCAAAGCCTCTCGAATGCTAAACAAAGTGATCAAACAAGATGAGTCCAAGGTTCCTTTTCTTATATTTTGTGAGAGATAGCTCAGTGACTTGATATGATTCTACTAGTAAACACAAAGGGACTTACACAATTGTTCAAGCAACCTGTTGATCCAATGAAAGAGGTAGATACCGAAATATCTAAGTACTACAGCTTAAGACAGATGATGTGGCAATGAAGTACTTGATCCTAAATCTAACCAAATTGAGAAACAAAAAGGCAAAAGATGAAAGGTGTAGTGAAAACTAATCTAATCCTAGATGCAAGGGATAATTACTGTTCAAGTGAAATCAAACCAAATCTTGCTTCGCCAGATCCAACAACTACACAAGATTGATGCAATCTTCTAAGGTTATACAAGATGTTTAAATCACTTATGCTCATGAAAAATTCAACAAACATAGAGATCAAAGTTAAACTCAGTTTTGTTCAGACCAACCATACACTGCAATTAGCCAGCCGCAAACCACAAATGGTGTGAACATAAAGATTTCGCCACAAACAATAATGAAGCCTTCCACCAACTAACATAAACTTTAAAGAAAACTTAATCTAATCTTAATACTCGTTTGAAGAAATCTAAACCATGCAACATTTAGAAACATATATAGAATCACCAAAACAATGAGTCTTATATTATTTTAGAGAGCTTTTGCAACAATTTTTAGAGTTTTCAATCGTACAAATGAGGGCAAAAGGAGCCCTTATATAGACCTCAAGAATGTATAAAGGATCGAGATCGATTGGCAAAGCCAATGGACCAGATCATGCCACCTAAGCAAGTGGTTACAACAAACTTCTATTTTTAGTATACAAAGAGGAAACAAAGGCACGCTTCCCAAGAAGATAAAGACGCCACATCATATCCCTATCATATGATAGTACTATGAGATGCAATGAATCTAGACACAACTTGAGCAACATCTCTCATTGGTACACTTGTCGCAGCATTAATGGATCCTTCTGCCGTTGTCACATCTGTCTCATAGACACCAAGTGTCTTCTCCCAGTCAGCTATCCAAAACTTGTTTGCTCCAAGATGAAATGCAAGTGTGAATATGTTATCCAACTGTCCCTCATCAATCCCATCATCCTGAAAGTAGAATGCCTTGACTTGTTGCTTCATGTTCTCAATGGTGATCTCTCCATAGGGATTGCATATTGTGGTCAATGAAGTATGCACATGATTCTGTGTCCTTAGAAGAACACTTCTTATTCTGGACATATCTATTTCAATCTTGTCAATCAGCTGCCCCTTGTTGTGAAAGGAGAAATACCAAGTGGTGAAGTCATGTGGAGTATTTTGATCAACCACCTTATCTTGAAATAGATCTTCCATTGGAGTTTCCATCAAACTCTTGAGATGCGGCATGTATTGCTCCTTGATAGGCTTGAACTCAGCACATATCTTTAGTAGAGATTGAACTCTATCCTTAAGACAATTGACTCTATCATAAACTTGCAAAATCTCTTCAAGGTAAGTGTACGCTTTCTCTTCTGTCTTTTCTATCCATCCCTTCATTATTTGAGATGAAGTTCTCATATTTTCAACTTGAGACACTGTTTCTTGTTGAAGAATAGACTGAGGTATTGGAGTGGCTTCCTTCTAGTGGATAGGCTGCATGACTTGTTGAATGTATTGCTTTAATGTATTGAAGTCTTGTTCCACCTTTAGTTTAGCTTCTCTTTCCTGTTTTAACATGATTTTCACACTATTCATTGATTCTTGAAGTTCCTCCTCTATCTGATTACCTGTGATTGGACCCATGCCAATAGTAGTCACATTGTAATCTTTAGGTGCCATGTCTTCTAGATCCTTTTCAACTCTAGGAACAGCTACATGTACCTCTATTTCTAGAAGGATCCTAAGTGATGTTTGAAAAGACAGTTGCTTTCTTCTTTTGATTACTCTTTTGTGTATTTATGAGCAATTCTTCTACTGGAGCAGGCTGATATATGTCTATGACTGTACTTTCTTCAATTCTTTGCCTCAACCAAGATGGAAATGCAAAAAGATCTTGTTGCCTTTGTACTTGATTGTATTGCACACATGCTGCTTCTTCATCAATTCTGCTTGACCTTCCTCATCCTGATCAACAACATCATCTTCCTCTATTTCAATAGTTGGACTTGAATGAATTTCTTCGGATGGAATCAACACAGTTTCTTCCACTACTTCAATTTCTTGTATTGGATTCTAAATATTTGAGGCACCTTCCTGTAGACTAGATGAAGTAGATTGCCTATTCTTCTTCTTAGGTCTTTGACTTGATTCTCCTTGATCCTGACTAGGTCTTTTCCTTTTTTCTAGCTGGATTATCACCTTGATCACTTCCACTGTGGTGGAGTCCACCATGTGCACTATGCTGTCCTGACTCTTCTTCATCCATCTTGTGGTATGTAGGAACTTGCCCTTCATCATTCATTTCTTGTAGGAGCTGAGTTATACATGCTTGTGTCATAGCTAGGACTAGCTCCATCAACTCCTCTTCAGATACATCTCTTCTTGACCAATCAACTGTACAAGGTGAATCCTTTATCTTTTCAAATTCATCTAACAACATACTGTCATCTTCTATGAACTGATCCGGGATTCTAAATGCCTTGGATGCTCTAACTAGATCCCATGTGAGTCTTGAGCACTGGAGTGTTCGAAGATCATCTTCATCTTTCACATTCACCCAATGATCTTCTAATTGCATGACATGCTTGTAATCTCTGTTGTATTTCTAGCAAACTTTGAAAGGATCAAAATTAAGCCTCTTGGTGCCGTGAGTTTGTAAATGGTATGCCTGAAGCTCTGTCTCAGAATATTCAGCTGCTGCTAGTGATGGACACTCAAGATTTTGTCCAAGAACAAGTGGAAACTGGATTCCTCCTTTCTTCTTCAACTTTTGCAGTCGGACGAGCTCCAGGAGTTGTCTTGAGACTTCTAACATCACCATTCTGTTGGTTGGATATCTTGGTAATCTGTACGGATAAGATGTGAAACCTTGGATCCTTATGTATGTGTACCTTTCATGCTGAATATACCAATGTCCATATGCTCCAATGAACTCCTTTGTTGCATTTGACAATCTTTTGTGGAACTCTCCTCTTAATTTCTTCAATATGAACATAGCAAATGCATCATTGAACCTTGTATAATGATTGATGTTCTTGAAATGTAACTGAGGATAACACTGGTGTGACAAGTACTTATTAGGCCCAATTCCAAATCCTTTTCTAGTCAGACCCGAATAGACTTCATTCCTTGCTAGAAGATATACTACATAAGAACTCATATGGAATGTCTTAGTCCTTGAAAAGTTAATAAACTATTCATGTATACTTTGACTGATGAGCCCAGCCCAATCAATCATCTTCCCTTTGAGGACCAGCTTGATGAAATAATACATCCATGATTGAAAGGTTGCTGATTGTGGCATTCCTGTTACCCTGTTGAGGAACATGATCAAGTATCCGATTTCTGGATGAAAGTTTGACTTGTGAAACTGTGGAGGATTATTTGTATTGAATTTCATGGATGGATTGGCCATCCAGTCCCTCTTCATTTCTTGCAACCTCTTCTTTGAATTAGCGTCATATTCTTGTTGACCTTGATGTATGGAAATGCTGATCATCCTGTCCTTAGTTGGGATGTTGAAGGTATCTCCAATTGCCCCCTTTTGCAAATAAGCTGACACTGTCCCATCCTTGGCCACAATTTGCCTATTATCTATATCATACTTTTTAACAGATTCAATGATCATTTCTGAACAAGGTAGAGCTGGAGGAAAACAAGCAGCTTCAATAGCTCCACTCCTCATGATGGCCCTAGCAAGACTACCCCCAGTGGGTTCTTGAAGCACGGACTTGATATCTTCTAGATTGCTATTGCCCATGTTCGTGTCTCCGACGTTTGTCCATCTTGAAACAAGCTTTGATTCCGGAACTTTGCCCTTAGCATCCATGCGGATCCTTGCTTGCCTCTCCTTCGAAGTCATTGCCATGATCCTACAAACTTGACGTGAATAAGCAACCTCAAATATAAATGAACAACAATCTACTTCAGCCTTCTTAATGCTTTTAAACTTCTGATTTCTACCCTTCTAGCATAGAGTTTTTACAAGAGAATCATGTCTTCTAGACTCAACGGTTTCATCATAAATATGCTCATCTTCCTAACATCTAAACAATTTTCAATGCACTTGTTAAAAAATAGAAGAAAAATCAGATCAATTATGTTCAGATCAGACTTACCAAATAGGCTGACTTGAATGGATATCTTCAAATTTTAATCAAATTCACACTCAACTTGATAAACTCAGACCTGCACTTTGTCAAAATCACCTTACTTCTTCTCCCTAGAGTGAATTTGCTCCTCAGTGAATGGTGAAAATGAGAGCAACAACAGATATAAATACAAAACTTGCCTTAAAATTTGCCTAACTGCCTAGGCCGACCCTATTAAATGAAGTGCAAATCATTTAATTTGATTCCTTCTTTATTTAATGTGGTGTGAACTTCCATAATAATCAAGTCAGCCCTTAAAAAATGTTAAAGGATAAAAAAAAGGCATGGTGGTTAAGTACTATGTCTTCTCCTTGGTCTGAGCGCACTAGATCCAAGATTTGGAATGTTCTTCTAGCTTAAATTATTCCTCAACTCAAAGTGGCGCAATAGATCATGTAATTGGAATCTTCATCTTCTTTGAAAAACTAAATCTCTCCCTGACTGTTGGCGCATTAGATTAGACCTTAGAGTCTTCTAAAGGCTGGCGCACTACTTGATATCTTTGATTCTCCTTGCAATTTCATGAACCTGAGCTTTGATACTTCTACCTTACCCCCCCCTTGGCGCATTGGATGATATTTTCTAGATCTTCATCTTATCAAAAACTTAAAGCGCATTAGATTAGGTCTTAGGTTCCTTCTAGAACAAACTCCAAGGATTATACTTCTAAGTTCCTCTTGACAATTTTCTATAAGGGTGGCGTAGCAGATGGGATATTTAGATCCTCATCAAAATCACATTTAAAACCTAAAAATTCTCCTCATTGGGCGCATTTGATAAGAACTTTGAGTTCTTCTTGTGGAACTTACTTTTACCCTTTAGCGCAGCAGATTGAGATTTAGATTTCTCTTTCAATATTAAAACATAAACTCAAATCTACTTTCCCCCTAGATGGCGCATTTGATAAGGTTTTTTAATCCTCTCTTCAAAAAGGTTCTAAATTTGGTCTTTATGCGAGGTTCATCTCATCCTTAGAGCAGCGCATTAGATAAGGAGTTTGAGTCCTTATGAAAACCCCTTGAAACTTTACCTTTCCACTCTTCATTGTAGCAACGCATTGGATCAACAATCTGATTTCTTCTTGTTATGACTACTTGGAAGATGATGGATTAGATTGACTTTAAACTCCTATTAACCCTTGGCGCAGCAGATTGAGATTTAGGATCCCCTTCTCATCTTTAATCAAGCTCAAGTTATCTCTCAACTCATGGTGGCGCAATGGATTGAAAGTTCAAGCTCTTCAAAGCATTATCGCATTAGATGATATACTTGAGTTCCTCTTTATATCCTTCTATAAGGGCGCTTCATCATATTGGATCACTTCTTGAAGATTTTGGGATCTCCATTTGACTTAGAAAACAAACTTCCACATTTACTTCTGGCGCATCAGATCAAGAATCTAAAATCTCCTTGATATAAGCGCATTAGATAAGGAGTTGATTTCTTCTTTGTAGGCGCATCACTTCATGATTTTGTGATTCTCTTCTAAATGCATATCATAAAAAAACTTTACCCTTCCAAATTAGTCTTGGCGCATTGGATTGAAGGTTTAGAATCTTCTTTGAGGTTAGTGGCTTTAGACCAGTGTTCCACGGGGACCCGTCCCCCCCCCCCAAAACCCCCCATCCCGGACGTTTCCGAGACCTGGGGACTCCTGCGAGACGTCCCCCCGCCGTCCCCCCACCGCCGCCGATACGCCGGACACTTCAGAGAAACGACGGGTACTTCTGGCCGTCCCCGAGACATCTCGGGGACTTTTGGACATCCCTTGAGAGTCTTGGGGACTTTTGGGCGTCCCTCGTGCTGGGCAGCGAAAAAGTGCATTTTTTTTGTTTTTCCTTGGACTTAGAGCCCAGGTCCAAACCCTAAGGAGGTGTTTGACCATTTTCAAAGCTAAAAACTCTCATTAGACTCTCATTCTTCATTTTATTTGCTCAATATGCCATTTCATGTTTTGCAACAGCTAGGTGAAGAAGAGGAAAACCAGTGAGAAGAGTGGGTGAAAGAGTGAGTTTGAGGTGTTGCAAGTGCAAGAGGGGTGAGAAGGAGAAAGAAGAAGAAGAGGAGGAGCATTGTACACCAAGTGTAAAGGATTTTTCAAGCACAAGGTAAGTTTTTATGACCTTTTTTGAAGTTTTTTCATTTTTTTTTGTTTTTTTTTCTAAGTAGTTAGTTTTAGTTTTTCATGTTGAATCTTACAATGGGCATTAAAATGAAAATAAAAACATGAATATGCGTTTGCAACCATGGTTGCAAATGCATATTCATGTTTTGATTTTCATTTCAATGCCCATTGTTTTTTTAAATTTTTTTCATCTTTCTTTAAGTTTTAAGTTTTAACATCAAATTTCACTTTATTCATTATTGCAGTGTCATAATGAGCTCTCAACATCATGACATGAGTGGGGATGAGGTTCATAGTGATCCTGATAGTGGAAGTGAATATGCTCCTGAGGCTAAGGGGAGTGACCATGGGGTTGAGCTTGAAGCCAATACTAGTTCCATGGCAAGTGAAGCAACTAGTTTTGAGTGCCCTTCTGCACTACTGGCACCGTATGCTAAGGGTCCTTTTGATTGCAAATCCCCTCTCAAACAGTTTGCAACAAAATTACTAAACAGGGACGGGTTACCATCTGGTGGCACAAGGAGGTGGAAGTGCAACTTTTGTGCTCTAGAGTGGTTTGGGAGCATCACTAGAGTTAATGCACACCTTTTCATTAGAGGAAAAGGTGTAGACATATGTTCTTTTTTGGCAAAACCGCAAAACATCAAATACAAAGTTGAAATAAATAAGTTATGGGGTCTTCCTGATGATACTACAGCTGCACCTGTGCATACTACTTTGCACCATAGGGCACATCTTCAGCATAGCCAGCCACAGAGTTCTAACCATACTTTGCAGACAAGAGTAGGAGGGACACCAATTTCTTCTTCCAATGCCTATGTAGGAGAGGGGAGGGGGAAACGGAAATTGCAAACTCAAAGTAACCCCATAGCAGATTTGTTTAAAGTGTAGCTCAAGGATGACACAGATGATGTCGTTGGCAAGTTCTTCTTTGCCAATGGCATCCCATTTCATGTTGCTCGATCTCCTTATTATAAGGAGATGATATCGATGGTGGCAAGGGTAGGACCATCATATGTGGCACCAGGTGAGACGAAATTGAGGACCACGATCTTGGATAAGAACTATTCCAAGATCAATTTGTTGATGGAGATGATGAAGGAGTGTTGGGTCAAGACAGGATGCAGCATAGTCATGGATGGGTGGACGGACATTAGACAACGTCCACTCATTAATATCATGGTTACATGTACTGAGGGCCCATATTTTCTTAAGGCAGTTGATTGTTCAGGGCATCGCAAAGATGCTCATTTTCAATTTGAGGTCCTCAAGGAGGCTATTGAGGAGGTTGGGCCACAAAATGTGGTCCAAGTAGTGACAAATGCAACACATGTGTGCAAAGCTGCAGGGAGACTTGTTGAGGCAGCTTATAGGCATATTTGGTGGACTCCATGTTGTGTGCATGCCATGAACAATGCACTCAAGGACATGGGGAAGATTGGTTGGATTAGACAAGTGGTAAATGATGCGAGAGATGTGCAGATGTTTATCTGCAACCACTACACATCACATGCACTCTTCAGGACCTTCGCTAAGGAGTTCCTGAAACCTACTGATACGAGATATGCTTCCTATTTCATTCTCTTGGAGAGAATGATTGAGTTGCAAGAGGCACTACAACTCCTGATTATGACAGCAGAATGGAGTAGGTGGGCTGAGTCTAAGACAGAGCAGGGTCTGAGGGTGAAGGATACGGTGAAGAATGATGTGTTCTAGGCTGATGCAAAATATATTGTCGCCATCATTACACCAGTTTTCCAGGTAATCAGGTATGGGGATGTGGATGGATCTAACCTTGGAGAGGTGTATGAGTGCATCGATTCTATGCTTGATCAGATGAGGGCTGTTGTGCGACAGAGGGACCCCACATTGGCATTATACCATGAGCACATTCAGCCAATCATTCACAGGAGATGGGAGAAGCTCAACACTCCCTTGCACATGGCAGCTTATGCACTTAATCCTAAGTGGTACTTGACTAGGCCTGGTAGAGTGACACCGATACGGGATCCGAAGGTGAAGGCGGGGTTCTTCAGGTGCATTGAGAGGATGTATGATGATGTAGATCCCAGCATGATTCGCATTGATTGGACCAAATTTGCCACTCTTAGGGGTTATTCAAATGCGGCCAAGATGGATATGGTAACTATGGCGCAGGATGACCCAATTTTGTGGTGGACTTGCCATGGATCAGGATCTTTGACTACCACTCTAGCCATTCGATTGTTATCTCAGGTTTCTAGTTCTTCAGCTGCTGAGAGGAACTGGTTTGCATATAGCTTCATCCACTCTCTTAAGAGGAACAGACTTACCTCTAGGAGAGCAGAGAAGCTTGTGGCTGTACATAGTGCTTTGCGTCTCAGTGACCGCAAAACACTTGTGTACAAAGAGAGTCCAGCAGCATGATGGGATGTAGAGCCAGAGGAGCCAGCACAGATTGATGAGGATGCTTCAGTTTCGGCTTCAGATGCAGGGCTGGTTGGTATTAGTTTGGTAGAGCTTGACCACGAGGATTCTAGTAGTTCGAGTGATGAGGAGTTTGGGGACGATTAGAGGCCTCCCTTCACTACATTTTGATTTTTGCATTTTGTAGTTTGTACTTATTTTGATATCATCATATGCTACTCATTGTGATTGTAACCATCTTTAAGACTTTATGATACATTGATATGATATTATGACGTGACATCACTGACATGTTATATTTTTCGTTTTCGATATAATAGAAACTAAGAAATCTCAAATTCGACAATTTCATTTGTCTTTTAGTAATAGACTAATAGTATTCAATTATTTAAAATGTTAGTATTTGCAATTTTGCTAGTTTACTAATAGTGATTTGCCATTTGAAATGTTATTCTTAAACATCTTTTTATAACTAGTTATTCAAGTACCATATGTATATTAGCGCCACCCCCCCGCCGCCGTCCCCCCGCCGTCCCCAAACTTAGATCCTTTGTCCCCCCGTCCCCGAGACCCGTCCCCTTCAGGAAACTCCGTGGAACATTGCTTTAGACACCTTGATCTTCACTTCATAGGTCCTTGGACTCTGGCGCATTGCTTGAAGATTTTAAATCCTTATCCCTTGAAGCGCACTGGATCATGATGTTAGGATCCTCTTCAAATGATGCCAATGGATTATACTTCTGAGTTCTTCTTGATATTTTTCTATGAGGGTAGCACAACAAATGGGAGATTTGGACCTTTATCAAATGAGTCTTATTTCCTTACTCTCCTATCTGACCTTAGGCGCATCAGTTCAATAATTTGAATCCTCATCTTAACATGTTCTTGATAACCTTCTCTTCACCCAAATTTAGTCTTTCATTATGGTGCATTAGATAAGGTTTCTATGCTCTTCATAGCTATGGCATTTTAGATGGCATTTTCTGATCCTCTAAAGGATGGGCGCACTAGATCAAGTTGTTGAATCCTCATCTCTTCCTCAATCTAACCTTCAACTCAAGGTGGCGCATTGGATCAGACCTTAGGGATCTTCTTGTCTTAAATCAAATCTTTGATCTTGGCACATCAGATATGCATTTTGATCCTTGATTGATAGCTTTCTTGAAAGGGCGCTGTGGTTGCAACTTTAGATCTCATCTTATCATTGGCGCCTTGGTTAACAATTTCATTCTCCCCTTGAAACTTGCCTAAACTTGTAACAAACCTTCTCTCCAAGCGCATTGGTTGGTGAGTTTGGGATCTTTTTTTCAAAAGATGGATCCTCCTTGAGAATGAACCAAAACTTATCAAATGATGGAGCACTAGATCAGACATTTATACTATTTATGACTTGGGCGTAGGAATTTGAATCTTCATCCCTTCTTGAATAAAGAGGCGCATTTGATCAAGAACTCAATTCCCTCTTCAAGAATCATAAGGACAATGCATTAGATCAGGTTGGAGGTGTTGGCAAGAGACACTATATGGATTCATGGTTGTTGTCATTGATGGCAACAAAGGTCATCCCACATATCCGCAAGTCATGATATGTCTCTACCGGAAGTCAGATTGAAGATTGTGGTGGTCCGGTGAACAAGAACAGAGCATGTGGCAAGGTCCGACAGATTGGTCCGGATCTCTCAGAGGAAGTGTCTTGGTGCAGTGCGGATCTGGGGAAGTCAAGAGGACTATTTTGAGTAGTATATTCCAAGGATTTAGCCTCCGGAGATGGACAAGGAAAAAGATATGAATAGTTGAGTACCGGATTCCTGAGAGACAGTGAAAACAGAGGAAGAACTGACTGACTGAGTATCAAACTACTTTCCGGATGTGTTACAGATGATGATAAAGGTTGCGGAGGCATGAATCATGTTTGGCCGACATAATTGATGATATCTACAAGTATATGCTTGATCCGCATTGCTTGGTGAGCAAGGATTCAGCCGACAGAACTAAGTTTGTAAGAAACTAGACTGTTCCGGATGCCGACTAGAAAGATGATGAAAGTACTTGTGCGGATATATATAGAGGATGGATTTAGTGGTAAAAGGTGGGAATATATGTGAGGATATGCGAACAAGTCCAGAGTAGAGCAGAAGTAACAAGAAAGATCCGGTATGTGAAAGGACAGCAGACTAAAGAACAGAGGAAAGATGAAGTGCAGCAGATCAGTATACTGAACCTAACCGGAACTGAACTCCAGCATATGCAGATGCTTCCAATCAGTTCAAGACTGTGATTCTAATCACTTTGTAAGACAGTGTGTCTTCTTGTAGGCAGTGAGCCTCTTGTGAGCAGTGTGCTCGGGCAGTGAGCCCTTATTGGCAAGTGCCATTTTTGTAATTTCCTATTCTTCTAACAGAGAATAATTCTTGGGTTAATCACCCCGTGGTTTTCTCCCTTAACAGGGTTTCCACGTCAAAAATACTGTGTCATGTGTTTCTTATTTCATGGTTTATGTTTTGTGTTTGATTTTATGCTGCTTCAATTAAAAGGAAAGTTTAATAAGGGAAATAATTAGGATAACTGATTCACCCCCCCCTCTCAGTTATCAACAATTGGTATCAGAGCCAAGTTCCTCCTAATAGAGCCTAACAGCTTGAGGAAGATCTGGGATTTCAAATGGATGCATATGGTTTAAGGGAGCAACTCAAGACTGCCCTTGAGGATCTTGAACAGTCAAATTCTGAAGTCAGTGAATTAAAGGAAAGACTCAAACAGGCTGATGAATTCATGAGAGAATTAAAAGACAAATTAAGTCTCTCTATGAAAAAGAGAAAGGAGCTGCTTCAACAGTTGGCAAGACAAAGTGAAGAAAGCAATACAAGTGAGGAATTGACTGAGCAAACCAAGTTATGTGAAAAGTTATCAAAAGAAGTCATTATGTTAAGACATGAAATGGAATCAGGAACTATAAAGTTTACTCAAGAGATTGAAGAAAAAAGAAAGGCTGAAGACAATCTAAGACAATCTCTTAAAGAAAAATCAGAAGAATGCCACCAGATGGACAGGATTATCAGACACCTTGAATCTGATCTTGAAGATTCCAAAGATAATGAAGGAAAACTTGAGGATCAAATTGCCTCTCTCAAAAGAGACCTTCAAACAGCAAATGAATATAAAGAGAAATTCAAGATAAGTTCTGCTCAACTTGAAGTTCTTCTTGGAAGTCAAAAGAGGACAGATGACAAGTATGGCTTGGGATATGAGAAAGGAGAAAGCTCCGGATCCGGTCAGAAGAATCTTGGATCAGAAAATCCAAGGAGCAGGCCTAGAAGACCTCCGGTAAGACAGCCAAATGCTCAAAAATATCCATCCTTCAATGGATACTGCCACAGCTGCAACCATTTTGGTCACAAAGCTAATCAGTGCAGAATGAGAATGAATCAGATTAATTCATCCTTCTCCGGACAGTGCTTCAACTGCAAAAGGTATGGACACAAATCCCATGAATGCAGAATTATGCAAGTAAACAAATCATTCAAAGGTAGATGCTTTACATGCAATAGAGTAGGTCATATGGCTAATCAATGCAGATCAAGGGGATATCAGTTAAATATGCAAAGAAATGTTATTTGTCAAATCTGCAATAGGTCCGGTCATAATGCTAAAGTCTGCAGAAACAAGAATCAGGACAAAAGAGGTCCGGTGTATAATCAGAATCAAGACAAGGGTAAACAAAAGATGAATGCGGATGAAGTTAGGAATCAGATGAGCAAGATTTGGGTGAAGAAAAGCTCAGAGAATGTAGAGGTTGGATCCGCACCAGATTCTGGTGCTGATATTTCTTCCGGAAATTAAAAAGTGAGCTCAGGCTCAGGGGGAGACTCAAAGAAGATTCTGTTCCCCCAGCCAAACAAGTTGTGCCGGATGTGGCACAAGATGCGGATTAAAGGGTTTGTAGATATAAGTCCTGAGATGCTTCAGTCAAGTTTTCAGAGGTCCGCATGGAGTTATGAAGAAGCTGTGTTCGATTAAGTTAGACCTGTTCAGGGAGGTGCTCCGGTATGATAAAGGATTACAAAAAGGTCCGGAGAGATCCGGAAGTGCACGATCTTGTCTTGCGGATTGGACAGAGTGTTTGGGATGTTCTTGTAATATGTTACCTAGATTTATTCATGATTTAAAGATCCGGATGATATTCAGTGATCAGGACTAATCCGGGATACTCCAAGCTGTCCAGACATGGTAAACCGGAATAATGCAGGTGAAGCATTTATTGCAGACAGATATTAGGGTTTGCGGAGCAATATAAGGGATTTCTCAAAAGTTATCTGCTCATTCTACACTTGAGAAGAAGCGAATAGTGGAGCTCTGCAACAAGGTTCATCAAGCACACCAAGGATCTCCTGCCGAAGCTATTGCATAAAGAAATCAATCCAACCACTCCGTGCAAACCGAAGGCGCATAAGGTATTCTTCGTTTTTCATTGCCTCACTGCAAATCTTTGAAGAATGGCTACTCCAAACATAGTTAAGATCTCTGATAGACCTCGCCCCTCATTCAAGAAACATCCCTACAAATCGTTGGAGGTAGATCCACTAGGAGCCTTCTCTAGTGTTCCCCACGGAGTCTTACATACTGAAGATATTAGGGTTTACATACACGCAAACATTGAGGAATTTGGGGAATTCAAATTAAGAGACCTCTATCACAAGCAACTGATAGACAATGCTTTTGAGCTCAAACCAGAGTATAAGGGTATCCAGAAGAAACAATTTGAGCAATTCATTCATTTCCCTAGCTTTGAAGAAGATGAATGGGTCCGGTATGTACTGAGCAGGATGCATGACAACTTCCTTTGGCTAGATAGACCCTGCAAGATCACAAAAGAAGCAATTAGAGCAGTAACTGGTCTATACTCTTCCGGGGGGGTACCTATCCTCAAATCTGTCAAGAACAACGTTGTAACTGAGGCCACCGGATCAAAATATGATAAGAGAGCAATGACCATTGAAGATATTTCGGATCCGGATATCAAATATGCATCAATGATCATAGGATACAAGATCTATCACTCCAGCAGGGAGAATTCTGTATCCGGAACTGCAATATACACAGCATATGAAATGCTAAGAAAGAATGCAGATTATGATCTTTGTGAACTACTACTAAGCCAATTGATGGAAAATGTACAGAAAATCAAGAAAGACAAGAAGAACTCCTTTAAGTATGGTACTCTCATTGTATGTCTCTTCTTTTACTTCATGAATGAGCTACCCGGAACAAGTGGATGGGTATGGCAGAATGACAAACCTGTTGCAATCCAGATAAGAGACTATTTGCATGGACTTGGGGATGCAAAAGCGAGAAATACAGCTCTATGGGGATACTTCAAAAACTTTCAGAGCATGATGCAAGCAAGAGAGAGAATTCCCCAGTCACTCATTGAGAAATACAAGGACTCAGTATGTTTTATGGTTGACACTGATCAGTGCCTAATGGAGGCAGTGGAGCCAAGGACTGTCTGGATCATGCCCATGGGGTATGAAGTTGATGAACAGATAGTAGAGCTGCATGTTCAACACATGCTAAGTCAGCCCAAAGATCCTAAGGCAGAAAGGTTTGGAACCTTTGAGGAGCTGAGCGTGAAATTACATGTAGAACTCAGGGAACCTGAGATTAAAAGAAAAGTGAGAAAAGAAGTAGAGCACATTGCTCAAGGCCTAGGCATCTCAAAAGAGGCACTTGATGCCAGCCGGGAAAAGAGGAGAAAGGCTGAGGAAGAAGAGAAAAGCAAAGAAAGTGCTCCGGTTGAAACCCCCACCCGGACCAGATCATCAAAGAGATCTGCACCTTCCACAACCAAAAGCTCAAAACCGGAAGTCCAGGCATCCGGTAAAAGATCCAAGACAAAAGCATCAAGGGCTTATGAAAGCCAAAAGGATGAAGAGGAGACAGAATCAGATGAAGGAGTAAGAGAAGTAAAGAAGCAGAAAAAGAAAGGATCCGGTAAGCCCTCCACAGGCCAAGACAAGGAGGAAATGGCAGAGGTAACTGTTGAAAAGCCCACTCTGTCACTAGAGAGCATAATCAAGTCGGTCACGGTGGATGGAAACCTTCAACCAATGACTGAATCCTATGATGACTTCAGTGAGGCAGACCAAAAGACTCTGCAGGAGGCCACAGTGAAATATCTCAACATATATAATAAGGCTTTCATTGAAATAATATCTCTTATTCCTAAAAGCCTAGAAAAGGAAATGGAAGTGAGGAAAAATAATGCTCATGCTAAAGATCTTGAGATCCGGGAGCAGATAGCTATTCAGCTATATCCTCAAATTGATCCCAAGACAATGAACATGATCTTCAAGGACTGCAAAGATGAGTTCAGAAGTAAAGCCAGGATGAATCAGCTCATGCTTGGTGAGACTGACAAAGTGGCACAAGAGACAGAAGAGATCCTCCGGAAGGCCTTCAAAAGGTTCAATCTTCCTGTTGTAGAGGACTTAGGTGCAGAAACAGCTGCTGACTTGGAATCTTCTGTTCCGGAAGAAGTGAGCCCTGAACAGACAAGTGAGGACTTGGGACCCTCTGCTCCAGAAGAAGTGACCCATGAACAAGCAAGCATCTCTCCTCCGGTTTCCCCTACAGTCTCCGGATCCAAAGAAGAAGAGCAATTGCAGGAGAAGGAAGCAGTGGTGACAGACAAAGAGGTTGACAGTTCTAAGACTGCAGAAGAAAAGAAACATCTGTCTCCGGCAAGAGACACTGCACAAACTGTTCAGCAATTTTTGAGCAAAGAAACTCTAGAGATTGATGAACCGGAGCTTCTAAAAGGTCCATTTGATTTTGACTCTCTCTCTCCGGTACAAACAATGAAGATAGCTTCATTTGCAAATGCCAAGGCAAATGAAAAGCTCCTAAAGTCTCATATGGAGGACTGTGAGTTGATAGAGGCTGCTTCCGGAGTACTTGTAAAGATCATGCCATCAATCCAAATAGATCCGACTGCCTCCACTTCCGGTAATCTAAAAACCTTAGTCAGCAGTATTGATACACATTTTAATTCTCTAGAAAAATCAGCTGAAGACAAGGTCCGGAAGGAATTTTTGGATAAGAGATTTTCTGAAATATTAGAATTAATCTCTAAGGATAGGAAGATTGTAAGCATTGGAATAAAGAGCTTAGAAAATGCTCTTAAGGATGGCGGTGACATCTACAAATTTTGTATATCTTGGTCAAAGGCAACAACAGCAATTGACAAGAAAATAAAAGAAGAACAGGACAAGCTTCAAAGCTTATCTCAAAGTTTTGATCCTCTCTCTTCCTCTATAATAAATCAAGAATGTCAGACTATTGCAGTCTTGAATGAAATAAAGAATCTTGAGAAGGAGAGGAAGAACATTACCAACCGGATGGGAGAACTTAGAAGGATTATAGTCCCTAAGTTGGAAACGATGCATGAGGCCATCAGTGATGCCCAGACCACCGCCCATACAAAAGATCCGACAGATCTCAGGCGGGCAGAAGCTTTTGCATTTTTGCTGAGTGGTCACATTTCAATCCTGGACAGAATGAAGCTTAGTTGGGCTACTGAAATGGTTCAACTGCAGACATCCTTTGCAGACATTCTGCAGTATATGTGAGTATGTAAATATGCGGCTATATATAGAAAATTTTTGAAAATTTTGGTGTGCGGACCCTACCCTTTGCCATTGATGTCAAAGGGGGAGTGAGGAGCAGTGAAAAATGAGGAATCCAACTCAGGGGGAGTTCCGGAAATTGTATATAAAGACAGAGCATCAGCAAAGGGGGAGCATAGTGTAAACACTTAGTCATTTTTCACTAAGTGTTGCCATCAATGCCAAAGGGGGAGATTGTTGGCAAGAGACACTATATGGATTCATGGTTGTTGTCATTGATGGCAACAAAGGTCATCCCACATATCCGCAAGTCATGATATGTCTCTACCGGAAGTCAGATTGAAGATTGTGGTGGTCCGGTGAACAAGAACAGAGCATGTGGCAAGGTCCGACAGATTGGTCCGGATCTCTCAGAGGAAGTGTCTTGGTGCAGTGCGGATCTGGGGAAGTCAAGAGGACTATTTTGAGTAGTATATTCCAAGGATTTAGCCTCCGGAGATGGACAAGGAAAAAGATATGAATAGTTGAGTACCGGATTCCTGAGAGACAGTGAAAACAGAGGAAGAACTGACTGACTGAGTATCAAACTACTTTCCGGATGTGTTACAGATGATGATAAAGGTTGCGGAGGCATGAATCATGTTTGGCCGACATAATTGATGATATCTACAAGTATATGCTTGATCCGCATTGCTTGGTGAGCAAGGATTCAGCCGACAGAACTAAGTTTGTAAGAAACTAGACTGTTCCGGATGCCGACTAGAAAGATGATGAAAGTACTTGTGCGGATATATATAGAGGATGGATTTAGTGGTAAAAGGTGGGAATATATGTGAGGATATGCGAACAAGTCCAGAGTAGAGCAGAAGTAACAAGAAAGATCCGGTATGTGAAAGGACAGCAGACTAAAGAACAGAGGAAAGATGAAGTGCAGCAGATCAGTATACTGAACCTAACCGGAACTGAACTCCAGCATATGCAGATGCTTCCAATCAGTTCAAGACTGTGATTCTAATCACTTTGTAAGACAGTGTGTCTTCTTGTAGGCAGTGAGCCTCTTGTGAGCAGTGTGCTCGGGCAGTGAGCCCTTATTGGCAAGTGCCATTTTTGTAATTTCCTATTCTTCTAACAGAGAATAATTCTTGGGTTAATCACCCCGTGGTTTTCTCCCTTAACAGGGTTTCCACGTCAAAAATACTGTGTCATGTGTTTCTTATTTCATGGTTTATGTTTTGTGTTTGATTTTATGCTGCTTCAATTAAAAGGAAAGTTTAATAAGGGAAATAATTAGGATAACTGATTCACCCCCCCCTCTCAGTTATCAACAGGAGGGTCCTCTTCTTGAAAGATCTTTAACCAATTAACAAGCTCTTCGTGGCGCATTTGATCCAAGGTTTTAATTTCCCCTTGCATTGAGCGCACTGGATTGGAAGTTTGAGTTCTTCATGGTTCTGGGGCTTTACTTCAAGGTCTTGACTTCTCCTTGAGATTAGATCAAAGATCTGAGTCTTGGTTGAAGACTTAAACATTTTCACTTGACAATACCGTATCAAACACCATAGCCTACAGGGGAATCAAGAAGATCTTCAATTCTATCATAAATTTTCACCAAGCGAGGATCCAATCAGATCAAGAATCAAATAGCCCTCAAAAGACAAAAGATGCATCATGTAGTCCCCTTCTCAACTCAAAACAAGATCAAAACTCTGAAAGACTCGGTCTAACCTAAGACTAAGAGGGGGGTCCCTATTCCCAATGGGGTGATGTGTGATTTGGTCACAACAGCACCATGTTCATCAAGTCAGTTGATGCTTCAACACATGTAAAAAATGCCACATACCTTTGTGAGGCTATAGAGGAAGTCATATTTAAGGTGGGTGAGGAGAATGTGGTTCAAGTGGTGACCGATAATGCAGCAAATTATGTTGCTGTAGGTAGACTAATGATGGAGAGGCACCCAACAATATTTCGGACTCCATGTGCCGCCCATTGCCTTGACCTCATATTGGAGGATCTTGGCAAGCTTCCATGGATCAAAACATATGTGAATATAGCCAAAAATATTTGCAAATTTATACAATCACACATGGGTCCTTAGCCTAATGAGGCAATACATGGGGTTGAGGGAGTTGGCTCATCTTGGCATCACCAGATTTGCTACAAATTTCATCACACAACAATCCTTGATTTGGTCAAAGGGAGCTTTGAGACGTATGTTTGTTGCTGAGGAGTGGACTTCCTCGTCCTATGCTACTTCCACCGCAGGGATTGAAGTGGCAAATTACATTTATGATGAGCCAAGCTTTTGGACACCTACTGCAGAGATTGTGAAGGTAACCGTAAAATTTAATTCTAGTATTCTACATTATGTTTTACTTTTGATTTTTACTTTTAAAAAAAACAACCCACAATGAAAAAACAATATTTTATTTATTTTTAGGTGGGCCACTACACCCCACTTTGCCCTAAATAGGGAAAATGACCTTCATTTTCATTTTAACACCATTTTTACTTGTCAAAAAATATTGCAACCAAAAAGGAAGAGAGAATTTCTTTTAGCAGGGTTTGAAGGAGCAGCGGGAGAATAAATCAAATTTAGGGCATCATTGGCAGTGAGACAACAAAACAAGTGATAGAGGTAACTCATTCTTTCTTTTTTTTCTAAATTTTTCCAAAGTTTTAAGGAAGAAATGTCTGATTTTTTATTTTATTTTCAATTTGAACTTGTATTATATAATGGTAGTTAGAATAGTGACCATGAAGTGGAAGAAAATGAAATAAATATTAGAATTTCACCCTCGACTAGGGGTTCATTAGGGTGCGGGAGTGTTGGGAGTGGAGAACAGCCACAAAACCCATTTGAGTGCTCTTTCGCTGCCTTGAAACCTTATGCAAAGGGCCCTTTTAACTCCAAATAACCTCTTCTCCAATTTGTGATAGCCCTAGATGTAAAAAAAAAATCCAAGGGGAGTAGGGTGTGGTGTCATATTTGCAAGAAAGATTTTAGAGGAAGCTACTATAACAAAAATCAAACACAGAATGGTTACCAAGATATTTGATAAGTCAAATAAGAAGAAAAACACTTTTTTATAGAGGTTACAATGACTAAATAAAGCTTGAACTAAAAATAGTAAACTAAAAACAGACTTAGCTAAAAAAGCGAAAACTAATTAAAGCAAACCATCTAATTAAAGACTAAGCTTACTAAAGCTAAGTTGACTATCTAAGTTGACTATTACAATATAATAATACTTTAATACCCTCAATGGTCACTCTACTAACGACACCAAGCTTATCCCGAAATTTGACAAATTTGTCAAGACCTAAAGGCTTGGTAAGAATTTTGTAGTTTGATCCTCTGAACGACAATACTGCAACATAATCGATCCATCTACAAGTTGTCTAATGAAGTGACAATGTAGTTCAACATGTTTGGTATGCTCGTGAAAGACTAGATTCTTGGCAAGTTTGAGCACCCCTTGATTGTCACAAAACAAGGGTGAAGGTGTTGCTTGAGGCATCTTCATGTTTGGAAGTATCCTTATGAGCCATACTGCTTCACACGTTGCTTTTACTATTCCTTGATATTCTGCTTCAGTCGAGGAAAGAGCTACTGCCTGATGCTTCTTGCTGGTCCATGTGACTGCACCCATGCCAAGGCTGAAAACATATCTAGAGGTGGATTTTCTATTATCAACAGAACCTGCCCAATCTAAATCTGTGAACCCAACCAACCTAAGATCTTTGCTTCTGTTATACAGAATGCCAAAGTCAGGTGTCCCTTTCACATATCTCAACACCCTCTTCGCTGCAGTCCAATGTTCTACATTTGGCGCTGTCATAAATCTAGAAACGAAACCCACAAATAGCTCAAATCAGGTCTAGTGGCTGCAAGGTATATCAAGCTCCCCACAAGTTGCTTGTAAGTTGACTCATCAAAGGGCTTAGAGCCAGTCTCAGATGAAAGTTTCAGCTCTTTCTCCATAGGTGTTGACGAAATTTTGCAATTTGTCATTCTAAATTTGTCGAGCAAACTCCTAGCATATTTGGATTGTGAAATAAAAATGCTGCCACCTATTTGCCAAACTTCTACACCTAGGCAGTAATGTAAGAGGCCTACATCAGTCATGTCAAAAGTTGTACTTATATTAGATTTGATCTGTGCAATCATAAGTGCCTCACTACCTATAATAATGATATCATCTACATATATGACCAATAAAATGATATCATCACCACTGCTTTTGACGTACAGATTTGGATTTGAAGGACTCCGTTGGAACCCTTGTTCAACCAAATACTTGTCAATTTTGATGTACCATGACTTGGGTACCTGCTTCAGGCCATATAGAGCTTTCTTCAGTCGACATACAAGATGCTTCTTCCCTGCAACCTAAAAACCCTGTGGTTGAGTCATGTACACTTCTTCCTCCAAATCTCCATTGAGGAAGGCACTCTTCACGTCCATTTGATGGATTGTCCAACCAAATTGAGCTACCATGGCTAGAAGTAATCGGATGGTGCTCATCTTTGCTATAGGAGCAAAGGTCTCCTCATAGTCAATTCCCTCTCTATGTGAAAACCCTTTAGCAACCAATCGAGCTTTGTACTTGTCTAATGTAAATCTGCCTTGTACTTGACCTTGTACACCCATTTGCAGCCAATGGGTTTCTTCTCTGGTGGAAGATCTGAAAGATCCCAAGTCTCATTCTTCATAAGACTGTTATGTTTGGTTTGCATGGCCTTTTCCCATTTAGGCTTTCCTTTTGCCTCAACAAACACTTGTGGCTCATACACTCCTTGAATATTTGGCCATGAGAGCAACATTAACCATGTTCAACTTGCTCTTGCCTCTCAATGATCTACCCTCAATCATTTCACTTACCCGAACATCTCCAATGTTGCTTTCCCACCACTTGGGTCTCCTTTTGGAAGTCTCAACATCCAAATCAGCGTTGCCATCATGGCTTGTGCTACCTATATCTGCGTCATCTAGATGTTGTTCCAAGTTGTCATCAATGAAAACTAGGTCTATTACCGATGTGGAAGACTCCCCATGCTCTGAATCCCCCCTTCAGGCGGAGTTACCTGAACACCTAAATCCTTAGCCACAATAGGTTGGTCTCGGTAATCTGAAACTTTGGAGACGTTTGGAAAGGACCTACAGTCTCATCAATCACAACATCTCTGCTGAAAGTCAAGAGGTCAGTGTCAATATCAATCAATCTATAGGCCTTATGATTGTCATTGTACCTATAAGCACCAATTTCTTACTCTTAGGATCTAACTTGGTTCTCTTTTCATCTAGAATCTAGGCATATGCAATAGAACCAAAGACCTTAAGATGATTGACTTTCGGTTTCCTCTGAGACCATGCTTCCTCTGGGGTCTTCTCCTTCACTCCCTGTGTTGGAGAACGGTTGAGTAAATAAACTGCAATATAGACCGCCTCAGCCCAAAACTTCTTGGGAACACTCTTGTTCTCCATCATATACTGAGCCATCTCTATGATAGTACAATTTTGCCTCTCAACAACTCCATTTTGTTGTCGAGTGTAGGGTGTGGTAAAATTGTCTTTTGATGCTGTGTTTAGCACAAAGGTTGTTGAATTTTTTGGAACTCATTAAACACCTCAGATTTTAATTTCAAAAAATAAACCCACATTTTTCTACTAAAATCATCCACAAACAAAAGAAAATACCTGCACCCAATGACTAATGCCGCATTCATTGGTCCACAAATATCTGCATGAACCAACTGCAAGACGAGCTTGGCTCTGCAAGCTTGACCGTCATCAAATGGTGTTCTATGTTGCTTCCCTGCCTGGCAAGCTTCGCACACACCCTGTATCTGTTGCTGAATGTCAGGAATGCCATCTACCAAGTTCGCTCGAGCCAACTGAGAGAGGTAGGATAAATTGAGATGCCCATACCGCTGATGCCAAAGTGTAGTATTGTTTGATGCACTCTTGATTGCCAATGCATGTTCCCTAACCTATTTAGGGTGCAACAAGTCTATACAGTCCACGATCTTCTATACCAAAAGCAATAGTCTTCTTGGTCTCCTTGTCAATGGTACTGCATTTGTATTTGTTGAACACAAATCTAGATTAGGATTATGGCACATAATCTGACTTACCGAAAGAAGATTAAGCTCCATTCTCGATACATAGCACACATTGAGAAAAAGCAACTTCTTCCCTCCAGAGGATATTTGCACAATCCCTCTGCCTACGACGGTGTACTTCTCACCTCCACCAAATATCACTAAATCAGAGCAAGCAGTGTACTCTGTGAACCAGTCTCGCCTGTTGGTGAAATGACATGATGCTCCTGAATCAATGTACCATGTAGATGACTCTGACTGATCTACTGGTTTCCTGGCCATGAATGCATAGAAAGCCAATGCCTTCTCCTCTGAATGCTCTGTGACATGAGCCTTCTGTTGAGACCCTCCCTGGTTGGATTTGTCATGTCCCGATATTAAGGTATTGTTTAAATTAAAGATTTAAAACATCATGATAAGTTAGAGAAGTCGTTAATGTATAATAATATTAAATAATGTTATATTTATGGTATTTATAAATGATAATATAAATACAAAAATAATATTATCAATATTGATATTATTATTATAATTACAATATAATATATATATAAATATATTTATATATTTAAATAATAACATAAATATTATTATAAATATATAAATAAGTATAAATATAAATAAGAAATATTATAATCATTTATTATAATAATATAATAAATATATAATACATAATATATAATATAAAATATAATAATGATATAAATATTTAAATGTACTAAATATACATATTTTATCTCATATAGAGATAAGTCTAAAATCAGCGATAGCTATACAAGGCAAGCTTAAGATACCTATAATATACTAATAAAATATAAAAGGGATTCATTGTCTATGAAATAAGGATGGAACGATTCATATAGGATAAGACAAAACTTAATATATGTAACGATTATAAAGGGAGATTCCAGCGATCATAATCACAATTGAATATATTAAAAGATGTCTCCAAAAGGTGCGATCAACCTAAAACAAACAGCAGCGAATGTCATAAGAAGACCAAGTTGTAAATAAAGGGTGCAATTAGCAAGTAGAGGGCTGCAATTGGTATATGTGTAGGGATATCTCTTTTTATAAGAGACACATCCATTGATTGAAGACATGAGATGCTATATTATGTAGAAGGAGATATGACGGAAGGCAGATTAGAAGAAAATAATATATTTCTAAACGTAAATATGTATAGTTGCTGAACTAAGGATATATATACATCTACATATTTTAAAGGAGAAACAAATAGAAGGCAAGAACATGGATGGACATTAAAAGCAAGCATCGATGAGAATTACAACCATCAATTCGTGAAGGATTAAAAGACAAATACAATTCGTGGCATAACAGTCTTAAAAGAGATAATCAGTTCGGAGGATAAAAGCATCGAACTTCATTCAATACACAATTACCATCATCAATTCAGAGGATTCAAACACAATATAATTCACTTGGGAGCAGTCTAAATCAAAGATTATCAATCCAATATAAACAGCAGTCTCTGTTATCTATAAGAGGGAAATGGTGAACGTTATAACAGTACTTCCAGCAATAAAAGCATCAGCGAAGGTATGCCATATCCCAATTCCTCCAAGTTTATAATATTACTTACTGATCTAACAGATTTAAATGATAGAACCGTTGAATTAGATTTGTATTGGTATGCATTCGATTTATATTGAATATGTCTATAATGAAAACATCGAATAGTCTAGAATATAGTAAGCAAATAGAAAATGCAGCCCCTTTAATATGTTAACACCATGATTGTATAAGGAAATATCATATAGGATTGTATCTAAAAGATATGAGCAAATAAATTATGATGAGGAAAAGAAATGAGTTCTTAACTTGGAATATTTATCTTATGAATGAGATCAAATATAAGGCAATGAAATCATTTATATGTTGAGCATGAAATGAATTATCAATGAGCCAAGTATGAGGCTATGACTAAGAAATGATAAGGTTCCCAAGTGGAATAAGAAATATGATATCATGATCCGGAAAGGATAATATTATCAACGATGGATTCATAACTCATAATCTCATAACCTATCAAGAAGGATGTCAAGCCTCACCCTTAAGCATCTTACCACTTGTGAGTTTGGGGTTAAGGACGTATGATTAAACCTAGGCGGCCCTCAAGTGGATGAGGAACACCGGGTGTGTGTGAAGTCCCTTGAGCCAAGAGACGAGGAACACCGGGTGTGTGTGAAGCTCTTGGGCCTATGGTAAGTATGAGCTCATATTGTTTATAATTGTGCCCAACGGTGGGTGACTCTCGATGGGATGAGGAATGCCGGGTGTTGCATTAAGTCCCCTTGGGCCAAATGGCGAAGGACCCCGGGTGTTGGGAGAAGCCTTTGGGCCTCCGTATGGGATGGATATGGACGCCTTAGCAAACCATGCTCATATGGGAGATAGGATTGATTAATGGTAGGGCTACCCTAAGACTCCCTCATGGTAGTGCATGAGAGTTGTGAGAGAAATTATGTGAATATGTTATGTATATATTTATAATGTAAAGAGAAATAATGTGAATGTGTAATGTATATGTTTATAATAATGTGAATGTATAAGGCATATGTTTATTATGTTAAGAGAAATGATATGGTTATGATTGTAAGGTTACAAAGCCTTAAGTACAATTGTGGAAAGTATATGGATTTGATTATTGATCATTAACCCTAATTATGATATGAAAAGGAAAAATTGAATACTAATGTTCTCTCTTGTAAGTTGAAATTGTGCAAGGTTAAGAAAAATTTTGGCTTACTAGAAGGGGACATTACAGGATTTGTGTTCAGCCAACTGTTTTCTGTAGTGCTTCATATGACCCTGCTTACCACAATAATGACAAGTGATGTTTTTCAGATTCTTTGTTGCATCCTCATTATTACCTTGTCCTTTCTTCGAGGACCATTTGCCTTTGCCTTTGCCTTTGCCTTTGGTTGCAAATGCTTGTTCCACACTCGCTATCTCATTGGTGGTACCAAACTGTTTCTTCCATCTGTCCTGTTACAAGAGCTTATTGCATAGCTCGTCGAACTTTAGGTCAACATTCATAGTGGTGATATTGAGTGTCTCAATGAAATGCTCATAAGCACATGGTAACCTTTTTAGCGTGATTACCACCATGTCCTCTTCCATCTTTCGACCAATGGCTAAAAACTGATTTTTAAAATCCTTGATCTTGAGTAAATGCTCCTGCAAGGATGTGTGCTCGGCCATAGTGATAAAAAAAAAGCATATTCTTTAGAAAAAAAAGCCCCGCCTTTATCTGAAGTCTCATGGAGCTCATGCAGATGCTTCCAAATTTTTGCAAAGGTTTTGCATGTCTAAACCTTCGGAAGCATCTCATTTGTCACTGATAACTTGATTAGCATGACGACTTCTCAGTCACATGCATCAAATTTTTCCTATTCTTTATCCACAGTGGTTGGACGGGTCTCAGTATCAAGAATGATCTTGTCAAGGCATCGGTACTCGATGATCGTAAGCATTCATTTCTGCCAGGTGTTGTAATTCTTTCCAATAAAACGTTGGCTGCCTTCCAACATGATGTTGGGTAAAGAGGCCATTTTTCTGCAAAAAAAAAACCACCCTCTTCTGCTGTAAAAAAAAGCCTGTCCACAAACCCTAGCACAAGAAAATACTTAGTTTTTTTTGAAAAAATAAAAGGAAAAAATACCTGATTTTTTTCTGTGCCCTAGCCAGCACTAAACAACCATGAGTGTGTACAAAAAATCGTCAAAAAATGGTTACAATGCCCACAAAAGGGTATGAAAACCCTAGCCATCCAATAGAGACCATGATATTGTCAAAAAATCACCAAAAAAGGTGAAAAACTACCACGAACAAGTCTGTAATATGACCATAAACCCTAGGCGCCTGAAAAAAAACAACGTTTTTATCAAAAAAGTCCAAAACAGTGCAGAAAACATCCCCAATCTCCAAAACAGTGTAGAAAACATCCTCAATCAAGTCTGCAATTTCGCAAAAACTCTAGGTGACCAAGTTTTGGGGAAAAATGTGCAAAAAATACCCATGTTTTTGATAAACAGGTCTGAAAACCCCTGCAGAATGTTATTTAAGAAAAAAATGACCTGCGATTTTTCCCTTAAAAAAAAAACACTATTTTCTTCAGAAAAACAGTGATTTAAGAAACCCTTGATTTTTGAACCAAAAACCCTATCTTGTTCCATACAGCACCGTACTATTTTGTACAGTGTCATTTTGTTCCTTTCTATGCTTTGAACCAAACGTCCCTCAAACCGTCACTGCCGACAGCAGTGCTTAGGTCTTCACTCGTTTTGTAATATCCCAAATGGGATATTATGCAATAATTCTGATTTTTCTACTCAAACCCTAATTCTGATTTCTGATTTTTATATTTTCAGCAGACCGATACTTCATAAAACACCATAAATATTATATCAAAGCATCAAAAGAATATGACATATGATTCGCCCAAGCAAGTGGAATAGATTTCACCATGAAATACACAATTGCACCCAAGATAACAATGCTCAAATGAAGAAACCAATCTACTGCTATAAACTGAATATAGAACTCTGATTTTTACATAACCAAGAGGCGAACATGCCCAAACACAAATCATATATATCTGCTGTTATGAATCAGCCCTAATATCATAATTACATACCAATCATGAGCCAAAATTGCCCTCAAAGAGTGGCGTTCCACAATAGGGTTGGAAACCCTAGATTAATGGTGCCAATCGCCTTATGTGCAACCTTCCAAGATGGGCGAAGTGGTCTGCTGTAGCAGATCTGCTGTAAATGGAACCCTAGCAGCCCAAAACTCCTCAAATTGCCTTCAAGAATCAAGTCGCCAATGCTCCAAAGAGGTGCGCTCCAAGCTAGGTGTAACGCCCCACTAGGAAACCCCAGAGGACAACACAAATATGCTTTAAAAAAATAGGATAATTTTTTTTTTTTGTTTAAGGATAGAAATAACAAAGTAATGTCAACCACATCAATACATATCACTAAACTTACTTGTCCTCTAAGGTTCCACAGCTGCATTACTTACTAAACTATTTACAGGATTAAGAATTAACTAACATCAATAATTCAATTCTAATCTATTGCTTCACATGTAAGAGCACTTACATTTTCATGATATAACATTAAATAAGAAATCAACAAGATCATATAATTAGAACTACAAGTTCATATACAATTTCCCATACATAAAGGTACATCATCACATCATTCACGCTGGCACTTTTTGGATTACATTGGAATACTTACAATATGATAAATTTGATACACAACACTAGCACATGAGAATAAATAGCTGCCTCATCAATCTATAACATAAATCTGGAATCTGCATCACAAGATCCATTCTTCTCGCACACGAACATTAGCAAGGGAGAACCAATGGAGAAAATAGCACTACCACCCAATCGTGTGGAACCCTAAGGTCCACCCCTCTGTGCTAGGAGATAACATAAGGTTCCATAGCAACAACATACAAGAAGACAGAAGACTGACAGTTGCAAGGACTACACATGACTCAAGTACAACACGGGTCAACAAGATGACACAAACAACATAAACAACACTTCCTCACTTAACAGAACTTCCAGAGGCATTCACACAAAATAAAGAAAGAACAACAAGAGGGAATGCTAGGCTGCAGTAGGGAAGGTGTCATCACATAGCTCATCATGGGTTACCCTGGCAGGTCTTCCTAGGCACCGGCCCCCATCCTGGGTTATCCTGGCAGCCTCTCCCGACCGCCTGCCCCCATACAAACTCATGTGGAACCAACATACCTCTCATGAGGACAAGGCAGCTGATTTGTCATTCCAGGCCTTCTCATCTCATCTCAAGCCTAAACGAGCACTTGAGCCATGAGTGAGGCATACTTTATCTTAATTAGTGTGAAAGCTCTCCCACCCTCCAAATTTATTATTAAGTTATCACTGGATTAACAACTTCCAATGGGTTATCCTGGCAGCCACTTTGGGCACCGGCCCCTCACTGAAAGCCACCTCCCCACCTACATCTAGAAGACCCTAACTATCAAGCAAGACATAAGATCAAGATTCCATATACCATGCAAGGCATTTACCTTCTTGCATACCAATCTCAACAAAAAATATCCCAAAGCAAGGCATGGGTCCTTTTGCTCCAAAAAAATCTTAACCATAAACAAAATGTAAGCCAGAGCAAGGCATGGGTCCTCTTGCTCCCAAAAATTTTAACAATAACAATAAAAAGGACTCTACCCTTCATCATAAACATGACAACAACATGAGTTCCATAAACAGAGGAAATCAACAAAAACCAATACATATTCAATCATAAGCAAGGTTACATAATCACACGACTACCCCTCCTAGCCTCTGGAAACAATTTTCCCAAATAACACAACGCATGACCCATATCACATCAACTCCCAACACATCATCACTTAATAAACCAAAATAAGATCATTCATCAATAATTCAAATACAACACCACAATTGCGACATATGATAGAATGCACTAATTATAGGTCTTGAAGAATGTAACATTAATTGAATCATGATCAATCATCTAACAATCATAAGGCAAATCTTCCTCAACAATATAGAACTATCATATTCCAACCACTAGTACTAGTTACTTTTAGGGTCATAAGATATAAGAGTCCACGAGTAAACAATGTTTTAACTAATAGTTCCCAAGACTGATGTTAATTTCATTTAATTAAAATAACTGCGACCAAACTGCAAATAACTCTAAGACATACAAATTAAACACAACAATTATTTACACTATTTACAGTGATATAGATTTCATTAATAATCTAGATAATTGTAAATACTATTAAATATAACTATAAAAGCAAGGCTAAAAGCCTATAATATTAGAATGCTATAAATATCTTACACTAGTTAGAATCACAAGATACCAAACCCGAAGCTACAATGAAAGAACATTGTTCTAAGGTTAGCTTGAGAATAAAGGAATACAGAATAATAAAACATTCCTATAGATCTAAAATCTTCATCAAATCTACCACACTTTTAACCACATACATAAGATAGGATTATCACAAAATGAATTTGTTGAGAAGACTTTAGAAGATAACAACAATGTAAAATGTGAAAGCATAGACAGACCATGCCGATTGATTTATGGAAAGCCTCAAAGAGAGTCATATGATGGAAAGCAATGATCGTAGGATATGCACAAAATAAATTTGTTGAAAAATCTTAAAGAAACCCAAATCAAAAATATAAAGTTATTGGTGACGCAACTAACTATTTTAACAGAGACAAAATAGGTGAGAGGTAGAAAGTCACAAAATATTCATATCTCCAAAACGGAGAACTGGGTATGGACGATTTCTAGATATGATTTAGGAAACTAGGTCATACACCATATATAAAAAAAATTAAAAAACCCAGTGTGTAAAACGAAAGTTATACCTAACGCAATAGCCTGCTAAAACAGAGACGAAATGGCTGAAAGGTAGACAGTCACAAAACATTCATATCTCCAAATCCGCAAACTGGGTATGGACGATTTCTGGATATGATTTAGGAAACTAGGTCATACCCCATATATAAAAAACTTAAAGAAACCCAGTTTGTAAAACGAAAGTTATACTTAACGTAAAAGCCTACTAAAACAAAGATGAAATGGCTGAGAGGTAGACAGTCACAAAACATTCATATCTCGAAAACGGTGAACTGGGTATGGACAATTTCTGGATATGATTTAGGAAACTAGGTCGTGCACCATATATAAAAAATTTAGAGGAACCTAGTTCACAAAATTAACGTTATGGCTGCTGCAATAGACTATAAAAACAGAGATGAAATAGGTGAGAGATAGACAGTCATATCAATCGGTGATTCCCAGAAATGCAATGATACAAACATGCACAATTGGATCTGATAACAAGGTTTCTAACCTCTCAAGCAAATTACAATCAATGAAAAAAATTATAAATCAAATATTTCCTTCAACTGAAAAAATGAGAAAGAAATTAGAACCAAAGGAACCTAATTTCGCTTGCTTGACTGGGCTAAAGATTCGACGTCGAGTTCAACTGCTGCAGCCACAAACTAGTCTCCCCCCCAAAAGTTCCATCTCCTGAAGATTCTTATGAGAGAGAAATCTCCCCCCTAAAAACAACCCAAAAACTCCCTATTTAGAGAAAGAAATCCCCTAAAATCTTCCAGAAGATTCCCCCCCACAATAGGCAATAACTCCTGCATGAACAATATCTTACAGTTTGCCATTTTTAACATTTTACAACTAGACCAAGATAAATATATTTTATGGCAATACATAAATATTATTTATTTAACTCTAGTTGTAATTACATTTATTACTATTATTATTATTTATCAACTTAACTTCTAGAATAATATATTTTTCATAAACTAAATTTACATAAGGACATTTATATATTTATTTATTTAGCAAAAATGCTTCATAACTAATTATTTTATTTTAAGGCAACAATAACCAAAACAATACCAACAAAATAACCCAACTGCCAAACCATACTTGACTATTATGCAAGATCAGAAAGTAAGACCACCAGAACAATGACTGACTATCATGACCAAACCGACAACACTGACAGGGTACACAATCAGATACTCATCCTCTTCAAGGATGATGGCTAGGCTAGGGGACCATATGTTATCTCCATTCAATAACTTCCATTGGTATGAAGGCATGCTTAGACTTGCCAATTCAGGTGGGGTCAATGCCTGGTACCTGCAACCTGCAGCAAACAAAAGTGCCGAAGACATACATATAATCATCCAAGCAGGCACATAGTGACAGGGAATCGCAGCGTAGTAGGGTACTCATTATGAGTAATACTATACTGTCCCTTCACAAAACACATCACAAGTATCCACATTAAACAAATTCATTAGTAACTAAACAACCAGATAACACAGACAAATAATCGCATTAATCACGTAGTCAAACTAATTTACATAATCAATTGACCTATAACTGATCACAACATAAGCATAATGTATTAATCATAAAATATCAACAATGTCATCATAATAAACATCAATGAGTGTCATCAACTATATCATAACAATAAGCTTACCATCAACATGTCTATCATACCCTACGTATTCTGAGTATTTTACCTTCTTCTTCATGCTCCTTAGCTCGACCACCTGCTCATCCAGGGTGAGAATGGAGAGGCACTACACTAGGGAAAGCCCTAGGTCATTTGCCCAATATGAATGCTCTCCAAAGCTGATATAGATTTCTGCCCTTGATGATTTGAAGCTCAAGTGAATCCCCGTCACGGAATCCTCATCTAGAGAAGCTAGATTGTCGCCAAACTTCTCCTAGGATGCTTGAGGTTTTCGTCCCAAGATCCTCTCCTAGAGATCGCTCTCCAATGTGTAATGAATGAATGCTTGAATGATGATTTTGCAATGCCAAGAGATCTCCTTTATATATGCAATTCACCTATCCCTCAATATGGCCGACCCATGCAAAGACACTTACAATTTGAATGTGTTTTCCCTCCAAGAGGGCCGACCATCAATCCTCCATATGGGCACTCAAATAAATTAAATTAAAGATATAATTTTCTTCTCCTTCAAGCACTAGCATGTAGATAGTATATTTTATCGGGCGCCTAGGGAATAATGACAAGGGCAACCTCCATGATGACGTGTGAGTAAATCACAAGTGAAACCATGATCAATGCGTCCAAATGTTTGTCTTGGCATGAATGAGAGCATCTCCATGACACAAGGTGAACCTCCAAAAGTCCCGGAGCCGAATGAAAAGCCCAAATCAACTCTAATGGCGACCATTCCAAAAAAGGGGACATTACACATTCACAAATCCCAAGGTTCAACTTGGGCTCCAATACCATATAACAGAAATCAAACATAGAATGATTACCAAGATATTCGATAAATCAAATAAGAAGAAAAACGCTTTCTTAGGTTACAGTGACTAAATAAAGCTTAAACTAAAAATAGTAGACTAAAACAGATTTAGCTAAAAAAAAAGTGAAAACTGTCATGCCCCTGACAAGGAAGATTACTATTAAACAAAAGAATTAATAAAAAACCAATCCGCCAGCCATAATAAGACAAAAGAAAGCGCTAGAAGACAAAGACAAAGTAAGTGCTAGAAGACAAAGGGTGTAAGACAAATTAAACTTTAACTATTATTATCAAAAGGCAGCGGTGATGTTTAAAAGGGTATGACCCATTGGAAAAAGGCAACAGATGTATGTAAAGAGGTGTGCTTCCATTCCAAGGAGGATATAAAAGAAAAATCATGAAACATTTGAAGGCATCGATGAGGAAGCAATTTTAATCCATCTAGCAGAAATAAAAGCATTAAATATATAAGAGAATTACAACAGAAATCAAATATATACAGCAGAAAATTATTTATTGTAGCCATTTGGGAATAAACTTGCCAATCCATCAAGAGGTACTCAAATAGCAATCATCTAGCAAATTCCTAAGCAATCAGTTTTGAATTTAAGGAAGAGTCTTGCAAATAGGAAGGATGGCCCCCCTTCCAAGTTCACAAGAGATGAGAGGATGGCTCTCCTCTCATGCTCTTATCAAGTTGGCCAAGAGTTGGAAGAATGGCCCACCTTCCATGCTCTTGAGCTTGAACAAGGAGGATGGCCCCCCTCCAAGGTGGACTGGGAGTTGTAAGGAGGGCCCCCCTTACATGCTCTCAGCAATATTGAGGATGACCCACCTTAATATTGCTATTTGCAAGTATTTCTAAGAAATTCACTATGTGATTGGCTTTGAGGGTTGTGCTATGATATATTGAACTGAATATTGTTTATGCTATGATGTATTAATATCATTATTAATTATGCTATGATGTATGAATTGAATATAAATAATGCTATGATCTGAATATTATCATAATTTCTTGATAACTAATATTTCTAATATCAAATTTTAGTGATTACTATTGTTTGCAAGTCAAGAAATCAAGAATATCCCCAAAAGGGACATTACAAAAACTAATTAAAGCAAACCATCTAATTAAAGACTAACCTAACTAAAGCTGAGTTGACTATCCAAGTTGACCATTACAATATAATAATACTTTAATAGCTACACCAGGTTACGGTCTCATTTCTTGGCCGTTGCATGTCGTGAGTTAAGGTGTGTCTAGCCATAAAGGAGGATGAGAAGGTAGAGGAACATAGATTGCATATGAAGGTAGAAACGAGGTCTAAGGGTGTGCCAATACCAATGCATTCAGCACAATCAACTATGCCTATTCCATCCATGGTTGGTAGTGGTAGTAGTGATGTTGCCACAAGAGGAAAGAGAAAGACTAGTGCTAGTGAGATGCTGGGGACAATTGCAAGTATGTTCAATATGCATGCACGGGATGTGATAGTCTTCTATTGCCAAATTTCTTTATGCCCAAGCCATCCCATTTCATGTGGTCAATTCTCCTTACTACAAACAAATGATCAAAGATGTAGCTTCTATTGCTCGCTCATTTGCCCCCTGGAGATCATAAACTATGCACTACCCTCCTTGACAAAGAATATTCTAAAGTGAGTTTGGTGATAGAGGACATGAGGCAAACTTGGATCAAGACCGGTTGTTCTATTGTCATGGATGGGTGGACCGATATTAGATGTTGGCCACTTATCAACATCACAATCACATGCCCAACCGGCTCTTATTTTCTTAGAGTTGTTGATTGTTCAGAAAAGCACAAGGATGCGAACTTCCAATTGAAGATTTTGAGAGAGACCATAGAGGAGGTTGGGGCCTCAAATGTTGTATAGGTGGTCACTGATTCAGCACGTGTGCAAATTGGCTAGCATGATGCTTTTGGACCCCATGTTATGTTCATGCATTGAAAGACATAGGGAAGATAAATTGGGTGAAGCAAGTGGTGGCAGAAGCTAGAGATATTCAAATGTTCATTTGCAATCACCACACCTCACTCGCTCTCTTCAGGGCTTTTTTCAAAGAAGGAATTCCTCAAACCTACGGAGACAAGATATGCCAGTTATTTCATGTTGTTAAAGAGGATGCTTAAGGTGCATGAGCCTCTACAGTTGATGATGTTGAATTTAGAGTCGAGTAGATGGCCTAATTCAAGCTCTACTGAAGGAAAAACTATCAAACAAAGGATCTTTGATAACGATTGTTGGACCACTGTGAGGTAAGACATTGTTGATTTTATTAATAAATTGTTGATTTTATTAAATATTAAATATTAAATTGCTGATTTTATTATTAAATTTTTTTATTTTAATATTTCAATTTTATTGCTCAATGTTTCTAAGTTTCTAACTTGTCATTTAACTTTGAGTTTCATAATCTTTTTTTTTTTTGAAATTTTTGTTTGCACTTTACAGATATGTTTGCTCCTTCATCTCACCTATTGTAGATGTCATTAGATATGTTGATATGGACTCTCCTAGTCTTGGAGAGATCTATGAGACATTTGACAACATACTTGGGAAGATGAAGCAACCAATTTTTGCTAAGGATCCTAATTTGGGATTACATGAGCAGCATATTAAGCCCATTGTGATGTAGAGGTGGAACACTATGAATACCCCTGCTCATGTGGCAGCCTTTGCTCTAGATCCCAAATGGTATGCACCAAAGGTTGGAAGGCTTCCTCCTTGTGATGATGAAGAGATGAGAAGGGTTAATGAAGGCCTTTCCAAAGATGTATTCAAATGAGGAGTCTAGTATACTTCGCACACAATGGCTTGCCTTCACAAATCTTCGTGGTCCAACATTCAATATACTAGAGGCGAAGATAGATAGAGCTACATTAGCTCAAACTAACCCTATGGGATGGTGGACATGGCACAGCAATGCTACACCAAAGTTGAAGATGCTTGCCATTCGCTTCCATTCACAGGTTGCTAGTCCTTTGCTACAAAGAGGAATTGGTCCACATACGGCTTTATCCACTCTCTCAAGAGGAATAGGCTTACCCCTAGACGAGTGGAGAAGTTAGTGGTTGTGTATAGTGCTTTGTGACTTTAGGATCATTAGACTCTAGAGTATTGACAGACTCTAGTGTAAGATACCCAACTAATTCTACTAAAAATTTTCCTTAATCAAATTTACTTGCATTTCATTCATCAACTACTCGACAACTTATTGATGTGTATCAAAGATAACAACTTGAAGCTGGGTACTTGTCTTCTGCTTGATTCAATCTTATGGCAAATGTCTTATTACATGGGTAATGCTTTCAATAGCATGAAGTTACAAACTTATTCAGATGGAAATACAAAGGAAGGCCTTGAAGCCTTGATGTTTACAATGACTTCTATACTTGATCAACTCAATCAAACTCAATGATGTCAACTGAATGTCAACACCTCACATTACAACAAGGGAGCATCACCTTGCTTGTTGAGGGAGCATCACCCCAACACTTGAAACTCACAAGCCTCAAGATTACAAGCTCAATAGCTTTGCAGAGAGAATTTTGTCAAAATGAATAGATACCAAATGAATGAGAGAGCTCCTCCTTTTATAGGCCTTCCAAAGGCAATGAAGGCACGTTTTTCAATGCGCAAAGAGGAACCAAGGCACGTTTCCCAAGAAGCATATCCAAGGGAATATTCCATCTGATGACTCATTTTGAGTTGGCAAACTTAACCAGAGACCTTGACACGGATCCTGAAGACATTTTGTCGACCAATGAGAGCTCAAGTTGTGTAACTACCTTAACCACCTCAACTTAGGCGCAATTCTAGTGTTCTTCAGACAGGGTGCTAGCTTTGGAGGATTTGCTCATGAAATAGCACCCTATGGGTCTTAGGCACACATCTTGATTGTTTTGAACTGATGATTGTGACTTAGTGACAACAAGAGATAATGCAACTTGGAAACGTTTCCTTGTGTTGCCTTACACTTCCAGGGAACTCTATGCCAAGTCAACCTGCTTGAGGCGCTCTTCTGAGTGAGTGTAGGAGACTAGTGCCTTGTGTTGGATTCATCTTAATGCATGTGGTGATGTACATTTGAAGATCTTGTGGTGAAGTGAGACACTTACCAAAATGTGCATCTCACGTAGTTTCAATCCTAGGCGCCAGAATCAAGGAGTTTTGACCAATACATGCGCCTAAGCTAGAAGTTTCCTTCTTTAACTTTGATTGTTCATCAAAATGACTTTCCTAACTTCAAATCCTTCAATCAAACCACCATCCATGCTAGGCGCTCATTTTGGAGTGTTTAAACTTGAATTGACGCCTTATGAAGGTTAGGCGCACTCTGGGGTTTTGTAAGAACAAGAAAGTGCGCCTAGCTCAATTAGGCTCTTTCAATGACCACAAACATATGTTAGGTGAATGATCAGTTGCAAGTGATGCTCAACTAGTTAATAGATGACTTCATCTTCTTGATTGTTACCTTCAAAACCCAAGGCGCTCATTTAGGTGAGTTCAACCTGCTATTGGCACCTAAGCATAAAAACCTCATTCATACCCACTCCACTCATCTCCATATTAGGCGCTGGGTTGGAGGAGGTTAAACACACGAAGTGCCTCAAACTAAATCCCTTACTGAGTGCTACCAGTGGATTTGAGAGTTAGGCGCCAAAATGAGCTTGAATTTCCTAGAAATGTGCCTAAACATCATGAAAGCATTTTTGACAATGTGACCACTGGAGTTGATGAAAATGACTCTCAGACTTAGTCAAATTTTAGGTTTCTAACTCTATTCTTGCAAAACAAAACGATAGAGTTAGTCAGAAACCAATTCATTCATTTAGAATTAGCCTCCGGGAATGAGGAATAGGCTAATCTATTATACACTTGATGATCAAGTCGGAAACGGGGACATGACATCTAGCTTTATGGTGGTATGTTGGTTTCGAAGACACCACCAAAGTTGATGAGGAGGAGGTACAGAGGGATTGGTTGGAGTTCCATTGGATGAAGCAGCCCCTCACAGTGGCAGTGACTCAAAGGAGGACTCTGATTCTGATGCAATGTTGAAAGATGCAAATTACGGGCAGCAACATACTTTCTTTATTTTTGTATTTTCATTATGTAGTTGAAATTTGCAGTCTTTGGGCATTTGTTATATTTTTTAATATCACATGCATATTGACAATGAATTATGAAAGCAATTAAGCTTTGACATTTGCTAATTTGTTCGACCCTGATGTGAACTCTCAATTCAACTCAAATATTATGTATTAAGGATCTATAATGTATATGATGAATGCTTTATCAATGTTATCATATGAATATTTGAAATTTCCCTATTTTTTATATAGCTGTCCCCTTTGTCGTCCCCTGTCATCCCCAAAAAATCTCGTCCCCTACTGTCCCCATCCCGGAAACTTAGGGTGACCTTGGTTTATAGTGCATACTTGCACATTGTTGCAATTTAGTACAACCAAAATTTCTCCATCGAGATCATTTGATGGTGTGTTGATACACCATATTATGACCCACATTATTGAGTTGATTTTTAGACATGGATATGGGAAACATACATAGGTTAGAAAATTCAGGATGAGTATATAATTGATGCAGAGTTGTGATGGAGAGACAGAGATTTGTTGATGAATTCCAAATAGTGACAGCTGGTTTATTCACAGATTATGGTACATTGAAATAATTAATGATACAGTTTTTCTGCCATGAGCAGCTTTCTATGTGTCAACTTTGCCAGTTCTGAGTCATTGACTCACAGGTGTAGAGAGCACAGTGATGATATAGCTTGATTGAATGATAAGACATTTGAGTTTTTAATGCGATTGGAGAACCTAGAGGAGATTCACTTCCCATGGAGAGGCTTTTTATACAGACTCTTGACTAGGATGAATCGTGGGTAATCTAATATTGCAGAGATTGGTTGAGTTCATGGATATTAATGACTAACACTATAAGCAATCCACTATGACTGTATGGTTTGCTCTCACTTGGAAAAGATAGTTTGTTTATAGTGGACATTGATAGACTAATGATTACCAATCGTTTAGTACCTAAGATTTACAGCAGTTTGGAGTCAACGACCTGCATCAAATACAATTGCAGAGTAGAGATATTGGACATGGATTTTTTGTAGAGTTTAGGACCCGTGATCATCAACGTGAGGTACCACATAGGAGATTATACTCTTCAGTTCACACCAGTTCTGATTGAAGATGATTGACTGCATACAGTTGATTCATGACAAGATTAAGGGAGTGTTTGTTAGAATACTTAATTGCATGTATCTAATTCTAAATTCCTAGTACTAAAGTCTACATTTACTACCTTGTTAGAATACTTAAGTTCTTAATTGTACTTATAGTACCACTTTTGTTATCTTATGATTAGTTGATGTCTAGGTGGTTGTACCCGATTATTCACAGGTAGTCGTAGTATGTAATGTATTTATATGTGGAAGACAATGAATAAAGGGAAGTATTCTGCACTGAGTTTGCCCAATTGTCTGTGTGTCTATCTTTACTTTTTGTTCAATATTGTAACAGTTGGAAGCAACATCACTCTTTTGGCCAATATGTGTATTGTAAAAAATAGAGTTGATTGTAATCAATACCTATAAATCCTTTTATTCTAGCAACAATAGACAAGTATACAAAGTTAGAATTTTGTTAAACAAAAGTATAGTATAAGAAACAACATCCATTGTCAGTGTTGCCGAACCAAACTAACTGGTATACTAATTGTGAAAATCAAGCCTCTTAATGTAACTGCGTACAATCTTTGTGCATAGCATCATGGAAGATTTAATATTTAACATTCCTCAACCCAAACAAATTATAGTTTAAGGCTTATTGAATTTCATTTTCAGTATTTTATACTCTATTAACTTATTAAGTCACTTGTATGTTGCAGCCAGGTATCCATCATAAGATCAGAATGATTAACATCCTCATTTACATAATCCACTGAAAAATCATCCAATATTCATTAGCAAAAGGGCTGCTATTTCAACCTTAGAAATACCTAGGTGGTCATTAAAAACAGATATATCATGTCAACTTCATAATTCTCGTACTAGAAAAAGACAGAAGTCCCCTAATAGATCTTTGGTGAACCTCATGCTATTCCAAGAAAAATAAGTCTGCAGTTAATAATAATATCTAGTTATATATAATATAAAAAATATACAAAAATAATATAAATAAATATAATATTATAAATATATCAACATTAATATTTCTATAATATAAATATAGGTACCTAAGTATTTGAAATTATTTTATTTTTGATTAAATTAGATTAACTTATCCATGTTTAGTTTACAATGTATAGAGTAGGTTAAAAGCTAGGAAATTTCTTGCATGACAACAAATAAATTTATAAAGAAAGAAACCTCTTGAAGTTGTATTAATTGAAATCAAAATTTGGGTGACGATTTTAATAGAATAATATATTCATTTAATAGAATAAAACATTCATCTGTTGGTAATGGCAACATTATCCACTTAATTTAAATCCGAAGAAGGCTTCCCCAAAGGAAACGAATGGGTGATATTGCATATATGATCTTGATGTGTACAAACGAACTCTTGTTTTTTCTCGATTGGTCTTGAGGTCAGCATACATACAAGCTTTTAGTTTTATGTGAGGGGAGCTCAAGGTCTACCACAAATTGGTGCAGTCATGATCAGGGAACCTTATCAAGCAACCCAATCACGTAGCACAACAACACAACAAAAACATAAACTCATAAACAAATCTGAAACTATTTTATTAAAATTCACAACACCAGCAATTACAAACTTATTGGCCTTCTAGGCCTCAGCCTCAGGCTTTACAATGCAATACCCAATCGATTATGTGCATACAGCACCAAATCACCTCCCAATGAATACAGAGATCACCCCAATCTACTATCATTCCACCTCTATTCTGCAAGGAATAACCACACCCTTATGTGCTCAGCAGAACCCTTAATCTACAACAATCTCACCTCTGTTCCTCTCCCTCCTGAGGAATATGCTCCAAACAAGAATGACAATCGCCTTTTTATTCTTCCTGAGTGGAAGTTGAAACAGTTATGGAACCGAACAGACAAGTATTCAAACAGTTTTTAACGTTTCAGATTAATGATAATATCATAATATTATTTGACGAATAAAATAAACACCCCTTAATAAAGTCCCATACATCAGCAATGTGGAGCCTTTTTAAACTTTACATCTCATGGTAACAGCTATCGGAAAATAAACTTTAAAGCTATTGGCAAAATATGTGTTCCACAAACCAAGGAAGTCATTATCAGCAATATGGAACTTCCACGAACTTCGGAGTCCTTCCCCACAATCCTCTTTATCGGCGAAAATGGTCATTTCGCAAACTAAATGCTTGTCAATACAACACCTTTAGCCATCAAGCCCTTTTATCGTCAAAGTTTAACTTTCACAAACTTTACAAAAGCTTCGATTATACTCTTGTCGGCATATCGGCAAATTTCTGATACCACAAACTAGTTTGCAAACTATAAAGTTTGCCGATACCAAGTTGTAAGCCACCATCTCCTTTTATCGGCGAAGTTTCTAATCATCAAACTAATACTTTCCTTCTATCGGCAAAACTTACCCTTTCCGAACCCTCTGTCAGCTTCTCGACAATCTTAAAAGACCACGAACTAGCCGAAGACTTAACTCTTTTTCTTCTATTGGTGATTTCTTCTTTCCACGAACTTTGGAATCAGGCCTCACGAACTTAGAGTATTTTAACTTCTACTTTATCGCCTATCAGCGAATGCAATAAACTATGAACTCCACTCCTTAAAGTCTTTATCGGCAAAATTTCGTATCGGTGAACCTAAGGGTTCACAAACCCAAGATTTTGCCGACGAAATTATTAAGCTTCAAACTTTACCGACGGAAGGCTTCTTTTCAATAAACGTGTAGAGTTGCGAGATGGCCTTTAAGCTTAGTCGGAAAAATTGCCCATCGATGAACTAAGCTATCGGCGAACTAAATAGTTCGTGAACTAGGAACTTTACCGACAAAGCTTTCCTCTGACAAATTTCAAAGTGTGAATTTTCCCTTATGAACTGTCGACAAACTGTCAAATCAGGTAAATGCCGAATCGGTGAACTGAGCTGTCGGTGAACTTAAGAGTTCGCGAATTGGGAAATTCTCTGACTGGCTATAACTTAGCCAATTTTCAACCAAATTTCACCAAATTGGAACTAGAGATACCCAAGTGGCTCTTCTACATGATGATGCTTTTAACTTGGCCGAATTAACATGAATTTGCCTCCTAAAGCAAAAAACCAAAACCAATACAAAAAAAGACAAAGCACAACAAAAACTGAACTGAAATAGAAACTGAAACCTGAAATATCTTTGGGTGATGCTGATTGCTTGTGGACCCGGATGCTCCTGCATCACAAATGGGCTTTCCTATGCCCTACAACATTTCTTAATTTTGTTCCCGGGGGTACCAAGGCCTGGACCCGTACACATTCAAGCCAGATACAGGGGCTGGGTCCTACATACCCAGTAACTTAGGTTGTTAGAGAATACATTATGGTCATATCCACAATGAAACTCATAAACTGACCATAAAATTCTAGGTTCTTATCCACATGCATTTGTGAATCCCAAAATTTGTGTAAACAATTCATAGAAAACATTGAGATAGGAAATCGGGGCAAGATCAGATTGAAGGAACCTTAACAAACAAATATTGATCACACTTAAAATAAGGATACTTCACTCTAGTGTATTGGGATTTAAAACTATATAATGAGAGAGTGGAGTTGTCAACCAAGAGATCAACATGCCAAACCCATATTCGAAACATGCACAAAGTATTGATAAGACACAAAATGACATACATAATAATAGTTTTAAATTTTTAATCCAACCTCTATTCCCTTTAGGAAAGGTCGTCATTCCAAAATCTATATTCAAATCAGGCATAAGAATTGATGCAATCATCATGCCAGCTTTCACTATAGAGAATATAGGATATCTATGAGCTTCATAGTCCTCATGATAACAGAAATAACTATATATAATGCATTGAAGGAAGAATTTATGGGCTTTTCTTACAGAGGATTATCTTTTCATACAATTGCTTAAAAGCATATTTGGTAACTAGAAAGTTCTCTAAGAAACGCTATCATTCTTTTATGGTAATAAAATGTTTATAAACCCAATTCACCAAAATTTGCCAGCATTAATAGTAAATTTTATGTGTTTCCTCAGATATTAGTATGTGATAATTATATTCCTTATTTGTTAAATGGAAACTTGGAAAGATTTGCCGACTTTTCTATACCTGTAAAACAAGTTGCATCACTTAAAATTTTTCTTGATCATATCCATCTTGACAAGCTTGGATTTAGGTACTCATGCCAGTTTCATTTATTTTTAGATAAGTAAATTAAAAGAAAAATAGTGTCAACTGAAGGAAAATAGCTTTAGTAACCTTATAAAACAATCTACACAATATGCCACTAAATGCTTGAATGTTTCTATTAATTAAGGGCAAGTGCTAAAATTTGTGTTTTGCTAGTTGCTCATTTAGACAAAAACCCCATACATGGTTTCAGGAATTTTGTAAAATAACGTACAGGATTAGTAACAGGCTCTATAACCTATATCAGTTTCAGTTCTATAATAAAATGGCAACATACCTACAAGTAAAATTTGTACTTGGAAGATGAATTTAGAAGAGAAACACTTGCCTGAGGTTCATTAAGTCCTTTTTTTGGAAATTCTGTGTACTTCTTCTCTGATTAGGTTTTGATGATCTAGAATTTGAAGGAATTATGTATGGTCACCATTGTACAATTGTTTTACAGACATGGCGTTTATATGAGGAAAACAGATTGCTAGAGTTGGTGGATCCAAGGCTAGAAGAATACACGGAGGAAGAAGCATTGCGTTTCATCAAGGTCGCTCTTTGGTGCACTCAAGATACAGCCAAAAGCAGACCGAGCATGTCTCAAGTGGTAACAATGCTGTCGGAAGGGCAAACCTTTACTGAGAAGCTCTCACGGCCTGGTTTCATCTCAGACCTAACAGATTCGAAAATGCCTCCATCGCAAAAGCCCTTGCCCCCAACATTAGGGCGTGAAGGTGCATCCGCACCCATTTACTCCATCTTCAGCAGTTCAGTGGTATTTTCTGAGTTATCAGGTCGTTGAGGCATGCATGTTATGTTGATCCTGATAATTCATTGCCCTTTTGCCCCCTTCATTTTTACAACCGAAACAAAGTTGAGTGCCAAACAGAGAGTTGTGACAATTCGTTGTGTGCTGTCCTCATGTTTCATTCATCCTCATGTAAACGGTTTGTTATGGTATGTAGGTAGTGTAACATTGCTCTTGCTATGGTATATAGGTAGTGTAACAAACAGAGAGTTGTGACTATTGGTTGTGTGCTGTTCTCGTTTTCATTCATCCTCATGTACACGGTTTGTTATGGTATAAAGGTAGTGTAAGATTGCTCTTGCTATGGTATATAGGTAGTGTAACAAACAGAGAGTTGTGACTATTTGTTGTGTGCTGTCCTCATGTTTCATTCATCCTCATGTACACACAGTTTGTTATGGTATATAGGTAGTGTAACAAACAGAGAGTTGTGACTATTCGTTGTGTGTTGTCCTCATGTTTCATTCATCCTCATGTACACGGTTTGTTATGGTATATAGGTAGTGTAACATTGTTCTTGCTATGGTATATAGGTAGTGTAACATTGCTCCCTTCGAAAGATTAACATATTTAGAATGCTTGTGTTGAGCGTCTACTCATATGGGAGTTTATTTTGATCTTTTGGTGTGGGTTTACTTTCACAAATCAAAATGATCCAATTGTTCAATATTTTCATTTTAACTGTTTGAAGTGAATCTTTTTTATTTTAACTATTTGAAGTGTAATATTGCTCTTGTTATGGTATATAGGCATTGTAACATTCCTCCCTTTGAAAGATTAACATATTTAGAATGCTTGTGTTGAGCGTCTACTCATATGGGAGTTTATTTTGATCTTTTGGTGTGGATTTACTTTCACAAGTCAAAATGATCCAATTGTTCAATCTTTTTATTTTAACTGTTTGAAGTGAAGTCTGTAAATTCAAAACGAACTTTATAATCTCTAACTCCAATAACTTCTGAATGTTGGATATTGCAGACTTAATTTATTACTTTCTTTTGTTTTGCAAACGCAATTTCCACTTCATACACTTCTGATTTCTGTGTCTGTGCATGGTATTGCAGGGCAAAGACGTTTGATATATATGTGGTTTGCAGTAGGAGTCACATCTGTGATAGATGTGACTCCTCAAGGAGTCACGCCTATCACAGGTGTGACATTGTCACCCTTTCTTTCGCAGACCATTTGAATTATTGGCTTTAACAATTTCCAATTACTGTTAATATGCAATCGGTGTTTATAATTTGGTAATATGTCATTTGATCATGCTAAATTGATATTTATGTAACATACCTTATAGATTCATATTTAATATGATCATAATGAATATGTTATCTGATCGAAGCTACAAACAACTCAACACTCCCTCTTAGCTCGGGAAGATAACAATATCACAATAATCTCTGTGAATATCACTTATCTGATCTGTAATGAATTTCACAAAGTAATTTAATATCACATAATTCATGATATATAGTATCACCTATCTTGTGATACGTAGCATCACCTACCTCGTGATACTAAAGGATATACTATACTCGAGAACATTACATTCTCCTTATATATCTTAGTTATGGTATGTGCACTGACATTAAGTCACATAATGTCTACCATAACTTAATCATGATAACTCCATGATTCATACCAATATCAAGTCACATGATATCAGTCTAATGAACATTATAAGATCGTCACCTTATAATGTTAAGTACAAGTGTAGATTATCCAAAAGATCGTCACCTTTTAGAAATAAACACAGAATGGGTAGGCCCATAATGTCATAGAGTCACACATATGACACAAGATGTTTGCATATTAAACATCTTTAATATATTAGTACAAATCAATTAGAATCTTACATTTCAATCATACCAAGATTTTTCCTGAAGTGTTCAACTTTCACTTTGAGGAGTGGTTTGGTAAGAATATCTGCAGTTTGATCTCCTGTACTGATATACTCCAACTGAATCACATTCCTTTCCACCATATCACGCACATAGTGATGAGGAATCTCAATATGTTTAGATCTATCATGGAATACTGGATTCACGGATAACTTAATACAGCTTTAATTGTCACAGTGGATGATAGTTGGTTTCAAAGGTTTACCAAATAATCCCACAAGCAGTTTTCTAATCCATACTTCCTCTCTAGCAGCCATAGAAGCTGCAATATATTCGGCTTCTGTAGAACTCTGAGCAACTGAAGACTGTTTTCTGCTGATCCACGATATCATTGCTGACCCTAAACTGAAACAACATCCGAAGGTGCTCTTCCGGTCAGTTACACTTCCAGCCCAATTTGAATCTGTGAATCCATGTAGATCTAAGTCAACCTTTTCATATTTTAAGCCACAATTTAGAGTACCTTGAAGGTATCTCATTATATGCTTCACAACCATAAGATGTATCTCCTTGGGCTCACACATAAACTGACTTAAGGCATTTACAGCATAGCAGATATCAGGCTGGTATTGACCAAATACATCAAGGATCCAATTATCTGTCTGTAAAGAGTGGGATCTGCCAACGGAGAATCTGTTGCTGCTTCCTTCAATTTTTGAAGATTTGTTTCCATGGGGGAAGACATAGGTCTACATTCCATCATACCAAACCTTTTTAATATATCAATTGTGTACTTCCCTTGGTTTAGAATGATACAGTCTGATTTTTGCCATACTTCCAGTCCAAGGAAGTAGTGTAATAGACCTAGTCCTTCATGTCAAATTTTGAAGCTAGATCTTTCTTACACTGATCAATAAAATGATCTTCTCCTGTAATCAATTGATCATCAACATATAATATCAATATTAACATATCACCTTTGCTTTGTTTGAAGTAGAGATTTTGATCTGCATTATTCTTTGAGAAACCTAATCTCAAGAGGTAACTGTCAATTCTTTCATACCAGGCTCTGGGGGCCTGTTTAAGTCCATATAGAGCTTTCTTTAATTTACATACATGGGATCCTGCATTTTGAATCTCAAATCCTTCGGGTTGCTCTAAGTAAACCTCTTCTTCAATGGTTCCATTTAAGAAAGCAGTTTTTACGTCCATTTGATGGACTTTCCACCCTTTGGCTGTTGCAATAGCTAGAACTGCCCTGACTGATGTATATCGAGCAACTGGAGCGAAGGTTTCGTCGTAATCAATTCCTTCCTTTTGTGAAAATCCTCTGGCTACAAATCTTGCTTTGTATTTCCCTATACTACCATCTGCAGCATGTTTGATTTTAAATAGCCATTTTGAAGAAACAACAGATTTCCCTTTTGGTCTAGGTACTATATCCCAGACATCATTCTTCAAGATGGATTGATACTCCTCTGTCATGGCATCCTTCCATACTTGGTGCTTAAGAGCTTCTATAGCACTAGAAGGTTCTGATTTAATGAATTCACTCATTAAAGCTACGTAACTAGAGAATCTCTTAGGTCTTGTGCTTTACCTAAAAGTCCCTGATGGAGCGGCATAATTTTTAGCTTCTTCCATTGTTTTGGTGGCCCAGAGTGGTCTTTTCTTGGGATTTTCTAGTGATGTGATTTGTTCATGGTTTACATCTTCCTCAGGATACTCCGTCTGAAACTCAGGTGTAGGATCCTCTTCTATGCCTGAGTTGGAAGTTTGAATTTCTGTCCTGATATAATTTCTGGCTCTTTTGAAAGCTATGTCTTCCTCAAAAATCACATCTCTGCTTAGTTCAATCTGTCTTTGACCAGGTATATATATTCTATAAGTTTTTGATGTTTGACTATAGCCTACAAAGATGCCTTTTCTCCCAGAAGGTTCTAGCTTAGTTCTTTTCTCTTTGGGCACATGAATGTAAACAGGACAACCAAATATCCTTAAATGACTAATGTCTGGTTTTGTGCTAGTGAAGGCTTCTTCAGGAGTTTTGTCATCAATATGAGAGTGAGGACATCTGTTCTGTATATAGACAGCAGTACTAGATGCTTCTGCCCAAAGTGAAGTGTCTGTATTCTAATAAAATAACATAGCCCTAGCAGCTTCTACAATGGTTCTATTTTTTCTTTCTGCAACTCCATTTTGTTGAGGATTATAAGGTACGGTGAACTCCCTTTTAATCCCAATGTTTTTACAAAAGTCTTTAAAAATGTCTAAAGTGTATTCACTCCCATTATCTGTTCTTAAGATTTTGATTTTTCTCCTGGAAGAGTTTTCAGTAATGGATTTGAATTCCTTAAATATTTTAAGGATTTCTTGTGATTCTTTACATTTAAGAAAATAGATCCATGTCTTTCTAGAGAAGTCATCAATGAAGATTACATAGTATAGAAACCCACCTAAGGAGGGTACAAACATAGGTCCACATAAATCTAAGTGGACTAGTTCTAATACGTTATTTGTTTTGCTAGAACTATTTTGAAAGGACCCCTTTGTATTTTTCCCTAAGGTACACCCCTTGCATACCCCTGAATTACATTGTTTGAGTTTGGGTAACCCTGTAACTAGTCTTTCCATGGAAGATAGGGCACGGAAATTTAGGTGTCCTAGTCTTCTATGCCATATTTCATTAGAGTCTATAGTTTCATGAATTAGGGCGAGATTTGGTTCCGTACATAACTCGTACAAGTACCCTTGTCTATGACCTATGGTTTTGGCTTTCTTAATAGTAGAATTTTTTGGCCATGCCAATACTTTGCTATCCATAAAGGTCCCCTATATCCATTATCTTCAAGTGCAGATATGGAGACTAGATTTCTTTTGATGCCTGGGACAAACAATACTCCAGTAAGTTGGATGGAGATGCCAGTCTTTAATTTGAGGGTGCATGTGCCAACATCCTTGACTAGATGTACAGAGTTATCTCCAATTGTTACTTCTTCATCAGTCTCTTCTACCATGGTGTCTAGTAGTTCCCTAAACCCTATGATGTGTCTTGATGAACCACTATCTATAACCTAGGTGTTAGATTTATTTGTTACTTGGTTTGAAAGTGCAGAGTAGAATACATATTTCTCAGATTCATGCTCCTTTATTTTGGCATAAGATGCTTGTTGCTTGGTTCTGTCAGGACATCTAACTGCATAGTGTCCATATTGGTCGCATCTGAAACATTGGATGCGAGAAATGTCTTTCTTGAATGAACCTTTCCCGTGATGATTTTTCCTCTTCTTGAAGTGTTTCTTCTTCTCTTTCTTGTGAGAGTTTGTATTTAGAACATGAAGATCTTCATCTATATTTTTCTGTTGTGACCCTTTCTTTATCTGTCTAGATTCTTCTTCAAGACAGTCTAATCTTAGGCGGTCAAATTTTGAAAATTTAGACCTTACACTAATGCCTTGAACAAATGTCTCCCAGGAATTTGGGAGACCATCTAGGGCAATAAGTGTTAGTTCCTTGCTTTCAATTTGGTACCCAAGTGTTGATAGTTGATCCCTTAGTGCAGATATTCTCATAAAGTATGCATTGATAGATTCTCCTTTGTTCATACTTATATGATTTATTTCTCTCTTTAGGGCTAAGGTTCTATTGGAGTTATTAATTTCATAATTGCTTTCAAGTGACTTAAACATATGATATGCAGTCTCATGTTTTGTCAGAATCAGCACGATATGATCTCTAACTCCATCAACTATGATTTTCATGGCTTTGTCATTTCCTTCAATCCATGTCGTTTTATCAGGATCATTCTCTGGTTCCGTTTTGTTTTCTCTCACAAATGAATCAACTTTATTTTCTTTTAGTATCATCATAATTCTGAATTTCCATGATGAGAAGTTATTTCCTCTTTCCAATCTGTCTTCGAATCGGATTGCTGCTGCCATTTGAGAAATGAGATGTATTAAATCTGAATTTCTCAAGTTTGATTTTCTGCTCGGATTCTGCTTAGCGTGGCTTTGATACCATGTAAATTCAAATTGAACTTTATAATTTCTAACTCCAATAACTTCTGAATGTTGGATATTGCAAACTTAATTTATTACTTTCTTTTGTTTTCCAGATGCAATTTCCACTTCATACACTTCCGATTTCTGTGTCTGTCCATGGTATTGCAGGGCAAAGACGTTTGATATATATGTGGTTTGCAGTAGGAGTCACATCTGTGATAGACGTGACTCCTCAAGGAGTCACGCCTATCACAGGTGTGACTTTGTCACCCTTTCTTTAGCAGACCGTTTGAATTATCGGCTTTAACAATTTCCAATTACCGTTAATATGCAATCGGTGTTTATAATTTGGTAATATGTCATTCGATCATGCTAAATTGATATTTATTTAACATACCTTATAGATTCATATTTAATATGATCATAATGAATATGTTATCTGATCGAAGCTACAAACAACTCAACAAAGTCATTCTAACAATTGTTTTCCACTAAATTTATGTTACATTAGATATTATCTTGGAATCATCTATATACAAGTTTTCCAAAGTTATTTTTAGTCCCTTTCCTAGTAAAGATTCTAGGGTAATGAATACAAATAATAATTACGATTCAATAGACCAATGGTATCATTTTTTTTTATCGAATTTTGTATGGAAGCTATTGAAGAAAGAATATGAGAGCAATAGATTATATGTTATTTTCAAAAGTTGTTTTTGAAAATAACAAGGAACTAAGATGGGATTAGTTATACAAAAGCAGAGTGTAATGCAAGTGTTTACAATAATGACTAAGTGCATTTTCTAACTCAAGAAATGGACGTAGATGCTATTGAATAATGTTGTGGCTTGGCTAGAAGACTTATTTTGTTTTACTTTGGAACTATTCAAGAATTATTTAATACAATAGGATATATGTAATGTTAAGTCAAGTTTTAACATCACAAAGAATTAACAAAGAAGCATTACCAAGTACATGCATGAAATAAGCATTATATGAAAGTAGTATCAAGTATTATTTTTAACATTTCTAGATACATTATTATCATTGTACATTTGGTGTGTATTTATCTTGTACATAGGATTGTGGGTGTGATACATTATGGAGAGAAGCCAAGGTCTTCAAGCTTTTGCCTCGAAGGAAGCCCCCAAACACGTTTCTCAATATGAGCAAACCTTTAGACATAAGTACAAGTAGAGGTGAACAAGTGTTGCAGGTCAAAAATTGCATAGGACATATTTGTGTGAGAAGTACTAGACTATGCAAATAGGACTAGACTAAGGGCATGGCTTAGTCCCAAGTTTAGCCTTTGGATTGTCATGGACATGAAATTAAACTTCAATGGATTTTATCTACAAGATTTGAATTGCACATGACATTGGCAAAGCTATCTTAGAACGAGATCGATACAACCTGAATGTGTTAAAAGTAGATGGCAATTTTATTAGGCCAATGAATATCAAAAATATTTGGTATAGTATTTAAAATATTATATCAATTTAAAATAATTAAATTTAATTGATTATTAGTCATATGGTGATCATGTATATAAAATTGGCATCATATGGTGACCATTTATATAAAAATCAAAACATGATGACATGTTTTTTTAAAAAATTGCTACTATAAAATAGCTCTTAATAAATAAAAATAAAATAACTGTCAACATATATTTTTAAAAAACATGACTCCAACCGAGCTCCATTTAGGAGTGGAATTTGAATTATTATCCTCTCTTTTCGGCAACAAAAGGTAGGGCTTCTTTGAAAGGAAGCAAGGTACGCGGAAACGCTTCCTACACCAATCTAATGAGGGGAAACTAGTGCAAATTTTTAGATCCTTATAATTACAGGTGTGTTAACATATAACATAGAGATTAAATCAACAAACAACAACGCAGAATACAAGTGACACAAGATGTATGTGGGGAAAACCTTTTCAGGTGAAAAACCCCACACTCCAAAACATGCACAATGTATTATCAAAACTGAAATGGTTTACAATACACTTGCAATGCAAGTTCTTCCAGAAGTCTTCAAATGTCATTTCGGGAGTAATTTCGGTAGCATAACAGTACCTGTACAAACACTATGCATAATACAACTCCAAGCATCACATTATACAGAGTTACAAGGCATAATTGAGAAGCTTCTAGAGGTAGGCGTCCATCTTGGCCACATGACCTATTTCACACACTCAAGGACACTTGTCCAACATGCATTCACCTCTCTTACATCTATCATACATGGCAGATTTGACTTCCCAAGAATGGAGTGCTCCAGGCTAAAAATAGGCTATGACAGATGCTCTTGCGTATCTTACAGTTGTCATAAAATCTGCCCAACATAACACTTAATGTTGTAAGAGAATTTGTCATACAAGACTAAATATAGCATATTCCTCTTACAACATGTCATAACCCAACTTGGGCGCCCAAAGATGCCTCTCTTATGCAAAGATACTTTCCAACACTTGTCTTCACTTGTCATAGGAATCTCTATACTTGCCTCTTATGCGTCATAGATTTTGCCATACAAAATAACTCCTCTGTCATAACACAAGATGTCAACAAATGGCATATTAGTGCCACCTTAAATGGGATGCCTAAATCCACATGTGTTTGACTTGACCATCTAAATCATATTACAAGTAGGATGACATGTCATAATGCCACCTCATACTAAATGATAAAACATGATGTGCAAGTAAATACAAATTAGGCAAATAAATAAATACATAAATAAATATCATATGCTAGGAATTTGCAAAGGTTGAGACACCTCAATTCCCAACATTCTCCCACTTGTTGAACACCTTGTAAGAGCCAATAGACTAACAAGATTTAACTGCTAGGGGCCAAGAGGCCCATAGACTCTGAACACCTCTGAACTTATTTGTGCCCACAGGTTTTGTCAATGCATCTGCAACATTCTTCAAAGTGTCAACCTTTTCCAACATCAACTTCCCATCTTCTACCATATCTCGAACAAAATGAATCTAAACATCAATGTGCTTTGTTTTGGCATGGAAAGTAGGATTCTTTGCTAAGCAAATCACACTAACTGTCATAATGGATCATAATCTGTCTTGCATCAAAACCAGCATCTGAACACAACCTCTTAAGCCAAATATCTTCCTTACAAGCATGAGTAGCTGCCATGTACTCTACTTCTATCGTGGACAAAGTGACCACAGGTTGTCGCTTACTCATCCAACTAATAGCACCACCAAACATAGTAAACACGTAAGCACTGGTGGATCTCTTGTTGTCAATGTCACTTGCCCAATCTAAATCCACAAACCCACGAATACTCACAGAATGCTGAGGTCCTGTAGGATAACCATGATAACATAGGGAATACACGGAAGTACTTTGCAAGTATCTGAACACTCTTCACTACATCCCAATGTACCCGTCCAGGATTAGCCATAAACTGATGAAGGACTCCCATTGCTTAGGCAAGGTTTGGTCTTGTACATACCATAACATACATCAAGCTGCCAACTGCACTAGCATAAGGTACTCTGCTCATATCATTCGTCTCAGAAGGAGACTTTGGACAATCATCAACAGATAACTTTGTCCCCATCGTAACAGGAATAGTCAACGGTCTGCAATCCACCATACTGAATCTCTTCAACACAGTGTTAACATACCTACTATGGCCTAACCAAAGTTTTATGTTTTCTCTCTCTTCTGATCTCCATCCTCAGAATGTACCTGGATACCCCTAAGTTTATCATTTCAAACTGTGCTAACAACTGAGACTTCAAATTAGAAATCAAACCTTTACCATTCTCAATTAGTAACATATCATCAACATACAATGCTATAATGAAAATGCGATCATTGTCAACTTTGAAATACACACAATGATCTGATTTTGATCTCAGAAATCCAATACTCAACACAAAGGCATCAAACTTTTGGTACCACATCCTAGGAGACTGTTTCAAACCATACAAAAACTTCTTTAACTTGCAAACCAGATTTTCTTTACCTTTCACCATGTAGTGCTCTGGCTGTGACATATAGATTTCTTCCTCCAAGTCACCATGAAGGAAAGTTGTCTTCACATCCATTTGTTCTACCTCTAAGTCATAAGCTGATGCAAGAGATAACAAGAACCGAACAGATGTTAGCTTTGCAATGGGAGAGAAAATCTCACCATAATCAATTACGTCCACCTGAGAATACCCCTAATTACATCCACCTGAGAATACCCCTTCGCAACCAATCTAGCCTTATATTTCTCAACACTGCCATCTGCTCCAAATTTCTTCTTGAACACCCATTTACATCCAATAGGTTTCCGTCCTTCACACAAAAGCACCAAGTCCCAAGTTTTATTCTTTTCCAAAGAAATCATCTCATCTTCCATGGCCTCCTTCTAAGAACCTGCATCTTTCATACTCATAGCCTCTTTCACAGTTCTAAGCTCATCAATGTTAGAAATCAAGACAAAAACACAACTAGAATCAAGCAATGAATATCCAAACCTCTTAGGTTGCCTCTTGATTCATGTGGACCTCCTTAAAAGCTGAGGTGGAGGTGCTTCTTCTTCTTCTGAACTTTCAGAGCTGCTAGAGCTCTCCTCATCATCAGGTCCAACAGGGTCTTTCGGTTCAGTCTTCTCAGGGGTAGTAGGAAACTGAACCACATCCTCTTTCTTTTCTTTTTCTTCTGACTGTAAAACAACAAGAGAAGGAGTTACCTCTCTAAAGATAACACTTTTGTTGTACAAGACTTTCTCAGCCACAAGATCCCAAAGCTTGTACCCTTTCACACCAACACCATAGCCAATGAAGATACATTTAACTGCCTTGTTCTCTAATTTCGACCTCTTCTCCTTAAGCACATGTGCATATGCCTCACAACCAAAAACACGAAAATGTCTCAATGAAGGCTTCTTACCAAACCACACCTCCATGGGTGTCTTTTCAATAAGTGTTGAAGTAGGAGACCTGTTAACCAGGTAACAAGCAGTGGCAACAGCTTCAGCCCAAAACTTTTGTTCGAGGTTAGCTCCACTAAACATACTCCTAGCCCTCTCCATCAACATTTTGTTCATCCTCTTTGCAACTCCATTTTGCTGCAAGGTGTATGGAGTTGTCTTATATCTTTCAATCCCATGTTCTTTATAGAACTTATCAAACTCTGCAGAACAAAACTCACCACTGTTATCAGTTCTAAAACACTTAATCTTTTTATCAGTCTGATTCTCTACAAAAGCTTTAAACTCTTTGAACCAACTAAAGACTTCAGATTTGCTTCTGAGAAAATAAATCCATGTCCTCCTACTGTAATTATCAATGAATGATACAAAGTATAACGATTTAGAAATCAAACATTCACAGGACCAAACACATCACAATGAATTAGATCCAACACACCAGAAGACTTGTGAGAACTAAAGTAAAACTGAACACGGTTTTGCTTTCCATATACACAATGTTCTCAAAAGTTGAACTCGAGATTACAATCATTTAACCCCTCAACGAGGTTTTTATTTTTCAGGGCTCTAAGACCCTTCTCACCAATGTGACCGAGTCTCTCATGCCACAACATTGTCTTCTCAGCAAGAAGTTTCATTTCCAAAGTATTGGCACCCTTAGGTACCCAAAAAGAATGACCATCAGAAGTTGAAGCAACACACTTCTTTGCTGCTGGTTCCAATGGTGAGGATGAACACTCTGAAGCTCTTTTCTTCAAAACAAAAGAACTATTGCAGTAAATAGTGAATGCATCCAGCTGAAACAGAGTACCTCTCTGAGTACCCTTAGCAAGCACCATAGCTCCTCTTGTCATCTTCCATCCTCCATTTGAGAAGACAACTTGCACACCCACATCATTCAACTTACAGAAAGAAGGCTCCATGCTAAACTAGGGATGTGCAAAGCTCCATTGATCTCCTTCACTCATCCATCAGGGAATCGAATCAAGACTCTTCCACGACCAACTATTTTCAGGTGAGAGTCATCACCTAGGTACACCTTCCCACTGTCGTATTCTTCATACTTTGTAAACCAACCTCGATGTGAGGTCATGTGGAAGGAAGCACCAGAGTATATCAACCACACATCTTCCGATGCATGGGTGGCTAAGGCTGCAACAAAAGCATCACCATCATCTTGTGATTTATCGGAATTGGAATCAGAGAAGTTCTTTTTCTTCTTCTCTTTACACTCCTTTCGAAAGTGCCCAGATTTACCACAGTTCCAACACAGTGCCTTGGACTTTCCAGAAGATTTGGATCTCCCACGGAATTTGGATTTGCCTTTTTCAACTTTCTTTTCTTTCTTCTTCCCTTTATCTTTGGGCCTACCACGAACCGCAAGAGCCTCCTTTGTTGATTCTGAAGACTTTCTCCACATCTCTTCAGACAATAGCAAAGATACCACTTCATCCATCTTGAAGGTGGTAGTAGTGCTCTCAATGGCCATGACAAGGTGGTCCCACGAGTCTGGAAAAGAACAAAGCAAGGTCATGCAACGATCCTCCTCCATTTTCACACCAACGGAAGTCAACTGTGCAACTAGCATGTTAAAGGCATTATGATCTGCAGTAGATCCTCCATCATTCGTCCTCAGAGAATATAGCTTCTTCCTCAAGAATAACTTGTTTACCAGGGATTTAGCTTGATAAACATCTCCAAGCTTCTACCATAGGTCTTTCGCAGTCTTCTCTTTATGACCATTTAACATGATGAAATCAGCTAAACAAAGTCTCACAAGACCCTTAGCTTTTCGATCTTTGAGATCCTAGTTTGCCTGAGCCATTTCCATTGGTTTTTTGCTAGATATAGCTTCTCATGATCTCTATCAACAAGGATGTCTTCCATTTTGAGTTTCCACAACTAGAAATTGTTGCCATTAAACTTTTCCAAATTTATCCTTCTTAATGTGCATGTCATCTCCTTCCTGCAATAAAATCACACAATACTCTGCACATGCTCCCACTCAATTGAAGATCAGTACAAGAAACCCCTACCCAACAACTAGGATTAAAGGTGATCAAGCTCTAATACTAACTGAAAGGAAGCAAGGTACGTGGAAACGCTTCCTACACCAATCTAATGAGGGGAAACTAGTGCAAATTTTCAGATCTTTACAATTGCAGGTGTGTTAACATATAACATAGAGATTAAATCAGCAAACAACAACACATAGAATACAAGTGACACAAGGTGTATGTGGGGAAAACCTTTTCAGGTGAAAAACCCCACACTCCAAAACCTACACAATGTATTATCAAAACTAAAATGGTTTACAATACAGTTGCAATGCAAGTTCTTCCAGGATTCTTCAAATGTCATTTCTGGAGTAATTTTGGCAGCATAATAGTGCCTGTATAAACACTATGCATAATACAACTCCAAGCATCACATTATATAGAGTTACAAGGCATAACTGAGAAGCTTCTAGAGGTAGGCGTTCATCTTGGCCACATGGCCTATTTCACACACTCAAGGACACTTGTCCAACATGCATTCACGTATCTTACATCTGTCATACACGGTAGATTTGACTTCCCAAGAATGGAGCGCTCCAGGCTAAAAATAGGCTATGACAGATGCTCTTACGCATCTTACAACTATCATAAAATCTGCCCAACATAACAACAATTAATGTTGTAAGAGAATCTGTCATACAAGACTAAATATAGCATATTCCTCTTACAACATGTCATAACCCAACTTGGGCGCCCAAAGATGCCTTTCTCTCATGCAAAGATACTCTTTGACACTTGTCTTCACTTGTCATAGGAATCTCTATACTTGGCTCTTACACGTCATAGATTTTGTCATACAAAATAACACCTCTATGATAACACAAGATGTCGACACATGGCATATTAGTGCCACCTCAAATGGGATGCCTAAATCCACATGTGTTTGACTTGACCATCCAAATCATATTACAAGTAGGATGACATGTCACAATGCCACCTCATACTAAATGACAAAACATGATGTACAAGTAAATACAAATTAGGCAAATAAATAAATACATAAATGAATATCATATGCTAGGAATTTGCAAAGGTTGAGACACCTTAATTCCCAACATTCTTCAGGCAGAAGACAAAACAATTATCAAGTGTGAAGATAGGCGTAGCGGGCTGGAGATTCGTGGGAAGATTTCAAAGTGTGGAATACAAAAGAACATAGGGATGAATAGTGTGGGAAGGATCCAAAATATAGAAACTTCAATTATGCTCATGGCCAATTCAAAACTCTAAACATAGGAATGGATCAAAGTTGCTGGGGGTTTTGGAAACTATTGTTCGAGCCTAGGGGATTAGTAGCATCCCGAACCTACATTTCCTACTATACTCCCGAAAGAACGATCAATAGGAGATGCACATGAAATGGAGACCAAAAGAAGGAAATTCTAGAGAAGAAGCTAATATGGATTATGATCATGTCCTAATTCCAAGCTGCGTGACTGGGGTCAATAGAATCCCTCTAGGATCTAGAGCAAAACTGGAGACTTTGAAGATTCTGAACACGCTTGACCTAGATCATTCGGTTAAGGCCTTAGAGAAAATGACTTTCTTCATCAAATGGGTGAATTTTTGGCCAACCTGGGATAGAATTACCAATTAGTACAGATCGAATTGGGGTCAATCGATGATTATAAAAAATTTGCCAATGGTTTTTTATTTAATTAGATGTGATTCCAAAGAGAAAAAAGAATATATCTTAAGAAACAGACCATGGCTTATGGATGGTGTAGGGTATACATCAAAGTTTGGGAGCCAAATTTTGATCCATTGAATAACAAAATTGCTCACACCCCCATGTGGGTAAGGCTTTACAACTTACCCATCGAATATTGATTTGAGGATATATTGAAAGAGATTGGAAATTGCCTAGGATCCTTTGTGTCTATTAATGATTTAACAACCAACCGTGTGTTTGGGATGTGAATTTGTGTTAATTTTAACCTACTTGAGGTAACCCCTGCTAAGATTGAAATCATTTCTGAAAATGGTTCATGGATGCAAAAGATAGAGGTTGAAGGGCCTAGTACTTCCACATCCCAAGAAATTTTGGAAAAGGTGCAGACAAATCTAAATCCTATCTAAATCCTCAAAAGGATTTAGCTCCTTCTCTGTGAAAAGAGAACACAATTGATTGTGTTCTTCCATCAACAGATTCAAATTCAAAATGGGAAGATGATTAGTCAAAAGAGGGCAAGGGTTCATTGGATTTTCCTAATATACAATGGCCAGAATTTGTGGAAAACACCAATATCTTTGACATAGCATTGGAACTCTTTGGAATCACTAATGAAAGAAGAAACTATGTGGTGGACAAAAGGGATGTCGAAGCTTCCACCCTACATGAAGATGTGGCACCTTTAGGAGAAGAAATTGGTAGATTGTTGGTTTTTGAATCCCCAGTGAAGACAGTTAAAGAACTCCCTCCCAAGAAAGACTTGGTGATGGAAGTCATGGGCATCCTGGGGCACAAGGGAGAGATAGTTGTAGAAAATTTGGATGACACTGATATTTTGTCTCTTGACAAGAGAGGGGTTAGTCAATCTGTGACAATAATGGATAAACCTAATTGTGGGGAACAAAATAAAAGGGGCAAAAAATTTAACAAGGAATTACTCAACCTGGAAGGTGAAGCAGATGGTCAATTGAAAATAAATATGTTGTTGAGATCTAGGAAGGGAGTCCCCTTTCCCAACGATCAATGAGGATCACATCATGGACTGTTTGGGGCCTAAACGTCCCAACAAAAGCGATTAGTTAAGCACCAAATAGATATTTCCAATGCGGATACATTTTTAATGTAGGAGACAAAACTCAATAGTAAGGAAGAGAAGATCATGAAATGGAAGCTAAAAATATGGGAAGGTTTTTTGTGCATGCGGAGGGGACGTCTAGAGGCTTGGCTACACTTTGGCATTCATCTTTTGTTTCGATTGAATTGGTTGGCAGCTTAAAACACTAGCTGGTACGTAAAGTAACGTGTCTCTCCTCTAATTCTCATTTTTTTTCTAATCTATGTATATGGCCCTATTATTTGTTATATGAAGAAGCAAGTGCGGAACAAACTAGAACAGATTATTTCTACCTCCCCCAGTTCCTTTTTTTCATAATTGGGGGAGATTTTAATGCAATCCTGTATGATGAAGATAAACTTAGGGGGCTATAAAGAGGTGCAAATCTCAAATTGATATTTTAGATTTTGTCCAAGGACTAATATGTATGACATTCCACTCATGAATGGGAGGTATACTTGGACAAATCACATACTTGGTTTTAGTAACATTTTTAAAAGGTTGGATAGATTTCTGAAAGGAAGCTAGGTGTGTGGAAATTGCTTCCTACACTAATATAATGAGGAGAGATGAGTCCAAATTCTTTTTAACCTTTACAATTACAGAATGTTTAACACAACAATGGAGATATTGCAGTAATACACAACACAAGAATGTAAGACAGAAGAAGAGAGAGACAAGATATAACGTGGCGAAAACCCTTATCGAGTGAAAAACCTCACACTCCAAAACCTGCACAATGTATTATCAAAACTGTAATGGTTTACAATACACTTGCAATGCAAGCTCTCAAGAATCTTCGACACTTGTATCTAGAGACAAACCGACAGCATAACAGTACCTGTCAATCACATAATACATCTCCTCTCAAAAGCACCTATTTATAAAGAAGTTACAAGGCAAAAAATGAGCCTATCTTGAGATGGGCGTCCAACATGGCCTGATGGCCCAAAATCCTTGCCTAGGGACACTTGTCCAACACTACAGGGTGTTCATGACACTTGTCATATCACCCCATCCCAAAGAAGTCACATATTCCCAAGTTGGGCTATGATAGATACTCTTACAACTATCATAGAATCTGTCATAATTGTCATATCTTACAACTGTAAGAGAATTTGTCATACATAGGCTAAAAATAGCATATTCTCTTACATGTCATAACCCTCTTTGGGGTGCCCAAAGATGCCTTTCTCCAAGATGCCTTGTGACACATGTCTTCACCTGTCCTAGAACATTCCATTTTTTACTCTTACATGTCATAGATTCTATCATAGGAATCTATCATAACCGTTTCGGTCAAAATTCCTTTACACACTATTCAAGATGCCGACACATGGCAAAATACCTCTACCACACAAGGGGGACACCTATCTCCACATGGAGTGAGTTGACCATCCTAGTCATCTTACAAGTGGAGTGACAACTCACTGTGCCACTTCACACTAAATGACAAAATATGATGTGCAACAAAATTACAACATAGGCTAAATAAATAAATACATTACAAATAATAAACGCAAGGAATTACCAAGGTTGAGACACTTTAATTCCCAACATTCTCCCACTTGTCGAACACCTTGTAAGAGCCAATGGGAATAACAAGATTTAATTGCTATAGGTCAAGAGGCCCATAGACTCGAAACACCATCTGAACTTCTATGTGCCCACTGGTTTCATTAATGCATCCACAACATTCTTCAAAGTGTACCTTCTCCAAATTCACCTTCCCATCCTCTACCATGTCTCGCATGAAGTGAAACTGTACATCAATATGCTTTGTTCTGGCATGGAAAGTTGGATTCTTTGCTAGGCAAATCACACTCTGACTGTCACAACAAATCGTAATCTGTCCTGCATCAACACCAATATCTGAACACAATCTCTTAAGCCAAATGGCTTCCTTACAAGCATGAGTTTCTGCCATATACTTAGCTTTTGTCATGGACAAAGCAACCACAGGTTGTCACTTACTCATCCAACTAATTGCACCACCGAACATAGTGAACACATAGGCACTAGTGGATCTCTTATTGTCAATGTCACCCGCCCAATCAGAATCCACGAATCCATGAATACAAACTAAATGCAGAGGTCCTGTAGGATTACCATGATAGCATATGGAATACTCAAAAGTACCCCTCAAATATCTGAACACTCTCTTTATTGCATCCCAATGTACCCATCCAGGATTAGCCATAAATCGACTAAGGACTCCCATTGCTTAGGCAATGTCTGGTCTTATGCAGACCATAGCATACATCAAACTGCCAATAGCACTAGCAGAAGGTACTATGCTCATGTCCTCCACCTCACTAGGAGATTTTGGACAATCATTAACAGACAACTTTGTCCTCAAAGAAACAGGGACACACAATGGTCTACAATCTACCATGCTGAACCTATCCAACATGGTCTTCATATACTTACTCTGGCTTAACCAAAGTTTTATTTTAGCTCTGTCTCTTCTGATTTCCATTCCTAGAATGTACTTGGATGCCCCTAGATTTTTCATCTCAAACTGTGCTGACAACTGAGACTTCAAATCAGAAACCATATTCTTACCATTCCCAATTAACAACATATCATCAACATACAATGCAATAGTGAGAATGCGATCATTGTCAAATTTATTGTTACTACATTTTGGTCACACCTAATTTAGTTGGACCTAATTTGCATTTATTTCAAAAGGAGTAAAAGAAAACTTTTAAGTTATTGCAATTAGTGAATGTTTGATGTCCTGACAAGAGGAAAAGCAATGATCAGTTGTCATGATAATCCAACAATCCAATCAGGACTGTTAAACCATCATGACAAGTGAATGAACAATGTCAAGAAATCAAACAGTTAATGAGAGACAATTGATCTGGCCATTTTTATCTTTCAAAATTATAAGACAATTTGATTATTCAAGTGATCATATTTCAGTGTGAAAGAAAGTTATTCATTTGAACTGTCATTTCATATCATATTTGGAACATACATTCAGTTTTAGTTATTCTATCCTATGCATTGATTGAAAAAGAAACATACATAAATCAATTGCATAAGGTAAATTAACTGATAATGTTTAAAACAATTGTTTAAATGTGTCCCACACAAGCCGTGGGAGTGACTAAACTAAGCAATGCAGACATATGCAAGCTATAGATCTGATGATAAAATAAATGGAAAAGAACACATGAGAATATTAAATTTCCATCATTGCCTTTTGTCTGAAGGTTGATGCCTTTGTTGGTGACTAATATTCATATCTTCATCTTCAGCTCCAGTCATGTCAGTGAATCTGGAAAAATTTCAGAAAGGTCCTGTTAGAGCTCCAGATATTTAAAATTATCACATGCTTTTATCAAAAGACATATCAACTTGCAACCATCATGCATTTTCATATGAAGGAATCAAATCAGCATGTGCAAAAAAAAATCAGATCATCATGAGAAAAATCAATCAACTTCAAAGAGGTATGTTTTTATGCTAACTTGTTTGTTCACTGTGCAGGTATAGGAAAAGTAATGTTGCTGATTTGAAGACATTAAACATATGGAGGAAATGTGGCTCCCACAAGGGTTGAGCCCAACATGTTCCCCTTTTCTATTCATTTGAAAAGGATATCAGATTGAAAGACAAGATGCATCATTCAAGATAATATCATGCATCATAAAGTCAATTTGGAAAAGAGTGAAATCATCATGATAAAATGAAAAGTAGTAGTTGCTCCTATAAACTATGTTCACTTGGATAACAGATTGATTAAATCAGATCAGACATATTCAAATTACCTCATTACAAATCATAAAGGAATCATGGTTCTGAATCAACTTGTCAAATTGCTAAACACAGAGATGCGGTTATGAAAAGGTACTTTTCTTTATTTCTACAGTCATTGGAATGCCTTACTGATGTCATATTTCATGCCACAGTCATCTAAATAGGTCAAACACTATAAAATCAAACCTCAGATGTATTAGAGGACAGACTTGTGATTATGTAAAGAATCAATTGGGAAAGAGATGCCAAGATTGTCATAAGTAGTCGATAAGCAGACCCAGTTGAAGTACAGATTTACATAAGGTAAAAGCTAAAGAGCCATCACAAGATGATAAACTGTCATTATCACATGTTCATGATAGTATTGCTGCTATGATACCTTTTAAGGACATACAGTAAAATAACAATGCCAAATGGAAGTACCAGAATAGCAATACCTGACAGGACATGCCTTGTAGTATGAATGAAGTGATAGCATACAGGAGATAGCTTGAAGAGAACAGGTAACAGTCATATTGTGCTTCAGAAGTTAAGCACCTTTCATATAAATGCCAATGTTCAAGCCCTCAAGGTCAGGGACACTTCAATATGAGAAGTTGAATGTCACTTTTGACCATAAATAAATAAGCCAAACTACCTAGGCAATATCAAACAATGATACAAGAGAATGTGCCAACAAAGTTCCATGTGCAAGACAAGTGAGAATGTACAAGATACAGGAACATCTGACAGAGTTTATGCCACAGGATATCAAAGTACCCAAGCTACAGGTGGAGATAGGAGAAATAACAATCATGCTTTTAGAATGTCAAAGCCTTGTACCATGTGATGTTTAGGAGCTACAGTAGAAGATATAAACATTAGATAAAATGCATGATCTGACAGTGATAGTCACAAGAAAATAACAAGAACATGCTAAAGAAAAAAAAAAAAAACCCAAAAAAAAACCATGCAAGTTCAATTTATTCCATACTGATGTGAACATGTTTAAATATTCATATCTTCTGAAATCAAAGTGACTGATATAAAGAAAGAGTGCATGTATGAAGTGACAGCATATAAGAGGTAGCACAGAAAATATAGACATCTGAATGTTCATATGACAGTGAGTCAAAAGAGAAAAGAGGAGAATACATTAAAATCATTGCAAGATAAAAGACAGAAGCAGATACAAACTGTGCCCGAAAGGTCTGAGTTTTCTTTTCAAAGCAATGAAGCCTTTTATGTTTTTTAAAACTTACAAGTCTTATGCATACAAAAATGTCATGAACAGTTACAAGAGATTCTTCATCGCCTAAAGGTATCAAAACTTTCTAATATTTTAGAATCCTTGTCTCAAAACAATTATATATACAATCAATATAAAATATAGAAGAGTCCTGTATACAAAAATATATGAAAGCTTTCATCATTTTTTGAAACCCTCAGAGATTTTTACATACAATGGAGAAAATGAAAGAGAGGTCATACATAGGCATGGTCATGGCCAATAAAGTTTCTATATGCACAAATTTGATAAAACCCTTGTAAAATTCAAAAACCCTAGTGCTATGTTACATCATTTCTTATATACAGGGTCAAAAATGACAAAGAAGCAAGGAAAATGCCATGACCATGATATTTTCTCAAAAGCAGGGATACCCACTTCACCATTACATAAGACCCTTGTCATTTTTCAGTCACAGTGAGACAAATGAAGCTACAGGAGAGACAAGAAGCAAAGCTTACCTTGTTTTCTTGCAAGAAGAAACACTTAGCCATGGCCTCATTTTTTGTAAACTCTCAGTATACATGTTACAGTTCCAGAGAATGAAGATGTAGAGACAAAAAGAGTTTTGGTTAAAGAATGTGTAATGCATAAAGATAACACTCAGCATAGAAGTCACGGCCATTCAAAGAAGAAAAGCCATAGAAAATAACATGAAAATGCCATAAAAGACTCAGAACAATGATTACCTTATTCCTGTGCTTGATTTTGTCATAGGAATGCCAAGGATTCGACCGGAGAAGACATAGAAATGAAGGAGAAAAACCAGAGAGTTGAAACCCTAAGTCAACCAAATGAAAGTTGCAGAGTCAAAATGGAGAGTACAAAATGAAAAGTGACAAACTGTTTTAGGGTTGTGTTTTCCTTTTTGCTCGATGGTCTTCCTTTTCTCATTTTTTGACTTCACAAAAAATGCAAATCAATTACCTTATCCAAAAGCCCGAGGTCAAGACTTTAAGTCTTGAATATACCTAGTCATCATGCCCAGGAGGGGCTGGCAATATGGTTTGCATTTGATTCTTTGATAAAGTCAAAAGTCAACATCATGAGAAGGAAAGGCTTATTGCCTTAGAAACTTTCAATCTCCTTACTTTCTACATGGTCGACCATGCATGGGTTGAATGCCTTAATGCCTCATGCATTTTTAACGCATTTATAAGTCAAAGACAAAAACATGCATGAAGACCAAGCTGTTTGCAAGATAAATGAAGACAATGCATATATGGTTAAAGTAAAGGTATTTGTACAGGGTGATATGCCTAATGAAGGCAGAGGATATTATTTTTGGCTACATGCATTGATGGTTGTGTAATGCATTTTTTTTCTTCTTGGCAATGAAATGGAGTAATAAGGGTTATTTTTTACCTTGATGCATGTGAGATGCAACTAGGAGATTATTTCCTGCATGGAGGCATAAGGGGATCTTTTCTTTCTCTTAAGTCCTATTTTGCATTAAATCATGCAAAATTGTGCAAATTAGGCAAGTGTAATTAGAGAGATAAGGTGTTTGTTTGTTTTTCATCTTTCATGCATGACTATACAACTGAAATCAATGTAAGTAAATAATAAAGTAATATTTTACAAATTACTTTATTATTTTTCACAAGTTGTAAAATCATTGAGCTAATACAAAATGTAACAAATAATAAAGAAATTATCACCTAAATTACTTTATTATTTACTCACATCTTTTTTCAATGCAAAATCATGCAAAATAGATGAGTTGAGTTAATTGAGGTTATTTAGAGACTTCTGCATGATTTGGAGGGCAATTTAAGGAGTTTTGGTCAACTTCTTGGTCAAACACATGGAGAGGACCAACTTAGAGCTATTTTGGCTCAATTTGGGGCAGTTTGGACCCTTATTTTTAGGGATTTCTTGGTTTGCTTGTGGATCAGTTTTGATGGCTTATTTTTAGAGGCAGTTAACTGCAGTTATTTTTTTCATGCCTCTTGGAGAGAGAAAACTATATATTGTAAAGAAAAACTTTGTTTTTGCTATTTCTTGCATTCTTTTCTCTTTACACATTTAGAGACAGAGAAGGTTTTGTAACTCAATTTCGAGTTCTTACCTTTTTGCTCTTTACACTTTGAGAGAGAAAGAGGTTTTGTAACTCATTGATTACATATTTTATAGAGATCACAATAGGTTATAGGTTCCATTTTCTTATTTTTTATGCAATATTTTCCTTTATTTTTCATTGGAATCAAGTGTTTGCCTTTCCATTAATGCTACTTGTATGGATAATTTGATGAAATTTTATTGTGTTTAAATATCAAAACCTTTAAAATTATTGTCTCATTCTTACTTGCAAGTGTTAAAGCATAGTGATATCACAGGTCTTAGGTTGTGTTACTGAAATCTTTTCTTTCATGTTGTGAAAAATATTTTCCTTCGTAAAGAAGATAATTTCCAGCCTTAGAAACATTTTTGTGACCATTTTTACCAAGGGTGGATTGTGTGGGTAAGATTTCTGAGATCTATTGTGAATCAAATTTGCATTTTTTCCATCATTATTAGGTGCATCACCAACTTTTACAATTTTATTATCTTTAGAAAATCCTTTTTTACCCTTTTCCAAACCAAAAGTCATGGATTCAAACTGAATATTTTAAGGGAACTAGCCCATAATCTGGAGGTTCAAACTCAATATAGGTCACTCACAGCCTGAGTTTGTCCCCATGTTTCGAAGGATTGCAGATTTTCACAACTCTGCATAAGGGTGCAATCCTTATCGACAACATTTATAATACACACAATGATCTGATTTTGATCTCAGAAATCTAACCAACAACACAAAGGCATCAAACTTCAAGTACCACATCCTAGGAGACTGCTTCAAACCATTCAAAGACTTTTTCAACTTGCAAACCAAATTTTCTTTACCTTTCTCTATGTAATGCTCTGGTTGTGACATGTAAATCTCTTCCTCCAAATCACCATGAAGGAATGTTGTCTTCACATCCATCTGCTCCACCTCTAAGTCATAAGCTGCTGCAAGAGATAACAGGAACCGAATAGATGTTAGCTTTGTAACAGGAGAGAAAATTTCACCATAATCAATTCCCTCCACTTGTGAATACCCCTTCGCAACCAGTTTGGCCTTGTACTTTTTAACACTACCATCTACACCAAATTTCTTCTTGAACACCCATTTGCATCCAACAGGTTTTTGTCCTTCAGGCAAAGGCACCAAGTCCCATGTTTTATTCTTTTTCAAAGAAACCATCTCATCTTCCATGGCGTCCTTCTAGGAACCTGCATCTTTCATGCCCATAGCCTCTGTCACAGTTCTAGGCTCATCAGTGTTAGTAAGCAAGGCAAAAGCACAACTAGAATCAAGTAATGAATAACCAAACCTATCAGGTTGCTTCCTTGTTCGTGTAGACCTCCTCAATGGCTGAGGTTGAGGTTCTACTTCTTCCTCTGAACTTTCAAAGCTGCTAGAGCTCTCCTCATCATCAGATCTCACAGGGTCTATCGGTTTAGTCTTCTTAGGGTTAGAAGGAAACTGAACCACATCCTCTTTCTTTTTTGTTTCTTCTAGCTGTAGAACAACATGAGAAGGTGTTAGCTCTCTAAAAATAACACTTCTGTTATACAACACTTTTTCAGCCACAAGATCCCAAAGCTTGTATCCTTTCACACTGACACCATAGCCAATGAAAATACACTTAACAGCCTTGTTCTCCAATTTAGACCGTTTCTCCCTAGGCACATGTGCATATGCCTCACAACCAAAAACACGAAGATGTCTAATTGAAGGCTTCTTACCAGACCACACCTCCATAGGTGTCTTACCAACAAGAGCTAATGTAGGAGACCTGTTTACCAGGTAGCAAGCAGTGGCTACAGCTTCAGCCCAAAAATTTTGTTTGAGGCTTGCTCCACTAAGCATACTCCTAGCCTTTTCTATCAGTGTCTTGTTCATCCTCTCTGCAACTCCATTTTGCTACGGGGTGTATGGAGTTGTCTTATGTCTTTCAATCCCTTGCTCTTTACAGAACTTATCAAACTCTGCCGAACAAAACTCACCACCGTTATCAGTTCTCAAACACTTAATCCTTTTACTACTCTGATTCTCAATAAAAGCTTTAAACTCTTTGAATTGACTAAAGACTTTAGTCTTACTTCTGAGAAAATAAATCCATGTCCTTCTACTGTAATCATCTATGAAAGATACAAAATATACAGATTTAGAAATTGAAGGAACATTAATAGGACCAAACACATTAGAATGAATAAGATCCAATACACTAGAAGACTTGTGAGAACTAGAGTAAAACTGAACACAGTTTTGCTTTCCATATATACAATGTTCGTAAAAGTTGAACTCGAGATTACAATCATTTAACCCTTCAATGAGGTTTTTATTTTTCAGGGTTCTAAGACCCTTCTCACCAATGTGGCCAAATCTCATATGCCATAACATTGTCTTTTTAGCAGGAAGCTTAACTTCCAAAGCATGAGCACCCTTGGGTACACAAGATGCACTACGATCATAATTTGTTACAACATATTTCTTCACTAGTTGTTCAGATGGTGGGGATGAAGTGACTACAACTCTTTTCTTCGAGTCATAAGAACTATTGCACTGTGAAGTGCATGCCTCCAGCTAAAACAGAGTACCTCTCTGAGTACCCTTCGCAAGCACCATAGATCCTCTAGTCATCTTGAATCCATCCTTCGAAAAGATAGCGTGCACACCTACACCATTCAACATACTTATAGAAAGCAGGTTCCGTGCCAAGCCTGGGATGTGCATAACCCCAGTGATCCCCTTCACTCATCCATCAGGGAATTAGATTGAGACTCTTCCACGACCAACAATCTTCAGATGAGAATCGTCACCCAGGTACACTCTTCCACGATCAAACTCTTCATACTTCATGAATTAGCATTGATGCGAGGTCATGTGGAATGATGCACCAAAATCAATCAACCACACATCATCAGATGCATGGGTGGCTAGGGATGTGATGAAGGCATCGCCATCATCTTGTGACTTGTCAAAATCTGAATCTGGGACATTCTTCTTCTTCTTCTTTTCCTCTTTGCATTCCTTCCGAAAATGCCTAGTTTTTCCATAGTTCCAACAGAGAGCCTTGGACTTTCCAAGAGATTTGGATCTCCCATGGAATTTGGATTTTCCCTTCTCAGCTTTCTTGTCCTTCTTTTTCCCTTTCTCCTTGGGTCTTGCACGAACTACAAGAGCCTCTTTGGCTGCTTCAGAAGACTTTCTCCGCATCTCTTCAGATAATAGCGAGCATACCACTTCATCCATTTTAAAAGTGGATCTGGTGCTCCCAATAGCCATAACAAGATGATCCCACGAGTCCGGAAAGGAACAAGGCAAGGTCATACAATGATCCTCCTCCATCTTCACACCAACGGATGTCAATTGTGCAACTAACATATTGAAAGCATTTAGGTGATCTGCATTAGATCCTACATCCTCCATCCTTAGAGAATAAAACTTCTTTCTCAGAAAAAAGCTTGTTCACCAAGGATTTGGCCGGATAAACATCTCCCAGCTTCTTCCAAAGGTCTTTCGTGGTCTTCTCCTCATGGACATTCAATAGGATAGAATCAGCTAGATTGAGTCTTATGAGACCATTAGCCTTCCGATCTTTGAGATCCCAATCATCTTGTGCCATTATAGTTGGTTTTACATTGGAAATGGTTTCCCATAGGTCTCGATCAACAAGCATGTCTTCCATCTTAAGTTTCTATAACTCAAAATTTGTGCCATTGAATTTCTCCACCTCTAATCTTTCGGATGTGCATGCCATCTCCTTCCTACAACAATATTATAGAATACTCTGCACAAAGCTCCCACTCAACCTAAGATTAGCTCAAAAAACCCCTACCCAACAAGTAGGACCAAAGGTGATCAAGCTCTGATACCAATTGAAAGGAAACTAGGTGTGCGAAAATCGCTTCCTACACTAATCTAATGAGGAGAGATGAGTGCAAATTATTTTTAACCTTTACAATTATAGAATGTTTAACACATCAATGGAGATATTGTAGCAATACACAACACAAGAATGTAAGACAAAAGAAGAGAGAGACAAGACATAACGTGGGGAAAACCCTTATCGGGTGCACAATGTATTATCAAAATTGTAATGGTTTACAATACACTTGCAATGCAAGCTCTCAGGAGTCTTTGACACTCGTATCTGGAGATAAACTGGCAGCATAACAGTACCTGTCAATCACATAATACATCTCCTCTCAAAGCACCTGTTTATAAAGAAGTTACAAGGCAAAAAATGAGCCTATCTGGAGATGGGCATCCAACATGGCCTCATGGCCCAAAATCCACGCCTAGGGACACTTGTCCAACACTGCAGGGTGTTCATGACACTTTTCATATCACCCCATCCCAAAGAAGTCGCCTATTCCCAAGTTGGGCTATGACAGATACTCTTATGACTCTTACGACTGTCATAAAATCCATCATAACTGTCATATCTTACAACTGTAAGAGAATCTATCATACACTGGCTAAAAATAGCATATTCTCTTACAACATGTCATAACCCTCCTCGGGGCATCCAAAGATGCCTTCTTCCAAGATGCCTTGTGACACATATCTTCACCTGTCATAGAACATTCCATTTTCAACTCTTACGCGTCATAGATTCTGTCAAGAATCTGTCATAACCATTTCGGTCAAAATTCCCTTACACACTATTCAAGATGCCGATGCATGGCAAAATACCTCTACCACACAAGGGGGACGCCTATGTCCACATGGAGTGAGTTGACCATCCTAGTCATCTTACAAGTGGAGTGACAACTCACCGTGCCACTTCACACTAAATGACAAAATAGGATGTGCAACAAAATTACAACATAGGCTAAATAAATAAATACATTACAAATAATAAACACAAGAAATTACCAAGGTTGAGACACCTTAATTCCCAACAATTCCTTTGTTGTGGAGATTGGGGTGCCTTCCCTAAAATGTGTAATTGCAACATTGTGCTTACTTCATGTGGATCATTTTCCCATTCAATTAAGTATAATGGATGAGCAAAAACTAGATAGATGTCCATTTAAGTTTGAGAATATGTGGATGAGAGATCTGGACTTTCTCTCCAACATTGAGAAATGGTGGAAGATTGATCATAAAAAAGGCTCCAAAATGTTTTCATTATTCTCAAAGCTAAAATACATAAAGGGGCAACTAAAGAAATGGAACAAAGAGCATTTCAAGGATATTTTCGCAAAAAAGGCAATGGTGGAGAATAAGATAGAAATGTTAAATGAAGAATTCTTCAAACTTGGTATGGATTAGGGCAGATTTTTTGGCAAAAAATGAATTGATGAGCCAATATTCAGAAATTTTGTCTAGGGAGGAGATTTTTTGGCCATAGAAGTCAAGAGAAGACTAATTGAAGGATGGTAATAATAATTGTAAATTCTTTTATAATTCCACTAAGATTAAGAGGATACATAACAAAATATCCAAAATCAAAAATGATGAGGGCATTTTATTGGAGGATGACAAAAATATTAAAACAGAAGCAATTGCTTATTTTCAAAAGCTGCTCAATAATTGGGAGGGTTCAAACTTGAATAGACAGAGGCAGATCCTTCAATTTATTTCTAATCTTGTTAATGACACACATAACTCTCTTTTGTTTGGGGCTTTTACGAAACAAGAAATCAACTCGGCAATGATGCAACTTCACCTAGACAAAGCCCCTAGGCCAGATGGTTTCCTAGCTAGTTTCTTTCACAAGTGTTGGCATATTATTGAGAAAGATGTCTTCGTTGTTGTTGAAGAATCGAGGAAGAACGACACTTTGTTGAAGGATTTGAATAATACCTTCATTGCCATTATCCCCAAAAAAGACTCAGCTTTGACTTTTGATGACTACATGCATATCTCATTATGCAATACAATTTATAAGATCATCTCCAAGGCCATAGCTAATAGGATGAAACTCATTATTCCTAACATCATCGCAAAAAGAATAGAGTAGATTTGTCCCTGGTAGATCCATTCTCGATGGGACAACTGTGGCCCAGGAAGGAATCCACTCCATCCAATCAACTAAAAAGAGTTATATGTTGGTGAAATTGGATATTAAAAAGGCCTATGATGGGGGGGATTGGAGATTCTTCCTCAAAGTTTTGGAATCGTTCAATTTCAATAAATATTGGTTGGATTAGATTTTTAACCTTATTTCCAGCTCCAGGTACTTTGTAATTGTTAATGGTAGTCCCCAAGGTTTTTTTGGAGCTTCTCGTGGTCTTCATCAAGGCGATCCAATCTCCCCCTTTCTTTTCATCATTATGGTGGATGCTCTTGGAACATTGATGTAGAAGGCTACTAGTTTGGGGGCTTGGAAGGACTATGAACATTCCCCCACTCACTCATAAACAATTTTTTGATGATACTATTCTCTATGGTATGTCAAAAAGGAGAGAAACATCAACAACTAAAAGGATTTTGGTGTTTCAGGGCAATTTGTTAATTCAGCCAAGTAAGAAATCTTTTTATTCTTTACTGAGCTCAAAAAATAGATGGATATTCTCAAAATTTTGGACTTTAAGAAAGGAGTATTGCCTAGTAAATATCTGGGTTTCCCCCTCTTTATGGGTTGCTGCTCAGCAAAGTTGTGGGACCCACTTCTAGAGTAATACTCTAAGAAGATGTTGACTTGGAAAGGGAGGTGGTTTTCTTGGGTTGGAAGAATAATAATGTTGAAAGTTGTGATATCAAAAATCCCCATATTCCTTTTTTCTTGTTTGAAGCTTTCGGTTAAAGTGAGTTAGAAACTTGAACAAAAAATAAGAAACTTCTTTTGGTAGGGCTCCTCGGAAGAGGGAAAATTCCTTTGATTGCATGGGACACTATTTGTAAGTCTTAAGTTGGATGGGTGTGTAGGGTTGGAGAATCAAATTTCTCAAAATAAAGCTTTAGGTGTCAAATTCTTATGGAGTCTATATTCGAAGCTTGATCTGAAATGGACTTGGATTCTATAGAATAAGTATTTGGATAATCAAGATTAGTCCAGAATCTTGGGGGTTGTGGAATTTTCTTCTATCTTGCTGACCAATCATTATTGACCATTTGACATGGGAAATTAGGGATGATCGGATTGCCTTATTTTGGGAAGACTCGTGGAACGACTTCCCAATCCTTGAAAAGTGTGGTTCTTTCTGTTAGGGTTAGCTGACAGAAGATATCAATTAAATGCAAATAAAGATTAAATAGAGAAATGGAAATACACAAAATTAATAACAGCAACAGACAAGTTTTAATGTGGTTCACCCAAACTCGGGCTACATCCACCAAACAGAGAGTCCACTATTATTATCTAGTAAATCAAACCGATTACAATCAGCAATCCCTACAACTCAATACCGTTGCAAAATGCTACAATACAATATATCAAAACCCTAACCCTTAGCCGCTTTTATCAAGCCTTTTTGTCAGTTACAAAAATTAGGGTTTTCTTATGTCAGTCATAAAAAATAGGATTTTTTATGTCGGCCCTAAAAAAATACTTTGCTGATCAGTCGCCACCTACCAACAATCTCCCACTTGGAGACTGATTAGGCTCCACATTGAACAATCTCCCACTTGGAGACCGATCCTGGATGACACCGCTGCGCGTGCAACTCCCACTAGAAATAAGCACCTTGGACTCTACTATTTTGTTTTTATTGTTTTCAGTCTAGAAGACCAACTGAAGCTGAAGAGGAGCTCAGCTTCTCCCTTGTCACTACCTTTGTAAACATATCTGTTGGATTTTCATCTGTATGTATCTTTTCCAGCCTTAACTATCCATTATCCAACACCAACCGAATAAAGTGATACCTCAACTATATGTGTTTGGTCTTTGAATGCAAAGCAGAATTCTTTGCAAGATGTATGGCACTCTGACTGTCTATATACAAAGAATTATTAGCCTGTTGTGTGCCCAATTCTTCTATGAAAGATTGCAGCCATATCATCTCCTTACTCGCCTCTGTTGCATCGACATACTCTACCTCTGTGGTGGATAAAGCAACCACCTTTTACAACCGTGAGATCCAACTCACTGATGCCCCACCTATAGTAAAGACATAACCTGTAGTACTCCGCCTGGTATCAATATCTCCTGCCAAATCTAAGTCTACATAACCTGCTAAATCAGTATTAGAGCCCCCAAAACATAAATGTTTATTGGATGTACCTCTCAAATATCTGAGAATCCATTTTACTGCATTCCAATACTCTAATCCGGGATGACTCATATACCTGCTTACGACTCCTACAGCATGTGCAATATCTGGTCTCGTGCATACCATGGCATACATTAAACTTCCTACAGCTGAAGCATATGGTACCTTGGACATTTTTTCTTCCTCCTCTTGTGTCTTTGAACACATCTCCTTAGTCAATTTCAAATGACTAGGCAAAGGTGTGCTGACAGCTTTTGCATTCTCCATGTGGAATCTCTGCAACACCTTTTTAACATAAGTAGCCTGAGATAGAGTCAATTTTCTGTTCAGCCTATCTCTACAAATGTTCATACCAAGGATTTGTTTTGCTGCCCCCAAATCCTTCATATCAAATGACTGTGCTAACTGTTGTTTTAACTCTCTTATGTGATCCATGTTAGACCCAGCTACAAGCATGTCATCAACATATAAGCATAAAATAATGTAGCTGTCATTATCCAACCTCTTAAAATAAACACAATGGTCAGAATTACACCTGTTGTAGCCTTGCTCAGTGATAAAACTATCAAATTTCAAATACCATTGCCGAGGTGCTTATTTTAGGCCATACAAACTCTTCTTCAATCTGCACACCTGTTTCTCCTTACCTTTGACCTCAAATCCTTGGGGTTGTTCCATATATATCTCCTCCTCCAAATCACCATGGAGAAAGGTAGTCTTCACATCTAGCTGTTCCAAATGCAAATCTTCAGCAGCCACAATACTTAAAACAACGAATAGAAGTCATCTTGACAACTGGAGAAAATATCTCATCAAAATCAATGCCCTTTTTCTGTGCAAATCCTTTTACAACTAACCTGGCCTTAAATCTTTTCTTACCTCCATCTTCCTCTTTTAGCCAGTAAACCCATTTGTTTGGTAAAACCTTTTTACCTGTAGGTAACTTACATAATTCCCAAGTCTGATTTTTCAATAAAGACTCCATTTCTTCTTTCATAGCATGCTCCCACTGAACCTGTGTATCCACCTGCATAACTTCATCATACCCTTCTGGTTCACCAGCATCTGTTAACAAAATAGAATACAAAGAGGGAGAAAACCTTTCAGGAGGTCTACTTAGCCTTGTTGATCGTCTAACATTCACTGGAGTTTGCGGTATTTCTGGTTGCTGTTGCGGAGCATGAGGAACCACTGGAACATCACTATTTGGAGTATCATCCAGCACCACATAATCTTTTTCTTTCTTCTCGTGCTGCTGCAACTGATCTTTGTGCAACACCTTCTCATTGAATATAACATCTCTGCTTCTCACAATTTTCTAATTTTCAAAATCCCAAAGCCTATAACCAAATTCATCAATGCCATATCCAACAAAGGTACACTTTTTTGATTTTGCATCCAGCTTGGTTCTATTTTCAGAATCTATATGTGCAAAAGCTTCACAGCCGAAGGTTTTTAGAAAAGAATAACTCACCTTCTTACCTGTCCATGCTTTGTCTGGAATACCACAGCCCAAAGGAACTGAAGGACCTCTGTTAATTAAATATACAGTAGTGTTGATAGCCTCTGCCCACATATTTAAGGGCAGCCCAGCATGCAATCTCATGGTCCTTGCACACTCCATTATTGTCTTATTCATGCGTTCAACCACTCTATTTTCTTGTGGAGTCCCTGGAACCATTTTCTGCCTACGAATTCTATTAAAAGAACAATAATCTTCAAATTCTTTGCTGCAATACTCACCGCTATTATCAGATCTGAGACATTTTAATCTTTTACCTGTCTCATTCTCAACCAAGCTTCTCTATTTTTTAAATGTTTCAAAAACATCAGATTTCTACCTAAGGAAATAAATCCATACCTTCCTAGTTGCATCATCTATAAATGTAACATGATATCGAGAGCCACCAAGAGAAGATACCTGAGCCGGTCCCCATACATCAGTATGCACAAGCTCCAACTTTTCATTTTTCTTTTGCTTCCCATCCTTGAGAAAACTGACTCTCTTTTGTTTTCCATACACACAACTTTCACAGAAATCTATATTAATACATTTCAGACCTGGTAAAACTTTCTTAGAATGAAGTACCTTCATACCTTTTTCACTAATATGCCCAAGTCTGTTATGCCACAGTGTTGTTTCAGAACCTGCAGTAACTTTTCCAGTCTCTTCCTACAAACTTGCAGCAACTGTTCCTAAACCTGTTTGTTTTTCCTCTGTAACATCTAAAGTAGAAGGAACAGTATGACCTGTACAAAGATATAAGGTTCCTACTTTCACACCTTTTGCTACTACTAAGGCACCTTTTGAAACCTTCCAATTTTTATCAGTAAATGTAACAGTGCAACCTTGTTCAGTTAGCTGCCTTGCTGAAATTAAATTCCTACTAAGCCTTGGAATATGCCTTACCTCTTGTAGTAGCCAATGATTCTCATTCTGCAACTTAATCTTGATTCTTCCTTTTCCAACAATCTGACAAGGTTCATTATCTCCCAAATAAACCAGCCCAAAATCCCCTTGGACATAATCAAGAAAATAACTTCTATGGGGCGTAGCATGAAATGAGGCCCCTGAATCTAAAAGCCATGAATCATCAGCATTATCTAGGGAAAGAATCAAAGCATCATCTTCAGATTTATTACTTACCACATTTACTTCCTTATTGCCTTCTTGTTTGTCTCCTTTATTTTTCTGAGACCAACAATCTTTCTTCAGATGATCTGGTTTCCCACAGTACCAGCAATCCTTCTGTCCTCTGGTTTGCAATTTTTTGTCCCTTGATTTTCTTTGTGACTTCCCATGACTTCCAGAACCTTTTCCTCTCTCCTTTGATTTGCCCCTGCTTTCTGCATTCAAAACACTACCTGATGTGGATCCACCTGAGCTTTTCTTACGAATTTCCTCACTCAGAATAACACTAATAACATCATCAAATTTCAGGGTATTTGAACCAGAAACAGAGTTTCTAACCGCCATTACCAAACTATCCTAACTTTTAGGCAATGAACATAATATCAAGAGAGCTCTAACTTCATCGAATTTTACATTTAAAGAAGTCAATTGACTGACAATCGTATTAAATTCATTTAAATGACCTGTCACAGATCCACCTTCAACCATTTTCAAATTAAACAAACACTTCATGAGAAATACCTTATTTGAGGCTGAGGGTTTTTCATACGATTTTGCCAAAGCTTTCATTAGACCATCTGTTGTCTTCGCTTCCATTACATTAAATGCCACCAATGGTGCCAGGCACAACCGAATGGTTCCCAGTGCCTTTCTGTCAAGAAGATTTCAATCCTCATCAGACATTGTTGCCAGTTTCTTGGCTACTCCTTCCAACGGCATCCATAAATCCTTTTGATAGAGGTAATCCTCCATCTGCATCTTCCATAACTGATAGTTCTGCCCATTGAATTTATCAACCTTCAATTTACCCTCATCCACCATTGCTCCCACTCAATCGTGAGACCTTCCTGCAGATAATAATCGAACACAACCTGCTCTGATACCACTTGTTAGGGTTAACCGGCAGAAGATATCAATTAAATGCAAATAAAGATTAAACAGAGAAATGGAAATACATAGAATTAATAATAGCGAGAGACAAGTTTTAATGTGGTTCACCCAAACTCGGGCTACATCCACCAAACAGAGAGTCTAATATTATTATCCAGTAAATCAAACCGATTACAATCAGCAATCCCTGCAACTCAATACCGCTGCAAAATGCTACAATACAATATATCAAAACCCTAACCCTTAGCCACTTTTATCAAGCCTTTTTGTCAGTTATGTGGTAGCTAAGTGGCAGATTGTGGTTTAGAAGGAGCTTTTGGGCATTACTTGTTGGTTTTGGAAATATTTTGGGAAGATTGGTATTCTAATGGAAGAAGCTAAGAGGCTAGAGGAGATACTTAATGAAAAAAGAATCAACCTTTCACCTAGGAAGGATCTAATTAGATGGAATTGTTCTAAGATGGGGGAGTTGATGAGTGTGAGGTAGCACCCATGAAATACATCTCTTTACCTCTCTTTTTCTCCTTTCTGATTCCATCTTCTTGATGACTGCACCCGAATAGGCTAGCAAGATAGTTTTAAATAATGATTAATAGGAGATGAATTACTTAAAATCATGATTTCTGATTAAAGGACTAATGTACATGGAATTGATGGAAATATGCAGAAAAACTTCTCTTTTTGACAACAGGTATGGATGTTCAGGTTGGCAATTTTGTGCATCTCCGGAGGTAGTCCTAATGATCTCCGGAGACAATATCAGAATACCATGACATCAAAATTTTTTGAAGTAAGAGGAAAAGCATATCCAGAGCTGGATTGAAGTCTAGAGCATCTCTGGAGCTGAGTAAGAAGGCCACAATTATATCTCGGGAGCTATAGACAGTATATCTTCGGAGCTGCAAACAGAGACATACATCTCCGGTGACTCTTTAGAGCAGCGCAGATTTCCAGCACAGTTGTCGGTTAGACACTTTTAGTAGTGATCGTGATACCCCTGATATTACTCAAATCATCACTTGAGTGATTACGAGCAATCTATAGTTAACTATTTTTTAGTTTTTGCATGAGTTACTGATGAAACTAATTTAATATCCATATTTCCAGGTGCTCGCTACCCAAATGTATTGACTCAAACTTAGATTTAGAGTGGACTTCTGTTCCACTCAATCTATTTTTATTGCATGGTTATTTTCTGTAGGTAGACAACTAGTATAATAAAGAGACGGATGTCATCTCATAGAATAATTGGTAGATAAGATAAGTGATATCTCATCACTAATTTTATATATACTTACAGAAGCAACAGAAAAGCAAGTGATTATTATTCTGATTTCTGTAATTTCATTTTGATATCAATACTTCTCTGAATACAAAGTGAATGAAATTGGATTGAATTAAGTTCTGATCTTATTCTTTTGTGTTGATTCCTTATTGTAGTCTTCATCCCTAAGGGTGTGGAGAAAGGGCCCACTCTCACCACTAAGGCAGAAGGCTAGTACCATTGTTTTGTCATTTCAGATTTTGCTTTACAGAATACTTATTGATTTTGATAGACAGATGCATGTTGCAGTTTATAGATTTGCTTCAAGTAATTTACTGTTCAAATATGTTTTCAGCATTCTTTGAATTCATTTAGTAAGTAGATAGATCAATCTCTTTAAATTAGTAAAAGTCATTAGAATTAGCTAGAGAAAACTAGTAACTATAGAATTCCTAATTGCAAATAGCCGAGGACACAGCCCTGGAGGTTGACATCTGAAATATGATTAAATGATGAGGTACAATGACCCTTGTCATTTTTGGCACTGTTGCTGGGGATATTGTGTTAATTAGGGAAACTTAGCTAAACAATTTTAGGTTAGATCTGTATGGTTAGAGGTAGAGATTCAAAAGGAAGATACATAAAATAGACACCCCATCAACAAACTATAGGAGAAAGCAGTGGAGTGGCACAAGATCTTGTTGAAGAAAGAAACCTAGAACCTACCTTGGAAGATGCACCTCAAATCAATAATCCTTTAAATCCTCCAAATCTTCCATTCGCTGATTATATCCAAGAATTACAACAAAAGTTCCAGGTAGATCCTTTGATAGAACCTAATTTCCTGGAACCTTAGAGAGAAGAACCAATACTAAACATGGATGATAATAATGATAATCATCAAGAGGAGGAAAATCAAGCTCCAAGAACCTTCTCATATCCCATTGTTCTGGCTGCTGGGGACAATGCTCCTATGAAAAATATTTCACCAGCACACTTGCCAAATTTCAGAGGTCTTTCTTCTGAGGATCCAGATCAATTTTTGTTTGAATTCAAAGTGGTATGCCAAATTTCTGATTATGGATCAGATAAACAAAAACTCAAATTGTTTCCTTCCACCTTGAAAGATTTTATAATGAGATGGTTTATGGGTTTACCCCAAAACTCTATCCATTCTTGGGATCAGATGGAAACAGAGTTTTTAGGAAAGTACCAAGATTACTATAGGGTCAGTAATAAAAATGAGGAATTGTTCAAAATTAAACAGGGAGAGGAAGAGACCTTAGAGGACTATGTGGACAAATTTAACTTCACCTTGAGAAGGTATGGCAACCCAGTAAATCACTCTTTGGCCAGAACTCTGTTCGTAAAAGGATTGGATAAAGTATCAAAATAGGCACTCGATCTGATGGGAAAAGGAAATATCAACAAAATAGATATACCTGCTATAGAAGAGCTCTGCAGGAACTATTCTAGAACCCAAGATGGAGTGAGATCATTCAAAACCTTCAAAGGGAAGAATGAAATAGGACAATTAATGGAAGAGATTGCAAACCTAAAAATAGATATTTTGGTCCAACTCAATACCACATTGGATGGGATTCAGGCAAAAACTAGAACAACTGATCAAAATAGAACAACTGAACCACTCTCCATTTATTGTCCTAGGTGTAGAAACAAGCATCTGTTGAGAGAATGCCCTTTAGACAAATCAAAGATCTGTCAGATCTGTGACAGGGAACATCCTACCAGTCAATGTAGTCAACTTCTAGCCCTAAAAAGGTTGAGTAAGAAGAATGCCGTCATAGAAGAAGAATTGAACTATGTGGGACAAAAATAGATTAGAAATTTTCTTTATAATCAATATCCAAACCAGCCTTCTTATAGGGGTCCTTCTAATTGGGGAAATAATCAATTGAATCCAACTTGGCATGGGCCTCAAAATAATCCTCCTTGGGGACAGCAGGATTGGCCAAATCAACATTGTCAAAACTAAAATTGGCAAAATCAGCACTGGGGGAATCAACAGTGGCCACCACAACTTGGATCACAAAACATGCAACCTCAATGGGGTCCTCAACAGAGATATAATCAACAATACCAGGGACAACCTAGACATTTCCAACCTCAACAACAAGCATTACTAATTGGACTCTCCAACACACAAGGTCAGTCACAAAATGAGCCAGTTAGCCAACCACCCTTACCAGCTCAACCTATACCAAACCCATGAAATAAACAGGGAGCAGCTGTTTACATGACAAAGAAAGAAAACATGGCTAGTATTAACGCTATATATCCAAATAATCTCTAGCTGTGTTCTGGGAAAGCATTCCCAAGACCATCTCCTCCAACTATAGTTGAAGTAACCCATGATGAGGAACCTAAAAATTCATCCACTCAACTTCTAGAGGAGATTACTACCGAAAAAGTGCTAAAAGAATCATCCTTGAATAACTCTGGAGTTGCTCCTAAAAGACTGACTCCAGAGAACATTCCTAGATGCACTTCTGATAAAAGCTCTGGAGATGTTCTGGAGAAGGAAAAACTAGCACCATACCTAGAACAGCTCAAACAACATGTTCCCCAGAAAAAAGATCTTACAAAAACAAGTCCAATCTAATATGGAATCAAAACTTTTACAAGAAATCAGACAACTGAACATTGAAATTCCTCTCCTCCAAGCAATTAAAGATGTGTCAGAACTGAATCAATTCATCAAACAACATTGTGTCAAAACACAAGGTAGGAAGAAAAACTTTCCTTCTACAATCCAGGTGGAAGGGAAAGTAGTAGATCTATTGATGGGAGAAATGCTCCTTCCAAAATATGGAGACCTTGGAAATCCTATCATAACTATTTTTATCTCAGGGGTAGAAATTTCAAATGTTTTCGTTGATTTGGGAGCAGCAATTAATGTGATGACAGTTCATACAATGGACAAATTAGCCCTAATAGGTATCCATTCCATGACTACAATCCTTTAACTTGCTAACCAATCAGTAGCTATTCTGAAAGGGGTAATTACTGATGTTCCAGTAGTAATAGAATCATGGGAATTTCTAGTACACTTCCTGATATTAGAACCAAGAAACCAAAGAAATGCTTATCCACTGATATTAGGAAGACCATGGCCGGCTACAACAGCAGCATCTATTGATTGTCAAACTAGGGATATGGTCATTTCTAATGGGATAGATTTAAAGAAAATATCTTTATATCCTCCAGCTAAACCATCAATACATTATACAGGAAGAGTATGGGTGGATGAGCCAGATACCATGAACAACAGTGCCTCAGTAGCTATGGTAACCATCAAGGAACATTTGGGAGAGTTGGAAGAAGAAATCTACTATGATACAATAGAGGATATTACCCACATCCTAATCAATGAGAATGTGATGAATCTTGCCCAAGATTCTAGGAGAGAACTTCTCACTTCTACTCATTGTACCCTAGCAAATATCATTCCTTGTGGGGAGACCTTTTACAGAGACTTAGCCACGTTCCACATGCTACTTCCACATTCTTGTCCCCTCAATACCATGACTCCTGTATATGGATTAACTACATCCATGGATCAAATCACAAAACATGTTATGATTTTACCAAGGAAAATATTTAACATCAATACTCAGTTAACAACAAATCAAGAAGAAAAACTTATCCAACTTCTGATTTCCCATTCAGCAACTTTTGCTTGGGAATACCAAGATATGAAGGGCATCCCTCCTGAGATCTGTACCCATCATATATACACTGAGGATATCAAACCTGTCAGACAATCCCAGAGAAGATTGAATCCTGCTTTAAAAGACATTGTTAAGACTAAAATAGAAAAATTACTGCAAGCAGGGTTTATATATCCAATCTTAGATAGTCAATGGGTCTCACCCCTAGTCATAGTGTCTACAAAGAATGGGAAATGGAGGGTGTGTATTGACTATAGGGAGCTAAACAAAGCTACAAAAAGGGACTACTTTCCCTTACCATTCATTGACCAAGTGATGGACAACCTTGCTAGGAGAAGTATTTTTCTTTCCTAGATGGGTTCAGTGGGTATAACCAAATTCAAGTAGCACCTGAAGATCAGGACAAAACCACTTTCACTTGCTCTTGGGGAACTTTTGCTTACAAAGTCCTTCCATTTGGACTATGTAATGACCCAGCTACATTTCAGAGACTTGTTTTAGCCATTTTTGCCGAATTAGCTAATGAGTGCATGGAGGTCTATATGGATGACTTTACTGTGTATGGGGACAATTTTGAAGAAGCTCTCACAAACCTTGAGAAAGTACTGAAATGCTGTGAGAAAAATCAATTATCCCTGAGCCATGAAAATTGCTTCATGATGGTGGAGGAAGGCATTGTATTGGGACACCACATTTCAGCAAATGGGATCAAAGTGGATCAAAACAAGATAGAAGTGATCAGACAATTACCTTCACCCAAAAATCAAACAGATGTTACAAGTTTTCTAGGCCATGCAGGCTACTATGGGAGATTCATAGAAAACTTCAGCAGAACAGCTGCCCCCCTGTTTAGTCTGCTTAACAAAGACACAGAATTCTTATGGACAGAAGACTGCCAATCAACATTTGAAACCCTAAAAGAGAAGCTTACTGTCACACCTGTTTTGAGAGGACCTAATTGGACTTTACCATTTCACATAGAAACATATGCTTCAAATGAGTCCATTGGGGCATTTTTAGGACAGAAGGAGGAAGGAGAGAGTATGCATGCCATTTATTACATAAGCAAAAACCTTACCTCTGCTGAAAGTAATTACACCACAACTGAAAAAGAATTCTTGGCAGTCATCTATGCTATAAACAAATTCAGGCATTATATCACTAGATATAAAATATTTGTACATATTGATCATGCAGCCATCAAGTACCTAATGAATAAGCCAGTAGTAGGTGCGAGGATCATTAGGTGGTTATTGCTATTGCAGGAATTTGACATTACCATAGTTGATAATCCAGGCAAGTTTAATTTGGTTGCTAATTTTCTATCAAGATTGCATACAGGAGGAGAAAACCAGCCAGTGGAGGATAGGTTCCCAGATGAACATCTTTTTGCTATCTCCTCTACTATACCTTGGTTCACTGACATAGCTAATCTTTTAGCTACAGGCTTGTATCCATCCCATTTTACCTCAAAATAGAAAAAATGCCTAGTTAAGGAAAGCTTATCTTACAAATGGTTAAATGGGTTGCTGTTTAAATGTGGTCCTAATTTCATTTTACGTAGGTGTTTAAAAACTGATGAAATTTTTGATGTGTTGAGAGCATGTCATGATGAACCATCTGGTGGGCATTATTCTTTCCACAGAACTATCCATAAGATCCTAGGAGCTGGTTACTACTGGCCCTCTCTTCATAAGGATATTAAAAAGTATGTGCAACAGTGTGACCAGTGCCAAAGGATGGGACAGCCAACCTTCACCCAAGAAATGTTACTACATCCTCAAGTAATGATGGAGCCATTTGAATAGTGGGGTCTAGACTTTGTGGGACCAATTTCTCCACCATCATCAGGCAAGGAGTATATTCTAGTATGCACAGACTATGTGACTAAATGGGCTGAGGTTCAAGCATTGCAATTTGCACGAGAAGAGAAAGTTGCTGATTTCCTTTATAATAAAATTTTCTTGAGGTTTAGAGCCCCAAGATCCATAGTTTCAGATAGAGGACCTCAGTTTACTTCATAGGTAATTAAAGCATTCACAGATTTATATCAAGTCAAGCACATAAAATCTTCACATTACCATCCTCAAGCCAATGGGCAGGTAGAAGTAACTAATAGGGAACTTGAGAATATTCTGACAAGGACAGTGGCAATGAACAGAAAAGATTGGGCTAACAGATTACCTGAAGTAGTTTGGGTTTACAATACCACTTGGAAGTCCACAATAAAGTTCTCACCATATGAATTAGTTTATGGGAAAAAGCCTATTCTGTCTATAGAATTTGAACTCCAGACACTTAAAGCTACATTGGATATTGGTCTACCATTGTCCATAACCCAGCAGAATAGAATTCTTTAGCTCAATGAGTTGGATGAAATCCAGACAGAGGCCATTCAGCAAACAGAACTGGTTCAGTATCAAAGGAAGTAATGGCATGACCAACACATCAAGAGAAGGACATTTCAACAAGGTGATCAGGTTCTTCTTTATGATTCTAAATTCAAAGAGTTTAAATGAAAACTACAGACTCACTAGATGGGTCCTTATCAGATAAAGAAAGTTTTTAAAAATGGAACAGTACTGTTGGAACCTATTGATGGAAGCACAGACACATTCTTAGTAAATGGCCATCGAATCAGACTCTATAAAAGGCCATCCACTAAAGAAGAGTTCCTCAAAGATTTGTGTTTTGATACAGGGGACACCTCCTCTGTCACAGTTTTGGACTAGTTAAAAAAAATTGAAAACCAGCAAATGGCGACCTTCTGAAAACAAAAAAAATAGAGGAAGATGGAAAACTAGTAAATGGCTATCTTTTTCAACCAAGGGAATTGAAAACCAACAAATGCTGGTTCCCTTCTTCATGCCAGATGAGAATAATCAAGCTATAAAGGTGATCAGGTGCCGGGAGTTACTCAAACACACCTCTTGCGCTCGCAAATCAGGAGCACCTCCGGCGCTCACAAACTAGGAGCACCTCCAACGCTCCACCAATAAAGAGTTATTCACAACCATAATAAGTGGGAGGGGACCCACCTCTCCAGGCAATAAAGTAGAGATGTCATTCAATGAGGTCATCATAACATCCTCCACTTTATGGCAGGAACAAAAACAAAGTCAACACGCATCTCAGGAGAAATCATTACTCTCGTTTGCACGAGTACTTACAAGGACTGCGCTGACGTCACTCTAGATACATGGATTCTTGAACCACTTAGCAGGAATGATTGCAACTTGTGTGACATTAAAGATGATTGACGTCATTTCATGCCACAACAAGTTGCTCAGGTGCCACGTTTCGTCCAGTCTCATCAATGTTGCAGCATCTCAGCCAAGTACATCGCACCCTCATCATTAAGACTGGTTCAGGTAATTCTCTCTTAATTAAGCATCAATTAGCAACTATCTTGTCATTTCTATTTTTGGGTGCCGTCATTATGACACGTCCTCCTGCCATTATTTTCCTTCCCAAATTCATGCATGTCACCATCTTTGTTGAACTGTCACCATGCCTACGGAGTGTCCCATCACTCTGCTTCAATTATGAATGCATAAGCACTCTAACTAATTTTAAGTTCTTTTTCCATAAGCCTAAGTCGTTAAACGAATTGACATAATCATCCTCATTCAAAACTGCAACATACCCTAAAGAACAGAGTCAGTTGAAATAGTTCTCTGAAGCCTGCGGAGTGAGGAAGGATTGTAAGCATAGAGGATAGGAAAAGAATTTAGAAATGCGGGTTAAGAAGAAATTAGAGCCAGAAAGTGCTACAGGCCTTTTACAAGATGATGTTGCAGTAGACATTCTGAGGAATGCAGGATGGTTGGAATTTTTGGAAAAGTTTGAAGGGTTTCAAGAAGATATTGTTGATGAGTTCCTAAGAAACCTGAGGGACAATCAGACAATTGTAAGGGGAGTTCAAATCAATCTCTTTGCAACCACTATCAGTCATATTTCTGGGTTGCCTGAACAAGGTGAAAGGCTCTATCATCTGAAAACTTTATATGTTGATTTGATTAGGAATTTCTCTGTTGAAGGTGAACCTGCAATACAATTGTATTTAAATAAAAATGGGGTTAAAGGAATTCTTAGGTCCTCACTTCCGAACCCTCATGCTTTTGAGGTTCAATTCAGGGCATATGTTTATCGCCCTAAAAGTCAGAACAAATTTTTTCCATTATACCTGAAAAATCTACAAGAGTGTTCCATTGATTTTGGTCTTTTTATGAACAGTTTAGCTAATCTAGGGCTTGCAATAGCAAAGAAAAGGTGGAACATTATGACCTCAGAGCAGAAAATGAGAGAAGTGGTAACCCCTGCGAACTTAAGGTTATTTATGAGGAAGGCAAGGTTAATATCCAAAATGATGGATAAACATAAACAGGAGTGGATAGGTGGGCGTTTCAGGCCCCCTCTCATAATTGAGCCACTACCTATCTAGACTGAGCAGATGGAAGATGAGAAATTGTAGGAGTAGTTGAAACAAGTTGATCAGTACAGGGGAAATAGTAATACCAACCGCACCACTTGGACTACCTATGCACAAGATTACAACTTGACTGACAGGCTACTCCACTAGAATAAGTCCAGATTGTGAGAAGCAGGAGGACCTACTAAACCTTAGGTATGGGGGGATGATGAGTACTAGGTAGCACCCATGAAATACATATCTTTACCTCTCTTTTTCTCCTTTCTGATTCCATCTTCTTGATGACTGCACCCGACTAGGCTAGCAAGATTGTTCTAAATAATGATTAATAGGAGATGAATTACTTAAAATCATGATTTTTGATTAAAGGACTAATGTACATAGAATTGATGGAAATATGCAAAAAAAACTTCTCTTTTTGAATCAACAAGTATAGATGTTTAGGTTGGAAATTTTGTGCATGTTCGAAGGTAGTCCTAATGATCTCCAGAGACAATATCAAAATACCACGACATCAGAAGTTTTTGAAGTAAAGAGGAAAAGCATCTCTGGAGTTGGAATGAAGTCTGGAGCATCTCCAGAGCTGAGTAAGAAGGCCACAATTATATCTCCAAAGCTATAGACAATATATCTCTAGAGCTGCAGACAGAGACATACATCTTCGGTGCCTCTTTAGAGTAGAGCAGATTTCCAGCACAGCTGTCAGTCAGACACTTTTGGTAGTGATCGTGATACCCCTGATATTACTCAAATCATCACCTGAGTGATTAAGGACAATCTATAGTTAACTGCTGGGAGTTTTTATCTCTTTTTAGTTTTTGCATGAGTTACTGATGAAACTAATTTAATATCCATATTTTCAGGGCCTCGCTACCCAAATGTATTAAGACTCAAACTTAGATTCAGAGTGGACTTCTGTTCCACTCAATCTATTTTTATTGCATGGTTATTTTCCATAGTTAGACAACTAGTATAATAAAGAAATGGATGTCGTCTCATAGAAGAACTGGTAGATAAGATAAGTGATATTTCATCACTAATTTTATATATACTTACAGAAGTAGCTGAAAAGCAAGTGATTATTATTCTGATTTTTGTAATCTCATTTTGATATCAATACTTCTCTGAATACAAAGGGAATGAAATTGGACTAAATTAAGTTGTGATCTTATTCTTTTGTGTTGATTCCTTACTGTAGTCTTCATCCCTAAGGGTGTGGAGCAAGGGCCCACTCTCACCACCAAGGCAAAAGGTTAGTACCATTGTTTTGTTGTTTCAAATTTTGCTTTACAGAATATTTACTGATTTTGATAGATAGATGCATGTTGCAATTTATAGATTTGCTTCAAGTAATTTACTGTTCAATTCTATTTTCAGCATTCTTTGAATTCATTTAGTAAGCAGATAGATCAATCTCTTTAAATTAGTAAAAGTTATTAGAATTAGCTAGAGAAAACTGGTAACTATAGAATTCCTAATTGCAGATAGCCGAGGACACAGCCCTGGATTTTGACATCTGAAATATGATTAAATGATGAGGTACAACAACCCTTGTCAGGAGTACACTACAAAACTTGGGTTCATGATTGTAGAAACAAGTGGTAACAAGACTAACATTCCTATCCACCTCTACTAGAACAAATTATGTCTACCAAAGGTAGGGGTCTTTTCCTAGGTGACTTTACATAAGAAGATTCTAACAACGGACATATTTGTGAAATTTAGATACCGTGGGCCTTCTCACTATCCTCTTTGTAAAGCTAATGAAGAAACTTCAAATCACCTCTTACTGGGTTGTTAATATGCTCAGGAACATTGGTAGTGGTTATGTGCCAAGGTGGCTTGGAATGGGGCCCTCCCTAAAGATATTCTCAATTTGTTCAAAGCTTGGCCTATATTGATGAGAAATATCATCTTCTCTTGCTTATGGACTATAAGTCCTTCCATTTTAATTTGGGAATTGTGGAAAGAGTGTAATTAGAGGATCTTTCAAGATAAAGAACCTTTGATTTCCCTTTTTCAAAACAAGGTTGAAACAACAATAGTGGAGGTGGTGAATAATCAAATTAGAGCGTCAGCTTCCCAAAATAGAATTTTCATATTTTGGGACAACCTGATGAAAAAAATTGGAAGGGTCTCAAGATTCCCTCCATTAATGGGGTTGTAGGAGATGATTCCCAGAAAAAAAGTGAAAGGAAGCCAAATGGATCCCTCCCCAGGAGGGGTGGTACAAATTAAATTTTGACGGGGCCTCAAAGGGAAACCTAGGAAAGTCTAGGGCCAAGTGTATTGTCAGATATTGGAGAGGGAATGCGGTTTAAGTTGTAACATCCATATCTGAATGCTAAATAAAACATTACAATTAAAAGCATTAAATTCCAAAATCTCATAATTCTTTTTTTATCATACAAAGAAAAGAAAGTACATTTGCTTTTACAAAATACATGATATAATACATCAACTGATGGTTGTTTTACATGCGACTTAGAATTTTTACATAATTACATGTACAATAAAATGATGTCTTCTGTTCACAAGTCTTCGACAGTCAAATGCAAGAGGGAGAGCATCACCCTAGTGCTTTTCCTCCAACCATAGACCAACGGTCCTGTTGACATTTCTTCTGAATCAGCATTAGGATTTGCCACTTCTAATGCACAGGCAGATTCAGGCCAACTGAATACAGGAGGTTGCGTGAGCTCCTCCCCTTCACTTCTGGTTCTGCCGCACCAAGGGGGTATCCCTATAACTCAAGATGTAACCTTGACTAGCTCAAAGATAGAAGGATCTAACTTGACAGCAACAGGCAGAATACTCTCATGTATGGACCAAGATCTGCATGATAGATCACAAGGCTGGCAACATTCTTGGACATGATGTCTGGTTGAGTATGAGAGTATGCAGGGGGTTCCTAATCCTACTCCTACAACTAACAGGTGGAGGTATGAAGTGTTTTGATATGAATTTGGATGCAAAGCTGGACATGGTGTATAACACAAGAACACAGCATGATTGGTGCCTATCCAGGGCTTGGAGTCGGTAGACATACACCTGTGAATGATCAGCATGAATAGCTAAAACTGGATTTCAAGGGGATACACATGATATCTGCCTTACAGATATCTCCCAATGAAGAGTGTTGAGCTATCTCTACTTATGGCATCCCTACTGCAGTATACCCTTCCCAATGTTCAACCTGAAAACAGTTTAATCTGCCCCTTGAGCAGAGGTTAAAAGATCAGACATTCAACATAGGAATTCTATGCTCTAGAATCTAAACATAAGCAAACATCCAGATCCAGAAGAAGGATACATGCAATACTGGAGACAGAATTAACACAACACATGCTAAGACAGCATTACTCATATAAGGTCAACCATGAAATCAGTGGATCCATGCCAAGTCCTACAACAGGAGATACATAAACTCACAAGACAAACTGTACAGAGCAACCAGATCAGCTGGTTATGGATTACAGAGCCCAAAAATCTACAACTTTCAACAACCTCTCAAATGAGAAACATCACCTGCTTATAACAGCCAGGTAGGTACTCAGCAATTAATTACATGGTTGACCAAAAATTTCGCCAGATACACAGTATCAGGAAAATGGCGCTCAAACACAACCAGATTGGTGCCCAAACTTGAATGCAGCAGGTAGGGGAGGAGACAGGAAGATTTCTCGAGCCCTGCGCCACTATCCGCTGATTGACACCTCCAGTCGGGTACAGAATCCACCCACGCTATCGCCCATACCTCTGCAACAATCGCCATTAATGGCGCACCAACCCGCGGCCTTGGGAAGATCATCAAATCTGCAATCGCAACCACTTCCCGCCGAGATTCATCATCATGATGTTTGAAAATGCAAGATAACAATATCCCACATGCACCCCGCGATGACCTCAATAACACTTTATATACTAGGTCATGAGCATATATCATGTCGGTGCTTTTGCTCCTGATGACACTAGTATATAACCTCATCATCATCATCCTCCAGCAGCATGATACCCTGTTGTTCGAAATATCACCCTGACGTCATCATGATATTTGAAATATACCCTTCATGATAATCGGCACAACCTGATCCATCGGAGGAACATCCTCCTGCTGAGCTTATTCCAAAAGTCTAGCCGATGAACATCCTGATGACGTCATCATCATATCCTGCTGACGTCATCATCATATCTGCCTACTGCGCACCTCCTCATATCTGGATGACGTCATCATCATGTTTGCAAATATCAGGAGGTCTCTTCAAGATGATCAGTGTTAGAAATATGACCCCCCCGGACCTTGATGACGTCATCATCATATTAACATCATCATGATATTCGGAAGACAACCGGATATTTGGAAATATCCTCCTGATGCTCAAATATCAGGTTGCACTGTAGCTCCTCTATAAAATCGGGGCGATAACTGAATATGATGATGATGCTTGAAAAGATCACCCCCCGGAGATAATGCGCGAAGCCAGCAGGCGGATATCTCCTTGATATCAGCATCATCATGATGCTCGAGCAAACATATATCCGGGTGATATGAAAATATCACCCCTTCCTTCGGAAAAATCATGATGCAGACAGGCAGAAAGAACCAGATATCACTCTGATATATGGATGACGTCAGCATCATCAGGATGAGAAACAAAGAACAAGGTGATACAACATCATCAGGATGATATTGACTAAGATCATCCTGACGTTCAAAATATGATGACCCTAGTGAATATCGGGTCGCACTTGGATCTCTTCAACAGCATCATCAGGATGATCATAACCAAGATCACCCGATAATAAAAATATCACCCCGGCGGAATATCATGAAGGAAGAAAATATGATGACCTCCGCAAGCAGCAGGATGATAACTGGAAATATCATGATGATGACGACCCTTAGGAAAAAAACAAGTTAGGTCGAACAACTTAGAGAATAACCCCTTCAGGATATCGGGGCAACATCAACATCATGCTTGGGCAAGGTGATAAATGGAAGATCACCGGATGCTTTGAAAAATCACCCTCGCAAGCAGATCAGGGAGCACTGTAGCTCGTCAGCATCATCATGATAAAAACCAAACATCACCCCATACTTCAATATGATGATGACGATGAGAAACCGGTCGACGGAGAACATGATGATGATGACCATCATCGAAACAAACATGATGATGATGACCTCCTCCTCAAGAAATATGATGATGCAGCTGAAAACTGCTGAGGAGGTCCATTACTTAGAACATTTTTTGGATACTTAGGGAGAGTGCCTGAATGAAAATTTTTCAAAAAACTACCAGTCAATTCAGGCACTAACAGGTCCCCCGCACACCTTCCTACTAGAAGTGGACCTTCCCTTCATGAGGGTATAGATAATGAGAATCAACTAATTCTATGTGCCATCTGAGAACTAGTGCAATGTCCTAGAAAGAAACAATCGGGTTTACAACTTCTAGTCTATCTCTAACTATGTACAAACCCGTCTGATTGTTCAAGCTATCTGGAACACAATAAACTGACAATGCAAGCTATGATTTTGCATTACTTTGGCCAAAGTTTTTATATTAAAAGAGTCAATTGTTCATACACTTCTTTCTCGACTTGGAGACTGATATTCTTTCTATGCCGAGTTATTTAACAGGGAGGACTATGCATCATAAGATAAAGGTTGATTCATGACCATGCATTGAGCCCCTCTTTGTGTTCTCACGATCATGGGCCTATGACAACTATCAACTACTCAATAGGCATCAAACCCATCTTTCTAACTCAAAACAAAGTCAAATAGATTATATAGACATCTTATCAAAATATGAGAACTAATTCCATTCTCTCAAGTTTTGATAGAGGTGTTTGAGCATACAACTCTTAGGAGGACTTTGACCAAGCTAAAACAAATTACTTAATAAATATTACCCTATAGTTGTCTAATTAGCATTACCAATATGCCTTCTGCTAAAGGTCAACTAGACAGTTATAAGATAAGAGCCTGGATGACTTAAAAGCGACATTGAGCCCCTCTTTGTGACCTCGCAATCTCGAGTCTTTAACATCTGTCAACTACTCAATATCTAGTCAACCATATTTTCATGCTCATGGAGTAGATAAGATAGTCATTCCTTATGTCATTGGGTCTATAAAGCAAGTTTCCATCATATATCTTTATCACTATTGACTGAGGTCACAATATATATGCAACTGAGGAGCAAACTACCTTTGTTTTAAGTTTATACTTAACTTATACCTTGTCAGAAATTACATAACATATTCTATTTGAATAACATGTTTGTATAACACTTGTACTTTTGACAACCTTATGTTGACTTAATCTAGGTTCCTATCACTATATTTTAAACTAAGTTAAAGTATCTATCTTTTAAGATGGGTGTTCAAATTTAATGGTCGTATCACTGCCATTTAAAGGATATTTACTCATATCGAATGGACATAACACTGCCATTGAAAGGTTATTTACTCATTTTAATTGGCTATAATCACTGCCATTGAATGGTAAGTGTAATTCACAATAATCTATTGGCCAATCTTAGCCAAGATAGAAGTAATACAAAATATGCTCTCAGTTATTCAGAGCCAACAAAAAGGATAACTCATATATAAAAAAGAATCAACCTTTACAGGCATAGGAAAATAATAATTTTTCTTTTACATTCCTTTTTAATATAAATGATATAGTGTTTATTGAGCTTATACATAACATATCAGCCTGGTACAAAACTATTTGCCTTTATAAGGTGACATGGTTGAATGTATCCATCCATTATCAGCCTTATGTGACCCTTGTATCACATATATTTCTAATCATATGGGTCGTGATAATATATAGATGATATAATTCTCATATGCTGCACCAAGAATCAAGATATTCGAGATAAATCTTTGCAAGCCATGTCTTAAGAATATACTAAAGAATAGTATGTCATAGGCCAATCTTTACAAGTTTACCAATGGTAAAAAGTTGCAGGTCACGCCTTGAAGGTCATCAATGTCAATAGGTTTACAGGTTGTGCCTTAGATTTGTAGAAATAGTGATATATTTATAACCAGTTATGATAGATATTCATGCCAGGGTGGAAATCTTACCTAGTTCAAGCCTTAGTGTTCAATAGAATAAGATTTATATGATAGTTTGAGACTAAACAAAGTTACAAAATGCATATACTTAGGTTGAGATTATACAATATGTAGAGATATGGATATCTCTAACCAAACTTGCAAAGACACTCGATATACAAAAACATAGTCTAAATCACACTTTCAAGCATTAAAAGAATATGATTTTAACAAATTTGAATGGCATTCTAAAAGAACTTACACACAAGTTAATAGCTGCACTTCTATGCTTTAATTTTAGCACCCAATTCTAGAGCTTCCTCTCCCTTCCTCAAGTGATTTCTTGACTAGATAAACAAAGTATTTCCTTCCAAATGAGTTCTTACTGCATGATAGGCCCACGACCTCTCAAAAAGATTCAAGAATTCTCATATTAAAACCAAAAACCACTCCCCTTCATCTCCCGTGCCCATGTCTATATGTTGGCATTAAGGAAGGTGGTTGTTCCCCCATAACTCTCTGGGAATATAGGAGGCGTTGGATAGTGGGAGAAAGTTCTATTCCCTCTATCCAGAACTTTGGTTGAAAAAGAAACTAACTTAAAATAATAATTTATCCTCCCATATACTTGGGAATATAATAATAAATATAATTAGACTTGGAGGATAACTATAGAAAAAACAACTTTAAATAGTTATATCTTATGTCCAAGGGTCTCCAATACAAAGAATATAAACTTTATACCTGGGTTCAAAAGACACATGCCCAATGATAAGGTATCGACATTAATACACGATGAGAATATTCATCAAGTTATAATCATGACTCAAGTCGACACTGAACGACAAAAGGAGAGAATATGAAAATCAAATGGCATACTGACACAATACAACTACTAGGTGTGTGTGTAGTTCTCAGATGGCACAATGATCACTATATTCTTGTGATCTATCTGTAACATCATAAAATGTACATGCCACTATTTACACCTTTTTTAACTCCTAGATGGGCCTCAAATATTTCCCCTTTTTACTTAGGACCTATTGCCTCAAATATTTCCCCTTGTTAATTAGGACCTATTATCTCAAATATTTCCCCTTGTTATTTAGGACCTATTTTAACACATTTTTAATCATTAAGCGTGTAATACATGATCCCGACGCACGAAACCTAGAAAAGAACTATAAGGTTGGGCTAAGAAGACTTTAAGTGCCCTTTTTCAGGAGTTATGTGGCTAAAGAACCAGGGTGTCCAAGCACCTTGGGCCCTCCTTTAGCCCTTCCTAAAATTCGTGCCTTGTCGGCTTGGGCACTCTAAAACATTCCTAATGTTGGCCTTATGTGGCTTAATTCTTTGAAATTCAATGAGAATGCATATAAAAGTAAGTTAAGTCATTCATTTGAACATCTAACTCTCTCTAGCACTCTTGCATTATCTCTCTTTCTCTCTATAGCTCTATATTGTGGATTATTGCTACGGCACTAACATATTGCATGTCTTGTGAAGATCTTTGGAGGCGACACCAACTTCTTGAGTCAAGTTGTGATACCATCTACAAGCCTACAAGGTTTTCCATGCTCATGGTGACTTCCTTCATGCTTTGAGTTGGCATTCCATTCTACTTTGGATTTGCCTCTACCCTCCTAGGGCATGTACTCTTTATTAGTCATCTTTGCTATTGTGGAGGTGGAAACACCATTCACAGGTCTTGACCAAAGAAAGCCCCTATATATTACCCAACATTTTCCCTCTTTTGATGTGTGCAAGTCAAATGGATAGGTTTCAGAAGTTGGCATCCGGGAAGAACAAGTCTGTTGTTACAGACTCGACTGTGAAATCAGTTTAAAGAAACCTGATTTGGGACCAAGGTACCTAAGCACCCTAGTCCTAGGCATCCTAACCGCCTAGAATAGATTCTAAGTTGTCTGCTAGCCTCTGCTATCCATTTGGCTATTGGGTTTTAGGTACCAACATTCTGTTTTGCTCAAATCTTTGTTAACTAGGGTTTTTTGTCTTGATTCTAGCTTGATTGATTGGATTTGGGTTAATTTCTTCTCTATACAAAAAAAGGTAGAATCCATGTAGTTTGGCTCTCCTTCTTGGGTAGAATCCAAGCTCGATTTGTTCCCCAATGTTTTGTAGAATAGGGTTTGACCTAGTTTGATCTATTGAGCTAGTCTCTCTTTTCTGCATTACATTTTGGTGAACCTGTTGTTCCTTACACTTTGGCATCCTTGTTGCTTTAGATTCAAACTATTTTCCACCTTAGATCTGATTAGATTTCATCCATACATAATTTTTAAAGATTTAAGTCTCTAATTTTTGCATCAGATCATGAATCTTGCATTTGAAACTCTCATTTGCTAAGGTTTTGGTGAAAAATGGCATTTTTGAAAACCTAGTCAAGATAAAAAAAAAACTAGGGTTTGTAGTTAAAATCTTGTTTCAGATTTTACTGTTGTTATAAAAATTTCAAATCTGATTTTGCATTGATATTTTATTTTATAAATTTCATTTGAATTCAAAAATAAGGCTTGCATCGAAAAATTTTGGTCTAGAAGTGAGCATTTAAGATCCAAGGTTTGATGGTAAAACCCTAGCTAGTCTTACATTTAGTTCATCCTTATCAAAGAAAAGTGTTGTAAATTCTTGTTGCATTCAAGTGGATACATTATTTAGGCACTTCTTTTGCACATATTTCACATCCTACATTGGCAAGACTTAGTTGTTGGGATTACTAAGAGTATCACAATTTTAGGAAGCCCCACTTTTCTTGCACTTGTAGGTCTTTGACTACAATCTCATTTTCATATTGGTGGTACTTGATTAATGCTTAGATCTGATTGTACATTTTTGTTCTATAACATACTTGCATACAATAGACAAGTCATCTCATCATGGCTTCTTCTATGTGTTCCTCTTTTGTATCTTTGCATGCATATATCAAAGATTTTGAAAAATTTTACAAATTCACTAATATGCATCCATATGTGTTAGATCGCATAGCATCCATGTATGATATTGATGTATCTATATGTTTCACATATGATATCCTTTTTTGTATATCTGATTTTGATAGCTTCATAACTCTCATGGTTGAGTATCCTTCGATATTAGAAGACCTTACTAAAATCATCTCCATGAATTATCATGAGAAAGATGATGGTGATGATTCTTCTTTTTCTACTATATTTCATGATGATATCATGGACATCATCTCTAGGACATATGAAGGTGACCTAACTTTGCATATTTCACCCTATGATTTGGATCCCTCTCCCAAAATGGTCCCCACTTGTGAGGATATTTTGGCGCAAGAGGATGAAATCACTGACATCCCTTACTATCACCCTGCCCTCTCTCCATTATAATGCCCTCTCTTCAAAAGATGGAGCATTAGAAAATGAAGAGCGTCCTCTCATAAAGGTTCCTCCATGGATAGATAATGGGCATTCATCTAATAATTCTTCTATCTCTAACATAATATATAATAATCCTAGGGATCATCTTATGGACCTTCCACCTTTTATTGAATGCCCAAGAACCTTGGATATCACTAAGGAAGTGAAGACCTTTAATCTTCCTCCTTTGGTTGAATATTCAAGTACCTTGGATATCACCAAAGATGTGAAGACCTTAGATAGTTCTCCTTTGATTGCATGTTCAAACCCCTTGGACATCACTAAAGATATAATCATCAACAATACTCTTAACAACACTTTACCTTCCCTTCATTCCAATTCTCTCCCTTAAAAAAACAAAGCATTTGTGGATGAAGTGAGGTCTCTCACATTAAATCCCTCAGGGATGGATGTTGAGCTTAATCAAAGTAAAAACGATGTCAATCCAATCATCATTAATAGGCTTATTCTACCCACTAAGGGGATAGTGGATAAATGTACTAATGTTCCTAAAATCATTGTGCATAAGGCAACTAATGTGCCTTCTCGCTTCAAACCAGTGATTATGGTTCAAGGTGATCCAACACCACCTTGATCCTCGAGATACATTCTAAATTATGCTAGACAAATTACTCAAATAAACCAAGGTATTCAAGACATGTCAAAGCAATCCCATTATGATAGAATTGCTCACACATACAACTCCTGTAATAACAAACAAAGCAAGAAAGTATTGAGTGTGCATGTCTCTTCCATCTTCTCAACCTATCCTACCTCAAGCACCTCGTCTTCCTACTCATGTTGGTAAAGAATATGATCTTGTTGAGCAGCTCCATGCTGCTCCGGCTAAGATTTCTCTATGGGATTTAATACAAACATCACCTACATACCACAGAATGCTCCATGAGGCTCTACAAAAGGTGAATATTCCATCTTCTATTCATCCGAATGATGTAGCATCTCTATTTAGTTGTATGCAGGTGACAACATCCGACATATCATTTCAACATGAGTTACCTCCCATAGAAGTTCAACAACAAAATGAGCCTCTCATGATATATGTGTTCTTCAATAAAAAGAGGATAAGACGAACCATGATTGATGGTGGATCAGGCCTTAATATTTGTGGAATAGATTTGTTAGATAAAATCAGTGTGGATAAATCTTTAATTAAACCAGATAATCTCATCTTTCATGGCTTTGATAATGTTGGTAGGAAATCATTGGGTACTATTACATTACATATTAGAGATGGACCCAAGACAGTGCCTACCCTTATCTATGCCATGCCTAATACTCTCTCATACAATCTTCTTCTTGGTAGACCGTGGATTCATGCCATGGGGACAGTTCCATCTACCCTTCACCGTTTAGTAAAGTTCATCTTTGAAAATAAAGTACATACAATTGAAGCTGATAAGACTCTAGATAGTTGCTTGAAAATAGAAGCGAGACATCAAACTCCTTTGACTAGTTTGATCCCTTCTTTAACACTACCCTCCACTATTAACAAAAGTATTGGTCAGGATAGTGTTGGTCCTTCGAATGCATTTTTTGGTGATGATTGGGGGTCATGGGATTTTACACCCTCATTTATGGGAGAATATAAAATCCCACCCTCACACCCTAAGATGTCGAAGGTAAATACAATTTCTTTAACACAATCTCATACTCCTACAAAGTTAAAACTTCAACTTAATGATGATGGAACCTTTAAAATAGATGAAGATCCACCTTATCCTACAAGAATGGTAGCCATTTGTGATAAAGCATCATCTCATTCAAATGAATCATCTAATTCTAATGCATGTCTTGGTAATGAAGTGGTCTCTTTAGATTTCAATCCCCATGGGCTTGATGAAACAAAGTTTAATCCTCCTCACCATGATAAAAATAACGATCCTTCTTCAACATCTAATCATACTTCTAAAAACAAAGCTAGCCATATGACCTCTCTTCGTCCTTCGATCTTAGAGAAGCGTTATGGGCATGGATTCAAAATTCTTTCTAACCTTGGATACAATGGAAATGGGTTAGGATGTAAAGAACAAGGAATTAAGGAGCCTATGGAACCAAACCCTCACTTGTCTAAGGTAGGTTTAGGTTTCCGACGTTCTCCTAGATTCTCGCCACCAAGTTTTCAACAAAAAAAAAGATTTTTCCCGACTCCCCCTGTACCTTCCATGTTATCTTAACAAGAGTGTATGTTGTCGAGTCCACCAAAGACCGCTTAATCAATCTTCCTCCTCTAAAGCATCAAAATATTCAAAATAATAGTTTAACATATTATTGTGCATATCATCGAGCACTTGGCCATTCCACTAATGAATGCTGCATCTTGGGTGACAAAATTCAACAACTCTGAACAAGGTTTGGCTCTAGCACTCCTCACCACACTTGAAGTAGTCCCTAGAGCACCTTGTCCTGCATCCATTTTATAATCAAGTTGGGGAAGGATAATTTGTTATAGGCCGACTCACAAGAGTGGTCCCTCCTCATTTGTATCATGTTTATGCATAATGTGATCCCCGTATTGTGGTGTTCTGTTGTTTGTTAGTTATCCCTTGGCACCCTTGTTAGCTCAAGGGTACAAGGAGTTAGAACATGTTGTGCTATTCTTCTATATGTATATTCATTCTTTATATGTCGTAATGTGTAATTTTGTTATTTTTCTTGGATGATTTAGCATCCTTCATAAGCATTGTGTATGTGATCTTTATTTTGTCTATATGGCACCTTGTAGCAATGCTTGACATCATACCATGACTACACAAGCCATTGTGTATCATGTCTGTAAGCATCGCCTTAGTTTTCTCATTTTGGGGGCAACCCCTTGTTGCGATGTAGCTTTTGGAAAACACATATCATTTCAGCATGTGCTTTTAGAAAGATCTTGTGCTTGTCTTATGTTTATTTATCACCTGATGGAGTTAGCAATCACTTTAAGGTGGGGGCATATATAGTGCTATGCACCTTACTTTCTCCTTTCTATCTAGACACTCGTTAATAATATTTATGACTCCACTCTCTTGAAAAGGATTATGAAATGCTTGGAAACAAAATCTTGAGCCTATCTTGTTCTCCTAGGTTAAAACTTGGAAATAAGATCTTGAGTCATCTTGTTCTCCTAAGTTGAAGCTCCTTGCATGTTTTGGAGAAGGGTTGTACCACCAACTTGAGCTTGGCAGTAAGGTCACTTTGCCTTCTTATTCTGCAAGACTTCCCTTGTATGTTTAGGAGAAGGGTTGTGCCACCAACTAGAGGTTGGTAGTAAGGTCGCTTCGCCTTCTTATTCTACAAGGCTTCACATAATTCCTCTTGCGAGAGGTAGCTTGGTATCTTCCCTTGAGTGGAAACACTTTCCTTTTGAGATGGATTATGTGTATGATGTGTTTGTACATATCCTCTCTTGCTTCTTCTCTTTTCTAACTAACCCCTTAGCATTCTCCTTTATTGCATCTTGGGGAATGATGTGTGGTGATTGAGACACCTTTTAGACCAAGGTCTCTCTTACCATGTTGACTCAAGGTCTTCTGTTATGTGTTTCTTATGTTACATTTTCTTACATGTATTCCTTGCATATTCCATGTATACTTTGCGTCTTACATGTGTATGCTTCATGTATACTTTGTGTATTGTGTGTATTCATTGTGAGTTCTTGAGTGTATGCCTTGCGTATGCCTTGTTTTATCTCATGTGTTTCATATGTGAGTGAATTATGTTATGTGTCTTATGTGTATGCCAATCATCATAGACTCCAAGTCTTGTGAAGATATTTGGAGGCTATACCAACTTCTTGAGTGAAGTTGTGACATTGTCTAAAAACATACAATGTTTTCCATGCTCATGGTGACTTCCTTCATTCGTGCTTTGAGTTAACATTCCATTCTACTTTACATTTTCCTTTGCCTTCCTAAGGCATGCACTCTTTATTAATCATCTTTGCTATTGTGGGGGTGGAAACACCATTCACAAGGCTTGACCGAGGCAAGCCCCTATATATGTTGATAACTGAGAGGGGGGGGTGAATCAGTTATCCTAATTATTTCCCTTATTGAATTGATGTAGCATAAAATCAAACACAAAAATATTAACCATGAAATAAGAAACACATGACATAGTATTTTTGACGTGGAAACCCTGTTAAGGGAGAAAACCACGGGGTGATTAACCCAAGAATTATTCTCTGTTAGAAGAATAGGAAATTACAAAAATGGCACTTGCCAATTAGGGCTCACTGCCCGAGCACACTGCTCACAAGAGGCCCACTGCCTACAAGAAGACACACTGTCTACAAAGTGATGAGAATCACAGTCTTGAACTGATTGGAAGCATCTGCATATGCTGGAGTTCAGTTCCGGTTAGGCTCAGTACACTGATCTGCTGCACTTCATCTTTCCTCTGTTCTTTATTCTGCTATCTTTCACATACCGGATCCTTTTTGCTACTTCTCCTCTTTATCTGGACTTATTCGCATATATCCCCACATTAACACACACTTCACAACTAAATCCATCCTCTATATATATCCGCACAAGTAATTTCATCACCTTTCTAGTCGGCATCCGGAACAGTCTAGTTTCTTACAAACTCTCATTCTGTCGGCTGAATCCTTCCTCACCAAGCAATGCTGATCAAGCATATACTTGTAGATATCATTAATCATGTCGGCCAAACATGATTCATGCCTTCACAACCTCTGTCATCAACAGTAACCCATCCGGAAAGCAGTCTGATACTCTGCCAGTCAGTTCTTCCTCTGTTTTCACTGTCTCTCAGGAATCCGGTACTCAACCATTCATATCTTTTTCCTTGTCCATCACCGGAGGCTAAATCCTTGGAATATACCACTAAAGGTAGTCCTCTTGACTTCCCCAAATCCGCACTGCACCAAGACACTTCCTCTGAGAGGTCCGGACCAATCTGTCGGACCTTGCCACATGCTCTGTTCTTCTTCACCGGACCACAACATTCTTTATTCTGACTTCCGGTAGAGACACATCATGACTTGCGGATATGTGGGATGACCTTTGTTGCCATCAATGACAACAACCATGAATCCATATAGTGTCTCTTGCCAACAATCTCCCCCTTTGGCATTGATGGCAACACTTAGTGAAAAATGACTAAGTGTTTTCACTATGCTCCCCCTTTGCTGATGCTCTGTCTTTATATACAATTTTCGGAACTCCCCCTTAGTTGGATTCCTCATTTTTCACTGCTCCTCACTCCCCCTTTGACATCAATGGCAAAGGGTAGGGTCCGCATATCAAAATTTTCAAAAATTTCTTATACTTAGCCGCATATTTACATACTCACATATATTGAAGAATGTCTGCAAAGGATGTCTATAATTGAATCATTTCTGTAGCCCAACTTTGCTTCATTCTGTCCAAAATTGAAATGTGACCACTTAACAAAAATGCAAACGCTTCTGCCTGCTTGAGATCTGTCGGATCTTTTGTTTGGGCGGTGGTCTGAGCATCACTGATGGCCTCATGCATGGTTTCCAACTTAGGGATTATAATCCTTCTAAGTTCTCCCATCCGGTTGGTGATGTTCTTCCTTTCCTTCTCAAGATTCTTTATTTCATTCAAGACTGCAATAGTCTGACATTCTTGATTTATTATAGAGGAAGAGAGAGGATCAAAACTTTGAGATAAGCTTTGTAGCTTATCCTGTTCCTCTTTTATTTTCTTGTCAAATGCTGCTGTTGCTTTTGACCAGGATATACAAAATTTATAGATGTCACCGCCATCCTTAAGAGCATTCTCTAAGCTCTTTATTCCAATGCTTACAATCTTCCTATCTTTAGAAATTAAATCTAATATCTCTGAAAATCTCTTATCCAAAAATTCCTTCCGGATCTTTTCTTCAGCTGATTTTTCTAGAGAATCAAAATGTGTATCAACACTGCTGACTAAGGTTTTTAGATTACTGGAAGTGGAGGCTGTCGGATCTATTTGGATTGATGGCATAATCTTTACAAGTACTCCGGAAGCAGCCTCTATCAACTCACAGTCTTCCATATGAGACTTCAGGAGCTTTTCATTTGCCTTGGCATTTGCAAATGAAGCTATCTTCATTGTTTGTACCGGAGAGAGAGAGTCAAAATCAAATGGGCCTTTTAGAAGCTCCGGTTCATCAATCTCTAGAGTTTCTTTGCTCAAAAATTGTTGAATAGTTTGTGCAGTGTCTCTTGCCGGAGACAGATGTTTCTTTTCTTCTGCAGTCTTAGAACTGTCAACCGCTTTGTCTTTCACCACTGCTTCCTTCTCCTGTAATTGCTCTTCTTCTTTGGATCCGGAGACTGTAGGGGAAACTGGAGGAGAGATGCTAACTTGTTCATGGGCCACTTCTTCTGGAGCAGAGGGTCCCAAGTCCTCACTTGTCTGTTCAGGGCTTACTTCTTCCGGAACAGAAGATTCCAAATCAGCAGCTGTTTCTGCACCTAAGTCCTCTACAACAGGAAGATTGAACCTTTTAAAGGCCTTCCGGAGGATCTCTTCTGTTTCTTGGGCCACTTTGTCAGTCTCACCAAGCATGAGTTGATTCATCCTGGCTTTGCTTCTGAACTCATCTTTGCAGTCCTTGAAGATAATGTTCATTGTCTTGGGATCAATTTGAGGATATAGCTGAATAGCTATCTGCTCCCGGATCTCAAGATCTTTAGCATGAGCATTATTCTTTCTTACTTCCATTTCCTTCTCTAGGCTTTTAGGAATGAGAGATATTATTTCAATGAAAGCCTTATTATATATGTTAAGATATTTTACTGTGGCCTCCTGCAGAGTCTTTTGGTCGGCCTCACTGAAGTCATCATATGATTCAGTCATTGGTTGAAGGTTTCCATCCACCGTGACCGACTTGATTATGCTTTCTAGAGACAGAGTGGGCTTTTCAACAGATCCTTCTGCCATTTCATCCTTGTCTTGGCCTGTGGAGGGCTTACCGGATCCTTTCTTCTTCTGTTTCTTTACTTCTCTTACTCCCTCATCTGATTCTGTTTCCTCTTCATCCTTTTGGCTTCCATAAGCCCTTGTGGCTTTTGTCTTGGATCTCTTACCGGATGCCTGAACTTCCGGTTTTGAACTTTTGGTTGTGGGAGGTGCAGGTCTCTTTGATGATCTGGTCCGGGTGGGAGTTTCAACCGGAGCACTTTCTTTATTTTTCTCTTCTTCCTCAGCCTTCCTCCTCTTTTCCCGGCTGGCATCAAGTGCCTCCTTTGAGATGCCAAGGCCTTGAGCAATGTGCTCTACTTCTTTTCTTACTTTTCTTTTAATCTCAGGTTCCCTGAGTTCTACATGTATTTTTACACTCAGCTCCTCAAAGGTTCCAAACCTTTCTGCCTTAGGATCTTTGGGCTGACTTAGCATGTGTTGAACATGCAGCTCCACTATCTGTTCATCAACTTCATACCCCATGGGCATGATCCAGACAGTCCTTGGCTCCACTACCTCCATCAGGCACTGATCAGTGTCAACCATAAAGCACACTGAGTCCTTGTATTTCTCAATGAGAGATTGGGGAATTCTCTCTCTTGCTTGCATCATGCTCTGAAAGTTTTTGAAGTATCCCCATAGAGCTGTATTTCTCGCTTTTGCATCCCCAAGTCCATGCAAATAGTCTCTTATCTGGACTGCAACAGGTTTGTCATTCTGCCATACCCATCCACTTGTTCCGGGTAGCTCATTCATGAAGTAGAAGAATAGACATACAATGAGAGTACCATACTTAAAGGAATTCTTCTTATCCTTCTTGATTTTCTGTATGTTTTCCATTAACTGGCTTAGCAGTAGTTCGCAGAGATCATATTCTGCATTCTTTCTTAGCATTTCATAAGCAGTGTATATTGCAGTTCCGGATACAGAATTCTCCCTGCTGGAGTGATAGATCTTGTATCCTATTATCATTGATGCATATTTGATATCCAGATCCGAAATATCTTCAATGGTCATTGCCCTCTTGTCAAATTTTGATCCGGTGGCCTCAGTTACAATGTTGTTCTTGACAGATTTGAGGATAGGTACCCCTCCGGAAGAGTATAGACCAGTTACTGCTCTAATTGCCTCTTTTGTGATCTTGCAGGGTCTATCTAACCATAGAAAGTTGTCATGCATCCTGCTCAGTACATACCGGACCCATTCATCTTCTTCAAAGCAGGGGAAATGAATAAATTGCTCAAATTGTTTCTTCTGAATATCCTTATACTCTGGTTTAAGCTCAAAAGCATTGTCTATCAGTTGCTTATGATAGAGGTCTCTTAATTTGAATTCCCCAAATTCCTCAATGTTTGCATGTATGTAAACCCTAATGTCTTCGGTGTGTAAAACTCCGTGAGGAACACTAGAAAAGGCTCCTAGTGGGTCTACCTCCAATGATTTGTAGGGATGTTTCTTGAATGAGGGGCGAGGTCTATCAGAGATCTTAACTATGTTTGGAGTAGCCATTCTTCAAAGATTTGCAGTGAGGTAATGAAAAACAGAGAATACCTTATGCGCCTTCGGTTTGCACGGAGTGGTTGGATTGATTTCTTTATGCAGTAGCTTCGGCAGGAGATCCTTGGTGTGCTTGATGAATCTTGTTGCAGAGCTCCACTTTTCGCTTCTTCTCGAGTGCAGAATGAGCAAATGACCTTTGAGAAATCCCTTAAATTGCTCCGCGAACCCTAATATCTGTCTGCAATAAATGCTTCACCTACATCATTCCGGTTTGCCTTGCCTGGATAGCTTGGAGCATCCCGGATTAGTCCTGATCTGTGGATATCATCCGGATCTTTCAATCATGAATGAATCGAGGTAACATATTGCAAGAACATCCCAAACACTCTGTCCAATCCGCAGAACAAGATAGTGCATTTCCGGATCTTTCCGGACCTTTTTGTAATCCTTTATCATACCGGAGCATCTCCCTGAACAGGTCTTATTTGATCAATCACAGCTTCTTCATAACTCTATGCGGACCTCTGAAAACTTGACTGAAGTATCTCAAGACTCATATCTACAAACCCTTTGATCCGCATCTTGTGCCACATCCGGCACCACTTGTTTGGCTGGGGGAACAAGATTTTCTTTGAGTCTCCCCCTGAGCCTGAGCTCACTTTTTAATTTTCGGAAGAGATATCAGCACCAGAGTCTGGTGCGGATCCAACCTCTACATTCTCTGAACTTTTCTTCACCCAAATATTGCTCATCTGATTCCTAACCTCATCCGCATTCATCTTTTGTTTACCCTTGTCTTGATTCTGATTATACACCGGACCTCTTTTGTCCTGATTCTTGTTTCTGCAGACTTTAGCATTATGACCGGACCTATTGCAGATTTGGCAAATAACATTTCTTTGCATATTTGACTGGTATCCTCTTGATCTGCATTGATTAGCAATATGACCTACTCTATTGCATGTGAAGCATCTACCTTTGAATGATTTGTTTACTTGCATACTTCTGCATTCATGGGATTTGTGTCCATACCTTTTGCAGTTGAAGCACTGTCCGGAGAAGGATGAGTTAATCTGATTCATTCTCATTCTGCACTGATTAGCTTTGTGACCAAAGTGGTTGCAGCTGTGGCAGTATCCATTGAAGGATGGATAACTTTGAGCATTTGGCTGTCTTACCGGAGGTCTTCTAGGCCTGTTCCTTGGATTTTCTGATCCAAGATTCTTCTGACCGGATCCGGAGCTTTCTCCTTTCTCATATCCCAAACCATACTTGTCATCTGTCCTCTTTTGACTTCCAAGAAGAACTTCAAGTTGAGCAGAACTTATCTTGAATTTCTCTTTATATTCATTTGCTGTTTGAAGGTCTCTTTTGAGAGAGGCAATTTGATCCTCAAGTTTTCCTTCATTATCTTTGGCATCTTCAAGATCAGATTCAAGATGTCTGATAATCCTGTCCATCTGGTGGCATTCTTCTGATTTTTCTTTAAGAGATTGTCTTAGATTGTCTTCAGCCTTTCTTTTTTCTTCAATCTCTTGAGTAAACTTTATAGTTCCTGATTCCATTTCATGTCTTAACATAATGACTTCTTTTGATAACTTTTCACATAACTTGGTTTGCTCAGTCAATTCCTCATTTGTATTGCTTTCTTCACTTTGTCTTGCCAACTGTTGAAGCAGCTCCTTTCTCTTTTTCATAGAGAGACTTAATTTGTCTTTTAATTCTCTCATGAATTCATCAGCCTGTTTGAGTCTTTCCTTTAATTCACTGACTTCAGAATTTGACTGTTCAAGATCCTCAAGAGCAGTCTTGAGTTGCTCCCTTAAACCATATGCATCCATTTGAAATCCCAGATCTTCCTCAAGCTGTTAGGCTCTATTAGGAGGAACTTAGCTCTGATACCAATTGTTGATAACTGAGAGGGGGGGGGTGAATCAGTTATCCTAATTATTTCCCTTATTGAACTTTCCTTTTAATTGATGTAGCATAAAATCAAACACAAAAACATTAACCATGAAATAAGAAACACATGACACAGTATTTTTGACGTGGAAACCCTGTTAAGGGAGAAAACCACGGGGTGATTAACCCAAGAGTTATTCTCTGTTAGAAGAATAGGAAATTACAAAAATGGCACTTGCCAATTAGGGCTCACTGCCCGAGCACACTGCTCACAAGAGGCCCACTGCCTACAAGAAGACACACTGTCTACAAAGTGATGAGAATCACAGTCTTGAACTGATTGGAAGCATCTGCATATGCTGGAGTTCAGTTCCGGTTAGGCTCAGTACACTGATCTGCTGCACTTCATATTTCCTCTGTTCTTTATTCTGCTATCTTTCACATACCGGATCCTTTTTGCTACTTCTCCTCTTTATCTGGACTTATTCGCATATATCCCCACATTAACACACACTTCACAACTAAATCCATCCTCTATATATATCCGCACAAGTAATTTCATCACCTTTCTAGTCGGCATCCGGAACAGTCTAGTTTCTTACAAACTCTCATTCTGTCGGCTGAATCCTTCCTCACCAAGCAATGCGGATCAAGCATATACTTGTAGATATCATTAATCATGTCGGCCAAACATGATTCATGCCTTCACAACCTCTGTCATCAACAGTAACCCATCCGGAAAGCAGTCTGATACTCTGCCAGTCAGTTCTTCCTCTGTTTTCACTGTCTCTCAGGAATCCGGTACTCAACCATTCATATCTTTTTCCTTGTCCATCACCAGAGGCTAAATCCTTGGAATATACCACTAAAGGTAGTCCTCTTGACTTCCCCAAATCCGCACTGCACCAAGACACTTCCTCTGAGAGGTCCGGACCAATCTGTCGGACCTTGCCACATGCTCTGTTCTTCTTCACCGGACCACAACATTCTTTATTCTAACTTCCGGTAGAGACACATCATGACTTGCGGATATGTGGGATGACCTTTGTTGCCATCAATGACAACAACCATGAATCCATATAGTGTCTCTTGCCAACAATATAGCACCCAACCTTTTCCCTCTTTTCATGTGTGCAGGTTTGATAGATAGGTTTCAGAAGTTAGCATCCGGGAAGAAGAACAAGCTTGTTGTTACAGACCTAACTGTGAAATCAATTTTAGAAAACTCTGATTTGGGACCAGGGCATCCAAACGCCCTAGTCCTGGGCATCTTGACCTTTGGGAAAAGATTTTGAGTTGTCTTCTAACCTTTGCTATCCATTTGGTTGTTGGGTTTCAGGTATCAATAGTCTGTTTTGCTCTGATCTTTATTAACTAGGGTTTTATGTCTTGATCCTAGCTTGATTGATTGGATTTGGGTCAATTGCTTCTCTATACAACAAAAGGGTAGAATCCTTGTAGTTTGTCTCTCCTTCTTGGGTAGAATCCAAACTCGATTTGTGCCATAATGTTTTGTAGAAGAGGGTTTGACCTAGTGTCAAACTCTATTATTAACCAATGCATTGATGCAGAAAGGGCATGCACACTACTCAATAGACCAACAGATCATATATCAAGCAATCTATTGGTTATATAATGTGCTACATTTACATTGTCAAACCAAGGAATCGTATTCTTCTTGGATGATGCCTGTACTATGTGTATAGTTAAGGATTCCTAAATTTTATTCTAGAGGTTGTGTAAGGGAACTAAATAAAGAAAATACAATACTCTAAATAAATATGAATAATGTAAAATAACTAATTGTATCTAATATAACAGTAATCAAATGATTCTCTATAACTTCTATGTAAGAGAGTAACTAACAATTGGTTCAGTTGGTGATCACCTTGACTCAATGGACTCAATAACATAAATTACCAAAGTTAAACTATCTCACATTACTTATAACAACATACATCAATCACACATATATAAACATACAATTTATAAACTAAACATATGAACAAAGTGGAGAAACATAATACCTCAAGTGGCCGCCTTGAGTGGCTATGATCTCACAAGATCTGGCTAAATCTCTTACTGAACCTTTGCAGTCATGAATAGAACTCAAAACACATATTCCTTTATTGAATGCTAAAGTAATAATGATACAACAAAATCTGATACTAAATCTATGTCCAAGATGTATGAAGCAAAATCTAATCTTAGCTAACTGAGATCAGCATTATCTATATCAATAAAACTACTGAACAATAAATTTCATAACTATCCATTATCCCACATCATAGGAAAAGGACTTTATTACAGAGCAATTAGAAATAGGAAACTAACATGAAGGCATCATAGATAGTATAGTCCTACTGCAACTCTATCTCTTTAATATCCATGAATAATAATCAATGACTTAGAAACAGAACATAGAACACAATTTAGATTCTTTCATCATTTAGGATAGCATCATTCATTGAAGGATAACCGTTATAGAGTCATTGATGACTCATCCCAGTCAATTCAAGATCTTCTTCCTTTGGCTGCAGGTACATGTATCATCTTCTGTGCATATCAGCATCTCCTTCGGCTATGGGTTGTCCAGTGTTCTTCATGATATGAAGCCATGCTTTTGCTACATGAGTTAGTACACCACATAGTATTTATGCATCACTATCACTAAAATCAACATAAAATACTAACATATTACATGAACAATCAATCATCCACACATCATTAATTAACAACATATTATATACGATGAGAAAAGTTCAAGAACATAAAAATATATGAAAAGCAAAGGAAAACACAATGTTATACCTTGATTCTTGAATCCTCCTCACTCCTTAATAAGGTGGAAAGAGAAGCACCCTATTCTCCTTAGCTTTATCCAACTAGAACTCACAATGTGAAGTGCTCTTCAAAGTCAACTCAAATTATAGCATGATTGAGCTAAGATGGATGAAAATTGAGAGAGACTTTGGCATAGTAATTTTTCTCTAAACTTGGATATTAAAATGGCTTGTGGAGGCTTGTACTTATAGGCAAAATGGAGAGGATTTTGATCCAACGGTGGAGATTAAAAGTTGAGATCAATGGATGAGATCAATGGATGAGATTGGATGTGAGATGGAGGGTTGAGATTTGATCATCAAATTTGGAGGGTGGAGATTAAATAATGAATTTAAAATTCATTTTAGGGAGGACTTTGCATTTAATGTAATTTTGATGTGTGAGGAAATAAAAAAATTAATTTCCTTGGGAGGAGGTGGAATTAAAATTTTTATTTTATGTGGGAATGTGAAGGTCATGTGACACATGCACATTTTTGGGACCTTACATTTGTAAGCTATTTTTGTGGAAGATGTTTTAACATAAAAATAGAAAGAATGAGTTGAAGGGGTTATGTATTTTTTGAAATTTTTTGTTTGTGGTTGTGGGAGAAGGTGTTAAGTGTTGCAAGTATGTACAGTTAGTGTTGTCATTGATGTTAACAAGCTTGTGTTGTCATTAGTGTCAGCTGTATGAGTAAGAGATTGTTGCAAGAGTATGAGCAATTGGTATTGAGTTGATGTTGTGTCTGAGGATGAAGAAGTGCTAAATATGTTGATGATATGTTTTTGATGTTTAGTTTCCAAGTGCTTTTGCAAAAATTTAAATAGAACAAGAAAACTGTGTGGTAGAGGTATTCTGTGTTGTAGAGTAGCATTTAGGTTTTGCTTTGCATTTCTTTTATATTGAAGATCTATTAATGCAATTTGGATATGTTGTTTAGAGGTGTTCGAAGATGATAAATTTCAAATTTAGTGTGCTGGATCATTGTGCAGAGGAAGGTGTGTTCATCAGTATGTGAACTGTGTTTCATAGAGATGTTTGGGAGAAATATTTTTTCTCCGCATTTCTTGGCAAAGTAATTTCAAGTCTTACGGTTCTAGAAGTGTGTTTATAAGGTTCATATCTTTCTTCAGTTGAAGTTGTTTGTGGTTTGGTGCTTCGCAAGATGATTTCTTGAGTTACAGTACTTGATAGAGATGTTTGAGTATACCGGGTAAACAGGATAAGTTGGTTTGGCAAGTGAAAGTTGTTACAGAGGAATTTATTGAATTTCAGGATGTTTCTGGGATATTCTAGATTGTGCTCAAGCTTGGTTTGTGGTCTGCGAGTCATCTTTGGTCTTAAGGAAGTGTGTACATAATTGTTCATGGTGTTAACATAGGTTTGGCTGACCTTGAGTATTTACACTAATTACAGATTTGTTTCAATGTTTGTGGAAGCATGGTGTAGCGTGTATGAGTGGATTTAGGTCCAAACTAAGTTGTGTTGTGGTCCACCTTCATTCCTTTCCACCGTGGGAATGTTTTGGTGTCAACCTAATTTGAATTTTCATGATTAAGGTGTTTTTCCAACCTTGGAGAATGTTTTTGAGATTGGACATGGTATAAATAAGTGTTGAGTTGTTGAAGGATGACAAAATAAATGAGATGGCGTGTGTGATGCAAATTTTTGAATCATAGAGTGTGAATTTGTGTAGTGCAGTGCGAACTTTCATGTGTTAGATTACTGGATGCAGTGAGCAGAAGGTGTCTACAATTTCTCCGTGAGACTGTAGAGGTGTTGATGGTTTTGTGGTGGAATTCTCTATTGCATTGAGATAGTTTTCTCCTTGTAACAATCTTCTCTATCTTCTTCTCTATTCTGACATTGAGTCTTTCTTTCCTTTGGGTAGTGAGCCCTCTGGCAATGAGCCTATCTTCTGGGCAGTAAGCCCTCTGACAGTGAATCTTTTGTATTCGGTATTGATATTACTTTATATTGTGAGCTAATCATCACCATGGTTTTTCCCTTCTTGGGTTTTCCATGTAAATATGGTGTTCTCTTGTGTATGATGTTGATTTAATTTAGTTTTTGTTATTTGCTTTCATGCTTAATCATCTTAACAGTTTAAAAGATTTATTGAACTATTGTGAAGCTGTATGTGTGTGAGGGTTTTGATGTTTTAAGCTACAACTGATTCACCCCCCCTCTCAGTTGTCTTGTGCATTCAACATTAAGTGGGATTTAAACAAGTTAATCAGGGTGATTAACTTAATTAATGTGGCTGGAGAAAATTAGTGAGTGGGCTAATTAGGATTTAAGATTAATTAAATAATGATTTATTTAATTAATCCAGGTCTAGGGGTCATGTAGGCTAGGATAGCTAATTAAATATTGGCTATTTAATCAACTAGGCTAGGTGTAGGCTAATTAGTAGGGTAAATTAATTAGATAAATATGATTTACCTAATTAATTGGGTTTAAGAAAGTGGACAAATTAACTAAATAAATATTTTACATATTTATTTAATTAATTGGGATGATGTTAGTAAGGTATAATGTTTAATTAATTTAATTAATTCAATTTCATGGGTTAATTGATGAAGAATAAATGGATGGTTCAGGGGTTGGATAGGATAATTAATTAAATAAAAATTTAATTAATTAATAAGGTGAAAAATCAATGATATGGATGATGTTGAAGAGTGGTTGGAGGGTTAATACATTTTTAGGTGTCTACATTTGCCCCTCTTTGATGTAGCGTTGTCACCTAATAGGAAAATGGCATCAAGTCAAAGAATTTTGCACCAGTTGCCAAAAATGAGTGAAATGGATGAGGGATGCCCCCTCGAGAAATCAGGTGAAAAATATTTCAAGTGAACTCTCGAAAGGATTCATGGGTTTATGATGATATGTGATGATGTAGATGATATGATAGATGTATGCTTATGTGTATGGATGAATTTACGTTTATGCAATGGTTATATTATGCACTGAAATGGACAATATATGCTTATATTAATAAACATATATTATGCAAGGGTTAATGAAATGGACAATATATACTTGAAGATTAATAAACATATATTATGAAATGGATAATGAAATGGAGAATATATGCTCAGATTAATAAACATATATTATGCAATGGCTAATGAAATGGATAATATATGCTTAGATTAATAAACATATATTATGCAATGGATAATGAAATGGACAATATATGCTCAAGTTAATAAACATATATTATGCAATGGATAATGAAATAGAATGGTAAATGATTCTATGGATACGGTAAATGGTAATACAATGGTAAATGGTGATATGGATATTTGTCATGACACATTGTAGTGTTAGAACCATGAGAGGGTTAGGATGATTCTGGGATATGGGCGGGAGGGTTGGTTTAGGGAAGGTTGGGATAGGTTTAGGGAAGGTTAGAGATGGTTGGGATTGATGGTGACAGGTTGTCATTGATGACAAAAAGGTGTTTGGTCCTCATGTCATATTTCAGGATGTCTTCAAGTGGGAGAGATTTAATGCAGAGACAATGATCACATCATATGTGTCTTGCAGATGCAGAGAAAGGTTTGTTCTTGCATTATCAGGAGTACATCATCTTGTGTGTTGTTGCAGGTGCAGGAGTGCATCATCAGGAAGTTGCAGGAATACATCATCAAGAGTACATCATCTTGTGTGTTCTTTACAGATGACTTGTAGTGGTTGTGACCTGGTAATTTGATCTCAGTAGCCTTCATCATGTTGTCTGACTTTCTCTACAATAAGGATTGATAGAAGTGATCATAAGAGTTATCAAAGGTTAGATAAGAGAATCTCAATTGGATCTCAGTTGAACAATACTTGATGTTATTTGATGTCATAATTATCAGTGATGTGTTGAGGATAGTCTTGTGCTTCAAATGTTGATCATACAAGAATCCAATGTCTCATATTACGTAGAAGTTCTAATAATCTTGCTTAAAGTTGTCATCATCATCAGGGATCTTCACAAGAGGATAGATGTTGTGTATTACATATGGCAGATGTGTTAAGTTTTGTATTATAAACGGCAGATGGCAGAGCACTTCATATGGTTATTCAAAACAATAAATCTCTCAAGTTTTATCAAGGTTCATGTGTTGGAATGGTAGGAGAGAACTCAGATCTGTTTTGAAGTACTACAATGGCAAAGTAAAAATGGCTAAGTAGCAATGGTGTTTATGAAGGTCCTATTTGTTGTTTAGGTGTCTTTAAAAACACTCACATAACAGTCTCTCATCAAATGCACTTTTTGTTTTAACAAGGAGGTGACTTATTGTAGTGGGTTAACAACTTAAATACCACCTTTTGGAGGGGTCTCAAGTCATGGCAGTGACCGGCCTATCTCATACTCCTAACCGATAGCATCGGTCCCTTTCAAAAGTCTCGGGCGGGAAATAATCTCAAACGACTCTCTTCAAAAGTGTTTGGAGCGCATGTTCATTGGAGATTTTTATGAATTTAAAAACAATTGAAAATGTTTTGGAGGGTCCGCTACATATTCAAAAGGCAAATGGGAGCGCGGTTTATGAAGTGGTATTCGAAGTTTTGTTTTTTTTTTAAAAAAAGGAAACTAGTATGATATAAATATTATATGGGGTTAAATGTGTAAAAGGAAGAAAGCCCGATTTTTATGGCTTTTAATTTTTGAAACTTTATTTATTTTCTAAAGTGGTCAGTCCATATTTAGAATTTTAAATGGAGATTTTATTTTTAAAAAAGAAAGAGATAAATTTCTTTTTTTTATGGTGATAAGATATTTTTAAAATTAGAAATTTTTAATCTATAAACTCCAAGAGATGGTTTTAAGGAGATTTTTTTTAAAAGCAAATATTGATGGAGTTTTTGGAGATTAAAAGGAAAGAAGAGATTTTCTTTTTGAGATAGATATATTGTCATTTTCGGAGAAGAGATTTTTGTTTGAGAATAAGGCAGATTGGAGACAAATTTTTGAAGACAAATTTTATGGATTGAAGAGAAGATAAAAAGTTTGATGATTAAATCTTCTTGCAGGAATATGAAGAAAAAGATTTTTTTTTTTTGAAGCAGATTAAGATTTCATAGAAGTTGGAAAGTTTTTAATGCAGAGAATTTTTTGAAGAGGATCTGAAGATATTACTTGCAGAGAAGTTCAAGAGTTTTGAAAAGATTTGTCTTATGAGAAAATATGGATCAGAGATTGAAGATTTATTTATTATTTTGTTTGCAATCAGAGATTGTTTGTTTTGCAGGAATATGAATCAAATTTGAAGAGTTTATTTGCAGGAGAAAAGGAAATGTGTTTTTGCAGAAAAGTGAAATTTCAAAAGTCTTATTGTTTATAATTGCAAAATTTGTGTGATCAGATGCAGGAGAAATTTATGAAGGAATGTGAAAGGTTCCAAGGCAGTGAAAAGACATTCAACTTGTATAAATTTGTTTTTCAGGTGCATTGATGAATTGTATGAAGAAGGAAAAAGATGAAACATACAGTGTTGTGAAGTGTTGGATTAGAATACACATTTGATATGCAGTGTTGTTAGAATGCAGTGTTGATTGGATCAGAATAAAGGATTGTTGAGATGTCAGATTGAATAGAATGGGTATTTGTCAGACATATATTTGTATTGAATGGAAACAGAGTATCCCTCTGAATTGGTTTATAACTTCTATTGGTGATTGTATTAGCCAGTGAGGCTTATAGGTCAGTGTGACCTTAATATTTGTCAGTGAGACAATTTGTATTGCCAGTGAGGCATGTTTTTCAGCTAAGCCAGTGAGGCAATTCTGGAGTGGTTTTTCTACCCTGATGGGTTTTCCACTCGTGCATATCTTGTGTTATGATTCTTATTGATCTTCCTTGTGTGTGTTCAAATTACTTATGAAGTTTTATTCTCTTTCTGCATTCATAGTTATGTGCATATGTATCTGACAAATCAAAGGAATCATTCATTCCTTGTGCTCAGAAAGTTAATGTTGTAAAAAGATTAAAGAATTTACACAACACTGATTCACCCCCCCTCTCAGTGTTGTCCTTAACTCCTACAGGGATAGGGGTACTAAGTCACTAGACACCACGTTGTTTAGAGGGGTTTTGAGGGGATGGGTGAAGTGATAGATTTTGGGGAAGGATTTGTTAGGATGATTGCAAGGTGGGAATAAATGCAAAGTCCATATAGTGTTTTTGATGGTTGGGGGATGATGGGTGAGTAGGCATTTGTGTTAACATTTTTGAGAGCACCTCTAGATTTATTACAGCAGAGGAGATATTTTCACCAAGGTATAAAGGACCAAGGTGATGATGTATATCCGTCTTTGCATGGACTAGACCCACAAACAATAGGATGATCCCATGCATGCCCAAGGTAGTATAACCTTGCCTAGATGAGGGAAGGGGACTCATAGCATAAGTTCTTTAATACATGAAAGGTGTGATTAACCTTAAATGTACAAGGAGAGTAATATGCTAGAACCAACCCTACATCTTCAAGATATGAATACCATTCTTGGAGTAATGAAATCAACCCACAAGCACAGCATACAAAACAATGACTATGCCCCATTCTAGGTGTTTTCCACCACATACCATGATATAGTAAGATCAAGGTGGCTTTGGAATGATCCTAAAATGAGACAAAAGATAAAAATCAATAATAAAAAAAGACCAATGAACCAAACAAACAACCATTGTATCTCTTGCCAAGATAAGTGTTGATAGGATAATGGATTCTATCTATTGTAGGAATGATATATCCATTAAGGCGAGAATTGGTTGGATGATGTTGGATAAAATTTGAAGGATGGGCAAAAATATAGTAGGCCATATGTCATGATTATGGTTAGTTTGTTGATTGATGATTTTTTCATGGGATATGATGTTTGTTATGCTTAGCCAGTGTATTGCTCTTAGATTTAGTAAGCTCAAGAAATAGGGACCATCCAAATGGGTTGGATGGGTGCATCTTTTGTAGCTACATATTAGATGCTTCCTTCATATTCCAAATTGCCTACATGCCCTATGTCCACAGGATCAAGGCACTTTAAGATGTGGGTGATGATGAATATGTAGTTCTGGTTTATAGTGATGATATAGGGATGGTTCGGGGTGAATGAGATGATTTGAATGAGATGGGATAATGATTGGGATGAATTGGAGGTTTGGATGATGGTGTTGAGTCAGGTGATGACTATTTTTGAGATTTTTTTTCTAATGTTTTTGGGATTTTTGGATATTTTAATTTTTTTTGGATTTTTGGATTTTGTAATGTTTTGGGGATTTTTGGATTTTTATGCTCTACAAAGGGCATACAAGAATCCACTAATCTCAGGAAGATGCCTTGGGTGGGGGGATGAAGGGATGGGAGATGTTGAATGTTTAGGAATTCCAAGCCATGCGATAGGGAGAGTATGATAGTGATGGGATGGATGTGACAACTTATCAGATGGTGGAATTGGCCACTACACATGGAGCCTAAGACAAATTTTCACCATGGTACTTATCCAAGGTGTCACCTAAGTGATTTTCACCATTGGACGACTTTATTGCACTCATTTTTTTCTTATTTTTTTGATTTTTTGGGATTTTTCTAATTTTGTTATTTTTTTGTATTTTACCCTAGGATACTAGATGGGTTAGGCGTAGAATCTTTTTAGGTGCATGATATTCATAGGCTCATTCAGAGGCTACCCCTCAGGTGTTGCAAGCTTTTAAGCTCCTGATCCATAGCTGGCTATGACGACATATGGTCCCAACCAATTGGGTTCAAATTTCCCTTTCTTGTGGCATTCTTGTAGGTTCCTTTCGTTCTCCATGAGGACAAGGTCGCCTATCTCAAACTTGGGGTTCTTGATTTTCTTGTTATAGCTTCTGCGCAGATGGTTCTGATAGGCTTGTAGATGATTAAGAGCATCCAAGTGTTTCTCGTCTAGGAGTTCTAGCTCATTCAAGTGTGCAACTCGATACTCCTCCTCAGTGATGATATTCTACAATGATATCCTGAGAGAGGGGAACTCGACCTCGAGTGGCAGGATAGCTTCAGAGCCAAATACTAGAGAGTATGGGGTGGCTCCTGTGGGGGTTCGTATGCTTGTACAATAGGCCCATAGGGCGGGGTTGAGTAGAAGGTGCCAATCGCGACCAACTTCATTAACCATCTTTTTCAGAATACATAAGATGGTTTTGTTGGAAGTTTTAGCTTGACCATTACCTTGAGGGTAATATGGTGTGGAAAAATGGTGTTGTATGTGGAATTTCTCACATATGGTGCAGACTTCCTGGTTCTTAAACGGTTTCCCATCATCTATGATGATGGAGAAAGGAACATCATAATGACATATTATGTAGTGGAGGATTAATTTTGTGATTTGGATGCCAGTGGTATATGTGAGTGAAATGGCTTCTACCCACTTAGTAAAATATTTGGTAGCAGTAATAATGAACTTGTGTCCATTAGATGAGGGCAAGTGGATTTTGTCTACGAGGTCGAGTCCCCACTATGAAAAGGGCCAAGGGGTTGTTATCGGCTGCAACTCTTGTGAAGGTGCATGAATAAGATCACCGTGTTGTTGACATGGAAGGCATTTTTTCACAAATTAGTAGGCATCTCATTCCATGCTCAGCTAATAGTACCCTGTTCTAAGAATCTTCTTTGCTAGAGTAGGTCCACTAGAATGTGCCCCACAAATACATTTGTGTACCTCTTATAAGGCCACTTCGGCTTCCCTAGAGTCAAGACATCGTAAAAGAGTACCACCAAGACTTTTTCAGTAAAGGGTATCTCCTATGATGGTGAAACGAGAGGATTGATGGATGAAGGTTTTGCGTTGTGTGGATGTTAGGTTGGGTGGAATGATGTTATTGTTGCAAGTATGAGGTGAACCAGTGTTGTCATTGATGTCAACATAATCATATTACATTGACAAGAAGGATTGGATGAGCTGTGTGTTGAGGATATTGAGAAAATTAGCCTCAGTCAGGAACAGTGAAGAACAGTGATGAGAAGAAGGCAAATATATTGGATAGGTTGAGAACCGGAGGATGCGGATTAAAGGGTTTGCAGATATGAGTCTTGAGATGCTTCAGTCAAGTTTTCAGAGGTCCGCATGAAGACCTGTAGAAGTTATGGCTGTCTGTGTGGAACCGGTTCCGGTAAGTGCTTAGAGGTGACAGAGGATCACAGAAAGGTCCGGTGAGGTCCGGAATTGTACAATCCTAATCTGCGGATTGGAAAGAGTGTTTGGGATGTCCTTGTGATGTGCCATCTCGAGTTGTGTATGATTTGGAGGTCCGGAAGTACCTCTTGCATTATGACAGTGGCGACAGACTGTGTTCTTGAAGTTCCGGATAAGGAGGATAAGAGATTTCAGTAAGTAAAGGAAATGCGGACGTACCTAGTCATTCAGACAGACTTCTGAAGGTTCTTGGATCATGTTGAGGTTGTGTTGTTGGTCCGCATTGATAATGTATGATTTGAAGGTCCGGAAGTACCTTCTATAGTGGCGACAGACTGTGTTCTTGAAGTTCCGGATGAGGAAGACAAGAGATTCCAGCAAGTATAGGACGTGCGGATGTATCCGGTCTTTCAGGCAGGCTTGTGAAGTTTTCTGGATCATGTTGAGGATGTGTTGTTGATCCGCATTGATAGTAGAGCCCAGAATTGAAGTTATTCTTCCGGAAGAAGTTCTTGCTCTGTTTAGCCGACCGGATGAGCTGTTCATCCTGCGAATGTTCTTGTGGTGGCCGACCGGATGTGTTATTCATCTTGCGGATACTCTCGTGGTTGTTTGCCGACTTAGATGTTTGTTCCTAAGTTGATGTCTTGTATAAATAACGGTTTGTGAGTTCATTTCAAAGTGTGGTGAGTGGATGAGTGTGGCATAGCGAAGAAAGGTGCGAAAGGCAGAGCAGAGGTTTTTGAGCTTAATTGGAACTGATCCGGACATGGTAGAGATGTCATTCTCCAGTTCAAGACTGTGATTTTTATCACTTTGTAGACAGTGTGTCTCCTTGTAGGCAATGGGCCTCTTTGTGAGCAGTGTGCTCGGGCAGTGAGCCCTCATTGGCATGTGCCATTCATTTTTCTTTATTCTTCTAACAGAGAATAATTCTTGGGTTAATCACCCCGTGGTTTTTCCCTTAACCGGGTTTTCCACGTCAAAATCTTGGTGTTCAATGTGTTGATGCTTATCTGCTCTTGTGTTTATGTATTATGCTTTCATGGATGATTATTTGATATGCTGCTAACTAACAACAAAGAATCAAGTGTTTGAAACAAGAAGAAGTTTTATACAACTGATTCACCCCCCCCTCTCAGTTGTATGCCCTAGATCCAACAATTGGTATCAAAGCCAAGTTCCTCTGATAGGAGCTTAACCGCTTGAGGTGATCCAGGATGTCGTCATACAAGAAGGATAGTCCGAAGTTCGATGGAACCAACTTCACTCTCTGGAAAGGTTGCATGAAATGTCACCTGGAATGTATGGGAAAAGCATACTTGGCTATGGTTTCAAAACCATATGTACCTCCACAAGGTGGTCCGACAACTCTGAATGAAATCACAGAAGCTGAAAACAATCTGCGGACCAAGGAAGCTCTTCTAAGCGCATTGAATGACTCAGATCTCTCGAATGTTATTGACCTACCAACTGCATATGAGATCCTGACTAAACTGGAACTTCTGTATGAAGGAGATGAGTTTGTCAAAAGTGCAAGGTTGCAAAGTCTGAAAGGGAAATTTGAAAGATTGAAAATGAGAGATGATGAAAACATCACCACCTTTATGCCAAGAGTGAATGAGCTGGTATGTGGAATCAGAAATGCTGGTGGAACTTTAGATGAAAATGAGATTGTCTGCAAAATCTTAAGATCCCTTCCTGCTGCCTACAAAATCAAGGTTGCTGCCATTGATGAATTCAGAGCCCACACAACTGTCACAAGAGAACAACTGGCTGGCAAACTAGCTGCATTTGAAATGACCGAGTTTGGAGATGATCCTCCCAAGACTGAATCTGCTTTCAAAGCCAGTGCCTATGTGAAAGGCAAACAGAGATTTGATCCGGGTGAAAACTCATCAAGGAAAATGTCATGGTATGATCAAGCAAGAAGAGACATGGAAGAAGAAGAAGCAGAAAAAGCTCAACTTGAAGCCCTCATTGCAAAGAGACTGCCAAGAGGATCCGGTAAGTATGAAGGAAAACTACCCTTTAAGTGTTTCAACTGCAATAAGATTGGTCATTTTGCTTCAAGATGTCCGGAGAGATCTGCAAGATCTAATACTCACAGACAAAGGTTTCAAAAGAATTGCTATTATGTTCATGAAGAAGATGACAATGAAGGAGTAACAGATGATGAATCAGAACTAGGAAGCAAATCCAGAAATGAGTGGGTGTTTATAGCCATCAAGGAAGAAGATTCAATACTCTCTGAATCTGTCAATCACAAAGTTGTTGAAAAAGCCTTGGCTGCTCAAGTGGAAGAAAAGGATGATTGGGTTATTGACAGTGGATGCTCTCACCATATGACTGGTGACAAGAATAAGTTCCTGAATTTGGAAAGGTATGAAGGAGGAATGGTAAAGTTTGGTGACAATTCAGCTGGCAGAATCAGAGGCAGGGGAACTATCTCCTTTGATGGAAAAATAAAAATAGGTAACGTACTATATGTTGAAGGATTAAAGCACAATCTTCTCAGTGTTGGTCAGTTAGTGGACAAGGGTTATGATCTCCGGTTCAAGAATGGAAAATGCAGAATCTTTACAAGCTCCAGAACTGAAATTGCATCCGGTACTCAGACAAAAGGTAATATCTTTCATCTGGTTGGTTCAAACAAAAGTTGTTTGTTTGCTCAAATTGATCAGAGTTGGTTATGGCATAGAAGAATGTGTCATGTAAATTTTGATAACATCATCAAGATAAGCAATACTCAGGCTGTAAGAGATCTTCCAAAATTGATGAAACCTACAAATAGTTTGTGCAAAGAATGCCAGCTAGGTAAACAAAGCAGAGTCTCTTTCAAAAGCAAAGATCAGTCTTCTACCGGATTGTTGGAATTAGTACATACTGATCTCTGTGGTCCGACAAGAATCAAGAGTCTGCAAGGTGATAGATATTTCATGTTGTTAATTGATGATCATTCCAGGATGATGTGGGTTACCTTTCTAAAAGAAAAATCAGAAGCATTTGAGAAGTTCAAAATCTTGAAAGCTATGGTAGAGAATCAAATCGGATTGAAACTAAAGTGTCTAAGGTCTGATAGAGGTGGTGAATTTACATCTGGTGAGTTCATTGACTTTTGTGAGAAGCAGGGTATAAGGAGACAATTGTTTGCTCCTAGGACTCCACAGCAGAATGGAGTAGTTGAGAGAAAGAACCGGACCATCCAGGAAGCTGCCAGGACAATGATGTTGGAAGCAAATGTTCCTCAAATGTTTTGGAAGGAAGCTATCAGCACTGCAGTCTACACTCTCAATCGAGTTTAAATCAGAAACAACACCGGTAAGACCCCCTATGAACTCTGGTTTGGCATCACTCCTACTGTGAAATATTTCAGAGTATTTGGTAGCAAGTGTTATATTAAAAGAGATGAAGATCTAGGAAAGTTTGATGCTAGAAGTGATGAAGGAATTTTCTTGGGTTACTCCACTCAAAGCAAAGCATACCGGTGTTACAATAAGAGATTGAGGAAAATGATAGAAAGCACCAATGTAAAGGTTGATGAAGGAATTGAGAAGCCTTCAAGATTTTATGAGTTTGATGAAGATGACCAAGACAGTGTTCAAGGACCTCAATCCTCTCCGGTGAGACAGAGTCAGCCTGATCCGGTAAATTAGGAAGAAGAGATAGGTCTGAATGAGCCTGATCAAGAAGCAGCAGTGTAGGATACTCCCAAAATTCCAAGGTATGTAAAACTGAACCACTCTGAAGATCAAATCATAGGTGACAGAAGCAAAGGTGTACAAACTAGAAGGAATGTTGCTCAAAATCAGGATGAATGTTGTCTGATTTCAAAGATTGAACCTAAAACAATAAATGAAGCCTGCAATGATGAAAACTGGACCAAAGCAATGGAAGATGAATTGATGCAAATTGAGAAAAATCATACTTGGGATCTTGTTCCCAGACCTAGAGATAGGAATGTAATTGGAACCAAGTGGGTCTTCCGGAACAAACTAAATAAAGCTGGTGAAGTAATCAGAAACAAAGCTAGATTGGTCTGCAAAGGCTACTCTCAAATAGAAGGAATTGACTTTGAAGAGACTTTTGCTCTGGTGGCAAGAATTGAAGCAGTCAGATTACTTCTAGCATTTGCTGCCTTCAAAGACTTCAAGGTATATCAGATGGATGTCAAGTCTGCCTTCCTAAATGGTGATCTGGAAGAAGAAGTCTACATTGAACAACCGGATGGTTTTCAATTGTCTGATAATGATGATATGGTCTGCAAGTTGAAGAAAGCTTTGTATGGATTGAAGCAAGCCCCAAGAGCATGGTATGAAAGGTTGGATAAGCATCTTGTGCAGATTGGATTCAACAAAGGTACTGCTGACAGTAACTTATATTTCAAAATTGATCATGAAAATATTTTAATTGTTGAAGTGTTTGTGGATGATATCATTTTTGGAGGAAGAGATAGTATGTGCAAAACTTTTGCTAATCAGATGAAAAGTGAGTTTGAAATGTCTATGCTTGGTGAAATGAATTTCTTCTTGGGTCTGTAAATTACTCAAACAAAAGAAGGGATCTTCATTTCTCAGACCAAATATGTGAAAGAATTGTTAAAGAAATTTGGTATGGAAGACTCAAAGCCTATGAACACTCCTATGGCAACCGGATGTAAGTTAAGCAAAGATGATGATTCTCCAAAGGCAGATCAGACAAAGTATAGATCAATGATTGGTGGATTGTTGTATCTCACTCAAACTAGACCAGATATAATGCAGGCTGTTGGTCTTGTGGCAAGATTTCAGGCTGATCCTAGAGAATCTCATGTTATGGCAATCAAAAGAATTTTTAGGTACTTGAAAGGAACAGTTGAGTATGGTCTATGGTACCCTAGAGATCCAGATTTCTCTCTTCATGCTTACACAGATGCAGATTGGGCAGGAGATGTGGATGACCGAAAGAGCACTAGTGGTGGAGCATTCTTTTTGGGCAAGAGATTGGTTTCTTGGCTAAGCAAGAAACAAGATGCAATATCTCTGTCTACAACTGAAGCAGAATACATTGCAGCAGCAGGTAGTTGCACTCAAATCTTATGGATGAAGCAGATGCTAAGAGACATCAAAGTTGAATATGAGGAGCCTATCACAATTTTCTGTGATAATTCAAGTGTAATTAATATTTCTAAGAATCCGGTATTGCATTCTAAGACTAAGCACATATCTATCAAATTTCACTTTTTGAGAGAACAAGTAAACAAGGAAGAAGTCAGATTGGAGTATGTTCCCTCCAAGGATCAGATTGCAGATATCTTTACAAAACCTCTTCCCAAGGACTCTTTTGAATATCTCCGGGAGAAGTTAGGGGTCATGGCCCCTCCGGTGATGAACTAAGATGCACTGATGTGCATCAGTCCGGTGGATATCACAGTCATATCTTGTGATCCGGATTGATGATGGGGAGCTGCTACTAAGGGGGAGCAGCTGGTATGATTCTGATGTACTAGAATTGCAAGTATGAGCCGTTTGCCATTGATGTCAAAGGGGGAGAGAAGACATGTGAAAAACAAGTGGTTAATGATCAAAGGGGGAGCAATAAAGGAAGAGAAGACATGTGAAAAGTTGTTGTTGATAGGGGGAGCTGTGACAGAAAGGAGAAGTCCTTGTCTTGATGGTTTTTCACATCATATGTTGCCATCAATGACAAAGGGGGAGATTGTTGCAAGTATGAGGTGAACCAGTGTTGTCATTGATGTCAACATAATCATATTACATTGACAAGAAGGATTGGATGAGCTGTGTGTTGAGGATATTGAGAAAATTAGCCTCAGTCAGGAACAGTGAAGAACAGTGATGAGAAGAAGGCAAATATATTGGATAGGTTGAGAACCAGAGGATGCGGATTAAAGGGTTTGCAGATATGAGTCTTGAGATGCTTCAGTCAAGTTTTCAGAGGTCCGCATGAAGACCTGTAGAAGTTATGGCTGTCTGTGTGGAACCGGTTCCGGTAAGTGCTTAGAGGTGACAGAGGATCACAGAAAGGTCCGGTGAGGTCTGGAATTGTACAATCCTAATCTGCGGATTGGAAAGAGTGTTTGGGATGTCCTTGTGATGTGCCATCTCGAGTTGTGTATGATTTGGAGGTCCGAAAGTACCTCTTGCATTATGACAGTGGCGACAGACTGTGTTCTTGAAGTTCCGGATAAGGAGGATAAGAGATTTCAGTAAGTAAAGGAAATGCGGACGTACCTAGTCATTCAGACAGACTTCTGAAGGTTCTTGGATCATGTTGAGGTTGTGTTGTTGGTCCGCATTGATAATGTATGATTTGAAGGTCCGGAAGTACCTTCTATAGTGGCGACAGACTGTGTTCTTGAAGTTCCGGATGAGGAAGACAAGAGATTCCAGCAAGTATAGGACGTGCGGATGTATCCGGTCTTTCAGGCAGGCTTGTGAAGTTTTCTGGATCGTGTTGAGGATGTGTTGTTGATCCGCATTGATAGTAGAGCCCGGAATTGAAGTTATTCTTCCGGAAGAAGTTCTTGCTCTGTTTAGCTGACCGGATGAGCTGTTCATCCTGCGAATGTTCTTGTGGTGGCCGACCGGATGTGTTATTCATCTTGCGGATACTCTCGTGGTTGTTTGCCGACTTAGATGTTTGTTCCTAAGTCGATGTCTTGTATAAATAACGGTTTGTGAGTTCATTTCAAAGTGTGGTGAGTGGATGAGTGTGGCATAGCGAAGAAAGGTGCGAAAGGCAGAGCAGAGGTTTTTGAGCTTAATTGGAACTGATCCGGACATGGTAGAGATGTCATTCTCCAGTTCAAGACTGTGATTTTTATCACTTTGTAGACAGTGTGTCTCCTTGTAGGCAGTGGGCCTCTTTGTGAGCAGTGTGCTCGGGCAGTGAGCCCTCATTGGCATGTGCCATTCATTTTTCTTTATTCTTCTAACAGAGAATAATTCTTGGGTTAATCACCCCGTGGTTTTTCCCTTAACCGGGTTTTCCACGTCAAAATCTTGGTGTTCAATGTGTTGATGCTTATCTGCTCTTGTGTTTATGTATTATTCTTTCATGGATGATTATTTGATATGCTGCTAACTAACAACAAAGAATCAAGTGTTTGAAACAAGAAGAAGTTTTATACAACTGATTCACCCCCCCCTCTCAGTTGTATGCCCTAGATCCAACAGTTATCATGATGGTACATGTGGGTATCTTGATACCATGGAGATAGGGGACCAACAATGTCACATACGAGCTCAAATATGGGACATCATCAGCTAGTGTTGGAAGTTCTTCAATGAGGAATTCACACTTCTTACTATCCTTTTTCATGTCAACCAGGGATCCTATAGTAGCCATGGTGTCAGCTGCTTTGTTATTTAACCTTGGTATTTGCTAAAAATGGATGTCATGAAAGTAATCCTTAAAATCATCCACCATTCTTTTATAGGGCATGAACTTGTCATTTGTAGTCTTGAATTCATTGTTGACTTGTCTGATAACTAGCTAGGAATCTCCATAGACTGTGAGTTTTTCTATCTTCCATTGGATGGGCATGCGAAGTCTTGTGATGAGGGCCTCATATTTTGCTACATTGTTTGTGCATGGAAATGTTATTTTGTAGGATTTTGGAATAGTGTCTCCTTGAGGGGTCACAAACAAGATGCCTACCCCTGAGCCACGATGTGTGTAGGATCCATCAAAGTACATTTTCCATGTGTCTACTATAGGTGTTGTTGGTTATTTTCTCTGAATCGGCAGAGGGTTTACCAGTTCCTGTGCACGAGTAGATCTGGCCAACAGAAACAAGAGGTTGCATGAGCTGCCTCCCCTTCACTTCTGGTTCTACCGCACCAAGGGGGTGTCCCTATTTGATAAAGATGTAACATTTACTCTCCAAACGACGAAAAGATTTAGCTTTGTGATAACAGGCAGAATACTCTCATTTTAGGACCAAGATTTGTGTGACAAATCACAAGGTTGGCAACATTCTTGGACATATGTGTTTGGTTATGGATGAGAGTATGCAGGGGCTCCTAATCCTACTCCTACAACTAACAGGTTTTGGATGGTTTAAATTTGATGGTTTGGATGCAAGACAGGGGCTTTGGATCATAACTACTTCACAAGAATAGACTGGTGCCTACCTCAGGGCAAGGAGTCAACTAGACATATACATAAGAATGGCTTGCAACTAGCATTCAAGTTTCAAGGGGTTAGGACTGATGCTTGCCTTACAAACATCACCCAAGGATAAGTATTTGACTATCCATACTTACAGATATCCCAACTGACATACACTCTTCTCCATACCTTAACCTAAAACAGTTTAATCCACTCCTTGAATGGAAGTTAGAGATCAAGTATGCAATACATAAATCTGTATTCTAGAATTTGAGAAACCCTTAGCAACCAAATTTAGAAGAAGAGATGCATACAACAAGTGAAGATAGATAGCAAAACACATACAAGAAGCATTTTTCATATAAAATTGACACTAAAATTGAACATATGTGCAAGATACATCACAGATGCAATACATAAACTCCAAAATGAGATAGAACAGCAAGGAAATGCTCTGTATTTCATTATCTTTCCCCCAAAATTGCCCAAGTCTCCAACAACAATGAGTAACACAGTCCTCCTTATACAACAAGGAAGTGTACTCAACACATTAATTACAAGGCAAATCAAAAATTCGCCAGATACAATGCATGATCAGATTGGCGCTCAAAATTGAATGCAGCTGGGAAGCAAAGGAAGAGAGTAGGTGGAATCGAGATCTGAGCCACCGCTCAGAGACATTCATCTTCAATCGGGTGGTTGACCTGTCATTTTCGTCGCCCATCCTCTGCAAATCTGCCATCAATGCTTCATCTACCCATGAGATGCAATAGTAGATGCATTTGGGGATTTTCTCGCTCAAAAATGGCCGCACTCACCCAGAAAAAACCATCGCTGAAGGTTCAAAACAAGGTCGTCGATCAAAGAATTCATCGCTAGGATCAACGGCCCCAAAATATGCATGAAGAGCTACCAGCCAATGATATCATGCCACGTAGGCACCTTAATCTTCTATCACTGACCCTTCGCTCTCTCCACTTTACCTTTTCGCCTTGTACATGCAAAAGCATATACAAGCACCTTTATATAAGGTGGACCCCAAAACATCATAGAACAAATTGAAAATCAACCATCGGGTTTGCTTTGCATCATCTTTCCTTGCATATCCCCTTTGTATATCGGCATGTACAAACGCCATATACATGCACGCCACAGACCCCAAATGTTTATGAAGCAACTTGAAATCTTCATCGGGTCCGGATTGTATGTGTTCCTTTGTATATTTCGAATGTATACTTCACATACATTCGCCTTTGTATGTCCTGTCCACGGGCCCCACCACTTTTATATCGGTCATTGTACATCATTCCTTTGCACATTTTTCAATGTATATAGCCGATGTATATTCTACTTTGCATATCCGCGGGCCCCACCAATTGCACCTCTGTTTCTTTGTATGTTGTCGAACATACAAAGCCCCTTGTATGTTTTGTTTTGTATATGACCTGACATACAAAGCGGAAATATTCCTGGGAATCTGCAAAAGATTCCCCCTTGTATATGCAACCCGATATGCATTTAAAAATGCATACAACTCATTTTTCACCATTTTTGAAGGCCGGTGAAGATTTTTGCAAGCCCGCCAACGTACATTTTGACCTGCAACTTAATTTCAAAGCCCTAAACCTAGGTAATCACCACCAGGGGTCACTATGAGTATGGACTCATCCAGGAATTCTGAAAGTAGTGGTTGTTCCATTGGGATAGGTGCATTGGCTAACTGATCTGTAATCACTTGTCCTTTGATAGCTTTTCTCTCTGTGTATTCAATGTCAAACTCACTTAGTATCGTAACCCACTTAGCCATTCATCCTGTGAGAGCTGCTCTAGTCAGTAGGTGTTTGAGTGGATCGATCTTGGCAATGAACTTTATCTTGTGGTTAAGCATGTAATGTCTTAGCTTCTGTGAAGTGAAGATGACTACATGACATGCTCGTTCAATGGGAGTATAATTTAGCTCATAGGTCACCAAGGTGCAACTGATGTAATATACAGCTCTCGCTTTTCCTTGTTCATCATGTTGTATTAGCAAGGCCCCTATTGTTGTTTATGTCATTGAGATGTACAAAAATTGTAGCGGTTGTCCTTGTCTTGGTGGAATGAGTACAGGAGGCGTGGCAAGATATTCCTTTAGCTGTTCAAAGGCATTCTGGCACTTGTCATCCCATTTGAATGTTGTATCTTTTTGAAGAAGATGCTAGAAAGGTTGGCATTTATCTACGAGTTGTGCTATGAAACGACAAATGGATTGACATTTTCCTTGAAGGCTATAGAGTTGTTTAAGTGTTTTGGGTGAGCATGTCCACTATAGCCTTAACCTTTGCAGGGTCTACTTCAATACCTCTTCTTGAGACAATGTATCCTAGGAGTTTTCTAGAGGTGACCCCAAAGACACATTTTTTGGGATTAAGCTAAACCTTATACTACTCTAGTCTGTCAAAGATTTTTGCCAACACATTCAAGTGTTCCTCTCTAGTCTTAGATTTCCTCAATAAATCATCAACATAATCTTCCATGATACTATGGAAAAGGTCATGGAAGATAACTGTCATGGCTCTCTGATACGTGGCTCCTGTGTTTTTAACCCAAAGGGCATCACAACCCAGCAATAGGTTCCCCGTGGATATATGAAAGAAGTCTTGTGTTGATCTTCCTCTGCTATCTTGATTTGATTATAGTCAAAGAATCCATCCATAAGGGACAACATCTCCTGACCAGTAGTAAGATCCACAATGATATCTATGTTGGGTAGTGGAAAATTCATCTTTAGGGCATGCCTTGTTAAGATCCTAAAAGTATGTGCAACAAACGATGCCCCCAGTGACTTTTGCTATAGGTACAATGTTTGATATCCATTTAGGATAGTCGATAGGATGGATGAATCCCACATCTAGGAGCTTCTTGAGTTCTGCTTTGACGAGGAGTGCCACTTGTGGATTCATTTTTATAAGCTTCTGTTTCACTGGTTTTGCATCAGGATGTACAACAAGATGATGAACTACTAATGTGGGATCTAGCCCTGGCATATCAATGTATGTCGATGCAAAGCTATGACTCCTTTGTTTGAAGAAGGCCAAGAAGGCTTCTTGTTCTACTATTGTGAGGGATTCTGCTCAGAATGTGATTTTGGGAGCTTCTTCTATTCCAAGGTTCATTTTGTGTGATGCTTCTACTAGGATTGGTGACCTTTCTTAATACATTTCCAGGACTTCAGGGAGATCCATTCTCTCATCTCCTAGTGCCTTAGGGAGGTTTTCACTATGGGATACGTCCTTTATTTTAATTTTTTCATCATCCGAAAGTGACACAAAGTGGTTTTCACTAGGGATGTAATTTCTATGTTCGTAATTTTGTGACTAAGAGATTGGATGGTCTCCCCAAAGTATGCGGAGGTGTTGATTTCCATTATATACCTAGCTCTATGATCCCCAAGGGGCATATGGTCTCTAACCCCTCAGAATTATGCAATAGCTTCATCATTTTGTGTGACATCAAGGATGAGAAGTCCTTGTTGGTCCCAATCTATGAGTTGTAGATAGACCAATGGGAGGTCGGTAGATGTGGATGGCATGGTGGATAGGGTGTAGATGGTGCATATGGAGGATTCAAAAGTTTAGAAAAGTTAGCAAATGAGTCTTGATGGTCCTCTTTGTTGACGTTATCGATTATAAGGAAGGACCTAGCATCCTCACTTAAGATATACTCAAGTTTGATGGGGGTAGATTCTTGTTTTCCATACCCTAACCCATGGAGATAAGGATTCTCTGTAGCTTGTATAGGCTAAATTATTCCTTGTTCATGTAGAACCATACCACCTTGTCCTTTGTAACCCATATGTTTGACAATCTTGAGACCTTTTCCATAGATCTTGGTGGGAATGACATGAGCTTTTTGGTCATCCTTCTCATCCTTGTATAGCTATGAAGATATGTCCTCAAGGACACCTTGTTCCATAAATTATTTTCTCTTGATGATGGGAGATGGCTTGCATTTGATGATCACCGTTGAGACCTCATTATCCTTAGGGGTACCCAATGTTTTAGGGGATGGAGGGAGTAAGCCTATGCAAAAGGTGCCATGTAGATCATACCCTCCACACCCCGTGTCACTCACTTTGATCTTGACCTCGGGAGGGGTAGATGCTTGTGATGTGGATGGAATGTTGGATGAGTCAATGTGCGTTGGTGGTAGATGTTTTTATGGCATTGTTATATGGGCAAAAAGTTCAATCATGTCCTTCCAAGAAACTGCAGTATTGGAAAGGACAGGGATCGGCATAAATAGATACTTCTACGCCATTATATGGAAACTTGAGGCATTGGTGAAAATTGGATGCAATGGCTTGCATGGCATGGATCCATGGTCAGCCAAGGAGAATGTTGTACAGGAGGTCAAGATCAAGAACTTGGCATTTGGTTTCTAAAATCTTTTGTCCCACTTGGATGGGAAGCTTGATGGTGCCTTCAGACAATCTTTAGGTGTCATCATAGCCTTTGATAGTTATACACTCACTAGAGTCCACAACCACATCGGAGTATCCTGGGTGTTTTAACAATTTTAGAGTGCAAAGATTTAGGCCAGAGCCACCATCTATTAAGACTCGTTTGATGGTATGTTTATGGATTAGGACTTCGATGTGAAGGGCTTCATTATGTGAGGCATTAGATGTAGGGAGGTCCTTCTCGGAGAAGGTGAGATGGTGAGGCAAAGCGATGTGTCCTACCATGGCTTAGAATTGATCAACATTCAAGTTGGTAGGTACTTGTGTTTCCATCAAGGCCTTGTTGAGGACACCCTTGTGGAGAGGGGACGTCCGGAGTAATTCAAGGATGGAAATTTGAGCAGGAATTTTTTTGAGATGCTCAAGGAGGTTATACTTTTGTGTGGATGGAGCATTGGTAGGTGTGGATGTAGAGGGTTGATTAGTGGTATGGGCTCCACAGATGGAAATGCGGTCGCAATGAGTAATGACAGCGCAATTGGGTGTCTTAGCTTTAATGGTGATGGTATTGACATGGTTGGAAGAATCTTCAATTCGTCCTATGATGGAGTCAAAAGAAGAGGGAGGTGGGATGCCATTGTAGGTTTGGTTGGATGATGAGGCTTTTCCCTTGTTGTGATCGGGAAGTGGATCCTTGTATGCTCCTAGGTTGGCAGTAGGTGATTGTTTTGGTGGTTTGTCAATGGTTATATCACCTCTATCTACAAGATCTTGGATGCAATGTTTCAACCTCATACAATTAGATGTCTTATGCCCTTTCACGTGGTGATATTCACAATAGGTGTTTTCATCAAACCAAGAAGGTTTGAATTGGTTATTGTCATAAGGGAAAATAGGTGGTAATGAAATTAAATCCGCTTTGATGAGGTTTCTCAAAACATCCTCAATGGGTTCACCCAATGGTGTGAATCTCCTTTTGGGTGCGTTGTTTTGTTTGGGTGGTCCCTTGGGGATATTTACATTATTGCTTGTGATGGGTTGGACGGTATGGGATTTTGTATGTTTTGGACATTTTTAACATCAGTAACACCATCGTTAAGAGTGTTTTTATTTTTTCCCCAAAAATGGGGTTTTTCATGGGATAGATTGTTGTTGTTGGTGTTGGGGGTGTTGGTGTTGTTTCCATTGATTTTGTTATTGTTGTTGTTGTTCTTGTTGTAGATTTTTATAGCCCATTTGGCAATAAGGGCTCTTTCAATCGTGGTTCCCTTCTCTATGACTTCTTCAAAGGTTGACGCACATTGTATTTGCAAATGGAAACCCATTTCTTGGTTTAGATTAGTCACAAACATGGTGACTAATTGTTTTTCAGGGATAGGCCATGGGAGTTTGCTTGCTAAGCCTCTTCGCCTTTGTAGAAAGGTAACGAAGGATTCCCCATTCTTTTTCTTTTTATTGCAAAGGTTGGTCATGGATATCTCATATTCAAAGTTGTAGGAGAAATGATTTACAAATATCTCCGCAAGTTCGTGGAATGTTTTGATATCGGGGGGAAGGTGAGCGAACCATTCGGTGGCTTGACCACCTAGGCTCCTAGGAAAGAGTCTCATTAAGTATGTGTCGTTGTATGAGACTTCTAGGCAAGCAATATAGAATTCCCTAAAGTGTTCCCTAGGGTCCCCTTTCCCTTTGTATTTGTCAAATTTTGGTGCCTCAAAGTTCTTAGGAAAGGCTGCAATGGGTATGGTCCTATCAAATGGGTATGGGCAAATATCTTCAGAAGAATATTGTTTTCTTTTGTGCCCATGTTGCATATCGTCAACCTTCTGGATCAAAGATTGCACAATTCTAGGTAAATCTTGGGTTGGTGGAGGTTGTGGTATGTATGTTTGTTGTTGTTGGATCAATTGTTGGAGGAAATGGGGGATTTGTTGATGTTGGTTTTGATTTTGACTTTAATTTTGTTGGGCAAGGTGTTGTTGGAAAGTGAGGAGTTGTTGTAGAACGTGTGGTGGAATTTGTTGTTGGTTGGGATTTTGGATGAAGGATGACACAACGAGTGGTTGTGAGATGGGAGGTGGTTGAGGAATGGGATTTTGGACATATGTGAAGTTAGATGAGGGGTTGTTGCTATTTTGTAGTGTTTTTTTGTCAAAAGGGGGAAAATGGGTTTTTAATGGTTTATACAAAATCCTCTTTTCACTACAAACATTCCAAGGGCTTATCAACCGAGTTGAATCTCCACTAAGCAAGAGCAATCACCTATCAGGTTGAGCTGCCACTTGGGAAGCTATGGATTCTTGGATGTGTCAAACAATGTCTCTATCTAATGCTCAATTGTACTTAGAAACCCTAAATATGCAAATCAGTAAGCAAATTATCAAATTACAACAAATCCTTTCAGATGGAGGTGAGGGACAGAGATATTTAACTCACCATTTTTTGAAGTTTGGAAGGAAAAAAAGTCAGAGACATGGGGACTAGCGCCCAAGTCCAAGGTACCTATTGCTTTGTGGAATTCTGATCTCCTTCCGACACTGATTTGTACTGCAACTTCTGTTTCTGGCAATTCAACTGCGGAGGACAAGGGGACCAACGTCCTAGTCTAGGAAAAGCTCCAGTGTCCTTTTCAGATCCTGAATCCTTGATGTCTTCCACTCTTTTCTACAACTCCACTCCACGGGACTCGACACCTGTAACCTACAATCACAAGGAGTGTGGGAGGGGGTTGTAGTGTTTAGAGGCTTGCCTCGGTCAAGCCCCAGAGAGACATTCAAGTCTTTTGAACACCGTTGTCAGATAAGAGTGCATATCCCGGTGGGATAGAGGCAAAAATCTAAATGATAAATGATTGAAAACACAATAGATATCACCTTGTGGTGAAGATCTCATGGAAGGAAGATGCTCTTCATGCCATGAGGAGATGGCTATCAAATATGGAAATACAAACACAATAACAACACAAAGTATTACTCTGCAACACAATGAATGCCTTGAATCATTTTCACAAAAGCTTGTTAATCAAAAATGCCATCTAGTTTGTAAATGAAACCTAATCATACTTATATATGCAACTACAAAGATTCCTGCTAAGAATTTTGTAATTTAAACTTTAGATGTCGGCATAGAATCCAAATAACAGTCACTAAACTAACATTTTAAATTAGGGCAGATCCAAAATAGGGCTGGACTAGGGCACTAGCGCCCAAGTCCACCCTGCCATTTTTGTTTAGTGATCATCAAACTGCAGCCCCCTAGGTCCTATTGGTCACAAGACCCAAGGGTTTTCTCATTGGGAGTCAGAAATAACATGCAAGATGCTCTAAATGCAATTACAGGACCTGGGAGCTAAACCTTAAGAGGGAAAAGCCCCCAAGGGGAGATTTTTTGACATAACATTTAGCCCCCACTTTAATGTATGTATAAATGCAAGGCCAATACATGCATTAAAGTATAATCAACAAACATAGTAAACATGCCAAGCACAGAGAAAACACGCCAAACACATTGAAGATAGTAATAGGCACGCAAAACATGGAGAAGACAGTTATAGTCACACAAAACACGCAGAAGACAGTATTGAAGACATGTAAAACACAATGAATACAATGAATGCAGTGATTATTTTCTTTTTTTTCTCATATATATGAAATGCAGAACAACCCAAAATGCAGGAGGGACTCATCACCAATAGTCTTTAGACTGCATATGGGGCAATAGACAAGCAATACAAATCTCAAAGTGTACGAGGGACTCATCGCCACCAGTCTTTAGACTGCACTTGGGAACAAACACGCCATACAAATCCCAAAGCATACGAGGGACTCATCACCACTGGTCTTTAGACTATGCTTGGGAACAAACACGCCATACACATAGACATGGAAAACACAGAGAAAACACGGCAAACAAGCAATGGAGTGTACCTATTTCTAGATTCATCACCATCTCAAGCACATTACAGGCACACCGACGATTGGGCTTCGCCACAACAATCGCCGAAGACATGCTTAAAGGTTAGGATAGTCTCAGATCCACTCCATGCCTGCTCAAAGGACTTTTTAAAAATGATAGGATTGTGTACTCTCCTCAAGAAATACACCATCCTCGCCTCACATAGAGGGCTTAAGAGAAAAAGGATATGCATGATATCCTGCCTCCGTAGAGGGCTTAAGTGATTGTAATAGATTCAAGATTCACAAACACATGTTGCTAGCATCTACAATAGACAGCTTACCTAATATATGCCACCACATTAAGGTGGTTGATGTTGTGTACCAATATCAAGCACATTAAGGTAGGAAGAAAACACACAAGGGAACACGAGCTCTTGCAAAGCCCATGCCCCCTGGAGGTGACATGTACTTTAGGATCACCAAATGTTCCCACAAACATATTCTTGTAAAAAAGTGTTAGTGTCCATATAATCATGATAAACAACAATGCATATGATCAATCACATAAAGAACCAAGGAATGCAAGATTCAAGATAGACAAAGTCCACAGAGCAGTAGTATTGTTATGTTTTGTAAGTGAGATAAGACAACATCAAGATCACACGAAGTGATTCTACTATCCAAGCGTCGGATACTATATAACAACCCCATCGTCATGTATAGACCAGGTCCATTTTTTGATTACTCGCTAAAGGGACACTAGGTTCGCATCAGTATAATATGTTTTTCATCATCCACCCACTAGATAGAACCACTAGAAGAAGGGAAATAATAAATCAAGAGAGGAGAAACAAGTGTCTTAGGGACAATCACATAGGAGGGTGCCCCCAAGACACCAACCGCAATGCTATGTCCATATGACACAACACACAACAATGAAAATAAAGGAGAAGCAATATAGAAGAATGATGATACAAATAGAAGAAGGGCCACAACAAAGGTGGTCTCCTAGTATCCTTGACCTTACGAGAGTATTAGGGGTCATCCTAGGAGGCCTAAATAACACATAACACATCACGGGGGAAACACATCACGGAGGTAAAGGGTTAAAAATACTTACCTGTGGGGAAAACCCAATTAACCTTTGTCAACAATTAAATCAATGCCATTTTTCCATGGATGAGCTGAATTCTTAACTTTCTCTTTGTCCGCTTCTATTAAACCAATTATTTCATCATAGTTCAGATAGTCATCTTCATCATCATAGGTTTCATTAAGAGAGTTTTCATACTCATCATTCTCAATGTGTTTTGTTAAATCTTCCACTACCCGAGGGTATGTGTTCATGAGAGATGTGTAATTGTCTAGATCATATCGAGGCATAACATTATGATACACTATATGCATTAAGCCTCAGATTACATTAACACCATCTTGTTTGTCTTTTATCAACTCTCTTATACTATGAATAATAGGTATAGCTTGGTCATCTATCCTTTCATTTTCCATAAATGCTTGAAAATTGGCTAGGTCATTGTCAAGTTTGTTTATTTGCTCATCAGTTACATATGTTATCACATCAATAGGATCTTCAACATCATGAAATATTTTCTCTTCTATTGTAGTTGTAGGAGGCATGTTGTCTTGCAAAGGTTGTGTTTCTCCTATTGTTGGGAAGGTATCAGTGATTTCATTGTCTTGTACTAGTATATCCTCATGGGAAGAATTATTTTTGAAAGAATGACTAGAGGACAAGTTGATGTCATCATTGTTGGGAATTAAGGTGTCTCAACCTTGGCAATTCCTTTCATTATTTATGTTTGTATATATTAATTCATTGCCTATGTTGTAAATAAATTGTAAATTCCATATTGTCATTTTGTGGGATGTGGCACGATGATGTGTCATCCTACATGGAAGATGACAACTTGTAATTTGTCCGCGCATGAGGTGATAGGCATCCCACTTTGTGGTAGGAGCATTTTGCCATGTGTTGGCATCTTTCATGTTGTGTAAGGGAATGTTTGACCGAAACGGTTATGACGGATTCCTATGATGAAGTTATGACATGTAAGAGTCAGAAATAGAAGCTTGTAAGACAGGTAAAAACATGTGTCATGAAGCATCTTTGAAAAAGGCTTATTTGGGTGCCCCAAGGTGGACTATGACATGTTGCAAGAGAATATACTATTTATAGCATGTGTATGATAGATTCTCTTACAGCTGTAAGTTGTAACTGCTATGATAGATTATATGACGATCGTAAGTGTCGTAAGAGCGTCTGTCATAGCCCATTTTGGAAATAGGCGACCTCTTTGGGATGGGAGCTATGGACAAGTGTCAGGAACATTCTACAATGTTGACCAAGTGTCCTTAGGTGTGGGTTTTGGGCCATGAGACCAAGTTGGACGCCCATTCCAAGATAGGTCCAATATTGCCTTGTATTTTCTATATAAACAGGTGCTTGGAGGTGGAGATGTATCATAGGTTTTACAGGGATTGTTACTCTGCTAGATTGACTCCAGATACAAGTGTCAAAGACTAATGAAGCTTGCATTGCAAGTGTATTGTAAACAACTTTCAGTTTTATTAATACATTATGCAGGTTTCTGAGTGTGGGGTTTTTCACTCGATAAGGGTTTTCCCTACCGTATATCTTTGTCTCTCTTCTTCGAGAGTTTTTTAAGCTGATCTTAAGTTGAGTGGGAGTTTGTGCAGAGTATTCTGAATTCTATTGCAGTAAGCAGATGGCAAGCACATCCAGAAGGTTTGAAGTGGAGAAATTCAATGGCACTAATTTTGAGCTGTGGAAGCTCAAGATGGAAGACATGCTTGTAGATCGAGACCTTTGGGAAAGTGTTAATGGAACTAAACCAGCTGCAATGTCACAAGATGATTGGGATCTCAAGGATCAGAAGGCTAAGGGTCTCATAAGACTTAGTCTTGCTGATTCTGTGTTGTTAAATGTCCATGAGGAGAAAACTACAAACTTGCTTTGGAAGAAGTTGGGAGATGTGTATCAAGCTAAATCCCTGGTTAACAAACTTTTTCTAAGAAAGAAGTTGTATTCCCTTCGAATGGAGGACGAAGGATCCAGTGCTGAACATATGAATGCTTTTAACATGCTAGTTGCACAATTGACATCTATTGGTGTAAAGATGGAGGAGGAGGATCGATGTATGACCTTGCTTTGTTCTTTGCTGGACTCGTGGGATCACCTTGTCATGGCTATTGGAAGCACCACATCCACATTCAAAATGGATGAATTGGTTTCTTCGTTGTTATCTAAAGATATGCGGAGAAAGTCTTCTGATGCAGCCAGGAGGCTCTTGTAGTTCATGGAAGACCCAAAAAGAAAGGGAAAAAGAAGGACAAGAAAGCTGAGAAGGGTAGATCCAAATCCCATGGGAGATCCAAATCTCCTAGAAAGTCCAAGGCTATCTATTGAAACTGTGGTAAATCTGGGCATTTCCGAAAGGAATGCAAAGAAGAAAAGAAAAAGAAGACGACCCCAAATTCAGATTCTAACAAATCACAAGGTGATGGTGATGCTTTCATCGCAGCCCTGGCAACCCATGCATCTGATGATGTGTGGCTGATTGACTTTGGTGCATCTTTCCACATGACCTCGCATCGAGACCGGTTCACTAAGTATGAGGAGTTCGATGGTGCAAAGGTGTACTTGGGTGATGACTCTCATCTGAAGATCATTGGTCATGGAAGAGTCTCTATCCGATTCCCTGATGGACGAGTGAAGGGGATCTCTGGGGTTATGTACATCCCAGGCTTAGCACGGAACCTACTTTCTATAAGTATGTTGAATGATGCAGGTGTACAGGTTGTCTTTTCGAAAGAAGGATGCAAAATGACTAGAGGAGCTATGGTGCTTGCTAAGGGTACTAGGAGAGGTACTATGTTTCAGTTGGAGGCATGCATTACACAATGCAATAGTTCTTTTGACTTAAGGAAGACGGTAGCAATCACTTTATCCCCACCATTTGAACGAGCAGTTAAGATCTCTATTGTTTCTAGTTCTAATGTTTGTAATCATGCCTTGGAAGTTAAGATTCCTACTGAAAAGATAATGTTATGGCGTAAGAGATTTGGCGACATTGGTGAGAAGGCTCTACGTACCCTGAAAAATAAAAACTTCATTGAGGGGTTAGATGATAGTAATCTTGAGTTTGACTTTTGCAAACATTGCATATATGGAAAGCAAAACCGTGTTCAGTTTTATTCGAGTTCTCATAAGTCTGTAGGTGTGTTGGACCTTGTTCATTCTGATGTATTTGGTCATGTTAATGTTCCTTCGTTATCAAAATATGTATATTTTGTATCTTTCATAGATGACTACAGTAGAAGGACATGGATTTATTTTCTTAGAAGCAAATCTGAAGTCTATAGTAAGTTTAAGGAGTTTAAGGCCTTTGCTAAAAATCATATTGGTAAAAAGATTAAGTGTTTGAGAACTGAAAACACTGGTGAGTTCTGTTCTACAAAATTTGATAAATATTGCAAGGAACTTGGGATTGAAAGACATAAGACAACTCCATACACCCCGCAGAAACATGGAGTTGCAGAGAGGATGAACAGGACACTGATGGAGAAGGCTAGGAGTATGCTTAGTGGAGCTGGCCTAGAACAAAAGTTTTGGGTTGAAGCTGCTGCCACTACTTGCTATCTTGTAAATAGATCTCCTACATTATCTCTTGTTGGAAAAACACCCATATAGGTGTGGTCTGGTAGAAAGCCTTCAATAAGGCATCTTCATGTTTTTGGTTGTGAGGCATATGCAAATGTGCCTAGGGAGAAGTGGTCAAAATTGGAGAACAAGGATGTTAAGTGTATCTTCATTGGCTATGGTGTCAGTGTGAAAGGATACAAGCTTTGGGACCTTGTGGCTAAAAAAGTGTTATATAGCAAAAGTGTCATCTTCAGAGAGCTTACACCTTCTTCCACTATTTTACAGTCAGAAAAAAAAGAAAAGAAAGAGGATGTTGTTCAGTTTCCTCCTACCCCTAAGAAGATTGAACAGAAAGACAATGTTGGATTTGATGATGAGGAGAGCTCTAGCAGCTCTGAAAGCTTAGATGAAGAAGTTGGACCTCAACCTCAGCTCTTAAGGTCTACATGGATAAGAAAGCAACCTGAAAGGTTTGGTTTTACATTGCTTGTTTCTAGTTGTGCTTTTGCTTTGCTTACTAACAGTGATGAACCTAGAACTGTATCAGAGGCTATGGACATGAAAGATGTAGGTTCCTAGAAGGAGGCCATAGAGGATGAAATGGCTTCTTTGGAATAGAATCAAACTTGGGATTTGGTGCCTTTGCCTCCTGGACAGAAACTCATTGGATGCAAATGGGTGTTCAAGAAAAAATTTGGTGCAGATGGCAGTGTTGAGAAGTATAAGGCTAGATTGGTTGCGAAGGGGTATTCACAAGTGGAGGGTATAGATTATGGTGAGATCTTCTCTCCCGTTGCAAAGTTGACATCCATTCGATTCTTGTTGTCTTTTGCAACAGCTTATGAATTAGAAGTAGAACAGATGGATGTGAAGACAACTTTCCTTCATAGTGATTTGGAGGAAGAAATCTACATGTCACAGCCAGAGCATTACATGGTGAAAGGTAAAGAAAATTTAGTTTGCGAACTTAAGAAGTCTTTGTATGGTTTGAAACAGTCCCCTAGAAGATGGTACTTGAAGTTCGATGCCTTTGTGTTGTCTATTGGATTTGTGAGATCGAAATTGGACCACTTTGTGTATTATAAGTTTGATGGTGATCGTATTCTCATTGTTGCATTGTATGTTGATGATATATTGGGAAGGGTAAGAATATGATTTCTGATTTCAAATCTTAGTTGTTAACACAGTTTCAAATGAAATATATAGGGGCAGCCAGGTACATTCTAGGAATGGAAATCAGAAGAGACAGAACCAACAGAAAACATTAACTAAGCCAAAGTATGTGAAGACCATGTTGGATAGGTTTAGCATGGCAGATTATAGGACCATTGTGTGTTCCTATTTCTTTAGAGACAAAGTAGTCTGTTGAGGATTGTCCAAAATCTCCTAGTGAGGTGGAGGACATGAGCAGAGTATCTTATGCTAGTGTTGTTGGTAGTTTGATGTATGCTATGGTCTGCACAAGACCACACATTGCCCAAGCAGTGGGAGTCCTTAGTCGATTTATGGCTAATCCTAGACGGGTTCATTGGGATGCAGTTAAGCGAGTGTTCAAATATTTGAGGGGTACTTCTGAGTATTCCATATGCTATCATGGTAATGTTACAAGAGCTCCGTATTCTATTGATATTCATGGATTTATGGATTCAGATTGGGCATTGACAGCAGGAGATCCACCAGTGCTTATGTGTTTACACTATTTGGTGGTGCCATTAGTTGGATGAGTAAGCAACAACCTATTATTGCTTTGTCCACAACAAAAGCTGAGTATATGGTAGCAACTCATGCTTGTAAGGAAGCCATTTGGCTTAAGAGATTATGTTTTGATATTGGTGTTGATGCAGGTTAGATCACAATCAGTTGTGACAGTCAGAGTGCAATTTGCCTTGTGAAGAATCCAACTTTCCATGCTAGAACAAAGCACATTGATGTTCAGTTTCACTTCATGCGAGACATGGTTGAGGATGGAAAGGTAAATTTGGAGAAGGTAGATACTTTGAAGAATGTTGTAGATGCATTGACGAAACCAGTGGGCACTGAGAAGTTCAGATGGTGTTCGGAGTCTATGGGCCTCTTAGCCTATAGCAGTTAAATCCTGTTATTCTATTGGCTCTTACAAAGTGTTCGACAAGTGGGAGAATGTTGGGAATGAAGGTGTCTCAACCTTGGTAATTCCTTTCATTATTTATGTTTGTATATATTAATTCATTGCCTATATTGTAAATAAATTGTAAATTACATATTGTCATTTTGTGGGATGTGGCACGGTGATGTGTCATCCTACAAGGAAGATGACAACTTGTAATTTTGTCCTCACATGAGGAGATAGGTGTCCCACTTTTTGGTAGGAGAATTTTTCCATGTGTCACCATCTTTCATGTTGTGTAAGGGAATGTTTGACCGAAACAGTTATGACGAATTCCTATGACAAAGTTATGACATGTAAGAGTAAAAAATAGAAGCTTGTAAGACAGGTAAAGACATGTGTCATGAAGCATCTTTTAAAAAGGCTTATTTGGGCGCCCCAAGGTGGACTATGACATGTTGTAAGAGAATATGCTATTTATAGCTTGTGTATGACAGATTCTCTTACAACTATAAGTTGTAACCGCTATAGATTCTATGATGATCGTAAGTGTCATAAGAGTATTTGTCATAGCCCATTTTGGAAATAGACAACCTCTTTGGGATGGGAGTTGTGGAAAAGTGTCAAGAACATTCTACAATGTTGACCAAGTGTCCTTAGGCATGGGTTTTGGGCCATGAGGCCAAGTTGGACGCCCATTCCAAGATATGTCAAATATTGCTTTGTATTTTCTATATAAACAGGTGCTTGGAGGTGGAGATGTATCACAGGTTTTACATTTATTGTTACTCTGCTGGATTGACTCCAGATACGAGTGTCGAAGACCATTGAAGCTTGCATTGCAAGTGTATTGTAAACAATTTTTAGTTTTGTTAATACATTGTGTAGGTTTCTGAGTGTGGGGTTTTTCACCCAGTAAGGGTTTTCCCCACCATACATCTTTGTCTCTCTTCTTCTGTCTTCTTTTTGGTTCATGTGTATTGCTGCAATATCTCTTTTAGATGTTCTATGTTGCTATAGTTGTAAGGATTAATTTGAATTTGCATAGCCCTCTCCTCATTAGATTAGTGTAGGAAGCGATTTATGCACACCTAGCTTCCTTTCAATCATCACATGTAGTAGATACTGAATGCATAGGAGAAATGCTATCACAATCATCTTTTTCATTGCTACTCATGGAGATAAACTCAGTTAAACTTTCTAATTGTTGGGAATTAAGTTGTCTCAACCTTGGTAATTCCTTACATTTATTTATTGTCTATTGTGTAATTAGGATGCAAATCCTATTTTGTCATCTTGTGGGAGCTGGCTTGATGATGTGTCATCCTACGTGGAAGGCGACCACATGTAATTTTGTCCTCACATGAGGAGATAGGCATCCCACTTAGTGGTAGAGGTATTTTTCTATGTGTCAGCACTTTGAATAGTGTGTAAGTGAATCTTGATCGAAACGGTTATGACAGATTCCTATGACAGAATCTATGACGCGTAAGAGTCATAAATAGAAGATACTATGACAAGTGAAGACATGTGTCATAAGGTATCTTCGAAGAAGGCATCTTTGGGCGCCCCAAGGAGGGTTATAACATGTTGTAAGAGAATATGCTATTTTTAGTCAGTGTATGATAAATTCTCTTACAGTTGTAAGATGCGACAGTTATGACGGATTCTATGACAATCGTAAGAGTCGTAAGAGCATCTGTCATTGCACAACTTGGGAATAGGTGACCATATTGGGATGGGGTTATATAACAAGTGTCATGACCATGCTGCAGTGTTGGACAAGTGTCCTTAGATGTGGGTTTTGGGCCATGAGGCCAAGTTGGACACCCATTCCAAGAAAGGTCCATTTTTGCCTTGTAAACTTCTATTTAAGCAGGTGCTTTGAGAGGAGATGTATCATGTGATTGACAAGGTACTGTTATGCTACCGGATTGTCTCCAGATACAAGTGTTGAAGACTCTTGTAAAGACTTGCATTGCAAGTGTGTTGTAAACCTTGTTGTTTAGATAATATATTGTGCAGGTTTTGGAGTGTGGCATTTTTCACCCGTAAGGGTTTTCCCCACATTATATCTTGTCTCTCTCTTCTTCTGTCTTACATTCTTGTGTTGTGTATTACTGCAATATCTCTATTGTTGGGTTAATAACACTGTAATTGTAAGGGTTAAAAAGAATTTGTACTTATCTCTCCTCATTAAATTAGTGTAGGAAGTGATTTCCGCACACCTAGCTTCCTTTCAGTTGGTATCAGAGCTTGATCACCTTTGGTCCTAGTTGGTGGGTAGGGGTTTTTTGAGTTGATCTTAGATTGAGTGGGAGTCTATGCAGAGTATTCTATAATCTTGTTGCAGGAAAAGAGATGGCAGACACATCTAGAAGATTAGAGGTGGAGAAATTCAATGGCACAAATTTTGAGTTATGGAAACTTAAGATGGAAGACATGCTTGTTGATTGAGACCTATGGGAAACTGTATCCGGTGTAAAACCAACCGCAATGGCACAAGTTGATTGTGATCTCAAAGATCGGAAGGCTAAGGGTCTCATAAGACTCGGTCTAGCTGATTCTATCTTGTTAAATGTCCATGAGGAGAAGACCATGAAAGACCTTTGGAAGAAGCTGGGAGATGTTTATTAGGCCAAATCCCTGGTGAACAAGCTTTTTCTGAGAAAGAGGTTGTATTCTCTAAGGATGGAGGATCTATTGCAGATCATCTGAATGCTTTCAACATGTTAGTTGCACAATTGACTTCCATTGGTGTGAAGATGGAGGAGGATCGTTATATGACCTTGCTTTGTTCTTTGTTGGACTTGTGGGATCATCTTGTTATGGCTATTGGGAGCACCACATCCACTTTCAAAATGGATGAAGTGGTATCTTCGTTGTTATCCGAAGAGATGCGGAGAAAGTCTTCCAAAGCAGCCAAAGAGGCTCTTACGGTTCGTGGAAAACCCAAGGAGAAAAGGAAAAACGACAAGAAAGCTAAGAAGGGTAGATCCAAATCCCATGGGAGATCCAAATCTCCTAGAAAGTCCAAGGCTCTTTGTTGGAACTGTGGAAAAACTGGGCATTTTTGAAAGGACTACAAAGAGGAAAAGAAAAAGAAGAAGAAGACTGTCCCAGACTCAAATTTTGTCAAGTCACAAGATGATGGTGATGCCTTCATCGCAGCCCTGGCCACCCATGCATCTGATGATGTGTGGTTGATTGATTCTGGTGCATCATTCCACATGACCTTGTATCGAAGCTGGTTCACGAAGTATGAAGAGTTTGATGGTGGAAGAGTGTACCTGGTTGACAATTCTCATCTAAAGACTGTTGGTCATGGAAGAGTCTCAATCCAATTCCTTGATGGACGAGTGAAGGGGATCACTGGGGTTATACACATCCCAGGCTTGGCATGGAACCTACTTTCTATAAGTATGTTAAATGATGCAGGTCTGTAGGTTGTCTTTTCGAAGGACGGATGCAAGATGACTAGAGGATCTATGGTGCTTGTGAAGGGTACTCGTAGAGGTACTCTGTTTTAGCTGGAGGCATGCTCTTCATAGGTCAATAGTTCTTCTAACTCGAAGAAAAGAGCTACAGTTACTTCATCCCCACCATCTGAACCAACAGTGAGGAAATCTATTGTAACAAATTTTGATGGTAGTGCATCTTGGGTACCCAAGGGTGCTCATGCTTTGGAAGTTAAGCTTCCTGTTGAAAAGACAATGCTATGGCATATGAAATTTGGCCACATTGGTGAGAAGGGTCTTAGAACCCTAAAAAATAAAAACCTCATTGAGAGATTAAATGATTGTAATCTCAAGTTTGACTTTTGCGAATATTGTATATATGGAAAGCAAAACGTGTTCAGTTTTACTGTAGTTCTCATAAGTCTTCTGGTGTATTGGATCTTATTCATTCTGATGTGTTTGGTCCTGTTAGTGTTCCTTTGATTTCCAAATCTGTATATTTTGTATCTTTCATAGATGATTACAGTAGAAGGACATGGATTTATTTTCTCAAAAGCAAGATTGAAGTCTTTAGTCGGTTCAAAGAGTTTAAAGTTTTTGTTGAGAATCAGACTAGTAAAAAGATTAAGTGTTTGAGAACTAACAACGGTGGTGAGTTTTGTTTAGTAGAGTTTAATAAGTTCTGTAAAGAGCAAGGGATTGAAAGACATAAGACAACTCCATACACCCCGCAGCAAAATGGAGTTACAGAGAGGATGAACAGGACACTGATGGAGAGGGCTAGGAGTATGCTTAGGGGAACAAGCCTCGAACAAAATTTTTGGGCTGAACCTGTAGCCACTACTTGCTACCTGGTAAACAGGTCTCCTACATCAGCTCTTGTTGGTAAGACACCTATGGAGGTGTGGTCTGGTAAGAAGCCTTCAATTAGACATCTTCGTATTTTTTATTGTGAGGCATATGCACATGTGCCTAGGGAGAAACAGTCTAAATTGGAGAACAAGGCTGTTAAGTGTATTTTAATTGGCTATGGTGTCAGTGTGAAAAGATACAAGCTTTGAGATCATGTGGTTGAAAAAGCGTTGTATAGCAGAAGTGTTATTTTCAGAGAGCTAACACCTTCTCCCGTTGTTCTACAGCCAGAAAAAATAGAAAAGAAAGAGGATGTGGTTTAGTTTCCTTCTACTCTTGAGAAGACTGAACTGACAGACCCTATGAGACCTGATGATGAGGAGAGATCTAGCAGCTCTAAAAGTTCAGAAGAAAAAGCAGAACCTCAACCTCAACCATTGAGGTCTACACGAACAAGAAAGTAATCCGATAGGTTTGGTTATTCATTGCTTGATTCTAATTGTGCTTTTGCCTACTTACTAACACTGATGAGTCTAGAACTGTGACAGAGGCTATGGACATGAAAGATGCAGGTTCCTAGAAGGAGGCCATGGAAGATGAGATGGCTTCTTTGGAAAAGAATAAAACATGGGACTTGGTGCCTTTGCTTGAAGGACAGAAACCTGTTGGATGCAAATGGGTGTTCAAGAAGAAATTTGGTGTAGATGGTAGTGTTGAAAATTACAAGGGCAAATTGGTTGCGAAGAGGTATTCACAAGTGGAGGGAATTGATTATGGTGAAATTTTCTTTCCCGTTGCAAAGCTGACATATATTCGGTTCCTATTATCTCTTGCAGTAGCTTATGACTTAGAGGTGGAGCATATGGATGTGAAGACAGCATTCTTTCATGGTGATTTGGAGGAAGAGATTTACATGTCACAGCCAGAGCATTACATAGAGAAAGGTAAAGAAAAATTGGTTTGCAAGTTGAAAAAGTCTTTGTATGGTTTGAAGCAGTCTCCTAGGATGTGGTACTTGAAGTTTGATGCCTTTGTGTTGTCGATTATATTTCTGAGATTGAAATCAGATCATTGTGTGTATTATAAATTTGACAATGATCGCATTCTCATTATTGCATTGTATGTTGATGATATATTGTTAATTGGGAATGGTAAGAATATGATTTCTGATTTGAAGTCTCAGTTGTCAGCACAGTTTGAGATGAAAAATCTAGGGGCAGCAAGGTACATTCTGGGAATGGAAATAAGAAGAGATAGAGCTAACAGAAAACTTTGGTTAAGCTAGAGTAAGTATGTGAAGACCATGTTGGATAGGTTCAACATGGCAGATTGTAGACCATTGTGTGTTCCTGTTTCTTTGGGGACAAAGTTGTTTGTTAATGATTGTCCAAAATCTCCTAGTGAGGTGGACATGAGCAGAGAACCTTATGCTAGTGTTGTTGGTAGTTTGATGTATGTTATGGTCTACACAAGACCAAACATTGCCCAAGCAGTGGGAGTCCTTAGTCGATTTATGGCTAATCTTGGACGGGTACATTGGGATGCAGCAAAGAAAGTGTTTAGATATTTGAGGGGTACTTTCGAGTATTCCATATGTTGTCATGGTAATCCTACAGGACCTCCGCATTCAATTTGTATTCATGGATTCGTGGATTTAAATTGAGCAAGTGACATTGACAGCAGGAGATCCACCAGTGCTTATGTGTTTACTATGTTCAGTGGTGCAATTAGTTGGATGAGTAAGCGGTAACTTGTGGTCGCTTTGTCCATGAAAAAAGTTGAGTATATGGTAGCAACTCATGCTTGCAAGAAATTCATTTGGCTTAAGAGATTGTGTTCAGATATTGGTATTGATGCAGAACAAAAGGTAGACACTTTGAAGAATGTTGCAGATGCATTGACGAAACCAGTGGGCACAGAGAAGTTCAAATGGCGTTCGGAGTCTATGGGCCTCTCGGCCTATAGTAGTTAAATCATGTTATTTCTATTGGCTCTTACAAGGTGTTTGACAAGTGGGAGAATGTTGGGAATTAAGGTGTCTCAACCTTAGTAATTCCTTAGATTTATTTATTGTAATATATTTATTTATTGCCTATTGTGTAATTAGTGTGCAAATCATGTTTTGTCATTTTGGGGGAGTTGGCACGGTGATGTGTCATCCTACATGGAAGGTGACCACATGTAATTTTGTCCTCACATGAGGAGATAGGTATCCCACTTAGTGGTAGAGGTATTTTTCCATGTGTCAGCACTTTGAATAGTGTGTAAGTGAATCTTGACCGAAACGGTTATGACAGATTCCTATGACAGAATCTATGACACGTAAGAGTCGTAAATAGAAGATACTATGATAGGTGAAGACATGTGTCATAAGGCATCTTGGAAGAAGGCATCTTTGGGCACCCCAAGGAGGGTTATGATATGTTATAAGAGAATATGCTATTTTAGTCAGTGTATGACAGATTCTCTTACAGCTGTAAGATGTGATAGTTATGACAGTCGTAAGAGTCATAAGAGCATCTGTCATTGCCCAACTTGGGAATAGGCGACCATATTGGGATGGGGAGATATGACAAGTGCGATGACCATGCTTCAGTGTTGGACAAGTGTCCTTAGGCATGGGTTTTGGGCCATGAGGCCAAGTTGGATGCCCATTCCAAGAAAGGTCCATTTTTGCCTTGTAAACTTCTATTTAAACAGGTTCTTTGAGAGGAGATGTATCATGTGATTGACAGGTACTATTATGTTGCCGGATTGTCTCCAGATACGAGTGTCGAAGACTCCTATAAAGACTTGCATTGCAAGTGTGTTGTAAACCTTGTTGTTTAGATAATACATTATGCAGGTTTTGGAGTGTGGGGTTTTCACCTGTAAGGGTTTTCCCCACGTTATATCTTGTCTCTCTTCTTCTATCTTACATTCTTGTGTTGTGTATTGTTGCAATATCTCTGTTGTTGGGTTAATAACACTGTAATTGTATAGGTTAAAAATATGTTCACTCATGAGGGTTAAAAATTTGTCAAAATCAAGATCTTTGATAAATGAATGCAAAGATACCATCAAAAAATGACATGAAAGTACCATGTGTATGTTTTCAAATGAGTGCCAAATCAGATTTCCAAAGGTTTTCAAAATTTATGCAAGAGCAAATGCAAAAGTATGTATGAAAATGACCTAAAATGCTTGATTTTTCAACTTTTTTCAATGCAAATCACTAGGAGAAAAGGCGTTGTGAAAATTTTCAAGGAGGACAAAATAATATGTTTAATAATAGTCCAATAGTGCAGCAATATCTTTCACAACATGCTTTTTATGCAAACCTAGAGTGATGACAAGTCAAAACCTAGTGAAAACATGCTAACATATGCAATTTTTCAACAATTTTGCATGCAAAGGCCTAGTAAAAGGGGTGTTGTAAGGAAATTGAGGAAGGATAGTAGATGATGACCTTAACAACAGCCAATTAGTGTAGAAAAATCTCTTACAACACGCTTGTGATGCAAATCTAGAGAGAAGATAAGGCCAAAATTTAGTGAAATGCAAGGTTTTCAAACCTTAGACATGAAATTTTGCAAGAAGACCACTATGATGCAACACTACTATTAGAAATCAGTCCTAATGAGTTTGAAAATGGTAGTAAAATCTGAAACAAGATTTTGACTACAAACCCTAGTTAATGCAAAACTAGGGTTTTACGCAAAATGCACAATTTCAAGCAATTTTTGTCAAATTAAGCACAAAAATGCAATGCAAGTGTATTCTAAATGATGAATTTCTATAATTTTAAATCAAATCTAATGAAAATGACATAAATTAATGAAATTGAATGCCAATTAATTCAAATTATGCTAAGATGCAAGCCTAAAATGCTATTTTTTTTCAAAAATTTTAATTTTTTTGTAATTTTTTGAATGCAATAAGATGAATGAATGCAAATCTATTAAACAACACTCAACAAGGTGCCAAAAAGTTCAAAAACATGGGTTCACCAAAATGTTTTGTAGTGTTTTTTTGTTAAGATGGGGAAAATGAGGTTTTAATAGTTTATGTAAAATCCTCTTTTCACTACAAACATTCCAAGGGCTTATCAACAGAGTTGAATCTCCACTAAGCGAAAGCAATCACCTATCAGGTTGAGCTGCCACTTGGGAAGCTATGGATTCTTGGATGTGTCAAACAATGTCTCTATCTAATGCTCAATTGTATTTAGAAACCCTAAATATGCAAATCAGTAAGCAAATTATCAAATTACGGAAAATCCTTTCAGACTGAGGTGAGGGATAGAGATATTTAACTCACTATTTTTCAAAGTCTAGAAGGCGAAAAAGTCAGGGACATGAGGACTAGCGCCCAAGTCCAAGGTACTTGTTTCTTTGTAGAATCATGATCTCCTTCCGACACTAATTTGCACTGTAACTTCTATTTTCAGGAATTCAACTGCGAAGGACACGGGGACTAGCATCCTAGTCCAGGAAAAGCTCCAGTGTCCTACTTCTTTTCAGATACTGAATCCTTGATGTTTGCCACTCATTTCTGTAACTCCACTCCACAAGACTCAACACCTGTAACTTGCAATCACAAGGAGTGTGGGAGGGGGTTGTGGTGTTTAGAGGCTTGCCTTGGTCAAGCCCCAAAGAGACATTCAAGTCTTCTGAACACTGTTGTTAGATAAGAGTGTGTATTCCAGTGGGATAGAGGCAAAAATCCAAATTATAAATGATTGAAAACATAATAGATATCACCTTGTAGTGAAGATCTCATGGAAGGAAGATGCTCTTCATGCCATGAGGAGATGGCTATCAAATCTGCAAATACAAACACAATAGCAACACAATGAATGCCTTGAATCACTTTCATAAAAGCTTGTTAATAAAAAATGCCATCTAGTTTGCAAATGAAACCTAATCATGCTTATATATGCAACTACAAAGATTCTCGCTAAGAATTTCGTAATTTAAACTTTAGATGTTGGCATAGGACCCAAATAATAGTCACTAAACAGACATTTGAAATTAGGGCAGACCCAAAATAGAGTTGGACTAGGGCACTAGCACCCAAGTCTAGCCTGCCATTTTTGTTCAATGATCATCAAAGTGCAGCCCCCTAGTTCCTATTTGTCACAAGACCCAAGGGTTTTCTCATCGGGAGTCAAAAATAACATGCAAGATGCTCTAAATGCAATTACAGGTCCCAAGAGCTAAACCTTAAGAGGGAAAAGCCCCCAAGGGGACATTTTCTGACATAACAGTTGCATGGATTGGTATTAGATGGATTGTAAGGTGGTTGAGAGAATAATTGGGTTATGAATGATATGGTGTTGGCATCAATTTGTGATACATTAATTGAAGCATTTATGTATGTGGAATTATTGGGCATGCTAAGGGTAATTTGGGGATTGGGTGTGGTTACATTTGATGTTGTTGTAGATGAGGGAGTGGGGTTTGTGACAGTGTTCGAGGTTTGTGATGTGTTAGGGTTGGTGTTGGATGAGGATGGTATGATGGTGCCATTTTGAATGAGTAATTCAAGATAACTATTTGAATCTGACTTTAGGAATCTATCTAGTATGTCCATGGAGTCGGTGTCTTGCATGAAATCTAGGACATCTTGATCCAAATTATTGGTATTGTTTGATGGGCCTTGTGATTGGACTCCAAAAGGATTTACCATGGCATTGGCATCAAAGGATGATTGTTGTTGAATTATGGGGACATTATTTTGGTTGGTGATAGGCATTCCAAAACTAATCCTAAAAGGTTCCATTTTTTTGTTCTTCCTGGCTTGGCACCTTGTCAAGGGCATGCAATGGGTTGGGTATGGATTGATTTGATATGTAAGGGTGGATGATGATTATGACCTTAGAGAAATGGAAATAGGAATATTGGACCCAAAGGTGGATGGATGATGATTTTGAGGGTTGAGAAATGGTATTGGATAAGTGGATAATGGAAGGTAGGTAGGTTTAGGGATAATGATTTAATTTGGATAGTTGATTTGGAGGACCAATGGCTTGTTGGAATGGATAAGGTTGATTGATGTTGGATAGATTTATGATGATGTTGTCAAAAGGATGACCAAATCAAAAGGGAGCTTAGATAAGCCTAGATCTATGGATTGAGAGGATGTTTTCTAATTTACTTAAGGTAGACTAATGACTTTAAGCAAAAGAGAAAAGGGATTTTTGCTTGAGGGTAGACTAATGACCTCCAAACAAAGATGGGATACCTTAGAGTTTATCAACTTAGGAGTTGTCTAGGCTCCTAAATCAATTTATCTAAGGGGAATAAGGCTAATTTATAAAAGAATTTTAAGGTAGACAAAACCTTAAATGCCTTATAAATTAGGGATGATAAGATCTAGACTTAATTTTACACAAATTTTTTATTTTGGGGGATACTTGGATGCTGACTTGATTTTGGATGTTGGAAGTTGATATTTGATGTTAATGATATGGTTTGGATGAGCTTGGCTTAGGATATTGATGTTGGATTTTTGATAAAAAAAAAAATTGGCTAATGTTGGTAGCTGAAGATGGGGATAATTGAATTGAGGACTAGGGTTGGATTAGGGTTGGATGGATGTGGATGATTTGGATTAAGGATTGGATTAGTTAATTGGGATTTGGATGGATTGGGATTAAGGTTGGGATGGGTAGACTTGGATTATGGTTTGGATTAGGCTTATGGTTTGGATTGGGGTTTTGAAAAACCCTTATGGAAATGGATGACAATTGATTAATGGAGGGGATAAAGGTCCAAGGGTTTAATACAAAGATGATTTTCTCTAAGGTCCAAATGGAATGAGGTGGATGGAATTTAGGACAAAGGTTGTAGATGGAAGATATGATCAAAGGTTTGGGCTCAAAATGGAGAATTTTGATTTTGATGATTTTGACAAGGTAACCAGTTATTTAGGTTAGACAAAGTTCAAGGATCTTGGAACAGATCAGAGGGCATGTGTAGGATATGGCCCACAAATGGCGCTAATCCTTGGAATTATGGCACTAAAATAGTTCAGGATGGTGCTAAGATAGTGGATTATGGAGCTGATTGACAGATATATGGCGCTACAAAAACAAGTGCTACAAGAGATTTTTATGGTGCTAAACAGTGAGTTCATGGTGTTAAACGACAAATGATCTTAGGATTTTGACTAGGGTTTTGATCACTTTTGAAATTTTTTGGATGTTGAGCTCAAATCTTTGGATCTTCAAAGGTTAAATGTCCTAATTTCAAGGGTTCAAATGTTTGATTTTTGAAATGTTCAAAATGATTCAAGTTGATAATGTTCCTTGGCAAATATAAAACAAGAGAACAAGAAAACACAATAGCTTTTTGACTCAAGGTAGACTTTGGATAAATTGGCTTATATGGGTTTCAACAAGAAGGCACTCCAAGCACATTAACATTCCTAGCATTAGTCAAGTGGGATTGTCATACAGGTTGTAGATCTCACAAAGTGGTTGTGGGTCAATCTCAACTCATAGTGAACCGAGATTCTCACCCCCATCAATACCTTCGTGCCTTAGTTTGGATAGATAGGGAAAGTAAGGTCTTGGACCACCTTACCCCCTTACCAAGAAGACTTTCATCTTGCCCAAGGTAGTGCCTATCTCAAATAAAGTGGTACGATGAACTATCTTCCCCTCTGTTGCAGCAGTGCACCACAAGGTATGACGACCGAGAAGTCTTAAGCTAGTCTATTACGGGCTTCTAGGGGAGTCCTCTTGCATACTAAAGGTACTTGAGGCCCAAATCCGTGAACGGGGGTGTCCCAACCAACTGACACTCAGCCATACGAGTCTTGGCAGACCAAGTATCCCGGAGGTATTTTGCTTGGAGGTGAAAGGGTCCTTCCTTTAAAGCTATCTTTCAAATTGCAATGCTTATATACCATGTCGGAACACGTAGTTGAGGTCATCCCTTGGGATGATGAAATCCCCAAGAAGGCCTCCTAAGAAGAAACTATCCTTTTCTTTTTGATCACTCAAGATTGCACTAGGCACAAGGGGAGAGCATATGCAAGGAGGATAACCCCTTCAGGATAACACTTAAAAGCAAGAAAGGTTCACGAATAGACTTTTGATCCCTAAGATCACCCTAAGGTGTGAGGGGAGAGCATACATCTATAGGTGAACAAAACAAAGAAAACAAGTGTAAATTTCCAACTAACTACTTTAGTGCAACTAAGCTAGTAAAGAAAAACCATCTTTGACCAACAAATCTACATCAAATCAGTTAGTAGTTTGATTAAAAAATCTTTGACATGTGTTCTTGATACCAACAAAAAGATGTTACAACCCTACACACACTCCAAAAAACTATCAGAATTATGGCGCTAAAACAGAGAACTATGGCGCTAAAATAATCCTAAATGGCATTGAGAAATAGGCAGATGGCGCTAAAACAAGACAAAATGGCACTGAAATATTCACTTTCCAGACACAGACAGACAACAGATAACAAAATAAATATGGCACTAAACAATAGGAAGATGGCGCTGAGATACAACATGGCGCTAAAATATCATATTATGGTGCTAAACCAATTTTACCTTCTTACCTTCCTGTCCATTGGTTTTTATGGTGTGATTCTGTGTAATTATGGTGCTAATGCACAGAAAGGAACTTGGACTTGCATAAAAAGACTCACAACTTCCACCAAAGATGTCACAAATGTGTTATGAGGATTAAAAACCTATTAAAAAACTCAAACATCTCATATTGTAAGAGAAAAACAAGTTAGTTTTGTGAGAGATAAGCAAAAAATCATCTTAAGCTTCAACCCTAACACATTTCTATGTAGATTTTGACATTATGACCCCTTATTCCTGTTGCATTTTGTCAAAAACAGAGAGAGAAGATAGAACAGGTGTAGATAAACAAGAATCTACATTAAGAATTTTTATTAGCCAAAAAATGTTAGCATTTTCACCAAAAATATGGTGCTAAAACAGTCTGTTATGGCGCCAAACCACGGGAAGATGGCATTGAACCACAGACTTGTGGCGCTAAAAGACCTGTATGCCAAAAACCTTTCACAAAACACTTAGAAAAAGGGTTAGTTTGGGACCATGGGGTCCCATCGGACGTGTCAAAATGAAGATACGAAAATTTCAAGAACATAAAAACATATGAAAAGCAAAGGAAAACACAATGTTATACCTTGATTCTTGAATCCTCCTCACTCCTTGATAAGGTGGAAGGAGAAGTACCCTATTCTCCTTAGCTTTACCCAACTAGAACTCACAATGTGAAGTGCTCTTCAAAGTTAACACAAATTCTAGCATGGCCGAGCTAAGATGGATGAAAATTGAGAGAGATTTTAGCATAGTAATTTTGCTCTAAACTTGGATATGAAAATAGTTTGTGGAGGCTTATATTTATAAACAAATTGGAGGGGATTTTGATCCAATGGTGGAGATTAAAAGTTGAGATCAATGGATGAGATTGGATGTGACATGGAGGGTTGAGATTTGATCATCAAAATTGGAGGGTGCAGAATAAAAATGAATTTAAAATTTATTTTAGGGAGGACTTTGCATTTAGTGTGATTTTGATGTGTGAGGAAATAAAAAATTAATTTCCTTGGGAGGAGGTGGAATTAAAAAATCTATTTTATGTGGAAATGTGAAGGTCATGTGACACATGCACATTTTTGGGATCTTCCATTTGTAAGCTATTTTTGTGTGTTGGCTAACAGATTTGTCCTTATTCTGAAAATGGTTTATTTGACTCTATACCTCTCTTTGAAGAACAAACGAGTTAGGCAACAAATGGGTGAACTCTTTAAATTAGTTCCCCTCTGAATTTAGGTACAGCTCCCTTTAAGATTTTCAATGAATTAAATCAATTCGACAATCAAATGCACTTTTAACCAAAAAATGCTTAAGGCAAACTGACATTCATACATAACTATGTTATGAATGCGGTAATTTTTTATAGCAATAGTGTGTAATAGAATGCATAGATTCTACTTTTGATACATCCAAATACAAGAACATATACATACGAATTTGCTGAACCAATAAATAATAGAACACATATGAGGAATTGTCCAAATAAAGAGCAATTACCAGATGAAAGGAGATTTCACACAGAAAATCTAACTCCAAACACTCAGACGCACAGATACAAGTAAGCAGTAATTGTTTCTTCTTTCCATTCACAGATGAAAAATTTCTCAAACAATTATCACATAATGTAAAACTATAAAAATGGTTTAGCTAAAAACTCCCTTACTTCCTTCTTTTCCTAACTTCTTTCTGCCTTTACAAAGATTTTTAAAAACCTATAAATATGAATGTCTTAATCTTGTCTTTGAGTAAATCAAACCCAGAGTTAACATAACTCTGACCCGTAAGGGATTTAGTTTATAACAACTGATTTTAAAGATCAAGATTTCCTGAAAATAACATAAAAGAGAAATAGAAATAAAGAGAGTGAGCCAACGAAATCATGACTGGGACGAAGGATTTGCATCTCCAAATTTGTCATCAGTGGCCTGGGAAGCACGTTGGGACTTCCACTCCTGAAAAGCTGCAATGAATTCTTGAATCTTAGAGAAGTTGGGAATACCTATATGTTTCATTCTTGACTTCCAAACTTCCTTTTCCCTTCGCATTTTACCAAATTTTTCTTTGTGTTTTGGAAGTGCGTCAATGTAGAGGTAAAGTAGTGACTCAACGTTAGAAATCCTAGAGAAGTCCTCAATTAAATATTGTTATTTTCTCTGACGAAGCCGATTTTATCTTTGAAAGATTGGACCATTGCATCGACATCTTCCACTGGTTTTCCATCATCAATACATTGCAAGTCACGTTGCAACGATTGAGTGAATTCTGTTATCTCCTTAATTAACTTTGAAAGTTCAAAACGTCCTTGCCGGGATATGGAATTCCTCCATTCAATATTCTTCTTGTTCACATATAATAAATCCTCGTCCAAACCAGTCAGGCTTTTCTCTGTCAAAAACTTCGCCAGCCCATATTTTTGAACTTCATCTATTTGGTTTATTACATTCGTCCACTTACCTTCATCTTTTGCCCAAATAGCAACCTGTGCTTTAAGATCCTCAATGGTGGTAGCAGTCAGATCATATATGCTCTTGAGCTCATGAATGTATTTAGTTCCTTTTTGTTCAATGTTATCCAACCAATTGTCAAATGTTTTTGCCACCATTTTGCTTCTGTGAACTTGATCCAATAACTTCTGGTTAACAGGTGATTTCGGGTCAAAAGACAGGGAGAGCTGTGAGATTGGCTACGGGTTAGGGTTGTGAATAGCATCAATGTACTCTGCCATTGAACACAGAGTTTGCTTTAACTCCCTCTTGTCCTTTTCATCTTTCCAGGTTTGACTAACCATTCTCTTAGTAGATGCTTCAAGGTGGTAGATATCTGCAGCTCTGGAGGCAGCACCGAGATCCACTTTCTCCACAGTGAAATCATGCACAGTTGGATCCTGCACTTCTTCCTCTATCACTGGCTTAGCTATTTCAACACTCCAGTTACCAGTGTTTGGATCGATGTTTATTCTGGATGTCGTCTTGAGTTTCTTGGACTTGGGGGTTTTCCCCAAACATTTGCTTACCATGTCCTCTAAAGGGACGACAAAAGGAATTACCTTTTCTTGTCGGAGATAGAACTCTCTAGCCACTTTGGTGCAGGGGCTGAGGTTGTCTTCTCAGGGTTTAATCCATCAGAGGATACATTTGAAATCATCCATATTTTAGGGGTCTCCAGAACGATCCCTGACTATGACCCGGTGTCAACTTCCTCTGTTCTGTGTGGGCTTAGCTCCTTGTCACCCATAGGTTCTTTTGAATCTTCCTCTGAATTCAAATCAACAACTATTGTTTCAGAAGCCTGCTTCTTTCTTTTCCCTTTAGTCCTCAACCTTGTAACACGAGAGGGTAAGATATCTGTGAGGACTCTTCTGGACCTCTTAGTGGTAGGGCTGCTTTCAGTTGATGGCTTGGAAGCACCTGCACCAAAGATAGGAATAGGTTGGTTAGAAGAGTCTATAGGAAGTGAAGATCCAATCATTGAAGTGATTTGTTGGGCATTTGTATCCTGAAGCCCTTCCTGTCTCTTTTCCTTCAACCATTTCTCAGTTCTCCTTATCACTGGAAGAGTTTTAACTTCAATTCTGTCTTCCTCCTTTTTGCTCCAGTCCACCTCTGGAATGGGTAAGTGTTTTACTTTTTCAAACTGTGGGTCAACCACCTGTTCTTCATTATCAATAATTCCAGAAATATCCATGTTTAAATTGAGGGTAATTATTTGTCCCAAAGAAAACCTACACCACAGCCTTCTTCTGACCTCAAATTCGTCTGGACAGTCTTCCCAGTAGTCCTCTAGTTTAGGAATATGTGAAAGCCCTGTTCCAGGGTCTAGGTTATCTCTGACAAATCCTTTACTGTCGAATTGAGTCCTGGCAGTGAAGAACTGAAAATTGAACCTTTTGAGGTTCACCTCCAAATTGAAGGCATCAGATTTTGATTGGCATGAATAATGCCCAAGTTCAATAGGAAAAGAAATACCAAAACCCTTTTTTGATGAGAATTTCTTATCAACATGTGCCAGCTGCCTACATACCTCCATCAACACGAAACGATCAAACACATATCTAGGTAACTTCACAGGTTCACCATCAAATCCTCCAACTCTGATGTAAGTGAACTCAGAAAATTGGATGAAGAAGCTACCATAGATGCTAATCAGTTGCATTGCTTCACTAGACATTCTTTTACCCAGGTTCCCTGCTAATTCATAAGTCATTTTCCCAGTGAAGACATCATTAACCCTTTTATAATTTTCATAGCAATTCCTTCTCTGTAACTGTGAATAATATTCATAAATTTTACTATTCTCAGCTATGGGTGCATGGGGTAGGTCAAACCAATCTCTTGTAGATGCTAGACAATAGAACAGGTACGAAGACATATAGAAATCTTTGTTACCCAGACAATTGCTCAAACCCTGATGTAGACAATCAGCCACTATTTCAGCCCAATCTAAATATTGTTCCCCTTGAAGGATGACTTGTATGAAAAAGTACATCCAATCCTCCCAATAATAGGCATGCTGATTGCCCCTCAGTCTGTGTAACAATACTATAATATCCCTCACTTCTTTAATCAAATGATCCCTAGTGAGTGGCCTGGGCAACCTTGAACTGCCCTTCTGAAATTTCAGCAGCCAGTTCCTTGCTATTACACTTTTGTAAGTTGGTTTCTTCTCTGAGAAATACCCATTGGAGGAAGTAATGTCAAGGCTGGAATACGCCTCTTTAGGCGGTATCTTCATCACAGACATGAGGGTTTGTCTGTTGACATGAAATAACACATCACCGCTTGCATTTCTGATGCACCTATCCTGGGGGTCGTACCTATTCATACACTTTTGAACCAATTCTGGGCACAGTATAGCCTGAGGGAAAGCTGCGGCTTCAACTAAGCCGCTATCTACAATTTTCTTCATCGTAGGGGTTTGAACAGGGCTTCTAGTTCTTTCTTTGATTTCTTCTAAATCGTATTGAACCAATGCAGTATCTCCAAATTCAAAGTGAGAATAAATAAGACCAGGACCATGTTCATTCGCCAACGATGTAGATTTTAAAGCCATACTTGGAGGATTACAATGAAAAACACTTCAAATTTTGAAAATAATGACAGAGACTCAAGAGATTCTTCTTTCCAGTTAAGAAATAGGAATAGCACATAGGAGGAACAAAACTCACCTTCAAGATATCTGAATTCACTGTGAAATTTGAGTAAGAAGAACCCTATACTTCCTGCGTTATTCTCCTCTGCGTTGCACAGTTTGTTTACTTGCTGAATCCGGCTTGTTCTTAATTAACAATGGTATTAACCAGATTGAATAATTATCACTCGGAGAAATGCGTGCTGGGAATATTTGAAAAGACATAAATTCTGACCTCTTCATTAATAGCAAGTATTATTCACGCGCCATCATGATGTATAATGATTATCCGTAACCTCCGCCAAATTAGAAATCTCGGTTTCATAATGAGTTTCTGACATATTTTCCTCCAACTTTCCCGCTAAATTCGACTTTGAAAGCCATGAGGACAAACGGGACCAAAATCACCAAAACTTTAAACTATTTAACCATTGAACCTTAAGGGCGTGGTTCAATGCGATGTTTCAATGTGGTGGTTCAATCATACCAATTGGACCATATAGATGAGCAAAGAATTCACTTACGGAAATAGGAACTTGAGCTTATGAACCATTGAACTTGTGAAGCTATGGTTCAATACGAATGTTCAAAGGCGCAAAGGATATGTAGACCAACAAATAGTTACGCGACTTTGGTAAAAGGCTTCTGACTATGAAATAGTGAGCTGTTGAACCTTGAACCATTGAACCCCGCTATAGAGTACGAGCGGAAGGTTCAACGATTCATAATTACACAAGGTAACTGCGTGACCTGACTTATAAGAAGGCAATGAGTGTTGAACTTTAGACTGTTGAACCATTGAACTTTAAACAAAAGGGTTCAAGTTCAAAGACATATAAAACATATAGAACCATTTGAACTTTGAAAATGGTTCAGGTTCAAAGGTTCAAACTTTGAGTAACCTTGTCTACAAAGACGATAAACGGGTTAAATTGGAAGGATCAAGAGCCGATTTTAGAAACAAAGGTATGACCCAAAATACAATACAGCAAACCGGCTCTTGTTCAGGAAATATTACCAATAAAGAAATAATGGCGACTCAAAAGGTAACATTGGCTCGACTGGGGAGTGCATTTTATGACAAAATGCAGAGAACTCAGAAGCTCTGGTTTCGTAGAAAAAGAGAAACAGAGAAGAAAGGAAACAGAACGGGACAAAACAAAAACGGGAAAAGAAAAACACAAAAACAAACAAAAGGGAAGACTATGTACAAAACAAGGGACCCTGTTTTACAGATGATACAACTTGAGGTCCTGTCCATTATAGGATAGGGGTAAAGTAACTCCATTAGGATACTTCAATGTAAAAGAATTTGGACCCAATACCTGATGAATTCTGAATGGTCCTTTCCAAAGAGAGTCAAATTTGCTATGTGCACCCTTTGGTTCTCTTCTTCTATCCCATAGTAATACTTCATCTCCCTCCATAAATTTCCTAGGCCTTGTTTTTCTGTCAAAAATTTCTTTCACCCTGGCCTGATGTACAATAATTCGGTCAACTAACTCATTTCTCTCTCCTTCAATCTTAGTTAAATACATAATCCTCTTCTCTAGGGAATTTTGGAAATATTGATCCTCAATTACACTTTGCAGCTTGGCTGTAGATAGCTCCAGAGGTAAAGATAATTGGGCCCCTATTCCATAAACTAATTCAAAAGTAGCCATCCCAATTGCTCTTTTTGGAGTTATCCTGTCGGCCCAAAGTGCTTCATACAACCTCTTATGCCAATCTCTGGGGTTGTCATTCACCAATTTCTTCATGATAGCAATCAGGTTCTTGTTACTGGACTCAGCTTGTCCATTCCCTTGGGGGTAGTAATCTGATGAATGGGAGAGAGATATACTATGTTCATAACAAAAAGAAGTCATTTCAACTGAAGAGAAACTGGTAGCATTATCTACTACAATCTTCTAGGGGACACCAAATCGTACCATAATATTTTCTTTGAGAAAATTACAAACCACCTCTAAAGTCGTTCTTTTGACAGGGGCTGCCTCAACCCATTTTGTGAAATAATCTGTTGCTGTTAAGATGTGGGTATGCCCTGCACTTGAGGGGGGTGAGATAGGCTCAATAAAATCCAATCCCCATTGTTTAAAGGGTTCTTCAATAACAATAGGCCTCAAAGGTAGAGCTGCAAGTTGTGGCCTTCCTAAAAACATCTTACATTTTTCACAGTTAGCCACCCATCTATACGCATCCTTAAACATCCCTGGCCAATAGTAACAATTTCTAAGGATTTTGAAAGCTGTAACTGAAGAAGAAAAATGTCCACCACAAGCTTCATTATGGAAAACTTCCAAGAGCTTATCCTGCTGCTCTTTATCTACACATCTTAGGAAAGTTCCATCTAATCCTTTCTTATAAAGGACATCCCCCCAAATAACATATTTCGCTGCCTTTAGCTTCAGATTTCTTTTCTCTTTAGGAGATAAGTGATTAGGACAATCCCCATATGTAAGATAATGTGCTACATCTAAAAACCAAGGGTCCTGTAAGCTTATCAATAAAACTGTGGGGAGTCCTTCTCCTTCTTGTTCTTTGTTCTCAGCAATCAACTTACATAAGCCTTGACCCCTGATTAGCTTAGTAGGTTTAACTTCCAGATCATATTCCTGAATTTTAGCAACCCACATTGCTCTATTGTTTAATCCCACTTCTTGCTGAGTCAAAATACTTTTTACAGCTGAATTTGGAACAAATACAACTGAATAGGAATGAAGTATATAATATCTGAATTGTTTCACAGCTTTAACCACAACAAAAGCTTGTTTTTCAACCAAAGAATATTTCAGCTCATGCTTTTTAAGGGGAACGCTCATGAAAGCTATGGGAACCTCTTCATCCAATTCATTTTTCTGTAACAAAATACCTGACATGGTGTGTTCTGAAGCATAACAGTAAATAATAAAATCCTTTTGAAAATTAAGATTTATCAAAGTGGGAGTGTTTGCAATCGCTTCCTTGATATCCTCAAATGCCTTCTTAGCAACTTCACTCCACTTAAATGGTTGTTTCTCACTTATCATTCCAACAATGTGTTTTGTAATCTCAGCAAAGTCAGGAATGAACCTTCTGAGAAAATTGATTTGACTGAAGAAGGACTTGACTCCAGTCCTATTTGAAGGGAGGCTAAGCTGTTGAATTGCCCTGAGCCTCTCTGGATCAATTCTGATTCCGTCCTTTGAGACTAGGTGTCCCAACAATTTTCCCTCAGTCACACAGAAAACTGACTTCTTGGGATTGAGTGAGATGCCATGGCTTCGACACCTTTGTAAGACAGACTCCATATCTCTCAAATGATCCTCTCTATTCTTGGAGAAAATAGTCAGATCATCCAGGTAAATAACAATAATTCTATTTTTTAGATCTCTAAAAGATGAATCCATTGCCCGTCGAAAAGTTGCTCCTGCATTAATCAAGCCAAAGGGCATTCGATTATAGGCAAAGATTCCTCAAGGTGTGGTGAAAGCAGTCTTATGTTGATCTTCTGCAGCCACGCCTATCTAATTGTAACTTGAGAAACCATCTAGCATAGACATCATTTCAGACCTGGCAACTGTCTGCAAGATGTGATCCATCACAGGCAAGGGATAGTTATCTTTCAGGCTGGCCTAGTTCAAGTTCCTAAAGTCAACGCAGATTCTTATTTCTCCATTCTTCTTTCGTACTGGAACAATATTTGCCACCCAAGTGGAGTGATGGATTGGATAGATAATTCTAGCTTTCAACATCTTATCAATCTCTTTAAAAATGGCTTCAGCAACTTTTGGGTTATAATTCCTCAGCTTCTGTCTGAATGGAGCTGCATTTGCTTTTAATGGAATATGGTGTTGAAACTGTCCATGTCTAAAATTTTTAAGATCATCATAGCACCAGGTGAAAACATCCTTATACTTGATTAACAATTTGATCAGTTTGTTTTTCTCCTCTGAAGAACAGGATTTACCAATGGATATCCATTTAGGATCAGCTTAGTTCCCAATGTTTATTTTCTCATAATTCTCTGCTTTATCAGGAACATTGGGAGGTTTGCCTTTAATATATTCATCTTTTTGAGAAAACAAATGTTCTAAAGAAACCAATCCTTTAGAGATTTTGTTTCCCTTTAACTGAATCATGTCATCTTTTGGATTAATCCCAAGATCAGGACTGAATTCTTTACACTCCATTTCGGAACCTTCAAAATAGGTCCCTAGAAACATTTCAGCATTTTCTAAAAACTTTCTGATCTGATTATCACTCTCAAAAACTTGCCAGTTCTCAGCATTGTCGGGGACATTAGGGCGACATACCATTTCTATTCTATAAGAATCTTTTTTGAAATCCAAATGTGGTAAAAGGAGAGAAGCCGAGACTGCTAAAGAATCTGCTCGGGAGTTTTGATCTCTAGGAATTGTTTCGATAGAGAAGGCATCAAAATATTCGATCTCATCCCATACCCTATTTCTGTAATGCTTTAATCTTTCATTCTTAACAGAAAAGATTCCCCTTACCTGTTTCACAATTAATTCAGCATCACCCTTCACCTTAAGTACCTTCACACCCTTTCCTTTGGCTTCAAAAAGCCCAAGCAGTAAAGCTTCATATTCTGCAGTATTGTTGGTGTTTTTGAACTCCAGCTTAAAAGAATAAGAAAAAATTTCACCTTCAGGTGAGATCAACACAGCCCCAGCCCCTGAACCAGCAGTAGGACAACTGCCATCAAATTCCATAACCCATAGGTCATCAAAATGTACAGATCTTTGCATTAATTCTTCTTTGGGGTCTACCTCACAGCTCTGTTCAGAGGAGAGAAAATAGTTGCCAAATTCACATTCCTCAAATAAAATCTGGGCCTTGGGATCATCAGAGGGGTAGACAGTGAACTTACACTTGGGCTCAGGTTCCAGCTTCACTTTCTGCTTCCCCACTAGGATTGTGGCCTCTGACCAATCCAATTTGATTTGTCTACCCAAATCCTTGCAAAATGTCCTGCTCAAAAGCATTCCATAACTAGCAGGAATATCTGCTACCAAAATTGTTAATTTCACCTTTTTGTCAGGGTAGGCTGCAAGAGCAACTCGTGCATCTTTAATCTGCCCAAGCAAGGAAACCTGTTTTCCATCCATAGAATAACATCTACCAAATATTTTTGTGAGTGATAACCCTAAGGCTTTAGCCACATAGGAAGGCATAATGTTGTCAGAGGCTCTTGAATCTATAATACAGTTAATAAGTTTATGACCATTGATAAACAAAGACACATAGAAAGGATTGGGTTTCAAATCAATATAAGGAGCATTGGTTGATGAATTGGGAGTCATTTTAGGGGCAGTCATGGCTGACTCAGATGAGGAAGCAAATAGTCGAGCAATGGGAGATTCAGCATTAACCTCTGATTGACTCTCAGATTTGGTTTGTGTAGGACTACCTTTAACATGTTTAACCAGCTTGTCAAGTTCAGCAGGTTTCAAATTGAGATACTCAATGGGAGAGATTTGAATTTTTGCAGACTTACAGAAATCTACAATATCGAAAGAAGCATCTAAATCATTTTTATGCAACAGTTTAGTTTCTTGAACCTTCAAATTAGCATCATGGGTTCTAGTTAAAGGTTCCTTACCTTTGCCAGGTACTTCTTGAGTATTAGAGGATCTCACATTCCTTTGACTCCTGGTGAGCACGGCGCATGAAGGATCTTCAAGGGTAACCAATATTTCACCCCCCCTTTCTGAATCAGACTCATATTCAAGGAAGTGTATTTCAGAGCCGCCAGGTTCCTCAAAGTTCCTTTCTTCTTTTGTGGATTCCCCTAGCATATCTTGAGTAGCCGTCATCTGAGTGTACCTGAGCATTTCTGGGCAAGAATTTCCATCATGGTCGATAGTCAAGTGAAAAATACACATATTTCCCCTTCCAGGAGGAGCTTCAATAGCCAGTCTTGGCTGTGGTGATGTCAGGGGTAAAGCTCTGCCAGTATTTGCTTGCTGATTCAAATTCCTTCTGCTTATATCTTGATACGGTTGTTGGAAGGGGGCACCAATTTTAGGTAGCTGCCTCTTTAAGGCAATCATATCATTAACCAACCTTTGCACTACAGGATCTGTAGATGATGAGGGCTGGGCGTTTGGCACCTAGACCTCTCTCTTCCATTTACCGGCCATAATGAGATCATCCTCCAGTCTGACGGCTAAGGCTTGTGCAGCTGGTAAATCGGCAATTACTTTTCTCCTGAGATGGAAGCTAATATCAGGAGGCATAGAATTAATAAAAAAACATTTTTTATTTTTGCCAAATGGTCTTTTAGTAGCAGGGATTTTGTTCACAATTCTATTAAATTTAGCCACGAATTCTCTTATAGGTTCATGGATCTCTTTCTTAAGCTGAGTCAGTTGTGCAAGGAGGTAATGCTCGTCCTCTGCACTTTTGAACCTATTTTCAAAAGCAGTCTTCATGTCATTCCAATTTGAAATTGAGGAATTGGTTAGGTGGTAGAACCATTGTGCCGCAGTGTTAGTCAAAGTCTGCACAAAGAGCCTTATGGCAACATCTTGGTGTTGTACACCTAACACACTACATGCTGCTACAAAGGCACACAAATGTTCTTCTGGTGATTGTTTGCCATCTCCATTGAACCTGGGCAAATTTTCTCTTGCATTTTTAGGTAAAGGATTTAGGTTAGCCCCTAGGTTCAAAGGCCCTATGGCTGCTCCCCAAGGTTGGGCCATGGGTAGAAAATTTATAGCTGAGGGGATAACAGTACCTGAAAGAGTTAAAGCTTGACAGACAGGGGAAGTAGAAGGTTTAGGAGGACTCGGAGGTCTACTTCTAGCTTTTCTTGCACGCGTAGGGATATAAGGAAAATTAAAATTTTGCAGTGCTTCAAAGGTAGAATCTTCAACTCCCCCTCTTCTCAAAGACCTGGTATACGGTCTGGAATCCAGCTTAAAATATTATGGATGAATAGGTAGTTATTGATTTCTGTGTTGTTCTTGATTTCTTTGCGCTTCAAGGACTTGATTTCTTGCTGTGTTTCGTGACTGCCTTCTTCTCTGCCTGAGTAATAGCAATCTCAGGTTATCGGCCAATTCCTCTTCTTGTTCTAATACTTTGCTTGCTCTTCTGTAATCTTCACTATTCCAACGAGTACGCCAAGCAAGGGTATTCAACTGGCCAATAATGTCTTCCTGCTCGTCGTGAAATCCAAGATTGGGTTGCAGAACAGGAATTATGTTTTCATGTGGAAGCACCATTGTTGCTTCATATTCAGGCGACCAATCTTTTAATTAGTGATTTTATCCCCAGCAGAGTCGCCAAAAACTGTTGGCTAACAGATTTGTCCTTATTCTGAAAATGGTTTATTTGACTCTATACCTCTCTTTGAAGAACAAACGAGTTAGGCAACAAATGGGTGAACTCTTTAAATTAGTTCCCCTCTGAATTTAGGTACAGCTCCCTTTAAGATTTTCAATGAATTAAATCAATTCGACTATCAAATGCACTTTTACCCAGAAAATGCTTAAGGCAAACTGACATTCATACATAACTATGTTATGAATGCAGTAAATTTTTACAGCAACAGTGTGTAATAGAATGCACAGATTCTACTTTTGATACATCCAAATACAAGAACACATACATAAGAATTTGCTGAACCAATAAATAATAGAACACATATGAGGAATTGTCCAAATAAAGAGCAATTACCAGATGAAAGGAGATTTCACATAGAAAATCTAACTCCAAACACTCAGATGCATAGATACAAGTAAGCAGTAATTGTTTCTTCTTTCCATTCACATATGAAAAATTTCTCAGACAATTATCACATAATGTAAAACTATAAAAATGGTTTAGCTAAAAACTCCCTTACTTCCTTCTTTTCCTAACTTCTTTCTGCCTTTACAAAGATTTTTAAAAACCTATAAATATGAATGTCTTAATCATGTCTTTGAGTAAATCAAACCCAGAGTTGACATAACTCTGACCCATAAGGGATTTAGTTTATAACAACTGATTTTAAAGATCAAGATTTGCCAAAAATAACATAAAAGAGAAACAGAAATAAAGAAAGTGAGCCAACGAAATCATGATTGGGATGAAGGATTTGCATCTCCAGATTTGTCATCGGTGGCCTGGGAAGCACGTTGGGACTTCCACTCCTGAAAAGCTGCAACGAATTCCTGAATCTTTGGGAAGTTGGGAATACCTATATGTTTCATTCTTGACTTCCAAACTTCCTTTTCCCTTCGCATTTTACCAAATTTTTCTTTGTGTTCTGGAAGTGCGTCAATGCAGAGGTAAAGTAGTGACTCAACTTTAGAAATCCTGGAGAAGTCCTCAATTAAAATATTGTCATTTTCTCTAACGAAGCCGATTTTATCTTTGAAAGATTGGACCACTGCATCGACATCTTCCACTGGTTTTCCATCATCAATACATTGCAAGTCATGTTGCAACGATTGAGTGAATTCTGTTATCTCCTTAATTAACTTTGAAAGTTCAAAACGTCCTTGCCGGGATATGGAATTCCTCCATTCAATATTCTTCTTGTTCACATATAACAAATCCTCGTCCAAACCAGTCAGGCTTTTCTCTGTCAAAAACTTCGCTAGTGCATATTTTTGAACTTCATCTATTTGGTTTATTACATTCGTCCACTTACCTTCATCTTTAGCCCAAACAACAACCTATGCTTTAAGATCCTCAATGGTGGTAGCAGTCAGATCATATATGCTCTTGAGCTCATGAATGTATTCAGTTCCTTTTTGTTCAATGTTATCCAACCAACTGTCAAATGTTTTTGCCACCATTTTGCTTCTGTGAACTTGATCCAATAACTTCTAGTTAACAGGTGATTTCGGGTCAAAAGACAGGGAGAGCTGTGAGATTGGCTGCGGGTTAGGGTTGTGAATAGCATCAATGTACTCTGCCATTGAACGCAGAGTTTGCTTTAACTCCCTCTTGTCCTTTTCATCTTTCCAGGTTCGACTAACCATTCTCTTAGTAGATGCTTCAAGGTGGTGGACATCTGCAGCTCTGGAGGCAGCACCGAGATCCACTTTCTCCACAGTGAAATCATGCACAGTTGGATCCTACACTTCTTCCTCTCTCACTGGCTTAGCTATTTCAGCACTCCAGTTACCAGTGTTTGGATCGATGTTTATTTTGGATGTCGTCTTGAGTTTCTTGGACTTGGGGGTTTTCCCCAAAAAATTGCTTACCATGTCCTCTAAAGGGACGACAAAAGGAATTACCTTTTTCTTGTCGGAGATAGAACTCTCTAGCCACTTTGGTGCAGGGGCTGAGGTTGTCTTCTTAGGGTTTAATCCATCAGAGGATACATTTGAAATCATCAATATTTCAGGGGTCTCCAGAACGGTCCCTGACTGTGACCCGGTGTCAACTTCCTCTGTTCTGTGTGGGCTTAGCTCCTTGTCACCCATAGGTTCTTTTGAATCTTCCTCTAAATTCAAATCAACAACTATTGTTTCAGAAGCCTGCTTCTTTCTTTTCCCTTTAGTCCTCAACCTTGTAACACGATAGGGTAAGATATCTGTGAGGACTCTTCTGGACCTCTTAGTGGCAGAGCTTCTTTCAGTTGATGGCTTAGAAGCACCTGCACCAAAGATAGCAATAGGTTGGTTAGAAGAGTCTATAGGAAGTGAAGATCCAATCATTGAAGTGATTTGTTGGGCATTTGTATCCTGAAGCCCTTCCTGTCTCTTTTCCTTCAACCATTTCTCAGTTCTCCTTATCACTGGAAGAGTTTTAACTTCAATTCTGTCTTCCTCCTTTTTGCTCCAGTCCACCTCTGGAATGGGTAAGTGTTTTACTTTTTCAAACTGTGGGTCAACCACCTGTTCTTCATTATCAATAATTCCAGAAATATCCATGTTTAAATTGAGGGTAATTATTTGTCCCAAAGAAAACCTACACCACAGCCTTCTCCTGACCTCAAATTTGTCTGGACAATCTTCCCAGTAGTCCTCTAGTTTAGGAATATGTGAAAGCCCTATTCCAGGGTCTAGGTTATCTCTGACAAATCCTTTACTGTCGAATTGAGTCTTGGCAGTGAAGAACTGAAAATTGAACCTTTTGAGGTTCACCTCCAAATTGAAGGCATTAGATTTTGATTGGCATGAATAATGCCCAAGTTCAATAGGAAAAGAAATACCAAAACCCTTTTTTGATGAGAATTTCTTATCAACATGTGTTAGCTGCCTACATACCTCCATTAGCACGAAACGATCAAACACATATCTAGGTAACTTCACAAGTTCACCATCAAATCCTCCAACTTTGATGTAAGTGAACTCAGAAAATTGGATGAAGAAGCTACCATAGATGCTAATCAGTTGCATTGCTTCATTGGACATTCTTTTACCCAGGTTCCCTGCTAATTCATAAGTCATTTTCCCAGTGAACACATCATTAACCCTTTTATAATTTTCATAGCAATTCTTTCTCTGCAACTGTGAATAATATTCATAAATTTTACTATTCTCAACTATGGGTGCATGGGGTAGGTCAAACCAATCTCTTGTAGATGCTAGACAATAGAACAGGTACGAAGACATATAGAAATCTTTGTTACCTAGACAATTGCTCAAATCCTGATGTAGACAATCAGCCACTATTTCAGCCCAATCTAAATATTGTTCCCATTGAAGGATGACTTGTATGAAAAAGTACATCCAATCCTCCCAATAATAGGCATGCTGATTGCCCCTCAATCTGTGTAACAATACTACAATATCCCTCACTTCTTTAATCAAATGATCCCTAGTGAGTGGCCTGGGCAACCTTGAACCACCCTTCTGAAATTTCAGCAGCCAGTTCCTTGCTATTACACTTTTGTAAGTTGGTTTCTTCTCTGAGAAATACCCATTGGAGGAAGTAATGTCAAGGCTAAAATACGCCTCTTTAGGCGGTATCTTCATCACAGACATGAGGGTTTGTCTGTTGACATGAAATAACACATCACCGCTTGCATTTCTGACGCATCTGTCCTGGGGGTCGTACCTATTCATACACTCTTGAACCAATTCTGGGCACAGTATAGCCTGAGGGAAAGCTGCGGCTTCAACTAAGCCGCTATCTACAATTTTCTTCATCGTAGGGGTTTGAACAGGGCTTCTAGTTCTTTCTTTGAATTCTTCTAAATCGTATTGAACCAATGCAGTATCTCCAAATTCAGAGTGAGAATAAATAAGACCAGGACCATGTTCATTCCCCAATGATGTAGATTTTAAAGCCATACTTGGAGGATTACAATGAAAAACACTTCAAATTTTGAAAATAATGACAGAGACTCAAGAGATTCTTCTTTCCAGTTAAGAAATAAGAATAGCACATAGGAGGAACAAAACTCACCTTCAAGATATCTGAATTCACTGTGAAATTTGAGTAAGAAGAACCCTATACTTCCTGCGTTATTCTCCTCTGCGTTGCACAGTTTGTTTACTCGTTGAATCTGGCTTGTTCTTAATTAACAATGGTATTAACCAGATTGAATAATTATCACTCGGAGCAATACGTGCTGGGAATATTTGAAAAGACATAAATTCTGACCTCTTCATTAATAGCAAGTATTATTCACGCGCCATCATGATGTATAATGATTATCCGTAACCTCTGCCAAATTAGAACTCTCGGTTCCATAATGAGTTTCTGACATATTTTCCTCCAACTTTCCCGCTAAATTCGTGACTTAGAAAGCCATGAGAACAAACGGGACCAAAATCACCAAAACTTTGAACTATTGAACCATTGAACCTTAAGGGCGTGGTTCAATGCGATGGTTCAATCATACCAATTGGACCATATAGATGAGCAAAGAATTCACTTGTGGAAATAGGAACTTGAGCTTATGAACTGTTGAACTTGTGAAGCTATGGTTCAATACGAAGGTTCAAAGGCGCAAAGGATATGTAGACCAACAAACAGTTACGCGACTTTGGTAAAAGGCTTCTGACTATGAAATAGTGAGCTGTTGAACCTTGAACCATTGAACCCCGCTATAGAGTACGAGCGGAAGGTTCAACGATTCATTAATTACACAAGGTAACTGCGTGACCCGACTTATAAGAAGGCAATGAGTGTTGAACTTTAGACCGTTGAACCATTGAACTTTAAACAAAAGGGTTCAAGTTCAAACTGAAAGTTCAAAGACGTATAAAACATATAGAACCATTTGAACTTTGAAAATGGTTCAGGTTCAAAGGTTCAAACTTTGAGTAACCTTGTCTACAAAGACGATAAACGGGTCAAATTTGAAGGATCAAGAGCCGATTTCAAAAACAAAGGTATGACCCAAAATACAATACAGCAAACCGGCTCTTGTTCAGGAAATATTACCAATAAAGAAATAATGGCAACTCAAAAGGTAACATTGTGGAAGATGTTTTAACATAAAAATAGAAAGAATGAATTAGAGGGGTTATGTATTTTTTGAAATTTTTTGTTTGTGGGTGTGGGAGAAGGTGTTAGTGAGATTTGACCAAGTTAATCAAGTTAATCAGAGTGATTAAGTTAATTAATGTGGCTAGAGAAAATTAGTGAGTGGGCTAATCAGGGTTTAGGATTAATTAAATAATGATTTATTTAATTAATCCAAGTCTAGGGGTCATGAAGGCTAGGGTAGCTAATTAAATATTGGCTATTTAATCAACTAGCCTAGGTGTAGACTGATTAGTAGGCTAAATTAATTAGATAAGTATGATTTACCTAATTAATTGGGTTTAGAAAGTGGACAAAATAACTAAATAAATATTTTACATATTTATTTAATTAATTGGGATGATGTTAGTAAGGTGTAATGCTGAATTAATTTAATTAATTCAATTTCAGGAGTTAATTGATGAAGAATGAATGAATGGTTCAAGGGTTGGATAGGATAATTAATTAAATAAAAATATAATTAATTAATTAGGTGAAAAATTAGTGATATGGATGATGTCGAAGAGTGGTTGGAGGGTTAAGACATTTTTAGGTGTCAACAGTTTGATCTATTGAGTTATTCTCTCTTTTCTACATTACACTATCACCCTCTCCCTGGTGATGCTCTCCCTCTTTCAGGAGGGGGAAACATTGTCCTTGCCTCCACCTTAGTTCCACAACAGTAGTTAGTCCATTACATCATTAAACCATGTGCACAATAATAATGCCACTACATTATTCATTGTATATAAGATAATAAATCAAATACATTTTCTAATTTAGCACAACATTACTTTAATCATAATAATTTCACTGACTATCTATCTGCTTGAGATAAAATGATAAGTATGTTTGCTTTAGAATGGGGTGTGGCATATCTCTCCCCTTAGAAATCATCGTCATCGATGATTGTGTTCATATCAAAACAAAATTAAACAAATAAGTTCTTTTACATCATGCTTTCATAAAAAAAGATGTGGAAACTTTTGATAAAAATCATTGTAATCCTCCCAAGTAGCATTGTCCTCTGAGTACTGGTTGCACTAGACCTTGCATTAGGTAACCTCTTTGTTATGCAAGTAGAGCTTGCGTACCTCAAGCACTTTGAGAGGCTCAATCATGACCACTCCTAAGTTCTGTACCTGGAGAGCATTCCAATCAAGTATATGATAAATCTTGGTATATATTTCTTCAAATATGACACATAGAAAACATTATGCATTCTAGCAAGAGTTGGTGGAAGAGCTATCCTGTAAGCAACCAGATTAACCACTTATAGGACTTCAAAGTGCCTTACAAATCTAGGTGCCAGTTTGGAAAACTTTTCAAAATTGATAGGACTCTTATGCGGTTTGACTCGCAAGAGAACTTTATCGCCTACTGAAAAATTGTCGGGGTGTACGCTTGGCATCAACATAGCTTTTATGTCTATCATTTGCTTATGCCAATCTTTTCCTAATCAACTTTACTTGCTCGTCCATTTCTGATAACATTTCTGGCCCAAGGCAAATCCCATCTTCCAGCTTGTCCCAACTGATAGGAGTTCAACATTTTATGCCATACAATGCTTCAAATGGAGACATCTTAATTGCAAAATGATAAGAATTATTGTATGCAAATTCAACTAGTGGAAGATACTCTTCCCACTTATATTGTTGATCCATGCAATACGTCCGCAACAAACCTTACAGTATTTGATTACCTCTCTCAGTTTGACTATCTGTCTCTAGATGATAAGCTGAGCTTATATTCAATTGTGCTCCCAGTGCTGAGAACAAGATCTGCCAAAGCCTTGAGGTCATCCATGCATCTCTATCTGAGATTATCTTTTCAGGTAGCCCCTGCAATCTGAAAACTTCTTGCATGAATTTCCTGGCTATTATGGGTGCCCCATCTGTAAGGTTCCCTGATATGAAATGGGCTACCTTAGAAAGTTTATCTACCACAACAAGAATAACATCATGTTTATAACGTGACGTAGGCAGTCCCTAGACAAAATCCATATTGATTACCTGTCATTTCCATTTAGGGATGTCATGAGGGTACAAGAGTCCTACCAGATGTTGATGTTCAACCTTAACTCGTTGACATTGTAGACACCCTACCACGAATCTTGCAGCATCATTCTTCATTCCCTTCCAAAAATACAATGGCTTCACATCAGCCAATAGTTTTGTCACTCCATGGTGACCTAACTATGGCGCAGAATGTGCTTCTTTCCATAATGCTTCTCAAATCTCCCTGATTTGGAACATAAATTCGATTGTTATACCTTAACAATCCATCGGGTTCAAAATAAAACCCTTAATACCTCTCATCTTGAGGATTTTTTGATAGAACTTTCAGAACCTGCTCATAATATTCATCTCCAGCTGAATTATTTAGTATTTGAGCTTGGAAATTAAAGTGCACTGTCACCATTGCCACAATATGCCTTCTACGACTTAAGGCATCAACCACTCGATTTTCTTTGCCCTTCATATAATTAATTTCAAAATCATAGTCGGAGATAAGCTCTAACCATCTTCTTTGTTGGGCATTAAGGTTTGGTTGCGTGAAGATGTACTTCAAACCTTGATTGTCTGATTTTAGTTCAAATTGCTTACCTAACAAGTAATGTCTCATACCTGGGGAGAATGTACAATGGCTGCTAAATCTAGATCATGGGGAGCATAATTCTTCTCATAGGATCGCAATTTCCTAGATTCATAGGCCACAACTTGGCCTTCTTGCATTAGCACTCCACCCAACCCTTCCCCTGAAGCATTGGTCACGACAACAACATGACCCTCTGGGTCTGGCACTCTAAGAATCGATGTCAAAGTCAATTTCTCCTTGAGGATATTGAAAGCCTCTTCACACTTATCTGACCATTCAAATTGTTTTCCTTTCCTTTGCAAGGAAGTGATGGGATGAGCAATTCTAGAAAAGTTCAATATAAACTTCTTGTAGTATCCTGCCAGTGCCATAAAACTACGCACTTCATGCATATTTTTAGGCGCAGGCAAATCCAGAATAGCCTTTATCATCGAGGGGTCTACTGCAATTCCCTCTATAGAAATGTTGTGGCCTAAATACTGCACTTCTTTCTGGAAGAAAGTGCATTTGGATAGCTTCCCATAAAGTTTGTGCTCTTTGAGTCATTGCATTTGGATAGCTTCCCATATCTACAAGTGTTGTAAATGCTCTTCCTCATTATGAGAATAGATAAGAATATCATCTAAAAACACCAAAACAAATTTGTCTAAACAATATTTGAAGTCACTGTTCATTAAATTCATGAAGGCTGTTGGGGCATTGGTCAACCCAAAAGGTAAGACCGTGAACTCATAATGCCCATATCTCGTCCTAAAAGTTGTTTTATTCTTTGTCATTGCTTTATTGAGCATACGATAATCTATACAAAGGCGTAGGGTGCCATCTTTCTCCTTAACAAAAATTATCGGGGCTCCCCACGATGACACACTAGGTCTAATCAACCCCTTAGCCAACATTTCTTGAAGCTGAGCTTTCAGCTCCATCAGTTCTGTGGTGGTCATTCGATAAGGCGCTTTGGACACCGGTTCGGAACTGGGGATATTATCAATAGAAAAATCAAAAACCCTTTTTGGGGGCAAACGTAGAAGGTCTTCAAGAAATACATCCCAAAAATCATGAAAAAAAGGGTATGCTTCCACTAAGGATTCCTTAGACTTTTCCCCTCACTTCTCCATCCTCATTTAACTCTTTCATCTTAACCGCAAACATCTGACAGCCTTTCTGCGTTGCTCTCTTCAGTTGCATAGAGAAAATTTGCCTAATTTTCATTTCACGTTGGATCCCTTAAATTGGGATGGCATTACCAATGTCATCCAAGCATTCTACTATCTTAAAGAAACAATAAACCTTTGCTCTATGTTGCCATAACCCATTCATCCCTAAGATGACATCATAAGACTCCGAAGGTGCTACATATAGGTTGACCTCTGTGAAAAAGGTAGATAGGTTTAATCTAGCTTCAAACAGACACTGCTCTACTCGAGCTCTTAACTGATTTGCATACTCTACTATCCAAGAATTTGCCATTAAACCAACTTTTCTAGGCATCTTATTAAGTATTCTAAGAGTTACAAAATTCTTAGTTGCTCATGTATCTATAAGAATAGAAACTGGGTTTCCAAATAATGTACCTGTAGTTTCAATACGAATAATCCGGTACTCTACTTGATGGTTATCCAAAGCGGCATGAATTCTTTGCTAGAAGGTTGTCTATTGAGGTGGCAAGGGCTTTCCATGATATGGGTTTCTTTGATTCTTACTAGGGCATTGATTGGCATAATGATCTCCTCCACATGTAAAGCATCCTCTTGAAGATCCTTTCTTGCCTGAGGAGTGATTAGGATTATCACCATTCTTCTTTGAATTATTATCCATTTTTTCCTCTCTAGGTTCATTTTTATAATCTCTGAACCTCTTCCCTCAGTTCTTTCTTTTTCCCTCTTGGTTTCCACCTTTCCTCTTCAAGGGTGGGGAAGAACAGTTCCAGTTATACCTTTTACAAGATTTATCTCAATAAGCCGAAATGGATTTGAGTTTTTGTTGCTTAATGACTTTCTCAAAAACTTGATCCATGGTCGTGGGTCCATGGACATCCACTTCTCCCCCTATATGAGCATTTAAACTCATAATGAACTTCCTTATCCTAAACTCTCATCCGTTTGATACTGAGGCACATATTTTAGTAGCCTAGTAAATTTCTCCCAATACTTTGTAACAGTCATATCCCCTTGATGGAGATTCTAGAAGTCAATCAACTTCTGGTCAAAATACAATTGGGGCAGCCATATTTTTCTAAGATGCTCACAAACTGTTCCCAAGTCAGGTTTAAAGAACTTAATCCCAGTTCCATTTTCTTATTCATCCACCAAGTGGATGCTTCTCCTGTCAACTGATAGGCTCCCCAAATGGCCTTAGTAATCTTAGAGTAATTACGTATTTCAAGATATTTCTCCATCTCAATGAGCCAAGCCTCTACGGCATCCCCACTTACAATTCGGTCGAACTTAGGTAGTGTAATCTTTTCCATATCCCTGGTCAATTCATGGGTGAGACGAGACTTTATCTCACTCTGGATTCTAGAATCCTTATTACTTTCCTTGAGTTCACTATGATAACTATATTCATGAGTATTATTCCTGCCTTTCTCAGGGTTAAACTCTTTAGTGTTTTCTGGTCTCGTCTCACCTCTTGTTCTAAAACACCCAACCTTTCCCTTGTTTCATTTAAGACAGACAAAATCTAGTCTAGTTTAGCCATATGTTTTTCTACAGGATTCGAGCCATCCTAGCTTTCTCCTAAATTGATATTTGTGTGTAGCATACTGGCACTTTTCTACACCTATCAATTATATAGTAATACATATTAAGATTGGAACATTTAATTTCCAAATGAACATTCCATGAACATAAAATAAAAGCTCATAACTTTTCATAAACATCATAATTATATAGAAATCCAAAATTTTGTTTTATTCACATAAAAACATTCAAAACATCTTTGTTTTAGTACAACGTATCTTTTAAAATGGGACTACATGTCACTATTTGATAGAGGAATTTCTTCGGGTTCCTCTTCCCCATTAGAATCTACTAACACAAACTGGGAGGGTGGATGTACACACAAGTGCTCTACCATCACTTCCCTTCCCATAGCAAGCGCCTCACAACCACACCCAAAGGGCATGTCACGATGAGCGGAGGGTTTACTAAGTTTTACAACTGTAGGGGTGATCGACTTCTTTGCTGCCTCCATCTGCTTCTATCTCTCAAGACGAATGCGCTTAAGCGCGTCGGCAAGAGTTTCGGAGTCAGTAAGCCAAGCCCACCCAGTATAGCTTACTAATCCAGTGTTTTCATGAAGGGTTTCTTTCTTCATGGTAGTTTTAGACAAGTTCTTTCTTTTTATTTTCTTAGTTTGTTTTTGCGTTCTTTTTCCTGTCATTCTGACACAAAAACAATATTGAAGTTAGCTTATCTGCTAATTAGCAAAAACTTTGCAATGAGCTCCAAGGTCCAAGTGTTGAACCTGGTAGCTCTGATACCATGTGTAACATCCATATCTGAATGCTAAATAAAACATTGCAATTAAAAGCATTAAATGCCAAAATCTCATAATTCTTTTTTTTTTATCATAAAAAAGAAAAGCAAGTACATTTGCTTTTGCAAAATACATGATATAATACATCGGCTGATGGTTGCTTTAAACACGACTTACAAATTTTACGTAATTACATGTACAATAAAATGATGTCTTCTATTCACAAGTCTTCAACAGTCAATTACAACAATCCCCTGCACACCTTCCTACTGGACGTGGCCCTTCCCTTCACGAGAGTATATAGAATGAGAATCAACTGATTCTATGTGCCATCTAAGAACTAGTGTAGTATCCTAACTAGAAAACAATCAGGTTTACAACTTCTAATCTATCTCTAACTATGTACAAACCCCTCTGACTATTCAAGCTATCTGGAATACCGTGAACCGACAATGCAAGCAGTGATTTTGCATTACTTTGGCCAAAGCTTTTATAATAAAAGAGACGATTGTTCACACACTTCTTTCTCGACTTGGAGATTGACATTCTTTCTATGCTGAGTTATTTAACAAGGAGTACTAGGCATCATAAGCTAAAGGTTGATTCGTGACCATGCATTGAGCCCCTCTTTGCGCTCTCACAATCATGGGTCTATGACAACTGTCAACAACTCAATAGCTATCAAACCCATCTTTCTAACTTAAAACATAATCAAATCGATTACATACACATTTTATCAAAATCTGAGAACTAATTTCGTTCTCTCAAGTCCTGACAAAGGTGTTTGAGCATACAACTCTTAGGACTTCGACCAATGTAAAACAAGTTACTTTGTAAATATTACCCTATACTTGTCTAATTGGCATTACCAATATACCTTCTCCTAAAGGTCAACTATATGGTTATAAGATAAGAGTTTGGATGACATAAAAGCAACATTGAGCCCCTCTTTGCAACCTCGCAAACTTGGGTCTTTAACATTTGTCAACTACTCAATATCTAGTCAACCATATTTTCATGCTCATGGAGTAGATAAGAAAGTCATTCCTTATGTTATTGGGTCTATAAAGCAAGTTCCCATCATATATCTTTATCAATATCGACTAAGGTCACAATATCTTTGCAACCGAGGAGCAAGCTACCTTTGTTTTAAGTTTATACCTGACTTATACCTTGTTGGAAATTACATAACATATTCTATTTGAATAACATGTTTGTATAACACTTATACTTTTGACATCCTTGTGTTGACTTAATCTAGGTTCCTATCGCTATATTTTCAGCTAAGTTGAAGTATATGTCTTTTAAGATGGGTGTTCAAATTTAATGGTCGTATCACTGCCATTTAAAGGATATTTACTCATATCGAATGGCCATAACGCTGCCATTGAAAGGTTATTTACTTATTTCAAATGGCTATAATCACTCCCATTGAATGGTAGGTGTAATTCACAATAATCTATTGGCCAATCTACTTCTGTCACTTTCTTAATCTTGATGTCATAGTACTCAATCTTAGTTGAACTTGTAGAAATTGGAGTATCTCTTTCTCTATATATATATATATATGTGGAGAGAGAGAGATAGACTCAAGTTTCTACAAGTATTGAGGTTCAAGAATTTAGGGGTCATTTAGAGAATCCATGTATCCATCGCCCTAAAGGCTCTGTTACCAGCTTGTAGCTGAAAACCCACGGATCCAGGTCTGGGTTCGAGGACAAATCACCTATGGGACTGTCCAAGACTCTGCTAAATTGGACCTGGATTTGACCGAGACCACCACAAGGCAAACTGGGTGAGTCCAGGTCCATTTAGCAGGACTCTGACAGAACCCATCTGAAAAAGATGCCCTTTTTATTTTTTAAATTTTTTTAGTGAGGATGTCTGCCAACAAGTAATTGTTTCCGCTGTTGAATATGCACACTGCATCCCTCTGTTGTTGCTGGAAACACAGGCCCCTCAAAACCATCAAATTCTGATGCTTAATAATGATGATTTTGGCCCCATTTATGAACTCAGAATCTCCTTCAGAAGTACATCTTGTGATTTCAGTGGTGGTCCTATTATATTTGCCAGCAGATCACAGCAAAGCAAATAATAATAGCTCCCGGTCACACCACCCATAGGCTCTATGCACGCTAAGGCTGTTCCTCCAACATAGTGATCATAGTTGTGGACACAGAAGCCCCTAGCAGTTAGCATAACAACATCAAGAAGGAGATGAATTTCTCTTTGCATTTGCTGCCCTTATTCATCTCTCAGCTTCCAACATTTAAAGATGAATGCTAGTCTTAAGAAGGTGCCGCGGTTTGACTAAGAGCGAACATGTCCCAATGGTTTGACCACCACCAAGTTTTTCTTCATCAGCACCATTGAACATGTTTTACTTTTTATCTATGTTCCACGGTGTTTTGGGGATGGGGACAGCGGGATGGCAGGGGACGTGTTTCCGGGGCGGCAATCGGGGGGCATTTTTTTGGGGACAGCAGTATATATATATATACAAACTTGTAGAAACTTGAGTCTCTCTATCTATATATACATACTGCTGTCCCACTATATATATAATTACATGTCGCCAGACATCCTCGCTAAGATTAAAGTAAAAATTAGAAAGGCATTTTTTTCAGATACGTTCTGCCCGAGTCCTGCTAAATGGACCTGGAATTGCCTAAGTTTGCCCTGTGGTGGTCTCGGTCAAATCTGGGTCCATTTAGCAGAGCCTTGGACAGTCCCGTAGGGGATCTGTCCTAGGACCCCAACCTGGGTTTGGGGATTTTCAGTGACAAGCTGGTAACAGACCCTTTAGGGTGATGGATACGTGGATTCTCTAGATAACCCCTAAATTCTTGAACCTCAGATTTTTCCCTTTAACAGATTGGGCATCTAGACTAAGCTACTGCTCTCATCCATCTTCTGTTATTTTTGTAACAGATTGTTTGGGAACATATTTCTGTGGACATTACCTTGGGTTTAACAGACCGTTTGTTTTAAAAATGGTAGCTGATTCATTGTTTATTACATTGAGTTCTTGGATGGCCCAAATTTTACTACAGGCCTCCTTGCATGGCATATTCACTGGAGAAATCAATCATTCTTGGATAATAGACATCAGATTTCCACAATCCATGATATTATATCTTGAGTGTTTCAGGATTTGACTGTGTGAAAGCTTTTTCTTCAACGTTTCGGATCACACTCCGTGATCCATCATCAGGAAGAAGAGAGCCAAAGAAGAGAATTAGAAATGATGGATCACGGAGTGTGATCCGAAATGTTGAAGAAAAAACTTTTACACAGTCAAATCTTGAAACACTTTAGATATAATTATTGGATAGCCCAAATTTTACCATAAGCCTAGTTGCATAGTCCATATTCACTGAAGAAATCAATAATTCATGCCTCACAATTTTATCTTGACATAAAGGCATTTAGAGAAAAATGTTAAACATAAATTGGCAATAGGAAAAATTGCAGAAGCTGATTTTGCTAGAGAAGAAGAAAGGGCGACAGAAAGAAATGATACAAATGTCCAAAAATGACCAAAGTTGGTCACTGGACTTGAAAGTACAATTGTTTACATGAGGGAAAGTGCTAGTGCAAAAACTAAGGAGGGCCTCAGGCTCTGAAAAGTAACTGAAGTACAGAAAACATAACCAGATGGGGTAACCTAAACCAGTTAAATCCTCAGCCTCAAGATCTTAGTACAAATACAATTAGTCATACAAAGGAAGGATCCTTTGTGAAGCATGGAGCTAGTGAAGATCAAAGTTGGAGTCCATGACTGGAAACCAATTGTGTCATGCATCCATAGCAAAGCTTGGGCTAGAAGAATTGACGACCTCATCACATCTACGACTGAGACAGGAATGCAGGATCTGATGATGTTCATCATGGAATTTCATGGGCTAAGAGGGTCAGGATGGACAATCCCAAGAGGAAGTACATAATGCTTTATCCTAAAATCTCTTATGCTCCCCAAGGCTGATGGACTTCTAATGGTGGAGCAAAAACTGGTAATCTGTACATTTCTTTGTGCCCTGAGTTGCAGGCAAGGTCAGAAGGGCCCCAGTTTCAAAATGAACCAGATCTATGACACCTAGAATGAAAGTGAGAGGGCCAGGATACGCTAGTAGTAGTGCTCGCTTGTGAATTCATGTTATTCAAAGGGCGCTTTCCTCCCATCATTTGTGGTCTATGTTCCCCCAAGTACCGGGGACGGGGACGGGGGGACAAGTTTTGGGGACGACATTTTTTTTTGGCCATTTTTTAGGGGACAGCAGGGGACAGCTACTAAAATAAGGTTTTTTTAAAAAATATATGGAAATTTCAAATATTTAGATGATAACATTGATAAGGCATTCATTATAGACATTATAGAACATTAAAACATGCATACATAACCATAACATTACACTTGAACTTAGTTTTCAACTTGTCACATGAGAATTGGCTTGGACCAGTTCAAAGTATATGAGCTTCAGCAAAATAGAATCGCAAGTTAATCAATCACATACGAACAACATATGGATTAACTGTGTGTATCCAAGCTAAAGAACTTAGACAAGAAATTGCTGCATAGGAAGGAAATGTAGATGCAATGGTTCCCATGTAGATTACATCACTAACAGTGAAGGAGATGGAATGATCAGTACATCAAGTATTTGACAAATTTGTAGTAGGAAAAAATAAAATATGGCAATGATCAATGAATACAAAAACAATTCAGTGCATCCTTGCTAACTATTTCTTTGTTTCCTGCCAAAAGTGTGTTTTTTATTTTATTTTTTGAGTTAGGAATTTCTTGGGCCATAGGGGATGGCTAGCAGTCCCCGGTACAGTCAGGGGACGTCCCGGCTGTACCAGGGATGGCTAGCCATCCCCTAAGTCCCTTAAAAAAAGGGGATGTCCCCAGGGAAACGGGGACAGTCAGGGGACGTTTCCTGGCCGTCCCCGCGTACCCGAGACATCCCCAGTACGGGTACGGCCAGAAAAAGGCAGGGGACGCGTCCCCGAGGAACATAGTTTGTGGTTGGTTATGAGTTAGTCAAATTGGTTGCTCTACAGGTTCACTGTCAGGTCCTTAACCTAAAAGTCAAAACTTCTAGAATCGAAAGGACTAGAGACCTCTGATCAAGGTAGCAGAAGTAAGAGGAAAGGGGATTGTGGAATCCTCCGAGTGACTCAACATTCAGTAATACCTCCCCCGAGTTTCATGGCAGATAGGATAGTAACAAAAATCTTTAATAAATTGCTATTTATCGCTGCTCGGCCTAGTTGGTGATACGATCTGATTCTCTGAATTGTATTGCTCTCTTGATTCCTGAGGCTGCTGGTTTTCCTCTGATTGCTGGCACAATTTCTGAGGCTGGTTTAATTGCAAATAAATTGTAGATTTTTCATCTATTTTTTCCAATTTGCCTGTAAAATTCTTTGTTTTTAAAAGTTCTGTCAAAACCTTATTTTTACATTGCATGTTTTGATTTTGCTGGAGTAACCAAACATCAGATCGATTATGGTGCACTCTATGGCATTCATTCTTCAGCAAATATCCATTCCATTTTCATTTAGTTAGGGTCTAATTCCTACTTTATGGCTTTGACATCCACATTTTTTAGGGTTTGGAGCTTGGTTAAAAGCAATAAAACTATAAAAAATGGCATGTGCCATGAAGGTCTATGTGTCCTCAGGGCCCTTAATTTGGTCTTGGTGCCTGGGGTGCTGCCCCCAGACCCTGCAAAGGGTGTCACTCCTTGACCCTGCCGGCCCCCAGAGCCCTGCTCTAGTTTTACAAAGCAATTTTTTTTTTGTTATGGATTGCGCTGGATGGAAAAACAACATTATTTTCCTTTATTTGCATGAAATTAAAAAAACCCAGCATTTTTTTCTCTATTTTATGAATTTTCAGAGTATTCAAATTTCCAGTAAGTTTCCTGATTAATTGATAAACTCTTTATCTTTTGGTTTGCCGAGTCAATCCCAAGAAAGATTTTTGCTACCATGGACAGGATAATTAAAGATAAAGTGTTCCTAAAGAGAATACTAGTAATATTCAACTTTAATGGTTACCAGTACCACATATGCTATTGAAACGCTTTTGGTCATTTCTTCAAAAAATTCATGTGCAAATCTCCTTTTCTTTTATGCACAAAAACCTTGGCTCACCATTGAAATCTTCTTTTACATGTCCCATATCACTTATGGTTGGTACCTATAGGTAGAGATGCCTCTAGAGATAAAGCAAGCCTAGATATTGAATTTAAAGACAGCATAACTCTAAAAAGTCATGGAGGGCAAAGCAAATCTCATATTCAAAGTCAGAGATAGAATCATTGTTGAGGTGAAAAATACTAAGGGCAGAAGACATTGAACTTTTGTAGGGAAGAGGTGTGTTTTTACCCTGATTTTATCCAAACGCTCCATACGCATACATCAAGACTAATGCAGAATGTAAGATGGACCAATGATTTTCTGGGCATCCCAAATGTTTACCGTGTGCATCAATATTCTTGATAATGTTTTGCTAACATTATTGAGGTTATCATTCTTTGTTTCTTGTGGAGGTCCTTTGGTCATGCATTTTGAAGTTAGAGCTTTTCTAGCTTGCCTAGAAAAAATATCTCATTTTGTTGATAGTGAAACTATGACCACAGAATGCATCAAATCTCTGTAGAGGAGTGTATTTTGAGGTTGTTAAATCTCACTTCTGATTTGGGGATATGATGCCCTTCCTTTGTATAGTACAAGTCTTTTGAAACTGTAGTGGACAATAATGCTTGGAAGTGCTCTTGAGTGTTTCTCAAAAATATACCGAAATTTTATAAGATTTCCTGCAAAATCACATTAAAGCTCTTGTAGACCTGTAATTTGAATTTAAAGATTAGCTTTAATTACACTCCATTTCTCTTGCAAGAAACTCAAGAGAAAACAGCGGTAGTGTCATGTACATTTGAGCACTCAAAGCTTCTTGGTTTAAACTCTAGTGAAGTAGATGCATGGTCCATGGATTAGGGATGCTCATGTTTTCTTTTGTTTGAATGGGTGATGGGTGGTTACAAGGAAATATCTAAGAAGGATAAACTTGCATAGTCATTGTGCTACTGCTGGTAATGTAGTTGCAGACATGCACGCCCATTAATTTCAAATTTTCATTTAAAGAACAATTAGAATAGAAAAATCAGGAGGGAGCTGGGCTAGTTGTTTACTCTTCAGTTTTTTGTTGTGTATTAGGCAGTTCTTACATTCATGAAGCAACCTTCTCCCAATCTTGTAATCATCATCATTTTTCTCACATTAAATTAAATCACGTGCTTCACTTTTGATGTGTGCATCACATTCATATCTTTGGCTAGGAATGTAAAAGAAAACTTATTGTTTTCCTATGCCTATAAAGGCCGATTCTTTTTTATATGCGAGTTAAAGCACAGAAGTGCAGCTATCAACCTGTGTATACACAATAAATCCAAGAAAATAAATGATACAGTGTTTATCGAGCTTATACAGAACTTATCGGCCTGATACAAAACTATCTGCGCATGGCCGAATGTATGCATCCATTATCGGCCTTATGAGGCCCTTGTTATATATTTCTAATCATATGGTCGTGATAGCATACAGGTGATATAATTCTCATAGGCCGTGCCAAGAATTGAGATATTCGAGATAAATCTCTGCAGCCATGTCTTAAGAATACACTAAAGAATAGTGTGTCACAGGCCAATCTTTACAAGTTTACCAGTGGTAAAAAGTTGCAGGCCACGCCTTAGAAGTTCATCAGTGTCAACAGGTTTACAGGCCGCGCCTTAGATCTGTAGAAATAGTGATATGTTTATAACCAGTTATGATAGATATTCATGCTCGGGTGGTAATCTTACCACAGGCCGAGCCTTAGTTTTCAATAGAGTGAGATTTATATGATAGTTTGAGTCTAAACAGAGTTACAAAATGCATATACTCAGGCCGAGCTTATACAATATGCTGAGATATGGATATCTCCGGCCAAACTTGCAAAGACACTCGATATACAAAAACACAGTCTAAATCATACTTTCAAGCATTAAAAGAATGTGATTTTAACAACTTTGAATGGCGTTATGAAAGAACTTACACACAAGTTGATAGCTCCACTTCTGTGCTTTAACTTTATCACCCGATTCTGGAGCTTCCTCTCCCTCAAGTAATTTCTTGACTGGATAAACAAAGGATTTCCTTCCAAATGAGTTCTTACTCCATGATAGGCCTGCGACCTCTCAGAAAGATTCAAGAATTCCCATATTAAAACCAAAAACCACTCCCCTTCTTCTCCCGCGCCCATGCCTATATGTTGGAATTAAGGAAGGTGGTTGTTCCCCCATAACTCTCCGGTAGAGGAGTTGGCTTGAGTCTTGGGTTTGCTCCCCAAGGTCTTAGGTTCGACTCCGAGGCCCGGGCTTATTTGATGCACGTTATGTAATGTCCCCCATCTAGCCCATTGGATCAGTGGACAGAGATTAGCCTATGATTGGACTCCCGTAGGCTAATGGAGATGTTTACTTACTATTTATAGTAAGTCAGGTGCCGGGCACTTGCCATTTTTTAGCAAGGCAGTCGTGGAGGTCCTTTGCACATAACTCGTGGAGGTCCTTTGCACATAACTCATGATGTCGACATGTCTAGAGCACTATTGGATACATTATAAGTTAAATCTAAAGTTATATTATAAGGTCACTTTATAAAATAAAGTTACAACTTAAAAAGTGACATGCCTAGGATTAGCGCCCAAGGTGGAAAAGGGGACATAAGGAGATTATTAAAATAAAATTAAAATACTCTTCTTCGGCGTTGGAGTTGAGGAGTAAAAAGGCAAAAAGAACTTCATTTTCCATATGTGAAGATTATGGATTTTGCTCTCTTTGTGAGATTATTGTGCTTTGGCTTTTGGAGCTTGGCTCTAGGATTTCAGTTGGCTGTGTTGGGACGAAAACCCCGGCATTGGTCCCTTTCCTCGTGCATGGAAGATCGTATCAGGAGAGGATTTGTGGAGGTTTCATACAGAGGCTTCATTTGTGCTTTCACCGAAGACATTTTGATTAGGTATTGAGCTGGAATGAGTATATTATCATGGAGATTTGTGTTGCAGGCCCAAACAGAGAATAAAGGACAGATTTTGTATTGGGATTGAGTTTTACTTGCTGCTGTAGTTTATTCCCAGTAGGTCGTACTCCTCAAGAAGGGCCGTACCATTCATAGATGTGATTTTATGGAGCTTGGGGCTGATTTATGTTGATTATCCTTGGCGTTGAGAGCTGATTAAAGTCTGCAAACAGATTAAGATGAATTTCAGAGGGTTTTTACACTTGTAGTTGATGTTTCATACTCCAGTTTGAGCGTACTAGTCATGGGAGGACATGGGTATTTAGATTTATCAATTCTTCCTTGATTCGTGGCATTTATCTCTTCCAAACTTGGCATTTTGGGCCATATTTGTTGTTGTTGCTAATTGTAATACAATATTTCTTCATTTCTCGAAGTTGTGAGCAATTTTCTGTGGTCTTGTTGCTGGTCCGGCTACATCTCCCAGACGAAGTTGTAAATCTTGATCTGGGTATGTTATCATAATTCATATCTTGGCTAAATACAATTTGGGTCATTGTTATTTTGTTGATATCTCTTTTAGTTTTTCTGGGTTTTCAGTATATTGTTCATTTTATATGTATTTCATGGAAAAATGCACATGCAAAAAAACCCTAAACAACAAAACAACAAAAAACACAAAAAAAATACACAAAACAAAAACACATACCAGGGGTGTATGTTACAGTGGTATTGGAGCAGAAGATCTTGCCATCCTGTGATACAGATTTAGACATGCAGTGAGGTTTGAGTTATGTACCCTATGCAGTCATTGACACACTACAATACCAGGAGAAACAGGTTGCAATAGGAAACACAGGTACCACAGTTAGAAGAACCTAAGCATCCAGTACCCATAGAAGATCCATTTTCAAGTGAATTACCACCAGTTATAGAACTTGCAGGAGAGATGGGTGACAGGGAAAACGAGGAGCCTAGTATGTGTGAGATTCTAAACGCATTAACTAGGAGTCAGTTGGCTATGGAGAGAGAAATGAGGGAGTCACAAGAGCAGTTGAGAGAATCACAAGCTAAGATAGCGCATATCATTGAGAAATAACAAGGATAATAGTTACAATCACCGTGACAGGAATAGGAACAATTGTGGTGACAGGAACAAGAACAATGGCGGTGACAGAAACAGGGATAATGGAGGTGATAGGAACAGGAATAATAGGGATGATAGGCACAATGGTGACAGGAACCAGGGAGATAGGAACAATGGGGACAAAAATCAAGATGACAGACACACATACAAAGATGATGAGGCTGAGGCCTCGGTCACCCACCGAAGGGCTTCATAGTTTATAGTAGGTGACAGACTTGGTATCCCGACTTTTGTACCCAGGAACCAAGTTCCTGAACAGGACCCCACACAGGCTGAGTTCCAGGACGAGATCCTGAGGGATTGGAGAGCATCCAATGCAGAGTTCAGGGCCGAGATGACATTTGCCGAGTACTCTAACATCAGGATGAGGAATAGACCTCGCAATGGAGGAAGACCATAGAACCAGGAGTTGTAGAAGAAAGTGAGTAAAATGACACTTCCATATTATGATGGTTCAGGGGAGACCACCACGAGAGCTTGGGTCCAGAAATTGGACAACTACTTGCAAATCAGTCCCATGCCAAAGGAGGACGCCATTACTTATGCAGCTCTACACTTGAGGGGACTGCGCATAAGTGGTTGTGCAACGAGAAGATTACACTGGGTCACGATTAGATCACTTCATATATGGAGTTCACTGCTAGACTGATCGATAGGTTTGGCAAAAAGGACCTAGAATTACAGTTTAAGGAGTTGGCACAGCTGAGACAGAGTGGATCAGTAGACTCCTACATATCAGAGTTTCAGGACCTATCTATTATGGTCTCAGATATTTCAGAGCGCATACTAGACATTCTATTCATTGATGGGTTATTAGACCCACTACGTGGTTGGGTTAAGGGCTTTGACCCTGCATCACTCCAGGAGGCCATGAAGAAGGCCCGAGATATGGAGTAATCAGTGTGGCGGAATAAATTTCAGTCTAAGGGCTTCCCACACAAGAGGGATAAGGAGAAGGAAAGGAGACCCTTCCAGAGAGATGTTGAGCAACCTAGAGATAAATCAAACAGGTTGACAGATGACCAGCTCAACGAATACAGGAGGAAAACGTTTTTCTTTCATTGCAAAGAACCATGGGATCCCTCACATAAGTGCCCACACAAGGCTAAGGCCAAGTTGATTGAGTACTATTCGACTGAGGAGACACAGTCAAAGGCATCCGATTCACATTCAGATCAGCCTTCAAATCATGAGGATAGTGGAGATGAGAGAGCATCACAACACAATGTTGGTAGTGGTGGGACTCTTGCCCAGCGTTCCATTTCCAAAAGGTTGGTTCTTTCAGGGTGCCTGGTGTACTTGGAGGTCAACTTATCATCACCCTCATTGACACAGGAGCCACACATAATTTTATTGACGAGGGGTTGGTAGCTCGACGAGGATTGAAGGTAGAGGAATTCGAAGGCTTCAAAGTGATGGTAGCCGACGAGTTCAAGATGCAGTGTAACAGGAAAATATTAGGATTGAAGATCATCATGGGTGAGTATGAGTTGGTGGATGATTTTTTTGTTGGCATTGGGGATACAGATGTTGTACTTGGCATGCATTGGATGAGCCAATTAGGAGAGTTCACCATGAATGTGCACAAAATGGAGGAAAGAAAATATGTCTTAGGAGCTTGTCAGATAGTGGACCACGGGTAGTGTCACTGAAGAGAATGGAGAGATTATTGCGACATGACCAAGTTGAGTGGGCAGCAGAGTGCCTTATCATGCCAAAGTCCCCGCCACAGCAGAAGAGCAGCTATCACCCAGATATTCAGAGGCTCTTGTCCAAGCACAGTAAGGTGTTTGGAGATATACCCCCAGGAGTGCCCCCAAATAGAGGCATAGAGCATGTCCTCGAGTTAGAGGATGGGACTAAGCCTATCATGATTACCCCCTATTGACATCCTAAGAGACTGAAGGATGAGATAGAGAAGACCATTAAGGAGTTGTTGGAGATGGGACACATTTGGCCCAATAAGAGTCCCTTTGCTTCTGCAGTGGTCTTGGTTAAGAAGGATGGTACGATCAAGATGTGCATTGACTACAGGGCACTAAATAAGAAAACTATCAAAAACAGATATCCCATTCCAAGGATTGATGAGCTGATAGATGAGCTGCATGGTGCCTATTATTTTTCCAAAATTGATTTGAGGTCAGGATACCACCAGATCTATATGAGGGCAGAGGACATAGAGAAGACTGCTTTCAGGTGTCATTACGATCATTTTGAGTTTCTTGTGATATGCCGTTTGGACTAACCAATGCCCCTGCTACTTTTCAAAGTTGCACGAATCAAATATTCAGACATCAGCTTAGGAAGTTTGTATTGATATTCTTTGACGATATCCTAATTTTTAGGACTTGGGAGGATCATATGACACATCTGGAGGAGGTATTGAGCATACTGGAGAGTGAGTCCCTTTATGCCAAAGAGTCAAAATGCGACTTTGGCATGACTGAGCTACTTTATCTAGGCCACATTATTAGTGTTGATGGTGTCAAGGTAGATCCAGAAAAGATAAAGGCAATTGTTGATTGGCCCCCACCCACAAAACTCACACAGCTTAAGGGCTTCTTTGGACTTTGCGGGTTTTACAAGAGGTTTGTAAAAGGCTTCTCTCAGACAGCTGCACCATTGACAGACTTGGCGAAGAAGGGAGCCTTTGAGTGGAATGACAAAGCTCAGTAGTGCTTTGATCACTTCAAGCACTTAATGTCTACTTGCCCTGTGTTGGCGATCCCCGACTTCTTAAGCCGTTTGAGCTAGAGTGTGATGCTTAAGGAGAGGGGATAGGGGCAGTGCTCATGCAGGAGAAACACCCGATAGCATTCGAGAGCAAGAAACTTCGAGGTGTTGAGAGGAGTTACTCGGTGTATGACTGAGAGATGTTGGCCATAATGCATGCATTGGCCAAATTCAGACCTTATCTGGTAGGTGGGAAGTTCATCATCAAAACAAACCACAACAGCATAAAATATTTTATGAACCAAAAGGATCTGAATGACAGACAGCAGAAGTGGGTCAGCAGGCTCCAGGCTTATGGCTTTGACATCGAGTATGTCAAGGGGAAGAGGAATGTAGTTGCAGATGCATTGTTTAGGAGACCTCACTTGTGCTTAGTTGGAGAGATGTCTGCTGATTGGAGGGAGTTAATTGCAGCAGAGCATGCCAAGGACTCTTGGGCAACAGGAGTCATTGAGGGCACTATCAGGGATGATATCTATTCTGTGGTGAATGATTTGATCATATACAAAGATAGGATATTTTTGGTGCCCAGTTCTCAGTTCAAACATAGGGTGATAAGAACTTTCCATGATACTCCAATGGCTAGCCATCCTGGATTTTTCAAAACTTACAGACAGATTCGGGAGAGATTCACATGAAGGGCTTAAGGAGGAAGTGCTGAAGTATATTCGTGAGTGTCCCATTTGCCAACAAAATAAGTATGAGCATACTTACCCAGCAGGTTTATTACAGTCATTGCCTATTCCCAACCGAAAATGGGAATGTATCTCCATGGACTTCATCACAGGGTTGCCAAAGGTGCAGGGGAAGGACTGTATTTATGTGGTAGTCGATAGACTTACCAAATTTGCACACTTTTTTGCCATTTCAGCAACTTATACAGCCGCTCAGGTGGCTGATTTATTCTTCAGGGAGATATTCAGGGTTCACGAGATACCCAAGAGTATAGTCAGTGAAAGAGTATAGTCAGTGACAAGGACACAGCAAGTTTCTGAGTTTATTCTAGCAGAAGCTATTCAAACTTTGTGGTACTGAGTTGACTCCTAGTACCAGTTACCACCCGCAGACAGATGGCCAAACAGAGGTGGTGAACAAGTGGTTGGAGGGGTATCTTCGTAATTATGTTTCGGGGCAGCAGAAGGCATGGATTAGATGGTTGCACTTGGGAGAGTACTGTTATAACACTACATATCACATGTCTATCTAGATGACTCCTTTCAGGGCACTATATGGTTATGATGCCCCATGCTTCACAGATCTCTTACTTGGTGAGAGTCGGGTGCCTAAGGCAAAAGATCTTTTGTAGGAGAGCCAGGACATAGTGAAGGAGCTCAAGGAAAATATACAGCAGGCACAGAATCAGCAGAAGCTTTATGTTGATTAACACCAAGTGTAAAGGAGTTTCGAGGTTGGAGGATATGGTGTATTTGAGGCTCCAACCCTACAGGCAATCCACTCTCAAGAAGAGTGGAGCAGAAAAATTAAAACCCAGGTTTTATGGCCCATTCAGGATTACCAGAAAGGTGGGTGAAGTGGCATATGAGCTCGAATTGCCAGCAGATAGTAAAGTGCATAATGTGTTTCATGTTTCCAGGTTGAAGAAAGCTCTTGGCCACAATGTGATTCCTTCAGTAGAGCTTCCACCGTTGGATGAGGAGGGGAAGTTAATTCTAGTACCAGAGGCTATCATTGACACCTGAGAGAGGAATTTGAGGAAACAGGTCATCAGAGAGTACCTAGTTAAGTGGAAGAATTTACCAGTTGAGGATGTCACTTGGGAGAGTGAACAAATATTGCAGCATCCTGAACTGAGGTTGCTTGAGGACAAGCAATCTTGGGGAGGGCGAACTGTAATGTCCCCCATCTAGCCCATTGGATCAGTGGACAGAGATTAGCCTATGACCAGACTCCCGTAGGTTAATGGAGATGCTTAGGGGGTCATTTCAGGGGACTTACTATTTATAGTAAGTCAGGGGCCGGGCACTTGCCATTTTTTAGCAGGGCAGTCGTAGAGGTCCTTTGCACATAACTCATGGTGTCGACATGTTTAGAGCACTATTGGATACATTATAAGTTAAATTAAAGATTTAACTTATGATATGTTATTAGACATAATATAACTTTATGTTATATTATAAGGTCACTTTATAAAATAAAGTTACAACTTAAAAAGTGACATGCCTAAGATGAGCGCCCAAGGTGGAAAAGGGGACATAAGGAGATTATTAAAATAAAATTAAAATACTCTTCTTGGCATTGGAGTTGAGGAGTAAAAAGGCAAAAAGAACTTCATTTTCCATATGCGAAGATTATGGATTTTGCTCTCTTTGTGAGATTATTGTGCTTTGGCTTTTGGAGCTTGGCTCTAGGGTTTCAGTTGGCTGTGTTGGTACGAAAACCCCGTCATTAGTCCCTTTTCTCGTGCGTGGAAGATTGTATCAGGAGAGGATTTGTGGAGGCTTCATATAGAGGCTTCATTTGTGCTTTCACTGAAGACATTTTAATGAGGTATTGAGTTGGAATGAGTATATTACCATGGAGATTTATGTTGCAGGCCCAAACAGAGAATAAAGGACAGATTTTGTATTGGGATTGAGTTTTACTTGCTGCTGTAGTTTATTCCCAGCAGGCCGTACTCCTCAAGAAGGGCCGTACCATTCATAGATGTGACTTTGTGGAGATTGGGGATGATTTACGTTGATTATCCTTGGCGTTGAGAGCTGATTAAAGTCTGCAAACAGATTAAGACAAATTTCAGAGGGTTTTTACACTTGCAGCTGTTGTTTCATACTCTAGTTTGGCCATACTAGTCATGGGAGGACGTGGGTATTTAGAGTTATCAATTCTTCCTTGATTCGTCGCATTTATCTCTTCCAAACTTGGCGTTTTGGGCCATATTTGTTGCTGTTGCTAATTGTAATACAATATTTCTTCATTCCTCGAAGTTGTGAGCAATTTTCCGTGGTCTTGTTGCTGGTCCGGCTACAACGCCTGGACAAAGTTGTAAATCTTGATCTGGGTATGTTATCATAATTCATATCTTGGCTAAATACAATTTGGTTCATTGTTATTTTGTTGACATCTCTTTTAGTTTTTCTAGCTTTTCAGTATATTGTTCATTTTATATGTATTTCATGCAAAAACGCACATGCAAGAAAACCCTATAAAACCCTAAACAGCAAAATAGCAAAAAACACAAAAAAAAAATATACACAGAAAAAAACATTTACCAGGGGTGTATGTTACACGTTATGTAAAAAAAGAAATACATATATATATATAGGAGGCACTGAATAGTGAGATGAGAATAGTCGTCAAGTTATAATCACAACTCTGGTCGACACCAAACGACAAAAGGAGAGAATATGAAAATCAAATGGCATACCGACAAAATACAACTACTAGGTGCGTGTGTGGTTCTCAGATGACACAATGATCACTGTATTCTCGCGATCTATCACCCTCTCCCTAGTGATGCTCTCCCTCCTCTTCCAAGAGGGGGAAACATTGTCTCTGCATCCACCTTAGTTTGCACAACATTAGTTAGTCCATTACATCATTAAACCATGTGCACAATAATAATGCCACATACATTATTCATTGTATATAAGATAATATAAATCAAATGCATTTTCAAATCTAGCACAACATTACTTTAATCCTAATAATTTAATGATAATTCCATAAGGAGTCAGCCAGCATTATTTCATACTTTACAAGTTTAAACCCACTGTAATGTCCCTAACAATCACGGGACATTTCAATGAATCCAGGAGAAGCAAGAATAGATGCATCCATCGGATAGTTCATATATCTGTAAATCAGAAAAGTAGAAAAATTCAAATTGACATGCTTGTTATGTAACCATGAATCTTTCAAAATTACAATAAATGAATTGGTCTCAAATATCCACATAAAAATATATAAGCCCACCCTTGAGGGAGCCCTGAGATGTCTTCCATAGACTGTGTGCTCTAATTAAGCATGAAGAAAGATACTGCAAGTTGCTGGTACATTCACTACTTGAAGGAAAATATACATGGTTCTAATACATGTATAGAATTAAAAAATATATATTTGTTAGAACTAAAAAATGTCTGAAGGTAATGTTTAAAAAGAATCATTCAGTTCCTTGAAAGGTGAAGGAAACCTAATTGCAATCTTACTTGACCAAATGTTGAAATGCCGCCAATCTTTGGCTTATGCTGCATCATCTATGATATCAAGGAATATGGTGAGGGAAAAAAAATTCACATAATTTAGCCACTAAAATATATATATTTAAACAAAGTTGAATGTTGTTTTGATTTATAGCTCTGGTCAAAAGTGCTTACCATTATTTGAATGTTTGAATTTCTCTGAATTGGTTAGAATCAATCAATAGAATAGGTTGGTAGTATAATGTGGACATACTTAATATGTACGCAATCTTTGGAGTGCTTGTTCAATCATTTTCTCTGCATCATTTGCTTGATCCAGAGTGTTGATTTGGCTCGTATCAACACCAAAATAACTGTGTACAACGTTTAAAGATTAGTTTAAAATCAAATGGCTTCATATAAAGCATTTAAAACGTAGCTCAACTGTTTTTTGTTAATTAAAAAGTAGGAGCAAACATTACATTCAATTTGTAGTTCATTTTAAAAACAATGCAGAAGTTCATGCATTTTAGTGGAAAATGTAATGGTCTTTTTCTAATATTGGATTTAAAATAAATAAATTACAGAAGAGGTTGCAGTTAATTGGTGAGAATGATGGTGGGCGATGGTCGTGGCATCTATTAAAGTATAAATTTTGGAGGTATAGTGAGGGCTAGTTTGATCTTACTGTATTTAAACATCAAATGTTTCAATGGTTTAACAGTCAATACTAATTTTACACCTCATCCATACCAAAAAGTGATAAATAGTTGTCCTATTTTTATTGTCCAAAATTTACCTTAGAGCATTGAACTAGATAATATTTAAGAATAGCCCTTCAATCCCTAAATAATTTTGATATAATAAATCCTACTAATTATAATAACTTAACTAAAAAAGACTTCTGATATAAACTCAAAATATTATAATGTACTTAGAAACAAAAAGCCAATACCTATATAACCTAATTATATTAAAAAATAAATACCCTCATTTTAGAGTGAACATTGTGGTTTAACTTTTTACATGTTTTCTTCAGTGCTTGCACAGAGGAACATGAACGTGGATTTGGCATAAGCTATGCAGCCATTGTAAGTCGTAGGATAAACAGTTAATTCTAACCAAGAGGGAAAAGAAAACAATGGTGAACATACTTCAAGGCTCTCAAGTTTCTTGTCCCAACAAAACATAACACAAAATAATTACTTTGTTAGAATTTGATTACTACAATCTCTGTCGATGAAAACCAGAAAAATTTATAGAACTAAGATTTTTTTGCATAGTTGCCAGGGGACTGGTACTGATACCGGTATGGGAGACTGGTACCAGTACCGGTACTGGTACGTCTGTTTTTTGAAAATAGGAGACGGGGGTACTTGGAGACTCCATTTTTTTTAATATAATTTAATTATATATATATATATATATAACGTGTATATATATATATATTAATTATCAGAATATTACATATATATTAATAATTTATTGGTTAATATATAATATATTATAATAATATTATTATAATATTACATATATAATATTAATAATATATAATAATATTATAATAATAAATTTTCATAAAATTTAAAATATTAAAAATTAAATCATAAAATTTAAAGTTAAAACTAGTAAATTTATAACTTAAATTATTAAAATTTTAACTTTTAAGTTATATGGAGAACTTAAAAACGGAAACCTATAATTTAAATTGGTATTTCATGTGCCATTGCCCAAACCTATAATTTAAATTTTAATATTTGTATTTACACTTACAGCGATCCAAGTTTGATAAATACAAATATATTTAATATTAATATTTGTATGTCCCATAAAAACGCGAATAGTCTCGTAAGTAAAATTTAAAACATAATCTCTTCCTGCGTCACGAAATCTCATTAGAATCAAGTAATTCTGGTTTGCATCGTGTGGGTGCTGAGTGGCGCCAAATCCCTTCCAACTAGGTCGCGTTTTTGCATGACGGAGGTTTAAAAAAAAAAAACAACGAAAAAAAACAATGGTGAGAACCCTTTTATGCCCTGGCAAACATGAAGCGTGAGGGAGACAGCAAGGAATCGGGACGTGACGTCTCCTCATTTGAGGGACGTCTCTCTGGAGACTCCGGGATGGAGACGCATCCCCGAAAACGCGTCCCAGGGGGCGGGAGACGCGTCTCCCTGCAACTATGTTTTTTTTGGTAGTGGAATGAACTGTTTACCTTTTGAATCTCTCTTGGTGAGTCAAATTATTGAACTTTTCAAATCTCTCTTGGTGAATCAAATTATTGAACTTTTCAATGACGACTTCAAGATGATTATGATCAAATTTCAAATTGTAAAGTGTCAAGAATTTGAAGTCATAAGAAACGACAAGAAATATCCTAAATTTGCATAAGGTCATTATCAATCTTAGTAAGTATTAAGATATGATAGAATAATAAGAATAACAAACAATTAGACACCACTGTCATACAAAAATAAACACAAACTCTAAAAAAAGATTTAGAGTAATAGAAGCACCCAAACAACACCGTATATTGGTAGTGAACTGCTAAAATTTAAGCTTTTGATAAAGGTGGAATATGCAATTCAAAAATTGAAGCTATTTGATTATAAAATATATTCTCCTATATATGAGTAAAGTATGTAGAAAGAAGCTTCAGTAACTAATAAACATATAAATATTCTTTAAAAATAAAGAAAACAAGGAAATTAAGGCATATAATAAGATTTGTAATCTCTCTTATCCTACACCCAAAGCTCCTCCTAATGAATTAAGAAAAATTCTACCATTAACAAGAAAAACAAATATCATGCAAAATCTGTCCTTCATATTTAATTCAATAGGAATCTAAGAAGCAAAGATGTGGCAGTGACTCCGAATTACTTAATAGTTGCAGTTGTTAATACTGATAAATCCTTTTCATCTGCCAATCAAACTCTTTTCTCTATGTTTGATTAGGTCCATAATCAATTTCTTTTCTTTTCTATAGACAGTTCAGGTAGGGGTAGGGCTCTCCAGTGGGCTTGGCACCTTTATTGAGTAGTGCTTGAGTGGCAGCATCAAGGTCTGAACTGAGAAAGGGGTGGATATCAGCATCAACTAGAGAACTATGGGTAGGGAGCCCTATAGATTATAGGGATCCGCCCATAGATCAATAGGTGCCGAGATAAGATAGTGCCAGGCCTCGGCTCCAATCTACATATTAACTCAAGAACCATGAACGGGTAAATACAGGCTTTTCAGTCGCATTAAATGCCCCAGAAATAATATTATGGAAGGATATTAATCATTAAAAAAGAAGGCAGAAGTGAGCCAAGTAACCAAAAAAATTGAGTTGTATGTTCCACACCTATTGGTGCAGGTGAATTGAATATATATATATATATATATATATTCACCCAATTCAATATTCTTATAGGAGGCAAATCCTTGCAGGAGTATAGATCTTAATTAAAGGAAGCTTTTCTTTACACAGTATTCAATCATATACACATAACCATAAAAAATATCAGAAGTAGTTCTATCCTTTCAATTTTTATATTTGAATTGGATCTTATTCTTCACATCCAAGCATATAAAACAACTCAAAACAATCTTTGGTAGAAAAGGGGAAAAAACACTCTACATTAAACAGATTTTGTTCGTAGAAAATATAAGGAAATAAGAATTTTGGAAAATTTTGGCACATAGCTTATTTCTCTGAGATACTTTGATGGCTTCCCAAAAGGTGAAAACGTGAGAAGAAACACATCTACCTCACAGAACGTGGAGAGCTCACAGGCCTTTTTCAGAAGGCCATTCCTTCGCTTAGTAAATGTAATTTTTTTGTTGCTGTTTTGTTCAAATTGTTTAATTGGAATTTTACTCCGGCCCATCTTGGCTTGACCTGATACACTACCGTTCAATTCACTGCAATTCACTTCAAGTAAGTAAAAAGTGTGAAATCATCCACATCCCCATACACAGAATTTGAATACCCTCTGCCTCTACTAATAAATTTCACAAAATGTAAAATCTTAATCAGGAAGACAACCAACATAAAATGAAATGACACTGATTCATACCTTGAAATCCTGCATTTTGAATGTAGGGATAAGAATAGCACACTGTAGAGCACAACCTCAAGCAACACACTCACTAGCATTCATAGTCCTCCTTGGTTCCTTGCCAAAGAACTCTGTCAATATCCTCAATATTGAAGGAACTTGCGAACCAGAACCCACAACCTCAACCGCATGGATTTTTTCCATAGTAAGCCCTGCATCAAACAGAGCCCTCTCGCAAGGTCCCTTAACACGCTCAAGAATGAGAAGAGAAAGTTGCTCAAACTCATCTCTTCTAATAAACCCTTTCACATCCTTTTCATCCATCAGGCACTCGATGTTATACGGCGCCTCAGAATTGGCACTTAAAACCTTCTTGAGCTTCTCACAGGCAACTCACAGCCGCTGACCGGCACGAGCATTAGTAGACACATCAATTTGATACTGGTTTTTGAAAAGCCCTGCGAAATACCTGAAAAGCGCCTCATCATAATCCCTCCCACCAAGATAAGGGCATGTCCCTTATTTTGGTTAGCCACTGCGCAATTTTTTTAGGAGATATTTGTAAGTCAGTGACCCCATGAAATTTTATTTCTCTGTTTAAAATAACAATTATCTTAATTTGTAGTTTTTTATTATATAAAAAATAAAAAATAAATTATTTTAATTATGTTAATTTAAAAGAAAATTAAAACAAATTGGGAAGGAAATATATGCAGCGAATTTTCATTATGCAGTGGCTGTCCAGCCCCCCTTTTTTTCTATAGCTTATTTGCAATTCCTAAACAGTAGTTGCTCCACAAAAATAGGGAATATTTTATATTCTCTTTTTCCCACAATTATAAATTTCCATGGGGCCACTCCAACTGCTTAAATTTAAGCAGAAAATTAATTAAGCAGTAGCATGGGTAAGTCCCCCTTCTTGAAGGCTGCAAACACATACAACATTTAGCTTTCAAGCAAATCTGTTTTATAAATACCATAGGCTAGAGCAGTAGTGGTGGTCTCGTGTAACAAACAGTGATTTAGGTTAACAATAGAAGCAGCATCCATAACAGCATAGCTATTCTTAAATATCATCCACTTCAAACAATATCATCCACTTCAAACAGTCAAAGGTCAATTTTGGCCAATAAAAATAGGACAAATATTTAACACTTTTTGTTGTGAATGAGGTTAAAATTACTATTGATTGTTTGACCATTGAAGTGGATGATATTTAAGTAGAGTGTAACAGAAACTGTACTCCAATACAACAATCTACAATCTCCATCTTCAAATTATCTTTGGCAATCTATTTAAGATTTGACAACATAATGTTGTTACGTGAGAGGCTTTATACAGTGGCATTAAGGGAATGATTGTGACCATCTTCACAAAAACTAAAGAGCTCCAATATATATTTTTTTAAATTATAAATTAAGTGTTTTAAATTTAAAATATAGTGAACATATTTTTTTAAATGAATGCACGTGAAAATTATAAATTAACTATTTTATATTTAAAAAATATATAAGGGACATATTTTTTAAATAAAAGCACACAAAAATTAAATTTAAAATATATAACGGCCATAGTTTTATTAAATTAATGGACATAACAATAAATCCCGCATAAATAACAAATCTATATAAATACAAGTAATTATTGTGTGCTTTCATTTAAAAATATGTGTGTTATATATTTTGTAAATATAAAATAGTTAGTTTATAATTTTTAAGTGCATTTATTTAATAAAAGAATCTCTGCTATATTTTAAATTTAAAGCACTTACGGATAAGTGCACAAAGATGAGGGACCAAAATGGGGTCTTAAGTTGCCACTTTTTTTTTTTGAAATCAAGAAACATTGATGTTGGATGAGAAATTGAAGATAGCTACACTCAAAATTTGAAGATGGAACAAAAACAAGAGTTGTTGTGCTCCGAATCTAGTTTCTAAACTACTATTTTTTTTTCAAAAATGGTTGAGATTAAGGGGTTCAAAAAGAGGGAGCACACAAATTGGTCCTATTTTTCTCAACTCAAAAAAACATAACATAGCGTTTGGTGTGCTCCCCCTAAAATGTTAACTTTTTTTAGTATTTCAATAATCGCTCCAGTGAGAAATTAGGTAACACCATGTAGTTTATCCCTGATTTTTCTGATAATTTTTTAATGAATAATTGATTTTTTAGTAATTTTTAAAGTGGACACATCCTGAAAAATAGAAATCTGAGCGTGCTCCCCCCTAAAATGTTCGAAAATTAATTAAAAATTAATTTTTTTTTGAATTCGTGTAGAATGGAGTCTAGTTTCTAAAAATATAACTTGTTTCAATTTTTGATAAATGGTTAAAAAACAAGTTAATAAATACTAGACACTGGTTTTTGACAAAAACTGGACACACTTACAAAAGAAATTCAAGATGAAACACTAAACGTACTCAAAATGTGAAAAAAATTATATTGTTAGATAGCTAACAGAGAGCTTAAGATTATGGTGGTATTTTTTTAAGTTTTCATTGAAAAAAGTGCCATCTTGATGGGGAGCACGCTCCAAATTATCTCCAGATTTTGCTAAAAACTGATAAAAACACGTCAAAGAAAGCTCATCATAACGCGAGCGCGTTATAGCATGCTCGCGTTATGTGAAATCAATAACGCTAGTGCGTTATAATGCACTCACGTTATGATGAGCATAACTAGCAATTCACATGCCAATTGCATTTGCTTGAAAGTTTCTTAAGCCTTTTCAACAAATCCATTTTTTGCATATCTCGCAATCATTGGATTCCATTATAGAACATCTCTTTGAGGTGTTACGTCTTACAATTGACATGCCTTGTCTATGCTTCCAGACTTTACATACATGTCTACAAGGGCAGCTGCACTTCCTATCATCTCTCTCTCTATTTCTCTCCCCTCTCTATGTCCTACCCTTTTTCTGAGTCTCTGCTTCCCTCCCCTCTTTACGTCCTACCCTTTCTCTGAGTCTCTACTTCCCTCTCTCTCTCTCTCTCTCTCTCTCTCTCTCTCTCTCTCTCTCTCTCTCTCTCTCTCTCTCTTCTTCCCTCCCCTATCTACCTTCTACTGTCTCTCTCGCTCTCTACTTCCCTCTCCTATCTACCTCCTACCCTCTTTCTAAGTCTTTGCTTCCCTTGCCTCTCTACCTCCTACCTTCTCTCTCACTCTCTTCTCCCCCTCCCTCTCTACCTCTGACCCTCTCTCTCACTTTCTACTTCCCTCCCCTGTCTACCTCCTACCCTCTCTCTCTTTTTCCTTGCCCTGTCTACCTCCTACAGTCCTCTCCCACTCTCTACTTCCATCCTGTCTCTACCTCCTATCCTCTCTCTCACTCTCTACTTCCCTCCCCTCTCTACCCCTCCTCCTCATTCTTCCCATCCAAAGAAATTTCATAAATTATCTTGTTTCCATTTCATTGAATCCCAATTTATATCATCATCCATCTTTACGTGTCCTATTTTTCTTACATTTCCATGTACTTTATCGACAAGGGAGAGTGAGAGGGAGGAAAAGGGAGAGAAGATGGAGATGGAGGGGAGAGAAACCTAGGAGAGATACCGTGTGAGAGAGAGAGAGAGTCCTAGTTTTCTTGTTTTGGAGAGAGAGAGAGGGTGGGTCAAGTTTATGAGTTTAGGATTGCTTAAGTTTAGGGTCTAGGGGAATCATTTAGGGTTTAGGGGTTTAGGGCTACTCAGGTTTATGGTTTAAGGGTTAGGATTTAGGGGCATTATTTAGGGTTTAGGGGTTTTGGGAGAGAGAGAGAGAGAGAGAGAGAGAGAGAGAGAGAGAGAGAGAGAGAGAGAGGTTTAGAGTTGCTCAGGTTTAGGGTCATTAGTTAGGGTTTATGAGCTTAGGGTTGCTTCCAGGGCTTATGGTTTAGAGGTTTGGGGTTTAGAGTTGCTCATCTTTAGGGTTTAGGGGTTAGGGGTTAGGGTTTAGGGGCATTATTTAGGGTAACTTAAGGTTTATGTTTTAGGGGTTAGGGGCTAAGGTTTAGAGGTTTAGGTTAGGGTTTAGAGAGAGAGGACCGATAGCCTGAGATATTGAGGAGACTGAGGGGAGACATAGGGAGATAGAGGGTGAGGGACATGGCTAGAGACATAGGCAGAGAGATTGAGAGGTAGAGGGATGATAGAGACAAGGAGATAGGGTTTAGGGTTGATCAGATTTAGGGTTGATCGGGTTTAAGGTTTAGGGGTTAGGAGTTTAGAGAGGGAGAGATATGGAGATAGAGGGTGAGGGACATGGCTAAAGACATAGCCAGAGAGATTGAGAGGTAGAGAGATGATAGAGACAAGGAGATAGGGGTTTAGGGTTGATCAGGTTTAGAGTTTAGGGATTAGGAGTTTAGAGAGGGAGAGATAGGGAAATAGAGGTGAAAAGGACTAGATTAGGAACGATTTGGGAATGATTAGAATGGTTTTAGGGATGGTCTGAAGTGGTTTAGTGCTAATTAGGGAATGATTAGAATGATTTAGGAATAGTTTAGGGATGGTATTTGAGATGAAATCTAGGTTGATTGGAAAATGATTAGGGATGAAGTTAAATTGATTTGGATGTGATTTGGGATGGTGTGAAGTGGTTTAGGGCTGAGTAGAAGTGGTTTAGGGATGATTAGAGATGAAATTGAATGGATTAGGGATGATTTGGGATTGATTAGGAATGAATTTGGTTGGAATGAAAGCTTAATGTTTTCATGTTTTCACATTATAGAGATTGGGAGAGATAGGGAGACAGAGGTTTAGGTTTGCTTCCAGGTTTTACGGTTTAGGGATTTAGGGTTTCTCATTTTTAGGGTTTAGGGGTTAGGGGTTAGGGTTTAGGGGAATTATTTATGGTTTAGGGGTTAGGGGTTAAGGTTTAGAGGTTTAGGTTTATGGTTTAGGTAGAGAGGCGAATAGGGAGATATAAAGAAGACCGAGCCTGGGAGAGATATCTCTGTCTCATCTATCCCTCTCTCTAACTATACCTACCTTTTCTTCTAGGTTTTATGGTTTAGGGACCTTAGCGGTTTAGGGTTGCTTCATGTCTCCCTATCCCCATATCTGTCTCCTCTTTCCCCATCTATCCCTTTCCCTGTCTCTATCTCCACCTATCCTCTCTATCTCCATGTCCCTCTCTATCTCTCCATGTCTCCTGATCCCTCTTTATATATAGGATAGAGAAATGAAGAGAGAGAGAGAGAGAGACAGAGACAAAGACTCTCTCGTGTAGATAGAAGGTTACCTTTATGTTATCATGCTTCCCATAATGCGCTCGCGTTATAACGCGAGCGCATTATGGGAAGCATGGAAAACAATAAAAAAGCATGTGGGATCCGTGTTTCAAACCCCACATGTCTGTTATTCCTGCTTTTCATGAGTATATCAAACAAAAAAATCCTTTTCATGTTGGTGGACTAATTGAGAATCATTTTTATATGAATCCAGCACCTTTTTTTGTTTTTTCAACATAGAAGAAGTGATTTTTCATGTTTTTGGAGAAAATTTGATTATTTAAACTGAAAGTCTCATGTTTCATGTGTGATTTTGTTTCAAAGCTAATTACCATTGATATATAGATTGAATTTGATGATATATGTTTGTTTTTTACATAAATTTTACTAATCCTATTCTAGAATTGTATAGAATTCATAATCAAACTTGAGAAAAACAAGAATTTAAGGATTTTGAAGCCATCTTTTGGAGAATTGGTCAACTGCAATATCGAATTCTAAGGTATGTTCAATTTTAATTCACATATATATATGTTCTTATGTTCTTTATGTCTTTAAATGTCTTTATGTCTTTATGTTTTTTATGTTCTTTATGTTCTTCTTGACATATATGTGTCTAGGTATATCAGTTAGTTCAGTCAAAGAGACTCTAAATTCTTTATGTTTCCATCTTGTTTCGGCCCTTCATGCCTTTATTTCACCTATTTTCAGCTATACAAGAGAAAAACATTATCAAATACTCCATAAAATAATTTTATTGAACAATTGTTAGTCATACTCATATTCGAACACCATCATTATCTTCTCGAATTGGAGACACTCCATCTTTCACAGGTCAAGTTGAAGGAACACCATCATTATCTTCTCAAATTGGAGACACTCCATCTTTCACAGGTGAAGTAGAAGGCACAACTACATTTTCTTCTCAAGTTGGTCACACGCCATCATTCACACCTCAAGTTGAAGGTACATAATTTTCAACCTTTTCACCTCTAATCGAAGGTACGTCATCTATCCCATCTCAAGTAAATATTGAAGAAATTCCCAATGTTCAGTCTACTTTACCAAATAAAACGCCTCCTAGAATTTTGCATAGGAGGCCTAAGTTTCTAATTGATATTGATGAGAATGTATTGGAGCCCATGCAGGATAAGATTCCCATGCGCACTCGCCAAAGATATGCAAATAAGATATGGAAATTATTCTTTGAGAATTTAAATGAAACTGGAAGATGTCAACTCTTTGTTGAACTAATGAGAAATCTAAAATTTAGGCCCACTATGAATATTCTTAGCCTAAGAACTTCGAATGCATCAAGTGAAAAATCAATTGTCAAGAATCTAATGAGTGCCTATGAGAGTGTGGGTTCCACCTCACGTACCAAGGATAGTAATATCACACGACGTGTCATTACATCAACAATTGTAAGCAACAAACAAAAAAAGCTCGCCTCATTAGAAAGACTAGTCAACAAATGAAAATAAATAGAAAAACTCTAATGAGAGCCATTCGAAGACGTCAAAGAGTTCAGGGTCCAAACACTAATGAATTGTGGGCATTCTCTGGGAGACTCCCACAGAAAGACAAAGTTGTTGTCGAAGCTTTGAGATCACTAATTGAAGGCTTTTGGAAGAATTACACAAGGGTATCTCTGAATCAAAGAGATGTGGTAAGAAGGAGAATTGGTAGTTGAAACCGTGAGCCGCATCCAAAGCATTTTTTGGATATGACTCAAACAGAGTTTTTTGGTAAATTTCTAGAGAAGTATCCTCAAATTAAAATTTCTCAAAGATATTTTGAAATGCTAAAACTTTTATTTGTCAAAATAAATCACACATGCACTACTTGTTGTTGTAGATTACATATTGAATTTTCTAACCATTTTGATGTTTATCGGTCTATATGTTTAGATTTGCATACTAACAATGTTTTGCAGGATTGTGGCATACGTGCCCCACCAACTACCTCAAGAGACTTCATATCAATGATTTTATGTGATATAGAGGAAGGTCAATTATTCTACAGGAAATTATGCTTGGATGGCACATGTCAGCATTGCGGTGGCTTGCAACATATGCCAATATGTGAACATATGGAAATAACACATGTGGTTGGAAATGAACTAGTAGACTTCAGCAAGTATAAAACAGTGGCATACAATACAAGAGATGGTAAAGAAGCAAAGAGGTGTGAATATGTTATTTAGAAGAGTCCAGTGTATCAGTTTATGCCTATATTTCATGACAACATAGTGTATGAGTATGTAAGACATGCCCATAGAGCTCGATGGTTGGACTTGCAATTCAAGTTATGCAAGGACACATTTCCAGTTGGTAGCATTATTTCAGTCGTCGACTTTGCAGAGAACTACAGTCTACAGCCACAGTGTGAGGTGCAATCCCAATATTATAACTCGACACAGGTTTCTATATTTGTACACATAACATTCATTCATGCGAATGATAGTACAGAGGATGACAGAAAGATCATAAGGGAGTATCATTTTTATATAAGTGATGATCGCACGCATTACATGGAGTTCGTGCAAGGTTGTTTTTCAAGTGTTCTACAATGATCTGGCTAGAAGGGGCATATCATTCAGTCAGCATATCATATGGTTGGATAACTGTGCATCACAATTCAAAAACTCACAAAATTTCTATTAGCTGAGCAAGAGGCATAATATTACAGGTGTTCAGCATATGTGGAACTTTTGTGAGGCCGGGCATGGAAAGGGGGAGCATGATGATGCAGGAGCATGTATCAAAAGAGCCATAGCACGAGAACAGTTAAAGTATAAAGATAATGCAAAGCTGATAGATGCAAAATCAATCATCAAGTGGTGTAATGCTTCGATGGGTCCAGGTAATGAAGGTAAGTCTTCAGTTCGTAGATTTTTTTGGTTGATAGATAATACTAACATTGCACCATATGAGGACTGTTGTACACTGACAGGATCAAGTGAGCTACACTCTATCAAAAGCTCAATTGCAGGTTCATGGAGTATACATACGCGGAAGATGGTGTGCCTTTGTTCTACATGTACAATTCAAGCCTGGAATGAGTGCGAGTCAAGGGAGTGGGTTAACGAATGACAGTTCAGTTATCTTTGCCCTCTTGACACATATCGACCCCCGATGGTACTGGGATTGACATAGATGGAATCGTCAGTTGACTTTGACCACATATCAGATCTAGTTCAACCAGGTAATATAGCTACTTGCATAGTTAAATTTGAAATTCCTAATGTTATCTTAAACTTTGTAGTTTTTTTGTAATGTTGATTAATTTCATCTAATTTGCTGCACATATCATTGTAGGGCATGTTTATGTAGTTATTGCAGATGAAGATAACGAAGAGGGAACAGATTATTACTTGTGTCATTGTGTTGAGGGAAAAAAGAAATTGGAGGCCCCACTTATAGATGGAGAAAATAGCGAATACCCTACAGGCTCAGTGGTTGTTACTAGAACATGGCTTAGAAGGTACCCACATAAGAGTGTTAATGTTTGGCTATTTGAGAACATTGAGACGCATCAGAAGATTCTTCATTACTCCAACCTTGTCGTGGAAACCAATGTTCATTTCATACAATATTGAGGTAGACCTTTGAACAAGACCTTGTGGAAGGTGTGTGACTCTGACCATGAGGCAATACTTGACACAATAAAGAGTAGAGAAGACCCAAATGGTTCGTTGGATTAATTTGTAAGTATTTTCATTGATTTTGTAAAGTCATGTTACATTGAGTTGTAAGTATGCACATTAATTTGTAAGTTTACATAGGTTTGCCTTTTAGGTTGGATTAATCTAGGTAATGTATAAAATATAGGTGTCCACTAGAATACATGTGTCTTAGGTCTTAGGTGAGGCCACATGAGTTTCCACCTTCACGTGGTTGGCCTTATTAGTATAGAATATTTATATTTCTTGAAGATAAGGGAAGCTCTTTTTCTTAATAGGAAAACTTAAGACCCTAGGATTAGAGGTGTTCCTTCTTTAGCCTTCTTATGTCTTATAGCCCTGTTTTAGTGGTTTTTTCAACATATCTTCCAAATTTCTTCATCAAACATATCTTGAAAACCAAACAGACTTCGCCAACGTGTCGGGGTGGGCAAGTAACCTTCCATTTGGACCTACAAGTGCATGTGGAGTCCGTCCACAATAACCTCTGTCAGTTTCATTCAACTCCAGTCTGTTTGACTGTGTCAGAATCAAATGCATTCTTGCAAAATGCTTCAGTTTCATGCAGTGGAAAGGTGGTAGGAGTGACATTTTGCATTCCATAGCTTGTGGGGGCGAATAGACTTTGCCAACGCATCGGGGTGGGCGGGTAAATGCCAAGGGAGGTCTCATTTTGTGCGCCAAGCGCTGCAGTCATTCGGGTCAGTAGGCTACCAACAAAGTCCCTTAAGATCCCTAAGATGAGAAAACTGCCAAACTTTGACGGGGCAGTTCTCAAAATTTGTGGTAGCTGGGAACCTTCTATTTGGACCTACAGGTGCATGTGGAGTCCATCCACAATAACCTCTCTCGGTTTCGTTCAACTCCAGTCTGTTTGACTGTGTCGGAATCAAATGCATTCTTGCAAAATGCTTCAGTTTTATGCAGTGGAAAGGTGGTAGGAGTGACATTTTGCATTCCATAGCTCGTGGGGGCGAACAGACTTCGCCAATGCGTCAGGGAGGGTGGGTAAATGCCAGGGGAGGTCTCATTTTGTGCACCAAGCGCCGCAGTCATTCAAGTCAGCAGGCTACCAACAAAGTCCCTTAAAATCCCTAAGACAAGAAAACTACCAAACTTTGACGAGGTAGTTCTCAGAATTCATGGTAGCTGCGAACCTTCCGTTTGGACCTACAGGTGCATGTGGAGTCCATCCACAATAACCTCTCTCGGTTTCGTTCAACTCCAGTCTATTTGACCGTGTCAGAATCAAACGCATTCTTGCAAAATGCTTCAGTTTCATGTAGTGGACAGGTGGTAGGAGTGACATTTTGCATTCCATAACTCGTGGGGGCAAACGGACTTTGCCAACGCATCGAGGTGGGTGGGAAAATGCTAGGGGAGGTCTCGTTTCATGTGCCAAGCGCCGTAGTCATTTGAGTCAGTAGGCTACCGACAAAGTCCCTTAAGATCCCTAAGACGAGAAAATTGCCAAACTTTGACGGGGCAGTTCTCAGAATTCATGGTAGCTAGGAACCTTTTGTTTGGACTTGTAGGTGCATGTGGAGTCCATCCACAATAACCTTTCTCGGTTTCGTTCAACTCCAGTCCATTTGACCGTGCCGGAATCAAATGCATTCTTGCAAAATGCTTCAGTTTCATGCAGTGGAAAGGTGGTAGGAGTGACATTTTGCATTCCATAGGTCTTGGGGGCGAACGGACTTCGCCAATGCGTAGGGATGGGTGGGTAAATTCCAAGGGAGGTCTCATTTCGTGTGCCAATCGCCGCAGTCATTCGAGACAACAGGCTACCGACAAAGTCCCTTAAGATCCCTAAGACGAGAAAACTGCCAAACTTTGACGGGGCAGTTCTTGGAATTCGTGGCAGCTGTAAACCTTTCGCTTGGACCTATAGGTGCATGTGGAGTTCGTCCATAATAACCTCTCTCGGTTTTGTTCAACTCTAGTCCGTTTGACTGTGCCAAAATTAAACGCATTCTTGCAAAATGCTTCAATTTTATGTAGTGGAAAGGTTGCCAGGTGCCATATTTTTTGTTCTTCTCATTGTGGGGCCGAACTGACTGCACCGACACATCGAGGTGGGCGGTTAAACACTAGGGAAGGTCTCGTTTCGTGTGCCAAGCATCTCAGTCGTTCGGGGCTGTAAGCTACCGACAAAGTAGAAAGTTGCTAACACTGAAATTTTGCATTCCATAGGTCTTGGGGCCGAACAAACTTTGCCAACGCGTTAGGGTGGGTGGGTAAATGCTAGGAGAGGTCTCATTTGTAGGTCCAAGTGTCTCAGTCGTTTCGGGCTGCAAGCTACCGGCAAACTCAAAAGGTGCTAGCTGTCGGTAGCTTGCAGGCCAGAATGACTGGGATGCTTGGCGCATGAAACGAGACCTCTCCTAGCGTTTACTTGCCCACCTCGACGTGTTAGTGTAATCCGTTTGGCCCCACGATGAGCAGAACAAAAATATGGCACTTGGCAACCTTTCCACTGCATGAAACTGAAGCATTTTGCAAGAATGTGTTTGATTTCGGCACGGTCAAATGGGCTAGAGTTGAAGAAAACTAAGAGAGGTTATTGTGGATGGACTCCACATGAACCTGTAGGTCCAAACGGAAGGTTCCCAGCTGCCACAAATTCTGAGAACTACCCCGCCAAAGTTTGGCAGTTTTCTCATCTTAGGGATCTTAAGGGACTTTGTCGGTAGCCTGTTGTCTTGAATGATTGCGGTGCTTGGGGCATGAAACGAGACCTCCCCTGGCATTTACCCACCCACCTTGATGTGTTGGCGAAGTCCGTTTGCCCCCACAAGCTATGGAATGCAAAATTTTAGTGTTAGCAACTTTCTACTTTGTCGGTAGCTTACAACCCTGAATGACTGGGATGCTTGACGCATGAAACGAGACCTCCCCTAGCGTTTACCCGCCAACCCTGATGTGTCGGTGTAGTCGGTTCGGCCTCATGATGAGCAGAACAAAAAATATGGCACTTGGCAACCTTTCCACTAGATGAAACTAAAGCATTTTGCAAGAATGCGTTTGATTTTGGCACGGTCAAACGGACTGGAGTTGAAGAAAACTGAGAGATTATTGTGGACAGACTCCACATGCACCTATAGGTCCAAACAAAAGGTTCCCAGCTACCACGAATTCTGAGAACTGCCTCGCCAAAGTTTGGCATTTTTCTCGTCTTAGGGATCTAAAGGGACTTTGTCGGTAGCCTGCTGTCTCGAATGACTGCGGAGCTTGGCACACAAATGAGACCCCCTAGCATTTACCCACCCACCTGGACGTGTTGGTGTAGTCCGTTCACCCCCAAGACCTATGTAATACAAAATTTCAGTGTTAGCAACTTTCTACTTTGTCGGTAGCTTATAGCCCCGAACGACTGGGACATTTGGCGCACGAAACGAGACCTTCCCTACTATTTACCCACCCACCCCGACATGTTGGCATAGTCCGTTCAGCCCCATGATGAGCAGAACAAAAAATATGGCACCTAGCAACCTTTCCACTGCATGAAACTAAAGCATTTTGCAAGAATGCGTTTGATTTCGACACGGTCAAACAGATTGGAGTTGAACAAAAATAAGAGAGGTTATTGTGGACGGACTCCACATGCACCTGTAGGTCCAAGCAAAAGGTTCACAACTACCACAAATTTTGAGAAATGCCCAGTCAAAGTTTGGTAGTTTTCTCGTCTTAGGGATCTTAAGGGACTTTGTCGGTAGCCTACTGTCTCGAACGACTGTGGAGCTTGGCGCACAAAATGAGACCTACCGTAGAATTTGCCCACCCATCCTGATGTGTTGGCAAAGTCCATTCACCCCTATGAGCTATGGAATGTAAAATGTCAGTCCTACCACCTTTCCATTGCATGAAACTGAAGCATTTTGCAAGAATGCGTTTGATTCCGACACAGTCAAACGGATTGGAGTTGAATGAAACCGAGAGAGGTTATTGTGGATTGATGCCACATGCACGTGAAGGTCCAAATAGAAGGTTCCCAGCTTCCACGAATTTCAAGAAGTACCTCATCAAAGTTTGGTAGTTTTCTCATCTTAGGGATCTTAAGGGACTTTACCGGTAGCCTGCTAACCCGAATGACTGTGGCACTTGGCGCATGAAATGAGACCTCCCTTAGCATTTACTCACCCACCCCAACACATTGGCGAAGTCCATTTGCTCCCATGAGTTATGGAATGCAAAATGTCACTCCTACCACCTTTGCTAATTGTCCTTTGTTACTACATAATTGTCTAGACTTTGGGACAGCGGTTATAACTTTTTCCATGGGTCAAGAAAATGAACTACAAATTGATTTTTTAGAAGTTATGAACCTTATGCATATCTAGGACAACCTGGGCATCATAAAAATGAGTTTTATCAAACCTACAACAGCCATGAACCTTCGACATGGTGCTTCATTGTTTCATCATGGTTTCATGGAGTTTTCAATATGATGAGAGAATGTTCTTTCCTAGATTATGAAGTGTCCATGACAAAATTTCACACCTAGACCACTATATGACATAAATACACCCAATATGGACTTAGTTAGACCTTATAGCACCAAAAAAAATATGACTTAGACATACAAAACTCACTAAAGACTCTTATTTACAACATTTGGCTAGCATTGTGAAGGTGCTCCTACACCAATGAGGATGGCTAAAGACTTTTATGACACATTTGACATGATTTTGACTATACCTCTTGATGATTTTGAGTAAGGCAGGGGAGTTCTAAATTGTTGTTCCAACTATTATAACAGTCTTATTATAGCTGATAGGAAGGATATTCATTGTGAAGTTCATAATATGAACTTGATCTATCAAACCTTGCAATAGAATTTACCACTTTATAATGGGAATTGATAATGAAGTTTGTGGTACAAACCCATTTATGCAACTGCCTTGTGAGACATGTATGCAAATTTATGAAACCCATTGATAATGTTGTAGTTACAACTGCTCTGTGAGACATGTATGCAAAATGTGGAAGCATGGACAAGGAACATGAACTGTTTGACATAACACCTCAAATAAATGTCGTCTCATGGAATTCCATGATTGTAGGATATGCATACAATGGATTTTTTGAAAAGGTTTTAGACACTTTCAAGAAAATGCAATTGGCAGGTGTAAATCCAAATTCCACAACCTTTGCCAGCATCCTCCTTGCATGTGCCAAAATCAGGTCATTGGAACAGGGTATGGACATCCACCAAAGCATGAAGGATATGGGAATTCTATCAGATGTTGTAGTTGCAACTGCATTGAGAGACATGTATGTAAAATGTGGAATCATAGACAAGGCACATGAACTATTCGATAGAACACCTCACAGAGGTGCCATCTAATGGAATGCCTTGATTGTAGGATATGCACAAAATGGATTTGTTGAAAAGGATTTAGACACTTTAAAGCAAATACAGTTGGTAGGTGTAAAGCCATATTCCACAACCTTTGCCAGCATCCTCCCTGCCTGTGCCAAAATGGGATCTTTGGGACATGGTATGGACATCATCAAAGCATGAAGGATATGGGAATTCTATCAGATGTTGTAGTTGCAACTGCCCTCAGAGACATGTATGCAAAGTGTGGAAGCATAGACAAGGCATGTGAACTGTTTGGCATGATGCCCCAAAGAAATGTCACCTTATTGAATGCAATGATTGCAAGATATGAACAAAATGGACTTTTTGATAAGGCATTATAAACTTTCAAGCAAATGTGATTGGCGGGTGTAAAGAAAAATTCCACAACCTTAGCCAGTATCCTCCTTGCCTATGCCAAAATGGACATCCATCAAAAGGATAAAACATATAGGAATTTTGTTATATGTTGTAGTTGCAACTGCCCTTAGAGACATGTATGCAAAATGTGGAAGCATAGATAAGGGATATAAAATGTTTGACATAACACCTCAAATAAATGTCATCTCATGAAATGCCATGATTGTAGGATATGCATACAATGATTTTTTTGAAAAGTTTTTAGATACTTTCAAGAAAATGCAATTGGCAGGTGTAAATCCAAATTCCACAACCTTTGCCAGCATCCTCCTTGCATGTGCCAAAATCAGGTCATTGGAACAGGGTATGGACATCCATCAAAGCATTAAGGATATGGGAATTCTATAAGATGTTGTAGTTGCAATTACATTGAGAGACATGTATGCAAAATGTGGAATCATAGACAAGGCACGTGAACTATTCGACATAACACCTCACAGAGATGCCATCTAATGGAATGCCTTGATTGTAGGCTATGCACAAAATGGATTTGTTGAAAAGGATTTAGACACTTTAAAGCAAATACAGTTGGTAGGTGTAAAGCCATATTCCACAACCTTTGCTGGCATCCTCCCTGCCTGTGCCAAAATGGGATCTTTGGAACATGCTATGGACATCCATCAAAGCATGAAGGATATGGGAATTCTATCAGATGTTGTAGTTGCAACTACCCTTAGAGACATGTATGCAAAGTGTGGAAGCATAGACAAGGCACATGAACTGTTTGGCATGATGCCCCAAAGAAATGTCACCTCATTGAATGCAATGATTGCAAGATATGAACAAAATGGATTTTTTGATAAGGCATTAGAAACTTTCAAGCAAATGTGATTGCCAAGTGTAAAGCAAAATTCCACAACCTTAGCTAGTATCCTCCTTGCCTATGCTATAATCGGATCTAGAGAACATGGTGTGGACAACCATCAAAGCATAAATGATATAGGAATTTTGTCACATGTATTGTGTTTGCAAAGTTGCCCTTGTAGACATGTATGGAAAGTATGGAAACATAGACAAGGCACATGAACTATTTGAAATGATGCCTCAAAGAAATGCACAGTCCCACCACATAATTCAATGATTGCAAGATATGCACAAAATGGATTATTTGAAAACAATTTATAAACTTTCAAGCAAATGCAATTGGCATGTGTAAAACCAAATTCCTATAACAATAATTGATTATCATATTAAATATTTAATATAAACCGTCATATACATAATATCATGAACATAACATCTAGTTTATATAAAAAGCCATATAGGCATGTCCAAACAAAGCCATATAGGCAAATATACAAAAATATACATCAGATTAACATACAAAAGTATGTATACAAAGCCATATAGGCATACAAAAAAAGTCCCAAAAACTAGTTTCCTATAGACTTTTATGAAATAATCGGTTGCTCTTCTTTGACTGTGAAGATGGAAAGCCAGTTCGTGACTCATCCTCTCTATGCCGTTGAGTAGACCTCTTCGAATAAAGTTCATCTAGGTGCACCTGTTAATACAAGCAAACAATATGCACATTAGTATAGAAAATGTATCAAATATATAACATTGAACATATGTAATTGATCACTTACCGCCAATCGATGATCATTCTCTGTCATCTTTTCTCTAGCTTCTTCATCCGTAGTTGGATGGACTGGAGTTGTGACCTGCTGTAAGAAGCATCAAGAAGCAAAATTGACTAAACATAAATATCATTTATGTACATCAAATGACATGAGATAAAACAAGAAATACAAAATTATGACATTTTCATGTTATTGGCTCATACCTCGGTCAAAGCATTTGCAGACATTATGGCTGCATCAATGCCTCTCTGTGCTGAATCACAAACATTAGGAGGAGTCTCCATATTCAGCATCTAAAAATCAAGTTCAAGATTAATCGATAAAATAAATACATAACATTAGTTTAAAAATGCATAATGATTAGAAATGGTTAAATTTACCTCCGTATAACTAGTGGGTTGGCGTCCAAGGGACGAAGGATATAGTGCAATTGCTGGTGACTATTGAAATCATCAAATTGTCACAAAATAATATTACCATTGACATATCTACAATAATTACGATCATGTGATAAATTACATACCTGTTGTCTTGACCTCCTCTCATAACCTGCCAATGGATGGCTAACGGAGGTAGGATGAAGACTCTGACCTTGGAAATTCATTGCGTAGACAATTACATACATTTGAATTATAATATAGATAATCATATAAAAATAATTACAAATTTCAAATAACAATATATTAAATCATAATGAAACTTGTAACAAATTACCTTAGAGTCAATGCCAAATGTATGTTGTAAGAGATCATCACTGAGAACAAGATCATCCAATACGGATGCCCCCATCAATGGATGTTGTTCCTGCGTCGCATCATCTTGCCCCTGCATCGCATCATCCTGCCCCTACGTCACAGCATCCTGTGGAGAGTCCTGTCGTGTGCCCTGCGTCCCATAATCACATAGGTTCCCACATGTACTGCACAAATGTGGGGACACATGACACCTACTACTCACACCCTCATCAGCCTGGGTAAAATCATCGGCATGCTGTGATAGAGTTTGGGTGAGAGTAGTCAGTGAATGTAACGTCTACACCTCAACACTCTCCTTCAAAGCCAAAGAGACTGACCTACGATCTGGCCTCCCTCGGGGTATAGGCACACGGTTTTCATCTCGCTAAGCCCCAGGTCTATCTTGCGCAGAGCCACAACCTCTACCCTGGAAATCACGAATGTCAAAATAATTTGAAATCTTGTTGAGGACGAACTCGCAATAGAGTTTCCTCAGGAAATATTGTGGTACCTCATCATTATTGCATGGGCACTCATCAAAGACCATGTACCATCTATCCCAAAAGTATTGGTATATTTCTTCATTCCTACACCAATGTATAGGAAACCGTTTGCAACTTTCTTCTAATCTTTGACCGGTTTTGGGATTGGTAAAATGTTCACATAATTTAGATTTTGTAATTTTTTCATTCTTGACTTGATCATATGATAAGCCATAGGCATAAAATTGCCAACACCTCTCCCTATAGTCTTGGAATTCGGTGATTTGTTTTGTCACCGAATCCGTGTGAGCAACAATCTCCTCTAGTGATTTTGCAAGTGTCCTCCTACGATCAGTGGTTCCACTTGGATTGTTTAGGGTTTCAATAATAGTCTGAAGATGTTTATTGTTTTCTTCTGTTATCCCCAGGTAATGTTCTTGATTATCCCTTACATTAAAAGGAGGTGAAGGTGGGTTTGGAGGGTTTTGGGGATTGTTTTCAACCTCCTCAGTTGGATTTAGGTTTTCTCTTTCTCCAATAACTGTAAATGCAATATAAAAATAAATCAAACATTGCAGAACTCAAAAATTATTCTCAAACTAACAAAATCAGTCAAACCCTACCTTCTTCCTATGCTGGAGCCTCCAAATTTACACGACAATGTCTTTGGTGGTGAGGTGGCATTATGAATTTGTTGTTTTCTCTATCAAACTTGATTCAATAGGCTTTTCCTTAACGCACTCGCATTTCTCCTTTTCTTCTTTGCTACTATCAAAGGAATGCTCGTGACCGAATGGGCAAAATAGGTTTTTTTTTGCTTTATTTTTGGAGATGGTGGCGACTTTTTGGTCCCCCATCTCCTTGCATTTACCCTTACTTTATAATTTAATTTTTTTTTTTGTGTAGGCTCTTTTTAGTTTTTGTGAACATATATTTATTTTATATATAAAATCAAAATTATAATTATATTTATTGTTGTATATTATATTATTATTTAAAATATAATATAATAATAAAATGCACCTTATTATATATTATTATATTATATTTATCTCCCTCTGTAAGGTGAATGAAATCAACGACTGAGGCTCCTCGTTACGCAGTGCTAGACAATGAAAAGGATCTTGGACGTTCCATTTTATTTTGTAATCTTTATCTTTTTCTGCCATTTTTTTCATCGTTATCTTTTCTTGTTGATGTTGCCGTTGACGAGAATTTATCTTATTCCACTCGCATCTGCTTTAGTTTGCAAGATGATGAAAAGGAAGAGAAATCTTGTTTCATTTGCACTTTTTATTTTTCCCCAACGCCAAAAAACTTTCTAAACTCGTCGGTTGTTCTCACGTCAAGAAAAAAAAACATGTCAGAAAAAGTCTCATGTCATTTAAATGTCCCCCGTTGGATACTTTGGGATTTCTATTATTTTAGATTAAAACCAATATTATTAAGAAGTCACTTGTGCATGGTCAAGGTTTGTTTGGTACCAAGGATGTTGAGATCAAAGATATTGTTCTTGTGGAGAATGCGATTGTAGTGAGCAACATTTAACACAGGTCATTGGCTCTTAGTATCGAAGAAAGCCCTGTCAGATTGCTCGAGGGTCTTATTCAAGACACAATGGAGTGAGCAACCTCTTGCGCAATGTCAAGTCCCAGAATTTTGTTGCAATTGCAACACCTTGTTGACTCATCTAGCCTAAAGGAGACAAAGGTTCTGAACATGGAGTTGTTTACAGTAAAAAATGATAATTGGAACAAATTTGGGGAAAGCCCCGTGAACTTACGTATCAATAGGTTTCAACTTAGAAAGGCTATGGAGCTCAACGGTCTACTCACACATATTAGCGAGGAAGGAAACCTAGTGAAGAAGGATGAACATGATGTCAATTGCATCAGTGGGTTTTTGAATCAAACAAGGTATATAGAGCAATATGGGTTTTGGGGGCTGTTTTTAAACATCATCCACTTCAACAGTCAAAAATCAATTTTGGCTAATAAAAATAGGACAAATATTTACCACTTTTTGTTATGGATGAGGTGTAAAATTGGTAATGACTATTTGACCATTGAAGTGGATGATGTTTAAGTAGAGCCAGTTTGAGGACTTCCATCTTTCATCAATCATTCATGTTTTCCAAATGCTAAATGTATGGTGGTTGGAAAAACAATGTTCATTATAGCCGTGAGAGGAATTGCTGCAAAAGAGGAAATAACTATACCTTATTTCAGAAGCCTTTTTCCACAGGTGGAATGCGAGCACAATTTAATACAATTGGGTTTTCTCTGAGTGTAAGTGGTGTGTTGGAATGATCTCTTGGTCCATCTTTCAAAAAACTGAGCTATATAATTAACGACTATTGCATTTCTCAGGGAAACCCAACAAATAGTTCACCCATTGACATGTAGTCCATGATAGAATTCACTCTGCAGTTGGAGAATATTGATGCCCAAGGTGAAGAGAAGCAACTCATACATGCCTCATTTTATATTCTCTACAAAGTGGTTTTTGTCGTTGCTCTAGTATATCTTGATTTTTCATTTTCTGCCACAGTTGCTTCCTAAAGACATGGAAGTGGTAGAGGTGTTACAACATGTTGAATTAGGTTTTTCTACTCATTGGAGATGTTTCAAATGTTTCTAAAGGGATTACATGGAAAGAAGAGGGATTTGCTTCTTTGAAAGGCAATGGAAGACACCATAACAATAATTGGAAAATAGAAAGAATATGTCCTTAAAGATTTGGTGGCGTCAAAGTTCCATGCACTTTTTCAAACCATCAGGGCCTGGAATGCCCATAAGGTTTACTCTATAATGAAGTTGTAGTATGGTTTGAAGTTGATGTATTAAACTTTAACACACAATTTAAAAGGTATACAATCTATTAAAACAAATTATATTTCATATAAAAAATATATTTTAAACTCTCATAAATTAAAACCTTTTAATTTTGGAGTTTAATAACATTACTTTTACATGAATTTGGAATGTATCTTTTTGGGACCTCATAATGCATAAAATTTGTCTCAAACATTCATGATTACCTAGGTTTTGGCATTTGAACTCTGAGCAATTCAGATTTCAACATTCAATATAATTCTAAGTTACCAAAAATTGGGATTTATGATCTCATAAAGGATTAAAATGTTAATGAAATTTCTCCTTTAGTTTAACAATCCAAGTCTTCAGGATTCAAACCCTAACATTACACAAATACAATTTTAAATTAGAGATTTGAGCTTGATTAGCTTAAGAAAACTTGGGATTCCAAGATAGTTTTCACATCACTATAAACGTTTTGAGGACTTACGTAGTCATGACCAGGGGGTCTTACCAAACTACCCAGTCATACAGCCAATACAACACAATGGAAGCACAAATTCATATAACAACACATAATTCATTTGAATTTATTCAAATCTCAATTGAGACCTACATCATACAATTATGAAGCAAAAAGAGAAATACAAATCAATTTCAGTCTGGTTTCTTCTCCAAGATTGATGCTTCCTCTTCTAAAACATTCCTCCATCAATTGGCTCATCTCTAGAAAATCTCTTCATGACATCCTCCTAATTCCTGCCATTTCCTCCAGCAGTCATCTTCCTCTGTTCCGCTTCAAAACTATCAAGCCCTCTCTTTGGCCAACAGTGAACCCTCATCCAGGGTGTCTCAATCCATCAACAACAAAACCCCCTCATAATATGAAATGGTTTCATTTTATACACAGATTGGAAGAAACTAAAAGGTTGACAGTTTCATAATTGAATCCCAATCGTCGTGAAATGTTTGACTAGTTACAAAATTGAATCATCACCCAAACAAGTAGTTGATCCCAATAATATCATTGGTGTATAACATTCTCCAATGTATATTTTGGCAATTTTATACATACTTGAACTTTATGAAAATCCATCAGAAAAATACCTTGTCCACAAACCATGGAGTTTGTCCTTAGCAAATTCATCTTTTCATGAACCATGGAAGTCTTGTCGGCAGTTACATTAGTTAGTGAACTTAGAGTTCACCCAACATAACAATTGGTGATGTTGCTCTTTCACGAACCATTTATGTCTTCATCAACGTTCTTTCAAGTTTGGGAACTTAGACATTTCCCTGACACACCAATATGAAGAACACTATCAGCAAAAGTGGCACTTTGTGAACTTTAGATTTTGTCGACACAAGCCTTATCGGCAACTTATTTGGTTGGCAAACTAGAAAGTTTTTTGATACAATGCCCTTAATCCATCAAGTTCTCTTATCAGCAACTTTTCACCTCCATGAACCTTGGAATCAACAACAATTGGACTTCATGAAGTTCAAATGTTTTTGACTTCTTCTTGATCGGTGAATTACCAATCGGCGAATGAAAGAAACATCGAACTCCATTCTTCAAAGCCTTCATCGGTAGGATAAGCCATCGATGAACCTAAGGGTTCACAAACCAGGGAATTGGTCGACAATGAAACTTATTGGTCAAAGAGAAAGTTTTCAAACTTCCAACTTTGTCAATAACAAGAAAGCATTCATCAAATTTATTTTCAGAGATACAATCAGGAATTCATACAATCGGCAAACCTTGTCGGCGGCAAACCAAATTGGTGAACTTCTCCATTGGTGACCTAGGTGATCAACGAACTAAGGAGTTCACAAACCTCGAACTTGTCTGATTTTGTTCTAACTTCACTATTTCTAATCAAAGTTTCACCAAATTTGAACTAGAGATACCCAATTGGCTCTTCTATAATATGATGCTCTTAACTTGGTTGAATTTATTTAAATTTACCTCTTGAAGAAAGACCAAAACCAACACAAAAGAAGACAAAGCAAAACTAAAACTAAAACTAAAAAACCTGAAATGTTTTTGGTGGATGTTGATTTCTCATGGACTTGGATCCTCCTGCATCAGACACGCCAAGTAAAAAAGTTTGTGAGTATGGGCTCACAAAATTGTAGTTGAGTGGCTAAATCTCGCTGCCATAATGAAAACATTCTACAACATAATCCAATGCTTCCTATCATTAGGGAAAAAATTAGGTTTGAAACTAAAACAACAAGATATCAAACCCTAACTAGCACAATAGAGTACAAACTAGCATGAAAATCAAAACAAGAAAGCAAAGAAAAACAATCTCCAAGCTAGATTTGATTATCTCCATTGCTCTTCTCAACCTCGCATAAGAATGCAAGATTTTGAAGGTTAAATGAGGGTTGGATGTTGGTTGCTCATTCTAGCAGCATAACAATGGCATGATGATGAATTATGAGAGGATCTAATGGCATTTTGGCAACATGAGGCTACTCGAAAACTAGATGCATTACAAATGGCTTGTGAGAGGTTTGATTTATAGAAAAGGCTGTTTGAATGAATGGTTGAGATCAAAAATTGATTTCAATGATGTGGACGGCTAGGATCGATTAGGTTTTCCCACTCCATGAGGAGTTGTAGTCATGTGACAAGTGTGCGGAGGGGAATAAAGGAGATCTAATTCAAATAAAAGATTATTTAAATTAGTTGTGCATGTGAAGGGTTGTAGTCATGTGATAAGTGTTTGAATGTGATGAAAGGTGAGGAAATAATTTAAATATTTTATTTGAGTTATTTGGGACATGTGAAAGGGAGATTAATTAAATAAATAAGATTTATTTAATTAATTGGAAAGTGGGATAAGGGGGATTAGGAGTGGGATTAGGACAAAATGCTACATGATGTCTCTAGTAATGTGTCGACTAGGTGATGCAAGACATGGACAAATTAGGTGTCTACATTTTGCCTCTCTTTGAGATGATGTTCAAGATGATGAGATTTATGTCGCATTACATCATTTCAAAGAAGTTAAGGTATGGAAAGAGGAAAAAGATGATGATGTAGGGATAGGATAATGATGCCCCCTCGAGAGGATAGGTAGGTTGGGCAAACACAGGTAGGCTCTTGAAATGAAAGGGATTGGTCAAGGAAGAAATATAAGGGAATGGATAGAAGAAATGAATGATGTGTTATGTTGTAATGAAGGTGAGCAACCATGATGTTTGATATAGCACTAGACGTTATGCACCAAGGTAAAATGACCAAGGTAACGACGTGTCTTATGCACCCAATGTAATACAACCTTGTCTAAATACAAGATATGAATATTAGCTAGCAATGATTTGATACAAATGCAAGATAAAATGATGACACACACAAGAAAGCAAGAAAGCATGCACAAACGATTCAAAAACAAACAAGGTATTGCCCCTATCAAGCTGTAAACCAATGATTATTTGATTGATTGATTGATTATGATAATGATGTTTGGTTTCAGGAAATGAAACATGCCGTATAAGATGCCTGGTTTGGTTTCGACAATGCAACATCTTGTCTAAGACAATTGATTGATTGATACTAGTGTTGTTAGCCATGCGAATCAACACCAAGATTTGATTAATGATTTATTGATTAATTGATTTGGTTTACATCAAGGTTAGGATCAAGACCATTGATGTAATTGGATAATTTAACTTGATTGGTATGGATTAATGATGACTTGCATTTGGATCATTGATTGATTGATTAGAAGAAGTGATTTGATTTGATGAGGATGAATTGATTTGAATGATGATGTGATTTGAGGAATTGATTTGATGTGAAGAATTGATTTGGAAGAATTGATTTGATTTGATGATTGGATGAATGATTGAATTGATTTTGAAGAATTGAATTGATGAATGAATTTGGAAAAATTGATGATTAAGTGAATCAGAAGGTTGTGTGTTCGATTCACATCGGGTTCACCATTTGTCGTAAGGGAAAAAAATCAGATATGAAACTAAAACATCAAGATATCAAACCCTAACTAGCATAATAGAGTACAAACTAGAATGAAAATCAAAACAAGAAAGCAAAGCAAATCGATCTCCAAGCTAGATTTGATTTATCTCCATTGCTCTTCTCAACCTCGCATAAGAATGCAAGATTTCAAAGGTTGAATGAGGGTTGGATGTTGGTTGCTCATTCCAGTAGCATAACATTGGCAAGATGATCATTATGAGAGGCTCTAATGGCATTTTGACAGCATGAGGCTACTTGAAAACTAGATGCATTACAAATGGCTTGCGAGAGGTTTGATTTATAGAAAGGTTGATTTGATTGATTTATAGAAAGGTTGATTTGAATGAAAGGTTGAGATTAAAAGTTGATTTCAACAATGTGGACGGCTAGGATCGATTAGGTTTTCCCACTCCATGAGGAGTTGTAGTCATGTGACAAGTGTGTAGATGGGAATAAAGGAGACCTAATTCAAATAAAAGAATATTTAAATTAGTTGTGCATGTGAAGGGTTGTAGTCATGTGACAAGTGTTTGAATGTGATGAAAGGTGAGGCAATAATTCAAATATTTTATTTGAATTATTTGGGACATATGAAAGGGAGATTAATTAAATAAATAAGATTTATTTAATTAATTAGAAAGTGGGATAAGTGGGATTAGGACAAAATGCTACATGATGTCTCTAGTAATGTGTCGACTAGGTGATGCAAGACATGGACAAATTTAGGTGTCTACAAAAGGTAATGAAACTAGTGAAGAGGGTATGAATGAGTGCCAATCCATGGAGAAAAATATGACACCTAACATTTTAGATAAGACCTAGAAGATAGACAGCAGTGAAAACAAAAATGGTAAAAGTGCTGGGAGTTCCATGATGTTGAAAGCTGTGGACTCCCCTAAAGTCTTGACAAATGGTAGCCCTGTAACTATGACCAGAGACAGATTGGATGATGGCATCAAAGAGATGGAGGAAACTCTCAGCAAATGCCCAGGTAAATCCCTAGAATTTTTTTTTTCTGATGATGTTATGGATGTCATAGTTGAATGTCAACACCGAATAGTAATTTTGTTTTTCTTAGAGGTATACCTATGGAAATGGAATTTTACAAATGGGCTAGAATTAACTGGGAAAGAAGGGGATGTGAGATTGAATCTCTAAGAGGGTTAGGAAAAGGGTATGTTTCTTGTATGCTTAAATTAGTGGAGCATGCACAAGTTGTACTGCAATATAGTACTTGGGTAATTTGTGGGAAAATTTGTTATCTCCAGTCATGGAGCCTTGATTTTTATCCTGAGGGCCCTTCTCGCTCTCATTACCTGATGTGGATTGAACTCCCATACTTAAACCTAGCCTTTAAACCTTATTTGAGAGACATTGTATCTCAATTGGCAGAGTAATTTGGTGTAAACACAATATTGATAAATTTTTAGTTTAAGGGTTTATCCCAGGGTATGTGTGGAAGTGGAATTAAATTATGCATGGAAGTGGATTTAAATAATCTATTGCTAGAGAACATCAAACTTATTGGTCTAGGTTTTGCATTCAAACAACCATTAGTACACTTGAATAAGCCCAATGCTTGTTTTTCTATTGGAAAGAAGGCCACCTGATAAGAGATTGTCCTTTTAAAAAAAATAGGCATGTCTAGTGTCCTTCCTCTTATAATCTTATTAATACTACAAGTCAACCTTCCTCACAGCCTCATATGCCGCATAAGGTCTCTTCTCCATCTCACTCTCCTTCCATGTCTTCCCCTTTGCCTTCTCCTCAAAACACTCCACTCGAGACAACTTCCAGTTCTTCATCATCCTACAAGGATGTAATGATGATTGATGGGTGGAGATTGGTTAGAAAAAGGAAAGAACCTTCAGGTTCTTTTGAATCACCTAACATGCCTTCTATTTCTCACATCTGTTCGCCCTCTCCTACCCATAATAAATTTACCCTCCTTTCTCATGTTTCCATTTCCCCTCCACCCCCTTCAAGGCAGAGATCTAGATCACCTCCTTCAGTCTCTATGGAAGGTATGAATTTTGAGTAGCATATTTATCTTGTTAATAGTTTTGCGGCATTGCCTAGTGAGGATGATTTCACTACCTCAACTCAAATATGAATAGCAATATACTCTCTTGGAATGTAAGAGAGATTACACTCCCTCATTGCAATTATTAAGTGAAAGAGAGTTTTGAAGTGGAAGCCAAATATTTTATTCTTGCAAGAAGTTACGCTAAGTGGTACCTGTCTCGAAGCATCTCTAAGTCATCTATGGAGAGATGTGAGTTTTTTCCATACTTTTCATAAAGACGATAGAGGAACAACTGTTATTGACATGTTACCTTGGATCGCAAAGTGAATCATTGATAAGAGAGAGGACCCCTCACATAGCTATGTTTGGGTTCTGTCTATTATCAATGGCCAGCCCATTGGTTTCTGTTCCATTTATGCTTCTAATAATGTCAAAGAACAAATTGCTCTTTGGAATTGGATGTCTAAATCACACCCTATTGCTAATTGGATCTTAGGTGGGGATTTCAATATGGTGGAATACCACAAGGATCACAATTTGTTCGACCAATATAAACTTAGCAATGAAGATTTTGAAAATTAGTTATATTATTGGAATTCCTTGGGGGTGGTTGATCCTATTCATGACAAATATTCTAATCATTCAGATAACTGGTTCACTCGGTCCAACTATATATTTGGATGATATCAAATTAAGTCAACTAGACAGGTTTTATTTATCTCCAAATCTATCGCTGGTCCTGACCTCTTCTGGTTGTAGTGCCAAGTGGATTATTCCACTACGCTCTCTAATCATTATTTTATTTTCTGCTCTTTATCAAATGCACAAAAAACATACATTGCCTCTCCTTTACCTTACAAACTTAATATTTCTCATTTAAAACCCTACTTGTTGAGTTGCCCTTGTTGGAATTTGGAATTTCATTCCCAAGCCACAGGAAGGGGACGCATACATTGAATGGTGGTTTTCAACAATCTCTAGATGTACTATTTTTATATGCTCCTTTGGTAAAGGGATGGTTGGACAACGAAAGTGTAGGGAAAAATCCCTTAAAGGGAAGTTGGAACATGATAGAAAACTTCTCAATGCTAACCCTACTAATACTAGCATTCAAGCTTCCATTGCTATTACTGAGGCTCAATTGCGTAAAATGGATAATTATACAGGACAAGGAATTAAAATTCAAGCTAGGCTTCTTTGGATCAAGGAGTGGAATAGAGGCTCCAAATATTTTTTTAATTACCTAAATTATAAGCACAAAAATGAGAATATCAGTGCCATAAAGGATGAATTTGGGGCACTATGTACGAATCTTTCTGAGATAAGGTGGTTGTTTCAAAACTTCTATGAGAAACTTTTTTGAGAGGAAGATCTTTGGTAGGATATCCAATTTTCTTTGGAGGAAATTGTCAAAAATTGTATTCCCAATAAAATTGATCAAGGCTATAGCCAATTCTTGGACCACAATCTTTCTTTGGAAGAATTAGAACATCTTATTTTTCTATGGCTTCTCACACAAGTCCTAGATTGGATGGTCTCCTTGTGGAATTCTATCAAGTTTTATGGCAACACATTAAGGAGGACTTCTACCTGCTATATTTGGAGGCTTTAAAAAGGGTTCTTTAGGCCCTAATATTAATACAGGTATAATTAAATTACTCCCTAAAGGGAAAAATGAAGATATCATTTTTGGTTGGCATCCAATCACTTTATTAAACACTTCCTATAAGATCATTGCAAAGGCTTTAACTACTTGGATTAAACCAGTAGTGCAAGGTATAGTGAGATCAGAACAAACTAAATTTCTAGGAGGTCGTTTTATTTTTGATAACTTAGTTCTGGCTTGGAAAGCTAGTGAGTGGGCTCAAAAATCAGGTCAAAATGCTTTGCTTGTAAAACTTGACTTTGACAAAGCATACGATAGAATATAGTGGAGATTCATTCTAAAAATGTTACAATGGCTAGGTTTTGGGCCAAAAATCTATGAGCATATTCAAATGTTATTTCAAGATGCTAATATCTAGTTAATTATTAACAATCTTATGTTCGATTCTTTCCCTTTGCAATGCTCCATTTGGCAGGGTTGTCCTCTATCACCATTTTTATATGTTCTCATAGTAGATGCCTTGGGATATTTATTGCAGAAGGCCAATTAGATGAATCTTATATTAGGCATCTCTATTCCTAATAATGTTGTTGTCATTAACTCTCACTTTGCTGATGACAGCATGCTATTTTTGCAAAATTTAGAAAAGAAAATAAGTAATACTATTAATATTCTTAATCTATATTTTTATGTGTCTAGATCCCAATTAGCCCATCATAAATCTAAATTCTTGATGGTTCAATATGACCTTGTCTCTTATTGGATTCCAAAGGAGTGGCAAAAAATAAAACATGGGCAAATCACTAGATATCTACGAATTCCCTTTGGTTTGGGAGTTCAGCTCTCTGATATGTGGAATTGGTTTTTGAATGAGCTTAAAAAAAGATTTTTGTTTGGAACAGTAAGTTCCTTTCATTGGCAGGAAAAATCTAAGTTGCTAACATAATCCTTCTTGCTTCACATGTGTATTTCTCTTTGGTGCAGGGGCACCTTGTCCTAGTCACACCACATGTTGGTAAAATATTGTCAAGTCCAAATTTTTGTTGTAATAAGGTCTTATTAGACCATCTTCAATGTCATATGGTATGTTTTTGGTCATAAGGTCAGTTCTAGGAGAGTAAAAGTGACATCTTCATTAAGAAATGTGGCATTCCGATGTATTTGGAGAAGTTGAATGACCTTGTTAGTTTGAAAAGTGGTTAGAACCATTGGGATCTGATTGCTAGATGTTTAAATTGGTTTGAAAACCTTCGTGGGAGGCTAATGAAGGTGTGTGAAGATAAGAACAATAAAGATAACTCTGTTTTTCCTGCAATTTCTCTGTTTTTCTGTTGTTTCCACGTCTTGTATGGTTTTGTACTGGGCTGTCATGATCAGAAGTGCATGAAATTTGGTTGGTGTATGAAGTAGATTTCTTTTGAATCTGGTTTGGTCAAATTTCATAGAATTTGAGGAGTTTTATACCCTAATTTCTGAAAACAGATTTGTAAACCCTAAGGATTGAGGGTTTGTACAAAAAATGGGTTTTTGACCCATTCCACTAGTGTCATTTTCCATAACTTGGTGGAATGGTCTTAGATAGGATGTATTTTAGTGTTGATAATATGGCAGGTGCAGGGGTGAAGAATGGAGAGTTGGATGAATCAAGATATGCCTAATATCCTCATGTATTAGGCCTACAAGCATAGGAGGGTTAGTGATTTATTGAAAAGGTGACTTGGTGTAACTCATGACCCACAAAACCTGCATATTCAGACCTCTTACAACCTCATTGAATCTGTGGAGTAGTTGTTGGAAGTTTGGAGTGAGATTTTCTTGTACTTGCTTTGTAAAAGTGGCCTAATTAGGCTGAGGTGCAGCATTACCCCATTAATTTTTGAAGCCTATGTTCCAAAACAACCCTACTTGCTTCCTTGATATGTTGTGTAACATCCAAAAGGGTATCTGTAATGCCTATTGGTTTTTGGGTTTGACATGTTTTCCTCAAGTTATGCTAGAAAAACCCTTTTCTTAGGGCTACAAGCCAATAGGGCAGTTTACTAGAGAATGATAGCAAGAAGGAGTCAAGGTTCTTAGTGAGTTTGGATAGCCAAAACCTGTCATGTTGGTGTTGTTCAAGGTGAATCAGGCGGTTGGCAAGAGGTCTGAGACAACAAACCACCTTTTGGTGCTTTAACAAACCATAGAAATCATGTCTTATGAAAGAAGAGAGTTGATGGGCTTGGTTGATCAATCAAGTTTGAGCTTTGGAACCTTCTGAACCCCTGCTCTGCATCAAGTGGTATCAGAGCCTAGGTTCTAGTTTAAATAAGGGAAGAAGAGTTGAGTTTGAATAATCAAGATGCCTCCAAAGAGCAATCTAGTGGCTAAGGAAGTTAGAGAGTTCAAGGAACATCATGCTAAGGAGTTGAGACAAGTGAAAGAGTCTCATGAAGCTGCCCTTGCTAGGATTGCAGCATTGGAATCTAGCCTAAAGAGAGGTGTGGTCAGTGGAGATCAAAGTGACCAAGAAGAAGAGGGTGAGAGTGAAAACCCTCAAGGAGGAGTCCAAGATGAGGAAGAAGAAATGGACCCTGAAGAAGCAAGAATGGTTAGAATGCTAAATGCTGTTAAGGGAGAAAGTACTCCTAAGTTGAAAGTGGAAGTGCCCATGTACGGTGGGAAGATGGACAGTGAAGAAGTATTGGGCTGTATAGATGCTCTTGACAATTTCTTTGAATTTGAGGAGGTAGAAGATGATAAGAAGGTGAAGTATGCCAAAACCAAGTTGAAGGGCCCTGCCCTAACATGGTGGAACTATGTTCAAGAGGAGAGAACAAAGAAGGGCAAAGAAAAGATAAACTCATGGGATAGTATGGTAGCCAAGGTGAAAGGACAATTCCTATCTGCAAATTATGAAATTTAGACCTTTAGGAAGTTGCAAAGTTTAAAGCAAAAGGAGTTGGATGTTATGGCATACACTGAGGAGTTCCATAAGTTAAGCATTAGAACATGACATGTTGAGGATGAAAGAGAAAAGGTAGCAAGGTACCAAAATGGCCTAAGGTACAATATCCAAGATGAAATCAGCTTCTCTACACCTAGGACAGTTGAAGAGTGTTTCCAAATGGCAGTCAAGGTAGAAGAAAGGATCAAGAGGAGACAAGAGCAGCAAGGAAGAGGTAGGGGAAAGAATTTCAGAGGTAGAGGCAACTTTGGTGCAAGAGGACAGTCACAAAAACAACAAGGTGAATCAAGCAGCCATCAAGAGCAAAGTGGTGAGTCAAGTGGTAGAGGTAACTTTAGAGGAAGAGGATTTGGTGGTAGAGGAAGGTTTGGTGGACAAGGGAGAGGGTCAAACACCTTCTGAGGTAAATGTTACAATTGTATTCAGTTTGGATATCCAGCATGGAAGTGCCCAGACAAACAAGCATCAAGTTCCCATGGAGGTGAGAGAAGGACTCAAATTGTGCATGAGGAAGACAATGAAAGTGTTAATTCACCATCTTAGCATGCTGCTCCTAAGGTAGGTGAGACTTTGATGATAAGGAGAACACTCATTAAGGTGCCAACAACCAAAGAACCTCCACAAAGGAAATCCTTGTTTAGGACCACATGCAAATCACATGGAAAGGTATGCAAAGTAGTTGTTGATTCAAGCTCTACTGATAATTTGGTTTCCTTAGAAATGGTAGAAAAGTTAAATATGAAAAGAATTCCTCATCCCACACCATACAAAGTATCATGGTTAAACAAAGGTCAACAAGTCTTGGTAAATGAGTAGTCATGGGTAGAGTTTAATATTGGGGGGCATAAAGACAAAATCCTTTGTGACATCATCCCCATGGATGTTTGTCACTTGCTGCTAGGAAGGCCCTGGTAGTATGACAGAAAGGCCAAGCATGATGGTGAGAAAAACATTTATGTAATAAATAAAGATGGAGTCTCATTCACATTGACACCCCTCCAAGATGAAGATCTTGACAAACAAGTTGGATCTAGTGTTATGGTAGTGGGAGAGAAAGAGTTTTTGAAAACAATGAAGGAAGAGGGTGGATAGGGATTTGCCTTAGTGATCAAACCTAAGACCAAGTTTGTTTTAGCGGCAAATAAGGTAGAGGACATACCTAGTGAAGTTCAGTCTTTATTGAACAAGTACAAGGATATTGTGGTGGATGATTTGCCAAGTTCTTTGCCTCCCATGAGAGATATCAGCCATCATATAGACTTGATCCCTGGTGCCAATTTGCCAAACAAGGCTGCATACAAAATGACACCTCAGCAGAATGAAGAGATGAAGAAACAAGTCCAAGAATTGTTAGACAAGGGTCTCATAAGAGAAAGCTTAAGTCCATGTGCTGTCCCTACTGTTTTAGCACCCAAAAAAGGTGGGGAGTGGAGAATGTGTACTGACTCAAGGGCAATAAACAAAATCACCATCAGATATAGGTTTCCAATCCCTAGAATAGAGGACCTAATGGACTATTTGGGAGGTGCATGCTATTTTTCAAAGATTGCTCTCAAAAGTGGATACCACCAAATTAGGATAAGGGAAGGAGATGAATGGAAAACTGCATTTAAAACCAATGAAGGATTGTATGAATGGATGGTAATACCCTTTGGACTGTCAAATGCTCCAAGTACATTTATGAGGTTAATGAATGAGGTTTTGAAGCCTTTCATTGAAAAATTTGTTGTTGTATATTTAGATGATATTCTTGTGTTTAGCAAGACTAGGGAAGAGCACTTGCAACATCTTGACATGGTTATGCAGAGATTGAATGAGGAGAAGTTGATGATAAACCTCAAAAAGTGTGAATTTATGAAAGAAGAACTTGTGTATCTTGGTTTTGTGATCTCCAAAGGCTCATTGAAGATGGATCCCACCAAAGTAGAGGCAATACTCAATTGGCCAACTCCAAAATCAGTAGGAGAGGTAAGAATCTTTCATGGCTTAGCTACTTTCTATAGGAAACTCATCAAAAACTTCAGTCATATTTGCTCTCCCATCCTTGATACCATCAAAGGGGACAAAAAGAGGAAGTTTGTATGGACTGATGAGGTAGATAGGAGCTTTGAATATTTGAAACACAGAATGGCACAACAACCTATCCTTTCTTTACCTGACTTCAACAAGGTCTTCACAGTGGAGTGTGATGCTAGTGGATTTTCAGTTCGAGCAGTTTTGAGCCAAGAGGGCAAACCAGTGGCCTTCTTCAGTGAAAAGCTCAATGAGGCCAAAAGAAGGTATTCTTCATATGACTTGGAGCTCTATGCATTAGTGCAGTCCCTAAGGAAATGGATACATTACCTCTTGCCCAAGGAATTCATTATCTTCACGGATAACCATGCTTTGATTTTTTTGAACAGTCAAGACAAGTTGAGTCAGAGGCATGTAAAGTGGGTTGAATACTTGCAAAGTTACACATTCACCATTAAACACAAAAAAGGCCAAGCCAACAAAGTAGCAGATGCCTTAAGCAGGAGATCAATGTTAGTGCATGAAATACAACTCTAAAATGTGGGGATAGAAGCATTGAAAGACATGTATGTAGATGATGAAGACTTCAAGGTATACTCTGTTTGTAATTAGTTTCAAGGTGTTTTCCATGATAAATTTTCTAATTTTTTGTTGCAAGATGGCTTGCTATTTAAAGGTGCTCAATTGTGCATCCCTAAGTGCTCCATGAGGACAAACTTGATAAGGGAGAAGCATTGTGGGAGTCTTGGAGGACATTTTGGGGTTGATAAGACATTGGATCAGGTAAGGAGATTCTATTTTTGGCCAAAAATGAAGTTAGATGTCAGAAAGTTTGTGGAAAGTTGTGCAATCTGCCAAAGAGCCAAGGGCTCTACTTCTAATGAAGGACTCTACCAGCCCTTACCAATGTACCTAACAGACCATGGGAGAGTCTAAGCATGGATTTTGTATTAGGTCTGCCAAGAACTCAAAGGGGTTATGACAGTGTATTTGTTGTAGTGGACATATTTAGTAATGGCTCATTTTATTCCTTGCAAATGCACCAATGATGCCTCCCATATTGCAAGGTTATTCTTCAAAGAAATAGTGAGAATTCATGGCCTTCCATTAACAATAGTTTCAGATAGGGATGCAAAGTTCATAGGTCACTTTTGGAGGACCCTTTGGAGGAAACTTGGAACCAATTTGACCTTTAGTACTGCCTACCATCCACAAACGGATGGGCAGACTAAAGTGGTAAATAGATCATTGGGAAATCTCTTGAGGTGCCTTACAAAAGAACATGGGCAACAATGGGACCTCATTCTACCACAGGCTGAATATGCTTATAATGACTCAGTTAACATGAGTATAGGAAAGACCCCATTTGAAGTGGTGTATGGTTTGAAACCAAGAGGTGTATTTGAGCTCAGAGATCTAAGAGGATTGGAGAAGAGAAGTACAGAAGGAGAGGAGTTTGCAATAGCCATGAAAGATATACATGAACAAGTCAGGGAACATCTCAAGAAGAGTGTTGAAACTTACAAGAAGTATGTAGATTTGAAGAGGATGAATGTTCAGTTCAAAGTAGGGGATTTTGTGCTTGCACATCTGAGGAAAGAAAGGTTACCTAAGGGCAAATACACAAAGTTACTGATGAAAAAGATTGGGCTATCTCTCCTATCTTCAATGTTGTTGACCTCTATCCTTTCAAGGGGTCTGCTACAACAGGTCCAAGTGCTGATCTAGATGTTGATGATGCAGATTAGGTGTAGGATTTACCTCCTCTTGAACCATTGACACTTGAATACATTCTAGATGCCACAGAAGTGAAGAGGACTAGGCATAAGGTTTACAATTAATACCTAGTCAAGTGGCAAGGCCTCACTCATGAAGATGCAACATGGATGACCGAAGAGGACATTATCAAACATGGCACAACAGTCCAAGATCTGATCTCAGGTGGAGCTCGAGATTCTTTTCTCCTCGGGTGTATGGTGTAAGGGCACCTTGTCCTAGTCACACCAGATGTTGGTAAAATGTTGTCAAGTCCAAATTTTTGTCGTAATAAGGTCTGATTAGACCATCTTCAATGTCATATGGTATGTTCTTGGTCATAAGGTTAGTTCTAGGAGAGTAAAAGTGACATCTTCATTAAGAAATGTGGCATTCCCATGTATTTGGAGAAGTTGAACGACCTTGTTAGTTTGAAAAGTGGTTAGCATCGTTGGGATCTAGGTGCTAGATGTTTAAATTGGTCTGAAAACCTTCGTGGGAGGCTAATGAAGGTGTGTGAAGATAAGAACAATAAAGATAACTCTATTTTTCCTGCAATTTCTCTGTTTTTCTGTTGTTTCCAAACCCTGTACGGTTCCGTACTAGGCTGTCATGATCAAAAGTGCATGAAATTTGGTTGGTGTATGAAGTAGCTTTCTTTTGAATCTGGTTTGGTCAAATTTCATAGACTTTGAGGAGTTTTATACCCTGATTTCTGAAAACGGGTTTGTAAAAAAAAATGGGGTTTTGACCCATTCCACCAGTGTCATTTTCCATAACTTGGTGGAATGGTCTTAGATAGGATGTATTTTAGTGTTGATAATATGGCAGGTGCAGAGGTGAAGAATGGAGTGTTGGATGAATCAAGATATGCCTAATATCCTCATGTATTAGGCCTACAAGCATAGGAGGGTTAGTGATTTATTGAAAAGGTGACTTGGTGTAACTCATGACCCACAAAACCTGCATATTCAGACCTCTTACAACCTCATTGAAGCCTTGGAGTAATTTTTGGAAGTTCGGAGTGAGATTTGCTTGTACTTGCTTTGTAAAAGTGGCCTAATTAGGCCTAGTTGCAGTATTACCAGTCAATTTTTGAATCCTATGTTCCAAAACAACCCCACTTGCTTCCTTGATATGTTGTGTAACATCCAAAAGGGTATCTGTAACACCTATTGGTTTTTGGGTTTGACATGTTTTCCTCAAGTTATGCTAGAAAACCCTTGTTCTTAGGGCTACAAGCCAATAGGGCAGTTAACTAGGGAACGATAACAAGAAGAAGGAGTCAAGATTCTTAGTGAGTTTGGATAGCCAAAACCTGTCATGTTGGTGTTGTTCAAGGTGAATCAGGGGGTTGGCAAGAGGTCTGAGACAACAAACCACCTTTTGGTGCTTTCACAAACCATAGAAATCATGTCTTATGAAAGAGGAGAGTTGATGCGCTTGGTTGATCAATCAAGTTTGAGCTTTGGAACCTTCTGAACCCCTGCTCTACATCACTCTTCATGTTGGATGTCATCCAACAAAGGTTACAAATATTTAAATAAAATCATTCGAAAATATCTTTGGATTAATTGGGAGGGTAAGATTGGCTTTAAATCTACATCTTAGTTGCATTGCATTCAGCCAAGAAGCAAAGGATGATTGGTACTTTTGGACCCTAAGATGCAAGGGGTATGTTTAGCTACTAAATGTATAATCATAGCTGCACTTGGAGAAGAACTATGGAAAATCTTGGTTCGGCATCAGATTTTCCTTGCTTCTGTTAAAGGAAAATGGCAACAAGTAAGTTGGATGGACAAGATCCTTCTTGCTCCCTTTTTCCAAATTAGAGCATCTCCTCCCCTGAATTCTGTTTGGAGGGCCTGGCAACAAGTCTGTAATTATCTATATTGGAATGGGCAATCCTTACAACATGGATTCAGTTTTTTCAACTCTTCAATCTGGTGGAACAAATAGGTTCAATATCATGGTAAACTGCTTGTTGTTAGCTTTCTAGGCATGCTTATTATTTGTTCAAGAAAGGGTTTAAACAATTTGGTGACATTTGGGATTTTTCTGTGCTTAACTGGAAATCTTGGCACTCAATTAAAAGTCAATTTAGATTGAAAAACAATTATGATCGATTTCTTATTTTTGTTCAATCACTGGTACCTAAAGGACTTACTATGAAACTTTGCACTCCTTTATCATGCACTTTCTTTAAAGATTGGAAATGGTTGTCCACATTTCATTTCAATTTCTTTCCTTTAAATAAAATATATCTTTGTCTACTCTCGCACATGATGGTGAATCCATGTTTGAACCAGAAATGGAGATGCAGATTTAGAGGAAAATTTTGGGAAAAATTGAGTGGACAAATTCGGAGATCCAAGGCCGATGCCAATGCTCATATTCTAACCTGGAAAATCCTGCATTGTAAGTTGCCTATGGGGACAGATTAAAATGCATGATGGTCCAGCTTGTCAAATGTTCATATTGTCATCACAATGAGAGTTTGGAACACATTTTTTGGAACTGTTCTTTTGTGAAAAAACAATGGTTTAGCATCTTGAACACACTACCTGCTATTTTTGATCATCAGTTAAATTGGAAAGAAGCCCTTCTGGGCATGGGGCTACATAACAATGTTGTTGCTGATTCAGTTAGACATGTGATTTTATTGCATATTTGGAAAAGTAGATGTACAACAGCGTTTTCTAATTTTAACGTTCAGCAAGAACCAGAAAATTTAAGGCTTTACTCTAACATTATTTTCCAAATTGCTTCTCTGGTTTCCCAGCTACAGGGTGCTGCCAAGAAAAGTTTGAAAATTGAATTTCATCTCAGACAGATTATCTTCCAAATTTCGCAGTTACAAAATGATAAAAATCTCTCTTGGTGTTCTAAGCAGTTTCAAAGTCTCTTTCAATTCATTGGAAATTAGGACTCCACTTGTTATTGCTATTGGTTTGGGACTGTTTTGGGCTTCTCTGACATTATACTTCAGCTGGACTTTCCTCTTCTACCTGGTAGGTTTTCTAGGCGGTAGCAGGTTCCAATCTTTGTAACAGTCTGGCAGAGGCATTGTGTTGATACCGAGAGATTCTGAGTTTGTTTTCTTCCTGCGGTCTTGTTGGACTTTGAGTTGGTTTTCATCAGTTTGGTTGGCTGTGTAGCTATTTATTCATTGTAATGTGACTTATTTCAGGCCATAGTTTTCATTGGCCATTGTTTCTCTGATCAGCGCCCTGTATTGTTGTGATATGTTGCACTGACTGCTATTTCTATTATGTTTTATTTTCCTCTCCTTCAACTGCTCTCGTGAGCGATGTTCTTTATTGTAAACTCGCTTTTTATTAATACAATTTTTTTTTTTTTATCTATAAGCTTATATTTATATTTATTTATTAAAGCTCCATATCACCATATTAAAGATCCATATCACCATATAATGTATTTGGTATGGTTAAGGTTATATTATTCACACATAATAAGGCTTGATCCCATGGTAATCACAAAGCCCTTCAAGATCTAAGAGTGAATGCACTATCTACCAAATTAAAATGTAGGATGTTTAAATTGGTTGTTAGGCTTATTTTGTCCACCAACCAATCAAGACATGTTAGGTGAATAAAGGTCTAGTTGCAACAAGCAAAGTATTTGATGTTTAATTTGACCCATCTCATTCTATAATAACTAGTCACAAGTAATGACAACTCTTATCATATTTTTACAACAAATATACAATTTATATAAAATTATAACCAACCCCAAAATGTGTTGATTTTGAATAACAATACAAGGCTTGTGTCTTGGATTTTAAAGTGTTATTTGAAAGTCCAACTTAACCTAATTATTATATTATTTCAAATGTATTTTCATTAATTTTTTAATTACAAAAAATACTATTATTAGAATACTTCAAAGGCAGGTACTCACCACTAATAATAGAAGTATATTGTATTTATATTATATTATAATTAGCCCAATAATGTTATATAAATATAATTTAATTAATATATTAATTGACACAATACATTATATTAGGCTCTACAATTATGAACTTGATATTTCCTTGGTTAACTACAGAGCCTAGATAATTAGTATGAAATGCTTCAAGATAGACTTGAAACAAATCATAACCAACATTATCCTAAAGGTTTTTATAAAATTCAAAATGAAAACCATCATAGCCAAAACCTTTGTCATTAGCCTTTCTAAACATAGTTGACTAAAGCTCCTCTGTGAAAAGAGTTTACCACTAAAAAACTATTTTGTGGAGAATTTGCAAGGAACAACATCTAAACGAACCTTAAGATCCACGAGTGAATACAATAGCTATGATTATTTTGTCCAGCAACCAATCAAGAAATGTTAGATGAATGAATATCTAGTCACAACAATCAAACTAAACTATTCGATGGTTATTGGGTCGACACTTGTCTACAATACTTCATTCAAAATATTGAGAGTAATTAACTCTTTCACAATCACTTTCTCATAACTCATTTATCTACGTTTCCTTAAATTATTTATGGGAAACTCCAACTTAACTAATATTTATATTATTTTAAATGCATTTTCATTAATTTTTTTATTACAAAATAAGTACTATTATTACAATATATCCTATTGTATTAAATAATTCTTGAATAGTTCCAAAGTCAAACAAAATAAGTCTTCTAGGCAACCCACAAAATTATTCAATAGCATCTATGTAATATCCATTTCTTGAGTTAAAAAAAGCTCATCCATACTCAAGTACCTACATTACACTTTGTTTTTGTATAACTAATCCCAAATTAGTTCCTTGTTACTTTTAGTAATAACTTTTTAAATAATAATTATTCTAAATTTACATTATTTTTCAGTTACAAAACAAGTTTTATTACTAGCAATCACACCTTGGTGTGCAATGGGGACGCCGAAGAGATTTGGAAGTTTAATTGCCATGTCTTTAAGTGAATGATGATTGTCTTTTATCCCTATGGTCCATGTCGTTTTCATTTTCTTCAGTGTCATGAATTAATTTGTAAAATCTTAATGGATTTGAAGATTGTTGTTTATTGCTTAGTAGCTACTTCAAATTTTTGAGATTTCATGTTTGGTGTCTAGTCTTACCTGGGTTCACTGGCATTCCATTAGTCATCACCTAGTCATACTATATATAAGGTGGGTTCAAGTGAAGAGATCCCAATGTAGGTTGCTAATTATCCCATGCATTAGATTCCAAAAGCATCTGATAAAGTCGTACATGACAAATAAGAGAATCTTAAAACAATGATATATTTGGCTTTGGAATGAAATAGTTGAAAATTAAGCTATTTTTAAAGGCAAAGTTTGAGAATCAGTACACTATGACTATTTAGGTGGTATGAATAAGGTTAGTTAAAATAAAATGTATTGGTTTTTTACTTCGAAAAGAAATAACCTATATACATAAACATTTAGGACTCTAATTAAGCTAGATAAGTAACAATAATGAAATTCAAGGGTTTAGATATTATTATTAAAATAATTCTATGCAAGCATTTTTTAAAGAGATTAAGGATTTAGTTTTATGTGTGATTTGGTGGAATTTTCTATAGAATTATGTTTAGTAACTTAATTTGGTGTTTATTGATTATATATGTGATTGTATCATGTTCCATACTATTCGATGATTTGTTCTCTATCTTGGTTCACTTTTGTGTTGTGGAAATAATCTTTGTGTTGGTGGATTAAAGTGTCTAAAACTTATTTTCCTCCATTTAAACATATAATTGGAAAACTTGGCATCTAAAGATATTGGGGGATTTTTCTAGCAAGGAGTCTTCTTCTTGGTCAAAACTCTTGAACTGATTTAATAGTGTAAACAAAATTGAAGACATGCTAAACAATCTTGCAGATGCTTGGATTATCCTCTCTAAATGATGATGCAATGATAAAATATGAGATGTGGGAGTTTGGTGATGATTCAAATGGATTAGGGTTTGTCACATATTTCACATTTAAATTGAAAAATAATGATTAATAGGAAAGGAGTTGGTATAAGCCCAAGATTTATTTTGAATTTAAAAGTTAGGAAGTTGAATCTGCATCAACCACACTTGCATATTTGACCTAGCATAATAAATGAATAAACTACAAATCAAGTCTAGATAAAAAAAAGAGTAAAGATTGAGACTAAACTTAATTGTAGAAAAAATTCAAGTTAATGTCCAATTAAAATGAAATATGCACTTTCTCCTTACAATAATTATTTCTATATAACTTCTAATTTTAATACACTAAAACATGGTATTTTAAAATTAGAAGTTATATACACTAAAACATGGTATTTTAAAATATGTTATGTATTCATTAAAAACACAATGTCTCTTAATTCAAAGCCTTCTTATTCTCAAAATGGTCTTCATCTTTCCTCAAAATCTATATTTTTTTTTCTCGATGAATGCTTTTGACCGGAGCTATGAACCGATGAGGCCACAACACAGGGATCCTCATCCCCAAGCATGAACACTTAGAAATTTGAACACATCCACATTAGAAGCCAACTATGGAAGACCAAGAGTCACAACTTAGAATTCCACATTAGATGTCCATATGGGGATTTGAACTTGGGTCTTCTCAACAAGAACCCAATGTTTCAACCAATTAAGCTCAACCCCTTGGACTCAAAATCTATATTGTTATTATATATATTTTATATAATTTAAAATAATTAAATATATTTTAAATATGATATAGTATAATATAATTGTATATTTAAATATTTTTTAATTCAATTATATATTTATTTTATATATTATATTTTAAATCATTTAAATTATTAAATACTAGCCATCGCACCTTAATGTGCAATGGGTATGCCAAAAATGAGTGTGGAAAGGAGTTCTGTGTGGATAAAAGCAAACATTATTTTGCTTATGGGAAACTTAAAGTATACATAGTTTGTAAAATTGAGTCAGTAAGAGCAATAAATAAGGGGGGCATATTTGTAAGAGTAGCAAAGATGAATTTTCTATTTGTTTGTAATATTAGTATTCTCAAAAAAAGAGTAAATAGAATATTTGCATTTATTTTTTGGGTCTATTTTGATTTGTTGAATCATGGTCATCATTTAAACATTGAAACGATGTAATGATGTGTGTTGTTGTTCTATAGTGGTAAGTAAATTTTGAGTAGATTATTTGGACCAAAACATACCAAGATCCACTTTTTACATTGTAAAAGTAACATAGCCTGATCTTTACTGTAGGATTTTCCTTGGAATGTTTGACTAAAACCTCAAGTCTATCACAAAACGGAACACTTTTTGTCACTATGTTTATGCAGTTAAGCTTATTTTTATAATTCCATGACGGTTAATGATTTTGGGTTCTAAGAAATGTCTCTTCAATTGTGATGGGTGGTGTGTATGCAAAAATATGGAAATCAAATAAGGAAACAATACAATGAAAGTACCAATTCCATACTTGAACAACACCTCATCTAGGGATTAAAGGACTAAGCAATGTAATGAAAATGATAAACAACCCTATGATATTTGATAATAATTTTGATATGTTGTTTGCTCAATTATGTAGCATAACAACTAGATAATGATAATGGATAGGATTTAATAGAGGAGCTATGATGATTTTGATAGCATGGTGTTGTATGAAGATGTGATGTAAAAATGGCTTGGTTGAGGCTTGATTTATAGAGGTTGGATATGATGAATGAAAGGCTATGATTAAAAGATTAAATTAATGGTTAGAATTGGTTGAGAGCACATTCGGGCAAGGATAATGATTTCTAGGGTTTCAAAGGAAGCTTCTAGATTTTATCCTTATGTGAATGGCTAGGATTATAAGATGTAGTATGAAATGGATGGCTAGGATGAAAAGGTTATTTATTGATTGTGGACACTCATTTAATGATTTTGGTAAGTGGATGAGGATGAAGACAAGATAGTCATGTGACTCTCAATAATTAAATTAAATAATAAAATTATATGATTTATTATTGGAGAGGGGATATTGCCAGGAAGATACCTTAATTAAATAAATAAAATTTATTCAATTAATTTTGGATACAAGAGATAAAAAGGGATAAATGGATTAAATAAATATAATTTATTTATTTATTTTAGGTGATGGAGGAAATGGATTAATTAAATAAATTAATTTATTTAAATAGTTTGGGAAAGTGATATGGTAAAGGGGATTCTTAGGACAAAAGTGAACATTACAAAGTGTTGCAAGGTGGTGTCGACAAGGTGATGAAAGTGACATGGTCAATTTCAAGTGTCTACATTTTACCCCTCTTTGAGATGATGTCGCGTTTAAGAGAAGTAATATCATTTCAAAGAAGATAAGGTATGGATGGAGGGAAAAAGGATGAAAAGGATGCCCCAGCCACTTGAAGGAGTGATAAGGAGGAATAATGTAAGGGTGGGATGCCCCCTCGAGATGATAGGCGGGTTGGAAGAACATGTGTATGCTATTGAAATGGATGAAATTGATTGATCGAGGAAAGTGAATGCAATAAAAAAAGGATGGATAAAATGGATGAATGATATGTTATGTTGCATTAAGTGAACAACCATATAGTTTGATATAACACTAGACATCATGCACCAAGGTATAAAGACCAAGGTGACGATGTGTCTCACGTGCATGAAAGGACTTACTCAAAAAAGATAATGGCCACAAGCACACATATATGTCTTTGGGCACCATGATATGTGTTGGTTTTTTCCCAGACTGGATGCTTATTCCCAGATTTCCCTACAAGGTAGCCATCAATGATCAACAGGATCTCTGGGCCAGGGGCCAACAGTGTAGGAGATAGACTCTATATTTTATCTCCTCTTCTTCTTTAGGCTCTGCAAAACCTAGGGGGGTATTCCCTACTCAACATCTATGAGGATATACATACAAGGCTGGGATGCTGACAGAAAGCAGATAAGTCCTCCTGTAAGTAGACCAAAACTGTAGGATAAGAGCAAAGGGGCTAGCTTTGGGCCTATTTGCAGTTGTAGATAGAGGACTGAGGATCCTAAAACTAATTCTAATGTCCTAATGGTTGTTTTAGATTTTGATTTTGATTTTAAGTTTGGATGCAGAGCTGGACATGGTTGTAACACAAACACAAAGCAAGATTGGTGCCTATCCAGGGCCTGGAGTCAGTAGACATACACCTGTGAATGATATGCATGAACAACTAAAACTGGATTTCAGGGGGATACATATGATACCTGCCTTACAGATATCTCCCAATACAGAGTGTTAAGCTATCTATACTTATGGCATCCCTACTGCAGTATACCCTTCCCAATGTTCAATCTAAAAACAATTTAATCTACCCCTTGAGCAGAAGTTAAAAGATCAGACATTCAACACAGGAATTCTATGTTCTAGAGTCTCAAACATTGCTTAAATATCTAGACTCAGAAGAAAGATACATGCAATACTGGAGACAGAATTAACAAAACACATGCTAACATAGCATTTCTCATATAGAATTAACCATGAAATCAGTGGATTCATGCAAAAACGTACAACAAGAGATACATAAACTCACAGGTTTAACTGTACAGAGCAACCAAAACGAACTGTATTGTGTTACAGAGCCAAATATTCAACAACAACCAAAAAATGAGTAACACTTCCTGCTTATAACAGCCAGAGAAGCATACTCAGCATTAATTACATGGCCTTGACAAAAAATCTGCCAGATACAGTCCTCAGAAGGAATGGCGCTCAGGAAACATTAATGCAGCAGACAAAGGGGGGCCTCGAGCCATGCGCCACCATCTGGGGTCCTTATGCCAAAAATTGGGTACATGACTGTTCAACAACTTGCCCATGCCCCTGCTACAGTCGCCATTGATGGCTCAACCACCCGCGGCTACTTGAAAACCGTCGCTGCATTCAAAAAGGATTTTCCCGCCAAACGCGTTTCTCTGCAGGTTGAAAATACACAGGGGAATAATCCCACATGCACGGTGAAGAGATCACTTTAGTAGTTTAAAAACGGGGCCGCATGCATACTAAGTGTCGAGCGCTTTTGCCGCGCTCGACACACAAGCCTTCGCCCAAGAGCCCATCGCCGTGACACAGGCCATCGGTCAACTCCCAAATTCTCCTGCCGACCTCACTAGTTATGCCGATAGACATCGGCCTCCCATCTTCGTCGGTATGACCAAAGCCATCGGCTAACCTCAAAATGCCTATGCCGATACTCAATCTCACTCCGATGGCATCCCCCATTGGGGTGACCTCCTTCCATCGGCAAACCACAAAAGACTGCTGCCGATATGCCAAAGCTCGCCAATGAACACTTGACTTACCCCCATCGGCAAGATACACGCCGATGACTCCTCATCGGCCAAACATCCAGAGTCGGCCGAACAAGAAACTGCTTCGCCGATGACAATCACTACGTCGATAGACCCAGGCCTTCCCCTTCATCGGTCAGAGCAACTCCATCGGGCTAGCCAAAAACTCTTCGGCTGATAACACCACTCACGCTGACGAACACCTGATATACCCTCATCGGCATGACCACTACCATCGGTGGAACCATAATCTCCCACACCGATAGTACAAAGTCACAGCCATGAACAAAAAGCCTCACTTTGCCCCCTTGTCGGCTAAACACATGCCCATCGGGAAACCAGAAAGAAGATACGCCAATGACAGAAGTCACCCCGATGGCACATCACCACCACATTGGTGGAACCGAAAATACTCCAGCCGATAATACAAACTCTTGCCAATGGACACTTGACTTAGGGTTTAAATGAAGAAAACCCTCCAACAAACAAGCTCAGCCTCCAGGTCAAAAATAGTGCTAACAATATGGAAGACCACGATGTCATTGTAGAAATATGTTGCAAGGACTTGATACAAATTCAAGATCAAATGATAACACACACAAGAAAGAAAGCAAGAATTCACAAATGATTCAAAAAATAAATAAGGTATTGGGCCCCTATCAAACTGTAAACCAATGATTGATTGATTGATGATGATTGAGTAGGATAGTGTTGTCATTGCAGGGAACGATATATCCCATTGATGATGATTGTGATGACTGATTGATTGGGTTAATAGCAAGGTTAGGATCAAGACCAATGATGTGATTGAATAATTTGACTAGATTGCTTTGACAAGATTAGTATGGATTAAGGATGACTTACATTTGGATTTATTGCTTGGATTTTTTGGATGTTTGAGTTTTTTTTGGGTTTTTTTTGAAATGTTTTGGGATGGCATTGGATTGCAATTTGGATAGCCTGAATGCTAGATACCAATGACAAGGGAAAACCAAGTCTAGAGGCATGGATGCAAGAATGAAGGATTAGATAGATGGACAAAAGGATTATGGATGGAATATGGGAAGGATAGAGGATACATAATGGATGGAGGAAGGGGGTTTAGGATGTGATCTCCAAGGACTATGTTGCATACGAAAAACATACCCCACTCTAGATACTAGACTTAAGATTTGACAACAATGCTTATGATTATGGGGTGATAGGATTATTTCAAAAGGATTGGGCATATCAAAAGATGTCCAAAAAAATTTCAACATTTTGCCCCTATCCTTATCAAGATCAAATGAAGGAAGGGAGGATAGGTGTGTTGGTTAAATGGCATAGGTAGGTGGAGATAATGGATGGGTGGAATGATAGGTGAAAAATGATAGGATGGGATAGATGAGACAACATGCCCCAAGTGTGAGGTGCATAGACAATCGATTTACACATGATGTCTGTTTGCCAAGTTTTCATCATGGTACTTATCCAAGGTGTGACCACAGTGGTTTTCACCATTGGACGAAGGATTTCTTGTTACTATTTTGATTTCTTTTGTTTTGTTTTCTTGGATGGGATAGGTAGATGAGGGGAAAGAGATAGATGGAGGATGGGGACTCAAATGTCTAGTTCCATGAAAAGGTGATAGTGTCCCATTATAGATGGATGTAATTATGTGCATGAATGTTGGTAATGATTGGATGAGATGGAAATGGAGTGGATTATGGATAAACAGAGGATAGTGGATTATGATGTAAATTATGGATGGATGGATGAAAGGTTTATGCAAAAGCATAGACCATAGGAAGGTGATAGGTGTTGGGATAAGTTGCCATTAACTTGCAATCCTAACCAATTTCATGTGTCTCCAAAGTTCTTGGAATGTGTTCCCAACACATAAGGATATTGAGAGATAAATTAATATTTAATTATAACACTTGGCTTATTGTAATTAACTCCTAAATGGTAGGGTCAAAATTGGGTGCCCAATTTTGGAGTGGGGTCCATGAAAACTTGTTGACAACTCCTTGAAGTCTATTTTGGGTTTTTGACAACTCCTAGTAAGTGGGAGTTAACTTGGGCACCCACTTTGGAGGTGTCTTATATTTAGACTGGGAGTTTGCTTATTTATGTACATGAGTGGATATTGTTGATACACTTTGCATGGATATGATGTTGGAGTTATTAGAAGTGTTAGAGATGCATGATATTGAAATATTACTTGCATGAGTTCATAAAAGCTTGCATGGACTTGCATGTTTTTGCATGTGGTTGCATGAGCTCATACAAGCTTGCATGTGCTTGCATGTTGTTGCATGTCACTTGCATGTACTTGCATGTTGTTGCATATTGCTTCTATGAACTTGCACGTGCTTGCATGTCGATTATTTGACTTACATGTTGTTGCATGTCAATTATATGGACTTGCATGTTGTTGCATGTTAATTATATGGTGTTGCATGTAACTTGCATGACACTCTAACTCAAGATCAAATTTAGATAACTCTTGCATGGTGCTACAGGTGTTTGCATGTCACTTGCATGTAACAGAATAGGTTAATTCAGAATAATATTGGTGACATCATTCGTGCGGGTTGTTTGCATTAGATTTATGTGTATTGATAACTTCAGTTGACTAAAATAGATTGGAACAACTTGGGCACCCATAATCAGGACTGGCAGTTAACAGGGTGCTTTCTATTGTTTAACTTTAGAGTTCTCTATTTGGAACGCTTGGTTTTTGCATGAGGATTTGTCTCATGTTATCAAATACAATTTATTGTAGTTTGAGTTTCAAGCTTTTGAATTAAAGAAGCTTTGAAGTTGTAGAAAAAAGCATAAAGGATTTCACAGGTTTGAAGATTGAAGAAGCTTCAGAAGTGCATCAGGATTTAGAGGAATTTTAGTATTGAATGTAATATTTTACAAAGAGATTTAATACAAGCATAAACACTTTTGGTGTGGAGTTTTTTCTCGAAAGGGTTTCTCCACATAAAATACTTGTCTTCTTGCAAGCTATTTTCTTCTATTCTACATTGGAATGAAAGTGCAAAATCACTTACACATTAATTCTATGGATTAATCTTATTTTCAACTTTGTAACCACATAATTTTAAAGTTTATAACAATAGTTCTACCTTCATTTTCAACAATGGGTGAGATTTGTAGGATAGTGGATATAAGATGGGGAGATGAAGGTACGTAGGAATGCCATGGAATGAAAAGGAACTAAGACCAATGGTTGCACACACCATGATGGATGTTTAAACTTTTGATTTGGAGGTGTAGGAAGCAATGGAGATTTGGAATTCATTATGGATATAGGAACCCAAATGGACTTAGGATTTTTATGATTATTTCATTGGGTGCGGGATGAAGGAATTTGGGATTTTGGATGGAGTGGGATTGAGATTTTTGGATGGAGCAGGATTGGGATGCTCCATTTGGATTTAATGTTTTTTCTTGGGGACCCACACCATTTTAGTTTTGGATGGTGCTTTTGGAGATGTGAGTTTTTGTGGCCTTTTGGATGGATTTTTCTTTGACGTTAGGGATCGATGCCTTGTGGCATGTTTATTCTTAGGCTTTGATGGAGTTTTTAATTTATATGAGGAGTCATTCAAATTTTTACTTTTGAATCCCATGGTTTTTGTGATAGATTCATGTTTAGATGATGTGTGCATTCATTGATCATGATTAGGAATGTTAAGGGATTTAAGGGAGTGGGGTTTATGGATGGAAGGATTAGCACTCTTGTGGATGAAAAGATGAGGGGATGTGAGGATAGGAAGATTAGGCATTGGGAGGAGTGAAGGAAGAGTGGAAGGAGGGAGATGTATGGTGACATACTTTTGAGATTTGTATGATGATGGAGCAGGGATAGCGACATATGTTTTGGAGGTGCAATAGGATGCATGGGGTTTGGGATGGAAAGAAGTGGATTTAGAAGGCATGGAGGTGGTACCAACATTTTTGGATTGTTTCCTTGGGATGTATAACCAAGGCCATGTGATCATGGAGGAACTTTGACATGTGTGGCCTCTAAGATACCTTGTTCATGAAGGCCTAAGCCTTTTCCTTGATAGTTCATGTTTTGGAGTATGCGATGTGCAATAGGATGTTTATTGTTTAGGACACAAGACATAAGTCCATTATTAGATGGAGAAGGTGGGGTAGTGGATAGAAGTTGTTCCTCTCCTACTAGAGAACCACCACGAATGAAGGTGTTGGGTCCAAGAGGATAGGAGGATGGATTTGGAATGATATCAATATAGGATGGTGAAGGATCATGAGGATTTTGATCAACAATATGCTCATTAAGAAGTTGATTGTCTATGTTTTCTTGGGGACCAAGTGTCTCAGCATGGGAAGTGGATGTTGTTGTTGGATGATGGATAGGACTAGTTGGAGGATGAATAGGACTAGTGTTGGTGGTATTATGGATAGAAGGAAGAGCTTGGATGGTTTGATCTTGACTTGGTGAGGGACAAGGTTGATCATCCTTTGGATTGGACTCTTGACATAGCACTTAGGTTTCTTGGATTTGATTTTCTATTATTGTAAGAAGTTTGTCAAGTGGCATGGTAAGCATTCTAAGACTAGGGGATGGTAATGGAGGAATAGGCATGATACATGGAAGCTCTTTGATAGGCACAAGGATAGATATTTGAATACATGGTGAGGTTGGGAGAATAGGCATGATGCTTGGAGGGTCTTTGTTGGATTCAAGGATAGGCATGGGATTATATGATGGGGTTTGATTCCTTGCTAATATCCATTAGATCACATCCTTCATAAGTATATAGGTGGATGGACAATATAATGGATAGAAAATAAGGGCAGATGTAGTAGGATTAGGATTAGGAATGGATGGATGAATAATAGGAGGAAACATATTAGGATTGGGAGTGCTTGTGCTAGAGAGGGATGACATTAGATGGGAGTTGGATGTCTCCATAAGTTTTTTTTGTAATGTTGTTCATAGATTCTATAGTGGTCATTTAAAAGAGGTGATTTAAATTTAGGACGAGGAGATAATGGTGGATGAGATGGTGGATTAGATTGAGGGGATGGTAAAAGGTATGATGGTGGACAAACTTGATTTCCCTTGTCAAAGGTAGCATAAGAAGGACTCATGGATGTTGGATTATGACTCAAGGGGTAGCTAGTACTAGAATGTTCTTGTTGTAAAGAAGTTTGATGGCTACATGTATTCATGTGATGATAATGTTCAAGTTCATCAAGATATGTATTATGATCTACAAGGTCCTCATATGCAAGGTTCCCATTACTATTAGCAAATTCAAGGCCTCCTCAGATTATGAGTTTGGATTTGGCATGGTCAACTTGGAGAGGTTGTGGATATGGATGTTGGATGGTATAGGAAGAGGGTTGTTGATACAAGCATTGGGGATACGTTTATGTTGGATTAGCTTGATAAGGGATATATGGTGGGGGATTTAGTGGATTGGGATAAGGTATATAGATATGGAACATTTGGAGAACATTGTGGTATTGGTGTATGAGAGTGAGATGGTGTATAGTTTGGTTGAGATGATCTATCCCTATAAGAGAGTGAAGGTTGGTATGAGGTTGATGGAGATGAGACATGTTTGAAGGATGTTTGGTGTGAGCCTATAGGATCCTCATAATCACAACCAAATTTGAGACCTCCTATTATGACTTTGGGTTTTGGATTTGACATAGGCTTTTTGATGATCACAACCATTTTGGACAAAGGAAATGAATTATAGGCTAGGTGGATTAGGACCTTCATTGGATAGGCAAATGGATTAGGATTAGGGTCCTAAATGATGGATTGGGATTGGATTGGGGATAAATTAGGTAGATTTGGATAGGGTGAATTAGAATGATTAGGATAGATGATGAGGTAGATTGGATGATTAGATGATGATGGGGTTTTGAACTAGGATGAGATTGGTTGTAAATAAATCATGGGAAGATGATTGGATGGTTTAAACTTGACTTAGGTAAATTGGTAAATTGGCAAACACAATTTTCATATAGACATGCATAAGTTTTTCAAATGATAAGGATTTGGCCAATGCAAATAAACACACACACAATATGCAACAACAACCTAGATTATTCAAGTAGATGTATCTTCATAGTGTAGGCCCACACAATAGAATACCTCTCATTGTTCTTACCTAACTAAGATCACCTTTTCAAGCAGATAACTAGGGATAAAGGCATTGCACCAACTATCTCTTCCCTTGGAGGATTTTACACCTTACCCAAAGAGAATGCTTATCTCTGCTTGATGAAGTACATGGTGAGTAACTTCGAGCTTGATCTGCTGAACCCTACACCACACTAGAAGATAGTTGAAAGGTCTTAAACTAGGCTATACAAGCTTCTAGGGGAGTCCTCCAAATACACAAGGTATGATAAGGGCCAATTCTATGAACATTAGTCCATTGAAGGGATATGACAAGTCACTTCACCTTGTGTCTGAATTTACTCGGGGCCCTAAGGCTGTCCTAATGACTACGCGACTAGATTGAGGTATAGATTTTGCTTCCCCCCTTTGATATACCTCACTAGAACACGTAGTTGAAGTTGCCCCTTTAGAGTGGGTGTGTCTCTAAAGGTAGGCCTCCTAAGGGAAATATTATACTTGGTGTTTTTGATCCCCTAGATCGCATGAAGCACAAGGAGAGAATATACACACAAACAAGCAAATATTAAGGCATGACAAAGGTGAATCAAGAGATGTTTTTGATCCTCAAGATCATCAAATGGTGCAAGAGGAGAGCATACACAAGCACTTAATCCACAAAAAAATATTCATTAACCCTTAGATAAAAAAGATGTGTATGTGAAGATGAATGTGGCTCAAGGATGTTTTGATTCCCAAGATCACATTAAGTGCAAGGGACTTGAGCATACACACCCTAGATCACACTCAAATCCACCAAACAAAGCAAACACAAAGTTTCAAATGATATGTAGTTAACAAGTGAAAACCTGCAACAAACTTGTTAGTAGTTTGAGATATGATCTTGGACAAGCGTAAGCAAGTTGCACAAATGTGTTAGCTCCAAAACAACCCCAAAATGTTAGCTAAAATCTGATAATCAAGCAAAAGCATGGAAATACAACCAAGTGTGTAGAATTAGAGAGAAACATAAATTAAAAAACTACAAATATGATACTTCTTGACAAAGGTGTGGATCTATGAAGCAAAGGTGCAGATCTGTGAAGCAAAGTTGTGGATCTGCAAGGCAAAGGTGCTAAAATGCACAACAAGGGTGCTAATCTATGAAATAGAGGTGTAGAGTCATGTTGTGGACATATATCTATAAAATAGAGGGTCAAACTTACCATAAACTAGAAACTAATAATGGAAAACGTATGTGGAACAGGTCTAGTTTCTAGTAGAAAACCAAACAAGAATGTCAAAAACCTTGCCCAAGTAAAGGCACTAAACTATGAAGCAAGGGCACTAATTTGTAGTGCACGAGTGCTATCAGCACAATAAGGGTGCTAATCTATGACATGCCTAAATTAACCCTAAAATGACATAAAAACCCTACAAAATACACTGTTAGGCCAAAACAAGACTAGATCTGGAAACTAGAAGTGAAAAGACACAAAACCCAGAAGGTAGATTCAGGAAATGAGGCCAAGAAGGAAAGGTACTAAACTAGCATGCAAGGGCACTAATCTACATAGCAACGACACTAAACAAGTAAACAAGGGTGTAAAGTCATCAAACAGAGGCGCAAAGTTGTAACATAGGAACGAATTGACAGTCGTACGTGCGGATTGACAATCATAGGCACGGATCTGCAACCTACAAGCAAAATTGATGAAACTTCTCCCCAAAAGGGGGTCAAATCAAGGACATGGGTCCCACCAGACATGCCAAAAAATATGTGAGCATAAATATGGAAATCAAATAAGGAAACAATACAATGAAAGTACCAATTCCATACTTGAACAACACCTCATCTAAGGATCAAAGGACTAAGCAATGTAATGAAAATGATAAACAATCCTATGATAATTGATAATGATTTTGATATGTCAGTTGCTCCATTCTGCAACATAACAACTAGATAATGATAATGGATAGGATAATGGAGGAGCTAGAATGATTTTGACAGCATGGTGTTGTATGAAAATGTGATGTAAAAATGGCTTGGTTGAGGCTTGATTTATAGAGGTTGGATATGATGATTGAAAGGCTATGATTAAAAGATTAAATCAATGGCTAGAATTGGTTGAGATCACATTAGGGCAAGGATAATGATTTCTAGGGTTTCAAAGGAAGCTTCTAGAGTTTATCCTTATGTGAATGGCTAGGATTAGAAGATGTAGTATGAAATGGATGGCTAGGATGAAAAGGTTATTTATTGATTGTGGACACTCATTTAATGATTTTGGTAAGTGGATGAGGATGAAGACAAGCTAGTCATGTGACTCTCAATAATTAAATTAAATAATAAAATTATTTAATTTATTATTGGAGAGGGGATAATGGGAAGATACATTAATTAAATAAATAAGATTTATTCAATTAATTTTGGCTATAAGAGATAAAAAAGGATAAATGGATTAAATAAATATAATTTATTTATTTAATTTAGGTGATGGAGGAAATGGATTAATTAAATAAATATAATTTATTTAATTAATTTGGGAAAGGGACATGGTAAAGGGGACACTTAGGACAAAAGTGTTGCAAGGTGGTGTTGACAAGGTGATGAAAGTGACATGGTCAATTTTAGGTGTATACATGAGGTAAAGGTAAAATTTGGAAATAGTTATTCATAGAAAGGTTATGCATGTAGCCATGTTCTCTACTTGAAATTGAAAGGTACTCTCTCTCTCTACCTGTCTCTATATATATCTTTGTCTCCCTCTCTAGTTCTCTATTTATTTTTATCTCTCTCTGTCTCTATTTCCTTCCCCCTTCTCTCTCACACACTTTCTTTCTCTGAGATTTTTCTCTCCATATGTTTCTCTTTCTCCTCCCTCTGAGATTTCTCATTCTATCTCTCTTTTTCTCTATCTCTTTGTCTCGTCCTGTCTCTGTCTCTCTACCTCTCTTCTTTGCTCTATATATTTCTCTCTTCCGCTGTCTTTTGCTCTATCTCTTTCTCCCTCCCTCCCATTTCTCTCCTTCCCTATCTTTGTGCCTCTCTGTTGTTATATGGAGCCTAATCAGACTCAGAGGTTATATTTACCCCACTTTTATCAGCGCGGTTTCCCCCCAAATTCCTACGGGGTCAAGAGGCAGCGCCCCTTGTGGGGGTTTGGGGGCAGCGCCCCCAAGACGAGGTCAAGGGGCAGCGCCCCTGGCGCGTTCCCTGTCACGATACAGGGCGGGGTCGAGGGGCAACGCCCCCAAAACCTCGCACGGTTTTTTATTATTTTATAATGCACCGAGAGTTAATTTTTGATTGACCGACATAAGAAAACCCTATTTTGTAACTGACAAAAAGCTTGATAAAAAGCGGCTAAGGGTTAGGGTTTTGATATTGTATTGTAGCATTTTGCAGCGGTATTGAGTTGCAGGGATTGCTGATTGTAATCGGTTTGATTTACTGGATAATAATATTGGACTCTCTGTTTGGTGGATGTAGCCCGAGTTTGGGTGAACCACGTTAAAACTTGTCTCTCGCTATTATTATTTCTGTGTATTTCCATTTCTCTGTTTAATCTTTATTTGCATTTAATTGATATCTTCTGTCGGCTAACCCTAACACTCTCTCTTCCTCTATCTTCTCTGTCTCTCTCTCCTACTTGATTTCTCTTTCTCACTTAATCTCTCTCCTTCTCCCTTCTTCTCTCTTCCTCTACCTCTCTTTCTATCTATATATATCTCTTTTTGTTTATTTTTGTTTATCTCTATTTTCACCCTCTTTTTATCTCTGTCTTTTTCCCTCTTTATTTCTTTACCTCTCTCTATCCCTCTATCTATATATCTCTCTCTATCTTTATACCTCACTTTCTATATCTCTTTTGTCTCTTGTCTTTCTTTATTTTCACTCTCTCTCTATCTATATCTCTCTCCCTCTTTATCTTATACCTCTCTCTCTCTCTCTCTCTCTCTCTCTCTCTCTCTCTCTCTCTCTCTCTCTATATATATATATATATATATATATAGAGAGAGAGAGAGAGAGAGAGAGCATACTTTCCATTTGTTGGACTTCAGATGTTGCAAATGTCCATTTTTGAGCCACTTCAATAAGTTACATCAAGTTTCCTATTGTATTGGTCATGCCATGTATGAATCATTGAAGCTTGGATACGTGATGTTGCTACTATTAGATATATCTACACTTTACTATGCAATGGGTACACATGTCATCCTTTGCTAGATGTATTCTTTGTACCACTACTAATGCATGACTATACATTAGTCATAATTTTTTTATATAATTTTTGTTTTATTTACATTGCACACATTTCACCATTATAACTTTAACTAATCATTATATTTCCTAATAATATGGATTCATGTATTCATTCTTTTCTAATATGGATTTATATATAACTATAAAATTTGAAAGTTATACTATTGAAATATAATTATTAATTATTGTAAAACAATAATTCTATTAAGAAAATAGATTACAATTTATTTATCCATATAAAACTTACTCTCATGTCGTACTGATTCTATGTCCATTGCAACATCTAATTCATGTAAACATTGTAAAACATATAGTGTATCCATTATAGATAATATTATTTAAATGATTTAGAAGATCGGTGAAGCAAATTTATTAATTATGTCACGCATAATATGTCACTATCTTTTTTATGTGGATGCAAAACATCCTTCTAAAATGATTTAGGAAGAAATCCAAACTTTATTTAAGGCAATTGAGTTGTCTTAGATGTATAAAGTGTTGCAAATGTTGTCATCGATGTCAAGAAGGGATTATTTGTCTTAGTTTATTATCATTGATGTATGAATGAGATTGTTGGAAATATTGTCATTGATGTTAAAGGGAAGTTGATGTCACAGAAGAATCTTTGATGATCCAAAAGTTTCTAAGGCATGTTTTTTGCCTTTAGTTGGCGAATCGCTCGGTTCATGAACTCACAAGTTCATTGACGGCCAATTTTCTCAACAACTAGTTTGAAGATGAAAAGATGACAAAGAGTTTCTAAGGCATGAATGATTTCTACCTTCGGTTAGCGAATCACTAGGTTCGCAAACTCTTAAGTTCACCGATGATAGGTTTCTCTAATAGCAAATTTGCCAATAGAAGAATTTAACGTTGAAGGCTTAAAGAAGAAAGACTTAAGTTTAAATAGTTTCTAAGGTTGCCAACAAGGTATTGACAAAATCTTTGGTTCACAAAATCAAAAGTTCACCGATGGGAAAGTTCACTGATTTCAAGGTTCTCTGACAGGTGATTTTTCTAATAGAAGAAGATTGGCAGCTCGTGGTTTGCTTGGTCTGTTGACAGGTTCGTGAAGACACAACCTTGCTGATAAAACCTATATCAGCGAAATATCGAGTTTGTGAAGTGCAACTTTTACCGACAAGTTTGTAAGTTTCATAATTCTTTGATTTGCCGATAGATAGTTGAGTGAAGTCTAAGTTTGTGAAAATGATCTTTTGCCGATAAAGGCGTTGAAGTCTAAGTTTGTGGGAATGAATTTTTTTCGATAAAGGCATTTGAGAAAAGGTTCATGAAAATCCATTTTTGCTGACAATGAATGGAGAAGAGTCCTAGGTTCATAGGGACATAAAGTTGCTGACAGACTTCTCTAAGGCTGTTAGTAAAATTAATTAATTAATTATTTGGTCTGACTTTCTTGGAATTAAAGTAAAAATAACTATTATAAAAAATTTGAAGATGGCTGACTCTCTAAAATAAAAGTAAAATAAAAAGTGGTCAACTCAATTTGCTTTTAAATTGGGCCCAAATTCATAGTGCGGGATTTCAAGTTGGGCCGACCTAAGTATACGTTGAAATTCAAATTATAGAGGTCGAATTTAAAGAATGTGTTAATTCTATGGTTCTTGGCCGACATGATGATTGTATCAAATTGTACGAACGTATATTTAAAGTAGATCATTTTGACATTTTTAGGGAATATGGTGTACAAGCAAGCATAAAAGAAAAAAGTGTGTATGAACATATAGGCGAGTATGATTTGAGTGTGAAGGAAATGAACAGAAGATAATTTGGGAGTCACACAGTATGTATCCATGTGTGCAAGAGTATATTATTCTCAAGATCTGAATTGCAAGGTTAAGAAGTGTGACAACGAAGTTTTGAAATTGGATTATGACATTTGTGCAAATAATGATTTATCATTCATAGCAGAGGTGATGATTGTATTATGTAAAAGTGTATGTGTATCTTTTCTCTTATAATCTTTTTAGAGATCCCAGAGGTTGGTGCCTCTTGATCCTTGTGAGGTTGGTGCCTCTCTTTATCTGGGTTGGTGCTCAGTTTAGGGGATTGTAGTATCATTTGGTTTGGTGCCCATAAACATTGTATTGGCTAGGGGATTGGTGTCTCCTAAGGGTTGGTGCCTTCAAATCATATTGTAATAATCAAATTTCTTTGTGAGGCTGGATTTGGACAGTAGATCCAAGCAACTTGCTCACCATGGTTTTTCCCTTCTTGGGTTTCCACATACAATCTAGTGTTGTGATCTCTTATGTGGATGTGTGGATATGTTTATGCTTGCATAGTTCTTACTTAATTTGAGTGATGCGGTAAAGATTCTGTTGTTACAGTAGAATTGAAGTAAAAAATGGTATATACTAATTCACCCTCCCTCTCAATATATCTGTGTGTTCTAACATAAAGGTTATAAGTGATGCTCACATTTAAGATAGCAATTGGTTCCTTTTATTAATTCATTACAATGCCACATAGTCATTATTGAATCATGGTATATTTGGACTGCATAGACCTTATCTCTATAATAAATTTTTTTGATCTAAAACACATGTAACCTTAATTAAACATAGAAGAATAAGTGAAGGAAATAGAGAAGATAAGATGACATATATACTTGGGAAAACCCCTTTGAGTAAGAAACCCATCACCAAAAGTAAACCTTAATACATTCCTTAAAAATAAGCTTACAATAGATTGAGAAACTCCACTAGTGTTGTAGCCCATGTGTTAACACTTTAGTAGCATGTTGATACATAGCCTACAAATCCCTACAATACAATCCAAATGATATCAAAACACTATGCAAAGGGTTATATTTATAAAATTTTGCCATCATTCTACCTCTTTGTATATCTCTCTGTCTCCTCCCCCTGTCTCTTTCTATATCTCTATGTTTCTCTATCTTCCTCTTTCTCTTTTTCTCCTCCTCTCCATCTGAGCTCTCTATCCCTATCTCTATCTCTCTATTTCTCTTCTCTATCTCTCTTCCTCTCTTCCCCTCTCTATATAAATCTTGGATTCTCTATTATTCTCTCTTCCTCTATCACTCTATCACTCTTCTCTAGGTTTTTCTCCCTCCCTCTCTTTATCCCTCTCTTTCTCTCTCACCATTTCTCTTTATGCCTCTCTATCTCTATACCTTTATCTCCCTCTCTATCCCTATAACCATCTCTTTCTCTGTATTATTTTCTATATTTGTCTTTCCCTCTATATATCTTTTCTCTATCTTTTTCTCCCTCTATCTCTCTTTCTATATTCCTCTCTCTTTGTCTATATCCCTCCCTCTCTATTTCTCTCTCCTACCCTCACCATGTCTCTCTCTGTCTCTTCCTCTATCTATTTCTCTCTTTTCTCTATCTCTCTTTCCATGTATATCACTTATCGTTATTCCTCCCTCCATCATTCTCCCTCTCTCTCTTTCCCTCTATATCACTTATCTCTTTTCCTCTCTCCATAATTCTCCTTCTCTATCTCTCTCCCTGTCTATTCTTCTCCCCCTCTCTCTTCCTCTCTATCTTTATATCATTCTTTCCATCTCTCTCTCTCTCTCTCTCTCTCTCTCTCTCTCTCTCTATATATATATATATATATATATATATATATATATATATATATATATATATATATATATATATATCTTATCTCTATATTTATCTCCTACTATATCTCTTTTTCTCCATTCCTCTCTCTCTCAATATCCCTCCCTCTCTATCTCTCTCTCCTACTCTCGTTGTGTCTCTCACTCTCTCTCTTGCTCTATCTCTTTATCTATTTTCTCTATCTCTCTTTCCCTATATATCACTTATCTCTATTCTTCTCTCCATCAATCTCCCTCTCTCTATCTCTCTCCCTGTCTATCCCTCCCTCTCTCTCTTCCATTCTCTATCGTGGCCTTCTCCTCTCTCTTTGTTTAACTCTATTTGTCTCCCCTCTTTGTCTGTCTTTCTCATTCTATATATAAAGATCTCTCTCTCTCTCTCTCTCTCTCTCTATATATATATATATATATATATATATATATAAAGATCTCTGTATTTCTCTTCCCCTTTCTCTCATCTCTCTTTTTGTTTAACTCCATTTGACTCCTCTCTCTCTTTCTCTCATATAACTATATAACTATAATGTAGATTTTATATAAAAAATAAATATACAATTCAATCATTACAAGTTACCACTTGGACAATAAGCATGGAGACCTAATTTTTGTAGATGGAATTTCTATATGCCTTATTAATTATAACACTTCATAAGAAATCAAAATTGATTTAATCTTAAATCTTTCTAATGTGGATAATGTCTTAAGGTTTCCTTTATATGTGTAGGGATTAGAAATTGTGTTGATGAAGGTATTCACAGTAAAATGTACTTTATATCTCTCCCTCTCTATCTCTCTATTTATATTTGTCTCCCTCTCCTTCATCCTTTCTCTCTCTTTCCCTCCCCTTCTCTCTTTCTCTATATTTATTTCACTCTTCAACCCCTCTCTCTTATGTATTTAATAAATTTAATTATGATAATATGATATAAGAAATTAGAATTTATTGGATATTTATTATAGAATTATTTTAACCTATATTTATTTTACAAGAAAAGGAGTTACAAGATTGGCATATGAAGAGTCAAGTTGTTCTGTTTTAAAAGATCAAAGAATGAAGGAGGAAAGGGAGGAAGCGCATATACTCATGAATCAGCCTAGATAGAGATAGAAATTTTGCATGATGTGAGGAAATGCATCTACTCATGAATCAGCCTAGATAGAGATAGAAATTTTACATGATGTGAGGAAGTGCATCTACTCATGAATCAGCCCGGATAGAGATTGTTGAAAAAGGTATGGATATGCTTCTAGAGGTTCTGTTTTGTGTTAATTGGTGACCATTCCATTTCATCATATAATTGTCAATGCTCACACGCTTGTCTGTTCTCCAGTTTTTTTTTAAGCACACCAATCAATACTTTAGAAAGTTCCTTAAGACTCATCAATTAATCCTTTTCTGGTATATTCAACAATAATGACAATGTCATGGATTAGGGCTTTACATCTACCTTTGGCAACCTTTTTAGTTTTTCAAGAACCTTTTTACCTCGCGAGTCGCTATCACATACTCTGGCTGGCAAACTTGAAGTTACCAACCATGCTTGGAGAATGTTATATTCAAGGTGTTCCTTTTGAATTTCTCCAACTGACAATTTATTTCCAGCGAAGAGCATACATAATCTTGTATTTGAAGTTTTTAGAGAAGAATTTACCAGCATCAACTGTGTAGCATAGAAGGAGCAACAAACCTATAATCGATCTTAACAGGGCTCCACCTGATCCAACGAACTACCACACTCTCTCTTGCTTCAGTGGTTTGATATCTTTAGCATTATGAATGATATAACTTCTTTAGCATTATGAGTGGATCTACTTTCAATAAAGCCAAAATATTTCCTAACACCTGCTTATTGCTTTTGTGATTGCTTAGTTTTTATTATATATCTACACATCATACGAACATATGATTTACTGTGCTTTACCTTATGCCACCTACATATGAGTACGGGCCACACAATTTGCTTAACCATTCTAGATAAAAGAATAAGGATTGTCTAGCTTTGTATACCATTGTAGTCTTTTGAATTTAGAGTTGCTCAATTGAATCACTGTGCCATATATCTTTTCTACATTCTTTGCCTCTCTTGAGTCGCTTTGTTAAATAGGTCGCTTGTTTTGTCTTGTTCTAAATCTGATGTGTTGATTTTCCAATCTTATTCCTCCAATTTGCGTATAATTTTCTTAAACTTTATCTTCCCTTCCTCCCTGCTATCTTCACATACCCTGAAGAATTCCATCAACAGGTTGTATGCCCTGTCTATGCTTGATCCTTTTTCCTTCATGTCTTCTAGAGATTTCATCCTTAAAAGTGCCGAACCGTCCTACAGCAGAGGGGACATTGGATAAGGTTAAGGAATTTGGTCTTACGCTACCAATTGCTATGCTTGAAAGATTCTAAAGCATTTTCAACAAATCGATTTCATGCATATCCTACAATCATTTCATGAGACATACTGTCCAACTGTTCATGTACCCAGTCTGTGCATTCACATTGCTACATAAGCGTGGAAGTCTGCCATTTAATGGTTCAAGGGATAGGTTGTAGGTCAGCTAGAATATGGCACCTATAATAGTATGAATTAACTTGCCATAAATTCTTCTCTCATGGCATTAGATCTTCTTTATAATTTTATGTTTATTTTAGCCATTCAAAGGCGATAGTAATGTATCCAATTTCATGTTTATAACTGATTGTAATAAAGATAGAAGTTTCTATATTCTTAATTTCTGCATGTTCAATAGTTCCTATATATATAACAGATTGCTTGAGCAAGGCTATCTACTTCATCTGTAGACATTAATGGTAGTCTAGGATACCTTATACCCGTAGCATGAATAATTAGAATGTATCTTAGAATTTTCATTGGGAGGATAAAATGATTTTACATGTTAGCATTTTTAGATAATAGATAGAATGAAATAATAGTATTAATATCTAATATTGAGATTATAACTTGTTTATTTATTTTAAAGCTGAAGTGATATCGTTATTAGCATATAGTTGTAGATAGTATATGAATTTAGATGTATGGTGTCAACAAATAAGATATAACAAATTGGTCTTTTATGTCTATTGTAAATCTGAACTTGTGCAATTAGAAATCCTTTATGGTACAAATCCTGTGATCGTGGATAGTGTAGAGCAAATTAATGCATTGTCTGTGCTTCCACTCAATGCATTTATGTTTGCTACAACATTTCCAACTTTTATATCTGTCAAATCTGCTTTAATCTTGCTGAGTATGAAGGTAGTTGTTCTAATTTAGTATTTCCCTTACTGAAATGGAAACTACCATTGGGAATTTAGAAAGTATTCTTAATTACTTCAGAGTTAAAGGAACATATATTAAGAAATAGATTAGTATCAAAATAAAAGCAATTCTTTGTCAATTAAATGATAATGCATTAATGTGTTTAATTACACGGAGAGGCGTTCTACATTCATAGTAATATGTAAATAAATAAATTCACAGTAATATGTAAATAAATAAATTTATGGAAGCCAAATAGATAGAAAAATAGAAAAACTTGAGCAGTTTCATGTGAGCATATCAAATATTCTAATTGCAAGTAATTTATAAATGCCAACAAATTGGAAGATATCTCTTAGCGTACTCTAGATATATTTTTTTAAATATAAATAGATATATTTTTTTAAATATAAATATACTAGATAGCTCTTAGAGAAATTATTTAGTAGGAAAAAAAAGTAAAAGATATGTATAAGATTGAAATAATATATGAATTAAGTCTTAAAGTAATGATATTGGTATTAAAATTGTAATGAAATTAATTTTAATAGTGATTAGAATTAGTTGAAATGTTTTTGAAATAGAAAGTAAGATTTTGGGTTTGTTAATGGTATTTAAATTGTTAGGAAATAGAAACTAAGAAAAATTCTTCAAATAGGTAGTTCGGCTGCCATTTCCTTCTTACAACTAAATGGATTTGTATGAATCTCCTGTGCCTCATTTGAGGGAAACAATGCCATATTTACTCCATTTAGTCGCTGTACAAGAAAATAATTTCATTTTTTTTCTTTGATCACTTGTTTGATCAAACGTTGAATTTGGGAATAATGTTTATTTTGGGAGTTTATTTGCATATCTTACTATGTTATTCTGTTTAAAAGATTGAGGATAAAAAACGAGTATATAGATTGTTTTATTTTCTTATAACCGTAGAATTGGTAAAGAAAGCCTTCCTTTTATTATTTATAACTAGCTCACTTTCTTATATAAGCATGGAAACATTTTAAAAGATTATAAGAATAAGTTATTTCTCTTTAGTTTCTTTCTTTATCTTTAAAATCTTTATAAGGCTAATTTGTTTGATAAATTATTAAAAATGAGATTTTAATTTAGTAAGTTTATGATAGTGGGTAACTTTAGATTATATTTTTTCTATAGATAAGAGAGTGATATAATTAAATATTTTTAAGCAATTGAATTGAATTTGTAATAAAACTCATGAAAATGTGTAAAATAGTTTAATTATGTTTACTTCATTAACATAGATCTGATAGAACAAGTTGTCTACCAATCAGAGATTGTGTTAAGCTCGTACATAGTACCTTAAGAAAATGGATAGATTGATTGGTCAAGATGAGAGTCTGTGTAATATCTTGTTGTACCTTTTAAGAGTTAATTTATTATTAATGAATGATTTCTATGTTATCACAAAATTTATGTGTTGGATTTTAATGGAAAGTAGAACTCATTTTTAGACTAGTTAATGACTTGTCTTCGGAATTGGTGAATTACCATGAAAGATCATTGTAAATGGCTAATATGTCTTATTTCATATGGTTGTAGTCTTCTTGTGATCTCTCGCATATATCTTTGGAAGTTGAGTAAAAATATTTTCTAGTTTCTGCATTTGTATGATGAGTTTGAGATAGAGAAGGGTAGTTTTTTTTGTTGTTGTTATAACTTCCTTATTTTACCTATCAAGGGAATTACTCATAAATATAAATAATGCATGTACTCTCTAGAACTTGAATGATACTCTAAAAAATATTATGTGATGAATTAGATCCCTTAAGAGTTGTTGTATCTAAGTCAACCTTATGGTTGCAAGACTAGTTGCCCCGACTATGAAGTTTCTGATTTGTTTATTGATGGATTTTGTGGAACTAATGTTTGTATTTAGTTGTGCTGCGCTAAAGGTTGATCAAATGGATTATGATTGTAAATAGATGAGGGATATTGTATCTATGAAAATTATCAATTTTGGATTGTATGACATATATAATTAAATTTATGTTTTAATTTGAAATTTTATTAAGTTCAATTTAAGTGAATTTTCTCTCTATTATTTCTTTATTAAATCAAATTGTTTATTGTTAATGTAAACCTATTTTTGGGTCTCACCATGGTAAGTAGAGGTAAATTTTAATTAATTAACTATATGGAATGAATGCCTAAAAAATTATTTTAAACATATATACATATATGATCATGGATGTATTCTTAGAATTGTAAGTTTCTTAATGTAAATTAATGATTTCTATTAAGCATGTATATTTTTCACCTTATTCTATGATGAAACTAACAAACTTGTGTGTATTGTAATGATGTTGTGGCTGTTGGTGTTATAGGAGCTATAGCTACAGGGACTTGCACCCCTTTGGGATTATTCATGGTGTTGGTGATGGTGTGGTTGATTGTGGTTTGGGAGCTATTGTAGGGGAGCTACGGACTTATGCCCTTTGGGGCTATTCATGGTGTTGGTGTTGGTGTTGTGGTTGGTTGTGATTTGGGAGTTACGATAAGGGAGCTACAGGGACCTATGCCCTTTGGGGCTATTCATGGCGTTGGTGTTGGTGTTGTGATGGGGGTTTGGTTGATGAAATGGTGTTGTGGGAGTTGTGTGATATGGGAGCTACTGTTTTGTTAAGGGAGCTACATTTGTGGAAAAAGGGAGTTTTCTAAATTGTGATTTTTTTCTAATTGACTGAATGTTCATGAAAACCATCACGTTCCCCTCCTCCCCTTAGGAGGCTTGTTTGAAGTCACGAGGTGTTTGTGATGTAAAATTTTATGAATTTTTTTGGAAGTTTCATATTTTTTTTTCTTCCAAGTTTCTTTAAGATATTTGATTGTTTTGAAATTGAAAATTGTCCTTATGCCTTAAGGACTATTTTATTAAGGGTTTTGATTTTGATTTGAACTAATTTTGAGATATTTAATTTGTTTTTATATGAAGTTTTATTTATTGATTTTATTTGAAATTTTTACTTATTGGAAATTTCTTAATTTTGAGTCCCTAGGGAATGTTTATTGTGAAATTGTGTAAGATCTATTTTGTGGCACTATAGTTCAACTTGACACTAATCATTCTCATTCCATTAGAAGTATACATGGTGTAGTATTTATAGAATAGATATATGTGATGTTTAAATATTAAAAGTTGATATGAAAGAATATATTGCAGTAATATATATTGATAATATTAATATACCTCTTGGTTAAATTATAATGTTGGGTAGAATAGTATACTTAAAATTTGAATGATTTAGTAAAATTCTAGTTTCTATTGCACTTTGAATTGTGTACAATTTCAAAATAGAGCAATGACATATCGAATTACTTGTTTAATAGTGAATAGATGAAATTCTCTTAATGAAATCTAACTTTTGTTGGAAGTGTGAAGATAGGAAATATTCATTCCTCGTGATGAAGTCCATTCTTAGGGGGGAGAATGTAAGGTCTATTCATCCACAACAATTTCTTATGTATTTAATAAATTTAATTATGATAATGTGATATAAGAAATTAGAATTTATTGGCTATTTGTTATAGAATTATTTTAACCTATATTTATTTCACAAAAAAAGGAGTTACAAGATTGGCATATAAAGAGTCATGTTGTTCCGTTTTAAAAGATCAAAGAATGAAGGAGGAAAGAGAGGAAGCGCATCTACTCATGAATCAGCCTAGATAGAGATAGAAATTTTGCATGATGTGAGGAAGTGCATCTACTCATGAATCAGCCTGGATAGAGATTGTTGAAAAAGGTATGGATATGATTCTAGAGGTTCTGTTTTGTGTTAATTGGTGACCATTCCATTTCATCAAATAATTGTCAATGCTCACAGGCTTGTCTGCTCTCCATTTTTTAAGTACACCAATCAATACTTTAGAAAGTTCCTTAATTAATCCTTTTCTGGTATATTTAACAATAATGACAAGGTCATGGATTAGGGCTTTACATTACCTTTGGCAACCTTTTTAGTTTTTCAAGAACCTTTTTACCTCGCTATCACATACTCTGGCTGGCAAACTTGAAGTTACCAACCATGCTTGGAGAATGTTATATTCAAGGTGTTCCTTTTGAATTTCTCCAACTGACAATTTATTTCCAGCGAAGAGCATACATAATCTTGTATTTGAAATTTTTAGAGAAGAATTTACCAGCATCGACTGTGTAGCCTAGAAGGAGCAACAAACCTATAATCGATCTTAACAGGGCTCCATCTGATCCAACGAACTACCACACTCTCTCTTGCTTCAGTGGTTCGATATCTTTAGCATTATGAATGATATAACTTCTTTAGAATTATGAGTGGATCTACTTTCAATAAAGCCAAAATATTTCCTAACGCCTGCTTATTGCTTTTGCGATTGCTTAGTTTTTATTATATATCTACACATCATACAAACATATGGTTTACTGTGCTTTACCTTATGCCACCTACGTATGAGTACGGGCCACACAATTTGCTTAACCATTCTAGATAAAAGAACAAGGATTGTCTAGCTTTGTATACCATTGTAGTCTTTTGAATTTAGAGTTGCTCAATTGAATCACTGTGCCATATATCTTTTCTACGTTCTTTGCCTCTCTTGAGTCGCTTTGTTAAATAGGTTGCTTGTTTTGTCTTGTTCTAAATCTGATGTGTTGATTTTTCAATCTTATTCATCCAATTTGCGTATAATTTTCTTCTTCCCTTCCTCCCTGCTATCTTCACATACCCTGAAGAATTCCATCAACAGGTTGTATGCCCTGTCTATGCTTGATCCTTTTTCCTTCATGTCTTCTAGATATTTCATCCTTTAAAAGTGCCAAACCGTCCTACAGCGGAGGGGACATTGGATAAGGTTAAGGAATTTGGTCTTACGCTACCAATTGCTATGCTTGAAAGATTCTAAAGCATTTTCAACAAATCGATTTCATGCATATCCTGCAATCATTTCATGAGACATACTGCCCAACTTTTCATGTACCCAGTCTGTGCATTCACATTGCTACATAAGCGTGGAAGTCTGCCATTTAATGGTTCTAGGGATAGGTTGTAGGTCAGCTAGAATATGGCACCTATAATAGTATGAATTGACTTGCCATAAATTCTTCTCTCATGGCATTAGATCTTCTTTATGATTTTATGTTTATTTTAGCCATTCAAAGGCGATAGTAATGCATCCAATTTCATGTTTATAACTGATTGTAATAAAGATAGAAGTTTCTATATTCTTAATTTCTGCATGTTCAATAGTTCCTATATATATAACAGATTGCTTGAGCAAGGCTATCCACTTCATCTGTAGACATTAATGGTAGTCTAGGATACCTTATACCCGTAGCATGAATAATTAGAATGTATCTTAGAATTTTCATTGGGAGGATAAAATGATTTTACATGTTAGCATTTTTAGATAATAGATAGAATGAAATAATAGTATTAATATCTAATATTGAGATTATAACTCGTTTGTTTATTTTATTGCTGAAGTGATATCGTTATTAGCATATAGTTGTAGATAGTATATGAATTTAGATGTATGGTGTCAACAAATAAGATAGGATTAAATATGGTAGATTTATTATGGTATAACAAATTGGTCTTTTATGTCTATTGTAAATCTGAACTTGTGCAATTAGAAATCCTTTATGGTACAAATCCTATGATCGTGGATAGTGTAGAGCAAATTAATGCATTGTCTGTGCTTCCACTTAATGCATTTATGTTCGCTACAACATTTCCAACTGTTATATCTCTCAAATCTGCTTTAATCTTGCTGAGTATGAAGGTAGTTGTTCTAATTTAGTATTTCCCTTACTGAAATGGAAACTATCATTGGAAATTTAGAAAGTATTCGCAATTACTTCAGAGTTAAGGAACATATAAGGAGAAATAGATTAGTATGAAAATGAAAGCAAGTCTTTGTCAATTAAATGATAATGCATTAATGTGTTTAATTATTGACATCTCTTAGAGAAATTATTAGTAGGAAAAAGAAAGTAAAAGATATGCATAAGATTGAAAGAATATATGAATTAAGTCTTAAAGTAATGATATTGGTATTAAAATTGTAATGAAATTAATTTTTGATAGTGATTAGAATTAGTTGAAATGTTTTTGAAAGAGAAAGTAAGATTTTGGGTTTGTTAATGGTATTTAAATTGGTAGGAAATAGAAACTAAGGAAAATTCTCAAATAGGTAGTTCTACTGCCATTTCCTTCTTACAACTAAATGGATATGCATGAATCTCCTGTGTATAAGGGTATAAGGGTGTGATATGGCTCATTTAAGGCAAACAATGCCATATTTACTCCATTTAGTGGCTGTACAGGAAAATAATTTCATTTTTTTTTCTTTAATCACTTGTTTGATCAAACGTTGAATTTGGGAATAATGTTTATTTTGGGAGTTTATTTTGCATATCTTACTATGTTATTCTGTTTAAAAGATTGAGGATCAAAACGAGTATATGGATTGTTTTATTTTCTTATAACCATAGAATTAGTAAAGAAAGCCTCCCTTTTATTATTTATAACTAGTTCACTTTCTTATATAAGCATGGAAACATTTTAGAAGATTATAACAATAAGCTATTTCTTTTTAGTTTCTTTCTTTATCTTTAAAATTTTTATAAGGCTAATTTGTTTGATAAATTATTAAAAATGAGATTTTAATTTAGTAAGTTTATAATAGTGGGTAACTTTAGATTATATTTTTCTATAGACACAAGGGTGATGCAATTCAGTATTTTTAAGCAATTGAATTGAATTTGTAATAGAACTCATGAAAATGTGTAAACTAGTTTAATTACGTTTACTTCATTAGCATATATCTGAATAGAACAAATTGTCTACCAAGCTCGTACATAGTACCTTAAGAAAATAGATAGATTGATTGGTCAAGATGAGAGTCTGTGTAATATCTTGTTGTACCTTTTAAGATTCAATTTGTTATTAATGAATGATTTCTATGTTATCACAAAATTTATATGTTGGATTTTAATGGAAAGTAGAACTCATTTTTAGACTAGTTAAAGACTTATCTTCCGAATTGGTGAATTACCATGAAAGATCATTGTAGATGGCTTCATAGATAATGAGTGAATAATTCTTAAGAATAAATATATCTTATTTCATATGGTTGTAGTCTTCTTGTGATCTTGCATGCATGCATATTTGGAAGTCGAGTAAAAATTCTGCATTCTCTATGATGAGTTTGAGATAGAGAAGGGTAGTTTTTTTTTGTTGTTGTTATAACTTCCTTATTTTACCCGTCAAGGGAATTACTCATAAATATTGTAAAGAAAGTAGAGGTGCGGAATACAGTTTCCCTAATGTCAATTCAAAGGGGATAATGCAGACAGGTTATGTTTAATTCAAATACAAAGATAAATACACTAGAAAATACAGAATAAACATTCAAGATAACAAAGATCAACACTAGATGTACGTGGGAAAACCCTTTCGGGTAAAAAACCCACCACCACAAGAGACAATCTTTATTATAGTAAACTTTACAGTTACAATAAAGGTCTCAGCTCACTTGCTCAGGTATTGATTCTCAAATTATATAAACCGTTCACTTTCACTGTACATTTACAAAATGAACAATATAATCGAATCTCATCATCAATACTAAACGACCTCACCAAATCTGTATATATATACACGGCCTTCAAGAGCAAAACTATTTTTAACTTCTACCCTAACCGTTCGTTCCAACTGACTCAACATCGCTGTCTTCCAACCGTTGCATAACTATCATCTAACTGTTCTGACTGTTCACATTCAAGAGGACTCATTAGTCCCACATGCACCAGACATCGGTTGTAGCCGTAGTATATATACACGACCACAAGAATGTTAACTGTCGTCACTTATGCCGACAAGATAAACTAGTCTACCATTCACCGTCCATCGAGGAGACTCTAGCTGATATCTTCCATCGGAGTGACTTCAGCTATCAAAGTGTTATCACCAAATATCATCGATGGTTCTTTTCTTGCCAATGTCCAACCTTCATCGGAGTAACCAATGCATATCGGTTGAACCATTGAACCCGATGAACCATTGAACCTGATGGGCAAAGTTCAAACCTTCATCGAAGTAACCAATGCATATTGGTTGAACCATTGAACCTGTTGAACCCGACAAACCATTGAACCTGATGGGCGAAGTTCAAACCTTAATCAAAGTAACCAATGCATATTGGTTGAACCATTGAACCCGTTGAACTCGATGAACCATTGAACCTGATGGGTGAAGTTCAAACCTTCATTGAAGTAACCAATGCATATCGGTTGAACCATTGAACCTGATGAACCATTGAACCCGACGAGCAAAGTTCAAGAGTTCGCGAACAGTTCAAACTTTGTTGATGAACAATGAACAAAATGAGGTTCCAAGCAGTAACTTGAGACATTAAGTCTCTTTAAATATAAATAATGCATGTACTCTCTAGAACTTGAATGATACTCTAGAAAATATTATGTGATGAATTAGATCCATTAAGAGTTGTTGTATCTAAGTCAACCTTATGGTTGCAAGACTAGTTGCCCCAAACTACGAAGTCTCTGCGCTACGCGTTAGTTGTGCAGTTACAAGTATGTTAATTGGGCCGAAGCAAAGAATATATTTTTCTACTGTGCTAAAGGATGATCAAATGGATTATGATTGTAAATAGATGAGGGATATTGTATCTATGAAAATTATTAATTTTTGATTGTATGACATATAATTAAATTTATGTTTTAATTTGAAATTTTATTAAGTCAATTTAAGTGAATTTTATTCTTTAGTCGTATATTTTCCATTATTTCTTTATTAAATCAAATTGTTTATTGTTAATAATTTGAGTGGGCATTACATGGGTATCAAAGCACTAGGTTGCAACACTTGGGAGCCTAGGGTAAAAGTGTTAGTAATGTAAACGTATTTTTGTGTCTCACCATGGTAAGTAGAGGTAAATTTTAATTAATTAACTATATGAAATGAATGTCTAGTAAATTATTTTAAACATATATACATATATGATCATGGGTGTATTCTTGGAATTGTAAGTTTCTATAATGTAAATTAATGATTTATGTTAAGCATGTATATTTTTCACCTTATTCTATGATGAAACTAACAAACTTGTGTGTATGGTAATGATGTTGTGGCTATTGGTGTTATGGGAGCTACGGATAGGGAGCTATAGGGGCTTATACCCCTTTGGGGTTATTCATGGTGTTGGTGATGGTGTTTTGGTTGGTTGTGGTTTGGGAGCTACGGTTAGGGAGCTACATGGACTTATGTTGTTTGGGGCTTTTCATGGTGTTGGTGTTGGTGTTGTGGTTGGTTGTGATTTGGGAGCTACTATAAGGGAGCTACAAGGACTTATGCCCTTTGGGGCTATTCATGGTGTTGGTGTTGTGGTTGGTTGTGATTTGGGAGCTATGATAAGGGAGCTACAGAGACCTATGCCCTTTGGGACTATTCATGGTGTTGGTGTTGGTGTTGTGATGGGGGGTTTGGTTGATGAAATGGTGTTGTGGGAGTTGTGTGATATGGGAGCTACATGTGATATATGGGAGCTACTATTGTGTTAAGGGAGCTACATTTGTGGAATTTTTTTTTTCTAAATAGAGATTTTTTCTAATTGATTGAATGTTCATGATTGCATAAATTTTATGATTATTTTCCTTCGTGGTATATGTTGGAGCTCCATGTGGTATATGTGGTATCTCTTATCTCTATCTCTCTTTCTCTATTCCTCTCTCTACCAACATCCCTCTCTTTATATCTCTATCTCTCCCTCTCTCCCTCTCTCCCTCTTTATCTCTATATCACTCTACCTCTATATTTCAGTCTCCTCTCTATCCCTCCCCCCTCTCTCCCCCTCTCTCCCTATTTATCTTTGTATCACTCTACCTCTCTATATCTCTTTGTCTCATTCTCTCTCTATTTTTTTTATATCTCTATGTCTGTCTATCTTCCTCTTTATTTCTTTCTCCTTATCTCCATCCAAGCTCTTTGTCTCTATCTCTATTTCTCTCTCTCTTCTATATCTCTCTTCCTCTCTTTCCCTTTAGATAAATAGGCTTCAAAACAAAAGGATGGTATCGTATGATGAACAATTTTACATCTATGGAAGCCATGTTTTAAATGTTTGGTTACAAAGTCTCCTTCATGAATCTTTAAAGAATATAAATTTCTTTTTAAAAATAACTTTTTTACAACATATTTAGTTTGATATAATGCAATGATTTTTTCTCATAAACTCATAGCAATGTTTTGAGCTAAAACATTATTTAAGCCTGAATTAGAATGACAACCTAATAGTAGATCTCTCTCTCTCTCTCTCTCTCTCTCTCTCTCTCTCTCTCTCTCTCTCTCTCTCTCTCTCTCTCTCTCTCTCTCTCTCTCTCTCTCTCTCTCTCTCTCTCTCTCTCTCTCTCTCTCTCTCTCTCTGTGTCTTCCTCTAGCTCTCTCTTTCTCGCTTCCTCTCTATTTTAAATTAGTCTCTAATTCTCTCTCTATTCACCCCCCTCTCTCTCTCTCTCGATAGAGATAAGAGATATAAGAGAGATAGGGAGATAGAGAGGTATAGAGACAGAGACTAAGAGAAATATATATATATATATATATATATATATATATATATATTTCTCTTAGTCTCTGTCTCTATACCTCTCTTATCTCTATCTTTCTCTCCTACTATATATGTATATCTCTCCCTTTCTATATCTCTATCTCTCCCTCTATATTTCTCTCTTGCCCTCTCTCTCTCATGTCTATTTTAAATTAGTTTCTAATTCTCTCTCTCTCTATTTGTTGGAATTAAAGTGCCATCAACCTTGTAAATCCCATGTTTATTTATTCCTATTATTTTTTTGTACTTTACCCATAAGGGATGTAGAGTTTCACCAACAACGATAAATATCTATATACTGGTCATAGTAATTACAGAGTTATTAGTCACAATAACTACAGAGTTGTTGGTCTCCGTAATTCTAGAGTTACTAATAGTAGTTACAGGGTTACATTTATTGTTGGCACCATAAGTAATTGTAAAAGGTGAAGTTGGAGAATCTAGGTGCCCATATTGAGGATTTTCTATTTATAGGTTGTTATGACATATGTCATAAGTTGTAAGTGAAGATGCAAGAACTTTGAAGGACACAAAAACATGAAAAAAACTCACAAAATAAGAGATTTTTATACCTTTCAAGCCCTTGAAATCTCCTTCACTCCTTGATAAGCTTGAGGAGAAGTGCACCCAAGGTCTCCTAGCTTTACCCAAATGTGACTAATGGATGTGGATTGCTCTCAAATTGAACACAATTTTGGCATAATAAGTCTAAGATGAAATTGGATGAGGAGCTATTTTGGCATGATAATGTTGCATAAAAATGAGATGTCAAAATGGCTTGTGGAGACTTGTATTTATAGGCAAATTGGAGGGGAAATGAGATCAATGGCTAGGATTCAAAGTTTAAATCCAATGGTGAAGATGAGATGGAGGGCTTAGATTTCATCAACAATATTGGATAGATGAGATTAAATGTGAGTTTTTAATTCACATTGGCAAGGGTTTGCATTTAATGAAGATTAAGACAAGTGAGGAAATAAAAAATTAATTTCCTTGGGAGGAGGTGGAATTAAAAATTCAAGTTTATTGGTGAATGTGCGAGTCATGTGACACATGTGTTTATTTGGCAAACACGTGTGTGAGCTCTTTGCATGAAAAAGAGCTCTAACATGAAAGAGGAAAGATGAGTTGAAAGGGTCATGTGACCCATTTGAATAAAAAAAATATTTTTATTCAAATGATGGGGGAGAGGTGTTAATGATGATTTGACCAAGTTAATCATGTGATTAACTTAATTAGTGTGTCTGAAAAAATTAGTGAGTGGGCTAATCAGGAAATAAAATTAATTAAATAATGATTTACTTAATTAATTTAGGTCTAGGGGTTATGTAGGCTAGGGGAGCTAATTAAATAATTAGTATTTATTTAATTAGGCTAGGTTTAGGAGGTAGGCTAGAGGAGATTAATTAAATACTCATGTTTTGTTTAATTAATCAAGATTAGGAAGATGAATAAATTAGTCAAATAAATATATAGGATATTTATTTAATTAATGATGAATGATGTTGTAAGGTTTGGTAATAAATTAATTGAATTAATCCATTACTAGGGATGAATTTAGGATGAATGGCTAAAGGGTGAATGATTAGGGATGGTTTAGGGTAAATTAATTAAATAATTTTGATTTTATTTAATTAATTAGTGAAATGGGAGATTGGTAATGTAATTGATGTAGGAAAATGGCTTGCGGGGTCGAGACATTTTCAGGTGTCTACATTTTGCCCCTCTTTGATTTGGTGTCATGACCGAGTAGGGAATGGCATCAGGTCAAAGAATTTTGTCCCAGTTGATGGGAAGGAGTGGAAATGGATGAAAGATGCCCCCTTGAGAGGTCGTGCAATTTTTTTTTCTGGCAAATTTTTAAAAAGGAGGGACTGGTGGTGAAAAAGGGGTTCAGGAAAGAAAACAGGGTTAATAGAAGAAAAAATGGGTGAAGATGGTTAAGATTTGTGACTTGGGGAGAAGAAATAGTGAATTAGGGATGACATGGCAACTATAGATAAGCAAAAGTGGGCCCAACATGCCACATTTACACACTGAATCCTAATAGACTATAGAGAGTAGAGCGATAGTGATGGCACAACCAAGCTTCCCACGACACTGACACCGATCAGAGAGGGTACGAGAGTATCAACGGATGGAGGAGGCTGGACCATAGGTATGTCACCTAGCACTAGTTTATGATTTCTCAGGTTTCAAATCACTTAGGGGGTCAAGAAGGGGGTAGGTTAGTGGTTTAGTGCTATCACGCAACCGCATAGTGCAATCAGGGGTAGTTTAGCACCCTTGGGTATATTAGCACCAAAAGGCTAGGGGGTAAAGAGGCAATTTAGTGCCATCTGTTGGTGGATTAGCACCATCAGGTGGATTAATGCCTAGGTTTTGGGGGATTCAACGTAGTTGTCCGGTTTAGCGCCTGGTGGGCCAAATCAATCCTCAATTACTTTGGTGCAGCTATGCTAGACACAACCTGATATCCAACAATCAAGCAACCATTTGATCATGACTTAGCTTCATTTAGTTATCAACCCGAGAACATATCTTTTACATAATGTTTGTGTACTCTATGTACAACATAGGCTTTCTAGGACTATGACTTTCTAGGAATTGAACAATACAGGACATGAATGTAATTGACTGCTGAAAGGGAAATAAAGAATGGAAAGGAATGTAAATAACATTATTGAAAGGGAAATACAAAATGAAAAGTACTAAAACAGAAAAGGAAATGGATAAACATAATGGCTACAATCTACTGAAACATAATAATAGAAATATAACTTGTTGTAATATAAAACAAGGTTCCAGTCATCCTCAAGTGGGCCCTTGCTTGGGGGACTGTAATCCTTTAAGGCTTACTAATTAAATCAACTCTTGCTTAGAAAATAGACTGATATATTAACTTATTTTCTTCAACATACAACATGTTGTCTTTCAACATATTTTTTCTCCTTCCTTGTAGTAGGCTGGCTGTAGGTATTTATACATCTTACAGTTGGTTACATACATCCTACCACTCCCAACATGTAGGAGAAGGACTCCTTATTTTAGAAACTATAAACTTGAAAAGGAGACTATAACTAACAAACTTAAAAAATGAGATATGCCACATTAACATTTGACTTTTTCAACTTGAAACAGTTATGACGTATTCATAGAAGACAAAGTCAAATAGGTCTCCTTCACTTCATTTGTTACAAGATAGATTTCCCTTTGCTGCATTTGCTATGGGCTACTTGTGTAGTTGTTGTATGCCAATATGCTCTTTGCTGCCTTATAAATGTTAGCATATATCATAGTAAAATGAACAATATGAAATAAGATATGACATTATGCATTAGTAGACAACTACTTAAATTTATACAATGTTTGGCATAAAATACAAGAGAACTAGTGCACATGTGGGGTAAGTTTAGATAGTAAAGCATTAGGCAGATGAGTCAATGGTGAAAAGATGCATTAGGAAAAGGATTTTTTTTTGACTCATCAGCGCCAACCCCTGGGGATTAGCGCAATCCATTGGATTAGCACCATAAGTGGGTAGATTAGTGCCAACAACTGTTTTAGCGCCAAACGTTTTAGGGGTTTGAGGTCAGTAAGGTAGATTAGCACCTTTAGTTTGGAGATTAGCGCTATCATGCGGATTAGCGCCATTGGTCAGGGGATTAGCGCCATTTGCTGGATTGGCACCTTTGGCAAAGGGATTAACACTATTTTCTGATTTAGCACCTTAGATAAATGGATTAGCACCCTTGCGTTGTTTTGTAGAAAGGGATTAACTTGGGTGATTTTTCGAACGCAAGTTGAGTTGCATAGGGAGCGGTGGCCTCAGACAATGGCGTGCAGGGAGAGGCTCCTTCTAGCGGAGCAGATTTGGTTACATGTGATCAGATTGAGTTACATATCAATGATGCCCCAATTGAGGGCCTATCGCATGATGATGACAACATTGGTTGAGAGGTGGCAGAGCGATACATGCACCTTCTTGTTGCCTACAGGGGAGATCATGATCAACCTCAAGGATGTGTGGAGGATCCTCCAAATCTTGATTATTGGTGAGCAGGTGGTATATGATCCTACAACAGGTGTAGCAGCATTGGATCAGGTGTTCGTGCCGGGGCATGTGACCTACTCCAAGATGGACAGTAGATGATGTGGGACCACCATCACATCAGAGGCTTGAGCGCTTATACATTGTACTTATGTGGGCTGATAGGGGGATCCTGATGCCCGATCGATGGTTGAGGGGTTTCTCGATTGGTTGGGGAGATGTGATTGAGAAGATGGTGGTGCAGGGTACTATGTATGCTTGGGGGCCATGCCTATTGGCCCAACTCTACCATGAGATGCACATGGTAGTGTACAAGAAGGGAGCGATCTTGGATGTTAGAGTCATATTACTACATGTATGGGCTTGGTAGCATATAGTCATTACGATGCCCCTATGTCCCCACGTGAGACAACAGTTCCAGCCATGGGTTATGGTTTATATTGTCACTCTCCAGCATCAATAGCTGGGGAACATGTGATACTAGCAACAATAGTTTGATGAGATGGATATGGTGACATGGTGACCCTACATGGGCATGGAGCTGTGGATAGATGATGATCGGTTGATGCCCTTCACTTGATAGCCTTGGTACCTCATAGGGAGGATTGAGCATATCATTAATCAATACATCTCCTCTTGGGTGTTGAAATAGTTTGGAGAGGTGCAAGAGTTGTTTGCAAGTGGTTATGATTTTTGCTCAGGTGTAGGTGGATACTTCGCTATGGCCATCAGAGATGTACACTCAGTTGGCACTACTTGATTTTGCAGGGTTACAGGCATAGAGATGGGCTTGGGCTGGTGGGGTGGCAGATCTAGGGATGACCCCAGCATATGACACTCAGTGGAGGCAAGTGAGACCTATAGGCTGACGCTTCCTGATGTTGATCCTGGTGTAGAGGGGGAGGAAGAGGAGTGTGAGGAGTATGTGATCAAGGAGGTAGAGGAGGAGGAGGGTAGGAGAGATGGGGATGATGGGAGAGGTGGGGATGATGGAGGGAGGGGGATAGAGGTTTTGGCAGAGGCAGTAGTAGGGGAGGTAGGGACATCAGGGGCAAGGCCATCACATGCAGTTCCTGATCCATGTACTTCTAGGCAGCACAAAGTTTGACAGAGGACAAGAGATGAGGAGGAGGACAGGGACACACTGCGGGCTCATGTAGCGAGCTTGGAGGACTAGGTTCAACAACTATAGCAGGAGGTGGCTTTAGTCTGGGCAGAGTGGGATAGTGCTTGCACTAAGGTACAAAGATTGCAAGGTTTGCTTGATGGGGGATTTGGTGGAGGGCAGTAGGTACAGATACTATAGGTATAGATTGGGCACTCGCAAGGCCAGCCACAAGCTCTGATTGTATAGTTGCAGGCCTAGGTTACATAGTGGCAAGGCCAGGCTCAACGCTATCAGTGTGAGCGAGATGAGGCTTGACAAGTGATGGGTGTAGGGTTGGGTGACATGTTGGGTAGGCTTTAACAGTAGGCCTATGAGTCTGGGAGAGAGGCCCGACACTACCATACCCTCTATGAGCATGGTTCTTGCAGGGCAACGTGAGAGCTATAGGAGCCACTCAAGGGATACTGCATCATATAGATTAGGGCATTCTTGGTGCTCAGCAACCACCTCAGCAGCAGCCACCTATGGGTTCACCTCCCACACAACCATAGAGATCTCCTTCTCACTCTCCTACTCATTCTATACATGAGAGTTTTAACCACGGCTCTTGAGCTTGTATATGCCTTCAGGACTTTATATGTATTTTGGCCCTATGGGCATTCTATATCATGATGATTATGTATTGGATTATTGACATTTATACGAGATGATGATTTTTGTAGCAGTTATATGGATGTGTTATGATTATGATGTATGTTTTGATTATGATATGGTTGTATGTGTCGTGATTCTACATTGATTATGGATGCTTTTATGATGTTTAGGGATGCACTTGATTTGATTTATGTATGGTGTTATGATTTGACATGCATAATGGTTTATGGGTGTTTTATTATGGATATATGATGATGTATAGGATGCGATGGATATTTATGTATGGATATGATGTGATGTTTATGCATTGATTTTGTTTAAGGGTAAAAGGAGGTGGGTTAATTTCAATGGTTTATGTGGAATTCTCCTTTTACACCAAACATTCCAAGGGCATATCAATCGAGTTGAATCTCCACTAAGTGAGAGAAATCACCTATCAGATTGGGCTGCCACTTGGGAAGCTGTGGATTCTTGGACATTGTCAAACAATGTCTCTATCTAATGCTCAAATGCTTTCAAAACCCTAATTAAGCAAAACAATAAGCAAATTCATGAATTACGACAAATGCTCTTAAGACAAGGTGAAGGGCAGAGAACCTTAAATCACTATTTTTTAAAGTTTGGAAGGCAGAGAAGTCAGGGACACAGGGACTAGCGCCCAAGTCCAAGGTACCATTTTCTTTGCAGAATCCAAATCTCTTTCCGACACTGATCTTCACTGTATCTTTCATTTTTGTCCTTGAAAAGGTGGAGGACAATGGTGGGAAGCCTACGTCCAATGCTAGTCAATCTTTGGGGTATAGGAAGCTCTTTGGATGCTGATTACCACTATTCAGTTTGTTTTTATGTTTACAACTTCAGAGGACACTAGTGCTAGCACCCGAGTCTCAAAATAGCTCCAATGTCCTACTTTCTTTAGGATCCCGAATCCTTGTTGTCTTCCAACCTCCTCTACAACTCCACTCCATCCAGATGCGACACCTATAACCTACAATCACAAGGAGTGTGAGGGGGTTGTGGTGTTTAGAGGCTTGCCTCAGTCAATCCCTGAAGATACTTTCAAGTCTTCTGAACACCGTTGTCAGATAAGAGTATGTATCCCGGTGAGATGAGGCAAAATCCAAATGATAAATGATTCAAACATAAATAAATGTCACCTTGAAGTGTAGATCTCATATGAAGGTTCTTCAATCATATTATAAGATGAAGTCAAATATGTAATCACAAACACAATAATAATGCTCTGCTCTGCGACAATGAATATCTTGAATGCTTTCAAATCACAAGTATGCTTAAAGTTCATAATCATCTTCTAGTTTTCAAATAAAACACTAAACATGCTTATAGATGCAACTACACAAATTCCCACTAAGAATTTTGTAATTCAAACTTGAGATGTCAGCTTAGGACCCAAATAACGGTCACAAAATTGACATAAAAGTTTAGGGCAGACCCAAAATAGGGATGGACTAGGGCGCTAGCGCCCAAGTTCACCCCTTTGTTTCTATTTTGTAATCATTAAATTAGCACCCCCTAGGTCCTATTTGCCACAAGGGGTTTTCTCATAGAGAATCCAAATTAACATGCAAGATGCTTATAATGCATCCTAAAGACCCAAGAGCTAAACCTTAAGAGGGAAAAGCCCCCAAGAGGACATTTTCTAACATAACCTTTAGCCCCCACTTTAATGTATGTATAAATGCAAGGCCAATACATGCATTAAAGTATAGTCAACAAACACAACAGACATGCCAGGCATGGTGAAGACATGCCGCAGACATGCCAAACACAATGAAGACAGTTATAGGCACACAAAACACAGAGAAGATAGTATTGAAGACACACAAAACATAATGAATACTGTGAATGCAGTGATTATTTTTTTTTTTCATTTTCTCATATATATGTGAATGCAAATACATGGAAAGGAACAATGCAACATACAACCCCAAAGGGAAAACACGGCATACAAAACCTCAAGTGTAAGTGTAGCATGCCGATACACATACACGAGAGGGGAAAGCACACCATACAAAACCCAAGTGGTGGTTAGCCACACAAGGGGGAAAACACATGGAAGACACATATAAAACATGGCAAACAAGGCAATGGAAGGAACTTATTGCTAAGCTCCCACCATCTCAGGTACATTACAGACACACATTGACGATTGGGCTTCGCCACAACAACCGCCAAAAACACGCTTAAGGGTTAGGATAGTCTCAGATCCGCCCCACCTTCGCAGAGGACTTTTGAAATAAAAGGATGTGCACTAGCTCAAGAAATAGACCATCCCGCCTTCTGCAGAAGGGCTTAAATGATAAAAGGATATGTGTGATATCCTGCCTCCACAAAGGGCTTACATGATTGAAATATAGAAAGAAAGATGTGATCTTGCTCGGAGATGCATCATCCCACCTCCACAGAGGGCTTACAAATACGCTTTGTTAGTAACAAAATCATCAGACAACTTTACCTTATATATGCCCCCACCTTAAGGTGGTTGATATCGTGTATCAATATTAAGCATGTTAAGGTAGGAAGAAAACACACAAGGGAACATGAGTTCTCGCAAAGCCCATGCCCCCCAGAGGTGACGTGTACTTTATGATCACCAAATATTCCCACAAACACACAATTTCCTGTAAGAAAAGGTGTTAGCATCCATATAATCATGATAATCAACAATGCATATGATCATTCACATAGAGAACCGAGGAATGCAAGATTCAAGATAGACAAAGTGCATGGAGCAGTTATGTTTTGTAAGTGCGATAAGACATCAAGATCAAACGGAGTGATCTACTAGCTAAGTGTCAGATAATATATAACAAACCCATTGTCATGTATGGACTAGGTCCATTTTTTGATTACTCACTAAAGGGACACTAGGTCTGCATCAATATAATATGTTTTTTGTCATCCGCCCACTAGATAGAACCACTAGAAGAAAGGAAACAATAAATCAAGAGAGGAGAAACAAGTTACTTAGGGACAATCACGTAGGAGGGTGCCCCCAAGTCACCAACCGCAATGCTATGTTCATAAGATACAATAAAAAATAATGAAAATAGAGGAGAGGCAATATAGAAGAATGATGATACAAATAGAAGAAGGGTCACAATAGAGGTGGTCTCCCAATATTGACCTTGACCTTACAAGAGAATCAAGGGTCATCCTAGGAGGCCTAAATAACACATAACACATCATGGGGGAAACACATCACGGAGGTAAAGGGTTAGAAATACTTACCTGATTCAACCCAATGTTAAGACCATACATATCTAGGACATCTCTCATGTTGTTTCGGTCTTGTTGATATTGCATTAACATTAAGTTTAGGATGACGAGAGGCTTTCTTTTCTTTAAAGGGATTATATCCAATGCCACTTGAATAATGTCTTGTAGTGGATTTGATAGGTACTAGAATCCCTTGTTGATTTACACCACATCCATTACCTACATAGTCATAGTTGTTATCAAGTATTTTAAATCCTTGACAATAGAGAGATGTTAGTTCCTTAGAAGATGATAAAACCTCATAGGTCTCATAATTTGTAGTATAAGTGAGAGTATTGTCTTTATTTTCTACCAAGGAGACTTTGGGTTTTGTACAAGCTTCAAAAGGTTGTTTGGATGAGATTGATGCTACTTTTGATGTGTCAGGGTTATTAAGTTTATATTCCCCTATACCACAAGGATTAAAATCTAATGAATCCCAATCATCACCAAAAAGTGCATTTGATGGTTGAGGGTCTTGCACAACATTATCGATGGTCAGAGGTATTATTGAATGAACTTGTAAGTTATTTAGTCTTTGTTGAGTTTTAACTTGTTTTTGCATTTCAATATGTGAACAAGTATTCGGTTCAGGATCGGCTTTCCAAGTGTAGAGTTTGTCTTGATAAATGAACTTAAGTGATTGATGAAGGGTAGACAAGACTGGCCCCATGGTATGAATCCACAGTCTACCTAGAATCATATTATATGAGAGAGAACCCAACATAACATGAAAAAGAGTATCTAATGTCACGGGTCCAACCATTATGGGTAAGGTTATTGTGCCAACAGTTGGTTTTGCAACATTATCAAAGCCATGAATGCTAGTCCTATTCAGTTTGATTAAAGACTTGTCGATCTTGATTTTGTGTAGTAAGTCCATGCCACAAACATTAAGAGCTAATCCATTGTCAATCATAACTCGTTTTATCAACTTTTTATTTATTGTGACAAAGATCATAAGTGGATCATATTCATATTTTGTTGATGGTATTTCATGTGGTTGAAAGAGAATATCCATTTTTGTCGCATTTATACTATCCAACACAACTACTACATCAGTCATCTTAGCAGTGGGTGGTACAATCACCTTTTGTAAACCTTCTTGTAGCATTCCGTAATATGTAAGTGATGTTTGTATTAAATCCCAAAGAGAGATCTTAGCTTGAGTAGTGCGGGGCTGCTTGACAAGATCATATTCTTATCCACTTTTATGAGTAAGATGAGGTGGCGGAGGGAGCATAGGTTGAGAACATGGAAGAGAGATAGGCACCTGTAGTGCTTGCTTACTTTTCTTGTTATTACAGGTGTTGTATGTGTGAGTAATCATATTGTGGTTTGGTTGTTGTAACACATTTTGAACACCTTGACTCAGTTGAGAAATTTGTTGTGTATATTTGTAGATGTAATCCTCAGGTTGAGGTGGTCCTCGAACTATTATAACTAGTTTTAAGAAATAAGGTGCACTAGGTGCTCCTTGCACAACCATCTTAGGAATATTGTTACAAAGTCTATTAGTGAATATTGAATTAAAATTGTTTTCTCCTTGATTATACCCAACATCTATCCCTAAATGATTTAATGTGAGGAACCTTTTCTCATCCACTAATGCTACATCTTAGCCAGGGAGAGCATTGGGATGAGAGGAAGACATGGTGTTGTTAGGAAGAATAGAGATATCCATAGTCTTCTCATCGAAGATTCTTGAGTTTTCAATCAAAGGTGTAAGATCTAATGGGTTTTCATGCACCATATGATCATAAGATAAATATTCTTTTTCTACCCATGAAGAATCCTTCTTGACAGGGATCCCTTTATCCATTGATGTTTCATTTTCCAAAGAGGGTAGGGTAATGTTTAGGAATGTGTCAACAATTTCATCCTCTTGTACTAATATATCCTCATAGGAGGAATCATTTTTTATGTCGTCGTTGCATGTTTTAGCTATGAATTCCAAAGCAGTATAAGGAGTTTCACACTAATCATTCTCAATGTGTTTTGATAAATCTTCTACTACCAAAGGGTATGTATTCATTAAAGATATGAAGTTGTCAAAATCAGATACATAGTCAAGGATTTCAAATGAAGAGAATTTAAATATATCCTTGTGATACATAGCTTGTATATAAGTGAGAACATGAGGATTCATATTAAGGAATTTGTAGAAACTCTCAAAGTTTTTGATGTATGCATGTAAAGATACCAAAGAGTGATGAGATGAAGAGGCCACAATAAAATCTCTTGTAATACCAATGTCCAATGCAAATTTATCAAATTTATGTTTTCAAATCAATGTAAAATCAGATTTTAAAATCTTTCAAAACTATCCAATGAACAAGCACAAAACTGTATGTGAAAATGACCTAAAATGCTTGATTTTTTAAAATTTTCCAATGCAAATGAATGAAATCCAAGGTGTTGTGAAGAGTTTCAAGAGGGACAACAAAGGATATTCCTAATAAGAGTCCAATGATTCAAAAGTATTATCCACAACACGCTTGTAATGCAAATTTAAAGAGTCGATAAGCCAAAACCTAGTGAAAATATGCTAAAATATGCGATTTTTCACCAATTCTCAACGCAAATGAGTAAAAGGAGTGTTGTGAGGAAAATTGTGATGGAAAATAGATTATAACAGTAATATCAGCCACCTAGTTCCATAAAATTTGTCACAACACGCCTATAGTGCCAAGCTAGGCCAAACCCTAGAGAAAATATAGCTAAAATATGTAAATTTTCACAAATTTTTAATACAAATGTGTAGAAGAAAGGGTGTTGTAAGGAATTTGAGAAGGGGAAGTGAATAATAAGCTTTATAGAAGTCCAATAAAGTCACAAGATCCTTTACAACACAATTATAATGCAATCCAATATGTAAAATAAGCCAAGATTTAGTGAAAATTGCTAGTTTTTGTCAAAATTGAATATGTGTAAATGCAAACCTTTGAGATTTGTAAATACAAAAACACACTAAGATGCAAAACTACATGCAAAATCAGATTTGAATGAGTGCCTAAGATAAGTAGTAAAATCTGAAAACAAGATTTTAGCTACAAACCTTAGTTTTTGAAATTACTAGGTTATAGGAAAAATTCAAAATTTCAAGAAAACCTTAGCAATCTTAATATAATGCACATGATTAAAATATGATGAATTTCTATAATTTATATCAGATATAATTTAAAAAAATTAGAAATTGAATTAATTAAATTTAAATTATATGAAAATCAAGCCAAAAATGCCAATTTGTTTTTCAAAATTTTCAATTTTTTTGTAATTTTTCAAATGGAATAGGATGAATGAATGTAAATCTATCAAAAAACACTCAGCAAGGTGCAAAAATTTAGAAAACACAGGTTCACCAAAATGTTTAAGTGTAAAAAGAGCTGGGTTAATTTCAAGGGTTTATGTGGAATCCTCCTTTCACATCAAACATTCCAAGGGCATATCAATCGATTTAATCTCCATTAAGTGAGAAAAATCACCTATCAGATTGGGATGTCACTTGGGAAGCTATGGATTCTTGGACATTGCCAAACAATGCCTCTATCTAATGCTCAAATGCTTTCAAAACCCTAATTGAGCAAAACAGTAAGCAAATTCATGAATTACAACAAATGCTTTTAAGACAAGGTGAAGGGCAGAGAACCTTAACTCATTATTTTTTGAAGTTCAGAAGGTAGAGAAGTCAGGGACATGGGGACTAGTGCCCAAGTCCAAGGTACCAGTTTCTTTGTAGAATCCGAATCTCCTTCCGACACCGATCTTCACTGTATCTTTCACTTCTATCCCTGAAAAGGTGGAGGACAATGGTGGGAGCGCCCAAGTCCAATGCCAATCAATCTTTAGGGTATAGGAAGCTCTTTGGATGCTAATTGCCACTATTCAATCTGTTTCTGTGTCTGCAACTTCAGAGGACACTGGTGCTAGCACCCTGTCCTAAAAAAGCTCCAATGTCCTGCTTTCATTTGGATCCTGAATCCTTGTTGTCTGCCAACCTGCTCTGCAACTCCACTCCATCCAGATGTGACACCTAAAACCTACAATCACAAGGAGTGTGGGAGGGGGTTGGTGTGTTTAGAGGCTTACCTCAATCAAGCCTTGGTGAGACATTCAAGTCTTCTGAACACCATTGTCAGCCAAGAGTGTGTATCCCGGTGGGATAGAGGAAAAATCCAAATGATAAATGAGTCAAACATAAATAAATGTCACCTTGAAGTGTAGATCTTACATGAAGGCTCTTCAATCATATTAGAAGATGAAGTCAAATCTGCAATCACAAACACAATAACAATGCTCTACTCTGCGACAATGAATATCTTGAATGCTTTCAAATCACAAGTATGCTTAAAGTTCATAATCATCTTCTAGTTTTCAAATGAAACACTATACATGCTTATATATGCAACTACACAAATTCCCACTAAGAATTTCATAATTCAAACATGAGATGTCGGCCTGGGACCCAAATAACGGTCACAAATCTGACATAAAAGTTTAGGGCAGTCCCAAAATAGGGCTTGACTAGGGTGCTAAAGCCCAAGTCCACCCCCTTATTTCTATTCTGTAATAATTAAATTAGCACCCCCTAGGTCCTATTTGCCACAAGACCCAAGGGTTTTCTCATCGGGAATCCAAATTAACATGCAAGATGCTTATAATGCATCCTAAAGACCCGGAAGCTAAACCTTAAGAGGGAAAAGCCCCCAAGGGGACATTTTCCGACATAACAGATGGATATATGATGATGGTGACATATGTTTATGCATTGGTTATGGATGATTATGGATTTGTGATGATTATGTAATATGTAATGATAAATAGATATATGCTCAGATTACTAAACATGTATTATGGATGGATAAATGATATACAAATGGATAATATATGAACAAATTAATAAACATATATTATGAAATGGATTAATGAAATGCAAATGAAAAATATATGCTCAGATTAATAAACATATATTATCAATGAATTAATGAAATGCAAATGGAAAATATATGCTCAGATTAATAGACATATATTATGCAATGGATTAATGAAATGCAAATGGAAAATATATGCTCAAATTAATAAACATATATTATGCAATGGATTAATGAAATGCAAATGAAAAAATATGCTCAGATTAATAAACATATATTATGGAATGGATTAATGAAATGCAAATGGAAAATATATGCTCATATTAATAAACATATATTATGGAATGCAAAGTGATGTGATAGATGGATAATGATTAATGCAATAATATGGTAATGATTAATGCAATGATATGATGATGATTAATGCAATGATATGATGATGATTATGTTGTGGTTTATGCTCTAATGATGATGATGTGTATGTAGGATGGAGGATGTTGGTCATGATACATATGATGCTTAGAACCATGATGAGGAGTTGGGGGAGGTTTGGATGTAGGTTTAGTGGATGGTTAGGAGGGGGTTGGGATAGATTGAGAATGGTGTATCCTTGGTCACTTGACGTCACTTTTGGATGGGATGGGATAGGGTTGGATTTGGTAGGGTGGGATGGGATGGGTTTGGATTTGGGAGGGGTTAAGATGGGATAGGTTAGGATTTGGGATGGGGTTAAGATGAGATAGGATTTGTTAGGATGGGGGCCCGATGGGTTGGCTATTTTCCTTTATTAATGCCAAGTCAAGGTGAGATGATTTTGATAATAATTACATGGTTTGATGGATGGGGGATGAGGGAAGATTAAGGATGATGGGTTGGGATGAGAATTGTGTTGATATTTCGAGAGCAATCCTAGGTTTATTATAGCGAAGAGGATATATCAACCAAGGTATGAAGGACCAAGGTGATGATATATATTCATCCTCTGCATGGACTAGACCCGCAAACAATAGGATGATCCCATGCATGCCCAAGATAGTTCAACCTTGTCTAGATGAGCGAAGGGCACTCATAGCATAATCTCTTCATACATAAAAGGTATGAGTAATCTTAGGTGCAAAAGGAGACTAATATGCTAGAACCAACCCTACGATTTACAAGATATGAATTCTAGACTTGGAGTAATGAGACCAACCCATAAGCATGCATACAAAAGCAATGACCATGCCCCATTCTAGATGTTTAGCCATATACCATGATATAGTTAGATCAAGGTAGTTTTGAAATGATCTTCAAATGGAACAAAAGATATAATCAATAATCAAAAAGACCAACTAACCAAACAAACAACCATTGTATCTCTTGTCAAGATAGGTGAGGATTAGATTGATTCTACCTATTATAGGAATGATATATCCATTAAGGAAGGGATTGATGGATGATGTAGAATAAAGTCGAAAGATGGGCAAAAGGATATAGGCTATACATTGTGGTTGAAGTTGATCTGATGATTGATGATTTTTACGTGAAGGATGATGCTTTGATGGTATACATAGAGAGTGTATTATATTTGGATCAAGTGTAAGCTCAGGGGATACAGACTATCCAAGCGGGTTGGATGGGTGCATCTTATGTACCTGCATACTAGATACTTCCTTCGTATTCTAGATTACATACATACCCTGTATTTATGGGATCAAGGCACATTAATTTGTGGGTGATGATGATATGTAGTTCTGATGTGTAGTGATAATGTGGGATAGGATGGATCACTGATGTAGGATAGGTGGATGTTTGGGGATGTTTTTAGGGTTTTTTGGATTTTCTAATTGTTTTATATTTTGCTAGATTTTCTAATGTTTTTGGATTTTGCCAAACTTTGCTTTTGGTCCATCTTCTCTTTGTTATCAGCAAAATCCTACTTTACTGAACTTTTCTCTTTACTTCCTTTTATCAGAAAAGTCCCATTTTTCTAAACTTTGGCCTTGTGTCTTTTTGCCTTATCAACAAAACTTGTCTCTAGTGAACTATTCGTGCTTTCCCTTTGCCTTTCTTTATCGAGAAATCACCCAGTTGGTGAAATTTAGAATTTTCAAACTTTTAGAAAGTTTGAGACTAGGGAAAATTACCGATAAAGGCATCATTTTCTCCCTTATGCCTGAGACAAATTTTTGAGAAGCCCTAATTCTTCGCCCTTTGTCGACAAATCATTGGGTCGACGAAGTTGTGAAATTTTGAACTTATAGAAAAGTTTGAACTTTTTTACGTTTGCCAACAAGGGGAAAGAAGTATTCCATGCCTTAGCCAAATTTTCCCTAGTTTGAGAATTTGAAACTTTGCTGATAAGGCCAAAAGGGGGCCAAAATTTAAGGCAAGGACTTCAAATTTTCTAGGATTTTTACAAGGAAAATACTGAAATTTGAAGGATTTTAGGCTTGAAGAGTTAAGTTTCAACTAGCTTTTGAAGCTGGACTATTTGACTCTGGGTAGAGAAAAATAGGTCAACATTTTGACGACCTCTCAGAGATGTTTGCCTACTAAACAAGTGGACCAGTGGCTTTAAGCATTCATTGGGCATGGAGTCTAAAAGGGATTACAATAGGTCAAAATAACTAAAACCCTACCTTTTGAAACAACACCAACAAGGAACAAGGCTTGCATTCTCCTAATGAGAATGCAACATGTACAAAAGCACTTATTGAAGGGAAATCTAAATCAGAAACAAAAGTAAAACATTATATACAAAATCTTAGACTAACCTTAATGGTAAGGTTTGAGATGGATCTTATTGACTGAGATTGGTAGAACTTCACCATCCAGCCTTGAAAGAATGAAAACATTGACTTGCTTGCAACTGATGATGATATATGGCCCACTCCAAAGTGCATCAAACTTAGTGTGGCCTCTAGGTTTGACTTGGTCAGCATCCCATTTCAGAACAAGATCACCCTCTTTGAAGGTCTAAACTTTAACTTTCTTGTCAAAATACTTTTTGGGCTACTTTTGATATTCTTCCAAAGTATCCATGGCTGACTATCTACGTTCTTCCAGTTCAGTCAATTTAGCCATTGACAGACCTCGCATCTTCTCCTTCCAATTCTAATTGCTAAGCCAATTCTAATGCAGGAAGCTCCAAGGATATGGGCAATCTAGCCTCTCTTCCATACACAAGAACAAAAGGAGAGTTACCGATGGCTCTTTTGTAAGTGATCCTATCAGCCCAAAGAGCTAATTTGATCTTGTTGTGCCATTGCCTTTGGTTTGTCTCCATGGTCCTTTTCAGAATTCTGATAAAGTTCTTATTGGTGGATTCAACTAGCCCATTACCTTGGGGGTAATAGTTAGATGATTTTTTCAAGAACATGTTGTACTTTAGAACCTAATCAACAATTTTGAAACCAGTGAATGCTTTTGCATTATAAGATATAATGGTGTGTGGAGCTCCAAACCTTGTCACGATTTCTTCCAAGAAACTCATGATTTATGACTCAGTGGCCTCTTTGAGTGGGACTACTTCAACCCACCTGGTGAAGTAGTCTATTGCAGTCAAAACCCATTTGTGACCAGCAATGGAAGTAGGGTTTATCATGCCAATGAAGTCTAATCCCCACTGTGAGAAGGGTTGATCAACCTGAATAGGGTGTAGTAGGAGTGCTGCCAATTTTTTCATTCCTGCAAAGAGGGCACATTCTTTGCATTTTCTTACCCATACATGGGCATCATTGAATAATGTGGGCCAAAATTAACCTGCCCTCATTATTTTCATGGATGTTGCTCTAGCAGAGAAATGACCTCTAGTTGGGCCAGCATGAAACTTGCTGAGTATTCCATCAATTTGATCCTCTTCTATGCACCTCAGTAAGACTCCATCCAAATTTCTCTTGAAGAGTATCCACCAAAGCATAAGGTATAGACTGCATCTTGAAGTATCTTCTTTTGTTTCTATCCAATTCATAGGGATACGAGTTCACCAGTAGATAGGAATTCAATGGCCATATCTGATGTCCAAGAATTCATAGCTGTTGATTCAGCTGTAGGTTCTTCCTCATTCAAATGGTAGGATGAACTCACTTCATCTATAGTAGTCTAAGATAGCTATTCACATAGTCCTCTGCCTCTAATCAGTTTAGTGGCTTTGATGATCACATCAAACTCCAGAATCTTAGTAACCCAGCTGGCTCTCTTTTCACTAATTTCAATGCCCATTATATAATCTCTCACTCTAGGACGAGAAACTAGAACTTTGATATGATTATTTGCCAACATATATCTAAATTTTTGTAATGCTCTAACAATGGAAAATACATGTTTATCCATGGGGCTATATTTAATCTCATAATCCTTCAAGGTCTGACTGAAGAAGGACAGGGGCTATTCCATACCCTGCTCATTTTGTTGCATCAGAATAGCAACAATTTTGTTCTCTCCTCCATGTACATAAAAGACAAAGTCCTTCTCATAATTTGGGTTTATGAGAGTAGGAGCCTAAGAAATCTCTTCATTGATTTTCTCAGAACCATCCTTCCCTTGCTTAGTCCATCTGAAGACAACATCTTTCTTGAGCATAAGGGTTAAAGGATTTACCAGGCCAGCATAGTTAGGAATGAACTTCCTCACAAAATTTATCTTCCCCAGAAATGACTGTAAAGCTTTTTTGTGGGCAAGTAGGGGAAGAAAAAGAAGAGCTGACGTCCTTTCAGGGTCTATGGAGATCCCATCCGTAGATACTAGATGGCCCAGAAGCTTGCCCTGAGCAAAAATAAAAATACATTTCTTGGGACTCAGAGACACCCCAAACTCTCTGCATCTCTAGAATACTTTCTCTAGATGCTCCATATGATTTTCTATTCTCTTAGAGAAGACTATAATGTCATCCAGATAAATCCGGATGAACCTGTTTATAAAACCTTTGAAGGAAATATCCATTTCCCTTTGAAATGTGGCACCAACATTAGAAAGATGAAATGGCATTTTTGCATATGACATGGTTCTCCATTTGGTTGTGAATGTTGTTTTAAATCTATCTTCCTCTTTGACAAAGATCTAGTTATATCTAGAAAATCCATCAAGCAGTGAAAATCTCTCTGCCCCTGCAATAGTTTGCAAAATTTGATCCATAGAGGGCAGAGGGTAGTGATCCTTCAAAAAAGCCTGATTGAGGTCTTTGAAATCCACATAGATCCTTATCTCCCTGTTATTCTTCCTCACAGGCACTAGATTAGTAACCCAAGTAGAATATTTAATGGGGAAGATGATCCTTGCCTGGATGAGCTTGTTAGCAAGAGACATTGCTAGGCATGTCAGGTGTTGTCATTGATGGCAACTGAATCTATCTTACACATCCGTATTGTGCCATTTGATCATATTGGAAGTCAGATTGCAAATTTGTCTAAGTCCGGATAGACAAGAACAGAGCATATGACAGGGTTCAGTATTTTGGTCCGCATTTCTCCATAGGTAATCATGTTGTGCTACGAATCTAAGGGAATGTTAAGGGATGTCAGGGCTACCTAAATCCAAAGATTTAGTCTTTGATGATGAAGCGATTGAAAGTTACAGGCATCTGAGTATCAGGTTTTTGTTAGATAGTTCAGTCCGGTGAAGAACAAGCCAACTTGGTGTTTGATCCTTGTGCGGATTAAGAGAAGTCATTGGTTGAGTTATTTATGAGATCTAGTGGTATTGGACGACATGTGTGGTGACTTGAATTCATAAGTTGTGGTCCACATTGATGTTTGCACATGGATTCAGCTGACAGAACAGTGATCTTGAAAAAGTTTTTAAGTTTTCTTGAGGCTGACTGCAGTTGGGGTAATTTCATTTTGCATATATATATGATCGATGGGTGCGAGCATTTTGAAGTATGAGAGTGCGAATATGAGGTGAGAGGTGCGAAGTGTAGCAGTTACAAGTGCGAAGGAAAGAGATCTAGGGTTTGGATTATGGCAGAATAGTAAAACAGGGCAGTAAGAGATGAAGTGTGTGAAGTCAGTATATTGAGCTTAACCGGAACTATAATCTTGCATTGTTAGATACTATTCTTTAGTTCAAACATTTCAGTGAACTCTTGTAATTGATCTTGTAGGCATTGAGCCTCCTTTGAGCAGTGAGCTCTGGGAAGTGCACCTGAAGGCATGTGCCTTCCCATTTTGTAATACTTTTAATAGAGTATAAAATATTGTGAGTTAACCCCCACCATGGTTTTTCCCTTAACCAGGTTTCCACGTAAAAATTTTGGTGTTCATGTGTAATGATTTTGTTGATGTTGTTCTTAAGTTCATGTTTCTTTCTTTTGAATGTATGTGGTAAATTAGTAAAGGAACAAAATAATAAGTTTTGCAGAACACTGATTCACCCCCCCTCTCAGTGTTCCTTAATTTCAGTAGAGCTTAGCAAGCTCTTTTCTCATAAGTGACTCAATCTTAGGGTTTATGGGCTGTTGATTTTGATGGACAGACTTGGCATTTGGATCCAAATAGATGGCATGTTGAGCCATGTCTAGATTGAAACCTTTAAGATCCTCATACGTCCATGCCAAAACATCACTTATTTCTAGGAAAGGTGTATAAACTCTTGTTGTTCAGCATAACCACATACCTTTCCTAGCAGTAATTCTTTATCTTGGGTGACATCAATCTTTTGATAATCTTCCTTTTTGAATGTCATATTATTTCTCTCATCCTTGAACTCATCACCTAGGATGAAAATGGCCTCAAGAGTAACTAAACCTTTGGGTAGCTTGTTTGATTTGAGTTGAATGATTTGGTCACCATAACTCTCCTGTAGCCTAGGCTGTGCCATGGAAGAAAACTCAGCTTCATTCTAAATGAAGCTTGCAATATGCTCATTGCTATAATAAATTTGCCAATGAATATCATCGTTAGGAACAAAGGGTCTGACGACTATTTTAACATGTTGATCAGGACCCTGAAATAAATCTATAGGTGGATAAAATTGGGCCCCAACTGTTGCCAATTGATTCACCTCTATATTCAACTTCCTTGGGACTACTTGTAGGTTAAGAGCATCAAAACTCTCAAATAGTCCCCAAAATCTATGTTGAACACCTGAAATACTTAGAGGGGGGGTGTATTAGTATTCCCTTAAACCATTACACATCAAATTTTTTGATCCATTTAGCATATTCAATTGCAATGAAGGAAATTAAGCATAAAGCAAACAACAACAATTCAAAACACATGAACATCGGATTTACGTGGAAAACCCAAGAAGGGAAAAACCATGGTGAGGATTAGTTCACAATATAAAGTAGTATCAACACCAAATTACAAAAGGCTCACTGCCAGAGGGCTCACTGTCTAGAAGAAAGGCTCACTACTAGAGGGCTCACTTCCCAAGGACTCACTATCCTAAAATAAAGAGATAAAGAGGTGGCTCACTGCCAAAGTTGAACTATTACAATTGCATCTAACATATGCAAGGAGTACAATTCCAATGAAGCTCAACTTATTGAACCAATATCCACCACAACATTAACATCATCTCCGCGGCATTACTGAGGAATTACAGACACCTTCTACTCACTGCATCTAGTAGTCTAACACATGAAAGCTTGTACTACACCACACATTTAACCATTTTGTTATTCCTATCACATCCCTCGCATTTGCACACACAATCATGATCCCTTGACACTTATTTATACTGTCTTCAACCTTGAGAACATTCTCCAAGGTCGGCATCACATCTTAACACATAACATTCAAATTAGGTCTAGACCTAAATATTCCCATAGTGGAAAGGAATGAAGGAGGACCACAACATATCTTAGCTCGGACCTAAATTCATCCAAGCACACCACTCCATGCTACTATAATCACCAAAGAAACTCCGTAATTAGTATAAACACCCAAGGTCGACCAAACATGTGTTAACACAAGTACATGCTTCCTAAAGACGACTTCTGGATCACATGCAAGGCTTCAACACAATCTATAGTATTCCACAAACATCCTAAATCCAACAAATTCCTCCGCAACAACTTTCACTTGACTGAGGATCACACCGAAGCACTCAACCAACTCTGTCATACACTACAACTCAAGAAATAAACTTACGAAGCACCAAACCATGAACAACTTGAACTGAAGCAATATATAAGTATTATAAGCACAAATCCAAAACCACAAAGCTAGAAACAAGTCTGTGGAGAAATTTAGAGCAGAATAGTTTCTCCCAAACACCTTTGCAAAGCTTAAGAATACAGTCCACACACTTGTGAACACAACTTCCTCTGCACAACGAAACAGAGCACCAAATTTGGAATATAGCATCTATGAACATCTATGAACAACATATCCAAACTACAAAGAGAGATCTTCAACATAGAGGAAATGTGGAGCAAGACCATAACACTACTCTATAAACCAAAATGCCACTTCATCACACTGTTTCCTTTATTAATCAAGTTTTCTTAAAAGCACTTGGAAACCAACCATCAGAAACATATTCCTAACATCTTCAACATTTCTTCAAAGCAACCAAATCATCTTCAACAAAGCAACTCAACCAAACATATTATACACTTACAACAACCTCATCTTTGCTCAACCAATAGACACAGTTGACACCAACGACAACACAATCTTGTTAACATCAATGACAACACTGACTTCACATACTTGCAACAATCTCCCCCTTTCTCATTGATGGCAACACATAATGTGAAAAAACCATCAAGACACAACTCTGGACCAAACTTCTTTTCTTTCTTACTCTCCTCCTTTCTTTTACACATCTTACTCTCTCCTTGAAAATTGACTCTTTCCTTTTTCACATTGCTCTCTCTCCCTTTGACATCAATGGCAAAGGGAGACACACCTATTATTTCACTCTTACCAAGTCTTCAACATTCTTCTTTATTTGGGTAATTACCAATATACAGACCCTTGTAACTTCTCATGCTGAGTGAATGAGAGGTTGAAACCTTAGATATTTCATGTTGCTTCATATTATAAGCTTCCATTAGAACCACATGGCCAAATATGCAACTACTGAGGAATGCAGAGCATTCCATCACCCTGCTAGGAATACTTTTACAAAACCAACACTGTCTACAAGCTTATCATCAGAAAAACAACCTTCTGGTGATCAGATCCCCATGAAACTTGGAACATACATAATGTGACCCTTTATAAAGCTATATTCCAAGTAGCTAAATATTAGTATGATGGAAATGCGAAGCAATATTCCAAACAGTGTTCAAAAGAGTAGTCATCCTGAAATAGAGATAAACACCAACTTATAGAGGCCAAATCTTCTTTATATTAACCCATGCATCTTCTTTATAGAATACATCTTGTCTTCTCAAGATATCAAACTTAACTCTACACTGATCAAGACATGACATCTAACCATGAAATTTATTTCTCCTTTAGGAACATAACATCTCATCTCTTAACAACCTTCATGATAGCCCCAAGAACCTTTCTTACCTTGTAACAATGTATGACATCAATACATATGATGTTGACATCAAGGACAACACATATGGTCAAAAATATCTCATTTAGATCAACACTCATCTATTTGCAACTTTTCTCTTGCAAGCTCCCCTATCACCAGTCACTACTACCTGCTCCCCCTAAGAGGTAGACATTATCAATCCAGGTTAAAGATGTGGCATGAACTCGCCCTAGACAGATGCATCACTATGCATCTTTAGTAATTACTCCTAACCTCTGCCAAAGATCCTCAAATGTGTCTAAGAGATTTTTTCATTGTCACCATCATTGTCAGTTTCATTCTCTAAGTCAGATGTCCTAATCTTCTTCATAATTTGAATTTTTTTTCCTTCTTCTTCACTCCTTCCTCCTAGAGTTTATTTGTTTCCAGCAAAATCTTTGCCCAAGAAGACCATAATATCAAAGCATGTTCACTCTTGACTGCATCACTCTAATAGCATGATGCATAACTCCATCTCTCAACTAGGTTCAAGCTTAATCTTTAGTAACTTATTACTAGCTTCTTCAAAATCAACACTCAATATGATTTTCAAGGAAATTGTGTGCCTTAAATTGACCAAGTTTGTCTCTGTCTCATCTTGTGTTCTTAGTGCTTCCTCACCTTACTCTTCTTCATCGTCACCATCATCTAAATCATTACCTGAATCATTATCCCCTTCTGCTTCATTGGAAGAAGCATCTTCAAAGAACAGCCAAACCAACTTTTTGATCAAGTTCATCTTCTAGGAAAACTTCATATATTAATTGATCTTCTTGCTTGACAAGATCTAATTTGGCATGCATAGCTAGATGAGCCTCAAACTTGAGATTTTCAAAAAGGCCTTCAATCAAAACTGTACTTGCTTGTCAAATTGCCCTTCATGAAACTATTTCCCAAATGATTGTCTTTTGCCATGTCTTTCATTGGTTCTCATACTTTAGGTTTCTATTTGAATGGATGTGCAAAAAGAGCTTGAATTGGACACTTGAAGACCACTTGCTTTGAAGCCCCTTGTTCACTAACCCATTGATACTCTTTCAAAGGACATCCCAAGTCCTGCACTGATATTCCACACTGCTCTAGTCATTCACATTGACACCCCCACTTCTTCCAACACCCTTCTCAATCCTTTTTACAACACCTTCATTATCCCATTTCTGTAATGGACGAAAAATATTCACTTCCACTACTTATCAGTTAGTCTTGTTTCTAGAAACCTCTTTTTCACTCATTTTGTGCTTATGTCTATAAGCTCTAAGGAGCTTATTTTTTGTGGCACATTTTTCTCCAACTTGGTTGACCACCAACTTAGTGTCTCCAAAGATTTCTAGATGCTTTATGTTCTTCTTCTCAACAAGTAGCAAACCATGATCTAATGCCTCATACTCTGTTACATTATTTGTGCAAGAAAAATGTAATTTGTGAGAAAAATGCAACTTCGTAGCAGTTGGAGAGACTAGTAAAACCCTTGCACTAGCTCCATTTCTACTCTTTGCACCATCAAAAAACATTTTCCATGGGCCATTGGAGTCATCATTTGGCTTAAGTACAGAAGGGACTGAAGAATTGTCTCCATGGATCATGTAAGTGCCCATGTCAGTTGCCTCGATGGTATCATGAGGATCAAAATCATAGTGATCCCTTGCCCATTCATCAAGAAATAGATTAGGGGTTGGAAGGGGTGAAGATGCTACCTCTAGAGACTCTGAGTCATGCACTTCCTCACCCTAAATCATAACATGAGGATTCACCAAGCTGTGGTCATAGTTCTCCACATGGTAATTTGAAATTGGTTTAGTCTTGATGGTGAACTCATGCCATATCTGGTTCTCAACAACATATGAGACCAGTCAAAAGACAGGTAGCCACCTATCTTGGCTATGAAGTCCCTTGACAAGAAAATGGCAAAGAAGGGAGGAAGATCAATGGCTGAAATACCTTGACTGAAAGTCAAGTTTGAATATGCATGTAGAGTTAGGTCCAATCCTTTGATCACTCCCACAATGTTTACAAAAGTGCCATCCAATTGCAATACTCTTGATGAAACATGGGTATACTTGATGCCTAACGCATCTGCTATTTTCTTGGGCATGACTGAAACACTAGCCCGTGAGTCAATCATACAATTGTGCACTAAAAACTTGCCAATGATTAAAGACAAGTAGAAAGGGGATGGCTTCTTTGCTGAACTTACTTGTTCTTCTCTTGGTTGCACAAGACTAACAGGGGCCTTTCCCCTCTACTTTGTTGATGAGTCAGTTGTTGCTAATTCAACTGATGGGAATTGCCTTAATGCTTCTTGTAACAAATCCCTTTGGGAGGGGATTAACATTACTTCCCATATTGGTACATTTATATTTGTTTTCTTCATCTGTTCCACAATATTCGAGGGAACATTGGCTACCTTATACCTTGAGGGAATCCATGTTCCCTTCTTTGATTGATCTGCAGCTTGTTCAAGCACTTTTGAGCCTGATGGAATTTCTTTTGCAGAAGTAGATTTGCTGCTCTGAATTGGAATTGTGGCACTAGCCACTTTTGCCTTTGAAACATGCTCCTTTTGTAAAACAATAGGTATGGGGCTGGCCTCCAACTGCCTCTTTTTTGACCTAATATTGTCTGCAAAGGGCATAACAACACTGTCCATGGGCTAATTGATAGCACAAAAGTCCTTAGATGTCCATAGCATCATATTGGTATCAGAGGTAGTCTCATTTGATATCTCAGGATCACTATTGGTTGCCTCTACTAATGATGCCTACTAGGTATGAAAGTTCTGCACCATTAAAGCTCTTTCTTGTGCTCCAAAAGCACAAGTGGACTAATTGTGAGGTTGGTTGTAGGCGTAGTACCAATCTACCTCTTGGGCCAGATTATTTTGAGTAGGGACTAAATCCCTAACTGGATTCACAGCCAGAATCTATTGGATGGGTCAAACTGTTTGTAAAGGTTGAGCTGAGTTAGGGTTTTGATAGCTATTCTATTGGTAACCTTGATTCTAGTTCTGATATCTATTGGGATTGTAACCCTGATTCTAATTTTAGTTGGAAGATTGCCCTTGATTATAATTTTGATGAGGTTTGGGGGCAGTTTGAATAGTAATACTATTCACTTTGTTGGTCAAATTGGCCATTAGGGTTTTAAGATCATTCTCTTCTTGAGAAAGAGAAGTTGAAGCTTTAGGCTCTGGGATGGGAGTAATAATGGGTTGCTGAAATGGTGAAGGTAGCTCTGGAAATTAGGGTATAAGAGGTCTGGGAGCAATTCTCCTAGCCTGTATTAGACAATTTTCATCTTTTAAAGTTGTCTCATAAGCAACAAGTAGGGTTTCAACACCCATGGATTGCATCATTATTGCAATATCAAAATTTAAAGCTCTTCAAAAGTATTACAAAACACCTTGTGGAGATAGCATGAGGGTAGCTAGAATTCTCTCCCATGTGAACTCTGGAATCTGAAGTTGAAATCTGCTAGCATCTCACTCGGAGCTCTCTTGATTGTTGTCAGTTGTTCCAGCAATGAAACATTATATGCTCTCTCTCCAAACTACTTGTAGAGGTCCTCTCCTAGCTCATCCTAGTCATGTATTGAAGCAGGGGTTAAGCTCCTGAACCATTGAAGAGCTCTCCCCTTAAAAGATGAGACCATGAGCCTGACTGCAACATCTTCATGTTGAATGTGATGGACTGAACACACATTGGATATATCTTTGATGTGCTCAGTAGGGGTTGTAGAACCATCACCCACAAAGGATGAAATACTTTTAAGGGTTATAGTTGGTATATCATTATATGCAACCAAAGATAAAAGGCTTCCTCCATTGAAAGTCACAAAAGGAAAATTTCTTGCCATCCTAGGGATATTCAAGTTTAATCTAAGTATGTGCAAGCTTCTTCTAGTATATTGAAACCTAACAGGAGGGGGTGTAAATTGAGCTCTTAAATGAGGTAAATCAGGATTGCTATTCCATCTCACAAGAGACCTAGATAACCTAGACCTTCTCCTTGAAGCAGTAACAGGCAATTTAATAAATTGGTAGTTACCTCTTGAAGAAGCCCTTGTTTGCACAGGCATAAAAGGTTGAACTAGTCAAAACCAAGAGCTTTTAGAGTCGCCAGGGGCATGAAATGTCTACCAAAATGTAGAATACTGAGAATAACACCAAATTCTCAGCTTTATTCTTTGATTTAGATTGCTCATGGTCCCACCGGGCATGCCGAAAATTGTTGTCACTTGGATTTGCACCCTATATTGGAGAGGTTTAATGGTCTTCAACAATCCAGTGGAACATTGAGATGACCTCCAAGTGTGGGACCCTACAAAGAGGACAAATCTCTAGAGAGTGGCTAGTTCCTTTGCTAAATGGGAGATTCAGCTATTCCTAAGACTAAACCTAATCTATCCACCATTGATGAAAAGGGAAAGAGGGATAAAACTACAAATTAAAGGGGGTGATACACTAGGTTTGAATAAGAAGCTCTCATAGAACTAAGAATGCACAAAATAAAGAAATATAGCTGATAACTCACACACAACTAGAAAATTCTAATAGAGGTAAAGAAAAGAACAAGATTGAGAGGAAATAAACATTCACAGACAACTATTTCTGAATTACACAGAGCTAAAACAATAGAAAAGGTAAAAATACAGTGTGTATTTCAACAAAAGGCACGATTACAACAAAGGAGGGCTCTGTTTGGAATACAAAAGAATGAAAAGTATCCAACTATTTTCCAACCCTCATTACATCTTTTTTACATGCATATATAGCAAATCATTACATTGACCTTAGTCATTTCTTAATAAATTGGCCCCCATGGGCTTGTCAGAAAATATCTCTACAAAAGGAATGTTTGTCTACAAAAACTCAATGCAAAAAATCTCTTGTATCATGGAGTAGCTGGGAGATATTTTTCCTCTTCAACGTAAGCAGCTGAATCACCACCTGCAACAATTAATGCAAAATATCTAAAATGGAATAGTTGAGTAGATTAGATTTTGCATTAATGGTTGATGAGGAAATCAAATAGATTTTCCCACCAAAATTTCCCTGTACAGAGCTTTTACAACACTTTAAATATCTACATCTAGATATTTAAAGTTTACAATATATTACAACTTTGTTTCATTGATTTCTGGATATCTCAATTTCTAGTCTATATTTTTCCCTAACAAAAAAATCTACTTATTACAAACCATTTTTTTCTTGCTCTCTGTATTTTTCTATCTTTAGTCGGCAACTTTATCTTTTTCTGAACTGTGGCTTGTTTCTTCATTTTTATCCTTATCAGCAAAAATTAATTATTCCAAACTATTCTCACTTTATCATCTTTTGCCCTTATTGACAAAATGTCACTTTTTCTAACTTTCCTTGGTTCTCTCTTTTCTACCTTTATTAGCAAAATCTCATTTTCCCAAACTTTGCTTTTGGTCCATCATCTCTTTGTTATCGGCCAAAACCTATTTTACCAAACTTTTCTCTTTGCTTCCTTTTATCAGAAAAGTCCCACTTTTCCAAACTTTGGCCTTGTGTCTTTCTGCCTTATCGACAAAACTTGTCTCTGGTGAACTATTCTTTCTTTCCCTTTGCCTTTATCAGGAAATCACCCAGTCGACAAACTTTAGAATTTTTAAACTTTTAGAAAGTTTGCGACTGGGGAAAATCACTGATAAAGGCATCCTTTTCTCCCTTATGCCTTAGACAAATTTTTGAGAAGTCCTATTCCTTCACCCTTTGTTGGTCAATTACCGGGGTGACAAAGTTGTGAAATTTTGAACTTATAGAAAATTTCAAACTTTTTGAAGTTTGCTAACAAAGGGAAAGAAGTATTCCATGCCTTAGCCAATTTTTCCCTAGTTTGGGAATCTAAAACTTTGTTGATAAGGCCAAAAGGGGGCTAAAAATTAAGGCAAGGACTTCAAATTTTCTAGGTTTTTCTGGGTTTTTTGCAAGGATTCTCCCTAAGAATTTTTAAGGATTTTTACAAGGAAAACACTAAGATTTGAAGGATTTTAGGCTTGTTGAGTTAAGTTTCAACAAGATTTTGAAGCTAGGCTATTTGACTCTGGGCAAAGGAAAATAGGTCAACAGGTGGTTAAGAGTGTTGAGGTGCTTCTCATCAAAGATTTCTAACTCATTAAATCATGCAACCCGATACTCCTCATTAATGATATTTTGCAATGAAATTTTGAGAGAGGGGAGCTCAACCTTGATGGGCAAGATGGCTTTAGAACCAAATACTAAGGAGTATGGAGTGGCTCCTGTGGGCGTATGGATACTGGTGCAATAGGCCCAAAGGGCAGGATTGAGCTGTAGGTGCCAGTCATGACCAACTTCATTAACTATCTTTTTTAGGATGCATAAGATAGTTTTATTCGAAGCTTTGGCTTGATTGTTACCTTGGGGGTAATATGGCATGGAAAAATGATGTTGGATATGGAATTTCTGACAAAGGGATTGGACTTCTTGATTTTTAAATGGTTTTCCATTCTCAATGATGATGGTGAGGGGGATGCCATAACGACATATGATGTAGTGGAGGATGAACTTGGCTATTTGGATTGGATGGTGGTGTAGGCGAGTGAAATAACTTCTACCCACTTAGTGAAGTATTCAGTAGTCGTGATAATGAACTTATGTACATTAGATGAGGGTGGGTGGATTTTCCAATGAGGTCAAGCTCCCATTTTGAAAAGGGTGACAGAGTTGTGATGGGTTGTAATTCTTGTGATAGTGTGTGGATGAGATCTCCATGCCGCTAACATGGAAGGTATTTCTTCACAAACTGATGGGCATCCTGATCCATTGTAGGCTAGTAATATCCTGTTCTTAGAATATTTTTGGCAAGGGTGGGTCCACTAGAGTGTGCCCCACATATACCTTCATGTACCTCTTGCAAGGTCATTTGGGCTTCTCAGGAATTGAGACATCTTAGAAGAGTACCATCAAGACTTTTTCTATATAATGTGTCACCTATGAGGGTGAAGCAAGAGGCTCATCGAATGAAGGTTTGACACTGTGCAGATGTTAGGTTAAGTGGGATGATGTTGTCATGAAGGTAGAGGTAAGTGTCTTGATACCACAGGGATAAGGGACCAACAATATCACACACTAATTCTGATTGTGGAACATCATAGGCTAGCATCGACAATTCTTCTATCAAGAACTCACACCGCTTTCTATTTTTCTCCATGTCTACCAAAGATCCTATAGTAGCCATAGCATCTACTGCCTTGTTTTTTAGCCTTGGTACTTGCTCAAAGTAGATTTCATGAAAATATCCTTTGATGTCATCTAGATCATCCTTTTCTAGGGAAGGAGCTTGTCATCCTTTGTTTTGTACTCATCATTGACGTACTTTATGACTAGTTGGGAATCACCATAGACTGTGAGCTTTTCAATTTTCCATTGGATAGCCATACAGAGCCCTATGATTAGTGCTTCATACTCTGCCACAATGTTTGTATAAGGAAATATTATTTTATAGGATTTTGAGATGTAATCCCCTTGAGGGGTGACAAACAAGATGCCTACCCCCGAGCCACAATGTGTGTAGGATCCATAAAAATACATTTTCCATGTTTGTGTTGTAGGTACAATTGTGAGGATAGACTCATCCATAAATTTTGAAAGCAGTGGTTGTTTTGTTGGGATTGGTGCGTCAGCTAGCTGATCTGCAGTCACTTGTTTGTTGATGACTTTTCTTTCTATGTATTCAATGTCAAACTCGCTTAGAATCATTACCCATTTTTCCATTCACCATGTGAGAGCTGCCCTTGACAATAGGTACTTTAGTGGATCAATTTTTGCTATGAGCTTCATCTTGTTATTGAGCATGTAGTGTCTTAGCTTTTGAGAGGTGAAGATAACTACCAGGCATGCTCGTTCTATAGGTGTGTAGTTTAGCTCATACACCACTAAGTACAACTGATGTAGTAAATAGCTCTTTCATTTCCTTGTTCATCATGCTGCACCAACAAGGCTGTTGAAAATGAAGGTAGAACTGTTGCTATAAACTTTAAAATTATGTGGTTAGAAAGATGAAAATAAGATTAATCCATAACAATTAATGTGTAAGTGATTTTGCACTTTCAATCCAATGTAGAATAGAAGAAAATAGCTTGCAAGAAGAAGACAATTATTTACATGGAGAAATCCTTTCGGGAAAAAACTCCACACCAAAGGTGTTTATGCTTGTATTAGATAGCTTTGAGAAAGATTACATTCAATACTAAAATTCTTTTGAATCCTGATACACTCCTAAAGCTTCTTCAATCTTCAAACCTGTGAAACCTGTTATGCTTTTTTCTACAACTTCAAAGCTTCTATATTCAAAATATTGAAACTCAAATTACAATAAATTGTATTTGATAACAAGAGACAAGTCCTCATGAAAAAACTAAGTGCTCCAAAGAGATAACTCTAAAGTGAAATAGTAGAAAGCAACCTATTAACTGCCAGTCCTGATTATGGGTGCCCAAGTTGTCCCTTTCAAACTTAGTCAATAGAAATAACATTTCCCAAATAAAAGCAACATTGAAAGTCTCAAGATTGGGCACCCAAGTTGTCCCAATCTATTTCAGTCAACTGAAGTGTACCAACATACATCAATCTCATACAAACAACCTACATGATTGATGTCCCCAATATTATTCTTAATCAACCCATTTTGTAACATGCAAGAGACATGCCAACACATGTAGCATCATGCAAGAGCTATCCAAAATTGATCTTGAGTTAGTGTCATGCAAGTTACATGCAACACCATATAATTGACATGCAACAACATGAAAGTCCATATAACTAACATGTAACAACATGCAAGTTCATATAACTGACATGCAACAATATGTAAGTACATGCAAGTTCATATAAGTGACATGCAACAACATGCAAGCACATGCAAGTGGCATGCAACAACATGCAATCATATACAAGTGACATGCATTAACATGCAAGCACATGCAAACTTTTATGAGCTCATGTAACCACATGCAAGTCCATGCAAGCTTTTATGAACTCGTGCAAGTAATATTCCAATATCATGCATCTCTAACACTTCTAATAACTCCCACATTATATCCATGCAAAGTGTATCAACAATATCCACTCATGTACATAAAAAAAGCAAACTCACAATCTAAAATTAAGACACCTCCAAAGTGGGCACCCAAGTAAACTCCCACTTCCTAGGAGTTGTCAATAACCCAAAATAGACTTCTAGGAGTTGTCAACAATTCTTCATGGACCCCACTCCAAAATTGTGTGCCCAAGTTTGACCCTACAATTTAGAAGTTAATTACAATAAGCCAAGTGTTATAATTAAATATTAATTTATCTCTCAAGTCCTTATGTGTTGGGAACACATTCCAAGAACTCTGGAGACACATGAAATTGGTTAGGATTGCAAAGTTAATGGCATCTTATCCCAACATTCTCCCACTTGACATTATACATTGTAATTACTCTTTATGAGGTAATCAAACTTTTAATCAAGTACAGTGATCAAGGTCAATGGCCTTACTGCACCAAGAGAACTTATCTGTAGTAACTAGCTTCATAAGGTAATCTGCAACATTAACCAAAGTGTCAACTTTTTCAATCAAAACCTTACCATTCTCAATCATTTATCGCACAAAGTGATATTGAACATCAACATGCTTAGGACGAGCATGATACATAGGAGTTTTAGCTAAATAAATAGCACTCTGATTGTCACATTCAACCCTTACTATCCTGCAATCAAAACCAATACATGTTCCTGTTAGTTTGGTATGGTTGTCTTCATCATTGATGTCAAATTGGTTGTCTCTTGTGCATTCATGTTGCAGATGGTCTTCAAGGTGCAAAGGAGTTCAAGGTGTAGATAGTCTTGACAGTTGATGTGTTTATGATCTCCCATTCGTGTTGCAGATGGTCTTAACAGTTGATATTATATCTCCTGATATGGCATATGATATCAGTGATGATGATATAATGATGAATATGTGATGATATTTGTAACAGTTATCATTTGATATGGTGGTGTTCTATAGTTGATCTCAGAAGGTTGTATTGTGACACTTGACTATGCCATAATGGTTGAGGCACTTTCTGCATTCTATAAGGGTTTTATTGATTTTATACTCTAGCAAGGGTTTTAGTCTGTAATGTGGACATTGGGCTCACCTGTATCAATTTCCTTTAATGGCATTTTGAAATCCTCTATATCATGAGACAAAGAAAAGCCATTTGTCTTCAAGACTCTACAGTTAATGGTCTGATCTTCCTTGACCTGTATATGGTCTGCAGTTATGAAAGGCATATGACCTATATCTCAAAGCTTCCTTGTTGAGGTAATGGTCTGCAGTCAGCTATTGGTGATATGAAATGTTATAAGGTTTCATTTTCATATGGTCTGCACTCAAACAAATGTTCTATATGTTTTATAACCCTAAGTCTAAGTTCCTAAGACTCTCTTTGTAACCCTCAAGTGCACGCCACATACTTTATTTCTTTTTAGTAGTTGACTAGGTAAGTAGGTTAAAAGTGACTTAAGTCACATTTTGAGGGTCTTCTGTCCGTTGAATGACCAACCCTGATCACCTAGGGTCACTGGTGTGCGAAGGTAGCTCAAAGATGTTTTTAAGCTTGTGGCAGGAGATAAGTATCGAACGGTTGAAGATTATCTGTGGTTAAGAGAAGATAATGTGGTGGTCTTTTAAAAGGAATTTGAATGCCAATGGTCATAATTTCCATTTAAATTTGACATGCTTTTTCCAAACAAAAGCCTAAAAACATGGTTTTTTATCCTTTTGGACAACGAAGATCAGATGGGAATTTAGAAAGTTTGTGAAGATGATTTGCTTATTGGGTAGAGAATTTAGAAAGCCACGGAATGCTTCTCTCTGCTAATATAAGAAGTTATCAGTTTGGTAAATATTTTTTTTATGTATTTTTTATTTTTGCAGAGGTAAAATTGGAATGAAGGTTAAGGATGGATGTTAAGAATATATGTTTTCTGCATGAGTATGAATGTTTTCTAACTGAGCATAAAGATTTCAAGTATTATTGAAAGACATTGAAATATCAGTCATGTTCTTATCTGAGAAATTGATTTGATGGAGGATACTTTTATAATATTTTTCTAATTCAAGGTGATTTGGTGTTTGAAGTATCAAGTTAGAAGTTGAAGATTGTATGGCAAGCAAAGAAGGTTTACAAGTGAGAAGATTTGAAGGAGTCATAATTGTAGAGTTCTTTGCAGAGATATTCAAATATTGGTTTCTTGTCAAAATTGTAAAGATTGTGTCCAAGAGAAAGTTTGTCAAGTGATAGCTAAAGGGAGGAATAAGGTCTTGTGCAAAAGAGAATCAGGGTAATCCGCTGAGGTGATTTTGATTTGTAATCAAGTTGAGTGTATAGGTCAGTGAGACCTTACTTTGTTAGTGAGACTTTGATCAGCCAGTGAGGCATTTTTGAGAGGTTTTTCTACCCCAGGAGGGTTTTCCTCTCATATATTTTTTGTGTCTTGATCTCTTGTCTTATGTAAATTCAAATTTATCATACATGGTTGAATAATTAGCTTTTAATTTGTTTATTTGATAAAGCTACTGGTCAAAATTGACAAGAACTAAAATTTTGTTACAACACTAATTCACCCCCCCTCTCAGTGTTGTGTGTACTCCTACAATTTGTATCAAAGCCTAGTTCCCATTAGAAGGCTTAATCAGGTCCTATAAGTGGAGTACTAGTCATGGGAAGTCAAGAAGGTTTTTCAACATACAAGGCACCTTTATTTGATGGGTCTAATTATGCTTTCTGGAAGTATAGAATGGAGTCATATTTGTCTTCTTTGGGCTATGATGTGTATGCTGCCATAGAAAATGAGTATAAAGCCACAACTCCTCCATCTACTCCTAATGAGAAGAAGGCATATGAAAACAATGCTAAGGCCAAAAATGTAATATGCTGTCGTTTGTCAAATGAGATACTTGTCAAAATCATGGACTGCAAGTCAATTGAAGCCATATGGGATAAGTTATCCAATATCTATCAAGGAGATTGTTAGTGCCTGAATTGACTGGTAGTTTTCTGAGCATTTTTCATTCAGGCACTCTCCCTAAGTATCCAAAAAATGTTCTAAGTAATGGACCTTCTCAGTAGTTTTCAGATGCATCATCATGTTTTCTTTGAGGAGGAGGTCATCATCATCATGATTGTTTCGATGAAGGTCTGCATCATCATGTTCTCCGTCGGCCGGTTTCTCATCGTCATCATCATATTGAAATATCGGGTGATGTTTGGTTTTTATCCTGATGATGCTGATGAGCTACAGTGCGCTTTGGTTTGTTCGCGGGGGTGATTTCTCAAGTATCCGGTGATCTTCCATTTATCACCTTGCGCGAACATGATGATGATGTTGCCCCGATGAGGTTGTTCGACCTGACTTGCTTTTTCTTAAGGGTCGTCGTCATCATCATCATATTTCCAGTTATCACCGTGTTGCCTGTGGGGGTCATCATATTATCTGCATCATGATATCTCGCCGGGGTGATATTTCTATCATCGGGTGATCTTGGTTAGGATCATCCTGATGATGTTGTTGAATAGTTCTTAGTGCGACCCGATATTCACTGGGGTCATCATATCTTGAACGTCAGGATGATCTTAGTCAATATCATCCTGATGATGTTGTATCACTTCTTGTTCATTGTTTTGCCATCCTGATGATGATGCTGACGTCATCCATATATCAGGGTGATATCCGGTTCTTTCTGCCTATCTGCATCATGATATTTCTGAAGGAGGGGGTGATATTTTCATATCACTCGAGTGTGTTTGTTCCAGCATCATGATGATGCTGATATCAAGGAGATATCCGCCTGCCGGCTTCGTGCGCTATTTACTGGGGGTGATCTTTTCAAGCAGCATCATCATATTCAGTTATCGCCCCGATTTTACAGAGGAGCTACAGTGCAACCTGATATTTGCGCATCAGGAGGATATTTCCAAATATCCGGTTGTCTTCTGGATATCATGATGATGTTAATATGATGATGACGTCATCAAGGTCCGCGGGGGTCATATTTCTAACAACTGATCATCTTGAAAAGACCTCCTGATATTTGCAAATATGATGATGACGTCAGCAGGATATGATGATGATGTCATCAGGATGTTCATCGGCCAGACTTTTGTTATAGGCTCAGCAGGAGGATGTTTCTCCAATGGATCCGGTTGTGCCGATGAAGGCGAATATCATGCAGTTTGTATTGCAATATGATGATGACGTCAGGGTGATATTTCGAACAACAGGATATCATGCTGCTGGAGGATGATGATGATGAGGTATATACTAGTGTCGTCAGGAGCAAAAGCACTGACATGATATATGCTCATGACCTAGTATATTAAGTGTTAAGGAGGTTGCTGCGGGGTGCATGTGGGATAATGTTATCCTGCATATTCGAAATATCATGATGATGAACCTCGGCGGGAAGTGGTTGCGATCGACTGTTTGATGATCTTCCCGAGGCCGCGGGTTGGTGCGCCATCAATGGTGATTGTTGCAGAGGTATGGGCGATGGCGTGGACGGATGTAGTACCTGATTGAAGATCTGAATCCCTAGGCGGCGGCGCAAGGCTCGAGAAATCTTCCTGTCTCCTCCCCTACCTGCTGCATTCATGTTTGAGCGCCATCTTTCTATGATACTGTATATCTGGCAGGAGTTTTGGTCAACCTGGTAGTTAATGCTGAATACACCCTCCTGCTATATAATGCAGATGGTGTTATTCATTCAGGGTTGTTGAAAGTTGTAGATTTTTGGGCTCTGTAATCCATAACCAGCTGATCTGGTTGCTCTGTACAGTTTGTCTTGTGAGTTTATGTATCTCCTGTTGTAGGACTTGGCATGGATCCACTGATTTCATGGTTGATCTTATATGAGTAATGCTATCTTAGCATGTGTTGTGTTAATTCTGTCTCCAGTATTGCATGTATTCTTCTTCTGGATCTGGATATTTGTGTGATGTTTAGATTCTAGAGCATAGAATTCCTATGTTGAATGTCTGATCTTTTAACCTCTGCTCAAGGGGCAGATTAAACTGTTTTCAGGTTGAACATTGGGAAGGGTATACTGCAGTAGGGATGCCATAAGTAGAGATAGCTCAACACTCTTCATTGGGAGATATCTGTAAGGCAGATATCATGTGTATCCCCCTGAAATCCAGTTTTAGCTATTCATGCTGATCATTCACAGGTGTATGTCTACCGACTCCAAGCCCTGGATAGGCACCAATCATGCTGTGTTCTTGTGTTATACACCATGTCCAGCTTTGCATCCAAATTCATATCAAAACACTTCATACCTCCACCTGTTAGTTGTAGGAGTAGGATTAGGAACCCCCTACATACTCTCATACTCAACCAGACATCATGTCCAAGAATGTTGCCAGCCTTGTGATCTATCATGCAGATCTTGGTCCATACATGAGAGTATTCTGCCTGTTGTTGTCAAGTTAGATCTTTCTATCTTTGAGCTAGTCAAGGTTACATCTTAAGTTATAGGGATACCCCCCTTGGTGCGGCAGAACCAGAAGTGAAGGGGAGGAGCTCACGCAACCTCCTGTATTCAGTTGGCCTGAATCTGCCTGTGCATTAGAAGTGGCAAACCCTAATGCTGATTCAGAAGAAATGCCAATAGAGATGACATAATTAAGGAAGAAAAGTTACAGTCTTATAGAACAAAATTTGAAAGTCTCAAGATGAGTGATGATGAGAAAGTGGCAGATTATCTCCTGAGAGTTCAAGAAGTTGTTAATGCTATTAGGGGCTTGGGTGATACCTTAGAAGAAAAGGCAGTTGTTACTAAGGTTTTAAGGACTCTAACTCCTAAATATGAATCCAAAGTATCTTTTGCTACTATTAAGGCACCTCTTGAAACCTTCCAATTTTTATTAGTAAATGTAACAATGAAACCTTCATCAGCTAGCTGCCCTTCTGAAATTAAATTCCTATTCAGCCTTGGAATGTGCCTTATCTCTTGTAGTAGCCAATGATTCCCATTCTGCAACTTAATCTTGATTCTTCCCTTTCCAACAATCTGACAGGGTTCGTTATCTCCCAAATAAACCAGCCCAAAATCCCCTTGGACATAATCAAGAAAATAACTTCTATGGGGTGTAGCATGAAATGAGGCCCCTGAATCTAAAACCCATGAATCATCAGCATTATCTAGGGAAAGAATCAAAGCATCATCTTCAGATTTATTACTAACCATATTTGCCTCCTTATTGCCTTCTTGTTTGTCTCCTTCTTTATTCTTCCGAGACCAGCAATCTTTCTTTAGATGACCTAGTTTCCCATAGTACCAACAATCCTTCTATCCTCTGGATTGGGATCTCTTGTCCTTTGATTTTCCTTGTGACTTCCCATGACCTCCAGAACCTTTTCCTCTCTCCTTTGATCTGCCCCTGCTTTCTACATTCAAAACATTACCTGATGTGGACCCTCCTAATCTTTTCCATCGTATTTCCTCGCTAAGGATAACACCAAGAACATCAAATTTCAAAGTATTTGAACCAGAGACAGAGTTACTTATAGCCATTACCAAGCTATTCCAACTTTCTGGTAAAGAACATAAAACCAAGAGAGCGCTCACCTCTTCATCAAATTTCACTTTTACAGAAGTTAACTAACTGGTAATCATATTAAACTCATTTAAATGATTTGTCATAGATCCACCTTCAATCATTTTCAGATTAAACAAACACTTCATGAGAAATACCTTGTTTGAGGTTGAGGGTTTTTCATACAATTTGGCCAAAGCTTTCATCAGTTCATCTGTTATCTTCGCTTATGTCATATTGAATGCCACAGATAGTACCAGGCACAACTGAATGGTTCCCAGTGCCTTTATGTCCAAAAGATTCTAATCCTCGTCAGTCATTGTTGTTGGTTTCTTAGCTATTCCTTCCAACGGCCTCCATAAATCCTTCTGATAGAGATAATCCTCCAGCTGCATCTTCCATAATTGATATTTCTACCCATTGAATTTATCTACCTTCAATTTACCCTCATCCACCATTGCTCGCACTCAACTGTGAGACTCCCTCTCAATTGTGAGACCTTCCTACAAATGATAATCGAACACAACCTGCTCTGATACCACTTGTTAGGGTTAGTTGACAGAAGATATCAATTAAATACAAATAAATATTAAATAGAGGAATGAAAATACATAGAAATAATAACAGCAAGAGACAAGTTTTAACGTGGTTCACCCAAACTCGGGCTACATCCAGCAACAGAGAGTCCAATATTATTATCCAGTAAATCAAACCAATTACAACCAGCAATCCTTGCAACTCAATAGCGCTGCAATATGCTACAATACATCAACAGAAACCCTAACCCTTAGCCGCTTTTATCAAGCCTTATGCCAATTACAAAAATAGGGTTTTTTATGTCAGCTAATAGAAAAAATAACTTCTCGACCCTACCCTGTATTGCGACAAGGAGCGCACCAGGGGTGCTATCCCTGGACCCCGCAAGGGGCACTGCCCCTTGACCCCGTTAAATAATTTGGAGGGAAATTGCGTCGATAAAAGTGGGGTAAATTTAACCTCTAAGTCTTATTAGGCTCCATATAACAACTTAAAGAAGGCACTACATGGATTCAAGCAAGCCCACAGAGCTTGGTATGCAAGGCTAGATAGGTATTTATTACAACAAGGATTCAATAAAGGGACTGCAGATAGCAATCTATACATCAAAGTAAGTGGAGATCAAATTCTAATTGTGGAAGTGTATGTAGATGATATAATCTTTAGTGGAAATGAAGGTATGTGTAAGAGTTTTGCAAATGAAATGCAGAAAGAATTTGAAATGTCAATGTGTGGGGAAATGAATTTCTTCCTTGGGTTACAGATCAATCAGATAGATAAGGGTATTTTCATTTCTTAGTCAAAGTATGTAAAAGAGTTGTTAAAGAAGTTTGGAATGGAAGATTCTAAACTAGTTTGTACTCCTATGGTTACTAGTTGTAAGTTGAGCAAGAATGATGAATCTCCTAAGGATGATTAGAGCAAGTATAGATCAATGATTAGAGGATTACTATATCTAACTGCTACTAGACCAGATATTATGCATGCAGTCTATCTTGTGGCTAGATTTCGAGAAGATCCTAGAGAGTCACATGTTATGGTAGTTAAGACGATATTCAGATATTTAAAGGGCACTTTGGATCATGGCTTGTGGTATCCAAAATATATTGACTTTACTTTAAGTGCTTATACAGATGCAGATTGGGTTGGTTGTGTAGATGATAGGAAAAGTACAAGTGGTGGTGCATTCTTTCTTGGATGCAGTTTGGTTTCTTGGCTAAGTGAGAAACAAGATTTAGTGTCTTTATCTATTGCAGAGGTAGAATATATTGTTGCAACATCATGTTGCACATAGGTATTATGGATGAGACAAACCTTGAAGGATATCAAAGTTGTGTATGATGAGCCAATTTCTATTTACTGTGATAATACAAGTGATATTAACATTTCAAAGGATCTAGTGATGCATTCAAGGACAAAGCATATCTCAATTAGGTATCACTTTCTAAGCGAGAAGGTTGTAGAGAATGAAGTGAAGCTTGAGTATGTGCCTACAGAGGATCAGGTTGCTGACATGTTCACTAAGGCTCTTCCTAAGGATACATTTGAGTATCTCCAGGAGTCTAAGTTAGGGGTTATTGCCTCTCCTTCTTTGAACTAGATGCATCAGTCCAGTGGACTTCCAGATTCATTCTTTTCTAGACTGATGTTGGAGGCTACCTCTCAGGGGGAGTAGGTAGTGGTCATGATGATTGTTGTAGTCAGGGGGAGTAAGAGTTGATACAATTTGGTGTGCACTCCTAAGGGGGAGTATTCAAAGCAGTGAAAAGAAAAGATCATGTGACTTGATAAGAAAGAAAGAAGAGGTGTGTCACCCATTTGCATTGATGTCAAAGGGTTAGAGAGAGAAATGTGAAAAAGAAAAGAACCAATGATCAGAGAGAGAGTAAGATGTGTAAAAGAAAGAGGGAGAGTAAGAAAGTAAAGAAGATTAGTGCAAAGTTGTGTCTTGATGGTTTTTCACATTATGTGTTGCAATCAATGACAAAGGGGGAGATTATTACAAGTATGTGCTAATCGGTGTTGTCATTGATGTCAACAAGCTTGTGTTGTCATTGGTGTCAACTGTGTCAAGAGTATGAGTCAAGAAATGATACAAGAGTATGAGTAGTATGTGTTGAGCAAAGATCATAAATAAGGTTGTGTAGAGATGAGGATATGAGCTATTGCTGAAGGTGATTTGGTTGCTTTGTAGAGGTGCTGAAGATGTTGAGAATATGCTTTTGTTGTTTGGTTTCCAAGTGCTTTTGAGAAAATTTGATTAATAAAGGAAACAGTGTGTTGAAGATGTGTTCTGACTTAACAGAGTAATGTTTTGGTTTTGCTCCGCATTTATTCTTTATTGAAGATCTTCTTTTACAGTTTGAATATGTTGTTCAAAGGTGTTTAGAGATTCTATGTTCCATATTTTGTGCTCTGATTCATTGTGTAGATAAATTTGTGTTCACCAGTATGTGGACTGTGTCTCTGGGTTGTGTAGAGGTGTCTGGGAGAGACTGTTTTGCTCTGCATTTCTCTGCCAATTTTTTTCTGGCTTTGAGGTTCTGGATTCATTCTTATAAGGTCTATATATTTCTTTAGTTCAAGTGGTTCATGGTTTGGTTCTCCGCAAGTTCATTTCTTGAGTTGCGGTTGATGGTTTCTTGAGTTGCAGTTAATGACAGAGTAATCTAAGTGCTTCGGTGTGAACATTCTTCAAGTGAAAGATGTTGCAAAATATTTTTTTGGTTTTTAAGTGCTTGTGAATGTTTCTAGATCATGATCAAGCTTGGTGCATGGTCCACATGTCATCTTTTGGTTTTGAGGAAGCATGCACTTAAAAGTTCATAGTGTTAACACAAGTTTGGTCGACTTGGTTGTTTACACTAATTGCGGTTGTGCTTCATTGATTGTGAAAGCGTGATGAAGCATGTATGTATGGATTTAGGTTCATGCTAAGGTGTGATGTGGTCCACATTCATTCCTTTCCTCATTGGGAATGCTTTGGTCTAAACCTAATTTGATTTTTATGGGTTAAGATGGGTTGCCGACCTTGGAGAATGTTTTCAAGGTTGATGATGGTATAAATAAGTGTCAAGGATTCATGAATGGTGGTATGCGAGATGAATATGATGTCTGTGATGTGAATTTGATTAGTGCAGTGAGAGCTTTCATGTGTTAGGCTACTGGATGTAGTGAGCAAAAGGTGTCTACTATTTTTCAGTGTTATTGCGAAGGTGTTGTTTGTGTTGTGGTGAATATTGAGCTTCATTGGAATTGAACTCCATGCATAGGTTAGATGCAATTATATCATTTCATCCTTGGAAGTGAGCCTTCTCTTCTATCTCTTTCTTCTAGACAGTGAGTCCTTTGGCAATGAGCCTTTCTTTCTTTCTTCCGGGCAGTGAGCCTTTTGTAATTTGGTGTTGCTACTTCATTATATTGTGAGCTAATCCTCACTGTGGTTTTTCCCTTCTTGGGTTTTCCACGTAAAATCTAGTGTTGTCTTATGTTTGGTGTTGTTATGATTCAGTTTCTATTATTTTCTTTTCATGCTCAATCATCATAACAAGGTTTAAGGTTAATGTGGATCTCAATGTTTGTGAGGGTTTGAAGTTTTTGATACAAATGATTCACCCCCCTCTCAATTGTCTTGTGCATTCAACAAACAAAACAACTACTAAACCAATAGAACCCAATGATGAACAAGACCTCCAAAAAAGGAGAAACATCTAGGCAAACTACCTCTACAAATGTCATCCCTAAAACAACAAGATATCTAGGAGAAAAATTCATGTCATCTTCACCCACTACTTACATCAACATATAGTGTCCCTCCTATTGGATGCAACACGAGAGTGGTTGGTCCAATATTCAATTATCTAATTCTTCACATTATCTAGAATTTTATCTTTCTAAGGAACCCTACAAATACTTATCCAACTACTTTTTTGTGCTTTCATCTAATTGGTTTCTCTTCACAAGATATCTTTAAATTGATCTCTTAGATATATGTAGTAGTTTTGTAATTGTATGCACTTGTCTCTTATGTGACATTTTTTTTACTTTCTATTGTTGTCATCAATGCCCTATGTACACCACTTAAATATTTAGTTCAAGTTTGGTTTGAATAGAATCCGATGCTTTGTGCATGTTTTCAATTACAATATGTTTAACATTTTCTTTTTTTGTTATCAACCCCTAACAACTCTAAAATAGGGGTCATTTATCTTCACCTAAATAATTTTGTTGCTCTTGTAATTAGGAAATTTTCTTCAAAAAACTCATCCCAATTTCTTTACATTGCAACTTTTTGTACTGTCAAGCAACATATTCTTGGGTGGAATCTTAATAAAAAGAACATCCTCATCCATATCCATTAAGTTTTCCATATTACTAAGAAAATGTGTATCATCAATTTCTTCTTCAACTAGATCCTCTTCTGCATCTCTAGCAATTTCTTCTATAACTTGTTCTTCAACATGTTCTTGTTCAACTTCTTGAACTTATTCCTCAACATAATCAACTTGTTCTTCTTGGAAGGCAAGTTGAGAGGATATAGCCAATTCTTTAGCTAGTCTCGTCTTCTCTCTTCTTTCTTGCATTTTTCTCTTTATCAAATCTTTTTTACTGTAGATCTTTGATCTATTCATTTTATTCCTTATTACAAATTGTACAAATTCACCTGCACATGTATACATATATATATATATGCCCATATAATTCAAATTCATATAATTACAATAATTTAAAAATTACTATCATGTACATTACCCATTAAACCTTTATAAACCTTAGAGTTCAAGTTACCTCTTTACTTTAGAAAATCTTAGATGCCTAAATCCTAAGCATATGCCCTCCCTATGTGACTTCTTATTTATTCTTATGCTATAGTCATTTGCTAACTTGAATTATTTTCTCTTTACACATGTCCCCTAGACTATATTTTGTTCAAGATAAATTTTCCTATTATGTCATTCTTTCCTACTCACCCTTACTATAACAAAAACTTATATCTAAACATGCATGGGTTATTCCTCTATTACTATCTTATATCATTTTCACTCAATGTTACCTTTCGCTCCTAGACCTTGATTTGTTGCTTTCTTAATCATTGCATCTTTCCCTATTATGCTTCTTGTCACTCATCTTTCTTTACCTTATTGTGTTCCCTCTTTACCTAAGTTAATATTAGATACCTAAAGCCTAAGAATATGCTCTTCCTATATGACTTCTTATTTCTTCTTCTTATGTTAAATTCATTTTCTAGTGTCATGTTATTTTCTCTTTACAAATGTCTCCTATATTTTGTTCAAGATCATTTTTCCTATTATGTCATTCTTTCCTACTCGCCCTTAATATGATGAAAAACTCATAGGAACATGCTTGGGGACAACCCCTCTTGTTTTCAATGTTCATATATCCTTCTATTACTATCGTGTATCATTCTCGCTTATTAATGTTACCTTTCACTACTAGACCTTGATTTGATGCCTCATAAATCACATCTTTCTCTATTATACTTCTTGTCACTCATCTTTCCTATTCCACATTATTAATTTTACGTTTTTTGTTGTGCTTTATCCTAATCACACGGTGACTTTTTTACAACATTATATGCACTCTAATTGACACCATGACACATTAGCCTTTTCATATTACGACATCATTTATAAATTTTATGCACTTATAACCTCATTAAGTTCATATTTTTTACAAGAAAATTATGGGTTGATGAAAATGAATGTGGAGGTGGGCATGATGAATGGTGAATGATGAATGATGAATAATCAATAATGAATTGTGAATTGGTGAAGATTAATGTGGAGGTCTAGGCATGATGAATAATAAAGGATAGAATGATGAACAAGAGAATTCATGACCTCAATTGAATTTTTATTTCCACAACTCACGTTTGTAATGATAAAAGGTTGGGACAATCACATGATTTTTCTAAAAATTTATTCCTCCCTTTTTTTTAAATTGTTATTTTTCTTTCCTCTAAATTGTTGTCTTTTAGTTTATCTATGTCAAGGGAAAAAATTATGGATTAGCACAGATGAATGTGGAGGTGGGCATGATGAATTATGAATGATGAGTAATGAATAATGAATTGCAAATTGGTGAACATTAATCTAGAGGTGGGCATGATGATTAATAAATTAAAGAAGCCACAATCTCAATTAAATTTTTATCTCCACATCTCACACTTGTAATGATAATGTCACCACCCATTGCCTACTTTGATGAATAAACTTGATTTTGTGATGAAGTATGAATAGGACAACACCCATTGAATGAATCCATGGATGACCCAAAAGAATGTTATACACTAATGTCCCAACCATCAAATGAAAAGTAGTTTGAAGAGTAATGAGCCTAAAGTGATAGACAAAGTAACATAACCAAGGGACTCCCTTATAACATTGTAAAATCCTTTAATCGTTACCTCAAATTTTGGGAGATTAGAGTAATTAACTTGAATCACATCTAGAAAATATTCACTACATATATTCAATCTAGATCCATTATCCACTAATGTGTGTTTTACTCCAATATCTCTATATCTAACCATAATATATAATAATATATACTCATGAATCATGTGGTGATGGTAGCTCAAGAAACTATGAAAAAGAGAATAAAGAATTATCTTGGATTATTGGTTGTAACCTCAAGGCTAAGTCCTTAGGAGTAAGAGTAGATGAAACCATTTTGCACTCTAGAATTTCCTTTAAGGTTTTATTATGGTTTTTCAAGTCCAACATACCAAATCCCAAAGAGATATTTTGGCAAGGGTATTATAATAATGATCATATATATCATACCCCTTGTATGCATGCCTAGGTGTAGGATTAATTGATGGTATAACTAAGGCTTGAAAAGTGGGAATAGAACTAGGCATGGTATTAAATGATAATCATAAAGAAGCATAAGCCATATTGTTGCAAGTATGTGTCTAATAGGTGTTGTCATTGATGTCAATATATTTATGTTGTAATTTGTGTCAACTGTGCCCTCATTTTGTGACTTGCTTATAGATGTTGAGGATATTGAGAAAATTAGCTCATCTGGTAAAAACAGTGAATTGCAATAGAAATGATGCATTACACGCAGAAGAACAGTCCAGAAGAATGCTCTGCATTTCCTATAGAATAAATATCTTTGCCTGTAGATTGGAAGCTATTTAGAAGCTTGTCTGAAGATGTTATATTCCAAGTTTGAGCCTTCGACACGAAGATTTGAGTGAGTTGTGTTCACCAGAGTAAAACCTATTTTTTTTTGTGTATTCAGTTGTGACAGGGAGAAAGTATTTTACTCTGCATTCCTCCACATTAAATTATTTTGGTCTATGGTTCTAGAATCAAGTCTGTGATGATGTTAAGTACCTTCAACTGTAATTGTTCATGATTTGGTGGTCCGCAAGCTATATTTTACTTATGACAGTGGATGTTAGTGTTGTTCTTGTGCTCCGATTTGAAGAATCTTCTTGCAAAGTTGTTAGAGTGTGTGGTTCTTATAGGTGATTACAATGTGCTTGTGGATGTCTCCTGATCATGTTCCTACCTTTAGATTGGTCTGCAAAGAGAAAATTGGGTCGTGAATGAAGAATGTTATTGGCAGACCTACTGCTCTCATCAGTCTTAGTTGAGCTGGTTGAATTCATTATTTGCGGAGATGCCTTGAAGATTGTAGAAGTGTGTCAGGGCATGGAGGATTGTGTTTGAGTCCCAGCTAAGGTGTAGTGTGATCCACATACATTCTTACATCTTTTTCTTAGCTAAATTTGTATTAGGTCCAGATCTATTTTATAAATGTTTGTAATGCTGACCTTGGAGATTGATCCAATGGTTGATGAATGTAATATTGACCTTGATGTGCATTCCAAGGTTGATGAATTGTATAAAAGTGTGTAATGAGGTTGCAAAAAAGTGTGTGTGTTGTGAATATGAAGAGATAAGTGTGAAAGTGTGAAGGAGAAGAGCAGAGTCATTTTGTGCTTCAATGGAACTAAACCCTAGCATAAAGTAGATGCTATTTAATCAGTTCAACATCTTGGCAGTGAGCCACCCTTCGACAATGAGCCATCCTTAATTAGGCAGTGACCCATTCTTTGCAGTGAGCATTTTGGGCAGTTAGCCCTGTAGGTAGTGAGCCTTTGTTTTTCGGTATTGTTATAACTTATATATTTTTTGTGGGATAACACCCACCGTAGTTTTTCCCTTTTTAGGGTTTTCCATGTAAAAATCTGGTGTCTACTGTGTTGACAGGCTACAAAGAGGCTCTAGTAAGTTCAAAGCTAAATTACCTTTCAAATGTTTCTCTTGTGGTAAAGTAGGTCATTATGCTTCCAGATGTCTTGAAAGAATTGAAAGAAATAAGAAGCAATATGAGAGCAGGCCTAGAGTTCCAAAGAAATGCTACTATGTCAGAGATTCTGATGATGAATCTAATGATGCTAGTACAAATGAATGTCTGTTTACTGCTATTAAAGAAGATCTTGTGTCTACTAATTTATCTAGTTGTGTGAAGGAAGAAAAATCAATGGAAGAAAGTACTTTGGTTGTTCAGGTTGAGAAAGATAAGGATGAATGGATCATTGCTAGTGGATGCTCACATCACATGACAGGTGACAAAAGTAAGTTTGTAAGTTTGGAAAAGTATGATGGCGGACTGGTTAGATTTGGATATAATGCAGCTGGTAAGATTTGTGGAAAATGATCTATTTCATTTGATGGAAATCATAATACTAACAATGTTCTATATGTGAAGGGTTTGAAGCATAATCTTTTGAGTGTTGGTTAGATGTGTGACAAAGGATATGATCTGAGATTCAAAGACAATGGATGCAAGATTATGGAAAGCTCCAGAACTGTGATTGCCACTGGTAAGAAGACAAAAGGTAACATCTATCAATTAAGAAGAACAATGATTAATGTTTACTGGCTCAGGCAGATGAAAGTTGGCTATGGCATAGAAGGATGTGTCATATAAACTTTGACAATTTGGTAAAGATAAGTTCAGGTTAGACTGTGAGAGATTTACCAAAACTTGTGAAACCCTCCAATACAATTTGTAAGGAATGTCAATTGGGAAAGTATACAAGGACAAGTTTCAAGAGCAAAGAACAATTCTCTGTCGAATTGTTGGATCTAGTGCATACAGATCTCTGTGGTCCTACAAGGGTGAGAAGTCTACAAGGTGACATGTACTTCATGATGCTTATTGATGATTATTCTAGAATGACTTGGGTTACTTTTCTAAGAGATAAATCAGAAGCCCTAGAGAAGTTCAAATATTTCAAGGCAATGGTTGAGAATGAAAGAGTTGAAGATCAAATGCTTAATATCTGATAGAGGAAGTGAGTTCACATCAAATGAATTCAACATTTTCTGTGTTTAAAGCATGGGATAAAGAGACAATTGTCTGCACCTAGAACTCCTCAGTAGAATAGAGTTGTGGAAAGGAAAAATAGGGTCCGGTTCAAGAGGTTGCTAGGACTATGATGAAGGAAGTAGATCTGTTGGAAATATTTTGGAAAGAGGCTATTCTACTGTAGTCTACATCCAAAAAAGAGTTCAAGTGAAAGGTAATGGTACTGAAACTCCTTATGAATTATGGTATGGAAAAATTCCTATAGTCAAATATTTCAAAGTCTTTAGAAGCAAGTGATATATCAAGAGAGATGAAGATCTAGGAAAGTTTGATGCAAGGTGTGATGAAGGAATCTTCCTCGGATACTCTACCAAGAGTAAGACTTACCGGTGCTACAACAAAAGGCTCAAAAAGATTGTTGAGAGTGCAAATGTGAAGGTAGATGAAGGCAAGGAAAGAATATCAGACTTGAGTTGTTATGAACCTGTGACTATAGTAAGTGAAGAAACAGGTAATCAAGAAGATAATTAGGATGAAGAAGAGGCTCCAAAAAGTGTTGTCAAGACTCCCAGGTATGTAAGGATCAATCATTCTGAAGATAAGATTATAGGTGACAAGAATAAAGGTGTGTTGACAAGAAAAAAGGCTACAGAAGAACAAGTGAATTACTGTCTGCTTTCAAAGGTTGAACCAAAGACTGTGAATGAAGCATGTAATGATGAAAGCTAGGTAAAAGCCATGGAGGAAGAGCTAAAGAAGATAGAAAAGAATGATACTTGGGAATTAGTTCACAGACCTGCTGACAAAAATGTTATTGGAACCAAATGGGTTTTTAGGAATAAGCTGAATGAGAATGGAGAAGTTGTAAGGAATAAGGCAAGGCTTGTATGCAAGGGATATGTTCAGATTGAAAGTGGAGGTGCTTTCTTCTTGGGTAATAGATTAGTTTCATGGTTAAGCAAGAAACAAGATTCAATCTCTTTGTCAACTGCAGAAGCAGAGTATATTGCAGTAGCATGTTGTTGCACTCAAGTGTTATGGATGAAGTAGACATTGAAGGATATAAGAGTTGTATATGAAGATCCAATTGCAATATTTTGTGACAATACAAGTGCCATAAACATTTCAAAAAAATTAGTGATGCATTCAAGAACAAAGAAATTATCAATAAGGTATCACTTTTTAAGAAAGAAGGTGACAGAGAATGAAGTAAAATTGGAATATGTGTCCACAAAGGATCAGATTGCGGACTTCTTCACTAAGCCTCTGCCTAAAGATACATTTGAGTGTCTCAAAGAAAAGTTAGGGGTCATTAGCCCTCCTGCCCTGACCTAAGATGCATAGGAATGCATCAATCTAGTGGAGCTGAAAGTGTCATTTCTTGTTCTGGATTGATGTTTTGAAGGCTACCTCTCAAGGGGAGTAGCTAGATGTTTCTGGTAAAGTAAGTGGATCAGAGCAGAAACATGCAAGTATGTGCCCTTTGCCATTGATATCAAAAGGGGAGATAAATCATGTGAAAAACTTAGGGGGGAGAAAGAATGCAGATGTATAAAGAGAAATGGGGAGAATCTTGTCTTGATGGTCTTTTTCAGTTTTTCACGTCATATGTTTCCATCAATGACAAAGGGGGAGATTGTTGCAAGTATGTGTAGAATCAGTGTTGTCATTGATGTCAACATATCTATGGTGTCATTGGTGTCAACTATGCCCTCATTTTGTTACTTGCTTATAGATGTTGAGGATATTGAGAAAATTAGCTCATCCGGGAAAAATAGTGAATTGCAGTAGAAACAGTGCATTACATATAGAAGAATAGTCCAGAAGAATGCTCCACATTTCCTGTAGAATAAATATCTTTGCCTGCGGATTGGAAGTTATTTAGAAGCCTATCTGAAGATGTTATATTCCAAGTTTGAGCCTCTGGCACGAAGATTTGCGTGAGTTGTGTTCACCAGAGTAAAACCTGCTTTTTCTGTGTATTCAGTTGTGACAGGGAGAAAGTATTTTGCTCCACATTCCTTCGCATTAAAGTATTTTGGTCTATAGTTCTTGAATCAAGTCTGTGATGATGTTAAGTACCTTCAACTGCAATGGTTCATGATTTGGTGGTCCGCAAGCTATCTTTTACTTATGACAGTGGCTGTTAGTGTTCTTGTGCTCTGGTTTGAAGAATCTTCTTGACAAAGTTGTTAGAGAGTGTGCAATTATTCTTGGTGATTACAATGTGCTTGTGGATGTCTCCTAATCATGTTCCTACCTTTGGATTGGTCCGCAAAGAGAAAATTGGATCGTGAATGAAGAATGTTATTGGCAGACCTAGTGCTCTCATCAGTCTTAGCCGACCTAGTTGAATTCATTATTTGTGGAGATGCATTGAAGATTGTAGAAGCGTGTCATGGCATGGAGGATTGTGTTTGAGTCCCAGCTAAGGCGTGGCATGATCCGCATACATTCTTATATCTTTTTCTTAGCTAAATTTGTATTAGGTCTAGATCTATTTTATGAAATGTTTGTAATGCTGACCTTGGAGATTGATCCAATGGTTGATGAATGTAATGTCAACCTTGATGTACATTCCAAGATTGATGAATTGTATAAAAGTGTGTAATGAGGTTGCGAAAAAGTGTGTGTTGCGAATATGAAGAGATAAGTGTGAAAGTGTGAAGGAGCAGAGTAGAGGAGTCATTTTGTGCTTCAATGGAACTGAACTCTGGCATAAAGTAGATGCTATTCAATCAGTTCAACATCTTGGTAGTGAGCCACCCTTCGATAGTGATTCATCCTTAGGCAGTGAACCATTCTTTGCAGTGAGCATTTTGGGCAGTGAGCCTCTATTTTTTGATATTGTTATAACTTATATATTTTTGTGGGATAACACCCACCGGAGTTTTTCCCTTTTTAGGGTTTTCCACGTAAAAATCTGGTGTCTACTGTGTTGAATGTGTGACTGTGATTAAGTTAATGGTTTCATGCTTTCATGGTTAAATCTGATTATGAGTTATTAAGTTGTTGATGGTTTGATATGTATGTGAAGTTAAGTTATTGTGACAGCTGATTCACCCCCCCTCTTAGTTGTTTGTTGTATTTCAACACATATGACATGTACCCTCAACATAAGACGTATCATCCATAACAGTAGAAGGTGTAAGTATATCAAATGTATCCTTCACAATAAATGTTTCATGAGGTGGATCATATGAAGGAGAGGTGCTCAAAGGTAGAATACAATTAGGATTAGGCACACTACTATCACTCTCCATAGAAGAAGTATGCAACAGATGATAATCATGGATGAATGAAGTGAAAGTATCTAATAGAGAAAGAAAAGTGACAATCAAATTCCTAAATGAAGAAAATGAACATATATGCTGATACAATACTTCCATAGACAATGTGGGGTAAGTGCATGGAAATAGGGGACAAAAAGGGGGTCAAAAGTAGCCACTTTTTTTCTTGAAATTAGCTAAACCTGAACTTGGATGAGTAATTTGAGATGCATTCACTCAAAGTTTGAAGATACGATAAAACAAGAATTGTAGTACTCTGAATCCATTTTCTAAACTACTAAACTTTTTTTTAAAAATGTTAAGATTAAGAGGATCAAATATTATGTGCACACAAAAATGTTCTTGTTTTTCTTACTAAAATATAACATAATGTTCGATGTGCGCCCCCTATTTTTTGTTGCATTCAGTATTTTTTAAAACACTTGGTAGAAATAAAGTTGAGCGTGAGTACTAGATGTGTATTTTTTATATTTTTTATTGAATATATTTTTGTGACCCAAAGTGGATGCATCCTAAAAATTACATCATCGAGTGTGCACATCATATAAATTGCACAAAAATAATCAAAAATGTAATTTTTTAATGTGTAAAAAATGAAGCATAGAATAATCCTATATTTATTTTTTCAAATTTTGATAAGCGGATCAAAAGCTATAAAGAAAAATCAATACATGTGTGATTGAGGAATGTGAAGACATTGCTCAAAGAGAATAAAAATAAATACCTTAGCTTATTCAATATATTAAAAAAAATTATATGGTTGGAAAGTTAAGAACTAGCTCGTCATTTTGGTGGTGGTTTCATCAAATTTTGTTATAAAACAAATAAATCTAATGACGTTGAAGTTCAAAAATGTTATTGATTATGAAAAACACATCTCTGGGAGGTATCATAGAAGTCTAATTCTTAGGCTTGGTCACCCAAGCCAATTCCAAGCCTAAAAAGGTGGGACAAAAATTTGAAAAAATATAAAATGTGATCACATTTTGTTTGATATATAAATTGATTTAATCATTCTAGTTCAATATCAATTTGTAAATTTATTTAATCATAAACTAGTACTTTGGATAAGGGATAAGGTCATACAACATTTATAATGCGATCATGTTTTGTAGTCAGTAAAGCAAAAAAAAACAAAGAGAGAGGGAGAGATAAATAGATAGAGATAGAGATAGAGATAGAGGGGGAGAGGGAGAGGGGAAATGAGAAACAGAGAGAGAGGGGGGGAGATTGAGATATATAGATAGAGGGAGAGATGCAGAGGGGTGGGGAGATGCAGAGGGAGAGATAGATAGATAGATAAAGATAGAGAGGGAGGGAGAGAGAGAGGGGGGGTGGAGGGAGGGAGAGCTAGAGATGGATGGAGGGGGAGGACAGAAAGAGATAGAGGGAGAGTAAATAGATATATAGAGAGGGGGTGTGGGGAGATAGAGAGAGGGAGAGATAGTGAGAGAGAGAGAGAGGGGGTATAGGGGGATACAAAGAGAGGGGGAGAGAGGGAGAGATAGAGACATATAGATAGAGAGGGAGAGATGGAGAGAGGAGGGAGGGAGAGATAAATCCTCTCTATCTAGCTCTCCCTCTCTATATATTTCTATCTCTATCTCTCCCTCTCTCTTTCTATCTCTATCTCTTCCTCTCCTCTATCTCTTTATCTCACCAACCCCCACTCTCTATCTGCCTCTCTCTCCCTCTCTCCACACTCTCTATCTTTGTCTCTCTCTACTCTTTATCTCTCCCACCATCCCTTTACCTTCCTCCTTAATATTGAAATCTAAGTTCCCTACATGTGAATCTCTCTCTCTCTCTCTCTCTCTCTCTCTCTCTCTCTCTAAATCTCTCTACCTCTCCCTCTCTCTAACTCTAACTCTTCTCCCTATAATTATGTATTATTTCTTAGCACTCTATATAACGTGTTTGTAGTATAAAACATGAGCGCATTATATATGTACATAATATACACACATGATATATATAATGCAATCATGTTATATGAACTTTTACATAATACGCTCGTGTTTTCTTCATTTTTTTTTATTTGACCCTTTTCTTGTCCCCCATTTTGGTGCACTCTCCCTATGGTCTCATTTGTTTGGTAAAATATCATGAGTGCATTAAGGATAGAAGGATCATATGTCACAAAGTGTATAAACATGTCAAATCAATAAGGGAAGCATGTATAGATGACAAGGCTAGAGAGCCATGAGAATCCATGATGTATAAATAAGGGTCTATCCAAGGATGTAGGGTTCACGAAAGTAAGAATAAAGGCTCAAAGCCCTAACAAGAGCAAAGAAGTAATATAAAAATGAGGTATAATTTGTTTCAGATCAAAATATTAAATCCTAAATCATATCTAAAAAATATGTTTAAAAAAAAACTAAAGCTAATCCAAGGGTGGGTAGGGTGAGTAAAAGTTAGGATATGTGAATGGGTACACCAAATCCTAAGAGAAAGATCAATGAAGCACAAGGATACATAAGGAAGATTAAATCTAAAAGTAATATCTAAGTTTTTAAAAAGAACAGATTTAAAAACCTTAAAGGATAGATAGGTTGTGTAAGATCGATCAAGTTCACCAGAATGTAAAGGAAAATTAACTTTCCTTATGCTTAGTCTAGGCTAATCTAATGAAATGCACACACGCATAATTAACTTAGGCTAATTAACCCAACAAGTTGGGACTAATAATCTAATAAATTGGAACACTTAAATGTGAGAATATAAATAGAAACAATGGTACTTAGCTCTATGACCAAAGAATGTTTACAATTTGAAATGGCAAAAAATTGAACACTTCAAGATCCAAAACAAATTATAATAGTCTAGTAGTTGCCTTGGAATTTTAAAAAAAAATCTATTAATTATGTGTAGGGATGCATCTAGCAATCCAAGACTAGACGATGATCATAACCCTATCCTAGACCCACCAACTTGTACAGTTGAATTTACGAACTTTCACTCTTTACTTCACCTAGTTCACCTGTATGATTTTTTGTCTTCCTTGATATCTACAAACTAACAACATTTATATATACCTTGGTAGGGTTGCCAATATGTCACAAGGGAACATGTTCTCCTAGGTAATGTTTAAAATGTGTACAAATGATTGAAACAACACTCTTCAGTCATGCATATGCTCCTTGGATGTCCATGTAGAACTAGATTCCTTTTAATGCCCCAGTTAAAGTGTATAATGCAAATGATATGCGAATATAGCTCTTGAATTCCAAATGTCCTCGTGTTAAATGAATGCATCGAATGCCTTTAAATACAAAGACTTAGCTACATATCATGCAAGTTGTGTTTAGTCCACCCTAAGTGGGAAGGATAAAGGCAATAGTTGGCCAAATTTGAATTTTTTTTTTTTTAGTTAGGGAAGGACAAGTCCATGATTGAAAGGTCATCCATGTGACTACGAACTAATCCTAGTCCTATAACCTTGAAGGGGCCAAATCAAAGTGCATAATATATGTATGGAAATATGTGTACAAGGATGTAATAAATTAGCAAATATGGCAAACGTATAATGGTGTGTAAACATATGCATGAAGGTAACTGGTAAATGTATTAAAATATGTGTAGTGGGTGGATAGGTAGTATAAAACAAAATACCCAACTTTACACAAAATTACACCTTTATCAATGTGTCTAGATCAAATCTCTCCTCAAATGAACCCAAAATTAAATGGAAAATGACAGTATACAAATTTTACCATTACATATATGTCAGTTATAAGCCAAGCTGCTTTTAATTCAAAATCTGCTCTCGAATATTTATAACATTTCCCACATGATTTAATCATCAACCACCCACTTCAATTAAATCTCTGAAGCAAAAATTTTGTCTTCAACATATATCAATAGTTGTACATAAAATATTTAGTTCACTGACATAACTGCAAACAAGCACAGTCGACATAAACTACCTAACTATTATTCCCTCATAACTATCGACTTTCAGGTAGCTTCCATTGTGCCATCAACATGGATGCCATGCTAAACTCATCAAATGATAAAATCGGGTCCACATGTCAGACAAGTTTCTTTTCTGACAAAATTGCCCTGAATCACCAACAATCAAATTCATCATTTTATAAATAGGTCGATCACATACAACTTTCCCCCTGTTGGTTCCTTCCTTTATTTTCCACACCAGTCAAAATCGAGTACAATTGAACGATTTAAAAGCAGAATGTATTTAACATTCATAGCTTTAAGTTATAAACCAAGAGGCTCATAGTCCTCTTTGCTTTAATTCATAAAGCCAAGGATGCAGTCAAAAACAATATAGTACATTTGCATCAACTTGCTATCATTTAAGTGATAATTTTAATCCTAAACAAGCAGCTGCCCCCGTGTACATGCAATCTTTACAAGAACGCTTCATAACCCTGGGACATCAGAAATCTGTAAAATGTTTTAACTCTACCAAAGTTCAGTCCTCACAAACCCTCTCTAAAACTACAGCAATATTACAGAACTTCATACCCAACAAACACAAAACATATTCTCTCAAACATTCTATACACTGGCTGGGTAATGTGGAAGGGAAAAATCAAAGGATACCGGGGAAAATACTTATTGGGAAGAATAACAAATAAAGGAGGATAAGTTGGTCGGTGTTGATAAGTTGGTTCAGTCTGCAGGCTCAATTTCTGTGGATGATGTTAAGGAGTTTATGTATAAAAGGCTCAGTTATATGGCATGTGCCCCGTGCAGTACCTAAAGCTTGGTATTGAATGAAATCCTATACTCTACTGACATCTGCCTCTTGTGCATAGTGCTCTCCCTGGAATGGAAATCACATTTTGATGTTTTCTTGGGTGTTTCTGGTACTGGTGTCTCAGTTGTGGCTCCATATTTGCTTACATCGCTGAAGCTTTTCCTATGAGTTTTGGGTGATGGAGATATAGAGGATTTGCTGGAATTTTGCTTGAGATAGTGAACTTCTTCTGCTTCCCTGTGTTGACCCTTCTGTACAACTAAGTTTGTATCTCTTGAATGCTTATTGGATAGTGTGCTTTTGCTGGTTGATATGTTGTTTTTCAAGTTTGGCTCCGTGGAGGAGCATTGATTACTGTCCTTGGATTTAGGGCTGCAAGTATCTGATACACTTTGTGATATTTCACCAGCTGCCAATTGCTTGGAATTTGATCCAGAAACCCTTCTATTATTTGCCATTGAAGAATGTCTCAACCCATCATGAATATTACCCTGTGGAACAAGTTTTTGTACATCAGTTGAAGATTTTTTTGAAACGGATCTAGAAATCCTCCTATTGCTTGTCATTGCAGATTGTCTAATTCTTGCATTAGTGCCAATCCCAGAAGAAACTTGTGAATCACCAGTACTACCTAATTGCTTGGACAACGATCCAGCACATACCCTCTTATTGTTTGGCATTGCTAGACATCTCAACCCATGATTATTCCCCATCATCATACTGCTCTCCGAAAGACATTGTGACTCATCAATTGTACATTGCTTAGAAACAAATCGAGACGCTGCCCTGTTATTAGGCATGGAGGAATTCCTCAACATCCTGTCATCTAATGGACTGCACTCTGTCTCACTCTGTGATCGTGCCATGTCACTTGGTTTAGAGAAAGTGGGCATAGTTCTAACATGAGTAGGCAGTGTCTCTCCCTTCCCATTCACCTTTTCTCTCTTTATTTCGTTTCTTGGGGATATGCAGTTTGTATCATATGGCCTACCTCGGAGGCGGCTCGAAGCAGTTGGTGCCATAAATCTGGGTAACCTCAATCCCAAAGGCTTGTCTGAAAGACTGCAATCCAGAGATTCCACATCTATGCCATGTTCTTCTTGACCAACTGAAGGTTGCACCAGCTCATGATTTTCTGAGGATGGATCACTCTTTGCAAAGATTTTTTTCTTTTCTCTTAGAAGAAACTGTATGGTTTCCATATTGTTTCTTGCACTTATGCATTCATCTTCAAGGTACTTCATATGCAACGTGATAGTGTCCATGGCTGCTGCTCTCTTTTCTTTGGCTTCCTGAATGACAGAACATGCAAAGTTTATGAACCATGTTTAGCATAGCATGCTAATGCTTCCGTGTAGAATATATGCAAAGTTCATATAATCTAATCATAAAGAGGGCATAGGAATTATACATCTGATAGTTCCTTCACAAGTTGTATTCCTCTTGCCCTGGTTGCAAATTTCAAAGAACAAATAGTCTCCAGTAGGTCATCTTCCTTTGGACTGATATGGACAAGCATCAAAGTCTTTGAATCATGTCCTGCATAAATCAGAAACTCAATCTTGTATTCCACTTTCAAAAGACTAAAACCATAAGAAGTGTTCCACATGGATGCCCACATAACATGAAAGAGTATTCTGGTTACCGAGAGAGTCTCTTAGAATCTGGGTGAGCCTGCTGTTCCTGCAAGTATAAAAGGAAGCCAGAATTCGAAAATTGACTGTTAAGATTATAACTTCTGCTTCCAACTTAATAGCACAAGGAGAAACAAAAAGTGCAAGAACAGATACTTTGGTAAGGTGTAAGTACCTGTAAGGAACGTGAGATTGTTTCCTTTGCAGTGCGCTAATAACATCTCCAAGGCAAGACAGGGACAAGTTTATGGCTTTTCCTTCCTCCATAGTTTGGCCGGTAGCCTGAGTCTTGAGCAGACGCTCGCTTCCTCCAAGATCAACCATCCAAAGCTTGCTTGTATTAGTGTGTCTGATTTCATGTGCCAAGCAGCTAATGACTATCCTGATCAAGCTGAGCATGGAAAATTTTCAGAACAGAAAACATTTTAATGTATCATTTTCTGGAGCAATTTTTTTGAAGTTAAATTTTCCAATATACAAAATGTTGAAAATCTTTTTCAGAAACAAATAAAGAGAGGTTTCCAAACAGCTAGGCTTCAGTTAACTTCCTCATTGCTAGGATATATAACTTAAGAATCTTTTGAGACTGTCATCTCGAAACTAAAAATAACGAAATGTCCTAAACTTTACAGCAACTCTATTTTATTTATTATAACTCACCAGTGTGATCTGCTTGAAGATTCATTTGTATTGGTCCATGCAGTAGATCTTGCCCGGCTGCCCATGCGATACCATTGAATTGCCTGTCTGAAATCTGTCACAACAACCTCCCTCAAGTTCAAAATCTCCACTCCACCATGTGCATCCATTTGAATTGAAAGACTGCACCAATACCAAAAACGTTGGCCAGCCATGATTGCACATGATTCAAATATTTCAACCATACCCTGTAAATGAATGACGACCTGATTCTGAAAATGTAGAATGGCAGACGATGAAATGAAAACAGGGGTAAATACCATTTTGAGGTAGCATCTGTAAACCTTGTAGATCGGTGTACAAGTAAATCTCTTAGGCATCCATTGTAAACTTCCAGCATGCTAAATGTAAAGGTGAAGGTTGAAGTGCTATCCAGGGCGGATTTCTCAAAGAGTTCTTGGATTGTATGAGGAATGACACCAGGACTATCTTGTCTTCCTTCCTGCAGTATACTTATTGCAATGAAGGCAATTGTTAAATTAATCTCCAGAGGGGAAGACCTCAACTAAATTTCGTTGCATATTCTTATCAATTTGATGCTCTTAAGCGTCTTGGAAGACAGAATTGTCAAAGTCATAGCCCAAGCCCCAGATGACATCAAAAGTTATCCCTGACCAAAACAAGGTTGATTGTAAGGGCAGCAAGCAGGGAATTTGGTTTCATGCATATGCCACTTTCGGTGGTAGTATATTGGCACCATCCAGATGATTTTGTCTTGTACAAGCAATGTTTTTTTATGGTTTCTACTGTGCATTTTAATACAAGCACAAGTTAAATTGTGTAAAATTTCCCAGTTTAAGGTCAAGGGAAGCTTAAAACTGAAAAATAGAATGTAGATTACTGATATTAGAAACTACCATGAAGCCAAATAAAGAGATTATTATTTAATTTGGGAAAAGAGACATCCTAATGTAAGATTTAGACCAATAGAAAGTTACTGATTAAAGCACTCACCATTGTATAGGTTTTGCCACTTCCTGTCTGCCCATAAGCAAAAATACATACATTGTGCCCATCCAAGGCAGATCTGAGAATTGGCTCCACTTCTGCAAACACATCATCTGTGCAAAATTTCTAGTAGTTATAAACAATCATTCACAGCATTCTAAGAAAAGCAGAAAATTAAACAATAAATGCCTTCACCTTGTGAAGCCTCTGGAAGGAAAACCTTGTCGAAGGGAAACTCTTTACTCTTTCCTCCTGCTTTGATCATAACCTTCTCCAAATGTGGAGCTACCGTGGGTCCTGGATGTTTCCTCTTCTCATTGATCAGAAACGGTCTCATGCGACAGAAAACACGGATGCTGCCTGCAAAATCATGGATGTTCATATAATACATTTTTTTTTCATAGAAACCAGTATAAGCATTTTGGAAGAGTATACTTACCCTTGAGATCTAATATTTTGTTCAGGGCATCCCTCCTCTTGTTATCAGATTGTCTAAAATGAGCTTTTAGAGCATCTAGCTCACCTAAAATGAAAATGGGTATTAGCTGTCAAAATCCTCCAGGAGCCCAAGGCTGAAATGATGTTGCCATTGATTAACAACCACTGTAACAGAAAATAAAAGGTAAATTGTATACATGTATGTGTAGTATGCATACCTTCTAGTTTGGCAATGTCCTCTTCCAGCTGCAGTTTTTCTGCCTCAGAAATGCTAACATTTTGAGCAGGTGGGCTGGGTTGAAAAAGAAGAGAAGTGGGATCGGATGACAAATCCTTGATCATGAAACGAACAGCATCACCCCATGTAAATGTCAATTCTGTCTTCGAACCCAGAAGACTCTGGATCGACTCCCCTAAATTATCAAGAGCAGCCATTTCCTTCCTGGATTCATCTCCATTCTCAGCTGGCACAAACATCCTGATTTCCTATGACGGATCCTCCCGATCAACTAAACCCACAATTTAAAAACCCCACAGACAGTATATGATATATAAGGCGCATCGAATTCTACTTAGGCACTCAGCAGCCATAGCATACGTGGAAACATGTAGTCGTTCCAATTCCAGAGGCATTGGAATATAATCAAACACTATCATCAATTAAGTTAAAAGTTCCCCAAACATCAAAGCAATAAGGAATCTGTTGCTGTCGACGAGTAAATGCATTGTCCAGGAAAAGAAGATTCTGACAAGATCTTACCTTCCACACATTCGGCTCTACTTGTCTTTACCAATTTACTATCCAGAGTGTAACAGAGATGTTTCGTCGTGCCATACAACAAAATGCCACTTATAGAATGGGCATTTTAGAAAAAGGTACTGCAGCCATAAACATGATTTGGATAAACGAATGAGCATGTGGGTTTTCATTCAATCACAAAACACAGGCATGAAAAGCTTCCTTAGACGGCGGCAATGCCCAATTCAGTCCTCAACTGGACAAAACAACACTGTCACTGCATTTATGTCGAAATTGAGCAATCCAGCAGCAAGCTCAGCTAAAACTTGTCATAATTAGTATTTTAATCGGAGTGTTGGCTGGCCTTATTGGGAATTAAAAATACAAATAGACTAAATTTGAAGAGTACAAATTAAGATACATTGTGCTGGGAATCCCTACAGTCTGGCAATTCAGAGAAACAATGAAGGAGAAACACAAAGCCAACAACTTCCCGTTTACTCCACGTTTTTATTCACTATAAGCTTCGTTTTCTCATGCTTCCCTCGCTTTGCATATTAATTGTTTACAGGAATACGGAGACTCAAGACTTGGTCTTTTATAACCTTGTTAGGGTTTCAGAGAAAATTCATTTCAATGGGTGAGGTTATAAATGGGGGATCTCACTTTCATTTACTAGTATGGTTATAAATGAAACCTTATCTTCCAGCCAGATTATAAATAAGAGATTTTATCACAACAAAAAACACAATATAATATAATTTTTAAATGTTTTTTGTCAAGTTATTTTTGCTGGGGAAATTGAATGACTCACAAGATCCGCTAAGAATTAAATTTAACTTATTCAAGAGATAAAGACAGAATTGTACCTTCAATGTTAGTGTTACAGAAACCATATATATATCACCACAATTCTATATAAATTTTGACAGTCTTTCCAAAATCTCTCCTTTCATATGGTACAACCTTTTTAAAATTTTGATTGTATTTTAGGGAAAAAATGCCTAAATACTGCCATAGGGCCATCAAATTTAGGTAGTGGTGACAATCATTTATTTGAAGTTCCATTTCAATTGTTAAGCCTACTTATTTTAGGAAAAATATATCTTGACTAAAAATATATATAAAAGAATACTTACATAGAAATTTTGATAGTTTACCTGAAATCTTGCCTTTCAAGTAATACAGTCTTCTTAAACTTTTAATTGTATTTTACAAGTAAAATGACTAAATAAAACCATACAGCCTAAATCTAATACTAATAAATTACAAAAATACCAAAAATTATTTATCTCCTTAATAGGAAACACATTTATTTTTAATATTTAAAAACAACACAATATTATAAATACCCAAAACAAAACAGTTTTACACAGTAAATCTAAATTAAGGTAAAATTACACTATCATCCAATACTCCATAGCTGGCATGGGGAGTAGAGAATATCTAAACATCATACTTTTTTATACCTTTTCGGTCCCCACAATTCTGTAATCCATGAATTTAAAGAAGACTTTCCTTCCCTGTGTGGGGCTATCAAGAGCTTGGTTGTCAAGAGGAGAATGTCCTCCACATGAAATTAGTTTTAATGTCTGGCACATGGTAGGAGTGTGGACTTACAGGCAGGCACAAGAGTAATTTAAAGTAAAGCGCGTATTTTAGTATGACATTTTGGCGGATAATATGGAATGTTTTTTGGCGCCCAAGACGGAGTTTATGCCCACGTACGCTGGGAGCATATAGGACAGAATGAATCTCCATGCCTTCAAAATCACGCCATTTTAATTGTCTGGTACTGACAAAATTTTATGGTTTTTTGAAATAGCAGTTATTTGCCTGGGAAAGTTGTCAGGGTTATCAGTTTTTAGGGGTTAGATTGATTTGGGTTTTCAGTTTTTAGCGTTTACCTAGATGTTGTGTTTGGCAGCCTGTAATTTAGGTTGCAATTCTTAAGGATCTATGGTTTCATTGACATGGTAGGTAAAATTTATTTGGTCGATGGTTGCATGTAATTTAGGTTGGAATTCTTAAGGATCTATGGTTTCATTGACATGGTAGGTAAAATTTATTTGGTCGTTCAATGAGGGTTGCATGTAATTTAGGTTGGAATTCTTAAGGATCTATGGTTTCATTGACATGGTAGGTAAAATTTATTTGGTCGTTCAACGAGGGTTGCATGTAATTTAGGTTGGAATTCTTAAGGATCTATGGTTTCATTGACATGGTAGGTAAAATTTATTTGGTCGTTCAATGAGGGTTGCGCGTAATTTAGGCTGGAATTCTCAAGGATCTATGGTTTTGTTAACATGGCACCTAGGTAAAATTTATTTGGTCGTTCAATGAGGGTTGCGTGTAATTTAGGTTGGAGTTCTCAAGGATCTATGGTTTTGTTGACATGGTAGGTAAAATTTATGTGTTTGTTCAATGAGGGTTAGAGAGAGGGCTTCTTGATTTAGATGCTTGATTCTCCTCATATTAAATAATAATTATAATGTTTTACCAAAAATCAATTCATAATTTGATAGATAGGTTAATATTAATCTCATGTGACGTACCAATTACTATTTTTGAAATATTTTAAAATAAATAGTGTCAAATGATTGTTGGTTTGTTGGTGAGAATGTTTGGTTCAAAAAAAGTTTATTGTGAAAAGGTCCCACATCACCACAAATGAGACCAAAATCAAAGCCTTAAACGAATTTGGGGCTTGATACCTACAAATTGCAAAAAGTATTGAGATGTTTATCATCCTAAAAAAAAATAATAGTGTGGGTATGCACTATCATAAGTATAGTAGGGTGAAGTGCAAATGCAAATAATTCTTGTTGTCATTGGTTTATGTGGTCAACAACAATTGCAAGTGCAGATAATTCACACCATCACACAAATAATTCATGTTGTCATTAATCCACCTTGTTAGCAATAGTTATAGGATGAAGTGCAAACACAAATAATCCACACTATCACTCAGGGGTGCATTGATAAACTATGGTGGAGTTGATTGGGAAATAATCCACATTGTGGATAGCATGATTGGCAAAGAATGTAACTAACTAACTGATGCACACAGTGTAGTGCATATTGTCACTAGGCAAAGTGTCGCATCTTGACTTTTTGATTCATTTATAATTCAAACTATTGGTTATTTCATTTGATTATTTTACTGAAGGGTAATTACACATGTGTATGAGTAGATTGTTGTTATTCAAAAGTCATTAATGATGAATTAAAATGTTTATGACTATGGGTCTATGTTTTCTTGCTTCGGCTATGATTATTGGGACTAACCTAATGATGTGAATTTAAGTGCGATTGAGTGCAGGAACACATCAAAGACGGGAACATGGTTGAGGTAGACATGCCCTAGCCGCCGAAAAGAGATGGCATGACAGAACCCTGATGCATGCACACACTCACATAGTTCATATTGCATAATGTATCTTGCATTCTTGTTTGGTTGTGTTAAGTAACCGTATAATAATCTTATTTGAGCTTTTGATGTGGAATGTTTGCATGATTGGTGTACGATGATTAGATAGCTATATAATTCTTTTGCTTCAGAACATCTTTTTGAATGGCATAAGTTAACTATGTATGCTTACATTCTTTTGACTTAGATTTAATAGAAATATATAAGTCAAATTCATTTTGAATTACTTATAATTATTTAAAAGAGTTTATCTAATATATATAATGCTCTTGCATTGATATTTTAGTTAAAACCTAAAATAAATAAAGTATTTATATTTATAAATATATATATATATATATATATATATATATATATATATATATATATATATATATATATATATACATGATTTAAAGATATATTTTAAAAATATATTATATATATATAGGCATGTAAATTATATATATATATATAAAGGAAAAAGAAAACTCCATGCATGTGCCCATGCACCATGCAATGAAATCAACTAAAAATAAAGGAAAAAGAAAACTCTAAATCTAAAATTAAGACGCCATTTATGGGGGCGCGGGTCTCATAAAAACAGGGGGGCAGAAGGCATTAAAGAGGATATAGAAGGCAGTAAGAAAAAACATGCAGAGAAAGAGCAATAGATACAGAGAGAACTTCGACATAGAGGAGCAAGGAGTGTGTTCTACCAAGCCGATTTACAGGTATTTAGCTTTGAAGCATATATATTAAGAAATTTGCCTGAGATTTTTATTCAAAACATACTATGATACTTTAATTGTATTTGATCAACTCAAAAAAAATGGCCTGGTATTGTTTTAATTGGCCTACTCTTCCTTTTAAATTGACCTATTGCTTTTAATTAATCAGCGTGTTATATCTTCTCTTTAACAGCCTCTTGCTTTTATTTTAAAACCAAATGGCCTCATATCATATGAATCAGTCTTTTTAAATGTGTTCGGCCTCATCTCTATAACAGCCTGTTCATTCTTGTTAAATCAGCCTTATGTAAAGCCTTGTCTCGGCTTATCCTATCTTTTATGGTTACCAGTTTGCAGCCTTTCAAACTTTCAACAACCTTACCTTATGTTTCTAATGGCCTACAGTTTAGAATGGCTTATCTTGCATTTAAATCAACCTTACCTTATGTTTCAACGGCCTTGTAATGATTCCTTGTCAGCCTGTATGTTTTTAAGCAGCCTGTTAAACTTGTTTTGCCAGTTTTTCACTTCTTGCAGCAGCCTTCTATGTATTGGAACGACCTTCCTTTAGATGTAACAACCTGTGTAAAGTAAAGATATCAGCCTCTTTTTATCGTGTATCAGCCTGAATAAAAACATTCATCCTTTTAAACTTTTTATTTGATCTAAGTTTGTTTTGCATCGCCCAATTATTTTATCTCTACGACCTATATGCTTAATTCCATGACCATGTAAACTATTTCAATCGACGTTTAAACTACGTCATCAGCCTGGTTTTATTTTGTAATCAGTCGGTTATCTTCTTCAGTGAAATCTTTGACTTTCCCAATGACCTTGTTAGGATTAACAGTCTCCTTGTTTCTAAATACATTTGGCCTCTTTTCTTTAATTAAATCGGCCTGTCTACATAAACGGTTTGGTCCTTCTTTAAGTTTTGTCAGCGAGTGTTGTAATATTTCATAATAACTACCATTACTCTTAATAAATTGTTGGTCGATTGGTATCTTTATTCGGCCTGTAACAGCATAGTGACGACTTGTGTTATCTTTAATCGACATGTATCATCTTGTATGTTCATACCTTCACACACACACACACACACACACACACATGTGTGTGTGTGTGTGTGTTGTTTTAGTGTGAAAAAGGGGGATTGGATGGGGTTTTTAGTTTCAATGGATATTTGGGTTAAATCCTCCTTTCTCAACAAACATTCAAGGACATATCAACCGAGTTGAATCACACTTTTGCAAGAGGATTCACCAACAGGTTAGGCTGTCATTTGGAACAGTGTGGAAGCTCAAATATTATCAACTAATGTATCAATTTAATGCTCAAATACCCTTAAAACCCTAATTATGCAAAACAGTAAGCAAATTGATGAATTATGACAAATCCTTGCAAACTAAGGTAGTAGGTAGAGATTAAATACTGACCATTTTTTGAAGTTTGGAATGCGGAATACTCAGGGACACTGGCACTAATGCCCCTATCCAAGGTGCTATTTTCTTTGTGGAATTCTTATCTCCTTCTAACACTTATGTTCACTGCACTTTCTGTTTCTGTCTCGTGTGATGCGAAGGACACTGGCACTAGTGCCTGAGTGCAAGGCAGGATTATTTTCAGGATGCCAGAAGCTCTTCAGATGCTAATTGTTACTGTCCAAATTGTTTCTATGTTTTCAACTTCAGAGGACATTGGCATTGGCGCCCTAGTCCAAGTGATGTAGAGCGCACAATGGAAGCGGACAAAATAGATCAAATTATGAACTATTGAACCAGTTGAACCATTGAACTCCTTTACCGGTTGAACTAGTTTGTATCTTCGAATGGCCTTGAACCGTTGAACCCGTCGACCCTTTGAACCCATTGAACCTTGAACTCGTTGAATCTTGTTGAACTATTGAACCACACGAACCGTTCAACTATCGGTGACCTTTAGAACCGACACTCCGATAGACTAAGGTTTCTCCGATACATATCATTACATTCCTTCGGCAGCTTCATTGAACCTTATGAACTCTCGAACCAAATTGAACCTTATGAATTTTCGAGCACACTATCGGTAAGACCACCCTCTATCGGCGAAACTTTTCCTTTGTGTGCCGATACACTTGGTCACCCCGATCACTCTTCGGGTAGATTAAAACTATCGCTCCAAGGTTCAAATCTTCTGCCGACGACCACTGTCTCACCGACAATGCCTTCACAAAACTGCAAGTCCTCAAATCGTCTAACTTCCAACCCAGGCCCTAGCACATGGAGATGCTAGGCTCGACTCGCACATCCCACGCTTGATCCTGACACGGAGCATAAACAAGAACAAAAAAAAACACAAACTGTACAGACTGATCCATTCCACCGATTTCAAAGAAATCTCATCGGTGGAATGGCTCAGTAATCCATCTAAATGACAAAATAGGAACTAACTACAGTGACACAGTGAAAGAACACAAAACAAAACAAGATCTTTTATTTATTTTTTTGGGAACTTCTGCACTAAAACAACTCTTCTATCTTCTTACTGTTGTTCTACCACGAATCACCACCCAATTACTATACTACTCTCTTCTCCACTGCTTTCTTGTTCATTGAACTATTTATACATGTATCGGTGGGAATGCCAACTATTCTGTAACTGTTAATCCATTTAGTTACAACGCGTTTGCTCTTCAACTACCAGACAATATGACTTGTCCTAGATTTATTCCACTCAGACTCACACATGGTACTAGGCCTTACAATTGGTCGCTTGGACCTTATACCACACCAAAACATCAAAATGAACATGAAATTAATTAAAGTATCTAGGTGCCCCTGCACCATACTCTCAGGGCTTAAAAGAACTCAAGTCCCTTGAGGAACCAAGTCTGAAATATTAACCCTATGCTTGACGATGTCTTCCTCGCTCATCCAGGTAGCATCCTCATCAGGCAAACCACACCATTTGACCAGATACTACTTGTAGGTTTTATGTCTGGTCTTCTTCTGAACTTTGGTGTCTAAAATACATTCCAACTATACTGGCTAACTCGGTGGAAGATTAGAAATCCATTTTGCATCCCCTGCTCCTGTCACATCTGAATCTGTAACATTGTCTCCCCTGAATGGAAACAGTTCTGACACATTGAAAATGAGTGATATTGCTAAACCTAGAGGAAGTTCAATTTCATATGCATTAGGCCCAAATTTGTGTACAATCTTGCATGGACCTATTTTCTTCATAAGAAGCTTCGTGGGCTGCCCCTTCGGGAGTCTTTCCTTCTTCAGATATGCCATTACCAGATCCCCAACTTTGTATTGGACATCCCTTTTCTTCTGTTCAGCTCTCTCTTTGTATTTCCCTATGTTCTTTTGGATAGTTTCCCTTACAGCATCATGGATATCCTTCATGTTGACTGCAAAATCTTCTCCTTGTGCACTCCTTTTCTCCATGTTTTAGAGATCTCTCAACTCCAAAATTCCCCTGGGATGAATCCCATATACAACTTCAAAAGGACTCCTTCCTGTTCTCCGATTGACAGAGTCATTATATGCAAATTCTGCTTGTGGGATGACCATATCACATGCTTCTCCATGTTGTTTAGTCAAACACCTCAAAAGATTACCCAGTGATCTATTCACAACCTCAGTTTGTCCATCCGTCTGAGGGTGATAGGCTGACGTGAAAGATAATTGAGTGCCCAATTTCTTCCACAAAGTGCACCAAAAATGTCCCACAAACTTGGGATCTCTGTCAGTGACAATATTCAATGGCAAACCATGAATTCAAACTATTTCTTTAAAGAACAGACCGGCAATGTGTGAAGCATCATTGGTACATTTGCATGGTACAAAATGAGCCATTTTACTAAATCTATCAACTAAAACAAATACACTGTCGAAACCTCTTTGAGTCTAAGGAAGACCCAAAACAAATTCCATACTTATACACTCCCATGGCCGTTGAGGAATTGGAAGTGGTTGATAGAGACCGGCATTGCATGAAGTACCTTTTGCCCTCTGACAAATGCTACAAGTTTCTACAAATTTCCTGACATCTGTTTGCATCTTAGGCCAGAAGTAAAGCCTTCTCACTTGTTCCAACGTCTTGTCCAGTCCAAAATGACCTCCAAGACTACTGCAATGTTTCTCTTTTATGATGTTCTCCCTCATGGAACACCTAGGTACACACAGTTGGCTGCCTTTGAACAGTAGCCCTTGCTGTAACAAATATTCAAAAAAATTAGAATGATAGGAATCTGAAAATTGTGAACAAATTGCATATATCTCTTTGAAGTCCTCATCATCCTGGTACATATTCTTGAGAGAATCCACTCCCACACTTTGCAACTGGATTTCCTGTATAGTGCACACTCTTTTGCTCAGAGCATTTGCCACCTTGTTGGCTTGTCCATTCTTATGTTTGATGGAAAAAGTATACGCATGGAGTTGTTCGACCCACTTCATATGCCTGTGATTTAACTTCTCCTGCGAATTCAGAAAACTCAAAGCAGGGTTATCAGTATAAACAATGAATTCCATGGGCAAGAGATAATGTCTCCATTTTTTCAATGCTTGAACCATTGCATACAATTCTAGATCATATGTGGAATACTTTCTTTTAGCATCATTCAGCTTTTCATTAAAGAAAGCAACAGGTTTGCCTTCCTGACTCAAGACAGCACCAATGGCAAGGTTACTGGCATCACATTCCACAGTAAACAACTTATTAAAATTAGGCAAAACCAAAATGGGTTTCTCTGCTACCTTCTGTTTAAGAATCTCAAAAGATTCATCTACTGCTTTAGTCCAAACAAACTTACATTTATGCCCCCTTTTATGGTATCCAGAATAGGTGCACAAATGTGACTGAATCCCCTTATGAATTTCCTATAAAAAATTGCCAACCCATGAAAACTTCTTACATCACTTACTGTTTTAGGTGCTGGCCAAGACAAAATAGCATCTACCTTTTTCGGATCCATTTTCAAATTGCCCTGGGATATCACAAATCCAAGGTATGTGAGTTCCTCCTTCATGAAGACACTCTTCTCCATATTAATCATCAGTTTCTCCTCATGCAGCTTCTTCAACACCTGTTGCAAATGTTCTTCTTTTGTCCTGCTGAAAACCAGAATATTGTCAAAATAGACAACAACAAATTTACCAATAAAATCCTTCAATACCTCATTCATTAGACGCATGAAAGTACTAGGAGCATTGGACAGTCCAAATGGCATCACCACCCACTCATAAAGACCCTCATTAGTCTTAAAGGCTGTCTTCCATTCATCCCCTTGTCTAATCCTGATCTGATGGTATCCACTTTTGAGATCAATTTTAGAAAAGTACCGAGCTCCACCCAAACAATCCATTAGGTCCTCTATTCGGGGCCTAGGAAACCTATATGTGATGGTGATCTTATTTATGGCTCTCAAATTAAACTGTAGGTACAACACACAGACTAAGATTTTTCTTCACAAGCCCTTATCCAACATTTCTTGCACTTGTTTAGCAATTTCCTCATTCTGAGTAGGTGTCATTTTATAGGTTGGTTTATTTGGCAATGTGGATCCTGGGATGAAGTCAATCTGATGACTTACGTCTCTCACAGGGGGTAGTGTATTGGGCATATCCTCCACCATGATACTCTTATACTTGTCTAACAATTCCTACACTTCCCTAGGAACTTTTTCCTTGCTATTTTTAGACAAATCAGAATTGTCTTTAGGTTTCAAAATCAGAGCATACCCTTGGGTTCCCTCTTCTTTCAGAGTATGGAGAAACTCTTTCCCACTCACTAACATGATACTTGAGCCTACATTCTTGTCTACACCCTCTTCTGGTAAAGGATCCATCTTATATTGTCTACCATTCTTGGTGATAACAAAGGAATTGGATTTACCATCATGCTGGGCTTGTACATCATACTGCCAAGGTCTTCCTAACAGTAAATGGCATGCATCCATGGGAATTATATCACACAAAAGTTTATCCCCATATTCCCCTATCTAAAATTCTACCCAAGCTTGTTCATCAACCAAGACTTGTTGCCCTTTGTTCAGCTAGGATACTTTGTATGGACTCACATGTGGTAATCTTCTTAAATTAAGTTTCTCTACCATTTCTACAAAAACTAAATTTTCAGTTGAGCCAGAATACACAATTACCTTACACCTTCTGCCAGAAACTTTACATAGAGTTCTGAATAGTGTCTTCCTCTGCGGTGGTTCTTTGTTTTGTGGTACCTTCAGCATTGTTCTTCTCATCATGAGATTCTCTCCATCTTGTGTTGGAGCTACGCTTCCCATAAGTGAGTTCACACTCTGACAATCTTCTTCTTGAATCAGCTGGCTCCTTCTCTCTCCTCCATGAGAGCTTGAGGCTTTCTCCGGACACTTGCCTATTATGTGCCCAATTTGGTTACAATTATAACATCTTCTCGTGAAGACATTAGGACCTCTGCCTGGTCCACCAAATCTGCCTCTCCCATTGGGTCTCCTTACTCTGAAACCCCCTCTGGAACCAGATTCTCCACTGTGTTCTTGTTGACTGGACTCCCCTTGATTCTTCTGGAACTGATTTCTACCACCAAAGCTATTTCTGCCCCTAAAATTTCTTCCACCTCTGCCTCTGTTCTGTTGTTCTCCCTTTCTTTTCTGCTTCTCTTCTACTCTCAGCACCACTTGGAAGCACTTGTCCATGGTTTCTGGTGTCAAGATGGTAATCTCATCTTGTATACTATACTTCAGGCCATTAATATACATGGCAATCTTCCTTTCTCATCCTCAGCATGTCCACACCTTAGAGACAATTTATGAAATTCCTCTATATAGGTAGATACATCCATATCCTTCTGCTTGAGGTTCTGTATTTTCCTGTATATCTGCACTTCATAATCCACTGGTAGGAACTGAGCCTTGATCCTCTCTACCATCCAACTCCAGGATGAGATCATGCTCTGGCCACTCTTCACCCTTTCTCCCTGGGTGTAGTTCCACCAAGTGAGTGCAGCGCCCTTCAATTTCATCTTTGCAAACTTCACTCTTCTATTCTCCAGTACCTCCTTGTACTCGAAATAATTATTCAGAGCCTCAATCCATTCGATGACTTCTTCTATGTCCATCTTTCCACTAAACATCGGAATCTCCATTTTTGCCTCGGATGACTCCTTACCAAGTGATTTTATGGCCTCCAGAAATTGTTTTTGGTCTGCAGTTATCTCTGCCTGATCTAGGGACGTTTCCTCATCCCCTTCTTCATCTTCTCCATCAGACTCCTCGTCTAATCTCGGTCCTTTCCTCAATGTCTTCAATTCAGCCTGGAGTGCTTCCTTGACTCTAGTCTTGATCATCTCCTCCATCTCCTTGAATTTATTGACCACTTCAGTGGTCATCCCCTTTGGAGGCATATCGCTAGCCCCTCCTTCACTTTCTCTGTCTGACATAAACATTCACAGACAACGCCAACACTTTTGCAGACCTTTTGCTAGCTCCGATACCAATTTGATGCAGAGCGCACAATGGAAGTGGACAAAATATATCAAATTATGAACTATTGAACTAGTTGAACATTGAACTCCTTTACCGGTTGAACTAGTTTGAATCTTCGAACAGTCTTGAACCATCGAACCCGTCGACCCTTTGAACCCGTTGAACCTTGAACCTGTTGAACCTGTTGAACCACACGAACCGTTCAACTATCAGCGACCTTTAGAATCGACACTCCGATAGACTAAGGTTTCTCTGATACGTATCAATACATTCCTTCGACAACTTCATTAAACCTTATGAACTCTCGAACCAAATTGAACCTTATGAACCTCCGAGCACACTATTGGTAAGACCACCCTCTGTCGGTGAAACTTTTCCTTTGTGTGCCGATACACTTGGTCACCCCAATCACTCTTCGGGTAGATTAAAACTATCGCTCTGAGGTTCAAATCTTCTGCCGACGACCACTATCTCACCGACGATGCCTTCACAAAACTGCAAGTCCTCAAATTGTCTAACTTCCAACCCAAACCCTAGCACATGGAGATGCTAGGCTTGACTAGCACATCCCACGCTCAATCCTGACACAGAGCATAAACAAGAACAAAAAAAACACAAACTGTACAGACTGATCCATTCCACCGATTTCAAAGAAATCTCGTTGGTGGAATGGCTCAGTAATCCATCTGAATGACAAAATAGAAACTAACTACAGTGACACGGTGAAAGAACACAAAATGAAACAAGATCTTTTATTTATTTTTTTGGGAACTTCTGTACTGAAACAACTATGCTATCTTCTTACTATTGTTCTACCATGAATCACCACCCAATTACTATACTACTCACTTCTCCACTGCTTTCCTGTTCGCTGGATTGTTTATACATGTTCTATTCGTGATAGTTTGCATCGGTGGGAATGCCAACCGTTCTGTAACTGTCAACCCATTCAGTTACAACGTGTTTGTTCTTCAACTACCAGACAATACAACTTGTCCTAGATTTATTCCACTTAGACTCACACATGGCACTAGGCCTTACAATTGGTCGCTTGGACCTTATACCACACCAAAACATCAAAATGAACATGAAATTAATTAAATTATCTAGGTGCCCCTGCACCACCAAGCAGTCTTTTTCTTCAGGGATATGGAATCTGTACAATGTCTTGTTGTTCCCTACAACTCCACTCCTTCAAGATGCTAAACCTGTAATGTGCAATCACAAGGAGAGTGGTTGAGGGTTGTGGTGTTTAGAGGCTTACCTCGGTCAAGTCCCAGAGAGACATTCAAGTCTTCTAAACATCGTTGTCAGATAAAGAGTGTGTATCTCTGTGGGATAGAGGCAAAATCCAAATGATAAATGATTGAAAACACAAATAAATGTCACCTTGGAGGTGTAGCTCTCATGGAAGGAAGAACCTCTTTCATGCCATGAGGAGATGGAGCCAAATCTGCAACAAACAAACACAATAACAACACAATGCTATTCTACAACACAATGAAAGCCTTAAATCACTTTAACATAAGATCACAAGTTCGCAATGTCCATCTAGTTTACAAATGAAGTCCTAAACATGCTTATATATGCAACTACACACATTCCCTCTAAGAATTTCGTAATTCAAACTTAAGATGTCGGCATGGGACCTAATTAATGGTCACCAAACTGACATTTCAAATTAGGGCTGACCTAAAATGGGGCAGGACTAGAGCGCTAGCACCCAAGTCCACCCCTCCATTTTGAGTCAAGGACTATCAAAATAGCACCCTCTAGGTCCTATTTGCCACAAGACTTTGGGGTTTTCTCATCAGGATTCAAGATTAACATGCAAGATGCTTCTAATGAATTCTAAGGACTCAGGAGCTAAACCTTAAGAGGGAAAAGCCCCCAAGGGGACATTTTCCATCATAACATTTAGCCCCCACTTTGATGTATGTATAAACGCAAGGCCAATACATGCATTAAAGTATGGTTAGAACACAATAAACATGCCAAGCATGGTGTAGACACGCCAAACACACTGAAGACAGTAACAGGCATGCAAAACACAGAAAAGATAATTACAATCATGCAAAACATAGAGAAGACAATATTGAAGACACACAAAACATAGTGAATGCAGTGATTATTTCTTTTTCATTTTCGTATATATGAATGCAAATGCAAGTACATGGAAAGTAAACACACAACCCAAAATGCAGGAGGGACTCATCACCACCAGTCTTTACACTGCATAAGGGGCAACAAACACACAATACAAATCTCAGAGTGTAGGAGGGACTCATCGCCACTAGTCTTTAGACTACACATGAGAACAAACACACCATACAAATCCCAAAGCATAGGAGGGACTCATCGCCACTAGTCTTTAGACTATGCTTGGGAACAAACACGCCATACACACACATGGAAGATATGGAGAAAACATGGCAAACAAGCGATGGAAGAAGCCTATTGCTAGGTTCACCACCATCTCAGGCACATTACAGGCACACCTGATGGTTGGGCTTCACCACAACAACCGCCAAAGACATGCTTAAGGGAGGATACACCAACCCTGCCTACTCAAAGGACTTTTAGAAATGACAGGATGTGCACTCTCCTCGAGAAATACACCATCCCCGCCTCCGTAGAGGGATTAAAATAAAATGATATGCACGATATCCCACCTCCATAGAGGGCTTTCTCATTGCAATATAAAATAAAGATGTGCACTCGCTCAGAGATATAACATCCCGCCTCCACAGAGGGCTTACAAGTACGCTTCATTAGTACCAAAATCATCAGACAACTTACCTTATATATGCCCCCACCTTAAGGTGGTTGATATCGTGTACTGATATCAAGCACTTTAAGGTAGGAAAAAAACACACAAAGGGAACAAGAGCTTTCGCAAAGCCCATGCCCCCAGAAGTGACATGCACTTTATGATCACCGCATGTTCCCACAAACACACAATTTCCTGCAAGACAAGAGGTTAGAAATCTTTCCATAAGATAATAACCACATCACATGATCAAAACAATGCATAAACATAATCACATCGAGATCCAAGGTTATACTATGGATTTAGAATTTGAGTATAACCATGGGGCTATACCATAGAGATCTCAGAAGCAAGTGTAACCAAGGCGAGACCCAAGATAAACAAAGTGCACGGAGTAGCATTATTGTTATGATTTGTTAGAAATTATTAGACATCATCAAAATATCACATGGAGTGATTCTACTAGCCAAGCATTCGATAATATATATCAACCCCATTGTCATGTGTGGACTAGGTCCATTTTTGCTTACTCGTTGAATGGACACGTGGTCCGTATCAGTCTTATTTGTTTTTCATCATCCGCCGGCTAGATAGAACCACTAGAGGAAGGTAAACAATAAATCAAGAGAGAAGAAACAAGTGCCCTAGGGTCATCACATAGGAAGGTGCCCCCAGGTCACTAACCGCAACACTATGCCCCTAGGACACAACACATAACAATGAAAATAGAGGAGAGGCAATATAGAAGAATGATGATGCAAATAGAAGAAGGGTCACAACAAAGGCGGTCTCCCAGAATCCTTGACCTTACAAGAGTATCAAGGATCATCCAAGGAGTCCTAAACAACACATAACATATCACAAGGGAAACACAACATAGAGGTAAAGGGTTAGAAATACTTACCTATAGGGACAACCAGACTAGCGGTCATCATCAAGTAAGTCATTGTCTGCCCAATCCCGAATGCTAGATGAGAGAGGTTTATAAGGTACCATAGGCCAACTTCTGTTCTTGTCTTCAAATTGTTCATTGTTAAGTTCCTCTTGGTTTGATTCAATGTTAGGTGAAATGTTTTCTTGTTGAGGTGCATTTTGTTGGGCAAAAGCTTGCCTTCTTCTCCTTCTTTCTCTTGCTTGTCTATTTCTTTTTGTCTTGTTTCTTATATTTTCAAAAGTGTTGTCATGTTTTTCCATAGGTTGTCTCATGTTAAAGGAGGAAGCACCATGTTCAAATCTCATTTGTCTTGATAAATTGTTTTGTTCTCGATGAAAGCCTCCCGATCCTTGTAAGGATGACGGGGGAGGAACCTTAGCGTAGATACCATTTCTTCATGGATGAGGTGAGTTATGAGACTTTTCCTTATCCACCTCTATCACACCAAATATTTCATCGTAGTCATAAAAATCTTGGTTTATTCTTGTTTTGTTCTCTAGGGAGTTCTTCTAATACGGGTTGTTTGTCTCTTGTTGTTTATATAGGAGGCCTGACCACTCTAGATATAAGTTTTGCTTTGTATCATCTATTAATCTAGACAATACCTAGCGCTGAGCCTGTGGTATTGTAATGCAATAAAATAAAGAAGAAATGAGTTTTTGCAAGTAGGCAAACTCGCTGGGAGTTGTGAATTGCCTCCAAAAATTGATTTTTATTCATTTAAATTCGAAATATATAGGCTTACATAAAATATGAAGGGTCACATTACCCTTGGAAAACAAAAAGAACTCTTGGAAGGTGAATTTTTTTTACAAAAGTTCAAAATTATGAAATTGTTTATCTTCCCCTTCGCAAGATCATAACTCCTAGCTATTTTATTGGAATCTGAACTTTTTGCCTTCGAAAATGTAATTTACTAAGATGTAGAAAATACCAAAAACTAAATTTTTGATATTTTCCCAAAAATACCACTCAAATGACCCTGGACCTAATCATTGCTTCCCCCTTGAGAGGCAATGGGCCCCATTGCATCTATGGTCTGCAACAACTGAGGAAACTACTTTTTCAATTTGATCCCCGGTGAACCACTTGCCTGGTGAGGAAGTTTACTTGTTTGAACCACATGGTACAAAGGAATATGTTGTCTTTTTAGTGTCATGACCAAGACATCAGTGATCTTTTCTCCAACATGGAATTGATGAGGTAGACGATGTTGATCATGTCTCTCCTTGTACTTTTGCCTAGTGTGCCGCAATATCTCCAGAGTTTGCTACATTTCTTCAACAAACTTGGCTGCTTTATGTGATGATGGAGCATCTAAGATGACTGGTATTGCTACATCAATAGGAGCCAGTGGTTGATGTCCAAGACATATTTCAAATGGGCTATGCCCTATGGAACCATGTAGGGCATGATTGTAGTTATGCTCAGTTTGCCCATTTGTTTGTGGATGGGATGCAGTAGACTTTGTCAGCTTGTTATCCATCATATCCCAGAGTGATGTCGTACTTTCATTTATCTATTTTTGCTGAGTGGTAGTGGTGACCATTTTGTCATGGATATTGGCTACAACTAACCTCTTGTCCTTCGTTAGAACAAATGTTCCAATATGAGCAATTGGATGTTCACATTGTTTTTTAGTAATCAAATATGATGGTTATGTAGGACTTACTTCAGGTATCTGATACTTCTTTTCACCCAATTTGATAATGACACTGCGAGGTCTAAACTCATATACACCATGACACTTGTACACATATGGGTGCCCCAACAATACATCACACACATCCAAGGGTGCCACATCACATATGACTTCATCTTTGAATGGTTTGATAGAATAAGGTAATCGACATTGCTTATTTACCTGAATATCTCATTCTTGGTTGCTTACCCATCCCACATGATATGGCTATGGATGAGGTGTGGTCTGCAAGTTTAGTCTTTTAATAGTCTCAGCAAAGATCAAATTCTTTTGACTTCCACTGTCAACGATGAAATGGAGGGCCTTGCCATGTACCCACATTTGTGAGTGGAATAAACACTCCTCATCTTCACGAGGCAAAATCCTGGTGGTGGCAACTATGGCATAGGGGTCAGCTTCAATTATTTCATCATCTCTCTGCTCAAAAGAGTCTACAGGCAATGGTTCATGTTCAACTTCAGCTTCCTTTTCTTGTAACCTTGTCATCAACGCCTTGGCAACTCGACAGTCCTTTGTGTTATGTCTTGGACTTCTATGGAATTCACACCACATCTTCTTTCCATTGTTGTTTGCTGTTAATGATGCTTGTGAGGATGGATCCTTAGCTGTCTATTTTCCCATGAATTTGTTGTCACCTTCATTCTTTGAAAAATAATCCTTTTTTCCCTTTTGTTTGAATTTTTCCTCAATATTCACTGCATATTTGTAGACAGTCACCAAGGTCGCAATATTGAGAAATTCCATTTATGTTTGGATATAATGACGAAGCCCACTGTGGTACTTCAAAATTTGATATTTTTTCGTATCAATGATGCCAAGCTTTGCTGAAGGAGCATGGAATGTATTAGTGTAATCCTGAACAGATTGGTCTTTTTGTTGACGAAGCATCTGCCACTCCATATACTTATCCTCGTATGAATTTTTAGGATAATATTCTTCCTTGATAAGTTCCACAAACTCTCCCCAAGTGGGATCATCCTCTACTGCTCCATCAAACTCAAGGTTTTCTCTAAACAATGGTTTATTTTCCATGATGCTCAGCTTTGAGGAGATTGAAGGTTATTTTTTCAACATTAGAGAAGTGATTCACAGAAAAATATCTTTCTAGTTTTGACAACCAATCATCAACAACATCTGCATTTATTTTGCCTTCAAAATTTGAAATATCAAAATTTACTTGTACCTTGAAAGGAGTGTGACTACCAAATGGTACTCTACCCATGTTGGGTTGTTGATTTCCTTGATTTTATTGTAGCAGACAAGAGAACTGATTCATCATCTCCTTACGTTGTTTTGTTAACGCTTCTTCAACCATTGCCTTGAAAGGATCTGAATGATCATCCCATTCTGACATTTTTGATTGAGTGTACCTCAAAGAAAGATAATATGATGGCTATGTGGAGGAATGAATCACCTTTCCAATGATATATTGTTTGTCCAATTTTGACACTGTATGCAAAAGATATGCCCAAAACACTGAGGGCAACGCTAAAAAAAGACCTAACTTCTAGTGAAAACAATAGGTAGCTAAGAAAAAAATTAGAAAACTTTACTTGTACCACTGGAAAGTGCTTTAAGTTCTCTTTTTGGTGATATCTTATTTGTGCAAAACAAAGTCCGGATGAGAAAGATATACCTGATTTCGTGAAACTGCTATGAAAAGACAAAAAAAGCAGAGGCAAAAAAATAGGGATGCGGATTTGTGATCTATTTTTCTCAAAATCTATGTACTTTCTAAAAAATAAGAGATACCCAGATAGGATTTCGACGCTGCCGAAGAAACCCAGAAATATTTTGAGCTGAGATTACACTATTTGAATGCTCATGTCTAAAACCCTCTCCGATTCGAAAATAACCCAACAGAACTTGGCTATGATACCACTGATTTGGACAATACCTAGTGCTAAGCCTATGGTATTGTAATGCAATAAAATAAAGAAGAAATGAGTTTCTGCAAGTAGGCAAACTCGCTGGGAGTTGTGAATTGCCTCCAAAAATTGATTTTTATTCATTCCAATTAGACATATATAGGCTTACATAAAATATGAAGGGTCACATTACCCTTAGAAAACAAGAACTCTTGGAAGGTGAAATTTTTTTACGAAAGTTCAAAATTATGAAATTTTTTATCTTCCCCTTCGCAAGATCATAACTTCTAGCTATTTTGTTGGAATTTAAATTTTTTGCCTCTGAAAATGTAATTTACTAAGATGTAGAAAATACCAAAAACTAAATTTTTGATATTTTCTAAAAAATACCACTCAAATGACCCTGGACCTGATCATCTATATTGTAGGAAAGAGTAATCTCTTCATGGCTCAGGGTCTCTATCAGGTTGCGACCAAAAGTAATCAAGAGTAAAGTTGTTGTCCATTGTCAAAGGTTGATATGTATTACGTCAAATGGTACGCACTTGTCCATGTAAAGGAAATTTTATGCAATTGTGAATAGTTGAGGGGACAACGTTCATAGCTTTCAATCATGGGTGTCCTAGTTTTACACAAAAGATGTCGGATAAAGGGATAACCTCAAATACTTGATCTACAACTTTATCAGAAGTTGTAACCAATAAAGTTATTTTCCCAAAGGTAGGCATTAAAGCTCCATTGTGTGTCTTAACCCTTATGTTTGAAGGTTCGTAGGAATATTGTGTCAAATTATGTGCAAGGAGAAACTCTTATATTATCACATTATTCATCCAATTAGCATCTATAAGTGTACCATTAACTGGAATCTCCATTATTTTGACAGTAATGTAAAGAGGCCCTTCATTGTCTACGAATGTTTTGTCATGAGGTGTAAATGTGATTTCAGGTTCAGGGCTCCTTTTCAAATAAGGTCTAGGGGAAAGCCTAGCATTATTTTTGCAATTATAAGCCATGTGTATATGTATTCAAATGTATGCAAAATCAGATTTTTAAATATTTTCAATGCTTGTGCGAAGGAACAAGTGCAAAACTATATATGAGTATGACCTAAAAATGCTTGATTTTTCACTTTTTTTCACAAAGTTTTAATGCAAATCACTAATAGAAGAGGTGTTGTGAAGAATTTTAAGAGGGGTAGTGAGAAATAAGCTCAATATCAATCCAATAATGCAATAATATCCTTCACAACATGCCTATGATGTAATTTTAGAGAGACGATAAGGCCAAATCTAGTGAAAATGCAAGGTTTTCAAACCCCAGACATGAAATTTTGCAAGAACACTATGATGCAACACTACAATTAGAAATCAATCCTAAATGAGTGTTTGAAAAGGGTAGTAAAATCTGAAACAAGATTTTAACTACAAACCCTAGCTAATGCAAAACTAGGTTTTTATGAAAAATGCACAATTTCGAGTAATTTTTAACAATTTAAGCATGAAAATGCAATGCAAATGATTAAAATAAGATGAACTTCTACAATTTAAATCTGATCTAATCAAAATGATAGAAATTACATAAAATTAAATGCTAGTTAATTCAAATTATGCCAAAATGCAAGCCTAAGATGCCAATTTTAAAAAAAAAAATTAATTTTTTCAAATTTTTTTTGTAATTTTTCAAATGCAATAAGATGAATGAATGCAAATCTAGAGTACAACACTCAGCAAGGTGCAAAATTCAAATAAACACAGGTTCACCAAAATGTTTTGTATGAAAAAGGGGGATTGGATGGGGTTTTTAGTTTCAATGGATATGTGGGTTAAATCCTCCTTTCTCAACAAACATTCAAGGACATATCAACCAAGTTGAATCACACTTCTACAAGAGGATTCACCTACAGGTTAGACTGTTACTTGGAATGATGTGGAAGCTTAGATATTATCAACTAATTGTTGAAATGCACAGGACAACTGAGAGGGGGGGTGAATCAGTTGTCACAAAAACTTAACTTCATATGAATATCAAATCATCAAATTCTTAACTACTGATAATCAAAACTAAACATGAAAGCATGAAACCATAGACTTAATAACAATCACACATTCAAAATAGTAGACACCAAATTTTTACATGGAAAAAAGGGAAAAACTACGGTGGGTGTTAGCCCACAAAATATATGAGTTATAATAATACCAAAAAATAGAGGCTCACTGCCTACAGGTCTCACTGCAAAGAACAACTCACTGCCAAAGGGGTGGCTCACTGCCAAGGATTGACTCACTATCAAAATGGTGAACTGATTAAGTAGCATCTACTCCATGCCTGGGCTCAGTTCCTTTGAAGCACAATAAAACTTCTCTGCTCTGCTCCTTCACACCTTCGCACTTATTTCTTCATTTTCGCCTTACACTGACTTTTTTGCAATTACATTACATGCTTTTATACAATTCATCAACCTTAGAATGTACATCAAGGTCGGCATTACATTCATCAACCATTGGAACAATCTCCAAGGTTGGCATTACAAACATACAAAAAATAGGTCTGGACCTAATACAAATTTTGCTAAGGAAAAGATGTAAAGATGTATGCATATCATGCCACGCCTTAGCTAGGACTCAAATCAAATCTTCCACACCATGACACACTTCTACAATCTTCAATGCATCTCCGCAATTAGTGAAATCAACCAAGTCGACCAAGACTGGTGAGAACACTAGGTCTTCTAAGAACATTCTCCACTCACGATCCAACTTACTCTTTGCAGACCAACCAAAAGATAGGAACACAATCAGGAGACATCCACAAGCACATTATAATCATCAGAAACATCCGCACAATACCCAAACACTTTGCCCATCAGATTCTTCAAACTGAAGCACAAGAATAACATTGTTAGCCACTGTCACAAGGAAAAGATCACTTGTGGACCACCAGATAATGAACCAATTAACTTGAAGGCACATAATATCATCCCAGACTTAACTTTAGAACTGTAGATCATAACTTGTCATTGCGGAGGAATGCAGAGCAAAATATTGTCACCCTATCACCACCAAATATACAGAAAAAGTAGTTTTCACTCTAGTGAACATAACTCACTCAAATCTTCATATCGGAGGCTCAAACTTGGAATATAACATCTTCAGACAGACTTATAAACAACTTCCAATCCATAGGCAAATATATTTATTCTACAGGAAATGTGGAGCAAACTTCTGGATTATTTTTCTAAATACAAGACATTGTTTCCATTGCAACACATTGTTACCACCAGAGGAGCAAATTTTCTCAATATCCTCAACATCAGAATCACTTACATAAGTAAATACAAAACATCTCACTCCCTACAAGAAAGCAACAAAATAAGAGCATTGTTGACACCAATGACAACACAGATATGTTGGCATCAATGACAACACCGATTAGGCACATACTTGCAACAATCTCCCCTTTTGTCATTGATGGCAACATATAATGTGAAAAACTGAAAAGATCATCAAGACAAGATTCTCTCCCTTCCTCTTTACACATCTACATTCTTTCTTCTTCTAAGTTTTTCACATGATTTCTCTCCCCCTTTGATATCAATGGCAAAGGGCAAATACTTGCATTCTGCTACTCTGATCCAACTGAACTCTTACCAACACATCTAGCTACTCCCCCTAAGAGGTAGCCCTCAAAACATCAATCCAGATCAAAAAGTGAGACTTTGAACACCACTGGATTGATGCATTCTCATGCATCTTAATTTAAGGCAAGAGGGGTAATGACCCCTAACTTTCCTCTGAGATACTCAAAAGTATCCTTAGGCAGAGGATTGGTGAAGATATCTACAATCTAGTCCTTTGTGGACACATATTCCAACTTTACTTCATTCTCTATCACCTTCTCTCTCAAAAAGTGATACCTTATAGATATATGCTTTGTTCTTGAGTGCATCACTGGATTCTTGAAAATATTTATGGCACTTGTATTGTCACACAAGATTGCAATTGGGTCTTCATAAACAACTCTTATATACTTCAAAGTCTGCTTCATCCATAACACTCACTAGTAGAAAAATAGGAAAAAATGACTAAAAAACTACCAAAAATTGGTCATGTGATTAGTAGTTTGGTCATGTGACCATTGGTAGTTTATTGCCGATCATTTATCTCGCGACCAAATTTATGACCAAAAAAGTTTTAGTCATTAATTTGATAGTATATTTAGTCATTAAGTTAGTAGTATATTTAGTCATAAATTTGGTAGTATGTTTAGTCATCAATTTGGTAGTATATTTAGTCACGTGACCATTGGTAATTTATTGCCGGTCATTTATCTCGCGACTAAATTAATGACTAAACAAATTTTAGTCATTAATTTGGTAGTATATTTAGTCAACAATTTGGTAGTATAATTTGGCCGATAGGCCATTTTATATGTGCACACATCTTGTAACTGCCAAAAAAAATTGGTAGTCCCACTACTTTCGTCGTCCACAAATTTAAAAAAAAAATTGGTAGTCCCACTCCACAAATTTAAATTTTGGTAGTAGTTCATTTTTTTGGTAATCTTTCAATTTTTTTTCTCCAAAATTAAAAAAAAATAAAAAACCTCCTACACATAAATCGTCATCCATTAATTTTAGTGGAGCTAATTTTAGTTTATGAGAATATGGACGATGGAAATGGAAGTGGAAGAGTCACGGTGGATGTTACAAGAAGGAGAAATAATGGAATGTTCTTTTTTATATATTTTCATGTTTAGCCTCTGTAATAGGAAGCAAATTCGGGAAGACTTCTATTTGGGAATACAGATTGTGCAGGTTTTGCACGATTAATCTGGCATCAATCCCATAGCGGATACAAGGTAACTTGCTTTGCTTGCCCTCTTGATTACTTTCATTCATTTCTCTGTAACTTTCTTTGTTGCACCTATACTGTGATCATTCCATGAGATGATGTCTCCTTGAGACATTTTGTCAAATCAAGTCGCAAGCCTTCAGTGTGTTTTCATGGCATCAGTAAAGTTCTTGAATCTTAGTTTTCTCTTCCATGGCATTAAGTAAATGTTTTAATGCTGCCTTTGCAAAATATGATGGATCTCCTTTGAAAATCGGTCTCTAGATGCTTTAAAACAATAACAAATCACCTTCTTCCAAGCTGAACCTGCACAAAAATGGATGCTTCTTTTTGAAATATCTCCAAAAATCTCTTTTATATGGCTGGAAGTGATGATTTTTGCCTCTATATAATCTGAACCTGCATAAAAATCTTTCAATTTCTCCTTCTAGATGCTCTTTAATGCCAAGAGTGTGCCTTCTAGCTTCATATATCTGTTCTAGATCATTAATGGTGGATAAAATCAAGGTTTAATGTGAAAAATATCTCCACAAAGTGAAGCGTTGCCCTTGCCAACTCCCAATCTATCTTGCAAATGATAAAATCCAAGCACAAATGCCTCTTTATAATGGAGCACTGCCTTCTAGGTCTTCCATTACTTTTTTTAATTTTTAGAATGCTTTCTATGATTTTGGAAACATGCCAAAAAAAAAAAAAAAAAGAGTGACGCTGAACTGAAGTTATCCTCCTCTATTTATATGCAAAAAGCTCTTTAAATTTGGGTAATGAATAATTGATCACACCTCCAAAAATACATGGAACCGAAAAGAAAAAGTCCCCAATAATTTCCTGCCCAAGCCCTAAAAAAACTGTCCCGAACCAATTCAAGGCAGGCTAATGAGGACACTGAACCCTAAGAGAATAAGCCACACAATGTGTACAAGTAAAAGGGCTAGTCTAGAGAGAAGGTCGCTTGCTCCATTGCCCACTTCGCAGAATCCAATCTTGGCCACCTCAACACCAGCACACTGAGCCTCCGCGTAGCCACACCAATACGTGATTCCATTAACCCCACACACTGGATCTGCCCTGAAACAACTTACGGGACATGAAACAGAGTCACTGTATTTTTCATTGCATGCCGTGGTTTTTTTGACATTTTGTGAATTGGGTAAGGCGATAACATTGTTATTGTTTTTAAATGCCAAGACAGGTGTTAAAAAGAAGAAAGAAAACAAGATTATAACCAGATGGGTATGCAGCAAACTGGCCATGATTATTAAAATGTGGTCTGTAATTGCAAGAATTTCTTTGTTTGTGATCAATCCATTGGGCTCCGCTTAGAAAGGAAGGAAGGAAGAATCCTTCCAACAAAAGAATCCTTCCAACAAATATTAGCGAATAACAGCTACTCCAACTAATTCCAACGGCTTTTGCTTTTTGTTTTGATTAGAACTTTGAAAATTTAGTGATAGGCTTTTGCTTTTTGTATATTAGTTGTACAATTTTTTTGTTGCTGTAGATCTGACAGTCTATTGTATGCATGATCCAGCAAGGAATTGAACAGAAGATTGCAGGTAGTTATCGCAGGCTAATATGAAGAAAACGCGACTACCTCTAGCTTCTAAAAGATTATGGTTGAAAGCAAAATGAATTTTCAGATGTTAGAGCTGATGCAATTGCAACGAAAGCCTAGATTAAAGGCCAGCCTTTTGCCTTGGGTTGGTGGGACTGCTGTATGTAACTCATATTAATACTTGAATGCCAATGCCTTCATGCTTTATTTTAAAGCTTATTTGAGTGACTCGTGCGTTAGTTTTAACTTGTGGATATTAGTTATCATGTTTAGAAAATCAAATCATTGATTTTTTAAATCTTAAGTAGCTTTACGGGCATTTTTTAAAGATTGAATTACAAACAATTTATTTCTTTCCAATGCTTACGTATAAGCAACATATAGGGTAGGTAATACTTGATCATACATACAATTCAACTCATGTATGTTTATGGGCTCACAGAGCCTTAATTTGATGGCCATATACTGGTATTTAAAAAAAATTATATTTTGACTGTATGTTAATTTATTTAATTTATTTTAGAAATTGTAAAAAAAAAAAAATTATTTATTTAAAATTGTTATTAATATGTTTAATTTATTTTCCAAATTGTAAAAAAATAGTTTTATTTATATAAAATTGTTTAATAGAAATTTTAGTTCTTTAAAAGGAAATAATAATATTTTTTAAATAGTTAATTTAAAAGAAAATTCAAATACTTAAAATTTTGAATAGAAAACTAAAAATAAATTATATATTTTTTAATTAATAATATAAAAATTGTTGAGTTTTAATTATTATTTGTTAATATATATGAAAAAGAATGTCTAGATAAATTAGATTTGTAAAACTGGATAATTAGAAGAATGTACTTTTGAATTTGTTAAGATATCATTTACACAAATTTTTAAGGAGAAAGGTTGGATTTGATCTTTTTTTTTGGGGATAATATATTGTCTTCTTTTCAAGTTATATAGATAAAAATAATCCTATTTTATTATCTTTTCCTAGTAATATATTTTTGCAAATAAACTCAAATTAATTTTTTTTTTTAAATTGGATACTAATAGGATTTTCTTCTACAAATTATCAAATTTGCAACAAATGTCTTAAGTTTTGACCAATTTATGATATATATTTAATAAATCTATAGTAATATATTTATTTATATAAAATTTGATTTGTATTAAAAAAAATTAACTCTAATAGAAATGTAAATAAGTAAGATTAAACTATAAAAAATGATTTAACAAATCAAATTTAATCTGTGAGTTTGCATCTCTTTCAAAAATTTAAGCTGTCGCCGATAAGGCGTGGTTCAGTGGTTAAGTCACTCGGTTGTAGTGGCGACCACCAGAGTTCAAACCCTCATTGGGCTAATGAGCTCGCAGGCTTTATGCCTTCGCTGGGCCAATGAGCACGTGGGTTTGAAGTGTTCTTTCTAGGGGATGAGGTCCACCGTGTTGTGGCCTCACTGGTTCATTGCTCCGGGCAAAAGCATTCGCGTGGAGCTGGAGGGTGTGTCGCACCAACGTTGTTGGTCACGTTAAAAAGTTTACCAGGCGCATTATCTTTAAAAAAAAATTCAAGCTGTTCATTATTAAACCAAATCAAATATACTTAAAAAATACTAAATTATAAAAGATTTCTATACTGCCCCTGTTTTTTATTTACTTATAATTGTCTTTTCAAATTCAAATCAAATCATGCAAAAAGTTAAAATATTTTTAAAAACACTTAGGCACTTCAGAAAAACTGAAATATGGGGATTGATATCTACAAGTGATAGAGAATCTTACTATAAAAACATGCTTTCCATTGAGCCCTGCGTGAGTATTTTTGTATGGTTCAAAGTAAATGGGATCCACTTCATTTCTCATTACTTAGTGCTCCAATAAAATATAAGGTTAAATTGGTTGCCTATAATTTGACCGATAGGCCATTCTATATGTGCACACATCTTGTAACTGCCAAAAATTTGGTAGTCCCAAAAAAATCGTCGTCCAAAAATTTTAATTTTTTATAAAATTTGGTAGTCCAAAATAAAAACATTTGTAATAGACAAAAAATGAGAAATTTGCAAGTATCTTCCTGAGAACCCACTTTGTATTATTTGAGGACATCTGAGGGTTTGAATGAACGAATGAAGGCTTTTAATAATGTCCACGAGGCCAGACAGCCTATGGGACCAAAGAAACCAAAACATGCTGCAAAAGAGGGCCAAAACACGCTGCAAAGAGAGCCAAAACCCGCAGGGGGGCCACAATCCACAAAAGGAAGATCACACACACAGTCCCGAACTCTTTTGCTTTTAGGATCTTATATCTTCTTCTATGTATCTTGATCAAATACACCGCGAGTTTAGCTAACCTCTCTTCTTCAAACAAGCTGGTCAAGGAGTCAACATTCAAAGTATCCTTGTAATTGACCCTAATATCCTCGTATGCTGAGCACTCCATGATGTAGTGCCATTCTGTCTCCACTAAATCCAGATTGCATAAATAGCAGATTCTTTCCTCCCATTCTTCTTTAGGCCTCGACCACCTTCCGGTTTCACATCTAAGTTGGTGCAAACTAGTTCTTAGTTTGGAATCAAAGAAAACACATGTTTGTTCAAATCTTTTCTTGGTGTTGGAAAGAATCATATAAACACACACCCTATGTGGAAGAGATTGCGAGTACAAGATGCCCAAGAGGATACTTTGAATCTATCCTAGAATCAATTTGAAAGTTTAAAGAAATAAAACAAGCAAACAGGTAGGTTAATGGTAGAGGTGTATTGTAAGTTATAATGTGCCTTGGTGTATTGCGTAGAAATCTCTGCATTTGGGGCTATGAAGAGGATGGCATCCAGACAAGCTATGATTATTAGCCTGATTTGGGAGATCTTAATGATTATTCACAAGATCGACCCAAGGTTGCCTTGTATTTATGTTTCTAGGGTTACTAATTCTATTAATTGCATCTCATGGCGAAGGCGGTGACGGTGGCTCTGACGCTGATGACCTTGATGCTGAGACACCTAATTTGAGAGCAAAATCTTTAATTCTAGTGAAAATGTGGTGTGTCATCATAGTTTTCATTTCTCCTTTTTTTTAAGATGGAATCATATGTTTCTTTCGTTGGGAACTCAATTCGCAGGAGGGGTGTTCTTAGGGACAGCCTTAATGCATTTCTTGAGCGATTCAGCAAAGAGGTTTTTAGATTTGACGGAGAAAGAGTATCCCTTTGCATTCATGCTCTGCACTGCGGGGTAGCTGCTTACTATACTAGGAGACCTCATTGTCTCTTGAGTTTATGCCAAGCAATCAAACAAGACAGAAATTCTCCCTCTTCAAAATCTTTGTTTCTTTGCAACCAAAAGGTATTCTATTAATTTTCATTCTTATAGTCCAATCAAATGTATTAAAACTTTGCAACCCCTGACCATTTTGTAACTACCAGATGATTAAGGACAATCCCCTGCACACAGTGGAGACACAACATTCAGATATCAGGTCGGTTGATAATGGAATTGACCTGCAATTTCATGAATTTTCATCTATTTCAGTTGATAAAAGTGAAAATAATACTCACTCATGAATAACCCCTGAAATTTAATTTGGATACCACTCAGTAAAGGGGGGACTTATTAGTCATATGCATAAGGTGGCTGCCCTGTGAATAGATGATCATTTTTTAACAGAAAAAATAACAACATAGGCAAGTTGGGCAATTTTTTATGATGCATTTAGAAAAAAAACATAGCATATTGGCTACTCAGTGGATTGCTGATGAATTTTTCCACAAGAAAACTGGCCAACATAGGGGTCTTCTGGCATTTTTATCTTTTTCTTTAAGGAAAGAAGCTGAAATTATGTAGCCAAAAGATACTGAAATTATGCAGCCTGCTTAATCACAAATTTAACACTGATTGCAGATTTTATCTTTGTTTTTAAAGGATTTTAGTTCTAGAATTTAGTAATAAAGAAAACGTCATAATTAATAGTTATTTGAAATAAAGAAGGAAAAAAATCATGAGACCACTGGGAACCAAAAAATTCCCAAATTTTTTGAGCAGTACTACTAAATCAAATTAACCAAGCAATTGCATAAAACCCTATTGTGAAAAATTAATAATCAAGAAGGTTTATCAATCATGTATGTCCAATCAATTGCATAAAACCCTATTGTGAAAAGTTAATAATCAAGAGGGTTTATCAATCATGTATATCCAATCAATTGCATAAAACCCTACTGTGAAAAGTTAATAATCAAGAGGGTTTATCAATCATGTATGTCCAATCAATTGCATAAAACCCTACTGTGAAAAGTTAATAATCAAGAGGGTTTATCAATCATGTATGTTTTGTCTTTTGAGAAAAAAGAAAATAGCAGATTCCACTGCAAATATTTAAGAAAAACCAATCCAAACATTGTAGGAGGCGAAGGCACCATTAGCAAGTTCAGCTTCTATAGGTGATGGTTTATTACTGATATTAACACTCTTTTCATTCTGTCTTTGAAGGAATCGCCATTGGAGTGGCAGGCAAGTACTCGCATCTTGTCCATTTCTATAGTTTAATTTAGGAATCAAGCATTGGCTTCAATCTTCCATTGAAAACGGATCCAATAAAAAATATAAAAGGTGGCAGACTGATTTCTTAATCAAATGATTCCAAATGCTTTACAAAAATGTATAATCGAACTTGGGCAATTTGTGGACTAAATTTGTTAGTCAGATGATTCTAGATGCTTTATACAATGTATAATCTAACATTTGGGCAATTTGTGGATCAAAAACAAAGGCAGAAGCATGAAGGGCATTGTGGACAATCTCTCTACACAAGATATTTGCAGCAATTGCAATGGGCATAGCGCTTCTGCAGATCGTTCCAAACAGGCTACTCTTATCATGTGCATCGTATTCCTTTGCGTTTGCCATATCTATCCCAATTGGGGTTGTGTTAATTTTAAATGTAGCTTGGACATGTGTTCTAGTCTCGGGTGGTGATTTCGAGGCTGGAAACACAGCCGGAATATTTTTCTCTATACCTAGAAAATTGATTTCTCGAGAGACTTCTAGATATTAGGGTTTGCTAGAGTCTAATTAATCCTAGCCATTGAATCATGGCCATTGGTTTTCAATGAGGGGATTATAAAAGAGGATCAATGGGCATTTGGAGAAGACAGATATGAGAAGTATTTGCAGCGATAGCAAATAAATAAATTTGCAGCAATAGCAAATTGGTTTGTAGTGAGAGCAAAGGGCGCAGTGATAGCGTTGGAGAGCAGTGGAATTGCTGGAGAAGGAAAATATTGCCGGAGCAATTTCAGCAGGAACAATTGAGGGAAGGGAATTTACAGGAAAGAAATTTCCAGAGCTCTGCCATTAAGAAGCAAGCAATTTTGTATCTCTTGATTTTCTGCAGTTGAATAGAATTCTTATCTGCTGACTGGTTTTCCCTTCGGGGTTTTTCTAGGGACAATTTGTCCAAAATATTGTGTTGATTTTATTTTTCTGTCTCCGTGATTTTTTTTCCGTGAAATTGCAGCTGTGTTACTAATTAATATTTGCTATAAGTTATTTTTCGGCAGCCAAATAATCTAACATAAGATAGGAAATTAATAATCAGTAGCTGCAATAGATTTTTCACATGGTATCAGAGCAGATCTGAGGGCAGAACAGGCACAGGGAGAAAGGAAAAATAATAAATAAAAAATCTAGGGTTTATAAAACTCAGTTTGACCTCTTCAAATTATTATTTTCTTTTGAGATGGCCTCAACAGGTTTAAGAGATCAGGACAGATTGGATGGAGCCTCAAATTTTGGTGTCTGGAAAGCCAGAATTTCTTTATTGCTGGAAGAGAATGGTATCAAGGATTATGTGACCACTGTTGTACCTGTACCTACAGATGCAACACAGCTCTTAGCATATAAGAAGGAAGATGCCAAGGCAAGGAGGTTGATTCTTGACGGTGTTAAGGATCATATTGTTTCGCATATTGCAGAGTTAGATATAGCAAAGACGATGTGGGACGCCATTATGAATCTGTACCAGAATGCTACCCTTAACCGAAAGCTGATTCTCAGAGAAAAGTTAAGGAATACCCGGATGAATAAGGGAGAAGACGTCACAAGTTACCTCACCAGACTTAGACTTGTTAGGGATGAATTGGCAGCTGTTGGAGACAAACCAAAGGACGATGAGCTAGTACGAATAGCCCTGAATGGGTTTACTAAGAAGTGGGATGTCTTTGTTCAAGTTATTAATGGACGAGACACCTTACCGAGTTGGGATCGACTATGGAGTGATTTCACTCAGGAGGAGCTTAGACTAAGTCTTGTCAGTGGAACCAACAGTAATAGTCAGAAAAGTGAGGTGGAACAAGAAAACATTGCCCTAACAGGAAAAGGGAAAGCGAAGAAGGGGTCTGGCAAAGGATCAAATCTAAAAAGTGAGAAGAAGAAGGACTTGTCTAAGGTCAAATGCTATGGCTGTCACGAGTTCGGCCACTATGTCAGCGATTGCCCACAAAGGAAGAAAAATGAAAAGAAAGGCAAGAAGCAGACGGCAGCTTCAGCAAGTGTAGATGAGTTTTCTAGTAGAATAGAGGATGAGTTTGCACTCATAGCTTGCCTGACTAGCTCAACCTCACAGGGTGTTTGGTATATAGACAGTGGGGCGTCATTTCATATGACAAGAGTTAGGGAGTACTTCTCCAGCTACAAGGAGGAGGACATGAGATTCCAGATTCAGATGGGGAACAAGTCCAAGTGCGATCCAGTTGGGAGAGGGACTGTTCTGTTTCAGAGGGAGAATGGCAAGCCTATTTCCATTCATGATGTGTTGCATGTGCCAGGCTTAGGCATGAATCTAATTTCCGTATCTGTCCTTCAGGATAAAGGCTACAATGTACTCTTTAGAGGGGCGCATGTTTTAATCAAGCATAAGGATTGGAAATCACCCATAGCTATTGGAGTTAGGAGCGGCCGACTTTATAGGTTGCAGTTTGATACTCCTGAGGCACTAGTGAGCAATAGTAATCCTAGAGATCAAGGAGAGCTATGGCATAGGAGGATGGGCCATATACATCATGGAGCACTTAAATTGCTTCGTGAGACAATGACAGGTGTTCCAGAGGTGAGCACAGAGCATGATGATGTATGTAAGGGATGTGTGTTGGGGAAGTTTGTGAAAGCAGCTTTTCCAAGGAGTGACACCAGATCCAAGGGGGTTCTTGATCTAATACATTCAGATATATGTGGACCAATGTCAACAAAGTCTCTCAGAGGATATGAGTACTTTGTTACTTTTATTGATGATTTCTCCAGGAAGACCTGGATATACTTCTTGAAGACTAAGGATGAGGTCTTCAGTCACTCCCAGGAGTTCAAAGCTCTTGTGGAGAATTCGATAGGCAGGAAGGTAAAGGTTCTTCGGTCAGATAATGGAGGCGAGTACAAAGGGAAAGAGTTCCAAGAGTTCTGTACCAGGGAAGGAATCAAGAGAGAGTGGACTGTTCCTTACAACCCACAGCAGAATGGGGTTGCTAAGAGGAAGAATCGTTCTATATCGGAGGCAGCAAGGGCTATGTTGTATGACCAAGATATGCCACGTTACTTATGGGCAGAGGCATGCAGTACAGCGGTATACATACAGAACAGGGTTCCACATAAGGTATTGGGCAAGATGACACTAGAGGAGGCATTCTCAAGGAAGAAGCCAGATGTCAGTCACTTCAGGATATTTGGGAGTTTGGCATTTTGTCACATTCCAGGGGCTACACATTCCAAGTTAGATCAGACTGCAGAGAGAGGGTACTTTGTGGGGTACAGTGAGACCTCAAAGGCATATCAAATATTTATTCCAGGGACCAGGAGGATTATTGTCAGGCGTGATGTCAAATTCATGGAGGACAAGGCATATAGGAGGTCCAAAGATTTGCCAGCAGATGATCAAAATGAGCAGCCAACAGAAGCTCCAAGGATTGTTCAACCAGAACAGGGGCAACGAAGCACGAGTACAGTTACTAGTACAAGCACAGGTTCAGGTGCTGAGAGTTCGCAAAGTATGGAGCAACAGATACAGTAAATCCAAGAGATGCATCAAGAAGATATGGAGTTTGATATTTCATCCTCTATAGTTGGCAAGAGGAACCGTGAAGTTCAACAGACACATAAGGATACTCAGGAGTTTGTGGGAGCTCCTAGGACAAGTAATAGACAGCGGAAACAACCAGCTAGGTATAATGACTATGTGGCATTAGTTAGTCAGTTGGTAGATAGTGAACCTTCCAGCTATTAGGAGGCTGCACGGCAACAGGTGTGGCAAGATGCGATGGTTGAGGAATATACCTCAATAATGCAGAACGATGTGTGGGAGGTTGTGCCTAGACCGACAGATAGGGCAGTGGTTGGATCACGCTAGATCGATAAGATTAAGCATGGTGCAGATGGTAGCATCGAGAAATACAAGGAAAGGTTCGTGGCCAAGGGGTTCTCTCATAAGGAGGGAATAGACTATGAGGAGACATTCGCTCCAGTGGCTAGGTATACTTCTATACGAGCCGTAATCTCACTTGCAGCGCATATGGGATGGCAAATCCATCAAATGGATGTCAAGATGGCATTTCTTAATGGTGAATTGTTAGAGGAGGTATACATAGAACAACCAGAGGGCTTTGTAGCACACAGCAGCAAAACCCACGTGTGCAGATTGAAGAAAGCTTTGTATGGACTCAAGCAGGCTCCCAGGGCGTGGTATGAGCGCATTGATAGATACTTGCAGGGAATAGGCTTTGTGAAGAGTGAGGCGGATGCTAACCTTTACTACTTGATGGTTGGGGGTGAAGTTCTCATTCTTGTTCTATATGTGGACGACTTGTTTTTAACAGGTTCACTAGGGCTCATAGAGGAGTGCAAGAGGGACCTTGCAGCAGAGTTCGAGATGAAGGATTTGGGGCTTATGCACTACTTTCTAGGCATGGAAGTGTGGTAGACAGATGGAGAGATTTTCCTTGGACAAGGGAAATACTGCATTGAAATCTTAAAGAGGTTTGAGATGCAAGATTGCAGAGCCATGTCTACACCTATGATCACGAATTGGAAGAAGGTAGACGCATCCAAGGAAAAGGATGTAGACCCCACCTTATACAGGATGTTGATTGGATCTCTCATGTATTTGGTCAACACTAGGCCAGATATATCCTTTGCAGTAAACTCTCTTAGTCAGTTCATGGTTGAGCTGAAGAGAGTGCATTGGATAGCGGCAAAGCATGTGTTGCGGTATTTGCGTGGTACAATCGAGTATGGGATCAGATATGCTCGAGGTGATGGTATCAAGTTGATAGGCTATACTGATGCAGATTGGGCAGGTAGTACAGTGGATAGGAAAAGCACTCCAGGGTGCTGCTTTAGTTTGGGATCAGGAGTTGTCTCTTGGTACAGCAGGAAGCAAAAGTCCGTTGCTCTGAGTTCTGCAGAAGCAGAATACATAGCAGCTAGTATGGCAACATGTGAGGCTATATGGCTTCAGAAGTTGCTGGTAGCCTTGTTTGGTCAGAGGGTTGAGACTACCGTGATACACTATGATAATCAGAGTTGCATTAGATTAACTGAGAATCTAGTGTTTCATGATAGGTCTAAGCATATAGACATCAGATATCATTTCATCAGGGATTGTGTACAGCGGAGGATTGTTCAACTACAGTATATACCTACAGATCAGCAGGTAGCAGACATTTTAACAAAGGCATTGGGGAAGGCGAAATTCATCTTCTTCAGAGCTAAGTTGGGTGTTATGCAGAACACCTTCCTCGCAAAGAGGGAGTGTTAATTTTAAATGTAGCTTGGACAGGTGTTCTAGTCTCGGGTGGTGATTTCGAGGTTGGAAACACAGCTGGAATATTATTCTCTATACCTAAAAAATTGATTTCTCGAGAGACTTCTAGATATTAGGGTTTGCTAGAGTCTAATTAATCCTAGCCATTGATTTAGATTAAATCATGGCCATTGGTTTTCAATGAGGGGATTATAAAAGAGGATCAATGGGCATTTGGAGAAGACAGATCCGAGAAGTATTTGCAGCGATAGCAAATAAATAAATTTGCAGCAATAGCATATTGATTTGCAGTGAGAGCAAAGGGCGCAGTGATAGCGTTGGAGAGCAGTGGAATTGCCGGAGAAGGAAAATATTGCCGGAGCAATTTCAGCAGGAACAATTGAGGGAAGGGAATTTATAGGAAAGAAATTTCCAGAGCTCTGCCAGTAAGAGGCAAGCAATTTTGTATCTCTTGATTTTCTGCAGTTGAATAGAATTCTTATCTGCTGACTGGTTTTCCCTTCGGGGTTTTTCCAGGGACAATTTGTCCAAAATATTGTGTTGATTTTATTTTTCTATCTCTGTGATTTTTTTTCCGTGAAATTGCAGCTGTGTTATTAATTAATATTTGCTGTAAGTTCTTTTTCGGCAGCCAAATAATCTAACATAAGATAGGAAATTAATAATCAGTAGCTGCAATAGATTTTTCACAGGTTGCAATCGGCATACTAATCGATGCCACTACACATGGATGCATTACCGACTGGATTTATGCAATTTCAATGGGTTTGGCCTGTGGAGTTTTTATTTATGTGGCAATAAACGATCTCCTCAATCGATGGATGAAACACCACAGCTCTCAAAAGGCTGAGATTACATTTGATAAACCATTTTACAATTACATGGCTGTTGTTTTTGGAGCTAGAGTGATTGCAGTGGTGATGATTTCGGATTAGAGAACCATACCCGCCTTAATGATTTGAATGCTCACATTCCAACTTTAGTTTTATTGTAATATGTAAATATCTTGAAGCCCCCATGGATGCAGCTTTCAGAACAGAGTTTGTTAAGATTCGTGGAGATTTTTTTAGGAGCAGATATGCTCTTTGAGGTCGAATTGATTGGTTGAAAGGCTTTGGGGTTTTGAAGACGTGCACTACTCTTTACTATGTCAAATTATTACCAATGAAATAACATTTGTAACAGACAAAACAAAATGGAAAGTTGTCGTTGAATTTACCAACTTTAGCAATTCATGGATTGTGTTAAAAGTTTGGTTTTGGGTTCTTGCATCCATTAGTTTTCAATATCTAGCTAATAAAATTTAATCATGTTGTAGGAAATCCATTTTAGGATAATAAATTGGGTTGTAAACGACACTCAAAGTGGGCAATTTCAATACACTTCTTTTATTCTATTTTATGTTTCAATATGATTTGAAGAGTAATGGTGTATTCACTTGGTCATTTCATTTTCTTGGTATTTTGTTTCTAATAATTGATTTCTGAAATGACCCTTATAACACAAGGACCTTAGTATGTTGATTCTTTCTTCTTAAATTGGAAAATGCTCATCTTCAATGCGACCTAGGTTTGCCCTGGGTGCATTGCATATTATTTTGTGACTTTTACCTTTATTATTCATATTTTCCATCGGGGATGAAAATTCTATTTTTGGACTTGTGCATTTTGCCTAATTGGATATAGAAAGGCATACTATTTCACATTTTGTACAAGTGGGTCAATGGCAACAGAAATGGGGTTTCTTCCATTTTAGGATGGAAAATAGGAGGATTTTCTGTTTTCAGCATGGAGTATAAATTTTCTGGCCAAAGATTTAATGGAATACTAGTCTATGAATATAAAGAGCGCACTTTCATAGGGTGTCTTAAAGTTTTCCTGACTAGGTATGCAAAATTAAGACCTTTTTCACATTTACTCTTATGTTATATTAACTATTTTTTAGGATCAATAATAGTAGGATAATTTGTATCAATAGATGTTTTGTGGCCACTCATTCTGCATAATACATCAATCTATGTATAATAGAGCCTTTGTGCATGGGGAGTCTTAAAATTCTGGTTTTGGAAACTTTGCATCATCTGATCTTTAATAGTGAGCTAATATAGGACAATTTTCCTAATTGGAAATGCTAAGTTAGGACTATTTTATACTTATTGTTCTGATATATTCAAATATTTTTGAAGGAGAGGGTGGATGCTAGCAAAAATAGGATTCCCTAAAATTTAGGTGCTTCTCCATCTTCAAAGTGAGATCTTGAGGTTAGGAGCTCATGATGACTCGAGGGATATATGCTAACACCTCTCATAAAAAAAGTTTGGCAATCATGTTAGTAGTTATCAAATCATCTTGCAATATACCTGTACTTTGACTGATAACATGTTTTTTCAACCTTGTATCTAAAGTTTTAAGTTTTGTCTATGTATTTTATCTACATATTTGAAAATATTTAAATTGTCAAATCCTCAAATTATAAATTTCAAATAGATGTGTAAAACAATAGACGTTAGTCCTGATATAGATAAATAGATGTTAGTTGTGATATAGATAAATTACAAATAGATGTCTAAAATAGTTGTAGTGTTTTATCATCCCAGAGTAGAATGGAGATGATATTTTAATTGATGTTTTTGACTATAGTTTAACAAGGTATTCTATATTACTTCTGGATTGAAGGCATTCTTCAATTAATCTATAGACATTCTACCTTTTATAGTGTGAATATTTAGCATTTGCATTTGCCTTTTTTAAATGTTCCTTTGTTGCCTATTGTTGTACAAAGTTGCTTTGAATTGATAGCATTTTGGTAAGCAACTCTCAGCCCTCTTCACCTAACATTTACTGTGAATTAGTTCACAACCATTGCTCTAGATGTACAACATATTACATTGTGCATATTTGCCTACGATGTATCTTGGTGACACTTCTCACATTGATAAATCATTTTAGGGAAAATTTGTATGTAGGCATGAATTAAGCAGATATCATGTCTATTCTAATATAGGGGTTGCAAAAGAAAAATTCCTGATGAAATCAATGTGGTCACAATGATTCATGATTTCATGACAAATGGAGATATTGTAGTACTTCAATTTCGCACAATGGTAGGCTTACTATGTTGACACATCTACAAAAAGAAGCAACCAAGTAATTTAGTGCTCAATGTTTTAAAAAAGTAGGGATTGTGTTTTGTTTAGGAGTTTTTGCATTTGGAAAGTTGCTTTGGAGAGTTGAGCCCCCACTACAAAGGCACACACTATTGAAGACTTTTTTCACTTGGCCCCATTACACATCATTGCAAATAGAATTAATATTGAAGGTTCGTATCTACTTGATAATCCTTATGTTTAACGGGTAAGTGCAGGAAGATGGGGGGCTAAAAAGGGGTCTTAAGTGGCCACTTTTTTTCTGAAATCAGGAAATACTGGCCTTGGATGAGAAATTGAGCATAGTTACACTCAAAATTTGGAGATGCAACCAAAACAATGTTTGTAGTGCTCCGAGTCTACTTTCTAAACTACTATTTTATTTTGAAAATGGCATAGATTAAGGGGTTCAAAAAAGGGAGCCACAGAAATTGGTGTTGTTTCTATCAAAAAAACATAACATAGCATGTTTTGTGGCTCCCTCAAAAGGTCAACTTTTTTTTGGTATTTTTAAAATCGCTTCAGTGATAAATTAGCTAATAGCATGTAGTTTATGCCTAACTTTTCTGATAATTTTTTGATGAATATTTGATTTTTTACTAATTTTCAAAGTGGACACATCCTAAAAAATAGAATTTTGGTCGTGCTACCCCTATAAATTTTGAAAACTAATTCAAAATTATTTTTTTATTTTTTTAATATTTGTAGAATGGAGTCTAGTTTCTAAATATGTAATTTTTTTGAAATTTGAATGAATAGTTAATTTACAATGAAAAAAAGACCAAACAGTGGTTTTTGCCTAAAAACGGACACACAAACAAAAGAAATTAAAGATGAAAGGCTTAACATTGTTAAAATGTGAAAAAAATCACATCGTCAAATAGCTAAGAGAAAGCCTAACATTACCCAAGTGTTCGATTTGTTTGACCTTGAAACATGTGCAAATCTGAGGGTTAACACAAACAAAATTATGTGAAATTTTGAAGAATATGGAAAAACACGTCTGTGACTGTTCATAAGGCACTCCAAGCCTTTGGGTTGGAAATCCAAAGCAAATCCCAAGCCCAAGGCTTGGGATTGCCAAAGCAAGACATAACACGAGCGCGTTATAATGTGCTCGCGTTATAACACACTCGCGTTATGTTTTGCTTTGCATTTTTCCTTTCCCGCAAGTTTGTTGTTTGTCATGTTTGACATAACGCGAGCGCGTTATAACGCGCTCGCGTTATGTTCCCCTTAAATTTTTTTACGTTCAAGGCTATTAATCATGAGGGTTAAGGGATAAGGGATAGGGTTGGAGGGTTTAGGGATAAGGGATTAGCGTTTAAGGTATAGTATCGAGCCCATTGAGGGTCTAGGAATAGGGATAGCGTTTAGGGTTTAGGGATGAGGGATTAGAGTTAAGGGATGACAGATTAGGGTTGAGGGTTTAGGGTTTAGGATTTAGGGATAGGGTTGAGGGTCGAGGGATCAGAGTTAAGGGTTGAGGGATTAGGGTTTGACATTGAGGGTTGAGGGTTAAGGTTCAAGGGTCAAGGGTTTAGGGTCGAGGGATTAGGGTTAAAGTAGAGTGTGGAGGGTGTAAGGATTAGGGATAAGGTTGGAGGGTTTAGGGATAAGGGATTAGGGTTTAAGGTATAGTATCGAGTCTGTTGAGGGTTTAGGAATAGGGATAGCATTTAGGGTTTAGGGATGACAGATTAGAGTTGAGGGATGATGGATTAGGGTTGAGGGTTGAGGGATTAGGGTTTAGGGATAAGGTTTAGGGTTGAAGGTTGAGGGATTAGGGTTTAAGGTATAGTGTTGAGGGTTTAGGATTAGGGTTTAGGGTTGAAAGATTAGCATTTAATATCGAGGTTAGGGTTAGAGTGTCGAGGGTAGAGGGATTAGGGATAGGGTTTAGGGTTGAAGGTTTAAGGATTGAGGGTTGAGGCTTTAGGGATGAGGGTTTAAGGCTTAAGATATAGTGTCAAGTGTTGAGGGTGTAGGGATAGGGTTTAAGTTTTAAGGGTTAAGGGTTGAGGAATAGGTATTAGGGTTTAAGGTATAGTGTTGAGGGTTGATGGTTTAGGGATAGGGTTTAGGTTTGAGGGATTAGGGTTTAGGGTTGATGAATTAGGGTTTAATGTTGAGAGTTGAGGGTTGAGGGTTGAGGGATAGGGTTAATGGTCAAGGGATTAGGGTTAAATAAGAGTGTCGAGGGTAGAGGGATTAGGGTTTAAGGTATAGTATCGAGCCTGTTGAGGGTCTAGGAATAGGGATACCGTTTAGGGTTTAGGGATGAGGGATTAGAGTTGAGGGATGACGGATGATGGATTAGGGTTGAGGGTTGAGGGATTAGGGTTTAGGGACAAGGTTTAGGCTTAGGGTTGAGGGATTAGGGTTTAAGGTATAGTGTTGAGGGTTTAGGGTTGAGGGATTAGAGTGAAGGGTTGAGGCATTAGAATTTGACGTTGAGGGTTGAGGGTTTAGGGTTAAGGGTTTAGGGATAGGGTTGAGGGTCGAGGGATCAGAGTTAAGGGTTGAGGGATTAGGGTTTGACGTTGAGGGTTGAGGGTTGAGGTTTGAGGGTCAAGGGTTTAGGGATAGGGTTGAGGGTCAAGGAATTAGGGTTAAAGTAGAGTGTGGAGGGTATAAGGATTAGGGGTAGGGTTGGAGGGTTTAGGGATAAGGGATTAGGGTTTAAGGTATAGTATCGAGTCTATTGAGGGTGTAGGAATAGGGATAGCATTTAGGGTTTAGGGATGAGGGATGACATATTAGGGTTGAGGGTTGAGGGATTAGGGTTTAGGGATAAGGTTTAGGGTTGAGGGCTGAGGGATTAGGGTTTAAGGTATAGTGTTGAGGGTTTAGGGATAGGGTTTAGGGTTGAGGGATTAGAGTGAAGGGTTGAGGGATTAGGATTTGACGTTGAGGGTTGAGGGTTTAGGGTTAGGGTTGAGAGATGAGGGATCAGAGTTAAGGATTGAGGGATTAGGGTTTGATGTCAAGGGTTGAGGGTTGAGGTTCGAGGGTCAAGGGTTTAGGGATAGGGTTGAGGTTCAAGGGATTAGGGTTAAAGTAGAGTGTGGAGGGTGTAAGGATTAGGGATAGGGTTGGAGGGTTTAGGGATAAGGGATTAGAGTTTAAGGTATAGTATCAAGTCTGTTGAGGGTTTAGGAATAGGGATAGCATTTAGGGTTTAGGGATGAGGGATTAGAGTTGAGGGATGATGGATTAGGGTTGAGGGTTGAGGGATTAGGGTTTAGGGATAAGGTTTAGGGTTGAGGGTTGAGGGATTAGGGTTTAAGGTATAGTGTTGAGGGTTGAGGGTTTAGGATTAGGGTTTAGGGTTGACGGATTAGCATTTAATGTCGAGGTTAGGGTTAGAGTATCAAGGGTAGAGGGATTAGGGATAGGGTTTAGGGTTGAAGGTTTAAGGATTGAGGGTTGAGGCTTTAGGGATGAGGGTTTAAGGCTTAAGATATAGTGTCAAGTGTTGAGGGTGTAGGGATAGGGTTTAAGTTTTAAGGGTTAAGGGTTGAGGGATAGGGATTAGGGTTTAAGGTATAGTGTTGAGGGTTGATGGTTTAGGGATAGGGTTTAGGTTTGAGGGATTAGGGTTTAGGGTTGATGAATTAGGGTTTAATGTTGAGAGTTGAGGGTTGAGGGTTGAGGTTGAGGGATAGGGTTAATGGTCAAGGGATGAGGGTTAAATAAGAGTGTCGAGGGTAGAGGGATTAGGGTTTAAGGTATAGTATCGAGCCTGTTGAGGGTCTAGGAATAGGGATAGCGTTTAGGGTTTAGGGATGAGGGATTAGAGTTGAGGGATGACGGATGACGGATTAGGGTTGAGGGATTAGGGTTTAGGGACAAGGTTTAGGGTTAGGGTTGAGGGATTAGGGTTTAAGGTATAGTGTTGAGGGTTTAGGGATAGGGTTTAGGGTTGAGGGATTAGAATTTGACGTTTAGGGTTGACGGTTTAGGGATAGCATTAAGGGTCGAGGGATCAGAGTTAAGGGTTGAGGGATTAGGGTTTGACATTGAGGGTTGAGGGTCGAGGGTCAATGGATTAGGGATAGGGTTGAGGGTCGAGGAATTAGGGTTAAAGTAGAGTGTGGAGGGTATAAGAATTAGGGATAGGGTTGGAGGGTTTAGGGATAAGGGATTAGGGTTTAAGGTATATTATCGAGTTTGTTGAGGGTGTAGGAATAGGGATATCATTTAGGGTTTATGGATGAGGGATGACGGATTAGGGTTGAGGGTTGAGGGATTAGGGTTTAGGGATAAGGTTTACGGCTGAGGGCTGAGGGATTAGGGTTTAAGGTATAGTTTTGAGGGTTTAGGGATAGGGTTTAGGGTTAAGGGATTAGAGTGAAGGGTTGAGGGATTAGGATTTGACATTGAGGGTTGAGGGTTTAGGGTTAGGGTTGAGAGATGAGGGATTAGAGTTAAGGGTTGAAGGATTAGGGTTCGACGTCGAGGGTTGAGGGTTGAGGTTCGAGGGTCAAGGGTTTAGGGATAGGGTTGAGGTTCAAGGGATTAGGGTTAAAGTAGAGTGTGGAGGGTGTAAGCATTAGGGATAGGGTTGGAGGGTTTAGGGATAAGGGATTAGAGTTTAAGGTATAGTATCGAGTCTGTTGAGGGTTTAGGGATGAGGGATCAGAGTTAAGGGTTGAGGGATTAGGGTTTGACATTGAGGGTTGAGGGCATTTTCTATCAAGAACTTGATTATGAGGTCTTGCCCCTTCATTGTTATGCCTATCATATGGCGGAGCATCTAGCAAGCTCTTGCAGGAAAGAGATGTGATCAATGCAAAGGATGTGATGAATCTATAGTAGGACAAAACGTGAGCACGTTATAACTTGCTCGCATTTTGTCTTTCTATTGAAACGGTAAAAAAGTGGTTACCCGCATGATCCAGGCCCACATGCTCTATTTTCTTACTGATTCTATGCGTGCTCTGACAAAAAAGAAGTGCTTTCATGCTGTTGAGAAACTGTTCACATGCACATTTGACACATTGTACCACCTTTGCATGATCTTTCCACCACCTTTTCTACTTTGCCAACTTGAGAAGGAGGAAATAACATAGTTTTCACACCAAGTTTGATATATATCTATTCAAGTTTCAATTTTTGTAGTGTTGCAATGTTAATTGTGATTCAATTTTAGGAATTTAACATTATAGATTGGTTAATAGTATTGTTGTTAGTAATGATATTTGAGTGTTATTCAATTTAACATTGAAAAGGAAGCAAGTAGTGAAAAACTCAAATTGTTGAGGAGTTTGATGCAAGAAGATAAAAACACTACATAATTGGGTACTCTCTCCATTCAAATCTTTATTTTTTAGGTATGTCAAGTCTTTACATGCATGTTCTTTACATTTTCCTTATTTCGGATTGAATTACTTTATCATGCTTTATCATACATGTTTAAAATAGACACATTCTCAATCAAGAAAGCAGCCTACAATCTCACATGATGCCATGTATATTTTCTACACTTGGGCTCTTTAATAATTATGTGTAATAAACAAACCTTAAAATACCATGATGTCAAACTATACAAGAATAAATCCTTACAACATAAAAAAAATACAATCCCACTATTATCTTGTATTCATTTCTTAGGAACTAATATTGGTCTCTTTATCATGCTACAGACAAATTCTCCGTCATGCCGAGGAAACGATCAAGAATTAAACCAACACAGGAAGAGATAGAAGCTAAGAATGCAAAGAAAGCAGTGGCTATGAGGGAACTTCATGAGAAGAGGAAATTGGACACGATAAATGAAGACATACCAATTGAAGAGGAACCACAACCATCACAAAGAGATATGGTATTGGTGGCACAAAGAGAACAAATGCAAAAATTTTGTGGTACGAAAGATTTGAATACCATAGTTGGAGACACGTCCTCTACCGCAAGTCAACATGTAGGGACACCATCTATCACATCTCAAGTTGAGAGTACATCATCACTCACATGTGATGAAGGAGGTATGCCATCGTTCCCACCTCAACCTCAAGGTATGTCATCTATTCCATCTTCGATCGAAGGTATGCCATCTAACCCATCTCATTTAAATATTGATGAAATTCCTAATGTTGAGATGAATTTACCTAACTTGACACCACCTAGAATTTTGCATAGAAAGCCAAAGTATTTGATTGATATTGATGAGAATATTTTGCAGCCAATGGAAGGTAAGATTCCAAAACGCACTTGTAGAAGATATGCTAATAAGATTTGGAGATTGTTCTTTGAAAAGTTAAATGAGACTGCAAGATGTCAACTATTTATTGAAATGATGCGAAGTATAAAGTATAGGTCTATCATGAAGATTCTTGGGTTGAGAACATCAGAGGCGTCAAGTGAAAAATCTATTGTCAAGAATCTAATGAGTGCGTATGAGAGTGTGGGTAACACTTCACGCACAAAAGATAGTAATGCAACACGGCGTGTGATTACATCGACTATAGTAAGTAGTCAAATGAGGAAAGCTCGTCTCATTAGAAAGACAAGTCAAGAATTGAGAATTAATAGGAAAACTTTATCAAGAGCCGTTAGAAGACGCTAAAGAATTAAGGACACTAATGCCAATGAATTATGGGTGTTCTCGGGGAGACTACCACGAAAAGATAAACCAATTGTTGAAGCATTGAGATCACTAATTGAAGACTTTTGGAAGAATTACACAAGGGTATCTCCAAATCAAAGGGATGTGGTAAGAAGGAGAATCAGTAGTCAGAATCGCGAGCCACATCCAAAGCATTTTTTGGATGAGACTCAAACACAGTTTTATGGTAAATTTCTAGAGAAGTATCCTCAAATTAAAATTTGTCAAAGATATTTTGAATTTCTAAAACCTTTCTATGTTAAGATAAATCACACACACACTACTTGTTGTTGTAGATTACATATTGAATTTTCTAACCATTTTGATGCTTATAGGTCTATATGTTTAGATATGCATACTAACAATGATTTGTAGGGTTGTGCCATGTGTGCCCCACCAACATCTTCAAGAGACTTCATATCAAGAATTTTATGTGAAAGAGAGGAAGGTCAAATATTCTACAAGAAATTATGCTTGGATGGCACATGTCATCGTTGTGGTAGCTTGCAACATTTGCCAATATGTGAACATATGGAAATAACACACGCAGTTGGAAACGAACTAGTAGAGTTTGGCAAGTATAAAACAGTGGCATACAATACAAAAGATGGTAAAGAAGCAAAGAGGTGTGAATTAGTTATTGAAAAGATTCCAGTGTATCTGTTTATGCCTATATTTTGTGACAACATAGTGTATGAGTATGCAAGACATGCCCATAGAGCTCGATGGTTGGACTTGCAATTCAAGTTATGCAAGGACACATTTCCGATTGGTAGCATTGTTTCAGTCATTGACTTTGCAGAGAACTACAGTCTTCAGCCACAGCGTGAGGTGCAATCACAATATTACAACTCCACACAGGTTTCTATATTTGTGCACATTGCATTCATTCATGCGAATGATAGTACAGAGGATCACAAAAAGATCATAAGGGAGTATAATTTCTATATTAGTGATGAGTGCACGCATTCTACGGAGTTCGTACAAGGTTGCTTTCAGGTGTTCTACAATGATTTGGCTAGAAGGGGCATATCGTTCAGTCAGCATATCATATGGTCGGATAACTATGCGTCACAATTCAAGAACTCACAGAATTTCTATTGGCTGAGTAGGAGGCATAATTTTATAGGTATTCAACATATGTGGAACTTTTGTGAGGTCGGGCATGGAAAGGGGGAGCATGATGGTGCAGGAGCATGTATCAAAAGAGCCATAGCACGAGAAGAGTTAAAGTATAAAGACAATGCAAAGTTGACAAATGCAAAATCGATTGTTGAGTGGTGTAATGCTTGCATGGGTCCAGGTAATGAAGGTAAGTCTTTAGTTCGTAGATTTTTTTGGTTGATAGATGATACTAACATTGCACCATATGAGGATTGTTGTACACTGACAGGATCAAATGAGATGCACTCTTTCAGAAGCTCAATTGCAGGTTCATGGAGTATCCATACACGAAAGATGTCATGCTTTTGTTCTTCCTATACAATTCAAGTCTGGGATGAGTGCGAGTCAAAGGAGTGGGTTGACGAATGGCAGTTAAGTTATCTTAGCCCACTTGACACGTATCGATCCCTGACGGCACTGGAACTAACATAGATGGAATCGTTAGTTGACTTTGACCACATATCAGATTTAGTTCAACCAGGTAATATAGGGCACATATATGCATCTAATTTCATCTAGTTCAACCAGGTAATGTCATCTTACTTTGTAGTGTTTTTGTAATGTTGACTAATTTCATCTAATTTGCTACACATATCAATGTAGGGCATGTATATGCAGTTATTGCAGATGAAGATAATGAAGAGGGAACAGATTATTACTTATGTCATTGTGTTGAGGCCAAAAAGAAATTGGAGGCCCCTGTTACAGATGGAGAAAACATCGAATACCCTATAGGCTCAATGGTTATTACTGGAACATGGCTTAGAAGGTACCCACATAAGAGTGTTAATATTTGGCTATTTCAGGACTTTGACACGCATCAGAAGATTCTTCATTACTCGAACCTTGTCATGGCATCCAATGTTCATTTGATAAAGTATCAGGGTAGACCTTTGAACAAAATATTGTGGAAGGTGCGTGAGTCTGACCATGAAGCAATACTTGACACAATAAAGAGTAGAGTAGACCCGGATGGTTCATTGGATTAATTTGTAAGTATTCACATTGATTTTATAAAGATATGTTACACTGAGTTGTAAGTATGCACATTAATTTGTAAGGTTTGTCTTTAACTCACCAAACTCATAACTCACCCTACTTCCTCTAGACACCATTTGATGATCTCTCCAACACTCTAGATCCAGGGTGCCCAATCATGATGATGACCTATATACCATTCTCCCAAGGCGCTCATAATGAATGAAAAGAAGACCAAGGGCGCTCAAGCTTAATAGACTTATTTCTTTCAATTTTGATGATCCAAACTAGATGAAAGGAGACATGAAATACGCATTAGGACTCCATGCTAAGGTTTGAGCCATTAAAGTCTCTTGATATTAGGCGCTCATGATGATGAAACTTAGAGATTTTTCCTTTCCTATGCGCTCATCTAAGATGTTTGAATGATAAGGAGTGCCTCGACCTCTATAATGTATATTGGGCACCAAAATCAAGGTGATTTTAAGTCACTTTAAGTCATTTGGGGTCAGTTTGAGTCTTTGAGTCATGTTGCAAAAAAGTGTCAATGTTGTCAACTTGCATAAAGCAACTTTTGCATTTTTGGTGTCCTGCTCATGATGTGACCAAACTGACTATTCCAACGTGTCCAGATGGGTACATTTACACTAGGCATGGTCCTGTTTTTCACCCAAACATGTCAAAACAGTCTGAGCTACATTGTACCGACGATATCCCTGAAGAGTCCAAAGTGCAAAAAGGCAGCAATCTTTGACGAGATGTTACTCAAAAACTGTGTCACTTTGAAACATTCCATTTGAGGCAACGTGATCACGTAGAGTGCCTCTACAATAACCTCTCTTAGTTTTTTATATCTCTGAGGCATTTACCCGTGGTGAAAGGTTTTTTGCTGCCCCAAAAATTGTCAGAAGGAGGCAGTGTAAAGTTGCAAAGGGGTGTAACTTTTGTCCTGCTCCTGATGTGACCAAACTGACTATTCCAACGCGTCCAGATGGGTACATTTACACTAGGCATTGTCCTTTTTTTCACCCAAACATGTCGAAACAGTTCGAGCTACATTGTACCCATGATATCCCTAAAGAGTCCAAAGTGCAAAAAGGCAGCAATCTTTGACGAGATGTTACTCAAAAATTGTGTCACTTAGAAACATTTTGTCTAAGGCAACACGATCACGTAGAGTGCCTCTACAATACCCTCTCTTAGTTTTTTATATCTCTGAGGCATTTGCCCGTGGTGAAAGGTTTTCTGCTGCCCCAAAAATCGTCAGAAGGAGGCAGTGTAAAGTTGCAAAGGGGTGTAACTTTTGTCCTGCTCTTGATGCGACCAAACTGACTGTTCTAACGCATCCGGATGGGTACATTTTCTCTAGGCATGGTCCTATTTTTCACCCAAACATGTTGAAACAGTCCGAGCTACATTGTACCCATGACATCCCTAAAGAGTCCAAAGTGCAAAAAGGCAGCAATCTTTGACGAGATGTTACTCAAAAACTGTGTCACTTAGAAACATTCCGTCTGAGGCAACGCGATCACGTAAAGTGCCTCTACAATAACATCTCTCAATTTTTTATATCTCTGAGGCATTTGCCCGTGGTGAAAAGTTTTCTGCTGCCCCAAAAATCGTCAGAAGGAGGCAGTGTAAAGTTGCAAAGGGGTGTAACTTTTGTCCTGCTCCTGATGTGACCAAACTGACTATTCCAACGCGTTCGGATGGGTACATTTACGCTAGGCATTATCCTTTTTTTCACCCAAACATGTCGAAACAATCCGAGCTACATTGTACCCACGATATCCCTAAAGAGTCCAAAGTGCAAAAAGGCAGCAATCTTTGACGAGATGTTACTCAAAAACTGTGTCACTTCGAAACATTCTGTCTAAAGCAACACGATCATGTAGAGTGCCTCTACAATAACCTCTCTCAGTTTTTTATATCTCTGAGGCATTTGCCCGTGGTGAAAGGTTTTCTGCTGCCCCAAAAATCGTCAGAAGGAGGCAGTGTAAAGTTGCAAAGGGGTGTAACTTTCATCCTGCTCCTGATGCAACCAAACTGACTGCTCCAATGCATCCAAATAGATATATTTACACTAGGCATGGTCCTATTTTTCACCCAAACATGTCGAAATAGTCTGAGCTACATTGTACCGACGATATCCCTGAAGAGTCCAAAGTGCAAAAAGGCAGCAATCTTTGACGAGATGTTACTTGAAAATCATGTCACTTACAAACATTCCATCTGAGGCAACACGATCACGTAGAGTGCCTCTACAATAACCTCTCTCAGTTTTTTATATCTCTGAGACATTTGCCCATGGTGAAAGGTTTTCTGCTACCCCAAAAATCATCAGAAGGAGGCAGTGTATTAAGTCAGGATGAAAGCCTATTCACTCTAGGCGCCTGTTGTGACCAAATCACACATGCACCTTGAACAAGTGATGCTACAAGTGGTGAACAAAATGGGCGCCTTGAAGAATTGAGCCCTCCAAGACATCTTGCAATTGCCTAAAAGTCCAAAATTTACATAAGTGAGTTAAGGCACTATTTTCCATCTCCAGAGCCTCCTTTGAGTGCCTTAACATGGAGTGAATGTTTTAGTCTATGAAAGATTGCGCCTAAAGAATATAACAACCCCTTGAGTCATTAGGATGAACTAAGTTAACAAAATGAATTTCATTGAGGAAGGTGCACTTGTGCATCTAGACAACTCCAGTTTAGCGCCTTAGAAAAAGCATGTTTAGAGACACCCCTCAAATGAACCCTCTAGAAACAATAACCATAGCTCAAGATCCATAACCATGAGAAGATAAAGCATTAAAAAAATTCATCTAAAGGATGGGAAATACCTCTTAGATGATAGTATGCCAAGTTGACCAAGAGTGGGGAATGAGAATGCTCCTCGAAGATACACCAAGCCACAATGACTCTCTCCAATAAGAATCTTCTCTAGGTCCATAATTAACTCACGCCCATATCCAAGTGAAAGTCTCCTTGGTCTTCCTACTAAAACCTCTAAAGGCTAACCATCTCAACAAGTGTCTCTAATCCCAAGAGAACTCTAGCCTCACCCAAGTCTCGAAGTATGTATGAGAACCTACAACCAATCAATCCATGTTAAGCTCCAAATGCAACACCACATTATCATGAAGCTCCCAAGCACATGACCAATGTACTCAATACCAAGAGAACCAACAAGACCACTGTCAAAACTCCAACTACAAAATTAGGTATCCAAACATGACATCATGATCTAACATCTCCTCCTAGAAGATGACATGCACCAATACAGACATCCTAGTCTCAAGAGAACTTGTATCATGCTAATACTCTAATCTAGAATCAAGAGTCCACCAAGACACACTACCAAACACCTCTAAACCAAGGATCAACATCTACAACCACATGAAGATAACCATCTCCTAAAAATAGTAGCCAAGATGTCAAAGCACTCTCACTACAAATAACAATCATAATCCAAAAGTTTGTCCATTACACCCAACCACTATATAAGATCATCCATCACTAGGTGACGAATACACATCACTATCAAAGCTCCCATTGAACCATGATATGAACTACACATGGCATTGTGATAACCATCTCCTAAATGAAGATCACCATGGTCCACACACACTCAACTATAATACTAATAACTCCAAAGTAGAACCAAGATCTCCAATCTAAGAAGATAAACCATCATTACTGTCAAAAGCTCACACTAAACTATGCAACTAAGATATCCATGACATCATGATAAATATGCTACAAGTCCCAATAACCAACTATCCAATCATTCTCATCATCCATCCTCTCATCCCAATGCAACATACCAATGCGCAAATGAGCATAGACAACGAAAAATAACAAAGTCTACATCAACACTGAATCAATCCCGTGGATATAGGCAATATGCATTCAAGTCATCCCACTACAATCAATGAGGTGTGCATCCCAAAAAAATGCATAACTTGTAGATCCCAACCATTGAAAACATGCAAAATCATCATCACATTAGTAACTTCCAAACTGAGATATCAAATAATATAACTTATAGACTTCACCAAATCAATCATAGATTCAACTTTCCAAACAAGTTTACAAATGAGTAACCATAGTCAAGGAACTAATCAAGCATCTAAGAGATAAGAACAATGTGCTAAAAGTAAACCACAACACCACCTGTAATCATGAATCAAACATCATAACCCATACCTATCAACTATAAACATGGTCAAGTCTTGCCAATGCTCAAATGTACCTACATATCCATGACACCATAATTATCATCATTGCTATACCTATGCTCAAATCACACTGAAACAAGACTCCTAGTCTCACCATGTATCAACCATGTCCTCAAACCAGAATATTGCTGAGCCCATGGAGATTGATACACCCACTTCAATAGAATAGGCAATTAATGTACTTGATGTGTCTTCATTTCATAAACTAGTAAACATCATTTGCATCCATACTTAAACCAATCTTATTGTTGTGTTTGATGTGTCCTCTTTCAAACAACCATTTAACAAAATTTGAGTCCAAACAATAAACATTTACAACCATAAACATCTCAAAGTCCAAAATCCAAACATTCTATCATCCTTAATCATTTCCATCATGGACCCTTGGTTTAAAAAAATCATTATGCAAGATAAAAACCCTATGCCTATTACCTTGTGCGAGGCTCATGCAAAACCCAAAATCACAATCAAAATAGGTCCTCAAACCATGCATCCTTTAAATGAGATCTTTTATCCAAATCAATCAAAAAATCCCTTTGACAATGATGATGATGATAGTCTTGTAGATCAAGATGATATCAAGATGACAATAGCATTAACTATGAGATCATTACATGCAAACTTTCCATAAACCTTCATCTCCCACTCATGAACATGAAAGAATATTTCAAACAAGAAATGACTAGCACTAGCTATCATGCCAATCCTAAATACACATCTAATGGTCATCCTTATGGTACCTTTGGTAAGGAAAGAACCACTTTAGACCAAGGTCCTCATATTCAATTCATATCTCCAATCCCAACCGCATGTGAGAGCTGTTTATCCTATGTATCCTATTCAAATCCTCCATCTCATAATCCTTACATTCCAACTTATCCCATCAATCCAAACCCACTACATCCAAATCATCCTTTTTAGATTTCCTCCAAGGACTTCTAGTGGAGGAAAAATCTCAAACTAGAAATCACAAATTCAATTAGTGTACCTCTCCCAAGCCTATCCAAAAGTCACATAGTACCATGCCTATCCATCAAACACCACAATGCAATCAAAATCCTGACAACATGCCCATGATCCAAGATCAAGTGCAATCATACAAAGATATTATCAATCACAAGCCTATTAAGAATGAACTAGAGTCTTCTAGTACCATACTTTTCCATCAAACACCATCATGTAATCCATGGCCTATCAAGCCTATCAAAGAAAATGCAAACATCCTATTTAATACAATCAGACTTTAAATATTTGAAGTAGCCATCTACAAATATCCATTCAAACGTGGATTTATAATGCAAGTATGGACGCCATCAATAAAAAAGATTTGTATTAACCAAATATCCATATAGGCATACATCAATATCTGTCGATATAAGTATAACATATATACAAAATAGCCATATAGGCTTACAAGAATGCCATATAGGCATACAATGTCAACTATGTACAATACAAAATATATGTCCACAAATGCCATATAGGCATACAACAAAGGAACACAATAAAAAGTCATTCCCCTCTGGCTAGTGAAGAGAATAAATCACGAGAAGCCTTTGATCTTCTAGGGGATGGAGATGCGCATGTGGGTGGTCTACTACGAACTCGAGGGCTACTCCTCCTATTTAGTTCTTCCTGCATCTTTACCTGTTACAATAAAAAGTATAGACATTAATATATAGAAATTACATGTTATAAAAAATGAAACATTTAACAAAATAATCACTTACCGCTAACATATAATCTGTCTCCTCGCTTGCCTCAGTAGCAGGAATAGGCCCTGGTGATGTCATGTCCTATAGAAACCATCCAGATAGAAATTAAACTTCAAATCAATAATCTTTTGATTTTTCAAAAATAGACAACTATAACAATGAATGTAAATTGAAATTTACTAATCTGCCTCATACCCCTGTCAATGCCATGGAGCTATGAATCGCAGAGGCCACACCCTGCTCCATTGCCCTATGAACATGGGGAGGTGTCTCCGAAGCTTGCATCATCTGGAAATAAAACAACATTATTCAATTACGAAAACTATAATAGTGATGCAAATCATGGCTCCTAACATACACACACGTTCATCTAAACATGGAAGTACACACAATAAAGCACACAAATCACATACAAAAATTTAGTAAGTACAATTCATTCATTCAACTATTTATTTTATTACCTCCATAAAGCTTTGAAGTCCACCACCGCTGGCAGGTGTTGCCATGAAATCTACAGTATTAACCTATTCAACATCCAAAATCAGAAATTAGAATACCATTCATATAACGATGCTATTCACATGTAATATTTATAATTGTTTACTAGTTACATACCTCGGCAGTAGATGATCTAGTGAAAAATGCAGGTGGAGAACCACTAAAAACTGCATCGACGCTATGACCCTGAAATTTCATTAAAATCATCAATTTAAATTAGTTAATCTTGTATTTCAAAAATGAAATTTAATAAATTAAATTCAATAAACTTGCTAATATTTACCTGAGTATCAAGGCTGAAATTCTCACTCAGGAGGGTATCTGTCATCACCATCTGCTCAGTTGCAGATGTAGCCTGTGCACCTATGTCCTGACTGTCCATGGGGTCATAACCACAGGCTGACCCGCAAGCCTGGCAAGTATGGGGTGGGACCCTACTCCTTGCACTATCTCCCAACCCACTCTGTGTTGCAGGACTGGCATGCTCTATGATGCTCTGGGTCAAGGCACTAATCGATTGAAGTGTATTGACCTCAACACTCTCCTTCACAATGGAAGGGATAGAAACATGCTCGTGGGCTGGTCTGCTGATTACTCATCTAACTACCCGCTGTGGGTCAAGATGTGCCCCTGGTCTATCTTGTGCTGAGCCCCCACCTCTACCCTGGAAGTCCCGCATATCAAAATAGTTTGGCACTTTATTGAGGACAAACTCGCAGTAGAGTTTCCTCAAAAAGTATTGCGGGACCTCATTATTATTGCATGGAGGATGGTCAAAAACCATCCACCACCTCTGCCCAAAATTGTCCCTTATCGCTTGATTGTTGCACCAATGGATAGGGAACCTCTTGCATGTAATGGGTGGAGGTTGATTTGTTTGTGGGTTTGTGAAAATTGAACACAAGTCTAATTTTGTAATTTGTAATTTTTTCACATCTTGGTATAGTAATCTCTAAACTCTCTCTTTTTATCTGTCCAACTAGTTATTTGCTTGCTAATTGAATCTACATTTGATAACATAGACTCAAGAGATTCGACAAGTGTGGACCTATGCAAGGTTGAAGTGGAAGGATCTTTCAACCTTGCAATTATATCTTCAATTCTTTTTTGTTGTTTTCAATTTGCCCCATTATATTTTCTTGTGTTCCAGGGGCATGTTGAGGAATGAATGGAGGAGGTTGTTGTTCTGCAGGTATTTCCTCCTTAGGATTTTGTGGATTTTGAGGAGGAGGAGGAGGAGGTGCATTAACATTCCCTGACAATTAATGAAATATACATCAAAAATCAACAAAAACCTACCTATTTAGAAACAAATTCAAACAAAAAAAAAATATAACTCACCCTTTTGGCATGCTCGATGTCGCGGCGGCATTTTGGCGACGAATCGATAAGCTTTTTGTGTTTAATGGTGTTTTGCAAAATGCGAGCGCACTTTCGCGGGTTTGCAAGCCGCGGGTAGAGAGGAGAAAACAGAAAGAAATGAAATTGGAAACCTTTTTTTTTATATTTATAGGAAGTCATAACGTGAGTGCATTATAATGCGCTCGCGTTATGACTTAATTTTTTTTTAAATTAATTTGGCCACTTTTTGGCCCCCCATCTTCTTGCACTTACCCTAACATGATTCTATAGTTATGGAGGCCTAAAGGAATTTGTACCACAGACCCACAACGAATTGGATCAAATTGGGTTATTTAAACTAAAGTTTTCACTTTTCTCTCAATAGCTAACAAATTAATATCATACACTACAAAAATGATGAATGTTTCTTGATGCAATAGTGTTAAGAGTTTTGATGCAGATGTATTGATGTTAAAAACATTCATGCTTTCATAAACATTGACTATGGAAATATTATGCCTCTGACCATACACTATATCTAAAAGGCACGAGGTCAACTACTACAAGATCAAAATGCAATTCTACAATATTTTGCTAATTTCATCCAAGAACTCCACACAGTATCACTTTTTGAAAATAATGCTCAAGCCCACCTCACAACATAACTAATGTAATCATAACTATTGAGAATAAGAATTTGCTTACTCCAATTATTGAAGTTGAGCTCAAAGCCACAATCATTTTCTTTCCAATGTAATAAATCTCTAGGATCAGATGGTTTCACTATCCTTTTTCACCAAATATTTTGGGACACTATTAACTTTGAATTGTTGGAAGTAGGTGAAGTGTAATGCTCATTAGTGCGTTTTCCTTGTATGCTTTTTGATTTATATGATATATGGTGTATCAAGTGTTTCATTAGTATATCGTGTGATTCATGTGTTATGATCTATTGTACTAAACTTCCCCGTGAGGCCTATTGTACTATTGAAGTGTTCTAAGGGTGTACTCTAGATACTTTTGTGCATGAAGCATGTTTGAACTTTGGCATGTGATTACTTTCTCAAGTGAATTCAATTTTAAACAAAGTGAAACAAATATAAGTCAATGCCAAAGTTCAAATCCATACTTCACAAAAAAATAAGTATATCAAATTAAAGTGAGTGCCAAAGTTGCACTCCACACAAACAATAAATAAATTTCATAGTTAATCACACTAAATAAACATGTCTAAAATACAAATTACTAATAGTACAACACTAATTATGATAAAGTTAATAGATTGTATCGTGGTTGAATGGGAGGCCATAGTTCTTTGATGGTTTCTTTATAATTTAGTTCTCTAATGGTTCATTCACAATTTAGTTCATGTGGTTATTCATTTAATACCATTCCATTATTTTTTATTTGAAAAAAAATTAATTGATTTTTTCATAGTATTTATAGCCTTGTCCATCAACTGCATGTAATGACTTTTTTAGTAAAAATATAAATATAAACTATTTAGCAATAGGCCTATGAATATTTGTGCCTATCGGCCATTTAATAGCACCTTTGGTGCTTTTACTAGTTTGGTAGTATATTTAGTCATCAATTTGGTAGTACGTATATTTAGTCATCAATTTGGTAGTATGTATATTTGGTCATTTATTTAGTCATTGATTATTGTTAACTGGTCATTTATTTAGTCATGGTAGTTATTTTTATTTACTGGTTTCTATTAATTGGTAGTAAATTTAGTCATGATATGAATAATTTATTAAATACCATAAATTTTATAATGTAGAAAAAACATATTACTAAATTTGAATTAAAACATAAAAGCAAATAAATTTGGAAAACTATATATTTTATGATGTTGCCAAGTAAAGATTGATAAATTTGAGCCAACACTTTCTATTTGAGAATCAGCCAATAAGAAAATGAAACAAGACAAAGCAAAGTGGCAATAAATATTTTTTTGTATTGGAACAATGTAGGAAAAGAATTACAAATAAAAAAAAAGCAACACAAGGCTGCTATAACTAGAAAAAATCAGTTTAGCTCTATCATGTACAGCAAACTACAAGGACTGGTTGAAGAAAAAACCAGTTCAGCAACCACATTAGATACAATAGCAAAACAATGGAGAGGCAGGTTAGACCGATGAAGCCCTTCACATCTTTTGACACTTAGAAAAGAGATGTTGCCATTGAGCATTCCATGAGACATCATTTCTTTTGGCATTCTATTAACCAGTTCAGGTGCTTTGACTGTAGCCTTGGTGCATTCCATATTCTCCTTCACACAAGCCATTGAGATGTTACCTGTGTATTCAAACAACCCTGAACTACTGTGAACAATATCTGAATAACAACCCAAGAATGCTACTTAGAGGCCCCTATAGCAATGACCCTGCAGCAACAAGAAGACACACCATTCCCTGTAACCTTCCATAACATGGTACCATATCGCTGAAGCAAAAGCAGCACTTGAAACAGTGAAATCTAGCTAGTCAACAACATGTTGAAGATGACAACATGGAAATGTTAATTTTGGTTTCGTACAATTGCAATAAAATATGAATTTATTTAAAACAACATTTTCATGATATTTTCTTCATTACCTCAAGAAATCATAAGATAGATCATTACACAAAATCTCTACTCTTGGAATCAATCTCTTCCCTTTCTCACATGGCAATACCGCACTTGCCCGTTCAGACTATTAAATTTCAAAAAATGAGCTAAACAATAGACATTCAAATGACCTCCTGCATAGATAGGATCTGAAGTTCACTACTGTCTTATTGTAGCCAGAGGTGTAGCACGTACACTACATAGCAAAATATATAGAAGAAGCTTATGATGCAGAAGCTACTGGTCTGGTATCAACAAAGTTCACCATTTGTTATTCTGATTGTGGTGTTTGTAATGTTGCAGGGTGCATTTTCCCATTTTCATCAGAAGATTTTGCTCCAATCCAAAGTTCCATTGCATAATGCATCATTAGTAGCAGCTCAAGGAATTTTAACAGCTTTTTCACTTTCACCACAAGTTTCCAATCATCATTGGACAAATCATCCTTAAAAAATAAGAAGAATATTCCATTTTAGAAATTAAAAAGTTGTTTTATCAGCCAAATATGAAAAGCACAAATGTTCAATTAGTATAAAATGCATAATAGTAAATACACTATAAAATTATGTAATGTGGATATCAAATAGCCTTACCCTGTAGTTTTCTTTCAATATATCTATGGATCTTTTGGTGAGATGACTCACAAATTCATCCTCCATTTCAAAATGCGTACCAAACATTTTATGTTCTTTATCAGTGTTGCTCCCAACAATCTGTAAAGTTCGTATGATAATTCATTAACAAAAACATTTCAAAAAATAGCATCCAAAATCATATAAAACTAAACAACAAAGATAGCTTCTTAAAATACCTTCATGGTGACTTTTTCACCCTTCTTAGCCATTTCAATAGATTTATGATTGGTCTCAATTGAGGCTATTTTGCTAATATCTATGAAATCTTTTGTGGGAACACATAATGGCGTGCCAATCTATAGATGTAATCACCACATATGGCTTTATACAAACCAAAAATAATACAACAATCTTTTACATGCATAAGTCATAACACCGAAAAGACTAGGTTTAGATACTGACCCTTGCAATGCCTTCAAGAGTATCAACACCAACAATTATAGGATCCTTCCTGTTAAAAATGCAATTTGGCAAAATGCTCAGTACAAAAGGGAAAACAACATCTTCTGTAGCCTCCTTTTTCCTTTCTTCCTTAAGATTGTCCATATATGCTTTAAATTGGTCAAATAGATGATAAATAATGTCCGCTGCAAATATCTTGACACCAACTTCATCTACAAGCTCCCAAGATTCGGGAGTAATTTTGACATCAAATGCCAAAATTGCAGCATACTCTTTCTTCTTTTTCTCAAGCATTACACTCGCATGCATGACATCTCTTTTATGCACAGGCCCAATACCAATTGCACTAATTGGGATGCTTATAGCTAGGGTCTTCAAGAACTCAAGTAAAGCCTCCAAAGATCCAAGAGTTGAAGCTTGAACATAAACTCCTTCCCCACTCTTGTCAATCTGAGACATTACATTAGTGATATCTTGCATTGCTTCTTCCTTAATATTCTCTAAATCATCATCAGGTCCAACAACATATAACTAAGTTCTTGCAATGGCATGCTCAAGACCCTGAAATCAAGAAATTACAGCTAAATTTTATTGTCCACATATATTTGATAAATTTATGCTCATATAAATAAAATTATTAGCTTGAAATTTGATACCTATTCTTGTGCAACCTCCTTTTTCCTTTCTTCCTTAAGATTGTCCATATATGCTTTAAACTGGTCAAATAGATGATAAATAATGTCTGCTGCAAATATCTTGACACCAACTTCATCTGCAAGCTCCCGAGCTTCAGGAGTAATTTTGACATCAAATGTCAAAATTGCAACATACTCTTTCTTCTTTTTCTCAAGCATTACACTCGCACGCATGACATCTTTTTTATGCACAGGCCCAATACCAATTGCACTAACTGGGATGCTTACAGCTAGGGTCTTCAAGAACTCAAGTAAAGCCTCCAAAGATCCAAGAGTTGAAGCTTGAACATAAACTCCTTCCCCACTCTTGTCAATCTGAGACATTACATTATTGATATCTTGCATTGCTTCTTCCTTAATATCCTCTAAATCATCATCAAGTCCAACAACATATAACTGAGTTCCTGCTATGGCATGCTCAAGAACTTGAAATCAAGAAATTGTAGCTAAATTTCATTGTCCACATATATTTGATAAATTTATGCTCATATACATAAAATTATTAGCTTGAAATTTGACACCTAATCTTCTACAGCCTCCTTTTTCCTTTCTTCCTTAAGATTGTCCATATATGCTTTAAACTGGTCAAATAGATGATAAATAATGTCTGCTACAAATATCTTGATACCAACTTCATGTGCAAGCTTTCGAGCTTCAGGAGTAATTTTGACATCAAATACTAAAATTGCAACATAATCTTTCTTCTTTTTCTCAAGCATTACACTCACACGCATGACATCTTTTTTATGCACAGGCCCAATACCAATTGCACTAACTAGGATGCTTACAGCTGGGGTCTTCAAGAACTCAAGTAAAGCCTCCAAAGATCCAAGAGTTGAAGCTTGAACATTAACTCCTTCCCCACTCTTGTCAATCTGAGACATTACATTATTGATATCTTGCATTGCTTCTTCCTTAATATCCTCTAAATCATCATCAGGTCCAACAACATATAACTGAGTTCCTACTATGGCATGCTCAAGACCCTAAAATCAAGAAATTGAAGCTAAATTTCATTGTCTACATATATTTGATAAATTTATGCTCATATACATAAAATTATTAGCCTAAAATTTGATACATGATCTTCTGTAGCCTCCTTTTTCCTTTATTCCTTAAAATTGTCCATATATGCTTTAAATTGGTCAAATAGATGATAAATAATGTCTGCTGCAAATATCTTGACACCAACTTCATCTACAAGCTCCCGAGCTTTAGGAGTAATTTTGACATCAAATACCAAAATTGCAACATACTCTTTCTTCTTTTTCTCAAGCATTACACTCACACGCATGACATCTTTTTTATGCACAGGCCCAATACCAATTGCACTAACTGGGATGCTTACAGCTAGAGTCTTCAAGAACTCAAGTAAAGCCTCCAAAGATCTAAGAGTTGAAGGTTGAACATAAACTCCTTCCCCACTCTGGTCAATTTGAGACATTACATTATTGATATCTTGCATTGCTTCTTCCTTAATATCCTCTAAATCATCATCAGGTCCAACAACATATAACTAAATTCCTACTATGGCATGCTCAAGACCCTGAAATCAATAAATTGCAGCTAAATTTCATTGTCCACATATATTTGATAAATTTATGCTCATATACATAAAATTATTAGCTTGAAATTTGATACCTAATCTTCTACAACCTCCTTTTTCCTTTCTTCCTTAAGATTGTCCATATATGCTTTAAACTGGTCAAATAGATGATAAATAATGTCCTCTACAAATATCTTGACACCAACTTCATCTACAAGCTCCAGAGCTTCAGGAGTAATTTTGATATCAAATGCCAAAATTGCAGCATACTCTTTTTTTTTTTTCTGAAGCATTACACTCGCACGCATGACATCTTTTTTATGCATAGGCCCAATACCAATTGCACTAAATGGGATGCTTATAGTTGGGGTCTTCAAGAACTCAAGTGAAACCTCCAAAGATCCAAGAGTTGAAGATTGAGCATAAACTCCTTCCCCACTCTTGTCAATCTGAGACATTACATTATTGATATCTTGCATTGCTTCTTCCTTAATATCCTCTAAATCATCATCAGGTCCAACAACATATAACTAAGTTCTTGCTATGGCATGCTCAAGACCCTGAAATCAAGAAATTGCAGCTAAATTTCATTGTCCACATATATTTGATAAATTTATGCTCATATACATAAAATTATTAGCCTGAAATTTGATACCTAATCTTCTGCAGCCTCCTTTTTCCTTTCTTCCTTAAGATTGTCCATATATGCTTTAAATTGGTCAAATAGATGATAAATAATGTCCATTGCAAATATCTTGACACCAACTTCATCTGCAAGCTCCCGAGCTTTAGGAGTAATTTTGACATCAAATGCCAAAATTGCAACATACTCTTTCTTCTTTTTCTCAAGAATTACACTTACACGCATGACATCTTTTTTACGCAGAGGCCCAATACCAATTGCACTAACTGGGATGCTTATAGCTGGGGTCTTTAAGAACTCAAGTAAAGCCTCCAAAGATCCAAGAGTTGAAGCTTGAACATAAACTCCTTCCCCACTCTTGTCAATCAGAGACATTACATTATTGATATCTTGCATTGCTTCTTCCTTAATATCCTCTAAATCATCATCAGGTCCAACAACATATAACTAAGTTCCTACTATGGTATGCTCAAGACCCTAAAATCAAGAAATTGTAGCTAAATTTCATTGTCCACATATATTTGATAAATTTATGCTCATATACATAAAATTATTAGCCCAAAATTTGATACCTGAGCGGTTATCTTGATTCCCTATGCAGCCTTCAACTCCTTATGATGTTGATAAGATCCCTGAAACCAAAAAAATCTTAAGCTATGGAATATATTATATTATTTTAACAATATGATCAATGTGACATGGTTTGAGTAATCTAAATTTGAGGTGTAGATTATTGTATTCTATCATAGTAGATCACAAATACCACCAATTCTCCTTTACTATAAATGAGCATTTCAATATTTTTAACGCCACATATACTCTATTAAATAATATGGCACCATAAAACTTCCAAGAATACATACCACTATGTAGGTTAGCACAATGGACCACTCGTAAGGAACATTTTAAATCAGGATCAAAGTCACCTGGATCTTGAAACCAAAAGGCAATCCCTTGGCTTTTACACCATATATATCAATCTTATCTACCCTCTGTCCTGATGTTTCAAAAGGTAACTCCTAGTGCCTGTAATTTCTCATACTATCTGACCATTCAACATTTACAAACTATTTTATATTTTGAACAATTTTTATACCCAAGGTTGACTTGAAGATGTTATAGTATGGTAAGCTTTTACTAGAGTTCCAGCACAAATTTTGGGATATAACATTTATTATTTGTTAAGCTACCTAATTGGCAGAAAAACAAGGCATTTCCAGGTACTATTCGTCCCAGAATCAGATTCGGAATCGAATCACCTATGGAATTGGGCACAGCTGGGATTTTTTGGGCCTGAAATGGTGTGGAATCATTGAGGTATGAACCCCGGTGACTCCAGGATAGATGTGGCATTTTGAAGAAGTTTTTATAACGATTCTAGAGGTAGGTAATGTTATTAATGCACTTCTTTTAAAAAATTACATATACAAACAAGCTATAACATGCTAGAATTAAAAGATTGATTCAACATCATGATAAAGAAAGGTAATCTGCAATAAAAAATATAATGCAAATATATATATATATCAAGTTATAAGATATCAAAACTATCTAAGAGTATATATATATATAATAAAAAATGTCATAGTTGTCTAGAGTTTCCAACTCTTTCAAATACACCATGAAAATTAAGATCCCTAAACAACACATTCAAAATACTGCATAAAGCAGTGGGCCAAGATGTCTAACAACAAGTACATGATAAACATCAACTATGTCATTTTTTGCAAATATTTTAGTGGCCACCGTGTGAAGGTTCCTTCTTTCCCTTTCAGACAGACAGCTCCATCTATTTTGTCTTCATAAGCAAGCTGTATGTTACTTGTGACCTTTAAAAAATTTACATTTGCATCTCCTATTCCTTTCAAGTTGACTCCATGTACAACAGATAGTGAGTGAATCCGCCCAATGCCCACAGCAACACCATCACACGGATCCAACACCCTAACTTTATCCCCTTCTTGGAGTTTATCAATACATATATGCAAAAACAAAAACAAAATACACATTATATTGAAATACATAATAATTATTATATAGGTAAGGATTACCCTTATTTACATAATAAAACAACCATTACTTATGTTGGAACAAAATTTTAAAACCCTAAAATTTTGTTAATTCTCGCCATTATTCCAAATAAATTATTCTAATGTCTCACCTGTTAGGACCTCTCAAAAATTTTGCACATTTCCATCCTACTTGATCTTTTCACTTGTATATGACCATTTCTTAATAGACATTCATGCCAAAATTTTATGCCATTTATTTCCCAGGGTCACATAACATGGTCATTTTGAGGAGTATGCAGTTATTCTTAATCATTTTTGTGTTTTTGCAATTTACCGCAATCTCACAGATCATCCTCGTTATCTTGGCAGTAGTGCGGAAACTAGAGCAACAAGAATCATGTATATCACACTCCTGCTAGAAACATATAAGTTGTTCATGGCATGGCAGTAGGAAGGGCTCGGTCAACCATGTTACCGGAATCTCGCAAGTCATCCTCATTGTATTGGCAGCAGTACGGGAACTAGAGCAACAAGAATCATGTATACTACACTCTCGTTGGAAACATACAAGTTGTTCGCGGCATGGTGGTAGGAAGGGCTCGGTCAACCATGTTACCGCAATCTCACAGGTCGTCCTCATTGTCTTGGGGGCAGTGCGGGAACTAGAGCAACAAGAATCATGTATACCGCACTCCCGCTAGAAACATACAAGTTGTTCGCGGCATGGTAGTAGGAAGGGCTCAGTCAACCATGTTACTGCAATCTCGCAAGTTCATCCTCATTGTCTTGGCAGCAGTGTGGTAACTAGAGCAATAAGAATCATGTATACCACACTCCCACAGGAAACATAAAAGTTGTTCGCAACATGGCAGTAGGAAGGGCTCGGTCAACCATGTATACCATGGTCCCTCAGAGGTCTCACCACTTGGTTGCGGCTTGGCGATAAGGAAGAGAGTTCACTATAAACTGATCCCGTGGTCCTGCATTGGTCTGACAAGTTGTTCACGACATGGCAGTAGTAATTGTCCAAGTTACCAGGCTCCCGCAATGGCTTTTAAAGAATGTTTGCGGCAAGGCGATAAGAAATAAAAGTTGGCAACATAATCACCCTGTAGTAATGAGAACAGGCACTTGCAGATTGACGGTAATGGAAGAAAATGGAATAAAGGGGGCTATAAGCCCCGTGATCCTGCTTTGTTTGAGCATAAGGGCTGAGGGTTGGTGGTAATCAAGAAAAGTGAACAAAATGCATTGAAACTTATCGCCATCTTATGACCGGTTTAAACAAGCTCCACGATAGTGCGGTAATGATAATAAATGAGCAAACATACTCAATGCAAGTGTGTGATTACTGAGAAATTTGAAAGATCTTGTCATTTCATCTGATCGTTGGATCAAATTTGATCAAGGGCTTATATTTGAAATGAATTGAATGCTAAGATTTTATAATCTCGTGGCACGAGCCAAAAATTACTGGTGGAATGATGAACATTCTAGCTTAATAAAATTTGGAAATCTCTCAGCATTTGCTCAGTTCAGAGATTGCATATTATCTTGGAGAAGGCACCCAGTTCAGTCTGTTCTTAGCAAGCTTCCAATTGCTCAAGTAAGTCCATCTCTACATTCTCTGCAAGAAAGTTTGAAGAATCTTTGCTCTGTTTCAATTCTTCATGCATTTGCTTGAGTTGCGAACCCCTAGTTTGTATAATGGCACCCAAGAAGTCCAAATCCACAAGTAAGACCAGTAACCTTGATCATGCCCCTAAGAAAAGATCACTACAGCAATCTTTGCTAGATGTTTTACCTAATTCAATTGACAAAGGTTGAAAGAAAGTATGTATGGATGTTGCTGAGGATTGTAGGGATGCCATAATTCCCATTTCTGGCTGGAAACTATTTTGGTACTTCTATCAGAAGAAGGATGGTCAGGGACCGGTGGGCAATCCATGGAAGTTGGATTTGGCCAAGCTAATTGTTTCAAATGTATTCGTGGATGTGGAATTGATTCATACTCTGGCACTGCACTACCACCCAGCTACTAAAATAGTAAGGTTGCCAAATGGATCTTCTCTGTTGAGAATTGACAGAAATGATATAATTGACTGTTTTATATTGAATAAACAAGCTCTCACCAAAATTGACCTACAAAAGATTGAACAAGAATACAAAAGTTTGAGAAGAACACTCAGAAGTGATGAGCTGCCGATATTTATGAGAAGAGGTGCAAACAACAGGATAGTTGATATTCCTTCCAATGCAGTCGAATCATTCCCTATGGAAGATTTTGTAGTCTATTTTAAATGGACCTATTATGCATTGTGCCAAGTACTGGGAATTGATGCCGATTAGAGGATGCTCGTTAATTTGATGATGATGGCTATGAAGATACAAAATTCAGAGGTGAACATTGAGTATGATTTTGCTGCATATCTTGAAAAGAAAATACATGATGGATTCATCAGTGTGAAGGAAGATAAGAAACCCATGAACTTCAAGTTTTATTCTTTGGTTTGCCATCTGATCCTATATCAAAATAGGAGTAAATGGTCCAGTAAAATGCACATCGGCATGATTGATAGGACAAGGCAAAGAATGCCTACTCAATGTTGGTGTTACATGTGGGATTTTCATTGCCACACTGGTAACTATAATGTATTTCATTATGAATTTTCTGTGAAAATAATGAATTATTTTGGTAATTGGGTCCCTGGATTGTCACCAGAAATCAAGGTAATTCTGAGACCTCTTGCACATAAACCAGAGCAAGGTCATACTTTCAATTATGCTAATTGGTTCTTCCTACCAGAGCACATAATAATCAAGGTATATGATTGCCCCCAACCACCTCACAAATTGCCAAAGTTTGTTTCTGACAGAATTGCATTCTTGGAATTCAAGTGGAAAATGATGTGGAGGGAAAAGGAAGTGATGAAAAAGTAGAAGAATAGCACCTTTTTGCCTAATACCACTATCTTTGGAGATTGTTCAATTGGTTTGGACACTCTTGAGGAGCTGCAGGCCTATTTGAAGGCCAAGTACTCTTTGGAATCTGGTGTTGAAAGAGTTTATGACCCTGAATGTCATATAAACTTTGTGAGACAAGTGATCTTGATTAAGATGGGCATCTCCCATAAAAAAATTTATGATGAGGATGTGATAAGGAACCTGGTTACTTTTAATGAAGTGTATGACAGGAAGACGAAATGGGAGATCCTCAAGAAAATTGAAGATGACAAAAAGGAAAAGAATCTAATTTTTGAAGGATTGTTTCCTGAAGAGAAAGATCCTATAAAGAGGATTAATATAATGATTGATAATTTTGAAAGTATTTATGCTAAATCTGAAGTACAACCTACCAAGGCTACCAAACTTCCAATGAAGAAGTCTGTAGGAATTGAGATTCATGAGCCTACCCCTGATGTTATATCAGTTCAAGATCTACAGATCCCTGAATCACCACCACACAAAAGGTAGAGAACTGAAGGCATGTCTCCTTTGGTCCCATATGAGATGTCTAAGGGTGTGGGGGATACTGATGAAGTTACAAATATTTTGACACAATTGCATGATGGAGAGGAAGTTGATCAACCATTGGTTGGTCAAGAAACTAATGCACACAAGCCTGAGGCTAGGATGGAATAACAAGCCCAAATTGATCCAGAGCTATAGGAAGATGAAAGGGTGGTGGCATCATTGAGATTTATTCAAGATGATGATTTCATCAAGACTCCAGAGTTTCAAGATTTCTGGTTAAAAATGAAGATGAAGGAATTTGATGAAAAGGTGGAAATCAACAAGATGGGTGCTGATGAGTCTCAATATGATCAAATAACCACCCGAACAATCCAAGAACTAAAAGTTGATGAAATCATTGTGACTCCTGAGGAAGCAAGACAAATGGTCTTGAAGAGTAACATGCTGATCATCCCAGGTCTTGAATTGAAAAAGGTATTCTTGCTTGACCAAGTTAGGAGTCAAGATGACCCTAATCTTCTATCTGAATTTGATTATGAGGATGGAATGAGTGGATGTGGTTTCAACCCAAAGACAAAGACTCTTGACATATGTAAAAAATAGAATAACACTAGTAAACCAAGGTTGCTAGATGTTGTTCAGGAAATGAGGAGATCTGTTGTGGTGAAAACCTTACGAGATACTTTAGGAACTGAGGCCTATGCTCTTACAGTCCATTCTGCCATGTTCACCCATGCAGTTGTAAAAAACTTGGAAAAAAATTGCAAGATTATGAGAAAACACAACAAGACATGAATGATGAAGTGAATAGGTTGTTCATTGAAAATAGGCAATTGAAAAAGCAACTGCAAGATGTGGGTTCTTCCCAGAGTTTGTCAATAGTTCCATATCAACCTTCTATGCCACCAACAACTGGTGATGTCATAGTGACAATACAAGAGTTTAATTCTTTGAGAACAAAATTTGAAAAAGAAGTTGAGGACCTCAAGAAGCAAAATGAGGAAACAAAAAATGAGACAAGGATCAAGGTCCTTGAAGTCTTTGAGAAAATTCTGGAATACAGGATAAAGCTGGTTATGGATAAAATTGGGGATGTGCATGATTTCTACTCCATGTTATCTCAGGCCATTAAACAATTGCAAGCAAACTTTTCTATTTTAGAGCCACTGTACAAGAAATGGTAGCCTTCCTTGCATAATTTAAGCATGTTTTGCAGGATACTTCAAAGAAATCTTGATGCTCCTGCTGAATTAAGCGAACAGAGCAGATGGTGACTATGATCATTGAAGAGCATCAATATGCCAATAGTGAAGACAAAAGGATGCAGGCTAGACTTGAATCTTTTTCTTGTTTCAAGCATCAATTTATCCCCTCTATTATGATAGAGGAAAACAAACTAGTTAAAGGCCTTGATACTTGGAAGATAGAATTCAGAATAATAGTGTCTATGGTTATGGAATTCTTGAAAAAGGAGCAAGATATAGATACTTTGAGCTTTAACGTGATTTTGATAGGGTCATAGCCCTAGATGTAGGATATGAAAAATTTGTAATTGATGTTAAAGATATGTTGGATAAAAGATGGAAGGACCATCATACCAATCTACTCTGAATTCAAGAATTCAAATGGTCCAGTGACCTTACAATCGATAAGTGGGAGCAGACATAATTGAAAGATTGATGTGCAGCTATAGGTTCAGGTGTAGAAGGAGCAACAAGCAGTTTTGCTAGTGTTACCATGGAGAACAAGGACAAAATTTTGAAACTTTTTTACGATAATAGATAGGGGCATAGCACACTTAACAGATACTGCAACATGGAGATGAGTACCATGTCAGCCCTGAGGTCACGAGTGCTCTATGATGACTAACAAATTCAAATCTTGGTTAACTTTCTTATGCCTTTAATTTCTCTTTATTAAACATGTTTAGTTACAAGAGGATGTGATTTATGAATAGTTGTGTTGGTTCAGTCCTGAAGCTTGTTGCTTCCCATAGTTATAAGGGAAACCAAGGTCTAGGCAATCATCATCTTTTAACAAAACAATTTATATATTCCAAAATTATCTATCCAATCATATTTCAAATTCAAGACATTACACTTCTATGATAATTTAATATTATAATGGGCAAGGATGGTTAAATTTGTGGATATGTATGGTGTTCTGATTTTTTGTTAATATTCAAGTTCATAAGTTGTTTGATTTTCTCCATATTGGCTATTTCCAATTATTCAAATCAATAGATTTATCAAGGCACGTTTGCTGACATTGTGTGGATGCTTTTAATTGGTTTCTATTAGAATTTGATGTAATTCCCTTTAAGTGACTTACATTTATTGGTCTCTCTCTAGAGTTAAATCCTTTAAAGTAAATCATACTGGTGGGTTTTCCTTCAAATAGAATTAAAACAACTTACTTGAATAGTACTTACTTGCATGTGTGTGTTAAAACAACAATGACTACCATGAAAGACATAAAAATAATAAATAGTACTCACCTCAATTCCAGCACCACTACTACTACTCTAAATATCATGCAGATTCTCATCAAGACATTCAACATAATCACTATCATCATTGTCCTCAAGTTGCGTAGCTTTGTAGAGAGCTCTATTGACAAGGCCTTTTTCTTTTCGTTCTGCTTTCATATAATTTCTCTACATGCGGTTTAATCATCATGCAAAAATTACTATAAGTCAAGTAAAGAATGCAAAAACTATATTTTTTTGTTCAAAATAACATTTTTCTTCCACTCTTAAATGACTAAGTCAAGGTATGTTGTGAGATTCTTCCTTTATTGTAAGCAATAGATTCTAATTTATAGGAGGATTCTTATAGTCATGAGCATAAGATTTTCAACAAGAAGGGACAGTCCCAGTCCTTCATATGATAAGGAAGACAGTAAAAGTTGTAAGATGGCAGTCCATATCTCTATCTTAGGACAGTCCATAGAATTGAAGGTATAGGAGAAGATAAAGAGATGTAATAGCTAGTAGGGTTTCACCAAACAAAGAGAAGAGATAAAAGCACTGTCAAAACCATTAGACAGTCACCAATAACCCTTGGAATGACAGAAACAAAGTAGATATGATAGCCTTGACTTTGGGATTAGTGATTAAGAGCTTTATTAAGACATACTCAAAGTGGCTATCTAGAATGATAGAGTTAAATGTCATAATGCGGCATAGGAGCATGTCATAAACATGACAAGGACAACAATAATGAAGTGAATACTCAAGCAAAATGGTTTCAAGTAGAACCTGGTAAATTGTAGTATTCATGTTTCTTTTGGTTCTGTAAGTAGAACAGTGAGACAATTTGTGATAACGCATTTATGTAAAGCATCAATGCTAAGGTTATAATGGCTAGAATTGCAGTATTGCATGTTGAGGGTAGGTTCATTCTTTGTTTATAGTATCCAAGAGCTATAATAACTATTGAAGTATCCAAAAAATGCAATTACAAGGAAGTATAACAAAAACATGGTACAAGTTTACCCAATAACAAGCACACAAAATGAAAGGATAGTGTAACTAGCCTCTTACCTCATTTGCATCCATAATATTATGCTCATTCCATGAAAAAACTATAGGCTTAATGGAGGAAGCTAACTGCGACAATTTCTCAATGAGACTATGCAAGCAACTCATTATACGTTGGTACCCTTCATTTGAGTTGACATGATCTACAAAGGCTCTTACTGGGTGTCTAACAGATGGCTCTGAAATCTCTGTTGACGAACTAGATTTCTAATTCATACTACTGTTAGATTTACTAGGATATAGTACTGCCATATAATCGAGCATATCTTCCACACTTGCTTCTCTATTACTTTTTCCCACCTAAAATACAATGTCAATATCAACATATAGTCAGTTCAATAAAAAATCAAAATAAATAACCAATGTAAATTGAACCAAAAAGCCATACCCTTACTCCAAGTTTGTCCATTTTGGCCTGCAACCTGCCTCGGCCAAATGTATATCTAGGTGCCACATTATCTCTTGCCCTCTTTCCTTTATAACTCTTTGTCAAATATTCTTCAGAACACATATTTTCTTTCAATGTCTCCCACTGTTTGGTAGATAGAGGGGATTCTAACCTCTCTTTTCCCTCCAAGATTATTTTTCTACAATTGTATCTAAAATTGTTCATCAAAAGTCTCATCTTTTGCTTGTAATATCTTCTAGAGATTTGTCCACCAGTAGTCTCAAAAGCATTTTCCATTTTTTGTATAACATTTTCCACACTTCGTGGATCTTGCTCTGCAAAATTTGATTTTCAAATATCCAAATGGGCCCTACATCTCACACCCAACTCAGAGGCCCACCTTGCAGCAGTTTTCCCAATGGACTTACCATCTCTCGATACCTCAACCAAGAATGGCTTCTTGCCTTCTAATCTTCTTTGTTTTGCATTCCTCTCTGTAGATCTGTATAAATCTTGACTCAATCTTTTTCTTTTGAAAAAAGTAGGCACATCTTCTATTAAACCACTAGCAATATTTTTGATTGATCCACTAGTTCCATCAAAAGTTGTAGCAGGCACATCTTCTATTAAACCACTAGCAATATTTTTGGTTGATCCACTAGTTCCATCAAAAGTTGTAGGAGGCACATTAGATGCAAGTGGTCTCTCTTCATGAATTTCATTAACCAAAACTTCATCATCCTTGGCCACATCAGGTGTGTTATGAGGTGTGTCATGAGTAGGTAGATCAGTACCAGTCTCTATAGATTTCACTTCAAACACATCCTTTAATCTTGAATAAATCATCTACAGATCACTTACTGTTCCTTTCCTCTCATTGTTTTCAATAATCTCTCTTAGACTTTGTGCTAAGAGATCACGACGACATTGCACATCACCATGTGCTATATTAGGTTGCACATCACCATGTACTTTATCAAGCTGCACATCACTATGTGTTATATCAGGCTGCACATCATCACAACTATTCTTTTCACCAACTGCATTTGTACTTGAATCCCAAATGTGTTGGCTTCTATGAGTTGGCAGCACTGTATCTTTACTTTCCTTTTGTTTTCTCTCTGCATTTTCTTTGCACTTTTTTTCTTTCCTATAAAACAAAAAAATATCATATTATGTCTTATATACATAAACCTCTTGCCTATAAAATTTCATAAACACAATTAAACAAATAATATACTACTTAGTGGATTTACAACTTGTCTGTTTGTCAAACCAAGATGTGATAAATATTTACTATTCTTTGCCACATGTTATTTACGAAAGCGCTCATAATCTATCAGTGGAACTTCAACAACATGATCACTATCATCTAAATTGTGCCTCAAAGAACTTTTCCTCATTTCCTGAAGTCCAAATAAACAATAATATATAAATCAACAACTTGAATCAGTAGAACAAGAGTGGAATATAAACAAAGCCATTATTTTCAGTCAACTAGAGCATATAAACAAATGCAGTCATAGTATATAAGGATTTCATTTCCATTTGAATGATACAGTATATAAGGACAGTCCCCATATGAAATACATTCACAGAGCATATAAGATGCATTCTTAGAAATTAGAGGAGATAGTCTATGACAAGTGACATGACATAGGATGATAGCATATCAGATGCATTATATGGAGGAGCAAAAATTCAGTAAGTAAATGTGGCACACAGATTTAAACCCAAAGGAAACTCTATTTGTTTATCCTTCTATTTGAGAAGAAATTATTTGCCTTTCTGATAGTGCAAATCATCATTATTTCTACTTATATAATCCTCATTATTTCTACTTATAAAATCCTCATTATTTCTACTTATATAATTCTGCAGAAATTTTGAACACACAAATGTAAGTAAACAAAAATAGTCAATATGTGCTTTAAAAATGAGTAATTTATTTTTGGAATAAATATAGCTAGTTATATGCATGACCTATAATAAGACAAGAACTAGAAAAACAACAAAAAGTAGAGCTCAACACAAGAGATTACCCTAAAAAACCCAAAGTGGAAGAAATTCCTGTACACTAATGTCCTTTCTTATCTTGCTTCTTCTCTACTACATTTTACAAGCTCACTATTTTCTTGATGCCTTCACTAACCATCTGCATTGCAAGTAAGATCAAAATCCTGATCACTCATGGCTGCATCTACTTGATTTTCTTCCTCATCCTCATCTATGTCATGCAATACATTCTCTCTCCCAATCTCTTTGTTGGTAATCAAAATATCTTCTCCAAACACTCCATCATCATCTTCATCCACTAATTTGAATGTTTCTTGTAAATTAACATATTGCCCATCAGGCATTATATCAACAACTTCCATCAATTTTTGTTTTGAACGAGACTCTGTTTGAATGACATACAACCATCCTGGGCTTCTTACATTATCAATTAGAAATGATTGGTTAATTTGAAAAGGAAAAACATAGGGCTCATCCCTCTCTGATAAAAATTGTCTTGTATTTGCACGTACAAATCCATACTCATCAAAATGTACTGTGGATGGTCAGATCCACTTACATTTTAATAATATAGGATTGTTTTCACCAAAATCCACTTGAATAATTTCTTGGATGAATCCAACATAGAATTTCTTCTCAGTTTCATGAAGAAATTCAGCACTTACAACACAATCACAATTTATCTTTCCTTTGTCTTTTTCCTCCACTCTTAAATGGCTACCATAGGCCCACATTCCACTAAAACGCATAGCCCATAAATGTGGAGGTTGTGAAAGCTCACTTTCCTCCGTTGTTATATCTTGACCTTCTTTTGCATCACTAACTGCATTATCAATCCATTCTTCAAATTTTGGAAAAGAATCACCTCCAACCAAATCATGACGTCTACGCTTTTGAGGTCGATGTTGCATCCAACTTTGATTCTCTTAATATTTTCTACATAGAATATTAATGTGCAAATAGTAAGATTAATAATATAAATGTGTAAGTGCAATTGAGTAAGATTAATAATATAAATGTGTAAATAAATAATTGTGTAAATTTTTTTAACCTGTGCCACTTATCGAACAAAGATGTGTTTTGAAGAATAAAGGCATGTATCACACTTCTTTCTTGATGTGATAGTTTGAAGTGACATCCATTGCCTTCTAATACTTCACCTGCAACTCTCTCTTCTTCATCATCATCCCATACACGTCGATTGACATTTTTAAAATCCTTCATATATTCTGTATAGAATCCAATGGCCTCTTACATTGAATATCCCTCAGACATGTTGCATTCTAGTTTTTCCCTAGTACAAATAGGAATTTTCAAAACCTTCATATATCATTCTATAGGATACATCCATCTCATTCTTACTAGACCACAATGCTCTAGTTCATATTCTAGATGTATCAAAAGATGCATAGAAATGTTAAATATTGTTGCTAGAAATTCACATTCCAATAGACAAAGGACTTCAACAACCTCTTCCCTCAAACTATCAAAGTTTGAAGGATCTAATACATGTAAACTCATTCTCTTTAATATTAGGCCCAACCTTATAATTGTCAATCTTGGCCTCTTTGCCAAACCTGATATATTTACCACAATAGGTAAAATTGTTTCGATTATAACATGATAGTCATGGGTCTTTAGGCCTCTTAAGCTATTAATGTCAGTTTGGCTTCTAATAGTACTACTTACATATCTAGTGGGAAAGCGAGTCTGATACATCAACTGTAAGAATTGTGCACATTGTTCCTTTGTCCAGACATAAGGAGCACTGGGTTTTCTATATTTTGCATCATCATATTTTTCAACCCAAAGATTTTGACGAATCTTTAGTTCTTGAAAGTCTTCATGTGATGAAATAGTATCAAAAGCACCAAAAAGAGTTTCTATAATAGCATAGGCTATATTTTTCTCAGTATGCATAAAGTCAATAGTATGCCTAATGGTTATATCCTTAAAGTATGGCAACTTATAGAATATACACAACCATTTTACACCACTTTCATTACATGGATCATATCTACTACCAGTAATTCCACCATTTTCAATAAATGACATTCTTTTTTGTCCATTCTCAATAATGTAATCACCCGTTATTAGCAAAGGTGCTTCACGATTCTCTTCTTGACCATTGAAACGTGTTTTTTGTCAACAATATGGATGACCCACTTTAAGGTAAGCACGATGTCCACAATAAATACATTTACACAAACTTCTTGAGTGCCTCACAAAATCCTTAAAGTTGCAAGCAGGATAGCCATGGTATCCATGAATAGTGAGACTAGACAATGTACCATATGCAAGAAGATTATGAATCCTAACCAATAAGGAAGCTCTTAAAGTGGATTTGATTGAATGACCATCACTTAAAGATTGAATTGCTTCAATTCCTTTCCACAATTCCATTAGCTCATCATATTCTAGCTCTAGATAGGCATCTATTGTATCTGAAGTCACACTTTTCTTTCTTGATATAATCAATGATAGCATTAAGAAAAATGGTTTAGTTGCTAACCATGGAGGCAAGTTATAATTTATTAAAAACACTAGCCAAGTTGACCATTTACTACTTTGATCTAAGAATGGGTTCACCCCATCTAGTGCCAAACCCAACCTTATATTACGAGGATCTTGAGAAAAATTAGGCCATATGTTATCAAATTCCATCCACGTCTTAGAATCAGGCACATGTCGTTGTTTTCCATCAATGCTCTTATTTTGGGCATGCCACTGCATAAGTTTAGCAATGTCTCTACATCTATACATTCAGAGTAATTGTGGGATTATCGAAAAGTGGTGAAGAACCTTTCTAGGAACCATAGCTGATTTCAACCCTTCTCTATACCTTGCTTCATGACATTTCAGACATTCACTCTCACTTGCAAGATTTCTGTGAAATAATACACAACCATTAACACGTGTGGATGTTTTCATACCCCAAGCCGAGCTTACTAATTTACTTTTTACATTGACTTCATTTTTTTGGCAATGTGGAGTCAGCTAGTAACAACGAACTTAATAATGCCAATAACTGATCTAAACTCTCATTTGTCCAACCATGCACCACTTGCAAGTTAAGAATTTGAAGGATTATTGTCAAATGACTTAACTTGCAATTAGCATACAGAGGCTTTAAAGCATCCTCCATTGACTTGGCGCAATAATCATTTAGACCATCATTCAACATTCTTTCAACTTCAAACCCTTCATCTAACATTTTTGCCTCTTCATCCATGTTTGGTGCCACTTCATCTATGTTTGTTGCCTCTTCATCTCTCACAATTTGCAATTCTATCATATCTTCATAATAATTGTAAGCCCAAGGGCTTATACCACTATGCCCATATCTTATCATATGTCAATAAATCGCATTTCTTTTTCTCACCCTTCCACGAAGATAGTCATTACATGGACATGGATGTTTTTCCATTTCCCTCTCTTTGGCTACTCTCTCATCATATGCATGATATTGATCAGTAGTCAACCTTCGACGCTGATCCATCTGTAATATTGTGCATTCCAGTATTAATTTAGTATAATAAGCTATCCTACACCTATAAGGCCTTTAAATATAAAATCTTAAAAAGTAACCTTCAATCATGCATATGGTCAAGCTAGGATAACCTTTCCTTCAGTTTGGGCTAGTCATCATGCATGGAGATCATGCAGAGTATGAAAGGAAGCTAGGTGTGTGGAAATGGCTTCCTACACTAATCTAATGAGGAGAGGGCTATGAAAATTCAAATTAATCCTTACAACTACAGCAACATAGAACATCTAAATGAGATATTGCAGCAATACACATGAACCAAAAAAGAAGACAGAAGAAGAGAGATAAAGATTTACGGTGGGGAAAACCCTTATCGGGTGAAAAACCCCACACTCAAAAACCTACACAATGTATCAACAAATCTGAAATATGTTTACAATACACTTGCAATGCAAGCTTCAATGGTCTTCGACACTTGTGTTTGGAGTCAAACCGGTAGCATAACAGTACCTGTAAAACCTATAATACCTCTACTCCTCTAAGCACCTGTTTATATAGAAAATACAAGGCAATATTGGACCTATCTTGGAATGGGCGTCCAACTTGGCCTCATGGCCCAAAACCCACACCTAAGGACACTTGGTCAACATTTTAGAATGTGCCTGACACTTGTCCATGACTCCCATCCCAAAGGGGTCACCTATTTCCAAAATGGGCTATGACAGATGCTCTTACGACACTTACGACCATCATAGCAGTTACAACTTATAGCTGTAAGAGAATTTGTCATACGCAAGCTATGAATAGCATATTCTCTTACAACATGTCATATTCTGCCTTGGGGCGCCCAAATATTCCTTTTTCAAAATGCTTCATGACACATGTCTTCACCTATCTTACAACCTTCTATTTTTGACTTTTACATGTCATAACTTCGTCATAGGAATCCGTCATAACCGTTTTGGTCAAACATTCCCTTACACAACATAAAAGATGCTGACACATGGCAAAATGCTCCTACCATAAAGTGGGATGCCTATCTCCTCATATGAGGACAAAATTACAAGTTGTCATCTTCCATGTAGGATGACACATCACCGTGCCACATCCCACAACATGACAATGAAATTTACAATTTATTTACAACATAGGCAATTAATTAATAAATACAAACATAAATAATGCAAGGAATTACTAAGATTAAGACACCTTAATTCCCAACATTCTCCCACTTGTTGAACACCTTGTAAGAGCCAATAGAATAACAGGATTTAACTGCTATAGGCCGAGAGGCCCATAGACTCTGAACACCATTTAAACTTCTCCATGCTCACTGGTTTTGTCAATGCATCTGCAACATTCTTCAAGGTATCTACCTTCTCCAAATTTACCTTCCCATCCTCTACCATGTCTCGCACAAAGTAAAACTGAACATCAATAGGTTTTCTTCTGGCATGGAAAGTTGGATTCTTCCCAAGGCAAATCACAACTGATCGTTATCTGACGTGCATCAACACTAATATCTAAACACAATCTCTTAAGCCAAATGGCTTCCTTACAAGCATGAGTTGCTACCATATACCCATCTTCTGTCATGGATAAAGAAACCATAGGTTGTCGCTTTCTCATCCAACTAATAGCACCACCAAATAGTGTAAACACATAAACACTGGTGGATCTCCTACAATCAATGTCACATGCCCAATCTGAATCCACAAATCCATGAATATCAACATAATGCGGAGGTCCTGTAACATTACCATGATAACATATCGAATACTCATAAGTACCACTCAAATATCTAAACACCCGCTTAACTGCATCCCAATGAACCCATCCAGGATTAGCCATAAATCGACTAAGGACTCCCACTACTTGGGCAATGTCTGGTCTTGTGCAGACCATAGCATACATCAAACTTCCAACGACACTAGCATAAGGTACTCTGCTCATGTCCTCCACCTCACTAGGAGATTTTGGACAATCCTCAATAGATAACTTTGTCCCCAAAGAAATAGGAACACACAATGGTCTACAATCTACCATGCTGAACCTATCCAACACGGTCTTCACATACTTACTCTGTCTTAACAAACATTTTCCAGTAGCTTTGTCTCTTTTGATTTCCATTCCTAGAATGTACCTAGCTACACCTAAATATTTCATTTCAAACTATGCTGACAACTGAGATTTGAAATCAGAAATCATATTCTTACCCTTCCCAATGAGAAACATATCATCAACATACAATGCAACAATGAGAATACGATCACCATCATACTTAAAATACACGCAGTGATCTGATTTTGATCTCACAAATCTAATAGACAACATAAAGACATCAAACTTCAAGTACCACCTCCTAAGAGACTACTTCAAACCATACAAAGACTTCTTTAATTTGCAAACCAAATTTTCTTTACCTTTCACCATGTAATGCTCTGTCTGTGACATGTAGATTTCTTCCTCCAAATCACCACGAAGGAAAGCTGTCTTCAAATCCATTTGTTCTACCTCCAAGTCATAAGCTGTTGCAAGAGACAATAAGAATCAAATGGATGTCAAATTTGCAATGGGAGAGAAGATCTCACCATAATCTATACCCTCCACTTGTGAATACCCCTTCGCAACCAATCTAGCCTTATACTTCTGAACACTACCATCTGCACCAATTTTCTTCTTGAACACCCATTCAGGTTTCCGTCCAGGAGGCAAAGGCACCAATTTCCAAGTTTGATTCTTTTCCAAAGATGTCATTTCATCCTCCATGGCCTCCTTCCAGGAACTTGCATCTTTCATGTCCATAGCCTCTGATACAGTTCTAGGTTCATCACTATTAGTAAGCAAAGCATAAGCACAACTAGATTCAAGCAATGTAAAACCAAACCTTTCAGGTTGCTTTCTTATCCATGTAGACCTCCTCAAGGGCTGAGGTTGAGGTTTAGCTTCTTCATCTGAGCTTTCAAAGCTGCCAAATCTCTCCTCATCATTAGGTCCAACATTGTATTTCTGTTTAGTCTTCTCAGGGGTAGGAGGAAACTGAACAACATCCTCTTTCTTCTCTTTTTTTCTAGCTGTAAAATAGTGGAAGAAGATGTAAATTCTCTGAAGATGACACTTTTGCTATACAACACTTTTTCACCCACGGGGTCCCAAAGCTTGTATCCTTTCACATTGACACCATAGCCAATGAAGATACACTTAACAGCCTTGTTCTCTAATTTTGACCACTTCTCCCTAGGCACATGTGCATATGCCTCACAACCAAAAACACAAAGATGCCTTATTGAAGGCTTTCTACCAGACCACACGTCCATGGGTGTCTTTTCAACAAGAGCTGATGTAGGAGATTTGTTTACCAGATAGCAGGAAGTGGCAACAGCTTCAGCCCAAAACTTTTGTTCTAGGCCAGCTCCACTAAGCATACTCCTAGCCTTCTCCATCAGTGTCCTGTTCATCCTCTCTGCAACTCCATTTTGCTGCAGTGTGTATGGAGTTGTCTTTTGTCTTTCAATCCCAAGTTCCTTGCAATATTTATCAAATTTTGTAGAACAAAACTCACCACCGTTGTCATTTCTCAAACATTTAATCTTTTTACTAGTCTAATTTTTAGCAAAGGCCTTAAGCTCCTTTAACTTGCTATAGACTTCAGATTTGCTTCTGAGAAAATAAATCCATGTCCTTCTAGTGTAATCATCTATGAAAGATACAAAATATACAAATTTTGATAATGAAGGAACATTAACAGGGCCAAACACATCAGAATGAATAAGGTCCAATAAACCAGAAGACTTGTGAGAACTTGAGTAAAATTAAACGCGGTTTTGTTTTCCATAAATGCAATGTTCACAAAAGTCAAACTCAAGATTACAATCATCTAACCCCTCAACAAGGTTCTTATTTTTTAGGGTACGCAGACCCTTCTCACCAATGTGGCCAAATCTCTTATGCCATAACATTGTCTTTTCAGCAGGAAGCTTAACTTCTAATGCATGGTTACAACCATCAAAATTAGAAACAACAGATTTCTTCACTGCTCATTTAGATGGTGGGGATGAAGTGATTGCTGCCCTCTTCCTTGAGTCAGAAGAACTATTGCATTGTGAAATGTATGCCTCCAATTGAAATAGAGTACCTCTCCTAGTACCCTTAGCAAGCACCATAGCTTCTCTAGTCATCTTGCATCCCTCTTTCGAAAAGACAACTTGCACACCTGCATCATTCAACATACTTATAGAAAGCAGGTTCCGTGCTAAGCCCGGGATGTGCATAACCCCAAAGATCCCCTTCACTCGTTCATCAAGGAATCAGATAGAGACTCTTCCACGACCAACAATCTTTAGATGAGAGTCATCACCTAGATACACCTTTCCACCATTGAACTCCTCATACTTGGTAAACCAATCTCGATGCAAGGTCATGTGGAATGATGCACCAAAGTCAATCAGCCACACATCATCAAATGCATGGGTTGCCAGGGCTGCAATGAAAGCATCACCATCTTCTTGTGACTTGTCAAAATCTGAATCAAGAGCTTTCTTCTTCTTCTTCTTCTTCTCCTCCTTGCATTCCTTTCAGAAATGCCCAGTTTTCCCATAGTTCCAACAAAGAGCCTTGGACTATCTAGGAGATTTGGATCTCCCATGGTATTTGGATCTACCCTTCTCAACTTTCTTGTCCTTCTTTTTCCCTTTCTCCTTGGGTCTTCCACGAACTGCAAGAGCCTCTTTGGCTGCCTTAGAAGACTTTCTCTGCATCTCTTCGGATAATAATGAAGATACCACTTCATCCATTTTGAATGTGGATGTGGTGCTTCCAATAGCCATGACAAGGTGATCCCATGAGTACGGTAAAGAACAAAGCAAGGTCATACAATGATCCTCCTCCATCTTCACACCAACGGATGTTAATTGTGCAACCAGCATGTTGAAAGCATTCATATGTTTGGCAATGGGTCCTCTGTCCTCCATTCAAAGAGAAAACAACTTCTTTCTCAAAAAAAAGTTTGTTAACCAAGGATTTGGCTTGATACACATCTCCCAACTTCTTCCAAAGCAAGTTTATAGTAGCCTCTTCATGGACATTTAACAGAACAGAATCAACAAGACTAAGTCTTATGAGACCCTTAGCCTTCTGATCCTTGAGATCCCAATTAGCTTGTGACATTGCAGCTGGTTTAATGCCACTGATAGTTTCCCAGAGGTCTTGGTCTACAAACATGTCTTCCATCTTGAGCTTCCACAGATTGAAATTAGTGCCATTGAATTTCTCCACCTCTATTCTTCTAGATGTGCTTGCCATCTCTCTTATGCAATAAGATTTAGAATACTTTGTACAGACTCCCACTCAACTTAAGATCAGCTCAAAAAACCCCTACCCAACAACTAGGACCAAAGGTGATCAAGCTTTGATGCCAACTGAAAGGAAGCTAGGTGTGCGGAAATGGCTTCCTACACTAATCTAATGAGGAGAGGGCTATGCAAATTCAAATTAATTCTTACAACTACATCAGCATAGAACATCTAAATGAGATATTGTAGCAATACACATGAACCAGAAAGAAGATAGAAGAAGAGAGACAAAGATTAACAGTGGGGAAAACCCTTATCAGGTGAAAAACCCCACACTCAGAAACCTGCACAATGTATTAAAAAATTTGAAATATATTTACAATACACTTGCAATGCAAGATTTAATGGTCTTCGAAACTCATGTCTAGAGTCAAACTGGTAGCATAACAGTACCTGTAAAACCTATAATACCTCTACTCCAAGAACCTGTTTATATAGAAAATACAAGGCAATATTGGAACTATCTTGGAATGGGTGTGCAACTTGGCCTCATGGCCCAAAACCCACGCCTAAGGACACTTGGTCAACATTGTAGAATGTGCCTAACACTTGTCCACAACTCCCATCCCAAAGGGGTCACCTATTTCCAAAATGGGCTATGACAGATGCTCTTATGACACTTACGACCATCATAGAATCTGTCATAGTAGTTACAACTTATAGCTATAAGAGAATCTATCATACGCAGGCTATAAATAGCATATTCTTTTACAACATGTCATTGTCCACCTTGGGGTGCCCAAATATGCCTTTTTCAAAGATGCTTCATCACACATGTCTTCACCTGTCTTACAACCTTGTATTTCTAACTCTTACATGTCATAGCTTCGTCATAGGAATCCGTCATAACCATTTCGGTCAAACATTCCCTTACACAACATAAAAGATGTCGACACATGGAAAAATGCTCCTACCACAAAGTGGGATGCCTATCTCTTCATATGAGGACAAAATTACAAGTTTTCATCTTCCATGTAGGATGACACATCACCGTGCCACATCCCACAACATGACAATATGGAATTTACAATTTATTTACAACATAGGCAATTAATTAATAAATACAAACATAAATAATGCAAGGAATTACCAAGGTTGAGACACTTTAATTCCCAACAGAGTATAGGTGTGGTTTTATTTGAGTTCAAGGATCAATTAAGGATCAACTTCAAAAATACTAAAGATAACATTTTCTTTTCAGTTTTCAAGCTTCAATCATGAAAATATCTCCTGGGGATTCCCACAAGAAGCTTCCCCAAATATCATGAAAATATCAGTTCACTTTTGGCAATGAGGGTTTTGAATTACCTTTGAATTTGTTGTAGAGTGCGTCCCCAAATTCAACTTTGTTGCAGAGGGCCTCGCCGACTTCAAATTCATTACAACAAACTCTGAATTCCTTGCCCGCCTTTTCAAAAGTCTCCAAGTCCTCTCCAAACAAGCTTTATCACCCATAAAAGTAGCTGCTACACTTATATGCACCTAAAACATTTTTTTAGGTACATGCATTAGATAGAGTAAGTGCTTCAATGCATGTCCATGAGAATAACAAACATCAATAGCAATTCAATTTCATTCCCATGCCGACAATTATACATTTTACAAGTTGTCTGACTTAGAAATATAGACAAACTATGTAAACCAATAGATAAATAGCATTTAGAAGAAATACTAAACAATTTATCAAGATTACACTTTAAAACCCCAATTAAATAACTATTGTGATGAAGTATTCATAGCAGAAAATCACTTGCTAAAATCATAGGCAAAGTCACCAAATAAAGGACTCAAGATGTCAACCATTTCAAATGACAATCATGACAATAGGAAAAATAGCATTGAGAATACAGTCATGGCTTTGATTGCAAAGGAGGGGGCAGATATTACAGTCTGCAGCAGCATTGAAAAGATGAAAATACAAAATCCATGAAGCCAAACACTTTTATCAAAATACAAACCATTACCTAATTAGTTAACTGATCCTTGAAGATTTTATCAAGCAAAGATAGTCATTATATAGATGCTAAAATAGTGGCACAAGTGCCTTTGAAAGTGATGACAGTCATGTCAACAAACTGACAGTGAAATCGGTCATCAAAAAGAGTAATACACAACACCAGAGAAGAAAAGAAGAGATCACTATCCATTCAAAGAGATGCCCTAATCACAGTCACCAAAGTGGGCTACAACAACAAAGAAAAGACAGTGGAATATTGACAGTCTTTTTGCATCCAAATGTGAAATATGTGAAAACTATGTCATATATCAATAACAAAAGTAACAGAGAGAATTTTTACAGTCAAAAGTCTATGAATAGAATCTTCAAGTTTATCAAAATCAAGCTAATAAGCTTTATGATAGTCATAGCAGTAGATGGACAAAGGGAATGTGACTGTGACAGATTTTTGCATACAAAGGACAGTCATCATCAATGATATCTTTGTATTAAGGAATTTGTAGGCAAGTTTGTGATAGGACAACAAAGATCAGTTCATGTATGAAGCAATGAACAAGGTTTTCATGACAATGGTTACTATCAAGATGTTGGAAATAGTTCGGACAACTGAGAGGGGGGGTTGAATCAGTTGTCTCACAAATTTAACCTTTTCTACTTTTAATCTTCTTTATCAACTTAATAATGTAAACATTAAAGCATGAATCAACAATGCATGAGAAGAAATAAACTTAACACACATAACATCAAGATTTTTACGTGGAAACCTAGTTAGGGGAAAACTACGGTGGGGGTTAACCCACAAGATTCATACCCTGTTAAAAGTACTTGCCTTCGGGCTTACTGCCCAGAGCTCACTGCTCAAGAGAGGCTCATTGCCTACAGAATTTATGTTTAATACAGAAAGAATTTAACTGATAAATAGCATCTCCTTCATGCCTAGTTTAGTTTCATTGAGTGCTCACAAAACTTCTGCTTTGGCCCAAATACTTCTTTTCTAACTCTTCATCAAAATAGCTCTTGTTCTTCTGCTTCTGTTCTGCTCTTCCTTTGATCCTTTCTTTAGATTATATTATTGTCGCACAAGGATAATTTTCCACAACTCATCAACAAGTATTTATATGCTTCATCAACCTTGGAATGAACATCAAGTTCAGCACTACAAACATTTGACTTAATATGAATCACTAAGCTGTCGGCCAAACATAACTGGGACTCAAATCTTCCTTAATCAACACGCCATGCTTCATAAAAATGCTCTTAGATCATTTGACACTTGAAACATCCGGTCGGCCAAGACTGGGAAGAACAGCAACACCAAGAAGGAAATCTTCATTGACATTCTCAAACTTCAATGCGGACCTCCAACATAGTAGTCACACGATCCAAAGACTTCCACAAGCATTTTGAGTTCAACAATAGCATCCACACTATTCTAAATTGTCAGAATCACTTGCATCTTCATTCGGTACCTCAAGAACACTGTCTATCATGACTGTCACACTAGAAAGATTGCTTGTAGACCTCCAAACCACGAACCAGTTGAATGGATGATACACACTGACTTCCCAAACATGCCTCCAAATCCGTAGATCATCATTTGACATATCCAAAATAATCTGGACCTCTTTTCTATCACTTTGCCTCTTCTGAACACTGCAAAACTAGTTCTACTCATATGGGCATAGATTCTTCAAATCTTCATGCAAACCTTTCAAAGCTTAAACGGAGCTTCTTCAAACAGTTATCTACTTAGCCATATGGTCTGCATACATTGATCCTTATTAAGTTTCTCAATATTTTCAACAATCCAGTCTTCTATACAGGCAGCAAAATAGGATATAGTTGACACCAATGGCAACAAGGATATGTTGACATCAAGGACAGCACCGCTTAGGCACATATTTGCAACAATCTCCCCCTTTGTCATTGATGGCAACATATGATGTGAAAAATTGATTTGACCATCAAGACAAGACCTTCTCCCCCTTTCTCTTATCACTTCTGTAATCACTTTCTTTATTGCTCCTTTCATCAGCAACTAATTTTTCACATGAACTTCTCTCCCCCTTTGACATCAATGGCAAAGGGCACATATTTGCAATCTTTTCTCCTTATTTTTGTTTCAGACTAGACTCAAAAATTACATGCAGACTACTCCCCCTGAGTGGTGCCTCCTTGACATCAATCCGGATCATAAGATGTGACTGTGAATTCTATCGGACTAATGCACTCTAGTGCATCTTAATTCTGATCAAGAGGGGTAATAACCCCCAACTTCTCTCCGAGATACTCAAAACTATCCATGGGAAGAGGCTTAGTGAAAATATCCACAATTTGATCCTTTGAAGATACAAACTACAACTTGACTTCATTCTCATTTACCTTCTCTCTCAAGAAATGAAACTTGATGGATATGTGCTTTCTCTTTGAATGCAACACTGGTTTCTTTGATATGCTTATTGCACTTGAATTATCACAGAAGATTGTGATCAGCTCCTCAAACACAATTCTGATTTCCTTCAACATTTGCTTCATCCACAGAACTTGAGTGCAATTGTTTGCTTCTGCTATATACTCTTCCTCTACTATAGATAGGGATATTGCCTCCTACTTTTTGCTCAGCCAAGAAACCAATCTACTTCCCAAGAGGAATGCACCACCACTAGTACTTTTCATGTCATCCACATCTCCTGCTCAATCAACATTTGTATATGCATGCAGAGTAAAGTCATTGTCTTTTGGATACCACAAGCCATAATCAAGTGTTCCTTTAAGATATCTAAAGATTCTTTTGACTACTACAACATGGGATTCTTTAGGATCAACTTAGAAGCTAGCAACAAGCCCAACTACATTCATGATATCAGGTCTGGTCCAGGTTAGATAGAGCAGTCCTCCAATCATTGATCTATACCTTTTCTAATTTGCCTTAGGGGATTCATCATCTTTACTCAACTTACATCTGGTTACCATAGGTGTACCTACTAGCTTTGAGTCTTCCATTCCAAACTTCTTCAATAATTCTTTCACATACTTAGACTGAGATATAAAGATCCCTTTACCTGACTAAGTGATTTGCAAACCTAAGAAGAAATTCATCTCACCAAACATGGACATCTCAAATTCACTTTGCATTTGATCAGAAATGTTTTGTACATGCTCTCATTTCCACCAAAAATGATATCATCAACAAATACATCAACAATTAGAATATTCTCATGATCAATCTTGAATATTATTGTCAGCAGTGCCTTTGTTATATCCTAGCTTTCGCAGATACTTATCTAATCTTGCATACTAGGCTCTTGGGGCTTGTTTGAGTCCATATAATCCTTTGTTCAATTTGTAGACTATGTCTTTCTAATCAGACAACTAAAATCCTTCTGGTTGCTCAATGTAGACTTCTTCTTCTAACTCTCTGTTTAGGAATGCTGATTTGACATCCATCTGATAGACCTTAAAATCTTTATAAGAAGCAAATGCAAGAAATAACCTAACTGCTTCTATTCTTGCCACCAGAGCAAAAGTTTCTTCAAAATCAATTCCTTCCACTTGAGAACATCCTTTGCATACCAACCTTGCTTTGTTTCTTACAACTTCACCATCTTCATTTAGTTTGTTCTGAAAAACCCATTTAGTTCCAATCACATTTTTGTCCTCGGGTCTAGAAACAAGATCCCAAGTGTGATTATTTTCAATTTGCATTAATTCTTCTTCCATTGCCTTTACCTAGTTTTCATCTTCGCAGACTTCACTTACTATTTTTGGTTCAATCTTTGAAATTAGACAAATCTCTTCTTGATCTTCAGCAATTCTTCTCCTAGTTCAAACACCTTTATTTCTATCTCCTATGATTTGATGTTCAAGATGATCCATCCTTACATACCTGGGAGTTTTGGGATTTGCTTGAACTTCTATTTCTTGAGCTTGTTCCTCAACTTCTGCACTATCCTCTTGAATTACAAGATTTTCTAGATCAATCTGGATCCAAATCTGAGTTTGCACTTGCCTTTCTTGACTTGGATTTTCATCTTGATCATCTGAATCATATCCGTAAGACCTGGAATGTCCTTCCTTGCTCTCATCAACTCTGACATTAGCACTTTCAACAATCTTTTTTAGCCTCTTATTAAAGCACCGGTATGCTTTGCTTTGAGTAGAGTAACCTAGAAAAATTCCTTTATCACTTCTTGCTTCAAACTTGCCTCAATCCTCATCTCTTTTGATATAGCATTTACTACCAAAAACTCTGAAATATCTCATAGTAGGAGGATGACCAAACCAAAGTTCATAAGGAGTCTTACCAAAATTGCCTTTGATCTGCACCTGGTTAAGAGTGTAGACAGCAATACTCACAACTTCTCTCCAATAAACTTGTGGAACATTTGTTTCCATCATCATGGTCCTGGCAGCTTCTTGAATGGTCCAGTTCTTTCTTTCTACAACTCCATTTTGCTGAGGAGTCCTAGGAGCAGATAACTATCTTTTTATTCCATGATTTTCATAGAATGTATCAAACTCACTAGAGGTAAACTCTCCACCTCTGTCGGATCTCAGACATTTTATCTTCACACCAATCTCATTTTCCACCATAACTTTGAACACTTTGAATTTGTCAAGAGCTTCTGATTTTTCTTTTAAGAAAGTTACCCACATCATCCAAGAGTAATCATCAATCAACAACATAAAATATCTATCTCCTTGCACACTCCTAATTCTAGCAGGACCACATAGATCAGTATGCACAAGTTCCAATCGCCCACTTGAAAATTGTTCTTTACTTTTGAATGATGTTTTGTTCTGTTTACCCAATTGACATTCTCTACACATGCTATCAGGTTTCACAAGTCTTGGAAGATTTCTCACAGCCTGAGTAGAACTTGTCTTGACTATGTTATCAAAACTCACATGACACATTCTCCTATGCCACAACCAACTTTGATCTGTCTAAGAAATCAAACAACTTTTACCAGAACTACTTAATTGAAAGATGTTACCTCTAGTTTGTGTACCAGATGCAATTTTAGTTTCAGATCTTTCCAAGATTTTGCATTTTCCATCCTTGAATCAAAGATCATAACCCTTGTCAACCAATTGTCCAACACTGAGAAGATTATGCTTCAGCCCTTCCACATATAGAACATCATTGGTGTTATTCTTACCATCAAAAAAGATAGATCCTCTGCCACGGATTCTACCAGCTGAGTTATCTCCAATTTTACAAGCCCACCTTCATATTTTTCAAGGCTTACAAACTTACTTTTATCACCAGTCATATGATGAGAACATCCACTATCAATCACCCATTCATCCTTTTCAACAACCTAAGCAGCCAAGGCACTTTCCACATTTTCACAGCTAGCAAATTTAGTAGACACCAGATCTTCTTCTTTGATAGCAATGAACACCCAATCATTTTCAGTGGAACCTCCATGATTAGATTCATCATCTATGACTCCTTCTCCATCTTCTTGGACATAGTAGCATTTCTTCTAACCTTTGTATCTGTTAGGGTTTGGTTTTGAAAACCTCTCCAGACATCTTGAGGCAAAATGACCAATCTTATTACAAGCAAAACATTTGAGTGGCAACTTTCCTTCATACTTACTAGATCCTCTTGGCATTCTTTTGGCAATAAGAGCTTCAAGATCTGTAGTCTCACTTTCATCATCTTCAAGATCCTTCCTTGCCTCCACAAATCTATTTGATCTTGCTAAAGATCTTTCACCCAGAGCATATCTTTGTTTTCCATATACATTGGCCTTAAATACAAATTCAGACTTAGGAAGAGAATCACCAAACTCACTTAATTCAAAAGCAAAAATTTTTCCAACTAGCTGATCTCTTGTAACTTTTGAGACAGTCCTGATCTCCTCTATAGCAACAACCTTATGTTTGTATGAATTAGGTAAAGATCTGAGCACTTTTGCCACAATCTTTAATTCTTCCAAAGTTCCACCAACACACCTGATACCACACACAAGTTCATTTATCTTTTGCATATAGATTGTGATGTTTTCATCTTCACTCATCCTTAGATTTTCAAATTTTCCTCTCAAACTTTGTAGCTTGGCACATTTGACAAATTCATCACCTTCATACAAATTCTCCAACTTCTTCCAGATTTCATGAGTAGTTTTTAGTCCAAAGACATTTGTCATTTTTGAATTAGTCAGGGCACTCAACAAGGATTCTTTAGCTCGAAGGTTATTTTCAGCATCTTTGAGTTGATCTGGAGTTGAAGGACCTTTCTCTGAAGGTTTATACTCATCATTGGTTATCACCCAATAAGCATCACCCATGCATTACAAATGGCACTCCATGTGACTCTTCCAAATAGAATAATTTGCTCCATCAAATCTTGGACTATCCTTCTTGTAGGTCGACATCCTGGATCTCCTCAAGCGGTCAAGCTTCTTTTAGAGGATCTGGCTCTGATACCAATTGTTGGAAATAGTCTGGACAATTGAGAAGGGGGGTGAATCAATTGTCTCACAAATTTAACCTTTTCTACTTTTAATCTTCTTTATTAACTTAATAATGTAAACATTAAAGCGTGATTTAACAACACATGAGCAGAAATAAACTTAACACACATAACACCAAGATTTTTATGTGGAAACTTGGTTAAGGGAAAACCATGGTGGGGGTTAACCCACAAGATTTGTAACCTGTTAAAAGTACTTAGAAGAAAAGAGAAGGCACATGCCTTCAGGCTCACTACCCAGAGCTCAATCCTCAAGAGAGGCTCACTACCTACAGAATTTATGTTTAATACAGAAAGAATTTAATTGATAAATATCATCTCCTTCATGCCTGGCTCAATTTCATCGAGTGCTCACAAAACTTCTGCTCTGCCCCAAATACTTCTTTTCTAACTCTTCATCAAAACAACTCTTGTTCTTCTGCTTCTCCTCTGCTCTACCTTTGATCCTTTCTTTAGATTATATTATTGTCGCACAAGGATAATTTTCCACAACTCATCAATAAGTATTTATACACTTCATCAACCTTGGAATGAACATCAACGTCGGCACTACAAACATCTGACTTAATGTGAATCACTAAGTTGTTAGCCAAACATAATTGGGACTCAAATCTTCTTTAATCAACACGCCATGCTTCATAAAAATGCTCTTAGACCATCCGCAACATGCTCGAAACATCCGGTCGGCCAAGACTAGGAAGAACAACAACCCTAAGAAGGAAATCTTCATTGACAGGCTCAAACTTCAATGCAGACCTCCAACATAGTAGTCACATGATCCAGAGACTTCCACAAGCACATTGAGTTCAACAATAACATCCACACTATTCCAAATTGTCAAAATCACTTGCATCTTCATCAAGTACCTCAAGAACACTATCTGTCATGACTGTCACACTAGAAAGATTGCTTGCAGACCTCCAAACCACAAACCAGTTGAATGGATGATACACACTGACTTCCCAAACATGCCTTCAGATCTGCAGATCATCATTTGACATATCTGGAACAATCCAGACCTCTTTCCTGTCACTCTATCTCTTCTAAACACTGCAAAACTGGTTCTACTCAGATGGCCATAGCTTCTTCAAATCTTCATGTGAACCTTTCAAAGCTTAACTGGAGCTTCTTCAGACAATCCTCTACTCAGCCATATGGTCCGCATACATTGATCCTTATTAATTTTCTCAATATCCTCAACAATCCAGTCTTCTATACAGGCAGCAAAATAGGATACAATTAACACCAATGGCAACAAGGATATGTTGACATCAATGACAACACTGCTTAGGCACATATTTGCAACACAAGATAGCAGTAAGAGATAGTAAAGATAGTGAAGAGCAGATTTAAGGAATGAAACAAATCATGGAATAGTCTTGCATTCTCAACAACAATCTTTCATTCTCTGTATTGTGACAGTCATTTTGAAAATACAATTATCTTTCAAAGGTTGAATCACACACATAGGGGTAGTGTCTAAATCACAAGTTGAAGACCATCAAATTCCTTCATGCCAAGGTATTCTAAGTATAAATGATGAATGGAAAAAGTAAAACTTTATCAATAAAGAACCATGAGACCTCTTCATATAGTCATTGAAAGAGATAGAATAGTCACTAATGACAAAGCACCAAGCTTTCAAAGATACAAAACTTTAGAGCAAGCTAAGAGAAGAATAGAGGTACATGGAAAACCCTACCTCTGCTTCATAAAACCATTTGTTATCTGTCGTCTATCTACTCCTTTGATATTTGCCATCTATAGTTGGAAATCCTAAAATTCCCTCCTTTCTTCATTCACATGATGATCTCAAAACTATTTCCAAACTCAAAGAACTATGGCCATGAACAATCTTCTTATGTTCGACTACTCATACCCTATTCTTGGAGGCCATGAACAATCTTCTCCTATTTGACTACTCATACCCTATTCTTGGCAGCCATGAATAATGTTCTCCTATTCGACTACTCTACATACCCTATTCTCAGCGGCCATGAACAATCTTCTCTTGCTAAACACACAATCTTTGCTTCTTCACAGGTTTCACCTTTTGTTCAAATTTCATAAACGCACAATCCCTCCATTAATTCCCTCCAAAACTAAAGTGAAAGAAAAAAGAATAGAGGAATTTATTTAGTCCTTTATTTAGTCAATTTTATTTGTAGTTGTGTTTTTTTGCCCGATGACCAAAATAGTCATTTATTTGGTCATTTATTTAGTCATTTCAATAGTCATTTCAACTGATGACCAAATTAGTCATTTATTTATTCATTTATAGTTGTGTTGCAAAAAAATTTAGTCACGTGATTAAAAGTGTGGTCACGTGACTAAAAGTTTTAGTCACCTGGTCATTTATTTTCCATATTTCTACTACTGACTTGAGTACAACAACATGCTGCTGCAATATACTCTACTTCTGTAGTTGACAAAGAGATTGAATCTTATTTCTTTCTCAACCAGGAAACTAATCTATTACCCAAGAAGAAGGCACCTCCACTTGTACTCTTCCTGTCATCAACATCTCCCGCCCAATCAGCATCTGTATATGCACTAAGAGTGAAATCATTATCCTTTGGATACCATAAGCCATGATCCAGAGTGCCTTTTAAATACCTCAGGATTCTCTTTACTACCATCACATGTGATTCTCATGGATCAGCTTGAAATCTTGCAACAAGACAAATTGCATGCATAATATCAGGTCTGGTTCAAGTTAGATAAAGCAATCCTCCAATCATGGATGTGTACTTTTTCTGATCAGTCTTAGGTGATTCATCAATTTTTCTCAACTTGTATCCAGTCACCATGGGAGTACTTATTGGTTTAGAGTCTTGCATCGCAAACTTCTTCAACAACTCTTTAACATACTTAGACTGAGATATGAAGATTCCTTATCTGATCGATTGATTTGTAGACCTAGAAAGAAATTCATCTCACCAAACATAGACATCTCAAACTCCTACATTTCACCAACAAATTTCATGCATATACTTTCATTGCCTCCAAAGATGATATCATCAACAAATACTTCAACAATCAAGATTTGATCACCATTGATCTTGAAATAAAGATTACTATCAGCAAGACCTTTATTGAACCCTAATTGGAACAAGTACTTATCCAACCTTGCATACTAGGCTCTAGGAGCTTGCTTGAGTCCATACAATGTTTTCTTCAACCTACATACCATATTATCTTGATCTAATAGCTGAAATCCTTCCAGTTGTTCAATGTAGACATCCTCTTCCAATTCACCATTTAAAAATGCAGACTTCACATCCATCTGATACACTTTGAAATCCTTATAAGCTATAAATTCTAGAAACATTCTGATTGCTTCAATCCAAGCTATTGGAGAAAAAGTCTCTTCAAAATCTATCCCTTCAATTTGGGAATATCCTTTGCACACAAGCCTTGCTTTATTCCTTACAACTACTCCATTTTCATTCAGCTTATTCCTGAAGACCCATTTGGTTCCAATAACATTTTTGTTAGTAGGTCTAGGAACTAATTCCCAAGTCTCATTCTTCTATATATGCATATTAGTTCTTCTTCCATTGCCTTAACCCAATTTTCATCATTGCAGGCTTCATTCAGTCTTTGGTTCAACTATAGAGAGCAAACAATAATTCACTTATTCTTCTGCAACTCTTTTCCTTGTCAGTAATCATTTGTCTTTGTCTCCAATAATTTGGTCTTCAGAGTGATTGATTCTTACATATGTGGGGGTCTTAGCAGTAACTTTCAGATCCTTTTCTTCTTCATCTTGACTAATTTCTTGTTCAGCTAGTTCTTCATAAGTAGCAGCATGTTCATCTGATTCATAGTAGTTCTGATATGATGTGCTTCCTTTGTGTTCATCCACCTTCACATTTGCACTCTCCACAATCTTTTTCAACCTTTTGTTGTAGCACCGGTAGGCCTTACTCTTGGTAGAGTATCCAAGGAGGATTCCTTCATCACATCTTGCATCAGATTTCCCTAGATCTTCATCTCTTCTAATATAGCACTTGCTTCCAAAGACTTTGAAATATCTTATTGTTGGAATTCTTCCATACGACAGTTCATAAGGAGTTTTAGTACAATTTCCTTTTACTTGAACTCTATTTTGAATGTAGATAGCAGTATGTATAGCTTCCTTCCAAAAGACTTCCAAAAAACCTCCTTCCTTCATCATTGTCCTAGCAACTTCTTGAACTGTTATGTTCTTTCTTTCCACAACTCCATTCTACTGAGGAGTCCTAGGTGTAGACAATTGCCTCTTTATTCCTTGTTCTTCACAATAATTGTTGAATTCATTTGATGTGAACTCACCTCCACTATCAGACCTCAAGCATTTGATTTTTAGCTCTATTTCATTTTCAACCATTGCCTTGAAGGATTTGAACTTCTCTAGGGCTTTAGATTTGTCTCTCAGAAAAGTAACCCAAGTCATTCTAGAATAATCATCAATAAGAAATATGAAGTACCTATCACCTTGTAGACTTCTTATCCTTGTAGGACCACATAGATCTGTATGAACTAGATCTAGTAAACTGGCAGAAAATTGCTCTTTGCTCTTAAAACTTGTTCTTGTCTGCTTCCCCAACTAACATTCTTTGCAAATGGTATTGGTAGGTTTCACAAGTTTTGGTAAGCCTCTTACAGTCTGAACTAAACTTATCTTTACCAGATTATCATAGTTTATATGACACATCCTTCTATGCCATAACCAACTCTCATTTGCTTGAGCTAATAAATAGTAATCATTAGTTCCTCTTAATTGATAGATGTTACCTCTGGTCTTCTTACCGGTAGAAATCACAGTTCCAGAGCTTTCCATGATCTTGCACCCATTGTCTTTGAATCTCAGATCATAATCTTTGTCACACATTTGACCCACACTCAAAAGATTATGCTTCAGATCATTCACATATAGGACATTGTCAGTATTATGCTTTCCATCAAATAAATAGATCCTCTTCCACAAATCTTACCAGTTGCATTACCTCCAAACCTGTATTGTCTCCAAACCTAACCAATCCTCCATCATACTTTTCCAAGCTTACAAACTTACTTTTGTCACTGATCATGTGATGTGAGCATCTACTATCAATAATCCATTCATCCTTATCTTTCTCAACCTAAACAGCCAAAGCACTTTCTTCCACTGGTTTTTCTTCCTTCACATAGGTAGCAAAATTTGTAGACACAATTTCTTATTTAATAGCAATAAACAAGCATTCATTTGCACTAGTATTAACATCATCAGATTCAACATCAGTCACACCTTCATCATCAAAATCTCTAACATAGTGGCATTTCTTTAGAGCTCTAGGCCTGTTCTCAAATCTTTTTCTATTTCTTTCAATTCTTTCAAGACATCTAGAAGCATAATGACCTACTTTACCACGTGAAAAACATTTGAAAGGTAATTTGCCTTTGAACTTACCAAAACCTCTTTCTAGTCTATCAACAAAATTGGCTTCAATTTCATCAAGCTCATCATTAGGTTATACCTTATACTTTTCTGCTCTAGAGATCTTCTTTGAAGTACTGGCTTTGAAAGTTGTTTCAACTTTTGGCAGAGCATCACCAAATTCTCTCATTTCAAAAGTAGTAATCTTACCAAGCAACTAATCTTTGTTTATCTTTTTCACAGTCATTAATTCTTTAATTACAGCTACCCTGTGAGCGTAGGATTTAGGTAATTACCTAAGAATTTTCATCACAACTTTAGTTTCATCTATAGTTCCTCCCATACCTTTGATCTTAGTAACAAGTTCATCAACCTTTTGCATGAAGGATATTATGTTTTCATCTTCTCCCATCTTAAGACCTTCATATTTAGCTTTCAATCCCTTCAATTTGGCACTCTTTACAAATTCATCTCCTTCATACAGATTACTTATCTTGTCCCAAACTTCTTTAGCTGACTCATAATCCATAACCTTTATCAAATTAGAGTCATTCAATGCACTCAATAGAGCATCTTTGACTTTTATATTTATCTCATATTCTTTGATTTGATCTTCTATTGTCAGACCATTCTTTGGTATGGTATAATTAGTCTGTGTCACTTGCCATACTTTATAACTAATACAAAGTAGATGGCTTTTCATGTGAATCTTCCAAGTTGCATAATTCGTCCCATCAAACTACAGAGCCTCCTTCTTGGAAGACATCCTAGATCTACCTCAAGCTGTTAAGCTTACCACTAAGGAACCTTGCTCTGATACCAATTGTTGAAATGCATAAGACAACTGAGAGGGGGGGTGAATCAGTTGTCACAAAAACTTAACTTCATATGAATATCAAATCATCAAATTCTTAACTGTTGATAATCAGAATTAAACATGAAAGCATGAAACCATAGACTTAATAACAATCACACATTCAACACAGTAGACACCAAATTTTTACGTGGAAAACCCTAAAAGGGAAAAACCATGGTGGGTGTTAGCCCACAAAATATGAGTTATAACAATACCGAAAAATAGAGGTTCACTACCTACAGGGCTTGCTACCCAATTTGCTTACTGCCAAAGGGGTGGTTCACTGCCAAGGATTGGCTCACTACCAAAATGGTGAACTGATTAAGTAGCATCTACTCCATGCCTGGTCTCAGTTCCTTTGAAGCACAATAAAACTTCTCTACTCTGGTCCTTCACACCTTCGCACTTATTTCTTCATTTTCGCCTTACACTCACTTTTTCGCAATTACATTACATGCTTTTATACAATTTATCAACCTTGGAATGTATATCAAGGTCAGCATTACATTCATCAACCATTCAAATAATCTCCAACGTCGGCATTACAAACATACATAAAATAGGTCTGGACCTAATACAAATTTTGCTAAGGAAAAGATGTAAAGATGTATGCGGATCATGCCACACCTTAGCTGGGACTCAAATCAAATCTTCCATGCCATGACACGCTTCTACTATCTTCAATGCATCTCCATAATTAGTGAAATCAACCAAGTCAGCCAAGACTGGTGAGAACACTAGGTCTTCTAAGAACATTCTCCATTCACGATCCAACTTACTCTCTACGAACCAACCAAAAGATAGGAACACGATCAGGAGACATCCACAAGCACATTATAATCATCAGAAACATCCGCACAGTACCCAAACACTTTGCCCATTAGATTCTTCAAACCAAAGCACAAGAATAACACTATCAGCCATTGTCATAAGGAAAAGATCACTTGTGAACCACCAAATCATGAACCAATTGACTTGAAGACGCATAATATCATCCCAGACTTAACTTTAGAACCATAGATCATAACTTGTCATTGCGGAGGAATGTGGAGCAAAATACTGTCACCTTGTCACCACCAAATGTACAGAAAAAGTAGTTTTCACTCTGGTGAACATAACTCACTCAACTCTTCATACCGAAGGCTCAAACTTGGAATATAACATCTTCAAACAAACTTATAAACAACTTCCAATCTGCAGGCAAAGATATTTTTTCTACAGGAAATGCAGAGAAAACTTCTAGACTATTTTTCTGAATACAATATAGTATTTCCACTGCAACACACTGTTACCGTTAGAGGAGCAAATTTTCTCAATATCCTCAACATCAGAATCACTTACATAAGCAAATACAAAACATCTCACTCCCTACAAGCAAGCAACAAAATAAGAGCACAGTTGACACCAATGACAACACAGATATGTTGATATCAATGACAACACCAATTAGGCACATACTTGCAACACTAATATATCAATTTAATGCTCAAATACCCTTAAAACCCTAATTATGGAAAACAGTAAGCAAATTGATGAATTACGACAAATCCTTGCAGACTAAGGTAGTAGGTAGAGATTAATAATTGGTCATTTTAATGTAGAATACTTGAGGACACTAGCACTAATGCCCCTATCCAAGGTGCTATTTTCTTTGCGGAATCTTGATCTCCTTCCAACACTGATGTTCACTGCACTTTCAGTTTCTGTCCTGTGAGATGCGAAGGACACTTGCACTAGTGCCCGAGTCCAAGTCAGGGTTATTTTTAGGATGTCGGAAGCTCTTCAGATGCTAATTGTCACTATCCAAATTGTTTTTGTGTTTTTAACTTCAGAGGACATTGGCATTGGTGCCCTAGTCCAAGCAGTCTTTTTCTTCAGGGATTTAGAATCTGTACAATGTCTTACTGTTGTGTGCAACTCCACTCCTTCAAGATGTGAAACTTGTAACCTGCAATCACAAGGAGAGTGGTTGGGGGTTGTGGTGTTTAGAGGCTTGCCTCAGTCAAGCCTCGGAGAGACATTCAAGTCTTTCAAACACCGTTGTCAGATAAAGAGTGTGTATCCCTGAGGGATAGAGGCAAAATCTAAATGATAAATGATTGAAAACATAAATAAATGTCACCTTGGAGGTGTAGCTCTCATTGAAAGAAGAAGCTCTTTCATGCCATGAGGAGATGGAGCCAAATCTGCAACAAACAAACACAATAATAACATAATACTGCTCTACAACACAATAAAAGCCTTGAATCACTTTAGCATAGGATCATAAGTTTGCAATGTCCATCTAGTTTACAAATGAAGTCCTAAACATGCTTATATATGCAACTACACACATTCCCACTAAGAATTCCATAATTCAAACTTAAGATGTCAGCATGGGACCTAATTAATGGTCACCAAATCGACATTTCAAATTAGGGTGACCTAAAATGGGGTAGGACTAGGGCACTAGCACCCAAGTCCATGCCCCCCCCCCCCATTTTGAGTCAGGGACTATCAAAATAGCACCCCCTAGGTCCTATTTGCCACAAGACTTTGGGGTTTTCTCATCCAGATTCAAGATTAACATGCAAGATGCTTATAATGAATTCTAAGGACCTGGGAGCTAAACCTTAAGAGGAAAAATCTCCCAAGGGGACATTTTCCATCATAACATATATATGTGTGTATATGTAGATGTATCCTAAGCTTATCAAGGGTTAAATTACATCTTTGTTGTATATATTTTATCGAAAAGAATCTGATTTTGATCTAGTCTTCCTGTCATAATTGTAAATGGGTTTGATTATTGAGTTAACCACTATATATAGACACACACACATATATATTTATCACTCATATAAATGTGTGTGTACCTACCTATATACATGTGTGTGTGTGTTATTAAAGATCTATTCAAGGACTGTTATGGATGTTATAATGTTCCCTCCTACAGTTGTTTCCAGGTTGCTAGGCATTTTGTGCCGCGCCAGGTATCCTTTGTGTCATGAAGGATTTCGGGGAAGTGTAATTGCTTTGTGGTTGGGCTAAAAAGCACCTGGGCCATGTTCTCGTCTCTTGGCTTACGGATGACCATGTGGGTTAGTGGCGGCTGACAACAGTGATTCTATTTATTGTTCATTACTTGTATATTGTACTTGATTATTGTATTGAGATAACTTTGCGGCATGAGAGCCAAAGATGTATCATTGTATATTATTTTATTGTGCTAACACCTAGTTATGGCACATGGATTTGTAAGATGTATTATGACATTATTTCTTGATGTATAGAAGATCTATCTTTTCATTTGAGTTAATGTGAATAAGTTAATTATTACTTTGATAATTATAGTTGGAATGCATACTTTACATTTGGTATCAAAGCCCTAGGTTTGACACTAGGGCATTTGTTTACTATGCTAAGATGTGAATCTTGATACAAATTGATCTAATAAGTTAGAATGGATACAAGAAACACTAACCACTGTGGATCAAGCAATGGAGAAAATGAGGGGTTGGATCAAATCCTCAACCTCCTGAATCAACAAAGAGCTAGGATGGATAATTTTGAGCAAGAGATCAAAGGAAATTGAGGAGGGCAAGACCAAATTGAAAATCAAAATCAAGGGAATGGAATCAAAATCAAGGGAATGAAGAGAATGCAAACGATCATGGTAGGATTGTGGAGGAGTTGGGCAAAGACCTCAATAAGGTATCCCCACCTAAATTTGATGGTAGAACCATCAGAGATGGAGCAGAAGCTTGGTTTATCAAGATGGAGAAGTACTTTGATCTCCGTAACCTTTCTAATGAGACTAAGGCAATGTGGGGTTCATACCAACTTACTGGAGAAGCAACTACTTGGTGGGATAATGAGAAGGCAAAGTCAACATTGTTGCCAAGAGATATAACATGGGAACTTTTCCTCCAACTCTTCAAAAAAAGGTGGTTACCATAACTCTTCTTTGACAAGAAGATGACGGAGTTCCAAAATTTGACACAAGGAGGTATGTCGGTAATCCAATATTGGGAAAGGTTGTCTCATTTTCTCAAGTATGTACTGCAATATCAGATGGATGAGAGATTTAGGATCTGGAAGTTTATTATGGGATTAAGACCTTAGATTGGAGCAGATGTGGACATCCATAATCCTTTGACTATGGATGAGGTCTTCAAAAAGTAAATAAAACATGAACAGAAGTTGCAGCAAGCAACTAATTATCACAAGTTTAGAGATGTAAGATTTGGAAATAAGAAATCCCAGAACAATAATAATAACAACATCAATCAGGGCAACAACAATCGATAGATCTAGAACATGAAAAGAGGTAACAACTCCCAGGATAGAAATGGAGGAAATCATAATGGAAGCAACAAAATAGGTAACTTCAACAATAATAACAACAACAACAACTGAAGAGATAGGTTAGAGAAACCAAGAGCACCTCACAGCGGATGTTATGTATGCAGAGGAGAGAACTACACCAATACTTGTCCTTAGTGATCAGCAAGGTGAAGAGATAGAAATCAGTAGGGAGCACCGCAACACCAGATTCATGCAACCGTGGACAATCAACAAGCTAACTTCTAGGCAACACCAATTAAGTTTCCAGATAAGCTCTATGGAGAACATGTTTAGATATATTAATTGATATTGGACCAACTAAATTCTTTGTAGATCAAAAAGTAGTTTCAAAGTTATCTATTAGACCTGGACACATGACAAATTCATGGTTGGTTCAGTATGGAAATCAGGCATAAAAGAGGGTAGATTTTTGTCTTTCTTGCAGTGAGTTAGACCTTCCAAGTTTTTAAACTCAAGTCAATCTTTACGTAGCACCTTTAGGGTCTTATGATGTGATTCTGGGAATCAATTGGTTAGCTGAACATAAGTCTATTGTGAATTGTGAGGATAAGGTTGTAAAATATTTGGATGACCTAGGGAATCATGTTGAGATTCATGGTTCTAAGAGACCCCTTGAACTTAGGCAAATTTCAACTATGCAATTAAAGATAGCCAAAAGGAAGGGATGTTCCATATATGTAGTCCAATTTAAGGACCTTGTTAACATGGAACCAGTACTCAATGACTACCCTATCCTAAAGGAATTCCAAGATGTGTTTCCAGTGGAGTTAAAAGAATTTTCACCTAAGAGGGAGTTTGACTTTTCAATTGAATTGCTACCAGGGACTGAGCCTCAATCTAAAGCACCCTATAGGATGACCACTACAGAATTGTATGAGCTAAAAGCACAATTGTATGAGTTGTTAAACCAAGGTTCATAAGACTTAGCATGTCACCATGGGGCGCACCGATCATTTTTGTGAAGAAGAAGGAGGTGACTGCGCTTATGCATCGATTATAGAATGCTTAATAGGGTAAGTATAAAGAACAAGTACCCACTTCTGAGAATTGATGAGTTCTTTGATCAGATGAAAGGAGCTACTGTGTTCTCCAAGATAGACCTTAGATCCGGCTATCACCAATTATGGATTAAGGATAAGGACATCTCAAAGACAACTATTAGGACTCACTATGGTAACTACAAGTTCACAATGGTACCATTTGGGTTAACTAATGCTCCCACAACTTTCATGAATTTAATGAATAGTGTATTTAGTGATTGTTTGGATGACTGTGCTAATCTTTCCAGATGATATCTTGATTTATTCTAAATCAGTTGAGGAGCACAAAAAGCATTTGAGGATAGTGTTGCAATGCTTATGAGAGCGTAAGCTCTTTGGTAAGCTATCCAAGTGTACTTTCTATCAAGACAAGGTGCATTATCTAGGTCATGTCATTTCAGCAGAGGGGATTGTAGTAGATCCAAAGAAGATTAAGGCAATAATGGAGTGGCCTACACCTCAAAATGTGATGAAAGTTTGAAGTTTCATCAGACTTGCAGAGTATTATAAAAAGTTTGTAGAAGGGTTCTCTACAATAGCAGCACCGATCACGTCACTTCAGAAGAAAGGGAAAAGATTTCAGTGGACAGAGAAGTGTGAGCAAGCTTTCCAAGTTTTGAAGGAAAATCTCACTACAACTCCTATTTTGACTATACCTGATCCTAATGGGCACTTCATGGTGATAACTGATGCATCAAGAGAAGGTGTAGAAGGAGTGCTAATGCTGAATGGACAAGTAATCGCTTATGAGTCAAGGATGTTGAAGGAATATGAGCTAAACTACGTGCTGCATGATTTAGAGTTAGCAGCCATAGTTCATGCACTTCATATGTGGAGGCATTATCTCCTAGGGAAGCCTTTTGAATTGAAGACATATCACTTAGGACTCGAGTACATATTTACTCAACCCAATCTTAATGCTTATCAAAGAAGATGGCTAGAGTTTCATGGTGAGTACTATTTTGGAATTGAGTATATTAAAGGAAAAGAGAATAGAGTTGCATATGCTCTTAGTAGAAGAAGACATCTAGGAACCATGGTTACTACAAGATCAAATTTGAGGCAACAAGTAATTCAGAATCTGCAAGGAGATGAACACTATTCTTGAGTGAAGCAAGATTTAGAAGAAGACCCCTTAGATCATCGATTTGATGGATATGTGTTTGAGTCGGATGGAATTTTGCACTATCAAGGTAGGATGTATATTCCAGACTCAGCGGATTTGAGAAAGTTAGTTCTTGAAGAGATCCACAACACACCGTATTTAGGGCACCCTAAAGTGACTAAGATGGTAGAAGGATTGAGAACTTTGTATTTTTGGCCAAGATTCAAGAAAGATGTAATAGAATTTGTGGCTCGATGTTTGGAATGCCAAAGAGTCAAGGCTGAGCATGTGCATCCAATAGGACTTTTGTACCCGCATAGTGTACCAGAATATAAATGGCAAGTGATTAGTATGGATTTCATTCAAGGGTTAACAATGTCCAAGAATCAACATGATGTCATCTTAGTAGTTGTGGATAAGTTAATGAAGGTAGCACATTTCATCCTAGGGAATCTTATGAATGGTTCATTGATCTTAGCTAAGAAGTTTGTCTAGGAAATTTTTTGTTTACATGGAGTTCCAGAGACGATCATATCAGATCAAGACACTCACATGACTTCTAGGTTTTGGACAATGTTGAATGCAACATTGGGAACAAAATTGAATTTTAGTTTAGCATATCATCCTCAGACTTATGGTCAAACAAAAAGAGTAAATCAGGTAGTAGAATACCTCCTTAGGATGTATTGTATGGATCAACAGTATAAGTGGGAGGAGTATCTTCCAATGGTGGAGTTTGCTCTCAATAATTCATATATATGCATCTTTGGGGATGTCACCTTTCAAAGCTCTTTATGGGTGTAAGTGTCACACACCCATTAGTTGGGACAAGGTAGAAGATAGGATTGTGATTGGACCAGATATGCTTAGAGAAATGGATGATCAAATGAGATTGATCAAAGGGAAATTGAAGCAAGTGTCAAATCGACATAAGAGTTATGTAGACAAGAATAAGACGTTTAGATAGTTTTTAGTAGGGGACAAAGTCTTTCTAAGGGTCAAGCCTCAGAAGAGTTTGTTTCATTTGGTAAATTGTCCAAACTTGCTCTTATATTTGTAGGACTGTTTGAGGTGTTGGAAGTGATTAATCCTGTTGCTTATAGGCTTGCTCTACCGCCTACTCTTGCTCAAATCCATAATGTTTTTCATGTGTCTTTACTTAAGCCATATCATCCTGATGCTTCACATATACTTGATTGGCATGCTTTAAAGGTACAAGACCTAGGAGTAGTGTTGGTGGAGCCCACTCAAATTTTGGAGAGATGCAATGTTAAGTTGTGTAATAGGGATATTGTGCAGTATACGGTCTAGTGGGACCAATATTTTGTTGATAGTGCCACATGGGAGGATGCTGAGGAGATAGACAGATCTTTTCCTCATTTGAGGATTTAGCAGATTTTCTTTTATTTTGCATAGTTGAGATACTATTATTGATTTGATGATACTTTGATTGTTATAGTGAGATACTATTATTATTTCAGTTTGTGTGTAATAAGACATCAGGATGATCTCTCTTCCTAGTTGGGAAGGATATCACGTCTTGACTTTTTGATTCATTTATAATTTGAACTATTGGTTATTTCCTTTGATTATTTTACTGAAGGGTAATTATACATGTGTATGAGTAGATTGTTGTTATTCAAAAGTCATTAATGATGGATTAAAATGTTATTGACTATGGATTTATGTTTTTTCACTTCGGCTATGATTATTGAGACTAACCTATTGATGCAAATTTGAGTGCGATTGAGTGCAAGAACATGTCGAAGATGGAAACATGGTTGAGGTAGACACACCCTAGCCACTAGAAAGAGATGGCATGATAGAACCTCGATGCATGCACACACTCATGTAGTTCATATTGCATAATGTATCTTGCATTCTTGTTTGGTTTCGTTAAGTAACCATGGAATAAAATTGTCTGATCTTTTGATGTGGAATGTTTGCGTGATTGGTGTACGATGATTAGATAGCTATGTAATTCTTTTGCTTCAGAACATATTTTTGAATGGTGTAAGTTAACTATGTATGCTTACGTTCTTTTGACTTAGATTTAATAGAAATGTATAAGTCAAATTCATTTTGAATTACTTAAAATTATTTAAAAGAGTTTATCTAATTAGATATATACAATTTAAATTAATAAATATCTATATTATGCTCTTGCATTGATATTTTAGTTAAAACCTAAAATAAATAAAGTATTTACATTTATAAATATATATGCATGATTTAAAGATATATTTTAAAAATCTAAGAATATATATATATATATAGGCATGCAAATAAAAAAATTATATATATATATATATATATATATATATATATATATAAAGGAAAAAGAAAACTTCATGCATGTGCCCACGCACCATGCAATGAAGTCAACTAAAAATAAAGGAAAAAGAAAACTCTAAATCTAAAATTAAGACGTCATTTATAGGGGTGTGGGTCTCATACAAATAGGGGGTAGAAGGCATGAAAAAGGATATAGAAGGTAGTAAGAAAAAGCACTCAGAGAAAGAGCAATAGATACAGAGAAAATTTTGACATAGAGGAGCAAGGAGTGCATTCTACCAAGGCGGTTTATAGGTATTTAGCTTTGAAGCGTATTTATTAAGAAATCTACCTGAGATTTTTATTCAAAACATATTGTATACTTTTATTGTATTTGATCAACTAAAAAACATGGCCTAGTATTGTTTTAATCAGCCAGCTCTTCCTTGTAAATCGACATGTTGCTTTTAATTAATCAGCATGTTATATCTTCTCTTTAACAACCTCTTACTTTTATTTTAAACCCAAATGGCCTCATATCATATGAATCATCCTTTTTAAATGTACTCGGCCTCATCTCTATAATAGCTTGTTCATTCTTGTTAAATCAGCCTTATGTAAATCCTTGACTCAGCCTATACCACAAACTTTCAATGACCTCACCTTATGTTTCTAATGGCCTACAATTTAGAACGGCCTATCTTGCATTTAAATCTGCCTTACCTTATGTTTCAATGACCTTGTAATGATTCCTTGTTGGCCTGTATGTTGTTAAGCCACCTGTTAAACTTGTTTTTCCAATTTTTCACTTCTTGTAGCATCCTTCTATGTAATAGAATGAACTTCCTTTAGATGTAACGACCTGTGTAGAGTAAATATATTGGCCTCTTTTTATTGTGTATCTACCTGAATAAAAACATTCAGCCTTTTAAACTTTTTAGTTCAATCTAAGTTTATTTTGTATTGGCCATTTATTTTATCTCTACAGCATGTATGCTTAATTCCATGACCATGTAAACTATTTCAATCAGTGTTTAAACTACTTCATCAGCCTGGTTTTATTTTGTAATCGGTCAGTTATCTTCTTCAACGAAATCTTTGACTTTCCCAACGGCCTTGTTAGTATTGACAGTCTCCTTGTTTCTAAAGACATTCGGCCTCTTTTCTTTAACTAAATCAGCCTATCTACATAAACGGTTTGGTCCTTTAAGTTTTATCGATCAATGTTGTAAGATTTCATAATAACTGCCATTACTCTTAATAAATTGTTGGTCGATTGGTGTCTTTATTCAGCCTGTAACAACATAGTGATGGCATGTGTTATCTTTATTCAGCATGTATCATCTTGTATGTTCATATCTTTACACACACACAGAGACATATATATATATATAAACCTTGATAAGCTTAGGTAGGTGTGTGTGTGTGTGTATATATATATATATATATATATATATATATATATATATATATATATATAAGCTTATCAAGGTTTAAATTACATCTCTATTGTAAATATTTTATCAAAAAGAATTTGATTTTGATCTAGTCTTCCTGTCATAAATATTGTAAATGGGTTTGATTATTGAGTTAACCACTACACACACACACACACACACGGGCATTTTTTATAGCAATGATATTTGTAACAAATTTACATGTTGTGCATGACTATAAAGATTGTTGATTTCAAATAATGCAATATGTACAAGGATGTGTTGATACGTTGTGCATTAGTGAGTTGATCACAAATTGGATTAGATAGAGAGGAGGTGCATTTGGTGTTAGTGTTGTAAAATTGTCATTTATTAGTGTTGATGCTTGTTTCCCACTCAACGTAAAGAACCAACATGTTGTTGTCAATGTGTTGGTTGTTTACAATTATAATTATGTACATAATTGTCACCATTTATTGAAGACAAGTGTATTTTATGGACTTAAGAAAATCTCATTTGATATTTGAATTATATGGTGAATTGTAAATGCAAATAACCTATGTTTTCACCATCACACATACAAAATAGTACTTGTTACTAACTACACATTGTTAGAGGCAAAATATGGCGAAGTGAGTGTGAATGGAAACTAAGATGTTCTTGAACCATCACAAATACAAAATAGTATTTGTTACTAATTGCACATTGTTAGGAGGCTGCATATGACGAAGTGAGTGTGCATGGAAACTAAGATGTTCTTGATGGTGTTGCACATTTTGAATTTCTATTTAGAATGTATGGTCCATTATTACATTGCTTATTGACAACTATGATCTTTGGGTGACAACACAATAATATGTCCCACTTTTTAGTCTAAGTGGGAGACTCAAAAACACATATTTTAATTTGTGTAAATTATACAAACAAGAATTTAAGGATAATGTAAACCATTGTATTGTGGAATTTTCTATATAGATTCAAGTTGTAATTTTTTTGAATTTTTTAAAAATTATTTATATCTTTTTTATTTTATTTTTCAATCAATTTTTTTATTTTTTTTAATATTTTTTATTGAGTGACATTTTATTATATCACATAACTGTTGTGATGTTCACAACACGCCCCATTTTGCCCCTCAGCAAAATGAGGACCCCTGTTGTTGCTTTGCTTTTTGCTTCTGCTTGTGTTTTTTCTGTTTGGTGGTAAGGGAAAAGGGGAGTCAAATTTGCAAACCTTGTTAAAAATATAGAAAATTGCATTTTTAGTACCAATGCATGATGTGGTTGGATTCCTTGTGAAAAATGAGCCAGGGTTGCCTTTTGAACTGTCTTAAAATTCATCATATTTTGCAAGTTATGATCAATTTGGTAAAATGTACTATCAGGTTTTGCATGATAAACAGTCAGTTGTTTGCCTTTTTCCTTGTTGGCATTCGTTTAAAATTTTGAAATATTCATACTTAGTGGTTTCGGGTTAAAGGGAATTTTGTCTGGGTTCCACTCTGTATCTCACAATTGTCTGTTTGAAAAAAAAGTGCTTCGGCACACTTTGATCGCCATTATTTATTCATTGGCAATGTTTTTAAGGTTCGAACCTGCGCGTTGAACCATCCGATTGAACCTTTCTTTCAAAGGTTCAATGGTTTGGGGTTCAATTGGTTCGATGTACCCAAAAGTGTCTCAAAAAAAGCAAACTGTTGTTCTTAAACATCGTTGAACCGCCGCGTTGAACCATCGTATTGAACCTTTTTTTCGGTGGTTCAATGGTTCAGGGTTCGCGGGGTTCATTTTCTTCCTAACAGTCGAGTCATGCGGTTGCCTTGCATAGCGGATGTATCGTTGAACCGCCGCATTGAACCTTTTGCTCGAACTCTTTGGCGGGGTTCAATGGTTCAAGTTCAATACTTTGGTAATAGACGGGAGGATGGCGAAGAGGCCATCGGCCTAACAATAGTGATCGATGGAGTTTTGAAATGTTCCACTGAAGTGAAGTCTCTCACCGATGGCCTTTTGCCATCGGTGTAACATATGCAGTCGGTGGTGGTCGAAATTTTCTCGCCGAGGGGGTATCTCTCGCCGATGGTATGTCATCGGCATAACATGAACCGTCGGTCGAGTGTGAGAGGTCTTCGCCAATGGTGATTATCACGCCGATAGTGGCGGCATCGGTATAACGAATGGGCATCGGCAGAGGAGATTTGTGAGTTGCCGATGGGTGATCTCTCGCCGATAGTGGCGGTATCAGTATAACATAAGGGGGCAATCGGTAAAACTCACGCTGATAAATGAAAAGGGACTTGGCCGAATGAAAAATGAATGGTCATCAGGAGGAGTCTCACCGATATAAGGGCATCGGTGAAATAATGGTGATCGGCGGAGGAGATTTGGAGTTCGCCGATGGCGAATCTCCAACCGTTAAAAAGGAAATGCAAGCCGATAAGGCTGTATCGGCAGAACTCTCGCCAATAGAGGAAATAAAGCGATAAAGGCCATCGGCCAAAAAATATGATCGGCCAAAGTATTTTTGGACTCGCCGATAGTATTTGTTACGCCGATGGGCGGGAAAGAACAAAGCGGTGGGAATTTTAAAACATTTTTTTGGCGCCCGTGGCACATCTTTTGGTCAGCGATAGTTGACCCGTGACATTTTGAGCAATCTGTATGCATTTTGAACACAGTTTCTGCTAATTTTGGACCCGATTTCCACTTTTTTTTTTGCACAGTCACCTTGATTTAAACACATATTTTAGTTTCCTGCTGTTCATTTGATAAATGTGGTACTTATTGCTTGTCTTGTTTTGCAGGCTTGCAGTTGAGGAAGTAACTGGAACCTGATCACAGTGACATCATGGAGGAAGAAAATCCGATCTCAGGAGCAGGAAGATAAAGATCAAGTGCGAGGAAGTCAAGGCCATTCAAATGGAGGACAAAGTTGCAGCTGAGAACATTACTACAACAGACAAACTGAAGTTATTGCTAAGCTGCCAGAGCTTCTCAGAAGGGGCAATATTTCGCCCAAATTTGACACTGCTCAGAGATATTTTGGAGAACTAGTTCACCTGCATTTATTGCTGTAATCAGGGGTTTGAACCAGGGGTTTAGTTAGGTTTTTGCTGTAGTGAGGACAATCAGAAAGTCTTTATATTGTGCCTCTCTGCACTGTAATACTTTACAACAGGGGCTACAACAGGGATTTTTAGGAAAACGCAGGGATTTTAGCTTAGCATAGTTTAGAAGTAGAAGAAGGAGGTCGCCTGTTTGTCTGCAGTAAGGTGTGCGTGGAATGTCTGGCTTCCTTACTGTATCTGTAAAGCTTGTAAGTTCTCTGTAGTTTGATCAATGAAACTAAGAGTCATTCCAACATTGCAAATCATGTATGACTGTTTGTTTCTAATACAATAGAATCTGGAGTTCTACATCTATCTTCTGAGTGTTCTCCTGCTCTTCTTTATGTTTTGAAATATTTTCTTTGAGAGCTTGCAATTTTAAATGTATGTTTGTGAAAATGCTCAGAACTTGCATTTAAGGTTTTTACTGTGGATTTGATCAAATTGCTGTAGGATTTACATAGTGCATAACAGAACAATTAGATCCTTTGGTAGAGTAAATGAGGTGTAGATTAGATCTTTCTAACTTTGCCCAACCCATCTGAAATATTTAGTTGAAAACATAGAAATCTAAAGGAAGTTGTCTCAAATTTGAAGAATCATGCATAACAGAGTTTAAAGTAGACAGCTTTCATAAATGTATAAAGGAGAAAACTACAATAATTCAAGAAAAGCATCTAAAATTTGTAGCACAGTAACACTTTTATGCAAAGGAATGAACAAAATACTTGTTGATATCTATGACCTTTTGCATAATCTTAGTCCAGTAAACCACAAAGAAACTCTAAACTACGTAAGGCCCCTTGAACATTACAGTTTCACATTGACCAACTGAATTTGACCAACAGTACCATTGTAGACTTGGGATTAATTGAATCTTAAATGATTCCTTCTTATCTTTCAAGTATAGTTTCAGTTCATTATATGTGAATTTTAACTTATTGTTATGATTGCATCAAAACAATCACCAACAATAACTTTCATTACAAATAAAAGTTTTCAATGATTTCTTGAATTAGATCATTAATTCCAATATCTAGGGCACAAATATTAGTATTTTTTATTGAATATTTTATTTATTAAATTTTGAATTGGTACTAACAAATTTTTTAGACCTATGTTTTTCCATTACACATTTCTCTTACCATATATACTGAAATTAAATTGATCCTTTTTAATTGAAAAAAGGACATTCATGTGAAGGGTAGTGCATTTTTTTTAGATTTTTCTAACAATGTATTATTTTTCTTAGTCTTGAATAGAGGTTAAAAAAAATTGTAATGGACCTTCATTCATTATAAAATCTAAAAAAAATAATATAAAAAAACATAATACATATTATAATCTTTAGAATGCTAACACTAAGGGCTACATAGTTGCAACATGACTTCATTTGATTCCCAAAAGGTAAAGATATTATTTTTTATCAACATTTTGATAGGTGTGGAGGAGTCTCCATCAAGGCTTTGATTTAAGCCTAGGGCAATTTTATCCAAGGGGGTTCAATCTAAGGCTGTTTGATCTAACCCCTTTCAATCTAACCCCCTTAGATGGAATCTCTCTAGGCTTAATCATGCATTTTCCTAAAAAAAATTGATTTCAAGCAAAAATCAGGATGTCCCACAAGTGGGACACACTATTGTGTTGTCATCCATTTGTAATGGTTTTATGTGTTGTGCTAATATAATATCAACAATTTTAAAGAATGAATGTAAAATATGTAAGAATGTGTCCATATGATGTGAATTTGTATGTTGATTACAGATATAGGGGCATAATCTGACAATGTGAATTATTTTCATTTGCACTTCACCCTACCATTGTTGCCACTAGTGCAAACCATACAATATTTTTTAACAAAAATTTAAAAATTGCACACTATGGTATGATCAAATTTTATTGAATATATATAATCAACCTCCAATCACAAACCCAAAAAAAATCTTACTTTTAATAAATAAATAACTATGTGCAATAATATACAAGTAGAATTACAAAGAGATAATTATACATGCATTCCCATAACAAGTCAAATCCCATAAATACATCCATAGACCAATTACAATGTAGTACTACAACATCAATATGTACAATGATATCATAGTACATCCTAATCAATATTATAATCAGTGAATAATATACATCAATAGAGGCAATGTGCCCAATAATCTTGACATATTCAATAGTGATCTATAATAAATAAGCTTAAAATATCTAAATTTCAATGTAGTAATGTCTAGTACTCCCACTCCATCCAAAGCTCCAACTCCATATGGGTAAGGTGATATGAACCCACATATTGAAGGAACCCTAGCCTCTGCAACCATCAACTTGGCTTGAAGTGATTAAACTGATAACCCATGGTCTGTGAAGCAATAAGTATCATTTATTATATTGATTGTCTTTCTTAAATTCATTACATAACCATATTTACAATAATTCACATTCGTAATCATAAAGCATCAACCAAACTAGTAATTATTCACAACAATAGTATTCAACACATCATATACAACCTTACAAGACTTCACAACACCTTACAACACATAAAATCGACAACACTCTACAAAATATAAATACTTGGACATACAAGACATAATCAATCAAAAATACATAACTCTACACATCACAATACATATACATCAAAGGACTCTCAATGGCATCACAAGTAACACTAGAACTTGTTTCCCATCAAGTAGTGTATAACTCACTTGTACAAAAGATGACAACATACTATAGCCACCCATAGAGCACCTTACCTCTAAGATAGAATTAGACATTGTATTCCTACAAAAAATCCACAGGTCTTCACATGGAGAATATCCCAACACATAGTAGCAAATGGATGATGTAATGCATAAACAACCTATGGACCCTCTATTTTCTACTCCACTATGACAAAATATGATGTGGCATGTATATAGTGAGAAGAGTGTTCTCTAGACATACATATCTCAAGGGACAATGACCTCCTAGGTTCTCAAGATACAAAGCATAGAATGTAGTATCAAGACTCATCATCTCATTATCTACTATAAGGATATCACACACACACACTAAACTCACAAATCCATTAATAACTCTTAACAGAAAAATAATAGCAAAAAAATATATTGGTGGTAAATTAGATAACCATTTAGACGTACATCCTATTTATTCATTCATTTCCACTAAGGGAAGTATTCTCTATTTTACAATATACCTAAGTGCCTTTTTAAAAAATGAACAACTAAATACTTAGACTACCAACTAATACCTCATAAACATTTTTGGAAGGAGACCGGTGCTAGGCATAGATGTAGGTGCCTAATCAAAGGTCTCTAGTGCTAAGCAAGGGCACTCTTGGCCCTGTTTAAAGGATAGATCGAAGCATAAAGGTGTGCTCCATTTTTTTGCTTAAGTAGGCCACTGAAATAATATTTTTAGCTAAATTTCCACTTTCTATCAATTACAGCAAGCAAATTGTTAAGAATTTGAAGATAATGTAAACTCATGGTTTATGAGATTTCATGTGTAGATTCTAAATATTTTTGTTTAAATTAAAAAATTATTTGTCTTATTTTTAAAATATATGTTAATAAATTGTCACTTATACTTTATAGATGAGTAATATTTTCCCATATTACATAACTTGAGCTAGAAATAAGATCAATTCATAATTTATTAAACATAGATCATTAACACTAATGTCTAGGGCATGTATTTTTTTTAATATTTTTTTGTTGTAATTAATTTATAGGAAAGTGTGTTGGAATTAGAGGTGACAACTAAGAGGAGGGGGGGTGAATCAGTTGTCTTAAAACTTTAAAACTTGCAGCAATTAATTCATTTTTACTACTCCATTAATAGATTAATAATGTTATCATGAAAAGCAAGAATCGACAACACATGAGAAAAAGTAGAAATAACACATTTGACACCAAGATTTTTGACATGGAAACCCGGTTAAGGGAAAAACCACGGTGGGGGTTAACCCACAATGATTATACTCTGTTAAAAGTATTACAATGGAGAATGCACATGCATTCAGGCTCACTACCCAGAGCTCACTGCTCAAGGAAAGGCTAACTGCCTATAGTAGGCTCACTGCCTACAGGAAGAAGTTTACAATGTGTTTGAACTGATAGTTAGCATCTACCAATGCAAAGATTTAGTTTTGGTTTAAGCACAAAATACCAACTTGATACACTTCATCTTGTTCTACCCTTTTTACTGCTCTGCCATAATCTGGATCTTAGATTATTTTTCTTTCGCACCCTTTCTCTGCTCTTTTTCACATTTACTTCATATTCATACACACACACTCTCAACACTCAGATCCATCGGTTATATATATATATATATATATATATATATATATATATATATATATATATATCCAAATTCAATCACTTTTCTATTGGCCTTATGAAGAACTTAACTAATAATACAAGTACTATGTTCCGTCAGCTGAATCCATGTGCCAATGATGATGCATACCACAAATAACACTTGAAGGTCACCATTCATGTTGGCCACTAATATTATATCCCATATGCAACTTACCAAAACACTTCTATTAGATCCGCATAAGGATCTAACACAAGTCATCCTATTCTTTACTGAACTGTTCTGTCATATTATGACCTGATACTCAGATGCTCATAACTTTTACACCCTTTGTCACCCAAGGATAAAATTTTAGATTTAGATTGCCCTAACAATCCTTATGACTTCTTCAGATATGCAGCATACTCGTATTTTCCACCGAAGAGATCCAGACCAAGATATCAGACCCTGTCACATGCTCTATTTTTGGCTACCTGAACTTAGATAAATTCTGATTCTAACTTTCGGTATGAACACATTATGTTATGCGGATGAGTGGAATAGTCTTAGTTGCCATCAATGACAACACCTATCATGCAAAGCAGTGTCTCTTGCCAACAATCTCCCCCTTTGGCATTGATGGCAACACTTAGTGAAAAATGACTAAGTGTTACTCCCCCTTTACTCTATACTCTTATGCTCTCCACTGATTTCGGAACTCCCCCTTTGTTGGATTCCTTATTTTTCACTGTTCTTCACTCCCCCTTTGACATCAATGGAAAAGGATGGGGTCTGCAAGCCAAAATTCTCAAAAATACAGTGCCACATATGTACACCGAATCATTAAGTTATATTTACATTAACTTGAGAATATCTACAAAACTATTTTTCAATTGCTCAAGTTCAGAGGCCCAACTTCTTTTCATACCATCCAAAATTGAGATGTGTCCAGTCAGAAGAAATGCATATGCTTCTGCCTTTGTCAAATCTGGAGGATCACTTGTTTGAACTGCAGTTTGAGCTTCTGATAATGCATTAAACATTTTTTCTAACTTGGGGGCAATTAATCCCCGAAGCTCACACATTCTCTTCACAATATTCCCTTTTTCCTTAACAAGCTTCTTTATTTCATCAATCAAGATGATCACTTGACATTCCTAACTTGTAGGAGAAATTGTTAGAGGATCAAATTTTTGAGATAGATTTGACAATTTTTGTTCTTGCTCCTTTATCTTATTCTCAAGATCCTTACTGACTTTGGGCCAGAATAGACAAAATTTGTATATATCACCTCCATCACTTAGAGCATTTTGGATACTCTTTATACTGATACCAAGTATCATCCTATCATTCCTTACTAGGCTTTTTATGTCACTAAATTTCTTATCCAAAAATTCATTTCTAACTTTGGTCTCTGTAGACTTCTCAAAAGACTCAAAATGTGTACTTACAAAATTTACCAGATTCTTCAGATGACTAGAGGGAGAGTCAGATGGATTCTTCTAGAGGGATGGCATTATCTTCTCCAATACTCTGATTGCAAGGCCTAGCAGCTCACCATCCTTAATGTGAGATTTCAACATCTTTTCTCTTGCCTTAGCTTGTGTGAAGGATTCTATCTTCATTACTTGAACCAGAGAGAGAGCATCTAGATTGATCGATCCTTGAAACAACTTTGGTTCATCAAACTCAAGCATTTCTTTACTCAAGAGACCTTTTATTGCATCTGCAATGTCTCTTGTCACAATTCCTAAACCACTTTCCTTTCCTTGAGATTTGTCAATGCTGGTATCAGAACTAATTTGTTTAGATGCATCGACATTTACACCATCTTCTTCTATCTTATCTTCCTTACCTTCTTTCTCTTCCTCTGCTTTACCTTTCTCTATGTTATCTGCAGCTAGATTCTTCCCTTTGACCACACTATCTGCAATATGTTCCTAAGGATCTTGTGTAGCAGCAGTATTCTCAACATTATCTTCTTTTCCAGTTTGATCAAGAGAAGTTGGAGTATCTCCTGCATCATCAATTTGATCTACTATCTCTATATCTTCTTTGTTTATTTGTTCCTCTTCTGGAACATAGGAGTCATCAACCTTGGTTTGCTACTCGTCAGTTTCAATCTTTTCAATATCTGGGATTGATGAATCAATCTCATCATCAATCTCCTCCTCAACAAATGGAAGAATGTGTCTCTTCAATGCACTCAGAAGTATTTCTTGTGTTTCTTTAACTATTTGGTCCAATTCTCCAAGCATTAGTTTTTTCATTCTCTTCTTGCTCCTGAATTCATCCTTCACTTCTTTAAATATCATACTCATTTGAACTTGAGTGATTGGAGGGCATAGTTTTATCTATACATGCTCTCTAAGCTCCATATCCTTGTTTTTTGCATTTTCTTTCCTCAACTCCAAAATGTTTGCAAGACTTGAAGGGATCTTAGAAGTTATTTCAATCAGGGCCTTATTATAGATATTCAAATATCTAGCAGTTGCTTCCTCCAACACCCTCTTATCTGTGTCATTGTATTCATCATAAAATTCATTCATGGGTTTCAAATTTCCATCCACAGTGACTGATTTTATTACATCTTCCACGGAGATTGTGGGCTTCTCAACATATGTATCTGTCTTCTGCCTTTTATTTGTCTTTTTGCTTTCGGGGGGCTTCTCCTTAGTCACTTTGGCAGCCTTTGTTCCAGAGGCTTTCAACTCCTTTACCTCAACATCGAAATATGTTCTTTCTTCATCATTTTTTTTCTCTTATAGGTTCTTGTGGCCTTTTTCTTCACTCTTTTTCCTTCTTTTTGGATGATTTGCCTTCTGATATTTTAGGATTGGCAGGTTTCAGAGGAATAGGGGCAGCAGCAGAGCTTCTAGTAGTACTTGATGTGGAGGAGGATCCTACCAGAGCACTTCCTTTTTTCTTATCCTGCTTCTCCTTCTCAGCCTTTTCAGTTCTCTCCCAGAATTGCCTCACAGCTTCCTTTGTGAGACCTAGATTCTCGGCCAACTACTTAACTTCTTTTCTTACTTTTATGTTGGTTTTAGGTTCTCTAAGCTCAGTATGCAGTTTTAAACTTAGCTCCTCATATGTCCCAAATCTTTCAACTGTTGTATCTTTTGGTTTGCTTAGAAGATGTTGAGCATACATATTCAAGATTTTTCCATCTACTTCATACCTCATGGGCATGATCCAAACAGTTCTGGGTTCCACTGCTTCCATTAGGCACTGATCAGTGTCAACCATAAAACATATTTCATTCTTGTACTTCTCAAGAATTGATTTAGGGATTATTTCCCTTAAATGCATCATACTCTAAAAATTCTTGAAGTATCCCTAGATTGCAGTTTTATGAGCTTTATAATCACCAATGTTGTGAAGATGATCTCTGATTTGAATGGCAACTGGCTCATCATTAGTTCAGTGAACACCCTTTACTCTAGGTACTTCATTCATATAGTATAAAAATAAGCATAGAACCAATGTACCATATTTAAGTGTTTTTCTTATCTTTCTTGATTTTGTTTAGGTTTTCAATTAGCTAGTTTTGTAATAGCTCACATAGGTCATAATCTGCATTCTTCTTCAACATTTGATGTGCTGCATATCTGGCAGTTCTGGAGACTAAATTCTCTCTGCTAGAGTGATAGATCTTATATCCAATCACCATGGAAGCAAACTTCACATCTGGTTCTATAATGTCATTTATGGTCATTGCCCTCTTGCATCAGTAACAGCTTGGTCTTTCACATATTTCAACATGGGTAATCCACAAGTTGAGTTTAACCTAGTCACAATTCTGATAACATCCTTGGTAATCTTGAATGGTTTTAATAGCCATATGAATTCATCATGCATCCAACTCAAAACATACCGGACCCACTCATCTTCATCAAATGTTGGAAACCCCATAATGTGAATAAAATGTTTATCAAGTAGTGCCTTGTACTCTGGTTTAAGGTCATGATTTTCATCCCTAAGATGACTCTCAAACAAATCTACATACCTTGAGTCCCCAAATTCATCTATGTTCACATGAATATAAACCCTAATATCTTTAGGATGTAGCACACCATACGAAACACTTGAAAATGCAACTAATGGGTCAACTTCTATAGATTTGTGTCGATGTTTCTTAAATTTGGGTCAAGGCCTTTCAGTAATGTCAATGACCAAAGGAATAGCCATTGCAAAAAGATTATAAGTTCAAAGCTTCACAGATAAATACCTTTTTCACGAGATTAGAGTTCATGGATAAATTCGCAGGTCACACTTCAATTCGTTGTAATCTTAGCTCAAACACTATTCTTCTTGCTTTCTTCAAGTGCAAAGTGCTTCAAATGAGGAGTGAACACCCTTTTTATGCTCTGCAAAAACTAATTTGCCTTTGTAATAAATGCTCTGTCCTAACTTCATTTGTTTACTCAGTTTCTTGAATAGTTCTTTATGAATCACCCCGCAAATTTCCATATCAACATCTTTTCTTCTAGACATCCTTCCAAAAGTTCTGAAACAATTCAAAATATCTTCTCTCATTGTGCCAGATCCAGGCACCCACTTGCTAGCTATGGGAATTTATCTTTTAATGTAGCTCCCCTTGAGCTAGAGCTCCAAATTTAATTCCTGGAGGAATTATCAGCACCGAATTCTGATGTGGACTCATTACTATTGTTCTCAATTGTTTTCTTAACCCATGTCTTGCTCATTTCATTCTAGATCTCATTCACATCAATTTTTCTTTTGGCTTTGTCTTGTCTCTGCTCATCCAATTTTCTGTTTGTCAGACCTCTTCTTTCATTATTCTTATTTCTGTAGAATCTTGCAATATGACCAGATCTATTGCAATTAAATCAAACAACATTTCTTTGCTTATAAGCTTGATTTCCTCTTGATCTGCACTGATTAGCCATATTTCCATATCCATTGCAAGTAAAGTAGTAACCATTGAAAGAGTTGCCATTTTCTCTAGAGTTATTCATTGTCATACTTCTGCATTCATTTGATCTATGACCTTACTTCTTACACTTGAAGCATTGACCGGAGAAGGATGGACCATTTTGATTTACTCTACTTCTACACTGAGTAGCTCTATGACCAAATTTATTGCAATTAAAACAATTTCCATTAAATGATGGATATCTTTGAGCATTAGGTTGTCTTACTGGAGGTCTTCTAGGTATGTTTCTCCCATTCCTTGGTTGAAAATTTCTTTGTCTGGATTCAGAGCTTTCACCTTTCTCATATCCAAGACCATGCTTGTCATTAGCCTTTTTTTGCCCTTCAAGCTGTGCTTCAAGTTTAGCTTAGCTTATCTTGAACTTCTCCTTGTATTCATTTGCAACTTCTAGGTCATGTCTGAGAATGACAATTTGCCTTTCAAGTTCTCTCTCATTGTCTCTGCTTTCTTGTAGATTAGACTCTAGGAGGCCAGGGATTCCATCCAATCTGCAACATTCTTTAGTTCTTTATTTTAGATTTTGGTTCAGGTCTTCTTCAGTTTTCTTTCTATCTTCAATTTCTTTGGTAAGCCTCATCACCTCAGATTCCATCTCATGTTTTAGGACAATAACCTCTTTGCCTAACTTCTCACATTCCTTTGTCTTCTCTTTCAAAGCCTCATCCTTGTTGTTGTTCTCATAATGATTTCCTAGTTGAAGAGGTTGTTCCTTCATCTTCTCATTGGATTTGCTCAATTTTTCTTTTAAGATCTCAATGAAGTCTTTAACATTTTTGAGGTTCTCTTGTAGCTCTAAGACTTCTGCTCTAGACTGCTCAAGATCTTCTAGAGCAAGATTAAGTTGCCCTTGGAGGTTATATTCATCCATTTTACTACCTTCCCAAATCTTCCTCAAGCTATTAAACTTTTTCAAAGGAACCTTTCTCTGATACCAATTGTTGGAATTAGAGGTGACAACTGAGAGGGGGGTGAATCAGCTGTCTTAAAAATTTAAAACTTGTAGCAATTAATTCATTTTTACTACTTCATTAATAGATTAATAATGTTATCATGAAAAGAAAGAATCAACAACACATGAGCAGAAGTAGAAATAAGACATTTGACACCAGGATTTTTGATGTGGAAACCTGGTTAATGGAAAAACCACGGTGGGGGTTAACCCACAAAGATTATACTCTGTTAAAATTATTACAATGGAGAATGCACATGCATTCAGGCTCACTGCCCAGAGCTCACTGCTCAAGGAAAGGCTCACTGCCTACAGGAAGAAGTTTACAATGTGTTTGAATTGATAGTTAGCATCTACCAATACAAAGATTCAGTTCCGGTTTAAGCACAGAATACCAACTTGATACACTTCATCTTGTTCTACCCTTTTTACTACTCTGCCATAATCTAGATCTTAGATTCCTTTTCTTTCGCACCCTTTCTCTGCTCTTTCTCACATTTACTTCATATTCACACACACACCCTCAACACTCAGATCCATCAGCTATATATATATATCCAAATTCAAATTCAATCACCTTTTTGTCGGCCTTATGAAGAACTTAACTAACGATACAAGTACTTCGTTCTATCGGCTGAATCCATGCGCCAATGATGATGCATACCAGAAATAACACTTGAAGGTCACCATTCATGTCAGCCACTAACATTATATCCCATACATAACTTACCAAAACATGTCTATCAGATCTACATAAGGATCTAACACAAGTCATCCTATTCTTTACTGAACTGTTCTGTCATATTATGACCCGGTACTCAGATGCTCATAACTTTTACTCCCTTTGTCACCGGAGGATAAAATTCTGGATTTAGATTGCCCTGACAATCCTTATGACTTCTTTAGATCTACAACATACTCATATTTGCCACTGGAGAGATCCAGACCAAGATATTGGACCCTGTCACATGCTCTATTTTTGGCTACCCAGACTTAGATAAATTCTGATTTTGACTTCCGGTATGAACACATTATGTTATGCAAATGAGTGGAATAGTCTTAGTTGCCATCAATGACAACACCTATCATGCGAAGCAGTGTCCATCAGACCCTTAAAGAGGTGCATTATAGTTTATATTTGAGTTTTTAATACCAATTTTGGAGTGTGATTGTAAATTCATCTTATGGATCATTGCATCTTTTTTGGATATTTCTTTCTTTTTCTTCTACACCACTTTCCATTATGAGGAAGGCAAAGAAGATTAGTCATTTATTGTAGACATGCATCCCTCCCCATGATGTATTGTACCATTGACAAAATCTGGAGGGACTACCATTTGTGATTTCTCACTTTGTACAGGGGAAAATATCTCTTCCATACCTAAAAAACATTTCTTTGGTGTCAGTGTAGGCTTTCTAGGCTGTTCGGATTCTCTATTTTTGACTTGGACAACTGAAGAGGGAGATAGAGGATTCTCCAAAGGTCCATCCAAAATGCAATGTTGTGGAATGACATCTTTCCATTGTGTAGCATGGTCTCTTAAATTGTGCTTGGAACATTCAGCAATGATGTGTCCTATTGCATAGCATCAACGACACCAAAAGGGAAATCCTTCATAGTCTAATGTCTGAGACCAACTGTTTTCAACAATTTTAAAATTAATGTATGTGGAAAGAGCCTTCAAAGTTTCAAGATCAACAAGAATGTGTGCAAAATTTGTATGTCTGAAGTCTGAAGTATCATGGTCAATCACCAAGAAGCTACCAAAAGAATTGCCTATAGCCTCGAAACATGCATCAAACCAAAATTGGAGCAAGAGGTTTGGAAGACAAATCCACATAGGTTTAACCTTGAAAGACTAGGTAGAAGGATTCAAGTCTAGGTGCCATGGTTTGAGAATGAGTAGATTCTGGCCCAAATCTAATGTTTTCCATAGAGTATAGAATCTTGATCCCCCTCATAGTCAAAAACAACAATAAAAAATCCATGAGCGTCAGGATAGATTTCAAGGTTACCTTTCAAGAATGGCTGCTAAGCATTAATGATCCATTTGTGAAAGTCTAGAAGAGCATACCATAAGCTAGTGAAGCTTTCAATTAACCCATGTGCTGTGAAAAATGCATCACTTTCTAAAACTTCATTTTTTATTCCCTCCTCAAAAACTAGGATGGGAGAATTAATATCATAGCTGAGGGGTTTATTTTTTCCCAACGCATGGAATCAAAGACATTCCATGGAGGTAGAATATGAGAAGCCCTATCAGATGATGTAATGGGATGCTTAACACCTGGGTGAGAGCTTAATTTGGTTCGTGAATCATGAACAGGAGGCCCAAGATCCTGAGTAGGGCATGAATTTCTATCCTTCAAAGCTGAGTGCAGATCTTTCCCATCTTGGAGGCCCTTGCCCTTAGCTATGTTGAAATAATCAATAATGTTGAAGCTATCAGGAGGAGGAACATCCATGTAGAGTCAAGTAAATTGATTCTCAAAAGTTATCCTAAGCATAGGATGATTTGACAATGTAGGAGGATTCGACGGTTGTTGAATGCACAAGACAACTGAGAGGGGGGAGGTGAATCAGTTGTAGCTTAAAATTCCAAAACTCTCACACACATTCAAATTCACATTAATCTAATTAACCTTTAAATAGTTATGATGATTAAGCATGAAAAGCAAATAACAGAAACTAAATCACAACAACACCATACACAAGAGAACACTAGATTTTAAGTGGAAAACCCAAGAAGGGAAAAACTATAGTGAGGATTAGCTCACAATATAAAGTAGTATCAACATCAAATTACAAAAGGCTTACTACCCAGAAGAAAGGCTGACTACCCCAGAATGAAAGAGATAGAAGAGGTGGCTCACTGCCAGACTTGAATTGTTATAATTGCATCTAACATATGCAAGAAGTACAGTTCATATGAAGCTCAATATTCACCACAACATCAACATCATCTTCACAGCATCACTAAGGAATAGTAGACACCTTCTGCTCACTGCATCTAGTAGTCTAACACATGAAAGCTTATATTGCACCACACATTCAACCACTCTGTTATTCACTTCATATCCATCACATGCACATACCTAATCATGATCCCTTGTCACTTATTTATATTGTCTTCAACCTTGAGAGCATTCTCCAAGGTCAGAAAATCACCTCAACCTAGAAGATTCAAATTAGGTCTAGACCTAAACATTCCCACGGTGGAAAGGAATGAAGGTGGACCTCAACACATGTTAGCTCAGGCCTAAATTCATCCAAGCATGCCACTCCACACTTTCACAATCACCGAAGCACCTCTGCAATTAGTGTAAACACCCAGAGTTTGTCAAACCTGTGTTAACACAATAAACTTTTAAGTACATGCTTCCTCAAACCTAAGGATGACTTGTAGACCACATGCAAGGCTTCAACATAGTCTAGAGTATTCCACAAACATCTTGAAACATCTTGAAATCCAACAAATTCCTCCATAACAACTTTCACTTGTCGCACATCCTTATCAGTATATTTAACTGTCTCTGTCATACACTATATCTCTAGAAATCAACTTCCGGAGCACCAAACCATGAACAACTTCAACAGAAGAAAGATATGAACCTTATAAGCACAATTCCAAAACTGCAAGACTTGAAGCCACTTTGCGAAGAAATGCGGAGCAAAAACATTTCTCCCAGACACCTCTGCAACACTCAGAAACACAGTCCACACACTGATGAACACAACTTCCTCTGTACAACGAACCGGATCACCAAATTTGGAATATAACATCTCTAAAAAACATATCCAAACTACAAAGATAGATTTTCAACAAAGAAGAAATGCGGAGCAAAACCAGAAGACTACTCTGTTAAGCCAAACAGTTTCTTCAACACTTTGTTTCCTTTATTAATCAAATTTTCTCAAAAGCACTTGCAAACCAACCATCAGAAACATATTTCTAGCATCTTCAGTACTTCTTCAAAGCAACCAAATCATCTTCAATAAAGCAACTCAATCAAATAGCAACAACCTCATCAGTAGACATAGTTGACACCAATGACAACACAACCTTGTTGATATCAATGACAACACCGACTGCACAGACTCGCAACAATCTCCCCCTTTGTCATTGATGGCAACACATAATGTGAAAAAACCATCAAGACACAACTCTGCACCAAACTTATTTTCATTCTTACTCTCCCCCTTTCTTTTACACATCTTACTCTCTCTCCCTGACCACTGACTCTTTTGTTTATCACATTGCTCTCTTTCACCCTTTGACATTAATGGTAAAGGGTGACGCACCTTCTCTTTCACTCTTACCAATTCAAATCATCTTTTCTTGCACTGCTCTGAATACTCTCCCTTAGGAGTACACACCAAACTGTATCAACTCTTACTCCCCCTGTCTGCACCAATCATCTATTGGAATACTAAGGATCACTGAGAGGGGGGTGAATCAATGATATGATAAAACTAATTTATTCATCATCTCAATATGAATTCAATTAACATCAACATACCAAAAACATAGAGAGCAATAGAATCATGAAACCATAACACAAATGTTTAAAGTGGAAAACCCTATCTAGGGAAAAACCACTGTCCAACCTCACCAAATCTTTATTAGGTATCACTAACCAAGATCTCACTGATTACATACATGCCTTACTGGCTAGGATCTCACTGATCATAGGATCTCATTGATCACATCAACTCCAATCTCAAAACAAGAAAAACAAATACAGAGTACTACTCTGTTTATAGTGAAAACAAAGGTTATAGATGAGTTTTATAACTCTTTTAATCAAACACCTTATCTCTCCTTTATTTGCATTCATGCATTAACACCACCTTTCTTTTTCACTTATGAACATCAACCCTACTTGCATACATAAAAGATAGTATTCTTTACAAGAACCTCCTTATATCATATCAATACAAATAAACAATAGAACATGCTCACTTGAATCATTATATTGCATCATATCTTGACATGATCTCTCTCTACCATCATAAACTTATCATATGCATTTGACCTTAATTTACTTGAACTCTCTCATATGAAGTCATTATGTCTCTGCACTAAAATCATCTGATGTCTTTGTCCTCACAGTAGCCTTGTATTTATCTTTGTTTCTTTTCATTCATATCTGCCTTTGTTTGAATCTGCAAACCTCAACACTCTGTCATTATTCACATTCCCTCCTAATCTCATAAAAATGATTATGTCCAGGATCCATCATCTACTCCTTCAATACAATATATCATATATTCCTCTGCAAGCTTAAGATCATCTCCTTTCATTCAAACTCCATCATCTACTCATTCATTACAGTTTTTAACCAATATCAAAACATAGAACCTCTCATACCTTTTCATAGAGGTAAAGTAAACTGATACACATGCATGCTTCGGTTACTAAATGTATCTATAATAGGAAGGAGTGGGTAAATGATTCTTGCCATGCAACATGCACGTTCATCATTCAAATCAATTTAGGGGTTAGTTATTTTTAGCCATGACACACAGACCCATGCAATGAAACTATTGTAATAATTGCTTAAAATGAATATACAACCAACCACCCGTCAAACTTTGTTCTCAGTGAGTAACCGTTGGTATTCAAAGCAAGTTTAAATCATAACCGTCGATAACCTTTCTCTCACCCTTGAATCTTTAAATATTGCCTTCGATACACATTTGGCACCCACCAACAAGAGACTAACCAGAGAGACTCATTTTTTCTAGGTAGAAGGGCCGATTTCCATACGAGAGAGGTGGCATACATTTTCACTTAAGTTATATGATGACCTCTAATAGTAGGTCAACAACAAATTATAACAAAAAGTGTACTTGGCTTGATGGTCAAGATATAACCTTAGGTTTTTAAGGTCTAAGCTTAAAACCCTAGACTTCACAAGAGCACCAAATAAGAACAATGGTCACTATATATCTGAGGTATGGCCTGTGAAGAAAACTCTCCATAACAATTATATTAGATACCTTTGACACTGCATAACATCAATCAACTGAGAAAAAGATTGACATCAATGAACCCTCCTTTTTTACTTGTCAAAGACTTTTGGTCATCATTCCAAATCCAACAAAGATTATCCTATCACTGAAACTATAGGAGCCAACTGAGATCTCCTGACATTACTTTGACAATCCATAATCATAATGCATATAACCTTACCTCTATCCACTGTGCACATCAACACCTCTACCTTTTGCATCCTCCTAAACCAAGATATGCTATTATCTGATATGGACTCCTAAAGCCATGAACACCATGTCATGAAGCAGAACACCATGACATGAAGCATCCTGAAGCATGGCATGAACACCATGATCATCAACTCAAACAAACTTTTGACATCAAGAAGGCAAATGAGCAATTCCAACTGTGAGTTCATAAACATTGATCTGATCATATCCTGATAAACTAATTCATAGTGACCATGCTATACCCTTTCCTTGAATCACCTTTACATCAACATGAAATAACATGAATACCATACATGAAGCATGACAATCACCATGAAGTCAAACAACACAACAACCTCTTGTCTTCACTTGTTTATTGTGTCTTCACTTGATCATTAACCAATCAACTGAGTGATCACTGATATGTGCCTTCACCACTGCACTGATATACCAAATCACTGAACAAAAGCTCTCCTGATGACAACAAATCTCCTGATGATAATGTTTCTCCTGATGAGATCTCCTTGTCATGACAACTTTGTGGCCTACATCATGCTGACATAGATGATCAATAAGGATAGTGTTCTAAAGAAGCAACTTTTGATTCATGAACAACATCAATTCCTTAATCATGAACCCTATACCATGAAGCATAGAGATGATCAACAAGGGAGCATGAAAACAATCATAAAACATGAACCATGAATAACTTTTTGACATCAATGACAAACCTCATTCCAACAAACTCCCCCTTTGTCATTGTTATCACCAAATAGTGAATCCTTTGCTAAGGTGATGAAATCACTCAGCCTAGTGGTGAAACATGGGATAACTCCCCTGATTGTGGGCTCAGGATGTGGGAGTTAACCTCCAGAGTGAGCTGGTCCTCTTGGTAACTTCACCTAAACTAACTAAACTAAAGCTTTGTTGAGGAAAGGAGTAAGAAGGAAATATGAAAATGAACCTACTTCTTCCTAAGGTGATGCACCAAAATGATGTTTTCGAAGTCTATATTGTTTTTTGGACTAAAAAATGATCAATAATCTAAAACCAACACATACACAACTCAATATTTTGTATGTTTTTACTAAATTGTTTCATAACATGGTTTGGTATGTTAAACTAGAGTTTAGAAGGAAGCTATGCTTGTTATCACAACATAAACTCTAATCTCAACTAGTTAACACAAGCTATGACCTGCAAAAATGCATACAGTTTGCTCAAAGGCAAGGAAAATAGGATAGAAATCAAGGGGAAAAACTATCACCATAAGATAACTTATCAACTATCTAAAATATTTGCACAATAAAATAGTAGTGAGAAGGTATAAATAGCTTATTTTATTGATCAAAAAGCTGTTACATACAGCTATGTAAACTTGAAAATGGAGTTACAATTTGTTGTCCTAGCATGCAAGAACCTGAAAAGATTACAACACATGCCTAGAGAGAAAAGAACTAACTAAAATATGCTCCAAAAGCTTGCCTTTATGTTGTTTAATAGCTTACAAAATAATCAGAACATGTGTTGAGGAAGTCTTCACTCCATCTTGCTGAGTCAAACCTCCTTTGGTCGTCCAAAACCTTTTCCCCTACTTTTCAACCCCCAAAAATACTCCAAAAGGTTGTTTGAGTGGTGAAAAAGTCATCCTTTGACCTCCTCTACCATCAAGGCTTCACAAACAAATCCTAATGCCGATAAATACTCAAAAACTAGGTCAAAACTGCCCCCTATATCTTCTCAACCAGTTGCACAGCTCACTCAACTTCCCTAGATGCTTGGGTGCAAGTTCCAATTGCTTTCTATATGCTTGGAAGGTGCATGACATGTTCAAACTACCCCTAGGTATCCTCAACTATTGTACCAGTCACCTAAACTATTTTATCTCCCTCAAATACATCTTGTTGGTTTATAGGACATGTGTCTTTTGAAGTTTGACTGCACTAGAACTCCTTGGAGGGTGTGGGATGAGACTCCCTGATGTCACTTGAAACGACCCTTTCATGCCTTTACTATTCACTTTCTCTGCATTTCCTTTATTCACAAGATGTTGACATCTGATTTCAACCTGAAAATGGTATTGTAAATATCCTCTAGACAAGTAAAAGACCTCCTTTCCCTATTGCTGCCCTAGGTTGAAAACTAGTCTTGTATACCTTGTCAATGCTCTTCACTATCTTATCAATGTTCTTAACAATGCCTTCAAGCTCTATCTTTGTTTTGATAGTCCTCATTTAGAACTGTGCACTACCAAACAACTGTGACATCTGTTGTCCCTTTTGTGATGATCAAAGGTAACTTTTTCCATAGCATATCTAGCAAATATCATTTGGAAAGACAATCAAAGTATCCACACATTTCTGCAGTCTCTCAACTTTGATGACTGCTCCCACTTTGTAGTCCCTTCACTCATCTAGGTTACTTTTCCTCTATTTTAGGACTATCATATCAGTCTTTTAAGGCTATTACATAGTCATAGGATTGCTCACACAACAGTCCTTAGTATGACTGCTCCAACTATTATGCTAACCTTTGAAAATAGGTCTTCTTTTCCTGATTGCTTGTGCCTTATGACTGTTCTTTTGTGCTTCTCATCACTGTTTCATATATGTTTTACCCTATTACCCTGCACCATATACATTCCACTATGATAGTCTTTTAGTAGTAGAGCAGGCCATGAAAAACCATACAAGTCTTGCATGATAACCCTAACCAAGAACACTTGATAGGGCCTTCAAGTGCTTGTTGACTTCATGTCATTTTTGTTGCACCTCTGCATCCTTTTCCATATGGTTTTGGAGTGTCTAAGACTATTTGAAGACCATAGTTTTTTGCCTTTTTGTGACTGTCATGCTGACTGCTTCATCTCTACATTTAGACAGTCACCTTTTGCCACCTCTTCAATGTGTACACTATTTTTCTTTGTTTTTTTCATGATTGTTTTTATACCTTTTTAGACTGTTCCTTACCTCCTCTGAGCCTTCTTCATTGCATATCATGAGTAAAACTCAATCCAAACTTATCAACCTCTTTGAAAGTTTACAAATCTCTTGTACCTGCTTACTTGACCACATAGACCTTAGAACAAAACTACTTGACGTCCTTTTAAACTGCCAAAAGGAAGTATGAGATATGATATGTATGTTTTTCTAGGGTCTTTATGATCACTTGACATGGTCTGCTAACCATTCACAAATTTGAATCTTCCCAAGACATACAAAATTTCAATACCCCTATAGGTCACTATTGATGGGTTCGGGGTTATAAGGTCTTGACATCTTATACAAAATATTCTAAGATTTTGACAGTCCTGTCCCTTGTTTCACAGAAGATCTTGGTTGGAGGTATCTACATGCATATATGGCTACTTTTTCTTTCCTCCTAGATGACTGTCTTGAAGATTAGACTCAAGGTCATTGTGAAGGCTTCCTTCATTCCAAACTGAAACAGCCACTATCATGACTATCATTTCCTCATTACTGAGACTGTCTTCTTTACAAAACTTAGTTGGTACTGCATTATTTCCTCTTCTCATTACCTTCATGTTAACTGGCCTTTACAAAACCTTACACACTCTTGTATGATTTTCATTTCTTCTTCACCCCACGAAGTTTGCTCAGATTGGAGACTCCACAATGACTATGGGATTTAAAACAATTTCTTTCAACTTTGTTTCCTCATACATTTGCATTCTTGGATGTTTTCCTTAGGGTTTGAAACATGCCAAGCTTTGCTCCACATGTTGAAAACTTTCATGGCCAAATGTAAAAGAAAACCCTAACAAATATTTGACTGATCCAAAGAACCTGAAACCAAAACATGGGAAAACCTAGAAACAACATTGACTCTGGACCTTCACAAACACTTGACTATTTTCAAATGAAAATATCCCTCTTCAAGGAGTACGTAAACATTTAGAAACCTTGAGGTACCTTTACTAATGCTGAGGTAATCTTCTTTACTCCAAAATATGTGACTTTTGGTATTTCAAAATTACATTTTTGAAACATTTTGATTCCTAAGACCATGAAACAATGCATTTGAGACTCTTTTAGACCCATCAAGAATCTTCAAAAACCCATTACCAGAACATAAGACCTATAAATGCTCTCAAGAAACCTCCTAATGATCATTTTTGAACCTACAAGGTGAAAATGTCAATAGTCATTGATGGCAAAATCTCTCCACTTTGTCTCTCTCCCCTTTTGACATGAAGTGACAAAGGGCTACTTACTCCCCTTGCAAGATAGGTATTTCTCCATTAAAATCTGGGAACTGTCATATGTTTGGTGAGAGTCCTCTATTTCCTCACCTATAGTTTCTATATCATTATTCTTGCTGGAAAAATCATCAGATTCATCTAAAATTTCTATTATATCCATCTTTTCAAAAAGTTCAAGTTCATTTGCATAGTTCATGTCACTTGTTTTCCTCTCATGTTCTTCAGCCACAACTGCATACTTCATATGTTCTTCCACTAGTAAAATTTATCATGCATAGGGAATCATATACAGTTTCATCAGGAAATCTTGAGATAATCTTGTATAGAAATGCTTTCAAGTTTCAAATATCAGTTGGAAGCTACCAGCAGACTTCCTCAGTTCTAACTCAACTCAAAAAGAAGGCACCATTCACAATTTCCTCTTGATAGGCCTACTAACCTCATGCAAACTCTTAACTCTTCCAAAATCTTGACTAAAATATGCAAATCCTTTATGACTGAGATCATTTGCAAAATCTAGACTGTACCATACCCAAACAACAAGAAGTCCTCAAAGATAGTACAAGAATCATGAGATGAACAACACCAGTTGACAGAGTATCTTTTAAAACCAACAAGTATCACCAACAAATTTCCTTTGAAACCATCAAAGCATCACCACTATAACACCATGTCAACAATATAAGACCATGAAAAGAAGCACTCTGAAATTAATGAAGACCACTGCCAAAAGTTAAAGCATATCAATGTCTTTTGCATGAAGTACTGCACATGAAAAACTATTGAGATACTTGCTCCCCTTGAGACTTATCAAACACAACAAGGCAACTTTGGTAAACATGTCACTGTTAATACAAACCACTTAATACCACTATAAACATGCAGAGAATAATACTCAGTCCAATGTTAAAGCATTGTAAAAATGTCACTGTGTTCTTTTTATCTCTTCTTGTATTATGTACCTTTCTCTACCATGTGTCAATACTAACTTTGCACTGTGTCAACTATATCCCTACATGTCATTTTCAACCAACAGTACAATCATGGTTGCACATTCCCTGCACCTCTACATTTTACATAATCAATAATCATTATTTACACTATGCATACTATTGTCACACTGTCCTACAATTGCCCTGTATCTCATCCTCATATTGTATGCCCTACATAATGTGCCCTAAACAGTCCTCATACCCTGCAGACCCCAATTTTAATCGTGCATACTGACCTAGTGACTGATACTACTATCCTTTATCTCTGTCTCCATTTGACAGGATCAACCTCCATACTATCTACAGATTATTCTTGCATTGTGCATATTAGTCTATTGTCTTGATTTGCCATCACTAACCAACTATATCTCATTCCACTTTCAATACACTCATTAGTTGTATTTGCTTACAAGTTTGTATAACCTTATTATCAAACCCATGTTGAACATATCATGTAAAACATGTCATTTTCATTAGACCATATGTTTGTGTCAAAAGGTTCATGTGCCTTATCTGCGCTTCTACATTTTTCATACATGTCTACCACAACACTTGCAACTATAACATTTTACAATCAGTCTATACTTTGATGGATTCCATACCCTATTCTAAAGCTCCAAGGATGCAGACAGAGGTTGTAGAGTCTAATTTTACAATTGCCAACTACATTTTATCGATTTAGTGTTGAAACCTTTTCAACAAACCTATGTGTGTGTATCCTTTTCACCATAATGCAAAGACATACACCAAGAAGTGAACATTTGACATCTACCTTTGACATCAAAGTGAATCCATCATCTCACTATAAAAGACATCACTACAACATCACTGAGACAGTCATTTGTGATGACAGATATGCACTGAATGTACTAGAGACAATGAACACATTCTATTCCTTCTCCACTTGCTCATTGACTGCTACAACCTCCTAATTTTCACCTTGGGAGTAGGAGATAGGACATTGAACAACTCCCCCTGACCTCATACTACTTCTTATGCAACTTGTGATGTATCTTGTTCAATATGCACAAGTTTAGGTTTATCCTTTTCTTGATTTTGTTTCCTTCTCCACACTTTCATAGGTTATCTCTTTTGTTTAAGTTTCTTCCTCCAAACTTTCTCAGGCTCTTTTCTTTTCTAACCTTTCAAACTAGGTGATCCTTTTCTACAACAATGTGCTTTGTGTCCAAGATTGTTGCACTTATAACATATAATATTGCAATCTAGATCAAAAGAATGATAGTTCCTTTTTGACAACCTATGAGTACTTCTATTGTTATTCCATGCATGATCATACATTCCATGCACTCTATAATTTATTTTTATGTGGCCAACATTGTTGCAATTGTAACACACAAGATCTACATTCCTTATTGAAGCAGAAGTGTTTCTTTTCATAAAATTAGACCTTCTCCTATGAGCAACTCTACATGTAGCAGCCTTATGACCATATCCATTACATGAATAACAATAACTAGGAAAGGAATAATTGTACCTTGCTAATTGATTTTACCTGGTAGTTGGAGATCCTGAGGACCTGATGGCTCTTCTTTTTCCTCCACTGTTGATGTTCTTGAAAAACCCATTATCAACACTCTTATCTTCTTCCTTCTTCTTGTCTTCAGTCTCATGAGTAGTAGAATGATAGTCCAGATCTATCTTCTTTCTAGGAGTTCCTCTGACTTTAGAAGTCTACCCCTTTTCATACCCTAATCTAGTAGTGTCCTTGTGATGTTTTTGCTTACCCAACATCTCATACAACTTATTGGTGTTGTCCTCAAACTTCTAATTTTTCTTTGTCTGAATATTGATATTTTCAAGGTCTTTTCTCAAGGTGACTCTCTCAGCCTCCAATTTTAGGCATTCAATTGATTTGACTTTAGATTTAGACTTTGTAACATTTGCTATCCTTTTAGCCTCTTCAATCTCTATTTTTTCTGACTCTTCAACTTGTACCCTTAAGTCCACAATCAGATTTCTTGCCTCTTCAAGATCTAAAAAATCTCTTTCAAGGTCTAAAAGTACTTTGTCCTTGGAGTCCTTTACTTGTTGAACTTGTAGCTCTAATCTCTAGTTCTCCTTTCTAAATTTCTTGATCTCATCTAGGCTACACATGATTATACTTAAATATCAATTTCACATTCATCTTCATCATGCTCCTGTTCATCTTGATTCACAATGTGGTCTCCTTCTTTGTCAACAATCTCAACAACAAAATCATCTTCTCTTTCAGATATATCATATTTTGTGTCAACTGGCAGGGGTGTTTCTTGCAACAACTCATCACTTGATTTGATATGAACTTTTTGAACAATTTTTTGCTTGGCATCTCTCCTCTTATTTTTTTTACACTTACGCATAGTATTCCACCTCCAAGATCTACCCAAGTCTGTTAGACTCCTACAAGGAACCTGTTGCTCTGATACCAATTGTTGGAATACTAAGGATCACTAAGGGGGGTGAATCAGTGATCTAATAAAACTAATTTATTCATCATCCCTTATTCATCATCCCAATATGAATGCAATTAACATCAACATACCAAAAACATAAAGAGCAACAGAATCATGAAACCATAACACAAATGTTTAAAGTGGAAAACCCTATCTAGGGAAAAACCACTGTCCAACCTCACCAAAGCTTTATTAGGTCTCACTGATTACATACATGCCTTACTGGCTAGGATCTCACTGATCACAGGATCTCACTGATCACATCAACTCCAATCTCAAGACAAGAAAAACAAATACACAGTACTACTCTGTTTACAGTTAAAACAAAGGTTAAAGATGAGTTCTATAACTCTTTTAATCAAACACCTTATCTCTCCTTTATTTGCATGCATACAGTAACACCATCTTTCTTTTTCACTTATGAACATTAACCCTACTTGTATACATAAAAGATATTATTCTTTACAAGAACCTCCTTATATCAGATCAATACAAACAAATAATAGAACAGCCTCACTTGAATCATTATACTACATCATTCCTTGACATGATCTCTCTCTGCCATCATAAACTCTATCATATGCATTCAAATGACCTTCATTCAATTGAACTCTCTCATATGAAGTCATGTTGTCTCTGCACTAAAATCATCTGATGTCTCTGTCCTCACAGTAGCCTTGTATTTATCTTTGTTTCTTTTCATTCATATCTACCTTTTTTTGAATCTACAAACCTCAACACTCTGTCATTATTCGCATTCCCTCCTGATCTCATAAAAATGATTCTATCTAGGATCCATCATCTACTCCTTCAATACAATATATCATATATTCCTCTGTAAGCTTAAGATCATCTCCTTTCATTCAGACTCCATCATCTACTCCTTCATTAGGGTTTTTAACCAATATAAAAAATATAGAACCTCTCATACCTTTTCATAGAGGTAAAGTAAACTGATACATGCACATGCTTTGATTGTTGAATGTATCTATAATAGGAAGGAGTGGGTAAATGATTCTCGCCATGCAACATGCATGTTCATCATTCAAATCAATTTAGGGGTTAGTTATTTTTAGCCCTGACACACAAACCCTACAATGAAACTATTGTAATAACTACTCAAAACGCAGATACAACCAACCGCTTGTCAATCTATTCTTGGCAAGTAACCATTGGTATTCAAAGCAAGTTTAAATTATAACCATCGATAACCTTTCTCCCACCCTCAAATCTTTCAATATTAGCCTTCGATACACATTTGGTACCCACCGACAAGAGACTAACTGGAGAGAGCCAATTTTATTAGGTAGAAGGGTCAATTTCTATATGAGAGAGGTGACATACATTGTCACTTAAGTTATATGATGACCTTTTAGTAGGTCAACAACAAATTATAACAAAAAATGCAATTGGCTTGACGGTCAAGATATAACCTTATGTTTTTAAGGTCTAAGCCTAAACCCTAGACTTCACAAGAGCACCATATAAGAACAATGGTCACTGTATATTTGAGGTATGGCCTATGAAGAAAACTCTCCATAACAATGATATTAGACACCTTTGACACTGCATAACATCAATCAACTGAGAAAAGCTTGACATCAATGAACCCTCCTTTTTTACTTGTCAAAGACTTTTGGTCATCATTCTAAATTCAATAGAGATTATCCTATCATTGAAACTGTAGGAGCCAACTAAGATCTCCTAATATTACTCTAACAATCCATAATCATAATGCATATAACCTTACCTCTGTCCACTATGTACATCAACACCTCTACTTCTTGCATCCCCCTGAACCAAGATATGCTATTATCTGATATGGGCTCCTGAAGCCATGAACACCATGTCATGAAGTAGAACACCATGACATGAAGCATCCTGAAGCATGGCATGAACACCATGATCATCAACTCAAACAAAATTTTGACATCAAGAAGGCAAATGAGTAATTCCAACTGTGAGTTCATAAATACTAATCTAATCATATCCTGATAAAGTGATTCATAGTCACCATGTGATACCCTTTCCTTGAATCACCTTTACATCAACATGAAATAAGATGAATACTATGCATGAAGCATGACAATCACCATGAAATCAAACAACACAACAACCTCTTGTCTTCACTTGTTCATTGTGTCTTGACTTGATCATTGACCAATCAATTGAGTGATCACTGATATGTGCCTTCACCACTGCACTGATATACCAAATCACTGAACAAAAGCTCTCCTGATGACAATGTTTCTTCTAATGAGATCTCCTTGTCATGACAACTCTGTGGCCTACATCATGATGACATAGATGATCAATAAGGATAGTGTTCTAAAGAAGTAACTTCTGATTCATGAACAACATCAATTCCTTAATCATGAACCCTATACCATGAAGCATAGAGATTATTAACAAGGGAAACATCAATTCATTAATAATGAACCCTATACCATGAAGCATAGAGATGATCAACAAGGGAGCATGACAAACATCATAAAACATGAACCATGAATAACCTTTTGACATCAATGAAAAACCTCATTCCAACATCATCATGACCACTACCTGCTACCCCTAAGAGGTAGCCTCCAACATCAATCTAGAATAAGGAATGAATCTTGAAATCCACTGGACTAATGCATCTCCTTATGCATCTAGTTCAAAGAAGGAGGGGAAATAACCCCTAACTTCTCCTGAAGATACTCAAATGTATCCTTAAGAAGAGATTTGGTGAATATGTTAGCAACCTGGTCCTTTGTAGGCACATACTCAAGCTTCACTTCATTCTTTGCAACCTTCTCTCTCAGAAAGTGATACCGGATTGTGTAATGCCCCGCCATGCAACCCTAGAGATAAGTCAACTAAAGCAATAAAAAGGCAGAATTTTTTTTTTTTTCCTAAGTAATAGAATTAACTAATTATAACATAGTCTAATACAACAAGTTAACTACATCTATAGGGATAACATGACTGCATTATTGAAATTAAGCAATAACTAACAACATACATAACTCATTCAAAACATGTCTACATTACATGATCTAACTAATAGTCATTGTTTGTTCTAAATCTGAGTGCACAAAATAGATACACTCACACACAAGTTGTAATGTCTACCCTAGAAAATCTTAGTGATTAACAAGAATGAAATCATCGAAATAATAGAAACAATCTACAAGATTAAACTTAATAAATTTAATATTACATAACGATGTATATCAATAATCATCAAATATGAAATATAAGGTACAACTTTTCAATTAAAATTGATACACCTTTATACACAGTTACCAATACTACCAGATAGTCATCTATTCACCAAATGGGAAGGTGCCTCCTTAGCTCCAAAATCTTGCATGACTATAATTCTCAACTGCACATCTAATAAAACATTAGTCCTTGTTAATTACATAATTCAAATATCAATTACATCAATGACAAACCTAAGGCCCTAAGGGGCTGACCTAATGTCTCGGGGGCTCATGATGGCCTTGGCTACGTACGCGTAGCGCAGAGACATCATAGTTCAGGGACTTCAACTTGCAATCACAAGATGGTTTCATCCAAATCAAAGCCTCTAAGATGACATTCACATGATAATGACAACCTCTCAAACTTAGATACACATTTGCAGTTCAATTCATACTTGAGGATAGTAGGAGATTAATGTTTTCCTATACCACAACATTCTCATGATATATCACAAATCAAGCATGAGCTAAGGTTTAATTTCCTTGAATCAATTACGTAATTATTCCTCAAGGTTCATTGTAAATAAACTAGGAAGTCTAGCTCACACTAGTAAACCACAAAAGAATAAATTAATTTAACGAGTACGTGATACCAAACCTTGTCTAAAGTAATCTATGCACAAGAGACAAAACATTCATGTTCAACCATGTTGTAATTTTCATCTATTCTCCAAGTACATAAACATTGAGGAGGTTGTAACCTCATGACATAATTGATATCATAAGTAACATACTCTTAGCATATACACTTAAAAGATTCAAAACCAATAACCTAATAACAGAGTCTCAATCATCGTTACAACATGACTAAGATGTAATCATATAATTTCTACCATCAATAGCATGTATGAGCATATTTCCTACACCAAGGATTAACTAAATCTAAAATGATGATAACTAATCCTAATAAATCCTAAAAGTAACTTAATCCTCTTTCTAGCATAAGGAATCCATGCAAGTATAAAAATGATAACACTATCACTAAATTCACAAAAATCATAATCTACCCATAAAAAAAAAATTAAAAAAAAAAAACATTTACTTTCCACTCTACTTTTAAACTCAAATATCATACTAATATCCACATCTATCCAAGAAATAAGCATACCCAATTAAGGTTCCCAATCATATCAAGTTTGAAGTTCAACCAAGCATGTTAACACATATACATATATATATTTATAAGCTCCATCGTAAATACTAAAACCATATGTAACAATTTACCAAGGTCTATAACTCCACATAGGATTACACAAATTTTCTATAGTACATAAACTCATATGAAAAGGTAATTGATCTTCCTTATAACATTTCATCATAACACTAATACTCTTACACTCGACTAATTTACCCTATCAAAGACATCTAAAGTTCAACATTCCTAGGAAACCTATCAAGTAATTAACTATCATAAAATCATAATTTCGTCTCTAAGAGTCATATTTTATGTCTTATCACCCTAGTGACAAAACAAGGATCAAATTCTATCCAATATAAGCATTATTCTAAAACCAATTACTAATAAATTTTGACACTAGCATAGATATCACATTTACGCAATTACCCTAAGGCACAGCTCTATTATGCACTTTTAAGATCCTAAGGATTCCATTATCAACCATCATTTAATAACCATTAAATGCATAATTTATAATCATGCCTATCCTAACTGAAAGCCTAAATTAATAATTGTTAGCAAGATATTCGACAATATGCATTTTCTTTTCTTTAACAAACAAATAAACCCTTCTTGTCACCCTACTAATGCATGAACACATAATGCCAACTATCAATCCAATTAAAACACATTTTCCATACGAAAGATAGGTTCACTGCTAATCCAAAAATCAAGTAAAATATTACCTTATTTATTTATTTATTTATTTATTTTCTAGTTTTCCTATACAAGCATCAAGTGAATGAAAAACAATTCCTTTGATAAAGTTCTATTCCATTTACTTACATATATAGTGAATTAACAATCTTAGATCATTACAACAATTACTCTTGAAAAATAAACTATCCCCAAAAAGGAAATCATTAATCAACACATTCTATCCCAAGTTCAATCTTTATTGCAAACTCATTAACCTTAATACTTAGAAGATATTGAAAACTAAATTAATTCTATATTCTAAAAATTAGAATCTAATTCATTCTCAAATATATATATTTTAAAATACTAATTTCCTAAACCCAAAAAAAACTTGCATACATTATATTATCTATTATCTTTTATTTCTTTCATTACATTTACTTAAGAAAATATTAGTATCTTTTATTTCTATCATTACATTTACTTAAGAAAAGATTAGGATATATTCTAACTTAAGTTAATCTTTAAAAAAAAAATAGAAAGATGAAATTTCTTACGTGGAAGTAAACTTATTACTAATACTTATCTAAAGGAAAAAGTAAGACTAACTCAGACTTATTATTATTATTTCCTTTAATCTTAACTTTTCTCATATGGATGTAATAATGGGAAACCTCATTTATTCCCACACATTGATATATTTATTAAAAAAAAAACCAGAGATTATTAGTAAAATGGAGAAGGATTTAGGTGCTGCTGAAGAAAGAGTTTTTCCTACCAAGCAAAAGCATGATGTCTACAAAGAGTTAAAAAGGTCGATTTTGGCCAGGATTCATCAATAGAAGAGATGCCATTCCAAGGAAAACAATGATTGTAGAATATGCACAATGCAAGAATGCTTTCAAAATCTAAGAATAAATGAAGCACTTCAGAATAAATCCTAATATTGTAAATTTACTTTTGTTCTAGGTGCATGCAGCTATGTAAAGAAGAAGCGTTATTTCTCTTCTGCAAAGGTGAAAGTTAGTGATTGCATTTTGTTTGATATTCATGCCCATGGAGAATTTATTAGAGTTGTGAAGAACCTAATAATGATCTCCAAGATTGTCGCAAGAGAAAATGTTGTGAGAGATGTGAAGCTTTTCCATCATTTTCAACAGGAACAATTTTCTTATGGGAATTATTGGTGAAGCTAACCGAAGCAATAGGCTTACACTATAATAATGTATACAATATCGGACCTCTAGAAATAATAAATGAACATCCATCAAGCTTAACAGTAGGGAGGGTATTTGCTAGATGATGAGATATGAGAGCATAGACAAAGCACAATAAAGGTTTTGAGAGAATGCCTCAAAGAAAAATTAAAGCAAAGATTGCTAGATTCACAAAACTAAAATTGTTGAGTCAATAATAGAGGTTTCACAAAACCAAAAAGAACCTGATGCAATTATGGCCGAATTTCATGTTGGTACAACTCGGGTCTTAATCACCACAGATGTTTGGGCTCATGGACTTGATGTTCAGCAGGTTTCGATGGTGATAAACTATGACCTTCCCAACAATCGTGAGCTTTACATTCATAGGATCGGTAGCTCAGGTCGTTTTGGTCGAAAGGGTGTTGCTATAAATTTTGTTTGAATTGATGATATAAGAATTCTGAGAGATATCGAGTAGTATTATAGACAAAATGCCCATGAATGTGGCAGATTTAATCTGATCTCTTTGTTTGTTCCTACCTGTATTTTTAACTTCCGAAGGATTGTCGAGTTCTTATTTGGGTAGTGCATTGAATTTTGCTAAAATTTGCAGCAATGGGGCCTATTTGCTTGACTTGGTTAGACAGGCTGGTGTGAGCACAATAGTTTGTCGTTCTGTTCTAAATTTGGAGTTCTGCAGTTTGGGACAAAAATCATGCTTCCACATTTTGCCTGAATGAGTTTCTCTATTTTGTAGGTGATTGCGTGGGTTGCTGTGTACTGATCAATGCTCAGATATGTATAATGAGTTTATTTGTATCCTCTCATTCATTATAACAAGTTTGACATTAATAAAAAAATAATAATAGAGGTTTCAAGTGATAGTGAATGGTGGGTTCAAAGCCAAATACTATGAGTCTTACAATCATTCAAGCATTTTCCCAAATCTGAACCAAAATAGGAGCTAAGATACAGGGTAAGTCTTCTTTCAAAACAAATGACTGGTAGTAGCATGTATCATGTCCAAAGAATACACTGTTTGCAGATTAGACACAACTGGAAACAAATTTCCTGAAAGTGACATTATAATTTAGAAAATAAGGATCTTTACAGATAGAAATTATTCATGGAATTATTCAGACAATTATATTCATGCCAATCTTTAATTTTCCTACAGAAGTTAGATATCATACCTCGATCTTTCTCCTCAAGTTCCATCTTTTCTCCTCTCAGAAATCTAATGAAAACCTTTTGAATATGCATCAACATGCAGAGACTGCATCCTTCTGGTTTTTCCCCATGCCTCCCCTGAAGAGTATACGTTTCAAACTAAAAAATAGAAAAGAGTGGTTAATGCCCATAAGAAACTAAAGTAGAAAAGAGTAGTTAATGCCCATGAGACCTCAATTAGATAAAATGATGCCATCCCAGAATCTTTTTCGAAGATACTCAATTATCTATCTATTTAATAAAGTCATTATTATTATTTCCCATTAAATATTTATTTATAATCTATATTGCCAAAACTAATGCAATTAATAAATTTTCCATGACTAATAATCATTAGATAAAAGATTATTCTAAATCAATTACAATGCAAAAATGCAATTTATTTCATTTCTACATAAATGAATGACCCACAACAATTAAACAATCCAACTAAATAACTCAAATGTCTCAGCCAAGGCGAATACGGAGGGGCACTACAGATTGAGATATGTTTTTTCCTTGAGTGCATCACCAAATTATTTGAAATGTTAATAGGACTAGTATTATCACAGAAGATTGGAATTGGCTCATCAAATACAACACTAATATCTTCAGAATTTTCTACTGCAATGTATTCTAGCTCTGTAGTAGATAAAGACATTAAATCTTTCTTCTTACTTAACCATGACACCACTTTGTCTCCAAGAAAGAATGCATCACCACTTGTAATTTTCTTGTCATCTACACATCCTGCCCAATCTGCATCTATATAAGCACTCTGAGAAAAGTCAGTACCCTTTGGATACCACAAGCCATGATCCAGAGTGCCCTTTAAGTATATGAATATCCTCTTCACTACTACAACATGTGAATCTCTAGGATCTTCTTGAAATCTAGCCACAAGACAAACTACATGCATAATATCTAGTCTAGTAGCAGTCAAGTATAACAATCCTCCAATCATTGACCTATACCTGCTCTAACCAGCCTTAGGTGATTCATCATTCTTTCTCAGCTTGCAACCAGTTGTCATAGGGGTACATACTAGTTTAGAATCTTCCATTCCAAACTTCTTTAACATTTCCTTGACATACTTTGATTGTGAAATGAAAATACACTTATCTATCTGATTGATCTGTAGCTCAAGGAGGAAGTTCATTTCTCCACACATTGACATCTCAAATTATTTTTGCATCTCATATGCAAATCTCTTACACATAACTTCATTTCCTCCAAAGATTATATCATCCACATATACTTCAACAATCAGAATTTGGTCTTTACCTGCTTTGATGTACATATTGTTGTCTATAGAACCTTTACTGAAACCATGCTGCAATAAATACTTGTCTAACCTTACATACCAAGCTCTGGGGGCTTTCTTCAATCCATACAGTGCCTTCTTCAATCTATAAACCATATCTAGTTTATTTGACAATTGAAATCCATCCGGTTGTTCTATGTAGACTTCTTCTTCCAGTTCACCATTCAGGAAAGCAAACTTCACATCCATTTGATATACCTTGAAATCCTTATGTGATGTAAAAGCCAAAAACATCCTAATAGCCTCCATTTGTGCCACTGGACCATAAGTTTCCTCATAGTCTATTCCTTCTACTTGTGAGTAACCTTTACACACAAGTCTTGCCTTGTTTCTTACCACTTCTCGATTCTCATTCAGTTTGTTCCGGAATACCCACTTAGTTCCAATCACATTTTTATTTGCTAGTCTTGGGACAAGTTCCCAAGTCTGATTCTTTTCAATCTACATTAGTTCTTCTTCCATAGCCTTAATCCAACACTCACCCTTGCATGCTTCAATCACTTTTTAGGTTCAACTTTAGAGAGTAAACATAGATTTACATATTCTTCAATAGCTTTCCTTCTTGTCAGCACACCTTTGTTGTTGTCACCAATGATTTGATCTTCAGAATGATGCTTCTGTACATACTTGGGAGTTTTAGGAGTCTTTTTCAGAGCATCTTCTTCTTTAGTCTGTATTTCCTTCTCATCAACATTTTCTTCTTCTCTACAAGAGGACTCATCTGAATCTAATTCATATCCATTAAATTCTAAACTCTTTTGTAGATCTTCATCAACTTTGACATTTGCACTCTCAACAATCCTTCTTAACTTCTTGTTGTAGCACCAGTAAGCTTTGCTTTTAGTAGAATACATGTATAAGGAAGATAACTTCATCAGACCTTGCATCAAACTTTCCTAGGTTTTCTTCATCCCCTCTGATATAACATTTGCTTCCAAACACTCTGAAGTACTTAGCAGTAGGAATCCTTCCATACCATAACTCATAAGGAGTCTTAGTATTGTTTGTCTTTGCTTGCACTTTGTTTAGTATGTAAACAATAGTATGAATTACTTCTCTCTAGTACACTTCTGGTAGGTTTGCTTCCTTTATCATTATTCTTACAGCTTCTTAAACAGTCCTATTCTTTCTTTCAACTACTCCATTCTGCTGGGGACTCCTAGGGGCAGATAAGTGCCTCTTTATTCCATGATTCTCACAAAACATGTTAAATTCATTGGAGGTGAACTCTCCACCTCCGTTAGACCTCAAACATTTAATTCTCATATCCATTTCATTCTCAACCATGACTTTGAATGCTTTGAACTTATCTAGGGCTTCAGATTTTTCTTTGAGAAAAGTAACCCATGTCATTCTAGAATAATCATCAATCAGTAGCATGAAATACCTATCACCTTGAAAACTCCTTACCTTGGTAGGACCACAAAGATCTATATGTACTAATTCCAATAGTCTAGTAGAATATTGATCCTTGACTTTGAAACTGCTTCTTCCTTGCTTTCCAATTTGACATGCCTTACAAACAACATTGATAGGCTTTGTAATCTTTGGCAAGTCTCTCACAGGTTGAGCAGAACTAATTCTTACCGGGCTATCAAAATTGATGTGACACAATCTCCTATGCCATAGCCAACTCTCATTGATCTAAGTCATGTATCAATAACCATCACCACCTATGATCTGATAAACATTTCCATCTATCCTCTTTCCAGCAGCTATTACAGTTCCAAAATCTTTTTTGATCTCACAACCACCATCCTGAAACACAAGATTGTATCCTTTGCTACACATTTGTCCAACACTCAAGAGGTTATGCTTTAAACCCTTAACATAAATAACATCATTAGTATTATACTTTCCATCAAAACTAATTAAGCCTCTTCCACATATCTTAGCATTTGTATCATCACCAAATGTAACTAGTCCTCCATCATATTTTTTAAGTTTAACAAACTTACTTTTATCACCGGTCATATGATTTGAGCATCCACTGTCAATAACCCAATAATTCTTTTCCTATGTAGTATGAAAAGCATATATCAAAGTGTTTTTAGCATTGAGACCTACCTCTGGAGCCTTTTCCTTTACACATTTCCCAAAGTTAGTAGAAACACTATCATCTCTTAAAGCTATGAATAGGCATTCATTATCGTCACCATTCTCATAGTAGCTTTTCTTAGGCACTCTACTTTTGTTCTCCCTATTCTTACTCCTCAAAATTCTTTCTGACATCTTGAAGCATAATGACCTATCTTGCCACAACTGAAACACTTGAAAGGCAACTTACCACTGTACTTACTAGTACCTAATTTCATTCTTCTCACAAAATTAGCTTCCAAATCATCTAAATCCTCCTAATCTGATTCCATAGTCTTCTCAAATTTTCCATCCTTGGAGGCATTCTTAGCCTTTGCACTACTTGTACCAAATTCTCTTATTTTAAAAATAGTTAAGGTGCTAAGCAATTGATCTTTGGTAAACTAATTCAAATTTTGTAATTCTTCATTAGCAGAAACCTTATGACTGTAAGCTTTAGGAAGAGTTTTGAGTACCTTCAATATCACTTCTTTTTCATCCACTTTTCCACCAATACCTTTGATGCCATTGACAACTTCATCCACCCTCTATAAGTAGCTTGTAATATTTTCATCTTCAGACATTCACATGGTCTCAAACATGAGCTTTAAATTCTACATTTTAGCTTGCTTGACCTTATCATCTCCTTCATGAATACTTTCTAACTTTTTCCAAATTTCATTAGCAGTTTTGAGATCCATGACTTTCACCAATTCAAAATTAGAAAGACCACTTAAAAGAGAATACCTTTCTTTACCATCGATTTCATTGGCCTTGACCTCATTTGTAGTACTTAGACCATTATCAAGTATTGTATATTCAGTCATTGCGGACTTCCAGATGTCATATCCAAGAGAAATTAGATAAACTTCCATCATTATTTTCTAGAAAGCATAGTCGAATCCATCAAACTGGGGAACATCCTTCTTGTGCACCATCTTGGATCTACCTCAAACGATTAAGCTCTCTTCCAAGGAACCTTTCTTTGATACCAATTGTTGAATGCACAAGACAACTGAGAGGGGGGATGAATCAGTTGTAGCTTAAAATTCCAAAACCCTCACACATTCAAATCCACATTAATCCAATTAACCTTTAAACAATTATGATGATTAAGCATGAAAAGAAAATAACAGAAACTGAATCACAACACCATACACAAGAGAACACTGGATTTTATGTGGAAAACCCAAGAAGGGAAAAACCACGGTGATGATTAGCTCACAATATAAAGTAGTATCAACACTGAATTACAAAAGGCTCACTATCGAAGGGCTTACTACCTAAAGGGCTCACTGCCCAGAAGAAAGTCTCACTGCCAAAGGGCTCACTACCTAGAATGAAAGAGATAGAAGAGGTGGCTCATTGCCAAAGATGAATTGTTATAATTGCATCTAACATATGCAAGGAGTATAGTTTCAATGAAGTTCAATATTCACCACAACATCAACATCATCTTCGTAGCATCACTGAGGAATAGTAGACACCTTCTGCTCACTGCATCCAGTAGTCTAACACATGAAAGCTTATACTACACCACACATTCAACCACTTTGTTATTCACATCATATCCATCACATGTGCATACCTGATTACAATCCCTTAACACTTATTTATAGTGTCTTCAACCTTGAGAGCATTCTCCAAGGTTGGAAAATCACCTCAACCTAGAAGATTCAAATTAGGTCTAGACCTAAACATTCCCACGGTAGAAAGGAATGAAGGAAAACCTCAACACATATTAGCTCAGACCTAAATTCATCCAAGCATGCCACTCCAAGCTTTCACATTCATCAAAGCACCTCCACAATTAGTGTAAACACCCAAGGTCAGCCAAACCTATGTTAACACAATGAAATTTTAAGTACACGCTTCCTCAAACCCAACGACAACTCGCAAACCACATGCAAGGCTTCAATATAGTCTAGAGTATTCCACAAACATCTTGAAACATCTTGAAATCTAACAAATTCCTCTGCAACAACTTTCACTTGCCGCACATCCTTATCAATATATTTAACTGTCTCTGTCATGCACTATATCTCTAGAAATCAACTTCCAGAGCACCAAACCATGAACAACTTCAACAAAAGAAAGATATGAACCTTATAAGCACAATTCCATAACTACAAGACCTGAAGCCACTTTGCAGATAAATGTGGAGCAAAGACATTTCTCCCAACACCTCTACAATACTCAGAAACACAGTCCACACACTAGTGAACACAACTTCCTCTACACAATGAACCAAATCACAAAATTTGGAATATAACATCTCTGAACAACGTATCGAAACTGCAAAGATAGATTTTCAACAAAGAAGAAATGTGGAGCAAAAGTAGAATACTACTTTGTTAAGCCAAACATTCTCTTCAACACTTTGTTTCCTTTATTAATCAAATTTCCTCAAAAGCACTTGGAAACCAACCATCAGAAACATATTCCTAAAATCTTTAGAACTTCTTCAAAGCAACTAAATCATCTTCAACAAAGCAACTCAATCAAACAGCAACAACCTCATCAGTAGACACAGTTGACACCAATGACAACACAACCTTGTTGACATCAACGACAACACTGTGCACATACTCGCAACAATAGTAACCTCATAGCTCTCATATTGTTGCATATTTTATTTATTATTAATTTTTTAAATCAAATTAATTATAATTTAGACACATATTTTCCCATAACACAACTTTTTATATATATACTCAAAGTATTATTTTTTTTGAAACAAGGACATCAATATGGAGGGTGTCATATTTTTTGAATTTCTTTTCCATTTTTTTCTATTTTTCCACATGTGTTAAACATAGGTCTTTATGTTTGGTAAAAAAACCTATGTTTATTATAAAATAGAAGATAAATATGATAATGAAATAAAAAGTATTATAAATTATACTTTTCAAAAATCTTAATTTAAGGGGTACATTCATGTAAAATCTCATATTGTGAAGACTTTGTTTGATTGTGGAAAACATGACCCTCCAATAGAAGGTGAACATGTGGAATGTGTGCCACATAGGTGTCATTTAGGCACCTTCAATCAAAGGTCCTCAATTAGAAGGTGACCTTCAATTGAAGGTCCTTCATTAGAAGGTCACCTTTGAAAATGTGTCATAAAAATGTTAGAATGTTGAAAATGGACCTTTGATTGAAGGTCCTTTAACTTAAATGAACATAAGTGACATGTGGAATGGTCAAGACCTTCAAATGAATGACCTTATAACAAATAAAAACCTTCATTTGAAGGTGCTCCAACTTTTCACCCTTCCAAAACTTGTTTTTCAAAATGGCCTACAAGTGGGACAAGGCTTTATGCTTCCACTTAGACACTAGAACTTGGTATGGGTGCTAGTGACCTAATGGAGGACACTAGTATCCACCATGTGTACTAGTGAGTCTCCCCCTAGGACACTAGTGCCCACCATTGGAATTGGTGACCTTTTTCCTAGGACATTATGCTACACCCTTAAACTTACATTGGTATAGATATATGAGTAGTCGGCTTGTGGCTACCTTAACTCTTAATTAAGTTATATAATCTTTAATATAGACTTATATAGGTATTTAGGTTAACCTAGGTGATATATTGTGGTATGTAAGTTAGCTTGGGTGATATCCAAGGCTTGAGTATGGCATATATATAGGAGGTAGAAGTTGGTAGGATCATATTGCAAATTGTATTCTTTATTGGAGACTTTTAGAGGTTGCCCCCTCCAAGTGGCATATTATTATCAAGTATTTACATCATATTTACTATTATATTCTTCTATTGTGCAATTTGTTTCATTACAAGTGGTATCAGAGCATGATCTTAGCATCGTGAAGGCAAAAACAACATGAATTTTTTAATTTTAGAGGTCAATTTGGGAAGTGTATATATCTCTTATTTTGGAGAATATTTTCAAGATTTTTAGTGGGTTTTTCAAGGGCATATTGAAGGTACTACAATCAATATTTGAGCACATTTGGACTATATTTGAAGAAGATATTGATAAATTAGGGTTTCCACCAATTTCTCTCTCAAGGCTACAAATTAACAGATTTCGTGGAGACTTTTTGGGAAGTCAGATCTAGGCCATGGTAAGTTACAATAAAAATTTAAGATAAATTGGATTTATTTTGTGTGATTTATTGTAAAATTATTTTCCCTCATCATGATGGGGCTAGTTACAAGAGGCAAAGGGAATCCTGCCACACCTAGAAAATCTCCAGACCAAGAGGATACAAAAAGTGGGGATGCTCATACTAATAATGTAAATGAGGAAATCACCAAGGTGGAGGAAGAGATTTCATTAGTGAATATGGAGATAGTGAAATGTCCAGGAAAGTGGATTCCCTTATGAATGCTATGAACAATAAAGAAGCAAATTCACTTACTCAAAACTGGGAGGGAGAAGATGGTTCTAAGGGACATGATTCTTGGGGCTTTGAATTATATCTCAAGATGGATCAACACTCCAATCAACCTATGGCTAGGAACTTCATCCCAAATATGGACATGTAAAATTTTGATGGTCAAGATCCTAACAATTGGCTTTGCCAAATGGAGCAATTCTTTGATATTCACCATGTTCCTTGTCAACAAAAGGTGGCAATGGCATCCTTATATTTGGAACCTAGCCAATTCATCTGGTATCGTTGGCTATGTGAAGAAAATAAAAATAAGGGATGTGTGATTACTTGGAGTGTTTTTCAAGAGAAACTCACTACACACTACGGTGACAACCTTATGGATAGCTACTTCAGCCAAATTATATTCATCAATTCCACACTTTGTCTTTAAGAGTGGAGAATGTAGCAATAGAAAATTTGTTGAAATTAATCCTAGGAGGCTTAAAGGATCATATCAAATATGAGGTACACATGTTTTATCCAAATTCTATCTCTCAAGCAATGATTATGGTAAGGCAAGTAGAGGAAAAGTTTATGGTTAATAAAAGGCAAGGTTTTGTAAACATAAGAGATAATTTACCACTCCTTTACAGTCACTTCCTTAGCCTACTAGATTGATGCCACAACAAATTGAAGAGAAGAGAGCAAAATGATTATGTTTTAATTGTGATAGAAAATATAGCTGAGGACATAAATGCATTGAAAATAAATTATTTGATATTGAAGGGTTGAGAGATGAAGAAGAGGAGGGGGAACCAACCTTAGAGGGGGAAAATGAGTTAGCTGAGTCAAGAGATACTCAACCTATCATTTCTATTCATGCACTGGCTGGAGTTAGTGCCCCACAAACTCTCAACGTGGTTGTCTTCTTGAAGAAAGAGAGAGTAACAGTATTGATAGACTCAAGAAGCACTCATAACTTCATCAACAAGAAGTTAGCAACTCATTTGAATTGTTTTATATTTCCTGCTCTAAAATTTTAGGTTCAAATTGTAGATGGGGGTACTATTAGTTGTTCAAGAAAATATCATAGCATTAAATTATCATATAAGAATATCAACTTGATTATCTAATGTTTTCTATTCCCATGGGGGTAGTAGATATTATGTTGGGAGTAAAGTGTCTCACCACATTAGGAACAATAGAGATAAACTTCCAACATCTATTCATGAGATTTAATTCAGAGGGAAGAATATTGGATCTAAGAGGGTTACGTGCCAAGTCCCAACAAATAGCAATCTCTTATCAAATACAAAAAATGCTTAAAAAGGGGGCTGATGGATTTGTGGCACAATTATTTTCATTAACAACCTATTAGCCAAATGTTCCTATCTAGAGAGATTTACAAGCAATTATATATCATCACTAAATGGTTTTTAGAAATATGCCCAAATGATTGTCTCCAAAAAGGGACCGAGATCATGCCATCCAGCTAGTACCATGGAGACAACCACCCAACATCAAGTCTTACAAGTACCCATATATGCAAAAAAGTGAGATTGAGAAGATAGTTTAAGAGATGCTAGAGGCAGGTATTATAAGGCATAGCCAGAGTGCCTACTCCTCTCTTGTTGTGATGGTGCATAAGAAAGATGACACTTGGAGCATGTGTCTAGACTATAGAGAGCTAAACAAGTACACCATCAAAGATACATTTCCTTTTCCAATTATTGATGCTTTACTAGATGAATTGAATGGAGTTATATTTTTTACAAAACTAGATCTCAGATTAGGTTATCACCAAATTCAAATTAAGAAAAAGGATGTTCCCAAGATAGCATTTAGGAATCATGAGGGTCATTATGAGTTTCTAGTCATGCCATTTGGTCTTACTAATGCCCCATCTACATTTCAAATCTTGATGAATGCCATCTTTAAGCCATTTTTAGGAAGTTCATATTAGTGTTCTTTAATGATATATTGATTTATGGCAAGACTTGGGAAGAGAATTTGCATAATGGAGATCAAGCATTACAAGTCCTCAAAGAAAACTAGTTGTATGCTAAACATTCCAAGTATGCTTTTGGTCTCAAAGAGGTGGAGTACTTGGGTCACATAATGTCACATGAAGGAGTAAAATTGGATCCTAACAAAATCAAGGCTATAATAGAGTGGCCTATTCCTAAAACTATTAAGAGCTTGAGGGTTTTCCTTGGAATCATTGGATATTATAGAATATTTTTGAAGAACTATGGTCACATAGCAGCACCACTTACAACTTTTTTGAAGAAAGATGCTTTTTAATGGAATGAGTTAGCTAATACAACATTTGAGAGACTGGAGGAGGCTATGTGTACCACTCTAGTTCTAGCCACTCCAAACTTCACCAGGGATTTTATTGTGGAGTGTGATGCTTCAATAAATGGTATAGGAGCAATTCTCAGGCAAGAAGGAAGGCCCATTTCTTTTGAAAGTCATCAATTAAAGGGTAAGAATCAACTCGAGCCCATTTATGAATAGGAAATGCTAGTTATTCTTCATGCAGTGAAATAGTGGAGGCCATATTTAATGGGTAGACACTTCAAAGTCAAGAAAGATCATGATAGCCTCAAATATTTTTTGGAGTAACAATTATCACCAGAAGAGCAACAAAAATGGGTCACTAAGATTTTGGGATATGGCTTTGAGATTGTCTATAAGAAAGGTAAAGAGAATATAGTGGTTCATGCACTATCTAGAAAGGATGAGAAGAACGAGGTATTATTATGTGCCATTTCAATAGTCTAAGTAAATTGGGTAGAAGAAGCCAGAGCAGAGTGGTAGAATGATGAGGCTACAAGAAATATCATTCAATAGTTGCAAACTAATCCTAGCAGTTCAAATAAGTTTTATTGGAAGGGAGAATGTTTATGGTATAAAGAGAGGCTATACCTATGCAAAAATTCTATCCTCAAACATAATATTCTCGAAGAGCTCTACGGTTCTCCAGTTGGCGGTCATTCAAGATTTTTTAAGACATCATAGTATCAAGTAGGATTTCTTTTGGGATGGGCTTAAAGGTGATGTGTCAAAGAAATAAAGGAAAAACAATTAAGATACTAGGTCTCTTGCAGCCATTAGTCATCCATAGCCAGTGATGGGAAGAGGTATCCATGGATTTCATCATAGGCCTTCCAAGATCTAAGGGTAAGAGTGTCATCATGGTAGTTGTGGATCGCCTCACTAAATATGCCCATTTTTTGCATTATCCCATACTTCCTTTATATATGCATTTGACTACCTCCTATAACCCTTTTTAAATCTCAATCTAGATCAATGGCTCAAACTAAATTTCCCTGAAGATCAACAACATTAGTTTATTGGCAGATAACTTAAGTTTTAGGTAGTTCAATCAGCCAAAGTGCATTCCTCTATTGAAGTTCTCTAGATCATGCCTCATAGCCACACTAGAATTTCCCCAGTCCACTACTCTATGCCTTCAAACTCTACTTAAACATTGATCAACATTAACGGTCAGGATCAACTTACATCTAAAATCGACATCTTTGGCACATAAAAAAGATCATCAAAGAGCAGATGATTTAACCTATTAATCTACCATAACCAATGGAAATTTTCCACATATATGCTTTATACTTCTTGACCTTACTTCCCTTATGCTTTTGAACAATACTTAAGTCATCACTATAATCAATGGCCTTGATCAACTTACCTTGAAGATCAATAGTATTTGTCAATTGACAAATTACTCAGGAGTCAAATAGTATGATCTATTGATATACCACTATCATTGATTAGAGGTTGACAAACATCTAACATTGCTTTAGAACTTTGTGCAAATTTGTTAGTGAGTGGAGTGGCATACATCCTTAGATCAAAGTTGATTATGGTTATCACTACTCTCTTTTTTATATGCCTATGCCTAATAATAAATTGGCATGTCACCATCTCTTTCTAAAGAACCTTGAGCTATGTCCACATTGGTTGATGGCATGGACTACTACAATATAAATTTTGATGAGCATGTGACCACTGATAGCTAGTCTACTGATATACAAATATCAATAACTAATCACTGAACAAACAAAAGCAAGCTACTTAAGTGAAAAAAAACCTCCAATAGCAAGTCAATGATCTAATTTAGCATAAAGAGAGAAGATGAGGAAAATATTTTATCTTTCACATAGAGTCCAACATACTAGTCTACCATGATTGCAAACTAGGAGCTTGACCAAGGTACTAAGAAATAAAAATTCAGACAAGGGCAATGACCATTTTTACAAATTACAACACGAATTGCAACAAGGTAATACAAAGAGCCATAAATAAATTTATCTCAAATCAAGTGTTAAAATGGATCTAATGGGGATGCATGCTCCTCATGGGCATTGTAAGAACTTAGAATAATCTCCAAGTATGCAAATAAAGAGGAGGGATCCCACAAACAAACAACAAACATAGACATAGACATATAAACAAGGAAAACACTACACTATGGTCATACACATAATCATAATTGTGTAAAGAAAAAATAAAGGGTTAGAATACACTTACAGGGGCCCAACATATGTGATCATGAGAAGCATTACTTTAGATGGTGTCCATAAATTGGTAACTCTAGGGATTCACCATTTAGACTCCTTAAGTAGAAAATTTATTGCCCATAGTTAGGGGCCTAACCACAGATATTCAAACTTCCCATGCTTTCCTTTGTCTTTAGACTTGTCATTCCATATTAGGACCATGTCTCCTAGCTAGAAATCTCTAGGATTTTCCCTCTTGTCAAACAATAACTTGACCTTATCTTGCTATGCTAAATTCCTTTCATGGGTTATCTTTCATGAATCTTCCAATTTAACTAACTAGAATTGATCCTTTAGGTTAATTGAATTGTCTTCAATTCCATCAACTTGTTACAAAATTTGATAAACATACATCTCTAGGTTTATAGGAAATGCAACACTTTTTCCATATACAAAATCAAAAGGGATTTTCCTTGTAGTCTTCTTGGGAGTGACTTTTTCATCCCACACTAAAAGCTTCAACTTGTCATCCCATCCTCTTTTGTTTTGAGTAGGACCCTTTTAATGATCTTCATTAAATTTTTGTTGCTAGACTAAATTTTTTCATTGCCTTGAGTATGGTATGGAGAATAATAGATGATGCTAATTCCATACTTTCTACATAATTCTATAAATTTATATGCCCTAAATCACATGATAGATTCATTTGTAATAATTCTTTGTGGCAACCCAAATTTGGTAACAATATTGGATAGTTCATGAATTCCACTACAACCTTTACAGTAACATTCTTTGTTGGGTTGGCTTCCACCCATTTGGTAAAGTAATTTGTGGCTACTGAAATCAACTTGAAGCCATTGTTAGACTTCCCAGTGATTTTCCCATGAAAATAAATATCCTACTACTAGAATGGAACATTTGTTGATATTGTTTTAAGGGGTAGATCTTTAGTAACTTTTAGTTTTCCTAAAACCCTTTGACATATATCACATTTCCTAACCATTTTGGCTACATCTGTAAACAAGGATGGCCACCAATATCATTCTCTCAAGACTTCATGAGTAGTTGTCTTCGCCATAAAATAACCTTAGCGTGCTCCCTAATGGCACTCATCCATAATCCTTTGAGATTCAATTGCACTTACATATTTGAGTTGCACTCCTTCAGGATTCTTCCACATGATTTCAATCTTAATCAAAATATATATTATTGGGCAATAAGCTTTAGGCTTCTCTATTTGTTAGCATTCATGCTAGATGGACTAGTCATATTTATCAAATAAAATATAATATTAGAGTAGCAAGGGTCTTATTTCTAAACACAAGGAGTTGGTGCACATTCATCACTTACAACATTAATATGTCTAACTTCTATATTTTCTTTGACATTAGTCTAGCAAGTCACTGCCTTCTAAAAATATTTGCGATTTAGATCTCCAAATCAAACCCCTAGATCTTATTAATCTATTTGAACCTTCTACCAAAATCCTCTTCCTAAAAAAAATGTTTTGTATTACTAAGTGAGGTACATATGCCACAATCCTAGCTCCAATAAGATAAAGTCCAAAAATTTTAATGGATTTATCTAGTGCATAAGCTTGTTTTTTCATAAGAAATAAGTGACTTAAATCCTTCATTGTTCTTCTATAAGTGAACTATTTCTATAATATGGAAGGAAGCAAAAGAAAATAATTGGAAGAGCTTGAAATAGTTTGGACTAGCCAGTACAGGTGCTTTTTTTCAAAGCCTCTTTGATTTCTAAGAAGGATTATGTAGATTCTCCTTCCCATGGTTTGGTTTGCCCTTTCTTCAACATTTTGTAGATGTTCTTAGTTTGCTTAGTAAAGTTGGCATAATCCTTCTTACAAAATTACTTTTCCAAAGAAAGATTGGACCGACTTTATTGTTTTGGGCTAAGGAATTAGATCAATAGACTTAACTCTTTTAGGATTAATTTTGACTCCATCCTTCAACATAATAAGCAAAGCTAGCAATTTCCCTTCTTCTACCACAAATATACATTTCTTAGGGTCAAATGAAATGCCATAGTTTAGAGACATCTATTGAAGATAATTTATAAATGTTTGCAATGGCCATTCCCATCTAAAAAGTAACTCCAACATTCTTTAATATAAATGACATCCTTATGTAAACATATGCCCCCCGTGGAGTGGTGAAGGTTTTCTTACGCTACTTTGATTATTTGACAACCACATAGTTGTAACCAAAGAAACCATCCATCATTGACAACAACTCATACACAATCAACTTGTGGAATAGGTTTTCCATGTTAAAGGTAATGGATTTTGTTTATTTAATGAGATCAAATGTTGAGCTTTCTAAAATCTACACACAACCTTATGTATCCATTCTTCTTCATCACAAGGACTAGATTGGTCACCCATGATGAATGCTTGATTGGTTTGATGATTCTACCATCCCTCAATTTTTAAGTCCCTTTTTCATTTAAGGGGCTAAAGTTGGATTGATAGGTCTATGCTTCTTCCTGAAAGGTTTAGCATCAGGTTTTAGTGGAATGACATGCTAGAATAGGTCCTCTACACATAATTATAGTTCATTATATGACCAAGAATAACACTTTTTAAAATTCCTTAATAGAGCAATGATGAATTTCTTCTCATTTGAATTGAGCTTCTTTCCAATGTAGATCATCCTTGGAAATAATTCACTAAGTTCACTTCCTCCACATTAGCATCAATAATTGGTATGTTCCTAACCTTGAATAAATTGACTCCATCAAATGCTTTCTCTAATACCATTAACCCTTTTAGGATGGTGTTATTTTTCAATTGAATAATATCTACCCCAAACAAGGTTTCCTTTCCATCTTCTAATACAACCATGGGCTCCCAATCAATTAAATGATCACCATACTCCCCTAAAAGATTAAGAGATGAGTAGTTTTGATCATCATCTTGAAATAATTTTCAATTGTATATGTTGTTAAATGGATTATAAGCCTAGCTAGCACTTCAACTTTATAAGTGCATAAAAGGGAAATCCATCCCACTTCAAAGTGTGACATTGAAACAACAAGCTCATCAGTAGTAGTATTCTCATATTTGTCTACCTAGTTGATGCCAAAATCCTCAAGCATCTCAATGGTATCTCATACAACATTTCTATATTGTTTCAATCTTTAGTTCATTGGTGCACATGCACCCATGACCTAAGAAAGTATCAATTATGAATCTCTAAATACCTTAATGCATTTTATTCCACATGCTTAAGAGAAACATCCAAACCTAATAATAATGTTTCATAATCTACAATATTATTAGTGCATTGATATGTCAACTTAAAAGAGAATTTAAAGCTTTTTTCCTTAGGGGAAATAAGCACTACCCATGCACCTAAACCATCCTAGGAACATGCACCATCAAAGAACATGGTCCATAGATCACTAATCAAGAATTTGAAGGTTAAGGGTCTACAACTGGATTGGCTACATTTTTTGACATCACAACAACCCACAAACTTATCAAGTCCACTATCAATGTAAAAAATTTCATTCAAACCCTTTCTGGATCCTCTACTATATGTAACATCATTCTTTCTATGCACAATCTAAGATTTTCTCCATGAAGGCGAATGATAGCATAGGACTGATCAGTCCATTTGAATGCTACCTCCAATGTTTCCCACTTTATAGATAGTAGTATACCCCATTTTATTGGAAAATCCATAACAATAACATCCATTAGCAATGTCTTCCTTGGTTCTATTGTTAACTACACCTCTATCCCATTGACTAATCAAATTACATGAACTTCCTTGAAATCCATGGCAAAACACATACCAAATGACTTAGAATTTTTCTTTCCTAATTGGCTCATAATTTTTGAGGTCATAAGATTACTTGAAACACCTAAATCTAACATGTAATTATGCAAAAGCCACCCATTTATAAGAAAGGAAGTACAAAATGGATCTACATCATTTTGACTTTCTACCAATGATGTTCCTAAAAATATCTTAGGGTCTTCTTCTATATCTACCATATCATAAGGGTTCTTGAACATTCATTAGATTTGCCATTATACATAAAAGGGTTACTTGGATATCTTACTCCTATTATGATATTTTATTTCAGGGTTTAACTGTGTAGTTTTTGAGTCAAACACATGACCCATATTTCATGAGTAGTGGTTCACATGAACCCATCTCTCATGTTAATGAATGGTCCACTTAGCACTCATTGCATCTAGGTGATGCTCACAGGGGTGAAGCATCGGGACTTCCTGGGAGGTCACCCATCCCAGTACTACTCCGACTCAAGCACGCTTAACCATGGAGATTCCCCCAAGATCAAGCCCACTTAGCTTGCAAATGGGGTAGCAACCTAAGTGGGCTTGATCTTGGGGGAAACTCCATGGTTAAGCGCGCTTGAGTCAGAGTAGTACTGGGATGGGTGACCTCCCGAGAAGTCCCGATGCTTCACACCTATGAGCATCACCTAGATGCAATGAGTGCTAAGTGGACCATTCATTAACATGAGAGATGGGTTCATGTGAACCACTACTCATGAAATATGGGTCATGTGTTTGACTCAAAAACTACGCAGTTAAACCTTGAAATAAAATATCATAATTTGAGATGCTGTGAAAAATATCTCCTACTTATCAATCTTACTCCTATGTTTAGGAATCCTCAACAATTCTCTTACTAGCACTTGTATATTTAATTCGATTAAAACATAAACCATGTCACACTATCAAATTTGGAAATTGGGCAAAATTAGGCACGATGACAAAATTAGTATCAAGGGTGTACTAAATTACCCTTTGGAATACTAGATGATCATTCTTTGTATAGATAGTGAGTTCATTTTTCTTTTTGTTTATATGTCCCTTATCAACCCGATTCCTATTTCCTCTTGAGACTAGAGGATTTCCTTTTGTTATCTCAATGACAACCACATGTGTACCCATATTTCTACTCTTACCTATATAAATTTATTTTACACAACAAGGTTTTGCATAGGAGCTCTTCTCTTGTTTGGCATTCTCACTACTAGAGGGTGAAAGTTTAGAATTGTGTTACACTTTGGGCTGACTAAATGGTTGTGGGTGAAACAATTTCACCTAAAACCACATGGCCCCTACATGGCATAAAGAGTTTCAGTTGAAACTATTGAATGAATATAATTCGATGTAAACTTTGAAAACTAAATTTATTTATATAGAGAGTTCAGGGTGAAATGATTTAGGATGAAAGAGTTTCAGCCAAAACTCTTTCACACAAAAACATCTAGGTGGCATCCCATGTGGAAGCCTACCCCTCCTTTACAACAAATTCAACAAAAAATCAACTTCAACTCTAGATTTCTCCAATCAAGGGTATTTTCATGAAAATATGAAAATACACAAGTTTGCAGAGCTTGGATCTAGAGTATATTTTATTGCAAGTAGGTTATTATAATCAAACATGAGGCTAATCAAAAATTAAAAAAATATATTAAAATATATTTAAAATTTTAAAAAACATACAACGCACTAGAGGAGAGAATCCTCTCCAAGGGGGTATAATTTTTTTAATGATAAAAATTAAATAAAAGTCGACGTCCCATCAAAACTCAATTTGACTTTAAAAAAATTAGTAAAAAATAAATATTCATCATTTTTTTCTCCATGCACTATATTTTCAAGTTATCTAAGCGGGGAAAATTTAAAAAAAAAACTAAATTTGCTATATTGTTTACAATGTCCCATTAACCTCGCTTTTTTCAAAAAAATTCAATAATTAAAATTATTCTCTTAAATTTATAAAAAACTATATCCAAATAATTTTTAAAAAAATTAAAAATTATAAACATAAACTACATTAAGAGTTCTACATTTCATTAGTTTATATCATTTTAAAATTGAAAACATACACATCACTTTTAGGCCATCCAATTTGAAAATTTGGATTTGTTTTGGCCATTTCCTTTATAAAAGTTGTGACATAGTTTTGAACTTTCACCTTGGAATATCAATGTTATCTTCTATTATAGTCTATTGTTTCCCTTTATCCATACTAAAAATGACACCATGTGGTTTAATTGTAGAATCAGGGTTGTGAGAAGGGATTCCTTGCTTACTCCTCATATTGTTTTCACTTTTGACTTGGGTGACTACAACCACATTTAATAATCTAATGTCTTCCTTGAAAGGCTTTTCTCTCTTATATTCTTTTTTGCATCATCTACTTGAGATGAGCAAAATCATGAGTGGGCAATTCACATTGCTCTGATGTATTGATGTAACCATAGGTGTAAATCTCCTCATTGAAATATACAAGCTTTTGCTCATATTGTTCGACAATGCTTATATAGTCACATGCATAGACTTTTTTATTTCATTGATCAAATTCATATTCATCCTCGTAATCTACCTTGTCATTACACTCTTCCTCCTTTTCTAGTAATTTATCAACCATTGCACACTGGAGAAAAGTATGCAACATTTAACATGATTCACATTGGGGGAAGTCCTCTTGCACATTTAATATCTCCTCCTAACAATAGATCATTGGTTTCTTTCCCATGGGGTTGAGGATTTGGATACCTTTGTGGTATGTTGTACCCACCCTAGTTTGGCTTCTTGAGCTTATTTGGATTGTAGGGTCTCTCATCTAGTTATGGTCTATCAAGATTATATTGTCAAAACCCAAAAGGTGGTAATCCATTTTCATTCCTAGACTATATAGGATAGATCTTGTAATGCCTCGCCACGAAACCCTAGAGATAAGCTTAACTATGCATTACAATAGGGAAAATTTTTCTTTTAAAAAAAAAGAAATAATAACAAAGCGTAAATCATATAATCACTTAACATGCAAGTTAACTTTTATTCTCTAGGGTATCCATGACTGTATTACTACTTACTAACATAATCTAATTAACATCCATGATTCAATCTAAAACCAAGTGCATTAAAGAGACAACACATATATACTTCCATCATAATAAGACCTCAGATAATAACATCAAGATCTAGCATATGAGATTACAAATATGTTTACAATTTCCTTACAATAGAATACATCAATACAATGTTTACAATGTCGCTTCCTGATTACATTTGAGGATATACATCAATATAATAATGCATGGTTCAACTGATATACAAGGCTAAAATATAAACATAAATATATGTCTCCTCAAGCAAAACAAGATCAGTGATCTTCTACATGATATGTCCTCCTCGCACACGAACAATAGCAAAGGGACCCATGGAGATAAAGCACAACCATCTGACCATGTGGAACCCTGAGGTCCACCCCTGTGTTAGGAGATAACAATAAGGTCCCACGACATGAATAGTCAGGTAAACAATAACTATAAAGAACAAGGACTACACATGACTACAACAACACAGGGCAACAAAGACATCACGAGCAACTTAAACATCACTTCCAGAGGCAACCGTACAACGAATGGGAAGAGTACAACTAGGGAATACTAGACTACAGTAGGGAGAAGTGTCATCACATAGCTTGTCATGGGTTGTCCTGGTAAGCCTTCCTAGGCCTCGGCCCCCATCTTGGGTTGCCCTGGTAGCTTCTCTTGACCCCTGGCCCCCATACAAACTCATGCGGAATCAACATACCTTTCATGAGGATAAGGTATATGATCTTGCCATTCCAGGCCTTCTCATCTCATCTCAAGCCTAAACGAGCATAGCCATGAGTGAGGCATCCACTTATCTTGTTTAGTGTGATTAACTACCCAACCCCTTAATTCATTAATTAGGTTATCACTAAGTTAACAAACTCCCACATGGGTTGTCTTGGATGCCACTTTGAGCTCCAACCCCCATTGAGAGCCACTCCCCTACCTACATCTAGAAGACCCTACTCATCCAGCATAGAAATTAACAAGTATACATGAACCATGCAAGGCATTAACCCTCTTGCATACCAACTTAATCACAAGAACAATTTTCCAAAACATTGCCTGTAGCTTCCATGTGAAGCAAACCATAACCAACATATTCCTTTTACATTATCCAACACCTCCCCATTTACAAAATTTGACACACTACTTATTGCATAATCAACACCATAATGAACCATATCATCCATGCGAGACTTTATTCCACATCATGACACTTTTACAATCATAGCATCTACATGAAAACAAAACATTAAAACCTATGCCTCTGGGACTAACCTTGACAACATGACTCTTATACGACCACTAATATGACTTACACAAGTTTAACTCATAATTAACCAATTATCAAAATCAAAATCCAAAACGTAAACTTACAAAACAACTTCATTCAAGAATTTCACTTATCTAAGAATAATTTCAATAATAGTTTGATAGTCTTATTCTATTTTAACGGATAGTAACAACTTATACCAAATTCATCTTATAGCACAAAGTAGCAAAACTCAACTATATAATTTTAATACTAAGTATATTATTTTTATTCTAACAAAATATTTCCCAATTTACGTATTCATAAATTTACATATGAATCATAATTCATAAATTTATAAATAAAACATATTTTCCTTTCCTTAGGAAATAAAACTAAAAAAACTAAACCAAAATTTAATTATTTAACTATCCTTTTCTTTTACTAAGAAAAATAAAACTAAAATCTAAAATTCATTTATTTAACTATATATATATATAGTTTTTACTAAGAAAAAGTAAAATTAAAAACTAAAATTCATTTATATAACTATTTGTTTTTTTATTTCCCCTTTTTTAAAAGAAAATAAATCTAAAAACTAAAACTAAGTTTATTTATTCTAAACTATTTCTTTTTTCATTTTTTTTTTTAAAACGTAAATCTAAAAGCTAAACTTAAATCAAAAAGCTAAGACTTAAGTGATTCGTAAGTTTTCTAAACTTACCTACTTTACTTTTTCCTTAACTAAGGGGTTTTTATGAAACTTAAAAAACTTACTTTATATGAAACTTTCTAAAATTAAGGAAATAAGAGAGGGAGAATTGTACAAACCGTACAACCTCCTTATGGAGTATTAAAAAATAATGAAACTCAAAACTTTTAATGAGATTTAGTCATATCAATTCAGAAAATTTAAGGAGATTTAGGCATTTGATGGGTCAGGGTAATTTTGGGAGAAGCTATAGAAGGTAAAATTACTTATATATGCCTCCATAGGAAGAGATCTAGAAAAAATTTAAATCTGATTTTTTTTGATGATTTATTTTTTTTTTTAATTTCAAAGCAATAGGGATAGGTACAGGTGAAAGGGAATTCTATAGAGAAGAGTATGCAAAAAGAATTTCTTCAGAGAGCAGGGATGCATGCAACAAGAACAACATCCAGAGGAATGATTTATGATCGATTTAGCACCCAGAAATACTCAGAGAATCTAATTCCACATTTGTTTGTAAAAGCTTCCTATTGGTGGTTGAAGATAAAAAGATACAAATTTTATTGATTCAATGGAGCTTCCTAGACTCAACTTATTGCTACATTGACATTGGATAGGTTCGACTTCTCAGCAAGGAGCTCGATTTAACTCTGGTAACCTTCATGCAAAATGATGAAGCATAATGACACAGATTTATTTGCTATCTCAATGATGAAGTTTCGTCATGCAATAAGGGGTTCAATGACGATTCTAATTTCTTGGAATTTGGAGGTCACATATGGATATAGAAATTAAGAAGACTTCTGGCAAAAATTGAATTTATTTCGGTTGATTTACATGGATTAACAAAGAACAAAAAAATGATTACGGAAAGCCTCAAGTAATAGTCATCACACAGATTGCAAGAAGAAACCCTTTTTTGCAAGAAGAAACCCTTTTTACAGAGAATCGAATGTAGCCAGAACACACACACATAATGACTCTTTATCAAAATAACGGAAAGATAATAGAAATAAGATTCAAAATAAAAGAACCTGTATTCAGTGCTCAGCAGATTGAAGATTCCACGCGATTGTTGCTTCTTCCCCAAAACCCAAATCACCAATCTTCTTGAAAATCTCCAAAAACCATGCTCCCTCAATCCCCAGAAAACTCCTAAAATATGCATTTCCCCCAAAGAAAAAAAATAGCAAAAATAATAAATTCCTTCCCATCCACTACTACCACCATTAATTTCCATTACCCCCAATCATGAAAATTTTAAATTTTATTTATTTTGGGTTGCACACCCAGATTATTCTAATTTATTAATCTTAATTATAAAATAAAATATTTTATATTCATACACAATAATGACTTTTATTAATATTATATTTTTATAATCACTTCCATGCAATGTAACATTTGCTTAAGTACTATTAATTTTGCATATACAAAGATTATCAATTATACTCATAATTTAGGACTCTTATTTACCTCTTAATGTTATTATTTATTTACCAAAGTGAACTTATGATTTCTATTTTAGCAATGCAAATTAATCAAAATAATAACACATAATTACAACTAGAAACCCACATATCAAACAAAACCAGATGGCATCAACCAGGGTGACTGACTATCATGCCCAACCAACCAGACTGATAGACCACAGGACATGCACTCACCCTCTTCGAGGATGATGACAAGCTGAGGGACCTTATGTCATCTCTGATCAATAATTCTCCATTGGATTTGAGGCACACTCAAACCTGCCAATTCAGGTGGAGTTGATGCCTAGTACCTACAACCTGCAACAAACAAAATGTCGAGTGTATAAATATGCATATAACTATCCAAACAAATACACCATGGAAGAGAATCACAGAGTAGCAGGGTACTCACGCATGAGTAATGCGACACTGTCCCTTCCACCAATCACATCAACAAATAACCATAACTTGCATGCACATCAGTAGCTAAACAACTAAATGAAAATATCATTAGATAATCGCATTAAGCACATGACAAAATTGATCCACATAATCAACTGAGTCCATAACTAATCATAATATAAGCATAACCAACAGTTCTAGCAGTATCATCATAGCAATAGACAAGTATCATCAAGTGTCATCATAGCAGTAGGTCAACATCAATAAGTATCATCTACTAACACCAAAACAGTAAATCCATCACCAACAAGATGTCCTAATGTCTAGATCAAAAGGAAAAACTATCATAAAGCCAAAATGAGGGGCACTACATCCTCCCCCTAGGATTAGGCTTACTCCTGGAAGCCTGCAACAAAAATAAGGATAAAGATCTCGCATTCGGACACAACCTCCCAAGAAGCTGAAGACTCATCATTAGGATCCCCCTGGACCCTTACCTACTCTATACCCCTACCCTTGAGGGTCAACTCCTGATGTTGCAGAACACGCACAAGCTCCAAAGAAAGTTGTCCGTCCTCTCCCTGCGGCCTCCAAGACTGTCCCCTGGTGCTCTGCTTAGTGGTGTTCAATCGCTGCGAACACTTTATGAGACCTCCCTACATCACCTACGGTCGACTCTGAAGCTACCAGCCTCTGACTAAATCCTGCAACGCTCTCTGTGGACACTGTCTGGCTATATGCCCCTGCTGACCACAAGAGAAACATCCTGTACCTCTACTATATCCTCTGCCACCTGAGAAAGCATTGAACTACTGAAAACTATCTCTAATAATTGCAGACTGTGTGCTCTGAACAGGTTGACTGGGATGATAATTTTTGGCCTGCCACCAATTACGATCTTTTCCCAACTAAGTACCACCACCTTGCTGATTCTGGGAGTACTGCTGCTGCTCCTGTTCACTCTTAGCGGGTGCATGATGGCCTCTAGAAGAGCCTGCTGCCTGAGACTGACCACCATGAGACCCAACACCTGTCAAAGGTGCACTACCAATCTACACACATGTATGGCCTCCAAGAGCCATGGCCAAATTTTCCTCTACCAGATGGGCCTTCTCAACTACCACCTCCATGGTCTTAGGCTTGAAGACATGGACTCCTCCACTAATTCAAGCATTTAAGCCCCTGATAAAGTGTTGCACTAACATAGCCTCATCATCTCTTATGCCCACATACCACTTGATCTCATAAAATCTACACTCATACTGCTCTACTGACATGGCCATCTGTCTCAGCTCATGGAACTCATCTTCACGGCGCTACTTCCAGTGATCTGACAGGAAGCAAGCTCTGAACCTCTCTAAGAACAACTCCCAAGACAGTACTAATATCCAAGTGCAGCTTATGCTCCTCTAAACGCCACCAGGTAGAAGAAAAACCTCTAAGATGTAATATAGCACATCTTGCCTTAGTGTTACTACCATATTAATGCATGGCAAAGCACCTACCCAAATCTAGTAACTAGGTCTCAGCCTCCAATCCACTACCAGCTCCATCAAAAGTAGGAGGGCGTGCCCTCAAAACATCTCTCATATGACTGGCTAAGGTAGCCTCCTGCTCTATTGTCATCTCTCTCCTTCTAGGTGACCTCTCTCTTTCCCTAGCCTCTGGCTAATCTACCTCTTGTCTCCCTCCAGGATGCTCTACCCCCTATCTAGGGCCCATATGCGCAAGAACCTCTTCAAGCAACTGGCACAACTGAGATCCCTCCGGTTGACCCTGGTTCTCCATATTCTGACCCCCGCCTTCCTGAGCACTCTCATGAGGGGAACTAGGAGGGGGTGTATTGCCACCACCTCTTCCGCATCCCCTACCTCGACCTCGACCTCGACCTTGACCTCGATCTCGACTTCTAGGCATTTTCTACACTAAACCAACAAAGGACAACCTCAGGATACAAGACAACGATGACAAAAGGGAAAACACACCTTACCAAATCTACGCAACTAGGAAAACATAATAGGCTTACATGTACCCAGAGTGCCCAGTGTTTGAAAACTTGGCTCTGATACCAAATGTAATGCCCCGTCATGAAACTCTAGAGATAAGCTTAACTATGCATTACAAAAGGGCAATTTAAAAAATAATAATAATAGTAACAAAGTGTAAATCATATAATCACTTAACATGCAAGTTAACTTTTATTCTCTAGGGCATCCATGACTGTATTACTACTTACTAACATAATCTAATTAACATCCATGATTCAATCTGAAACCAAGTGCATTAAAGAGACAACACATATATACTTCCATCATCATAAGACATCAGATAATAACATCAAGATCTAGCATATGAGATTACAAATATGTTTACAATTTCCTTACAATAGAATACATCAATACAATGTTTACAATGTTGCTTCTTGATTACATTTGAGGATATACATCAATATAATAATACATGGTTCAACTGATATACAAGGCTAAAATATAAACATAAATATATGTCTCCTCAAGCAAAACAAGATCAGTGATCTTCTACATGATATATCCTCCTCGCACACGAACAATAGCAAAGGGACCAATGGAGATAAAGCACAACCACCTGACCATGTGGAACCCTGAGGTCCACCCCCCGTGCTAGGAGATAACAATAAGGTCCCACGACATGAATAGTTAGGTAAACAATAACTATAAAGAACAAGGACTACACATGACTACAACAACACAGGGCAACAAAGACATCACAAGCAACTTAAACATCACTTCCAGAGGAAACCGCACAACGAATGGGAAGAGTACAACTACGGAATGCTATAATGTAGTAGGGTGAAGTGTCATCACATAGCTTGTCATGGGTTGTACTGGTAAGCCTTCCTAGGTCCCAGCCCCCATCTTGGGTTGTCCTGGTAGCCTCTCCTGACCCCCGGCCCCCACACAAACTCATGTGGAATCAACATACCTTTCATGAGGACAAGGTAGTTGATCTTGCCATTCTAGGCCTTCTCATCTCATCTCAAGCCTAAACGAGCACTTGAGCCATGAGTGAGGCATCCACTTATCTTGTTTAGTGTGATTAACTACCCAACCCCTTAATTCATTAATTAGGTTATCATTGAGTTAAGAAACTCTCACATGGGTTGTCCTGGACGCCACTTTGGGCTCCGGCCCCCATTGAGAGCCACTCCCCACCTGCATCTAGAAGACCTTACTCATCCAGCATAACAAGTATACATGAACCATGCAAGGCATTAACCCTCTTGCATACCAACTTAATCACAAGAACAATTTTCCAAAACATTGCCCGTAGCTTCCATGTGAAGCAAACCATAACCAACATATTCCTTTTACATTATCCAACACCTCCCCATTTACAAAATCTGACACACTACTTATTGCATAATCAACACCATAATGAACCATATCGTCCATGCAAGACTTTATTCCACATCATGACACTTTTACAATCATAGCATATACATGAAAACAAAACATTAAAACCTATGCTTCTGGACCTAACGTTGACAACATGACTCTTATACGACCACTAATATGACTTACACAAGTTTCACTTATAATTAACCAATTATCAAAATCAAAATCCAAAACGTAAACTTACAAAACAACTTCATCCAAAGATTTCACTTATCTAAGAATAATTTCAATAATAGTTTGATAGTCTTATTCTATTTTAACGGATAGTAACAACTTATACCAAATTCATCTTATAGCACAAAGTAGCAAAACTCAACTATATAATTTTAATACTAAGTATATTATTTTTATTCTAACAAAATATTTCTCAATTTACGTATTCATAAATTTACATATGAATCATAATTTCATAAATTTATAAATAAAACATATTTTCTTTTCCTTAGGAAATAAAACTAAAAAAACTAAACCAAAATTTAATTATTTAACTATTTAACTATCCTTTTCTTTTACTAAGAAAAATAAAACTAAAATCTAAAATTCATTTATTTACTATATATATATTTACTATATATATATTTAAGTAATAAAAAATAAAATTAAAAACTAAAATTCATATATATAACTATTTGTTTTTTTATTTTTTTTTAAAGAAAATAAATCTAAAAACTAAAACTAAGTTTATTTATTCTAAACTATTTCTTTTTTCTTTTTTTTTTTTTAAAAACATAAATCTAAAAGCTAAACTTAAATCAAAAAGCTAAGACTTAAGTGATTTGTAAGTTTTCTAAACCTACTTACTTTACTTTTTCCTTAACTAAGGGATTTTTATGAAATTTAAGAAACTTACTTTATATGAAACTTTCTAAAATTAAGGAGATAAGAGAGGGAGAGTCGTACAAACTGTACGGCCTCCTTATAGAGTATAAAAAAAATAATGAAACTCAAAACTTTTAATAAGATTTAGTCATATCAATTCAGAAAATTTAAGGAGATTTAGGCATTTGATGGTTCAGGGCAATTTTGGGAGAAGTTGCAGAAGGTAAAATTACTTATATATGCTTCCATAGGAAGAGATCTAGAAAAATTTTAAATCTGATTTTTTTTTTATGATTTATTTTGTTTTTTTTTATTTCAAAGCAATAGGGATAGGTACAAGTGAAAGGGAAGATTCTACAGAGAAGAGTATGTAAAAAGAATTTCTTCAGAGAACAGGGATGCATGTAACAAGAACAACATCTAGAGGAATGATTCATGATCGATTTGGCACCCAGAAATACTGAGAAACTATAGAGGATCTAATTCCACATTTGTTTGTAAAAGCTTCCTATTGGTGGTTGAAGATAAAAAGATACAAATTTTATTGATTCAATGGAGCTTCCTAGACTCAACTTATTGCTACATTGACATTGGATAGGTTCAGCTTCTCAACAAGGAGCTCAATTTAGCAGTTGATCAAGATAAAATAAACTCTAGTAACCTTCATGCAAAATGATGAAGCATAATGACATAGATTTATTTGCTATCTCAATGATGAAGTTTCGTCATGCAATAAGGGGTTCAATGGCGATTCTAATTTCTTGGAATTTGGAGGTCACATATGGATATAGAAATTAAGAAGACTTCTGGCAGAAAATGAATTTATTCCAGTTGATTTACATGGATTAACAAAGCACAAAAACATTATTACGGAAAGCCTCAAGTAATATTCATCACACAAATTGCAAGAAACCCTTTTTATAGAGAATCGATTCAGAATAAAAGAACATGTATTCAGTGCTCAACAGATTGAAGATTCCACATGATTGTTGCTTCTTCCCTAAAACCCAAATCACCAATCTTCTTGAAAATCTCCAAAAACCATGCTCCCTCAATCCCCAGAAAACTCCTAAGGTATGCATTTCCCCCAAAGAAAAAAAAATAGCAAAAATAATAAATTCCTTCCCATCCACTACTACCACCATTAATTTCCATTACCCCCAATCATGAAAATTTTTAATTTTATTTATTTTGGGTTGCACACCCAGATTTTCTGACAACACAATATTCTAATTTATTAATCTTAATTATAAAATAAAATATTTTATATTCATACACAATAATGACTTTTATTAATATTATATTTTTATAATCACTTCCACGCAATGTAACATTTGCTTAAGTACTATTAATTTTGCATATACAAAGATTATCAATTATACTCATAATTTAGGATTCTTATTTACCTCTTAATGTTATTATTTATTTACCAAAGTGGACTTATGATTTCTATTTTAGCAATGCAAATTAATCAAAACAATAACACACAATTACAACTAGAAACCCACATACAGAACAAAACCAATCAACCCGGGTGACTGACTATCATGCCCAACCGACCAGACTGACAGACCACAAGACATGCACTCACTCACCCTCTTCGAGGATGATGACAAGATGAGGGACCTTATGTCATCTCCGATCAACAATTCTCCATTGGATTTGACGCACGCTCAAACCTGCCAATTTACTCATGCATGAGTAATGCGACACTGTCCCTTCCACCAATCACATCAACAAATAACCATAACTTGCATGCACATCAGTAGCTAAACAACTAAATGAAAACATCATTAGATAATCACATTAAGCACATGATAAAATTGATCCACATAATCAACTGAGTCCATAACTAATCATAATATAAGCATAACCAACAATTCTAGCAGTATTATCATAGCAATAGACAAGTATCTTCAAGTGTCATCATAGCAGTAGGTCAACATCAATAAGTATCATCTACTAACACCAAAACAGTAAATCCATCACCAACAAGAGGTCCTAATGTCTAGATCAAAAGGAACAACTATCAGAAAGCCAAAATGAGGGGCACTATAGATCCATCAGGTTATCTAATTTATCATCTATAGAAGGAGGTTTACTAGGATGATTTTTCTCAGGTGGATAAATCATCACCTAGTCTCTTTTAACATGTGTACTTAAGGCCTTGATGTTTCCCTTTATATTTATAATCAAAGCATAAGCTTCCCTTAGAGTTTGAGGGTTCTTGTCTCTCCAATAGAATCCTATTTTAGAATCAAAAGCACCAAAATAAAAGAATAATCCCATGGATTCATTTGGTCTTAGACCATGAGGAACCTTCCTCATTGTTGTAATAAATCTATTATTGAATTCAATAATAGATTCATTAAATTACTTTTTAATAGTTGTTAACTCATGAATAGTGAACTTAGGATCCACTCTATTCCCATATTGTATTGTTAAAAACCCCACCGAATTCATCCCATGAGGTAATACTTTGGTTAGGTAAATCATGTACCATTATATAGCACCTTCTTCTAAAGACTTAAAAAATAGTTTTATCATTACATAATCATCTTCTACTTCATAATTATCAGTTATCTTGACATAGTCTCAAATTCTTCCCCGATGATTGAATTGCTCTCCTAGAACTCTAGAAGTTTACTCCTTATATCATATAATGTAATGGATTAGGATAGTTGTGGATTTCCACAAAGTCTAATTTCCTATATCTATTAGCTCCAAAACATTATCTCAAGGGTTGGTGTTTTTCTTGATGGATATTTTCTCTAGTTGGAGGCCTTTTGATTTTTGAGGACAAGGTACCTAGCCAGCTACTTTGAGCTAGTGAAAGCCTTGGTTGGTTACCTGTTGTTGAGCATTTTGGGCTTGTTGCTAAGCATTTTGAGCTTGTTGTTGGGAAAAAAGTCCTATTGAGGGGCATACCAACCTCGTAGCTCATCACACAAATTTAATTGTTTGTTAATATATAGAGAAATCTACTTAAGGTCTTCTATGTTTGGCTAGGTAGGTTTTTGGTCTATATATGGCTCAAGGATTTCATAATCTTCTAGGGTAGTTGGATCTTACTCTAGTTCCCTAGGGGAGGAAATGGGTGGCATAGGGTGATGGGCTCTTTCAAAAGTTCTTTCAAGGGGGTTTACCTTAGATGTATCATGATGTTTGTCTAGAATAATTTGGCCCCTCTCTTTATTCCTTCTATCCACTAGAATTTGAAAGTTATAATTAAATCATTGTGTTCTTTTAACAAACTTAAGAGTTTTACTAACTAAATAATTAGATGAATCTTCCATTCTAATATATACCGTATGGTTCTACCTTCTAAATGTATTAACACCATTTTCATCAGAGTAGACATCAATGGACTTATCTAAATCCTTAGCTCTCCATGTAGTTTATAACATTCTCATGAGAGTATTTGGATCTTCTACTTCAGGATCAAGATTTAAGTTAGGATCTCTTTTGAAGGTATACCTTCATCTATTGATCTTCCAAATTTTATCAAAGGATCCTTTCTGACTAGATTCCAATCACAATAAAGATGCCACTCTTTACTAGGAAGCAAATTTGAACAAGATCTTTATAGAGTATATGAAATCAAATCCTAGCAATGGTTGGCATCCCATCGATGTTCCATTTTATTGGTATTGGACAAGATGTAACCAAACTGGTGCAGGAGCACCCCTACAAGACAGGATATAGGTTCATTGTCCGCATGACAGGACATTAGTCTATTTTTAGCATGTTTGACTTCATAATGTAATAAGGTCCATTGGACCAATGCATATGTATTAGATCAGCCTAGGAGAGTGTGCAGGCAGTTAGAGCTCGTGATCAGGTAGTATGAGCTGCCCTCTCCCAGCCGCTTGGAAGCTCCCAGCCGCTGGGAATCGAGTTGGTAGTACTCGTAGGATATTGCTATAAATAACTCAGATCAGTTAGGGTTGGAGATCAGAGAGATCAGGAGAGTAGTAGTTATGTTATGTTGTACTGGTGATTGAGTGAGATCCAGAGATCAGTCCAGACATTGTGAAACATTGTTGTTCGATAGTATTGTAGAAACAGGACATTTGTGTTTCATCTAAATAAGATCTCATCAATTGCATTATCTGGTTTATCAGCTGTTTATGTTTTGATTTCTGTTCTGATTACAGGTTAATGGATTCTTTCAGCCCTTCCACCGGTTGATTCTGTGAATCGGTGGAATGGTCATGCATGTTAGTTTAGGTTGTATTTTAGTTTTCTGTTTATGCATTTCATTGTGTGGGAGATCGATTGGTAGCATGCTATGAATCAACCTAGCATCCTCATGTGCTAGGGTTTAGGAAGATAAACTGTTAAGTTTTGATCTGAAGGTGATCCGGCCCGATCCTCATGTTTTCTTTGTGAAATTGTGCGGTTCTGTGAGTTTGCATGCAGCTGACGGATATACAGGGATCTGCATGTGCTTTTCCAGACGGAGTGAATCGTATCGTCATCTATGAGTATATCGCTATCTGGATCAGGTTATGAAGCTGACGAAGACTGTATGTTTTGAATGCATCAGGATGATATAAGTCAGATATATACTTAGTGTGTATATCATCGTCAGGATCATCTTTCGTGTGTATCCATCGTCCGCATATCGCTATCGCATGCAGGGGTGAAAATTCACTTTTTGGCTAAGGACCGGAAAGGTCATCATCAGGATATTGAAAAGATCACCGGATATTCATTATCATGTTGCGGAGGATATAAGTGTCTTATATCCTGTTGACATCATCATCAGGTGCATTGACATCATCATCAGGTGCATTGACATCATCATCGGGTGCAAGTGACGTCATCATCATCAGGATATTGCGAATATCACCCTATGCAAGTTTATCCTGCTGTCGCTAAGTGTTTTGGCATCGGCGTAAGTCATCGGCATAAGGTTTGGTTAACATCATCAGGATGTTTCAATATGACCGGATAAGTCATATCCTGATGCTGTTGTTTGAGTAGTCAGATATCGGGGTGACGTAAGCATCGAAGGAAAGGTGCTTGAAGTTGTCGTCATCAGGATATATGGGAGGAACCGGATATTTTTTATCCTGCTGATGAAGATGATGTCGAACATCATGATGATGAAGATAGAGTTTGGCGGTAAGATGAACAGTGAACATCAGGAGGATGTTTGCGCTTGCTGAATGTGATGATGCTGCTGATAGCCGGATATGATGATGCTGCTGACAGGCGAAAGGCGAAAGGCGATAAGGAAGTGAACAATAGTTAGCAGGAGGATATTTCATGCCTCTTCGAAATATGATGATGTTGTCTGTGTTAGCACGAAATATGATGATGAAGATAAGCCGATAGGTATTACATACTGCATGTCCAGGATTTTAACATGCTGGTTGTGTTACTGACTCCTCCTTCCCATTTGTAAGCTTCTGTTGCGTTTTCCTCTGCATCATAGTGGTATCAGAGCAAAGGAAGGATCTTCTGGAAAAGATCAGGATATAGCAGGATGTCAGATGAAGAAGGAACATCTGAGATTCCGGCAAGGATGACCAATGTTGAGTTGGCAGTTCTGGTAAAGAAACAGATTGCAGAGAGCAAGGCCGTGAAGGCTCAGAATCAGGAATTGAAGGATGAGTTAGAGAAGTTGAGGAACAGAGTAGGTTCTGGTAGAGAAGAAGATAGGGAAGAAGAAGAGATCCCTAGTTGGAACGAGGAGGTCGTTCCTGCAGACCAGAGACCACTGTTGAACGCCCTCAAGGCCATGGAGAGGAGAACCATGGATGTGAAATTGGATTTGCCAGTGTTTACAGGAAAGATGGAACCTGATTCAGTGATGGAGTGGATAGACTCCTTGAACAATTTCTTTGAAACAGAGGAGATACCAGAACAACAGATGGTGAAAATAGCCCAGTCAAAAATGAAAGAAGCTGCCTTGACATGGTGGAATTTCGTCCAAGATGATAGAGTACAGGAAGGAAAGCGTAGAGTCACTACATGGAAGAAGATGATGGCATTAGTAAAGGAAGCTTATGTCCCATTGGATTACAGTATCCAATTACACAAGAGGAAGCAAAACCTGAAGCAGAAGGAGCTAGATGTCAGCTCATATACAGAAGAATTCATGAAACTTTGTATGAAAACAAAGGTAAAGGAAAGTGAAGAAGAGAAGGTAGCCAGATACCTTAATGGATTGAGGTTCAACATTCAGGAAGATTTAAGTCTGCATAATCCAAATACAGTTCAGAAATGCTTTCAGTTGGCATTGAAAGTGGAAGAGAAGTTAAAGAGAAAACAAGAACAACACAATAGAGGAAGAGGAAGACAACAAAGGGGTGGAAGAGGTCCTTTTAGAGGTAGAGGACATGGACATGGATATCAAGGAGAATCCAGTCATGACAATAGTAAGGGAAACAATAGTCAGAACCAGGGGGAAAATTATAGTCAGCAAGGAAACTTCAGAGGTAGAAGACGTTTCAGAGGAAGATCCCAGGGCAGAGGATCCATCAGATGTTATAACTGTAACAAAGAAGGCCATATAGCCAGCAGATGTCCAGAAAAGGCCACAAGCTCAACAGGAGAAAGGAGAACAAATCTGATCCAAGAACCTGATAATCAAAGTATGACAGGCTCTAATGATTTTCAGAGTGTGAATGCTCCTGATAATTATGGATACCCAGAAGGTGGAGAGTCTCTAATGATGAGAAGAACAGTGACTACCATGAAGGTACCTGACAAAGAATCCCCTCACAGAAAGTCTCTTTTCAGGACTATTTGCAAAGCAGGAGGTAAGGCATGTAAAGTTTTGATTGATTCTGGTTCTACTAAAAATTTTGTGTCTGAAGAAATGGTGACAAAACTTAAGCTTAGGAGATTGCCTCACCCATCCCCATATAAAGTCTCATGGCTTACCCAAGGTCAGCAGACAATTGTAGAAGAGCAGGCTTGGGTAGAATTTCAGATTGGAGCATATAAGGATAAGTTGTTGTTTGACATTACCACGATGGATGCTTGCAATCTTTTATTTGGTAGACCATGATAGTATGATTTGAAGGCACAACATGATGGTATTAGAAACACCTATACAATCACTAAAGATGGTAAGGTTATAAAGTTACTACCATTGACGGAGAAGGAGGAGAAATCTAAAGGAAAAGAGGTGAAGGTAATGCTGATGGAAGGTAAACAGTTCATGAAAGAAGTAGCAGCAGAAGGTGCAGTTGCATATGCCCTAATCCCATGTATGAGGGTGAATAAAGAACAGCAGCAAGAAGTCAAGGAAGAGAAGAAGCAAAGGTTCATAGACCCAGCTATCCAAGAGCTATTGGATAAGTACAAAGGTATCATCTCAGAGGGAATGCCAAGATCCCTACCACCTGTCAGGGATATTAGTCACTGCATAGACTTAATTCCAGGGTCAACACTTCCAAACAAAGCAGCCTATAAGCTAACTCCAGAACAGAATGCAAAAGTAGCCAGACAAATTGAAGAATTATTGGATTCAGGTCTGATTGGGAAAAGTTTAAGTCCATGTGCCGTACCAACTGTACTAGCACCAAAGAAGGAAGGTACTTGGAGGCTTTGCACAGATTCCAGAGCTATTAACAAGATCACAATCAGGTATAGGTTTCCAATCCCTAGGATAGAGGATTTACTTGACTGTTTGGGAGGTGCTAAGTATTTTACAAAAATAGATTTGAAGAGTGGATATCATCAGATCAGGATTAGGCCAGGAGATGAATGGAAAACAGCATTCAAAACTAATGAAGGGTTATATGAGTGGAAGGTTATGCCTTTTGGTTTATCTAATGCACCTAGTACTTTTATGAGGTTGATGAATGAGGTTTTGAAAGAGTTCATTGGTAAGTTTGTCATAGTATATCTAGATGACATTCTGATTTTCAGCAACACAAAAGAAGAACATCTCAGACACATAGATTTGGTTCTTAAGAGGTTACATGAAGAGCAGCTGATGATAAATTTAGACAAGTGTTTGTTCATGCAAGAGGAGATCACATATTTGGGTTTTGTCATTTCACAAGGAAAGTTACAAATGGATAAGGAGAAGGTAAGTGCCATATTGTCTTGGCCAACCCCAAAGACTATGAATGATGTCAGAAGTTTCCATGGGTTAGCAACCTTCTACAGGAAGTTTATAAGAGGGTTTAGTCATATTTGTGCACCCATGCTTGATACCATCAAAGGAGGACAGAAGTGCAGATTTGTTTGGACTCAAAGAGCAGATGATTCTTTTGAAACATTGAAGAAGAAGGTGGCACAGCAGCCAGTCCTTGCACTTCCAGACTTTAACAAAATCTTTCAGGTGGAATGTGATGCCAGTCACATGGCCATTGGAGCAGTACTCAGCCAAGAAGGTAGACCTATTGCATTTTTCAGTGAGAAGCTCAATGATGCTAAAAAGAGGTATTCCTCATATGATTTGGAAATGTATGCTTTAGTCCAGTCACTCAAGAAATGGAGACATTACTTGATGCCAAAGGAATTCATAGTATTCATAGATAACCAGGCTCTGAGTTTCATAAACAGCCAGGAAAAGCTGAACCACAGACACGTGAAATGGGTAGAAACCTTACAAGCGTTTACTTTTACATTGAAGCATAAGAAAGGAGTCAAGAATAAAGTTGCAGATGCTTTGAGCAGGAGAGTTCTAACAGTCAACCAGATTCAGTTAGAAAGTGTTGGCATTGATTCACTAAAGACCATGTATGAGACTGATGAAGATTTTGGGGAGATATATCATGTATGTACTTCTTTTGGAGAGAAATATCATGCTGAATTCTCTGAATTTTTGATTCAGGATGGATTGTTGTTCAAAGGTGGACAGTTATGTATTCCAAGGTGTTCTATGAGGTTAAACATCATTAAGGAGAAACATTGTGGAGCTATGGCAGGTCATTTTGGTCTAGATAAGACTCTTGATCTTGTCCGAAGACATTACTTTTGGCCTAAGTTACAATCAGATGTCCGAAAATTTGTAGAGACATGTGTGATCTGTCAGAAAGCTAAAGGCAGGTCGACTAATGCAGGTTTATATCAGCCCTTACCCATTCCTTCCAGACCATGGGAAAGCATAAGTATGGATTTTGTCTTGGGTTTAACAAGGACAAGGAAAGGGTTTGACAGTGTTTTTGTTGTAGTGGATAGATTCAGCAAAATGGCACATTTCTTGCCATGCAAAACCACTGCTGATGCTTCATACATTACAGATTTGTTTTTCAGGGAGATTGTCAAGATCCATGGATTGCCATTGAGCATAGTGTCAGATAGGGATGTGAAGTTTATTGGTCACTTCTGGAGAACTCTTTGGAAGAAACTTGGAACAAATTTGTCTTTTTCCTCTGCATATCATCCTCAAACGGATGGACAGACTGAAGTAGTGAACCGTTCCTTAGGAAATTTGCTTAGATGTTTGACAAAACAACATGGAGAAAAGTGGGATAATATTCTATCTCAAGCTGAATTTTCCTATAATGATACTGTCAATAGGAGCACAGGGAAATCACCTTTCCAGATAGTTTATGGTGTGCATCCAAGAGGAATTTTGGCATTGAGAGATCTACCTACCGTAGACCCTGTTAGTGCAGAAGGAGAAGCTTTTGCAGAAGCCATAAAAGAGGTTCATGATCAAGTCAAGACCCAACTGCAACAAACCACCTTGAAGTATAAGGAATATGCTGATAAAAAGAAGAAGGATGTACAGTTTGATGTTGGAGATTTGGTATGGGTTCATTTAAAGAAGGACAGACTTCCTAAGGGCAAATATACTAAACTTATGCAGAGAAAAGTTGGACCATGTCCGATCTTGCACAAGCATGGACAGAATGCTTATGAGATACAACTCCCCCCTGATCTTGGTTTGTCCCCTATATTCAATGTATGTGATTTAACTCCATACAAGTCTTATCCAGATGCAGATCAAGATCTCCTACAGGATACAGTCCATGATAACATTCCCAAGCATGATCCTCCACAGTTGCAGAAGATTTTGGACACCCGAGTGGTCAAACAGACCCGGAACAAACAGTACTTGGAGTATCTAGTCTCTTGGAAGGGAAAACCTAATTCTGAAGCAGTCTGGATGACTGAAGAGCAGATCTAGAAACATGGTGCAGATCTTCATACTCTCCTCTCAAGTGGACTTGAGATTTCTTCTTCTGGGGAGTATGGTGCAGGAGCACCCCTACAAGACAGGATATAGGTTCATTGTCCGCATGACAGGACATTAGTCTATTTTTAGCATGTTTGACTTCATAATGTAATAAGGTCCATTGGACCAATGCATATGTATTAGATCAGCCTAGGAGAGTGTGCAGGCAGTTAGAGCTCGTGATCAGGTAGTATGAGCTGCCCTCTCCCAGCCGCTTGGAAGCTCCCAGCCGCTGGGAATCGAGTTGGTAGTACTCGTAGGATATTGCTATAAATAACTCAGATCAGTTAGGGTTGGAGATCAGAGAGATCAGGAGAGTAGTAGTTATGTTATGTTGTACTGGTGATTGAGTGAGATCCAGAGATCAGTCCAGACATTGTGAAACATTGTTGTTCGATAGTATTGTAGAAACAGGACATTTGTGTTTCATCTAAATAAGATCTCATCAATTGCATTATCTGGTTTATCAGCTGTTTATGTTTTGATTTCTGTTCTGATTACAGGTTAATGGATTCTTTCAACCCTTCCACCGGTTGATTCTGTGAATCGGTGGAATGGTCATGCATGTTAGTTTAGGTTGTATTTTAGTTTTCTATTTATGCATTTCATTGTGTGGGAGATCGATTGGTAGCATGCTATGAATCAACCTAGCATCCTCATGTGCTAGGGTTTAGGAAGATAAACTGTTAAGTTTTGATCTGAAGGTGATCCGGCCCGATCCTCATGTTTTCTTTGTGAAATTGTGCGGTTCTGTGAGTTTGCATGCAGCTGACGGATATACAGGGATCTGCATGTGCTTTTCCAGACGGAGTGAATCATATCGTCATCTACGAGTATATCGCTATCCGGATCGGGTTATGAAGCTGACGAAGACTGTATGTTTTGAATGCATCAGGATGATATAAGTCGGATATATACTCAGTGTGTATATCATCGTCAGGATCATCTTTCGTGTGTATCCATCGTCCGCATATCGCTATCGCATGCAGGAGTGAAAATTCACTTTTTGGCTAAGGACCGGAAAGGTCATCATCAGGATATTGAAAAGATCACCGGATATTCATTATCATGTTGCGGAGGATATAAGTGTCTTATATCCTGTTGACATCATCATCAGGTGCATTGACATCATCATCAGGTGCATTGACATCATCATCAGGTGCAAGTGACGTCATCGTCATCAGGATATTGCAAATATCACCCTATGCAAGTTTATCCTGCTATCGCTAAGTGTTTTGGCATCGGCGTAAGTCATCGGCATAAGGTTTGGTTAACATCATCAGGATGTTTCAATATGACCGGATAAGTCATATCCTGATGCTGTTGTTTGAGTAGTCGGATATCGGGGTGACGTAAGCATCGAAGGAAAGGTGCTTGAAGTTGTCGTCATCAGGATATATGGGAGGAACCGGATATTTTTTATCCTGCTGATGAAGATGATGTTGAACATCATGATGATGAAGATAGAGTTTGGCAGTAAGATGAACAGTGAACATCAGGAGGATGTTTGCGCTTGCCGAATGTGATGATGCTACTAATAGCCGGATATGATGATGCTGCTGACAGGCGAAAGGCAAAAGGCGATAAGGAAGTGAACAGTAGTTAGCAGGAGGATATTTCATGCCTCTTCGAAATATGATGATGCTGTCTGTGTTAGCACGAAATATGATGATGAAGATAAGCCGATAGGTATTACATACTGCATGTCCAGGATTTTAACATGCTGGTTGTGTTACTGACTCCTCCTTCCCATTTGTAAGCTTCTGTTGCGTTTACTCTGCATCACAAACTTAATCAATAAAGTGAACACATATGCTACAACTAGAGATTTTAGGTTCACAATCTTATCCTTGGCAATTACACCATTCTTTTGGTCCTCCAAATTGTACCCACAACTCTAGAGAATGCACTTCATGGTCTTGAGGTCTAAGAAACTTAGGTCAACTTAGACTAAAACAGTGAGACTCGTGATTAAATTCAAGTGATTTGGACCACTTGACAAGAGAAAGAAACTCTTCTACACTTTTGGCTCTACTGGGCCAATGAGGGTATTCCTATAGATCTTGATAGGACAATTAAAGAGAAATGTAAAACAACTTGATTACATGGCTTATCCAAACCCTTTGCATTAGGATTCCCCAAAAAAAATTCATTTAACACTCCTTACACTAGCTTATTGGTCTTCTAGACCAAAAATCTCTAAACAAAGTAGATTATTATCTGATTGCACATGTCACTATAACTGCACAAAATAATTTATATCCCCAAATGTGATCATTCACAATATCATACTTCATGTGTAACCCTTGAGAAACTAGAAATGCATAACCCTCTAAAGATAGCTAATAATTGAAGTCTCTCAAAATATATTGTAGAAGTAAGTACCACTGAGTTTATGCAATCTACCAAGACACTAACTACACTAATTTTCAAAGAATGGAAGATATATTCATTTGAAAGCATGATCAATTGCCAAAAAGGACTGGTGTATTAATTCACCAATGACAAATTCAAGACCTAAATGTGCAAATATATATGTAAATCTAAGCCTAAAATCTAGATATGAATCAATTCAAAATTGAGATCTAAGATTGCATTTAAAATCACATCAATCTAATTTTAATTTCATTTAATTGGAATTCATAAATTCAAGAAACTTCACATGACCAAATCCATTTTAACAATCCAGGGACAATCAAAGAAACCCCATTTACTTAAATGAATTTTTTTTACCTTTACTATGACAAAAGACTAATCAAAATTGACAAAAACTAGCAATGCAGCCCTAGAGATGAGTCTATCACCCCTAAAAAATTTAGCCAACTATGGAGATATTTAGACTATAGAGAATATTTCTTCTTACAAGCACCTTCTTCAAATTTTACAACAATAAAAGATAGAAGAATAATTTGACACTAGAGAACATACAAGACCAGAAAACGCCCTATTCCAATTCTAAGCAAAAAAATCCAATTCCATTCCATAGAAAGAAATCATATATGTACCCAATGACTCTACGAAAATCATCCATGTAGCTAACATCTATCCTAATCCTTCTACACAATGCTTCTAATGCATTATGTGAGACTTTAAATATGTAGTCATTTTAAATTTCTTGTAACAACCTTTCCCCAAACATCTTCCTTTATGCAATGTTGCAATCTATTCATCATAGACCATGTAACACAGGCAATCAGGCCTTATGTATTACGACACACTTCATTAGATCAGATCCTTTGTATAACAAGGGAAGAAATCTTCTTTAAATCCACACATGTACGGGCTACAAAGATCTAATTCAACTAGTTTTTGGTGCCAATTAATGGTTGCAAAGTAGGTCATACCTAGTTGAATCATTTTCTTTCATATTTTCCATTTTATCAAGGTTGTTACATGCTTTCCACTACTACTCTCAACTATCATTTTCTCAATCAACAAGAAGACATCGAAATCATATTTATCTTGGCAACTTTTCATCATATTGTCCCAACTTTCTCAATTGACTTTGTAAAGTTTTTCACTTGCTAGACAATTAATGCCCTTACCTTCTCGGTCTAATTTGTAACTAAATAATCCTTTCAACATACTCTAGACTATTGCTTTTTATTCAAGCATCGAGAAGTTCCATTCCTTGTTGACCAATTTAAATTCTATATTTGATCAATGGACCAAATGATTGTGGCTTACATTAGTGATTGTGGCCTATCGGTAGGACACCATAAGTGCTCTCTTTGAGTAACCATCCACCACAATCAACTAAAAGTGCTAAGTGTCTCCTTTTTGACTCCTATGAGAAAACCACTTAAATTTCAAAGTGCCTCCAACAATCAGTGGCTAAGAGACCTTCACCTTCAAAGCTAATGGTTTTGTTTGATCAGCATATGCTCAAGATGTATGATCCCTCAATCTGTGAATCAATCACAATCAACAAGATTGAGCCACATGATATCAAATCGACATCCAATAGAACATTACAAAGCTTTCTAAGGCACTTTGCATAATATATATGTTGGGCCCACCATTGCTTACCAATTGAGACCATATAGCATCGTATCATTCATTCCCATAAAGAAGGATCTATGTATAAGTTCCATAGACACCTTTCAGCCAATAGGAAACTTTCACATCATGACACATGTTCTTCCTTTATTGCTCATTCACTTTCTAGGTCCACTACTTTTGCTCACTAAACTTCAACATGATCAATGGTTGGCATGTATTTGTAGTGAAGATGAATGACATCAGTAGATTGGCATATGGCTAAGATGTTGGGTACCTAGATCTATCGATATGCTATGTTTCACCAAATTGTGCCATATGTATACATCAGACTCCCTTTGCAAGATAATAAAAGTATGCAATAGACCATTCAACTATAACCACTTGGATTAATTTCCCTCAATCTCTTAAGCACAAGCTTTGATCAACAGTTTAGGTTAATTTTGGGAAATCTATAGATGAACAAACCTAATCAATAAGCTCAATATGGCCCATAGAAGATGCTTGATTATTTCCTTTTGATGCACTCTACCTCTAGCTAATTGACGATCTAGATCTACTTTATTGAAATCAACAATCGAGAGAGACCCACTTCATAGCCCAGAACTTGCTTTGAAAACTTTGAAGAAATTATTTACCCATGGAGCCAATCAGAATCATCCACATACCCTTTTATTTTGGTGCATGAATATAGTCTTCTTGATTCATTATATATCGACTGAGACTGATGGTCCAGGTTGATGGCTTCCTAGATGAACAGTCTTGTCATATTGGCAGAGGGCCTAAATTGTATAGGCTTTGATCCACCAAATGCCTTCATCTATTGCATCTCACCAGATGATACCACGTGGTCATATCCATGATCTGCAGGCCCCTAGGAGATCATACAAACTTGCAAAGAATGAATGCCACACAGTTGTAACACTAGCACCATGAACAACCTCAATCTGTTTATGTAATAACTACTCACTCTGTTGGGACCAATCATAACATGCCACATACTTCATTTCTACTAGCATTTGAATGCATCATATAACCCTTTTAAATCTCAGTCCATATCAACTACTCAAACAAAATTTCCCCTAAGATCAATTGTAGCAACCAATCAACAGATGGCCAAAGTGTTGGGTATTTCAATCCATTGAAGTGCATTCTTCTACTGAAGTTCACTGGATCATGATGCATGGCCATACTAGAATCACCTAATTTCACTACTCTAGATCAATATCAATGAATGAGATCAACTTGCCCCTAAAAGCAACATCTTCAACACATCAATAGATCATCAGAGAGCTGATGATTTAACCTACTAGTCTAACATAACTAATGGAAAGCTGCCATGTATATGCTTCATGCTTCCCAACCTTACTGCCCTTATGCTTTTGAACACTACATAAGTAATGTCCATAATCAACAACCTTGACCAAATTTCCCCAAAGATGAATGGTATTAGTCAATCAATAGATTGCTAAGGTGTCCAATGGTATGATCTATAGATATACTTTTATCACTTATTAGATTTTGATTAATGGTTGTTACTGGTCGAGAAATTTATGCAACATGAATGGTAATAAGGCAATACAAAGAGCCATATAAATAAAGTTATCTTAGATTGAATGTAACATGCTTTTGATTAGTTCAACTGTAAAAAGGGGTCCAGAACCCTATACAAAGCAGCCCCCAGGGCAGCACAAGGCCAAAATGAGCCAAAGACAACACATTAACAACACAACAAAAAGCCTAGCAAAAATACATAGGACAACCACCAAACAGACAAGAAAAAACAAACGAGGGGTCAACAAACCCCAACAAACAACCAACCGAAAATCAGGGTGGTTTGAAACTGAACTGCTCCAAGGAACTTTGGGAGGCTTCACACAACTTGATGGAATCCTTTCGCTCAGATCTCATCTTTTTGGAAGAACCAGGAAGACCCAAGGGTCCGCCCGAAGTCCTAGTAGCACCATACACCTCAGTTAAAGGGGTCCCCATCACATCTCTACAGCCACCAATCCTTTAACAAGCACCTCCAACGAAGGAATCCTTGTCTCAGTCTCCTTATTACCCTCCATAGACGCTTCCACAGCAGAGGACCTACACTCCTTTTTGACGGAAGAATGCCTCTTGCTGCTAGAACAAACAACATCAGAGTGACCAGCTTTGTGACAACAATGGAAAACCACAGGAGAATGCTCAAACTCAATCCGCTGTTCCCAACTTCCAAACTTGGATAATAAGGTAATCCTAGAAGGGAGCACCCTATCGACCTCCACAAACACTTGAAATCTAGCAAACAATAGTCGTCTTTTGAGTTTCATGACTGTATCTACCCCAGCAAACCACCCAAATGTCTTGGCAATAGCCATCAATATCTCCTCATCCCAGTATTCCAGCGGAAGTCTTGGCAACCTAACCCAGACAGGAACCTTATTCTTGCAGGGTTTTGAAGGAGTGAAGCTCAATGACCAAATTTGAAGGCATAGCCCATTTTTCCCAAAAAACCATGGGCTAGCAAGGATCCATGAGCAATCTTCTGAGTTCAAAAAAGAGAACAAGAAGAAGTACTTTGGCAGTGCAGCCATATCAACCTGCCCCCTTAGCTCCCAATTTCGAAGTATCTAGTTTCTAACAACATCAATGTTGGGACAATTTTCACAAAATCTCCCAACAAGCGAATTACTAAGCCACCTAATAGACCTCTCGATGAGACAATCTGAGATGATGATATGTTGATTCTGTCCATCCGTCAAAACTTGGCCAAGAGCAGCCACTACACCAAGCAAGTCCTGAGAAATAATTTCCATAGGGGTGTCCTCCGATGAAGCCTTAGTACATAGCCCATTAGGGGAAACACCAATCACTGGGCCAAACTTCTCAAGGGAAACAAAGCCCTTCTCCAAAGTAGAATCCACAGTTGCAGCACCTGTAGCTCCTTCAACCAGGTCAGAGCCTAAACAAGGAACCAAGCCTTGCAACCGCCCACTTAGCACATCTTCCACAAGGGCGTCCAACACAAACCTCTCTGTCTTGGAGGAGGCAGCGACCAGAGGAGAATCCACTACTCCCGAAGAACAGAGTAGGAAACCCCTCATGGGCCCCAAATCGCCCACCCTTGAATCAGCAATCATGGCAGGTTTTCACGTAATGGAACACTGCACCTGCATCCAAATGTCCATGAGTCTTTCATCCTCCTTAGAATCATAATCTGCCCATTCATCCTGAATCTCCTCACCCTCATTACCTGGGTCATCCTAGTCTACACCACCTTCAATCTCCCCTTCGAACAGAGCCGACCCGCTGTTGTCTATGCAATTTGAAAACCCTTTCCCGCCCAACATCCACTGCTCCATCTTTTTTAGGTGTTGATCGAATGTAACATGTTGATCACAAATATTGGGGGCAATATATTGGCACTCAATCATTATTTTTATATATTGCTCACAATTATAATTTCCCAAGTTAAGAAAATATTCATCCGATAAGGTATAGTCATTCTCTTATGAAGTGTGTGTGAGAGTGAAACCATTCATTATTGTCTTATATTACTCATGGTGTTATTTTTTGGTACTTAAGAAAGTGTCATTTGACATGTTAATTGTATGGTGAAGTGCAAACACAAGTAATCCAGTGTTGGCAGTAGCACAAATATAAAAAGATGTGAGATTTGTAATTTATGCTGTCAACAAGTAAAATATGGTGAAGCACATTTATATAGGAGCATCTCTAGCCCAGCTACCAAGAATATTTTGTGTTCCTCTTTTTGTTTTACATTATAAGTTCTTGTTTATGAAAAACAACTTGATTACATTGATTAGCCAAACCCTTGCATTAGGATGCCCCAAAGAATTTTCAATTAACACTCCTTACACTAGTTTATTGGTCTTCTAGACCAAAGATATCTAAACAAAGTAGATTATTATCCAATTGCACATACCACTATAAATGCAAAAAATAATTTATATCCCCAAATGTGATATCATTCACAATACCATACTTCATGTGTAACCCTTGAGAAACTAGAAATGCATAACCCTCTAAAGATAGTTAATAAGTGAAGTCTCTCAAAATATATTGTAGAAGTAAGTACCACTGAGTTTATGTAATTTGCCAGGACACTAACTACACTAATTTTCAAAGAATGGAGGATATATTCATTTGAAAGCATGATCAATTGCCAAAAAGGACTGGTATCTTAATTCATTGGTGACAAATTCAAGACCTAAATACAAGTGCAAATATATATGTAAATCTAAGCCTAAAATCTAGATATGAATCAATTCAAAATTGAGACCTAAGATTGCATTTAAAATCGCATCAATCTAGTTTTAATTTCATTTAAATGGAATTCATAAATTCAAGAAACTTCACATGACCAAATCCTTTTTAACAATCCATGGACAATCAAAGAAACCCCATTTACTGTAATGATTTTTTTACATCTACTATGACAAAAGACTAATCAAAATTGATAAAGACTAGCAATGCAACCCTAGAAATGAATCTATCACCCCCTAAAAAATTTAGCCAGCTATGGAGATATATGGAGATATTTAGACCATAGAGAGGATTTCTTCTTACAAGAACCTTCTTCAAAGTTTACAAAAGTAAAAGACACAAGAATTTAGACTTGAACTAAGAATTTGACACTAGAGAACATACAAGACAAAAGAACACCCTATTCCAATTCTGAGCAAAAAATATCCAACTCCATTCCATAGAAAGAAATCATATATGTACCCAATGACTCTACTAAAATCATCCATGTAGCTAACATATATCCTAATCCTTCTACACAATGCTTCTAATGCATCATGTGAGACTTTAAATATGTAGTCATTTTAAATTTCTTGTAACAACCTTTCTCAGACATGTTCCTTTATGCAATGTTGCAATCTATTCATCATAGACCATGTAACACAATCAATCAGCCCTTGTGTATTATGACACACCTTATTACATCAAATCCTTTGTATAACAAGGGAAGAAATCTCCTTTAGATCCACATAAGAAATCTCCTTTAGATCCCCACATGTGGGGCTTACAAAGATCTAATTCAACTGGTTTTTGGTGCCACAACCAAAGTAGCTCATACCTAGTTGAATCATTTTCCCTCATATTTTCCATTTTATCGAGGTTGTTACATGCTTTCCATTACTACTCTCAACTATCATTTTCTCAATCAACGAGAAGACATCGAAATCATATTTATCTTGGCAACTTTTCATCATGTTGTCCCAACTTTCTCAACTGACTTTGCAAAGCTTTTCACTAGCTAGACAATTAACGCCCTTATCTTCTCCATCTAATTTGTAACTAAACAATCCTTTCAACATACTCTGGACTATTGCTTTTTATTCAAGCACCAAAAGTCCCATTGCTAGATTGACCGATTTGAATTCTATATTTGATCAATGGATCAAATGCATCACTTTTCTTACATCAATGATTGTGGCCTATCGGTAGGACATCATGAGTGCTCTCTTTGAGTAACCATCCACCACAATCAACTAAAAGTGCTAGGTGTCTCCTTTTTTACTCCTATGAGGGAATCACTTAAATTTCAAAGTGCCTCCAATAATCAATGGCTAAGAGACCTTCACCTTCAAAGCTAATAGTTTTGTTTGATCAGCATATGTTCAAGATGTATGATCCCTCAATCTGCGAGTCACTCACAATCAACAAGATTGAGCCACATGATATCAAATCCACATCCAATAGAACATTACGAAGCTTTCTAATGCACTTTGCATAATATATATGTTGGGCCCACCATTGCTTACCAATTGAGACCATATAGCATCATATCATTCGCTCCCATAAAGAAGAATCTGTGTATAGGTTCCACAGACACCTTTCAGCCAATAGGAAACTTTTACATCATGCCACATGTTCTTCCTTTATTGCTATTCACTTTCTAGGTCCACTACTTTTGCTCACTAAACTTCAACATGATCAATGGTTGGTATGTATTTATAGTGAAGATCAATGACATCAGTAGATTCGCATATGGCTAAGATGTTGGGTACCTAGATCTACCGATATGCTATGGTTCACCAAATTGTGTTATATGTATACATCAAACTCCCTCTGCAGGATAATAAAAATATTGCAATAGACCATTCAACTATAACCACTTAGATTAATTTCCCTCAATCTATTAAGCACAAGCTTTGATCAACAGTCTAGGTTAATTTTGGGAAATCTATAGATGAACAAACCTAATCAATAAGCTCCATATGGCCCATAGAAGATGCTTGATTATTCCCTTTTGATGCACTCTACCTCTACCTAATTGACGATCTAGATCTACTTTATTGAAATCAACGGTCGAGAGAGACCCGCTTCATAGCCCATAACTTGCTTTGAAAACTTTGAAGAAATTATTTACCCATGGAGCCAATCAGAATGATACACATACCCTTTTATTTTGGTGCATGAATATAGTCTTCTTGATTCATTATATCTCGACTAAGACTGATGGTTCAGGTTGATCGCTTCCTAGATGAACAGTCTTGTCATATTGGCAGAGGGCCCAAACTGTATACACTTTGATCCACCAAATGCCTTCATCTATTGCATCTCACCAGATGATACCACGTAGCCATATCCATGATCTGCAGGCCCCTAGGAGATCATACAAACCTGCAAAGAATGAATGTCACACAGTTGTAACACATAACACCATCAACAACCTCAATCTGTTTATGTAATAACTACTTACTCTACTGGGACCAATCATAACATGTCACATACTTCATTTCTACTAGCATTTGAATGCATCATAAAACCCCTTTAAATCTCAGTCCATATCAACTTCCCAAACAAAATTTCCCCTAAGATCAATTGTAGCAACCAATCGACAGATGCCCAAAGTGTTGGGTATTTCAATCCACTGAAGTGCATTCTTCTACTGAAGTTCACTGGACCATGCCACATGGCCACACTAGAATCACCCAGTTTCACTACTCTATGCCTTGAAACTTTGCTTAAGCATTGATCAATATCAATGAATGAGATCAAATTGCCTCTAAAATCAACGTCTTCAACACATCAATAGATCATCAAAGAGCTGATGATTTAACCTACAAGTCTACCACAACTAATGGAAAGCTGCCATGTATATGCTTCATGCTTCCCAACCTTACTGCCCTTATGCTTTTAAACACTACTTAAGTAATGACCATAATTAACAACCTTCACCAAATATCCCCAAAGATCAATGGTATTAGTCAATCAATAGATTGCTAAGGTGTCCAATGGTATGATCTATAGATATACTATTATCACTTATTAGATTTTGATCAATAATTGTTGTGAGACTAGAAATTTCTGCACAGTTGTCTATGAATGGAGTAGCACGTATCTTTAGATCAAAGTTGATCAACAGTTGTCAGTTGAGTCATTGGAAAACACGGACAGTGGTCACAGGTTAGAGCACCAATTCAAATGTTGTGCCCAGTTAAAGGGACAGCTGATCAATCTTGTGACGGTTGATTCCCTGTGTAAGAAAAAAAAAAAAACAATTGTTGTTGCTCACTTTGTTATACGCCCAGGCCTAATAAGAAACCAACACATCACCATCTCTTGTCAAAGAACCTTGAGCTAGATACACATTGGTTAATGGCATGGACTACTATAGTGGACATGTAGATAAGCATATGACCATCGATAGTTGGTCTACTAGTATACAATATTGATAATTAAACAAATAGAAAGAAGCCCTTTAAGTGAAAAGTGACCACCGTAGCAAGTCAACGAGCTCATAGAACATAAAGGTGGAAACCAAGGTAAATATTGTGGCTTTGACATAGACCCCAACAAACTAGTCCACCATGGATGCAAACTAGGAGATCAACCAAGGTACTAAACAATAAAAATTCGCAACGGGCAATGAGCATTTTTAAGAATTACAAGATGAAGGGTAATAAGGCAACACACAGCGCCATAAATAAAGTTATCTCAGATCGAAGATCAACATGTTGATCACAAATATTGGGGCAATATATTGGCACTCAGTGATTATTTTTATATATTGCTCACAATTCTAATTTCCCAAGTTAAGAAAATATTCATTCGATAAGGTAGTCATTTCCTTATGAAGTGTGTGTGAAACCATTCATTATTGTCTTGTATTACTCACGGTGTTAATTTTTTTACTTAAAAAGAAGTGTCATTAGACATGTTAATTGTATGGTGAAGTGCAAACACAAGTAATCCATGCTGGCACTAGCACAAATACTAGCATACCTATATTTAAAAAATATATCTAAAGTACGCCGAGAGATATCCTTCTCGAGGCGCCTATTTCCACCTATGTATGGTACATTGATTAAAAAAATAGGCGCCTCGAGAAGGATATCTCTCGGCGTACTTTAGATATATTTTTTAAATATAAGTATGCTAGTAGCATCCGGAGCGGCAAGCCTATTTCTAACTATATTATATAATTATAAGAATTATTATAATTAATTATAATATAGATTAGATATATTATTATAATATATTATATTATAATTATATATAATATATTATATTATAATGATATATAATATTTATAAAATTTATTATTATAATATATTAATAATTAAAATTTTATATTATATTATATATTATATTTAGGATTAGAGTTAGGGGTTAAAATTAGGTTTAGGGTTAGTGCTTAGGTTAGAATTAGGGTTATGATTAGTATTAGAGTTAGGGTGATAATTAGGGTTAGAATTATGATTAGAAATAGGTTAGGGTTAGGGTTAGTGTTAGTATTAGAATTATGACCAAAATTATGGTTAGAATTATGTTAAATAGGGATAGATTTAGAAATACGGTTAGATTGAGGGTTTTGAGGCTTATAAAATAATGTTGAATGTAATCTTATAGTTATGGTAATAATTAGGGCTAGATTAATAATTATAATAATAACCCTAACCCTATTATAATCCTAACATGAATCTTGACCCTAATTCTAACCCTAATCATGATCCTATATGCAACCCTAGTTCTAACTCTATCTATAATTCTAACCATAACTATATCGCTAATTCTAAACCTATCCCTAAGTCTATCACTAACTTGAATTCTATCCCTAACTTTAATTGTAAGTCTAATTCTTACCCTAATTCTAATAGTAACCTTAATTCTAACTCTAACCCTAACCCTAATTCTCACTATAGCTCTAACCCTAACCCTAATTCTAACATTAACCCTAACCTTATTTCTAATTCTAATTTTATCTCTAACCCTATTTCTAAGCCTAACCCTAACATTAATTCTAATTCTAACCCTTATTATAACCCTAACCCTAATTCTAACTCTAGCTCTAACCCTAACACTAATCCTAATTCTAACCCTCACCATAAACTTGATTCTAACCATAAACTTAATTCTAACATTGATTTGAACCCTAACCCTAATTCTCACCCTAACTCTAACCCTTATTATAATAATAACCCTAACCCTCACCCTTATTATAATAATAAGCCTAACCCTATTAGTAACCCTAATTTTAATTCTTACTCTAATTATAATTATAATCCCAACATGAATCTTGACCCTAATTCTAACCCTAATCATAAGCCTATAGGCAACCCTAGTTCTAACCCTATTTATAATTCTAACCATAACTGTATCCCTAAACCTAAACCTAAACCTAAACCTAATGCTAATCCTAATTCTAAGCCCAACCATGAAATTGATTCTAAACATAATTTTAATTCTACCACTAATTTGAACCCTAACACTTACCCAAACCTTAGTTCTAACCCTAACACTAATTATCACCCTAACCCTACTTTTGATCCTAATTCTTATTCTAATTCTCACGCTATTTTTAATTGTAACCCTAAAAATAGCTCTGATTTTAATCGTAACCCTAACTCTAACCCTAATCTTGATTGTAAGTGAAACCCTAACCCTAACCCTAACCTTAACCTTATTTCTAACCCTAACTCTAATTCTCACCCTAACCCTAATCCTTATTATAATCCTAACCCTACTTTTGACCCTAATTCTCATTGTAATTGTCACCCTATTTTTAACTGTAACCCAAAACATAGCTCTAATTTTAATCCTAACCCTAACCCTAACTCCAACCCTAACATTGACCATAATTCAAACCCTAAACCTAACCTTAGTACTAACCTAAACCCTAATTGTAACATTGACCTTAACTCTAATTCTAAAAATAACCCTAATTATAGTCCTAACCCTAACCCTAATTCTAACCTTAACCCTAACCATAATCCAAACCCTAACCCTAATTCTAACCTTCACCCTAATTCTAATTTAAACCCTAACCCTAACCTTAGTTATAACCCTAACCCTGATTCTCACCCTAACCCTAACCCTTATTATAACCCTAACTATACTTTTGACCCTAATTCTCATTTTAATTTTCTCCCTATTTTGACTGTAACCCTAATTGTAATTATAATTCTAACCCCTATCCTAACCCTAATTATAACTACAATTCCAACCCTAACTCTAATTTTGACTGTAACCCTAACCCTAATTCTAACATTAACCCTAATTTAACCCTAACCATAACCATAATTCTAACCCTAACCCTAATTCTAACTCTAACCCTAACCCTAACCCTAATTCTAACCCTAACCCTAAAGCTTATTCTAACCTTAAACATAGCTCTAATTTCAACCCTAACCCTAACCCTAACTCTAATCCTACCCTTGACCATAATTCAACCCCTAACCCTAACCTTAACCCTAATTGTAACCTAACCCTAACTCTAATTCTAACATTAACCCTAATTATAGTTGTAACCCTAACCCTAATTTAACCTTAACCATAACCATAACTCTAACCCTAACCCTAATTCTAACACTAACCCTAACCCTATTTCTAACTCTAATTTTAGCCTTAACCCTAATTTTTAAGTTAACCCTAACCTTAATTAAAATAGTGCATTCTATACTCTTCTTTGCTCTATTTTAATAAAAAGGAAATGTCAATTAATGTATTATATCAACCCAAAATGAATTTAAATACTCATTTCATTTGCACTCAATGGTGACTTCCCCCTAATATTGTTTGCATTAAATAAAATAATAATTACCCTTTTAAAATTATTTGCATACATTAATTTAAAAATAATACACTCCGAAAACTAAAATTAAGGTATCATTGAAAGAATTTGCCAGCTCATTGTTCGGGGAATTGCATGCGAGCTTAACCACAGTCATTTCACTTTCAGGAAAGAAGTGACATTGGAGATATTTACCAGCTATTGATTAGATCCTGTGCTTAATCTATACCTGGTGGATCTACATTTGGGAGTCAGCTGGAACGAACTGTTGAGTTTGCTGCCATAAACCCTACGCCATTACAAGAGGTCGCATGACAAGAGTAGGGCAAAATTCATTGATTTATGAAGGGCGCACTTGGAGATATAGTTGAGCACCCAAACTTCCAGCTACCGACCCTATCCTGGGAAGTCCAAGCTAACTACCAGCAGATTCAGAGGCGAGTTCAGGTTAGACGCAATTTTCAGGGATGACCAGTATCTGAAAGTGATTATTTATTCATTGTGTCAAGGCAGCCTAGAGCGCCTGTATCTCATAGAATTCTATATACAGTTGCAGTGATGAAGTTATAACCACCCAGTATAACAGAAACCCTAACTCAGCGATCTACAGCGGCAACCTAGGTCAACACTGGTTGAAGTTATAGTGGTCCTGGACCATCACACCAGGCTGATCTGGAGATTAGGGAAGGCGAGCTGGGATAGAAGTTTCATTACTCCTGTGACTATGATAACTCCAGACTAACATACATTGGCATAGGATAGATTGGCAAGAACATTTTGTTGCGAAAATGCGAATAAACGCAGACAAGGAGAAAATGGTCTACGGGGGCTAGGCTCCCCCTCCGCATCTTCCTAACGAACAGGGTTGGCAAATGGTGAAGAGCAAAAGGCAGCAGAGGGGAGTTAGGGCAAAGGCAACATTTAGAGGAATAGCTCAAGCCAGAGGGTCAAGAATTTGGGCTATCCCAATTAAACAACCACTTCAGCATTTGCAACAGGAGCAAACTGCACCAATCTAGGTTGGGAGGAAAGAAGGTGCAATGCTCGATAACCTCATCCTACCCCCTACCTTGCTAATCCAAGACAAAGATATGCGGAGGGTTTTTTAAAACCGGCCCCCAGAATCACATATGCAAAGGCAAATCCCCATATAGGTAATAGGGCGAACTTCAGAGCACCCTACCAAGGGCAAATCTCCAAGAACCCTAGATCCGACAATTTAGCTCCATACACTCATGGGAAAAGTAAGGATCTGGTAAGAATTTGTGATCAGGCAAACCCCAGAACCTAGCGATCAAATCCACGAATTAGCCCAGGGTGTCATCAAACTTTGGAAGCACAAGAGAAGAGGGTATCGATAGACATCAGAAATATCTATACAGATGGTTTGGGGATGCATTGTAAAAATCATGGCCTCTATGTTTGCTGGGGCGGAATAGGGCAATCAGTAAAGGATATTGTGGAATGGATCTAAGGCCTCTACAAAGACCAGGTAAGGACCACTATCACTGCTGAAGATTTCATTTTCATTGTCTGTAAAAGCTCAAACTTAAAAAAAGAAATCTTAAACAGCAGAAGTTTGTTTTATAAGGGTCATGGTTTTGCGTATCAAGACTGGACACCTAATTTTGATCCCAGTAAACTGAAACTAAAAATAGTTAGATGGGTCAAGTTACCAAATTTTCCAGTTGAGCTCACACATAGCAAAATCTTAAGGGATATTGGGAATCACCTGGGAGAGTTCATAGGATTGGAGAAGGATTTCTTGTCTCACTCTGATGTGCTCCTATTAGTCAAAATAGACTTAAGCACTAAAAACCTGGAACCCCTGGAAATAAACACTAATCTGGCCAAATATTGCATAAAGCCAGCCTTCCACCATGGCCCCTTGGGTATAAACACTAGCCACAGAATCCCAAAGAGGCCTGCGGAGATGAAATCTACTCCTCAGCATGGGGGGGTCAAAATTAAATTCAATAAGAATAGTGGCGGTTTTATAGTGGATTATCAGAAGAATAGCGCTCCTCCTATCAAAAAGCACTCCAACGCTAATAAGGATCCATCTGGACAAGATCGGGCCTTGAGGGTGCTATCAGCGCAGCCAAAGAAATGCTAGAAACCAAAGGAAGTGTCCTAGAATCTCAACGTTGAGGTAACCACATAGGAGATGAACCATACACAGGCTAGTTCAAGCAAAGAAATTTCTACTGCGATAGGGCCTCTAAACTAGACTGATGAAACACAGTTTGTTAAAGAGAAATTGGAACTGGAGGACAGGGAAGTATTTTCAGAAGTAGGTAGAAGAATTATCCCTACAAACGTAGAAGGAAGTGTAAACCTAGAGGCCTTAGAGACCCCAGAATGGGTTCCAAACACTTTTGAATCAAGAGGAAACCATAACGATTTTGAGCACCTAAAGGAACCTACTGTTAAGGACTACCATTTGGATCTAGAAAGGCTTTGCGATGAGATCCTCGATAAGACAATAGAGGAAGAGGTAATTGAGGTAGCCAACAAAGAGAAAGAAAAGCTTATCTCCAAGATTCTGGAAATTGAAGAATGGGAGAAAAGGCAGACAGAGGACCCAAAAGATCAGGGAGACAAAGTGGCGGATGAAGCAGAACTACGGCTGGGCATTGCCATAACTAACTTCAGTAAGGATACCCCAGACTGTGCCAAAAGCAACAAGAAAAGGGGAAGGAAATCAATATTGGAACTAAGAGAGAAAGTAGGAAAGGCTTCTGATCAGACCAAGATCACCACAATGCTCTATGCAGGGAAGGGGAAGTGCCTTCCCACGGCACCATGAGAGTACATACTTGGAATGTTAGGGGTCTCAACGCCCCTAACAAACAGCATATCATACAACGCTGTCTAACTAACACAAAACCAGACATACTAATGATTCAAGAAACTAAACTAAATAAAGATGAGATAGACACTCTAAATAGGAAGCTTGGAATATGGGAACTAGCAGGAGTCCCAGCAGAGGGTGCCTCGGGGGGCCTTGGGGTAATTTGGGATCCTAGAATGGTTTCATTCTCAGTAATAAGCTGCAAAAAGAATTGGATGGCGGGAGACATTAGAAGCATCAGAAGTAATCTACAGTTCTGTCTTATTAACATCTATGGTCCCTCCCAGAACCAAGATAAGAGACTAGTCTGGAAAGAAATAGAACAATTCTTGGGTACCTTACAAGATCAAGTTTGTGTTTTGGGCGGAGATTTCAATGCGATCCTAGACCCTAAAGAAAAGCTGGGAGGATCTGTCAGGTTATCAACAGCAGCTATGGATTTTAAGGATTGGGTTCTTAAGAACAATTTATTGGAAATCAAAACTGCACAAGAAGGTTTTACTTAGAACAATAGAAGGAAGGGCTTTAGCAATATTGCAGAAAAATTGGATAGATTTCTGATCTGGGGCAACTGGGCACAACTATCTTCTATTCTGAAGGCTGAGATCTTACCATACTCACGCTCCGATCACTACCCAGTCCAGCTTAGTCTATCTAAAGACTACCAACCTAAACGATGCCCCTTCAAATTTGAACAAATGTGGGTCAAGGATAATAACCTTTTAACCTTAATTGAGCAATGGTGGAAAGAAACTAGAGTCTCAGGATCTAAGCTTTTCTGTTTAGTATCCAAATTAAAAACTATCAAATGTAAACTTCTTAACTGGAATAAGACTAACTTTGGTAATATCTTCGAAATCAAATCTAAGTTAGAAGAGGAACTTGAAAACCTCAACAGAAGTGTGATAACTAAAGGCATGGATGCAGAATCTTATGCAAAAGAAAAACAACTGAAAATAGAATATGAAGATATCCTAGCCAAAGAGGAAATCTTCTGGCGACAAAAGTCTAGAGAGACTTGGCTGGAAGCGGGCGATAAGAACACTAAGTTCTTCCACAACAGCACAAAAGCACACAGAAATGTCAACAGGATCTTTAAAATTAAAGATGTGAATAATGCCTAGATCGAAGATCCTAAACAAATTGCATATGAAGTGGTTAGGTATTTTGAGGACATTCTTAACAATCAGGAAGGATCGAATTGGCTGCTTCAACAAGCCATACTGAAAGACATTCCAAGGATTATCTCAGAGGATCAAAACAAAAACCTCAATAGTAAATTTACTAAAATTGAGATTGAACTGGCGATCTCTCTAATGAAGCCGGATAAAGCTCCGGGGCCAGATGGCTTTCCAGCATTATTTTTTCAGAGATGCTGGCACTTCATAGGAGACGAAATAGTCGATGCTTTAGAAGGAGTAAGAAATTTTGGTAGTCTTTTAAAAGAAGTAAATAATACATTTCTTTCTCTCATACCAAAAAAAGAGAAGCCAGAAAATCTAGGGGATTTGCGACCTATCTCTCTATGTAATATTGTATACAAGATTCTAACTAAAACCTTAGCTAACAGAATTCAGACAGTTTTGCCGGATATTATAAGTGACGAGCAAACAGGGTTTGTATCTAGGAGATCTATATTTGATGGAATTATTATAGCCCAAGAAGCCATTCATTCTATACAACAAAATAAAAAGCCCAGTATGCTAATCAAATTAGACATCAGTAAAGCCTATGACAAGGTCGATTGGCTTTTCCTCTGTAAAACTTTAGAAGCCTTCAGTTTTTCTAAACAATGGATAAACCTCACTTACGCATGCATTTCTAACCCCAAGTTTTCAGTATTAGTCAGCGGAACACCTGAAGGTTTTTTTAGTATCTCAAGAGGATTGAGACAAGGGGACCCCATCTCCCCTTTTCTCTTTATTATAATGGCAGAAGTTCTAGGGAGAATGATCACCAAGGCAAGGCTAGAAGGGAAGGTTCAGGGAATCAAAATCACCTCGGGTGTAGATCCTACAACCCATCAACAGTTTGTAGACGATACTATGCTCTTTGGTTCGGGTAGCATCGAAGAAGCTAAGGCATTCAAAGAAATTTTGGACTCTTATTGTAAGGCCTCTGGACAAGAGGTGAATGCTGATAAATCAGCAATTTATTTCTTCAATACTGAGCCGAAAATTGAAAAGGAAATATGCAGAATTTTATCTTTCAAAAAAGGGCAAATGCCATGTAAATATTTAGGTATACCTATGGGGGCAAGCAACAAGACTACTGCTCTTTGGGACCATATCACTTCTAAGATCAATAAAAAAGTGGAATCTTGGAAAGGCAAGTGGCTTTCTTCAGCAGGCAAAGTCACAATGCTAAATGCGGTTCTATCAGGTATCCCAGTTTATCAATTATCTTGTATGAATCTGCCAGTGGGAAAATGTGAAGAAATCAACAAAACTTTTAGAACTTTCCTATGGCAGGGCTCAGAGGATAAGAAGAAAATGGCACTTGTTGCGTGGGATAAAGTATGTAGACCAAAAGAGGAGGGTGGCTTGGGTTTGAAAAATCTCAAGGAGCAAAATAAGGCATTAGGTGCTAAACTTGTCTGGAAAATGTATCATCAGCCTAATTTAAAGTGGGTTAAAATCCTTAGACACAAATACCTTAGAGGTGAGGAACCGACCTTGCTATTTAGAATGGCCAATCCCCCTGAAGGCTCTCGCCTATGGAATTTCATGATGGAATGCAGAAAACTCATTATGGACAAACTGACCTGGAATCTAGGTGATGGAAATCAAGCACTTTTTTAGGATGACTCTTGGGGAGGGTTTGAGACAATAAGTAGTTTGGGTAACTTAGAGAATGCTAAAAGAATCCTAGAAGCCTAATGGGGAAAGCAAGTAAAAGATTACATAGATTTCCCCAATAATGGGGAAAGCCGGGACTGGAATTGGAAATCTCTGGAAAACATGAACCTTCAGAATGATGAAAAAAAGAGATTGACAGACATCCTTAATAACAGAAAGGTTTCCTTCAAAGGAGGATCAGATAGACTAGTTTGGGACGGGGCCAAATTAGGAAACTATAAAACTAAGGATGGTTATAAACTCTTAATCAAACAACAGCTCAGACCAAAATCAGAGATCCCAATGAGACTTTGTTGGGATAAGAACTGTCTTCCAAAAGCAGGGATGTTTGCATGGCTGGCCTTACAGAAGAAAATTTTAACAGCGGATAGGTTCACAAAGATGGGTTTCAAAGGGCCTAGCAGGTGCCCCCTTTGTGAAAAGGAGCAAGAAACAGCAAATCATATTCTTCTCGACTGCCAATTCTTTAATAAATGCTGGTACTGGCTAAACAATAAGTTAGGATGGATTACAGCTCTTCCCAATAAGATACTAAACCTATTCCAGTGTTGGCCTGATTCGCACAAACAAAGCATCTACAATATGTTATGGACAATTACCCCGTCAATTATGATATGGGAAATTTGGAAAGAAAGGAATAGAAGGATATTCAAAGAAAATAAACTATCTTATGAACAACTTATTAGTAAAATTGAAGTCGTTATCATAGAAATTGTCAATAGTAGGGTGCTTAGTAACCCTAAAAAAGATACCTCAATGTCTCATTGGGATGAAAAGATGTGTGGGAAGTGGATAGGATTAAAATTGCCCTCTTTCGTGGGTCCAGGCAGCCTTAACACCACCAATAAGAGACAAGAATGTAAGTGGCAACCTCCTGAAGAAGGTTGGTTCAAGCTTAATTTTGACGGGGCATCTAGGGGCAACCCAAGAGCAGTAGGTATAGGTTGTATAATTCATGACTCTAAGGAGAAAACTATCACAACCCTGGCCAAACCTCTAGGAGAAGCATCAAACAATATAGCAGAACTAACTGCTCTGATTGAAGGTTTGAAAATTTGCAAAGACCTGAAAATTGAAAAAGTTGAAGTAGAAGGAGACTCAGCCATTATCATTAACGCCTTACACAAAGGGAGCATGCCCAACTGGAGACTAAATTCCCTTCTGTCTACTGCCCTAGACCTCACTACTTTGAAAAGGTGCACATTTAACCATATATATAGGGAAGGTAATAGAGAAGCTGACTCCTTAGCCAATAAAGGGGCTGATGGCATATGTATTACTACTAAAGGCTAACCTTACAGAAGGATTTTAAAATCCCTCTGAAACTCTGCAGGAGGGTTGTACACTTGGCTATTTAATATTGCTTACAGTCTCACTAGATGGGTATACCTTTTATAACCATTTAATTCCACAAGCATTTATCTAGGTTTGCCTATCGAAGATTCATTGATTATCTGATATAACGAAGACACACACTGTAGGTTACACTTGTTAATATGCAAAGTGTATAATTTTGACAAGCTTGGCAACAATCAAGTATTTTCTCTTCTCTTCTCTTCTCAAAGCAAAGATTTTAAGAACTAACAGATATTTGCAGTAGATTGAATGTTTTGATTTTGTATAGCTAACATGCGAAAAGAAGTGGTAGCCTTATGTGGTTTCAGGTTAGACAGGAGAAAGATAGAAGATGCCCCTTCAATATCATCCATGAAGGTCTTCCCAGGAGGCGAAGTGCCTAAAAACATTCAGAATAAGGATATCTAAAGAAAGGCCATATCTGTATATCTTTCTCAGCAATTGTAAAAGAATTATGTTTCCTTAAAGGGCTTGACCCTGTGTATATAGACAGTATGTACTGGACTGCTAAAGTCCCGGGCTAGACCAAAGGTTTTCTTCACTCTGTTCTTTCCTACCGGTGCCCGCACTGAACAGAGCTTTATTTTTTCTAAATGACTTTATATATTAATGGCTTCAGCCTCTTACCAATCAAAAAAAAAAATACACTCCTAAATTAATTTAAATAAACCAATAATCTCATTTGATTTCACTTATATTTATTCTACAACTAAATTAATTACTTAATTTAATTTTAATTTAAATAATTTAATTACAATTAAATAACTTTCTCACTTAAATGTAGGTTTGAAAAAAAAAACTTATTAAAAAGAAATAATAAAAATAGCACTAATTCTAATAAATTAAAATTTGAAGGCAACCTTTCTAAAAAATCACTACTAAATAGATAAATTGGTAACCTAAATTCATGGAATAAGTATATGAAGCTAAATTTAAGGAAAAGAAATAGAATTAGTTAAGAAGCATATAAAACATATCTCCTACTCAATTCCTTTTCATTTTTCTCAATTCTTCTTATGTTTCATTTATCTCTCAAAATGGAGGAGAAGCTTTTGGAACAATGTTGAAATGCCCTATTCTCATCTCCTTACCCCATTCTTGGAGTTAAATTTTTTTTGTCACTCCTTGTTTATGTGTTTATTAATTTACATTATTTTTTGTTTTGAAACCCTAATTTTGAATTCTCTTGTTTTGTGTTAAGATCACAGATCTAAAGCTTTCAAGTGTTGCATGATGCAAAAATGGTGTACAAAGATAAATTCACAGGCTTTTTATATATACAGCTATGTGCATGGTGATACACCAGAGGAAGAAGAAGAAGATTTAAATATTATGAAATCTCTCTTGTTTCTTTTGTAAGGAATGAATGAATACAAAATTTAACATTAATATTTATTTCTTGTTTTAAAAGCAAAATGGTTTACTACATATTTGATTTGATTCCAATATCTTAAATACAATCAATATTTTATATAAAATTAAACAACAAATAAGAAAATATTTTTTTTTTCTTAAATTTAAAATAAAAAGTTAAATAAGTTAACATCAAATTTAAGTCTTGGTAATTTCAAATCCTAATTTTCATTTAGCACACAATATGATTACATTCCTTTTAAAAAAATCAATTTTAAACAACATTTACTATAATTAAGTCAAGTTGGCTACATTATAGGAATCCATATTGATTTTCCCTTTTTATTTTGATATGCTTTCTTTTATTTTTAACCATTATTGTTTCCCTTTTTATTTTACAGTTTTCCTTGATTTAAAAAATATATATATTATTTTTTTTTCATTTTTTTATTTTTTAAAAATTATGAATTTTTATTTGTTGTTTTTTATATTTAATAATTTTTTATTTCCTTTTGTCTAGGATTATGATCTGGTTTTGGCATGCTTTCTTTTATTTTTAGCCATTGTTTTTATCTTTAACTTCTCTTTAATACTGTATAACTTAATAATTTTATTAAAAATTAAATCTTTAAATTATTGTGGTTTTTATTAAATTAAATTCAAATTAAAACAACTACTATTATTAGTGAGCTATTTTTTTTAATAAAATGAAAGGTTTTAATAACGTGGCAGCTTGTTATTTTTTAATTTCTTTTTTTATTTGCTATCATTCTTGTCCTTGCAGTTACGCATAGAAGCATTACTGCCACATTTATTATTATTACGTATAGAATCTTATATATTTTTTAAAAAAATTAGAATCTTATAAAATTACACAGAATCTTGGAATCTTTGCACTCTTCAACTCCACCCCTACTGTGACTGTAGAAACGCCTCTCGGCGTAATAAAAAGATGTGAGGTGTGTAATTAATGTTATAAACAAGCAAAATATGGTGAAGCACATTTATATAGGAGCATCTCTAGCCCAACTACAATCTTATATCAACCATTTTTTTTGTTTTACACTATTTTGCAAGTTCTTTTTTGTGCATTTGTAGTTAGAGTTTGCTCTTTCTTCTATGCATTTCTAAAGGTTCAAAGATGTTTTTGCAGTAGCATTAGGGAATTTTTTGTGGCCTTCTTGTTACACGTGTACAAAATGGTCTATTCAAATCTCTCTTCTCAGGTAAATAGTCTAAGTTATGAGATAATGGCATGACCATGTTCTACACTTAGTTCTTGTAACTTAGGACTTCTCCAATCTTAGTTTTATGGTTATATTATTCAAAATCTTAGTCCATAAGTTGCTATGTAAGTGTTATTCAACAAGATGACATCCTTGATTGCACCCAATCTGATATTTAAATTTAAATCATAACTTCACAACAAGTCATCAAACTATTTGTAGTTGGAGCCTTAGATCCCCATGTTGATATGGTATTCTATTAGACCTCTTTTATTAAGTTTACTTAGGTAAATATATTTTATTCTTAGGTAGCTAATAATGATGTGTCATCCTGTGCCACCTCTACCTTATCATTCCCTGATTGATGGAAATTAGGTCACATTAACCTAATCAGATGCCACCAATGGATGTCTCTACTTGTTGAGTTAGCTCCTCTCTTCTTTGAAGTTAAATCTACTCCACTTAGACACCTATCATTGTGACTCGTCCATCCAAGAGGCTATAAATAATTATATTTTATTTTAATTAGGAAAATGTGAATGCCAATTTCTATTCACCTGTGTTGTCTTTTCTTTGCGTCAATATAGAAAGTTTTGTAGTAATTAATTTTATTGCCAAAGGTCTTGGGTAGAGTTTTTAGGGTTAAATCTAAAATTCTAGATGTTATGAGAGCTAATTTGGCTAATACGCTAGTTCTTTTTCTCATAGAAGGTTTCATCTTTTGGCTTATATGTATTTTGTTCTAGGTGAATTGCAAAGAAAAATTATTATCTCCATTATGTACAGATGATCCAATAAAATAGCAGACATGAGTTTTCCATAGTCCATGAAATAAATGAGAGTGCTTCTAGATTTAACTGTGTATGTTTTTGCTTCAACGTTTCGGATCATACTCAATGATCCATCATTAGGAAGAGGAGAGTGTTTAGTTTGGATAGCAGACAGGGAATAGAGGAGAAGATATGAGGAGAGTGTTTAGTTTGGATAGCAGACAGGGAATAGAGGAGAAGATAGGAGAAGATATGACAGGAATGAAAAATGAAGTGCAAGAGGGGAGGAGAGAAAATAAAATAAAATAAGACAAAAAACCAAGAGAGAGGGAGTGAAATAAAAAGAAAGGAGAAAGACAAGAAGAAATAAAAAGTGCTAGAAGAAGATCAATCAAGCTACCAAATAAATATACAAACAAACAAGTACTAAAAAATTTTATAACAAGCATAAGTACATATTTATATGTATTTCCAAAACATATAAATATATGCACCCATGCCCTTAAACCAAAAATATAATATTATAAAAGCCAAATAAACAAAAAAATACATATAAATCAAGAAGAACCAAACCTATGGAAACCACAAAAAGTCAAGACCTCAATATACAAAATAAATCAGTGACAATATACATAGATACAAACAACCCAAAGAATACGATCTCCATTCATATGGAAATTATACCACACAAAAAGATTAAAAACACAACAACAAAAGAAAGTGGAAGAGTAAAATAATATATATTAGACTGTATAGATGAAAAAGTAATAGGAAGAAAACACAACAACAAACTAAAAATACACATACATATACACATAAATATATATATTAAAGAAGTATAAATATATAAAAGTATACATAAATATACCTATGTATGTATGTATGTATGTATGTATGTATACATACATACATTTAAATGTATACCTATGTATATATATAAACATACATATTTATACATATATATTAAAGAAGTATAAGCATATACCTGTATATAAGTATACTTATACACATATATACCTATATATATCTATGTATACATAAATATACACATATATACATACAAACATATATGTATGTATGTATGTATGTATGTATGCCTGATAATGTGCAAGTTCAATAAGTTGCCAGCTGTCATTTCATAAGGTTTCATGTGTGGGAGTTGTCAGAGGATAGGGTGGTTTCTTCAAGTTCCATTAAGGCAAGCTCGAAGGGTGTGATGTGATATCCCTTTGATATCACATAATTATAGTATGTGTCTGGTTAGAGGCAAGTATACTAAGCAGTCAGAAATTATAGATTTTTATGGATCCGAGCGTGAGAAGTGACAGGGGACGGATTGGCTCATCATGTCTTGAAGTGGCATGTGTGAGGTTGAGAATTTTAAGGCCATTTGGTTTCCATTAATCTCAGCAGTAGATGTTACAAATTTCTAGAGTCTTCTGTTGTTGTTTGCAAAATGTCTCGTGTAGCAGCTGGGAGCAGAGAGATGAGCGGCGAAGGCAAGGCCAAGGAGAAGGTCGTCTCTCCTTCTCCTAAGTGTAGGCAATTACAAAGGAGAGTGAGCAACAGAACAGTGGGTAGGGTGAAAAAGAGGCTGAACATCCCTCGCAAGAGGAAGGCCAAAATCTCAAGCGAAGAGGCTCTGGCGAACACTGTGTCAATCATTGACACAGAGATTAAACACCCTCTTCTAAGGAAGTGGGTAGGCAGAATTATCTCGATGGAAAAGGTGGTAGATGGGGAAGATGGTGGCAAGCTCAGGGAGGTGATGTTTGATTTCCTATTGGATCCAAGGACGACAAGGGGAAGGTGGATCATGTTCGGCGCTACGCAGTCTCTCACTATCACAATGATGTCCTCTATTGTGGCCTCCTCCATTCTAGTGCACGAGGACATGAGTGAGTTCTCCAAAGAGGCAAAGCTTAATCATAGAGTGTTGTTAGATCACACGCATGATCTATTGATTGGTCAGGTGTAGATGAGGAAGACTTTGGAGAGGCTGGCTGATCGGATGCGCATCGAGGTGGAAGGCAAGGATCAAGCAGATTATAGGTGCGGCTGTGACGAGGATGCCGACGTGGTGGACCTCACAGGTCAGGGAGGGGTTTAGGAGGTCAAGTCTGTTTCCTTAAGTTTTTGTTTGTTTTCTGTCTGTATAGTGAGGGTCGGCCTTGTAATATACCCCCTCCTATGGTATGTATATGTTATGGCTTTGATAGTTTCTAAGACATACACAAACAATATTGTGGGCTTTACCTTGCTTTTGGATGGGCCCCTGGTCCCTTTACCAAGCTATATATATATATAGATACCTACAAATATGTGTAATGCATGTATACATACATACAAATACATATATATACATATATATGTGTGTGTGTCTACACACACACACACACACACACACACACACACACACATATATATATGGATGAAAGGAATCAAGGAAATTACACAAACATATACACACATGCACACATATATGTGTATGTAAGAAAACAAAATAAAAAACTAAAATTACACATGCACATAAATATATATATTAAAGAAGTATAAGCATATACCTATACATAAGTATACTTATACATAAACGTACCTATACATAAGCATACCTATATATACAATAAAGTTAATTTTGCCTCATATTTCATCCAAATCAGATAACTAGAGGCTAAGCTATCAAATGTTGAAGGTTGTAGGTTATCCATATTTTTTGTAGGTAACTTCTTATGGAAGCATGCTCTAGCAAAATAATCCTCACCATTGCATCCAAAGTAGCCAAGAATCTAATGATCATTAGTTAATTCATCCAAATTAGACACTTTTGCCATAAGCCCTAGTTTTTTCTCAATTTTGGTTGGCATGTAATTCAATGTACTGTGTAGGTTTTTTTAAAAGGACATTACATATCCTTTTTAAAAGTGCCACATAATCTTTTTAAAAAGTGCCTACATAACTTGCTATAACCCATCCTATTCACCTCTAATTCAAGTTCCACATTAGTCTATCCATGTTATCGAGCACCACATTAGCGCCAACAACTATCACATCATCAACAATGTTACTCCACCACCTTAACATTGACTATATGACCACATCATCCTTTATATAGTCAATAATTATATCAACATGTTGTATAGTAAAGTTAGGTCCCATAGCATGTTGAATCTACCATGATTCCATGCTAATGTCATCACCTACTTGGGAGTTCTTACTAACTAGGTTTACATTTTTTATTTGACAACCAAAATTTAGAGGACTCATTCTTAGTCATATGGACTAGTTAGGGTCATTTTTATGTTGGATTTTTTTTGAAATGGTGTCATTTATATTAACTGTATAAAGTTTTTAAAAATACATTATATCATAAAAAAAAGGTCAATAGAAAAAGGCACACCCCATAGTTTATGCCAAACGTGGAATTAAACAACATTTCGAAAGAGAAATTGTCACATCCCTAATTTTGACTTGAAATTACTTTTTACTTTTACGTAAATATAAGTGAATTCTATGGATAAATGATTTGGCATTAAGGTATAACGTAGGATAAATCATTAGTTTCCTAGATTCTAGTCATGTGAATAAATGCATGTGATGTAATGATTCCAGAATGTACTTTTGAATTTGTTATTCATGAGGTTATGAATGGACTAACAATACGCTAATCCCATTTACATGGTTGCAAGTTGCATACAGGAAATAGGTTTCTGTTGCTCTGAGAAAATGAGGAAGAGCATCATCGGAGAGAAGAGCATAGATATAAGGAAAAGTATAGTTTGTCGCCATCTTAAGTCTTGTTGGTGCAATTGGTGAACCTAATTAAGTTGGGTAAGTGATACTCAACCCTTTTGGTCTAAGTTTATTTCTCGACTCGACAAGTTGTCGATGTCGTTTAGAGTCATTTTAATATCATTTAACGTAAACCTAGTCATTTTGGAGAAAATGACATCATCAAGATTGTAAGTTAGTCATTTTATGACTAAGACTACTTTCTGTTGAAAATGTCATTCCTTACATCATAAACGAGATTGTGTTTACGTCTTCAATGACGTAGTTGTTAGAATTGTTAATATGTTTCTTGTTTATTGTTTTAACGTCGAAAAATCTTGTTCGTTGTCAAAATGAAATCAACATGTTTTACCTTTATAGGTCAGGGGGAGAATACCCCCAAACTATTTTCTCATCTTGTCAAATGTTTGAAACAATGTACGGATACATTGTGAGCACCAATTTGAAATTGATATGTAAATATCTATATATTCATTTAATATGAAGTTATTGGTCTTAACCTTTGAGTTGTTGACGTATGAGCTTTTTATGGAGGTGGTTAAGCAAATTTAATGCCACCATTTCTTGTTTATTAGAGCAAGCTCGACTCTATTTTCTCAATAATGGCTTCAGAGAATAAGGTGGAGCTCTTTATAGACAACCTTGGAGTGGTCATAATGACCAACTACTCCATTTTCTTCCTGCCAACTCCAATAGAGAAGTTATAGGCTTGGTTTTCAAAAATTGTTAAAGGAGTTCCTCTTTTAGTAAGAGTGAGAAGCCAGCGAGGCGGGATGGTTTTACATGGAGGGGAATTTAACGAGTCAGTGGAGGTTCATCACTCCACTATTATCACCTTCATTATTACGCTTGCCTTCGTGGAAGTTTGATGCGCTAAATAGGTAGAGATACCCGTGGCATGGAGGTGTTTTGTAACAACTAGATTCCCGAGCCGTTAACTTCAGTAGTGGAGTTGTAGCTCATAGAAAACAATTAAGCTTTATTATTGCTGACTCTTTACTCAACCATCTTCACCATTTTCTGTGTCTACTTTCGTGGCCCGGAGTTACATTTGAGTGGTCTTCATGAGTCAGTAAAGGAGAAGAACTTGGATATCAGAGATGAACATAACATTGTTTTAGGGATTAATATCTGATTAGTTAACGTAAGGATCAAGATCCTTCACAAGCTAGTCTAGTGGAGCAGTCCATGACTTGTGGGTAGTTTGTTTTAACAAACTTGTGAGTGGTCAAATAACAAGAAGAGATTTTCATGGCATGTAGGTTTTTTAAAAAATAACTTTTTTTTTTGAGTTGATAACCACCATAGTGGAGTCTTTAAATGTGTAAGGCTTGAGTCGATGGAGGGAGCTTTTATAGGCTCATTTATGAAGGTTAAGGCAGAAGCGATTGTGAAGTTAACCCCGAGATCTACGTGTAATTTCACGATAAGATAGCTCATTTTGGGGATGTAACGAACAATTGGTTTTTCTTTTATCAAAGATAATGTCTTCAGTTGATATGTTTTCTTTTAACATGTAACAAAAGAACAAAAATGGAAGCGATAGCAGTAGGTATTAGCATGGATGTTATCCTGATATATTCATGACTTGGGAGTGGGGTAGGGGGAACATAGCTCTGTTATTAATGACCTTTCATAGAGAGAAGTTGTATTATGAAGAAGATTATTGTTCCACATTGTTAGAAAGATGAACTCTGTAATCTTCAAGATTCGCCGCATAACACCTAAGGATAGCCTTTATTAAACAAATTGCGGAGTGATAGAAGGGTGGTCACCAAGCATTCAAGAAAGGAAGATCATTTGCGCAGGTTGGTATACAGGAGTACGACCAAAAGAGGTCGGTTATCTCATTTTAACCCTTATCTTATTCTCAGACTGTGATAAAATGTATGACTTTTGAATGTTGAGATATTCTATCATAGCATTTATTCGAGCATAGGTATTGTTTTACTGTGTAAAGGTGAGGTCGACCACTATATTTATATAAAACCTTTGTGTTTTAATGAGGTAAACAAGTTTATACAGACCGCTATATTATAAGGCCCATTGAACTCCACAATCTTTATTCTTTTATATAGGTTTATGCCTTGTCCCAAAAGCTTCCATTTGGCATGAGCTAAGAGCATGCTAGCAAATAAGAATTAAACAGGTGGAAGACTCATGTATTGGATTTGGTGTAACACTATTTGAGATTTTGACAAATGTGAAAGATCAATAGAATATATATGTATTAAGTTATATGTGTTATGCCAAGTATATTGTTATAGGCAAAGGTGGTAAGCATTATCATGATAAGCATAGAATATTGAACACCAACTTTCTTATTTCTTCTTTATTGAAAGTCAGATTAGGGAGGACAATAATTATATTGTAAACTCAAACTTACCTAGGAGAAAGACCGAATAGCTCAAAGATGTTTCTATTATTCTTAATGTACTCATATTATAAGAGTAACAAGGCTTGGTATAGTGCCTAAGTGGTTAAGAGAAAATAGAGGGTACTCTACTTTTATATATTATTATATTTTGTACTTGGATTCAAAGTAAATAGTGGAAACTAGGAAAGATGGAAGTTGATCCATTAGTCTATGTTGAAGACTATGGTAGATACATAGTTGTATTCTTGCTTTAGGAAGCATTAAACCACTAGTTCTCCGAATAGAGACTTTGATGAGATGATGTTGTTACATTATTAAAATGACTATGTTACAACCTGAATGTAGATCTTCTTATGAGGAATAAAATTCTTCTTGTTAGACTATATTAAAAATCCAAGGGATTGGGAGAACCAAGATAGTGGAAACCTAGATACCCTTTTGGTTAGGAACTACTACTTATATAAAATTATCTCGAGAAAGAGAATGATAGGAGACAAAAATAACTTCCCCTATGTTTCAAGATTGAAATGAGTAAACCAACTTAAGCGTATTTGTAGATGGAAAGTTATAGTTCTTATGTAATACGTTCAATAGAACTTATTTCAGTGCTGATTTGCATAGAAGATAAAGTTAACCAATGTTGGGTATTCTTGATATGATTTATATCAATTTGGGTGTGTTGGAAGACTCAAAGCTCAACCCCACCTGATTATTGATAAAGATTTATTCAATATATATTTACAAGGATGTTATATATGAGTTCATAATCTAACTTATGTTGAAAGTTGATAGACTTAAATAGACCAAGGGGTCGAAAGTAGATTATTACCTTTTATGAATCAAACCTATTATGGTTGAGATTGACTTAGATCAAAAGAAATGATGTGAAATGATGGTAATCATTTAGATTTTATATGGGAGAGGATATACCTTGAATATTATGCCTATTCATGTTAGGTGAAATGTCAAGTGGTCTAGAAAAGATTAGTTGTACTTGTTCTCATGTTTTTTTATATATTTATGATTATTACCTTTGGAAAACAAGGAAGTGGATATTTCCAGGTATTGGGTTAAAGAAGCTACCTAGTATTAAAACAAAGAGGATTTTCAAAATCTACAACCCTTATGTTAGGTATGACATTGTATATTGGTCGACGATGTATGGTGGAGAAAACCTTATTGGTCGACGGGGAAAGGTCAAGAAAACCATAAAGCAAGATAAGAAGAGTCTTTGTGGTACTTTATCAAAGGTATGTGATTCTATGTTAGAGTCGAAACTTGTTACTATGCATCAAAGATGTTTGATACTTGAATCAGAGAATGGAATGATAGGAAGTCATAAACCCTAGAAGTTGCAAGTATGCAATGAGGGACTCGTTAAAGATTAGAATTACCTAAATCTATTGCATGTATATCCTAGATTGAGGATAATTTCTAGGTCAATTTGACTAAGAATAAATGTACAGTATAGACAAGTCTGTGTCTAGAGTTGCTAATGAAGAAAGTCAACTGTAAGTCGAGATAGTCTCCAAGTCAAGTTAGAGGTGTGTGTAGATAGATGACATGACCAATTGAAATGATCATACTTAGCTAAAGGAGGTCTAGAGTTGTGTGGTCGATTGAGTTATGTAGGACACTACACTAGGACTCAGATGGTAAAAACTTAGCAGTTCCTTATATCTATACCCTTTGTGAAGGGTAGGGCCACTTATAGTTGGAAGGTGTGCGAGGGACCGCCGGTCTGTGGTTGGAGGTAAATCACTCGGATGATGCTCTTCCTATGAAGCAGAAGACTCATTGAGGCTCATGAAGACATATATCTACATTCCAGATGTGATGTACACCATGTTATGGTTTATGACAGTCAAATGTATGAGGTAAAAATTATTCTTATGCCAAATATATTTATGTTTTGTAAATGTTAAGTGAAAGGATTTCACTATGATTCTAGTTTCGAATATATTATGTTTTCAAAGTTAAAATTATATAGAAAGTTGTACTTTATTTCTTGTGATTATGGAAATGATATAAAAAAAAAAGATTATCTCGTGTTTACCAAGTTTATTTACTTTCTTGTAATTTCTTGAATTTACTCAAGTTTTAAGAGGAGGGATATTACATATCCAATATCAGAGCTAACTAGGTTCAACACATGGACCTATGAGCTCATCACGAGAAAACTCTTGAACAATCAACAGATTAGCTAATGTTTGAAACTGGTTTTTTGTCAGAATGATATGGAAAAGGACCATGAAAATTATTAGGAAGACTGTTTTCCCAACACTTAACCAAGTCAGTGTTTAAGAAAGAACCAATTGAGGAATTAAAAACTCCAAGAGCAAAACAATTCTTCTAAGGTGGTATAGTGGAAAAGATTTCGAGACTTTGACTAGAAAGGTCAAACATTGGTCAGTTGCTAATCAGACTAAGAGCTTGGGTAGAGCGGTGTCTGTATGATTTCAAGATCACTCTTAATTCTCAAGAACTTAAGGATGAGAAGATCCAGAAGTCATCCACCAAGTGCAAGAACAACTGAGTGTTGAAGATCCTATAAATTATATAGATAAGATAGGTTCTAGTCTAACTTCTAGATGGCTTGGAATGAGCCAAGTGGAATAAAAGGATCATTAAAGGACAAGTAGTGACATAATGGCATAGAATGCTGATAAAAATGGTATAGAATTTGGAAATGTATTTGTTTTGCAAAATTTTTGAGCATGATGAAAGTCGTAAGGGACTTAATTGTTTGATGTGCTTGTAATGCGGTCTCTAACCCACTGTAAGTTTTTGGAAAAAAAACCCGAGTGCAGTATAGCAATCTACTCCCTTGTTAGTGAATCAGTAAGTCACGTAGTGCATAGTAAGTTTTCTTATGGATTTCAACACTTCTTTGGATTTTTGGAAAAATTCCTTTCAATATTGGCAAGGATTGTCATTGTTTTATTTCCTTATTTTGAAATTGTCTAGCCACCACATATTGAAGATTGATTATTTTATGGCCAGTTGGTCAAAATTTGAGTTATTGTTGAAAATGAGCTCATTCTTTTGATTTATTTCCAAAATTGAAATTGTTTATATTTTGATATTGATTTAAGTTATTGTGGTGGTTATACGAGAATAATTTGGTTGTTCACTATGTTTGATGTAATGTTCATCTCTATCATGTCCTGGATGGACCTCTAATGGATTGTGTAAGGGAGTAAATTGTAAAAAAATGCACCTGGTATGTCCTTAACCTTACAGAAGAAAGAAACCTTGTGTGGAAGGAAATTTCTTCCAAACCCTTTTAGGGTTATTTAATTAATATGTAAGCTACCGAAAGGAGGTCTTACGTTGTTATCACCTTTTGAATCTTGTGTTATTGTATGCGGGCGGACGGGTAGTCCAGTAAGCCCAGATTAATAGTCTCTCCAAGTTGAGCAGGGTGGTGAACCATGACTACGTTCATTGTGAAACGTATATTAATATAAAAACTATGGCCATAGTGAGTGTCATTGCCACCACATGCACTCGTCAGTTCATGGTACTTTGGACACTTAGCTAACCTGAGTTGTCGTACTTGGTTGGAGGGTATCCATGGTAGTGCGATAAAGTTAGTTAAGTGGGGGTACACACCAGAGCTCAGATGGCAACTGAGAGGGTTTCCAACACAACCTTTCCTTGAAGGGTCGGACTGCTTCCGGGCAGGAAGTGTGCAGGGGAACTGCTTAAGTTCGCGGTTGGAGGTAAAATAGCTGAGTGATGCTTTCCCTCTTATTAGTGGCATGCCGAGTCTTGGAGGACAGTTGAATTAAATAAGGAATTCTGATCCTTTCTCTTGTATTTACTTATTAACTTAATTAAATGATGCATGAATAAATGAAATTTGTACTTGATGAATAACCTTTTTAGTTAGAAAAGTGAAAGTTGATCTTACTCTTTGTATCTTAAATAATGAATGGCGATACCATACTTGCATAATGCTATTAAACTTTGGTTCTTGATAAACTTGTGATTGAAGTGGATCGTTGCTCTACATGACAAGAGTATCCACCTCTTATAGAGTTTGTTACAACAACTCCTATAATTCTACTATCAAGATGACTCCATTTGAAACATTGGACAGAAGAAGATGCCGAACTCCTATAAGTTGGGTAAGCTAAAAGATAGGATTAGAATTAGTCCAGAAATGTTGTCAGAAATGGATAAACAAATCAAAACGATCAGGAAAGATTGGTGGAAGCCAATAATAGATAGAAAAGATAAGTAAATACCAACCATATACTAACACAATTCTTGGTTAGAGAAGAAAAGTTTCATAAAATATGGAATGTATTCCAAATCAGTTCCTAGATATGAGGGACTCCTCAAAGCTCTCGAAGTTATTAATTTGGTTGATTACATAATCATTTTATTTTTCTATGAGGCATATGCTCTTTATAATTATATTTCAAAAGTATATAACAAATGACCATTATATTCTTAGAATGCTTTATAGGAACAGGACCCAGGAGTGGTCATGATCAACCTTTGTGAAAAGTTCAAGGATTCCAAGCTCTGCTTGCGAAACAAAGAGGTTACTCGTGGCAAGGTTAAACAAAATTTTTACCTTATTTATGTTTATGATACATTGAATCATCGAGGATGATGAATCTTAAGGGGGAAGGTATGTCACATCCCTAATTTTGACTTGAAATTACTTTTTACTTTTACGTAAATATAAGTGAATTCTATGGATAAATGATTTGGCATTAAGGTATAATGTCAGGATAAATCATTAGTTTCCTAGATTCTAGTCATGTGAATAAATGCATGTGATGTAATGATTATAGAATGTACTTTTGAATTTGTTATTCATGAGGTTATGAATGGACTAACAATACACTAATCTCATTTACATGGTTGCAAGTTGCATATAGGAAATAGGTTTCTGTTGCTCTGAGAAAAGGAGGAAGAGCGTCATCGGAGAGAAGAGTATAGATATAAGGAAAAGTATAGTTTGTCGCCATCTTAAGTCTTGTTGGTGCAATTGGTGAACCTAATTAAGTTGGGTAAGTGATACTCAACCCTTTTGGTCTAAGTTTATTTCTCGACTCAACAAGTTGTCGATGTCGTTTAGAGTCATTTTAATGTCATTTAAAGTAAACCTAGTCATTTTGGAGAAAATGACATCATCAAGGTTATAAGTTAGTCATTTTATGACTAAGACTACTTTCTGTTGAAAATGTCATTCCTTACGTCATAAACGAGATTGTGTTTACGTCTTCAATGACGTAGTTGTTAGAATTGTTAATATGTTTCTTGTTTATTGTTTTAACATCAAAAAATCTTGTTCGTTGTCAAAATGAAATCAACGTGTTTTACCTTTATAGGTCAGGGGAAGAATACCCCCAAACTATTTTCTCATCTTGTCAAATGTTTAAAACAATGTACGGATACATTGTGAGCACCAATTTCAAATTGATATGTAAATATCTATATATTCATTTAATATGAAGTTATTGGTGTTAACCTTTGAGTTGTTGATGTATGAGCTTTTTATGGAGGTGGTTAAGAAAATTTAATGCCACCATTTCTTGTTTATTAGAGCAAGCTCGACTCTATTTTCTCAATAATGGCTTGAGAGAATAAGGTGGAGCTCTTTATAGACAACCTTGGAGTGGTCATAATGACCAACTACTCCATTTTCTTCCTGCCAACTCCAATAAAGAATTTATAGGCTTGGTTTTCAAAAATTGTTAAAAGAGTTCCTCTTTTAGTAAGAGTGTGAAGCCAATGACGTGGGATGGTTTTACATGGAGGGGAATTTAACAAGTTAGTGGAGGTTCATCACTCCACTATTATCACCTTCTTTATTATGCTTGCCTTCGTGGAAGTTTGATACGCTAAATAAGTAGAGATATCTGTGGCATGGAGGTGTTTTGTAACAACTAGATTCCTGAGCCGTTAACTTCAATAGTGGAGTTGTAGCTCATAAAAAACAATTAAGCTTTATTATCGCTGACTCTTTACTCAACCATCTTCACCATTTTCTATGTGTCTACTTTCGTGGCCCGGAGTTACATTTGAGTGGTCTTCGTGAGTCAGTAAAGGAGAAGAACTTGGATAGCAGAGATGAACATAACATTGTTTTAGGGATTAATATTTGATTAGTTAATGTAAGGATCAAGAGCCTTCACAAGCTAGTCTAGTGGAGCAGTCCACGACTTGTGGGTAGTTTGTTTTAACAAACTTGTGAGTGGTCAAATAACAAGAAGAGATTTTCGTGGCATGTAGGTTTTTTTTATAATAATTTTTTTTTTGAGTTGATAACCACCATAGTGGAGTCTTTAAATGTGTAAGGCTTAAGTCGATGGAGGAAGCTTTTATAGGCTCATTTATGAAGGTTAAGGGGGAAGTTATTGTGAAGAGATCTACATGTAATTTCACAATAAGATAGCTCATTTTGGGGATGTAACGAACAATTGATTTTTCTTTTATCGAAGATATTGTCTTCAGTTGATATGTTTTCTTTTAACATGTAACAAAAGAACAAAAATGGAAGCGATAGCAGTAGGTATTAGCATGGATGTTATCCTGATATATTCACAACTTGGGAGTGGAGTACGGGGAACATAGCTTTGTTATTAATCACCTTTCATAGAGAGAAGTTGTATTATGAAGAAGATTATTGTTCCACATTGTTAGAAAGATGAACTCTGTAATCTTCAAGATTTGCCGCATAACACCTAAGGATTTGTTAAACAAATTGTGGAGTGATAGAAGGGTGGTCACCAAGCATTCAAGAAAGGAAGATCATTTGCGCAGGTTGGTATACAAGAGTACGGCCAAAAGAGGTCGGTTATCTCATTTTAACCCTTATCTTATTCTCAGACTGTGATAAAATGTATGACTTTTGAATGTTGAGATATTCTATCATAGCATTTATTAGAGCATAGGTATTGTTTTACTGTGTAAAGGTGAGGTCAACCACTATATTTATATATAACCTTTGTGTTTTAATGAGGTAAACAAGTTTATACAAACCTCTGTATTATAAGGCCCATTGAACTCCACAATCTTTATTCTTTTATATAGGTTTATGCCTTGCCCCAAAAGCTTCCATTTGGCATGAGTTGGGAGCATGCTAGCAAATGAGAATCAAACAGGTGGAAGACTCATGTATTGGATTTGGTGTAACACTATTTGAGATTTTGACAAATGTGAAAGATCAATAGAATATATATGTATTAAGTTATATATGTTATGCCAAGTATATTGTTATAGGCAAAGGTGGTAACCATTATCATGATAAGCATAGAATGTTGAACACCAACTTTCTTATTTCTTCTTTATTGAAAGTCAGATCAGGGAGGACAATAATTATATTGTAAATTCAAACTTACCTAGGAGAAAGACCGAATAAGTCAAAGATGTTTATATTATTCTTAATGTACTCATATTATAAGAGTAACAAGGATTGGTATAGTGCCTAAGTGGTTAAGAGAAAATAGAGGGTACTCTACTTATATATATTATTATATTTTGTACTTGGATTCAAAGTAAATAGTGGAAACTATGAAAGATGGAAGTTGATCCATTAGTCTATGTGGAAGACTACGGTAGATACATAGTTGTATTCTTGCTTTAGGAAGCATTAAACCACTAGTTCTCCCAATAGAGACTTTGATGAGATGATGTTGTTACATTATTAAAATGACTATGTTACAACCTGAATGTAGATCTTCTTATGAAGAATAAAATTCTTCTTGTTAGACTATATTAAAAATCCAAGGGATTGGGAGAACCAAGATAGTGGAAACCTAGATACCCTTTTGGTTAGGAACTACTACTTATATAAAATTATCTCGAGAAAGAGAATGATAGGAGACAAAAATAACTTCCCCTATGTTTCAAGATTGAAATGAGTAAACCAACTTAAGCGTATTTGTAGATGGAAAGTTATAGTTCTTATGTAATACGTTCAATAGAACTTATTTCAGTGTTGGTTTGCATAGAAGATAAAGTTAACCAATGTTGGGTATTCCTAATATGATTTATATCAATTTAGGTGTGTTGGAAGGCTCAAAGCTCAACCCCACCTGATTATTGATAAAGATGTATTCGATATATATTTACAAGGATGTTATATATGTGTTCATAATCTAACTTATGTTGAAAGTTGATAGACTTAAATAGACCAAGGGGTCGAAAGTAGATTATTACCTTTTATGAATCAAACCTATTATGGTTGAGATTGACTTAGATCAAAAGAAATGATGTGAAATGATGGTAATCATTTAGATTTTATATGGGAGAGGATATACCTTGAATATTATGCCTATTCATGTTACATGAAATGCCAAGTGGTCTAGAAAAGACTAGTTGTACTTGTTCTCATGTTTTTTTATATATTTATGATTATTACCTTTGGAAAACAAGGAAGTGGATATTTCCATGTATTGGGTTAAAGAAGCTACCCTAGTATTAAAACAAAGAGGATTTTCAAAATCTACAATGCTTATGTCAGGTATGACATTGTATATTGGTTGACAATGTATGGTCGAGAAAACCTTATTGGTCGACGGGGAAAGGTCAAGAAAACCATAAAGCAAGATAAGAAGAGTCTTTGTGGTACCTTATCAAAGGTATGTGATTCTATGTTAGAGTCAAAACTTGTTACTATGCATCAAAGATGTTTGATACTTGAATCAGAGAATGGAATTATAGGAAGTCATAAACCCTAGAAGTTGCAAGTTTGCAATGAGGGACTCGTTAAAGATTAGAATTACCTAAATCTATTGCATGTCTATCCTAGATTGAGGATAATTTCTAGGTCAATTTGACTAAGAATAAATGTACAGTATAGACAAGTCCGTGTCTAGAGTTGCTAATGAAGAAAGTCAATTGTAAGTTGAGATAGTCTCCAAGTCGAGTCAGAGGTGTGTGTCTAGATGACATGACCAATTGAAATGATCATACGTAGCTAAAGGAGGTCTAGAGTTGTGTGGTCGATTGAGTTATGTAGGACACTACACTAGGACTCAGATGGTAAAAACCTAACAATTCCTTATATCTATACCCTTCGTGAAGGGTAGGGCCACTTCCAGTTGGAAGGTGTGCGGGGGACCGCCGGTCTGTGGTTGGAGGTAAATCACTTGGATGATGCTCTTCCTATGAAGCAGAAGACTCGTTGAGGCTCATGAAGACATATATCTACATTCTAGATGTGATGTATACCATGTTATGGTTTATGACAGTCAAATGTATGAGGTAAAAATTATTCTTATGCCAAATGTATTTTATATTTTTTAAATGTTAAGTTAAAGGATTTCACTATGATTCTAGCTTCAATTATGTTATGTTTTCAAAGTTAAAATTATATAGAAAGTTGTACTTTATTTCTTGTGATTATGGAAATGATATAAAAAAAAAATTACCTCTTGTGTTTACCAAGTTTATTTACTTTCTTGTAATTTCTTGAATTTACTCAAGTTATAAGAGGAGGGATATTACAGAAATTGGCTAGAAAAGCATGTTATAGATAAGACACTGATATATTAAGTGGATGTTAAAGTCAATGAAAGTCCAGATCTTCCTAAGAAAGTAATAAATGAATAGATATAATAATTTATTGTGGAATGTTATGATATTATATGTACCAAACAATCAAGAAATGTCAAATTTTTTTCCCTACTTTAACATCTAAGTAATTGGAGATTATGGAAGATCATCTAATATCCAAGAGGAAATAAGAGAGATTGATAGAAACAATTGTCACCACATCAACTATAAGAATGCAATATAATATGTGTAACCAAAATATGAAAAACATAAGGAAAACAAATTCAACCAATATCCAAAATAGAAAAATTTAACTTTAAAATATGTAATAAAAGACCTTGGCATTTTTATCATGGGAAAGAGAGAAGAACCCTCATTAAGGTGCCTTGAAAATCATAAGTCATAACATAAGAGGATTAGGTGCTTCTCACAAATGTCCCTTAGCGAAGAGACACAATAAGGACTAACTGTTACAACCTCAACCCATTAGATGTATTGGGATATACGATGGTCGCCTCCAAGTAGGGCACAAACTATCATTATCTTAATGGTTTGTTAGTGCCTATATTTATTAATTATAGGGTTAATCAACTTCATTGGGATTAGGAGATCAACATTTCCCTATATATATATATATATATATATATATATATATATATATATATATATATATATATATATATATATATATATATATAAGTGAGGTCCTTCATCATCATTTTATGAATTTTATTCTTATTAGACTTATATGTTTACCTCTCTAAGTTGTTGTGTAACAATAATTTATTTTCCTTTTATTTAGCTATTATTGTGTGGATCTATTATGTTAAATTTGAATGTTAAATCTATCTATCTACCACTACTATCTTGTGGAGTTATTATAAATATTGATGTGTTTCCACCTTTGTGATAAGTAAATTCAGTAGAAGTGGTATCAAAAGGTGATATTGGTATTAATTCTAGTGTAGAAAATCCTTTTGTAAAAGCTAAAGGAGAATATTCCTAGTAATCTATATCTTTTTTGAGGCATATTATTGTTTGTACTCTAGATCTAACCTAATTAAGTTGAAAAAAAATCACATATCAAAATCAAGAACTTTTTGATTGAATAAGATGGGGTTTCCATCTACACCAAGGAAACTATTGTAAAAATAAGTCTAGAATTAGGTTTTTGGCCTTTGGGAAATATAGCATTCATTAGATTTGTCTCCACTAAAAAGTCACAAAGATATATATTTTACACAATCCCATTATCAGGTGATTTTTCATATTTCAAATTTTGGTGGCACACTACACATTATACCAGTCATTAGAATTATTTTTTAACATAGATTATACCAATACAAATTGTTGGTAACCTCTTTTCAATGACTTCTTCCCTATATGGTAGGTCCTTCCACTATAAGGAAGTTGCATTGAAGGAATAATATGTTTTTCACTATAGAAAGATCATCGCAATGGAGAACCAACTTTGAGTAGCATAATTTCTTTCCTAAAATTAATATGCACAAGTTTCATGGTCTAGACCCTCTCGCATGGGTGTCTCAAATGTAGCAATTCTTGTAAATCCACAATCTTCCTCAATCCCAATGGGTACATATTGCAAGTCCTTATTCAAAATCTCAACAATTTATTTAGTTTAAATGCATTCAATAACATAACGGGTGAATTACATGGTCTAAATTTGAATCAAAATTAGTCAACCATTATGATAATTCCAGTATAAGCAATTATTTGAGTTAGTTAACCAAGCTTTGCCAAGCACAATTGACATCCACATTCAACAATTTTTAGCATTGACCTTGCAAGTAAAGAATCTCTCAAAAATCAAAAGTTGAGTGTATTTATGGGGATATCAAAGATACAATTCAACAAGAGATACAACTTTTTAGGCCTACATATATAAATTGAACCATGATCAAAGCTTCTAGAATATAGGCTAAATATTTAATGATTAAAAAATAATTATTTACAAGCTTTAAGGATCATAGTACTCTATCATCGCATATTCCACCACCAATTAGATTGAAATCTCAACAATTGAAAAAGACAACCAAGATTTTATACTTAAACTATAACAACTAACATAGTAGAGGACATAAATGTATAGAAAAGATCAACCAACCATTTCTTGTCATGCTTTATCAAGTACTACTACACCACGAGGTGGAAGGACTTTAGAAAAAGCAATCACAATATCAATTAATTTTGGTAGTACCTATGTAATGCTAGGTTTATCCAAAGTATAAAATTAGAGAGATTTAATATATTAGAGTTAATTTTGTATGGTAGTGCATTTCTTATTATTAGTAACTGAGTTTAAAGATTATAAAGTATATCTATAATTTAGAAGAAATGCACAAAAACACTTGTTTATCAAAATTAACTAGTTTAAGATTTACACACAAAAATCATCATCATTAATATATATAAATTTACATCCAACAATATGAATATTATTGAAAGGGAACTAATAACATCTTTTGAGAATTTAATGAAATTAACTCCATCCTATTTATATATAATTCTGAATACCTTTGAATAACAATAAGTTCAATACTTATCTGAATCAAAGAACTTTGAAAGGACACTCTCACCATAGGAAGATTTCAATGGTCTTGGCCCACTCTAAGAGGAAATAGTTCTTATTCACAACACATATAAAACATGCACAATAGTGTAAACACTCAACACAAGCCTTGGTCAAGACAATCTTGAGTGTACACTCTGTACCCCAATTTGGATACACTCTATGTGCCCCTTCTCCAATGCCCATAGCCCACCAAACCACCTTCTCCCTTGAATGATCTCCATGTCATTTCCAAGTCTCGCATAAATGCTTTGTATAATCCCTTAAGGGGTGGCTTTCAAACCATTACACCCTTTCACAAAGGTTTTCTTTAGTTTATTTTAAAAATGCTCTTATTCCTCTCTTTAAAAATGAATATATTAAAAATAGTCATTAGTATCCCCCATTTTAACTAAAGGGTCATATTAACCTTTATTTTGCTATCTCCCTTTTAATTCTAAGGGTTATTTCATAGAAAAATAAATTTCTTTTCACTTTGGGGGAAATTCCCATAACATTTCTCCCCTTGTAATTTAGTTGTTGCCCTCATTAGCATGAGATGCACCTGCATCACAACTCACAAAACACATAATCAATAATGAAGATAGTGACTATGAATACATTCATTCTTCATGCAGTATTATCAACATCATAATGTTTCTATTTTACTTTTACATATGAACCTATATTCTTTTTTAAATTCGTAGATCTTCTTTCAATAATTCTTTTTGGTTTTATTTAAATTCACAAGTAAGTTCAATAGAATCACTTTGCCAATCAAAATCATGATTAGAACTATTTATATTTCTTATGAAACATACCATGAATTTACAATTGAAGAGCTAATTCTAGTCTATATGTTTAATCTCCTATCTTTCAACTTTATTATTTTGCACACTCATGCAACCCCTTATCTTTAATATAGAAGTTTTAATCTTTTACATGTAACTTCAACATAAAATTTACAAAGTATTATCAGGTGATCACATATCACTTACTAAGTGAATAACATGCATATCCCATATTATGCACTCACCCACTATTGTCTACCATATAAATTTGCATATACTCAAAATATATTCCAAGATGATAATTATGCATTTCGAACTACATAAATATGTTCTCTTCATGTACTAGAAGTACAATTTGAATGGCAACAAGTGCACAACTTCCCCTAAATAGAGTTCATATCACTTCACATAGTCATTCAAACAGGGCTTTGGGACAAGTCTAATGTAACTAAGATTTAAATACAAATCAACCTTGTTTAAATAAATTCAATGCTATCAATAAGGTGTTTATAATACGTAAGTTTTTTATACTAAGAACCAACATATTTCATCTTGCCATAGACTTATAGATAATTGATGATACAATATTTTACAAAGCATATGTACACAGTTATTGGGTTGATCGAATCCAATAACAAAGTACATTAAAACAAAAGATGGTACAAAAATCCTAGAATTCATCTTAAGAAACAAAAGAACAAGAACAAACAATTACCACCCACAAAGCACTCTAGAAAAATATTAGCTCTATTCCTTTTTAAGGAAGTAGGTTAACTTAATTTTAATTTAATTTATAGAAGAATTTTCATTCGATCAATATTTAGAACACTTTTAAATTTGTAGATAACATGTTTACATTAATATCTAATTCTTGTTGGACTTTCATATCACAGAAAAATTTTAGATATCATCTCTCCCTCTATAAAATTTGACATGTCCCCATGTCTAAACCTAAGAGAAATGATTTAATTTCACATCTGTATAAACATTGTTTTGTACCAACCAACTTGTTTTGACAATCGCATCATATTGTCCCAAATTGAGGATATGAAAATGATCTTGGAACCTATGGGTTATGGGCCCACAATGTAACCTAGGTTAGACTCAAGTAACAAATCTGGATGTTGAATTTGCTAACAATATGCATAGTATCACTACCTTATCCAACCAATTAACTAATTTCACATAGTTCAAGGAAAATAAATGCAACAATCATACATCAATATGTTTTTATTCCTCATTTTAACATGATTCTATGTTGATAAAATTCTCTAATTCACAATGTTCCAAGTTATTTTATTGGTCAATTGCTTAGGTCTCATTTACTAGAGATAGTCACACAAATAGATTATAAATCCTAACAATCTTAATCAAGCCTTTGTCGTGAGGTAATAGACCTTGGTGTAAAATTTCCTCAAATCGAATAAAATGACTTACTTAATTTAAGGTAAAAACATCTTCATTTAAATTATTCATTAGTTTTAAATATTTATTCTCTTAGCAGTGAGTATCTTTAATATTAGGCCACATTATATAATGATAGAAGGTTAGATGATTCACTCCTGGTCTCTGTTAATCAATCAATAATTACATAATAACGGCTAAAGTTAGAAGGTTGCTCCCATTTTTGCAAGTTATGTAACATTCTTTAGCCTTAGTGGTTTGCATGTAAAATGATATAAATGGAAGGCTCGATTTGAATCCGTAGAATGAGAAAAGACAGAAATGGCGAGCACGAGGTTTGTTTATTGTTTCGTTTCTGGCCATTTGTGAGCCATGGTTGGGACATGAGTAATAATTTCTATAGCAAAAGTTTTTTTTTTTAATTGAAGAATCTATAGCAAAAGTAGTTCAGCTGCTCAAAGCAAGTAGTAACATTACACTATAACAAAACTAATTGTTATTATCACTTCATGATTTTCAAAGGTCAACGTCATAAGACAATAATGGCTTTATGCAGGGATACCTTCCCATCTTTCTCTTTTCTCAAGGAAGATATCAATGGTAAGAGAATAAGAGATCCACTCAACAAGGAACTTATAGTTTCCCTTGATAAATCTCAATTCATCATGGATAAGCACTAAATCAAAAAGTCTTGGCAATTGTTTTTGTTGGTGTTCCCATGCGCATGAAAATAATTTGAATATTCATGATCAAACCAAGTGTAAGTATACTAGGATAGGGTGTCCTTGTGATGTAACCAACTCTAGTTTTCTAGTTAGATCTAGGAACTTCCAAGGGCCTTTAGAGAAACTCACATTTAGAAAAACTCACACTGTGGGTAAACAAAGCGTGAGCAATATCCAAAGCATTATGTAGAGAGGAATCACCTAAACACTCCATATTATTGACCAAGGCCTTTGTATGTGATATGATAATTTTGAGTTTAAACTCTTCAAGGTGATTTATGCCAACTCTTAATGTGAACTTGAAATATAGTCATTATTTATTATCATTGAAGATGTTGATTGTTCTCAACTTAACACAAAAGGGTCATTGATTAAAAATAAATGAGGTTGGTGAAAATGTGATGAAAAAACAAATGTAAAGGTCAATTTAATAGCTTTTGTCGTATAGAGATGATTCTTCAAACATGAGATGTGTAAGGTTAAATTAGTTTTTTCTAAATTATATTCATATGAACATAAGTTTGTGAACCTAGGTCTCTGATACCAAAATATAATGATATGTTTCTCTAGAGTATAAAATTAGAGAGATTTAATATATCAAAATTAAGTTTGTATGGCAACGGATTTGTTATTATTATTTGATTTTAAATATTATAAAGTATATCTATAATTTAGAAGAAATGCACAAAAATGTTTGTTTATCAAAATTAACTAGTTTAAGATTTTAGCACACAAAGATCGCCATCATCAATATGTATAAATTTACATCTAGCAATATGAATATTATTGAAAGGGAACAAATAATATATTTTGAGAATTTAATGAAATTAATTCCATCTCATTTATATATAATTTTGAATATCTTTGAATAACAATAAGTTCGATACTTATCTAAATCAGAGCACTTGGAAAGGCCACTCTCACCCTAGGAATATTTCAGTGGTCTTGGCCCTCATAGATATGTGTAAGGTTTGGCTGAAAAGCCACCCAAGAATACAAATGAGTGAAAGGAAAGCAAAGCTAGAAAATTAGAAATGATAGAATAAATTGTATTATATTCGATGGAAATGCAAAGCATACAATGAGATGAGATGATATGAGATACTCATATGAGAGCAATGGGTGAGTATATGTAGGATTTACCACCCAAGAGACTAAAACACAACCAATATGGGATAAAATGAAAACTTCCCTAAGTAAACTTAACCTAATGTGAAAAGGACTTAAACGGAGAACTAGCTAGGAAATGAACTAGTTAGATAAAGAACTTCATTCACACTAAAACCAACTTAGGGGGAAATGAATGAAAAGATGCAAGGATGGGTCCTGGAATCTAGGCCTAAGGAGGTACCCATGTACAAGAGATCCCCTCAAACAAAAAAGGAGAAAACCCAATGGGAAAAAACTCCCCCCATGAGAGGATGAAGCAAGAAGGGCTAAGTGGCCCCCCAAAGAAATGTCTCGCACCCCCAAGAGAGATCAAAGATGGACATTCTTGCTCTTAGTGAAGGGTTTGGTGTAGATATCTGCAACCTACTCTACTATAGGACAATAGTGCAAATCAATGACCTACTCCTCAATCAACTCCCTGAGAAAATGTATGTGAATCTTGATGTGTTTGGTTTGTTGATGATGGACCAGATTCTTCAAGATTTGAATGGTGCTCTAGTTGTCACAGTAGATGACTGATGGCTTCTAAAAAGTGATGCCAATTTCAGTGACAATATTTTGAAGCCAAATAGCCTCAGTGGTAGCATTGACAACCCCCTGATACTCAAGCCTCAGTGGCAACACTGACAACACCCTGATACTTAGCCTCAATCGAAGAAAGAGAAATGACATGTTGCTTCTTTCTCTACCAAAAAAATGGGACCATGACCAAGGTGAAAATTATAGCCAAATGTGGACTTGTGATCATCAAGATCACCAACCCAATCAGAATATGTGTATCCAATCAAATCTAAACTTGTGTCTGCTCCATAATGAATCCCATACTTGTGAGTGCCCTGGATGTAGTGCAAAATGTGTTTGGTATCTTTTCAATGAAGACTGTGTCTCCATCATAAGTGAAAAACAATGCCAACTACAAATTAAATGCTAGAGCAAGTATGAGTCAGGTAGATGAGGCTACCAACAAGTTGACGATACAAAGTGGCATCAACCATTGGTGTGGAACACTTCACCTCAAGCTTGACTCCAAATAGAAAGGGAGTTGGTGCAAGCTTACAATCAACCATGTGAAAACAAGCCAGAAGATCAAGAGCATACTTGGGTTGCACAAGAGATCCCAGAAGAGGTCTAAGTGATCTCGATCTTGAGAAAGTAGTGCAAAAGAATCATGGAAAACCTATCATGCAAAGTAATCTTGACGCTCAAAATGATGGATGAGGTGCTCCCATTGACAATCAAGTCATCAACATAGAGAGCCAAGAAAAGAAGAGCATCCTCCTGTCTCAAGATGCATACATTCATATCTGAGTCCATATTGGCATACCAAGCCCGTGGGGCCTGCTTGAGTCCATAGAGAAACTTCCTTAGCCGACAAACCAGTGAAGAATCTTGAATGAATCCTTGTGGTTGCTCCATGTAAATCTCCCCCTGTAGATCCCCATGAAGAAATGCACTCTTCACATCCATCTGATGTACAACCCAACCATGACCTACAATAATAGCAAGTATCAAGCGAATGGAGTTCATCTTGGTGACAGGGGCAAAGGTCTTAGTGTAGTCAATATCAAAAACCTTTGAGAAACCTTTGGCCACAAATCGTGCTTTGAACATGTCAATTGATCCATCCACTACAAATTTGGTTTGATAGATCTAGCACTTATACCGAACCAATTTTATCCCTTAGGAAGTGGAACAAGATCCCACATTTTGTTCTGAATCAAAGGGTTGTACTCTTCCTCCATTGTTGAATCCCACTCAGCAATACTTGATGCTTCATGAAAGGACTATGGATCTAAAGTTGTGACAATGTAGGAATACCAAATATCTTGGTGTTGTGACCAAGTCCTCTGAGTATCTAAAGGATCCATAACAAGAGTTCTTGCAAACTCAAGTGTCTGACGAGCCCAGCGAAGCATGGAAGGGGATGAAGGAAGAAAATCCTCAGCGTCAAAAATAACTCTACGAAGAGAAGGATGAAACCTCATGAACAACCATGCGAGTAGAGCAAGATGGAGGAAAATCCTCTAAGTCACTATCATCTAAATCTGTTGTGAAGGAAGGAAGATGTGAGAATGAGCTGGGAGAGCTTTCCTCAAAATACACACTACGCTTAATGTAGAGCTCATGTGTCTTAGGATCCAAGAGTCAATAGCCTTTAACACCATTATGGTATCCAACAAAGATGCAGGGATGACTCTGAGGTTCTAATGCTCAACACTTCTCCAAAGGAATGTGTGCCCATGTTGGGGAGTCAAAAACTCTAAAGTGCCACACAAAAAGTTTCTTGTCACACTAGGCTTCAAAGGGAGTGATGCCCTTCAATGCCTTATGAGGAACCTTGTTCTAGATGTGAGCAACATAGTTCATAACTTCCACCCAATATTCAAGTGCAAGGGAGCATGCATGGGTCATGCAACTAGCCATCTCTTTCAAGGACCTAGTTTTCCTCTCTCCTACACCATTCTGTTGGGGAATGTACGTGACAGTATGCTAAAGATCAATCCCTTCAAGAGTTCAAAGTTGTTCAAAGCGATGGTTTACATATTCTCTGTCATTGTCAGTGCGGAGAATCTTGACAACCTTTCCAAATTGTTTCTCAACACGAGCCTTGAACTCCTAAAAAGTATCAAAGACTTCTCATTTCTATCAAAGAAAGTAGACCCATGTATATCTAGAATAGTTATCAATGAAGGTGAGCAAATAGTGAGCCTTGCTAAAATACAAGGATGGAAATGGACCCGCCAAGTCACTGTGAACTAGCTCAAGGACATTTGAATCCCTCCAACCCTTCTCTTTGTCAAACTTGTCCTTAGGATGCTTTCCCAAGGCACAACCTGAACAAACTCCATCTAAAAATCTAATCTGAGGAAGACTTATGACAATATCCTATGTACTGAGCTACTAAAGATAGTGGTAGTTAAGATGGGAAAACCACTCATGTCATAGTTTTCTCAGAAAATCAGAATGGGTGAGTAAAGTAGTAGAATGTGAATCAGGTATAAAATGAGAGAAAGCATAGAGTCAAGACTCATGATCAACCTTACCAACTACAAGGAGTGCATTATTTTCAAGATCCTTGATGGTGATAGAATTTGGAGTGATTCGACTTTCCTAACATTTTGGGTGATCTAGTAGACAGAGAGAAGATTGGCTAACAAATTGGGCATATAGAGAACATCCTCACATGTACAAATGCTGGCATCAACTAAACATTTCTAGATGACATCCACCAAATAATCATCCCCGATGAGAATGTGGGGCACAAAACAAGGCTCCAACAAAGAAAATTGTTCTCTGACAAAACCCATGTGATGTGATGCACCCGAGTCAAGAAACCACAGCTGAGAAGAATATGTAGAAGCAACAAGTGCAATTGCTTTCCCTTTACTAGATTTGGAAGGAGTGAAGGATTGCTAAGCAACAGAGGAAGGTAAATTAATGTTATTCTTTTTTACAATATGTTTCAACTCATTGGTCTACTTCTTGTGACAAGAGTGTTCCTTATAACCAAGTAGCTACAAGTTGGCCTTCCCTTCTTCTAAGAATTCCCCTTAAAAGAAGAGGAGTTGGAGTCTGCTTTTGGGGCAAATGATAATTTTACCTAGTCTTTCTGTGACTTCTTAGACTTCTTGTGTTTCTTGTCAGGTTTCCTTGACTCTTTTTATGCCTTCAGCTAACCAGCCAACAAAGCCTAAAACTAAGGAGACCCATGGAAAGAAGCTTCCTCTGTTCATGCATCAACATTTTAGAAAAGGAAGCAAAAGAAGGCATAGTGTATGCAAATCCCATCGTCAACCTATGAGTGTGAAATCTAGAAAATAAAGGTTGCATACTCATGTCCAATTTTGTTGAGAGTACTAAAGAGAAGTTGAATGTCCTTTTTCTCAATGCCACATGCTTTACATTCTGCTTTAAGATCATTGACCTTTGTTACATAGTCCTGGATGTTTTCAAAAGACTTGGGATCAAGACTCATCAATTCATTGTCAATTTGATATCTTCTTCATCAGTTGTACCATCTAGATTTTTTAATGTTTCCCATGCATCATGTGAAGTTGTCCATCCATCAATTTAAAACATAATATCAAGGGAAACTAGACTCCTGAAACAACCAAGAGCTTTTGTATGTTCAAGCATCCAAAGTACCTTTTCCTTATTATCTATGGGTTCAATTATCTTTTGTTTAGCATAAGGTGTATATCCAAATTGTATTAAGGTGTTCCATGCATTTTGATTCCATGTGTTGTATTTGTATGATGTTATCAATAAAAACTCAAAGTGACTCATTTGTCAAAGAAAAAAGAGCACAAGTAGAAAGAGATGCACAAGCACAAACACACCAAGAGACCCCCTGAATCACTCAATCAAGGAAGCCCCCAAGCAAATATGATTTTGACACTTTATATTTAGTGTGGTTATGATTGCCACCAGCAAGAAACATCAAGTGGACTTGACTTCAATGTGTTTATAAATCCTCAGAAATAAATATATGATGAAAATATAATTTTGGAGCAATACCAAATGAAATAAATAACACCACTGTGAAGTACACAAAAAATTGTGCACTCTCAAAAAAGAATCACCTCAATCTGAGGTCGTATGAGAAAGTTATGAATCTTTGAAGTTTCCAAATAAGAACTGTGCAATGTCACTCGTAAGAATCTGTAAATTCTAGAAAATTAGAAACTATCTACACCAACACATAGAGTGCAAAAAAATAGCACAAATCAAAACATTTGCTCGAAAAAAGGAGGTAAGGAGCCCAATATATGAGCCTGCAAAGTTTGTCTTCAAGATCCAACCTGCCAAGAGAAAAGGGATAAAATTTGGAAAAAAATCCTATCGCCAAATTTGGTGGAACTGCCACCAACTTTAGTAGTGTTGCTAAGTTTAGAACCCTCCAAATAAAACTAGAGCTTCGCTAAAGGTGGAACTCCTGTTAAATTTGGAGGTGATGCTAGAGTGGAGGACCCACCAAAGAGGCCGCCAGGCAGAATCACCAAATAGAGGCACAAAGGCCGAGGGGCTCGCACAAAGTTCAAGGCCGAGGGGCTCGCACAAAGTTCAAGGCCTAAAAGGCTTAATGGCAAATGAAAGGGCCAAAAATGCCAAATTAAAGAAGGGTTGGGGACTGGAGGCCACACCCCAAACCCCTTTATAAGGGGTATGCGGCCCTGTAAGGATCCTTCTGACATCTTAAGGTCTGTGGCCTATAAAGAGGGGTGCAAGGCCCAAGTGATACCCACAACCAGGAACAAGGCCTTCTTGCACAAGTACCTTTGTACCCAAAAAAAATATTTTTTATATAAAAACTTTACAATGATTTTGATACAAAAAATTTGTGATTTTTGCAATACATATATTTTTTGAAAAAATAAAAATCATACAAAATATTTTAAATTTGTTTTTTAAAAAATGTGCAAACCAGCACTGTTCACTGGGGTTGTACGACACCCTGGGCAAAAACAATTTGTCTCTCTGGACAACTTTATCCAAAATCAATGATTTGATAGTCGATCTTAAGATTTTCAAGCCTTTTGAGCATGATGGCAAGGTTGAATTTGACTCAAAATGCTTTGAAATAATGATTCTATAAACAACGAACCTCCCACTTCAAACCCTTGAAAATTCAACCTCTGGTGTCCAAATCAAACGAAACCAAAGACAAATCTGGCTATCTCAGTTGCTATAGACTCAATGGTGAGCTCAAAATATCTCCAAGAAGTTCTAAAAAATCCTAACTAGCAAGTCAAAACAAGAAACCCCCCAGAACTGATATTTTCTCCACACTTTCTAATTATCTGGGTCATCTAAGGATGCAAGAGAAGAGCATACTTATGTGCTTCAAAAAATAACAGCTCTACACTCATAGATTTCCTAAAAAGATTGCTAACCCACAACTCACAATCGCTCTAATACCATGTAAGATTTGGTTGAAAAGCCACCCAAGAATGCAAATAAGTGAACGAAAAGTAAAGCTAGAAAATCAAAAATGATAGAATAAATTGTATTTTATTCAATAAAAATGCAAAGCATACAATGAAATGAGATGATATGAGATACTCATATAAGAGCAATGGGTGAGTATATATAGAATTTCCCACCCAAGAGACTAAAAACCACAACCAATATGGGATAAAGTGAAAATCTCCCCAAATAAACTTAACCTAGTGTGAAAAGGACCTAAATGAAGAACTAGCTAGGAAATAAATTAGTTAGATAGGGAACCTCGTTTACACTAACACTATGACACTCAAGGAGGAAACAATTCTTATTCAAACCACATGTAAAACATGCACAACAGAGCAAACACTCAATAATAGCCCTAGTCAGGACAATCCCGAGTGTACTTTGTACCCCAAGTTGGACACATTTCGTGTGCCTCTTCTCCAATACCCACAACTCATCAAACCACCTTCTTCCTTGAATAATCTCCATGCCATTTTCAAGTCTCACATAAATGCTTTATATAATCCCTTAAGGGATGGTTTTCAAACCATCACACCCTTGCACAAAGGTTTTCTTTAGTTTATTTAATAAATTCTCTTATTTCTCTCTTTAAAAAGAAATATATTAAAATATTCATTATTATCCCACCTTTTAACTAAAGAGTCATAAAAACCTTTATTTTTCTCTTTTAATTCTAAAGGGTTATTTCATAGAGAAATATATTTATTTTAATTTTGAGGAAAAAGTCCCATAACAACCCATAAGTTCAATGACAACAAGTTAGCATTTCCTCTAAATTGATTCATTTACCCAACAACAAAATTTTGGGTTATGGTAGTTGATGGAGGTATAATTAGTTGTTCAAGAAAATGTTGCAAATTCTATATAAACATGAACAATTAGAAGCTGGAGAGAACCATGTTTGTTATTCTAATGGGTGGTGTTGATATAGTGCTAATAGCTCAATGGCTTATTGCCTTGGGGACTTCAAGGAAATCCCGGTAAAATACCACTATCCATTAAGTCACATTAGATGACAAGGTTGTTAAAAAGGCATCTTCTAGATTTGTAGTTCAACTGTATTTATTAGAAGTTCAATAGCTTCAAGTAATACCACCAAAAAATCTTCAAACTATGATTGATAAACACTATGTGATATTTAGAGAGATACCTAAGGGTCTTCCTTCAAAACATATCATCATCATGCTATACAACTCTTTCCAAAGAGTCAACGACCCAACATCAATCCCTACCACTGCCTATTTGTACAAAAATGTGATTGAAAGAATAGTCAATGAAATGCTCAAAGGTAAGTATAATTTGGATAGAAAAAGTACATATTAATGTAAAACTTGGGAAGATCATCTCCAACACATGGAGGCATTATTTGGGAGGATTGTCTCCAACATATGCAAACACTACATAAATTTGTATCATTTTTCTTCAATGATATACTCATTAACAATAAACCTTCAAGATGCTTATTTGGTGTATAATTAAGTAAAATATTTGGGTGATATAATACCTTAGGAAGGAGTAAAAATGGAACCCAATAAGATCAAGGTCAAGGACTAGCAAACTCCCAAAACATACAAGAACCTAAGAAGATTTATAGATCTTACAAGATACTAAAAACGATTTGTTAAGAACTATGGGAAAGCCACTACTACTCATACAAAATTGTTGAAGAAAGATGCTTTCCTCTGGGATGATAATGCCACATTGAACAACTCAAGAAAGCTATGTGTACCCCTCTAGTTTTCGGCAACACCAAATTTTATGAAGACATTCATTGTGGATGCAATGCTGGACAGGAGGGCATTAGGGTAGTTTTGATGCAAGAAGGGTACCTCGTGTCATTTGAGACCAAAATGTTGGAAATATGGATCATAAAATTGTTGGGATATGCTTTTGAGATTATTAATATAATAAAGAGAGAAAAAGTAGTTAATGCACTATCTAGATGAAAATACCACACCAATGCATTTGTTTTATCATTTCAATACTTTGAGCAAATTGGGTGAATAAGGCTAGGATGGAATGGCAACAAGATCAATAGGAAACAAGCCTCGTCATCTACAACACAATTCTAGTGCATGGGGAACTTTGTTTGAATCTTCAATGGGGGAACACTCAAGTTTTTGAAAACTAATCATTGTGTCAAATAGGACTTATTTGGGGAGGATCTTAAAAGACATGTACAAAAAGTTGTAACAAAATGTTTGGTTTGCCAAGAAAACAAAGTGAGCTTCAAAAATGATTGTATTGAACAAGCTAAATAGATATGTTCATTTTTGTGTCTCATCCTATCCTTTCATTGCTAGCACAACAATAGAGGAATTTATAAACATAGTTCAAAAGTTATATGGCATTCCCAAAATCATAGTAAGTAATCATGACCCTATATTCACTAGTAAATTTTAGACTGAATTGCTCTCTTGTGAGGCTACTCAACTTGCTTAAAATTCTCTTCTACAACTCTCAATTGGATAGCCAAACAAAAATAGTTTATACATATTTGGAGGATTATTTTTGTTGCTTGCATCCAAAAAATAATTTCAACATTATCAATGATTAGCACTAACTTAATGGTGATATAACACTTTATTTGATACTACAACCAATATGCCACCATTGCTTGCACTCTATGGCTATCAACCCCATCTTTCATGTCTTCAATATGAGTCCAACCCCCAAGTTTTCTATGGGATTTTTTCCCCAAAATGGAAAAGAAAGACATTTAATAAATAACCCTTTAAAATTAGAAAAGGTTAGAGTTTATTTAACCCTTTATAATTAAAAGGAGATGGAAAAATAAAGAATATTAAGATACTTTCATTAAAATGGAGATAAATAAAGAATATTTATAAAAAAACCCATTTAAAAGGGAGGAATTATTATGTTTATTAAAAAAATATTAAAGATAACCTTTGTGAAAGGGTGTAATGGTTTAGAAACCACCCCTTAAAAGGTTGTGTAAGACATTTATGTGAGACTTGGAAGGGGCTTGGAGAACACTCAAGGAAGAAGAAGGTAGTTTTGGTGGGCTATGGGCATTAGGAGAAGGGGCATACAGTGTGTGTCCAACTCGAGGTACAGTGTACACCTGAGATTGTTCTGGCCAGGGCTTATGTGCTTGGGAAGCACATGGTTGGTTCTGAATAAGAACTGGTTTGTGCTTGGGAAGCATGTATGTTAGGTCTGAATAAGAACTAGTTCCTCTTGGAATGTGCTATAGCTATGAGTGCCAAGACCACAAAAATCTTCCTAGGGTGAGAGTGGCTGATCCAAGTGCTCAATGATTCAGATAAGTACTTAACTTATTGTTAATAAAAAATATTGGAATTATTATATATGTGGGTTTTGATGTTAATATGATTATCTAATTATGTTATCCAATTTGCTTTGTTAATGACTTTAGAGTTCTTATTAAATTATCATATGTTGTAATTTATCTTTTTTTTTGCTAGGTAAATTGTTGTCTTGGGGACAACTCCCATTGTATTAATATGAACAAAAAATACAACATAAAGTTTAACTTTGATTGTCTCAACAAAAAGCTTGAGCATAACAAAATCCAGGAAACAAAATCCTAGTGTTATTCTAACTATGTTTATCAACTATGATTTTGCCCCTGGAGCCTGCTTACCCATTTTATCATGGGAGCATAGAGTCATCAGACAAGACGGTTTTATCTTCTTCCTCTACTTAACAGGAGTCCATTCATCCTTGTGAGGGTCTTCAAGGTCTAAATTTTGGCTATCTCCTCCATGGTAGGCTTAACACCACTTGACTTTACTTCAATACTATCATTGACTTTCTTTGGATCTGCAGAAGCATCAATGCCATTGGGAGCCTTGGTGTCCAACTCTAAACTATTTGAAACAGCGAACTCCAATATATCAAATTTGCTTGAAGAGGGTATGTTTGCTACAACCTTTGTTTCATATTTTTGAGACGGAGTAGAGACATTCACATATGACTCCAACTTGTTGGACTTAGTACAGTAATGGCTTCAACATCCTCTTGAATCAGCAAAGAAATGTGCTAATGACAGATATTAGCCCTTGTCCACCAGGTTGCTTGCTTTCGTGAATCACTAGAACTTGTTGTCATTTTAAACATTCCTCTGCTCTATGTCCTCTAACATAACAACATCTATACCTAAACCCTATCCCTTCATAATCCAACATTTTATTCCAAAACTTGGAGCTAGCTTTGATTTCCACCTCAGCGGGAAGGGGGTTTGCAAGATCCAATTCCACAAGTATACGCGCAAATGTGAAGGAGGATCATAAAGTGAAGGATATATGATCTTCATCAAAATTTGGTCCTGAAATGAATTTCCCAATGGAGTTACCAATGGATCATAAACATGAAGATCCCTAAAAATGTAGAGGCAAATTTGGAAGCCTCACCCATACTGGAGTGACAAAGAAAGTTCAGTAAAGGGGTTGAAATTTGGAAACCAAGGCTTCATTCCCAATTATGATTTATTCCATATATAGGGACCTTTCCATAGAAGTTTTGCACTATCCTCAAGAAGTTCACAAGTAACATAAAAGAAGCCCTTTTTACATGGGCCAATGCAAAGTTGGCCCTCTAGAAAGGGTTGCCAATGCACTAATACCCATTTGTTCAAATATGTCTGGCTTAGCTAAAAATTGTGAAAATTGCAGATTAGGGTATGGATCTTGTGAAGTTTCTCCTACTCAGCAACGACCTCACCAAGATCAATCATGGGAGATTGATCGCTTGGGATCCATGATCGTCCTCTACCTTGTCCAGTTGAGAAATCCCCCACTACCTCCAGGCAATTATTGCTTCCCTTCCCGGTCACGCCATTTGTTAATGCATTCTTGAATGCCTACGTCGTATCGTTGTCTTTACCTTATACAAATATGCCATTTCCAAGAGTAAATCCTCGCGTGGTGCTTAGGGTTTCGACAATGCGGGGAGGAGACTACGATGGAGAGGGGATCACGAAGGTTCGAAAGCGTCACCATTCAAGATAAGAAGATTTTTGTAATTTATCTTTGTTATTTACACATTATTTAATATTTATAATTAACTTAACTCTAGTGCTAACTATAATAAATCCGTTACAAATACTTAATTAACTCTAGGAAAAAATTAGCATTACATTTTGGTATTAGAGCCTAAAACAATCTTGTGCTTATGAGAAGCCTTCCTTGTCATGTAAAGGAAGGAGATTTATTAAGAAACCTTAAGATCTAGTTCGTAATTCTAAAGAGAGATATAGTCAAAGCCACAAATCCAACATCTAAAGAGCCTAAAATCCCTCTATAGTTAGTGGCCTACAAAGTACAATTTGATGTCCTAAATTAGGAATCATATAAAAATGAGAAAATCAAGGGCACGACTAGATGTAGCATAGAAACTAACAATAAAATTGTGAAAATTTGGGTTCTAGCATTGGTAAGCCCTATGATTCCACAAGACCAAAATGCACAGTCTCTTCATATAACATCACCAAGATATCTATCAAACTATAAGATTACAGAAGATTTAATATTATTGGCATTGATATATGTTCCATTCTTAAACAATTCCTATGCCAGTAATAAATTGTAGAGATTTTGCATCAACTTTAAGTTCTTTGATGAATAATTCTATAGTTTAAAAAAATCCTAAAGTTTAATGTTTATTTTGAATATTTTCAATTATTATTTCTGGTTTTGTGATTCGTAAAATAAAATCTTACAAATATTACTAAAAATCTATTCATGTTGCACTCTTGCGTTATCTAAAAATCAATTATCAAAATATACAAGTGTTGATACGAAAAATCTATCTAGAATTATCAAAATATACAAGTGTTGATACGAACATTTATGAAATAGTTAAATAACTAAGGGAACAAAGTAACATTATATATTCTCGCACCACTTCATGGTTGCTCCTCTCTTTGTAAGGTATTCTTCACTTTCAAAGTAATACTAAATAATAATAAGAAACAAACAAAAGGAAAGTTACATGAATTATACCGTGAGGGAGAAGGAATAAATGATTATGCAAGATATCTTTTATTACATTCTACACTTCCCTAACCGATATATTGTTGTGCTTAATTAATGAATATCTTAATCTTTTTCCTTTATTATTCGACCTCTTTCCTTTCGAAGGGTCACGTCTCTGTCTTGGCTAGTTTTTTTTCTATTTCCTTTGCCTCTAGGCATTCACCTATAGCCACATGTGAGTGCGATTGATTAGGTGACATGGCTTGAATACTACAATCAACAAAATTTCTAGTTTAGTGTAGATCCAACTCGCTCTTGGGCTTTGACATATAGTTGCAAGTCAAGATTAATTTTGTTTATCATAGCTTTTGAATTTAATAGTTAACATATTATAAATTAGTTTGTATTAGATTATAATTATTTATTTATTAGTATAATAATTAGTTGTTTATATTTGTATTCGAATTAATTAGTTTTGTTTCTCTCTTCTAGTCACACTTGGACTTTAATCATGGAAAAATTTAAAAACAAACAAAAGCATAATAATTCATGTTATATATGAGGTAGAGATTTGTTAGGGATCTACGTCATGGTAAAGTCTATGCTTTATTAAGGAAGGTAAGTACTATTTCATGTGTACATGTAATTTAGTGGATATCATATTTTATGTTTTGACTGAACTAAATATGGAGCCTTTTTATAGATGATTTTTTGGGAATTAACTATTCTGAACAACATATCACATGTCCTAGAGAAGCTAGAATTATTCATTTGCATACTTGCTAGTGGGGTTGTACAAAAGATTGTCATTCAAATGGATGTATTAATAATGTCATTCAAATGGATGTATTCATAACTCAATGACTGTGGTTGATTTGGATCAAAGAGTTCTACAAATTAGTTTAATTGCAAACTACACGCTAGTATTTTAATGAATACGAGTTAAAATTTGAGAAATATAATTATAGATTCTAGTGTTTCATCCCCACTTGACTAATTATTTTTTTGGTGAATTATGTTGTAGAAATGTTATGGGATTTTTTCTCCAAAATGGAAAAGAAAGTCATTTAATGAATAACCCTTTAAAATTACAAAAGGATAAAATTTGTTTAACCCTTTATAATTAAAAAGAGATAGAAAGAATATTTATAAAAACCCCATTTAAAAGGGAGAAATTGTTATGTTTATTAAATAATTATTAAAGATAACATTTGTGAAAGGGTGTGATGATTTAAAAACCACCCTTAAAAGGTCATATAAGACATTTATATGAGACTTGGAAAGGGCATGACAAACACTAAAGAAAGAAGAATGTGGTTTTGGTGGACTATGGGCATTAGGAGAAAGGGCACACAATGTGTATCCAACTTGAGGTACAATATAGTTGAGTGACATGAAAGTGTCAATAATACACAATGATAACCACCTACAAATATGAGATCTCCATATTATCAAGTGAGTGCCTTATTGACAATTGGTGCATTGAAAGAGAAGCAAAGTGGCTTGAAGGAGACTATTACGCGATAACACCATGCATTAGAAGAAGAAAAAATTCTACAAAAAGATATTTAGAGAAAAATTTATCAAACCAATTGAAATACAAGACAATCTTCTAGAAAACATCCTGAGAGTAATCTAGACAAAGAACAACTTACGAGGCCAATCAAATAAATCGAAAGAAATGTGTCCATTCTAAGGGGTGAAATTCCCCTTTGGCCAAATGGACTTTAAGCTCATTTTTCATAACTTTCTAAGCATCATTAGTAAAGATTACAAAGGCAATGAAAGAGTAGGAAAAAAAATTAAGTCATCATCAAAGAATGTAACTCCATTGCCCTACTTCCCAAGAAGGATGCAAAGGATTTTGATTCCCACAATCCAATCACTTTATACCATTTATAAAATTTTCACTCATTAATGCTAATGACACTCGAATCTTTCTTGGAAAAAATTACATACATGGTCTAGTTGGACTTTGTGCTAGGAAAACAAACCTTAAATTTTTCATTGCCCACTTCTTGAAGAATAGAAAAAGAGTGGCATTATCATAAAATTAGACATAACTAGAGCCATTACACTTCTTGAAAAATACAAAGTATGGTAAAAATAGACACAAATAAAGCCTATGCCTAGGTTAATGTATTCTTCGCGATCTTAGCAAATTTGTATTCTCCATATTGGAGGAAGTAGGTAAAATTGTTTATCTTTCCTTAACATTCTCGATTTAACATTCTCAATTTTGGTAAATGAGGTTTCAAATTAGCATTCTCTTATATCAAGATGTTTGAGGGGTGAGGAACCCATCTCCCCAACTCTTCGTCTCAACTATCATTTATTAAATGTTAATTCATCATCTTAGGAAAGGCATGTTAATTCATTCTCAACTATCATTATTAAATGTTAATTCATCATCTTAGGAAAGGTGTATTAATTCATCATCTCGGGAGACGGATTAAAAATAATTCATTATCAATGGATATGTTAATTCATCACAATCTCAATAGAGGCATTGGAAATGTTAATTTGAAAGGTAACTAGGGAAGTAAAAATTGAGGTACAAGTTACATCAAGTAATCAAGCCGTATCTTCTATACAATTCATGGAAATGAAATGGTGGTGCTCGACGACTGGAGCCAAGATATTAGAAAAAAATGAGAAGACAAGGTAAAAGATTAATATAGCCAAACACAAATTCTAATGTAAATGTCTCGGCGAAAAAAAAAGATACAGGTTTTGAAAGAGGTCTGCCGCTTATTGATGATAAGGATAATCGAATATTGTGGAACCCAATGTCAAGTCAAAATCATCTTGACGAAAGGGAAATTGCTAATACTTAATTAGATCTCCAAAAATCCACTACTCTTTGTAGGTTGTACCCACATACATGATGTGGAGCAACAAACAAGAACAAAATTAGAATGGTAGCATGGGCTGTGATTTTTAGCCAAAATCTTGAGACAACATAGGTTTCATACTCACGGAATCCAAGAACAATGCCTTAGGACCCAAAAGCTTCTTTTGAGAATCCTAAGGAAAGTCGCACGTGCCTTCTCACACCAAATACCTTTGCGCTACAATCTACAATACCATCAAAGGATGTAAATCACTATTAATGCTTACAAATCGTATGGTTGTTCAAGAAGGCTCTTTAAGTTTGATTCCAAGGATACGCATAGTTGATAGGCCTTCCACTAGTCCTAGATACATCATAGATAGTAATTACACTAGCATAAACCAAAAGGTTTTAAAATTGGTGGAAACTAGAATGGCCTACGTTGCAAGCATCAAAGAATTAATGACTTGGTAGTCCCCCTCCCTCTAGAAGTCATAATTATTTGGGAGAAAAATTTCAACTTAGTTATCATGAAAGCTACTTAATTGGGAGTTCTAGTGGAGCCTCACAAGACAAGTTGTAGAACTCCCACTGAAACAATTTGGCTGAATGAAAGACTACTCAAAACCAGTATTGTTTTATAACTAGCCTTGCTAGGAAGAGTATTATATAACAAAGGAGAACTAGGTTCCATTCTACATCTATATGTACTCTGTGTGGGGGGGAGGGCGTGGGGGGGAGGGGAATAAGAAAGCCATAAGAATAAGGTGCAAGATTATCGAGAAAAAAAATCTGGGTTGGGTTTTCCCTATGCACTCTTATTGAGATTCTCCCTGCATGGTTCTTTAGGATAGAGAACCTAGCCCTTGCAAATTCTACGGGAAAATGTACCTTCAATTATATTATATCGAATATGTTTCTGGAAAACAATTGTGGATTTTTTATCAAAAAATGCTAGCCAAACATAGCGGCCTAGGCACAAATAGAGGCATGACCATTTTAATTAATGATGGCTTGGAATGGCCCCTCCAAGAGGAAGACTTAAGCTAAATTTTGATGGGGCCTCAGGGTGCATCATTCACAACAAGGCGGGAGTCCTCATCTAGGTGGCATCAAAAAAAACTTGATTTTGGTATCAACAATGAAGCCGAAATGGAGGCTTTTGAAAAGAGGTTCGAAAATCTGTGTTCAAGGAGGTATTACACAAATTGATATTGAGGGTGGCTCTATGATATGCATTAATACTATTAAGAAGAAGGCGATTTCAAGTTGGAAACTGCAAAACTTAGTAATGGAGATTTGAGAGCTTTTGGATAAATTGAGTAACTTCTCTTTGAGTCACATCTATAAAGAAGGTAATGAGGTCACAGATTTCCTCACAAACCAAGGAGTAGATCGGATGGAAAGATTGAAAGTATCCTTCTCAGATTCAGATTGGCAGGGTTTGTTAATCTTGCTAAAGAAAGAAAGTCAAAATCATGACAAAGTCCTCCGGATCAGGCAGGCAAGGATTTTTGAGGTACTCATTTTGACAGTAGAATAATCGGATGTCACAAGCTCACTGTCCACAACATCTCTCTATATACCTTGATGGTGGCTTAGAAAATCACACAACAGAATGGTAAAGCGAATGGTATGTCTATGTCGTTGCAAATGTTGAGTGGATTCAGACACAGAAGTGGAGGAAAACAAAGAGGATGAGGAGGGTGAGGAAGGAGAAGAGGAAAATGAAGAGGAAGAAAAGGCAGTGGAGGAATCTGCGAAGGAGCAAATAAGGAGGATTTTCAAGGCCCAGAATGGAGAAATTGCAAATGCCATAAAAAAGGTGATCTGCCACCATATTTTTGGCGAGGAGCACGTCTGTGATGGCACTTGTATGAGGACTTTTTTATGAACGTAACTCTGGTAATGGGGAGAAAGCAATTTGGGAAGCTTGTGGCACACAATTTTCCTTCCGGGTGATCAAAGGGGAATGACAAACTCGGCCAGGTCCGAATTCAACAAGAGGTCCGAATTCGGATCGATTGGTGGTGTATTTGATGCGTCTCCCGTGAGGAAAAACAAAGTGTCTGCTAAAGCTTTGCATCTGTTTTGTGATGAGATAAACCGAGATAAAATAGAAGTTTGACTTTTTTATAGGACAACTTGGCGATTTGTTGTCTCCATCACGAAATCGAGAAAGCGCTTGAGCTCCCCTCGAGACTCCGATACCTGTGGCACCTTAAGAGGCCAAGTGCTTGAATATTTTTCAAACATTTCACTCACTTGAGCTGATGCATTTTCTATGTATTTTCATCTTTAAGCCTTTAATGTAATGGGAACTACCCTCTATGGTAGAGCTTGCTGATCAAAAATAAATAAATGATGGCTTGTAGGAGAAAAAACGGCATGAAATCAAGCCAGCATAAAATGGTAAAAATCGATGGACACTATTTGCGTGGCCTAACAAGGAGCTAAATGGCTGGTGAGTAGGCTACAGCAGACTATCTTCATGTTGGCTGGTACAGCAGCCAACTTTGGATTGAGCATAATAGTCGGTTGTAAAGATAGCAGGAAGCTAATTTCCCATAAAAGATTCAACATACCCCATCCACCCCACTTTTTGCAGTCATCAATATAACGGGCCTCAGTACTTCAGTATTGAGCCTTCCAAGGCCATTATTGCTGAGTGTACTTGCCACGAAAGGGAAATAGAAACAAATAATGACATGTAAAAGGGTCATGTGGAAATTTTATTGTCCCTCTCATACTCTATTTTCGTCCCCAGTTTCTAATCTCGGTAAGGAAAGTAATAAAAAGGTAACAAAAATTTAGAGATAGCAACACTATGCATGATCTAAAGAATTACATTTCTGCATGCATACATGGTTTAGCTTAAAACTCCTCCCCTTCTGAGCTTCATGCAATATGTGAGGCCTAGCCTGGGAGTATGAAAATCGGGGAGTTGATTAATTGGCACCGACTCAGAGATTTGTATGGCAATAGGTGAATTCAAGAAGGAAACAACGTAAGTGACTTGTATTCATCTGTCCATTTTGCCCCAAATCTTGATTGTTTTTCAGCTCGTAAGGCTCTCTTGTGTGTGACTCCTCATAAAAAAAAATCAGAATAAAGAAATTATATGACATAACACTGTAGACGGCATGCCTGTCCCTGTATGCTGCATGGGCAAAATTGTAATTTCATCTAAAAAATGTGGTTTGCATCTTCTTTCCTAATACACATTTTTTTGCACCTGTTAAAAGAAAAAGCTGGTTATAAATCCCCCCAAAAGTAAGATCTCCTGCGTTTCATCTCATAAACACAAAAGGTAGCTTACAAGGGATGCACACAGCAAGTGGATGAATTTTTTGCTTGTTTCTATAAGCTCTTCTGCCACTACTAAGAGTTCGCTCCAAGGACGCCAATGATTATGGTCACTGCTCAGTGAATTAAAGATTGTCAGCAATAACTTTTTCGCTAATCTGGCTTACCACATAAGTATAGCTGCTCTTTTTATGGAGCCGTCAAACAATCAGAGTGTGACCATTTCTTAAGTAAAATAAAAAGGGCTACACATTAAAATAAAAAGGACTACACATTAATACAGTCATGATTTCTGCACCAAAGCTTGCATTACATGAGCCTTTGCATCGGCACCTAAACACCTGCTGCATACTTTAGAGAGGCGAACAAAAGGAATGATTAGAAATCAATTCAATGAAAGATAAGTGATTGCTTATGATAAAGATTGCATTACATAAACAGTAGGGAATAGACTTCAACAATGTCTATTTTCTCAAGCTTGTTGGGTGGGGGGTTGATGATGGGGTCAGAGGGTGAGGATTTTTCTGCAAATATGGGAACGTAACATTTCTTTCCCTGCTGTCTCAAAATGACTAGCTTATCTTGATAAATATCTTGAACTTCAAAACAAAGAGAGGGGTCATACGAGGTACTATACCTTGATCAATTCCCTTTGCATCTGCATATATATGATGATTGCTTGGATATCCTCCTCCATTGTTTATAATGCAGGAATAAACTGTATTTGCATTATGAATATGTTCTCTTAGTTTTTTAGGTCAGGATGTATTATGACTGCATAGAAGGATTGAAAATGAAGGCAACGTTGAAGGGATGAATAAAAAAACAGTGCTATAGTTTCCCTATGGTTGTTAGGATCATATCAGTAATTTCAACAATAAGTAACAAGGTTGACAGTCATGGTTAGGTTTTGTGGCACATATGGATGTTTGATGACTGAAAGAAATGCAAGACTCATAAAACTCCTTTCACATTACTCTGATTATGTTTGATTGCATTTCTCCTTGATCTTGTTGCCCAACTTTGAATCTTTTTCCTTCCAAGTGAGCATTGATTTCAACAATGCATGAGGCCTCTAACTGAAATTTACTGTATCAATGAAGAGGAAGCATTTGAAAAGCGACTGTTAGGAACTGTCAAAATTAAAAAGACAAAGTACTGTCTGTCACTGCCAGAACTCCTTTAAAAAAGAATTTTGTGTGATATTGATTGTCATGAAGATGTTTACAAAAGGACATCAGATAAAAGAAAGTCATTTGCGAGTTTGGTAACAGTGTAATAATTCACTTTCAATCTATTAAATTTATACTTTGGTCCTGCTGGCTAGGAGATGCTACCATTCAAACTGTAGCATAATAATAGGTTTGTATATTTCTTGGGTCCTGAAGAGCTTTATTACCAGCAACTAGTTTCCTCACTCTAATTTTTCGTGGTTTTAGGACCCTAACCCTAAGAATCTTCAGCATAAGAAAACAAAGTTGTGTAACACATAATGACAGAAATGCAAGCCTGTAATGTTTCAACACTACCTACACTCTTAACTGCTATAATGGCATCAAGAAAAATCTAGAACATGATTATAATCATCAGTAGCAGTTTAATTTCATGCCCTGTTCTTCAGCTTTTTAAACTTGGGCAGAAATCACGAGACCTAAGAGACCACTAGGAAATCACAAACTCTCCAAAAATGTGCTACACTTTCAGCTTCAGACAACCATACCTCATGCTTTAAGCTAGAACAAGCACTAGCCATTTTCCAAATCATATTTAATGCACCGAACACAGAAATGTCTTTAATGCACTGAACATAGAAATGCCTTTAATTACATTGTGCATTCCATCCATTAATGAAAATAAATAATAATTGTCCACACTATCTTCTAAGATTGCATCATTTTCCCTTACAACCTATCTATTTGTAAAAATAGTTATAAAAAAAGGGAAGTTTAACAGAAATGAAAATAGTCCAGAATTATGATTTTGTGGATCCTGTTAAACAGTGATTGGTTTTCATGACCAGTCACTAATAAGGAATGCACGCAAATTGGAGGAGCTCATTTATTATGCCCTATAGAAAGACTGAACTAGCCATTGCTTCAGTCTACAGGATTATTGTATGTTTCAGATTCTCTCAATCAAATCATTCAACATAATGCTAAGTGTATTGTCAATTGTTTTCCATTATTAACAACATTTTTCTTTGTCCTCCCTGCCTTGCCCTGCCCTGGCTCATTGTTAAAAAAGATTATTTCACAGCATATATTTTAGAATCTTGCCTTGCTGTACTTTCAGGTTTGTACCTTCTACATCACCATACCAGTGTAATTTCTGGTCCACTTCTATATAGAACACGGTACTGCTGATTCTGTATAGCTTGCTGATTATTGTGTTTTAGAGCTGATAACATAATTGAATATGAGTCAATTTATATGATTACCAGTCTACAATCATCACTTTAGAAGGAAAAATGGTCACCTGGAGGAATTATGACGCTTTTTTTATAATCTTCACCAAAGAACAGAAATTGGATCCTCTATGAGTCAGTGTCACTGTTTGTCAGAACAGGACCAAAAGAGAATGTTATTTTCGGAATCTGTATAGGGCAAGGAAAACAAACTACCATGTTTTCAGTCTGTTGAGTCTTCTACTCTGTCAAATGACAGGGATGCCACTGGTGGACTGCCTTGCTTTACCTTATCAGCTGGTAAATGCCCTCTACTAAAAATTTCATTACAGACAGTTTTATCACCTATTAACATTTCATTGATGACTCCATAGTCTATGCTGTGGTTGGTGACAAATCACAAAGACCTACTTTACCGTATTCATCTTATTCAATCCTCTTCTTTGCTTTTCCTTGGAACATATGTAAAGGCAAAAAGGCAACAGTACACAGTTTTGATCCCAATGGAAGGTCTCTTTATATCTGCAACTACATAAATTTAAAAAATAAATCAAAAAATTGCAGATGAAGAAAGAATGATATACTACCATAATTTCCCAAAAGATTCAGGTCGACCAGTCCCGCAATTGGTCTTCAATTTGCTCTGTCCTTGGCTAAACTTAATTAGGTATCAGATGCACCAAGATGGAGTTAACCATAGCTCTTAATTAAAATTTGAATCAATCTGTAATGGGTCCTCTGTATCCTATGGGGAGGGAAAGCACTATTAGAACTTTGATGGTTTGATCTTTGCAGCTTCTGTATGCTGGGGCAGCAGCCAATGGGAGTTTTACAGCTGTAAAAGGTTTAATCAGATTAGAAGGCCAGAAACTGTGGTACAGTGAAGACTAGACTCCACTAATGTAGCCAAAGGGCAAGACCCTGCTTTCATGGAGCTAGTAGGCAAATGTGAGACTAATGAAGGAAGCATTATCATCAGGTAGAATTTGATGGGTGATTAACATATGCTGTTCCTACTAAAAAGAACACCAGAGAGGTATTTGTTGAAGAGGGAACTGTCAAAGGATTCTGAAAAGAAGAGTATGGAGTATCAGACATTTTGTATGTGGCTGCAAGAGACAGAAAATGTCAAAATATTATAAGAAATTCATGGCATGACAATATTTAAGCATGTCAGGACTGAGGATTCAGCTTATGTGATACCTATTCCCCTCATTTCAACTATTCATTGAGGATATTCAGTGCATTGAGTACTGATGCATGCCGAAGCCAAGAAGAAGGCCATGATTTAAAGGCCAGGGGTCTCAGAGCCCCAAAATGATTAACAGAAGAAGAGTTTCCACCACCAAAAGAGTTGTTCAAAGTCAACCAAGAACTCATACCTGCCTCCGTGAAATTAAAGAGAGTACTTACCCATACCAAAAGAATAATTTAAGTTTTGGGATTATAAAACTGGCATGAATAGAGAACTTAATATTGTTTTACTTCCATCCAATATGATAATTAAGCTTCCTATTGTTTCGTGTTGATAATTAAGCTTAAAACTCTTTCATGTGTACAACTCATTTAAGGAAATGACACCAAAATAACATTGCAATCATTTTTTACTATGCCTCATCTTCTTTATCAAAAGAATGATGCTTAATAACATAGAATTGCAATTCAAGAAAAGCATGTCCAAAAAACTTCTAAAAAAATAGAATCACCTTATTTTGTTAAAAATATTTTTCAACTAACTCACTAAACAACTGCAAATACATCTTTCATTTTAACAAGCTTCTTTGTCAACCATTTTTCCATGGTAATTAGCAGAATATAATCAAATTTCCCTTAGTTTATGTTACTAAATATCTAATCAAATTTCCCTTAGTTTATGTTACTAACTCAATTTTATCTTGTGTTTTCCTCAGCCTAGGCCTCTTCCGGCAGAAACATATCAAAGGGTATTACCCAATCCTGTAAACATGTACCTATGTTTCTGAATGATATCAAATATAAGAGGTAAACTGTAAAACCAAAACATACCTTCCAATTGCATGTTAAAGTTTCAGAGGTAAACTGTAAAACCATTACATACCTTCCAATTGCATGTAAAAGTTTCAGAGGTAAACTGTAAAACCATAACATACCTTCCAATTGCATGTAAAAGTTTCAGAGGTAAACTGTAAAACCATAACATACCTTCCAATTGCATGTAAAAGTTTAAGAAGCTTCTACTAAAGAAACAGTAAACAGATAAAAATGCACCCCTGGAAAATGATACAAGCTTGAAACCAATTTTCAAGATCAACTGCAATGTAGCCATGACCATCTGAAAACTCCTCCCAAATGCTTTAACATCAAATGCCATGAAAGACAACAGAAAACCTATGGCATGCCTCCAAAGGTATGATTCCAGTTGGGCAAAAAGCTCAATTCGGATGACTTGAAACAATTCATTTCCACAACTCCGTAAATGCATGGATAAGAAAAACAGCATTTGAAGTGCACTATGACAGCGTAAATAGGTCATTGTTGAACACTGACATCAGAACTATTTAAGGTTCTATATGACTTACTCTCCAAGTCTGGCACTATAGCATGACTTCTAGATATAGCCAAAGTTTCTTATAGCTTCCATTTGTTTCGTAGACCAAAAACTAGTGTGCTATCTCTATCGCATTGTTTTGGAGCAAAAATGAAACTTGAAAACATCATATTCTCACCCGGTTTACCTATTATTGAATAGCATAACAGCATTTCATATCTCCCGCTCATAATCACGTGAATGAGACCTTTCCACACGCTCTCTCTCTCTTTCACGGTCACGGCCACGATGGCGGTCACGGTCACGGCCACGATCCCGGTCACGGTCCCTTTCTCTATCCCTGTCCCTTTCTCTGTCCCTGTCCCTTTCTCTGTAATGCCTATCATGTTCTCTTACCTCACGATCACGGTCAACCTCATGGTCTCGGTCACGATCTCTATCTCTATCTCGGCCACGAGAACGCTCGTGAGACCTTTCACGTGAACGCTCACGATCTCGTTCCCTGTCTTTCCTCTCACGGTCACCATCCCTTTCACTGTCAATGCAAAAAAAATAGCTGAGATGATATCGATGTTGAAATAAATAAGCATACTACTCAAATAAAACAAGACAACCGAGATGATACCGATCATCATATCGTTCTTCTCGAATCTTGGGCTCCTCAGACCGAGGTGGTCCAGCTGAAAGTAGCTGAGGTTCTCTGTAAAAGTGCAATTAATCAAAGAACATTCAGTCAAATAATTGTTCCCCGCATCAAGAAACAGACTGCAAAACAATGCACCCAATGCCAAAATGCAATCCTGCTAACCTTCCAGAATATTTCTGATTAACTTCTTCACCTCCAACCCTGGTAGATCCCAAGCCACCACCCAGCCTCCGAGGTCGCCAGTTGGGCACAGTTCTTCCACGTTCAACATCCACAAGCACTCTCCTATTGTCTATCTTGCGGCCATCTGCTTGCTTGTATGCAGCTGCAAGACAAAGTATGTTACAGACACACTCTAAATATTCCAGAGAAGAAGAATGATTAGACAATGATTTAATAGGCCCACAAAGCCAAAAGATCATCACAAGTAGACCATGTAGCATGACTCAAAGTACATTTTCATGTACAAGTGCCTAATTTAAAACTCAAAAAACAAGATACAATCTGTCAACTTACTGTGATTAACAGATAGAGTACAGCAGCAATGATGAAAGAAACCTACCTTTCATATCCCTTGTGTGCATGTACTCCACAAAGGCATAACCTCTTGGCTTGTTGGTGTTTTTGTCGTTGACAAGACGAACCTGGACAATACAGATCACATATAGCAAGTCAAATCGAGAACTCACAATTATCTAATACAACTTTGCTTGACATCCTAACGAATTCATGCTCAGAATAGCTGAGATATAAACAGCTATATGCAACAGCACTCCATTTTACTACCTATAATATTTCAAACTTCTAAACCTAAACTGGCACGGCAGACAGGCACTATGTCCCACTAGCCGTGCTCACCTTTGAGGTGTACAGCTTCGCCACGTGAGTTCAACTGAGAAAGCCCCGCCTTCATGGCAATTGCGTTGGCAGAATAAACCAATGTAGGTGGCAGACTTACCAAAATATATATGGAACCTTCCCCCTTACCAAGGATGATATACTTAAATAAACTAAATACTAAAAAAGGAATTCTGGAAGAATACTAACTGACTATCGTGGAAAGTCAAGTTTGATCAACATGTATATTGAATCAAAAGTCCTGGAAGAAACAAAACCTTAAATGAAACGTACCCAAGTCGCCAACAAATACAAACTTTCTTATGCTCCAACTCTAAAGCATGAGGAACACTGTGTAGGAATGAGTGATGAAAACCAGTACAAGAAACTGAACAAAAACCTTATAGTGCAAAATCTGACAAGATTACATGGTCCAGCAAGAAACTCTTACCCAAGAGCAACAAACCTAGGCCGATTATGGGATTGCTCTAAGATACCTACCCGCTTGATTGGCCCATAGGCCTCAAATTCCCTCTTGATTTTGTGCTCCGTTGTCTCGTAGCTCTGCATAATATGTACAAGGAAAGTTTATAGAAAATTAAAACCTAGGAAGACTAAATATATTCAATGCTTAGAAAAACACATCAACAAAAGCTACGATATAGCTAAATGGTCAAAATATGCACACACCATATACACTTTTTTGAAAAAAGTGGGCATGTAACCACTATCAAGCAACTTACAAGTCTTGCAACAAACAGTGTCTTGTATGGATCGCCCGACATATTTGGATCTTTACTAGGATCATCTACATGAATAATTACAATGTCAGAAATGCTCTGTTGGTCCTATACATTTAGGCACAACAAAAAGAAAACCCACACACATTTCTCAAGATCCTCTGCTGCCTTCTGAGCACCTTTCTCCACCCGAAGCCTGTGTATCCTTGCCCGTCTCTCAGTCTGTTCCATTCAGGAAATACAAGAAAATGAGATGGTTTTCAAAAGAGATGGATAATATACTAATATCCATATCTTCTGTTAGCCCAATAAGAAAAAACTTACCAAGAAAGATATGAACTAGAACCTACTGCAGTATTAAGGACGCTACATATAATTTCTTGAAAGAAGGAATCACCAAACTGCTCCCACCTATTCTAGCAATTTTTAGCAACCAAACTACGTTGCATGCTTATGAACAAGCAAGAAAAGAGGGGACAATGAAATTTCCTTAAATTGAATTTATTCATTTGCACATATACCCCCTCCAATCTTTATAGCACAGAGTTACTGATAAGTTGAAAGAAATTGCAGGCACAGTAACTACTCAAAAAATGCAATTGATAGCTAGTTGACTCTTAACGTTTTTGAAATAGGATCCAAGTAATGACCTTGTTACCCAGTGCTCTATCAGATCAACATAAAGGGCATGAGTCAAATTATCATTGAAAGTGTACATTTCACAACAAAAGAGCATATCACTTCAATATTTTGAAAATATACCATCATCTGTATGTCCATTATTGGCCAATTGGCAGAGCCTTTGGCCTTTGAAATAACTTTTGCGTCCATCGTTAATCCTCTGCCAAGAGGGGCAGAAGAAAACTACCAAAACCTCACCCCAGAGTAACCCATAGAAGACATCAGACAGTCACAATTGGCAGGGTGCTCCAATTACATAAGGGGAATAACCCATAGAAGACAAAAAAGACTAAGGAATGAAGCAAGTAACAGAAATAGCTCTGGATATGAATCAAACACATTTAACTGCTAGTTAGGTGATTCCTATTCATCTCTAAATCAGGACAATGAAAAGAGACGATATCTCTAAAATTACAAACCTTCACTTGGCGTTACAACAAAGTAGGTATCATATTTGTTAAAAAATAATAGTGTTAAGGGCTTACATAGCGCAACCTTATCAAATTTATCCTTGTCTGAGATTGTAACTAGTTACAGAGAGGGAAATTGTCAGCTGGAAAAATAAACAAAATTAACATGGGGAAAGTATTTGTTTATATGAAAATAAAAATAAAGACAACATTCGTATTAATCTCAATAAAGCACCAGGCATATTTGACTTAACTTTGAAGAAGACCACAGCAACCCATTAAAGCAATTTCAAGGTTCACGAGAAATATTTTTGAAAAAAGGAATAAAAATGCACAGAGATGGGATATAAAATGCGATAGATAAAATTCGAAAAGAAAGATTGGTAGAAATAGCATCTAAAATAACAAAGCTTCCATAAGCCTTCAAAATGAAATGATAATCTGATATCTGATATTAAGTCATATAATCATCAATTATAGCATAACAAAGAAAACAGTGTACTGTATCTGATTCCGCAACTTAGAGATTTCCTTGTCACCCTTGACTAATATGGTTCTCCACTCCTCACCTGAACATCACTCATGCAACTTCATTCACAGTTATCATTTCTGCCCACACTTTTTTTCTCACCACCAGAGACAAAACTCGCTCAATCTTACCATTTTCCATGGGATAAATGTCACAATCATAGTAGCATATATCTTTTTTGAGAATAACTTGTCAAACCAAACAATCGAGTTTTTTAATTATTTTATGTTTAAACAAAAACACTCAGCAAAAATCAGCATATTAAAAACACACAAAAATTCAAAAAAACAAAGAGAAAATCATGCCACAGAAATTTAAAAATGCAAAAAAATCAGAAAATTTGAGACACTAGTTTTATACAATTTTCAGTTTTCTCAAATAAATTGCAACTAATCCCCCAATTTTTACCCAATTTTTTTTCACAATTTTTCCCCAATTTACAGCCAATTTTTTTGGTTGACTGATTAATTCAAAAGACCAGCAAATTTTTCAGGAAAAAAAGGCAACAAGGGTGAGTCCCAATTAATCACAATTTGTCCCAGATTTTTTTCGATTTATGCAACCATGGTCTCAATAATATAGGAAAATCATTATAACTCACATTAAAAAAAACTATTTCAGAAAGGAAGTGCCACAAGGATTCTATAGGCATGCAGATCACAGAGAAGTGCATTGCAAAGCAAAACCTACAATCTTACATTAATAAAGCGATTTGAAATATTTTAAGGTTTAGAGAATTAAAGTTTATCACACAGAGAATGAAACATATGAGATTATAACAGTTGGGATATATGAAATAATTAACCCTTTCCAGAATACTATATGACATGCTTTGGAAATCATTTTTTTTAACAAGTAATGAAAAAACCATACCGGAGTTTCAACCTCTGGAACAGGAGGGGCATACTCAGGATCTCCTGGCTCTGCAAAATTATTAACAAACTGGCCCATGCCTGCCCATGAAAGCATGAAGACAATTATTTATGGAGAACACTCTTCAACATCAGTCTGAAAAACCAAAATGTCACATTCAAAACACATATTGGATTGATGTGATGAGTTAAAGAAACAACTAATACGGAACTACAAAGGGGAGAACACTACATCCTTGAGTCTTGACACAGTACACATGTATATACCTCTACAAAATCAATGCAACTCTAGTAAAGACAACATAAAGTGAGATAAAATTGAGTAGCATGTCACATGCAGCAACTGAAATCTATAAACCAGGTTATTAAACTTTTAAACTTTCTGTATATGGTAACATTCAATATCCTTCTGTTCAGGAATCACTATGCCATTAATTTACTTTCCAATCTTTCTCCCTGGAGAGAGTTCTTGAAGATAGGACCGACAAACCATATCCTGGAAAAGGATCCAGAAGATAGACTGAAATAAAGCTTATCACTAAAGAGGATTCTGAACATTAGACCTCTAACATTGGAAAGAAAAGAAAGAATGCGGTGATTCCAGAACAGCAGAAAAACAAAAACTAAGTTACGAGACTACCGTTTCCAACTACACCACAAAGCATATGTAACATATATCTCCCCTGCCCAAATACAGGCTGGAAAATGAGTTTTCCACCATACAGTTATAGAAAAGGATCCCTATATTTAGAGATCCATAGCATAGCTACCTAGACCAAGTTCTTCAAGACTCAGAAAATTCAATAGTGAAGACTCAAAATGAAAACAAGCAAAAGTCAATTATACCAGTGTATGATGGCAATTTTCTTTTCTCAGGAGGCGGCTTGAATTCGAGAGGAGGCCGTGGCTCAAAAAGCTTCAATAGATTGCTGGTAAGACCTGTGGGGTGGCTTTGCCCTATCTGCACATTACCATTGGCAACCAGAGAGTGAGCATTCGTAAACTAACTGAATTTTGCATAAAAAACTTGAAGCACCATGGATGCATGAAAATAAACCTAATCAATTGCAGGCAATTCAAAAAGTTCACATATTCAATATAACAGAAAGAGCAGACATAGTAGAACTTCATTTGGTTTGCATCAGCTGGTTCATACCACAAATCAAGTTTCTGTACTCTGCAGTACTGCTTAAGAAGCCCTTCGCAGATTCACAGTGTCCAAAAAAATGACACTAGCTTTGTCTTGATTCAACAATTTACTAAATATAAATAATGTTTTAGACATTCACAGTTTTTAAACTTGAGTGAATATCTACTAAGCTTCATGGATCAGCGTATGATAGTTTGCAAGTTCCAACAATCAGGAGGCAATCGCAAAAAGCTAATAACAAAGAATGATCAGGATGCAATCGCAAAAAGTTAATACCACACAAATGATCAGGAGGCAATCGCAAAATGCTAATACCATAAAAAGAACACTGTGACTAAAGATTAGTACCAAAAATAAATATATAATTTGATAAACTAAGAGAACACCACTTACATGAAAATGAATGAACAAGGAAGCTCTCTAATAAAAAATTCACAAGGCATAACATTTGTTGAAGGTTTAGCAAAAGGGGAACTAAGATAAGGGGGCTTGATTATGGAGGAATCTCCATGGTTAGGCCTTAGTAGTACTGGGATAGGTGACCTCCCGAAAATCCAGGTTTTTGTACATCGTCTAAATGCAATGAGTGCTAAGAGAGTCATTCATGATCCTGAGAGATGGGCTCTTTAGTCACTACTCATGAAATATGGGTTGTAAACCAGTACTAGGTGACCTCCTGAAAATCCAGGTGTTTGACCTTTCATGTACATCATCTAAATGCAATGAGTGCCAAGTGAGCCATTCATGATCCTGAGAGATGGATTCTTGAGTCACTACTCAGGTTGTAAACCAGTTCCAGGTGACCTCCCGTAAATCCAGGTGTTTAACCTTTCATGTACATCATCTAAATGCAATGAGTGCTAAGTGAGTCATTCATGATCCTGAGAGATGGGTTCTTCCTCGCTACTCATGAAATATGGGTTGTAAAAGATTAACTCAAAACTATGCAGTTGAATCCGAATAAATGATCGTGTAATTTAAAAAACTGTGAAAACACCACTTGTATGAAAATATAAATTAGTGCCTTAAAAAATCAAAGAATGAGACTCCATCGACGCATAGGCATTAACCCTACACATAGATTCTGGATACTTTTGTGGATTCATAACTTACCTAAACAGCTACAGTGTCATATCTAGGGTTGCAAAAACATTTTGACGAAAAATTCCTCAAAAACTGGCATGGGATTTTTTATTTCGTCGTTCAGGTGATCGCACCTAAATGACCTCTTGAAAACACAATAAACACAATCGATCTTTATTCTATAACAATGAATTGAACCCTGGAATGTTAGTGGAACAAGAATGCATATACCAGTTTTAATTGCAACACTGTGGCTCGGTTCTGGGCCTTGGTCCGCGCTTGAGCTGCGGCATCTTTGTTGCGCATGAACACATCCCCGTAGTCCCCCATTGCTCAGCAATAACACTGGAAAAAGGCCCTGCGCCCTTTTTATTTCTCCTAGATAACGACCAATGCCTCTGATACAGCTATGATTCCATTACAAAATGCGATCACAGTTTAAAATCACACTGGATTTCCACGATTAGCTACGTGTTTGAGTGATCTGTGGTAAGTTTTATAGAGAAAGAAACAAGGGTTTCAATACGAAACGGTGGAAATATTTGATGGTGGATGGGAAAGAAGATAACAATACAATTTAGGTTCAAATTTTAGATCCGCTATTGTGATCATCACATGCAAAAATATTTTAGGGTAACACTCTAGGGCTAAATTTAATGGCCGTATGGAAATTCATTATAGTCTAATATAAATACAATTATATTTATATTAATTTTATAATCAATAATTTAATATATAAAATATTAATATTAATTATATTATTTTTAGGAAGTATATTAAAAAGGCTTAAAACATGTTACAAGATAATGATTTGTAAATGGTTGAAGCTATAAGTATAGCAAGAAGAGAAAAAACTTAGTTGGGCTTTCCATAGTCCCATCTCCTGGACAAACCTAGATTGCCAATTAAATAGCCACAAGCTTGGATTACAAGGTGCTCCTTTTCAACAAGGTTGGAATGAACAAGGCATTGGACATGCCAAAGAAACCAAGACATTCTATAAGACCCACAGAAACTCCAAAAAGAGTTGCAATAATTAATTTTGCTCTATCGCAAAGCAAAAAAGAGGATATTAGGATTGATCGTTATGAACAAGATGGAGAAGATGACTAATTTTTTCAAAAGATGGTGAGCCTCACTTAGAGACCTTCTAATTATGATTTTCCTCCATAGCCCACTTAGTAAGACAATCATCTACTGAAACCCAGATTGCCAATCAAACATCCACAAGCTTGGATTACAAGGTGTTCCTTTTCAACAAGGCTAGAATGAACAAGGCATTGGACATACCAAAGAAACCAAAACATTCTATAAGACCCATAGAAGCTCCAAAAAGAGTGCAATAATTAATTTTGTTGTATCGCAAAGCAAAAAAGAGGATATTAGGATTGATCATTATGAACAAGATGGAGAAGCTAACTAGCTTTTTCAAAAGATGGTGAGCCTCACTTAGAGACCTTCTAATTACGATTTTCCTCCATGGCCCACTTGGCAAGACAATCATCTACCAAGTTCCATTCATGAGGGATATGAACAAAAGAGATGGCTTCAAATTGAAGAGTTAGGCGAAGAATCTAATTAGCGAAATTCTACAACCACCAAGAAGACTCATGAATATGTTCTCTATTTAGAAGAGAAACCATGATTAGGGAATCAATTTCACAAATGATCTTCTTCCAGCCTAGTGCACAAGCTTTTTCAAGAGCTAAGAAAATAGATTGGACTTCCATCTTATTGGTGGTATTGATCCCATAGCAATAGAAAAGAATAATTGAACATACCCATCATCAACTCGGCCAATCCCTCCAAGCTCAGCAACACCCAAATTGCCACAAGAAGAACCATCAGTATTTAATTTGAGAAAACCAGAGGGGGGAGGAAACCATTTACCAAACCTGTTCACTTTCCCAGAAGCCCTTAAGGTAGGGCGAGAATAACAGAGAAAACACCATCTTAGTGGAGTTCAAGGCTTTGTGAAACACGGAGATCAAAGGGAAACAAGTCTTCATCCATAGAGCACTTGGCACTAATAGTCTCCTTAATAGAATTCATAGCCTTAAGCCGAATTTGAGAAATTAGACTCTAATGACCTTAAAAATCCAACAATTATGTTCAAGACAAATTTGCCAAAGGATGAAAATAGGCCCAAGCTCCCAAGCCACCTTTAGAATAATAGTTGAAGGTGGTGATCGACCCATGCAAGCCCAAACCTCAGAAAGGGAGGTAGCATGGATAATAGGTTGATTCTAGATCTGCCACCATTGCCTCCAAATACCGAGAGAAAAAGAGCATTGGAAGAAAAGGTGAGCAGAGAATTCTTCCTCAGTACTACATAGAACACATTTTGAAGGGCCTTAGAATCCATGTTTTTTAAAATTATCCCAAATGAGACATTTATTGTGACAAAAAATCCACAAGAAGAAGTTACATTTAGGCCAATTGAATTTGTTCTAAATTTTGCTCCACTAAGGAAGTAACGAAGCCCACTATTTTCCTTAACAAGAGAGGAGTATCCAAGAGCCATTGTATAAGTTCCTTTAGGGTCAACACCCTAGGCAAAAGCATCAACATCCTCAAGACAATAGTATGGTCAATCGACAAGGATAGAAGATAGGGTAGTTTGAGCTTCAAGAGAGTCCCCAATAGGCCAAGTGCTACGATCTTTCCAATGATATATTAAAGAGCTTCCCACAATAGAAGCACGCGTAAAGTTAACAGCTTTAGACCATCTAAACAAAGAAAAGACTTTAGACCATCCACACACTTGCACAAGTTTGCAATCTGACTGTATGATGAATGCATTTGTACGTATATAGAGGTGTATTTGAGTCTTGTCATAACTCAGGGTATGGAGTCTCTGTTATCTTCATATTGTTGCATTATGCGACAATTGGTATAAAGTCTAAAGTCATATAAAGCAAATTCTTTTATTATTTGTTTTGATAATTTGGAGCTAATTTATTTGGAGTTAAGAATGTTTTATTTATTTATATGCATCCACTCATATCATCCTAATCATTTAATAAAGATTGAAATTGTTGTATAAATTCAATTACTATTCTATTATTAGCATCAGAGAGTTCATGGCCTCGGTGGTGGAAGAGGAGTTATTAAGAGGGCATTTAAGCCAATTAATACTCCCTTTTTTGGTGGGGGCATGGGAATGAAAGAAGGCAGGCATTTGTTGAGGGAAATAAAGAAATAGTGGAAGGCATTCTTTAAGAACATTATTATCTCGTCCTGGCTGCAGCATTATAGAGAGTGTAGAGTATGTTTTAAAAGGTAGTTAATGGCATTAGAATTACTAGTTTGATCATTGAGCATAGTAGCTTTGGTGAGAGAGAACTCAATTGGAAGAGGGGGACACTTTTGTACAAGTATGTATGAGATTTGTTTGAGATATTGTTTAATATTGTTAAGTCATTATTTGCTTAAAGTTTGTGGATGAATATATTCAATATAGAGATTTGACTTATACAATGAAGCTCGTTATCATTGTTGGAAGTTAACTATATGGTTTGGAATGAATGGTGTGGTATTCGAATATTAATATCTGCTCATTTCTTTGCTTTATTTAACCCTATTCTTAAATATCATCCACTTCAACAGTCAAAGGTCAATTTTGGCCAATAAAAATAGGATAAATATTTACCACTTTTTGTTGTGAATGAAGTGTAAAATTGTTATTGAATGTTTGACCATTGAAGTGGATGATATTTAAGTAGAGTGATAGCTTTCTATCAAAGGATTCAAGTGATTTGTTTATGCTTCCACATTTTGCATGCATGTTTACCCACGCTTTTCCAATTATAAGATCTAACGTAAATCCCTCTACCATTATGATATGATGGATGTCATATTTGTATCCAAAGCTCCCACTCAAGAAAGGACAGGGGCAAAGGTTGTGGGTTTTGGCTTGACGCCTGCCAATTGCATTTGCTTGAAAGTTTCTAAAGCCCATTCAATAAATCCCTTTTGTGCATATTGTTAGTTTTAAGATCAGAAATGAAATAAGCAGAAATACAACAACACATAGAACAATGAACATAGCAGATACCCTAGGAAAACCCTCCAACTCGAAGGAGAAAAACCCAGCAAATATATCTCTTATATATTGAAGGAATAAGAGCAGAAATCTGCTTACAACTTAGGCCCAACACAAGGGCAAATTTGATACAATGAATAATAGCACCTCTCCTAGATACAAAGATACAAATGAATATGTTTCTCCTTGAAATCTGCTCTGCTGCTAAAGAATGACCGAACTTCTGCTGGAGGTGGTGATGAAGTGATTGAATCGATGTATATATACAAATCAAGGTGACTCTTCATATGCGTCGGCGACTCTTCATATGCGTCGGCGACTCTTCATATGCGTCGGCGACTCTTCATATGCTTAGGTGTCTCTTCATATATTTTGGTGTCTCTTCATATATTTTGATGTCTTTTCATATATGACTTTTCATTGAGTTGATCTGAGTAAATCCCCTGACGCTACAATAACATCAACACTCCCTCTTAGCTAGGGAGATATCTTAATGGCTACACCCATTAGTGAGAAGAATTTATCATGGAGTCTCTCAACGTGATATCATCATGGAGTCACTCAACATGATGTCCACCATGGCTACTCCCAGAGGGTGGAAAGAAACATGTGTACAAATGCCCATCACGGAGTCACTCAATGTGATGTCATCATAGAGTCTCTCAAAATGACGTCCACCATGGCTACTCCCAGAGGGTGGAAAGAAACATGTGTACAAATGCCCATCACAGAGTCACTCAACGTGATGTCGTCATGGAGTCTCTCAACATGACGTCCACCATGGCTACTCCCAAAAGGTGGAAAGAAACATGTGTACAAATGCCCATCACGGAGTCACTCAACGTGATGTCGTCATGGAGTCTCTCAACATGACGTCCACCATGGCTACTCCCAGAGGGTGGAAAGAAACACATCTCCATCTCAGAGATGGACAAGGGCTTGCATCTCATATTTCTCCGTCACAGAGAAATATACACTACAAGGGCTTTCACCTCATACTTCTCCGTCACAGAGAAATATACATTACAACAGATCTTCATGATGATGTGACTCCCTTTGAAGCTCCAAGTACTTGCATCAACCTTATGACCTTCTCGTCCAAGATTGCCTGCAATGCTTGCCTTAGAGAAACGGTTTTCAATGCACGCCTCTGGCACTACTGACTTGCGAGAGTTCAGGACTGTCCTCCTTGATCTCATCCCAGATCACTTTATTTTGAATAGGTTTGCGGAGCTACCAAAATCAAATTCAAATTGACAGTCTTGTTCAATTCTGTTCTCAACAGCTGAAGAGGTCTTCCAAGTACTGCAACCCACTTAGTTGACACCTTCACTTCTTCTTAGTGAGTCACAAAACTCCCTCTTGATCCCTACCTCAGAGATTGCAAGGAAGTAAACTCCCCTCCATTGATTTATCTCAGAACCTTAGTCCTTTTCCCGGACATGCTCTCAACTTGTGCCTTGAATTCTCAAAATTTAACTCCCTCTGAATGTCATTTCCTCCTCTTCGAAATGGCTGATCACAATGACAATCTGTAAGGGTTCTCCGTTGTTTAGTGTCTTCATCTTTCTCAATCTTCTTTGCTGAAGCAAATTCCTCATCCAAGGTTGACCCAACCTTGTGCCCTCGAGAGATATCTCCAGTGAAGTTATGTGCCACCAACTCAGTCCCATGGTTGCAAGCTATGACTACATGATTGTTCATTTCTCCAGCAAGCACGCCTTCCTCACAGGATGTCTCAAGCTCTTCCTCCCTTTGAATTACTTATGCAGTCTCTCATCATCCTTTTACTCCTCGATCCATCCTGGAAGCATTTTAGAGAGATTACTAATAGTTCATAGAATCAAATTACGCCAAAAAGAAATATTCAGACCAATGCTAGAAGCATACATGATTTACTATTCCCAATGTTAGTGTATGAATTAGCTACATCATTATTCAAAGACACACATATAAAATACTTATCTCTTTATTTTGATGCTCTTTTCACTTCATCTTCATCCGCTGTAGAAACAAAACTCAATAGCCTAGGCCTCCATTTGCCCCATTATGCATCCCGTGAGTTTCCGTATCAACCGCGCAGCCCGCTACGTGTTCATTATCAGCCACTAGATCAAACACTTCGCCCATCTGCTCATGGAAGCGGTGCAGACGCAACCCGCTATGGGCATCCCACGCATGCACCATGCCATCAATAGATAGAAATGCTTGCCACGTGTTCAAAGTCCCGAGAACTTTTCTGAAATAATTATTATAATTACTATTGCTGTTGCCGATGCTCGTCGAGTTACTATCTGCCACTTCGTAAAAGGAGAAGCCGCAAACATCTTCGAAGTCTGTAATTCGACATATTCTAGCAGTGCCATTATCTAACGCCGTCAAGAATTGGTCTTTGTTTATCTCCACACTTTCTACTATAAGATCTTGTTCATCCAGAGCAATTTCCTTTCTGCTGAAAGGCAACCCGTAGTTTTCAAGTTTGAATGCCACAAGCTTCAATCGTGTCACTGTTAGAAGAATCCCATCACTATTCACCCTCACACGACCAATGTGCTCTATCTGCTCCGTCAACAAACGCCATCCTTTGGAGTCAACAACCATTTCCACACTTTGCCATCATCAGAAACAGAGATAAAAGCTGTCTCCAGGACAAGAGTAGAATGCCCCAATAACATGGAAGAAGTGGCTTGTTCTGCATAAGCAGACAGCTCAAAGGGCTTGAAACCAGATACTTCTTCTAAATTTATTCTGTGAGCTTTCTCTATCTCAAGTTCTGAAGAGCATTAAGAAACAACAAGTATTGTTGGCGATGGCACTGATGTGCCCATCAAAGGCATTAATGTTTCCAGCATACATAATATATAAGTTTGCTTCCCTTCCTTTCTCTTCCACTCCATAGTCGCCTCGTAGTTTGGGATCGGCGGCATCCATCAGGCTCTCTCTGGTATATAATTCCCACACCCCTTCCAAAGGATACACCACTTTGCTTACCTATATCGGACCTGGTACCTCGTCAGCCATATGAAATGAGCACTAACACTCTTAATAATCCTGACACATACACATGCTGCCATGAAGATGATCGAGCTCATGGAGTGCGCTCAAAACAAAATGAATACTCCATGTGCACAAGATACCATTGAAGGCATCGGGCCTTGGAGATACTTGGGCCATCAAAGGATGCCCAACCATCACACTGCACCCCGACAGGAATACCATTTTGTCAGGCCCGGATGAATCGAGCCTCCACTTGATCACCATCCTATGAGTGGGGAAAGAGAAACCCTGAAAACACCACACAAATAAACACTTAGGCACCATCGACACATCCTTAGTGCATCAAATTCGACAACTCCCTAATGACTTAGTAGACAATAACGTACAACACTGACATGCCGACACACCAAGATTCAAGTGAATAAAACAAGGACAAAGGCTGAATCTCGGGGCCATTACAAATGGATATATAGGTATCGGTGACCCCCAGCACATGAGTTGTCTGCGGGGGTTCTCGCTGTGGTTGTACAATCTTGCCAACCTAAAATCCTCAAATCTTCCATTGAGCTCCGAGTTCAACAACACATTGCTCGATTTAATGTCTCTATGGACAATACTCTTCTCCCACTACTCATGCAGATACAACAACCCCGCAACGACTCCATTGAGAATATTATATCTCTCAAACTACCGTAGCACCGCTGTGGGTCATCCAAAGATCAATTTATCGAGGCTAACATTGGGTATATAGTCGTAGACAATAAAGAGTTACTTATGTCGCCTGCACCAGCCCCACAGCTGCACCAAATTCCTGTGCTGCAGCCGCCCCATGCTTGTGATCTTGCTTAAACAAATCTGACCAGATCTTTTCTTAAACCCAGCTCTGATACCATGTTGAGACATGGACCAACTAGGACTCGAACCTAGGACCTTCCATTCGCTGCTGGAGTGCTCTACCACTGAGCTACTGGCCCCTCTTGGACCAGTCCATCGTCGGTCTGGGTGTGGCTTATTTCCAACACCAACACCCCCCCTTAAGCCACACCTCTCGTGTGCTTGGGGCTCCTAGCCTAGGCTTGGCTTTGATACCATGTTAGTTTTAAGATCAGAAATGAAATAAGCAGAAATACAACAACACATAGAACAATGAACACAGCAGATACCCTGGGAAAACCCTCCAACTCGAAGGAGAAAAACCCAACAAATATATCTCTTATATATTGAAGGAATAAGAGCAGAAATCTGCTTACAACTTAGGCCCAACACAAGGGTAAATTTGATACAATGAATAATAGCACCTCTCCTAGATACAAAGATACAAATGAATATGTTTCTCCTTGAAATCTGCTCTGCTGCTAAAGAATGACCGAACTTTTGCTGGAGGTGGTGATGAAGTGATTGAATCGATGTATATATACAAATCAAGGTGACTCTTCATATGCGTCGGCGACTCTTCATATACGTCGGCGACTCTTCATATGCGTCGGCGACTCTTCATATGCTTGGGTGTCTCTTCATATATTTTGGTGTCTCTTCATATATTTTGATGTCTCTTCATATATGACTTTTCATTGAGTTGATCTAAGTAAATCTCCTGACGCTACAATAACATCAACACATATTTCAGCATTCATTGTAATCCTTGAGTCGATATCTCTTTGGGGTATATTGTCAACAATTTACATGCCTTTCTTGTGCTTCCACATTTTTATCAAGTCAATAGGCTTCTTAGTGGGAGCTTCTGCTCCCGCAAAATCGTCATCTTGCCTGCCTGCCTACTGCCCCTGGAAAATTCTATCATTTTTTTCTTTTCGCCATATTTTTGTTGTTTTTGCCTTTCTCGATGGGTGTGTTAAATAAATAATGATTATCGTTTGTTTCTGCAGTGCTGGATAAATGTTGAGGCTTTTGGAATTTAATGTCTTCTCACTTTTCGTTAATCGCGGTTGATAAATGTTTAAACGATAGTTAGGGAAAAGTAATCTTTACAATCGTCAAATATAATACAATGGTCATGCTTAGGAGATCATTCTTTGTTGCCATAATGTAGTATAAAGGAAGTCAAATATTAAATCTGGGCAAATCATCTATCATTTCCACAGGCCAAGTATTACTTGAAATTGTGCTATCTGAGAAATTACTTACCGGAAAACAATGACTTCCTAACATTGTTGGTAAGGAGAATTACTCTATATTAAGGAGAGTAGTTATATGGCAGCATTCACGATGTACTTGTGAATGTGTGGATGTTCAAACGTCATCGTTTAAATGCTGCAAGTGTATTTTATTACTAATATAATCATAATTAAAGAAAGAAGGCACTCTTATTCTCTAGCCTTATTACACTACAAATATACTAGACATTTATTAATATTGTTATTTAGTTTTATTTATTGATTATATAGTCATTTTATATGTTATTAGGTGTAAGGAGAAAATCATATTCACATAAACAATTTAAGTTAATAAAATAATTAGAGCAATTAAATAAATCAAATTAGGTATCATATAAGAATTTGGAGGATATTGTAATAAATGTTTAAATAAATATAAAATTAGAGTAAATTAAATGTATGTGTATTTAGTTTCAAATTTGATAAAGTCATTGTTGTATTAGTGGTAGAAGTCCATTCCTCATGATGTCACAATTATAGAATTTATCTATTGATATGAAAATTTGGATGTGTACTATTTAGTTCACTTCTGTAACTGTGGAGGTGATCTTGATGAATGTAGACTGAAATCCATCAAGGAACTAAACTTGTGACTTGTGGATATGATCCAAGAGAACTTCGCTAACCAAAATTGTTTTCCTCTCATTAAATGTTTTGAATTTGATAATAATAGGTGGTGTTTTCAAACACCTTTGGGAAATTTGATGAAGTGTTATGGTCATATTCTCCTCGATTAGACCCTTGGATAGACTAGTTCCCTAGTGAACTAAGGAGAACAATAGGCAAGCATGGTGTATGCTCTTAGCATGATGATGCAATGTTGATGTAATATTTTTATACTATTGCAATCAAATTTTAAATGCACTTAATAGATTCTTCTCTCATTCCTAGATGATTTTTTTTCATGAATCAAGGTTAGTCTTTAAATATACCACACAACCATGCAATTTGAAATAAGTTGCACTTTATTGAACTCATAATAGTTAGTAAGGAAGGAAAACATGGGCCCAAATTAAGAGAATCAATTTTAAAGATTCAAGGCTCAAATATGCAACCATAGAAATGATCTACATCAAATTTGTACCCTTGGCTCTAAGCTAAGGTCATGAAGAACTAGATGTGGTGATCGAATCTATATCTTAGGGATGAATGATGATGGAAATATGCTAGAATAAAGTTATTTTCTAATCTTCATGCAAAATATGTCATCTTACACACAAGGGAAGAAGTCATAAAAAACAACTTGGTCACCATGGGCCCAAAACATAAGGGAAAAAGGCATGGGTATGCAATTTTCACCATTACATTTTGTCCCCACTTTGATTTGCATGTGAGCTACCATAAGAATACATGTCAAGGTAGATTCAAGTAGCAAACATGAAAATTAAATATATTTTAGATAGATAGGATATGGATTCTATGTAAAGTAATTGGATTATGGATGTTGATTAATATTGACCAAATCCTTATCCATTTGTATTTTCCTGGCTATTGGGCACTAATTTGCTTTTGTCCTTTTTAACATTGAATGTTGACTCCTCTTTTCAAAGTAGCTATGAGTCTATGACTCCTTTTATGACTTTGTTTGGATTGTTGTGCTGATATGGTGTGATGGAGGTCAGGGCCTAAATTTGATAGTTGACCTTGCCTGGACTCAAGTAATTTTTTTATGACGGTTATCCATTCAAAGGCGCCCTTAAAATACTATGACATACTTTAGTATAAGTAAAATTATATATAAACAAAATATATAAATCCAAGCTACCTAAATTCCAATGGTAATAGAATTTTATAATCTATATCAATATCAATATTATAAAATGTATTTTATATATATTAATAATATATTTGAATTAAATAGTTTGAATAAAAATAATATCATATTAGTATTGATAAAGTATTTACAATTAAATGTATATATTAAATGATAATTAATTTATAATATAAATTAGATTATTATTCACTATAAAATTAAAATTAAATAAAATAACTCTTTAACAATTATTTTGGTAATAACTAATTAATGGAGTTGAATTCAAAAGCAGTGATAATAATTACTGTTATTAGTTTCTGTCGTAGGCAAGATTACTAATGCATGCATCTGTTCAATGCAATTTCTTTTTTCATGTAGCCAATCATTATAGAGTATTAAATTTTTTCCCCAAGAATACTATAGTTCATAAATATTTTTCTTACTTAATAATTTAGAAAATGCCATTTATTTGAATCCTTATTGGTTTAATCTATGAACAACATAAATAAAATAATTGTTTTTTTTTTCATTTTTTATTTTAATCGATGCAAAATTTATTGTTGTGTTAAAAAATTCAATTCTATTCGTACTTTTGGTCTGCTTGAATGACATTAAAAAATATTAAAATTGTGACTCAAATTTCTATGTTTTACATGTGGCAATGAAATGAATACAAAAATCAAATCAAATCCACTTTTTGTTGTAAAATCAATAGTGAAATTAATGTAGACAAAACATTTCGAGTAGGAAATCATATCAAATCTTATCTCTAAGAGTAGAGATCAGACGTGAAGATTTAGGCTAGAAGTAAATAGTATATTATGCTCAAGGGATTTGAGGGGTATGAAGTTGCTTTGCAAGTGAGTGGAAGACAAGTGTTTGTTCAAATGGTATTTTGAGCTCACTGTTGTCATAGCCAACTTCAACCTGAGGTAAAGTTTGAATATTCACAAGTTTTCCATACAATCAATTTCAGAACTATACACAAGGCCCATGTGCATCAAATCTGATCACCGGACATGTTTATCACTCAATCACAATATCAACCATCTTGTTACTAAAATTTATGTATGTATGCATCAGGATTGCACTTTGTAAGGTTGTTTTGGATGCTACTATTAATGGTAGAGGTGTTGCATCTATCCCAGTGAACAAGAACAGATCTCTTTGAGTTGTTCTATCAAAGAGGTATCATGCCTTGTCTTCTCAAATAGATAATGCAAGAAAGTTATTAGTTTATTTTATTAATGAATTGTCAGTATGACAACATAACACTCTTACGAATAAGAACTACAATTATTAGATATCAATTTTTTTTTAAAAAAATAAAGGGGTAAAAACTTTATTAGAAATCAGAAAAGAGCATTACAATAATAACCAAGGGACCCAGCCCCAGAAAACAAGGCGAAAACCCCACAGCATAAACAACATCAACTATCCTCATGTATCCTCCTATCCTCCTCCAAGAACCGGTCTAAATCCAAATGCAGCTCAGGGTTATCCTGATCCCAATCCTCAACTTTCCAACCACTATCATGCTCAGAGGCCCATTTGGCCAAGCAGTCGGTAGCTCGATTCCACTCCCTCGGGATGTGAACAAAGGATGCCTCCTCCAACCAAGAACTAACCTGAAGAATCCGCTGAACCACCGAAGCCAACTGCTAATTAATATCAGATATCTTTCGCTCATTCAAGAGATTAATCAAAATCTATGAATCAGCTTCACATATAACTTTTCTCCAGCCCAAAGCAAGGGCCCTCTCAATAGCATGTAGAATTGCCAGACCCTCCATGAAGTTAACAGTCTTCACCCCCTCATGTATAGAGAACAGAAAAATCACCGACCCAGCTGAGTCCCTACCAACTCCACCAATTCCAGCAGGCCCAAGATTGCCCCTAGAAGAACCATCAGTATTGATCTTTAAAAATCCATTGGGAGGAGGTAACCACCTTCCAACCCGTTGAACCCTCTTTTTCCCATGCCTACAATTCCTGGAACTGACAAAAGAAGAATGAATTTCTTGAAGACCCAGTCTGGCCACCAACTCATCATCACCTCTCTCCAAGGGAAAAACCAAATCACATTTAGCTGAAACTGACTCCTACACCATTCCTAGCATACGCAGCCAAACTTGCCGACCCACCAACTTCTGATCACGAAAAATTCAGCGGTTCCGCTCCAGCCAAATCTGCCAAAGCAGAAAGGTAGGACCCACAAACCAAACTTCCTGCAAAAAGGAAGCCATAGAAGGAGGTCTTCCCATACTATCCCAGAATTCAACCAAAGAGCACGCATGAATACAAGGAAGCTTCCATACCTCCCACCACCAATGCCAAAGCTGCACAACAAAGGGGCACCGAAAGAACAAATGCGAAGAATCCTCTTCTGCTCCCCCACACAAAACACAAATTGAAGGTCCTTGAAATCCCCGTTTACGAATGTTATCCCAAGTCAAACACCTATTCCAAGCCAAAGTACAAACAAAGCAATTGCATTTAGGCCACGAGAGTTTATTCCACACCCTTTTCCACCAGTGAACCTCTACCCCAGTTAGCTTCTGAGACAATAACACCTGATAACCAGAAGCAACAGAGTAAACCCCCTTAGGATTATGGGTCCAAGCAAGAATATCCTCTTCCAGAAGAGAACTACAACTCCTACTATGAAGAATCTTGTGAAGCTCAGCACTATCTTCCGCAAGTCCCAAATCTAGCCACACTGCGGGATCCTTCCAATGAGCTACCTCCAACTGACCAAAAGAAGCAATAGACTTGAAGTCACTCACCCTAGCCCAGCCAGCCTCGAGAAATCTTTGGCACAAAGGAAGAAGGTTGGGGAACTGAGAAGTAAGTGGAGGGAATCCATCCCAAGAATCTGACCAGAAGAGAGCTTCAGTTCCCTGTCTACAAATCCAAAATAAACCTTCCTTGATAAGCTTTGCACCCTTCTGAAGAGTATTCCAAATCACTAAACCTTTCCCCTCAAGAGGGTAACGAGGGAGATCCTGCCGTGGAATCCCCGAGAAATACTTATGAGATAATATCCTGGCCCACGGCTGATCCAGTTCCACACATCATCTCCAAAAAAGCTTAGTAGCCACAGCCACTCTAGATAACGCAGACTGTCAAAGACCAAGACCACCAAATTGCTTTGGGCTACACACAACATCCCACCTGACCAGGCTCCACTTGGAGGATGACAAACTTCCCGCCCATAAGAACTGCCTCACAAGAGAATCCAACTCCCTCAGAAAACCCATTGGAGCCACCTGAAGCATACATTGGTAGGTAGGAAGAGCCTACACCACCGACTTGAGAAGCTGAACCTGCCCTGCAAAAGACAACCATCTGTGGGTCCAATGATTAACTTTGGCACGGAGCTTATCAATAATATTCTACCAAGAACCCTTGGGAAGATGGCGAACAGAAATTGGGAAACCCAGATACATCAAAGGGAGAAACCCTATATGAAACCTCAAGATATTAGCAATTCTTCTCTGAATGGGGGTCGACGTATTGAAGAAGAATATGGATGACTTCTCCTCATTAATGAATTGTCCTGAAGCAACAAGATATATGTCCAACACCTGCCTCAAGTTAGTAGCTTCCCTAACAGTAGCCATCCCCATCAAGGCAGTATCATCAACAAACTGTAAATGAGATTACGGAGGCAAGTCTCCACCCCATCGCCAACCCTGAATGGTGCCAAGCTCCACCCTTCTTTTCAACAAACGTCAAAGGCCTTCCACAAGAAGCAGAAAAAGATACAGAGAAAGAGGATCCCCTTGGCGCAAGCCCCTTGAGGCACCAAAAATTTTAGAATGATCTCCATTTATCAAAACTGAGAAGGAAACAGACGTGACACAGCTCATGACCTATTGGATCCACTCCTCACCAAAACCAAAAGAAACAAGGATCTTCTGCAAAAAAGACCATCTAACCCTGTCATAAGCCTTAGCCATATCTAGCTTAATGAATATAGCCTTCTTGTGGGAGTTGTCCATGGAGTGGATGCTCTCCGTAGCAATGACAACCCTGTCAAGAATCTGTCGACCTGCCACAAATCCACTTTGTTCCTCTGAAATCAGCACTTTAAGCCACTTCGTCAATCTCTCAGCCAATAACTTAGAAATGATTTTGTAAGCCACATTGCAAAGAGAGATAGGCCGGAACTGAGATAACCTATCAGCCCCTTCACACTTGGGTATGAGAGCAAGGAAGGTGGAATTCAGAGCACGAAGCATCTGCTTATTCCTCTGGGACTCAAGGACAACCGCTAGAAGCTCCAACTTTATGATATCCTAGAATTCCTGAAAAAATTCAATCGGGAAACCATTGGGACCAGGAGCTTTACCCTTCTTCATCTAAAACACAATCCCCTCCAACTCATCAAGAGAGATATCTTTCATCAGATACTCATTCACCTCCCTAGAGACCAACTGAGGAATACAAGAAAGAACATGTGCTTCCTCAATAGAGCCCCCGCGAGAATCCTCCCTAAATAAAGTAGCAAAATACTGAGATGCCTCAAAAGAGATTTCCTGAAATGAGGCAAGACGTTCACCCCTATCATTCACCAAAAAAGGAATGGAATTACCATGCCTCCTGTCCTTCACAGAATTGAAGAAGAAGGCGGTGTTTTTATCACCTTCCTATAACCATTTAACCCGGGCCTTTTGCTTCCAATAGATTTCTTCCCGCAATTCAAATTCCTCAACCACTTTCAAAGTCTTAGCCTCCTCCCTTAGAAGATCCTCAGAAGCCCCATTCTCACGAATCAACCGCGTAATATTATTCAACTCCTCCTGGGCAGCAACCTTAGCATGAAAGATATTACCAAAACATCGTCGATTCCACCTTTTAAGTTGATATTTGACAAACTGAAGAAGCTTGGAGAATGTGTACATTGCCGTACCAAAAGTTGGTCTACCAATCTGCCACCACTCAGCCACAAGTTCATGAAGAGTAGGATCCCGTAACCACATAATCTGGAACTTGAATGAGGGAGAACGAGGCCCCCGAGCAGAGATAATGCTAAGCTTAATAGGCTAATGATTAGAGCCTCTCCAATCAAGAATTTCAGATCGAGTGGACCAAAAGTCTCCAACCCAATAACAGGAAACCAAGAATCGATCAAGCCTCTCAGCAACACAACTCTCACCAATTCTCCTATTATTCCAAGTGAAGCGACCATTACTTGGCAGAACATCAATAAGATTTAATTTAGAAATGCTATCTCTGAATAACAGAGCAGAAGGCTCCAACCTAGGAATACCACCTCTTTTCTCAGACAACTCCACAATAGCATTAAAATCGCCAGCCATAACCCACGGATGGTAAGGAGCTAAGCTACGAACAAAACGAAGATGGGACCATAGAAGTTGTTTACTTGGAAACTCAATAGGAGCATACACATTAGAGAGGAGAATACACTCACCAGTCTCATACCAAGAGGCGACTAGGGATATAGAGGATCTAGAGGACATCCACCAGAGGGAAAATCTTTTGAGGGTTCCAAAAACAAGCCACCCCTCCTGAAGCACCAAGAGCCCCCATACACTGGCATTCACCATATTTCCACAACTTAGGATCCATGGCCAACATATTATCTACAGATAATTTAGTCTCTTGAAGAAAAAGAACATCTGGAGAATGATTCCTAACCAAATCACGAACAACTTTTTGTCAAGGGCCACTGTTCAAGCCCCTTACATTCCATGAGAGAACAATCATTTCTGGGGGCATGAAAAATGTGAATCCAGAGTCTTGACTGACCCTGACTCCACCAAAGTTTGCCCAGTTAATTTAATCTTCTCCATATCCTTCTTCCTTCCCAGCTTGGAAGGCCTGTCACCAATCCCTTTCTTCAATTCAATTTGCTGAATACCCAAAAGAGGGGAGGCCAAAGAGCTCTTCCCCATAGTCTTGCCTCCTTTCAGGGGCAATGGGGAAACACCTCCACCACTCTTCGAAGCTCCAATAGAAGATTCTTGTTCAGTCTGGACACTCAATTGTTGATCCGTATCCATCTGCCCAACCCCAATCTCTTGCACAACCTACATGGCCTCCAATGGTGGCCCATCCTGTCCTGTACCCAAAGTTCCCTGATCCAAGTTCAGCAACCCCGGATTCACTTCCCCCTAGCTGAGATCATCCAGCACCTCAAACCTATTAAAAGTTTCATCAACCTGCCTCTCCCTCAAGGTCCGCTTCTGGCCCAGGTTCCTATTGCGAGCCTTGACAGGGACATAGCCATCATCTCCATTACCATCACCCGGGATAGGCTCCTTACCATTATCAGCCCTAGGTGGATTACAAGAAGGCTGGGAAGGTTGGGGCACCACAGGCTTAGCCCTAGGGCACCTACGCTGCAAGTGACCATATTCATGACAAAGACGACACCGAAAAGGTAGGGTTTCGTAATCTAGCTGTTGCACCCAAGTATATGATCTAGCACTCACTTCAATAGAATCTGGCAGTGGCTTGCTTAAATCAATTTCGACACATATAAGAGCAAAAGTCATTACCTTTTTATACTGCGTCTGTTGTGAAGACCCAACAGGTTTACTGAGCATTGAAGCCACCAAATGCAACACGTCATCCTGCCAACACTCAACTGGAAACCACGGCAACCGAACCCAAACTGGGATCCGACTTGGTAGTGCCTCAGTCGGGTTGAAGCCAGCATGCCATGGCTTGATAAATAAACCCACCTGGTTATAAAAATAGGGGCCGCCCTCGAAGACCTTATTCCGATCTGCCATGCAATCAAAAGAGACCATAAAAAAGTTGTTCGCAAGGAGCCTAATCTCCATCTCCCCCTCTGGCATCCAAGTCTGCTGAGCCCAGGATTCTAAAAATTGCAGCGAGACTCAAACCCATGAACTTGCAATAAAAAGAGTGCCTTGAATAGTATTTAATATCATCTGCAAGCATTTCCATCGGGATAATCAACTTCGGTCGCTCTTTGCATCTTTCCAAACACCCATTAATCTTTGTTATTCGGGAACCACTAACCGATCCTAGATCATTCATCTCCATCTCTGAAGAAAACAGCGTATTATCAAAAATATTCACTCCATGTGCCGAAGGCTTCGAACCAACTACTGATCGGAAATCCAATTTGGGGCTACCCCCAGATGTTTCCCCACCCTCCATAGCAAAAAACAAGAAGCCCAGCAGGCATGCAAACCCCCAGGACACGTTTGCAAGAAATGGAAAAAGACAAAACCCCAAGGGAAGGATCAAAACCCTTCCACCCACAAGCCACCCAAACGGCAGCAAGAAGGCCTCCAGAAAAGAAAAAAAATCCACCACCACCACCCCGAAAGCTTCAAAAACCCCCCCACAACGCAGAAGCGAGCAACACACAGAGAACGAGTTAGGGCACGGTCGCCCTAGCTCGGCTTGCAGAGCACGCGAACGCCATCCCCTCAATTATTAGATATCATTCACCGGCATCAATATGTCAGTTTTTATAATCATCTACCAGAGTAAATATTGATTATGTTTTTATTTTTTTTATTTTTGTTAAGCTAGAATAAATCTAGAGTTAAAAATCATTAATTGAGCATATTTTGCCTCGGATGCTTAGCCATTTAAATCGATACGCCCCTGTCATCCATAGTTTTAACTAAAAAAAAAAAAAAATTTGTTTTTTTAATGATCTGTTGCTGCTGGCATGTGGAATTTTTGAGTAGATTAGAGCGCACTAAAAGTAACGAAAAGTATGTTTAATTTTTAAGCCAACACAAAGGAATTTATGTATTGCTTTGTAGTGTTTGTTTTTTCTTTTGCTTTTGCTTGACTTGGCTCTTAACCAAGCAGGTACTCTTCTTTTCTTATCAATATTTATTTTCTTATCTAAATAAAATTAATATTTGTGATTATATACTATTAAAGTTTTTTTTTTTATGGGTAAGATAATGGATTATATTAAACTTTCAAAAAAATACACTGAGAGCCACCATGGCAGTTTTAGAGTAAAACCCCTACCCTTACTATGAAAACTAACTGATAACTATCTGAAGACCACGCAGGGCCATAACACAAAGCCACGCAGGGCCAAAAAACTATCAAAAAAACCTCGCTATAATAGAACCAGACACCCTGACTATAGAAAATATATAGAAAAAACCCCTACATTTGAAGACTATCTATTGAGACAGGACCCTGGTGGGCATGCAAACCCTACCAAATGACATTTTTAAACATATAAACAGAAAACTTAAAAGAAACACAACACCGACCACCAACCGCACCAGCTGAAGTTGCTCATATTTCGCCCTCCTCAAACAGGTAATCACAGAACTCCATTATCCATTCAAAGCCTTTGGTTGGAATCATGTTGAAAGATTTCTTCAAGAAGTCCCTTCCTCTGTGCACCCTGCTTCTATGAGCCTCCAGTTCTGCACCTCTAATGTCAAGAATGAACAGGAAGAATTCTACCACCGCCCCAGGCTGACTAGCCTTGAACAAGTCTTTCAGTCTTGGTAACCCTCCTCTCTCAGCCACCACCAAGAGCTCGTCGAGCCCTCCCAGAAAGGTAGATTGGAACAAGTGTTGCATCAGAACCTTCACCTCTTCCTTGGACATTGAGACATCCAATAGCGCCACTACCGCCCTGGAGGAAATGTTTGAATCACTTGATATCTTTCACCTCCGTTGGATGAAATTCTCCCCTAAAATGAGCTTCATCACCTTTACTGTAAAGGCGTCATACTGCCTGAGGACCCTACGAAGTCTTTGCTTTGTTATTTCCCCCTTAAAGGCCATTTGTCTTACCTTTGCAGTGAGGCAAATCAGAGATTCCATGCCACCACACTTGAAGTAATGCGCAGGGAGGAGATGATTAATAATCGGAGGAGGGGGAGTCACCATTCAAAGCTTCTGTGGAAACTAGGGATTGGGCGCTATAAAATGGCAACCTGCCTTAACCTCTAATAATTATGGAGATGTGTGAGGTAACTGCCTATCATGTTGCCAACTCATTGCTACTCCTTGCCAAGGCTCCGGGAAATGAAACTACCTATTTTCTGTCCAATCCCATTCTTGCAAACTTGTATCTCATCCTTGCTTCAATTCTCCCAATCGCCCCCATCAATAAGCTATCATTTTCATCCTCAAGCTGCCGCTGATGATGTCATCAGTCAGATTACCGCTTGCTGACTGGGCAAAAGAAAACCCCTGTGTCTCGCTAATGTGTCACCCAGCTACGTCCGAGCCCCAGTTCTTCCACTCACAAGAGATTGGAAGGACTCCTGCCCATCCACCCACTATACTATTAAAGTTATTACTATGTATTAATATATATATATATATTGTTTATAAAATAATAATTAATTATATATCCAATATTAATATAGATTATTTTTTAGATTAATTTTAATTTATCTTTATCATAATTAACTATGGATAATTAATTATAGTTTAATATTGTGTGGAACCATAAATTATTTTAATATTATTATTTAATATATAATTAATTGTTGTATATAGATATAATATTAATTAACTTATATTAATTAACTTATATTAATTATCTTCTCATTCCCAATATTTTTTTTAAATTTTTTTCTCATAGTATAATAAAATAGACTATTAGTAAAATATTTAACTATTAATATATTTAATATATAAAATTTAACATATTTACTAAAATTTATTTATTTTTATAATTTTGTGATTTTATTTTTATATTTAAAAAACTTACAAATTTATATTAGTCGAATGTAATCAAGAATTTTTTATTTTTTATTTTTTATGAATTTAATCTGAGTTTTATCGTTGGCAAACTGAAACACGAACTCAAACCTTGTGACATAGGTAAAAATAATGCAGATTTTTTTTAAAGAGCAGCAAGCTAGGAACTAGCTACTGTTGCTTACCACCTATCATTTCATTTATTTATTTTAAGTTGGTATCCATCTTAATGCAAGAAACACATTAAAAAGGGCACTGGAAGCCATGCCAATCAAACCAGAAGCATCCTATTACAAAGTCAGTAATCACCATGCCCTTTCCAAGAGCCTTTTTAAAACATAGAAGAATTCATCCATTTGTTCATGTATCCTTGAAATTCAATTTTTAGATGCCCCAAAATCTTCTTTTTTTAAGCGCCTAGTAAACTTTTTAACGTGACCGGTGACGTTGACGCAACACGCCCTCCAGCTCCACGTGGACAGGGGGAGACTGGACCTCGTGACCTCCTTACTTGCAATAGGAATACTTAGCCAATCAAGCCAGGGCCCCCGTCCAGATGCCCCAAAATCTTCAAGATGTATGTTGCACTACAATTCCCAAATATGGTACTAAAATTAAGAGAATAATTACATCAATGAGAATAATTCATGTCGCTTGACCTCCACTTTGTCTTATAAGTCTTGTGAAAATCATCATAACATGCACACCAAAAAAATTAAAAACCAATGCATTCGATGAAAGTGACATGTCAAATCCATATCCACAATGCTCAACCTTAACTAAAACTCAAAATGGAATTGGTTCATCTTGCCCTCACTAATTCTAAATCGATTGCTATACTCATGTTAGCATGGGCAAGGACTGATAAGAGATACAATTGTGAAGTTTAATAAAGCATTGGTGTTTTAACTGATGCAAGTAGTTTTAAAATCAAAGCATTTTGTCAATAGTGTTTATAGTCTTATGATGCAAGTAGTTTAAAAAAAGAAACAAGCAGTTTAAATCAAATTACAGATATATCAAACTGATATAGAACATAAAAATATTAAAAAGATCTCATAATCAATACCTAACTATAAAATTGTATGAATTGAGGCAATGCTCTGCTCTATCTTTTCCTGCTTGTGTCTGGTTTTATGTTTCTAATGAATTTTCCTTAGTTGTTTGAATGTGGATCGTTGAGCAGAAAAAAACCAAAACCCCATTACTATAGCATGATCATACTCTTATTCTTATTTAAAATAAACTTATGTAACATTTCACCCTATTGGCTACTTCGTTGTGCATGAATTCCATGCAACTGCTAAATGCTATTGTACTGCATCACAGAAGTGCATGTACATGTTAGATTTTGTTTATATCCTTGAATGTAATATTTTGCTTTTGGATTTGAATACCATGGTATCCTCTATTCTTACAATGCTTTTTTAAATATGAAACAATAAATACTTCGTAGTTGTATTCATATCCTCTAATGTAATATTCTAAAAATGATCTTTTAAAGGTTTGCATTTGTTTTTATTAAACTCTGTAATATCCAATTGCATCATACATACGGCTTATACCTGCATCTAACTTCTCTTTCATCAGTGGTTGATGGTAGAAAGTCTAAATCTCCTAAAGGTTTGAATTTTTTTTAACTCTGTATTATACAACCACGGGCTATCTTATGCCTTTCACAATTCAAGACTACTAGCCAAGTTGATCATGAGTCCTGCCACACTGCATCAGGTAAGCCTGCAAAAATGTGCATTGAAAGATAATAAGAAGCAGTGTTGGAATTTGAGCAGAGCTTAGAAGCATCAAAGTAATACAAAATATAGTGTGCAAAAAAACTGAGGGATATTCACTAAACAAAGAAGAGGGTGTGCAACTACAAAAGCAAAAGAAAAAACTTACACGTGCCAAAAGTGCCACAAACTAACATCCAGATTGCTTACTTTGGTCATCATTCAGTTTTGAGCTATACAAAGCTACTTTGCTTGTATCTTAATATTGGTTATGGTATCCTTTTGTTTGTAACATTGGGATAGCTGAGATCTTGATACACCCTAATCATATATAATTAAAAATATGTTTCTAACTATTGGCTGTGATTTGTTGGTCAAATAAAGGTTTGAATTCATCGGGTAAACCTACAAAAATGTGCAGTAAAAGACATGAAGCAACAATATTCGAATTTGAGCATCTGGGTGTTCAATACAACTTCTTTTGATGTAAATGATTCCATTTCTTAGTAATGCCAGTAGTTGGACACTCTTTTGTAATAAGTTCGTCATACTTATGTGAATTTAATTTTGCCATCTAAATTTTGGACAGTAATAATACTACATGCTGTGTGTTGGAGTACGATTTCGTTGTCTTTAACATGTTTGATTCTATTGAAGACCAGTCTTTGATTGAAATTGGGGTTTTTGTCCACTGTTAAAAAATAGTTTAATGTATTAAGTATTTTATGTCAAAATAATAACTTTAAAAGTTGTATAGATGAATATTCTTCTAACTATTGACTGCAATTTCTTGGCCATACTGTTTGTCAATATTTCTATAAGTTATTTCCCATTGTCTTTCATGCAAGACTACATTTTAGCTTTATGGTTACAAATTGATACGCCCTAATCATATATATTCCAACTTTATAGTTACAGTTGAGATATTGATACACCCTATCGGCTACTCTGTTGCGCACAAATTTCGTGCAACTGCTAGTGTATACATATCTACCAAAACTTTTCCAACTATATTATACTAGCATATTTATATTTTAAAATATATATATCTAAAGTACGCCCAGAGATATCTTTCTCAAGGTGCCTATATTTTAATCACTAATCCTAACAATAGGCATCTCAAGAAGGATATCTCGGCGTACTTTAGATATATTTTTTAAAATATAAATATGCTTGTTAAAAATTATTTCATTTATGTATTTTTCTCATGTGTCTAAGTTTGGCCGTAATTTTTTATTAAAAAAACTTTATTTCATGCCCTTATTTCTGTGCGCACCTTTGTTTACATGCACATCCTTGTAGGACTACAAATTTGGCATTCTTTCTGTGCCCTAAGCCGTGATCTCCAATTGTATAATTGCAATTTTTGACTGGTGTTTTTCTATTCTTAAAATGCCACCTTACCTATATCTTCTTTCTAAGACTTCAATCCTTTGAACTGAATGCCAATTCACTCAACAAAATTGCCTCCTAATGATGCCACAAGGTGACTTCTTGTTCAAGATATATGGGATGTTCTCTTGCAGATCCAAAATACTTAGTCTTCCTTGATTGATTTAATTAAATTTGCTTGTTTGGCTGGAGTTTTTATTAGCATTCTAAAGTGCACTTCTTACTCATTTAACTATCCTTCACTCCCTAAAAATATTATTTCACAGCTCTAATTATGAAACCTCATTTTCAAATTGAAATATCACAATCACAATTGCTCTTGAAAAAGTTGTTAGTACATGACTACCTTGCCACTTAATTGGAAATGATTACGATGGATCTCAACTCAACACAAAAATGATGACAAATTAACATCAAATGAGTATCGAGTTGTACAAACGTTGAGTTTTTTAATTAAATGCATGAGGAACATCAAAAAGTCCCAAGCATTGAAGAAATAAATCATTCCAAGAAATTTTCAATCTAAAGCACTAAAAGGAACCATAATCTACATCAAAATAATCTAGGACATGTGCACATATATGAGAATGTTACAATCAAGAACATGCATTTTCTATACTAAATGGCCAAATTCTATGACATCAAATTATTGTTTATTGTTATTCTAATAGCTAAATATCTAATCCTCATTTAATTTATAATATTCATTTATTATAATTGTTCAAATAACTAACTATATTAATTAAATATCATAGTTCCACAGGGTTTCGGGGACGGCAAGGGATGCGTTTTGGGGAGGGGGGGCGGGGGGTCTAAGTTTGGGGGTGGCGGGGGGACAACGGTGGCTGGGGGGGCAGAGGGGGAGCGGCGCACTGAAATTCCACAACCTTTGCCAGCATCCTCCCTGCCTGTGTCAAAATGGGAGCTTTGGAATAGGGTATGGACATCCATCAAAACATAAAGGATAGAGGAATTTTGTCAGATGTTGTAGTTGCAACTGCCCTATTAGACATGTATGCAAAATGTGGAAGCATAGACAAGGCACATGAACTGTTTGACATAATGCCTCAAAGAAATGTGGTTTCATGGACTGCAATGATTGCAGGATATGCACAAAATGGATTTGTTGAAAAGACTTTAGAAATTTTAAAGCAAATGCAATTGGCTGGTGTAAAGCCAAATTCCACAACCTTTGCCAGCATCCTCCCTACCTATGTCAAAATGGGAGCTTTGGAATAGGGTATGGACATCCATCAAAACATAAAGGATAGAGGAATTTTGTCAAATGTTGTAGTTGCAATAGCCCTATTAGACATGTGTGCAAAATGTGGAAGCATAGATAAGGCACGTGAACTATTTGATAGAATGCCTCAAAGAAATGTAGTGGCAAAATGGGGGGACAGTGGGGGGACGGCAAGGGACGTTTCCCTGAAGTCTCCCCATCCCAGAAATGTCCCCATCTCGGGGATGACTATTTTCCAATGGGACGCGTCCATGTGGAACTATGTTAAATATAAATTAATTGTACTTTATTTGTATACATGTATTTTAATTAACCTAGACTAGTTACTTTTCCCTTTACAAATAAGAATTGCCTAAAGTGGCCCAAATAACTCTTGTATGGAACTGTATACATGCACTCCAAGCTTTCGGGAATGAATCTACACTTTACACTGTGTAGTTATTTGAGCTCCCTTTAGTGCACTAGATCTCATTAGAACTTTACAGTTAAGCATGCTTTAACCGGAGTAGTGGGATGGGTGACCTCTTGGGAAGTCCTAGTGTTGCACCCTTAAAACATGACAAAGCAAATTGGTTGGAAGAAAGTGTATTATGTCAAAAAGTTTAACCCCACTTGGGAGGATGACGAAAAATCATATTTGGGAGCTGCAATTAAGTGGAAAACAAAGTTGCTAATTGCATAACTAAGGATCAGAACACATCATCTTAGGTGTGAGACCAATAGATGGACTATACCTAAAGAAGATTAAGAAATAAGAACATGCCTATTCTGCAGCAAAGGACTAGGATATCCAGTATGAAAACAACTTGAAAATAGACAACCTAACCGCCTTATTTAAAAAAGTGAGGCTTAATAAAATTGCAATTTTTTTATGAAGGTCCATCCTTGAAAAGAGTTTGAAAGTACCTTTTAAGACTGGGGTTGTTTGTCTGCTAGACTACTTGATCTGGTAGGTGAGATTAAAATCTTTCATTTCATTTAGTGAGCGCCAAAAGTAGTTGGTAAAAAATTATTTTGTAGCTTATCGTGTCAAATTTAAAGACCAAGGTCTGGGAGCACAATAACTGTGGCATGTTGTCATTTGATAATGGTACACTTCAAGAGCTTCAAATTTTGTTGCACCGAAAAAGTCTGGTTGGAAAATGGGGTGTTGCATGGCATCGGTGATGGGTATGTTTCAAACAACAATGATGATATTAGTATTATCATTAAATTAGTGTAGGCTTATTGTACTTGTGATTTAATTTATGCATCTTTAAGAGGTACAAAGGTTTCAAAGATAGGGAAATAATGATATTAGTAACTTACATGCATTAATTATGATTTGATATTTTCACATTGTGAAGATTTGATTTGTAGGAATATTTGATTTTCCACAAAATTAATTTTCTATGACCTTATAATGGTTTAATGGTGAGTAAGAAAGTTGTATTTTTACATCATATTCATATTATATATTTACAAATACTTTAAATCACTACCTAAAATACAAATAACATTTTTCCTAACAAAGTATTATTACTTTAAGATTAAGAATAGTATTGAGATAGTTTAATTAAAATTATATATTTAGTTAAAACTAGATTGGATGGACTTTTTGCTTATGTAGACAAATGTTTGATCAATATTGAAGATAACTACTAACTTTGTTGGTAGAAGTTTTACTAAATTGTGACAACTATGTGGTAGTTAATATGCTGAAGCATATGAGTATGATTGCCTGATACACAAAATGGATTTGTTGAAAGGGATTTTTATTTAATTTTAATTTCTCAATAAAAACAATAAATGAATATTTTATATAACTAAATTCTTTTTATTAATATAACATGATGAAATAAAAATTAAAATAATAGATAGATGGATTGTTGAACTTGTCATTATATGTGTCTCTTGCATTAAGCCCAATAAGTCTTGTTTCATATAACTCTTGCTACAAAAGAAACTTGCTACATACTTATCAAGTTACATAGAAATGCGATCCATACAAAAAACATGGTTATGACGGAGGCATAATACAATAAAAAGTAAAATTCGGTGCTAGATTTTATGGCATGTCACATATAAATGCCTTTATCTTTCCTATTAAAATTGTTTGTAGATGAAGAGAGATGCCCAATCTTGCAGTGGAGTCTAAATTTTTGGAAAGATAGTATACCCTCCATGGAGACATTGTATGTATATGTATCGAGCCTCTTTTTCAAGGAGGCCCAATCCTCTGCTTCTTTCTTTGGATCTAGCTCCTGCTGCTGCTCCTGCTTCTTCTGCTTCTTGTGATGAAGAGACAACCATATATTTTGATAACAATTCTCAACAATACTTTTAAGCAAGGGCTTGGTTAATTCCAAACAATCTTCACCATCCTCAGAGAAACTATTTACAAGCACAAGCTTCTTCCAATGCTGTGAGGCACACAAGTCGTGTCACAAAAGTATTTCTATGAGTCAAAATCCATAAACTAACATGAGAAATAAATGTAGGAATCTGAACTACCTTGATCATAAGATTGATTTGGTCTTCCCATTGCCAGCAACAAAATACTCATACAACTAGTTGCATCTGCCAGCCTAGTGTCCTTTTCACTTGCTCACTTTGAGAAAGGATGTTCCATGCTACACGATGGAAGATGAGGAATCGTTTCCATTTTCATGGAAGCTTTCGGGGACCCATTATCTCTTTGCTCAACTTATCAAGTGCTTTCCATTCCTCGTTGGTATAATTCCGCATGATCATCTAGAAATTTAATGACATGGTTTTCAGTTTACTCTTTTTCAATTTCTCCTTCATCTCTTCTGGGCCTGATGAAATGCCAAAATCACCTTAGAAATTAGAATGGTGCATTTAGGTTTATGATTCCAAATTCGTTTCCAGAAAGAATTTCAGTACGAACATGAACAATTACCCCGCATTAAGCAATTTTTGAAGCCCTCAAATGGTTTAAATATTCAAAAAAGTTTTGATAGGAAATTTTGATGCTTCTATGGAACGTTATCAGAAACTTCCAGAGATACCTGATCCGGGCTTTGATCTATATCAAAATTTAAAAGAAAAAAAATTGGTGTAGAAATAGAATTGTATGGTTATCAAAGTGTTAAAATCTAATTTTGTAGAACTTGGTAGGCACTGAATGTCCCGGGCACTCTCCTTCATCTAAGATTGTTCTGCAATTCTTGATTCACTTTCTTTGAATGCTTGTCCTAGCTGCTAGTGCAGGAATTTCATTGTTTCATCTTCACTGGTATCTGGTAAAGCCAACGACAACTAAATTATTCTTCCAATTCTTTCAATTTTTCTCATTACTTTAGCTATATTTTTTAATAAGTGTTGCAGTGATGAAGATATAAAACGCATAAAGATATAAAATGCCTCTGAAGTGCAGGGCTAAAAATAAGTGTTGCAGACCGCCACTTAAAAAGAAATAATAGCAGTGAAATAAAGAATCATGGGGCGGCTGTTCATTATTTAATGAATAGCCGCCCCATGATTATTTATTTCACTGACGTCATTTCTTATATATATATATAGTTAGAATATATTACTAGTACCATTGAAGTTTTGTGCAATTTCTTATTGCCTTGATTGTAACTCAATCGCTTTCAGTCATTTTGAAATTATGGAATCTTATATGTTATTTTTTACATTAGAATCTTATAAAATTACACGGAATCTTGGAATCTCTCAGTACTTTTCCTCCACCCCTGCCGTGACTATAGAAATGCCTCTCGACGTAATAACGGGAATTAATTACCATTAAGTTTTATTGGATATCCATTGCTTATTGGCTACACTTTTGGTTATTTTGGAATGAGATTGGGGCGTGGGATTTGTACTTGCAACTCAAGTATAATCATATGGTTTTTAAAGTGAAATATATATATATATATATATATATATATATATATGTATGCATGTTTGTATATATAAATATATTTATATACATACTAGTATATTTATATTTAAAAAAATATATCTAAAGTACATCGAAAGATATCCTTATCGAGATGCTTATTTTTTTTTATCAATTTACTGCACTCACCTCAAATCCTACAATTTGATATGTTCCATGTGAAAAAAAATAAGGAAGGAGGCAATATAAATAGATTGAATGTGTGTCTTTTCATATGCCATTCTGTAACATTTCCTTCTTTGATCTTAGTGCATAGTGATGGCTTCTATGAAACTGCCATCCACCTTTCTTTCATCTAAGATGTTTTTTTTAATTCCTTTCACCTTCTTTTTTTTTAGCTTTTTTAATTTGTGGAGTGACTATTAGTTTTTTTTAATAAAGATTCTAGATTAGAATCTTATAAGCTTACATAGAAATTCTAGAATCTTTCAGCTCCTATTCGTGCTATGAATGTAGGAATGCCTCTTGGCGTAATGAAAAGAAAGTAAGGAGGCAATATAAATAAATTGAATGTGTGTCTTTTCATATGCCATTTTGTAACATTTCTTTTTTCATCTTAGTGCATAGTGATGGCTTCTATGAAACTGCCATCCACCTTTCTTTCCATCTATCATGTTTTTCTTTTGATTCCTTTCACCTTTTTTTTTAGTTTTTTAAATTTATGGAGTGACTATTTGGTTTTTTTAATAAAGATTCTAGATTGGAATCTTATAAGATTACATAGAAATCCTAGAATCTTTCAGCTCCCATTCGTGCTATGAATGTAGGAACACCTCTTGCCGTAATCAATAATATGATAAGGGATGTAATAATCCTGCTCCCATCATTCCTTGTGAAGTTGGGATGCGCATGGAGCTTTAATGTAACATCACTTTCCATGATGCCCAAAATTTATCATAAACATTTATCATAATCAATAGATTAGTTAACCATCTGGTTTCACAAATCAAATTTAACCATAATGATTCATTTGCATTTCAATAATTCAGCATGATATTCTAAACAGAATATAACCAAGCTTACAAAATAATGTTCATTTACATATCCTTAGTGATTAACTATCACTATTCATGAATAAGTTATGCCCAAGGCATCATAAATCATCTTATATATATATCAAGATTGTACATTACATTTGACCATCAAGTCATAAAATAAGAAACACTGTATCTGGAACAAATGACATCCATCTTCATAAGTCTCAACTTGTCTCATGCTTGGGAAGGAGAGCATCATCCAGGTGATTTTCCACCAACCACAGACCAGCGGTCCTCGCACACCTTTCCTACCTGGAAGTGGCCCGACCCTTCACGAAAGGAATAAATATTAGGAACCGATAGGTTATCCATCTGAGTATCTGATGTTGTGTCATTCATAATGTCTCATGGTCATGCAACTATAGATTCCCTTTAACTATGCATGATGTACTACTGGAGACCATTATGTCATCTGGAGCACTGTGGACCGATAATGCATGCATGGATGGATGCATTACTTTGGCCAAAGTTTTACATACATAGACATTACATCATGAATGTTGCTATATGTCCACCACCCTGACTCAACTTATAAGCTGTTATGTCCAACAGTAAGTTCAAATCGACCTTTCACTCTAGGTCTAATGTAAGTGGGATCAATTCGATTCATAGTCCATACCAGGATAATCGACTCCCATCTTAGGTTTGTTTTGACTAATTGGGTTACTTTCATAATGAGGAACTTGTGACTCCTTGTCACCTTATTCCTCTTTTTAATCATATCCAAAAAAATCTAACCATATTCACCATCCTAGGTTTTCCATGGTTCATAGTTTAAACTTATTCTATCATATAGATTAGAATCATATTCATGTTATTCTAGGCTTACCTTGCCATAGCTAAAAAGAGTGGTTTCATATTAATTGATAGCTCTAGTTATCCTTATAAGCTTAGGTGGTAAACATTAACCTCACTTAATAAAGTAAAGAATAGTTATCATTGGTAGAATAGAATCCATTTCTAAAGACTTGGCTAGCATGCAAGCTGCCTTATGATACAATTGTGATCTTTAATGATCATACCATCCTCTTAGTCGAAGGCAACAAGTATATACATGGGAAATCCAATAACCCTTATTAAACCACATTTGGGTTCTTATGCAAGTAGAAACATCATTCAATTTGAGTGCTTTAAGTACATTTTTTAGTTAAGGTTGTATCAGCCAACAACACAGTCATAAAGGTTGTGTTAATTTCATACAGACCACGTCATTATTTGACGTATATAAACTGAAGGGTATGCATGGGCTCAGCTGTGACAGCCTCGATCCATGGTACAATATGAGTTTCAATGTTTTAAGCTTAGCCTTCGTGGCCATGAGCTATAGATATAACTTAATAAACACTGCTATTTAGCTTGGCTTCCACAATTGAGAGCTTCTATTACAAACAAGGAGTATAAAGTATGAATATTTGACCTTCCTAACCTCAAGCTAAGGCACAATAGAATACAATACACTGCCACTTGACCTCCATGGCCTTGAGAGACAATACAATAAAGAAAGTTTGACAGTGCTACTCGACCTTCATGGCCTTGAGTGATTAAATAGTAAGGAATATAATACAGTCTTTCTCGGCCTTCATGGCCTCGAACGATAATACAATCAAGACATTGCTATAGTGTAGCTCGACCATTGGCCTCGAGCTAGACACAATCAAGAATACAATACCCTGTAGCTCGGCCATTGACCTAGAGCTTAGACACAGTCAAGAATACAATACTATGTAGCTCAGCCATTGGCCTAGAGCTTAAACACAAGAAACAAAATACATTATATTACGGCTCAGCCGTATGGCCTCGAGCCTCCAAACAAAAGATAATTGCCTTAAAATTTTGCAAGCTCGGCCATTGACTTCAAGCTATCACTAACATGATATAATAGAGGTAAAGACACCAAAGAGCTAGTTAACCAACACAGGTTCCATATATTAAGTAGCTCGATATAAAGAAAAAATCAGTTCTAATAGTGTAACAAGAATAATATGCTTACACTTATCTGAGCACAATCTTTTGAGATCGAGAGTAATTCCAGTTCCTAGCCTCCGTAGTCTAGCTCTCAGTCTTTTTACTAGTGCAGAACGAGAGCTCCCTTTTCTTTTTTTTTCCCCTAGAAACCAATGACCCAAAAACCCCACCCACAATAATTATCTTCCAAGAAGACCAAAGGGGGTTAATCAATCCTCAACTTTCACATGCCTATTCTCAAGGAAAACTACCACCCTATCGAGGTGGCGTGAGTGGTTTCTCCCACTCAGCCAACTACCTCCAACATGGCTTGCATAAGCTTGCCACTTGCAAGACTAAGGTGAGCTTGAAGCTCTCACAAATACAATGTCAACTTAATTAAAAATAATAATATTAAGCACAAAGACATTGCAAGATATTACATATCAAATTTGTATAATTATATTATAATATTATTATATGCATCCACTAGATGTTAGAGAATACTAATGTGGACTAAGTCGTATTTTACCGAAATCACCTCCTTCATGGAGATAGATTCATCATGCGATTTAGGGATCAAGCTTTGCTCTCCCTTCATCGTTAAGGATCCGAAACTTAACGGACCAAAATGGATTTCGATGAGGCACTGTCGAAATGACTAAATCGACAAGTCATCTCAAAAGGGAAAAACAACTAGTTAAAACAAAGCGTACTTAACACCAACTTACATGGGTACGAAAGGACAATATGTCTGACACTCAGATGGATTTCAACCTCCATTTCCCATCTATTCCTTCCTCCCAGATGATGCTCTCCTTCCATCTCTGGAAGATGATTTCTTTCCTGATCCAACTCACAATCAAAAGGTCATGATCAATGCATCATCATAAAATTGATAAATCATAATAATTAAATAATCATTTAAATCTAGAATCTTATAACTAACCATCATAAGTTAGAAATAATGATTAATCTGACATTTTCCACAAACATCATTAATCCAATTCTTAACTAATCCACCTGATTACCATATAAAAGTAGAGATTAAGATAATCATAAGTTGGGGATGTAACACTTAAAGTTTGCTCTTTGCACTTAATATGATACATCAAGTAATTATTATTCTTTAAACAATTTTTCAAATAGATTTCAAGCCAATATAATGGTTAATATAATCCTTAGATCAAATTATTATTATTATGCAATCCTGTAGCGAAAGATCATTGTCTCTATGACATTTTGTCATACAATTTGTATGTTTTTCTCTAGCATTCGACTCCATGAGTCTTTATAGATAAAACTTTGCAAATCATTGTGTGATAAGAGCCACCATACATTGGATTATTTGTCAATATTAAATGCTTTACCCAAATTATCAAAGAGGAAATTCTTTAAGGCATTATGCCAAATTGTTTCAAGAATTAGTGCATGTACCACAACCTATGAAATTATAGCTCTCATTTTGATATACATATATATAATATGTTACATTTGTTGTCCACAAAGTATGCCATTATTTATGCGTATTAGACTTGTAAGTTGTATTTGGAAATAGAAAAGAAAAGATTTAAGCTTTAGTTGTACTTACCTTGGAATATAGATTACATAGAAGATGCATGGTACTATATGTTATTATTCTATCATGCCCACATTTGTACATGGACATGAAAACTAAACTAACATTTGTTTTGAAAAAATAACCCTCACAAGCTTCAACTGCACCTTGCATGATAGTGTAACATGCACACTCGACAACATTGCACATACAATGTAACATAGAGCATGTTATACAAAGTGGGAAAGGGGATTTGAAATAGATGGTTGTGGTGAAACTCCTTTCGCACACCTTGCAAGAATGAAGGATGGCCTAATTAGGGTTTGACATCACTTCATGCAACACCATAAGGGAGAATCCTCGACGAGGCAATTTTCCCTTAGGTGCCTAGATAAATGTAGAACCAGTCTCACCCCTAACATGCGAGGTGTAAACACCTAACCAACTTGAAACCCTAGTATGCCAGTATATAACTGAAAATTAAATTGATAGAAAAATCAAATGATTCATCATTAAAATAATAACATTACCAAATAAGATAATGTGATTAACTACTAAATTCAAATTTTATAACATTTTTCTAAAACAAAACAAAATTCCTCTTGCAAAAATTAAAATCTAGCTAATAACTAAAAGGTTACAAAAATCTAATTAAAATGTGATAATTAAATATTTACATTAAATGTAATATTTAAATAAATGGAAGCAAATCAAACATTATCGGAGAATTAAATTCACTACCCCAAAATTATATTAAAATTAATCTAATAATCCTCGTTCATGGGAAAGCCAGGGCTCACCCAATAAAAATAGTAGAGACAATGTAAAATGGAAACCACCAAAGGAAGGTTGGGTCAAATTAAATTTTGACAAGACCTCTAGGGGTAACCCAAGACCGTCAAGAGAAAGATACATTTTCAGGAATCATGAAGGCAAGGCGATTGGCATAGTGGCAAAAAAGTTGCCTATCAGCACTAACAATGAAGCAGAATTTCAAGCATTATTAGGTGGACTACAAATGGGAATTAAATTAGGGGTGAAGAGACCGATTATTGAAGGGGATTCTTTATTAACAATCAATGTCATTAGAAGGGGCATATGTCCAAGTTGGAAGTTGAACAATGTATTCTACAAAGTTATCGAATGATGGTGGGAAAATACAATGCCTATCAAATGGAACACGTTTTTAGAGAAGCAAACAAGGAAGCTAATAAACTAGCCAATCTAGCAGTTGACTTGGAAGATGAGTTGTTGGTAGTCAAGGTGGTGAACATGTGAAGTGGTATTATTAATGATACTCCTTCATAATGAAGCAATAAAAGAAATGATGCAAGGGTGACGGTCTGACCTTTTGTTTGTGGGAGAAGCCTGAAGAGTTATGTGTTAAAATTGACAATATGATGAAATTGAATGTTGAAGTGATGCGAAGGAAGGTAATTGAGAATGGATGCTTTTGCCAAAGCATATGAGCAAAATGGACACCATCATCTATCTCACAACAAAAATGAGACAAATCTCATTTGAAGTAGAGATTTTAGAGCTCCATTTGGAAAATGTTTTCAAAACAAAATGCATGATTATTTTCCATGCAATTAGAATGGTCTTGGGAAAAACATTCATGATTGCGGCACACCAATTTCAGGTTAACACAAACATCACTTCGATGTTGTTGCAGTTATGCTAAAACTAGGAGAGGTAAGATATAACATTCAGGAGGTGGTCGAAACGATGTGTAACGCCCTGCCAAGAACCCCAGAGGACAACACTAAACTAGGTCAAATTAATGGAATAATTTTTTAAAAGTAAATAACAACATAATGCATATATATATATATATATATATATATATATAACTCTAACTGGAGCGATGGAGGGCAGCTTCGTGGAGCAGAGATTTTTGGGAAGGTACCCTCGAAGGGAGAATGGACAGTTTAGATATCAAGAAACTAGAGCCAGAAGGGCTTCTGTCGCGGGCCAACACTTCTTTTACTAGGGAGAAGATCCATGGAGACGGCCTGATGACTAGATTCCCCAGGGTAGGCGGCGTCATCAAAATAGAGGTTTTCGACGGCCAAGGCAGTGGAATCAAAGACAAAATGAAGCATCTCCACAAAGGAACTTTAATGTGCACTGGAGAGGAGGGAGAAACCCTAGAGGGGTCTTTCAGCAAAGGGACTTTCAGAGGCAAAATAAGCAACCTAGAAATCAAATACCAGGAAGGAGGAAAGCAGATAGAGGCAAAGTATTAACGGTAACCCTCAGAGCAAATCAAATTCAGGATCAAGTGTTAAAATTGGAAAATAGGGCATTAATAATTAAATGGCATGGGAAAAACTTAAACTGGCAGAGTTTGGAATCCTGGTGGTGCAGCAAATGCGGAAAGGATTTGGAATTTAAATGGTTGGAGAATGGTTTCTTTGTGGTCATTTGCCCCTCGATGGCCATACAAGCTCAAATAGAGGAAGGGGTATGGATTCTGGATGGCTGCGGCTTCTACATTTGCCGTTGGAAGGTTGGGTTTAATCCATTTGCACACCGAATGGAAAAAATTCAAGACTGGTATATCATGCCAAATCTACCCCTTGAATATTGGGATCCAAGGATCTTGGAAGAAATTGGAAATGGCATAGGTACTTTTTTGTGTGCTGAAGAAAGATCTAACTCAGATGGGTCTAGCTCATTTGTTAGGCTAGGCATCGAGAACCCCCCAAATCGCAGAATCCCTAGAGAAATTAAGATTTCGTCGGGCTTAGGCACCTAGACGCAGAGCCTAATCCTCAATCCCCTCACCACAGACTCAGTAGTCAAAATCCTAGGATGGAAAAGCGATAATCTTCTAGGAGAACATTCGGAACAATCTTCAAATAAGCAGGCTTCTCCCTTTGTGGAGAATGATCAAGTCTTCAATGAAGAAGGTCTTCCCCTTGCTCTTGAAGCAACACCACAAGCTGAATCAAAATTAGGGCAGAGACTGGACGACAACCAGAGCATGAAGTCTTTAGACCAACAAATGTCTCATGTTATTGAGATGATTGGTAATAAGGTTAGTCAGGAAGATCTGGATTCTCTCATAAATGTGGGTAACGAACTGGTTGACTTGGCCAATGCGGTGAAAAATGGTGAGATTGACATTAAGAACTTTAAAGATGACGATTGGATGGTAGATCAGGAGTTAGAGTTGGTGGGAAAGGAAGTCTCTATGGATAAAGGGGGCAAAATCTTGAATACCTCCACCACAAAACTCTCAGAACAAGGAGTGCTCAGATTGAGAGCCAAGGAACCAATTAAAACTTCGCTAGATTGTGGAGAACACAGAGGAAAAGGACAAATCCCAAATAAGGAAAAGTTAAAATGGGACGGGGAAGCGTTAGGCCAATTAAAAATTGCAACTATGTTGAATGTAGGGAAGGGAAACACCCTTCCTGAACAACAATGGAAATCATAACTTGGAATGTTAGGGGCTTAAATGCCCCTAACAAAAGATGTCTGCTTCGGCAACATCTGTTAGCTCAACAGCTGGACATTTGTTTGATTCAAGAATCCAAACTTGGGGATCAAGAAAGGGCAAGCCTAGGTTAGAAATTGAAAAACTGGAAACTGTGCAGAGTCAACTCGGAAGGAGCCTCAGGAGGTCTGCTAACTTTATGAAAACCTCCATCAGTTCTGGTTGAAGAAGTGGCCTCAAGCAATTTTTGGCAAGCATGCAAGGTAAGGAGTCTAGCCTTGAATCTAAGTTTTTTGTTGATTAATGTTTATGGACCGAATAATCACATTCAAAAAAGAACTTTATGGGCTGCATTGGACATAGTCTGCAAGCTCCCAAAAGTTGAGGTTTGCATTCTTGGTGGGGATTTCAATGCCATCTTATCACAAGGAGATAAGAAAGGGGGAGTAGGAAGGAAACTCCAGTCTCAGCTGGACTTCAAAAATTTTGTGGAAAGGAATGAGCTTTGTGATATTCAGATGGGGGGTGGGCAGTATACTTGGACTAATAGAAGGTTGGGGTTCTGCAATATAGCTGAAAAGCTGGACAAATTCCTGTTCAAAGGCGATCTCAGTAGATTCCCCTTCACCCTTGATAGTCAGTTGCTTCCTTTACCAGGGTCAGATCACTACCCAGTCTGTTTGGAAATTAAGGGCAAAAGGGGTCCTTCAAGAAACCCTTTCAAGTTCGAGAACATGTGGTATGAGCATAAGGACTTCTTCGAACTGATCAAACAATGGTGGAATTCCACACATCTAGACAGAACCAAAATGTTCAGTTTTGCAGTCAAGATGAAAGTTATCAAGCAAAATCTAAAAGAATGGAATATAAACAACTTCAAAAATATTTTTGCAGAAAAGAAACAGTATGAATCAGAATTGAAAGTCCTCTCAGAGAAGATTATCAGGGAAGGAATGGACAATCAAAGTTACTTAGAAGAAAAATCTTTGTTGGCCAAATTAAATGAAATTCTCTCCAAGGAAGAAATATTTTGGAGACAAAAGTCGCGAGAAGTTTGGCTTTCTGTAGGCGACAGAAATACTAAATACTTCCATAATGTAACTAAGGTAAGAAGAGAGGATAACAGAATAACAAGGGTAAGAGACAAAGACGACACTTTACTAGAGGACATGGAAGAGGTAAAACAAGTTGTGGTGGTTCATTTTCAGAACTTGCTAAATGAAGAGGAAGGTTCTAACCTCTCCGTCCAAAAGGAGCTAGTGGGTAACATCCCCAAGCTAGTAACAACAGCTCAGGACAATATGCTAACCAGGGAATTCTCGGAAGAGGAAGTTAAGTCTGCTCTCTTCCAACTCCACCCAGACAAAGCACCAGGACTGGATAGATTCCCAGCAGGGTTCTTCCAAAAATGCTGGGACATAATCAGGAAAGACTTGATGGAGGCTTTAGAGGAATCCAGAACTTCTGGTCAGCTTTTAAAGGAAATAAACAATTCCTTCATAGCTTTAGTTCCAAAGAAAGAAAAGCCTGAACTGCTGGATGATTTTAGGCCTATTTCTCTTTGTAATACCCTCTACAAAATCTTAGCCAAAACAATGGCCAATAGGTTAAAAACTCTTCTCCCAGATTTGATCTCAGAAGAACAGACGGGGTTCGTAGCCAATAGATCTATCCTAGATGGGGTAATAATAGCACAGGAGGCTATTCATTCAGTTCAGGCAATGAGAAAGCAAGCTATGCTTATAAAACTAGACATCAAAAAAGCATATGACCGAGTTAATTGGCGCTTCTTGTTTAAAGTGTTGGAAGGGTTTGGCTTCAGTAAAACATGGCTAGACTGGATTTTTTATTGGATTGCAAGCCCAAGATTCTCAATCATGGTGAATGGTTCTACTGAAGGTTTCTTCAACATATCACGTGGGCTAAGACAGGGGGATCCAATATCTCCCTTTCTTTTCATTCTAATGGATGAAGCTCTAGGAAGATCAATCTCCAGAGTCCAGGACTTAAGGGAGATTGCTGGCATCCAAGTCACAAGTGGGGTCCCGAACATAACCCACCAACAGTTTGCAGATGACACCCTGCTATTTGGGGAAGCCCAAACCAGGGAAGCTCGCAACTTCAAATCACTTCTCTGAAAATATGCAATAGCCTCTGGTCAAGAGGTCAGTTAGGAAAAGTCAAAAGTTTTTTTCTTCAACACAACAGCTAGAACGGAAGGTCAGATTTTAAGAATCCTAGGCTTCAAGAAAGGGACACTACCCTACAAATATTTGGGGATTCCGTTGGATAAAGGTCTCTGACTAGGCACCACATGGAATAGTTTGATTGAGAAAGTTAGAATGACGGCAGCCTCATGGAAAAATAATTGGCTTTCTTGGGCAAGTAGGCTTACAAAACTAAAATCAGTAATCTCCGCCCTACCGACTTACTTACTGTCATGCCTCCCTTTATCAAGAACAGAAAGTAAAATGCTGAATAAGAAAATGAAGACCTTTCTATGGCAGGGATCGTCGGAACAGTTCAAGTTTTCGTTGATCAAGTGGAAGCAAATTTGTGAATCAAAACAAAATAATGGAATGGGAGTTAAAAATCTCCTGCATCAAAACATAGCCCTTGGAGCCAAATTGGTGTGGTCAATCTTTTCCAGCCAAGATATTAAATGGGTACGAATTGTCCATGCCAAATATCTGGATGTAGATGTAGATAGCATTTTCACTTCAAGAGAGCTCCCCTCCGGCTCCAGAATTTGGAACTTCATTCGCAGTTACAGAAATCTCATCTCCGATCACCTTTCTTGGGAAATTCAGAGTGGGGATCTGGTAGATTTTTGGGATGACTCTTGGCAAGGTTTCCCCAAACTGGCTGACAGAGAGGAATTGACAAATGTCAAGATGATTACAAAACAGGTATGGGGGGACAAGGTAAGAGATTATTTATCGTCGTTCTTTCAAAATGGACTGTCCACAACCAAATGGAAGAGTCTAGTCAATCTCGGCTTAAGTCAGGAGGAAGTAGGGACCTTTGATAGGATTCTAGTGGAAAGAAGGATCAGCTATAGGCAAGGCCAGGATCGGCTTAGGTGGACAGGGTCCCCTAAAGGAGTTTACAGTGTTAAAGAAGGCTATAAAAAACTTTTAGAAAATCATGAGGAAGCTTCAGTTATCCCAAGGGATTTGTGCTGGAATCCTAATTGTCTTCCAAAGGCAGGGGTGTTCCTCTAGATAGCTTCACAAGGCAAAGCCCTAACTGCAGACAGGTTAGCTAAACTCAGATTTCAGGGGCCCTCGAGATGTTGTTTATGTAGAGAAGCCTCAGAAGATGGTGATCACCTTTTTCTAAACTACCCATTCTCCAATCAGTGTTGGATTTGGCTAATGAACAAACTTCAATGGAAATCTGCGCTACCTGAGGTCTTGCTAGAGTGGCTCGTGAGCTGGCCAAGAGTGAACAAAAAAGCAGCCTATCACAGACTGTGGTCCATCAGCCCTTCACTATTGATTTGGGAGCTTTGGAAGGAGAGAAATAGGAGACTTTTTTAGGACAAAGAAATGCCTCTTCTCTCTTTTCTCAATAAAGTGGAAAGTAGTATAGTTGAGTGCTTCAATTCAAAACTAAGCGAATCAAAGCCTTCTCAGCAGTTATTTTCAGTCTGGGACGCCCTGATACAACAAGGCTAGATGGGTCTTAAAGTGCCACTGATTAATCTAGAAGGCGGCCAACAAAAAGCTCTCAGAAGGAAACTCGCCAAATGGGTCCCGCCGGAACAAGGTTGGCATAAACTAAACTTTGATGGTGCATCTTGAGGGAACCCCAGTAGATCAGGTGTTGGGTGCATCATTAGAAATTGGGAGGGCAAAACAGTGGGAAGCTTAGCTGAGCCACTGCCAGATGGCTCAAATAATGAAGCGGAGCTGGAAGCTTTAATCCTTGGCTTAGGGCTTTGCCATGAACTCAAGCTCCAGAAAGTGGCAGTTGAGGGAGACTCCCTTGTGGTAATCAATGGCCTGCGGGCGAGGAGACTGATTAATTGGAAACTTGTAGCAAAATTGGAAATTGCTCTGAGTTTACTAGATCAGTTTGCAATGACTACTATTAATCATGTCTTCAGAGAGGCCAACTTAGAAGCAGACTCACTTTCCAATCAGGGTGCGGATGGAATAAGGGCCAAAGTTTTAAATTCCTCTGCATAAGTGGGTTGGGTCTTTGGGTGGTTAGGTGGGCACCCAATCCATGTTCTCAAGGATGGGTCAAATACTTATGCCTTTATGATGGCATATCAACTCGCGGGAGTCTGAGTCCGGTATGAAGGACATGTCTCACGCTCCAACTCTGACAGAGTTTCTCCTTGCTTTGAAATGATAGAAGACAGTGGTTTGCGACTGGTAAAGAAGTTTCCAGACGGTCTTCTTCTCTTCCATTTAAGACAGCTTGGGTAGGCAAAGCGAGAGCAGTGATGTATGTATAGGAAAATGGATGGAGGTTCTAGCTTTATAGCGAAGATCTCAAGTTATGGCCTGCTAAACATGGGCTTAGCGACTCCTCTCCAACTGGAGAGCTCTGTTTGCCAGATGACCTTTAAAGGTGCCATAACAGATCAATGGCTCAAATGCATAATGCGGAGGCATGAAGGGTTGCTACTCCTGGCGGTGAAGATTATTTTGGGGAAGGATTTCCTGGAGGCTGATGAATTTTACAGGGTCGACACTCACGTCTCATCCTGGTTCTTAGCCTCCATTTTGGATGCAAGAGTGTCGAAGGAGGCAGTGAAAGGACTGATGATGAAACTCTTTAAGCCAGAGTTTCTTAGCGGCATTGATCACTCGCTCAGGGTAGTCATTCCTGGGGTGGGAATCCTGCGCCCAAAAGACATCACGGCTCCACAGGACCCTCTGGCGGTGTTGAAGGTATTTCCCCTCATGCTCGACCTGAAGGGAATGACACCGATCGAGCACCAGGATCGTGTTCTTCAGGTATACGGTTTCCTTAATGATTTGCTGACTATGGATGGGGATACTGGGGAGAAGGATTTGGTAGGCAAGCTCTAGTCAATGGCTAGGGAGCTCGACCTACTCTAAGAGCTCGCCCATTGACAACATATAGCTAGTATAGTCAGTCTCAGTAGGAAGACAACATGCAGTTGTGCCCCTGTGTTCAATTAGTTGTTAGGGCTTTGGATATAGTCTACACTAGGCCCTATTAGAATCGGTATGGTTAGTCAGTTTTTTGAAATTTGCAGGTAAACGACTAATAGGCACCTGTGTGTAAATTCTCATATCATATCAATACAAATAAACAAATTTACGGAGCAAAAAAAAAAAAACAACATAATGCATAACATAACATAATAATCTAAACCTAGGTCCTCTAAGGTTCCTTGACTGCGCTACTCATAAATCAAGATTACAAGAAACAAAGGTTACATAAAGAGATACAAACGGAGATACATCCCAATTTACAAATACATGATAAGAGATCTTCTCAAATAGGAACAAGACATATCTCATGCATTTACAAACAATTATAGTAAGAACCATAAGGTCGTCCTTAGCATAGTGGAAAAACATATTCCTTGCTCCAGTAATCTGCTCACTTACCGACATGTATCTGTGCATCTACAAGTGAACATTAGTTCCACAAAGATTATTGACAAACATAAAAGAGAACTATATACTAACCTAAGGGCCTAAAGGGCCACCTAATGTCTCAGGGGCTCATCCATGATGGCCTTGCCTACGTATGTGTAGTGCAGATACCTCGTAGTTCGAGACTTAAACATGCAACCACATGATGACATCCTACAAATCAAAACCTCCAAATTGTTATTCACAAGATAGCAACATCTTCTTAATCTTAGATACACATTCACAATTCAATCCATACTTAAGGCCAATAGAAGATCGAGGTTTACCTAACTCACAATATTCTCATAAAAATTTTCTAAACATAAATGATCTTCTTCAAACTGGTATACAAGTTACTACTATGCTTAACTAATTATACAAGAATAACTTTAGATCTTCTTGATAATATTCACAAGTTCCATAGACACATACAAAATTGAATAACACCTTATAAATCTATTTTCATATGACATTGAAGTATAGATAGTATCTTTCATAAAGAATCCTGGTTAAACATAAGCAACATTAAATTGATTAGTATATAAAATTTCTCTCTTATCTAGGAGGGGTCTCAAATATAAGGTCTAACTACTTCACAAAAATTTACAAGATCTTTCTATTAAGGAGATTTGTTCAAAACAACAACATTTATGATCTACTACTACTTATATCATCTTTAATAATCCAAGAAAATACACATTTATTCTATCCCTTCATCTATACCAAAGATGAGCTTAAATTCAACCATTTTAGACACATAGCCATGTTGATGCAACTCCCTAGCACAAAAATGATAAGAAATAACACCCAACACTTAACTAATTTATACTCCTCATTCAATGTCTACATACAATCTAAAATAAAATTAAAAAAAAATCAAACACGTTTAAGGGATGGTACTAACCAAGTCCTTGGATGCCAACTATCACAATACTCTACTGAAGGCATAAATAAGATTACCTTATTCTTGATTCCACCCTAATTCATTATAACCTAATGTTAATTGAGGAGGCATCAAATATAATTCAGATTGCAAAATAAATAAATAAAAATACATAAGTTTGAGATTAAGTGGTAATGGACCAAATATACTATAGTAAATTAGAGCCATTACACTTGACATCAAAATCATGATAAAATAATAGGGTTTCCATATATTTTCCTAGTCATTAGAGTAGATTCTAGATAGTAAAGATTTATTATTACTATGGTATAAAAAGCAATATCTACGAATCGGTTCACCAAGATCACGCAGTTGGAAAACTCTATCCATATAATGAAAATCACCGAATCTTAATGCATTTAAAAGAGTTTGAAAATGTAAAGAAAACAAGGAAATCAAATTATACGCAAGGAAACTACATTGCACTAAGTTGTTTACTCAGTTGTTAATAAATCTTTCAAGACAAGATGATTCAATGGGTATAACGAGATCAAGATAGCCCCTGAAGACCAGGATAAGACCACATTCACATGCCCATGGGGGATGTATGCATATTATGTCCTTCCATTTGGACTCTACAATGCACCTGCCACATTTCAGAGAGTTGTTTTAAGCATCTTTGCTGACCTTGCTCATGACTTTATTGAAGTTTATATGGATGAGTTTACCACTTATGGAGAGTCTTATGAGGAGGCCTTGAAGAATCTTGAAAAAGTATTGTAGAGATGTCAAGATCATAATCTATCCCTTAGTCATGAAAAATGTTTTATGATGATGCATGGAGTGGTGCTTGGTCACTTTGTGTCCAAAGCAGGAATTCAAGTGGATCCACTCGAAATTGAAATCATTTTAACTCTACCTATTCCTCAAAAATAGAAAGATGTCAGAAGTTTTCTAGGTCATGTAGGGTACATTATAGAAGATTTATAAAGGATTTCAGTAAGATTGTTGCTCCTTTGTTTGTCTTACTCTCTAAAGATGTAGAAATTAATTAGACATCTGACTGTCAGATATCCTTTGACCATCTCAAAGAGGCATTAACAAAGACACCTGTACTTAGAGGACCTAATTGGGAAATACCTTTCCATATACATACAAATGCTTCTGATTTTGCAGTAGGAGCTGTGTTAGGACATAAATAAGGGAATGTGGAGTATGTAATTTATTACATCAGTAAGAATCTTCAAGGTCCTAAACTTAACTATATTGTTATTGAGAAAGAAATGTTAATCGTTGTTTATGCAATTAATAAGTTCAGACATTATATCACCAGGTATCCTATTTTCATTCACACTGACCATGCAGCAATAAGATATCTCATGAATAAACTAGTGGTAAGTGGCAGATTGGTTAGATGGTTACTTCTCCTTCTGGAATTTGATAACACCATTGTAGACAAGCTAGGGAAGGCCAATGTTATTGCTGATTTTCCCTCCAGGCTCCCTACTTGTAATGAGGACCCAGTCATTGATGATTCCTTTCTAGATGAACACTTATTTGCATTAACTGTACAAACTCCTTGGTATGCAAATAGAGTAAATTATCTAGTCATAGGGAAAACACCTCCACACCTCTCATCTAGAGAGAGGCACCACCTTGTGGAGCACATCTTTCCCTATTCATGGGTATCTGGTTATCTTTTCTATACAAGACTTGATCATATAATGAGAAGGTGCATTAGGGAAGATGAAGTGTATGCCATTCTCAGAGCTTGCCATGATGAACCCTGTGGTGGACACTTTGCAGCCAAGAGGACAACAGTCAAAATTCTAAATACTGGATATTATTGGCCAACATTGCATAAAGATACAACTCTCTACACAAGAAGATGTGACCGCTATCAAAGGATGGGTAGACCTACAAGAAGTGATGAAATGCCTTTACAACCACAACTGGTGGTCACACCATTTGACAAATGGGGCATTGATTTTATTGGACCCATAGATCCACCTTCTAACCACAAGGAATATATACTTGTTTGCACTGATTATCTTACAAAATGGGTGGAATTGGAAGCCTTGACAGTAGCCAGAGATAGTAAAGTTGTTGCATTCCTCCATGAAGAAATATTTACAAGGTATGGGATCCCAAGGGAAATAGTCACAGATCAAAGGCCACAATTTACATCTACACTAATTGCTAGCCTTGTTCAGGAGTATGAAATCAGGCATAAAAATTTCACACCATATCATCCACAGTCAAATGGTCAAGTTGAGGTGATCAACAAAGAGCTTGAAACAATATTGACAAAGACAGTTGTAGTGCATAAGAAAGATTAGGCAACCAGGCTCTCTAAAGTTGTTTGGGCATATAGAACTACATGGAAGACAACAACAGGGTACGCACCTTATGAGTTAGTTTATGGAAAGAAGGTTGTCCTTTTTATTGATTTTGAATATAAAACGTTGAGAATAGCTATCCAACTTGGTATGGACCTGTCAATTGCTCAAAAGGAAAGACTGCATCAACTTAATGCCTTGGAGGAGTTAAGGATGGAAGTAGTTCATCACACTGAATTGGTTCAAAAACATAGAATCAAATGGCATGATCAGTATATTAAAATAGAGGACTTTCAATTTGGTGATTGGGGACTTCTCTATGATTCCAGGTATAAAGATCATAAGGGCAAGCTGCAGACAAGATGGTTAGGCCCTTATGAGATCAACGAAGTTTTTCCAAATGGTGCGGTCCAATTAACTATAGTTGACCAAGTTAGATTCTCACCGATGGTTAATGGAGATAGATTGAAATTGTATAAGAAGCCTTTAAATAAAGCTACATTTCTCTAGCAGTGGAAGGCAGACATGGATAATGAAGTCCCACAACCTATTGCCTTAGATGAAGTCTCCAGCTAGATAGCAGATGAACCCAATGTTCCACAACCAATTCCAACTACCACATTGAATGAAGTTCCACAATCTTCTACCTTTGGTGAGAATTCCAGCCAAGTATCAGCTGATCATATTGTTTTAGTAATAGATCAAGCTACCAGCTTGACTGAAGCTCCATAAGCAAGTTTGAGTTCTACACATTTTGTACATAAATAAAAACACACAATGCACACACATCACATAACAATAGCAATAAAACAAGGTGATCTTCCAATCAGAAGTTCAGGCTCCATCATTTCAGTACCATTCTATGCTAGAACTTTCATTTGGCATTCAACCACTTCATCGGAGGGACCTGTAGCCAAAGGTAATATATTGTTTCATGGGACCTATATTTGCTGCACCTACAACCAAGGGTTTTTCATTCACTTGGGACCTGTAATAGCTGCACCTGTAGCCAAGGCATATGGGACCTGTTCATTTCACAATATGATTGTGTGCATGCAACCAATGCTACATGCAACACCTTTTCTCGCATCATATACATGCCACCATCATTTTGTCGGATAGTACTTCACTGCTATGTGTCACACATCTACTACATTCTGTCAAGCACACTTTGTCACTATCACATCATTGTGATTCACTCTGGCTCGTTCGTTAAGGACATCAACTCAAGCTACCATACATAATCATGTTTACATGCAACAATTCCAATTTAGGCATCAAATCAATGGTATTCATCTCGCTCATTACTTTAATTAACATTTATTGCTACATATTTCACGACTTTCTTTCTTCACACATAATTAATTTTCCATATTATATCAATTTGACATGCTTTGAACCATTCCTCCGTACCATTACCAGACTTATCATTAGAGTACAAATGAAATTTTAAGTTGGGGGGGGGGGGGTTCTGAATTATTTTATGTACATTCAAATTCCAAATCAAACTTCAAAACCCCTTACTCCATAATTATTACCATCCACCGCATAACATTCAAGCTAAACAAATCAAGCAAACGATAGAAGCAACTAGTAATAAGGTTTTGGTAAGTAGCATTAGGTATCAAACACAGGATTGAGAGGATTGAGAACAACAAATTGAAACAAGGGATTGAGTGTTTTCTTGAGATACCATAATGGGTGGTGACCCCATTAGAAGGGAATCTACTGTTCACTCAAAATTATTGGCTGACATGGAGTCCTTGCTAGTTTTTCAGTAGGTAAGATGGTTGCAATATTTTCTAAGGATAACAGAATGTAATGAGGACATTGCTCAATAGTTTGCAGAGACATTCCATAATGAGGAAGCTACAATGAAAGGTTTAAGGGTTGACGTGATTGTAGCTGCTATAGCTGAAGTTATAGGGCTTCGAGCAGCTGGAGAGGAATTTCCTGTTAGAGCAGACACCATTTTTGCAAGGGCCAAGTTCATACGACTGGGATAAAGGTTAGAGTTGACATCTCAAGGTATAAAACGTCTTTCTTTACCCTGGTTTTGGGCCTTAGTAGCTTCTTGGATTATTAAGTGCCTTACATGTGATGGAAGGTAGTCTTTACTTTATACTATACATTTTAAGCTTTTTAGCCATTTGTGTCATGGAAGGATAGTGAATGTCCCAAATTTTTCTGTTTAATTTGTTAAAACAGATGTCAGTAGGAGGAAAAGTTATTAGTTCTCATTATCTCATATTGGTTTGATTGTTCTATTAGTAAAAAGAAGTCTGCCTATCCATTACCCTAAATTTTGTTGGGAAAGATTTCAAGAAGTTAATCATGTAATGAGGGGCTGGTGAGAGTTGAACTAAAGGTGGAAGAAGAGGCACGGGTAGAAAATTTACAAACAGGGGAAGAAGAGGAAGTGCCAACAATCTCTTCTCACCTAGAAGCTTCTCTTGCCCGTAGCCATGCATCTGTTGAGGAGAAGCTAGCTCTGAGCTCTGGTGAACCCATTTAACAACTTTCTAGTTTCCCTACACCCACACTCTCACCTATTTCAACCCCAGTGCCAGAACATGTATCCTCTCAGACCAAAAGCCACAAAAAGAAAAAGATGAAACAAAAATTATGGTCTGGAGCTTCTAGCTCACCACCCACAGCATCTAAAACTGCATGTGAAACCCCAACATCTGAAACTCCCCATGAAACCTCTTCTGTTCCACTAAGAAAAGGAAATCATCTTCTTCCAGAGTTAAGAACAAATAAAGAACCCCTACTCAATCATGTAGGCATTCAGGTCACCTAAAAGAAAATGAACTTCCAAGGGAACCTGATAAGAGGAATGTAGTTGATCTTGATACTGACTCCGAGAGGGAGCACATGTTTGTTGATAGAGGACATAAAATTTTGGGTTATACACTTGTTCAAGAGTCTGATGCAGAGTTTGAGGAAGAAGATATATGGATAGCCAAAAAAAGTCATAAGCCTCCCTTTGATACTGAAGAACCAAATTTCTTAATTCCTCAAGATGAACCTCAGGAAGAAGAGTTTTAGTTAGAATCTAAAGACATAACAGAGGGTGAGAAAGATAAGTTACAGCTAGCAATGCAAAAAATTACAGAGTTGGATGAGAAATTGAAGAATTATCAATATAAAGAAACTAGACTGAATGACAGGGTGAGAAAGTTAGAGGAACAATTACATGTTTTCCAAAAATAGGGATTAGGACTTTGAACAATTGGCCAAATTGGCCATCATTGAGATAAATAGAAGAAACCAAGAGCTTGTGCAATCAAAAGAGTAGTCTGTAGAACCTACTCCAGTTACCTTATTCTCAGTCACCTTACAATTGTGGAATGAAATAGATAAATTAGTAAAGGAACAAGGTGAATTGAAGGAGAAACATAATAAAGAAATTTAGATGAAAAATGTAGAAATAAAAAGGTTGAAGTTTAAAGTATATAGAATGGCAGACATGACTGTTCAATTAATGAGATGTAGGCCACCTACCAGGGTGTATGCCCTCTATTTACAAGAACAATACCTAATTTTCCAATTTAGTCAACTATACAATGATGCCCCTATCTCCTTACTTACACCTACATTATTCCTAACAACTTACCAAAAAGCCACACCTGAAATGCAAAACCAACTGTGTGAATTCTACCTGCATGAACTTGTCATTCCTTATGAAACTCACCAGAATCCCCTTGTTGTAATCAGGGATGTGCAATTAAAGGCCTTAGCCTCATTTATTCAAAATGAGCAGAGGAGGGGAGAGTTAATGCAACTATATAATGAGAGAGAGAAGTCACTTCCTCTCAAATTGAGGCCAGAATCTCCAAATCCTCAAAAAATAGTGGAGGAATGGATTAATTTAATTGAGCATACAGAGGTAGAAACCAAACTATTGGAATGCAAAGCCATGGACTATCATAAATTTAGGGAATTAGTAGATAATATGTGTAAGGAAACTGTGGGTTTCTCACAAGGTAAATGAAAGGAATTGACACCAGCGCTACAAAGAAAGGAACCTCACTCAGTCTTTAACCTCTCAGCAACAATCCACAGAGCACAGAGATATATAAGGTTAGCCAAGGAACATGGGATAACATGGTTACCACTGGTCTTCCATCTTCCTCTACTACTTTATCCTATTCCACATTGGATGGGGCAGAGGACCAATCAGGTTGTTGTTTAGGGTGAAAAATTAGGTTTTCTTAAACAAGGTTAAGTTCTATTTCTCCACTAGGGCGGGGGCCCTGGCTCGATTGGCTAAGTAATTCCGTTGCGGTAAAGATAGTCACGAGGTCCAGTCTCCCCCTGTCCTCGTGGTACCGGAGGGTGTGTCGTGCCAGCATCACCGGTCACGTGAAAAAGTTTACCAGGCATAATAAATTATTAAAAAAAAAGTTTTATTTCTCCACTAACTAAACATTGGGAAGACAAGAACTGAGCTTGGGGTCAAGCTACTGATCACTTGTACATTCCCTAATGCTAATTAGGTCTAATCAGGTGTTTGAACTAAGGTTTTATCAAGTGTCCTTATTCACTAATCAAGTAAACCCTAATTACACCTTGTAACATAAATCGACTGAATTCAGAGATAAAACAAACAAATCAGATCACAAAAATACAAAGAATAAGGTTTGGAGATCATGCACCTGGAAACTGAGGGCTAACTAGACTAGGGCACCCGCTCATTAGTCTTGCAACTTTCTATCTATGAAAACCTTCTACATCAACTGTTTAGTGACCTCTGATAGCTCCCAGATCTTAGAGAATCTCCCTAGTTGGACTAGGGCACCCGGTCATTAGTCCTGAAAGTGTTGGGATCTAAAATTCTAAAATTCAGTGTCGACTGTATTCGTGATATCTGTCTTTTTGTTGCTCCTTTTCACCATATCCTATAAAACACGATCTGCACCTCAAGGAGATGAAAACAAATGAAGACTTGAATGAACAAGAAGGTGAATCAACAATGTCCATGGAGGATCTCCAAGCTTGATGTTGGAGGCTTCAACCCTTCTCCTGATCATGCAAAAGGTGTACAAAAAATAGGAAGAGCAAGATAGTCTCAATATCTTGGTTCATAATCTCCATCCATTGTCTCCATGATAGCAAATTCAAAATAACTTTCAAGAGCTTCAACAAGTCACTGATCTTCAATGGCAATTTTAGCAGATTTTTGGCATCAAGCTTGTATAAAGATTGTGTGTGATAAAATGATTTTCAAATGTCTTTTTATATATAACCTTAGGAAATTCAAATTTTGAATAATGTCTCGATATCGCGCAAAAATAAAAATTTGAGAATAGAATCTTGAGGTGCACGATGGGCGCTGACACCCCACCAAGATTCAAAATCTTGAAAAATGGGGCAGGACTAGGGCACGGGCGCCCGAGTCCAGACCCCCATTTTCTAACCAAATCTACATCTAGGGGATTCCAGGGACCCATAATCCAAACTCCCTTTCTGGGTTCCATCAATAGTTATCTCAGAAAATGAACATTTTGCAACTAGACACAAGCCAATCAGGGTTTTGAGAAGGCCCAAAAAAGAGGTTAAGAGGACAGCAAAGGCGAGGAGATAAACTAAGGGAAATTGTACCATTCCATATAGGAGGACAATTTCTAACGTAACATTAGCCCCCACTTTAGTGGCCATATGACACTACATGCATATGCAACTAAAGGAAAATAAATGCATCAATCATGAAAAGGATACCCAAAAGGATACTATAGAGGAAGCCGTAGTGTTATCACCGAGAAGGAAGGAGCCCCCAATTCTGTAATCCTGCAAGACCACAAAGTTAGGAACCACAACCTACAAAGGAACACTTGTCAGAGAGTCAAAATCAAATCAACCTACAACGACCACAAATAAATCAGTACAAAAACACTAAGGGGGTTGAGTGATGAGACACGATGAGGGAGGAAATCAAGGGGGATATATGCCCCCCTTGTTTCTTCTTGCATATCCTGAAAAGGAGAAATAAGGAGATATCCACGTGCATCAATTTGGAGGGAAACTTGATGAGAAATGCATTATGAGGGTTGTTTGAAGAAACAATGCCCAAGCACAACACATTGGGTAAGATAGAGAGCAGAAGTAGGATTCCAATCCAACAAACCATGCAAAAAATCTGAGTATCCGAGTTTGACAACTCAAGATAGAGGCTCAAGAGTGAAATAGATCAATATTGCACCTAGTTAGGGATAGGAATTCTCATCCACTTTATGTAAAGGGAGTTTTCAATTATCACTTACTCATTCTTGTTTCTTGTCATTGTATAGAGGAGAGAGAGAGAAGGGGAAGAAGAGGACAACCATGCTGAGCCGACGCTCGTATCAGCCCCCACAACTAGAGATGCTCCGAGCCTATGTTGTAGAGAGGCATTTCGAGGCTGAGGTATGGTCCTATTCTTGTGCTTCTGTCATCTTTTTGTTTTTCTTTCAGTTATTTTTATCATTTACCGTGTCGAGGGGTTCTAATGGACAAGGGTCCCTGGTAAGGGCACCCGAGTCCTCCTAAGGCACCAGAGTCTCATTGGGGCACCCTAATCCCTCTGGGGCTCTAGTGTCTCTCTGGGGCACCTAGGTCTTCTTGGGGCACCCGATTCTACAGAGGGCATGGGCCCTAAGGCACAGGCACTCATTGATGTTTTAGATAGTAGTTTTTGGTTTGATAATGAAAAACTAATACTATTGCTTGCTTTTCGACCTATAGGACATCCCGAAGACACGAGAGCACATAGGCGATCACCTAATGGCACTACTTCGAGAGCGTGCTAGCACTATGTCTAACGCAGAGAGGGAGCACTTGCAGGCCATGGGCTTATGGTGGGTGTTTGATATGCCCACAATCAGATTTCATTGTAGTATGTTGATGGCTCTGATGGAGAGGTGGAATGCCGATACATCCACATTCCACTTACCTATAGGCAAGATGACTATCACACTGGAGGGTGTATACAGGATCCTATGACTACCTATTTGAGGAGAGATAGTGAGGGTCATGGGACATCACACAACATAGTATACTCATGAGAGTCAGTTGTATTGTCTAGGTCGCATAGTCTCACGGGCAGAGTGAGGACATACTCAGCTCCAGCTTCTAGAGCAGGGATGCGGTGACATCCCATTGGTTCGGAGGATCATGATAGTCATCGTCGCACTAGCCGTTGCGCTAGATGGATGAGGCACTCACCTTCACAGGGGTCTCGTTCACACCATTAGAGCGATGTAGGAGCACCAAATTGTATACGTGTGGGGGTGTAGTATGCTTGCGCACCTCTGCAGTGATTAGGGATGATATGTCCATTACGAGATGCACAGTCTGATGATCTACACTTTATTACAAATTTGGGCTTTTGAGCATATCAGGTGCACACAATCGATAGGGTTTCCTATAGAGTCAGTGTTCACCCATCCACACGTTCATGCATATCCACTAGTCAGATGTTGGAGACACGATGATTTGTTTTATTGGAGAGTTGTCTTTGATAGATTGCAGCTCGAAGATATCATCTGGAGACCATATCGCGGCTATATCTGTAAGGAAATGAGAGCATCTCATAATGTATTTCTAAGAACAGTGGTGTCTTCGACAGGTTTAAATTGCATTAGATTGCCTAAAAAACACGCACAACTATGCCACAAGGTGGAATCAGACATAGTTCATTTCCAACATTAACCCTTAGAGGAAGTACAAGCAACATTAACCAGTTTCAACAGAAGAATTATTAAACATGAAAGATAAAATAAAAACACATATTTACGTGGGGAAAACCCTTATGGGTAAAAAACCCCACACTCCAAAAGCCTAGATCGCCATTGTATTATTCAACAACAGAAAATACAGTTACAATACAATTTAGGCACTAAGCCTTTCATGGAGATTAACATCATGTTCCATCTGGAGACAATTCGACAGTCTCTCCTCTCCTTTGTCTATCTTGCCCGGTTCCAAGTATCACACTCATCCAATATTTAGAACTACATGTCCATGCATAAGTGTCGAGACTACTCTTCTTCATCTCTAATAACCAACTGAATAGAACAGCCTCTCTCTCACTCTCCCTCTCATCTCACACTACATAAATAGAACAATCAGTTACTATCTCAGACTGTTACAACTTCTAAAAGGTCGACAGTTCATTTTATAACCATTCACAACCGTTCGTATTCATGAGGACTAAATAGTCCCACATGCATCAGTTGACAAACATAGCAGTAGTAAATATCCATGAACACGTGGTAAGTCTATCGTTGACGCTTTTGCCACCGACGACCCCAATCGGTCAATCATCAACGAACCATTGGAGTGACCAAGACCTTCGGTGTGACTTCATCCTTCTTTGCTGACAAAGTTCCTTCTACTGATGCCAAATTCCATCGGATAGACCAAGCTCATCGGAGTAAGAATTCCACCAAAGGCCGATAGTGTTAGTCCCGCCGATACCAAACCTCCATCAATAACACACATAACAGTCAGAGTGACATCTTAGAGATTAGCTGATAGTTCAAGCTAGGCCGAACACCTTTCCATCAGAGAGACACCAACTATCGCATAGACTACACAAAACTTCATCGATAGTTACAGTTACACCGATCGGTGTAGCACAGGCGATTAGAGAGAGAACTTAAGACAAGGCCGACAACGATAGTCAAGCCGATGGACAGAACACCATTGGTGAAACATACTCCATTGTTGGAACACAAACAAGTTATGCCAAAGACCCCCATTTCGCTGATAGCACATCGCAGGAACACCACCATTGGGAAGACACAAACGGTCGGAGTAACAAACAGATCGCTGAGACAAAGAGCAGCACAAGCCGATGCCTGTAATCTGAGTCACAAGTACTCAAAATTCTCCCACTTGACGAAGGATTTATAGGATTCCATCAACACTCGAAGTCATTATATCAGCTTAGACACTACCTCCATTTCACTGTGCTCACAAGCTATACAGAAGCATCAATATTATCAACTTCAAAGCTTCATCCTGAACACAACCATGAAGTCATCCTCCAGAAATAAGATAGAACATTAGCTAGAACAACAATCAGAAAACTGACTGCTTCCATCCAACTGAACAAAAAACCCACTTGACTGAAAATAGCACACACAACAAGTGCTAATCCATCCAATCACTCATACCTTGAAGGTATTCATATCAGCAAACTCATGCCACCTACATATACACCCATCAACTGCAAATACAAGCTCCATGTGTCAACCAGTCGAAGAAGACCAAACACATCTAAGAACTCCCATTGCATGGGTAATGCAGATCTGAAAAAGATCATGGCATACAAAATCTACCAATATCATCACATAGAAAGTGTAAACATTATGTAGTACCAAGGAAACATCCACAATGATACGCAACACCTGTAATCAAATAACTTGCAAGAACAACTCCTCACCACCAGTCCAGAACTCTCCCAAGTTCTCCACACCCAACAAAGGAAAGAGATAATAGAACTTCCATGTCATCACCCAAGAACATAAGTGAAAACACATGACCACAAACTAGTGATCACCTCGGCTCCAATCAAACCTCAAGCCAATGTAGTGTGAAACAAATCATCCAGGAAGATAACCAGGACCATAGAGAGTAACTCTACACATCATATACCTGTAGACAATCCTTCTACATACACCTCTGAATGCCAACTGTGTCAAGTATGATCTCCTTCAAAACACCCCAAAAAGAACAACATAACAACACCCACCCATTCAATCTCCAAGATCAAATACAACATATATATCATGTAATTATAAAATATGGATGCAAGATTCTCTAAGAAGATCAAACTACTCCATTTCCCGTTTTAGGAAATCAGCCCATAAAACCATCTCCTAACAATCCTCATCAATGAATGATATCTTAAACTCAAATGCACAAGGAGATTAATCATGTTATCCATCTCTCACAATGAATCCTCCAGAACCATCTATGAGCAGTTCAAGATCCATGTCTATGAAAGAAAGCATAAAACACCCGAGAGAAACAATGGGCAATACCTCTCAAGTAATAAGTTGCCGAGTAGACCATGAGCGGGGATAAGAATGCTCCTCCAAGATATACAATCCATCATGACTCCTCCAAGAGCATTCTCCTCATAGGTCTCTGTTGAACTCACGTCCAACCAAGGTATAGGCTCCTCGGACTTTCTTCTAAAATCTTCATCAAGAGTAACCATCAACAACACTTCTCTTATCTTAAGAGAATTACAGCCTCACCTTATTCTCCACGTACCCATGAGCATCTGCAAATAATCATTTCATGCTAAACTCCAAATGCATCACTACACCAACATGAAGTAATCAAGCAAAAGATCAATGCACCCAACACAGAGAATCACCAGACCACTGTCAAAGCTCCAATCATCTAAATCAGGAACTTATCATGACATCATGATCTTACCATCCCTCTCTGGAGATTCCATGCTCCAGGTGAACATAACCATGGTCTCAAGAGCAATGTATCATGCCAAAACTCAAATGCAGAAATCAAGAAAATATCATGACATGAAACAAACCAAAATCTAAACCAACATCACCTGTCAAGCACCACCAACACCTCAGCCAAGGATTTCATGAATCCTCCATGACTCCAAGATGTTACACATCCTCAAATAGTGCCCCTGCAAATGCAAAAGAACCCTTCTGTAGCAACAGGATCTAAGAGCTCCTCCTAGTAACATCTGCAACACTAAAGAAGATCATTCACCACTAAGTGATGAATGCACAGTCAATGCTAAAGCTCCCACTAAACCATGGCAACTGGTCTTTTCAGGCATCATGACTAAACATCTCCTAATCTGAAAATCCTCTAGGTCCACACATTAACATGTCCATGTGACAATAAAACCAAGTGGCACCAAGATCTCCAAACCAAGGAAATACACTATCACTGTCAATAGCTTACACAAACCTGTGTATCCAAGCTATTCATGATATCACAATACACATGCTTCAAGTCCCCTTAACTGACTATTCAGGTACTTTACAAGATCCATCCTCTCATTCCAAAGTAGTCACACCAATGCACAACTGACCACAGACAAGGCCAACTAACAAGTATGCATAATCACATAATCAATCTCGTGGATATAGACCGTCCACTTCCGAGTTATCCCACTACAATCAATAGGCTGTACACACCTAAAAACTGCATAACTTGTAGATCCAATATACTGAAACATGTAAACCCACTATTGCACTAGAAACTGCAAACCTGAGATCTCAAGGAATAAAAATATCATGTAGACAACATGACTCAAACACCAGATTACATACAAATCTGATTTGCCAAACATGTCCACAACCTGAGCACCATAGTCTAGAAAACTAGAAGCATTACCACAGAACTGCTGAGTGTCATATCACATACCAGCACTCCCATGTAGAGAAAGCATTTCACCTCCTCACACCAAGCACGAAGTATGCAAAACTGCAACTATATCATCCAACAACACCCCAAAAGCTAGCGTCTAGAAATAGCTTAACTGCAGCTTCACAAAACCACAAGTTTTTCTCTTGACCATGTAAAACCTGCAAAACCACTGTGTTTGAAAAACACCCATGCACATCCATACCCACTTCACATCTGGAAGAAATATGAATCAAGAAACACCATAATGGTTAAACCAGAAAAATGGATCATCATGAATATGCATAACCATAGATTTTAGGAAAAACTATGAAACCCCTCAAAACCAAGGAACATGATTTTGATACATGCAAGTACAAGGCATCCATTAAAGGAAATAATAGTTCAGGAACTTCAGGCCCACTTGTAGGCCATTTCCACAACCACCAACATGCACATGCATCCGAGGGAGACAGGCTATTTCAGAAGCTCTTAGACCATCCAATGATCAACTCCATAGCCTACATGCAATCAGGGTAACAAAAAATATGCCTTCCAATACCAGGACAAAACACCCAGCATAAGCACATTTCTCCATAGTTGAAAAACAACCCAAGCTTCTCCATAGAGTAAAATATTCCACCCCATGCATCAGGATTATATCGTTGCCAACTAGGAGCCTCAAATAACATAATTTCAATATGACCAGCTCTAGTTTCTCCATCTTCACCGTCCTTCAAGCGCCTGTTGTAACATGAAGACAAGATCAACTACAAGACTTCCACTCAAACAAGGATAAATCATCAGTTAATTCCTTCATATTTCCTCAAGCTTTCCAGGCTAAGAAATCTTTACAGAAGAAATACCCAGAACCAGAAACACTAGGAACAAACAAATCCCAGCAGAAGGCTCTGATACCACTTGTAAGGAAATGAGAGCATCTTAGAACGTATTTCTAAGAACAGTGGTGTCTTTGACAGGTTTAAATTTCATTAGATTGCCTAAAAAACACGCACAACTATGCCACAAAGTGGAATCAGACATAGTTCATTTCCAACATTAACCCTTAGAGGAAAGTACAAGCAACATTAACCAGTTTCAACAGCAGAATTATTAAACATGAAAGACAGAACAAAAACACAAATTTACGTGGGGAAAACCCTTATGGGTAAAAAACCCCACACTCCAAAAGCCCAGATCGCCATTGTATTATTCAGCAACATAAAATATAGTTACAATACAATTTAGGCACTAAGCCTTTCATGGAGATTAACATCTTGTTCCATCTAGAGACAATTCGACAGTCTCTCCTCTCCTTTGTCTGTCTTGCCGGTTCTAGGTATCACACTCATCCAACATTTAGAACTACATGTCCATGCATAAGTGTCGAGACTACTCTTCTTCGTCTCTAATAACCAACTGAACAAAACAGCCTCTCTCTCACTCTCTCTCATCTCACACTACAGAAATAGAACAATCGGTTACTATCTCAGACCGTTACAACTTCCAAAAGGTCAATAGTTTTTTTAACCATTCACAACCGTTCGTATTCATGAGGACTAAATAGTCCCACATGCATCAGTTGACAAACACATCGGTAGTAAATATCCATGAACACGCGATAAGTCTATCCTCGGTGCTTTTGCCGCCGACAACCCCAGCCGGTCAATCATCAATGAACCATCGGAGTGACCAAGACCTTCAGTGTGACTTCATCCTTCTTCACTGACAAAGTGCCTTCTGCCGATGCCAAACTCCATCGGACAGACCAAGCTCATCGGAGTAAGAATTCCACCGAATGTCGATAGCATTAGTCCCACCGATACCAAACCTCCATCGGTAACACACATAACAGTCGGAGTGACATCTTAGAGCTTAGTTGATAGTTCAAGCTAGGCCGAACACCTTTCCATCAGAGAGACACCAACTGTCACAGAGACTACACAAAACTTCACTGATAGTTACAGTTACACCAATCGGTGTAGCACATGCGATTAGAGAGAGAACTTAAGACAAGGCCGACAACGATAGTCAAGCTGATGGACAGAACACCATCGGTGAAACATACTCCATCGTTGGAACACAAACAAGTTACGCTGAAGACCCCCATTTCGCCGATAGCACATCGCAGGAACACCACCATCGGGAAGACACAAACGGTCAGAGTAACAAACAGATCACTGAGACAGAGCATCACAAGTCGATGCTTGTAATCTGAGTCACAAGTACTCAACAATATCTTATGGCCTAGCTAGTGGAGACAGTTAGAGAGGAAGCAAAAGGATTGGCTGATGGTCGGTTGCCTCAATCACATCGTGGTTTGGTTCTATTTTGATAGGATGGCACGACAGTTCGGACAGGTACAGGATGTTCCTATAGTTCGTCTAAGCTATGCGCGCATTGTGCGTAGTGTAGTCAGGGCGAACAATGCCCGACAATCGATAGTAGCAGATGTTCCTCTTAGTGATGATGATGGTCCCGAAGATGCAGTGCCAATATCAGATGCAAATGATGTCGATTATATCCGAGCATATCAGACCTAGTGGCATACAACATGACCTGCTCCTATCTTTCCTCCCGGTCACCTTATAGGCGATGCTCGACCTTGGGCTGATCACACTAGTGACACATGGGTAGAGGATGATGTGAGTGACTTCGCAGGATACTATGATCTCAAGGAGGATGTGGAGGATGATTATGAGGAGGAGGTTCCATCATAGTACATCTTCAAGGTGAGACCACGACAGGACCAACAGGAGGCAGACACTGACGAGGAGACTGAGTCAAGACCATAGTCTAGAGCTCATGGTCTAGTTCCTGTAGGTGTTGAGAGGTCAAGTCAGAGCGAGAGGGGGAGACCAGTAGGCTTGTACCCCCAACTATAGATCAGACTGTCAACCTCATGACATCTTCAGCAATCTGAGATCCATCTTGGCGAGATGGAGATCCAGGTTAGACTTTTTCATTAGTTTGATGTTCTTATGCTTATTGTTTATGATGGTTATGTAAGAGTCTAATATCTATCTTATTTTCTATTTTGTAGTTGGGACTGATGCTTGGCAAGACTTTGTGAGTTGCGTCATAGCGAACATAGTACCTACAGATGTAGCTGAGTAGCGGGTGTAGGTGGGATATTCTCCACGGCCATCTACTAGGCAACATGCGGAGATATTTATGCCTTTTGTCAGATATAGGATGGCTATAGAGGCCATTCTAGAGCAGTCTGCATGGGAGAGAGAGGAGTTACTTCAGAGAGCTAAGCATGCTAAGGCTGAGCTTTAAGCGCAACAGGATCACGTGGTAGCGGTACCTACATCAGAGAGAGAGCCAGTCGTTGGTGAGTTCTTACTGCTTGAGTTACATCAATCGAGAGTTGACAGAGACAAGGCTCAGACTAGGAGAGACCAGTACCATCGGATGTACCAGGAGGCACACCAGGAGGTGATAGGGCTGAGAGGTGAGATCAGGGGGTTATGATTGCGGATCATCTCTAGGAGTCATTTGTGATCCGTAGCCACACATGGTCAGGCCTCTGTCACGCGCACACCATGAGGGCCTGAGGATACAGGTGACTGAGGTTCAGCTATATGATGTGTATATATTATGTACTACAACATCCCATTTTGTTGTAAGGGATAGTCGACTCGAATGTATATTTGAAACTGATGATATATATATGTGTGTGTGTGTGTGTGTGTGTGTGTGTGTGTGTGTGTGTGTGTGTGTGTGTGTGTGTGTGTGTGTGTGTGTGTGTGTGTGTGTGTGTGTGTGTGTGTGATATTTTCTTTTTCTCTCTATCTACAATGATTTTAATCTATCACATGTGATTTTGTAAAATGTAACTAGTGATGAAAGTTGAAGGCTAATATGGAAATGTAATTAATGCTAATGTAACATACTAATCAATTCTTTGCAGAATGTTTTAGTAACAAACACAAAGATTAAAATTTTACATATAACCCAAATTTCTATGCTATGTTCAGTTAATACAAGAGTGATATGAGCAAAGAGTATATAAGAAAGATACAACAATGATTAACCGAGCAAAGATGTAATGTTAAATGAATTAAGACAAAATAATAATATCTTGTCGAAATTGAAGCTAATCTATCTAATAAATTTGCTTTATAACATTTAATATCAAATCTAAGCATGGAATTTCTTGAGGTGTGCTGCATTAAGAGGTTCTTTAAGCGACATACCTTGTTCATCAACTAGTCTATATGCTCCCGATCCAAAGGCCTCAGTTACTATGTACGGTCTGAGCCAATTAGGGCTGAACTTACCTTTTTCTCCAGAAGGTGCATTTATATTGTGTTGATTTTCATAAAGTACCAAATCCCAACGTCGAATGAACACTGTATAACATGTTCATTGTACAATCATTGCATGCTTTTCTGATGAGCCTTGAGGTGCTCAAGAGCACTTATTCGTCTTTCATCAAGCATCTCAAGTTCTTGCAGTCTTTTCTCACGTTCTGTATCAAAAATCAATAATGTCTCTTAAGGAAATTATCAATGAAGGAATTTCTAACTCCAAGGGCATTATTGCATCTGCGCCATAGACAAGGTTATATGATGTATTGCTAGTAGCTGTACGAATGCTTGTTCTATAGGCCCATAATGCATAAGATAACTGAATGTGCCAATCCTTTTGATGTTTGTTAATAGTCTTTCGTAAAATTTGTCCAATAATTTTGTTTGAAGCTTCTGCTTGGCTGTTTGATTGAGGATAATAAGGCATAGAGAAGTAATGTTGAATATGATATTTTTCAAGACATTTCTTCACATCCTTGTTCTTAAATGGTGTACCATTGTTAGAAATGAGGGAGGAAGGTGTACCAAATTGAGAAATAAAGTTATCTTGTATAAACTGACAAATTACATCAGCGGTTGTGGATTGTAAGGGGACAACTTCAACCCACTTTGTGAAGTAATCAGTGGTAGTAATGATAAATGTATGCCCTTGAGAGGAGGGTGGAGAGATTTTTCCAATTAGGTCCAAGCCCCAAATAGAAAATGGCCAAGGTGAAATTTGGGCACAAAGTTCTTGAGCGGGAGCTCGGATTAGGTGATTATGTTGTTGACATTGCGAGCATTTCTTGACATAAGCAAAGGAATCTTGTTCCATGTGTTGCCAATAATATCCATTCATAACAATTTTTGTACCAAGGATTTTCCCCCAAAATGCCCTTCACAGGCACTAGAATGAGCTTCTTTTAAAGCTATCAAGATTTTTGAATTCCTTAAACATTAGAGTAAAATTCCATTGTAGCTTCGTCTATATAACACATTTGATAAGATAATGTAATGTGCCACTATTTTGTATAGATAGATTTGGGCATTCTTGGATGTTGAATTAGGAATGGTTCCATCACGCAAATAATTGAATATATAGGAGAACCATTCATCAGCATTTGTATTACCACAAAGTTTTGAATTCGCAACTATAGGGTCTTCAATTGTTGGTGTTTTAAGATTATGGATAATGAAAGTAAATTCCTTAGGAGAATCATCAGGAGATAAAAGGGAAGATGCACTTGCCATTGCATCCGCATGTCAATTATCTTTCTTGGGAATAGTATTGATTGAAAATGATGCGAATTGTCTTAAGAGAGATAGGGCAAACTCATGATACTGAGATAGTTTATCATGCCTAGTTTGATATGCTCTAGTTATTTGTCGTAGAATTAGCTATGAATCACCTATATTGTAATGTTTTTGATATTAAGAGCCAAGGTGGCACGAAGTCCTATAATAAGAGCTTCGTATTCAACAATGTTGTTTGTGCATGAGAAATCTAGGTGGTAAGACATAGGAATCGATTTACCTGTAGGGGATATTAATATAACACCAGCACCAAAGCCAGTTTGACATCTTGATCCATCAAAATACAATTCTCATTTATCATCCTTAGTAATTGATAAAATTTGGTCATCAAGAAATATGTCCTAATGTTGCGTAGTAAAAAGTGAAGGACCTTTAGCTAACTAATCAACTAACGCTTACCCTTTAATTGCTTTATGAGAAATGAACTTAAGATCAAATTCAGTTAACATCATAACCCATTTATCGAGATGACCTAACAAATCTATTTTTGCAAAAAGGTGTTTCAAAGGGTCGAATTTTACCATCACATGTATTTCAGCATTTAAAAGATAATGTCTAAGCTTTTGTGTTGCAAACACTAAAGCTAAGCAATGCTTCTCGATAACAGTGTATCGCACCTCATAATCGAGCAAAGTTTAGCTAATATAATAGACAACACATTCTTTGCTTTCAGCATTATGTTGTGCTAACAAGGCTGCCAGGGCACTATTAGATGCTGAGATATACAATAGAAAAGGGTTTATCAGGGACATCAGGCTGTGAGACATGAGGGTTAGTGAGATAAGCCTTTAAATCTTCAAAATCTTTTTGACATTCAGAATTCCATTGAAATTTTGAATCCTTCTTCAGTAATTACGTAAAAGGGTGAGTCCTATCTGTGAGTTGTGAAACAAATCGGCAGATGGCTTGTATCTTCCCTTGCAGACTACGAAGTTGGGATATGTTCTTAGGTGTTAGCATATTAACAATTGAGTCAATCTTTTTTGTATCCACTTCAATACCACGATTTGAAATAATAAACCCTAACAATTTGCCACTGTCTACACCAAAAACACACTTACAAGGATTTAACCGCATGTTGTATTTTCTTATTCGCTCAAAAATCTGTCAAAGATTCATAGCATGATCTTGGTGATGAATGGACTTCACCAAGATGTCATCGACATATTCTTCTAAAATATTATGCATGTAATCATGAAATATAAGGGTCATGGCGCGTTGGTAAGTAGCTCCTACGTTCTTAAGTCCAAACGACATGACCACCCAACAAAATGTACCCTGAGGTGTTATAAAAGTTGTTTTATATTGATCTTGAGGGTTTATTAGAATTTGGTTATATCCTGAAAAACCATCCATGAAGGAGAGTAAATCATGGCTAGCTATAGAATCAACAATCATATCAATGTTAGGAAGTGGAAAGTCATCTTTCAAAGATGCAAGATTCAAATCTCAGAAATCAATACACATTATTATATGACCATCAGATTTAGTGATGGCGACGATGTTCGAGATCCAAGGTGAATAGTCAATAGGGTGGATAAAGCCAGCTTGTAGAAGCTTTTCTATCTCAGCTTTGACAAGTAATGCAACCTTAGGATTCATCTTATGAATTTTTTGTTTAAATGGCTTAGCATTTGGTTTCAAGACGATATTATGTGTTACAATCTGAGGATCAATACCAGGCATATTTGAATAGTTCTAGGCAAATAGTTCAGAAAATTCATGTAATAACTTAGTCATTTCTTCTTTTTCTTATGCATGTAAGCAATCACCAATAGGAATAACTTTTTCAGTGTTGTGTTTCTCCATGAAAACATCAACAGTCTTTCCATTAAGAAGAGTACTATGGTCTAGGAGATTGGGTGATTGTGGTAGGTCTTTAGATTCTTCATCAGACTTTAGAGTGGCATTTATCATGCTAGTAGTTTTTTGAAAATATGCACAATTGTTCAAAGAATAAGGTAAGCCACATTTATGATGGTAACAAGGAATATTGTCATAAACACCCAAGAATTCCATTATCGCTTCATCTATTGAAAAGATATCCAAAGGAATCACTCCTGGAGGACAACTGGTGTCAATCATATCAAGAAATATCAAGTTAAGTGTTGATATTGTATTCACATTAAGAGTAGGACATCTACGGGCTTTAGATTCCTTGAAAGGATTATATCCAATGCCACTTGAGTAATGTCACGAAGCAAATTCTATAGGGACTTTGATTCCTTGTTGATTAATACCGCAACCATTGCCTACATAATCACAATTCTTATAAAGGATCTGAAATCCTCAACCATAAAGAGAAGCCATTTCTTTAGAAGAAGGTGGAGCTTCATAAGTTTCATAATCTATAGTGTAAGTAAAAGTGTTATCTGAATTTGTTACCAAAGAAGCTTTATGTCTCACATTTAGATCATGAGAAGATATTGATGCAATATTTGATGTTTCAGGGACAGGGTTATTGACTTTATATTCTCCCATAGAAGAAGATGTAAAATCTAATGAACCCCAATCGTCACCAAGAAAGGCATTCGATTGTTTGGACTCTTGCACAACATTGTTTGAGGCAAGAGAAGTTGACGAATCAACTTTCAAATTGTTTAAAATGTTATGACAAATGACTTGTTTTTGTGATTTGATTTGTAAACAATTATTAGGCTTAGGATCAACGTGAATAGTATGCAGTTTATCCTTGAATATAAATTTGATTGAACGATGTAAAGTAGAAGGAACTGCCCCCAATGCATGGATCCAAGGTCTACCAAGAATCATGTTGTAAGATAGAGAACAAGGCTTGACATGAATTAGAGTAGGCACAATCACAGGTCCTAATTGTACAGGTAGAGTTATAGTGCCCACTTATCGTCCAACATTGTCAAAGCCATAGATACTTATTGTTTCGGCTTAATCAAGGATGTATCAACTTTAATCTTATGTAATAAGTTAATGCCACAAACATTAAGAGATGATCCATTATCAATCATAACTCTCTTAACCAGTGTCTTTTTTATTGTAATGAAGATAATCAAAGGATCATACTGATTCTGAACTTCAATAGATGGCAACTCATGTTGTTGAAACAAAATGTTTGTTTTTGTCACATGCATACAATCTAATAGAGCTGCTACATCATTTGGCTTGACAGTGGGTGGAACAATCACCTTTTGTCAAGCTTCTTGGAGCATTTCATGGTAAGTAGGTGAAGTTTGTATAAGTTCCCAAAGAGATATCTTTGTAGGAGTAGCCCGAAGCTGCTCTACAAGATCATAGTCTGGACCAACCTTATGTGTTAAACAAGGTGCTTGAGGGAGCATAGGTTGAGAAGCTGGTAAAGATATCAGAATGCTTAGTTGTTATTTGCTTTGTTTATTATTCTAAGTGTTATATGCATGAGCAACCACATTATGACTGGGTTGTAAATTTTGATGTGTTATTTGTTTAGCATAGTTGTAAATGTGATAAGGAGGTCAAGAAGGTGGAAGACCTCTAATAGTGGGCACCAGTTTAGAAGGTGGTTTAACCACATCCGAACATAAGGTGACCACAATTTTTGGTTTTCCAGAATCTTCCTTAGTTTTAGGAACATAAATTGCATTTACAACTCTTTGAAACAACGATAGTTTAGAAGTCGTAGTGGAATGTTCAATCAAGATAAAGTCCTCAAGGGCTTCATCTAACATATTGAAGTCATCACAACTAAATGGCTCATCATATACATGAAAATCTTGCAAAAAATAATCTGACATTTTAACATGCTCTAATTAACCCAAGATTTAAATGTAAAATGATGTTGGTATGAAATTTTTATAAAAATGAAACACTATGCAAAACACCAAGATGTAGTTTCAAACTCTTTTAGTGAAGAGATAGAGAATATCATTCAAATTTTAATGCATGCACTTTCACAAATGAGGGTTTGTAATCTAAATGTGTTTTAGGACATCAAACTAATTCAGATCTGATGTTTAAAAGGATGCAAATTCTTTAGAGTGTGGGTTCACCAAAATGTCTAGGGTGAAAAAGTAGGTTTTCTTAAACAAGGTTAAGTCATATTTCTCCACTAACTAAATATTAGGAAGACAAGAACCAAGCTTGGGGTCAAGCTACTGATCACTTGTACATTCCCTAATGCTAATTAGGTCTGATCATGTGTTTAAACTAAGGTTTTTATCAAGTGTCCTTATTCACTAATCAAGTAAACCCTAATTACACCTTGTAACAGAAATCAACTGAATTCAGAGATAAAGCAGACAAAATAGATCACATAAATGTAGAGAATAAGGTTCAGAGATCATGCACCTATAAATTGAGGGATAATTGGACTAGGGCACCCACTCATTAGTCTTGCAACTTTTCATCTGTGAGAACCTTCCGCATCATCTATCTGGTGACCTCTGATAGCTCTCAGATCTCAGAGAATCTCCCCAATTGGACTAAGGCACCCACTCATCAGTCCCAAAAGTGTCAGGATCCAAAATTTTGAAATTTAGTGTCAACTGTATTCACAATATCTATCTTTCTGTCACTCCTTTTTTCCATACCCTATAAAACATGATCTGCACCTAAAGGAGATGAAAACAAATGAAGACTTGCATGAACAAGAAGGTGAATCAACAATGTCCACGGAGGATCTCCAAGATTGATGTTGGAGGCTTCAACCCTTCTCCTGATCATGAAAAAGGTGTACAAACCCTAGGAAGAGCAAGATAGTCTCAAGATCTTGGTTCCTAATCTCCATCCATTGTCTCTATGATAGCAAATTCAAAATAACTTTCAAGAGCTTCAACAAGTCATTGATCTTCAATGGCAATTTTAGTAGAGTTTTGGCATCAAACTTGCATAAAGATTGTGTGTGATAAACTGATTTCAAATGTCTTTTTATATCTAATCTTAGGAAATTTAAATTTTGAAATAACATCTCGATATCGTGTGAAAACAAAAATTTAAGAATGGAATCCCGAGGTGCATGACGGGAGTTGACACCACGCCAAGATTCAAAATCTTGAAAAATGGGGCAGGACGAGGGCACAAGTGCCTGAGTCCAGTCCCCCATTTTCTGACCAGTTCTGCGTCTAGGGGGTTCTAGGGACCCATAATCTAAATTCCCTTTCTGGGTTCCATCAATAGTGAAAGGAAGCTAGGTGTGCGGAAAACGCTTCCTACACTAATCTATTAAGGAGAGGGCTATGCAAATTCAACTTTATCCTAACTATTACAGCAATGTTAAACCATTAACATGAGATATTGCAGCAAAATGAAAGAACCAAAAAGTAGATAGAAGAAGAGAGACAAAGATTTACGGTGGGGAAAACCCTTATTGGGTGAAAAACCCCACACTCAGAAACCTGCACAATGTATTAACAAATCTGAAAGAATGTTTACAATACACTTGCAATGCAAGCTTCAATGGTCTTTGACACTCATGTCTAGAGTCAATCTGGTAGCATAACAGTACCTGTAAACCTGTGATACAAACTCCATCTCCAAGCACCTGTATATAAAGAAAATACAAGGCAATATTGGACCTATCTTGGAGTGGGCGTCCAATATGGAATCTTGGACCAAAATCCACGCCTAGGGACACTTGGTCAACACTGTAGAATGTGTCTGACACTTGTCCACAACTCCCATCCTAAAGAGGTCACCTATATCCAAAATGGGCTATGACAGATGCTCTTATGACACTCACGATCGTCATAGAATCTGTCATAGCGGTTACAACTTACAGCTGTAAGAGAATTTGTCATACACATGCTATAAATAGCATGTTCTCTTACAACACATTATATTCCACCTTGGGGCACCCAAATATGCATCATTTAAAGATGCTACATGACACATGTCATTACCTGTCTTAAAACCTTCTATTCTCGACTCTTACATGTCATAGATTCGTCATAGGAATCTGTCATAACCGTTTTAGTCAAACATTCCTTACACAACATAGAAGATGCTGACACATGGCAGAATATTCCTACCACTAAATGGGATGCCTATCTCCTCATGTGAGGACAAAATAACAAGTTGTCGTAATCCATGTAGGATTGACACATCACCGTGCCACATCCCACAATATGACAAAGTGGAATTTCTAATTATTTACAACATAGACAATTGAATAATAAATACAAACATTACAAATACAGAGAATTACCAAGGTTGAGACACCTTAATTCCCAACATTCTCCCACTTGTTGAACACCTTGTAAGAGCCAATAGAAAAACAAGATTTAACTGCTATAAGTCGAGAGGCCCATAGACTCTGAACACCATTTGAACTTCTTTGTGCCTATTGGTTTTGTCAATGCATCTGCAACATTCTTCAAAGTATCTACCTTCTCCAAATTTACCTTTCCATCCTCAACCATGTCCCTCACGAAGTGAAACTGAACATCAATGTGCTTGGTTCTAGCATGGAAAGTTGGATTCATTGCAAGGCAAATTGCACTCTGACTGTCACAACTGATCATGATCTGACCCGCATCAACACCAATATCGGAACACAATCTCTTAAGCCAAATGGCTTCCTTACAAGCATGAGTTGCTGCCATATACTCAGCTTCTGTCATGGACAAAGCAATAACTAGTTTTCGCTTACTCATCCAACTAATAGCACCACCAAACAATGTAAAAACATAAGCACTAGTGGATCTCCTGCTGTCAATGTCACCTGCCCAATCTAAATCCACAAATCCATGAATACCAACAGAATGCAGAGGTCCTAAAACATTACCATGATAGCAAATGGAATACTCAGAAGTACCCCTCAAATATTTGAACACTCGCTTAACTGCATCCCAATGAACCTGTCTAGGATTAGCCATAAATTGACTAAGGACTCCCACTGCTTGGGCAATGTCTGGGCTTATGCAGACCATAGCATACATCAAACTGCCAACATCACTAGCATAAGGTACTCTGCTCATGTCCTCCACCTCACTAGGAGATTTTGGACAATCCTTAACAGACAACTTTGTCCCCAAAGAAACGAGAACACACAATGGTCTACAATTTGCCATGCTGAATTTGTCCAACATGGACTTCACATACTTACTCTGGCTTAACTAAAGTTTTCTGTTGGTTCTGTCTCTTCTGATTTCCATTCCTAGAATGTACCTGGCTGTCTCTAAATCTTTCATTTCAAACTGAGCTGACAACTGAGATTTAAAATCAGAAATCATATTTTTACCCTTCCCAATGAGCAACATATCATCAACATATAGTGCAACAATGAGAATACAATCATGATCAAATTTATAATACACACAGTGATCCGATTTTGATCTCACAAATCTAATTGACAACACAAAGGCATCAAACTTCAAGTACCATCTCCTAGGGGATTGTTTCAAACCATACAAAGACTTCTTAAGTTTGCAAACCAAATTTTCTTTACCTTTCACCATGTAATGCTCTGGCTGTGACATGTAGATCTCTTCCTCCAAATCACCGTGAAGGAAAGCTGTCTTCACATCCATTTGTTCTACCTCCAAGTCATAAGCTGCTGTGAGTGACAACATGAATCGAATGGATGTCAGCTTTGCAATAGGAGGGAAGATCTCACCATAATCTATACCCTCCACTTGTGAATACCCCTTCGTAACCAATCTAGCCTTATACTGCTCAATACTGCCATCTGCACCAAACGTCTTCTTGAACACCCATTTGCATCCAACGGGTTTCCATCTAGGAGGCAAAGGCACCAAGTCCCAAGTTTGATTCTTTTCCAAAGAAGCCATTTCTTCATCCATGGCCTCCTTCCAAGAACCTGCATCCTTCATATCCAAAGCCTCTGATATAGTTCTAGGTTCATCACTGTTAGTGATTAAAGCATAAGCACAACTAGAATCAAGCAATGTAAAACCAAACCTTTCAGGTTGCTTTCTTATCTGTGTAGACCTCCTCAAGAGCTGAGGTTGAGGTTCAGCTTCTTCCTTTGAGCTTTCAGAGCTGTTAGAGCTCTCCTCATCATCAGGTCCAACATTGTCTTTCTGTTTAGTCTTCTCAAGGGTGAGAGGAAATTGAACAACATCCTCTTTCTTTTCTTTTTCTTCTGGCTGCAAAATAGTGGAAGAAGGTGTAAGCTCTCTGAAGATGACACTTCTGATATACAACACTTTTTCAGCCATGGGGTCCCAAAGCTTGTATCCTTTCACACCAACACTGTAGCCAATGAAGATACACTTAACAGCTTTGTTCTCCAACTTTGACCGCTTCTCCCTAGGCACATGTGCATATGCCTCACAACCAAAAACATGAAGATGCCTTACCGAAGGCTTTCTACCAGACCACACCTCCATGGGTGTCTTTCCAATAAGAGTTGATGTAGGGGATCTATTTATCAGATAGAAAGCAGTGGCAATAGCTTCAGCCCAAAACTTTTGTTCTAGACCAGCTCCACTAAGCATACTTCTAGCCTTCTCCATCAGTGTCCTGTTCATCCTCTCTACAACTCCATTTTGTTGTGGTGTGTATGGAGTTGTATTATGTCTTTCAATCCCAAGTTCCTTGCAATACTTATTGAATTCTGTAGAACAGAACTCACCACCGTTGTCAGTTCTCAAACATTTAATCTTTTTACCAGTCTGATTTTCAACAAAAGCTTTAAACTCCTTAAACTTGCTATAGACTTCAGATTTGCTTCTAAGAAAATAAATCCATGTCCTTCTACTGTAATCATCTATAAAAGATACAAAGTATACAGATTTTGATAACGAAGGAACATTAACAGGACCAAACACATCATAATGAATAAGGTCCAACACACTAGAAGACTTATGAGAACTCGTGTAAAACTGAACACGATTTTGTTTTCCATAAATGCAATGTTCGCAAAAGTCAAACTCAAGATTACAATCATCTAACCCCTCAACGAGGTTTTTATTTTTTAGGGTACACAGACCCTTCTCACCAATGTGGCCAAATCTCTTATGCCATAACATTATCTTTTCTGCAGGAAGTTTAACTTCTAATGCACGATTACAACCATCAAGACTAGAAACAACAGATTTCTTCACTACTCGTTCAGATGGTGGGGATGAAGTGACTGCTGCCCTCTTCCTTGAGTTAGAAGAACTACTGCATTGTGCAATGCATGCTTCCAGCTGAAACAGAGTACCTCTCTGAGTACCCTTAGCAAGCACCATAGATCCTCTAGTCATCTTGCATCCTTCTTTCGAAAAGACAACCTGCACACCTACATCATTCAAACTACTTACAAAAAGTAGGTTCTGTGCTAAGCATGAGATGTGCATAACCCCAGAGATCCCCTTCACTCGACCATCAGGGAATCGGATAGAGACTCTTCCATGAACAATGATCTTCGGATGAGAGTCGTCACCCAGATACACCTTTCCACCATCGAACTCCTCATACTTAGTGAACTAGTCTCGATGCAAGGTCATGTGGAATGATGCACCAGAGTCAATTAGCCACACATCATCAGATGCATGGGTTGCCAGGGCTGCGATGAAAGCATCACCGTCATCTTGTGATTTGTCAGAATCTGAATTAGGAGCTTTCTTCTTTTTCTTCTTCTCCTCTTTGCATTCCTTTCGGAAATGCCCAGTCTTGCCATAGTTCCAACAAAGAGCCTTGGACTTTCCAAGAGATTTGGATCTCCCACAGGATTTGGATCTACCCTTCTCAGCTTTCTTGTCCTTCTTCTTCTCTTTCTCCTTGGGTCTTCCACAAACTGCAAGGGCTTCTTTGGCTGCCTCAGAAGACTTTCTCCGCATCTCTTTAGACAACAGCGAAGAAACCACTTCTTCCATTTTGAATCGATCCTTCTCCATTTTTACACCAATAGATGTTAATTGTGCAACCAACATATTAAAGGCATTCATATGCTCAGCCACGGATCCTCTGTCCTCCATTCAAAGAGAATACAACTTCCTTCTCAGGAAACGTTTATTGACTAGGGATTTGGCTTGATACACATCCCCCAACTTCTTCCAAAGGAGTTTTGCAATAGCCTCCTCATGGACATTTAACAACATAGAATTGGCAAGACTAAGTCTTATGAGACCCTTAGCCTTCTGATCTTTGAGATCCCACTCATCTTGAGTCATTGTAGCTAGTTTAGTTCTGTTCACACTTTCCCAAAGGTCTTGGTCAACTAACATGTCTTCCATTTTGAGCTTCCACAACTCGAAATTACTACCATTGAACTTCTCTACTTCAAACCTTCTTGATGTGCCTGCCATCTCCTTGCTGCAATAAGATATAGAATGCTCTGCACAGACTCCCACTCAACCTAAGATTAGCTCAAAAAACCCCTACCCTACAACTAGGACCAAAGGTGATCAAGCTCTGATACCAACTGAAAGGAAGCTAGGTGTGCGGAAAACGCTTCCTACACTAATCTATTGAGGAGAGGGCTATGCAAATTCAACTTTATCCTAACTATTACAGCAATGTTAAACCATTAACATGAGATATTGCAGCAAAACACAAGAACCAAAAAGTAGATAGAAGAAGAGACAAAGATTTACGGTGGGGAAAACCCTTATCGGGTGAAAAACCCCACACTCAAAAACCTGCATAATGTATTAACAAATCTGAAAGAATGTTTACAATACACTTGCAATGCAAGATTCAATGGTCTTTGACACTCGTGTCTGGAGTCAATCTGGCAGCATAACAGTACCTATAAACCTGTGATACAAACTCCATCTCCAAGCACTTGTATATAAAGAAAATACAAGGCAATATTGGACCTATCTTGGAATGGGCGTCCAATATGGCATCTTGGACCAAAACCCATGCCTAGGGACACTTGGTCAACATTGTAGAATGTGTCTGACACTTGTCCACAGCTCCCATCCCAAAGAGGTCACCTATTTCCAAAATGGGCTATGATAGATGCTCTTACGACACTTACGACCGTCATAGAATCTGTCATAGCGGTTACAACTTACAGCTGTAAGAGAATCTATCATACACATGTTATAAATAGCATATTCTCTTACAACACATCATATTCCACCTTGGGGCACCCAAATATGCCTCATTCAAATATGCTACATGACACATGTCATTACCTGTCTTACAACCTTCTATTCTCAACTCTTACATGTCATAGATTCATCATAGGAATCCCTCATAACCGTTTCGGTCAAACATTCCTTACACAACATAGAAGATGTTGACACATGGTAGAATATTCCTACCACTAAGTGGGATGCCTAACTCCTCATGTGAGGACAAAATAACAAGTTGTCATAATCCATGTAGGATTGACACATCACCGTGCCACATCCCACAATATGACAAAGTGGAATTTCTAATTATTTACAGGCAATTGAATAATAAATACAAACATTACAAATGCAGAGAATTACCAAGGTTGAGACACCTTAATTCCCAACAAATAGTTATATCAGAAAATGAACATTTTGCAAATAGACACAAGCCAAAGGGTTTTAGGAAGGCCAAAAACAAAGAGGTTAAGAGGACACCAAAGGTGAGGAGCTAAACTGAGGGAAATTGTACCATTCGATACAGGAGGACAATTTCTAATGTAACAGTTCCAGAACAAGCCAGGTGCGAATGGTTGGCACATCAGATGGGCTTTTACCTCAAACAAGATAGAGGGGTAGAGGAGCCAATAGACTACAAGGAGATAGCCCTCCAGTGTGATATGAGACCTTGTTGGAGGACCAGTAACATGATTAGTTGGGGGGTGTGATGAGACCATGATTTGTCTTGTTTTTATTGCTTTAATTACCTATTTCCCAAAGAAATTTCCAGACTTGTCTATGACTTAATTATGTCTATGTTTATCCCAAATACACTAAAGCATGAAGATGATATATAATATGTTGTTAATTAATATGTGTGGACAATTGATTGTTCATGTAATATGTTAGTATTTTATGTTGATTTTAGTCATAGTGATGCATAAATACTATGTGGTGTACTAACTCCTCATGCAACAAGAGCGTGGCTTCATATCATGAAGAACACTGGACAACCCACAGCTGAAGGAGATGCTGATATCTATAGAAGATGATATAGGTACCTGCAACCAAAGGAAGAAGATCCTGAATTGACTGGGATGAGTCATCCATGACTCCATAATGGTTATCCTTCAATGAATGATGCAATCGTACATGATGAAGAATCTAGAACGTGTTCTCTATTCCATTTCTAATTCATTGATTATTCTTCCTAGATAACGAAGAGATGGAGTTGCAGTAGGACTGTATTATCTATACCGCCATCATGTTAGTTTCCTATTTCTAATTGCTCTGTAATAAAGTCTTTTTCCTACGATGTTTGATAATGGATAGTAGTGGCATTTATTGTTTAGTAGCTTTTATTTATATAGACAATGTTGATCTCGGTTAGCTAGATTGGATGAGATTAGATTTTGCTTCATACAGATTGAATAGAGATCATAGTATCAGATTTTGTTGTATCATTGTTACCTTTGCATTTAATAAAGGAATATGTGTTTTGAGTTATTTTAATGACTGCAAAGATTCAATAGAGATTTAGCTAGATCTTGTGGGATCATAGTCATTCAAGCCAACCACTTGAGGTACTGTGTTTCTCCACCTTGTTCATATGTTCATTTATAAATTGTATGTTTATATAAATGTGTGATTGATGTGTGTTGTAAGTAATGTGAAGTAGTTTAACTTTGGTAATTTCTGTTATTAAGTCCATTGAGTCAAGGTGATCACCAACCGAACCAATTGATAGTTGCTCTCTTCATAGAAGTTACAAAGAATCTTTTGATTACTGCTATGTTAGATAAGCTCAGTTATTTTCCATTATTCCTATTTACTTAGAGTATTGCATTTACTTTATTTAGTTCCCTTACACAACCTCTAGGATAAAACTCATGAATACTCAATTGTACACACAATACATGCGTCATCCAGGAAGAAAATGATTCCCTGGTTTGACAATGTAAATGTAGCATGTCATATAACCAGTAGGTTGCTTGATATAGGATTTGTTGGTTCGTTGAGTAGTGTGCATGCCCTTTCTACATCAATATATTGGTTAATAATGGAGCTTGATACTTGTTCCAACCCTCATCCATTAACCTAGGAAGGTGAGATGGGATGGTGACAAGTCCACCATCTCTCTTCCTAAAACCTATCCACACTAATTTCTTCCCAAGGAACTTGGGAGTGGTCAAATCTAACCCAAAACCTAAATTTCAAAGCCCAAAAGGTGCCCAACCCATAGCTACTTGACCTAAGGACCTAAAAACATCAAAATACTTAAGAAAATGATATTTTAAGATCCCCAAAAAATACCCCTAATTACAAATCCGAAATTTGACACATAAGCTCTCCACCCATGACACACTCAACAACCTTAACACAAAAATTAAAATCCAATTAACATTATCATTAAATCACATTACAACATTTGTACAACAATAAAGACTTTAGTCCCTATTATGGACTAAGATCAAGCATCATAGGGGAATCCACATGGGGTTTCTAGAAGACTTATGAAATTCCATTGGCCATGGAAGGTACCTTCGCAACTCAATTGCACACATCGATACATCCAATATATATAGCTGAAGCAACTTGAAGTGTGATTTCCAAACATAATTACATCCAATGCAAACATCTATAATTTAATTGATAACCACGATTTATTTAATCATCCAAGTGCATATCATTTCAATTTAATTTCCATTTCATAATATCTCATAGTGGCATCACATATGCATTACACTAATCTACTAACATAGGCACTCACTTTCGATTCAAATCAACTAGTTTAATTGCATAATACTCAAAGCATAATTAAATGACATATATATAATAAAATCAAAGTATAAATTCATCACATAAAATTGAATTATAACATAACCATCTTTTAATTAGTCCCTCATCATCATATACCATTTAAATCAACTATAATCCAGACATCATTGTCTAATATAGTCTATCAAAGAGGATCATAAGTCCATACACAAATGTCCAAAATTTAGGAGTATAAAAACTATAATAGGACCCATAGTGCAATTAAATCTACCACACAAGGATGGGCCTCATATCCTCCCCCCCCCAAGACTAAACTTCCTCCTAGAAGTTAGCAATGAGGTGAGGATAGAGTAACCCACCTTCAAGCCATCCTAACATAGTGATGAGGTCAAAATGATTCATTAAACAAGCAATAAGGGAAAATCAAATAGTCACTTAAAACTATCACCACCTAACAAGCATCCTAGATGACAACCTTCTCTAAGACAGGAGCACCCAAGAATTTAAGAGCAATACTTGCACCATTAACTCTACTTATGTTTTCAACATAGGATAAGCATATCAAATCCCCTAAACAAGCTCACAATAATTGTTACAAGGTTACATAAGGTGTAGTCACACCAAGGAAGGTTAGTACCACAATAAACCTTTTTGTTATCACCTATCAATTTAGCAGGATAGCTAACCTCTCCTATCCATCAAGAATAACTCAGACTAAATTATATGTAGCAAAAAGGAAGTTGGACAATCAATGAGTTAGAAAGACACCATGAACAATCATAGCTAAGAAAACATTTATGCCCTTCTTGCAAATGTTACTATTTCACAACTCTTAACTCTTATGCAACATGCACGAGACTCACATGTCTTGACTACATTCATCACTGAAAAGACTTCACTAGACTCATGAGGTGAGATTTGTGGGGTTTAACAAGAGCCATAACATGTTTGATCAACCCTAGGACCAAGGGACTATAATTGAATGCCCACGAGGTAACAACAACACTTAGCCAACTTATGAGTCGTTGTAGAATTTATATAGTCTTTGATACAAGGAATTGATATCACAAGTGTCATAGATAACAATAGGATGGTCTCAGGGTCCTCCCCAGGTATCCTTTCAAACCTTTCCTGGTACCTTTCTCTTATTTGAGTAAGGGTTTGTACTCTAATAGGAAGGTACATAAGAAAACCCAAACCTAGACCTATGAGAAAAGAAAGGGTTATGACTATTCCACATCGGTATCATTTGCAACTCCAAACCAAATGATATCATACCCCAAACCATATGCTCTCCTTTACATCCTACTAGGTACTCCTTTTGGATATGGCAGTTCACACAAGTCAGATTACTACACAAGTACCGGTAGTAACAACCATTAGGAAAGGCCTCAAAATAATAAAATTTGCAATAATATAAGATCTCAAATTAAATTCACCATTAAAATTCAAAAGAATAAAGTTCAAAAAGAAAATCAAGTTCAAAAGTGGCCACTAATGCAATATCCAAAAATTCAAACCAAAATACGATTAAACAAGTCCTCGAGGCAAGGAGGACCCTTTTAAAATAAATTGGCCAAGTAGCCCAAGGAAATGAATTTCAACATTGGTGGTTTCACAAATAAGAAGTTTCACAATTAAATCAATAAATAAGTATCAATCCAACAAACTCATAAAAAACAATTGCACATTACAACACCATATGGCCTTATCAAAGCCATCTAAGGGGAGAAGACGAACAGTGGTTTCAAACCACAAGAAGTTCCTAAAAATATCTTATCCTAACAAACACCCACATTTCCCATGTAACCTAGGACATGCTTTGAAAATAATGCCAAGATCCATGTGTCCTAGAGTATCACATATGTAAGTGTCTAAAGTTTTTTTAATTCTCGAGCAGGAATATAAACCAAATTCCCTCATGGAACTACCAAACACCATCCCAAAATTTCAAGTCACCTCTATATCAATGTGTAAACATGCCTACAATTCATATTACACATCCTATAATCCTTCCCATGCTATCAAACTTGTTAGAACAAAATCCATGTGGCATACTAACTCAAGTTGTGACTAGCATCATGTTAACTATCCTAGTAAAACTCCACGGGAGTCACTAGAATAAAATGTTCACAATTAAACTCAAAATTTGGTGACCATTTCCATAAGTATGCCTTAATCTAAAGGTGGTGCTAAGGATCCATATATGATGGTAGTCCCAAATTCTAGTATCCCAACAAGAACCAAGCATTAGAACTTGATGAGAGAATAGGATCCAGGTTCAATGTCGAACACAAGTGACAAGGAGGTAGATTTGTACTACGGAACAACTAGGTGTGGTCCTAGTGTGAGGGGAAGTCTATTAGGAACTCAACAACCAAGAGAATTACAATCTTTCAAAAGGGTCCTTCCTCCCTCAACCCTTAGTTACATTATCATACTCTAAGTCTAGAGGGTGGTTCGACACTAGGAAAGACACCCACACAAAATGTAATCAGAGGGCATGGAGAGCGACTCGCACATTTCCTTTCAAAGACACACCCTCAATTATTTCAAAGGGAGCATGTGCATAGATCACATGTAGCATCCACAACCCTTCTCCACTAGTACAAGTATACCTTGAGTCACCAACTAGAGATGTGATCGCAAGGTTTTCTAGAATTTACTTATCACACTCTACATGTCCATTACTTACTTCTAATTCCACACCACCATCTAAGATGAATACTCAGGTATATAGTCACATATATTTACATAGATTAAGGAACACCTTTCCCCTATCCAACTCTATACCTAGAATTATCATTAACTATATATAATAAGTGAGGGAGTCAGGTTGTCATTGATGCCAAAAGGTGTTGTGTTCTCAAGTTTGATGTCATATTGGTTATGCTTCACTTATGTTCATCATGCTTTCAGGATATCTTATGATGGTGTTGGGAAAGTAAAGAGTTGGGTTATATTGTTTCACTTATCTGGTGCTCATGATGTTCTTCTTAATGATTGATGTTCATGGTATAATGTTCATTTTTCTTCACTTCAGGAGTTGCAGTGTTTTGGTTTCACAGGTTCTATTAATAGGTCAGTAACATTTGGCAAAGTAATGTGTGCACTACTCATTTGAAGATAGAGCTAATATTCTTGAATTGGTTTGGTTACGTTAATATGGGGAACACAGTTCAAAAGAATGGATTTATACTCTTGGTCTTCACAGGTTTGATCTTCTTGGTGCTTTCGAAGTTGATAGGTTGGTTGACAAGTTGATCTTCATACCCTTCATGACCTACTTGTGTCCTCACATCCAAAATATCCTTGTATCTTGTGTCATAGTGTCATGTTATCATATTTTATATCCTTAAAACCATCTTGGTTTAAACATTGTATAAATCCTTATCCTAAATGCCAAGTGTTATATCCTTGCCTTTTTAAACTGTCTCTGAGATCTGTATTTAATGAGTATGTAACTACATTTAAATGTGTCTCATCAGTTTTTACTACATACTACAAGGTATCATGTTTCTAAACACTTAAAATCCTTGTCAAAGATCCTTATCTAAACCTAGGCTCACCTGTCATTTCTTTTTGTTTTAACATGATGGTGACTGGTTGAGGCAGTAAGAGTCACTTAAAGTGACCTGTTAGAGGGCTCCTTGGACATGGCGGTGACCGGCCCTTTCATAAGAGAGACTTAATGCTTTGGTCTTCATATGTTATGGTGAGCGCGAATAGAGAATCTATGGTTGGGTTTAAAAGTTGTTTGAGCGGTAAAATGAATTCAAAGGATAAGTTTTAAATCTCAAGAAGCGCGTGAGGTCAAAGTCTATGAATAAGTCTTGAGCGCCAAATGTGAAGTATATGCCTTAAGCAAAATGGGCATGGGTTTAAGGAGAGCTCGTTGAATGTGTATTATTCCTCATTCAAATTTTTATGAAAAGCATGACTTTATAGTAAAAGACTTCCAAAAGAAGAAATTCCATGTAAAGGAGAGCTCGACATAACTTGGAATAAATTGGTCTTATTTTTTAAAAGGAAATAGGCATATTTTCGTTGGAATGTTTTAGTTACATAAAGCATATGGGTGGCACGATTTATGCTTATCCTTAAAAGATTTTTTTAGGAAATTTGTTTAAATTTCTATTTTTTAAAAGGCTTGAATTCAATATAGAATGTATTTTGAGTTTTTCAAGGAGCCTTTATAGGAGATAGTTGTTTTTTAAAAAGCAATATTTTTGGGAGACTATTTCTAAAATGCCATTGAAGAATTTTGTGAAGGTGAAGATTTTTATAGAGGATGAAGATATTATCATTGAAGATTAATTTTCTTGAGAAGATAAAGAGTTTGATTATAGGAATTTGTAGAGAAGGAGATTGCATGAAGATGAAAAGTCTTATGCAAATTGAAGTTTCTTTTCAGGAATATGAAGAATTATACATGAAGGCAAATTAATTGAAGAATTATTTTTTATAGAAGATTTTCTTTTGCAGAGAAGATGAATCTTTGAAGGATTAAAATGTTTTTTTAATCAGTTATTTTGTGAGCAGGACATTGGATGAAGATATTAGTTTTGAAGACAATATTTACAGGGATGAGAATATGAAAAGACTTATTTGAAGACATTGAAGAAAATAGGAAGTTGGATTTTGAATCTAGAGGGTCATTTACAGACAAAAATGAAATATTGTAATTTTCGTTATGTGAAGTTTTTGAAAAGAATTTCCAGGTGCTTCAACAAGACTGAGGAAGATGGAATAATATGTTTTTGTTTCAGATGCAAAGTCAAATTAACTTTGTTACAGGGGATTGATTTTCTTTTGAAGAATATGAAAGGTCATATGAAAATGATTTTGCAGAATGTTGAGAGGTATCTCATATTAATTGGCTTCACATTGATAGAGTGAGTGTGTGGAACTGTATACAGAGAATGAATTGTTTGAGCATCAGATGCAGGATTGGAGACATACACATGGAGAAATCACATATGTAGCTTGTTTGCAGAAGTATGTAAAAGAAAATGGTCTTGATTAGAAAATCAAACAGGAGGTATAAGGTTGTATATAATGGTGCAAATCTGATTGAACGACAATCATGTCTTGCACACAAAGTTTAATGTTTTGTTAATAGTGATTGTGTTTGCCAGTGAGGCACAGTATGCCAATGAGGCTTGTGGTCAGTGAGACTTCTGTATATGTCAGTAGACATTTGTAAGAAGATTTTTCATTTAAGCCAGTGAGGCAGTTCTGGAGTGGTTTTTCTACCCCCGGAGGGTTTTCCACTCATGCAATTCTTCTGTCTTGATTCATATTGATCTTCTCTCTGTGGTTGTATGTTTTACTCATGAGTTTTGTTTATGTGTTTGACAAAGTTATGTGCATATGTGTTTAACAATTCAATGATAACTTTCTCTCCTTGTGCTCTCCAAGTTAAAGTTTGTAAAAAGATTCAAAAATTCACACAACACTGATTCACCCCCCCTCTCAGTGTTGTCATTAACTCCTACAATAAGTCCTTTAGATTTACCACATCCAAAGGTACAAGATCGTACAACCAGTTGTACTAGGAATTCATTCCCAAGACTCTTCAATAAGCCAAACTACTAATGGCAACTAGATAGAAGAAGCAACATAACATTATCTTAACATAAGCAACCACTTACTCACATCAAGCATTAACAAGAGTCTTTTAATACTCATAGAAATGCATTTCTAAAGGAGGGGTTTTCACAACAACCCTTGCTAACCTTGCATCAAATTAATTTATTTTCCAAGATATCTTGGCATCACAAAACTTGACTGAGGTCTTCCATGCACACAAAACAATCCAATTTTTAATGGCATTCCCCACCTTATGAAGACTTATATATATAATCAATAAGGAAGGAAACACTATGAGGATCAAACTGCCCTTAAATTCCCATTTAGGAAGCCATTATAGTACTATTCACACAACTAGATCTTACTTCCAGTATATCATAGTATGGTTCAAATATCATGGAGTTATCTAAACTTTATATCAATATTAATCAAGGCATCTTTTTGAAAGTTAATCAAGAGCATCACACACATTATCTAAACACACAAGACACAATTACCATACTAAGAGACTATCCTAAAGTGGCACACAAGGTGTCATATGGTTCATAAAGTGGAGAGTGCATTACCAATCCACTATTATCATTTTACACAACGTAGAAGGATACATAAGGTAATAACAATTAATAGGCCCTTATGCATTATACTCTTATTTATACAGACTATTCGTGCTCAAAACAAGGGTAGCATAATCACACATGAGGAGGTAGCTCATCATCCTAATCACATGTCAAGGTGTCAATTATCCAATAGGGACAGCTAACACTATAACATAAGGTATGCATTACATGTACCCCTTCAACATTTGAGCATCCTAACAAGGAGCCTAATAAGCTAGATAAAAACTTATCCCTACACTCCCTAAATTAACTAATCAAAAACATGATGGGAAGGCACAAAATTTGGGGCATATGTATTGCCCAAAATCAATATACTCTATCAATGCAAACTTCCTCTTGCATGGTAGAATATACACTATTCCACATACACACTCACATGACATGCAAACACCCACATCATGCAACATGCAAACATATAGGTTCACAATGACATGCCTTTAAGATTTACTACTAGATAAATGGTGTAAAATACTCTTCATTCCTAAGGATATGATGCAAAAAGGTTGGCAACTTACTCTATCTCAAGGTCTACTATACGTCACTTGCTAGGAGCAAGAGTAAGATCCACAAAACTTTAATGTATCTAAACATCTCTTTTATTAGTGAAACTTAGAATGATGCTATAAAAGTTGTTTAAACTCAAGTATCTAGGATTTTCTAGGTCTTTCAATCACTTACACATTGCGTTTGTACTTCTCAAGTGTCTACGACATGAAGTCATATAGGTGGGTTAGCAAGAATCAATATAGGGAATTATAGTCATTCCCATGCAAGGTGTATTACAACCTCATCAAGAAGTATAGTTAGAAATAATAATGTGTTCTCAGGTACACACCACTAACAAGTAGCCTGACACACACAATCCTATACACCCAGAGCTCCTAGAGTTGAAACCTGGCTCTAATATCAAATGTCATTCTCACATTTGTACATGGACATGAAAACTAAACCAATAATTTTTTTTGAGAAAACAACCCTCGTAAACTTCAATCGCACCTTGCATGGTAGTTTAACATGCACACTTGATGATGTTGCACATACAACCTAATGTGGAGCACACTGCACAAAGTGGGAAAGGGGATCTGAAGCATATGGTTGTGGCAAAACTCCTTTTGCACACCTTGCGAGAAGGAAGGATGACCTAATTAGGGTTTTACATCACTTCACATGACACCACAAGGGAGAATCCTTTGTGAGGCAATTTTCCCTTAGGCACCTAGATAAATGCAGAATCAGTCTCACCCTTAACATGCAAGGTCTAAACACCTAACTAACATGAAACCCTAGTATGCTAGTATATAATTGGAAATCAAATTGATAGAAAAATTAAATAATTCACCATTAAAATAATGACATTACCAAATAAGATAATGTGATTAACTACTAAATTCAAAATTTAGAACGTTTTCCTGAAACAAAACAAAATTCCTATTACAAAAATTAAAATATGGCTAACAACTAAAAGGTTACAAAAATCTAATTAAAATGTGGCAAGTAAATATTTATATTAAGTCCAATATTTAAATAAATGGAAGTGAATCAAACATTATCAAAGAATTAAATTCACAACCCCAAAACTATATTAAAATTAATCTAAGAATTTAAATTTCGATTTAACATAAAATACCATTTTAATTTTCCCTAAATATAGAATTTAGTAAAATGTCTAAATTTCTTTTCCAAGGTAAATGCAATAACTCAAATTGGAATAAATATGATAATTCATTCCATTCAAAATTGTATTTAATTTTTTTGTTAAAGTATTAATTTCAATTTAATATAAAATAAAGGAAAAACACTTTCAATTTCCAAAACTATTGAGTTAAATAAAATCACTAGTTACCTATTTCTTAAAAGAGATGCAAGGATTAAATAATCAAACTAATTAATTACATTAACCAATAAATTAAATCGTAAATCAAATGATTAATTCCAACAAAATTTACAACTTAAATAAATCATTTTAAGACTAGTTAAAAAGGAAAACTCATACAACTTAGCTTAAAAGAGTTAATTCCCTTAACCAAAATTAATTAGCCGTAAACACCATCAAGGCCCTAAACCTATTAGGGCAACCTTAAAAGCCCTAATATTCAAGTTTAAAAAGAAGCTCATCCCCTCACTATTCTCACACAACTTGTTTTGGAACTTGAAGCAAGAGGGAAGGAAAAGAAAGCGGGTTTCAAGAATACAAGGTGAAATTAATTTCACTATATTAGTTTTCAATTTATTTTCCAACTTATTTTATTTTGTTCCTATTTTCTAGAATTGTTTATTACTCCTACTACTAATTTGTTACGGTTCTCATGATGGAGATCCAAGCTCGAATCCCCCGAGTAACATGTGGTTTCTATGTGGCTTCTAAGTTGAATATGTTTGAATAAGTGGATATGTGGATGGGGAGGAGGTCCCCCTTGTGACCTCTGCTGGAGTGGGCTAGCCTAAACATCCTCACACTTACAAAACAATATATATATAAAGAAGGGTTCTAATTTTATTTTATTTTCCTTTGAAGTGCATAATAATAATACAAAATAGAGAAATAATAATTATATACACACACAACTGTATATATACACAATTATACATACAACTATATATACATAGTTATATATACAACTATATATATAATATATACCCTAAACATATGTTTTAAATGTTAAAATAATAGAAGGTATTAAAAAATCAAAATAATAGTTAGGACTGAATGAGGCTAAGCCTTGCAGGGGATGGCATCCTGTGTGATGTTGAGTACCCCACAGGGGCTATGCTCCCTTTGGGGAAGGTGAAGCCCTACTTGCCACGACACTATTGTAGTGGGGGCTTTTGCTCCCCTCCCCTGTACAAAAGGGTCACAGGGGAAGGAGTCTCCTATGCTCTAAATTTATTTATTTTAATAAAACTTCATATATATATATATATATTGATAGATGAGCACTACCATAGGGGGTAGCTCCCTTTGAGTAAAATTGATAGCAAAAACAAAATTGAAAATGCATTGCCTCCATGAGAGCATGTTGATTCAAAATACAAAGAGTTTTTCATTCAGCACACGTAGGTGTCACAAACCTCTTCGTTGCATTTGTAACCACATTCTACTCTCATTCGCTGCGCCATTTCTGATAAAAATCCAATATTGAAGGTGGGATGGACCTTTGCAATGGGTATGGATTTAAGTGAACTATTTGAGAAGGTGCCAATCAAGCCATTCTGCTAAATCTATGCATTATGATTCCAAATCTCTTCCTTACGATTCTTGCTTGTCCACCTCCAAAATCATGCCAAGCCCATCCCAGTCTGTAGCACTATTAGATAATTTAGTCATTTCCATCTGCTCTATTGCTTGATTAGCAAGGAAATTGATAGCTTTATTTGTTTCTCTATAGTTGTGTGAGAGAGAGAAGTTTTCCAACTTGTCTAATTTATCCCATATATCTTTAATCCACTGTTGTAGTTCCCAATTTGTAGCTTCCTTCTTCTTTATCACATTTATGCATAGTAAATAATCACCTTCAATTTCCACTTCTTTAATGTTCTTTTGGATATAGATTTGTAGTCCTTCACTTAGAGCTTCCATTTCAGCATCATTGTTTGTGCTGATAGATAGATTTTTGGAAGAAGCCCAAATTAGGATTCCTGCCTCATCTCTGATGATGCATCTTGCACCTGAGGCTCCCCGGATTGCCTCTTGAGGCCTCGTCAAAGTTCATTTTCATTTTACCTCGAGGAGGGGCCATCCACTTTGCTTTCTTTCTCCTTTCTCTTGAATCATGGGTGCTTCTGAAGGCCTCCAAAGTTGGGACCTTGAGGCCTAGCCAATATTTCATGATGTTGTTTTCCCAACAAGAAAATATCATATTGTTAGAGTCCCTCACTTTTACATTTAGTACTTCGCATGTTCCTTGCTCTACCTTTTTACATACTTGGTCTTCTGTACTTTCTATGTCATTGAAGATCCATCTGTTCCATTCTTTCCAGAGGTGCTAGATAGCATTGAGGAGCATACGGTCCATATTCCACTCCAAAGTGAGTCACTATATAGCTAAGGCCAGCTTTGAAAAATCTCTTTGAGATACTTTTGCCATGCACTCTTCCATTCCAATCAATTGCAAAGCCAATCCCAACAATTGCTTGCATACAGGCAGGTCAGGAGCAAATGGTTAGTTGTTTCCACATCACTTTTGCATAATGGACATTTGCTAGGGTCAGAATTGCTAATTGCGTGCAGTTGATCCTCAATTAGTATCTTCTTCTGGAGAGCGGTCCAACTGAAGGCCCCATCTTTCGACATAACCCAATGGCTCTAGCAAAGGTTCTTTGGCCAATCCTCTTTGCACAATTAAGAGTCTTGGATTTGGTAACCAATTTTCATCGAGTATGTTCCTGATTTGGAGCCACACCATATGAGTCTATCTTTCCTTGTGTTAAAAATTACCTTGTAGTTACTTAATTCTTCTTTCAGTCTTATCTTTACTCGATCTTCAATCGGTGCATTACATAAATCTTTCCATTTCCAGCCTGTGTCCATGTCACTCACTGAACTTTCCACATAATCTGCTACCTTTTCTCCCTAAATATCTTCCATGATTTCTTTACAATCTTTGAGTTCTTCAATTTCCTTTAGTGGGATGTGGCCGTCCCAAGAATCTAACCAAAAGTTGGCTAATTTCCCATCATTAACTACCCATAAGAGATGGTTAGTTATTATGAAGCAATTGTCCATTATGAATTTCCAAATATGGGAGCCACTTGGAGTGCCTACAATCATTAGTATTCTTTCTGGTGCTGATGAGTCCAAGTATTTATTCCTTAGTATCTTGCACCAGAGCTCATCTGGGGACATAAACATTCCCCATGTTAGCTTTGCCCCTAGCACTCTGTTATGTTTAATCAAGTCCCTAATGCCGACACCTCCTTCTAATTTGCCTTTTTTCTCCGTATCCCAATGCACCAAGGGGATCCTCCTCTATTCATTTGAGCCATCCCATAGGAATTTCTTCAAAATATTGTTTACGCAATTTGCTGCTCCTTTAGTAAGTTGGATGCAAGACATTTTGTAAATTGGGATCACGGATAACAGAGATTTGACCATTAGAATTATCCTTTCTAGAGACAATCATCTTCCCTTTCAAGCTTCTACCTTTGTTTTGTAGGAGTCCACTGTATTTACCCATAAGCTTGTCCTCACTACTCCTTTGAAAATAGGGGTGTTGGTGATTGTTTTGATGCAATCATAACAATTAGTTAAAATTCACATAAAATGAACCAAAACTGACTTGAAAGATATGAAGGAATCGGTTAAGATTCACTTAATCCCAAGTTTAATATGGTCAGGTCTTGACCTGTTGGGCAAATTCAGTTGGTCAATGTGAAGCTGTAATGTTCAAGGGGCCTTACGCAATTTAGGGTTTCTTGCTGGTTTACTGGACTCAAACTATGCAAAAAGATCATGAATATCAGCAAGTTGTTTATTCCTTTTGCATAAAAAATGTTATTGTGCTGCAAAGCTTTTAAATGGTTTTTTCTTGAATTATTGCAGCTTTCTCCTCTTAAATATTTATGAAAACTATCTACTTTTAACTCTGTTATGCATGCTTCTTCAAATATGAGACAAATTTCCTTCAAATTTCTACGTTTTCAGCTAAGTATTTTTAGATGGGTTGGGAAAAGTTAGAAAGATCTAATCTAAATTTCATTTAAATCTACCAAAGGATCTAATTATTCTGTTATGCACTATATAAATTATATAGTAACTTGATCAAATCCACAGACAAAAACCTTAAATGTAAGTTCTGAGCATTTTCACAAACATACACTTAAAATTGCAAGCTCTAAGAGAAAATATTTCAAAACACAATGAAGAGCAGGAAAACACTTAGAAGATAGATGCAGAATTCTAGATTCAATTGCATTAGAAATAGACAGTCATACATGATTTACAATGTCGGAATGACTCTTAGTTTCATTGATCAAACTACAGAGAACTTACAAGCTTTACAGATATAGTAAGGAAGCCAGATGTTCCACGCATTCCTTATTGCAGACAACAGGCAACCTCCTCTAAACTAAACTATGCTCAGAAAGAATTTACAATGCTGGCAAAATGCTAAAATCCCTGTGTAAAGTATTACAGTGTAGAGAGGCACAATATAAAGACTCTGATTGTCCTCACTGCAGCAAAAAAAACCCTAATTTAGACCCTTGGTTCAAACCTCTGGTTACAATAATAAATGCTGGTGAACCAGTCTCTCAAAAAATACCTCCGAGCATACATCAAATCTGGGCGAAATATTGTCCTTCTGAAACCTTAGCAACTTAATAATAACTTGTGTGGTCTGCTGCAGTAATGTCTTCAGCTGCATTTTGTCCTTATCAATGAATGGCCTTTGACTTCCTCACCCCTCGTCCTTATCTTCCTCTGTTCTTGAGATCTAATTTCCTCCTCCGTGATGTCACCGCTATTAAATTCTAGCTCCCCGCTCAACTGCAAACCTACAAAAATAGACAAGCAATAAGTATCATCCTTTAATAAACAATAGGAAGAAAATAGCTCCCAAATCTGGTGCAGGACACATCAATTGGGTCTTGAATCTGTGAAAATCACATGTTTAGAATGCATTTTTAACGTTTAAACTAGCTGAGTCAACCATCGTTGACCAAAAATATGCACTCGGGCCCTAAATGCCCTTTAAATTCTTACTGTTATGCCACTTCCCACCCATCGGCGTGATATTCCTTATCGGCGAGTCCAAAAACTATTTGGCCGATAACCATTGTTTGGCCGATGTCTTATATCGGCGTGAGTTTCACTGAAATAGCCCTAGCGGCTTGTGTTCCCTTCCCATCGGTATGACACTACCCATCAGCGAAAGTCTAAAGTGTTGTTTCGATTGTTATTCGTTATGCCGATCGCCTCCTTATTTCCTTCTATCGGCGTAACATTAAACATCTCCCGCTGATCACTTTACTTCATCGATCGCCTTATATCGGCGTGACTCCTCTCTATTGGCGAAGGCTTAACACTCCGCTCCAATCACTGTTGTTTGGCCGATATAGCCCCTTCAATATTCGGCTAAGTCTTTTCTCATCCATCGGCGTGACTTAAGATATCGGTAAAGCAATTTAGAACTTCACCGATCGCCATTCTCTAGCCGATGCCCTTTGTTTCCTTCTATCAGCGTAACCATAACCCTCGGCAAGACATTTTCAAATACTGCTGATATCCAATGTTACACCAATGGGCATTGTTCATCGGGGAGACACAACCTTTTGTGGCCGACAATATAAGTTATACTGATGGCAAAAGGCCATCGGGGAGATCATACCCCCTTTGGAGAGACAATTTCAAACTCCACCGATATCAAATGTTATACTGATGGGCACAGCACCTCGGAGAGACAATACTCATCGGGGAGACAAGTTCAAAGCACTCCGATATTTAAAAGTTATGCCGATGAACGCAAGCACTTGCATCCCCGGATATGCAAGTGGGAAATATACAATGCTTTAATTCATCCCAACCTCCTCTTTGCGTCTGCACAAAGTATATTTCACTGTAATGTTATAATGTATGTATGAAATATAGATTGTGCCAAACATGTAATGTTTTACCATCGTATAATAACTCTTTGGGTCTACCATTGTATAAGTGCATTGTATATTTCCTACAAAACATACAATCATGAGATACAAAGTGGGTCCGAAACAACAATTCATTTTAACCTAAAATCCATCCTGCATGTATATTTCAAAATTTTAACTAGATGCCTACAAGGAGAAGGACCTACAACTGACCTTGCATCATGCAAAACCTGATCTACAAACCTGAATGTTCATTTTATCTTAAATAATCATAACTTGCAAAATATGGCAAATTTTAAGATGGTTCAAAAAGCAACCCTAGCTCATTTTTCACAAGGAATCCAACCATATCATGCACTGGTACTGAAAATACATTTTTCTCTATTTTTTAACAAAGTTTGCAAATTTTTCCTCTTTTCCCTTTACCACCAAACAGAACAACAAACCAAAAGCAAAAAAAGCAAAGCAACAGTAGGGGTCCTCATTTTGCTAAGGAGTAAAATGGGGCGTGTTGTGAACATCACAACAACTAGCAACCAAACAAAACAATTAAATTCAAAGCATTTAAGAAAACTAGATGAAATAAATCCATAACTTCCAACTATCCTTCTTGCAAATCATTATCCAACTTGAGACTTAAGGTATTTAATAAGGGTGCATGAATTTTCATTTTCAGTTTAAGTACGTGCAAGTGATTAATTATCCTCATCTTGAAGATCAGTTGAACAAACGAGTGACTGACATTAGCCTACGTAGTTGAGGATATTCCCTCATAGCCAACCGGATAGAGCCTTGCTGCCAGTGAGTGTCTATAGCCCCGGCAAGGTTATCGTTAGAATTCTCCTAAGTAGAGCCCCACTGCCAGCGAGCGTCTATAGCCCCAGTAGAGTTACTTAGATGGCTTAATTTGGATTTTTAGTATAATCCACTTTATTTATTTTTTTATATTTTATATTTTATGATTTCAATGTTTGGTAAATATTTCACAAGATATTTCAATTTGTTACTTCATGATGCAAGGAGTGAGCACTTGCTGAAATTAAGATGATAATTGTAATGGTAGCAAGGGTGACCTCAGATTTTTCACCTAATATCTACACTGGTAAGTTCAACAAACCCAAGGATTTTAGGTGTGTCGTTGTGAGAAACCTCCTTGAATTCTCAATCACATTTATTGAATACTAAATTTTAGAAGCTAAAAAACTCTCTACATTCATGACAGTCACAACAAGTTATGCATAAATTGCAAATGATTAACTTGAATATTCTGAATTTTATACTGTTTTCAATGGTTGTTAGCTTGCCCCTTAATACTCTAAAGTAAGACAAAGATCCCTGCTGAGGAGACAACAAACAAACCAACCAAACAGACTGTACAAGGAAAACAAAAAGAAACAGAAAACAAAGCAAAAGGACAACTGTACAAACAACCAACCTAAAAGAAAACAACAAAAGAAAATAGAACAACTACTCTACCAAACTATATACAAGCCTCTACAAGGCAAACAAAACCCAAGAAAAGATCCCAAAACACCCCTACTTGTATATTTACTTAGATTGTGCAAGAGTATCAGGGTACTAGTTATGGTTCTCATCCTAGCAGATTTATCTTTGAATTCTAAAAAAAGATCTTGTATTCTATATTTATTGTGTTTATCAGAATAGCTCTCAATAACTAGTAACTGAGGTAGCTCATCATGTTCATGACTAATCCATATGCATGTTCTATCTCTTGAATTTCCATAATCAAAATAGTATTCAACATTATTCACTGCGGAAAGGAAAGAGACAACCTGATGTATCTCTGGCTCTATGGGACATGTGTGTTTATTGATAGCTGGCTCTCCATTTAACTTTATACTTTTATTGCCTAGCTCCATCTCAGGTCCTTCTTCAAATTGAAAGATGAATGACTCTAGATGTATCACTTCTTCATCTTTATCTAGCTTTGTTCCTTCATTTTGGATGTTTAGTTTATCCTCAAATTCAGCAAATTTCTCAATGTTCTCATCAGTTCCCTGCACATCAGCACTTAAGTGAGTATATTTATCATCATAACCTAATATACAGAAATTAATCATTTCTAGATCACTTGAGAGTAAAGGTGGGACAACATCTTTTGATTGGCAGGAATACTCCCCTATTTCATTTTCAAAATAATGCTGGGGTGATGCCTGATTGTGCACAGCAACCTCAAAATCCTCTGTATCTTCCATTTTTAAGAAATGTTCATCAAATAACTCGCATTTATCATCCAGTGTGGAGTCTGATTCCATTGACCTACAACAACCCTACACTTGATCACTCAATTTAAAGGAGTCAGCTATGAAATTAGGATTTACTTTCTTTTCTATGACTTCATTAGTGCTTTTAAATTCTTCCATCTGTCCATATTTCTCTTTTCCATAAAATGATTCAAGGAAAGATGTTTTACTACCCTTCCCAAAAGTATTAGGATCAGTACCAAAGATTTCATTCTGACAGATGGTTTCCTTTCTACAAGCTTTAAAAGATTTATACCTGCACTCCCCTTTACCTGTATTAGGAACTAGAGACTTACTATCAATCCCACCATAAAATGACTTAAGGAAAGATGTTTTACCATCCTTTCCCTTTAGAATTGATTCATCGATCGTATTTTCTAGCCAATTAAGAATTTCTAGTGCTGTATCTGCTTGTTGTTCTAGAACCTCTTCATTTTCCTACTAGACTTCAGCCCTGAACACATCTGAGAAAAGAATTAGTCCTTTCAAATATGAATCTATCCTAGTGAGGAAAGTTAAACAATTAATTTCACCGTGTTCCACAGACTGGTGTACCCTGCAACAACTAGATAAACCAAAGTTAGATAAACCCTGAGGATAAAGCTGTCTATTCAAAGTTTACTAAAAGGTAGGAATACTAACTTGAAAATTGTCCCCATATGAGTCCATTTAAACTGGGATCTGTTTTCAATCTTTTAGGCTTTTGAAATATTATGAGATCTAACATATCTCAGAATAAAGCATTAAAACTCAGAAAATTAACCCTAAATCGTATCAGGCCCTCCTTCTAGCGCCAGAAAAACTGTTGGTGATTGTTTTGATGCAATCATAACAATTAGTTAAAATTCACATAAAATGAACCAAAACTGACTTGAAATATATGAAGGAATCGGTTAAGATTCACTTAATCCCAAGTTTAATATGGTCAGGTCTTGCCCTGTTGGGCAAATTTAGTTGGTCAATGTGAAGCTGTAATGTTCAAGAGGCCTTACGCAATTTAGGGTTTCTTGTTGGTTTACTAGACTCAAACTATGCAAAAAGATCATGAATATTAGCAAGTTGTTTATTCCTTTTGCATAAAAAAATGTTACTGTGCTGCAAAGCTTTTAAATGGTTTTTTCTTGAATTATTGCAGCTTTCTCCTCTTAAATATTTATGAAAAATGTCTACTTTTAACTCTGTTATGCATGCTTCTTCAAATATGAGACAAATTTCCTTCAAATTTCTACGTTTTTAGCTAAGTATTTTCAGATGGGTTGGGAAAAGTTAGAACGATCTAATCTAAACTTCATTTAAATCTACCAAAGGATCTAATTGTTCTGTTATGCACTATATAAATCATACAGTAACTTGATCAAATCCACAGACAAAAACCTTAAATGTAAGTTCTGAGCATTTTCACAAACATACACTTAAAATTGCAAGCTCTAAGAGAAAATATTTCAAAACACAATGAAGAGCAGGAAAACACTCAGAAGATAGATGCAGAATTCCAGATTCAATTTCATTAGAAACAGACAGTCATACATGATTTACAATGTCGGAATGACTCTTAGTTTCATTGATCAAACTACAGAGAACTTACAAGCTTTACATATACAGTAAGGAAGCCAGATGTTCCACGCATTCCTTATTGCAGATAACAGGCGACCTCCTCTAAACTAAACTATGCTCAGAAAGAATTTACAATTCTGACAAAATGCTAAAATCCTTGTGTAAAGTATTACAGTGTAGAGAGGCACAATATAAAGACTCTGATTGTCCTCACTGCAGCAAAAAAAACCCTAATTTAGACCCTTGGTTCAAACCTCTGGTTACAATAATAAATGCTGGTGAACCAGTCTCTCAAAAAATACCTCCGAGCATACATCAAATCTGGGCGAAATATTGCCCTTCTGAAACCTTAGCAACTTAATAATAACTTGTGTGGTCTGCTGCAGTAATGTCTTCAGCTGCAGTTTGTCCTTATTAATGAATGGCCTTTGACTTCCTCACCCCTCGTCCTTATCTTCCTCCACTCCTGAGATCTGATTTCCTCCTCTGTGATGTCACCGCCATTAAATTCCAGCTCCTTGCTCAATTGCAAACCTGCAAAAATAGACAAGCAATAAGTATCATCCTTTAATAAACAACAGGAAGAAAATAGCTCCCAAATCTGGTGCAGGACACATCAATCGGGTCTTGAATCTATGAAAATCACATGTTTAGAATGCATTTTTAACGTTTAAACTGGCTGAGTCAACCATCGTTGACCAAAAATATGCACTCGGGCCCTAAATGCCCTTTAAATTCTTACTGTTATGCCACTTCCCGCCCATCGGCATGATATTCCTTATCGGCGAGTCCAAAAACTATTTGGCCGATAACCATTGTTTGGCCGATGTCTTATATCAGCGTGAGTTTCACCGAAATAGCCCTAGTGGCTTGTGTTCCCTTCCCATCGGTATGACACTGCCCATCGGTGAAAGTCTAAAGTGTTGTTCTGATTGTTATTCATTATGCCGATCGCCTCCTTATTTCCTTCTATCGGCGTAACATTAAACATCTCCCGCCGATCACTTTACTTCATCGATCGCCTTATATCGGCATGACTCCTCTCTCTCGGAGAAGGCTTAACACTCCGCTCCAATCACTGTTGTTTGGCCGATATGGTCCCTTCAATATTCGGCTAAGTCTTTTCTCATCCATCGGTGTGACTTAAGATATCGGTAAAGCAATTTAGAACTTCACCGATCACCATTCTCTAGACGACGCCCTTTGTTTCCTTCTATCAGTGTAACCATAACCCTCGGCAAGACATTTTCAAATATTGCCAATATCCAATGTTACACCGATGGGCATTGTTCATCGGGGAGACACAACCTTTTGTGGCCGACAGTATAAGTTATACCGATGGCAAAAGGCCATCGGGGAGATCATACCCCCTTCGGAGAGACAATTTCAAACTCCACCGATATCAAATGTTATACCGATGGGCACAGCACCTCGGAGAGACAATACTCATCAGGGAGACAAGTTCAAAGCACTCTGATATTTAAAAGTTATGTCGATGAACACAAGCACTTGCATCCGCAGATATGCAAGTGGGAAATATACAACGCTTTAATTCATCCCAACCTCCTCTTTGCGTCCGCACAAAGTATATTTCGCTGTAATGTTATAATGTATGTATGAAATATAGATTGTGCCAAACATGTAATGTTTTACCATCGTATAATAACTCTTTGGGTCTACCATTATATAAGTGCATTGTATATTTCCTGCAAAACATACAATCATGAGATACAAAGTGGGTCTGAAACATCAATTCATTTTAACCTGAAATCCATCCTGTATGTATATTTCAAAATTTTAACTCGATGCCTACAAGGAGAAGGACCTACAACTGACCTTGCATCATGCAAAACCTTATCTACAAACCTGAATGTTCATTTTACCTTAAATAATCATAACTTGCAAACTATGGCGAATTTTAAGATGGTTCAAAAAGCAACCCTAGCTCATTTTTCACAAGGAATCCAACCATATCATGCACTGGTACTGAAAATGCATTTTTCTCTATTTTTTTTAAACAAAGTTTGCAAATTTTTCCTCTTTTCCCTTTACCACCAAACAGAACAACAAACCAAAAGCGAAAAAAGCAAAGCAACAGCAGGGGTCCTCATTTTGCTAATAAGTAAAATGGGCCGTGTTGTGAACATCACAACAAGGGGCCCCTAGATATTTACTTGGTATGTTATCAACCCTAAATCCCAAGAAATTGACAATTATTCTCTACACAACCTTCTTTGTACGAAATATTTTTTTTTTGATTTTTCATGGTTGATCAGCTGCCTTGATGCATCAATATATTTGTCTAATGTATCCTTTATGACTTTTGCTTCTTCTAAACTTGATTCCCCATAAAGCACAGTGTCATCTGCAAATTGTTGGTGAGTGATTGGATCCATATTTTGGGCCATTTGTACTCCTTTCCACCATCCCATTGCCCTACTATGATTCACTACTCTGCCCAACGCTTCAGCCATAATGACAAATAGGAATGGTGAAATTGGATCTCCCTACCACAACCCATTGGTGCTCTGGAAGAAACCACACAGAGTCCCATCAGAACTAATGAGAATCTAGCTATAAAGATGCACTAAAAAATGCATTGGAGCCACTCTCTGCCAAAGCTAAATAGTTCCATAATTTGCATGAGGAAGTGCCAACTCACCTTATCGTATGCTTTGCTAATGTCTAATTTTACCATCATGCATTTTTTCCTTGCACACTCGATCGAGTGAATTGTTTCATTGGTGATTATGATTCCATCCATAATTTCCCTACTCTGTGTAAAGCCACTTTGTTCCTTGGAAATTATGCATGGGAGAGTGCTCTTGAGTCTATTTGCAAAGGCATTTGAAATTATTTTGTAAATGGTGTTGCAGAGAGAGATTGGTTTGTAGTCTGCGAAGGAGGAGCACTTGGGCTTCTTGGGAATCAAGGCAACCAAGATGTTGTTCAAATCCTTAAGTGGCTTCCCAGATTTTTTGAAATTTTCTACAATCTCAAAAACTTCTTTTCCCACAATGTGCCAACATTTGTGATAAAAGAATGTGGGGAAGCCGTCCAGGCCGAGAGCTTTGTTCGGGTAGAGTTGTTTGGCAGCCATGGCCACTTCTTCTTCGGTGAAGGGGAACATCAAGGCCTTATTTTCTTCCCTTGAGATGATCAGAGGCATGAAGTTGAGCATCTCCTTCATTTGCATGTTATCAGAAGCTCCTTTTGGAGCTAGAAGGTTTTGAAATAAATTCACTACTTCTGACTCAATGTTCTCCTTTCTAATCAGCATTCTGCCATCTTCAGATTGTATGCTCTTGATTCTGTTTTGGGATCTTCGCACTTTAGTTGTGTTGTGGAAGAATTTGGTGTTTTGGTCTCATTCTACCAGCCATGTCTCCATGGACTTAGACTTCCAATATATTTCTTCTCTCGCTAGGATATTCACATGCACCTCCATTAATTCTTTCTCTTTAACGTAGTCTGCTTGAAACATCCCATGAACTATTACTCAGTTATTCAGATCTTCCACTTCCTTCTCAATTCATTCTTTCTTTGCAAAAATATTTTTGAAAGTAGACACATTCCACTCTCTTATCTTTTTCTTCAAATAGTTTAACTTTTTGACAAAGAGAAACATCTTCATCCCTTTTTCCACTGGGGCACTCTTCCACCATAGATTTATTTGATCTATCAAATCATCTCTTCTGAACCACATTTTCTCAAACTTGAAGCTACTTTTACTAAGGGTTTGGTCCTCCCCTATCTTCAACTCTACGGGGAAGTGATCTGAGCCAAAGACCACACAAATGTGGGATTCCACAACCACTAGAGCAGAAAGCTATTATTCTGAGATTAAAAACCTATCTAAGCATTCAACCACATTTGTCGAACCTTCCTGCCTGTTTGACCATGTGAATAAGTTGTTTTGGGGGATTACATCAATTAGCACTAAATTTCTTATAAAGAGGGCAAATTCATTTTGAGTATGTGTTTCTCCACTTACTCCACCTTTATTTTCTTTGGAATTTAGAGTGGCATTGAAATCCCCACCCATCACAACCAACTCTCTTGGGAATTGCCTTTTACTATTTTGGATTTTTTCCTATTGCTTAACCTTATCCTCCAATCTAACAGGCTCGTATATATTATATAGTAAAACCGAGAGATCTGAAGAATGGCTTCTTACCTTACACAACATCCAATTGTTTTCTGACTGTAGAAGATCAATTGAGGCTTTGTTGGGATTCCACATCACCACAAGCCCCCAGTTGAACCCACCCCTTCAATCCAGTGACCATCCCAGCTGCAACAATGGTTATTGAAGATGGTAGCATCCCGTGAATTTAATTTGGTTTTCTGAAGAAGGACGATGTTGACCAACATGAGATCCAATTATCACTTGGTCACGCACCACTTTTTAGGGGCATTTAAGCCCCTAACATTCCATGTGGCTATTTTCATGGTGCTCTAAGAAACACCTCCCTTAGATCTCAAAAGATATTCCCTCAAATTTGATTGGTTCCTCTCATGTGCCCTTTCTTCCCTTTTCTATTTGTTGGCCTTCCTTCCCTTCTTTTTTCTACTCCTATGTTCATACCCAATAGCTTCACCGCTGACTGACTTATGCATCTTATGTTTGTGATTCTGATTTCCTCCAAAACAAAGTCGGCATTAACATTCCATTGATCAAAATCAGGAATCTCCTCATCTTCCCAAACGTTTTGATCGTAGTATCTTATTCCACCACAAAAGGGATGATCACCAGAGGATTGTTTTCTTCACTCCTTGCATGAACTTGCTTCATTTTCTTAACGGTTTTTGTTGGCTTCTTCTTTTCAACCCAGATTTTTGAGTGTACCTTTTGGGGGCAATTCACCTCCATATGATCTTGATTTCTACAAGTGGGCAAAAGAATCTGGGGGTCTCCACTTCCACAGATTGTTTCCATTTTTTTGTCACCACTAAGAAGAAGACTTTTGTTGGCACATGGTGGATGTTTGCAATTTGGATCCTTGCGTAAAGGAAGGAATTGCTCACCAACCCATCTTTGTTGATTTTCAGAACATGCCTTAGCCTTTTGCCAATTCTCCTTAGGCAATTTTCAAACCAGTATTCGATCGACAGATTGTAAAGTCGAATCCAAATTGGATCTAAGGGTGGACAACAATCAAGTGGATTAAAATGTGGAGTCCACTTTTGAAGTAAAATTGCCTCACCTTGGATTTCCCATGGGCATGTTTCTAAAATGTTGTTGCACGTTTCTTCATCCAAGGGGGTGATGCAGAAAAAGCCTTTCGGTAGAAAGCCCAGACATGATCTGGCAAGCCAATTAAATGCCACCCAGCCTTCAATTTGTTTCCTTAGCACACCTCTGTCGCATACTCGAGAAATAATTGCCCTTTCCGCCAAATCCTCCAAATTTGAATAATCTTTGAATTCGTTATTGATGACTTGGTTGTCTTTCCTTTCATTCTTTTCATTGTTCTGCTCCTTCATCTTTTTTCGGGCATGGGCCATTTTTTCAAAAGCTCTCTCTCTCTCTCTCTATATATATATATATATATAACTTTTAACATAGAAAATATAACATATCTATGTATGTATGTATGTATGTATGTATGTATATATGTATATATAATATATATAAACTTTTAGCATAAAGGGAATATATATATATATATATATATATATATATATATATATATTCAACAACACTTCAATATATATACATATTATTTCAATGGAAATTAAGGTAGAGAAGATTGAATAAAGCCATTACATTTATTTTCACTAAAACTCAATCTTTATTTAAACATTTATAAAAGAGGAGAGAAAGATTCACTTATCTTTTGTAAACTAGATTGTATTTAATCATTTATTTTCCAACAATAAACTCAAATGTAAAAATATATTCATTCAATCAATTACAACTTAAAGTCAGGAAAAATGTAATACTTATTTGCAAGGAAACATATAGTTAGTTTACATTAAACAAAATATCCAAATACAATAATGTTTACAACTTATCACCCCATCCTTCCACACATACAAGGATTTCTCAAGGGCTCATAAGACACATTACAAAGCTCTTTTTACATATTAGATCTTCTCACTAACCAGGGTTCAAATACCCTCTAAGGATAGGAGACTCTTCTCCTTTTGTCCTCCTTAAAACCAACAGATAAGAAGAAATCCAACAAGGCCAATGGAGGGGTCACTTCCCAACTATTGGGCTTGCTCACAAGCCCACCCCCGAGCTAGGAGGCCATATAAGAAACCCAAAATGCATAATACAAAGGGGAAACACTAACACTTACATTTATAAACAATGATAAAACACAAAAAATCCCATACTTCCAAATGATTTCACATCCACAATGGATCCATGAAGGGAGCCATAATAGTAGGGGGATAAGAGTGGACATCTCTCCCTTAGGGAAAATGAATACAAATCTCTACTCAACTCATTCACAATTCTCTGATATTCTCAACATTTTTAAAAATACTTCTCAAAACAACTCTTCTCCATCATAACCCAACATTCATCCAAAATACATTCCTCCATGGTGCTCAAGCCAAACATGAAAATAATGGCACTCATGTCAAAAATGAAAATAATGACACTCATGCCAAAACTCCCTCTCAAGGGAATGAGATTTTCCCCAATGAAGTTCACACCTCCCTCAACCCATCACATGGGCTACTATCATCTAAGTGGGAGAGCCTAACCCAACACTAACACCCTTTTGCCACACATCACAAACACAAAAATGTGACAACAATGACGCTTCACACAAGTTACACTTTACCAAACATACATCCTTCATACAAGAATTAAATCTACTTAACAAGATGAATGAGAAGCCAACCTCCAAAATTATATTCAAGTTGGTTGAGTTGAGCTTGATGAAGTCTTCCCAAGAACTCCTCAAGCCTTTCTTCCAACTTCAAACTCCCCCAAGAAAGCTCTCCCTCTTTCTCCCAACACAAGAAGCAAAAATCAAGCAAAAACGTCCCTTCTCAACTTGCAAGAGGGGGTGTATAGAATGAGTGTCATGTCACTCCTCTCCAAATGAGGAGGTTACACATGGCCTCCAACTCATCCCTTCTCATCCAATCCCCAAATTTCAAGGAGTGATTTGACTCCTCATGTTCTCACACATGTGTGAGACCTAGGGAAGAGGAGTGTACTTGTACACACTTCTCTAAAAAAATTCCTAGGTTGAACTCCCACATTTGTGAAGCATTGGGATGAGGGTAAACGTGTTCCAACCCTCATCCATCAACTTATGAAGGTGGGATGGGATGGTGACAAGTCCACCATCTGTCTTCGCAAAACCTATCCACGCCACTTTCTTCCCAACAAGCTCGGGAGTGGTCAAATCTAACCCAAAACCAAAATTTCAAAGCCCAAAAGGTGTCCAACCCCTAGGTACTTGACCTAAGGACATAAAAACATTAAAATACTCAAGAAAATGACATTTTAAGACCCCCCAAAAGACTCCTAATTACAAATCCAAAATTTGACACATAAGATGACAACACACCACCCATGACACACTCAACAACCTTAACACAAAAATTAAAATCCAATTAACATTACCATTAAATCACATTACAACATTTTCACAACAATAAAGACTCTAGTCCCTATTATGGACTAAGGTCAAGCATCATAGGGGAATTCACATGGGGTTTTTAGAAGACCTCCGAAATTCCATTGGCCATGGAAGGTACCTACACAACTCAATTGCACACATCAACACGTCTAATATATATAGCCGAAGCAGATTGAAGTGTTATTTCGAAACATAACTACATCCAATACAAACATCTATAATTTAATTGATAACCACCATTTATTTAATCATCCAAGTGCATATCAATTCAATTCAATTTCCATTTCACAATATCTCATAGTGACATCTCATATGCATTACACCAATCTAATAAACATATGCACTCACTTTCGATTCAAATCAACTAGCTTAATTGCATAATCCTCAAAGCACAATTAAAAGACATATATATGTTCAAATCAAAGTATACATTCATCACATAAAATTGAATTATAACATATCCATCTTCTAATTAGATCCTCATTATCATATACCATTTAAATCAACTACTTTAATCCAGACATCATTGTCTAATATAGTCTATCAAACAAGACCGTAAGTCCATACACAAATGTAAAAAATTTAGGAGTATCAAAACCATAATAGGACCCATACTGCAATTAAATATTCCACATAATGATGAGCCTCACATATTCCTTGTTGTTATTTGATGAAATAAATTTGCAATGTTAGTTATCCATACAAATATTTATAGACAACTATTTATATGCATTCTATTACATTCTTGCGAGAAAATGCATTTAAAGTATTGAATGATTTTTTTTGTTATAATATCTAATTTTGAGCATAATAGTAGATAATGATTATAACACCAAAATTTATTATATCCAACTTAGGGGAAGGGTAGGCCAATGGTTGGGTTCATTGTTATTATATTTTTTAAAATTTGTGTGTAAGACCAACTCAAGGGCAGTGTATGTTGGGGGTTTGGTGTTGTTATTATCTTTCTAAAAACTTGTGTGATAGGACCAACTTAGGGGTAGGGTATGTTGGGGATTTGGTAATTAAATGATACATTACTAAAATTGGTGTGGTGGTCTATAATTGTGTTCTACCATTTTATGGTTATTTTTGATGAGTCAAGCAAGAGATAGTAGTGTTGTGAGCAGTTGACCCACATCTATACATGATTTACATTTAAACACTTTAGCCAAAGTGATGTTGTAGTTGTATGCACTATTAGTTAATTGTATTCATAGGTTACATGTAGTTTGAAGTCATGTTATCTAGAGTGTATCTAGGGACTACAGGACTAACTACATGTGACGGATGTGTACATATTTGCACTTGGTTCTCAGATTTGGTTATGGTTCTACTGTAGATGGCCTTATCTACCATCCTCATTGAAGGGTCGAGCCACTTCTTGTAGGATGATGAGCGAGGGACCACCTGGTCTATGGTTGGAACCTTAAAGTACCTAGGTGATGCTCTCCCTCTTACAACTTGACAACCATATTGCGTGCACTCGGTTAGGACGACCATGAACATTGTACCACTATCTATAATAAATTATGAAATCAAAGTTTATGTATTACTAATGATTAGTGATAGGTTGATAGGATAGTAGTTCTAATCTAGTTTTGTATAATATTATTCAATTTGTAAAGTTGAATCATGATGTTCTATGAACTAATGTAAGATTGGCATCTTTACCACGAATTATGAAACTTATTTGTTTATTTGAAAAATTCAAATTTGTATCATCTTTGGGATAATTGTAAGTTTATTACTTGTTTAAATAGTGTTATTTTGGGTGGATATTTACATGCGGTATCATGACCTAGGTTCAAACTGTAAGATTTGGATATGAAGGTAGCCATCCAAGATCTAGGAGCTTCAATGAAAGCACAAGAGAGATCAAATTGAGAGAATAATGCTATTATATCAAATGATGCAAATATACAATATGATATGATAAGCTCTGATACCATGTAAGAACTGATAGATGAGCTTTGGTACCATGTGAGAGATGATAGATGAGCTCTGATACCATGTGAGAGATGATAGATGAGCTCTGATACCATGTAAGAGTCAATGATGGACTCAAGTAGGACCAAGATCACCTGCAATCACAACAACCTTCCACAACAAGAGACAAAACAACAATGCCAAGAAATGATGTGGAGCTTGACTTCACACAATTGGATTACATTGCATACAACATGATTACAATGTCTTGTGATATCTTGTGATGTGATTTACAATGAGATACCTTCCTTATATAGGGAAGGTGAGAGGTGAGACTCAAGTCCAGCATAATGGAACAACTAACTAGATGAAACAAATAATTAATGCACCTAGACACCACTAATAAATAAAAGCATATAAGAAAACTTGTAATATGACAAGTGTCTTAATGCTATGACATGAGACAACTAGTGAAAAACTATTAAATGCACATAGTTATACATTATTGAATGCATATAGACTCAATTAACTAATGCAAATAGTCTGACTTTGAAGTGTGATATCTTGCTCATATTTGCTCTGTTTTTCGAGCATTTTTTTTTTGTTTTGGGCAAGAATTTTGTAGGCTTTGCAGTGGTGCAATCGATTTTTGTTTTTGGTGCTTGGTTTGACCAGAAATTGCATATCTTCATTTTTGTTTTTGAGCAATTCCCATTTTTGGAACTTCCAGGGCTCCGTTTGAGCTCGTATGGTAACATTTTTTGGTGAAACATTTTTTGAAGGTGCATGATTTTTTGAGTACTACTCAAATCTGTGATCCATTTGATCCATTTTGTACCCAAATTGTACTTTCAGTATAAGGCATATTTTGGCATTTGCATGCACTAAGATCAAAAGACCACTTATCTTTTTTGGCTTGTGGTAATTGTAATTGCACTGTATAAAGTGCCATCATCATATTTTGTTGGGGGATTCTCTTGATTGAGTGAATTTGGGGGGATGCTCTTGTGGTGTTTTTTGTTTTTGTTGGTGTAATAATATCTCCTAGTTTATGGAAATTGAAATGTGATTATTGTGGGAACGACATACTTATGATGACTGCATACACAAACAACTTAATGAGTTGATAGATTTGTGTAAGATTCGTCAGTTAGAATATTTGTGCATTACAAATAGAATGATTTTGCCATATTCTTCTAATCTAGCATCAACATATACAGTTGATGTTCACACTTAGTCATATTGTGTGGACACATCTCCACCACCTGTTGCTGCATTTGAGTCTAGTGTTGCTTCTTCTAGTGATTCAGTGCAGCAGGATCATATCAGTCTTCCTGATTGGGATTCCTATTTATCAGACATATCATTCTTGTTTTTTGAGTCCCATCTTGCAGATTTGGAGGACACTATTGAGGATATTTATCTCTTCTTTGATGACATTCATAGCACAATTGTTGTTAGCCCATATTTATCTTTAGAACTTGATGATTTTCAGTTTCCACTTGGTTTTGGTTTGTCACCTTCATTAGATTAGTTAGGCCTAGGACTTCTAATTTGATTGTGGCATCTTTTAGCATCGACATGGAGACACATGAGAAGATTTCAGAGACATTATACTTCATGAGATTTCCTTCCTTATCTCTTGTTTTGGAGATGAAGTTTCTTCTACATCCACAAGTGGATTGGTTTCTTCCCAAGGGGAGAAACGTTTTCCAGTTTTGGATCCTCTTTTTGGTCTTCTTCGAGCATTCACCATTGGCATATGAGCTACTTCATTATGGGGAGGACATCTTGTCTCATTCTCACCCTCTTATGGGGGGGCTATTGATTGTATATTTGTGATGGATGGTGTACTTGGGGGGTATAGAGTCCTTCCATCATTTCACCACTTGTACATGTTATTGCATTCTCACTTTTGGAGAGGAGTTTTGTCCCATGAGATTTTCTCCTTTTCTCCACTTGAGATTTGTTGTTCATGAGTACCTAACATGGCCTCGTAGTTGGGACTCATTCATGCATTCATGCCTAATTTGCTTCTCCCTAAGTTGCACTTAAGGGGGGGTGTTAGTGTAAAAAGAGATATTACCTAGCTAGTCATTTCTACATCCTAAAAAGAGATATTACCTAGCTAGTCATTTCTACATCCTCTTCACACTAGTTACTTTAGCTTACTTAGGTAGTAGTTATGTCATTTAATATTTTGTTTGAATTAGTTAGTTGAGTCTATATTCATTCAATAATGTATAACTATGTGCATTTAATAGTTTTGCACTAGTTGTCTCATGTCATAGTATTAAGACACTTGTCATATTACCAGTTGTCTTATTTGCTTTTATTTATTAGTGGTGTCTAGGTGTATTAATTATTTGTGTCATCTAGTTAGTTGTTCCACTTGAGTCTCACCTCTCACCTTGCCTATATAAGGGAGGTCTCTCATTGTACAAATCAATTGAGTTGTAGTCAAGCTTTGCATCTGTTATGTCGTAAAATATTCCCCTAGGACTTTTACCTCCTAAGTTTAGCTCTCGGGTCCCTTGTTTTGCATCTTGCATGTTCATTTTAATTCCTGGAAGAGAATGGCCTGAAACCCATCTGACATGGGGCTTGAGGGACATTGTGGCATTTGACCCTGCCCTAAAATAGGACTTGGGGACATGGGCGCTCGTGCCCTTGTCCTGCCCTATTTTAGATAGGTCCCAAATTTAAATGTCGGTTATGTGATCGTTAGATAGGTCCCATGCTGACATCTTAAGTTTGAATTACAAAATTTGTAGTGGGAATGTGTTTAGTTTCATATATAAGCATGTTTAGGAATTCATTTATAAACTAGAAGATGATTATGAACTTTTGGCAAACTTATGATTTTAGAGCATTCAAGATATTCATTGTTGTAGAGTAGATCATTGTTATTGTGTTTGTGATTGCAGATTTAGCTTCATCTTCTCATGTGTTGAAGGATCTTCATCTATGTGAGAGATAGACCTCAGAGGTGGTATATATTTGTGTTTGAATCATTTATCAATTTGTTTTTGCCTCTATCTTGTAGGGATATGCACTCTTTATCTGACAACAGTGTTCAGAAGACTTGAATGTCCTTCCAGGGCTTGACTGAGGCAAGATCCTAAACACCACAACCCCCAACCACACTCCTTGTGATTGCAGGTTACATGTATTAGATTTTGCAGAGTGGAGTTGTAGAGGAAGGTTGCAAAAGATAAGGATTCTGGATCCGGCAGAAAGAAGTAGCTTGGAGCATTTTTAGGATAAGGGTGCCTAGGGCAATGCCCTCCGAAGTTACAGACATAGAAATCTTTGTGACAGTGATATTGAGCATCTGAAGAAGCCTCGACATCTTGAAGAACATCCTGCCTTGGACTAGGGTGCCTAGGGCAGTGTCCTCTGCATCTTCCGTGACATAAACAAATGGAACAATGATTATCAGTGCTGGAAGGAGTTTAGAACTCCCTAAAGAAAATTGTACCTTGGACTTGGGTGCCTAGGGCAGTGTCCCCAACTATTCCGCATCATGAACTTTGAAAAATGGTCAGCAACTAATCTCTATCTACTACCTTGGTTTGCGAGCATTTGTCATAATTTATTAGTTTGCTCTTGATTTTGCATAATTAGGGTTTAAGGCATATTTGAGTATTAAATTAATACATTAATTAACAATTTCTAAATTTCCACATCATTCCAAGTGATAGCCCAACCTGTAGGTGAATCCTCTTTCAAAAGTGTGATTCGACTCAGTTAAAATGTCCTTGAATGTTTGTAGTGAGAGGAGGATCTAGCTAATTAATCCCATCAAACACGAAAACCCCTCTTTTCACACCAAAACATTTTGGTGAACTCATGTTTTCATTGAATTTTGCACCTTGCTAAGTGTTGTACTCTAGATTTACATTCATTCATTTAATTTGCATCTTATTTCATTTGAAAATTTACAAAAAATTGAAAAATTTGGAAAAATTAGCATTTTAGGCTTGCATTTTGCATTAATTTAATTAAATTCCATTTAATTTCTGATATTTTCATTAGATCTGATTTAAATTACAGAAATTCATCTTATTATAATCATTTGCATTGCATTTTCATGCTTAAATTATTAAAATTTGCTTGAAATTGTGCATTTTTCATATAACCTAGTTTTTGCATTAGCTAGGGTTTGTGGTTTAAATCTTGTTTCAAATTTTACTACTCTTTTAAACACTCTTTCAAATCTGATTTTGGATTGTAGTGTTTCATCATAGTGCATTTTTTGTATTTAGATTTCACACTTAGGGTTTAAAATCTTGCATTTTCACTATATTTTGACTTATTTTGCATATAGAATTGCATTATAGGTGTGTTGTGAAGGATATTGTTGCATTATTGGAATGATATTAGGATTATTATTCACTTCCCCTCATTAATTTCTTCACAACACCCCTTCTTTTAGTCATTTGCAATAAGAAAAGTGAAAAAAAAATTGAACATTTTAGGTATACTTTCATAAGCATATCTTATTCCTAGGGTTTGTTCTATTAGTTTTGTGCATGGAGTGTTGTATACTTTTGCATGACTCTTATAACCTTCTATCCTAATAGAAATATCCCTTTAAGAAGAAGTATTAGACTAATGAGATCTAGTGCTCCTGAAAGCAACGGCATTCCTACCTCAGAAAATCCATTGAACACCTTCTTTACAAAAGGAGAGACAAATTTTGCAAGATATTATACCTCCTACAACTGCAATGGAAGAAAAAAGATTTCATGATGTTGAGGACCCTATTGATATGATAACACATGTACCTAATGATAAAATAAACAAACTTGATACAGAACTAGCCAATTTTCAATCATTTCTGGAAAATGAAAGGATAACAGACGAAGTTATACCTGCGATTCATAACTGTTACCTAATTGTTCATTTTTGCCCAATTAGGCCTGGCTGGAATAACACAGAGTTATAGGGGGGACATCTAAACCTAGAATGCCTACTATGAAGTTAGAAGGTCTTCTAGTCATCACCATCGCCCGAATCATGTAACAACTCAGCAAGAGTTGTTCCATAAGCCATACAAGGGTGGGGGAAGACATCCCACCTGAATAGGAAGCATCCTAGGGTTGACAGGAAGACAGGAGTACTTTTTGTTCAAATGAGAAAGGTACACACACTTACTAAACTTATCTATGATTATAATTTTTTTTAGAACATGCAATAGTATACAAATATTTTTCATTATGCAATTGAGTGTTTTAGAAAAGCACAATGTACAAATCATTGCATAAAAGTTGTTTATATTCATAAGAGAAGATATGTTCATAGTTTCTGACACAAGCCATGTGAATAACTACACAAATGGAATGAACAATAGCATATACATGTGAAGTAAGAGAAACATATAGAAAGGGAGGGGGATCCATCATTGCCTGAACAATGAATCCCCATGGATGGTTATCTTCAATTTCTTGTCCATCGCTCCTGAAAGGCTCCTGCAAGAGAAAGAGGGAAAGGGGGTTAGAGCTCAGGATGCCTTCAAAATCTATATGTATTAACATCAAATATACATGCCATCATACATAAGCATCAAAGGAAGAACAGTAAAAGGATAAAAGAGATCAGTAACTCCAGGATGCAGCCATACAACCATAAAAAGATGCAAAGGATGAAGATCAGACAAACATCAAGATGAGGCCATAAACCTCTTATTTTCTTAACTTGTTTGTTCACTATGCAGGTATAGGTATTCTTAAAATATCAATCACTGATGATATGAACTAAGACTGTCTTAACAGTCATACACACTGTATGAGTGCTAAAAGGAGTCAAGAAGTAGTCATGAAGGACCATCAGGATAGCCAAGGAGGCAACAAACAAATGCAAAGGACATGTATCAGGAGAAAGTCATCAGAGGAAACTATGTAAGTGTGTATACTCATGACGAATCATTCATCATGCATGGAAGAACAACAGTACATGGCTCGTAGAAGCAACTCAATCGCTTAAAGGCTCAGTTGGAGGTAAAAGACCATAGCATCATGTATATGCTACAAGAAAGGCAGCCACAGAAGAAGAGTGACAACATACAGTCAACATAAAGTCTAATCAATGGACATGATCAAAATAGAGAGTTTCCACAAGGAGGTAATAGAGATGTGAACTCTATAGAACATAATAAATAGAGCAAGGTTCATGATTGGACATAAAGAAATAGTAGTGACTGTCATATGAGAGTAGTCTTTCTTTATTCTAAAGCAATCATTTTTCATGAAGACAATACATATATGAGAATAGTCCAACTATCTTGAAGATAAACAGTTATCTTGACTGTCATATGAAACCTTCCATCACTCAAAGCAACATAGACAAATAGTGTATGAAACCTTAAAGGACAGTGAACATAACCCAAAAGGTTCAATCATGCAGCAGAAACAAAGTAGAAGACCTCAAAAAATAGTGACTTTACAGGAATTTTACAGGGGTCTCAGTCAAGTTTCTCAGAGATCTGAGATAATAATCAAAGGAGACTCATATAGCCATGGCGATAGAGGTCTACAACTTTCTCTATTTTCATTGACTTTTGTTAAAGATTCAAGGGTTTTTAAAGAATGTTGAAGATCCTAAGACTGCCCACAGTCACTGATTACTTGTGTGACAGTCAAAGCCTACTAGAGTCTTATTAGGATTGTCAAGAGCATATTAGACATTTCAAGTTTGTTATACAACATAAAGAGTTTGCTGAATATGAGGATTCTTCTATGGGACTTGTAGAAGAGGTATATAGATCTAAAGGGATAACATAAAATGTAATAGTCATATGCAGTCATATCCAAAAATACAAGGTCTAGAGAGAGCAAAAATATGTGGAGCAGTTAAGGGGCAGTCAAAACTACTAGTAGGAACAATAGACATATTAAACAAACAAGTAATTAAGAGGTTAACTATCAATACATAGGAGTTGACTGTCTATAAATAAGGATGACTATCTATACAATAAAGCATGACTATCATAGCAACATAGGTCAGTCACAACAACATGACTATCAAAAAGAATAGAAATCACTCACAGGCATGACTATCAAAGCAAAGATCCTTCCAAGATAGTGATCTTCATCAATGAGAAGCTATGCTACCTTCTGACCATTGGATGTTGTACCATGATGATACTTTCATCAAATAAATTCTAAGGAGGATTATTTTTTAATCTTGGTGGCACTTTGTGTTCTCAAGCATCTATTACCGAGGTTGTCTAAGGTTTGGTATGAAAGAGACTAGTTCCCATTGAAGCTATTGAATCATGGATAAATGAGCAGAACCTGAGTGTTTGGAAGCCCTTGCAGAGTTAATTGTGATGATGCCTTTTCATTGCTACATGGAAAGTGCTTGTGGAGAATTGTTTGTAGAGTTCCTTGTGCTAACAATGTGCCATTGCTGAAGGAGACAGTCACACAGAGCCTTCATTTGTTTAGAGAGACTGAGAACAAAATGATACAAATTTGAAAAGATACAAGGGTCAGTTGAAGTGCCAATTAGATCTGCATGCATTCAAAGACTGTCTCACAGGGTCTTGGACAATGTTGATAAGGTTTTGTATTGAAGAAAAGGTAGTATTGGACATATTTCTAAGAGTATGTATGCAAATATTATAGTGGAAGGCTTGTAAGGAAACCTAGCAAAGGATTTGTATGCAAACCATCAAAGACTCCATGATGCAAGAGAGCCTCATGCTGGGTTTATTATGGTCTAATAGAGATATAAGGCTCAGGAAGTAAACATGATCTTTGAAAGGGTTAAGCATCATTACACATTGATATGCATATAAGAGGATCTATAGGTTTGAGATAGCTAAAGAAGGACACTTGAGATCTCTGTCAAGCAATCAATGAACCTGCACAATAGCAAAGATAGTCCCCAGGCTAGAGAAGACAGTCATATTACAAACTATTGAGCATAAGCCATGAAGACCTTCTCAAACCAATAACAAAGAGTAAAAGAAATGACACGCACCAGTTGCAAGGTAGCTTTAGAGCTATAGTCAATGATAGGGGTATTTAAAGGTATGTAGAGGTCTTCAAGACATATATCCCCTCATATTAGTCTTTATCTTTGTTCTGTGAATAATCATGCAACCCGAGAGGATTTTGGTGAAAGATTATTTTTTAGCTTAAAGGGAAGGTGCATACGCTGTCTAATTAGACCATGCCAAGTTTATATATCTAGCTTTTCAGTGGGACTGTACGTGGATGGAAGCCACTTCCTACTAGCACAACCATGGTGGATCAGATGGACCTTCTCACAGAACAAGTAAAAATGTTGGTTAGTGACGTTGCTTTTAGTACTAGTTCACTAAAATGTCTCACTGAAGAGGCTGCAAACAATCCATAGGACAATAAACATCGAGCTCAAATGCAAAAGTTAGAAAATGAGATTGAAGAGAAGGAACTACAAATGAAAATCTTGGAGCAGCAAATAACGGGAAGCATCATAGATGCAACAAATAATGCATCACCAATGGAAATGCAACAGACAATTGCAAAGTTAATGAGCTAGTGCAATGAAAAAGCATTTGAGTTAGAGATAAAGTTTGTTGACAACCGTATACTCCAGGAACAACTACAAGTGAAGGAGTCTGAAAACAAGGCACTCCAAGAAGCTAATCTTTTACTATGCCAACACTCCACATCAACTGTAAAGAAATCAAGTCAGCAGGATAATGGATTTATTGATGACTCTATAGACAGGCATGCTAGTGCAAAAATGCCTATAGATGAGAACAAGAAAATAGGAAATGACGAAGAGTTGCAGGGGAAGATTCTCCTTCAAGCAATAGAAATTGATAAATTGATGCAAGAAAATGTTAGGATAAATGAAGAAAATGGTAACCTGCAAATTCAAAGTTAGAAGTTGGCTAAAGAATCATCATATGAAAAAGAGCTGGCCTCAGCTGCAGTAGTTCAACTTAAGAATTTGGCAGAGGAAGTTACAAAGCTTTCTTTCAAAAATGCAAAATTGTCAAAAGAATTGGCGGCAGCCCAAGAAACATTGTCTATTAGGGGCTCGGTCAAATAGAGTCTTAGCAATGGTCAGCGTAAGAGTGGTGATGCCAGGATTAGGAAAGCATATTTAGGAAATAGAACATTGAGGTTGACCATGGTGCCTATGATGATATAGATTCATGGAGCTTTGATCTAGAGACTGCTTTAGCTGAAAAAGATTCATGGAGCTTTGATATAGAGAGTTGCATGCAAGGAAAGAGAGGGAAGCTACTCTAGAGACTGCTTTAGCAGAAAAAGATTACATTGAAACAAATATCAAAATAAGTTTGATGAAGCAGTAGAGTAGATAAAACAGAGAAAAGGCAAACTTTCAATCATTTTTCTCATAGAGCAAAGTAATATTTCTCGCCTTTGTATTATCAAAAACTCATGATATCAAGTGTAAAAAATGATAGAGAAAGATAACTCTTGTATCAAATCATTCATAGTGGGAGAATGAGTAGCTACAGATAAGAAAAGGAAACTTACCTTTGTCAAATCCCTGGTATAGAATGAAGTCCATCAAGCACAGAAACCCTCAAATCACTAGCATGGCAGCGCAGGGTAGAGAGGCAAATGAGAAAGGAATACAAAGCAAAATGAGTTCATGTTTAGGGTTTGAACCTTTTTTTTTTACAAGATGCCCTAGCCTGATGCTTGAGTCTTTTTTGCTTTGAATAAAGAGAAAATCATTGCAAACTAATATGCCCGAGGTCAAAAATTTGAGATGACGAATGGCTAGCAAGGCATAATGAACTCGTGATGAGTATTAAGTTATAAGGAGATAATGATTTCTTTTTGACCTTTTTAATATGATGAATATTGAAACCAAGGGGATATGATAGCCTTTGAGTGTTGTTTGCTTTGACTTAGGGTTTTTTGCATAGTGATGGAAGGTCTGAGTGCTTTTTTAAGCCAAGGGTGAAAAGAGATTATTATTGCCTTGGAGAGCTTTTGTAAAAGGAGACTTAAGTAATAGGTGATAATGTAACTCCTCTTATCTTTTGCATGAGTAAAGGAAAAATAATGTATTTTAACACTTATTAAGTGCAATATCTTTATAAATTTTTGTTACATAAAAACCTGAGAAAGAGAAAGAGGCATCACATAACACCTATTAAGGCAAGTCATAAACCTTTTGATTGCCCTTAATGCTTGTGAAAATAAATCACAAATTGCCCTTACGTCATGCAAAGAAGGAGATAGAGTTGAACAGAGGTTGGCAAACTCATGCAGGAGGAGTTTCTTTTTCTATTTTTGACTTGGAGTCAAACTGAGCTATTTTTGGTAGTTTTTTTGGTCAAACATCTTGGGAGGAGGAGTTCTGAGCTAAAATAGCTCATTTTGGAGCAGTTATGGGCCCTAATTTTAAGGCTTTTCCCTCTTGGTCACCCAACAAATAGGAGTTACTTTTCCAGACTTTTCATGCATCAGTTGGAGTGTAGTTTTATAGTAGTTGAGTTCCCCTTTGTCTTTTGAAGATAGATTTTTGTATTGTAGGAAAAAAAGCTCATGCTTTTTTCTCAGTTCTTGCTTTTTTTCTTACCTTTGCACATTGCAGATAGAGATATCCAGTATTGTAACTCAGCCATTTTTACAGGTTTTATACAATAACATCAGTTTATTTTCAGCTATTTCATTATTATTTGCAGAGTTTTCCTACTATTTTCAATAAAATTAGGTCTTCTTCTATTCAGATTTAGGTGTCTTGTCTCTTTTGAATGATTTGATAAAGATTATTGTGTTTTTATATCAAAAACTTATAAGTTTTCTATCTCATTTCCTTGAATGCAAGTACACAAAGTGTAATTTTACTACAGGTTATAGATTGTGCAAGTCATTTCATGCCTTTCTATGAAACATTTATGTGATAAGATTGTTTAGTTTGAGTTGTATGAACATATGTATTGAGAATAGCTGTGAATCAGATTGTAAATTAGGATTCAATCATTGGTGTATCACCCCTTAGGATAGATTTTAGTTCAGTTTATTTAATCATTCTTTTATCTCTTTTCCACAAAAGTATATTAGATCCAAGGGGCATCTAAAGGGAGCCAGCTCTTTTAGAGGTTCATTCTCACCATAGACAACTGATAGTATGAGAATGTTCCCATGTTGCATGGGATTGCCAATCTTTAAGGATTAGCATTCAGGACACAATCTTTTGTGATAACAGTTTTTGGCATGACTGGTGGCACTGATCAGACTATTACAGTCCTGAAGTTCTCATCAATTGTTGATATTCGGTGTGTATATCATATATCAGTAAGATCAGCCTTTGGAGGCAGTATCTCACACACCTGGTGACTCTACAATTTCAAATCTACTAATTTCAGTAGTCCAAAAGCATAAAGATTATCAAGGATCAAGATTTAGGTGATATTCTTGGTTCTTTCCTTCGTGGAATCCTTCTAATCACCTGGTGACTTTGTTGGTATGTATAAAACATTCTAAAATCAGACCTAGTTTTCTTGATTTAGATTTTTTTTTATGAAAACCCAGCTCATTCCCACGTTATAACATGACAAATTATCAAGGAAAATACATTCATATCCCTTCATTTTGCCAAAATACAGTCTTAGAGCATTTTCAATACCCATATTAGACTAAGAATACTGTTGGTTTCATCCCAAACAACCATACAACAATAGTCTATCAGCATGTTGAACATGCTTACCTCCCACCCACCCTTGCTCAGCCTTCATGGCAGCCTACCTATGCTCATAACCAGTCCCAGAAAGACTATTTTGTTCCCAACCAGCATGTTTTTTGTGCTGATCAGCCTCAGTGTGATGATAGCATGACTATTCGGGATATGGCTTTATATTTTCAAAAATAGTTTGATGCCATTGAAAGAGAACGAGAGTATAACATGCAGCAGGAGGAGCTTGCTTATCAAGCCTATCTCCAACAACAAGAGTAGCAGTCTTATGAGGCTTTTTGTTATCAACAAGAGATGGAAGAAAAGAGAAAGTATGAAGAAGAATGTCTAAATAGATAGATTGTTGTTAAGGAGGAACAAATGAGACAACTTCTAGCTCAAGTTCAAAGACCCAAAGCCTATATTCCAAATTTTAGAAGTTTTAATTTTTTTCAGGAACCTATTTGCATTCAAAACCAGTTCATTAGTCCTCAGTTTCAGTCATCTCAAGAGCTTGAACCAAGTCATCAAAGTTTTGAGCAATCATGGTTGCCTTGTTGGGCAAAGCATCCTGATTATAAAATGCCAAACCTTGCTAAAACCACTCCTTGCATACCAATCCAAGATCAGAAAGAGGAAAGGGTTGTAGAATCCAAGAAAATAAAAATTCCAAGTTTTAGGAGTGCTCCTTCAATCCATAAGCCAATTCATAGCCAATATTAGTCCATAATGCCTCATAATGAGCTTAGCAATGAGCATATTTGTCCTACTTCATCGGTTGAAGGTTTTTGTAGTTCTTTTTGTGCAACCAAATCAGAAAATTAGAGGTGGAGCAAGAGGTAATTGCTGTTTATACTGTGTTCCCAACTAAATATGAGCATAATGCATGTGTAGAGGAGGTTGGTTACTATTTGACATTGAATCCTTTGCATTTTGATTCATTTGACAAGTTTTCTAATGTTGTTTATGACATGAATAAAAGTAGAGTACTGAGGTTACAAGGTGAAAGTCTTTAGTTGCAAAGATAACATGTACATGGTTCATTAGAGAAGGCACCACATGAAGAGGAAGATTTAGTTTCTTTGTTTGTTTAGCTGCCTAGTTTTGTTGACAGTGATGAAGAGAGTATACCGATGCTCATCTTACTAGTGGATTTGGAGCAACAAGAAGACATTATAGAACATGATAGGTTGCTAATTCATGAAGACAAGAACGAAGATGAAGTCTCATTTCAGCTAGAAGAGCAAAAGGACAGACCTATTTTGGAGGCTAAAGAGATTTCTTTACATGAAGATGTTTATCAGATTAAGCAAATAACCAAAATAGAACCTATGCTTCAAATTGAAGGTCTTGGTGTTCCTACAAGCATTCAAGAGAGCTGTTATAAGGCTGAAATCAATCCTCTTATACAAAAAACAACTAAAGAAGATTTTGAAGATGACGCTTTTTGGGATGATCTTGAGGTATTTTTTTCACAATTGGATGACAAACAAGCACCTTTGACTCAAAAAATTCATGAGCAGCAAGAGCCAAATGTGAAAGTGACCATGTTTCTAACTGAGTCACTGGAGATGGAGCAACCTAATCAGAAAAATGATGAGACAAAAGTGCATGAGCAACAAACTAGCAAGGAGACCTTACCTTTCATCCTTTCAGGAGGATGTCCTATTAGACATCTAACTCAGATCAAGTACAACAGAGCCTCACAAGTCATGCTTGCACCCAAGCATAAAGTTGCAGCTGAAGAGCAGTAGTTTCATCTTGGCTATATACCTCAAAGCATCAACATGTGTGATTATTATGATGAGATAGGTGGACTTGTTTTCACTCTCTTGGAGATATTCCAATAGTTGATCACAAATTTGTCATTTTTCTACATTCTTTTGGCTACTTAGAAGCATGTAAAATACTACAAGTTGCTAAGAAAAGGCAGCTATTTCAGGGAACCAGTTAATATTTTTTTAGCCAACCTATTTCAATTGTTTAGATTAGGCAGGTAATCCATTTGTTTCAGTTTAATTTTTGTTTTCCAAGAAGTGCTGCTACATAGTTTGTTGGCCTTGTTTAGGACCAGCCATGTTTGGTTTCATTTTATTTTGTTGTTATTGTTTTTCTAGTAGCTAGGTTTCAATAAATTTTCTGAGTTGTTTAGGTCAAGAAAAGACTCCTATGCCCAATGGATATGCTAGGCTACCAATCCTATTTTTTTAGCAAGCAAACACCCCTGGGAGGTTGCCAAAAATGTTACCTAATTGTGCATTTTTTCCCAATTAGGCATGGATGGAATAACACAAAGTTACATGGGGGACAACCAAACCTAGCAGGCCTACTATGCAGTTAGAAGGTCTTCCTAGTCATCACCATCACTCGAATCATGTAACAACTTAGCAAGAGTTGTTCCATGAGCTAGACAAGGATGGGGGAAGACATCCCACCTGAATACGAAATATCCTATGGTTGACAGGAGAACATGAGTACTTTTTGTTCAAATGAGAAAGGTACACACACTTTCTGAACTTATCTACGATCATAACAAATTTCAGAACATACAATAGTATATACATGTTTTTTCATTATGCAATTGAGTGTTTTAGAAAAGAACAATGTACAAATCATTGCATAAAAGTTGCTATTTATATTCAAAAGAGAAGATATGTTCATAGTTTCCCACACAATCCATGGGAAAAACTACACAAATGGAATGAACAATAACATATACATGTGAAGTATGAGAAACATATAGAAAGGGAAGGGGATCCATCATTGCCTGACCAAAGAATCCCCATGGATGACTGTCTTCAAGTTTGATGCAGGAGCATCCAATGGTGTAAGGGTAATCTTGTATCACCCAAAAAAAAAATGTGTTTCAAAATTGTTGATGTTCTTTCCATTTCTTTTCAAAATTTGTGGTTTTGGTTCCATAATTGCTTGAATAATGATGTAGAACTTTCAGTTTTTCCAAACTGCTAAAAATAACAACTTGCTATTTTTAGAAAGTTTGCATTTGGGCACGGATTGATGTAAAAAATTATAGGAAGCTTCATAACTAAAAAATAAGACCTTTGGCAAAGGAATCACGCAAAGATCATTTGCGAGCTGAAAGATATTAAAGTTTATGTTTCCTGAAAAACACCTGAGAATTATTTGAACTTAGGTTTGAGGCACTAAATGGTCCTGTACGGGCCCAAAAATGGTTGGAACTGATAGATCAGGTTCTTAACACGTAGAGCACTTCATGAGCTTTCTGAAGCATAAAACGGTTCATCATTCGGACACCAGATCAAAAGTTATGGCTCTCAGAAGTTGACCTATTTTTGGAGGGAGATACAAATTTCGAAATTAGGTTGTTGGCCGCCAAAAAAACTATTAATAACCATTTTGGGAACCCTGGGCAATAGTAGAGTTAAGGGGGAAAGTGTAGAGTCAATAATAGGTGGGAAAATAGAAACCCTAGCTGATTTAGGGTTACAGAAGGCTGATGATTCCAGAGTCTTGTGATAGGAAGTTGTAATGTGTTGCAGCTTGTGGAGGGTTGTTTCCTCTGATTGTATTTGAGCTTTTGTAATGTAATAAGTTATCCAAATCAGTAATGAAAGTTCTATTTTCTATGTGCAATTTCTGTTGTTATGTGTTTTATGATTTACTCCCTTCATCAAGTGGTATCAGAGCGAGGGTTCCTGAGTGTGTAGATAGATCACTGACCGTGAGGCAGTTTGCACTAGGACCTGAGGTTGTGGGTTTGCTGCGGAGATTAAGATGCCTCCACGAAGAAATCGTATTGGGAGGAATGCTTTGATGGAAGAGTGTTTTAGATCCCTACAAAGACAAATTGATGTATTGCAAGAGGAGTTGTGAAGAGGGTTTGAGCCAAGAACAAGAGAAGAAAGCGAGGATGAAGCGGAAGAGGAGCTATCTGAGGAAGAACAAGAAGCTGCAGGAGATCATGCAGAAGTTAGGTTGTTAAGGGCCATTTCTAAGATTGGAAAGAGGCCCAGGATCAAAGTTTCTACATATTCTGGAGATTTGAATCTGGAACAACTTATTCATTGGATCAATGACATGGAGGAATATTTAGAATATGAAGATGTGAAAGACCCAGATTGGGTCAAGTTTGCAAAAACAAAATTGAAGGGCCATGCCAGTATTTGGTGGAAGGAGGTCCAGTTAGAGAGGAATAGAAGAGGAAAAGGAAAGATCACCAAATGGGATCAGATGGTGGAGAAACTGAAGAAGTAGTTCATTCCTGTGGACTATGAGATGGAGTTGTTGAAGAAGCTACAAGGATTGAAGCAAGGCAACAAGTTTGTTAAGGAGTATACAGAAGAGTTTTATAAGATTACTATCAGAACCGGTCATGTAGAGGCCAACAAGGAGAAGGTAGCCCATTACATTAATGGGTTGAGGCCAAATATTTAAGAGAAGCTGAGCCTGGTCAGAATGACCACCATAGGAGATGCATACCAGTTTTCCTTGAAGGTGGAAGAGAAGCTGAATAAAAGATTTGACAACAAGCAAAGGGGAAGAGGTCAAGGTGGAAGACCCTATGGGGGCTGAAATGAAGATTCAAAAAAAAGTGAAGAAGCCAGTACCAGTCGAAATCAGAGAGGAGATAATACCTATCGCCCTCGTGACTAGAACAATGGTGAGCAAAGAGGAAGAGGAAGAGGCAGACCTGGGAAAGGACCTGGAAGAGGAGGTTTTAGAGGAACCTGTTTCCAATGTGGAGAAGGACATCGAGCATACGAGTGTCCACAACATCAAGGAAGGACAAATAGAAGACCTGAAGGTAATTCACGAGTTGCACATGTCGATGAAGATGCACAATCTGAGCGCTCTGAAGATGCTGAAAGGGGAGAAACCCTAGTTGTCAGAAGAACTTTGTTGAATGAGGAGAAAGAACCCAATCAGAGCAAGAGTTTATTTTGCACAAGGTGCAAATGTGAAGGTAAGTGTTGTGATATTATTATTGACAGTGGGAGCACTGATAATCTTGTTTCAGAGGAGATGGTTGACAAGTTGAAGTTGACAAGAAGAAAGCATCTGCATCCATATCGGATTGCATGGTTGTAGAAGGACCATAGAGCTTTGGTTAATGAGCAATGTTTAGTGAAGATCAAGATTGGTGACTACCATGATGAGGTGTTGTGTGACATGATACCGATGGATGCATGTCATATGTTATTTGGGAGGCCATGACAGTATGATAGGAGCACTGTCCATGATGGCTGTGCAAACACATACTCCCTAACAAAGGATGGAGTTCGTCATAAGTTGAAGCCCTTGAAGGAGGTGGAAGAAAAGGTATGTAGTATTGCCAGAATTTGTTTGGTAGATGGTAGAAAATTTTTGGAGGGTATGGAGCATGAGCATCATTGCTTTGCATTGATTCCTAAGATTAGTCAAGAGAAATGTGAAGATGTACCAACAGAAGTCTCAGATATGTTAGAAGAATTTTAGGATATTATCTCTGATAATGTACTAGAAGGTTTACCATTGGTGAGGAAGATAAGTCACCAAATGGATTTGATACCAGGAGCTAGTTTGCCGAATAAGGCAGCCCATAGAATGACTCCTGCAGAGAGTGAAGAGTTGAATAGACAAGTTCAAGAGCTGTTAAGGAAGGGAATGATAAGGGAGAGCTTGAGTCCATGTGCGGTACCTGCAGTACTAGCACCAAAGAAAGATGGAGAGTGGAGAATGTGTACAGATTCTTGAGCCATAAATAAGATCACGATCAAGTACATGTTTCCATTGCCAAGAATGGATGACATAATGGATTGTTTGAGTGGAGCCAAGTACTTCACAAAGATTGACCTGAAGAATGGGTATCACTAGACCAGAATCAGAGAAGGAGATGAATGGAAGACAACCTTCAAGACAAAGGAGGGTTTGTATGAGTGCTTAGTCATGCCATTTGGGCTAACCAATGCACCGAGCACATTCATGCGGCTCATGAACAAGGTATTGAAAGAATTTTTGGGAAGTTTTGTTATTGTTTATTTAGATGATATTTTGATTTTTAGTAAGACTTGGTATGAGCATATGATGCATATTAGAAGAGTTTTGGAGAAGCTGAGGGAGGAGAAGTTGATCGATCTGAAAAAATGTAGCTTTGTAAAGAAGGAGTTGGTATACCTAGGATTTGTTGTCTTAGAGGAAGGTCTTAAGATGGACCCAAAGAAGGTAAGGGCTATCATTGAATGGCCTACGCCAAGGAGTGCTTCTGAGGTAAGATCTTTTCATGGTTTGGCAAGTTTTTATAGAAAGTTTATCAGGAATTTTAGTAGCATTTGTGCACCCCTAACTGAGACAATGAGAGGGGATAGAAAAGTGTTTAGATGGACTAAAGGAGCAGATAAAAGCTTTGATACATTGAAGCAAAAAGTCATAGAGAAACCTATTTTGACACTTCTAGATTTCAATAAGGTATTTCAAGTAGATTGTGATGCTAGTGGCAGTGCTATAGAAACTTTTTTGAGCCAAGAAGGTAAGACCATTGCCTATTTTAGTGAGAAGCTTAATGATGCCAAGAAAAAGTATTCTGTTTATGATAAGGAGTTTTATGCAATAGTTCAGGCTTTGAAAAGGAGTTTTTTTATATACTGATCATAAGGCTTTGCAGTAACTTAATAGTCAAGGAAAGTTGAACCAGAGGCACTTAAAATCGGTTGAGTTTTTGTACAGCTATACTTTTGTTTTGAAGCATAGGAGTGGGAAGTCCAACAGAGTTGCAGATGCCTTGAGCAAAAGGCAAAATTTGTTGACAGAAATGAAGATAGAGGTTGTTGGGTTTGATGAGCTCAAAAGTTTGTATCCTGAAGATCTAGATTTTGTAGAGGCCTGGAAAGCTTGTTTGAAACCTGTTACTTTGGACAGGACAAAATGGTTGGATTTCATAATCCAAGATGGCATGTTGTTTAGAGGAAGCCAATTATGCATTCTGAGGAGTTCCATGAGAGAGAACCTGATTAAGGAGAAGCATAGTGCAAGATTGGCTGGACACTTTGGTTGAGATAAGACCATTGCTATTGTTGGTGCAAATTATTATTGGCCACAGTTGTAGCAGGATGTGAGGAAATTTGTGTAGAGCTGTAGAGTATGTCAGATGGCGAAAGGAGCAAGTTAGAATACAGGTCTATATCAGCCACTACCTATACCAGAGAAGCCGTGGGATGATATTAGTATGGATTTTGTTCTTGGTTTACCAAGGACACAGAGAGGACATGATTCCATTTTTGTGGTGGTGGATAGATTCTCGAAGATGGCACATTTCATTCCTTGTAAGAAGACTAATGATGCTGTTCATATTGCTAAATTATTTTTTAGAGAGGTGGTGAGATTACACGGTCTACCAAAGAGCATAGTTTCAGATCGAGATACTAAGTTTGTTGGTTATTTATGGAGGACATTGTGGAAGAAGTTGAAGACAGATTTAAAGTTTAGTTCTGCACACCATCCATAAACTGATGGACAGACTGAAGTGGTGAATAGGAGTTTGGGTAACCTGCTACGATGCTTAGTAGGAGATAAGCCCAAGGGATGGGATTTGATTTTACCACAGGTAGAATTTGCTTACAACAATTCTATCAATAGGAGTACTGATAAATCACCATTCCAGATTGTATATGGCAATAGCCCAAGAAATGCTTATGAGTTAAGGAAGCTAGACAAAGGAGAAAAGACAAGTGCTGAAGCTGAAGGCTTTGCAGAACATCTGAAGAATTTGCATGAAGAGGTGAGAAAACACATTAATAAGATAAATATTCAGTACAAGGCTAAGGCAGATTAGAAGAGGAGATATAAGGAATTCCAGGTAGGAGATGAAATCATGGTTCACTTGAGAAAAGAAAGGTTCTCAATTGGAACATACAATAAGCTAAAAATGAAGAAATTTGGACCATGCAAAATTTTGAAGAAACATGACTCAAGAAATGCATATGAGGTAGAGCTGCCGAGTGGGATTAACATTTCCCCTATTTTCAACATTGCTAATTTATCAGAATATCATGAAGGTGGAGCAGAGCATGGACCATTAGAGGAACAGTGGAGTATTTTGGCATCTACTTCAACAGAGGAGATATAAGAGATCTTGGATAGTCATGTGGGAATAAGTACTCAGAACAAACAATATGAAGAATACCTGGTGAAATGGAAAGGAAGGCCTGTTGAAGATTCTTTTTGGTTGTCTAAGGCATAGGTTGACCATTTGGGTTTTCCTCACACAAACACCTGAGATGTGACAGGGTCACTTCTCAAATTACCCTGGGTGTCTGATGCAGGAGCATCCAGTGGTGTAAGGGAAATCTTGCATCACCCAAAAAAAAAGTGTTTCAAAATTGTTGATGTTCTTTCCATTTCTTTTCAAAATTTGTGGTTCTGGTTCCATAATCGCTTGAATAATGATGTAGAACTTTCAGTTTTTCCAAACTGCTAAAAATAACAACCTGCTATTTTTAGAAAGTTTGCATTTGGGCACGGATTGACGTAAAAATTTATAGGAAGCTTCATAACTAATAAATAAGACCTTTGGCGAAGGAATCATGCAAAGATCATTTGTGAGCTGAAAGATATTAAAGTTTTTGTTTCCTGAAAAATGCCTGAAAATTATTCAAACTTAGGTTTGAGGCACTAAACGGTCTCGTACAGGCTCGAAAATGGCTGGAACTAGCAGATCGGGTTCTTAGTGCGTAGAGCACTCTGTGAGCTTTCTGATGCATAAAATGGTTTGTTAATTAGACACCTGGATTAAAAGTTATGGCTCTCGGAAGTTGACCTATTTTTGGAGGGAGATGCAAATTTTGAAATTAGGTTGTTGGCCGCCAAAAAGGCTATTAATAACCATTTTTGGGAACCCTGGACAGTAGTAGAGTTAAGGAGGAAAGTGTAGAGTCAAGAATAGGTGGGAAAACAGAAACCCTAGCTGATTTGGGGTTACTGAGGGTTGATGATTCCAAAGTCTTGTGATAGGAAGCTGTAATGTGTTGCAGCCCATGGAGGGTTGATTCCTCTGATTGTATTTGAGCTTCTGCAATGTAATAAGTTGTCCAAATCAATAAAGAAAGTTCTATTTTTGGTGTGCAATTTCTATTGTTGTGGGTTTTATGATTTACCCCCTTCATCAAAGTTCTTCTCCATCGCTCCTAAAAGGCTCCTACAAGAGAAAGAGGGAAAGGGAGTGAGATCTCAGGACGCCTTAAAAATTATATGTATTAACATTAGATATACTTACCATCATACATGCCATCATCCATAAGCACCAAAGGAAGAAAAGTAAAAGGATAAAAGAGATCGGTAACTCTAGGATGCACCCATACAACCATAAAAAGATGCAAATGATGAAGATCAGACAATCATCAAGAGGAGGCCATAAACCTCTTTTGTTTTCTTAACTTGTTTGTTCACTTTGTATGTACATGTATTCTTAAAAGATCAATTACTGATGATATGAACTAAGGTTGTCTTAACAGTCATACACACTGTATGAGTGCTAAAAGAAGTCAAGAAGTAGTCATGAAGGACCATCAGGACAGCCAAGGAAGCAACAAATAAATGCAAAGGACATGTATTAGGAGAAAGTCATTAGAGGAAACTATGTGTGTATAGTCATCAAGGATCATTCATCATGCATGGAAGAACATCATTACATGGAGAAGAAGCAACTTAGTCACTTGAAGGATCAGTTGGAGGTAAAAGACCAGAGCATCATGTATATGCTACAAGAAAGTCAACCACAGAAGAAGACTGGCAACATACAATCAACAAAAGGTCTAAGAAGTGGACATGATCAAAATAGTTTCCACATGGAGGTAATAGAGATGTGAACTCTATAGAACATAATAAACAGAGCAAGGTTCATGATTGGACATAAAGAAACAATAGTGATTGTCATATGAGAGCAATCTTTCTTTATTCTAAAGCAATGATTTTTCATGAAGATAATACATATATGAGAACGGTCCAACTATCTTGAAGATAAACAATCATCTTGACTATCATATGAAACCTTCCATCACTCAAAGAAACATAAACAAATAGTGTATGAAACCTTAGAGGACAGTGAACATAACCCAAAAGGTTCAATAACGCAGCAGATACAAAGCAAAATACCTCAAAAAGAAGTGACTTTATAGGCATTTTACAGGGCACTCAGTCAAGTTTCTCAGAGATCTGAGACAGTAATCAAAGGAGACTCATATAGCCATGAGGATAGAGGTCTACAACTTGCTCTATTTTCATTGTCTTTTATTAAAGATTCAAGGGTTTTTAAAGAATGTTGAAGATCCTAAGATTGCCCATAGTCACTGATTACTTGTGTGATAGTCAAAGCCTACTAGAGTCTTATCAGGACTATCAAGAGCATCTTAGACATTTTAGGTTTGTTATACAACATAAAGAGTTTGCTGAATAAGAGGATTCTTCCATGGCACTCGTAGAAGAGGTATATAGATCTACAGGGATAACATAAAAAGTAATAGTCATATGCAATCATATCCAAAGATACATGGCCTAGAGAGAGAAAAAATAGGTGGAGCAGTCAAGGAGTAGCCAAGGAGCAATCAAGACAACTGGCAGGAACAACAAACAGATGAAACAATCAAGTAATCAAGAGGTTAACTATCTATACATGGGAGTTGACTATCTATAAATAAGGATGACTCTCTATACAATAAAGCATGACTGTCATAGCAACAGAGATTAGTCACAACAACATGATTGTCAAAAAGAATAGTAATCAGTCATAAGAATGACTATCAAAGAAAAGATCCATCCAAGATAGTGATCTTCACCAATGAGAGGCTATGCTACCTTCTTACCATTGGATGTTGTACCATGATGATATTTTCATCGAATAAATTCTAACGAGGATTGTTTTTAAGCTTGGTGGCACTTTGTGTTTTAAAGCATCTATTACCGAGGTTGTCTAAGGTTTGGTATGAAAGAGACTAGTTCCCATTGAAGCTATTGAATCATGGATAAATGAATAGAACCTGAGTGTTTGGAAGCCCTTGTATAGTTAGTTGTGATGATGGCTTTTCATTGCTACATAGAAGGTGCTTGTGGAGAATTGTTTGTAGAGTTCCTTGTGCTAACAATGTACCATTGCTGAAGGAGACAACCACACAGAGTCTTCATTTGTTTGGAGGGACTAAGAACAAAATGATGCAAAGTTGAAAAGATATAGGGGTCAGTTGAAGTGCCAATTAGATCTGCATGCATTCAAAGATTGTCTCATAGGGTCTTGGACAATGTTGATAAGGTTTTGCATTGAAGAAAAGGTAGTATTGGACATAGTTCTAAGAGTATGTATGCAAAGATTGTAGTGGAACGCTTGTAAGGAAACCTAGCAAAGGATTTGTATGTAAACCATCAAAGACTCCATGATGCAAGAGAGCCTCACACTAGGTTTATTATGGTCTAACAGAGATATAAGGCTCAGGAAATAAACACGATCTTTGAAAGGGTTAAGCATCATTACACAGTGATATGCATATAAGAGGATGTATAGGTCTGAGATAGCTAAAGAAGGACACTTGAGATCTCGGTCAAGCAATCAATGAACCTGTACAGTGGCAAAGATAGTCCCCAGGCTAGAGAAGACATTCATATTACAAACTATTGAGCATTAGCCATGAAGACCTTCTCAAACCAATAACAAAGAGTAAAATAAATGACACTCACCAGTTGCAAGGGAGATTCAGAGCTATGGTCAATGACAGGGGTATTTAAAGGTATGTAGAGGTTTTTAAGACATATATCCCCTCATATTAGTCTTTATCTTTGTTTTGTGAATAATCATGCAACCCGAGAGGATTTTGGTGAAAGATTGTTTCTTAGCATAAAGGGAAGGTGCATACACTATCCAGTTGGACCATGCCAAGTTTATATATCTAGATTTTCAGTGGGACTATACATGGACAGAAGCCACCTCCTACTGGTACAACCATGGTGGATCAGATGGACCTTCTCACAGAACAAGTAAAGATGTTGGTTGGTGAGGTTACTTTTAGTACTAGTTCACTCAAACGTCTCATTGAACAGGCTGCAAACAATCCAGAGGACAAAACTTCGAGCTCAAATGCAAAAGTTGGAAAATGAGATTGAAGAGAAGGAACTACAAATGAAAATCTTGGAGCAATGAATAAAAGGAAGTAGCATAGCTGCAACAAATAATGCATTACCAATGGAAATGCAATAGACAATTGCAAAGTTAATGAGCCAGTATAATGAAAAAGAATTTGAGTTAGAGATAAAGTCTGTTGACAACTGTAAACTCTAGGAATAGCTACAAGTGAAGGAGTTTAAAAACAATGCACTCCAAGAAGCTAATCTTTTACTGCACCAACAATCCACATTAGCTACAAAGAAATCAAGTCAATAGGATAATGGATTTATTGACGACTCTACAGACATGCATGCTAGTGTAGAAATGCCTATAAATGAGAATAGGAAAATAGGAAATGATGAAGAGTTGTAGGGGAAGATTCACCTTCACGCAACATAAATTGATAAATTGATGCAAGAAAATGTTAGGCTAAATGAAGAAAATGGTAGCCTGCAAATTCAAAGTCAAAAGTTGGCTGAAGAATCATCATATGCAAAAGAGCTGGCCTCAGCTGTAGCAGTTGAGCTTAAGAATTTGATAGAGGAAGTTACCAAGCTTTCTTTCAAAAATGCAAAATTGTTAAAAGAATTGGCAGCAACCCAAGAAAAATTGTCTATTAGGGGCTCAATCAAACAGAGTCTTAGCAATGGTCAGCATAAGGGTGGTTATGCCAGGATTAGGAAAATAGGTTTAGGAAATAGAACATTTGAGGTTGGCCATGGGGCCCATGATGATATAGATTCATGGAGCTTTGATCTAGAGGATATGAAGAGAGAGTTGCATGTAAGGAAAAAGAGGGAAGCTGCTCTAGAGGCTGCTTTAGCTGAAAAAGATCACATTGAAATAAAATATCAAAAGAAGTTTGATGAAGTAGCAGAGTAGATAAAATAGAGAAAAGGCAAACTTTCAATCACTTTCCAGAAGACCCCAATCAATGAACCTGTACAGTGGCAAAGATAGTCCCCAGGCCAGAGAAGACAATCATATTACAAACTATTGAGCATTAGCCATGAAGACCTTCTCAAACCAATAACAAAGAGTAAAAGAAATGACACTCACCAGTTGCAAGGGAGCTTCAGAGCTATGGTCAATGATAGGGGTGTTTAAAGGTATGTAGAGGTCTTCAAGACATATATCCCCTCATATTAGTCTTTATATTTGTTTTGTGAATAATCATGCAATCGAAGAGGATTTTGGAGAAAGATTGTTTCTTAGCTTAAAGGGAAGGTGCATATACTATCCAGTTGGACCATGCCAAGTTCTATATATCTAGCTTTTCAGTGGGTCTATACATTGATGGAAGCCACCTCCTACTGGCACAACCATGGTGGATCAGATGGACCTTCTCATAGAATAAGTAAAGATGTTGGCTAGTGAGGTTGCTTCTAGTACTAGTTCACTCAAACATTTCACTGAACAGGCTGTAAACAATCCAAAGGACAACAAACTTCAAGCTCAAATGCAAAAGTTGGAAAATGAGATTAAAGAGAAGGAACTACAAATGAAAAATTTGGAGTAGCGAATAACGGGAAGCAGTATAGCTGCATCAAATAATGCATCACCAATGGAAATGCAACAAACAATTGCAAAGTTAATGAGCCGGTACAATGAAAAAGGATTTGAGTTAGAGATAAAGTCTGCTGACAACCATATACTCTAGGAATAGCTACAAGTGGAGTTTGAAAACAAGGCACTCCAGGAAGCTAATCTTGTACTGCGCCAACAATCCACATCAGCTACAAAGAAATCAAGTCAGCAGGATAATGGATTTATTGATGACTCTGCAAACAGGCATGCTAGTGCAGAAATGCCTACAAATGAGAACATGAAAATAGGAAATGACGAAGAGTTGTAGAGACAGATTCTCCTTTAGGCAGTAGAAATTGATAAATTGATGCAAGAAAATGTTAGACTAAGCGAAGAAAATGGTAGCCTACAAATTCAAAGTCAAAAGTTAGCTGAAGAATCATCATATGCAAAAGAGCTGGCCTCAGCTGCAGCAGTTGAGCTTAAGAATTTGGAAGAGGAAGTCACCAAGATTTCTTTCAAAAATGCAAAATAGTCAAAAGAATTGGAGATAGCCCAAGAAACATTGTCTATTAGGGGCTCGGTCAAACATAGTCTTAGCAATGGTCAGCGTAAGAGTGGTTATGCCAAGATTAGGAAAGCACGTTTAGAAAATAGAACATTTGAGGTTGGCCATGGGGCCTATTATGATATAGATTCATGGAGCTTTGATCTAGAGGATATGAAGAGAGAGTTGCATGCAAGGAAATAGAGGGAATCTTCTCTAGAGGCTACTTTAGTGGAAAAAGATCACATTGAAACAGAATATCAAAAGAAGTTTGATGAATCAGTAGAGTAGATAAAATAGAGAAAAGGCAAACTTTCAATCGTTTCCCTCATAGAGTAGAATAAGATTTCTTGCCTTTGTATTATCAAAACCTCATGATAGCAAGTGTAAAAAATGACAAAGAAAGATAGCTCTTCTATCAAATCATTCATAGTGGGAGAATAAGTAGCTATAGATAACAAAATGAAACTTACCTTTGTCAAATCCCTGGTATAGAATGAAGTCCATCAAGCACAAAAACCCTCAAAACACTAGCATGGTAGCGCATGGCAGAGAGGCAAATGAGAAAGGAATACAAAGAAAAATGAGTTCATGTTTAGGGTTTGAACCATTTTTTTACAAGATGCCCTACTCTGATGCTTGAGTCTTTTTGACTTTGAATAAAGAGAAAATCATTGCACACTAATATGCTCGAGATCAAAAACTTGAGATGATGAATGCCTAGCAGGGCATAATGAACCCGTGAGGAGTATTAAGTTATAAGGAGATAATGATTTCTTTTTGACCTTTTTAATATGATGAATATTGAAACCAAGGGGATATGTTGTTTACTTTGACTTAGGGTTTTTTGCATAATGATGGTAGGTCTGAGTGCTTTTTTAAGCCAAGGGTGAAAAGAGATTATTATTGCCTTGGAGAGATTTTGTAAGAGAAGGAGACTTAAGTAATAGGTGATAATGTAACTCCTCTTATCTTTTGCATGAGTAAAGGAAAAATAATGTATTTTAACACTTATTAAGTGCAATATCTTTATAAATTGCCTTAATATTTGTTACATAAAAACCTGAGAAAGAGAAAGAGGCATCACATAACACCTATTAAGGCAAGTCATAAACCTTAAGCTTAAAGATTATCAAGGATCAAGATTTAGGTGATATTCTTGGTTCTTTCCTTCGTGGAATCCTTCCAATCACCTGGTAATTTTGCTGGTATGTACAAAATTTTCTAAATTTAGACCTAGTTTTCTTTATTTAGAATTTTTTTATATGAAAACCCAGCTCATTCCCATGTTATAACATGACAAATTATCAAGGAAAATACATTACTATCCCTTCATTTTGCCAAAATGCCGTCTTAGAACCTTTTCAATACCCATATCAGACTGAGAATGCTGCCAGTTTCATCCCAAACAACCATACAACAGCAGTATATCAGTATGCTGATCATGCTTACCTCCCACCCACCCCTGCTCAGCCTTCATGGCAGCCTACCTATGCTCATAACTAGTCCTAGAAAGACTATTTTGTTCCTAATCAACATTTTTTTCTTCTGTTGATCAGCCTCAGTGTGATGATAGCCTGAGTATTCGGGATATGGCTTTATATTTTCAAAAATAGTTTGATGCCATTGAAAGAGAACGAGAGTATAACATGCAGCAAGAGGAGCTTGCTTATCAAGCCTATCTCCAACAATAGGAGTAGCGGTCTTATGAGGCTTTTCTTATCAACAAGAGATGGAATAAAAGAGAAAGTATGAAGAAGAATGTCTAAATAGGCAAATTGCTATTAAGGAGGAACAAATGAGACAACTTCTGGCTCAAGTTCATAGACCCAAAGCACAAATTCCAAGTTTTAGAAGTTCTAATTTTGTTTAGGAACTTGTTTGCATTCAAAACTAGTTCATTAGTGCTTAGTTTCAATCATCTCAAGAGCTTGAACTGACTCATCAAAGTTTTGAGCAACCATGGCTGCCTTCTTGGGCTAAGCATCCTGATTATAAAATGCCAAACCTTGCTAAAACCACTCCTTGCATACCAATCCAAGATCAGAAAGAGGAAAGGGTTGTAGAATCCAAGCCAATAGAAATTCTAAGTTTTAGGAGTGCTCCTTCAACCTAACAGCCAATTCATAGCCAAGAGTAGTCCATAATGCCTCATAATGAGCTTAGCAATGAGTATATTTTTCCTACTTCATCAGCTGAAGGTTTTTGCAGTTCTTTTTGTGCCACCAAATCAGAAAAATTAGATGTGGAGCAAGAGTTTACTACTGTTTATACTGTGTTCCCAGCTGAATATGATCATAATGCATGTGTAGAGGAGTTTGGTTGCTGTTTGACACTGAATCCTTTGCATTTTGTTTCATTTGACAAGTTTTCTAATGCTATTTATTAGATGAATAAAACAAGAGTATAGAGGTTATAAGGTGAAAGTCTTCAATTGCAAAGATAGCCTATACACGGTTCATTAGAGAAGGCACCACATGAAGAGGAAGATTTAGTTTCTTTGTTTGGTCAACTGCCCGATTTTGTTGACAGTGATGAAGAGAGCATACAGATGCTCATCTTACCAGCAGATTTGGAGGAACAAGAATACATTATAGAACATGATAGGTTGCTAATTCATGAAGACAAGAATGAAGATGAAGTATCAATTTATCTAGAAGAGCAAAAGGACAACCCTATTTTGAAGACTAAAGAGATTGCTTTGCATGAAGATGTTTATCAGATTGAGCAAATAACCAAAATAGAACCTCTACTTCAAATTGAAGGTCTTGGTGTTCTTACAAGAATTCAAGAGAGCCATTATAAGGCCTAAATCAGTCCTCTTACACACAAAACAACTAAAGAAGATTTTGAAGATGACTCTTTTTGGGATGATTTTGAGGTATTTGTTTCACAATTGGATGATAAACAAGCAACTTTGACTCAAAAATTTCATGAGCAATAGGAGCCAAATATGAAAATGATCATGTTTCTAACTGAGTCACTAGAGATAGATCAACTCGATCAGAAAAATGATGAGACAACAGTGCATAAGCAACAAATTAGCAAGGAGAGCTTACTTTCGTCCTTTTAGGAGGATGTCCTATTAGACGGCTCAAATCAAGTACAACAGATCCTCACAAGTCATGCTTGCACCCAAGCATAAAGTTGCAGCAGAAGAGCAACAGTTTCATCTTGCATATATACCTTAAAGCATCAGTATGTGTGATTATTATGATGAGGTAGGTGGACTTGTTTTCACTCTCCAGGAGATATTACAACAGTTGATCACAAATTTGTCATTTTTCTATATTCTTTTGGCTGCTCAAAAGCATGTAAAATACTGCAAGTTGCAAATTTTAGGGAAGTAGTTAATGGTTTTTTTTAGCCAACCTATTTCACTTGTTTAGATTATGTAGGTAGTCCATTTGTTTCAATTCAATTTTTGTTTTCCAAGAAGTTTTGCTGCATAGTTCGCTGGCCCTATTTAGGACCAACCTTGTTTAGTTTCAATTTGTTTTGCTGCTGTTGTTTTTCTAGTAGCTGGGTTTCAATAAATTTTCTGCATTGTTCAGGTCAAGAAAAGACTCATATGCCCAATGGATATGCTAGGCTACTGATCCTATTTGTTAGCAAGCAAACACCCCTGAGAGGTCACCAAAAATGTTACCTAATTATGCATTTTTGCCCAATTAGGCCTGGTTGGAATAACATAGAGTTACAAAGGGGACAACCAAACCTAGAAGGCCTACTATGTAGTTAGAAGGTCTTCCCAATCATCACCATCACTCGAATCATGTAACAACTTAGCAAGAGTTGTTCCATGAGCCAGACAAGGGTGGGAGAAGACATCCCACCTGAATAGGAAGCATCCTAGGGTTGATAGGAAGACAAGAGTACTTTTTTTTTAAATGAGAAAGGTACACACACTTGTTGAATTTATCTATGATTATAACAAATTTTAGAGCATGCAATAGTATACAGATGTTTTTTCATTATGCAACTGAATGTTTTACAAAAGAACAATGTACAAATCATTGCATAAAAGTTGTTATTTATATTCATAAGAGAAGATATGTTCATATTTTCCCACACAAGCCATGGGAATAACTGCACTAATGGAGTGAACAATAGCATATACATGTGAAGTAAGAGAAACATATAGAAAGGGAAGGGGATCCATCATTGCCTAAACAAAGAATCCCCATGCATGGCTATCTTCAAGTTCTTCTCCATCACTTCTGAGAGGCTCCTACAAGAGAAAGAGGGAAAGGGGGTTAGAGCTCAGGATGCCTTAAAAATCTATATGTGTTGACATCAGATATGCATGCCATCATCCATAAGCATCAAAGGAAGAACAATAAAAGGATAAAAGAGATCAGTAACTCTAGGGTGCAGCCATACAACCATAAAAAGATGCAAAGGATGAAGACCAGACAATCATCAAGAGGAGGCCATAAACCTCTTTTGTTTTCTTAACTTGTTTGTTCACTATGCAGTTATATGTATTCTTACAAGATCAATCATCGATGATATGAACTAAGGCTATCTTAACAGTCATACACACTGTATGAGTGCTACAAGAAGTCAAGAAGCAATCATGAAGGATCATCAGGACAACCAAGGAGGCAACAAACAAATGTAAAGGACATGTATCAGGAGAAAGTCATCAGAGGTACCTGTGTAAGTGTGTACATTCACGAAGGATCATTCATCATGCATGGAAGAACAACATTACATGGATTAGAAGCAACTCAATCTCTTGAAGGCTCAGTTGGAGGTAAAAGACTAGAGCATCATGTATATGCTACAAGAAAGGAAGCCACAAAGGAAGAGTGATAGCATACAGTCAACAAAAGGTCTAATCAATGGACATGATCAAAATAGAGAGTTTCTACATGGAGGTAACGGAGATGTGAACTCTATAGAACAAAATAAACATAGCAATGTTCATGATTTAGTTGGCAAGAGACACTGCTCCGGTATGGACTTGTATGTTGTCATTGATGACAACAAGGCTCAAAGATCTTATCACCATGACAAGATGAGGTAACTCTGGAAGAACATATTAGATTTCAGGTCCGGTTGATAGAAATTGGCTAAGTATGGAAAGTATTTTGAGTAAGGGACAAAAAATGAGTTAGTATGCCTCTGTAATTGAAGACTTGCAGATGCTGTTTAGGTATGATGTCAGTTGTTATTTGATAGTGTTATGCTTCAGTGATTAAGTCCCGACTTCCTCTAGAAGTCACCTCGAAGAAATGTCTAAGTCTGGGTAAGCAAAGGTATAGCAAGAACAGTGAACATGGTATAGTGCAGTGGTCCGCATTCCTCCGTAGGTGAGTGTTTTTTTATGCAATTTTGAGGTGTTGTAAACACTTATATGAAGTATCTAATTCTAGAGTTGGGAAATCTGAAGTCCACTAAAAAGATAGTTGCAAGCTGCTAAGTATCGGCATAGTGTTTGACAGAGTTTGACAGAGACAGAGTCTAAGTTCTGATGGTCCACATTTCTTTGCAAGATGATATCATGCCTTATGGTTCTAAGGATAAGATTGGGAATGTGTCAAGAGTCCTTGATATGATTTTGGAAGTGTTTTGTGTTCCACAGTAAAAGTTGTAAGTCAATAGATGAACTTGTTAAGCATGCTCTTAAGGAAGAGGCTGACTAGTATGTTAAAGCATTGTGTGGAGAAGAGTTAATGTTTGAAGGATCTATGTAAGTAATTGAATGATTAGAACTGACCTATATGAACATGTTTGACCAAAGATTTGGATCCACACATCATATAGTGCACTAGATTAAGCCGACAAGCTACATCTTTCTATGTACATGTTCCATTTCTTGGATGTCGACCTGATTGTGGATCAAATCATAATGCGGATATATATAAAGGCGATGAATTTTAGTAGTGTGAGAGTGAAGAATGTGTGGGTGTGATGCGAACATGTGAATAGTAGAGCAGAGTTAGAAGATCAGCAACGATGAAGACTTGGGATTTAGAATTTAATTGCTAAATGATTGCACCCTCGCATAGTGGCAGATGCTTAAGCAATATTCAATTTTAATGTGCAATTTGCTTTGTACCTAGTAGTGAGCCTTCAAGGCAATGAGCCTGGATGTGAGCCTTCAATAGGTTTTAACAGCCCTCAGGGTTTAACAACCCTTATTGTAATCTTTCTAGGTTTAGGGTTGAGACAATGAACCTACTAAACCTAGTTGTACTTCATGGGAATGAGCCAACATGTTCCAGGCCCATGGAGTGACCAAGACTAAACATCATTATTTGTAAAGATTGTAATATATATTTGAGAGCTAATCCTCTCTGTGGTTTTTCCCTTTTGGGTTTTCCACGTAAAAATCTTGGTGTTCATGTGTCATGATTTTATGGTTGTTGTTCATATGCATGTTGTGCCTTTGTTTAATTAATTTTGGAAAATGGTTGAAAGTTAAAGTGCATGAAAATATTTTTAGAACACTGATTCACCCCCCCTCTCAGTGTTCTTGACATTCAACAATTGGTATGAGAGAAAGGTTCCTTGGAAAAATTCTAACAGCTCAAGCAAGATCTGGGATAGTGTGATCATGGTAGAAAGAAGATATGGAAATTATGAAATCCACAAACATCTAGAAGCAACTCTTATGGATCTTGAAAAATCTAAAGTAGAGGTCAGAGATCTGAGAGAAAACTTGCAACAAGCTAATGAATGCATCTTAAAACTAAAAGAGCAAGTCAAGAAATTCAAAGACAAATACAAAGAAGTTAGTGATCAATTGTTATCAGCAAATGAATCCCTGAATGATTTGGAAGTAGAAGTAATAGAGAGAATAAGAGTAGAAGATGATCTAAATTTAATTATGAAAAACAGATCAGAAGATTGTGCAAAACTTGAAAAAGAAATTGCAAATCTAAAAATAGACCTGGAAAAGGCCAAAAGCTTTGAAGAAAAATTTAAGATAAGCACTGCAAGGCTTGATGAAATGATTACTAGCCAGAAGAGAGCTGATGACAAGCAAGGTTTGGGATTTGAGAAAGGAGAAAGTTCAAACTCTAGTCAAATAAGCACTGAGTCAAGGCAAAACAAAGGATACTAGTTTAGAAATCAAAGAAGAAGACCTAGAAGATCTCTGGTCAGACAATTAAATGCTCAAAGGTACCCATCTTTCAATGGTTATTGTAATTCATGTAATATGTTCGGTCATAAGGCTACTCAATGTAGGAGCAGAATAAATCAAAAGGTTCCATCACTGTCTAGACAATGTTTCAATTGCAAGAAAATTGGTCATAGAGCAAGTGAATGTAGAAATCAGATCAAGAAAAGTTTCAACAATGTGAGAAATGAACAATCCTTCAGAGGAAAATGTTTTACTTGCAATAAAATTGGTCATAAAGCTGCTATATGTAGAAGTAAAGTGAGTCAAAATTCTATTAGGTGCAATGCATGCTATAAAATGGGACACAAATCAAATGAATGCAGAAGTTCGGTAAGAGATAGTTTTCAAAATACAAGGAACAATCAATCATTCAATGGAAAGTGTTTTGCATGCAATAGATTTGGACATATGGCTAATCAATGCAGATCAAATTCAATCAATGGAAGGAATCAAGGTCAAAAAAATGTGGTATGCTTCAATTGCAACAAATCTGGACATATTGTAAGATTTTGCAGAAGTAGGAATGTAAAGAAAAATCACTATTCTTAAGAAAGGAAAACAGAGCAGAGAAATGATAAGGGAAAAATAAAAGTTAATCCAGTTGAAACCAAGAAAGAAATGGACAAGGTATGGATCAAGAAAGAAGTAATTGAAGTCAGGGATCAATCCACACCATTATCCGGTGCAAATACTTCCTCCGAGAAGTAAATTGAGAGCTTTGGCTTAGGGGGAGCAGTGTTGAAAACTCAAAACCCCCAGCCAAAAAGTGGGTGCCAGAATTAGGCACAAAGATGTATAATGGAATTTGATGTGACAAAGCTCTTAAAAGAAAAAGTGGAAGCAAAAGGGTCAATGCGGCATATTGTGGAGCTATCTTAATCAATTGTGTTCTACAGTGAAGGGTTTGCAACAACTTTTTGGGAGTGAGCATTTAATAATGATTAGGTTAAATGTAGAGTATAAAAAGCAAGTCATTTGCCTTCTAATTCACTTTGCATTTGAGTTTCCAGACGTTAGAGAGAGATTAAAGCAAGATTTCAAGGTGCAACAGAGATTCAAAGAACTTTGAAGGATTTAGGCCAGGAAAACTCAATTTCAGTGTATCAAGGTATTTACCGTAGAAACCCTCATTGTGAGTCTATTGAATCTTTGCTATGGCAACTCCACAAGTTATAGATATTACTAAATGTCCTCAACCCAAATTCAAGAAACATCCTCACAAAGCAACTGAAGTTGATCCAATGGGTGCATTCTCGGGTATACCTTACAGAGTTCTGTATGTTAGGGATGTTAGGGCATATATTCATGTTGCTCTAGAAGAACATGACATTTGCCTATCAGATTTATATCTCAAACATCTAACTAATGACTAGTTTGACCTCAAGGAAGAATACCAAATCCTAAAGGAAAAGAAATTTATTCAATATGTGGATTTTCCTATATTTGTAGAGGATGAATGGGTAAGATATGTCTTGAGCCAAATTCATGACGAATTCATGTGGTTAGGGCAACCTTTCAAAATCACTAAGGAAACAATTAGGGCAGTGACATGATTAAGTTCCACTGGAGGTGTGCCCTTGTTGAAAGCTGTGAAGAATCAAACTGTTATAGAGGCCACTGGAGAAAAGTTTGATAAGAGGGCACTAACTATCAATGATATCATAGATCATGATGTGAGATTTGCCTCAATGGTTTTGGGTCACAAGATCTATTTCTCTAACTGGGAGAACTCTATTTTAGGGACAACAATCTATACTGCCTATTAGATGATAAAGGAGAATGTGGATTATGACTTATGTGAGCTTCTACTAAATCAATTAATGAAAAATTTAAGAAAGACAAAGGAGAGCAAGAATTACCCCTTCAAATATGGTACGTTGGTCATTTGTTTATTCTTTTATTTCATGAATGAGCTACCAAATATGAACAATTTGATCTGGCTAACCAGTAAACCAGTAGCTGTTCAAATTAGAAACCATCTAAATAGCATTGGAAGTGTCAATGAGCAAAATACAACCCTATGTGGGTACTTCAAAAATTTCCAAAGCATGATGTAGTCTAGAGAAAGAATTCCTACAAAAATTGTTGAGAAATACAAGGATACAATCTGTTTCATGGTTACAAAAGATCAATGCCTAATGGAAGCTGTTGAGCCTAGGACTGTCTGGGTAATGCCAATGGGGTATGAAGTAGATGGGAAAATATTAGAAAGCTATGCGTAACACATGTTGAGCAAACCCAAGGACAACAGGGAAGAAAGATTTAGAACTTATGAAGAGCTATCCATGAAACTTCATGTTGAATTTAGAAAACTTGAATCAACTAGAAACGTTAGAAAAGAGATGGAAGAGATCACTGCAAGATATGGCATCACCAAGGAACAACTAAAAGAGGTAAGGGAAAAGAGAGAGAAAGTAGCAGAAGAGAACAAAAAGGATGAGCTAGTACATATTCTGGAGGAATCTTAGTTGAAACAAGATAAACTAGAAAAAGTTCAGAGGACTACCAAGAGCTCTGCCACCTCCTCTGGCGCCACAGCTTCAATAAACTGGGAGAAAACATCAAAATAATTCCTTGTCAAAGACATGAAGAGGAAAAAGATGAAGGAAAGAAGACTTTATGTTAGTGTAAGTGAAAAAGATGATGAAGAAATAGAGTCAGATGAAGAAGTCAAGAAGATGAAAGCTGAGGCTATCAAAGTCTCCAGAAGCAATAAAGAAAAGTCCTTCAGAAAGGATAAATCTAGCAAAAGATAGAAAAAGGAAAAGCCTCCACCACTTGCAGATGTAATAAAAGCTGTCACCATGGATGGGAATTTAAAACCCATGATTGAGTATTATGATGGATATAGTGATATTGATAAAAGAAGTTTGGAAGAAGCCACTGTGAAATATCTAAACATTTTCAACAAAGCCCTCATTGAGATTATCTTTGAAATTCTAAAAAACCTAGCAAATCTTCTGAGCATTGGAAAGGAGACTACTAGAGCTAAAGATATTGAGCTAAGACAACATGTTTTGACAAGATTGTGTCTTGAAATTACTCTGGAAGAAGAGAATCTAATCTCTAAGGAAACCAAAGAGAAATTCATAACCAAAACAAGGATGAATTCATTGACGCTAGGAGAAATTGATAAAGTGGTCAAGGAGAAAGAAGAAGTCACTTTGGAAAAATTCAAAAAATACAATATTCCTACCACTCATGACAATGTAGCAATAGGTGGTGGAAATGGTACACTTATTCTGAAAGTAAACTTGGAGCAAGAATCAGACAAAGATGACAAAGTGACTGAGCAGGAAGAAGCACTTGCTAATGATTCTGAAATAAGACCCTCTCCAGTACATCTTACTTAGGATGACACTAACAAGGAGAAGATTGAGGAAGAACATGTCATGAAAATTCATCCACTGAAACAAGAGGAGGATACTAATATGGATCGAGAGGATCTAAAGCAAAGCCACAAAGAAGGAGTCTCTATCACAACAAGAGACACTGTAGAGTCTGCAAAAGAATTGTTGAAGAAAAAAAAACAAGCTTTGGATGAGCTAGATTTTCTACATGGTCTAATAAACCTGGACACAATGTCACTGGCATAGAAGCTTAAGTGGGTTACAGTTGTTCAGGCAAAGGCTCAAGAAGAAATGCTAAAGTCTCACATTGAGGACAGTGAACTCATAATTGATGCATCTAACATTTTGGAAAAACTAGTGCCAACTTATCAAAAGGATACCTCTCTGTCTGCCTCTTGTCAACTCAAGGGACTAATTCATTCAGTAAGTACACACTTTGAATCTCTTGAAAATCTGCTAAAACAAAAGTTAGACAAGAGTTTAATGAGAAAAGGCTTGATGAGTTGACAAAGTTGATAGCCCATGATAAGGCTTAATTAGAAAATGGAATATAGAATATTCAGAGTGCTATTGTAGAAGCTAGTGATGCATATAAGTTTTATCTATCATGGCCGGAAGTTACAAAGAAGACAAACGAAAAGATCAAGGAATTGGAAGAAAAATTGATGGATATTTCCAAGAATTTTGATCCGGTACATGAATCAACCAGAAACAAGGAAGCTCAAGTCAAATAAAGAGTAGAATGGGACAATTGAGAAGACTGATCAGTCCCAAACTAGATTCAATGACTAAGCTTGTGGCTGAAGCACAACTTGCAGGACATACTGCCTCACCACCAGATTTACAAAAGGTAGAAGCTATAGTTTTTCTAATCAGTGGTCATATTCAAATTTTAGATAATGCCAAGAAAAGTTGGGATGGTAAATGGGCTCAAGTAAAGAACATGTTCAATGACATCCTTCGGCTCATGTAAAATTAAGTTGAAGATTGCACTTGTAAATATGTGGCGATGTACATAAATCTTTTGAAGTTTTGACAATTTTTTGGTTCTGGATCACACCCTTTGCCATTGATGTCAAAGGGGGAGAAGAAGATCAATGAAAAATGGATAAACATTTGAGGGGGAGTAGGAGAATAAAGTGTATATAGTAAGGGGGAGCAGTCAAGCATTTTTCACTAAGTATTGCCATCAATGCCAAAGGGGGAGATTGTTGGCAAGAGACACTACTCTGGTATGGACTTGTATGTTGTCATTGATGGAAACAAGGCTCAGAGATCTTATCACCATGACATGATGAGATAATTCCAGAAGAACATATTAGATTTCAGGTCCGGTTGACAGAAATTGACTAAGTATGGAAAGTATTCTGAGTAAGGGACAGAAAATGAGTTAGTATGCCTCCGTAATTGAAGACTTGTAGATATGGTTTAGGTATGATGTTAGTTATTGTTTTATAGTGTTATGTTTCAGTGATTAATTCCTGACTTCCTCTGGAAGTCACCTTGAAGAAATGTCTAAGTCCAGGTAAGCAAAGGTATAGCAGGAACAATGAATAGGGTATAGTGCAGTGGTCCGCATTCCTTTGCAGGTGAGTGTTTTTTTTACGCAGTTTTGAGGTGTTGTAAACACTTATATGAAGTATCAATTCCATATTTGGGAAATCTAAAGTCCACCGAAAAGATAGTTGCAAGCTGCTAAGTATCGACATAGTGTTTGACAGAGACAGAGTTTGAGTTCTGATGGTCCGCATTTCTCCGCAAGATGATATCATGCCTTGTGGTTCTGAGGATAAGATTGGGAATGTGTCAAGAATCCTTGATATGATTTTGGAAGTGTTTTGTGTTCCGCAGTAAAAGTTGTAAGTCAACAGATGAAATTGTTAAGCATGCTCTTAAGGAAGAGGCTGACTAGTATGTTAAAGCATTGTGCGGAGAAGAGTTAATGTTTGAAGGATCTATGTAAGTAATTGAATGATTAGAACCAACCTATATGAACATGTTTGACCAAAGATTTGGGTCTGCATATCATATAGTGCACTGGATTAAGCCAACAAGCTACATCTTTCTATGTACATGTTTCATTTCTTGGATGCCGACCTGATTGTGGATCAAATCATAATGCGGATATATATAAAGGCGATGAATTTCAGTTGTGTGAGAGTGAAGAATGTGTGGGTGTGATGTGAACATGTGAATAGCAGAGCAGAGTTAGAAGATCAGTAGCAATGAAGACTTGGGATTCAGAATTTAGTTGCTAAATGACTGCACCTTGGCATAGTGGCAGATGCTTAAGTAGTATTCAATTTTCATGTGCAATTTGCTTTATACTTGATAGCAAGTGGTGTAGGAGCATCTAAGGGAACATTTTGGAACAAGGAGACACCAGTACCTAAGAGAGTAGCCCATGGAGTCCATCAAGTCAAATGGAACATCCTAAAACCAATTATGGCATGTTATAATGGGCAAATTGATGTAATGATCAAATGTCCTGAGGGTCTTGGTAAGGACCCTAGGACCAAAAATGATGTAAGTTGGGCCAATAGTGCCTCTAGAGTTAAATATAGGTGTCTAAGATTAGGAACAAGGTATAATGATCCTAAGGAAATCAAACATGTTGATTTGGTAGAGTAGAAGTCAATTAAAACAAAGTTTAAAATTCAAATTTTTGAAATAAGCTTTTAGGCGGGAAACTCATTTTGAACTGTTTTTGGTGGTTGAACCATCTCCAACCAATAGGAATTGGTTGTGGAAGTTGAGGAAAAGGTTATGTAAGCCTGTCTAAGGCATGAGATGGTACGGTGGAGTCATTTGGAGGCCTGGGTTGTACGGTTTGACAGAAATAAATAGAGTTTTTGTCTAATTCCTATTTTTCCTTGCATTTTTTTGATGATCTTTTGATTTGTAGTGGCATGGTAGATGTCTTAAACCTTCATTGAAATGTATTAGACCTTTTTGAATGCTCTGAGAAGGTTTCTAGAATAAGTTTTACTTCTGTTCAATTGACTGCTACAAGGAACAACAGACTGTTCTGTGAGTTTTGAGAGGATACAATGCCTCATAGGACCTTTCCATGAATGTAAGATCCTGGTTCTCATGGAATAGGTCCTAAATAACTTGTAAAATCTAATTTCTAACCCTAACAAAGTAGGAGGAGTGCAAATGGAGAGGTGATCACCATTGGAAGTCTAGTTTGCATGGAATGATGGCACAGTTATAACAGCCAGAGATCTGCCTTAACAAGGTGATGTTTTTATGATTGATATTGTTTAATATGGTCAAGGAGATGGTGTTAGATCTTTGAATGAGGTCTAGAAGTGACTGGAGGTTGGAGATCTAGTAAACCCTAGGTTTTGGGTCCTAGAAATGGGGGTTTGGTGTTTAACCACTTGAATGAGAAAATCATTGTCTGAAACCTTCAAAATCCTCTGTTTTAGAACCTCTCCTAAGACTGTTTCAAGGTTTGAAGTGGGTATGACAAGTATCTAATAGGGTTCCTTTGAAAAGTGGGCAAATTAGGCCTTGTAGGAAGGCAGCAGGGTGTTAGAACAATCAAGTTTGGTCTAAAACAATAGTATATGAATCTTAGGTATGTTATAGAAATTGATAAAGGGTATTCAGATCAATCATTAGTTTTGGAAGTGCTTTGGGAAAGATTGGAGAAAAGTGCAGGTTAGTCGCTGAACAGGGCTACTAGGATTAGGCCTAGTCAAGAGGAGTTGTCAAGAACTAGTCAAATTGGTTTGTGAAACCTTTTGAATTTTGTTGATTATGGTATATTGAGACCCTAGAAGGTGGAAGATTGTATCTTAGAAGCTGGAAACAAGTTTATGCCCTTTGGTGGAGTTTAGGGCAAGAGGGAGACTAGTGAAGTCTTATTGGTTGAAGCCCACAAGCTATTTAAACCTTTTGATCTTGCTAGATTATCATTGGAGACCTGACACCTTTGCATCAGCAAGCCTTCAAGGTAGTGAGCCTTCAACAGGGTTGAATAGCCCTTAGGGTTTAACAACCCTTATAGTAATCTTTCTAGGTTTAGGGTTGAGGCAGTGAGCCTGCTAAACTTAGTTGTACTTCATGGCAGTGAGCCATCATGTTCCAGGCCCATGGAGTGAGGAAGCTTGAACATCATTATTTGTAGAGATTTTAATATATATTTGAGAGCTAATCCTCTTCGTGGTTTTTCCCTTTTGGGTTTTCCACGTAAAAATCTTGGTGTTCATGTGTCATGATTTTATGGTTGTTCTTCATATGCATGTGGTGCCTTTGTTTAATTAATTTTGGAAAATGGTTGAAAGTTAAAGTGCATGAAAATATTTTTAGAACATTGATTTAGCCCCCCCTCTCAGTGTTCCTGAAATTCAACAGATTGGACATAAAGAAACAACAGTGACTATCATATGAGAGCAGTCTTTCTTTATTCTAAAGCAATCATTTTTCATGAAGACAATACATATGAGAATAGTCCAACTATCTTGAAGATAAAAAGTCATCTTGACTGTCATATGAAACTTTCTATCACTCAAAGCAATATAGACAAACAGTGTATGAAACCTTAGAGGACAGTGAACATAACCCAAAAGGGTCAATAATGCAGCAGATAAAAGACCTCAAAAATAGTGACTTTATAGGCATTTTGTAGGGGTCTTGGCCAAGTTTCTCAGAGATCTGAGACGGTAATCAAAGGAGACTCATATGGCCATGAGTATAGAGGTCTACAAATTTCTCTATTTTCATTGACTTTTGTTAAATATTCAAGGGTTTTTAAAGAATGTTGAAGATCCTAAGACTGCCCACAGTGACCGATTACTTGTGTGATAGTCAAAGCCTACTAGAGTCTTATCAGGACTATCAAGAGCATCTTAGACATTTCAGGTTTGTTATACAACATAGAGAGTTTGCTAAATAGGAGGATTCTTCCATGAGACTTGTAGAAGAGGTATATAGATCTATAGGGATAACATAAAAGTTAACAATCATATGTAGTCATATCCAAAGATACAAGGTCTAGAGAGAGCGAAAAGATGTGAAGTAGTCAAGACTACTGGCAGTAACAATAGACTGATGAAATAGTCAAGTAATCAAGAGGTTAACTGTCTATACATAGGAGTTGACTGTCTATAAATAAGGATGACTATCTATACAATAAAGCATGACTGTCATAGCAACAGAGGTTAGTCAAAACAACATGACTGTCAAGAAGAATAGAAATCAATCATAAGCATGACTGTCAAAGCAAAGATCCATCCAAGATAGTGATCTTCGTCAATGAGAGGCTATGCTACCTTCTTACCATTGGATTTTGTACCATGATGATATTTTCATTGAATAAATTCTAAGGAGGATTGTTTTTTAAGCTTGGTGGCACTTTGTGTTCGATTATCGAGGTTGTCTAAGGTTTGGTATGAAAGAGACTAGTTTCCATTGAAGCTATTGAATCATGGATAAATGAGCAGAACTTGAGTGTTTGGAAGCCCTTCTAGAGTTAGTTGTGATGATGGATTTTCATTGTTACATGGAAGGTGCTTGTGTATAATTATTTGTAGAGTTCCTTGTGCTAACAATGTGCCATTGCTGAAGGAGACAGTCACATAGAGTCTTCATTTGTTTAGAGGGATTGAGAACAAAATGATGCAAAGTTGAAAATATATAGGGGCCAGTTGAAGTGCCTATTAGATCTGCGTGCATTCAATGACTGTCTCATAGGGTCTTGGACAATGTTGATAAGGTTTTGCATTGAAGAAAAGGTAGTATTGGACATAGTTCTAAGAGTATGTATGCAAAGATTGTAGTGGAAGGCTTGTAAGGAAACCTAGCAAAGGATTTGTATGTAAACCATCAAAGACTCCATGATGCAAGAGAGCCTCACGCTGGGTTTATTATGGTCTAACAGAGACATAAGGCTCAGGGAGTAAACATGATCTTTGAAAGGGTTAAGTATCATCACACAGTGATATGTATATAAGAGGATGTATAGGTCTAAGATAGCTAAAGGACACTTGAGATCTCTGTCAAGAAATCAATGAACCTGTATAGTGGCAAAGATAGTCCCCAGGCTAGAGAAGATAGTTATAAATTACAAACTATTGAGCATCAGCCATGAAAACCTTCTCAAACCAATAACAAAGAGTAAAAGAAATGACACTCACCAGTTGCAAGGGAGCTTCAGAGCTATGGTCAATGACAGTGGTATTTAAAGATATGTAGAGGTCTTCAAGATATATATCCCCTCATATTAGCCTTTATCTTTTTTCTATGAATAATCATGCAACCTGAGAGGACTTTGGTGAAAGATTGTTTCTTAGCTTAAAGGGAAGGTGTATACGCTATCCAGTTTGACCATGCCAAGTTTATATATCTATATTTTTTAGTGGGACTGTATGTGGACAGAAGCCACGTCCTACTAGCACAACCATGGTGGATCAGATGGACCTTCTCACAGAATAGGTAAAGATGCTAGTTGGTGAGGTTTTTTTTAGTACTAGTTCACTCAAACGTCTCATTGAATAGTCTGCAAACAATCTAGAGGACACCAAACTTTGAGATCAAATGTAAAAGTTGGAAAATGAGATTGAAGAGAAGGAACTACAAATGAAAATCTTGGAGCAACAAATAATAGGAAGCATCATAGCTGCAACAAATAATACATCACCATTGGAAATGGAATAGACAATTGTGAAGTTAATGATCTAGTACAATCAAAAAGCATTTGAATTAGAGATAAAGTCTGTTGACAACCGTATACTCTAGGAATAGCTAGAGGTGAAGGAGTCTGAAAACAAGGCACTCCAGGAAGCTAATCTTTTACTACACCAACAATCCACATCAGTTGCAAAGAAATCAAGTTAGTAGGATAATGGATTTATTGATGACTCTACAAACATGCATGCTAGTGCAGAGATGCCTATAGATGAGAACATGAAAATAATAAATGATGAAGAGTTGCAGGGGTAGATTCTTCTTCAGGCAGTAGAAATTGATAAATTGATGCAAAAAAATGTTAGGCTAAATGAAGAAAATGGTAGCCTGCAAATTCAAAGTTAGAAGTTGGTTGAAGAATCATCATTTACAAAAGAGCTGGCCTCAGCTGCAATAGTTAAGCTTAAGAATTGGGCAGAGGAAGTTACAAAGCTTTCTTTCAAAAATACAAAATTGTCAAAAGAATTGGTGGCAACCCAAGAAACACTGTTTGTTAGGGGCTCAGTCAAACAAAGTCTTAGCAATGGCCAGTGTAAGAATGATGATGCTAGGATGAGGAAAGCACATTTAGGAAATAAAATATTTGAGGTTGGCCATGGGGCTATGATGATATAGATTCATGGAGCGTTGATCTAAAGGATATGAAGAGAGGGTTGCATGTAAGGAAAGAGAGGGAAGCTGCTCTAGAGGCTTCTTTAGTTGAAAAAGATCACATTGAAATAGAATATCAAAACATGTTTGATGAAGTAGCAGAGTAGATAAAATAGAGAAAAGGCAAACTTTCAATCGTTTTCCTCGCAAAGTAGAGCAAGATTTCCTACCTTTGTATTATCAAAACCTCATGATACCAAGTGTAAAAAATGATAGAGAAAGATAGCTCTCGTATCATATCATTCATAGTGGGAGAATGAGTAGCTACAAATAAGAAAAGAAAACTTACCTTTGTGAAATACCTAGTACAAAGTGAAGTCCATCAAGCACAGAAACCATCAAAACACCAGCATGGCAGTGCAGGGTAGAGAGGCAATTGAGAAAGGAATACAAAGCAAAATGAGTTCATGTTTAGGGTTTGAACCATTTTTTTACAAGATGCCCTAGCCCGATGCTTGAGTCTTTTTGACATTGAATAAAGAGAAAATCATTGCAAACTAATATGCCTGAGGTCAAAAACTTGAGATGATGAATGCCTAGTAGGGCATAATGAACCCGTGAGGAGTATTAAGTTATAAGGAGATACTGATTTCTTTTTGACCTTTTTAATATGATGAATATTGAAACCAAGGGGATATGATAGCCTTTGAGTGTTGTTTGCTTTGACTTAGTGTTTTTTGTATAATGATGGTAGGTCTAAGTGCTTTTTTAAGCCAAGGGTGAAAAGAGATTATTATTGCCTTGGAAAGCTTTTGTAAGAGAAGGAGACTTAAGTAATAGGTGATAATGTAAATCCTCTTATCTTTTGCATGATTAAAGGAAAAATAATGTATTTTAACACTTATTAAGTGCAATATTTTTATAATCTGCCTTAATATTTGTTACATAAAAACCTAAGATAGAGAAAGAGGCGTCATATAACACCTATTAAGGCAAGTCATAAACCTTTTGATTGTCCTTAATACTTGTGAAAATAAATCATAAATTGCCCTTACATCATGCAAAGAAGGAGATAGAGTTGAGCTGAGGTTGACAAACTCATGTAGGAGGAGTTTATTTTTCTATTTTTTGATTTGGAGTCAAACTGAGCTATTTTTGGTAGTTTTTTTGGTCAAACATCTTGGGAGGAGTTCTGAGCTAAAATAGCTAATTTTGGAGTAGTTATGGGCCCTAATTTTTATGCTTTTCCCTCTTACTCGCCCAACAACTAGGAGTTGCTTTTTAGACTTTTCATGCATCAGTTGGAGTGTAGTTTGATAATAGTTGAGTTCCCCTTGGTCTTTTGGAGATAGATTTTTGTATTATAGGAAAAAAAGCTCATGCTTTTTTCATAGTTCTTGCTTTTGCATATTGCAGAGAGAGATATCCAGTATTGTAACTCATCCATTTTTATAGGTTTTATATAGTAGCATTAGTTTATTTTTAGTAGTTTCATTGTTATTTGCAGAGTTTTCCTACTATTTTCAATAAAATCTGGTGTTCTATTCAAATTCAGGTGTCTTGTCTCTTTTGAATGATTTGATAAGGATTTATTGTGTTTTTATATCAAAAAACTTTAAGTTTTCTGTCTCATTTCCTTGAATGCAAGTACACAAAGTGCAATTTTACTACAGGTTACAGATTGTGCAAGTTAATTCATGCCTTTCTATGAAACATTTATGTGATAAGATTGTTCAGTTTGAGTTGTATGAATAGCTGTATTGAGAATAGCTGTGAATTAGATTGCAAATTAGGATTCAATCATTGGTGCATCACCCCTTAGGATAGATTTCATTTTAATTTATTTAATCATTCTTCTATCTCTTTTCCACGAAAGTATATCAGATCCAAGGGGCATTTAAAGGGAGTCAGCTCTTCTGGAGGTTCATTCTCTATTGAAATTAGGGCAGACAACTGAGAGGGGGGGGTGAATCAATTCTCACAAAAACTTTTATCCTTTGCTGTAATTAAACTTCTTTACCACTTAATAACAGATGAATGATATAACCATGAAAGCATTAATCAATAACACATGAGCAGAAACAAAATCAACACACATAACACTAGGATTTTTATGTGGAAACCCGTTAAGGGAAAAACCACGGTAGGGGTTAACCCACAAGATTTATTCTCTGTTAAAAGAATAGAAAATGGGGAAGGCACATGCCTTCAGGGCACACTACCCAGAGCTCACTGCTCCAAGAGGCTCACTGCCTACAAATTTTTATAAGTTTATCATAGAAAGATTTGAACTGGAAAATACCATTTACTTCATGCAAAAGTTAGTTCCATTGATGCGCACAATACTTCTACTCTGCCCCTAAACACTTCTTTGGTAACTCCTCATCCTTTACTTCTCCTTCTCTTTTGCTCTTCCTCTTCTCTACTCTACCTTTCTTCCTTTCTTATGATCTTGTCATTTTTGCACAAGGATGATTTTCCACAACTCAACCACACGTATTTATATGCTTCATCAGCCTTGGAATAAATATCAAGGTCGGCACTACAAACATCTGACTTAATGCGAATCACTATACTGTCGGTGAAACATAGCTGGGATCCAAATGTTAGGGTTAGCTAGCAGAAGATATCAATTAAGTGCAAATAAAGATTAAACAGAGGAATGAAAATACACAAAAAGAATAACAGTGAGAGATAAGTTTTTAACGTGGTTCACCCAAACTCGGGCTACATCCACCAACAGAGAGTCCAATGTTATTATCCAATAAATCAAACTGATTACAACCAGCAACCCCTTCAACTCAATACCGCTACAAATGCTACAATACAATATCGAAATCCCACCTTCTTATAACAAGCTTTTTGGAAGCTTCTAGAATTAGGATTTTTACAATGTCATTTTTCTTTTGTCGGTCAAAAATTAACAACCGACTCCAAACGGGCGAGGATACATAACTAGTGTATAGTACTTGCATGATCAGTTGCCACCTACCAACAATCTCCCACTTGGAGACTGATTAGGCTCCACACCAAACAATCTCCCACTTGGAGACTTATCCTGGATGACACTGCTGCGCGTGCAACTCCCACTGGAAATAAGCACCCTAGACTCTACTATTCTATTTTTGTTGTTTTTAGTCTAGAAGACCAACTGAAGCTAAAGAGGAGCTCAGCTTCTCCCTTGTCACTGCCTTTGTAAACATATCCGCTGGATTTTCATCTGTATGTATCTTTTCCAATGTTAACTATCCATCATCCAACACCGATCGAATGAAGTGATACCTCAGTTGTATATGTTTGGTCTTTGAATGCAAGGCATAATTCTTTGCAAGATGTATGGCACTCTAGCTGTTTGTGAGAAAATAACTATTAACCTGTGGTTTGCCCAATTCTTCCATGAAATATTGCAACCATATCATTTCCTTGCTTGCCTCTATTGAAGCTACATACTCTGCCTTTGTGGTGGATAAAGCAACAACCTTTTGCAACCGTGAGATCCAACTCACCGCTATCCCACCTACAGTAAAGACATAACCTATAGTACTCCACCTAGTATCAATATCCCCTGCCAAATTTGAGTTTACATAACCTGCTATATCAGTATTAGAGCCCCCAAAATATAAATGTGTATTAGATGTACCTCTCAAATATTTGAGAATCTATTTTACCGCATTCCAATGCTCTAATCTGGGATGACTCATATACCTGCTTACAACTCCTACAACATGTACAATAACTGGTCTCGTGCATATCATGTCATACATTAAACTTCCTATAGCTGAAGCATATGGTAGCTTGGACATTTTTTCTTCCTCCTCTTGTGTCTTTGGACACATCTCCTTAGTCAATTTCAAATGACTAGGCAAAGGTGTGCTGACAACTTTTGTATTCTCCATATGGAATCTCTGCAACACCTTTTCAACATAATCAGCTTGAGATAGAGTCAATTTTTTGTTCTTCTTATCTTTGCAAATTTTCATACCAAGGATTTGTTTTCTGCCCCCAAATCCTTCATAGCAAATGACTGTGCTAACTAATGTTTTAACTCTCTTATGTGATCCATGTTAGACCCAGCTACAAGAGTGTCATCAACATATAAACATAAAATAATGTAGCTGTCATTATCCAACCTCTTAAAATAAACATAATGGTCAGAATTACATCGACTGTAGCCTTTCTTAGCTATAAAACTATCAAATTTCAAATACCATTGCCGAGGTGCTTGTTTTAGGCCATACAAACTCTTCTTCAATCTATACACCAATTTCTCCTTACCTTTGACCTCAAATCCCTGTGGTTGTTCCATATATATCTCCTCCTCCAAATCACCATGGAGAAAGGCAACTTTTACATCCAGCTGTTCCAAATGCAAATCTTCAGCAGCCACAATACTTAAACAATACGAATAGAAGTCATCTTAACAACTGGAGAAATTTTTTAATCAAAATCAATGCCCTTTTTCTGTGCAAATCCTTTTACAACTAACCTGGCTTTAAATCTTTTCTTACCTTCATCTTCCTCTTTTAGCCTATAAATCCATTTGTTTGGTAAAGCCTTTTTACCTATAGGTAACTTACATAATTCCCAAGTCTAATTTTTCAGCAAGGAGTCCATTTCTTATTTCATTGCAAGCTCCCACTGAACCTTTGTATCCACCTGCATAGCTTCATCATATCCTTCCGGTTCACTAGCATTGGTTAACAAAATAGAATAAAAAGAGGGAGAAAATCTTTCAACAGGTCTACTTAGCCTTGTTGACCATCTAACATTCACTGGATTTTGTGGTATTTCTTGTTACTGTTGCGGAGCATGAGGAACCACTAGAACATCACTATTTGGAGTATCATCTAGCACCACATAATCCTTTTCTTTCTTCTCATGCTGCTATAACTAATCTTTGTACAACACCTTCTCATTGAATACAACATCCCTGCTTCACACAATTTTTTGATTTTCAAAATCCCAAAGCCTATAACCAAATTCATCAATGCCATATCCAATGAAGGTACACTTTTTTGATTTTGCATCCAGCTTGGTTCTATTTTTAAAATCTACATGTGCAAATGCTTCACATCCCAAGGTTTTGAGAAAAGAATAACTCACCTTCTTATCTGTCCATGCTTCCTTTGGAATACCATAGCCCAAAGGAACTGAAGGACCTCTGTTAATTCAATATATAGCGGTATTGACAGCCTTTGCCCACATATTTAAAGGCAGCCCAACATGCAATCTCATGGTCCTTGCATGCTCCATTATTGTCCTATTCATGCGTTCAACCACTCCATTTTCCTGTGGAGTCCCTGGAACCATTTTCTTCTTACGAATTCTATTAAAGGAACAATAATCCTCAAATTCTTTGTTGCAGTACTCACCACCATTATCAGATCTGAGACATTTTAATCTTTTACCTGTCTCATTCTCAACCAAGCTTGTCCATTTCTTAAATGTTTCAAATACATCAAATTTCTGCCTGAGGAAATAAATCCAAACCTTCCTAGTTGCATCATCTATGAATGTAACATAATACTGAGAGCCACCAAGAGAAGATACCTGAGCCGGTCCCCATACATCTGTATGCACAAGCTCCAACTTTTCATCTTTCTTTTGCTTCCCATCCTTTAGAAAACTAACTCTCTTTTGTTTTCCATACACACAACTTTGACAGAAATCCATATTAATACATTTTAGACTTGGTAAAACTTTCTTAGAATGAAGTACCTTCATACCTTTTTCACTCATATGCCCAAGTCTGTTATGCCAAAACATTGTCTCAGAACTTGCAACAACTATTTCAATCTCTTCCTGCGAACCTGCAGCAACTGTTCCTGAACCTGTTTGTTTTTTCTCTACAATAGCTAAAGTAGAAGGAATAGTATGACCTGTACAAAGATATAAGGTGCCTACTTTCACACCTTTTGCTACTATTAAGGCACCTTTTGAAACCTTCCAATTTTTATCAGTAAATGTAACAATGCAACCTTCTTCAGATAACTGCCCTGCTAATATTAAATTCCTATTGAGCCTTGGAACGTGCCTTACCTCTTGTAGTAGCCAATGATTCCCATTCTACACCTTAATCTTGATTCTTCCTTTTCCAACATTCTGACAGGGTTTGTTATCTCCCAAATAAACCAGCCCAAAATCCCCTTGGACATAATCAAGAAAATAAATTCTATGGGGCATAGCACGAAATGAGGCCCCTGAATCTAAAACCCATGAATCATTAGCATTATCTAAGGAAAGAATCAAAGCATCATCTTTAGATTTATTACTTACCACATTTGCCTCCTTATTGCTTTCTTGTTGTCTCCTTTATTCTTCTGAGACCAGCAATCTTTCTTCAGATGACCTGGCTTCCCACAGTACCAACAATCCTTTCGTCCTCTGGATTGGGATCTCTTATCCTTTGATTTTTCTCGTGACTTCCCATGACCTCTAGAACCTTTTCCTCTCTCCTTTGATCTGCCCCTACTTTCGGCATTCAAAACACTACCTGATGTGGACCCTCCTGAGCTTTTCCGTCGCATTTCCTCGCTAAGGATAACACTAACAACATCATCAAATTTTAAAGTGTTTGAACTAGAGACAGAGTTACTTACAACCATTACCAAGCTATTCCAACTTTCTGGCAAAGAACATAATATCAAGAGAGCCCTCACCTCTTCACCAAAACTTACTTTTACAGAAGTTAACTAACTGATAATCATATTAAACTCATTTAAATGATCTATCATAGATCCACCTTCAATCATTTTCAGATTAAACAAATGCTTCATGAGAAATACCTTATTTGAGGCTGAGGGTTTTTCATGCAATTTAGCCAAAGATTTCATCAGACCATCTATTGTCTTCACTTCTGTTATATTGAATGCCATCAATGGTGCCAGGCACAACCGAATGGTTCCTAGTGCCTTTCTGTCCAGAAGATTCCAATCCTCATCCGTCATTCTTGCCAGTTTCCTGGATACTCCTTCCAACGGCCTCCATAAATCCTTTTGATAGAGATAATCCTCCATCTGCATCTTCCATAACTGATAGTTCTGCCCATTGAATTTATCTACCTTCAATTTACCCTCATCTGCCATTACTCCCACTCAACCGTGAGACTCCCACTCAACTGCGAGACCTTCCTACAGACGATAATCAAACACAACCCACTTTGATACCACTTGTTAGGGTTAGCTGGCAAAAGCTATCAATTAAATGCAAATAAATATTAAACAGAGCAATGAAAATACACAGAAATAATAACAGCAAGAGACAAGTTTTTAACGTGGTTCACCCAAACTCGGGCTACATCCACCAATAGAGAGTCCAATATTATTATCCAGTAAATCAAACTAATTACAACCAACAATCCCTACAACTCAATACCACTGCAAATGCTACAATACAATATCAAAATCCCACCCACTTATAACAAGCTTTTTGGAAGCTTCTAGAATTAGGGTTTTTACAATGTCATTTTTTTTGTCGGTCAAAAAATTAACAATCGACTTCGAACGGGCAAAAAATAGGGAATTTTTTTTCTCGGGGGATGCACCCTCTAACCTCCACTCGGGGCCCAGCCCCGAACCTTAGCGAGGATACATAACTAGTGTACAATACTTGTATGATCAGTTGCCACCTACCAACACCAAATCTTCCTCAAACAACATGCCACGCCTTAGAGAACTTCTCTTAGTTCATCCGTAACACGCATCATGCATCTGGTCGGCCAAGATTGGAAAGAACAACACCCAAGGAGAAAACTTCATCCACGAGCTCAATACTCAATGCGGACCACCAACACAACAAGAACCTGATTCAGAGACCACCACAAGCACAATGAAATCAACAGGAACAACCACATCACCTCAGATCACCAGAACCACTTGTACCTTCATCTAGGAACTCAAGAACACTGTCATGACTATCACACTAGAAGGATTGCTTGCGGACCTCCAAACCATGAACCACTTGAGTTGAGGATACACAGTGACATCCCAAACACACCTCTAGATCCACAAATCATAATATTCCAATGCGGATCGATCCAGGCTAGATTACTGTCACTCTGTCACCTCTGAACAACTGTAAAACTCAGTTCTACTTAGATGGCCATAACTTTGCCAATTCTCCATGCGGACCTCTCAAATCTTGACTGGAGCAACTTTAGACAATCCTCTACAAACCCTTTAATCCGTAGACTCTAATCTTCATCTTACTGGGAATGCGGAGCATTCTTCTTCACTTGAACTGCATTGTCTTCACTGTCTCTTACAGAGAGATATGTAACTCACTTGTTTCTTCCAGAGAGACTAATTTTCTCAATATCCTCAATATACAAGTCTTCTACAATGGGATACAGTTGACACCAATGACAACAAGGATATGTTGACATCAATGACAACACAGATTAGACACATATTTGCAACAATCTCCCCCTTTATCATTGATGGCAACATATGATGTGAAAAATTATTTCAACCATCAAGACAAGAACTTCTCCCCCTTTCTCTTATCACACCTGCAACCACTTTCTTTACTATTCCCCCTTTCACCATCAACTACTTCCAAGTTTTTCACATGACTTCTCTCCCCCTTTGACATCAATGGTAAAGGGCGCATATTTGCAATCATCTCTTCCTCTTTTCGTTTCTTAATCTAGAATCATACTGACTAGTCCCCCTAAGTAGCATCCCCTAAACACCAATCTGGGTAACAATATATGACTATGAAATCCACCGGACTGATGCACATTAGTGTACCTTAGTTCTGAACAGGAGGGGTAATAACCCATAACATCACTCTGAGATACTCAAAAGTATCCTTAGGTAGAGGCTTAGTGAAGATATCCACAATTTGATCCTTTGAAGAGACAAACTCTAATCTGACTTCATTCTCATTTACCTTCTCTCTCAAAAAGTGAAACTTGATAGATATATGCTTTGTCTTTGAATGCAACATTGGATTCTTTGAAATGTTTATTGCACTTGAATTATCATAGAAGATTGTAATAGGTTCTTCAAACACAACTCTGATATCCTTCAACATTTGCTTCATCCACAAAACTTGAGTACAATTGCTTGTTGATGCTATATACTCTACCTCTACAGTAGACAAAGATATTGCCTCCTTCCTTTTACTCAACCAGGAAACCAATCTCTTTCCCAAGAAAAATGCACCTCCACTAGTACTCTTCCTGTCGTCCACATCTCCTGCCCAATCAACATCTGTATATGCATGGAGAGTGAAATCATCACCCTTAGGATACCATAAGCCATAATCAGATGTTCCCTTCAGATATCTAAAAATTCTTTTGACTGCTACACCATGCGATTCTCTAGGATCAACTTGAAATCTAGCAACAAGGCCAATTGCATTCATAATATCAGGTTTGGTATGAGTCAGATAAAGCAGTCCTCCAATCATTGATCTATACCTTTTCTGATCTGCCTTAGGGGAATGATCATCTTTACTCAACTTGCATCCGATTATCATAGGAGTACCCACTGGTTTTGAATCCTCCATTCCAAACTTTTTTAATAACTCTTTCACATACTTAGACTGAGATATGAAGATCCCTTTTTCTGACTGAATGATTTCTAGACCTAAGAAGAAATTCATTTCACCAAGCATGGACATCTCGAATTCACTTTGCATCTGATCAGTAAATTTTTTACACATACTCTCATTTCCACCAAAGATGATGTCATCAACAAATACCTCAACAATCAAGATGTGTTCATGATCAATTTTGAAATAAAGATTACTGTCAGCAGTGCCTTTGTTAAAACCTAACTTCAGTAGATACTTATCTAATCTTGCATACTAGGCTCTAGGGGCTTGTTTGAGTCCATACAATGCTTTCTTCAATCTGCAGACCTTATCTCCTTGATCAGACAACTGGAATCCTTTCGGTTGCTCAATGTAGACCTCTTCTTCCAACTCTCCATTTAGGAATGCTGAATTGACATCCATTTGGTAAACTTTGAAATCTTTGTAGGTAACAAAGGCAAGAAATAATCTGATTGCTTCAATTCTTGCCACCGAAGTAAAAGTTTCTTCAAAATCAATTCCCTCTACCTGAGAATATCCTTTGCACACCAATCTTGATTTATTTCTCACAACTTCACCATCTTTATTCAATTTTTTTCAGAAGACCCATTTAGTTCCAATTACATTTTTGTCTTCAGGTCTAGGAACAAGATCCCAAGTATGATTCTTTTCAATTTGCATTAATTCTTCTTCCATTGCTTTTACCCAACTTTCATCATTACAAGCTTCATTCACTGATTTTGGTTCAATCTTTGAAATCAAACAATACTCCTCTTGTTCTTCATCAATTTTTCTTCTAGTTTGAACACCTTTATTTTTATCTCCTATGATCTAATTTTTAGAATGATTCAATCATACATACCTGGGAGTTTTGGGATTTTCTTCAACTTCTGATTCTTGAACTTGTTCCTCAATGTCTACATTAACTTCTTGAGTTACTGGATTCTCTAGAGTAGATTGAACTTGCTTTCCTTCATTTAGGATTTCATTTTGATCATCTGATTCATAACGACAAAACCTTGAAGGTCTCTCCTTGCTTTCATCAACCTTGACATTAGCACTTTCCACAATCTTTTTCAATCTCTTGTTAAAGCACTGGTATGCCTTGCTTTGATTACAATAACCCATAAATATTCCTTCAACACATCTTGCATCAAACTTGCCTAGATCTTCATCTCTTTTGATATAGCATTTACTACCAAAAACTTTGAAATATTTCATAGAAGGAGCATTACCAAACCATAGTTCATAAGGTGTTTTACCAGAATTACCTTTGATCTGCACCCAGTTAAGAGTGTAGACAACACTACTCACAACATCTCTCCAATAGACATGTGGAACATTTCCCTCCATCATCATGGTTCTAGTAGAATCTTGAATGGTCCGGTTCTTCCTTTCCACAACTCCATTCTGCTGAGGAGTCCTAGGAGCAGACAACTGTCTTCTTATTCCATGTTTTTCACAAAATGCATTAAACTCACTAGAGGTAAACTCTCCACCTCTGTCAGATCTCAGACATTTTATCTTCACATCAATCTCATTCTCCACCCTAGCCTTAAACACTTTGAATTTGTCAAGAGCCTCTAATTTCTCTCTCAAGAAAGTGACCCACATCATCCGGGAGTGATCGTCAATCAACAACATAAAGTATCTGTCTCCTTGCAAACTCCTAACCCTGGCAGGACCACACAAATTAGTGTGCACAAGTTCCAACAATCCACTTGAAGATTGTTCTTTACTCTTGAATGTAGTTCTGCTCTGTTTGCCCAACTGACATTCCTTACACATGCTATTAGCAAGTTTTACAAGCTTTGGAAGATCTCTCACAGCATGAGTAACACTTATCTAGATAATGTTGTCAAAGTTTACATGACACATTCTCCTATGCCATAGCCAACTCTGATCAATCTGAGCAATCAAACAACTTTTACCAGTACCACTTAAATGAAAGATTTTACCTCTAGTCTGTGTACTAGATGCAATTTCAGTTCCAGAGCTCTCCAAAATTCTGCATTTACCATCCTTGAATCAGAGATCATATCCCTTGTCAACCAACTGTCCAACATTGAGAAGATTATGCTTTAATCCTTCTACATACAAGACATCATTAGTGTTATTCATACCATCAAGAGAGATGGATCCTTTGCCACGGATTCTACTAGCTGAATTATCTCCAAACTTTACAATTCCACCTTCATACCTTTCCATACTTACAAATTTACTCTTATCACCTGTCATATGATGAGAGCATCCACTATCAATCACCCATTCATCCTTTTCTTCAACTTGAGCAGCCAAGGCTCTTTCCACACTCACACAGCTAGCAGATTCAGTAGGTATCGGATCTTCTTCCTTGATAGCAATGAACACCCATTCATTTCCAGAGGTACTTCCTTTATCAGATTCATCATCAGTGACTCCTTCTTCAGTAACTTCTTGGACATAGTAACATTTCTTCTAAAACCTAGGTCTATTAGGGTTTGGCTTTGAAACTCTCTCTAGACATCTTGAGGCAAAATGACCAATCTTGTTGCAAGAAAAACATTTGAAAGGCAACTTTCCTTCATACTTACTAGATCCTCTTGGTAGTCTTTTGGAAAAAAGAGCTTCAAGTTCTTCAAGCTCTGATTCATCTTCTTCAAGATCCTTCCTTACATTCTCAAGTTTGGTTAATCTTCTTGAAGAGCTTTCACCTGGATCAAATCTTTGCTTTCCAAGAATACTGGCCTTAAATACAGATTTAGATTTAGGAAGAGAATCACCAAACTCACTCATTTCAAATGCTGAGAGCTTGCCAACTAACTGATCCCTTGTAACAATTGTCACAATCCTGATTTCCTCAATAGCAACAACTCTATGCTTGTATGAAGCAGGTAAGGATCTGAGCACCTTGCTAACAATCTCTGATTCTTCTAGTTTTCCACCAGCACACTGGATACCACACACAAGTTCTTTCACCTTCTACATGTAGGAAGTAATGTTTTCATCTTCACACATCCTCAAATTTTCATATCTACCCTTCAGGATTTGCAACTTAGCACATTTGACATGTTTATCACCTTCATATAGAGTTTCCAACTTCTTCAAGATTTCATGAGCAGTTTTCAATTCCAGGACATTTGTCATTTCTGTATCTGTCATGCTCGCATTTCTCATGCGGTCACGACACACAAACACACATGTCATGTCCACATTTGCCATGTGGTCATGACATGAATTGCAAAAAACTTTTCTACCTATCCCTAGAATCCCCCTCGCACACGTCTACGTGCTCGGTGGCAATACACATAGGCGTAGACATGTCAGCATAACCGTGATGGTGAAGGCCATCTAGGGGGTATGTGACACGAAGTGTGTCACTTCTAGGGTTAAACTGATTCCAATCTGTACCCTAAGTTACCTAGGTGAAGATGATTCACCAGCATTGAACCCTAACTTAACTCAGATCGAAAAGTGATTAAACAATATGGTAAGATGGCACGTGATTGAAGTGGAAAGGTGGATTAAAAATAAATAAAACAACGCATAAAACAAACCCTAGGAATCTAGCAAAATTTCGGCAGCATAACGCATTTCGACAAACGCAAAATAAATTTAAAAATAAAACAAGAAGGAGGGATTTACTAAAATTTAGAATAATATATAAAAATTAAAATTAGAACTTAAGGACAAAATCAAATGATTTAAAATAGAGTAATAAAATAATTAAGATAGGAGAGTTTAAATAACTCATCTTGTAAAAAACATAATGTTAAAATAACTCAATAGTTTAAAACGGAAAAACTCCAGTAAAATGAGATAATGACAAGATAAAAATAAAATCTCAACAAGACGAATTTAACTCAAGTGAAGAATACTCCTTCACAAGAAATACAAAATTTAATTCCCCAACCAAAATGAAATTAAAAAAAAAACCCCATGCAAAAGATCTAATTTACAATTTCCAAAAAAAAAGTTAAAGAGATCACAAGAATAAATTAAAGGTGAGAAAGGAAATAGAGGTTTTATTTAAGAGTAAAATAAAAACAACCCTCACAAATAAAAACCTCATAAATAAAACATCTTCTCAAAAAAAATATAAAAAGCCCTAATTTACTTTAGCACTTGTTTTTTTAAAAAAAGAACCCTAATTATTTTCTAAGTTCTCTTCCCTCATGTTGCCCTAATCTCTTATCTTATTCTCTCCCAAGTTTTTGGTTTTGTTTTACTCTAGTCTCATGCATTTGCAGGTTAGGGTTTTGAGCTCCCATGGAGGCCATGAATGGCATGCTACTACCTCTCACGAAGGTATGTGCAACAAGGTCTATCATTAAACGTAAATTGTTTTTGGTATAGTGTGACATTTAAGTAATTACATAAAAAGCAAGTGTGGTGAATAAGCTTTTGTTGCAGGTCCACCTGAAGAGCAACCAACACCACTGTCACTGCCGAAGGGAGGTTGAGAGAGAGTGGAGTGGAGGTGCCATTGTCACCGCCGCCGCCGCGGTGGTCTTGCTGAGGGTTAAAGGTCCAAGGTGGGGGGAAACTGAAGGGGGTGTCGCGACCGAAGGGTGAGGAGGGACTGCGTTGCAGTCGGTGGCACTACGGGGGTTCCGAGGTAGGAGGGTGTGGGAGGTAGCAGAGCAAGGAGACTGCTGCGGGAGGCATGAGGGTGCAACGAATGGTGAAAGTTTTGAAGGGCCGCTACGGAGAGTAAGGGGGGTGTTGGGGTGTGGGGGAGGCGGTGCCTCCACCCACACCCGCAGGTGTGGGTGGAGGCACTGCCTCCTCCACACCCCATTTCTTTTAGATGATAAGGGACTATGGGCGCTACCCACAATCCCTCCTTTATTAATTTTTTTTTTTTAAATTCAAACTTAACAACCCCAAAACACTCAGCCCGTGCCCTAGAAATTTTTAGTCTCTCAGCATTTATCTAAAATGTTTCCTGATTTAATAGCATTTAATATATATATATATACATACGTGAAAACATATGTATATACATATGTATATACACTGTGCAAATATCTAATACAGTTTACTTAAAATACTTAGAATAAGTGCATGCACCAATATGTATGTATATATATATATATTTATTACATACAATGGTCAATAAGTTTAGTGAAATCCACTTCTAATTTTACTGTAAAAAAAATACATAGAGATAAAAAGTAAATAGAGAGAACTGAACAGCACTGACAATATCTTTCTTTTGTTGCATTCATGTCATTTTTGAAACCAACTAAATGCCATAGCAATGAAATTCCCTTTTTTAACATACATGAACATTATTAAACAATAGTAAACTAGAAGGCAAAAATTTATTTAAATTCTTAACAGCTTCTCTTGTCTTTCAAAACACCAGCTAATAAATTTCTCTTCTAAAACAACAGTAAATAAAAGATCCTCCAAGTAATATACATATAACTATTCTAAACTGTCTCTTGTTTGGCAATAATAGTATTTAGTGAATAACACTCTTATTCTCTTTTTTTTTTTGGAAAGCATTAATCAAACAGAGGATGCATTTATTTTCTTTCATTCACAACAAGATCTAAAACAACAACATTATATCACATGCATACTTCTCTTTTTGTTTGTTTGGAAACAAATAAGGACAGGAAATATAAATGCAACTTCTCATATATTTCACAAATTTCATAGCTCCACAAAATAGTAAGTGAACAACATTACATAAAATAATTGAATGTTTACATTCCATTAACTAACATAGCCATCTCCATGGCAAGTATCATAGCAACATTTACAAGAATCTACCAAGCAATAAGGCCACTAAGGCCATGGCTAAATCAACCACTAAAATACTACAAAGGCCACCAAAGGGGGCTCCTTCCACCTCATTTTTCCACTCTAATCCTGCAATAAAACATAACAACAAGAACAACAAACCAGCCACTTCGAAAGCTCTCCTCCCTACCGTAGACCCGCAAGTGGGTCACCCCCGAGCTAGGGAGGTAGGGATTCACACAGGTTGAATACTCCACAACAAAAATCACTCACAATAACACAAAAACAACCCATAGGTTTAACACAAAACTCAACTCATAAAAATGAGTTGATGAGGGTAGGGAATGGACCCCTCAACTTCAAAGGGCTCCTAAATGATAAAATCTCAACTCATGGCCTCAAGCCAAAATTTCCAAAACACCACTCTTCACAAAAGTCATAAATAATCTGCATGGCACTCTTGCCATTCAATAATCTCCTTGACAAATAAAAGCCCTCAAAGCATAAATACATAATGTGGGAGAGACCTCAAGGAGGTTTCTTTCCCTACCCATACAAGTTGAGCATTACCTCCATTGGAGGTGCTCTCACCATAACTCCCATCCCAACAAAAGCAATGCAAACAATAAGACAACCACAACTATAAAATAACACATTAAATAAGCAAGAGTGAGAAAACAAGTTTAAGAGGCCTACCTTCCAAGCCCTATAATGGAGGCCCATTTGGTGAAGAGCTCCAAGCCTTCCCAAGCCTTCCAATCCTTCAAGAAAATCCTCTAACTCTCCCAACTCCTCCAAAATAGCAAGAAAAATTAAAATTGCAAGAACCCCACACTCCTCAACAAGAGGAGATAATATAGGCCATCAATTTGGCCTTGGGGAATGAGAAGGTGACACTTGTCACCTTCTGCTTCCTCCTCCCATGCCACTTGCAAGGGAGAGGAAGTGTGAGGATGACAAGTGTCATCCTCCCATTCCCTCTCAACCCTCACCTTATCCACTTGTGCTCTCACACATGTGTGAGAGGACAAGTGGTGAGGTGGCAATCCCACTCACACCCTCAAGAGGATAAGGGATGCCATATGGCATCCTCTTATTCTCTCAAGGAGCCATCTTCCTCCAAGATGCTCTCACACGTGTGTGAGAGTCTTGGGGGAAGCTCCCACACACTTGGGAGTCTTGTAGACCTCCCAAGTCTTCCTTGGAAAAGGGTTCCCAAACATTGGGAAGGGAGATGAGTCTTTCCCAAGGCATGACTCATCTCCCACCTTCCCTTAATTCAAATTTTCATCGCTTTTACTAAACCATGGTTTAGAGTGACCAAATGTGAGTCAAAACTAGGGTTAGATAGTCCAAGTTGACCCTAGACTCTGTTGATAATTGAGAGGGGGGTGAATCAGTTATCTTACTTGCTTATTGCTTTTTGAACTTCCTTAATAGTTAATGCAATATTAAATCAAATGAATAAACATAACCATGAAATGGAAACAACACCAATACACAAGACAATGATTTTGATGTGGAAAACCCGGTTAAGGGAAAAACCACGGGGTGATTAACCCAAGATATTATTCTCTGTTAGAAGAATAGAAGATACAAAATGGCACTTGCCAATTAGGGCTCACTGCCCGAGCATACTGCTCACAAGAGGTTCACTACCTACAAAAGACTCACTGTCTATAAGAAAGGAAAGTAACTCAATGTTTGAACTGATGAGAAGCATCCACACATGCTGAGGTTTAGTTCTGGTTAAGCTCAATAAACTGATTTGCTGCACTTCATTCTTACTCTCTTTTGATGCTGCTGTATTGTCACATTCCGGACCTGTCTTACTGTCTTCACCCTGCTCTTCTATGTTTCTTCGTGCAATACAATATACCACACACACCTTCACATCTAAATCCATCTTGTATATATATCCGCACAAGTGATTTCAACACTTTTCTAGTCGGCATCCAGAATAGTCAATATTATCTCAAACTTTGGTCTGTCGGCTGAATCCTTGCATACCAAGTAATGCAGATCAAGGATATGCTTGTAGAAGTCTCCAATCATGTCAGCCATTCATGAATGATACATCAAGAAACTTAGTCATTAGCAATATCTCTTCCAAATTTGGGTCTGACACTCTACCAGTACAGTTCTTCCTCTGTCTACTCTATCAAACAGGAACCCAACACTCAAGTGCTCATATCTCTTCACCCTTCCATCACCGGAGGCTAAATCCTTGGAATCTATTGGTCAAGGTACTCCTCTTAACTTCACCAAATCTGCACTTCACTGAAATACTTCCTCTGAGAGATCCGGACCTGACTATCGGACCTTGCTGACTGCTCTGTTCTTGCTTACCGGATCATAACACTTCTTCAATCTGACTTCCGGTAGAGATTCATCATGTCTTGCAGATGTGTGGGATAACCTTTGTTGCCATCAATGACAACATTCATGAATCCATATAGTGTCTCTTGCCAACAATCTCCCCCTTTGGCATTGATGGCAACACTTAGTGAAAAATGACTGTGACACTATACTCCCCCTTGGCTGATGCTCTGTCTCTATGTACATTTGCCGGAGCTCCCCCTTAGCTGGATTCCTCATTTTTCACTGCTCATCACTCCCCCTTTGACATCAATGGCAAAGGGTGGGGTCCGTACACCAAAATTTTCAAAAATTAATCTATACTTAGTCACATAAGTATATCATCCGGTTGTACTCTACATATACTTTAGTATATCTACAAAAGTGTTTTTCAATTGTACAACTTTGGTTGCCCAACTCAGCTTCATCCTGTCCAAAATTGATATGTGACCACTCAATAGGAATGCAAAAGCTTCTGCCTTCTTCAGATCTATCGGATCATTTGTCTTGGCCGTGGTTTGAGCATCACTTAGGGCCTCATGCATGGCCTCCAACTTAGGAAAGATTATTCTTCTAATTTCATTTAACCTGCTGATTCTATTTTTCTTTTCTTTCTCTAGCTTCTTAATTTCATCCAAGACTGCAATAGTCTGACATTCTTGATTTACTATGGATGAGGTAAGTGGATCAAAATTTTGAGAGAGTTTTGTTAGTTTGATCTCCTGTTCTTTCATTTTCTTCTCAATCTCCATTGTTGCTTTGGACCACGATAGACAAAATTTATATATTTCCCCGCCATCTTTAAGAGCATTTTCTAAGCTCTTTATCCCTATATCCATATTTCTTCTATCATTTGATATTAGACTTAGTACTTCAGAGAATCTTTTATCCAAAAATTCTTTCTGGACCTTTTGCTCAGCTGATTTCTCTAAGGACTCAAAATGAGTGCTGACTGAACTAACAAGAGACTTAAGATTACCTGATGAGGAAGCCGATGAATCCTTCAGAAAGATGGCATGATCTTTTCAAGCACACCAGATGCAACTTCTATTAGCTCACAGTCTTCCATGTGAGACTTCAGGAGTTTTTCTTTTGCCTTTGCATTAGTAAATGAAGCTATCTTCATTGTTTGTACCAGGGAAAGAGAATCAAAATCAAATGGTCCTAGTAGAAGTTTCAGTTCATCAATCTCCATTGTCTCTTTGTTTAAGAATTCTTTGACAATTTTTGCAGTGTCTCTTGCCAGAGACAGAGTTTTCTTATCTTCTGCAGTCTTAGAGCTATCATCTTCTTTTCCCTTCACTTCTTTTTCTTTCTCCTCTATTCTTTCTTCTCCTTTGGATCCAGAGTCAGCAGGGGAAACCAGAGGAGTAATGTTTGTTTGTTCATGGGCCACCTCTTCCAGAGTAGAGGATTCCAAGCCCTTATCTTCACCGGTGTCCATTACTTCTTCTGTCATTGCCTCAGTAGATCCTTCTTCAACACCTGTGGCCGAGGGATCAACACCTAAGTCCTCTATAATAGGAAGATTGAATCTTTTGAAGGCATTCAGGAGGATCTCTTTTGTTTCGTTTGCCACTTTATCAGTTTCTCCAAGCATGAGTTGATTCATTCTAGCTTTGCTCCGGAACTCATCCTTGCAATCTTTGAAGATCATATTCATTTGTTTCTAAGTGATTGAAGGATAGAACTGAATAGCTATCTGCTCCTGAATTCCTAGATCTTTGGCTTGGGCATTGTTCTTCCTTATTTCAAGTTCCTTCTCTAAGCTTTTGGGGATCAGAGATAAAATTTTAATGAATGCTTTGTTGTAGATGTTTAGATACCTGAATGTGGCATCTTGCAATATCTTCTGATCTACTTCACCATAATCATCATAGAATTCAACAATTGGCTGAAGATTTCCATCCACAGTGACTGATTTGATGATGTCATTAATGCGAAGAGTGGGTTTTTCAACAAATTCCTCCACCTTTTCTTCTTTGCCTTGACTGGTAGAGGATTTACTGGATGTTTTCTTCTTTTTCTTCATTTTCTTGACTTCTTCATTAGATTCAGTTTCTTCTTCATCCTTTTGACTAGCATAAGATCTTGCGGCTTTTGTCTTAGTTCTCTTCTCTCCTTTGCTAGATGATTTTGCTTCCGGTTTTGATGCCCTTGAGCTTTTAGCAATGGCAGGTGCAAATTTCTTTGATGATCTAGTCTGGGTGGAAGATTCTACCGGAGCACTTCTTTCCTCTTCTACCTCTTTTTCTTTTTCTATTCCTTTTGTCTTTTCTCTGTGGGCATCAAGTGCCTCTTTTGAGATTCCATGCCTCTTGGCAACTTCTTCAACTTTCCTTCTTACTTTCCTCTTGATTTCAGACTGTCAAAGTTCTACATGGATCTTTACACTCAATTCTTCAAAGGTTCCAAACCTTTCTGCCTTGGGATCCTTTGGTTGACTCAACATGTGCTGAACATGTAGCTCCACGATGTTCTCATCCACCTCATACGCCATTGGCATGATCCATACTGTTCTTAGTTCCACTGCCTCCATTAGACACTGATCAGTCTCTACCATAAAGCATACTGTGTCTGTGTATTTCTCAACTAGAGATTGGGGAATTCTCTCTCTAGCTTGCATCATGTTCTGAAAGTTTTTGAAGAAACCCCAGAGAGCTATGTTTTGTGCTTTGTCATCACCAAGTCCATGCAAATAATCCCTAATTTGTATGGCAACCAGTCTGTCATTCTGCCATACCCATCCACTGGATACGGGTAGCTCATTCATAAAGTAGAAGAATAGATAGAGTATTAGGCCACCAAATTTGAAGGAATTCTTCTTGTCCTTCTTTATCTTCTGTAGGTTCTCCAAGAGTTGGTTTAGAAGGAGCTCACAAAGGTCATAGTCTACATTTTTCCTCAACATTTCATAGGTAGTGTAGATAGCAATTCTAGGTACTGAATTCTCCTTGCTAGAATGATATATCTTGTAGCCGATGATCATGGATGCAAACTTGATATCCGGATTAGTGATATCTTCTATTGTCATTGCCCTTTTGTCAAACCTTGATCCGGTAGCCTCACTCACAGTTTAGTTTTTGACAAATTTGAGAACAGGTATCCCACCGGATGAGTGCAATCTGGTAACTGCCCTAATGACATCTTTTGTGATTTTGAATGGTCCATTCAACCACATGAAGTTGTCATGTATTTTGCTCAAAATATACCTGACCCATTCATCCTCAGCAAAACAGGGGAAATGTATGCATTGTGCAAAGTGCTTGTCCTGGAGGACCTTGAATTGGGGTTTGAGCTCAAATGAATCATCTATTAGTTGTTTGTGGTAGATATCCCTCAATTTGAATTCTCTGAATTCTTCAATGTTTGCATGAATGTAAACCCTACTATCTTCTGTATGCAAGATACCATCCGGTATACTAGAAAATGCTCCTAGGGGATCTACTTCCAAGGATTTCTAGGGATGTTTCTTGAATTTGGGGCGAGGCCTACCAGTGATCTTCACAATATTTAGAGTAGCCATCATTCAAGGATTTACAGAGAGATGTTTGATAACGGAAAATACCTCTTGCGCTTGTAGGGTTCGCGGAGTGAACTTGAGTGATTTGTTGATTGAATCAACTCCAACGGTTGGTCTTAGAGAAGTTTGAAGCAATTTGTTGTAGAGCTCTCCTTTCTTTCTTTTTGAATGCAAATGTGTAAATGACGAGCACGTGAACCCTTTTAATTGCAAGAAAAACCCTAAATTCATACTGCAATAAATGCGCAACTTAAGTTATTTCAGTTGCTCTGTTCTCCTTATTCTGAAATAGATCTCTTTTTGGATCACTGTAATATGCTTAGAGTTATCCTTGGTGATTAACAATGAGCTTTCTTACTTTCCTCAACCATTTGATTTATCCGCAGATCAAGATGTCTCAATTTTAGAATCACACCAGACCAAACTTGTAAGAAACCTACTTTTACCGGAAGACTATTAAACCGGATCTATCTAAAGGGATTAGACTCTTTAAATCTTCATGCGGATCTTTCAAATCTTTACTATGGCTTATCTAGGTGTTTCTCTGAAAACCCTTTGATCCGCAACCTTTCATGTGCTAATTACAGGTACCAATTGACTGGCTGGGGGAATTGATTTTTCTTTTGTTACTCCCCCTGAGCCAGAGCCCATCTATTCAATTTCTGGAGGGAATATCAGCACCAGATTCTGGTGCAGATCCATCCGCTACATTCTCTGTACTTTTCTTCACCCAAATCTTGTCCATCTCACTTTTAACTTCATCCGCATTCACTTTTCCTTTTCCTTTGTCTTGATTCTGATTATGATGCACGGACCCCTTTTGTCCTGATTCTTGCTTCTACAGAATTTGCCAATATGACCAGATCTATTGCAATTGTAGCAAACAACATTCCTTTACATAGTTGACTGATATCCTTTTGATCTACACTGATTAGCCATATGACCTACTCTATTACATGCATAGCATCTGCCATTGAATGAAATGTTCATTTGCATATTTCTACATTCATGAGATTTGTGACCATACCTTTTGCAGTTAAAGCACTGTTCGGAGAAGGATGAATTAGTTTGATTCATTCTCTTTCTGCATTGATTAGCTTTGTGACCAAAGTTATTGCAGTTGTGGCAGTATCCATTGAAAGATGGATATCTTTGAGCATTGGGTTGCCTTATCGGAGGTCTTCTAGGCTTGTCCCTTGGATTTCCTAATCCAAAATTCTTCTGACCGGATCCGGAGCTTTCACCTTTCTCATATCCTAAGCCACGCTTGTCATCTACCCTCTTTTGGCTTTCGAGAAGAACTTTGAGTTGAGCAGAACATATCTTGAATTTCTCTTTGTATTCATTTGCTGTTTGAAGATCCTTTTTAAGAGTGTCAATTTGATCCTCAAGTTTTTCTTCATTATCTCTAGCATCTTCAAGATCAGATTCAAGATGTCTGATTAATCTATCCATCTTGTGGTAGTCTTCTAATTTCTCCTTGAGAGATTGTCTTAGATCATCTTCAGTCTTTCTTTTTTCTTCAATTTCTTGGGTGAATTTCATAACTCCTGATTCCATTTTATGTCTTACCATAATGACCTCTTTTGACAATTTTTCACATAACTTAGTTTTCTCCTTCAGGTCTTCATTTGTATCATTTGCTTCACCTTGACTTGCTAATTGCTGAAGTAGTTCCTTTCTCTTCTTCATAGAGATGCTTAGTTTCCCTTTTAATTCATTTATGAAATCATCAGCCTGTTTAAGTCTTTCCTTCAATTCATTGACTTCAGAGTTTGAATGTTCAAGATCATCTAGGGCAGACTGAAGTTGTTGCCTCATACCATACATATCTATTTAAATTCCTAGATCTTCCTCAAGCTGTTAGGCTCTGTTTGGAGGAACCTGGCTCTGATACCAATTGTTGATAACTGAGAGGGGGGGTGAATCAGTTATCTTACTTGCTTATTGCTTTTTGAACTTCCTTAATAGTTAATGCAATATTAAATCAAATGAATAAACATAACCATGAAATGGAAACAACACCAATACACAAGACACAATGATTTTGACGTGGAAAACTCGCTTAAGGGAAAAACCACGGGGTGATTAACCCAAGATATTATTCTCTGTTAGAAGAATAGAAGATACAAAATGGCACTTGCCAATTAGGGCTCACTGCCTGAGCATACTGCTCACAAGAGGCTCACTGCCTACAAGAGACTCACTGTCTACAAGAAAGGAAAGTAACTCAATGTTTGAACTAATGAGAAGCATCCACACATGCTGAGGTTTAGTTCTAGTTAAGCTCAATAAATTGATCTGCTGCACTTCATTCTTACTCTCTTTTGATGTTGCTATACTGTCACATTCCGGACCTGTCTTACTGTCTTCACTCTGCTCTTCTGCTTTTCTTTGCGCAATACAATACACCACACACACCTTCACATCTAAATCCATCTTGTATATATATCCGTACAAGTGATTTCAACACTTTTCTAGTCGGCATCCAGAATAGTCAATATTATCTCAAACTCTGGTCTGTTGGCTGAATCCTTGCATACCAAGTAATGCGGATCAAGGATATGCTTGTAGAAGTCTTCAATCATGTCGGCCAATCATGAATGATATCTCAAGAAACTTAGTCATTAGCAATATCTCTTCCGGATTTGGGTCTGACACTCTGCCGGTACAGTTCTTCCTTTGTCTACTCTGTCAAACAAGAACCCAACACTCAAGTGCTCATATCTTTTCACCCTTCCATCACCGGAGGCTAAATCCTTGGAATCTATTAGTCAAGGTACTCCTCTTTACTTCACTAAATCCACACTTCACTAAAATACTTCCTCTGAGAGATTCGGACCTGACTGTCAAACCTTGCTGACTGCTCTGTTCTTGCTTACCAGATCATAACACTTCTTCAATTTGACTTCTGGTAGAGACTCATCATGTCTTGTAGATGTGTGGGATAACCTTTGTTGCCATCAATGACATCATTCATGAATCCATATAGTGTCTCCTGCCAACAGACTCATGGGTAACGACCTAGGGTAACTTTTGGGACACTAAGGTTCACAAAGGGGGTTAGAAATCCACATTTAAATAGCCTCAAAATAAATAAATACCAAGTGGTGTAAATCAAGTAAAATTATACAACACTTATTATTAATTAAATAGACAAGGGGTAGTAAGGCCAAAATAATGAAATTAAATCAAGTACTTAAATCAACATTTGAATTCAAACGTGATCCTTATCCCTCTTGGGAATGGATCGGTTTCACAGGGTGTAACATAGTGTGAATTCTACCTCCAATTTCCCATGGCTAGGGAATGTAAAACCTGCACATCTCGATCAAGTGTCAATCATATCATGAAAAATCATAGCCGAAGCAACTAGAATTAAATTCACGCAATCGAATACAACAATAATCATCAATACATAATTCCAAATTAAACTGCATTTTTCAATCTCATGTCAAATAGTCCACATCGCATAAATAACTAAAATCTCATCACAAAACATCATCACATATATATCTCAAATGTTGAATCACAAAATAGCACCTGATCAAATTGAATCACATATGTCTAATAAATGTCCTATCATAATCAGGAGATAAAAATCAAGTCTGCATAATGAAACATAGTCACTAAAAGTCTGATAATGTCATCAACTAAATAACATAATGATCAAAATAAGGGAGGTAAAATAGTCAGCCTCACATCCTCCCCCCTAAGACAACTTCCTCCTGGAAGTCATCAAAAAGGTGAGGATAGAGTGCCCTCAAACTAGCTGCATCCTCCCAAGTTGCTGTGACCTCATCATAATGATCCCACTAGACCCTAACCTAGTCCAGCTCTCGACCTCGAAGGCCCAGCGTCTGACGAGCCAATATGTGAATTGGCTCCAAAGCCAATTGCCCATCTACGTCTACCTGTAAAGCACTCTAGTCCAGCACGTGAGATAAATCAGATATATTGCCTCCAAACAAAAATATGAAAGACATCGTGGATACATGACAGGCTAGGTGGCAATGCTAGACGATATGCAACTGGTCCTATCGGCTCCAAAATCTCAAAGGGTCCTACAAACCGTGGTGTGAGTTTAGAGCCCTTTCCATAAAAGATTGGACTCTTGTGTGGCCGCACTCTAAGGAATACCCTGTCACCCACTGAGAAGCTTCGATCAGTCCTCTTAGCATCGGCATACTTCTTCTGTCTATCATGTGGCTCCTGTAACCTCTATCTAATTAGTGTGACCTGCTGCTCCATATCCTGAACTAGCTCTGGACCGATGGCAACCCTATTCTCTATCCAATCCCAACTCAATGGTGTCCTGCATGGTCTGCCGTATAAAGCCTGAAAGGGAGGCATACCCAATGAGCTGTGATGCCCATTATTGTAGGAAAACTCAACTAGATATAGATACTCCTCCCATCTAGACTGATGGTCCATAACATACATCCGAAGCATGTCCTCCAACACCTAATTCACCCACTCTATTTGCCCATCTGTCTCGGGATGATAAGCGGAGATAAAGTTGATCTATGTGTCCAATGCCTGCTGTAAGGCTCTCCAGAATGCTAAAGTGAATACAGAATCTCTGTCTGAAATAATACGGCAAGGTACTCCATGTAATCTCACAATATCATTTAAGAATACTCTCGCCACTGCTAGTGCATTGTACGTCATGCATATAGGTGAGAAATGCACCACCTTGGTCAACTTGTCGACTGTCACCATGATGGCATCATGGTGATGCGAAGACATAGGAAGACCGACAATAAAATTCGTGGAAATGGTGTCCCATTTCCACTCAAGTATATCATGTGGGTATAGAAGACCCGTTGGATGCTAATGCTCAGCCTTGACCCTCTGGCACTCAAGGCATCGAGCAACAAACTCTGCTATGTCACGTCTCATACCCGCCCAATGGTATAGCTATCGTAGATTGGCATGCATCTTCTTCACCCCCAGATGTGCCGCATATGGTGCTCTATGAGCCTCTGATAACACTATAGAACGTAGGTCACCTGCGCGGGGTACATAGATGCGCTTTCGATGTCGAAGTAACCCATCCATCTCAAGTGAATACCCTGCATACTTGCCCACAAGGGCCCTCTGTGAACTGATCTCCTGCTGCACCTCAAGAAACCACTCATCCTCTAGCAGATGCTGAATAATGCGACCTCTCAAGTCCACACTCAGAGTCAAGGTCAAGAGCTCGTGGCGTCTCTGACTCAATGCGTCAGTAACCACGTTCTCCTTCCCTTTGATGTAGTGGACATCAAAGTCATACTTGCAGAGGAACTCCATCCAACGCTGCTGACGAGCATTCAGATTTGGCTGTGTAAAGATATACCAAAGGCTGTGATGATCAGAATGGAGCTCAAAGCGATGACCTAATAAGAAGTGTCTCCAACGAACTAGAGCATGAACCACTGCTGCTAACTCCAAGTCATGCGTGGGGTAGTTCAGCTCATGGGTCTTGAGCTTTCGTGACTCATACGCGATCACTCTACCACCCTGCATAAGTACAGCTCCCAATCCCTCAAGTGATGCATCCATGTAAACCATAAAATCCACTGCAGGATCAGGAACCGCTAAAATGGGAGCGCTAGTAAGACGCCCCTTGAGGACCCCGAAGGCCCTCTCACACTGCTCTGTCCATAGGAAACTCTTCCCTTTCCATTTAAGGGAAGTGATGGGATGCGCTATCCGAGAGAATCCCTCAACAAAGCGACGGTAATAACTAGATACCCCATAAAACTCCTGACCTCAGTCACACTAGTGGGTGCTGGCCAATCTCTGATAGCCCTGATCTTCGATGGATCTACTGAGATTCCATCGCCAGATAGGATATACCCCAGATACTAAACTTCTGTCTTGAAAAATGCACACTTCGCCAAGTCCCATAAAGATTCTATTCTCGCAAACACTGTAGAACCTGACAAAGGTGCTCCTCATGCTCCTCCTCGGTCCATGAATAGATCAAAATGTCATCGAGGAAAATGATCACGAACTGATCTAGATAGGTACGGAACACCCCGTTCATGAGACTCATGAACACTACAGGGGCATTCGTCAAGCTGAAGGGAACCACTGTGAACTCATAGTGGCCATAACGAGTCTGGAAGGTGGCCTTATGGATACCCGCCTCTATGATACATAGATGATGATAGCCAGACTTCAGGTCTATCTTAGAGAACACCCTGGCTCCCTGCATCTGATCGAAAAGATCATCAATCCTAGGCAGAGGATAACGGTTCTTCACCGTCACCTTATTCAACTACCTGTAGTTCATGCACAATCGAAGAGACCCATCCTTCTTCTTCACGAAGATGACAGGAGTGCCCCAAGGTGAAACGCTCGGTCGGATGTGCCCCTTCTCGAGCAAGTCCTCCAACTGTAACTTGAGTTCAGTGAGCTCATGTGTGGTCATCCTATAGGGTGCACGAGACATTGGCTTGACACCTGGCACTAAGTCTATGTGAAAGTCTACCTCACGTCGGGATGGCATCCCCGGTAACTCTGCTGGAAACACATCGGCAAACTCTCTAAGGATGGGATGATCATCCAAAGATGCCTCAGGCTTGTCATCTGATCTGTCGCTCATTGTGATGGTGAACATCTAACATCCCTTCCGCATGCAACGCTTAGCTGCTGAGCAGATATCATACGCACTGATGTGGGCTTCTGCATGCCCACAATCTCAACTGATGTGCCATGGTCATCTAAATAGCTGATCACCTTTCGGCGACAATCTAGCTTGGCTCGATGAGCCGCAAGCCAATCCATGCCCAACACCACATCATAGGATCCTAATGTCATGACTCTAAGGTCGCAAACTATGGTAAAGGGTCCCAAAACAATCTCACAGTCATGGACTAAGGCATCTATTGTCAGTTTAGCACCTGAGGCCAACTCAACCACCTACCTATCACCCTACCTAGAGGCCACCAGCTTGCAACGCTCCACTAATGATGGAGATATGAATGAGTCAGTAGCACTAGAATCAAAGAGAATAGAAATGGGGTTACCCCCAATCATACCTGACATCTCAATCACTGACACCTAAAAATCAGCTTGGCGGCTATTAACCGCTGCAAACATACGGTGGGATCTACCCACATCACCAATAGTCTGCTTAGATCCTCCTACACGAGGCTATGCCCCTATTGTAAAACCCTGTGGACACTCTCTAGCTAGGTGTCCAGCTTCACAACAAACATAACAAGGGCCTCTAACCTGTACCTGTCCAGTCTGAGTCCTACTCGACTGCTGCTGCCCTGATCTACCAGTAGACCCCTGCGAGCCCCTATAAAACTGCTACAACCTCGCGGGACCCATAGGTGGTCCATGTTGCCTCTAATCTCTACATGGGCCTTGCTGCTACCAACCTTTATTATGTCCCCCATGTGACCTCTGTTGTGTCCTAGCTCTCTGTTGCTGCTGCTGTGGGGGTCTAGGAGGTAAGGGTGTGGAACTGAATCCTCCTCTATGAGGTGGCTGTGATGGTCTATGGAAACTCTGTTGATGTTGCTGCTATCCACAATCCTGAAACTGAGGGTGTGAACCCTGCCCTCATCCCTGAATCTCCTCAGCGATGTATACCTTCTCGACAGCATCACTCAAAGTCTAGGGGTCTGCCATCCGAACAGGGCCTGCTATACTGTGGTTCAGTCCTCTGATAAACTTTAGCACCAGGAGTTTCTCGTCATGGAGATACTCCACATATCTGGATAACTCTGTAAACCTACCCTCATACTATGCCACTGTGAGTCCCCTCTGTTGTAGGTCATGGAACTCGTCTATACGATGCTCCCTGTAGTGATCTGATAGGTATCGCGCATTGAAGCGCTCAATAAAGGTCTCCCATGTGAGGGTGTCTAAAGAAAGGTGATGCTTGCACTCCTCAGTGCGCCACCAGGTAGTTGCTGCATCTAGCAACAAGTGCACTGCCACGCGGGCCTTCGTATTGCCCTCGTAAGGACGCAACACGAAGCATCTATCTAAACTGATAAGCCAGGCCTCTGCCTCGGCTCCCTCTGTGGTCCTGACGAATGTAGGAGGGTTCAACCTTAATATATCTCTAATGGGGTCTCCTCTGTCTCTTGGCCTCCTGATAGGCTCATCTGTATAATAGTCATACGGCCTATGACCAAAGTGCTCTACTCGTACTGCCTCGTCATACCTAGCATGACATGAAGGACTCCTGCTATGGGCCTTGTCAGCTGAACCAACCTCCTTTGTTGTCATCTCTGGTACCTCAACGTAAGGCTCCACACGTGGTGCCCCTCGCGGCTCAACATGGGGCTCCACACATGGCTCGACACAGGACTCAGCTCGTGGCTCCACGCGTGGCTCCTCTCCCGGATCCTTGCGGGGATCGACATGTGGCTCTATGCGTGGCTCAGCTATAGCCGGTGGAAGCCTATCTAGAACTGCCTGTAAGGCCTACAAAATCTGTGGCCCAATATCTGGTATGGCCGGTGGTGCCTGCGGTATCTGTGGGACTGGATGTGCCTGAACCTTAGCTGAAGAATCATTGTGAACCTCGAGGGATGGAGTGCGGCAGGACCATGCTCACCAAACTCGTCGGGGAGGCATCCTACAAAAATGAGGTAACCATAAATCAGTCTAAGTTACAGAAATAATAATGTGCCCAAAACAAGCCTAGTGTTTAAACCTAGGCTCTGATACCAAATGTCATGCCCACATTTCCCATGCGGTCACGACACACAAACACACGTGTCATGTCCACATTTGCCATGTGGTCATGACACGAACTACGAAAAACTTTTCTACCTATCCCTAGGAACCCCCTCACACACGTCTGCATGCTCGGTGGCAATAGGCATAGGCGTAGAAATGTCAGTGTAATTGTGATGGTGAAGGCCGTCTAGGGGGTATGCGACACAAAGTGTGTCGCTTCTAGGGTTAGACCGATTCCAATCTGTACCCTAAGTTACCTAGGTGAAGATGATTCGCCAGCATCGAACCCTAACTTAACTCAGATCGGAAAGTGATTAAGCAATATGGTAAGATGGCGCATGATTGAAGTGGAAAGGTGGATTATAAATAAATAAAACAATGCATAAAACAAACCCTAGGAATCTAGGAAAATTTTGGTACCATAACGCGTTTTCGACAAACGCAAAATAAATTTAAAAATAAAACAAGGAGGGATTTACTAAAATTTAGAATAATATATAAAAATTAAAATTAGAACTTAAGAACAAAATCAAACGATTTAAAATAGAGTAATAAAATAATTAAGATAGGAGAGTTTAAATAACTCATCATATAAAAAAATAATGTTAAAATAACTCAATAGTTTAAAACGACAAAACTCCAGTAAAATGAGATAAGGAAAAGATAAAAATAAAATCTCAACAGGATGAATTTAACTCAAGGGAAGAATACTCCCTCACAAGAAATAAAATTTTTAATTCCCCAACCAATATGAAATTCAAAAAAAATCTCGATGCAAAAGATCCAATTTACAATTTCCAAAAAAAAAAGTTAAAGAGATCACAAGAATAAATTAAAGGTGAGAAAGGAAATAGAGGTTTTATTTAAGAGTAAAATAAAAACAACCCTCACAAATAAAAACCTCATAAATAAAACATCTTCTCAAAAAAAATATGAAAAGCCTTAATTTACTTTAGCACTTGTTTTAAAAAAAAAGAACCCTAATTATTTTCTAAGTTCTCTTCCCTCATGTTGCCATAATCTCTTATCTTATTCTCTCCCAAGTTTTTGGTTTTGTTTTACTCTAGTCTCATGCATTTGTAGGTTAGGGTTTTGAGCTCCCATGGAGGCCATGAATGGCTTGCTACTACCTCTCATGGAGGTATGCGCAGCAAGGTCTATCATTAAATGTAAATTATTTTTGGTATAGTGTGGCATTTAAGTAATTACATAAAAAGCAAGTGTGATGAATAAACTTTTGTTGTAGGTCTGCCTAAAGAGCAACCAACACTGCTGTCGCTGCCAGAGGGAGGATGAGAGGGAGTGGAGTAGAGGTGTTGTTGTCACCGCCGCTGCTGCGGTGGTGCTGCTGAGGGTTGAAGGTCTGAGGTGGGGGGAAACTGAAGGGGGGTGTCGCGACCAAAGGGTGAGGAGGGACTGCATTGCAGTCGGTGGTGCTGCGGGGGTTCCAAGGTAGGAGGGTGTGGGAGGTTCTAATACAGTTAATTTAAATAACTCAAAATAAGTGCATGCACCAATATGTATATATACATATATATACATATATATATATATATATATATATATTTATTACATACAATGGTCAATAAGTTTCCTGAAATCCACTTCTAATTTTACTGTAAAAAAAAATACATAGAGATAAAAAGTAAATAGAGAGAACTAAACAACACTGACAATATCTTTCTTTTGTTGCATACATGTCATTTCTGAAACCAACTAATGCCATAGCAATGAATTCCCTTTTTTAACATACATGAACATTATTAAACAACAGTAAACTAGAAGGCAAAAATTTATTTAAATTCTTAATAGCTTCTCTTCTCTTTCAAAACAGCAGCTAATAAATTTCTCTTCTAAAACAACAGTAAATAAAATATCCTCCAAGTAATATACAGATAACTATTCTAAACTTTCTCTTGTTTGGCAGTAATAGTATTTAGTGAATAACACTCTTATTCTCTTTTTTTTTTTGGAAAGCATTAATCAAACAAAGGATGCATTTATTTTCTTTCATTCACAACAAGATCTAAAACAACAACATTATATCACATGCATACTTCTCTTTTTGTTTGTTTGGAAACAAATAAGGACAACAAATATAAATGCAACTTCTCATATATTTCACAAATTTCATAGCTCCACAAAAATAGTAAGTGAACAACATTACATAAAATAACTGAATGTTTACATTCCATTAACTAACACAGCCATCTCCATGGCAAGTATCATAGCAACATTTACAAGAATCTACCAAGCAATAAGGTCACTAAGGCCATGGCTAAATCAGCCACTAAAATACTACAAAGGCCACCAAAGGGGGCTCCTTCCACCTCATTTTTTCACTCTAATCCTGCAATAAAACACAACAACAAGAACAACAAACCAGCCACTTCGAAAGCTCTCCTCCCTATCGTAGACCCGCAAGTGGGTCATCCCCGAGCTAGGGAGGTATGGATTCACATAGGTTGAACACTCCACAACAAAAATCACTCACAATAATACAAAAAAAACCCATAGGTTTAACACAAAACTCAACTCATAAAAATGAGTTGATGAGGGTAGGGAATGGACCCCTCAACTTCAAAGGGCTCCCAAATGATAAAATCTCAACTCATGGCCTCAAGCCAAAATTTCCAAAACACCACTCTTCACAAAAGTCACAAATAATCTCCATGGCAGTCTTGCCATTCAATAATCTCCTTGACAAATAAAAGCCCTCAAGGCATAAATACATAATGTGGGAGAGACCTCAAGAGGGTTCCTTTCCCCTACCCATACAAGTTGAGCATTACCTCCATTGGAGGTGCTCTCACCATAACTCCCATCCCAACAAAAGCAATGCAAACAATAAGACAACCACAACTATAACACAACACATTAAATAAGCAAGAGTGAGAAAACAAGTTTAAGAAGCTTACCTTCCAAGCCCTATAATGGAGGCCCGTTTGGTGAAGAGCTCCAAGCCTTCCCAAGCCTTCCAATCCTTAAAGAAAATCCTCTAACTCTCCCAACTCCTCCAAAATAGCAAGAAAAATTAAAATTGCAAGAACTCCACACTCCTCAACAAGAGGAGATAATATAGGCCATCAATTTGGCTTTGGGGAATGAGAAGGTGACACTTGTCACCTTCTCCTTCCTCCTCCCATGCCACTTGCAAGGGAGAGGAAGTGTGAGGATGACAAGTGTCATCCTCCCATTCCCTCTTAACCCTCACCTTATCCACTTGTGCTCTCACACATGTGTGAGAGGACAAGTGGTGAGGTGACAATCCCACTCACACCCTCAAGAGGATAAGGGATGCCATATGGCATCCTCTTATTCTCTCAAGGAGCCATCTTCCTCCAAGATGCTCTCACACGTGTGTGAGAGTCTTGGGGGAAGCTCCCACACACTTGGGAGTCTTGGAGACCTCCCAAGTCTTCCTTGGAAAAGGGTTCCCAAACATTGGGAAGGGAGATGAGTCTTTCCCAAGGCATGACTCATCTCCCACCTTCCCTTAATTCAAATTTTCGTCACTTTTACTAAACCATGGTTTAGAGTGACCAAATGTGAGTCAAAACTAGGGTTAGATAGTCCAAGTTGACCCTAGACTCATGGGTAACCACCTAGGGTAACTTTTGGGACACTAGGGTTCACAAAGGGGGTTAGAAATCCACATTTAAATAGCCTCAAAATAAATAAATACCAAGTGGTGTAAATCAAGTAAAATTATACAACACTTATTATTAATTAAATAGACAAGGGGTACTAAGGCCAAAATAATGAAATTAAATCAAGTACTTAAATCAACATTCGAATTCAAACGTGATCCTTATCCCTCTTGGGAATGGATCGGTTTCACAGGGGGTAACATAGTATGAATTCTACCTCTAATTTCCCATGGCTAGGGAATGTAAAACTTGCACATCTCGATCAAGTGTCAATCATATCATAAAAAATCATAGCCAAAGCAACTGGAATTAAATTCACGCAATCGAATACAACAATAATCATCAATACATAATTCCAAATTAAACCGCATTTTTCAATCTCATGTCAAATAGTCCACATCGCATAAATAACTAAAATCTCATCACAAAACATCATCACATATATATCTCAAATGTCGAATCACAAAATAGCACCTGATCAAATCGAATCACATATGTCTAATCAATGTCCTATCATAATCAGGAGATAAAAATCAAGTCTGCATAATGAAACATAGTCACTAAAAGTCTGATAATGTCATCAACTGAATAACATAATGATCAAAATAAGGGAGGTAAAATAGTCGGCCTCACAGTATCAGTCAGGGCACTCAATAAGGCTTCTTTAGCTCGAATGTTGTTTTTAACATCTTTGAGTTCATCTAGAGTTGAAGGACCTTTCTCTGGAGGCTTATACTCATCCTTAGTTATTGTTAGCTCTCAGGATGAGTATAAATCTAAGAGCTATCTTTACTAATCCTTTCCCTAAGCATACCAATAACAACATGATGGAACAAAATATAGTAGAAGTGGAAGATGACTATTTGGATTATGATGAAATAGTGGGTATGATAGAAGTGGATAAGGAAAAGTTTGATAAATCACCTTGTCCATGAAGAAACGGTCTTTATGCTGAGGCTCCTCCTCCGCTATCCCTTCAAGGATCAGGAGTTAACCAAGATGGATTAGAAAAACAACTTGAATAAACATAGCAAAAGATCATGATACAAAAAAAAGATGCTACAATAGAACATATCCCATTTCGCTACAATAGACAAATCAACAAAATAAGAGTGCTAAAGTTTGAAAAAGAGTAAGACGATTATCATCCATAGGAAATAATAGTGGTTTTGCTCATCATAAGCAACAAAAGATCTCACATACACAAAGATTTAACAAACAAGCACTACATGAACATCCCAAAAATAAAGACCAATCTTATATTAACCACTCAAGCTTTACACAAAATGTGATGGAGCATCTTTCTAAGATGCTCACAAGTTCCAAATTCTAGTATGGTTGTACTTGTAGGTAAGTATTTCTAACCCTTTACCTCTATGTTGTGTTCCCCCCGTGATGTGTTATGTGTTGTTTAGGCCTCCTTAGATGACCCTTGATACTCTTGTAAGGTCAAGGATATTGGGAGACCACCTCTGGTGTGACCCTTCTTCTATTTGTATCATCATTCTTCTATCTTGCTTCTCTTCTATTTTCATTGTTGTGTGTTGTGTCTTAGGGGTATAGCGTTGCAGTTGGTGACCTAGTGGCACCTTCCTACATGATGACCCTAAGAGACTTGTTCTCCTCTCTTGATTTATTGTTTACCTTCTTCTAGTGGTTCTATCTTTCTGGTGGATGACGAAAAACAACATATACTGATATGGGCTGCATGTCCCTTCAGCGAGTAAGCAAAAAAATGGACCTAGTCCATACATGATGATGAGGTTGACATATATTATCTGATGCTTGGTTAGTAGAATCATTTTGTGTGATATTTTGATGTTGTCTTATATTTTCTAACAAACCATAACAATAGAGCTACTCTGTGTACTTTGTTTATCTTGGGTCTCTCCTTGGTTACACTCAGTTCTGAGATCTTTGCAGTATAGCCCCATGGTTATACTTGGTTTCTGAATCTGTAGTATAACCTTGGCTCTTGATGTGATTGTTTTTTGTACATTGCTTTTATCATGTGATGTGGTTATTATCTTAGAGAAATATTTCTAACCTGTCTTCTTGTAGGAAATTGTGTGTTTGTGGGAACATTCGGTGATCGTAAAGTACATGTCACCTTTGGGGGCATGCGCTTTATGTCAGCTCTTATTTCCTCGTGTGTTTTCTTCCTACCCTAACGTGCTTGATATCGGTACATGATATCAACCACCTTAAGGTGAGGGCACATAAGGTAAGTTGTCTGAGGATTTTGGTACTAATAAAGTGTGTTTGCATACATTGATCTATTGCATATACCTCCTTTTCACTGTAAGGTGTCTCCGTGATGCGGGTGGGGTTGTATACTTTTAGTGCATGCTTCCTTTTCAATGTAAGGTGTTTCCATGACGTAGGTGGGGTTGCATTTTCTAAAGCCCTCTACAGAGGTGGGGATGGTGTATCTCTTGAGCTAGTCCACATCCTTTTTATTCTAAAAGTCCTCCGAGTAGGCAGGGTTGGTGTATCCTCCCTTAAGCATGTCTTTGGAAGTTATTGTGGCATAAGCCCAACCGTCAGGTGTGCCTATAATGTGCCTAAGATGGTGGTGAACCTAGCAATAGGCTCCTTCCATCGCTCATTTGCCATGTTTAATACATATAGTATGTCTTTGGCATGCTATACGACACTCGTGTCTTCCATGTGTTTTCTCCCATGTTGTAGTTTCAAGACATGTGGTGAAATGCCCCTCCTATACTCAAGTTTTGTATGGCATGTTTGTTCCCTAGCATAGTCTCAAGATGTGTGGCGATAAGTCCCTCCTATGCTCTAGGATTTGTATGGCTCATTTGTTCTCAAGTGTAGTCTTCAAGAGCATGGTGAAATGCCCCTCCTACACTCTGAGATTTGTATTGTGTGTCTGTTTCCCCATATGTAATTTCAAGACGTGTGGTGAAATGCCTCTCCTACATTTTGGGTTGTGTATTTACTTTCTATGTACTTGCATTTGCATTCATATATATAAGAAAATGAAAAAGAAATAATCATTGCATTCACTATATTCATTGTGTTTTACGTGTCTTCAATGTTGTTTTCTTTGTGTCCTGCATGCCTATTACTATCTTCTCCATGTTTTGCGTGCCTAATACTGTCTTCACTGTGTTTGGCATGTCTATGGCATGTTTTCCCTAATGTCTACCTAAGACTGGGGACTAGAAATAGTTCCTCAATCTTTGTGTATGCATTAGCTTGAAGTGCCTAGCATGCTTCCTATGTTTTGACCATGCTTTAATGCATGTATGGACCTTGCATTCATGCACACATTAAAGTGGGGGCTAAATGTTATGTCGTAAAATGTCCCCTAGGACTTTTACCTCCTAAGTTTAGCTCCTGGGTCCTTTGTTTTGCATCTTGCATGTTCATTTTAATTCCCGAAAGAGAATGGCCTGAAACCCATGCCACATGGGGCTTGAGGGACATTGTGGCATTTGACCTTGCCCTAAAATAGGACTTAGGGACATGGGCACTCATGCCCTTGTCCTGCCCTATTTTAGGCAGGTCCCAAATTTGAATGCCAGTTATGTGATTGTTAGATAGGTCCCATGCCGACATCTTAAGTTTGAATTATGAAATTTGTAGTGAGAATGTGTTTAGTTGCATATATAAGCATGTTTAGGAATTCATTTGTAAACTAGAAGATGATTATGCACTTTTGGCAAACTTATGATTTTAGAGCATTCAAGATATTCATTGTTGCAGAGCAGAGCATTGTTATTGTGTTTGTGATTGCAGATTTAGCTTCATCTTCTCATGTGTTGAAGGATCTTCATCTATGTGAGAGCTACACCTTCGAGGTGATATCTATTTGTGTTTGAGTCATTTATCAATTTGTTTTTGCCTCTATCCCGTAGGGATACACACTCTTTATCTAACAACGATGTTTGAAAGACTTGAATGTCCTTCTAGGGCTTAACTGAGGAAAGCTCCTAAACACCACAACCCCCAACCACACTCCTTGTGATTGTAGGTTATAGGTATTGGATTTCATAGAGTGGAGTTGTAGAGGAAGGTTACAAAAGATAAGGATTCTGGATCTGGTGAAAAGAAGTAGTTTGGAGTATTTTTCGGGATAAGGGAGCCTAGGGCAATATCCTCTGAAGTTGTAGACATAGAAATCTTTGTGACAGAGGTAATGAGCATCTAAAGAAGCCCCAACCTACTGAAGAACATCTTGCCTTGGACTAGGGTGCCTAGGGCAGTGTCCTCTGCATCTTCTGTGACAGAAACAGACAGAACAATGATTATCAGTGTCGGAAGGAGTTTGAAACCCCCTAAAGAAAATTATACCTTGGACTTGGGTGCCTAGGCTAGTGTCCCCTACTATTCCACATCATGAACTTCAAAAAATGGTCAGTAACTAATCTCTATCTACTACCTTGGTTTGCGAGCATTTATCGTAATTTATCAATTTGCTCTCGATTTTGCATAATTAGGGTTTTAAGCATATTTGAGCATTAAATTAATACATTAATTAACAATTTCTAAATTTCCACATTGTTCCAAGTGACAGCCCAACCTATAGGTGAATCCTCTTGCAAAAGTGTGATTCGACTCAGTTAAAATGTCCTTGAATGTTTGTAGTGAAAGGAGGATCTAGCTAATTAATCCCATCAAACACAAAAACCCCTCTTTTCACACCAAAACAACATATTGTAAATGTTATGCATCATTATTCTTGGAAATATTGATTTTCTCTCTTGTTGTAGATTTAATTGATTGTAGGAGATCCTGGGAGTTCTTGAGTCCATTATCGACTCTTACACAAACACTAGGGCTTACGATCTTGCTATGTCTAAACACAAGACTACTAAAATAAGTTAACTTAGGCTACCTAATAGTACTTTTTTCTCTAAATTCAAAGATGGAAGGATCCAAGTTGGGGAAGTAAGGAAGAATAAGAGTAGGAATTAGACCAAATCAAAAAGTCCACCCATCCTCCTTAATAGAAGGAAATTTGGTTATTTGACTCAGAACCTCATCGTCAGCTATGAGACCTATAAAGTTAAACCCAAACTTAGAAATAAGCTAAAAACCCAAGAAACCTTTTGCAGTGTGTGGCATACATTTTGGCTATAAATGCTATGCTCCAACCATGAGTAGGAGGGAATAAAGGAGTACCTATATGTACATCATGTCTCTAGTACTGTGAAATTAGATTTTGAGGATGAATATGGGAAGTGGTTTTGGTAACTTGAGCTAGACTACAAATGATCCAACAATTAAGCTTGATCAAATTATTGCTGCCCTAAAAGAAACTTGAGGAAGGATAGTTACCTCAGAGCATTAGGTTCAAGGGCCTAGAGAGCATGAAGAAGAAGTTGAAAAGTGGGAAAATTTAAGGATCCATCTAGGAAGCGAACTTGCTTGAGATATGAAGATAGTGAACCCACCTAAGTTTGATGGCATGATTCTTCGAGATGGATTTGAAGAAAGGCTTAGAAAAATGGAGAAATACTTCAAGATTCAAAATTACTTTAAGATAACTAAAGTAGGACCTAGGAAGCATATCAACTCTTAGGGGAAGCCTCTATTTGGTGGGCCAATAAAAATTAGAAATGGGAATTGATTCCATTAACCTAACATGGGATTAGTTTGCAACCCTATTTAGACAAGGATGGTTGCCCCAACTCTATTTTGACCAAAAGTTGATTGATAATTTACTAAACTTAAGGCAAGGATACATGCTCAACCCAAAGCTCTATACAAAATAATTACAACAAAGCTTATGGAGTTATAGGATTAGTTACAAGAACTAATTTCAAAAGGTTTGATCTGACCAAACATGTCTCCTTGGGGAGCACTAGTAGTTTATGTCAAGAAGAGGATGGGACTTTGCATTTGTACATAGATTATAGAATTCTCAATAAGGCAATGGTTAAAAATAAATATCCTTTTCCTTGCATCGATGATCTCTTTGATCAAATGTGTGGTGAACAAATGTTTTCTCTAAAATTGATCTTAGAGTAGGATATCATCAATTGAGAATCAAAGAGGAAGATATTCCTAAAATAACTTTAAAAACATGATATGGCCATTACGAGTTCACAGTGTTACCTTTTGGGTTAACAAATGCACCAACAACATTCATGGGTCTGATGAATAGTGTTTTTAGGAATTTCTTAGATAAATTTGTGTTTGGATGATACTTTAATATATTCTAGAAATGAGGAAGAACATTTGTATCTGAAGATAATAAAATGGAGATGATGTTGCAAACATGAAGAAAAACACAAATAACAAGTTATACCTTCAAACTTCACTCCATTCTAGTCTCCATGATAGAGTGGAGAATGCATGTACCCAATGTATCTAGCTATACTCCATGATCAAGATGTAATGTAGATTTCTCTCACTAAGCATAAGCTAATGGAAATGGAGGGGATGAGAGGATATTTGGACAACATAAGAGGACTATCACGTGAGCTCTCATTTGGATTAGTTGAGGGATCAATTTATATATTGTTGATAAAGGGATGAAGGGTTGAGATTGAAATTTTGGATCAATGGCTAAGATTGATTAATGATCAGGGTTTGGATTGAAGTTGTAGTCATGTGACAAGTGTCACATGAGGGTTGACCGAGAGGAATTAGAGCTTAGATTAGGGTTTGATAAAGATTTCTAGGGCATCCTTATGTGTGAAGGGTTAAGATTAAAAGATGAATGGAGGGTGGAGATTGAGTTGTATCTTTGACTTTGATTTTTGTCCTCTAGTGGAGGAATTTTAAATTTGGTTTTATTTGTGGAGTGGTGAGGATAATGACATGTGTCTAGGACAACTAATTAAATAATAAGGATTACTTAATTAGTTATGAGGATGGGATTAGATAGATGTTAGGATTAATTAAACAAGTTTTATTTAATTAATCTTGCTATTGGAAAAGTTAGCGGAAGGGGTGTTAATTAAATAAATGAAGTTTATTTAATTAACATAGGGATATGAAGGATTGGGAGGTTAAATTAACTAAATAAAGGGGGATTTATTTAATTAATTTAGGATACTGGATAAAGGGATAAGTTAATTAAGTAAATATGATTTATATTATTAACTTGGGATAAAAGTGGACATAAGGATTAAGGCATCACAAGACAACACAAGGTGGTGTTGACAAGGTGTCGTAAGATGTCGAAAGTGAGGTTAGTTCATGTTGGAAGGAAACAGTCAATTTTAGGTGTCTACAGTATCATCTAAAGGTTAGTGATGCAACAGTTGAGAGAGCATAAGTTGTACAATAAACTGACCAAGTGTACATTATTTAAAAAGGATGTGCAATATTTAGGTTATGTTATCTCTATCAAGGAAATTTATGTTGATCTAGTAGAGATAAAAGCAAATTTAGAATGGATTAAACCAAAAATTTCATGAGGTGTGAAGTTTCATGAGATTGATAGGCTATTATATGAAGTTTCTGGTACACTTTTCCAAAATAGCCAATCCCATCACATCATTGCAAAGGAAGGGCCAATCATTTGTGTGTTCAGATAAGTGTGAAGAAGCTTTTCAAATTATAAAGAAGAGATTGACCTCAACCTCAATTCTCAAAGTTTCAAACCCTGAGGGTCATTTTGTAGTTGTCACATATGCATCAGGAGAGGGCTTGGGAAATGTGCTAATGCAGAATGGTCAAGTTGTGGCCTATGAGACCATAAAACTTTGCCTAAATGAATTGATCCATGTTCCACATGATCTAGAACTTGTATTGATAGTACATGCATTACAAGTTTGGAGGCATTACTTGTTGGGCAATTTGTTTGAGTTAAAATAGATAATTTGGGACTTGAGTTGTATTTTTACTCAACCTAACCTGAATGCATGCCAAAGGCGATTGTTAGAGTTCTTGTTAGACTATGATTTTAATATTAGATATATTAAAGGCAAATAAATTTGAGTGGTTGATGCTCTTAGCTGAAGATGACACATTATCACATTGGCTATTGTTCAATCAACTTTCTAGGAACAAGTTTTGAAACACTCTTCAAGAGATTAATTCTATGAGCAAGTTAAGAAAGCCCTCTCAGAAAATCCATAGGATTACTAATATAATGGGTACTAGTTTGAGCCTAGTGGACTATTAAGGTACTAGAACAAAATGCATGTTTCAAACTAGAGAGGTTTAAGGATGTTAGTACTAAAAGGAGCTCATTGTACACCTTATTCTAGACACATAGGAGTAACCAAGTTGATGTCTGATTTGAAGCCACTATATTTTTAGAAAGGAATCAAGAGGGATGCAACCAATTTTGTGGCTAGATGTGTTGATAACTGAGAGGGGGGGGGGTGAATCAGTTATCCTAATTATTTCTTCTTTTGAACTTTCTTATTAATTAATGCAGCATTGAATCAAACAAACAAACATTACCATGAAATGAAAAACACATGACACAGTATTTTTGACGTGGAAACCCTGTTAAGGGAGAAAACCACGGGGTGATTAACCCAAAGATTATTCTCTGTTAGAAGAATAAGGAATTACAAAATGGCACTTGCCAATTAGGGCTCACTACCCGAGCACACTGCTCACAAAGAGGCCCACTGCCTACAAGGAGACACACTGTCTACAAAGTGATAAGAATCACAGTCTTGAACTGATTGGAAGCATCTACATATGCTGGAGTTCAGTTCCGGTTAGGCTCAGTACACTGATCTGCTGCACTTCATCTTTCCTCTGTTCTTTATTCTGCTATCCTTTCACATACCGGATCTTTCTTACTACTTCTGCTCTGTTCTGCACTTATTCGCATACACACACACAATTACTATCTTCACAACTAAATCCATCCTCTATATATATCCGCACTAGTGATTTCATTATCTTTCTAGTCGGCACCCAGAATAATCTATCTTCTCACAAACTTTGTTCTGTCGGCTGAATCCTTGCATATCAAGTAATGCGGATCAAGCATATACTTGTAGATGTCATTCATCATGTCGGCCAAACATGATTCATGCCTTCACAACCTTTACCATCAACAGTAACACATCCAGAAAATAGTCTGATACTCTGTCAGTCAGTTCTTCCTCTGTTCTCACTGTCTCTCAGGAATCCGGTACTCAACTATTCATATCTTTTTCTTTGTTCATCACCAGAGGCTAAATCCTTGGAATATACTATTCAAGGTAGTCCTCTTGACTTCCCCAAATCCGCACTGCACCAAGACACTTCCTCTGAGAGATCTGGACCAATCTGTCAGACCTTGCCACATGCTCTGTTCTTGTTCACCTGACCACAACAATCTTCATTTTGACTTCCGGTAGAGACACACCATGACTTGCGGATATGTGGGATGACCTTTGTTGCCATCAATGACAACAACCATGAATCCATATAGTGTCTCTTGCCAACAATCTCCCCCTTTGGCATTGATGGCAACACTTAGTGAAAAATGACTAAGTGTTTACACTATGCTCCCCCTTTGCTGATGCTCTGTCTTTATATACAATTTCTGGAACTCCCCCTTAGTTGGATTCCTCATTTTTCACTGCTCCTCACTCCCCCTTTGACATCAATGGCAAAGGGTAGGGTCCGCACACCAAAATTTTCAAAAATTTTCTATACATAGCCGCATATTTACATACTCACATATACTGAAGAATGTCTGCAAAAGATGTCTTCAGTTGGATCAGTTCTGTAGCCCAACTTTGCTTCATTCTATCCAAAATTGAAATGTGACCACTCAACAAAAATGCAAATGCATCTGCCCTTTTTAGATCTTTCGGATCACTTGTCTGGGCTGTGATTTGAGCTTCTGCTATGGCCTCATGCATGGCCTCTAGCTTAGGGACAATTAACCCCCTGAGCTCACTCAACCCGCTTATTCTATTTTTCCTTTCCTTCTCCAGTTTCTTGATTTCACTCAAGACTGCAATAGTCTGACATTCTTGATTTGTTATAGGGGAAGAAAGAGGATCAAAACTTTGAGACAAGCTTAGTAGTGTGTCCTCTTGCGCTTTTATTTTCTTCTCAATGTCCACTGTTACCTTGGACCAGGAGATACAAAATTTGTATATTTCACCGCCATCCTTAAGAGCATTTTCTAAGCTCTTTATCCCAATGTTCATGTTTCTCCTATCATTAATGATCAAACCCTGAACCTCGGAGAACCTTTTATCCAAAAACTCCTTCCGGACCTTTTCTTCAGCTGATTTTTCTAGAGATTCAAAATGTGTACTAACACTGCTGACTAAGGTTTTGAGATTACCGGAAGAGGAGGCTGCCGGATCTATCTGGACCGATGGCATAATCTTCTCAAGCACTCCGGAAGCGGCCTCTATCAACTCACAGTCTTCCATATGAGACTTTAGGAGCTTTTCATTTGCCTTAGCATTTGCAAATGAGGCTGTCTTCATTGTCTGCACTAGAGAGAGGGAATCAAAGTTGAATGGGCCTTGTACTAGCTCCGGTTCATCGATCTCTATTGTTTCTTTGCTCAAAAATTGTTGAACAGTTTGTGCAGTGTCTCTTGCCGGAGACAGATGTTTCTTTTCTTCTGCAGTCTTGGAACTGTCCTTTGGGATTTTCTCTCCTTCCACATTCTTACCACTATCAGTCATGGTCTTCTCTGATGGAGTCTTCTCTTTCTCTGCACCCTTGGTACTGTCAACCTCTTTATCTTTCACCACTGCTTCCTTCTCCTGCAATTTCTCTTCTTCTTTGGATCCAGAGACTGTAGGGGAAACTGGAGGAGAGATGCTATCCTATTCATAGGCCACTTCTTCTGGAGCAGAGGGTTCCAAGTCCACAGCTGTTTCTGCACCTAAGTCCTCTACAACAGGAAGATTGAACCTTTTGAAGGCCTTCCGGAGGATCTCTTCTGTCTCTTTGGCCACCTTGTCAGTCTCACCAAGCATGAGTTGATTCATCCTGGCTTTACTTCTGAACTCATCTTTGCAGTCTTTGAATATTATGTTCATTGTCTTGGGATCAATTTGAGGATATAGCTGAATAGCTATCTGCTCCCGGATCTCAAGATCTTTTGCCTGAGCATTATTCTTTCTTATTTCTAATTCCTTTTCTAGGCTTTTAGGAATTAGAGATATGATCTCAATGAAAGCCTTATTGTATATGTTCAGATACTTGATTGTGGCTTCCTGCAGAATCTTTTGGTCAGCCTCATTATAGTCATCATAAAATTCAGTCATTGGTTGAAGGTTTCCATCCACCGTAACCGACTTGATTCCACTCTCTAGAGACAGAGTGGGCTTTTCAACAAATACCTCTGCCATTTCATCCTTGTCTTGGCCTGTGGATGGTTTACCGGATCCTTTCTTCTTCTGCTTCTTTATTTCTTTTACTCCCTCATCTGACTCAGTTTCCTCTTCATCCTTTTGGCTTTCATAAGCCCTTGTGGCTTTTGTCTTAGATCTTTTACCGGATGCCTGGACTTCCGGTTTTGAACTTTTGGTTGTGGGAGGTGCAGATCTTTTTGATGATCTGGTTCGGGTGGAAGTTTCAACCGGAACACTTTCTTTACTTTTCTTTTCTTCCTCAGCCTTTCTCCTCTTTTCCCGGCTGGCATCAAGTGCCTCTTTTGAGATGCCTAGGCCTTGAGCAATATGCTCTACTTCTTTTCTCACCTTCCTCTTTATCTCAGGTTCCCTGAGTTCTACATGGATCTTTACACTCAGCTCCTCAAAGGTTCCAAACCTTTCTGCCTTTGGATCTTTGGGCTGACTTAGCATGTGTTGAACATGCAGCTCCACTATCTGTTCATCCACTTCATACCCCATGGGCATGATCCAGATAGTCCTTGGCTCCACTGCCTCCATTAGGCACTGATCAGTGTCCACCATAAAGCACACTGAGTCTTTGTATTTTTCAACAAGAGACTGGGGAATTCTTTCTCTTGCTTGCATCATGCTTTGGAAGTTTTTGAAGTATCCCCATAGGGCTGTATTTCTTGCTTTGGCATCCCCAAGCCCATGTAGATAGTCTCTTATTTGTACTGCAACAGGTTTGTCATTCTGCCATGCCCATCCACTTGATCCGGGCAGCTCATTCATGAAGTAGAAGAATAGACATAATATAAGAGTACCATACTTAAAGGAATTCTTCTTGTCCTTCTTGATTTTCTGTATATTTTCCATTAATTGGCTTAAGAGCAGTTCGCAGAGATCATATTCTGCATTCTTCCTTAGCATTTCATAGGCAGTATACACTGCAGTTCCGGATACAGAATTCTCCCTGCTGGAGTGATAGATCTTGTATCCTATTATCATGGATGCATACTTGATATCCGGATCAGAAATATCTTCAATGGTCATTGCCCTCTTATCAAATTTTGATCCGGTGGCCTCAGTTACAATGTTATTTTTGACAGATTTGAGGATAGGTATCCCTCCGGAAGAGTATAGACCAGTTACTGCTCTAATTGCCTCTTTTGTGATCTTGCAGGGTCTATCCAACCATAGGAAGTTGTCATGCATCCTGCTCAGTACATACCGGACCCATTCATCTTCTTCAAAGCAGGGGAAATGAATGAATTGATCAAATTGTTTCTTCTGGATACCCTTATACTCTGGTTTAAGCTCAAAAGCATTGTCTATCAGTTGTTTGTGATAGAGATCTCTCAATTTGAATTCCCCAAATTCCTCAATGCTTGCATGTATGTAAACCCTAATGTCTTCTGTGTGTAAAACTCCGTGAGGAACACTGGAAAATGCTCCTAAGGGATCTACCTCCAATGACTTGTATGGATGTTTCTTAAATTCAGGTCGGGGCCTATCTGAGATTTTTACTATATTTGGAGTAGCCATTTCTTCAAAAGATTTGTAGCAAGATATCGAAAGTGGAAAATACCTTTTGCGTCTTCGGTTGCACGGAGTAGCTGGATTGATTTCTGTATGTAATGACTTCGGCAGGAGATCTTCGGTGAACTTGATGAATTTTGTTTCAGAGCTCCGCTTTTCGCTTCTTCTTGGATGTGGAATGATCAAATGATTGTTGAGAAATCCCTTATATCATTTTGCAAACCCTAATATCTGTTTGCAATAAATGCTTCACCTATATTATTCCGGTTTGCCTTGTCCTGATAGCTTGGAGTATCCCGGATCAGTCCTGATCTATGAACATCATGCGGATCTTTCAATCATGAATAAATCGAGATGACACATTACAAGAACATCCCAAACATTCTGTCCAGTCTGCAGAGTAAAATAATGTACTTCTGGATCTCTCCGGACCCTTTTGTAGTCCTCTGTCATTCCGGAGCATCTCCCGGAACAGGTCTTTACTTGATCGATCACAACTTCTTTATATCTTCATGCGGACCTCTGAAATCTTGTCTAGATCATCTCAGGACTGGTATCTTCAAACCCTTTACTCCGCATCTTGTGTCACATCCAGCACCACTTGATTGGCTGGGGGAACAGGTTTTTCTTTAAGTCTCCCCCTGAACCAGAGCTCACTTTTTAATTTTCGGAAGAAATATCAGCACCAGAGTTTGGTGCGGATCCAACCTCTACATTCTCTAAACTTTTCTTCACCCAAATCTTGTTCATCTGATTCCTAACTTCATCCGCATTCATCTTTTGTTTACCCTTGTCTTGATTTTGATTATACACTGGACCTTTTTTGTCCTGATTCTTGCTTCTGCAGACTTTAGCATTATGACCGGACCTATTACAGATTTGGCAAATAACATTTCTTTGCATATTTGACTGATAACCTCTTGATCTGCATTGATTAGCCATATGACCTACTCTATTGCATGTAAAACATCTACCATTGAATGATTTGTTTACTTGCATATTTCTGCATTCATGAGACTTGTGTCCATACCTTTTGCAGTTAAAGCACTGTCCAGAGAAGGATGGATTAGTTTGATTCATCTTTTTTCTGCACTGATTAGCTTTGTGACCAAAGTGATTGCAGCTGTGGCAGTATCCATTGAAAGATGGATATCTTTGAGCATTGGGCTGTCTTACCGGAGGTCTTCTAGGCCTATTCCTTGGATTTTCTGATCCAAAATTCTTTTGACCGGATCTGGAGCTTTCTCCTTTCTCATATCCCAAACCATACTTGTCATCTGTCCTCTTTTGACTACCAAGAAGAACTTCAAGTTGAGCAGAACTTATCTTGAATTTCTCTTTATATTCATTTGCTGTTTGAAGGTCTCTTTTGAGAGAGACAATTTGATCCTCAAGTTTTTCTTCATTATCTTTGGCATCTTCAAGATCAGATTCAAGATGTCTGATAATTCTGTCCATCTGAAGGCATTCTTCTGATTTCTCCTTAAGAGATTGTCTTAGATTGTCTTCAGTTTTTCTTTTCTCTTCAATCTCTTGAGTAAACTTTATAGTTCCTGATTCCATTTCATGTCTTAACATAATGGCTTCTTTTGATAACTTTTCACATAACTTGGTTTTCTCAGTCAATTCTTCATTTGTATTGCTTTCTTCACTTTGTCTTGCTAATTGTTGGAGCAGCTCCTTTCTCTTTTTCATAGAGAGACTTAATTTGTCCTTTAATTCTCTCATGAATTCATCAGCCTGTTTGAGTCTTTCCTTTAATTCACTGACTTCAGAATTTGACTGTTCAAGATCCTCAAGGGCAGTCTTGAGTTGCTCCCTTAAACCATATGCATCCATTTGAACTCCTAGATCTTCCTCAAGCTGTTAGGCTCTATTAGGAGGAACTTAGCTCTGATACCAATTGTTGATAACTGAGAGGGGGGGGTGAATCAGTTATCCTAATTATTTCTTCTTTTGAACTTTCTTATTAATCAATGCAGCATTGAATCAAACAAACAAACATTACCATGAAATGAAAAACACATGACACAGTATTTTTGACGTGGAAACCCTGTTAAGGGAGAAAACCACGAGGTGATTAACCCAAAGATTATTCTCTGTTAGAAGAACAAGGAATTACAAAATGGCACTTGCCAATTAGGGCTCACTGCCCGAGCACGCTGCTCACAAAGAGGCCCACTGCCTACAAGGAGACACACTGTCTACAAAGTGATAAGAATCACAGTCTTGAACTGATTGGAAGCATCTACATATGCTGGAGTTCAGTTCCGGTTAGGCTCAGTACACTGATCTGCTGCACTTCATCTTTCCTCTGTTCTTTATTCTGCTATCCTTTCACATACCGAATCTTTCTTACTACTTCTGCTCTTTTCTGCACTTATTCGCATACACACACACACAATTACTATCTTCACAACTAAATCCATCCTCTATATATATCCGCACTAGTGATTTCATTATCTTTCTAGTCGGCACCCGGAATAATCTATCTTCTCACAAACTCTGTTCTGTCGGCTGAATCCTTGCATATCAAGTAATGCGGATCAAGCATATACTTGTAGATGTCATTCATCATGTCGGCCAAACATGATTCATGCCTTCACAACCTTTACCATCAACAGTAACACATCCGGAAAATAGTCTGATACTCTGTCAGTCAATTCTTCCTCTGTTCTCACTGTCTCTCAGGAATCCGGTACTCAACTATTCATATCTTTTTCTTTGTTCATCACCGGAGGCTAAATCCTTGGAATATACTATTCAAGGTAGTCCTCTTGACTTCCCCAAATCCGCACTGCACCAAGACACTTCCTCTGAGAGATCTGGACCAATCTGTCAGACCTTGCCACATGCTCTGTTCTTGTTCACCGGACCACAACAATCTTCATTCTGACTTCCGGTAGAGACACACCATGACTTGCAGATATGTGGGATGACCTTTGTTGCCATCAATGACAACAACCATGAATCCATATAGTGTCTCTTGCCAACAAGATGTTTAGAGTGATGGCGGGTTAAGGATGAACATGTGCATCTTGTAGGATTACTCTATCTTCATGATGTTCCAAAATAGAAATGGCAAGTTATTAGCATGGATTTTGTCCAAGGTCTTCCAATGTCTAGGAATCACCATAATATGATCTTGGTATTAGTAGACAAGCTCACCCAAGTTGCTCATTTTATTTAATCAACTAATGTTAGGACATGAGCTTAGTTATTTAAATAAAATAATTTATTTAATTAACTAGCATTAAGATAGACTAATTAAGTAAAATCTATTTAATTACCTAATGGAAAAGGGATAACCTAATTAATTAAATAATTTATTTAATTAATAAGTGTAGGATTGGGTTAAGATGCAATGATAAATTTTAGGTGTCTGCATTTTGCCCCTATTTTAAATGGCATTATGACTAGAATAAGCAATGGTGTTTCAAAGAAATATAAAATATAGGCACTTGGTAGGGAAGCAAGATGCCTCAGTCGGTTGAAAGAAAATGGAGTTCTTACATGGATATGGACGAGGGAAGATGCCCTAGTCAGATGAAATAAAATGGAATTAGTACATGGATATGGATGAGGGATGCTCCCTCGAGAGAGAAAGCAAGTGGAAATAGCATGGGTGGTCTCTCAAAAAGAGAGGATGGAAAAGAGGTGAGGAAGGAGGGGAAGTTGATGAAGAATGATAGAAGGAAGGATGGAAGGATAAATGATGCCCCGAGCATAGGGATATTGGTTGTGGTACAAATGGATAGGTTTGTTTAGATTTGATTTATTGATGGTTTGGTTTGGATTTGATTGATTGATTGATGTTGTGATACCTCAATGCTTAGAGGGATTGTTGATGAGGTATGATGCATGTTGGTGATTATAGGTATTTGTAGGGAATCATTGAGGAGATTCCAAATGTGTTGAGCAACCCTTTTGCTGTAGCATAAAACAAGATGCTCTAAGATATAAAGATCAAGGTGATGTGATGTTTTATGAATAAAGGGATTAACTTGAAAATAAGAAAAATAAGTAAAAGATAAATGACATGAACCATGATGCAAACAAGGTAATAAAAATAAAAAGAAACATAAAAAAGAGATATCCCCATAACATGTCCTTAAGACACAACATTATATTATGGACTATGGTGGCCTTGGTCGAGCATGTAGATGGGACAACATACAAAGAGAAAGACATAAAGACATACAAATATGAAGGCACAAAGACACAAAAAGGAATATGTGGGGGGGACTAAGAGGTCAACCATAAGGATTAAGCAACAAACAAGCACACATACAAGCAAGCACGAAATAAAAACATTGTTGTGCAAATGGTGCAAGTGTTGAATCCAAGGGGATTTAAGGGAGGGTATGATGGAGGTTAGGGGTGAATTTAGAGGGATAGGATAGGACTAGGGAGGAGGAATAGACAAGGAGTAGATTAGAGGGGGAACATAGTGCATTTTTCCCTAGTGCATAGGGAAGTCATGTCCATAATGCTTGGAGAGGGAAATGTTGTAGAGTGGGATAGTTAATTGTTTGGGAGTAGATTTGGGGTCATGCCATGAGAGGGGTATATGTCCATGCCTCCTTCTCAAGTGTGGGTCAGCAAGGGGATGCCCCCAGTTTAGAGAAAAATCAAGGTACATGTGTTAGTGGGGGAATTGGTAATGAAGCAGAGCAAAATGATAGGAATGGATGGGGGTGTGGGTGGTTGGGGAATGGTGGTTGAAAAATCCCAATAAAGGGGGAAGGTGGAATGGTTCTCATGAAATGGTGGAGTGAGGATAATGAGGGGGGATGGAGAAGACATGACGAAAGGAGGTGATTGGTCTTGAGCGAAAAACTCAAGGTGGAGGGTTTTGGGGTATTGGGATATTAAGGAGATGGGGGAATTAATGATTAAAGAATGAATACGAGAGGAGGGAACTGTGTCTTGGATGGAAGGGGGATGAATGCTCATATATAAGGGAGGACTAATGCTACATATGATGCCTATTTTCTAGGTTTTCATTATGGTACTTGCCCAAGGCACCATAAGAAATGGTTTTCACCATTGGATGGAATTATTTCTCTTTACTTTTTTGATTTTTTTAGATTTTTTGATAACTTTTTTGATAATGGTTGTAGTATCCTTATGCATGAAATTTCTTGAGGTACACAATGTTTATAGGCTCATCCAATTCTTGGCCTTTTGGATATGCTAACTTGTAAGCTCTTGACCCATATTTAACAATGATTACATATGACCCCAACCAATTCGATTCAAATTTACCTTTTTTTCTTGGTTTGTAATATCTTTTGATTTCATTTTACTACAAGATCACCTACTTCAAATTCTTTGTTGTGGATACACTTGTTGTAATTACAAAACAACCAATTCTAGTATGCTTTGAGGTGATTCAATGTATTGAGCTAATGTTCATCAAGGAGTTCAAGCTCATGTAATTGTGCCTCTTCATCAGTGATGAGATCGTACAAAGAGATGCGTAATGATGGTAGCTCAACCTATATTGGTAAGATGGCTTTAGCACTAAAGACAAGGGAGTATGGGGTGGCACCAGTAGGGGTATAGATGCTAGTGTGATATGCCCATAAGGTAGGGTTAAGGTGAAGGTGCCAGTCATGACCAGTGTCATTGATGATTTCTTAAGGATTTTGATGAGGGTTTTGTTTGACACCTCATCTTGGCCATTTCCTTGTGGATAATATGGAGTGAACCACTTATGCTTGATGTGGAATTTATCACAAAGGGTATGCACTTCATGGTTTTTAAAGAACTTGCCATTATTTGTGATGATGGTAGAGGGTATACCATAACGATAGATGATGTGGTGAAGTATGAATTTGGAAATTTGGGTTCCAGTGGTGTAGGTGAGTGGAATAGCTCCAAACCATTTGGTGAAATATTTTGTATTTGTAATAATGGATTTGTGTCCACTGGAGGAGGATGGGTTGATCTTTCTAATAAAGTTGAGGCCCTGTGTAGAGAATAGCCATGGTGTGGTAATCAATTGATGAGCTTGTGATGGTGTGTGAATTAAATCTCCATGCTTATAGCAAGCAACACACTTTTGACATACTCACATGCATTAGATTCCATTGTGGGCTAATAATATCTTTTTCAGAGAAATTTTTTGGTTCAGGTCATATCATTGGTGTGAGAACCACAAATACCATTATGCACCTCTTTGATCACTAACGTAGCTTCACTTGAGTTAAGACACCTAAGTAGGGTGTCGTCATAGCCCCTATGATAGAGTGTGCCACCAAGGAGGGTGAATCGTGAGGGTCAGTGAATGAGGGAATTTTGTTGGTTAGATGGGATGGTTTGAGTGTTTAGATAGGAGTAGATGTCATTATACCACAAGGAATTGGGACCAACAATTTCATACACCATTTCATATTTTAGAAAATCATATGCTAGGATTAAGAGCTATTCAACTAGAAATTGATATTCTTGGGTATTAGGTGTTATTTCCAATAGAGATTTGATTGTATCCATGGTATCGATATCCCTATTATTGATGTGGGGATCTATGCAAAAGATATGTCAAGGAACTACTATTTGAGGATATCCACCATGCATTTGAAAGGTATAATAATTTACTCTTTTGTGAGGAACTCATCATTGACTTGCCTGATAACCAAATGAGAGTCACCAAAGATCTGCAAGTATTGGATATTCCATTGGATGGCTAGTTTGAAACTAGAGATGAGCACTTCATATTATGCAATGTTATTTGTGCAAGGAAACCCAATTCAAAATGCTTTAGGGATGAGGTCACCTTGGGAGTGATAAATAAGATGCTTGCTCCTAAATCATGGGTGGTGAAGGAGTCATTAAAATATAAAGTCCATGATTTTTATTCTTCAACATCAGATATCGACTCATCAGGGAAATCAAATTTCAATGGTCGCATGTCCTGGAGAGGAGCTTTGGCCAATTGGTTAGAGATAATTTGTCCCTTGATTGCATTTTGATTCACATATTCTAAGTCAAACTTACTAAGAATCATAACCCATTTCCATTCTACCAGTAAGGGTTGCTTTAAATAGTAGGTATTTGAGAGGGTCAACTTTGGCAATGAGATGGGTTGTGGCATTGAGCATATAATGTTAGAGATTTTGGGAAGTGAATAGACTGCCAAGAATGCCTTTTCCATGAGGGTGTAGTTGACTTCATTGCCCACTAGAGTTTGACTTAGATAGTAAATATCCCTTTCATGCCTTTGGTCATCATGTTGTGCAAGGAGAGCACCTAAGGAATGTTGGGTAATTGAAATGTAAAGTAGCAAGGGATTGTTTGGAATCAAAGTGACAAGAATTGGTGGATTGACAAAATATTGCTTAATCTGATTGAATGCTTGTTGACATGACTCGTCCTACTAAAAGATAACATTTTCCTTAAGCAAGTGTGAGTATGGATAACATTTGTCTGCAAGTTGTGCAATAAAGATGCAAATAGCCTAGATTTTTCCCTTGAGACTGCATAATTGCTTGAGGTTTTATGGGGGTGGAATTTCTATGATGGCTCTGACTTTATCAGGGTCTACTTCAATGCCATTCCTAGAGATGATAAAACCCAAGAGTTTTCTTGAGGTGACCTCAAAGATACATATTTTTGGATTCAACTAGAACTTATACTCTCTGGGTCATTGAAAGATGTATCATAAGATGACTAGGTGATCTATCTTGATTTTGGACTTTCAAAGAATGTCATCCAAAATATTCAATTATACCATGCAACATGTGGAATATAACTGTCATTTCTTATTGGTAGGTGGCACCTGCATTTTTTTGCCCAAAAGGCATGACTTTATAACAAACGGTCCTCCACGAGGTGATGAATGTAGTTTTATGTTGATCTTCAAGTGCTATTTGGATCTTATTGTAGTTGAAGAAACCATCCATCAATGATAACATTTCATGTCCACTCATGAGATCTAGAATCATGTTGATGTTGGGCAAGGGGAAGCCATCTTTAGGACATACTTTATTGATATCCTGAAAGTTGATGCAAACATGAATGCTTTTAGTTTTCTTACTGATAGGGACCACATTAGAGATCCACTTAGGATAATCAATAGGCCAAATGAACCTTGCATCCAAGATTTTTTGCAATTCTTCCTTAACCAAGAGGGCCACTTGAGGGAGCATTTTACATGTAGCTTTTGTCAAATTGGTTTGGCATCAGGGCAAACCATAAGATGGTGCATAACTAAAGATGGGTCTAGTCCTGACATATCACCATAAGACCATGCAAATATGTTAAGATGATCTTTGAGGATGGTAGTGATGCCTTCTTTGATGTCAATGTGAGTGATATTTTAGATTTAGGACTAGAAAATAAATGCAAAATATGAGAGATTTCTACTCTAAACTACCACAAACCTTAGATAGAGAATGCAAATAGAAATCAAAGAAAAACTAAAATAAAGTTACCATAATCTCCATTATAGAAAGTGGATTTTCTCCAAAAGATTTATGATGTGGATGCTCTTTGCATGAGTGGTACTATTTTGATAGCATATACTTAGCATGAATATGGATGAAAAAAATGACAACATATGGATAACATAGAAGTGGATTAAAAAATGATAGCATATATGTAAGAACCACTCATATATACCAAAATAAAATATAATAATCAAATAAAATAAAGCAAAAGGAAGTAAAATCCATTTCAATAGAGGCAAGAATTACAAATTCATAAAACATTATTTCATCAAATCAAAATATTCAATAATGAATATTAGAAAATCTAGACAACTTACTTTAGAAATACAATTAGGACTTAGACCTGATAATAAAAAAGGCCTCATAGGCTCATTACATAAACTTATCACACAATCCATTATCACCAATCATAACTTGGTGAAGAAAGAGAATATCATCAAGGCAATTTACCGCCCAACCACAAAGAACTACACTTCCCTGATGTTAATCCAAACTGGAGAAGCCCAACCCTTCATGAAGGATCTAGCAAACTAATGATGGCATGCATGAAGGAATCTGGTGCCCCATGAAATTAGCAAACCTATATGCTCATGCATCATATATCTAATGCACATAACCATTGATAAATATGTTATGGAAGAGAATTCATATCAAATAAAAGTAATACATTTATGATTGTTTTCAAGCTATGGCTAAAGCATCTTTTCATAGGCAAAACAACTTACATTCTTAGATTTCCCATAAATGGCATCCATCCATACTCTCTTAGGTTTTACTCACTTAAATAACTAAAGTAAATACAACATCATATAGTTTAAAACATAACCATTCAATAAGGTTAATATAATAGTCCATATGGAAAAACAACATCCAAGATGCATTCCTTAATGTTCATTCACAAACTGAATGAGAATATAATATTCCAAAATACAAGTCAAAAATTGAAAATTTCACAGTCTTCATTCAGCAATTATTAAAATAAGTTCATGATCTATCATATAAGATGCTATTACCTGAGTTCTATACATCTTCTCATTCATACATTTAGTTTCTCAATTTCACTCCATACTCTTAGAAGATAGAAGTCTACGAGATCTCATAAGGATTCACATATCTTAAATAGGAGAATGATGAAGCTCACACTAGCATTTCAAACTGGCAAACATGTTACTTCATTTAGTACTATGTTTTAACCTAAGAAGCAAGCATATTGTCAATATTTAGATCTACTTTCCAATACAAGAAATATCACATTTACATACAAAAGATGAGTTAATACAAACTCTATAATCAAATGTAAGCACATCACCATTAAAATAATATTCGTATCAATAGTAATCTAATTTTTAAGACTAATAAATTGGTTCCACTTTTAGTGGAACACTCGGGGTAAAATATTTTTAGAAGGGATGGATTTTGACATTATGGTTGACAAATTTTTTTAAGAATTTTTGGATGAAATTAAAACCCATTTTAGTTAACAATGTCTAGTTTTAAAACAGGTGATTTTTTTAGTGTTGAACATATTTTTCTATTAATTATTTATTTTTATTGTTAAATCTTCAATTTTTTTGGAAGGAATGGACTTTGGCAATATGGCTGACGATTTTTTTAAAGAGTTTTTAGATAAAATTAAAACCCATTATAGATGACAATGTCTAGTTTTCAAATATGTAAATTTTTTACTATTGAACATATTTTTCTATTTATAAATTATTTTTTAAACAAAAATCATCATAAACTTGAAATAATATATATTACTATCTTTTTAATAACTTTTGACTTTGATCTTTTTTTGAAAATAAGATTATGTCTAATCAATCTAAACATCATTCTATACATAATGAAAAAAAAAAGTTTCAAGTTATGATTAGTTTAGCTCAAATTATGTTGGCTGTACATGATAAGTTTAAAAAAATACAAATTAGGGTTAGTAAAAAATTAATTACCAAAAATTACAAAAAAATCTTGAACAAACTCTGGGATCATATACATCTTTCCACAAAAGTAATTAGAAAAATACTTTCATTTAGGTCAAATTATGCTAGCCGTACACATGCATGTTTTGGCCCAAAACATATGACTTTTAAAACGACACTTTTTGTACATCCTATACAAAACTAAAATTTATCATTTGGGTATTAGAATAAATTACATATTTGAAAACTAGAAACAAAATCCTACATTTCATATTTTTACATCATACAAATATTCTATGTATAAGTGCTTCAAATTTTTACTCCAACTATGACAAACTTTGACTTTCAGGAAAAAGACTTCCACTTTTTGGCCAAAACATGGACCCAAATTCTTGCACTTACCTCTTACTAGATTGACTTGCTTAAGTTCCTAATTCTACTCTTGAAGTCAACATTAATCATGTTTCCAATCATAACTTAATCACTCCCAAATACTAATCAAACATAATGAATCCGGGTAGGAAGGTTGTCATAATCTTTTTGGTGTCCCATACCACCAGTCATCGTGGTAGCCTTAATGACAAACAAACAATTATTTACTCCAAATGAACCAACTAAAGTGATCCTAGTTTTTATAAGGTTAAAATTAACCTATTCTTCCTAGCAATAATTTTTCCAATAAATTCTCAATCAATCATCAAATGTCTCATTCTTGGCCTATTATGACATTTTATATAGTCAAGACCTTCCTTAAAACACTCTCCAAAGCTAATTGATGTGATGTAACTTTGCATGGAGATGGTTATGCATTAAAATATCTATTTTTTTGTTACACATGTCTAACCACTATTAAATAAAAATAAAACTTGGTATTATAATATTCCTCAAGGAAATTATCTGTCCAAGTAAATATGAGTTAAGTGACTTGAAGCTATTGTTGTAGTAAACTACTCACTGCAAATACATTCTACATGGTTAACCTATAATCCAAGATCTAATAATCTCAAGAATATCACAATAACATTCATAATCAATGATAATATTGAAATCACAAGTAATTCTAATTCTAAATTATTCAAAATAGCATTATTATATAGACAACTCCTATGTCAAAATACCTCAAAGATAGTGGCAATCCACATCTACCTTTAACATCCAAAAATCTACAAATTAAAATATTAACAATATATTTGATAATAATAAATCTATCAGTTTATTAACGACAATTAAGACACAATGATATGGATTGTGTTGATGGTGTTTTTAGCACAAAACAACGTAGTTAAGATATAAGATATCACACCTCTCTTGAAAGGAATCCTATCCCAAAACTTCAGAATAGGAATGCCCCAAGGTTTATACAGCTAGGTCTGAGCTCGTAGGATAACTCAATGAATATGTGTTTTGCTGTTCCAACCAAGGGGACTTACATGCAATGCATACAAACTTTAGTGCATTAGGGTTTGATTGCACATGACTTTGATCAGTTTTTTGATTGTGACAATGCATAAACAAATTGATATATACTTAGATTGCTATAAAATGTGATTTCAGCATGCAACCAACAATCTACCAACTTGCATTCACTAAGTATGAATTCTGTGATAGTACTATGCAAGTTTATGGAACCTAATTTAACAGGATCTGATAAAGAAAATGTAAAAGGAAAAGGAGAGAAAAGGGATAGAGATCCTATAGACAATTACAGAAATCAACACATAGATAGACAGCTTCCCAACAACAAACAAATCTCTGATTAACTAGGCAGCCCACAATGCTACAAAGATTATGCAATCTTATAAGGAAATGTAAGGGTTTTCAAACTGTGAAGGATTCATCAAACACCTAATCCCTGGCACAGTTCAACGAACTCACATAATTGAACTTAGCTCAAAATGTGCCCAGATTAACCATGCACAATAACATACAATCAGCAAGCCATCTATGATATGGACATGAAATCCATCAAATATCTAAATAATTAACCACAAATGCAACTAAATAACTAATTGGAAAGGTGAAGAAGAACCATGATAACCATATCCAACCAACAAATTGAACTCAAATGGTAGCAACAAATGAAATTCGGTTTGTATTGATTCAAAAAATTGCAGAGTTTCAACAATCCTTTCTTCAATGCTTCCCTATATCTTTTACAATGAGAGAGGTTGCCTTTATATAGAGAGGTAAGCATACTGAGTTTTTAATTAGATGGTGAGGATTAAAGCAACACCAATGGATTAGATTACATTGCATTTAATTTGGGACAGTGGGTAGTTACAATCTCAGATTTGCTTTTGTCTTGTAGGAAAAAGATGAAATTACAACTTTTTAGCTCATGAGAACAAGATGAAATATAATTTTTTTGATTTGTCTAATGGGATAAATGAATTTTCCAATGTGTCGACTAGTCAAGAGGAGTACGTGGCATGTTTTTGAGGAAGACATATTGATGCAGGAACTTCCGGAGATCATAACTTTTGACTCAAATGTGGGTTTTCTATGAGATTTTATGGGTGGATGCGTTATGAGGTGGAAAGTGGTTTTGCAACCAACCCTAGTGGGTTGGACCCTGTTTTGGCACTTTTTTGGGGCTTGAAACTTCCATCTTGGCCCTCAAAATAGTAATTTAGTGTTTTTTTCTAGATTTTTAAAAAAGTTGCTTTTGTTATAAATCGAAACTCATGTTTCGAATTTAGAATATTAGTTGGCATTTCATCCTACCTTAGTTTTACGAAGCTTTTGGGAAAAAACAAGATTTTCAGGATATGATTGTAAAATTACCTAAAATGGCAAAATCTGACAATTGTTGAAATCTGCCAAAAAAGGTAATTTTTTAATTTTTTTGTTTTTCTTGGATATAAGAGAGTTTTCTCTCATTGTAGCAGCAAAGTTGATGAATAGAAGTTTTTGTATGTTCCAGTCTTCAAATCTTTGGCTCTCACATGATTAATGGCAAAATTGTATTGAGTGTATGTTGTGTGCTACATCATCTGGTATCAGAGCAGGAAGATGGCTAGGAGAGGAAGAGGAAGAGGCGGTCTCGCCCAGATGCATAGAGAAATGCAAAATCTGCAAAGGCAAATAGTAGAACTTACAACACGGATGGAAAACCAAAGACTGGGTAGAGGAGGAGATGAATCTGATGAAGAGATAGGTCAAGGAGGTGCAAATCAAGATACATAACATGAAGAAGAAGAATTTAAAGGCATGAGTTTTGAAGAGAGTATGCTTAGGGCCTTAGAGGGGAAAAATGAAAGGATCAAAGTAGATGTTTCAGATTATGTAGGTAGTCTTAAACCAGAGGATTTGATAGATTGGTTGAATGACATGAGAAATTTTTTTGAATGGAAATCCATGATAGAGGAAAAGAAGGTGAAATTCGCATGCACCAAATTAAAGGGTCATGCAATGATTTGGTGGGATCATCTTCAAAGGAATGAACAAGGAAAGGTAAGGATAAGATCAGGACATGGAATAAAATGGAGAAGAAGTTGAGAGAATTTTTTGCCCATAGATTATGCGCAAACCCTTTTTCGTAGGTTTCAAAATTTAAAACAAAACCTCTCTTCTGTGCAAGATTATACAAATGAGTTTTATACACTGTCTATACGTATAGAGCATCAAGAAAATGATGAATAGATGGCTGCTAGATATGTGAATGGCCTAAAATTCTCTATTCAAGATGAATTGAGCATGCATCGACTCAACAATATGGAAGAGGCTTACCAATTGGCTCTAAAGGTTGAAGAAAAACAAAACAGACAGTACCATTAGAGGAATAGAGGAGGAAGGAGGGGTACATCAACCCCATTTTGAGGAGGTTTGAATTATGGCAGGGGAGAGTCATCCCGTGGATTGGAAAAATAAGTAGATACTCGACAAGATCCTCTGAATCAAGAATGAGGAAGGGGATTTCAAAGAGGTAGAGGTTATGGTAGTGGTAGAGGATGGGAAAACTAGAGAAGGCCTTTCACTTGTTTTAGATGTGGAGAGAAAGGTCATAGGGCATTTGAATGCTCAAATTATAACATGCAAGAAAGAAATCAAGAAGGACAACCTAGGGTGAACCTGATTCAAACACAACATGAAGTGGAAGGGATGGAACTAGAGGTTCCACCAGATGTGGGAGAAAGTCTCATGATGAGAAGAGCAATGGTGATTCCAGAGAAGGAGAAAACACAAGCCAAAAGCTCTGATGGTTCATGGCTTCGAACCAATATCTTCAGAACTAGATGCACTTCAGGTGGCAAGGTATTTCAAGTTATTGTTGATGGAGGTAGTTGTGAAAATATGGTTTCTAAAGAAATGGTAGATAAATTGAATTTACACTGTGAAAAACATCCTCATCCATACTGCATTGCATGGTTTAAAAAGGGAAATGAAGTCATTGTTGATAAAAGATGCCTAATTAAGTTTAGCATAGGGAAGATCTACCAGGATGAGATATGGTGTGATGTTGTCCCAATGGATGCCTGTCATGTGTTATTAGGAAGGCCATATGATAGAAAAGTCATACATGATGGAGAGAAAAACACATACACCTTTTGGAAAGATGGCTCTAAGGTGATTTTGTTGCCTCTCAAGGATGAAGGAAAAGGTGAGACCATGTTGTCTGAAAGAGATCTTGTTAAAGAAATGAAGATAATAGGGTGTTGTTATGCATTAGTAGTGAAAAAAGGTGAAGAGGAAGACATTTCAGTTCCCCCAGAAGTAGCAGAGCTATTGAAAGAATTTGTTGATGTTGTGCTTGATGAATTACCTGATGGTCTATGCCAAAGAGAGATATTCAGCATCATATTGATTTGATTCTAGGAGCAACTCTACCCAACCAAGCAACTTATAGGATGAATCCAACACAACATGTAGAGTTGAATAAGAAAGTAACAGGACTCATAAGTAAAGGTGTGGTGAGAGAGAGCATGAGCCCATGTGCTGTGCCTACATTGTTGACCCCCAAAAAGATGGAACATGGAGGATGTGCACTGATAGTAGAGAAAATAATAAGATTACTATCAAGTATAGGTTTCCTATACCTCGTATGGAGGACATGATGGATGTCCTTGCAGGGGCCAAATATTTCAGCAAGATTGACCTACGAAGTGGCTACCACCAAATCCGGATCCGAGAAGGGGATGAGTGGAAGACAACCTTTAAGACTGGAGACAGATTATATGAGTGGATGGTTATGCCATTCGGGTTATCACCTAGCACATTTATGAGATTGATGAACACTATACTACGACCTTACATTGGTAAGTTTGTGGTAGTTTATTTTGATGATATTTTGGTATTTAGTAACAGCAAAGAAGAGCAGTTACAACACTTGAGGATCATCCTTGGTGTGTTAAGAAATGAGAAGCTCTATGCCAATTTGAAGAAGTTTCGGTTCATGCAGGACAGTTTGGTTTTTTTAGGCTTTGTCATTTCTAAAGATGGTGTCAAAATGGATCCAGAGAAGCTCAGGGAAACTCTAGAATGGCCTAGTCCAAGTAGCATCATAGAGGTAAAAAGTTTTCATGGCTTGGCCACTTTCTATCGAAAGTTCATTCAAAATTTTAGTAGTATTGTAGCCCCTATAACAGATTGCACCAAAGGAAGGGAGTTTGTATGGACCACGGATGCTGAGGAGAGCTTTAAGTACTTGAAGCAAAAGGTAACAGAAGCACCTATACTTGCATTGCCAAATTTTGATAAGGTATTTGAAGTAGAATGTGATGCCTCCCATGTGGGAATAGGTGCTATGCTTAGCCAAGCTAGAAAACCTGTAGCTTTCTTTAGTGAAAAGCTAAATGAAGCGAGAAAGAATTATTCTACTTATGATTTGGAATTTTATGCAATTGTTCAAGCATTGAGGCATTAGAGACATTATCTAGTTCCCCAGGGGTTTGTATTGTTTATAGATCATATTGCATTGAGATACTTGAACACACAAAAAAAGTTGAATAGTAGGCATGCCACTTGGGTCTCTTTCTTGCAGGGTTACAATTTTGTGTTGAAGCATAAGTCTGGAAAACAAAACCAGGTTGTAGATGCGTTAAGTAGGCATGTTGCACTTTTGACTACAATGGAAACTGAGGTGATTGGTTTTGATTCCATAAAAAATTTGTATGAGTCTGATGATGATTTTTGGGAGATTGTGGAACAATTGAAGGCACCAGTATCTGGTAACTTGGATCACTTTAGGGGTGAATATTTTCTGCAAGATGGGTATCTATTTAAAAGAAAACAACTATGCATACCAGCTAGCTCTATGAGGGAAAACATTCTAAGAGAATTTCCTAGTAGTGGGTTGGCTGGACATTTTGGCAAGGAAAAGACAATAGCCTTGATAGAAGATAAATATTACTGGCCAAAGATGAAAAGGGATATAACTAGGTATGTAACAAGGTGCAGGATTTGCCAAGTGGTTAAGGGACATTCACAAAATACAAGGTTGTATATGCCATTACCAGTACCAACTACACCATGGATAGATTTGATCATGGACTTTGTGTTGGGACTTCCACATACTCAACAAGGTAATGACTCTATTTTTGTAGTTGTTGATAGGTTCTCCAAGATGGTTTATTTTATTGCCTGTAAGAAAACTAATGATGCCACGAGGGTAGCAGAGTTATTTTTTTCAGAAGTTGTTCGACTACATGGTGTTCCAAAGACTATTACCTCTGATAGGGATACCAAATTCCTCAGTCATTTTTGGAGGACTTTATGGAAGAAGATGGGGACCAAGTTACAATTTAGTAGTGCATATCATCCTCAAATGGATGGGCAAACAAAGGTGGTCAATCAGAGTTTGGGAAATTTGTTGAGGTGTATTGTTGGAGAAAAGCCAAAACAATGGGACTTCGCATTACCCCAAGCTGAATTTGCCTATAATAGTTTTGTTAACAGATCAACAGGAAAGTCCCCTTTCCAGATTGTGTATGGCAGGAATCCTCAGGGTGTTCTAGATTTGGTACAGATACCAATGAAAGATAGGGTTAGTGATGATGGGGAAGCATTTGCAGAACACCTTCAACAATTGTAGAAAGAAGTGAGACATAAGTTGCAGAATAGTAATGAGAAGTATAAGAATATAGTGGATGCTAGTAGGTGACATCAGATATTCAATGAAGGCAACTTAGTGATGGTATATTTGAGAAAAGAGCTATTTCCTACTGGAACATACCACAAGTTGAAGTACAAGAAAATTGGTCCTTGTAAAATTACAAAGAAGATCAATGATAATGCATATGAGGTCAGTTTACCAGATGATCTCGATATTTCTCATGTGTTTAATGTTCCTAATTTATATGCATTCCATGGTGAGGATGATGCTGAAAATAGTCAACCAGAAGTGGCATGGCACCACCACATTCCCCACAAGAAGAAGGAAAATATTGCACAGGTTCTTGATAAGAACACTATCTACACTTGATAAGGGTAGTACAAGTATTTAGTACAGTGGGAAGGATTGCCACCAACAGATAGCACGTGGATTACAGAGTGGGAAGTACAGAGGTTAGATCCAGTCAAATGGCAGCAGTTTGAAGACACTCACTTGCAGGAGTTCCGTTCCTTTCAACCAGAGGAGAATGATGCAGGAACTTCCGGAGATCATAACTTTTGACTCGGATGTGGGTTTTCTACGAGATTTTATGGGTGGATGCATTATGAGGTGGAAAGTGGTTTCGCTATTGACCCTAGTGGGTTGGACCCCGTTTTGGCACTTTTTCGGGGCTTGAAACTTTCATCTTGGACCTCAAAATAGCAATTTAGTGTTTTTTTCTAGATTTTTTAAAAAGTTGCTTTTGTAATAAATCGAAACTCATGTTTCGAATTTAGAATATTAGTTGGCATTTCATCCTACCTTAGTTTTAGGAAGATTTTGGCAAAAAACAAGATTTTTAGGATATGATTATAAAATTACCTAAAATGGTAAAATCTGATAATTGTCGAAATCTGCCAAAAAAGGGAATTTTTTGATTTTTTTGGTTTTTCTTGGATATAAGAGAGTTTTCTCTCATTGTAGCAGCAGAGTTGATGAATAGAAGTTTTTTTATGTTCGAGTCTTCAAATCTTTGGCTCTCACATGATTAATGGAAAAATTGTATTGAGTGTATGTTGTGTGCTACATCACATATCCAACTAGATGCTTGCTGGATTGATATTTGATGACTGGATGGCTGGGATAACTATGAACAAGTCTTGGACATTGAACTGGATCTGTAGGAACAACAATGAAGCGAGCTTGATCTCCCATGTCTTCCAACTCTTGGGGCTTATCTCCATCATCTTGATATCATACTGACTTCCTTTTGCAGGTGCAACAGTAATTTGGGTTGACAAAATGATGATTCTGTATATTCAGGTCAACACTGTATTTCTAGGTTCTCATCCTTCATGGTGGCTCCATCAAGCTACTTTGTCCTCTTAGACCTACAATTGATAATGCCAAGAATCAATTTCATCATAACAACTTATTTTTAATCAACATGAATCTAAATATGTCCATTTGCAGTAATGGATCACTTAGAGACAGCTCAAAATCAATCTTGTTGCTTTATGACCATCTTCACAAATCTAGTGGATTTCCCATGATTTTTTGAGTTTTTCATCATTTTCAAGTACCCATTTCATGTTTATGATGATCTAGAATGTTTTTTTGACAATTTGGATCTAGTAGGATGTTGGCAAGAGACACTATATGGATTCATGGTTGTTGTCATTGATGGCAACAAAGGTCATCCCACATATCCGCAAGTCATGATGTGTCTCTACCGGAAGTCAGAATAAAGAATGTTGTGGTCCGGTGAAGAAGAACAGAGCATGTGGCAAGGTCCGACAGATTGGTTCGGATCTCTCAGAGGAAGTGTCTTGGTGCAGTGCAGATTTGGGGAAGTCAAGAGGACTACCTTGAGTGGTATATTCCAAGGATTTAGCCTCCGGTGATGGACAAGGAAAAAGATATGAATGGTTGAGTACTGGATTCCTGAAAGACAGTGAAAACAGAGGAAGAACTGACTGACAGAGTATCAGACTGCTTTCCGGATGTGTTACTGTTGATGACAGAGGTTGTGAAGGCATGAATCATGTTTGGCCGACATGATTAATGATATCTACAAGTATATGCTTGATCCGCATTGCTTGGTGAGGAAGGATTCAGCCGACAGAACAAAAGTTTGTAAGAAACTGGACTGTTCCGGATGCCGACTAGAAAGGTGATGAAATTACTTGTGCGGATATATATAGAGGATGGATTTAGTTGTGAAGCGTGTGGTGGTGATGTGGAGATATATGCGAATAAGTCCAGATAAGAGTAGAGGTAGCAAAAAGGATCCGGTATGTGAAAGATAGCAGAATAAAGAACAGAGGAAAGATGAAGTGCAGCAGATCAGTGTACTGAGCCTAACCGGAACTGAACTCCAGCATATGCAGATGCTTCCAATCAGTTCAAGACTGTGATTCTCATCACTTTGTAGACAGTGTGTCTTCTTGTACGCAGTGGGCCTCTTGTGAGCAGTGTGCTCGGGCAGTGGGCCCTAATTGGCAAGTGCCATTTTTGTAATTTCCTATTCTTCTAACAGAGAATAATTTTGGGTTAATCACCCCGTGGTTTTCTCCCTTAACAGGGTTTCCACGTCAAAAATACTGTGTCATGTGTTTCTTATTTCATGGTTAATGTTTTTGTGTTTGATTTTATGCTGCATCAATTAAAAGGAAAGTTCAATAAGGGAAATAATTAGGATAACTGATTCACCCCCCTCTCAGTTATCAACAATTGGTATCAGAGCTAAGTTCCTCCTAATAGAGCCTAACAGCTTGAGGAAGATCTGGGATTTCAAATGGATGCATATGGTTTAAGGGAGCAACTCAAGACTGCTCTTGAGGATCTTGAACAGTCAAATTCTGAAGTCAGTGAATTAAAGGAAAGACTCAAACAGGCTGATGAATTCATGAGAGAATTAAAAGACAAATTAAGTCTCTCTATGAAAAAGAGAAAGGAGCTGTTTCAACAGTTGGCAAGACAAAGTGAAGAAAGCAATACAAATGAAGAATTAACTGAGCAAACCAAGTTATGTGAAAAGTTATCAAAAGAAGTCATTATGTTAAGACATGAAATGGAATCAGGAACTATAAAGTTTACTCAAGAGATTGAAGAAAAAAGAAAGGCTGAAGACAATCTAAGACAATCTCTTAAAGAAAAATCAGAAGAATGCCACCAGATGGACAGGATTATCAGACATCTTGAATCTGATCTTGAAGATGCCAAAGATAATGAAGGAAAACTTGAGGATCAAATTGCCTCTCTCAAAAGAGACCTTCAAACAGCAAATGAATATAAAGAGAAATTCAAGATAAGTTCTGCTCAACTTGAAGTTCTTCTTGGAAGTCAAAAGAGGACAGATGACAAGTATGGTTTGGGATATGAGAAAGGAGAAAGCTCCGGATCCGGTCAGAAGAATCTTGGATCAGAAAATCCAAGGAGCAGGCCTAGAAGACCTCCGGTAAGACAGCCAAATGCTCAAAGATATCCATCCTTCAATGGATACTGCCACAACTGCAACCACTTTGGTCACAAAGCTGATCAGTGCAGAATGAGAATGAATCAGATTAATTCATCCTTCTCCGGACAGTGCTTCAACTGCAAAGGTATGGACACAAATCCCATGAATGCAGAATTATGCAAGTAAACAAATCATTCAAAGGTAGATGCTTCACATGCAATAGAGTAGGTCATATGGCTAATCAATGCAGATCAAGAGGATATCAGTCAAATATGCAAAGAAATGTTATTTGCCAAATCTGCAATAGGTCTGGTCATAATGCTAAAGTCTGCAGAAACAAGAATCAGGACAAAAGAGGTCCGGTGTATAATCAGAATCAAGACAAGGGTAAACAAAAGATGAATGCGGATGAGGTTAGGAATCAGATGAGCAAGATTTGGGTGAAGAAAAGTTCAGAGAATGTAGAGGTTGGATCCGCACCAGACTCTGGTGCTGATATTTCTTCCGGAAATTAAAAAGTGAGCTCAGGCTCAGGGGGAGACTCAAAGAAAATCTTGTTCCCCCAGCCAAACAAGTGGTGCCGGATGTGGCACAAGATGCGGATCAAAGGGTTTGTAGATATGAGTCTTGAGATACTTCAGTCAAGTTTTCAGAGGTCCGCATGGAGTTATGAAGAAGCTGTGATCGATCAAATAAGACCTGTTCAGGGAGATGCTCCGGTATGATAAAGGATTACAAAAAGGTCCGGAAAGATCCAGAAATGCACTATCTTGTTCTGCGGATTGGACAGAGTGTTTGGGATGATCTTGTAATATGTTACCTCGATTTATTCATGATTGAAAGATCCAGATGATATCCACAGATCAGGACTAATCCGGGATACTCCAAGCTATCCAGACAAGGCAAACCGGAATGATGTAGGTGAAGCATTTATTGCAGACAGATATTAGGGTTCGCGGAGCAATTTAAGGGATTTCTCAAAGGTCATTTACTCATTCTGCACTCGAGAAGAAGCGAAAAGTGGAGCTCTGCAACAAGGTTCATCAAGCACACCAAGGATCTCCTGCCAAAGCTATTGCATAAAGAAATCAATCCAACCACTCCGTGCAAACCGAAGGCGCATAAGGTATTCTCCGTTTTTCATTACCTCACTGCAAATCTTTGAAGAATGGCTACTCCAAACATAGTTAAGATCTCTGATAGACCTCGCCCCTCATTCAAGAAACATCCTTACAAATCATTGGAGGTAGATCCACTAGGAGCCTTCTCTAGTGTTCCTCACGGAGTTTTACATGCCGAAGACATTAGGGTTTACATACATGCAAACATTGAGGAATTTGGGGAATTCAAATTAAGAGACCTCTATCACAAGCAACTGATAGACAATGCTTTTGAGCTTAAACCAGAGTATAAGGATATCTAGAAGAAACAATTTGAGCAATTTATTCATTTCCCTTGCTTTGAAGAAGATGAATGGGTCCGGTATGTACTGAGCAGGATGCATGACAACTTTCTATGGCTAGATAGACCCTGCAAGATCACAAAAGAGGCAATTAGAGCAGTAACTGGTCTATACTCTTCCGGAGGGGTACCTATCCTCAAATCTGTCAAGAACAACATTGTAACTGAGGCCACCGGATCAAAATTTGATAAGAGGGCAATGACCATTGAAGATATCTCGGATCTGGATATCAAATATGCATCAATGATAATAGGATACAAGATCTATCACTCCAGCAGGGAGAATTCTGTATCCGGAACTGCAGTATACACTGCCTATGAAATGCTAAGAAAGAATGCAGAATATGATCTCTGCGAACTACTGCTAAGCCAATTAATGGAAAATATACAGAAAATCAAGAAGGATAAGAAGAATTCCTTTAAGTATGGTACTCTTATTGTATGTCTATTCTTCTACTTCATGAATGAGCTACCTAGAACAAGTGGATGGGTATGGCAGAATGACAAACCTGTTGCAGTCCAGATAAGAGACTACTTGCATGGACTTGGGGATGCAAAAGCGAGAAATTCAGCTCTATGGGGATACTTCAAAAACTTTCAGAGCATGATGCAAGCAAGAGAGAGAATTCCCCAGTCTCTTGTTGAAAAATACAAAGACTCAGTGTGCTTTATGGTTGACACTGATCAGTGCCTAATGGAGGCAGTAGAGCCAAGGACTGTCTGGATCATGCCCATGGGGTATGAAGTGGATGAACAGATAGTGGAGCTGCATGTTCAACACATGCTAAGTCAGCCCAAAGATTCTAAGGCAGAAAGGTTTGGAACCTTTGAGGAGCTGAGTGTAAAAATACATGTAGAACTCAGGGAACCTGAGATTAAAAGGAAGGTGAGAAAAGAAGTAGAGCACATTGCTCAAGGCCTAGGCATCTCAAAGGAGGCACTTGATGCCAGCCGAGAAAAGAGGAGGAAGGCTGAGGAAGAAGAGAAAAGTAAAGAAAGTGCTCCGGTTGAAGCTCCCACCCGGACCAGATCATCAAAGAGACCTGCACCTCCCACAACCAAAAGTTCAAAACCGGAAGTCCAGGCATCCGGTAAGAGATCCAAGACAAAAGCCACAAGGGCTTATGGAAGCCAAAAGGATGAAGAGAAAACAGAGTCAGATGAGGGAGTAAAAGAAATAAAGAAACAGAAGAAGAAAGGATCTGGTAAGCCCTCCACAGGCCAAGACAAGGATGAAATGGCAGAAGGATCTGTTGAAAAGCCCACTCTGTCTCTAGAGAGCATAATCAAGTCGGTCACGGTGGATGGAAACCTTCAACCAATGACTGAATCATATGATGACTTCAGTGAGGCCGACCAAAAGACTCTGCAGGAGGCCACAGTAAAATATCTTAACATATATAATAAGGCTTTCATTGAAATAATATCTCTTATTCCTAAAAGCCTAGAAAAGGAATTGGAAGTAAGGAAGAATAATGCTCATGCTAAAGATCTTGAGATCCGGGAGCAGATAGCTATTCAACTATATCCTCAAATTGATCCCAAGACAATGAACATTATCTTCAAGGACTGCAAAGATGAGTTCAGAAGCAAAGCCAGGATGAATCAACTCATGCTTGGTGAGACTGACAAAGTGGCCCAAGAAACAGAAGAGATCCTCCGGAAGGCCTTCAAAAGGTTCAATCTTCCTGTTGTAGAGGATTTAGGTACAGAAACAGCTGAGGACTTGGGACCCTCTGCTCCAGAAGAAGTGGCCCATGAACAAGCTAGCATCTCTCCTCCGGTTTCCCCTACAGTCTCCGGATCCAAAGAAGAAGAGCAATTACAGGAGAAGGAAGCGGTGGTGAAAGACAAAGAGGTTGACAGTTCTAAGACTGCAGAAGAAAAGAAACATCTGTCTCCGGCAAGAGACACTGCACAAACTGTTCAACAATTTTTGAGCAAAGAAACTCTAGAGATTGATGAACCGGAGCTTCTAAAAGGCCCATTTGATTTTGACTCTCTCTCTCCGGTACAAACAATGAAGATAGCTTCATTTGCAAATGCCAAGGCAAATGAAAAGCTCCTGAAGTCTCATATGGAAGACTGTGAGTTGATAGAGGCTGCTTCCGGAGTACTTGTAAAGATCATGCCATCAATCCAGATAGATCCAACAGCCTCCACTTCCGGTAATCTAAAAACCTTAGTCAGCAGTATTGATACACATTTTGATTCTCTAGAAAAATCAGCTGAAGAAAAGGTCCGGAAGGAATTTTTGGATAAGAGATTTTTAGAAATATTAGAATTAATCTCTAAAGATAGGAAGATTGTAAGCATTGGAATAAAGAGCTTAGAGAATGCTCTTAAGGATGGCGGTGACATCTACAAATTTTGTATATCCTGGTCAAAGGCAACAGCAGCATTTGACAAGAAAATAAAAGAGGAACAGGATAAGCTACAATGCTTATCTCAAAGTTTTGATCCTCTCTCTTCCTCCATAATAAATCAAGAATGTCAGACTATTGCAGTCTTGAATGAAATAAAGAATCTTGAGAAGGAAAGGAAGAACATCACCAACCGGATGGGAGAACTTAGAAGGATTATAATCCCTAAGTTGGAAACTATGCATGAGGCCATCAGTGATGCTCAGACCACCGCCCAAACAAAAGATCTGACAGATCTCAAGCGGGCAGAAGCTTTTGCATTTTTGTTAAGTGGTCACGTTTCAATTTTGGATAGAATGAAGCAAAGTTGGGCTACAGAAATGATCCAACTGCAGACATCCTTTGCAGACATTCTTCAATATATGTGAGTATGTAAATATGCGGCTAAGTATAAGAAATTTTTGAAAATTTTGATATGCGGACCCTACCCTTTGCCATTGATGTCAAAGGGGGAGTGAGGAGCAGTGAAAAATGAGGAATCCAACTAAGGGGGAGTTCTGGAAATTGTATATAAAGACAGAGCATCAGCAAAGGGGGAGCATAGTGAAAACACTTAGTCATTTTTCACTAAGTGTTGCCATCAATGCCAAAGGGGGAGATTGTTGGCAAGAGACACTATATGGATTCATGGTTGTTGTCATTGATGGCAACAAAGGTCATCCCACATATCCGCAAGTCATGATGTGTCTCTACCGGAAGTCAGAATAAAGAATGTTGTGGTCCGGTGAAGAAGAACAGAGCATGTGGCAAGGTCCGACAGATTGGTCCGGATCTCTCAGAGGAAGTGTCTTGGTGCAGTGCGGATTTGGGGAAGTCAAGAGGACTACCTTGAGTGGTATATTCCAAGGATTTAGCCTCCGGTGATGGACAAGGAAAAAGATATGAATGGTTGAGTACCGGATTCCTGAAAGACAGTGAAAACAGAGGAAGAACTGACTGACAGAGTATCAGACTACTTTCCGGATGTGTTACTGTTGATGACAGAGGTTGTGAAGGCATGAATCATGTTTGGCCGACATGATTAATGATATCTACAAGTATATGCTTGATCCGCATTGCTTGGTGAGGAAGGATTCAGCCGACAGAACAAAAGTTTGTAAGAAACTGGACTGTTCCGGATGCCGACTAGAAAGGTGATGAAATTACTTGTGCAGATATATATAGAGGATGGATTTAGTTGTGAAGCGTGTGGTGGTGATGTGGAGATATATGCGAATAAGTCCAGATAAGAGCAGAGGTAGCAAAAAGGATCCGGTATGTGAAAGATAGCAGAATAAAGAACAGAGGAAAGATGAAGTGCAGCAGATCAGTGTACTGAGCCTAACCAGAACTGAACTCCAGCATATGCAGATGCTTCCAATCAGTTCAAGACTGTGATTCTCATCACTTTGTAGACAGTGTGTCTTCTTGTAGGCAGTGGGCCTCTTGTGAGCAGTGTGCTCGGGCAGTGAGCCCTAATTGGCAAGTGCCATTTTTGTAATTTCCTATTCTTCTAACAGAGAATAATTTTGGGTTAATCACCCCGTGGTTTTCTCCCTTAACAGGGTTTCCACGTCAAAAATACTGTGTCATGTGTTTCTTATTTCATGGTTAATGTTTTTGTGTTTGATTTTATGCTGCATCAATTAAAAGGAAAGTTCAATAAGGGAAATAATTAGGATAACTGATTCACCCCCCCCTCTCAGTTATCAACATAGGATGCATTGATTTCATGTTTTTATACCCTTTTTTGCAAAAAGCAGGATTTTTTGGGTCAACATGATATTCATGTGTAGTAGCATTAATTTGATACAAAACATGTTCAAAATCCATATTAGCATGATAAAAATGTTGATCATGATGTAAAATATTGATATGCAAATCAAGTTCATCAATCATACCAAGTTTCAAGCCTTAAAAATGAGTTTTTCAGCCCAAAACATGAAAAAGTGGGGTTTTTGGGGTCAACAAGATATATCATGTTGAAGACAATTTTAGCACTAACCCTTCCTTAATGCATTTAGTGGGGATTTCAAGTGCAACTAGATAAGCGGAGGTTTTAAGACCAATTGGATATATCATGTGCAACAACATTTTAATGCAACATCCCTTTAAAAAATGTCCAACAACAAAAAGTGGGGAAAATGGAGTCAACTGGATAGTGGGCTTTTTCAAGCTTGCCAAACATATCCGATGCAACAACATTTTAGCACTAAACTGCAACAAATGCTCTTAGCAGGGAATTCATCTGCAACTAGATAGTGGGGATTTCAATGTCAAGTGGATATATCCTATGGATACAATTTTTAGTGCTAGTCCGGTTGGGGTCAAAAATCCTGCCAAATTTTAAAAGTCCTTGACTGACAATGTATTTAAAAATATATTTAAGTATATGTTGAGATATTGAATTTCCTATACTTAAATATTTTGAAATACACTGTCAGGATGTTTGAGATAGGTCCCAAATCCATGGGATATAACATGCTTCTAGATTTTAGAGGATCCACCAGATTTCAGACTTAACCAATTTTTTAGGGTTTTAGGGCTTCAGACTTAGCCAATTTCAGGGCTTCAGGAACATGCATCAAGGTGAAAGCACAAGGACCCTTTAGTGAAATACTATGAAATTGGACATGATTTTGCAATTATAAGGCATGAAAACTACGAATTTCATCATGATACATCCTACAGTAGCAGTTTTAAGAACTATATCTAGTGACACAAGATTTTAGAGAAAAATGCAGTAACACCCACTTTTAGCACAAAAGGCAACAAAGGTCTATTTCTTAAGCACAAATCCAATCAAGACTCCTCCAAATCAATCAATAAAGGCATCAAATGACTTCAAACATACCAAATACCCAAATTTGGAACAAATCCTACATTCTAAGCACAATTTCACTCTCATCATTGTCATACGGAGGAAAGATTGAGACTTCAAGCCAAAGCAAAAAGAGGGGGTCCCCATTTGGCAAAATGGGGCATGTGTGTAGGGCACAACATATTGCATTGAGGAGTGTGAGTTTGTTACGTAATGGTTAGTTGAGGAAGAATGATAATAGTAGAAGAATATGCTACTGTTCGTAATCTGTTTGACAAAATGCCTCTAAAAGACTTCATCACATGAAATGCAATGATTGCAAAATATGCACAAAATGGATTTGTTGAATTTAGAAATTTCCATGTAATTGTAAAATGTGGAGGCACAGACAAGGTGCATAATCTATTTGCAGAATGCCTCAAAAGAGGTCATCTCTGAATATGCAATGACTATAGGTTACACACAAAATAGATTTGGTGATAAGGCTTAAGAAATTAAAATGCAATAGGCATGTTAAGCAGAATTCCACAATCTCTGCTAGTGTAATGTGGAAGCACTTACAAGCCACCAAAAATGAAATATAACAAGGTGCAATCTATAAGAATAAATCCAAATGTGGAAGCACAGACAAACATGAAACTATTCAACATAAGGCCTTAGAGAGAAATAAATGGTTTGTCAATTGCAATAGAGTCCTCGACTCCCAAAAAAACTTAAATTCTGGGGAGAGGAACATATAGTGCATATACCTCTATACACTGATATGGAAGGAGAATACATTGAGGGGAAATCTCAGGAAGGAGGTGTAGGAGAAGTGGATACATTTAGAGGGTTGTATTCAGTGGGGAAAATACCCAAAGTTGATATAGAAGGAGAACCCAACTCAAAAGGAGAAATAATGGTGGAAAGTGGTGACTCCACCATTGATATTGAGGATGTGGTAGAGGCATGGGAGTTGAGAAATCTAAAGAAAAGGATAAAACAAGGTCCCAAGCATGAGGAAGATACAAAAGAGGGTACTAGAGAGCACCATAGAGGAAGAGAACCCACCACATATCAAAACTAGGAGAGCATTAGGTATAAGGATTTAGAAAAAAGTAGTGGAAGGTACTGCAAAGATGTTTATAGTAGGTATATATATTGGGGAGAGTACCACAAATGTATAAAACCTATCGCAAAAGGTAGAAATCAATGGAAGATGGTAGAGGGGATAAAGCAAGAAGTTGTGATACCACATAATGGTTATTTTCAGTTAAGGAAGGAAGGGAAGGAACTACATATAGAAGTGAAAGTCAAGAAGGAGGAGAAATAGGAGAGTCAAAAGAGAACTGATGACAAGTTCCATAGGGTTGTCTCTATGGAGAGATAATATTTTATGCCTAGGGAGAATGTTGGTAGGTACTAGTGATATGACAAATAACATTACACAACCTTATATGATATCATCCTATACTGCAAAGGGTTTGTGGTACCACACAAGGAAGTTCAAAATCTAGTAGAGACACATTAGAACAGGTTGTACGATAACACACACTACACCTAATAGCCTTGTAGTACTTGTGTTGCTCATAATCTACCAGCTAGATTCAACATGAGTGAGTCAAACTTTGATATGGAACATGAATCATGTCCTTGCAATTAACACTCAACCAATCAGTCCCTCTCATGGCAAGAGATAGTCAAGTGGAGGTGGAACTGGGTGTTGTTCTGTTTATGGGGAAGCAGAACATTACGGATTGTCGTTGGGTTGATTGTGTTGTGTGTTGATGTGTGTCATTTTTTATTATTGTTGTGGAAGTTGTGATGTTATTGACATTGAATGGGTGTGGTGGTTGTGATTCTTGTAGGACCTCACTTTCTCTAAGCCTGTTTTGTTCATTCATTGTATGGAGGCAAAACCTATCTAACCTCCTTTATTCTTGTTGAATGAATTATTAGAGAACTCTCTATTATTGGTTATGGAGTTTCTCTACTTGCATTGTTTGTTTTCTCATTGTATGAGCCTCAAGATTAGTTCTTATTCTTGGGCTATTTCCTCAGTGGGAATTGGTAGCCTGGATATGATCTCCTTGATCTTGTCTATGACAGATTTAACCCATTCTTCCCTTATACTTGGGCACATTGAATGCTAGGAAAAGGGGGGAGAGCATTTATTTGTTTTGATTGGTGTGTCATGGTGAAATTGAGGGCTCTTCTTTATTGTTCTCTTTTTTGGTGTTTTGATTATTTTGATGAATTTATAAATGCAACTAGTCTATATGTATACAAACAACTTTTGGTTCTTTTCTCAAAATTTTATGAACTAATTACTATAAAAAGGAAAGACGAATGCAACTATATGACTTTTCCTAATGCAATTTGATCTATTTTTTTTGCATTTTGTGATTCTATTTAATTGTAAACTATTGAAATTGAAACACTTATAACACAATGGAAACAAATCTACTTTAAGAAAGCAATAAATTCTACCTATGAAGAGAAAGATAAACAACATTTTACTTCTTGAAGAGTAATATTTGTGATCTAATTACTATGAAATCATAAAATAACTTGTACGAATAGGGTACTAGTGCTAGGCTTATGTCCTCAGAAGTCCTGTAGAAACCATCTCCTTTGCAATGGTAGGGTCCTCCTCTTGGTGATAGAGATAAAAATAGGGATGTGAAGGAAATGGATTGATATTTAAAGCTATTGCAAAAATGAAAGAAAAAGGCTTGATCTTAGAAGCTATTGCAAGAATGAAAAGGCTCACATAGTCCTCCATAGAGCATACAAATGCTAATGGGGGTTGCTTTGCATAAGCTTGAGCAATACAAGAATGCCAAAATCAATTAGTCTCCTCACATAAATAAAGGAGGGGGGTATTTATAGGTCTAGAATCAACACCAATGGTGGTAGTGATTGGGTATATAACTGGAATGGATTAAGGAGTGAACTAGTTCTAATTGGAAGAGAATAGAGGCAGTAGGGGAGATCATAGAAGACTGATTAGGAGATGACAAAGGTTTGATTAGGAGTAAATAAAAGAGTGATTGAGAGTTTAGAATTAGTTAGGGGAAGTCAAGAATCAGTTGTGCATAGAGGGACTCTCAATCATAAGCCAAAAATGGAGGTAAACTAGAAGAAATCTCACCTAACAAAAGATGACAGGGTCACCCCTTATGGGAAGTGAGTCATCCATATTAGTAGGGTAGGTCACTCGAGTGACCCACACTTAAGTTGTAGGGTCGCTTGGGTGACCTACTCAAGGTGGATTAGAAAAGCAACTAGAAGGCGTGTAGGACTATGGAAAGTTAGTTTGAAGGTTGGGGAGGACTGATCAAGAGGGAAAACACTGGTAGACACATCACCAAGAAAGAAACTATTGAGAGGAGTATAATTCATGCCTACGTGGCCTTGATTAGGACTTCTTTATCATCATCAGACTCTCATGTAGGATTGACATGATTTTAGTACTTATAGTACTATATATGAGCATTATACACTTAGTAGAGGGATACAAAAGGTTATATGGTACCACAAATATCATTAGGGTAGTTTATGGACCTATATGTGGGTCATATAGTCCTTAAATAGCCTTAAACACACCTGAAAATGCCTAAATAAGCTATAATAAGGATAAATATCATAAAGGAAAAGATAAATTCATGGAAAGAAGATAACTAAGAGTTATTATGAAAGGATATAATAAAAAACATCATGAATGGGCATTAAGAGGCTATATAAGGAAGGGAAAGTGGGAGAGAAAGATATAGAACATGTACATGAGTGAGATGGATCATATATGAGTGAGTGGAGGATATATATGACCATGAGATGAGAAGATGTATATGAGTAAGAGATATATATAGAGAAAATATAATATGAATATATGTGTGAGAGAGATATATGTGAACGGTGAATGAATATGTGTATATTTTCTTTGTTTATTTTGTAATCTTACTGCATATGTTTTGATTCTCTTCCTTATCCACCACACTAGGGTAAAATACAACACTAACATAGAAATAACTCAGATCACCAGTCTACATTTTGTTGTCAACACTAATAATTGCCATGAGTAAATTTTCCTATGAATCAAGTAAAGAACAAATTAACAAAATGTATTTATCATGTTAATCCAATTTGACTTCTATTGAAATAAGTTGACTTAGAATAAGATTTAAGGTGTCATAATGATCATTTATTGACTCTCCCTCTTTCATATTCAAAGAGTATAAATTCTTTTTCAAGACAAGATTATTTACAAGACTCTTGGAATGATACAACTTTCCTATCTTTGTTCATAATGAACGAGCAATATGTTCTTAAGATGCATTCATCAACCAAAATCTAAAAGATACAAACATTGAATCGTTCAAGGTCATACCTTGAAGTGCTAGCCATAGATTCAACACCACATTATATTTTGACAAAATCCTTCAAATTTTTCCTTTATGACCAATTATACATGTTCCATGACAAAACACATCATTCCATAGTACTTGTCTCTAATACTAAATGTTGGGATTTGGATCCTTGTTATAGTTGATCGATAGACTAGGATAAAGGAACTACCTATTATTATGTAATAAAAAATAGTTATAATATTACAATCTATTTAGCAACATTAAAGAAAGAACATGAAATAGTATGCAAACCACAGTAATTACAAGAGATGCTATATTTATTTGGGAAACTCTTATAGGAGAAAAACCCACCACCAAAGGATCATCATAGTTATATTATCAGAATCCAAGATTCAATACAATAGGTCTATTTATAGAGTCTTAATCTATTGACTTACATCATACTCTTCTTCTACAATCATATTCAATTTACATCAACCTTTATCATGTTCTCCAAGGCCAACCAACTAACCTTCTAACATTGGTACATTCATACACAGATAATTAGAGCCACATAACCATCCCACAAGAAATTTTAATCAAGTAACTATTTAATTGCCATTTAGAATACCAATATTCACACAACCATTTCTTAACTATATCATGATGTTAATATGCCACACATTACATGTAACATGACTTCTCCATATGAGTAACCACCACACATAATAACCTACTACCACTCCCACTTGGTCAATGGTTGTTGACCCAATCCACTTTAATTGTGTAACTTTATCTTCCTGCACTATAGCCAAACCCTACCCATGGTTCAAGTAGTAGTAGAGGAAAACTCTTTATGAAACATAACTACTTGTGGCATCTCTAGGCATCTCCCAAAACATCACCATACTCTTTATTATCATCACATGTATTCCAATAGTGCCACAAGTGCATTTGAACTTCAATACACACTAATACCTAAAATTATGCAGTATTGAGTTCTCTTCCAAATGAATTGCAGTTGGGAACATATTAGTCATGAACTAAGACAAGACTCCATACCAAATTATAAGATCTAGAACTACTTACAACTTACCACATATACAATCAATATTGTTCTTTTACTCTACAAATTAACTCTATTTAGGAACTCTCTGTAGGTGAATAACACACCCTATTTCCAACACTACTAGTGAACCACTTACTTCCTTTCCTACTAGCTCTATTCCTTCTAATATGCCTATATGTGCGATACCCACATGATCTTACTAGCACTGTTCATTTATCCATGTCTTGGTGTCATTCCTTCTTTGGCTTATAGTGTGGCCTCTCTTGCCCCCAACACTATGTCTTTAGCTCTTATACATCATCCTCTTTATACTTCTCCCCTTGTTTCTCATGCTACTTCTACCAACATCATCCCCACATCCACCCTTGACGCACTATTGTTGAAGCTAGAAAGAGTTGAAAAGATAATTGATTCTATGCCTGGTAACCAAGATGATATTACATATACTCTAGCATGTTACACACCTCTTGCATTTGAGGTTGTGACCTATCCATTACCTATGGGTTTTATGGCACCTCACTTTGAGTTATACTATGGAAAAGATGTCCCAAACACTCAAAATCATTCAACATAGCATGTCTAGATTATGGTTATGATGATAAGATTTGGGCTAATTTGTTCCCTCACACTTTACAATTACTATATACAATGGTTCTACTAATTGTCTTCTAGATCTATCCATTGTTTTGATCGACTAGCTACAACTTTCCAAAGTAATTTTGTGTGAATATATATCTTAAAACCATCAGTTTCTATTTATTTGAGTGTACTTAAGGACCTAATGAGTGAAATATTTGTGAAACAAAATTGACCCATCTAATGCCTTAAGAAAATAGCTACAAATACAAAAAAATCAAATAAAGACAAGATTCAAATAAGTAGAATAGCTATTCATCAATGTGGGAGTGTAAATAATATATAGCTATGAGAGTGCATTTATATAAATTTCAAAGGGGACAAAGGTGGACATCTCATCCGATATGAAGTATAACTCTTAAGATATGAGAAGACACCTCAATATCTAAATAGGGAAAGTGTAAATCTTATGGAAGAGTGTGACACCGATCAAATCCAAACTCAACTTAAGTAATAACCTACCTAAGAAAGCTATACCAAAGGAGTACAAAATGCATAGAATAGGAAAATATAAAATACTACAACACCCTCCCCTCACCCTCCTTAAGTGCAACTTAGGTGGGTAATAGATGGGTCCCAACATGATATGGCCATGTTAGATACCCACGTACAAAAGAATCCCCCCAAAAGAAAGAGAGAAAATCTTCCTGGAAGAAGAGAGAGAAAAGACCCTCAAAATGAGAGAGAATAGAGAGGGGACTAGGTAGTTCCCCCAAAGGAATAACCTTTTGAACCCCCTATAAAGCTTGTAGATGAAAGCCCCCCAACGATGTCAAACCTTGCATGTTATGAGAGATAATTTACTAATAATTGACCTAATTTTTTTATTAATATTTTATTTAAATAAGTATACAAGTATGAAGAATAAAAAATTGTTTAATAATTGAAATTATGAGATTTAGATCACTACATGTCTAAGTTGCCAATTTTGACTTGGATCCTAGTTCGGGTTCGTGGGTTCCGTCAATTTTTTTGGGGTTGGGTTCATTTTTAGGTTCGTTTAATATATATATATATATTTAATATATTATATATTTTAATACATATATTATTAATATTATTAAAATATAATATCATAATATATTTATTATTATTATTATTATAATAAATATACAAATAATAATAACATTAATAACATTAATATATATAATTATAATATATTATTAATATATATCTAATAATATTAAAATATAATAAAATATATTATATTTATTATTATTATATATATTAATATATTATATTATTATAATAATAAATATACATATAATAATAATATTAATATATTAGTATATTTAATATATATAATAATAATAAGAAAATATAATAATACTTTATCCAACATCTCTTGTAGGTCGGTAGCCAGAATCATTGGAGTTTATTGTTCGGAGGGGTTTAATTTTATGGAGCGACAAGGAGCATAATAGTCACAATTCGTCTTGTTATATTCCCTCTTGTTCAAGAGTCACCATCCTACCCAAATATGATCTAGACGTATATACAACTTGTTTTATTAGTTCCTGTCAAGGCATGAATTCTATTGCATCCATGTGATGCAATTAATTCAATTCAGTTGACCAATAAGAATTCATTATTAAATTCATTTGGAAAAATCGCTAAAGTTGAAACTTAATTTTTTTATTTAATGATTTAATAAATACAATTTATCTGTTGTGCTATTGGTCAATTGGGCAATAAAGGTGAAAAATGGAATTTTTTATTTCTAATTATATTAAAAGTTAGTTGACCAATGAGAATTGAGTATTAAACTCATTGGCAAGATGACTATAGTTGAAACTTTAAATTTTTCTTTTTAATCTACCTTTCAAGTACCAAGTTGGCAAGTTGGCACATGTTATGGTAGTTTACAAGGCAGTGATGACAGTATAGGCTGACTGTATAGTCACTTCTATTTTTCGTCAGTTCACATTTGCCAGCGTACAAACAGCCTGTGCTAAAATGGGAGTTTTGGAAGAGGGTTTGGACATCCATTAGAGCATAAAAGAGAGAAATTTTGACAGATTTTGTAGATGCAACAACCTTGGTAGACATGTATGCAAAATGTGGAAGTATAGAGAAGACCCGTGAACTGTTTGACAAAACGCCTCAAAGAACTGTGGTTTCATGGAATGCAATGGATGCAGAATATGCACAAAATGGATTTGTTGAAAAAGCTTTAGAAGTTTTCAAGCAAATGCAAATGGCAAGTGTAAAGCCAGACTCCACAAACATTTGCCAGCATCCTCCCTGCCTGTGCCAAAATGGGAACATTGGAGCATGGTATGGACCTCTATCAAAGCATAATGAAACGGGGATTTTTGTCTGATACTGTAGTTGGAAATACTTTGGTAGACATGTATGCAAAATGTGGAAGCATAGAAAAAGCTCGTGAACTGTTTGACAAAATGCATCAAAGAGATGTAATCTCATGGAATGCAATGATTGCAGGATATTCACACATGATGGGCCATTACTGATGCAATGAATCCGACAATGTCAGAAACTTTAGAATCAAGCTATAATGCATGCTTTCTCAATATTGAAGGGTATTGATATGGTCAAACTGAGAAATCTACCAAAGGAAAAGCTTATAATAAATACAATTTAATTGCCGTTGAAAAATTAAGCAACATTTGAGTTCAAGTGCCACTGTTTGTATAATTTCCCATGTCATTTCACACAAATAAAGCATTAATACTTTTAACTCAAAAAAATCAAAGATTTTAAATACGTCCTTTCTACAAATAGAAGACCAAATAGTAATAATTATAATTACTCGCAATATACTAATAGAGTAAATTCTTTATATTTGAAAGCAAACTGGAGCATGTTTGGATACTATGTAAATAATAATTGAAATGATAGATGTCCACCTAATAGCAAGTGTACAAACAAAATAATAATAAATATTTTTCTTCTACATTTAAATAAGGATTACAAATAGGGCATTACGAAGTAGAATGGGTCAATCTGACACACCTTTCATTGCTACTTTTTCTACTGGCCATGATTTGGGTACTCCAATTCCTAGTTCTAAAGCTCCACCTAGGTCTACCGCCATTGATAACAAGTTAAAATTTCTATCATATTGAGAACTCAACTAAGAGAGAAAAATGTGTAGAAAATTGATAACAAGTTAGTATAATGAGCTGATATCTTTCCATCTATACTAGGATACAAATCTAAAAGGATGGTTTGCCCAGCTAATATGGTGTTCCTACAAAATTAGTGATTTTTTAAAGCTAATTTAAAAAAACATTTGATTCTTTGAACTAGTAATTACATTTCTCTTAAATGGTGTAAAATTTGCTCATGCATAATGGACAATAGAGAACTTTAAAGTGTAGTAGCAATATTATGATTTTGATAATGTTATAAAAATCCTTAGAAATGCATAAGAAACAATTGTTAATAATTATAATATTGTAGCAACCTCTCAGACATAAATGTTGAACCATTTCTAGAAAATTAATGTCTTTCTAAGTCCCAAAAGAGACTCATTTCTACTTGGCAACCATAATATTTAAATACATACTAGAAGAATAACAAACAAAGGGATGAGTTCTAATGTTCTCTATTCACTTAAAGGATAATTAAAAACATTCTTGTCCTAAGGAAAGTACATGACCTAAATTAAGCAATAAAAAAACATACTTTGTCGATGGCATGGCTAGTCCTTAATAAACTTCTGCTTCAACCTATGCCCACCATTACCTAGGGTTCAAATAGCTTGCAGTGATAGCATAGTAAACATTATCTACTTTTAAAATCTTCAATGGTATTTGTCTATTTGTAAAATTCTCATATTATACATCAAGCCAAACAATATTAAAAGGGTTTGAGGGAAAGAACCAAGTTCTCATAATAAATTTCAACATAATATAAGGCCTACAATGGCCTATATTGTTTCAATTATTAGCTACAAGCCCTAGAGGCCCTCCATATGTGAGGATCACTTGGGACCTCCATGGATGCATTTGAAGCCACAAGAAGCACTAATAGATGGGAAGAGAAAAGCCCCCTTTCCTTACATGTAAACAAGTAGGGTATATATTTTATCTACTCTCTCTATGATGTTGCATATTAGACACCCATAAGGTAGAATTTTTGAAGACATTGTCACCCAATGTAACCATTGTACTAGAGTAAGAGATGACCTATGCAAGATCCTTGAATAGGTTATTATTCCTTTCATATATGTTTTAATAGATATGATAGTCAATTATGTTATCTTTATATTACTTTGAATTAATATAAGTTTTATACCATAGTAAATATCATAGCAAATATAATACGAAATAATAATTATATAATTCAATATAATTAGCCCTAATATTAAGCACTGGTTAGTTTGCTGGATGCTAACATATGCATTGTGGATATGTTGGGAACTACTATTAAATTCTATAGATAAATATTTTGATTGGTATTATAAATAAAAGGATATGGCACAAACCTAAGCTTAATATTAGGTCCAAATCAGTCTAATATTAAGAGTAAAGAACTTCATGACTGATGTGTTGAATTGCATTGGGGCTATTTTGTTGAATGAAATAATGTGGTAGGAGCTTAATACTTTTAATTTATAATGAAATAATAAAATAATACGTTATAATACTATGACATGCTTAATCAGATTATTTCATTAGGGAAATTTTTCTAAAAAATAGCTTAGAATCTTCTTTAAAGTAACTAATGTATGACATTGAATGAAATACTAATGCATAAACATATTTTAAACCAAGCATAAGCTTTCTAAGGTGTGGCATAGTATATCAACTTCTAAGTGAGAATCCAATATAACACTTAGGAAGCCACTCAAATGCAATGCTAGCATAGCCACGTTTCAATCTAGCTAGGCATAGCAATTAAAATATCAACATTTTCAGATTGGCGGATCCAACATAAACTTGTTGTACCCATAGACAAACCATATAACATTGTCAACATAAGAAGACTTCACCAAATAAATCTCTAGTACAACACACATGAAATTCTAGGAAGGAACATCCCAACACAATCATATAGAACATGGCATGGCCTATGAGTAATGGCAAGAACTTCAAGACTAATGTTTTGTTTACAATGAATCAAATTCAAACATTCTTTCACAATCATCATTGTCATATGGTAAATGGAGGTAGGGTATCGTCCATACTTTAGATTGCACTATTTGTTTCACAGTGAAATGTACTATGGGAAGAAATTCTTTGTTATATTTTGGACTTATAGTGTCATTCCTTTGTTGTTATAAGCATAATCTAGAGGACATCATTTTTTGCATTGGCTTGTTCAGGTATTACAAGGATCAACATATTAAAATCAATCTTTACATTAATCAATTACAATATCATTCATTTTATTCAACATTGCAATGGCAAGAACCTAACGCAATGCGTCTCTTGTTAAAAGTTTATCTCCCGTAAAATATATATTTTTGCATTTGTCTCTCGTGATGTCTAGATGGATATTTTTTTTAAAAATCATGTTTTTTCCACCCTAAAAATGCATCAAAATTCATCAAGAGAAACAATAATAATAAAAAATGCTTGGATTCATCATGATAGCCTAAAATGGGTCTAAATTCATGATGGTTTCATCTAGATTCATCTTGGATGAATCCACAGAGACTTTTTGGAATCCTGGATAGACCATAGGTAGATCGATTCCAAATCCGGACGGGTTCAAATCAAACCTAGATCCAACTAGGTTTTCAATGAATTCGGTAACTAAGCTACATGTTAAGATCTATGTTTAATGTTTGTCATGCTGATATTATTTTAGTTTAACTTCTTTTAATTCAATGCACTAAGTTAAAAATGAAGAGTTATATCATTAACTTTGATGAACTAAAATTGAAAGCATTTGGTTTGAAAACTGGGTCTTAACCTCATAAATGCAAATATATTGTAGGTCCAAAAATAAGTGTCATATGTCATTAAAAGTAGAACGTGTTTACATATTCCTCGAGTTTTAGGATCTATAATTGTAAGTCCACCTTTGTATTTAGACTACATGTAATGAGATCAAGAGATGACTTTATAACCAACAATAGCATCCCATTTAGTCCATATGAAGCATCAAATTACTTTACACAAATATTTGTATCCTTTGTTTGACGACATCCAACAAGAAGAGAAATAAGCATGTGTAGCAAGAATTTTTCTATCTACCAAGTGAACTTTCCTTTCCAATGAAAGAAACTTGTTACTCCAATTAAATAACTTATTTTAAAGTCTATTAGGCTATCAATTCCACATATTAGTAAGAGATAACCCCATACCAAATGAAATGCCAAGATACTGGGTATTTTCACCATGTTTTATCTATTTCCACTCCTTGGGAATCCATTAAGGAATGGAACCATCTTAAGGCATTAAAAGTTCTAGTTTATGCTTAGACAATTGAGATCCTAAAATAAAGCAATATAAATTTAAAATATCTAAAGTATTGTTCAACTCTTTTTCAAGTTTTGTAGGAATAAAAGCCTGTCATCAACAAAGTGTGAATTAATCACAACAACATTTGGAGGGGTGGAAATGCCATATATGGGCTAAAATTGTTTGTCTTTTTAATATATAACCTAAAGCATCAACAATAAGCACATATAAAAAGGGTGATAATGGACATCCTTGTCTATTGAAGCATTGTAAAGGAAAAGGATTGGAAATAGAGTTATTGACCACATTGTGGAATCCCCCTGTAATTTCCTTGTTCTTTGGTCTAAAACCCTTGTGATTGGCTAAGTCTGCATATAGAAATCCTTAAACCCTAAACCCTTAGCCTTTTGTGTAAAGCCTACATTTAAATTTTGAGTTGACTTGTAATAGGCAGTCACCTAGGACTTAAGTTATAACCTTATGTCCTTTGTCTCATTTGAAACCAGCCTTTTAAGCCTAGTTACTGGTTCTCCTCGTGCGTGCAAATACTTCCTAAGTCTAAGGCTAAGGTCTTTAGAATCAAATTGATGGGTGTCATGACATCACGAGCTCCAAATCTATCAGATTTGTTAGAGCCGCACTGATGTGTTGACCATAGATCTTCAAGTGGATGGGCCCAAAGTTTATCAGTCAACTGCTTAAGTCATGCTCGCTCTTCAGTGGATTGCATGATCACGCAGTAGGAAGGTACCCAAGAATATGCCTCACAATGCTACAACGGTGTGACAAGTGTTAAAGTGGGTCCCATCTAGTCCAAGGAAGCTGAAGCTAGTGCTTAGCATGCGAGCACAAGGGTGGTGATGTGGGCCCCTTCTGGGCTTGTGCTACTGCGATAGGGTGACACATGGAATGGTCATAACTCTATTAATTGGGAGGATTTTCTCTGTTGGCACATTCTAAATAGATGATTTTTCAATTCTCCTGATGGATTTCCTTGCATCTTCAACTGTCAATCTTACTCTGATGTGTCCTAAATCAATGATCCAAGTTCAAATTCAGAAATCTTGGGCGTAAGAAGTTTGGTCAAGTATGTTGGCATGAATAACATAGCAACAGTAGCATGCCAGGATTTACCTAGTTTTCAAGATTATCAACTATGCTTTGATATGAGCTGAAAGGTGTAGCTTAAGTATAGAGGATCATGATTTGAAAAGCAACACATTTCTCTTGATCTTCAGTTGGATTTTGTTACATAGGTCAGACATTTGTTGTCTACGTGAGAAGCATTCATAGTCAAGCGACACTAGCTTGCGCCTCCATTCCCACTTTGGAGGTTGTAATTTGATACTCAAATATTTCTAGATATGGATTCAAGTGTGTGAAGCCTATGAACACCTGGAATGGAATTATGGAGGTTGTTGGAAAGTGGAGATCACTCGAATAGAGGCCTTTCTTTCATTCCTGCTATAAATAGAAGTATTTTTATGAATTGTTCACATCACCTTTTGCCATATGTATTGTGTAGAATGTCTCCTTGCCACTTTTATCCCTTGTTTCCCAAAGAAGTATGCCTCTATACTCTTGGTTGCAAGTTTGCTCATTCCAGATTAAGGAGTGAATACTGACTAGGGGATGGGAGGATCTAGTAAGAATAGGAGACTTTGGCTTCAGTAATCTTTTTGCTTCCTCAGAACCATTGTTCAATAGTGTCATTCTGGTGAGGGAATGGTCAGATCATCCAAAGCCTCCAATTGAATCCAGCTACTTAGTGGAGGTGGACCAACTGGGTGAGATTGCAATAACCTTGACCAGAATTGGAATGCATACACCTAAGAAGAGAGGCATCATTTTGCTCTCTCCCCTTTCTTCTGATTGGTTGCACTCATCAAAGACACAAATGCCACTGAGGAAGGGTATTAAGTTCGGGTGGACTAATTGGTGGTGAAGAATTAGGACTCTATTGACTGAGTCAAAGAAGTCTGTGCCTGAATGTTGGACACATTTGTAGGATCTCCCTCGCAAGAGCTATTTTGATTGCCTTTTGGTTCAACTTTTGGTAGATACCTCAGCTATTATAGGATCCCTGACATTCAAAAAATGAAGATTGAAAGATGGGGAGTCATGTTGTCAACTTGGTACCCCATGCTCTGAGTTTGAATTTGAAGCGAAGAGGGGGCATCTATTTTTAATTGCTTGGAAATTTTTTAGACCTACTAGAATATTGTTGTAAATCTTTAAGGAGTAGTGTCAATTTTAGTACATGTTACAAGGGGATTGGTCAAAAGGAAATTGTCTTAAAGTTGGCCAACTAGGAGAGAGATATGAGTTCCTAGGTCACAAATATTAAATGAATGTAATTAAGAAATTTGTACTAAGGAAATTCTAGCTGACATAGTTTGTCTATATATAGAGCTTGAAATGTCATAGTAGTGTGGGCTGGAACATTCTGAACTTTTGATACAAGATATCCACATCTTTGGGGATTAGTTTCTATTACAGAGTAGGTTCATTTTGACAGGACTATAGAGCAGAATGTTGCCTATAGATGAATAAAGTTTTGTATGATATTTTTAGTTCAGAGTGAAATATATGAATAACACTACATGCATGTGTCTCTTGCAATTGTCTCCTTGAATGCATGCATTCCTTTTATGAATGAATAAATCAAGGATTTTGGATTTCATCTATCCACACTTGCTGTATTGAATTCTTATTTACTGCTTATGTTCAAGGAATGGATTAAAATATGCTTTAAGTACGATATAGGAAGTGATGTATTACATTAGGGATTTTGAAGAAGAATTGTAGGAAATACTCATCCTTGGGTGTATCATTGTAAGGAAGTGGTACAAGAAAACCCTCTGAATTTGAATTTTTGATGGCACAAAGAAAGCATCTGCAGGATAGGGTGTTTGACTCTGTTACCCCTGATAAAGCATCGATTTGAGAACCTATTTGCCCAAAGGTCCAGATAGAACAGAGAATTTAAAGATAAAATCGATTGAACCATTTTATTTTGTTTTAGGTTTAGTTTAGATAGGGTTTTTAATATATGTTATCAAAGCCAACAATGTGAAAATCTCCAAGAAATTTTCCAATCTATGGATAATTTTACAAATCTTGGTGTAAATTTGTGAGAACATTTCTGCTTGATACAGTAAAAGACAAATCTATTGATTATAGAATAAGGGAATACCCCCTAGGTTTGGCAGAGCCTGAAGTGTAGGGGAGATAGGTGTGAACAATCTCCCACTCTGTTGGCTAAGTCTTCCATTTAATTTGAGTATAAGAATTAGCAAATCTTTAGAATTTGATGTGTGCAGATTTGGGAACCAACAAAATTGGTGACTCTACTAGGGAAATATTAGAAGAGTCAGCTGAGTTGATGAATTATCTGATTAGGAAAGTGTTGCAGCTTGTTGAAATATTGTAAAAGGGGTTCTGCTGGAAGGATGCACCCAAAAAGCTGATTTGATATTTGTCCTCTTTGAGAGGTGGCGACTCTGAACCTATTTGAGGCTGCAATACAACCCCAGGTAGATATGAAAATGAATTATTTGGTTGCTAAAAGATACAAAACTTTGAATTTTATTGGTATTCATGGATACCTAAATGCTATTCCTAGTGAAGTTAGAAAATATCTACCAAAATATGATGGAAAAATTTTAGGATTAGTAGGTAAATATTTGTAGGAGTTTTATGATTTGATGGTTGATTATGAGATTGAAAATGAGGATGTTGTTATGAAGTTTTTTCAACAAACTTTGCAAAATGATGCTAAAGACTAGATTTCATATCTACCCGAGTGTTCTATTTCTTCATGAACTGAGTTCAAAGATGCACTTGTAGAACAATTTGGTGAAAGGTTTGATATGAATTCATTGGTTGCAAATTTTATGAAAATTCAGAGAAAAGAGGATGAATCAATTCTAGCCTTTAATTTAAGATTTTCAAAATCAATCAGAAGTATCCCAGAGTACATAAGGCCAAATGATGCATTTTGTTTAGTTGTTTACCTAGGTGCATTAGGAGAGGAAATGAGTTATATGTTAAGGAATAAGGAGCCTAATACACTTCATCTAGCCTTTGCTGATGCAATGGACATAGAAAATAATCAAAACTATGGAATGATGAAAGGACAGGTGACTGTAGATGAAAGGTACTACAAAAGTTCTCATACAAGTATGCAAAGTAGATCACTATATATATTGTCTTTGCCGTAGGCTATTGTTGATATTTTGTCTCAAAACAATGGTAGTCATAATTGCTTAATTAACAATGATAAGGAAAGACTTGATATGAGGAATAAAGATGAAGAGTTCATGATGCAACATGAAAATCAAATTGTAATAGAAAAAATGAAGTTTGTGATCATCCTATAAGCGTATAATGGATAGACAATGATTGTAGAGATATACATGAAGTTACTTCTTGCAATAGTGTTGTCATTAAAGAACCACATGAACGTATGGATATTATGTTTGATGTCTCCAGTTATAATTCTAGCAATGATAACAATTTTTCAGTTGGAGGTGGTTGTTTGTATGAAGCATGTCTATATGTGAATCCTACAAATAGTGAGGTATGTATGGGTGTTGACTATGGATGGTTTTTTGGGGATGATGATTATTTGTATAATGTTGAAATGGAAACATTTACTTTCAATGATGAATACATGAATGGAAATATTTACTTTGTTGTTGATAGAAAAGTTTTAAATGCTCATATTGATACAATAGAAGATAGTATTGATATTTGTGGTAAGGATGACTATGAATCTTCTGATAATGGGCTCCATAACAATTCTGATTTTGTATATCATACCATAGAAGATGTTGAGAAGACACAAGATATGTGTGATGGATGGTTACAAAGAGCTAGGGAGGCAAATTTGTTGGCTACCCAAGCAAGACAACACTTACAATAGGTCAAGGAATATTGCAATCAGTTGGATTTAACAAGAGAACATAGGGAGTTATACCTCATATCTTTATTTCTTCCAAGGGAATAATGCATGGAAGTTAAGCAAGTTAAGAGGTAGAAGACCTCATAAGACAAAAAAGAGGAAGGTCAAAATACCTACGAGGACAAAATATCCCCTCAAGATGAAGGAATAATTAATCATGTACTTAGTGGATCAACCACTACTATTATATCTACACATGAATAGGGAGACATAAGTGATTCAGATTAAGGTGAACCTTTGATTGTTCATGAAGAGGTTGAGGATTTGATTTGTGATAAGGTGCAACTTCATTTGGAGGCTGCCCTACTTCAGGGATTTGTGTTAGATATACCTTTTGACATGTCTTTACAGGGTTATGATTCATATACGCAAAGGGATTTTATTTATGTGGATTTTTTAGTTTTTGTCAACATGAATCAACAAAAGTATGATGAAGGTGACACAATCAGAGATGTGATGATATGCTTCCATGACATTATTAGTGAACATAGTGCTTCTAAATTGGACATAGAACAGTCTGCTAAAAACAAAGTATTTGACATAGGTAAGTGGTGGTTCTTTATTTTTGGGGCCCCAAGGCCACCAAGTAGAATTCAAAGACATAATTGAGAATATGTAAGGTGTGAAACTGAGTGGTACTTGAGTTAGCTTTTAGTCATCAGTTTCTAGGAACCACCTACTTTGGTAATCCCTGAGTTGTATCATGTATCTAGCTTTTATGAATAGGTTAAGTATCATTGGAGGATTATGTCAATTACACAATAGCCCAATGGATTTGGCATATGGTCTACACCTTGAAGACATCTGGAATCTCATCATGCCTGAGTCAACCATGCGTCCCCAACCAGAGCCACTGGTGGAATCCCCCTGTAATTTCCTTGTTCTCTGGTCTAAAACCCTTGCAATTGGCTAAGTCTGCATATAGAAAGCCTTAAACCCTAGACCCTTAGCCTTTTGTGTAAATCCTATGTTTTAATTTGAGTTGACTTGTAATAGGTAGTCACTCTAGACTTAAGTTATAACCTTATGTCCTTTGTCTCGTTCGTAACCAACCCTTTCAGCCTAGTTACTGGTTCTCCTCGTGCATGCAAATACATCCTAAGTCTAAGTCTAAGGTCTTTAGAATCAAATCAATGGTTGTTGCTATTGCAAGTATGTGCTAATCAGTGTTATAATTGATGTCAACAAGCTTTGGATGTCATTGGTGTCAACTGTGTCAAGAGTATGAGTTAAGAAATGATGCAAGAGTATGAGTAGTTTGTGTTGAGCAGAGATTAGAGATAAGGTTGTGCAGAGATGAGGATATGAGCTATTGCTAAAGGTGATTTGGCTACCTTGAAGAGATGTTGAAGATATTGAGAATATGGTTCTGTTGTTTGGTTTCCACGTGCTTTTGAGAAAATTTGATTAATAAAGGAAACAATGTGTTGAAGATGTGTTTTGACTTAACATAGTAATGTTTTGGTTTTTCTTTGCATTTCTTCCTTATTGAAGATCTTCTTTTATGGTTTGAATATGTTGTTCAGAGGTGTTCAGAGATGCTATGTTCTAGATTTTGTGCTCTAGTTCATTGTGTAGAAAAAGTTGTGTTCACCAATGTGGACTGTGTTTCTGGGTTGTGCAGAGGTGTCTGGGAGAAATTGTTTTGCACCGCATTTCTCCGTAGATTTGTTTCTAGCTTTGTGGTTCTGAATTTATGCTTATAAGGTCTATATCTTTCTTTAGTTCGAGTGGTTTGTGTTTTGGTGCTTCACAAGTTTGTTTCTTGAGTTAAAGTTGATGACAATGTAATCTAAGTGCTTCGATGTGAACTTTCTTCAGGTGAAAGATGTTGCAAAGGATTTTTTTGGTTTTTAAGTGCTTGTGGATGTTTCTAAAACATGTTCAAGCTTGGTGTGTGGTCTCCATTTCATCTTTTGGTTTTGAGGAAGAGTGCACTTAAAAGTTCATAGTGTTGACACAAGTTTGGCCAACTTGGTTGTTTACACTAATTGCGGTTGTGCTTTGGTGATTGTGAAAGCGTGATGAAGCATGTATGTATGGATTTAGGTCCATGCTAAAGTGTGATGTGGTCTGCATTCATTCCTTTCCTCCATGGATATGTTTTGGTCCAGACCTAATTTGAATTTTATGGGTTAAGATGTGTTTCCAACCTTGGAGAATGATTTCAAGATTAATGATGGTATAAATAAGTGTCAAGGATTTGTGACTGGAGGTATGCACGATTGATATGATGTCTATGATGATTAGTGCAGTGAGAGATTTCATGTGTTAGGCTACTAGATGTAGTGAGTAGAAGGTGTCTAGTATTTTTTAGTGTTGCTGTGAAGGTGATGTTTGTGTTGTGGTGAATATTGTGCTTCATTGGAATTGAACTCCATGCATATGTTAGATGCAATTATATCAGTTCATCCATAGCAATGAGCCTTCTCTTCTATCTCTTTCTTCTGGACATTGAGTCCTCTGGTAGTGAGCCTTTTGTAATTCAGTATTGCTACTACTTTATATTGTGAGCTAATCCTCACAATGATTTTTTTCTTGCTGGGTTTTCCATGTAAAATCCAGTGTTGTCTTGTGTTTGGTGTTGTTATGATTCAACTTATGTTATTTACTTTTCATGCTTAGTCATCATAACAAGTTTAAGGGTTAATTAAGCTGATGTGGATCTGAATGTTTGTGAAAGTTTAAAGTTTATGATACAACTGATTCAACCCCTCTTAGTTGTCTTGTGTATTCAATAGTTGTGGTGTCATGGGCTCCAAATCTATTAGAGTCCTGCTGATGCATTGGCCGTAGATCTTCAAGCAAGTGGGCCCAAAGTTTATCAGTCGACTGCTTAAGCCATGCTTGCTCTTCATTGGATTGCATGAGCGTGAAACAAGAATGTACCAAAGAATATGGTTCGCAACATTGTGATGATGTGACAAGTGTTAAAGTGGGTCCAGTCCAGTCTAAGGAAGCTGAAGCCAGGGCTCAATGCACAAGTGCAAGGGTGGTGATGTGGGTCCCTTTTGGACTTGCACTGTTGTGATAGGGTGACACGTGGCATGGTCATAACTCTGTTAACTGGGAGGACTTTCTTTGTTGGCACATTCTAATTGGTTGATGACTTTTCAATGCTCTTGATGGATTTACTTGCATCTTCAGCTGTTGATCTTACTCTGATGTGTCCTAAATCAATGATCCAAGTTCAAATTCAAAAATCTTGGGTGTAAGCAGTTTGATTGAGTATGCTGGTATGAATAACAGAGCAATAGTAGCACACCAGGTTCTGCCTATTTTTCAAGATTACTAGCGCTCTGATGTGAGCTAAAGGGTGTTGCTCGAGTATAGAGGATCATGATTTGACAAGAAACACATTTCTCCTAATCTTCAGTTGGATTTTGGTACACATGCTAGACATTTGCTATCTACGCAAGAAGCATTTGTAGTCAGGTGACACTAACTTGTGCCTCCATTTCTTGCTTTAGAGTTTCAATTTGATCTTCAAATATTTCTAGATATGGATTCAAGTGTGCAAAGCCTACAAACGCCTGGAATGGAATTATGGAGGTTGTTGGAAAGTGGAAATCACTCAAGCAAAGGGCCTTCTTCTATTCCTACTATAAATAGAAGTATTTTCATGAATTATTCACATCAAATTTTTCCATAGGTACTATGCAGAATGTCTCCTTGGTACTTTTATCCCTTGTTTCCCAAAGAAGTATGCCTCTGTACTCTTGGTTGCAGGTTTGCTCATTCTGGATTAAGGAAGGAGTGAATAATGACTAGGGGATGGGAGGATCTGGTAAGAATATGAGACTTTGGCTTTAGTAATCTTGTTGCTTCCTCAGAACCACTGTTCAATAGTGTCATTATAGTGAGGGAATGGTTAGATCATCCAAAGCCTCCAATTGAATCTGGCTACTCAGTGGAGGTGGACCAACTGGGTGATATTGTAACAACCTCAACTAGAATTAGAACGCATACACCCAGGCAGAGAGGCATTATTTTGCTCTCTCCCCTTTCTTCTGATTGATGACACTCATCAAAGACACAGATGCCACAGAGGAAGGGTATTAAGTTCAGGTGGCCTGATTGGTGGTGAAGAATTAGGACTCTATTGATAGAGTTAAAGAAGTTTGTGCCTGAATGCTAGACACATCTGCAAGATCTCCCTCACAGGAGCTATTTTGATTGCCTTCTGGTTCAACTATTGGTAGATACATCAACTTTTCCAGGAGCCTTGACATTCAATAAATGAAGATTGAAAGATGGGGAGTCATGGTGTCAACCTGGTACCCCATGCTCTGAGTCTAAATTTGAAGTGAAGAGGGGGCATCTATTTTTAATTGCTCAAATTTTTTTTAGACCTACTAGAATATTGTTTTAAATATTTAAGGAGTAGTATCAATTTCAGTACATGTCACAAAGGCATTGTTCAAAAGGAAATTGTCTTGAAGTTGGCCAATCAGGAGAGAGATATGAGTTCCTAGGTCACAAATATTAGATGAATGTAATTAAGAAATTTGTACTAAGGAAATTTTGGCCGACATAGTTTGTCTATATATAGAGCTTGAAATGTCATAGTAGTATGGGTTGGAACATTCTAGGCTTTGGATACAAGATATCCACATCTCTGGGGATTAGTTTCTATTGCAGAGTAGGTTCATTTTGTTAGGGCTACAGAGCAGAATGTTTCATGTAGATGAATAAAGTTTTGTATGACATTTTTAGTTCAGATTGAAATATATGAATAACACTACATGTGTGTGGCTCTTGTAATTGTCTCCTTGAATGCATGCATTCCTTTTGTGAATGAAGGAATCAAAGATTTTGGATTTCATCTATGCATATTTGATGTATTGAATGTCTTATTTACTACTTTTATTCAAGGAATGGATTACAATATGCTTTAAGTAAGATATAGGAAGTGATGTATTATATTAGGGATTTTGAAGAAAAATTGCAGGAAATACTCATCCTTGGGTGTATCATTGTAAGGCAATGATACCAGAAAACCCTCTAAATTTGAATTTTTGATGTCAGAAAGGAAGCATCTGCATGATAGGGTGTTTATGATAAAACATCGATCTGAGAACCTATTTGCCCAAAGGTCCAGAAAGAATAGATAATTTAAAGATAAAATCAATTGAACCATTTTATTTTGTTTTAGGTTTAGTTTAGATAGGTTTTTTAATATATGTTTTCAAAGACAGCAATGTGAAAATCTCCGAGAACTTTTTGAATTTGTGGATAATTTTATAAATCTTGGTATAAATTTGTGAGAACATTTCTACCTGATACAGTAAAAGACAAATCTGTTGATTATAGAATAGGGGAATAGCCCTAGGTTTTCCAGAGCCTAAAGTGTAGGGGAGATAGGTGTGAATAATCTCCCACTTTGTTGGCCAAGTCTTCCATTAAATTTGAGTATTAGAACTGGCAAATCTTTAGAATTTGATGTGTGCAGATTTGAGAACCAACAGGTTCCACATATTAGTAAGAGATAACCCCATACCAAATGAAATGCCAAGATAATGGGTATTTTCACCATGTTTTATCTATTTCCACTCCTTGGGAATCCATTAAGGAATGGGACCATCTTGAGACATTAAAAGTTCTATTTTATGGTTATCCAATTGAGATCCTAAAATAAAGCAATATAAATTTAAAATATCTAAAGTATTGTTCAAGTCTTTTTCAATGTTTTGTAGGAATAACAGGCTGTCATCAACAAAGTGTGAATTAATCACAACAACATTTAGAGGGGTTGAAATGCCAGATATGGGCTACAATTGTTTGTCTTTTTAATATATAACCTAAAGCATCAATAATAGGCACATATAAAAAGGGTGATAATGGACATCCTTGTCTATTAAAGCATTGTAAAGAAAACAGATTAGAAATAGAGTTATTGACCACTATGTGAGCATTGACATCATTAAAAGCATTTGAACATGAGCATAGATTTGAGGTCCACAACTTAGCAATTGCATCGTTTTGATAATGAACCTCTAGCATATTATGTGATAGGCTTTTTCAAAGTCTAATTTCACTAACAAAGCATTTTTATTTGACTATTAATCCATTCACAAGTTTCCCAAGTAAGAATTAGATTATCAATAATATATCTTCCTCCAATAAATCTTGTTTGTTCTAGTCTCACAATACCTTGAACCAACAATTTTATTTGCATAGCTTGGCAATAATTTTGTAAGAAGTATTTAATGAGGTGATAGGGCTCCAATCTATAATAGTGTCTTTATTCCTCCCTTCAAGAAAAAGTTTAATTAAAACCTTGTTGATAATTGGGCCTAGAGATCTTTTTTTAAAATTCCAAATAGAGTAGATAAAAAACATCCTTGATATGTGGCCACATAGTCTAATATAATTCCATTGGGAGTGCATCAAAGCTTGGACTTTTGTTGTGTGCCATAGAAAATAGTACACATTCAATCTATTCAAAGGAAAGAAGATGATCCAAAAACCTACTATACCCAAGATCAATTTTATTAGGGACACACTCTTTAATTATCTATTCAAGAGTTTCTTGTATATCCTCCCTATGGTTGCCCTCTTGAAAGAGTTTCTCATAGAAGCCCTAGAATATTAATGTTATTGTAGAGGGATCCATGTGTATTGACCCCTGATCATCCATCAATGAGTAGATTTTTTCCTTTTTATGCTTGTAATTGAAGTAGTTAAAGAAAGATTTTTAGAATCTATTACGTTCCTTGATCCAATGAATTCTAGCTCTTATTCGTGCACCTTGCCCTATGGAATTGTTAAGTTTATACAACTGCATTTCAATAGAGGCAATGTAATATTAGATCAAAGAATTGCTAGGATCATAATTAAGTTATTTTGTAGCATGCTCTAACTACCTCTCTGAGGATTTTTCCTTTCACTTATGTTTCTAGGCCATTCATCTACTGAAGGAATGAAGAAATTTAATGAACTGGGAGAGAGAACTACACCACCATTTAATCCATGATTCTCCTTATATTTTTCTTAGGTATGGAATTCCAAATTCCCACTAGAGTAGTAGTTGAATTAAAAAATTTTAAGTGTCAGATATTTAGTTTGAATGGGAGTTGAGATGGAATATGGGAAGAATTAGAAAGGGAAATGGTGTAAAAGATGGAAAAGTTGTTAGATAGAGTAGTGGAATGATAAACACAAAGATAAGAACCAAAATGAGAAGGTCTTACATGAAGATTATGGGAGATATAAAATCTCTCCAATCTACTAAGTTTCTTGTCCAATATGGATCTACAATTATACCATGTAAACCAATTATCAACATGATTTGAGTATTTTCCATATAGGGGTCAACCACATCGAAAGAGTTATGAAAACATATCTAATTTTCAAATTCAACTATACGAAGCTTAGTATAAGTTTATCAACTACAACTACTATGATGTTCCACCATATTGAAATCTCCCCCTAAGATCTAATCAACATTAGGGAGATTTTTAGATATCCAATCCTAAAGAGCAACTCTCTCTTAAACATCATTAGGAGCATATATGGAACAAAACTCAATAGTCCATCCATTGAAAAAGGTAAGGACCCAAACACAATTGTGTGAAGGATCTTCACCTTTATTAATAAATTATTTAGAAATCCAAGCAGACATCCCTATGACAACTCCTCCACTTCTATTTTTGTGAGAAGTATTAAAGAACATAGGTCCTTCTATACATTATGAAGAGTTGCATCAATATGACTATTAGTTAGTTTCTTGAAGATATAAAATATTGGGTTTCCATTTTTCAATGGCCTCTTTGACTCTATACTTTCGATGAAGGATAGATATCCCTCTTCCCTCTAACATTTTAAGAAAATATATTATAGTTCATGATGCTGAAGTAATAATATTCTTATCATCTCTAGGTAACACCCAAAAATCATTGGATAATGAAATATGTTGATTGTTGCTCTTTTGATCCCTGGAAGTAGTAGGCCTTGATCTTTGGCATCTATTGTGAGGAGAGGATGTGGAAACCCAAATGGGATAGTCCAAGGATGATGGTGAAGTGGAAGGGGATAAGTCATGTGAGGGAGAGTGTCGAAGAGAACAAGGTGGGGAATTAGAGGGTTCCTTTCTTTTCTTAACCATTATCTAGTTGTCAATCATGACATCTTTATAAGAGATATAGGGTATCTTTGGGGATGGGTTGGTATGAGTAATGAAAGAAAAGGAAGAGGGTGGAGATTTAGTGTGAACAAAAGGAGTAGAAGAGACCTTAGGTAGAGGAGAAGAATAAGGAGAATGTTTATTAGATTGAGTTATAGGGGGAGATGGAAGGAGTTAAGAAAATCTATCTTTCTTGACAAGACAATCATGAATCAGATGTCCCTCTTTTTGGTAAAAGAAACATGTATAAGAATTTTAAATAGAATAGTGGTTGTTCCATTTCTGAATTAGTGCCTAATAGTTTAACATTCTCTAGAAGGTATTGGTTCAAATCCACTTCTACACAAACCTTGGGATGAACTCTTAGGCTGGAGAATTGAGTTATGTTTGCACCATATTACTCCACCAAGTTGAGCCACAATATCCATAAAAAAAGGATGAAATGTTGGTTTAAGTAAGATAATTCAATCCATGTGGGGTAATGTGAATGAGAGGGACCTTCGAGATGAAACTCAAAATTCCAAGCTTGACGATAATGTTGATGGTTTTTGTTGTTTTTACTTAGGAATTAAATATTTTCCATAGGCAACCACCAAAATAATGGGAAATCCTATGACTGTGGGACTCATTTTGCGAATCACAGGATAACCTCCAGGATTTTAGAAGCTGACTCTTCTTAAGATTCTCATTAATTCTTTCAAAATGTTGGGGAGGGGAAAGAGAAGAGAGAAACTTAAAGTAAAATCTATTCTAAAGTGATGTGCCAAAAAATGAGACTTGAAATGATGTAACAAAGACACAATGCTTTCCTGTTTAACTCACAATATTAACTCATGGCTACCAAGAGCTTAAAGGAGCATGGTTTCAAACCACTTACTAACATCATTCATTGAAACTAAAAACAAATGCATACATTAGTGTTTTAGACTCAAAAGAAAGAATTAACAGGCACAGGGCATCATTTCTTCTTCATTGATAAATAGAGAACAAGTTACAAAAAGGTGCAAAGGCACAGTCATAAAATATTCAATCCACTCTTGAAGAGCATCCACAAAGGCTTGAAAGCTTATTAATTCTTCTCTTGAGTCTAAGAATTGGCTCAATGAATAAACATTGCCCAATCCCTTTTTATAATGGCCCACAACCCTATATATACCATTCTAACCGCCTCAACATGTTACACTAGGCAACAATTATCTACTGCAATTACTTTTGGCAGCACCACATTGAATCGTTCTAACTTTGAGGTCCTCTTTATTGATGAATCTTGATGGTGCCAAATAGAAGTATTGAAGTCTGACCAGAATTTTTGGAAACACAACCACCACCTTTGATGCTTTGCCAGGCCATTAAGTCCTGAGTTATGGCCAACTGATATTTATGTGTTTTCATTGCCAATATTGGGGTCTAGTGGCTCATCTTTATTCATTGCTGGTGAATCGGCTTCCTTATTTGTCATGAAAGGTCCTGTTGTCATATTTACCTAGCCAAAATACTCCAGACCCCCTCCTCCTATCAAAAAGATTTGATCAGAGAAAATCCAAATAGAAGGAGGTAAAAACTAAAAACCTTGAAAATCTAGTGAATTCCCTCGCAAAAATCCCTAAAATTTTATGTGGAGAATCCTCTCAGAAAACCTAGAAAAACCCAGAAAATTTTAAGCCACTGTCTTAGTTTTTGGGACCCTTTTGGCCTTTATCAGCAAATGTTCAGGTTTCCAAACTTACAAAAAAGCAAAAAATTGGCTAAGGCATGAGAGAGTGTTTTCTCCCTTTGGTCGGCAAATTTCATATTTTATGAAATCTTCCAAAGTTCACTTTTCCATAGGTTCGCTGATTTAGTGATTCACCAATAACAGGTAGGGAGGGTGAGCTTCATAAAAAAAGGTTAAGGCATAAGGGAGAAAAGAATGCCTTTATCGATAAAATGCAAAAGGTTTGAACTTTTCCCAAAGTTTGAAATTCTCTTGGTTCACCGATTCAGCGAATCACCGACAAAGGCACAAAGAGGCTTCATCGACAAAGTTCAGAAAATGTGAAATCTCCTCTGAGTTCAAAAATCAGTAGGTTCACTGATTTCACATTTTGCCAATAAAGCGGCTAGGGGTTGGCTAGTTCGAAAAGGTTTAGTTTTTCCAACAAAGTGATTGAAAAGAGTGGTCAAGTGTTTAGTTTGGAAAGAGGCATTTTCATCAATAAAGAGAGGAAGACAACAAGGCATGGTGGGTTTGAAATTTCAAAAGTTCGTCGATAGGCAATTTTGCCAATAGGGCAAATGAAAGGAAAGAAATGGTTCGGGAAAGTGAGGTTTTCCTGACAAAGGAGAAGCTTGCAAGATTTTGGCTAAGATATTGATTGGTTCAGTATATGCAAGTTTTGCCGATAAGGTAAAATGAAGCAAAGACAAAAGCAAGGTGAAATGGTTTAGAAAAAAAGATATTTTTGCCGACAAAGAAGGCTCGGTTCAAAAGTTGGAGAATTTGTTGACAAGGCGAAAAATGGTTAAGGAAGGTAGGTCGGCAAATCGTTGAACGAAGGAACTTTTCAAAAGTTTGGCTTTTTCATAGTTCACTAACAAGGCGAAAAGCCGATAAAGGGGCCTGATAAGGAGCAAAATAGGAAGTTCATAAAATTGGGAATTTGTCAATAAAGTGGCAAATGAAGATAGTTTGGCGAGACATGACTTTGCCGATAGAAGAGGAAGGTTTGGTAAAACAAGGTTTTTCCGATAAAGAGGTCAAAGTTTGAGAAAGGAACATTTTGTCAATGAAGCAAAAAAACAAGCAAGGTTCAAAATAGAGGAACTTCATCGACAATGAGGAAATGGCTAAGGCGATGGTTCAACAAAATAGGATTTTGCCAATAGGAAAAGGAAAGTTAGACAAATGGGTAATTTTCCAATAAGGCAAAAATAGTGTCAAAAAGAAAAATGACAAAGACAGAGCTAAAACAGTCTGTGAAGACAGAATAGGGATGAAAATGGAACCTAATGGTTCTGAATAATTCACCAATCAAAAGAAAAAAATTAAACACGAGTAATTATGAATGTAAAGAAGCTGCCTACCATGATGAATGCAGAGACACCTTAGAGTAAAGAGGTAAAACATGTTGAAATGTTGTAAAAGCTTGCCTCTCCCTAAATCATGCTATTTTCTCAGGGAGATGTACACATCATTCAAATCTCCACAGGCCAAGACCAAATGAGTGTAGTTGAAATAGTGAACTCTTCAATGCTGGGGTACAAGTGAAGCTATAGGGGAGATTAGTAGGGAGAAAGTAAGACTTCTAGCATTCCCTCTTAAATATGCCTACCATCCATTCATGCAAGTGATCTATTTTGTAGGCTTGCAGGCCTGTCAGGGGTATGGTTTCCGTCCTAGGTTGTAGGATCTCTGAACCATAAAATTAAAGAAGTGTGGTCTATCTTGGGTCAATTGACTAGCTCCTAGTGCCATTGTTGTAGAGTCCTAAAATTGTTATATATACCAAGAAATGCAAGGTATTTCTGTTAGCTATTCTTTTGGGCTATTGCAGGTTGGAGAATTCTTGTAACCAGACCTTTGTAGTACAATTACAAGAACCAATTGTATCTGATGAACTATGCTCTTCTACTGAGTCTCTCATGTCTCTAATTGATAGTTCAACTATGAGTGTAATTGACTATTCTGTGTCTATTTCTTCTGCATCATTCTCTCTTTTGTAATAGTTATTTGGCCTCTGTAATCAATATAAACTGATATTTTTCCTCCATTATTTTTGTATTGTGTCTATTTGATTGATGTGAGTTATGTATTGTGGGTAAAATGGTCCCTTTCATACCTTCACCTCTCTTCCTTGACCTATGTATGAATTGTTATGAGTCTATGTGAGTTTCCTTCAGTTTTGAGATTATTACTGTGTTGAGTTGATTGTAGCTGAACATCTTCAATCTGATGCATCACCTTCTTTTATTTCAACAATCCTTCTTACCCTTTTCACCTACAAGTATTAGCACTAGACTTTAGTCTATTTCTCTAAGCCTTAAGCTCAGAAAGAGGAACCAACCTTCTCTGGAGGTTTAATCTCATCTGCAAGGTCCCGCACCTTGAGATCAGTCCCATTGTGTCATTGAAGTGTTTGAACCAGCTTCAAATAGGGTGCAATTTCACATGACAACATGTCCTTCATAATTTCCCTACCATCATATCTCATGTTCTCGTGATTAATGGCCTTGCAACATCTTTGGCCTCATTGGAAACTCTTGAGTCTCTTTGATACATGGCCGCATGGCGCTTCACCTAGGGTGTGTTGAAATGTTCTTCCACAGGGAAGTGTAGACACAATAAGTGGCAATAGCAGAAGCTCCTGTCCTTGTTTTCTACTTAGGCTCCACTTTATCAGACCTAGGTCCACCCTTGGATGAAACTGGTGACACTTGGCAACTCGACGCAATAAAAAATGATGTTAACTTGTTGAGGCTTAGAGATGCAAGAAGCAACTGCCAAGTGTTTCCTTCCTGTGAGCTCCTTTCTTTGAAGGTGCCGGACTGATCAAAAGTTAATTTTAGACCCGATAAGGGCCAAAATACTCTTGCCTATTTATGATTCAAAATTGGTGCTATCTGTAGCGGTTGACTCTGATCCGCCCTAACTCAAAACAAAATATAGAGCTAAAATGCTCTACAGATAACACACTTGTCCATAAATTTAACCCATGTGTAATACTGCTACACAACTTGAGCATAATCAACATATTTAAACATACAAGATACATAACCTTTCCCTAATCCTCTTATAGTTTCAATTTCCCAACCCTATTTTCCTACTTCATTTGAGCCCATTTACAAAACTTAAGACTATGTATGCACCCCTCTTAAAAAAACAATAATAGTATGATTTTGGCATTCAGCTATAATATTTACCATATCATTAGGTAACTAGAATTCTACAATTTTACCTTGTTCTTTACTTTGTCCTTTTGAACTAGATTTTTTCTTCATAATGTTGTCCATTTCTTCTTCCTCTAGAGGTTTCTAATGTGTTGATTAACAATATTAGCTTCATCTTCATTTTTGTTAACATGGTTGTTCCCCAATTCTTCAATCTCATTTTCTATCAACTTGTGCAAGTTTAGAATACTATCTTTTATTAGTGCCTCACTAAGTAATTATTTTTCTTCTCCAGATAAATCTTTAACCACTCCAGCCTATCTTGCTACTATTTTTAACTACCTACATTTGAGAGGAAATTTGTAGAAACATCTAAAAAAAATCCTTAAAGCTTAAAATGTCTCTAGAAAGTTCACTTTCTATCTACAAGGATAACACTAAATCTTACCTAGTTGATTTCTTGATACACCTTCAATCTCTACTTAAATAGCTAGGAGACCTCAAACTTAGCATTAGGAAGTAATGGTTACTTCAGGGATTTTATGATTCTATACTACTTAGTTCAAAGCAAATATTGATGCCTTGTACTTTGATAATATTAGAAGGAAAGACAAGGATGTAAGTTTTCAAATTATCAATAAATATAAAGAATAGATTCTAGAAGCACATCATAACCAACTTTGTTTATAGTGTCTAATGAAGAGTTGAGAGATATTGATCAAGTGGGACTATAATTATTTGTCAAGTTACAATGCTATATTATTCTACACAATGTTTCCAACTTATTGACGCTTATTTTATGGATGAAGCCACCATCTATAGATATTGATAATGGGTAACCTAATTTTTTAAAAATTAAAATTAAAATTTTATTGGGATTTTAAAACGAGTCTTGTTGAGCCAACATTTTAAATAATGACAAGAAACCATACAAAGGAATATACGAGCTAGTATTTGGCATTTCCGAGCTAGTATTTGTACGAGTACTTGGAAATTAAAGAATTATTTTCTTATTTAAAAGGAAAATTATTAGACATGATAGTAAAAGAGTATTTAAATAAAAATAGTTGTTAGAATAAGTCACATTAAAAGTAATAAATTATATAATGATATATAGGTGAATATTTATATATAATATGTATTTTATTTCAAATTTACTTGATTAAATATTTTAAAACAAACTTTTTATATGATTGTAAAGGTGAAAATTGCATACCGTGTACTTTTAATTTTTATTTGGGATTTCTTTTGCTTGGATATTCTATATGCAATGATAAAAGTACAAGTGACATGATTTCTATTGATAGTTGGCACTCACCCCTCAAGATCAATCCTGATCCTTAGATTCATTTGTTTCCCACCATGGATTAGATTCATTATTACACAAAGGACTTTGGTTATATGTGCGATTACAAAAATGACCCATGAAATTTCAAAATCAAAATTTGAATGTAGGGCCCACCAGACCCTTCCTACTTGACCATTTTGTGTCGACTTGACTTGTGGAGCATTTCATTTGTGACCCTTGGAGTTGTATTTAAAGGGGTAGCACTAGTTCATTTAAGGGGGATCTCGAATTGAGATCTTAGCTCACATTCTTACACAATTATTTAGGAGCATTTATTAGAATTCCTACATTGCATCATCATCTAGGGAATCTACTACATGCTTTTCTATTGTCTTCAATCACTATAAAAGTCATTGGCTTGATATGCTTAAAGGACTTGACATGAAGGAGGTACTATCATTGTCATGTGCAAACTCTTAAATACAACTATTTTTTGATGTAGAGGCAAGCATTCAAATTCATGATAGACTAAAGGAAAACATTTAGAGATTTATAGAGATTAGATCTACACAGTCAAATCAAATTCACACTTGTGTAGTTTGAATTCATAGGTGAAATATGGATCTCACATTTAGCGAAGTGACTTGTAGTGGCATACAATTATTTTTATCTAGGGCAAAACTTGAATATTTTGTATTATTTATTTATTTTCCCTAAATTTATGTAGAAGGGATTTTATTCTCCCTTTAGTTTTGGTGAACCCATTTGCTCTTACACTCCCTTAGAGTTTTATCTTATAACTTTAATTTACTAATTTTCTCATCTAAGAAGTTGATTATATTTTTTAGAGATTCATATTCATAGTAACCCTTGATTTATCATTCAATTTTTTTCTAGTGTTTGTTTATGCCAAGTGCTTTGAAACTCTAATTTACCTTTAAGAAGAAGAAGCACCCCATTTCATAGAAGTTGACATGTAACCCCCATAATGGTTGTCTTACATGTAACCCTCCATTATAGATTCCTCTTACATGCATGCATGCAAATGCCAAGTGTCTAATGATGCCTTACAATGTAACCTCCCACACCATGCCTCTTATAACCAATATTCCCAAGTGTCTTGGAGAATATTCCATTCCACATGTGCTTCCAACTACCCCATGGGCACCCTATTCCATGATCTTTAGAGAAATACACATATAATAATATTTACAACATTATAGTCTTAATCTAGATTAAAATATTGCTCTACTAGGATTTGCAAGGTGAGTATCACTTCTAATCCTAACATTATCCCACTTGATATTTACATTCCAAGGACATGAAACATGATAGAGTAAAACTAGGATTACCAAACTAATTTTCTCATCTTTGAAAATCCATGAAGATCCACCAATTTGAAACCAATAGATGTGCAATAGATCATCTCATGTAAAAATACTCTGTAAAACTACAAGATTCAAGAGTTCCAAGATAAAATATTCAGAATCTCACCTCTAGAGGACCATCTAACTAAAACTTAGAGAACCATGAATAACCATGTATGCCAAGACTCCCACTTCAGATCCATAATCCACCAAGGCACAATCATAAATATCCTCAAAAACACCAATCTTCTAAGAACAACATGTACACAACCAATCACCTCATGGAAAATTAACTCTAATTGCAACACCATCCTATATAAGAGTACTCAAAGGAAAAATGACCACAATACCAACACAAGAACACAAACTCCAAAACCATAGCCAATGCTCCCGTTGCATAATGAGTGCAAACTCCAGGAACACCACATGATACCATGGTTTCACATTTTTATACCAAGAAATTATTTGTCTTTGAGCAACAAATCATCACAAAATAATTATAGCATGCCAATAATCCCACAATTGATTTAGGATCTACCATGGCATAATAGCAAACATTCTTTAAACCAAGGACCACTATCTAAAACTGACATACCATAACCAACAACTAAACCAAAAATTCCCAGTGCATTGAAGCTCTTCATGGAAACAAGCTATCTACATCCTTCAAAAAAATAAATACCATTGATCCTATATTGATGGATCAAATAGCTATCAAAACTCTCAATGCTCATAAATAGGAATAAGAGCTTCTCATGAAACTAACATCCATTGTAGATGAAAATCTATCTCAAAATGATAGATTCATATCACTACCTACAAACTCCTAATAAAAGTGATTTGGAACTTAAATAAGGCATGATAAATATCCTCAAAACCCTAAAGTTAACTTCTAGCTACAACCAATAGATTCAACTTGTACCCAAAACACATGTAACAGGTTCACTTGCACTACAAGTCCACTATAGGATTATTATACTCCACTACAACTTTTAGAACTAGATATGATCATTATGAGTTTATTGTATTACCTTGCTACAATGGCTACGATGCGAACAACCTTTCAAGAACAAGTTCTAAAACATTCTCAAGGAGATGAATTTTATGAGCAAGTTAAGAAAGCCTTCTCTAAAATCTACGAGACTATTGGTATGATGGGTATCAATTTGAGCCTAGTGGATTATTGAGGTATCAAAATTGAATGTATGTTCCAGACTAGGGAGGTTTGAGGATATTTGTTCTAAGAGAAACACATTGCGCACCTTACTTAGGTCACCAAGGAGTAACTAAGTTAATGTCTAATCTAAAACCATTATATTTATAGAAGGGACTCATAAGGGATGCAACCAACTTTGTGGCTATGTGATTAGAGTGTCAATGGATTAAGACTAAACACATGTATCCTGTAGGATTACTTTATCCCCATGATGTTTGGAATCAAAATGACAAGTAATTAGTATGGATTTTGTCTAGGGACTTCTTGTTGCAAGTATGTGCCTAAACGGTGTTGTCATTGATGTCAACATATCATTGTTGTCATTGGTGTCAACTATATCTTATTCTATTACTTGTTTAGAAGACTTGTATGTTGAGGATATTAAGAAAATTAGCCTCTCCGGAAGAAACAAGTAAGTTACAGAGAAGTGTAGTACAGATAGTGAGTTGTATGCTAAAGAACAGTTTGGTAAACTACTCCGCATTTATTGTTGCTTGAAGATCATGGTCTGCAGATTGAAAGTAAGTTATGGGTATGTCTGAGGATGCTACATTCTAGGTTTGAGCCCTCCACATCAAGATCTGAGTGAATTGTATTCACCAGAGAGAAACCTATTTTTTTAGTAAGTTCAGTTGGGACAGAAAGAAAGTATTTTTCTCCGCATTCCTCCACAATAAAGCATTTTGCTCTATGGTTCGAGAGTGAAGTCTATGATGATCATGAGTGCCTACAATTGTAGTGGTTCATGTTTTGGTGGTCCGCAAGCTATCTTCCTTTTATGACAGTTGAAGACAGAGAAGTTCATGTGTTCTGGTGAGAAGATTCCTGTGGATAAAGTGGCTAAGGGTTGTGCGGTTGCTCCTGATGATTATAATGTGCTTGTGGATACCTCTTGATCATGTTCCCATCATTACATTGGTCCACGTGGAAGAATTGTGAAGGTGTTTGAAGATTACTTTCAGATAGTGTGTTGTGTAACTAGCTTGGCGGACCTGGTTAATCCCAGTGATTGCAAAGATCCCTTGAAGATTGTGGAAGCATGTTGAAGCATGGAAGATCATTTTTGAGTCCTAGCTAAGGTGTGGTGTGATCCACGTGCATTTTTATTTCATCTCCCTTGCATAATGTTGTAATAGGTCAAGACCTATTTTCTAAATGTTTGTATTGCTGACCTTGGAGATTGTTCCAATGGTTGATGATTGTAATGCCGACCTTGATGATCATTCCAAGGTTGATGTAGTGTATAAATACTCGTAGTTGAGTCATGGAAAAGTTGTCCTTGAGTGAAAATGAAAAGATTTTAAGAAAGGTCCAAAAGGCAGAGTAGAGAAGAGGAAGAGTAGAGAAGAGGAAGATTAGAGAAGAGGCAAAGTAGAGAAGAGGCAGAGCAGAGTGGATAAATTATTGTACTTCAATAATAAACATAAAAAGGTGTTGATCATGGTAGCGTGCCTAGTAGTGAGCCACCAGTAGGGTTTAACAACCCTTATTGTAATCTTGCTAGGTTTAGGGTTGAGGCAGTGAGCCTGCTATACCTAGTTGTTCTTCATGATAGTGAGTCAGTATGATTAGGCCCGTGGAGGGACCAAGCTTGATCATCATTATTTCAAGATTACAATATATATTGAGAGCTAATCCTCTCTGTGGTTTTTCCCCACCTTGGGGTTTTCCATGTAAATCTGGCATCTCTTGTGTTTGTTGTTGCATATGTGGTTAAGTTTCTAATTTTATGGTTTCATGGTTAAATCTTAATAATTACGGATAAGTGTTCAATGTTTTAATGCAGAAGTGTTTGAGTTTTTAAGAAAATTGATTCACCCCCCCTCTTAGTTGTCTGACGCATATCAACAAATGGTATCAGAACCAAGTTCCTCTGAAGAAAGTTTAACAGCTTGAAGAAGATCCAAAATATCTTACAAGGACACACCACATTTTGATGGAATGAATTATGTTCTCTGGAAGACTCGAATGAAAAGCCATCTTCTTAGTCTTGGTTATGAAGTATGGAAAGCTACAAAAATAGAATACACCATACCTCAAAATGGTCTGACGACTGAAGAAGAAATCAAAGAATATGAGATAGATGTCAAGGCAAAGGATGCTCTGCTAAGCTCTTTATCCAACTCAATATTGATGAAAGTTGTGGGTCTTGAAACTGCAAATGTGGTCTGGTAAAAGTTAAAAAATTTGTATGGAGATGATTTTGTGAAGGAAGCCAAGTTACAAAGCTTGAAAGTGAAATATGAAAGTTTGAAGATGAATGATGATGAAAACATTTCATCCTTTATGCAAAGAGTTTATGAACTTGTTACAGGGATAAAAGCCATGGATGGAACTCTCGACAAAAAGGAAGTTGTTACGAAAATTCTCAGATCCCTGCTCAAGTCCTACTGTCACAAAGTAGCCACAATTGAAGAATTCATGCAAGTTAAAAAGGTTGACATGGATCAGTTGCTTGGTAAGCTTACTGCCTTTGAAATGAGAGAGTTTGGTGATGCTCTGCCGAAAGTTGAGATGACCTTCAAAGCCAGCACTCTGGGAAGTACTTCTAGATTAGAAAAATACAAGGTAGCATCCGATGATGAGTTTGATGAAGTTGAAGCCAATTTCGTGGATAGACTGTAAAGAGGATCTGGTAAGTATAAAGGAAAATTACCTTTCAAATGTTTCTCCTGTGGTAAAGTAGGTCATTTTGCTTCCAGATGTCTTGAAAGAATTGAAAGAAATAGAAAAAGATATGAGAATAGACCTAGGATCCAAAGGAAGTGTTATTATGTTGAAGATTTTGATAATGATGAAGTATCAGATAATGGAGAACCTAATAATGCTAGTAATTCTGGAAATGAATGCTTGTTTATTACTATTAAGGAAGATCCTATGTCTACTAATTCTACTAGTTGTGTAAAGGAAGAAAAAGCAGTGGAAAGTGCTTTGGATGCTTAGGTTATTAAGGACAAAGATGAATGGGTTATTTATAGTGGATGCTCTCACCACATGACTAGTGACAAAAGTAAGTTTGTGAGTTTGGAAAAATATGATGGTGGATTGGCTAGGTTTGGAGATGATACAATTGGTAAGATCTATGGGAAAGGATCTATCTCTTTTGATGGCAAGCATAATACTGAAGATGTCTTGTATGTGAAAGGATTAAAGCATAATCTTTTGAGTGTGGGTCAGACGTGTGAAAAGGGTTATGATCTAAGCTTCAAGGATAATGGATGCAAGATCAGGGAAATCTCCAGAACAATAATTGCAGCTGGTAAGAAGACCAAAGGTAATATCTATCACTTGAAAGGAACTGATAACTATTTCTTGTTGACTCAGATTGATGAGAGTTGGTTATGGCATAGAAGGTTGTGTCACATAAATTTTGATAATATTATGAAGATAAGTACTACACGGGTTGTTAGAGATCTACCTAAGCTTGTGAAGCCTGCTAATCCTATTTGCAAGGAGTGTCAATTTGGGAAACAGACAAGAACAAGTTTCAAAAGAAAGGACCAATCAGTCAGAGGACTACTTGAGCTAGTGCATACAGATTTGTGTGGACCTACCAGAGTAAGAAGTTTGCAAGGAGACATGTATTTCATGTTTCTTATTGATGATTATTCTAGAATGACTTGGGTCACCTTCTTGAGAGAAAAAGCTGAAGCTCTAGACAAGTTCAAGGCATGTAAGGCAATGGTTGAAAATGAGATGGATTTGAAAATCAAATGCTTGAGGTCTAATAGAGGAGGAGATTTTACATCAAATGAATTCAATTTCTTTTGTGAAGAACATGGAATAAAGAGACAACTATCTGCACCTAGAACTCCACAACAAAATGGAGTTATTGAGAGGAAAAATAGAACAATTCAAGAAGCTACTAGAACCATGATGAAGGAAGCTCATCTGCTAGAAGCATATTGGAGAGAGACAATTCATACAGCTATGTACATCCTAAACAGAGTCCAAGTAAAAGGTAACAACTCTAAGACTCCTTATGAATTGTGGCATGACAAAGTTCCTACTGTGAAATATTTCAAAGTTTTTGGTAGCAAATGTTATATCAAAAGAGAAGAAGATCTAGGCAAGTTTGATGATAGATGTGATGAAGGAATCTTCCTTGGTTACTCCACTAAGAGCAAAGCCTACTGATGCTTGTTGGTTAACAAATTTGTCACCTAACTCTATATACTCATGCTCAGACAAGTGACAAATGTAATCAATAGTTGAGCCCAATATATTGGTATTCTACATAGGCTCTCTGCTTATTTAACAAGGCGCAACTACCTTCGACAAATATTTTGAAAAATGTAAACTTGAGATTGCTTTTAACCAGAAAGAAAATTAAAGGTAGGCCTTTTAACCAGAAAGCAATAAAGGCAAATCTACAATTCCAACTTTAAATCTAGAAGTTCACAGACTTTTGATAGCAGAACATACATTGAAGATATCATACATATACATGAATTCACCACCTTTAATGGGATATCAATAGATAGACTTTTCAAAGTAGTGAGCAAGATTTTCTAACATCTAATGACTAGAATACATGAATACCATTAACATCAGTAGAAACACATCCAACATAAGAAGAACATGAATTCAAATAATCATAACACAAAGTTCATGACCATCCAAATCTCCACTATATTAATTGTATTGCATATACTAAAGTAGCTGAAAACAAAATTAACTATCACCCTTTTAGAAAACAAAGTTTTACCAAAAAGAAGATCCTTCAGTCAACCAACCATTCAAAATATATAGCAAGCCAAACCATAACTATCTTGAAAAACCATAACAGCTTCTTAAAACAACTGATTAAAAGATGTTTTAACAATAATAATAATAAAGGCCCCTCCAGAGCCAATAGTTTAAGAGCAAGTATGAAATAACTTAAAAGCATGAAATTAAAATTTAATTAAGGTCTTGCAAGTCCACGTCACCATTGTCCACCTCGTCCATCTCCTCATCTTCCTTTGACTCTCTGCCTTCTCCTGTGACACTTTGCGCTACCTGGGGTACCTGTGCTCGCAATCTGGCTTTGTACACTCTAAACTTGTTGAGAACTGGTGTCAATGTGATGCTAGGTGGTGATCCCGTCATGATGATGTGAGGCTTCCTCTTCATGATAACCCGCTTAGAGTCAGTTACCTTACGATATACTTCATCAATATTGCCTCTGCAAGTGTTGATGTAAGCTACCAGCTTAGATAATCTTCCCAATGATTCCCCCATGATTGTATTGTAATATACTATCTCCTTAGTGACCACCTTTTTGAAATTCTATTTAATTTCCTTGACATCCAACAGCTTCTTATCATCTATTCCATTAGCCTCTATCTCCAAAGCAGAAAAATCCCTTTTAATTTTCATCATTTCTCTATAATAAATTGCTACTACTTTTCCCATTTCTTCTTCAGATGCGGCAATAATACAAATTTTCCATTCCAATGTATCAACCCACACAATTGTATCAAGCTCCTTAGGATTAGCTATGATCCCTTGGGCCATTAAGATGCCAGGGTCCATTTTGGTGATGTCTTGGACTTCCTTAGAGGCTACACATAGGTTGTGGTGATCACTTCGAGTTTTGTCAAAATCTAAGATTAAAGCCTCCCTCTTAGTATGTATAATACCAAACAATTTAACTACCTCCTCAATAAGAATAAGACCATCAAGAATAATTCTTTCAACCCATTGATCCATAGCTTTCTTCAAAGAAAGATAATTCTTGACTTGCTAGAGTAGGTTTGGATCAAAGGTGTGGAGGTTGACAGCTGAGGATGCCTAAGTTGAGGGAGTCATGATTTCAGAAATTGCATTAGCAAAAGAGGATAGTGAACTTACATGTGCAAGTAGCTTTGAATTTTCATCTTGAAGTCCTTTCACTCTCTTAGAAATATTATCAACGGAATACCGCATATGATATAAATCACCCTCGGTAGTTCATGGCCCTAGGTCCACTCAACTCACTTTGAAATCGGATTTAGTTACCTCATCTTCATTTTATCAACCAGTAGATCTGCAATTTCTAAGAATTAATTTCCTGAGGTGGTATCAATCACTATTCTGGACATTCTTTTTGCACGTTTAGGCTTTGGGACCATCTGTAACAAGCTGGCAACAATGTCAACACCTTCATCAGTAGGAAGGGTATACCTTTTCTTCTTCTGCACTACCTTCTTCAACCAGTTTGGGGATGAGACTGGCACATTAGTGGCATTGGCAACAACCATTATAGGTGCAGGGTGAGAATTCAGCTCATGTGTCTCCTTTTGCTGAGGGGAATTTAGTGAACTTAACAATGAATTTAATAAATAATCATCTCCAATTTGGGAGAAGATGAAAGAATCAGAATCACTTACATGATTACTAAGTGGGGGCACATGGTCTTCTTTGGACGTGGAAGCAACCAATATGGTATTCCTTTTTGTTGCCTCAACATCTAATTCACAAGTGGTCTTCAACTTGCCAATCTCCTTAGGCGAACCTTCACCATCACCATTTGGTTGTGAACCAACTCTTTGCAGAGTCTGTTCCAAAATAGATACCGTCCTGTGCGATGTGGCAGTCTGGGACCTAGTTTGGTTTTGAGAGGCTGAGTCCCTTGGTGTTGATGAACTAGCACACTCCTTGATCTTTGTCTACAACCACTTTTATGTTCTCCTTTAAACATGAAATGATAGCAACATAATATCTGTAACTTCCTTCTCAGACCATTTTATTGGGGGCAAAGGTTCCCTCGACACTGTATCATATTCTTCACCTAGAAGATTTGAAAAATCATCAACTATATTAGGGACCTAAATGTTTATCTTGAAAGCATGGACCTGATCAATAGTTAATCTCATCCACTTTCTCCTCTGAACTTCTCTTTCATCAATACAGTCTTCCTAGAAATCTTCAATATGGGGAAGATGTAAGTAGGAACCACCTCCATGCATATTTCCTTTTATGAAATTCTTTCTATCAAATGACATACGGGGAGACAAATTGTGCAGACTAAATTCAGACAACTTATCTACATTTTGAGCAGCATCATTACTTTTGCATGAATAAAAAGATAAAGACACGGGAAAATAATACCCTTTCTTTTTAATTGCATGGTATTTAACATTGACTGTTGCCATTTGGCAGCAAGCCTCCAGCAACACCAAATAATTAGATGGATACCGACGCAATTTTAATGGGGCATTTTCATAACCCACAATTCTCAGATACGAGAAGCAGTCAAACTGTATGTAAAAACTACCAAACTTTATAACCAAAGAAAACGCTTCTACAGAAAATCTCTTCTCTAAAAAGCCATCAATTCTCTTATTTAACAACATTGAAAAAACATAATTTATGCATATGAAATCTTTCATACCTTCACTCTTTTGTAGTTGAGGGAAAATTTGATACACAGGTGTACTTGCCGAAGAACTCCCTTGAGTCCTATGACCAAGCCAAGCAGCTTCTTTACGAGAAAATGTAGACCAACTAGGAGCACATGTGAAACCTCACGGTTCATGTAGAATTCATCAGCTGCTCCTGTAGAAACTCACTAATAATTTTTGGCCAGTCAATTTGGTGGTCACCATAGATTAACAAAATAAACTTACACATCCAAAACTCAAACACATCTAACTCGGGGTTTCCAACAACTCTATTCAGGAAGGTTATCATGTCAGAGATTTCTTCTTTGAAATGACTCCTTTTCAAATTAGTAGGCAACCGAGATTTCCTAGTCTTTTCTTCTTCCAGCCAACTCTTGGCAATGCAGGCACGACACCAGTACTTTTTCTCATTATAGTAATTCCAGGCTGAGGAAACAGAGACATCAGCATTATCTTCATACTCCTCTAGGTTTAGGGCTGAAGCAACAGATTCAGAATCAATTCTAGCCACCACAACACCATTGAGAGTCTTTATCTCCTAAGAATCTGGGAAGTAACTATTTGCACATGAAACCATCAATTCTAGACAATGCATAGCGAGCGGGAAACCACCAGCTTTGTCTAATCCACTGCTGATAATTTTCTCCACCAGAGGAGTTCTTTTCTTGAACCACATTCTTCTCCAAAAGTCATCTAAGTCTATATGGCCTAGATTTGTATCTCTCACTTCAGAAAGACCATTCTCCATAGTAGAAGCCACGGGGGTCCCTTGGAATTTAAACATCATTTTTATATGCTCCAGAAACTAGAAGACAAGGGATTTAGAAATACAAGCAGAGAGCAGAGGATGAGGTGAGACACCAACATAAAATTCTTTGTGCATATACATGGGAAATGAAAATCCCTAACTCTCCAAAGAAGATATGAAGCTTTTATAGAGAGAGAAAGAGAGTTACTAGCTACACTAACCTGTGAAAATGACACTGTGCTAAAATTCCACACGTATTGAACTAGCTGTTTATCCCTTTGCAACACGTTCTTTACATATAATATCACCTTTGGTGATCTTAGGAATTAATTCAAGTCACTTCTCATAATTTCATCCAAGGAAGATATTAACTTTGGTGGTGGATTTGTCATTTCAAATCATAAATGCATGCCTCGACTTTCCCTCTGAGAATTGTGCCACTGCCTTTGCACATACTTTAGATTAAATACAAAGTGACAAGTGTCCTTCTTTAGTATAGTATGCCAGCACAGCCAAACACTACTTGGGAAAGTGTGCTACGCAAAGTCGGCCAGTCAGGCTAAAGATAAACTCTTGAACTAGGAGCCAGAGATTCAAAACTTCAAAGAATCCCTGACTACCTGACTACAAAGGAGAGATGACAAATGACTCAAGGCACGATAAGCCCAAAGCAAGTCAGAAAGTTAGGTGGTTTGAGAACTTGTGAACCCGTTGACTTTACTTCAAAGACGTAGAAGATCACCGACTTATCAAAGGGACTAAGTCAATTTGGCCCAAAAAAATAAACTAAGTGAAAAGACTGGCGAAGGATAGAAGGGGAAAAACAAAGAATGGACTAGGATGCCCTTTTTCAAAATGGGAGGGCAACAACTGGCTCTAATTGGGGACAAGGACTCAAGAGGACGCAAAGACCCAGGAAAAACATGGCAAACAAAGCCTTATTCCAAGGGCAATAGAGTCACACCAAAAATGGGACCACACAAGCAATGGAAAAATAGAAAAGGAAACTATGGTACAAGGATGGACTCAGGAAACATTACCAATTACATTATTTTAGGTCTTGCCCATTGTAGGCAAGAGGTAGCGGTGTTCCATCAGGATAAGCCAACATAAATGCATTGTCTCCTATCACTTCTCTGATCTTGAAGGGGCCTTTCCATAAAGAGTCAAATTTCTTATGTGCACCCTTTGGTTCTCTTCTCTTATACCATAAAAGCACAAAATCTCCCATAGAAAAATTCCTCTCTTTAGCCTTCTTATCAAAGATCCTTTTGACAGTTTGTTGGTGCTTAGCAATTCTATCTACAATGACTTCTCTTTGTTCTTCCAGATGATTTAAATAACATATCCTCTTTTCTAGTGCCAACTAAAACTATTCATCTTCGATTGCTTTCTATAGATTCAATGCAGATAGTTCCAAGGGAATAGGGATCACACTGTCAATACCATAAACAAGCTAGAAAGTGGACATACCAATTGCTCTTTTATATGTTATCCTATCAGCCCAAAGAGCATCATACAAATTTTTATGCCAACCCTTCTGATTTTCTTCAGCCAACTTTTTGACAATGGAAATGAGGTTTTTGTTACTAGACTCTACCTATCCATTACCTTGTGGGTAATAATCAGATGAATGAGCTAGGTTGCTACCAAAGTCATAACATAAAAGAGTAATTTCTGGAGAGGAAAAACTTGAGGCATTATCAGTCACCAGTTTCTTGGGTACACCAAATCTGACTAAAATATTCTCCTTGAGGAAAGTACAAACAACTTCAGAAGTGGTATTCTTCATTAGGGATAATTGGTCCAATGAAGTCTAAACCCCATTGCTGAAATGGTTCATCTATAATTATTGGTCTTAAAGGTAGAGCAGCTAACTGAGGTCTACATGTGAACTTTGAACATTTCTCACACTTCGATACCCACTCATAGGCATCCTTAAACATACCAAGCTAGTAAAAGCATTACCTCAATATCTTGAAAGCTGTCACTGACGCAGAATAGTGTCCCCCACAAGCCTCACTATGGAAAGCTTCCAGTAACCTTTTCTGTTGTTCCTTGTCTACACACCTTAGAAATGTCCCATCCACTCCTCTTTTATACAGATTATCTTCCCAAATGACATACTTATTTGCTTTAAGTTTCATGTTCCTATTTTCTTTTGCAGAGATGTGAGATGGACAATCACCATAGGTTAAGAAATAAGAAACATTAGAAAACCTTTCATTGGTATTACTAGTGAAAAGAACCAAGGGTAACTCTTCTTTACCTTCAACTTCATTTTTAGCAATCATCTTGCACAATCCTCTACCCTTGACCAGATTAGTTGGCTTAATCTCAATATCATACTCTTGAACTTTAGCTATCCAAGCTCCCCTATTGTTACATCCAATCTCCTGTTGAGTGAGTATGCTTTTTACAGCAGATTCTGGAACATACACAATAGCATGTGAGTGCAATATGTAGAATCTAAAACTCTTTAAGGTTTTCACCACTGCATATGCTTGTTTCTCCAAAGTAGAATATTTAAGCTCATATTTCTTTAATGGCACACTCATGAAAGCGATGGGGGGTTCGATTCCTTGATCATTCTTCTATAACAATATGGCAGATAGAGTATGTTCAGAGGCATAACAATAGATAATAAAATCTTTCTAAAAATTAGGATGCACAAGTGTGGGTGCATTGGCAATGGCTATTTTTATATATTCAAATGTTTGCTTCCCTTCATCACTCCACTTGAAAACAAGATTATTCTTCATCATTTCAGCGATGTGTTTGGTTAGCTCAATGAAATCTGGGACAAATATTCTTAGAAAATTTACTTGACCCAAAAGGACCTGGTATTATTTTTGGTTGCAGGTAGACTCAACTATGGAATCACCTTAACCCTTTATGGATCAATTTTTATACCATCCTTTGAGACAATATGTCCTAACAATTTGCCCTCAGTAATTGCAAAGATTGACTTCTTAGGGTTTAAAGAAATACCATTCTCTCTGCAACGTTGTAGAACTACCTCCAAATCATGTAAATGATTAGCTCTTTTCTTAGAGAAAACTATTAAGTCATCAAGATATACCACGATAATTTTGTTCTTCAAATCGCCGAAGGTCAAATCCATTGCTCTGTGAAATGTGGCACTGACATTAATGAGACCAAAAGGCATCCTACTATATGCAAAAACACTGATAGGGGTAGTAAAATCTGTCTTATGTTGATCTTCACGAGCCACCTCAATCTGATTGTATCTTGAAAATCCATCAAGCATAGACATCATCTCCGAGCCAGATACAGTTTGTAGAATGTGATCCATTACTAGCAAGGGATAATTATCCTTCAAAGAGGCTTGATTTAGATTTCAGAAATCAACACAAATTTGAATCTCCCCATTCTTCTTCCTAATAGGCACAATATTTGTCACCCAAGTAGAGTGGTGAATAGGGTAGATGATTTTAACCTTCAACATTTTGTCAATTTCATTGAAGATGGCTTCCACTATTTTTGGATTATAAGTCCTTTGCTTTTGTCTAAAAGGTATGGTACCAGGCTTCAAGGGAATATGATGCTGCATTTCTCCATTCCTGAACTTCTTGAGATCAGCATAACACCATGCAAAAGCATCCTTGTACCTGATAAGTAGAGAAACTAAATGTTCCCTCTCCTCTTTGGAATAGCATTTACCAATGTACACAATTTTTGGATTAGCTTCAGTGCCAATATTCATCTTGTCATAATCAGCTGAAGTTGTAATAGAAACCTTATTCTTCTTTTTCAGGTATTGGTCATGCCGATTGAAAAGATCTTCTAGAGAAACAAGCCCTTTAGGAATCTTATTCCCTTTTAATTGCACAACTCACGAGCTTGAATTATTAGAGGTCTTTATTTGTCCTTCCAAAACATCATTTCTCTCATCACTACTTTGTTCAAAGAATATATTGGGAAAAGATTCAGATTTCTCAAGAAATGAAATGATTTGCTAATCAGAGTTAAAGACTTGCTAGTGATTAAGATTGTCAGGGACACTAGGCCAGTACACCACTTCAATCCTGTATGTTTTATTTTTGAAATCTAGATGGGGTAGGAGAAGAGACGCTAAAACAACTAAGGAATCTGCCCTAGTATTTTGTTCTCTGGGTATTGCCTCTATGGAGAAGGCATCAAAATCTTTAATACAATCCCATACCCTATTCTGATAATGCCTTAGTCTACCATTTTTAATTGTGTACAATTTTCTTACCTGCTTAACAATTAATTCAGCATCTCCTTTAACCCTCAATTGTTTTACACCTCTTTCCTTGGCCAGTTCTAGGCCCAATAATAAAGCCTCATATTCAGTGGTGTTATTTGTGTTCTAAATTCCAACTTGAAAGTAAAAGGGAAAGAATAACCATCAGGTGAAATCAAAACAACCCCAGCTCCAAACCCAACAGTAGAACAACTACCATTAAACTCCATAGTCCACAACTCATTTACTAGGTCAGGGCTAATTAGACTCGTATCTTCATCCCCATTAGATGTACACATGTAAGTACCTAGCCCAGTTTCTACAAATAGAATGTCTGCTCTAGGGTCTCCAAATTTAAGCACAGTGAATTTAGCTTTGGGTTCAGGATTAAGATGGACCTTCTTCCCATCGATAGGTATTAGGGCATGTGACCAGTCCATCTGAATTTCTCCACCTAGGTCCTTACAAAAACTACAACTTAGGAGCATCCCATAACTGGTAGGTACATCAGCCACAAGAATAGTTAGCTTCAACCTTTTCTTTGGGAAAGCAGCTAAGGCAATTTGAGCATCCTTAATCTGACCTAGGATAGGTATTAGAGAACCATCCATTGAAAATCATTTACCATGTGAGGGTGTATAAGATAAGCCTAATGCTTTAGTGACTTGAGCAGGTATAACATTTTCTGAGGCTCCAGAATCAATATCACAATTACTGAGTTTGAAACCAGCAATATATAGAGAGGCATAGAAAGGTTCTGGTTTACTAAAAGGATTTTGAGGGCTAGAGTCTTTAGAGCTAGAATTTGAACAATTTTGATTTTGGGCAAGTATTTCAGCATCAATAGACATTTGAGCATTACAATGGGAAGGCGAAGGTTCCTGTCTGACATATCTAACTAATCTATCAAGTTCAAATGGATTAAGCCTCAAATACTTAGCTTGAGAAATCTCAATCTTTGTATTCTTACATGATTCTACAATATCAAATGAACTTGAGACTAGATTTTGAGAAGATGAAGTAGAAGGTACCTCAGCAGCTACGGCCTTGGGTGTTACGTTCTCCGCTTTCTTAGCATTATTTTGTCTTGTCAGGATATACTTGGGGGTGGGATTGGAATTACTGGATTGTCCTTGAGTGTTCTGTCCTCCTTGTGCTTGCTGACTCCTAGTGAACACTACATAGTTGGAGTTATCTACTTCCGTATATACATCTTCTCCATTCCCTTCATCTAATTCATACTCAAATAAATTTATGCCAACATCCCTCGGTGTAGGAGGTTCTTCCACCAGAGGTTCCTTAGTGTGTTCATTTGTAGAAAGAATCTACATAAACCTCATCATCTTCGGGCAAGATGTTCCATCATGATCAGAAGTGAGATGGAAGTTGCAAACCATATGATTATTTTTGCTAGTTGAGGGCCCTTCGATAGCTAACCTTTGAGTAGGACCAGACAACTGCAACATTCTATTCTAACCTCCCTAAGGAGATTGCTAGGGACCTTTGGGCATCTGACGCTTAAATGTGATAATGTCATTTGCCAACCTTTGAATGACAGGATCAGTGGAACTGGTTGCCATAGGTTTGCCAGTTTGTAACTCTCTTTTCCATTTTTTGATAGTGATTAAATCATCTTCAACTGCTATAGCTAATGATTGGGCATCAACTAAGTTAGGAACTCCTTGTCTTTTAATAGCATAACTGACATTGGGTGGCAGAGAGTTGATAAAGAAACACATCATTAACCCATCTCCAGGTCTAACATTGACAAGTGTTCTATTTGCAAGTCTATTGAACTTGGCCACGTATTCCCTCATTTGCTCATGAATTTCTTTCTTCAAATCTTTGCCTCATCATAGCCCAGTCTCTAATAGAGGCATTAGGAAGGTGATAAAACCATTCAGGAGCTGTGTCAGCGAGTGATTCAACAAATAATCTGATAGACACGTCCTCATGTTGGACCCCAAGAATAATTCATGCAGCAAAGAAAACATTAATATGTTCTTCAAGAGTAACTTTACCATCTCCCCTAAACTTAGGCAAAATTTTGCTTGACCCTTTGGGTAGGTCATGCATGTTATCGCCAAGCCTAAGTGGTCCAATAGTAGCACCCCATGGGACAGGTGGAGGTTGTTGTTGAGCCATATTGAAAGGGGGGAAATTTACTTGTATAGGTATGACAATACTGTGTAAGGTCAAACTTTGACAAGATGAGCTTGTGGAGCCTCCTGTGGGTGGAGGAGAGGATGGCCTACTTAAGGATTTGACTCTTCTTGTAGGAGGAAAAGGAGAAAAATCCAAGGATTGTAGTAAATCAAAGTCAATATCAACTATGCCCTTTTTCCTATCCCCTCGTGTATATCTTTTCATAACCCACTTCTACAGAGATATGAATAAACAATAAAGTAGAGTCGCCAAACCACTTACTGGTTGTTACGAGGGAGAGTAGGTCTCACAAGAATTTGATTTTCTAGTTTGGCAGCAGGGTTTCTCAGTCTATTTACAGGAACCGCTTGAATTTGGAGAGGTCTTTCTCTTCTTGGCATAGGAACAATTCATTCTATGAAAATTAATTCCTGAGTGTTAGCAAAATGATGTGTGTTTTCTTCTATAATTTCACCAAGCTCTTCTTCCTCTTCTAATTGTATACACCTAAAAATGACATGACTCGGTCTAAATAAATATTCTTAATATTTATTCCATTTAATTCCTCTATCAATAAATAAATAAATCAATTTATTTATTCGATTCATATTCCTCTAAGTTAGTTAAATATCAAAATATTTAATTACCTCTTCTAAAGTCAAAATTAAATAAAATCCTTTATTTAATTTAAATTCTTCCAAACAATTAAATAATTCTTAATTATTTAATTAAGTCAATTCTTCTTCCAAATTTAAATAAATAAATCAAATTTATTTAAATCCTCTCAATCTCTAAAAAATAAAATATAATCAAATATTTTATTTATTCTTCCAAATCATGCACAAACAATTAAATAAATTTATTTATTTAATTTGCTTTCTTATCTTCTAAAAATCTTCCAAATCTTCTAAAGATAAATCTTCTTCTTCATGCACACAAAATTAAATAATTTATTATTTAATTTCTCTCATATCATGCAAAAGCAAATCTCAAGTTGAGTTAACTAACTCAATCAACCTTGTTTTTATCAATCTCTTAAATTAGAAAAAAACATTCTAATTTATGAAAGCAAATCTTATCTTTATCTTTTAAAGTAGTTAACTCAAACAAAACAACTTTTGTGTGACACTTGTCTTCTTTCTATTCACGCACATTCTCTCAAGGTTTCTATACCGTTGATCTTCTCATTCTTTCTATACCATTGATCTTATCTCTCACAAGTCTATAAATTGAACCCTATTCCTCCATTTCATTCATCCAAGCTTTCAATATTGTTACTCTACAGGAATTACAGTGTGCCTTCGGCACCAATTCCCTCATTGCTTGTGACCAACTTGTTACCATATCATTATCATTGTTTTGAAGCTTATCTTCAGTGCAATAAACTATCATAGCCATTCCCATTTGAACATCTTGGAAAATAGCAAGGAAGTTTACCTTCTAAGGGCCATATTCATAAGCAAGATCATTTGAGATATGCAATCAATGGAAGCCATGAAGTGAAGAGGTTTGCAAAGGTTTTGTTCTTTATTTGTTTGATTTCTTTATTTCTTATTTCATTGATTTTTGGGTATTATTGATATATTATATTGATTATTCATTTACACCAATTTTTCGTTAACATTTTTGGCACCCACTATGGGGCCTTGCCTTGATTTAACCCAAAAACTAATTTTTTTGTGCAATGGTTTCATACACAGGAGGATTTGACGCATCTGAACAATTCTAATGCTCATCTGATCTTTGTTCTGGTGCATCTACCCTTTCGACGCATCTACCTCCTAAAGTTGTGCATTTGCCTTCTATTATGGCATATCTACCAAACGGTGCATATAATCTCTGTCTATGTGCATCTAACCTCTATTTCAGTGCTTTTAAAATTTTTGCACTTTTGAGCTCTGTTTTTGCGTATTCAGGATCTGAAGCTGCGCATCTGTCCTAAACAATGGTTTTAGGGTATTTCTTGTGGTTTTGCTAACGTTGACACTTTTTTGTAGGGATATTCTCTCATCTACTTGTAGGGTTAAGAACTGGTTTAGACATTCTAGCTGTATTGTTAACACATTGTCTTTTTAAAGGATAATAATCGAATGTTCATGCAAAATCACATCTAGATCTAAATAGGAAGGGAGTAACTTGATTTTGTTGCATCAACAAATTGAATCTAGTCCCAATGGTAGGAGGATAAAATTGAACCATTACTATCTTGCTTTCAAAGTTAACAACTTGTGCATGTGCCCAAGTAGCTAGCTCATATAGTATTTTTCATTTTAATTAGGGGAAAAGAACCACTGTCTTTATTGTTTTTGGGAATGATACTAGGCCTTTGCTCTCCCCTATCTTGGGTGACCAAAATGCTAGACATATCATTTTCGCATGTGTTGAACCTTTAGAGAGGCCTGCCCTTGGATATCCTTCTGTCCAAGCGGGAATGACCTTAAGTGGTAACAGGCTAAAGCCAAGCCCTGCCGAGCCACTATAAATAAATTGTGTTTGCAAGAAAAACTTCAAACAATGAGTGAAGTTGTGTTATACCGATAGCCAACCTCCCCCAAAACCCTCCAAGGCACAACCCTTGCAGGCTAGGAGACTCCATAATAGAGAGTAGTGCTGCCGCATGTATAACCACTCAAATGGTTGTACTTACTAATCATCCTTTATTTTTAGTAGCCAAAAACCCCTATAAGCCAGTGCAGGGAAGGGCGATTATCACCTCTCGAAGATGCCTCATCTATAAATAGTGAGAATTTAGTTTATATTGTCTCAGCCAGCCTAGGATTTATACTTGCTTTTGAGTAAAAAAAGGGTCCATAAAATCACAAAAAAAATATCAAAAAATCATGAAAATTTCTTTGTGTTTGCTGTGTTTTATTTGCCATAATTGAGAAAATCAGATCAAGAACACCAACTTGCAAACCAAAAACCAAAAAACATCAAAAAATGTGTTGAAGAAATTGTAAAAACAATCAGAAAAACCAGAACTGCGCATTTGTCCTGCAGAGCTACACATCCATCCCGACATGCTGCACATTTGTATCGACTTCCTGCGCTTTTATCATCTATTACTGCACCTTTAAAATTTACCAGAACTACACTTTTACATCGACTTGCTGCACATTTATCCTCTGTTTCAACACATTTAGTGCTGCACATCCGCAACAGTGAGCATTTCCACTTCTTTTGGGAGAATAATTTCAGGTTTTCTAGGTACCCATTTCAGCCTTGTTCCAGTTTCTAAGATCAGATCTACCGTGCAATCACATTTTCCATCCATTTCCATTGCGTACCCTCTCTTTCGTTAGTAGTCTCGTTCACCTTTTACCGTGTCTTTCCAAAACAAAGTCAAAAGTTCCATATTAGATTAGTGCGAGACCTTTTTTTAGATCATTTCAGATTCAAGTAACCCTAGTAGGTCACATAACTTCACTAGCGGTCTTGGTGCAAGAGTAGTCTCTACATAGTAAACGGGTACTGGATAGCCTTACTTGTGGCTATCATCTTGTGTCAACCAACTTACTTGGAATCATTGATCAAAAGAGTCCCTTGTTCAAATCTCATCACCGCAAGTATCCTCTTCTCAACAATCTATACCAGCACCTTACCAAAATCTCTAGTTTCACCCCACTTCTTCCCACGTCGCCTTTCATGGTATTAGCTAGTTTACAAAAGCAAAAACAACTCGAAATGGCCGGAACATCTGATAAAATTGTCTCCCCTCATGATAGTGATGAGGAAATCTCTCGTGAAGAGTACCAAGAAGCCCTCCAAAATCAAAAATTTCAATGCATGCTAGACAAAATGCTTAAAGAGGACCCTCAAAAGTATGTCCTTCATCCTGCAACCCTAGGACTCAAACTCCCCTCAGACTTTGATCTTGACAAACTAAAGGAGTCCGTAGAAGAAGAAACTCATGAAAAGAGCACAAATGAGGAAAGATCCCTTGACAAAGATAAAGGTAAAAAGGCCGCAGACCCCAACATACCTTTGGACATCTTAAAGAAAATCGAGAGCCTAACACAGAAAGTGGCGGATCTCTAAACGGGGCCACCCATTAAAACTTACTCATTAGAGGACATCACACCATATCCCTTTGACAAAAGCTTGAACATGGTACCCTTCCCCTTTCGCTTTGAAGGTCCCAAGTTTGACAAATACAAAGGAAAAGGAGACCCAAGAGATCACATTAGGGAATTTAATGCCACGTGCCTAGAAGTAGCTCATAATGAAACTTTCCTAATGAGACTATTCCCTAGATCTATAGGTGGTCAAGCCATGGAATGGTTCTCAAGACTTCCCCCAGGTATCAAAACTTTTGATGAGTTAGTCAACAAGTTCGTCCAACACTTCTCATATAACATTGAGCACGAAGTTTCCATGCTTGACCTATGTAATACAAAGCAAAAGGGAGGCGAATCCTTCACCGCCTTCTTACAAAGGTGCAGACAACTCATGAGAAAATGCTCATATCACGTGCCTAAGAAGAAAATGACAGAGATGTTTGTCCACAACCTTAACCCCGATCTAAGTTACCAAATCCAAATTCAATGCCCTACCTCATTTACGAAAGTCATTGAGATGGGATTATTTATCGAGAAAGCCATGATCGCCAAGGGGAAAATAAAGTTGTACAAGGAGACCCCTAACTCTAACTACACCATGGACAAGTCTAAGTTTTGGACAAAGAACAAAAATGTCATCAATGATGGAGTAGTTGATGCCAAAGTGGTGGGTCCCAAACAACAACCAATCTTCACTCTCAAAGGGGAAGCAAGCAATCACAAAACCTTCCCTCGCGAGCCAAAACAATGGTTTACCTCCAATCCTAGATGAAAGTTCACACCACTACGAGAGTCCCAAGAGTTTGCGCTGAGAAAATTGCTAGCCAACAATGAGATCATTCTTCCACCCACTAGCAACTATGAACCTCAAGTAAAAGCTCAATATTGGAAAGACACTGATTTCTGCGAATATCATAGAGGAAGAGGCCACATGACCAACAACTGTATCCTCCTCAAACACGTCATTCAAGACATACTTGACCAAATCAGGTAGGCACTCAACAACATACCTCAAACGAGACACATGTGGCATACAAGGTCCACTCCTCAACCATGACATGCCATACAACAACAACAACAACAACAATAATAACCGCAACAGGTACAATCAGAACAATGGACACAACAATGCTAACTATGCAAGCATGTCATTCGATTATACCGTCAACTACATATCAGAGCACATCCCATAAGTCAATGTGGTCACATTCAACCAACAATCAAGACCCAACAAAACTGATTGCAACATCATCACCCATAGTGGTAAAGTCACATTAAACACACTTCCTCCAAGGTCGTCACCTTCTCTGTCTAACACCCATACATACAGTGTCATAGACCAACTTCAGAAAACTCCTACCCACATATCTATCTTAGAGTTGTTATGTCTATCTCCTTCCCACAAGGAAATTCTTGATAAAGCCTTAGTAGAAATGACTGTGCCCATGAACCTGGCCGAAGAGAAGTTTCAAGCCATGGTAGAAAATCTAACCTCCTCTCACACCATATTGTTCACTGACAGGATGACCTCTCAGTGTCTCATCCTCATAACACGCCCTTGCATATAGTCTTCTTCATTCATAAACACCGTATCAAAAGAGTTCTCATTGATGGAGGAGCTAATTTAAATATTTGCACGCTCAAGCTAGTCCTTACATTGGGGTTCTCTAAAACTGCAGTGGATCCTAGGAAAAAGATCACTATTAAGGCCTATGATGAAGAAGAAAGAACTTCTAAAGGAACAACGGTGTTACCAATCCAATTTGGACCAGTAATAAAGGACATTGTTTGCCAAGTCCTCGACAAGGAGCTAGCCTATAACATCCTCCTAGGTAGACCCTGGATTCATGCCATGAAAGATGTGCCTTCTACCCACCAATGCATCAAATTCCCTCATAATGACAAACAGATCACCATCCAAGGTGATCCAAATCCTTTCCAGCATTGCAACTCTATCCGCTCAAAGCCTGATTTCATCATTCCCAATAATAGAGCTTCTACATCCCCTATCTCATAGCATGATTCTACCTCTGAAGCTTCCTCGTCCAAGCCCAAAGAGCAAAAAATCACAATCAAAGAAACGGGAGTAGGTGAATACTCCATCGAGCATAGCCTCAACCTAGCCAAAATGTCTCTATCTCTAAGATCCTTTGGTCGCCCTAAACCTTTTCCAAAGCCATCTTCTCCTCTTGTACCTCCCGCAACTCCCTTTGTAAAATGGGGGACCCTATCAGATGAAACAAAGGAAAGAGACATCTTGTAATGGCTCTACACAAAAGAAGATAACACACAACAAGAACCACCTAAGCTCCCAACAAAAATCTATGGGCATGGTGCGTCTATCTTACACAGAATGGGTTACGAAGGACAAGGTCCCATTGGCCTAAGAAAGGAAGGAATAATAGAACCCATCCAACCCTCCTCATCCTCATTGGCAAGAAATACAAAAGGGTTAGGATACAAGGACAAAGGCAAAGCTAAGGCCAATGCTTGTTTTGTGGAGCATATCCATGCCCTCCAAGATGACAGTGACATAGACTCTAACGAGTATGAGTGGGATGAACTCATAAAGCACTCCTATGAGGACAAAGGAGTTGACATCATTCAAACTTATAGCCCCTACCGTGAGGGACAAACGCTAACGCATATACCATTAGAGTGTGACTCACCAATCCCTGAGAGCATGACTTTCGAGGAAGGTCAAAGTTCCATCACGATAAACAATCTCGAGGAAAGTACCATTCCAGATCCTATCCCTATCAATCTTATTCCTATATCTGTCCAAACCATCATGCCCAACAAATCATATCTATCTTTTGACCCCTTCCCTCTTGTTCATCCTGAACTTATTGACTGGGATTTATGAGGAACCCCACAACTAGACATGTTCCAAAATGATGATGCCTATATTGAGTACATGGAACTTAGGGACCACCTACCTACAGGAGATCATAAAGCTTTCTTTGTCATTGAACTCAACACCGTGGCTTATTTTGGAGAGGGTGCCAATCCTTCCAATGACAAAAACATACAAATAAAAACTAGATCTGATGATGAAAACCACTTTGCAATAGTATCAGATCCCAAAATAGTAAAAAGAAAGGGCACATTGGATGTTGAAAACCTCTCTGAGGCGCCAGACTATGGAAGGCTTGACACTCTCCCCAATGACATGTACCAGGTGAAGTCTTAGATTATTGTGGAACCTACAGAACCAGTCAACATCAGAACGGAGGATAATCCTAAGATCATTCACTTTGCAAAGTCTCTATCTCCACCAAAAAAGACAAAATTTGTACTATTCTTCAAGAAAAAGTAAGTCAACTTTTCTTGGTCATACACAGATATGCCCGGTTTAGATCCAGATTTGATCCTACATCATCTTCCACTAGATCCTGGGGTTGAACCAGTCAAACAGAAGCTCAAGAAGATGCATCCCCACATTGCATTACTAGTAAAAGAGGAACTCAAGAAGTTGCTGGATGTAGGGTTCATCAGGGCAATAGGCTATCTAGAGTGGGTATCCAACATAGTGCCAGTGTCAAAACCTGATGGCAGAGTTAGATTATGTAATGATTTCTGAGATCTTAACAAAGCTTTCCGTAAGGAGGATTTTCTGTTGCCCAATATTGATATCATAGTCGACTTAACAACAGGACATACCATGCTTTCTCTTATGGATGGCTTCTCCGGATACAATCAAATCAGGATAGCACCAAAAGACCAACATAAAACAACTTTCACTTGTCCATGGGGCACTTTCTGCTAGAATGTCATGTCATTTGGGTTAAAGAAAGCAGTAGCAACATATCAACGTGCTACGACCACTATCTTCCATGATATGATGCATGTCACAATGGAGGACTATGTAGATGGCATCCTTGCAAAGTCACTCATAAGAGAATCTCACCTGGATGTACTAGAGAAGGTCTTTCAGAGATTGGAACAATTCAAAGTCAGGTTGAACCCGAATGAATGTGTATTTGGAGTCACCTCTGGCAAGCTCCTAGGCTTCATTGTATCAACAAATGGGATCGAAGTGGATCCTACCAAAGTCAAAGCTATCATGGAAATGCCACCGCCAAAGAATATCACTCAACTGCAATCGCTACAAGGAAAGCTACAGGCTATCTGCTATTTCATATCACAACTGGAAGACAAGTGCCAACCTTTTAGTCATCTCTTACATAAAAACATTCCATTTAGGTGGGATGAGAAGTGTGAAGAAGCATTTGGAAAACTGAAGGAGTATCTTATAAATCTTCCTATCTTGATGCCTCCTATACAAGGAAAGCCGTTGTTAATTTACATATCTGCTACACCAATAGTTCTCGGGGCCCTATTAGCACAACATAATTATGAAGGCAAAGAAAGAGCTATCTACTACATTAGTCGCACATTGGTGGGCTACGAACTGCAATATTCTCAAATAGAAAGATCATGTCTTGCTGTGGTTTTTGCTTCCCAAAAACTACGCCATTACATGCTAGCACATCCAGTCAAGCTTATTGCAAAGATAGATCCACTGAAATACATATTAAGTAAAGCTACTCTAACAGGTCGCCTAGCCAAGTGGGTAATGCTGTTAAGTGAATATGACATCGAGTATGTAGAAAGAAAAGCTATCAAAGGTAAAATCATTGCTAATCAGTTAGCAGAAGCACCATTGTAGGATACCACACCAATGACATTCAAGTTCCTAGATGAAGCCATATTCAGTATAACAACACAATCATGGAAACTCTACTTTGATGGATCCTATAAAAACCATGGATCAAGGGCAGGAATCTTGTTGGTCACTCCTCACAGTGACACCATACCTAAGTCTTATCATCTGTTGTTCCCATGCACAAACAATATAGCAGAGTACGAAGCCTTGGTCATTGGTCTCAAAATGGTAGTAGAATGGAAAATAAAAGAGCTACATGTCTATGGCGACTCCCAGCTGGTAATCAATGAAGTCAACGACGACTATCAAACCAAAGATGACAAGTTAATACCATACAAGTGTATAGTAGATGACTTTAAAGAGTAGTTTGTGATCATCTCCTTCAAGGAGATGCCTCACATTGAAAATAAAGTAGCAGATGCCATGACAACCATTGCCTCACTCCTCGAGATCCTAGAGAATGAGTCACGGTATGAGTTCTTGGTGGAGTCAGTTATGCAACTAGCTTATGATCTCCCTGAAAAACACTCCATTTGCCTACTAGTCGGATCTGATTCACCTTGGTATGGTAAGATTTACACTTACCTCAAGGATAACACCCTACCACCTAACTTCCAACCAACACTGAACCTTCATTCGCCAAACCTCTCGTTACACCATTATCGTCAATACCCTATACCGACGAGGTCTAGATGGTACTTTACTCCGATGTTTAGAATGGAAAGAATCTCAAACTGTCTTATGAGATGTGCACGAAGGAATTTGTAGAACACACTCTAGGGGTCCTTCTTTAGCTAAGAAACTCATGCGTTTGGGATATTATTGGCCGAACATGAAAATGGATTCATATTAGTTTGTGAAGAGATGCAAGCAGTGCCAGATACATGGAAACTTCATACATGCACTAGCTCAAGAGCTACGACCTTTAACAACACCTTGGCTCTTTTGTCAATGGGGACTCAACCTTGTGGGTAAAATTCACCCTCCATCATCCAATGGCCACAAGTTCATAATAACCGCCACCGAATATTTTACCAAGTGGATTGAAGCCATTCCACTCTCCAATGTCACATGCAAACAGATTGCCTCATTCATCCTCAATTACCTCATCTGCAGATACGGAATTCCCCCATCCATTGTCATGGATAACGAAAGACCTTTCAAGAACCAGGATGTCCAAGAGCTTTGTGACAAATTCAAAATCCAACACCATTTCTCCACCCACTACTATCCACAAGGCAATGGCCAAGTAGAGGTATCCAACAAAACAATCTTGAAAATCCTTAATAAAACAGTCAACGATACCGGTTGTGATTGGCACATACAACTGAATCCCACTCTGTCGGCCTATCGAACTAGTATACACACTCCCATAGGTGCTACCCCTTATGCCCTTGTCTATGGATTAGAAGCCATTTTGCCCATCGAGGTTGAGTTACCATCTCTAAGGGTGTCGCTAAAAGGTCTTATCATTGATGAAGACTACAGAGTTTCTAAACTGCAAGAGTTAGAGCTGTTAGAAGAGAGAAGGCAACAAGCCTTTAACCATCTCAAGGCATATCAATAGAGGATGTCATGAAGCTACAATCATAGGGTCTGTCCAAGGGTTTTCAATGTTGGTGATATAGTACTTAAGGAAAACCCCCACAATCAGTAGGATCGGGAAAAGAAAGGTAAGTTTGAACCCAACTGGCTTGGTCCTTATGTAATCATTGCAGCCTATGGGTCAGGAGCATATCAGTTAGCAACATCAGAGGTTGAGTTGTTCGATAACCCAATCAACAACATGCATCTTCGCCGATTCTATACCTAAGAGAACCCCAATGTAAGGGGGTAAAAAATCAAAAAATTAGAAAAAAATTCAAAAAATTCAAAAAATAAAAAAATCAGAAAAATGAATGAAAAACTTCTTGTTTAAACTATGTGTCAATTTTTTTAAAGCTACACATAGTTTAAACTAGAAGTTTTTCATTCATGCCATGGACTGTGGAAATATCATTTCTTCAATCAGAAAAATACAAAAAAAAAAAATCAAAAAATAGAAAAACAACAAAAAAATTGTCCTTTGGTGAAAACCTAGCAAACAGGTGCCTTGGATAGGTACCATGATGAAAACCTGGCAAACATGCGTCATGTGTACTTTTAACTTTCGTACAAATAAAAGCAAGTGGTGAAAACCTGGTAAACAGACGCTACTTTGGATAAACCACCTCCTCCATCTTTGGGAAACCAATCACCTTGTGTCCATTCTTCATACCATTCTCTAGTATCCAATTGTATTAGTTCCATAATAAAACACCTTGTGCAACCTAACAATGACCTATCATGACTTGATACTCTATCTCTTTTGTCACCTTATCAACTAAGGTCTTATCCAGTATCCTATCCACAATGTCAGCCTAGCATAGCATCTGTCGTCAGTATCATGGGGTAAACCACGAACTATGTTGGCTCTACGTCGTCACGTAGGCAAGGCCTTTTTCAATGCGCCCCCAACGATTTCCCATCCATCCCATATCTGGTCCTTCTATCTATCTGAGTCCACACCACTTTCTATCACCTAGGTCTTAGGTCCATTAGGGTTCACCCCGGACTACGTTGCCTCTGTGTTGTCACGTAGGCAAGGCTATTTAGCAATGAGCCCCTGAGGCACTAGGTCAGTCCCTTAGGGTCCGTCTCACCAATAAGGATTGTGGAACCTTTCACCAGGCAAGCAAGCACAAGCAAAACCCGCTTTCAAATAGAAGTTTTGATGCAAGGCATCAACCTATCCAAAGAAAAGCAAGCAAGTAACTAATGCACTCTAAGTGATTATTTCTAAATTATGGCAAGAAAAACACATCTAAATGCAAGATTATTTTGTGGTTGTGATCAGGTTAGGTACGATGTCTTGTTTTTTGTTATTATGTCTTCCTATGCTTCTCGAGGATGCCAAAAGCTAGAGATGCTATGTTGGGGGCATGATTATTTTCTTTGCTTGTTGTTTGTGGATCAACATTTAGTAATGTGAAGCCTTGTCTAACGACATGATCAACAAAAGATCATCAAGGACATCAAAGGTCTAGCATGAAAGGGGGCAATCCTTGTCTGTTGATACGCAAGAAATAATTAGGTCATCTCGGTTCAATTCTACCTTGATGCTTGTATTAACTTGCTAAATCAAAATCCATGTAAGCAATACTCATGTCATCTCGGTTCAATTATACCTAGATGCTTGTATTAACTTACAACATTCAGAAAAAGTACCCAAAAAAATTGCCCAATGATGAAATAGGCACTTCAAAAATACTTGCAGTTTCAAGATGGCAAAAATCCATTTCGCATCCATTACACATCCATAAAAGCATCCGTATCCATACAATAAAGATACACAATGCAGAGTATTATATGAAAAGCTTCTGATCCTTTCATTCACAGTTCTTCTATCAATCTTCTATCTATCATTGTGTCATTTCCGTGTCAATTGAGTACATTTGGACATAACAAAAACATAGCATAAGGGGCATATCATATCACATGAGATAGTCATTAACATGATTAGATCATTTGCATTCATAAAAAATGCATTAGGTCATCCATATATGCTTGCAATCATAACATGGTGTCAACAGAAAAATAAAAAACATAGATAAGTACATCGCATAGCTAACATTCACATTTGCATACATAAAAGTACATATCAGATCATCATGAAATCATCTAAGTCTGCATTAGAATCATATCTCATAAAGCATCATAGTGTAGAAACATTAAACTACATTATCATGTAAAACATCACATAACATCATATAGACATAATAAACATGTGCATATGAAACATCATAAAGATAGAACGCATCCATGACATATAGCATAAACAACTGCATATAGAGAACATGTAGCCACATCATCATATAAGTATAACATCAAACATGTCCAAATGTACAAAATCAAAGTCCATCTCTGAGTCAAGTCATATAAAATGTATACATCACATAAATAATGATACATGTCTCGGTATAAAATGATACAGGTATATACATATCAAGCTATTTGAGCCATCAAAGAGTGTATACATAAAGCCAAAATATGGTACAAGTGCGAGTATAGGCTAGCCCTGCTACCGTGGGCCACTGCTCCCAGCACTACCCTCTCCATCCCCTCCTCTGCTAGCCCCATACTGCTGTGGGCCCATCACTGACCCTCCTGACTGTGATCCACTTGCCCTCTGAGGTGTACCTACTGCTGATTGGCTCTAGAAACTGGGTGCCCTTTGATCCATTGGCACAACCCTGTGGTACAGACCCCTATAATACTAATTCTGGGCCTATGCCCTAGAAAACGCCACTTGAACCTGCGCAAGCTGCGCCTATGCTTGTTGCACCTATGTCACTAAAAATGCAGTGGCCCCGTCTGTACCCAAGGTGGCTAAGGCCGCGTCTCTCTCCAATCTCAAAGCCCGCATGCTTGCCAAGGTTGCATCCTACTCTATAGTGAGCCTAGATAATACCTGTGTGTCGGCCTCTCTCTGTGACTTTGCCACTCTGAGATTAGCCCTGAGCTGTCTCACCTGTCCTTGCAGCGTAATAATGGCTTGTTGTTGTAAATCAGGCAAGGAAGGAGCCTAAGGAACCTGTGGCACCTGCTGCTGAGGCACTTGCTGCTGAGACACTTGCTGCGGTGCCGTCATCTATATTTTCTATCCCTACACCTACTGTGCAACCTGTGGCTGCTCTACCTGCTACTGCTGGGAGGGTCCCTCCCCCAATCTCCTCCTCTGTCTCTGCCTCCCTCTACCTCCATCTCCTCCATCTCCACTGCCTCCTCCTCATCCTCCATCATCTCCATCTCCCCGTCCTCCTGTCCCCGTCCTCTGTCTCCTCCTCCTCCTACCCGCACCATCCTCCTCATCTAGGCGAGGCACCAACTCTCCAGGTCCTGAGTACCTTAGGAACGGATGAGCTGCTAACCACTCCTCATAATTAGGAGTCATCCCTGCATCAATCACCTCTCTCCTCATCGGCCAAGCCACATAAGGAGTCTGCTGGAACTCTGCTAATGCCTCCTCATATGAAGCAACTGGGCCCCATCTGAACCGCTCTACATGGGTGCACGCAAACTAGACCTACCCCTGTGGCATACCCTGTATCCTCCCAAACTGCCTCTGTACCCTGCTAACAATCTATCTCTCCAATATAAACCATGTCCTGCCAATGAACCACCAAGTCTGGAAATAGTATGGCAGCTCATTTTCCTCATCATCCCAATGCTTGCAATCTAGATAGGGACACCAGATAACTCTATCTATATTTTCCAGTGCATGCCTCTAGTACTCAAGCTTCCCCAACTTGTGCTGGGAAAGAACACCTGCGTATCCGTAACTGTAAGGCTCACCCCTCTGCCTAGAAAACACACATATCAACCGAGTGATCGCAATATGCTCCCATAACCAAAACTGAAGTAGTGAAACACCTACCGACAAGCTGGCACCCCTGTGGTATACCACCTGATGCATATCATGGTATAGGTGCGCCAAAACATAGACACCCCATGCAAAATGGGTTCCCTCTGTAATCATCCTCTCCATGACCCCACCCCACCCAATCGGGAACCCATGTGACCTCCTATCGGGGTAGACAACACCCCCGATTAATCCAGCCACTATCCTTAGGAAGTAATCATAGTAGTCGTGAATATCTTGCCAAGAGATAACCTGTCCCTCCAGCTCTGCATCATCAAAGACTTGCCTACACTCTACCATTCCTACATCCCGCTGAGGATCATACTCTACTAGCTCACCCTGTATCGGTAAATGCATGATCCTATAAACATCCTCAAGTGTAATCACCATCTCACCCATAGGTAGGTGAAAGGTCCCATCCTCGCTATGGAATTGCTCTATAGCAGTAGTCAGCAAACCAAGGTTCGCACAAACCTTGGGCATGAAGCACACATAATCAAGTCCCATCGCACCAAGAGCCTCTCGATCTATCTCAGTAAGCATATATCGCTGCAATAATGGCAAGGGAAACTCCTCCCATGACATAAGCACATCCCAGATGTCCTCCTGCAATCAAGCCAAGCAATGCGTCAACTAGAACTGCATAGCTACTCAAAATTATCTAAAGCATCATATCACTTAATATATCACACTGATCAAAACAACATACAACATCTCTTGACTAGATTCCTGCAATCTCGGAGAATGCTTATCGATTGACGCATCGAGCAAGATGCCAATCAAGTCAATTTTGTTAAGTAAACTGACTATCTCAAGCATATGCACAGAACTAGATGGTGCATGTGCCATTTCACAATAATTATGCCACTTCTGGTAAATGCGCCACCAAATTGAGTACATGCGCAACTTCGGATCAAAAGTGCAACTTCTTAGTGAATGCGCCACAGCATGTCATCCATGCACAACTTCTACGTACGCGTCGTTTCCCATGTCAAAAGTGCAGAAACCTAATGTATGTGTCGACCCATATCATGCATGCGCAAAACTTGTATATGCACTGTTTCATACTGTAAATGCACCGAAACATATCATATGCACATTTTTGGAGTGCATATGCGCCGAAACACTGATCGGCACATCTATCTTGCCTAACTTTCCCTAGCATTTATTGCACTAATAAATGACCCTAGGTGAGTTTTTTCGAACTACATACCGGTGGTCCTACCTTAGATGGCCGATTGAACCATTGAACACGCTCAAAGCGGTGCTCCTTGCGTAGAATATCCATCTCTATGCCGACTGCTCTATGCTCTTCTACTCTCCTAAGCTCTCAAGGACCTATCAACAAAAGCCAAGTGTGCAAATGACTAGGATTGTGGACCCAGCTCCTATATATAGAAAGTGAACCCTAACTGGCTGTGTGGCGATTGTGACTACTACTCAAGTCTGTTTCTTCTCGTTTCTATGAACCGTAACCCATTTTTTTCAAACCTAACCTGTTTTTCTCCTTCTTCGTGAGATTGTCCGTCTCACGTCCTTCTGCCTTCTTCCCGTCCAATCTCCCAAGGGGGCATCTTATCGTTAAACTTGTACCAGGGGCAAACTAGGGCATGTATCGTTATCAGAAACTTATTCTTTGAAACAACGTGATAAAACACATTGCATCAAAGAGAGGAAAAATGTATACACCTTAAAATGATACGACTCGGTCTAAATAAATATTCTTAATATTTATTCTATTTAATTCCTCTATCAATAAATAAATAAATCAATTTATTTATTTGATTCATATTCCTCTAAGTTAATTAAATATCAAAATATTTAATTACCTCTTCTAAAGTCAAAATTAAATAAAATCCTTTATTTAATTTAAATTCTTCCAAACAATTAAATAATTCTTAATTATTTAATTAAGTCAATTCTTCTTCCAAATTTAAATAAATAAATCAAATTTATTAAAATCCTCTCAATCTCTAAAAAATAATATATAATCAAATATTTTATTTATTCTTCCAAATCATGCACAAACAATTAAATAAATTTATTTATTTAATTTGCTTTCTTATCTTCTAAAAATCTTCCAAATCTTCTAAAGATAAATCTTCTTCTTCATGCACACAAAATTAAATAATTTATTATTTAATTTCTCTCAAATCATGCAAAAGCAAATCTCAAGTTGAGTTAACTGACTCAATCAACCTTGTTTTTATCAATATCTCTTAAATTAGAAAAAAATATTCTAATTTATGAAAGCAAATCTTATATTTATCTTTTAAAGTAGTTAACTCAAACAAAACAACTTTTGTGTGACACTTGTCTTCTTTCTATTCACACACATTCTCTCAAGGTTTCTATATTGTTGATCTTCTCATTCTTTCTATACCGTTGATCTTCTCTCTCACGAGTCTATAAATTGAACCCTATTCCTCCATTTCATTCATCCAAGCTTTTAGTATTGTTACTCTGCAGGAATTATAGTGTACCTTTGGCACCAATTCCCTCATTGCTTGCGATCAACTTGTTACCATATCATTATCATTGTTTTGAAGCTCATCTTCATTGCAATAAACTATCACAACCATTCCCATTTGAACATATTGGAAAATAGCAAGGAAGTGTGCCTTCTGAGGGCCATATTCATAAGCAAGATCATTCAAGATAGGCAATCAATGGAAGCCATGAAGTGAAGAGGTTTGCAAAGGTTTTGTTCTTTGTTTGATTGATTTCTTTATTTCTTATTTCATTGAGTTTTGGGTATTATTGATATATTATATTGATTATTCAGTTACACCAATTTTTCCTTAACACTAATACTTCATTAACTTGGTGATACTGCTGATTAGTTCTTCTAGTTTTCCAGACAACAATTCTAAGGCCAGTAATGATATCTTCTTGATCTCCTATCAACAAATCAACATTAGGCTGCAAAACTGGTGCATGTCTTCCCTGAAGAACCATAAAGATCAACTAAGCAACTCACAAAGATGTATGATAACACAAAAATAGTTCGATCCCTAGTAGAGTCAGCAAAAATATGTTGGTTAACAGATTTGTCACCTATATACTCACGCCCAAACAAGTGACAAATGTAATCAATAGTTGAGCACAATATATTGGTATTCTACACAGGCTCTCTGCTTATTTAACAAGGTGCAGCTACTTTCGACAGATATTCTAAGAAATGTAAACTTGAGAGTTCTTTTAACCGGAAAGCAAAATAAAGGTAGAGCTTTTAACCAAAAAGCAATAAAGGAAAATCTACAATTCTAGCTTTAACACTAGAAGTTCACAGACTTCTGATAGCAGAACATACATTGAAGATATCATACATATACATGAATTCACCACCTTTAATGGGATATCAATAGATAAACTTTTCAAAGCAGTGACCAAGATTTTCTAACATCCAACCACCAGAATATATGAATACCATTAACATCAATAGAAACACATCCAACATAAGAAGAACATGAATTCAAATAATCATAACACAAAGTTCATGACCATCCAAATCTCCACTGTATTAATTGTATTACATATACTAAAGTAGCTGAAAACAAAATTAATTGTCAACCTTTCAAAAAACAAAGTTTTGCCAAAAAGAAGATCCTTCAGTCGAAAGGCCATTCAGAATATATAGCCAGCCAAACCATAACTGTCTTGAAAAACTATAACGACTTCTTGAAATAGCTGATTAAAAGATATTTTAACAATAATAATAATAAAGTGCCCTCCAGAGCCAATAGTTTAAGAGCAAGTATGAAATAACTTAAAATCATGAAATTAAAATTCAATTCAGGACTTGCAAGTCGACGTTGCCATCGTCCACCTCGTTCATCTCCTCATCTTCCTTCGACTATCCACCTTCTCCTGTGACACTTTGCACCACCTAGGGTACCTGTGCTCACAATCTGGCTTTGTACGCTCTAAACTTGTTGAGAACTGGTGTCAATGTCATGCCAGGTGGTGATCCAGTCATGATGATGTGATGCTTCCTCTTCATGATAACCCGCTTAGAGTCAGTCACCTTACGATATACTTCATCAATGCCACCCCTGCAAGTGTTGATGTAAGCTGCCCACTTAGATAATCTTCCCAATAATTCCCCCGTGATTGTATTGTAATTTACTATCTCCTAAGTGACCACCTTTTTGAAATTCTGTTTACTTTCCTTGACATCCAACAACTTCTCATCATCTGTTCCATTAGTCTCTATCTCCAAAGCAACAAAATCCCTTTTAATTTTCATTATTTATCTATAATAAATTGCTGCTACTTTTCCCATTTCTTCTTCAACTGTGGCAATAATACAAATTTTCCATTCCAATGTATCAGCCCACACAACTGTATCAAGCTCCTTAGGATTAGCTATGATCCCTTGGGCCATTAAGAGGCCAGGGTCCATTTTGGCAATGTCCTACACTTCCTTAGAGGCTACACATAGGTTGTGGTGATCACTTCAAGTTTTATCAAAATCCAAGATTAGAGCCTCCCTCTTAGTATGTATAATACCAAACAATTTAACTACCTCCTCAATAAGAATAAGACCATCAAGAATAATTCTTTCAACCCATTGATCCATAGCTTTCTTCAAAGATAGAGAATTCTTGACTTGCTGGAGTAGGTTTGGATCAAAGGTGCTGAGGTTGACAGCTGAGGATGCTTCAGTCGAGGGAGTCATGATTTTAGACATTGCATTAGCAAAAGAGGATAGTAAACTTACATGTGCAAGTAGCTTTGAATTTTTATCTTGAAGTCCTTTCACTCTCTTAGAAATATTATCAACAGAATATCGCATATGATATAAATCACCCTCAATAGTTGATGGCCCTAGGTCCACTCGGTTCACTTTGAAATCTGCTTCAGTTACCTCATCTTCATTTTTATCAACCAGCAGATCTGCAATTTCTAAGAACTAATTTCCTGAGGTGGTATCAGTCACTATTCTGGACATTCTTTTTGCACATTTAGGCTTTGGGACCATTTGTAACAAGCTGGCAACAATGTCAACACCTTCATCAGTAGGAAGGGTATACCTTTTCTTCTTCTGCACTACCTTCTTCAACCAGCTTGGGGATGAGACTAGCACATTAGCGGCATTGGTAGCATCCATTATAGGTACAGGGTGAGAATTCTTCTCATGTATCTCCTTTTACTGAGGGGAATTTCGTGACCTTACAATGAATTTAATAAATTATCATCTCCAATTTGGGCAAAGATGAATGAATCAGAATCACTTACATGATTACTGAGTGGGGGCACATGGTCTACTTTGGATGTGGAAGTAGCCAATTTGGTATTCCTTTTTGTTGCCTCAGCATCCAATTCACAAATGGTCTTCAACTTGCCAATCTCCTCAGGCAGACCTTCACCATCGCCATTTGATTGTGAACTAACTCTTTGCAAAGTTCATTCCAAACTAGACACCCTCCTGTGCAAGGTGGCAGCCTGGGACCTAGTTTGGTTCTGAGAGGCTGAGTCCCTTGGTGTTGATGAACCAACACACTCCTTGATCTTTGTCTGCAACCACTTTTTTGTTCTCCTTAAAACATGAAATGACAGAAACATAATATCTATAACTTCCTTTTCAGATGATTTTATTGGGGGCAAAGGTTCCCTCGACACTATATCATATTCTTCACCTAGAAGATTTGAAAAATCATCAACTATATTAGGGACCTAAATGTTTAGCTTGAAAGCACAGACCTGATCAATAGTTAATCTCATCCACTTTCTCCTCTAAACTTCTCTTTCATCAATACAGTCTTCCCATAAATCTTCAATATGGGGAAGATGTAAGTAGGAACCACCTCCATGCATATTTTCTTTTATGAAATTCTTGCTATCAAATGACATACAGGGAGACAAACTGTGCAGACTGAATTTAGACAACAACTTATCTACATTCCGAGCACCATCATTAGTTTTGTATGAATAAAAACTGAAAGACACGGGAAAAGAATACCCTTTCTTTTTCATTTCATGGTATTTGACATTGACTGTTGCCATTTGGCGACAAACCTCCAGCAACACCAAATAATCAAATGGATACCGAGTCAATTTTAATGGGGTATTTTCATAACCCCCAATTCACAGATATGAGAAGTGGTCAAACTGTATGTAAAAACTACCAAACTTCATAACCAAAGTGGACACTTCTACAGAAAATCTCTTCTCTAAAGAGCCATCAATTCTCTTAGCTAACAGGATTTAAAAAGCATCATTTACGCATATGAAATCTTTCATACCTTCACTCTTTTGTAGTTGAGGGAAAATTTGATACACAGGCGTACTTGCCAAAGAACTCCCTTGAGTCCTCAGACCAGGCCAACCAACCTCTTTACGAGCCAAGATGTAGACTAACTAGGAGCACATGTGAAACCTCACGGTTCATGTAAAATTCATCAACTGATCCTGTAGACACTCACTGATAATTTTTGGCCAGTCAATTTGGTGGTCACCACAGATTAACAAAATAAACTTGCACATCCAAAACTCAAACACATTTGACTCAGGGTTTCCAACAACTCTGTTCAAGAGGGTTATCATGTTAGAGATTTCTTCTTTGAAATGGCTCCTTTTCAAATTAGCAGGCAACTGAGATTTCCTAGTCTTTTCTTCTTCCAGCCAGCTCTTGGCAATGCAGGCACGACACCAGTCCTTTTTCTCATTATAGTAATTCCAGGTCAAGGAAACAGAGACATCAACATTATCTTCATACTCCTCTAGGTTCATGGCCAAAGCAATAGATTCAGAATCAATTCTAGCCACCACAACACCATTGGGAGTCTTTATCTTGTAAGAATCTGGGAAGTAACTATTTGCACATGCAACCATCAATTTTAGACAATGGACAGTGAGCAGGAAACCACCAGCTTTGTCTAATCCACTACTAATAATTTTCTCCGCCAGAGGAGTTCTTTTCTTGGACCACATTGTTCTGCAAAAATCATCCAAGTCTACATGGCCCAGATTTGCATCTCTCACTTCAGAAAGACCATTCTCCACAATAGAAGCCATGGGGGTCCCTTCGAATTTAAACTTCATTTTTATATGCTCTAGAAACTAGAAGACAACAGATTTGGAGATACAAGCAGAGAGCAGAGGATGAGGTGAGACACCAACAGAAAATTATTTGTGCATATACATGGGAAATGAAAATCTCTAACTCTCCAAAGAAGATATGAAGCTTTTATAGAGAGAGAAAGAGAGTTACTAGCTACACTGACTTGTAAAAATTGCACTGTGCTAAAATTCCGCACGTATTGAACTAGCCATTTATCCCTCTGCAATGCTTTCTTTACATATAATATCACCTTTGGCGATCGTAGGAATTAATTCAAGTCACTTCTCATAATTTCATCCAAGGAAGATATTAACTTTGGTGGTGGATTTGTCATTTCAAATCATAAATGCATGCCTCGACTTTCCCTCTAAGAATTGTGCCACTACCTTTGCACGTACTTTAGATTAAATACAAAGTGACAAGTGTCATTCTTCCGTATAGTATGCCAATGTAGCCAAACACTACTTGGGAAAGTGTGCTATGTGAAGTCAGCCAGTCAGGCCAAAGATGAACTCTTGAACTAGGAGTCAGAGATTCAAAACTTCAAAGAATCCCCAACTACCCGACTACAAAGGAGAGACACGACAAATGACTCAAGGCACGAGAAACACAAAGCAAGTCAGAAAGTCAAGCTGTTCGAGAACTTGTGAACCCATTGACTTTACTTCAAAGATGCGGAAGATCATTGACTTACCAAAGGGACTAAGTCAATTTGGCCCATAGAAATGAAATAAGTGAAAAGACCGTTAAAGGATAGAAGGGGAAAAACAAAGAATGGACTAGGACGCCCTTTTTCAAAAAGGGAGGGTAACAATGCTATAACAAGAGGCTGGATAAGATCGTTGAAAGTACAAATGTTAAAGTTGATGAATGCAAGGAAAGAACTTCAGAATTAAGTGGATATGAATCAGATGATCAGGATGTTTCAGAAGTGGTGCCGCATGAAGACAACTCAGATGAAGAAGAACAAGCTTTGGTAAGTGTTACCAAAATTCCAAGATATGTAAGAATCAGTCATTCTGAAGATCAAATCATAGGAGATAAGAGGAAAGGGGTCTTAAGTAGAAGAAAATCTGTAGAGGAACAAGTAAATTTTTGTTTGATTTCCAAGATTGAACCTAAAACTGTGGATGAGGCTTGCAAAGATGAGAATTGGATAAAGGCTATGGAAGAGGAATTGATGTAGATAGAGAAGAATTAGACTTGGGATCTTGTTCCCAGGCTAGCAGACAAGAATGTAATTGATACCAAATGGGTCTTCAAAAATAAGATGAATGAGAATGGTGAAGTGGTAAGAAACAAAGCAAAGTTGGTATGCAAAGGATACACTCAAGTTGAGGAAATAGACTTTGAAGAAACTTTTGCTCCAATGGCAGGGATTGATGCAATAAGGATGTTTTTGGTTTTTGCAACATACAAAAATTTCAAGGTTTACCAAATGGATGTAAAGTCTGCTTTCTTAAATGGAGAATTGGAAGAAGAAGTCTATATTAAACAACCGGAAGGATTTCAGTCATTAGATTAGGGTGACATGGTATACAGATTAAAGAAAGATTTGTACGGATTAAAACAAGCTCCTAGGGCATGGTATGCATGGTTGGACATGTATCTCATACAAATAGGGTTTAGTAAAGGTACTATAGACAACAATCTCTACTTCAAGATCAATGATGAACAAATCCTAATTGTTGCAGTCTTTGTTGACGATATTATTTTTGGAGGCAATGAAGGTATGTGCTTAGTTTTTGCTGGAGAAATGCAAAGTGAATTTGAAATGTCCATGATTGTAGAGATGAACTTCTTTTTAGGACTACAAATAAGTCAATCAGATAAAAGTATCTTCATTTCTTAGTCTAAGTATGTGAAAGAGTTGTTAAAGAAATTTGGGATGGAAGACTCTAAACTAGTCTGCACACCTATGATAACTGGTTGTAAGTTGAGTAAAGATGATAACTCACCATTGATAGATCAGAAAAGGTATAGATCTATGATTGGTAGATTACTTTATCTGACTCAAACCAGACCTGACATAATGCATGTAGTATGTCTTGTGGCAAGATTTCAAGCAGAACCTAAGGAATCACATGTGATGGTTGTCAAGAGAATTCTCAGATATTTAAAAGGTACAATGGATTATGGTTTGTGGTATCCTAAGGACAGTGACTTTACTCTCAGTGCATATACTGATGTAGATTGGGCCGGAGATGTGGATGACAGAAAAAGTACAAATGGAGGTGCATCCTTCTTGGAAAAAAGATTAGTATCTTGGTTGAGCAAGAAACATGATTCAATATCCATGTCTATTGCAGAAACATAATACATTGCAATAGCATGTAGTTGCACTCAAGTGTTATGGATGAAGTAGACTTTGAAGGACATTAGAATTGTGTGTGAAGATCCCATTTCAATCTTTTGTGACAACACAAGTTCCATAAACATATCAAAGAATCTAGTGAGGCATTCAAGGACAAAGCACATATCTATCAAGTATCATTTTTTGATAGAAAAAGTGACAGAGAATGAAGTCAAGTTGGAGTATATTTCTACCAAGGATTAGATTGTAGACATTTTTACCAAGCCTCTGCCTAGGGATACTTTGGGGTATCTTAGAGAAAAGTTAGGGGTTATCACCCCTCCTACTCTAAACTAATATGCACAATAGTGCATCAGTCCAGAGGTGCTCAGAGGTCTGGATTGATGCTTTTTAGGGCTACTTATAAGGGGGAGTAGTCAGATCAATAAAAAGAAAAAGCATAGCAGTGCAGGTAGTAATCAGAGATGGTTGTTGAAGTCAAGAGGATTATGAAGTTACCTCTCATGGGAAGCAGGTGGATGATGTTGATATAAATTTCTGATAAAGAGTAGTAAAGTATTGTAGTGTTGCTGACAGATGAAACAATACAGTAGCAACAAGACCCTAAGGTGAGAATTGACAAACCAAGAAGGAGAGAACTTCCAATGAAGAATCAATGTTGCAGTCAGTGAAAACATCAAGTAAGGGGGAGTAGTCAGTTGAAGAAAGTTCAGAAGAGAGATTGGATCAGAACAGAAGAGTGCAAGTATGCGCCCTTTGCCATTGATGTCAAAGGGGGAGAGAAGTCATGTGAAAAAATCAGAGTGTAGATGTAAGAGAAAGGGGGAGAATTTTGGAGAAAGAAAGCATGCAGAGAAAGGGAGAGAATCTTTTCTTAATGGTTGTTGCAGTTTTTCACATCATATGTTGCCATCAATGACAAAGGGGGAGATTGTTACAAGTATGTGCCTAAATGGTGTTGTCACTGATGTCAACATATCATTGTTGTCATTGGTGTCAATTGTATCTTATTCTATTACTTGTTTAGAAGACTTGTATGTTGAGGATATTAAGAAAATTAGCCTCTCCAGAAAAAACAAGTAAGTTACAGAGAAGTGTAGTACAGACAGTGAGTTGTATGTTCAAGAACAGTTCGGTAAACTTCTCTACATTTATTGCTTCTTGAAGATCATGGTCTATGGATTGAAAGTAAGTTAGGGGTATGTCTGAGGATGCTACATTCTAGGTTTGAGCCCTCCACATGAAGATCTAAGTGAATTGTGTTCACCAGAGAGAAACTTGTTTTTTCAGTAAGTTCAGTTGGGATAGGAAGAAAGTATTCTGCTCTGCATTCCTCCGCAATAAAGTATTTTGTTCTGTGGTTTGAGAGTGAAGTCTATGATGATCATAAGTTCCTACAATTGTAGTGGTTCATGTTTTGGTGGTCCGCAAGCTATCTTCCTTTTATGACAATTGAAGACAAAGAAGTTCATGTGTTTCGGTGAGAAGATTCCTATGGATAAAGTGGCTAAGGGTTGTGTGGTTGCTCCTGATGATTATAATATGCTTGTGGATACCTCTTGATCATGTTCCCATCTTTACATTGGTCCATGTGAAAGAATTGTGAAGGTGTTTCGAAGATTACTTCCGGATAGTGTGTTGTGTAACCAGCTTGGCCGACCTGGTTAATCCCAATGATTGTGGAGATCTCTTGAAGATTGTGGAAGCATGTTGAAGCATGGAAGATCATGTTTGAGTCCCAGCTAAGGCATGACATGATCTGCATTCATTTTTATTTCATCTCCCTTGCATAATGTTGTAATAGGTCAAGATCTATTTTGTAAATGTTTGTAATGCCGACCTTGGAGATTGTTCCAATGGTTGATGATTGTAATGTTGACCTTGATGATCATTCCAAGGTTGATGTAGTGTATAAATACTTGTAGTTGAGTCATGGAAAAGTTGTCCTTGAGAGAAAATTAAAAGATTTTAAGAAAGGTCCAAAAGGCAGAGTAGAGAAGAGGAAGAGCAGAGAAGAGGAAGAGCATAGAAGAGGCAGAGCAGAGAAGAGGTAGAGCAGAGTGGAGAAATTGTTGTACTTCAATAATAAGCATAAAAAGGTGTTGATCGTGGTAGCATGTCTAGAAGTGAGCCACTAGTAGGGTCTAACAGCCCTCAGGGTTTAACAACCCTTATTGTAATCTTGCTAGGTTTAGGGTTGAGGCAGTGAGCCTGCTAGACCTAGTTGTTCTTCATGATAGTGAGTCAGTATAATTAGGCCCGTGGAATGACCAAGCCTGATCATCATTATTTCAAGATTACAATATATATTGAGAGCTAATCCTCTCCGTGGTTTTTCCCCACCTTGGGGTTTTCCACGTAAATCTTGTGTCTCTTGTGTTTGTTGCAGCATATGTGGTTAAGTTTCTAATTTTATGGTTTCATGGTTAAATCTTAATAATTACGGATAAGTGTTCAATGTTTTAATGCAGAAGTGTTTGAGTTTTTAAGACAATTGATTCACCCCCCCTCTCAGTTGTCCAACGCATATCAACACTTGTAATATCCAAAAACCATCATAATATGATCTTGGTAGTAGTATAAAAGCTCATAAAAGGTTTATCATTTTATTCCTAGAAACTTGATAGATGGTGCACCATTCCTTGCAAGAAGATTCGTTCAGGAGATCTTTAGACTCCATGCAGTTCTAGAAAAGATTATCTCAAATAGAGATGCATGGATGACTTTGAAGTTTTAATAAACCTTGTTTTCAATACAAGGAACTTAGTTGAACTTTAGTTCATCTTATCACCTAAAGACTAATAGTCAAATGGAAAGGGTGAATCAAGTATTGGAGGATTTACTATGATCGTATTACATGGAGGAATAGTATAAATGGGAGGAGTACGTACCATTAGATAAGTTTGCTTATAATAATTCCTATCAATTTGCTTTGAAAATGGCTCGATTTGAGGCACTGCATGGCACAAATTGTAGAATACCCATTACTTGGGATATACTAGAAGATAAGGTGTGTATTGGGCCATAGATGCTAGCAAGAATGAAAGAGAAAGTCAAATTGATAAGGAAAAGATTATCTAAAGCCAATGACAGGTAGAAAATTTATGTGAACCTAAAGAGAATTGCAAAATAATTTTTTATGGGAGACAAAGTTCTTCTTAGAGTTGTTGGTTCCCAAAATAACCACAATCCAAAACCCTAAAACATTACCCAATCACCTAGGCTAGGGGTGTCATCAATATGATTAGAAAGTGATTAATTAACAGGTTAAGGAAGATTTTGGCCAACAAACGAGAGTGGGTTTTCTCTCCTACACTACGAGCTTAGCTTAGACTCAAGAGGGTGTTCCTCGAGGTTGGATAATCGGATGAACAACCGTAAAATTGGTGGCTAAACCTAGCTCACTAACTTGATTCCAAACACTGTCACTAAAGCAATAAAAACTAGCCACATAAACCTCAATATAGCTGATTACACATTTTGCACATGCACCCATAAGTTGCATTTCTCATATCCCCATAAAGTTATATTCATTTAATGTTTCTTACATAGTGGAAAAATGCAAACATGCATGACATGGCTCACAAAATGTTCAAACAGTTTCAGACTACCACACATTTGTCCCAAGTTATTGCATTGAATCATGAGCAACATGTAACTAAAACTAAACCTACTCCTACAACTACCCATAATAGAGGTTTGTTTAAATGAGAGTGATTGACTCTTCCCCAAATTGGACCGGTGCCTATTCCATTGGGCAACTGAGTCACGAACAACAAAGAGGAAGGGGAGGCATCTAATAGAGGATCAATAGGAATTAGACATGTATCTTCATACAAATTAAAATTACATCATAAACAGGGGACATACGTATTTATCCCAAACTAAACTATACAACAACCCATTTGCAACAAAAGGAAGACCAACACAAAAGCTATGTATTGAATTAAAATTATGTCACATTTATCTTACTTATGTTACAATTGCACCAAAAAATGTGGTGAAGGAAATATACAACTGTGATTTACATATTCCCTGAGGTATTACAAACAATCATGGAGACATATCCCTACCTAGATGCGCTTTACACAACCAACCTTACTCTATAAAATTCATCACTTCATTTACTGCCTAGAATGGTGTGAGTTGAAGCCCTACAATCAACACGAATTTTTGTACTTTCAAAAAATTGGTTCCAAGACCAACCCTTATTCCTTCTTCATTCAGGTTTTTATAGTGCTACAATGCTTTGCTGGGTGGGAAGAAAATTAGGGCAAAACAACAAAAAATTTCAAAATCAACTACCACCACCAACCACATTAACAAAAGCATTTAATTCGATCCATATCCACCTCATCTAGTCAAACATTAATGGTGTGCAGGGATGTGTCTAGAAGGAGAGTCCACAAACACATTTTAAAACAAGTCAAAACTTTAATTCTATATTTTTTTAATATGGTGTTCCTGTTCGTCAGTGATTTCCCACTGACCATGAATATGCTAATTTCACTTTCTTCTCTCTTTATTCTTCCTTGGAAACACTTTAACTTTACATGCCTTAGCCATTTTTCTCATTTTTCACTCTTCCCATATTTGTTCTTGTCCTTCAGTGATTTATCATCGACTAGGAACATGCTGATGGCCTGCCCTCTAGCCATGTTCCTATCCGTCAGGGATTTCCTACCGACTAGGAACAAGTCAACTACACACTTAAAACTTAGCCAATTTTCAAGGATTTTCAAAGGAAAACATAAGGTAAATACATAGGGGCACAATCAAAGGGGACTTTGATAGATTTTAGGAAAAATTAATGCATGCTCAAGAACAAGAAAATCTGGGTACCAACATTGGCTCTGGTTGGGGACGTGTGGCAAACTTGGCACAACAAGAATCAACTATCTCTGGACAGACCAAAAATTAAAAAATGAGGATGAGAGGAGGGGAAAACACACACACAAACAACGTATGTACAAGGCAACACAATGGAGATATGTACAACACATAACACAACCATTGGCATGAAGGATTACAATCATTGAAAGTATGATTGTGAATCCAAATTTTAACACACTACAGGTCAAACTTGCACAAGATGGAAGAAATTACTTGCCTTTATCAAAGATAAGTTGGATGAAGGCACTTATCTCCCTCAAACCACATCTGTAATCATCATCCATCCACAACAAAAAATGATTTGTATCTTCATACACTAGGCTGCAAAAATGCCCATGAAGTGCCACTCCACCACAAACAACATTGCAATATGGAAACCATAAATAATAGGTGCTTGACCTATTCAATTTCACATCATGCTTGTCTCCAACAGCAAGGGGTGATACATTAAAAAATAGACCAACACTAAAAGAAATGGATGGAAATAAGTATCCATCAACAAATGCAACATTGTTATACTTGCTGGCCTCCAAGTGTGAATCAAGGAAAAAAGAAAATGCCTCCAATTCACAAGGCAAATAAATTTTTTCCTTAATGTACCACTGATCTAAAAAAGAAGGCAAATCTTCTTGCAAATCAAATTCGAAAAAATCCAGCTCTATCATATCTTCGAGTTGGGCCACAACATGCTGATCTTCAACTTGGCATTTGTGTTGCTGCTCAACATCCTCTTCATTTGTATGTTAGACCCATGTAAATGATTCCAATTCACATAAAAAACTATCATCCACATCAACAAAAACTTGTCCTTCATCACAAAAGAATGTTTCATAATCACAATTGTCAAGTTCTTGGACAATGGGCAGTCAACATACACAATTTTTACATGTGCTAATGCAACTACCAATGTCTGAATCACAAGCATAATTTAGGCTGTAATCTATACCATCAGTACAAAAAACAACACCGTGAGACACCTCAAGTGGAGAACCAAGTTCTTCTAATTGTCTCTCTATTTCTTGTTCATTTAGGCAACCAACTGTGTCACATATACTGTTCCAAGTGAATTGGTGACACTCTTCTTCCTCATGTATTCTTTTATCATTTTCTTGTTGCTAATGTGAAGCACACTCTGCATGGGGAAGACAACATACCTTGCACCAAAGAAACATGATCTCATATGTGTCTACATGATCACCGTCTTCATACTCTTCAAGGGTAAACTCTTCGTATTGAAATTCCATGACTACACTAACATTTATCTCAAATTGATTATCGCTAAGTGCAACCACATCCATAATCATCCTCATGCACACAAATTGAAGTAGCTTCATCAAAATCCAATGGAACAAAATAGGGAAGCTCATCAAACAAGAAATAAGTTTCTTTCTCACATTGAACATCACTTGCGAGTGCACACATAATATGATCAACCTCACAAGTTGATTGACTTGACTGCTCACTCATGCACATGCCTTCCTCTTTATTCAACAAGCCACATACCTCAACAATAGACTGGAAGTCATCATTTGTTCTATCATTTTCATCTTCATCTTCAATTGATGAACAATCCAACTACAGGTAGGTACACACACTATCCTCATCATCTACATCATTGTCATACAATGCACCACCTTCACATTTCACCCTTCTGACTACACAATCATATGCATTTGATGTTGTACACATCTAATTGGTTGAATCCACATGATTTCTGTTGTTCAAATCAACATGTTTATCACTAGCAATAATCACATTTGTGGATAACAACTTCACTATGTAGTCATGTCTCATCTTTTCCAAATAGTTAGATAGGCATAAATATGTCTGCTGCATACTTGTTATTTTAAAATCTTCTCAGATAAAACTCAATCCAATTTCATATGCTTAAAAAAACATATCAATGCAAGTGGGAGTGTTAGGTCTAAAATTATCTAGAATGATATAAAGGGCAATGATATAAAGGGCAACTGCGAACCTATGGCCAAAGTCCATGCTAGACTCTCCCTCTGTTCTTTTAATTTTTTCTATCTCTATGACAAGATCAGAAGGGTCTAAACCTTTTACAAACTCATTTTCAAATGCAGCCACAAGTTCATTCCAAGAGGCAAAGAACTACCCTGGAAAGCTTTGAATCCATTCTCTTGCCTTTCCATGCAATGACCTAACAAAAAATCTCACCCACATGTCTTCATCTTCAAATTGGAAACTTTTCATAAAATCTAAAAAATCAACATGTGTGTCCCCTTCCCAAATGCTATACCCATCAAAATTGGGAAACATCTGTAGACCTTGGCTAGCATGCTCATTTTTTTATAATCAACCCAAGAGAGGTCTAATTGATTGTAAATAAGATCCAAGGGAGTGATTGGGAACTGAGAAATCTAATTTTTGGGGGTAGCAGGGAAGGCATTGGATTGCACCCTAGATTTTAGCTGCCTTATACATTTTTTAATTTATTTTTCTTACTACAATATGGACTCTAGTAGATGAATGTCTTTATCAATTTCATATTGCTGTATTGCTGACTTGTTTTGGTTTTGCATGGGTGCATATAGGTTTGAATTTGTAAAAGGAGTAGAGCCATGACTTGAATAGGCATTAGTATAATAGTTATGGGCTTCAAATCCAATGTAATTCCTAGGGTCTAAAACATAAGAAGATGCATATGGAGGGGCATCCCTAGGATACTCATACTCATACCTAGATGCCATAACTAAAACATTCTACAATTTTGGGTAGAAAACTAAGGCATATCAAATTTGTTCCTTCAACATGACAAGAACACAAACTTCAAAGGGTAAGAAGAAAACATGCACCTTTATTTTACCAGCTACTGTACCTTGAAATGAGGCATTTAAATCATCAACAATACACCATAAAACAACAACAAACAAATCCTTTTTGTAACAATAGAGTTACCACCTCTATCAAAGAGGAAATCCTTGAAACATAACAATCTCCAAGGTTGAAAATTAATTTTGGGCTCTCCAACCAACAAAGTCTTCAACTTCGTTTCAACCCAGCAACAAGATCTTCCCTAGTAATGGCACCAAAATATTAGCATAAGTTGATGAGCTGCCAAACACTATGCAAAAAGAAATGTAAACAACAAACTGATGCAAACTTTGATGACTATTACAGAGGTATATAAAATAGAACAACCTTTTAATTCATCCTCAAAAATGGTGCCACAATGTTGGTTCCTAAAATAACCATAATCCAAAACCCTAAAAGATTACCCAATCTGATGTAGAGATGTCAAGACTCCAATGATAATCTAAAAAGATCAAGAGATTCAAATAGCTTGTGGGCTTCAATCAATAAGACTTCACTAGTCTTCTCTTTGCCTTAAACTCCACCAAAGGGTTCAAATTTGGATTCAAACTTCTCAGATGAAATATTGTACCTTCTAGGGTCTCAACCTACCCCAACCAACAAGGTTCAATAGGTTTCATACACCATTTTGCTTGGTTCTTGACAATTCCACTTGACTAGGCCTAATCCTAGTAGCCCTGTTCAGTGACTAATTTGCATTTTCTCTCAACTTTCCCAAAGTACTCTTAAAAAAAATGATTGATTTGGATACCCTCTATTGATTTACAGAACATATCTCAAACTCATATGCTATTGTTTTGGGCCAAACGTGATTGTCCTAACACCCTGTTGCCTTCCCACAACGCCTAAATTGCCCACTTTACAAAGGAACCCTATTAAATACTTTTCCCACACACTTCAAACCTTGAAAAAGTCTTAGGAAAGGGTTCAAAACAAAGGATTTTCCAGGTCTCAAACAAGGGTTTGCTCATTTGCATGTTTAAATACTAAAACCTCATTTCGAGGGCCCAAAACCTAGGGCTTCCTAGATCTCCCACTTCCAATCACTTCCAGACCTCATTCAAAGGTCTAACACCATATCCATGACCATACTAGACAATAACAAACATAAAAACACCACCTTGTTAAGACAAATCTCCTGCTGTTATAACCATGCCACCATTTCAATGCTCTTCCACATGCAAACTTTGACTTCAAATGGTGATCACCTTCTAGTTTGTACTCCTCCTACCTTGCAAAGGTTAAATAATCATAGTATACATGTTAGAAATGACCTATCCCATGAGAACCAGGGTCTTACATTCATGGGAAGGCCCAAAGATGCATTGCCACCTCTCAAAACACACAGAACAGTCTGCTATTTTTTATAACAGTCAATATAAAAAGAAGCAAAACCCACTTCAGAACCTCCTTAAAGAATAGAATGAGATCTATTATTGTTAGATGAGGTCCTAAGACATTTCCCAACACTCAAAAATTAAAAAAAACCAACAGAAACAAGAAGGAAATGCAAGAAAAACTAAAATTTACTCTTGTTTTCAGCCTGCCATACAACCCAGGCCTCCAAAAATGCTTCCCCCCTCACATATCACGCCTTGAACAGGCTTATATAACCTCTCCCTAACTTCTACAACCAATTGCCATCAGTTAGGGATGGTTAAACTTTCAAAAACTAATCAAAAAGGCTTTTCCTGCCTAAATGCATAATTTAGAAATTTGAATTTAAAACTTTGGTTTAAAGGATTTCTACCTTATTTAATGAACTCCTACCTTATTAATTCACCATGTATGATCTTCTTATGTTCACTATACTTTCTTACTGGTCTTAGACACCTCTATTTGACTCTAGGGGCACTATTGGCTCATCTTACATCATTTTTGGTCCTAGGGTCCTTACCATGACCCTCAGGACATTTAACTATTACATCATTTTGAATATTGCAGCATGCCATAATTGGTTGTAAGGTGTCCCAATTGACTTGATTTGTTCGATAGGTTCCTTCCATGGTCATTTTTGTCTTCTTACTCCAAGGTATTCTTTTAGGTGCTTCTGCACCATACTCCCCAGCATGATAAAAACTCTTGTCCCAAGAGGCATGTGATCTACTCCAAACCTCCTATAGTCTCTTTGAAATGTTCCTCTGATTTGTGATAGAAAACATGAACTCTCCAAGGGTCATCCTTCTGTTAGGGTTAGCCAGAAGAAGATATCAATTAAATGCAAATAAAGATTAAACAGAGGAATGGAAATACACAGAAATAATAACAACGAGAGACAAGTTTTAACGTGGTTCACCCAAACTCGGGCTACATCCACCAAATAGAGAGTCCAATATTATTATCCAGTAAATCAAACCGATTACAATCAGTAATCCTTGCAACTCAATACTGCTACAAATGTTACAATATAATACCAAAACCCTAACCCTTAGCCGCTTTTTATCAAGCTTTTTGTCAGTTACAAAAATAGGGTTTTCTTATGTCGGTCAATGAAAAAATAACTCCCGGTGCATTATAAAATAATAAAAAATCGTGTGAGGTTTCGGGGGCGTTGCCCCTCGACCCCGCCCTATATCGCGACAGGGAACGCGCTAGGGGCGCTGCCCCTTGACCCCGTCTTAGGGGCGCTACCCCCAAACCCCCGCAAGGGGCACTGCCCCTTGACCCCGTAAGAATTTGGGGGGAAACCACGCTGATAAAAGTGGGGTAAATATAACCTCCAAGTCTGATTAGGCTCCATATAACAACAATCTCCCACTTGGAGACTGATCAGACTCCACACCATATCATCTCCCATTTGGAGACTGATCATAACATCATTGACCCTGTAGCTCTGACTGGAAATAAGCACCCTGGACTCTGCTATTCTGTTTTTGTTATTTTCAGTCTAGAAGACCAACTGAAGCTGAAGAGGAGCTCAGCTTCTCCCTTGTCACTGCCTTTGTAAACATATCTACTGGATTGTCATCTGTATGTATCTTTGCCAGCTGTAACTGTCCATCATCCAACACTGACCGAATGAAGTGATACCTCAACTATATGTGTTTGGTCTTTGAATGCAAGGTAGAATTCTTTGCAAGATGTATGGCACTCTGGCTATCCATAAACAAATAACTGTTAACCTATTGTGTGCCCAATTCAGTCATGAAAGATTGCAGCCATATCATCTCCTTGCTTGCCTCTGTTGCAGCTACATATTCTCCCTCTATGGTGGATAAAGCAACCACCTTTTGCAACCTAGAAATCCAACTCACTGCTGTTCCACCTACAGTAAAGACATAACCTGTAGTACTCCTCCTGGTATCAATATCCCCTGCCAAATCTGAGTCTACATAACTTGCTAAATCAGTACTAGAGCCCCCAAAACATAAGTGTTTATTGGATGTACCTCTCAAATATCTGAGAATCCATTTTACCGCATTCCAATGCTCTAATCTGGGATGACTCATATACCTGCTAATGACTCCTACAGCATGGGCCATATCTGGTCTGGTGCATACCATGGCATACATTAAACTTCCTACAGCTGAAGCATAGGGTACCTTGGATATTTTCACTTCCTCCTCTGGTGTCTTAGGACACATCTCCTTGGTCAATTTCAAATGACTAGGCAAAGGTGTGCTGACAGCTTTTGCATTCTCCATGTGGAATCTCTACAACACCTTTTCAACATAAGCAGCTTGAGATAGAGTCAATTTTCTGTTCTTCCTATCTTGACAAATTTTCATACCAATGATTTGTTTTGCTGCCCCCAAATCCTTCATATCAAATGACTGTGCTAACTGTTGTTTTAACTCTCTTATGTGATCCATGTTAGACCCAGCTACAAGCATGTCATCAACATATAAACATAAAATAATGTAGCTGTCATTATCCAACCTCTTAAAATAAACACAATGGTCAGAATTACACTTGCTGTAGCCTTGCTCAGCCATAAAACTGTCAAATTTCAAATACCATTGCCGAGGTGCTTGTTTCAGGCCATACAAACTCTTCTTCAATCTGCACACCAGTGTCTCCTTACCTTTGACCTCAAATCCTTGGGGTTGTTCCATATATATCTCCTCCTCCAAATCATCATGGAGAAAGGTAGTTTTAACATCTAGCTATTCCAAATGTAAATCTTCAACAGCCACAATACTTAAAACAGTAAGAATAGAAGTCATCTTGACAATCGGAGAAAATATCTCATCAAAATCAATGCCCTTTTTCTATGCAAATCCTTTTACAACTAACCTGGCCTTAAATCTTTTCTTACCTCCATCTTCCTCTTTCAGCCTGTAAACCCATTTATTTGGTAAAGCCTTTTTACCTGCAGGTAACATACATAATTCCCAAGTCTGATTTTTTAGCAAGGAGTCCATTTCTTCTTTCATTGCAAGCTCCCACTGAACCTGTGTATCCACCTGCATAGCTTCATCATACCCTTCTGGTTCACTAGCATTTGTTAACAAAATAGAATACAAAGAGGGAGAAAACCTTTCAGGAGGTCTACTTATCCTTGTTGACCGTCTAACATTCACTGGAGTTTGTGGTATTTCTGGTTGCTATTGCGAAGCATGAGGAACCACTGGAACATCACTATTTGAAGTATCATCCAGCACCACATAATCCTTTTCTTTCTTCTCATGCTGCTGCAACTGATCTTTGTACAACACCTTCTCATTGAATATAACATCCCTGCTTCTCACAATTTTTTGATTTTCAAAATCCCAAAGTCTATAACCAAATTCATCAATGCCATATCCAACGAAGGTACATTTTCTTGATTTCGCATCCAGCTTGGTTTGATTTTTAGAATCTATATGTGCAAATGCTTCACATCTGAAGGTTTTTAGAAAAGGATAACTCACCTTCTTGCCTGTCCATGCTTCCTCTGGAATACCATAGCCTAAAGGAACTGAAGGACCTTTGTTAATTAAATATACAACAGTGTTGACAGCCTCTACCCACATGTTTAAAGGCAGTCCAGCATGCAATCTCATGGCCCTTGCACGCTCCATTATTGTCCTATTCATACGTTTAGCTACTCCATTTTCCTGTGGAGTCCGTGGAACTATTTTCTGCCTATGAATTCCATTAAAGGAACAATAATCTTCAAATTCTTTGCTGCAATACTCACTGCCATTATCAGATCTGAGACATTTTAATCTGTTACCGGTCTCATTCTTAACCAAGCTTCTCCATTTTTTGAATGTTTCAAATACATCAGATTTCTGCCTAAGGAAATAAATCCATATCTTCCTAGTTGCATCATCTATGAATGTAACATAATACCGAGAGCCACCAAGAGAAGATACCTGAGCTGGCCCCCATACATCTATATGCACAAGCTCCAACTTTTTATTTTTCTTTTGCTTCCCATCCTTGAGAAAACTGACTCTCTTTTGTTTTCCATACACACAACTTTCACAGAAATCCATATTAATACATTTCAAACCTGGTAAAACTTTCTTAGAATGAAGTACCTTCATACCTTTTTCACTCATATGCCCAAGTCTGTTATGCCACAGTGTTGTCTCAGAACCTGCAGCAACTTTTCCAGTCTCTTCCTGCAAACCTGCAGCAACTGTTCCTGAACCTGTTTGTTTTTTCTCTATAACAGCTAAAGTAGAAGGAACAGTATGACCTGTACAAAGATATAAGGTGCCTACTTTCACACCTTTTGCTACTACTAAGGCACCTTTTGAAACCTTCCAATTTTTATCAATAAATGTAACAGTGCAACCTTGTTCAGTTAGTTGCCCTGCTAAAATTAAATTCCTACTGAGCCTTGGAACATGCCTTACCTCTTGTAGTAGCCAATGATTTCCATTCTACAACTTAATCTTGATTCTTCCCTTTCCAACAATCTGACAGGGTTTGTTATCTCCCAAATAAACCAGCCCAAAATCCCCTTGGACATAATCAAGGAAATAACTTCTATGGGGCGTAGCATGAAATGAGGCCCCTAAATCTAAAACCCATGAATCATCAGCATTATCTAGGGAAAGAATCAAAGCATCATCTTCAGACTTATTGCTTACCACATTTGCTTCCTTATTGCCTTCTTGTTTGTCTCCTTCTTTGTTCTTCCGAGACCAGCAATCTTTCTTCAGATGACCTGGTTTTCCACAGTACCAGCAATCCTTCTGTCCTCTGGTTTGGGATCTTTTGTCCTTTGATTTTTCTTATGACTTCCCATGACCACCAGAACCTTTTCCTCTCTCCTTTGATCTGCCCCTGCTTTTTGCATTCAAAACACTGCCTGATGTGGATCCACCTGAGCTTTTCCTACGAATTTCCTCACTCAGAATAACACCAACAACATCATCAAATTTCAGGGTAGTTGAACCAGAAACAGAGTTACTAACCACCATTACCAAACTATCCCAGCTTTCAGGCAATGAACATAATATCAAGAGAGCTCTAACTTCTTCATTAAATTTTACATTTACAGAAGTCAATTGACTGACAATCGTATTAAATTCATTTAAATGATCTGTCACAGATCCACCTTCAACCGTTTTTAGATTAAACAAATGCTTCATGAGAAATACCTTATTTGAGGCTAAGGGTTTTTCATACAATTTTGCCAAAGCTTTCATCAGACCATCTATTGTCTTCGCTTCCGTTATATTGAATGCCACCGATGGTGCCAGGCACAACCGAATGGTTCCTAGTGCCTTTCTGTCAAGAAGATTCCAATCCTCATTAGACATTGTTGCCGGTTTCTTGGCTACTCCTTCCAATGGCATCCATAAATCTTTTTGATAGAGGTAATCCTCCATCTGCATCTTCCATAACTGATAGTTCTTCCCATTGAATTTATCGACCTTTAATTTACCCTCGTCTGCCATTTCTCCCACTCAACCGTGAGACTTTCCTACAGACGATAATCGAACACAACCCGCTCTGATACCACTTGTTAGGGTTAGCCAGAAGAAGATATCAATTAAATGCAAATAAAGATTAAACAGAGGAATGGAAATACACAGAAATAATAACAGCAAGAGACAAGTTTTAACATGGTTCACCCAAACTCGGGCCACATCCACCAAATAGAGAGTCCAATATTATTATCCAGTAAATCAAACCGGTTACAATTAGCAATCCTTGCAACTCAATACTACTGCAAATGCTACAATACAATACCAAAACCCTAACCCTTAGCCGCTTTTTATCAAGCTTTTTGTTAGTTACAAAAATAGGGTTTTCTTATGTCGGTCAATGAAAAAATAACTCCGTCTTGGGGGCGTTGCCCCCAAACCCCCGCAAGGGGCGCTGCCCCTTGACCTGGTAAGAATTTGGAGGGAAACTGCGCTGATAAAAGTGGGGTAAATATAACCTCCGAGTCTGATTAGGCTCCATATAACACCTTCTCCTTCTCCCACCTGCATGACTCTTACAAACAATGTTAGCATCATAAAACATGTTTTGATGTCCTTGCCTAGGACCCTGCTGTTGTGATGTTTCTGCTCTTCCCATTTTGAGGTTTTGATCTATTTTGCCCTGTTGTTTACCTTCCTTTTCCTGCCTCCCAATAGGGCAATCAATGTGTCCAACCTTCACATAACTTAAGTCCTAAATTTGCTGCTCTTTAGGACTGTTATAAACCTCCTTTTACTGCAACTGTTCCTACTGTTTCCAACCATCCTTAACCTGCATATTCAACTTCAATTTCTCTCCAAAATAGACAATGGCATGTTCTTTCTTGTCCTCACAAGGTAAAGGCATTAGTTTAAACTTTTTACCATCTTTGTGCACCAAATGACTATTTGTATAACCATCATGAACTATCTTTCTCAAATGTTGCCATGGTCTACCCAAAATTATATGCCCACATGTCATTGAAATAACATCACATAAAATAGAATCATGATATGGACCAATTAAAAAATCAACATATGCCTTCTGACTAACCCTTACTTTCTACTCTTGACTTACCCAAGTGGCATTGTAAGGACTAGGATAATCAAATGTTTTCAATCCCAACTTGTGCACCATATCCCAGGAAACTAGATTATCATGTGAACCTGAATCTATAATCAACTTACACATTTTCCCATGGCTTAAACAATTAGTTTTAAAAATGGATACCTGTGGTGCTTGCTACATTTTGCCTTGTTTCACCATGAGCAACTCTCCATCTGTTACTGGATAGGCTGGTGTTGGTTCTTGGTCTTCTTTCTTTTCCTCTTCTTGTGCCAAATGAACTCTTCTCTCCTTTCTCTTATCAGCATCATCCCTCTTAGGACATTTGAAAGATGTGTGTCCCACTTCATTGTAATGGTAACATCTTCCTGTGAATACTCCTCTACCTAATCCAAACCTACCTCCACCTCTATATCCACCTCTCTGATCTGCAGAAAACTCTTTGCCTTTCTCATTGCTGCTTTGTCCTTCATTAGTAGGTCTGCCCCTACCCCTATATCCTCTACCACTACCTCCTTGTCTTTCTTGCTTCCTCTTCACCCTCTCTTCAGCCCTTATGGCCAACCGAAAACATTCTCTAAGTGATTTTGGTATGGTCAAACAAATCTCATCTTGCAAGTTATACCTAAGCCCATTAAGGTATCTTGTCACTTTCTCTTCTTCATCTTCCAATTCTCCTCTAATACTAAGCTTATGAAATTTCTCAGTATAGGACATAACATCCATGTCCTTCTGCTTCAAGTTCTACCTCATCCTCTTTGTTTGAATAGAGTAATCAGATGGAAGAAACTGATCCTTCATCATATCCTTCATCCTACCCCAAGAAGTGATTCTTGTTCCACCTCTAGCCACTCTTTCTGTTTGCACACTACTCCACCATGTAAGTGTTATCCCTCTCAACTTTGTTTTCGCAAATTTAATCTTCTTCTCATCACTCATCTCCACATACTCAAAAAAAATTTCAAGGGCATCTATCCACCCTAATAGCTCTTCACTATCCATCTTCCCTTGATAGATAGGTAACTCTATGTTTGCCTTTGTTCCACTTCCTTGGACTGCCTTAAGCAACCTCACAAATCTCCTTTCTTTAGCATCCAACTCATCATTAGGAGTGTTCTCATCTGCCTTCTCATGTCCTCCATCATCTCCTTCTTGATCATCTTGTTCATCCCCTCTAGGATTATTTTCCAATGCTTCCAACCTTGCCAAGATTGATGCATTCTCCCTTCTTACTTGTCCTAACTCTCTTTCCCTTGCAGCATCCTGTTCTCTTCTATCCCTCAACTCTTTTTCTCTAGCCTCTAAGGCTTCCCTCAATTCATTATTCTCCCTAGCCATCTGATTCTTAGGAGGCATCTTTACAACTTTCACCAACCCTTAACTTTTTCACAAGATCCTACTACTCCTTCAAGGACCTACTTGTTGCTCTGATACCACTATGATGCATAGATGTTAGGACTCCAATGATAATCTAACAAGATCAAGAGATTCAAATAGCTTGTGGGCTTCAATCAATAAGACTTCACTAGTCTTCTCTTTGCCTTAAACTCCACCAAAGGGTTCAAATTTAGATTCCAATTTCTCAGATGAAATATTGTACCTTCTAGGGTCTCAACCTACCCCAACCAACAAGTTTCGATAGGTTTCATACACCATTTTTCTTCGTTCTTGACAATTCCACTTGACTAGGCCTAATCCTAGTAGCCCTGTTCAGTGACTAATTTGCATTTTTCTCTCAACTTTCCCAAAGCACTCTAAAAAAATGACTGATTTGGATACCCTCTATTGATTTCTAGAACATATCTCAAACTCATATGCTATTGTTTTGGGCCAAACGTGACTGTCCTAACACCCTGCTGCCTTCCCATAATGCCTAAATTGCCCACTTTACAAAGGAACCCTATTAAATACTTGTCCCACACACTTCAAACCTTGAAACAATATTAGGAAAGGGTTCAAAACAAAGGATTTTCCAGGTCTCAGACAAGGGTTTGCTCATTTGCATGTTTAAATGCTAAAACCTCATTTCTAGGGCCCAAAACCTAGGGCTTCCTAGATCTCCCACTTCCAATCACTTCTAGACCTCATTCAAAGGTCTAACACCATCTCCATGACCATACTAGACAATACCAAACATAAAAACACCACCTTGTTAAGACGGATCTCCTGCTGTTATAACCATGCCACCATTTCAATGCTCTTCCACATGCAAACTTTGACTTCAAATGGTGATCACCTTCCAGTTTGTACTCCTCCTACCTTGCAAAGGTTAAAGAATCATAGTATACATGTTAGAAATGATCTATCCCATGAGAACCAGGGTCTTACTTTCATGGGAAGGCCCAAAGATGCATTGCCACCTCTCAAAACACATAGAATAGTCTGCTGTTTTTTATAACAGTCAATATAAAAAGAAGCAAAACCCACTTCAGAACCTCCTGAAAGAATAGAATGAGATCTATTATTGTTAGATGAGGTCCTAAGACATTTTCCAATACTCAACAATAAAAAAAAACCAACAGAAACAAGAAGGAAATGCAAGAAAAACTAAAATTTACTGTTGTTTTCAGCCTGCTGTACAACCCAGGCCTCCAAAAATGCTTCCCCCCTCACATCTCACACCTTGAACAGGCTTATATAACCTCTCCCTAACTTCTACAACCAATTCCCATCAGTTAGGGATGGTTAAACTTTCAAAAACTAATCAAAAAGGCTTTTCCTGCCTAAATGCATAATTCAAAAATTTAAATTGAAAACTTTGGTTTAAAGGATTTCTACCTTATTTAATGAACTCCTACCTTATTAATTCACCATGTATGATCTTCTTAGGTTCATTATACTTTCTTACTGGTCTTAGACACCTCTATTTGATTCTAGGGGCACTGTTGGCCCAACTTACATCATTTTTGGTCCTAGGGTCCTTACCAGGACCCTCAGGACATTTAACTATTACATCATTTTGAATATTGCAACATGCCATAATTGGTTGTAAGGTGTCCCAATTGACTTGATTTGTTCCATAGGTTCCTTCCATGGTCATTTTTGTCTTCTTGCTCCAAGGTATTCTGTTAGGTGCTCCTGCACCACAATCACCTAGGCCAGGGGTGTCATGAAGATGATTGGAAAGTGATTAATCAACAAGTTAAGGAAGATTTTGACCAACAAATGAGAGTGGGTTTTATCTCATACACTTCGAGCTTAGCTTAGACTCAGGAGGTGTTCCCTAAGGTTGGATAACTAGATGAACAACTAAAGTCAGTGTCTTAACCTAGCTCACTGAAACTGTCACTAAATCAAGAACAACTAGCCACATAAACCTCAATATAGTTGATTACACATTTTAGACATGCACCCATAAGTTGCATTTCTCATATCCCCATAAGATATATTCATTTAATGTTTCTTACATAGTAGAAAAATGCAAACATACATGACATGACTCACAAAAGGTTAAAATAGTTTCAGACTGCCACAGATCCTAGGTTATTGCATTGAATCATGAACATGTAACTAATACTAAACCTACTCCTACAACTATCTAGAATAGAGGTTTGTTTAAATGAAATTTATTGACTCTTCCCAAACTGGACTGATGCCTATTCCATTGGGAAATTGAGTCATGAATAGAAAAGAGGAAGGAGAGGCATCCAATAGAGGATCAACAGGAATCAGAAATGTATCTGCATACAAATTAAAATTACATCATAAACAAGGGACATACTTATTTATCCCAAACTGAACTGCAACAACCCATTTGCAACAAAAGGAAGACCAACATAAAAGCTTTTTATTGAATTAAAATGTTGCCACATTTATCTTACCTCTGTTACAATTGCACCAACAAATGTGGTGAAGGAAATATACAACTATGATTTACATATTTCCCGAGGTATTGTAAACAATCATAGAGACATATCCCTGCCCATATGCACTTTACACAACCATCCTTACTCTATATCAAACACATCCCTTCATTTATTGCCCAAATTGGTGTGAGTTGAAGCCCTAAAATCACCACAAATTTTTGCACTTCCAGGAAATTGGTTCTAAGACCAATCCTTATTCCTTCATTCACATTTTATAGCGCTTCAATGCTTTGCTAGGCGGGAAGAAAATAAGGGCAAAACAACATCAATTTTCAAGACCAACTACCACCACCAACCACATCAACAAAAGCATTTAATTTGATCCATATCCACCTCATCTGGTCAAATAGAGCATTAATGGTGTGTAGGGGCACATCCAGTAGCAGAGCCCACAAACATATTTTAAAACAAGTCAAAACTTTAATTTTGTATTTTTTAATACATTGTTCTTGTTCGTTGGCGATTTCTCACTGACCAGGAACAAACCGATTTCACTTTCTTCTCTCTTTCTTCTTCCTTGGTAACACTTTACCTTTACATGCCTTAGCAGCCATTTTTATCATTTTTCACTCTTCCTAGCCTTGTTCTTGTCCATCGTCAATTTACCGCCAACTAGGAACTCGCCAACAACCTGCCCTTTGGCCCTTTTCCAGTTCGTTAGGGATTTCCCGCCAACCAGGAATATGCCGACTACACACTTCACTCAGCCAATTTTGAATGATTTTCAAAGGAAACCACAAGGTAAAGACACAAGGACACAACCAAAGGGAACTTTGATGGATTTTAGGCAAAATTAATGTATGCTTAGGAACAGGAAAATATGGGTACCAACAAGAGGCAAACCACATAAGAGTTTAATTAAATTTGGTAAATCAGCTAAGTTGGCACCCAAATATGTGGGCCCTTTTAAAGTGATGGAAGTCATTAACCCAGTTGCTTATAGATTAGCATTACTACTTTCTCTTGTCTGATTTCATAATGTATTTCATGTGTCTTATTTGAAAAAGTATGTTGCAAATTTTTCTCATGTTCTTGATTGGAACCCCTTATAGGTTCTGGACCTAGGAGTGGTAACAATAGCACCTCTCAAAGTGCTCAAGGTTTACAAGCTCTGCTTGCATAATATAGAAGTGAATTAGTGCAATGTCTAGTGGGACCAAAATTCAAAGGACAATGCCACATGGGAAGACTATGAGGAGTTTTAAGATTTATCCACATCCTTTTGCATAATAAGTTTAGACATTTAATGTTTTGAAACAAACATTATTTTATCATGTTTAATTGACCCATTGGGACGATGACTTCTTCTAGTGGGGAAGGATGTCACACCCATTTTTGGTTATCTATTTGGATCATATTAATGTGTGGATCTAATATTTATTATTCCATTTTATACCACATTGTAATGAGACAAATGATTCTTTGTTTAGCTTGACAGAATATTCATGACATGGAAATTGATCTTATATGTAGTTGATATTTACTCAAATTATGATTATGATTTATTTTCTTAACAGAGTAACTACTATTTGGTTGGACATGAGGTGGATGTAGGATAACCTTTTCCCCACCCATGTAGCAAGGGAGAGTATTCTCTAGGAGAGGATGATATATGGTGACAAGTCAACAGTTGAACCAATTAATTAAGAACCTCACACACACCTACATGAGTCGATAATATGATTGCATGTGATGCATGATAAATGCATAGGAACACATTAGGTGTTGTTCAAAGAGAGTTACAATAGTTTATTTTATTAGTCAATTTAATATTTTAAGAGTTGATTATTATTTCAATAGCATAATATAGTTGTGATTTATATATTATGTAGATGCTCGTAAGCATAGTGTCGATATAGTGATTCAATTATTTAATTTAATTTTATAGCATGATCTTATTTTAAATTTATTATTAATAATGGTGTGCTTATAATATTATTATATTTTCCTATTTTATCCTTGTGTGTGTCATCATTAAGGAAATAGGAAGTATGGAGCCATTAAGGCACACATCCGGTGGTGGAGGCTAAAAATAGATGATGGAAGTGGGGACTAAGTAAAAAGGAGAAGATGGTGTTTCAAACAGTCCATTCCCACCTTCTTCTAGCCAAGGCTAAGTCTAGAACTGGGATTCATTTTCTTGCATGTAGTAATATCTTGAATAATTCTTTTTGGTTTGAGAAATGGAGGTGTAGAACCCTTGGTAGTGTCATATAGTTTGGAAGGGTAACCAATGTTGGGAATTAAGGTGTCTCAACCTTAGTAATTCCTTGCATTATTTATGATTGTATTTATTAATGCATAGCCTATGTTGTATATTAATTGGAAATTCCATATTGTCATTTTGTGGGATGTGGCACGGTGATGTGTCATCCTACATGGAAGATGACAACTTGTAATTTTGTCCTCACATGAGGAGATAGGCGTCCCACTTTGTGGTAGGAGAATCTTGCTATGTGTTAGCATCTTGGATGTTGTGTAAGGGAATGTTGACCGAAATGGTTATGACAGATTCCTATGACGAAGTTATGACATGTAAGAGTCAGAAATAGAAGCTTGTAAGACAGGTGAAGACATGTGTCATGAAACATCTTTGAAAAAGGCATATTTGGATGCCCCAAGGTGGACTATGACATGTTGTAAGAGAATATGCTATTTTTAGCCTGTGTATGATAGATTCTCTTACAATTGCAAGTTGTAACTGCTATGACAGATTCTATGACGGTTATAAGAGTCGTAAGAGCATCTGTCAAAGCCCATTTTAGAAATAGGTGACCTCTTTGGGATGGGAGCTGTGGACAAGTGTCAGATACATTCTACAATGTTGACGAAGTGTCCTTAGGTGTGGGTTTTGGGCCATAAGGTGAAGTTGGATGCCCATTCCAAGAAAGGACCAATTTTGCCTTGTATATTCTATATAAACAGGTGCTTGGAGGAGGAGATGTATTATGTGATTGATAGGTACTGTTATGCTACTAGATTGACTCCAAACACGAGTGTTAAAGACCATTGAAGCTTACATTGCAAGTGTATTGTAAACAACATTCAGTTTTGTTAATACATTATGTAGGTTTCTGAGTGTGGGGTTTTTCACCTGATAAGGGTTTTCCCCACGTTATGTCTTTGTCTCTCTTCTTCTATCTTCTTTCTAGTTCATGTGTATTGATGTAATATCTCATTTATATGTCTCATGTTGCTGTAGTTGCAAGGATCAAATTGAATTTTATAGCTCTCTCCTCATTAGATTAGTGTAGGAAGGGATTTCCGCACACCTAGCTTCCTTTCAACCCAGATGGTGTGAAGACTAACAAGCTTGCAGGGAGAATCTATAGGTATGAACATCCTTGTTGAATAGTTATGTAATATTATTGTTATCTGATTAGTCTAGTGAACAAACAACAACATTATAGTAGACTATACTTATATACTAGATATGCCATTTGGTATTATATTGACTTGATTCTATCTCTAGCTATAATGTTCATTTTAAATTATTATTCTTGATTTAGTATTATTTGTGATAATAACAACCTAATATATTTATGGATTCATTGAGGAGTAGGTTTTATTACCCATTTGGCTACATAACCTGGTGAATTGTATTCTATGTGAAAGGTTGGTTATTTATGAGTTGTGGCATGGAGATTGCGAGAGGACTATGCAATCCTCGACTCATGGTCATGCATATTATTTTGGTTGTTATGAGATGTGGCATGGAGGCTGTGAGAGGACCATGGAATCCTCGACTCAAAGTTATACTTATTATCTTTATCAATAATGATTCATTCATTCTTCTATCATAGTGTTATCACTGTTATTTATGGGTTAATCAATCTACTAGAGTGGATATTATTATTTTATTTTATGATCTATCGATCCATTTGGATATCATTGTGATCATTTGTTTTATCCATTTGGATGTACTATCAATTGGGTATAAATCTAGTGCTCTTGTCTATTGGATACCTGGCCATCATGTGTAGAACTTAGATCCCTAGCTAGAGTTGAATACCTCTATTAGCAATATATATTTATTATGTTGTAACGGAAATGACCATATTAGTAAGTTCATAGACCTTGATTTGGGTCAAGCACTTCTATTGTAAACCCATGTGAAGCTGAATGTATGTCCTTCTTATGTCTATGTTTTATTGGAGTACTGACCAGACATTTAAGTGGTCTATAGGTCCAATTGTTGGACAGTCTCAAATCTGACTTGGTAGAGCTAATGACCTTGCTAAGTTTCATATTATTACCGTGGTCTATGAATAGAATTATTAATAGTTTTTTTCCCAATTATCTTTCTTAATTATCTTTCTTAATGATGTTTAATTAGCTTTGTGATATGGAGGATCACCCAATTTAATAGTTGTATAATACTACCTTATTGTGGTAGAATGAAATAGTCTAGTGAATGTTCTAAGAGTTACGGGCAGGTTGCATGTGATTATTTATATGTTGATAATAATGCATTGATCCTTAAGGGTCATGAGGAACCTAATAATGGTATGCATTTTCATATAGTTACATATGTTTAAGTTATCAAGTATTTGTGGGTATATGATGTATTATTATTAGTGTCGATATGGTTATGTGGGTGTAATTCCATGGTTATAAACAATAGTTATTCTTGTACCTTGCATTATTTTATTCATCTCAAGGGTAAGGGCATACCAGGAGAATGAAAATCACAATTATTCTTATGCTTGCATTTATTATATTTATTAAACCATCTCAAGCTACAAGATTTAGAAATAATAGTTACACATATAACCAACTTCAAAGTAAAGAATACCAAGAGATTTGAAAATAATAGTTATTTGTATTATTAGTCATATTATCAACCTTAGAAGGCAATACCATCTCAAGGTTAAGGAATACTGGTAGATTCGAGCACAACGATTATATACCAATATAAGACCATCTTTTATAGCAAAAAGGCTAGTAGGACCATCTTAGGGTAAGGTATACTAGGAGATTGGTATCTGAAGGGCAATTTACACTTTAGCCTATACTTGCATTTTATTAGTTATTAGTTGTCAGAGAGTCAAGAAAGATATAGTAGTGCATGAATGGATGACCCGCATTCATGCAACTAAAAATTGAATGCTTTGGCCAAAGTGACACAATAGTTGTAAGCATCGTTAGTTCACTATACTCATAGATTTTATGTTAGTCAAAAAACATGGTAGCTAGAGGGTATCTAGGAACTGCATTGACTACAAATGATGGGTATTTACATTTGCACTTAGTTCTTAGGTTTGGTTCTACTATAGATGCCCCTATATATCACCCTTGTTGAAGGGTTGAGCATCTTCCATTAGAAAGATGTGTGAGGAACTGCTAGGTCTATGGTTGGAGGTAAAGCACTTGGATGATGTTCTGCCTCCTATAGTTGGACAACCATATTTCTTGCACTTAGATGGGATGATTATGACTAATGGTCAATAAAATTTGTAATAAAAAGTCAAAACATGTATATTTGATGTGCTTAGGTGGATTTGAAGGATAGTAGTCCTAATCTAGAATTTGTATCTTATTATTCTTTTATTTGTACACTTGTATCATGGAAATCTATGTAATGATGTAATGATGGGATCTTTATTTGAAATGTGGAATCTATAAATGTTTTTGAAAAAGAAAATTCAAAATTGTGGCATTTATGTGTTATTTTATTTCTAATTTTTTATTGTTTATTTGGGTGGCTTGTTATATATTCCATGGAGGCAAAAGATTTGGTCAAGGTAGACTTGGGAGATAGTAGGTACAATATACAATTGGACCAAGGAATAGAAGTTGGGATACTTAGAAAATCAATCACCACCTAAATGATTAATTTTTCATTTGACTTAGGCAATCCTTCAATAATATTCAAAATCTTAGTCCATATTGTTGTTAGATTTGATAATGGTTATAGAATGCTCAGAGTCTAGATAATTTCTCCTTTCTATCATTGGCATATATCACATTTGGCAATAATTTTTTTGACATCATTTTTTATACCAACCCTAAAGAGAGTGTTTTATTTTTTCATGTCTAAGTTAGGAACCCAAAATAATTCTTGTCTTCAAAAATACTTAGGCATGTTTTGTGAGAATGTCATGCAACTTAGATGATTGATTCAAGGTGTTGGATTCTACAAGTTGGAAAGAACAAATCTAGATTATAAACCTAGAGGATTTATTTTTAATAGTTCTTTTCCATACACATTTGAGAGGTAATAAGGTTTGTGAAATCTCCTTTTAACCATGTGAGTGTATTTATATTCATATGTCATAAATTACATCCACATTTTTGAGAAATCCCACAATGGGTCTAGGTGTGCATAACCATTGTTCTCCTAAAAACACATCATAGCCTCCTAGGGGAAGGATGAAATTATTAGATTTTAAAATCTAATTTCCCATTGAAAGTAAAACATTTTTTAATTTCATCTTTCATACTAGTGTTCCTCCATTAGTTATCATAACCTCAAAATTAGAGCATGGATACACATAACAATCTACTTATTTAGATACTCTTCATCACAATCATAACAATCTAATTTTTCACCACAATTGTGGCATAAACCCTTATTATGGTGAGCCTTCATCTTATCATTGCTTAAGTGTTAACTGGTGTTGCAATCCTAGAGTTGGAGGCATTGGGAGTTAAAAATCTTTACCTCGACTTTGATGTCCTCTTCTAAGCTATTGATGAATCAACTTTTAAAAAAACATCAAGTTCTTCTGTTTAGTTGACCAAACATTTAAATTATGTTTGGTACTTATAGATGTTATCAATTTGTCATAGCTTGGTTAATGTTGTTGCAAGTATGTGCCTAATCAGTGTTGTCATTGATGTCAACATATCTGTGTTGTCATTGGTGTCAATTGCATGCTCTTATTTTGTTTCTTTCTTGTAATGAGTGAGATGCTTTGTATTTACTTATGTAAGTGATCTTGATGTTGAGGATATTGAGAAAATTAGTTCCTTTGGTGGAAACAGTGTGTTGCAGTGGAAACAATGTATTGTATTCAAAAGAATAGTCCAGAAGTTTGTTCTGCATTTCCTAAAGATTGAATATCCTTGCCTACAGTTTGGGAGTTATTTAGTCATGTCTGAAGATGTTATGTTTCAATTTTGAGCCCTCCACATGTAGATTTGAGTGAGTTGTGTTCACCAGAATGAAACCTATTTTTTCTGTGTATTCAGTTGTGATAGAGGGAAAGTATTTTTCTCCACATTTATCCGCATTGATGTTTTACAGTCCGTGGTTCTAGAATTAAGTTTATAATAATGATAAGTGCCTTCAACTCTAATTATTCATGGTTTGGTGGTCCATGGGTGATTTTTCCTTTATGATAGTTGATGACAGTTAAGCTCATGTGCTCCAGATTGAAGAATCTCATGGATAAAGTGGTTAGAGATTATGTAGATGTTCCTGGTGATTACAGTGTGCTTGTGGATGACTTTTGATCATGTTCCTACCTTCAAATTGGTCTGCAGAGAGAAATCTAGATCGTGGTTAAAGATTGTTCCTAAAAGACTTAGTGTGAACACCAGTCTTGGCCGACTTGGTTGTTTTCACTAATTGCAGAGATCCATGTTAAAGATTGTAGAAGCATGTCGTGGCATGAAGGATTGCATTTGAGTCCCAGCTAAGGCACGATGTGATCCACATACATCTTTACATCTTTTCCTTAGAAAATTTTTGTATTAGGTCCAGACCTATTTTATGTATGTTTGTAATGCTGACATTGGAGATTGTTCCAATAGTTGATGAATGTAATGCCAACCTTGATGTACATTCCAAGGTTGATGAATTGTATAAAGGCATGTAATGAAATCGTGAAAATGACATCCCTAGGGAAAAATGTGAAGATAAGTGCGAAGTGTAAAGGCAAAGCAGAGAAGAGGAAATGCATTGCACTTCAATGGAAGTGAACCCTATCATGGAGTAGATGCTATTATCTCAGTTCAAAAATCCTTGGCAGTGAGCTGATCTTTGCAGTGAGCATTTTGGGTAGTGAGCCCTATAGGTAGTGAGCCTCTGATTTTTAGTATTGTTATAACTTATATATTTCTATGGGCTAACACCCACTGTGGTTTTTTCCACGTAAAAATTTGGTGTCTCCTATGTTGAATGTGTGATTGTGATTAAGTTTATGGTTTCATGCTTTCATGGTTAAATCTGATTATCAGTAATTCAATAGTTGATGGTTTGATAATTATATGAAGTTAAGTTTTTTATGACAAATGATTCACCCCCCCTCTCAGTTGTCCTGTGTATATCAACAATTGGTATTAGAGCAGGTTCCTCAGAAGAAAGCCTAACAGCTTGAGGAAGATCCAAGATGTCTTTTAAAAAGGAAGCTCCACAGTTTGATGGGACAAATTATGCTCTTTGGAAGGTATGAATGAAAATCCATCTCCTTTGTCTTGGTTATAAAGTGTGGAAAGATGCAGAATCAAAATATACCATGCCTCAAAATGGTTTGACAACTGAAGATGAAATCAAAGAATATGAGTTGAATATAAAAGCTAGAGATGCTCTGTTAAGTGCTTTGACTAACACTGAGTTGATAAAAGTCATGGATCTAGAATCTGCAAATGAGGTTTGGGAAAAGTTGAAGAAACTATATGAAGGAGATGATTCTGTAAAAGAAGCCAAACTACAAGGCCTAAAAGAAAAATATGAGAGTTTAAAGATGAATGAAGATGAAAACATTACAGCCTTCATGCAAAGGGTTGATGAACTTGTTAATGGAATAAAAGGAATGGGAGGAACCATTGGTGATAAGGAAGTTGTGATGAAAATTATTAGATCACTACCAAAGTCCTATAGTCACAAGGTAGCTACAAGTGAAGAAGTAATGACTGTGAAAACTATTGACAGAGATCAATTACTTGGAAAGATTATAGCCTTTGAGATGAGAGAATCTAGTGATGCTCTACCGAAAGTTGAGACAACTTTTAAAGCCAGTACTTTAGAAAAGATCTCCAGAGTTGAGAAATATAAAGTGGAACTTGATGATAACTTTGATGAAATTGAAGCTAACTTTGTTGACATATTGCAAAGAGGTTTCGATAAGTTCAAAGGAAAATTACCTTTCAAATGTTTTTCATGTGGTAAAGTAGGTCATTATGCTTCTAGATGTCCTGAAAGAATTGAAAGGAATAGAAAAAGATTTGAGAACAGGCCTAGAGCTCCAAAGAAATGCTACTGTGTTAGAGATTTTGATGATGAAGGTGTGATTGATGATGAATTTGATGATGCTAGTACTAGTGCAAATGAATACTTGTTAATTTCTATTAAAGAAGAACTTATGTCTACTAATTTTGCTAGCTGTGTGAAGGAAGAAAAACCAGTGGAAGAAAGTGCTTTGGCCATTCAAGTTGAGAAAGATAAGGATGAATGAATTATTGATAGTGGATGCTCACATCACATGACCGGTGACAAAAGTAAGTTTGTGAGTTTGGAAAAATATGATGGAGAACTGGTTAGGTTTGGAGATAATGCAACTGGTAAGATTTGTGGAAAAGGATCTATTTCATTTGATGGAAAGCATAATACTGGCAATGTCCTATTTGTGAAGGGTTTGAAGCATAATCTTTTGAGTGTTGGCTAGATGTGTGACAAAGGTTATGATTTGAGAATCAAAGACAATGGGTGCAAGATCATGGAAAGCTCTAGAATTATGATTGCTACCAGTAAGAAGACCAGAGGTCACATCTATTAATTAAGAGGAACCAATGATTACTATTTATTGGACCAATCAGATGAGAGTTGGTTGTGGCATAGAAGGATGTGTCATATAAACTTTGATAATTTGGTAAAGATAATTTCAGGTCAGACTGTGAGAGATTTACCAAAACTTGTGAAACCCACCAATACCATTTGTAAGGAATGTCAGTTGGGAAAGAAGACAAGAATAAGTTTCAAGAGCAAAGAGCAATTTTTTGCCGATTTGCTGGATCTAGTACATACAAATCTATGTTGTCCTACAAGGATATGAAGTCTATAGGGCAATAGGTACTTCATGTTGCTTATTGATAATTATTCTAGGATGACTTGGGTTACTTTTCTAAGAGACAAATCTGAATTCCTAGAGAAGTTCAAATCCTTAAAGGCAATGGTGAAAATGAAATAGAGCTAAAAGTCAAATGCTTGAGGTCTGATAGAGGAGGTGAGTTCACATCAAATGAATTCAACATTTCCTATGAAGAGAAAGGAATAAAGAGACAACTGTCTGCACCTAGGACTCCTCAGTAGAATGGAGTTGTGGAAAGAAAGAACAAGATAGTTCAAGAGGCTACTAGAATAATGATGAAGGAAGGAGGTCTGCCGGAAGTTTTTTGGAAAGAAGCTATACATAATGATGTCTACATTCAAAATAGAGTTCAAGTGAAAGGAAATGGTACTAAAACTCACTATGAATTGTGGTATGGAAGAACTCCTACAATAAAATATTTCAAAGTCTTTGGAAACAAATTCTATATCAGAAGATATGAAGATCTAGGGAATTTTTTTTTTGATGAAAATGTCATATTATCTATTAATTATAAGATAAAATATACACTTTCACAAAAAATAGTTTGGGTGGTATAAAGGCACACCCCAAAATCTAGTCATATGGGCCTAGCCTAGAAAGTTCTAGAGCATCAAAGGGTACACACCCATAAAATCATAACAGAAATTATAAAAACATAAGATAATGCAAAATTAAGCAGTTAAAGCAATGCCTGTAGATGGCGGATCCCTGTCATCTAGGTTCCCCCATATTGTTGTAGGGTCTGGGATGATATCTGGTGGTGCCCAACCATCATCATTCTCTTGATTATCATTCTCTATGTTTGGCTCCTAGTGCTGTGGTGAGATAGCCAAATTTAAGCGTGGAAAAACCTTAGTGTTATCCCAACCAGTGTTGGTTGGATTGGAAGTACCAAGAGCAAGCCATCTTGTATTATCACCTGTAGGCCAACCTGCATTATCTCCAGTAGGCCAACCCTTGTTGTCACCTACAACACTTGCATGACGGCTTGAAGTCCATCCATGATTACATGGAGAGGTCAAACGTCTGTGACGGTGAGGTGCACAATGAGGAGCAGGCTAAGAATGTGGCTGAGAATCCCTGACCAATTCACTTCTTCACCTATGACCCTGGGAAGGTGAACAAGATTTGACAAAGGAAGGAAAGGGAGGAACCCATGCCACTATACAAGGAGCATTCCCCCAGTGATCCAACAATTCCTGTAAGTGAGCAACTTCAAGAGCCACCTTGTTTGTTTGAACTTGAATCTACAGAAGAACATTAGAATAGATAATTGCTTTAATGTAAAGAGAAACAATTGTTCCAATGTGATTGTCTGAAAATATACAAGAATTATGGTCTTTCCATATTGTAAAAAGAATCTTCACCTTGAAAATAGCCAAATCTAAGTAAATTTTGTAGGAAACCCAGGAGAATCACCTAGAAGTAGTATCTACCATGATAAAGGCTCTGGCCTGAAAGGGTGAAATAAATCATAAATCCATAGCCAAAATTGCTAGGCTCTGGTGCAATACCAGAAGAGATGCTGAAAAGTCTCAGGTTGTCTGTAAAAAGGACAACGAAGATCTTGAACCCCAAGATGAAAAAGTCTTGCTCCAACTGGCAACCCTTGAAAAAGAAGGCACCAGGCAAAATGATGCAGCAGTGCACAGGGGAAGCAACAATGGTTAGATTGTTCTCCAACCACTCACCCTCTTCACTTCTCCAATCCAACACAAGTCACATTCAAGGGCATATTATGGATTTGTTGCCTAGACTTCTATTCAACCTTCAAGGCTTCTCCCACACCTTGAGGTAGGTCTGCAAACACCTTACCAACACTTGGTTTGATCACCAACTTCATTCAACTCTCTAACCTCTACTTGGACTAGTAAGGCTACTAGCCCTCCAAACCTAGTTTTCTCCACACAACTTGACAAAACCCTAAATGACCAGGTAAACCAATAGTGGATTTGAATACCCTCTATGGGATTCTTACAAACCTCCAAGTCTCCAATTCCAACCCTATTCCTACAACTCAAAACTCCTACTAGGTCTCTAGGCCTAATTGATCATTTTAGGTCTAGGTTACAAAGCAAAGGGGTTAGTTGGGTTCATAGCTCAGGGACAAGAACTTGGATTGCTTCTACCACACCCAAACAACTCAAAACCACCATTCTTTCACTCCTCCTGTCAGGGTCTTGTCATATATAACAACAAATTGCACCAATTCGGTCAAATACCTATGAATACTTGACCTAGGGCATCACCTTAAAAATTGAGGATTGCCTTTCCCAGCAAAAAGCTTTTGAAATCATGTGAAGTACATCCCTAGCCTACATTTCACCAATTTGTATGAGTTTTCACTAGTGGAAATGTATTCTAGGGTGGATTTTGTGATGTAAACCCTAGAAAACAGGGTTTTAGACCAGTCCGGATTAAAAATGCAATAACTTTCTCCTAAAACCACTTCAAAACCTCAAACCTGTTGCATTTGAACCCTGACTCCAAATGCTTTCAAAAAAACAACATTTGCTCACCTAGCCAATCCGTACAGGCCAACAATAGCAAGAAAACAGGGAAAAATAGTCTAATTTCTTGATTTCAGTGCTCAAAATTTCGTACAAAAACTCCTCCTCCTTACTGGAGTTAGATGTCCACCATATCAACCACTCTAGGTTGGTATCTAACTTCTACAAGTAGTTTCAACAACCAAAATGGAGTTGCAACTGGTCAATGTGTCATTGACACCATTGACAACATTGGACACTATGGTATTTTTGCATTTACACAAGGATGGCGATTTGTTTTGCTTGCCCCATGGAATCAAACCACCATCATACTCCCTAAAACATGATAAAACACTAGAGCAACCAACAAGACTCAAAAACCAATCATTAGACCTACTAGGCCTAAGTGGCACAACTAGGTCCAAGTGGACTAAGAAGGATATGAGGTTTATAAAGTTACCCAAAACCTCTTGACCACACAAAATAGACCTTCCAATCATGGCTATGAAAAGCCTTATTACAAAACACATCAAACAAAACTCAACTTATCAAAGATGCTATCAAAATGCTTGTAGGAATCAAACTGCTCCTAGGTGCCCTGCACCATACACCCACTATCAAACAGAACTCAAGTCTCTTGAGTTAGGAATGTTATCAAATGTGAAACCTGACTTCTCAATGTCTGCTCTGCTCATCCAAGTGGCATCCTCCTGAGGTTTATTGAGCCACTTCACCAAGTACTCATGATAGGTGTGCCTCCTAGTCTGTTTTGCAATCCTCTTATCCAAGATGCATTCAATCTGATCAGGAGATGAAGGAATCAGTTCTTGGAGTGTCTGATCAGTTTGGTCTTCTTCATCAGCAGTCTAAGGATTAGATCCTTTATAGGGATAAAGGTCTGAAACATTAAAAATTGGTGACAAAGCAATGCCATCCGGAAGTCTGATTTTATATGCATTTTCTCCACATTTCTTGAGCACTTCACAAGGCCCAATCTTCTTCATGAGTAGCTTAGTGTATTTACCTGCAAGGAGTCTCTCCTTTTTAAGGTGGACCATGACCAAATCCCCTTCTTTGAACTGCAGATCCCTTCTTTTTCTGTCAACAAACTATTTATACTTCTGAGAATTGGATTGCAATTTCTGTTTTACTTGTTCATGGACATCTCTCATCACTTGAACGAAGTCTTCAGCCAATGCACTACTCTTTTCCAATCCTCTAACCTCCCTAAGTTCCAAAATGCTCCTTGGGTGAGTGCCATAAACAATTTGGAAAGGAGACAGGCTGGTGCTTCTGTTGACAGTGCCATTGTATGAGAACTCTGCCTGTGCCAAAACTGAATCCCAACTAGCACCCTGCTCCTTTGTTAGGCATCTTAGGAGGTTGCCAAGTGACCTATTAATCACCTCTATTTGTCCATCAGACTGAGGGTGATAGGCAGATGATAAGGACAAATTTGTACCTAGTCTTTTCCAAAGTGTCCTCCAAAAGTGTCCTATTAACTTGGGGTCTCTGTCAGAGATTATGGACAAAGGTAAACCATGTAACCTGACTATTTCCTTGAAGAAAAGACCTGCTATGTGTGAGGCATCATGTGTGATTTTACATGGGATGAAGTGAGCCATTTTTGAGAACCTATCTACAACCACAAAAATGTTGTCATGTCCATTCTTTGTCCTAGGCAAACCAAGTACAAAGTCCATGCTAATGGAATCCCAAGGCTTTGAAGGGATAGGTAGTGGAGTGTATAAACCTGCATTTGATGTATGCCCCTTGGCCCTTTGGCAGATTTGACAAGTCTCTACAAACTTTCTTACATCAGTTGGCAACTTTGGCCAATAGTAGTATCTCCTCACCAGTTCTAGGGTCTTATCAATGCCAAAGTGGCCTGACATGCTACCACAGTGCTTTTCCTTAATAATGTTCTCTCTAATAGATCCTCTTGGGATACACAACATACTACCCTTGAAAAGATATCCATCTTGTATCAAAAAATTAGAAAAATTGGTGTTATACTTGCCTGTCATGGATTTGCAAGATTGGTATGGTTCTTTGAAGTCTTCATCTGCTGCATACTGATCTTTGATGGCATGAATACCTGTACTTTCCAACTGAATGGTTTGCACAACAAGATTTCTCCTACTTAAGGCATCCGCTACCTTATTGGCCACTCCTTTCTTGTGTTTTATTGAGAAGGTGTATGCTTGGATGTACTCCATCCACTTGACATGTGTGTGGTTTAACTTCTGCTACCTGTTCAAGAAGCTCAATGTATGTTTATTAGTAAAAACTATAAATTCCTTAGGCAATAAATAGTGTCTCCACTTCCTCAATGATTGAACCATGGCATATAATTCTAGATCATAGGTAGAGTAGTTCTGTTTTGCCTCATTTACCTTCTCACTAAAGAAGGCTATAGGCCTTCCATCTTGACTTAGGACTCCCCCAACATCCCTCTTACTTGCATCACACTCTACCACAAAGACCTTGTCAAAATCAGGTAGAACAAGGACCGATTGTTCTGATATTTTTTTCTTTGACAATTCAAAGACTTGATTGGCCTCATTTGTCCACACAAATACACATTTCTTGCCCCCTTTTATGGTGTCAACAAGTGGAGCACAAATAGCACTAAACCCTCTAATGAACTTTCTATAAAAGCTGCACAAACCATGGAAACTCCTTACCTCAGAGGCTGTTGTAGGTGTGGGCCAATTAAGAATGGCTGCCACTTTGTTTGGATCTATTTTTAGGCTGCCCTTAGAGATGACAAACCCCAAGAATATCAACTCTTCTTGTAGGAAGACACATTTGTCAAGGTTGATTCTCAACTTCTCCTCTTGAAGCCTCTTGAGCACTTGATGGATATGTCTTATGTGGTCTTCCTTGTTGTCACTAAAAACCAATATATCATCCAAATACACAACAATAAACTTGTTAAGGAAAGGTTTTAGCACCTCATTCATCAATATCATGAAGGTGCTTGGTGCATTTGACAAGCCAAAAGGCATCACAACCCATTCAAATAGCCCTTCATTGGTTTTGAAGATAGTTTTCCACTCATCCCCCTCCCTTATCCTGGTTTGGTGGTAACCACTTTTTAGATCTATCTTGGTAAAATACTTAGCCCTACCCAAGTAATCCATTAAATCTTCTATTCTAGGCATTGGAAATCTATACCTGATAGTGATCTTATTGATGGCCCTAGAATCAGTGCATAGTCTCCATGTTCCTTCCTTCTTGGGTGCAAGTACTACAGGTACTGCACATGGGCTAATGGTTAGATTGTTCTCCAACCACTCACCCTCTTCACTTCTCCAATCCAACACAAGTCACATTCAAGGGCATATTATGGATTTGTTGCCTAGACTTCTATTCAACCTTCAAGGCTTCTCCCACACCTTGAGGTAGGTCTACAAACACCTTACCAACACTTGGTTTGATCACCAACTTCATTCAACTCTCCAACCTCTACTTGGACTAGTAAGGCTACTAGCCCTCCAAACCTAGTTTTCTCCACACAACTTGACAAAACCCTGAATGACCAGGTAAACCAATAGTGGATTTGAATACCCTCTATGGGATTCTTACAAACCTCCAAGTCTCCAATTCCAACCCTATTCCTGCAACTCAAAACTCCTACTAGGTCTCTAGGCCTAATTGATCATTTTAGGTCTAGGTTACAAAGCAAAGGGGTTAGGTTGGGTTCATAGCTCAGGGACAGGAACTTGGATTACTTTTACCACACCCAAACAACTCAAAACCACCATTTTTTCACTCCTCCTGTCAGGGTTTTGTCATATATAACAGCAAATTACACCAATTCGGTCAAATACCTATGAATACTTGACCTAGGGCATCACCTTAAAAATTGAGGACTGCCTTTCCTAGAAAAAAGGTTTTGAAATCATGCGAAGTACATCCCTAGCCTGCATTTCACCAATTTGTATGAGTTTTCACCGATGGAAATGCATTCTAGGGTGGATTTTGTGATGTAAACCCTAGAAAACAGGGTTTTAGACCAGTCCGGATTAAAAATGCAATAACTTTCTCCTACGACCACTTCAAAACCTCAAACCTATTGCATTCGAACCTTGACTCCAAGTGCTTTCAGAAAAACAATATTTGCTCACCTAGCCAATCCGTACAGGCTATACAATAGCAAGAAAACAGGGAAAAATAGTCTAATTTCTTGATTTCAGTGCTCAAAATTCCATACAAAAACTTCTCCTCCTTACTGGAGTTAGATGTCCACCATATCAACCACTCCAGGTTAGTATCTAACTTCTACAAGCAGTTTCAATAACCAAAATGGAGTTGTAACCGGTCAATGTGTCATTTACACCATTGACAACATTGGACACTATGGTATTTTTGCATTTACACAAGGATGGCGATTTGATTTGCTTGTCCATGGAATCAAACCACCATCATACTCCCTAAAACATGATAAAACACTAGAGCAACCAACAAGACTCAAAAACCAATCATTAGACCTACTAGGCCTAAGTGGCACAACTAGGTCCAAGTGGACTAAGAAGGATATGAGGTTTATAAAGTTACCCCAAACCTCTTGACCACACAAAATAGACCTTCCAATCATGGCTATGAAAAGCCTTATTACAAAACACATCAAACAAAACTCAACTTATCAAAGATGCTATCAAAATGCTTGTAGGAATCAAACTACTCCTAGGTGCCCTGCACCACAAAATATGCTAACTTTGGCTCAAGAATAGCCGACCAAACAGTAGCAAATCTATTATACCAAAGAGTCATTGAACTATGAAGGAGCCATCACTTATTAAGCGTATCTATCATTGGCAAATGGGGTGAGAGCCACCTGTAAGCAAGCCTTGGCTTATAATGATGTATTGGTGTGTCTGGATACCATTTCCAACCTTTCCACCAAGGCATGATGGAGTGGATTCCCACTTTATGAAACATTTCCACTGGAATAGCAGTGACAATTCTATCATAGGTAGCCTGATTAGTTCTCTGAAGGTCAAATTTGACTCGAAGAGGCTCCCATGCCATAAGGCTCATGGTGGGTCTATGGAAAATACCCTGTAGGTTTTGAATACCCATTTTATGGAATCTAAGAGCCTTTATGCCAGGTAATGTGGCTAATGGATGGCCTGCATTGGACAAGAGAGGTGACCACTAGATATTATCATGATTCAAAGAAAGACCATCATGAAATTTGTCACCAATCTAGCGGAGCCATGGTTTAACTTTTTCCTAGGCTTTCCAAATGCTTTTAGCCACAAATGTGCCTGAGATTTGAACTGGCTCTCTCATGACAAGGAGAGTTGACAAGCCAATGCCTTTCCAAGCAGGCTTGTGTAGAGGATGTCCCATTTCAATGTTGTGTCAACGTAAAATTTTCCATGCCTCATTACCAGAGAGAGCACGAATGATCCATTTGACACACAAGGTAGTGCCTTGGCACTGAGTAGAAAGTAGACCAAGGCCACCTGAATCTCTAGGTAAGAAACAAAATTCCCATGCAACACGTTGAAAGCCATGGTGAGTCTCAATAGAGGTCTAGAGAAAATCCCTCAAAAGTTTTTCTAGTTTGGCATATGAAGCTTTGGAAGGTGCCCAACAAGAAGAGTAGTGAACATGAGTTGCTGCCAAGACTTTAGAACAAACCTGGAATTTGTCAGCTAGAGATAGTGGCTTAGTGATCTAGAATGCAAGTTTTTGTTCCACACGGGAAAGAACTGGTTGCTAGAGATTAGCAGAAGTGCCCTGGAAGGCAAATGGAATACCTAGAAATTAGAAGATTTCACCATGAGAAACCCAACACCAACCATACTATTGGATCCAATGAGGAATGGGAAGAATTGACTACCTGTAACATAATGTTTTGTGCCACTGGATGGAAGAACTTGAGGCTAGGCAGAAGGTCTCCAGACATCCAAGCACATTTTTAACTATGTTTTCTTCTTCTAGTAATGTTAAAAAAGAATCATCTGCAAAATGACCATTAACTAGCTGGCTGGAAGAATTAGGCAGAGAAATTCCATGAACAAGCCCATTGGATACTGAATGAGCAAGAAGGTATCCAAAGCCTTCTGCAGCTAGAACATACAACGCTGGTGCAAGAGGACATCCTTGGTGTATTAAATGGAAAAGGCCAAAGGTATGAGACTATTGGCCATTGATAGTGATACATGCGGAGGTATTTGAGAAGAGCATTTTGACTGATTGAATAAAAGATGGTCCAAACCCTAATGCTTCAAGCATTGCAAGAATAAAATGCCATTCAATGCGATCATAGGCCTTACCAAAATCTATTTTTAGGAAAATGGGTTTTTTATTAGATTTTCTTGTCCATTCCATTCCTTCCCAGACTGCAATGATATTATCTAAAATATATCTGGATTTAATAAATCTAGTTTGTTCAAGGTGGACAATCAAAGGGAGCAAGTTGCAGAGCTTCAGAGAAAGTGCTTTGGCAATGATCTTGTAGGAGACATTGAGGAGTGTAATGGGTCGTCAGTTGCAAATGTCTTCAGGATATCCAACTTTATGTATGAACTTAATGTTTCCTTGATTAATAAGTTTTCCTAGAGAGTTAGAATGAAAAGCTTCAAGGTAAACATTATTTAAATCCTTTCCTAAGCAGTCCCAAAGGGCTTTGTAAAACTCACAAGGAAAGCCATCATTTCCTGGAGCTTTGCCATCAGCCATAGAACAAACTACTTCTTTGAGGTCTTCAATGGTCAATAATTGATCACAAAAGCATGTTTGGGTTGAAGAGAGTTGTTTTGGAACTACTGCAAGACAATCATGTAGTGTACTTTGTCACTCATGAGTATAATCTTGGGTTGTGAAAACTTTTTCATAGTGTCATACAAAAGCCTAGAGAATGTCAGGTAATTATGAGAGAACAACATTATCCTCCTTGATTTGCTTAATACCATGTGACGAATATCTAGTTTGAATAGCGATAAAGAATTCCTTGGAGATAGGGTCACCTATTTTTAGCCAATGCATCCTGGCTTTAAGTTGTGCTCCTCTGGTAGCATGACTATCAGCCTTTTGCTTTTGATACCGTAAATTGGTGACATTGATTTGTAGAGAAGGAGAAAATGGGTCAGCTGTCAATGTCGCTATGGCTATTTTCAAAGCACTAATTATAGCCTCATAAGCTCTTCTCCTGAAATTGGCTAGCTGACGGCCATAGATGTGAAGAAACCTCACAGTGCGGGTGATAGCATCATTCCACCACTTTATCCAGCCAGTAGAATGTATTGGATGACATTCTAAATTCCATATAGTTACAATGTGTGCCAGGGTGGGTTAATGAGCTAGCAAAGAGGTGTTAAGGAAAAACTAAGACTTACTGGTGCGTGGTTGTGTGACTTGCCATTCAATGGAAAACTAAATTAGAAAGTGGTCTAATAATGTCACATCCACTAATGGTTGTACATGAAGGGTGGATGACATGGCAAAAGAGAAGAAAAATTGGGCTGAGATCATGGCATGATCAAGGTGTTTGAAGACCCTATCAGACCTAGTTCAAAAATTACACCAAGTATGCCATAAAGGATGGGATTGACGGTGGCCAAAATTGGGATCAAAGAAGCCCAATTCATTGCGCATATGAAACCACGCCTCTTGTTAGACCTCAAACATTCTAAGAGAGAAAATTTCATTGTAAGTCCTCCACCATTTCCCCAGAATCAAGGTTTTCAAAGGAAGAAAATTGATTCTGCAGGAATCAGTGGGGTTTGACCCAAATTGGATAGGAGTAATTTGTTTCTTTTTACCCTCCTGAACAATTTCACCCTCCTTAGGAAGTTCTTAGCTACAAGAGCATCTATGAGGTGACAGAGATGGACTGGCACGTGGTCATGCCCTAGGCAACAACCTTTGCTGCGATGGCAGTACAATAGGACTCTTGAGTTTGTCCTTCCCGCCATTTGCTGAAGGCTTTGAAATATCTTTAGCTGACTCAACCGCTTTGAGAGCATCCATAGGGGTCTTAGCCTTGTGTTTGAGAGTGGCAACAGTGGTCCAAGTGTCCATTGGTTTGGAAACCACCTCCTTGGACATAGTTTCTACTGGACGGGGTTGAACAACCTCCCTTGGTGGAGCCCGGGTGTGAGGCACAACAAGAGGGCAATCCTTAATTTTATGCTCGGTAGACTGACAACGGTAACAAGTGTTTGGAAAATTAAAGTATGTAACTTTCTAAGTGTGCCAAAGGGGACCAATTTGAATATCAATAGATTCCTTGAGGTCCTTGGAAAGATCCACCTCAGTGTAGATGCATTTTTGAGGGCAAGCTTGAAAGAACCTATCTAGCTCAACACAAACAACTCTTCCTAGAGAAGAAGCAATATCATGCAAGAAATGCAAGCAGGGAAAAGGCAAACTAGGGAATTCAATCCGCACAGGGACCCAGAGTTTGGTATCATCTGAAACAACAAAATCACAGGTCCACTGTTGGAAAACTAGCAGGGAAGACCCAACATACCATGGACCATGATTTAAGATTGCCTGAACATGGCTAACTTTTGCAAAGCAGAAAAGGAAAAAACCTTTGGTCAAATTCTAGACCATATCAAGGCGGACCCCATGAGGGATCCAATCCTTTTGAACCTAGTCCTTGAGCATAGATTCAGGGGGAGTTCTCCCTACAAAGTAACCAATAAGAGTATGTTGTTCTAACCATAAACAAGCAAAATCAAATTCTTGCATGGGCAAAATCACATCAGCAGGAGAAACTGATGGCTTACCTTGTGAAACACCTTTAGAACAAACTTCTGGGGATGCTTGGTTGGTGGAGGAGCCATTGTATAGAGTTGTCAAACTGCCAACGCCAGTAACAAGTGCTGGGTTAGTACCGGTGGGAGGCATTTAAAAGACCAAAAATCTGCAATAAATGCGGACGTACATAAGGAAAGGCTAAATTTCCTATGCCTAGAGCATGGTATGACACCTAGAGAGAACAATGGTGAGCAGCTACATAGAAAACCCTAGCAAAGACTAATATATGGCAACCCGATGAATGATTTTTAGATCATCTAGGAAAATTTGATGCAAGATGTGATGAAGGAATCTTCCTTGGATACTCTACTAAGAGTAAGGCCTACTAGTACTACAACAAAAGGCTGAAAAAGATTGTTGAGAATGCAAATGTGAAGGTGGATGAAGATAAAGAAAGAACATCAGATCAGTGTGGCTATGGATTAGATGAACCTGCTACTATAACATATGAAGAAAAGGTTTAACAAGAAGACAGACAAGATGAAGAAGAAAAGGCTCTGGAAAGTGCTGCTAAGACCCTTGGGTATGTAAGAATCAATCACTTTGAAGAACAAATTATTGGAGACAAAAACAAAGGAGTACTGACAAGAAAAAGAGCTACAAAAGAACAAGTGAATTACTATTTGCTCTCTACAGTTGAACCAAAAACTGCGAATGAACCCTGCAATGATGAAAATTGGGTAAAGGCAATGAAGGAAAAACTAATGTAGATAGAGAAGAATGAAACTTGGGAAATAGTTCCTAGATCTATTGACAAAAATGTTATTGGAACCAAATGGGTTTTCAAGAATAAGATGAATGAAAATGGAGAAGTTGTAAGGAATAAAACAAGGCTTGTGTGCAAAGGATATTATCAAATTGAAGGAATAGATTTTGAAGAGACTTTTGCTCCAGTAGCTTGGATTGAAGCAATTAGAATGTTTCTAGCATTTGCAGCTCACAAAGATTGATGTGAAGTCTGCATTTCTGAATGGTGAGTTGGAAGAGGAAGTCTACATTGAGCAACCAGAAGGATTCCAACTATCAGATCAAGGTGATATGGTATGCAGGATGAAGAAAGCATTATATGGACTTAAGCAAGCTCTTGGAGCCTGGTATGCAAGGTTGGATAAGTACTTACTATAGTTAGGGTTCAATAAAGGTACTACTGATAGTAATCTCTATTTCAAGATTAATGGTGATCAAATTTTGATTGTTGAAGTCTTTGTTGATGATATCATCTTTGGAGGCAATGGAGGTATGTGTATGAAATTTGCTGGTGAAATGCATAAAGAGTTTGAGATGTCTATGTTTGGTGAGATGAATTTCTTTCTAGGTTTGCAAATCAATCAATCAAATAGAGGAATCTTCATATCTCATTCTAAGTATGTGAAAGAGTTGTTGAATAAGTTTGGGATGGAAGACTCTAAACCAATATGTACTCCCATGGTGACTGGCTACAAGTTAAGCAAAACTGATGAATCACCCAAGATTGATAAAAAAAGTACAGATCCATGATTGGAGGATTACTTTATCTAACTCAAACTAGACCTGATATTATGCATGCAGTTTGTCTTATTGCAAGATTTCAAGCAGATCCAAGATAATCACATTTTATGGCAGTAAAGACAATCTTGATGTATTTAAAAGGAACACCAGATCATGGCTTATGGTATCCAAAGGATAATGATTTCACTCTTAGTGCTTATACATATGCTGATTGGGCCAGAGATGTTAATGATAGGAAAAGTACAAGTGGAGGCACTTGCTTTTTGGGTAACAGATTGGTTTCATGGCTGAGCAAGAAACAAAACTCAATCTCTTTATCAACTCCAGAAGCAGAATATATTGCAGCAGCATGTTGTTGTACTCAAGTGTTATGTATGAATCAAACCTTAAGGGACATAAGAGTTGTATATGAAGATCTAGTTGCAGTCTTTTGTGACAATACAAGTGCTATAAATATTTCAAGTAATCCAGTGATGCACTCAAGAACAAAGCATATATCTATAAAGTATCACTTTCTAAGAGAAAATGTGACATAGAATGAAGTAAAGTTGGAATATGTGTCTACAATGGATCAGATTGCAGATATCTTCATCAAGCCTTTGCCTAAGGATACTTTTGAGTATCTAAGAGAAAAGTTAGGGGTCATTACCCCTCCTACCCTAAATTAAGATGCATGGGAATGCATCAGTCCAGTGGTGCTCAAAGTCTCATTCTTTGATCTGGATTGATGTTTTGAGAGCTACCTCTCAGGGGGAGTAGCTAGATATTACCAATATGAGCTCCTAATTAAGAAAGTATTGATAACAGAAAAGGTTCAGTTGATTCAGAACAATAGAATGCAAGTATGTGCCCTTTGCCATTGATGTCAAAGGGGTCCGAGAGAAATCATGTGAAAAACTTAGGGGGAGAAAGAGTGTAGATGTGTAAAGAGAAAGGGGGAGAATCTTGTCTTGATGGTCTTTTTAGTTTTTCACATCATATGTTGCCATCAATGAAAAAGGGAGATGTTGCAAGTATGTGCCTAATCGGTGTTGTCATTGATGTCAACATAGCTGTGTTGTCATTGGTGTCAACTGTGCTCTTATTTTGTTTCTTTCTTGTAATGAGTGAGATGCTTTGTATTTACTTATGTAAGTGATCCTGATGTTGAGGATATTGAGAAAATTAGCTCCTCTAGTGGAAACAATGTATTGTATTCAGATGAACAGTCCAGTAGTTTTCTCTGCATTTCCTGAAGATTGAATATCCTTGCATGCGGTTTGGAAGTTATTTAGAGTCATGTCTAAAGACATTATGTTTTGAGTTTGAGCCCTCCACATGTAGATTTGAGTGAGTTGTGTTCACCAGAATGAAACCTACTTTTTCTGTGTATTCAATTGTGATAGAGGGAAAGTATTCTGCTCTGCATTTCTCCACATTGATGTTTTACAGTCTATAGTTCTAGAATTAAGTTTGTAATGATGATAAGTGCATTCAACTCTAATGGTTCATGGTTTGGTGGTCTACAAGCAATTTTTCCTTTATGATAGTTGATGACAGTTAAGCTCATGTGCTCCTGATTGAAGAATCTCATGGATAAAGTGGTTAGGGGTTGTGCGGATGTTCCTGGTGATTACAGTGTTCTTGTGGATGTCTTTTGATCGTGTTCCTACCTTTGGATTGGTTCACGGAGACAAATATGGATCGTGGTTGAAGACTGTTCCTAAAAGACATAGTGTGAACACCAGTCTTGGTTGACTTGGTTGTTTTCACTAATTGTGGAGATGTATTGAAGATTGTAGAAGCATGTTGTGGCATGAAGGATTGTGTTTGAGTCCCAGCTAAGGCATGATGTGATCTATATACATCTTTACATATTTTCCTTAGCAAATTTTTGTATTAGGTCCAGATCTATTTTATGTATGTTTGTAATGCTGACCTTGGAGATTGTTCCAACGGTTGATGAATGTAATGCTGACCTTGATGTACATTCCAAGGTTGATGAATTGTATAAAGGCATGTAATGAAATTGTGAAAATGAAATCCCTGGGGTAAAATGTGAAGATAAGTGCGAAGTGTAAAGGCATAGCAGACAAGAGGAAATGTATTGCGCTTCAACGGAACTGAACCCCGACATGGAGTAGATGCTATTATCCCAGTTCAAAAATCTTTGGTAGTCAGCCACCCCTTGGTAGTGAGCTGATCTTTGCAATGAGCATTTTGGGCAGTGAGCCCTGTATTTTTGGTATTGTTATAACTTATATATTTTTATGGGCTAACACCCACTGTGGTTTTTCCCTTATAGGGTTTTCCATGTAAAAATCTTGTGTCTCGTGTGTTGAATGTGTGATTGTGATTAAGTTTATGGTTTCATGCTTTCATGGTTAAATCTGATTATCAATAATTGAATAGTTGATGGTTTGATAATTATATGAAGTCAAGTTTTCTGTGACAACTGATTCAACCCCCCTCTTAGTTGTCCTATGTATTTCAACAAATGTATCAATGAAGTCATCAAAATAACTAGGGCAAAATTTAGTTCTATTATGGCTTCTTATAATGACTTACATGGATATTCCCTCCTCACCCAACTGTCCTCTTCCATAGATCCTTCCTCCTATTAGCCTATAATAGATCCCCCTTAATGTATATCTCTCCTCTTCCCACTTATAGTGTGTTCTTTATCTCTTATGTTCCTATCTATAGTGTCATTACTACCTCCCCTTTTTATAGTTTATCAATTACTTCCTATCTTAGTAGATCCATCCCTTCTTATATTCCTAATAATTTCATACCCAAATGCTCTACAAATAGTTCTATTCATTCATACCATGTCATTGGTGCTAATATTTTTTCTTTGGTTTATAGTGTGGTCTCTCCTCCATATAGCACAATTCCTTACATCTAATCCATCATCTTCTTTATACTCCTCACCTTGTTTCTCATGATACTCCCACCACTATCTCCACCTCCATCCTTAATGCACTATTATTGAAGCTAGATATATGTGAAAAGAATTTTGATTCCATGCCTATTGTTGGGACCCAGATTTTCCACCCCTCTTTTTTGTGCCCAAAATGAAAAATCCCAAGTCTGGTTCCCTTCCTATTGTAATTGTCATGTATAACCCATCACTAATATCCAATTAGAGATGCCTTCAATGTGTATACGTTTGCCATTTTTTTCACCCCTGTATTCCATTTGTCCTTTTCCCATGCCCCTCATATGTTAATGTTGTCAAAAATCCATGAAAATCCAAGTTTGGGGGCCTCCTTAGCCATTTTTGGCCCTTAGCAGATTTTTGGGTTTTCTAGGGACAGGTGGATGTTTCAAGCCAAATTTTTTTCCCAGACCGGACCCCTTTCTTCAGCCTATGGTTCCTAGTTCCTCTGAACTTCTGATCCCCACTGGATCATCCTTCTTTGGCTTTAGGGTGATGGTGATCATGTCAATAGGATGTTGGCATGGTGAGGCAAGAAATTTGTTTAAGTGCTTTGGCTCTTATTCGTGGTTTTGGTCCTTGCAGGTTTTTGGGTCCCACCAGAACCTTGGAACTTTTCCCTTTGTCCTAGTTTCCCTCGCTTTCCCACTCCCAGCTCCCTTTCCTTTTTTGTGGTTTTGGGCTGAAACTTTTTCCCAGCCTGACCCTTGTTCTTGCGGGTTTTTAGGTCCCACCGGAACCTTTTCCCCTTGGTTCTGAGGTTTTCAGTTCCCCTGAAACCCTGCTCCCTACTCTTTTTCCCCTTTCAAAGTTCTCATTGAAACTTTTTCCCCAGCTTGGTCCTTCCTTTTCTCTTTGGGATTTTGGGTCCCACTGGAACATTTGCACCTAGTCCAGATGTTCCCGATTCCCTTGAACTCTTGATTCCCACACCTTTTCTCCCTTTGGAACTTCAGGTTCTACTTACACTTTTGGACTTGATCCCTTGATTCTTCATCCTCTCTAAAGCTTGATTCCTACAATATAAAGTAATGTTCATATGGGACTTCAGAAGCTGATGGAACATTTGGTCCAAGTTCCTAGGTTTCAAGTGCTTCCACGAGCTCGATCCTCACCAAACATAAAGTGATGCTTTGAAATCTTAGGTTCAAAAGAAATTCCCAACTCAAACCTTTGGTTCTAGATCTACCTGTCCTCTCATGACCTGAAGTCCCGCTGAAACATAGAAGATGTGCAGGATCGTGCCAACAACTCCCAAGTTCGTCATTAATGGCTCGATTTGACTTTTGCAACTTCCCAAGTGTCTTTTTATTGACTAAATGAATCTGGTTCTTTATGTGCATGATTCCATATGTGCCTATTTAATTTGGTTGGTGAAAATTTGAATTTTCACAAGTTCTTTGGCTCCCTTGCATTCATGGTGGTAGGTGATTTTGAAATTTCTAGGTCTTCTCCTCTTTCTCGCCCATGGATTGGGACACAAATAGTGGAGTATAAAGTGCAGTTTTCTCCTCATTCAAGGGGTTGGTCTTTTCTTGTTCTTCTCTAGACAGTGTGTAGAACAGAGTAAAATATTTCAAGGTTTCTTGTAGTTTCCAGTTTGGTTCTTCAAGGTGCAGTTATTGAAAGTGTATGAGAATTTAATTGTTAAAATCTAGTATCATTTCACTGGATTTCTCCATTCTTATATGTATTTTTCTTGGGAATCTCCTAAGTTGTAACCAGGGTTTCCTTTTTCCATACTTAATGGTATGCATGTAATATTTGATTTGATGAATGTTACAGTTCTTAAGACATTGCAATCATTGTGGTGATCATTTCAATATTATATATGAGTAAATGCATTATAAGGAAGGATTACTGAGTATGTCTAGTTTGGTATCGATTTCATGCTCCTAGGCAAACATATGTTCCTTTTTTTGGGAATTAAGGTGTCTCAACCTTGATAATTCCTTGTATTTTTACATTGTATTTATTCATTTATTGCCTATTGTATTAATTGGATGCAAATCCTATGTTGTCATATTGTGGGAGTTGGCACGGTGATGTGTCATCCTACATAGCATATGACCATATGTAAATTTGTCCTCACATGAGGAGATAGGCGTCCCACTTAGTGGTAGGAATATTTTTCCATGTGTCAGCATCTTGGATGTTGTGTAGGGGAATATTGACCAAAACGGTCATGACAGATTCCTATGATGAAGTTATGAAATGTAAGAGTCAGAAATAGGAGATTCTATGACAGGTGAAGACATGTGTTGAAGAGCATCTTTGGGTACCCCAAGGTTGACTATGACATGTAGTAAGAGAATATGCTATTTATACTCTGTGTATGATAGATTCTCTTACAGTTGTAAGTTATGACAGCTATGACAGATTCTATGACAGTTGTAGGAGTTGTAAGAGCATCTGTCATATCCCATTTTAGAAATAGGTGACCTCCTTGGGATGGGGTGACTTAACAAGTGTCAGGAACATCCTACAATGTTGGACAAGTGTCCATAGGCATGGGTTTTGGGGCATGAGGCCATGTTGGACGCCCATCCCAATGTGGAGCCATTTTTGCCTTGTATTTGTCATATAAACAGGTGCTTTTGAGAGATGTACTACAGGTTTTACAGGTACTATTATGCTACTGGTTTGTCTCTAGATACGAGTGTCGAAGACTCCTGAGAGCTTGCATTGCAAGTGTATTGTAAACCATTTCAGTTTTGATAATACATTGTGCAGGTTTTGGAGTGTGGGGTTTTTCACCTGTAAAGATTTTCCCCACGTATATCTTGTGTCTCTCTTCTTCTGTCTTACATTCTTGTGTATGTGTTTTCTGCAATATCTCTATTAGTGGGTTAACATAGCTATAACTATAAAAATAAAATTGAATTTGCACTCTCCTCCCCTCATTAGATTAGTGTAGGAAGCAATTTCCGCACACCTAGTTTCCCTTTAGTTGGTATCAGAGCCTGGCCAATTTTGGTTCTAGCTACTAGGTAGGGATTTTTTGAGCTAATCTTAGGTTGAGTGGGAGTGTTGTGTAGAGCATTCTGTATCTTGTCGCAGAAAGGAGATGGAAACCACATCCGAAAGATTAGAGGTGGAGAAATTTAATGGCACTAATTTTGAGTTGTGGAAACTCAAGATGGAAGATCTACTTGTTGATCATGACCTATGGGAAACCGTATCTGGTGTAAAACTTACAGCAATGTCACAAGTTGATTGGGACCTCAAAGATTGGAAGGCTAAGGGTCTGATAAGACTCTGTTTAGTTGACTCTATTTTGTTTAATGTCCATGAGGAGAAGAGCATGAAAGATCTTTGGAAGAAGCTAGGTGATGTTTATCAGGCCAAGTCCTTGGTAAACAAGCTTTTTCTAAAAAAGAAGTTGTTTGCTCTAAAGATGGAAGACAGAGGATTTGGTGCGGATCACATGAATGCTTTCAACATGATTGTTGCACAGTTGACATTTGTGGGTGTGAAAATTGAGGAGGAAGATTAGTGTATGACCCTGCTTGTTCTTTGCCAGATTCGTGGGATCATCTTGTCATGGCTATCAGAAGCACCACTACCACCTTCAATAAGGAAGATATGGTATCTTCATTGTTATTTGAAGAGATGTGGAGAAAGTCTTCTGAGGCAGCCAAAGAGGCTCTTACGGTTCGTGGAAGACCGAAAGAGAAAGGGAAGAAGAAGGACAAGAAAGGTGAAAAGGGCAGATCCAAAAACCTGTGGGAGATCCAAATCTCTTGGAAAGTCCAAGGCTCTCTGTTGGAACTATGGGAAAACTAGGCATTTCTGAAAGGAATGCAAAGAGGAGAAGAAAAAGAAGAAGAAGAATGCTCTTGATTCAAATTCTGACAAGTCACAAGATGATGGTGATGCCTTCATTACAGCCTGACCACCCATGCATCTAATGATGCGTGGTTGATTGATTCTGGTGCATCATTCCACATGACCTCACATCGAGACTGGTTCAAGAAGTATGAAGAGTTTGATGGTGGAAGAGTGTACTTGGGTGACGATTCTCATCTGAAGATTGTTGGTCATGGAAGAGTCTTAATCTGATTCCCTGATGGACGAGTGAAGGGGATCACTGGAGTTATGCACATTCCAAGCCTTGCACAGAACCTACTTTCAGTAAGTATGTTGAATGATACATGTGTGTAGGTTGTCTTTTCGAAGGATGGATGCAAGATGACTAGAGGATCTATGGTGCTTGCGAAGGGTACTCAGAGAGGTACTCTGTTTCAACTGGAGGCATGCACTTCACAGTGCAATAGTTCTTATGACTCAAAGAAAAGAGCTGCAGTCACTTCATCCCCACCATCTGAATGAGCAGTGAAGAAATTTGTTGTAACTAGTTTTGATGGTAGTGCACATGCTTTGGAAGTTAAACTTCCTATTGAAAAGACTATGTTATGGCATTTGAGATATGGCCACATTGGAGAGAATTATCTGTGTACCCTGAAAAATAAAAACCTCGTTGAGGGGTTAAATGATTGTAATCTCGAGTTTGACTTTTGTGAACATTGTGTATATGGAAAGCAAAACCACGTTTAGTTTTACTCTAGTTATCACAAGTCTTCTGGTGTATTAGATCTTATTCATTCTGATGTGTTTGGTCTTGTTAATGATCCTTCGATTTCCAAATATGTATATTTTGTATCTTTCATAGATGATTATAGTAGAAGGACATGGGTTTATTTTATTAGAAGCAAGACTAAAGTCTTTAGTCAGTTTAAAGAGCTTAAAGCCTTTTCTAAAAATTAGACTAGTAAAAAGATTAAGTGTTTGAGAACTAACAATGGTGGTGAGTTTTGTTCGGCAAAGTTTGATAAGTTCTATAAGGAGCAAGGGATTGAAAGACATAAGACAACTCCATACACCCCACAACAAAATGGATTTGTAGAGAGGATGAACATGACACTGATGGAGAAGGCTAGGAGTATGCTTAGTGGAGTAAGCCTTGAACAAAAGTTTTGGTCTGAAGCTGTAGCCATTGCTTGCTATCTGGTAAACAGATCTCCTACATCAACTCTTGTTGGTAAGACACCTATGGAGGTGTGGTCTGGTAAGAAGCCTTCAGTTAGACATCTTCATGTTTTTAGTTGTGAGGCATATGCATATGTGCCTAGAGAGAAAAGGTCTAAATTGGAGAACAAGGCTGTTAAATGTATTTTCATTGGCTATGGTGTCAGTGTGAAAGGATACAAGCTTTGGGATCCTGTGGCTGAAAAAGTGTTGTATAGCGGAAGTGTTATCTTCAGAGAGCTAACACCTTCTTCTATCATTCTACTGCCAAAACAAATAGAAAAGAAAGAAGATGTGGTTCGGTTTCCTTCTACCCCTGAGAAGACTGAATAGATGGATCCTGTGAGACCTGATGATGAGGAGAGCTCTAGCAGCTTTGAAAGCTCAGAAGAAGAAACAAAACCTCAACCTCAGCCATTGAGGAGGTCTACATGAATGAGAAAACAACCTGATAGGTTTGGTTATTCATTACTTGATTCTAGTTGTGCTTTTTCTTTACTTACTAACACTGATGAGCCTAGAACTGTGAAAGAGGCTATGGGCATGAAAGATGTAGGTTCCTGGAAGGAGGCCATGGAAGATGAGATGGCTTCTTTGAAAAAGAATAAAACATGGGACTTGGTGCCTTTGCCTGATGGATGGAAACCCGTTAGATGCAAATGGGTGTTCAAGAAGAAATTTGGTGCGGACGACAGTGTTGAAAAGTACAAGGCTAGATTGGTTGCGAAGGGGTACTCACAAGTGGAGGGAATTGATTATGGTGAAATTTTCTCTCCCGTTGCAAAGATGACATCCATTTGATTCTTGTTATCTCTTGCAGTTACTTATGACTTAGAGGTAGAACAAATGGATGTGAAGACAACTTTCCTTCATGGTGACTTGGAGGAAGAGATTTACATGTCACAACTAGAGCATTACATAGAGAAAGGTAAAGAAAATTTGGTTTGCAAGTTAAAGAAGTCTTTGTATGGTTTGAAATAGTCTCCTAGGATGTGGTACTTAAAGTTTGATGCCTTTGTGTTGTCAATTGGATATCTGAGATTGAAATCAGATCATTGTGTGTATTACAAATTTGACAATGATCGCATTCTCATTATTGCATTGTATGTTGATGATATGCTATTGATTGGGAATGGTAAGAATATGATTTGTGATTTGAAGTCTTAGTTGTCATCATAGCTTGAGATGAAAAATCTTGAGGCAACCAGGTACATTCTGGGAATGGAAATTAGAAGAGACAAAGCTAACAGAAAACTTTGGTTAAGCTAGAGTAAGTATGTGAAGACCATGTTGGATAGCTTCAGCATGGCAGATTGTAGACCATTGTGTGTTCCTGTTTCATTGGGGACAAAGTTGTCTGTTAGTGATTGTCCAAAATCTCGTAGTGAGGTGGAGGACATGAGCATAGTACTTTATGCTAGTGTTGTTGGCAGTTTGATGTATGCCATGGTCTACACAAGACCAGACATTGCCCAAGCAGTGGGAGTCCTTAGTCGATTTATGGCTAATCCTGGACGGGTATATTGGGATGCAGTTAAGCGAGTGTTCAGATATTTGAGGGGTCCTTCCAAGTATTCCATTTGCTATCATGGCAATGCTATAGGACCTCCGCATTCAGTTTGTATTCATGGATTTGTGGATTCTGATTGGGCATGTGACATTGACGGAAGGAGATCCACCAGTGCCTATGTGTTCACTATGTTTGGTGGTGCAATTAGTTGGATGAGTAAACGGTAACCTGTGGTTGCTTTGTCCACTACATAAGCTAAGTACATGGCAGCAACTCATGCTTGCAAGGAAGCCATTTGGCTTAAGAGATTGTGTTTAGATATTGGTGTTGACGCAGGTCAAATTATGATCAGTTGTGATAGTCAGAGTGTGATTTGCCTTGCGAAGAATCCAACTTTCCATGCCACAACAAAGCCTATTGATGTATTGTTTCACTTCATACAAGACATGGTAGAGGATGGGAAGGTAAATTTGGAGAAGGTAGATACTTTGAAAAGTGTTGCAGATGCATTGATGAAACCTGCGGGCATAGAGAAGTTCAAATGGTGTTCAGAGTCTATGGGCCTCTAAGCCTATAGTAGTTAAATCCTATTAATTCTATTGGTTCTTACAAGGTGTTTGACAAGTGGGAGAATGTTGGGAATTAAGATGTCTCAACCTTGATAATTCCTTGTATTTTTACATTGTATTTATTCATTTATTGCCTATTGTATTAATTGGATGCAAATCCTATGTTGTCATATTGTGGGAGTTGGCACGGTGATGTGTCATCCTACATGACATATGACCACATGTAAATTTGTCCTCACATGAGGAGATAGGCGTCCCACTTAGTGGTAGGAATATTTTTCCATGTGTTAGCATCTTGGATGTTGTGTAAGGGAATATTGACTAAAACGGTCATGACAAATTCCTATGACGAAGTTATGACATCTAAGAGTCAAAAATAGGAGATTCTATGACAGGTGAAGATATGTGTGGAAGAGAATCTTTGAAAAAGGCATCTTTGGACGCCCCAAGGTGGACTATGACATGTTGTAAGAGAATATGCTATTTATAGCCTGTGTATGGCAAATTCTCTTACAGTTGTAAGTTATGACAGCTATGACAAATTCTATGATGGTTGTAAGAGTCGTAAGAGCATCTGTCATAGCCCATTTTGGAAATAGGCGACCTCCTTGGGATGGGGTGACTTAACAAGTGTCAGGAACATCCTACAGTGTTGGACAAGTGTCCATAGGCATGGGTTTTGGGGCATGAGGCCATGTTGGACGCCCATCCCAATGTGGAGCCATTTTTGCCTTGTATTTGTTATATAAACAGGTGCTTTTGAGAGGAGATGTACTATAGGTTTTACAGGTACTGTTATGCTGCTGGTTTGTCTCTAGATATGAGTGTCAAAGACTCCTGAGAGCTTGCATTTCAAGTGTATTGTAAACCATTTCAGTTTTGATAATACATTGTGCAGGTTTTGGAGTGTGGGTTTTTTCACTTGCAAGGGTTTTCTCCACGTATATCTTGTGTCTCTCTTCTTCTGTCTTATATTCTTGTGTATGTGTTTGCTACAATATCTCTATTAGTGGGTTAACATAGCTGTAATTGTAAAGATTAAATTAAATTTGCACTCTCCTCCCCTCATTAGATTAGTGTAGGAAGCGATTTCCGCACACATAGCTTCCTTTCACCTTTCATTTCTGTTATTCCTTTGTTGAACCAGTTGAGGATTTTGTAACCCCTTTGATAGGCACTGGCCTAAGAAATATTCAATCACCAACACCCATTTTAAAATAAAAACCATCACCTCAAGTGTGAAGTAGTTCATAAGTCTGTATGCACTTTTAGTTTTGTGTTTTAGTCAGGGAATCATCTTTATTAAAGCAAGCAAGTTTCATCATTTTTGACTAAATGTGCATACCCACATCATGCATAGTTGCATTGATGCTTATATGAACTTAAAAGAGGTCATTTGAGCAATTAGCTTCTATCTAAACTAGTGACACCATTAGGGTTTAAAAAGGCATCTTAGGTATCACTACTTTTGTCATTATCCTACACACATCTCATGTTGTGATCAGTCCCCATTGAGGGATACCTCTAGGAACACCCTCCTTGGTTTAGTTGAACCAAAAGTGAAGAAGAGATTACCCACTCTTACAGTTGGCCTTTAACCATCCTTATTCTATTGATGAGACACTGTTCTACCTTCTTGATGACGTCCCCTGGCCTAGAAGGTATGAACATACTCCAGGGTTTTGGACCTACGATTTTTGGTCCCAACACCTAGTAATCAAGATACTATTATGTATACTCCAACACATTGCACACTTATTGTATTTGATATTCTGACCTATCCATTACCTATGGGTTTTGTGGTACCTCACTTTGAGTGATACTATGGAAAGGGTGACCTAAACACTAACTTACAAGCCTTTAATTTAGCATGTCTAGATTATGCTTATGATTATAATATTTTGTCCAAGTTGTTCCCTCGTAGTCTTTTTGATTATGCTATACAATGGTTCTACTAATTTCCATCTAGATCTATCCATTTTTTTATTAACTATCCATGCCTTTCCAAAGCCATTATTGTTTGAACATAGACCTTAGAACCACTATTTTTTATTTATTTGTCTATTTTTGATTTATTTGAGTGTGTCAAAGGACATAATGAGCACATCAATAAATATGTTATGAGATTTCAATAACTTTGTACCAAAATGAAACATCAAATCCTTGGAAATGAAGGACAAAGCATTTTTGTTAAGATCCTATTACCTCCCCTCCAATATAATGTTTATTTGAATACCTACACTTATTTCATGGACCTTTATGCTCATGTTAAGAATGTTGAATTTAAATAATTTGATTCTAATGGTTTCAAGTATGGGTCCTCCCATACACCTTCTTAATATTCTTATCCTTCAAAATTTCAAAAGTCTAATACTTTACAAAAGGGTAATGATAAGAAAGATATCAAACTACATAATACTCATGTGGGTACTACTTCTAATGCTCTTTCTTTTACACTTCAAACTCCTAGAGAATTTTGCAAAGCTAAGTTAACCTATAGATAATTTTCTATATAGTTTATTGAATCCTAACTTGATTACTCTTCTTCTCATTTTTCCATTTGATCCATCTAGAGGACTCCCTAAAAGATATAATAAGCATGCTTTTTGTAACTATCATAAGGTCAATGGGCACCGCACATAAATCTGAATGGATCTTAAGCATAAGTCCAATATTTGATTGATAATATTGTTATAAATGTTGATGATATTAATTATGAGAGAAATCACTTGGCTTCTCCCCTAATTAAAATTTATAAATTTATACTAGAATTTGTTTCCTTCACACTCTCAAGATCTAGCAATATTGATTATATAAATTCTATGGTTCCTACACATGTGACTAGTGATCCTATGAATATACAACACGTTGGTTCATCTTCCTACAACCCTAGAGATAGCTTTGTGGGCATGACTCATATTAACATTTCTTATCCTCTTGTACCTTCAATTATTTCATTCTTTGAGGAGGAGATCCCCCATAGTAACTACAACGGTCCACTTTATGTTTGAGGTTTCCTCCATGGTCATCTATGTGAGGGAATCCTCATTAATCCAACCAACCAATAATGTATATGCATGGTTTTTAATACAAATATCATTTACATCAAGATAGTTATGTACACTGAGGTGTTACAATAAAGATGAATAATGGCATCCTTATTGTTATCACTTAAATTTGCACCCAGTTGTTGAAGCTTTTGGTAGTTTCAACAAATTTAGTGAAACATGGGATTAGTCTGAAGGAGTGGGACCTTGCAATTGAGACCAAACCTCTAGAGAAGGCTGGTTCCTCTTTCTAGACTTAAGGTCTAGAGAATTTAAATAAATCTAATGGTAATGATCATAGGGAAAAGGGAAATAAGAAACTGAAATTGAAAGGGAGGTGATGAACTAGATTTAGTGTTTGTAGTTGCACTTGAATTGACACAACAGTGATCTCAAAACTGAAATAGACTCATATAAGCTATCACAGAGGTTAGGACCAAAAAATGGAGCCATGAAAGGGATTATTTTACCCATAATATAAGTGTACAATTTCCAAATAAACACAGTGTAAAGCTTTAGAGAGAGGCAAAATAATAGTTTATATTCATCATGAAGGTTAGACAACCATTACAAGAGAAGAAGGATTCATTACACAGAGATATAAACATAAAATGAAAGACTCTCCTTCATTGATGAACTGATATAGAGACGTGAGAGGCTCAGAAGAGAGCACAGTCCATCAGATCCACCCAGTTTTGGAGAAAATCACAAGGTTTGCTACTGCAACAAATCTTCTGCCTGTGTAGCGACTCAAGAAAATGACCAACAACAAAAATACATCTTTTTCACATCTATATATAGATTTAGTATCGCTTTGTAGCTCCAGGCACTAAAAATTAGTCAACTATTTTGCCCATGCGCCCATGTTGCATTGAATTTGGCCCATGGCCCCGTTAGAAAATCTACAAATTGGGACGATGGCCATGCCCTGACATATCTACAAAACTTGCAGGAGAAGATTGTGCACATGCTTGGGTACCTAATGCATTGATGAAGGAAGGTCTGGAATCCTTCTCTGGTACTTGCAAATTCATTTTGTTCCTCCTGCATACTGGCACATTGAAGATTTTCACTATTTTAACCACCTGCATTTAACTTCGGCCTACAATATTAAATGTTGGGTACCTCTTCATCCTGTAATAATGGCATGATTTTAGGAACTTAGGAATCATGGCTTTAAAATATTTTACAACACTTTATTTTACAACACTTTAAAATGTTTCATATTTTGAGTTCTTCCTTTGGCACCTTTTGATTTTCTCCTTTATAAGGGAATTCTCCCTCTGGCGAACTCCCTAGTCGGCAAACTATTGGGTTCACAAACCATCCTTCTGGGTGACTTCTTCTCTTTTTGCTTTTGGGCCTTTTGTCAACAAATCACCCTATTGGTGAACTTGAGAAACCATGAATTGATTGGTGAGTTTATAATTTCGTTGATTCATTGACTTCTCTCTGTCTTTTCCTGTCTTTGCCTTGCTTTCGCCTTTAGTCGGTGATAGCTCATTTTCATGAACTTGCCCTATTTTTTCCCTAGTCCCTTTTCTTCTCTATCGATGAAATCCTCTCTTGCTGAACTATTCCTTCCCTTAACTTTTGTGCCTCAGCCACTGGCTTCTTCTTCTCCCCACCTTTTTTGAAGCCTCTTTTATTGGCAAAGCCTCTTGGTGGCGAACTAGCTGGTTGGCGAACCATCAAATTTTTTTAAAAAGGCCTACTTTGTGTCCTTTTGCCTTAGAATAACTTTTTCTATCTTCATTCTTACCTTTGAAGAAAATCCTCTCACTTTATCGATAAACTGGCTCGTCAACAAACTGGAAGGTTGGCAAACCAAAAGGTTCATAAACCACATATTTTGTTGATAAAGCGCTTCAACTTGGCCTCCATTCTTCGCCTTAGAGAATTTTCACCTTCCTGCTTGGTTCCCTTTAGTCGAAGATTTCATCAATCGGTGAACTTTCCAATCGACAAACTTTAAGTTCTTCAAACTTAACTTTGCCGACTAAGGCAATCTTTGTCTTCTTTTGGCCTTCCTTTTTTGCATCTTTAGTCAGCAATTTTGCCGATCAACGAACTTGTCAATCGGCAAACCTTAAGTTCACCCAACTCAAATTTTGTCGACTAAGGCAAAAGACAAATGCAAAATACTTAAATTTTTTTGAATTTTTTAGAGGGAGACTTTCTTCCATTTAAGCTTTCTCAGATTGGATATTTTTGATGGAAGAAAGGCAGGATTTTTTTAAGGGGATCTTTGGGCTATTTTGGCTTGTGCTAAAATATGACAACATTTTGGTGACTATGCAAGGGTGTTTGCCTACTAAACACAAGGATCCAATGGCCTTATCAATCCATTGGGCATAGAGTCAAAAAGGGGAACTATAACAACATCTAAAGCTAAGATGGGCTAGACCAACATAAACTAAACATGCCTCCAGAAACCAAACAAGGAAAACAACCTCCTAATGAGGATGCAGCCTATGCAAGAGAACTTATGGAAGGAAAACTAAAATAGAAACAATGCCTATTATAATTATTTACAAGAATCCCAAAACCAAACTTAGAAGTATGGTTTGAGATGAATCACATTCACTGGGATTGGAAATGATTCACCAGTTAGCTTGGAGAGTTGAAAGGCATTATCTTGCTTGTAACTGATGATAATAGATGGGTCGCTCCATAAGGCATCAAATTGGAATGCCTCCCAGCCTTAGCCTTGTCCTCATCCCATTCAACACTAAATCTCCTTCTTGGAAGACTTTGTCAACTAATTTTCTATCAAAGGTCCTCTTGAACTGATCTTGGTGGGGTTCAAGGATCTTCATGGTAGCATCTCTTCTCTCTTCAAGCTCCATCAGTTCAACAAACCTCACTATCATGACATCATTTTCCAGTAGTTCTAACTATTGTGCGAGCTCAAGGGAAGGCAATTCTAGTAACAGTGGGAGCCTTACTTCATTTCCATAAACCAACATGAAGGGTGAATTGCTAATGGCCCTCTTGGGAGTGATTCTAACAGTCCATAGAGTTGTTTTCAACTTGGAATGCCAAGTCCTTTGATTGTCCTCCACTGTTCTCTTGATGATTATGATCAGGTTTTTTTGTGGACTTAGCCAAGTGATTGCCCTGAGGATAATAATTGGAATATGTCTTCAAGTAGATCCCATGCTTGCATGCCCAATCACTAACCTTAAGACCTACGAAGGCCTTAGCATTGTTGGAAATAATGGTGAATAGAACACTAAATCTAGTAACTATTCTCTCAAGGAAATCTAGAATGGAGGCCTCTGTGGCATCCTTCAAGGAAGCCACCTCTGTCCACCTAGTGAAATATCAGTAGCTATCAAAATCCACTTATGACCAGCACTGGAAGGTGGATTGATCATTCCAATGAAGTCCAAACCCCATTGAGCAAATGGATGATCAGTCTAAATTGGGTGTAGGGGAAGAACTGCCAACTCTTGCTTACCTACGAATAAAACACATTCCTTGCAACCTCTTACCCATCTATGGGCATCTCTAAATAGGTTAAGCCAGTAATAACCTACCCTCATGATTTTAACAGTAGTCATTCTTGGTGAAAAATGGCCACCAACAGGGCCATTATGAAACTCTTCAAACACCCTTGAGGTTTGATTTTATCCAATGAATCTAAGGACTCCATTGATTTCTTTCCTAAACAAGACACCGTCAACAAGAACATAGGGGATGGATTGAAGTCTAAAATACCTCCTTTTGGCTTGATCTAGTCCGTCTGAGCATTTACTCGATTGTAGAAAGGTAGCCATGTCATGATACCAGTAATTTGGAGCGTGAAAATTAGTTGGCTAAATTGGTTCAAGGGCATACACTATGTCATTTCCAACTCTAATGTCCACTGCCACTGCTCACACAATCCTTTGCCCCTTACTAGCTTTATAATGTTGATGTTCACATCATACTCCATGACTTTTGTGATCCACTCAACTCTTTTCTCATTGACATCTCTACTCAAAAGGAACTCCTTCACACTAGGATGGTTCACCATTAATTGTATCTTGTTGTTTGAAAGAATGTGCTTGAACTTTTTAAGTGCCTTCACCACAAGAAACACCTATTTTTCAATAAAATCGTATCTGAGCTCATATTCCTTGAGGAGTTGGTTGAATAAAGTAATTGGCTGCTCCAATTTCCCCTTATTTTGCTGTGTCAAGACCACTAATATGCTCTCCTTGCCTCTAAAGGCATAAAGGATAAAATCCTTTTCCAAGTTGGGGTTCACTAGCGTAGGAGCCTATGCAATGGCCTATTTGACAACTTCAAAACTATCCCTACCTTCTTTTGACCATGTGAAAGCAACATTTTTATTAAACATGGAGGTGAGAGACTTTGCTATTGAAGCAAAATTAGGTATGAACCTCCTCATGAAATTGATCTTGCCCAAGAAGCTTTGCAAGCCCTTCTTGTGACTGGGAAGGGGAAGAGACAGAATCACACTTGTTCTTTCTGGATCAATGGCAAGTCCCTCTTTTGAGACTACATGTCCCAATAATTTGCCTTCTGGGATGACAAGTACATACTTCTTTAGATTCAATGATATGCCATATTCTCGACATCTCTCAAAGACTTTTCTTAAATGAACCAAGTGGTCAACTGCATGCTTAGAATACACAGTCAAATCATCTAGATATACTAAAATAATATCATTGATTAGGCCTTTAAAGGCCACATCCATTGCTCTTTGGAAGGTTGCCCCAGCATTAGTCAATCCAAATAGCATTTTCTAATAAGCCAAGATTCCCCATTTGGTGGTAAAGGTTGTTTTATACTGATCTAATTCTTTCACAAGAATCTGGTTATACCCTAAGTAGTCATCTAGGAGTGAAAACCTTTTAGCTCCAGTCATTGTTTGTAAGATCTGTTCCATTGAGGGGAGTGGATAATGGTCTTTAAGGGAGGCCTTATTTAGGTCTCTAAAGTCCACACATAGTCTGATTTCCCCATTCTTTTTTGTAACTAGAGCTAGGTTAGCCACCCAAGAGGAATGTTTGATTGGGTAGACAATTTTGGTCTCTATGAGCTTGGACAACTCTTTTTCATTAGTGGCTCAATTTTGGGATTAACTAGCCTTTGCTTTTGGTGGATAGGCTTTGCATTAGGATCTAAATCAATAGTATGCTGAATTAAACCAGGGTCAAAACATTTTAGATCCCTATAATCACAAGCAATTAAATCAATAAGACCTTGTCTTTCAACTTGATCACATACCTTGCCATGCTTTACAAATCTGCCCTGTGCAATCTCCACCTCTTCATAGTCTTCTATTTTAATTGTCATGTTCATTTTCTCCTTTTTGGGTTGATCATCAGCACCAAATATGTTTTCCAAGGTGATCAATCCCTTGGGCAATTTGTTGGTCTTCAGTTGGATCACCTGGTCACCATACTACTCTTGCAATATTGATTAGTTACTAGTAGCAAACTCTACTTCTTACAAGAAACTGACAATCTATTGGTCATTTTCAAATACTTGCCAGCTGGACACATTATTAGGTACAACAAGTCGCATGACAATCTTCACATGCTAATTTGAGTTTTGTTTGACATTCTTGGGAATGTCAAACTGAGTGCCAATCGTAGCCAACCTGTCAACATCTTTATTTCTTTCTCTGGGTACTGCCTGGATATTGAAGGCATAAAAGCCTTTAATCAGATCCTAGACTCTATGTTTATATGACTTCAACAAGTCCTTCCTTGAAGAACTTTGTGATTTGATTTGGTGAACAACCAGCTCACTGTCACCAAATATTTGTGAAAATTTTATTCCCCTCTTATACGTCAGTTGCATGCCTTGAATTAAGGCCTCATACTCAACCACATTATTGGTATAACTAAACTGAAATATGAAAGTAGAGAAATAATTTTCCTTTTGGGGTGAAATCAGCACAACACCAGCACCTGTTCCATTTTTGCTTTTGGAGCCATTGAAATACAATTTCCATACCTCACTTGGATCTTCTGTTGACTTTTCAAGGTTAGGGATGATGACATCTTCTTCATGGATATAATAAGTACCCATCCTTGTTTGTTCTACATGATTTAGGGCATCAAATTGAAAATAATTTGCCCACTCATCAAGCAATATATCTGGAATTCCTTCTATAGGTGTGGAAGCTTCATGAATATTGTTATTTTCCTCTTCTGGATCATGGATTGTGCAGTTCATGTTCAAAGGGGTAGGAGAATAAGGCTCAATGTGATCATTGGATATTGGTTTAGCCTTAATGGTCACCTTAGTACCATACCTAGTTCTGAATAACATGTGGGACCAATAAGAAGATAGGTACCCACCTATTTTAACAATGAACTCTCTAGATAGGCATATACCAAAACATGCAGGGAGATTAATGACTGAAATATCTTGCAAAACATAGTAGCCAGAGCATGCATGTAGGGTAAGCTTCAAATCTTTCACCATCCCAAATGTCTTAACAACAGTACCATCCAATTGCACTACACCTTTTAGTACGGGTTCATATTCAATGCCCAAATGATCAGCTATTTCCTTAGGCATCACTAAGCTACTCGCCCCAGAATCGATCATGTAATTATGTAACAACTTGTCACCAATGATTAGGGAAACATAAAAAGGAGGAGTCTCACTAATTTTACTTGTGCTTGCCTCCTCTTTTGGTTGGCATAGGTTTACTGGGGCAACTACTTTTTCCTTTGTTGTCCCTACGGTAGGCTGATTGAAGCTTGTTAATTCTTCCTCTATCAAATCCCTTTGTGATGGAATCAATAGGGCATCCCACATAGTGATGCTCAAGTTAGTCCTTTTCATTTGATCAACTATGCTGAAAGGGATATGACTAAACTTTTAGGGTATCTTTGTGATAACAATGTCAACCTTTGACTGTTGATTGGCCTAGGGCTGCCGTTCTAGAATTGGATTTACTCACCCAACAACATGATCTGCTTGTGTTGAAGGAGTCTCTGTTGTTGCAACTTAATTTACAACCATTGGGGATACATGAGATGTAGAAGCACGACCAACTTAAAGCATTGATGCATCCTCAGCGGCTCTTCTTTTGTCTCTTGTGTTGAATGCTATTGAACTCGTATTCTGATTAACACCACATAAGTAATCCTATGTCCAATTTACCAAGATAGAATTATCTTGCAATTTCTCTTGTCCTCCCCCAATATCGTGACTAGAACTAGACTATTGTTTTGGAAGGACTGATGGGTTTTGCATTATTAAAGCCTGATTGAACTATTCACTTTGGCATAAACTCTAATTATGGGGCTGATCGCATGGATAGCACCATTCGTTGTCCTAAGCCATATTGTTCTATATGGGCACAAGGGGCCCAGAGGTGCTTGCGTCATTGGGATTGACAACATTTAGGGGCCTAACATAGCTAGGTTGATTCTATCTCTACGTATTACCTTGGTATGGCTACCTATTAGGTTGATATGTCTGATTAAAGGGCTGATATGGCCTGTTGGATTATGCTTTCTACCTCTCTATTGCTACTAATTTATTTCCAAAGCTTTGTAGTAGGTTCTTAATCTCATGCAATTCATTTAGGGGTGTAATCAGAGAGGTTGTGGGGGTGACTATTATAGGGATTGGAGCCACACTCAGATGGATGACTGGAGCCTCTGGAAATAGGGGCATTTGTGGTCTTGGAGCAATCTTCCTAGCTTGAATCAGACAATTCTCTACCCTTATTGCTATGTCATAAGCATCTGGTAACACAGTCCCTCCCATGGATTGAATCATGATAGCAATATCACTATTTAATGACCTCAAATAATATATAAAGGTAGTAGTAGGAGAGGGCTTAACCAACAATGGAATCTTGTCCCATGTCTTTTGAAATATGTAGTTGAAGTCCACCATGAACTCACGGGGAGCCCTTTTGATTATTGCTAATTATTCCATCAAAGACAAGTGATCACTTTTATCTTCAAAGTGTTGGCATAGTCTTGTCCCCAAATCATCCCAATTATGAATGGAATTAGCTAGCATACCTCTATACCATTGGAGTATTTTTCCTTTAAAGGAAGAAGCCATAAGTCTCACAACAACATTGTTTTCAGTGACATTGTAGACAAAGCACACACTAGCAATATCTTGGATATGTTTAGTAGGTGTAGTAGAGTTTTCACCATTAAAAAATAGAATGGCTTTCAGAGTTGAGGTAGGAATATCATCATATTGCACTAGGTGAAGAGGGATTCCTCCATTGAAGGTAACAAAAGGAAGGTTTCTTTCCATATTGGGGATCCAAATTGATTCTGGGTATATGCAGGGTTCTCCTTGAATACTAAAATCTAATAGGAGGAGGTGTGGAATGGACTCTTGAAGGAGATGAAACAACACTCCTATTCTCTCTCACAAGAGACCTAGACAATCTACTTATTCTTCTTAAATTAGTTAAAGATAGCTCTATGAATTAGAAATTACCTAAAGGAGAAGATCTGGTCTACACTCCAGACATGAAATGTTGGACTGGTTTGAATACTAAACCATCAGAGTCACCATGTGCTTTTCGAATGCTTCCACAACAATGAATGAACTAAGAACAACAAAAAATCTTCTCAGTTCAGCTCTTACTCAGAGCAAAGGGTCCCACTGAGCATGCCAAAAATTATTATCACCTAAATTTGCACCTTGTTGTTGAATCTTTTGTCAGTTCCAACAAATTTAGTGAAATGTGGGATTGGTCTCAAGGAGTGGGACCTTGCAATTGAGACCAAACCTCTAGAGAAGGTTGGTTCCTCTTTCTAGACTTAAGGCCTAGAGAATTTAACTAAATCTAATGCTAATGATCATAGGGAAAAGGGAAAGAAGAAATTGAAATTGAAAGGGAGGTGATGCACCAAATTTAGTGTGTTTAGTTGCACCTGAATTAACACAACAATGATCTCAAAATTGAAATAGACTCACACAAACTCATATAAGATATCATAGAGGTTAGGAAAAAATGGAGCTATGAAAGGGACCGTTTTACCCACAATACAAGCATACAATTTCCAAATAAACATAGTGTAAAGCTTTACAGAGAGGCAAAATAACAATTTATATTGATCATGAAGGCTAGAAAGCCATTACAAAAGAAGAAAGATTCATTACATAGAGATATAAACACAAAATGAAAGACTCTCCTTCATTGATGAACTAATACAGAGATGTGAGCAGCTCAGAAGAGAGCAGAGTCCATCAGATCTTCTTAGTTCTAGAAAAAATCACAAGTTTTGTTGCTGGAACAAATCTTCTTCCTGTGTAGCGACTCAGGAAAACAACCAACAACCAAAATACATCTTTTTCACATGTATATATAGCTTTTCTATCGTTGTGCAACATAGAATACTTTGTTTCAAATTGAGGAAGATTAAAAATAATGTTTGAAGATTGCAGTAGAGTGTGGTGAAGTGTTGATACAAGGAAAAAGGTTGCCCTTCACTGGGTCCCTTATCCTTATCTTCATCAAATGGTATCAGAGTTGGTTATAGCTCTAGGAAGTAGAAAAGATAAGAAAGAGAAGTTTGTTCTCCTATAGTGAAAGGTGATGAGAGGAATGAAATTTAGAGGATAGCTCTAGGAAGTAGAAGAGATAAGAAAGAGCAGTTTGTTCTCCAATAGTGAAAGGTGATTAGAGGAAAGAAATTTAGAGGATAAGTGTGATATAAATAATCTTACAGAAAGAGATTTGGGTTGAAGGTGTTTTATACAATGAAGAGTTATTCTAGCAAGAGATTTGGGTAGAGAAATGAAGGTCCAAGTAGAGGCCAAATTATACTGAAACATCCTCCATTGAGAAAAAAATCTTCCCACTTGACAGCACACACACCCATACACAATTTTACTCTTCAAATATTTGGATTGTAGCTGTGTGAGTGGTTGTGGGAGGATATCTTCATGGAATAGTAAAGGGTTGGTCCTAAGGAGGCCAATAATAATTGCATTTATAGAGAGGATAGAGAGGACTTGTTTAGAAAAAACTATTGAGAAGATGAACCTTTTGAGTGAAAGGTTGAATGTTATTGAAGGAAAGAAAGTTGAAATTAGTAAGAGAGGGAACGAGAGGTTAGCACCTATAAAGGTATTCAAGTCAATGAATGAAAGTAGACTTGGTGTCCAAGCATAGAAGTTTGAAGATAAAAAAGAAGAAACATAAGTTTTTCTCTTATCTCTAGAAGAGATGGGTATGATTTGAACTTTGACAGATGAAATTGAGAGGGTAGTATGTGTGCAGTTTGTTGAATAAAAAGAGGTATCATAGATATGTCCTTTGGAGGACATGAATGTAGTATTGAATGTAGAGAAAAAATAGTGCACCAGATGAAGTGGATCATCAGGGAAAGATTTGAGGAAGCTTTGAGTCCTTTTCCAATTTTAGCAATTATAGAGAAAGAGGGAGGTGAATAGAGTAGTGAAGAAGAATTGATGGATGAATTATTTGAGTCCATCATGAAAATTGAGATAGTGCAAGAAGAAGACCTTTTAGTTAAAAAAGAGGGGTGGCTAAATGAAATCTTGAATGGAGCTAATGATCATATCATGATAGTGGATATAGAGATGGTGTGGGTTGTAAATATGGGAATACATAATATTCAAAAGGAATATAGATACGAGGAAAGAGTGAAGCCACCTATGGAAGAAAATAGATTTAGTTTCTACAATGAAGGGAAGTAGTTGAAAGAAGGCAAGTTATGGTAAATAAATATATACCATAAGAATGAGAGTGGAAATTAGAATTTGGCACAAGAGGATAGAATATGGTCTAGCTAAAATCTAGAAGAGATGAAGAAAGAAGGCCTATTTATTTCAAATCACCATGTGAGTTCATACCTCCATTGTCTAATGGAGGAGCATCTAGGGCATATTGGCAATCAACATCAACCAAAAAATAAATATTTATGTTTGTTTTTGTGTCTTTTAAGTGTTTGGAGAATTAGTCAAATTCAATTTCAAGGATATTTAAATTTAAATATCTTTCTCTCCTAGTTTGGGTGCCCTACACATGTGGAAGTTTCCTTTTTCTTTTAATGTCAAAGTTGGCTAGTTGTGGTGCCATAGTTGCATGAATTATGGAATTGATTAAGTTTATATTAAATGACTGATGTAGGAACATATGGGTCCACAAGCAATCCTACATCACCCAAAATAGTTGCTAGTTTTTATTTTCATTTTTTTCTCAATTTTAGTGTGTTTGTTGTTTTATATCTTCATGTCAGCGTGTTTCCTTAGGAGAGTGCTATATGAAAGCTATTGATTCCCATTGTTTCTTTGAATTGCATCTATACTATAGGTTGCTTCAGGTTTTCTTTTGGTTTCCACATGATGGTTTCTGTTGTTTATAAGTTGCTATAAAATTGTGACATAAACTGTGTATTTTATACTAGACAAAAGGACTATGTGTTTTAAAATGTTTATGCCTTAGTGACAGACTATGACAGGAAATATTAAAGGGCTACTACAAATACGAATGTTGAGTTATATATTGTGTTGATTGAATAAAATGATTATTCCTTTAGCATTATAATCGATATAAAGGATATATTGTGGGCTTTTAAACTACCAACTATTAACTATTTAACAAAGGTGTTTTGTGCCTTTTCTATTCTTGCCAATAGTGAGCTCAAGTTTAGTAATGGCATTTTTTATTGCTTTTAACAATATGGGTGTTGAGTGTTAAAGGGGTTGTGCTTAAATGGCAAGGTCATAAGATTCTCAAGATGGAGATCCATGTTCAAATCCCCATAGTGATATCTATAGTTGGAACACCAAGTGGTGGCTCTTGGACTTCCATTGTGGCTTCTAAGTTGATTAGAGATGATTATGGATTCTAAGTTGAATATGTTGAAGGGGAGGAGGTCCCCCTTGTGACAGCCACTGGTGTGGGGCCAGCCTAAATAATCCCTCCTTACCGATTAAAAAAAACAATATGGGTGTTGAATAATGATTAGTGGTAGAGTTTTTTACATGTGGTAGCTAATTTTGAAGGTCATGTTTTATTTCATTTTTCTTAGGCATCTAGCCTTTCACATTCTTTTTGTGGTGAGTAATTTTCTATATGCATAAGGCATTTTCTTGTTTTGCTAGACCCTTCCCGATGATTATTTTTAGCATGACAATATTCTATTACTTTTTCCTTTATTGATTCTTGATGGGTGATTACACTCTCTTTGGCCATGTGTTGTTTTGGCAAGCGAAGGATTGAGACATTTTCCTACTCACATGGGCATCAATATGTTTAGGGAATCTTTTCTCATTCATGCTATCCATTTTATTTGGTTGTAAGACTTCTCTTTTTCTACATTAAGTTGTTGATTATTTGATGCCCACATGGCTATTATTTTCCTTTGTCATTCAAATCTTGCTAGTAGTTGGATTGCTAGGGTCATGTAATGGGTTTTGTTGTTACTAGAGACAAGAGATACATAGTTTGTTGGATGATACCTTAGCTATTTATTTCTCTCAAGATTTTCTAAGGAAAATGAAATTTTCTTAGTTATGCCTCTCCATTTTGGTAGAGTTTAGAGAGAAGAACACCAAGAAAAGAGAGATCTCTAGTTCAACAAAGAGGGTAGAAGGAAAAGAGGATGATAAACTTTGTTGTAGGAATATGAAACAAGACTCTGTTGACTATAGTGAAAAGGTGTGAAGACCCATGAATATGAAGAGGGGAGTACAATGAGAGAAAGGTTGTGTGGAGCCTCATTGAGAGAAGAGACAAGATGTAGGAATGGATGTAGTTTCTCATAGCATGGTGTATTTTTGTAAGGCAAGTTGAATACTACTATAGGAAGCCAATAAAATTAATGAAGTTTTTAAATTTTATTGCATGATGGCTTCCATTGTACATAGGGATGTGTGTTTAGATTGTGTAGGCTAATAGATTGGGTAGTCTTTTATTAGACTCCCAGATCTAGGCTACATTACATGGTATTAGAGATAATTTTATCATTGGGTATGTGAAGAGATTGCATCAAGTTGTATCAACGGTGGTATGCTTATTGGGTTGTGTTTGGGAAGGGCTCTAGAATTTTATTGCAAGTGTGAGGAAGAATCTTGTAACTATAGAAAGTTGTGTGTGAGAGAGGAAATGGTGTTAATGAGGGAGTATTATGTGTAAGAATGTGTTGGCTATCCTCCTACAAGGATAGTGCTGACTAGAAGGTGTAGGAACAATCTTGACTCTGTGGAAAGTGGTTAGATAGAGTTTTGGGGTACACATTCTAGTGTGATTGTTGGGAAGAGGATATGTGTAGGTTATTGGGAAAACTAGTTGCGGGTTATGAGTGAGTGTGAGAGGATTTGTCTCAGAGTGTGTGGGTTGTATGTGTGTGAAAATTTCTTCATGAAAGAGGATAGGGGCGACTTGCAAAGGGATTTAAAATTTCCTTTTTTAGAGAGAAGAGAAAGGGCTTTAGAAGAAATTAACGTTGGAAAATGATAGAGAGGATGTGTGTAGAAATGTCTGAGATGTTAGGTGTCATGAAGGAGAGAAGAGTTGATATTAGTTAGAGGAGAAAAGAAGAAAAAAATATGGGAGATGTTGAGTCCCATGTTTTTCTAATATTATTGTGTGCAAGTATGGAGGAAGGTGGAGAAAAATAAGGACAATATGAAGCAAAGTGTCATGTTGGTAGAACAAAAGAAGAGATTCTCATGCAAGAGGATAATGGAGAAGAGAAGAATAAGATTGTAGTAACAGCATGTCTTTCAAAAGGCATGAAGATGTTTGTAAATGAGGATGCATGTGGGGATAGTGTTGTAGCAGAGGAGCAAAATGAGGTTACAACAATTGTGTGTCCTTTGGAGGACCTAAGGATGTTGATAGATGAGGAACAAAATAGTGTAGAAGGAAAAAATATAAAGGTATTAGTAGGTGTGGTATAGTTGAGTGCAGAAGAGGAGGATGGGAAGGTAGCAAGTGTAAATAGGGAGATTGTAGCTATTGAACCTAATGTGTTTACAAATGAAGGATTTGGTGAAGTGGAAGAAGTGGTGTGTGTAGGAATGGATGAGGAGATGATGGGAAATTTTAATTCCCATAAAGTTAGTGGTGATGATTTGTATGTGGGTGTAGTGGTGAGTGGAGAATAAGAGAAATATTTTTGGTGGAGGAGGTCAGATAGTGGTGGGTTAAATACCACAAAACGAGAGAAGGAGAAGATAAGTAGTTGGTGGAGGTGGATGGTTAGTAGTAGATTGAAACCCACAAGAGGAGGGAGAAAGAGGAAAAATTTCTAGAGGAGGAGGTTAGGCGATGGTGGGGAGAGGTCCACAAGAAGAATAAAAAGTAATGGCCATATTTAGTGGAGGAGGATGGTAATTTTTCTAGCTAAGTTGTGGAAGAGCTAAAGGAAACTTTCTGATGCACCTATAACATTATTGGATTATGCTGCAAATTATTTTCTTTTTAGAAGGATGGTTCTACCACTCAACCCCCTTTGTGATCATGTGCTCATAAATTTTTTTTACCCGACATGTATGGTGCAGGAGCATATAGGTCCACACACAATCCTGTAGCACCAAAAATAGTTGCTAGTTTTTATTTTTAGTTTTATCTAAATTTTGTTGTGTTTGTTACTTTGTAGCTTCATGTCGACTTGCTTCCTTAGGAGAGTGCTATAGGAAGGCTATTGGTTCCAATTGGGTCTTTAGACTTGTAGCTATGCTATAAGTTTTTTTAGACTTTCTTTTGGTTGCCACATGATGGTTTATTGTGTATATAAGATACTATATAAAGTGTGACATGGATTGTGTATTTTTTGCTATCTAGGACCTATGTGTTATTGCTGTAGGAGGACTATGTATTTTAAAATGTTTATGTCTTGGTGATAGACTATGCCAATAAATATTAAAGGGTTGTAACAGAAATGAGTTGAGTTATATATTGTGAAAAATAAATAAAATGATTATTATTTATTTAAAAATATAATTAATATAAAGGATATATTATGGGATTTTAAACTGTCGGTTGTTGATTATCTAGAAAAGGTGCTTTATGCACCTTTTCTAATCTTGGTGATAGTGAGATCAAGTTTATTACCGGTATTTATTATTGCTTTCAATAATATGGGTGTTGAGGAGTGATTATTGGCATATTTTTTTTTACACGTGGTGGCTAATTCTAAAGGTTGTGTTTTTATTTCCTTCTATTTAGGTAGTCGACCTTTCACATTATTTTTATGGAAACTAATTTTCTATATGCATGAGGCATTTTCTTATTTTGCTAGACCCTTCCTTGTGAAAAAGCAATATTCTATTGCTTTTTCCTCAGTCAAATTTTGATGGGTAATTACACTCTCTTTGGCCACATGTTGTTTTGGCAAGAAAATGATTGAGACATTTTCCTAGTCACATGGGCATCACTCTATTTGGGGCATCTTTTCTAATTCATGCTAGCCATTTTCTTTGGCTCTTAGACTTCTCTTATTTTACATCAATATATTGTTTATTTGGGTTTCATATGGCTATTATTTTCCTTGGCCATTTGAATCTTGCTAGCAGCTAGATTGTTGGGGTCATGTGATGGGTTTCCTTTCTACTAGCCATAGGAGCTGGTTTGTTTCTTGGATGATACCTTAGCTATTTATTTATCTTGATTTTCTAAGTAAAAGGGACTCTCTTAGTTACTATCCATTTTGGTAGATTTTAGAGAGAAGAACCTAAAGAAAAGAGAGATCTCTAGTTTAGCAAAGAAGGTAGAAGGAAGAGAGAATGATGACCCTTTATTGTAGGAAGATGACATGATCCTTTGTTGAATAGAGTGAAAAGGTATGAAGACCCTTGAATGTGAAGATGGGATTATTATGAGAGAAAGGTCATGTGAAGCCTCATTGAGAGGGGAAATAACTTGTAGCGATTGTTGTAGTTTCTAGTAGAATGATGTATTTTTATAAGGCAAGTTGATTGTTGCTACAAGTAGCCATTAAAATTAATAAAGTATTCAAATATCATTACATGATGGATTTTGTTATGCATAGGGATGTGTGTTGAGATTGTGTAGGCTACTAGATTAGATAATCTTTCATTAGACCCCTTGATCTAAACTGCATCAATGACTCGCCATTTGCATTACTTAACCCTTAGTTATGTTAAGTTCAATCCAATTTCCTCAATCCATGCACCTAGTTAACAATTCACTTTTGCATGTCCTAGTTTCTAATTTTTGTATGAAATTACCTTTTGAGTGTGGCTATTGATTCTCCTATGCATATATGGCATGGATTTTTGGCTAAGTTCAATTCTTGAGTTGATAAACTTGCTTATGTGGAAGTGGATGCATGGTAGTTGCAATTGGATTTTTAGTTCTTTTTCTCGCCTATTTTCTCTCATACTAAAAGGTGGTGCCATATTTTGGGTGTTTTTATAAAAAAAGAAGTTAGAAAAATTCGAAGGGAGCTCTTCAATGATTTATAGGTTGAAGGTGTTACAAAAGTATATTTGTGGGTTCAAGGCTTAGAGAGATGAAAGTTGTTATTTTTAGCATCCTCCAACACATAATGTGCTTATTTTGTGATGTATTGAAGTTTCTATTATGTTATTTCAATTTTGTAAAATTGGGGTCTATTTTAAAAGATTATTTTATTAGTTTCCCATGTGGTTATGCTTTCAAAAAGTTTCCAAGGTCATTCATGTAACTTTGTAAGTAGAAAGATGAATTCCATCATACTTATATATGAAAATATAATAGTTTTGGGAGTAGATGGATCATATTTTGTGCGTGTTGTTTTAGAAATTTAAGAGGTTGGAAGAGTGTGATATTTTTGATATAAAACAAGTGTATATTTGAGAGATATTTAATATGGTGTGGAGGTTCAAGTAGTTCAAAAAAAACTCATTTAGTGATTAGTTTTTAGTAATTTTATTCTTGAGGTTTGGTGTGAGAGTAGAATGCTTTTTTTTTTTAGAAATTTAAAAGGTTGGGAGAGTATTATTTCTGATATAAAACAACAAATGTGTATTTGAGAAATATTTAATATGGTGTGGGTGTTCAGGTTTTTAAAAAAATCCATTTAGTGACTAATTTTTGGTAATTTTGTTTCTTGAGGTTTCATGTGAGAGTAGAGTGCTTTGTTTCAATTTAAGGGACATTAAAAATCATATGTGAAGCTTGTAGTAAAGTGTGGTGAAGTGTTGCTACAAGAAAACAAAAATCATATGTGAAGCTTGTAGTAGAGTGTGGTGAAGTGTTGCTACAAGGAAAAAGGTTACCTTTTTATTGGGTCCCTATAAGATTGTCTGCATCATAGTGATAGACATAAAATTTATTGCTTATAGATCATTTTTTTGAATTTTATTGATTAGTCTACATCTATAAGAATCACTTCCTAACACCTATCACATCCTATCTACATTAAAATTCCAACTAAATATTATTATTTTATCATTTATTATAACTTTATTAATCTAAGATAAATTTTAGAAAATCTGTATTATTTATCATATTATTCTCCCTTTCAACAATATATAAGTAGTTAAAATTAAAAAAATATTATTTAACACTAACTATTACTTATTGGGTACATCTACAATCTTAACTAGTGAAGCTCACGAGTGTATTTCAATTTATAATCACATCAAGTTGCTGTATTTTAACTTGCTTGGCGTCTAAGAAAGAAGTTAGAAGCTCCACTTGAATCAGAAGGGGTCTATCCATTATAGGTAATACGTTAACAACGCCCCACCTAACTCTAATCATTATTTACGCAAGCCCCTCATATTGACAGGCTTTGCTATATTTGCTGTCACCTGAATGCTTAATAATGTTGCTTAATATGGCATGCTTAATGGAGGAAGGCAAACAGAAATCTGAGCAATGTGGCTCATCAACAATCTCTTCTTAAAATGCCTCGGATCACACTAATTACGAGGTTAAATATTTGTATGGCTTTAATTGGTTGATTTGAGTCATTGAAACTTCCTGTTGAGATTTATTTCTCTGACAGGTTTGGTTTGATTTTTTTGGTGAATTAGAGAAAGATTCTATAAAAGGCAGGCATATAGTTTTGTGTATGTGTTATTATGATACTACCTAAGAATGGTTTGGCTTAGATGAGGAGTAGAATTTGTAGGTTGATGTTTGTTTTAATGAGTTTTAATGGAGTACCAATTTCCATGTATCAGTGAATAGATTTGGGAAATGTGTGGAAATCTATATAACATCACAAGCATTCCAACTTGAGGGACTAGAGCTACAAAGGATTTTCTCAGTGACCCAATAGCACCATTACAGTATATAATTTATCCAGTTCTTGTTAAGTTGTACAGTACATTCCAAGTTGGAGAATGTGGGAATGATCTTGAGGTAAGAATTTGTGTGCTTGAAAATGGGAAAGAAGGGTAACTGGTTTACAGCGGTGAAAAGAGTGCTCCGATTGCCTTCTAAAGGAAATCATAGCATTGGGGCTAGATCTTCTCAAGGCTTGAATGGAAGAGAGGATAAGGTGAGACTTGTGAGATTTGTAAGTAAACAATTGATGTGTTGTTTTTTTATTTAAAATTAAACCAATACTGAACTTCCCACCACTAAAAATAAACAGTTGATAGATTGTTTGTTAGGGGGAGTTTGGATGTGCCTCCTAAAATTCCGGTGTATTGTAGTCAACGTAACAGTTATTTATGTGTGAGACTCATTCCCATCATAAACAACAGATACTTCTGATTATAACACACCAACATTTTAAGCTCTATTGTTTGTTATGGGAGTTTGGATGTGCCTCTTAAAACTCCGGTGCATCGTAGTCAACGTAACAGTTATTTATGTGTGAGACTCATTCCCATCATAAACAACTGATACCTTGACTATAACACACCGACATTTTAAGCTCTATTGTTTGTTATGGGAGTTTGGATGCGCCTCTTAAAACTCCCGTGCATCGTAGTCAACTTAACGGTTTTTTATGTGTGAGACTCATTCCCATCATAAACAACCGATATCTTGACTATAACACACCAGACATTTTAAGCTCTATTATTTGTTATGGGAGTTTGGATGCGTCTCCTAAAACACCAGTGTATTCTAGTCAAGTACGGGTTATTTACCTATGAGACCCACTCCCATCATAAACAAATGATGTTTTGACTATAATGCACTGACATTTTTAGGCTCTTCCGATTGGACACCCCAAATATGGAACATGTTAGACTGTTTAAGCTCTTCCCTTTGTAATGCCTAGAATATTTGTTGTATATTTGGTTTACCCTTGGCTACAGAGCATGCATTCTAATTTGTGTGGTGTAGGAAAAGGCAAAGACATGGGAAGCTAAAGATAGAAGTGAGTCTCCAACAGAAGATGCCATTGCAATAGCGGTGGCAAGTGCAACTGCAGCTGCGGTGGCTGCAGCTCGAGCTGCTGCAGAGGTGGTTCGTCTAACAGGAGGAGCACAATCTCATTACTTGAAGGAAGAGGCTGCTGCCATTACAATACAAGCGGCCTTCAGAGGTTACCTGGTAACTAACTTCCTACTGCTCTTTCTCCTCTAATTCATATCACAATCTGGTGTATTAACTGCAGTGTGCACTCAAGACAGGCACGAAGGGCTTTACGCGCTCTGAAAGGGCTAGTGAGGCTTCAAGCGGTGGTGAGAGGGCACAGTGTGAGAAAGCAGGTTCATATGACCATGCGCTGCATGCAAGCACTTTCTCGCCTACAGGCTCGTGTTAGAGCACGCCGCCTTCAAATGGCAATGACAATAGCACAACACCAAGCTCAGCCGCTTCACATAACTTCTCCCAAGCAAGAAGGCAGAGCCCTTGGCCATGCCTTTTCTCATCAGGTATGTGGGCTAGTCATTAACTTTGCGCCCGCTATTCTTAAACATCATCCCACTTCAATAGTCATAGATCAATTTTGATTAATATTTATAACTTTTTGGTGTGGATGAGGCCTAAAATTACTATTGATCATTTGACCATTGAAGGGGATGATATTTAAGTAGAGTGCTTTAGACAACCCAAAATAGGACAAATATTTACTACTTTTTGTTGTGAATGAGGTGTGAAATTGCTATTGACTGTTTGACTATTGAAATGGATGATATTTAAGTAGAGTGATCTAAACTGAGCTTTCTCAGCAGATGTGGCGATCAGGAGTGGGGCAAGGCTTCAATCGTTGGACGCAGCCTGAAAACAAGAATCATCATCTTCATCTCACTTTTCCTTCTCCACCTTCTCCACCTCGTTATGGTACTCCTCCGCGCTACAGGGGTGCTACACAGTCGGCCATCCCTCTTGAGGACAACAATCGCCATCGTTACTCTGCTCCTCTGCGTTATATGGGTGCTACAAAGTCGGCAGTTCCTCTTGAGGACAACAGAAATCATCTTCATCTCACTTCTCCTTCTCCACCTCGCCATGGCGGTGCCCCGCGCTACATGGCTGCTACGCAGTCAGCCAGAGCGAAATCGCGACTTCGAATTTAGATAGCAGGAAGAAATTACAGTATCCAAATACACTTCCATGGAGATCATAAGGCAACCAGCATTGACAGATCAGATGCAACGCTTTCTTCTCTAGTAAAAGTAAGTAAAACATGTTGTTGTCCATAGAAGTAGTACTGTCCAAGTGAATCCTGGTTATCACTTCAGGGATTCTCTTATATAACCATTACTGGGTCTTTCCTCCCAGATGAAGGTAAGACCAGTTAAACTAACCTTCAGTATATCCACAACATTCCTTAGACAATGCAAAAGATGAAGTGTTACCTAAGCATTTTATTAGCTGTAACTGTTTTGTAAATTTTATCAGCTTTGCCCAATATAAAAACAAGCTGTTGTACATAATTGAAATATAATCTAATAGTTTAAAAAAAAAAAAATGTAAGAATTATTGGTTATAAGTATATTGATGACTGGTTGTTGAAACACCAACATCTCTACCCAATATCTTTATATCTCTTTCAGTTCACTATGCCTGTTTTGCTTCAGCACTACGTATAATGATTTGACTAAAGACTGATACATCTCTACCGAATATCTTTATATCTCTTTCAGTTCACTATGCCTGTTTTGCTTCAGCACTACGTATAATGATTTGACTAAAGACTGATATTAGTTCATCTTTCAAGCTCAGCGCTAGGCTTAATTATTAAGATACGCATTCATATAAATATAAATTAAATTAGTATAATTATGGCAATTTACTTAAATATCATCTACTTTAATGGTCAAAGAATCAATAGCAATTTTACATCTCATTCACAATAAAAAGTGGTAAATATTTGTCCTATTTTTATTGGCCAAAATTAACCTTTGACTATTGAAGTGGATGATATTTAATATGGATATCAAGAAATATTGTCATAGGGTTGCTGGTATGTGCTGGCCACTAGTCTAATCAAGCTTCCATTATTGCTTCTGCAAAATTTATCCTTAAACACAGAGGCAAATCATTCTATTTAAATATCATCCATTTCAATGTAACAATCAATAAAAATTTTACACTTTAATAATATTTAAGAATAATCTACACACATGTCTGATAAGAAAAAAATGCTTAGATAATTTAAATGTTCAATTATTTTCATGAGCATGGCCTACATTTGATCAAAAAGTCTTCCAGCATGCCACCACCACATAATGCATACAATGCTCTACAATCACAAGTGGCATTCCTAACCAGAACAAAATGGGATTGTTTACTGAACAAAAATAAACGATCTAAGGATTAAAGTAATCTCTTTCTTACATACAGAAACCAAATTTATTTTACTTCATTATAACTATATTATAGAAACTCTGGAACCATCCAAAAAGGAACAATCTACTGGTATAAAGATTCAATTGTTTTCATCATTTTAAAATATAGTGCTGGCAAGATGTTGAAGTCCTCCTATCCTATGCATTTGGCTCTTTCCTCGCGAGTGAGACAGAATTTGGGCTCGATTGGACGACTCTAGAAGAGTTGTTCTGGTGAAATTTTTTATTAATAAAAAAATAAATTTGAAGAGCTTAAACAATGAGCACATTCTTATTCCCCGAGTAATGTGGTAGGTGGGTCTCGCGTAAGCCAAAATTATATGTTTTGCAATCAACACAGACAGCTTACCAATCTCGCCATGGAATCATTCATAAGAAAAAGTGATAAAATTCATATTTATAAACAGAAAAACAGCTTTAACCAAAAAAATTCCGCTGGCATAGGCCTTCCTACTTTCATGTCTTCGTGTTTGCACGTTTATTTTACTCGATCATCGGATCTGAGCACCATTGCTGAACGATGTAGTCTGCTACACACTAGACAATTCATGTCCGTCAACGCCCACTGTAAACAGCGGGCATGTTGTGTGCGGACTGTTTTTTCATATTTTGTAATTTCATAGATTGCACCAATCGACTGCCCTGCACATTTCTACAGCTTTGATTTATGGATAAAATTGTCAAAAACCGATCAATCACAGAATTTTAGTCGCAGGCTGTTTAAGCTTTACCATCTGTTAATGGATTTTGAACAAGAATGCATCTGCTGACAACTTGCATACAACTTGCATTTGTTGAGAGTTGGATTTACAACTATAACAGTACTTCTCTTTCTTTTAAAGCAATAAAATATAATCAAATTTTTTCTTAAAACTAATGAAACATGGAATTTTAAGAAAACCTTACAACATTCTAAATAAATTCTATTTTACTTATAATAAATTCTACAAAGAGATTTTATAATAATTCTACTTATATAATAAAAGAGAAAACATGTTGTTTTATAATTGAATTTTGTTAAGATTAGGTATCGTACACCTTGTAAGTTTTAGGTCTATTTGTAATTATTTGATATTTGTGTAATATTGTAAATAGTGTCTTTACATGGAAAAGGCACCCTAGTTGGAAGGAATCTCAAGATTCCTTAGTTGACACTCTCTTGTATCATTGGTCTTGTGATAGTTGTAAGAAGTCATCGAATAGGGAGTTACTAGGCAAACTATGGCTAACATTTTTGACCACTTATTAATAGCATATGTAAGAGATGTGTAAGATATATTATTGCACTTACATGGGGCACTTGGGAGTTATTTTGACCTCTCTTGGTCTTGGGAGTTAATTGATTAAATTGAGAATTACATTCTATGCTGGGAGGAGTTACTTTTTGAGAGGGGCACGTGAATTGGACTTGAACTATCTGCTCTAAGTATTTACTCATGGTTTTGGGAAACCATTTATGGTTTCCTAGTTCTGCTTAGCTTATAAATTGAGGGCTTGGGATAGAGGTTATATGTTTATTTTTATGCTATCAAATTTCCTCTAGATTCAAAGAGTAGATCGCCTATGAAGCATAAAGAGTTTGTTATTGTATTATAACACTTGTTGTTGAATAATAAATTGGTTGTGTGTTTCAGAGGTTTGTTTTCTTTTTTTATAGAGTTTTCACAAGGCATATTCTATATGTTGTGTGTTTTTGTCTTTCTACTTCTCTTCTTATTCTTCTATATTTTGTTTATGTTATGTCACTCTACTAAAATTATTATAGATTTGGTATATTTAAATTGTTTCCCTTATTGGGTTAGTTAGGAGTTAGTCACATTTTTCCTTTCATTTAGTATCAATGTTTGACCAACTTGGCATATCTATGGGAGGAGTAGGTTGTGTTAGTGATCCTTGTGTTAGTGGAAGCCTTGTAGTGTGATATTGTGTTTTAGGGATAGATATGGTAGGCACATCTAGAATGGAGGTGGAGAAATTTAACAAAACTAACATTGAGCTTTTCAAGCTCAAGATAGAGACTTGTCTATAGAGATCTATGGGTGATATTTTCTAGTAAAAAATCCTCTGGCATGAAAGATGAGATTGAACAATGCTTGATAGAAAGGCAAAAAGCTTGATTTGTCTTTTCCTTTTAGATTTTATGTTGCTCAAAATGTGACTTAGACACAACATGGGTGAGTCAGACTTTGACGTGGCACATGAACTGTGTCCTTGTAGCCGGTACCTGCTCAGTCACTCCCACTCTCATGGAAAGAGCCAGTCAAGTGGAGGTAGAACAGGGGGTTGTTCTATTCTCAGGGAAGTAGAACATCATAGATCATAGTTGGGTTGATTGCATGATATGTGAATGTATGTAGTTGGTGGAAGTTGTTATGAAATTTGTGATATTGTCATAAACATTGAATAGTTGTGGTGGTTGTGATTGTTATATGACCCAAAGGGTCACTTGCTAAAACCTAGGCTATAAACCTATTTTGTTCATTTATGATATGGAGGTGATCTAACCTCTTTTGTTCTTGTTTAATAATTTGTTGAATGAGCCTTTGTTGATGTTCTTCTACTTGTCTTCTTTGTTATGTTTCTTGTTGAATGAGCCTCAAGATGATCTCTTATTCTTGGGTTATTTTCTCGATGGGAATTGGTTGAGGGACAATCTCCCTAATCTCATCTAGGATGGCTTTAACCCAATATTCCCTTATGCCTAGGCACATCGAATGCTAGACAAAAGGGGGAAATTTTCATTTGAATGTTTTGATTGATGCCTTGTGATGGAATCGAGGGCTCTTCCTAGTTGTTTTGAATGTTTTTGGTGTATGTAAGATTTTCTAAATGCAACTAACCTATATGCATGCAAAAACTTTTTGATTCTTTTTCTTATTTTTGAATGAAATAATTAGTATGAAAGGGAAAATGAATGCAACTAAATGACTTTTTTATGCAATTTAATCTATGTTTTTGTGTGTTTTGTGGTTTGACTTTAACTTGTAATCTATTAAATTTTGCAATTATTCTAAGTACAATGAAAATCAATCTATTCTACGAAAGCAATAAATTTTATTTATGAAAAGAAAAATGAACAATGTTTTGCATGATGAAAGCAAATCTACTCTAAGAAAATAATGAAAATGAATCTTATTCTAAGAAAATAATGAACTTTTCCTATCAAGAGAAAGACAAAGAAAGTTTTATGTCCTCGAGAGCAAGATTTTTTATATAAATGACTAAGAAAGAATGAAAAACCTATACAAATTAGGCTACAATGCCTAGCATAAGTCCTCAGAGGTCCTATGGCAACTGTCTCTTCCTTTGCAACAGCGAGGTCCTTCTCTTGGTGATAGGGATAAAAACAGGGACGTGAAGGAAATTGAATTGAGCTTAGCAGATATAAAAAATGAAAAGGGGATGGATTGAGAATAAGCATGCTATTGCAAAAATAATAAAAGTCTCATGAAGTCTTCCGTAGAGCATAAGAATGCTATGGAGGTAGCTTTGCAAAAACTTGAGCAATACAAGAATGCAATAATGAATTTGCCTTCTCAAATGAAAAAAGGAGGAGGTTATTTATAGGTTTACAATCTATACCAAAGGTGGTGGTGATTGGGTAGATAATTGAATTGATTAGGGAGTGAACAAGCTTTGATTGAAAGAGAACACAGGCTAGAGAGGAGATCTCATAAGTTTGATTGGAACATAACAATAGAGTGATTGAGAGTTCATAAATAGTTAGGGGAAGTCAAGGATCAATTATGCATGGAGGGACTCTCAATTAAAAGCTAGAAAAAGAGTTAAACTACACTAAACTAGAAGAAATCTTGCATGGAAAAAGATAATAGGGTTGCCTATTACAAGAAGTGGGTCACCGCTTTTAGCAGGGTAGGTCACCTAGGTGATCCACACTTAAGTTACAGAGATGCCTAGGTGGCCCTATAGATCATATGGGCAACCCACTCAAAGTGGATCAAGAAAGTGGCTAGAAGATATGAAGGACTTTGGAAAGTTTGTCATAAGGTTGGGGAGGAATGATCAAGGGGGGGAAACATTGGGGGTACATGTCACCAAGAAAGAAACCACTAAGAGGTATATAATTCAACCCTTCATGGGCATGACTAGGACTCTATATCATCATCAAACTTCCATGTCATCCCATGCACCTTTTTCATACTTATAGATTCAGTGCTCCTAAATTTTTTTGGAGAATGTCAGGATTAATGTGTCATCAACTTGTAAGTCCTATGTAATTTATTATTCCTATTATTGTTTGTAAATCACCCATAAGGGATGAGAGGTTTCACCAGTAGCAATCTTGTTTCATCTACATGTTTATATCTAGTACTTGATGCTAATTCATCTGCGACGGGGGGTCACTATAAATCTGAACCATTCGCCATTAGGTCACAGATCTGTTGGTCGATATTATGTTGGTTTTCTTGCCCTAGAAGGCAACCCCCTTTTATAAGGATATTTGTACTACATTTTTAGCAGAATTGAGAGTAATAGGCATCGTTGGATTGAAGATTGAAGAAGAAGAGGAAGTGCATATATTGTAATCTTATATTTGAATATAATACAACTTGGAGCCTTTTTTCTTGGTGGATTTTTTTACCCGAAAGGGTTTTCTCCACATTATATACTGTGAACTATGTGTTCAGTTCTTAATGCATGTTATTTTTATGTAGTGGGTTTCATTTCTGTTGCAATCTCTATTGATTAGATACATTATTTAGAGGACATTAATAAGGTTTGAATCAGATTTTCATTGTGTGGTTTGTACCTTCATTTCTAACATTTGGTATCAGCGCGTGACCAGTTTTGATTCTTGGGTGGTAGTGTGAAGGTTTTTTAGCTGCAGTGGGAGATTTGGTTATTTTTTGTTTGTAAATCTTGTGTAGATATCATGGCTGCATCCACTATTTCTTCTACCTCTCGGTTGGACATTGAAAAGTTCAATGGCATGGGGTACAAATTGTGGAAGTTGAAGATGGAGGATTTGCTTGAGGAAATAAATCAGTGGTTGGCAGTTATGAAAGAGAAGAAACCCAATGATGTTGCTCAAGATGAGTGGGATAGACTGGATAAAAAGGCACGAGGTACAATCTGACTGTGTCTTCCAGATTTTGTTCTACTGAATGTTGCAAGTGAGAAGTTTGCACATAGCTTGTGGAAGTGTCTGGGTGAGATCTACCAAGCCAAGAGTATGGTAACAAAGCTTTATTTAAAGTGTAAATTATTTTCCATGAAAATGAAAGAGGGTGAATCAGCTATAGAGCATTTGAATTGGTTTAATTTGTTATTGAGTCAACTAGCATCTGTAGATGTTGATGTGAATGAGGAAGATAAATGAATATTTTTGAACTCTATTCTTTACCTGAGTCATGGGAGAATGTTATTTTGGCTATCACTGCTAACCTCATAAATCTGAAGTTGGATGCTCTTGTTTCAGTTCTTCTGTCACATGAATTGAGGAAGAAAAGTTTAGATAGTTCAGGGGATGCTCTCAGTGTCAAGGAAAGGTCTATGGAAAGAGGACCAAAAGGAGATCAGAAGGGGTCTAAAGACAAGTCTAAGGGTTGTTCTAAGACTCCTAGAAAGAAGAACAGAGTCAACTGTTGGAACTACGGAAAGAGAGGACATGTGAAAAATGAATGTAGAAACCTGAAGAAATAATGGGATTTCGCTACTGATAAGTCTTCAAATGCAAGTGATGAGGTTTTACTTTCTGCGTGTAATGTTGTTTTTCATGATCATTGGTTGGTTGACTCAGGATGCTCGTACCACATGACTCCACATAAAGAATGGTCTTCCACATACGAAGAGTATGATGGAGAAAATGTGTACCTTGGGGACAACTCTACATATCCTATTGTTGGAAAAGGGAAGGTAATGTTGTGTTTCAGTGATGGGAGAATTAAAACCCTCCCTGGTGTTTTACATGCTCTTGGATTGGCTAGAAATTTGATTTTTGTTTCAAATTTGAATGATTTGGGAATGCGTGTGACATTTTATAAGCATGGTTGCAAACTGGTGAGAGGAAACTTGGTGGTAGCAAAGGGGAAAAGATTGGGAACTCTATTTAAGCTAGAAGCCACTACCATTTGTAATGCCTCTTATGCATCTAAGGCTAATACTGAAAATACATGTATGTTGTGGCACCGTAGATTGGGCCACATAAGTCAGTCTGGTTTAAAGACTATCTTAAATAAAAAATTATTAGATGGTTTATCCTATTTTGATGAGAGTTTCAATTTTTGTGAACATTGTGTGTTTGGAAAGTTCATAATAGATCTCCATTTCCTTCAGGCATTAATAAATCTAATGATAAATTGAAACTTATTCATTCAGATGTTTTTGGTCCAGTGGATGTTGAATCAATTGGAAAATCTAAATATTTTTTTCCTTCATTGATGATGCCTCAAGGTTTACCTAGATTTTTTTTATGCGTCATAGATATGAAGTTTTCACTAAATTTAAGGAATTTAAAGTTTTAGTTGAAAAACAATGAGACCATAAGATAAAGGTTTTGAGATATGACAATGGAGGGGAATATTGTTCTAAGGAGTTTGATGAATTCTGTAACCATGTAGGTATTGTCATATAGAAGACAACTCCATATACACCACAACAGAATGGAGTGGCAGAAAGGATGAATCAGACAATAATGGAAAGAGCTAGAAGTATGTTGAGTGAATCATAGTTGAAAAAATGTTTTTGGGAAGAAGTTGTGTGTACGGCTAACTACTTGGTTAACAGATCTCCGTGTAAGGCTCTTGTTTCAACTCCTTATGAAATGCAGACAGGTAAGAAACTTTCTATTTCACATTTAAGGATATTTGGTTGTGAGGCTTATGTTCATGTGCCTAAAGAAAAATGAACTAAGTTGGATCCAAAAGCTAAGAAGTGTATTTTCATTGGATATGGTGATAATGTAAAAGGTTATAAGCTTTGGAATCCACTAACCTGGAAGATTGTCTATTCTAGAGATGTTATTTTCAGGGAACTTAGTGTTATTTCAGAACCTGAGTAGCCAAAGGAAAAAGAAGAAAAGGTGAAGAGAGTGCATTTTGGATTGGAGCGTGAAGATGCACCTCAGGAAGAACATAATGATGGATTGAGGGGTGAAGAAGCAGAAGAAGACTTAAGTGAAAGTTCTGATGAGGAAGAATTGGCTGTAACAAAAGAAATTGGTATAGATGAGCATGTAGAAGAAACTGAAGAGTCTCTTACTCCACCTCTAAGAAGATCCACAAGACAACGGAACCCAGTTGACAGGTATAGCCCACCAAATTTTCATTGTGTATTTTCTTTATTGAGTACTGATGATGAGCCTAGATCCTACATGGAAGCTATTCATACAGACGATAGTGAGTCTTGGCAGTTAGCCATGCAGGAGGAGATGACTCTTGCAACACCCTTGTTCATTTGCCTAAAGGAAGAAAGGCCATAGGATGCAAGTGGGTCTTCAAGAAGAAGTTTGGAGCAAACGGTTCATTAGAGAAGTACAAGGCTAGACTGGTAGCCAAGGGCTACTCCCAGAGAGAGGGAGTTGATTTCAGTGAAATATTATCTCTTGTTGCTAAATTAACTTCTATTAGATTTCTCTTATCCATTGATATAGCTTTTGATTGAAAAATAGAGAAAATGGATGTTAAGGCTGCATTTTTGCATGGAGATCTTGAGGAAGAAATTTACATGCAACAACCTATAGGTTTTGAGGTAAAAGGGAAAGAACATTGGGTTTGCAGATTGAAGAGGTCTCTTTATGGTTTGAAACAATCCCCTAGAATATGGTACCAAAATTTTGACTCATTTGTGTTGAAATTGGGTTTTAGAAGTGAGGAGGATCACTCTGTGTACATTCATTGTATTGATGATTCTATTATGATCATTGCATTTATGTTGATGACATGTTATTATTCAACAATACTAAGGGTATGATCAGTGAATTGAAAGCCCAACTTTTAGGTGCATTCGATATGAAGGATCTTGGAGAAGCCAGGTATATTCTGGGTATGGAGATCAGGAGAGACATAGGTAATAGAAAGCTGTGGTTGTCTCAGAGTAAGTATGTGAATACCATTTTGTAGAGATTTAGTATGCATGACTGTAACCTAGTTAGAGTTCCTTTACCCATTGGTACTAAGATTTCATCATATATGTGTCTACAGAATGAGGATGATTTAGAGGATATGTCTAATGTGCCATGTGCTAGTGTTGTAGGGAGTTTGATGTATGCAATGGTTTGCACTAGACCAGATATTGCCCAAGTTGTGGGAGTTTTGAGCAGATTTATGTCTAACTTTGGTAGACATCATTGGAATTATGCAAAGAGGGTGTTTAGATATCTAGTAGGTACTCTTGATTACTGCTTGGTTTATTCTGGTACTAACAATGCTGACAAAACTTTAGACATACATGGATTTGTTGATGCAGATTAGGCAAGTGACTTGGATAGTCAAAGGTCCACTAGTGGCTATGTGTTTACTTTGTTTGGCGGAGCAGTGAGTTGGATGAGCAAAAGGCAGCACACGATTGCTTTGTCCATCACCAAAGCAGAGTATATGGCTACTACCCATGTCTCTAAGGAGGCAATTTGGTTGAGGAGATTGTGTATAGGTATTGGTTTTGAATGCAGGATCATTCAGATTAATTATAATAGCCAGAGTGTTATTTGTTTGGCCAAGAATCCTATGTATCATGCTCGGACTAAGCATGTTGATGTACAGTATCACTATGTTTGAGAAATGGTTGCAAGTGGACATATTGAGGTGAAGAAGGTAGACACTTAGGAGAATGTTGCAGATGCTTTGACCAAGCCTGTGAGCACAAAGAAATTTGTTTGGTGCAGAGAGGCCATGGGCCTTGTTTCAAGTGTCTGATTATTTTATTATTTTTAATGGGTATTTACAATGTATGATGTCAAGTGGGAGATGTTGATAACTGAGAGGGGGGGTGAATCAGTTGTCTTAATTAATTTTAACTTCCTGTTGATCTTTAGCAACTAGTACAGTATCAAAACATATAAGCTTAAATGAACATGAAAGCAGATATAAACTTAGTACACATGACACAATATTTTTGACATGGAAACCTTGTTAAGGGAGAAAACCATGGGGTGACTAACCCAAGAAAGTATTCTCTATTAGAAGAATAGGAATACAAAATGGCACTTGCCAATTAGGGCTCACTGCCCGAGCACACTGCTCACAAGAGGCTCACTGTCTATAAATTATGAAGAGAGTAACAAGATACTTGAACTGATGAGAAGCATCCATAAATGTTGAGGTTCAGTTCCGGTTAAGCTCAATACACTGATCTACTGCACTTCATCTTTTCTCTTCTTTGGTGCTATTGTCCTGTCACATACCGGACCTGTATTACTGCCTTCACACTTTCCTCTGCTTTTATTCGCACCTTGCCACATGCTAACACTCATTCACATCCAAATCCATTTGGTGTATATATATATCCGCACCAATGATTTCAACACCTTTCTAGTCGGCATCCAGAATAGTCAATATTTTCCTCAACTCTGAACTGTCAGCTAAATCTTTACATGCCAAGTAATACGGATCAAAGAGATGCTTGTAGAAGTCATCAATCATGTCAGCCAATCATGAATGATACCTTAGAAAACTTAATCACCATCAATATCACATCCGGATTAAGGTCTGATGCTCTGCCGGTTAGGTCTTCCTCTATCTACTCTGCCAATCAGGAACTCAACACTTAAGTGCTCATATCTCTTCACCCTTATATCACCAGAGGCTAAATCCTTGGAATATATCAGTCAAGGTACTCCTCTTGACTTCCCCAAATCCACACTTTACTGAGATACTTCCACTGAGAGATCCAGACCTGACTGTTGGACCTTGTTGCTTGCTCTGTTCTTGCTTACCGGACCACAACACTTCTTCAATCTAACTTCTGGTAAAGACACACCATGTCCTGCGGATGTGTGGGATGGACTTTGTTGCCATCAATGAAAACACTAATTAAACTACACAGTGTCTCTTACCAACAATCTCCCCCTTTGGCATTGATGGCAACACTTAGTGAAAAATGACTAAGTGTCACACTATACTCCCCCTTGGCTAATGCTCTGTTCTTATGTATATTTTTCAGAGCTCCCCCTTAGCTGGATTCCTCATTTTTCACTGCTCCTCACTCCCCCTTTGACATCAATGGCAAAGGGTGGGGTCCGCACACCAAAATTTGCAAAAACTCAATCTATATTTAATCTCATAAGTATATTACAGGTTATACTTACATATACTTACGTATGTCTGTAAAGGTATTCTTCAACTGTACAACTTTTATCGCCCAACTCTGCTTCATCCTGTCCAAAATTGAGATGTGACCACTCAACAAGAATGCAAAAGCTTCTGCCCTCTTCAGATCTGTCGGATCACTGGTCTGAGCTATGGTTTGAGCATCTTTTAGAACTTCATGCATGGCCTCTAACTTAGGGATAATTATTCCTCTAAGTTCACTCAATCTACTTATTCTATTTTTCTTCTCCTTCTCAAGCTTCTTAATTTCATTCAAGATTGCAATAGTCTGACATTCTTGATTTATTATGGATATAGTGAGAGGATCAAAATTCTGAGAGAGGCTTGACAGTTTATCCTCTTGTTCTTTCACTTTCTTCTCAATATCCTTTGTTACTTTTGTCCAGGATATACAAAATTTATATACTTCTCCTCCATCATTAAGAGCATTTTCTAAGCTCTTTTTCCCAATATCCATAACTCTCCTCTCATTTGTTATCAGACCCTGCACTTCAGAGAATCTCTTTTCCAAAAACTCCTTTCGGACCTTTTCTTCAGCTGACTTCTCTAGGGAATCAAAATGTGTATGAATAGAATTTACAAGGGTCTTTAGATTACCGGATGTGGAGGCCGAAGAATCCTTTTGGAAGGATGGCATAATCTTTTCCAATACACCGGATGCAGCTTCTATGAGCTCATAGTCTTCCATGTGAGACTTTAGAAGTTTTTCTTTTACCTTTGCCTGAGTGAAGGATGCTAGCTTCATGGTTTGCACCAGAGAGAGGGAATCAAAATTGAATGGACCTTGAAGCAATTCCGGTTCATCAAATTCCATCATCTCTTTGGTCAAGAAATCCTTAATAGCTTCTGCTGTGTCTCTTGCCGGAGATAGAGTTTTCTCCCCTTCTGCAGCCTTGCCACTGTCATCTGAGGCTTTTTCTGTTTGATCTCCTTCTCTTCCCTTTACTTGTTCTTCTTGAATGGATTTTTCTTTTATTCTTTCTTCTCCTTTAGATCCAGAGTCTGTAGGGGAAATCGGAGGAGAGATGTTTGCTTCTTCATGAACTTCCTCTTCCAGAGCAGAGGAATCTAAGTCCTTAGTTTTCTCTTCACTAGTCTCCTTTGCCTTTTCTGCCACTATCTCAGTAGATTCTTCTTTGTCATCCATGGCAGAGGTTTCATCACCTAAGTCCTCTATGGCAGGAAGGTTGAATCTTTTGAAGGCATTCCGGAGGATATCTTATGTTTCCTTTGCAACTTTGTCAGTTTCTCCAAGCATAAGTTGATTCATTCGAGCTTTGCTCCAGAACTCATCCTTGCAGTCCTTGAAGATGATGTTCAATTTTTTTAGGGTGATGGATGGACAGAGCTAAATAGCAATCTGCTCCCAGATTTCTAGATCTTTTGCTTGGGCATTATTCTTCCTCATTTCAAGTTCTTTCTCTAAACTTTTGGGGAATAGAGAGATGATTTCAATAAATGCTTTATTGTATATGTTCAAGTACTTAACTGTGGCTTCCTCCAAAATCTTTTTATCTGCATCATTATATTCATCATAGAATTCTATTATTGGTTGTAGATTTCCATCCATAGTAACTGCCTTAACTACATCATCAATGCAGAGAGTAGGTTTTTCAACAAATTCCTCTGCATTCTCTTCTTTGTCTTGACTGGTAGAGGGTTCACCGGATGCTTTCTTTTTCTTCTTCATTTTCTTGATCTCTTCATCAGATTCAGTCTCTTCATCCTCCTTATGGCTTGCATAAGATCTTGTTGCCTTTGTCTTAGTTCTCTTCTCTGCTTTACCGGATGATTTTGCTTCCAGTTTAGATGCTTTTGAGCTTTTAGTAGTTGTAGGTGTAGAGCTCTTAGAGGATTTGGTCCAGGAAGGGGTTTTTACCGGAGCACTTTCTTTTTCTGCTTTTTCTTTTTCTTTTTCTATTTTTTCTGTCTTTTCTCTGTGGGTATCAAGTGCCTCTTTTGAGATTCCATGCCTCTTGGCAACTTCTTGAACTTCCCTTCTCACTTTCCTCTTGATTTCAAGCTGTCTAAGTTCCACATGAACTTTTATACTCAGCTCTTGGAAGGTTCCGAACCTTTTTGCCTTAAGGTCTTTGGGCTGGCTCAGCAGATGTTGGATATGCAGCTCTACAATTTTCTCATCTACTTCATATCCCATTGGCATGATCCAGATTATCCTTGGCTCCATTGCCTCCATTAGGCATTGATCAGTGTCTACCATGAAACACACTGTATCTTTATACTTCTCAACCAATGATTTGGGAATTCTTTCTCTGGTTTGCATCATATTTTGAAAATTCTTGAAGTAACCCCACAGAGCTGTATTTCTTGCCTTAGCATCCCCAAGCCCATGCAAGTAATCTCTGATTTGAATTGCAACAGGTCTGTCATTCTGCCATACCCAATTACTGGATCCGGGCAGCTCATTCATAAAGTAGAAAAATAAACACGATATTAGTCCACCATATTTAAAAGAGTTCTTTTTGTCTTTCTTTATCTTCTGTAAGTTTTCCATTAGTTATCTCAGAAGGAGTTCACAGAGATCATAATCTGCATTCTTTCTCAGCATCTCATAAGCAGTATACACAGCAGTTCCAGATACTGAATTCTCCCTGCTGGAGTGATATATCTTATAGCCAATTATCAAATATGCAAACTTGATATCCAGATCAGTGATATCTTCTATGGTCATTGCTCTCTTATCAAATTTTGATTTGGCGGCCTCAGTCACAGTTTGGTTTTTGACAGATTTGAGAACAGGTAACCCTCCGGAAGAGTGTAAACCGGTTACTGCCCTAATTGCATCCTTGGTAATCTTAAATGGTCTATTCAACCATAAGAAGTTATCATGCACTCTGCTCAACACATACCAGACCCACTCATCTTCTTCAAAATAGGGGAAATGGATGTACTGACTGAAATGTTTATCTCGGATGGTCTTATACTGAGGTTTTAGTTCAAATGAATCATCTAACAGTTCCTTGTGGTAGATGTCCATCATCTTGGATTCACCAAAGTCTTCAATGTTAGCATGAATGTAAACCCTAACGTCTTCTACATGCAAAACCCCATGCAGAATCCTAGAAAATGCACCTAAAGGATCCGCTTCTAGAGATTTGTAGGGATGTTTCTTAAATTTAGGGCACGGCCTATCAGAAATCTTCACAACATTCGGAGTAGTCATCTTTAAAGATTTAGAGAAAGAATGGAAAATACCTCTTACGCCTTTTAGGATTCACAGAATGAGCCGACGAGATCACCAGCTGATTTGAGTTCTACAAATGATCCTTGAGAGAGATGAGTCAAGCTTGTTTGTAGAGCTCTTCTTGTCTATTTCACTAATGCAACTGTGCAAACGAAGAGTAAACAAACCCTTTTATCACTGAGCAAACCCTAATTTCACATTGCAATAAATGCAGAACTCAAGTCATTCCGGTTGCCTTGTTCTTCTTGTTCTGAGAAAGATCTTTTTTCGGATTACTGAGATATGCTTTGAATTATACTTGGTGATTATTGACAATCTATCTTCCTTTCCCCAAACATTTCATCTATCCGCAGATCAATATTTCTCAAATTTGAATCATACTGGATCTAACTGTGAAGATCATGTTCTTGTCGGATGACTATTTATCCCGGATTGATCTTAGATAATTTAATCTCTTCAAATTTATTGTGGATCTTTCATATCTTTCCCAAGGGTTATTTAGATGTTTCTCAGAGAGCCCTTTTAGTCCGCAACCTTCCATGTGCCAATTTCAGGCACTACTTGACTGGCTGGGGGAAAATATTTTCTTTTGTAACTCCCCCTGAGCCAGAGCTCATCTATTCAGTTTCTGGAAGGATTATCAGCACCAGATTCTGGTGCAGATCAATCTCCTACATTCTCTATGCTTCTCTTCACCCAAATCTTAATCATCTCCCTTTGAATTTCATCCGCATTCACTTTTCCTTTTCCTTTGTCTTAATTCTAATTATGATGCACTGGACCCCTTTTATCCTGATTCTTGCTTCTACAGAATTTGGCAACATGACCGGATCTATTGCAATTATAGCAGATAACATTTCTTTGCATATTGATTGATACCTCTTGATCTACATTGATTAGCCATATGTCCCATTCTATTGCATGCAAAACATCTACCATTGAATGAATTGTTCATTTGCATATTTCTGCATTCATGAGTTTTGTGACCATACCTTTTGCAATTGAAGCACTGTCCAGAGAAGGATGAATTAGTCTGATTCATTCTTCTTCTGCACTGATTTTCTTTATGACCAAAGTTATTGCAATTGTAGCAGTATCCATTGAAGGAAGGATATCTTTGAGCATTTGGTTGCCTTACCAGAGGTCTTCTAGGCCTGTTTCTTGGATTTTCTGATCTGGAGTTCTTCTGACCAGATCTAGAGCTTTCACCTTTTTCATACCCCAAGCCTTGCTTGTCATCTATCCTCTTTTGGCTTTGAATAAGAACTTCAAGTTGAGCAAAGCTTATCTTGAATTTCTCTTTGTATTCATTTGCGGTTTGAAGATCCCTTTTAAGAGTGTCAATCTGATTCTCAAGTTGTTCTTCATTTTCTCTGGCTTCTTCAAGATCAGATTCAAGATGCCTGATTATTCTATCCATTTTGTGGCAGTCTTCTAATTTCTCCTTGAGAGATTGTCTTAGATCATCTTCAGTTTTCCTTTTCTCTTCAATTTCTTGGGTGAATTTTATAACACCTGATTCCATTTCATGTCTTACCATAATGACCTCTTTTGATAACTTTTCACATAACTTGGTTTTCTCCTTCAGATCTTCATTTGTATCATTTGCTTCTCCTTGACTTGCCAATTGCTGAAGTAGTTCCTTTCTCTTTTTCATGGAGATACTCAATTTCCCTTTTAGTTCATTAATGAAATCATCTGCCTGTTTGAGTCTTTCCTTCAATTCATTGACTTCAGAGTTAGATTGCTCAAGATCATCTAGGGTAGACTAAAGTTGTTCCCTCATACCATACATATCCATTTGAATTCCCAGATCTTCCTCAAGCTGTTAGGATTTGTTTGGAGGAACTTAGCTCTGATACCAATTGTTGATAACTGAGAGGGGGGGTGAATCAGTTATCTTAATTAATTTTAACTTCATGTTGATCTTTAGCAACTAGTACAGTATCAAAACATATAAGCTTAAATGAACATGAAAGCATATATAAACTCAGTACACATGACACAATATTTTTGATGTGGAAACCCTGTTAAGGGAGAAAACCATGAGGTGATTAACCCAAGAAAGTATTCTCTGTTAGAAGAATAGGAATACAAAATGGCACTTGCCAATTAGGGCTCATTGCCCGAGCACACTGCTCACAAGAGGCTCATTGCCTACAAGAGACTCACTGTCTATAAATTATGAAGAGAGTAACAAGATACTTGAACTGATGAGAAGCATCCATAAATGCTGAGGTTCAGTTCCGATTAAGCTCAATACACTGATCTACTGCACTTCATCTTTTCTCTTCTTTGGTGCTGTTGTCCTGTCACATACCGGACCTGTATTACTGCCTTCACACTTTCCTCTGCTTTTATTCGCACCTTACCACACTCCAACACTCATTCACATCCAAATCCATCTGGTATATATATATCCGCACCAATGATTTCAATACCTTTCTAGTCGACATCTAGAATAGTCAATATTTTCCTCAACTCTGAACTGTCAGCTGAATCTTTGCATGCCAAGCAATGCGGATCAAAGAGATGCTTGCAAAAGTCATCAATCATGTCGGCCAATCATGAATGATACCTTAGAAAACTTAATCACCATCAATATCACATCTGGATTAAGGTCTGATGCTCTGCCGATTAGGTCTTCCTCTGTCTACTCTGCCAATCAGGAACTCAACACTCAAGTGCTCATATCTCTTCACCCTTATATCACCGGAGGCTAAATCCTTGGAATATATCAGTCAAGGTACTCCTCTTGACTTCCCCAAATCTACACTTTACTGAGATACTTCCACTGAGAGATCCAAACCTGACTGTTGGACCTTGTTGCTTGCTTTGTTCTTGCTTACTAGACCACAACACTTCTTCAATCTGACTTCCGGTAAAGACACACCATGTCCTGCGGATGTGTGGGATGGACTTTGTTGCCATCAATGACAACACTAATTAAACTACATAGTGTCTCTTGCCAACAGGAGAATGTTAGGATTAAGGTGCCATCAACCTTGTAAATCCTATGTAATTTATTATTCCTATTATTGTTTGTAAATCACCCATAAGGGATGAGAGGTTTCACCAACAATGATATTGTTTCAGCCGCATGTTTATATTCGATACCTGATGCTAATTCGTTTGCGACGGGGGGTCACAGGGGTGTTTCCCCTTGCGAGGGGTTCAGGGGGATCATCCCCCCGGTGGGGGGTTCGAGGGAAGTGCCCCTGAAACCACATTTTATTTATATTTTATCATTGTAAATTGGGATTGTTCATCATTAGGTCACAGATCTAACGGTTGATATTATGTCAGTTTTCTTTCCCTAGAAGGCAACCCCCTTTTATAAGGATATTTGTACTATGTTTTTAGCAGAATTGAGAGTAACAGGCATCGTTGGATTGAAGACTAAAGAAGAAGAAGAGGAATTGCATGTATTGTAATTTCATATTTGAAGATACTACAACTTGGATCCTCTTTTCTTGGTGGAGTTTTTGACCCGAAAGGGTTTTCTCCACGTTAGATACTATGTTATGTGTTCAGTTCTTAATACATGTTATTTTTGTGTAGAGGACATTAATAAGGTTTGAGTTAGATTTTCATTGTGTGGTTTGCACCTTCATTTCTAATAGAGAAACCATCACTAAAACCTCTCAAAGATATTAAATGTTAGAATTGTGGCAAGACTATCCACATTAAGAAGGAACATAAGGAGAAAACGGTCAAGAAAGAGTCTAAGGATGATTCAAACTTGAAAGCCTCTCATGATGGCACTTGTGATGTGTTTTTTGTAGTCCTTACTACACATGCATTAGAGAATACATTGTTGATTAACTTTTGTGCATCTTTCCACATGACTCCCTATAAGGAGTGGTTTGTTGAGTACAAGATCTTGATGCAGGAGCATCCAGAGGTGTAAGAGAAATCTTGCATCACCCAAAAAATTGTTTTTGTTTTATTTTCTTTCAAATTTGGTTTTGGAGAATGATTGAGAACATCCAAAGTTTCTAGTAAGGCTAAAAATAATAGAGTTTCTATTTTTAGTAAGTTTTCATTTGAGCATGTATGAGCCCGAAATTTTCCCCAAATCTACAAAATTGCAAACTGAACATTCTGGGTGAGTTTTGACCCAAGGTCATGTCTAGATGTCAAGATATTAAAGTTTTTAGTTTTGAAATACCTGAAAAAGTTTCAAAGATAATTTTGAGGCACCTAGAATCCGTTTTTGCCCTGAAAGTTTTCATAACCGGTAAAGCCAGTCCAATTATAATTGCATGGATCTCTTAACGAGATTTCCAAGGCATCAAATGGTTTGTCAATCAGTCTCCCAGATCAAAATTTATGGCCTTCATAAGTTGGGTCTCTCGTATTGGAAAATGTAAAAATGTGTTGGACACAGTAAATAGTTGTAAGGGGAAGTTACATGTGTTGATGTGTGTTTTGACACATCATAAGGCATCTTTGGTTGGAGATAATTTGGGCGCTACTTTTGGTGGTCTTAGCTCATGGTTTTGTAATTACCATTTGATGGTTAATGTATTGTTGCTCCTATATATCAAGTGCTTGATATGAAGGTTGTGTGGGAGAATATTATAGATGTTGAGTTGCATCTAGATCTCTAGTTGGTGATACTCTTGTGAAATCTTTCTTTGCAAGTATATTATAATCCTGTTGAGATTTTTGAATAATATATTGAGCTACTTTTGGAGTGTGGGTTTTTTCTCCCGAAAGGGTTTTCCCCATGTAAATTGTACTATATTTTTCCCATGAGTTCATGTTCTCATTGGTTTGAATTTTATAATTTGTTGTTGTGAGTGTGTTGGGTAGAGCACAACCTCATCAGAGCTATAGTGGTGGAAGGGTCTACTTGGGAGATGATACTTCTCTCAAGATCATTATTCATGATAGTCATGCTTTCTTTGATAGGTGGGAGGACCAAATCCCTCTCTAGTGTTTTGTACATCCTAGGTTTGGTGAAGAACTTGTTGTTTGTGAGCAAGATGAGTGATTTGGATGTGCATGTAGCCTTTAATAAAATGGTTGCAAGATAGTGTGTGGAGACATGGTTTTGGCTAAGGGGGTTTGTTCTAGAACTCTATTTCACCTATAGATGCAAGTACCATTGAGTGAAACATTTTTAAGGTTCTTGTTTCTATGAACCAAAAATTTCTTGCCAAGAAGATCCTCTTATGGCACGAGCATATGGGCCACATTGGTGAGAGAGTCCTAAGCGTCTTGAAATGTAAAATTTTAGACAAGGGGCCAACTAATTGGAACACCTTCCTTGATTTTGACTTTTGTGAACATTGTATATATTCGATCTCTATTAGATTTGCAGGGATTTTAGATTTTATTTATAGTGATATATTTGGTCCATTTGATGTACCTTCACTAGGAAAATCTTTGTACTATATTTCTTTTATTGATGACTTCGTTAGAAAAACATGGTTGTTCTTCCTTAGACATAAATCTGATCTCTTCTTGAAGTTCAAAGAGTTCAAATCTCTTGTTAAAAATCAAATAGAGAAAATGATCAAGGTATGAGGATGGTTAATGGATATTTTTATTCAGTAAAGTTCAATAACTTTTACAAGGAACATTAGATTGTGAGGCATAAGACAACTCCATACATCCCTTAGTAGAATGGAGTTACAAAAAGAATGAACACAACATTGATAGAGAGATCTAGGAGTATGCTTAGTGGAGTTGGTTTGAATAAAAAAATCTTAGGCAAACACTATGATCACAACTTGCTATTTGATTAACAAATCTCCTACACTAGCTCTTGTGGGCAAAATCCTTGAGGAATGGTCAAGAAAGAATCCTTCATTGCAACATATTAGGGTTTTTTATCGTGATACATATGTACATGTGTCTAAGGATAAGAGATCCAAGTTGGATTTAAAAGTAGAGCAATAAATCTTCATAGGGTTTAATGATTATGTGAATCTTGAGATTGGAAAGATAGTGTATAGTTAGGATGTGATCTTCAAGGAGATTAGATATTCTCTAAGCCTTTGCAACCTAAATTTGGAAGACATTGGTGCAATAGAAACCAAAGATTGAGGAGACTATGCTTGAGGCTAAAATATAGATGTAGTAAAACCTAATGAAGATGATAATTCAGAGAGCGAGGACCAAAGCATTTAGAAGAAGAACGAAAACCTCATATCCCACTCATGAGGAGGTCCACTTAGTAAAGAAAGAAACTAGAAAGGTATAGCCCACCTAATTTCTATTATATATTTGCTTTGTCTACTAATGATGATGAGACTAGAACTATGAAGGAGGCAATGAAGTCTGTAAATAGGAAGTCTTGGAAAAAGGTCATGGTTGACCTAGAGATTCTTGTTGTTGCATCCCCAACTTATGATTTAGTTTAAACTTGCTTTTGTGTGGTATTCAGGATGATTAATCATAGTTTAAGTGGTGCAGGAGCACCTAGTGGAATTCATGCCTCCATGAGGCCATTTTTGTAAATATTTATTTTACATGGTGTTTGGGTCATGTAATAAGGTTATTTAGACCATACTTAACATGTTTGAGTCATTAAATAGGTTATTAGGTGATTATGAGTTCATTTTGTCAAAAAATTGAAAAAATTGTCAAAGTTGTCATATTGTTAAAATTGCAAAAATGCAAAAATAAGAAGATGAAAGGTCATATGAGGAAGTTAGACAGTTGTAGGTGGTTGGTTAGGCTTATAAATGGTTTAAATACCCTTGTATGGTCGAATCTTGGGGGAGAGGATTGGGAAAAATGAATATGTAATGAAATGAAGGTAAGAGACCAATGAAAATTCTGAGTTTGTACACTGTTATCCCTGTTCTTTGATATGGTACGGTCTGTATGGACCATCAATGAGCCTAAAATTGGTTTGGTTTGAAATTTTAATGAATCTAGTTCATTTTGGTCTTTGTTTCACTTCATTTCATGGAGTAGAATGAAAGTTATGAATGTTTTTGTGGCTGCAATTCCCAGATTTTCCTGTAACAGTCCTGTAGCAGCATGTTGTACGTCCTTGTATGGACTGATATTGGCTTAAAACCAATGGGAAAAGAAGGATAAATGAATCTAGTTTCATTTGTTTTTTGTTTGGTTCAATTTCATGAAGATTTGCAGAAGTTATGATCATTTTTGTAAGTGCAGGTCTGAAACCCTCTTAGGGTGGACAGCAAGTAGTCAAAATTGTGTTTCTCTCAATTGGAATAGTGGAATGGTCTAAAAATTGGTGAAAAGGTTCATTTTAACATATATTTTTATATTCCAAATTTGCAGATAAAAAGAATGAAGTTTTCTATCAAAGCAATGATGCCCTAGGACTGTTTTCAATGTGTTTGTAGACGGTTATGACAGTAACAGTGGGAGTTCTTGTGTTTAGTTGTTGAAATAAAAGGTTCATTATAAGTATAATGGATTGGAAATGGTGTTAAAGGTTCCTTGGGACCCCTTTCAATGTGCATTTGTTAAAAATCATAAGTGTTTGAGCCTTTTATCTACATGAGATGTGCCAAAATACCATGCTTATGAGTTTATGCTTTGGATGAGTAAAGTGATTGAGAGAGAAGTTATTGGTTTGATCTCCTACCTCTTGCATTAGTTGGCATGGTTGAGATGTTTTGTTGATGATTTCATAGTTTGTGTTATTGAAAAGTAAGCAAAGCATGCTTAAGAGAAAGGATTTTGTAACATTGCCTTGAATGATTGGTTGAGTTGAATTGTGATCCTCCTACCTCTGCATCATTAAGGATTTGATGTTTGTGGAAAATATCAGATAGAATCATTGATTATATGAATATTGACTAATGTTAGTTAGACATGAGATTACATGTTGATACGAATGTTTAATTAGTATGATTTGTGAATCAAATGATGATACACTAATCATGGTTATATGGTTGTGAGTTTGATCAGGAAAAGAATCTTCCTTCAAGAATGGAAGGATAGTATCATTTGATAGGAGAAGATAGATGTGTGGAAAAGGTTAGAATTTGCCATATGAGTGTCATAATTAGTTTTTGTGAATCCATGCAAGGTGGGGTGAGTTATCATCTTTCCTTTGTTACGTCGTTTTAGTTCAAATGGTGCCAACTCGGCAATTTGAGTTACTTTGATGTTATCCACGTCAATTCGACTAGATGATGTCCTTGGAATGTCAGTTTGGTTGATAAGTAATCTCGACCTGTTGTCCAGTATTTCCTTGTTTCCTCATCTAATTCTTTATTAGATTATGTGATTATCATTGCTTATTTATATAATAATTATAATTATTAACGCGATTAGGGGGAGTAACAAATTGACCCCAAGATCACATTTTGTTACTATGTCACCTTATCTATGATGTTAATGGTTGACGACACCTTGACTTATTTAATAACCCTTAAACATCATTTAGATGTAGGGAATATAAAGTGTGTGTTATAATTATTTCCACCTCCATAGAGGTTGAGCACCCATATTAATAATAATATATATTATGTTTATCCTTGGGGTAGTCGGTCAACCACCATCCACAATAAGTGGAATAAGTGGAGGTCGAGTAGAGATAATATAAGCTTCAATGACATCACCCCTCTGATAATGGAGTGGGTGGGCCGTAAGAAACCCCCAAGGTGGCAGAACCGTTCCTGCCACTATCCTTAGTTAGAGGGTGGTGAACTTTGTGGCATGCATAGTTAACACATGCAAAGGACTGAAGAAGGTATCATTTGTTAGATACAGGTTTTTTTGTTTTTGGGGAGTGTAAAAAAAAGAGGGATGAACAGGAAGTTTGAGCAGGCGATAGTAAGAAGGAGTTTCACTACAGAGATAGCATGTGATTAGTGCGGGTAGCTCATGGAGAACCACCAAAAGGAACACAAGAACTGTCTTAAATCCATCTCAACTGTACATTTAAAGTACATGTATGATTCTTGATTGTGATATGAACGTAATCACAAGCTGATACCTCTGATAATAATGGTGTCAACCATTATTTTAATACATAGTAATGCATTTCTATGTGACACCGATAAGGCCATAGTTGCTAACTCACTGTGGATTTGATATGAGGTTGTCGAGGCCATATGTAATACCTCTATGTTATCTTTTGAAAACAATGTCTTAACACATCATTCAGCCAAGGCCATAAGGCCGAACAATAAGTTACACAACTATGCTTGCAAGAATCTTGTATGCCGAAAATGACATGGTCTGTAGACCACATATTATACTCTTAATACTATTTTGGCTATCATTCAAGCCATTGTGCTCAAAGCCTTTGTAGTATCGATTAATTATGACCATCTAAATGTCAATAAAGATTGTTATGAGTATATGCCGAGAGAAATGCTCGGGCCATATTATCTTTAATGATAATCTTTTTCTTTGAGCCTCGACTGTGCCTTAGGCACTTAATATGTTGAGATAGGGTGTTATAGAAATAGTGCTCAACTGTTTATAAAGATATTATGATATTTATAGTACAACTCATATGAACAAATGGGTACTGTGGAAAATAGTGCTCAGTTGTTATGAAAGGTATTGTGATACCTATGGAATATTGAGTAGTATGTTAAAGCTTTATGACTCCTTGTGCTGAGGGAAGAATGGTAAAGGGTTACTAATAATGTTACTCGAGGTAGTTTTAAATGCATGTCAATCCATGATGGTTGGGGAAGAAAACCCCATCGATACTTATTTCTTATGAGTATGAAAATAAAGTAGAGTATGAAACTCTTATGATTAAAGGATATGAAAGTAATCCCTTTTTGAATGGCCATACTTCATGAACCAAGTATAGGGTGTCATGAATTCATGTGGAATCATTGAGTTGTGGTCTTTTAATAGAACTGATCCATTAGACTATTATGAAATAATTCTTGGTTGATATGAATTTGAATGTAAACCTAGTGACAAGGTAAACATGGAATTTGGATTGAGAAAGGTCATAAGTTTGAAAACTTGGTTGTCCTAATGATATTAAGGAAAGATGAGAATAGGGTGACGCAGAGTTATAGCTTTCCCCATTACAAAAGCAACGTAACACTAATGAATGTACTCCCAAGATAGGAGTCAATTGTCCTAGAGTTGGATTAAGAATGAACTAAACTTACCTTTTCTAGACCTAGAGAGGTCGAACTATGAATACTGTAGGATGAGATAGCTTCTAAGTCGAGTTGAGGTGGTGGACATACGACTACATTCATTGCAAAACGTTTATGTATGTAAATCTTTGGCCAAAGTAATGCATTCGTCTCTGCATGTATTGTCGGTTCACAGTGATCCAAATGGCATAATGTCTCTAGTAGTGTCAGACATAGTTCGAGTGGATCTATAGTTGTATGACCGAGAGACATTATGAAGGACACAACACCAGATACTCAAATAGAAAACCTAACGGTTCCTTACATCTATACCCTTCATGAAGGGTAGGGTTTCTTCCAGGTGGGAACTTGTGTGGGGGACCGCCGATCTGTGGTTGGAGGAAAACCACTCGAGTGATGCTCTCCTTCCCAAGCAGAAGACAAGCCAAGACTTATGAAGACAGATGTCAAAGTTCCAGATACAGTGCATTATTTATATGACTTGATAGTCAATTATTATGTAAAATATTTTCAATGATGTAATGAGCATAGCTTTGTACTTGTATAGTGAAATTTATTCACTAGGGATTTATCTTTGGATTGATGTAATCTAAACTTTTGAAATATCCTAAAAGAAAAGCATGTTTAATTTCATGATGCTATTGATTCATTTTTGCCTAACTGTGATTATGTAAATCATGATGTACTCTTAACCTTAATTAAGATAGCTAATTATGGTTGATTTTCGAGTAATATGAAATGTCATGTTACGTATGGTATTAGAGTTACCAGGTTCAATACATGGACCTACGAGCTCACTACAAAATTGTTTTTCTTCTCCAACATTAATAGTTGCTAATGTTTGGATGTTATTTTGCTAGAATGGTAAGAATAAGAACGACACCCAAAAAGATGGTAACAGGAAATGGATGTTACCTTAAGGCCTTGAGGGAGCGAGCCTCAAGAATGAAACACCTTGAAAAAATTGGTTTCTTGGTAGGCGCATGGTTGGTTGATGATGAAACCTTTGCTAATGTTGTTAAACACATTAAGCAGGAGATGAGGAAAATAGTTAGGATTACTGCTGCTATCTCTAAAAATGAATCAATAGAACCCTCTGTACCTAAGGAACCAAACTTGGAAAAGATCATAAGGATCCTAATGTTGCTAGAGAGGTTGTGGATGAGTACCTGCGAGTACATCCACCTCCTAAAACTAATTTATAAATCTCAAGGATGAGAAATGAATATGAGAAGGTATCTCAATCTGTTAATGACTTGCAGTAGAAGATGTAAACACAATTTTGTAACTATGGATGGATTATATGTAATCCATGGAAAACTAAAATGCATTTTGAATTTTGGCAAATATTCCCTTTCTTGTTAAAGATTACAGGAATGAGAATGGATTTACATTTATGAATGAATTCACTAGTATGACAAACTAATTGAATGATTAATCTACAAAATTTAGGGGAAGTAGATTGCAATAACGTTCAGATAAGAACTAGGATGGGAGATAGCTAGGATAAAGGGTAACCATCGGGCCACTCTGAATCTAAACTCGACCAGATCCTTGCTATGATCCAAGGGACGAGAGCGAGAATTGGGACTCTCGAGTAGGAGGCAAGGGTCAGCATGGACCTAGGCGAGATGCCTATGATGGGGGTGATGATGAGGCACGTCATGATGACCCCACCCATAGTGAACACAGAGAATAACTCTGAGGTCAGACACGAAGAGGATAGAAGAAGCCACTTGGCTTTGGAATTATCCCATGACATGAAAAAGGTTATGCCTCCTAAATTTGATGGGTCTGTAAGCGGAGATGTCGTGGAGGCATGGTTTACAGAGATGGAAAAATACTTTGAAATAAGAAATTATACTGAAGTCACCAAAGCGGTATGTGGAGCATACTAGTTGGCGGGTTAAGCATCCACATGGTGGATGAATAAGAAAATGGAGTTAGGCTTGAGGTCTACAAGTCTAACCTGGGACAAGTTCATGGAACTCTTTAGGCAAAGATGGTTTCCTCAACTGTTTTATGACCAGAAGCTTATATAGATTTTTAGAATCTAAAACAAGGTGAATTATCTATGAATGAATACTGGGAAAAGTTCACTCGCCTACTTAAGTATGTGCCGCGATACCAGTAGGATGAGAGATTTTGCATTCAAAAGTTTATAATGGGATTGAACACTGAGATTGAGGGTGAGGTTGACGTGCATGGTCCCACTTCAATGGACCAGGTCTATGAGAAGGCCATCAAACGGGAACAAAAATTGAAAGCTATGTCTGCTTACAGGGAAAAGAACCGAAAGAGGTATAATTGGTCCCAATCCTTCCAATCTTCTAAGAAAAATGGGAAAAAGCAATATTTTACTAAGAAAAATGATAAAGGGGCCAAGAATAAGCAACCTGAATCCAAGGGGGAGAAGAAGGGTAATAACCACTCCAAGAAAGATGGAGACAATTCTAGGAAACCTCATGAAAGGTGAGGGCTAGTGGGAGGGTACTATACATGTGGCAGAGATCATTATGCCAACCAGTGTCCTAACAAGATGTAGGGAGCACAACCATGAGGAAACCCTCTACCCTCTCAACAGGTGGCATTCCAGCAATGCATTCATGCAACCTTGGACAATAGGCATGTTGAATACTAAATTACTCCCATTGAAACTACATGTATTTTATCTAATCTCCCAATTTTAGTTTTGATTGATATTGGTGCAACAAAATGTTTTGTTTCCCCATAAGTTTTAAGTAAAATTTCTAGAAAGGTTGGATACATGGAAAACACTTGGTCAGTTGAATATGCAAATCAAACCAAGGCTCAGGTAGAGCAATGCTTGTTTGAGGCTAGGGTTGAACTTCCAAGTTTCTCCACTGAAGTGAACCTTTATGTAGCCCCACTAGGCTCATATGATGTTATCCTTGGGATGAATTGGTTATGGAGACATCAAGCCAAAGTGGACTTTTATGCCAAAATAGTAGAATGTCTTGATGACTTAGGGAATAAAGTCTTTCTGCAAGGGAACCCTAGAGAAGTCAAACTAAGACAAATTTTTGCCCTACAAATGAAAAGAGCTCAAAGAAAGGGATGCACGCTTTTTGCTGTCAAGATGGAAAAACTAAATGGTTTTGAGGAAATTGATTTCCAAGACGATTTAATGTTTTACGAATCTCAGAAACTCAATGAAGTTGGGAAGAGGAAGTCCATAGATCATGAGAGATCAGATATGGACAGATACCCTTTTCTTAGAGATTTTGAGGATGTACTTTTGGATGAGCTATCGATATTACCTCCTAAAAGAGCCTTTGATTTCTTTATAGATATAATTCCAGGATCAAAACCTATATCTAAAGCTCCATATAGAATGACCACTACTGAGTTAATGGAGCTAAAGGCTCAATTACATGAATTGTTGGATAAAGGACTGATAAGACCCAGTGTGTCACCATGGGGAGCAACAGTATATTTGTGAAAAATAAAAATGGTACATTGCGGTTATGCATAGATTACCGCATGTTAAATAAGGCAACAATTAAGAATAAATACCCATTGCCCCGCATTGATGATCTTTTCGATCAAATGAGAGGAGCAACTATGTTTTCTAAGATTGATATTTGATCTGGGTACCATCAATTGAGGTTAAAGGATGAGGATATCCAAAAAATAGCCTTTAGAACAAGGTATCGACATTATGAGTTCACTGTCCTGCCTTTTGGATTAACAAACGTACCTGCAGTGTTTATGAATCTAATGAACAGTATGTTCAAAGACTGTTTGGACAAGTTTGTCCTAGTTTTTCTTGATGGAATCCTAATCTATTCTAAGAATGAGGAAGAACACCTTCAACATTTAAGGATTGTTCTCCAGAGGTTGAGAGAGCATAAACTATATGGAAAGCTCTCTAAGTGTACTTTCTTTCAAAGGGAAGTGCAGTATTTGGGCCACATAATTTTAGCTAAGGGAATAGCTGTGGACCCATCTAAAATTAAAGCCATTTTGGAATGGTCGGTACCAAGGAATGTACATGAGGTCTGAAGTTTCATGGGCCTTGCAGGATACTACAGAAAATTTGTGAAGAACTTTTCAAAAATTGCTTATCCTATAACTTCTTTACAGAGGAAAGGAAAGAGGTTTGAGTGGTCAGACAAGTGCTAGGAGGCATTTGACCAACTAAAGGAAAAATTGACTTCAACACCAATCTTGAAAGTACCTGACCTAGAAGGTCATTTTGTAGCCATTATCGATGCCTCAGGGGAAGGCTTAGGTGGTGTACTAGTCTAGGATGGGCAAGTCATTGCATATGAATCCCAGAAATTGAAAAATTATGAACAAAACTATGCCCCTCATGATTTGGAATTGGTAGTAGTAATACATGCTCTGCAAATGTGGAGACACTACTTCCTTGGGAAACCCTTTTAGCTAAAAATAGACCTTCAAGGGGTCAAATATCTGTTCACTCAACCACATCTAAATGCTCGCCAAAGAAGATGGTTGGAGTTCATCTCGGATTATGATTTCAAGATTAAATATATTCAAGGCAAGGAAAATCAAGTGGCAGATGCCTTAAGTAGGAGAAGACATATCTCCTCAATGATCTCCATACATTCTGATTCTAAGAATCAGGTTCTACAAAAGTCTAAGCGAGATGAGTTTTACGAGCAGGTAAAACAAGCCCTTGTGGAAAATCCCCAGAATCCAAAATATGATGGATTTTACCTTGAACTATATGGGTTATTAAGGTATAAAGGAAGGATGTATGTATCGAACTCTGAGGAGCTAAGGAATATGATGTGGAAGAAGGTTCATTCTGCACCTTATTCAGGACATCCTGGAGTAACAAATTTACTTGCCGCTGTGAAACCCTTATATTTCTGGAAGGGAATGAAGAGAGATGTTGCAAGGTTTGTAGCTACATGTGTAGATTGCCAGAGGGTGAAGGTAGAACACCATCACCCGGCAGGACTTTTATGCCCTCATGAAATTCCAGAATGGAAATGAAAAATCATAAGCATGGAATTTGTGCAAGGACTTCCTATGTCAAGGAAAAAGCACAATACTATTTTGGTTGTGGTAGATAGACTCACCAAAGCAACACATTTTATACCCAGGAACTTAACGGATGGGGCACCCGTCATAGCCCATAAATTTGTTCAAGAATATTTTAGATTGCATGGTATTCCCAGGAAGATTATCTCAGATAGGGATGCTTGAATGACATTAAGGTTTTGGCAAACCTTGTTTGCTTCAATTGGAACCCAGTTGAATATAAGCTCTACTTATCATACTGAAACGGATGGTCAAACTGAAAGGATAAACTAAGCACAGGAAGATTTATTGAGGATGTATTGCATGGACTAGCAATACAAATGGGAAGATTATCTTCTCTGGTGGAATTCACCTATAATAATTCCTTTCATTTTGCTATTAAGATGGCTCCATTTGAAGCATTATATGGAAGGAGTCAGAACCCTATAAGTTGGGATAAGCTAGAAGATAGGGTTAGCCTTGGACCAGAAATGCTATCAAAAATGGAAGAGCAAGTCCATCTGATTAAGAAAAGGCTAGCGGAAGCCAATGATAGGCAGAAAAGTTATGTGGATGCTAAATGCATCGAAAGACATTTCTTAGTGGAAGAAAAAGTCCTTCTAAGGGTAAAACCTCAAAAGAGCTCCATTAAGTTTGGAAAGACATCCAAACTGGCACCTAGATACATGGGTCCCTTCAAAGTTCTCGAAAAGGTCAACCCAGTTGCATACAGAATTGCTCTACTACCAACCCTTGCCATGATGCATAATATTTTTATTGTTTCCTATTTGAAAAAGTTTATTTCTGGATATAATCATATCCCTATTCTTGATTGGAATGCTATACAGGTGAAGTACCTAGGGGTTGTTGGGAATTAAAGTGTCTCAACCTTGGTAATTCCTTGTATTATTTCATTGTATTTATTTATTTATTGCCTATTATTGTAATTAGGATGCAAATCCTTATTGTCATCTTGTGGGAGTTGACACGGTGATGTGTCATCCTATGTGGAAGGTGACCACATGTAAATTTGTGCTCACATGAGGAGATAGGTGTCCCACTTAGTGGTAGGAATATTTTGCCATGTGTCATCATGCTGGATAGTGTGTAAGGGAATATTGACTGAAACAGTTATGACAGATTCCTATGACAAATCTATGACGTGTAAGAGTCATAAATGGAAGATTCTATGACAGGTGAAGACATGTGTCACAAGGCATCTTGGATGAAGGCATCTTTGGGCACCCCAAAGAGGGTTATGACATGTTGTAAGAGAATATGTTATTTTAGGCCTATGTATGACAGATTCTCTTACAGCTGTAAGATATGACAGTTATGACAGATTCTATGACAGTCATAAAAGTCGTAAGAGTATATGTCATAGCCCAACTTGGGAATAGGCGACTTCTTTGGGATGGGGTGATATGACAAGTGTCATGAACACCCTACAGTGTTGGACAAGTGTCCCTAGGTGTGGATTTTGGGCCATGAGGCCATGTTGGACGCCCATCCCAAGATAGGCTCATTTTTGCCTTGTAACTTCTTTATAAACAGGTGCTTTTGAGAGGAGATGTATTATGTGATTGACAGGTACTGTTATGCTACCAGTTTGTCTCCAGATATGAGTGTCAAAGACTCCTGAGAGCTTACATTGCAAGTGTATTGTAAACCATTTCAATTTTGATAATAAATTGTGCAGGTTTTAGAGTGTGGGGTTTTTTTTCACCCAATAAGGGTTTTCCCCACATATATCTTGTGTCTCTCTCTTCTGTCTCATTTCTGTGTGTATATGTATTGTTGCAATATATCCATTGTTGTGTTTAACATTCTGTAACTATAAATATTAAAAAGAATTTGCACTCTTCTCTCCTCTTTAGATTAGTGTAGGAAGCGATTTCCGTACACCTAGCTTCCTTTCAATTGGTATCAAAGCCTGGCCAGTTTTGGTTCTAGCTCCTGGGTAGGGGGTTTTTGATCTAATCTTAGGTTGAGTGGGAGTTTGTGTAGAGTATTTTGTATCTTGTTGCAGGAAGGAGATGACAGGCACATCCGGAAGCGTAGAGGTGGAGAAGTTTAATGGCACAAATTTTGAGTTGTGGAAACTCAAGATGGAATATTTACTTGTTGATCGTGACCTATGGGAAACCGTTGATGGAACAAAACCTATGGCAATGTCACAAGTTGATTGGGACCTCAAAGATTGGAAGGCTATTGGAAGGCTAAGGGTCTCATAAGACTCTGTCTAGCTGACTCTGTCCTATTGAATGTCCATGAAGAGAAGACCGCAAAAGAACTTTGGAAGAAGCTGGGAGATGTTTATCAGGCCAAGTCCCTGGTGAACAAGCCTTTTCTGAAAAAGAAGTTGTTTTCTATGAAGATGGAAGATGAAGGATTTGTTGCAGACCATATGAATGCTTTCAACATGATTGTTGCACAGTTGACATCTATGGGTGTGAAAATGGAGGAGGAGGATCGATGTATGACCTTGCTTTGTTCTTTGCTGGATTCATGGGATCATCTTGTCATGGCCATCAGAAGCACTACAACCACCTTCAAGATGGATGAGGTAGTGTCTTTGCTGTTATCTGAAGAAATGCAGAGAAAAACAACCGAGTCAGCCAAAGAGGCTCTTGCAGTTCGTGGAAGACCCAAGGAGAAAGGGAAGAAGAAGGACAAGAAAGGTGAAAAGGGTAGATCCAAATCCCGTGGGAGATCCAAATCTCCTGGAAAGTCCAAAGCTCTCTGTTGGAACTATGGTAAAACTAGGCATTTCCAAAAGGAATGCAAAGAGGAAAAGAAACAGAAGAAGAAGAATGTCCCAGATTCAGATTCTGACAAGTCACAAGATGATGGTGATGTCTTCATCGCAGCCTTGGCCACCCATGCATCTGATGATATGTGGTTGATTGATTCTGGTGCATCTTTCCACATGACCGCACATCAAAGTTGGTTCACGAAGTATGAAGAGTTCGATGGTGGAAGAGTGTACCTAGGTAACAATTCTCATCTGAAGATTGTTGGTTGTGGAAGAGTCTCAATCTAATTTCCTGATGGATGAGTGAAGGGGATCACTGGGGTCATGCACATCCCAGGCTTGGCATGGAACCTACTTTATGTAAGTAAGTTGAATGATGCAGGTGTGCAGGTTGTCTTTTCAAAGGACAGATGCAAGATGACTAGAGGATTTATGGTGCTTGTAAAGGGTACTCGAAGAGGTACTCTGTTTCAGTTGGAGGCATGCACTTCACAGTGCAATAGTTCTTCTGACTCGAAGAAAAGAGTTGTAGTCACTTCATCCCCACCATTGGAACTAGCAATGAAGAAATATATTGTAATAAATTCTGATGGTAGTGCATTTTGGGTACCCAAGGGTGCTCATGCTTTGGAAGCTAAGCTTCCTACTAAAAAGACAATGTTATGGCATAAGAGAGTTGGCCACATTGGTGAGAAGGGTCTTAGAACCCTGAAAAATAAAAACATCGTTGAGGGGTTAAATGATTGTAATCTCGAGTTAGAATTTTGCGAACATTGTATATATGGAAAGCAAAATTGTGTTTAGTTTTACTCTAGTTCTCACAAGTCTTATGGTGTGTTGGACTTTATTCATTCTGATGTGTTTGGTCCTATTAGTGTTCCTTCGATTTCCAAATCTGTATATTTTGTATCTTTCATAGATGATTATAGTAGAAGGACATGGATTTATTTTCTCAGAAGCAAGTCTAAAGTCTTTAGTCAGTTCAAAGAGTTTAAAGCTTTTGTTGAGAATCAGACTAGTAAAAAGATTAAGTGTTTGAGGACTGACAACGGTGGTGAGTTGTGTTCGACAGAGTTCGATAAGTTCTATGAAGAGCAAGGGATTAAAAGACATAAGACAACTCCATACACCCTGCAGAAAAATGGAGTTGTAGAGAGGATGAACAGGACACTGATGGAGAAGGCTAGGAGTATGCTTAGTGGAGCAAGCCTTGAACAAAAGTTTTGGGCTGAAGTTGTAGCCACTGCTTGCTACCTGTTAAACAGGTCTCCTACATCAGCTCTTGTTGGTAAGACACCTATGGAGGTGTGGTCTAGTAAGAAGCCTTTAGTTAGACATCTTCGTGTTTTTGGTTGTGAGGCATATGCACATGTGCCTAGGGAGAATTTGTCTAAATTGGAGAACAAGGCTGTTAAGTGTATTTTCATTGGCTATGGTGTTGGTGTGAAAGGATACAAGCTTTGGGATCCTATGGCTAAAAAAGTGTTGTATAGAAGAAGTGTTATCTTCTGAGAGCTAACACCTTCTTCCATTGTTCTACAGCCAGAACAGACAGAAAAGAAAGAGGATGTGGTTCAGTTTCCTTCTACCCCTGAGAAGACTGAACTGACAGACCTTGTGAGACCTGATGATGAGGAGAGCTCTAGCAGCTCTGAAAGCTCAGAAGAAGAAGCAGAACCTCAACCTCAGCCATTAAGGAGGTCTACACAAACAAGAAAGCAACCTGATAGGTTTGGTTATTCATTGCTTGATTCTAGTTGTGCTTTTTCCTTACTAACACTAATGAGCCTAGAACTATGACAGAGGCTATGGGCATGAAAGATGCAAGTTCCTAGAAGGAGGCCATGCAAGATGAAATGGCTTCTTTGGAGAAGAATAAAACTTGGGACTTGGTGCCCTTACTTGAAGGACAGAAACATGTTGGATGCAAATGGGTGTTCAAAAAGAAATTTGGTGCAGATGGTAGTGTTGAAAAGTACAAGGCTAGATTGGTTACGAAGGGGTACTCACAAGTGGAGGGAATTGATTATGGTGAAATTTTCTCTCCTGTTGCAAAGCTGACATCCATTCGGTTCTTGTTATCTCTTGCAGTTGCTTATGACTTAGAGGTGGAGCAGGTGGATGTGAAGACAACTTTCCTTCATGGTGATTTGGAGGAAGAGATTTACATGTCACAGCCAAAGCATTACATAGAGAAAGGTAAAGAAAATTTGGTTTGCAAGTTGAAGAAGTCCTTGTATGGTTTGAAGTAGTCTCCTAGGATGTGGTATATGAAATTTGATGCCTTTGTGTTGTTGATTGGATTTCTGAGATCAAAATCAGATCATTGTGTTTATTACAAGTTTGACAATGATCACATTCTCATCATTGCATTGTATGTTGATGATATGTTGTTAATTGGGAATGGTAAGAATATGATTTCTGATTTGAAGTCTCAGTTGTTAGCACAGTTTGAGATGAAAAATCTAGGGGCAGCTAGGTACATTCTGGGAATGTAAATCAAAAGAGACAGAGCTAACAGAAAACTTTGGTTAAGCCAAAGTAAGTATGTGAAGACCGTGTTGGATATATTCAGCATGGTAGATTGTATACCATTATGTGTTCCTGTTCTTTGGGGACAAAGTTGTCTGTTAATGGTTGTCCAAAATCTCCTAGTGAGGTGGAGGACATGAGCAGAGTACCTTATGCTAGTGTTGTTGGCAGTTTGATGTATGCCATGGTCTGCACAAGACCATACATTGCCCAAGCAGTGGGAGTCCTTAGTCGATCTATGGCTAATCTTGGACGGGTACATTGGGATGTAGTTAAGCGAGTGTTCAGATATTTGGGTTCTTTTGAGTATTCCATATGCTATTATGGTAATTCTACAGGACTTCTGCATTCTTTTTGTATTCACGGATACGTGAATTCTGATTGGGTGGGTGACATTAACAGTAGGAGATCCACCAGTGCTTACATGTTTACTATGTTCGGTGGTGCAATTAGTTGGATGAGTAAGTGGCAACCTGTGGTCGCTTTGTCCATGACAGAAGCTGAGTATATGGCAGTAACTCATTCTTGTAAGGAATCCATTTGGCTTAAGAGATTGTGTTCAGATATTGGTGTTGATGCAGGATAGATTACAATTTGTTGTGATAGTCAAGGTGCGACTTACCTAGCAAAGAATCCAACTTTCCATGCTAGAACAAAGCATATTGATGTACAGTTTCACTTCGTACAAGACATGGTAGAGGATGGGAAGGTGAATTTGGAGAAGGTAGACACTTTGAAGAATGTTGTGGATACATTGACGAAACTAGTGGGCACAAAGAAGTTCAGATGGTGTTCGGAGTCTATGGGCCTCTCGGCCTATAGCAGTTAAATTCTGTTATTTCCATTTGCTCTTACAAGGTGTTCAACAAGTGGGAGAATGTTGGCAATTAAGGTGTCTCAACCTTGGTAATTCCTTGTATTATTTCATTGTATTTATTTATTTATTGCCTATTATTTTAATTAGGATGCAAATCCTTATTGTCACCTTGTGGGAGTTGGCACGGTGATGTGTCATCCTACGTGGAAGGTGCCACATGTAAATTTTTCTTCACATGAGGAGATAGGCATCCCACTTAGTGGTAGGAATATTTTTCCATGTGTCAGCATCTTGGATAGTGTGTAAGGGGATATTGACCGAAATGGTTATGACAGATTCTTATGACAAATCTATGACGTGTAAGAGTCATAAATGGAAGATTCTATGACAGGTGAAGACATGTGTCACAAGGCATCTTGGAAGAAGGCATATTTGGGTGCCCCAAGGAGTGTATGACATGTTATAAGAGAATATGTTATTTTTAGCATGTGTATGACAGATTCTCTTATAGCTATAAGATATGACAGTTATGACAGATTCTATGACAATCGTAAAAGTCATAAGAGTATCTGTCATAGCCCAACTTGGGAATAGGCAACTTCTTTGGGATGGAGTTATATGACAAGTGTCATGAACACCCTACAGTGTTGGACAAGTGTCCCTAGGTGTGGATTTTGGGCCATGAGGCCATGTTGGATGCCCATCCCAAGATAGTCTCATTTTTGCCTTGTAACTTCTTTATAAACAGGTGCTTTTGAGAGGAGATGCATTATGTGATTGACAGGTACTCTTATGTTGTCAGTTTGTCTCCAGATACGAGTGTTGAAGACTCCTGAGAGCTTACAATGCAAGTGTATTGTAAACCATTTCAGTTTTGATGATACATTGTGCAGGTTTTGGAGTGTGGGGTTTTTTTCACCTGATAAGGGTTTTCCCCACATATATCTTGTGTCTCTCTCTTCTATCTCATTTTTGTGTGTATGTTTATTTCTGCAATATCTCCATTGTTGTGTTTAACATTCTATAACTGTAAGGATTAAAAAGAATTTGCACTCTTCTCTCCTCTTTAGATTAGTGTAGGAAGCGATTTCCGCACACCTAGCTTCCTTTCAGGGGTGGTAGTGATCGAGTCCATAAAGGTGATCGAAACGCATAAGCTATGCTTACGTAATAAAGAGATAACTCAATGCAAGGTCCAATGGGACCAATATGCAGAGGAAAATGCCCCCTGAGAAAAATATGAGGATGTTTATGCGAGATTTCCCCATCTCTTTTTAAAAACTTTACATTATGCTGAAACAATACTTTTCTTATTATGTTGGTTTAATTTTGAAGACATTTCATCATCGGGGACGATGATTATTATGGGGAGAGATATGTTACATCCCCAACTTATGATTTAGTTTTAAATTGCTTTTGTGTGGTAATCAGGATGATTAATCATAGTTTAATGATTTGATGTTTGTGGAAAATATCAGATAGAATCATTGATTATATGAATATTGACTAATGTTAGTTAGACATGAGATTACATGTTGATACGATTATTTAATTATTATGATTCATGAATCAATTGATGATATACTAATCATGGTTATATGGTTGTGAGTTTGATCAAGAAAAGAATCTTCCTTCAAGAACAAAAGGAGAGTATCATCCAGGAGGAGGAGATAGATGTGTGGAAAAGGTCAGAATTTGCCATCTGAGTGTTGGAATTAGTTTTTGTGAACCCATGCAAGGCAGGGTGAGTTATCATCTTTCCTTTGTTAAGTTGTTTCAGTTCAGATAGTGCTGACTCAAAAATTTGAGTTGTTTTGACATTAGCCCCGTCGATTCGACTCTAGACGATGTCCTTGGAATGTCAATTTGGTCGATAAGTAATCTCGATGGGTTGTCGAGTATTTCCTTGTTTCCTTATCTAATTCTTTATTAGATTATGTGATTATTGTTGCTTATTTATATAATAATTATAATTATTAAGGTGACGAGGGGGAGTAACAACTCAACCCCAAGATCACATTTTGTTACTATGTCACCTTATCAATGATGTTAATGATTGACGACACCTTGAATTATTTAATAACCCTTAAACATCATTTAGATGTAGGGAATATAAAGTGTGTGTGTTATAATTATTTCCACCTCCATAGAGGTTGAGAACCCATATTAATAATATGTATTATGTTTATCCTTGGAGTAGTTGGTCAACCACCATCCATGATAAGTGGAATGAGTGGAGGCTGAGTAGAGCTAATATAATCTTCAACGACGTCGTTCATGTGATAATGGAGTGGGTGGGCAGCAAGAAAACCCTGAGGTGGTGGAATCATTCCTGCCACTATCCTTAGTTAGAGGGTGGCAAACTTTGTGGCATGCATAGTTAATGCAAGCAAAGCACTGGAGAAGGTATCATTTGCTTGATACAAGTCTTTTTGTTTTTGGGGAGAGTGTCAAAAAAAGAGGGACAAACAGGAAGTTCGATCAAGCGATAGTAAGAAGGAATTTCACTTTAGAGATAGTGTGTGACTGGTGTGGGTAGCTCGTGGATAGCCACCTAAAGACACACAAGAACTGTCTTAAAGCCATCTCAACTATACATTTAAAGTACATGTATGATTCTTGATTGTGATATGAACATAATCACAAGGTGATACCTCTGATAATAATGGTGTCAACTATTATTTTAATACACAGTAATGTATTTTTATGTGAGGCTAATAAGGCCATAGTTGCTAACTCCATGTATATTTGATATGAGGTCATCGAGGCCATATGTAATACCTCTGTGTTATCTTTTGAAAACAATGTATTAACACATCATTTAGCCAAGGCCATAAGGCCGAACAATAAACACAACTGTGCTTGCAAGAATCTTGTATGTCAAAAATGGCATGGTCTATAGACCACATATTATACTCTTAATATTGTCTTGGCTATCATTCGAGCTGTTGTGCTCAAAGCCTTTGTAGTATCGATTAATTATGATTGTCTAAATGTTAGTAAAGACTGTTATGAGTATAGGTCGAGAGCAGTGCTCGGGCCATATTATCTTTAATGATAATCTTTTTCTTTGAGCCTCAACTGTGCCTTGGCACTTAATATGTCAAGCTAGGGTGTTGTAGAAACAATGCTCAACTGTTTATAAAGATATTATGATATTTATAGTACAACTCATATGAATAAATGGGTACTGTGGAAAACAGTGCTCAGTTGTTATGAAAGGTATTGTGATACCTATGAAATATTGATTAGTATGTTAAATCTTTATGACTCCTCGTGCTGAGGGAAGAATGTAAAGGGTTACTATTAATGTTATCTGAGGCAGTTTTAAATGCATTTCAATCCATGATGGTCGAGGAAGCAAACCCCATCGATACTTATTTCTTATGAGTACATGAAAATAGAGTATGAAACTCTTCTGATTAAAGGATATGAAAGTAATCCCTTTTTGAATGGCCATACTTCATGAACCAAGTATAGGGTGTCATGAATTCATGTGGAATCATTGAGTTGTGGTCTTTTAATAGAACCGACCCATTAGACTATTATGAAATAAGTCTTGGTTGATAGGAATTTGAATGTAAACCTAGTGACAAGGTAAACATGGAATTTGGACCGATAAAGGTCATAAGTTTGAAAACTCGGTTGTCCTAATGATATTAAGGAAAGACGGGAATAGGGTGACGTGGAGTTACAATTTTCCCCATTGCAAAAGCAACGTAACACTAATGAATGTACTCCCAAGATAGGAGTCGATTGTCCTGGAGTTGGACTAAGAATGAACTGAACTTACCTTTTCTAGACCTAGAGAGGTCAAACTATGAATATTGTAGGATGAGACAGATTCTAAGTTGAGTCGAGGTGGTGGACATATGACTACGTTCATTGCAAAATGTTTATGTATGTAAATCTTTGGCCAAAGTAATGCATCTATCTCTACATGCATTGTCGATCCATAGTGATCCAGATGGCATAATGTCTCCATTAGTGTCATATATAGTTAGAGGGGATCTATAGTTGTATGACTGAGATACATTATGAAGGACACAACACCAGATACTCAGATGACAAACCTAACAATTCCTTACATCTATACCCTCCGTGAAGGGTAGGGCTGCTTCTAGGTGGGAAGTTGTGCAAGGGACCGTCGGTTTGTGGTTGGAGGAAAAGCACTTGGGTGATGCTCTCCTTCCTAAGCAGAAGACAAGCTGAGACTTATGAAGACATACGTCAAAGTTCTATATACATTGCATTCTTTATATGACTTGATAGTCAGTTATTATGTAAAATCTTTTCAATGATGCCATGAGCATAGCTTTGTACTTGTATAGTGAAAGTTATTCACTAGGGATTTATCTTTGGATTGATGTAATCTAAACTTTTGAAATATCCTAAAAGAAAAGCATATTTAATTTCATGTTGATATTGATTCATTTTTGCCTAACTGTGATTATGTAAATCATGATGTACTCTTAACCTTAACTAAGATAGCTAATTATGGTTGATTTTCGAGTAATATGAAATGTCATGTTACAGTTGCACTAGATATGAGTAGTACATGAGACTTAGTGAAGTTTCTTAAAGATAGGAAACTTTTTGGTTGCAAATGGGTTTTCAAGAATAAATTCATTTCAAATGGAAAGATATGGAAGTACTAAGAAAAGTTAGTAGCTAAGGGATATTCCCAGGTAGAAAGAATTGATTTTGGTGAGACCTCTCATATTGCAAAGCTTACATTTATTAATTTTTTTTTGTTGTTTCGATGTTTGACCTTGAGGTTGAATAGATAGATGTTAATTCAACTTTCTTGCTTAAGGACTTGGAGGAGGAGATCTACATGCCAAAACTAGAACACTTTATGGTTAAGGGTATAGATGACTTGGTTTGTAGATCAAATAAATCTCTTTATGGTTAAAATAATCTCCTAGGATGTGGTATCAAAAGTTTGATTCATTTGTTTTGAGTTTAGGTTTCATTAGAGCTAAGTCAAATCATGAAGTGTTTATTTTAATTTATTGTTATTTGTCTATTTATATTTATGTTAATGACATGTTCTTTATTAACAATTAGGAAATGATTGGGGCTCTTAAATCTTATCTTTCTTTATATTTTGATATGAAGGATATAGGGGAACTAGGTTTATCTTGGGCATGGAAATTAGGAGGGATGGAGATAACATAAAACTTTGGGTCAATTAGAGGAAGTATGTTAACTCTAAGTTTTGCAGTGGTTCAATATGCAAGGTTGTAAGCCAATGATTGTTCTTATTCTTGTGGGAATAAAGGTTTTAGTAGACAAGTGTCCTTAGACACTATATGAGATAGAGGGCATGAGATACATCCCCTATTTGAGTTTAGTTGGCACCCTCATATTGCATGCTATGGTCTGCACTAGACCAAACATCACCCAAGCAATGGGAATATTGATCAAGTATATGTCTAATTTTGGAAAGGAGAACTTGACTGCAATAAAGAGACCCTTTAAATACTTGTGTGGCACTTCCAATTATTCTATTTGATACTGGGGAGGTATTTTAGATGACTTGAAACACACTTGTCATAGTGTCTTAGATGACTTGCACCATACTTGTAGTAGTACTTTGGGGAGTTTGCAACACACTTGCAGTAGTACTATAGGGAACCTACAACAACATACTTGTATTAGTACTATGAAGTGTTGGAACTTAGGTGTGATATTATCTTGTAGAGAGTTCTTGAAGATATTTATCTGTAGACTGACAAGATAATTTTGATTGTTTATGCGATAGGATATAGTGAATTTTAGATGTTCTAATTTAGCATGGAGGTATGTCTACATGCAGTGATATGGTAGCAACAACAAGTCATTTGGAGGAGAACTCACAACTACATATTGAACCAAGTGTTGCTAGAAGAATGTATAGTTATGCAACTACACATGTGGTAGAGTTTGAGTACATGCAACAATATTAAAGCATTGTTATGTTCTGGAGGATTTTATGAGATATTCTAAATAGATGGGAGCAATTGGGAAAATGTCTTTGGTACCACAAGATTAGTGCTGACTTGTGGTGTCTATATAGGATGGCATGTCCATACCAGGAGTGTTTGGCTAACAATTATGTGATCCCTAGTGTGTAGCAGTGGCTTATCATCTAAGATGATTATCCATGTGGAGACAGATCATGTTTGGTAGTATGTGTGACATGATGATGTCATCATACAATCATGATATAGTTAAGTGATGGTATAAAATAGGGTGGTTAGACAACTAAGATAATTGGTGTTCCATGGGGTAGTCTTAGTGGCTATATATAATTGTTTGTATGGATGGACCAAGGTTGGAACTTGATAAGTGTTTATGATGGTAGATGTTGAATAATCTAGTGAAATCATGAGGTTGAAGTAATCTATTTATGATTATAGAAGAAGGGTATTCTATAAGCCTATAGATTGAGACTTTGATAAGAGACCTATTATATTGAATATTTGTATTCTAAATAATATAAATGTAATGGTACTTTAGTGGTGGGTTTTCTTCTTGTAAGGGTTTTCCACATAAATCTAATGTATCATGTGTTGCTTATGGTTTCATACTATTGCATATATTACTTTCAATATTGTTGGATAGATTGTTTAAATATTGTTATATGTTTTTTTTTTATCGCATAGTCTTAAGTAGTTCCTCTATCCCACTCTATTGATGTATTAGGGATCTTATTCTCAACATTTGGTATTAGATCATATGTGATTGGTATCCAAGCATGTGTCTAGCTAATGGTCTTAAAGCCCTAGGCGTAATGATTTTGTTACAATACATGCATAATTAGTCATAAAGGAAACCTTTGAAGGATTTTGTGAAAAGCCAGTGTGGTCTTTAATCTTTGACTATAAATTTAAGGTCTAAAATTGAGCATTTCAATTGATAGAACTTCAAGTTGTGGAAGTTGAAAATGAAAGATTTTTTGGTAGAAAGAGATCAGTGGACTACGGGGTCTTCTTCAATTAAACCCACAAGTATGTCTAATGAGGATTATAATAGATTGGATAAGAAAGCTAGCAGTATTATTTATCTATGTCTTTCAAATTCTATGTTGATGAATGTGTCTAAGGAACAAATTACTCATTCATTGTGGAAGAAGATAGGAACATTATATTAGTCCAAGAGTCTTGTAAATAAGATTTTCTTGAAAAAGAAGTTGTATTATTTAAAGATGAAAGATGGAGATGTAGTAAATGATAATATTAGTACTTTCACCTCATTCCAAGTCATCTTGTGTCAATGGGATTCAAATTGGATGAAGAGGATAAGTGTATTTTGTTTCTTTATTCTCTACCTAATTCATAGGATAATTTAATAATGACAATTAGTAGTAATACTACTTTGAACTTAAACTAGAGATTATCATGTGTATTTTGTTAAGTGAAGAGATTAGAAAGAAATCCATGGATGAAACTTCTCCTGATGTTTTGGTTGTAAAGAGTGGGTCTAAGGATGGATTTGGTAAGAAGAAGAGTGGAGACAATAAGTCTAAGAGAAAAGATAGGTCTATGTCTTTTGGGAAATCAAAAGTAAAATGTTGAAACTGTGGCAAGAGTCTAAGTCACATTAAGAAAGATTACAAATCTATAAAGAACGATGATTCTTTTAATAAATCCTTAAATAATGATGAATATAGTAATGATGATTTTATTGTTTCTAATGTTATTGGTGATGTCTCTTGATTAATTGACTCAGGGGCATCTTATCACATGACTCCTCATAGGGAGTGGTACTTTGAATGCAAAAAGTGTAATGGAGGATAATTCTTACTTGGTTATAATATCTCTCTAAGAATAGTTGGTTGAGGGAAGGTGAAGGTATCCTTCATGGATGGGAGACTAAGAACATCCTTAGATGTTTTACATATTCTTAGTTTAGCCAAAAATCTTATGTCTATTTTAAAGATGATTAAATCTAGAATGCATGTAACCTTGAATGCATGTAACCTTGAATGATAAAGGGAGTAGATTGGCTAGAGGCAACTTGGTGCTTGATAAGGGAGTGCATATACTATTTTTGGTTGGATGCATCAATATTGTCTAGATCTACCAATGTAGTTGAACCAAAATTTGGGTTGTTGTAGCATTGTAGGCTAGGCCACATTGGTGAAAAAGGTTTGAAAACCCAAGTAAGTAATGTTTAGACAATGGAAGTAATTTCATATTATTCTATTGGGTTCGAATTTTTTGAACATTGTACATTTGGCAAGTAGAGTAGGGAATGGTTTGTCTCAGGGAGTAAAAGGGCAAAGGAGATTTTGGAGGTGATACATAGTGATGTGTTCTATCCTTTGGATGACAATTCCATTGGTAAGTCTTGATATTTTGTATCCTTTACTGATGATTATTCTAGGTACTTTTGGGTTTATTTTCTTAGACAAAAGTGTGAGGTAATTATCAAGTTCAAGGAGTTACAAAACTCTGATTGAGAATCAAACTAGTAAGAAAATTAAGGTGCTTAGGATAGATAATGGTGAAGAATTCTACTCCAAGGAATTTGAGACATATTGTAAACACAATCGAATTGTAAAGCAAAGAACAACTCCCTATACACCACAATAGAACAGAGTAGCTAAAAGTTTGAATAGAACCTTGTTAGATCAAGCTAGAAGTATGTTAAGTAGTGTTGGTTTAGGACAAGAGTTCTAGGTTGAGGTGGTAAATATAACATATTACTTGAAAAATAGGTCTCTTGCTTCTGCATTAGAGGACATAAAATCATATGGAATGTGGACAAGTAGGAAGCCTATTGTAAAACATTTGGGGCTATTTGGTTGAGGCATTGGTTCATGTATCAAAGGAGTGACGATATAAGTTGGAATTTAAAGCAAAAAAGTGTATTTTAATTGGGTATAGTGAGAATGTAAAAGGTTATAAGCTTTGGAATCCTAAGACACTGAAAGTTCTCTATTCTAGGGATGCCACTTTTAGATATTTTAGAGTTGTACAAGGGAGGAACAAAAAAAGAAACAAGAAAGCTTAAAGGTGCATTTTGAACATACGTTAGAGAAACATAATGCATCTGAAGATGAACAATCAAGTAGGCATGATAGTGTTGAGGAAGATGAGGCAAGCACATCAAAAACAAACTCTAAAGAAGAATAGGGTTTAGATGTAGTAGGAAATTATTCACTAGTAATTGCGAGAAGGTATATAAGGCAATGAATATTTCTTGATAGGTACACTCCACCTAATTTTTTAAAAAAAATTCTCTAACATTTACTGATAGTGAACCAAGTTATGTAGAAGAACCTCTCACTTCCAAGGAGAAATCTTGGAGGAATGTTATGGAAGGGGAGATGTTGGCATTGAAGCAGTGTAAGACTTAGGACTTGGTAGATCTACCTAAAGGTAGGAAATCCATAGGATGCAAATAGGTGTTCAAGAAGAAATTTAGGGAAGATGAATTAGTTGAGAAGTACAAGGCATGTTTGGTAGAAAAAGGGTATTCCAAGTAGAGAGAATTGACTTTGGTGAGATATTTTCTCTAGTAGCTAAGTTGAGCTCCATTAGAATGTTGTTGCCCATGGCTATGACATATGATCATGAAATAAAGGAGATGGATGTCAAGACAACATTCTTGAATGGTGATTTAAAGAAGGATATATACATGAGGCAGCTTAAACAATTTGAGGTAAGAGGTAAATAAAATCTAGTTTTTAAGATGAAGAGGTCTTTGTATGGGTTAAGACAATCACCACATATGTGCAATCAAAAGTTTGATACATGGGTGAAAGTTCAAATTTGTGTCACACTTTTATAAAAGAAATGGCCAACGTTGATCTAACTTTGTAACTTGAATCACTAAAAAGTGACTTATATGTTTTGAATTTTTAAATGATGTAAATTAATAAAAAGATTATTTAGTGTACTTATGTTTACATTTAAAAAACAATAAAAAATTATTTGAATGTAGTTTTTTTTGTAAAATCGACACTATAATTTAGTTATTAATAAATGCTAAAATATAAGGTTAAGTGGGACGTTACTCTTTATATAGTAATTGTTTTCCTTCAATTTTTTTGGGTATTTATAACTTGAAACTTTAATGCAAGGATTAATTTTTCCCCATTTTGATAATGTAGTTTTTAAAATAAAACTTGGAAGTTGCATGTAATAAAAACACAACTATTTCAATGGACGTAACTTTTTGTCTTAACTATTTATCCAAAATAAGAAAAAAATATATGATCTTGACATGGACTCTCTCCTCTAGTGCATCATATTTTTTTCAATTTTTTTTTATAAACTTTAGTATTTTTCTTGAGAGGACAATCAACATTATATTTTGTTGTTGATGACCTACTTTTAATAATTTATATATATATATATATATATATATATATATATATATATATATATATAAACACTAATTGAAAGATTAAAAAATTTAATTTTTACAAACTACACTTATAGATCTACAAAAATGTAATTTTATATTTTTAAAAAATATTATTTATGTGAGTAGGTGTTATTAGAACATCAAGTTTTTCAAATAATTTTAGTTTTTTTTGTAAATTATCCCCAAAGTGATGCTACATATGTATATAGTCGAAAAATTTATTGTTTAGATCTAATTTTAGCTAGAATGAATCTAACTAGAGCATATGTTTCACCAAAATTGACTTTGAATTGGAAATGTGTAAATTTATTTATGGTAATAAGTTGGCTTGAAGTGTGACACAACTTTGAACTTTCACCCACATATACATTAGAAATGGGTTTTGCTAGGAGTAATGTTGATCATTATGTAATATAAATAGGTTGGTGATCACATTTTATTTATTATTTTATATTTTGATGATATGTTTATCATTGGAAATAGTAAGACATTAATTAAGGAACTCAAAGCACAATTGTCTAGTAAGTTTGAGATGAAATACTTCTAGGTGAGATTCTAGATACATAGTATAGATATTCATAGGGATAAGGCTAGTAAAAGACTATGGCTGAACTAAAGGAAATATCTTGAGACTATTTTTTAGTGGTTTGGAATGCATGCTATTAAATTGATAAGTAGCCCCTACTAGTTGGTACAAAGTTAAGTTTGGAACAATGTCCTAAGTCCATAGAGGCTTTGGACGACATAAGAAATGTTCCATATGCTAGTGCAATAGGAAGTCCTATGGATGAGATGATTTGTACTAGATCAAACATTTCCCAAGTAATGGGAGTTCTAAGTAGGTTCATGGCTAAGCCAAGTAAGGAACATTGGACATAGGTAAAAAGATTGTTTAGGAATTTGAGAGGAATTTTGGATGATTGTCTAACTTATCATGGTACTAATGAAGTTGGTGAGATGTTGAGCATACATGGATTTGTAGATTCTGAATGAGCTAGAGATCTAGATAACCAATGTGTTTACTTTGTTTGGATGAGTAATTAGCTAGATGAGTAAGTATGTAATGCATGCCCTAGTGTTTTACTGGTGTGCTTTATGATTCATATATTATATGTTGTATTGAGTGTTTATCTATGTATTATGCATTTCTCATGTTATGAGTCATTGTACCGGACTTGTCGATGAGGTCTATTGAGAGGGGTTCTGAGGATATATTCTGGATGACCATCGAGGTGTTTTCGATGGGGTTTTGTATTGACATTGGTTTCCAACTATACATAATGGGATGCATACATTGTGCATGTGTACTATAGATCAATGTTACAGTGTTAGCTTACTGTTTGCACTATATTTATTATAGTTATGATTTTATATCGTTTCAACATTTTGAAATATTGTTGATTATGCATTGTGTTCCTAGATCATGTTAGTCATAGATGATTTATAGTAAACATGATGATTTTATAACATGTTATGATTTGCACCACATTGGGGTGGATTATATTGCTTCGACTATTATATGTGGAGCAGGTACACCTAATGATTGACCTGAGTGTACAAGTATAGGGTTATTTCCCCAATGGCGGTTATATATTGGAGATGGTCATATTTGGGTAAAACATGTGTGTTGACCTCTATCTCACTCAATTTGAGTGTGAGATGAGTCCTATGAATCCTTGTGTTATCTGGATCTAAATCAGAGGTGATTTTGGAGTCTACATGGTGAAAATCTGTAAAGTGTGTTTGAGTCCTTTACATGTGTTTCCTTTAGAATTTTGTATTATATTTTAATTTATCTCGAAAAGCATGTTTTCTATGTTTTTGAGATATTTTAATGGTTTAGTTAAAAAGGATTAATTTTACCTTAGTTTATTGCATTATTTTATTTTGGTAGAAGAAATTTAAAGAGAATTTAATTCTTTATTTGAAATGACATATTTTACTTTCAAAAGGTAGAATTGCATTTTAATAGAAATTTGATTTGATTCCATGAGTACATTTGGAATCTTTGAAATGTGATTTAATTATATTGCATTCTCCTTGTGGAAGTAATTGCATTAGATTTATTTGGTAAATTGCATTATTGTTTCAAAAGTTATTTTGGAAAAGAAATTAGAAATAGAAAAGAAATAAATAAAAGAATAAAAAGGACTTTTTGGAGTATAAAGCAAAAAAATAGTTCTATTTTTCATTATGCATTTTTTTAGTTATCCTCAAACCCTCTTCTTGCTCCATGAAAACTGGATTTTTGAGAGGATTGAAATGGAGTGATTATTGTTTGCTTGGATGGTGGATTTCTTGGAAATGATGGTGTGTGTTTGGAAAATGGATGTGAAGGCTTTCGGCTTCAAGAACATCCTCCATTGTTGCAAAGTTGCATTTGGGAGGTATTTTTCCCTCTTTTAAATTTATTGTTAATTTGAATTCTTTCATTGTCATGCCACAAGAAGTGGATTGTTTATGGCTTCCTTGATTGAAGAAGTGAATTAGAATGAATTTAAATGCTTCATTTATATGTTTATATTTATGTTTTAAATTTTTAAAATGTGCCCAAAACAACCGTTACTATGGAAAAAAAATTTATGAAATCATGTTTTCCCAATTTTATTTGAAAAACGTGTTGTGCATATTTGGGACAAAAGGGCATATTTACATTTTTGAAAAATTCCTTATCTTGAAAAATGAAAGAAATAGAAATTTATGCAAGGTAGCAACCAAGCTTCATTAATGAATGATTTGGGGGTTTTATGGTTTTCTTGCATTTGGAAAAAGAATGAAAATTGTATTTTAGACTTTAATAATATATTTTATCATGCGGGATGAGTAGTTTCTCTATTATTTTAAGATTCTACATCTTTTCAGTATGTTGTAAAAAATATTATATGTTGAAAAATTATGCATTGATTTTTGTGCCACACCCAATTTATAAAATTGGGGTCTTATACATAGGATTGAGGTATAGAATAGGGAAGGAGTGGGCTCTGGATGTTTGTTGTGATACATAGGGATCGCTAGAAAATCATTTGGAGAGTTTAATAATCAAATGATAATGCAATACAAACTAGGAAAAATAAAACATGTTAATTAAAATAGCTATGCAAAACTAGGATGCTATCCTAGATATGGTTTTGATTGTAAAGGGCACATGTCACAACTCTTGGAGTTGGTGAATGTCAAAGCATTCTTTTACTTGAAATCTATGCAAAACATGGATTCTATCCTAGATCCAATTTTGATCATAATGACACTCCTTGGTTCTATTTCTAGTACTCTCATCCTATCTTTTCTTTAGATTTAGTATCTGAAATGTGTTTAGAATACTTTCATGTATGGTGATGGATTATTGTGCTTTCATTAATGTATGCATGATGGTATTTGATTTATGATGTTTTTGCATGCATTGAAGGTGTGAGAATCCTTTATGCATGAATGTTGTGTTGGAATTACTCTATGCTTTGGATGCATTTGATTGGCATGAATTGTCACATGTGATTTGTGAGATATTCTTACTTAGTATACATTTGGTTGGTGTGAATTGCCACATGTGATTGTATGGTTCTAATTGGTGTGAGTGTGCTTGTACCTAATTCGACCATCTCCTAGGACAATGGGGTGGGCTTGAGGGTACCACATGGTTGGGTGGCGATAAACTACCATTGGGGACAGATGAGATTGGAGGATGCTCTTTGTGTTGGATTATTTGGTATATTTGCTCTTGTATCATTTAATTGTTGTAATTTGAAATTCTTTGAAAAGTGGGTCCATGAGATCATTGTCATAAGATAATGATCATGCTTCTTATTATTTCATGGTGCAGGTTATGATCTATCCATATTTAGGATGAGACCCATTAAATTTAATAATTAATTAATATCATCTTGTATTTTTCCACCCCTCATTTTATGAGGGTGTTCACATGTTTAGAATATTGAAATCATGATAATTGACTATGTTGGATTCAATTTATTTAATGATTTAAATGATGTTTATGGATGTGTTAGTACTGGATCGCATTCCACCCATATAGGTGACGAGGATCCTACCATTAGTTTTAGCACATGTCAACGTTGGTGTCGAATGGGTATAGTGCATTGTATTGTAGTGATTTCTAAAGTTCATGGAAAGAATCCTTGTAGTGTGTATGAGTGTTTGAGTGACCTTTGTGGGGTCATGTTGGTTTTTTTGTGACCACTTTTGACAATTGAGTTATGCATACCTTTGTGTGATAAGAAATGCTAGTGTTCTTGGATGTTTGTTTGAACTTGTGTACTCTTTTAAGAGTTGTGCATTTGTTTGTGAAAGAGGTGATATTTATTCATATGCCTAGAATTTGAAAGAAAAATGTTGAATTATTAGAATAAATCATTTGGGTAATGACTTATGTCCCCAAATTGCATTGTTTCCTACGACTCATGTGGGGACTTGGGTGTGCTATTACATTGATTGAAAATTTGAAGAGGAAAGGGGTTGTGAAAGGTTTTAATGCATGGGAAATTGTGATGTATGTGTGTAAGAATAATGAGTGCATTAGTAAACCTTGAGTCTTGTGACCCTAAATTGTGTTCTCCGTTGTTGCATAGTGTGCATTTTGTCATGTAAAAGGAATGGTTCATTGAAAGATTTGTTGGGTTGGTGTGGATTGGAGCCCCCAACTACTTGTCATCCCTTGTGAATCATGTTAGTGTGATTAACCTTGTTGTGTTGAAAACATGGTTTTGGTGTTGCTCCTACGTAAGTCTTCCATTTGAGTGAAGCTATATCTTGCACTATTCTTATGTGTGCACTTTATTTTATATGTGCTTGTCATCATGTTGTAGAGAAATTTCAATATTTAGAGGATGGAATGTTGGGTAAGATCTTAATTCCCAATCTAGTTCTCCCTCGTTCTTTTGATATGTATTGAATGTAAATGTTGCATTAATGCATTACCCATTTGATTGGTGAATCCTTGTTTGGTGTGGAATACTAATTACTCCTTGTTGGGAGAGTAGATGTGTTGAGATACCTTGGCTTGTGAGAATGTTTATGTCCTATCTTAGTAATGGTTTGCTAGATGATTGCTAGTGTGTGACTACATGCATCATTGCATGGTGATTTTAATTCCCTTGACGTCATGAAATTCATATGCTTTATAGCCTAATTTATGTTCTATTTGGATAAGTGAAATTGATCTCATTCTTTGTGATGTGTTTGGAGTCTTAGAAGGCTCATTTTTTTGGTGTTTCTTGAGCATGTTCTCTTAGTTACCTTGGATTTTGAAATATAGGTGTAGTGTAGCATTGTATTGCCTTGCTTGTAGCTAGAATTAGTCACATAGTGCATGTAATGTGGACCTTCAAAATTTTGATGCCTTCTTTCAGTTTTAGTGAATTTTGTAAATGTTAGTAAGGGCCAGCATTGATTTATTATTCTTGTTATGAATAAGTCTAGACACCAAACTTTGATATCTATTTATCTTGTGACTTTTATGGTCATGCTTGATTTATCATTGAAGTTGAGCTCATTTTTTGATTTATTGTTGGAATCAACTTTTCTTCCACTTTGGTGTTCCTTTTTTATTATTATGGTGGCTATACTTGAATTTTTTAATGGCTGGACATGTATCATGTAATGTACTTCTCTATCATGTCCATGATGGACCTCTAATGAACTGTATAAGGGAGTATATTGGGAAGAACATGTTATTTATGGGTTTGTGTGTGTTATTAGAACTTTGGTAAATTGAATTCCTTGTTCATTTTTTAATGTGAATGAATATTGTGTAGAGTGTTTGAGAAAGATTTAAAATATGTTTTTGTTCTTATGGATCACTTGGTCTGAGTAACCTTGCTAATTGGTGTGTATTCCATGCATGAATAGTAGTGAATGATGTAATATTGAATTCTTGTATGAGCTTAAATGCTATTCCTTGACTATTGTCTATGAGAATGAGATATGTTGTGATATGTATTCAGATTTTATCTTACTTTTTAGTAGCTTGTATGTAGTTGGGTGTTGACTTAGTCCACCAACTATTTTTGTTTCTGCTTGTCTCTTTTTTGTTGTCTCAATCATAATACTATGTGTCCTAGTGTTTTGAAATTAGTGGAGTGTATGATGTTGTGTCCTAGACATAAAGGCCATGTTATTAAATAACATGAAGGTGTATGTCATGTCATTAGACATGTTTTCCATAACTACACTCATGTTCTAAAATAGTGCATGGGGTATGATGGTGTGCTTGTTAGTGCATGGGCACATATTATTTATATATTTATTGTATTATAGTTTTCTAGCTACTCTTGTTGTGCTACCAACCTTGTGAATTTTGTTGCTTCAAAAGTCTCTCCTTGGTAATTTGGAGGTTTCCTAGCATGGTGTTGGAAGAGGATGCAATTCTTGTGAGAAGAAGTTGCTATCCTATATATTCCATTTTATGGATAGTTGGTGTTGCTCCATGAGGAAGTCTTATGTTGCCTAGTCAATCATGAATTTGTGATCATGTTGTGTTGTTTGACCTTTTGGTTTAGAATAGTTGAGCATTGAAGTGGTGTTGAGAGTAGTCTTTCTCTTATGTTTTATGTATTCCTTGTGAGTAGTGGGCTATTAAGTCTTATTCGGTGGAAGTGCTTATGCTTTAGGAGGATGTAATATAGATTATCCCCTCTAAAAACCCATCAATTTGATCCTAGTTTGTGGTGTGGAGCTAGAGTGTTAGAGAAAACCCTCTCTTTTTAGAAGTGGAACATGAGGAAGGACCTTATTGAGAGAAACCATGAATGGAGATGAGGCACACTTGGGGTGAGCATGAAGGTTAGGTAGTTGTGCATGTAGCCTTTAAGAGTTGTGTTTCCCTAACCTTTGAGCTCTAGTGTTATGGGCAGTGTCCTCGATCTCAGGATGGACCATAGGAAGTGTAACCTTGCATTAGAAAATCTCCTTGAGAGTGAAATTTATAGCATTGTGAGATTTTACTTGGCTTAGTAGAGAGCTTGAGAAGTTACCCTACATAGTGGTAGTCCTAAGTTATAGGGCTTTGAGTTTCTTGTGGTTAGTTGGGCTTTTTGTCTAGATCCTCTTCTCATTGTGGTGGTAGTTGGAGGATAGAGTGGTGTAGTCACAAAGGAGTTGGTCGGTATAGTGGTTGATTTTGAACTAACTAGTGCACCTTTGGAGACTTGTTTGTTGGTTTGAGACCTAGACTTGGTGATGGTCTAGAGGTTGATATTTTTAGATTGTTGTTTTTGCGAAGGATTGTGTACCTTGGGTGCCTTATCCTTATTTTTGTGCAGGCTTCCAGGAATAAGCCTAATACTATTGGGGGAGGATTTAAAGCCCACCCTAGTGTTTGCTTGGTGTTATTTCTAATTCATATGTTATATGTTGTATTGAGTATTTATCTATGTATTATGCATTTCTCATGTTATGAGTCATTGCACCAAACTTGTCATTGAGGTCTATTGTACCATCGATCGAGGGGTTATGAGGGTGTATTCTAGATGACCATCGAGGTGTTTATGATGGGGTTTTGTATTGACATTTTTTTCCAACTATGCATTTTGGGATGCATATGTTGTGCATGTGTATGATAGATTATTGTAGTGTTAACTTTATTATTTTCACTATATTTATTATAGTTGTGATTATTATATTGTTTCAACATTGTGAGATGTTGATTATGCATTGTGTTCCTAGATCATGCTAGTCGTAGATGATTTATAGTATACATGATGATTTTATAGCATGTTGTGATTTACGCCATAGTGGAGGGGATTATGTTGCTCCAGCTATTATATGTGGAGTAGGTATGCTTGATGTTTGACTTGAGTGTGTAGGTACGGGGTAATTTCCCAAATAGTGGTTATATATTGGAGATGGTTGTCTTTGGGTAAAACATGTGTGTCAACCTCTATCTCACTCAATTTGAGTGTGAGATGAGTCATGTGAATCCTTGTGTTAACCTAGATCCAAATTGGTGGTGTAATGCCCCGCCATGCAACCCTAGAGATAAGTTCAACTAAGGCAATAAAAAGGTGGAATTTTTTTTTTAAAAGAAGAAATGATAACAAAACACAACATAGACTAATAGCATCAAGTTAAACTATCATCTCTAGGGATTAAATAGCTGCATTATTGCAACTTAACAATAATCAACAACATACATGATTTGATCGATCAAATGAATCAAACTAACATTTTAGGTTACAACATCATATGAATATATCAACATTTTTGCAACCAAGATTACAAGTGTAGAATAGTTTATCTTACAAGAGGAATTACATAGTTTCATTGTTACAAAAGCTCTTTTTCTGAATACATCAAATTACATAATGAATTCCACTAATACATAAATCTAGATGTAAAAAGTACAAATAACTGTCTTCATATACAGGTGCAAATTGGAATCCGCTACGAGAGATATATCCACGAACCACGGCACCAGATAAACCAATGGAATAAAGCACAACCACCTGACCATGTGGAACCCTGAGGTCCACCCCCTGTGCTAGGAGATAACAATGAAGTCCCACAAATACAACCGTCAAAAAATAAAAGACTAAAGATGCAAGGACTACACACGACTGCAATACAACCTTGGTCAATATGAACATCACAAGCAACTCAAACAACACTTACACACTTAACATGCAATTCCAGAGGCACTCACACAACCAAAGGAGGAAAATACAACTTGGGAGTGCTAGACTGCAATAGGGAGGAGTGTCATCACATAGCTTGTCATGGGTTATCCTGGCAGGTCTTCCTAGGTACCGGCCCCCATCCTGGGTTATCTTGGTAGCCTCTCCCGACCATTGGCCCCCATACAAACTCATGCGGAACCAACATACCTTTCATGAGGACAAGGCAGTTGATTTGCCATTTCAAGCCTTCTCATCTCATCTCAAGCCTCAACGAGCACTTGAGCCATGAGTGAGGCATACATTATCTTGCTTAATGTGATTAATTACCCAACCCATAAATTTATTAATTAGGTTATCACTTGATTACCAACTTCCAATGGGTTATCCTAGTAGCCACTTTGGGCACCGGCCCCACTTTGAATTAACTAACTAAACTTAAAATAAGTTATAACATTCTTATCTAACTACCACTTCAAAATAATACATTTATAATCCTATTATTTGAACTGTACTATTGATTCCAAGAACAAGTTGAACAAAAATAATGATTCTAGTATCAAACCAACACTAATGTTACCTCTATATGACATTTGAATTTATGATTGTTATATGTCTAGATATCTTTGATATTTTTTTTGGTGGAAGATAAAATTTAGTTTAGATTTAGTAAGCTTGTCAAGTATTTTTGTATATATCTTGCTTCCTCTTCACCTTAAGGAACTTTGTGGTCATATAATGGAGTCTAATCTTATTTATGACTTATATTAAAGATTGTGCTTAGTTATGAAATTGGGTGAGTAAGTGGAGGTTAGGTTTGATATGATATAAAACGTTTAGCATTTAACTCATATACTTTCTAAAGATTTAAATGGATGATCAGTTTTAATCTACTTTATGATCCTCTATGTTTTGCTTATACAATTATTTTGAATAGAAATCACAAAGTTGTCTAGAATTTTAATAAGATCCACATCAATGTAGAAAGTGGGTTAGTCTAATAACGGGTAGTATCTTGTTTGACTAAATTTTCTATTATAGAATAATTGGTATCCCTTCAAGTAATTATTGTCTGCATTAGAGTTACCTTATGTTGTTAGATGGTTGGTCATTATTGGAATAATGTTACATTATTTAAGACCATTACTAGTGCATCAGATCATATGTTACATCTGTGGTTTTGTTATTGAAGTATTGATGAAGGATTTTAGTTTATGATGTGTTTTGGAAGTGATTGTGATGTGTGAACATTGCATTTTAATGGTGTCATGCGTTGTGTTATTTAGGAAAAGTGGTTTCTAGAGGCCTAGGAGGGTGTGATTGTGTGGGGGTTGGCTATGTGTGCATCTTGTGAGTTGAATGAAATGTATTCTTGAAATATGGTTTCTTATTCATGTTAGAATTTTACATGTGCAAGATGGTTGTGCCTTCCTTAGTGTACCTATACATCTGATTATATTGGTTATGCAAGAAGGTAAATGTCTTGCATTGTATTTGAGCACTTGTAGTTAAGTTGGTAAAAGTCTTGCTTGATGGATAGGGTTTTCTAGATGCAGATAGGGGAGTGGCTTTCAATGTGGGGCCGGTGCCCAGAGTGGCTGCCAAGATAACCCATTGGAAGTTGGTAATCAAGTGATAACCTAATTAATAAATTTAGGGGTTGGGTAGTTAATCACATTAAGAAAGATAATGTATGCCTCACTCATGGCTCAAGTGCTCGTTTAGGCTTGAGATGAGATGAGAAGGCCTGGAATGGCAAATCAATTGCCTTGTCCTCATAAAAGGTATATTGGTTCCGCATGAGTTTGTATGGGGGCCGATGGTCAGGAGAGGCTGCCAGGATAACCCAAGATGGGGGCTGGTGCCTAGGAAGACCTGCCAGGATAACCCATGACAAGCTATGTGATGACACTCCTCCCTATTGCAGTCTAGCACTCCCAAGTTGTATTTTCCTCCTTTGGTTGTGTGAGTGCCTCTGGAATTGCATGTTAAGTGTGTAAGTGTTGTTTGAGTTGCTTGTGATGTTCATATTGACCAAGGTTGTATTGGAGTCATGTGTAGTCCTTGCATCTGTTAGTCTTTTGTCTTTTGATGGTTGTCTTTGTGGGACCTCATTGTTATCTCCTAGCATGGGGGGTGGACCTCAGGGTTCCACATGGTCGGGTGGTTGTGCTTTATTCCATTGGTTTATCTGTTGCCATGGTTTGTGGATGTATCTCTCGTAGCGGATTCCAGTTTGCACCTGTATAGGAAGACAGTTATTTGTACTTTTTGCATCTAGATTTATGTATCAGTGGAATTCATTATGTAATTTGATGTATTCAGAAAAAGAGCTTTTGTAACAATGAAACTATGTAATTCCTCTTGTAAGATAAACTATTCTACACTTGTAATCTTGGTTGCAAAAATGTTGATATATTCATATGATGTTGTAACCTAAAATGTTAGTTTGATTCATTTGATCGATCAAATCATGTATGTTGTTGATTATTGTTAAGTTGCAATAATGCAGCTATGTAATCCCTAGAGATGATAGTTTAACTTGATGCTATTAGTCTATGTTATGTTTTGTTATCATTTCTTCTTTAAAAAAAAAATCTGCCTTTTTATTGCCTTAGTTGAACTTATCTCTAGGGTTGCATGGCGAGGCATTACAGGTGGTGATTATGAAGTCCACATGTTGTGGAAACCTGTAAAGTGTGTTTAAGTCCTTTATGTGTGTCTCCTTTATCTTTTAACATTATATTTTAATTTATCTCAAAAATCATGTTTTTTGTGTTTTTAGGATATTTTAATGGTTTAGTAAAAAAGTATTAATTTTACCTTAGCGGAAAAATTTATTGCATTATTTTATTTTGGTAGAAGAAATTTAAAGAGAATTAATTCTTTCTTCAAAAATGAAATATTTTTCTTTGAAAAGGTAGAATTGCATTTTAATAGAAATTTGATTAAATTTATTTGATAAAATGCCTATTGTTTCAAAAGTTATTTTGGAAAAGAAAATGGGAAATATAAAATAAATAAATAAAAGAATAAAAAAGGGCTTTTTGGAGTATAAAGCAAAAATAGAGTTCTATTTTCATTATGCATTTTTTTATTTCTCCTCAAACCCTCTTCTTGCTCAATGAAAAGTGATTTTTTGAGAGGATTGAAATAGAGTGATTGTTGTTTGTTTGGATGGTGGTTTGTTGGAAATGATGGTGTGTGTTTGGAAAATGGATTTGAAGGCTTTGGGCTTGAAGGACATCCTCCATTGTTGCAAAGTTGCATTGGGAAGGTATTTTTCCCCCTTTTAAATTTATTGTTAATTTCAATTACTGATGAGACCATAAACTGTCTCATATTTAATCCAAATCAAGCATCTCTTTCTTCTTAATAAATAACTTTTAAAGTGGATTTGAATATAATTTGAGAGATTTCTAGCTTGTTTAAGGTAGAATGTAAAATGGATATTTGGTTTGTTTTTAGTACAAATGTGATCTGAATTGCTTCTTAGTTTCTAATATTTCTTCATGAGTATGTGCAATATGCTATAATGTAGGTGAATGAGTTATTAAAGACTAAAACTCATGCCAAGTTGGAGCTATGGAGATGCAGAGTTCGAGAGATTCAAAGCGCTGGAGATGCAGAAGTCAAAAATGCAGTTTCAGTAAAACTGCAATATCTCACTCATTTCTTAATGAAAATCAGAATTTTAAAATGATCCAGAAATATTAAAGAGAGGAAGAAATCCATGAAGGTTTTTTTAAGGAGATTCATTAAAATGAATAAATGGTTAATGACAGAAGTTGATTGTTACACAGCAGCGGAGATGTAGAAGAGAAAAAGTCAAGAAAAATAGTTTCAGTAAAACTGCACTCTCTCTCTCATTTCTTAATGAAATTAAGAAATTCAAAATGATCTGGTAAGCTGAAAGTGAGAGGAACAAAACCCAGAAATAATTTGAGGAGATCTTGTAAAAAATGAGCATTTAATAATAGAAGGTGACTGTTCTACAAGCTCCGGAGATGTTCTAGAAATACTTTGTGAAGTTGTTGTGGATTCTTCCAATCTATCAACACACATTCTAAGATTTTTTAAGGGTAGATTGACTATAATTACTCTTAAATTAATGGATCTAATTATGAGTAATTATTCCATGCAAAGAATACACATTTAGTGTTGCATGTCTTTCTAAAAGATATTGCATGTCTTCCTTGTTCAACAATTGTATAATCAATTAACTAAATGAATAAGTTTAGTTAACTAGATAAATAAGTTTAGTTAGCTGCATGAATAAGTTCTCTACTCTAAAGAGACTCTCAATTAGAATTTAATAACCATAGTTATATATAGAGAACTATGGCATAGAATAAAGGGAGGAAAGTTGTAAAAGAACAAAATTGAAAACTCTGTTATTTTTCAACAGCATGTATTTTGGATCTTGAAAGTTTTTGAATAAAGAAGTTGTTCTACCTATTTGTTGATTGCTAGAATTAATTAGTCTCTCTCTGGAGGTGGAGCAAGGGCCCACTCCAACCAAAGGGCAGAGACTATATTTCTTAGTTTCATTAGTTGCTTTTCTATTATGCAGTTCCTTTATTTAGAATTCTTTTAGTTGTTCCAGTTTTACTTTCCATAGATTAAGTTACTTTTCTATTGTGCAATTCCTTTATTCTAGAATTAGATTAGCTACTCAATTTATTGCTTTCCTTAGATTAAGTTGTCTTTTTCAACAGAGTTTAAATCCTAGTTTGTTTCATGCAATTGTTGTCAATTCCCTTTTGTACAAAATATTGCCATGCAAGTTATTCCTCTTCCCTTTTGCATACAGCCATGGCCACCGCCTTGGATTGATATTTATTAAAATTAAATGATGAGGACTGCAACGACCCTCATCATTTTTGGTGTCATTTCCGGGATAGGTGTCATTAGGGAGTTGTTGTTGATCTGGTGACAACAAGTCAAGAAAAGGGGAAAATTAGTTTGGTAGTCTTTTTAGGTTTATTGTTTTGAAGTTTGGTTTTCAACATAGGTAGATAAAAGAAGTTCCCCAAGAGAGATCTATATGCCAAAACGCCCTAAAAATAATAGATCCAAATCATAAGGTTCTTGCATGCAAAGAAGGTGAAAAACCTTGTTGTTATGTAATTTCATCTCTTGTATAGCCTCCTCAACTGGATGACCATGACTCCAATGTCTAGCAAGGAAAAATGCATTTTAGAAGGAGACATTGATGCCCTATTGCTTGCAATAAGTAACGAGTATAATGAAGAAATCTTGTCTCCACTGGAGGAGATTGTATGGCAAAGTATTATTTGGATGCCTTCAAAGTCTAAGGAGAGCTGCCCAATCAAATGTTTGAAGAACAACAAGGAGCTACAACTAATGATGCATGTACTAGAATATGAGGAAGGGTTTCAAGATCTCTCAATTAGCCCATGAACAACAAGGATTTGCCTCTAATCATGCATGCACCAAAATGTAAGGACGGGTTGCAAGATCTCTCCAATCAACCCATGCATGTACTAGAATCAGAAATTATGGAGAAGGTTGTTATTTCAGAGGAAGGTGAAGCATCAAAGTTCAAATTTTTAGTCATCTTCTTCTCATAGTTTTCCTTTTCTTTCAAAAAGTTGAATGCATGGATCCATATTTTGAGGAAAGGAAGTTATTTTCCACAACCAGTCAATGGTTTTGTGTAACTTATCTCTACATCACTAAGTAGAGTAGGTTAGGGTAGGTTTATTTTCTGCAAATAAGTGCTTTGCACATGCACTTTTCTATACAAGTTGTTGCTCACTAGAATAAGGTTGATACAAATGTTATTCAACATAAATGATCCTATTACAACTCTCAGAAGTTGAAGAACTCTTTGCATGCATCATGGGGAACATGGGCTAAAAAGGTGGAGAACAAAATGATGGTCACATGGAAAACTAAGATGGACTCATGTATTTGGTTTATTATTTTACTCTTATTCAATTAGAAATTTATTTCATTATGCTTAGTCCACTTTTTAAAAAAATAAATAAATAAATTCTGAGCATCTACAAAACAACAACTCCGGAGCTAACAGAACAGCAACTCCGGAGCTATCAAAACAACAACTTCGAAGCTATCAAAACAACAACTTCGAAGCTAACAGAACAGCAACTCTGGAGCTATCAGAACAACAACTCTAGAGCTCTTAGGATAGCATCTCCAGAGCACTCAGAACAACAGCTCCAGAGATCAACATAACAGTAGCTCCAGAGATGGAAAACAGGCCATCAACTCTGGAGATCAGCAGAATAGCAGCTCCGGAGATCAACAAAATTAAAAATAGATCCGGAGATGCACAACAGGGTATCAAATCTGGAGATGCACAACAAGGTATCAAATCTAGAGATCACCAGAATAGTAGCTCTGGAGGTCATTAAAACATCAGCTCCGGAGGTCAGTAGAACAGCAACTCTGGAGCATCTTTGGTGCTCATGCTTTTGCAAACTAGAGGAAGCTATAAAACTTTAAATGAAAAAATGAGAAATTTTTGTTCAACTTAGCCTTATGATGAAAAATATCTCTCCATTTCTACACAACAGCAATGGTCAAAGAGATATAAGTGTTGAAGTTCTCAGCTCTATGTGGAAATTTTAGATGAAGGAAGAAGAAAATAGCTTGTAGGAGGACCTACAAGGACTTAAGTGTGGAGGAGATGATGAGACCATAAACTATCTCATATTTAATCCAAATAAAACATCTCTTTCTTCTTAATAAATAAGTTTTAAAGTGGATTTGAATATAATTTGAGACATTTCTAGCTTGTTTAAGGTAGAATGTAAAGTAGATATTTGATTTGTTTTTAGTACAAATGTGATCCGAATTGCTTCTTAATTTCTAATATTTCTTCATGAGTATGTGCAAGATGCTATAATGTAGGCGAATGAGTTATTGAAGACTAAAATGCATGCCAAGTTGGAGCTCCGGAGATGCAGAGCGCCGGAGATGTAGAAGTCAAAAATGCAGTTTCAGTAAAACTGTAATATCTCACTCATTTCTTAATGAAAATCAGAATTTCAAAATGATCCAGAAAGATTAAAGAGAGAGGAACAAATCCAAAAAGGTATTTTAAGGAGATTCATTAAAATGAATAAATGGTTAATGACAGAAGTTGACTATTACAGAGTGGCGAAGATGTAGAAGAGAAAAAGTCAAGAAAAATAGTTTCAGTAAAACTGCAATAGCTCTCATTTCTTAATGAAATTAATAAATTTAAAATGATCTAGAAAGATGAAAGTGAGAGGAACAAAATCCAAAAAGAATTTGAGGGGATCTTGTAAAACAAATGAGCAATTAATGACAAAAGATGACTATTCTACAAGTTCCAGAAATACTTTGTGAAGTTGTTGCAGATTCTTCCTGTTAGGGTTAGCCGGCAGAAGATATCAATTAAATGCAAATAAAGATTAAACAAAGGAATGGAAATACACAGAAATAATAACAGCGAGAGACAATTTTTAACGTGATTCACCCAAACTCGGGCTACATCCACCAAACAGAGTCCAATATTATTATCCAGTAAATCAAACTGATTACAATCAGCAATCCTTGCAACTCAATACCGCTGCAAATGCTACAATACAATCCCCAAACCCTAACCCTTGGCCGCTTTTTATTAAGTTTTTTCTCGGTTACAAAAATAGGGTTTTCTTATGTCGGTCAATGAAAAAATAGGATTTTTCAAAGTCAGCGAGGATACATGGCTAGTGTACAGTACTTTCCTGATCAGTCGCCACCTACCAACAATCTCCCACTTGGAGACTGATCAGGCTCCACACCAAACAATCTCCCACTTGGAGACTGAGCCTGGATGACACTGACCCTGTAGCTCCCACTGGAAATAAGCACCCTGGACTCTGCTGTTCTATTTTTGTTGTTTTTAGTCTAGAAGACCAACCGAAGCTGAAGAGGAGCTCAGCTTCTCCCTTGTCACTACCTTTGTAAACATATCTGCTGGATTGTCATCTGTATGTATCTTGGCTAGCTGTAACTGTCCATCATCCAATACCGACCGAATGAAGTGATACCTCAACTGTATGTGTTTGGTCTTTGAATGCAAGGTAGAATTCTTTGCAAGATGTATGGCACTCTGGCTGTCCGTAAACAAATAACTGTTAACCTGTTGTGTGCCTAATTTGTTCATGAAAGATTGCAGCCATATCATCTTCTTGCTTGCCTCCGTTGCAGCTACATATTCTACCTCTGTGGTGGATAAATCAACCACCTTTTGTAACCTGGAAATCTAACTCACTGCTGTTCCACCTACAGTAAAGACATAACCTGTAGTACTCCGCCTGGTATCAATATCCCCTGCCAAATCTGAGTCTACATAACCTGTTAATAAGTATTAGAGCCCCCAAAACATAAGTGTTTATTAGATGTACCTCTCAAATATCTGAGAATCCATTTTACCACATTCCAATGCTCTAATCCAGGATGACTCATATACCTGCTAACGACTCCTACAGCATGTGCAATATCCAGTCTCGTGCATACCATGGCATACATTAAACTTCCTACAGCTGAAGCATATGGTACCTTGGACATTTTTTCTTCCTCCTCTTGTGTCTTTGGACACATCTCCTTAGTCAATTTCAAATGACTAGGCAAAGGTGTGCTGACAGCTTTTGCATTCTCTATATGGAATCTCTGCAACACCTTTTCAACATAAGCAGCCTGAGATAGAGTCAATTTTATGTTCTTCCTATCTCTGCAAATTTTCATACCAAGAATTTATTTTGCTACCCCCAAATCTTTCATACCAAATGACTCTGCTAACTGATGTTTTAACTCTCTGATGTGATCCATGTTAGACCCAGCTACAAGCATGTCATCAACATATAAACATAAAATAATGTAGTTGTCATTATCCAACCTCTTAAAATAAACACAATGGTCAGAATTACACCTATTGTAGCCTTGCTCAGCCATAAAACTATCAAATTTTAGATACCATTGCTGAGGTGCTTGTTTCAGGCCATACAAACTCTTCTTCAATCTGCAAGCTTGTTTCTCCTTACCTTTGATCTCAAATCCTTGGGGTTGTTCCATATATATCTCCTCCTCCAAATCACCATGGAGAAAGGCAGTTTTCACATCTAGTTGTTCCAAATGCAAATCTTCAGCAGCCATAATACTTAAAAACAATACGAATAGAAGTCATCTTGACAACTCGAGAAAATATCTCATCAAAATCAATGCCCTTTTTCTGTGCAAATCCTTTGACAACTAACCTGGCCTTAAATCTTTTCTTACCTCCATCTTCCTCTTTTAGCCGGTAAACCCATTTATTTGGTAAAGCTTGTTTACCTGCAGGTAACTTACATAATTCCCAAGTCTAATTTTTCAGCAAGGAGTCCATTTCTTCTTTCATAGCAAGCTCCACTAAACTTGTGTATCCACCTGCATAGCTTCATCATACCCTTCTGGTTCACCAGCATCTGTTAACAAAATAGAATACAAAGAGGGAGAAAACCTTTCAGGAGGTCTACTTATCCTTGTTGACCGTCTAACATTCACTGGAGTTTGTGGTATTTCTGGTTGTTGTTGTGAAGCATGAGGAGCCACTGGAACATCACTATTTGGAGTATCATCCAGCACCACATAATCATTTTCTTTCTTCTCATGCTACTACAATTGATCTTTGTACAACACCTTCTCATTCAATATAACATCCCTGCTTCTCACAATTTTCTGATTTTTAAAATCCTAAAGCCTATAACCAAATTCATCAATGCCATATCCAATGAAGGTACATTTTTTTGATTTTGCATCCAGCTTGGTTCTATTTTCAGAATCTATATGTGCAAATGCTTCACAGCCGAAGGTTTTCAGAAAAGAATAACTCACCTTCTTGCCAGTCCATGCTTCCTCTAGAATACCATAGCCCAAAGGAACTGAAGGACCTCTGTTAATTAAATATACAGCAGTGTTGACAGCCTCTACCCACATGTTTAAAGGTAGTCCAGCATGCAATCTCATGGTCCTTGCACGCTCCATTATTATCCTATTAATGCGTTCAGCCACTCCATTTTCCTGTGGAGTCCTTGGAACTATTTTTTGCCTACGAATTCCATTAAAAGAATAATAATCTTTAAATTCTTTGCTGCAATACTCACCGCCATTATCAGATCTGAGACATTTTAATCTTTTACCTGTCTCATTTTCAACCAAGCTTCTCCATTTCTTAAATGTTTCAAATACATCAGATTTCTGCCTAAGGAAATAAATCTAGACCTTCCTAGTTGCATCATCTATGAATGTAACATAATACCAAGAGCCACCGAGAGAAGATACTTGAGCTGGTCCCCATACATCTGTATGCACAAGCTCCAATGTTTCATTTTTTTTGCTTCCCATCCTTGAGAAAACTGACTCTCTTTTGTTTGCCATACACACAACTTTCACAGAAATCCATATTAAAACATTTCAGACCTAGTAAAACTTTCTTAGAATGAAGTACCTTCATACCTTTTTCACTCATATGCCCAAGTCTGTTATGCCACAGTGTTGTTTCAGAACCTGCATCAACTTTTCCAGTCTCTTCCTGCAAACCTGCAGCAACTGTTCCTTAACCTGTTTGTTTTTCCTCTGTAACATCTAAAGTAGAAGGAACAGTATGACCTGTACAAAGATATAAGGTGCCTACTTTCACACCTTTTGCTACTACTAAGGCACCTTTTGAAACCTTCCAATTTTTATCAGTAAATGTAACAGTGCAACCTTGTTCAGTTAGCTGCCCTGCTGAAATTAAATTCCTACTGAGCCTTGGAACATGCCTTACCTCTTGTAGTAGCCAATGATTCCCATTCTACAACTTAATCTTGATTCTTCCCTTTCCAACAATCTGACAGGGTTCGTTATCTCCCAAATAAACCAGCCCAAAATCCCCTTAGACATAATCAAGGAAATAACTTCTATGGGGCGTAGCATGAAATGAGGCCCCTGAATCTAAAACTCATGAATCATCAGCATTATCTAGGGAAAGAATCAAAGCATCATCTTCAGACTTATTGCTTACCACATTTGCTTCCTTATTGCCTTCTTGTTTGTCTCCTTTGTTCTTCCGAGACCAGCAATCTTTCTTTAGATGACCTAGTTTTCTACAGTACCAGCAATCCTTATGTCCTCTGGTTTGGGATCTTTTATCCTTTGATTTTCCTCGTGACTTCCCATGACCTCCAGAACCTTTTCCTCTCTCCTTTGATCTGCCCTTGCTTTCTGCATTCAAAACACTGCCTGATTTGGATCCACCTGAGCTTTTCTTACGAATTTCCTCACTCAGAATAACACCAACAACATCATCAAATTTCAGGGTATTTGAACCAGAAACAGAGTTACTAACCGCCATTACCAAACTATCCCAGCTTTCAGGCAATGAACATAATATCAAAAGAGCTCTAACTTCTTCATCAAATTTTACATTTACAGAAGTCAATTGACTGACAATCGTATTAAATTTATTTAAATGATCTGTCACAGATCCACCTTCAACCATTTTCAGATTAAACAAACCCTTCATAAGAAATAACTTATTTGAGGCTGAGGGTTTTTCATACAATTTAGCCAAAGCTTTCATCAGACCATCTGTTGTCTTCGCTTCCGTTATATTGAATGCCACCGATGGAACCAGGCACAACCAAATGGTTCCCAGTGCCTTTCTGTCAAGAAGATTCCAATCCTCATCAGACATTGTTGCTGGTTTCTTGGCTACTCCTTCCAACGGCATCCATAAATCCTTTTGATAGAGGTAATCCTCCATCTGCATCTTCCATAACTGATAGTTCTGCCCATTAAATTTATTGACCTTCAATCTACCTCATCTGCCATTACTCCCACTCAACCGTGAGACTTTCCTGTAGACGATAATCGAACACAACCTGCTCTAATACCACTTGTTAGGGTTAGCCGGCAGAAGATATCAATTAAATGCAAATAAAGATTAAATAGAGGAATGGAAATACACAGAAATAATAACAGTGAGAGACAAGTTTTAACGTGGTTCACCCAAACTTGGGCTACATCCGCCAAACAGAGAGTCCAATTTTATTATCCAGTAAATCAAACCAATTACAATCAACAATCCCTGCAACTCAATACCGCTGCAAATGCTACAATACAATCCCCAAACCCTAACCCTTGGCCGCTTTTTATTAAGCTTTTTATTGGTTACAAAAATAGGGTTTTCTTATGTCGGTCAATGAAAAATAAGATTTTTTAAAGTCAGCGAGGATACATGGCTAGTGTATAGTACTTTCCTGATCAGTCGCCACCTACCAATACTTCCAATCTACCAACACACACTCCAAGATTTTTGAAGGGTAGATTGACTATAATTACTCCTAAATTAATGGATATAATTATGAGTAATTATTCTATGCAAAGAATACACATTTAGTGTTGCATGTCTTTCTAAAAGATATTGCACGTCTTCCTTATAATCAACTATTGTATAATTAGTTAACTAAATGAATGTTTAGTTAACTAGATAAATAAGTTTAGTTAGTTGCATGAATAAGTTATCTACTCTAGAGAGACTCTCAATTAGAATTTAATAACCATAGTTATATAAAGAAAACTATGGCGTAGAATAAAGGGAGGAAAGTTGTAAAAGAACAAAATTGAAAAAAGAACTCTATTATTTTTCAGCAGTATGTACTTTGGATCTTGAAAGTTTTTGAATAAAGAAGTTGTTCTACCTATTTGCTTATTGCTGAAATTGATTAGTCTCTCTCTAGAGGTGGAGCAAGGGCCCACTCCAACCAAAAGGCAAAGACTATATTTCTTAGTTTCATTAGTTGCTTTGCTATTATGTAGTTCATTTATTTAGAATTCCTTTAGTTGTTCCAGTTTTGCTTTCCATAGATTAAGTTATTTTTCTGTTGTGCAATTCCTTTATTCCAGAATTGGTTCAGCTGCTCAATTTATTGCTTTCCTTAGATTAAATTTTCTTTTTCAACAGAGTTTAAACCCTAGTTTGTTTCATGCAATTTTTGTCAATTCCTTTTTGTAGAAAAGATTGCCATGCAAGTTATTCCTCTTCCCTTTTGCATATAGCCATGGACACCACCTTGGATTGATATTTATTAAAATTAAATGATAAGGACTACAACGACCCTCGTCAATTCCTTCATTGCCATGCCACAAGAAGTGGATTGTTTATGGCTTCCTTGAAGGAGTGAATTAGAATTAATTTAGATGATTCATGTATACATTTATATTTATGTTTTAAATTTTTAAAATGTGCCCAAAACAACCGTTACTCTAGAAATTTTTTTGTGAAATCATGTTTTCCCAATTTTATTTGAGAAGTGCGTTGTTGCACATATTTGGGACAAAAGGGCATATTTATATTTTTGAAATTTTCTTTATTTTAAAAAATGAAAAAATGGAAAATTATGCAAGGTAGCAACCAAGCTCCATTAATGGACGATTTGGGGGTTTTATGGTTTTCTTACATTTAGAAAAAACATGAAAATTGCATTTTAGACTTTAATATGATTTTTTATAATGTAGGATAAGCAGTCTTCTTATTATTTTAATATTCTGCATCTTTTGAGTATATTGTAAAAAATATATTATATGTTGAAAAATTGTACATTAATTTGCATGCCATGCCCAATTTGTGAAATTGGAGTGTTAGACATAGGATTGAGGTATAGAATATGGAAGGAGTGGACTCTCACCATTTGCCACAATACAAAGGGATTGTTGGAAGTCATTTGAAGAGTTTAATAATCAAGTGATAATGCAATACAAATTGGGAAAAATAAAACTTGTTAAGATATCTACGCAAAATAGGGATGATATCCTAGATTTGGTTTTGATCATAAAGGACATGTCACAACTCTAGGAGTTGGTGAATGTCAAAGTATTCCTTTACTCAAAATCTACACAAAATAGGGATGTTATTCTAGATCCAGATTTGATTGTAATGACACTCTTTAGTTTTATTTCTAGTATCCTTGTCCTAACTTTTCTTCAGATTTGGTATCCGAAATGTGTTTAGACAACCTACATGTATGGTGATGGGTTATTGTGCTCTCATATATGTATGTGTTATGGTGTTTGATTTATGCCTTGTTTTGTGTGCATTGAAGGCGTGTGAATCCCTTATGCATGAATGTTGTGTCGACATTACCTATGCTTTATATGCATTTGGTTGGAATGATTTCCACATGTGATTTGTGAGCTATTCTTACTTAGTATGCATTTGGTTGACGTGAGTTGCCAAACGTGATTGTATGCTTCTGATTGATGTGTGTTGCCATGTAGTCTTTTATTGTATGAGTGTGCTTGTACCCAATTTGACCATCTCCTAGGATAATGGGGTGGGCCTAAGGGTACCACATGGTTGGGTGGTGCTAAACTACCATTGGGGTAGGTGATCCTGGAGGATACTCTTTGGAGAGCATGCTGGATTATTTGGTATATTTGCTCTTGTATCATTTAATTGTTGTAATCTTATAATCTTTATAAAGTGAGTCCATGAGACCATTATAATAAGATTATGATCATGCTTTTATTATTTCATGATGCAGGTTATGATCCATCCATGTTTAGCATGAGACCCTTTAAATGTAATAAATAATTAATATCATCTTTTATTTTTCCACACCTCATTTGTGAGGATGCTAGCATGTTTAGAATGATGAAATCATGATAATTGACTATGTTGGATTCAATTTATTTAATGATTTAAATGATGTTTATGGATGTATTAGTATTGGATCACATTCCACCCATATAGGTAGCAAGGATCCTACCATTATTTTAGTGCATGTTGACATTGGTGTCAAATGGGCATAGCATGTTGTAATGCTTTTTTCATATTTGCTTATGTGAATGTTGTTGGATAAATGCCTTATTTCATAATTCATAATTTGTCTAAGTGCATAATGTGGTCGGTTTGAGATTCTCTTTTGGTGTGTTATTTCATCTTGAGTTGGTTGTCAACAGTTGTGTGGGGTGGAATGTACCTTGATCTGTCTACCATCTCTTTTATATGTGGGTATTCCATGTGAGTTGAGTGTGTTTGGTTAGGTGTCTTGTGGCACTCCGTCTTGTCTTGGGAGTGTTTCACTTGGTGACCTTCTCTCTTGTTCAAGAGTGTGTCACTCTTGTGTCATTCAGAGATCGACAAGTTTGGAGATCTTGAAATCATCTATGGAGCTTGTTATGTCTTATGTCAGTTCGTAGAAGGCCTAGGGATGAAATCTTTGTTAGTAGAGTCCTTGCGAGAACCTTGGTCAAAGTCTTGGGTAGGTGTTCTAAGAAAAATTTCTATTCAGACATTGTGGTAAGACTACAGTGCTAAAATTGGACAATAGAGCCAGTTTTGGACCCGAGCACTAGCACTAGGAAAGGACACTAGAGGAATGCATTGTAGTCTTCCTGGGGTGTTGTAGTCTTTTGATCTACCCGGACGTTCGTGAAGTCTTTCTCTATGAGCACTTCTTGACTTTTCTTGAAGAAACTTTGTATACAGAAGTTGTTCCCCTTGGTCTGTTGAGTCTTCCCATGCTAACACTTTATTGATAATGCTAACACTTTGTTGATAGGTGTCCTGGTTTGGAAGTTATTCCCTCTTTTGCATTGGGAAGCATACTTTTGCACAAAATCAACTAGTGATCATTCCAATTGGTCAAGGGCTTGTACCTCCTAGTTGATCAATCTCTTGTGTGAGGTTTCCCTTGTGTTGGATGTTGTTTTGTGTCATCATGGAATGGATTCATGTCATGTCCCAAACTGTTAGACCTTCTGGATAATGGCTATAAATAGAAATGTTAAATGTTATTTATGAGCATGTTATAAAATAGATAACTGTTATCTTTCATGTATAGTGCTTCGACTATTGATTTTGGGATACTAGCCTATTAATGGAGAATTGAGTTTAATGATGGCATCTTGTTGAAGACAAGAGTATGGTTAAGGTAGAGGTGATTAACCACCTGGCAGGAATGGGATGGAGAGACTCGATATGCACACACAAGCACGTAGTTGCATTTCATCTGCATTTTACCATTTCATAGAATAATCTTAGTTGCTAAATTGATTTATTACTTTTGGTAGGAAAACACATTTGTTATGTTTCATAGTTGCCAACTAAGTAATTGTTCATTAAATTTAAATGTTTTCTTATTGAAATAAAATAGATGTAAAAGTTATATTTTCTATTTATTTAAATTGAGTGTGCAAGGAAAGGATTTTTCTTTTGAAATTAATTACTTAATTGTTATATATTTAATTGTAGTAATTATCTATTGTGCCATGAATTCTTTATTTTCATAGGATAATGATGAGTTATAAGATTAGAATGAAAACCATAAACAATGGCAAGAAAGCAAAAATCAAGAAAGAATACAAGAAATAGAAAAAGAAAGGAAAGCAAAAATAGAATGAAAACAAAAAATAGAATAAAGTTAAATTAATAGAAAGAATAACAAAAATGGAATAAATCAAAAAGAAAGCAAAAAGATAAGGAAGGAAAGAATAGAAAATCGAAAATAAAACACAGAAAATTTGGCATTAATAACACACAGAGGGAGAGAGAGAAAAAAACAAGAGGAAATAAGGAGGTACATCGACGAAGGAAGAGGATCAGCAGCTAGACAAATAGGGAAGCTTTCCCAGATCAAGAACAGTGATTTGGTACACAAATCCCTACTCTAATCTTTGGTGTCATAAATATTACTTCTTTATGCCATAGAATTATACTATGTAAATTTATTAGGTTGATTTGGCCATCTTTGATGACCGATCTGGATACCAAAACCTTGTTTGCTAGAGGTCTGAAAGTGGATAAACAACTTATCTAATGCTATATCTTAGCCATCAAACATTAACTATAATTATATTGTCTCTGTGCCACCACTGCATATGTCATGGTCTTTTCATCCCACGTCTATTTTAGGCATCAATTTCCTAGCTTATGACGATTCCTTTATGGCCAAACATATTGGAATGAGGTGGCATCTGAAGGTTTATTCTTGCAATATGGTGCACCTGCCATATCCCAAGTAGATTTCTTAGGGATTGGGCACTTTACTAGTTCAATGAGCGGCCTTAACTGCTTCTTTTACCTTAAAGATAGATTAATTGGTTTAGTTCTTTTCTTTTCCATCGATGGGTGTCAAAGTATGTTTGTCTATCCGTGATCTCAATAGTAATAACCTTCGCATTGTAACTGTTGAACCATTCCTTTTCTTTTGCATATAAAGTTAAATATCTTGTCAGCTTTATATCTTCATCTTATTCCTCATACTATTGTGCCATTCATACTATCGGTTAGGACCCCTCTTACCAATTATCTTTTCTTCGATCTCAGCGTATTTTCTTGGTCTCGCCTTCTAAAAGATACGATGGAAAATACAGCCTTGTGCATGTATAATTATTTACATATTTTACTTGCTAAGTTGTGAATCATTTTGTTCGTAAACTGCGATCATTTCAAACCTCTTATTCATATCCCGCGACCATTGCTTGATGTGTTGCAAATCTATTTTGTGCATCTCCTGCAATCATTGAAGCTGCACCATCTAATCCATTTTGAAATTACTTGATGATCAGGTTATGAGGAGCTGCAATCACCTGAAATGGGATCAACCTCATAAAATTCTCTTTCTCCTTTAAAAGTTATTATATACCTTACATTCTAAAAGCATTGTAACTAAATTTTTATTCTTGAGCGACTTGATCTTCTTTGGAAATGCCCTTCAGATAACATGCACAATCTCTCATCTTTCTTAGCGGTCTCTATTAATTATCATTGGCATCCTTTAGACTATGGAGACTTTTCTTTAGGTTGCTTACTGTGGTTATTGTTGAGTAGTCTTATTCTTCTTTCACGTAGAATCATCCTTTTTTATCCTATTCAAAGACCTCTGAGAGGACCAGCTGACAACCACGAATCATCCATCGATGATGATTTTGAATGGCATCGATGGTAGCAATTATAGGTGTAGGCTTCATTCTAAAGAGGTTGAATGTAAGTTGGAAGTGGCGCCTAACAAAAAATCAGCATACAAAAGACAAAGCATAAAGGCATTCACATTTCGCACAGTTGTCCAACAATGGTTTGCTTGGCCCGTTTTGTTAAGAAATTGAGAAACTTTTTGTAGAAGCACGTCTACATTTAGATTTAACAATATAATAAATTCTTGTGCAATCTTCCTTTCCAAATTTAACTAACTGGGTCGTAAACCTAATAGATAGCAATCGAGGGAATTTGACAGCGGGTGTAATGGTATATTTAAACGTTTAGAACTGACGTCTTCCTTTATATTGTCCCACCAGCAAGGTCACATAGCCAAAGCTTTATAAGATTGGATGTTGAATAGACTTTTCATCATTTACTTTCTTAAATATCAAATTATAAGCATAAAAAGGAAATATAAACTAGCAATAACGCTGCTCTCAGAGGAGCAGTCTCTAATAGATTCCAAATATATTATAGTCAACTAGCATTCTCGAAAGTATTTAGAAGATTGAATGTTGAAGAGACTTTTTAAGGTTCACATCTACCATTATAGAATCTAGCATTGTGGAATGATCACTTATTAACAATCAAATACAATGTACAACCTTTCAAATGGCATCATTAACACTAACTTTTGATATATTTGTTGGATGTGAAGTCCGACTGTTCAATTCATATTCCCTGTTTGTCTCTTCACCTTCTCTTGAAGAGAATTGTATATATATGAGGGAAAGATCATATGTATGATGCTGCAAATAATAAGAAAATTATTGCCCTGCTTTCCTGTGGACGTAGCCACATGGGCGAACCACGTTTAGTATCTGTCTCTGTGTTCTACTTTGTGTGTTGTTTATTTATCTAATTTTTTAACAATTGGTATCAGAGCAGTGAGATCCAGGGAGAGCAGGTTGGACAGGGTTTACAAGGTTTGTTGCAAAGATTGTTGGGAGCTTGAGAATCTATGTTTCCCAAAATGGTCAAGAGGCGTGTGTAGGAGGTGTGTGTAGGAGGACATGCTACAGGGGTTTGGTTTGCAGGTTTTGCATATCATTGTGGATGTTCCTTATTTCTAGAATGTTAACGAAGCGATGCATTGTATGCGCTCATTCTAGGTTTGCATTCATCTAGACATTTCTCATGTAGTGGGAGCTCATGGATGTACAATATGCCATGGAAAGCAGACTTCAAGTGGGAGGTTGTTCAGATGTGAAGTTGCAGCATGAATCGAACTTCAAGTGGGAGATTGTTGGATGTGAAGTCCGACTGTTCAATTCATATTCCCTGTTTGTCTCTTCACCTTCTCTTGAAGAGAATTGTATATATATGAGGGAAAGATCATATGTATGATGCTGCAAATAATAAGAAGATTATTGCCCTGCTTTCCTGTGGACGTAGCCACGTGGGCGAACCACGTTTAATATCTGTCTCTGTGTTCTACTTTGTGTGTTGTTTATTTATCTAATTTTTTAACAATATTTAGTCCCTGAGGAGTATTTATTATTCATGTGAACATAGAAATAGTTATGTGAGCATAGGAATAGTTGATGTATTCATGTGAGCATATTAGTGTTGTAACAAACATATTGAGAGGTACTCTTATTAACTTTTAGATATGCAATTCGTAAGGATTATTCGAAGTTAATAGAAAGAAAAGGTTCCCTATGAAGGGTCTGCCAATTCATATTTCTTTGGATTCTAGATAACAAAATTATTTATAAAATGAAGAAAATAACCAAACCTTGATATATATCTTTCTGTATACATAAATAGATAGATACCTTTCTCCTTAACTATACATGTCATATACTTAAATTCTTGTTAAACTGAGATGGACCCGATACGACCTATAGGTTTGTAGTTGGAATCATGTAAGAATAGTAATATTCTCGGCTTAATCTTAAAATTGTCTATAATGCAAAGATTGAATTATGAAGAAAGAGAATTGTTCACTTTGGTGTGTGCGATTGTTATGTGACTTCCTTGAAACCAAACATGAGTCCCTTAGTTAAATTGGTGCAAACAAACTAGTTATATGAAGAAATTGATATAATTTTCTTTTGAAATGGAACTAGTTAGAATTCAGTTAAATGCTTGTATTGCGGTGTTTATTTTGCAATACAGATAGTCATTTTGTTGTACGCATACCTTCCAAGATAGGATGCCGAATGTGACCAAAATAAACAGTATTTTCTTTTTCAAAATTACCATTTATGTTTATTGCTTTGGCCAAAGCTATTTGTACCATTGAAATAGATGGATGTAAGTGCCTAATTGTATTTAATATTAATCTCTGCCACATCCTGCATGCATGAAATATGTTCATTCTAGCTTAGAGTGCATATAGGCATCAGGCTTGCATTGAGAGTTTCCCTCCTGCCCATCCATTACAAGTTGTTAGGCTCCTCATGCAGGGTCGGGGATTCTTTGAGCTAGGAAGAAACCCGGGGAAGTGTATTACTTCGTGGTTGGATAGAAAAATCACCTTAACCATGCTCTTGGCCTTTGGCTTGCGGAAAACTGGTGGGTCATGGCGGCTGAAGACAAATTTCCCATTTGATTTTCTTTAAGTAACTCAAGATGGATATATCTTTGTTTTGATCATTGTATGGCCTATTTAGCCTCATATGTAACTATACTTCTCGTTGATGTAATAATGATGTACTTGGAAAATTGCATATGATGTAATGTCACTTTCCTTTTCATGTTTGTGGATGCACTTTACTCATTATGTAAACTTGCAAGATGTCAGACATTTATGGACATCCCTATTAATGGAATGAATCACTTTCTTTATTTGGATTGAGATTTTCTTTTCATTGGTTATTTTTAGTAAGGGTAAAATTCAGACTTTACATTTGGTATCAGAGCATTTGGGTTCAACACTTGGACCCTTGGAGTTCATTACGAGGTTTCATGCGAGGTATGCTAATGATAAAAAATTTATTCTTATGTCAGAATCGAGGGAATGTTAAGAACAAAAGGGCGGGCCAAGAAAACCAAACGTAGTGACATGCCTAGGTCACCTATTGAGAAAGAACCACCTAAGGAATCAAAGGCAAAAGGAATAATAGAAGATGAAAAGGAAGATCCTGAAACACTAGCAGATGCACTCAAGCATATTCATCTAGACAAGAAGAAAAGGAACAAGGGGACCAAGATGGTGTCAACCCCTTCGACAGGAGTAAAAAGTAAACCCTCAACCTATCATGATTTCCCTTTTGGATGTGGTTGGAATGCACCCATTCTGGGGAAAGAGGATATGATGAAGTATTCGCGAGTACAGTCACCCTCCAAATATGTCTTGCTCGATTCTAAGGGAGAAGAGGAACCAAAAGAATTTCCTCTATTGAAAATGATATGTAGACATTTATGTTAAACAAAAATAGAAAACTTCTATATTAGAATAAGGATGTAAGGATCCAAAAGTGAATAAAGTAAGACTTTGGTTTTGAAGTAAATAAATGTGTATGGAGGAATTCAAGGATAAATGTGATTATTGATCAAGTATGTGTTGGCCATCGTATGACATGTAATGCAAGTAGTTGTTTGGTTAAATAAAAATAATCTTACGGTATGAATGCAATTACAGTCTTAGAAGACTCGTTTGTCGAAGTGACTGAGTATATTCTCTTGCAATTACAGTCTTAGAAGACTCGTTTGTCGAAGTGACTGAGTATATTCTCTTACTCAACTCTGATCAAGGTGTAGTGTAGCATTGTGCTCCCTTCCTAGTGACTAGAATTAGTCACTCCTTTTGTATAATGTGGAACTTGTAAACTTTAATACTTTAATTTATTTAACTTGGTGAATTTTTGAAATGTTGTGAGGACCAACATGAAATTTTTCTTATTCTCATTTTATGAGTAAGTATAGCCATCAAAGTTTCATCTTGCAAATTTTATGGACATATTTGATTTACTGATCTCATTTTATGTTTTGGTGATTTTCCTTCTGCTTTGATATTCTATTATTCCTTTATTATCGATGGCTACGCTTGAATATTTTAACTGTTGGTCATGTTTCATGTTATGTGTGTTCTCCATCATGCCATGATGGGCCCTTGATGGATTGTATAAGGGAGTAGAATGCAGAGAATGTACTAGTTCAGGGTGTGTGTGTACTAGAAACATGGTAGAATGAACTCTTTTGGTTGATGCTAGATGCAAGAGATGATGGATCCCTAGTTAGTGCGTGCGCACGTAGTGTATATGGATATTTATAGCATTGCAATTGTCTTGTTGAGCTGCTCCTTAGCAGTTGGAGGTTCCTAGCTTGAGAATGGAAGGAATGTGATTCTTATATGAAGAAGTTGTTGTCTCTTGTACTCCATTGTATGGATACTTGGTTTTGTACCACGAGGAAGCCTTTTTGGGTTAACTTTTGTGAACATTGAATCTTTAGGTGGAGAGAAGTGCTTGAGGACTTGTTGTGGTAATGGCAATCTCGACCTAGTATTGGGTAGAAGAACCAATTGATGAGGTTGATTAGTGTGCTTTTTGATGATTGATTCATGTTTTATGTATCTCAATCAAACTAAAAACTTATTATGTTTAGTGTGCCTTGGTGGTAAAATTATTCTCTTATACTCCATTGAATGGGATAATATTTTGACTATACTCTGACAAGAAGTGTTGTATGTTGATTAGTTGTTGCTTAATTGAAGGATAGATGTACTGTGTGTTAGCTACATTCTTTAGATTGGCCATTAGAGCCATGTCTGTACCTTATACTACTTGATTGAAACCAAAAATGTAGTGCAGAGAAGCCACTCGAATTTTGGGCATCAATAAGGCACTTAATTATTCCAGAACATGTGCAATGCAAGGTCGCATAGGACCAGTATTCTTTGGAAAACTGTTATATGGTAGGGACGATGTCTCTTCCAAGTGGGGAAGGATGTCACATCCCAAACTGTTAGACCTTTTGGATAATGGCTATAAATAGAAATGTTAAATGTTATTTATGATCATGTTATAAAATGGATAACTGTTATCTTTCATGTATAGTGCTTCGGCTATTGATTTTGGGATACTAACCTATTAATGGAGAATTGAGTTTAATGATGGAAGGTTGTTGAAAACAAGAGTATGGTTAAAGTAGAGGTGATTAGCCACCTGGTAGGGATGGGATGGAGAGACTTGATATGTACACATAAGCACATAGTTGCATTCAATCTGCATTTTACCAGTTCATAGAATAATCTCTTAGTTGCTAAATTGATTTATTACTTTTGGTAGGAAAACACTTCCGTTATGTTTCATAGTTGTCAGCTAAGTAATTGTTCATTAAATTTAAATGTTTTCTTATTGAAATAAAATAGATGTAAAAGTTATATTTTCTCTTTATTTAAATTGAGTGTGCAAGGAAAGGATTTTTCTTTTGAAATTAATTACTTAATTCATATATATTTAATTGTAGTAATTAACTATTGTGCCATGAATTCTTTATTTTCATAGGATAATGATGAGTTATAAGATTAGAATGAAAACCATAAACAATGGCAAGAAAGCAAAAATCAAGAAAGAATACAAGAAATAGAAAAAGAAAGGAAAGCAAAAATAAAATGAAAACAAAAAGATAGAATAAAGTTAAATTGATAGAAAGAATAACGAAAATGGAATAAATCAAAAAGAAAGCAAAAAGATAAGGAAGGAAAGAATAGAAAATCGAAAATAAAACAGAGAAAACTTAGCATTAATAAAACACACACAGAGGAAATAAGAAGGAGGTACATCGACCAAGGAAGATGATCAGCAGCTAGAAAAATAGGGAAGCATTCCCAGATCAAGAACAACGATTTGGTACACAAATCCCTACTCTAATCTTTGGTGTCATAAATATTACTTCTTTATGCCATAGAATTATACTATGTAAATTTATTAGGTTGATTTGGCCATCTTTGATGACTGATCTGGATACCAAAACATTGTTTTTCTAGAGGTCTGATAGTGGATAAACAACTTATCTAATGCTATATCTCAGCCATCAAACATTAACTATAATTATATTGTCTCTATGCCACCACTGCATATGTCATGGTCTTTTCATCCCACGTCTGTTTTAGGCATCGATTTTCTAGCTTATGACGATTCCTTTATGGCCGAACGTATTGGAATGAGGTCGCATCTGAAGGATTATTCTTGCAATATGGTGCGCCTGCCATATCCCAGGTAGATTTCTTAGGGATCGGCTTTACCAGTTCAGTGAGCGGCCTTTACTACCTCTTTTATCTTAAAGATAGATTAATTGGTTTAGTTCTTTTCTTTTCCATCGATGGGTGTCAAAGTATGTCTGTCTATCTGCGATCTCAATAGTAAGAACCTTCGCATTGTAACTATTGAACCATTCCTTTTCTTTTGCATATAAAGTTAAATATCCTGCCAGCTTTATATCTTCATCCTATTCCTCATACTATTGTGCCATTCATACTATCAGTTAGGACCCCTCTTACCTATTATCTTTTCTTCGATCTCGGCGTATTTTCTTGGTGTCGCCTTCTAAAAGATACGATGGCAAATACGGCCTTGTGCATGTATAATTCTTTACATAATTTAATTGCTAAGTTGTGAATCATTTTGTGCGTAAACTGTGATCATTTCAAACTGCTTATTCATATCCTACTACCATTGCTTGTTGTGTTGCAAATCTATTTTGTGCATCTCCTGCAATCATTAAACCTGCAGCATCTAATCCATTTTGAAATTACTTGATGACTGGGTTATGAGGAGCTATGATCACCTGAAATGGGATCAGCCTGATCAAATTCTCTTTTTCCTTTAAAAGTTATCATATACCTTATATTCTAAAAGCATTGTAACTGAATGTTTATTCTTGAGCAACTTGATTTTCTTTGGAAATTCCTTTCAGATAACATGCACAATCTCTCATCTTTCTCAGCGGTCTCTATTAATTATCATTGGCATCCTTTAGACTATGGAGACTTTTCTTTTTGCCTACAGTTATTTCATGTTTTCACTATGAATCATGTGAGCTGAATATCTCTCTCTAGGTTGCTTACTGTGGTTATTGTTGAGCAGTCTTATTCTTCTTTCACATAGAATCGTCCTTTCTTTTATCCTATTCATAGACCTCTGAGAGGATAGTTGACAACCACGAATCATCCATCGACGATGGTTTTGAACGGCATCGATGGTAGCAATCACAAGCGTAGGCTTCATTCCAAGGAGGCTGAAGGTAAGTTGGAAGCGGCGCCTAACAGAAAATCAGCATACAAAAGACAAAGCATAAAGGCATTCACATTTCACACAGTTGTCCAACAATGGTTTGCTTGGATCGTTTTGTTAAGAAATTGAGAAACTTTTTGTAGAAGCACGTCTACATTTAGATTTAATAATATAATAAATTCTCACGCAATCTTCCTTTCCAAATTTAACTAACCAGATCGTAAACCTAATAGATAGCAATCTAGGGAATTTGACAGCAGATGTAACGGTATATTTAAACGTTTAGAACTGACGCCTTCCTTTGTACTGTCCCACCAGTGAGGTCACATAGCCAAAGCTTTATAAGATTGGATGTTGAATAGACTTTTCATCATTTACTTTTCTTAAATATCAAATTATAAGCATAAAAAGGAAATATAAACTAGCAATAACGTTGCTCTCAGAGTAGTCTCTAATAGATTCCAAATATACTGCAGTCAACTAGCATTCTTGAAAGTATTTAGAAGATTGAATGTTGAAGAGACTTTTTAAGGTTCACATCTACCATTATAGAATCTAGCATTGCGGAATGATCACTTATTAACAATCAAATACAATGTAGAACCTTTCAAATGTACATGATTAAATTGATTAATAAAAGTGTCTATATATTGTAAGTAGAAATTGTGACTTAGATAAATTATAATACTAATTGATGAAAGCTATAATTCTTTTTTTTTTTTTGTTATAGAATATTAATAATAAATATTTATATATAGGTATATATTTTACTCTTACTTTTAAGATTTTAGATAATAAAAGAAAACTTTCTATAGTCATAAAAATAGATAAATTGCATGCTTTGACCTTGAAAGTAAAACAAACTTTTATATCCGATAAAAATACTATATTTAAAGACATGTTTATAAACAAAACTCTGAGCAAAGAATGCAAAAACTTAAAATAAAAAAGTTAAGTTTCAAATTTTGTATTTAAAGAGATAACTTAAGTAATTAATAAACAAGCAGCGTCATCCATCCTCACTAAAGTTAACTCAATAAAATCATAGTTTTATTTTGATCTTGATGCCATTAATAAGGAGAGACTTTTAATAAAGGGAGATATTCACACATATGCGAGGGAGGCAGGGAAAGAATGCATTCTTGGAGAATTTGGGACATTCAGGCGAGGGAGAGAGGATTAAGATTACACAACATCAAAGTGAAGGAGGACATAAGCATCATCAATAGAATTCGGGACATTCAGGTGAGGGAGAGAGGATTAAGATCACACAACATCAGAGCAAAGGAGGACATAAGCATCATCAATCCATTCTTGAGGGGAGCAGGCAGACACAGGTATTTATCTCTTATGTATATGTCTAGTTGTTTTGGGAGACTCTGCTTGTGGGAAGTTGAGAATCGACCCATCTTCTGGTTTGTCCTCTTCTCCTTTTAAACATCAAGACTTTTGCTTTTGTAGATTGGCTTGATCTCTTGTATAATTTAAAATGGCCCTTGACTATAAATCGACCACCCCATTCATACTTTTGGATCAGCCTTAAAGTTTTCCAGACCCATGACTATGCATCGATATGTATTCTTTAAACAATGGCATTCTATATTTTTGATTTGGTCTCTCTTATGTGTTGCATCGCCTTTTCCTTTTGGTCTAAGTTACTTTCTTTTAATTTTCCATTATTGTTCTTATGTTCTTCCTTCAGATGGACCTATAGTTAAATCTGTTGAACATCATAGTTTCAACTCCCCAAAACTATGTGGCCTGAATTCTCTTTGATATCAACACTTTTCTTCATATATTAAAACTTGTTTTCTTTGGAACTATTTTATTCTTTTTCAAACTCCTCCTCGCTGAGCGACCAATCTATCATAGGACTAGCTCCGATTTCTTCTTTATCTTCAATAACATGCTTTGCATTTGTCTTGGGTGCATGGGTTGTCACTTATCTTCAAATGCCCAGTCTTACATTGGATCGGCCATCGTAATGCGAAGTATGGTCTTCTTTGGTTTTATATAGTTGTATATGTTTAGAACTAGATCAGTCTGAGGTGCAATGTGAGCAGCCTTCTTGGGCAATACCTTTCCTTACTTTCTTTTAGTCAAAATTTCCTTCAATTCTACGGCATCCTGTATAGTAAATGTCATGTGAAGAATGTAGAAAGGCTAGCACCTTACTTATTGATCAACCTTCTATCTTTAAAATCGACAGCCATTTTTGTTTACCATAAGGTATGTCCTATTACTTACTGATCAACCTTGTTTTTGTTTCTATTCGGTTTGTTTTAAACAGTAAACTGCCTCTTTTTGGTTACACTCTGCAAACCTTTTAGATCGAACTATATATATACTTTTGTTTACTTGATTGAGGAATCAGCCTGTTATTATTGGCTCGGTACATATGTTAATGTCAAACAACCTTATAGGTGTCCTTGTCAGTTAAAGTTATGCTTGTTAACCTATACCTGGATTAATGGATTTATCTTGTGATATTAGAATTAATGATCTTATTTTAGTGTTCTACCTAGCTTGAATATCTTCTATTGATGGACTTGGTGCTTTTTCTTCTGATATTGACCCATATATATATAAATGTATATCCTATATAAAAATCCATCAGATTGTCTTATGCAATGCTTCAACCTGTTAAAGGGTAGTTAGTGTTTTAGAAAGAGACCATGGTTTGGCTTTATGCTGCATGCAAAAGTTTGCTTATTAATGAACTAGAGAGTTGGATACTAAGATGGTTGCAATAAACTTTTAATATAAAGGATGTATTAAATCTTGTCTTTTTGAATGCTTGAACCAACTATTCATAAATGTGGTTATTGTTCAATTGGATATATGTAAAAAAGGAAAACACTCATATGGTCATATATACTTACACATATAGGAGTATCTATTCACTTTGAAAGTTTTCTATTGAAAAACAAGTGTATCATTTTGCAGTACTTGTTAGAAGATTATATTTGTTTTAATACTTGAATAATAGTAAAGGTAGAAGGCTCATGAATTTACGATTGTGTATGCATCATGATTATTTTCTTGTTCATATGAGATTCTTAAAAAAAGGTGCATTGGGGTAGAGTACTTTTTTTTTTCTTGCTTAGTGAGGATCTTGAATATGGGCAGTGGGGTTATACTTTTCTTTCACTATGTGTATTGGGTTGCTTTTGGGCTAGGATGCTGAATGTGGGAAATAGAGATGGCTTTTCCTCTTTTCAGGATTTGATCATAACTATTTTAAATGCTTGGGCCAAGCTGGGAATTCATTGAAATAGATGAATATGTGTCTAGCAAAACTTTATGTATATATATATATCTCTGCCACATCCTGTTGTGAGACATTTACACGTCATCATTTAAATTTACATTTAGACATCAGGTTGCATCGGGTGTTCCCTCCCGCCAGTTGTTTCTAGGTTGCTAGACGTTTCATGCAAGGTTGAGTTTCCTTCATGTTATGAAGGAATTCGGGGAAGTGTAATTGCTTCATGGTTGGGCGGAAAGCCCCTGAGTCATGTTCCCATCTCTTGGCTTGTAGAAGAACATGTGGGTCAGTGGTGGTTGGAGATACTGTTTCAGATATTATTCATTACTTGTAGTAGATTATTGTACTTTATTATTCATATGATTACTTATGGCCTACATGCCAAGTGAAACATTGTATATTCTTTATAGTGCTAATACCTGGTTAAGCACATGAATTATAAGATGTATTTTCATTGATGTTGTTATGATTATGGAGATTTACCTTTTTACTTGACTTGATGTATGTATGTGGTTAATTTACTTCAGTAACTTTTGTGTTAGAATGCATACTTTACATTTGGTATCAGAGCTCTAGGTTAAACACTAGGGCCTTTTTGAACTATTACACTAAGTTGTGAATTTGATGCAGAGTGGTCATCATGGATACAAGAAATACCAATCATAGTGGAGGTTAAAACAATGGTCAAAATGAAAGGAATCATGGTGACATAAACAATGACCAAGATGGAAGATTGGATCAAATTTTTTCTCTCTTAACCCAACAGGGTACAAGAATGGATAATCTGGAGCAAAAGATCAGAGGGAACTATAGAGAGAAGAATCAAAATGAAAACCAAAATCAAGGAGGTACAAATCTGAATCAGGGTAACGAGAACCCAAGGGTGGATGTACAAAATAAGAACCCAAGGGTAGAGGCACGGATTCTTGAGGTTGAAGTGATTGCGAATAATCAAGGAAGGATTGCAGAAGAATTAGGGAAAGACCTCAAAAAGGTCTCACCACCCAAGTTCGATGGTAGGACCATCTGTGATGACACTGAAGCATGGATCATAGAAATGGAAAAATACTTTGAGTTCCAAAATCTTTCAGATGAAATGAAGGTAATGTGGGGTTCCTACCAGCTTAATAGAGAAGTGGCAACATGGTGGGATAATAAAAAGGTAGATAAAAGATTATTGCCTGGAGAAATCACTAGGGAACTCTTCCTACAGTTCTTCAAGAAAAGATGGTTACCACAGCTCTTCTTTGATAAGAAGATGATAGAGATTCAAATTTTAACTCAAGGAGGAATGTCGGTAACCTAGTATTGGGAAAGATTCTCTCACTTACTTAAGTATGTTCCACAGTACCAGATGGATGAGAGATTCAGAATCAGGAAGTTTATCATGGGCTTAAGGCCCCAGATTGGAGTGGATGTAGACATTCACAATCCATTGACCATGGATTCAGTTTTTGAGAAAGCCATTAAGAAAGAGTAGAGGCTACAATAGGCAGCCAATTACCATAAGCAGAGAGATGTGAAGTTTACAAACAAGAGATCCCAGAATTATAGTAACAATCAAAACAATAATTAGAATAGAAATCAGGGCAACAACAGTCGGTAGACCAGGAACTTGAATAGAGGTAATAACTCTCAGGATAGAAATGGTGGGCATCAGAATGAAGGAAATAAAAGAGGTGGTTACAATAACAATAACAACCACAACAATAACCAACAGGATAGGTCAAAGGGACCCAGGGCACCTTATGGAAAATGCTATGTTTGTAGAGGAGAGAATTATGCTAACACCTATCCTCAGAGATCAGCATGCAGAGGAAATAGGAATCAGCATGGAGCACCTCAACATTAGATACATGCCACAGTGGACAATCGGCAAGCTAATTTTTAGGCAGCACCTATACAATTTCAAGGTAAGGTCTATGGACTACCCGTTTCTATTTTGATTGATACAGGGGCCACAAAATGGTTTGTAGATCCTATAGTAGTATCAAAGTTATCTATTAGACCTGGGCATATGGAAAACTTATAAATGGAACAATATGGTAATAGAGCAGAGAAGAGAGTAGACTCATGTCTCGCATGCAATGAATTAGAGCTCCCAAGTTTACAAACACAAGTTAATCTGTCTGTAGCACCTTTAGGGTCTTATGAGGTGATATTGGGAATTAATTGGTTAGCTTAACATAATTCAATAGTAATAGAGCAAGACAAGGTTGTTAGATGTTTGGATGACCTAGGAAATTAGGTGGAGATTAATGGATCTAAGAGACCTTTAGAGCTTAGACAAATCTTGGCTATGCAGTTAAAGAAATCCAAGAGGGAAAGGTGTACCATTTATGTTGTCCAAGTAAAAGACCTTGATAATGAGGAACCAAAATTTAATGACTATCCAATCCTTAGAGAATTATGAGATGTGTTTCCTGTGGAGTTGACAAAGTTACCGCCAAAGAGAAAATTTGACTTCTCAATTAATTTGCTGCCAGGGATTGAGCCTCAATCTAAGGCACCCTACAAGATGACTACTATAGAATTGTATGATTTTAAAGCACAATTGCAGGATTTGTTGACCCAAGGGTTCATAAAACCTAGCATGTTGCCATGGGGCGCACCGGTCATCTTTGTAAAGAAGAAGGATGGGACTTTGCATTTATGCATTGATTATAAGATGCTTAACAAAGCTACTATAAAGAATAAGTACCCACTCCCAATAATAGATGAGCTCTTCAATCAGATGAAGGGGGCTACGGTGTTCTTAAAGATAGACCTGAGATTTGGCTACCACCAGTTGCGGATTAAGGATGAGAACATCTCAAAGATGACTGTCAAAACTCTCTATGGTCACTACGAGTTCACAGTGGTACCATTCAGGTTGACTAATTCTCTTGCAACCTTCATGAATTTGATGAATAGCATATTCAATGATTGCTTAGATGTTTTGTGTTGATCTTTCTTGATGATATATTGATATACTCTAAATTAGTGGAAGAGCACAAGAAGCATTTGAGGATAGTCTTACAGCACCTTAGAGAGTGAAAATTTTATGGTAAGCTATCTAAGTGTACAATCTATCATGATAAGGTGCACTATCTAAGGCATGTGATCTCAGCTAAAGGGATTGCAGTAGACCCTTAAAAGATTAAGGTGATAATGGAATGGCCTGCACCTCAAAATGTGACAAAAGTCAAAAGTTTTATGGGACTTGTAGGATATTATAGAAAGTTTGTGGAAGGATTCTCAACTATAGCAGCACCAATTGCCTCACTACAGAAGAAAGGTAAGAAATTTGAATGGATAGTAAGATGTGGGAAAGCTTTCCAAGTGTTAAATTAAAAACTCACAATTGCTCCTATCTTGACCATACCAGATCCTAATGGACATTTTACAGTTATAATTGATGCTTCAGGAGGAGTGGGAGTGTTGATGCAGAACGAACAAGTAGTTGCATATGAGTCAAGGAAGCTAAAGCAATATGAGTTAAACTATGCACCTCATGACCTTGAGTTAGCCGCCATAGTACATGCACTTCAGATGTGGAGGCATTATCTTCTAGGTAAGCCCTTTGAGTTAAAGATAGATCATTTAGGGCTCAAGTGCATTTTTACACAACCTAACCTTAATGCACAATAGAGAAGATGGTTAGAATTCCTTAGCGAGTACAACTTTGGAATTGAGTACATAAAAGAAAAGCAGAATAGGGTAGCAGATGCTCTTAGTAGGAGAAGACATCTGGCTAACATGGTTACCACGAGATCTAATTTGAGACAGAGTAATACAAAATCTTCAAGGGGATGAACATTATGACAGGGTGAAACAAGCTTTAAAAGTAGACCCCCTAGAACATCGATTTGATGGTTGTGTGATCGATTCAGATGGACTGTTGCGATATCAAGGAAGGATGTATATTCCTAACTCAAGAGAGTTGAGAAAGTTAGTGCTCGAGGAGATCCACAACACACCATATTTGAGGCACCCTAGAGTGACAAACATGGTCAAAGGTTTGAGACCTTTATACTTTTGGCCTAGACTTAAGAAGGATGTTATGGAATTTGTGGCTCAATGTTTGGAGTGCCAGCAAGTCAAGGATGAGCATGTGCATCCATAAGAATTGTTATACCCACATAGTGTTCTTGAACATAAGTGGCAGGTGATAAGTATGGATTTTATACAAGGGTTTCCCATGTCCAAAAATTGGCATGATGTCATCTTGGTAGTTGTGGACAAGTTGACTAAAGTAGCACATTTTATCCCAAGGAATCTTTCAGATGGATCATTCGTATTAGCTAAGAAGTTTGTTCAGGAGATCTTCTGATTGCATGGAGAGCCAGAGACAATCATTTCAGATCGAGACACTTGCATGACATTCAGATTTTAGACAAATCTGAATGCAGCCTTGGGCACCAAGTTGAATTTTAGTTCAGCATATCATCCTAAAATGGATGGTCAGATGGAAAGAGTCAATCAAGTTGTAGAAGACCTCAGAATGTATTGTATGGATCAGCAGTACAAATGGGAGGAGTATCTTCCATTGGTAGAGTTTGTATACAATAATTCATACCATGCATCATTGGGGATGGCACCGTTTGAAGCTCTTTATGGGCGTAGGTGTCAAACACCTATCAGTTGGGACAAGGTGGAAGACAAAATAGTGATTGGTCTTGACATGCTTAGGGAGATGGATGATCATATGAGGTTGATCAAAGAGAAACTGAACCAAGCTTCAGATCATCAGAAAAGTTATGCAAATACAAATAGGACGCCCAAACAGTTCTCAGTTGGTGACAAAGTATTCCTAAGGGTCAAGCCTCAGAAGAGTTCAGTTTTGTTTGGCAAAGCATCCAAACTTGCTCCTTGATTCGTAGGATAGTTTGATGTCTTGGAAGTGATCAATCCTGTAGCTTATTGACTTGCTCTACCACATGCTCTTGCCAGAATACATTACGCTTTTCATATGTCTTTACTTAATCCTTATCATCCTAATGCTTCACATATTCTTGATTGGCATGTCTTATAGGTGCGGGATCCAGAAGTGGTGCTAGTGGAGCCCATTTGAATTTTGAAGAGGTGTAACGTTAAGTTGCGTAACATGGAGATTGTGCAGTACAAGGTCCAATGGGACCAATATTCTGCGGACAGTGCCACGTGGGAGGATGATGAAGAGATTAATAGATCTTTTCCTCATTTGGGGGATTTAGCATAGTTTCTTTATTTTATGCATAGTAGATGATATTTTGAGATACTATTATTGTTTGATGATACTTTGGATACATTGTTAAGTCATAAATTGATACATTATTATTTTCAGTTTGTGTAATAAGACATCAGGATGAGATCACTTCCTAGTGGGGAAAGATGTCACGTCTCGAACCTTGTGACTCTTTTTACCAAATGAACTATTGGTTATTATCTTGATGGTTTTACTCTAGGGTTAACTTGTGTAAATCTAACAGGCAAATGGTTGTAATTGATGAATATCTAGTTACTATGATAGATTTATGTTTGCTTTGGCTATGGATTTTTGGACTAACCTATTAATGTGATTTGGAGTGCGATTGGACGCAGGTACTTGTCGAAGACCATAACATGGCTGAGGTAGAGATGTTCAAGCCACTCGGAAAGAACTGATGGGATGAAACCCTGAACCTACACACACATGCACATAGATCATATAGCATCATGTCTAATTGCATTCTTTACTTGTTTCATTGAGTTCCTATGGGTTAGCATAATTTGAATGAGCATTTGCGTAGTGTGTCTGATTGATGTGGACTTTTTTATTGTCTCCTTATTCATCTTCCTTGAATAAACAAAGATAAGTATTATTAAATAGGCTGCAATTGATTATTTTATTGGTTTTGACGTTTATATTAAAATATGATTAAATTAATTAATAAAGGTGTGTCTATATATTGTAAGTAGAAATTGTGACTTAGATAAATTATAATACTAATTGATGAAAGCTAAAATTCTTTTTCTTTTTTCGTTATATAATATTAATAATAAATATTTATATATAGGTTTATATTCTACTCTTACTTTTAAGATTTTAGATAATAAAAGAAAACTTTCTATAATCATAAAAATAGATAAATTGCATGCTTTGACCTGAAAGTAAAACAAGCTCTTATATTCGATAAAAATACTATATTTAAAAACATGTATATAAACAAAACTCTAAGCAAAGAATGCAAAAACTTAAAATAAAGAGTTAAGTTTGAAATTTAGAATTTAAAAAGATAACTTAAGTAATTAATAAACAAGCAGTGTCATGCATCCTCACTGAAGTTAACTAAATAAAATTAGAGTTTTATTAGGATCTTGACACCATTAATAAGGAGAGACTTTTAATCAAGGGAGATATTCACAAAGATATGAGAGAGGCAAGGAAAGAAAGCATTCTTGGAGAATTAGGGACATTCATGTGACAGAGAGAGGATTGATATCACACAGCAGGACATAAGCATCATCAATCTGTTCTTGAGGGGAGTAGGCAGACACAAGTATTTATCTATTATGTATGTCTAGTTGTTTTCGAAGACTCTGCCTGTGGGAAGATGAGAACTGACCCATCTTCTGGTTTGTCCTCTTCTCCTTTTAAACATCAAGACTTTTGCTTCTATAGATTGGCATGATCTCTTGTATAATTTAAAATGACCCTTGACTATAAATTGGCCACCCCCTTCATACTTTTGGATCGACCTTAAAGTTTTCTAGACCCATGAATGTGCATCAATATGTATTCTTTAAACAGTGACATTCTGTATTTTTGATTTGGTCTTTCTTATGTGGTGCATCGCCTTTTCCTTTTGGTCTGAGTTACTTTCTTTTAACTTTCCATTATTGTTCCTATGTTCTTTCTTTAGATAGACATGTAGTTAAATTTGTTGAACATCATAGTTTCGGCTCCCCAAAACTATTCGGCCTAAATTCTCTTTGATATCAACACTTTTCTTCATATATTAAAACTTGTTTTCTTTGGAACCGTTTTGTTCTTTTTCAAACTCCTAGCTACGCGACCAATCTTTCATAGGGATGGCTTCGGTTTCTTCTTTATCTTCAATACCATGCTTTGCATATGTCTTAGGTGCATGGGTTGTCACCTATCTTCAAATGTCTAGTCTTACATTGGATCGGCCATCGTAATGAAAAGTATGGTCTTCTTTGGTTTTATATAGTTGTATATGTTTAGAACTGGATCAATCTAAGGTGCAATGTGAGCAACCTTCTTGGGCAACGCCTTTCCTTACTTTCTTTTAGTTAAATTTCCTTCAATTCTACGGCCTCCTGTATAGTAAATGTCTTGTGAAGAATGTAGAAAGGCTAGCACCTTACTTATTGATCAACCTTCTATCTTTAAAATTGGCAGCGATTTTCGTTTACCATAAGGTATGTCCTATTACTTACTGATCAACCTTGTTTTTGTTTCTATTCAATCTATTTTAAACAATAAACTACCTCTTTTCGGTTACACTCTGCAAACCTTTTAGATCGAACTATATATATACTTTTGTTTACCTGATTGAGGAATTGTCCTGTTATTATTGGCTGGGTACATATGTTAATGTCAAACAACCTTATAGGTGTCCTTGTCGGTTAAAGTTATGCTTGTTAACCTGTACCTGGATTAATGGATTTATCTTGTGATATTAGAATTAATGATCTTATTTTAGTGTTTTCCCTAGCTTGAATATCTTCTGTTGATGGACTTAGTGCTTTTTCTTCTGATATTGACCCGTATATATATAAATGTATATCCTATATAAAAATCCATCAGCTTGTCTTATGCAATGCTTCGACCTGTTCAAAGGTAGTTAGTGTTTTAGAAAGAGACCATGGTTTGGCTTTATGTTGCATGCAAAAGTTTTCTTATTAATGAACTAGAGAGTTGGATACTAAGATGGTTACAATAAACTTTTAATATAAAGGATGTATTAAATCTTGTCTTTTTGAATGCTTGAACCAGCTATTCATGAATGTGGTTATCATTCAATTAGATATATGTGAAAAAGGAAAACATATGGTCATATATACTTACACATATAGGAGTATCTATTCACTTTGAAAGTTTTCTATTGAAAAACTAGTGTATCATTTTGCAATACTTGTTAGAAGATTATATTTGTTTTAAATACTTGAATAATAGTAAAGGTAGAAGGCTCATGAATTTACGATTGTGTATGCATCAGGATTATTTTCTTGTTCATATGAGATTCTTAAAAATGGGTGCATTGGGGTAGAGTACTTTTTTTTCTTGCTTAGTGAGGATCTTGAATATGGGCACTGGGGTTATACTTTTCTTTCGCTATGTTTATTGGGTTGCTTTTGGGCTAGGATGCCGAATGTGGGAAATAGAGATGGCTTTTCCTCTTTTTAGGATTTGACCGTAATTATTTTAAATGCTTGGGCCAAGCTAGGAATTCATTGAAATAGATGAATATGTGTCTAGCAAAACTTTATGCATATATATCTTTGCCACATCCTGTTGTGAGACATTTGCACGTCATCATTTAGATTTACATTTAGACATCATGTTGCATCGGGTGTTCCCTTCCACCAATTGTTTCCAGGTTGCTAGACATTTCATGCAGGGCTGGGTTTCCTTCATGTTATGAAGGAATTCAGGGAAGTGTAATTGCTTTATGGTTTGGCGAAAAAGCACCCGAGTCATGTTCCCATCTCTTGGCTTGTAGAAGACCATGTGGGTCAGTGGTGGTTGGAGATACTGTTTCAGATATTATTCATTACTTGTAGCAGATTATTATACTTTATTATTCATATGATTACTTATGGCCTGCATGCCAAGTGGAACATTGTATATTCTTTATAGTGCTAATACCTGGTTAAGCACATGAATTATAAGATGTCTTTTCATTGATGTTGTTATGATTATGGAGATTTACCTTTTTACTTGACTTGATGTATGTATGTGGTTAATTTACTTTAGTAACTTTTGTGTTAGAATGCATACTTTACATTTGGTATCAAAGCTCTAGGTTAAACACTAGGGCCTTTTTGAACTATTACACAAAGTTGTGAATTTGATGCAGATTGGTCATCATGGATACAAGAAATACCAATCGTAGTGAAGGTTCAAACAATGGTCAAAATGAAAGGAATCATGGTGACATAAACAATGACCAAGATGGAAGATTGGATCAAATTTTTGCTCTCTTAACCCAGCAAGGTATGAGAATGGATAATCTGGAGTAGGAGATCAAAGGGAACTATAGAGAGAAGAATCAAAATGAAAACCAAAATCAAGGAGATGCAAATCTGAATCAGGGTAATAAGAACCCAAGGGTGGATGTACAAAATAAGAACCCAAGGGTAGAGGCACAGATTCTTGAGGTTGAAGTGAATGCGAATAATCGAGGAAGGATTGCGGAAGAATTAGGGAAAGACCTCAAAAAGGTCTCACCACCCAAGTTTGATGGTAGGACCATCGATGATGAAGCTAAAGCATGGATCATAGAAATGGAAAAATACTTTGAGCTCCAAAATCTTTTAGATGAAATGAAGGCAATGTGGGGTTCCTACCAGCTTAATAGAGAAGTGGCAACATGGTGGGATAATAAAAAGGTAGATAAAAGATTGTTGCCTAGAGAAATCACTTGGGAACTTTTCCTACTGCTCTTCAGGAAAAGATGGTTACCATAGCTCTTCTTCAATAAGAAGATGATAGAGTTTCAAATTTTAACTCAAGGAGGAATGTTGGTAACCTAGTATTGGGAAAGATTATCTCATTTACTTAAGTATGTTCCATAGTACCAAATGGATGAGAGATTCATAATCAGGAAGTTTATCATGGGCTTAAGGCCCCAGATTGGAGTGGATGTAGACATTCACAATCCATTGACCATGGATTCAGTTTTTGAGAAAGCCATTAAGCAAGAGCAGAAGCTGCAGTAGGCAGCCAATTACCATAAGCAAAGAGATGTGAAGTATGCAAACAAGAGATCCCAGAATTATAATAACAATCAAAACAATAATTAGAATAGAAATCAGGGCAACAATAGTCGGCAGACCAGGAACTTGAATAGAGGTAATAACTCTTAGGATAGAAATGGTGGGCACCAGAATGAAGGAAATAAAAGAGGTGGTTACAATGACAATAACAATTGCAACAATAACCAACAGGATAGGTCAAAGGGACCCAGGGCACCTCATGGCAGATGCTATGTTTGTGGAGGAGAGAATTACGCTAACACATATCCTCGAAGATCAACATGCAGAGGAAACAGGAATCGGCATGGAGCACCTCAACATTAGATACATGCTGCAGTGGACAATCAGCAAGCTAATTTTTAGGTAGCACCTATACAGTTTCAAGGTAAGCTCTATGGACTACCCATTTCTATTTTGATCGATACATGTGCCACAAAATGTTTTGTAGATCCTATAGTAGTATCAAAGTTATCTATTGGACCTGGGCATATGGAAAACTCATGGATGGTAAAATATGGTAATAGAGCAGAGAAGAGAGTAGACTCATGTCTCGCATGCAATGAATTAGAGCTACCAAGTTTACAAACACAAGTTAATCTGTGTAGCACCTTTAGGGTCTTATGATGTGATATTGGGAATCAATTGGGTAGCTTAACATAATTCAATAGTAAACTGTGAAGACAGGGTTGTTAGATGTTTGGATGACCTACGAAATTAGGTGGAGATTAATGGATCTAAGAGACCTTTAGAGCTTAGACAAATCTTGGCTATACGGTTAAAGAAATCCAAGAGGAAAGGGTGTACCATTTATGTTGTCCAAGTAAAATACCTTGATAATGAGGAACCAGCATTTAATGACTATCCAATCCTTAGAAAATTCTGAGATGTGTTTCTTGTGGAGTTGACAGAGTTACTGCCGAAGAGAAAATTTGACTTCTCAATTGATTTGCTACCAGGGACTGAGCCTCAATCTAAGGCACCCTACAAGATGGCTACTACAAAATTATATGAGCTTAAAGCATAATTGTAAGAATTGTTGAACCAAGGGTTCATAAAACCTAGCATGTTGCCATGGGGCGCACCGGTCATCTTTGTAAAGAAGAAGGATGGGACTTTGCATTTATGCATTGATTATAAGATGCTTAACAAAGATACTATAAAGAATAAGTACCCACTCCCAAGAATAGATGATCTCTTCGATTAGATGAAGGGGGATGCAGTGTTCTCGAAGATAGACCTAAGATTCGGCTACCACCAGTTGCGGATTGAGGATGAGGACATCTCAAAGACGGCTTTCAGAACTCGCTATGGTCACTACGAGTTCACAGTGGTACCATTCAGGTTGACTAATGCTCTTTCAGCCTTCATGAATTTGATGACTATCATATTCAGTGATTGCTTAGATGATTTTGTGTTGATCTTTCTTGATGATATATTGATATACTCTAAATTAGTGGAAGAGCACAAGAAGCATTTGAGGATAGTCTTACAACACCTTAGAGAGTGAAAAATTTATGGTAAGCTATCTAAGTGTACATTCTATCATGATAAGGTGCACTATCTAGGGCGTGTGATCTCACCTGAAGGGATTGCAGTAGAACCTGAAAAGATTAAGGCGATAATGGAATGGCCTACACCTCAGAATGTGATAGAAGTCAGAAGTTTTATGGGACTTGCGTGATATTATAGAAAGTTTGTGGAAGGATTCTTAGCTACAGTAGCACCAATTACCTCACTGCAGAAGAAAGGTAAGAAATTTGAATGGATAGTAAGATGTGAGCAAGCTTTCCAAGTATTAAAGTACAAACTCACAATTGCTCCTATCTTGACCATACCAGATCCTAATGGACATTTTATAGTTATAATTGATGTTTCAGGAGAAGGAGTGAGAGTGTTGATGCAGAATGAGCAAGTAGTTGCATATGAGTCAAGGAAGCTAAAGCAATATGAGTTAAACTATGCACCTCGTGACCTTGAGTTAGCCGCCCAAGTACATGCACTTCAGATGTGGAGGCATTATCTTCTAGGTAAGCCCTTTGAGTTAAAGATAGATCATTTAGGGCTCAAGTGCATTTTTACACAACCTAACCTTAATGTACAATAGAGAAGATGGTTAGAATTCCTTAGCGAGTACAACTTTGGAATTGAGTACATAAAAGAAAAGGAGAATAGGGTAGCAGATGCTCTTAGTAGGAGAAGACATTTGGCTGCCATGGTTACCACGAGATCCAATTTGAGACAGAGAGTAATACAGAATCTTCAGGGGGATGAACATTATGACAGGGTGAAACAAGCTTTAGAAGCAGACACCCTAGAACATCGATTTGATGATTGTGTGATCGAGTCAGATGGACTATTGTGATATCAAGGAAGGATGTATATTCCTAACTCAAGAGAGTTGAGAAAGTTAGTGCTCGAGGAGATCCACAACACACCATATTCAGGGCACCCTAGAGTGACAAAGATGATCGAAGGTTTGAGACCTTTATACTTTTGGCATAGACTTAAGAAGGATGTTATGGAATTTGTGGCTCGATGTTTAGAGTGCCAGCGAGTCAAGGATGAGCATGTGTATCCATAAGAATTGTTGTACCCACACAGCATTCCTGAACATAAGTGGCAGGTGATAAGTATGGATTTTATACAAGGGTTTACATGTCCAAAAATTGACATGATGTCATCTTTGTAGTTGTGGAAAAGTTAACTAAAGTAGCACATTTTATCCCAAGGAATCTTTCAGATGGATCGTTGGTATTAGCTAAGAAGTTTGTTCAGGAGATATTTCGATTGCATGGAGAGCCAGAGACGATCATTTCAGATCAAGACACTTGCATGACATTCAGATTTTAGACAAATCGGAATGCAGCCTTGGGCACCAAGTTGAATTTTAGTTCAGCATATCATCCTAAAATGGATGGTCAGATGGAAAGAGTCAATCAAGTTGTAGAAGACCTCAGAATGTACTGTATGGATCAGCAGTACAAATGGGAGGAGTATCTTCCATTGGTAGAGTTTGTATACAATAATTCATACCATGCATCATTGGGGATGGCACCATTTGAAGCTCTTTATGGGCATAGGTGTCAAACACCTATCAGTTGGGACAAGGTGGAAGACAAAATAGTGATTGGTCCTGACATGCTTAGGGAGATGGATGATCATATGAGGTTGATCAAAGAGAAACTGACGCAAGCTTCAGATCATCAGAAAAGTTGTGCAAATAGAAATAGGATGCCAGACAGTTCTCAGTTGGTGACAAAGTCTTCCTGAGGGTCAAGCCTCAGAAGAGTTTAGTTTTGTTTGGCAAAGCGTCCAAACTTGCTCCTCGATTTGTAGAACCATTTGATGTCTTGGAAGTGATCAATCCTGCAACTTATCGACTTGCTCTACCACCTCCTCTTGCCAGAATCCATAACGCTTCTCATATGTCTTTACTTAATCCTTATAATCCTAATGCTTCACATATTCTTGATTGGCATGCCTTACAGGTGCAGGATCCAAAAGTGGTGCTATTGGAGCCCATTTGAATTTTGAAGAGGCGTAATGTTAAGTTGCGTAACATGGAGATTGTGCAGTACAAGGTCCAGTGGGACCAATATTCTGTGGACAGTGCCACATGGGAGGATGATGAAGAGATTGATAGATCTTTTCCTCATTTGGTGGATTTAGCATAGTTTCTTTGTTTTATGCATAGTAGATGATATTTTGAGATACTGTTATTGTTTGATGATACTTTGGATACATTGTTAAGTGAATTGATACATTATTATTTTCATTTTGTGTAATAAGACATCAGGATGAGGTCACTTCCTAGTGGGGAAGGATGTCATGTCTCAAACCTTGTGACTCTTTTTACCAAATGAACTATTGGTTATTATCTGGATGGTTTTACTCTATGGTTAACTTGTGTAAACCTAATAGGAAAATGGTTGTAATTGATGAATATCTAGTTACTATGATAGATTTATGTTTGCTTTGGCTATGGAGTTTTGGACTAACCTATTAATGTGATTTGGAGTGCAATTGGATGCAGGTACTCGTTGAAGACCATAACATGGCTGAGGTAGAGATGTTCTAGCCACTCAGAAAGAACTGATGGGATGAAACCCTGAACCTACACACATATGCACATAGATCATATAGCATCATGTCTAATTGCATTCTTTACTTGTTTCATTGAGTTCATATGGGTTGGCGTAATTTGAATGAGCATTTGCGTGGTGTGTCTGATTGATGTGGACTTTTCGATTGTCTCCTTATTCATCTTCCTTGAATAAACAAAGATAAGTATTATTAAGGAGACTGCAATTGATTATTTTAGTGGTTTTGACGTTTATATTAAAATATGATTAAATTAATTAATAAAGGTGTGTCTAGATATTGTAAGTAGAAATTGTGACTTAGATAAATTATAATACTAATTGATGAAAGCTAAAATTCTTTTTCTTTTTTGTTATATAATATTAATAATAAATATTTATATATAGGTATATATTCTACTCTTACTTTTAAGATTTTAGATAATAAAAGAAAACTTTCTATAATCATAAAAATAGATAAATTGCATGCTTTGACCTTGAAAGTAAAACAAGCTCTTATATCTAATAAAAAGACTATATTTAAAAACATGTATATAAACAAAACTCTGAGCGAAGCATGCAAAAACTTAAAATAAAGAGTTAAGTTTGAAATTTAGAATTGAAAGAGATAACTTAAGTAATTAATAAACAAGCAGTGCCATGCATCCTCACTGAAGTTAACTAAATAAAATTAGAGTTTTATTAGGATCTTGATACCATTAATAAGGAGAGACTTTTAATAAAGGGAGATATTCACAAAGATACGAGGGAGGCAAGGAAAGAAAGCATTCTTGGAGAATTAGGGACATTCATGTGACGGAGAGAGGATTGAGATCACACAGCAGGACATAAGCATCATCAATTTGTTCTTGAGGGGAGCAGGCAAACACAGGTATTTATCTCTTATGTATATGTCTAGTTGTTTTCGGAGACTCTGCCTGTGGGAAGTTGAGAACTGACCCATCTTCTGGTTTGTCCTCTTCTCCTTTTAAACATCAAGACTTTTGCTTCTGTAGATTGGCATGATCTCTTGTATAATTTAAAATGCCCCTTGACTATAAATTGGCCACCCCCTTCATACTTTTGGATCGACCTTAAAGTTTTCTAGACCCATGACTGTGCATCGATATGTATTCTTTAAATAGTGACATTCTATATTTTTTATTTGGTCTCTCTTATGTGGTGCGTCGCCTTTTCCTTTTGGTCTGAGTTACTTTCTTTTAACTTTCCATTATTATTCCTATGTTCTTCCTTCAGATAGACATGTAGTTAAATTTGTTAAAAATCATAGTTTCGGCTCCCCAAATCTATTCGGCGTAAATTCTCCTTGATATCAACACTTTTCTTCATATATTAAAACTTGTTTTCTTTGGAACCATTTTGTTCTTTTTCAAACTCCTCCTGGCTGAGCGACCAATCTTTCATAGGGATGGCTTCGATTTCTTCTTTATCTTCGATACCATGCTTTTCATATGTCTTGGGCACATGGGTTGTCACCTATCTTCAAACACCCAATATTATATTGGATCAGTCGTCGTAATGACCAGTATGGTCTTCTTTGGTTTTATATAGTTGTATATGTTTAGAACTAGATCAGTCTGAGGTGCAATGTGAGCACCCTTTTTGGGCAACGCCTTTCCTTACTTTCTTTTAGTCAACTTTTCCTTCAATTCTACAGTCTCTCGTATAGTAAACATCCTATGAAGAATGTAGAAAGGCTAGCACCTTACTTATTGATCAGCCTTTTATCTTTAGAAATAGTGGCCATTTTCATTTTTACCGTAAGATCTGTCTTATTGCTTACTAATCGACCTTGTTTTTGTTGCTATTTTGTCTATTTTAAACAGTAAATTGCCTCTTTTCAGTTACAGTCTGCAAACCTTTTAGATCGGACTATATATATTCTTTTGTTTACTTGATTAAGGAATCAACCTGTTATTATTGGCTTGACACATATGTTAATGTCAAACAACCTTACAGGTGTCCTTGTCGATTAAAGTTATGTCTGTCGGCCTGTACCTTGATTAATGGATTTATCTTGTGATATTAGAATTAATGATCTTATTTTAGTGTTCCACCTAACTTGAATATCTTCTATTGATGGGCTTAGTGCTTTTTCTTCTTATATCAACCCAAATGTATATAAATGTATATCCTATATAAAAATCCATCATCTTGTCTTATGCAATTCTTCAGCTTGTTAAAGGGTAGTTAGTGTTTTAGAAAAATACTATGGTTTGGATTTATGTTGCATGCAAAAGTTTGCTTATTAATGAACTAGAGAGTTGGATACTAAGATGGTTACAATGAACTTTTAATAATTAAGGATGTATTAAATCTTATCTTTTTGAATGCTTGAACCAACTAAATTCATGAACGTGGTTATCGCTCGATTGGATATATGTGAAAAAGGAAAACACTCACATGGTCATATAGACTTACTCAATTCATGAACGTGGTTATCGCTCGATTGGATATATGTGAAAAAGGAAAACACTCATATGGTCATATAGACTTACTTACACATATAGGAGTATCTATTCACTTTGAAAGTTCTCTATTGAAAAACAAGTGTATCATTTTGCAGTACTTGTTAGAAGATTATATTCATTTTAAATACTTGAATAATAGTAAAGGTAGAAGGCTCATGAATTTACGATTGTGTATGCATCGGGATTATTTTCTTGCTAATATGAGACTCTTAAAAAGGGGTGCATTGGGGTAGAGTTTTTTTTTTCTTACTTAGTGAGGATCCTGAATATGGGCACTGGGGTTATATTGTTCTTTTGCTATGTGTATTGGGTTTCTTTTGGGCTAGGATGTCGAATGTGGGCAACCAAGATGGCTTTTCTTCTTTTCGGGATTTGATTGTAACTATTTGAAATGCTTAGGCCAAGATGGGAATTCATTGAAATAGATGAATATGTGTCTAGAAAAACTTTATGTATATATATCTCTGCCACATCTTGTTGTGAGACATTTGCACACCATCATTTAGATTTACATTTAGACATCAGGTTGCATTGGGTGTTCCCTCCTACTAGTTGTCTCTAGGTTGCTAGATGTTCCGTACAGGGCTGGGTTTCCTTTGTGTTATGAAGGAATCCGGGGAAGTGTAATTGCTTCATGGTTGGGCAGAAAAGTGCCTGAATCATGTTCCCATCTCTCATTTTGCAGAAGACCATGTGGGTCGGTGGTGGCTAGAGATACTATTTCAGATATTATTCATTACTTGTAGAAAATTATTGTACTTTATTATTCATATGATTACTTATGGCCTACGTGCCAAGTGGGACATTGTATATTCTTTATAGTGCTAATACTTGGTTAAGCACATGAATTGTAAGATGTATTTTCATTGATGTTGATATGATTATGGAGATTTACCTTTTTACTTTACTTCAATAACTTTTGTGTTAGAATCCATACTTTACAAATCTACAATCAAACATACATGATAAAATACTTTTGATGAAGTATAGTTCTTTCCAACATCTAGATGCACAGCTCTCTGAGATTACCAACTTTTGGCTGGTCGGTATGAGAATCATACCTCATCGACTCCTGTTGGTCAATCCGTAGTTGGGACTTCTTAAAATACATTTAAGAAGCATAATAATAATTTCATAAAGATCAATGGGCAACATTCGAATAACTTTCAATCACAAGTGTTCTCCACTACAAAATCTAATTGAATGCCATTTCAATTCAAGCAACAACAAAGACAATTCACTTCATTATCGGATTCTCTTCATTCAATAATGACTCAAGCAATAAACAACAATCTTTTGAAGCTCCCTCTTGCTCGTCCAATAGACAGTAGCAAGATGCAAGGACCTTCATTTGATGCTAATGCCTATTGTCATTATCATCACTCGGCGGGGCATAACACTGAAAGATGTATTCATCTTAAACATGAAATTCAAGACCTCATCGATTCTAACATAATACAAGTGAACGGTGTGAATGACAATGGAAATAAGTCGATGGCCCCTCTGAATCAAACTCTACAAATCTTCACTAATCCTTTTCCCAATCATAATGAAAACAACATGGTGGAACAACAGAATGAACAAGAGCATGAAGATGAATATCTTGATTATGATGAAATAATTGGCATGATAGAAGTATATAAGATGGTAAATGAAGATCCACTTTTCCCACAAGGAAAAGGTATCTATGTTGAGGTTCCTCCTCTGTTATCCCTTTATGGATCAGGAGATAACCAGAATGCACAAGACACATAGATGTAGCAGCCTACATGTAATCACTTGAAGCAAGAGAAAGTTGTGATGATGAAAAGCATCCCATTTCATCGAGAGTGGTTCATTCATCACACAAAGCAGAATAGAAAATAAAAAGAAAGAAAAAGAGCAAGATGTTGAAAAAGGTGATGATTCACCACCCTGCAAGTATCAGAAGTTTTCAAACATAAGCAACTTGTGAAACAACCATCCTGCAACTATTCAGGTAATAAAAATCAAACAGGTATGAATCTCTCATATATTCCACCACACTTGATGGAGCATCTTTCAAAGATGCTCACAAGTGTGGCCTCCTCTTAAATAGATATATTTATGTGTTGTGTTGTGTTCCCCTGAGTTGTGTTAATTGTTGTTTAGGTCTCCTTGGATGACCCTTGATACTCTTGTAAGGTCAAGGATACAAGGAGATCGCCTCCATTGTGATACTTCTTCTATTTGTTTCTCTATTCTTCTAATCTCCTCTCTCTTATTGTAATTCTTGTGTGTGGTGCCTTGGGGGCATAACATTGTGGAGAATGTCTTGGGGGCATTTTCCCATGTTGCATACCTAAGTCACTTTTGTCTCCTCTCGTATTTTTGGTGTTTTCATTCTTCTATGGCTCTACTAGTCAGTGGATGACGATAACAAATAAATACTGATAAGGACTGTGCATCCCTACAACAAGAAAATAAAAATGGACTTAATCCATATATGAAGATGGGGTTAATATGTTACTGACGCTTGACTAGTAGAATCACCTTGTGTTGTGATGTGATTGTATATCGTGATGTGAAATTCTTGTAATAAACCTTGCAATACTCTAAATCTGCCTCTAGGCACTTTGGAATGTTTTGTATCTCACCTTATCACTATACTCAGTTCTGAGATACCTGAAGTATAACTAACAGTTATACTCAGTTCTGAACCCGTAAGTATAGCCTTGGTTTGTTTATGTGGTATGTTACCTTATTTCTATGCATTATTGATGATTAGAATTTGATACTAATGTGTGTGATTGTTGGGAACATTTGGTGATTGTTAAGTCACTTTGGGGCATGGGATTTACAAAAGCTCTTGTTCCCTTGTGTGTTTTCAACTCTACCTTAAATGTGTTTGATATCAGCAAACGGGATCAACCACTTTAAGGTGGGGGCATATATTGTGGTAAATGCTTGGATATTTTAGATATTGTTGATAAAGTGTGTCTGTGTATGCTTCCTTTTCACCATAATACATCTCCACGATGCAGGTGGCGTTGTGTACTTTGTTTTGTTACGTATTCCTCCTTTTCACTATAAGGCATCTATGCGATGCAAGTCGGGTTGTATACTTTGTGTGCATGCTTCATTTTCATCGTAAGGCATCTGCAGATGCAGGTGGGATTGCATTTTGAAATTTGTTATGCGAAAGGCAGGATTGTGTCGTTCCTTGAGCAGTTGCACATCCTTTTAAAAGTCCTCTACAGAGGTGGGGTAAAATGTCTCCAATCTATTTTTTATTAAATCCCCACAAAATCTGAAAGTGACTCTCCATTAACAACACAACTATGCATCACAATCTCTAGAAACTAGTGACTAGTTTGCACAATAAACCATCCAAAATATTGCAACACAACTCCAAACCAATTTTATTAGTATTTTCTGATGGAAATACATATGTGCAGGTCTGATACATAATATTTACCCAGCAGCAAACTATCACAACAAATCCATAATTTCAGCCACAACCCATTAAGCAAAATGCTGAAATATACATAAAATAACTCACTACAAAGCCTCCAAACTCTTAGATTCACACCCAGAACTGATATGGCTATAGAATGATGTTGTAGATAATGTATTACAGCAGCACACACAGCAAACCAAACCCCATACAACAGCAAATGCGAACAGCAACACAAACAACTTCTAAACACACTACGAAATCACTACAAAACCCTACAACACAAGAACATTGTACTACTAAATCTTGTCTGCACAAATGCAATCTCTGAGATAAGATTGATGTATCAACCCAAGAACACTGCCCTCAATTTACTGGAAACTCATGTCCACCGGCCACAAGCTTCGTCTTCAATGGTTTCCCTGTCCACTGAAGCTGCACAAGCATCTGCTCTGCAAGAAAGAGTGAGAAAATGTCCTTAGCCTCCCAAAATGAATTGTTACATTATTTTATGATGTGAGAGGCCATCTTGGGTGTCCAAGATCTCCCATGCCCGAATCTTGGGAGTTACAACTCCCATATGCCACTTGGAGGCTTCAAACAATGCCCACCGTCCACTTGTCAAAGGTGCAGTCCCTATTTTTAGCAAATCTCTTCACAAATCTGCCCCAAATCTCCATAAAATATTCCTTCTCAAATCCAAACGCCCAAAGGGAATATTTGAGCTCTAAATACATTTTATTTCATAGTTATTTGTCCTTTAATATTTGAAAATGCATCGGAACAAACATAATATTAAATAATTAATTTCCCTCCAAGTTGCCATGTAAATTGACTTGCAATTTTTGGATAGGAGGGACTTACTAAAAATAGAAAATGTTATTTTTGGAAAGGGGACATGACACAGGGTTGGATCTTGAGTTATTCACCCTTAAGCATGTCTTTGGTAGTTGTGGTAGCATAGCTCAACCATCAGGTGTGTTTGGAATGTCTTAGATGGTGGAGTATAGTGATGAGCTCCTTCCCATCGCCCATGTTTGCTTTGTATGACGTATAGTGTGTCGACAACATACTCTATGGTGCTTGTGTTTTTCATGTCTTCCTTGCGTGTCTTGCGTGTTTTTGTGGTGGAGCGTAGCAATGAGTTTACCCCATGTTGTGCATTTTGCATGCTTTTGATGGTGGCACGTAGCGATGAATTCCCCTATCACCTAGTTAGGGTTTTATAATTGTTTAATCATGTCTTCTCTTCATGCATGCCTTGTGTATTGCATGACTATGCTCATGTCTTCTTTGTCTATTATGTGTCTTTCACTATCTACTTCATGTATTGTGTGCTTCCTTACTATATTCTATGTGTTTTGTTGGAATATAAAGTGTTTTCTTATGTTTGCCTAAGCTTGGGGGCTAGAAATGGTTCTTCCAAACTTAGGGTGTGTCTTCGCTCTAGTGTTTGATGTGTTTGATATGCTTTGACCGTACTTTAATGCATGTATTGATCGTAAGATCATACACACATTAAAGTGGGGGCTAAATTTTATAGAGTAAAAAGGGGACACATGTCTTTTTACCTCCTCGTTTAGCTCCTAGGTCCCCATGATTACATTATACATTCTAAATATTCATCCCGATGCAAAATCCCCCGAAACCAATGTAAATTTGGAACAAAGGGCCCATATTCTATCTTACCTCAAACCAACAAAGAGCCTTGGGACTTACGCGCCTGCGCCCAAGTCCTCCCTGATTGGTCACAATAAATTTAAATGAATGTCGGCATAAGACCTTTAAAAGGGTTTCTCCTTGTTGGCTCTTTTGGTTAATTTAATGAATGTTAGCAAGAAAGCATATATAAGTGTGTTCTTGAATTCATTATGAACCTAGATAGAGATGGCCAAATTGAAGCATTGGAGAAAAGAGCATTCAAAGCATTCATTGTGATTCTAGACAGATTTGTATGTCATTGTGTGTTGTTGCAAGTTTTGAAGGTATCATCTATCTCTCCTTATGATTTGAAGAGCATTCATCCTCCTAAGGGTTTCATCACATAGGTGATATCATTGTTGTTCATCATCATTTGATTTCATCTCATTGATTTGTCCCTCTCTTTATCAAACAATGGTATTGGGAAGCTTGAATGCTATCTCGGGATTTGACTAACGAAAGTCCCTAAACACCATAACCTGCAAACCCCTTTTCTTCTTGTGTGTAGGTTACAAGTGCGAGATCTAGAAAAGTGAAGACACGAGAAGACTGAGTAAGGATTAAAGTTTCAAAATTTGACAACATTTTGGGAATATTCCTCTGTGCAAGACTTGGGTGCTTGTGAAATAGTCCTTCTGCCTTAACAGACTTTAGATTTGGCATTAGGGCACTCTCTATAGCATTTCTCCAGTTTACAACTTCTGACGATTCCACTTCTCAAGACTTGGGCACCCTCGAAATAGTCCTCTGGCATTCCAGCTTCCAGGACATAGGTTGTGACATCTTCCTGATCACTCCTATGCAATTAGTTTCTAGGTATCTATTGTACATCTTTTGTTATAATCAAATCTTTATAGAACTAGGGTTTTGTGCATCATTGACCTAGGGTTTGATAAAAAGGCTTGATTAAATCAAATCTCTCCATAGCACTCCTGAGTACAAAATCTATAGCTAAGTCCACCTTCATTTGGTAGTGATTTGGCTCAATTTTGTCCTTAAATGTTATTGTGGAAGAGGGTTTGATCTAGTGTGCATGCTAGTCTTCTTCATTCTCTCTTTCATACATAATAGTCTCATATTTCTTTCAGAATTCAATTTTGTCCTTGTGGGAGATCTCCACACTTCTTGGAGAAGCATGCTATTTTTAGATTGATGCCAAGTTGGTTTGATTCATCATCCTAAGTCCTCAAGAGCATTATGGTATGATTAGAAATTCATATTTGGTTTATTCAGATGCTTTCCATAACTTGGGTGGATAATTAAAATAATTAAATACTTATTACTTAAGTTTTCTTAAAAGTGTTATTTGAAAAAAGACAACTTATGTGTAACTATTCATTAGAAAGGTGTTTAAGTTGTGCATATAAGGGTGTTAGGCACATGGGGGACTTTGCTCATGAAAAAAATAATTATTTTGAAATAAGTTTTGGAGGGAAAAGTAAAGTAATATTTTATTTGCTCCAAGAAGTTATAAACCTTGGAGCTCATTGTTGAGGTTGCACATGATTTGATATTTGCTTCTACATATGGAGAGAAAATGTGTTCTCAAAATTTCTTGAGGACGAAAACCCTCTTGAAATTACTGGTTTTGGGGATGAAAACTCCCCTAGCTAGTCTTGGTGGTTTCATTTCAGAAATCACAAGTGTGTTACAATGGAGGAATTCAATATTTTTGAGTTTGATGCATTTTGGTGTGAGATTTTGGGTGTGATTAGATGATCATTTTCAATTGTGGTTTCATTTCACAGTATAGTTTTGATTTTGTGTTTGAAGTTGTTTTGACCTACCCAGGCATCAAAATCTCAAGGGATCATTGAAAATCAAGATTTTCTAAAGCCAGTCCAATCTATCTTAGGCATAAGGGGTTTAATAGCATATTTGAGTTGTTTGAATGTAGTTATTGGCCAAAAGAAGGTCGTCTTTTTTGGTTGTACCACTTGGTACCATGTCGTACCGCTGTTGGAAGGAGGCATGAGGGGTTTGAAGGCAAAGCACCTCACTTTACATTGGTTTCTTTTATTGTTTGGTGGTGCCCTAAGTTAGAGTTTTAGTTTGTATGTTTTTGAGGTTGGACATTGATGAGTTTGGGGTTGTTTGGAGGCATTTCTGTGCATTTTCAATCTCAACAACTTGTTGTTCCTTTGTATCAAACTTGTGTTTCTATAGTTTCAGTGGTTTGGGAAGCGTTTAGTGTTTTTTGGAGACATCCTCTATCAACTAGAGCATCAAAGCTTGGATGGGTATGATTTCTTGAGATGTTTGTAATGTTTCTAGTGGTTTATCTCATGATAACATGCTATAGCAGTGTATTGCAGTCTAAAATCAGAATTAATCATTCATATTGTAGCCTTCTAATTCATTGTGTTATTATCTAATAGTTGCAATATTTATTTTCTTGTAATCCATGGATACCAATGGGCTCATATGCATTGCATTCCTTGAAAAACTGGATGTTTTACCACCAGTATATAGCATTTAAGATTTAAGCACACTCCACTGAACAAGTGCAGAAGTGGTTGGCTCTGTCATCTAGTGTGCATCATTTTGTTGCATAAGCACACTCCACTAAATAAGTGTAGAGGCGGTTGACTCTGCCGCCTAATGTGTACCATTCTGTGATTACATTGACACACTCCACTGAATAAGCGCATAAATGGATGGCTTGTCGCCTAGTGTGTCATAGTGAGCATCTACATTGCATACTCATATTTGCAGCTATTAGTTGGGTTTGGGGTAGTAATCCAATGCACTATATGCTCTCACCTTGCCCATTTTGGGATCTGGGTGATCAGAAGGTGTTGAGGGTTTGCATTGTAGTTTCATTTCCAATTTAAAATAAAAAAATTGGGGGTGTATATTACATTTGTTGTGGTTGAATTTGGAGGTACACTACATAGGTCAAGTTGAGAAGCTCATTGCCTTAACAAAGAGATTTGTGAAATTCCCAAAAGTAACCTATAATCATTGATAAGGAAGTGTAAAGCCTTGACAAGGAAACAAGATTCCTTAATATAGAAGTTCGTGTTGCTTGATTCTCTCAATTCGTGGAAGCTCCAATATGTCAAATGGGGACCCTTATGTTGAAGTTAATCTCATGGGAGAGAAAGGGGACAACCCACTCCATACAAGGTGTCTAAGGTAAACTAAGTCTTCAAAGCATGCCTCAAGATGAAGGCAAGCCAAGAGATGAGATTTTTCAATCAAAGGAGATGTAGAAAAGTTTAAACAATGGTTTAAGTAGATAGAGGCATATTTTTGTTTGCATTCTCTTAATTTGGAAGGAAAAGTTTTCCATGTAAGTTTCTTTAGCAAAAGATACATTAACATGGTTTGGAGGTCTCTTGATTTCTATGACTATTAGAAAGCATGCTCCTATTTTATTTTGAGGCAATTTTAAGAGATTATTTAGGAAATAATTTAAATTAAAATGTCATGGAGGAGCAAAGTGTTTGGAGTTTGAAGGAACTAGTGCAAATGTCCAAAATTCTATGTCATGCTCAAAGGTAAGTAAGGCCATAGCCAAGACAAAGAAGGCAAAGTCAAAACCTATCAAGCATTGTGATCATTGTGGGAAAGATGGTCATAGAGAATCCTCATGTTGGAGGTTTCATCTTGAGTTAAAAACCCACAAAAATAGTAAGAAGTGTAAGAACTCTCACTCCTCCATTGGGAAGGGTGAAGAAAAGGGTTGTACTTCCTTAGAATTGGATTCTGAAGTTTCTTGCACTACCAAGAGAAGTGCTTGTGTGATGAAGAAAGCATTGTTTAATATTAATTTGCATGTGATTGGTGTTGAAGTGGATGCCTTAATTGCACAAAGTTTAGTATATAAATTAGGCCTAAAAAAGTTTTCAACACCCTACACCCTATTGTTTGGGTTGGATTAAAGAAGAAAACATGTCAATTACTAAGCAATATAAAATGAAGCTTTCACTTGTTTATAAGTTCAATGATGCTCGGTTGTGTTACATGTTGCTCTTGTAGCTATTTGTGGTGTTGTATTGGGCATCCCATATTTGTATTACCAAAAGGCAGTTTTCTATAGGAGAGGGAACAAATATTATTTTCAAGAATGGTAGAAACTTCATGTTATATTCTTATAATGAAAATAAACAATCTTATGAGATCCTAGATCTTCATAAGAAGATAAGTGGTAGCACTTAGTATCCTTCCTTTAGAGAAAATTAATGTTGTAAATGTTACACCTTGTTCAAGCAATTTTCCTTTGTATCATTTGGATAGTTGGACACAAACGAGCACTACATTTTAGTTGTCATTTGTATTGTGGAGTCCTTAGCTTTTGGGGACAAATAGCTCACTAATTGAGGAGTTGTTAACCAAAAATGGATCTGGTTTTGCACTTCGTGGCATGTTTTTGGACAATGGCCTACTTCTTTGATGCTTGAGAAGGTTTGGGATGGTATGGAACATCTTGAAACATTCTTTGGCAAAAGAGAGATCATTTTAGGATTAGTTTTGGTCGCTATGGGCCTCATAAATGCAATTGTGTTGCAAGGGAAAAACAATGATTATTTGGAATCAAAAACTAAATATGATTTGCATATTTGGATTTTCTCAATGACTTGTGCAATTTTTTATAAAATGGCACCTCATTTCAAGTCTATATGCAAAAGTTATTGCTTCCAAAGGAATTAGGTCTAAGAAGGTTGTTGAAGTGACAAATTTGTCATGGGAAGTGGTGAGTTCTAAACATCACACAAGAATTCATCATGGGGGGGTGATGAATTCATACAAGCAAAAGGAACGAATTCATCATGCATAGTTGTGAGTGTCCTTTGGATTTCTAAAAATTGGACTTTTTAGTTTCCTCTTCTTTTTTGACGGTCAAAGCATGGAATGGAATTAGTTGAATCTATAACTAAAATTTTGGGAGCCAATTATGAGATTTTTGTTCTTATATTCATGACTTGTGTTGCAAAGGCCTAGGGTAGAGTTGTAATTGGTCTCAGGAGAGTGTTTGCAAGATCTTAAGAAAGTCTATAGATTAAAGATCAATTGTAACAACCAATTGGAGTACTTAAGTGATTGTGACTCACATTTAGTGGATTTTTTCCATGTAGGGTTTCTCCACATTATTTCTTGTGTCTCCTTTTTCATTGTGTATCTCTCTCGAAACTGTGTTCCTTGATATAGTTTAATTCCTTTTCATAGAATTTAGTCAACCAATTACTCCCATAATTTACTCTATCTTAAATTTTGTAAGTTAGTGACTAACCCAAGGAATATCCTTAGCAGATTATGGGTCAAAAATAGTTCAATTACATGCTAGGGTGTTGTATTTAAGGACAAACCCTATTCATTTAGAACATCTAGTCAACACATGACTTAAACATCTTCTAGTACAAATAAATAGTCTAAAAACAATCATATAGTGATATCAACATTGTATTCGCATTTTAGGGCATACATGCATGATTACTTCTTGAGCTCAATCATGTTCAAAAGGCATTGACTCATCATCATTACATGGTTCAGCACAAAGGAGTAATTATCTTTACCACATGCAAACCAAGAAGCACAAGAACCCATTTGTATGCAAGAATAGATTGCATATTTCAAGGCGGGCTAAAAGCAAAATTCTAAAAATTACCAAAGATTAAATTCATGATTTTGGCTCAAATCTGCACTCACATGAATGATTTTGTAGTCGTGAAAATGACCATCGCAAAAGGCAAAGGTTTTACAAATTCTAATACATTTGTTTGACAAGCCCTAAATTCTATAACAGGGACAAATGCTTCAAGACACTTAAGAAAGCCACATCTACATCAAGCCTAGAGCTAAATCTATGCATTCATTATTTTAAAATTCTTAACATTTAATCTCAATATATTTATCATTTTCAACTTTGGTCCCTAAAATATTTGATATTAATATTGATTAATTAATTTATCCTAGAAAATATATGTAAAGAGGTAGATTTATTTCTTTTCAATATTGAATATGTTTTCTTTGAGTTGGTCTAAATAAAGATTTAAGTTTATGCCTTGAAAGGAGGACCAAATAATCAAAGATTTTTTTCAGAATTCCTATATATGGAATGGTTCCAAAGGCTTTTTGATGGCTTTAAGTGAATTCTTTAAAATCATAGAAGTTGTGAAAGTACTATTTATGCAAAGACTTTTATAGATTGCCAATCTTTGGAGAGTTATTAATGGAATATGTTTTCTTTCAAATAAAGGATTTTTATTTTTCTTAATTCGTATTTATAAATAATTCTTAATGTATATTCTTTATTTAATCAAAATTATAATATATAGTATTAATGTTTTCTGGCATTGGACAAATATAAATAGTTATAGAGAATTTCTATTATAATATTTTGACTTTAAAAAAAAAATTAACTTATTGAAAAAAGTTATATCAATTAGTAAATTGCACATAAAATTTTCTATTGCACACAATAAATCACTTTAAATTGTCAAATTACTTCAAATTATTTACAATTATAATATGCAATAATCACTCAAACAAATTGATTAGTTTGAAATTTCAAAAATTCCCTTTGTTAATGGACATGCAACTATATCTTAATGTTATGTTAGAAAATCAAACAATTCTAATTTTTATTTCAAATATCCTACATAAGATTCCTCATTAAATGTTTATGCCATCATATCAAGAAGTATTTAGGGCATTGCTATATTTTTTTATACAATTTCTTTCATTTCATAATGTCTATGAAACATATTGATTATAGTGTTCATACAATTTCTTTCATTTGATAATGTCTATGAAACATGTTGATTATAGTGTTCAATCAATTATCGTATTTTAATATTTATAGATATTCTGTATACCATTTTCCATGGACATGGGCCATGCCTCATCTTTGTGTTACTTATTTTCTACTGAAGAAACAGTGAAGAAAACTATGCTGAGACAACTTCAAAATCTAGATAATATCCTTTAACCAAATATCTGTTTTTGGCACTTTTATTATTATTGCCTAATGAAATTATATTGAGAGTGCATGAGCTCTCTCTTGAGCTATTTCTCTATTGGATATGCCACATCCATAATGCATTAGATAGTTCAACTATTATTTTGTTTTAATCCTAGCGTAGTAAGTGCTGCTCAATCATTCAAGCCACAATAAAATAGTTTCCCAAATTGTTACCAACCCTTAATTTAAAAGGAACCTCAAGTTTCCGTAATGAGAACGTTCAAAAAAAAAAAAATCTTGCCTATCAACTTATGATGATTGTGACTAATTCAAAACAATTTACAACGATACTTAAATAAGGATTTCATATACTTTCAAAAACCCTTCTTGCAGCAGCTATGGTGAAATCTATATCTTGTTCACTATGGGCTAAACTGGTAAAACCAGCTTCAAACTGTGAGGGAGCAAGGTATACGCCTTGTTCCAACATGCCTCTATGAAACCTTGCAAATTTGGCAGTATCGCTCTTTTTTGCATCTTCAAAGTTGTAGACAGGCCCCTCTGTAAAGAAAATGCCAAACATTCCACTAATGTATCCACCACAGACTCTGTGACCTGCATTCCTTCCAACTTCGAGCAGACCTTGTACTAGACGACCAGTTATTTTATCCAAGTACTCATAACAACCAGGTTGTTGCAACCTTTGAAGAGTGTGTATCCCTGCAGTCATTGCAAGTGGGTTTCCACTTAATGTTCCAGCCTGATACACTGGACCTGCAGGGGCTACCATCTCCATTATTTCCCTTCTGCCTCCATATGCCCCAACTGGAAGGCCTCCTCCAATGATCTTCCCAAGTGTTGTAAGGTCTGGGGTAATGCCAAAATACTCTTGGGCACCTCCATATGCTATCCTGAAGCCTGTCATAACCTCATCAAAGACCAGAAGTGCTCCACCTGCATTTGTAAGCTCCCTCAGCCCCTCCAAAAACTCCCTTTTAGGAGCAATGAACCCTGAATTGCCTACCACAGGCTCGAGAATCACAGCAGCAATTTGTCCTTCGTGATCACTGAACAGTTTCTCCACGGCCTGTATATCATTGAAGGGTGCAGTAAGAGTCTCAAACGTAGCAGCTTTTGGGACACCAGGGGAATCAGGGAGCCCAAGAGTTGCAACACCACTGCCTGCTTTCACCAAGAAAGGGTCTGCATGGCCATGGTAACAACCTTCAAACTTAACTATCATCTCTCTCCGAGTAAAAGCCCGTGCCAAGCGTAACATGCCCATGCATGCTTCTGTTCCTGAATTGACAAATCGGACCATCTCTATGCTAGGCACTGCCTTTATAACCATCTCTGCCAGAATATTTTCTGCAATGCATGGGGCACCAAAGCTAGTTCCCTTCTTTAGGGCTTCAGTCAGAGCAGCATTCACCTGCAAAGGGCATCATTTATATGACAACAATGCCCATTTACAATGTTTTTTAGCAAAAAGGAAAGCTGATGCAGAAAATAGTTTTTTCCATTTTAATTTTATCAATTAGTCCTAACTCCATAGAATGCCACCACAAACGTGAACAGAAACATCCCATGATCTAATCCATACCTGACAGACCAATATACCTATCAACAGAGGATAAATACTAAAAAAATATTCGGAACACGTCCAAAAGGAAGTATACTAACAAACAACTTTTGAGCAAGGTACTTGAAGATTCACAAAATACAGCTGGAACACAACAAAAATTTCAGTATAGTACTTATCTTGAAGAGCAAAAAAAAACATGTGACATTTATAGAGGCAAAGGAGAACATGTAAGATGGTAGCACAATATCAATGGATAAAAAAATTTCAACTCCAAAATAGATAAGTCTATTTGTTTATTGAGCTTGCAGGTCATAGCAGTACTGAATTGGCTAGGATAAAAGTAGATAGTATATAAAGAGAAAGAGCAAGTTATAGAAGCAACGGCTAGCATGCTAGTTGAAAACATTCTACACATTTATCATGAATGCAAAGTAGAGGAAAATATAATTATAAACAATGAACAAAGAGATCCAAACTTTCAAATAGATTCCAAACGACTGGGGAAGAATTATCGAGCAATGCACACAAGAAGAAAGCATATAAAGAGTATAGAAATGACAGCTAGCATGGTTGAAAAACAAATTTCTACCTAATTATCACATTTGCAATATAAAAGGCAAATATAATGCAACCAAAGGATTTAAACTCTCAAAAAACAAAAAAAAAAGGGAAGAATTCTTCAGGACTCTAGAAAAGATTTTCAACTTTGGAAGTAATTGTTTATGTAGAACATTTAAAAAGAAACCTCGGTAACACGACAGCGATGATATAAGACAAGATGAAAACAAATGTTTAGATAAAAACAATTTCGAGAATTGGGCAGCAAAGAAAAACAGCTAATATATAAAAACCTAGGAAGCCCAAATCCCTTGGTTGAGTAGCTCATACATCCAATTAGAATGAACAAAAATAAATGCAGATGCCAAATGGAAAGTAAAAAGAACCAAAGCAGGAACAGAAGTGTGCCTTAACTTGTACAATGTTAACAAGAAATGAAATGGAACAACATAGGAGCATGATCGAAGAGTGTCAACATCTTACAACAGAAAACATTCGAACAAGCTGATTCTGGCTTGGGGTCCAAACCAGGACCAAACCAGTTCGGGACCTGTTATCACAAGCCCTATGTAATATGACCTACAAGATCATATCAAAGCTCATAGTCAGCAGGTTAAAGATCTTTCTCTCAAAGATGACCTCCAACAACTATCAGCTTTTGTGCCAAACCAACAAATAGTGGACAACATACCTGCTGGTCAAGAACTCATTCATTCAACAAAACAGCAAAAAAGGCTAGGAATCTTTGTCAAACTGGACAAGCCAAAGGCCTTCAACAGGTGCAATTGGGAGATGATATTGAAAACAATAGACATGGCTTCAAAGATGATACTGTAGAGTGGATAGGCAGTTGTATCACCACTCCTATGCTCGAAGTCTCAATCAATGGTCACCAAAGCCAATGGTTTAAAACTTTAAATCAACAAGAAAATTCAAGGAAGGAAACCCTCTCAGCCCATATCTTTTCATCATTATGAGTGCTAATCTATTAAGGCTACTTGAGAAATGATAACAAAGGAAAACTTTTGGGCTTCCGGCTGTGAATGGAGGAAAAAGGTATACTTGATACCAGTTGCAAATGATACTATTCTTTTCTCAACAAATCTCAAAGTTATCAAACTGCCATAGGATAGTACAATAATCAAGCTAAATTCACTATGGTTTTTTGTAATGTCAATCAGTAAAGGAAGCAAAAAATCTTTGAACTTCTCAACTTCAAAGAAGAGATATTCCTCATGTAGGCTTTCACAATATATCAAAAACATAGAGCAAGTATATCGGGAAAGGCTAAATGAAAAATTGAAAACAAACTAAGCAAATGGACAAACAAGTGGCTTAAAACACCAGGTAGAACCCAGCCTATTAAAGAAGTCCTACAATGAGTCCCAATTTATATCGTGAATCTCCTAACACTACCAAATAAAATAAAAGAAGATATTCGTTCCATGCAATGGTATGTCTTTGGCAACGGACTAACACAATTCCAACATTCACTGATCGCATGGCAATCGATCACACAAGAGAAACAAAAGAGAGGGCTGAATATAAGAGACCTTAATCTCTTTGACCAAGCCTGGAGACTCTTCTCTCATCTGGAAACATACTTGGGAAAAATCCACCATCATAATTACTGAACAAATGGTATCACCAATCCCACAAACTTAGATTGGAAATCCAGTCAATCCTCTATAGCAAAGCATCTCAAAAAAGCAATAAAAAATCTCCAGCAAGGTCAACCATCAAAACATGGGCAATAGACAATGTTAAAAGTTAAACAACCAAATTCTAGAAAGACAATTAGAATTGGCATCCAAAAATCAATAAAGAAGAATTGAAGGGAATAAACAATCAGCTTCTCCTCCACAAACTAAACTACAGCGGATAAATAAGTTATTTTTTCTCCTTTGGGAAACACCCACTGGGATCACAAAACAATCTTAACTACTAGGAAACAATTCCCTAATCAGGCTACACTTCTTCAGAGTATGCTTAGATAGAGGAAAATTAAGATTTCAAGGCAATTGGACACAATCAAATGGAGATTCACTTTTTCAGGGAATTGAATGGTAGCTTCAACCTACAAAGCTCTATACGGTGATCATGGGAGCACAGGTTCAATATGAAACCACATCTCGAACTCCTCAGAATGGCCAAAACTCAAATACATTTTATGGCTGATTCAGCATAGCAAAATCTCAATGGCTAATCAAAACACAGAAAAGGGTTTTATTAGACCCACAATCTGTCCTCTTTATCTGGGGAATGATGAAGCAATTCCCATTTTCTCTTGACATGCTCTTTTGCCCAATAACTATGGAGCTCTCTAGAAACTAATTTCATCACAATGGAGGAAACACAATGAACAATTAGGACAAGGATCAAGAAATCGTCAAAGACCACCAGCCAAATGCTTTCTCTTGAGCTCCTCTACTCGTGAGTTTTGATTTCCAGTATACATGGAAGGAACAAAATAATAGGATCTTCAAAAACTCAAAAAGCAACTAGGAGTACATAGTAAATACAATCAGACAGCAAATTATTACTTTTACCAGAATTTACTCCCATTCACTTAGGGAAGGTTCCATTCTCAAAAAACAAAAGATCTTGTTATATTCAAGATATGGGGTATTCCGTTCCACTATAAATTCCAATTATTTTCTATCATCCCTAACCCAAATGGAGTCTACCACCTAGAGGATGGCCAAAATTGAGCTTTGATGCCATGGAAACCCAGCCAAAATTGAGCTTTGATGCCATGGAAACCCAAATGGACCCTACCACCCAAAGGATGGACAAACTTGAACTACAATGGCATGTCAAAACATAATTCTGAAGAAACTAACATAGGTGGATGCATAAGCAAGCATAAAAACAACTTTGTTGAACTCGGAATCTTATTGGAAAGAGTGTAGAGAACAAAAAAAATCCTATTGAACAACCAATAATCGAGGGGGATTCCAAGATTATAATCAATAAATGAATTGAATCAGTACAAGACCAACTTTTATTTTTTCAATTTCAATCAATCACAATAATAACAACCATGCAAGATCTAACAAATAAGCACCACAAGGAGAACACAAGATTTACGTGGAAACCCTTGCGGGAGAAAACCACGGCAAAATATTGCTTATATATAAATCTATTTTACAATCTTTGTAGGCTCCAACCTACAAGAGACACCAATCTCCTCTTGTATAATTTGTGAGCACCAACCCACTGGAGACACCAATCCCCGCTTGTGAACACCAATCCACAACTGAGCACCAACCCAATAAGAGACACCAATCTCTTGATAAGGCACCAACCTACTACAGATCTGGATCAATATCTTCTTTCAATGAGTGATGAGCAAATACTCTCAAATTGCAAGTTCTTCTTCTCAAATCTGCTTCTATTCTTCTCTATCCAACTATCATAAATCTCATCTCTATATATGCCCAATCTTTTCTTCTAGATCTGCACAATCTTCTCTTTTAAATCTGCATCAACACCCTCCTCTATATCTGCATAAACTCTTACACTTTTCTTCATAAATCTGCCATATATTCTTCACAAATCTGCCTTAAACTCTTATTATAAATCTGCCATCAATCCTTCAAATCTGCCTCATATGATTTCCTCTTTTAATTCTTCATATGTAGATCTGAAGTGTTACAAGATATATTCTTTTATTTCCACACTCCACTCTTTTATTTCTGCTCTTACTCAGAAATAATCCCTGGCAACAAGGAATTGTTAGGGTTAGCCGGCAGAAGATATCAATTAAATGCAAATAAAGATTAAACAGAGGAATGGAAATACACAGAAATAATAATAGCGAGAGACAAGTTTTAACGTCGTTCACCCAAACTCGGGCTACATCCACCAAACAGAGAGTCCAATATTATTATCCAGTAAATCAAACCGATTACAATCAACAATCCCTGCAACTCAATACCGTTGCAAATGCTACAATACAATATCACCGAAAACCCTAACCCTTAGCCGCTTTTTATCAAGCCTTTTTGTCGGTTACAAAAATAGGGTTTTCTTCTATCGGTCACAAAAATAGGATTTTTTATGTCGGCTCTAAAAAAAAATTTCGGGGGTTGCGCCCCCGAACCCCGGCGAGAATACATGGCTAGTGTACAGTACTTTCCTGATCAGTCGCCACCTACCAACAATCTCCCACTTGGAGACTGATCCTGGACGACACGGCTGCACGTGCAGCTCCCACTGGAAATAAGCACCCTGGACTCTACTGTTCTATTTTTGTTATTTTTAGTCTAAAAGATCAACCGAAGCTGAAGAGGAGCTCAGCTTCTCCCTTGTCACTGCCTTTGTAAACATATCCACTGGATTTTCATCTGTATGTATCTTTTCCAGCCTTAACTGTCCATTATCTAACACCGATCGAATAAAGTGATACCTCAACTATATGTGTTTGGTCTTTGAATGCAAGGCAGAATTCTTTGCAAGATGTATGGCACTCTGGCTGTCCGTAAACAAGTAACTGTTAACCTGTGGTTCGCCCAATTCTTTCATGAAATATTGCAGCCATATCATCTCTTTGCTTGCCTCTGTTGCAGCTACATATTCTGCCTCTGTGATGGATAAAGCAACCACCTTTTGCAACCTGGAAATCCAACTAACCGCTGTTCCACCTACAGTAAAGACATAACCTGTAGTTCTCCGCCTAGTATCAATATGCCCTGCCAAATCTAAGTCTACATAACCTACTAAATCAGTATTAGAGCCCCCAAAACATAAGTGTTTATTGGATGTACCTCTAAAATATCTAAGAACCCATTTTATCGCATTCCAATGCTCTAATCCAAGATGACTCATATACCTGCTAACGACTCCTACAGCATGTGCAATATTCGGTCTCGTGCATACCATGGCATACATTAAACTTCCTACAGCTGAAGCATATGGTACCTTGGACATTTTCTCTTCCTCCTCTTGTGTCTTAGGATACATCTCCTTAATCAATTTCAAATGACTAGGCAAAGATGTGCTGACAGCTTTTGCATTCTCCATGTGGAATCTCTGCAACACCTTTTCAACATAAGCAGCCTGAGATAGAGTCAATTTTATGTTCTTCCTATCTCTGCAAATTTTCATACCAAGGATTTGTTTTGCTGCCCTCAAATCCTTCATATCAAATGACTGTGCTAACTGATGTTTTAACTCTCTGATGTTAGACCCAGCTACAAGCATGTCATTAACATATAAACATAAAATAATGTAGCTGTCATTATCCAACCTCTTAAAATAAACACAATGGTCAGAATTACATCTACTGTAGCCTTGCTCAGCCATAAAACTATCAAATTTCAAATACCATTGCCGAGGTGCTTGTTTCAGGCCATACAAACTCTTCTTTAATCTGCACACCAGTTTCTCCTTACCTCTGACCTCAAATCCTTGGGGTTGTTCCATGTATATCTCCTCCTCCAAATCACCATGGAGAAAGGCAGTTTTCACATCTAGCTGTTCCAAATGCAAATCTTCAGCAGCCACAATACTTAAAACAGTACGAATAGAAGTCATCTTGACAACCGGAGAAAATATCTCATCAAAATCAATGCCCTTTTTCTGTGCAAATCCTTTTACAACTAACCTGGCCTTAAATCTTTTCTTACCTCCATCTTCCTCTTTTAGGCGGTAAACCCATTTGTTTAGTAAAGCCTTTTTACCTGCAGGTAACTTACATAATTCCCAAGTCTGATTTTTCAGCAACGAGTCAATTTCTTCTTTCATGGCAAGCTCCCACTGAACCTGTGTATCCACCTGCATAACTTCATCATACCCTTCTGGTTCACCAGCATCTGTTAACAAAAGAGAATACAAAGAGGGAGAAAACCTTTCAGGAGGTCTACTTATTCTTGTTGATCTTCTAACATTCACTGGAGTTTGTGGTATTTCTGGTTGTTGTTGCGGAGCATGAGGAACCACTGGAACATCACTATTTGGAGTATCATCCAGCACCACATAATCCTTTTCTTTCTTCTCATGCTGCTGCAACTGATCTTTGTACAACACCTTCTCATTGAATATAACATCCCTGCTTCTCACAATTTTCTGATTTTCAAAATCCCAAAGCCTATAACCAAATTCATCAATGCCATATCCAACGAAGGTACACTTTTTTGATTTTGCATCTAACTTGGTTCTATTTTCAGAATCTATATGTGCAAATGCTTCACATCCGAAGGTTTTGAGAAAAAAATAACTCACCTTCTTACCTGTCCATGCTTCCTCTGGAACACCACAACCCAAAGGAACTGAAGGACCTCTATTAATTAAATATACAGCAGTGTTGACAGCCTTTGCCCACATGTTTAAAGGCAGCCCAACATGCAATCTCATGGTCCTTACACGCTCCATTATTGTCCTATTCATGCATTCAGCCACTCCATTTTCCTGTGGAGTCCCTGAAACCGTTTTCTGCCTACGAATTCCATTAAAGGAACAATAATCCTCAAATTCTTTGCTGCAATACTCACCACCATTATCAGATCTGAGACATTTTAATCTTTTACCCGTCTCATTCTCAACCAAGCTTCTCCATTTCTTAAATGTTTCAAATACATCAGATTTCTGCCTAAGGAAATAAATCCATACCTTCCTAGTTGCATCATCTATGAATGTAACATAATACCAAGAACCACCGAGAGAAGATACCTGAGCTAGTCCCCATACATCTGTATGCACAAGCTCCAATGTTTCATTTTTCTTTTGCTTCCCATCCTTAAAAAAACTGACTTTTGTTTGCCATACACACAACTTTCACAGAAATCCATATTAATACATTTCAGACCTGGTAAAACTTTCTTAGAATGAAGTACCTTCATACCTTTTTCACTCATATGCCCAAGTCTGTTATGCCACAGTGTTGTCTCAGAACCTGCAACAACTTTTTCAGTCTTTTCCTGCAAATCTGCAGCAACTGTTCCTGAACCTGTTTGTTTTTTCTCTGCAATAGCTAAAGTAGAAGGAACAGTGTGACCTGTACAAAGATATAAGGTGCCTACTTTCACACCTTTTGCTACTATTAAGGCAACTTTTGAAACCTTCCAATTTTTATCAGTAAATGTAACAATGCAACCTTGTTCAGCTGGCTGCCCTGTTGAAATTAAATTCCTATTGAGCCTTGGAACGTGCCTTACCTCTTGTAGTAGCCAAGGATTCCCATTCTGCAACTTAATCTTGATTCTTCCCTTTCCAACAATCTGACAGGATTCGTTATCACCCAAATAAACCAGTCCAAAATCCCCTTGGACATAATCAAGAAAATAACTTCTATGGGGCATAGCATGAAATGAGGCCCCTGAATCTAAAACCCATGAATCATCAGCATTATCTAGAGAAAGAATCAAAGCATCATCTTAAGATTTATTACTTACCACATTTGCTTCCTTGTTGCCTTCTTGTTTGTCTCCTTTATTTTTCCGAGACCAGCAATCTTTCTTCAGATGACCTGATTTCCCACAATACCAGCAATCCTTCTGTCCTCTAGTTTGGAATCTTTTGTGTAAGATACCCAACTAGTTCTACTAAAATTTTTCCTTAACTTAGATAAATTTACTTGTACTTAACTTATCAACTACTCAACAACTTAATCATATATATCAAAGATAATAACTTGACTAAATCAATCTTGAAGCTGGGTACTTGTCTTATTACTTGATTCAATGCAAATGTCTTATTACAAAGATAATGCTTTCAATAGCATGAAGTTACAAACTTATTCAAATGGAAATACAAAAGAAGGCCTTGAAGCCTTGATGTTTACAATGACTTCCTCACTTGATCAACTCAATTGAACTCAATGATGTCAACTGAATGTCAACACCTCACAATACAAGGGAGCATCACCTTGTCAATTGAGGGAGCATCACCCCAACACTTGAAACTCGTAGGTCTCAAGAATACAAGCTACAAGCTTTGCAGAGAGAAATTCGCCAAAAGATCATATGATAAATGAATGAGAGGGCTCCTCCTTTTATAGGCCTTCCAAAGGCAATGAAGGCACGTTTTTCAATGCACAAAGAGGACCCAAGGCACATTTCCCAAGAAGCATATCCAAGGGAATATTCCTCTCGACAACTCATCCTGAGTTGGCAAACTTATCCAAAGACCTTGTCACGAATCCCAAAGTCACCCTGTCGACCAATGAGAGCTCAGGTAGTTACAACTACCTTATCTTCTGACTAGGCGCCAAGTTGAGATGTCTAGGACATGCAAGTGCGCCCTGTTTGTTCTAGGCGTCAGTTGAGGTGGTTGCATCATGAGATTGCGCCTAACTTGGAAAGAGCTTTCCAATATTGTCATCTTGATCCAGAAAGGTGTCTTGACACTTAACTTATTCAATTTCCTTGAGGCGCTCATTGGAATTGATCAAGGCGCCACTTGAGGTTAGGCGCTACCAAGGAAGTGCACCTCACTTAGACTTCAATTCTAGGCGCCCAACTGAAGTAGCAAAGGTATAGACTAGACTCTAGGCGCCAAAATGATGTTACAACTGCAGGGTTTTCAAGACTAAGCGCCAACTTGAGATGATTCCTTCATGATATTGCGCCTTGCTAGGGTTAGGCGCCAAACTGAGGGTGTAGAGGCATGGAGATGCGCCTAGTGAAGTCTAGTGATGCCATATGTTTTCAAACTCTTACCAATCATTCAATTAAGACTTCTTTAATCTCTGATTCAAGATTGAGCGCCCAAATGAGTTCTTTGGAATCTAGGCGCAATATAAGCTTTCCAAAACATTTCTTTGCCAAGGCGCATTCCCAGGGTCCCAAAGCCATGATCCAGCGCTTATGTTCCAACTTATCATTTTTGCAAGGAAATTTGAAAGCAACTTAACCTTAAATGAATATGATCTTTCCCCTGATGGAGCGCCTTGCATCTAAACTAGTCTTGAAGACTTGCATCAATCCTTAGGCGCACTTTTGAGGGAGTTTCCACCTTAGGCGCCAAAATGGAAGTGCTTCATCAAAATGTGCATCTCACATATCTTTCAATCCTAGGTGCCAGAGTTAAAAATTTTTGGCCAACACATGCACCTAAGCTGGAGGTTTCCTTCTTTAACTTTGATTGTTCACCCAAGTGACTTCTCTAACTTCAAAGCCTTCAATCAATCAACCATCCATGCTAGGCGTTCAAATAGAAGATTCTTGACCCAATATGCGCCTAGGTAGCAAGTTATCTTTTCTTCGAAACTTCTAACTTTTTACTTGACCTCCTGGTTTATAGATGACTTCATCTTCTTGGTTCTTGCCTTTAAGGTCCAAAGCGCCCATCATGGTGACTTCAACATAACATTGGCGCCCAAGCATGAAAGCTTCATCTACACTTACTTTGCTTAACTCAAAACTAGGCGCCAGATTGGAGGAGGTTATTCACAAGGAGCGCCAAGTTGGATCCCTTACTCAGTGCTATAAAGGACCCTGAAAGGTTAGGCGCCAAAGTGAGCCAGAATTACCTAAGAATGCGCGTAAACTTCATGAAATCATCTTTTGACAAAGTGACCGTCGGAGTTGATGAAATGACTCTCAGACTTAGTCAAATTTTGGGTTTCTGACTTAGATCCTGCAAAATAATAAAACAGTGTTAGTCAAAACCAATTCATTCCCTCATCATTTTGAATTAGCCTCCGGGAATGAGCAATAGGCTAATGCATTCTTCACTTGATGATCCAGCCGGAAACGGGGACATGACAGTCTCCCCTTCCCGGTATTGCTTGTCCTCAAGCAATTGAAGGTTAGGATGCCTTAGAATCTTTTCTCCTTCCCGAGTAGCATCCTCCATTGGCAACCCTTTCCATTTCACCAAATATTCTCTTATACTCCAATTGCGCAGTTTCTTCTCCCTTATATCCACCACACTTTCAGGTTCAAGTGCAAGCATTCCTTCTTCATCGAGTGGTGGTAGTTCATCAGATGAAACCACATGTTGTCCTAGTGCCTTTTTGCGACATGACACATGAAACACATTGTGGATGTGGCTTCCTGCTGGCAAGTCAAGTTCATATGCCTCTTCCCCTACTCTTCTCAACACCTTATAGGGTCCGTAGAACCTTGGTTTCAATTTCTCTACACCTGACTTCTTCAAAGTACTCTGTCTATATGGCTGAAGGCGCAAAAACACCATGTCACCTCCTTCAAAGTTTCGTTCAACCTGGTGTCTGTCAACATACAACTTCTGCTGATTTTGAGCTCTTTGCAAATTGTCCTCAAGGACTCAAAACATCTTGAGTATCCTTCATCAATTCACTTGCACGGGGAGCTCTACTATCATCCAGTGCCAGATCAACAAATGAAACTGCTTCATACCCATACAAAGCTCGGAAGGGAGTCATGCCAATTGACATGTGAAAAGTGGTGTTGTAGTAGTATTCACCTAGATGTAGCCACTTAATCCAAGCACACTGATGATCAGACACAGTTTCTCAAGTATCCCTCAAGCCATTTATTTACTATCTCAGTCTGTCCATCAGTTTGAGGATGGTAACTAGTGCTTGGTGTTAAGTCAGTTCCAGCTAATCGGAATAGTTCTCTCCAAAATACACTGATGAACCAGCTATCTCTATCACTGACTATGGTCTTAGGAAGGCCATGTAGTCTGAAGACTTCACGAAAGAATAACTCAGCTACTTGTAAGGCTGATGACTCAACTGGAATTGCAAAGAAATGAGCATAATTGGTTAACCTATCCACAACTACATAGATGCAGTCTCTTCCATTCACCTTCGGAAGACCTGTGATGAAGTCCATAGAGATACTCTCCCACTTATGTTCAGGAATTGGCAGTGGTTGGAGTAATCCTGCTGGAAATGTATGCTCTGACTTATTCTGTTGACAAGTCAGACACTCCCTGACATACTGAAGAACTTCTTCCTTCAGACCTTTCCAAGTGAACCTTTCCCTGATCTGTCTGTAGGTCTTGAAGTAACCAGGGTGTCCTGCAAGTGGAGCATCATGGTATGTCTGCAAAATCTGTTGCTTTAATTCCGATTCAGGAGTTAGATAGATTCTATCTTTATAATAGATGATATCATCAACCATCTTGTATCTATCATCCTGAATGACTTCATCCATGATCTCACAAGCAAATTTAGATTTGGAATACTCAACTAGAAGCTGAGACTTCCAATCAACTGAAACTTTGCTCAGGGCACAAACAGCAGGTCTTCTAGACAGGGCATCAGCAACCACATTCTTCTTGCCTTTCACATATTCAATGTTGAAATCATATGCCTGTATCTTCACAACCCACTTCTGATGTCTTTCATTCAAATCCTTTTGCCCTAGAAAGTATTTCAAACTGTTGTGATCAGTTCTGACCACAAACTTAGATCTAACTAGATACTGGCAGAACTTAGCCAAGGCATGCATGATTGCCAGCATCTCTTTATCATAAGTTGAGTACAATCTTTCTGTGTCCTTCAACTTTCTGCTTTCGAACGCGATGGGATGACGATCTTGCATCAATACTGCTCCAATGCCTTCTCCAAAAGCATCACATTCTAAAACAAAGGACTTGGTAAAATCTGGCAAAGCCAACACTGGTGCTGTACTCATAACTTCCTTCAATCTGTCAAAAGCAGCTTGAGCTTCTATTGACCAGATGAAAGCACCTTTCTTTGTTAGATTTGTCAAGGGTGCAGCAAGCTGTGAGAATCCCCTAACAAATCTCTGTAATAGCTGCAAAGGCCAAGGAAACCTCTTAGTTCAGATACGTTCCTGGGAACTGGCCAATTGCGAATGGCTCTTCTTGAACTTTTACTCCATTAGCTCCGATCACATGACCCAGATATAGGATCTCCCTCAAGCCAAATTCACACTTAGACATCTTTGCATACAAAGATTGATTCTCCATGGCGTTCAAGACTTCATCTAAGTGTTGGAGATGTTCTTCCCATGTCTTGCTGTAAATCAAGATGTCGTCAAAGAAAACCAACAGATACTTTCTCAACTGCTTGTTAAAAACATGATTCATGCAAGACTGGAAAGTAGCTGGTGCATTAGTTAATCCAAACGGCATCACCATAAATTCATAATGTTCGTAATGGCATCTGAATGCTGTCTTTGGAATGTCTTCTTCTCGGACATGAATTTGGTGGTAACCAGATCGAAGATCTATTTTTGAGAAATAGATTGCTCCATGCAACTCATCAAGTAGTTCATCAATCCTAGGTATTGGATACCTATTCTTGATGGTCTTCTTATTCAATGCGCGATAGTCAATACACATCCGCATTGTTCCATCCTTCTTCACTAGCACCACAGATGATGCAAATGGACTTGATGATGGCCTTATGTGCCCCATATCGATCAATTCTTTGATCGTCTTCTCAATTTCAATCTTGAAATGTCTCGGGTGCCGATAGGGTGCAATGTTGACAGGTTTAGCCCCATCCTCCAATTCAATGACATGTTCAAAACCTCTATCAGGAGGTATGCCTGGAGGTATATCCCTAAACACCTTTCCATGCTTATCCAACATTGCCTAGATATTCGCAGGATAAAGTTCTTCAACAGAGAGAATCTGGTTGTCCTTGATACAGACCTATGCTGCCCACTCGATGTCATTATGCCTGAACAATGCTTCCATGCGTTTAGCTGAGACCACTCTAGGGTTCCCATCAGACACTGACTTCAGCTTGATCTTCCTTCCCTCATGCATGAACTCCAATTCCATCTTCTGAAAGTCCTGGACTATTCTTCCAAGTGAATGTAACCATTGTACTCCAAGCACTACATCAATATGCCCCAGTCCAACTACATAGAAATCATCCTGTAAAGAATAATCTCCCATTTGAATTTGTAGTTGGTTCACCCTTCTGGTACAACTCATCAGGAAACCATCAACAACAGCTATTTGAAATCCTTCGAAGTCTTCAACTGTTAGACCCCGCCTTGCTACCAAACCTTCATCTATGAAGTTGTGAGTAGCACCACTGTTAATGAGACAGGTGACTCTTTGACCCTTCACAACTCCTCTAATGCGGAAGGCATGATACTTAGGTACTCCTGAAATAGTTGCTAATGTTATTTTGTCAGTAGTTCCTTCCGTGACATTAAGAGTCGGTTGTTCATGTACCTCCTCTTCATCTTGAGTTGACTCTTCTTCACTCAGTGACTCCTCTTCACTTCCATCATCAGATACAACTTCAATCAGATGAGCTTTACCTCTACCAAGGCATCTGTGTCCTAGTTCCCAAGGTTGCTTGCAAGAAAAGCAGAGTTTCTTCCTTCTAAGCTCGTCTCTTTCAGCTGCAGATGTGCCTTGAGTCATCTTTTGAGGAAAAGAGGGTTTCCTTTGAGTAGAACTGACGCCTTTATAGAACTTCCTCTTAGGCTGGTATACAGGAGTAGTATCAAGATCAAGAGCAAAGTCAATTGCTTCTTCCAAGTTTGATGGCCTTTGTACCTTTACCAATGGCTTAATCTGATTGTTCAATCCCTCAATGAACAACATAGTGATTCTTCGGTCAGTCATATCAGGTACCATCACTGCTATCTTCTGAAACTCATTTACATACTGCACAACCCTACCTTCTTGTTTGAGTTGAGCTAGTTCGCGATAGTACATTTTAGTATCTTTTCTATCAAACCTCTGAATCAACTTGGTCACAAACTCCTCATAGGAATTTATCCTATCATGATATTGAGAGACTAGGCCATGATGCCACCATTCATAAGCCAAACCTTCAAGATGCATTGTAGCAAATTGAATTGCCTTCTTTTCTGTTAAAGGCTTAAGAGAAAGGTATGTATCCAGCTTGTTTACCCAAGCTCTAGCACTGAGCTTACCACTTCCATCAAAGGTAGGAATGGGGACTCGATTTAAGGCTTCTTTATAATCCTTTGTATCATCATCCCTCCTAGGATGATAGCCTCTAGCTCTACCTCACCTGTCCCTATCTTCCCTCTTTTGTCGGCAATATTCATTGAAAGTCATCATATCCCGAACACGATCTGGTAGTCTGGCATAGAGATCTGCAAAGAGTGCTACTTCATCTTCGAAGTTATTCTGATCTTCTTTATCAAACTCTTCATCAGCTTCATTAACTTGTTCAGGTGGTGGCGGAAGGAAAGTTGGTCTTAAGGGCCTATCAACTGTAGGAGATCGTGTGCGAACTCTTCTGCCTGTTGCACTAGCAGCATCATCATCAACTTGTCTTTCTTGTCGCTCAGGTCTAGCTGCATCTCTACGACCTTGTCCAGCTACTTCACCTTGATTCATGTTTTGAAGGGATTGAAGGACTTGTTGCAATATTTGAGCTGTTTGTTGTTGTCCGACGGCAATGTTCCTAAACATCTCCCTTGCTTCACATTCACCATCAACAGGTGGACTTCTACTTCTCTTTCCTCAGCCATGTTAGTTGCAGCTTCTGTATGATGTTGTTGTTGTTGTTGTCTAGCTCTTCTTGTATAATACCTGTGTGGACCTACTTCGGGTGGCTGCATAACCCAGAGGCTGGCAGGATCCAAGCTCTGATACCACTGTAAGATACCCAACTAGTTCTACTAAAATTTTTCCTTAACTTAGATAAATTTACTTGTACTTAACTTATCAACTACTCAACAACTTAATCATATATATCAAAGATAATAACTTGACTGAATCAATCTTGAAGCTGGGTACTTGTCTTATTACTTGACTCAATGCAAATGTCTTATTACAGAGATAATGCTTTCAATAGCATGAAGTTACAAACTTATTCAAATAGAAATACAAAAGAAGGCCTTGAAGCCTTGATGTTTACCATGACTTCCTCACTTGATCAACTCAATTGAACTCAATGATGTCAACTGAATGTCAACACCTCACAATACAACAAGGGAGCATCACCTTGTCAGTTGAGGGAGCATCACCCCAACACTTGAAACTCGCAGGTCTCAAGAATACAAGCTACAAGCTTTGCAGAGAGAAATTCGCCAAAAGATCAGATGATAAATGAATGAGAGGGCTCCTCCTTTTATAGGCCTTCCAAAGGCAATGAGGGCACGTTTTTCAATGCACAAAGAGGAGCCAAGGCACGTTTCCCAAGAAGCATATCCAAGGGAATATTCCTCTCGACAACTCATCCTGAGTTGGCAAACTTATCCAAAGACCTTGTCACGGATCCCAAAGTCACCCTGTCGACCAATGAGAGCTCAGGTAGTTACAACTACCTTATCTTCTGACTAGGCGCCAAGTTGAGATGTCTGGGACATGCAAGTGCGCCCTGTTTGTTCTAGGCGTCAATTGAGGTTGTTGCATCATGAGATTGCGCCTAACTTGGAAAGAGCTTTCAAATATTGTCATCTTGATCCAGAAAGGTGTCTTGACACTTAACTTATTCAATTTCCTTGAGACGCTCATTGGAATTGATCAAGGCGCCACTTGAGGTTAGGCGCTACCAAGGAAGTGCGCCTCACTTAGAATTCAATTCTAGGCGCCCAACTGAAGTAGCAAAGGTATAGACTAGACTCTAGGCGCCAAAATGATGTTACAACTACAGGGTTTTCAAGACTAAGCGCCAACTTGAGATGATTCCTTCATGATATTGCGCCTTGCTAGGGTTAGGCGCCAATTGAGGTTTGCAAAGATCCTAAAGAGGGTGTTTAAATGCTAGGCGCCAAACTGAGGGTGTAGAGGCATGGAGATGCGCCTAGTGAAGTCTGGTGATGCCATATGTTTTCAAACTCTTACCAATCATTCAATGAAGACTTCTTTAAGCGCCCAAATGAGTTCTTTGGAATCTAGGCGCAATATAAGCTTTCCAAAACATTTCTTTGCCAAGGCGCATTCCTAGGGTCCCAAAGCCATGATCCAGCGCTTATGTTCCAACTTATCATTTTTGCAAGGAAATTTGAAAGCAACTTAACCTTAAATGAATATGATCTTTCCCCTGATGGAGCGCCTTGCATCTAAACTAGTCTTGAAGACTTGCATCAATCCTTAGGCACACTTTTGAGGGAGTTTCCACCTTAGGCGCCAAAATGGAAGTGCTTCATCAAAATGTGCATCTCACATATCTTTCAATCCTAGGCGCCATAGTTAAAGAGTTTTGGCCAACACATGCGCCTAAGCTTTAACTTTGATTGTTCACCCAAGTGATTTCTCTAACTTCAAAGCCTTCAATCAATCAACCATCCATGCTAGGCGTTCAAATAGAAGATTCTTGACCCAATATGCGCCTAGGTAGCAAGTTATCTTTTCTTCGAAACTTCTAACTTTTTACTTGACCTCCTGGTTTATAGATGACTTCATCTTCTTGGTTCTTGCCTTTAAGGTCCAAAGCGCCCATCATGGTGACTTCAACATAACATTGGCGCCCAAGCATGAAAGCTTCATCTACACTTACTTTGCTTAACTCAAAACTAGGCGCCAGATTGAAGGAGGTTATTCACAAGGAGCGCCAAGTTGGATCCCTTACTCAGTGCTATAAAGGATCTTGAAAGGTTAGGCGCCAAAGTGAGCCAGAATTACCTAAGAATGCACCTAAACTTCATGAAATCATCTTTTGACAAAGTGACCGCCGGAGTTGATGAAATGACTCTCAGACTTAGTCAAATTTTGGGTTTCTGACTTAGATCCTACAAAACAATAAAACAGTGTTAGTCAAAACCAATTCATTCCCTCATCATTTTGAATTAGCCTCCGAGAATGAGCAATAGGCTAATCCATTCTTCACTTGATGATCAAGCCGGAAACGGGGACATGACATTTTGTCCTTTGATTTTCCTCGTGACTTCCCATGACCTCCAGAACCTTTTCCTCTCTCCTTTGATCTGCCCCTGCTTTCTGCATTCAAAACACTGCCTGATGTGGATCCACCTAAGCTTTTCTTACGAATTTCCTCACTCAGAATAACACCAACAACATCATCAAATTTCAGGGTATTTGAACCAGAAACAGAGTTACTAACCGCCATTACCAAACTATCCCAGCTTTCAGGCAATGAACATAATATCAAAAGAGCTCTAACTTCTTCATCAAATTTTACATTTACAGAAGTCAATTGACTGACAATCGTATTAAATTCATTTAAATGACCTGTCACAGATCCACCTTCAACCATTTTCAAATTAAACAAACGCTTCATGAGAAATACCTTATTTGAGACTGAGGGTTTTTCATACAATTCAGCCAAAGCTTTCATCAGACCATCTGTTGTCTTCGCTTCCGTTATATTGAATGCCACCGATGGTGCCAGGCACAACCGAATGGTTCCCAGTGCCTTTCTGTCAAGAAGATTCCAATCCTCATCAGACATTGTTGTCGGTTTCTTGGCTACTCCTTCCAACGGCATCCATAAATCCTTTTGATAGAGGTAATCCTCCATCTGCATCTTCCATAACTAATAGTTCTGCCCATTGAATTTATCAACCTTCAATTTACCCTCATCCGCCATTGCTCCCACTCAACCGTGAGACTTTCCTACAGACGATAATCAAACACAACCCGCTCTGATACCACTTGTTAGGGTTAGCCAACAGAAGATATCAATTAAATGCAAATAAAGATTAAACAGAGGAATGGAAATACACAGAAATAATAACAGCGAGAGACAAGTTTTAACGTGGTTCACCCAAACTTGGGCTACATCCACCAAACAGAGAGTCCAATATTATTATCCAGTAAATCAAACCGATTACAATCAGCAATCCCTGCAACTCAATACCGTTGCAAATGCTACAATACAATATCACCGAAAACCCCAACCCTTAGCTACTTTTTATCAAGCCTTTTTGTCGGTTACAAAAATAGAGTTTTCTTATGTCGGTCCCAAAAATATGATTTTTTATGTCAGCTCTAAAAAAAAAATTCGGGGGCTGCGCCCCCGAACCCCGGCGAGGATACATGGCTAGTGTACAGTACTTTCCTGATCAGTCGCCACCTACCAACAGGAATTACATGATCCCCAGGTTTATCTTCAGTAACACCCTCACCTACACTTTCAACAATCCTAGCAAACTCGTGTCCAAGAATATGGGGGAAAAGACCCTATGGATCTTTCCTATCCCAAGTGTATGCAACTGTGTGGCAGAGTGTTCTATTTCTTAAATCTTATCAATTCACTATTAACTCTTCATTGTGTTAATTGGCACATATTCATACATTACTATCTGTATTACTATTTATATATAGAGCTCCTCCACTTCAAATTTTCCAGAGAATGAAAATTGGATTACAGATGGCGTGCATTTCCCATTGGATGTGCTTCCATAATTTGTGCCTGTACTCACCCTCATCCACTTTGCTTTCAAATGTTGCATTAAAACTTGCTCTGTCATTTCATTTCTTGAATACCAATGTCTTTGGCTCCACACTTACCTTTATGTTGGGACTGCTCTTCACTCACACTTTGTATATGGCACTACCACTATCCACGTTGTTCATCGTTCTTCTCTTTACCTAAACACACTCTCCATATTTGAACACAGCAGAAAAAGATGTGAAACTCAGATCTAAACCAGAGTCAGATTCAAGTCAAGGAGGCCACTTGTTGAGAGATGAAAAATGAATTTGTCCCCTTTATCACCTGCATTTCTCTTGCAAAGCTCCTCCATGATGGCGTTCTCAAGATTGATATCCATTGTCTTCTTGCTAGACATGTAACCAGCCATGCTTCTGTCCCTAAGTGGCCGGGCCTTCTAAATGGGCGAAAACATTTCAGGAGGTAGATTTTTTGCATTGGAGTTTGGCTCTAGTGTTCACCATTTTCAACATCTATTGCGTTGAATCCATTCACAGTCTAGTTTGTCCCTTTTGTTATCGAAGACTAGAATGTTTGCATCTTTCCAAGGTTGCGATTTTTAAGCAATCGTATCAACCTCCCGTGCTTCATCACCATTGTTTTGATTTTGCCGCACCAAGAATGGAGCCCATGCAGCTTGAATGGCCACAACAAGTTGTTTGCTTTCGTGAAATTAGAACCAACAGTAAGAATCTCACGTATAAGATCTTCAATATAAATAGTGCCATATTGACTTCAAATCTTCTCAATGACAAAGTTGTCAATCAAAGGAACCCGCTGCTTATCTATCTTTCCATACCTTCTCTTGTAAATCAGCTCTTTTATACATTTTTTTTTAGATTGGGATATCCAAAGGTCACATATGGCACAACTTGATACAACATGTTCGTTGTTGCTTTGTTCACTTTTAGAAAGACTCCATTGAAGATCTGCCTCAAACGCAGAAGTTGTAAAATCTTTCTTGTCTTTGAATGCATATAACTGATACCACGGATTCAAATAAAGAACAATATCTTAGCTTCTAGCTCAACATAAAAACCTCTTTTCATTTTTGCCTCTTAAATCCAATAACCTCCCATTCCTGGTTCGTTTAATCCTTTGTTTATTGCTTAGCCATCACATTGCATAAAAATTAATCAAAAGTTTTGGTTTTTGTCCACATCAAACACCTTTAAAACAAATTTAATTTCTAGCTTGATATTTTGTTCTATAGACATCCACCACTGCTGCATGTGATAATATAACATTATGAGCAGCCAGGTAGGGTTTTGTTTCTGAATTTCCATTAGCACAATTTCCAAACTGCCAAGAACACCAAGGAGGAAGAAAGGATCCTGAAAGATAACTGCTCTGAACAAATATACTCGGCCCATTGAATGTTGCCCAATATTTCACTCTATCTCTGAAAGCTGCAAAGCAAACATTTGCAAATGCCTTGAAGTCCTTGATGATATGGGGATTTAACCAGCCCCCATATGAGTCCTGTAAATGCTGTGGAAGATCACAACAATTCAATGTCATGAATAGTTCAGTTCCCTTGTCACACCCATAGCCTTCAATCGACCACTTGCTGCCAGTATCATCTAGTAAACTCAGCTACTCCATACTACAGCTATCCATTGCTCTTCTCCTTTTCTATTTTGTTCTCCTATGTTTTCTCTTCCCTCTCTTCATTCCTTTGCCGGTTTGAAACAAAACGGGATCAGTTGTTATTTCTCCACAATTTGTCGGCGTCTAATGGGAGTTTCAAAACCAAGTCTTAAGCCCGACAAATTATTTTCTCCAAACTTTTGTCGGCATTTTAATAACCATTTAGAACCTATCGGCACTTTATGGGGTTGTGAGAACCATGGGAAGTGTTGATTGGGAATTTTGGGAGGTAATGAAACCAATAAAAAGAAGGCCAACAACTATTCAAAACAAAAACTTGCATCAACTTTTGTGTGCTATGGAAACTATAAAATGTCGATATCTCTTATATATAAACATTTCGTCCATATTTAAAATTTCACAAGTATGGCAATAGAAATACCTCTCAGCCAAAACTTCACCTTCCACAAGATGACATCTCTTCAAAGTGTCTTTATCCAATGGTTCATATTTGCAGAAAAGTTTTAACTCAAAATGATTCGTGCTATCAATATTGAACGTTGCACAAATATAATTTAAAATCGAATGTTCTAATAAATTCCATCATTAAAGCTTTAATATTTTTAGATGAAGACACATTAATGGCAACCTTCAACCACAAGCCATGAACATACAAAAATTTAATCACCTTGGCTGATCGAGCACTATTGTCTTTGATTTAGCAGGAATGAAATAAAAACACGCTTGCAAATCCACCATTATATTTTGTCAAAACTTGTATCACCTCCGACAAAAACCTAATCAAGCATATCATTACCCTCACACAAATTACGAGGAGGACGAGACATGACATGGTGTGGAGCACATAGATGCCTGAGGGGAACATATTTAAATGTCAACACCTTGCAACTATGAACACAAATTTGCGACTTCAATTTGGCAAGTGATTTGACAATTGAGGATGATTGGGGACATTTGCAACCAAGACCCAACAATGTGTACATTCAAATTTTTCAAGTCAAACAAGTTGACACGACAGAGGAAATCAACATGAAATTTAGAACATCGACATATAATGTAGGATAGCGACTTGACGACACAGGTCAATTCAATGAGAATAAAAAGTTTAAAATTTGGCGAGGTCAAGAACGAGGCAAACAAGTTCAACTAGTAGTCACATGTAATATTAAAATTAACGGACGAGACAATTTGTAATTAAGCTTGCATATCATGCAAGCAATTGTAGTTAGGGTAGAAATCAAGTTAGTTTAATTCATTTATTTCCATGCAATTGTTTGTAAATAGTATAAATAAGTGTCATTTGCACTTAGATAATTAACGGCAATTCTCATGCCTACATATTGTTGAAATTGCTATTCAATGTTATTGTCAATCCAAAATTCATTATTCATTCAATGGGATTTACTACACCTACTTTGCTTCTAAATTACTATTGAAGTGTTCTATCTTATGTCTTAATGTACCTTTATGAGTTAAATATCACTTAACATTTACTGAAAGCTTTGTATTGCAATAATTGTAGGGCCGGTCTCTTGTAGCTTTAAATGCAACAACTGTGTTTATCTTATAATGTTTGGTGTCATTTGAGACTTATGTACATGTAATGTCCCCATTTTCTTGAGCATCAGAGTTCGAAGGATTAGCCTATCATTCAACCCTCGTAGGCTAGTGTTCAGTGATTAGAGGGTCCAGTTGGGCGTTAATGAGCTCTTCAGGTGGCAATCGACAGTGTTTACCTCTCCAGAATGTTGGTACATTCTGAAGTTAAGCTATTCAGAGGTTTCAGGTTCCGTTTTGAGGCACTTACTATTTATAGTAAGTCAGTTGAATGTCAGTGGCCAACCTTTCTATTTTGGGAAAAGCATCTGGATGAGTAGTGGTTTCTGTGGTTGACCTCCTGGTTCTGACAGAAATGAAAAATAATAAATATTTTTGGAGTTATGACATTTTAATTATTAATAAAGTAATACTTTATTAATAATTAATTATGAAGTGCATATTATAATGTTTTATTAAAAGTGGGGCCATTTAATGATAAAAGACAAATTATAAAGTTAAGTTGTAGCCCTATGCCTAGGAGTCACAACTTAAAGTTGTTTTTAAAAGAGGGCCATGTGAATATTTAATAAATAATAAAATGAATTAATTGTGCAAAACGAAAATGGAAATAAAGGGGAAAAAAGATAGAAATAAAGAAAAGGATGGAAATAAGGGGAAAAAAGATGGAAAGTGATTAAAAGCATAGTTGCAAGACTCGGCAAAAACTCGGACAAAACTCGGGAACTTAAAAAATTGCTTAAACTTCATTAAAAACGCTTTTTTTTGCAAAATTCAATGATAAGATGCATCCAATGAGTCAATAAATGAGTACATAAAAGAAACAAGCTTAGTCTAGTTGTATTTGATTGATTTGAAAGCAAATTGGGTACAAAATGGCTAAGTCTGAAACCCTGAATTTGGCTAAGTCTCAAACCCTGAAACCCTGAAAAATTGGTTAAGTCTGAAATCTGATGGATCCTCCAAAATCTAGAATCTGCATGTTAAATCCCATGGATCTGGAACCTATCTCAAACATCCTGACAGTATATTTCAAAATATTTAAAGAATAAGAATCTTATACTTAAATATATTTTGAAATATACTGTCTCGCCGAGTTTTTTCTCAAGACTCGCCAAGTTTTTCAGAAAAACTCGGCAAAAACTCGCCGCGTACAAATGCACCAAAACTCGTTTCTGAAAAAGACTCACCGAGTTTTTAACCGAGTCTTGCATCTATGATTAAAAGGATGGAAATAAAAGTTTTCTTTCCAATTTTTCAAAAAGAAAGGTTTCCCTCTCATTTGAGCGCCCAAGTTGAGGAAGTTTCTAAATGTTTTCAAGGAGAAAAGAATAAAAGGGTGCAAAGTCCCCTCATTTGGGTATGTGGAATATTTGCTGATATTGTATGATGTGGCTTGTCCATTGATCCCAGGGCTTTGAGGACGAAAACCCTCATAGTTAACATCGGTTTCGGATTTGAGAGATAATCCCTAGCTGATCATTCAAGAGTAGCTTCACACAGAGGTTGCACAAGTGCTTATTGGAGATTTCAATGTGTTTTTTGGGAGTTTCCATCATTTCTATATTGCTGGTTTTGACAGTGCTGAATCGAAGATTTGCTCGTGGAGAGAATTTGAAGATAGAGATCGTTCTGGGTATTTGACCCATTTGTTTCTCATCCCTAGGCGACCGTTTGCCTACATTTTCAGAGCATTTGACGGAGTCTTTAATTTTTTAGAGCAATCGCCCTCCCTAGATGGTACAGCCATGCTGATGGCTGCTTTCAAGTTCGTGCATAAAATAATATCTACTATTTTGTCAGAGTTTCTTCATTGTGATTTGGGCGCCCAGGCTAGGAGGTTCATTTGTGACTAATTTGGCATCATTCGGAGGTCTAGAGAGAATTTGGTGAGCATTTTGGTGGTTTCCAACACTCATTCTGATAGGCTGGAATTTCTATCAGATTGTTGCTATTTACATATTTTCAGTATTTACACTGCCTTTTTGTATAGAAACTCATTGGAAGATATCAAGTAATAAAGTTCTTGTTCCAGCATATGTATCTATGGTTCTATGTTTTAATTTCTATGTGTACATGTGTTTTGTTGTTGCTGCATTTATATAAAAAAATAAAAATAAAAAATAAGTGGGTCATTATAGTACACTTGCTTTGTTTAGTCTCTACATCTAGCTAAGCAATGCAAGCATGTAGTTATAGGATTTAGTGTCAATCAAAAAACAAAAAATCCTTTGCCTTGTGTTGAAAGAGTATTTCATTCTTTTACACTAGGCAAACCCAAAAAGACACACATTTAAAGTGTTGGGACTTCGGTGATATTCACCTACAAAGAGTCCTGGCAAGAAGAGTTTATCTATAGTCTTGATTGTGGTGGAATGTAGTGAAATGCGATGAGTTTTAAGGTATTGCAGTATAGCAGACATAGCGATTTACATATGTTAATGATGTTGTAGGTCTTGCAGTACATCATATATGCTGGTTCACATTTGGTGGTGCTACGACAACAACCTCAAGTCATCGAACTCACAACCATGTATGAGTTTAGTGTTTGTTGGAACATGTTCAATGATGCAAGAGCACTTGCGGCAGAACTAGTGAACATGCAACATGATCTAAGGGTTGGATGTCCTAGAAGATGACACAAGGTGCCACAAGCAATCGAGAGTGAAGTTATGTTTGTATGTGCTACTGCAAGCAAGAAGTTGGTAGCGGTAGCTATATTGGAAACATACTAGTACTGATAGTGTAAAGGTTGTAACTTTTGATTCATAGTATGCAACAACGGCAAAATTTACAAGGTGATTATCCATGTGGAGACATTTTAATTAGTGATAAGTGCGGTATGTTGATGTCATGCATAGTCAGAATATGGTTCCATGATTCTTGGTATTCCACGAGTTGGTTAAACAGTTGGATGGTTGGTTTTCCCATGATTACATCTGTATATATTAGATTGTGTGAATGCACCAAGGTTACTTGAGGTTATGAATTCATTGTATAGACATTGAAGGCATTTGTGTACATTGTTGGTGTGTAAACACTTGAGAGATTGCAGAAGAAGGGTATGTTATAGATTGAAACTCTGTAAAAGGTTGTCCTAAGACCTAGTTGTATTGAATTGGTGTTGATTCTAAATAATACAATTGTGAGCAACTTTTGGTGGTGGGTTTTCTCCTGTAAGGGTTTCCCATGTAAAAATCTGTCTTATGTAATCTCGTGATTGTATATTGTTCCATTACTTTCATATGTATTGATTCTTTCGATTCGATACATGTTGACTATTAACTGAACACATAATCTTAATAATTTGTTATTTCAGTTTGTCTATCCACTGTCACAAGGGTGTAAATCCCTAACATTTGGTATCAGAGCAAGGTTGGTAATTTGGGTGGTATCTACTTCATAGGAGTGGAAACCCTGGCGTGTGCGGTGGTGTAACCCTATCACGTTTAAAAAGTTGAAGTTGATGTATAACTAGAATCAAACAAAATCTTTGAAGGATTTTGTGCGAAAGCGGAACATTAAATCTATGGTGAGCACATCAAAGTCTGAAATTAACAAATTCAATGGTTAGAACTTTGAATTATTGAAGTTGAAGATGGAGGATCTTCTAGTGGAAAGAGATCAGTGGACCATGGTATCTTCTTCAGTTAAACCCTTAGGTATGTCTGATGAAGATTGGGTAAAACTAAATAAGAAAGATAGAAGTACTATTCAATTATGTCTATCAAATTCTATGTTAATGAATGTGTCCTAAGAGCAAACAACAAATTCATTATGGAAGAAGATCAGTACGTTATATCAGTCCAATAGCCTGGCAATAAACTTGTTCTAAAAAATAAGTTATATTCTCTGAAAATGAGGGAGGGAGGCTTTGTAACTGATCAGTTGAAATGTTTTAATATGATATTGAGTCAACTTGTATCAATAGGAGTCAAGATGGATGAAGAGGACAAATGCATTGTGTTACTTTGTTCCTTACCAGATTCATGGGATAACCTTGTAATGTCTATAAGCAGTAATGATACAACACTTAAAATAGAAAATGTGATTAGTATTTTGTTAAGTGAAGAAACTAGAAAACAGTCCGTGGATGATAAACCTTCTGATGCTCTTGTGGTAAGAGGCAGATCAAAAGAGAAGAAAGGTAAGAAGAAGACAGAAGATAAGAAGTCTAAGGGTAATGACAACTCTAAGTCTTTGGGTAAGTCTAAAGTAGAATGCTAGAATTATGGCAAAAAGGGTCAAATAAAGGAGTATAAATCCAGGAAGAAGGATGACTTCTCTGATAAGTCCTCTGACATTGATGAATATGGTAGTGATGTCTTTGTGTCTGCTAATGTTGTTGGTGATGATTCTGTCATGTCCCCATATTAAGGCATTGTTTAAATTAAAAGTTTAAACATCATGATAAAGGAGGAGAAAGCATTTCTGTCAAATATAGAGTTTGTCATCATCAATTCTGTATATAAACAATAATATTAAATAATATTATTTTATATTCTATATTTATGGTATTTATAAATGATAATATAAATACAAAAATAATATTATCAATATTGATATTATTATTATAGTTACAATATAATATCTTAATAAATATATTGATATATTTAAATAATAATATAAATATTATTATAATTATATAAATAAATATAAATATAAATAAGAAATATTATTATAATCATTTATTATAATAATATAATAATATATTATAGATGATTATAATAATATAATAAATATAAATATTAATATTAAATATATAAATATATTTATATTTAAATATAATAATAAATATAGAGAAAGGGTATTAAGGTAATCTCTAATAAAATAAAAGTCTTATTCCTTTGCCATATAAAGGATACAGTTAAATAGGAGTATAAACATATCAAAATAAATAAATAAAAGACAAATCATAAGATCGCTCCATATGAAGAATCATAAGACTTTTATTTGAAATAAATGAGGCAAAGAGGAAAGATTAAGTATTACAAAAGATGCGTTTCATATTTATAAGCAGTGATCAATATTAAATCCCACATCTGTTAAAGTATAAAAAAACTGAGATTAAGTAATAAGGCATCGATTATATTTGAGGCTGTGATTATAAAAAAGGTAACGATTCATCAAGGAAAGATGTGACTAATAAAAAGTAGGAATCACATCCTTTCAAGAAGATTAATGAGTGGTATAAGTAAATGATATACAACAGACCATCGGTGAAAAAAAGAAGAGATCAGCAGACACACGATCAAGAAAAAGGAACATAAAGTAATTCAGAGGGAAGTAAAGAGCATTCAGCAGCAAAACAATAACCACCAGCCAAGGTAAGTATGTATATTTAACTTGTTCAATTTATATGTTAATATGAAATGTATATGTTAATTAAGTATGGGATAGAATGAATATACATATGAACAAGCAAATCTTAGCATAGGATAAGAATGCTATAAAGTAAATATGCACATCATAGAATAAATGATCATTATAGAATAAGAATGTTATCATAAAGATGCATACTAGAATGTTTATTTGATAAAAATGATATGATGCCTAGTGAATGGCAAACAATGAAATAGTAAAGATGACTTAACAAGAACAATATTTAATCATGAAAGATGTGGGATGAGATATGGTGGCTCATGGCATATCAACCAAACCATAGATCGAGATGAAGGGATATGGGTGAGCAATGAGGTATAATCATGGTTGATGTCGTAGTTGGTCAAGAGTACCATCCGGCTAAAGACCGATATCATGGTTGATGCCGTAGTTGGTCAAGAGTACCATCCAGTTAAAGACTGACATCATGGTTGATGCCTAAGTTGGTCAAGAGTACCAACCGGCTAAAGATTGATACATTCCCATTATCTTGTGTTGGTCAAGAGAACCATCAAGTAATGGATAGGCTCTTGTCTCGTGTTGGTCTAGAGTACCTCTCCGGGACAAGGGATGGGCCTTTGATTTGTGTTGGTCTCCGATCAAAGGAATAAAATATGGACTCCTCGATTGCTCCTTTATAAACCCTCTCTTGTTGGGTAAGTGGTTTGATGAACATGTAGACCCAAGTATATCTCTCCCAAGTGGAATCATGAAATATGTATAATGGATATTGTGAAAGATAGAATACATTTAGATTATGATTATAAGGCTTGATTTAATATATCTTTATGTTTAATATGATTCGATAAGAAGGATTGAGTACTAATGTTCTCTTTTACAAGTTGAAATTGTGTGCAAGGTTGTGAAAAGTTTGGCTTGCTAGAAACATTACAAGAACTTTTAATTTAAACAATGCCTTAATATGGGGACATGACAGATTCTTAGTTGATTGATTCAGGTGCTTATTTTCATATGACACCACACAGGGAGTGGTACTTGAAGTATACCAAAAGTGATGAGAGGCAAGTGTTTCTCAGTGACAACAACTCTTTGAAGATTGTTGGTCAAGGAAAGGTTAAAGTTGCTTTCATGGATGGTAGAGTACAGACACTCACAAATGTACTATATATACCAGGTTTGGCAAGAAACCTTATGTTTTGTGTTTAAAATGGCTAATGTATGAGTTCATGTCACTTTTGATGGAAAAGGGTGTAGATCAATTAGAGGTAATTTGGTGCTTGCAAAAGGAGTGTGGCATGGTACTCTATATAGATTGGATGTATCAACTTTATCTAATAGTGCTAATGCTACTACATTTGAATCAGGGATATTGTGACATTTGCAGTTAGGTCATTTGAGTGGAAAAGGCTTAAAAACCTTGGTAAGTAAAGATATGATGGAAGGTTTTAGTGATTGTTCTAGTTGTACTAACTTTTGTGAACATTGTGTGCTGGGTAAACAAAATAGAGTGCAGTTCAATTTTGGAAGCACTAGAGCAGAGGAGATTTTGGAGGTGATACAGAGTGATGTGTTTGGTCCATTGGTAAGTCTTTGTACTACTTGTCATTCACTGATGATTATTCTAGGTATTCTTGGTTATATTCTCTTATAAATAAGTCGGAGGTGTTTCTCAAGTTTAAAGAGTTCAAAGCTCTTGTTGAGAATCAAACCGGTAATAAAATAAAGGTGCTTAGGACAGATAATGGTGGTGATGCTCTAAAGAGTTTGATGTATTTTTTAAGAATGTTGGAATTGTGAAGCAAAGAACTACTCCATACACGCCGCAACAAAATGGGGTAGTAGAAAGGTTAAATAGAACTTTGTTGGATCAGGGCAGGAGCATGTTGAGTAGTGTGGGCCTAGGATGGGAGTTTTCAGTGAAGGCGGTGAGCACTGCATGCTACTTAGAGTCTTAAAGAATAGGTCTCCCACTTCTGCATTGAAAAACAAGATGCCATATGAAGTGTGGACTGGAAGAAAACTAGTGGTGACACTTGCGGGTATTTGGCTCTATGAGGCATTTGTTCAGGGGCCTAAGGAGAGGCAGTCCAACTTTGATCTCAAAGCTAAAAGGTGTATTTTCATCAGTTATGGAGAAAATGTCAAAAGCTACAATCTTTGGAATCTAGAAACCTTTAAAGTTCTCTACTCAAGGGATGTTACATTCAGGGAATTTGGTATAGTGCCCAAAATTGAATAGTCAAATGAAAGAGAGCAAATGCATTTTGAAACAAAGGTAAAGTAGCAAGATGTATCTAAAAATGAATAGCATAGTAGACAAAATAATTTGGGAGAAGAAGAGATTAGCACATCTAGCGGTAGCTCTGAAGAAGAATAAAGTGTAGATGCCGTAGAAAATTCTTCACCAATAACTATGAGAAGGTCTACAAGACAACAAAGATCACCTGACAAGTATAGTCCACCAAATTTCCGTTGTGGTTTTGCTCTCACTTGCATTGATAGTGGGCCAAGTTCTGTGGAAGAGGCTCTCACTTCCAAAGAGAAAAAGTCTTGGAAGAATGCCATGTATGAGGAGATGTTGGCATTGAAGCAGTGTAAGACTTGGAATTTGGTTGATTTGTCTAAGGATAGGAAACCCATTGGTTGCAAGTGAGTGTTTAAGGAGAAGTTCAGAGTAGATGGCCCTCTTGAGCGGTACAAGGCACAGTTGGTGGCAAAGGGTTATTTCCATGTTGAGAGAATACACTATTGGCACTCCTAATTGCAAAATCTTGTCAAATTCCTCAAAAGTTTGACCCTAGGCCTCTCAGCCAGCTGCTGGCTTGTTTTACTTTCCTTAAATTTACCATAGTTTTTTAAGTAACCAATCAAAACCACTGATAAGTATCACAATTTTCTTAGTGCTTCTTATAGCAGCTTTACTTTAAAAATTATTCTTTTTCTGACCAATAATATTTTGTGAATGAGAACTTCAGTTGTAAAACCAATAGTTTCATCATGATTGAATCTAGTAGGTATTGTCATCCTAGGGAAAGTTAATCCTTAAAATAGAATAGAGCTCACCTTTTGGTAATTCCAACCAAAACTCAAGAATGTATGTTCAGCAACTACATGAATATATGCACTATGCAACTCTGTATAAGAGATCATTGAACAAGGCATTGAACGCTTTCTAATGATTGATAAAAAACTGCAACCTAGTTGACAAAATTAATCAGAACACTTATCACTAGCTCCAAAGTTTTGCAGCCACCGTGTCTCTTTTTCTAATGTTCCCTTTGGTTCCAACTTATGTGCTTTCTTTATTATTCACTTCACCTAACAACAGGTCTAGCTCCATGGTACCAAAAATGCATTAACACACAAGTAATTAACCCAAGAAACAAGACTTTGGAAGCATGTGAAAACATTTCTGAGTGTGAATAGAAAAACTTTGGCATAATGAATATCAATACAGAATTACAAATCAGAGTTCTGTTCATAGTGACACCATTTGGATATTACCAATTTTACAATTCTACTTTTTTCTTGGAGTGTAACTGTCCTATGATGCAAACAGAAAGAAAAAATTGCAGGTCTTGCAAGGAGTACCTTTTCATCTGCATGACCAATGATTGCTGGACCCCAAGTGCCAACATAATCAATATATTCATTTCCATCAACATCCCAAAGATGTGAACCTTTCACAGAATCAAAAACAATTGGTTGCCCACCAACTGAGTTGAAAGCCCTCACTGGGGAGTTCACCCCACCTGGCATCAATTCCTGGAAAACACAATACCGAGTTGAGCTAAAATTAAAAACAGTAAAGAGTGTCCACAAAGATCATTATATACATATGAAACAATTGGTATGGTGATGACAAAATGCAAAAAACAATGATGTAAAACACCGAGTTTATTGAAAAGGAAGGACTAGGCATAAAACATCTAAAATTTTAGACATTAATAACTTCCCAAGATATTTGACATCCTCTTGATTGGAATGACTAACATTCAACATACAAAATAAAGCAACTATCACACTAGTAAGTTGTGTCAATACTTTACTGAGTTTTTTTGGAGTGCCATTCTATCAAACTTGCTGATCAAACTCCAGAACAAACTTATGTCTTTGCATTGTTTCCAATAAAAGTCATGCACAAACAATAAAATTGTGAATAAAATTAAAAACACTACACAGTGGTATCAAGATACATGATATTATGTGTGACTTGGAAAGTTTAAAATCTTTAATCATGAAAAAGTTTCAACAAAAAAAGTTGAATCTTCTTGGAAGTTGTTGAAAATTTGAAGTTGTCCAGTCTATGTCCATTAGTTGATGGAAAGAAACCCTCCAACTTTCAATTTTTCAATGTGGCAATACAAGTATGGACAAAAAAATCTAGAGCCCAATAAAAATGTGGACTTCATATTTTCAGAGTCTAAGTTTCCCAAAGTTTGCAAAATAATAGGCCATCTAGATCACAGGGCCAAGCTCAAGTCCCTGCATCCAATAACTTTCCAGTTTGCAATTTCCTACCTTTCTGACATCTAAAACATGTTTCTAAAAATGAGATAATCACAGCTTTCAGTGTCTCATTCCACACACTCTTAGACAAAATATGTACTCATCAAAGGGCAATAGGCATTAATATGGTACTAGCTTATTTGCTTTGTGATTTTCTATTCAAATACCCTAAACATCTCTTGTTTCACATAAATCAGATGACAAAACTTATGATATGCCCGCTATGATATGTTGGATAATAGATAATTTGAGAGCACCTTATACTAAGAGGAGAAAACCACTGGATATGACTCTGCCATGTCACTATGCACTACAGACTAAATGAGATAAAATGTGAAGAATAAACAAATATCTTGTGTGGTAAGTTGACTGTTATAGGTGCCTATTCAATAAAAGCGTCCATTACAATAAAATAATGAGATTGTTTACTATCTGCTTGCTCAAAATGCATATTAAAATTTGAAGGAAATTAAAGATATTAATACATAAATAAAACAACCATCATTGAGAACGAACAAAAATTGTGTTAGTTGGGCAGTCACAAATACAATAGGAATGTGGCTCCACAAATCTAAAGAGTGAATCATATACAAATTGATCCCAGTCAGGATTCATCTTACAAACCTGCAATATGATTGATATTTTCTACAATGCATATTCATGATATATAGAAATTAGATAGAGGGAAAAAAATATTTGAAAGAAGCCAAAGACAAAATATCTCAGTAACACTAGTAAGAATCAGGTAAATAATGCCTTGACCATAGTGCTAGTTGTGGATAATATGTGCACCAGCTGAAGAAAGCATTAAGTATAAGCAAAAATCACATTTTCTCAATGGCATTGCCACTTTTAAGTGGCAATGCAACTGGCAATCCATCCACAAAACCACGACCAAAATAGAGAGCCAAGTGATAGGTTCTAAATTGCACATTTCATGTGGCAATGCCACTTAAAAAATGCGACAAGGCTGGTTATTACGGCAAGAAAGCATGACGAGCAAACTTTAAGTGAAACATATAAGTTAAGTCGCATTTTTAAGGTGGCAAGGCCTCCCTAAAGCGTGATCATAATGGCAATTGTAGACAAAAAGCACGACAAGAGGGAAATTTAATTCAGTTAAGTGAAAATCACCATTTTTCATGTGGCAATGCTACTTTAAAAATGCGACAAAGCTAGTTGTGATGGCTAAAAAGTGCGACTAGTTGACTAAGTTGCCTAAAGGCAGTCTAAATGCCAAGTTAGAAGATTTTAAAGAAAAAAGCAACCAATCATGGTGCCATCTTGTTGTAATTAGCCTATGTTAAGATAAAAGCAAAGATTTAAAGCAGAAAGGAGCCTATTTTGGATAGCTTTTAGTGTTTTGTTTCCTCTTTGCAAAGGATAGGAGATTAGGGATGCTTTAAAAGTAGTTTTAAAGCATTATTTATTTTATGTTTCCTTAGAAGCTTCCCCTCGGGAACTTATAAATAAGTGCCTTGAGCACATAAAATGAGAGAAGGGTTTATGTTAAGCTTACACTACTGAAATTTTTTCATTCAAGTTTCAAAGTTAGAACTTGAAATTTTTTCATCCAAGTTTCAAAGTTCGAATTTTGCATTGTAATTGTGCCAGTGTGGCAAGTCAACTAATAAAGAAGGTTCATGTTTAACTTTGTGTAGAATTGATCTTCTACCTTACATAATAGATTTGTATGCTTCAAAGTTGTTGTTTGCTTTCAATCTCGTTCTTCGTTAATTGTTTTTGATTAACGGTAAAGCAGGTTTTTAAAGGGTCCCCGAAACTTTGTACAAAATGCTATCAAAACATATTCTTAGTAAACCAACAGCCAAACCGTTGCAAACGGCGAACCAACAGCAAAACATAACGCAGGTTTTACAAGGATCCTACAACCTAATGCATAACAATGAACCAACAACCAACCAACCAAAATACAGGTTTTACAAGGATCCTGCAACCTAATGTATAACACTATCCAAAGTATATATATAAAAGCATCCAACCAGCATAACATAACATCTAACCAGCAACAAAGCAGACATATATCGTTAACAAAAAACAAAGTAGGACACCTCCCATTACAGTTGCTTGAGGATCTCGACTACTTCGAGTTCATGTTTCTTGAATTCAGCATGTAGATTAACGAACCCAATCAGCTCCTCCTTCTCCACATCAAAGGGCTTCTTCCTTGCCCTCGTATGTGCACCGGGATCAGCTTTATCAGCATTGCCATCTTTTTCCTTCATATCCTCCTCCCGCAGCTCCCTAAGTTTCTCAATTAGTTTATTGTGTCCGTTGGCACTGTTTTTAATGGTCGAATGACTCACCTTCAACATTTTTTGTAAGTTCTCCTTAATGAACTTATGCTCCTTTTCCTAGGTCTCCACCCTCTCCTCTATTTCTTTCTTCCACTCGTCCCATTTCCCCAACTCCATCCTCAAATTCAACACTTCCTTCCCCAGGTTCTCCACATCAAGTATCATATCCCATTTCTTGAGGATATTAAGATCCTCTTCGGTGGTGACTTGATTCTCTTTCCCATAGATTTTATGCAGAACTGTCGGCTTTAGGTTAATCCTGTTGATTTCCAAATAGTACCATTTTGACATGATATTATGTGTTGCTAGGGCCTCTCTAACAGCCTTTAGAGTGCTTGCCACTTCCTCTGTAAATTCACTCCGAGCCACACATTCAAGGAAGTCTTCCAGGATAGGTAGAGTAACATCCGGGATAGGTGGGAAAGGGACCCCAACCTTAATTTCCGTCATTATCTTCCCTTTTCCCTTCTCAGTTTCAACAGGGGCTTCTTCAGCTTGATTCTATCCGTGATTAGCATCATCCTCCCTCTCAAAATCCTTAGTTTCTTGAACTTTACCCTTACCTTTTTTGGCAGTCTTTACCTTCTTAGTCTTCTTTTTAGAGGTGATATCCACTTGTTCCTCCTCTTTCTTTTCATCACTCATTTCAAACCCTTCCAACCAAGACTCTCTGGTTAAAGTCTCCTTAGCACTAGCTTTAGGGGTTTCGACCTGAATCTTTCTTCTAGTCCTCCTAACAGGGGTTTTCTCCTCCTCATTCTCCACATACTCCGGATCAGAGGAAACCTCCACCATTTGGTCGGAGTCCTCTTCCTCCCCACTATCATTTCCAGAATCCTCTTCCTCTATATGACCAGAATCCTCTAATTCAAAGTAGTCAACCACCCTAGGCCTTTTTTCTCTTTTTTCCTCTAGACAGGATTACTCGGGGTGAGGGTTTTTATATGCTCCACAATTAATAGAATTAACCCTTCATGGATTACTGGAATTTTGGTGGACTTTCTATTATCACTAATAGACCGTTCCATTGATATAAGCAAGTAGAACGGGAAAGAAACTCTCGATTTATGTCTAAAATGGTTAAGAAGGGTAAAATGATACCCGTAGATGGCACAATATCTACCTTCCAGCGTAATGTAGCACATCATCCACTCCACCACAGCAGCCCAAACAGGTTTGAAGGACTCCCGTTCATAACCAGACTTCAACTTCACCAACTTATCACGTTCCTTGTCCTTGAGTACCTCTTGATGGATGGACAAGATTATTCTTTAATGGCTGCAATAAATGATCTTTTGTTGTATATGTTTGTTGTTATCTGTTGTAGATCTTTTTATATATCTTTTTTTATTTATGCTTCCCTCAATTCCCAAGGTATGATCTATCCTTTTATACCCTCTTGGTTGAAGGAGTCACACTTCTTCATATGCACCTCTTGCCTCTTAAAAGAGTCGCACCCCTCTAGAATACCACCGCTACCCTTTGGAATCAATTAATGATTTAATTACTTTTAATTAAACTTGTTATCCCAAATTGCTAGCGCCTCAAGTATTTTCCTCCATCGCTTTATGTGAGATTGGCGGCACCTTGATTATAAATTCCAATCATATAGTCATCAAGAGGGGCCCACGAATAATTAAATATTGAATTCACCAGTGTATACTCCACAATCGCAGCAGAAGGGTGGTGAATGGTAGTATTTGAGGCTATGCCTGTTGCACTAGGAGGAGACAAGTCCTAACACATTGTTTTGTTTGGTCTACCACGTGTATTAAAGAGTCTTCCTTGGTTCGCAGTTTATCTTTAGAAAATATTGTGAAGGATTCATTGGTGGATTGTGGGTCCCATTCATACCCACCACAGCACTTAAAGAACTAATACCTAGTCGCATCCTTTGTGGGTCCCAGCCTCACTATGTCATATTTGCTTTCAAGCTCATACAAGGGTGGCGGACTGTAATATGAAGGAATCGCAGCCATAAAGCTGTCACCTGTAATGTCCCTAGTAACAATATATTTGAGAACGGGACATTTCAAAAATTAGAAACACCCATAAAAGATAATAAACTATTATATTCTAGGTAGTCTGTCATAGGACGCCCTCTAGTCAAAATATGAAAAATAACACTCAATTGAACAGTTTTTGCCATTTGTGCTTCTCCCATCATCTTTCCAAAATGAGCTTCAATTGAACCTCCACATGCAGCAAGCTTCGCCTTTCTTTGCATATGCACATCATATTCGAGGGCATTCTTAACATGAGACATTCTTCCTTTGTTTCCCATCTGATTTTTCCTTTCCGTCTATGATTTGTTTTTCATAAACTTTACCAATATGTTTTTCTATAGTGTCAAGTTTTAGCTGCAACTTCTTGTCCCTACAATATTTCCAACTGCAAATCTTACACTTGCATTCTGTTGGAGATTCATCTTTGTTTGCATTCTGCATTGGTTCAATAAATGGGTACTTTGACACCCAATCAATCTAAAAATTCCTTGTCATATCCCACTCACACCTTGTTTTTTATTTGGCTTTTCTTTTCCCCTTTCGTGCAAGATCTACATCTTCCTTATCACTTGTTGAGGTCGATTTATTCATATTATCATTCTCGCTACCATGGGTACCACCTGGAACATCATCTGCAGCATTGTCATCCAAGTCAATGAACTCGTCTCGGCTACCCTGGGTATCCCCTAGAACATAATTTGCGGCATTGTCATCCTGATCCAAGTCAATTAACTCATTTGGATCTTCCTTTGAGGTATTGTCTTGTTCGTTAATATATGGTACAAGTGCTGATGTTGTAGCTCCATCTGATGGACCGCAAACATTGCCAAAGTACGACATTATGTTTCTACGTTTTGATGACCTCCCTTCACTGCTTTCAGGGAACTTGTTCTTGCTCGACATCTCTCACAAAATAAAAGCTGCAAAAAAATGTCTTTTGTTTAAGAAGGAATCATAGAATATAGATCCCTGGGCCCTAGATGTCTCCCTACTCAATATCATCTATATGAAGGAAGTAAAACTGGCAAAGAGATAAATAATCTTATAACACTGTAAGAAAATGATCACTTACCTTTAGGCTTTCACTGACTCGTTAATGCCTGTAGTTGTAACTTGCCTATGATTTGAATCGAGAGCTCGAAGCAGAAAAAAATGTGTACAAGATTAATCAGAGTTTCTATTGTATTTATATCAATCTATATTTGGCGAATTCCACGGGATTTTTAAACGATGGAGTAATAATTTGGCGAATCCCGCGTGATTATAAAACTGTGCATATAAATGTTGGGTGAATCGGACCGCAATCAAACACATATGTTGTAATTTTCAAGGCGATTATGCCCTCAGATTAGCATGGAGTTATAATGGTGTTGGCGAAATGGGCCCTCATACACGGTGAACTTTGTAATGATTAGCGAACATGTGGGTAAATTAAAACATGCCTCTAAAATTCCAGGCGAATCACCATTAGAAACACATAGGTTACTGTGGTGAAAATATTAATTACAAATGCCTCATGAAATAAATTGGTGGCAAATTAATGCATTTGACCGATAATTCGTAAAATTTGAACGATTTGGCCCCTCGCCAAATTCAAATTTGCGGATATGAACTATTTGCCAATTGGCGAAGAATCGCCACTAAAAAAATCACTAAGTATACACTATAAATGTTAATATATAATAAAATCCTAACTTATTTCTTCCTTCTGAGCATAATTCTATCTATGTGCTTTGTCTATAATACTCTGGATGTAGTTCTTTTCTTCTACCTTCACCTGGCTTGTGAATGGTTGTGTTTCAGTTGGACAGTTGCTGGCCGTTATGGCAGTTTTTGTATGAAATCAGTCTGTTAAAGTACTGTCATGTGTGAGGGCCCTAATAGACTCCCTCATTAATCTATCAGAAAAAGAAAGATGCACTGATGAAGTTGCCCCATAGATCATTTTTTTCAGAATATATGCAAAAATGTGGTGTTTCTTGAGGAATACTTTCTAAACTAAGTTACCGGGTTCTTCTGAAATGCCCAACGTGCCCGTATGGGTTCTGCTCGAGTACGGGTACGGATACAGGTACGGTTCGCCTGTGGGTTCTCTATGGGTTCTTCCCAGGCACCCTGGGTTCTCTGTGGGTTCTTTTTGAAGAACCCACAAAGAACCCAGGGTGCCTGGGAAGAACCCACAGAGAACCCAGGCAGAACCCAGTGGAGGGATGCACAAAATGATGTCAAAATCAACTTTTTTAAACATTTTTTTAACTTTAAAAAAATCCAAATGAGTCTATTTCGCCCTAAAAGTGAAATTTGTCCAAGTATGACAAAGTGAAATAAAGTTTTTAAATCATAACTCGACAGTTATCAAAGTCTACACATACATCTAATCTTAACTCAGTTTATTGTTGATAAATTTGATTTCAACTTAACAAGGTAAACAGGGGGTTCATAATACCTAGTGAGTAAGTACAGAACAACATAATAATACTTGACATCTGATTTGTTCAACCAACATCCAAAGTATTTAATAATCACCTAGAACTATCCTCTTTCAAGTACTTTCCAATATACGTTAACTAACTTGTAATCATGGTTTAGCAAACAACTTATTTCCTTACAACATTAAACAACATCCCAATGATCTTAAGTATAAGATGTAGTTTAGATCAGTCTGCAACAAGCAACTATATTCCTCATTACTTCATTTTTGCAATGTTCAACAACATAGATGAGCAATACACAACATAACCCATAAAATAAACTGAATTAGCATAAGTACAACCTTACAAGGTCTGATAATAACTTTTATCAATATGCTAAAATTTCTACCATTACCTTCAATGAGTACTCTAGAACGTCACAATTCCTTTGTCAAACTCAACTAATGCAAAGCCAAGTTGCAATTTACATTTATCCCTATTCCAGTTGAGTATTTTGATTTTCCTTATTGCAAGTTATGAAATATGAGGTATTTTGATATTTTATTTTGTTGTTTATTGGCAATTATCATATTATGAGTATTACTGTTTTTAAGTTTTTTTAGTCTTAGAGTTTACTGTTTTAAATATATATATATATATATATATTGCCGTACCGTACCCGGGCAAAGAAAAAATTGCCGTATCCACGTACCCGAACCCCGTATCCGTATCTGAACCCATACCAGGATCGGCAACTTAGTTTCTAAGTATACAATATAGATGTTAATATAAAATACTAACTTATTTCTTGCTTCCGAGGCATAATTTTATTTATGTTTAAGGAAAATACACATTACCGGATCCCTCTGAAAACACTACAAATCTGACCTTGATCCCAAGCCAAAAACCTTGGAAATGTATTGTATCCTTCAGAATCTCCTTGGGAACTACCAGATCCTTCGGAATCTCCAGGCCCTTTATGTTTTGGGGGCGATTCTGAGAAGCCTTTACTATTACTTTTTTTAAAAAGAGAAATATACGCACATAAGTCTCATTCCAGGCAGACTCTGATGATATTTTGATTATCGATTACATTATGTTTTGTTAATTTTTGTTTATTTTGGGTTCAGGCCTGGGGTCAGCCTTAACACATTGCCCTAATAATGGTGTGGTTTCCAAGTAGAATCCCACAGGTACCGTCTTGTGTCCAGATTGTGGGTAGATGGAGGAAGCACAAGATATAGTATGAGGTAGTGTTAGAAGTTGAAATAATTTCAATTGCAATGTAAAAGCAGGTTCATAGCTCCCAGTAAAATAAGTGCCTGCCTAATATTCAAAAACTAAAATTGTTTATTTTAATTTTAATGCTGATTACTCATTACTTGCACATAACATTGATATTATGGTAAGTTTTCTTTCTATAATTTTATATTTCACGTACAGATTTTTCCAAGATGAACTAAACCCAATCTCCCCAAAAAAATTGGCGATGCACATACCTGAATCCATTTCCAGGCAACTAAGGTAAAAATTACAAATGTACAGCAAACTAGGCTTTTGAAAGGGCCAAAGGGTTGTGGTTAAATGTCAAAGGGGTAACTGTAAGGAAAGGGACCTTGGTTCAAATACCCACACCACAATAAAGCAAACCATAACATGGAGGATTAAAAATAGGCTAAATTTATATGGTGCGACCAATATTGAAATCCACTCCATAGTAAGGCAACCCATAGCCTCACCAACCCGCATTGCAATAAGGCAACCCATTGTCTCTATGCCAAACCCTAAGCAAAAAAATATATTAGGCCTTCCACAGATCTTCATAACAGTATCGAACAACATATAGTGATACTGATATGTATGTATACAACTGATCATTACTGACAGTGCAAAGTAACTCCTCTTGAAAGTCTTACTTCAATCAATAAGTATCCTTTGCATAAATGCTACTGATCTGTATGTAGCCTGTTTGAACAAATCCTAATAGACTAAATTCAGATTGTTGTATTTCCTTACACAGAAGGCCAAACCTTATGGAAGATCCATGATAGAAACTGTGGCTTATATCTTGTCCATTTTGTACAGCTCTGTTAAGTTTTCCTGTTAAGTTTAAAGTCAGCTAAGTTTGACTGAATCCTGCAGAATTTAATACATCTTATAAGTACCTCCCAAGGTGAGCACTTAATTAATTCTGCCCTATTAATTCTACTTTTATTCAATTTGAAATACTAGCCTGTGCAAATTCGCCTTAGAATGATGCTGTCTTCAGTAGACCATGGTCTAGAGGTACGAAGTGATTGCCATGATGATGACCTGGATTCAAGCCCTGTTGGGAATGTTCTCTGTATTAATGCAGCCATGACAATGTGACCTAACCCATAGGAGGCATTATTTTAAGCTTGATATTGAATTCCCCGTGCTATGGTTTTAATCGTTGGTCAACTAGGAGGGTCAAGCATTTAACTTGGCTCAGTACCTAATGAGTTTAAAAAGGCCTCAATATATTGAATTGAATTGACTTTTGCAATTTTGGCTCTACAGCTCCAAAGCCATCTTACTAAAAAAGCATAATCTAGAACTGCCCATGCTCAAAGGGGAAGTGTTCGCCAGTGGTATTATCCTTAGGATTGAGTACTCTAGCAATCATACATTCATTTAGAGCTAGAGGAACTTCTCTATAAAAATCAGATCATTGTTTACTAAGGTAATTTGAAATTCTGCTTCCATCATTCTTAATGCATTCATTTTCGTAGCATTCTTGTGAATATCTTCATGTGATCGGTAAAGATGCATACTTCCATCTGGGTCACCATGTTTTGATTACTTCTTAAACCTACTAGAAATTAGTAGTTAATATGAGCAGTAAATATTAAACGCTGCCAAATATCCTTGGTATCAATATCTGCAATCTGCAACACTAGGATGAAGTGTTGAATGAATGCCCGTAACATGCCATGAAAACTTTGTATTTTTCGCATTGCTACAAAATTTCACTTCAATTAGTTAGCTATGGGAATGGCAACTCCTCATACAGAAGAAGATTTTCTGACCTGAATCTCGATGTCATGAAATTTTGATTCCTATTGTCTATGTTGATGATCTTTTCGTCACACATTGTGGAGCCACTACATTAAGGCGAGTGAAATCAAATCTATGTCTCCTACTGTATTGCTTAGGTGTAAAATTCTGGCAGCATGAACATCTCATTTTCATGGCTTAGGTCAAGTATGTATATATCCATTGAATATCGAGATAAACTATGAACGCGGCAAACAGAGAATGAGATTGACAAATACAATTAAGGCAGAAATACCAACCTTGGCGGCAGTGAAGATCTCCTGAGACTTTTGAGTGCTGTATTTCTTTTCAACTGAAACGGCCATCGTGATTACCCTGCTACATCTAGCTTTACTGGTAGATGGGCTTTGTAAAATTGAGATTGGTATTCTAATGTGTTTATTCAGATTTCTCCTTGACAAAGCAAACCTTTCTCCATCGAAACAAGGAGGTCTCTGAGTAGCACTAGAAACTGCCGTTGTTGCTGCCATCAAATCAAACTAGATTAGATTTGAAGAAAGAACGATAAGCCCTTTACCCAGCTTGACTGATGGAGAGAGCAACTAAAATCTTATCTTCTGGCTGTGTAGTACAAGTAAAACTCGCATGATGTTGAATCCCATTAAAACTACGGTAGCCTATCCAGCATTCAATTAATTAATAAATACGGTCAAGTGTGCATCCAGAATGCTTGCCCTTAAAAGTAGTTAAAAGTAATTAGTGGTTTGTTGAGAAGATAGCATACACTTTTGTTGGTGGTAAGAAGAGAGTAAATAAATTATGTTGACATACAAGTAAAGTTGTTTTTGAATAATAGTGGATAACGAAGCTATGCAAGTAATGTTGTTTTTTGTTTCCGTCAATTATCTATAATTGATAGTGTCATTTTCCGATCATCTTCTTGTTTCCCAAGCATGTCAAGCCCATCTAGTGGGTACTGACTTAGAAGACTTGTCATTCATTAGGACTATCTTCTTCCAACAATGCATGTCCCTAGTTAGGAGTTTCATCGTCAGTGTTTGTCAATGGATCTGGAGATGTATAGTGCAAATTCCATGGGTGGTAGCTATTTGATTTCCCAATGGGTTGTAATATCTTGCTCTAATTAACCAATATCATTGTGAGTGTGGTAAGTGAAAATTTATATCTTTATTTTCTACAGACAAACATTTGGAAGACATACTTTTTTTGAGCTTTGTCTTTTGAAATGATTTCTTGTGATGGGTTTCATAGTAATCATTTTCTAAATCTAAGTGTTTCTTTAATGAAATCTAATTTTATGCATATCCTCTAGGTTTTCATTCAATGCTTGCAAAAGGAAACCATGGTTAGCATGACTAATCAAACTAATAACCCTAGGATTGTAATTAGCAATATCCAAGCCTACAATTAGTCTCATTCTTTATGCAAACAAATTTGCTCCATATAATCAAAATAATGTCCATAATTTTCAATACTTATTTTTGCTAACCTCTTCAACTTGGGGGAACACGAATTAATCATTTCATCAAGTCTTTCTTTTGTCAAATTCTGCACATCTTCCACCTCAATCAATTTACCCTTTTGATGTGTTTTTTCCACCCAACTTTTAAGATAAGCTTGTTTTATTTACATCTTTTGTAAATACAACATAATTGAGTGGTACACCGAAATGATGTAAAGCAACTTCTGCACCCCGGAGAACAAAGAAAGGATATTGATCCACTTTAGATAAATAGGCTTCAATTAGAAAGATGGTATCCTATAATAAATAAGTTTATATTTGTGGAAGCTAGTTGATTCACTACTACATCAAAAGCATTTAAATGTTTGGTTACAGAGTCTCCTTCATGCATCTTTAAAGAATACAAAATTCTTTCCAAAATTAACTTATTTACAAGACACTTAGTTTGATATTTAATGCAATAATTTTATCTCATAAACTCTTAGCAATGTTTTGAACTAAAACATTCATCAAAATTGAATTACAAAGGCATAACCTAATATTAGATCTTTTCTATCCAACTTGTCACATTCATATTGATCCATTGTTGATGGTAGAAAATCGAGTGCAACAATTATTATGATCCACTCATCTCTCTCCACTAAAAGATCTTCAACCTTCAATTTCTACAACTCAAAGTTTTACCTACTGAACTTATCAATTTCAATTGTCAAGGTGTTGGCCATGACTTTTGATTTTCAAATCTTATTTCAAATCCACATGAATTATCTCACAACACAAATAGAAAGCAACATAAGAAATGTATTATATGTTAACACTTTAATAGCGTGTTGATACTTAGACCTAAACTAAAAGCCTACAAATCCCTACAATACAATTCAAATGATATAAAAACACTAGGCCAAGGGTTATATTTATAAAATTTTGCCATTATATAAACCACTTGTCATTTCAACAAAACCATGGGCTAATTTTGACACTCGTGAGAATTCAACAATCCCAAAATAAATATAACTCTTAATGTGTAAGATTCCACCTTTGAATCCACTAGCTTAGGTGCTACACTTATATATAAGATACGGTTCCATTCAGTGAGTTGCCTTGTTTTATTAAAGAAGAGGTTCTAGCTCATGAGGAGAAGCATACGGGCAACCCTATCCAGAGAGGTCAAAAAATTGATGATATGGACCTATTTGGGGAGATCCCATCTTTTATAGAATATAATGATGTGGAGGTTAAGCATGGGCAAGAACAAATTGAAGATTTGTTCTTGATTATCCAGTAGGGATATCAGCTTTTTGGTGGACGTGTTTGTGCCGTTGGATAGGTTTAGGTCTATTTTTGAGAGCCTATTTTAGACGAGCAACGCGGGCGACATAATAGAGAGGTGGCCTTGTTTCTAGATATACCACAAGAGCTAGCTCATTTTGATCGGTGAGAAGAAAAAGAAATAGAATAGAGGCATGAGATTAACCTTGTTGATTTACATGCTATTTACATGTTATCAGGGATTTGGCCCAATTGGAGACATATGAGAAGGAGTTCCTACCTGTAATGCTTACTTCAAAGCATGAGGTTGAACATCAAGATGGGATAGATCAACCCATTTATCCACTTCTAAACAGCTACATTCCCAATTAGTGTTGGTGGGTAAGTGAGTTTTTATTTACCCTTGGGGAAGTATTTCACAAGTTTATTGTATGCCCATCCCTTCCCCACCTCTTGTTAACTGCCCATAGGCATGTAGAGCATTGTAAATTATTAAGAAAGGGCAGTTACTTTCAAAAATCAGTTAATGAATTTGTTTAAGTCCTCTTCTAGTTGGTTAGTTTAGGCTTAGAATAGGTTTATTCTGTGAAGTTTTCCTTTCCTCTAAGTGCTCTTGCGCATGTTGCATCCTCATTAGAAGGTTGTTCGCCTTGTTTGTTTTGTGTGTTCCATTTTCTTTTTTATTGTTGGTGGAGGCATGTTCAATTTTATGTTAGTCTGGTCAACCCATGTTTCAGATATGTTGTAGTCCCCTCTAACTCTGTGCCCAATGGATCGTATAGGGCCACTGGATTATTGTGTTTAGCAGGCAAGCACCCCTACAAAGTCAACAAAATGTTGACCTATTTTAGTCCTTTAGACTTAAAATGGTCTACCTGAAAATCCTACACTTCTTCCATCAAATATATCTAATCTAAAATACTCTAAATGGAAGAAAATTTCCTGTAAAATTCCTAAAATTTCCTAAGTCAAATTTATAGGAGTAAATGTTAAAAACTCGATCAATCTAGTTAGAATCATGGCCAAATAATAAGTGCATCTTTCTAAGGAGCCAAATGGGTACCTACAGTTCAATTTTGGTGAAGATCTGATGAATTTTGGCTAAGTTATGCTCATCGCTCCAATTGGACATTTGGACATCTAGATCTAGTGTGCCTTATTCACATCCAGATGTATTTCATGTCTCAACCCAGTAGCATCATAGTTCATCTTGAAGAGGAGCCAAATGGGTATTGACAGTTCAAATTTGATGAAGATCTGAGGAAATTTGACTAAGTTATGTTTTTGCAGTACTCTGGCTCCAACCACACATTTCCATCTAGATATTTCACATCCACATCCAGTTACATTTCGACATCCAGTTGCACTTCTTTGTATTTCTATCAAGTTGTCTTTAGTTTCCAATTCCAGTTGCACTCCTTTGTAACTCTAACCGGATGTGGAAGATGGGATGAATCGAATGTCCATTGTGCAAGATCAAGTTGTGTTCTAGATCTGGTTCCACATCCAATTGACTTTTCAATATCCAATTTACTTTTTAATATTCAGTTGAATTTTAACTTCCCAACAGAATATCTTCCAAGTAGACCTTCCATCTAGATATTCTCAAGCACATCTTCCAACCGGACATCTTCCAAATGGTCAAAAGGAAAAAAGGGCCTCGACAAGTGGACATTCAACCTAATGTTGCCCAACATCTGGTTGAACAGGAGAATGCACTTAGGGCACAAATTATGCATATAGAAGATCAACATCAGGTTGATCAACATGAAGAGGTTCCACATTAGGATCAAGATAATGATCAAGGTGAAGTGACACATCCAGATGGTCAACATCAAGAAGAACATCAAGAAGAAGACATGGATCAAAATAAAGGTAGGATACAGAACAACATCCAGATGTCGATATGTCCCATTGACATATCTAATCATCCACATGTCCAGTTGAAGAAATCAACAATGCAACCAAAAGCGATAAGATCTTTTTTATTCTCAATGTGCATGAGCCTAATATATTATGAATGGTGGGGATTTGATTCAGTCAATGCATAAAATCAATAACAAGGGCAAACATATTCCTCATGTCCAGTTGGCTCCCCAACCCCCGCAAAGGTGCATGAAAGTCAAAGAAACATTTGTAGTTCTCGCCAAGGCACCATTAATATTGGTCGCAAGCAATTGCAGGTTGGTGAAACAATGTCAATGGTTAATGTTGTGCCAGTTGTGAGGATGAACAAATAGATTTGAGCATGCCATTAGTATGCGTAGGTACTTGAGAGCATGGGTGATCGTCCTAAAGGACTTGCAAAGCATGGATGCCCTTCCAAATCATGCAGGTCTTTGACATGGGCCATGGGACAAATTTATTACAGTATGGGTGACCTTGACAATCTGTAAATGTGTTGACTGGGATTTCTCATGCCCAGAGTTGCACAGTGAAAATAAAAAATCTATATAAGCATGTTAAGATGCATTTCTAAAGGGTTGGTTGGTCGCTGGGTCCTTATCCAAGCTAAAGTGCTTGATGTTTGATCATGGCTTTGTGATATTCCCCATAACTGTATGAATCTGATGGACTGTATCCTCTCTTGGACCTCTCTTGTCTTTTTTTTAGTTCAACTATGAAGGGAAGTCAATCATTTTGTGTCTTTTCTTATTTGTATTGAGCTATTCTTCCTTTGTAATGGCTATGTAGCCTTCATGATCAATAAAAATCATTGATATTGCCTCTCTCTTTATTTTTGCACTATGTTTATTTGAAAGTTGCACACTTATACTGTGGACGAAATGGTCCCTCTTTATTTGTAGTTTTTTGTTTGAACCTCTACTGGGATTGCACGAGTCTATGTGAGTTTCTTCTATTTTGAGATTATTGTTGTGTTATGTCAAGTCCAACCAAACGAGCTAAATTTGGTGCATCACCCCCTTTAATTTCAGTTTCTCTTCCTTCCCCTTTTCCCTGGTAATTAATAGCATTAGGTTTAATTATTTTTCTCTGAATCTTCAATTTAGAAAGAGGAACTAGCCTTCTCTAGAGGTTTGATCTCATCTGCAAGGTCCCACACCTTGAGATCAATCTAAGTGTGTCATTGGAATGCCTGAACCCAGTTCAAGCAGGGTGCAATTCCAAGTGATTACAATAACCATTAGATAGGCGTTGGTCTTAGAAGTTCATGGCCAATCATATGCCTTCAAGTGAAAACATCATTACCAATAGGTTAGGAGTAGATTGGTAGATTAGTTTAGGTTTTGCCTACACCCACAAACTAGTATTGCTACCTTTGTTGTATTCAGAGAAAGTTGGTGTTTGATAAATATTCAGAGGTTTGTGTATGCAAGATTTATGCTCATTGTCGTAGTCCATTGTATTGTAATTGCGTATATTTAGTGGGCCAGTGTTAGATAAATGTATAGAGGACTATGATACTGAGGGTGCAAGATATAAGTGTGTATGCAATGTTAAAGGGATTCATCTTTAGCGATTAAAATTGGTTATATTCCTAATGCACTTATATGCATGTTTTCAATCTATTGTTAGTGAGGTCTTGTAGGTTTTCTCTTGGGCATGGTAATCAAATCCATATTTCAAATTGTTTTCCATGTATTTAGATCTCGAGGGAATACCCTTTGCATAGCTTGAAGAAGAATAGGAATTGCCCTATCCTATATGTTGGACCAAATCACCCTTTATTTGTTGATATATCACTCTCCTTGCTTGTGATACTTGTTCCCCTTTGTGTCCTTCTTGGTGGTGGTGTTAGGGGAAATGGCCTTGCATTTTTGGGAACCAACGAGGTTGATTAAAAGATAGAGGGGGTAAAAAGAGGGTAGGAAATAAAGGTAAGTCCAAGTTAAAGGGAAAGTCTCAAACTCCTATAAAATCTAAAGTAAAATGTTGGAACTTTGGCAAGAGAGGTCACATAAAGTATTGTAAATCTAGAAAGAAAGAAAGATTTAATAGTTCATCTAACAAATCCTTGGATAATGATGAAGTTAATTGTGATGCTTGTATTTTTGCTAACATTATTAGTCATTATTATTGGATAATTGACTCAGGTACCTTGTTTCATATGACCCCTCGTATAGAGTGGTATTTAGAGTACAAGAAACGTGATGGAGGATAGGTTTTCCTTGGTGATAATATCTCACTTAGAAGTTGGCTAGGGAAAGATAAAACCAAATTTAAGTGATGAGAGAGTGAAATATCTCTCAAGAAGTGTGATGAAGGATATATTTTCCTTGGTGATAACAACTCACTTAGAAGTTGGCTAGGGAAAGGTAAAACTAAATTTCAATGATGGGAGACTGAAATCTCTCTCAATTGTGTTGCATATTCCATTTCTAGCAAGGAATTTAATTTATATTTCAAAGATGAATGAATATAATGTACATGTCATCTTTGATGAGAAGGGTTGCAGGTTAGCAATATGGAACTTGGTGTTGGCTAAAGGTATTCGACATGGTAATGTCTTTAAGCAAGAAGCATCTACTTTGTGTAATTTATCCAATATAACTAAACCTACCAAATCATATATGTTCTGGCACCATATATTGGGTCACAATAGTAAAAAAGGTTTGAAAACCTTGATTAATAAAGATATGATGATTGATCTTTCTAATTATTATGTGGATTTTGAGTTTTGTGAACATTGTGTGTTTGGTAAACATAATAAGGTTAGTTTTTTCTTTTGGTAGTATTAAAGCAAGTGAAATTTTACAATTAATACATAGTGTTGTGTTTGCACCTATGAATGTCTCTTCTATTGGTAAATCCTAATACTATGTCTCTTTTATTAATGATTACTCTAGACAAACATGGACTTATTTTCTTAAGCATAAGTTTGATGCTTTCTACTTATTTAAGTAGGCACTTGTAGAAGAATAAATAGATAAGAAAATAAAAATTTTGAGGTTAGATAATGGAGGAGAGTATTGCTTTAGGGAATTTGAAGAGCTTTGTAAACACATTGGAATTGTAAAACAAAAACCACACCTTATACACTACAATAGAATGGGGTAGTTAAAGGATTGAATAGAGCTTTAACAAATAGAGCCAAAAGTATGTTAAGTAGTACAAATCTAGAACAATTTTTTTGGCTTGAAGCTATAACTATTGCTACTAATTAATAATTCAGTCTCCTACTTCTTCTCTTGAGGATAAAACACCATATGAAATGTGGACAAGTAAAAATCTTATTGTCTCAAATCTTAGGATATTTGGTTGTGAGGAATTTGTTTGTGCCTAAGGAAAAATGATCTAAGTTGGATTTTAAATCTATGAAATTTATTTTTATAATATACGGTGAAAATGTAAAAGGGTATAGGTTTTGGAATCCTTTAACTCTAAAAGTTTTGAATTCAAGAGATTTTTTGGGGAACTTAGAGTTTTCTCCAAAAAAGAATAGTTAAATAGATTAGAGAGCAACAAGATTTACATCTTGAGAAAAAACAAGAGAAAGAAAGTCCATTTGAAAAAAACCATGGACAAGAACATGACAGTGAAGATTGAAAATGGAGAATTCCTGGAAAATAGACTAGATTCAAATTCTGAAGAAGAAGAACAAAATTCTAAAGAGGCTTGCACTCCACCACCTATAAAGAGATCCACAAGATAGAAAAAACAACCAAACATGTATAGGCCACCATATTTTTATTATGTTTTTACTTTATCTTGTAATAATTATGAACCAAAAATTGTGAAGGAAGCTCTATCTTCTAAGAAAAGAAATACTTGGAAGAAGGCCATGAAGGAGGAGATGTCAGACTTAGACAAATGTGAGACTTGGGATTTGGTTGAGCTTCCTAAAGTAAGAAAACCTTTTGGTTCTAAATGGGTGTATGCAAAGAAGTTCAATACAACTATTATATTGGAAAGGCACAAGGCAAGTGTGGTTGCCAAAGAATATTCCTATAATTGTTAGGACTTAGGTGATATTCATTTGGGAGTGTCCTCATGGGAAGAGTTAATATGTAGGCTTCTTAGCATTGAATTTTTTAGATATTGTGGTATAGATAACATCATGGTTTACACATGATAATGATGTTGTGGGTCTTGCGGTACATAATATATGTTCTTCCACATGTGGTGGTGCTTTGACAAAAATTGTAAGGTATCTATATGGAGAACTCACAATTGTATAGGTGTTGGTACTTGTTGGAGCATGATCAATGATGTAGGAGCACATGCAACAAAATTGGTGAACATGCATCATGACCTAAGGGTTGGATAATGTCTTGGAAGATAAAATATGGTACCACAAGTGGTTAGAAGTGAAGATATGGTTGTATATGCTACTGCAGGCAAGCAGAGTTGGTAGTTGTGGCTATACTAGAAATGTACTTGTACTAACAATGTAAAGGAAGTAAATATTATTTCATAGTGTACGACAGTGGCAAAGTATACAAGATGATTATTTGTAAGGAGACATCATATTTTTTGGAAAATGTGGTATGCTAATTTCAATTATGTACAAAGTATGGTTACATGACTCTTAGTAATCTACAAGTTAGTTATGTGGTTGGGTTGTTGTATTCCCTAAATTTTCCTATATATATATATATATATATATATATATATATATATATATATATATATATATATATATATATATATATATATATATATATATATATATATATATATTATATATATATATATATATATCAATTTGTATGAATGATTCAAGGTTACTTGATGTGAAGATTTCACAATATATATTGAAGACATTGTGTAGGTTGGTGTGAATACATTAGAGTGATAGCAAAAGTGGAGTATGTTGTAGATTGAGACTCATTGTCCAAAGATATTATTGTATTGAATTTGCTTTGATTCTAATTAAGATAATTATGAACATCTATAATTTGGTGGTGGGTTTTTGTCCCATAAGGGTTTACCATGTAAATCTATGTGTCTTGTATAATCTTGCAACAACATACATTACCATTACTTTCCTATATATGTTGATATAAATAGATTTGATACTCGTTGTTGACTACTAATTGAACACACAATCTTAACAATTTGTTATTTAAGTCTATTGGTCCTACTACAAAAAGGTGAAAATCCCTAACAATAATGATGGAATAGATTTTGGTGAGATTTTATCTCCTATAGCCACTAGTAGAATTTTGGCAAATAAATGACTAAGTGACTAAAACTTTTAGTCACAACAACTAAAAATGACTAAATTCTACTATTTTTTTGCAACTCGGCTATAAATGAGTAAATAAATGACTAATTTGGTCATTGACTAAAAAATTATTTAGTCACACAAATAAAAATGACTAAATAGTTAGTCATTTATTTATCACAATCCATTTGAATAAATCATTTAAGGAATAAAAAATCAATTGCCCGCCAAAATACTCTAAAACTTTAATAAACATGCTCTAAAACTTTCATTGAAATCTTATTTTCAGGGGTAGCCTGCCAAAATAGAGTTTTCATTTTAATAAACATACTCTAAAACCTTCGTCCAAACCTTATTTTTAGGCGTAGCCCGCCAAAATGGAGAAGTGTTTCAGTAAAGAATGATAGAGAATGGTAAGGAGATGTGCGTGATAGGAGGCATAGGATTCATTGTTGCTTATCTCATTCCTACTCTGCTCAACAAGGGTTACATTGTTCGTGCTATTGTTTGTAATCTAGGTATTTAATTGACATATATTTGCATAATCTCAAATTCCTAATTCAGATGCTTTTGAAGTATCAATGTATCCTATATAGGGTTTATAATGTATCCTATATAGGGTTTAGAATGATTTCTTTTAATTTTAAAAAATAAATAAATGATGTATTTGCATGTGATTAGATAATGTGGAGATCTCCTAAATCTGCCCCAGCTCACTATCCTCTTTGGCACTGTATTCATTACTCTAACTGCTAGGGTTTTGCATGTGACATCTTTAATCTCTTCATGACAGTGGCTTTTAAATAGATCTCAGTCTTTGCTTTAATCTTTATCATGGTATCCCTTGAGTTCCATAATCCACCTTCAATCTCTTCTAAGAACGTTGTCTTAAGCTAGACCGCATAGTATGCATATAAAGCAAGTCCTTCATACCTACCATTGTTCCAAACCACCACTCACTGCCTTGCTTAAAATGTTGCCTCCATAAGCAGAATAGCATGTTTTAAAATCATGGTTGCTAGTGATGGACCATTAAGGTCACTACTTTCATCAAGATACAATGAGATTTTTGTCTTCAAACTCAAGGCATTATGCAAGATAGCATGGTGAATTGTTTGTTGTGTAGGTTTTGAATTTCTTGCATATTTACTACTTTGCTAACTGCCTTTAAGTCTGGATATTTCACCCTCAACTACAATCTCAAACAGCTCACTCATTGTCACTTGAACATTCCTTTCATGAGCATCCTTTTATAAAATCAAACCATGCCCTATAGGCTGCCTACTTACTTACTACACGGGACTCATTGTTTCATGGTATTGTGGGTCTTAAGATCCTTCAACCTTATTTTCACTACTTCATAGTCCACGAGGTATTATTCACTATTCTTCCATCTTTGATGAGTCTCAAAACACTGCTCAAACTACAATCCACTAACTACATTATACAATGGCTAAGAAGAAACATTGAACCTGTGATTACCACTGTTACTTCATTTGGGAAGTCATTCCCTAATTGCATTTGCCTTGTCTAACACTATCAATAGCATTTGAAAAACCCTCAAGGTCAGCAAGGGGGTAAAGAAACTCACTGTTAAAATCTCCACTTTACTATGCAAAGTTTGAGCTTTATTATCTTGTCATTGCTCAGCCTCTTTTTGACTGTCACACCTCAAGTGACTGTCATTCTTCTTACTATAGATTGCATTTACAAATGTCACTGAGCTACATAGTGTGCTTGTTATTGGCTACAATCTTTAGATTGCAAGATTTTGTTATTGGCTACAATGTCTCAATCTTTCTAGTATTGCAACCTCACTAATCCACTAGAATTATGGTTTATGTTTCTACGAAGGCCTAGGGTTTGTACCCTAGTCATTCTCTTACCAATGCTTTTGTTGGTATTAAAAAACAACCTTAAATCTTGGGTTAGAAAATTAGCTATCTTGACAGGGTGTGGTATGATCTTGGATTGTATCCTAGAGTGTGTGGGAAGCTTGTGTTTGATCATTAAGGTATGTAAACCTGATTAATGAAATGTATCCTATATAGCATGGGTAGATTGCTTTAATACTTCCCATAATGGTTTTTAGCATATCACATTATTATAGTTTGTGGTAACCCAAGATTGCATTCAAGTATGTAACAAACTTGGTCTGTAGTTTAAGCTGCACAATTTTAAGTAACATTCATAAGGTTTAGAAAATCTTGATCACTCTCTAGAATAGCCCATTAAACATGGGTTGTGCTTGAATGCACTAGATAATTGATATAACACAACCACTCTGCATATCAACCAGAGTTATAGGCTCTTTATTGCAACAAGAGGTAATCGCTCTTGGATCATGCTATCATTACATTGTAACATGTTAAACTTGAGTCAACCTGAATGTACCCAATGATGATTGACACCTAATTGTGATGACAATGATTAATTTGTACATGAATTGTGCTCATATGAGTGTCTCTATTTCTATCACAACATAGCCACATTAAACTTGGGTCACACATCAATGCATCATGTATTTATTCTAGCACAACTATGCCACATGACCAATAGAGTTATGGATCACATAATTACAGTCACAAGAATTTGTTCCTCAGTTGTGCTCTTATGGTGATTCTATTAATGTTACAGCATAACCCTTTGGACTTATATTGCTCAAATCCTTACATTGCTTATTTTCTCTTTGGATGGATGGCAATTCAATGGTAGGGATTTGTATGCAGGTCATGCTCATATAAGTGCCTTCGTCACCATTACACAATAGTACATTGGAATTTCCTTTCTTAAACCTTTACTTAGTTTTTTATTGTTAGGGTTTCTTAGTGATTATTCCATGTCCACATGGCATATTGATAAAAGAAACCAAGAAAAAAATCATTTTGTTATTAGTTAACTCCTACTAACATACTTTTGGAATAAATGTTTGAATGCATTACTTCAAGTGTGAAGAATTTTGTTTTCTGCTTATAATACATTCATTGAGAGCTGCAGTAGAAAGCTTCTTATGTTGAAACCCATCCTGTAAACTTGCTTTAAGATACATTTAGGAGGCTTCATGGATTTTTTTGTGATTTATACAGCTTTTTTTATATAGTAAATGACATCGGATTCTTTTTGAAATTGAAATGTTTATTAATTATGGTTTTATGATGATCAAATGTTTTATTTAGAAGGAGTTAATATGTGGCATTTTTATGTGTAGGAAGAATAGATTGTGATGCAACATTCGGGTATGTATGGTGTACGCAAACTTGGATTGCTATCAGTGACATAACCAGGTTGGAGAGTACCTTGAGCCGGTCTGAAACACTTTCGGGTGTATTCTCTTGGAAGTAGAACCTGAGTATAGGAATACAAACGTCGGTGGACAGAGAAAATCATAAATATGTTGGTCCAATTTTGGATCTGATTTGAGGTCGTGAATATCAGACAGAGAAAGTTCCTACATTCTAAAGATAAAATCATAAATCTGTTGGTCCAATTTGAGATCCAATTTGAGCTCGTGAAGCTCCGACAGAGAAAGTTCCTACATTCTAAAGATAAAATCATAAATATGTTTGGTCCAATTTGAGGTCCAATTGTAAGGATTTGTCTTTTTAATTATACTTTATGACATTTGTCTTGATACAAATTGTTACTTTAGAATTATGGTATTGCTTTTCTTCTAATATTTTCAACCCTCCTTTCAGGGAAGAGCTCCAAAGATGGTTCCTTTAGATGGAGACTACACTTTTCTACTATAGGTTTTGTCTAGAAACACTAGAAGCTCAGGTACTGTCATACTTAGAGCAAAAGTAGGAGTCGTGCAATGACAAGATACTCATTTTTGGAGCTTTGGTTAAGAACTTTAAATGTTTGGTTATGTGCACAAAGAATGTTCATGGAGTGCAAACTTCCTTAGAAAGCAATTACTATAGCAGAGTTTGAGGTGAATTGCACCTGCTATTTTATGCTGATATGGATATGTTCTAACCTATAGTTAATTGTTGTAGCATAACAAATAGGCTAAATAGTTGTTCATATACCATTGTTTCTAATTCAAATTTGCTATACCTTATTCTAGGAGCAAATCACAGGGGGAGTCTATACATAAGACACCATTATTTCAAATTCAAAATTGTTGGCTCTTTCACAATTGTTTGCTTCATTTATTTGATCTAAGACAACCTGCTATATAGAAGATGCTCTCAAAATCATAGTAAAATCATTTATTCTAGGAAGACTGTTTAGAATCTTCCCATCATAACAATGAACAAAAGTATCAGTCATTAACCTGATCTTTGCAAGAGTTTTATCAAATTGTGAAAGAGCCAACAATTTTGAATTTGAAACAATGGTGTCTTATGTATAGACTCCCCCTGTAATTTGCTCCTAGAATAAGGTATAGCAATTTTGAATTAGAAACAATGGTATATGAACAACTATTTAGCCTATTTGTTATGCTACAACAATTAACTACAGGTTAGAACATATCCATATCAGCATAAAATAGCATGTGCAATTCACCTCAAACTCTGTTGTGGTAATTGCTTTGTAAGGAAGTTTGCACTCCTCCATGAACATTCTCTGTGCACATCAGTATGTTAGTTACTATCTAGATCTCCTCTGTGATCAAAAGAACAGTGAAGTTCATTGCATAACTCATGACCATTTTACAATGCTATGATCCAGTGCTCTTTTACTTCTTACTCACTGTGTTCTCAATCACCATGTGCAAATGACTTAGAGGACAAATCTTTGATTTCAATGGCCTTGCATAGTACTTGAAGAAATTTCCATTCATGCCTTAGCATTTAACAATCATATAGGGCATATGAAACATAGCTTATTGAAATCATTGTTGACACAAAACTCTTGAAGATCACCACCCTAGACTGCTAGACAAGTTCCTCCATTCATGTCACAATGTAAGGTCCTTGTAGGTTGAAAGTATTTCCCTTGAAAACATACCACTGTATTGATAATGTCTCGAGGACTAAGGATCCCACTTGGAGGTAAAGAATAATCTCATATGCATTCATTCTCAAGTTCATATTTTGATTTGTTATATTTATGTGCAGCTTCTAATAAGCTTGGCAAATTGCATTGTGTAAAATGAGAAGCTCCTTCAACCAATTGTGTTGTTTCCTGAAGTTGATGGCATGGAAGAATCTGCAGCACTGTCTTCCAACATTGAAATCACTGACCTTCAAAACAAAGATACTAGGACTGTCCCTTCAACAATTGTGAAGTCACTGCCTTAATTAAATTGGTCACTATCCTTTCATCATCTTTGTTTGGCATTTTACTGTACTATGACAGTCCTCTCACAATGCCCACCATATCGTGATTATGAAAATTTTGAACCCATCACTTGGACAGTCAAAACTTCCACCTCACAGCCACAAGAATAAGATACACTAAGAATGCATAGTACCAAGTAAGTGTATCACACTCAGCGATCCTTGTTTTTTGTCATATGTTGTAGTTACAAGTGCCCTATTAGACATACATGATAATGTGGAAGCATAAACAAGGCAAGTGAATTGTTTCAAAAAATGCCTCAAAGAAATGTGATATCATGGATACCCGCTCTCCCGCAAGCACTTCAAGTCATGCCTGCAGTGATGTGGGGCTTTCCCGCATCACCGCAGGCATGACTTGAAATGCTTGCGGGAGAGCAGGTGATGTGGGGCTTTCCCAAAAATATGGCTTTGCACAAATATATTATGGAAATTTGGCTTGCTTCTTCGTTTATCTCAAGAATTAGATACCCCAAAAAAATGTCTTTGCACAAATATATTATGGAAATTTGGCTTGCTTCTTCATTTATCTCAGGAATTAGATACCCCCACATCACCCACTCTCCCGCAAGCACTTCAAGTCATGCCTGTGGTGATGCGGGAAAGCCTCGCATCACCGCAAGCATGACTTGAAGTGTTTGCGGGAGAGCAGGTATCCATGATATCATAGGCAAGATGCTGGCAAAGGTTGTCAAATTTGGATTTACACCTACTAATTGCATTTGCTTGAAAGTTTCTAAAGCCTTTTCAAAAAAACCATTTTGTGCATATCCCGCAATCATTGCATTCCAAGAGATGACATCTCTTTGAGCCATTCCATCAAATAGTTCACATGCCTTATCTATACTTCCACATTTTGTATACATGTCTACCAGAGCATTTCCAACTATAATATCTGACAAAAATCCCCCTTCCATTATGTTATGATGGATGTCCATACCCTATTCCAAACCTCCCATTTTGGCACAGGCAGGGAGGATGCTGGCAAAGGTCATTGAATTTAGCTTTACACCTACTAATTGCATTTGCTTGAAAGTTTCTAAAGGCTTTTCAAAAAATCCATTTTGTGCATATCCTGCGATCATTGCATTCCATGAGATGACATGTCTCTTTGAGGCATTCTGCCAAATAGTTCACATGCCTTGTCAATGCTTCCACATTTTACATACATGTCTACCAGGGAAGTTGAAACTACAACATCTAACAAAATTCCTCTATCCATTACTTTTTGATGGATGTCCATACCTTGTTCCAATGCTCCCATTTTGGTGCAGATAGGAAGGATGTTGGCAAAGGTTGTGGAATTTGGCTTTACACCTACCAATTGCATTTGCTTGAAAGTTTGTAAAGTCTTTCCAACAAATCCATTTTGTGCATATCCAACAATAATTGCTCTCGCTGCATCCCTGCGCACACACAAAAGTTCCTTCGCATGGATGCAGGGAGAGCCTGCCATCCTGCACCCTCATGCCCTGGCTCCTTGCAGGGTTGCAAGGGAGCCTAGACTGCATAGAGGTAAGTAGGTGAGGCAGCAATCATGCCAAATGAAATATCCAATAGATGTATTCCATGAATTTCTAAGCAGGTTCATCCTGCATGGCTGCATTACTTACACCTCTCTTCATTCTTCTTTCATCCCTTCTATTGCAGTCGATCAAGAGGCTAACAATATGAGCACACTACCATTCAAATCATTGTACATACCATGAAAGTTTCATGCCGCCTTCTCAATCATATGATCTCTCTCAAAGTGGTTAAAAGCTCTCTCTATATGCAGTTTATGAGACCACATTTTTGCTCTTCCTGCATCCCCGCGCACACACAAAAGTTCCTTCGCGGGGATGTGGGGAGAGCCTGCCATCTCGCGCCCTCATGCCCTAGCTCCTTACGGGGTTGCAGGGGAGCAATCACGCCAAATGAAATACCCAGCATATGTCTTCCCTGAATTTCTAAGTAGGTTCATTCTGCACGGCTACATTACTTACACCTCTCTTCATTCTTCTTTCCTCCTCTATATTGCAATCGATCAGGAGGCTCTCTCTAAGCTCTCTCTATGCAATCCATGAGACCACATTTTTTTTTATGCATTCTATCAAACAATTCATGTGCCTTGTCCATGGTTCCATATTTTGCATACATGTCTACCAGGGCAGTTGCAACTACAACATCTAACAAAATTCCTCTATCCTTCATGCTTTGATGGATGTCCATACCCTGTTCCAAAGCTCCCACTCTAGCACAGGCAGGGAGGATGCTGGCAAAGGTTGTGGAGTCTGGCTTTACACCTACCAATTGCATTTGCTTGAAAGTTTCTAAAGTCTTCTCAAAAAGTTCAATTTGTGCATATACTGCAATCATTTTGGATGGATGTTGATTTCTATATTAGAGGTGATGAAATGATATGACAGTTGTTCATGATAGTGATGTGATAAGTGACAAGACTAATGATGGATTGAGTGAACTTGTAACAGTCTGGTAGATGACATAAAGTGCATACCTAGGTAATAGTAGTAGTGATGAATTGTTTTCAAGGAATTTGGAAAAGATACAGTGATGTCAAAGGTAGTCAAGACATTCAATAGAGGGGCAGTGTTCTACATTGATGGGAGGTAGAGTACAAGTGAAAGCATGCCAGAATAATGAGCTAGGTAGTGGCAGTCATGAGGCATTGTTAATTTATAAAGGGAAAATGCATGACAATAGATTAACAAGTGATTGGACAATGCATTTCAAGAAGCTACAAGTTTGATTAGGACAATGCATAGCCTAGTCACAAGGCAATATTGTTGAATAACAGTCCATGACAATTGAGGCATCCTACCAAAGATGACAGTCATCAGAGGCATGATCATTAGAGATAAGAATAGTTTATTGCTACAGGTAATAATTCACAATGGCAGCTTATGAACTAGAGCAAGTTGGGTGCATGAGATAGGATCTCTGCAGAGATGACAGTGTGATCTTGAACTAGGACATTGAGCTTCAATATGGGACAGTCGTGGATTTCTGAAGAAGACATCTATGAATGTCTTTGTGCTTCTATGCTCAATGATACTCAAAAAACCAGGTTCTTGCTCATTCTTTGAGATATGTATTGTAACCATGAAGATTTTTTTAGCAAAGAGAAAGCATTGTAACTTATTTTATGATCTATATGTTGTTTGTAAGCATTTTTTCATCAATAAAACAAGTTGTTTTTACCTTCTCAAAGTTGTTTCATTGTGCAAGCTTCAAAATATACTACTAAATATACTAATGACTAAATGCAACTAGTATATCATACTATGGAAGATGTTCCTAGCCCTTTGTAACCACTCATCACATAGCTCTTGTGTCCTTTTAACAACTTCCATAGTATGATACATGAAACCAAATCTATTGTGGCCTGATTCCTTAATACGAGTATGAATATTAGGAGAGTCTTCTATTACCTTTGTTGTATTTATATGCATAACTTGTAACATATAATCCTCGATCTCCTCTTCATATAAACTATCATGAACAACTGCGACATGCTCACTTACGAATGCATCATTCTCAATATTTAACTCACAAGCTAATCCGTCATACCTGTTATCTGTGTATTCCTTTGATTCTTCAACAACACTGCTGCAAGTTACAACTTCATATATATCCTTTATCTCATGATGTATGCAATCCACATCTGCATATCTCTCTCCAATGAGCTTATTAAAGACTTCATTTTCCTTGTTATAAAATGTCCCTTCATTTTACATCTCAGTAGTGATATCATTTTTGACATAACAATATTGTAATTAGATTTGTGAGGTATAATACGACCCATAGACAAAGATAAAGTATTAGAACCTCCTGACTTGGATTTCCCATTTGTATGAGATATCTTACAATGACCAACACTTGCAGACACATGCCCTATCGCCATTGAGTACTTCAAACTATTCTTAATATCCATTGCAATCTCATAAGCATGATAGAGTGACTCAGGTTCCTTACTTCTTAACATGTAACTCATCTCTTCATCAAATACTGTCAAATAAACTACCAGAGACAATGCATCATTTGGCATCATATATTCTGGGATATAATTGAGCATTTTTTAGAACATCGGATTAAAAGTTGGCACAAGCTCATTCTGATGCTTCTGGATATTCATGAATTCAATGAAATCACATTGGTTCTTTCACCAAACTGCTCTAAAAAGGCAACCTCAAAATCAAGCCAAGATGAGATATAACATAAGGGTAATTCTGAAAACCAATCCCTAGCATCATCTTTTAATGACTGAACAAAAAGTTTCATAACAACATCTTCATTTTCAATCTCATAATCTGCCATTAAATCACATAAATCTTGAAAATGCTTATTCGTTGACTCAGATGCTCTTCCACTAAATTTTGGCAAATGCTTTCTAACTTCAATAGGGATAACATTTGGGTATCCATAAATTCAGAGCTTTATATCTTTTAGTAATCAAGCAATTCATTTTAGTATCAGACATAGAAAAGTACCTGAAATGTGTCAAGTGCAGAGTCGCCACCTCTTGAAGAGGAAAATAAGTATTAATTAACTTTATGGGTAAGCTCCTCCAATAGAATCTTCATCCTGTTAATCATACCTTAGAACACAAACCCTAAGCCTAGCTCCTGATGACCAACACAAAGCACATCTGGACTCTTTCAAAATAACTGAGCCCTTTTAATTGCCTAGTGGAGTATTTTTGTTGCAATATCATAATTTAACCCTTGTGACTAGGTCAAATTATTGGATGAGTCTATCATAGCAACTCAATTAGTCCCCAGTAGAGTCACCATTTATGTTGGTGGCTCAACTGGGCAAACTATCTTGAGAATGAGCTACAAAAGTGTCAGTACTTGTTCATAGGGGAACATACTTAAATAGCTTAGGGTCCAAGATAATACACAGTGCCAATAATTCCCTAGTGAAGTTGCCATTTCTGTTGGTTCTCAAATTTGCATGCATTGAATCCTAAAGATTTGCCACTTCTTATGCTCAAATTTCAAGAAGAGACTTGGCTAACATAGTGGGAGATTTTTCATCTATCTCCCATGCACTTCAGGTTCTGTTGCACCTAGGGGGTATTCCCTTATTTACAACCAAATGATTTGTCTTTGAATTAATTTAGGTGGAATGTTCTCATGTGTGCACCAAGATTTATAAGATTAATCCTAGATTAGCAATATTCTTGGATTATCTTACCTGTTTTACTTTGAGAACATGCTAGGAATCCTATACTATCAACAAAACTAAAATGGACATAAAGTGAGTCATTTTTATAATTGCATTCTTTTTGGACCCTGAGGCAAGTAAATCTTTCAATCGGTGCCTTATTAAGGGTAACAGAGTCAAAGTACCACACTGCAAATGTTACTTTTATGACAACAAAACTCCAAATTCAGAGGGCTGATCTATATTATTTCCTTGCAGTGATATGCCCGATAAAAGGTATTTCCTGCAACTCTTCTTCAAAAATACCTAATGTTATACATCACTTCCTATGTTTTGTTTAAAGCATATTTAATCCAATCCTTGACCAGAAGTAGTAAGCAAAACATTCAATACAACAAATGTGCATAAGTGAAATACATAACCCCTGATTCATTCATTCACAAAATAAATGCATACATTCAAAGAGACAATTATAGAAAACACACACATATAGTGTTTATTCATGTTACTCAATCTGAATTAAAAGCTGTCATACAAGAATTTATACATATGCAAGCGAATTTCTTCTCTGCAATCTCAACAATGCACCCAATCTATTACAAAAACATACTCCCCAAGATGTGAATACCTTGTATCCAAAGCCCAAAATAGAATTCGCTTCCTATTCTATATCTACCTGATCACTCTTTCTCCTCCCTCCTGTACTACAACATTTGAGAGCCTATAAATAGACACATTATGTCAACTTAAAATTTCTGTAGTACAACTTTTTAGTTACAGTGCATTTAATATTTGCACTTAGGAAGTTAAATCCTTGCTCTAATTGACTAAGCTTGAAACTACCTCTTTTTATCAACGAACCTCAAGTTGATGCCACTCTCTTGACAACAATATTCTGAGGCCCAAGAATAATTTGGAAGATTGTAGAATTATCGAAAAAAATACCAATATATTGTTCCACATGATAGGCTGTTAAGATGGCACCATGACTCCCCATCTTTCAATCCCCAATTATTAAACACCACATATCTGAAAGCCATCAAGAAAACCATGAGCAGTTGGAGTAGAAGATAATTGATTAACACCTTTGTCCTCTCAAGTGCTTATTTGAGTCTGTTAGTGTGATGTCCCGATATTAAGGCATTGTTCAAATTAAAGATTTGATGCAGAAACTTCCAGAGGTCATAAATTTTGATCTGGGGGTCCATTGGAGCTAAATTTGGTGGACAGATGCATCTTGAAGAGTTTATTAAAAATCCCACTGAATTGGTAAATTTGGAGCATCCATGGTCAATGACAATCCTCATCAACAAAAAAAAAGAAAATATTTTAAATTCCTATAGTTGGGTAATTTGGAAGTTGGAAAATAAATGCAATATTAGGGCTAAATAATATATTCAATAAATTGGCCTTATTATAATATTGCAAAAATAATAATGTTGCAAAAATCTAGGAGTGGGAGATAATTTAGGAGACAATTTTGGAGTGTAAAATTAATAAAAGGCAATTTGAAGTGGAAATTAAAAAAGAAAAAGAAAAAAAGAAGAAAATCCAGGTGTGGATTTTTGGGGATTTACACTTGAAGACAACTCATTAATGCTCCTCAAATGTAGCTGGAGGATTTGGAAACTCATGTTGAGTTGGCAAATTCTTTTTCCAAAATTGGACCTATTTTCTAGGAAGTGAGAATCTTAGTTGTTGCTTATTCTTGGCAAATTGTGGGAGTGGATTTATTTTTCTATTATTGAGAAATTAATATGATTTTTCCAAGATTATCAAATATTCTCCTAATTTGGGCATGGAAGTGGGAGGAGAGAGAAAATGGTGGTTGTGGAGTCATTATAAAAAGGATTTTTTGGCAAATTTTGAAGGGGGGTTTTATTGCAGATTTTTGGAGGAAGAAAAGGGTTTTTTAAGAGCAAGAAATATGTGGATGAGAGGGAATGGATAAATAAAGGAAAATCTAAAAGCATAAGGAAAGAGAGATACTTGTATGAGAAGCCATGGAAGGCCAAATGTAATAAGTTTTTTTTTTTTTGTAATGTTGCAGATTTATGTAATCTTTTTACACATTTGAATTTAATAAAATGAGTATTTATGTTTGTTGCATATTTGGCATTTGAGGGTTTGAGTTGTGCTGCATCATTTAGTATCAGAGCGGGAAGATGGTTGGGAGAGAAAGAGGAAGAGTAGGTAATACCCAGATGCATAGGGATATGCAAAATCTACAAAGACAAATGAAAGAACTTGTAAGTATGCTGGCAAATCAGACATTAAGACCACAAAGAAATGATTCTGATGAAGAAATAGGCCAAGAAGATGAAGATCATCATGTAGGAGCTGAAGAGGAGGCACAATTAGAGCACCTGACTTTTGAAGAAAGGATGCTCAGAGCATTAGAGGGAAACAATGATGGGATCAAAATTGAAGTTTCAAAGTATACAAGTAGTCTCAAACCAGAGGATTTGATAGATTGGTTGAATGACATGGGGAAATTCTTTGAATGGAAGACTATGACAGAGGAAAAGAAGGTGAAATTTGCATCCACCAAGTTAAAGGGTCATGCCATGATCTGGTGGGATCATTTGCAAAAGGAAAGAACTAGAAAGGGAAAGACTAAAATCAGGACCTGGAGCAAAATGAAGAAGAAGTTGAGAGAGAAATTTTTGCCTATGGAATATGCACAAAATCTTTTTCGTAGATTTCAAAATTTGAGATAAAATCTATCTACTGTGCAAGACTACACGGATGAATTTTACAAACTATCCATTCGCATGGAGCATCAAGAAACTGATGAACAGATGGCTGTAAGGTATGTAAATGGTCTAAAATTCTCTATTCAAGATGAATTGAGCATGCACAAGGTTAGCAATATTGAGGAAGCATACCAATTAGCTTTAAAGGCTGAAGAAAAACAAAGTAGACAATATTTTCAAAAGAATGGAGGAGCAAGGAGGGGGACATCATCTCCATTGTGAGGTAACATAAGTTATAATCAAGGAGAATCAATCCAAGGAATAGAGAAACTAGAAGATATTTGGCAAGATCCTGAAAGTCAACAAAGACGAAGAGGATTTCAGAGGGGTAGAGGTTATAGTGGTGGCAGAGGATGGGAAAACTGACGAAAACCTTTCATTTGTTTTAGGTGTGGTGAAGAGGGTCACAAGGCATTTGAGTGTCCAAACTATCACATGCATGAAAGGAGACAAGGAGAACAACCCAGGTTGAACTTGGTTCAACCTGAGAATGAAGGAGAAGGAACAGAACTAGAGATTCTGCTAGATGTGGGTGAGAGTCTCATGATGAGAAGAGCAATGGTCATTCAAAAAAAAGAACAAGTACAAATTAAAGGTCGTGATGATTCTTGGCTTCAAACTAATATTTTTCAAACCAGGTGCACCTTAGGAGGAAAGGTATGTCAAGTTATTATTGACAGTGGCAGTTGTGAAAATATGGTTTCTAGAGAAATGGTAGATAAATTGAACCTGCACTATGAAAAGCATTCCCATCCTTATCGTATTGCATGGTTTAAAGAGGGAACTGAAGTCACTATTGATAAGAGGTGTTTAGTTAAGTTTTCCATAGGAAAGAATTATAAGGATGAAATATGGTGTGATGTCATTCAAATGGATGCATGCCATGTGTTGTTGGGAAGGGCATGGAAATATGATAGGAAGGTAATGCATGATGGAGAAAGGAATACATACACTTTTTGGAAAGATGGTTCTAAAGTGATTTTATACCCCTTAAGGATGAAAGGATAGTTGAGAGTATTTTGTCCACGAACAAACTTGTTAGGGAAATGAAGGTGACAGGGTTCTATTATGCACTAATGGCGTAGAAAGAAGATGGTAAGGAAATACCAGTACCAGCAAAAGCACCCAAGGTACTAGAAGAACATGTTGATGTTGTGCCTGAGGGTCTATCACCAAAGAGAGATATTCAACAACATATTGATTTGATCCCAGGAGCATGCCTACCTAATCAGGCAACTTACACAATGAGTCCTACCCACCATACAAAACTCAATCGACAAGTGACAGATCTCATAAGGAAAGGTGTGGTAATGGAGAGAATGAGCCCATGTGTTGTACCTACATTATTAACTCCAAAGAAGGATTTTGAGCCCATCAAAACTTACAAGTTGAAATACAAGAAAACTGAAGGTGAGGTGGAAGTAGACTGGCAACAACAACAAGTTCCAAGTGAGAAAAGAGAAAAGATTGTGCAGATTCTTGACAAGTAGACTATATGCATGCGACAGGGTCAAGGCAACAAGTTTCTAGTACAATGGGAAGGGCTAACACAAGCAGATAATACATGGATTCTAGAGTGGGAATTGAAGAAGATGGATTTGGACAAGTGGCACAAGTTCCATAAAACAACTTATAGGAGCTACGTTCTTTTCAACCAGAGGAGAATGATGCAGAAACTTCCTGAGGTCATAAATTTTGATCTGGGGGTTCGTTGGAGCTGAATTTGGTGGGCAGATGCATTTTGAAGAGTTTATTAAAAATTCCAATGAATTGGTAAATTTAGAGCATCCATGGTCAATGGCAATCCTCATCAACAAAAAAAAAAAGAAAATATTTTAAATTCCTATAGTTGGGTAATTTGGAAGTTGGAAAATAAATGCAATATTAGGCCTAAATAATATATTCAATAAATTGGCCTTATTATAGTATTGCAAAAATAATAATGTTGCAAAAATCTAGGAGTGGGAGCTAATTTAGGAGACAATTTTGGAGTGTAAAATTAATAAAGGCAATTTGAAGTGGAAATTAAAACAAAAAACAAAAAAAAGGAAATCTAGGTGTGGATTTTTGGGGATTTACACTTGAAGACAACTCATTAATGCTCCTCAAATGTAGCTAGAGGATTTGGAAACCCATGTTGAGTTGGCATATTCTTTTTCCAAAATGGGAACTATTTTCTAAGAAGTGAGAATCTTAGTTGTTGCTTATTCTTGGCAAATTGTGGGAGTGGGTTTATTTTTCTATTATTGAGAAATTAATATGATTTTTCCAAGATTTGTCAAATATTCTTCTAATTTGGGCATGGAAGCGGGAGGAGAGAGAAAATGGTGGTTGTGGAGTCATTATAAAAAGGATTTTTTCACAAATTTTGAAGGGGGGTTTTATTGCAGATTTTTGGAGGAAGAAAAAAGTTTTTTGAGAGTAAGAAATATGTGGATGAGAGGGAATGGAAAAATAAAGGAAAATCTGAAAGCATAAGGAAAGAGAGATTCTTGTATGAGAAGCCATGGAAGGCCAAATGTAATAAGTTTGTTTTTTTGTAATGTTGCAGATTTATGTAATCTTTTTACAAGTTTGAATTTAATAAAATGAGTATTTATGTTTGTTGCATATTCGGGATTTGACGGTTTGAGTTATGCTGCATCAAGATTTAAACCATGATGATAAAATGATAAACTTGCTTTCTTATAATTTGAGGTTGTCATGGACCGTTGTGATCAACTTACAACAAAATGTTGAATTGAATAACAAATATAAAATATAAACATATTATAATATAATATCCTCATACCATGAATATATAAAACTAATATAAAAATAAAATATATTTATTAAAGATATTATTCATAAAACAATAAAGAATTATTATATAAAATATTATCCATATATTAATAAAATATTATTATATATTTTAATAAAGATATTATAAGACATTATATTAATAGAAATATATTATCATAAAGCCTAAATGCTGCTTATAGGTAGTGATCAATAATAATATGAAGGGCTGCGAATAAGGAAGGCAACAGGCATCAATTAACAAATCACAGGCAGCATACAAGTTTCATACATATGGAAATCTACCTTGGCAACAATTCACAATTAAAAGAAATAATTTAGTTTAAATGTTAACCACACACTCAAGAGGGGGTGATCATCTATGGCCAACGATTTATTATCATCAAGGAAGCAGCAATTCATGATTACGTAACTGCAGTGATATAACTCTTAATATAATTCAAAGGATGCGATTTGTAATACTACGAGTTTATGAGAGACATCGATGGTTATGTGAAAGGATGCTTCTTTTCATAAGAAATCTAAGGTATAAGATTAGAATGGTATGAGGAAGGAGAGGGGGATATTAGATAGGAAGATATGAGGATTTAAGAATAAAAATAAGATGTAGTCAAGGAAAGGATAATAACATAACTCAGAGATGTGGAGGAATAAGGTAAGGAATATAGAGGAGGATTCAAGAAGAAGAGAAGAATAATAAGAAGGGAAGAAGAAGATATTCTTGAGTTATATATATACTACAAGTATAACAACCTACACATAAGAATAATCAAGAGAACATACATACAGATCTGCATCAAGAGAAGTAATATACAGACCCATATCAATGGGAAAAAAGATAGTTAATACTGTTTATGTGGTGTTGAGTATAACAACAAAGAAGAGAAAAGTTTATATATAGAGACTTGCAATCTACTTGTGGTAGGATCTATAGGGAATATAATGTATTGTTTAGATATGATCATGCATATATTGTTGTTTATAGTTTATGATATCATCTTCATAATTCATTATGCATTGCTAATATGATTGTTTGCAACTATAAGTTTGATTAATGTGGATTATTGCATGAGTGTTATGGTGAGTACGATAGAAGGAATGTGGGGCAAGAGGGATATGATGATAGGGCACTCTTCTAGGTATGCCACACCTTTAGGGGAGATTGAATAATCCCACTGGGGCCAAGGGGGTACAAAGGGTACTGCCCTTGGGCTTAGAAGAGATGGCTTATGGGGCACCCTTTTGTGACCTCATTCTCCTATCATAGACATGCAAATTCAAAGAAACCAATCATAGAGAAAGGGAAAGGAAATGATAAGATGAGGTGATAACGGGATAACGAATACCTCACTAGGTAGACCAACTCATATGGATGGCATGGGCCAGATGAGGCCAAGGGGGATGGTATATCCACTCTTGGGCCTAGGCTATCTGGGACACCCCATCAAAGTCATGTTCCTCAACTCTCTTATGGTTGAGTCTCCTAGATAGTTAGGTTTAGTTGGATTAATAATGCCATTGTGAGTTTGTGAATCATGTTAGCTTGATTGTGAGAAATATTATTGTAAGTATTTTCTAACTTGTAGAAATTAAATCAATCCAAGGTACTCTCTAAATCTTTGTTTGCTTGGAAATTGACAATTGAGGGTAAAGTTAGTATTGTTCCTATAAGGGACATTATAGTCAACAGAGTCTTATCCTTCCACAGTCATTCAAGCAATCTAGGCGTAATATCCCCCCTCAGTTGATGTCCTTAATGAAGGTCATCAAATGAAAGCAGGGGGAGAGGGACAAATGATGTCTCTCGACTTAAACACCCAAATTCCTAATCCATCCTTGGTCATTGAGATTTTACCCAGTTAACTCACCCCTAGGAAATAGCCTCGCATAATTGAAGCTTTTAACCAACCTTTGCCCTTCCTCACAAGAATAATATTATTTAGCTATGGTTCTGGGAAAGCAACAAGATTACTAAAGCCATAAGTCCTCATTCTTTCCAACTCCCCCCATTCTCTGGCCAAAGTCTACCCTTCTCCTTAATTCGAAAAGAACAAATCCATAGCTAGGAAAATAGGGGCATACCTCTTTGGGAAACATTCAAAGGAGGACAAAAGGAAAATCTTTGCAAAGTAGCCATATTGAAAACTAATGTAGACAAATGATGGTAAGGCCTCCATTTATAATGAGAACAAATTAAGGCTCATTATTCGAATAGTCTTCACTCTCCATCAATCTGCATAATTCCATTTTAGATATTTGCGGGCCCTACACATTTAATTTATTGCTAAAAATACTTGATAATCACAATACAACTACCAAGGCAAAGGGTGACGACCCGAGGTGTTAAAATTAAGTCCCACATAAACAATGATTGTCTAACATAATCAACAAAATGTGTTTAAAGATCAAGATCAGCTGAAGAAACATACCAATTGTCAAATCATAGCTCAACCACATTGCTCTGTGCATAGAAATCTAAATTTAAATTTGGACCATTGAATGAGGACACATCAAAATGAAATATGTGGCTATCGGCACACCAAATGTCATCCCATTGCACCATCGCATCCGCTGAAGGGAAGCATAGCATCATTTTCGTGCTCATGCACTGGGTGTCAACTTTATTCTCCTGGGATCAGGTCCTACTAGCTACAAGGTATACCATCACATTAGCGCAAGGAATATTCCTCTGTATCTTCTCCTGGTGCACTCCCATGATCAAACAGGAAGCAAGCACATAACACTTGATCCATCACATGAGACTTTGGGCCCACCTCTTCCATACAATTATCATCGCACCAATGCATCCTCAAAAGTTCTAGTGGTTATAGGACATGCAACACCGCGATAGCTCCAAATCTGCCTTCAAGAATAGGAAACTAGTTATCAAGCCTACAAGACCAGTAGCGAATGAAGCTAAGGACGTTATATTATCACCTGAGCCAATTTCAGGAAAATGTGTAATGCCCCAAGCTTTCACACAGGACATTAGCCGAACAAACACCGAACCAACAAATTGTTCGCATTTGCAAGTGCAACATTTACATGTCACATTGCACTCACACACACACACAAGGTATTGCAACATGTATAACAACACCTAAAAGGACATCACCATTACACAATGCAAGGTGGCACAAGCGGAAGACTTCACCCATCATGTGACAACTTGCCACGATGACCAAGAGAGAGGTGGAGCTCACTCCATCACAAGGATCAGATACATGTCCACGACCTCGCTCCCTCACGAACACATGGAGTAGGATGAGGGTGACATCCACCTCAGTCTATTCCATGATGACACAAGACATCCCAAACACAAGGGTAACGCTCACCCACAGGATAGTCCAACTAGGAGGTATGATTCCTCAACCAACTAGAATGGTCACTAGTCGAACTCATGTAAAGGTACACATCCCAATGCAAAGGAGGGAATAATCCAAGAGTGCATATCACATCATGGAAATGACAACAGAACACCTACGAGGCTAAAAATAGTAATCAATGCCAAAGATGATTCATTTTAACCAAAAATATTAAGCTATCGAACCAATTATGTCCACATGTCAAAAAGGACAAAAGCGATACAAAAGGCTATGCATGTTCGACACCAACATCGACACATGCCAAAAGAAAAGATAGGATCCTCACCACCTATGTGGGATGAATACAATCCAACACAAACATATCCATAAACATCAAATACAACATCAAATAACTGAGTCCAAACATGCTAACATAGCTAGATTCTAACATGTAAAATCTATCAAAACATGCCAACGTCCTCACAAACCGAGGTGTGGAAAAATACAAGACGATATCCAATAATTACAATATTCGAAGGGCTTCATCCTAAACATAGATGAATCATAGCCAACATCATAAATCAACTCAAAGCATTAATTACATCTTATTACAAGGGTCTCAAAAGACCTACATTACAAAGGTTACAATAATCAATAATGATAAAATACAAGTGCATAAACCACCCAAAACCAACATGCTATCCAAGGTGCAACAAGGCACAAAGCACAAGGTAAACCACCTGCAAAAAGATCAAGGAATCCATCCAACACCTGAAGATCATCATGAAGGACCAATGGGGAAATGTTGCTCACCTCCCAACCATATTACCATCGTTGAGTGCAATAGATGTCTATGCAACTCTAGGCAACCCCTGAGCTACGGAGAAGGTGATCATGGCAAACCCGCTAAGAGCATCTCACACATCCAGGGTATACAAGCAACATATGGAATACACACCAATCAATGCACACAACACACATGACACAACTGCCAAAACATAATAGAATGACATAACAACATTCAAGCATAAGGGAAATAGTCACACCTTCAATGCACACCAAACGAGGCATAAATCATAATCCATCATAGACACATACAAGCATGAATCAGGCATCACAATGCACATACAATCACATGGTAAACATCACACGTCAAGTCAAACTCCGACGGTGGAAGAAGAGAGACCTAGGTAGTTAGGATAAGGAGTGTCAAACGAGGGCAATACTCACCTCGCGGTAGAACATGAGGGCATAACCTCCTCATAGCAACCGGACACTACACCAAAGATTACTCTTTACACCCAAACCCAAGCAAGGCGGACACTTCACCAACACATGCAGTTTGGTGTAGATGATCTTATTATTAAATTTTATTACCCAATGTGTTTAAATGTTATTCTTGATTAAAACTTCAATTCGATAAATTCCAACGACCTCTTTGGGCCGCGGCGCACGATAGAAGCCACTCCTTTCCTACCCCTAGACCTCTTCCTAAACACCCATAGCACCAATTTGACCAATTGGGCATGGCACAGATTTCAAGGTGACAAAATCACAATTTTGACAAAAAACACAACATATTCTCAAAAGATGCAAAATACCATTCTAATTGGGAGACAACTCATCCCACAAACTAAAACATCAAGGAAATGCATAAAAAGCAATTTTCAGGTTTTCAAAAATAGAGAAATAAGTGGCACAGATTTCAATGCACCAAAATGTCTCAAAAAAATAACAGTCTCACAAGATGCAAAATCACATAATATGAAGGAGTCAACTCATCCCTCAAAGCAAATCATAAAGGAAATGCATAGAATTCAGTTTTCATATTTTTTAAAGTGCAAAATAACCATAAGGCCCTAAAAACTCCATTGGAGCTCTCTTTGGCATCTTGACCAAAGTTTGACTAATTTTCTAACTTTTGTTTTTCATTGGCTATGGATGATCCTGACAACTACCCATTATAGATAACATGCCCAACAACCAATATATGCAATAAAAATGAGTTGGGGATTTCTACAAAAAATTTGCCAGGGTTTTGTCTGTATTTCTATGTTTCTAAAATAGAAAATACACGATATAAATAAATAACCAGCTGAAATACTTTTTCTAAGTTTCCTACAACTAAGCAAAGCCATCTTCAACCATTCTAGATGGTGTGGCATGAAGGAAACAAAATAAAACAATTTAAATGAGAAGATTGGAGAAACTTACCTTCCAATACAAGCAAAATCCAAGGAAAAGAATGAGGTTGAATGTCAGATTCAATCCACACACAACAAGCAAACACCAAGCTCTTGAATCCAATCCAAACTGCAAGCAATTCCAAGCAAAACTCCCTTCCAAGCAATCATATATCTATTTTTCAAGCAAGAGGGTTTCAAACAAAGGAGAGCAAATTTTGGAGAGAAAAATAATAATGAAAAATACATGTCTTTTTCCTTTTATTCCTCCAAAGACACTATTCTTTTTTTAGTAATAAATTAATCCTTTAAGTGATTTAATAAATCAAATCAAAATTAGAGAATTTGCACATTAAACTATTTAATTCAACAATTAAATAATTGAATGTCTCTTTAGCAAATCAAATAAGCATATAAAATAACACATTAATAATTCTATTTCACTAAAAACATCCAATTAATTCACTCAAAGCAACAAGGAAATAGTTAGTCAAACAAACTCAACTATTCCAAATAGGTTATTGCCATATAACTCAGTCTCATTCCGAAAAGTACAAACACGCCATATTAGGCATTTAGTTTTCATATTTAATGCAATTTCTACCTTTTTACGAAAAAATATCAAATTTCAGAATTAAACCGAAATCACTCAAATTTGTTCTACAAGCATATAATGATGCAACAAATATTTTAACTAAAGCATAAATAGCAATTTCTAAATTAAAATCATTAATTTAATCTGAAAACACGGAAAACACGCTTTTCAAAACATTTTAAAATAAAGTGCAAGACTATTAAGGAAACACACACAAATGATACCAGACACACATCATAGGTTTCCACAACACAAGGATAAGGGTGAGATGGCTTAGCGTCCCATGTCAACCTTCTCCACATTTCCCACATTAGTTAACACCTGTAATTACCTGCACACTCAAGTAAACCATCAGGCATACCTGCTCCATACATAAAATAGCCGAAGCACATCATAATACCCAACATGGCATAATATTGCATAAGCATCATAAACATGGGTCGACAATCAATCGACATCATAAAATCATATATGCATAAATCAACTAACACAATCATACTAATACACACTCAGAACATCATATAACACATGAATCAAAAGCACACAAGGCACACACTAGGGTGGGCATTACAAAATGTATGGGGGTTTCACCAAACCTAATTGCATAAAATTTAGTGGATAAATTAGGCCTTAAAACTCTTTTTAAAACTTAAACCCTATTGTCTGGGTTGGATTAAATGAGATGAAAACATGCCAATTACTAAGCAATGTAAAACAAAGTCTTCCATTGGATCTAAGTTCAATGATGAGGTTGTGGTAAATGTTGATCTTGTAGTTTTTTTTTATTAAGTATACCCTGGTAAGGGACCAGGGACCCATAGAAAAAATAGGGCCATAGCACTTATAGTCTGAAACTGTCTTTATAACATCTTGAATACAAAAAGGAGGGAAAATTACACATGCCACTCCCAAAACCTTAATCAGCCAGTCAGAAGAGCTTATAAACACTTATAGAAAACTAATCAAAAGATATCATGAACCTGGTTACCCTGCTGCCTCTTCATTGCCGGTGAGATCAACTATGTCATATTCCTCGTCACAGGGACAGCGATACTCTGCATTGTCCTTGGCCGCCACCTTTAGCTGCATCTTCTTTGCCAAACTTTCCACCAACTTTTGGAGCTTTATATGGCCATCATGTATGTCATGCATGTGATCAAGGATGAACTTCAAATTAAACTGTGAATCCTTCGACAGCTCCGCTATGTCCTCATTAACAAGAATTGAAGAAGCGGCAACGGACATCATCATGGTCAGTGTTAAGGACTGTGCTGCACTAAAAACGTTCCATCTCCTGCAAGTAGTACTGAGATCCAAAAGAAAGGAAGACAACACCTCACGAAGCCCCACATTTTCCTCTGACTCCACCACTTAGCCATTTCGATAATCCTGCCAACTTAGCACCTCAACATTGGATTTTTTTATCTCTACATCCAAGAGCTCCACTGTGTCTGCAAGCACATTCCGCCCGATTACCTTTGTCCTCCTCTTTTTCTTCTCCTTCCCCTTAAGCATCAAAGCACCCACCAATTTGTCCTTCCCCTTCCTCGGCACTTGTCTTCTCCTCGGCTTCATCACCGTGACCTTTGAGCATTCTTCTTCCTCACCCGCCATGAATCTGCCACTGATCTCAGCAACAATGGAAACTTGCCAAATGTAGAGAGAAAGTGTGAAGGGAAATGACGTGTACTGTCTTCTTAACTCATAGAGAGTGCTTCCCTGCAAAGAAATAATAGCTCGCACAGATCTCCAGCTCATGACAGGGATTTATATCCCTGAAATCAATTCATCCGCCTCCAACCATGATGAAAGTAGCCTCGGGGAGCCTGGCCTATTCGACTATGATTGCACCCTACCAACCGTCCCATCATCTCTTCTCCAATCCACCTTGGCACCTAGTCATGTGCCACTTCACTTAATTCCACCGTGCTATGGTTCTCGCCCATTATCAGATGGATGGACTTTGATGTCAAACTGTATTAGCCTTATCAACTCTCTTGGATACTCCTTAGCTAGCAATCCTTCTCCTACTTTAGATGCCTATTATGAATCTATCCCTTGATTGGCCGCCCAATCAGCTGCTTTATTGCCCTCCCTCTTAATGTGAGTCTTTTTACTTGATTCAGTTGCTTCATTAAATTTCTAATCTTTGCTAACACTTGTTCTAGTCTCCAATTCCTAGATTTTTCCTCATCGAGGAGGTCTAGGATTAATTTTGAGTCCCCCTCGATCCATAGATTTTTCCATTCATTTGTCAGAGCTATTCTTACTCCTTCAAGCAAGGCTAAGGCTTCAGCTAAGTTATTGGTGTCCTCTCTTAAGGAAATAGAGAAGTATCCCTTTGGTTGTCCTACTTCATCCCTAAAAATTTCTCCTCCCCTTGCCTTGCCCAGATTTCACCAAGTAGCACCATCAAAGTTAAGTTTGACCCACCCTGATTTCGGAGGCAACCACTTCACCTGCTGGTCCACCTGAGGCTTGTCACTGCAAACCTCCCTGAGTCCCAACCAACCAAATCTTGGCCACTCTCGAGCCCATACCTATTCCTCATCTGTGATCTTCCAATGCTCAGACCTCCAAACTTCCCCTAGTTCTCCAATCAGGCTTTCTATCCGATCCTAGACTAAGTTGACATTTCTTTCCTTGTCATTGAAAATCCTGCTATTCTGTTCCAGCCATAAATTCTAGATTGCTACAGCTGGAAAGACTTCCCAAATTAGACGCAAGCCTTTACTCTTAATGTGGAGGTGCCACCCTTCTAGTAACATCTTTACATCCTTAGGGCCTGGCCATCTAAACCTCCACTTGTCTAAAAATCTTCCCCAAATTTCCTGAGCAAAGGCACATAAAAGAAATAAATGGTTACCTTCCTCCTCTGCTTCTTTACACAGGGGACACCTCAAGGGTCCGTATTTGCCCAGCTTGACCAGTCTCTCCCACGTCAAGGCTGTGCCCTTCCAAGCTATCCACAAGAAGGCTCTTGCTTTAAGCAGTCCTTGTTTGCACCAGATGAGGTTGGCCACCCCTCTACCCATACTAGTCCCATCACTGTAGTATTTACTGAAAGCTTCCTTTATCATCACATATCCTTCACCACTGAACCTCCATCTTCTCCTATCCTCTTCATCTGAGAAGGGGACTTTGCTAATTAGTTCTTTGATTTCCCCCCACGCCTTGGACTCATCTGCTGCCAACCCATTTGGGGTCTTCCACTTCCACTTGTCCTCAACTTTTTCCTTGTAGTTGCTTACCATCATCCCCATCCTTGGCTCAACTTGAATAGCCAATCTGGCAAAAGCTGGGAAGGAGATCAATGACTTGCCTCTGACCCAGGGATCCCTCCAAAACCTTGTCTTCGTCCCTTTTCCAACTTGCCATACTAAATCTAGCTTGAGCGCCCCTGAGCAATTCCTCATGAAATTCTAGATATTAGACCTGGCTGGAAGGGCGTCAACATCCCACAAATTCTCCACCCTATTCTGCAGGTACTTTGCTTGAATGACTTTGCTCCAAAGTCGATCCTTTTCCTCATAAACTCTCCACCCTAGTTTTGCCCCTAAGGCCTGATTCATGTCTTTTATTTTCCTGAATCCCAAACCTCCCTTCCTCTTAGGCTTATAGACTGCATCCCATTTCACCAGATTGTATTTAAACGTGTCCTCCACACCTCTCCACAAAAAGGTTCTCTTCATTTTTTCTAGTGCAACAACTACCTTACTGGGAACTTGGAAAACTAACATAGTGTATATCAGAATTGCTGCCAGAGAGGCCTTGACCAAGGTTATTCTTCTAGCTAGAGAAAGCCATCTACACTTCTAGGCAATAAGCTTCCCTTGGACCTTGTCCACCACTTTCCTCCATTCTTCCTCCAAAGCTCTATTATTTAGCAACGACAGCCCCAAATAGCTACTTGGTAATGTCCCCACCTCATAGTCTAGGATTCTTTTAATATCGGTAGCATTTGAACATAAATCTTTAAGGAAATAAATTCTTGATTTACCTTTGTTGACTTTCTGCCCTGTCGTTTTTTCATAATCAGCTAGAATCCTTTTCAATTTTGAAGCTTCCCACACTGAGGCTTCCCCAAACAACAGTGTATCATCCACAAACTGAAGGTGAGTGAAGTTCGGGCTGCCACTCGAAACCTGTAAGCCTTAAATTCTAGCCTTCCTCAAAAAGTAGTTCAATGCCTCTGCTGTGATTAAGAATAGGAAGGGGGACAACGGATCCCCCTGCCTCAAACCTCGACTAGCTTGAAAGAAGTCAATGGCTCTTCCATTTATTAATACAACATATTGAACTAAGGAAATGCAACTCAGGATCCATCTGCTCCATGCCTCCTCAAACCCCATCTTTTTTAAGATCTCTAACAAGAATTGCTAGGAAACCCTGTCATAAGCTTTGTTCACGTCCAGCTTGATTACCATACCTTCCTTCTTCTGTGTTTTTACAGAATCAATCGTCTCATGTGCCAAGACTATGCCATCTAAAATCTGCCTCCCTTTCAAGAAGCCACTTTGTTCCTCTGAGATGAAGGACTCCAAACATGCCTTGAGCCTGGATGTCATTGCCTTAGCTACTATCTTGTAAATATTATTGCATAAAGAAATTGACCTATATTCATTGAATAATTTGGGATTCTTTGTTTTTGGAATGAGGGTTATATAAGTTTGATTCCAAGTACTCATCACTATCCTCCTCTGTCTACACTCCTCTGCTGCTTGCTAAACATCCTCTTCTACTAAATCCTAGAATTTATGAAAGAAGCCAACTTGAAATCCGTCTGGCCCTGGAACTTTTTGAGCTCCTAGAGAGAAGGCTGCTTTCTTTATCTCTTCCTTGGAGAAAGGTTTAAGCAAGAAGTCATTCATTTCTTTAGTCATTACCCTGGGAATGTTATGTAACAGCCTTGTTTGTGCTTCTTGATCAGCCTCCTCCATACTACCCAATAAATCCTGGAAGTAATCTTTACCTTCCTCCCTAATAGCTTCCACATCTTCAATAACAAACCCATTTGGCTTCTCAATCCGCATAATTTTGTTAATATTTCTTTTGATCACCGTGGATAGATGAAAGAATTATGTATTGTTGTCCCCCTCTTTTAACCATCTGACCCTTGATTTTTGTATCCAAAAAAGCTCCTCCATTCTCAAGATTCTATTTAATGCATCCAGTTTGTCTTTCTCCACCTTCCTGCTTTCCTCCAAGCATCCCAAGGATATCAGATCTTGTTTCGCTTTAGTCAAATCCTCCTCTGCCTTGATTTTGGATGCAAAGAGATTGCCCATCACCTTCTTATTCCAAATCTTGGCTTGTGTTTTGACCTCTTGGAGCTTTTTTTGAATGATGAATCTCTTGTTACCTTTCACCTCCTTATGCCACCAACTTTCTAGAGCTTCGAAAAACTTGGGATGCTCATACCAAAAGGCTTCCATTTTAAATGGAATTCCCTTTAATCTTCTACTAGGGGTTTTTAACAGCTTGATCGACCAATGATCCGAGCCTCCAAAGCTGCAGACTTCTGAGTAGAAATCTCTTGTATTTAGTAACCAATTTGAATTTATTAGGAATTTGTCTAGTCTACTCAAAATATTATCCTCCCTTGCTTTGTGATTTGTCCATGTGAACTAGCCTTCCTTAGGTTGAATATCAACTAATGAGCCCTCCTCATAGAAATTTCTAAAGCCCATAGAGCCCACACTCCCCATAAGTCTTCCCCCTTTTTTAATCTTCTGGGGATAAGATCACGTTAAAGTCACCTCCAACTATCCAATTTTTATCAAAATGGAGATCCCTGAGCTCAATCAGAGGCTTCCAACAAGCCACTCTATCACTCTCTATATTCGTTCCATAAAAGTTAGTCAACAAAAATCTCTCTGCACCTTGCACATCCCTCATGTCCATCAAAATCTATTTTTTAACTTCTGCAATTTCAACACCTTCAAATCTGTAGTTGTTCCATGCAACAACCAGACCTCCTGTCGTCCCAGTTGCTCCCACTGCCTTACCATCAAGCACTCTCCAAATCCTCTTCAATAAATCTATCATCTCTCATGACTCCACTTTAGTTTACTGTAACAGAAGAATGTCTGGAGTTTCTTTTTCTATTAGCCGCTTGACCAAGCGACGTTTATCCAGGTCGTTTAGGCCTCAGACATTCCAGCTAACTATCTTCATTTCTTCTGAGGGATCTGGGAGTGCTGGCTCCCCTTCTTCACAAATTTAGTCATCGATTCTTGAGTTCCTTTCCCCAGGTCCACTAGCGCGGCATTTTTTGCTTTGCTCATATCTGACTTTTGGCCCCTGAGAATTGGCCCGCCTGTGTCCATGGCAATGTTTTGTTTGCCTTTTTTCCTGCTCCTGGTTTGTATTCTCCACTCATTCTCTTTATCCTCTGAATCCACCTCTTCCTCTGAGAATTCATTCCCTTTAGTATTTTATGAGGTTGCCTTAATGGCTAAATTTGGACTGGAAATCTGTTAGAATTTGAATCCACAATTTTTTTGGCATTCTTTAGTACTTCTTCGACCACCGCCAAATCTTGTGAGTCCACATTCACACTTGGTTGTGGAGTTTCCTTTTGAGTTTTCAGATCTTGGCTCTTCCTATCCTTCAAGCTTGCCCTCTTCTTAGCTTCTATTTCCCCTTTCTCCCCAACTCTCCTTCCCCTTTCCTTCCAAAGTCGCATATCCGAGCCAAATGACTGACCTTTTGGCAATTGAAGCATCTAATCGGTAAACACTCATAATCTAGCTCCTGGTTCCAGACTTCGAGCGCCGAAGACAATTTTATTAAGTGAAGCAAGGGCTTACTCAAATCTAAGTAAACACAAATTCTTGCAAAGGAGGCTAACCTGCCTTGTTGCGAAGCATTTGAACAAGAGATGAAGGATCCTAGTGAATTCCCAACCAGTTTAAATATCTCCTCTGTCTAGAGCTCTTGGGGCATTTTGTACATTCTTATCCAAATCAGGGCCTTCTGCAATAATTCCTTTTGGGGATCGAAACCGGGAGACCACGTTCTGATATACAAGCCTGCATTGTCCATGAACCATAGACCGCTATTAAGGATGGTATCCCTTTCAAATTCTGATTGAAATTCTATCTGTAGAAACCCTAGCACCAAAAAACTGATCTCCACCTTCGCACCAAGCCATTTATGCGCTATCTAATCCTTGATTTTTTTGATTGGGGGCCAAATTCCTACGAATTTTACAATCACTACATTTTTTGTAGTCTTTCTACCTTGGAGTTCAGTAGCTCATCAGGAATTTGGAGGACTGGAACCTCCTCTTAGACGCAAAGGTTGACATTCCCTATCGCCATCCATGGTTTGTGTTGGCTCGGTTGTCCTTCCTCTACTTCTGGTGAAACTTTCTTAACACCTGCTTTTCCAATGCCAACGCTAGCTTTTTCGAGATTCTACTCTGGTCCTTGGATTACTTCCTTATCTTCTGAATTTTTGCCTGCCTTTGTCGCCTGCTCTACCTTTTTTCGCTCCATCCTATGATTTTCGTTGATTGTTATCTTGTAGTTATTTATGGTCTTGTATTGGGCAACCCATTTTTGTGTGATCAAAAGGCAATTTTCTATAAGAGAGGGAACAAATATCCTATCCTCAAGATTGGTAAAATTTCATGTTGTATACTTACAATGGAAATAAATAATCTTATGAGATCCTAAATCTTCATGGGAAGATAAATGACAACACTTAGTATCCTTTCTTTGGATAAAATCACTTTTATAAATGTTACTCCTTGTTCAAGCAATTTTCCTTTGTATCATTCTCAGAGTTGTAGGTAGAAGAGCACTAAATTTTGGTTGGTAATTATATTGTGGTGTAATTTGAAGTGGCATACATGCCACTTGTTGGGGGTTCTTTCACCCTAATTAATTGAACACCAAGTTCTTGGGGACCAAAAGTTCCCTAATTGGGGAGGTGTGATCAAAAAATGGATTTGGTATTGTACTTCATGGGATGTTTTTAGATAGTGGCCTAATTCTTTGTTTCTTTAGAAGGTTTGGGATGGTATGGAACATCTTGGAACATTTTTTGGTAATGATGTCATTTTAGGATTGGTTTTGGTCACCATGGGCCTCATCAATGTAGTTGTGTTGCAAGAGAAAAATATTGATTATTTGGAATCAAAATCTAAACATGATCACATATTTGGATTTCTTTCAAAAAGTTGTGCAATTTCAAAAAAATGGAACCTATTTTTTAGTTAATACATGTAAAAGTTATGGATTCCAGAAGAATTAGGTCTAAGAATGTTGTTGAAGCATCAAATTTGTCATTAGAAGTGGTGAATTCTAAAAATCCCACATGAGTTTGTCATGGGAAGTGGTGAATTCATACTAGCAAAAGTGGCAAATTCATTCTGCATAATTGTGAGTATCCTTTGGCATTCTAGAATTCAATTTTTAGTTTCCTCTTCGTTTTGGATGGTCGCCTTAGTTTTAAGTATGATTGAGCATCTATATATACCATGTTTGAGTCAAATCAAGCACATAATGGACTTAATTAAGTCTTGTAACTCAATTTTTGGGAGCTAATTGTGAGAGTTTTTATCTCATATTTTTGACAAATCTTTGCTACATTTATAAAAACTCTCTAAAAAACAAGGAGTAACATTTGTAAATGATCTTGGGAGTGTTTACAAACTCTTAAGCAATTATAGGGATTGAAGATCAATTATAACAACCACTTGGAATACTTAAGTGAGTGTGACTCACATTTTGGTGTTCTTACTCACCAAGGGTTTCTCCACATTATTTATTGTGTCTCCTTTCATGGTCCACATTATTTATTTTGTCTCCTTTCGTGGTGTATCTCTCTTTGATCTATGTTCCTTGTAATGTCCCCTTTAGCAAGTCAATTTTTTCTTAACCTTGCACATAATTTCAACTTGTAAAAGAGAACATTAGTAATCAATTCTTCTTATAATATGAACATATATCAATAATTCAATTATCCAATCCTTAAGTGGATTCATACTTAGGGTTGTCTATTATATGTTAATTTTATTTATTTTCAAATCCTAGTGGAGATGGCGTACTATCTCTTGTTAGGTTGCATGAATCATCCTCTATGGGTAGTGCCTTTGTATGATGTAACACATGCCCATTCCACCTTAGGTCTTACTAAGTGCCTTTGTATGATGTAACATATGCCCATTCCACCGCAGGTCTTACTTATTACCTTTGAATGATGTAGCATAGTCCATTCCACCGTAGGTCTTATCCATTGCCTAAGTATGATGTAACATGGCCCAAGTATGATGTAACATGGCCCATTCCACCGCCGGTCTTATCTACCTTTGAGGTATTAATGCTACTTCTTCCTAACAAGTTTACCTCCAATCTCTCAATGTGTGCTATGCTCTTATATAAATCAAATACGATTACTCTTTATTATATTTATTTATTTTCAATATCAAAGTTGTATTTAACTCAGAAGTGTTCTCTTAAAAAATATCTTTTTTTCCTCTGATGATCTTTTCCTTCTATCTCACAACCTCTATTTATTTCCCTTTTAAGGGATATGTTGGAAGAGGCACGTCTCTTATTATGCTTGGTGGTAAAAGACATACTTACCCTCTTATAATTTTTATTACTTGATATTAATTCTCTTTTGTGGTAAAACTAGTTCTAACCATTTGTAACTCCCTTATCATAAGAGGATAGGTTAAAAGATGTTTATTTATATTATTATTTATTTATATTATTTGTATTTATATTATATCATTATAATAAATGATATATGATTTATATTATATTATTTATATTTATATTACAATATAAGAGAATAATAATATTTGTATTTATATTATAAAATATCTTATTTACTTATATTATTTGTATTTATATTATATCATTATAATAAATGATATATGATTTATATTATAATATTTATGTGTTATTTATAAATATAATAATAATATATTTTGTTAATTGTTTTAAATAAATATTGTTTAAATATATTAAATAGATTCATTTATAATATTATTCATATCTTTAATTTGAATGAATAATACATAATGAATTCAATTATAAATTACTAATATAGGGACATGACATTCCTTGTTATAGTTTAATTCTTGTTTGTAGAATTTAGTCAACCAATTTCTCTTACAATTTACTCTATCCTAAATTTTCTAAGTTGCTGACTAACCTAAGGAACATCCTTTGTAGTTTGTGCATCAAGTGGTATCAAAGCACGTTCTTTCCTTGTGGAGTTTGTTGTGGTTGAATTTGGAGGTACACAACATTGGGCTAGTTGAGAAGCTCATTGTCTTAACAAAGAGATTTGTGAAATTCCCAAAAGTAACCTATAAACATTAATAAGGAAGTGACAAGGCTTGACAAGGAAACAAGGTTCCTTAATATGGAAGTTGGTGTCACTCGTTTCTCTCAATTCGTGGAGGCTACAATATGACGAATGGAGACCCTTATAGAGAATTTAATCTCATGGCAGAGAAAGGGGACAACCCACTCCATACATAGTGTCCAAGGTAAACTAAGTTCTCAAAGCATGCCTCAAGATGAAGGCAAGACAAGAGATGAGATTTTGTCAATCAAAGGAGATGCAAAAAAGTTGGAACAATGGTTTAAGTAGCTAGAGGCATATTTTTGTTTGCATTCTCTTAATTTAAAAGGAAAAGTTTGCCATGCTAAGTTGCTTTAGCAAAAGATGCATTAAAATGGTTTGGAGGTCTCTTGATTTCTGTGGCTATTAGAAATCATGCTCCTATTAAATTTTGAAGCAATTTTAAGAGATTGTTTAGGAAATAATTTAACCTGAATTATCATGGAGGAGGAAAGTGTTTGGAGTTCGAAGGAGCTAGTGTATCATGATCAAAGGTAAGTGTGTCCATAGCTAAGATAAATAAGGCAAACTCAAAACCTATCAAGCGTTGTGATCATTGTGGGAAAGATGGTCATTGAGAATCCTCATGTTGGAGGTTTCATCTTGAGTTCAAACCCCACAAAAAGGTAAGAAGGGTAAGAACTCTCACTCCTCCATTAAGAAGGGTGAATAAAAGGTTTGTACTTCCTTAGAATTGGATTATGAAGTTTCTTGCACTACTAGGAGAAGTGGTTTTGTGATGAAGGAAGCATTGTTGAATATCACTTTGTATGTGATTGGTGTTGAAGTGGGTGCTTTCTTTGATTCATGCTCACAAACTAACCTAATTGCACAAAGTTTAGTGGATATTAGGCCTAAAAAAGTTTTCAACACCCTAAGCCCTATTGTTTGGGTTGGATTAAAGAAGAAGAAAACATGCCAATTACTAAGCAATATAAAATGAAGTTTTCAGTTGTTTTTAAGTTCAATGATAATGTTGTGATAGATGTTTCTCTTGTAGCAATTTCTGGTGTTGTATTCCAGGGTAGCCCATGTTTGTATTACCAAAAGGCAGTTTTCTATAGGAGAGGGAACAAATATTGTGTAATCAAGAATGGTAGAAACTTCATGTTATATGCTTACAATGGAAATAAACAATCTTATGAGATCCTAGATCTTCATAAGAAGATAAGTGGTGGCAATTAGTATCATTGCTTTAGAGAAAATTAATGTTGTAAATGTTACACCTTGTTCAAGCAATTTTCCTTTGTATCATTTGGATAGTTGGAGGCAAAGGAGCACTAAATTTTAGTTGTCATTTGTATTGTGGTGTAATTTGAAGTGGCATACATGTCACTTGTTGAGGGTTTCTTCCAACCTCATCCATTGAGTCCTTAGCTTTTAGGGTAAAGAGCTCCCTAATTGGGGAGGCAATATCCAAAAATTGATCTGGTTTTGTACTTCATGGCATGTTTTTGGACAATGGCCTATTTCTTTGATGCTTGAGAAAGTTTGGAATGGCATAGAACATCTTGGAACATTCTTTGACAAATGAGATCATTTAAGGATTGATTTTTGTAATGTCCTTTTTTTTAGGAGGGCCCGAAACCTATTTTTATTTCCCTTAGGGAGGACTTAGAAAGGAATAATATAATAATAATTTATTATATTATGAAATGAAAAATGATGAATAAAAACTATTTTTAATAATTAAAAAGGGAAAAAGAGGAATATTCAAAATAAAATAAAAGTAAAGTTTAATAAATAAGAAAATATTGGAAAAGGCAATTCATTCTATCATTCCATATTTTTGGAGCTTTTGGTGCAGCATGTTTCCTTGAGGAGAAAACCCTCTGGGATCTTTAGAATTGGAAGAGGGAAATCTTTTTATTTAAATTATAACTTGTTCCAGGTCTGAATATGGAATGCCCTTTTCAAGAAGCGGGCGTGGATTTTAGAATGCAAAATTTGAAATGGGAGTCGCGTGAAAGAAAGTAAGTAGCCGCTTCTTTATTATATTCTTTGGAGCTTGTCTTGCTGGCCGCCACTTTCAAATAGAAGAGAGTATATTGGAGGCCGTGTTGAAGTTTTAGGTGGAATTAATAATTATTATCTGCTTTTTATAGAGACCACACCAAGGAAAAGAATCGACTCTCATTCATTTTGGTTACGAGTGTTGAAAGAGAATTATGGGATAAAAAAAAAATGTGGGACCCTCGGATGCAAGCGCCCAGTTTGAATTAGATGGATTTGAATTTGCAAAAGGAGGTTATAGAGGAAAGTTGCTGCAGGTTTGGATAATATTGTGGGTCCAGCACCAGCCACACCCTCCTTAAAGATTGTAATTCTTTTACAAAAGCTAGCTGCTCCATATTTTGGAGTCTTGTGTGATTTGCCCACGCTAGAAAGGGGTTCCAGTGTCCCTCTACAACAGGCCTTGCTAATTAATTAGTGTTGAAAAAGGAGGATTTGCTGTTGCAAGAAGGACATGGGGCCCTCCAAGCATCCAGCCACTCCAAATATTAGAAGATTTACTTCCCTCTTTGCTGACAACAGTCCTACTCAGCACTATTTCAGGTTTTTTTTGATATTTTAAAATTTATTGAATATTGTAGTGAAGTAGTGCTGTTCAATAATATTTTGTGAATATTATATTCAATTTATCATCTTCATTTGGCCCACAATTTCAAGTTCAAACAACAGACATTTGCTTAAATATTGCATTGGAAAATTCAAAAAAAAAAATCAAAATTCATATGTTAGTGAACAGATTTTGTCACCTACCTCTTTTTATATTTATGTGTCCAACTACAAAGTGACAAATGTACTAACAATTGAACAAAATACAAATAGAGGTCTGTTCTCTCTATTGAAAAAGGGGCAGCTCCCTTTGTATGATAAAATTAATTTGTTTTGTGGTACGCTTTTAACCTGAAAGTGGGAAGGTGAATTTTTACTATTATAGAAATGTAACAATCCCCCAATGCACTGCAGGCAAATGAAATACAGCTCGCAATTATAAAGTTTCCAGGTCTTATCCAAACGTAAAAATGGAAGAAAATTTGGTAAATGATTATCAATTTGCTAAACTACCACCGTCGCATCAGATTCAGACTTAAGAATGAAGACACGCAGATGATATGAATATAAGAGGCAGGTTATCAACATCCCATGCAAAAGAATTATAAATTTTAAAACTCATGATTTAGATATTTCATGTAAGAAGAATAAATAGACAACATAAAAGAATATGACTCAATATCAATTTCCTCTTGTATTAATGAGCCAAAGATAGAGCACAATACTCCTCTTCCAAAAATGCTACAAAATTTGTATAAAATGTCCCCCTTTCCTCCAAAAATTAAAACCAACAAAGTATTGACGATCTAGTCATGAAAAGCAATTTTCACCAAAAGATCCTATATCACTTTCACTCATTCATTTTATAGTAAAAGTGATGGGAACTAACTTTTCCCATATAATTGTCTTTACAACCAACATTAAAGTACAATAATACTTCTTTTAATAATAATAAAAGAAGTCACATCCAAATAAAGAATAATTTAACATAAAGTCTTTTGAAGCATATGAAAAGAGCACAATAAAATATTATGCAAAAGTTTCTTTTTCATCGTCCTTTTTGCATCATGATCCATCTGTTCATCTCGATGCCCCTGTTCACCTTGATCATCTTTAGCCACCTGGTCTCCAGATTCCTCAGAAGCATCCAATTTTGCCTTAAGAATTTTAAACTTATTCAAGATTGGGATGATAACATTTCCATTGGGTATGCTAGTCATGGTCAATTTGGTCCTCCACATTTGTAAGGCATTACTGGCATCCTCATATTTCTTATGCACTTCCACAATATCTTTCTTAAAATTTAGAAGGTATGTTGCCACATTGCACAGTTTCTCTATAGGATTGCCATCTGAATCTTCCTTAGTTTTTAATTCTTCTGCTAACAAATCCTTGAAGGCTTGCTTAGCGATAGAAGCATCTAATAGGTTTGTTTCAGTTTCATCAAAATTATCAACACCTAAAGAAACACAGGAACTCCTGAGATCCATTAAATATGACCTGTTATTTTTGACAATATTCTTTAAGTCAGCGAGGCATTGTTTCGTCATTACCAGCTTCCAATCAATAGCATTCAACCACTTTACTGATTCATTCTCCTTCGGCTTGTCAATGACATGTTTTGAGACCAAAACACTAGAATCAATTTTAACCATGGTCTGGAGTCCATTCAATCCATTCTTGGCCACATTTAGCATTGCCTCCTCTTTTCTGATTATTTTCAGATCAGCCAAAATTTCACTCTGCTTATTGAATATTTTAGTATACAAATGAATAACATCATGAATATATAGCAAACCCTGCACTGTGAGTTTCTCAACCCATTCTTCTGTTGCTTTTCCCAAGAACTTATATTTATTGCTTTGATCAATAACTTCAGCACTCACACCCTTTGGAGGGACCTTCATAGGGGTGTCCATGGTGGCATCTAAAGGTTGGGCAGTGGTGTTCACAATAGACCTGATATATGAAGTGAGAATACTCACTTGTTCTTCTAACAACTCATTTTCTCTCTCCCTCTCCTCTAACCTTGTGGCAAGAATTTCCATAGATAATTTGCCATTACGAATATCACCCTGTACAAAAGGGGACGCCAGATCTACCTTGCTAATATGAAAATCATGAACTGAAAGGTCTTTTTCATCCTTTTCTACCATAGGCTCTGCCATCTCCACATACTGGTGCTTTGTCACAGGGTCCACCATGAGCCTTGACATCCTCTTTGCCTTTTTGGGAATAGTTTCCAATTTCAATAGCCTAGGAACCACATCAAATTCAATATCAATGATTTGAGTATACTACCTTTTATTACCAACCTCTTCTCTCAACCATGTAGGGGTTGGTAAGATAGGAAAACTATCTGCCATCACATTTGGTACAGAATCAGATATAGGTGTATCAGGCACAGTCTTTTGTTGCTGTGGGGGTGAAGGTGGAGAAGATATCCCATCATGAGAAACAGGTGGAGTCTGCATGAAAGGAGGAAATGTGTCCTTATGTGATAGGGAAGGATAGGGAAGGAGCCACCCTATCTCCTCAAGATCCTGTTGCATCTGCTCTTGTCCTGACACTTTATCTGCATACGGGTTCAAAGGCCTTTTAATTTCCAGTTTCTTCCTAGGTGTCTGATTGTTCCCCTCACATTGCCCCTTCAGCCTAACATTCTTCTTTGGGTCTTCACCTCCATTTCCATCTTTAGTAGGAGATTGTAATACTGTAGGATGAATTTTGGTAGGTGTGTCCAGGGTAGAGGTCCCCGTAGAGGTTTGTTGATCTCCCATGGCATGCTCCTTGTGTGAAGGAGAACCTTAGAACCGCAATGCTCGAGACTATAAGCTTAATAACTGTGGGAGAAAGCAACTACAAACCGCAACACAGATCATTTAACGATATTCACTTCGTACATAAAGTAGACCATGCCTTTGAAATAAATGCTTTTCATTAGCCACTGACTCCCTTTATCATCTATTTTATCATTTCACGAACCAACAAAACTTTCGAGTATCTCCTTATTGACAAAAATAACTTATTGACAAAAATAACCATCGCCAAACTTCCTTATTGGCAAACTTTTGACTTTGCGAACCAAGTTATTCGCATTTACCTTTTCAATGATCGATCCATCAACAAAATCTTGATTTTGGGAACCAAACCATCTTTTAAGTCATATTGGCAAATCTCCTTTATTGGCTAACTGATAAGTTCGCAAACCAACCTTTATTCCGATTTCCTTTATATGTGATCTTCTGTTGGCAATCACATGTATTGGCAAACTTTTAATTTCGCGAACTTTCCATATGAACAATACTCAATCACTAAATTTGCCCTTTATCGGCAAAAAGATGGTTTCACAAAACAAACTTAATACAAGTAAAGCATCGTTTAGTTGGGGAAATTACAAACTTAAGAAATGAGAGACAAAGAATGAAACATAAGTTAAGTTTTCCCAATATGTATGCTTGTACTCCTCTGTAAAGTATTCTTCGCGAACCAAGGATTTTCTTGACAAAGTTCATAAACTCAGGGTTTTGTCGATAATGAAGGAAAGAAGATTAGTTTTCAAAATGCATAAAAAGCGGATAATAAAGAAGACTTAGATAGATTCTCCATCACTAAAACATAAGGTTCGAGAAACAACAAATTAGGCAATAAGGTTCGAAAAAGTTCAAGTTTGCCGATAAAGGGAAAAAGAAGACTTTTGACTTGGAACAAAACTTAGTAACAGGCACAATAAAAACCAACAAGGACCAAGCTCGAATTGGACAAGGACAATGTTAATGTTTGAAGTACAATGACCAAAACTGGGGCAATACAATAAAAAAATTTAGATTTCGGGAAATTTTCATAAGGGATATTTCAGTGGTATCAGAGCCTTTTCTGGCTAGTTGTGGATATATATCAAAAATTTCAGAATCAACCTCATGCACGAAAGTGAAAGGGAATTAAGATATTATCAAAGGGAAAGAAGAAAAGATTGGGACCAGTCAAAAATATTATAGGACATCAAGGTTCCGAAATTCCTAGGAAAGATAGGGAAGCAATGGGTCAAAATAACAAGGATGTAGACGATGCTCGGTTTGAGGGGCTTGTTCAGGGACATGAACGATTAGAGGATATGATGGCACAATTGATCTCTACCATGTAGAATAATAACGCATTGAGGACACACAATGGTGAAGTCAGCTCATCAAGAGCAAACATTCACCAAAACACACAGAGGACTATTGTTGGTTCTGCTGCGAGGCAATTCCAGCCTAACTTCATCCGCAGGGAGAAAGTAATTGTTGAGTGTGAGATCCAGACATTACATCAGATGATATTGTGGCCAGTTATGAGGAGTATAGACTCGTACTAGCTGAGATTAAGGAGTCAATAGCTCTCATGAATTTTATGAACTTGAAGAAAAATAGGGGTGGTCAAAGAGTTGAAACAAGGCAATAAACAAATCTCAGAGGTCTCCAACATGCATTGGGGAAATTGACACTTCCTACATTTGATGGATCTAATAAGTCTACTCCACACTTCTGGATATAAAAATTGGACACATTTTTATCATTGAGACCCATGATGGAGGATTAGGCCATCAAATTTGCCACCCTTCATCTTGAGGGTGTGTAACATACACCCCTATATATGTGTTTTGCTTTGTATGTTTTTTTTTTTTTTTTTACTTGTTTGATGTTTAGGGTTTCATGGGTTTTGCTTGCATGTTTGTTTTTGCACGAAATACATAGAATATAAAGCACATATGGAAAACCCAGAAAATATATAATGAATTTGCATAAACGAATAATGACCCAGATCATAAAATAGGCTAAAACTAATTACAGAGACATACCCATATGGAAATCTTCAACTTCGTTCTATTGCCGGAATTGGGCCAATGATACAAATGATATAGAAATCATCATAAATCCATAAAGTGAGAGTTCTTCGGCAATGGTAAAGCTACAACAATAAATATACCCATGGACGCCAAGATTGAAGGTATTTGATGATGCAAAAGTGAGTTGAAAACAGTGCAAGGAAACCCACGTCCAGCTTCAGCACAGTACGGCCATGGTTGTGGCTTTAGCAGCAGAAAAAATGCTCAGAAATCCATAAAAAACAGTCAACAAACTCTGCAGACTTCTCACAGTCTTCCAACGCCAAAGAATGAGCTTTTAGCAGACTTAAAACACACAAAGATCACAAATCTGGAAAGTACGGCCAACAATCATTGTACGGCCCAACAAATATTGTGCGACCCAGCTAAATAACTCTGTAGCAGCCAATAAAAACAGTCACCATATATGATTCCAGTCTTCAATAACCCTGTTCATTGCTGCAACCTCAAACTCCATGGAAAAATAAACATTCAAGCTCCAAACTTTGTCAAAATGGATCAAATAAAAACCTAAATGGAACTCCTGTGTGAAGTTCCCAATATCCTCTCCTGATGTGATCTTTCATTCACGAAGAAAGGGACTATTGCAAGGGTTTTCGTCCCAGCAAAGCCAAATCCAGACCCTTGAACTCCAAAGCCCAAGAATGCACGAGAAAATCTCATTGAGAGAAAAGCAAATACAATAGTCAAGCATGAATCCCAAATGAAGTTACTTTTTTTGCCTTTTATCCCTCCTCTCTCCCAACATCCAAGATGAGGGATTTTAATTTGTTTTTAATTTATCATTTAACCCCTTATTACTTCATGTGGGGCGCCCATTCCCTAGAGACTCAACTTTAAGCTATAACTTCATTTTGTAAAGTGTTATTACTTTATAACTTAAAGTAACTCAACCTTTCAAATAGTATAAGTTAAATATTTAATTTAACTTATATATCGACTTATAATATCTTGGGCCCTCCAAAGAACATGAATCCTCGTGCCAAGGTCTTCTGACTGCTCTGCCAAAAATAGTAAGTGCCCTACTCTCGGCTTACTATAAATAGTAAGTCATCAATTGGCTCCCTAACCATAGTCATTAGCCTACGGGAGTCATGTGATAGGCTAATCTACTCTGTCCAACTGACTGGGCTAAGTGGGGGACATTACAATCCGCCCTCCCCAAGATTGTTTGTCCTCAAGCAATCTCAGCTCAAGATGCTGTAGTATCTACTCATTCTCCCAAGTGGCATCCCCAACGGGTAGATTTTTTCATTTCACCAGGTACTCCCTGATGATCCATTTCCTCAGATTCCTTTCTCTGGTGTCAATAATCGCTTCTGGTAAAGATTAGCTTCCCCTCCTCATCCAATGGTGGAAGCTCAGTTGAAGGAATCACATTGTGGCCAAGAGCTTTTTTCAGCCTAGAAACATGAAAAACATTGTGCACCTTACTATCAGCTGGCAACTCAAGCTCATATGCCACTTCTCCCACTCTCCTGATAATCCTGAACGGACCATAGAGCCTGGGTTTTAGTTTTTCTGCTCCACTCTTCTTGAGAGTGGACTGCCTGTAGGGTTGGAGTCTCAAATACACCATATCTCCAACCTCAAAACTCCTCTCTACCCGGTGCTGATCAGCATAAAGTTTTTGCTGATTCTGTGCCTGCTGGATGTTATCTCTGAGTTCCTTCACTATATCCTGACTCTCATGTAATAGATCTTTTGTCTTCGGCACCCGACTATCACCAAGTTGCAAATCCGTAAGTCATGGGGCATCATATCCATACAAAGCCTTGAACAAAGACATCTTGATCGACATGTGGTATGCCGTGTTATAGCAGTACTCCCCCAAGTGTAACCATCTAACCCAAGCCTTCTGCTACCTTGCCACATAATTTCGAAGATACCCTTCCACTCATTTGTTCACTATTTTTGTCTGGCCATATGTTGTGGGTGGTAATTGGTACTGGGAGTCAACTCAGTGCCACATAATCTGAATGACTCCTGCCAAAACAAACTCAGGAACTTGCTGTCCCTGTCACTCACTATACCTCTGGGTATCCCATGCAATCTAAAGATGTCCCAAAAGAACAAATCAGCCACCTGTACAGCTGTGTATGATGCTGAAATGGCGAAGAAGTGTGCAAATTTGGTCAATTTGTCGACCACAACAAATATATTGTCCTTCCCTTGCACCTTAGGTAGCCTTGTAATAAAGTCCATGGAGATATATTCCCACTTTTGATTGGGAATTGGTAGTAGCTGTAACAGTCCTGTAGGATGAGTATGCTCATGCTTATTTTGTTGACAAATGGGGCATTCATGAACATACTTGAGGACTTCATCCTTAAGTCCTTTCCATTGAATCGTTCCCAAATTTGCCTGTATGTCTTAAAGAATCCGGGGTGGCCAGCCATGGGAGTGTCATGGAAAGTCCTTATGATCTTTTGTTTAAACTGTGAATTAGGCACCAGAAGTATTCTATCTTTGTATATAATCAAATCCTGCACTACAGAATACCTATCATCCTTAATGGTGCCCTCAATGACTCCTGCTGCCCAAGAGTCCTTAGTATATTTTGCTGAAATCGTCTCTTTCCAATCAGCAGATATCTCACTAAATAAGCACAAGTGGGGTCTCCTCGACAAAGCATCTGCAACTATATTTCTTTTCCCCTTAACATATTTAATGTCGAAGTCATAAGCCTGAAGTTTGCTTACCCACTTTTGCTGTCTATAGTTCAAGTCCTTCTGGTTCATAAAATATTTAATACTGTTATGATCTATTTTGATTATGAATTTGCCTCCAACCAGATAAGGCCTGAACTTGGCCAATGCATGCATGATGGCCAACATTTCTCGGTCATATGTCGAGTAGCTTCTCTCAACACCTTGAAGCTTCCTACTCTCAAATGCTATTGGGTGCTTTTCCTGCATCAATACTGCCCCTTTTCCCTCTCCTAAAGCATCACACTGCAACTTGAAAGGTTTGGAGAAGTCGGGAATCGCGAGCACGGGGCAGGTAGACATTAAGTGCTTGAAATGATCAAAGCATTGTTGAGCTGTGTCATTCCACTCAAAGGTTCCCTTTTTTGTCAAATCTGTCAACGGTGCAGCTGTCTGTGAGAAGCCTTTTACAAATCTTTTGTAGAAGCCACAAAGCCCGAAAAAACCCTTAAGCCGTGTGAGGTTTGTAGGTGGGGGCCAATCGACAATTGCCTTTATCTTTTCTGGATCTACCTTGACGCCATCAACACTGATAATGTGGCCCAAATAAAGCAGCTCTGTCATGCCAAAGTCACATTTGGACTCTTTGGCATAGAGGGACTTACTCTCCAAAATACTCAACACCTCCTCCAGATGTCTCATGTGCTCATCCCAACTCCTGTTGAAAATCAGTATATCGTTGAAAAAGATCAATACAAACTTCTGAAGCTGCTGTTTGAAAATCTGATTCATGCAACTCTGGAAGGTAGTAGGGGATTTGGTTAACCCAAACGACATCACTAGAAACTTAAAGTGGCCGTAATGACACTTGAAAGCAGTCTTCTCTATATCCTCTGCCCTCATACGAATCTGATGGTACCCCGATCTAAGATCTATCTTAGAGAAATAGCAAGCCCCATGAAGTTCATCAATCAACTCATCTATACGGGGTATAGGATACCTGTTCTTTATAGTCTTCTTATTCAATGCTCGATAGTCAATGCACATCCTAATTGTCCCGTCCTCCTTTTTGACCAAAACAACTTTAGAAGCAAAGGGACTCTTACTAGGCCTAATGTGTCCCATCTCGAGCAACTCCTTGATTGTCTTTTCTATCTCATCCTTAAGTCTCTTAGGATGTCGATAGGGAGTAATCATGATGGGCTTGGTCCCATCCTCCAACTCTATGACATGCGCTATACCTCTGTCTGGTGGCACTCCTGGAGGTATATCTCCAAACACTTTGTTGTGTTTGGTCAAAAGCTTCTGAATGTCTAGATGGTAACTACTCTTAGGTTGTGATGGGGACTCCGGCATGATAAGGCATTCTGCTGCCCACTCTACCTGGTCATGTCGTAGCATTCTTTCCATCCTCTTAAGTGACACTACCTGTGGTCCACCATCTGAGAAACCTCTGAGACATATTTTCTTCCCCTTAAATTCAAATTTCATTTTCATTTTGTTTACATTCATGGTGAACTCTCCTAGTTGCCTCATCCAATGCACGCCTAACACAACATTTGTATCCCCAATACCAACAACATAGAAATCGTCAACCAGCTCATACTCACCCATAACAATCTTTAACCCAGAAATTTTCATGTTGCATGTCATCTTGAACCCGTCGGCTACCATAACTTTGAAGCCTTTGAATTCCTCTACCTGTAATCCACATCTAGCTACCAACCCCTCATCGATAAAATTATGTGTAGCCCCTGTGTCAATGAGAGTGATGATACGCTGACCTCCAAGTACTCCACGCACCCTGAAAGAGCCAACTTTATGAAAACTAGAAAGCTGGGCGAGGTTCCCATCACTACCAGTGCTGTGCTGTGAAGCAATCTCATCCCCACTGTCCTCATGGTCTGAAGGCTGATCTGAAGGCGAATCTGATGCCTTTGACTGTGTCTCCTCAGCTGAATAATATTCTATCAGTTTGGCCTTTGCCTTATGAGGGCATTTGTGTGAAGGATCCCATGGCTCTTTGCAGTGAAAGCAGAGTTTCTTCCTTCTGTACTCATTGAGCTGATCATCAGTTAGTTTATTTGATTTTTCTTTTGTATGCCCAAAGTCTTTCTAGAAGGGTCTCCTGTCCTTCTCCCTATCCCTCCTATGCTGAAAACCCTTAGATTGGAATTTGCTTCTCCACACTGAAGACTCGATATCCCTGGCCTTTTTCATGGCCTCTTGTAGTGAAGGGTTCAATCCCTTGACCCAACCACGTAATGGATCTGTCAACCTGTCAATAAAGAGCATGATCAATCGACGCTCATAGATATCTGAAACCATCACTAGTAGGTCTTGGAACTCGGATATGTATGAATCCATTGAACCCACCTGTCTCAACTGTGCCAGTTCCTTAAACTGCATTTTCGGATCCTTCTTATCGAACCAGTCTATCAACTTGATAGTGAACTCAACATATGAGTTAATCTGATCATGACGCAGAGTGACTTTGCCATTACTCCACCATTTGTGTGCACTTCCTTCTAGGTGTAATGCTGCATAAGTTATGGCATCTATCTCTGGCATAGGGCTGATCTGAAGATAGCTGTCCAACTTTTGGACCCAAGCTCTGGCTGAAGTCTTACCAGACCCATCGAAATAAGGCAATGTCATTTTGCTTACCTTCTTTTGTAACTCCTGATTCGGTTGCCTATTTCCTCTGTGGGGTCTATGCTTCATTCTGAGATCTGAATACTCCCCAAACGTCATCTCAGCTCTAAACTCCTTGCTGGATGCTTGCCAATCCTTCAAGATCTCATCCTGGAACTCCAACTGTGTGGCCTCCTGTTCAGGAACATTGTTCCTAGGAACAAAGGTGGGAATGCCTGGTCTATCTCCTGCGGTCAATTGAGAGGCTCTTTTGTTGGTGATTGAGGCCTCACCCTCATCATCTCTATTCCTGTATCTATCTCCATTATGCCTATCCACATTATTTCTGTCACCGTTATTCCGATCATCGCCATTGTTGGTCCTGTTCCTGTCACCCATGTTATTTCGGTTCCTATCACAATCATTGTTGTTATTCCTGTTGTTCCTGTCATCTCAAGGTAATAACCTTGTGAGGATCTGTGTCAACTCCCTCTGAGATTCCTGCATTGTTCGTTCTATGGCGAGCTGTCCCCTAGCCAATGAATTCAGGATATCCCGCATGCTAGGCTCCTCAACTTCTCTGTCACCCATTTCTTCAACCTGTACTGGGATCTCACCTGAAAATGGGTCTGTCACTGGTACTGGATTCTCTGGTTCTTCTAACTGTGGTACCCGTGTTTCTTGTTGTAACTTGTTTCTTCTGGTATTGTAGTGGTGTGTCAATGATTGCATAGGTAACATATCGCAGTTTTTCATCTGCATGTCGGTGTTACTCTCATAGGATCTAAGTCACCGCATTCGAATTCGAATTCGAATTCGGCAAGGATGAAATTCGGGAAAAATTCGGCAAGGAAAAAATTGGGAAAAAAATTCGTGATTAAATTCGCCTTAGTAATTTTATTTTAAAAATATATTAAAATTTATATTTATATTTTAAATAACATATTAAAATTTATATGTTTATTTTCAAAAACAAAATAAAAGTAATACTAAATTTATTTTAAAAATATAATAATTTTATTTTAAAACAATAAAAATAAAAAAATATGACATACGTTTTACATTAAAGTTTAAAAAGACTATATAAAAAATCTAAATTTTATTTAAAAAACTTGAAATAAAAAAACAAAAACAAACAATAATAAATATTAAATTTAATAAAAAAAACAAAAACAAACTATAATTAATATTAAATTTTATTAAAAAAACCCTATGCTCGAAACCAGATGCTCGAGCGCCCAGCGAACAAACCAGATGCAAGTGTTCTCGACGCTTGGGGATTGTTAGTGCTCTCATCGCTGCCCAAAAATGGAAGTCGCTGCTCACAGGTCGATCGATGACGGGTATGCAAACAGAAGCAGCGGAAAAAAAAGCGGCGGATAGAGAATGTTTGACGTTGACCGCGATTTGAAGTGAAACAAAACCTAAAACAAACACTTTATGGCAATACATTTTTTTTTAAAAATCACCGTACGATTTAATAGCGAATTTGAACGAATTTAAACGGATTTGATAGCCTGTATGTAGATACGCCGAACAATCCCCAATCCCCAAGCGATGAGAGCACTAACAATCCTTAAGTTAACCTTTCAAATAGTATAAGTTAAATATTTAATTTAACTTATATATCGACTTATAGCCCTCCAAAGAACATGAATCCTTGTGCCAAGGTCTTCTGACTGCTCTGCCAAAAATAGTAAGTGCCCTGCTCTCGGCTTACTATAAATAGTAAGTCATCAATTGGCTCTCTAACCATAGTCATTAGCCTACGGGAGTCATGTGATAGGCTAATCTACTCTGTCCAACTGACTGGGCTAAGTGGGGGACATTATAGGGTGTGGCACACGACTGGTGGTACCACGAATTAATCACTTAGGGGCACAATTATATTCATACTTATGCTGAGTTCAATGATAGGTTGATTGAGAGATTTGATAGAGTTGATCTGGAAATTCACATCCGCAAATTATCTCAACTCAGACAAACACATAGTTGATTCATATGTAGCTGATTTTCATAGACTTTCAGATATGGTATTTGATGTTTTAGAAAGGAGGTTGGTGGTATTGTTTATTGAAGGCTTAATTGAACCTCTTAGAGGCTTAGTAAAGGCTCTCAATCCTACTTCTTTTCAGGAAGCTATTAAGAAGGCCTTGGACCTCAAAACTTCAGCTAATAGAGGTAGATTTCAGCCTACAGGACAACAAAGATCAGCACCCTATGGGCAGTCCAAATCAGTTCCGTATGGACAACCAATGACAAATAATTATGGGCAGCCAAAAACCACTACATTGGGGCAGCAAAAGAAGCCATTTAAGGTTATCAACCAAAAACCAGCATAGAAATTGAAACAAGAAATGAACTCCAAAGGAAAAAACTTTGCTTCACATGCAAAGAGCCTTGGGAACTAGGCCATAGATGTCTTCCAAAAGGACATGTGCATTACATTGAGGTAATTTCCAAGGATGAGGAAGAAGTGGAAGAACATGAAGGAACAGGAGAAGAAGAAGCTAAAGCGAAAGTCATTGAAGGGGAGAATACTTCCAATGGTACCCTTGCTACACTCTTAGGTGCACCTTGGTATCACTCATTTAGAATCCGTGGGGAGTTGAGAGGACATAAGGTGACAGTATTGTTGGATAGCGAGGCAACCCACAACTTGATTGATGAGAGTTTGGTAACACAAAGAGAGCTACCAATAGAGGACTTTCAGGCATTTAGTATTACTATGGCAGATGGATTTACTATACCATGCACGAGGAGGGTCAAAGGATTGAACCTTACTCTTGGTAAACACAAAATTATTGATGATTTCTATGTAGTAGGCATGAGAGAAATAAATATGGTTTTAGGGGTGCAAGAGGAAATCCTTCTTGCTTCTCAAACACAAACTCACAACACTCAAACTCTCACAGGCAGATTCTCTTTGCTCATCAATTTCATATTCAAAGACATTATAAAGATTGCAACTAACAGCAAACCAATGCACTCAAAGTTTTATTGAACATTCTTATTCAAAACAGAAATACACACATCTGCAAATAACAATTTACATTATCGGCCCTCAATGGCCTCTCTCACATGCACGTAAACATTCAACCCTCTTCCTTTGGTGACTCCTATCTCCTCTTGGTGGCCTGCACACTCTATATCTTCTTTTTTCTTTGGCAGCGAATCCCTTTGCTCCCTCTCTGTTCTCCTTCTCTATGGCAGTGAACTCATTGCCATATCTCCCTTCTTCCCCAGGCAGCGAATACTCCAAACTCACTACCCTTTCTCTGGTCGACCTCTTCTAATTGCAATGTATTCCATTTGGCATGTGCTCTCTGTCTTCTTTTGGGTCGAACCCTCTGTTCAACACTCTGTCTTTTTCCTTTGCTATGCAGCCATGCCTCCTCTCTACCATTTGATGGTCTATATCTTTATTTGCGCACGCCAAGGATGCCGACTCAAGTTTTTAGGTGTTTGGCTTTTCATATTCCATTCGCATTTTTTCTAAGACATTTTTAAATTACAAAGGGTGTGTCTGTTGAGCATCATTGTGGTGGAAATATACCAATCAAACAATTGTTTATGCTGCTAATATTTCTGTTTGTGCCTCTATAAAGGTGGTTCAAATTCAAAATCTGCATTAAAACCAACTAAATATGTCCTCTTAACTGTTCAAATCACCTCATTATTAGACTTTGATATTTCCTCTTAACTCCTCTATACAAGAGCTGACCAATTTCCTTGCATTGGTAATGTTTAATAACAAAAATAAGAGGAATCTCTGCATATTGTTCTCACCAAATATTCTACCCAGCAAGTATGCAAATATCTCTACCTCTGGAAGAATCTCATGCTTGGATGAAACAACTTGATTTGTATGTGAGAGCGTATCAACTTCCATATCGTTTTCTTCTTCCTTGGAACTCTGCTCAAATACTGGAGAAACTCACTTATGCAGTGACATGTCCCGTTCTAGGTTTTTGGAACAAATTTCTGAATTTGCAAATTTCCAAATAAAACCCTAGGACTGTATACTGAATTTATTTCTGCACCTTCAACTATGACCTCTTCAAGTATGAAAAATTGAACTAACATATGCAAATTTGAATGATAGAACAAATAGATATTTGCAGCCTTAACAATGTGGAATTACACCATGAAATACACATACAACATGCCAAAATTATGAATGCAAGACTGCTGCTCCAAATCTGCTCCAAATGTAATATCATAGAATGGAATTACAATCAATATTGAGGCTCCAAGTTGGCCTTACAAATATGACTATCACTGCTGTTACAAAATAGAGGTAGGTAATGTATGCAACATACCACGTTGGATGACAAATAATGGTGCAAGATAACCGAACCTCTGCTGTATCAGATCTGCCCTCACACAGTGATGAAGATAACAAGAATGATCTTCAATTGATGCAACAAAGTGATGACGGACTACAAATCTGAATGCCCTTCTCCTATGCTGATCGCTGCCCTTTTGGATGATGATGGTATGTGTCACCTATGCTGCTGTCCAAATCCTGCTAGCAGATGGACCACCTTGGATGATGTCAAACGACTCCAATGAAGAATATCAAGGGCTGCACCTCTTGTAGCATGCAGTCACTGCCTTCAACAATGAAAGGATGTGCAAGATTGGCTCCAATAAGGGAATGACAGGGCTGTGCTGAGGGTTTATCCGCTGCTATGGGAAATCTGTCACAAGTCCTCAATGAATATGCAATTCAAACAGCTACGGCCTCCTCCACAAAGGCGTTCAAGCTTCCTCAATGAATGGCGATCACTCTTTAACTCCAAATGGCGCTCCGTAAGCAATGCAAAGAATCTTCAATGATGGTGCCATAAATCTGTTATGAAACTTCAGCAATGAAATCCAAATCTGCAAACAAAATATATCTTGGAAGTCCAAGAATCTTCATAAACTCCAATGAAGTGCATGTGTGAACACTGTATGAATCCACCTCTTAGATGTAGTTGGGTTTTCGTCCAATACACCTTTATTCGCAAGGGTTTTCATCCTTGGAATAGATTGCAAATAAATTGCAGACCAAAGCAAAGTTTAACAAGCCAAAAGATGATTGAAATGAAGTTAGAATCCTCATATTTATATATGCTTTTCCTTTTTCCCTCTTGCTGGCCGACCAGCATCAAACATTGATTTAATCCCTTAACAAATCTGACTTTCATGATGTGTTGGCACCAAAGGTTAATTTGAATTCCTTTGTTTTTAATTTTCCTTTTTCCTCTATAAGGGCCAACCTAGGTATTGGCGCCCAAAGCCTTCAAACAGGGCTGACCTAACAACTTGAACTTGGCTGACTTGTTTAAGATTAAATTTGAATTTCTTTATCTCCTAGAGGGCCAACTTGGCCGACTAACTTTATTTGTATTTTCTTGAAAACAAGGCCGACTTAATCAAGGAATTGGCGCTCAATTTGAAAAGTATTATTTTAGGCCAACTTAAGCCATCTTCTAGGCCGACTATCATAGACGACTGGTGTAAATTTCAAATTAAAGATTTGAAGTTTTTTTCCCGAGTTAACTCCTCCAAAGATGATCACTCTGACAACAGGGACATGTCATGGAGTTGCGACAGGACGGTCATGAAGTTGAAAGTCAACTTTCTTCACAACTTCTTACCAGGGGCTCGAAACCTCACAAAAACTTGTAGAGATATGTATTTCAACATTCCTAAGACCTCCACGAAACCGTTCAGTCTCAACCGTCACAGAACTCGAGATTTTTAACTTTTGCTAATTTGAAATCTATTTTTGGTTGATGTTGATCGCCAGTCCGCTCAGATGCTCTTGCATCATGGTTCCACTCCCTTGGGGAATTCACACAAAATTTTTAAACCATGGAGCTGAAATTCCAACATGAAGGTAAAGAGGTTGTGCACTTCGTGGTATGACCAATGGAGCTCCTATGTCAATTGCAACTAAGAGCATGGATAGAGTTTTTTGTAAGGGAAAAGTAGAGTGGGAAGCTCATTGTTATATGAGAGACACATTTACATCCAATGATAAGAGATCTTATCATGTGGATATTCAGTTCATTTTAGATAGGTAGGTAATTGATGAGCTTGATAGTCTTCGAAGAGAATTTGTATTAGAGCATCTTCTAGGGAAATCAAAATTTGCATGAACAGAGTTGGGATAGCAGGAAGATTGGTTGAAACAAGAGGATAGAAATAATTTTCAATCATTTTTAGATAACCCACTCTTTGAGATGGGTACAAAGCTATTTTATGACGACCCACTTTTTAAAGTGGAGTTCTAGGATGATCCTGTTGAGAGGTATGCACATGGAAAAAGTGCCTCACTAGATATTAATGATGGATTTGAGCTCGCTGAAATTTCTAAATCAATAGTTGAAAGTAAGCCATTTGATTATCTTTTGCATTATAGTTTGAGGCAAGAAAGCAGTGATGTTCATAACAAGTTGAATCATTATGGAAGAGGATTGCTTAACAACAATAAGGAGAATAGAAGGTTTACAACTTCTTGTATCAGAGTGGGGCAGCAAAAGTATGGTGAAGAGTTCTTGAGATTGATTTGGGATCCTAGTATTACAAAGATGGTCAGTTGGAAAGGGTTAGAGCAGTGGAGCTTGCAATTGCTTGAGGACAAGCAATTTTGGGAAGGGTAGACTGTAATGTCCCTTTTTTTGAGTTGAATTGAATTGGAGGGCCTGAAGCCTATTTTTATTTCCCGTAGGTTGAAGGGAGTATTTGCAGGGGAATAATATAATAATAATTTATTAAGTTGTCCAAAAGGCACTTTAAGTTATAACTTTGGAAAATTGACATTTAGTTTATTATTAAATGGGGCTAAAGAACAAAATAAAATTATAAAGTGAAAAATGGCGAATATTTGAATAAAAAGAATATTAATTACCTAAAAGGCAATTAATAATTAAAAAGGGGAAAAGGAGGAATATTCAAAATAAAATAAAATAAAAGTAATTTTTAATTACTATTATGGTTGAAAGGAAAAACAATAAAAAAGAAAATATTGGAAAAGGGAATTCATTCTATCATTGCATATTTTTCAAAAACCCTTATGCAGAGCTTTGGTGCAACATCTTTCCTTGAGGACAAAAACCCTTTCGAATCTTTGGAATCGGAGGACATAAATTCCGGTGTTGGCTTCATTTAGAGGTCAAATGTGTGCTGAAGAGATTGGATTTATTTGTAAGATTCAGATTATTTAAATATTAATATGTTCTAGGTCTGAATCTGGAATTATTTTATCTTTATTGCTGGTTTTCTTAATAAGCCAAACAAGCCGTACCATCGGGCTATGCTGGCCGTACCTATTTGGCCCCCAATATATTGTTGTACCCTTTTCAGGAAGTGGGCGAGGGATTTTAGAAGGTAGAATTTGATATGGGAGGCATGTGAAAGAAAGGAAGTAGGGGAAAAGACCCAATAGGTGAGATAGTTCCAATGGCTGAGATAGTATATGTGCATTTAAGGCCCAATATTTTTAAAAGTTTAGTACTAGTAGTTGTGACTTTAAGGTTGTTAGTGTTACTATAAGTACTAATAATTGAATGAAATTTGCCCTTTAGATTTAAAAAGCAACCAATCATGTGATGCCACATCAGCCTACCAACAAAACATGACTTAATGCACACCTATTGGTCCACCCTTTTTTTGGGGAACTATTTGACACCTCAACAAAAAGCATGCTGATGTGGCATCATATTTGATGATGTGCCCTGAAACCTTAGTTATAAGCAGGAGCGTTGCCAAGTAAGCTACTGTAAAATTTTTGGAGTGTTTTGCCACGTATGATTTTGAGAGGCATGAAGTTAGGGTGCACCACTATTGGGTTCTCTCCCCTAGCCGCTTCTTTTTATTATATTCTTTGGAGCTTGTTTGCTGGCTGCCACTTTCAAATAGTTAGAGAGTGTATTGGAGGCTGCATTGAAGTTTAAGGTGGAATTAATAATTATTATTTGCTTTTCATAGAGGTCGCACCAAGGAAAAGAATCGACTCTCATTCATTTTGGTTACCAAGTGTTGAAAGAAGGAATCATGGGATAAAAAGAATGTGGGACTCTCAGATGCAAGCACCTAGTTTGAATTAGATGGATCTGAATTTGTAAAAGGAGGTTATAGAGGAAAGTTGCTGCAGATTTGGATGATATTGTGGGCCTAGCACTAGCCGCACCCTCCTTAAGATTGTAATTCTTTTACAAAAGCTGGTCACTCCATATTTTGGAGTCTTGTGTGATTGAATTAAATTGAATTGAAAGTTTTTAATGACATCCGCGAGACCAAGTAGTCTATGGGACCCGAGAGTGAAACTAGTCAGCTAAACACCAAAAACCGACCACAACTATTACTTATGTATGTCCTCTATTTCTTTGCTGATCGTGGATCTTTTGTTATTGATTTTAATCAAGTAGTTTGCAGTTTTTGCTAACTTTTCCTTTTCAAACATGGATGTTAGATCTTCAACTTTTAGAATATCCACGTATGTGCTCCTTATGTCGTCATATGCCATACATTCCATGATGAAATGCCATTATGTTTCCATCGATCCCGACATGCAAAGGCAACAAACCCTTCCCGACCATTCCTCTTTGGGTGTTTTCCATCTCCCAGTTTTGCACCTAAGATGGTGTGAACTAGTTTTCAACTGGGCAATTAGCATTTTATCTTTCCATTTTATCTCCGCTCCTGTATAGTGCTTTTGCTCTTGGTCACATGCGGGTTAAAATTCTTGACATAATATCCTCTTTTTCGTCCGCTTTGTTTTGTCCACATGGCAGATTTGACTTTCCCTCTCACATACTTTTTGATTTCTGCATTGGTGTGTGGGCACTCTTGCATGTTAACGCCCCATCTACCCATCCACTTGGCATTTTGCTTCATCCAAGTATTCTCCCTTCTATTTAGTTTTTCTTCCACTGCTATTTTGGGCCATCGGTGTCCCTCCATGTTCTCTATTTTCTTTAGGTATCCTAAAAGTTGAATCAGTGTTGCTGCTTCAATTGGGAAGGCACCAACTTCAGCTAAAATGATCTCGTATTTAATTAACCATCAAGTCCAATACTCCTATCTTACTCCAGCGTACCTTATTCCCATTCGACTTCAATTGCACGTTATGTGGAATAACAACATTTACTCCTCTCTTCTCCTCGCTTGATCTCACACGCTTCTCTCTGCACCGCCACCTTTCCATAATTTGCTAGCCATATGGCCATCCTTAGATGGCATCCACGTTGGCTACCCTTGTAAAACATCCGTTGGCATTGGGCCTATGAATAGTTGTCCCTTCGACGTCCTCCCTTATGTTCCTCGGGCTCCTACTAGTAAGATCTGAATTATTGAGATCTTCCCTATCTTGTATAATAAGGGATTCTAAGGCTGGAGCAAACTTTTCCCGCACCCTTATATCCTCGCTAATTTTAATGTCTTCTACTACTTCAAAAGCCAAGTTGGCAAACTTATTTGCCATTTTGTTTGCCTCTTGGAAGACACGGGAGACCTTAAAGTCCCTAAATTTGTATATCAACTCCAAACCTTTGATTAGGATGTTATTCAAACTCCAATCTGGTGTCTCTCTACTCCAAATGGCATTGATTATTATCATGGAGTCACCCTCTATATGGATCCTTCGTATACCTAGGGAAAGTCCCAATTGCATTCCCATGATCCAAGCCTGAAACTCAGCCTCGTTATTGGATTGGATTCCAATTCATTTACAGCCTGCTCCCAACAACTTCCCATTCTTGCAGTGCCCCTCTATTTTCACCTTGGTTGTGTAGGTAGTCTGGCTAAGGAATCTGAAGATGAAGATGGAACACGAGCTTCTATAAGTAAGATGCATATTGTTATGTTATTATTATAGTCAAGTGATGCAGTAGTATGTGGTTAGGATAGGTGGAAAGGGCAGCATCATACCATTGAACGTATGGAGGACATGCGGGAATGAGATACGAATGTCAGAGTTCCTTTCCAAGTGCTTCGGCTATTATGTGTACTCTAATTGGTATGCTTGAGTGAACAGGTATCAAGCATCGACTCCACCTGAATTAACAGGTCTGAGCGTGCCTTAACCAATGGAAAATTGTTGAATGGAGTTAACATAAGGTTTCCCTCAGCTTGTCATCATCCTCGAAGAGGATGAGTTTTCAGTCCCGTGTCTCGTCGGTAAGGTCGGTTGGGCTTGATAGTATGTCTCTGTTGTTTGACTGTGCTCTGTCGCTAGGTTTGTGGTATGTAATTTGTAATTGTAGGATCTTGTTTAGTTAATTGCTTTGTTAAATAGAGACGGTTAGTCTTGAAGATATTTTATCAACCAATAATAATATTAATAAGGTAAATAAAATAATAATTGTAATCAGGTGATATTTTATTAGTGTCAATAAGCAAAATTTACTTGTGTTATCATAAAATATACTATAGTGTGATTTAAGATTAATAATATATTCCTTTTGTTGAGCTATCATATAACTCATATATTGTAAATATATGATATTGATTAATAGGAAGAATCTACAGGAGTGGAAAATTAAATAAATGATTTGTGTGTTGGAAAATTAGGAAAGTGCAGAGAGTGGGTTGTTGTAACGGAAAAGGAATTTATTGTTTTTACTATTTTCATTCTTCTGAGCATATAAGTGTGGATGCTCTCTAGTTTGGGAGAGGATAGTGGAATTGGGAAAAGACGGGAGTGTATTGGCAAGCAAATCAGGAAGTTTGGAAAAAGGGGGAACAAGCAAAAAGGAGATATGGGGAGATAAGCTTAAACTTGGTATGTGTTCTTTGCCTTGCGAAAGTGAATAATTTTACTATGTGGTGTTTTTGTTTGATGATTTTATTATGAGATCTTTTTGTGTTATATCACCATTCGTTGCAAATTGCATGCTTCTACATTTGGTGTTCATGTGTCTCAAAATTTTTGCCATGTATCATCTGGCGAATTTGTCCTTTCTGTTTAAACTGATGTTGTGCATGTTTTCTATCAATTTTCCCATTTTTGCTTGGGCTATATAATGCTGGAAAAAGGTTTCTGTCTCATTTTGATTAAACCTGTCAATTTCATTTGTTTGAGAGTATTTTAAGCCTGCATAGAGGGTCATTTCTGTGTTGCCTACATCCTTTGTATACCATGGATCACATTTCTTTGGGCATTCCCTCAATCAGATCATGTTGCCTGCCTAGGTTCTTTCGAAGCCTGATCAATAAATCCAATATGTGCTTCTCCTCAGTTATTGCTTTTCATCTGCTCCACATTGCCATGAGGCATATCAACGCTTCCACGCTTCATCTGAGGATATTGATGAGATCATTTCAAGGTTTTTATTGCTCCAATACTCCCATCGTGTGGAAGAAGGCATAGGTCGCCGACTCAAGATTTTTGCACTGCCATTCGCTATTGCCTGAAAGTATCTAAGATCACTTTATTTATTCTTTCTGCCTTTGGATTAAGATTTCTCCTGTCGTGCATATCCTGCAAGCATTAGACTTTGCTGAAGACATTTGTAGAGGCGACGAATCCTTTGAGGATCATTTGTTAAACAATTTCTATGTATTGTATATGCATCCCTAGATCGCGGCATGTCCGCCTATCCTCTTGCAACTTAACTAGTATCTGACAAAGACTCAATTCTATCATACCTTAATTAGAAATCCATACCCCGTTCCTAGTTTTCAGCCCATGCAGTCCGGGAAATTGGCATTATGATAGCAGAATTTAGTTCATATCTGCAAATTGATATTGCATTGAAAAGTTCGAAGATCTTATCCATACTACATTTTTGTGCAATCGTTGCATTTCACGATTCCACATTTCTTTGAGGGATTTTGTCACACAGTTCACGTGCCTTGTCTACGGTTTCACATTTTTGCATGCATGTCTACCAGAGCATTCTCTATGGTCCCTGCCTGCTCCACATTTTCCAATTGCATTGTTGAAAGTATTTTAAGTCAATCCAATTTTTCTGTGATTACCTTCGATCATCTTATCCATTAAAAATCCATCACTATGAGACCTTCTATCGTTCGGCTTTTAAGTAAACTTTCCAACAAATCCATTTTGTGATTATTCGGCAATCATTTCCGTGTATTTTAAGCCTCTCTATGTGAATCCTGCTATGGATAATATATATTTTTATTTGTTGGACACTTTACCTTGCAGATCGCCTTGCTTGTCTATGCTATCAAATTTTGCATTCTGGTTATATAGAAAAATTCTAACGTTTTTTTTTTTTCATCAAACCTAATATGTGATTATGCTCTATCTTTTCAAGCTTGGGGTCGTTTTTGCTGGTTCTGCATTTTCGTCAAGCAAATTACTGTTGCTTTTTAGTCGAGAGGGGTGCCAATCCATTTGCTAGCCTGCTATTTGCTCCAGTTTGGATGTCTCTTAAACTTTTTAAACTTTTGGATGTAACCTGCTACCATTGCATTTCTTGGATGTTATTTCTTCAAGGCATTTTTTTTCTAATTGTGAGTCATCTGCCGGATTCCATGTTCTACCCTCTTAGCTGTTCTAGATTGGCGTAGATTGTAGTTTTGCTGGTAGAGATTGTGGAAATTCTTTTATACCTGCAATTAAAAGTATTTAGGAGGCGTTCTCATTATTCCTCATGGCAGTTTATCAAACATTTAACGTGCGATGTAATATCATACCAAAACATTGCCTGACAAATGATTACATTTTGACTTTTCTTTTCTCCATTCCTAAGCTTTATTTTAGCGAAATAATTAGCCTGCAAGGCAAAAATTGTGCACTCCTGATATCGCCATTGCTCGATCGTTACCTATCCTTTTCAACAAGTCCATGTAGTGATCTCTACAATCATATTATCATCTATTTGAGTCATTCTGTCAATCCAAATAGAAATCACTTTTGCTAATTAATTTCTGTCGCCTTTGCCACAAATCCATCTTGCAAAATGTTGCATTCATTCCCTCAATGAAGTGTTGAAATTGATTGAAGATTCCTGCCAGACCGAATACCCTGATGTGCTCTTGCATTTAGCATTCGTTGGTTATTTATTTAATCATCTCTCCATATAGGTTTGTGATTACCTATAGTTTTGGAATGTCTTGAATGGATTTAGAAGTAATAATTAGTAGGAAGTTACTGTCAGATTCATAATAGGAAAGTTTAATTTAATGCTTGTTTTTAGAAAGTCCTTAATGAGACTAGAAGTCCCTCATGGATTATAAATATATTCCTATCTGATGATGTAATCAAGTTATTAGTTTGAGTTATTTGAATAAACTATGTATGTTGTTGATTATTGTTTAATTTCAATAATGCAGCTGTGTAATCCCTAGAGATGATAGTTTAACTTGTTGATATTAGACTATGTTATGTTTTGTTATCATTAATCTATTTAAAAAAAAAATTCTGCCCTTTTATTGCTTTAGTTGAACTTATCTCTAGGGTTGCATGGTGGGGCATTACAATTCTCATCTTTGATCACACAACCAATGCTTGCTAGTCCTGGGTTGCCTCGCGAGGCCCCATCGAAATTCAGCTTCACCCATCCAGGTTCCAGAGGGATCCATTTTGCCTTCTTCCGTTGATTGTCACTTGGATCATCCCGAGGAGCCCCATTAACAGGGGAAATTTTATTGAATATTGTAGTGAATAGTGTTGTTCAATAATATCTTGTGAATATTATATTCAATTTATCAGCTTCATTTGGTCTACAAATTCAAGTTCAAACATGATACATTTGTTTAAATATTGCACTGGAAAATTCCAAAAAAAACAAAAAAATCAGAATTGCATCAATTTTCAAAAGGGATATTAAATTTTGGTTGCTATGGGCCTCATAAATGTAGTTATGTTGCAAGGGAAAAACAATTATTATTTGGAATCAAAAACTAAATATGATTGCATATTTGGATCTTTCTCAAGGAGTTGTGTATTTTTTTATAAAATGGCATCTCATTTCATGTCTATATGCAAAAGTTATTGCTACCAGAGAAATTAGGTTAAGAAAGTTGTTGAAGCGACAAATTTGTCGTGGGAAGTGGTGTGTTCTAAAAAGACCATGTGAATTCATCATGGGAGGTGAGGAATTCATATAGGCGAAAGGGGTGAGTTCATTATGCATAGTCGTGAGTGTCCTTTAGCTTTCCAGAATTTAAACTTTTTAGTTTCCTCTTCTTTTTGGATGGTCACTTTAGCTTCCAATAGGCAACTTCCAAAAGGCTTGGGCATCTATATATGCCATGTTTGAGTTAAATGAAGCATGGAATGGAGTCAGTTGAGTCTATAACTAAATTTTTGGAAGCCAATTGTGAGATTTTTGTTCTTGTATTCATGACTTGTGTTGCAGAGGCCTAGGACAGAGTTGTGATTGATCTTGGGAGAGTGCTTGCAAGCTCTTAAGCAAGTCTACAGATTAAAGATCAATTGTGACAATCACTTGGAGTATTGAAGTGACCGCGACTCACACTTATTGGATTTTTTCCATAAGGGGTTCCTCCACATTATTTCTTGTGTCTCCTTTTTCATTGTGTATCTTTCTCGAGTATTTGTTCCTTGCTATAGTTTAATTCTTGTTCATAGAATTTAGTCAACTAATTACTCCTATAATTTACTTTGTCTTAAATTTTTAAGTTGGTGACTAACCAAAGGAATATCCTTTGTGGATTATGGGTCAAGAATAGTTCAATTACATGCTAGGGTGTTGTATTTAAGGACAAACCCTAATTCATTTAGAACATCTAGTCAACACATGACTTAAACATCTTCCAATACAAATCAAGGGTCTAAAAATAATCATCTAGTGATATCAACAATGTATTCACATTTTAGGGCATACATGCATGATTACTTATTGTCCTCAATCGTGCTCAAAAGTCATTGGCTCATCATCCTTACATGGTTCGATACAAAGGAGTAATTATCCCTACCACGTGCAAATCAAGAAGCACAAGAACCCATTTGTATGCAAGAATAGATTGCATATTTTGAGGCGAGTTCAAAGAAAATTTCTAAAAATTACCAAAGATTAAATTCACAACTTTGGTTGAAATCCATACTTGCATGAATGATTCCATAGTTGTAAAACTGACCTTGACAAAAAGCAACAGTTTACAAATTCTAATACATTTGTTTGACAAGCCCTAAAATTCAATAACAAGGACAAATGCTTCAAGACATATGGGAAAGTCACATCTACATGAAGCCTAGAGCTAAATATATACATTCATTATTTAAAAATTGAACATTTAATTTCAGCATATTTATCATTCTCAACTTTCATTTCTAAAATATTTGATATTAATATTGATTAATTAATTCATCCTTTCTATTAAATATATGTAAAGAGGGAGATTTATTTCTTTTTAATATTGAATATGTTTTCTTTTAGTCGTTCTAAACAAAGAGATCAGTTTATGCCTCAAAAGGAGGACCAAATGAGCAAGAAAATTTTCAAAATTCCTATATATGGAGGGGTTCCAAAGGCTTTTTGATGGCTTTAAGTGTATTCTTTGAAGTCATAGAAGATGCGAAAATAGTATTTATGCACAGGCGTCTATAGACTTCCAATCTTTGGAGAGGCTTTTTAATGGAATATGTTTTTTTCTTTTTTGAATTGGTGAACTTTTTTGATCCGAGCTATGAACTGATGAGGTCACAACACGAGGGACCTCATACCCTGGCATTAACATCTGGCATAAACGCTTGCATCAACGCTGGAGGTTCAAACCCGCGAGCTCGTTGGCTCATTGAAGGCCCATAGCATGTGAGCACAACAACCTATCGAAGGTGCAAGACCTGTGAGCACGTTAGCCTAGCGAAGGCACAAGCCTGCGAGTTCTTTGGCTTAGCGGGGGTTTGAACCTTGGTGGCCGCCACCACAACCTAGCGACTTGACCACCAAACCACGCCCTTAATGGCAATGGAATATGTTTTCTTTAAATTAAAGGATTTTTTAAAAATTTGTATTTATAAATAATTCTTAATGTACATTTATTGTTTAATCAAAATTATAATATGTAGTAGTAATGTCTTGTTGCTTTTGACAAATATAAACAGTTTTAGAGATTTTCTACTAAATATTTTGGCTTTTTAAAAAGAAAATCTAGCTTATTGAAAAAAGTTATATCAATTAGTAAATTGCACATAAAATTTTCTATTACACACAATAAATCACTTTAAATTGTCAAATTGCTTCAAATTATGTACAATTATAATATGCAATAGTCACTCAAACAAATTGATTAGTTTGAATTTCAAAAATTCCCTTTGTTAATGGACATGCAACTATATCTTAATGTTATGTTAGAAAATCAAACAATTCCAATTTTTATTTCAAATGTCCTATATAAGATTCCTCCTAATTAAATGTTTAGGACATCATATCAAGAAGTATTTATGGCATTGCTATATTTTTTGGATACAATTCCTTTCATTTCATAATGTCTATGAAACATGTTGATTATAGTGTTCGATCAATTATCATATCTTAATTTTTATAGATATTTTGTCTACCATTTTCCATGGACATGTCCCATGCCTCATCTTTGTGTTACTTGTTTTCTACTGAATAAACAGTGAAGGAAACTATGCTGAGACAACTTTAAAATCTAGATAATATCCTTTAATCAAATATCTGTTTTTAGCCCTTTTATTATTGCCTAATGAAACTATATTGAGAGCGCATGAGCTCTCTCTTTAGCTATTTCTCTATTGGATATGCCACATCCATAATGCATTAGATAGTCCAACTATTATTTTGTTTTAATCCTGGCTTAGTAAGTGTTGCTCAATCATTGAAGCCACAATAAAATAGTTTCCCAAATTGTTACCAATCCTTACTTTAAAAGGAATCTCAAGTTTCCATAATGAGAACATTTGAAAAAAAAAACTTGCCTATCAACTTATGATGATTGTGAGTAATTCAAAACAATTTACAACAATACTTCAATAAGGATTTCATATACTTTCAAAAACCCTTTTTGCAGCAGCTATGGTGAAATCTATATCTTGTTCACTGTGGGCTAAACTGGTAAAACCAGCTTCAAACCGTGAGGGAGCAAGGTATACGCCTTGTTCCAACATGCCTCTAAAAAACCTTGCAAATTTGGCAGTATCACTCTTTTTTGCATCTGCAAAGTTGTAGACAGGCCCCTCTGTAAAGAAAAGGCCAAACATTCCACTAATGTGTCCACCACAGACTCTGTGACCTGCATTCCTCCCAACTTCAAGCAGACCTTGTACTAGACGACCAGTTATTTTATCCAAGTACTCATAACAACCAGGTTGTTGCAACCTTCGAAGAGTGTGTATCCCTGCAGTCATGGCAAGTGGGTTTCCACTTAATGTTCCAGCCTGGTACACTGGGCCTGCAGGGGCTACCATCTCCATTATTTCCCTTCTGCCTCCATATGCCCCAACCGGAAGTCCTCCACCAATGATCTTCCCAAGTGTTGTAAGGTCTGGGGTGATGTCAAAATACTCTTGGGCACCTCCATATGCTATCCTGAAGCCTGTCATAACCTCATCAAAGACCAGAAGTGCTCCACCTGCATTTGTAAGCTCTCTAAGCCCCTCCAAAAACCCCCTTTTAGGAGAAATGAACCCTGAATTACCTACCACAGGCTCGAGAATCACAGCAGCAATTTGTCCTTTGTTATCACTGAACAGTTTCTCCACGGCCTGTATATCATTGAAGGGTGCAGTAAGAGTCTCAAACGTAGCAGCTTTTGGGACACCAGGGGAATCAGGGAGCCCAAGAGTTGCAACACCGCTGCCTGCTTTCACCAAGAAAGGGTCTGCATGCCCATGGTAACAACCATCAAACTTAACTATCATCTCTCTCCGAGTAAACGCCCGTGCCAAGCGTAACATGCCCATGCATGCTTCTGTTCCTGAATTGACAAATCGGACCATCTCTATGCTAGGCACTGCCTTTATAACCATCTCTGCCAGAATATTTTCTGCAATGCATGGGGCACCAAAGCTAGTTCCCTTCTTTAGGGCTTCAGTCAGAGAAGCATTCACCTGCAAAGGGCATCATTAATATGACAACAATGCCCATTTACAATGTTTTTTTGCAAAAAGGAAACCTGATGCAGAAAATAGTTTTTTCCATTTAAATTTTATCAATTAGTCCTAACTCCATAGAATGCCACCACAAACGTGAACAGAAATATCCCATGATCTAATCCATACCAGACAGACCAATATACCTATCAAGAGAGGATAGATACTAAAGAGATATTTAGAACACGTCCAAAAGGAAGTCTACGCACAAACAACTTTTGAGCGAGGTACTTGAAGATTCACAAAATACAGCTGGAAACACAACAAAAACTTCAGTATAGTACTTATCTTGAAGAACAAAAAAATCATGTAAATTTTACAGAGGCAAAGGAGAACATGTAGAGGCAAAGGAGAACATGTAAGATGGTAGCACAATATCAATGGATAATAATTTTGCAACTCCAAAATAGGTAAGTCTATTTGTTTATTGCGTTTGCAGGTCATAGCAGTACTGAATTGGCTTTGCTAAAAGTAAATAGTATATAAAGAGAGAGCAAGTTATAGAAGCAACGGCTAGCATGCTAGTTGAAAACATTCTACACATTTATCATGAATGCAAAGTAGAGGAAAACATAATTATAAACAACGAACAAGCAGATCCAAACTTTCAAATAGACTCCAAACAACCAGGGAAGAATTATTGAACAATAGGCACAAGAAGAAAGCATATAAAGAGTATACAAATGACGGCTAGCATGGTTGAAAAACAAATTTCTACCTATTTGTCACATTTGCAATATAAAAGGCAAATGTAATGCAACCAAAGGATTTAAACTCTCAAAATGAAAAAACAGAAAAACAAAGAAGGAAGAATTCTTCAGGACGCTAGAAAAACTTTTCCTTTGGAAGTAATTGTTTATGTAGAACATTTAAAAAGAAACCTCAGTAACACGACAGAGATGATATCAGATGAGATGGAAACATATGTTTAGAAAAAAACAATTTCGAGAATTGGGCAGCAAAGAAAGACAACTAATATATAAAAACCTAGGAAACCCAAATCCCTTGGTTGAGCAGCTGATACATCCAACTAGAATGAACAAAAATAAATGCAGATGCCAAAAGGAAAGTAAAAGGAACCAAAGCAGGAACAGAAGTGTGCCTTCACTTGTACAATGATAACAAGAAACGAAATGGAACACCATAGGAGCATTATCAAAGACTCAACATTTTACAACAGAAAATATTCAAATGAATAGAATGTGAGGTGCATCCTGGAAGTACCCTAAAGAAATGAACTTATCCTTGAATGGAAAACAGTAATACATTAGTGCCAGATTTTGTAGATATAAAGGAAATATTGTAGGAAATATTTTATTCTCTAGAAGAAAGTTGGAAAACAAGCAAGCACCAGCTCTTGTTTCTCAAAACTCCCCATATGCCAAGCTGGACTATGGTCTACATTCTCTTTTCAAAACATATTTACATCAATACAATCCATTGTTATATAGCAAAGTTGAACATTTTAGTTCGTTTATTCTTGCTAGCAAAAGAACCAGATAGATTGTGAGCAATTATTCACCTTCTTGCAATCTCTTTTCTCTGGAAAATGCATTGCAAATCAACCTATCAAGTAGACTATTATTCTTAATAGTTAAGATAACTTGGCATTTTAGTAAGTATTTAGCAGAACATTGTATTGCTGGTAGAAGAGATGTTGATTCTTTGCCAATACTTGCAAAAATCAGAGATGCTTCCTTTCCTCACCATTTGGAGGGGTTCTGTCAAAGCCCACATTTTTATGTGATTCTTGCACTTTACAAATTAATTTAAGATGAATGGTTCTGAAAAATAATTAGATAAATAAAGTTGAGCATGGGGAAGTAGAATGATGTAGTGCCCTACCTGTTGGCAGCCTAGACTGACACACTTTGATTAATCTCCATATAGACATTTGTTATATCAAGTGGTTGTACCATAATTTTACTCTAATGTAGTGAGGCCATGTATCTGACCTCATTTGACAGATCCTTATGTGGCTTGATGCAAACAGCCTGGTAGCCCAGTCATTAACAATTAATTTCCACATTGTTATTTGTGATTGATATACATCTATTACGGAGAGTATTTTGATATGTTTGGCTTTGTGCACAAATAAGTGTTCTTGTTTGTGTTTGCCAAGAATCCAAGTATAGTTGTGAGTCTGTGACATTTCGGGTCTGTGTAAGTCAAGGGTGCAGACCCAACCACAACTATAAATAGCAAAATCAGAGCAAACATATGTCAAAAGGGTGGTATTCATGTCAAGAGTTACACAACATATTACACGATAGATTTTGGTAACAGTCAAGAATTGGTCCATGGATTAAACATTGTGAGTGCAGCACAGTTGTGGCAGTGACTTGAAAAGTGACAAGGTAGGAGTCACATGTCAGGAGTTTTCTCAACTTACAAATAAGATAGAGTTAATACATAAGATCTAATCATGGAAATTGCAATCATGCACAGGGAACAATAAAAAAAGAAATGGAAAAAACTTCCTTTTTAAGTTATAGTTTTTTAGGTCACTTCCAGGGGAGACACCAAATTGGTGTATGAGACCCCACTTGTGGAAGCCTACAAGAGGATTCTTTTTCCATTTACCTTGTATACTGTTAAAACTACACCTAAATACCTTACCACCCTCTGGATTTGAACCTATGCCTCCTCTATGGAGTACACAAGGCTTCACCATTAGGGCCACTCATGCTTTACAATATAATGACAATAAAATCCATAGTAAGGAAACACTAGAGTCAATGACCCATCTAAGGCAGTAATGACAAGGATAGAAACTGCCATATTTGGCAATATCAAGCCCTGCCAAGAGATCTCATGTGTAGGAAGCAGGGATACAAGGGGACAAATCCTCGTACCTCACAAGCACGTCCTTGTCCCCAATAGTGTTTCCAGGACGGGGGGAAGGCAAGGGAGTGTCCCCTAAAAGAAAAAAGAAGGAAAAGTCCCCAACCACGTCCCCAAATTTGGGGATGACGGGAAACGTTTAGGGGACGCCTGGTCATCCCCGAGATGGTCGGGGATGTCTCAGATGTCTCTCAACCGTCCCAAGGACGATTAGGTGTCCCCGACGACAAACCAAACTTCAAAACGTCATTTAAAAAAAAATCTCTCTTTTAATATTAAAAAAACATTTTAATAGGGGTGGGGGGGTCCCACAAACCCTCCCATGCCCCCTTTTTCACCCTAAAACCAAAAGAAATTCATTCCTTATCATTTCTTTTTTTGCTGCTATGCTTGGACGGGAGACTCTTGCGGCTGCAACTAGAGATTTTATTCCTTATCATATCATTTCAAGAAACCCTACGCCTGCTTTTAAGTCTGATTGTGAACCAGCGACCAGCCTACCATGGTTTTGCATTTGACGGCCTGAAGTTGAAGATTTTTGTTTTTATTGTTGAAAAGAAATAATGAAACTCTGGTTCAACAACTTGTAGGTAAGTTATTTTTTTTGTTTTTTTTGTTAAATGTTAGGAAGATTTCAGAGTTGTAATTAGTTTTAAATTTTTTTATTTCAGTTCGCTCATTGCTCTCAAAACACCTCAAGGCTCAAAGTACAAAGTTCAAAACCTCTCAAAGTTAAACATAAAAAAGAACAACTACAACAGTGAGGAAAATGTGAATGAGGTGAACAGCGAAGAAGTTGATATTGAAGTAAACAGAGTGGAGCATTCTGAAAATCAAAACACAATTACAAGTTCTGTTGGAAGTGGAACTCCAAAAGACCTTTTTGCATGCCCTTCATCCTCTCTTCAGTAATATGCAAAAGGTCCTTTCAACCATAAAAAACCCTTTCTTTAATTTGCCACCAATTTGACCACTAATAAGGCTAAAATTTAGGGGGCAGCAGGGATTGGTTGTGTCATGTTTGCAATACTGATTATCATGGGAGTTATAGCAGGGTTGAACATCATTTATTGGGTGAGCCTGGCCATGGGGTTAGGGTTTGTAAAGATATAAAATTGGAAGAACAGGTTGAAATGCTAAAGTTGGTAGGGGAGAGGAAAAACATGCATCTACTACTACTACTAAGAGTAGGAAGCGTTCATCTAGAACAATGCAATCTATTGATGAACATTCCAATCTATCAGTTGGAGAGCACTGTGATAGAGAGAATAGGAAGGCCGCTTCTAGTACAGGTGAAAAAAATATAGTGGTAGGGATGATGAATTTGCAAAAACATGAGTAAGCCGATGATTCGGTGGCAATTTTTTTTTATGCCCATGCCATCCCTTTTCATTTGGCAAGGTTTCCTTATTTCAAAAACATGTTGAAAGATGTAATAGTAGTTGGATCCTATTATGTACCCCCTGGAGAACATAGATTGTGTACCTCCCTCCTTAACAAACAATATTCAAAGGTGAACATAATGATAGAGGAGATGAGACAAACATGGATTAGGACTGGTTGTTCCATTGTCATGGATGGGTGGATTGATATTCGACATGGGCCACTCATTAATATTATTGTTACATGTCCTATTGGTTTATACTTTCTTAGAGCTATTGATTGCACTAGGAAACATAAGGACGTTGATTACCACTTTGCCCTTTTGAAGGAGACCATAGAGGGTGTTGGGTTGTCTACTGTTATGCAAGTTGTGATATATTCAGCTCGTGTTTGTAAGTTGGTTGGATTGATGGTTGAGAGTGCTTACAAACATATTTTTTGTACTCCATGTTTTGTACATGCTTTGAAAGACATTGGGAAAATAGATTGGGTGAAGATAGCAGTTGCCGAAGCTAGAGAAATACAAATGTTTGTATGTAACCATCAAACTTCACTTGCATTATTCCGATCCTATTCAAAGAAAGAATTCCTCAAACCAGTTGAGACTAGATATGCTAGCTATTTTATTTTACTGGAGAGGATGTTGGAGGTGCAGGATGCTCTACAATCCATGGTGGTTTGTGGAGAGTGGAAAAAGTGGGCTCCATCAAAGATAGAAGAAGGGAAGAAGGTGAGAGAAAGGGTGCTTAATGACACTTGGTGGTCCAATATCAAGCAATAAATTTTTACTTATTATGTTTCTAACTTTCTACTTTGCTTTTTCTTTAAATTATTACTGGTGTTAAATTGTTAATGTCTTACAATTTTTAAATGTTGTTTGTAGATATATTTGCTCTATCATATCACCTGTTGTGGGGGTGATCAGGTATGCAGATACAAAATCTCCTAGCCTTGGAGAGATTTATGAAACTTTTGATAGCATGCTTGATCAAATGAAGCAAACAATTCATGACAAGGATCCTGAATTACAATTCTGTAAGCAACATATCAGGTCTATTGTCACAAAGATGTGGAACACAATGAACACCCCTCTTCATATGGCTGCCTATGCTCTTAATCCGAAGTGGTATGCACCTTGACTTGGCCAAATTCTTTCTTCTGAAGATGAGATAATGGAGGGGGTTTATGACAACCCTTCATAAGATGTATAGAATTGAGGAGGCAACCATACTTCAAGAGCGGTGGCTTCAATTTTCCGATCTTCAGGGTCCTACATTAAGCAAACTAGAGGCTAGGATGGATAGGGCCACTATTGCACAAAAAAACCCCATTGGATGGTGGAAATTTCATGGACACATCATAGTTGAAACAACTTGCTATTCGTTTACTCTCATAGATTGCTAGTTCCTCTGCTATAGAGGAATTGGTCCACCTATGGCTTCATCCACTCGATCAAGAGGAATAGGCTTACCTCGAAACGAGCAGAAAACTAGTTCTAGTTCATAGTGCCTTGAGACTTCAGGATTGGTACAGATTATTGAGTATCGATCGACTCTAGCAACACGTTGGGATGTTGATCCTAAAGATGTTAGGCAGATTGATGAGGAGGTGCAACTGGGAATGGTCAGGCTTATTAAAGTATTATTGTAATATTTAATGGTCAATTAATCATTAGGATGGACTTTAGGAATATTTTTTATTCTTTTAGTTATGTTCTTATTCTTTTGCTTTATTAGCTGTCGTTTAGTTGTTCTTTTCGGAAAGCATTTGTAATCTCTTATTTAAGGATGCTTTCGCTCCTTAGTTAATATCAAATATCTTGGTAATCATTTTGTGTTTTATATTATTTTATGGTATTAGAGCCCAGATTGGAAACTTTGGGATCGATGAACAAAATACCAAAAGTTTTTGGGCGAATTTAAAAAAAAATCGTGGATTTCGTGTGGCTGAATCACACAAGTTTTTTGGCAGATTAAAAAAAAATCACTCAAGTTTCTTGTTTCGAAAATTTTGGGCGTTTTTTGAATAAAATTGTGGGATTTCTATGAGGGTTCTTGCAGGAAATCGTGCCCTTGTTTGTTTGGAATATCGTGTCATTTCTTCATTTGAAAATCATGTCGGCCAAGGTTCATTTTTCAGTGGATTTATACCCTAAATTGCACTTGTTTCTTGGAGCATTTCGGCGGTGGATTTGACTGAGAAAATCATGATTTACTTTTGGAAAATCAAGGCGGGCCTTCTTTACAGGTCATACTAAATTCTCCAAAGCTTTGGCATTTTTTGACCTCCATGTGGGCGCGGGTAGGACCACATTTTTCAAACGATTCCTATACAAATCGTGACTTGTTCTAAGATGTTTTTCTACAAGTTGTGAACGTCTTTTTTAGGCATTTTTATCAGACATTTTTTTCTAGAAATCGCACCTATATTAGGTGGATTTTTTGCAGGCCATGGTTGGAACTGGTTTTTTGGATGATTTTATACAAATCGTGGTGTATCTCCTTTTTTTTACGATTTTTTTGAAAAATTGTGGATACTGTGGTCTGTTTGCGCCTAGGGTTTCTGGGTATTTTATAGACCTGTTCGTAAAGTTTTTCACATGTTTTTGGTGATTTTTATCCAAAATTGTGGGTTTCAACTTTTTTGCTGGTGACACCTAGGGTTTGTTGTAAGTCTTAGACCCAGTTTTGACGATTTTTTATAAAATCGTGGTTGTTTGGTGACAACAACAATTTTTTCCATGATTCCGAATTGCGGGAGGGATGGCATTGCATGCTTTTATGGCCAAACGACCAACAAATCAGTCAAAGTCATTAGTGTGGTACATAAATTCTGGAGCGTCTCAACATTTCACCCACAGAAATGATTAGTTCATGGAGTACATGGCTTGCTCAGATTCGGTGATCTTCGGTGGTCGTGAGTACACAGTTGTTGGCAAAGGGAATGTGCAGATATCTTCTGGAAGGAAAAATCTCATTTTTCTCAATGTGTACTATGTGCCGAGAATGGAGCTTAATTTGCACTCCTTCAGTCAGATTATGCAACAGCCCCAATTTGGATGTCATATTTAGCACACACAAATGCTATATAGTTGACAAGGAGTCCAAGAAAACCATTGCAGTTGGCATTGAAGATCATGGGTTGTATCAGCTGGTTGATACTGGAGAGGTTCAAGAGTGTGCATTGGCAACCAAGAGTGCATCTGCTATTGGTACACTTTGGCATCAACGGTATGGGCACCTCGACCTATCTTATCTCTCTCAGTTGGCTCGAGAGAATATGGTAGATGGTTTACTTGAGATTCAAAAACAGATACAGGGTGTTTGCGGATCTTGCCAAACAAGGAAGTAGCACAAAACTCTGTTCGAGGAAGGACAAGGTTGGAGAGCACAAAGAGTCCTTCAGCTGGTTCGTGCAAATTTATGTGGACCAATGAACACGGTATCGGTCATTGGTGCTAGGTATTTTCTTCTATTTGTAGATGATTTCAGTAGGGAAATGTGGTTGTATTTTTTGAAGTTAAAATCAGATGTGTTGAATTTCAAAAGTTCAAAGAATTAGTAGAAAGAGTTTGGTTGTTCAATAATCACTCTTAGGTCTGATAACAGAGGTGAATTTTGTTCAAACGAATTCAATGACTTTTGTGCTAAACACGGAATAAAATGACAATTTACAACACCCTACACACCACAACAAAATGGAGTAGTTGAGAGAAGAAATGGTACTATTATGGAGATGGCCTGATGTATGTTGGAGAACATGAGTGTTCCCAAGAAGTTTTGGGCTGAGGTAGTCTACATTGCAGTTTACCTACTCAACAGGTTTCCAACATAGGTAGTGAAGGAGAAGATCCTAGAGGAAGCTTGGTCTGGGAGGAAACCCAAGATTAGTCATCTTAAAGTTTTTGGCTCTATTGCATACACCTAGATTCTAGATGCAAAGAGAACTAAATTAGACCCTAAGAGTAAGAAGTTAATGCTTATAGGGTACAGTGACAATCATAAAGCCTACAGGCTCATTGATGTTGACACTGACCGCTTGACATTCGGTAGAGATGTGGTGATTGATGAAGAAGCTGGGCCCTTTTAGCTCTCTTCAAAGATCAAGATTACTGCAGATCAGCCAGTTAAGGCTAAGGATTCAAGTGTCCAGCTTCACTTAGCTCCACCTGAAGGGGGGTATTCTGAGCATTCTCAGCATGCGGAGTCTCCTAGGTAGGTAACTATACTTGAATTTCCTGATGATAACCTAGATCAGCATCCAAATGACACAAAAGTAGGCAGCCCAAGTCATGGACACAACAGTGATTTAAATGGAGAGTTTCCTAAGAAAAGGCCAAAGTGGTGGGAAAGCACCATTGGTGATGTTCGGGTTAGTGAAATGATCGAGGGCAGATCATCTAGAGGCAAAAGTGTAATGTTCCCATTTTCGGAGTGATCGCTAATGATGACCTAATGGACCAATTTTCACACTTTGATAATTTTGTAGGGCAATTTGAGTATGGGAGATGACTTGGCATATTTTTATAATAATTTTGATGGTCATTATCAATAAAATAAATTGTCCTAGTGTGGAGCGAACCATCTTGGAGGATGGAAAGTGTGGAAATTGCCTATAAGGAATAAGGGATAATTGATAATATTTCTCATTGAAGAGGGTGACATGATTGGAGGGCAATTCATGATGTAATTATATGCCTAAGGGATTCGCCTTGGAGAAGAAGGATGAAAATAATAAAATAATATTAATTTTGTTTGGGCACCCAAGGAGAAGTCGGCATAAGGAGAACAAATACAAATCTTTAATTTGTATTTTGAGCGCCCAAATTATATGAGGTGGTCGGCCTAGTGGACGGAAAAAAAGGGCAATAAAAATAAAGTAATATCTTACCTAGGTCGACCTAGGAGAAGGAGCAAGAATCATGTATAAATAAAGTCGGGCTTTGAATCCAAGGACGAAAACCCTTGCGATTCTTGGTGAGTTAGATGAAAACCTAGCTCATCTTGTAGAGGTTTCGTGACGGGAACCTAATTGTGCTTCATTGGTGTTTGGTTGAGGAGAAGAGCAGAATTGTACATTCAGATTTGCAGATCAGATTTGGAACAGTAGAGAATTGGCGAGCTTGTTGCTATTGGCCTAGGATTTCATCCTAGTTTGGAGCGCCACACTTGGGAGAAGGGTGAATTGCTTTGTGGAGGGCGATTTTGGCATTTTGGGCAGATTTCACATTGGTTAGGGTTTCAATTTTGGAGCAGACCTGATCGACATCTTTTGGAACAACATTCTTGGTGTTGGAGTTCACTTTGCATAAGGGTTTCATGCTCTAATCTTAGAGCCACATCCTAGAGGGCGATTTCACCATTTGATGCTCATTTTGTCATGATTTTGGTATGTATAAACCCTAGGGTTCAGATTTGGACAACAGATTTCTGGGCATGTTTGTCATGTTTTTGCCCATGATTGAATGTACTTTCAGACTTCTACATTTCTGATTTATAACAAGAGTTGTTCTCAGATTTTCAGATTTGTTGTGTGCATTTATTGCTCCTAAATTATGTATTTCATGTTGTAATTCATCTCTGATATTGGACGAATCTTTTGGGCATAATATTTGATGTGTTTGATATTCTTTATTGGCTGTTATAAGTATTTTGTCACATCTGAAAAATAAAATCAAAAATTCAGAAAATTAGGGTTTGGAGCAGAATTTTGGAAATTAGAAGTTTAGGGCAGAAAAATCAGAATTTTAGTTAATATCCTATTGGGGATATTACAAAGAGCAAGCAGAACACCGTAAACTTTGCTTTTACAATTAACATTCAAGGAGTTTATGAGTCACATGCGTTTGCAGAGGCAAAAGGAAAACCTGAATGGGAAAAGGCCATGGCAGCGAAATATGAAAGTTTAATGAAAAATAAGACTTGGTGATTCTCGGAACTTCCACCAAGGAAGAAACCCATTGGCTGCAAATGGGCGTACAAAGACAAGAACAAAGAACAATTGGTCGCAAAAGGGGTCTCTCAAAGAGAAGGCATTGACTATGAGGAGACCTTTGCTCCTACAACAAAGATGAGCACCATCCGTTTAGTTCTAGCCATGGTAGCAAAATTTGGTTGGACATCCATCAAATGGATGTAAAAAGTGCCTTCCTCCGACTTGGAGGAAGAAGTGTACATGTCACAGCCTCAGGGTTTTTAGGTTGTAGGAAAGGAGGATCAAGTTTGTAGATTGAAGAAAGCTCTATATGACCTGAAGTAGGCACCCAGGGCTTGGTACATCAAAATTGACAGGTATTTAGTTGAACAGGGATTCCAATTGAGTCCTTTAGATCCAAACCTGTACATCAAAAGCATAGGCAATGAGATCATGCTACTGTTCATTTATGTAGATGATATCATTATTATAGGTAGTAAGGCATATTTGATTGAACAAATCAAATGTAATTTAAGTAACACTTTTGACATGAACGATTTAGGCCTCCTACATTACTGTCTAGGTGTAAAGATTTGGCAAACAAGTGGTGGTATTTTTATTTCTCAATCTAAATATACCAAGAGTTTGCTCGACAAGTTCAGGATGACAAATTGCAAAATCTCGTCTACACCTATGGAAAAAGGGCTGAAGCTTTGAGCCAAAACAAACTCAAAGCTAGTCAATGAATTGACATTCAGGCAATTAGTGGGCAACCTTATATACCTTACAACCACTAGACCTGACTTGAGCTATGATGTGAATTTCATTTCCAGACTCATGACAGCACCAAAGGCAGAACATTGGGTTGCAGCGAAGAGGGTGCTGAGATATGTAAAAATGACACTTGACTTTGGCATTTTATACAACAGAAGCAAAGATCCTAGGCTGGTTGGGTTCACAGATTTAGATTGGGCAGGCTTTATCGATGACAAAATCCATTTTCTAGATATGTTTTCAATCTTGGCACGGGTGCAATCACATGGACCAACAAGAAGCAGCAGGTAGTAGCTCTTTCTTTGACAGAAGCAGAGTATTAAGGAACAGTCAAAGCAGCATGTGAGGCAGTATGGCTCCGGAGGATGCTTTCAGACATGCAAATTGTGACAATCATCGGGTGCTAAAGCTTGCCAAAAATCTAGTCTTCCACGAGCGTACCAAACATGTGGAGCTACAATGTCATTTTATCAGGCAACTTGTAGAAGATGGATTGGTGATGTCGCAGTATTGTCCTCAGGATCAACCTACTGACATTCTTACCAAGTCTTTGGGTCCTGACAGATTTGTAAAATTTTGGGGTAAGCTTGGTGTAGTTAGTAGATTGACCATTAAGGGAGGGTATTAAGGTATTATTGTAATATCTAATGGTCAATTAGTCATTAGGAATATTCTTTATTCTTTTAGTTATGTTCTTATTCTTTTGCTTTATTAGTTGTCGCTCTTATCTTTTTTGGATAAAGCATTTGTAATCTCTTATTTAAGGATGCTTTTGCTCCTTAGTCAATATTGAATATCTTGGTAATCATTATGTGTTTTATATTATTTTAGGGCTTCCATTGAATGTTCCACTTCAGGCAGAGAGTGATAGTGACACGGATAGTTTTGTTGGTTTCTAAAATGACTACAATCCGAAACCCTAAAACATTTCACAATCACCTAGGCCAGGGGTGTCATCAAGGTAATTGAAAGAGGTTTATCAATAGGTTAAGGGTGATTTCGGCCAACTTACAGGAGTGGTTAGGCTCCTCTGCACTTTGAGCTCAGCTAGGCTTTCGAGGGATATTCCAAGGGGTATACCTTAATAGGTATTGAGTTTAAACAAGATGAACAAATAAAAAACAATGAATAGGTAAACCCATCTCGTTATCTTGATTCCAAAACTGTCACTGAACCAAGAACAACTGGCTGTCACAAAACCCCTATATAACTGATACAAACTGTGCAAGTATACATGCACAGGAACGATGGTCCTTCCCCTAAACCACTGGTAAATGTTTGTTTGTTTAAAATGGTATGAGATTGGTCTAATGGAGCCAAGATTGGTGCCAATCCAATTGGGCTTCAGAGTCTCAGGTAACAGAAAATAAAACAATAGAAAGGAAACAAAGAAAATTGATCTAAGCATATGTTGTATCAGATTGCAAGTTTTGTGCTTCAAACATACTTAGTTATCCATAATGAATTGCAAGCATTCAAATGGAGAGAACAAATGACAATTACAAAGCTTGTAATATCTTTAAAATGCTGTCACATTTTCAAATGTCCAATACAAACTTATCAGCAAATGTGATAAGAGGAAAACTGTAAATACATACAAACAAACATGGAGACATTATCTGCACAACCTCTGCAGCACACTATCTTTCATCTATGTCACTGCTCCATTACTTCTCTGCAATTGGACATGGCATGATTTGGAGCTCTAGAAATATTATTGAACCTGCACAGCCTCCAACCACCACCAAAAAACCAACCCCTCAATAATTTTCAATCTTCTATTTATCACTTGCAACTCGGATTTGATGGAAAAATGGGAGGGAAAACTCCAACAACTCCAACTACATTAAAAACATCAAATTCAACCACCCACTTTGCATTAATGGCGATCAGGAGAGTCAGCGACACGTTTTCCTACATTTTTGGGCCTCTAGCGGGTGTTGGGATGACGAGAGAACTTGGAATTTTAGAACTTCTGGAAAAAAGTTCCAATGTTCCAGTGGGTCTCGAAGCCCTGCTGGAACCAAAAGTGGTGAGAGTAAAAACTAAAAGTTTTACTCGAAACAACATAAAATACTTAGCCCTTTCCTCAAAAAATTGCACCTTCAAATTCAGTTTTTTGCACCTTCTGTTACACATATGGTTCCTAGGGTTGTCATTGATGTCAACACTATCACTAGGTTGTCATTGATGTCAACACTATCATGGTGGAGTGATGGTGTGTAATGTCCCCCATTTAGCCCAGTCGGATAATTGATGGAGATTAGCCTATCATTGGACTCCAGTAGGCTAATGGCAGTGTTTAGGGGGTCAATTTGGTGACTTACTATTTATAGTAAGTCGGGACAGAGCACCTTGCTTTTTATAGTAGGGCAGAGGCAGAGGAGCATTGTACGAGATTATTGGTTTCGATACATCCAGAGTATTATTCGATAAAGTATAAGTTAAATTAAAGATTTAACTTATATTATTTAAAGGGGGTTAAGTGACTTTTATTTTAAAAGGTAACTTTATGTTATAAAGTTATGACTTAAAGTTAGACCCCTAGGAGATGGGCGCCCTCATGGGAGTTATAAGGGAATAAAAACATAAAATAAAATATTATTTTAATCCCTCACTTGGGCGTTGGAGGCATGAGAGAAACAAAAAGGAAAAGTGAGATTCATTTTCCATATGCTGGCTTATTGATTTTACTCTCTTGTTGAGATATTCCCGTGCATTGCTTTGGAGCTTGGCTCTAGGGTTTGATATTGGCTGTGTTGAGACGAAAACCTCTTCATAGTCCTCTTCTTCGTGTGTGAGAGACTACATCAGGAAGACATTCTTGGAGGCTTCATCCAGAGGCTTCAGTTGTGCATTCATCGGAGACATTTTGATGGAGTTTTGAGTAGTGATTGAAGACATTCTTGCAGTTTTGTGATGACAGCAGAATAAAAGTGATACAAGGCAGATACTTATGAGTTTTGTGTGTTTTTGAGGATTGCATTCCCTCTATTTCCTGGCCGTACCACTGCTGGGCTGGCCGTACCATATTTTGGAGGTGTTGTGCATATTTTATGAGGTTTTTAGAACTTATTGCTATCTTGCTTGGGTTGATTGGAGGCTGCAATTACAATCAGTCAAAAACAAAATAGTTTGTGAGGGATTTTGTGCCTTTCTTCACTGTTATTACCCTTAGCTGAGTCGTACATGCTTGAGGAGGACGTGGGGTCTGTTAGCATCTATTTAACTTCATTTATATGACTTCATCCTCTCACTTCTTTGGCGTTTGGAGACTGTATTACTGCTGCAGAGGTGTATTGGAGCATAACCTTCTTTGTTTGAGTTTTCTATTGATTTTCTATTTAATTGTAAGTTGACCCAAGTATGGCAATTGGACGAAGTTGAAGATCCCAACATGGGTATGTCACTGTAATTCATATTTTGCTATAATACAATCTGGGGGTCTTCATTAGTTTGTTCATAATTCTCTTAGTTTTTCTGGGTTTTCAATATATGCATTATATTCCATGTTATCTATGCAATATCAAAACATGCAAAAACATGCAATGAAACCTTACCCAAAACAATTAGAAAAGCAAAATACTTGGCACAAAAACAACATATCTGAGGGTGTATGTTACAGTGGTAGAGTAGTGTATCTTGCCATCCTGTGTGGTTAGATCAAACATGCAGAAGGGTTTTTGAGACATGCTTCCTATACCATCTTTAACTCACCATTACAATCTGAGAAGAAACAGGTCATAGCTAAAAATACAGGTTCCGTAGATAGAACAAGAAGTAGAAGTACCATTGATAGATCCCTTTTCAGGTGAAGTTGAGGTTCCGGTTGAAGATATGGGTGATAGGGAGATTGAGGAACCTAGCATGTGAGAGATTTTGAACTCGTTGGCTAGGGGACAACTAGCTATAGAGAGGACATTGCAGGAATCACAGGCAGAATTGACTCATGTTCTTGCCCAGTTGATACCTCGGGATGATAGGAACAACAGGGATATCAATAATAACAATAATGATGGGAGAAACAAGAACAATTGTGGGGACAGGAACAGGATGAACAATGGAGGTGACAGGCACATGGGTGGCAGGTACATGGGTGATAGACACAACGGGGACAGGAACAATGGAAACAAAAACAATGGTGATAGGCATAGGGATAGAGATGAGGGAGAAGCATTGGTCACTCACAGGAGAGCTTCTCAATTGACAGCAGGTGATAGGCCTGGCATACCGATATTTGTACCCAGGAATAATGTTCTTGAACAGGGAGCTACACAGCTTGAGTTCTAGGATGAGATTCTGAGAGATTGGTGGGCATCTAGTGAGGAGTTTAGAGCTAAGATGACATTTGGAGAGTATTCAGACCTTAGGATGAAACACAAACCCCATAGAGGAAATAGATAGAATCAAAAACTCCAAAAGAAGGTTAATAAGATAACTCTACCATATTTTGATGGATCTGGTAAAACTATGTAATGTCCCCTTCTAGCAAGCCAAAATTTTCCGCAACTCTACAAACAATTTCAACTTGTAATGAGTACATTAGTATTCCATTCTTCTTTTCTATGTAACTATATGCTCTCTTATTATCATAGATCTATTATGTAAGTCTCATTTTACCATGGAAGAGATATACTTGGGCATATTGTTAGTCAAACCCTCCACCATACAAGAGTGAACTCGTTAGGGTGCAACATCATACCAACTGTTATAGGTCCTTCCTTTCTTGACTCTGATGGGTGCCCTAGACCCACTCGAGTCATAGGCCATCCTAAGGCCTATCTTAAGTTTCTCCTTTGATTTGGGGTACGCTAGACCACTCAAATCAAAGGCCAACCACTTGTCTCATAAGGTACCCTAGACCATCTTGAGACAAGGGTCTTTTTCTTGGTTCGGAGGGGTACCCTAGACCACTCGAACCATACCTATCCTTTGGTCAATTGCCAACCCTAACCTTTATTTCCTCTTCATAGTGTTGGGTGGATTAACGCTAAGGCCTCTTATCTATCCTTGGGTAATCATATAATTTCTCCTTTATTTATTCTTTAATTTCATGTTTCAATAACATTTGACTATAACCAATTATTTAACCTTTATGAATGCATATTCTAGTATAACATATCATACATATGTTTACTCTATATTCAAATTTGATCTCAACCTTATGAGACAAGTGGTTGGCCTTTGATTTGAGTGGTCTAGGGTACCCCGAATCAAAGGAGAAAGTTAAGATAGGCCTTAGGATGGCCTATGACTCGAGTGGGTCTAGGGCACCCCTAGATCATCTTGAGACAAGGGTCTTTTTCTTGGTTTGGAGGGGTACCCTAGACCACTCGAACCATACCTATCCTTTGGTCAATTGCCAACCCTAACCTTTATTTCCTCTTCATAGTGTTGGGTGGATTAACACTAAGGCCTCTTATCTATCCTTGGGTAATCATATAATTTCTCCTTTATTTAATCTTTAATTTCATGTTTCAATAACATTTGACTATAACCAGTTATTTAACCTTTATGAATGCATATTCTAGTATAACATATCATACATATGTTTACTCTATATTCAGATTTGATCTCAATTATGAACATAACCAATCTTTGGTAAGCAACAAACAAATATAAGATTTCATTCTATCACATGAAATATCTCACTACTTTATTATGAGAAATTCACTTATCTATGTTCATCATATCATTGAATGAGACATTAGACAATTTAATGCAGCAAGAGATATTGAATGTAAGTTTCATACCTTTGATTTTTGGCTGAGATTAACTTCCTTATTATATCAGATTATGTATACTTTTCTGTTGAAAGCTTGGAAGATGTATGCTTATTTATGATTCGATGGTTCAATGGAATCAATGTTCGCTGAGATGTCTATGTCCGATGTAGATATTCTTCTTTTGATGCTAAGATACTTGATGGCCAATGATATAATAAGCAAAGATGTGCTAGCTCCTCAATGTTCGATCAGGTATATTAGATGATTGTTCAAATGATATCCACTGCCAGTGCTATTGTCTTGTTCGATATATGATTTTCAGTGTTCAATGATATTTCTTCTTCGAAGATATGATATTCCACGTTCGATGATATATGATATTCAATGCTCAATGTCAATGCTGATCTGATTGACGATTTAATAATGCTTTTTGTTGATTTCCAATGCCTTCGCTGATGTTTGATGAGGTTTAAGATCAAAGCAGATGTTATTGTGGGTTCGTTGAGATGCTTCAATGTTTGCTTGGTGTAGATATGTTTGATGTTGTTATGATTCGATGATGGTGCCATTCCTCCATCGAACCCCCTCCTTTATATGCTATATGGTGCTGGTTTGGTCGTACCCTTTCATGATAACGTCCCATGTAAAAGGACGTTAATTTTGCTTAACAACTGGTTAGTTCGCTTAACATTTATTTTGCCTTCATATGTCGCAGATCTCCATGATATGTGTTAATTGTATGATATAAGCGCTTCACATAATGTAGTTGCATAACATAAAACATTGAGTGTTGATCGGTTCATGACTCCATTATTTTAGTCTTGGAAATGATTCGATACATAGGGGATTGGGCATAATAGGCTTTGTTAGGAACATCACAGGATATCGGTTAATTTACATCAGTGCTACCTTTTGATTATTCTTAATTGCTGGCTTTGATATACTATATATAGATCACTGTCTTTTACGTAATCTCATTTGCATTCCTATCACATAGGATAATTCGCTCTTTCCCAAAGAATGAGTCTTTCCAATCTTTAATTGGAAAATATCGAGTCATGACAAACTATTGCTAGAACATGGGTCCAGAAATTGGACAGTTATTTGCAAATCAGCCCTATGCTAGAAGCAGATGCTATAACTTATGTAGCTTTACACTTAGAGGGCAGCGCACATAAATGGTGGAGCAACGGCAAGGTTACCTTGGGACACGACTAGATCACTTATGTTGAGTTCACTGCCAGGTTAATAGACCGATTTGACAAGAAGGATCCTGAGATGCAATTTAAGGAGTTGGCTCAACTGAGATAGGTGGGCTCAGTGGATTCATACATATCAGAGTTCTAGGACCTATCAGTTATGGTCTCAGACATTTCAGAGCACAGATTGATCATGCTCTTCATTGATGGGTTGACAGATCCTTTACGTGGTTGGGTTAAGGGTTTGGACCCTTCATCATTACAGGAGGCCATGAAAAAGGCCCGTGATATAGAGTCTTCTGTTTGGAGAAGTTTCAGTCTAAGGGGTTCCAGCATAGGAGGGACAAGGAGAAAGACAGGAGACCCTTTCAGAAGGACACTAGCCAGTAAAAGGAGAAATCAAACAGATTAACTGATGACTAGTTGAATGAGTATAGAAGGAAAAAACTTTGCTTTCACTGTAAGGAACCATGGGACCCTTCACATAAATGCCATAACAAGGCAAAAGCAAAGTTAATTGAATATTATTTAGTAGAGGAGTCACAGTCGGAGGCATCAGACCAGTCTTCAGATAGAGAAGACAGCGGAGATGAGCATGCCTCTCAACATAGCAGCGACAATGATGTGACATTGGCACAACTTTCCAGCTTCCAGAAAGTTGGGTCATTCAGAGTGAGGGGAGTCCTCGGAGGTGAGCGCATCATCACCTTGATAGACATAGGTGCTACACATAATTTCATTGATGAGGGGTTGGTGGCTAGACGTGGACTGAAGGTGGAAGTGTCTGAAGGGTTCAAGGTAATGGTAGTCGACGGCTTCAAACTCACTTGCACCAGAAAGATTTATGGGCTGACCATACAGATGGGAGACTATGAGCTTAAGGACGACTTCTATGTGGTTGGCATTGGAGACACAGATGTAGTTTTGGGTATGCATTGGATGATGCAACTTGGTGAGTTCACTATGAATCTGAATAAGATGGAGATGAAATTTGAGTGCAATGGAAAGAAAATAGTTCTCAGAGGATTATCAGATGGTGGACCACGAGTAGTCTCTCTCAAGAGGATGGAGAGAATGCTGCGACATAACCAGGTAAAGTGGGCAGCAGAATGTCTTATTATGCCAGAGTCTCCACAGAAGCCGAAGAGTGCTTACCATCCAGATATACAGAAGTTATTGACCAAGCATAGTAAGGTGTTTGGTAGTATACCTCCAGGAGTACCACTAGATAGAGGTATCAAGCATGTCATCGAGCTCAAGGATGGGACTAAGCTCATTATGATCACACCCTATCGTCATCCTAAGAGGCTCAAGGATGAGATAGAGAAAACAATTAAGGAGTTGCTAGAGATGGGACACATCCGACCCAACAAGAGTCCCTTTGCTTTAGCAGTTGTGTTGGTCAAAAAGAAAGATGGGACTATCAGGATGTGTATTGATTACAGAGCCTTAAATAAAAAGATTATTAAGAACAAGTATCCTATTCCTAGGATTGATGAAAGATGGGACTATCAGGATGTGTATTGATTACAGAGCCTTAAATAAAAAGATTATTAAAAACAGGTATCCTATTCCTAGGATTGATGAGTTGATAGATGAGCTGCATGGTGTTTGTTATTTTTCGAAGATTGATTTGAGGTTAGGATACCATCAGATTCGAATGAGGGAGGACATAGAGAAAACAACCTTTAGATGTCACTACGGCCACTTCGAATTCTTGGTGATGCCATTTGGATTAACTAATGCCCCTGCTCCCTTCCATAGTTGCATGAATCAGATTTTTAGACAACAGCTTAGGAAGTTTGTGTTAATTTTTTTGATGACATTGATTTTCAGCAGGAGTTGGGATGAACACATGAGACGTTTGGAGGAGGTACTGAGCATTTTAGAGAATGAGTCCCTCTATGCCAAAGAGTCCAAATGTGACTTTGGCATGACAGAGCTTCTTTATCTGGGTCACATCATTAGTGCCGATGGTGTTAGAGTGGATCCAGAGAAGATTAAGGTGATAGTTGATTGGCCACCACCAACAAATCTCACACAACTTAAGGGGTTCTTCAGGTTATGTGGTTTCTACAGGAGGTTTGTGAAAGGCTTCTCACAGACACCTGCACCGTTGACGGACTTGACTAAGAAAGGAGCCTTTGTGTGGATTGATATAGCTCAACAATGCTTTGATCACTTCAAGCACTTGATGTCTACCTGCCCTGTGTTGGTGATCCTCGATTTCTCTAAGCCATTCATGCTAAAGTGTGATGCTTCAGGAGAGGGGATAGAGGCAGTGTTGATGCAGGAAAAACACCCTATTGCGTTTGAGAGTAGAAAGCTGAGGGGTGTAGAGAAGAGTTACTCGGTATATGACCGAGAAATGTTGGCCATTATGCATGCATTGGCCAAGTTTAGGCCATATCTGGTTGGAGGGAAGTTCATAATTAAAATAGATCACAACAGCATCAAGTACTTCATGAACCAAAAGGACATGAACGACAGACAACAAAAGTGGGTAAGTAGACTCCAGGCTTATGACTTCGACATTGAGTATGTTAAGGGCAAAAGAAATATTGTTGCAAATGCTTTATCGAGGAGACCCCACTTATGTTCATTTGGAGAGATATCTGTTGATCGGAGAGAGATGATTACAATAGAGTACGCTAAGGACTCTTGGGCAGCAAGAGTCATTGAGGGCACTATCAAGGATAACAGGGATTCTGTGGTGAGTGATTTGATTATGTACGAAGACAGAATATTTTTGGTGCCTAATTCTCAGTTCAAGCATAAGATTATAAGGACTTTCCATGACATACCAATGGCTGGCCACCCTGGATTCTTCAAAACTTACAGGCAGATTCGGGAGAGATTCACATGGAAAGGACTTAAGGAGGTAGTCCTTAAGTATGTTCGTGAATGTCCTATTTGCCAACAAAACAAGCATGAGCATACTTATCCTATAGGTTTGTTACAATCATTGCCTATTCCCAATCAAAAGTGGGAGTATATCTCCATGGACTTCATCACAGGGTTGCCGAAGGTTGTAATGTTCCCTTGTCACAAATCAAAATTTCTCAACCTTGTTCACAAATTTCAACATGCAAAAAGAGAACATTAGTACACTAAACCCTCTTTGATTTTCAATTATTTGCAATAGATGTAAGAAGTATTCAAATCATATAGTAACATTGCTCTTATAATCTTATGATTAACAACAAATATACATTTCACATCTTTTATCAATAATCTTATGATCACTGCACATTTCTATCACTAATCTTATAATCATTATCATTATATTTCATATGTTCCCTCAATAATCTTAAGTTTACTATCAATATATATTTCATATTCTCTCATTAAATGTCATGATCACTATCAATCTACATTTCATAGTCTCTATCATTATCCATGCATTAATCATTAATTTCATATAAGAGGAGTGATATGATGTCTTTTGCCACTTCTATTATGGGTCCACTATTTTATCCTTTGACTTTAGGAGTACCTTTTGTACCCTGCTGAGTCAAGGCCACTATGATAATCCTTGGTATGTGGGATGCCTTTTGTACCTGCTGTAACCAAGGCCTCTATATCATAATCCTTTGCACAAGGGGCACCTTTTGTACCAACTGTGACAAAGGCCTCTATATAATAATCCTTTGCACAAGGGGTACCTTTTGTACCAACTATGACAAAGGCCACTATACACTTGCTCGAGGGGTACCTTTTGTACCAACTGAGACAAGGGCCACTGAATACCCATGGTTGGCTAAATGGACATCTCATACCCATCCTCTCCTATGAAGTTAGTGTATTAATTCATTGCTCAATATGCTGCACAATTGTTATGACTTATTTCATATAATATCTAACCTTTCATTATGAGAGATTCACTTATCTATGTTCATTATTGAATCAAACATCAAACAATATAATACAGCAAAGAGATATTGAATATAAGTTACATACCTTGTTATGGTCGATATGAATATCTGATGTTTGATATATGAAGATGTGTTGTGTTCTTCGATATGAAGATATCTTGTTTGATCAGCCGTTGTATTTATGTCTCTGCAGTTCGGTATGAATATCTGATGTGTTTGTTCCTTGATGTTTGATGATATGAAGATCTATTCTTATTCAATGCCATAGTATTCTTTATCTTAAATGCTTTCTATGCTATGATCCTTTAATGATTCTATGCCGGATGCCATGTGTCCCCCCCTACTTCCTATTATCGATGACCTATATATGTTTTTGAAAGGCTTCTTACTTGTCTATCGATCGTCTTCTAATGAGATGTCACTTCATAACAAAATTTATCTTAGTTATAAACATGACCGCTGCCTAAATCCTAACCGCTACCATTGGTGTCTTAACGATCTCTTGTAAACATTCACTAATTACATTTGATCTTCCCATGACATAGGATAGGGATCGCTGTGTATATTACTGAAGATTGAATTCTTGAAGTTTCGTAGAAATCATATCATCCGATCTAGAATTGATGATTGTCGGCATAAGGTAGAAATCGTGTTTGTTTCATGAGCACCGGTTTCAATATGGGTTCCTCGTTATACTTAGATCCGAGTTTGATATTGATCGAAGATATCATCAAACAACCTTTGCCTTGCTTGGGGGTTTGTCCCCATCATTCGCAAAGTTGAGTAACTTCGAATAACTATTCATTTAAGATTTGAAGAAATCCGGCCTCTATGTTTTGAGCGCGTAATCCGTATAAGTTAGGTGCTGACTTGAGACCATCAGGAACTAGATATCGGCGCATCTTATATTTATCTAATGACGACTGGCAGGAGTAGAATTCAAAACTTGCATCTTGTAAAGGTCCCAGGTCATAGATCTACTGATGCCGTAATATGAAGAGAGTTCTACAAAGATGGGAGACATCAAACTGTCTGCCGGGGCTGAAGCTATTGTATAATATAATATTGATATTATTTATCATTTATAAATACAATAAATGTATTACAAAATAATATTAATTAATATCATTAGATATTAATAATATTATATATATGTTCATTATTATATACACGATTGATGATGACAAACGAAAGCGATTTCTCCGCCTTCATCATGATGTTTAAATCTTTAATTTAAACAATGCCTTACTATTGGGACATGACAGCCCTCCCTACTTGTCCTCAAGCAATGAGAATTGTTGATAGTATTCTTGTCATAACTGCCTAACGTTCTTCCAAGGGAGAGACAGGATGTGATTCATTCTATTCGTGTGTTTTGTATTTCCCAATATCCCTTACAACCCGACTTAGCAGGTTTGAGGCAAGCTTCTCTTACATGATGCATACGTGGTATGGAGTATACCCCTAATGACATGCGAGGCATCTATGAAGCATATACATAGATACACTGGATATGGTGAAGTATACACAATTGTATGTGAAACACGAAGTATGCACGTAAAACATAAGGCCCACATAAGTCATGGTATAACTTCATAAGTCGCAAGTACGAATACACATAAGTCACTAAGTATTCATGGGAGTACACAGGAAGTGTGAAGCATACATATGCGTAAATCATGAAGCACACTTGCATAAAGTATGAAGTCACTAGTGTACACGAATCATAAGGTATACACTTGAACACACATAATTCACAAGATATGTGCTTGAGCCTACATGGTCATGGAGTGTACACCTGAATAGAGTATGCACTTGAATACAAATTCATAGTGTATAGTGTATACACTCGAATGCAAAATAGGATATACATGTGAATACATAATCATACGTGCTTGTCATAGACTTACATACAAATACAATCATGGAGTATACATTTGGATATAAGTACCAAGTCATAGAACGCACACCTGAATACATAGCCATCAAATATACTTAAGTATGAATACCAATCACAAGTAGACACTCGTGTAAACCCCAGAGTACATCCTCAAATACAAATACAAGTCATGGAGTATGTATACATAATCATACAGGGGCATTTGCATATAAATATAAGTCATATAATCACAACTTTATATGATTGTAAATACAAGTCATAGAGCATATACTCATTCAATTTGGAATACAAGTCATGCAATTTCATACAATTTGCAAAGTCATAGAGTATACACATACACTCACTCAATCTCCAAATACAATACAATTACAAATTTAGAGAGCATGCACTTGAACAATTTTATTGAACATACACTCAAACATAATTGCAAGTCATAGAGCACAAGCACAAATCATAGAGTATATGTTGCATACAAGGTCAAAGTCATCAAATTTAATTACAACTTCATAGAGTATACACATGAAAGCATACACTCAAATATAGTCACAAAGTCATGCAATTTATGGAGAAAGCACCCGCATACAAATCATGCAAATACAAAGCATAGAGTATTTATTGAATACAGATGCAAGTCATAGAGTACAGTCCAGGTATAGCATTGTAACATACATATGAATGCACATAATACACAAGCATGCAAGAATACACATGAATATGAAATGCAGTGTGCATTTAAACATATATAAGTCATGAATACACGCAATTGTAATTATACAATTGAATGCACAAAGTCATAGAGAATTCACTCGAATACAAATCATAGAGTATGCATTCAAATAACCACAGAGTATTTATTCAAATACAAGCATAGAGTATACACTCAAATATGATTACAATCATAAAGTATGCATTCAAATTCAAAGTCATAGAGTATACACTCGGATATAAGTACAAGTCATAGAGTATACATTCGCATTCCAAGTCATAGAGTCACACTCAAATGCAAATACAATCATAGATTATACAGTCAAATACAAATACATGTCATAGAGTAGACATTTGAATAAAAATGCAAATCATAGAGTATACCCTCAAATACAAATACACGGCATGGAGAATACATTCGAATACAAGTCATGGAGACTACAAATACACTCGAATGCAAATACATGTTCATAGAACATACATTTGAATACAATGGCAAAGTCATATAATATACAAGCTATGAACGAATACACACTGCACATTCATCAAACACGAGCAATTATATGTAGCATACGCAAGCACACCAATAGGAAGCATACCAGCATGAAGCAATACATGAAAATGCACATGATTACACAGATAAGAAGTACACACATAAACACACACAAACAGAAAGCATGAAGTAAAATACGTGAATACATACAAGAATATAAATACACACGCAGGAAATGTACGAGTAAGGCAATGATGTTAAAGCAGGAATACAAGTAATACACAAGGTATGAATTTTATAATGCCCTTTTTAATATATCCTTGATTTCTCCACCTGCAACAAGAATAATTCCTTTGCGTGCATAATTAATTCTTGCAATCACCGATGTTAACAACATATATTCTGATCATAATCAATTAATATTAATAAATGCTTATCATTCATAGGATGGCAGGATGACTTCTCTGATACCACTTGTAATGTCCCCTTGTCACAAATCAAAATTTCTCAACCTTGTTCACAAATTTCAACTTGCAAAAAGAGAACATTAGTACACTAAACCCTCTTTGATTTTCAATTATTTGCAATAGATGTAAGAAATATTCAAATCATATAGTAACATTGCTCTTATAATCTTATGATCAACAACAAATATACATTTCACATCTTTTATCAATAATCTTATGATCACTACACATTTCTATCACTAATCTTATAATCATTATCATTATATTTCATATGTTCCCTCAATAATCTTAAGTTTACTATCAATATATATATTTCATATTCTCTCTCATTAAATGTCATGATCACTATCAATCTACATTTCACAGTCTCTATCATTATCCATGCATTAATCATTAATTTCATATGAGAGGAGTGATATGATGTCTTTTGCCACTTCCATTATGGGTCCACTATTTTATCCTTTGACTTTAGGAGTACCTTTTGTACCCTGCTGAGTCAAGGCCACTATGATAATCCTTAGTACGTGGGATGCCTTTTGCACCTGCTGTAACCAAGGCCTCTATATCATAATCCTTTGCACAAGGGGCACCTTTTGTACCAACTGTGACAAAGGCCTCTATATAATAATCCTTTGCACAAGGGGTACCTTTTGTACCAACTGTGATAAAGGCCACTATCCACTTGCTCGAGGGGTACCTTTTGTACCAGCTGAGACAAGGGCCACTGAATACCCATGGTTGGCTAAATGGACATCTCATACCCATCCTCTCCTATGAAGTTAATGTATTAATTCATTGCTCAATATGCTTCACAATTGTTAGGACTTATTTCATATAATATCTAACCTTTCATTATGAGAGATTCACTTATCTATGTTCATTATTGAATCAGACATTAAACAATATAATACAGCAAAGAGATATTGAATATAAGTTACATACCTTGTTATGGTCGATATGAATATCTGATGTTTGATATATGAAGATGTGTTGTGTTCTTCGATATGAAGATATCTTGTTTGATCAGCCGTTGTATTTATGTCTCTACAGTTCGGTATGAATATCTGATGTGTTTGTTCCTTGATGTTTGATGATATGAAGATCTATTCTTATTCGATGCCATGGCATTCATTGTCTTAAATGCTTTCTATGCTATGATCCTTTAATGATTCTATGTCGGATGCCATGTGTCCCCCCCTACTTCCTATTATCGATGACCTATATATGTTTTTGAAAGGCTTCTTACTTGTCTATCGGTCGTCTTCTAATGAGATGTCACTTCATAACAAAATTTATCTTAGTTATAAACATGACCGCTGCCTTAATCCTAACCGCTACCATTGGTGTCTTAACGATCTCTTACTTGTAAACATTCACTAATTACGTTTGATCTTCCCGTGACGTAGGTTAGGGATCGCTGTGTATATTATTGAAGATTGAATTCTTGAAGTTTCGTAGAAATCATATCATCTGATCTGGAATTGATGATTGTCGGCATAAGGTAGAAATCGTGTTTGTTTCATGAGCACCAGTTTCAATATGGGTTGGCCTCGTTATACTCAGATCCGAGTTTGATATTGATCAAAGATATCATCAAACAACCTTTGCCTTGCTTGGGGGTTTGTCCCCATCATTCGCAGAGTTGAGTAACTTCGAATAACTATTCGTTTAAGATTTGAAGAAATCCGACCTCTATGTTTTGAGCGCGTAATCCGTATAAGTTAGGTGCTGACTTGAGACCATCAGGAATTGGATATCGGCACATCTTATATTTATCTGATGACGACTGGGAGGAGTAGAATTCAAAACTTGCATCTTGTAAAGGTCCTAGGTCATAGATCTATTGATGCCGTAATATGAAGAGAGTTCTACGAAGATAGGAGACATCAAACTGTCTGCCGGGGCTGAAGCTATTGTATAATATAATATTGATATTATTTATTATTTATAAATAGAATCATAGATGCAAGACTCGCGAAAAACTTGCGAGTTTTTTTGATTTCGAGTAGTTCGTGCAAAAACTCGCCTGTTTCACTCGCCAAGTTTTTGTGAAAAACTCGGCGAGTCTGTAAAAAAAACTCGGCAAAAGGGGTATTGGGGCATTTCAGTCTCTCAAAAAACTAGGAACACACTTGGTCAGTATATTTCAAAATATATTTAAGTATTTAAATATTTTGAAATATACTGTCAGGATGTTTGAGATATGTTCCAGATCCATGGGATTTAACATGCAGATTCTAGATTTTTGAGGATCCTTCAGATTTCAGACTTAACCAATTTTTCAGGGTTTCAAGGTTTCAGACTTAACCAAATTCAGGGTTTCAGGGTTTTAGACTTAGAATCCGCCATCCACACGAAGAAGAGGAACAAGCTAGCTCATAAACGCCTCAATGACCTTGTATATATGCAATATAATCTTCGGCTGCGCACAAGAAGGGCATAGGAAATATCAGATGATCCAATTGATTTGGATGAGATAGATCCTTACAGTGATTGGACAGGGCGGGATGAGCAACCTTCATTGTTTTCCGAGGATGAGATCTATGATTTGGAGAGACAGGCAATGGATGAGGGGGGTGGAATTGGTGGATTGGGATTCTCATTGGATGACATTGAGGATGAGGAGGATGAGGAGGAGACATTGCCACCAGTACCACTACCAGCATCTACATCAAGGATGGAGGTTGAGCCACGGTCTGTCATGTCGAGGATGGAGGAGCCACAACAGATTCCTAGGACTAGACCCTCTAGTTCTACCACTCCCCTACTTGTCACTAGACTTGGGAAGATGAAGATGTAGTATATAGTATTTACTTTCAGTTTTACAAAAACAATTTGCTATTTTCATTTTGTTTCAGACTATCAGTATCAGCGCATTCCACATGAGGATGCCATTTTGTACCCAATTTGCTTTGAAATCAATCAAATACAACTAGACTTAGCTTGTTTCTCATTTATTGACTCATTGGATGCATCTTATCATTGAATTTTGCAAAAAAAATGTGTTTTTAATGAAATTTAAACAATTTTTTAAGTTGCCGAGTTTTTCTGAGTTTTTTGCCGAGTTTTTGGCGAGTTAAGTTTTTCAGGCTTGACGAGTTTTTCAACTACGAATACAATAAATGTATTACAAAATAATATTTATTTAAATCATTAGATATTAATAATATTATATATATGTTCATTATTATATACACGATTGATGATGACAAACGAAAGCAATTTCTCCGTCTTCATCATGATGTTTAAATCTTTAATTTAAACAATGCCTTACTATCGGGACTTGATAAAGGTTCAGGAGAAGGACTCCATCTACATGGTAGTCGATAGACTTACCAAATTTGCACACTTCTTCGTCATTTTATTTTTCACGGAGATATTTAGACTTCACGGGATACCCAGGGGAATAGTAAGTGACAGGGACAACAAGTTCCTGAGTTTATTTTGGCAGGAGTTATTCAAATTGTGTGACACTGAACTAACTCCCAGTACTAGTTACCACCCATAGACCGATGGTCAAACAGAAATAGATAATAAATGGGTGGAAGGGTATCTTCGTAATTATGTATCAGGGCAGCAAAAAGCTTGGATCAGATGGTTGCACCTGGGGGAGTACTGCTATAACACAACATATCATATGTCAATCAGGATGACTCCATTCAGGGCATTGTATGGTTATGATGCCCCGTGCTTCACAGATTTACTACTTGGTGACAGTTGAGTGCCAAAGGCAAAAGATCTATTGCAGGAGAGCCAGGATATAGTAAACGAGCTCAAGAAGAACATGCAGCAACATAGAATTAGCAGAAGTTCTATGTTGATCAACACCGAGTAGAGAGGAGTTTTGAGGTTGGAGACAGGGTGTATTTGAGGCTTTAACTCTACAGGCAGTCCACTCTAAAAAAGAGTGGAGTAGAGAAATTAAAACCCAGGTTCTATGATCCATTTAGAGTTGCCAGAAGAGTGGGAGAAGTGGCTTATGAGCTTGAGTTCCCAGCAGACAGTCGAGTGCATAATGTATTCCATGTTTCCAAACTTAAGAAAGCACTTGGCCACAATGTGATTCCTTCAGCCGAGCTTCCACCATTGGATGAGGGGAAGCTGATTTTGGTTCCAGAGGCTATCCTGGATACACGGGAGAGGAATCTAAGGAGACGGATCATTAGGGAGTACCTAGTGAAGTGGAAGAACTTGCTAGTTGAGGATGCAACATGGGAGAATGAGCAGATACTTCAGCATCCTGAGCTGAGACTGCTTGAGGACAAGCAATCTTGGGGAAGGCGGATTGTAATGTCCCCTATTTAGCCCAGTCAGATAATTGATAGAGATTAGCCTATTATTGGACTCTCGTAGGCTAAGGGCAATGTTTAGGGGGGTCAATTTGGTGACTTACTATTTATAGTAAGTCGGGATAGAGCACCTTACTATTTATAATAGGGCAGAGGCAGAGGAGCATTGCATGAGATTATTGTTTTCGATACATCCAGAGCATTATTCGATAAAGTATAAGTTAAATTAAAGATTTAACTTATATTATTTAAAGTGGGTTAAGTGACTTTTATTTTTAAAGGTAACTTTATGTTATAAAGTTAAGTTATGACTTAAAGTTGGACCCCTAGGAGATGGGCGCCATGGGAGTTATAAGGGGATAAAAACATAAAATAACATATTATTTTAATCCCTCACTTGGGTGTTGGAGGCATGAGAGAAACAAAAAGGAAAAGTGAGATTCATTTTCCATATGCTGGCTTATTGATTTTACTCTCTTGTTGAGATATTCTTGTGCATTGCTTTGGAGCTTGGCTCTAGGGTTTGATATTGGCTGTGTTGAGACGAAAACCTCTTCATAGTCCTCTTCTTCATGTGTGAGAGACCACATCAGGAAGAGATTCTTGGAGGCTTCATCTAGAGGCTTCAGTTGTGCATTCATCGGAGAAATTTTGATGGAGTTTTAAGTAGTGATTGAAGATCATTCTTGCAGTTTTGTGATGACAGCAGAATAAAAGTGATACAGGGCAGATTCTTATGAGTTTTGTGTGTTTTTGAGGATTGCATTCCCTCTATTTCCTGGCTGTACCACTGTTGGGTAGGCCGTACCATATTCTGGAGGTGCTGTGCATATTTTATGAGGTTTTTAGTGCTTATTGCTATCTTCCTTGGGTCAATTGGAGGCTGCAATTACAATCAGTCAAAAACCGAATGTTTTGTGAGGGATTTTGTGCCTTTCTTTGTTGTTATTACCCTTAGCTGGGTCGTACATGCTTGAGGAGGACGTGGGGTCTGTTAGCATCTATTTAACTTCATTTATATGACTTCATCCTCTCACTTCTTTGGCGTTTGGAGACTGTATTGCTGCTGCAGAGGTGTACTAGAGCAGAACCTTCTTTGTTTGAGTTTTCTATTGATTTTCTATTGCATTGTAAGCTAACCCAAGTACGGCAATCGGACGAAGTTGAAGATCGCAACATGGGTATGTCACTATAATTCATATTTTGCTATAATACAATCTGGGTCTTCATTAGTTTGTTCATATTTCTCTTAGTTTTTCTGGGTTTTCAATATATGCATTATATTCCATGTTATCTATATCAAAACATGCAAAAATATGCAATGGAACCCTAAACCCAAAATAATCAGAAAAACAAAAAACTTGGCACAGAAACAACTATGTTACATGGTGTTTATGATTGGATGTCATGTCCCATCCAACAAGATAAGGGAGAAGATATAGTTCATCTAATATGGGAATTAGAAGCACAAAGATGATCAAATGTATTGCTGATGTCATAGATGCAAGACTCGCCATATACTCGCCGAGTTTTGAAAAGCTCGCGAGTTTTTTCAGGCGACGAGTATTTGAAGCAAAAACTCGCAAAAAAAAAACAAGAGTTTTTATGAAAAACTCGCCAATAACTCGTGAGTCCGCAGAAGAAACTCGGCCGACGGGAAAAGTGAAATTTCGGTGGCGTTTAAAGGTTATTTGTGACTCATTTTTGGTCATTCTACTTGCTCCAAACTAGAAAAAAACCCCTCCAAACCATTTTACACCTATTTGCAGCAATTTGGCGTCGATTGAACAAGATTTGAGGCGGATTCGAAACAAATTTGAAAGGCAAATCAGATTTCCAGGTAGGTTTTTGTTTTTTTCTTTCTCTTTCTTTTTTTGAAATTTCTTCTTCATTTTTGAAGCATCTAAGTTTAAAAAACATCATGAATGTAGTATAAATGGATTTGTATTGATCCAAACAAGATTTATATTCATAAAAACAAGATTCATCACTGTTTTGTTTGCATTTTTTCTAATTTTTTTCATTTTTTTCACATTTTTTTCATTTTTTTCACATTTTTTTCATTTTTTTTCATTTTTCTTCGTTCTTCTTATTTCAATCCAATTTTTTTTGTTTAAGTCTTAGATTAGTTTGCATTTTTAGTAATTTAGAGTAATTTGTTTATTTCTTCATTGTTTTCATATTTTTTCCAAACCCTAGTTAATTTTTTTTGTTGAATCCATTTTTTTTGGAACAAAATCTTTAACTTTAGAATTTTACGTTAGTTTAAATTTAATCTATCAAGTAGAAATCTAATTTAGGTTGTTTTTTAATTTTCTATTAAAAAACTAACAACTTGTGCTTTCTCTTTGTATGTGCAGGTTAATTTATAATGGCAGATAGAGATGCTTCTATATCCGGTTCAGCCTCAGGCCCTGTTGCATCATCATCATTTGTAGGCAAACGTCCTCCAGGAGCTAGAGATCCTGCGTGGAAATATGCCTATCTAGGACCGTACCCTGGCTCAGTTTTTTGCATCCAATGCGAAAACGTATACCGTGGAGGCATTAACCGCCTCAAATACCATCTTGCAGGCATCAGTTGTCGTGATGCGAAGGCCTGTACTAAAACCATGGAAGAAATAAAAAGACAAATGAATGCCATACTTGCAGCCGCAGAAGAAAGAAAATTACAAAGGGAGAAGGCAAAGGCAGCCATGCAAGCATCCATAGCTTCTTCTCAAGGTGCTCCAGTCAACCTTGAGTCGGATGATGATGCACTTCAGGGCATAGTGGGCTCTCTTCGTGGTCCACGTAACCGAAGGCAACCCACCACCACTGCAAGCCCTTCATCTACTTCCAGTAGAGCACCAGGATCAGCACCTACATGCACATTAGATAGTTTTTTTGTGCCTAGAAACACACCTGGATCACAAACTTCCTTAGAGGCAACTGGGTGGAATAAGGAGGTGCATGAGCATGCATATATTGCTTGTGCCGATTTTTGGTATTTCAACAACATCCCTTTTAATGTGGCAAATTCTCCTTATTGGCATAATTTGGTTACTGCACTGACGGTTGCAGGAAAGGGCTTCAAGGCACCTTCTCGCACAGAATTGAGTGGGAGGTTAGTTAATTTAATCTTTTACGTTTTAAGTTTTTGATAAATTTATGTTCTTTAATTTATAGAAATTTATGATGAATTTAAGCTATTTTTTTGTTTACAAACAAAATTTTTGTACTTAATTTCACCTTGTACTTGTTGGTTGCTTACAAATGCAAGGGATAGGGCAAGGGCAGTGGTGGAAGACCAAAGAAATGAATGGAAAAAATATGGCTGCTCTATTCTTTCCGATGGGTGGACGGATGGTAAAAACCGCACCATCATTAATTTTTTGGTAGCTTGCAAGAATGAAGTGGTGTTCTTGAAATCAGTGGATGCCTCCAACATAGTGAAAAATGCAGAAAATTTGGCTAAAATGTTGGAGCAAATTTGCATGGAGGTTGGGATTGAAAATGTTGTGCAAATAATTACTGACAATGCAGCAGCATATGTGGCAGCTGGTAGAATGCTCCAAGAGAGACACCACACAATTTTTTGGACACCTTGTGCAGCACATGTCCTTGACCTTCTTTTGGAGGACATAGGCAAGCTTGATTGGGTCACACCGATTGTAGAGGATGCAAAGAGGATCACAAAATTTATCTACAATCACCCTTGGGTTCTTCACATAATAAGGGATTACACCCAAGGGAAAGAGTTGGTGAGATCCGGTGTGACAAGGTTTGCAACGGTTTTCTTAACGTTGCAAAGCATTCTTGGTGCATTGGGGGCTTTGAAACAAATGTTTGTGTGCCCAAAATGGACAGAATCATCTTATGCGAAGAAGTCAAAAGGAGATAAGGTTGCATGCATTATCTTTGACAAAGTATTTGTAGAAAGAGCTACAGAGATTGTGAAGGTAACTTCAAAACTTCGAATTTAAATTCAAATTGAATATTTATTTATTTTTAATGTCTTTCATTGTAAATTAGTACCTTTAATCTTTTTGCATTTTTATATTGTAGGTGTCGGAGCCCTTGGTTAGAGTCCTCCGTTTGGTAGATGGGGATAAAACCCCAATGGGGTATCTTTATGAGGCCATGGATAGGGCCAAGGAAGCTAGAAAAACTTATTATAAGGGGGATAGCCTCAAATTTGATCCCATATGGGAGATTATTGATAGGAGGTGGAACAATCAACTCCACCAACCCATCCATGCAGCAGGGTACTTTTTGAACCCCCGTTTCTTCCATTCAGGCACCTTCTCAGATCCTACTGGAGAGGTTATGGAGGGCCTCACTTCTTGCATTCAGAGGATGACACCCCAGGCTGAGGTGGCAGACCTCATTGTTGATGAATTGCAAGCTTATAGGGAAAGAAGGGGTAGGCTCTTTTCTTCAAACCTGGCTACACGAGCAATAAACAATCAGTCACCAGGTATAAAATTTCAAATTTACAAGTTACAAACTTACAAGTTACAACTATTGATAATTTGATATTTAATATGTTTTGAACTTTTCACTTTCCTTTCTAAGTTTCTAACTCTTCAATATTTTTTTTGTAGAGGTTTGGTGGACAAATTGGGGTGGAAATACCCCAAATCTCCAGAGATTTGCCCTCCGTGTCTTATGCCAACCATGTAGTTCATCCAATTGTGAGCGCAACTGGAGCTTATTTCATGCCATCCACACAAAGAAGAGGAACAAGCTAGCTCAGAAACGCCTCAATGACCTTGTCTATGTGCAATATAATCTTCGGCTGCGCACAAGAAGGGTAGAGGAAATATCAGATGATCCAATTTATTTGGATGAGATGGATCCTTATAGTGATTGGACAGGGCAGGGTGAGCAACCTTCATTGTTTTCTGAGGATGAGATCTATGATTTGGAGAGACAGGCAATGGAGGAGGGGGCTGCTGCTGGAATCGATGGATTGGGATTCTCATTGGATGACATTGAGAATGAGGAGGATGAGGATGAGGAGGATGAGGAGGATGAGGAGACATTGCCACCAGGACCACTACCAGCATCTACATCCAGGATGGAGGTTGAGCCACGGTTTGTCATGCCGAGGAGGGAGGAGCCACACCAGATTCCTAGGACTAGACCTAGTTCTACCACTCCCCTAGTTTTCAGTAGACTTGGGAAGGGGAAGGGGAAGGGGAAGAGGAAGATGTAGTATTTAGTATTTACTTTCAATTTTACAAAAACAATTTGCTATTTCCATTTTGTTTCAGACTATTAGTATCAGCGCATTCCTCATGAGGATGCCATTTTGTATCCAATTTACTTTGAAATCAATCAAATACAACTAGACTTAGCTTGTTTCTCATTTATTGACTTGTTGGATGCATCTAATCATTGAATTTTGCAAAAAAAATGTGTTTTTAATGAAATTTAAACAATTTTTTAAGTTACCGAGTTTTTTGCCGAGTTTTTGCGAGTTTTTTGCTGAGTTTTTGTCGAGTCGAATTTTTCAGGCTTGGCGGGTTTTTGCTTTTGGCGAGTTTTTCAACTATGGCTGATGTTAATGATGGCCTGAAACATGTATGTTCCAAGTTCTATGATGATTGGATTACCGGAAGATTGTTTTGTTGTTGATTGTTTGAAGACAGTGTTGTCTCTGTGAAGGTGTTCTGTGTAGGACAATGTAATGCTCCGCATTCCTCCGCATTTGTAGATATGGCCATGCGGTTCTGGAACTGTGTTCAGGGTGCAATGAAGGTGATAATTCCAAGTTTTTAGATCATTTGTCCTTCCGTTGTGAAAGTTATGCATGTTAGAGTACCGACATGTGTTTTGATAGAGTAAGATAGTGTTGAAGGAAATGAATGATTGCCCTTGCAGTTTTGAGGACATGTTTATGGATGTATATTACATGCTTCCTTGCAGTTTCAAGGTCCTTGGTGGTTTGCATCTCAATTTTCCAAATGATAGCATGTTGCAGTGTGTTCCGGATGACAGATTGTTCTTAGAGTTCATGATTGAAGTTGTGTGGCACAATTATTTGATGTGAGGTGGCAAAAAGAGTGTTTGGAGATGTATGAGTCATGTGGACTCATTTGGAAGAGTTTTAATGAAAATCTTTCTTGTTTCCAGTACTGCACAAGGTTTTCAAGTTGATGTGGCCGTTATGCTTCAAGGTTCATGTGTTTTTGGTTAAAGTTGTCCTATTTTCAAATGAGCGGAGTGTGTGGATGTAATTCCTTGGTGTTTGAAGTTGTGAAGGATGTTTTGGACTTGGTTAAACAAGTGTTGGTGTCCGCAAGGCATGGGTCTTCTGCTGGTGGAATGTGTGGTTGCACTTAGGACCTATCTTCTACATGTTTCATATTGAGTGTTGTTTGACCGACTTGTAAATGTATTTTTCATGTTGTATCTGGCCGACAAGCAATGTAATCAATGTAATATCATGTATAGTGAATCAAGTTGAGTTAGGAGAGTGTGATTGCAAAGTGATCAATAAGTCTTGCATATAAGACAAGAAGCAGAATGAATACATTTTGATGTGCGACTGAAAGAGAGCAGAAGTTGTTGATGCTATCCTGATTCTTCTTGAAGACATATTTGTGACAGTGATCAAGTATAGAGTGTGCCTAACTGATCTGATCATCAGAAGGAAGTGTGAAGAGGCAGAATTGCAATCATCAAAGGTGTGAAATTCAATGTCAGTTTTCAGACAGTAGAAGGACTGTCATACTATAATATTTTGTAACTATGTTCTCAATTCAAGGAGTAATAGCTTCCTTGGGAGTGACCCTAAAACAAAGTCTTTAGGGAGTAGTAGCTTCCTTGAGTTGTAGCCCTAAAACAAAGTTGTTATTTGAGTTTCATATATTGTGAGTTAATCCTCACCATGGTTTTTCCCTTCTTAGGTTTTCCATGTATATTTGGTGTTGTGTTGATGTGTATTGTGTTAAGTTTTCATGCTTATGTTAATGTTGTGATGCTTAACTTTTAATCTTCTCCAGATAAGTTGAAGTTTGTTAAAATTGAAGATTGGTTAGATACTGATTCACCCCCCCCCACCCCACCCCCCCCTTCTCAGTGTCTTGGTGTGTTCAACAATTGGTATCCAAGTTCCTCTGAAGGAAGCTTAACCGCTTGAGGAAAGTCCGGGATGGCACAAAATGGATCTAGCAAAATACCTAGGTTTGATGGAACAAATTATGCTTTTTGGAAGCTAAGGATGGAAGCTTATATTAATTCCTAGGATGTGGAGTTTGGGACTCTATCAAGTCTGGTTACACAGTTTCTGTTGCTATTCTTACAGATGTAGATGAAGTCAAGTTGTATGGTAACAATGCCAAGGCAAAGTTTGCTATTATGAGTGGGTTAGTTGATTCAGAACTTTCAAAGGTAATGAGTTGTAGTTCTGCTCAAGAAGTTTGGGATAAACTTGAAACCATTTATGAAAGAGATAGGAAAAATAGTTAAATACACGATTTAACTACTCAAAGTGACAAATAAGCCATTATGACCAACTTTCCAAATGTCAAGGTCACTTTGCAACAATGGCTCTAAAAGGGGACATTACATCATCTCTCATCATCAATTTGCCCTAATATATTGATTAAATATAATATTTAATCAATTAAGTCATTCCCTTAGCCCTCTCTGGCTTAGCCTATGGGAATAGGATAGGCTAACCAACTACATTAGGTGATCACTCGGAAAATGGGGACATTACAGTCCTCCCTTCCTGGAATTGCTTGCCCACAAGCAATTGCAAACCTAGTTACTATATAATTTGTTCACTTCCCCAAGTAGCATCCTCAAGTGGCAAGTCGCTCCATCCAATCAAGTACTCCGTGATCACCTTGGCTCCTCAACTTGTGGCTAGATCTCCCATAGTGAGTTCTGGTAGCCAGAAATGAAACATTACTAGCCATACACACTCAAACTCAAATTTGCTCCATCCCTCAACCTCTGAAATTCTACTCCTCCATGGAATCTGTCCTTGTAGCTATAGGAACAAGAATACCAAATCATCAACCTCAAGTGTCATCGACTCTCTTCCTTCGAAGCTCCTTTGTCCACAAATGCTAAGTCTATCAAAGACAAAGCATCATACATATCCAAAGCCTTGAAAAATGTCATGCCTACCAACATGTGATAGGTGATATCATAATCTTGACTTTTGAAGCACAACCACCTGCACCAAACGTTCCGCTGCTCCACTCTGATACAAATATCACTCCACCAAAAGTTGTGAAGCAACTCACCAAGATCCCTGTGAAGTATTGTACCAATCACACCAATACCTAGATCCCAAACTATTACACCATCATACCAACTGAAAATGAAGAGATAAGTATCTCTCATCATGTTATCATCACCAACTATCCATCTAAATCTGAATTGTCCCATATGGATGTAAAAGGTGTCCATATGTGCATAACCAAGTGTGCAAATCCACTCTAAACTGCTGGTACAAGTCAGATCAGCATGAGTAAAACTCAGAATGAGACCTATAATCATTATAAAAATGCTTCTGCTGTCATAAGATGACAAGGTCTCATCATTATGCAACCACCCAGTGCTGTAGTGACAATTCCATGCACACAAACCCATCCAAACAGCTGTAAACATCAATGGACAGTCTGAAAACTCTATGATCAGGAATGTAGAACAGCCATCAATCATCAAGGTGTAAGCTGAAAACCAGTGGACCAAGTCTGAAATTTTTTTGCTTTCATGCTCATTTCCATGCCTTGGACTATAGTCCAACTGAAACTCAACATCCCCATGCACATACAACTCCAAATCGGATACCTCCATGACATCTCCTTCAAGTTTTGAAGCTAGGAGAGCATTGTGCTCACTCAAAGGATCATCATTGTGATAGCATGGTGTCCAAACACAAGTAGGCTCATCGAGCTCTCCAAGAATGGTTAAACTCTTAACCAAATCTGAATCACAAATGTTCTTCTCTACATATGCATAACAATCATTATTTGCTGGTCCACAAAGCATATGCACAACTTCCTCTTCCTTAACCTTGACTTGAGCCTTCAATTGGCTCTCCAAATGATGTGTTTCATGAACCCTATTATTAAAATCATTCGCACAAAATAAATCTGATTGGTCTTCATTTTCTACCATGATAAGAGGTTCATCTAGCAGAGGTTCAACCATCATAGTTTCCTCCCTTGAAAGTATTAGAGATTGACGAAGAAGTGTATCTCACTGTTGCCTCTCATGATCCATGTGACTGAATTGTTCCTTGATATTCTATAGGTGTTGTTTTGCTTGGGCAGCCAACAACTTGGCTTCCCTAGCCCTCCTTAGCCACTCATCACACATGCTTTGAGTTCTCTTTACATCTCCTATGCTATGATGCACAAAATCAAATTGTTTGTGGCTTGGACCCACAACTGTTACCTCATGCTTAGCCATTAAATTTTGAGTATCAACAAGGTAGGGTTTCTTACCACTATCATCCTCATATGATTTATCTATCACCTTATGATTATGTGAAGATAATGGAATGATGTCCGTAATCAGAAAACCAAAACTGTCATCATACCTTTTTGTGATGTCTTCAAGAACCTCAAGCAAATCTTCCTTCATTGTTGGATGCTCATCATCAAGTGCTGGTCCAAGAGATGTAACCAACTGAAAACCAAGTGTATTACTTGTCATAACTTCTATACCATGGCTGCAAGTTGTACCTTCATTGACCTTCAACTCTTGCCATGCTAAATGTCTTTGATGCCCTTCATCCAAGTCATTTTGCTCATCACATAACAAATTGCTTTCATATGTATCAACAATACCGCCTTCAAGGTCACCCAACTCATGAATTGATTCCTTGCAGTTACTATGTAGAGATGGTGAGACAATGCTATGCTCAAATAATGGATCATCAAAAGAATTCATACCTTCATGTGGCTGATCAATAATTGCTGGTTTGGCAAACTCTATAACAGCATACCCTTCAACCTTATTGTTATCATGAAAACTCATGTGCCCCTCACTTGTGGATGCATGAAGTGATTCTTCTTTGTCCATATCATTATTTTGCTGAAGTGAACTTGTGAGCAATGTTTCATCTTCCGTAGGATTTCCACAAGTATGATTAGGTGTCCAAACTTCTAGGCATGTGAAATAACGTTGTTCTCTCCTCAACTAATTTTTGGTTTTCTTAGGATCACATATAGGCTGCAAATCACAAGGAAGCAATTTTTCTTTCTTCTTTTTCTTCTTTACTTCCTTTTTCCCAATGATCTTTTGGGTAACTTCTGATTTTTCTTCTTCTCTTCTCAAATTTCTGATGTAGTTACATAGATCTCTCTTTCCTGGATTTCCATCTTCATGTATTCTAAAAAAAAATCAAAGTACATCTCTTTCTTGAAACCATTCGTTAAACCCTAGTATTCATCAATGATTTTTGTGGCCTCTTTTTTTATTACCTCCTCTTTATCTTCTTCCTTTTGTAAGAATTTTGGAAAGTTTTTATCATCTCATTTCGACTTTCTCTAAGAGATTCAAGCAACTTGTATTGATCTCCCTTAAGAGAGTCAAATCTGCCTCTTTGAACCATTGCCATCACGCTGGAAATAAATTTCTAATTTGTAATTTGTCAAACCCTTGTCATGAATGATGCCCATAATAAACCTATGACCATTCAATTGCCAATATGACATAATTTTCTGATTTCTGAGAATGAATGACTGCTACTATAAATCAGATTATCTGGAAGGGAAATTACATCAAGTTTATGGGCTCAAGCGTGCCCACACATAGCCCAAACCCCTGCTGTTACAAATCAGACTGTTATACTGATAAACAATTATTCATAAATAACAAAATTGGTGGGGAATGATGTCTTATGTCCAACCGTAATTGGTGACCTGATTTGGTACTTGATCCTCAGCAAAGCATAGGGCAACTCCACACACATGTATAATATGCAAATCCAGATTCGGTGGCCAGCCATACACATACACAAACTTAGATCTGCTCCTTAGAATATGATTGCCAAATAATAGATGATGTTGACCTTCAAAGTCTGAAATTTTTCTCCTCCAACATGAAGTAGTCCTTCTTGAAGTTGGCACTCACTCTAATGTAAACCCTAGCAAGTATCTTCCACCCATCCACTCAAAGGATGGCGCTTTCAATCTGCTCTTCAAATCTGAATATATCTTTCCCTTGGCGATGGCTAGGTTATGGCCTTTAAGGCGCAAAATTACAAATCGCCCTCCCAAAGTGGTGGCGCTCACTCTAGGGCGAAACTTTTGGCAATATCCACAAAATATGGCGCTGAAAATATCTTCTCCAATCTGATATACAACCTGCAAAACTCCTAAATTGGTATTGGGATACAAATCTCCATAAATTTGGTACAATCTTCCTTCAAAGCCAAATTGCAGAAATATATCTTCTATCTTTGGGATTCATACATGAATAAACCCTTCAAGCTGGCAAGATCAAAGCTCTGATACCACTGTAATATCCCCAATGGGATCTGCCCTAAAATTCAGATTTTTGCCCTAATTTTCTGATTTTAGTTTTCTGCTCAAAACCCTAATTTTCTGAATTCTGATTTTTATTTCTGATAGATCAAAATAAATATGACAGTGAACATACAAGTGCCAAATAAGGCCAAATAAACATGCCAAATGATACTACCAATTCATATTCATATCAAACATGAAATCCACCATGGAAAACACAATATAGGGCATCCAAATGCAACATACAAATCTGATTTTTTGTAGGAAACTTCTGTTGTTACAAAACTGGAAATTCTGGATTGATTTTAAAATGAATTCTTGGGCTTAAATATGCCAAACATATGCAAAAAGATTTCTGCTCTATAAATCAGACCTAAAACTAGGTCTATACATACCAAGAATATGCAAAATAGATGTCAAATATCAAACCCTAAATGGGCGAATCCTTCCTTGGCAAGTGCCTAGGGTTTGCTACTCCAAAAGATGCAAAGTCGCCCTCCAAAGATGGGCGCTCAATTCTGCTCCAAAGTGTCGCTCCAAATTAGGGCAAAACCCTAATGCAATATGCACACAAAATGCCACAACAATGCTGCTCCAAATCTGATCCGCAAATCTGATTATGCTATGATGCTCTAAAACTCCAAATGTCTCCAATGAAGTGCAATTAGAACTCCGTGATGAGTCCTCCATAAGATGAGCTAGGTTTTCGTCCAATTCACTGCATTCACAAGGGTTTTCGTCCTTGGAATGAAGCCCAACCAAAGTTGCAGCCAAAGAGAAGAATCTCCAAATGAAAATAAGATATGAATCGATGATCAAATGACTTGCAATTTACTTTCTTTTATAGCCCTCCAAAAGAACCTTATCAAGGCCGACCTCATGCAAGGCATGCTAGGCACCCAAAAACACCAATAAGATATTTTATTTTATATTTCATTCCTTTCCCCAAGTGGGGTCAACCACTTGTGGCGTTAAATATTTCATTTCTTGACCTCTCACTAGGTCGTCCACCTCAAGGGAATTTTATTTGGATTTATCTTATTTTTCTCCTTCACTTTGGCCAACCATCCTTGATATTTCATCCATTTAATTTCCTTTCTTTATTTCCTTTTTTTCTCTCTCCTTGGTCGCTCATCTCAAGGGAATTTTTTTTTTTTGAATTCACCAATAAGCTCTCAAAATATACAAAGTCATCTCTCATCATCAATTTGCCCTAATAAATTGATTAAATATAATATTTACTCAATTAGGTCATTCCCTTAGCCCTCTGGCTTAGCCTACGGGAATAGGATAGGCTAAGCAACTCCATTAGGTGATCACTCGAAAAATGGGGACATTACAAATCGTTGATGTTAAGTTACAAATAAACCATCAAATTTCATACAGAGTTGACCCCACTACACTTTAACCCAAATACATTTTTGGAATGTAATTGGCATCCTTCAAGGGAGACAAATGTTAAATTCTCTTATTTCTCCTCCAGCACTACTCTTTCATCACCAACCATTTAGATTACTGCAATGTATGAAAAGAATAATGTAAAGATGGAGAATTTTCATTGTGTACTTATAGCTTCCACCATCCACTAGTTATAGTTAGTTTCGGCCAATCATTATTTGCATTATTTTGTAATACAGTACATGATTCAACTATGTCTGTTGTATCTGGATGCCCTTAATTGACCCTTGGCCTCTCAGCCAGCTACTGGCCTGTTTTACTTTCCTTATATTTACCATAGTTTATAAGTAACCAATCAAAACCACTGATAAGTATCACAAATTTCTTAATGCTTCTTATATAAGCTTTACATAAAAAATTATTCTTTTTCTGACCAATAATATTTTGTGAATGAGAACGTCAGTTGTAAAACCAATAGTTTCATCATGATTGAATCTAGTCGGTATTGTCAACCTATGGAAAGTTAATCCTTGAAATAGAATAGCGCTCACCTTTTGGCAATTCCAACCAAAACTCAAGAATCTATGTTCAGCAACTACAAGACTACATGCACTACGCAACTCTGTATAAGAGATCATTTAACAAGGGATTGAACACTTTCTAATGATTGATAAAAAACTGCAACCTAGTTGACAAAATTAATCAGAACAGTATCACTAGCTCCAAAGTTTTGTAGCCACCGTGTCTCTTTTTCTAATGTTCCCTTTAGTTCCAACTTATGTGCTCTCTTTATTATTGACTTTACCTAACAACAGGTCTACCAAAAATGCATTAACACTCAAGTAATTAACCCAAGAAACGAGACTTTGGAAGCATGTGAAAGCATTTCTGAGTGTGACTAGAAAAACTTTGGCATAATGAATATCAGTGCATAATTACAAATCAGAGTTCTGTTTATAGTGACACCATTTGGATATTACCAATTTCACAATTCTACTTTATTCTTGGAGTTTAACTGTGCTATGATGCAAACAGAAAGAAAAAACTGCAGATCTTGCAAGGAGTACCTTTTCATCTGCATGACCAATGATTGCTGGACCCCAAGTGCCAACATAATCAATATATTCATTTCCATCAACATCCCAAACATGTGAACCTTTCACAGAATCAAAAAAAATTGGTTGCCTACCAACTGAGTTGAAAGCCCTCACTGGGGAGTTCACACCACCTGGCATCAATTCCTGGAAAACACAATACCGAGTTGAGCTAAAAGTAAAAATGTTAAAATGCGTCCACAAAGATCATTATATACATATGAAACAATTGGCATGGCGAGGACAAAATGCAAAAAAACAAAGATGTAAAACACCAAGTTTATTGGAAACGAAGGAGTAGGTATAAAAACTTATAAAATTTTAGAAATTAATAACATTCCAAAATATTTTGACATCCTCTTGATTGGAATGACTAACATTGAACAATCAAAAGCAACTATCATGCTAGTAAGTTTTGTCAATACTTTACTGAGTGTTTTTGCAGTACCATTCTATCAAACTTGCTGATCAAAATCCAGAACAAACTTATGTCTTAACATTGTTTCCAATAAAAGTCATGCACAAACAATAAAATTGCGAATGAAATTAAAAATATTACACAGTGGTATCCAGATACATGATATTATGTGTGACTTTGAAAGTTTAAAATCTTCAATTATGAAAAAGTTTCAACAAAAAAAGTTTAATCTTCTTGGAAATTGTTGAAATTTTGAAGTTTTCCAGTCTATGTCCATTAGTTGATGGAAAGAAATCCTCCAACTTTCATTTTTTCAATGTGGCAATACAAGTATGGACAAAAAGATTCCGCAGCCCAGTATAAACATGGACTTCATATTTTCAGAGTACAAGTCTCTCAAAGTTTGCAAAATAATAGGCCATCTAGATCACAAGGCCAAGCTCAAGTCCCTGCATCCAATAACTTTCAAGCTTGCAATTTCCTACCTTTCTGACATCCGAAACATGTTTCTAAAAAAGAGATAATTGCAGCTTTCAGTGTCTCATTCCACACGCTCTTAGACAAAATATGTACTCATCCAAGGATAATAGGCATTAATATGGTACTAGTTTATTTGCTTTGTGATTTTCTATTCAAATACCCCCAACATCTCTTGTTTCACATAAATCAGATGCAAAAACTTATGATATGTTGGAAAATAGATAATTGAGAGCATCTTATACTAAGAGGAGAAAACCTCTGGATATGACTCTGCCATGTCACCATGCACTACAGACTAAAACGAGATAAAACGTGAAGAATAAACAAACATCTTGTGTGGTAAGTTAACTGTTTTAGGTGCCTATTCAATAAAAGTGTCCATTACAATAAAAATATGAGATTGTTTAATATCTGCCTGCTGAAAATGCGTATTAAAATTTGAAGGAAATTAAAGATATTAATACATAAATAAAACAATCTTCATTGAGAACGAGCAAAGATTGCGTTAGTTGGGCAGTCACATATCAAATAGGAATGTGGCTCCACAACTCTAAAGAGTGAAACATATACAAACTGATCCCAGTCAGGATTCATCTTACAAACGTGCAATATGATTGATATTTTCTACAATGCATTCATGATATATACAAATTAGATAGAGGGAAAAAAATATTTGAAAGAAGCCAAAGACAAAATATCTCAATAACAATAGTAAGGGTCTAGGCAATAATGCCTTGAAACAATAAAAGCAAATGAAAAAAACTTTGCTCTTAAAGGTAGACCAAATTCAAATAGTTTGCTTTGCAACTTGTTAAACTTTCCCTGAAAAATCAGGTAGAATTGTAAAATTGTTCTAAGTTGGGCTCCAAAGGAAATCCTAAGCAAATATAAATAACTGACTCAGATTGCTGACTTATATGCAATATCTTATTGTAATGCATTGATCAACCAATACAATACACCAAACATCATACTACCCAACATTAACTATACTGAATATTTATTTTAGACACAGGAATTGATAAATATCCCTGCAAATGCAAGGTATATTAACAAATATTACACACCACAAGTCATCAAATAACATACCATTCAGGTGTTTAAAATCTCCCTTTCAAAGGACAAAAATTAGTTGCTCTTTCAATCGCAAAATCTCTTTATTTCATTGGATTCTAAAGTAGACAATAGATTCCTTTTCTATGCATTTTACTTTTTGGCCAGATGTTGATTCCTTGTCTTTTGCTCGAGCAGATTTTGCCTCTTGTTCCATGTGCATATAAATATGTCTACTTCATAACATTTTCTTTGTGACCTTCCATAGCCTTGCTTATAGACTAAAATGCAGTAGCTGAAATATTGTTTTGCACAGAAGCAAGAAACATTTGCAAAGAGGTGGCTGTATTTGAAGTCAAGATGGATAGAAAAGATCCTAGTAGAGCATAGTAACAAACTCTTAATACTTGGTATACATTGTTGGTAAATCTCCTATTTTTGCATCTTCCAGATTCTGTTGAAACTTGTCTATGTTCAGTGAAATACTATTACCCACCCTAGAATCTTTTAAGAATTCTCTAAGGGAGGTACGCTTGATGAGAGTGCAAGCAAAGCAAATCAATTAATTCTATTTTGCAAAAATGGTAATAGGAAGCCTATATAGTGATTAAACCCTAAAAATACATTTCCAAAACAACCATGTATTAACCCAAACTAATCTTTTTTGAATTTTTACAAACATTTGAAAATACAAATGCATGTATTTGTACTCTTTGATCACCTAAATCCCGATGTAGACAAGGTGAGAGCATACAGTGTTTGGACAACACACTAACTGTATGAATGCATTGCTGAGAAAGTAAAAGGCGACATAGCCGACCAGAGCATACAAGTGGCAAGGCCAACCCAAATCAACACGTCTTCATAGACAAGTATGCTAGTATGCAGAAAGCCACTAGCAAATCCCAACAGGTTTGATCAAGCCAAATTGGCTGATAACAATGCATACCTAATCAATACCAAAACAGTCTGAGAAAATATGCTATGCAATGGGTCTAGGGGTAAACGGACCAAGACCTTCTTACAATGTATTCAACTATCGGCGGTATACCATCCAATTTTTACAATATGTTCAATACACAACTACTATTTGGTGGATGACCATCTAGATTTACAATGTAGCAACTCACAAAATCTTTATTTTTTTTGCAATAAGGTAATGCAAATGCAATATCCGAACACGTTCTAATCACCAAGATCCCAGTGTAGGCAAGGTGAGAGCATATGTTGCTTTGGACCACACAACTATCAAAGATGCATGCAATTACAAAATGAAGGTGGCAAGTTGACTAGAGCACGTAGGTCGCAGAGCCGACCCAAATATACACCTCTTTGGTGGACAAGCGTGCATAAATGCAATTACAAAATGAAAAGCACGCATGCGGCAGAGCCGACCCAAATCTACACCTCTTCAGCAGACAAGCGCGCATTAATGCAAAGTCACTGGCAGAATGTCTAAGCTTGATCAAACCAAAATGGTGGATAAGAAGCAAACTTGTTCAATGCCAAAATGGACAGAATGATATGCTATACGAATTGGCGGTAAACCATTCAGTTTTACAATATGAAATGCATAAAATAAAATGTGTCTGGCGATACTACCATCCAAGGTTAGAAGACAAGCATGAAATGCAGTACAATATTTCAAAATATAAAGTCAACTGTGCAACTCAAATATATATTAATTCTGATCAGACAAGTACACTGTTGCAACACAAAGGGATTAGCTCATAAAACATAGAATCACTGAGAAATGAACTCACATAGGCCGTGTAATCAAATGTAGCTCTAGTGATTGATGAAGAAGGCAAGTGCAGGTCTGAAAATACACTTCTCTGCTGATAACTTTACTAAATCAGAACTGGAACCTCATCTAAAACATACAGAAAACTCCAACTGAATATTGAGCAATAAGCACAAGTGTACACCAATTGATAAAGACTGAAAACTACTTCACACCTCACCCACAAAACACTAAAATCTGATTAATAACCCTAACTCAGATTTTTCTCATGTAAAGTCAGAACTGTACTTATGCAGAGTTCAGTAGTACGATCTCATTAAACTCCAACAATTCACCCATATTTATTGCCAAACTGTATGGCACACAACACCCTTGTCTTGGCACCTCTAAAATAGAAGCAAAAATAATAAAACCACCCCAAACATTTATCATAAGGGACGGCAAATTGGGTTGTTAGGGGACTCAACAGTTCTTGGAGTGGTGTGAGTGCGACATATTCTAGTATTTCCTTTGTGGCATTGACCTTAGTTGGTAGTGAGTTTCATGGTGACGCTTTCGGAAGCATTTTCGGACCCCTGGTCCGTGCTCCACATTTCTAGGAGCACATGGCTATTTTTAGTAAGTCACAGTTTCGGCACCGACTTTGTCATTTGGCAGTGGTTACAACCTGACTTAGTTAGATTCTGCATCAAGAGTCGGTTTGGTGCTTATCTTGACCAATGGTGTTGTTTTAATTAACGCTAATGTTATAAAGTTAAATTATAAATTTAACTTAGCGTTATTAAAATAATTTAAGGTGACTTTATGCTAAGTGAGCACCCAAGTATGCAAATGATATATTTTATAAAGTTAAGTTATTTTCTCAATGGGGCATTTAAGGGAGACATAAGGAAATGAAATAAAGTTAATATTTTAATTCCCATGTGAGGCGTGAGGATTTGGGGAAGTGAAATAAAAGATCTTTTTTGGAGCTCATTTGTTATGCGTGAATTTTGTGGTAAGGTTATGCTGCTGGTTTGAATCCAAGAGCTTTGTGAGGACGAAAACCCTCATGGAGGACATCAACTGCGGTAGTGAAAAATCTGCCCTGGTTGATTGCTGATAGTTTCATTCAGAGACTATATTGATGCTTATTGTGGAGTTTACAGTTAGTCGCGGAGAGTTTTGAGAAGCAAAATATTGAGATTCTTCGAATAATATTTGAGGGAAGATTGAAGGGGCATATTGAAAAGTTTATGTGCAGATTTTCGAAGTAATAAGGCAGATTTTGGTTCACATTTTCCATCTGTACCAAGCCAAGGTAGGCCGTACTAATTGTTGGCTGGGTGTGAGTAGTTTGAGGGCAAAACACCTTGTTTTGGGGGCTTTCTCAAGCCATTTGGAGGCGCCTAGAGGTCTCATCCACTTTGCCAACAATCGCTGATCGGAGAGGCGCTGTTTGTAGGTGTTCTAGATTGATTTGAAGGTTCTAGTTTGTTGTTTACAATCATCTTTTGACTTGTTTGTGACAGCAGCAAATGGGTATGTTTGAAATGTCATTTTAAGTTGATTTAATCTTCTGGGTATGTTATAATATTGTTATAAAGTTGATTTAGCCATCTGTGTCTTGCCAAAACCTATGAAATATTGTTGTATAAACCTTGTATCAGATCTGAAAAACATTTGCAGCCCATGGGTATTTCACATTCTTGAATAAACCGTGGTTTGTTTATACGGGTATTGTTGCATGTTAATCTATTTGGTTGAAACTCACTATAACAGCAGTTTGGGATCATGGGTCTGATGTATTCGTTAGACATCTAATATTTAGTGTTGTTGTAGCTTTCAAGTTTTCAAAAACAAAAAATAGTAGGGTGTATATTACAGTGGTATCAGAGTTCATAGTATCTTGTCAACCTGTTGGGTATGTGTGATGCGACCTAGCACTCATCAAAACTATTTGAGAAGAAACATATCTAATCCAGCTCTTGAGGATCAGCTAGAGATAGAATGGGTTGAAGAAATAGTTACAACTCCGATGGGAGAAAGAGGTGAAAGATCAGATAGAGATCCTTTCGATCCGAATGAAAGGACAGAGGTACCTATTGTGACCTTTGTACAACATCAATGTAAGGTACCCAACTAGTCCTACCAAAATTTTTCTTTAACTTAGATAAATTTACTTGTACTTAACTTATCAACTACTCAACAACTTAATGATATGAATGAATCAATCTTGAAGCTAAGTACTTGTCTTATCACTTGATTCAATGCAAATGTCTTATTACAGAGATAATGCTTTCAATAGCATGAAGTTACAACCTTATTCAAATGGAATTACAAAAGAAGGCCTTGAAGCCTTGATGTTTACAATGACTTCCACACTTGATCAACTTAATTGAACTCAATGATGTCAACTGAATGTCAACACCTCACAATACAACAAGGGAGCATCACCTTGTCAGTTGAGGGAGCATCACCTCAACACTTGAAACTCGCAGGTCTCAAGAATACAAGCGACAAGCTTTGCAGAGAGAAATTCGCCAAAAGATAAGATACCAAATGAATGAGAGAACTCCTCCTTTTATAGGCCTTCCAAAGGCAATGAAGGCACGTTTTTCAATGCACAAAGAGGAACCAAGGCACATTTCCCAAGAAGCATATCCAAGGGAATATTCCATCTGATGACTCATTTTGAGTTGGCGACTTATCCAAAGACCTTGACACGAATCCCAAAGTCATCCTGTCGACCAATGAGAGCTCAGGTAGTTACAACTACCTCATCTTCTGACTAGGCACCAAGTGGAAGCAGATTGAACATGGAATGGCGCCCAAAGTGACCTAGGCGCCCAACTGAGGTAGCAGGGGCATGGATATGCGCCTAACTTTTCTAGTGACCTTAACATGCATGAAATCTTGTAGAAATGTTCATTGAGGGTTCTCTGATAGCGTTTGATGCTATTTTCATATCTTGGTGCCCATTTGAGATAGTTCCTTCATGAAACTGCGCCTTACCATTACTAGACGCCAATTGAAGGTTGTAGAGCCTTGAAGGTACACCTCAACTGTAAGATGACTTTGAACAACCTTTCAAATCTCCCCTTAGGCGCTCTTTAAGACCTCAGAGTGTTTATCAATCCAAGGCGCATTATCAAGGTTCAAGAGTCATGAAATGGCGCCTATGCTCCTTGAAGTGAATTCTAGCTTCATACAAGTCTTCACAAGTTTAGGCGCTCAAAAGGAGGTCTTCTGCTATCTAGGCGCCAACTGGAGGTAGGAGAGAAGGAGATTTGCGCCTCCACTTTCATACCACTTCTCTGGCTTTGCACAATGATTCCAACTAACTAGAAGGTCATTTCAAGAATCTTGAGGCCTTTAATGATCATCTCAACCTTCCAAAGCATTTCCTTGTCAAGGCGCCATTTCAGTGTTGCAGAGAGATGCTCTAGCGCCTAGGCGCACATCTTGGTCTATGAAGGAATGAATTGGCGCTCAACTTGAAGTGATCATTTCCCTTGCAAGCGCTCACACTTGGAGTCATTGAGGTGAGTTAGGATATCATTCTTCATTAGTGCCTTGACTGAGTGAGAAGGTTGGAGGCTACTTCCTTGATTAGGCGCATGATTGAGTAGATATCAACTAGGCGCACTTGAATGGTTGATGGATCATGAAATAGCGCCTAGTCTTCAAGGTGCAAAACATCTCAAACACTTTGTGATTCATATGACTCCACAAAGGTTCCTTAGTACTTCAAACACTTTTGCTTCCTCCTTCATGCTTGGGCGCCAGTCCAAGGTCCTGGAATCATGATTTAGCGCTTTGTTGCTTTAGGCGCCCATTCATGATTGTACAACTGGTGATTGGCGCCTAGAGTGAATACGTGTTCATCATAACTTATTTCACCAAGGCAACTTGATCTTGAAGGCCAAACAACTCCTCCTACTAGAGCGCCTTGCCTCATGTTGCATGTTTTCAATACTCTAGGCGCTCATTAGGGTCAGTTTGGATAGAGAAGGGCGCCTAGTATACACTTAGCCATAACCTCTGAAAATTTGCAATGTATAAGTCATTTTGAAGATCAAAACATCTTTTTCTTCCAAGGCGCCCTAGTTGAAATAATTGAATAGCTTGATAGCTTGATGATTCTAGGTTAGGTGCTCTTTTGTGAATTTTGATATAGGATTTGCGCCTAGACTCCAAGAGTCAATTTCCTGCTTTCTTGGCTTCCAGACTTAGCCAATATTTCAAGTTTTTGACTTGTTCCTGCAAAACAATAAAGTTAAGTTAGTCAAAAACCAATTCATTCCCTCATCATTCTGAATTAGCCTCCGGGAATGATCAATAGGTTAATCCATTCTTTACTTGATGATCAAGCCGGAAACGGGGACATGACAGTCTCCCCTTCCTGGGATTGCTTGTCCTCAAGCAATTGAAGGTTAGGATGCTCTAGAATCTTTTCCCCTTCCCAAGTAGCATCCTCCATTGGCAACCCTTTCCATTTCACCAGATATTCTCTTATGCTCCGGTTGCGTAGTTTCTTCTCCCTTATGTCCACCACACTTTCAGGTTCAAGTGCAAGCATTCCTTCTTCATCAAGTCGTGGTAGTTCATCAGTTGAAACCACATGTTGTCCTAATGCCTTTTTGAGACATGACACATGAAACACATTGTGGATGCGGCTTCCTGCTGGCAAGTCAAGTTCATATGCCACTTCCTCGACTCTTCGCAACACCTTGTAGGGTCCGTAGAACCTTGGTTTCAATTTCTCTGCACCTGACTTCTTCAAAGTACTCTGTCTATAAGGTTGAAGGCACAGAAACACCATGTCACCTACTTCAAAGTTTCGTTCAACCCGGTGTTTGTCGGCATACAACTTCTGCTGATTTTGAGCTCTTTGTAAATTGTCCTTAAGGACTCTCAAAATATCTTGAGTATCCTTCATCAATTCACTTGCTCGCGGAGCTTTACTATCATCTAGTGCCAGATCCACAAATGAAACTGCTTCATATCCATACAGAGCTCGGAAGGGAGTCATGCCAATTGACATGTGAAAAGTAGTGTTGTAGCAGTATTCACCCAGATGTAGCCACTTAATCCAAGCACGCTGATGATCAGACACATAGTTTCTCAAGTATCCCTCAAGCCACTTATTTACTATTTCAGTCTGTCTATCAGTTTGAGGATGATAACTAGTGCTGGGTGTCAAGTCAGTTCCAGCGAGTCGGAATAGCTCTCTCCAAAACACACTAATGAACCGGCTATCTCGATCACTGACTATGGTCTTAGGAAGGCCATGTAGTCTGAAAACTTCACGAAAGAACAACTCAGCTACTTGCAATGCTGATGACTCAACTGGAATTGCGAAGAAGTGAGCATACTTGGTTAATCTGTCCACAACTACATAGATGCAGTCTCTTCCATTCACCTTCGGAAGACCTGTAATGAAGTCCATAGAGATACTCTCCCACTTATGTTCAGGAATTGGCAGTGGTTGGAGTAATCCTGCTGGAAATGTATGTTCTGACTTATTTTGTTGACAAGTTTGACACTCCCTGACATACTGAAGAACTTCTTCCTTCAGACCTTTCCACGTGAATCTTTCCCTGATCTATCTGTATGTCTTGAAGTAGCCAGGGTGTCCTGCAATTGGAGTATCATGGTATGTCCGCAAAATTTGTTGCTTCAATTCTAATTCAGGTGTTAGATAAATTCTATCCTTATAATAGATGATATCATCAATTAACTTGTACCTATCATCCTGAATGACTCCATCCATGATCTCACAAGCAAATTTAGATTTGGAGTACTCAACTAGAAGCTGAGACTTCCAATCAACTGAGACCTTGCTCAGGGCACAAACAACAGGTTTTCTAGACAAGGCATCGGCAACCATGGAGGAAATTAGAATCATCTCAAAATGGGCGAACGTGGGAGACACCAACATCCATCCCTCGAGCATGGAGGAAATTAGAAAGCGAATGTACGGAATAGATGGACGTCCTGTTGATGGTTGTTTTTCGACAAGTCAACAATTAGAGTAAAATACTGAGTATCTGACTCCCTCTTGAGCAAAGCCTCTCGGATGCTGAACTAGGTGATCAAACGAGATGACTCCAAGGTTCCTTCTGATGATTTCGGTAAGAGACAGCTCAGCGATTAAGTATGATTTTGCTGTTAAACACAAAGGGACTTACATAGACTCTTCTCCTTTCATTCGACTTATTCCTCCTTTGATGTGGATGATATGTATAAAAGGCTTCTATGATAAAGAAAATGAAAAAGGGTTAAGGGTTTGGAAGGCTAATCTAAGGACAATGAGATAATGAAACATGTAAAGATAGACAAACTCCTCATGAAACCAGACTTCGCTTCGCCATGAGAACCAACAACTACACGAAGCCGGTGCAATCTTCTAAGGAAACTCAAGGATTTTCATGTTGTAAATCTCCATCCAAACACCCACAGCTGGCGCAATTTGAACAAGCATTCACAACCGAACTAAAGAAAATGAAGGTTCAGTCTAACTTTGCAAAGTGGGTTGCCTTCGACAATACACGAAAAGTATGAACCAGAAGAATTCATCAAATATCTTTACGCATATTCATTACATCAATGCACTTCTAATCTATTTCTAAGCTATTTGAAACATCTCTTAATTCCATCAAGATGCAGGAAACCATGTTACTCCACAAGATAATACTTAACACCAAACAAGTAGCTCCAATGTCCTTTGCATTAACCTTGAGGAATATTTACAACAATTTCAAGTCCTCTCAGAGAATTTTGAGAGTCTCTTCTATTCTACTCTTAAAATCTACTCTCTACTACTACTAATGATCTACTCTCTAATCTATATATATTACAAATGAGGCAACAAAGCCTTTATATAGTGCTCCAATTTTACAATGAATGGCTGAGATCAATTTGATAGCCAAGGGTCTAGATCGTGCCACCTCAGAAGTAGTTACAACAACTTTCTATTTTTAGCACAAAAGAGAGAGGCAATGAAGGCACGTTTTCCAATGTGATAAGGTAAGGCGAAAGCATTTAAAATATTCTTCCACATAGGAATCCCTCTGGCTTCTTCCATTAAATGATACATTTAATGCATTTAATAATGCGGCTAATCAAAGTTGAATGATGTGTACTCGCCACATAGATGCCAACTCAGCATACTTTGAAAATTGTATCATCTTTGTGTGATGTATTCAATGTGATTGTTTGAACTTGTATGTTTAGGAATACATCTTGTAGATCTCGCCTTGTACATCTTCTTGCAACTGGATATATGATACTTGTTTGCTTCGCTTGACTAATCTTTGCAATGTTTCTTCTTCTTGTAGGATACATGATGATGATAATCTCCTTCGATGATGCATCCTCTTGAAGAGAGTAGAGAATAGATGATGACACTTGATTCCTTCATGAAGAGTAGTAGACTCTCTTGGACTTGAAAATTGTAAAGGCTTGAAGCTTAGATGGATGAATGCCTTTGGAAGTTTCAATGAAGTGTTCCAACTCGATGATGTAGAAGATTTGAGGTATAATCCTTTAGAGTAGTGTTCCCCCCGCAAGGTGAAAGTGATTCAAACACTTGCTCTTGATGATCATGATGTAGTTGATGAAATGATTCCTTGAAGATGATCTTGAAGTTCGAAGGAACTTGAAGTAGATTGGATGTCTTAGAAAGTCTTGATGTAGATGATGTCCTTCGGATGGATGTCTTCTAGACAATCTTAACTTGATGCCACTTGATGAAGAATTCCAACACAAGGATGATGAAGGATACCCTTGAAACAGCTACATGATGCCTTGCTCTTTTCTCATTCCTTGCTTGTCAAAGGTTCTTATCACTTGATCTTTAGATGATTCCTCCTTTTTGCTGCAACACAAGTAAAGAAACAGCATCAATCCCCTTTTGATAACACATAATACATAAGAATCATTACAAGCATTTCTAATCTAAGCACATGAGTTAAGGACTTTGATGTCTAACTTGAATGATATGAAAACTTTACTAAGATAGCATGCTGGTTGAGATAAGTGAATTCCTCCTAGATTCCTCCTTGATAAGCTTCTAAAGTTTGCCTTCAACACTTGACTTTACTTTCATCTACAAGGTGGCAATGGATCAACGTTTTGATTTCCTCTAGAAATTTGCTCTGAGACTTGACTTTGTATTCCTCTTGAAGAGGTCGCATTGGTTTGAGATGTTAGGATTTTCTAAGATTTGTGCATTGGTTAAGGATTTGAAATCCTCTGGAAACATCAAAACTTACACCTTGACACCCAGCATTTTTCTTTCTCCTTAGCGCATTGGATAGGGTGTAAGAGATCTTCTCAAGATTAGTGTTTGACTTAGCATTCTACCCTCTTCCCTCTTAGCGCATTAGATGGGCAACTTGAGTTCTTCTAAAAACAAACCTCTTTCTCCTTCATGTGTGGCGCACTAGATGCCACCTTTGATTTCTTCCTGTTGAGCATTTTGATAAAGGGTCTTGGAAGTGGCGCATCACTTAATTGTGTTGAAATCTTCAAAACTTCGGTGCATTGGATGGGATAGAGAAGATCCTCTAGAAACAAATCTCATTCTTCCTTATATGTTGCGCATTGGATAACCTTGAAGTGGGCGCATTGGATCACTATGTAGGAAGCTTCAAAACTTCGGTGTATTCATGATATTGGCGCATTGGATGAAGCTTTAAAATCCTCTAAAACTAGAGCCTTGAAGACTTGACATTGGATATCCACTTTCCTCCTTGTATGGCGCACTGGATGAGGCATAAAAAATCTTCTAAAATGACTTCAAAACTTGAGATCTTTCAACATTTTCGCATTACTTCAAGGTTTTAGATGGGCGCATTGGTTCATCAAGTGGAAATCATCATCTTCAAGCGCCTTTTTCCTCGTGATTTTGCGCCAAGATTTTGCGCCACTTGGACATCCCGTCGCACTAGATCAGCTTTTTGAATCCTCTGGAAAAGTCAGGCGTTTTTCAGGATCGCGAGGGTAAAGGTATATTGAAAAATATATTTAAGTATAAGTTTAAATATTTTTCAATATACCTTTCAGGATGTTTGAGATAGGTCCCGAATCCACCGGATTTAAGATGCAAAATATAGAATTTGGGGGATTCACCAGATTTCAGACTTAGCCATTTTTCAGGATTTTCAGGATTTCAGGCTCCAGGTTTAGTCTTTTCAGGGTCTCAAACATTCTTCAGGGTTGATCTCAACATTCACTATCTAGATGGGATTTGATCACAATTCTTCATCACTACAAGTTGATCTGCCTCCTAATCATGAACCAATGATCGTAGAAAGGGGAATCCTTACCGGATCGGCAGAGGAAGATGAATCAGGTCATCATCAAAATCTCATTGAAAGCACAGAGCTAAAAAAAAGGGGGGTCCCCATTTGCAATGGGGCGATGTGTGATTTGGTCACAACACGTCCTCCATCCCAGCTTGCAGCTAAGATAGTTCGAAACGGAGTTGCCTCCACCGCATGTTTCCCGCTCGCCATTCCTTGTCCCGTGCTGATCGTGGAATGTTTCATGCACTATGATCCTGAACGAAGGATGGTTGTCGACCGCAACACAGTGGTAGCCTACTCCAAGGAAAAGATTGCGGAGGCATTCAACATTCCGGTCTATAGTCCCATCGAGTACACAAGCAAGGAGGAGGCAGACGACATGTTCCAGGCTGATTCGGCAACCTATTTTGGGATCATCAACAAATCTTGGATGTAGAAGAAAAGGCCTCACCATTCCAAGACACTCCTCAAATCCGATTTCAAGCAAGAGCATGGAGACCTTGTCGTCATGCTGAACAGGATCATGGGAAGTCCTCAGTCCTCTACCTTCGAGCCATGGATGTTCTACTACATCGAGCCATGGATGTTCTACTACATTGAGGTCACCGCCGGGACGAAGATGATTGACTGGGCTCGACTCCTCAATGACAGTATTGATGCACAATTCCGAAATCTAGAGGAATCAAAGGCCTTTTACATGAGTTCCTATGTGATCTATATGTTGGCAAGGAATAGTAAATATCGAGGACTGTCATGGAAGGGATGTATCGGGAATCAAGAAGGGCAAGCCAGAGTTTATGATTGTTACACCCAGCTTCATCTCCAGAACATAAACCATTTCAGGAGGTTTAATGATGCATTCACCATGCACATCACAAGGACCCTCCAAGGAGGCACTCACCAAAGGTTATCACCCGAGTCCAAGCAGTTGATCAAGACTTATGGCCCCTGGGTCATCCAATTCTCGAAGTTCACATATATCTGAGTGCAAGGATTCTCTACCTACCCATATAGACTGCCGAGGTATCCTTCGGACAAGATGGTCTTGTTGGAATTAACAAGGCAATTCTCGGCATATGACAAAGTTCAGAAGAAGAAGAAGGCTGGGGTAGCCTACCCAGTCCAGACGGAAGATGCGGTTGAAGCATGCCCATCTCTCCAAGCTGCAGAAAGATCTGAAGAGGAGTTGCAGTTCTATAGCCTAGTGACTCATTCCTTGCGGGAGAACTTTGACCCGTTCAATACCACCTGCATAGCATGTGGAAGGAGGCATACACATAAGGTACACTTGGAGGACCACTGGGCAAATGTTGAGGATGACTTCGAAGTGTGGAGGAGAATATGTTCCTGGCTTTCAGTTGACATGATCAGAGCCACCAAGATCTTTTTAGTCTTAGATCAAGTTAAGGAGGAAGGCAAGTCCAGCTGTTCTTTGAACAGGAGAAGGATAAGCCTCTTCCACCCTTGGTTTGGTCCGATCCTGAGGTCACCCAGTTAGATGATCTAATGGCACCTGTGCTAACGATAACACAGAAATGGATAAACCAGCAGACGGAGAAATTGCACAAGAGGGGCATCCACCCAACTTATGACCTGATGGGAGACTTGTATTCTCAGTCTTCCGAAGAGGACATGACCGAAGGAACTCCTGCAAAGGAACAAGGAACAGGAAGACAGGAAGTAAGGAACAAGATTGCGGAGGATCCACCAGTGAAGAGAGTGAAGGCTCGGAAGGAGTCTATCAGAAGACCTGACGAGGAGCAGAATGCAAGTAGGCCTCACTCTGCCAACACTTCCGTCTGGGAGGTTGATCTTTTTTCTGATGACAATATGCAAATAGTTAAGGATAAAGGACCCGTGGAGGAGGAAATGATCCCAAATGAGCAAGCTGATCAGAAAGATAATGAGTCCATGGATTCCGCCTGGGAATGAACTCCCAACCTGGTGGTGGGAAATCAGCCTAACCTCTCATCACGGAATCCAGGGGAGGTTCGACTTGAGGACATGCTCCATCACCCTGATTTGGAATTCCTCAATGAAGAGTTCAATTCCGACGAAGTACCCATATCCACACCACAAGTTGATCAAGAGCCGCAAGAACCACAAAGGGAAGTCAATCCATCCGCAAAACCCAAATGGTTACAGGACAGGTTGAAGAAGACAGTCAAGAAGAATGATCCTTCCACCGAACTTGGTAATTTCCTGGCCAGGATAGGGAAATCCACAGATCCAAAGAGGGCAAAGAAGTTTTCCAGGATCACAAGAGATGAATCAGGGTCTCGCCGAGTAGAGGTAGCAATTCCCAGGGTGAGCGAGGCAAAAAGAAGACATCAGTCCTAAGGATTTTGACATAGTGAAGGTCGACCTTGGACCAACCACGAAGGATCAAGAAATGGAGGAGTTGGAGGATTCCGTTGCCGCCATCCGAGAAAGGTTGAGGAAGGAGGAAGAAAAGAAGAACAACTGAAGAGGGAAAATGAAGAACTGAGGCAGTACATCCAACAACTCATAGGCCCATTGCAGTCGGCTCAAGGAACAATAGTCCAACCTCCAAGCATAACCAAGGATTCATTGGCCGAAGTTGAAGTTTTGAGAGCAGCTGGTCATGCAGCAAAGGACTGGATGGAGAAGGTCTTGGATAGAGCCCGTAAGTTCTTGGAAGATCTCGTCCAAGTGAATGGTAGAGTTGCAACACTCATGGCTAGAACTCAAGCAGTTCTGGAAGTCTGTCAGCAGTTCACCATAGTCCGGGAGGAGACTATTCCCAGGCTAAAGGTAGTAATGAACACTCCGAGGCACAACTTGGTGAGAGATAAGGTAATACAAGCTAGTGCAGCATATGATTTCCTGAGTTGGTATTCTGCCTTGGTTATGAAGAGAGATAATCTGGAGAAGATTGAGGGCGACGTCACTCAGGCTCACACCATGCTGAGAGAAATCCAAGACAAAATCCTCGTGTCCATGGAGGCCTGGTTTGACCTAGAGCTAGCTCAGAATGAAATTATCAACTTGGAAGAATTGAAGGACAATATGTAGAACATATACTTCAAGCCTGAGTATCCTACCCAGGAATCCCATCTCGAGGATGCATCTTCGTTCTCGATCTTCATGAATAGTATTCAGGAGCTGAGGGTGGATTGGGAGAATATCCTTACTGCCTGTGCCACTACCTCGTCCGTCATGGAGTTTCGGATTGAGGACATGCCCAACATTCCTATGGAGGAGTTGGAAGTCGTCCTGACCAAATTCCTGGAAGCAGAGACCAAGGAGCAGGAGGGAGTTCTGGAAGGACAGGACTGTCCTGTCTAGGAGTCCTAGTCAGCTGGGACGCCCAAGACAGGTGGCGATCACCCATTCACACATTCTGACGTCCAGGACAGGTGGCGGTCACCTACTTGATGGATCTAACGACTCCACCTACCTTTTCTAGGGTTTCTGATTCATGGCACATGTTTCAAGGAAATCTAATTTCCTTTTGACCTAATGTATTTTTGATTGCCTATATAAAGGATGGGGGACGCCTCATTTTAGTCTCTCCCTTTTCCTATCATTTTTGATGCTCCTAGAGCACCCTAGTAGCTAGTTTTCATTTTTGCACTGTATTTTGAGCTGAAACTCCAAGGATCAGCTGGATTGTTGTATACAGAGTTCTAAAACAAGAATATAAGCATTGAATATTGGTGTTCATATGATTCTTTAGATGTTTGACATGGTCTTATTGATTCCTTGAAGCAAATCTGAAAGTTATTCAAGTTATTTCCTTTATTTCAAGCTTTTGTTAGTTAATATGATGGAAAATGTTATTGTTGAATGATTGAATGCTGATTTGTTCATACCATTTGTGATCTGTGGCTTACAAATCACTTTGTATGGTTAGTCTGAACTAATTCCAAGCTTAACTTCGACTGTTCCTGAATCATCAAGTCCCACGTTCCATGTCAGGACAGTGTGAAAATCCCTGCCGCTACCCCAGAAGATCGCATCATCTCTGCCTAGCTGTTGTCGCATGACGAAGCAGAAGCGTGGTTCCAGCATCAATCCTCAGCAGTAGTCCTTCCCATCATCTAGATCCCTGAACCCTCATCTACTATCCCTCTCTTTTTCATTTTCTTTAAATTTTCCTTAGGAGTAGATCATAGAAGAGCCTATTGCAAAATCATTCTTTGCCTGCATAGATTAGTCTGGTTGAACTTAGATCTTTTTCCGCCGGAATTTGAGAATCCAGTCTAGGAAAAGAAGAATCCAAGTCCAAGACTCCAAAATCCACCGAAACCCCTGACTTTCTTCCTTGAGCACTGAACACTAAGTCCGATACGTAAGTCCCCCTTGTGATTACCAGCAAATCACATCATTCCACAGGGCTTTCCCATGCACGTCAAGACCTGACACAAAAGGAACCTTGGAGCAGTGTCATTCGATCACCAAGTTTAGCCTCTGAGAAGTTATGTTCAAGAGAGGATAGATACACTCCGTGCCTCTATCCTAATGTTCGTTGCATTCACAAAAACCACATCAACAATACCTAGTGTGGGTGAAATGCTAAGTGATCTTGTGAGAGGACAACGAGATTTACATCAGAATATAGCTCAGATGTGTGCTCTTTTGACTAAGCATATTATGGGCAATAACAACAACAACAATAATGGGGGAAACAACGATAATGGAAGAAATAATGGAAATAATGGCAGAAATGGGGATGGATCGGTTAATAATAGGGCTATACATCAGCGTACTATGGCTGGAACAATCGACTCTAGGCCTCTTATGCCTAACTTTCCTCCAAGAATTAACCCTCCAGTTGAAAACTAACCAACACAGCAGGAGTTGCAAGATCAAATAATGAGAGATTGGAGGGATTCAGGTGTAGAATTACAGGTGAGATGTCTTTCCGTGATTATATGGACCTTAGACTTAAGCATAGACCCCATAGAGGTGGGAGACTGCAGAATTAGGAATTACAACATCCAGGTTTGCAATTGCTTGAGGGCAAGCGATTCTGAGAAGGGAGGACTGTATTATTTGTAATGTCCCCTTTTTCGGAGTGATCACTATTGTTGACCTAATGTTCTATTTTCCACACTTCGGGATTTTTGGTGGGCAATGTGAGTTTGGGAAAAGGTTTGTCACATTTTTCTAGTGTTTTTAATGTATTTACTTTGGACAAGCAAAATTGTTCTCATGTGGAGCGAACCACCTAGGGATAGAGCTAAGTGTGGAAATTGTATTTTGATGGGTGACTTGGAGAAAGGAGTGTTTGATTTCATTTCATACATTTTGATGATTCACCTTGGAGAAGATAAAGTGTGGACTTTGGTCTTTATGAAGAACAACTTGACAAATTGATATCTTTCCTTTTGGCCGCCAAAGTGGGAGAGAAAAACAAATGAGAAAGCATACCTTGTAGTCAGCTTAGTGAAGATCATTAAATAAATTAAGGATGTTAATGTGGGTCGGTCCAAAGTATGGTATATTGGAGTGCCAAGTTGCATAGGATGGTGGACGGCCTAAGAGGGAAGTTAAGTACCTAGGTCGGCCTAGGGAAGTTTGGGCGCCAAGTGCCTAAGGGAGGTCGGCCTTCCTTACAAGAAATAATAAAATAAAAATGTTTTCTTACCTAGGTCGGCCCTATTTGAAAAGGCAAAGGTTATGTATAAATATGAAATCATTTGAAGTCATTTGATCATCATTCAACTTGTTATTTTTATTCCTTTTGGATTGCACTTTAGAGCAGCATATTCCAAGGACAAAAACCCTTGAGGATACATGGTGAATTAGACAAAAACCTAGTTCATCTTGGGAAGACTTCATAATGGAGGTCTACTTGCACTTCATTGGAGGACTATGAAATTGGAGCAGCACTTTCACTATTTTTTGGAGCAGAAATCGAATACATTTGGAGCAGAAAACTAATTATTTAATAGTAGAAACTTGTCTTCACATCGGAGCAGCATAGAAGATCTCATTGGGCAGATTGGAGCAGCAAGTTGTTATCCTTTTTGAGCAGAGATAAATCATCTTTTGAAGGAGTAATTGAGTACCACTTTGGAGAATCATAGTTGTGGGTTGTTGGAGGCGATTTTGCTGGTTAGGGTTTGAAGACATTGAAGATTTAGAGCAGCAGAAGTGTAGGCCTGTTTTGCGCTTGTTGGAGGAGATTTCTTTGGTGTTTTTGGCATCATTTGGCTTAGGGTTTAACCCTACTTTGGAGCGCCATCCTTGGAGAGGTTGTTGAGCATCATTCATATTCATTTGTATGTGTTTGAACATCTATGCATAGCTGATGTGCTTCGCCCAGCTAGGGTTTATCACTTGGATTCCTATTTTGGCATAACATTGGTATGTACTTTCATATGTTATAGGACTGATTTGTAAGGCAGAAATTTTGGGCAATGTTTGGTTTGTTTATGCCCTAGGATGCATTGAAAATTCAGATCAGAACTTTCAGTTGTAGCAGCAGAGTTTAATCAAACTTGGATGTTGGTTTTGATTGCCCTAAAAATGTGTATTTCATGGTGTAATTCATGGGAGATGTGAATTGTAATGTTTAGTATCATTTGCTGTCATTATGTGCTATGTTTGGATGCATATTTGTGCGTTATGATTGCATGTTTAAGAGTAGAAAACAAAATTAGAAATTAGGGTTTTGGGCAGAAATCTAAAGTACAGAAATTAGGGCAGATTTCAAAGTTAGAAAAAATCAGTCATTCCAAACAAGATTCATTTGGAAAGCCCAAGAATCCAAAATAGGAGAAAATATCCCCATTTGGGATATTATAGTGGTATCAAAGCTATGATCTTGCCAGCTTGGAGGGTTTGATCATGCATCTTTTCATGGGAAGTCAAAGAGATGGAATCATTTGAATCTACTAGACAAAGCCAAGTTGAATTGAAGAAGGAGCTTGATTGATGGTTGTATGAACATGAGGCCACACAAATCATCAAAGAGTACAATGCTTCATCAATTGATTTCAAGTTAGCAACTCCTTTTGAATTTTTCTTTAAGGTTCATGAAGATGGAAATCCAGAGAAAGAAGATCTCTATGCCTACATGAGAAAATTGAGGGAAGAAGAAAAATCAGAAGTCAACGTTGGAGAAAGGTTAGAGAAGAAAGAAGAATCACTTGTTCGTGACTTGCAGCCTACAAGTGATCATTAGGAAGGCAAAAAACAGTCAACATGCATTGAATATTGGACTCCAAGCCCTAGAGAGGATGAAGCCAAGAGTTCACTTCAGCCCTATGAAGATAAAAAGGAAGGAGAGTCACCTATTGAGGATACAAGGGAAAGAGTACATGGGACTTCATGATAGCTACAAGGATGAAGAAGATGCCGCTATGAAGATTGCCAAGATGGATCAGCTACATGAAGGTATGAGTTTTGGTGGTGGCGCTAGCATTGTTTCACTTGCCTTACATCATGTTGGCAAGGATTCCAATTGTACATTGGGAGATATTGAAGAAGATGTTGTCCATGCCTATGAGGGCAATTTAGAAATCTTGTTATATAGTGAACAAAGAGATGTTGCTAAGGTTGATTTGGATCCTTTGGTGGTTAAGGAGGTCATAGCTGTATAGTCACTTTCTAGATCAGTCATTGAGTGTAATGTTCCAAACTGATATTTTATCATGAAATCAGATCTGAAAATAAATTTTGATAAGCTCCACTAAAAATTGCAACAAAAACATCAAGACTAGCTAACTAGTCAAATAAGAAATTACACCAAATATGTTGGGAACACCACAAACTTATTTTTATTGATTTTTCAGATGTAAATAACATATGATCAAGTCTGAAACACTGATTACAACAGCAAAAACATCTGCAACACAAATCACCCAAAATCCATTGCAAACTACACAAACTATGCAAAACTACATCGCTGAAAATCGCCGAAAACAACACCAAATCAAACTCCAACTGATAGGAACAACTCCCAGATGCTTGGAATGGATTCCAAATGACCATGGAATAGAAACACACTCCACAACACAACAACACTTCACAGCACGTTGGAATCACCAAAAACTGCAACAAATTAACCTGCAAACACCACACTGCCAAACTATCGAAACTGCACAATCCTTTGAAGTTCAATGCAATCCCCGGATGAAATTACTCTTTGTAACCAAAGGGTTTTCTTCCTCTGATCACTTGAGACTGATGGGTCTTCGTCCACAAGCCTCCAACTCCAATGGGTTTTCGTCCACTGAAGAAAATCCAAGCACAAGTGCTCAAATTCATAAAATTGCGTTGTAAAATGATCAAAAAGTCCTGAAAGAAAATACTTGCATATTTATAATAGCTCCAAATCCAAACGCCCATCTCTTGGAAAATAAATTAAAATAATTTAATTTCCAACAAATTCCCTCAAATGGTGCTTACTTGTCATAACCCATGCAAGATTCTTGGCCAAAAATAAGAAATAACTCCCCTCTTACAAGCTGTCATAAAATCAACTATTTTTTAGGAACCTATCATAGAATCTGTCATACCATCATAAAATCTTCTAAATTCACACTTGGGAGTTACAATTACACCTCATTAAAATCCCATGCCCCCACTTGTGCAATTAAATAAAAATATTTAATATTTAATTGCTCCCGAAAATAATAAATCCTTAATTTGCAGGATTACAATTAAAATATTAAATAAAATATTTTCCCTTTTGATTTACATTAGCCCATGGGAAAGTAGGAATGGACTAATAATATCACCAATTTAATTTTACTATAAATGGGACATGACATTGAGGAAGATCATGATGTAGAAGATTCTACCCACTACTTTGATGGAGATCCTTTGATCGAGCATGATGATAACTTAGCTTTCACACATGGGTGTAATGGAAGAAGTTGATTTGGAGAGGCATGATCATGATATGTTGCATGAAGACCTTGGGTCCCTTAAGTCACATCCTTGGGAAGGTCAACTAAGGGGAAATGAATGTATGATTGTGGCAGCCCTAACTCTTTTTGACTATGTTCATAAGATGATGGCAGGTTTGTGTTGGAAGGCTCTAAGGAATCATGAAGGTTTTGAAGGGAGTCTATCTCTTGCTGACTTGCACGAACTCAAGGAGGCCTTGGTGGTAGTGAAGTCCAACTACCTACACTTGCTTGCGGATAGAGATCATCTCCTCAAGCTTGGTGATATCTACTTTGATGCTTTGAGAAGAAAGGAGGATCATGTGGAGAAGCTTTGTTGGCAGTTGAGCATGGCACACTCTTCATCATACACAATAGAAGTTCAAATCTCTATGGCAGCCACATCCGATAAATAACAATGCAACATGAAGATGGAAAAGAGGGGAGACATGGAAGAAAGATTCTATGATAAAATCATGAAGATAGAAGAGACATATACACATGAAGATTCAGCTTGCAGCCTTGGGATAGAAATTGTGGCACATGACACTTGATTTTCCATTGGAGACAGTCCTTGGACCTGCCCTAGTTGTTGACCATCCACTCATGGAGGAAGAAGAAGTTAAGGTCTACAAAGACATCACTCAAAGGCAAAAGGTAAGAACTGATCTTCTGAGGTATAACAACATTCCCTTATCTTCACATTATCATGATATGACAACCAAGAGGATCAGCCTTGAGGCATGTAATTTTCATTGGGAGGCTCATGTCGGATCGGCACTTCATAGAGAGCATGCAACAATGAAAGAGGAGGTGTTTGAAATGGATGAAGACACTATGGAAATGTATGTCAGCAGTTCTGATTTTCTGACTTGGGACAGTAGTCTGGCTTTTGCATAATCTTGAATTGGCAGCTCCTACTCATGAGGATGATAGTAAGAAGACTTGTCCTATTGTTGGCACTCCATTGGGAGTCAAACATGAAGATTTTATGGATTGTCCAAGACACAAGATGTCTGATTTGATATGCCATGGCATGAAAGAGGCAAAGAAGATTCAAAGCATGTGGTATATGAGGGATGAACATTGTATGGTGGCCAAGCAAGTGGAGCAATTAGTTTTGTACGGTGAAAGGTATGATTCAGAATTCTTTGTTTGTTCACTTAGCTTGCTTCATGAGGATATGGTGTCACCTCTTTTGGAGAGCCATTTGAAGGCTCATATCATACACTTGGATGGCATGATGGAGCATACACTTTGTGGATCAACCACTAGTGTTATGACTACATATATAGACGGAGATATGGGTGATGTAGATTTGGTTTGGTCTTTGATCATTCATGGAGCACTTGAGGAGTTGACTTGTGTTGAGATACAAGCCTATCACGTTGATGATTCTTGGATAGGATTGAAGATTGCCCGATCTTAGAATTCTATGACACATACCCTAGAGGCTCTTGCCTTTGAGAGGCATACACTTGGAGAAATGGAGTTGCAGCTGAGTTATAACACAAGGTATGGTGGTATTGTCATGAGGATGTTTGATTTTGGGTTACTAATTTTTGTGTTTCAGCTGGACTATGGCATAGGGTATGAAGGTGAGCATGATGGCATTGGTGTTCCGGCCTTAGTTCATGGAGTTCTACTTCATACTTTGATAGGAGATGGCTGCTCTACTTCATGGCACATGGATTTCCTACAGAGATCTTGGAGGACAACGGCTGTTCGACTGTTGGATAGAGAGTTGGATCATCTCTTTATCATTGGAGGGTGGCATATGGATGATACTCTATCATCATATGTCATTGGTGTCATTATTTGCATCCACAGAGGCTTGATTTTTAGTTGGGAGGTTGTTGTTTTAATCTACATCAGTGGCTTTGGTGGAGCTGATATGCATTCTCATACACCTATGATGGGCGATCAATTGGAGTTAGGAACTTGTTTGGTGTTGATGGCACTTGGAGATGCCTCCATCTCCTTATATTTGATGGATGTGATGGCATGATGGTTTAGGATTCGGGTAGTGGCATGCTTGGGACATCACTTTTGGATCTAGAGGAGTTGCTTCACAACTCACGGAGCATTGATGATGATTTTGACAAAGTGGAGCAGCGGAAGCTTGGAGATGTGTGGTTGTGTTTCAAGGTTCACACTCTTCATCACTTGTTGACAGGCATGGTTTTCTTCAGGGCTTTGGTTTGGCATGGTGTTTGGTCTTTGTTGGACTTAGCACTCATAGATGGTGGAGCCCCTGGAGATTTGGAGATGTTGGTACTTGTGGTTGAGAGCCTTGCATTCTATGGAGGATGGGGCCAGGTCGAGTTCAAGTGTGTATGGATTTTGCCACCAGAGCTCACTTTGCATTGCATTCTTCACATTCTTCTTGGGAGATGCAACCACATGATGAGGTTTTGTGTGATCACGATTCACAGGGCAATTGGGTGGATGGAGATACATGCCATTTGACATTATCTCACAGGATGCATGCTTGCTATTGCTTGAGGACAAGCAATCTCGGGAAGGGAGGACTATAATGTCCCCTTTTTCAAAGTGATCACTATTGTTGACCTAATGCTCTATTTTCCACACTTTGGGATTTTTGGTGGGCAATGTGAGTTTGCGAAAAGGATTGTCACATTTTTCTAGTGTTTTTAATGTATTTACTTTGGACAAACAAAATTGTTCTCATGTGGAGCGAACCACCTAGGGATAGAGATAAGTGTGGAAATTGTATTTTGATGGGCGACTTGGAGAAAGGAGTGTTTGATTTCAAATTCACCTTGGAGAAGATAAAGTGTGGACTTTGGTCTTTATGAAGAGCAGCTTGACAAATTGATATCTTTCCTTTTGGGTGCCAAAGTGGGAGAGAAAAAACAAAGGAGAAAGCATACCTTGTGGTTGGCCTAGTGAAGATCATTAAATAAATTAAGGATGTTAATGTGGGTCGGCCCAAAGTATAGTATATTGGAGCACCAAGTTGCATAGGATGGTGGTTGGCCTAAGAGGGAAGTTAAGTACCTAGGTCAGCCTAGGGAGGTTTGGGCGCCAAGTGGCTAAGGGAGGTCGGCCCTCCTTAAAAGAAATAATAAAATAAAAATGTTTTCTTACCTAGGTCGGCCCTATTTGAGAAGGCAAAGGTTATGTATAAATATGAAATCATTTGAAGTCATTTGATCATCATTCAACTTGTCATTTTTATTCCTTTTGGACTGCACTTTAGAGCAGCATATTCCAAGGACGAAAACCCTTGAGGATACATGGTGAATTAGATGAAAACCTAGTTCATTTTGGGAAGACTTCATAATGGAGGTCTACTTGCACTTTATTGGAGGATTACGAAGTTGGAGCAGCACTTTCATTATTTTTTGGAGCAGAAATCGAATACATTTGGAGCAGAATTCTAATATTCTTTGGAGTAGAAAACTAATTATTTAATAGCAGAAATTTGTCTTCACATTGGAGCAGCATAGAAGATCTCATTGGGCAGATTGGAGCAACAAGTTGTTATCCTTTTTGAGCAGAGATAAATCATCCTTTGAAGAAGTAATTTAGCGCTACTTTGGAGAATCATAGTTGTGGGTTGTTGGAGGCGATTTTGTTGGTTAGGGTTTGAAGACATTGAAGATTTGGAGCAGCAGAAGTGCAGGCCTGTTTCGCCCTTGTTGGAGGAGATTTCTTTGGTGGTTTTGGCATTACTTGGATTAGGGTTTAACCCTACTTTGGAGCGCCATCCTTGGAGAGGTCGTTGAGCATCATTCATATTCATTTGTATGTGTTTGGACATCTATGCATAGCTGATGTGATTCACCCAGCTAGGGTTTATCACTTGGCTTCCTATTTTGGCATAACATTGGTATGTACTTTCATATGTTATAGGACTGATTTATAAGGTAGAAATTCTGGGCAATGTTTGGTTTGTTTATGCACTAGGATCCATTGAAAATCCAGATCAGAACTTTCAGTTGTAGTAGCAGAGTTTAATCAAACTTGGATGTTGGTTTTGATTGCCCTAACAATGTGTATTTCATGGTGTAATTCATGGGAGATGTGAATTGTATTGTTTAGTATCATTTGCCATCATTATGCGTTATGTTTGGATGCATATTTGTGCGTTATGATTGCATGTTTAAGAGCATAAAACAAAATCAGAAATTAGGGTTTTGGGCAGATTTCAAAGTTAGAAAAAATCAGTCATTCCAAACAAGATTCATTTGGAGAGCCCGAGAATCCAAAATAGGAGAAAATATCCCCATTTGGGATATTACATTGTCCCCTTTTTCCGAGTGATCACCCAATGGAGTTGGTTAGCCTATTCTATTCCCGAAGGCTATGCCGGAAGGGCAAGGGAGTAATCTAATTGGTTAAATACTAAGTAATCCTAAATATTTTGGGTTATTTATATTTAACTAATTTTACTTGGCCAATTTGTAATGTGAAATTACTTCTAATATTTTTGTGAGTCACTTGGTGAAATAATATAAAATAAATAAAAGCTCGCACGAGTAGCAGAGTTGGCTTGAGTCTTGGGTATGCTCCCCAAGGTCTTGGGTTTGACTCCGAGGCCCGGGCTTAACTGATGCACGTGGTTTGCGGGCTATTGCGTGCATCCCCAGGGGATTAGTCTTGCCGCAGCTCGCCCCCTCCCGACCCCAACTTGGCAGCTTGTAAGTCCAAGGTAAGGTAGGGTTGGGTCGTTGGGCTGGGTCGTGGGAATACCCTTGGCACAACAAAAAAAAACAAAAAATAAATATAAAATAAATAAAATTGCTAAGGAGGTGGGCGACCTAGGAAGGAGAATAAAAAAAGAAGAAAATAAAATAAAATAAAATAAGAGAAGAGCCCAGGGAGGTCGACCAAGTGGGAGAAAAAGAAAAGTAAAATAAAATAAAAGTGCCAAAAGGAGGTCGGCTAGGGTTGAATTGAGCAAATGTTGGCTATAAAAGGAGGTCATTTGATTCTTTATTCAAATATGATTATATTCATTGCAGAGTTCTCTTGGCTGTAACTTTGGTTCAGCTTATTCCGAGGACGAAAACCCTTAGGAATATAGGTGGATTGGACGAAAACCCAATCTCATCTTGGAGGTGAATTCATACAAAGTTCACAATTGCACTTCATTGGAGATTTGGAAGGAAAGAAGGAGCTTCAAAGACATTTGTTTCTGCAGAAACCCTAAGGCCAAATTGTGTGATTTGTGGCCAAATACAATTTGGAAGAGCAAAGATATATTTAGATTTTTAGATCAGACTTGGAGCACCAACCTTGGAGGACTTTGTTGAAGATAAATTTAGGTTTTTAGGTTAGATTGGAGTGCCTAATTTTGAGGATTTGATGGAGGTTTGCTGCTAGGGTTCCTAACCTAGGGTGAGCGCCACTTCCCAAGGAGGGCGATCTCATATTTTGGAAGTTTTATGTGAAGAATCTCGTTAGGGTTTGTACCCTAGGAGAGTGCCAACCTTGAGGAGCAAAATTTCAGGGTTTGAGGATCATCATCATTCATTGTTATTAATCATATTCCGAATGGGGCAGATCTGAGTTTGAGTGTGTATGGCTGGAATTGTCTCATTGCTGGCCTCCAAAACTCACTTTGCATGCCATTCTTCATCTTCTTGGGAGCGCCGCCTATCACGGAGGATTCACCCATCTAAGGTTTGCTATTAGACATTATTTTCACCATGTTTTGGTATGTACAAACCTACGTTTAGGTCTGATTTGTATTAGCAGAAATATGGGCTATGTTTGGGTATGTTTGAGCCCTTGAATTTGTTGTAAGTTCAATTCAGAATATTCAGATTTGTAGCAGAAGACGTTTACACTCAGAAATCAGATTTATTTGTCATATGTTTGGCACTTGGATGGTTATATTATGTGGGTGGATTCATGTTTGATGTTATCTACATAAGCATACATGTTTGGCATGTTTATTTGAGCCTTTGGTACCTAGATATTCGTCATCCATGATTATTTATATTTCAGGAATAAAAATTAGAATTCTGATTTAGGGTTTTTTGAGTAGAAAAGGAAATCAGAAAATTAGGGCAAAAAATCAAAATTCTAGGGCAGATCTGGTTAGGGATATTACAGTGGTATCAGAGCTTAGCATCTTGTTAGCCTGTTTGGGTTGTGTGATTCAAAAAATTTCAAAGTTATAGCAGTGAATTTTAGTAGTGGTTTTGATGGCCAGACTTGACTCTCTTAGAGGAAATCAATATAAGTTGCTTGAATCTCTTAGAGAAGGTCAAAATGAGATAATAAGAGCTCTCCAAAGGTTCTTACAAAAGGAAGAAGATGAGGAGGTGGTAATGAAAAAAGAGGTTACAAAAATTGTTGAGGAGTACCAGGGTTTACCAAATGATTTTAAGAATCAAGTTTCCTTTGATGCCTATTTGTGAATACTTGAAGATGGGAATCCAAGCAAGAGAGGTTTATATAACTAAATCAAAAAATTGAGAAGGGAAGAAGAAAAATCAGAAGTTGTACAAGAGATCATTGACAAAAAAGAAGAAAAGAAGAAAAGAAGAAAGAGAAGAAAGAGAAGAAAGAAGAGTTGCATCCTTGTGATGTGCAACCTACATGTGATCCTAAGAAGAGCAAAAATTAGTTGAGGAGAGAACAACGTTGCTTCACATGCCTAGAAATTTGGACACCTAGTCATACATGTGGAAACAATTGAAGCAGAGTGATGATATGCATCTCCTTGGGAACTACCAGATCTTTTGGATTCTCCAAGTCCTTTATGTTTTGGGGGCAATTTTGAGCAGCCTTTACTGTAACTTTTTAAAAAAGAGAAAATATATGCACATAATTCTCATTCTAGGCAGACTCTGATGATATTTTGAATTATTGATTACATAATGTTTTGTTAATTTTTGTTTATTTTGGGTTCGGACCTAGGGTCAGTCTTAACACATTGCCCTAATAATGGTGTGGTTTCGAGGTAGAATACCACAGATACCCCCTTGTGTCAAATTGTGGGAAGATGGAGGAAGCACAAGATATAGTATGAGATAGTGTTAGAAGTTGAAAAAATTTCAATTGCAATATAAAAGTAGGTTCATAGCTCCTGGTAAAATAAGTGCTTGCCTAATATTCAAAAAATAAAACTGTTTATTTTAATTTTAATTTTAGTGCTGATTACTCATTACAAGCACATAACATTAATATTATGGTAAGTTTTCTTTCCATGTTTTGATATTTCATGTACAGACTTTTCCAAGATGAACTAAACCTAATCTCCCCCAAAAAATTGGTGATGCACATACCTGTATCCATTTCTAGGAAACTAAGGTAAAAATTACAAATGTACAACAAACTAGGCTTTTGAAAGGACCAAAGGGTTGTGGCGAAATGTCAAAGGGGTACAACTGTAAGGAAAGGGACCTTGATTCAAATACCCACACCGCAATAAGGCAAACCATAACATGGAGGATGGAGGATTGAAAATAAGCTAAATTTGTAGGGTGCAACCTATATTGAAATCCACTCCATAGTTAGGCAACACATATGTAATGTTCCCATTTTTCGAGAGCATCAGAGTTTGGAAGATTAGCCTATTATTTCGACCCTCGTAGGCTAATGGACTTGGATAGAGGGTCCACGGAGGCAGTTGCTTGGTCAGTTGGTGACCTTTCTCCTCTCCAGAGGTTTTCGGAGTCAGATTGGCACACTTACTATTTATAGTAAGATTGTGGTTGTAGAGAGGGACCCCTGCTATTTTTGGTAAGGCGGTTGGATGCACAGAGGGTACCGTGGTGAACCTCCTTGTTTAGACGGAATTGGAAAATCATAAGTATTTAATGAGTTATTAATATTTTAATGGCTTTAAAATGATATTTAGTTATTAAAAGAGATATAATAAAGTTATTTTATAATTTTATAGAAGTGGGGGCCATTTAATGTTGATGTGCAATCAATACTTCATTAAAAAGCACATCTTATGTTGGAGATATATATTAAATTCAACAAAAGCAAATAATGAATATCATTTAAATGTTAAAAAAACATGGGAAATCGTGCCATTTGGAGGAGCATATATATATAAGGCTGTGAAAAGTCTTTTTCAATCATTCTTGATTATTCATTCAATCATTTGATGGTATTTCTGTGAGAGGAAAAAACCAAAGGGTTTTGTTGCAGATTTGGCTTGGAGTGCGTAGCAACTTCATGGCTGTAGCTTCCTGAGGATCTGAAAGAATATCTGAAGGTTGCTGGGTGGATTGGCTTCATCCAGGAGCCAATATTGTGCAAATTTGTGAAGTTTTGGTAAAGGAATTGAAGGTGAAATACATCAAAATTCAGAGATATCATTGCAGATTGAAAAGAGACTAGAATATTCACTGCTGGGCCGTACCCATCTGCTGCTACAGGCAGTATTGTTCACCATACTACTGGCCGTACAGTTTGGGATGAGAGACGTTTCACCTTTAGGCTGAATCGCCTATCTTTTGGGGCTGCTATCTCTTGTGTTTGGAGCGGCTAGGGATCTGGTATATTTTGGCATCTTATTTCAGGTGGAGAAATCATTAAAGGCTGCAAATCATCCTCCTAGGGTTTATACCAGCCTGCTGTTATTATTTCAAAATTCTATTAAATTGGGTTTTTCATTCCAGGTATGCAATGTATGGAGAGAACTTTTATTATTAATCTGATTATAAAATCTGAATGCATAGTTTATGTTTCTTCCAACTGGTAGTTTGTATGTTGCTTAGAATTTGTATATTCCACTTGCATGCATTTCCTGGCATCTCTATATATTAAAAAAAATACAAAAAACAAGAAAACCTCGGAAAAACACAAATTATCAATCAGCAGTTGCACAAAGATATCATAAGGGACAGGAGGGTCACCACAACATAGCCTCACCGACCCACATTGCAATAAGGCAACCCATTGTCTCTATGCCAAACCCTAAGCAAAAAAATATATTAGGCCTTCCACAAATCTTCAAAACAATATCGAACAACATATAGTGATACTAACCATTAGTGACAGTGCAAAATAACTCCTCTTGAAAGTCTTACTTCAATCAATAAATATCCTTTGCATAAATGCCTCTGATCTGGATGTAGCTTGTTGGAACAAATCCTAATAGACCAAATTCAAATTGTTGTATTTCCTTACATAGAAGGCCAAACCTTATGGAAGATCATGATAAATTTTTTGGCATATATCTTGTCCATTTTGCACAACACTCTGTTAAGTTTTCCTATTAAGTTTAAAGTCGGCTAAGTTTAACTGAATCCTGCAGAATTTAATACATCTTATGAATACCTCCGAAGGTGAGCACTTAATTCTGCCCTATTAATTCTACTTTTCTTCTATTTGAAATACTACCCTGTGCAAATTCACCTTAGAATGATACTGTCTCCAGTAGGCCATTGTCTAAGGGAATGAAGTGATTGCCATGATGATGACCTAGATTCAAGCCCTGTTGGGAATGTTCTCTATATTAATGTAGCCATGACAATGTGACCTAACCCAAAGGAGTCATTATTTTAAGCTTGATATTGAATTCTCCATGAACTAATAAGACTGAGATGAATGTCTATTGTACAAATAATAATGTTTTCTTTGTGTGGTATGGTTTTAATCGACGATCAACTAGGAGGGCCAAGCATTTAACTCGGCTTGGAGTACCTAAAGAGTTTAAAAAGGCCTTAATATATTGAATTGAATTGACTTTTGCCATTTTGGCTCTACATCTCAAAAGTCATCTTACTAGAAAAGCATAATCTAGAACTTGTTGGACAAAATCCAACTAAAGTGGGCAAAGAAGACCAAACGGGAGCATACAAAACAAGGAGACAAAAAATCTATTTGCATTTAGATTAAAAATTTGCATTCAAAGAATGTCTACATACACAATCTTAGAGCTACAACTTTGTATTTCCTTCTTAAAATAAATTGCACACCTTTCCGGAGCTTCCAGAGATGACTGGATTGGTTTTGTGTGCTTTCGTAGTTCTATTGTGTGCTGCCTTCTAGAGCTACCTGCTATTCCGGAGTTGTCTGCTCTCTGTGCTATGTTCTCTGTTGTTGCTGCAACATTCCTTCCTCTGTTGCTGCAGATTCATTCTTCTAACAGTCTGAACATCCTCATTGTTCATTCTTTTCTTTTGTCTTTCTTTGGCTTCCCAAAATCTGCTGCCCAATTCAAATTTATCTACTAGAATTATTTCTCTTCCAAAATGCATTAAACACGATAGTTGGTGTTAGATGCGACTGGGAGAAAATGGATCCCAACGGATCACTCTAACGATAACATTAAATGAGGTAGTTTGGGCTCAAGAATAGATATTTCCAACACCTCCCTGTCTCTTGAGCCAATATGTATTTTCATTACCATTCTGTATTTCCGGAACTTCCTTGTCCGGAGCTGTTTTGAAACTTTTGGAGTTGTCCTGTTTGGAGTTGTTCTATCCTTCTGAAGCTGAGGTTCCGGAGCTCTTCTATCTTTTTGAAATTGAAGTTCTGGAGCTCTTTTGTCTTTCTAGAACTAAGGTTCCCGAGCTCTTTTGTCTTTCCGAAGCTAAGGTTTTGGAGCTCTTCCATCTTTCTAGAACTGAGGTTTTGGAGCTCTTTTGTTTGGAGTTGTCCCGTGTTCCGGAGTTGTTTGAGACTGTCCTACTAGAGTTGACCCTTCTGGAGATTTTCTAACTTACTAGAACTGAAGTTCCGGAGCTTTTATGAGATTGTCTTTCCGGAGATACACTCCCAGAGCTGTTTCCTTTCCAAAGTTGGGTCCTTTCGGAGTTGTCTTTCCGGAGTTCATTTCCAGAGCTATCCATAATGCCTAGCCTATCTCTCAGGCATTCAAAGCAATCTTTTGATAGTGCCTTAGTGAAAATAACAATGAGTTGTTGCTCGGATCTGTAGAATTGAAGCTCAATCTCTTTATGTTCTACCAACTCCCTTATGAAATGGTAGTGGATCTCAATATGCTTGCTTTGTCCATGGAAGACTGGGTTCTTTGTGAATGCTATTGAAAACACGTTGTCACAATAAATGGTTGTACCATCTTCTTGCTCTTTAATCAAGTCAGCAAGGATTCTTCTTAGCCAAATAGCCTGACATGCTGCTACATTTGTTGCTATGTACTTAGCTTCTACTGTGGAGAGAGAAACAATGGGCTGCTTCTTTGATGCCCATGAAATGGGTCTTGAACCCATGTGGAACATATATCACAATGTGCTTTTCTTGTCATCTACACTCCCTACCCAATCACTATCAATGCAAATGGCCAGCTCAAACTCATTAGATGCGGTATACAAAATGCCATAGCCTTTTGTGCCATTGACATATCTCAAGATTCTCTTTCCTGCTTGCCAGTGTGTCCTTAGGTCTCTCCATGAACCTAGAAATCAAGCTTTGTAGCTATCAAATACACGAGGCTTCCAACCATGCTCTTGTAGAGGGTTGGGTTTACTTCATTGTTGTTGTCCTCTTTGCTTAATTTCAGACCTATAGCTGTTGGTGTTGGGGTAGGTTTGTTGTCCGACATTCTAAATCTCTTCAAGATATGTTTGGCATAGTTAGTTTGTGAAATAATATGTCGTTCTCTATTTGTTGGACCTCAATGCTTAGGAAATATTTTAGCAAACCAAGGTCTGTCATTTCAAACTCACTTTTCATCACCTCTTTGAAATCAACAATGAAGAGGTCACTATTTCCTATGAATATCAAATCATCTACATACAAAACAATGATTAAAATCTCATCATGAGTTGCTTTGATGTAGAGTGTGGGCTCACTGTTGCTTTTGCTAAAGCCATTACTTAGTAAATATGAGTCTATTTTTTTGTACCATGCTCGAGGTGCTTGCTTAAGCCCATAGAGAGCTTTCCGGAGCCTGTACACTTTGTCTTCATGCCCTAGGACTTCATAGCTAAATGGTTGCTCCACATACACCTCTTCTTTCAACACTCCATTCAAGAAGACTGACTTTACATCCATTTGGTATACCTTTCACTTGTGCTAGGTTGCAATTGCTAAGACTGCCCGCACTGTTTCCAACCTTGCAACTGGTACATATGTCTCATAGTCTCTTCCAAGCTGTTGTTTGTATCCCTTAACAACCAGCCTTGCTTTATACCTCTCAATCTTACCCTTAACAATACTTTTGGTCTTATAGACCCACTTAACCCTAATGACCTGTTTACCTTTGAGTAAATCAGTTAGCTCCCATGTTTTATTTCTCTTTATAGCATCCACATCTTCATACATGGCCTTACAACATTTCTCCTCTTTCACAACTTTCTCAAAATACATTCGATCACTATAGAAAAGCAATGCAACATCTAGATTTTCATCAAAATCACCATACCTTGTACTGTCATAGATTTCCCTCAAGCGCCTTGTCCTTCGTGGCATTAATGAGGCAAGCATAAGATCTGAATTTCTGGAGTTGCTTGACTGTTGGGCTAATGAAGAAGACTAAGCATCGGAATGTTCACCCTGCTATAAGGTTCTGGAGCTGTTGACTTCCAGAGCTTCTTCATCTTCAAAGGGTATTGTGACTAAAATGCCTGTGGAACTGTCCATTGTTCCATTCCATGATTCATTTTCAATGAATTCAACATCCCTGTCGATCACTATTTTCTTGGTGATGGGATTGTACAATTTGTAGGCTGACTCTTCACTATAGCCTATGAAGATGTATTTTTCACTTTTGTCATCAAATTTCTTCCTCCTGTAATGTCGTAAAATGTGTACATTTTACATTTAGTTTAGCTCTTAGATGGGCCTCAAATATTTACACTTGTGTCATGTCCCCAATTTTGGAGTAACTTAAATTGTTTTAGTTGTAAATTAATTTTGTAAGTATTTTTATTTACTTTATAAAATTAATATTTTATTTAAGTTACTAAATCAGTAGTACAACACTTTATTAAAAGTGTTATGAACAAGCATTTAAAAAGTACAAATGCAAGCATTTAATAAAGTTCATGTAAAAGCATTTAAAATGCTTGGGTATGATGTGTACATGTAAACTCTCATTTAATAAAATTAGGCTGGGCCTAATTAATGTAATGGCTTTAAAAGCAACCCTGAGAGTCATTTGAAGTCATGTCTAAATGTCTGAATGTCTGGATGTCTAAATGTTTTTTAGATACTTGGTTTTGGGTTTTTGTCTTTTGACAAATTGTATTCAGCTGATTGACAAGGTGATGTTCCCTTGCATTTGCTGAGCCGAGGAGATGTTCCCTTGGTGAATTGTAGAGGTGAAATCATCTCAGATTTCACAACTGAGCTTCAAGTGCTTTTGGTATTGTTTGGGTTTTCGATATTTGGTCAGAGACCATTATGTTGATGATATTGAAGATCTTTGTATGCAGAGATTTCAGAATAATTGAGACATCATGTTGAATTTGGAGAGATATGTTGAAGACTTTTACAAAATAGGTTTATTTGATTCATGTGCAATCTGGTTCGATTTATTAATGAAATTGTGAAGTTGGGTTTTATACAAATGCTTTATGGTTTTCAAATTATAGTTTAGAGTAGTTGCTGGTTCAAAGGGAGACAATTTCTGACACAGCTGTATCTTATGATTATTATAATCAGAGAAGAAGTCATGAATTATATGAGTTTCTAACTAGTGGTTTGTGGGCCCCTTGAAACACTAAGCTAGCTTACAAAAGGAATTTGTTGGTTTATGTAAGGTGATTTGTGGTTTTTGAATTTACATTTGCTGTTGGCAGCCAAGAGACAAAATCTGACAAGCTTCAGCTGTGTTTATATTTAAAAAAAAGAGTTTTGGTAAATCATGGTCCCAACTATGTGTTTGGAAATTTGAAGATAAATTGGAGTCTATCTCTGTAATCGCAGGTTGTAGGAGGAATACTTCTTCTTTATGAATTTGTTTGTGGGCCCAGTTGCATTACCCAATGTGTCCGGGTGTTATAAGAATATCATCATATTTCTTAGATGATGTGGAGGAAATATACCTATCGCTGCTTCCAAGAGAGTTTTATATATAAGTTCGTGGATCCCAGGTTGTATACACCGCAGGCCATAAAATAAGAACTAGCCGCTTCATATATTTATTGGGCTTGTGTTTAAAATCTGAAGACAAAGAAATTCATAAAATAATTCGCAGCTTCCCTTATATCACTCTACCGCCACTCCTATAAGAAGTTGTAATCATGTGGAAGGAAAGGGCAGCGATCTGCCTATCTCTGTTGTAGCGACCAGTTAGAGAGCAGCGATCAACACTGCAGGGTATAGCATCAGCATTCAACTAATATCAGTTTTCTAAGTGAAGTTTGGCATCCTTTATTTGCATCAATTGGTATGTTGTCTTTCTTGGTTAGAGTCCTGATTCTGTAACAGCAGATTGGCATATGTATTTGACTATGCTAGAGCTCAGAAATTGTTATAATCTTCATTCTATATCATTACATTCTGTAGCAGCAGACTGTTGACTCAAAAAAAATCATATTTGGTCTTTCAATATGTTGCATCTTGAGGTCATATATTGTTGAATGGGTTTATAATTGGAATCATCATCATAAAGATTTATTATTGCTATGTTATTTTGAGCAAATTGCATACATTTGCTGTCCATCATTGTTTGAATCAGAAAAACAAAAAAACAGAGGGCTGCCATCCTTCTTTAATGTCTATTTGCATTTGATAGTTATAAGGTGCGAGATAAAATCCGAGTTCAGTCCTAGGGTTTGAACAGGAAAAAATTGAAATCAGAAATCTAGGATATCTTTTGGAAGGGTAAAAATCAGAGAATTTGATAAATAGCCTAAGAGGGATATTAGAACTTGTTAATTCTTGATCCCGATGCACGAAACCCGGAAAGATAATTATAAGGCGGGGTTAATGACATGTTAAGTGACTTATCCCGGGAGTTTGGGGCTAAAGGACCAGGGCGCCCAAGCACCCTTGTCCCCTCTTTAGCCTGGACCTAATTTGTGGCTTGTTGGCTTGGGCCCTCTCAAAAGGTTCCTAGTGTCGTTCTCATGTGGTTTAACTCTCCAGAAATTAACGAGAATGCATATAAAAGTAAGTTAAATCATTCATTTGAACACTTAGCGAATCTCTAAGCAATCTAGGCACTCTTGCACTCTCTCTCTTTCTCTCATGCTCTCTACTCTGCTCTAAAGCTCTCTATTGTGGATTATTGCTGCGACATTAACTTATTGCAGGTCTTGTGAAGATCTTTGGGCTACATCAACTTCTTGAGTCAAGTTGTGATGTCGTCTACAAGCATGCTAGGGTTTCCATGCTCATGGTGACTTCCTTCCTTCATGCTTTGTTCTAGCATTCCATTCTCCTTCAGATTTGCCTCTGCCCTCTTAGCGCACACGCTCTTTATCAATCATCTTTGCTATTGTGGAGATGGAAACACCATTTATGGAGCCTGATCGAGGCAAGCTCTTAAATAGTACCCAAACATTTTTCTTCTTGTGTGTGTGTGTAGGTCAGGTGAACAGGTTTCAGAAGGTGATCTCTGGGAAAAAGACTAAGCTTGTTGTTATAGATCTAGCAAAGGCATTAGTTCCAGAAAACCCTAATCTAGGACTAGGGTGCCCAAGTGCCCTTGTCCTTGGTGTTTCTCTCTCCGGATTTAGGTTATGACCTTATCCTTGATCTCTGTTGTCCATTTGGTTTCTGGGTTTCTGCTTCCAACAGTCTGTTACACCCTGATCTTCGTCAATTAGGGTTTCTTGTCTTGCCCTAGCTTGATTGGTTAGATTTGGGTTGATTTCTTCTCTATACAACAAAAGGGCAAAACCCTTGTAGTTTGACTCTCCTTCTAGGGTAGAAGCCAAGCTCGGTTTGTGTCCTAATGTTTTGTAGAAGAGGGTTTGACCTAGTTTGATCTATTGAGCTAGTCTCTCTTTTCTACATTACACCTCCTCTTTTGGCACAAATGCATATGTCACACATCCAAATATTCTCAGGTGCTCTACACTCCATTTGTTGTTTGTCCACACTTCTTGTGGAATTTTGTCACAAACAAATTTTGTGGGGCACCTATTCAGTAGATACACTAATGTTGCTACAGCTGAACACCCCAATAATCATTTGGCAAACCTTTTGCCTTCAGCATGCTTGTTGCCATCTTTGTGATGGTTCTGCTTTTCCTTTCAACTACTCCATTTTGTTGTGGAGTGTACCTTGTTGTGAATTGTTTTTCAATGCCTTCATTTTTACAGAAATTCATAAATTCTTTGGAGATGTACTCTCCCCCTCCATCCATTCTGAGGACTTTGATATAGTGGTTGCTTTGCTTCTCAGCCAAGGCCTTAAACACCTTGAGTTTCTTGAAGGCTTCTGATTTATTTTTCAAGAAATAAAAACCTAGATTTTTTTACTCTAATCATCTATGAAATTCATAAAATGAACATTGCCACCTATGGTGTGGGTTTTCATGGGACCACCCAAATTTGAATGCACCAGCTCTAATGGTGCTCTTGCTCTCCTAGAATACCCTGATTGAAAGGGTTGCCTATGTTGTTTACCTAGGATGCATGCTTCACATTTTCTATCGGGCTCTACAATTGCTAGTAGGCCCCTAACCATGTCTTTTCTAGCTAAGAGACTTAAACTAGAATAACTTAAATGCCCATACCTCAAATGCCAAAGCTTGGATGTAATGTTCCCAATTTGCAGAGTGGTCACAGAAGGATTTCAAATCTTTAATTTGAAATTTGCATCAAAAACATCTATGTTAGTCGGCCTAGGAGATTGTTTAAGTTGGCCAAATTCATGGTAAGTCGGCCCAAGAGGTTTGAAGGCCGGCCTTTTGATGAAAGGATAAATTCAAGTCGGCCTAGTTTTGTTAGAGGTCGGCCAAGAATGAATTTAAATCATTTTTGGCGCTAAAACTTGTTGAGGTCGGCCTAGGTCGGCCATAATAAATGCTATGTCAGGTCTTTTTGAGGAAAACAAAGGAAATTCAAATGTTGAGCACCAAAATTGTGGAACGTTGAAGTGTAAGTCGGCCAGCTTCTAGAAAAAGAGGAATTCGTGTATTTAAGGAGGTGTTGGAGGACATTTTGGATGTTAGGTTCTAGTTGAACTTTTTGATTTTATCCCTTGTGGATCTGCACTTTTGAGCAGACTATTCCAATGACGAAAACCCTTGAGAATAGAGGTGAGTTGGACGAAAACCCAATCTCATCATGGGAAGACTTCATGATGGAAGTCTAATGGCACTTCATTGGAGACTTTGAAGGTTTTGTTGAGCATTCAAGATACATCATTCACAGCAGATATATTGAAGATTTCATTGAAGATCATTGTCGAAGACTTGTGATAGAATTGAGGATACTTGCATTTTATTTGAAGACATTGAAGATCCTTGCTTGCATCCTTGAGAGCCGAATTGTAGAAGATCTATTTGCTAGATTGGAGCGCCTTGCTTGGAGGAAGTTATTGGCTGTTTGATATACATATCTTCTTTGCAGATTTCAGAGCAGCGATTTCAGTTGTAACAGCAACCCTAGCCGTCGCCATTGTTTGAAGGATACACTTTGCATCTTGAGCGCTAGGAAGGAGTTCGGCTTGCATTTGTGGGATCCATTGACATTATTTGGAGGGCGATCTACCTTTCCCTGTAGCAGCGATCAGTTGGGCAGCGATCAGCAACAAATATTCATCATTGGTGTCCATGCTAGCAGCGCTCAGCACTAGATAGGGTGCAATCAGACTTGGGAAATCATCGATCAGCATTTTGAGGGATTTTATATTGCTTTGCCATCGCCGAAGACATCAGATCTGAATCTTGAAGGTTCACCCATCTTTTGGAGGTCCTTTGCCTTGCATTTCATCATCATAAGGGAATTGATCTGCTACAGCAGTTTGTCATCATCATTGCATTGCAATTAAGCACCAAATTTGGTATGTTGTGTTCATCTAATCTTTGATTTGTAACAGTAGGTCTTGCTTGATGTATTGGCTGTCATAGAGCCATGGAAAATGATGTAATTGAAGATTTATAAGGGCTGATTTGTAACCAGCAAGATCTGATTTAGTTCATCATCCATTGTCACCATTGTAGTGTGTATTTCATGTTGTAATTCATATTGATAAAGGCTGCCAGTATCTATTTGTTCTATTATCAATTTTGGCATATCTTAGTTCATGTTTCATGCTTGAAGGAGATATAATTGAAGGTGCAGAAATAAAATCAGAATTCAGTCCTAGGGTTTCATATTTGAAATTGCAAATTCAGAATTTATGGTTCAAACCCTAGAACGGGACATTACATTGGATGGGTCTTTGATGACTGTCTTGAAGGCTGACTTCTACAAGCTTGTTGACTGTGCTTGAAGTGGAATTTGCATTTTGCGGGGAAACATCTAGTTCTTTGTCATTTGGATTGCTGCAATCACTTTCTTGCTTCCATCTTTGTCACAGATGATGCATTCCCCTGTCTCCATTAGGACCCCTGTCTCCATTAGGACTCTATAACCATTTTGGACCATCTGTCCAATGCTCTCAAGAGGTTATGTTTTATGCCTGGGGCATAAAAGACATCTTGGATCTATCTTTTCTCACCATGCCTGGTCTGAATGTTGACTATGCCTCTTCCCATGACTGGAACCTTCTCATTGTTCCCCATTTTGATCTCAGACTTGATGTTGTTGTCTATGGAGGCAAATAATTTTTTGTTACTACTCATGTGGTTGTTGCAGGTGCTATCCAAATACCAGATCTCAGCATTGCCCTACTCGGCTAGGTTGCATGCAATGAACACTTGTGACTGTTTTTCATTTTCAGCCTTGTTCTCATTTGCTACATTAGCATTTTGACTCCCTTGGTCATGTTGTTTCTTTTTATGTTCACTTGCATAGTGACCATACTTATGACAATAATAACATTGCACATTTGATTTATCATACCTCTGATTTGAATTGTTGTTCTTCTTTCTATTTTGGGAGTATGGTTGGGAGGTGCTTGCCTCCTCTTCCAGAGTTGCTTCTTCCTCTACCCCTCTGACCCTTTCCCCAAATGTTTCTTCCTCTTCCCTTGTCTCTCACATTGCTTTGGGCTTTGAAGGCTTGCTCTAGGGAAGGAGCGGATCTGTTCAACGACATCAACCATAATCTTTGAGAGATCCTTAGCCTCTTCTATAGAAATGACTATAGGGTCAAACCTAGAGGGTAGACTCCTAAGGATTTTCTCTATAATCCTTTATTCTTCCATTGTTTCACTATTAATTCTTAACGGGTTTATCACGGTGGAAACCCTTGTGTAGAAGTCTGGGATAAACTCTCCATCCTTCATTTGTAGGATTTCAAAATCTCTTTGTAGCAGTTGGAGTTTAACAAGCCCTTGTCGGTTCTCTTGTAACTATTTTGGAGTATTTCCCATGCCTCCTTTGCATAGTTAGCTGCTGCTATGCGAGGGAAAATAGCCTTTGTCAAGGCTGCCAAAATCAAACTGAGCGCTTTTGCATCATTTTTCCTTATCTCCTTCAACTGATTCTTTTGAGCATTGCTCAATGCTCCATAGGCATTTGGGTCAGTCACATTTGTGAACCCGTTTGCCACTAACTCCCACAAATCGTTTGCAACTAAAATGGTCTTCATTTTCTTTTCTGAAACATCATAATGTTTTCCATCAAACGTTGGCAGCTGCTGCCAACTCCTATTGTCTCCTCCTGCCATTTTACTAAATGAGGGAGACTACTAATACCCATAAAATCTAGGGTTCTTCCTCAATACCCAAAAGAATAGGGCTTTGCTCTTGAATGCCCAAAAAACTAGGGCTTTACCACAGTGCCCAAAAAAATAGGGCTCTGCCTTTAAACACCAAAAAAACTTATGGCTCTGATACCAGCCTGTTGGACAAAATCCAACTAAAATGGGCAAAGAAGACCAAACAGGGGCATACAAAACAAGGAGACAGAAAAACTATTTGCATTTATATTAAAAAAATTACATTCAAAGAATGTCCTCATACAAAATCTCAGAGCTATGGCTCTATATTTCCTTCTTACAATAAATTGCACACCTTTCCGGAGCTTCTGGAGATGATTGGACTGGTTCTGTGTGCTTCCATAGTTTTGTTGTGTGCTGCCTTCCGGAGTTGTCTGCTCTTTGTGCTATGTTCTCTGTTGTTGCTGCAACATTCCTTCCTTTGCTGCTACAGATGCATTCTTCTAACAATCTGAACATCCTCACTGTTCATTCTTCTCTTTTGTCTTTCTCTGGCTTTCCAAAATCTTCCGTCCAATTCAAATTTACCCACCAGAATTAATTCTCTGCCAAAATGCATTAAATGTGACAGCTGGTGTTAGACACGGCTGGGGGAAAATGGATCCCAATGGATCACTCTGATGGTTGCATTAAATGAGGTAGTTGGGTTTAAGAATAGATATTTCCAACAGAACTGCCCATGCCCAAAGGAGGAGTATTTGCTAGTGGTATCATCCTTGGGATTGAGTACTCTAGCAATCATACATTCATTTAGAGCTGGAGGAACTTTTCTATAAAAATCGGATCATTGTTTACTAAGACAATTTGAAATTCTGCTTCCATCATTCTTAATGCATTCATTTTCATAGCATTCTTGTGAATCTTCATGTGATCGGCGAAGATGCATACTTCTATCTGGTCACCATGTTTTATTACTTCTTAAACCTACTAGAAATTAGTAGTTAATGTAAGCAGTAAATATTAAACGCTGCCAAATATCCTTGGGATCAATATCTGCAATCTGCAACACTAGGGTGAAGTTTGGAATGAATGCCCATAACATGCCATGAAAACTGTGTTTTCCGCATTGCTTCAAAATTTCACTCCAATTAGTCAGCTATGGCAATGGCAACTCCTAAAAAAAAAGGATTTTCTGACCTAAATCTCGATGTCATGAAATTGTGATTCTTATTGTCTATGTTGATGATCTTTTCATCACACATTGTGGAGCAACTACATTAAAGCGAGTGAAATCAAATCTATGTCTCCTACCGTATTGCTTAGGTGTAAAATTCTGGCAACATGAACTTCTCATTTTCATGGCTTAGGTCAAGTATGCATGTACCCATTGAATATTGAGATAAACTATGAAACAGTAACGTGGCAAACAAACAACGAAATTGACAAATACAATTAAGGGAGAAATACCAACCTTGGCGGCAGTGAAGATCTCCTGAGACTTTTGAGTGGTGTATTTCTTTTCAACAGAACCAGCCATCGCGATTACCCTGCTACATCTAGATTTACTGGTAGATGAGCTTTGTAAAATTGAGATTTGTATTCTAATCTGTTTATTCAGATTTCTCCTTGACAAAGCAAACCATTCTCCATCGAAACAAGGAGGTCTCTGAGTAGCACTAGTAACTGCCATTGAATTAGATTAGATTAGATTTGAAGAAAGAAACATAAGCCCTTTACCAGCTTGACTGAAGGAGAGGACAAATAAAATCTGATCTTCTGGTCGTGTAGTATAAGTAAAACTCGCACGCCAATGTTGAATCCACTTAAAACTACCATTGTCTATGCAGCATTCTTTTGACCGTATTTATTAATTAATTGAAATTCAGAATATAATATAATAGACGTTGCCCTTTTCCCTCGACTTGAACGACCAAAAAACAAAAAAAATAGACGTTGCCCTTCAAACTAAAGGTATTAGAAAAGTTTCGAGATGGATTTCTAGTGCCAAAACCTCCGTGTGTAGGCAATACCTAAACTAGAAACAATTAAATTTTTTTTTTTAGTGAAGATAAAGTTTTTTTTTTTTTCTTTTTCTTTGGAGATGGTAGGGGAGTACAATTAATAAATAGAGAAAAGAAAATTTTAATTATTTATATCATATTCATTATATAATTATATTATGAAACATTAGAATTAAATTTTTATATGAGTTGATTTCCAAATTAACAAAGTGAAATTTTCAATGTTTAATCATTTTGAATTTTTTATTACCAATGTACATATACAATTAATTTGAACAAGCAAAAGGTTATAACTACAAAATGACAAAATATAGACAACTAGATATATTTCTATTATGCCTTTGCCTCATCTTTGCCTTAATCAAAATCATAGTCTAAATTTGAGTCACTACCAATATAAGGGACTACCTCATCCAATCCCTCTTGTGCCTCTTCCTCATCAATCTATATGGCTAATAGTTGCTTTTTGACTGAAGATGCATAGTTGTTGTTTAAGATGCACAATGCCACCGACAATACACAATGTTGCCAAAGATGCTCATTATTGTTGAAGGTGGAGAATTTTTTTATTTTATTATTAAATTATTCATTAGATGAAGATATTTTTTATTTTATTATTATATCATTTATTAGATGAATAGATTTATATTTTAATTTAAAATTTTAATAATAAAATAAAAATCTCTCTATCTTCAACAATAATGTGCATCTTTGACAACATTGTGCATCTTTTACAACAATTGTGCATCTTCAACAACAAGGTGAAGTTGACATATTGGTATGCCCAATAGTTTTTAGGGTTTTGAAAGGGGCGTGGAGGCTTAAGGGCCCTCCGATACCTCTTGTTTTTTAAAATTTTTAATGAAATTGGAAAAAAAATTAAATTCATGTTTCTGAGTAGGAGTGGCAAGCCAACCCCAAACATATTTGACTTACATTTTGTCATTTTCAAGATATTTTTAGTTGGAGGGTAGTACTAGGGGACAACCCAGGGACATTTCCAATGCATCCTTGCATCCTTGAAATGTCTTAGGTATGGGGATGACCAAAAAAGCCCTTGATACATGTCCCCATGTTACATAGATTTTTTTGGAGGGAGATATTAAATCAAGTTATAGTGTCATGTACCTTTACCTCATTTTGGCATTACTTTGTATAGATGTTGAAAATGTATAGATTTTGAACTTAATTTGGCTTATTTGGTGTACTATCTAACAGTTAGCCCTACATTTATCAACTACATGTCACTCATTATCATTACACATTAATTGCATGCATCTCAATTCCTATTTTGAGCATTTTCTTGAGGCCAACGTTATCCCAACTTGAGGCCAATGTTCCTAAAATATGATTGTTATCTTGTTAGCCCATGTGTGGAAATCTCAATTTGTGCATCTAAGAATGTGTATTTAAGGACATAGACTAGGTCATTAGTATGATGGATAGGTTGGCATCAAACATTTGCATTTAGAGCACTTTGTCTCAATTGTGTCAATCTCATTTAAATCAACATATGCATCTCTTCTTGGCATGTTTTCAATCTTTGTACATGTCATGTCCCCATTTTCGGCTTGATCATCAAGTGAAGAATGGATTAGCCTATTGCTCATTCCCGGAGGCTAATTCAGAATGATGAGGGAATGAATTGGTTTTTGACTAACACTGTTTTATTGTTTTGCAGGATCTAAGTCAGAAACCCAAAATTTGACTAAGTCTGAGAGTCATTTCATCAACTCTGGTGGTCACTTTGTCAAAAGATGATTTCATGAAGTTTAGGCGCATTCTTAGGTAATTCTGGCTCACTCTGGCGCCTAACCTTTCAAGATCCTTTATAGCACTGAGTAAGGGATCCAACTTGGCGCTCCTTGTGAATAACCTCCTCCAACCTGGCGCCTAGTTTTGAGTTAAGCAAAGTAAGTGTAGATGAAGCTTTCATGCTTGGGCGCCAATGTTATGTTGAACTCACCATGATGGGCGCCTTGGACCTTAAAGGCAAGAACCAAGAAGATGAAGTCATCTATAAACCAGTTGAGCATCACTTGTACCTGATCATCCACCTAACATATGTTGAGGTCATTGAAGGAGCCTAATGGGCGCCTTGCTCTGGATTGGTTGTTAGAATCTTCAAGGAACTTATTCAATTGAATTTCATTCTCAGGGAGGTCAAGTAGAAAGTTAGAAGTTTCAAAGAAAAGATAACTTGCTACCTAGGCGCATATTGGGTCAAGAATCTTCTATTTGAACGCCTAGCATGGATGGTTGATTGATTGAAGGCTTTGAAGTTAGAGAAGTCACTTGGGTGAACAATCAAAGTTAAAGAAGGAAACCTCCAGCTTAGGCGCATGTGTTGGCCAAAACTCTTTAACTCTGGCGCCTAGGATTGAAAGATATGTGAGATGCACATTTTGATGCACTTCCATTTTGGCACCTAAGGTGGAAACTCCCTCAAAAGTACGCCTAAGGTTGATGCAAGTCTTCAAGATTAGTTTAGATGCAAGGCGCTCCATCAGGGGAAAGATCATATTCATTTAAGGTTAAGTTGCTTTCAAATTTCCTTGCAAAAATGATAAGTTGGAACATAAGCGCTGGATCATGGCTTTGGGACCCTAGGAATGCGCCTTGGCAAAGAAGTGTTTTGGAAAGCTTATATTGCACCTAGATTCCAAAGAACTCATTTGGGCACTCAATCTTGAATCAGAGTCTAAAGAAGTCTTCATTGAATGATTGGTAAGAGTTTGAAAACATATGGCATCACTAGACTTCACTAGGCGCATCTCCATGCCTCTACACCCTCAGTTTGGCGTCTAGCATTTAAAAACCCTCTTTAGGATCTTTGCAAACCTTAATTGGCACCTAACCCTAGCAAGGCGCAATATCATGAAGGAATCATCTCAAGTTGGCACTTAGTCTTGAAAACCCTGCAGTTGTAACATCATTTTTGTGCCTAGAGTCTAGTCTATACCTTTGCTACTTCAGTTGGGTGCCTAGAATTAAAGTCTAAGTGAGGCGCACTACTTTGGTAGCACCTAACCTCAAGTGGCGCCTTGATCAATTCCAATGAGCGCCTCAAGGAAATTGAATAAGTTAAGTGTCAAGATACCTTTCTGGATCGAGATGACAACATTTGAAAGCTCTTTCCAAGTTAGGCGAAATCTCATGATGCAACCACCTCAACTGACGCCTAGAACAAACAGGGCGCACTTGCATGTCCCAGACATCTCAACTTGGTGCCTAGTCAGAAGATAAGGTAGTTGTAACTACCTGAGCTCTCATTGGTCGACAGGGTGACTTTGGGATCCGTGACAAGGTCTTTGGATAAGTTTGCCAACTCAGGATGAGTTGTCGAGAGGAATATTCCCTTGGATATGCTTCTTGGGAAACGTGCCTTGGTTCCTCTTTGTGCATTGGAAAACGTGCCTTCATTGCCTTTGGACGGCCTATAAAAGGAGGAGCCCTCTCATAATATATTTAAAGTATGTCGAGAGATATCCTTCTCGAGGGAGCCTATTTTTTTTAATCACTAATCCTAACATTAGGCGCCTCGAGAAGGATATCTCTCAGCATACTTTAGATATATTATATTTAATATAAATATGCTAGTAGTTATCTATATACAACGTTGGGAATATTATAAGGAGTTAAAAAATAATCAAATTAAATTATAGGCAGCGATCAATATGAGGGGACATCACTCTTCAAAAGGGATGCCTCCCTTCATAGGAAATATAATATATAAAGTCAGATTGGTGAGGAAAAAGGCAAGTGGAGTATAAAGGAATATATGAGGGAATAAAAGAAGAATATCTGATTTGGAATATCAAGTAAGACACCTCTACATAAGTATTGAATATGATGTTCATAGATTTAGTGGACAGATTATAAATTAATTCATAGTTTCTGCACATATATATATCGATATTATTAGGAAACATGTATGAAAATAACAATCTAAGATTAGTCTTAGAACTGCATATAAGTAAGAAAAGATGATCCATTATAAATGAGATATAAAGGTAGAGGTCTTATGAACTCAAATAAATAAATATGAGACTAATAGATGTCCTACATAAATGCATGATTCTTGTTTAAATAAGATAATGAATACAAGAAGGTTATAAGTTCATAGTTATAAATATGAAATGGATTTGTAAAAGGCATGATTACCCAAGGGATAGATAATAGGCCTTAGTATTAATCAACTTAACCATAGAGATGGGGTGGATAACGAGGAATGTAATTGACTAAATCATGAGATAAATCATAGGCCTTGATTGACGAATCAAGGAAGCCAATAAGCCTTTAATCTAGTATTGAAGGAATAGGCCTTGGTTGGAGAACCAAGGAATAATATGCCTTGGCTAGAGAACTAAGGAATAATAGGCCGTGGTTGACGAACCAAGGAATAATAGGCCTTCGATTGGAGAATGGAAGGATTAGGCCTTTGATGTAATAATCAAAGGAATAATGATGGATTAGGCCTTTGATGTAATAATCAAAGGAATAATGATGGACCCATGAGGATTGGGGTGACATTACATCCTAAAGTATCTTCTCCCATGAGGTGGAAGGAGTGATTAATAATAGGCTTAAGGTTATCTCATCCAAGGAAAATCATGAAGTATAAAAAGGAAAACATATTGTTATGAAAGTAATGATATATGGTTACAGTTAAGTATTAAAGGAAAATGGAATACTAATGTGCTCTTTACAAGTTGAAATTGTTTGCAAGGTTGCAGAAATTTTTGCTTGTTAGAAGGGGACATTACAAGTGGTATCAAAGCAATCATCCTGCCATCCTATGTATACTTTGTGATTTATGTGTATTCAAAGGTTTACCTTATGGCTTATGTGTATATGTGTATTCGTGTGACTTATGTATTTAAGTGTATACTTTATGACTTACATGTATGTTTTGTGGCTTGAGCTACTTGCTTGACTACTTGAGCTACTTGGTTACTTGCTTGAGCTACTTGCTTGTCTACTTGAGCTACTTGCCTAGTTGCTTGAGCTACTTGCTTGACTACTTGAGCTACTTAGTTACTTGCTTGTCTATTTGATCTACTTGCCTACTTGCTTGTCTATTTGAGCTACTTTCCTACTTGCTTGAGCTACTTGCTTGTCTACTTGAGCTACTTGGCTACTTTCTTGAGCTACTTTCCTACTTGCTTGTTTACTTAAGCTACTTGCCCACTTGCTTGAGCTGTTTGCTTGCATGCTTAAGCTGATAGGTAGGAAGTGTGCCCTCCATCACGCTCTAACTTTAGGTATTTTTATGAATTGTATCAAAGGATCGACTTGAGGTGAAGAAATCGGTATATCCTACAAGGGACATTAGGGAAGTATAGAAAATAAAAAGTAGTTTCATTAATCACAAGACCTATGAACCAAATTCATTTCTTCCAAGAATTTCTTTTGAATTCTTCTCTTGATTTAAGTAACATAAAACCGATACGAAGTTATACTATGGGCCCATAACCCACAAATTCCTAGGATCATTCTTCATAATCATCTATAACACTCATATTTCATCAAGCACATCGCTATTCAAATAAAAGCTTACCAAATCTTTGATCATAAAAATTCTCTCCATGACATCGTATAATCAATTACTCCTCAAAGGACATAACTCTTCTCGATTTTGAGGCCAATAACATATAAGAGCGAATCTCATAATCAAAGATCAAGATGCATCTTGGAATCGAAATACTCTCAAATCTTTTTAATCTATGATGCTTGCATCCCATCATTATTATTCAAAACATCAAACAAATGCTCTTTTGATCACAAATTCTCTTTCATGGAATCACAATCAATTTCTTTTCACTAAAGCAATATTCATTCTAGATCAAATCCACAATTTTGTCTCAACGCATCGGAAAGTAGACACTAAAAGGTGCAAGGTAATGAAAGAAATCGTTGTGATTGCTTGAGGACAAGCAATCTTGAGAGGGGAGCCCTGTCATGTTCTGATATTAAGGCATTGTTTAAATTAAAGATTTAAACATCATGTTAAAAGACAATAAGTTGCTTTTGTAAAATATCAATTCAAATGATAGAAATCATTATGTATATTATTAATATATATATTATTTAATAAATAATATTAAATAATATTATTAAATGAATATTTTAATATAATTAAAATATAATATATTTATATTTATAAATAACAAATACAATTATAAATGCTAATATTAATAATTTAAATATTAGTATAATTATATTATAAAAATGTAAATATATGTGTGGATATTAATATATAAATATTAAATATTATAATAATAATAATAATAATAATAATAATAATATAATATATAGAAATTAATATATTTTACAAGTAATAAGTATACAAGATATAATATATATAATTATATTATAAACGTTATTATGGAATAGAATATATTCTATAAAGAATATAAAAGTCAAGGAATGACAAATCTTAAGGCAGCCATCAATGATAATATGAAAGCTGCGAATAAAGACAAAGAAGTTTTATTAATAACATAATAGTATTAAAATATAACAAATCAAAGACATTGATTCATATTGTATAGGCTGTGATTTACAAGTTATTTACCTCTCTTAACATGTGCAACGATTATATAAAGATAAGAGGCTGCGATATGAATAAATAAAAGGTGCGATTATATTTGGTGAAATTAATAGTTATCTATATACAACGTTGGGAATATTATAAGGAGTTAAAAAATAATCAAATTAAATTATAGGCAGCGATCAATATGAGGGGACATCACTCTTCAAAAGGGATGCCTCCCTTCATAGGAAATATAATATATAAAGTCAGATTGGTGAGGAAAAAGGCAAGTGGAGTATAAAGGAATATATGAGGGAATAAAAGAAGAATATCTGATTTGGAATATCAAGTAAGACACCTCTACATAAGTATTGAATATGATGTTCATAGATTTAGTGGACAGATTATAAATTAATTCATAGTTTCTGCACATATATATATCGATATTATTAGGAAACATGTATGAAAATAACAATCTAAGATTAGTCTTAGAACTGCATATAAGTAAGAAAAGATGATCCATTATAAATGAGATATAAAGGTAGAGGTCTTATGAACTCAAATAAATAAATATGAGACTAATAGATGTCCTACATAAATGCATGATTCTTGTTTAAATAAGATAATGAGTACAAGAAGGTTATAAGTTCATAGTTATAAATATGAAATGGATTTGTAAAAGGCATAATTACCCAAGGGATAGATAATAGGCCTTAGTATTAATCAACCTAACCATAGAGATGGGGTGGATAACGAGGAATGTAATTGACCAAATCACTGGATAAATCATAGGCCTTGATTGAAGAATCAAGGAAGCCAATAAGCCTTCAATCTAGTATTGAAGGAATAATAGGCCTTGGCTGGAGAACCAAGGAATAATAGGCCGTGGTTGACGAACCAAGGAATAATAGGCCTTCAATTGGAGAATCGAAGGATTAGGCCTTTGATGTAATAATTAAAGGAATAATGATGGACCCATGAGGATTGGGGTGACCTTACATCCTAAAGTATCTTCTCCCATGAGGTGGAAGGAGTGATTAATAATAGGCTTAAGGTTATCTCATCCAAGGTAAATCATGAAGTATAAAAAGAATAACATATTGTTATGAAAGTAATGATATATGGTTACAGTTAAGTATTAAAGGAAAATGGAATACTACTGTTCTCTTTACACGTTGAAATTGTTTGCAAGGTTGCAGAAATTTTGGCTTGTTAGAAGGGGACATTACAAAAGGTGTGTTTACAATTACAAGATCTTTGTCATTGTAATGAAAATTGTTAGCATTTTAATTTGAACATTTCAATGCAACACAAAATAGAATAGTGTATAAGGTTAAACCTTTCTTCAAATTGTGAGGGAAGCCTCTATTTGAGAAGAGTGGAGGCAAGGATGTTTTCTTTCAATTAAATTTATTAAAACCTAGAACTAATGGGTATTTCGACATGCAATACAAACAAACTTAAAATAAAAACCTTTTTTTAATCCTTAGGCTAGGGCAAAAGGCAACTCAATGCTTTTGCACTAGACAACAGTTTTTTTGTTTTCTATCTACTACAACAAAGACCTATAACAACTAATTACTACTCACAATTTTCAACTAAGTGCAGAGATTGAAAAATATGAGCAAAATGTGATTGGATTAAAATAAAAGCATATACACATAACTATGAATTAAATATGAAGATTTACATACAAAGCTACAAAACTTCCTCTAATAAAGACTGCATAATAAAAAGATTGCATTAATTAATAGATTATGCTTAACTCACAAGACAATTGAATGTGGAAAGAAAAAGACTCATTGAATAGTAATTTTAGTAGTAAGTAGGCATAAAAATTACTATTGCCAAACTAAGTGCAAATGACATTTATTATGTTTAAAAAAGTTTACATGAAAAATAAATTGAAATCTAACTCAAACTTCTAACCTAAGAATAGTTCACTTTCACACAAAGCAAGCCCAATGCGAGAGTCACAGATTGACTCAAGCCACCAAGATCACATGTAAAACTTAGGATTTACCTTCTATAAGAGAAAAAAAGCAAAGAGGATGAATTTGCACAATCTTGGATGCAATAATGAAATTGGATTAATGAATTACATATGACATCTTGCTTTTATATTGCAAGATAAGAAAACCCTAAGTGCTTTAAAAAGCGCTAAGTAAACTTAATAAAGTGTAATTAAATATTTAATTACAAAAACAACCCCTTTAAGTGCAACTTAAGGAGAATGAAAAATATGCAAATGATGCAAGGATGGGTCTCAGCTACAAGGGCATGTTAGGTACCCATGTACACACATGAATCTCTCATAAAGTGGAGAAAAGGAGAAAAACCTAGTGAGAGAAAACTACTATCCAAAAGAGAGAAAACAAAATAAGTGATGGAAGGACTCAATACTAAGACCCCCCAGGACTAAATCCATCATAAAGATACAACCAATAAATGTATACAACCCCCCATAAGAGAGGAAGTAGAGAGAAGGTTCAGTGACCCCCCTAGAAGTGAAAAGGATGGAATCTCATGCAAGGAAATGCTCCCTCCCAAAATAGAGATGAGAAGAGAGACCATGTAACCAATCCTCAGGATGACTCCTACAGTGCTAGTAGATGCTCCACAAAGAATGAAAAATAAGACCCATGAATGTCGAACAACATTCCTCCCCTTGGGAAGAAATAAAATTGTAGATGTGTGCATAATGTCTTCCCATTCCACATAGGAATATGTAGGAAGAATAATAAATGTCTCTGAACTTTGTATATGATCCAAAGACAACAATGAATCTTCTAAAAGTTGCTCAAAGGTCTCCAATCCACTACCAAACTGTAATTGAATAGGAGGATGAAGAATAATCTCAGAAGAAGATAATGGTGATGCAACTCCATCAAAGCTGTCATCAAATAGAAGATAAATGTCCTCAATGTCATCCTCCAAACCTATAATGTGGGACTCTACAAACAACAATGATATATATGGTATAAATGTGTCCCATTGAGGTATCTCTGGAAGATTGATAATGACTTGTTGCAAGGAATCACTGGAATTTCTCTATGAAGCAACCCTAGAATCAAATGTAGCTATATGGGATGAAGATGTGATCTCAATAAGAGGAGCAAGAGAAGTCTTTGTGTCATCTGACCAAGGAAGACCTGTCAAATACGTAAGCTCCTCTACTATATCATCATCAAAGGGTATGTGATCTGTATCATCAAGGTGTATGAGGCAATCTATAGTAAGATCATCTAGAAAGGGTGAGACATGAGGTTCTACATGTAACTCACATGCATGTGCTACAACAAATCCTTGTGATTAGCTCCCTTTTTCGCTCCATTTTTTGCTTCCACCTACTGTTTTAATGTATTTTTCTCTAATTTTTTGAAAAAGTCGGCGCTATTTATCGGGATGGTACTACTTTTAGCATTTCTTGCGCTGATCAAAACAAGTAGGCGCTAAATTAGGCGCAAATTAGCGCCTAAATTAGTGCCGACTTTAGCACTTAATTTAGGGTTACTTGGGTTTAGGGGTATTATTTAGGGTTTAGGGTTTATGGTTTTGGGGTTAGGGGTTAAGGTTTAGGGTTTAGGCTTTAGAGAGAGATAGAGGACCAATAGGGAGATATAGAGGAGATCGAGGGGAGAGATAGGGAGATAGAGAGCGAGGGACATGGCCTTAGACATATGGAGAGGGATTGAGAGGTAGAGGGACAAAGGCGATAGGGAGAGGGGAGAGATAGGGAGATAGAGGTTTAGGGTTACTTGGGTTTAGGATTTAGGGTTTAGGAGTTTGGGGTTTAGGGTTTCTCAGGTTTAGTGGTTAGGGTTTAGGGGTATTATTTAGGGTTTAGGGTTTATTGTTTAGGGGTTAGGGGTTCGGGTTTAGAGGTTTAGGGTTTATAGAGAGAGAAGAATGATAGGGAGATATAGAGGAGACTGTAGAGAGAGATAGGGAGATAGACAGTGAGGCACATGGCCAGGGACAGGGAGAGAGATTGAGAGGTAGAGGGATGATAGAGGTAGGAAGATAGGGGAGAGATAGGGAGATAGAGGTCTAGGGTTGCTTGGATTTAGGGTTTAGGGTTTCTCGGGTTTGAGATAGCTAGACAGAGAGAGAGAGGAGACATAGGGAGAGATAGAGGAGACAGAGGGGAGAGATAGGGAGATAGAGAGAGTGAGTGAGACATCCATAGAGATAGGGAGAAGGATTGAAAGGTAGAGGGACGATAGAGATAGGGAGAAGGATTGAGAGGTAGAGGGATGATAGAGATAGAGAGATATGGGTTTATGGTTTAGGGGTTAAGGTTTAGGAGCATTATTTAGGGTTTAGTGTTTAGAGAGAGAGAGGACCAATAGGGAGATATAGAGAGTGAGGTACATGGCCAGAGAAATAGGAAGAGATAGGGATATGGAGAGTGAGGGACATGGCCAGAGACATATGGAGAGAGATTGAGAGGTAGAGGAACGATATAGGGGTAAGTGCAAGAAGATGGGGGGCCAAAAAGGGGTCTTAAGTGGCCACTTTTTTTTTTTTTTTTCTAAAATCAGGAAATACTGGCCCTAGATGAGAAATTGAGCATAGTTACACTCAAAATTTGGAGATGCAACCAAAACAATGTTCGTAATGCTCCGAGTCTATTTTCTAAACTACTATTTTTTTTTGAAAATGACATAGATTAAGGGGTTCAAAAGAGGGAGCCGCAAAAATTGGTGTTGTTTCTGTCAAAAAAACATAACATAGCATGTTTTGTGGCTCCCTCAAAAGGTCAACTTTTTTTTAGTATTTTAAAAATCGCTTCTGTGAGAAATTAGCTAATAGCATGTAGTTTATGCCTAATTTTTCTGATAATTTTTTGATGAATATTTGATTTTTTACTAATTTTCAAATTGGACACATCCTAAAAAATAGAATTTTGGCCGTGCTACCCCTATAAATTTTGGAAACTAATTGAAAATTATTTTTTTCTTTTTTTAATATTTGTAGAATGGAGTCTAGTTTCTAAATATGTAATTTTTTTTACATTTCAATGAATAGTTAATTTACAATGAAAAAAAGACCAAACAGTGGTTTTTGCCCAAAAACAGACACACAAACAAAAGAAATTAAAGATGAAAGGCTTAACATTGTTAAAATGTGAAAAAAATTACATCATCAAATAGCTAAGAGAAAGCCTGACATTACCCAGGTGTTTCATTTGTTTGACCTTGAAACACGTGCAAATCTAAGGGTTAGCACGAACGAAATTATGTGAAATATTCAAGAATATGGAAAAACGCGTCTGTGATTGTTCAAAAGGCACTCCAAGCCTTTGGGTTGGAAATCCAAAGCAAATCCCAAGCCCAAGGCTTGGGATTCCCAAAGCAAAACATAACACGAGTGCGTTATAACGCGCTTGCGTTATGTTTTGCTTTGAATTTTTCCTTTTTCGTAAAACTGTGTTGTTTGTCATGTTTGACATAACGCGAGCGCGTTATAACGCGCTTGCATTATGTTCCCCTTAAAGTTTTTTATGTTCAAGGCTATTAATCATGTATGTATTTATGTATGCCTATATGTATGTATGTATCTATATATGCCTATATGTATGCATGTATAGTGTCGAGGGCAGAGGAGGGTAGAGATGGGAGTGAGCTAGATAGGGGAGGAGAGGGGTGGATAAGGATTGAGTGATTAAGGTTTAAGGTTGAGGATTGAGAGTTTAGGGATAGGATTTAGAGTTTAGGGATAAGGAATTAGAGTTTAGGACCTTGAGGGATTAGGGTTTAGGGTTCAGGCTTTAGGGATAGCGTTTAGGGTTAAGGGTCAAGGGATTAATTTTAAGGTAGAGTGTTGAGGGTAGAGGGATTAGGGATAGGGTTTAGGGTTGAGGGATTAGGGTTTAAGGTATAGTTTAGTAGTTCTTGTGGATAGAGCCAGTAAACAATGGGAGATTATTTGCCTGTTTCATAACAATATACCTTCCCTAAGTGCGGGGTGGACAACAAGAAACATAGATGTACCCCAATGCAAATCTTTTCTCATAATGATCATCCTTCTGATTTCAACTGTTAATTACTCACTGTGGATGTACCATACATAAAGCTTTCTCATAGGGTTTAAGGTATAGTGTCGAGGGTTGAGGGTTTATTGATAGTGTTTAGGGTTGAGGGTTGAGGGATTAGGTTTTAGGGTTGATGGATTAGGGTTTAAGGTATAGTGTTGAGGGTTTAGGGTTGATGGATTAAGGTTTAGGGTTGACAGATTAGCATTTAATGTCGAGGTTAGGGTTAGTGTGTCGAGGGTAGAGGGATTAGGGATAGGGTTTAGGGTTGAAGGTATAAGGATTGAGGGTTGAGGCTTTAGGCATGAGGGTTTAAGGCTTAAGATATAATGCCAAGTGTTGAGGGTGTAGGGATAGGGTTTAAGTTTTAAGGGTTAAGGGTTAAGGGATAGGGATTAGGGTTTAAGGTATAGTGTTGAGGGTTGATGGTTTAGGGATAGGGTTTAGGTTTAAGGGATTAGGGTTTAGGGTTGATGAATTAGGGTTTAATGTTGAGAGTTGAGGGTTGAGGTTGAGGGATAGGGTTAATGGTCAAGGGATTAGGGTTAAATAAGAGTGTCGAGGGTAGAGGGATTAGGGATAGGGTTTAGGGTTAAAGGTTTAATGATTTAGGGTTGAGGCTTTAGGGATGAGGGTTAAGGGATTAGGGTTTAAGATATAGTGTCGAGTGTCAAGCGTGTAGGGATAGGTTTTAGGGTTCAAGTTTTAAGGGTTAAGGGTCGAGGGATTAGAGTTAAGGATTGAGGGATTAGGGTTTGACGTTGAGGGTTGAGTACATTGAGGTTCGAGGGTTAAGGGTTTCGGGATAGGGTTGAGGGTCGAGGGATTAGGGTTAAGGGATAGGGTTGGAGGGTTTAGGGATAAGGGATTAGGGTTTAAGGTATAATATCGAGATCGTTGAGGGTCTAGGAATAAGGATAGCATTTAGGGTTTAGGGATGAGGGATTAGAGTTGAGGGATGACAAATTAGGGTTGAGGGATTAGGGTTTAAGGTATAGTGTTGAGGGTTTAGGGATAGGGTTTTGGGTTAAGGGATTAGGATTTGATGTTGAGGGTTAAGGCTTTAGGGTTTAGGGTTTAGGGATAGGGTTGAGGGTTGAGGGATCAGAGTTAAGGGTTGAGGGATTAGGGTTTGATGTTGAGGGTTGAGGTTCGAGGGTCAAGGGTTTAGGAATAGGGTTGAGGGTTGAGGGATTAGGGTTAAAGTAGAGTGTAGAGGGTATAAGGATTAGGGATAGGGTTGGAGGGTTTAGGGATAAGGGATTAGGGTTTAAGGTGTAGTATCGAGTCTGTTGAGGGTTTAGGAATAGGAATAACATTTAGGGTTTAGGGATGAGGGATGATGGATTAGGGTTGAGGGTTGAGGGATAAGGTTTAGGGTTGAGGGTTGAGGGATTAGGGTTTAAGGTATAGTGTTGAGGGTTTAGGGATAGGGTTTAGGGTTGAGGGATTAGAGTGAAGGGTTGAGGGATTAGGATTTGATGTTGAGGGTTGATGGTTGAGGATTTATGGTTTAGGGTTTAGGGATAGGGTTGAGGGTCAAGGGATCAGAGTTAAGGGTTGAGGGATTAGGGTTTGACGTTGAGGGTTGAGGGTTGAGGTTCGAGGGTCAAGGGTTTAGGGATAGGGTTAAGGGTCGAGGGATTAGGGTTAAAGTAGAGTGTGGAGGGTATAAGGATTAGGGATAGGGTTGGAGGGTTTAGGGATAAGGGATTAGGGTTTAAGGTATAGTATTGAGTCTGTTGAGGGTTTAGGAATAGGGATAGCATTTAGGGTTTAAGGATGAGGGATTAGAGTTGAGGGATGATAGATTAGGGTTGAGGGTTGAGGGATTAGGGTTTAGGGATAAGGTTTAGGGTTGAGGGTTGAAGGATTAGGGTTTAAGGTATAGTGTTGAGGGTTTAGGGATAGGGTTTAGGGTTGAGGGATTAGAGTGAAGGGTTGAGGGATTAGGATTTGACGTTGAGGGTTTAGGGTTTAGGGTTTAGGGATAGGGTTGAGGGTCGAGGGATCATAGTTAAGGGTTGAGGGATTAGGGTTTGACGTTGAGGGTTGAGGGTTGAGGTTTGAGGGTCAAGGGTTTAGGGATAGGTTTGAGGGTCAAGGGATTAGGGTTAAAGTAGAGTGTGGAGGGTATAAGGATTAGGGATAGGGTTGGAGGGTTTAGGGATAAGAGATTAGGGTTTAAAGTATAGTATCAAGTCTGTTGAGGGTTTAGGAATAGGGATAGCATTTAAGGTTTAGGGATGAGGGATTAGAGTTGAGGGATGACGGATTAGGGTTGAGGGTTGAGGGATTAGGGTTTAGGGATAAGGTTTGGGGTTGAGGGTTGAGGGATTAGGGTTTAAGGTATAGTGTTGAGGGTTTAGGGATAGGGTTTAGGGTTGAGGGATTAGGATTTGACATTGAGAGTTGAGGGTTTAGGGTTTATGGTTTAGGGATAGGGTTGAGGGTTGAGGGATCATAGTTAAGGGTTGAGGGATTAGGGTTTGACGTTGACAGTTGAGGGTTGAGGTTTGAGGGTCAAGGGTTTAGGGATAGGGTTGAGGGTCGAGGGATTAGGGTTAAAGTAGAGTGTGGAGGGTATAAGGATTAGGGATAGGGTTGGAGGGTTTAGGGATAAGGGATTAGGGTTTAAGGTATAGTATTGAGTCTATTGAGGGTTTAGGAATAGGGATAGCATTTAGGGTTTAGGGATGAGGGATTAGAGTTGAGGGATGATGGATTAGGGTTGAGGGTTGAGGGATTAGGGTTTAGGGATAAGGTTTAGGGTTGAGGGTTGAGGGATTAGGGTTTAAGGTATAGTGTTGAGGGTTTAGGGATAGGGTTTAGGGTTGAGGGATTAGAGTGAAGGGTTGAGGGATTAGGATTTGATGTTGAGGGTTAAGGGTTTAGGGTTTAGGGATAGGGTTGAGGGTCAAAGGATCATAGTTAAGGGTTGAGGGATTAGGGTTTGACGTTGAGGCTTGAGGGTTGAGGGATTAGGGTTAAAGTAGAGTGTGGAGGGTATAAGGATTATGGATAGGGTTGGAGGGTTTAGGGATGAGGGATTAGAGTTGAGGGATGATGGATTAGGGTTGAGGGATTAGGGTTTAGGGATAAGGTTTAGGGTTGAGGGTTGAGGTTCGAGGGTCAAGGGTTTAGGGATAGGGTTGAGGGTCGAGGGATTAGGGTTAAAGTAGAGTGTGGAGGGTATAAGGATTAGGGATAGGGTTGGAGGATTTAGGGATAAGGGATTAAGGTTTAAGGTATAGTATCGTGTCTGTTGAGGGTTTAAGAATAGGGATAGCATTTCAGGTTTAGGGATGAGGGATTAGAGTTGAGGGATGACGGATTAGGGTTGAGGGTTGAGGGATTAGGGTTTACGGATAAGGTTTAGGGTTGAGGGTTGAGGGATTAGGATTTAAGGTATAGTGTTGAGGGTTTAGGGATAGGGTTTAGGGTTGAGGGATTAGAGTGAAGGGTCGAGGGATTAGGATTTGACATTGAGGGTTGAGGCTTTAGAGTTTAGGGTTTAGGGTTAAGGGATCATAGTTAAGGGTTGAGGGATTAGGGTTTGATGTTGAGGGTTGAGGGTTGAGGTTTGAGGGTCAAGGGTTTAGGGATAGGGTTGAGGGTCGAGGGATTAGGGTTAAAGTAGAGTGTGGTGGGTATAAGGATTAAGGATAGGGTTGGAGGGTTTAGGGATAAGGGATTAGGGTTTAAGGTATAGTATCAAGTCTGTTGAGGGTTTAGGAATAGGGATAGCATTTAGGGTTTAGGGATGAGGGATTAGAGTTGAGGGATGACGGATTATGGTTTAGGGTTGAGGGATTAGGGTTTAGGGATAAGGTTTAGGGTTGATGGTTGAGGGATTAGGGTTTAAGGTATAGTGTTGAGGGTTTCTGTCATCAAATGTAGATTTATGGGTTTGATTATATTGACTGCCTCTCCAGTTTTGGGGTGTGGATGTTTTGGAATCAATCAGGAAGTCTTCAGGAGACGTTGTGGAAGTGGATTGGCAATCGCTTGATAGAACCCCTGCTATTTATGCTTGGATAAGGATTTGTCACAAACTAGAACTTCTGCTTCCAAAGAAGATTTGTCTTTCTTCCTTGATGGGCATTTTCTATCAAGAACTTGATTATGAGGGCTTGCCCCTTCATTGTTATGCCTATCATATGGCAGAGCATCTGGCAAGCTCTTGCAGGAAACATGAAAAGTTCTCCCTCAAAAACCTTGTGGTCATTCAAGTCTGAAGGGGAAGGTTTGGAAAGAGAAATGCACAGGATGTGATCAATCTATAGTAGGATAAAACGCGAGCGCGTTATAACGCACTCACGTTTTGTCTTGCTATAGAAATGGTAAAAAAGTGTTGACCCCCATGATCCAGGCCCACATGCTCTGTTTTGATATTGATTCTACGCGTGCTCCGACAAAAAAGAAGTGCTTTCATGCTGTTGGGAAGTTCACATGCACATTTGACACATTGTACCATCTTTGCATGATCTTTCCACCACCTTTTCTGCTTTGCCCACTTGAGAAGGAGGAAATAACATAGTTTTCACACCAAGTTTGATATATATCTATTCAAGTTTCAATTTTTGTAGTGTTGCAATGTTAATTGTGATTCAATTTTAGGAATTTAACATTATAGATTGGTTAATAGTATTGTTGTTAGTAATTATATTTGAGTGTTATTCAATTTAACATTGAAAAGGAAGCAAGTGGTGAAAAACTCAAATTGTTGAGGAGTTTGATGCAAGAAGAAAAAAACACTACATAATTAGCTACTCCATTCGAATCTTTATTTTTTAGGTATGTCAAGTCTTTACATGCATGTTCTTTACATTTTCCTTAATTCGGATTGAATTACTTTATCATGCTTTATCATACATGTTTAAAATAGACACATTCCCAATCAAGAAAGCAACCTACAATCTCACATGATGCCATGTATATTTTCTACACTTGGGGCTCTTTAATAATTATGTGTAATAAATAGACCTTAACATACCATGATGTCAAACTATACAAGAATAAATCCTTACAACATAATTAAAATACAATCCCACTATTATCTTGTCATATTAACAAGTTAAAATACAAATGAATAGGTGCCAAGATCATACAAGTATGCACATGACATGATGATTTGTATGCACATATCTTGGGCTAGAACATTCCTTATGCACCTATTCATGATGATTTGTATGCACATGACACAACAATATTTCAAAATTTCCTAATTGTCCTTTGTTGTTAGCACATGATGGTGGTTACCTTGATCGACTATATACCATTCAATACCCTAAATTACAGAGATTAGTCTAATAATTTTTATGATAGTCCTAGGTATGTGATGCAGAGGTAAGGTTCAACTCAATCCAAAGGGCTCATACCAACAATTTCTTCAAATTTCATAAGCTTTCCTCTCAAGCAATCTTCCTATACAAAGGCACAAAGAGGGTCTTCAATACTTCAAAACCTAACAAGGTTACTAGAGGTCTTCTTACCCCTCAGGAACTTAGACACAACCATTCTAAACCCTTACTCAAGTCTACACTCTTCAATTGTTGTCTATTCCTTCACAAGCCACCCAAATCCTAGAAGCCCTAGTACCAACAAAACGCCTTATCAATTCCAAGTTTCAACTTCTTGATCTAAACTGTCATCCACACTTTAACAATGCTCGTTCATCAAAACCCTACTTGAAAGCATCACTTTTCACCAAAAGAAGACATGTGATTTAACAATTATAGATTGTAGTGTTGCAATGTTAATTATGATTGAATTTTAGGAATTTAACATTTAACAATTCCAAGTATTATATTCATCATAAATAAGTCACTTTTAGTCAATAGAAGCCAAAATACATCTATTTACAAATTTGGTGTCTTACCTTGTCCTCCTTGGTTTTCTCCATGGATCTCCATCATTGTCTTCATGAATCATATAATTCATCATGTCATAGTGCCTTCATCATTCCATAATTGACTATCCCACTTGACAAGAGGCCTAATTAGGCTTGTGCAAATAGGTCACTATAGGTTTTTTGATCTCCAGGCTTCCAATCTTCAAAGCAAGACACCAAACATGTCAAATTGGGTCTGCCTCAACCTTTTCAAGCATTACAAACACCTTCCAAAGAGTTTCTCTACAAACCCTAACCCTTATGCAACTTAATTGCCTAAAACCATGAGTTTTCATCCTGGAATAATTTGCCTCTAAAATGCACATGATTATCTACTAGAGTTTGGCATTGCCATATTGATGAGCCTTGACTTTAATAATTGTCTCTTGATATCCCTTCTTCACCCTCTACACTAATCCAAAGCATGCCCTAGTGTGATGTCTCCCACGATCTCAATCACATATCCTTTCATGACTAGATGGCTATCAACAAGTAGTCAACATGAAGTCCCATGTACTCTTCACTTGTAGCCTCAATAGGTGACTCTCCTTTGACCTTATCCTCATCTAGGACTAAAGTGAACTTTGTACCATAATGCTTTGTATGGCTGCAATAACATTGTGCAATAATTCTTTGTATGTATGTAATAATTTTCTTTGTATGCTTTGTACCTATTTTTGTTGAGTGACATTTACTCTTTTACATGATGATTGTATGTACATTTACTATGAAGGGTTGAATGACATATATTTTAGTTATTTGTATGGATTCATTTCTTAGGAACTAATATCGGTCTCTTTATCATGCTACAGACAAATTCTCCATCATGCCGAGGAAACAATAAAGAATTAAGACAACACGTGAAGAGATAGAAGCTAAGAATGCAAAGAAAGCAGTGGCTATGAGGGAACTTCGTGAGAAGAGGAAATAGGTCATGATAAATGAAGACATGCCAATTGAAGAGGGACTGCAGCCATCGTTCCCACCTCAACCTCAAGGTATGCCATCTATTCCATCTTCGATCGAAGGTATGCCATCTAACCCATCTCATTTAAATATTGATGAAATTCCTAATGTTGAGATAAATTTACCTAACTTAACACCACCTAGAATTTTGCATAGAAAGCCAAAGTATTTGATTGATATTGGTGAGAATATTTTGCAGCCAATGGAAGGTAAGATTCCAAAAAGCACTTGGAGAAGATATGCTCATAAGATTTGGAGATTGTTCTTTGAAAAGTTAAATGAGACCACAAGATGTCAACTATTTGTTGAAATGATGCGAAGTATAAAGTATAGGTCCATCATGAAGATTCTTAGGTTGAGAACATCAGAGGTAGCTCAAGTGAAAAATCTATTGTCAAGAATCTAATGAGTACGTATGAGAGTGTGGGTAACACCTCATGCACAAAAGATAGTAATGCAACACAAGTCAAGCAGTCAAATGAGGAAAGCTCATTTCATTAGAAAGACAAGTCAAGCATTGAGAAATAATAGGAAAATTTTATCAAGAGCCGTTGGAAGACGCCAAAGAATTGAGGACACTAATGCCAATGAATTATGGGTGTTCTCAGGGAGACTACCACGAAAAGATAAACTAATTGTTGAAGAATTTGAAATCACTAATTGAAGACTTTTGGAAGAATTATACAAGGGTATCTCTGAATCAAAGGGATGTGGTAAGAAGGAGAATTGGTAGTCGGAATCGTGAGCCACATCCAAAGCATTTTTTGGATATGACTCAAACATAGTTTTTTGGTAAATTTCTAGAGAAGTATCCTCAAATTAAAATTTGTCAAAGATATTTTCAAATGCTAAAACCTTTCTATGTCAAGATAAATCACACACACACTACTTGTTGTAGATTACATACTGAATTTTCTAACCATTTTGATGTTTATCGGTCTATATGTTTAGATTTGCATACTAACAATGTTTTGTAGGGTTGTGGTATACGTGCCCCACCAACATGTTCAAGAGACTTCATATCAAGAATGTTTTGTGAAAGAGAGGAAGGTCAAATATTCTATAAGAAATTATGCTTGGATGGCACATGTCAGCATTGCGGTGGCTTGCAACGTATGCCAATATGTGAACATATGGAAAGAACACATGCAGTTGGAAACGAACTAGTAGAGTTCAGAAAGTATAAAATAGTGGCATACAATACAAAAGATGGTAAAGAAGCAAAGAGGTGTGAATTGGTTATTGAAAAAATTTCAGTGTATTAGTTTATACCTATATTTTGTGACAACATAGTGTATGGGTATGCAAGACATGCCCATAGAGCTTGATGGTTGGACTTGCAATTCAAGTTATGCAAGGACACATTTCTAGTTGGTAGCATTATTTCCGTCATCGACTTTGCAGAGAACTATAGTCTACAGCCATAGCATGAAGTGCAATCACAATATTACAACTCTACACAGGTTTCTATATTTGTGCACATCGCATTCATTCATGTGAATGATAGTACAGAGGATGACAGAAAGATCATAAGGGAGTATCATTTCTATATCAGTGATGATCGTACACATTCTACGGAGTTTGTGTAAGGTTTCTTTCAGGTGTTCTACAATGATTTGGCTAGAAGGGCCATATCGTTAAGTCAGTATATCATATGGTCAGATAACTATGCATCACAATTCAAGAACTTGCAGAATTTCTATTGGCTGAGCAGGAGGCATAATTTTATAGGTGTTCAGCATATGTGGAACTTTTGTGAGGCCGGGCATGGAAAGGGGGAGCATGATGGTGCAGGAGCATGTATCAAAAGAGCCATAGCACGAGAAGAGTTAAAATATACAGACAATGCAAAGTTGACAGATGCAAAATCAATCGTTGAGTGGTGTAATGCTTCCATGGGTCTAGGTAATGAAGGTAAGTCTTCAGTTCGTAGATTTTTTTGGTTGATAGATGATACTAACATTGCACCATATGAGGACTATTCTACACTAACAGGATCAAGTGAGATGCACTCTTTCAGAAGCTCAATTGCATCTTCATGGAGTATCCATACACGAAAGATGTCATGTTTTTGTTCTTCCTATACAATTCAAGCCTGGGATGAGTGCGAGTCAAAGGAGTGGGTTGACGAATGGCAGTTAAGTTATCTTAGCCCACTTGACACGTATCGACCCTCGATGGCACTAGAACTAACACAGATGGAATCATTAGTTGACTTTGACCACATATAAGATCTAGTTCAACTAGGTAATATATCTATTTGCATAGTTTTTAAAATTCCTAATGTCATCTTAATTTGTAGTGTTTTTGTAATGTTGACTAATTTCATCTAATTTGCTACACATATCAATGTAGGGCATGTATATGTAGTTATTGCAGATGAAGATAACGAACAAGGAACAAATTATTACTTGTGTCATTGTGTTGAGGCCAAAAAGAAATTGGAGGCCCTAGTTACAGATGGAGAAAACATTGAATACCCTACAGGCTCAGTGTTTGTTACTGGAACTTGGATTAGAAGGTACCCACATAAGAGTGTTAATGTTTAGCTATTTTAGGACTTTGACACGCATCAGAAGATTCTTCATTACTCGAATGTTGTCGTGGCATCCAATGTCTATTTGATACAATATCAGGGTAGACCTTTGAACAAGACCTTGTGGAAGGTGCGTGAGTTTGACCATGAGGCAATACTTGACACAATAAAGAGTAGAATAGACCCAGATGGTTCATTGGATTAATTTGTAAGTATTCATATTGATTTTGTAAAGTCATGTTACATTGAGTAGTAAGTATGCACATTAATTTGTAAGGTTTGTCTTTTTTTATTTGCTGCTACATTTTTACACATATACACATTTTTACATCATCATGTTATGCTTCATGGGGTTAGACCTAAGTGATGGATGAAGTTGATCTTAAGAGTAATGTATAAAATCTAGGTAATGTATAAAATATAGGTGTCTTGTTTTCTAACTAGATAATAGGTGTCTCTAATTGTGTCTTAGGTATATATGATATGTCAACTAGGTAGATAGAGACTAGAAAAAGGTATTTAATCTAATCTAGGTGTTTTAGGTAGATACTATATATCAACGATCTGTCTAGAGACTAGAATAAGGTATAATCGAGAATGATCTAGGTGTCTTCTAGGTAGGTGTCTTCTATAATTTAAGCTAGGTGTCTTAGGTAGGTACTATATGTCAACTAGGTCTACCATAATAGGTGTCTTAGGTAGAACTATAATCTAGGTGTCTAGTTGACTTAGGTCTAGACTACGAAAGGTATAAAGACTAGGTGTCTTAGGTCTACTATGTCTATAAAATCTAGATACATACTATACAATAGGTGTCTTAGGTGTCATACGTCTACTAGAATACACGTGTTTTAGGTCTTAGGTGAGGCCACATAAGCTTCCACCTTCATGTGGTTGGCCTTGTTAGTATAGAATATTTATATTTCTTGAAGCTAAGGGAAGCTCTTTTTCTTAATAGGAGAACTTTATCGACTTCAGTTGCACTAATGGTACAGGGGCACCCAAGTTGTCATGCCTCCAAGAGGGGTCAAAAAGTAAAATTTTGTTTTGATTGAGTCAATTTTATGTAATAAGGTCTTCTAAGACCATTTCATATATTTTTGAGTTAGTTTGAGTCATTTGGGGTCAGTTTGAGTCTTTGAGTCTTGTTGCAAAAAAGTGTCAATGTTGTCAAGTTACACAAAATAACTTTTGCATTTTTGCATTTTTGGTGTCTTGCTCCTGATGCAACCAAACTGAAAGTTCCAACGCATCCATATGGGTACGTTTAGGGTAGGCATGGTCCTATTTTTCACCTAAACATGCTGAAACAGTCTGAGCTACATTGTACCGACGATGTCCCTGAAGAGTCCAAAGTGCAAAAAAATAGCAATTTTTGACGAGCTGTTACTCAGAAACTGTGTCACTTAGAAACATTTAGTCTGAGGCAACATGATCATGTAGGGTTACTCTACAATAACCACTCTTAATTTTTTATATCTCTGAGGTATTTTTCCATGGTGAAAGGTTTTATGCTACCCTAAAAATTGTCATAAGGAGGTAGTGTAAAGTTGCAAAGGGGTGTAACTTTCATCCTACTCTTGATGTGACCAAACTGACTATTCCAAACCGTCCGGATGGGTATGTTTACACTAGGTATGGTCCTGTGTTTTACCCAAACATGCTGAAACAGTCTGAGCTACATTGTACCGATGATATCCCTGAAGAGTCCAAAGTGCAAAAAGGTAGCAATTTTTGATGATATGTTATTCAGAAACCATGTCACTTAGAGACATTCTGTTTGAAGCAACGCAATCACGTAGGGTCCCTCTACAATAACCTCTCTCAGTTTTTATATCTTTGAGGTGTTTGCCCGTGGTGAAAGGTTTTCTGCTGCCCCAAAAATTGTCAGAAGGAGGCAGTGTAAAGTTGCAAAGGGGTGTAACTTTCATCCTACTCCTGATGCGACCAAACTGACTATTCCAACACATCCAGATGGGTATGTTTAGGCTAGGCATGGTCCTATTTTTCACTCAAACATGCCAAAATAATTCGAGCTACATTGTACTAACGATATCCCTGAAGAGTCCAAAGTGTAAAAAGGTAGCAATCTTTGACGAGATGTTACTCAGAAACTGTGTCACTTAGAAGCATTCTGTCTAAGAAAACATGATCAAGTAGAGTCTCTCTACAATAACCTCTCTAATTTTTTTATATCTTTGAGGTGTTTGCCCGTGGTGAAAGGTTTTCTACTCCCACAAAAATTGTTAGGAGGTAGTGTAAAGTTGTAAAGGGGTGTAACTTTCATCCTTCTCCTGATGCGACCAAACTGACTATTCCAACACGTCTGGATGGGTACATTTAGGCTAGGTATGGTCCCATTTTTCATCCAAACATGCTGAAATACTCTGAGCTACATTGTACCGACGATATCCCTGAAGAGTCTAAAGTGTAAAAATGTAGCAATCTTTGACGAGATGTTACTCAAAAAATGTGTCACTTAGAGACATTCTGTTTGAGGTAACGTGATCATATAGGGTCCCTCTACAATAACCTCTCTCAATTTTTTATATCTCTAATGTGTTTGCTCGTGGTGAAAAGTTTTCTGCTACCTCAAAAATTATCAGAAGGAGGCAGTGTAAAGTTACAAAGGGGTGTAACTTTTGTTCTTCTCCTCATGTAGCTAAACTGACAGTTCCAACGCGTATGGATGGGTATGTTTAGGCTAGGCATGGTCATGTTTTGTACCTAAACATGCCGACATAGTCCGAGCTACATTGTACCGACGATATCCCTGAAGAGTCCAAAGTGCAAAAAAGCATCAATCTTTGACGAACTATTACTCAGAAACTGTGTCACTTAGAGACATTCCATCTGAGGTAACGTGATTATGTAGGGTCTCTCTATAATAACCTCTCTCAGTTTTTTATATATTTAAGGCATTTACCTGTGGTGAAAGGTTTTCTGCTACCCCAAAAATCATCAAAAGGAGGCAGTGTAAAGTTGTAAAGGGGTGTAACTTTTGTTCTTTTCCTTGTGCAGCCAAACTGACAGTTCCAATGTGTTTGGATGGGTATGTTTAAGCTAGGCATGGTCCTTTTTCGCACCCAAACATGCCAAAATAGTCTGAGCTACAAACACTAACTAGTCTTCAATCTTCAAACACTACAAATACCATGATATCCTACATAAAGCTATCTTTTAGCCTTTTATAAATGCATGCCCATCAAATTCAACCGCATAGAGATGACTATTTGTATTCCAAATCCCTTTTAAATACTGACCTTCCAATCCTTTTTCCCGTCCTCATATCAATTAAATATGACCTTCGATTATGATTTGGCACTCGGGCTTATGAGAGTTTACCAGAGAGGCTAGTTGAGTTAGGTTGAAGGGCTGATGAACTAATGACTTAAATACCCTTTAGTAGGTTGACTTAAGTGATAGTAACCTGTGATTATAAGTCAATATTAAATTAAAACAAAAGTGCACTTTACACATGATAGGCAATTGAGGGTTTTAAAGTCTTAAGAAAAGTAGATTCTTTTTAGGGTTTAATGCCCAATATGCAAACCCTAACTATCAATAAGAAAGACTTAAAAATTCTAACTTTTATCAAGAGATATCTAGGACATTTCAGAGACCTCAGGGACATCAATTAGAGTATGACACTTATCATAGGCTTAGGGTTCTAAGATATGAACAACTTCATGTTTGAATCAAACTCATGAGTCCCCTTGATAAATATAACTCTCCTTGATGATGACATTAAATTATGATTATGAAAGCTTGTGTCTTCTCTAACTTCTTATTGCATGAACAAAACCACATCCACCATGAAATTGAACCTTGCATCATATCAACCTTCCAAGATAGACCTTATCATGAAAACCATATTCACAACAAAAACTTGCATGAACAAAACCACATCCACCATGAACATGTAATAACCTGCACCTGTTGTTCTTTTGATTTATCTTTTTTTTAATGATATATTTTTTAGTTTTTTCTGTGATATTTCAGAACTAGATAGAAGATGCAGAAGGGTGTTTTCATTTTCTTGAAGTGTGTATGTCAGAATACGAGAAATATAGCATTCAACTGAAAACCTAGAAAAACTTCAACAGATATGAATTAAATAATGAAGACCCAGTTCATAAAATGGCATAAAATGAATAACCATCACATACCCATGTCAAAATAAGCATCTTCATATTTCTGCTGTTGACGGACCAACAACATGACAATAGAGTTTTGCATTGAAAGTATCAGTAAATGCAAGGAAACAATCTACAACTATCAGCATAGACCCTTAGGTCAAAAACAACTACTAAGCAAGGAAGAACAACCCCAATAAACTCCAAACAACTACTCCAAGAAGTACGACCAACATATGAAGTGGTACGACCTACACATGAAGAGGTACGGCTAGCAAAATGAAGTATGACCAGCAATGAAAAAATAGCAGTCCCAACCCTTCTCAAATCTACAATACAATCTGTCACTAATACTCTTCCTCAACTGCAATAAGATATATCATGTTATCTCCATCTCCGTCAATGGTGGTATCAAAATGAAGCTCAAATACAGCCACTGAGTATGGCTGCTCCAAAATCCCCTTGGGTGATCTTTCACACCTGTGGAAGATTGCTACCAATGGTGGTTTCCGTCACCAAAAGCCCTGGCTAGAAGAAATCCCCCAAACCCTCATTTGCAGAGCAAATAGAAGCATAAAATTTAATATCAAGAATCAATAACTTTTCCCACTCTTTGCCTTTTTATAACTCCACAAGTGGGTCGACCCATATGAGAGGGAAATGTTATTTTTAAAATTTCTTTTTATTCCTCAAAGGGGCATCCAAATCCCTTAGTGACTTATTTTTGCATTTTTCCTTATTTCTCCAAAGTCACTGACATTAATTAATTAAAGTTCAAATATAATAATAAAGTATAACTTACGGACTTTAATATGAAAGCCCAAATGGTCACAGAATCCCATGAGTTATAGACCATTGGAAAGATCTTGGCAAAACGCTCCATCTTCAATAAAGAGTTTCCTAAAATAGCCAACTTCATGACTTACTTAAAATAGTAAGTCCCAGCTAGAATGTCAGAAACTGACCAAACGAACTCCCAGAGTTCCCTAACCACTTTGGTTAGTCTACAGGAACCAAGTATAGACTAACTCACTAGAAAAAGGGGACATTACAGAACATGAACCTTGCATCATATGAACCATGTTTGTTTTGTGCAACATCAACATGAACTGAAAGACCTTATCATGAAAACCATATTCACAACATCATGCACCTCATGACCATCACCTACCTTGAATCACTGTATCACCTTATCAACATCATGACATCAACCTTGACATCAATGACAAACAACCTTGACCCTTTGACTTCAATGACAACCTTGAACCTTGATTGTTGATGACTTATGGAAGCCTATAGCCCCAATGTTATGTTGCATACTAAAATTAGGTAAGACTCAATGTACTCTCACAACCTCGCCTTATATGGAAGAGGAATTACATTTAATAACCACAATGGTCATTAAGTGCTCATAAGCATATGATTTTGACTATCTTATTCAAAACAACAAACATACTCTTTGCATCCCAATATGGTATAATAACAAGAAATTAAGAAATATTTTCAATTGAGAAACTCATAAAGAATATGGATTAGCATACTCATTTGAATATTTTCAAACGAGCAACTCATAAAGAATATGAATATTTTCTATTCAACATGATGATTCATTTTTATTTTAAATACAACTTTTATCTTTTAGTTCCAGAATGAGGTTTAGGTGATACTTGAATAATAATAGCTGGCTTATTGGATCAAAAAACATCCTATGTAATACAATTGGACTTTAAATATTTGAAGTAACCATCTACAAATATCCATTGAAACATAGATTTATAATGCAAATATGGATGCCATCAATAAAAAAGATTTGTATTAACCAAATATCCATACATCAATATCTGTTGATATAAGTATAATATATATATAATAGCCATATAGGCATACAATGTCTCTTATATGCAATACAAAATATATATCCACAAATGCCATATAGGCATACAACAAAGGACCCCAATAAGCATTCACTCCCCTCTGTTCGGAGAAGGGAATAGATCACGAGTAGCCTTTGATCTTTGAGAGGATGGAGACATGTATGAGGGCGGTCTACTACGAACCCGAGGGCTGCTCCTCCTATTTAGTTCTTCATGGATCTGTAGCTGTTACAATAAAAAAGTATAGACATTAATATATAAAAATTACATGTTATAAAAAATGAAACATTTAACAAAATAATCACTTATAGCTACCATATAATCTGACTCCTCATTTGTCTTAGTAGCAGGATTAGGCTGTGGTGATGTCATGTCCTATAGAAACCATCCAAATGGAAATAAAACTTCAAATCAATAATCATTTGATTTTTTAAAAATAAACAACTATAACAATGAATGTAAATTAAAATTTACTAATCTGCCTCATACCCCCATCAATGGCATGGATCTATGAACCGCAATGGACACACCATGCTCCATTGCCCTATGAACTTTGGGAGGTGTTTCCACAGCCTACATCATTTAAAAATAAAACAACATTATTCAATTATGAAACTAGAATAGTGATGCAAGTCATGGTTCCTAACATACACACACGTTCACCTAAACATGGAAGTACACACAATAAAGCACACTATGATATTCATTATCAATAATGCATCACTATGATACAACTAGACACATAATACACATAATCATAGTGAATATTTTGTTCTCTTGGTGATATACTATAACTCTTTCTTATAGATGTAGGGATGGAAGAAATTGAGCCAATAGGATTGACATAAGTTTGTAGGGAAAAGGGTTAGTGTAGATTTGAAGATTTTGGTTAGGGGTGACTTGTTGCCCCCATAATTAATACCTAAAACCTAGATGATGTTCAAGTCAATCATATGTTATATAAGATGTCATAGGATGATGCCCCTCTTTGGTGTCATGTCCTAGGGTCTAATTAGATGAGATTACTAGAGAGAATTTGTCGAAGAATAGTGTGGAGGGGATCAACAAGCTTTGGTAGACAGGTATGAAAAATGTGGTAGCATAGACAAGGCAGTGAGCTGTTTGAAAAGATGCCTCAAAGAAAAGTGGTCTCATGGTGATGTCCTTGTCTATGCATCTGCTTCTCATGGCATTCCATGAGAGCACATTTCTTTGAGGTATTTTAAAACTATATTATAATTGAAAATTTGTCATCTATCAACATCTAGCTATTAGTTATGCAATGTTTAATAATGCTTTGAGTTTGAAAGATGTGCAATGTAATGTAATCAATGATACGAATATAAAATACAAAAATCTAATAAGTACAATTCATGTTAGTTAAACTATTTATTTTATTACCTCAGTGAAGCTTTGAACTACACCATCACTGGCAGGTGTTGCCGTGAAATCTCCAAGATTAACCTATTCAACATCCAAAATCAGATATTAGAATACCATTCATATAACAATTCTATTCACATGTAATATTTATAATTGTTTACTAGTTACATATCTCGGCAGTAGATGTCGTAGTGTAAAACGCAAGTGGAGTATTGCTGAGAACTACATCAATGCTATGACCCTGAAATTTCATCAAAATCATCAAACTAAATTAGTTAATCTTGCATTTCAAAAATGAAATTTAATAAATTAAATTCAATGAACTTGCTAATATTTACCTGAGTATCAAGGCCGAAAGTCTCGCTTAGGAGGGTATCTGTCATCACCATCTACTCAGCTGTAGATGTAGCCTGCATACCTGCGTCCTGACTATCCATGGGGTCATAACCACAGGCTAACCTGTAAGTCTAACAAGTATGGGGTGGAACCCTACTCCTCGCACTATCTCCCAACCTATGCTGTGCTGCAAGACTGGCATGCTCTATGATGCTCTGGGTCAAGGCACTAATGGATTGAAGTGTCTCGACCTCAACACTCTCCTTCACAATGGAAGGGATAAACACATGCTCATGGGCTGGTCTACTGATTACTTGTCTCACTGGCCGTTGTGGGTCAACATGTGCCCCAGGTTTGTCTTGTGCTGACCCCTACCTCTACCCTAAAACTCCCGCATATCAAAATAGTTTGGCACTTTATTGAGGACAAACTCGCAGTAGAGTTTCCTCAAAAAGTATTGCGGGACCTCATTATTGTTGCATGGAGGATGGTCAAAAACCATCCACCACCTCTACCCAAAATTGTCCCTTATAGCTTGGTTGTTGCACCAATGGATAGGGAACCTCTTGCATGCAATGGGTGGAGGTTGCTTTGCTTGTGGACTTGTGAAAATGGAACACAAGTCCAATTTTGTAATTTGTAACTTTTTCACTTCTTCATATGATAGCATGTCTACATAATACTCTCTAAACTCTCTCCTCTTATCCAACCAACTAGATATTTGCTTGCTAATTGAATCTACATTTGATAACATAGATTCAAGAGACTAAGCAAGCGTGGATCTATGCAAGGTTGAAGTTGAAGGATCTTTCAACCTTGCAATTATGTCTTCAATTTTTTTTTTATTGTTTTCAATTTGCCCCATTAGATTTTCTTGTGTTCCAGGGGCATGTCAAGGAATGGATGGAGGAGTTTGTTGTTTGGGTTGTTCTTCGACAGGTATTTCCTGTTCAGGATTTTATGGATTTTGAGGAGGAGGAGGTGCATTAACATTTCCTGACAATTAAGGAAATTTACATCAAAAATCAACTCAAAACCTACCTATTTAGAAACAAATTTAGAAAAAAAAAAAAAAAACTCACTCCTTTGTCCTGCTCGACGTCGTGGTGGCATTTTGGCAATGAATTAGCAAGATTTTGGTGTTGAATTGGGTTTTCAAAAATGCGAGCGCGCTCCTTAGGGTTTGCAGGCCACGGGTGTAGAGAGAATAATAGAAATTAAATGAGCAAAAATGCTCTTTTTTATATATAATTAAACATAATGCGCTCGCGTTATGGTTTGGTTTTGCCAAGCCTTTGGCTTGTCATTACCAAACCATAACGCGAGCATGTTATAACACAAGCGCGTTATAATGCGCTCGTGTTGTCTTAATTTTTTTTGAAAAAATGTTGGCCACTTTTTGGCCCCCGAACTTTTTGCACTTTTTCATATATCATTCTTCATCTTTACTGATAACAAACAACCCAAACGGAGTGTTGACATCAATAGTGACAACCTTAGGTAACATATGTGCAACAATATGGCAAGGTCGACTGTAATAGTCAAGGCCAAATGTATTTTATGCCAAGGCTGACTATAGTAGTCAATGCTAAATGATATTATATGGCAAGGTCGACTGTAATAGTCAAGGCCAAATGTATTTTATGCCAAGGCTGACTATAATAGTCAAGGCTGAATGATAATATATGGTAAGGCCGACTGTAATAGACATGGCCAAATGTTTTATATATATTAAGGCTAACTATAATAGTCAAGGTTGAATGTATCTTATGTTTAGGCTAGTCCTATAATAGTCAAGGATGAGTGCATTTATATGTGGCAAGGCCAACTGTGATAGTCAGGGTTGAACGTTATATGTGGCAAGGTCAATTGTGATAGTCAAAGGCCAAAGAGTAATTATTATTCAAAACTACTGTATTTTATAATAAGGTCGATTGTGCTAGTCTAAGGCTAAGAGTAATTATTATTCAGAGAAACTATATTTTTTAATAAGGCCGAATGTGATACCATATGGAGGCCGAAGGTGGACAATGTAGACCAATTTATATAAAGACCCACTACTATCTGAAACTAAGTTCAGATTTAGCAATGTAATAATAAGTCAATGGTAGATTTAATGAAAGACTCAGAAGGAGTTCATTCACAAAAGAAAACCTTTCTTAGTAGTAAAAGATTATGAAGGTTATGAGAATGTTTAGAAAGCTTTTAAAGCAAGTAAAAGAGATAAAGTCATAGTGTAAAACCACTTGACAATAGAATATTATTTCATTAGAAAAATGAAGGGAACTTGAGCTTTTAGTAGATATTATTATCCTGAATTATTTATATCCTAGTTTTGGTGGAAGGAAAATCTTATACCAAATTATAAGCTTAGTAAAGCTATATGAATGTCTTTTGAAACACTTTTTAAGTCAATGAAAAGTCAAGGTTTAGGCTATTGTGAGTGTTACATCCCCAATTTTTGTCTTGCTAATACTTTTTACTCTTACTTGGATATAAGTAAATCTATTATGATGTTTAGATTAATGTTAAGGAAAGACATACATTCTATTGAATGTCATTTATGGAATTATGGAAATGAATATGTTATGTCAATTTAATAATTGTATTGTGTGAATTTGGTTTATTAATTGATCGTAATCTGTTGATTTCAAGATTGATACATGATTGCAGGTTTTTAGATGACTCTCAGAGAAAAGAGAGAGTATCTTTCGAGGAGAGAGATATAGACCTCGGGTTATGAGTGATTATTTGCTAAAATGAGTATGAGTGTTTAATGGAAACGTGAACCAGTATCATTAGAGGTAAGTCTTGTCTTGTCAGTGTACTTTTGAATCTAGTCGACAGGTAGTCGATACCTTTCGATTCATTTTTAGTCAAGTCGTATATGTGTCGACATAGTCGTTTGTAAAGTAAATGATTTCATCTGAGTAGAACTTTGACCAATTATGATTAATGTAGATATTACGACGTCATTGTCATAAAATGGTTATTATTGAGTCACTTAGTGTTTTATTGTCGACATTTAACATCAAATGATGATCTCATCAAGACAAGTTGACGTGATTTTAACAAGGGATTGTGAAGGGGAGACAAGCTCGACCCATTCACATTATCTGTAAACCTCTGATTTATTACTATTATATTTATTGATCAAATCATAAACTATCGAATAGGATTGATGTCATGTAAACCATATTTGTGCATCGATTGAGGATAATACCTCATGGTTGTTAGTAATGCTTACTCTAATGAGCAGTTGTAGGCATATATTGGAATGCCTTCATTGTAATAAGTGATGGAGTGGATCACTTAAAGTGATCATTAATGATCAAACAATGGTTTAATTGATTGTGTCGATCTCTTTCAAAGAGGAGTCTTGGTATTAATACCCCACTCGATGAGCTCCCCCACATTTTGTGTCCTCCTTCAACATTTGTTAGACTTTGCTGATAATGTGGTTTCAGTTGAAACTGAATCGATGCTGGACTGCATCGAATTCTATTATGTCTCCAACTGTGTTAGTGGAGAAGAGCAAATATAGGTGACTCATTATGAGTTGAATGCAAGTCTTTAAAAGCCATGACTCAATAAGAGTTGAGAGGATAATAGGAATCAGGGATGCATAAGAGGGATCACTGTTATCAGCAGAAGTGAAAATAGCTAGTGCAGAGAGGAATCAAGGCAACAATTTCCTATAGCCATCGATTGGATTTTATCTCTGCAACTTTTTCTTACTCTAAGCTGCCACCACTAGGTATCATACATGCCCCATATGCATTGCTAATATTAAAATATCATACATTCTTTATGTCCTCTGTTTGTCTTGTTGAGGGTATCCGAATGTGCCAGTAAGGCTTTTCTTTCATTCCAATGTATATTAGATTAAACCAAGGGAGTTGATGGAATAGAATCACTCTTAGTGCTCTTTTTAAACTGTTGAAAAACCTTCAGGAGTCTCGATAGCATCCATTAGTATGGTGGGCTGATGCCTGAAAGTAGTTAAAGTCTATTCAGTGATGTTAAAGCCCAATATAGTTTTATAGTTTGAGGAAGTGTATACATGTTATATTGCTGGTAATGATTGAATAATCATTGTATATTATACATTGAAGAAGGATAAACTAGTCATCGATTGCCTTATAAACTAGTCATTCCAATGAAAGAGTCTTATCATGTATTAAGTCTAGGATATGGATATATGTAAAACATGCAAAAACTTTCGAAGATGGTAGTGTAAACTAAGAATATAATAGGTATATTCATTAACTGTAAGTAATATGTTTTCAACATAAAGCTAGGTTATTGTCATTTAAAAACCATTCTTGGTTTAGAGTACTTATACATATGTCAAATGAAAAGATTTCTTTTCAAAAGAAACTTAGATTCTTAGTAAGCTATTGAAAGCTACCTTTTGTCCAATCAAGTGATAGATCACTAGAGATATTAAGATAGAGGAAGTAAGGTCCATAGGACCATCTTTATTACCTATTCTTTTAATATTGAAGAGTATAACATTGTAGTAAACCATTATGATGGAATTAGACTAAGTCTAACTAGAAATGATCTTGTATGGAATCATATATGAGTTTATATATTGTGATTGTTATGACATCATGTTTAAGAAAGTAGAAAAGTATTCATACTCCTTGTGTAGAAGGTATTATCTATTACTGAACCATATTATGCTCAATCTCGATATAGTTAAACCATGGGTCATTTATAAACCTTAGTCTCATAGATATGAGATATGGATATTTTGAAATAGCGTATTTTCTCAAGGGTTATTATGAAAACCCTAGAGTCAAATATGAACCAAATGGTTAGTTATGTCATATGGACTTATCTAAGTCAAGTAGACTAAATTATCATGACAAGATGTTAAAACTATCCACGTAAACATAGTTGGTGAGGATAAACTACGATAATACAATAGTATCCAAGTCGACTAGGGGTGGGTGAACACTATGACCACGTTCATTGCGAACGTTATTGATATTAAAACTTTGGCCAAAGTAATGCATTCATTTTATGCATGCATTGTCGGTTCATTGTATCTAGATTGCACAACCTATCAAAAATCATACCTAGCTAGAGGGAATCTAGGGTTGTATGGTTGATAGAGTTGTGTAGGATACAACACTATGTACTCGGGAAGGCAAATTACCATTGGTCACCTTTGGTCTATATTCCTCATGAAGGGTAGGGCCACTTCCTATGTGGAAGATGTGTGGGAGACCACCGGTTTGTGGATGGAGGTAAATCACTGGAAAGATACTCTCTCTCCAAGCATAAAACATGCCAGGGCTTGTGATAAAGATGTAAGACATTCAAAAGTAGTAATTATTCCAAATTTGTTTATGTAATTGATTTGCTTTTGCAGATATTGTAATTGAGAAAGACAATATGATTTATTGTATTTTGTAAGAGAAATCTTGTAATTGTTGTTACTTGATTATATATTAAATAAAAGAAAAATTTTCTCCCTCTCATTTTTACCTTGTTAAATTACTCTATGGTAAATTTTTGGTTTTTACTAATTTTTTAGAACATGGATATTACAGTGAGATTTGGAATTCTCTTTTGATATACAAGAAGAAAAGTATTTTATTTGCATATGACTACCCATATCAACAGATTATGAGTTGAATATGAGATTTATATGGCTTAAGACAGATAGAATCTTTATTTGATAATCTATAAGGATTAAGTGCCAACCTTGTATGTGTAGCTGACTATGGATGAACATGAGATTAGGTGGACAAACCATTAAGTAGATGACATGATGTCATAGACCCATGTTTACAAGGATGCATAGAGGGACTCAATATATGTTTACACCAGTCATCTAAGCTTACATCCCCATACTTGTCAAGGAAGATTCATAGATAAAAGTATATTTATTTAACAATGATGTCTCCAAGTCAAGAAAAGAGTGAGTGAACATACGAATTTATTTATAAGAAACTTTGGCCAAAGTAATACAAAAGTCACTTCTTGCATTGTCGGTTCACAGTGTACTAGATAACTGAATAATCAAATTGGGTCATACATAGCTAGAGATAGATTAGAGTTGTAAACCTGATAGTCTTTAGCTAGGACACATCACTAGTTCTCAGATGGCATTTGGAATTAGTTGATTCTCATTATCTATTAACCTCATGAAGGGAAGGGCCACTTCCAAAAAGGAAGGTGTGCGGGGACTGCTAGTCTGTGGTTGGAGGAAAAGCACCAGGGTGATGCTCTTTCTCTCCATTTATGATTTGATTTATGTGCCGGATGGTCATACGGGAATAGTCTCTGTGAGAATGGTGCTTCAATCAACCGTTCAGTCAGTGGGCCCTGGCCCCCCCCTCAGATAAATTACAGAGAAACTACAGGAATGGGGACCAGAGTCATAAGAAATATGACTAGTATGAGATATTGTGCAAATTGCTAGTCACATGTGAAGCGACCTTCTTTGAAATATGTACATTGATCTTGGTTATTGCAATGAAATATATTGATTATGGATATTTCTCTTAATTTGTTTTTTTAAAAAATGTGTGAGTGAATATTTATTCAATTATGATTAAGTTTTATTTAATATTCGAGTTGGGATGTTACACTAAAGATTGTGGACTCAAATGTTTCCTTGTTTGTAATCCAAGTTCATTGACTAGTATTTGGGAAATCAAGTTTGCTTGTGAACAAGTTTCAAATAGGGAATTTATCTTCCTTCCCTTGAGTTGAAGCTTCACATCAAACAACATGATCATCTCACTCTCCTCTTGATCATCATCACTACCCACACATGCTTCTTTCCTCATAGTGGCACATGACAAATGATCATCAACATTAGAGGTGAACTCAATTTCATTCACTTTCTTGCTACAACTATCACCTATATATTCTTCTTGTACTTTTTAAAAGGGCACAACTTTAGGTGTAGCTTCCAACAAGCCTGTTTATTATGTGCTTCTTTCTCACAATTTTTAAAAATGCTTTTTTTTTTGCTTTTCATGGTGGTATTAGAACTCTTCTTGTATTTCCACTTACCTTTCCCCTTTTTTAAGTCCTAACCTTATTGTGTATCCTTCTTCCTATGATGTTTTTGTTAATTAGATGAGTTTTTCTTGTTGTCCATTTCCACATAGTGGGCTTGTGTGCATGCCTCATCAATATTTTGAGTTTTCTCTATCAAAACAACCCTTCTTAGGTGACTAAATAGTATCGTTACATAATTATTTAGCACATCTCTATCCACCACATTCCTACCAAGTTATATCACCTTTCTACATGACTCATTAGTGTATTCTTGGATGCTTTGACCAAGTTTCTTTCATTAAAAAAGTCATTGGACATGGACCTCTCCTCTTCATAGCATATGAGATAGAATTTTTGAAATCTAATAAATCCTTGAACTCCTCCCATTTAGAGATTGGTAGAACTTGTAGTTGCAAAGAGGCAATATAATCTTTATATCAAGTGATTGCATGACTAGAGAGCTTCAAACAAGCAAAATAGATTTGTTCACATGTGATTTTGAGTTATATAAACTAAAGTGGACATTAATTTATGTAATCCATTCATCTAACTTCTCTATGTTAACCATGCCATCAAATGGTTGGATATCCAACTTAACCTTAGCCTAAAATAGAATAGTGTTTCCATTTGAAGATAACTCTCCATGCTCAAAATTTGTCTTCATGGAATTCTCCTCTCATTCTTAAATTCACTTTCAATGCTTGAATCCTGAGTTATGTCTTGTATAACACTATCAAGCATATCAATCTTGTCCCCTAGGAGTGTCACTAGATAGGAAATATCATAGCACAAGTTCATAATGGGGTACAATAATATTCACAAAAAATAGATAGGTAGATCGCTAGGCATTAGGGGTAGAAAGGGTAACTATATAAATATTTTTTCTTAGGTATTAAGGGTAAGAGTGTTGAAGGGATTGGGGATTGGGTCTAAAGGACAGGAAGTTGGAAAGAAGAATATAAATATAAGTTTGTATCTCTTTACTTTAGCTTTCATGAGTCCACAAAGAGGTATTGGTTATGCTATGATTGCATATAGGTTTATTTAGTTCTAAGTGGCCAAAATGATGAAGGTGTTTGTACACCATACAAGAGATACATGTTTGATTCAAAAGGGAGGATTTGACCTATGTACTTTGTAGGACAATATATAAGGTAAATGGGAAATAATTATCCTTGTGGGCATCCACTAGTTGAGGGTCTGATACATTAAATTTGTGTCTTACTTGACAATGATAAGGAAAAATATCTTAACCCTTTTTAACCATTTAAAAAAATGAGGTTAATAGATACCTTATTTAAATAATGATATTACTAAAGAGATTTTTTTCAATTTTGATGAGTAGATATGAGATGGGTAAATAATTATATTTCTAGTTTCTTATGGTTTACCCTATGTACAAGTATTAGTTTATTTTCTCAATCCAAACATGTAAAAGAAGTAAAAAAATGACTTCACATCAAATAGTTACCCTTAAATATCAAATTATTGTAGTATAAAAATATTTTAATGTATTTTATTTTCATAATCTCCTACAAAAATTTATTCAATACTTTTCGTTTGTGTGATAGTGCTGAAAATGAAATGTTTAGTTGAATATATGGGAGGTATAAATAAATAGAGGTATAAAATACCATTAAAAATAGGTACTTAAGATATATGGTAAAAAGAGAGGATATTTTAATAGGAATTGTGTAATAGGAGGGGTTATTAAAAAATCAAGATGTAGAGGTAGAAATGAAATTAGGAATATTATTTAAGATTCTAATCAAATATGATATAGGATAAGTTTACTAAGTAAATCCCCTAAGTCCTACCCATGGGTGATAGCACAATAGTGTTTCACTTTTTGGCCTAAGTAGGCTACATAAATCATTAATTTTTAGAAAAATATTCCATTTTTCTCAATTATAGCAAGCAAACTATTAAGAATTTGAAGATAATATAAATTAATTATTTGTGAGATTTCTATGTAGATTCTATTTGGATATTTAAAAAAAATAGAAAAAATTTCTCTCATTTTTAAATATTTGTTAATAGAGTGTTTCTTATACTTTCAACTATTTTTAATGAGTAGTTTTTCCTATAACACATACTTGAGCTAGAAACAAAATATATTCATAATTTCTTAAATACAAATCATTAACATAAGATTTAAAGAGTTTGACATTAAGTATTAAATCAAAGATGAATGCATTTATTTATCTTTGTGAAATATAATGTAAGCAGACCCAGGCCTAAATTTGATGGCCGTATTTAGACATTTTAATTGTAAAATACAATCAAAATTTTAAAAAAATTGTATCATATGGAAGGAGAGATTTTGGATAGACTGTCAAAATTTATATAGAATTGTGATGATATATTTAGCTTATATATATTTTTACTTATACTAAAGTATGTCATAATATTTTAAAGACACCTTTGAATGAATAACTATCATAAAAAATTGCTTGACAGGCAGGGTCGATCGTCAAATTTAAGCTTTGGTAAGGACCATAACGGAGGGCTTAATATTTTAGTGCACTAAATCATATAAGCTCTCTTTCTAACTATACAACTATATTTTATCATCCACCTTAAATTTATGAGGCTTAAAATGCACATCATGGAACTCTCTTTAAATTGATATGTTGGAAGTGTTGTATAAACTTCTTTTTCTTGTTTAATTTTTTTAATCATGGAACTCTCTTTAAATTGATATGTTGGAAGTGTTGTATAAACTTCTTTTTCTTGTTTGTAGTGCCCCCTCGTTGTTTGCTTGTGATAGTGGTAGTTCTGCATTGCTCTCTGTCATTCAGAGACAGTTGTTAGTCTTTCATTGCATTGATATAGTTTTGAGACATTTGATTAGTAGGTTATGATTTATGTTTATTTTGATCTTGATGGACTATGTTCGACTGATATAATTAGACATGTGTTATGAGTTTATGATGGCATTACTATTATTCTAGTTATGATGCGAATTAATATTATCATGTGTCATTTGATTTGTTGGTATTTGAATTCAGATAAAAGTTGTTATGATATTGTTTCAAGAGTAGAGACGGTGTAGTACTACTCACTTTGAGCACCCTACTGTGCCGTGATTCTCTGACTCTCTATGTGTGTTGACATATATGTATTTGATCGTATACAACCAATTGTTTGGATGCAGGGTGCAGGTACCAAACCTTGACTCTACCTGATATAGCAGGTTTGAGCGGGCTCTTGCACTAATGGGTATCAGTGATGGGAGATAACGTGAGGTCTATTCCACTAGGTCGGTCCGCGAGGTCTATTCCACTAGGTCAGTCCTTGTCTTCTGTTGTGGTCTCGAGTCGTGTTGTGATGCTTGGTCCTTGCCTATTAGGTTTGGTAATCTTGTGTTGAGGAGTATCGTCGAGTTGTGTTTAATAATGCTTAATGTTCATGTGTGGTTGGAAAATACTTTAATGATTTATTATTAACTAATAATGCTTCTTTTATGTTTATAGGATATTATTTGTTTTGGGCTTAGAACTTTGTATGACACCTTGGTTAAATTTTATAATAGTCTAGAATTAAATTATCTGCTTCCAAGAATATTTTTGTCATAAACTGGAGTTACGGGCAATTATTATCATAAATTGGAGTTACGGGTAATTATTAGTATATATTTTGTACATAATAATTTTGATATGTTAAGTAAATGCCTTGGGTTGTCGAATGTGAATTCTTTGATTTGTAGAATCCCTATTATTAGAAAAAATTTAAATTTCCAGAGGAGTGGGTTGTTGGGTAATGGATGCATGTCTGCATCTATTTTATGAGTTGAATCATTTTTGAAAAGGGGGGGGGAATCTTAGTCGGGAGGAGTTGGAAAGAGGAAGAACAAAGAAATTAGTTGAAAGAGTTGGAGAAATTATTGAAGAGTAACTAAGATCCAGGTATGTGTCTCTCTGTGAAAATTGCAATCGTTGTAGCTTGTAAGTTAAATTTTTATTACAGCATGTTCTATGTGTGATCTAGCTTGTCTTGTTTGTGAAACTTGCATGTAACTTGGAATTTATTTGTCCATGTGTGCCCTGTGTGGTTGAATGCTGCTCCAACCCCTGTAGATCCCTCCAAGATGGATTCTTCTGGTTGAACCTTTCCTCTGAAATCTTGTGGCCATCATCTATAATTTTGCGTTGTGATCTTAATCTTGTACAATAGATGATTCTATGGTAAGCTTTCATCTTATCCCTTTGGTTCTTGCAATTTATCTCACATGTGTATTTCCCTGATAAAAGTAAATTGCTTGCTCAGAGAGAAGTGATTTGGCCTTTAGATATACCTTCCTTGCAACTTGTTAGTGTTTACAACCAATTAGTTGGTCCTCCTATTATTCTTATTTCTTTTTATCTTGGATCCCTAGCCTTTCTCTCTTTAACCCTGATGAATATCTGGTATCTTCAACACTACCCTGCAAACAAGAATGTACCCTGCAATCATATTTGGGAATTCAATCAAATCTTGTGAAGTTTTCTTCACAATTTCCTTCAAATCTGCTTTAAAAATTTCTTATTGGCTGAAAGGATACCGTTTAATTCATCTTTTGCAATAGATTTAAAACTTAGTTTGAAGCTTTGGCTTTATTCCTTAGAAAACAATTTAGCCATATGATAAATTACACAAATTTTGTTACCTTAGCAATTGAAGTCTATGATTTTTTGAGCATGCTATTGAAGTTGTGAAAAAACTTCAGTTTTTGCCTTTGACCGTACGACATAGGAAACCCATCTTTATTTTTTCTTTATGATTAAAATTTTTGCTTACCTTCCTCCATGAACAAACCTAGACTGTACGGTGTTGGGAGAAATATGGTGCAACTTTGTTTTGAAGATTTGCAGCCATCTCTTGTGACATTGTATGGCTACCGTACGACCCCCTTATTGCCTTATTTTTGAATGATTTTTTTTGATTCTTACTTTTCCCTTAAGCTTGCAACTTCTGTGAATGGTTTGAGTTCTTCCTTGTCTTCCTTATATCTTGCTTTGAATCTGAAATTTATTTCTTCCTTATATCTTGCTTTGAATCTGAAATTTATTTCTTCATTATATCTTGCTTTGAATCTGAAATTTATTTCTTCATTATATCTTGCTTTGAATCTGAAATTTATTTCTTCATTATATCTTGCTCTGAATCTGAAATTTATTTCTTCCTTATATCTTGCTTTGAATCTAAAATTTATTTCTTCCTTATATCTTGCTTTGAATCTGAAATTTATTTCTTCCTTATATCTTGCTTTGAATCTGAAATTTATTTCTTCATTATATCTTGCTTTGAATCTGAAATTTATTTAATGAAAATGATATGATAGGAATCTTGAAATTTATTTCAATTTGAGCTCATAGGAAATTTAATTGTTGTGATTGTTCTTAAATAGAAAGCTTGGAGAAGATCTTGCTAGTATGGAAAACTTCTAATTTTGAGTGTAGTTTGGATTTATTAAGTCAATATTAGGGAGAAGATGATATTAGAAGGTTCATTTGTTAGTAATGTATTTTTTTAGAATAAAATTTATTTAATTAATGTTGTCTTTCTTTTTTTGTATATGTAAGAAGTTTAATAAATTAAGTTGTGCTCTTTTTATTAAATATAACTTTGTCATTGGTATTTTGTAAATTGGTTATTTAGAGATGATATTAGAAGGTTCATTTGTTAGTAATGTATCTTTTTAGAATTAAATTTATTTAATTAATGTTGTCTTTCTTTTTTGCTATATGTAAGAAGTTTAATAAATTAAGTTGTGCTCTTTTTATTAAATATAACTTTGTTATTGTTATTTTGTAAATTGGTTATTTAGGAATTGTAGCCTTAGGATATATAATGGAAAGAAGTCACTTTTAAAAGATATGGATTTCATGGTAGTTGTTTATATTAGAATCTTAAGTGGTAAAATAATAGACGGTAATCCATGCTCATAGGAAAATACATAAGTTTTATTTGATTTTTATAAGTGGTTAAATGTTAGAAAAATATATACGTTTATAGTGTTTTTGATTTGAAAAATGTATTTGGTAAAATGTTAGTTGGGCATCTACGCCTATAGGAAATTGTATAGGTTTATAATGTTTGATTTGTAGTTGTAATATGTATAGTGTTTGATGTGAAGTTGTATTGGCTAAATGTTAGATGAGAATTACGTTCTTAAGAAAATATATTGGTATTTTGTAGTTGTTTAAATAGAAGTTGTGGTAGTAAATGATCGACAGAAAGTTTATTATGGTAGCAATAATAATTTTATCTTGTACTTGTTTATATTAGGATGTATCATTAGTAAATCTTAGATGGAAAATTCTTGCTTGCAAATATTTATAATGGCGTAGATGAATGGCAGTCATTAGAAAATTAGCTAGGAGGTTTATCTTGGAATTGTAGGGAAATTATTATTCCATAAACTAGAATGTTATTTGAAATAAAGTTAAATTCTCATAAGTTGATTTCTTGATTGAATTAGGAGTTCATTGAATTTCATATGCTTGATTGCCCTCCTTGTCGTATCTTTATGCTTGTATTGGATTATTATGTTACTTTGGGGTGGTGTTGGTCTATGTTTTGGTTATTTGTGAAGTAGGAAATCTTGAGGGGTGTCATGCGTACTTGGTGTTAAGATGCGAAAGCGTTGTCCTTGTTAGATAATGGTCACCTTATCATTGGTCATGTACCTAACTCCAGAGGTGTAGTTCTTGGTTTTGGTTCAAAAATTATGGCATGTCAATGTAATGGGTTCACTGGATTTTTGTGTCTTGTAATGAATGGGGAAATGGTCTCTTGGATATAGTACCTGGTTTCTAGATTGTGTTGCTTCAAATTTTGAAGGGAATCTATGGTTTTATTGTTGTGGCCTAGTGAATGGCGTAAGTTATGGCTTGGATCTGATTGGTGACTTTTACCTGCATGTTGTGGTATGTATGTTTGACCAGGGAACGCTAAGGGAGTTGCTTTCATGGTGGGGCCGGTGCCTAGTGAGAGACCGCCTAGGTAACCCCATGGAAGTTGTAAGCATGTGGAAAACTTAATAACTTAATCAAGAGGGTTGGGGTATTAAAATACTTAACAAGATAAGTAAGACACCTCACCCATGCCTTGAGTGTTCTCATAGGCTAAGGATGGGATGAGAAGGCCTGGTTGGCAAGGCCGACCTCCTTGTCTCCATGAGAGGACCTGTTGGCTCTGCATGTGTCACCCTATGGGGCCAGTGCCTAGAGAGAGGCTGCCAGGGTAACCATAGATGGGGGCCGGCTTTTGGTGATTGATAGCTTGGGTAACCCATGCTAGGACCATGCGATGACACTCTCTTTATGCAGTTCAGTTGTTTCTTCTTGGTTGTACCTCTTGAGTGATGTCTTGTCTTGTGCAGCTTTGTTGGTATGGTCGGTTGTGTCAAGTCAGTTGTCGTTCTTTTATTTTTGGATGTTGTTTCTTGGCTTAGTGGAATCCTCGTCATTATCTCCTAGCTCAGAGGGGTGGACCTCAGGGTTCCACATGGTTGGGTGGCAGGGCTATCCATTGGCCTTTTTGGAGTTTTGGTTCGAGTCCTGAGCAGAGGTGTTCCAGTTCCAGATTGCTTCCCACCTTCGGTGGTGTTGTATACCTTCTTATGCATTTTTTTGTAAACCGACATGATCGGTCTTGTAATCTTGTATTGTAACATTGTATTTTATCTATCTTGCTAATGTAAAAGTGGACCTTACCTGTAATAGCAGTTTTATGTATATCACTTGTGTGGTTTTAACTTTATTTTCACTGATGCAGTTATGTTCCCCTAGAGGTGTTAGTTGTTCATTTTATTTAATGTTGTTAATAGTATAATTATATTTTATGATTAATGCATTTTCTTGCTTAAAAAAAAAATATTTTTGGAATTTTTGCTCTTGTTAGTCTAACTCTCTAGGGTTGCATACGGGGCATTACATTGTTTAATTTTTTTTTTCATGTTGTTATGATAAATGTGTTGGTGATGTGAGGGATGAAATATTGGGGCCATGCTTTCAAAAAATGTTATGTCATGTTTCCAAAGAGTTATAGTTTACAATTAATGAGGGTGTTGGTATGTTGTTTGATTTTACCATTTGCTAAAGTTCAAATCCCTTATGCCATGACATAAAAAGAGATGAAATAAAAGAGATGAAATATTGTTATTGGATTCAATAAAAATATTCTGTTACAGGAATGGGATACAACAGAGAAGAAACTCCTGGCAAGATGGAGTTTTCTGAACCAACTGCCCCATACCACCTGGAATGAACTTTACATACAAATTCCAAATGAAGGATTGGATAGGCAGCTATTTCTATTTTCTGTCACTATACTTCCATAAGGCAACAGGAGGATTTTGGGGCATTAAAATTGTTAACAGGCCCAAAATCCCTATTCTATTCCCCAATCTTGATGGTGAGGTCAATCTACTGTTAGGTGACTAGTACACCAGTCACACTGTAAGTTATCATAGCCAACAAACAAATTTTTTTAATATATTTAATTTGAAGAGACTAATTTTTTTATGGTATTGATGATTGTTTAGCTTGCATTTCTGTCCGTGCTTTTTCTTTTACTGCCATTTCTTACAATACCAGTCTCTCTGTGCTTTTGCTACTTGTGTGTAGGTCCTTCAGACAATGCTTGACAATGGTAAATCTCTAGGTAATCCTAATGGTGTTCTCATTAATAGCTGAGGTCCAAATGGTTACTCAATTATAGTAGAGCAAGGTAAGATCTAGTTAGTATTGGTGGATCTAACTGTAAGATTGAAACTAATGCCTATTTAATCTCTGTCAGATATCGTTACTTTGTAAACAAATCTTTGATTTCTTGGATATCAAATGTGGGATTGTCATCCTTTGAATTTCAGGATTTAGGGTCACAAAATGAAGCTTGTAGAAGTGGAGGGGTATCACACTCTCCAAAACCTCTATGATTCTCTAGACATCCATGTTGGTCAGAGTTACTCTGTTCTGGTTACTGCTAATCAACCACCTCATGACTACTATATGGTTGTATCTACTGGTTTCACAAGTCCTATTCTGACAGGAGTAGGAATTTTCTGCTACAACAATTTTCTTAGAAGGGTGTAAATCTAGACCTATTCCATGGGGTCCAGCCACTCAGATTGATTGGTTTGTGAACCAAGCCAAATCTATCAGGTTTAGTTCTAGTCTTGCTTGCTTAAAGTTTTGCATTTTGTTTTGTTGTAGTTTCAAAAGAAGTTTTGGAATGCACAATCTTCCTATTTGAAAAGTAAATTCCAAATTTGAATTTTCTCCTTAACTTTGGGGACAAATGCCTTGTAATGAAGGGATTGTCTACAATGCATATTCTAGGTATACTAGCACTAGTGTTTCTAGTTTGTAAAGAATATTTATAGATGTGAAGGGATAAATTGTTTGCTAAAAGAACCCTGGATCTCTTGATAGACTTCTAACTACAAGTGATTGAGTATGGGAAATGGGTGTGACAACAAAGATTAGGAGAAAAAAGATGATATTTTTCTTACAATAAGAGAAAAGCCCCACTATTTTTGGCAAGACAACTAGGGAGAGTTATATTCAAATTTAGATCAGTCTATGTTGTTTTAAATTCTTAAACAATGTGATGTAATTATTGTACAGATGGAACTTGACAAGTAATGGGTCTCGTCCTAATCCCCAAGGATCGTACCATTATGGGAACATCACCATTGCTTAAATTATCAAGCTTGAAAACTCTGCCCCTTTCATCAGTGGCAGACAATGTTATGCAGTGAATGGCATTTCCTTCTTAAACCCTGAAACACCATTGAAGCTTGCAGATTACTACCACATTGGCAGATTGTTCACCTTAGGTGGCATTCCTAATAATCCAAATGGTAGATCTCCTTATTTGTAGATTGTTGTCATCTCTGTAGAGCACAGGTCTTTCATTGAGATTGTGTTCCAGCCAACAAGCATATACACAACATATATAATTTTTAGAATGAAATTCAACAATGTCAGCAACAAATCTATCCAAAACTCCAACTACAAATAATAAGATTGTCCATAACTGGTGTCTTACTTGGGATAACTTGTGCAGGAGAGGGTTCCAAGGTCCCTCGATGTGTACTTTGTGCTGTAAAAGCGAGGAGAGTGTCTCTCATCTTTTCTTTCAATGTTCCTTTTCTAGGAGGCTTTGGCACCTTTGGTGGGCTGTGTGGAACCAGGCTTGCTGGCATGTCTCTTCTTTGGAGTTCTTTGCCCGGTGGGGGAAGGCCCCTATTAAGACCTCTTTTCTTTAGGTTACTTGGGCTCTTGGACCAACTTTTATTATTTGGCATATCTGGCTGGAGAGGAACCGCAAGATTTTTCAAGATGTGAAGCAAGTTGTCCAACTCTTGCAGTGGAAGATTCTTCATTCTTTGGGAGAAACTATTTTGGCTAAGTGTGACTTGGCTGAGGGTGTGGATCATGGAGAGGTTGCCTATTACACTTGTCTCAATCTTCCTCTTTAGAAGGGTGTTGCTTTGAATGCTAGTCAGTTCATGAGAAATAGATGTCGACATCCTCTTCAGAAGATAAATAGGGAGGGACGTTGGTGTCCTCCTTAGGGTGTGCTTAAAATCAACACTGATGGTTCTTCTCATGGAAATCTGATCATGCTGGTATTGGAGGTGTTGGGCGAACTAGTTCTGGGACTGTTGAGTTTTTCTTTTCTATGTATAAGGGTTGGTATACTAACAATGTGATGGAGGCTATGACCATTTTATGTGCTATGGAGCGCGGTTGTGTTCTTGGGTGGAGACGGATCATTTGTGAATCTAATTCTTAGGTGGTGGTAACTTTGCTGAAGAGGCAACAGTTAGAGAATGTCAGTTGGCATTTGGCTGTTATTATAAAACAAATTTTTAATTTGTGTGCTTCTCTGGATTGTGTTTCTTTCTGTCATATTCCTAGAGAATGGAATGGGGTTGTGGATTGTGTTTGGCTAAATGGGCTTCTGATCATTTACATGATTGGAATATTGTGGAAAGGGGTCAATCACCCCCAGATTTGTCACAAAAGTTGGACCAATTAGTGGAGATAGACAAGGGTGTGTAATACCCTTGCTTTGTACTGCCTTTTTTTGGTTTAAATAAAATTTTACCCCTCTTTTAGTATACCAGAAAAATGCAGGCACAACAAATGATAGAGGTAAACACATACTCCACAACAATAACATGCACACTCTACTTAAATATCATCCACTTCAATGGTGAAACAACCAATAGTAATTTTACACCTCATTCATAACAAAAAGTGGTAAATATTTATCCTATTTTTATTGGCCAAAATTGACCTTTGATTGTTGAAATGAATGATATTTAAGAATATCTGTTATTGTGCATTGTGCAACAATAAAAATTGTAGTTAGAAGTAAAGGTTCAGAGGGTGTATGATATATATATTTTTTAATTTCAATAAAATATGGTAAAAACTATCCTAAAAACTAGCACCACTCATCCTTATGATGATTTTTGTCTTTGGTAGAGTGTAGGATATGTTGTAATTTGGTCTCATTATTATTATTTATGGAAAGTTGATTTTTTTGTTTTCTTTAGTGGTTTGTGATTATAAATTTAATTTGGGGTATATCATCGTTTAAAGTGTATATTTTTGTTTTGTATGTAGTGGTTGTTTATAATATATTTGATTTAGAATAATTTTAATTTTTTAAGATCATAAATTGTTTAAAAATATTTTATTTTAATTAAATATAAAATATTATGTTGTAGAAACTTCTTTATATATGTTTATATATATGTTATATATGTGTTTTATTTTGAACACTATCACAATGTGTTAATGTTTGCTTGAATATTACCAAATGTCATTTGGATGGAGTATCCTTCTTTGTAGTAGGACAAGTTACAAATTTAATCATCTGATATGATTCTTGATACTTTTTCTTTTATTGATGAATCCTTAGAGCTCGATTTTAGTAGTTGCTCTTATTAATATGTCTTGTAGGTTGGAAACTTGCATGCAAATCACTTTAGCCATCAAGGAAGAGGTTGAAGATTTGGAGGCAATTGGGATTCAGGGATACCTTTGCACTAGCTCTATGTAAAATCTTGCCAACTTGGCTATTGTTTGAATTGCAACTTTATGGGCAAGTCCTTTGATATTTGATGCTGACATACCATAATTTTGAGTCCAGGTAATCCAAATTGATGAGGTAGCTCTAAAGAAAGCATTACCTTTACGAAAAGCAGAACAGGGTCACTACCTTGAATGGGATGTTCATGGTTTCTGAATCACCAACAATGGTATAAAGGATACTACCCAGATTTGTTTAAACTTCAAAGATGTACTCTTTAATCTCTATCTATTGCATGAATATGTTAAAAGTTGACTTATATCTGCTTTATGCTTTTAAGTTTTCAACTATTGACATCTCTTAAGCTTTCAACTATTCACATATCTTACGATTCCCATTTTTTTAGCCTCATGTGGTATTTTATTTTTCAGATCCACACTCACATGTGCTATTCAAACTTTAAAAACATCATCTATTCCATCAATGATATGGATGTTGATGTCATTGTTATTGAGATAGTTAAATTGTATAGATTACTAATATACAATCTATACAATTTAACTATAATTAAATATAAACCATAATTATTTAATATTATAACTTATTATTATTTCCAACTACATTGACACTATTAATATTGTTCTACAAAATTTTGTGAACAATATTAACTATTAATTTATGACATGGACCCATTTTTAGGTTGAAAGCCTTCCCTATGTGAGCAGTAGATGATAAATTATATAGATGAAGTGCCTAGATTAAAAGGACTACCGTGAAATCAATCTTGTCCATTGATTATTTTTCAAACTATACCATAAATTATAAAAAACAAAAAAAAATTAATTTGATTTTTTCTACAAAATGTCATAAATGATAAAAAAACAAAAAAGTTCCCTTTACCTTTATCACTTTGACAATTGATAAATTGTTAATTTTTTATTTTATTTTCTACTGGCTAACTCTCATCAAATTTGCGGTCAATTCTGAATAAGTAAACAAAGCACAGGCCTAGTCCAAAAGTTTAAAAGAACACGTATAAAGCAAATGTTCCCACATGGATAAACCAAAGGAGGCATGACATAATTAAACATACTAATATAGTTTATAGTCGACAGACACACCAAAAGAATAGAGCAAAACTTAACATGTAGTAATAAGTGTTGTTATTATTCAAATGGTATTAGATTTGTAGTTTATGTTAAAAGGGGAATTACGAATGGTATTAAGAAGTAATATATAATAATAATTAATGTATAATTCTTCTTATTATTTTTTGATTGATAAGAGAGATTTTTATATTAAAGTATTGAAAATCATACAACTTATCTTTGTCAGTGTGACAAAGTCCCTTCTTCATCCTACTACTAGCTTGAATTCTGATACTAACCAAAATGACCTCGTAGGGTCTTATAAGCCATCAAAATGCCATGCAAGGATCATTGGCAGTTTACTGTATCTTAATGATGAACATATATACAATGGAAACTAACACCTGCTGACGAAAACTTATAGAAAGACCAAAAAAACCAATAACACTTGGGCCAAGGAACTCCACCCTTACCCAATACCTTGCTCCAATAAGTAATCTCAGAATTCAGGGATCCATGCAAACTCCTCTGAGACCTCAAACTGGAATGTCTTCCTTAGGAATGACAAGCCCTTCATCGCTCTTTCCCTGTGCTCTAATAGAGCTGAGCCTTTCAGGTCCAGCAGAAACAGATAATAGGGAATGACACCCTCGTCCCTGTCCACCTTCTCCAAATCCTTTGGCCATGGAATACCTACTCCAAATACCGCCTTTGCTAGGACATCCTCGAGATCATCGAGCAAATGGTTCTTGAAGGCTAGTTGAGTTGCATTGCTAATCACAACCTTTTCCACACCTAGATCGAGCAACAAGGCCATAAACTAAGATGAGGTATCAGGGTCACCTCTGTATCTTTCCCCATCCTCCATGAAGGCCCTGCCCAGTATCAACTTCACTGCTCCTATCATAAATGCATCACCCTGAATCAAGATCTACCAGAAACGTTGGTCTGTGATTCTTCCTTGAAAATCCATTTGCCTGACCGAGTTGGTTAGGCAAATTGGCATTGCCATTCCCTCACACACTAACAACCTACTCGGTAAATGATCTGGGGAGAGGAACAAATCCAACCTTGGCAAACTGTCCATAACCCTACTAAACAGATGAAGAAAATATGTATTTCTAACTTGACTGCCCATCCTTCTAGCTATAAATGTGATGGGAAGGTTCTGGGCTTTTGCATAATGACAGCTCATGCCTAAAGAGCCACATCACCTTGTAAAATGGGAATGGTGTACGTTGGCATTCTCACCTGCTCGCACTCCTCACTAAATCATGATTAACGGTATCGTGCCAGGCTTCCTTCATGAGGTCAGATCTTTCCATAATTTCTCCTTCTCCAAAGCTTACCACCCTATGGCGATTTGTTATCTTGTGATTTCAATTGCTGCCACCTTGTTAATATAGCCCTACACATCTTATGATGTGTAGGGCCCCCTCCCTTCTGCCCACATATAATTCTTATTATTATTCAAATGTATTAAAAAAACTTATTATTATTATTGAGATTTGAATGGTGATGAAATGGCTGGTTTGAATGGTGATGGCAGTCTTCCCTCATTGTCGCTCTTGGAGTCTGTTGCGGTTGGGCTGGGGAAGGATCCGGAGGAGGCTGTTTGTGAGGTGCGGTTCCCTTCTGGGTCAACTATTGACACTGGTTTGGGGGCCTACAACCTTTCTGGTGTTGCAGGTGCTGATGCTGTTGGTGGGTCAGTTGTGGAGCATTCAGTTCCAGTGGGCCAAAAAAAATCTTCTTCTGTTGCTGTTGCTGGATCTGGTGCTCTATCCCACTCTCCTCGGTTTGGTTCCCAGCCTATCCCTTGTGCCCGGGAGTCTCCTGTTGTGGTTTGCGGATTCGAGGTCACTGAAAATGAGGAGTTCTATCATAATACTAGGGTAATATGCAAATTTAATGGCTTCTGGCCTTCCCTGTCCAATCTCTACGATTGGGTCATGGAGTCCTAGAAGCCTCTCATTGAAGGTAATATTGAGTTGTTTCCATCTGCTATAGGTTTCTTTATTGTGACATTTGTCTCTTCAGAGCAGCGAGATTTAGTTCTCGATGGCAGGATTTGATTGTGGGGGGAGCATTCCCTCTTCATCAAACCCTGAACTCTCTCCTTTAATCCCCTCACTGAGCCACTCAACATCAGACCTATATGGGTCTGCCTCCCAAATCTCCCTCTCCAGTTCTGGGATGACTCCTACTATGAGAGCATAGGCAATGCTATAGGTCATTTCCTCAAGGTCAATTCAATAACCTCTTTCATGGGGCATTCCACGGTAGCCTGGATACTTGTGGATATTGACCTGTCTAGACCTCTTCATGGTGATGTGGTCTTGATGGTTGGGGAAAGGCCATGGAAACAGCTTATTGATTATGAGGGTATTCTGTTTAGATGCAGAAGGTGTTTTGCTACCGGTCATTTGGCCTCTAGTTGTCCACTCTTGCGGCGTAAGGGGATTGCTACCTGGTGGAAGGATGCTCTCTTGGATCACTTGACTATCAATACTTCTGAGGTGGACGCTTCGTCTCAGGGGGTTGTCTCTTCTGAGGAGGCTGAGCTCCCTTCTGGGGCTACTTCTGTGGAGTTGGCGACAACTGTTGTTGCAGTTCCCTCACTTTCCCAAGATTCTTCTGTACACTTTTTAGCTCATTTGATGGCTCCTCCTTATTCAAGAAGGCACTCTGCTCCCATTCCGGCTTCCTCTTCTTCGATTTTTCTATCTTCAAACTCAACATCTTTACAGGAGGTTTCTTTCACTGGTCCTACGATTGCTCCTAACTCCTCTTCTGCGCTACTGGCTCCCTCGTTGTGTGGTGGCTCAATGCCCATGGTGGCTGTCGAGGATCCGCTCCTCTCACCTCGCTCGATGGACTTCGATTCCAAGTATTCTTGGTCTATTGTTCAGAGAAAGAAGGACTCCCCAAATTTGTTGCTACTTTGCACCCTAGGGTTCAGGGAGTCATATTTGTCCCCTCAGGTCCTGGGGTCGTCTAGTCTGTTGTTCATTAGTTGTCTGTCAACTATTAATGTCCTATTTTTGCTTTGTATGTGGCCTGTTTAGGTCTGTTTTGCTGAGCCCCAGGGGCTCTTGTTTGTTAAGGGTTCTTCCCTTGTTTGCTCTTTTTGTGCCTTTGTGGCTATTGTGTATTGGGATCATCACCCTTTTTTGCTGCTTACTTTATCAAAAACTGTAGTATTATTGAATGAGTTTTTTTAATCCAGTGGTTAACAATCAAAACAAAGTATTATTTTTCATGTTGAACAAATTTTAATTTTTACTAGGTTTACATGAGAAAATTTTGGGGAAATATTATTTTGAGTAAAACAAACACACTAAAATCTAGAAAAAAATACCAAGAATTTAGTTATTAAACAAATAATATTTATTTTAATGTTAAACAAATAATATTTTTTCTTGAAATCTATGCAAATATTATAACAAAATTGTAATATTTATATTAATATAATATTCATACAAATGTGATTATTTAATTTTGATTCATTGTATATATGATTTATAAATTTGATATTTTAAATATTAATGAAATAATATAATTAATTATATATCAATAATAGAAGAATGTATATTAAATTATTAATTATACAAATTAGTAGAATTATCATGAAGTAGAGTTCCATTCAATTAATCCACATTGACTGGCAATATGTTGGAAGTATTTCTCTATTTTTTTTTATGTGATAGATATTATAAAAGTTCATATATCAAATACATACTTATTAAAATGATTATGAGCCATCTTAGTATGTATTTAATAGAAAAATATAGTTATGCCTCATATGGATAATATTAGATATAAGTTATAGAACATAAATCTATTGTACCCTCACATAATTATTTTTATTCTTTCTATGGTGGGTTATATAAAAATCAATAAGAGATTCAATTAATTTACTACATATATACAATATAGAAAAGTTACTTAAAAGTGAACTATAATTTTCAAAATTATATAATATACTTTAAATGATCTATATGGATAAGTGAAATAAGAGATTCAATTAATTTACTGCATATATACAATATAGAAAAGTTACTTAAAAGTGAACTATAATTTTCAAAATTATATATTTTAAATGATCTATAGGGATAAGTGATCTCGCATACGGAGTGAATGTAAAGTAATGATAACTTAAAAAAATATAAATATTTACCTGTAAGGAATTGACATAATAATTTTACCCAACTATGTTTGTTCATCTCAATAATTTATGGATTAAATAACTTATAAATTAATAAATAATAAAAAATATCTAACAAATTCTATAATTTCTTCATAAAGTTTTCAGCCTGGCCATTGAACCTATGGGTCCAATTACTAGTATTAACAATATTAACTAATAATAAATAACAATATTAACGATGAAATCTATATTAATATTATTAGTTGATAGTGTCAATATTAAAAAGTTATTTTATTTATGCATCGACTATTCAAGAAATATTCATAGTTCCAACTAAATTGATAGGTTGAAAGGCCATATATGATAGCTTTCAATGACACTGCAATATGATAGCTTTAGTGTCAATATTAACAATGAAAGCTATATTAAGGCATTTGGGATCAAAAAAGCCTTTAACCCTCTGTCTGGATGTATTGCAACTAGATGTTGTAGATGCATGTCTCCGTAGGCCAGTATGATATTGATTCACAACTACGGTGTGACTGGTAGGTAAGGATTTATTTGAATCCTTACTTAGGTTATGAAGCTTTTTAGTGTTAAAGCAAATTTATATATTAATATTGATAGTGTCAACTATATCAATGAGATATAGCTATTGATAAAATCAATTTCCCAGCAGCAAATTGGATCCTACATTAACACTGTTGCCCATTGATAATGTCAATGAAAACTATCATATTGCAGTGTGTGTCAATATTAACTATCATAAAATATTATAGCTTTTAATATTGATAGTGTCAATAGTAACAACCAAAGCTATATTAATATTGATAGTGCCAATATTAACTATATCAATGAGATATAGCTATTGACAAAATGTATTTCCCAACAAGTTGGATTCTATAAAATTTAAAAACTATTAGTTATAATTAGTCTTAGTTATCTAAATTATGATATGCTATAACTAATTAGTTTCATCTTATTATTCATCTAATAAACTTAGAATAATTAGTTATCTACTAAGATGACTAATTAGTATAATGATTAAATTGTAGAAGAGCCATACACAATAGGCTTTTAGATTTGAATATTTGGGGTAAATCTTGCACTTAGATAATATTAGATTCAAATATTTAGGACGAATCTTATAACCCATTAATCAGATTAACATCTATTTAAATCTTATTACTTGGACTACTAAGATACTTAGTCAAATACTAATTAGATACTAATCTTGTTAGTATACTATTAAACTAATTAGTTAGTCATCTAATATGATTAAAATATTTAATAATAGATGCTTAGATTATACCTGGGAGGTGCAATATCTTAGTGCATGGTCATAAGATGTCAATGATTAATATTTAATATTATCTTATAAGTTTGATCTTAAATATTAGTATAAGATAATATTATATAATATGTTGACAATGATTAATATTAGATGGTAACATTCATTAGATGATAACTAATATTTTGATGATGAGTGCCAATCCCATCAAAACTAATAGGAAACACTATATTTTTTTTTTTTGAAAATGCGCCTCATAAACTTTTTAACGTGATCAGCGACACTGGTGCGACACGCCCTCCGGCTCCATGCGAATGCTTTTGCCCAGAGCAATGAACTGGTGAGGCCACAACACGGGGGACCTCATCCCCTAGCAAGAACATTTCAAACCCGCGAGCTCGTTGGCCCAACGAAGGCGTAAAACTTGCGAGCTCGTTGGCCCAGCGGGGGTTTGAACTCTGGTGGCTGCCACTACAACTGAGTGACTTAACCACCGAACTACGCCCTTATCGGCAATAGGAAACACTATATAACTTACATGAATTTCACCAGATAAATTTAGTCAGCAAAATTATTATTTCTAACAAATACTACTTTCTCAAGATCCTATTTGCAACATTTATGATACACACTCCCAACAAACAAACTGAAAACAACTTAAATTCAACTATTTTATTACTAGCATTTTGCATAAAATGTGAAATTGATTCCTAACACTTATGAGCTTATATTTGATTGTTAGGATTTGCTTTGCATGGGATGTTGATTCCCATCTTTGGCTTATAGGTCAGAATTTTCATCTTAGGATTTGCTTCATACACAGAATTTGTTACCATTTTTGACAGTATGAAAGGGATTTGGATTAAACGTGGAATTGATTTCTATTTTTGGCTCATCTCTTCTATTAACTTGTTTGTTGTCCATCTATTTTGAAGTTACAATTACATTAGCTCCAAGAGATTTTATATGTAAATCTCTTAATTCTAGGTTTATGTGTCTATCAACCAACACATGTATTTGCATTAGAAACATATGTATGAATTTCATAGTCATGTATACAAACTGAACATATTTACAGATAAAACTTTAATCAACACCCTAATATTTGTACCTTTATCTATCTATTAAAACAACACATATATGCAAATTGTCCATATGCACGGGCATAACTTTAATCAACACCCTAATATTTGCAACTTTATGTATTTATCAAATAACACGTGGATTGACATTAGAATTTTATGTTCAAATTTCATAGCAGTATATGCAAATTGACCAAATGTAGCAAGATAGCTTTAATCAACAACCTAATATTTGTAGGTTTATGTATCTATCAAATAACACGTGACAAGGCATTAGAAGCATATGTACAAATTTCATAGGCATGTATACAAACCGACCATATGTAAAGGCACATATTATTGTGGCTTTGAACCTTCTTTTAAACATATCCATGTCCTTCCAACTTTTATTTGATTTTTTGAGTGAAGTAATTTTTCATTAGTGTAATTGTCTATAATTTCTCCTTCATCGTTGAATCAACCAATGATTTTAAGAGGTATCCACATCTTTAGTTAAACCTTATTCAATCTTTAAATAAAATTTGAGCAACTTATTGGTTCATTCTAGTGTAGGCTTTATTTATCACTACTAGCTAGTATAAGTTAAAACTAATCAAGAATATGTTTTTTGTAGTATTTAATCTTTTTAATTAATTTTTATTCCACACTTATCTCATTTATGTTATAGAAAAGGATACTAGTATTGTATGCTAATTGATTTAATTTATTAATATGCTCTTATTTTATGCCAAAATAATAACTGTGAAAGCATTGTGGCTAAGGTGGATCTTAAATAAATGGACTAAATTGCATGGCAACACAAGTATTCTATGACTATATCTAAGTTGAATCTTCCATGGTAGTTGACAAATTTACTAGTTGTATACACAAGCAGAACTACCATGATTTTATTTCCTTCTCAGATTTGTGTTTATATATTTTTTATAGTATAATTAGTCATAACTTTTGACAAATCCAATTACCAAACCATAATTTCAATATGGACAAGAACCCGTCACTTGCTGAAGGTTTTGCAAATGGGGTTGCAAGCTAAGTGGGCTTGATCTTGGGGGAAACTCCATGGTTAAGTGCACTTGAGTCAGAGTAGTATTGGGATGGGTGACCTCCCGGGAAGTCCCGATGCTTCACCCCTGTGAGCATCACCTAGATGCAATGAGTGTTAAGTGGACCATTCATTAACATGAGAGATGGGTTCATGTGAGCCACTACTCATGAAATATGGGTCATGTGTTTGACTCAAAATTACGCAGTTATACCCTGAAATAAAATATCATAATTTGACACGCTGCGAAAAATACCTCCTACTTATCAACCCATCACTTTTTATTGGGTTTTCTTCCCTACTGCATAGTTTTCACAATTTCCAAACGTGAAAGGTTCAGATTCAATCCACAGACTTGGAGTGCATTCCAGAGGTTGGAGTGCCTGTACAACTTTTCTGACAGAAAATTTGCCCAACTTTAAGCAATTCTACAGTGTTCTCCACTACTATGAGCACCGTACTGTACCATTTGCAGATAAATGCTTACATATACAATAAGACTACCTACACCTTTAAACTTCACAAGGCTGTAAAAACTCAGAAGTGGTTTCGACTTTCTAGTCAGGGAGGACATTTAACTAGTGAAGAGACTCCTAAGGGAATTAGAAGATTAAGCTGCAAATGGAATTAGTTCAGACCTGAGAGATCGTTACAGAATATGCAGATAGCAAACAAGGCAGAGGCAGTAATCAAGTATGAAAACATCCGCATCGTGGATATCGAAAATTGGGCGCAAATCGGTATACCAGTACAAATTCTGGTCGGCTGGTTCACATTCTGACTACTAGTACTGTTCCAGATGACTTGTTGCAGATGATTTTTTCTTGATTCTTGATTTTTTCTTGATTTTTTTTCCCGACATCTGAATCCCACGTAATATTTTTGGGGGTGTGCTTACGTACTTTGGGATGTCTGTTGGCAGAGTCGGTTAAAAAGGTGGCATCCTGGTCAAATGCACGCAAAAATAAATGTTAATGCCTATGTAAAATTTTAAATTATTTTATAATTATTTTGAAAAATAAAGTTTTAAGTCTATTTTATCTTATGGATATAAAACAATTTTAAAAACGTGGATTTTGTCTTATGTATATGAAATGGATAGGGTTTTAAAATTATTTTATAATTATTTGGACAATAGTTGTTTAAGTGTATTTTAAAAAAGTTTAAATATTTGTGTTCCATGGTTTTAGTATTGTATTAACTTTTAAATTATATTTTATTAAATGCTTATTAATATTAAATGCTTATTAATATTTGGCAAGCCAATTAGCAGCCGCATTCGCCTCCCGGTAGACATGCTGGATATAATAATCTGTGAAATTCTCTAGGAGGCATAAAACTCTGTCTACCTGTTTTTGAAGCTTCCAATTTTGGGTGGACTTTTTCTGAACTGCATTAAAACAAATAAGTGAGTCCCCTTCAATGTCGAGGGATTTCAAACCTTTCTCAATGCACAGGGACGGACCACTAGCCAATGCCTCAAGTGCTTCCTCGTTATTCATGGCTATTCCTGCGGCTCTAGCCATAGCCTAGACACACTCGCCTTTATCATTTCTAATGATACATCCAATCTCTGCGGGTCCCGGATTTCCTTTAGAGGAGCCATCGAAGTTAAGCTTATGTCGCTATAATTATATTATTAATCAATAAACAAATTATTTAAATTCTTCTCAATATTATATAATAATTTATAATTTAATATTAATTTATAATTATAGAAATAATATTTATTTAAATTAATAATTAAATATGTAAATAATGTATAAATATAATAGGACAAATAAGATTAAAATATAATAATTTACAAATTAATTTAATATTACTTTATAATTACAATATTAAATTTAATTATATAAAATATAATACAATATATAATAATAAATATAATTATATTATACATTTCATATATAAAATAGATATATAAATATTAACCATTACTAATAAATCTTTACTTTTTACACCATTTCCATCTTTACTTAAATTGCACCATTTTCTCCATTTCCACTGCACATGCCACTTCTCTTCCATTGTAGGAACTACCCAACTACGGTCCCCCTCCCCTAATATATTAGTGCTCTCTCTCTCTCTCTCCTCTCTCTCTCTCTCTCTCTCTCTCTCTCTCTCTCTTTAGAAAATTTGATTGACTAGTGATGGTAGAAATTAATACGAATATTTTTAAATATATTATATAAAATACAATATATAACTATACATATAATTATAATATAGAATTTAAATAAAATATAAAATTAATATATAGTTACATAATAAATACTTATTACACCATTTCCTCCATTTCCACGGCACATGCCACTTCTCTTTCATGATAGGAACTGCCCAACTATGGTCCCCCTCCCCTAATATATTAATGTTTTTTCTCTCTCTCTCTCTCTCTCTCTCTCTCTCTCTCTCAATAGAAAATTTGATTCACTGGTGATGGTCAAAAATTAATATGAATATTTTTTAATATATTATATTTATATTTTATATTATATAAAATACAATAGATAATGATACATATAATTATAATATAGATTTTAAATATAAAATAAATATATAGTTACATAATAAATATATAAGAAAATTAATACACAGAGAATATAGATTTTCTATATAAAATAGATTTATAATTATGAGGGAGGAAGGTAGAGAGGCACGAGCATGTGTGAATAAGAGAGAGAGCGGGGGAAAGGGGGGCTTTAGGAGGATGGTGGTATATTTTGAGTTAAATGTGGCAAAGAGATAGAGAGAGAGGGGAGAGGGAGGAAGAGGAGAGAGAGAGGCATATTTTATCTTTTAATATTACCCTGGAGATTAGCTATGTTCTTTGCATGGTTTTGGTTATCTCGTTCGATCAAATGTCTTTATAAGATTCAAAAACTTATTCCAAGACCTGAATTGAGAACTCGACAATTTCCAAAATACGTGCTTTCAAATGATATTTATTATTTTATCTCTTAAGATTACCATGAAGATTTGCTTTGTTATTTATGTGGTTTTGTTTATCTTAGTAGGATCTCAACAAAAGTGAATTCCAATATATCAAATAGAGGACTTGGTTATGAAAAGATGAAGAACAAAGACTATTAAAGTTATTAGAAGATAAATGATGTGATGTAAATATGCAGTAGCGCATTTAAATTAGAACAAAGTATATAAAGTATAGAAAAGAATACAAAGTATAACAGGGCATACAAAGTAGAGAATACCATACAAAGCAAAGTAAAACATATAGAGTAGGGCATATAGAGCAGAGTAGAGAAAACAAAGAAAAGAAAAAAGATCATGGTATATAGAGTAAAGCACAAAGAGTAGAGTAGGGCATGCACACCCATTTAGATGAGGGCATACAAAGTAAAGCATAGAGAGAAGACCAGGGCATACAAAGTAGAGCATAGAGAGTAGACCAGAGCATAAGAATAGAATAGACAATACATAATAAAATAGAATAGAGTAGAGCATATAGAGTAAATTAGAACAAAGTACAGTAAAACATGAACTATTTTTTATATTCTATCAGGTGTATTACACAATTTAAAATCTCTTCATAGTCATGTTTCATATGTACTTGTGTAAGCTACCTTGTATTTCGAAGACATGGGTGTTGGACAAAATTTTGCAATACCTATCATTCAAAAAATGTATGAATTTATTAGTTACATTAAAATATTAATTATATATATAATATATAAAATATTAATTTATAAAGGATTGATAATGTATACATGTATGTTTCGTAGATGTGGATCTTCTCTAGGATTCCATGAATGAATAATAGATTTGAAATATTTCTCCGCACTTTTTCATTGCTACTCATTTTTTGAATCAAGATTATCGATATTTGGTGCTCCATCTATCCATATGAATCCATGCACATGTAGTGAATCTCTATTTTGTCATTCATATCTAGACTGATAATCTTTTGCATTCATTGATAGCCATGTTTTTGTTTAATAGGCTGAAGAGATAGTCAATGTAAATTAAATTACATTAAAATCTAAGGTCATAACTTGTCTAAGTTTTTCTTTGATATCGATAATTTATAATCTATGTAGATCATGTCTATGTTAAATAGTCAGCTTACTTCTCCAAAGATAAATCTTAAAACACACCAATAGTTTTTTTTGTGAAGATTGACATTTCTTCTTTCTTACTTCTTATATCTACTTCATCCATCATACTCTACTTCATTTTCCCACTAATTGGATGTATTTTATCATCCATTAACATTGACATGTTCAAAATTGAATTTGTTCATAAAACATATCTTTAACAACTGGTTCAATACTTGAAACTAGTATTCCATATGAACCATTCTCCACTTCCTAGTGCTCATTTTAAATTAGTGATCAATCGTACTCATTTAGACTTTCACATCGTATCATGTAAATGAATACATTAAAATTGCTTCTTAAACCTAAAATTTTAGGCCGTGTTTTATTTTTAAATTTATTAAAGGGCGGGTGCAAAAAGTTGGGGGGCCAAAAAGTGGCCAACTTTTAAAAAATAAAATTAAGCCATAACGTGAGCGCGTTTTAACGTGCTCGTGTTATGCTCTGCTATTAAAAAAACTACAGTTAAAGCTTGTCATTCACACAAATGCAGATGTTCTTATTATAGAAGACTGGATTATATTAGAATATTAGAGATCCCTTAGAAAAATGTAATAACAAAACTGCTTTGCCTTATGTTAGGTTGTTAAACCCATCATTTTTGACACTCTTCTCTTAACAAAATAAGAGGAATAAGCATAGAAGACAGAGAATTTGATCTTACTAGTTTGCATATTGTTTGATTTACATTCCATGACTTCATTTCCATTCAATAAAAAGGTTTATCTAATATGAAATAAGGGGCAAAGTTCACTATCATATGCTTTTCTAGATGAGAGGGTCCATAATGTCCAGGGTTCTTCCAAGAATGGCCTACAACAGAAATTAGTTTTTGTTATACCAATCCTCCTGGTAAAGCTACAATTCGAATGCCTACTTTGAAAGTTGAAATAAATTAAATTAGACTTACAATTTTGATTTTCTTCCATTGCTTCAACATCATTGTTGTTTTCCCCATCAGGAACCAATTCATTCAACAACTTGTTGCCCATTGGTTGACTTGAACTGCATACTCTGTTAGAAGAATGGCATATTTTATCTGTATCAATGTTGGTATTCATAAGCTAAAGATCATTGATATTTTTCACACACCCTATTCTTTGAAATATCTTAACCTTAAAATATGACTTGGATATGTACTTGAACACAACAAAATCTCCAATCTCCAGTCCATGATGATTCACAAAATTTTTCCAACCCTGCCTAAATTCCAGTTTATTTATGGTACCCCCCTAATTGTACATCCCACTCCTACCCACATGGGCCTTGCAACACCATATGTTCATCTATGTCATTTATAAATTGTGAAACAAATGTAGGAGGAATGTACTACGATAAACACATTATACAATAAGATTTTACAAGTTCTTAGTAGTGTACAGGAAATAAAAGAATGAAAAATATTGTATAGAGTTACCAGTTTTTATGTAAAGTTTCCAAGCATAACTTTGAAAAAGGAGGCACACCCATTAAAGCACTCTATATCATGGTATTTTCCATGTTTTTTAAAACATTTGTGACTGCATGCTCTACATTGTATAAGCAGCTCCCCTATTTCTTCATCCTTAATGGCAAACGCAAATGCAAAAGCCTATGTAAAAATAACCCAAACAAAAAGAACTGTATAATCTTGAATTATCTACAAGCACAAATATATCTACAAATACAATAAACAAAATTGGTAGAGAGCGAGTTTTACACAATATTAGTACAAGGAAAAAAAATAAGCCATGGTGTGAGTGATTGATGGTACTTGGTATTTTCTTAGTTGGTAGCACTTAAATTGAGGAGATGCAGAATTAAGTATGATTACACAGATCTAAAGAAAAGATGGCAGCCTGCAATCATTTTTTTTAAATAATCATGGCAATTTTCCTCTATGGTACATTCCTTTATATATATTTGATCATATGCCCTTTAAATGATGTTATCTCCATGTTCATATGCCCTAGACATTTCCTTTAGTTTCTTTATTTTATCAGGAAAGAGCCTAATATTTTGTTTTGTTTTGATTTTTGTTCACTGTTGTTACTAAATTTTAAAAAAAGCTGAAGTACGCAAAATTTGTTTTTATTTTCGGTCACCATTAGTTCCCAAATTTTAAAACAAATGTTTTCTTAGTTTTTTTTTGGGACTATGTTTGTAGTTGTGAATAACTCACGAACATTTTTTGGTATAGTTTAGTCAATCATTGTAATTGAGGTATTGTTGTCTATTGTATTTGTAATGTCTTTCCTTAGTTTTTTTGGGAAGAGCTTAAACCACCAGCATGTTGTGGTCAATGTGTTAGAGGCCCCTATTGTAAAGTGCTGACATGTTGACCACAACATGTCAACTATTAATGGTAGGGGTTATTTTGAAACTTCTTCTATGGTAATGCCAATACACTTTTAGAAGTTTTTCTTCACATAAGTTTATGTAACATGTCATATACTTATCTACAAACTATTTGATTTCAATAGGATTGTATTTTCCATAAATAGGAGCATTTGTAACCCATATTAAGGCAATTGTGTTATTTCATTTTTGCTTCTTTTGTTTCATTTTTCATACATTTAATTAATATAGATATCAATTGATGTTTTGCACTTGTCAAATCTTTTTCATAAATTTCCTAACTTTGCTTAACTAGATCTTTTTCCCCTAGTACTTTGTTATCTATGATGACCAAATCCACAAATGATAAAGCATCATAACCATATAAATCCTTGAAAAAGTGTCATCCCAATGTACATATGATATGTGGTACTATAACAATGCTCCCCCAAATAAAGCCAATTTATCCAAGTTTTTTGATCCCTAATTACATAATTTTGTAAATAGACCTCAACCCATTTGTTGACTATTTTCATATGTCCATTAGTCTATGGATGATAACTGGTACTTGGAGATAATTCAATTCTTGTTAAATGAAAGACTTAATGCCAAAACAAGTTGAGGAACCAACTATCTATATCACTTACTATGTTTTTTGGCAACCCATGTAATCTAAGAAACTCTTTGAAAAATAATTCAGCCACTTGCAACACCTTAAACTCTATAGATATGACAAATAAATTATCATATTTAGTAAGTCTATCAACCACAACATTAATACAATCTTTACCCTATCCCTAAACCCTCAACCCTTAACACTATACCTCAAACCCTAATCCCTCAACCCTAAACCCTAATCCCTCAACCCTAAACCCTAATCCCTTATCTCTAAAGCCTCAACACTCAACCTTTAAACCCTAAATCCTAAGCCCTATCCCTAAACCCTCAACCCTTGACACTATACCTTAAACCCTATCCCTAAAGCCTCAACCCTCAACTCTTAAACCTTAAACCTTAAATCCTAAACCCTATCCCTAAACCCTCAACCCTCAACACTATACCTCAAACCATGATCCCTCAACCCTAAACCCTAATCCCTCAACCCTAAACCCTAATCCCTTATCCCTAAATCCTAAACCCTATCCCTAAATCCTTAACCCTTAACCCTTAAACCTTAAACCCTAAACCCTCAACCCTCAACACTATACCTCAAACCCTAATCCATCAACCCTAAACCATGATCTCTCAACCCTAAACCCTAATCCACAAACCCTAAACCCTACTCCCTTATCCATAAACCCTAAACCCTATCCCTGAAGCCTCAACCCTCAACACTTAAACCTTAAATCCTAAACCCTATCCCTAAACTCTCAACCCTCAACACTATACCTTAAACCCTAATCCCTCAACCCTAAAGATTTAAACTCTCAACCCTTATCCACCCCTCTCCTCCCCTATTTGCCTCACCCCATCTCTCCCCTATCTCTAAACCCTTAGCCATCTAGGTCTCTTTCTTATCCCTAAAGCTTCAACCCTCAACCCTTAAACCTTAAATCCTAAACCCTATCCCTAAACCCTCAAGCCTCAACACTATACCGTAAACCCTAATCCCTTATCCATAAACCCTAAACCCTATCCCTAAAGCCTCAACTCTCAACCCTTAAACCTTAAATACTAAAACCTATCCCTAAACCCTCAACCCTCAGCAATATACCTTAAACCCTAATCCCTCAACCCTAAACCCTATACCTAAAGTCTCAACCCTCAACACTTAAACCTTAAATCCTAAACCCTCAACCCTCGACACTATACCTTAAACCCTAATCCCTTATCCGTATACCCTAAACCCTTATCCCTAAAGCCTCAAGCCTCAACCCTTAAACTTTAAATCCTAAACCCTATCCCTAAACTCTCAAGCCTCTACACTATACCTTAAACCCTAATCCCTTATCCCTAAACCCTAAACCCTATCCCTAAAACCTCAAACCTCAACCCTTAAACCTTAAATCCTAAAACCTATCCCTAAACCCTCAACCCTCAACACTATACCTTAAACCCTAATCCCTCAACCCTAAACTCTATCCCTAAAGCCTCAACCCTCAACCCTTGAAACTTAAATCCTAAACCCTCAACCCTCAACACTATACCTCAAACCCTAATCCATCAACCCTAAACCCTAATCCCTCAACCATAAACCCTAATCCCTTATCCCTAAACCTAAAAACGTATCCCTAAACCCTCAACCCTCAACCCTTAAAACTTGAATCCAAAACCATATCCCTAAACCCTCAACCCTCAACACTATACCTTAAACCCTAATCCCTCAATCCTAAAGCTTTAAACCCTCAACACTTATCCACCCCTCTCCTCCCCTATCTGACTCACCCCATCTCTCCCCTATCTCTCAACCTTTAACCATCTAGGTATTTCACTTATCCCTTAAACCTCAACCCTCAACCCTTAAACCTTAAACCCTGAACCCTATCCCTAAACCCTCAACCCTCGACACTATACCTTAAGCCCTAATCCCTCAACCCTAAACCCTAATCGCTCAACCCATAAACCCTTAATACCTCAACCCTTAAACCCTCAACCCTAACACCCTCAACCCTTGACCCTTAAACCCTAAACCCTTAAATCCTCAACCCTTATGCACCCGTCTCCTCCCTTATCTACCTCACCCCCATCTTTACCCTATCTCTCTCACCCCTCTCTCCCTAGGTTATAGGTCTCTCACTTGTATATCTCTCATGACTCTCTAGATATTTCCCTTCCTTTCCACCTCTCTCCCTCCTCCCTACCCATCTTTCCCTCAAGTTGTCAACTTCACTCTCTCATTTTATAATATCTCTCCCCTCACCTCTCTATCTCTCACTTTTGTCTCCCCCTCACCTCTCTACCTCTCCCCTCTCTACATCTCTCAGTCACTCCTTGTTTGCCTCTCCATCCATCCTTATCCATCTAGGTCTCTCACTTAACCCTAAACTCTAAACCTTATCCTAAAGTCTCAATCCTCAACCCTTAAACTTTAAATCCTACAACCTATCCCTAAACCCTCAACCCTCAACACTATACCTTAAACCCTAATCCCTCAACCCTAAACCCTATCCCTAAAGCCTCAACCCTCAACCCTTAAAACTTAAATCCTAAACCCTATCCCTAAACCCTTAACCCTCAACACTATACCTTAAACCCTAACCCCTCAACCCTAAACCCTAATCCCTGATCCCTAAAACCTAATCACTATCCCTAAAGCCTCAACCCTCAACCCTTAAACCTTAAATCCTAAAGCCTATCTGTAAACCCTCAACCCTCAACACTATACCTTAAACTCTAATCCATCAACCCTAAACCCTAATCCCTCAACCCTAAACCCTAATCCCTTATCCCTAAACCCTAAACCCTATCCCTAAAGCCTCAACCCTTAAACCTTAAATCATAAACCCTATCCCTAAACCCTCAACCCTACACACTATACCTTAAACCCTAATCCTTCAACCCTAAATGCCAATCCCTTAACCCTAAACCCTTATCCCTAAACCCTAAACGCTATCCCTAAAGCCTCAACTCAACCCTTAAACCTTAAATCCTAAACCATATACCTAAACCCTCAACCCTAGACACTATACCTTAAACCCTAATCCCTCAACCCTAAACCCTAATCCCTTATCCCTAAACTCTAAACCCTATCCCTAAAGCCTCAACCCTTAAACCTTAAATCCCAAACCCTATCCCTAAACCCTCAACCCTAAACACTATATGTTAAACCCTAATACCTCAACCCTAAATCATAATCCCTCAACCCTAAACCCTAAACCCTTATCCCTAAGCCCTAAACCCTATCCCTGAAGCTTCAACCCTTAAACCTTAAATCCTAAACCCTCAACCCTCAACACTATGCCTTAAACCCTAATCCCTTATTCCTAAACCTTAAACCCTTATCCGTAAAGCCTCAACCCTCAACCCTCAACACTATACCTTAAACTGTAATCCCTTATCCCTTATCCCTAAACCCTTAACCCTTAACCCTTAAACCTTAAATCCTAAACCCTATCCCTAAACCCTCAACCCTCAACACTATACCTTCAATCCTAATCCCTCAACCCTAAACCCTAATACCTCAACCCTTAAACCCTTAATACCTCAACCCTTAAACCCTAAACCCTTAAACCCTCAACCCTTATCCACCCCTCTCCTCCCCTATCTTCCTCACCCCCATCTCTCCTAGGAGCTATCTCTCTCACCCCTCTCTCCCTATCTGCCTCACCCTATCTACCTCACCCTATCTACCTCACCCCCATCTCTTTGACCATCTCTCCCCTATCCACCCTAAACCTATTGCTAAACCCTCTACCCTTGACACTATACCTTAAATCCTAATCCCTTAACCCTCAACCTTAAAGCCTCAACCCTCAATCCTTAAACCTTTAACCCTAAACCCTATCCCTAATCCATCTACCCTTTACACTATGCCTTAAACCCTAATCCATCAACCCATAAACCCTTAATCCCTCAAACCTTAAACCCTTAAACCCTTAATCTCTCAAACCTTAAAACCTTAAACCCTAAACTCTCAATCCCTAGATACCCTTAAACCCTTAAACCTTAAACCCTATACCCTATACACTTAACCTTGGACACTCAACATTGAACATTATCTCTCAACCTTCAAACCTCTACCCTATACCCTATACCTTCAACCCTATACTTATGCCCTAAACCCTCAACCCTCATCCATGTGCCTTGTACCCTCAACCTTAAACCCTAAACCCTATATCTTAGACATTCAACCTTGAACATTATCCCTCAACTATAAACTCTCAACCCTCTACCCTATACCTTGAACCATATACTTAAGCCCTAATCCCTCAATCCTCAACAGTATACCTTAAACCCTGAAGCCTACACCCACAAACCCTCATCCCTATACCTTATAACCTCACCCTTATACCCTAAACCTTGAATATTGTGCCTCAACCCTATACTTAAAACCTAAACCATACACTCTCAACCCAAGTCACCCTATGCCTTATATACTCTCAATTTATATCATGAACCCTAAACCCAATATCCTAAACCCTAATCCCCATGCCTTACACACTTAATCTTATACACTCAACAAGCTGAATATTATCCCTCAACTGTAACCCTCAACCCTCTAACTATTACTTAAGCCCTAATCCATCAACCCTCAACAGGCTATACCTTAAACCCTAAACCCAAAAAACTCAACCCTTAACCCTAAAAACTATACGGGCTTAGGTCCATATATACCCTGAATCTAAAACCCTTACATACATACATACATACATACAGGCATACATACATACAGGCATACATACATACATACAAGCATGCATACATATATACATACATACAAGCATGCATACATGTACATACATATATACAACCATACATACATACATACAAGCATACATATATACATACATAAAACATACTTAAGAAACTTAAACATAAATCATTCCAAGGGAGACATAATGCGAGTGTGTAGAGGAAGAGAGATATAGAGAGACAATGATAGAGAGAATGAAAGAGAGAGGAAGAGAGAAATAGATGTAAAGGAAGAGAAAATGGGAGAGACAAAGAGTTAAAGGGATACATAGAGAGAGATAAAGAGAATTAAAGAGAGAGGAAGAGAGAAGGGGATAGACAGAGAGATAGACGAATACACACACAGAGAGGGGGAAGGAGATTGTAGATAGGAATAGAGAAAGAGATTAGTCATGCTAACTAATTGGATGCATTTCATCATTTAGAATAAAATGAGTCAATATTGTTTGCATATATCTTTTTCCTAAACGCTAAAATTACTTAGAGGCTATCAATTACATTTTAAGACACTCTCAAACAATGGAGGCAACTAGACAAATACACTAGAAAACAAGCATGGTCAACCATATAATGTAATGAGCTCTCCACCTTCCTGAGACTTTTCAAAATGACATTATCTAGAGAAGAATAATGATTTCACTATAACAATTAAAGTTTCAATAATATTGCCATTAAGTACATGGTTCGGTGGCTAAGTCGCTCGGTTGTAGTGGTGGCTACCAGAGTTCAAACCCCCACTGAGCCAATGAGTTCGCAGGCTTTATACCTTTGCAAAGCCAAGGAGCTCGTGGGTTTGAAGTGTTCTTGCTTGGGGATGAGGTCCCCTGTGTTGTGGCATCACCGGTTCATAGCTCTAGGAAAAAGCATTTTTGTGGAGCCGGAGGGTGTGTCGCGCCAACGTCACCGGTCACGTTAAAATGTTTATCAGGTGCATTATCTTTAATAAAAAGTTTCCATAATGCGTTCCAGTCTTTGACAAACATGGGGCTAAGAATCTACTCCAAAACATATTAATCCGAACGAAATGTACAAATGCCTTCCTCTTAAATTTATAGGAGAAACACATAAATACTAAGAAACCATAGTGAAAAACCAATAATTATGCTAAAATTTGGTTAATTTGTGTGGTAATTGATATTGCTAATATTTAGTATTTATAAATTAATTATATTTATTTTATATATAATATATAGTCTCTAATATAATTGTATTTATTCTTGTATAGTACATTTTTGAGTGATTGTGTTGTTGATCTCTTATAATTTATTATTATTTATGCAATTACAATTGCTTGGCTTAAGATGAGCTCTAGGAGATTGTATTAGCTATAACATTTAGTATTATAAGATGGTCAATATGTAATGTTAGCAGTTAAGCAATTGGTAAAATTAAAAAATGTATTTTGAAGAAAAAACTAAATGATCCATATTCTTTGCATCATTCTATGATTGATGTGGTTACAAACACTAAGTATTGTGTTTCTTTTACTGATATAGCCTAGATACTTTGTCGCACCACCATGGAGAACTCACTACAACTTCAAATGGCTTTCACTGCATTAAAAATATGAAAATATCTCCACCTTATGTAATCATCTACAACATCATACTAATGTTTTATCCTTCAATATACATGCATTTGATACTACCCTAAATACTATAATACAAGAGAACACCTATGTTAGTGATGAAAACAAAAATTCTATAAACCTTGTATCACTCCTATTCATACAAGGAGCTTTTACTTGTAACTACTATATATTTTAAATGTAAATTAAAAATTCTTATTATACATTGTAAAAAACAAAACACCATTGTCATTGTCTTAGCTTGCAATATTAAGTATGAATTTTTATTTCTATATTTTATTCCACAATTTATTGCTACCATTACTAATAGCCTATTGGCAAATAGTTGCGCGAAAACTCTGTACAACTGCTAGTTTTAAATTGGAAGATTTGAGGTGAGCTGAGGGGAGCATGGAAAGAAAACAAAAGAATAGCCTTCTGAGGAATCAATCCAAGGCCATGGAGGAATTTTTTTTAAAAGGTATTTGCATCACTTATTTGTTTTTCTAACACACTGCAATTTCATTAAGCACAGAAAAACTCAAACTCCATTATTGCACCTTTTTAAGTGTTCTACTATATCATAGAGTTGGGAGCTCAAAAAAATAGTTTTTTTTGGCATTCTTTTTATTTTTGGGAAAATAATAGAACTTTTTCAAGTTGACAATTCATTAACTTTAGAAGACTTGCCTATATTGTTGGATTCAAATTTTAGATTTATGGTATCAAAAATTTGCATTAAGAAAGAGAACAAAAATAGACAATAGATTGGACATATGCAAATTACATAATACCAATCAACAATGCATGTTTACTAGAGAATCCATCTACTAGCACTAAACAATGGGATTTTAATAATAACCTAAAAATTGTTGCGATGAATTCAATTGTCATATGGGGGAGGGAAGTCTATAAAATCAATTTGTCTCAGCTGAAGGTCACAAAGGAGAAAAGGTAATCGATTGGAATTTTTTGGGGGTATAGAATGCTTTATGAACCTTTCTTCACTTAGAATTCTTATCAATATGGTAATATTGGTTTTATTACAAACATGGGATGATATATATCTATAGACATGCAAAGGAATTTCTACATAAATTCTTGTAAGACCTGGATGTCATAGATATTTAAATTCTTGTAAGACCTAGATGTCACACAATACAGATTGATTTTGCAAATGAATAAAAATAATAATAATGTCCATAATTTTAATACTTGTTTTAAGTAGCCTCTTCAATTTGCATGAGAACTTGGATATGAAAAATAATGGATTTATAATCTATTGGATTCCAAATTAGTAAAAAATGTAGGTCTCATTATTCTGTCAAGTTACACTTGAAAGCATTGCATGACTTACATAATTCACAATCCATGAAAACTCATATAAAATAGTGAAATGCTTCCCCTCTAGCCCATCCCTTGTGTTCCATTTGTTTCTTTTCAGATTATAATAGGGGCTTCCACCTAATATTAGATCAAAACTTCCAATTGAATTAATCATTTCATCAAGTCTTTCTTTTTTCAAAGTCTGCACATATTTCACCTCAATCAATTTACCCTTTTTATGTGTTTTTCCACCCAACTTTTAAGGATAATTTTTTTTTCTTTACAAATTTTTGCAGATACAACATAATTGAGTGGTATACCCAAATGATGCAAAGCAACTTATACACCCCCACTTCTAGAGAACAAAGAAACGATATTATCCCCTTTAGGTAGAGATGGGCTTCAAAATAGAAAGATGGTATCCTATAATGAACAAATCAAGGAAATACATTTTTCCTCTTCTTCCATTTTTACATCTCTGGAAGCCAATTGACTCACTACTAGATGAAAAGAATTTAAATGTTTGGTTACAATGTCTCCTTCATGTATCTTTAAATAATACAAATTTGTTTTCAAAGACTTAGTTTGATATAATGCAACAATTTTATCTCACAAACTCTTAGTAATGCTTTGAACTAAAGCATTCATTAAGACTAAATTAGAAAGACACAACCTAATAGTAGATCTATCTCTTCTATCCAAATTGTTCCATTCATCTTGATCCATTGCTGATGATAGAAAATTATGTTCAACAATTATTATGATCCACTAATCAATCTCCACTATAAGATCTTCAACCTTCAACAAGTTCAATTTCCATAACTCAAAGTTTTACCAACTAGACTTCTCGATCTCAATTGTCAAGGTGTTGTCCATGACTTCTAATTTTCAAATGTTATTTCAAATCCACATGAATTATCTCACAACAAAAATAAAAAGAAACATAAGAAATGCATCCCTTCCTTCATGGGATCAATCCAAACAAAGCTTTGATACCAAATGTTGGTTTTACAATGCTTATTCCTCAATTAGGAGTAATGGAAAGTAATAAAATTTGTTGATCTAAAATACATGTAACTTTAATTAAACATAGTACAATAAGTAAAAAGGAAATAGAGAAGATATGTTGACATATATACTTCGGAAAACCCTTCTGAATAAGAGACCCATTGTTGTCCTATTTTTCTCTCCAACCAAATAGCCCAAAGATCCATGAAATCTCTAGGTATTTTTCCCCTTTGGAATGCAAGGAAAAACCCTTCAGAATGACTAAGTTCAAACAATCCTAAGTTGTCCTTGTGTTTTTAGCCTTTTCAGAGTTTTGGAGTTTGGGCTTACCCTCTTCGTCATGCCCTCCTTGTTGGCTCTGAACTTTGCTTTGTTTCTTTGCAATTTGCCTAAGTACCTTGGTTGTCAGAGGTCAGAGTTTTTGTCTTCCTTCTTGTTTTACAGAAGGCAGTAGGAGTAAGTCTCAAGGTTTGAGCTTCACTTCATTCCTTTTAGAAATCCTTCTAAGTGTTTTGAATTTTAGCCAGTGGGGTTTCCTTCTTCCTCTTTCTTCCTTTAAGAGGGTGGAAGGTAGAAGGCCCAAAGCCTAACTTTTGCCACCCCCTTTTTAATCAGCTAAGTGTTTCAGGCATCGAGGGTCAGACCTTCTTTCTTCCTCCTTCCTTTTGGAAGGCGGAAGACAAAAGGCTCGAGGTTGATCTCCGTCGAAACCTTCAAAAAACAACTTAGTATTTAAATTTGCAAAGCTCAGACCTTCTTTCTTCTTCTTTCTCTAGGAAGGTGTAAGGCGGAAGGCCTGAAGCCTGAAGTCCACCGATTGTAGTTTTCCCTTTGTAAAGCAGGACTCGGAAGGTGGGGTTTTCGCCTTCCTCCTTCCTTCTCTCTTGGAAGGCAGGAGGCTGAAGACCTGAGGCCTGACCTTCGACAACTTCTACAATCTTCAAAAAGAAAAGGAAAATGAGGAATCCAAATCCTGACCATGATTCACAGAGGAAAAAAATTGTCGATAAGGAAAAATACAAGCCAAAATTTGAAGATTGGACATTCAGCTCCAGCTAGAGGTGGACGTGTTATGCATTTATTATTGTAAGTGGATGACTCAGATGTTTTTTCAATGCAGATATTTGTTTCTCAACTACTTCAGAGAAGATATTTTTTGCATTTATGTCGAAGACAAAACAAATGTATCTAGACATTCCCTTTGCAAAAATATCTTCTGACAGGCCCATGGGGTGAATTTATGGCAGTAGGTGATTGTGCTTCAATGTAAAATGCTATATAAGCATGAAATAAAATGTATTATTGTTGGTTGTTGGTCTAAAAAACCACGTCTTGTATCAGCTGTAACCTTGCCTCTTTGATAAAAATAATAAGATTTTACCTTTTCATGTACTTTTTCTGCTCTGTGTAATATTTTTGTTTTAGTATCCATTTGTGAATGCTTCTTTCCTTTTGGATTTCAATTAGTTTATTTTACCTCTGTAGGTGTTTTATGAATTTTGTATGTTGGTCTATTATTTGGTATTATTCTATGCATAAGTAGTTGATCTGAGAGCCTACATTCAAACCTAGTGTATCACCTTTTCCCTTTCAATTTCTCCTTCTTCCCCTTTTTCTTAGTGGTGATTGGATTAGGTTTAGTCTTAGTCTGCTTTGAATTTCATGTTTAGAGAAAGGAACCAACCTTCTCTAGAGGTTTGATTTTCCTTTACAGGGTCCCACACTTGGAAATCACTCCAATGTTTCATTGGATTGTTGCAGCAAAGCACTTCAACACATGGTGCAAATCTAAGTGACAACACCCACCAACAAAAGTCAACCTTAATATATTAGTGAAACACGTCATTTGCTTAAGAACTTGATAATTCACCTTTAAGATCTCTTTATTACATATCCATTGCACACTAAAGTGTACCTATCTCTAACAATAGCAACATCCTATCTCCAAGCTTCATTCATTCATACATGGCATGGCCAATACAATTGGAAACAATGCCACTTATTGAAGTGGCTCACAAATGGACAATTACAGCAACTAACTCAAAAGTCCAACAAATGTAAAGAATGCTTAACACCAAGTCTACCACACAATGGAACACTTTTTGCCACTATGTTTATGTAGTTAAGCTTAGTATTGTCTCCTTCATGCATATTTAAAGAATACAATTTTTTTTTTCAAAAAAAACTTATTTAGAAGACACTTAGTTTGATATAATGTAATAATTTTATCTCATGAACTCTCAACATAGTTTTGAACTAAAAGATTCATGAAGATTGAATTAGAAAGACAACCTAATAGTATATCTTAAAATAATTATTCAGACGAAGGTTATGCATGTAGCCATGTTTTCTACTTGAAACTAAAAAGTACTTTCAATCCATACATTTTAGTTACCTTTTGGTATACTATTCACATTTTCAAAGTAAAAGTATGGCAGGCTTTGCTCAAACCCTTTAAACTACCACTACCGACCCACAAGGTAATCTGGAACTTCAAATCCAACCAATCCTTTAACATCTTGTGGTAAATTAAAAAAATTATCATTATTTTCTATAGACAAACATTTGGAAGACACTTTCTTTGAGTTTTATCTTCTGAAATGGTTTCTTGTGATGGGTTTCATAGTAATTGTTTTCTAAATCTAAGTGCTTTCTTTTACATGAACTTTGATTTTTTGCAATCCTCTAGGCTTTCATTCAATCCTTACAAAAGAAAACCATTATTAGCATGACTAATCAAACTAATAACCCTAGGATTGTAATTAGCAACATCCAAGCCTACAATTAGTCCCATGTTGATTATGCAAACAAATTTACTCCATATGATCAAAATAATGTCTGTATGGGCCTACAATTGGCAACATCCGCTAATTGTGCAAACAAATTTGCTACACATATTCAAAATAATAATAATAATGTCCATAATTTTCAATACTTGTTTTTTGTAGCCTCTACAGTTTGGGTAGGAACTTGGCTATGAAAAATAAGGAATTTATAATCTATTGAAGTCTAAATTGGTAGAAAATGAAGATTTCATTATTCTATCAAGTTACACTTGAATGCATTGCATTCTAACATAATTCACAATCCATGAAAATTCATACAAAATAGAGGAATACTTCCCCTCTATCCCATCCCTTATGTTCTTGTTGATGCTTGTTAGACTAGTATTATAGGGGCTTCCACCTATTATCATATCAAAACCTCCAATTGAATTGATCATTTCATCAAGTATGTATTTTGTCAAATTCTACACATTTTGTACCTCAATTAATTTACCCTTTTGATGTGTTTTTTCTACCCAACTTTTGAGGATAAGTTTTTTTTTATTACAAACTTTTGTAGATACAACATAACTGAGTGGTATACCCAAATGATGCAAAGCAACTTCAGCACCCCCAATTCTAGCGAACAAAGAAAGGATATTGATCCCTTTTAGATATATAGGCTTCAAAATGAGAGTAAGAGAGTGAGAAGGGTGAGAGGGATAGAGACAAAGGTAGAGAGAGAAAGAAAGAGAGATTTATAGATGAAGTTTGATAGACAAAGAAGAATGGAGAAAGAGAGATTAGAATAGGAGAGAGATAAGAAATATATATATATATATAAAGAGAGAGAGGGAGAGACATAAAGATAACAAATATAAAGGGAAAGTCTCTCTCTCTCTCTCTCTCTCTATTTTTGTAAAATTATCATTCATATCGAGCTCCACTTTTTACAATGTAAAAGTACCATAGCCTAATCTTTAATGTAAGGTTTTCCATTGCAATGCTTGACCATAGCCCCAAGTCTATGGCACAACGGAACACTTTTTGCCACTATGTTTATACAGTTAAGCTTAGTTTTATAATCCCATGATGGCCAATGATTTTGTGTTTTCAAATATTTCTCAACAACACATATCACTAAATTCTTTGAATTCAACTGATAGATGGACAAGAACCATTCACCATCAACAAAATTGTATGCTCTCTTAAGAAATTACTTATTAATTTTATCTACATGCTATCTCGACGTACCCATTACACACTAAAGTGCGATTGCTAGTTAAAATCTTCCTTCCTTCATTCATTCTTACTAGTCTCACTCCATTCCGTCACATCACAAAGTCACCTAGCCGGTATTGCCTTTACTATGCCATTATATAGCCTTTTGGATACATGGCAAATCCTCATTGCATTGCTCACCCCATTCATATCGTGAAGTCTTACCCTCAAGCCTTTGCTCACTCCACGCTTGGCGATGTGCCATTTGTCTCACATCTTGTATGTGGCTGCATCTTTAATTACTAATGTGAAAGACCTCTCATGTCTCCATTCCCATTGGTGACTGGCCCCATCACTATAATCCTTCACATCACAAAGTCCTTTTAACTGGCGATGTCCTCACTTTGCATGTTACGATGGTCTATGGAACATTTGTAAGCTTGTCAAATGGCGACCAAACATTTGTCTAAAGCATCACATGGTAAATCAGATTTGGAGTTATGTCACTTCCCCATTTTCAAAAAAGATAGATCACGTAGCTTCTTTGCATTGCATCATGTAGCTCTTTACCATCACAAAGTTCTTTATCCCTGCATTTTGGCTATTAATGCTATGTGATATACTATTGATTTCATTATGCTACAAGATCGACGATCAAGTTTTAACTGAATTTCCAAAAGTTAACCAAATGTTCAAGCAAATTTATATATTAATATAAACATTGAGAGTGTCAACTATATCAATGAGATATAGCTGTTGACAAAATCAATTTCTTAGTGTCAATGAAAACTATCATATCGCAGTGTAATATTAATTATCATAAAATATTATAGCTTTTAATACTGATAGTGTCAATATTAATAATGAAAGCTATATTAATATTGATAGTGTCAATATTAATAATGAAAGCTATATTAATATTGATAGTGTCAATATTAACTATATCAATTAGATATAGCTATTGACAAAATGTATTTCCTAACAAATTGGATCCTATAAAATTTCAAAACTATTAGTTATAATTAGTTTTAGTTATCTGAATTCTGTTATGCTATAACTAATTAGTTTCATCTTATTAGTCATCTAATAAACTTAGAATAATTAGTTATCTACTAAGATGACTAATTAGTATAATGATTAAATTATAGAAGATCCACACATAATATGCTTTCAGATTTAAATATTTGGGGTAAATCTTGCACTTAAATAATATTAGATTCAAATATTTGAGGTGATTCTTTTAATGGATTGATCAGATTAACATCTATTTAAATCTTATAACTTGGACTAATAAGATATTTAGTCAAATACTAATTAGATACTAATCTTTTTTGTATACTATTAAACTAATTAGTTAGTCATCTAATATGATTAAAATATTTAATAATAGATGCTTAGATTATACTTGGGAGGTGCAATTTGCATGGTCATAAGATGTCAATGATTAATATTTAATATATAGATTATAGTTTTGATCTTAAATATTAGTATAAGATAATATTGTATAATATGTTGACAATGATTACTATTAGATGGTAACATTCATTAGATGATAACTAATATCTTGATAATGAGTGCCAGTCCCACCAAAATTAATAAGCAACACAATATATAACTTACGTGTAGATAAATTTAGTCAGCAACATTATTATTTCTAACAAATACTATTTTCTCAAGATCCTATTTGCAACATTTATGATACACACTCCCAACAAACAAACTCAAAACAACTTAAATTCAACATATTAGTATAAGATAATATTGTATAATATGTTGACAATGATTACTATTAGATGGTAACATTCATTAGATGATAACTTATATCTTGATAATGAGTGCCAGTCCCACCAAAACTAATAGGCAAAACAATATATAACTTGCGTACAGATAAATTTAGTCAACAACATTATTATTTCTAACAAATACTATTTTCTCAAGATCCTATTTGCAACATTTATGATACACACTCCCAACAAACAAACTCAAAACAACTTAAATTCAACTATTTTATTGCTAGCATTTTGCATAATATGTGAAATTGAAGAGACTTTCTAGTCAGGGAGGACATTGAACTGAAGAGACTGCTAAGGGAATTAGAAAAGTGTTGGCATACTGGAAGGATATGGAACCTCCTGCAATCAATGGATTCCCATCGTTTACCAGACAGTCGTTATAATTCAGACGCGTGAACAATTTGGGGTTTATCAGTATGTCAGAACTGAACCATCCACAGGTGAGGTGGATCTCTGCTATTGGGCAGCCTGTCACGCACACATTCAGGATTTGTACAGTGTATGTTGGAGTCCCGTTGGGCATCGGGGTGGAAGCTGCCTGATTCACCACTATGTCTTCTTTTGCGCATGTATTCCCTGTACGCTCTGGGAAATCTGCACATTTAGTCAATAACACAGAAGTGTCAAGATCGCTATTTTAGGGTTTCATAATGGGTGTAAATAGGGCGTTCCCGGGATTCGACCTACCGACGTCCAACAGCCTGCGGCTTTTGTAGCTTGAATTCATATTGTGGTTCGTGAGATTCGATGCTCCGACCAAGTGTGAATTTAGACCTGGATCTGTTCATACAATATTTTGCAAATCAGGCCATCGAATTCCATACTTAAAACAGTTTCGTGATGATATTTATTTAAAAACAAATCTTGAAGTAAAATGTTTTGTTAGCGGAAATTTAAGCTGAAATGGAATTAGCTCAGACCTGAGAGATCGTTACAGAATATGCAGACGGCAAACAAGGCCGAGACAGTGAACAAGTATGAAAACATCCGCATTGTGGATATCGAAAATCTAACGCAAATCGGTATACCGGTACAAATTCTGGTCGCTTGGTTCAGAATCTGACTACTGCTCTACATCATGCAAAATCGTAATATATAGTTAATCGGAAAAAAGAAGGGATTTTTGTTTTTTTAGAAAGCAAAAAATATTTTCTATTTTTATAAAAGAAAACATGTAGAAAATATATTTAATTGGAAATAAGAAAAAAGAAAAAAGAAAAAAGAAAAAAGACTCTGACTACTGCTCTACATCATGCAAAATGGTAATATATATTTAATTGGAAAAAAACGGAACCATTTTTTGTTTTTGTTTTTTCTAAAAGCAAAAAATATCTTCTATTTTTATAAAAGAAAACAGGTAGAAAATATATTTAATTGGAAAAAAGAAAAAAGAAAAAAGAAAAAAGAATCTCTACATCATGCAAAATCGTAATATATATTTAATTGGAAAAAAATGGGAACCATTTTTTGTTTTTGTTTTTTCTAAAAGCAAGAAATATCTTCTATTTTTATAAAAGAAAAAAACGGGAACCATTTTTTGTTTTTGTTTTTTCTAAAAGTAAGAAATATCTTCTATTTTTATAAAAGAAAATAGGTAGAAAATATATTTAATTGGAAAAAAGAAAAAAGAAAAAAGAATCTGACTACTGCTCTACATCATGCAAAATCATAATATATATTTAATTGGAAAAAAGCAGGAACCATTTTTTGTTTTTATTTTTTTTAAAAGCAAAAAATATTTTCTATTTTTATAAAAGAAAACAAGTAGAAAATATATTTAAGTGGAAAAAATAAAAAAGAAAAAAGAATGCTCTACATCGGGGGTTAAATTTGACAGTCCATCTTGCCTGTCAAGGAATTTTTTTCTTACACTTTAGTTTTTAGTATTGCCTGTTATGTGACAATTAATTTTTTTAAATGCAAGTCAAAATTTTATATATAAAGTTGGAACTTTCTCAAGAAATGGTGTAGCTACGCATCCATATTAAAAACCCAAATGGGTAAATGCTTTACGAAGTGAATATAAAGTGCATTTAGAATGAATATATTCTATAAAAAACAAATGTATTTCTTAAATAATAGAAGTTCCTATTAAAAAGTTTAAAAATAAAAACATAAAAAAACAAATCTATTTCTTCAATAATAGAAGTTTCTATTAAAAAAATTTAAAAATAAAAGCAAAAACTATAAATTTAGAATGAATATATTCTATTAAAAATAAATCTATAATTTTTTTTTTCTTAAATAATAGAAGTTTCTATTAAAAAAATTTAAAATAAATGGACAAAATATATATATTATATAATTTAGAATGAATATATAATTATATTTATAAAAAACAAATCTATTTTTTTTAATTTTTTATATTAAGTATAAGGAGTTCAAGGAAACAACAAAAACCACCGAGTATCAAAGCATTAGAGGACAAGCCTCACACAGCAAAAAAGCTGAATATTACATATAACCAGAGCTAACAAAGAAAGGACTGGAACATCAAATAACAACTATTGTAACACATCTTCAAAGGTGTCCACCCATGCAGTCCAACCCATAGCACCTTCCATCCAGACCAAGTTCTTCTGAACCTGGATCTGCTTAAGCATGTAGATCATCTTCTCCAGTAGTGTTGTGAGGGTTTCTTTTAATCTCCTTGCTGATGCGGTTGACAGTTTGGTTAAAAGTGTGGATATTGTCCAAGTGTAGCCTCCAGAAACAACCATTTTTCACTTCGTTAGCAAAGAATGTCGCATGTCCATCTTTAAACAATCTTTTGAATTTAGACTTGTTGACTTTCATAGTTATTTGAATCTGCGAAATTTTTTTGAAATATGTGAGACTTCGAAAAGACTCAGTAAGCAATCTGGAAACATTTTGAAATCTTTCTTCATTTCTGCACTTCCAAATTTGCCATAAAATGTTAGCTGAGAGAATATCCCAAAACATGTTAACATCTTTTTTTGCATTAGAAATAAAACTAGTAATAACTTCAAGAATATTGAAAGTAGCAGGGATGGAAATGCCAAACATCAACCAAACCTCTTTAGCAAAGGTGCACTCAAAGAATATATGTCTTCCCATTTCTGGGGTTCTGCAAATGCTGCACAAGTTAGTATCAGAGAAAGAGTTCCTAATAGGAAGCTTGTTGAGAATAAGTAACCATTTAAAAGATCTAATTTTAGGATCAATAGAACTTTTCCATATATTGTCAAAAAGCTTATTCCAGGAAGGAACATCTAAATTAGTATACCAAGTATTATTAATATGGCTGATAATTTCATCATTGCAGTTAATAATAGAGTAAATGTTCTTAGCTTTAAGCTTGGAAATGATAATACCACCATGCCATTTAATTTTTTGATAACTATTAGAATCAACATGACATAAAGTAGGAATATTCTTGCTGACCCTGACAATCATATTATAAGTCTTCTTATGAGAATAAGGAAGGTTAAATTTACTCTTTAACTCCTCCCACTGAATAAGTCTATCATTTTCAAAGATGTCAATAAGTTGTTTGATCCCATGATTGGCCCAACTCTTGGCGGAACAGCCTTGGGTAAGAGCAAGGGGCTTATTACCGAGCTTAAGGTTCCACTAAATGGACCTCTCACCATGGAGGGTCTTATCATCATAGAAGTATTTATTCTTGATGAATTGCTTAACATGATTCTAGGCCTTCCAGATGGACTTGAATACAGTCGAGCCTTGAACAATGATAGGAAATTCACTACAAATAAGATTAGTGAGGGGAAGATTTTTCCAGAATTTGGCATTCTTTGGATAACCCCTTTCAATATTATTACGAATAAGAACTCTCCAAGGGTCATCTCCCTCCAAGGCATGAAAGATCCATTTGGAGGCCAAAGCAAGACCACTTAGTCTTAGGTCTTTAAGCCCCAAGCCCCCAAAGAGCTTATCAACATGACACCAGCTCCACCTGATAGAGTGAGTTTTGTTATTTCCTTTCCCATCCGACCAAAGGTAATTCCTGATGACTTTTTGAATTTCCATAACTTGGTAATCATTAAACATCCAAGCCGAGGCATAGTAAATATTATAAGAAGAGAGAATCTTTTGATAGACTTGAAATCTACCAGCAAAAGATAGAGACCTACTGTGCCATTTATTCAACTTATTATGAATCTTGTCCTTAACCCAACTCCACATTTCTTTTAAAGAAGGATCAACAGAGAAGGGAATACCCAGATATCTGACAATTTTTGAGGGACCACCCCACTGGAAACCAAATTTACCAAACCAATTAGGAGGTTGGTCATTCCATCCAAGACAAATAGACTTGGCTTGAGATAACCTAGCTCCAGAAATCTTATAGAAAAAGATGAGCTTATTGATCATAGCTTCGAAGTTAGCTTCAGAGACTTTATGAAAGAGAGAGGTGTCATCAGCAAAGTGGCAGTTAATAATATTCTTGTTATCAGAAGGGTGATGCCTTTGACAGCAGGGGATAAGGTGCTGTCTCTAAGAATATAGAAGAGAGCTTCAGAGGCTATAACAAAAAGGGCAAGGGAAAGCGGACAGCCTTGCCTAATCGATCTACCCAAAGGGAAAGGGGCTGAAAGAGATCCATTAATATCAATTTGAGCATGAGCATCTTTAAGAAGCATTTTAACAATATCACAAAAGAAAGAGGGGAATCCAAAAGCGTCAAGCATCATATTGATAAAGTCCCACTCTATTCTATCATAAGCTTTTTCAAAATCTAGCAGAAACATAGCAACATTTTGATCAGTATGCTTGGCCCAATTAAGAGCTTCCCAACTAGTAATCAAGTTCTCTAAGATATATCTCCCTTTAACAAAACCAGTTTGAGTAGGACAAACGAATTTAGGAAGAATAGTTTCCAACCTTTGAGACATGATTTTGGTGAGAATTTTGTAAGAAACATTTAAAAGAGTTATAGGTCTCCAATTCTTTATGAGGGATTTGTCTCCCTCTTTAGGGATGAGTTTGATAATTCCAGAGTTAATCTCCCTACCCAGAGTTCCAGTATCAATGGCTTCGTTATAGATGTTAAGTAATTCTTTGCAAATCCATTTACTATTGGCTTTATAAAACTCCACAGGCAGCTCGTCGGGTCCAGGAGCTTTATCATTGTTAAAAGAGTTGATGGACTTTTCAATTTCCTCCAAAGATATGGGCTGTTCAAGAACAGAGGCATCAATATCTAAAATCCTTTTGGGGATAAGATTCCTACACTGATTTCTAAGAGTCCTAGCATCTTGAGAGTCCTCGGAAGTAAAAAGATCTTCATAAAACTGAGCAAATTCTTTTTTAATATCATTAATATCAGAAATCATTTGATTGTTAATGAACAATTTGTCAATAGATTCCTTGGCCTGCTTTTGTTTAATAAGATTGAAGAAGAATTTACTACCTCTGTCACCAAATTGAAGCCAATGAGCTCTAGAACGGATTCTAGCTCCCAAAGCTTTCTGGTGTTGGTGTTTTCTCAGCGAGTTCTTAGCATAAGCCAGTTGATGACAGAGATAGGGGTCATCAGACTTATTTTGAATGGTCATTTCAGCATTGTACAAATTATTGTTAAGCCAGGACTCCTTATATCTGTAATCCTTGGCCTTCTTTTGACCAACCGTTCTCAACAAATTCTGCCAAGTAGAAATATCCAAATTCCACCTACTAATATAAGATAATGAGGGATATTGAGATTCATTAATAAGTCTAATAATCGAAATAGCAGTAAGAATGTCTTTGTCTTCCAATAGGCTAGTGTTAAGGATGAATTTACTATTAACATTATTGCTAAAAGTAGGGGAACAATCAAGATTGATCGAAATAGAGATAGGATGGTGATCCGAAAGAGTAGTAGGGGAAACAAGCATGAGGTTGTTATGTTTATCCGGGATCATAGAGAAAAAATTATTATTAAGATAAAACTGATCCAACCTAGAATAAATTCTAGACTGACCTTTCTGACAATTACACCAAGTGAACCAGAGACCAGGATTATTGTTCTTGTTCCCACTTAACGGATCAAAAAGAGATTTAGAAAATTTAAAATTCTTCCAAGCAAGTTTTTCCTGATCTTTCCAGGAAAAGGGGAGACTACCCATCTTATCCTCTTGATCCTCTATCATATTAAAGTCACCTCCAAACATCCAAGGGATATCTAGAAGCAAGCAGAGCCACGACCAAAACATAGTTCTTTCATTATAGTCATTGGCAGCATATATAGAACAAATACCAAATTCCATGTCATTGTGGTTGAAAATCAACCAAATAGCTCTGTTACAGGGAGAAAAACCAAAGCTCTTAATTTTAGGTCCCCATCTAGGACTGACTAATATTGCAATGCCTCCTCTCCCCTGAGAGTGATTAGTGGAAAATTTGACAGCATCCTTTCAAATAAAGTTTAGATTGGATTCAAGATTGAATCCAGTAGTTTTGATTTCTTGCAGCATGATAATATCAATATTATTTTTGGAACTGAGGAAATTTTTAACCACAAACTTTCTATCAGGACATTCAAGTCCTCTGATATTCCATGAAATACAATTCATTGAGACAGAGTTTTAGGGATGGACGCTTCAGGACCAACAACATCCTCCATAGGAGATACCTCGTCAGGGATATTATGATTCTGCTTTTTATTATTCTTATTTTTATTTTTTGAGCCAAGAGGTCTCCCTTTCCTCTTTGACGTGAGGATATCTTCATTATCCGAGAGAGAAGGAGAAACCATATCTTGCTCCGCGGGCTGATTGGATGCAGGCGTCGCTGGTATGACTTCAAAAATGAACTCATTAGAGATTTCTTGAAAAATTTTAACAGGGATCTTTGGGTTGGGGGCTTTTGAGGCAAGGGCAGAAGCCTTAGTGGTTTCCTGCACAACCGCATTGACCATAGGGGTAGAGGACTTTGTAGAGTCCTGAACCTTAACAATCGAATTAACAGATGAAGGAGGTGGAATCACTTTTGACGCTACATTATTCTTGTTAGACCTATTTTTTCTTTTTTTAGTAATTTCTTGAAATCCATCAACATCCACAATGCCAGTAACAAAAGCATTACTAAAAGAGGGTGTTGGCAGAGAGGAGAGAGGTGAATGTGAAGAGGTGAAAGGAGGAGGCGAAGGGTTAGGTTTAATAGAGGAAGAAGGGATTGATTGAGTGAGGGAAGGGCTATTCATCGAGGAAGGGTTTTTTGGAGCTTTATTTTTGATGATAGGGCAGTCTTTTTGCAAATGCCCTTCTTTCCTGCATAAGAAACATGCATTTAAACCTCCTAGGGTTTCGACAGGGCAAGAAATCTTTTCCTTATCAATAGCAATAGAAAGCTCTTTGGGTAAATCATGGCCAAGTTTCAAAGCAATAAGAACCCTAGCATCAAGATGGGGAACCAGACGAGCCGAATCATCTATGCGAATAAATTTACCAAGGGATTCAACCAGATAGGGAATAAATCACCACAAAAAAGGTGGAATATTTTTAATGAGGACCCATCTGGGGGCCAATAGGGCAACAATTTCATCTAGGTTAGCCTCAGCGTTCCATGCCAAAGCTCTGAAGGTTGTGTTACCCACTGTCCAATATTCCTTTTTTAGAACAACAATCTGAGAATCATTATTATTAAAGAAAACCACAAATAAGCCTTTTTGTATTTGCCTACAAAAGGAAATTTGATATCCTAGTTTCAGATTCTAGTAATTATAAAACCAATCATCTAGAAATTTTCTTGCAGGAACCTTGTCAATTTCAACCGCAGAGAAGAAAATGGCAGTGTTCCTTAATCTTTCCTTTTCCTTTATTATCTCATATAATATTTCATGATTTGGAGTAACATGAAAGGTTGAAAGGTCCGTAGATTGCTTACCGATTGTTGAGTTTTCATCGCGCGAGGGTGAAGTAAAACAAGCTCCAGAGACAATCGCTGGGGTTGAATTAGCAACTGCCTCCAAGAAAGATCTCGGCTTACCACCTGCACCGATGTTGTTTCTGGTAGCATTGCTAACGTTATTATCCAAAGCATTGTTTATGGTTGCAGAGGAGTTGGTGTTACTCAGTATAGAGCCTGCAGAAAAATTAAATGCAGGAGTGAACTTAGGGTTAAGGGGAGAGGACAGATTGCACCTAATCCCGTCCTTGTTTACCGGATCGCCATTAAGAGCACCTCCAATGCTTGCCACCTCGCCATTCAAGTTGCCTTCAACGCTTGCCACCTTGCCTTCATTTCGGATACCAAGATCTGGAGTGACGCCAGCTGGATCCACCGGTGGATCACCGTCAGGCATTCCAGCGACGAAAAAACAATAAACCTTCGCTTTAACGCTTTTGCTAAACTTTGCAGAGCAGACCTTTTTTCGCTTTCGCTAAAATTTGCAGAGCAGAGATCAAATCTAAAATTTTGGGATATATTCTATTAAAAAACAAATCTAAAAATTTGGGATATATTCTATTAAAAATGAACTCTAATATATATATATTCAAATTTTCATATTAATTGTTTTTTTAACAGTTTTAAAAATAGATTACTTATATTTCAATACAGTCAAATATTTATTTTTATTGTATTTTACAGCTAAAATCTTTAAATACAGCTATACAATAGTCAAATTTTAGCCCTGCTCTACATCATGCAAAATCATAATATATATTTAATTGGAAAAAAGCGGGAACCATTTTTTGTTTTTGTTTTTTTTTAAAGCAAAAAATATTTTCTATTTTTATAAAAGAAAACAGGTAGAAAATATATTTAATTGGAAAAAAGAAAAAAGAAAAAAGAATCTGACTACTACTCTACATCATGCAAAATCGTAATATATATTTAATTGGAAAAAAGCGGGAACCATTTTTTGATTTTGTTTTTTTTAAAAGCAAAAAATATTTTCTATTTTTATAAAAGAAAACAGGTAGAAAATATATTTAATTGGAAAAAAGAAAAAAGAAAAAAGAATCTGACTACTGCTCTACATCATGCAAAATCGTAATATATATTTAATTGGAAAAAAACGGGAACCATTTTTTGTTTTTGTTTTTTTTAAAAGCAAAAAATATTTTCTATTTTTATAAAAGAAAACAGGTAGAAAATATATATAATTGGAAAAAAGAAAAAAGAAAAAAGAAAAAAGAAAAAAGAATCTAACTACTGCTCTACATCATGCAAAATCATAATATATATTTAATTGGAAAAAAAGTAGGAACGTTTTTTTTTTTTTTAAAAATTTTTATGTTTATACTAGAAGTCGAAGGCTCCTGATCTCATAGATCTTGTAAATCTCTATAAAAAAGGGGAAAAAAAAGTAGAGCTATCTATTTAAACACTTATATTTGACAATTGTATAGCTGTATTTAGGTATTTTTGTTGTAAAATACAATTGAAATTTTAAAAAGACAATCATATGAAAGGAGAGATTTTGAACAAACTATCAAAATTTATATAGGATTATGCTGATTTATATATTTGGTTTTTATATAATTTACTTATACTAAGATGTATCATAATATTTTAAAGGTAACATTGAATAGATAACTAAAGTGCTTTTAAATATTAAGTCTCAAAAAATCATCCAAAGATTTTTTTTTCCTCTTAATATTTTTATAAAACCTAAATTAAGATTGTCGCACATTTGTATAACTGACACTCCCAATTTATGGATTTCAGTTTCCACAAAATCATTTGAATTTGTTGATTCACTTTGAATTAGTGGACTTGAAATAGACTATTCTGAATAATTGACCATTCTAATAATTGACACAAACCCTAACCCTAATAATAACATTGAACATTGACACAAACCCTAACTACCAACATAACTCTAACTGTAACAATAAATATTTTACATTCAATAAATTTTAAATTTGAATGTTACAAATGAATTAAAGTATTGTATGTCATTGATATTATAGCTATGGGTCGACCGAAAAAGATTTTTGAATCTGAGGAACAAAGAAAACTATACCAAAGAGAATATCAATGAGAATATCTAAACGCCAAAAGGAGAACATGACATATGTAGAAAGGGATGAGTAGAGACGACAACACAATGAAGCAGATAGGAAAAGATATGCAAAATGAAAATCAGAAGTAACAATAGAATAATTGGAAGTTGTACAATCCAATTCACAAAGATAGGAAAGGCAAGTAGATGATCCACAACACAGTACTCTTAATAGAAATACACGTCAACAAACATCTCATCAACAATTGCATTTAGAAGAAGAGGTGAGGGAACAAAATAATCAACAACCAGGGGACACACAAGGAATTCAAATAGAAAAAGACCTTCAATCTATTATTGAGGAAGAGGCTTTCAAAACACCAGAATATGTTGCAGCAACCCTTGAAAATTTAGGTGAACAAGGCTTCCAATCTTCTTCATAATCATATGAAGAAAATGTCAAAAACCCAAATAGATTACTTGCCACTGATTTTACAAGAATGTAAATGTTGTTTCGTCAACGTATAGATAAGTTGGAGTCATCAGCAATGTGTTATGTTTGCCAAGAAAGTTATATTGGAATAATAGTCTTTCACATGCCCCAAGGTCTAGTTTGCAATAGATGTAGACAAGAAAGAGGAAATAATAGATTTTTGTATGCAAATAATATGGACCCTGGTCCTCAACCAAGTGAACTTGCTAACCTCACTCAAGTGGAAGAAATGTTGATTGCGTGTGTCAATCCAATTTTACAAGTCACACATGCAATGAGTGGTCAATTTAAATATAAAGGCCACATAATAAGCTTTCCACAAAATATAGAAAATGTGGCAAAAAAATTACCGCACCCTATTAAAGATCTTCCACTTATTATAGTCTAAAGAAAGGATCAACGTGGCACAAGTTGTAATTTCACATTCAACAGAGAATGCATATATAAAGCACTACAAGACAAAATTGAACATGACAAGTTTTATTCTGATGTTACAATTGATCCAAATGCACTTGAAAATATATCAACTGATTTAGATCAAAATGTATTTGAGCAACTCAGAATAGTGCACATTGAATTTGATTTAGATGTCAACAAGGTTGTTTTTGTTGGTCAATTGATGGAAACAGATGACAGTAATATTATTGATCACACTATATCAATGGCATCAAAAACACCAAATGCACAAAAAGAAATGGAGTTAATTCATGCATGGGTAAACAATCTAGCTGCAGATCCGACATCGCTCATTGATTCGCCTACCATTGGTACATCCCCAATAAATGAATATGTGATAGCAGGTTTGTTTGATATGGCATTTCCAACATTATTCCCTGATGAAAAATGTGATTGGTGAGAACCACGACTACTAAGAGTACATCTTCACAAAGTTGTCAAACACCTTCTTCATTATAGAGATAATCGCTTCAATAAGCATCCAAGGTTTCAGTATTACATGATGAATATGATTATGAGGCATCGTGCACAAAGTTCATCATCAATTTTTGTTAAAAGTAGTCTACAGGACATGCCTGTAACAATAAGTGATCTACGTGAACACATGGACAATATGCCACATTCTCATTTGGAAGACAAGTTGATGTGATTTGGAACTAGTTTGAGAGGTACGAGATCATATTGGACAAAGTGTCAAGTAGAATTAACATACATGCTTCATCAGATTGGCACACCAACTATATTTTTTAAATTAAGTGCAGTTGATTTGTATTGGCCAGATTTACACGCATTGATGCCTGGAACACCACCTTCTAATCCATGAGAGGCACAAACATGATGAAGACAAAATATCATCGACTACCCTCACATTGTTGCACAATACATGCATTTACGTAACACATATTTCAGAAAAGAGATACTACAAAAAGGTATGAATGTCAAAGATTTTTGGTGTAGATAAGAGTGGCAACATAGAGGTTCAACACATTTTCATGGATTTATATGGATGCAAGGAGCACCAAATATTGATAATATTGATTGCACTAATCAAGAACAACTAAGAAATGTTGAAAGTTATTTCCACTATATTATTCATGCATGGAATCCTAGAGAAGATATGCACCAGCGAAACATACAGGTTTGTTCACAATAATTTTAAAATTTGTCTTATCATCTATGTCTATTTTTTAAAATTATAATTATCAATTTGTCCATTATGTTAACATTGCAGGCATTCCATAATTTCTCTCAACATCCTTGTCTAAAAATACTAGACAAATCATGGAAACAAATTTTAACACTAACTATGAAAAGATATTGAACACTGTTGAGAGACACACGATGTGTAGAGAGGGTGCATGTCTAAGGAAAAAAGGAGGGAAACTTGTCTACAGGTAATTAGACAATCAAATCTTTATTCTTTGAACAAATATTAACAATTTGTTAGTTTCAGTGAAATATTAAATTTATAAAAGAATTGTTTGTTACTTGAATTGAAGGTATAATGCTCCATGGCCATTAAATCTAGATGGATCAAAAATATATGAAGATATGCAAAATGGTGAAAAAAGATTTGCACCATTAAGAAATGATGACAGGTTGAACACACACAATAGGTACATCCTTTAATTATGGAGAGCAAATATTGACTGGCAACCTGTTCTATCCAAACATGCAGTAATTAAATACATTGCAAAGCATGCAACCAAAGTAGAAAAGAGCTCAGAAACGTACCACCATATGTTAATGATTTTAGAAAACATAGAGAACCCTGATGATTTAGCCACGAGAGCTTATAAGAGGCTTCTCACATAAACAATAGTAGAAAGGGATATTGGAGCTCAAGAAACAAGCCACATGCTCTTAGAACTTCCGTTAGTAGAGAGCAATAGAAGGTTTGTCAACTTAAATGTCTCAGATGAGATCTCTAAACGTGTGATTTTGAATAATGAAGATGATAATAAAGAACACACAATTTATCATTTATTGACACATACAGAATAAGGCCTTATAGTATGGAAGTTGTATCACTCATCGATGTGGCAAGATCATGGATATATAATCCAAAAAGAAAAAGAGAAAACAAATGGAATACAAGAAAAATTGCAGCTGTCGTAAGAGTGTTTCCTAGATTTTATTCAATTCCTGTACGTGACTCTAATAAATGGATAGAATTTTGCTTTAGTGAGTTGATACTTTATAAACCATTTTGAGACATTCAGAGGGATATTGGCCATGACAATGAATCCATAGTGGCAAACTGGGACAACTTCAGTTATAATCAATGGCATTTACAACGAATAGTACTATCAGAAAATAATGAAAATATTAGTGACTCTGAATCTGAAGAAAATGACAATGCTCAACAAACCACTATAGAGAATGAATGGGAAGTTATATCTTGACTTCATCGTGGCCAAATATTACAAGTTTTAGAGATAGATATGTTGGACATAAGAGATATAGACAGACATACAGATTGGTGTCAAGGATTTGATGGTCACGATTATACAAATCAAGTGAAAAATTTTATTAACAACATGAAAGTTAATGGTTGCCTCATTTATGATGATATTCCACAATGCGTTGACTATGGAAATCTCAACGAACAATAGTAGAAAGTAGTTAGCGTTGTCATGTCGCATTACCAATCACATGAAAATACATTGCCGCTCTACATGATAGTTCAAGGAATTGCAGGAATAAGTAAGTCTTATGTGATTGGTGTGATTACTCAAGCTCTAGAAAAATTATCTTTTCCCAATCAATCTCCTCTACTTCTAATCGCGCCGACTGGAGTTGCAGCATTCAACATTGGCGCTTTAATAGTTCATTCAAAATTAAGAATTCCAATAAGAGATTTTAATGAACTGGAAGGGACAAGACTTACAACTTTCCAAGAAGATATGTCACATGTAAAATACATATTGATAGATGAAATGAGTTTCCTTGGAGAGAGGTTACTTGAAAACATAGATTCTAGGCTTTGACAAGCATTTCCAGAAAATGCTAATCAAAGCTTTAGAGGTAAGTTTTCAATTCAAATTGCTAACATTCTTTACTACACATTATATATCATTTTATTCAAATTTATCATAATTCCTCTTGTACAATACATAATTAACAATATGTTTATTTTTTATTTTAGGCATATCTATGATTTTAGTTGGAGACTTAGCACAATTGCCTCCAGTAAATGACAGAGCTCCATATGAAAGTAGAAGGCGAGAAAAGCTACTATGGGAAGAATTCAAAATGGTTGTTACGTTGGATCACATTTTTAGACAAGATGGATAGAACAAAGACTAACAAATATTTCATGAAATTCTAACAAATATCAAAGATGCAAACCCTACAATTGAGGATTTGATGTTACTTATGACGAGATCAAGTGCAAAGATGAGTGCATCAGAGAATGAAGAATTTGAAGATAGTGTTCATTTATTTCCAATGAATGATAATGTTCACAGTCATAATAGAAAAAAATTATATACATTATCAAATCCTGTAATGCCCCGTCATGCAACCCTAGAGAGTTAAGTCCAACTATGCAATAAAATGCAGATTTTTTTTTAAACAAGTAAAAGTAATGATCACAAGACATAACATCAACTATTTACAACAAATTAACTATCTAGCAAAACTAACATCTCTAGGGAACATAACTGCATTAATGAAATTGAATAAGGGTGAACATATAATAATGGGTTACAATTTTTTTGACAAAACAAAATTGTCCATGCCTTAAAAAAAAATAAAAACTAGGTTCGATCAAACAAGAATGATCGATCAAATCCTAAAGAGGATTTGATCGAACCTACACATTCAATCAAACCCTACGCCACCATGGGGTCATAGGGGGTTCGATTGAACCTAGGCACAACTAAATTTTTTATTAATATAATAATGGGTTCGAGCGGACAGGTGTTCGATCAAACCCAATTGTTTAGGGTTTTTTTTTTAATATGAGTTTTAACTGTCATTTTTGACAATCAGCACTTGCTGCTGAACCCAGACGAGAGTGACCGAACCCTAGGAGCTCCCCACCAGCTGAGTTCGTCGCCACCCTCGAGCTAGGTATGTAAAATTTTCTCCTTTTTCCAACGTTTATTTTGTATATGAAATTTTCTGTGCTTCCACATTTTGCTATGTATTCATGTCTATCAAAGCATTTCAAACTATATTATCTATAAAAAAAACCCTACAATTATGCTAAATGATGGATGTCCATACCTGTTTCAAAGCTCCCATTTTGTCACAGGGAGGGACGATGCTGGTGAAGGGTGTCTAGTTTTACACCTTCACATTGCATTTGCTTGAAAGTTTCTAAAGCCTTTTTAACAAATCCATTTTGTGCATACCCTGCAATCATTGCCAACCACGAGACCATATTTCTTTGAGGCATTCTGTCAACAAGTGACGTGCCTTGTCTACGCTTCCAAAGTTTGCATATACATGTCTACTGGAGCATTTCCAACTATAATATCTGCCAAAAAACCCCCTTCCATTAAGCTCAGATGGATGTCCATACCCATTCCAAAGCTCCCATTTTGTCACAAGGTTGCGCAGGAGGATGCTGGCGAAGGTTGTAGTTTCTGGCTTTACACCTTCCAATTGCATTTTCTTGAAACTTTCTAAAGCCTTTTCAACAATTCCATTTTGTGCATACCCTACGATCATTGCCGTCCATGAGATGACATCTCTTTGAGTCATTCTATCAAACAATTCATGTGCCTTGGGCAGGCTTCCATGTTTTGCATACATATCGACCACAACATTTCCAACTATAATATCTGATAAAAAAAACCCCTTCCGTTATGCTCAGATGGATGTGCATACCCTATTCCAAAGCTCCCATTTTGTCACAGGCAGGGAGGATGCTGGAAAAGGTTGTTTGTCATGATTCTGATAGTCAACCTTGCTTGTCAAGCAATTTTTTTAAGATAATTATCTATTCAAAAGTTTCTTTCATATACTATGACATGCCTTAGTATAAGTAAATCATATAAAAATCAAATATATATATCATCATAATCCTATACAAATTTTGACAGTTTGTCCAAAATCTCTCCTTTCATATGATACTGTCTTTTTTAAAATTTTGATTGTATTTTACAGCTAAAATGCCTAAATACAACTATACAACTGTCAAATTTAAGCCATATTCTAGGATCAACTTTAGGATGGCTATCACATGCAAGGTTAAGAACTTTATGATTTCTCATTGTTTTCATGTTTAATCCATATGCATGTTCTTTCATTTAAGCCACCATGATCAAAATAATAAACATGATAAAATGTAGGCAGGGAAAACAAACATCCTATTTTGTGTGATAGTAACAACCAAAGGTATTTGTTCACATTCCATCACTATGCTCAAATCAAAAAACAATCCTCCAAATATACCCCCTTAAGTTCCTTAGATATGTGATTTACACACCCACATGATCATGAGTCAAAATTTCTTTTACATCAATACTATTAACATGATCATACAAATCTACATTACTAGAAACAAGAAAATTGTTAACATGTGTATTAGATGTAGCATAGTGTAGGGATAAATCAACAAGTATTTGCATGAATTTTTAAATTCTAGCCCTATTGAATCATTATTTGTCAAGCCATGTTTGGGTGTCCACATGTGTCTTTTCTTCAAGTTGAATGCTACAATTTTATTCATGTTCACTCATGCTTGATTTATAATTAAGTGGACTTTTGGGGGATTTCCAACATGCATCCATGAACACAAATTCATTAGATAAAATCATTTTCATTAGTAAGACTTGATTTATCTTAGCAAGTATTTCTCATTAACCTCAACAATATAAAGTGTTTCTTCAAAAGATATAACAAGTTGCCATTTTGTTCATCCATGTCACCACATAAGGGGCAATAGTCTTGATATTATTAGGTGTGCTTGGCATGATTTCACATCCATCTAAGCAATTAGGATTTTGAGCATATTCACCCCCATTTACATAATATTTTCCTACATGTATTAGATGCAACAAGTTTTCAATTTTGACTTCAATGTCTATGTCATCATAAGGAATCAAATTAGGTGTATAAATTACGATCTATCTTATAAATTCAAATAAGGGGCCATAGTTTGTAGAGGAATGCAATTGGCTTGATTATTATTTCTATTTCCAAACATTTTGCAATTTGACAAGGACTAGCCACTACATGTGATACTTGTTTCTTAGATTACATTTACACATGCTTATGATCATATTACTTTAAAATAGACTAAAGTTGTGCAAATTTCCTATTAAAACAATTATCTTATGAAATTGTAGTAATGTTGGTGGGAATCCTTGGCCATTTATGTCTTTTGATATGGAAAAGAACTTAATGTACAAATTGCATTTAATTTTATTTTTTTAAATAGTTTTTATTTAAATCAATAAATTATATACTTAGAGATTCCAGGAGAAAAATCACTTCAAACTCAACTCTTAAGAAGTCCAAGATCTAGAATGATATTGATTACAAATGTGACACAATCTTTGGATTTAGGAAAATTATGCAACAAGAAAGCTAGAAAACCTAAATCTTTAGACTTATCACAAAATTATTACATCATTAAATAGAGCAAATGCACTATAAATTTTGAGGTATTTATGGAATACTTAGAATTTCCTAAATGCACTCAATCCAGTCCATACCAAGTCTCAAAGACCACATTGTCATTATAGGGCCATAGAAAAATAAAATTTCTTAGAGAAAACATAAGATACGTATACCATTAAATAAAAAATATTGCATATCAACAATAGCTATAAACAAGTCCTTGAACATAACTATACAAAAACAACATATATAAAATTCTCAATGTTCATCCTTAGGCTTATTAATATATTTAAGGAGCATATATTATCTTGTATCTTTCAGACGATAGGGGTAATCTAAAAAACATGTTTTCCCTTTATAATAAAAATGTTTATGTTCTGCATCTAGGACATGACAATTCCCTTCTCAAAATTTATTCCTAATCTTTAACCAAGATGCATATTGAGTCAATTGAAACTGTCTTAACTATTGTAGTGTCATAAATCAATTAGGCTTATTTTAAAATGTTTACTTAGCCAACTATTTAAGTTATGACACATCAAAATGGGTTTCAAACATTTATTTTATTGGTAGTATTTCAGATTGTAATCTACCATCGAGGTGGTGAGAAATTTATTGAAATTAATGTTATATTTCCTAACCTCAAACTAGGACATGTGTATGGTTGTTACATGTAATGATTTTTCAACGATGGTTTTATTCAAAAAATATAGTTAGTAGGTATGAATTATTTCTAATGGTATAATATTGCAATTAGTCTGTTTAGAAATCATTCCCTTGGTGTATATTTTTATGTTGCAATGAATTTGTTAACATGCACTTTCTTGAGTGATTGAATCTCCTTTAAATGCCTTGTAACTTCCAAGTAGCATGCGTAGACCCATTTAGGTGTGTGAAGTGTGTCTTGGGGTTTATGTAACCTTTTGAGGTTCTTAGTTTTCCTCATTTGATCAATGAAGGGCCCATGTGTGCCTAAGCAGTTAGACTAGACTATTTTTGTACAATATAAACAATTATATGTGTTTCAAATTATACTTACAAAACCTTATTTATACCGAGCTATAGTTACAGAGGATGGCCATATTTAACCAATTCTCTACATGATGACTGATATGTCTCACCAACACCAATGATAACTAGTGTCTACTTTGGAAGTCGTGGAACAATATCAACATACACACCTACATTACAGAAGAAATTGTATGATGATATAGATGAGCGCAACACAACATACGTATCTACTCTGATGTAGGACGTGTATGTTGATAAATTTATTCCACAATCCATTTAGTAGACACTATCATGTTATGATGTTGGTGAGACATATTAGTCATTTGTTGTATAGAATTGGTTCAACATGGCCATCCTAATGCAACTAGATATAGCTCAGTATAATTTCAAAAAAAAATTCTAGTAGATGACAGTCTACATGTAAAATTAAATTGTTTGAAATAGACAATTATTTGTTGAATTATACTTGCAAAACCTTATTTATACCGAGCTATAATTGCATTAGGATGGCCTTGTTTAACCAATTCTAGATCTACAAGAGGATAAGCGAGCTCAACAAGTCAGAAGCAAGAAATTGTATGTTGATAGATTCAACATGGCCATCCTAAGGCAATTAGAGAGGTTTATATAAGGTTAAATTGTAAGTATAATTCAACATGTATGATGTATCTAGATATTTTGCAAACAATTTAATTTTATGTGTAGACTGTATGTATCATCTACTAAATTAAGTCATTTTTGATTCACAGATTTAAGTCAATTGATCCAAAGCATCCTAATTTGCTATATTTGTATTTAACTTTAGTAGGTATAAATTATTTAAAAAATATAGTTAGTAGGTATGAATTATTTCTCATGGTATAATATTGCAATTAGTCTATTTAGAAATCATTCCCTTGGTGTATGTTTTTATGTTGTAATGAAGTTGTTAACATGCACTTTCGTGAGTGATTGAATCTCCTTTAAATGCCAAGTTGTAACTTCCAAGCAGCATGAGTAGACCCATCTAGGTGTGGGAAGTGTGTCTTGGGGTTTATGTACCTTTTGAGGTTCTTAGTTTTCCTCATTTGATCAATGAAGGGCCCATGTGTATAATATAAACAATTATATGTGTTTCAAATTATACTTGCAAAACCTTATTTATACCGAGCTATAATTGCATCAGGATGACCTTGTTTAACCAATTCTAGATCTACAAGAGGAAAAACGAGCTCAACAAGTCAGAAGCAATAAATTGCATGTCAAGATCTACTTGGTTTAACATGGCCATCCTAAGGCAATTATAGAGGTTTATATAGGGTTAAATTGTAAGAATAATTCAACATGTATGATGTATCTAGATATTTTGAAAACAATTTAATTTTATGTGTAGACTGTATGTATCATCTACTAAATTAAGTCATCTTATGATTCATAGATTTAAGTCAATTATTTATCCAAAGCATCCTTTGCTATATTTGTATTTAAAATGTTCTTGTACAATGTGTATTGTGTGTATTCTATACTACTTATTCTCTTTCTTGTTTTCTTATTTATATATTTAATATATTTATACACGTGAGAACTATGACTTTCTACATGTGCACATGATACATATAGAGAGATGTCTAATTTTGCACATGTTTTATCCAGTTCTAGAGATCTTTGACTACATCACACATGGAAAATTATGCACTAGTTCCACCTCAGGAACTATTTTTCATGAACTAATAATGAGATTGACAGATTAAAAGTTTGCATAAATGATGGAACGAACAAGGGAATATATAAGGACAGTTGTAAGTCCATAATGGAAAGCTTAGAAAAAAATAGAGATAAAATTCTAGACACAAGTGCTTATTCACCTGATGCTATAACTGCTATTCTTTCCCACATGCGGGAAGAAGTTTGTGGTGATGTTCCCCTCTCTCATGTTCAGAGTGTGGTGACAAAAGAAACCATTAAATTTGAATGCTTTCCATACTATCAGACTAAGGTAAAGGTCAAGGGATACCAGGTAATGAGATGTGTCGATGATGATATGGCCAAATTGATATACCCTCAATTTCTTGCTATTTATGGTCATTATCCAATAACGACCAAATTCCCTTATATTTTGCACAACAGTTGTATGCTAAGGTTCATTTAGGCCTTAAAGTCAACTACTATGACATTCCACCATATTGTGGTCAAGGCCATGGCAGGCTTGCTGATAGGGATTCTTATCATTGACTTGATTGGGTGGCCCCAACGTATAGGGCATTAGTTGGTGAGAGGAATCCTGCTATCTCCCCAGCCGTAGCCCCCTCAGTAGATCATGTTGTCATTTCTTCCCAAGGGGAAGCAATTGATAGTGTTGGCGATATTGCAGTTGCCATCACTACGATAGCTACTGATTGTGTGGGTCAGTTTTTGATGGCACGACGTCCACGATCTAGAGCTTCATTTACAACACAGTGTACCAACACTCACTGTGATCCTTATGCTATGGCAGGCATCCCTACACCTGCACAGTTGGATGGTCTCACAAGGGAGATGGCGCGTAGAACATTGTATTGTTTCACAGAGGATCTCTTGGAGGCATATGCATTCATTCAATTAGAGCTAGGGATCTCCATAGATTAGGTTAGAGATAGTCTGGCTATTTCTATTCATTCACATTCAAGATCTTGCCATTCTGACCACCCTTCTAGGCCTAGCAACACCAGTGCACATGACGATCCACCTACAGATCATTTAGTTGCTGCACAGGCCAGTGATCTAGGTTCAGTTCATGACCTTGAGAGGATGCAGACTTCTACAGGATTTATGGATATGTTGATGCACTCTGATTCTATATCGATGCCATCTTAGTTGATTAGTCCCCTTCACTCGTCATTACTATGACATGAGAGGGATCAGATAGATACATCAGATCATTTGGATAATTTAGTGGAGGTGGACATTGTAGAGGGCTCGGGTACTGTGGTACCAGGTGATATGTAGGTATGTATATGTGTAGATCTAGATAAGATATATATGTATGTGTGCATGTGAATACATTCAATTCAATTTTTTTAAAAATTATTTAGATTTTAGTTTTAACTAAATGATATATATATATATATTGTAGATGGAGATACCTCATGTTACTTCTAGCCTAAGGTCAGACCGTGTACATCGATGTGATTCTGTTGATGATATTGTTGCCAGTGGACATGTGAGTTTTGTATGTACATGTAGATATATCTATCTATTTATAATAAATTACAATATATACATTTTTAAATAGTTCTATATATCTAGATAAAATGTATTTAACTATGCATTGTACTTGATTTTATCTCCAGGACTCGGCACATGCATCAGAACAAGATTCTCATTTAGAGGGTCGCTCAATTAGGAGCCAACACGATGATTAGGCTGCAGCCACCTAGAGAGGTCTCCATTTGATGTTGCTTCTAGATTGAGATTTCCATTTATTTATGTTTGATACATGTTGACATTTCCACCTGACTTGATTACATACATGTGTTTGATGATTTATGGTGGACATTTGTGTTTATGTTTATGTTTATGTTTGAGATATGGACATTTATATGTTTATGTTTATATTCAAATGGCATGTATGGATGTTTATGTTTATATATTTGACATGTATAGACATTTATGCATTTATGTATGGACATGATTATGTTTATATTTTCAAATATGTATTCAAACATTTATGTTTATATATTTTCAACATGTTTGGACATTTATGCATCTATACATACAGACATGTTTATTCTTCAGATGGACACAAATATGTTTATATTTGACATGGACAAATTTATGTTTGAGATATATTAATAATGTTTTCATATAAATGCTTCTTGATATTTTTAATGGATCTATTTGATATTTACACATGCATGTATTAAGACATGTAATACAAGTTTTGAAATAATAAAATATTAACTTAAAAAATATTATGCTTATCTCAATCACGTCATGTAAATTTCAACCTACACATGCTAGATACATAAGATATATATAGATTCTTTAAGTTGTACATATCTCAAATTTTAAGTTTAAAATAAACTTTATAACTCTGTAATGATATACCATTCAAATATCTAGATAAAGGACAAGAAAAATAGCTATATGATGAAATAACATAAGTTAGGCCCACATAAGTAGCATACGAACACAATATATATAACAAATGTAAATAAAACTTGGAATATTTTTTATTGAAAAATAAAATTAGACTTCTAGATAATTTGACTTTCACCACTACTAGAAAAAATAAGTATTACACTCAAGTCATGAATAAGACTATAAGCAAAATATCTAATCAAGTAACATTAACCACTTAGCACACCATGAACATAATAAAACTACAAATTGGAATACCATTAAGGATTGGCTAAATGCAACATCCATTTAAACATGACGATGAATTGTAAACTTGAAGAATTCATTTGAATAACCTTAACTCAAACTTGTTAAAATGCATATAAACAACTAGAATCCATTCCATGCCCATTGTCAGTCAATCCCTATAAGAGGCCCTAATTCAAGAACATAGATTATTTAATGATATATTATTTCAATTCAATCAAGGCTATATCCTTATCTACACATCATAGTAGTCCATAAAATTTTAAGGAATTGTTCCTTAGGACAACCTTCATATCTCCTAGAATTGGAATAAGAATTTTAAGATCATTCTTCTCAAGTCAAGATATCATGTTCACTTATGTTGTACAAATTTGATGGTACCTATAGGATTAAAGAATATATCTCCCTTATGTAATGCATAGAAAGAATTAATTTAAAGATCATCCTTCTCAATTCAAGACCTGTCTAGTTGACTTATGTTGAACAACTTTAATGGTACATATAGCTGATTAAATACTGTATCTCCCTTCAGCTATAGCTATAGTGAGTAGGAATGCAATTCTAGGTAATTTAACATATATTATAGTTAAAGTCATGAACTCATGTATATATTCATCCATCTTAGTCAAAACTAGAATAATTTTCTACTCCTAGACAATGTGAAGAGGTATTAGAACCAATGTTGATTTTATAATATATACTGGTGAAGATTGAATCTATACAAGTTCATCTTATTTGAATGTTTAAATGAACTAGATAGAAGAGGCTTGTTAAGTTTGAGACTTGATGGAATCCCCTAGTATATAGTCTGTAGTTTTAACACTCAAATAGTCACAAAATGCAAGAGTGTTAAATTTCCCATCAAGTGCAAAAGGATACTTATGGGCACAATATGAAGGTCCAAAACTTTCTACTATAGTCAAGAAGCCTGTAATTGAAAAAGTGTATGATCCCTCTATTGGTGAATTGAGAAATACCATAGATGAAGAAAAGGCTAAAGGCAAGTTCCAAATGGCCCGTGGAAATGGAATGAACCCTAATGGTTCCAACCCAGTAGATCCCTTTAAGAATATCTAGTCTTATAAGGCAGATACTCCTCTTGTAAATTTTGATAATTTTGAGGATGTTGAAAATATGAGAGGCATTGATGCCATGCGTGCCTAGATCACCAACTACATGGCTATGAATGTAGGAGCTGATGAAGCTCAGGTGATAAAGCAAGCCCTCAATTCCATGACTGGAGTTGCACGTAATGTGTGGGATCATCTTGAGGACACTTTCAAAGAAAACATGATTGCTAGAGGCACTGATCAGGTTTGTGCATAATTAACATGTCTGTTTGTTGGAAGAACAGACACAGGGGAGAAACTTGCCTATAATAAGTTCATTAGAGGCAAATGTAAAGATTTAAAGTATTTCAATGATTACTGCCAAGAGCAGTATAAGAACTTTTACCAGTCTGATCGTGAACAAAATCATGAATTTATGTTCACAACTTTCTTAAAAAGTTTTGGAGATGTGGTTGGGGAATTCTACCACAAAAAAGTTCTTGAAAATTTGGGAACTGAGAATATTGAAATGAAGGAATTAACATTTCCTCAGTTGGTGCAGTTTTTGACAAAGATAAATGAAGAGATCTATCAAGAATCAAAAAAGAAAAAAGAAATGAAAAGGGTGAAACCTTTACTCTCTGCATCTGCTTGTTACCAAGTTATGCCATCTAATCAATTTCTTGATAAGGGTAAGTCTTCTTCAAAATGTTACTCATGTGATAAATCAGATAAGTCTTACTATAAGAAGAAGAAGAAGAAATTTAGCAAGTACCCTAAGAAGAAGGGTTATTTCAGGAAAAAGGACAAGAAAAGCTCTGGTAAGAAATGGGAACCAATGTGCTACATCTGTAAGGGTAAGCACTATGCAAATAAATGCCCAGAGCATAATAAAAAGAAAAACAAAGGAAAAGTCTGAGCTACTAGAGCTGCAGGATTAGATGACAATGATGAATATGAATTCATCAATGAATATCCATCAAATTCGGAGGACATCATCCTCTTAGAAACAAAAGAAGAATCTGATGATGAAGAATATTTGTCTGCTCCAGAGAAAGCAATGGTAAATCAAACTAAAGGTCATGAAGAGTCAGAGTCATCAAGTGATTCTAAAAATTTATTCTTCTATAGAATGATGAGAAGGGATACAAGAGCAAACCTGGACAAGATAATAGAAGAAATTGTCCAGATTGAAGCTCGTCTGCATAAAATGGACATGGGCCAAGAAACTTGGAAAAAGTTGACTAGTAAACTGGAGCAGCTTATTGCTAAGAAGCATTTTCTACTCAAAGAAAATGAGAGGTCTGTTAGATTTCCTACTAGAAGAACTCCAGTGCTTAATTATTCACAGCCAGTCACACTGTCAGAACTAACAACACCAATTGCACAAAGGAGCTTAGCAGCAGCCCTTGCTGCAGGAAGTATGGCAAGAAGATTATGGCGCAGACAGAGGAAAACCTTCTTAGAAAAAGTTATTCAACAAGCCCAAGCAGAAATTGTTGAGATTGATGATGAAGAAAATCTTCAGCTTGTTGATGAGATGGAGAGGTCTCAGGAACTGGATAAATATATTAACCAGTTCAATCCTTCTAGTTCATTTCAGCTACCACAACAAACCATAGTACAAGAAGAACAACTTTACTGTGAGGAGAAACCATACAGTCCTCTGGTTCATCAAGGAGAGGAAATAGAAAGGAGCCCTGTGCTTATTTAGAATTTGGCACCTATCTTGAAGAAGGAAGCAACAGTCAACACCAAGTTAGAGCCTATCAGTGAAACAAGGTAGCTACAACCTATCTTGGAGTTATTCTGACTATTCATCTTCCAGGTATTAAGGCATATCCACTAGCCTTTCTATGGGACATTGGCACTAATGTTAATGTGGCTAGGTATAACTACTTTCCAAAAGACTCTGGATAGAAGGTTCTACTAAATTAATCTTTGGGAAAGGAAAGTTTGAATCAAAGCTTATCTGCAAAGTCCCTATTCAGTTAAGTAATGGATATATAGATGAATTAACCTTTGTCCATTACGAAGTGGATGGATATGATGGAGTTATAGGAAGCAGAGCCATGCAACACTGGGAACCAATCACCATCGATTCCACATTCATCACTCTGCAAGGCACTTTTCAAGTTCACCAACTTCATCAGGATTTAGCCTTCACCACCAAGATAGAGATTCTAAAGAAAAAGAAAGAAAATAAAGTATGGTTAACGAGACAAATTGAAGCTACTGTAGAACCACTGGAATAGTTCAAATCAGAATTTGCAACTACCGTGCTCACCAAGGACCTAAAGAAGCATAAACAGAACTTGTTTTGCAGTCTACCGTTGAAAAGTGATGCAAAAGGTAAGGAGATAACTCCTAAGGCTAAAGCAAACTATTTTATTATGAGTATTCAAGAAACTAAAGTTTGCAAAGAAGAAATTGAAGAATTGTGCAAGTTGGACTTGATAAGATCTTCAAGTTCTCGATTCTGTTGTCATGCAATGTATTTTCTGAAGTTTGATGAGAATGGCAATGAACTTCCTGAGAAATGGTTGGTTGTAAATTACAAGCCATTAAATGAATGTCTGGTAGATAACCGTCACCCTTTACCTAGTAAGGATCACATATGGCAAACCATTCAGGGAAGTCATATATATTCTAAATTTGATCTAACAAAAGGGTTTTGGTAGATTAGCTTGAAGATAGAAGACTACTACAAGACAGCCTTCTCAGTACCACAAGGGTTATTTGAATGGAAAGTCCTTCCATTCGGCATTAAGACAGCACCATTTATCTTCCAGCAAAAGATGGATCTTATTTTTTGAACCTATGCTAAATTTATTCTGCCATACATTGATGACATTCTTGTGTTTAGCCAGGACATGCATCAACATCTTGTTCATCTACAACAGTTTCTGCACATCTGCCAAGAGCATGGTCTTGCGGTCAATCCCACCAAATCATACTTTGCACAGAAGCAGATAGTTTTTTATTGGCATCAAGCTTCTCCCGGGGGGGAATGGAAGCACAATCACATATTTTGACCAGAATCCAGAATCTCTAGGTAACAAATGTCAAAGAATTACAGAGATTCCTTGGTTTAGTGAATTATATTGTTGGATTCTATCATAAGCTTGCTGAAGATAGGCTTGAACTAAACAAGTTGTTAGGAAAGAATCCACCTCCTTGGTTAGATATTCATAATACTGTGATTATCAAAATTAAGAATAAATGTGCTAATCTTCCACCGTTAAGGTTACCAGGTGATGGTCCAAAAATAGTTGAAACTGATGCTAGTGAATCTGCATGGGCTGGCGTGTTAAAGGAAAAGATGCCCCAAGGCCAAGAAGAGATTCTCAGATATGTATCTGGTAGTTTTAAGAACATCGAGTTAAACTACCATAGTACTCACAAAGAGATACTTGCTGTTATCAATACTCTCAAGGCTTTTCAAATGTTTGTTGTAGACAAAAGGTTCTTGATCAAAAGTGACCTCCAAAATCTGTGAGGATTTTTCAAGAAAGAATCCAAGGATAAAGTTATTAGAGGAAGATTACTGAGATGGGCTCAGTTTTTAAATACATTTTATTTTGATATTGTTCATCTTCCTGGAGTTGATAATATTTTTGCAGATTTCTTATCAAGAGAAGGTCACATTCCAGCCAAAGTGGAACACGATTTGCCTGTTGAAGGTCTACCCAAACCTTTAGGTAAAATTAGAATCATCCAAGTTTAGGAACACAGATGGTATGGAAAGAGTTATCCAGAATGGGGCACTAATCCATTTGCACACAGAGATCACCACAATTTCTAGATGGCCAATGACTTTTTGTTTGACAGGTTTAAGATGATAACTGCAAAGTAGTAGCTTACACATGAAGGTCTATGGACTCAAAGACCTTTCTTTGAATTTTCAGCTGAAGCAGAACCAATTGATCCTAAAGTTGGTCATGTTCTCCAAAACTGGTGTAGAGACTTTGTCCTACCAATAAAATTTTTAAATCCAGTTGTGCATAGACCAGACCGATGGCTTAATGAAGAAAAGGGAAAGGAATTAATAAGAGATATGTTTCAAGGCCCTTATCCTCTAGCTAATGGAATGCATATTAATGGTACTTTTGCTTAGACAGGCTATATTTTCAAATTAGTATTTGATTCCTTTGATGAGAACCTGATAAGAAGATACCTCTGTCAAATGTATGGACCTACTAGAGCTGGAACTCTTTACCAACACTAGAGTGTTCCAAATAAACTTCAAAGCCTGCATTCAAATCAAACACCTATCTGGATACATATGAAGACATACCGTATGGAAATGATAGATAGCGGGGCTATGGTACAAGGAATATATGGGCCATATAAATTGAAGACAATGAGTATCATGTGGAAAGAACTAGACCCACATGGCGGCATCAATTTCCCACCTGATCCTGTTACACCTAATCGTGCAAGATGCACACCACATGCCTCATACATGACCTGTGCCAATTGTGAGTATGATCCACTTGATGACCCAAGATGTGCAAACATGAGTGATTCGGGTCCCAACACTAGCTAGTGGATGTGGCTTGTCATCCACCAAAGGAATCTATCCCTTTGTGTCAAAAGACAGACGTGGCCAACACCACGGTAAAAGGGGAAAGCTTACGAGCCTAACAATAATCACGAGTTATGCCTCTCGTGATCAAAAAGCAACTTTGTAAAAAGTAGATTCCATAGGGGTCTTGTCAGTCCTTCTTTATTTCTTGTTCATGGGTTATTGGGATCCACCAGAGGAATCTTATCCTCAACTGGATAACCCTACGGATAAAGAGTTGCAACATGTCCGCTTCCTATGGTCAGATTTGAAACTCAGACTTAATACTATGAGGTTAAAGATCTGCCTTGCAAGCTATATAAGGGACGTAAGGCTGCCTCATTTGGCATTGGAGTCTTGAGTGAGTAAGTCCTCATAGAAAGCATAGAGTCTTAGAGTTCTTAGAGTCTTTCATAGCAAGTCTTAGGTAAGCTCTAAGGATCAAAGTAGTATGCTCTTTCTACTCTGCAGAAATTAGAAACTCAGAAATCCTGATGAGATAGTTCTGTAATAGATAATTCTATAGATCTTCTGGTTATATAGCGAGCATTGTATGAGATGAATGCAATCCTGATATTTCAAATAAAATCTTTCGCATATATTTCATTTGTCTCTTGCAGCTATTATCAAAGTTGCAACTTTCTAAATATAGTGAACTAAAAAGTTGGGTTTTATAAATTTCTAATGATTTAACATACTCGAATGGGCACCATGGATCTTTACTAGGGTTTCATAACTTCAAGATAAAAAAAAGAGCTTCCTTAGATTTTATACCTTAATCTAGTCTAGACCTAAAAATATCTAATCCACACCTAGATTTTATATCATTTAGACATATTAAGAAATTTCCTAGTAGATGTAACTTAGACCTAAGGCATATCTAATCTACAACTAGAGATTTCATGTAGCTTATTCTAGTCTAGAACTAAGACATACCTAAGACATATATAAGACATATAAAAGAGTAAAATATCATGAACAAAAAGGTAAATTCATGCCCGAAGAAGATAATTAAGTTTACTACATATAACAAAGTTTAAAAACCATACATATAAACATATGGTTAAATCATCTCATGATGAAACATATATCTAGATAGTGAATTTAGGTCTTCAAAACATTAAAAATTGTAAGTTCTTCATCCATATTTTTTAGGTCACATTAATTGGTTCAGCTCGCTCTTCAATGATATCTTATATTCTATGATGATCATCACTATCTAGTCTCCACTTACAACGTCCACGTGCATGAACTGTATGAAGAGATAGGCTGGTAGCAATTACTAGGCAGCTATATTGATATACCTTGTTGTTAGGTTGATAATCAATAAAGTGAATCCCATGGTGAACAATCTTGACTTGTTTGAGATATGTCCCTTGCACTACAACTGAACCTGTGGGAAACAACATTCCACGATAAGACATAACATTTATATAACATTTTCTTGAGGTAAATGTAACCTACATCTATGAACATGTATAGTATTATCATTGCTCAGTAAGACATAACATAAATTATAATATAAATTGAAAGTTTAAATTGCTCTTGAGGTACTTGACATGTACATATGTAACAAATTCAAAATGATTTAAAAATATTAATTAAATAAAGTTAAACCTATGGGAAACATCATTCCATCACTTGTTTATGGATTTGTTAACTTTGCCTCTCTTCTGTGCAACGCAATAAATAATAACTAACTTCTATATTTCCAGCCTCTTCTATGACTGCAAAAACATCTCCTGCACCAAATTTACATGTCCAAAATTTGTAAAGGTTCTTAAAAAATTTAGAGATACAGGTTATATAATTTATATATATATATATGTACACACATACCTTTTTTAATCAATCCTGAAATATGGTTATAATCAGTTGAAATCAAAGGAATGTCTTCAAATATTTCATCCTCATCTTCATTGTATGTGTTGGTAACAACTAGTGGCACATTTTCCCATGCACTGACATATCCACATTCTTGGTTCTTACAATTCTCAAAATCTCCCAACATGCACTCATAACAAAAACAAGAGTAATCCCTAGTGTGCAATGTCCATGTAGGGCTATCTGTACTCGTGACACAATGCAAATATCTTGTTTTCTCTACCCTCTTGCATCCATGCATTGATCTTCTATCCACACCTACAAATTTATTATATTGTACATTATGAATATAATATATCTAAATAATTAAATTCAAACTAAAATAAACAAACTCATGCATACACATGTGTATATCATATACATGAATATATATTTAAAGTACACATTAAATAAATTCAAACAATAGATACCTGATATCTCCCAAAACACTCTATGTGGAATGTATCTGTTTGTTCTTGAAGATGTGTCAGCCTCATTGTTGGGAATTAAGGTGTGTCAACCTTGGTAATTCTCTGCATTTGTAATGTTTGTATTTATTATTTAATTGCCTATGTTGTAAATATTTGGAAATTCCATATTGTCATGTTGTGGGATGTGGCACAGTGATGTGTCAATCCTACGTGGAATATGACAACTTGTTATTTTGTCCTCACCTGAGGAGATAGGCGTCCCACTTAGTAGTAGGAATATTCTTCCATGTGTCGGCATCTTCCGTGTTGTGTAAGGGATGTTTGACCAAAACGGTTATGACGGATTCCAATGACGAATCTATGACATGTAAGAGTCAGAAATAGAAGGTTGTATGATAGGTGATGACATGTGTCATGAAGCATCTTTGAATAAGACATATTTGGGTGCCCCAAGGTGGAATATGACATGTTGTAAGAGAATATGCTATTTATAGCATGTGTATGACAGATTCTCTTATAGTTGTAAGTTGTAACCGCTATGACAGATTCTATGATGGTCGTAAGTGTCGTAAGAGCATCTGTCATAGCACATTTTAAAAATAGGTGACCTCTTTGGGATGGAAGCTATGGACAAGTGTCAGGGACATTCTACAATGTTGACCAAGTGTCCCTAGGCGTGGGTTTTTGGTCCAAAAAGCCATGTTGGATGCCCATTCCAAGATAGGTCCAATATTGCCTTGTATTTCCTATCTATACATGTGCTTGGAGATGGAGTTTGTATCATAGGTTTACAGGTACTGTTATGCTGCCGGATTGACTCCAGACACGAGTGTCGAAGACCATTGAAGCTTGTATTGCAAGTGTATTGTAAACATCCTTTCAGATTTGTTAATACATTATGCAGGTTTCTGAGTGTGGGGTTTTTCACCCGATAAGGGTTTTCCCCACCGTAAATCTTTGTCTCTCTTCTTCTGTCTACTTTCTGGCTCTTGTGTTTTGCTGCAATATCTCATGTTAATGGTTTAACATTGCTGTAATAGTTAGGATAAATCTGAATTTGCATAGCCCTCTCCTCATTAGATTAGTGTAGGAAGCGATTTCCGCACACCTAGCTTCCTTTCAGTTGATATCAGAGCTTGATCACCTTTGGTCCTAGTTGTTGGGTAGGGGTTTTTTGAGCTAATCTTAGGTTGAGTGGGAGTCTATGTAGAGCATTCTATATCTTATTGCAGCAAGGAGATGGCAGGTACATTAGGAAGGTTTGAAGTGGAGAAGTTTAATGGCAGTAATTCCAAGCTATGGAAGCTCAAGATGGAAGACATACTTGTTGACCAAGACCTTTGGGATAGTGTGAATGGAACTAAACCAGCTGCAATGTCACAAGCTGGTTGGGATCTCAAGGATCAGAAGGCTAAGAGTCTCATAAGACTTAGTCTTGCTGATTCTGTGTTGTTAAATGCCCATGAGGAGACTACTGCAAAACTACTTTGGAAGAAGTTGGGGGATGTGTATCAAGCCAAATCCCTAGTTAATAAACTTTTTCTAAGAAAGAAGTTGTATTCCCTTTGAATGGAGGACGGAGGATCCGTTGTTGAAAATATGAATGCTTTCAACATGTTGGTTGCACAATTGACATCTATTGGTGTAAAGATGGAGGAGGAGGATTGGTGTATGACCCTACTTTGTTCTCTACCAGACTCATGGGATCATCTTGTCATGGCAATCAGAAGCACCACATCCACATTCAAAATGGAAGAAGTGGTTTCTTTGTTGTTGTCTAAAGAGATGCAGAGAAAGTCTTTTGAGGCAGCCAAAGAGGCCCTTGCAGTTCGTGGAAGACCCAAGGAGAAAGGGAAGAAGAAGGACAAGAAAGCTGAGAAGGGTAGATCCAAATCCCGTGGGAGATCCAAATCTCCTGGAAAGTCCAAGGCTCTTTGTTGGAACTGTGGCAAGACCGGGCATTTTTGAAAGGAATGCAAAGAGGAGAAGAAGAAAAAGAAGAAAGTTCCTGATTCAGATTCTGACAAGTCACAAGATGACGGTGATGCTTTCATCGTAGCCATGGCAAACCATGCATCTGATGATGTGTGGCTAATCAACTCTGGTGCATCATTCTAGATGACCTCGCATCGAAACTGGTTCACTAAATATGAGGAGTTCGATGGTGGAAAGGTGTATCTGGGTGACGACTCTCATCTGAAGATTGTTGGTCATGGAAGAGTCTATATCCAATTCCCTGATGGTCAAGTGAAGGGGATCTCTGGGGTTATGCACATCCCAGGCTTAGCACGAAACCTGTTTTCTATAAGTAGTTTGAATGATGCAGGTGTGCAGGTTGTCTTTTCGAAAGAAGAATGCAAGATGACTAGAGGAGCTATGGTGCTTGCTAAGGGTACTTGGAGAGGTACTCTGTTTTAGCTGGAGGCATGCATTTCACAATGCAATAGTTCTTTTGACTCAAGGAAGAGGGCAGAAGTCACTTCATCCCCACCATCTGAATGAGCAATGAAGAAATCTGTTGTTTCTAGTCTTGATGGTTGTAATCGTGCATTGGAAGTTAAACTTCCTACTAAAAAGACAATGTTATAGCATAAGAGATTTGGCCACATTGGTGAGAAGGGTCTGCGTACCCTGAAAAATAAGAATGTCGTTGAGGGGTTAGATGATTGTAATCTTGAGTTTCACTTTTGTGAACATTGCATTTATGGAAAACAAAACCGTGTTCAGTTTTACTCGAGTTCTCCTAAGTCTTCTGGTGTGTTGGACCTTATTCATTCTGATGTGTTTGGTCCTGTTAATGTTCCTTCATTATCAAAATCTGTAAACTTTGTATCTTTTATAGATGATTACAGTAGAAGGACATGGATTTATTTTCTCAGAAGTAAATCTAAAGTCTATAGCAAGTTTAAGGAGTTTAAAGCCTTTGCTAAAAATTAGACTGGTAAAAAGATTAAATGTTTGAGAACTGACAACAGTGGTGAGTTCTGTTCTACAGAATTTGATAAGTATTGCAAGGAACTTGGGATTGAAAGGCATAAGACAACTCCATACACCCCACAACAAAATGGAGTTATAGAGAGGATGAACATGACACTAATGGAGAAGGCTAGGAGTATGCTTAGTGGAGTTGGTCTAGAACAAAAGTTTTGGGCTGAAGCTGTTGCCACTGCTTTCTATCTGGTGAATAGATCTCCTACATTAGCTCTTGTTGGAAAGACACCCATGAAGGTGTGGTCTGGTAGAAAGCCTTCAATAAGGCATCTTCATATTTTTGGTTGTGAGGCATATGCACATGTGCCTAGGGAGAAGCGGTCAAAGTTGGAGAACAAAGCTGTTAAATGTATCTTCATTGACTATGGTGTTGGTGTGAAAGGATACAAGGTTTGGGACACCGTGTTTGAAAAAGTGTTGTATAGCAGAAGTGTCATCTTCAGAGAGCTTACACCTTCTTCCATTGTTTTGCAGCCAGAAGAAAAAGAAAAGAAAGAGGATGTTGTTTAGTTTCCTCTCACCCTTGAGAAGACTAAACAGAAAGACAATGTTGGACCTGATGATGAGGAGAGCTCTAGCAACTCTGAAAGCTCAGATGAAGAAGCTAAACCTCAACCTTAGCTCTTGAGGAGGTCTACATGGATAAGAAAGCAACCTAAAAGGTTTGGTTTTACATTGCTTGATTCTAGTTGTGCTTATGCTTTAATCATTAACAATGATGAACCTAGAACTATTTCAGAGGCTTTGGATATGAAGGGATGCAGGTTCCTGGAAGGAGGCCATGGAGGAAGAAATGACTTCTTTAGAAAAGAATCAAACTTGGGACTTGATGCCTTTGCCTCTTGGACGGAAACCCGTTGGATGCAAATGGGTGTTCAAGAAGAAAATTGGTGTAGATGGCAGTGTTTAGAAGTATAAGGCCAGATTGGTTACGAAGGGGTATTCACAAGTGGAGGGTATAGATTATGGTGAGATCTTCTCTCTCGTTGCAAAGCTGACATCCATTCGATTCATGTTGTCTCTCACAGTAGCTTATGACTTGAAGGTAGAACAGATGGATGTGAAGATAGCTTTCCTTCATGGTGACTTGGAGGAAGAAATCTACATGTCACAGCTAGAGCATTACATGGTGAAAGGTAAAGAAAATTTGGTTTGCAAACTTAAGAAGTCTTTGTATGGTTTGAAGCAATCCCCTTGGAGATGGTACTTGAAGTTTGATGCATTTGTGTTGTCAATTAGTTTTGTGAGATCAAAATTGGATCACTGTTTTATTATAAATTTGATGGTGATCGTATTCTCATTGTTGCGTTGTATGTTGATGATATGTTGCTCATTGGGAAGGGTAAGAATATGATTTCTGATTTTAAATCTCAGTTGTTAGCATAGTTTGAAATGAAAGATTTAGGGGCAGCCGGGTGCATTCTAGGAATGGAAATCAGAAGAGACATAACCAACAGAAAACTTTGGTTAAGCTAGAGTAAGTATGTGAAGACTGTGTTGGACAGATTCAGCATGGTAGATTGTAGACCATTGTGTGTTCCCATTTCCTTGGGGACAAAGTTGTCTATTGAGGATTGTCCAAAATCTCCTAGTGAGGTGGAGGACATGAGCAGAGTACCTTATGCTAGTGTTGTTACCAGTTTGATGTATGCTATGGTCTATACAAGACTAGAAATTGCCCAAGCAGTGGGAGCCTTAGTTGATTCATGGCTAATCCTGGACAGGTTCATTGGGATGCAGTTAAGCAAGTGTTCAGATATTTGAGGGGTACTTCTGAGTATTCCATTTGCTATCATGGTAATGTTTCAGGACCTCCACATTCTGCTGATATTCATGGATTTGTGGATTCAGATTGGGCAGGTGACATTGACAACAGGACATCCACCAGTGCTTATGTGTTTACACTATTTGGTGGTGCTATTAGTTGGATGAGTAAGCGACAACCTATTGTTGATTTGTCCATGATAGAAGATGAGTATATGGCAGCAACTCATGCTTGTAAGGAAGCCATTTGGCTTAAGAGATTGTGTTCAGATATTGGTGTTGATGTAGGTCAGAGCACAATCAGTTGTGACAGTCATAGTGCAATTTGCCTTGCGAAGAATCCAACTTTCCATGCTAGAACCAAACACATTGATGTTCAATTTCACTTTGTGAGATACATGGTTGAGGATGGAAAGGTAAATTTGGAGAAGGTAGATACTTTGAAGAATGTTATAGATGCATTGACGAAACCAGTGAGCACAAGGAAGTTTAGATGGTGTTCGGAGTCTATGGGCCTCTCGGCCTATAGCAGTTAAATCTTATTTTTCTATTGGCTCTTACAAGGTGTGTGACAAGTGGGAGAATGTTGGGAATTAAGGTGTCTCAACCTTGGTAATTCTCTGCATTTGTAATGTTTGTATTTATTATTTAATTGTGTATGTTGTAAATATGTGGAAATTCCATATTGTCATGTTGTGGGATGTGGTATGGTGATGTGTCAATCCTACGTGGAATATGACAACTTGTTATTTTGTCCTCACATGAGGAGATAGGCGTCCCCACTTATTGGTAGGAATATTCTGCCATGTGTCAGCATCTTCCGTGTTGTGTAAGGGATGTTTGACCAAAATGGTTATGACGGATTCCTATGACGAATCTATGACATGTAAGAGTCAGAAATAGAAGGTTGTAAGACAAGTGATGACATGTGTCATGAAGCATCTTTGAATAAGGCATATTTGGGTGCCCCAAGGTGGAATATGACATGTTGTAAGAGAATATGCTATTTATAGCATGTGTATGACAGATTCTCTTACAGCTGTAAGTTGTAACTGCCATGACAGATTCTATGACGGTCGGAAGTGTTGTAAGAGCATCTGTCATAGCCCATTTTGGAAATAGGTGACCTCTTTGGGATGGAAGCTATGGACAAGTGTCCCTAAGCATGGGTTTTTGGTCCAAGAAGCCATGTTGGATGCCCATTCCAAGATAGGTCCAATATTGCCTTGTATTTCCTATTTATACAAGTGCTTGGAGATGGAGGTTTGTATCACAGGTTTACAGGTACTTTTATGCTGCTGGATTGACTCCAGACACGAGTGTCGAAGACCATCAAAGCTTGCATTGCAAATGTATTGTAAACATTCTTTTAGATTTGTTAATACATTGTGTAGGTTTCTGAGTGTGGGGTTTTTCACCCGATAAGGGTTTTCCCCACCGTAAATCTTTGTCTCTCTTCTTCTGTCTACTTTCTGGGTCTTGTGTTTTGCTGCAATATCTCATGTTAATGGTTTAACATTGCTGTAATAGTTAGGATAAATCAAAATTTGCATAGCCCTCTCCTCATTAGATTAGTGTAGGAAGCGATTTCCGCACACCTAGCTTCCTTTCACTCATTTGGTGCAAAGTGTAACTTACACCATTCAACAACATCATGTGCATCATTTATATGGTCTCCATCATAATTCATTTGATGTTTTCTTAGAGCACATTTGATGCAAGCTCCTGTGCCATCATGTTCACCCTTTCCATGCCCACTCTCAAAGAAACTCCAAACATGTGGTATATTGTCATTTCAATGATATCTACATAGTGCATAAAATGGCCTTGATGATTTGAATTGTAATGCACATCCATCTAACCATACAAAATGCCTTTCAAAATTTACACCCTTGTTTGCCAAATATCCAAAAAAATTCTTAAAGCAATGTTGTACAAAATGTGTGTCATGTTCTTTATTATCACTATATAAAAGTGATATTCTTTCTTGATGACTCATGCTTCAATGTACTTTCAATACCATCCAAATCCAATTGTGCATGTTGATAACACACATGCACCATAATAGTGATCTACTCTAAAAAGTAATATTGTGATTGAATCTCTTTTTGATGTACAAAAGAGTAATTTTTTGCAAAGTCGACTACTGATAAAACTGTTCCAGGTGGGAAAGTATCTCTTAATGTTTGAAACTGTTGTGCTTGCCACTTAGGAAAAAAGCATGATGTATGTATGCTTGAATCAATTTACAAAAATTTTCCATAAATGTTCCAATAGGTATCTCCTCTTCTACATAATATAACCTTGTGGATTCTTTCCCATTTTTTGTTTGAAACTTTATGTACTTGTAACTCTTGCAATTTACCAACTTCATTGGGTCGATACCTTCGTTTCTCAAAGGCATTTTTGCCAAATTTCCACATGTTTCACAAAGACCTTTTATGCAGTTTATTTGACCATTTCCATTATCATCATTTGATTTATCACATAAGATGGATGCTATGAACTAGACTTACCCGTTTAGGAGGTGCTTTACAAAACCATATCTATCTTCACAAATCTTTTGAAACACCTAATAGTAGAGATCAAATTCAATATGATAATGACAACAACAAGTTCCAAAAACCTGTTTATCTTCACATAATATGACCTTAACCTTTCAAACATTGTTTGCCTAATCTTTATATTTGGATTTGAATTACAAAAGTTCACATACATCTCATGTTGTGTTATCTCTAGCCAATGTTTTGTGTGTAGATCATAACTATTGGGCCCAATTCTGTGTTTGATAACATCTCTACTATTTGATGAACGATGAGTATTATCATTCCAAAAGCTTGTGATCAAGTTCCTAACAACATCTTGAATTCTGTTAGATCGAGGAGCTCTACACATAATTGCCCAATTCCTTTCCGAGGTACCATCATCCAATAATTTTCCTTTTCACATATTTTGTTATTGTCTTTCTATTGAAACCAATCTCAGTTGAAATTGAAGACCATTGTCTTTTTTGGAATTATCTTCACTTAAAATACCTATCAACATTAGTCTTCCTTGAAGTGGACTTATCTGCAGATTGAGATTGTTTCCCAATGGAAGCCAAACCTTTTTTAACATTTTCAACAATATCTTTTTCTAGGTGTGAACTTTTCCCCTTTTTCAATGACAAATCTACACCAACAATGTAATGGCTCATTTAGCTCCTTATTAAGAAGTACAATTGATAACAATTGGGTTCGGCCAAGTGTATCAAGATTATCAAAATGAGCAGTTATTTCCTTTGCAGTCTTATTCATTGACCTCCTATCAGTTCGTTTAGGTTGTCTAGCATACTATTTCAATTTCTCAATATCCATTTTAAGTAAATGTTCTAAATTTCTATAAGAATCTTTTTCCTTCACCTCTTTAGCTAGATTAATATGCTCATCCATACCAGTCAAAGGAAGCGATCCTGACCCCTCTCCAACATCTATTGTTTACACTTGGGCCTCCTCTAGGCTAACATCTTGAACTATTGTTCTTCAACAACGTTTGCTCCAGTTTCTATATCACACATTAATGAAATACATATTAAAGAAAACTTATTTAATTTAGTGAATGAAGTCTTGATATATGAAATCTCCTATACATATAATATGGTACAACATAACTCGTAGAGCCTTGAATGATTTAACAAAGCACGCAATCCTTTGTTGGAATTTATATTTAAGATCAAAATGAAATAAGAATACTTGTAAAGAAAAGATAGGCTTATATAAGTAGCAACATTTAACATGTAGCAAAATAGTCCTAAGATTAAGCGAGAGAAAACCCCACCATGGATTGAAGGTAGTGAAGTTCATTAAGCTCAATTTGAATTCAAGGAAAATCAAATACACAAAAGAAATAGATCTCTCCAACTTAGTGCACAACATGTACTATCAAAAGAAGGATGAGACTAGAATTTTAAGGACTAACCTTTGGCTCTAAATGGAGTTCTAGCTTACTTGAGATAATTAATCTAGTAGCTACTTGTTAAAGAGGTTCAACTATAATTTATATGGTGACAAAATCTAAGCTACTAAAGAGAAGACCTATCTAGAGAAGTCCTAGTAAAGAGAGAAAGAAGGAGCAAGTTAAAAAGAGTTAAGTCAAGAGAGAGAGCTTTCAAAATCTACTTGTACTTGTCAAGAGAGAGAGAGAAAAGACCTTAGAGAAAAAGGATAGAGAGAGAGAGAGAAAGAAAAAGCTTTAAAAAGACTTACTCAAATCAAGAGAGAGAGAGAGAGAGAGAGAGAGAGAGAGAGAGAGAGAGAGAGAGAGAGAGAGAGAGAGAGAGAGAGAGAGAGAGAGAGAGAGAGAGAGAGAGAGAGAGAGAGAGAGAGAGAGAGAGAGAGAGAGAGAGAGAGAGAGAGAGAGAGAGAGAGAGAGAGAGAGAGAGAGAGAGAGAGAGAGAGAGAGAGAGAGAGAGAGAGAGAGAGAGAGAGAGAGAGAGAGAGAGAGAGAGAGAGAGAGAGAGAGAGTTATCTAGATTAAGGAGATCTCTAGAGAGATATAAAGAAATACTTTAAAATCAAATGTGATAAAATAAATAGATCTCTCCAACTTAGTGCAACAAGTACTATCAAAATAAGGATGCGGCTAGAATTTTAAGGACTAACCTTTGGCTCTAAATGGAGTTCTAGCTTACAAGATAATTAATATAACTTAGCTACTTGTTAAAGAGGTTCAACTATAATTTATATGGTAACAAAATCTAAGGTACTAAAGAGAAGACCTATCTAGAGAAGTCCTAGTAAAGAGAGAAAGAAGGAGCAAGTTAAAAAGACTTAAGTCAAGAGAGAGATAGAGAGCTTTCAAAATCTACTTGTAAGTTTGTCAAGAGAGAGAAAGAGAGAGAAACCTGACCTTAGAGAAAAAGGATAGAGAGAGAGAGAAAGAAAAATCTTTAAAAAGACTTACTCAAGTTAAGGGAGAGAGAGAGGCTTATCTAGATTTAAGGAGATCTCTAGAGAGATATAAAGAAAAAACTTTAAAATGGTCTACCCAAGAGAGAGAGGAACTTATGACTAAATAATACAAGTATAATTTACTTCTAGTGTGCAAAAACCTATGAAGGATCCCAATACACATTCAATTGAAAAAAATATAAATTCACTTAGTATATGTATGTTCAAAAAGTTACAAATAACATCCTACTACATGATAAAAACTCATCAATTAAATAGGAAAAAAATATGCATACATACCTTGTTTCTGTCTATGGTATCTTGCCAAATTTGTTTCGTGCATCTCTTGTTCTCTTTCCTTTGAATACTTTCTTTGAGTCTTATTTTGTCTCTTTTTTTTGTCTCCCATTTTCTTCTTCAAATTTTCTTCTCTCAAATCCTCTACCAAAAGTTTTCTTCTCCAAAATCTTGCTTCTTCAATGATAATGCGAATTAATCTTGCAATGATATATGAAAAAACAAAAAAAATGACCTCATATTTATATGGATATAACATTATTTTAAAACATATTAACAATTTGGTCGGCATAGGATTCGGTCAAACATCGGTCGTTAAAAACTTTTTTAATTGACTGGGTTCGATTGAACCCATTTAAAAATATATATTTTTTATTTTATATTAGGTGGGTTTGATCGAATGCATATTCGTTCGAACCCCAATTCGATCGAATGGGTCGGGGGGGTTCGTTTGAACACCCATTCGATCAAACCCCCTAATTTTGCCCTTGCCTCTCTCCATCTGCAATTTTATGCAAATTTTTGGGTTTCGAAGCTCTGGTTGAGGATCAAAATGGAAGCAACTTGACAAACCCATCTGGAGTATTATAGTACTTGAAACGAGCTTTCTATCAAGTATAATTTTAATATATATTGGTTTTATTATACATTTTTTTTAGTTTAATTAAACATAGGTTTTTCACCAAAAATTGAGCTCTATATTCTGCACATGTGGAAAAATAGTATATTACCAAAAAAAATTATGCAAAATATCTATCATCTTTGTATTCATGTCTTTGATCCAATAGAAAAAAAAAATTGAATTCTGATACATACAAAAAAAGTTATGCTTTACACAGTACACCTATGTCTAAATTGTAATTAGTTTGACTTCAAAAGTTAATTAGAAGAAAAATATTCAATAAAACATTATGCAACCAAATGCATCCTCTAGATATCGTAGTTAAAAATCTAAATTCGAAAAAATTAGAATTTTATCCTTCATAGAAAAAAAGTTATGTTTTACACAGTTCACATCACTCTTTAAAAATAATGTTTACTGTTAAAAACTAGTTATTGAAGGAGATGGAAAAATAAATGTAATTTGACTCCAAAAAATTTTAAAAATATATATTTAGAATCTACAGACAAAATGTGACAAATCACTAGTTTACATCATCTCCAAATTCCTTATGGTTTAGCAACTATAGGTGTCTGAAAGTGAAGATTTTTTCCAAAATGTTCATTTCAATGTCAACTTTGGCCAAAAAGTGTAACCCATTATTGTCGGATCACCCAACTTGATCAATAACATACATGACTCATCTTGAATGGTCATAAAATCAACTAACAACCTTTGTTACATTATAGAAAATTACATCAATCTTTACAATAATGTCTATAAGTAAAGATGAAATCATGATACATAATTGCATAAATACTAGGGCTCTTCTTTTATGAATACGTCAAAATTACATAATGAATATCGTAGATACACAAATCTAGATCCATAAGGTACAATATATGTCTACAAATGCAGATACAATACTAGAAGCTGGAGACGAACATCAACTCTACACACGAACCATGATTTCAGCAAACCAATGGAATATAGCTCAACCACCCGACCATGTGGAACCCTGAGGTCCACCCGCTGAGCTAGGAGATAACAATAAGGTACAAAATGACAACCAGCTAGTAAAAATATATACAACAAGATACTAACAATAACTCAAACATAACATGCACACCCAAACATCATAACAGACTCACTATTTTCTAAGGCACTTCTAACAAGAACATCAACCGAGTAAGCTAGGATGCAGAGGGAGGAGTGTCATCACATGGTCCTATCATGGGTTACCCTGGCAGTCTCTCACTAGACACCGGCCCCCATCTATGGTTACCCTGGTAGTCTTGCAAAGACACCGGCCCCATAGGGTGACACATGTGGAATCAACTCTCCTTTCGTGAGGACAAGGAGGTTAATTTTGCCAACCAAGCCTTCTCATCCCATCCTTAGCCCAAACAAGAAATACAGCATGGGAGAGGTATCCAAATTATCTTGCTTAATGTAAAGACTACCCAAACCCCCTAGGTTTATTTTAAAGTTATCACTTGTTAATTAACCCTGAATGGGTTACCCAGGTAGCCACTTAGCGCACCGGCCCTACATTGAGAGCCACTCCCCCCTATCTACATCTAGGACACCCTTTCCACAAAACAAGAATCATCTAATACATTTTCACAATTACATTGCATCCTCTGACTTGCATTCACTTGTATCCACATGATCAATTTCTAAACAAAGACCAAAACATACCATTTCCCATCAAAATCAAGGTACTCATTTATGATCAAGGAGCGCATCATACTAACAATAGATATTAAATTAGAACACTAACACAATTGCATGAAATATGACATTACATCCTTGGCCCCGAAAATACAACTTTACGACATAAACCTAGACTTCGTCCAAAACACAAATTAACTCACTGAATGAAGAAACTATAGTTAACAATATATATTGTTCAAAATTACCAACCATATCCAATATGAGCAATAAATAATTTATTTTATATAAACATGCTTGTTTAAGAAAGTAACTATACTAACATTTAAATACACTAACTTTTATTTTCAAACAATAATCTAATATCCTAACTTCAAATTTCCATAATAAGAAACTATACTACAATCGTATTATAATCATAAATTTAAATTTAACAAATACATATTTTGTTTTTCACAAATAATATTCCATTAATTTTAAATACAAAGTTTATACCCTTCTATAATTCTTATAATAATAAACATATATGATAATAAACATTTACCCTAAACGTAATATTAATATATACTAATTCAACCACTTAACTATATATTCCATAACCATCAAATAACATAACAAACATGCCTTTTACTAATTATATCGACTCTAACCTAATACATAGAAATTACTATAAAGAAATCGACCCAATCCCTAAAATAACGACTAGGCCGATTACTTGCTAATAATGACTGTATCATAACTTGGCCATGGTGTGCCATTATTGTAGGTAGCCACCTATTTCAAGAAGATTAACACATGATAAAATGAATGCATTCTATGGCAGAGAATCGGCTCAAAATGCAACTACAAGTTGCAATGATCATCAAATTGGTGAGAAGGTAAATATTTTTGTGAATGATAGGAGCGAGGCCCATCAACTGAGTCGATGCTTCGGTGGTTCACTTAAGAGCTTAAAAGCCATTCTTACAGATTGAATATATCAAGTGGCTCAAAGGCATACTAGGCTAAATGTGATGATTACCGGCTGCTATGGATTGTAGAAATGTTATAGGATTATTACCACGCCGAGCATGAAAGATAGTATTAAGTATGAGTCGACTACATTCCATCATTTTGCTGATGGGTCAATGGAGATACAAAGCTAAGGCTTACTATTCTATCATAGGGTTGCAATTCTCAGTTTGTATGCATAGTAACATTTGTTATAGAATGAAATAGCATTCGATTAGGGTCCATTAGTCTATGGCTTGCTAATAAGCTGCTAATCGATCCAATAGGTAGAACATATATATGATTGAAGGCATTTGCCATAATAAGAACATGGCTCGAGGCTTTTGAAGCATCATCAGAAGAACAAAATGCATCACAATGATGGTAAGACAGAGGTTAAAAAATCATTTTGTCTTGGCTGAGATTATTCCATGAAGCTTTAACTCACTCAACTATATTCTTTATTAATTTGTTGCATGCAGGTTTAAACTTTTGTCCGAAGCATAACAGTGAACCAGTGAAAATCAAATGATACTTCTTTTGAGTAAGAGAAGATGACTTTCCTAGAATGATGTTGCTCTAACTCAGAGGCTTACTGAAAGTATGGATATGGATTGAATGATTATTGATTTACAGAAGACAAAGAGAGTATGACATGCATTAAATAATTATGCAGGATCCATCATTGATCGAAATGAAAGTGATGCATGAGTCTTGGAAATGCTAGGGTATTAATAAGAATACAATATACATTCAACCTCACAACCTAAATTATGGATCTATAGAGTCAACAAATGATAAGATTAAAATGTGTATATCTTGAAATGCACGTTTCAAAGGAAAGAGTTTTGTTCAGGATATCATCATGGAGAAACAAGATTTCAATGATGCAGTCTAAGTTTTAGATAATATGACATACAAGCAAATCAATGAAATCTCCAGAAAGGTTTGCAATGGTGTTGCATACAGAGCAAATCAATTTTATTATCAAGACAACATAGACAAACTCATACATTGACTAGAACTAAAGCAACAAATCTCAAAGAACCGAGACAAAACATATACTCGGATTAAGCTATTTTCCCCCAGTTCTCTTCTTGCCTAATAAATCCTTTCTTCACAAGAACCACAATCTCCTCCTTTCACCCAAAATCCTCCCCTCTAAAATCCCTCAAGCCAAAGTAAAAATAGCCAGAAATAATTCACCATTTCCGTTAAACACACAACCCGACTTTCTCCACTCTCTCTGAAAATAAAATCTTTTATTTAATATTCCTCCAAACAATATTCTCTCCCAATTAAAAATAAGCATAACTATTTATTACGACAATTCACAATAAAATAAATTCATTAATCATAATTTGTAACAATAAAGTGAATTTATTTTATTCACACAAATAAAATTTCACCTACTAATATATTATATATTATTTTTATATTAATTTATTAGTATTATTACTATTTATTTAACAAAATAATATGTTACTATCTACTATAATGAAATAATTAATCACAAAAAATAAAAACACATTACAACATGGAACTCCATACAATAGACCTGACAACCACTCCAGTCGACCTACTGACTAGACACAAAACAAAATACTCATCCTTTACAAGGATGGTGACCATTCAGGGAACCCTTTGTTATCTCCATTCCACTATTCCATTGGGTTTTGGACATGCTTAGACCTGATAAACCAGGTGGAGTTGATGTCATGTACCTACATCCTGCATCAGATCGAAAGGTTGAGCAATCCATAAAACTGTATCATCAAACACACCGTGAGAGGGATTCACAGCATAGTAGGGTACTCATGCATGAGTAATACTATACTGTCCCTCTCACCAATACATCTATCAGATAAATCACATTACATAAATCATTTAATTACATAACAAGTATAATAACCAATCAACCACTAATCAACTAAATACGAATCATTCTCAATTAAATCACATGATACTCATAACAAAATTAATCCATATAAACAATTGAGTCCACAAGTAAGCATAACATCAACATAAAACATCAGTACTAACAACATCATCAATGTCATCTAACAACAATAAGATGTCATCAAACAGTGTATCTAACATCAACAAAGAGTCATAAAGTCTAACCCATAAACACCACTAACAAACTAATCAAAATCCAAAAATGAGGGGCACTACATCCTCCCCCCCAGAATCAGTCTTACTCCTAGAAGCCTGCAAACAAGTAGGCATATAACTCCCAGATCTGGGATGCATCCTCCCAAGTGGTTGAAGTCTCATCATTAGGATCCCACTGGACCTTGACCTGCTCCACGTCTCTGCCCCTGAGAGCAAGTCTCTTGTGCTACAAAATGCCTACGGGCTCCAAAGCCAGCTGCCTATCCTCTACCTATAAGGTATTCCAATCAAGGACATGAGAGATATCTGGATAATATGGTTTGAGAACAAAAACATGGAATACATCATCTATGCGTGCTAAACTGGGTGGCAAAGAAAGATGGTATGCGATAGGACCAATCCTCTCCAAGACCTCAAATGATGCGACAAAGTGTGGTGCGAGCTTAGAGCCTTTTCCATAACAAATTGGACTCTTTCGCGGTTGCAAATGCAAGAACACTTGATCCCCAACTAAAAACTAACAATCGACCCTATGAGCATCTGCATACTTCTTCTGTTTGTCCTGTGCTACCACAAAATGCTCTCTAATCCACTCAACCTGTTGCTCCATCTCTCTAAGCATATCTGGTCCTAGAAGAACTCTATCCTCAAGGTGATCCTAACTCAGTGGGATCCGACAAGGATGGCCATACAAAGCTTGAAATGGAGACATATCGATAGAACTGTGATAACTATTATTGTATGCAAACTCTACCAAGTATAAGTAGTCCTCCCAACGGCTCTGCTGGTCCATAACATACATCCTAAGCATATCCTCGAGGACCTGATTAACCCTCTTGGTCTGACCATCAGTCTCTGGATGGTAAGCTGAACTGAAGTTCAGCTGAGTCCCCAAAGCATGTTGCAAGGAAGTCCAAAGGGCTGAAGTAACACTGGATCCCTATCGGAAATGATCCTGCGAGGAATCCCATGTAGTTTGACTATGTCCTCCATGAATACTCTAGCCACAAAAAAAGCATTATATGACGATCGGACAAGAGAGAAGTGAGCTACCTTCGTCAACTTGTCCATAGTGACCATAATAGCATCATGATGATGAGAGGATATAGGTAACCCAACTATGAAATCTAAAGAAATGATGTCCCATTTCCACTCTGGGACAAGATGCGAATACAAAAGACCTGTGGGGTGTTGGTGCTCTACCTTCACCCTCTGACACTCAAGACATCTTGAAACAAAATAAGCAATATCTTGATTCATACCACTCCAAAAATATAGCTGTCTAAGATCTGTGTGCATCTTCTTAACACTCGGATGAGCAGAATAGGGTGCCCAATGTGCCTCTAACATGATGAGGGTATGAAGACCCCCAGAACTAGGAACATAGATACAACCCAAGTGTCGCAAAAAACCATCTAACTCAAGAGAATAATCAGCAAACCTACCCTCCAAAGGTCTACCTGACTCAACCTCAGACTTTACCTTCTAATACCAGCGTTCGACAGGAAGTGCTACAAGAATCTGACCTCTCAAATCTACTACAAGAGTGACTAAAGAAAGCTCATGTCTTTGCTGACTAAGAGCATCTGCCACAACATCCTCCTTGCCCTGAATATACTTCACCTCAAAATCATACTCGTACAAGAACTCCATCCATCGCCTCTACCTTGCATTTAGGTTTGGCTATGTGAAAATATACTGCAAACTACGATGAGCACTATGCATCTCAAACCGATGCCCTAAAAGAAAATGCCTTCATCTCACCAAAGCATGCACAACTACAACCAACTCTAGATCATGCGTGGGATAGTTCAACTAGTGATCCTTGAGTTTACGAGATGCATAGGCAATCACATGACCATACTGCATCAGAACTACTCCTAAACCCTCCAAGGAAGCATCAGTACACACAACAAAGTCTTAGGTAGGATCAGGAACTGCCAAAATAGGTGCACTAGTCAACCACTCCTTAAGGGTCTAAAAGGTTTCCTGACATTGCTGAGACCAAACAAACTTATTCCCTTTCCTTTGAAGAGAAGTAATGGGATGAGCTATCCTCGAAAAACCCTGGACAAACTGACGGTAATAGCCTGCCAAACCCATAAAACTGTGAACCTCAGATACATTAGTCGGTGCAGTCCAATCTATAATAGCTTAGATCTTCAAAGGAACCACCGCAATACCCTCTCCAGAAATGACATGACCCAGATATCATACCTCCGTCTGAAAGAATTCACATTTCACCAAATTAGCATAAAGCTGATTTTCTCTCAGACAATGCAAAACCTTCCGCAAATGCTCCTCATGCTCCTCCATAGTCCTTAAATATATCAAGATATCATCTAGAAACATAAGGAAAAATATGTCAAGATAAGTGCGAAACACACCATTCATCAGGCTCATAAATACAGAAGGTGCATTCATCAACCTAAATGGTACAACAGTAAACTCATAATGTCCATAACAGGTACGAAATGTTGTCTTATGTATAGCCTCGAAGATATGCAACTAATGATATCCTGACTTAAGGTCAATTTTTGAAAACACCTTAGCCCCCTTAATCTGGTCAAATAGATCATCAATCCATGGAAAGGGGTACATATTCTTCACAATCACCTTATTAAGAGTTGTCGATAGTCTATACATAGCCGTAGAGATCTATCCTTCTTCACAAAGATCATAGGTGCTCCCCATGGAGAAACACTAGGTTGAACGAATCCCTTGGCTATTAACTCCTCCAACTGCAATCAAAGCTCCTTAAGCTCCTGAGTGGTCATCCGATATGGAGCTCATGAAATAGACTCTGCGCCAGGAACAAGATCAATCTTGAAGTCAATGTCACGCTTAGGTGGCATCCCTGGAATCTTAGAAGGAAAAACATCAGCATACTCTCTAAGATGTGGGTGATCATCAAGAGATGTCTCTTGACTCTCCTCCATCTCCAAGTCATTAACTGACACTGTGAACAACTGGCAACCCTGATGCATACATCTCTTTAGCTGCATAGCTGAGATCATATGCAAGGAAATAGGTCTCTGAATACCAACTACCTCTACCTCTCTACTAGCATCATCCACACACTTCACTGCCTGGTGAGCATCTAACCAATCCATACCTAGTACTATATCATATGAACCAAGTGGTAGGATGCGAAGATCTACTATGGTAGATAGAGGACCAATCCTTAGCTCACAACCATGCACTAGAGACTCTACTATGACCTTAGCTCCAGATGCTAATTCAACCTACCAGCTAACATCTTACTTTGCTACCACTAATCCACAACCCTCCACAAGAGAAGGAGAAATAAATGAATCCGAAGCACCATAATTAAAAAGAATGGAAAATCCAATACCTCACATCAAACTGGAAGTCTCCATAATGGTGCCCTGATGTTTTATCTAGTGGTTATCAACCACTGCAAATACTCTGTGTGATTTTCTTGCATCACCTACAGTCGGCTCTGAAGCTACCGGCCTTTGACCAAAACTTGAAACATTCTTCTGAGGACATTGTCTAGCTATATGGCCCTGTTGGCCGCAAGAGAAACACCCTGTGCCTCTACCAAATCCTCCACCACTCTAAAATGCATTAGACTACTGATAACTCCCTCTACTCACTACAGACTACATACTCTAAGCTAGCTAATCAAAGCAGTTACGCTTGTTCCACAGCCAAGACCGATCCTTCCTATTCTAAAATCTATTACTCTGCTGAGGCTGAGAAGTCTTTGGTTTGGCCTAAGAATACTACTGCTGCTGACCACCCTTTCTAGGTGCATGATAACCTCTATGAGAACCTGCTGCCTAAGAATGACCACCATGAGAACCGAAGCCTGTAGAAGGTGCACTACCAATATGCACACTCATATGTCCTCCAAGTGCCATAGTCAAATTCTCCTCTACTAAATGGGCTTTCTCAACTACTACCTCCATAGTCTTAGGCTCAAAAACATGAACTCCTCCATTGATTTGGCCATTCAAGCCTCTGATAAAGTGTTGTACTAACATAGCCTCATCATTGCTGATGCCTGTATACTACTTGACCTCATAGAACCTATACTCATACTGCTCTACTGACATGGCCATCTGTCTTAGCTCATGGAACTCATCTGCATGGCGTTGCTTCCAATGATTAGATAGAAAGCAAGCTCTGAACCTCTCTAAGAACAACTCCCAAGACACAGTACCAATGTCCAAGTGCAACTTTTGTTCCTCTAAATGCCACCAAGTAGAAGCAAAACCTCTGAGATGCAAGATAGCACATCTAGCCTTGGTGTTGCTACCATACGGATTCATGGCAAAACACCTACCTAAATCTAGTAACCAGGTCTCTGCCTCCAAACCACTACCAGATCCATCAAAAGTGGGAGGGCGTGCCCTCAAAAGATCTCTCATATAACTGGGTAAGGTGGCCTCTTGTTCAACTGTCATTTCTCTCCTTCTAGGTGATCTTTCTCTTTCCTTAGCCTCTGGTTGATCTACCTCCTATCCCCCTCTCGGCTGTTCTACCTTATGTCTAGGACCTAGATGGGCAAGGGCCTCCTCAAGCAATTGACGCAACTGAGCTCCCTCCGACTGACCTTGATTCTCCATATTCTATCCCCCACCTTCCTGAGCACTCTCATGAGGGGAACTGTGAGGAGGTGTACCACCACCACCTCTCCCACGTTCTCTACCCCAACCTCTACCTCAACCTCTACCTCAACCCCTAGGCATCTTCCTACACACACATACCACCAAAGGACAACTTCAAAACATAAGACAAGGAATACTTAGAAAAGGGAAATAATTTAATCTACAAAGTTTAAGCACTAGGTCAACATAATGGGCTCAATCATAACCAGAGTACCCAGTGTTTAAACTTGGCTTTGATACCAAATGTAGTGCCCCGTCATGCAACCCTAGAGAGTTAAGTCCAGCTATGCTATAAAATGCAGATTTTTTTTTTAACAAGTAAAAGTAATGATCACAAGATATAACATCAACTATTTACAACAAATTAACTATCTAGCAAAACTAACATCTTTAGGGAACATAACTGCATTAAAGAAATTTAACAAAGATCAATAACATACATGACTCATCTTAAATGGTCATAAAATCAACTAACAACCTTTGTTACATTACGAAAAATTATATCATTCTTTACAATAATGTCTGCAAGTAAAGATGAGATCATGATACATAATTGCATAAATACAAGGGCTCTTCTTTTTTGAATATGTCAGAATTACATAATGAATATCATAGATACACAAATATGGATCCATAAGGTACAATATATGTCTACAAATACATATATAGTACTGGAAACTAGAGAGGAACATCAGCACAACACACGAACCATGATGTCAGCAAACCAATGGAGTATAGCTCAACCACCCAACCATGTGGAACCCTGAGGTCCACCCCCTGAGCTAGGAGATAACGATAAGGTCCCAAATGATAACCAGGTGGTAAAACTATATACAACAAGATACTAACAATAACTCAAACATAACATGCACACCCAAACATCATACCAGACTCACTATTTTCTAAGGCACTTATAACAAGAACATCAACTACGTAAGCTAGGATGCAGTGGGAGGAGTGTCATCACATGGTCCTATAATGGGTTACCCTGGCAGTTTCTCACTAGACACCGGCCCCCATCTATGTTTACCCTAGTAGTCTCCCAGAGACACCAGCCCCATAGGGTGACACATGTGGAATCAACTCTCCTTTTGTGAGGATAAGGAGGTTGATTTTACCAACCAGGCCTTCTCATCCCATCCTTAGTCCAAACAAGTACTACATCATGGGAGAGGTATCCAAATTATCTTGCTTAATGTAAAATTACCCAAACCCCCTAGGTTTATTTTAAAATTATCACTTGTTAATTAACCCTCAATGGGTTACCCAAGCAACCACTTAGGGCATCGGCCCCACATTGAGAGCCACTCCCCCCTATCTACATCTAGGACACCCTTTCCACAAAACAAGAATCATCTAATACATTTTCACAATTACAATGCATCCTTTGACTTGCATTCACTTGTATCCACATGATCAATTTCTAAACAAAGACCAAAACATAACACTTCCCATTGGAATCAAGGTACTCATTTATGATCAAGGAGCACATCATACTAACAGCAGATATTAAATTAGAACACTAACACAATTGCATGAAATATGACATTACATCCTTGCCCCCAAAAATACAACTTTACGACATAAACCTAGACTCCATCCAAAAACAAATTAACTCATTGAATGAAGAAACTATAGTTAACAATATCTATTGTTCAAAATTACCAACTATATCCAATACGAGCAATAAATCATTTATTTTATATAAACATGCTTCTTTAAGAAAGTAACTATACTAACATTTAAATACACTAACTTTTATTTTTAAACAATAATCTAATATCCTAACTTCGAATTTCCATAATAAGAAACTATACTACAATCGCATTATAATCATAAATTTAAATTTAACAAATACATATTTTGTTTTTCACAAATAATATTCCATTAATTTTAAATACAAAGTTTATACCCTTCTATAATTCTTATAATAATAAACATATATGATAATAAACATTTACCCTAAATGCAATATTAATATATACTAATTCAACCACTTAACTATATATTCCATAACCCTCGAATAACAAAACAAACATACCTTTTACTAATTATGTTGACTCTATCCTAATACATAGAAATTACTATAAAGAAATCAACCCAATCCCTAAAATAACGACTAGGCTGATTACTTGCTAATAATGAGTGTATCATAACTTGGCCGTGGTGCGCCATTATTGCAGGCGACCACCTATTTCAAGAAGATTAACACATGATAAAATGAATGCATTCTATGGTAGATAATTGGCTCAAAATGCAGCTACAGGTTGCAATGATCATCAAATTGGTGAGAAGGTAAACGTTTTTGCAAATGATAGGATTGAGGCCCATCAACTGAGTCAATGCTTCATTGGTTCACTTAAGAGCTTAAAAGCCATTCTTATAGATTGAATATATCGAGTGGCTTGAAGGCATACCAGGCTAAATGTGATGACTGTTGGATGCTACGGATTGCAGAAATGTTATAGGATTATTACCACACCAAGCATGAAAGATAGTATTGAAGATGGGTTGACTACATTCCATCATTTCACCAATGGGTCAATGAAGATACAAAGCTAAGGCTTAGTATTCTGTCATAGGGTCACAATTCTCAGTTTGTTTACACAGTGACATTTGTTATAGAATGAAATAGCATTTGATTAGGGTTTGTTAGTCTATGGCATGCTAATAAGCTGCTAATCGATACAATAGGTAGAACATATATATATATATATATATGATTGAAGGCATTCAACATAATAAGCACATGGATCGTAACCTTTCGAAGCATCATCAGAGGAACAAAATGGATCAAATGTGGCATCACAACGATGGTAAGACAGAGGTTTAAAAATCAATTTTGTCTTGGCTGATATTATTCTATGAAGTGACCATGAACAGGGTTTAACTCACTCAACTATATTCTTTATTAATGTTGCATGTAGGTTTAAACTTTTGCCCGAAGCATAACAGTGAACCAGTGAAAATCAAATGATACTTCTTTTGAGTAAGAGAAGATCACTTTCCTAGAATGATGTCATTCTAACTCAGAGGCTTATTGAAAGCATGGCTATGGATTGAATGATTACTAATTTACAGAAGACAAAGAGAGTATGGCATGCATTAAATAATTATGCAGGATCCATCATTGATTGAAATGAAAGTGATGCATGAGTCTTGGAAATGCTAGGGTCTTAATAAGAACACATTATACATTCAACCTCACAACCTAAATCAGGGATCTACAGAGTCGACAAATGATAAGATTAAAATGTGTATATCTCAAAATGCAAGTTTCAAAGGAAAGAGTTTTGTTGAGGATATCATCATGGAGAAATGAGATTTCAATGATGCAGAAGTTTTAAATAATATGACATACAAGCAAATCAATGAAATCTCCAGAAGGGTTATAGAAATGACATATCAAGTGGCTCAAAGGCATACCAGGCTAAATGTGATGATTACTGGATGCTATGGATTACAGAAATGTTATAGGATTATTACCACGCCAAGCATGAAAGATAGTATTAAAGATGGGTTGACTACATTCCATCATTTTGTTGATGGGTCAATGGAGATACAAAGCTAAGGCGTACTATTCTATCGTAGGGTTACAATTCTCAGTTTGTCTGCACAGTAACATTTGTTATAGAATGAAATAGCATTTGATTAGGGTCCATTAGTCTATGGCATGCTAATAAGCTGTTAATCGATACAATAGGTAGAACATATATATGATTGAAGGCATTCGACATAATAAGCACATGGCTCACAGCTTTCGAAGCATCATCAAAAGAACAAAATGCATCAAATGTGGCATCACAATGATGGTAAGACAGAGGTTAAAAAATCATTTTGTCCTGACTAAGATTATTCCATGAAGCAACCATGAATATGGTTTAACTCACTCAACTATATTCTTTATTAATTTGTTGCATGCAGGTTTAAACTTTTGTTCGAAGCATAACAGTGAACCAGTGAAAACCAAATGATACTTCTTTTGAGTAAGAGAAGACAGCTTTCCTAGAATGATTTTGTTCTAACTCAGAGGCTTACTGAAAGTATGGATATGGATTGAATGATTATTGATTTACAGAAGACAAAGAGAGTATGACATGCATTAAATAATTATGCAGGATCCATCATTGATCGAAATGAAAGTGATGCATGAGTCTTGGAAATGCTAGGGTCTTAATAAGAACACAATATACATTCAACCTCACAACCTAAATTAGGGATCTATAGAGTCGACAAATGATAAGATTAAAATGTGTATATCTCGAAATGCAAGTTTCAAAGGAAAGAGTTTTGTTCAGGATATCATCATGGAGAAACAAGATTTCAATGATGCAGTCTAAGTTTTAGATAATATGGCATATAAGTAAATCAATGAAATCTCCAGTAGGGTTTGCAATGGTGTTGCATACAGAGCAAATCAATTTTATTATCAAGACAACGTAGACAAACTCATACATTGACTAGAACTAAAGCAACAAATCTCAAAGAACCGAGACAAAACACATACTCGGATTAAGCTATTTTCCCCTAGTTCTCTTCTTGTCTAATAAATCCTTTCTTCACAAGAACCACAATCTCCTCCTTTCACCCAAAATCCTCCCCTCTAAAATCCCTCAAGCCAAAGTAAAAATAGCCAGAAATAATTCACCATTTCCGTTAAACACACAACCCGACTTTCTCCACTCTCTCTGAAAACAAAAACTTTTATTTAATATTCCTCCAAACAATATTCCCTCCCAATTAAAAATAAGCATAACTATTTATTATGACAATTCACAATAAAATAAATTCATTAATCATAATTTGTAACAATAAAGTGAATTTATTTTATTCACACAAATAAAATTTCACCTACTAATATATTATATATTATTTTTATATTAATTTATTAGTATTATTACTATTTATTTAACAAAATAATATGTTACTATCTACTATAATGAAATAATTAATCACAAAAATAAAAACACATTACAACATGGAACCCCATACCAACAGACCTGACAACCACCCCAGTCGACCTACTGACTAGACACAAAACAAAATACTCATCCTTTACAAGGATGGTGACCATTCAGGGAACCCTTCGTTATCTCCATTTCACTATTCCATTGGGTTTTGGACATGCTCAAACCTGATAAACCAGGTGGATTCTATGTCATGTAATCAAAAGGTTGGGCAATCCATAAAACCATATCATCAAACACACCATGAGAGGGATTCACAGCATAGTAGGGTACTCATGCATGAGTAATACTATACTGTCCCTCTCACCAATGCATCTAACGGATAAATCACATTACATAAATCATTTAACTACATAACAAGTTTAATAACCAATCAACCACTAATCAACTAAATACGAATCATTACCAATTAAATCACATGATACTCATAACAAAATTAATCCATATAAGGTTGGGAGCTAAAATTTCCTTTACAAACCAAGTAGGGAAGGTTGCGAGTAAGAATTATCATGCCCTTGTTGAATATGCCATTCCATTGCTAAACTCTTACACCCTTGCTAAATATATTTGATGTCTATGGAGTAGACATATCAAATAAAGGAATGATCTACCTGAAATTTGCACAAGAAAAAGGTGCAATTTTTTAATGTTATTTGTCTCCCTATTTTTTATCAAAGGACCTTTTTTGGAAGCATAAAACATTAGAATAGAAAAGAATTTAAAATAATAATACAAAATAATAAATTATTTTTGAGAAAATATGGCTTGGCGACAGCGAAAATTTGCAGATAGGCTTAGAAGACCGTTGCGGTCTCAACAAAGTTTGTTTGATGACTTTTTGGAAGCACAAAGGAAAGAATGGTTTATTTAGAACCGTGGGAAAGATTTTGAAACATTTGGGAGGGAAATTTGTAGTTAGAAGAATAGAAATTACACAAAATTTCCTCCTCAAAGAGAAGTTGCTCAGGGAAGAGAAGGGTTTCGTTCTAGATTCTTTCAATTTGGTAAACCCAATCGTAATGAATAGAGTGACTTTGAACCTAGGCGACAGATTTGGAGAAAAAAGGAGAAAGCTAATGGGCCCACAAAGAATGCAGAGGAGGTGATACATGTTCAAATTCTGGATGATTTGATTTTACCACATGTGACAGATCTGTGTCAAAATACCCTAATTGGTAAGATCTGGAACTTTACACCAAAAAAAAGACAATTTAAATCTTTGGGTAAATCAAAATTGGGATGGGGTTTCAAAAATCATTCAATTAGATAAGGGTTCTAGTTTTTTATTGTCATTTTTACTACTAGGGAAGCAAGAGACTTTATTCTTAAGACAAAGTCTTGGTTCTATAATGGGCGGGGTTTGTTCCTTCAAGAATGGATTCCAAACTTTGATCCAAGGGCTTTCAATGCTAATTTCTTTTTGTTTTGGATTAGTTTATATAATCTCCCATTGGAATATAGAGATTTACGAATTATCAGACTCTTAGCAGGGAAAATAGGGTTTTTTATTAATCATGATTTGTTAACTTTCAAAGATCCTTTGTTGCTAGTGAGAATGTGTGTAGTCATGAATACTTCTTTTCCTCTTCCATCAAGGGTCCTTTTGAAATCCTCTAAAAGCTCTTGGTATCAGAATCTAATTTTTGAGGATTGTAAATCTATTTCTGATTTTGATATGTTGAGTATCCCTTTGGCATGTGAGGATTCAGAAAATAGGTAGGTAGAAAGTCTTGGGGACAAATTGCATGAGGATCTTATTTTGAAGGAAACTAATATCATATCTTCAAATGTGGAGACTGATTTGAATTCTGCGCCTAAATTGTCAAAAGATTTGAATGTTCCATCTCCTTCAATACAGAATGATTTAGAAGAAGGGGAAAATTTTCAAACTAGGGAATTATCCTTGGATGTGTTACTAAATCAGGATTTAAATGCTACTACCGAATTTGCATTACTCTCTTCCCATGTTGATAAGGAGAATTTGGGTGTAGTCAATTAAAACTTTGAATTTCATAGCCCACTTGGCTCTATTCCTAGTGATTCAGCTTTAATGCATAATAATTCAAATGATTGTGATGGAAATATGGAAGTTCCTAATGCAATTCATGATGTTTAGAATAGTGTAGATCTTCAGTGTGGGCAAATAGTTAGAGTATCTAGGACTAATGAAGATTCTCCTCTGTTTATCAGTGACTGAGGTAGAGAGATTGGTTTCAAATGCTATCCGCAAAGCAAGTTCAGATCTGATTGAGCAAATTACAGATGAGGTGATGGCTATAGATTCATCTTTGGTGGATGTTGGTGGAGTTTCTCAAGAATAAGCTGAAAATATGAAGCAATTAATGTTGGAAGCAATATTGAAGGATTTAGATGATGTTGAAGTAGAATCTGGGATTTATGATTTCTCAAGAACATTATCTATTTCTTAGACTCCTTCTCAAGATAATAATGAAGATAAGGGGGGTTTGCCTTCTTCTCCGAAGAGAGGCAGGCCTCCTAAATCAGCTAAAACACAGGCAGAGATTAAGGCAAGGATACAGGCTACCCTTGATACATGTTTGAGATCAAGGAGAGTACGTAACTCTCCTCAGAGTCAATGAGGATCCTTTCTTGGAATGTTAGGGGCATTAATGCCCCTAACAAAAGATGCTTAATTAAGCATTAGATAGAGTCATCAAAAGTGGAATTGGTATGTTTACAAGAAACAAAATTTTCTGAGGAACAGGCAAGTAGTATTTTTTCTAATTGGAAGAAATGGAAGTTTCTTCATTCACCAACTTTAGGGGCATCAGGGGGGTTAGAAATTTTGTGGAATAGTAATATTTGTGAGGTAGAATATATTTTCTCAACTCATAGTTTCATTTTAGTTAAAATTTCTCATGAGGAGAAGGCTTTTTGGATGTTTAAGATTTATGGCCCTAGTTCTACATCTGATAAGAAGTTTTTGTGGGATACAATATCGACACTTATGCTATATTTGAAGGAAGAAAAGTAATTCTAGGAGGGGATTTTAATGCTATTTCTTGCATTAGTGAGAAGATGGGGGGAATTTCACCTCCTGCTAAAGTTATAGTAGATTTTAATATTTTATATCAGAGAATTCTTTATTGGATAATCCCACTACCAATGGAAGGTTCACATGGACAAATAGGAGGAAAGACTTCTTGAGGATAGTTGAAAGGCTAGATAGGTTTTTGTTTTCTCTTGTTTGGTGTTTTGAAAATGAAATATCTTGTACTCAAATTCTTCCTTTCGCAGGCTTGGATCATTTTCCAATTAGTATTGATATTCAGAGTATTGAGATTCAGAGGAAAAGGAAATTTTCTTTTAAGTTTGAATCCATGTGGTTTAGGGATTCTAGTTTCATCTCTAAGCTTGAAGATTGGTGGGAAAATGCTCCATTTGTCTTTGGTTCAAGATTGTATCAATTAAATGAAAAGCTTAAATTTGTGAGAAGAAAAATTCGTATTTGGAATAGAGAAGTGTTTGGAAATATTTTTGAATAGAAAATTGAGATTCAAAATTAGTTGACTAAATTAAATGAACATATTATTAAATTTGGTATGGATCAAAATTCTTTTCAGAATGTCAAAATTCTTCAAACAGACCTAGAGGAGGTGTTAGCAAGGGAGGAGGTGTATTGGCAACAAAAATCTCGAGAACTTTGGCTCAGGGAAGGGGATAGAAAAACTAAATTTTTTCATGCTTCAGCCATGGTTAGAAGGCACAGAAATCTGATCAGATCTATTAAAGATTCTTCAGGGCAGCTTTTGGAGGAGGATTCATTGATTCAGAAAGAAGGGGCAACTTTTTTCAAGAATCTTCTTTCAAAGGATGATTCTTTAGTTTGGAAGGATTCTATGGATGAAGTGTTGCATCATATTCCTAGCTTGATTACTGAAGAGGATAACAAAAATTTAATGAAAGAACTCACTATGGAGGAGATTAGGGCTGTAGTCTTCTCTTTTGGTTCAGATAAAGCACCGGGTCTAGATGGCTTTACTCCTTTATTTTTTAGAAATGTTGGGACTTTATTGGTCGGGGATTATGGTTAGCAATTGAAGAAGCCCATAGAAATAGTACAATTCTTAAGGAGATCAATTCCACCTTTGTAGCTCTTATTCCAAATGTGGCAGCTCCTAGTTCATTTATGGATTTTAGGCCAATCTCTTTATGTAATGTTTTATATAAGATTATTACTAAGGCTATCTCCTTGAGGTTAGCATTTTTTCTTCCAAAAATCATTTATGATGAGTAGGGAGGATTTGTACCTAGACAAGAGACAACAACTGGAGCCCTAGTTTCTCATGAAGTCTTACATTCCATTTTTTCTAGTAAGATTCCGGCCATGTTGATTAAATTGGATATGCTTAAAGCTTATGATAGGATATCTTGGGAATTCTTGTTCAAAATCTTGTATAGATTTGGCTTCTCTCATACGTGGTGTAAGTGGATAAGTTCATGCATTTCAAGTGCTAGTTTTGCAGTCCTAATTAATGGATCCTCTTCAGAATTCTTTAAATCTTCTCAGGGTATTTGTCAGGGTGATCCTCTCTCCCCTTCTCTCTTTATTATTGTTGCAAAAGGATTAAGCAAGTTGATTCACTTTCAGAATATATCAATATTTTGGAAAGGTATTTCTATTCTGAGAGTCCCTTTTGATATCACACATGGTCTCTTTGTTGATGACATTCTATTATTTGGACAACCCTCATTGGTTGAAGCAAAAACCATTAAAAAGGTTTTGGATCTATACTATTTAACCTCAGGTCAGAAAGTAAATAAGGAAAAATCTATGATTTTTTTCTTTAACGTTAATCCATTGATTCAAAAGAAAAATTCAAGCTATCTAGGCTTCAAGATAGAGGTACTTCCTTCCAACTATTTAGGCATTCCTCTTTTTTATGGAAGCATGAGGAGTTGTTTTTGGAAAAGACTTGTTGAGACTGTCAAAGGTAAAATTGCTTCTTGGAAAGGTAAGTGGTTAACTCTAGCAGGTAAGTTTCTTATGATCAAATTAGTACTTTTATCTATTCCAATTTATATGTTTTCAATTTTGAAAGTTCCAAAAGGTATTCTCAATGATCTTTGTAGCATTTTTAGAAAATTCCTTTGGAATGGATCTAGAGAGGAGGGTAACAAAATTCCCCTAATTTCTTGGGACAAAATTTGCATTCCAAAACAATTAGGAGGGACGGGTATTCATAGTATTGAAAGTCAGAATCGTACACTTGGAGCAAAATTGGTTTGGCAAATGTATGATAATTCAGAGGCTAAGTGGTGCAGAATTATGTAAGCAAAATACTTAGATCCAGATGATCTAGCAAGGATTTTCACTATTCAAAATCCGGAGCTAGGTTCTAAGATCTGGAATTTCATAGTTGAATGCAGGGAGGTAATTTTGCTTTATCTTTCTTGGGTTATAAATGATGGTTGCTCATCATTATTTTGGGATGATTCTTGGAACAGTCATCCTCCTCTCTCTAGTATAGAGGGTTTGAGGGAAGCTAAAGAGATTCTTAGTTAGAGTTGGGGTGTCAGAGTTAGAGATTATCTTTAGTTAAATGAAGTTCAATTTCAGTTGGGTGCAAGTTGGAAAGATTTTTCTAATGTTCCAATTCCCCCTTCCCAAAAGGATCTATTGCATAAAATTCCTAAGAAAATAGGAGTTTTTTTTATTAGGAACTCTAGATGAACTTATTTGGACCCCCTCTAAAACTAGGAAATACATAGTGAAACTAGGATACCAAAGTCTCATGAGAAGAAATGTAGAAGGTCCTTCATATTGGCCTTTCAAACTTTGTTGGAATAATCTTTTCCTTCCAAAGGCAGGAGCTTTTGCTTGGCTGGCACTTAAGGGTAGTATTCAGACAAGTAAAAGACTTGTTAAACTCAGTTTTGTTCAGCCTTTTTTATGTCCTCTTTGTTCATAAGTAGAAGAAGATAATAATCATTTATTGGTGACTTGTCCCTTTTCCTCACATATTTGGTATTGGTTGTGGACGAAGTTGGGTTGGTTGGGAGTTCTTCCTGATACAGTTTTAAATTTGTTCTAGAGTTGGCCAATTCTTTTTTAGAATTCAACTTTTTATGGCTTATGGATTGTTTCTCCTAGCTTGGTGGTTTGGAACTTATGGCTTGAAAGAAATAATCAAATTTTTTGAAAAGAGGAGTGCACTTTGGTTCAAGTTATGTGTAAAGTGGAAAAGGCAGTGGTAGAGTTAGTTAACTCTCACCTTCTAGTTAAAGATGCAGGCTCTTTAGCCTTCTCTTCATGGGATGCTCTCATGCTCAAAACTTGGACCTGGTTGTCACTTCCAAATCCAAATTGTTTCGTGGGTGTTCAAAAATTGGATAGAAGCCTTGTCCATTGGAAGCCTCCTCCAGAAATTTTTTTTAAATTGAATTTTGATGGGGCTTGTCGAGGCAATCCGGGGACTTCAGGTGCTGGGTGTGTATTAAGAGATTGGAATGGGGAAATACTTAAGGTTGCTTCTCTTAAACTTGGTTTTTGCACCAATAATGAAGCTGAAGCCTTGGCACTAATTGCGGGTCTGAAGCTAGCCTCAAGTTGTGGGGTTAAGGATGTTATTATTGAAGGTGACTCCATGAATATAGTGAATGCTTTGAAAAAAAGTACAATTCCTAGTTGGAAAATTGGGTATATTTTAAATGATGCTTTGAATTTACTCAAAGCTTTTGTAAGATTCCAAATTCGTCATTCTTATAGGGAAGGGAGCAAATTAGCTGATTTTCTTACAAATTTGGCTTGTGATCAAGAAGGGGAATATTGTGTATGGGATTGTGATTCTTTGTGGCATTTAAGTGATTTTATAATGATTTTCAAAGATGACAGGAAGTCTTCATAGCTTAGGAGTGTTTAGTTTAGTTTTGAATTCATTTCTTGGAGGGAATTTCTTTGGTCATTGAAGAAGTACATAGCTATTTTTAGAGATAAGGCCTTTTTTCAATCTTATGTTTTGACTTAGTCGAATCTAAAGTGGCCATCTTTTCTTTTTTCCTTTCTCAACATCATAACTTATGGGCTCAGAATTTGTTACATTCATGTGGATGGTACTGTTGGAGTACTCTTCCATTTATTTCACCCATTTGATCTGAGCTGGTTTGTAGTACTTTTGGCCGTCATCTGTGGTGTTTCCAGATCTTTCGCAAAGACATCCATTTTGTACTCCTTCTTTGATGGTTATTCTTACTGCTTAATGCTTGGTGATTTGGTGTCGGTGTTCATTTTATCCCTACACCGTGATATCTTTCTGTTATAGCTATGGATTTAAATATCATAAATTCTCATCTTCTCTTGCCAATTCATAAATGGGAACAACCTGTGTTGGGAGTTTTTTGTGTTTCCTCTTTGGGTGAAATCTTTAAAATTTATGATGAAGAGGTTGAAAGGGCTATTATTTTTGTGTGTGGCCGCGAGTTCTTTCATCTTCCTATGGTGTTGTATCCCTCCCAGGTGATATCTCACTTTATTTCTAATTGTATGGACCTCATTCAAGATGCTAATTGGTGAGAAGGCTTGGGCATTTGTTTGTATAGGATTTTCTATTCTCTGCAGATAGTTTTAATGCTACCATGATGGATTATGACATCCATTTGGGATTTGCTCCTATTGGGGGTCTTTTTAAATTGTAAGATATCAATCACAAGCTCGTGGTGCACTGTCTTTTCACCTCTTTTCTTCATGGGTTGCAGCATTATTGTAGAATGCCTATCTTGAATGGCCTCCATTGTCATGGTAGAGAGGTTGGGGATGATGTGGCTGATGCGTCCAGAGAATTGTTTAGGGCCTTATTTCATTTACTTCATTTTCAATTACCTCCCCCTCCCCCTTCGCATGTAGTAGCTATGGGTGATGGTAATTTTGTGATGTTGGGGGACTCTTAATCTATGATTTTCTGCTAAGCTAAGGATTCGTTGCTTTTTTGGAGGTTTTGGGGATATGCGGTATGCATTCTTGGTTTTTTGGTAACATATGGGAAAGAAGTCAATTGTTCAAGCTTCCTCTTACATTGCCTTGATCTTTATACTGTTTATACAAACTCTAGTTGTTATGATAATTATGTCTTGTTCCGTTGGTGTTGAAAATGAAACTATTGTTAGATCCTCAGTGGATGTATTGGGGCAAATTTTGTATGCTTTTGCCTCTTTTTATTTTGTATTGCCAGATGGAAAGCTTTGTAATGTAGATAGGATTTTTTGGGAGCTATAACCAAAGGTTTTCTTCTCCTGGTTGTTTCCTGCTGGTATGCTCCTCCTGAACCAAGATTTGTAATATTCCTTATATTTTAATATAATAGTTTAGTGGCTTTGTCACTTTTTCTATAAAAAAAATTAATCCATATAAACAATTGAGTCCACAAGTAAGCATAACATCAACATAAAACATCAGTACTAACAACATCATCAATGTCATTGTTACCATTTTTTGACCACAGCTCAAAAATTGGCTGAGTAGATTTATCATTTATCATTTTTTATATGAGGTTTGATTTATTTATGTTATGTCCTAGTTGCATAGTTATTATGACAAATGCAGTTCAGTTGTTCAGATGTAGAAAGAAAAGTTTCAATTCATTCATTGCATTGCAGAGTAGTAAAATGAGATAAGTATTCATTCACCACAGTGATTATTCATTTATAAGTTTGAATACATAAGAGAATAAACATTGCATTGAAGGAAACTAAGACATATCAAATGTCCCACACAAGCCGTGGGTTATAGCTGAACTCATGCAAATACAAATAAAATACTATGCATCTAATGAAGAAGAGGGAAAGACATAGCCATCATTGCCTTGTTTAGGTTGATCTTCATAGTAGCCTCCAGTCCTACTCCCAACCTTGGCATGTACCTGAAAAATTGTAGGAAAGGTCCCGTTAAAAGCTCCAGTTATGAAAATCCTTCATCAATCAAGAGAGGCATGATACCTTAGTTATAATGCATTGATCAAATGAGAACATCCATATGCAGAAGGAACTGAAGAGAAGAAAATATAAGAGAATCATTGTTTTATTCTAATATGTTTGTTTCATGTGCAGATATAGGACAAATCATGAAGCTGATTAAAGACTTTTAGCATGTGGTATCAAATGGGCTCCCACAAGGGTTGAGCCCAACATACTGTTGTCCCTTGATCTCAAAAGGGTATGAATAGAAAGAAGAAAACCGTTGATGACATTCACATGACAAGCTGAATGAATAGCAAGACAATCATATGCATCAGTCCCATTTTAAGACATGACCATGATTTCACTTCAAAGTATGAAATGCAACCAAGAACATGACTTGAACTGATGGAGGATAAAACTCAATGCATATAACAACTTATGTACTACTCCAACTATTATGAAAATGACATTCTCATCCATGATCAATAATCCAATTGGAGTATTCATTTTAAACCAGTATGCAAGTTGCAAAGACAGGTGAGTACCAAACATCACACTTTCTCACTTAAGTGGAGTGGCAGAATCAAATTCAGAATTCAATTACATAAGGTGCCTTTTAAATGATGAAATATATCCAATTATGCCTCACATTTTGCTACTGATAAATTGAGCATTAGAACAGTGTGTGTTACATATTACATTCAAAGCATAGATATGAAAGACACATGATAGTATTGTAGCTCTGTAGCAGAAGAATACAAGACAGCCAGGTCAGATGGCTTATTTTTGTCTTTGACAAACTTCAAAGGATCAAAAGGAACATTTCATTACATGTGTGTAATAGAGCATCATTATCATGTGATAAATGAGTAGTTAAAATGGTATGATCATCATCCTTTATGCTATTGGATATCATTTTGTGTCAAAATGAAATGTATAAGTGCATGGCTGCATCTGGTCATGAGTTCAAATAAAGTTTTCATTATAAGAAGTGATCTACCAAAACTGGTGACATCATATACAGTGGATCTGATTGATGTCCTGAGGGACATCTCATACAATGCATTTGATATGATGAAGTACAGTAAGGAGGAATAGCAGAGAGTCATCATGTGTTACAGTATATACAGAGCAAGTAGGTGACCTCTTCATTTATTATAATGCCACAATGTCATGACACAGTTATGGTCATCATCATGTTTGAAGTATCTATTTGCTACAGTCCACTGAATGGACAAGTAAAGCTACAGAAATGAAGACATATATGCTGCTACAAAAAGAGGAAGAGTTCAAAGTTCAAGGCCAACAGTTTATCCTTCATATGCAAAGTCCACTGAAAGAGAAAATAGAACCACAGGAGTAAAGAATAGTCTTTGCAATCCTCAATTTTCTTAAAAGAGTGACAGTGATTATAACTAAACAATGACAGCATAAGAGTGAGAAAAGATATCATATGTCATTGTTTTCTATAGGAACAATTTTTTGCTCATAAAGATAAAATCATTGTTTCAGTTTCAAGTATGAGTTCTCACAATGAAAGAGCAGAGATATATTCATAACCAGGTCGTGGCATAAAATGCCATTTACATTCATTTTCTCAAATACCCATATCGAGTTTTAGAACCTAATGCATTTTGCAGTGTTGAAAAAGAGAAGTGGTTAAGTAAAGTTGTCTAGGCAGGCCGTGATGAATGACTGTTTATACAGAATAAACATGAAACCCTTATCGGGTTTAAAAAGGGAGTCTCCTTCTTCTTACATACAGTTGAGCAAGGTAAGAGTAGTTTATGTGTAGTATGGCCGCAAAAGACAAAAGAAGTTATGTGTGACATAAAATGAAACCCTCACTTCAAACACAAAGGAACTTCAAAAGTTTTACATCAAATGACAAAGTGAAGCTACAAAATGTGTTACATGTCATGGTCGTGCCATGGGAGAAGATATTTCACATACCCAGCAAATAGAAAGGAAACCCTCATCAAAGTTGCACATACAAAAATGAAAGAAGCAATGATGGAGGGAAACAGTGAACTCACCACATGGCATTGTAGCGAAGAAGAAAACTATGGCCGCAACCAGCTGAACTGAGAACTTTTGTCATTTTTTACCATTTTTCACAAAGTTCAACACAGGAAAAACAAACAAGTATATATCAAAGCTGAGAAAACTAAAGAAACGTCTATATGGTCATGGCCATTTAAGAGACATAGGCCATAAAAACATAGTAAAATGCCATTGAAAGCTTCAATTTCAAACTTACCAGGTGCGGCCTATCATTTTGGCCAAAGAAGTGCAATGTTTTTGACCTCAAAAGCCATCGAATGGAGCAAGGAAAATGTAGAGCATGAAACCCCAAGTCAGCGGCCATAGTTGCAGAGCCAAACTCAACGCCAACAAAATGAAAATGACCGAAGATTTAGGGTTACATTTTCTTTTGTTTCAACATCCTTTTCATATTTTGACCATGCAAAACAACATAATCATTTTATCCAAATGAGATCGGGGTCAACACCTTGTGTTTGATGATGCCTAGTAGTCATAGGGAGAAGTGGCCGACAACACAAAGAATATGGCTTGTTTTATAAAGTCAAAGGTGGACATTATCATGAGTAAACAAGGTTTGTGCCTTTAGAATATTTGTAAGACCTTGATCCCATATGTGGTTGACTCACATTGGAGTCTAAGTATCATTTGACTATGCAAGTGGTGGAGTGTCTTTGACCTCCCACTTATGCATTAATCTTATTTCCTTCACATATTTTAGTTTATGCATAAAGATCAAACAAGAACCTTGGAAATGTGAAAAGTATGCAAGATGATGACATAAGCAAGGGGGTCAAATGCGACATGGTGGCACTACATGGATAGTAAGTTGGCATTTTTTGAGGCATATGGATAGCGATGAGGTGGTAGAATATTGACACATGGAGGCCATGGTGTCAATCCTTTCAAGGCTTTTATTTATTTTTTGCAAATATGTGTAGTATTTCATTTTTTTTTATGATTTTTATAGAAAATCATTTTGTGATATCTTATAAATATCTTGGTGAAATTATAAACCAGATATCATTGTATTTTTTGTAAAAAATCATATCGAAATAGGATATTGATTACAATTGCCATATCATTGTAAAGTTAACTTTAAAGCAATAAAATTATGAATTGCTTTTAAAGTATACCTATTTTTAGGCAATTTATAGGCTAATAAAACAAATCAAATATTCCATTTTGATTTGTTTTATTTAGAGCCATATAGGACAAATTTTGGAGCTTTCATGAGCAGAAAAAAGCAGTTTTATGGTGGGATCACATGAGAGGGCTATTTTGCAGCTTTATTTTGTAGATTGCTAGTAGATTCAGTGCTTTATTGTTGGCTTTCATGAGTAGCTCGAAAATGGACTTAGGGTCTATTTTTAGGAGCTTTGTCATCTTTCTTCAAAGGAGATCATTTGGAGACATTTATAGGAGAAAAACTTAGTTTTTTTCTCAGTCAGTTAGCATCAGTTTCTTCTCTCTTGTTCACAGGCAGAGTTGTATACAGGTAGTTGGCTCACACATTTTATTTTTTCATGCATTGTACTCCTTTCAGTTCTAATAGAAAATCATCTTGTTTCACATATTTTTTTGCAGTCTTGATTTGATGTTATATTGTGACTTTTTCTGTCCTTTATTATGTCTCAATGATGTTAAAACTTAGTTTCTTCCTGGTTGTAGTTTGTGTTTGACTCCAAACCTTGTTGCAAATTACTTAAGAAATAAACTATCAGTGAGATTGTGAGGATTCAGGTTAGAGGATCTGTTTGTGAGTGATAGAATTTCATCTAGTTTATATTTTAGAGTTAGTTTACATTTCAATTACATCCTTCTATCCCTTTTCCCCTCAAGTCAGTAGTTTAGGAATTATAAGAGAACCAACTCACTCTGGAGATTCGTTCTTATGAAAGGAGACCCACATTCGAGAATGATTCCATGTTTCAGCAAGTAGTTAAGTTTTCATAAAACTTAACAAGGGTGCATACTTGATTTGACAATAGTTTTTGGCATGCCTGGTGGGACTCTAGAAGTAATTTCAGAGAGATTTGTACCCTCATAGCTGTTGTTCTAGTATATGCAGCAGTTTTACCATCCTTTGGAGGCTTCCAATATACCTAGCGACTCAATCCCTCTGGTTTGGTATGCATATTATGAAAACCAAGTCTAATCCAGACCCATTTGACTACTTACAGTTGTCTACACCTAGAAGGAGAGGCAGATCAACCAACAGAATAGTTGAGTCATCAAGAAGATCCAAGTCAATACCTTCCCGATTCAGATCTACAAGTCTGGTTAAAAGAAGTAGAAGTCTAGTGTTGATAGTCCAGATACCTATAATGGCTAGGCCATATGCATTTGTTGCTTTCAATACGGGAACCCAATTACAAATTGCCCAAAGAGATGATATTCCAATGGCATCCCTGAAGGGATTACCTTATTTCACTAGAGAAGATCATACTACTGCTACTGAACATATTCAAGATGTAGTGACCTTGTGTTCTGTACATAATGTCACTCAAGAAAATGTGGCACTCAGACTTTTAGCTGCTTTGTTAAAAGGAAAGGCTTTACAGTGGTTCAGAGGACTTGCTGAAAATTTAATAAGGGTAAGTGCAAAAAGATGGGGGGCCAAAAAGTGGCCAAATTATTTTCAAAAAAAAAAAAAATGCAAAACATGAGCACGTTTTGACTTGTTATAAATTAAAAAAAAGGTTATCTATCTCATTTCATTTCTTTCTTCTCCTCTATACTCGCGGCCTGCAAACCCTAGGAAGCATGCTCGTGTTTTGCAAAACTCAATTCAACACAAAAACCTTATCGATTCGTCACCAAAATGCCGCCATGACATTGAGCACGCCAAAGGAGTGAGTTATATTTATTTTTTTGTTTGAATTTGTTTCTAAATAGGTAGGTTTGAGTTGATTTTTGATGTATATTTCGTTAATTGTTAGGAAATGTTAATGCACCTCCTCCTCCTCCTCCTCCTCCTCCTCAAAATCCACAAAATCCTGCGGAACAACAACCTCCTCCATCCATTCCTTGACATGCCCCTGGAACACAAGAAAATAATAATGGGGCAAATTAAAAATAACAAAAAAGAAATTGAAGATATAATTGCAAGGTTGAAAGATCATTCCACTTCAACCTTGCATAGGTCCACACTTGCTGAATCTCTTGAATCTATGTTATCAAATGTAGATTCAATTAGAAAACAAATGACTAGTTGGATGGATAAGAGGAGAGAGTTTAGAGACTATTATGCAGACAAGCTGTCATGCCAAGATGTGAAAAAATTACAAATTACAAAATTAGACTTCTGTTTGATTTTCACAAACCCACAAACAAATCAACCTCCACCCATTACATGCAAGAGGTTCCCTATCCATTGGTGCAACAACCAAGTGATAAGGGACAATTTTGGGCAGAGGTGGTGGATAGTTTTTGACCATCCTCCATGCAATAATAATGAGGTTCCGCAATACTTTTTGAGGAAACTCTACTGTGAGTTTTTCCTCAATAAATTGCCAAACTATTTTGATATGCGGGACTTCTAAGGTAGAGGTGGGGGGTTAGCACAAGATAGACCAGGGGCACATGTTGACCCACAGCGGACAGTGAGACAAGTAATTAGCAGACCAGCCCATAAGCATGTTTCTATCCTTTCTATTGTGAAGGAGAGTGTTGAGGTCGATACACTTCAGTCCATTATTGCCTTGACCCAGAGCATCATAGAGCATGCCAGTCCTGTAGCACAGAGTGGGTTGGGAGATAGTGCGAGGAGTAGGGTCCCACCCCATACTTGTTAGACTTACAGGTCAGCCTGTAGTTATGACCCCATGGATAGTCAAGATGCAGGTGCACAGGCTACATCTGCAGCTGAGCAGATGGTGATGACAGATGCCCTCCTAAGTGAGACTTTTGGCCTTGATACTCAGGTAAATATTAGCAAGTTTATTGAATTTAATTTAATAAATTTAATTTATTAAATTTTATTTTTGAAATGCAAGATTAACTAATTTAGTTTGATGATTTTAATAAAATTTCAGGGTCATAGTGTTGATGCAGTTTTCAGTGGTTCTCCACCTACATATTACACTAGATCATCTATTGTTGGGGTATGTAACTAGTAAACAATTATAAATATTACATGTGAATAGAATCATTATATGAATGGTATTCTAATATCTGATTTTGGATGTTGAATAGGTTACTATTAGAGATTTTACGGCAACACCTGCCAGTGGTGGTGGACTTCAAAGCTTCACGGAGGTAATAAAATAAATAGTTTAATGAATGAATTATACTTACTAGATTTTTGTATGTGACTTGTGTGCTTTATTATGTGTACTTCCATGTTTAGATGAACGTGTGTGTATGTTAGGAGCCATGATTTGTATCACTATTATAGTTTTCGTAATTGAATAATGTTGTTTTATTTCCAGATGATGCAGGCTGCGGAGACACCTCCTGATGTTCAAAGGGCAGTGGAGCATGGTGTGACCTCTGCGATTCATAGCTCCATGGCATTGACAGGGGTATGAGGCAAATTAGTAAATTTTAATTTACATTCATTGTTACAGTTGTTTATTTTTGAAAAATCAAAAGATTATTGATTTGAAGTTTAATTTCTATCTGAATGGTTTCTATAGGACATGACATCACCACGGCCTATTCCTGCTACTAAGGCAAGTGAGGAGATAGATTATATGTTAGCGATAAGTGATTATTTTGTTAAATGCTTCATTTTTTATAACATGTAATTTCTATATATTAATGTCTATACTTTTTATTGTAACAGCTAAAGATGTAGGAAGAACTAAATAGGAGGAGTAGCCCTCAGGTTCGTAGTAGACCACCCACATGCGCGTCTCCATCCCCTAGAAGATCAAAGGCTACCCGTGATCTATTCTCTTCACTAGCCAGAGGGGAATGACTTTTTATTATGTTCCTTTGTTGTATGCCTATATGGCATTTGTGGACATATATTTTGTATTGTATATAGTTGACATTGTATGCCTACATAGCATTCTTGTAAGCCTATATGGCTATTTTGTATATATGTTATACTTATATCAACAGATATTGATGTATGCCTATATGGATATTTGGTTAATACAAATCTTTTTTATTGATGGCATCCATACTTGCATTATAAATCCACGTTTGAATGGATATTTGTAGATGGCTACTTCAAATATTTAAAGTCCAATTGTATTACATAGGATGTTTGTTGATCTAATAAGCTAGCTATTGTTATTCAAGTATCACCTAAACCTTATTTTGGAACTAAAAGATAAAAGTTGTATTTAAAAAAAAATGAATCATCATGTTGAACAAAAAATATTAATATTTTTTATGAGTAGCATACAATGTCAACTATATGCAATACAAAAAAATGAATCATCATGTTATTCTTTATGTTTGAGATCCTAAAAATGACTAAGTCTAGTAGCTTGATATCTTGAAACACTAAAAATTGACTAAGTTTGAAATTTGGTGGATCCTCCAAATTCTATAATCTACATGTTAAATCCAGTGGATTCGAGACCTATCTCAAACATCCTAAAAGGTATATTGAAAAATATTTAAAGTATATTCAATACACCTTATCCTATGGGACTTACACTTCTAGGTGCAAAATTGCTCTAGGGAGTTAGGCGCGCTTTCCCACCTCTGCAGACTCAAATCAATGCCTAAGATTGAGACCTTAAAGTGTGCCTAGAGAAGAAAACAAACCTTTGATCATCCCAAGTTATGGTGCCTTAAATGGAATTGATACAAATGACCTTAAGCATTGAAAATTTGACAAGGAAAACACATTATGAGTTTAGGCGCCCTTCATGCTTCATATCACCAATTTTGGTGCCTTGGCAACATAGTAGATGAATAACACCTCAAAATGAGTGCCTAATGGTGATGTAGTCATACGAGGGTGCAAACAAGTGTTAAAAGCCTTAAAATATCAAGGAATAATCCAAATTCAAGTAAGGCACATTTTCACACCTTGATCATCATCTAAGGTGCCTTGCAAAGGAGGTCTTGAGCAACATAAACCTTAGGCGCAATTTCTTGCTTCTACAATCAAATTTGAGCACCTAAGGAGTGGATTGGTGATGGACATCACTTTGAGTGCCTTAAAAGTGTTTGAAGGTTTGAATTGGTGAATGACAGTGCCTAAAGGTCTTAGAACCAACTAGAATAAGGAATTGAAGAATGAGTTAACCACTTTGAGTGCCTTGAAGGAGAGAAGTATGTATATGAAGATTGATTGAATGTTTGGAGTTTAGGTGCACTTTCCTTGTCATCTAATCACACATTGGCACCTAGGAAGAGTTGACATGAAACAATCCTTTGAGTGGACTCCTTGATGAGATCTCTCCCATTGCTTAAACTTGTTGAAATATTAAAAGCTAAGTCAAATGGATTCTAGGCGCTCTTTGCCTTCAGAATGACCTTGAATTGGTGCCTAAGCATAACAAGAGAGTTTAAATCCATTCAATATGGCACCTTGTAAGAGGAGAGCTTAAGAGCATGAGACTAGATGGCATTTAAGAGTCAAGATCATCAAAATCCAAAGAAATGGGCTAAGTAAGCTAAGGCGCCTTTGCTTGTCATTCAATACCTCCATGAGCACCTAGATTGAAATTGCATCCAAGGACATCTAAGAGTAGGCACCTAGAGGGGAAAAGTCATCCTAAGACCTTCATAATTATTTAAAGCATAAAAAATGGCAAGTATAAAGCTTCATGATGTTGGGTGCTCTTTCACCTCCATATAGATCTAGATTGGCACCTTAGATAAAGTATCACAAATCTATATCATTGAGTAAGTTCCAAGAGAGAAAAGCTTACTTCAAGCATGTTTAATCATTCAAGGTCTTACAAATAATGAATAGAGCCTAAATTGATGCTAGGCACCTCCTCTTGTCTCTACTATCTAGTTTTGGCGCCTAAGGAGAAATTGCATCTAGTGAACTCATTAATTGGCGCCTAGGAGGAAAAGACCTTAAACTTACATTATTGAGTCAGCACTTTAGAAATTGAGCCATTCCTAGTCAATTGGAGTCATAAAATATCAAATACAAAGTCAAATTGGACTTAGGCGCCCCTTCATGTAATTTCCCACCATCATGAGTGCCTAGATCTAGGAAGATCATCCAATTGCGGCTAGGAATAAGATACAATTCCAAGACCTCAAATTTGAGCGCCTAGAAGTGTGATGTATTGAAGTAGCTACATTGGTGCCTAAGGGTAAGTTGTATCTAATGGCATCACCTAATTGAGTGCCTAGGAGGTATAAAGCTTAACATTGACATGAGGACAAGCGCTTAATAAAGGAGAGTTTCTCAAACATTTAAACATGTGAATGAAGTCATAGAAATGCACTAAGTCATCTAGGCGTCATTTTCCCCTTGTGTACCCTTACATTTGTGCCTAAGAAGAAGTTGCTTCAGTTCATTGGAGTGTTTGAGTATTGAGAATTTCTTAGCAATGCTTTACAATTTTACACTGCCTCCTTCTGACGATTTTTGGGGCAGCAAAAAACCTTTCACCACGGGCAAACACCTCAGAGATATAAAAAACTAGGAGAGGTTATTGTAGAGGCACTCTATGTGATCGTGTTGCCTTAGACAAAATGTTTCTAAGTGACAGTTTTCGAGTAACATCTTGTCAAAGATTGCTGCATTTTTGCACTTTGGACTCTTCAGGGATATCGTCGGTACAATGTAGCTCGGACTGTTTTGACATGTTTGGGTGAAAAAAAAGACCATGCCTAGTGTAAATGTACCCATCCAAATGCATTGGAATAGTCAGTTTGGTCGCATCAGGAGCAGGATGAAAGTTACACCCCTTTGCAACTTTACACTGCCTCCTTCTGACGATTTTTGGGGCAGCAGAAAACCTTTCACCACGGGCAAATGTCTCAGAGATATTAAAAACCAAGAGAGGTTATTGTAGAGGTAGTCTACGTGATCGCGTTGCCTTAGACAGAATGTTTCTAAGTGACATGATTTTTGAGTAACATCTTGTCAAAGATTGCTGCCTTTTTGCACTTTGGACTCTTCAGGGATATCATCGGTACAATGTAGCTCAGACTGTTTCGATATGTTTGGGTGAAAAATAGGACCATACCTAGCATAAATGTACCCATTCGGACACGTTGGAATAGTCATTTTGGTCGCATCAGGAGCAGGATGAAAGTTACACCCCCTTGCAACTTTACACTACCTCCTTCTGACAATTTTTGGGGCAGCAGAAAACCTTTCACCACAGGCAAATGTCTTAGACATATACAAAATTGAGAGAGATTATTGTAGAGGCACTCTACTTGATCACGTTGCCTCAGATGGAATGTTTCTAAGTGACACGATTTTTGAGTAACTTCTCGTCAAAGATTGCTGCCTTTTTGCACTTTGGACTCTTCAGGGATATCGTCGGTACAATGTAGCTCGGACTATTTCGACATGTTTGGGTGAAAAAAAAGACTATGCCTAGTGTAAATGTACCCATCCAGACATGTTGGAACAGTCAGTTTGGACAAAAGTTACACCCCTTTGCAACTTTACACTGCCTCCTTCGGACAATATTTGAGGCAACAGAAAACCTTTCACCACGGGCAAATGCCTCAGATATATAAAAAATTAAGAGAGGTTATTGTAGAGGCACTCTATGTGATCACGTTGCCTCAGACAAAATGTTTCTAAGTGACACAATTTTTGAGTAACATCTCGTCAAAGATTGCTGCCTTTTTACACTTTGGACTCTTCAGGGATATCATCGGTACAATGTAGCTCGGACTGTTTCGACATGTTTGGGTAAAAAATAGGACCATTCCTAGTGTAAATGTACCCATCTAGACATGTTGGAATAGTCATTTTGGTCACATCAGGAGTAGGATGAAAGTTACACCCCTTTGCAACTTTACACTACCTCCTTTTGACGATATTTGGGGCAGCAAAAAACTTTTCACCACGGGCAAATGCCTCAGAGATATAAAAAACTAAGAGAGGTTATTATAGACACTCTACATGATCGCATTGCCTCAGACAAAATGTTTCTAAGTGACACGATTTTCGAGTAACATCTCGTCAAAGATTGCTTCTTTTTTGCACTTTGGACTCTTCAGGGATATCATCGGTACAATGTAGCTCAGACTGTTTTGACATGTTTGGGTGAAAAATAGAACAATGCCTAGCCTAAACATACCCATCTGGATGCATTGAAACTATCACTTTGGTCGCATCAGGAGCAGGACACCAAAAATTCATAACATGATGATGTAAAAATGTAGCAGGAAATTAAAAAAAGACAAACCTTACAAATTAATGTGCATACTTACAACTCAATGTAACATGACTTTACAAAATCAATGTGAATACTTACAAATTAATCCAATGAACCATCCGGGTCTGCTCTACTCTTTATTGTGTCAAGTATTGCTTCATGGTCAGACTCACGCACCTTCCACAAGATTTTGTTCAAAGGTCTACCCCGATACTTTATCAAATGAACATTGGATGCCACGACAAGGTTCGAGTAATGAAGAATCTTCTGATGCATGTCAAAGTCCTGAAAAAGCCAAACATTAACACTCTTATGTGGGTACCTTCTAAGCCATGTTCCAGTAATAACCACTGAGCCTGTAGGGTATTCGATGTTTTCTCCATCTGTAATAGGGGCCTCTAATTTCTTTTTGGCCTCAACACAATGACATAAGTAATAATATGTTCCCTCTTCATTATCTTCATCTGCAATAACTGCATATACGTGCCCTACATTGATATGTGTAGCAAATTAGATGAAATTAGTCAACATTACAAAAACACTACAAAGTAAGATGACATTACCTTGTTGAACTAGATGAAATTAGATGCATATACGTTCCCTATATTACCTGGTTGAACTAAATCTGATATGTGGTCAAAGTCAACTGATGATTCCATCTGTGTTAGTTCCAGTGCCGTCGGGGGTTGATACGTGTCAAGTGGGCTAAGATAACTTAACTACCATTTGTCAACCCACTCCTTTGACTCGCACTCATCCCAAACTTGAATTGTACAGGAAGAACAAAAGCATGACATCTTTTGCATATGGATACTCCATGAACTTGCGATTGAGCTTTTGAAAGAGTGCATCTCATTTGATCATGTCAGTGTACAACAGTCCTCATATGGTGCAATGTTAGTATCATCTATCAACCAAAAAATCTACGAACTGAAGACTTACCTTCATTACCTGGACCCATCGAAACATTACACCACTCGACAATCAATTTTGCATCTATCAACTTTGCATTGTCTTTATACTTTAACTCTTCTCGTGCTATGGCTCTTTTGATACATGCTCCTGCACCATCATGCTCCCCCTTTCCATGCCGGCCTCACAAAAGTTCCACATATGCTGAATACCTATAAAATTATGCCTCCTACTCAGCCAATAGAAATTTTGCAAGTTCTTGAATTGTGACACACAGTTATCTGACCATATGATATGCTGACTGAACGATATGCCCCTTCTAGCCAAATCATTATAGAACACCTGAAAGCAACCTTGCACGAACTCTGTAGAATGCATGCGATCATCACTACTATAGAAATTATACTCCCTTATGATCTTTCTGTCATCCTATGTACTATCATTCGCATGAATGAATGCGATGTGCACAAATATAGAAACCTGTGTGGAGTTGTAATATTGTGATTGCACCTCACATTGTAGCTGTAGATTGTAGTTCTCTGCAAAGTTGACGACTGAAACAATGCTACCAATTGGAAATGTGTCCTTGTATAACTTGAATTGCAAGTCCAACCATCGAGCTCTATGGGCATGTCTTGCATACTCATACACTATGCTATCACGAAATATAGGCATAAACTGATACACTGGAATCTTTTCAATAACCAATTCACACCTCTTTGCTTCTTTACCATCTTTTGTATTGTATGCCATTATTTTATACTTGCCAAACTCTACTAGTTCATTTCCAACCACATGTGTTCTTTCCATATGTTCACATATTGGCAAATGTTGCAAGCCACCGCAACGATGACATGTGCCATCCAAGCATAATTTCTTGTAAAATATTTGACCTTTCTCTCTTTCACATAAAATTCTTGATATGAAGTCTCTTGAAGATGTTGGTGGGGCACATATGGTACAACCCTACAAAACATTGTTAGTATGCATCTAAACATATAGACCTATAAGCATCAAAATTGTTAGAAAATTCAATATGTAATCTACAACAACAAGTAGTGCATGTGTGATTTATCTTGACATAGAAAGGTTTTAGCATTTCAAAATATCTTTGACAAATTTTAATTTGAGGATACTTCTCTAGAAATTTACCATAAAACTGTGTTTGAGTCTCATCCAAAAAATGCTTTGGATGTGGCTCACGGTTTTGACTACTGATTCTCCTTCTTACCAAATCCCTTTGATTCAGAGATACCCTTGTGTAATTCTTCTAAAAGTCTTCAATTAGTGATCTCAATGCTTCAACAATTGGTTTATCTTTTCGTGGTAGTCTCCCTGAGAATGCCCATAATTCATTGGCATTAGTGTCCTTAATTCTTTGGCATCTTCCAATGGCTCTTGATAAAGTTTTCCTATTAATTCTCAATTCTTGACTCGTCTTTCTAATGAGACGAGCTTTCCTTGTTTGACTACTTATTACAGTCGATGTAATCACATGCCGTGTTGCATTACCATCTTTTGTGTGTGAGGTGTTACCCACACTCTCATACGCACTCATTAGATTCTTGACAATAGATTTTTCACTTGAAGCCTCTGATGTTCTCAACCCAAGAATCTTCATGATGCACCTATACTTTATACTTCGCATCATTTCAATGAATAGTTGACATCTTGCAATCTCATTTAACTTTTCAAAGAACAATCTCCAAATCTTATGAGCATATCTTCTACAAGTGCATTTTGGAATCTTACCTTCCATTGGCTACAAAATATTCTCATCAATATCAATCAAATACTTTGGCTTTCTATGCAAAATTCTAGGTGGTGTTAAGTTAGGTAAATTCATCTCAAAATTAAGAATTTCATCAATATTTAAATGAGATGGGCTAGATGGCATACCTTCGATCGAAGATGGAATAGATGACATACCTCGAGGTTGAGGTGGGAACGATGGTGTACCTCCATCATCACATGTGAGTGATGATGTACTCTCAACTTGAGATGTGGTAGATGGTGTCCCTACGTGTTGACTTGTGGTAGAGGACGTGTCTCCAACTATGGTATTCAAATCTCTCGTAGCACAAAGTTTTTGCATTCGTTCTCTTTGTGCCGCCAATACCATATCTCTTTGTGATGGTTGTGGTTCCTCTTCAATTGGCATGTCTTTATTTATCGTGTCTAATTTCCTCTTCTCACGAAGTTCCCTCATAGACACTGCTTTCTTTGCATTCTTAGCTTCTATCTCTTCCTGTGTTGGTTTAATTCTTGATCGTTTCCTCGGCATGACAGAGAATTTGTCTGTAGCATGATAAAGAGACCAATATTACTTCCTAAGAAATAAATACAAGATAATATTGGGATTGTATTTTTATTACGTTGTCAGGATTTATTCTTGAATAGTTTGACATCATGGTATGTTAAGGTCTGTTTATTACACATAATTATTAAAGAGCCCAAGTGTAGAAAATATAAATGGCATCATGTGAGATTTGAATAGTGCACATTATCCATGGCATCATGTATGATAATGCATGATAAAGTAATTCAAATAGAATTAAGGAAAATGTAAAGAACATGCATGTAAAGACTTGACATACCTAAAAAATGAAGATTCGAATGGAGAGAGTACCCAATTATGTAGTGTTTTTTTCTTCTTGCATCAAACTCCTCAACAATTTGAGTTTTTCACCACTTGCTTCATTTTCAATGTTAAATTGAATAACATTCAAATATAATTACTAACAACAATACTATTAACCAATCTATAATGTTAAATTCCTAAAATTGAATCACAGTTAACATTGCAACACTACAAAAATTGAAACTTGAATAGATATATATCAAACTTGGTGTGAAAACTATGTTATTTCCTCCTTCTCAAGTTGGCAAAGCAGAAGAGGTGGTGGAAAGATCATGCAAAGGTGGTAGAATGTGTCAAATGTGCATGTGAACTTCCAAACAACATGAAAGCACTTCTTTTTTGTCAGAGCACGCGCGGAATCAGTATGAAAATAGAGCATGTGGGCCTGGATCATGGGGGTCAACACTTTTTTACCATTTCTATAGCAGGAAAAAATGCGAGCGTGTTATAATGTGCTCGCGTTTTGTCCTGCTATAGATTGATCACATCCTGTGTATTATCTTCCTTAACACAAGCAGGGATGACCACATCCTGTGCTTCATCAACTGACACTTCCAAGCCTTACAATTCCTCTTAAATACGAGAGGATCCATGACTAGAAGAGCCAAGCCACTTGGTCCCACCTTGCTGAAGGATGACATTCTAGGAGAATTAGGAGATTTTCCTTTGGAGATCATATAATCTTTAAATGCTTTCCATCTTGGTAGGTCCTCTGCATCAGAGAAAAACCACTGATGGTGTCTAAGAAATAAGAAATTCTTCATCTCTTTGGTGATCCATTTCTCTTTCCAAACCTTCCCCTTCAGACTTGAATGACCACAAGGTTTTTGAGGGAGAACTTTTCCTGTTTCCTGCAAGAGCTTGCCAGATGCTCTGCAATATGATAGGCATAACAATGAAGGGGCAAGCCCTCATAATCAAGTTCTTGATAGAAAATGTCCATCGAGGAAGAAAGACAAATCTTCTTTGGAAGTAGAAGTTCTAGTTTGTGACAAATCCTTATCCAAGCATAAATAGCAGGGGTTCTATCAAGCAATTGCCAATCCACTTCCACAAAGTCTCCTGAAGACTTCCTGATTGATTCTAAAACATCCACACCCCAAAACTAGAGAGGCAATCAATATAATCGAACCCATAAATCTGCATTTGACGATAGAAACTCTCTTCAGGCTAGATTAAGAGTCCAACATTTCAGCTCAAGTCTAAACCCATCAACATCTAAATAACCTGAATACAAAATCTCTGTTTGTCTATCTTTAGAACTCAACCCTCAACGTCAAACCCTAATCCCTCAACCCTTAACTCTGATCCCTTGACCCTTAACACTATCCCTAAACCCTAAACCCTAAAGCCTCAACCCTCAACCCTCAACGTCAAATCCTAATCCCTCGACCGTTCACTCTAATCCATCAACCCTAAACCCTATCCCTAAACCCTCAACACTATACCTTAAACCCTAATCCCTCAACCCTCAACCCTAAAACTTATCCCTAAACCCTAATCCCTCAACCCTCACCCTAATCCATCATCCCTCAACTCTAATCCCTCATCCCTAAACCCTAAATGCCATCCCTATTCCTAAACCCTCAACAGACTCAATACTATACCTTAAACCCTAATCCCTTATCCCTAAACCCTCCAACCCTATCCCTAATCCTTATACCCTCCACACTCTACTTTAACCCTAATCCCTCAACCCTCAACCCTATCCCTAAACCCTTGACCCTCGAACCTCAACCCTCAACGCTCAACGTCAAACCCTAATCCCTCAACCCTTAACTCTGATCCCTTGACCCTCAACCCTATCCTTAAACCCTAAACCCTAAAGCCTCAACCCTCAACATCAAATCCTAATCCTTCAACCCTTCACTCTAATCCCTCAACCCTAAACCCTATCCCTAAACCATCAACACTATACCTTAAACCCTAATCCCTCAACCCTCAACCCTAAACCTTTTCCCTAAACCCTAATCCCTCAACCCTCAACCCTAATTTATCATCCCTCAACTTTAATCCCTCATCCCTAAACCCTAAATGCTATCCCTATTCCTAGACCTTCAACGGGCTCGATACTATACCTTAAACCCTAATCCCTTATCCCTAATCCTTATACCCTCGACACTCTACTTTAACCCTAATCCCTCGACCCTCAACCCTATCCTGAAACCCTTAACCCTCAAACCTCAATGTACTCAACCCTCAACGTCAAACCCTAATCCCTCAACCCTTAACTCTGATCCCTTGACCCTTAACCCTTAAAACTTGAACCCTAAAACCTATCCCTACACACTCGACACTCGACACTATATCTTAAACCCTAATCCCTTAACCCCCATCCCTAAAGCCTCACCCTAAATCCGTTAACCTTCAATCCTAAACCCTATCCCTAATCCCTCTACCCTCGACACTCTTATTTAACCCTAATCCCTTGACCATTAACCCTATCCCTCAACCTCAACCCTCAACCCTCAACCCTCAACTCTCAACATTAAACCCTAATTCATCAACCCTAAACCCTAATCCCTCAAACCTAAACCCTATCCCTAAACCATCAACCCTCAACACTATACCTTAAACCCTAATCCCTATCCCTCAACCCTTAAAACTTAAACCCTATCCCTACACCCTCAACACTTGACACTATATCTTAATCCTTAAACCCTCATCCCTAAACCCTCAACCCTCAATCCTTAAACCTTCAACCATAAACCCTATCCCTAATCCCTCTACCCTCAACACTCTAACCCTAACCTCGACATTAAACACTAATCCGTTAACCCTAAACCCTAATCCGTCAACCCTAAACCCTATCCCTAAACCCTCAACCCTCAACCCGAATCCCTCATCCCTAAACCCTAAACGCTATCCCTATTCCTAAACCCTCAACCCTCGACACTATACCTTAAACCCTAATCCCTTATCCTTAAACCCTAAACCCTATCCCTCAACCCTTAACCCTTAAAAATTAAACCCTAAAACCTATCCATAAACCCTCGACACTCAACACTATATTTTAAACCCCAATCCCTTAACCCTCAGCCCTAAAGACTCAACCCTCAATCATTAAACCTTCAACCCTAAACCCTATCCCTAATCCCTCTACCCACAACACTCTACTTTAACCCTAATCCCTTGACCATCAACCCTATCCCTAAACCCTCAACCCTCAACCCTCAACTCTCAACATTAAACCCTAATCCATCAACCCTAAACCCTAATTTGTCAACCCTAAACCCTAATCCCTCAACCCTAAACCCTATCCCTAAACCCAACAAAACTATTGTGCCTTATGTTAGGTTGTTAAACCCATCATTTTTTAGAGTCTTCTCTTAAAGATATTTGAGTTGCAAGAATATGTCAGAAAAATGGCTATGAACTTTTTTAATGTTAGTAATGTTATATTACATGTTTTTCTGGCCCATCTGGGGTTCATTATGCCAATAGGTGTACACACTATGAGAAAAGCTTTACATATGGTACATCCACAGTGAGTAATTAACAGCTAAAATCAAAAGGATGATCATTATGAGAAAAGATTTGTATTGGGGTACATCTATGTTTCTTGCTATCCACCCCGCACTTAGGGGAGGTATATTGTTATGAAACGGGCAAATAATCTCCCATTGTTTACTGGCTCTATCCACAAGAACTACTAAACTATATCTTAAACCCTAATCCCTCAACCCTAAACCCTATCCCTAGTCCCTCTACCCTCAACACTCTACCTTAACCCTAATCCCACAACCCTTAACCCTAAACACTATCCCTAAAGCCTCAACCCTAAACCCTAATCCCTCAAGATCCTAAACTCTAATCCCTTATCCCTAAACTCTAAATCCTATCCCTAAATGCTCAACCCTCAACCTTAAACCTTAATCACTCAATCCTTATCCACCCCTCTCCTCCCCTATCTGGCTCACTCCCATCTGTACCCTCCTCTGCCCTTGACACTATACATACATACATATAGGCATACATAGATAGATACATACATATAGGCATACATAGATATATACATAGATACATATATACATATAGGCATACATACATACATACATATAGGCATACATACATACATACATGATTAATAGCCTTGAACATAAAAAAATTTAAGGGGAACATAACGCGCTCGCGTTATAACATGCTTGCGTTATTTCAAACATGACAAACAACACAAACTTTTGCGGAAAAGGAAAAATGCAAAGCAACATAACGCGAGCACGTTATGTTTTGCTTTGAGAATCCCAAGCCTTGGGCTTGGGATTTTCTTTGGATTTCCAATCTAGAGGCTTGGAGTGCCTTTTGAACAGCCACAGACGTGTTTTTCCATATTCTTCAAGATTTCACATAATTTAGTTCGTGCTAACCCTCAGATTTGCACGTGTTTCAAGGTCGAACAAATCAAACACCTGGGTAATGTTAGGCTTTCTCTTAGCTATTTGACAATGTGATTTTTTTCACATTTTAACAATGTTAAGCCTTTCATCTTTAATTTCTTTTGTTTGTGTGTCCGTTTTTGGGCAAAAACCACTGTTTGGTCTTTTTTCATTGTAAATTAACTATTCATTGAAATTTCAAAAAAATTACATATTTAGAAACTAGACTCCATTCTACAAATATTAAAAAAAGAAAAAAATGATTTTCAATTAGTTTTCAAAATTTATAGGGGTAGCACGGCCAAAATTCTATTTTTTAGGATGTGTCCACTTTGAAAATTAGTAAAAAATCAAATAATCATCACAAAATTATCAGAAAAATCTGGCATAAACTACATGCTATTAGCTAATTTCTCACTGAAGCGATTTTAAAAATACCAAAAAAAAGTTGACCTTTTGAGGGAACCACAAAACATGCTATGTTATGTTTTTTTGACAGAAACAACACCAATTTCTATGGCTCCCTCTTTTGAACCCCTTAATCTATGCCATTTTTTTAAAAAAATAGTAGTTTAAAAAGTAGACTCGGAGCACTACGAACATTGTTTTGGTTGTATCTCCAAATTTTGAGTGTAACTATGCTCAATTTCTCATCCAAGGCCAATATTTTCTGATTTCAGAAAAAAAGTGGCCACTTAAGACCCCTTTTTGCCCCCCCATCTTCTTGCACTTACCCATAACATCCTGGGACTTACTGGGAGATGGATTACACAAACACTTTGAGGACAAGTCTGATCATCTCTCACTACTGGAGCAACTGAGCACTGTCAAAAGGGCGCCGCACGAACACATGGTTGATTTCAACTACCAATTTCAAAGAACTTAGGATAGGATTCCACAACGGTAAAACCCTTGCCAAGGTATGCTTTTTTGTTTTATCTTAAAGCTATAAACAGTGAAATTTTTGTAATGATACAGTCCATGGGAGGGACCACCCTTCCAGATTCTTTTGAGATCATTGTTAAAGCAGAAAGCTGCCTTATTCAGGCAGGAAAGATAGCCCCTAGGCCTCCTTTGCCCATTTTCCCCGAAATTCAGCCATCAATGCCTATGGCAGTGCCTCCTTTAGTTGTTGTCCCAGGTATTCTAGCAATAGGATATCAAACAGCCCAACAAATTGATATCCCAATTCAAACTTGTTGGTGATGATGTTAGTCACAACCAAGCACACAAAACAAAAGTTACACAACAACCCTTGTTTATCCTGATAGATACAATGAATTCAAAGAATTCATGATCCCAAGTCCCCGTTGATTAGTTCATAATCTACTGATGCTACTATGTGGTTGATGTGTATTGTTGTTTTCCATTTTGGGGTCTTACATAGATCTATAGATTCTGTTTCTGCAACAATGCTATATAGGGAAGTTACTCTACACAGCATATACCCTCAAAGGATGTGTCTAAGTTGATATTTGCATGAGTTCTACCCCTATTTATGATTCTCTACATGATATTTTCAATAGTACATGCATCTAGCTCAAGGGATATGCTAATGATGTTCAGTTGTCTACGGGATGTCAGCATGTTCCTTTGTTCTGCTCAATATTTATCATGATGTGCAGTTATGAAAATGATTTTTATGAAATTAAAATGAGAAAAAAGGTTAGAGAGTGAGATTCCTAAAATTACTCGACTGAGATCACGGATCCACATACATATTCCCATACATGCAATGAAGAGAAGAAAACTAAAATCATACTTCACCAGGATAGTCCACAAATCCACATGATTCAGTGCAAATCTTCAAGGGTAAAAGTTGACAACAACATGCAATGAAATGAAAGTGCTTCTATAGAACACAACATTCACCAGTACATATCCGGAAATCAACTTGAAGACTACTTAAGGTTTACAATCAGGATATAGTCTGAAACTTCATCTTCATTAAGTATGCTTAAGAACAAGTGCATTTACAGTGATCTGAGGAAAGGACCTTGATTATTTCAACAATCCAGTCCTCACTAGTCTTAGTAATCTGATCTCTTTTATAAAACCACTACAGGCTTGATTTTTTGTATGATTGACCTCCTCTCTTTTTTATAGTACAGGGGCTTAATATATATGGCTCTGACTTTCCCCAGAATGGTTCTAAAACCCTAGGAGATCGATGGTCCACAGCCATCAGATGCAACATCAAATGGTGGGGAATGAATCCGACCAAAAATTCAAACATACCTAGACAGGGCACCGCTCCCACAATAAAGTCTCCATCTGTAAACCCTCTCACATTAAAACCCCCTTGGGATCCGATCCGTCACCCGGGGTGATCTTGCCATTAAAGCTCCGTCCCTATGTTCACCTGCACGCCGCCACTGTGTCGGCAATTCTGCATCTTCCCAGCTACTCCGATAATCTACAATAAACAAGTAGGAGTTAAGCACCATTGTTTAATAAACCAATAGGAAGATCAAACATTTATATTAAAACAAGTTCCAAATGCACAAACACAACCATCGGGCTCAGAAACCATGAAAAATTACGCATCCAAATGCATACACAACGTCAAAATTGGTCGAGTCAACCATCGTTGACCAAAAATATGCATTCGGCTCTCAAATCGGCTTCAAAAATCCATCGCTTCACCTTTCCCACCTTTTTCCCTTGTTCAAATCTTTGTATCTTTTGAATGCATGTTTTCCTTGTATATCGGGCTTGTATGTATCCCTCCATACACATGTACATACAAAGAATATTATGTGCCTAACCCCTTTTGATTCCGCCTTTGTATGTTCCTCAATGTATACTTATCAGAATGTATATCTCGATATACAAGTCAGACGTGATACACAGGATATATCGCTTTTAAATTCATTTGGATTCCGGCTTGTATGTTTAACTTTGCATATCGACATGTTTATTGCAATATACAAATGCCAAAATATACAAGCACTTAACTCTATCTTATGATTTTTCAATTCCGCTCAATGTATAAATGCATTGTATCTTTTAGATATTCAATTCGGACATGATACGAGCATTTAATAAGATTTTACTTTCTTTTTGATTCCACGTTGTATGTATTAAAATGCATGTAATAATATACAAGGTGCGAAATATACAAGGACCTTTCGTTATTTCATAGCCATTTCAAGTCCGCCCCCTTGTATATTTCGTTTGTATGTATCCTCCGATATACAATGAATTTTCTATTTTGGACCTTTATTTCAAATCCGGCTTATATGTAAAGCAATGCATCTTGCAATGTATATTTGAATATACATGCCCGCGAAATATACAAGGATTTTTCCTTGTTTAACAATCACTTCGAGTCCGCGCAATGCATATAGACAATGTACATTGGAAACATATGTATAAACATACAAGCCCGCGGTATACAACAATTTAATCATATTTAATAAACCCTCGGGTCTGCCTTGTATAAGTGCATTGTATGTTTCGACCTGCCAAACATACAAATGTGAGATACATGCAACAAACTTTAAACATTCATTCATTTCGACTTAAAAGTATTTCGGGTCCATCTTGTACGTATACATCAAAACTTTCACCAAATGCATACAAGGCGAACAATGCATATAAACCCGATTGCTCATGCGACTAAGTATAAAACGACTTTGCACATACAAAGGACTTTGTATATGTAAAGCAATACACAAACCTGAATGTACATTTTACCAAAATGCTCATAACTTGCAAAATATGGCAAATTTTGAGATGGTTCAAAAAGCAACCCTAGCTCATTTTTCACAAGGAATCCAACCATATTATGCCCTGGTACTGAAAATGTATTTTTCTCTATTTTTAACAAGGTTTGCAATTTTTTACCCTCTTTTTCCCTTTACCACCAAACTGACCCCCACACAAAAGCAAAAAAGTAAAGCAACAGCAGGGGTCCTCATTTTGTTAAGGAGTAGAATGGGGCATGTTGTGAACATCACAACAAAACCCAAAGTACCCCAGAGTTGGAAAATACATTAAGGACAATTGCAAATAAGCTAGTAAACATGGAGAAACATTTGTCCCACTAAAATCAGTATCAGCCTAATCAGCAAAATACCCAATATCAGCCCAATTAGTAATATAGGCAACCCTTTCAGGCTGATCCTCAGGGGCAAAGAAAGAACTATAACCCTCGACCTTTCCAGGCTTATAATCCAAATACTACTAGCACCTCAAGAGAGCTTGTACCCACACAGAATAATCTGGTTTAGGATAGTGACTGGTGTTATCCATGTCACCAACCACATAGTCAAGCTGCCTGCATGAATGGAGTGAGAAATCAGGCTCTCATGGTTTAGAACAGCTATGCAAGCTCAGAGGGGGTTAATAGTGAAGTTTCAACTCAGCAGAATAAACCTGATGTAGTCTTAATGAATTGGGAAGAATCTAATTTTTGTGGTATAAATTATTTCCAATATAAGAATCAACAAAGTACACCTGTTTCATCCAACACAAGGTCAAAACTAAGAGCTGTAGATGTAAATCAGCAAGCTGTTGTAGTACAACAGTAGGCTGTGAAGGATAAAAACCAAGTCTATTCATCACAAACTACCCCTATACCACAGCAGAAAGCACAAATTTTGCAAAGGGACGAAACAGTACCAGTGAAAGAACAACCCAAAATGTAACATCAGTCTTCACAAGGTCAGATTGATGCAGTTGCAGCAAGAGGACAACATAAGGTAGCCCCTGTTTCTTTTAATATAGTTGATCATCTTAAGAAAGCTACGGTGAGCATGTCAGTTATTGATGCTTTACGCATCCCTGGCCAGAAGAATTTGCTACAAGAAGCTTTGACTGAACTCTCACTTTTCGAGCGTTCCAGTCAAGAAAAGGCCAAGGTTTTACTTGCCAATAGTTCTGAGATCAAGAGTGGACAGCAAGTAGATGAGGTAAAACCACCCCCTTTCTATCTAAGTCTCATCATTGGTGATAAATTAGTTCATAACTATATGGTAGTCTCAGAAGCAAGTAGTTCAGTTATGCCCAAAAGTGTAGCTGACTCATTAGGATTGGTTTATGAGCCCCTTGCAAAAGGAGTAGTACAGTTAGATGGGTCTATACTTAGTACTGCAGGGATAATAAAAAATTTGCCACTCACATTTCATGCTTGTCCTAATTTTGCCATCCATCAAGACATCTACATCATTGACCTTCCACCTAGTTTTGCAATCTGTCTTTCTAGGGAGTTCACAACCAAATTGGGTGGGTTTCTTTCATCTGACTAGACTCACTTATTTTCTAGAACGAGATATGGTACAAAAGTAACAATACAGTCCGAACCACTTGCAAAAGACCATATTGAGCCCTATGTTCTCAGCCTAATAAATGCTAATCTCTACTTCACCCGCGGGCAGCAGGATGAACCCATGAGCCCAGATCCCAATACACCTATAGAAGACATAAATTTAGATGATTGGGCAGCTGAAGATCATGAAAGTGACCCTTTCCATCACACAGATGAGGTAGGACTAGGCATCTATATGATACAGGAACCTGATGCGGTGATTCCTAATCTGATTAAGGATCAAAATTAGTTAGAACAACAAGAAGATCAGCCTTGGAAGCTGTACTTTGATGGATCAAGGACCAAGACAGGTGCCAATGGAGGTAATGTGTTAATTTCACCTCAAAGAGACAAGTACTATGTTGCCTTAAGGTTTACCTTCAGCTACACAAATAATGTGGCTAAGTATGAGGCCCTGATCCATGGTTTAGAATGGGATTTAAAAAAATGTATCAAATTTGTTGAAGTTTATGGGGATTCTAAGTTGATCGTTAACCAAGTTAGGAATCTGAATGTTGCTAAAAATGATCTGCTAAAAAAAAACAAGCATAGAGTGTTGGATTCAATTGAATTTTTTGATGCTTTTAATCTGATTTCAGTTCCCAGGGATCAAAATAAGTATGCAGATAGGTTGGTAGCCTTGGGATCTCAATTTGCAATTCCTGATTAGATTCAGAATGTTGAGGTACAACCATATGTTAAGATAGTTGTTAGACCTTCTGTACCTTACAGCAATGTTTTGTGGCAAGTGTTTAACAATGACAAACAAATCTTGAGTTTTTTAAGTGCAGAGGCTGAATTTGCAGCAGATAATCAGCATAAATATTAGCAGCAATTTGAAGATCAGATTGTTCAGTTGAGGACCAACAAGTTTCCCAAGGGATTAATCACATTAGAATCAGTGTTTAACATTGATGATCAGTTCAAAAAAGATATGTGCAGCATGATAATGAAGCAAGAACATTATCAAACAATAGAAATTTTCAAGGACAAACTGCTAAAACTTGGAAAGGTATGTACTAGAGAAGAATAGTAGTCTTTTATTCAATTATGTCAAGATTTTTCTGATGTTTTTACATGGGAGTATAAGGACTTGAGAGGTTTTGATCCTGGTTTGGCCTAGCACAACATAGAGTTAGAGCCTAATGTAAGGCCTGTTAGGCAAAAGCACATACCCCTCAATCCCAAACTTGAGCACTTAATGAAGGCTGAGTTGAATAAACTAATTGAAAGCGGTATCATTTTCCTAATAAAACATACCTCCTAGGTTTCCAATTTGGTCCCAGTTAGGAAGAAGAATGGTGAAATCTAACTTTGTGTCAATTTTCGTGATCTAAATCAAGCCTCATTAAAAGACCATTACCCTCTTCCTTCCATGGAACAAATACTGCAAGTTGTTTCAGGTTCTGATAGGTACTCTTTGTTAGATGGATACTCTAGATATAATCAAATTCTGGTCAAAGAAGAGGACCAATACAAAACTGCATTCACAACTAAGTGGGGTATCATGGCCTATCAGAAAATGTCATTTAGTTTGTCCAATGCAGGGGCAACCTTTCAGAGGGCAATGGATATGGCCCTCCATGGTCTTATGAACAGAATAGTGCTAGTCTATCTAGATGATATAATTATTTTTTCAAAAGATTCTAATGATCATTTTGACCACTTGAAGCAGATTTTTTAGAGGTGCAGGGAGTTTGGAGTTTCATTGAACCCCAAAAAATGTATATTCTCAGTTCATGAAGGAAGACTCCTCGGTCATATTGTTTCAAAAGAAGGTATTACTATTGACCCTGAGAGAGTTTTAGCAAGTGCTCTCATGTAATTCTTTAATCCATTTCATTAATTGCATCATTTTTGTGCAAATTGCTCTCTTTACTTTTTTCTTGTGTAAGGTTTCTTAAGTTTTGCAGGTGTTCACTAGGTCTTGTGAGGTTGGTTTCACAACTTCTATATAGTATCAGAGCTCCAGATCTGCAAGCCCCTTCTCAGATTTGGAGAAAATTTTGAGCAAGATCCATTTGCTTGGTGCATTTTTGTGTAAAATGGAGTATTCCATTGGATTTAGAGAGTTGAAATAGTCATATTAGCCTATTATTTGGCTTGATTTGAGCTTCGTAGGCCAGATCTGCAAGGGTTTCAGTGGGTGATCGTTTTCAAATCTAGAGGGTACCTACAATTTTGGAGTGTTTTTAGCCCAAACGAACCTCACTATCGTGCTCATAAGGCCCAAAAATCTTAAGATCGATTGTCAAATCATCAAAATTGGCCTTGGGAGCATCTGGGGCAAAAAAAATTGCTAGTGAAGCCGTGCGGCCTCCCCAGCACACAAATCGAGGTGACTGTCAAAAAAATTTATTTTTTTCCCTACATGTAAAGTTTTTTTAAAAACACTATATTAAAAAAAATTATATTAAGAAAGGCAAGGTTTTTTAATTGCAAAGGAAGTTAAAAAAAAAAAAAGCAAAAAACACAAGATATAGGGTCCTGTGTAGGCCCATGTACCTACGTCAGTGCTGCAGGGTTTGGGGGCTGCATACCCTTTTTTCAGGGCATGGGTTGGCCTACGTGGCACCCCAGCCCATATTTCTTTTTCTAAATTTTTTTAAAAACTAAAAGAATTCACTCGTTTTCAATATTTTTTTTAAAAAGCATTTAATAAATTTTTTTAATGTGTTTTTTTATTTATAAAAAAAACTATGTATTTTTTTGTGTTTTTTTTTAATTTAAAAAAAGAACATATTCTTTTTGTGTTTTTTTATTAAAAAAAAATCACATGCAAACTACTGTACCTAGAGGACTTTTTGGCAGGGTTCTAAAGTTAGCGGATCTCCAAATTTGGAGGTGTTTTTTGCTATACTTGGTGGAGATGTTTTTTTGCCCAATCTAGCCCCTCTCTGTTGGGCTTTTCACTTTTGCACTTGATTTTCAAATGGCGATATCTTGGCCATACGATCATATTTTCAGTGCAATTTTTTTTAAATAGGGTAGAATTTTGTGCTCTTTGCAGTGGTATAGGTGGTTTTCAGTTTTGACTTCTTATTTGTTCTAGAAATTAGCTTTCTCAATGCTATTGTTGTGCAGTTCTTATTTTGAAGACTTTGACGGGCCATATCTTTTGCATCCGGACTCCTTTTTGGGTCCCATTTTTTTTAAAGTGCATTTTTTTGTGTGTACTTGGTCATGGTGCTATTAGTTTCCTCTATTTATGTCAAAAAATTGTATTTTAAGCATGTGGTCTTTTTTTAGACATTGTGAGCTTCCAATGTAAGCACTTCTCTATGTCAACGCACTGAAATAAAGTGCCTCAGCATTGTACATGTATTCTTGAGATCTTGGACATCATTTTGTGCCTTATTGTACTCGCAATATGATATAAAGTGCCATGGGGGGTTGATGTTTGCCTTTTGTTTTGCCATCACACCTTTGTCATACGTGTGTGCCTTGGTTTGCAAACCCTTTTATTTGTTGGTACTTTCATGTTTGCATGTTTAGATGTTATTGTTTCTTCTACATGCACTTCTTGGTTTCACACAGTTTCAGTGTACCTGTCATGGCTCTCCCTTGTCCGCATTATGGGGGGTTTCTACTGTTGGTGCTAATGCTTCCTTAGTTTCATGTTGGAGTGAGTTATGTATCTAGTATTTGTTCCTATGTACTAGGTGAATGCAACAGTACATCAGTGGCTGGTTACTCATGCATTTCGGTCAGATGGAGCATTTACCATATGGACACTCTTGCATTCCTTTTGTGGAGGCGACCTATTTTCACTTGATCAGTTCTCCAGACTTTTGGTACCTATGTCATTTGTATCTTCAAGTTCCAGATGTTTTGCCTTTGTTTGCCATCTGATTCGAGTAGTGTCGTTGGGGTCACTCATGCAGATTCTTGTCTTCTTGATTCTGATCTTTATCTTGTTTTAGAAGAGGTTCTTCTTTCAGCACTATAGCAGTCATTCTTCGATAGTGTTTGCAACTTCTTCATGCTTCAATGGAGTTCTTCATATTCCTATTCTTTTGGGACATCCTTTGTGGAGGCTTCTTAGTCCTTCACTCTCTCTCTCTCTCTCTCTCTCTCTCTCTCTCTCTCTCTCTTGTAGGGAGGTTTGTTCTCTCTTTTGGGGAGGAGTTTTTCCCACGTGGTTTTCTCCTTTTCTTTATTTGTGAGAGACTCTTTTGTACATGGGTACCTCATTAGGCCTAGTTGTTGGGACCCATCTTTTCTTTCATGCATTTGTCCTTAGTTTTTTTACTTCTCCCTAAGTTCATCTCAAGGGGGTGTTAGAGTAATAGGTTCTTTACTTAATTAATTTAATCATATTGATTAATTAATTAAGCCACCTTTACTTTATTTCACTTAAGCTAAACTTAGGAATCTCTCATTAGGGTTTTATAACTTGCAAATATAAAAGCAAGTACTCTTATGTAATTCTTTAATCCATTTCATTAATTCCATCTTTTTTGTGCAAATTACTCTCTTTTCTTTTTTTCTCTTGTGGAAGGTTTCTTAGGTTTTGCAGGTGTTCACTGGGTCCTGTGAGGTTGGTTTCACAACTTCTACATTATTTTATGTATTTACTTGCATATAATCCTACCACATTCTAATGTCTCTTTTTTGTATTTGCTTCCCTTCTATTACTATTACTGCTAGGGTATAAACAAACTACATAAGAGTACCTTGGGTACAGACCCTGTATCCCAATCCCTCTTGCCAAAAAACATCGGTGATATCATGGAAGTTACTTTGTTTTACCACCAGACTGTGCCCTGTCAAACTGTTGGGAGTGGTTATGTTGCTCATGTTTATATTGGATTATTTATCCTTCAAGAAACTAAATAACAGTCTTTCATTGTTCATTTTAAGTCTCAAGATTTTTTTTAAATCCTTTTTATTATTGTTTATAAATTATTATTTATTGTGATAGTCCAGCGATCCAGTGACCCAGAACCAGGCTTATTAGTCCCTTTTTTAGCTCTCAGACAATGCATAGGGAAAGCCACTAATCCCCTGGGGTGGTACAAGTCACCCCCTCCACTTCCCCTATAGACCTCCCCTGCCCCCTTGCTCTGTGGCTAAAGCAAGTTGAAACCTATGACCAAGTGGTAAGCATTGCAATGACATACTGGTGACAGACAAGCTTGGGGGCATTTTAAGGCTCAAGATTATCCACACTGTTTATGTATATTACCCAAATATCTTGCCTACAACCCAATACATAAAATTATATTTATGAGATGATACATAATACCTAAAATGATCATGCAACAACACCGTGAAATAATAGTTAGCCTAAAATCTATACATATGAATCATGAAGATCATTGCAAAAAGGCTTAGAGAATTTACTCAAAACTAATTCATCATTATCAATTAATGTATACAAATTCAATCACAAATTAACACATGATATTTGAAAATCTACCTAAAAATTTTACTTTCATAAATTCATGTCATCTAACAGAAAAATAGAGAACATATAAATTTGAAATGACTTACAAAATTTGTAATGGCGAGAATACATGTACTCAAAATAGAGTACTTCTTCTGCTTCGAGAAAGACACGAGTATTGACAACACAGTGTATGTACATGCCACTATTTGCCATGACAAAATAACTGCAAATGCAACAAAACAAAATCACATCAATGAAACTCAAATTTATTTTCTACAAAAGTATGAATAGTTCATAGTTTTCAAATCCGTATTTGAGACTGGCCCATAACTCTCAATTGAAACTGGCCCATGTAATGATATACACAAAAGTACGTTTTAAATTGACAATGGTTCTTAGATACCCCTTATACCTCCAAAATGAGTGTCTCTTTGATAAATTTAACTATTTTGAAGTTGTTTGTTTCAACTAGCCTAATTTGAGCACAACCAATGCAAAATTAAAAAATTCTTGTGATTTTCAAATTTTAAAATCTAGTTATTTCACAATCTAAAGCCCATCTTACAAGTAATTGTTGGAAAATTGTGTGGATCTACTTTCCAAAACTATCAACTTTATAGGAAAATGTGGTTGTCTGAAAAAGTGACATTCAATGAGGTGAGTTTGTGTAGTTGTTTTATGTTCATTGCAGTACCATCATAGTTATTTTAACACCTTTTTATTAAAAAAAAGAATCATCTCTCTTAAGAAAGATCGCTTCTTATTACATACAAGATTACTTGCTATTTGAAGAAAGCCTAAATACTACTCTGACCACTTATGACTGTTATGGGACTTTTCCCCTGAGAAGTGAATTAAAGAAATAAAGTTTGTATAAACTTTAGAGAGTAAATATATATATATAAAGAATAGAAGAAAATAAGAAGGAATGTAAAAAGAAAGGAAAATAAGAAGTTACTTTTGAGTTAAAATAAAGGTTAAAGAAACCTTATTTATAAGTACACTCATGGAGTGTGTTTCACGAGAGGTTACAATTAAAAGTTTATTTGTAACATTATTTATTAAAGGGTGTGGTATTTGGAACCACTCTTTGGGTTAATATTTAAACCCATGAAAATAATGTAAAAGGGAGACACACAGAGGAAAATAGAGGAAAGGGCAAAGGAAAAAAGGAAATAATCAAGCACTGTACATTGCAGGAATGGGATTCTAGGTTAGCAGGCTGCGAGCAAGACGGAGAAGGGGGCACATCTTATGTGTGTGTCTAACTTGGGGTATAGAAGTGCACTCAGGACTGTCTTGGCTAGGGCTTGGGTATTGCACGGGTGTTGAGCATTGTTCTAGAGGAACCAGCACTCGTGTAGAGCGTCAAAGTACACTTATTTCTCCTAGATTGCTCACAGACGGAAGAGGCTGAACCAGGGTCCATTCCAGCAATCTTTGGATTCTTGCTAATTGCATACAGATAAGTATTATTACTCAGTTATTACCAATTGTTGAGAGTGAATTTAAATATTTATTTGTATTATTTAATATATTCATTTGTGTTGATAAAATTGAATTAATACAATTATTTGTTAAATTATTTCTTTATAAGTTAGATTATAATCCGCTGTGCATTTTAATCTTGATTTGATAAATGTATGTTCATTGTTTAGTTTTTAAATATTTTATTGCATTTAGGGCATATAATTTGAATGTTAATGAATCTACCATATAATTACCTATTTTAATAAATAGGAGGTGATATGTTATGTTGCGAAAATTCGAGCCATTACATTTGGTATCAGAGCCTTAAAACTGGGAATTGTGCTGCCGTGTGTGAGCCAATAAAATTCTTAGCTACTTACATTATTTATTTATAAATTTAGTTTTCAATGTAATTTTGGTGTGCTCCAGATTCCCTGCCAACCTAAAACCCCAAAAAAAAAATTACTTTTACGTGGTTGATAGTAATACAAGTAATTAGTTGTGTCATAAGTATAAAAAACACATTTCAATTAAATTTACCTTATTCACATACTGTGAGTTAAAAAGACCTAAATACCCTTTCTATAAAAAAATTAGTAAATGTAAATCCACATCAAACCAATTAATATATTCTTTTGCATTACCACAATTCTAACAAATGAAAATGAAGACTTGATTGAAAATGAAGAATTGATAATGTGTGGCTATAGTCAATCTTATTTCCCAATCACTCGCAACATTATTTATACATTACTATTCTTGTATTTTCATCTCTAACCTTGTTTTTATAGTGTAGTAAAATAATGAGGGATTTTGTAGAGAACCCTAAACGTACAAAGCTTTGATTTTATTTTTATTGTTAAAACATTAATAATTTTAAAAACTTTTACCATTACACTTTGATGATATTTTGAAGAATTACAATTTGAAGAGTTTTATTTTTACAAGAGCTTATTTTTACCATTTAACTTGAAAAGAGGGATTTTGTAGAGAACCCTAAACGTACAAAGCTTTGATTTTATTTTTATTGTTAAAACATTAATAATTTTAAAAACTTTTACCATTACACTTTGATGATATTTTGAAGAATTACAATTTGAAGAGTTTTATTTTTACAAGAGCTTATTTTTACCATTTAACTTGAAAAGAGAATAATAGTAAAAAAGTAATAGCAAATAATTATTTTGACCATTAAACTTGAAAAGAGAATTTAAAGTAAATTATAAATAATTAAAACATGAATATGAGATTAAAATCCATATGTATCGAAGCCAAAAATAACTTCACTTGAGTTAAAATTAATAAAGTTGGGTAAAACATATATATTCTCGGCTTGCCCCATTTATTTATTATAAATATAGTAGATGTTTCTTAGTATAGTCTTCAGTTAAATTTTAAACAAGTATAGGTCATGTTGTTATTAGAATAGTTATGTTTGTTAAAATGATAATATTAAAATTAATATTAAACTAATACAATATCTTAATTAAAAGAAAAAAAATTATAGTTATGTTTAATAGGAATATGGATCTAATCACATGGTTGGTATAATCACAAATATTTATATTCATTTCTAATTAATTTATTTGTATATGTATAATTTTAGGGTTTGAGTTATATATATATATATATGATTTTAAAAATATATCTATATATATTAAATATTTATGCCTCATATAATATTAATAATATCTAATATATATAATATGATATGTAAAATAATATTAAGTTGAGATAAAAATAAATGTGTTTATGAAAACTTTAGTAGATATTTTAGTATATATTTAGCTAAGAAAAAAAAATGTTATATTATCCTCACACATTAATAGAAGAAAAATTATTAAACTATTTTAATTACTTAAATTAGTTCATTTGATTTCTGCATTAAAGTAATTTTATTATTACTTAAGAGTTGTTTTATTTTTTAACGTTATTATTTATTTTGTATCTTAAATAACTATTTTAATTATATTATTATAAATATTATACCATATAGTTATAAAATGAAGTGTATATAGATAAGGGTTATTATGATATTACTATAATTATGTTATATTCATATTAATAAGATTTTTCCATTAAGAGTAAGACCAATCCTTAAGAAGATATAAGAAATACAATATACAAAAATCTAATATATAGGATAATGTGTATTTTAGAAACTTCAACGATCTATTAAAATATTCTCGCCTTGTTTTCTTTATTCCTATAGATCTGGGTTTAAAAGGTAATTTAGTAAGACCAATATTAAATACTTATAGGTATTAGTATATAGAATTAATAGGGCTACTCTAAATATTGGCTAGGAAAAGTATATAGAGAAAAAAAAATGACTACTAAATTGGCCTTATAATTATCTATATTATAATTTTAACGTGTGATAATTGACCAAGAGAATTACCTATTGGTTTTGCTTGGAGGCGTACTAGAAAACTTAGATTATACATGACTAAGTTGTTTGAGTGATAGTAGTTATTAATTTTATACTAAGGCTATGAATATGAATATAAAGTTCTCAATGGATTAATTAGAGTAACACATTTTTGGTATATTATATTGGCAACTAATATTTTTGTAATGGTGAAATCTAAGTGTGTTTATGATTTATTTTATGGAATAATTTATTTTATTGAATAAATATTTAGTGGGCAGGGACCCTGGCTTGATTGGCTAAGTAATTCCGTTGCTGGTTCATAGCTCCGGTCAAAAGCATTTACCCATGAATAAAAAAAAAAGAATAGGTCTTTAGGTGGTGAATATAAAAGATAGAAATGCATATTGATTAAATTATAATTTGAGAGAAAAAATTATTTTCACGAACTAATCTACACTTTAAATATATAGAAAATAAATAGAGCTTGTCTAAAAAAAAATTAAAAAAAAAAAAATATTGTGTATTAAATACATGATGTGAGCATTGGTCTTTACAAGGTATGTGCTTAGCATAAGTTTTATATAACCAAAAGAAAATAATAGGAAGGTTAGAATAGTATTGTAAGAAGTTTAAATTGTTTATGTAGTGAGAAGATATTTAGGTTTAGTGAAAATTTTATGATATTATATTATGAGAATTTCAGGTGTGACTTGAACTTTAGAGTTAGGTGCCTTGATTTTTTAATGGATAGGGCATTACTACTATTTTTATGCAAATAATTTTTTAGATAACACAATATAGTGAGTACATATTAGAAAAGGTCAAATTATATTATTTGTAATGACATACATTTTCTCTTCTATGAAATTATACAAACTACAACCTAGTGTATAACCCTGAATACAAGGCTTATAGAATTAAAACATTGAAGTGCATATATACCTAACACATTGGCAAATGACTTATGCCTAAAACCCAAATCTCCTTATTATTCGTAGCTTGTGTAATGTTTAATAAACCACACAAGGTTAAAATAAAGAGAATGTTTCTAAGCCAATCCTTACATAAGTAAGCAACTCCAGTAGCATTAAAAGAGAGTATTGTTGCCTTAACTATATATTTATGAATGTAAATGGAGATCTAATAACCTAATATATCTATGGAAATAATTAGCAACAAACATATGTAAAGTTTTATGAAATGTGTTGTGAGGTGAGACAAATACCCTCAAACCATATAGATAGGGAATCTTTCCTTGAATGGTTGGTAAAAGAATGAAATAAATCAAGGTATATCAACTTGAATAAACCATTTTAATATCTTACAAAGAAATTAGAATCACACAAATTTTAAATCCTTATTCATATTTCTACTTCGCTAATACCCTCTTATACAAGGGGATTATTTTTGAAATAAGGTTTTGAATTAGTATTTGTAATATATAGGACATCTTGACTTGAAGAAAATCTATAAACAAGGAATCCTATTAAAAGAAGAATAAAATATAAAGGTGCATGATTATTGCATATATTTTCCCTGAAACTATGTGAAGATAATTAATTAGTTGTATAAGGTAGTGATAATATGCTTAGTACTAAAAAATTGACACCTAGATTTATTACCTAAAATATAACCTTGGTTACATTGTGGGCCCATAACCCATAGGTTATAGGATCATTTCACATCTTAAACTTAAGAAAATATGATGTTTGAATGTGATAGTTCAAATGAAACGATATTTTTATAGAATTTGAAACCAAAAAAAAAGATTCTTATAGGATTTGGGGACATGTCAAATTCTACAGGGGGAGAGATGATCTATGATTAAAAATTTATATATTGCTATAGACCAATTATAAAAATTTGATTTTGAAAAGAGAAAGTAGTTCATGGTACAAAGATGAATATTTTTTTAAAGAATGTTTATATCTTCGACATACTTCTTTTAAAAATAAGTTTAAAGACTTTGAAGAAATTTAGACCAAACCTAGGTTGTTAAATACTTATTAGTATTTTTGACAAAACAAAACTAGAAGTTTGAAGCAAATCAAATCAAGCACACAAACATAGTCAAAGGTCAAAAGAATAAAATACTTGAGCTCTTTATTGTAACTATGACCTAATCAACTTACACATCATAGGTACGTGGGTATTTAAAGGAATTCTTGTTGGATAATTGGAAAAGACAAGAACTTTATTCCCAAGGCTAAGGTGTAAGATGAAATTGTCCTAATAAAATAGTGATTGCAATCATCAATTCAACTGTTTGGCTACTAATTGTTTCTCATTATTGAATGTATACTTTGTTGTTGTAGACTTACAACTAGAATGGGTAGATTTTGGGCATTTTAGTATGACATGTGTTTATATTGTATGGTCTAATCCACGATTGTAATTGACATTCAATTTGAAGGCTCGAAGGGAGTAGGCAAATTTGTAACCTATTTTAAGATCAAGTTTTAGATAATTATTTGGGTTTTGATTTAGATGGCCAACCTAAAGAATTTGAATTGAGATGATATCGTCCATTTATTTTATAGGAGTATACATAATTAGGTGGTTGAACAATCCATCTATGTGAGTAAAGCCTTGTTTCTTCTAAATACCTTATAAGATTATGTTTACTACCTTTTATTTTATTGTGTAATGTTATTGGACTTGATCAACCCAATAACATTATGCATGTTCTTTGTGTAATATTATAAAAAGAGAGGATATTCATGTAGTCCGGAATGCATGATTATCATCTTGGAATATATGTGTATGTAAGTGAATGGTGGGTGAATGCATAGTTTGTGATATGTATGTGATTACTAAGTATTACATGAGTGACCAAATTGAAAAGTTATTAGGGAATTGTGGTGGGTGAATGCATAGTTTGTGATATGTATGTAATTACTAATTATTACATGAGTGACCAAATTGAAAAGTTATTAGGGAATTGAGTATATAGAATTGAATTAACTCTGTAATTGCAAATTCATGATCTGTTAGAAATTTTTTGAACATGTTGAATTCACTTGTGAATAAATAACTTTAAAAAGTATTAGTGAAAATAATTAGAATTTTTTGAAATAGAATTATAGATGAAGATAAGTGAAATGAATTCATAGCACGATATTAATAGTGCTACATCCACATTTATTTAACTAAATTATTTTGCATGTTTTGTTGTAGATTCTTCATGAGCTACTGAGGACAGCAGCTAAGCTACAGGGGGAGAATTGTTATGGGACTTTTTCCCCGAGAAGTGAATTAAAGAAATAAAGTTTGTATAAACTTTAGAGAGTAAATATATATATAAAGAATAGAAGAAAATAAGAAGGAATGTAAAAAGAAAGGAAAATACGAAGTTACTTTTGAGTTAAAATAAAGGTTAAAGAAACCTTATTTATAAGTACACTCATGGAGTGTGTTTCACGAGAGGTTACAATTAAAAGTTTATTTGTAACATTATTTATTAAAGGGTGTGGTATTTGGAACCACTCTTTGGGTTAATATTTAAACCCATGAAAATAATGTAAAAGGGAGACACACAAAGGAAAATAGAGGAAAGGGCAAAGGAAAAAAGGAAATAATCAAGCACTGTACATTGCAGGAATGGGATTCCAGGTTAGCAGGCTGTGAGCAAGACGGAGAAGGGGGCACATCCTATGTGTGTGTCCAACCTAGGGTACAAAAGTGCACTCAGGACTGTCCTGGCCAGGGCTTGGGTATTGCATGGGTGTTGAGCATTTTTCTATTGGAACCAGCACTCGTGTAGAGCGTCAAAGTACACTTATTTCTCCCAGATTGCTCACAGACAGAAGAGGCTGAACCAGGGTCCATTCCAACAATCTTTGGATTCTTGCTAATTGCATACAGATAAGTATTATTACTCAGTTATTACCAATTGTTGAGAGTGAATTTAAATATTTATTTGTATTATTTAATATATTCATTTGTGTTGATAAAATTGAATTAATACAATTATTTGTTAAATTATTTCTTTATAAGTTAGATTATAATCCGCTGTGCATTTTAATCTTGATTTGATAAATGTATGTTCATTGTTTAGTTTTTAAATATTTTATTGCATTTAGGGCATATAATTTGAATGTTAATGAATCTACCATATAATTACCTATTTTAATAAATAGGAGGTGATATGTTATGTTGCGGAAATTCGAGCCATTACAATGACCTATTAAACGGGACAATCCTATTTGCAGGGTTATTCACCCATAGGAATATTCAAAAATGTCCTTCTATTGTTTATATCTTTAATGCCATAAAACATGGTATCCAAAATAATTATTCAATCACAGTGAAAAATTCCCTCTCTTCCCATTACTACGAGCATGGCATTGAACTCGTCAATAAAATTGATGACATTTACCATGCATTCTATCTTTTGCTCAATCATGTTTGACATCTCTCAAGGCCTGCAAATGATGCAACAATTCAACCACACGTGAATGACGGAGAGGATGTCAACCAACCTATGTTTTGGTTCCTTATGCTCATGTTAATGATGATGTTGCTCTTGCAAAGTAACTTTTGTCAAATGTTATAATCTTTTTGATAGACATTCGAATATATTTTTGCCGAAATTACTATACATTTTTTGATTTTCTATATCCATTATTCACAATATCCATGTAACTGGAGTTATCTTCTATTCTAGGTCATGATAGTTTTTTGTAAATTGCCAGAAAGTCTGAATTTCATTCCTCAAGCTTGTAAAACATTATTATTATATTATAATAATATTTTGAGGTCTCTAGAACTTTTGCAATTGTCAATATGCTCTGACTGTACATGCAAGAATTTCAACATTAAACATTATGCACTAGATGCTAAAATGTACAATGTTGCTCAACTTCTCACAAACAATTCTATGCACTTTACAACAAGAATGATATACAAGATTCAATAATTTCTTGGAGCTCATTCAAGCAACTTGAAACTATTTGTTTCTCTTCCTAGAGGTACTACCAACAATAGCTTGAACATTGTTACTAACAAGGTTTCAAAAGAAGACACAATGACTAGTTCTTTTAACAACGATGGCAATGCTAATATAGAATCAGGTTTCTTGAATCAAGGAATCCAAAAGTTTATTCTTCAATAGCAATAATTGCAATTCCACAAATATGTCATGCATGTTTCTCATTATCAATGGTGAAGTTCATTTGTAAAAAAACTAGGCACTTCAAAATTATTATGTCAAATCAATCACAAAAATCAATGCCTTAAGTTTGTAAACTATATTCTATTACAATTCCTCGATCTTATACATTCATATCTCACTATCTTACTACAATACAAACACAAACCCAAACTAACAACAGGTAATAACCACTAAGTAGCACTTGTTAAAATCTTCCTTCATTCATTCTTACTAGTCTCACTGCATTCCTTCACATCACAAATTCACCTAGCCGGTATTGCCTTTACTCCACACTCTACGATATGCCATTATATAGCCTTTGGATACATGGCAAATCCTCATTGCATTGCTCACCCCATTCATATCGTGAAGTCTTACTCTCAAGACTTTGCTCACTCCACGCTTGGTGATGTGCCATTTGTCTTACATCTCGTATGTGGCTGCATCTTTAATTGCTAATGTGAAAGACCTCTCATGTCCCCATTCCCATTGGTGACTGGCCCCATCACTATAATCCTTCACATCACAAAGTCCTTTTAACTGGCGATGTCCTCACTTTGCATGTTACGATGGTCTATTGAACATTTGTAAGCTTGTCAAATGGCGACCAAGCATTGGTCTAAAGCATCACATGGTAAATCAGATTTGGAGTTATGTCACTTCTCCATTTTCAAAAAAGATAGATCACGTAGATTCTTTGCATTGCATCATGTAGGTCTTTACCATCACAAAGTTCTTTATCCCTGCACTTTGGCTCTTAATGCTATGTGATATACTATTGATTTCATTATGCTACAAGATCGACGATCACGTTTTAACTGAATTTCCAAAAGTTTAACCAAATGTTCAAGCAAATTTATATATTAATATAAACATTGATAGTGTCAACTATATCAAAGAGATATAGCTATTGACAAAATCAATTTCTCAGTAAATGGATCCTTGATAGTGTCAATGAAAACTATCATATTGCAGTGTAATATTAATTATCATAAAATATTATAGCTTTTAATATTGATAGTGTTAATATTAACTATATCAATGAGATATAGCTATTGACAAAATGCATTTCCTAACAAATTGGATCCTATAAAATTTCAAAACTATTAGTTATAATTAATTTTAGTTATCTGAACTCTGTTATGCTATAATTAATTGGTTTCATCTTATTACTCATCTAATAAACTTAGAATAATTAGTTATCTACTAAGATGACTAATTAGTATAATGATTAAATTATAGAAGATCCATACACAATATGCTTTCAGATTTAAACATTTGGGGTAAATCTTGCACTTAAATAATATTAGATTCAAATATTTGAGGTGATTCTTTTAACAGATTAAAGATTAACGTCTATTTAAATCTTATAACTTCAAGGACTAATAAGATATTAGTCAAATACTAATTAGATACTAATCTTGTTGGTATACTATTAAACTAATTAGTTAGTCATCTAATATGATTAAAATATTTAATAATAGATGCTTAGATTATACTTGGGAGGTACAATATCTTATTGCATGGTCATAAGATGTCAATGATTAATATTTAATATTATCTTATAATTTTGATCTTAAATATTAGTATAAGATAATATTGTATAATATGTTGATAATGATTACTAAATTAGATGGTAACATTCATTAGATGATAACTAATATCTTGATGATGAGTGCCAGTCCCACCAAAACTAATAGGCAACACAATAGATAACTTACATGCAGATAAATTTAGTTAGCAACATTATTATTTCTAACAAATACTATTTTCCCAAGATCCTATTTGCAACATTTATGATACACACTCCCAACAAACAAACTCAAAACAACTTAAATTCAACTATTTTATTGCTAGCATTTTGCATAATATGTGAAATTGATTCCTAACATGTGAGCTTATATTTGATTGTTAGGATTTGCTTTGCATGGGATGTTGATTCCCATCTTTGGCTTATGGGCTAGTGTTTTCATCTTAGGATTTGCTTCATACATAGAATTTGTTATCATTTATGACAGATATCAAATGGACTTGGATTAAACATGGAATTGATTTCTATTTTTGGCTCATCTCTTCTATTAACTTAATTGTTGTCCATCTATTTTGAAGTTAGAATTACATTAGCTCCAAGAGATTTTATATGCAAATCTCTAATTTCTAGGTTTATGTGTCTATCAACCAACACATGTATTCACATTAGAAACATATGTATGAATTTCATAGTCATGTATACAAACCAATCATATTTATGGATAAAACTTTAATCAGCATCCTAATATTTGTACCTTTATGTATCTATCAAACAACACATCTATGCAAATTGTCCTTATATACGGGCATAACTTTAATCAACACCCTAATATTTGCAACTTTATGTATTTATTAAATAACACATAGATTGACATTAGAATTATATGTGCAAATTTCATAGCCGTATATGCAAATTGACCAAATTCCAAAGTGGTTTCAACTTTCTAGTTAGGGAGGACATTGAACTGAAGAGACTGCTAAAGGAATTAGAAAAGTGTTGGCATACTGGAAGGATATGGTATCTCCTGCCTTCAATGGCTTCCCATTGTTTAACAGATAGTCATTATATTTTAGACGCCTAAACATTTTGGGGTTTTCTATCTAGCAGAGTTGAACCATCCATAGGTGAGATGGATCCCTGCTATTGGGCAGCCTGTCACGCACACATTCAGGATTTGTACAGTGTATGTTGGAATCTCGTTGGGCAGGCTAGGCTTAAACAACACTCACTAAGCTTTGACTTTCTTAGGTGGCTGGTGGGCCCCTTCTCTTATTAACACATTAACAAAATAGAGTAAGAGAAAGGGCCCACCAGCCACCTAAGCAAGTCAAAGCTTAGTGTGTGTTGTTTAAGCCCAACGCGTTGGGCATCAGGGTTGAAGTTGCCTGATGCACCACTATGTCTTCTTTTGCCCATGTATTCCCTATACGCTCTAGCAAATTTGCACATTTAGTCAATAACACAGAACTGTCAAGATCACTATTTTAGGGTTTCATAATAGGTGTAAATAGATCTATCTATTTAACACACTGGAAAAGTAGATCTATCTATTTAAACACTTAAATTTGACAATTGTATAGCTGTATTTAGGCATTTTTGCTGTAAAATACAATTGAAATTTTAAAAAGACTGTATCATATGAAAGGAGAGATTTTGAACAAACTGTCAAAATTTATATAGGATTATGTTGATATATATATTTGGTTTTTATATAATTTACTTATATTAAGATGTATCATAATATTTTAAAGGCAACATTGAATAGATAACTAAAGTGCTTTTAAATATTAAGTCTCAAAAAATCATCCAAAGATTCTTTTTTTTTCCTCTTAATATTTTTATAAAACCTAAATCAAAAGTGTTGTGCATTTTAGACAATTATATTTCATTATAAATTTTCACAACACCTAAAATTTCTTAGTGCAATAAAAATTCTTTTATTGTGAAATTTTATGTGTGTGAGTGATGAATTTATTGTAATAAGTAATTTTACTATTTAATTGTATATGTAAATTTGTATAAATAGTGATTTCTATTAAATTAAAAGTAAAATTTATTATTTAATTTTGTGTTGTTTTGTGTTAAAATATTTATAAATTATAATTTTTAAAAAAGATATAGTTTAGATTTTTTAATTAATTTATCAATTATGAGATGGTATTTGTTATTTGTTTTTCTTTGTAAGTTGTAAAATTTCATGAAATTACATTTTAATTCATAATTATTTATGAGTATGAGTTTTTGTTTTCTACATGTTATTAAAAATTTGGTATCTATATTTTTAGAAAATCCCAAAAAATCATTGTAGTATATCTATATTTTAAAAATATATATTTAAAGTACGTCTACAAATATGTTCTTGATGCTTTGTGTTTTTATAGTTTTTGTGATTTCTTACCTTTTTTTTTCCTCCAACTATTTCCATTTTTTTTTTTAATTTTAAATTTTTTTCAATTTCTTTTTGATTTCTTACTTTTTTTTTTCTTTCAACCATTTCCAATTTTAGATTGGTTCTTGATCTATATTTTTCTCAATTTACCTAGAAATAATGGCATTATGTTGGCTCACAAACATTTATCTCCACAAATGCTAGAAGTGAAAACTAACACCCAAGGCTAGGGAATGTCAACATGGGGTAATGGGTTAGATTATTTGGGACTTAGGTGACATTCACTTATAAAGAGTTCTTTAAGTAAGAATTTATCTTCATAATGAAATGTGATAAGATGCAGTGAGTTTTTCGTTAGCATTTTGATAGGTATAAAGGAGACTCTATCAAGGGTTTGATTTGAGACAAGAGGTTCTATCCAAGGTGGTTTGATCCAACCCCCTTAAATAAAATACCCTTAGATGGAATCTGTCTAAGCTTAAATCATTACTTTTCTAAAAAATATGTGATTTTGCCCCACAAGTGGAACACACTATTATCAACCAAATATTGTTGATTATTTTTTAATCACAATATCTTAAGTTTCTTTATCCTAGTCTATTGGTTATTTGCAATAGAGTACAAATACAAAGCAAGGTTGTTGTTTGGGAAGTTGCTATGTCATTGGGAATCCAAACCCTATCATTTGCAGTGGGAAACCCTACAATAGTTGGTTTATTGTAGTTCATTTATAACTAGTGATAAAGGAGAATTTTGAAAGATTTTGTGAGAAGACATGCTAGTATTAGATCTATGGTTAGCACATCAAGATCTGAGATTGAATATTTCAATGGTAAAAGAGATCAATGGGATGTGGTATCTTCTTCATCTAAACCCTTGGGTATGTCTAATGAAGACTAGGCTTAATTGGATAAAAAGGCTAGAAGTACTATCTAATTATGTCTTTCAAATTTTGTGATTATGAATGTGTCTAAGGAAAGATTGTTAATTCCTTGTGGAAGAATAGAGGTACATTACATTAGTCTAAGAGTTTGGTCAATAAGCTTGTCTTGAAAAAGAAATTGTATTCTCTAAAATGATAGGAGATCTAGTAACTTATCACTTGAACACTTTCAATCTATTGCTACGTCAACTTGTATCAATAGGAGTAAAAATGATGAAGAGGATAATTGCATTGTATTACTTTGTTCTTGACCTAATTCTTGGGACAACTTGATAATGTCTATTAGTAGTAATGTAATGTCACTAAAACTAGAGAATGTCATAGGCATTTTGTTTAGTGAAGAAACCTCCTATGCCAAGCTTCTCCATCATCTTCTTCTCTTGCCATTCTAGTTGTTCTTATCCACTCTCTAGTTGCAATTTCAAGCTTAAAAGTGACTAAGTTTCTACTCCAACAAGATCTTGTGGAGTGCATAAACTGAAACTAACAACAAATAATTCAAAACTCCCACAAAAGTAGCTAGCAAAAACTCACTGAAACCACATGTTCTGTAACTAAGGTGGTTATACCACTCTCTACTCTGCAACAACAAATTTACTTCAACAACCTTGCAAGAACCTTAAACAAAACTACATTTTCACCTCCAATGGGTATAATCATCGGTCAAACATGTTCATTACACTTGCATGATTGAAAGGAAGACATGAAACAAGAGTACAACCATGCAAAGAAACAAACAGACAATTAAAACACAAGAGTGAACCTCAACTCCTCATGCCACTAAGTTTCAATTCAGTACAAATGATAGAAAGCCTTGAGAGCATTTATGAACTTTCAATAATGTCACAGCATGCTCACAACCACCTGCAACAAACCTCTTCACCACAAAACCCCTACTCCAATGCATACTACAAAAAAAAAAAATGAAGGCTAAAACATGAAGGCTAGCTCCTCTAACTTCATTTACAATAAACACATACCTCTCCTGCAACCTCCCACACACTAAAAATGCAAAACCAAATGTCGAAAAGGTGATTTGAAACATTCAAACTGCTCACATTCCATGCACTACTTGCACTGTGGCGAATTCGCCGATTCTACCAGGAGGCAATTTTAAAATCGCCACGATCGATGATCCTTTCACCGCCTCCACAAACCAGCAATTTTCCTAAAATTGGTTTTCTACTTCGTTTGGTTATCTGCACTTCTGTTTCAAAGGCATCTCAGATCATCACAAGTACCACGTTTCTGCTAGACAACAAGGTGAAAAATCAAACAAGTAGATACAACTAAGTATGTCATCTGAAATCTGTGTAATTTTTAAAATTGTATTTAGAGTAGTTCACAATTTAATCTATATGGAGACCTGTTCAGAAGAATCATCAAAGCTGCAATAAATATTTGGTTCTAGATGAGCAAACCTTGTGCGAATTGTTAAGATTAACATTCACCAAAATCCCACACAATTGGCAGCCACTTGAGATGAGTAGAGGATGGGGAAGGTACTTTGAAAGGCATTGGATCTTATGCAATGGAAACACCAAACACATTTTCATCCATGTCATTTGAAGTCAATGGCCTAGTCGATACGTCTTTGTAGTTAATAAGTACCTAAACAAGAATGGTGCATGTTCATAGGGAACAAATAACCTATATGTGGAGTCTGTAGCAGCATACAAATATTCTTTATTGGCTGATGAACTTTTTCATTACTAAGAGTAGCAATTACATAGGAACCATTGTAACTTGCAAGTAGTATTTTTAAGTGTATTTTTAATTTGGAATATAATGACTTGATGTTTTCATCAAATAATAATAATTTGAATTCTTGAGTAGTACTGTTCAATTGTTTTGATCTAAAGAATAATAAAATAGAGAAGTCATATGTTAAATAATATATACTTCTATTTCTTCTGTAAAAACCAGAGGCCACTGTAAGTACTAATTATACATTATTTAGTTATTCTATACTATATACTCATTTTACATGTTTATATCCCACAAAAAGGCTTCTTAGAATGCTATCTCCCAAACATGTCTGGCCATACCCCACCGTTCTCTCGGAAACGCTGTAGAACATGAGTACCCGGTACTTACCACTCAATCATGGATAATATCAAAATTTGTTAACCAGACGATATTTAATGAACCAATAATCACAATAATTAAATTCCCACCACCAAAATGCATGGACATACACAGATATACACACCCACATACTTGATGGAATCTAAGAAGACCTCAATTATAATAATCTTTGTAAAAAAATAATTTCAGTCGTTAAAAATTGCATTTTCAAATAACATTCCAATCCTCAAGAACTACATTTTGGCTAATGAGAAAAAAGAAATAGAAAAAACTGACAGTGTAGGTGTCGGCATCCAATCAAGTAACTTCCGCTGTGAAATCTAGAAATTGGGGACTCAGCTCGTCTGCACAGAAAACTGCTCAGAACTAATCCATAGTCTCCCTGAACTCCTCAGTGTAGACAACTAGAACAATTAGACTGCAAACATCATTCTTGAGCATTGCCGGAGGAAAAATTCCTAAGAAAAATGCCGATTATTCTATGCCTCGACGTCGGGATCAATGCCTTCAAATTCCATTTGGACGTCAATTTTAACAGACCAAAGCCAACGTTCTGACGGGCAATCTGACGTCAATTTTAACTTAACGAAATCCTACTCGCTGACGGTCAAAAGGACGTCAATTTTCATCTCCAAAAATTTCTACACCGACGTTCATATGGGCGTCAATTTTAACCTCCCCAAAATTCTATACAGTGACATTTCACATGGACGTCAATTTTAACCACACAAAATCCTATACTATGACGTTCATATGGACGTCAAATTTCACCATGCAAAATACTAAAGGTGACGTCCATATGGACGTCAATTTTAACGTCGCGTAATCTTGTACCATGACGGCCAAATGGACGTCAAATTTCACCTCGAAAAATCTGATACACTGACGTTCATATGGACGTCAATTGTAACCTCAAATAATTCTAGCCATGACCGTCAAATTTCACCTCGAAAATGCCTATCACATGACGTTCATATGCACGTCAATTTTAACCTTCTCAATCATAACATCACGGTCAAATGGACGTCAAATTTTCCCTCGTAAAATCCTATACCCTGACGTTCATATGGACGTCAACTTCAAGTGATTTTAACCATGATGGTCAAATGGACGTCAAATTTCACATTCGAAAATCCTATACCATGACGTTCAAATGGACGTCAATTTTAACTTCGCAAAATCGTACACCATGACGTTCATATGGACGTCAAATTTCACCTTATTAAATCCTATACCATGACATTCATAGAGACGTCAATTTTAACCTTAAATAATCCTTTACCATGACAGTCAAATGGACGTCAAATTTCACCTCACTAAATCCTACACCATGACGTTTAAATGGACGTCAATTTTAATCTCCAAAAAATCTATACTTTGACGTTCAAATGGACGTCAATTTTAATCCTACAAAATTCTATACTTTGACGTTCAAATGGGCGTCAATTTTAACCTTTCAAAATCATATGCCATGACATCCAAATGGACCTCAATTTTAACCCAGTTAAATCCTCTTCGGTGACGGTCAAATGGACGTCAATTTTAACACTATTAGATCTTGTTCTGTGACGTTCCGGTGGACGTTAATTTTAATCAACTAAAATTCTAGTCAATGACGATCAAATGTGCATCAATTTTAACACCTCAAAATCTTGTTTCCTGACGTCAATTTATAGTATGGTAAAGTAGTGTTTCGCATTATTAAAATAGATGATAGAAGGGTTGCCCACAAGGCCGAGGAGTGAATTCAAATCTGAAGGAAACGCACTCACGAATTATATTCGATCTTTGAAATTTCAATAAAGAAATCAAGAATACTTAACAGGGAAAAGGAAACAAATAAAGATTAACCAATTTTTAACAAACATGAACTCTATTTATTAATATGGTGGTGTGGCTGCATCAAAAGTCTTATTCATTAATATGGTAAGGTGCAACACTCACATCATTCAAAACTCACATCATGTGGAGAGAATTGGCCTTATTGCTGTACTAGATGAATAATTACCTTCGATGGGATGTGGAAAGGATTTGTTTTCTCTTATAGGATGGCTACTAACTGGGGTGGTTGTTTTGACTTTAATCTTGAAAGTTCAATCTTGCTAGACTTATGATATACTCTCCATCTTTGTTAAGGTCATTGGCATACGAATCGTCTATCCAACCCTCTGGATGCACATTTGAACGTATTTAATTTCAATCATCCATAGGGTTGGATAGGGTTGCATAGTCTATATTATTTTATATTTTCTTTTAATAAAATGGAAATGAGACTTGCTTCGAAGTTTACAATATAACATGGAACTCTTTCTAGTTAAACTAGTACTATCAATATATCATTGAAACTTTTTGTATTTAAATTAGTAAATATTATAATGTAACATTTACAATTAGTTTTTTATATTGGTAATTAATATCATCATTTGTGTATGTGTAAACTAATTTATGAACTTGCAATAGTACATTTTGATGTCATAAGAATGTATGTTGGTATTATTTAGGTGTATTAATATGTAAGGGATAAAAGTGTATATCCTATATTGTTTTATGTTAGTTTTGTAGATGTCATAAATGTACTCTCTTAATATAATTTAATTTATATGGTGTACTAATAGACACTTTTGAATCTACTAAAATACTACCACTACAATTCCCTCTATTCAAACTAATAACTATTCTCAAAAATTTCCTACTTGAGACTGTTAGATGGCATGATACTTGGACTATATTAGATGGTGCTCCCTGGTTCATTTATTTCAAAACTTCAAATCTCCTACTTTCAAGTTTACTTTCTAAGAGTTGATGCACAAAGCTTTCTAAGTTGATTGTATAGAAACTTGTATTAAGGGCATCTCCCAAGTTATTAGGATCAAGAAATACTCACATTGAACATTCATTCAACTATAGTTGCATTAATTTAAATTACAGCAATACATTCTTGCTTGGTGTGCTTTCTAGAATTGTACACCTGCTAAAGTGTTTGATTGCTACTAAGAAAGTCAAAGGCCTTATTTCCATTCTACATGAGTCCTCAATGTACAATTTAGCAAAACCCCTTCTTAGTGACATGTACAAAAGACATAATCAAGTCGCATCAACAATAGATGAGGTCCAATATTTCAAAGATTAAGCCTCCCAATATAACTCTATCTTAGACCACACTACATGGCAAATCCCATTTTGCATCAAATTACTTTCTAGCAAAGCTATGTCATAGGTTCTTGATATCTATTATATTTCTTTGATCCCACATTCTAACCTTTTATTGCATCACATAAGTTAATCAACACTAAGGTCAAAATCAATATCGCACCACAAACTAGACAAGATCATATCATTCTCACTTAGTCATCTAATAATTCAATACTCATCTCTCAACTCTTAATTTTTAGGTAGATTATTAATCAATGTTTGATTATGGTGAAAAGTGCATACACCACTTTGTGTGGGTTTCATGAGTTCTTGGTCTTCACACATGATCTTGACTAATTTGGCACTCCCATTGACCCTATTTGCCATTTGACACTCAAAAACAAAATTTATCCTAGATTATTTAGACACTTTATAATTCTTAGATTATCAAATTACCAATGAAAGATACATAATACAAAGACTTACCAATGGACTAGATATCCACAAGACCAAATACATCATTATGTATCACCTCCAAAATTTCCTCTGCTCTTATACTTCCAAAGACAAACCACACTCTATTTTATTTTCCTAATGCACAATGTTCACAAAAGTCATTACCCAATAGAACAATCAACAATTCCATCCACCATATTTTTACTTACCAAGGTTTTGAAACCTTTGTTACTCAAATGTCCCATTCTGTGATGCCACTCACTGAGGAAAATATGACCATCACAATTAATGAATTTAGAGTACCCACTCTCTATGAGGTGTCATATAATAAGATACACCTATCTAAATCAACCAAGAGTCAGAACCAATGATATTAGCAAAAAGTAAAGTATAACTACTAAATTAATCATTGTCAAAGGATCTATCAAAAGAAACATCCTTATTTTTGGATTTGCAATCCTTTTTAATGTGACCTTTCCTTCCACAATTTTAGCATTTCACTTTTGATTTACCTAGAGATTTTGACCTATCCTTGCCCTTCGATTTCTTATCCCCATTCTTCTTCTTACCCTTTTTCTCCTTAGAGTTTCCTCTAACAACTAGTGCATCAAGAGAATATTCATCCATGGACTTCTTTCTAATGTTTTAGGTCTAATTGTCTTTGCTCTATTCAAATTCTCTATGAAGATCATGCTTTTATGTGCCTAACCATTAATTGTCACCAATTTTCATCCTTTAGGATTTTCCTATCCATTCACCAAGGTTGTCCTCTAGCCCCAACCCTTTATTTCATGGTCGCTAAAGGATTTGGCTATTTTCTTGCTAATGCAATCTCCCAATAGCATGTAAAAGGTATCTCTCTTCCTAATTATCCTCTCTAGCTCATTAATGGCCATTTTGCTAATGATTCCTTCCTCATGCTATTAGAGGACCATGATAATGTAAATGAAGCTTTGTAATGTTAAAACATTTTTGTCTTGCTTCTAGCTCTAGCATCTAATGGCAAAATATGCAATATTATCATTAATATTTCCTACCAAAACTTGCTTCACTTGATTCCTATGGCTAGAAATGGATTTCTCATGGGGAGGTGTTTAGGTTTCTTAGATTTCCCTTTTCCTTCCAACCCTCTTCTATGATTTTTTTCAAGTGGTGCTTGCACGTATTGAAAAGAAATTAGATGTCTTCTTTTGCGCATGTATTCCCTGTACGCTCTGGCAAATTTGTACATTTAGTCAATAACACAGAACTGTCAAGATCGTTATTTTAGGGTTTCATAATAGGTGTAAATAGGGCATTCCTGGTATTCGACCTACCAACGTCCAACAGCATGCGACTTTTGTAGCTTGAATTCATATTGTGGTTTGTGAGATTCGATGCTCCGACTGAGAGGAACCTCCTGCAACAATATAATGAAAAATGCAAGAAATAACAGAAACAGTAGAAACACAGAAGGAATTTATTGATCGCATGCCAATTCGAGGGGGCAACCTCGTTTGAGTAAGCTCAATACAATAAATTCGTGGATTCCTTCATTGGCCTCAACATGTACTTATATACTAAGTCTAATCTAAAGAAATATTACTTCCCATGAATGTGGGATAATACAATATACTCACAGGAAGACCTACAAAGCATATGCGTCCAACAACAATATACTAACAAAGTAAAGATAAGGGTTAAACACGGGTTCCTAACATCCCCTCCCTCTTAGAAAAGGTTTGTCTTCAAAGCTTAAGATGTAGAAATTATTGCTAAATCTAAAGGAGTGGTTCGCATGTAGCATCCTCTGGTTGCATTCTATGCCACTAAATTAATACCTATGTGATGGATTGAGAACGAAGGTAATGAGTGCGCCTATCAAGGATTGCCTTCGACTCCAAAATGATGGATCCTTCATTATCTAGTTCTGGTAAAACAATTTGTGCTCTGATGTTGGTGCCAAGAACTTTCTTTAGACAAGAGACATGAAATACTAGATGAACGCGGGAAGGAGGAAGCTCCAATTTATAAGCAACTGACCCAATCTTCTGAAGAACCTTACATGGCCCATAGAACTTTGGAGCCATCTTATGACGCCCTTTGAGTTTCAAGGATGATTGCTTGTATGGCTATAGATGAAGAAAAACCATATCATCTACTTGAAAAGTGCGCTTAGAACGGTGCTGATCAGCTTGTTGTTTCATTTGATTTCTTGCCATGTGAAGATTGTCCTGCAAGATGCGAAGAATGTGATCTCAGGTTTAGAGAAGTTCTGTGTCGACTTCTTGAACTGGTGAACTACTGAGGGTGTATGGAAGGAGCACTGGAGGTGCCCGACCATATACTGCTTCATACAGAGTCATTTTAGATGTAGTGTGGTAGGAGGTATTATACCACCATTCAGCGAGAGGGAGCCACTTTGCCCACTGATGTTGTTTTTCTGAGGTGAAGCAACGAAGATAAGTTTCCAAACATTTGTTGATAATTTCAGTCTGACCATCTGTTTGTGGGTGATACCCTGAACTCATCTTTAGTTTGGTGCTAGTGTGTCGAAATAGTTCTGTCCAAAAATGACTGGTGAAAGTTGCATCACAATCTAAGACAATGGAAGAAGGGATGCCATGAAGACGGAAGATCTAGTCCATGAAAATTTGTGCGACTAAGGAGGTAGTATAGGGATGGCTAAGGGCACAAAAATGACTATATTTGGAGAGGTGATCAACCACAACCAAGATCACTATCTTCCCTCTAGATTTAGGGAGCCCCTCAATGAAATCCATAGAAATATCTGTCCAAATCTGTGTAGGGATCGGCAAGGGTTCGAGCAATCGAGGAAGGAGTGTCGTTTCACTCTTATTGCATTGGCAGGTATCACATTCAACCACCATCTATTAAATTGCCCTTTTTATTCCCTTCCAAAATAAGTTACGTCGTGCCTGCTCCTAAGTTTTGAGGAACCCAGAGTGCCCTGTCGATGGAGAAGCATGGAGTTCATAGAAGATAGCCTGTTGAAGATCTGTGATCTGGGGAAGCACCAGACGACCCTTGTATCTCAGAGAAGCACCATCCCAAGAGTAATGCGGTAGAACAGAAGGGTTATTGGCCAACTGTTGGATGATTTGAGATAATGAAGAGTCATTGACATAGCCCTCCTAGATAGATTCCAACCAATTTGGAACATGCATAGAAATAGATGAAAGAGAAGCTTGGTCATCAAATGTGCGAGAAAGAGCATCCACCACAATAATGTCCTTACCCTTCTTGTAAGTGATCTCATAGTCATAACCCATGAGTTTGCTAACCCATTTCTATTGTGCTGGGGAGGAGACCCATTGTTCCAGGAAATATTTCAGACTTTGGTGATCAATCTAGATGCAGAAATGATTCCCTAGTAGGTATGGCTGTGACTTCTGTATTGCATGCAAAATAGCCATCATTTCCTTCTCATATGTAGAGTACTAAATTCTTACCAGAAGGGCTTTGCTGGTGAACACAATGGGATGTTCATCTTGAAGGAGAACAACACCAAGTCCATTGTCGCAAGCATCACTCTCAATAGTGAAAGTCTTGAAAAAATCTGGCATAGCTAGAACAAGTGTAGTACACAGATTGTTTCAATTTTTCAAATGCACACTCAACAGCATGTGTCCATGTAAAAGCATCCTTTTTCAACATAGCTGTTAATGGAGCTGCAATTTTTCTGTAACCCTTGACAAACTTGCGATAGTAGCCAGTCAGTCCCAAAAAACCACGGAGGCTCTTAAGTGTCTGAGGATGCAGCCAATTTTTCATGGCATCTATTTTTGCAGGATCCACTCGAACCCCTGGGCTAAAACAATGTGCCCGAGATACTCCACTTCTTCCTGGCCAAAAAAATATTTAGACTGTTTTGCACAGAGATGATGATTAGAGAGAAGTTGCAGTACAAGATCCAGATGTTGGAGATGCTCAGCCCATGTTTTACTATAGATGAGGATATCATCGAAGAAAACCAGAATGAATTTTTGCAAGTAGGGCCGGAATATTTTATTCATCAACGCTTGGAATGTTGAAGGAGCATTAATGAGGCCAAAGGGCATGACCAAAAACTCATAGTGGTCATCATGCGTGCGGAAAGCTGTTTTAGGGATATCATCCACATGAACCTGAATTTGGTGATACCCAGAACGAAGATCCAAATTGAATAAAAAATGAGCGCCATGAAGCTCATCAACAACAGGAATCAGAAACTTATCCTTGATTGTGATGTGATTAAGTGCTCAAAAGTCAATGCAAAGGCACCATGACCCATCTTTTTTCTAGACAAGAAGAACTGGTGAAGAAAAGGAACTGGTACTAGGGCGAATAACACCTTGCTTTAGTAAGTCTCGAACGAGCATCTCAATCTCTATCTTTTGGTGAAATGGGTAGCGGTAGGGCCTGATGTTGGGAGGAACGCTTCCAGGAAGGAGCTAAATACGGTGGTCCTCTGGTCGTGAAGGTGGCAATCCCACTGGTTCAGCAAAGACACATGCATACCTATCCAAAATTTGTTGTAGATCCGAAGGAGTAGTGGAGACCGCTGATGGTTGCATCTGAATGGAATGGAGCTGAGCGATGACACCATGTGAATTATTCTTAAGAATCTTTTCCATGCGATGTGAACTGATGATGCTGAGAGACCCTGGTTGTAAGCCCTTTAATGTGTGTTTTTGCCCATTGTTTGAAAACTACATCCAAAGTTTAGCAAAATCCCATAGGGGCTTGTTTGGCGATCTGAGGGTCAATGAAGTTATGAGTGCTACCAGAATCAATGAGTATTGTAAGAGGGAGCTTCTTGAAGTAACCCTTGACCCGCATGGTTTGTGGGGTGGTGACTCCAGGTGGTCTTCCTAAGAAGTAGGGTCAATAGGCGGTTGTTGAGTTTTGACCTGATCATCTATTGTATCCTGAGCATCTTCATAAACTTCAGTTGCAGGCAGAGAATCCACATCCAAGAGATAGAGATTTTGCTCAACACATCTACGTCCTCGAGTGAATTTCTCATCACAATTATAACAAAGCCCTTTTTCTCTGCATGCCTGCATTTGTGCTTCAGTCAAATGCTTGATAGGATTCTTCTAGGAGCTGGCGTGATTGGAGGTCTTTGGGAAACCATATTTCTGAATAGAACAAAATTGGATTTGGAGCATTGTTGAGCTGTGATCTTGTACTCCGCCAACTTAGCCAACCCTAGGGCTTCCATCATTGTGCTAGGATGGAACATTTTAACCTCAGATCGGATTGCAACTTTCAGACTACTGACAAAACAACTCTTGAAGAATTCATCAGACAATCCCTCTGTGTGATTAGCCAATTTTTTAAATTATGTCTGATATTCTCTCACAGTGCCAAATTGGCGAAGTTTAGTGAGTGCTCCTGTGAAGTCATCAAAAGCACTAGGGCCAATTCATTGCAAAATGAGTTTGCAAAAATCTGTCCATTTTGGCTCTTCATGAGCCTTGATGTACCAACGGAACCATTGAAGGGCTTCATGTTCCAAATGAAAGGATACAAGTGGGCCTTTGTTGACATCAAAAGTATTATGCAAACTGAAATATTGTTCTACCCGGTATATCCATCTAGTCAGATCATCACCATTGAAGTGAGGAAAATTAAACTTCAACCCACGAAAATTGCTGGAAGAAGAGAACCCAGTGTCTGCATAAGACTCTGGCTACCGTCTATTGTTCATGGCTGAATGCTGAAGATTGAGGCCAAGAATTTTTTCATCCAGATCTTGGAGTTTGGTCTTGAGGGTTGCAAGTTCATCCTCCATGTTTTTGGCTCCTGTGCGGGTGATAACCATAGCCCAGATAATTTTATTTTTTTAGAATGGGTAGAAAAATAAAAATGGAAACTTTTTTAGTAAAGGAAAATTTGGATTTGGGAAAAACTCTAATGGGTAATTGGGGTTTGACTAGGTTTTGGACACTTTCTAAGGGACAGGGAAGCAGAAAATGGGGATTTTAGAAGTAGGGTGAAAGAATGGGAAAATTTGTCCAAAAGGGATAAAAGAAGTAGAAATAGGAAATGAACACTTTGTCAAAATTTGAAGGCTATTGGGTGAGAATCGAAGAAGTTATGGCAAACCCTAAAAATAGACAAATGTGAGATTTCTGGCTTCGATAAGTGGAATTTGGGATAGGGTCCTCAAGGAAGGAAATATACAGAATGAAATTTAAGGGGTTCTAGTGATCTTTGGAAGGAAATAGAACTAAAGCAAGGAAGATATGGCAAAAAAATAGAAATTTTTTTACTCTCTTTCCTTGAAACGATCTGCAAATGGCTCTGGATAGATTCAATATACAATTTATTGACTGCCAATAGATATGGCCCCCAGGTATGTTTGGTTGCCTAAAGGTTCAGGGGAGTCACTCAGCCACCAATGTTGTCTAACAACTTGCGTATTGGGGCAATACCCCTCACTTCACGACTCAAGTTAAACTGATAACTGCTTTGCCACAAATGACATCTCTTGATTTACCTCACAGATGGGAACTAGTCAATCAGGTAGTGGCCATTGCCCTTTTCGCTGGCAGGTCCTCTCAATGGACCAGCTACTTCGGGGTTCCTGTGGTACTCCTCACAATGAGTTTTAGGGCTATGCCCAGGCACTTCCCACAGTTAAGCGGATAGGGTTATTCCCTGATCCAAACCTGCAATTGAAATGAACAATAAAGATGTGAAAAAGAAAGAACTACTGCAATAATCATAGTGCCTAGAGGCCATTGTAGAAAAAAAATTGGCAGAAATTCCACCCAGCGAGCCCAAGAAAGCGCTCTGATACCAAATGAGAGGAACCTCCTACAACAATATAATGAAAAATGTAAGAAATAACAGAAATAGCAGAAACATAGAAGGAATTTATTGATTGCAGGCCACTTTGAGGGGGCAACCTCCTTTGAGCAAGCTCAATACAATAAATTCGTGGATGCCTTCATTGGCCTCAACATGTACTTATATACTAAGTCTAATATAAACAACTATTACTTCCCATGAATGTGGGATAATACAATATACTCACGGGATGACTTACAAAGCATATGCATCCAACAACAATATACTAACAAAGTAAAGAGAAGGGTTAAACATGGGTTCCTAACACCGACCAAGTGTGAATTTAGACCTACATTTGTTCATACAATATTTTGCAATTCAGGCCATCGGATTCCATACTTAAAACAGTTTCGTGATGATATTTATTTAAAAACAAATCTTGAAGTAAAATGTTTTGTTATCGAAAGTTTAAGCTGCAAATGGAATCAGCTTAGACCTGAGAGATTATTACAGAATATGCAGACGACAAAGAAGGCTGAGACAGTGATCAAGTAAATGTTGTAGTGACTGAGTTGTGCAGAAAACATCTGCATTGTGGAATTTGGGTACAAATCGGTATACCAGTACAAATTCTGGTCGCCTGGTTCAGATTCTGACTACTGCTCCACATCATGCAAAATTGTAATATATATTTAATTGGAAAAAAGTGGGAACCATTTTTTGTTTTTGTTTTTTTGTTAAAGCAAAAACTATTTTCTATTTTTATAGAAGAAAACAGGTAGAAAATATATTTAATCCTTGGCTCTAGGGTGAAGAAATTCAGTCTTAAGGTTAGTGCTCCTATGATCTTGTAAATCTCCATAAAAAAGAAAAAAGAAAAATAGATTTATTTAAAGTGCATTTAAATTTTAACTCCATGTGGTCATATGGCTACTTAAGTTATTTTTCTCCTTAAATTTAAGAAGTTGGAGTGGCCCCATGGAAATTTACAATTATCAGAAAAAGATAATATAGAATCTTTCCCTATTTTTGTGGAGTAGCTAGTGTTTAGGAATTGCAAATATGTTGTGGAAAAAAAGGGGGCTGGAAATTCAGCACTACATAATGAAAAAAAAAATCTATATTTTATATAGTAAAAACTGCAAATCAAGATAAGTCTCAAAAAAATCATCAAGGTTTCAGAATATTACCCCAATAAAACATACTATTTAAATTATTAAGATTATTATGTCATAATTTGGATTAACATTGTATACAATAAAATTCAAACAAACAATAGATTAAAATATGAAAATTAAAACTTTGTTTCTACATTCAATACAACAAATAAATAAATAAAAATGAGAAAACAATGTAATCTCACCCAATTACTTGCACCTTTGAGGTAGAGATAATGAATGTTAGGTACTCACTACAACAACATAACAGTGCATTCCATGTTGTGATGACTATGATATTCAATTTATAGATTTTTTTTATTATGGATAGATAAGGATGAGATTTTAAAGTGGGTATATATATATTATTTCCATTTATAAAAAGAAATGGAAAGGGATAAGATGAGAATGTGAGAAGATAATTAGAAGAATTAATTATTGATTTTGAAAATAGAAAGAAATAATAAGATATGACTAGTATATCTAAAGTATGCCAAGGAAATAAATATTAAAAACATATTAAAAAATATAAGAATATTGAAAAATATTTAAATAGTTTTTTTTCAAAAATTTTCAAATATTTTTAATCATTTTAAAATAAGAAAAGTAATTTAAAATAATGTAAATATAAAAAAACTAGTATATTTATACTTTAAAAAATATATCTAAAGTATGCCAAGAAATATCTTTCTTTTAAAAAAAAAAAAATTCTAATAGTTTTTGTTTTATTATTTTTTCAATTTCTTTTTTGGTTATTTTCTCCTTTCCAATTTCTTTTTTAGTTTTTATTTTTTATTTTCTTCAATTTCTTTTTTTGGTTTTTTTTTTCCCTATAAATTTAGGCAGAAAAAATAGTGCTCTCATCCCCAACCCATGTGACTATAAATGCCTCTCGGCATTAATATTTTAAATTTTCATGTTTTTAAATCTTTCTAATTAACAAATTCTAAATACTAAGCAGCTACATTCTTTTTATTTTTTATTTTTTATTTTTATTTTTATTTTTGTTTATTTTAGCTTTTTTATTTTTTTTATTTTTTGGGTATATATTTACACAAAAAAATGAGGGCTCTCATCTCCACCCCACTGCAACTTAGAATGCCTCTCACATAACTAGTATATTTATATTTTAAAAAATATATCTATATTATGGCTTCCAGGTTTTGTAGTGCTTTTTGTTTTTCCATAGCTTTTGTGATTTTTTCTAGTTTTTTTTTTTCCTTCAACCATTTTCTTTTTTTTTTTGTTTTTGTGATTTTTTCCACCTTTTTTTCCTTCAATTTTTTTTTATTTTTTCCAATTTCTTTTTTTGGTTCCATAGTTTTTTTTTAATTTTTATACACCTTTTTTTCCTTTAATTGTTTCCAATTTTTTTTGTTTTTATTTTTTATTTATTTCAATTTCTTTTTTGGTTTTTTTTCCTATATATTTACATAGAAAGCATAATAATTAGAAGAAAATTGATAGAATTATCTAATTAATTTAATTAATTAGATACATGAGTTAAAAAATAGAAAGAAATCAAAAGAGATATGATTGAAATTAATTAATTAATTATTTGATTTATTTAATTGATGTTGGAATATGATTTAATTAATTAAATAATTATTGTGAAGTAGAAAAAGAGATACCTCTAGGCTCTACTCTCTACACTACATTAAATAGGGGTTGAAATAGAAACAACTAATTTATAGGAAACTAAAATATAGAATCAAAAAATTGAATATAAAAATGTAAATAGCAGAAATAGAGGATCCTGACACCAAAAGTTGGAGTTCACTATCCAAGACGACAACACACTATGGGGACTCTGCACTAGGCGCTAATGTTCACAAAGATAGAACTAGTAAAAGCACCAAAGGTGCTATCAAATGGCCAATAGGCACAAATATTTATAGGCCTATCACTAAATAGTTTATATTTTTATTTTTATGGAAAGTCATTACATGTAGTTGTTGGTAGACAAGGCTATAAATACTATAAGAAATTCAATTATATTTTTCCAAATAAAAATGATGGAGTGGTATTAAATGAATAAGGACATGAAGTAAATTGTGAATGAATTAAATAAATTCTAAGCAATCAAGAGATTAGGTGAACCGTGAAGTACCTAAATAATGTAGGATAATAAAAATCCATGTTACTAGCACAAAATAACTTTTAAAAAACATATATCTGTGAAGTGTGTGTTTGAATCAACTATGTGTCAAGTGATTGAACTAATTTTGTGTGAAAAGTGTGCTTTAACTTTGGCATTCACTTTGTGTGTGTTTGTTCTTTGGCATATTTGAACTCGAGTGTTTACTTGTGTGTGATTGAACTAACTTTGTGCATGAAGCATCTTTAAAATTTGGCACATGTTCGCTTTCTGTGTGAAGTGTGCGTTTTAACTTTGACATTCATTTTGTGTGAATTGTGTGTGTGAAATTTAATTTGGGCATTCACTTTGTCTAGTGTGTGTATTTGTACTTTACCGTGTTTTTATAAATTTGGCAGCCACTTTATGAGTGTGTTTGGAGTTTGGAATGTTTGAACTTAAGTGTTAATGCATGCTTGTACTAAATTTGTGTGAATGAATTATGTTTGAACATTGACATATATTCATTTTTTGTTTATGTAAATTGTGTGTGTGTGGGAAAGTTAATTTAGGCATTCACTTTGTGGGAAACCGCTACCTCTAGTTTTACCTTTTTTCAGGACTTGTTTTGTAATTCTCTACTTATATTTTTATATCTTTGAATTTTTATTAAGTCATCATAAGATTAATACCAACTAATACCAAGTAATCTTGTCTCATTAATAAAGTAATTATCTCTACTTTCCCTTTAAAATAAATATTATAACTATAAGATTAGTTTATATTGAGCAATTTTTATATGTAGTATGATCTATACTTGCCCTTTTAAAGACTTTCTCATATTAGCTTTTATGGTCATTTATTGAAAAATCTTAATCTAACCCTTTACAAAAATTTATATACATTATTATTTAAAAATTAAACAATCATGTGTTAAGCCTACATATAATTTAATTTAGAAATGGAAATATATAAAATTATAGTTTTATTTTTAAAAGTAAGACATAATTTGAAAGATTAATATGAAATTTAAATATCAAGATTCAATAATCTAAAACCAAAAATTCCTTCATAAATTATTTATGGAGACTTCCCTTATACAAAATTTAAGGATAATAACCCTTCACACAAACTAAAACCTAATTCAAAATAGAGATAACAAGATCAAGCCTTCATGAACTTAGCAACTATCTTTGAATAGTGAGCAACTGCACGCTTTGCAAGCTCTTGAGGAAGACAAACCCAAATAATTATTGTGAAGTAGAAAAAGAGATACCTCTAGGCTCTACTCTATACACTACATTAAATAGGGGTTGAAATAGAAATAGCTAATTTATAGGAAACTGAAATATAGAATAAAAAAAATTGAATATAAAAATGTAAATAGTAGAAATAGAAGATCCTGACACCAAAAGTTGGAGTTCACTATCCAAGACGACAACGCACTGTGGGGACTCTACACTAGGCGTTGATGTTCTCAAAGCTAGAAAAATAAAAAGAATCAACTTTGTATGACTTCTAGATATTACATAGCACAACAATAAACATGAAAAATACCCAGTAGTCTCCAGATGACACAGATATGAAAATAATGTAGATATTCTATCAAAAGTTAAATGAAATAATAAAATGACAAAAGAAAGGAGGAGACACCAACAAACCTCCATGTGGTTGAATGCCTCCAAAGATACATGTAGCTAAAATAAGAGAAAATATTGAGGCTATTTAGGGGTTTTCCCTTCAGGTCAAACCCCCGCTTTGGTATTTCTACCTCCATAGTAACCAATGATAAAAAAGATAGAAAAATAGTGTGTGCTCCTATCCTACGTGAATCTAGGAATTAAGAGCAATGACAATAAATAAAATCTAAGAGCATTATCCTAGGTCTACAGGGAGAAAATACTCTAATGTGCAAATAGAAATAAGGGTGGTTGTCTACACCAAGATTTGCCAAAGTAAATAGAGAGAAATATGATAAAGAAGTTGGAGCAATATTATTTAGAGAAAAAATAAGAATGATATTACCAGCATGATGTAGAAGATAAAATAAAACTTGTATTTGTCCAAGAAGTTTTGAGCAACATGTAGCTTTAGCAAGCTCAAAAATGGAGGTGTGTGTAGCCAAGCATAGCCAAGAGAGGAATAGAATGAGAAAGATTCAAAATTACTTTTGCATAAGGGTTTGTGAGGAAGTTAAAGGGTTAGATTCAAATGCTGAAGGTATTTTTCTAAGAACCGAACATTACAGTAGGAATATGAGTGGAAAAATCAACATTTTAAATTTTTGGAACTCATAGGATGCTAGCATGTCACATTGATGTCTACATGTAGCACATGTCCAAGAGAAATCATACAAAATTTAATACGTGTTCCCACAACAACAAGAAGAACTAAAATTTGATATATAAATTTAGCAATCTGGTGAAGGAAAAGGCTAAGGCTAAGCTAAAATGATCCCTAAAATATGCTAAGGGAATGGACATTAAAGAAAGCCCAAAATATAGCATGAAATTGCAAGGGTATGTAATTTTTGACATTACATTTAACCTCTACTTTAGCAAGCTGATGACACTAGGTGATAAGCTATGCTAAAGTACATAAATGAAAATACTGAAAGTAAATAACATCACAAAAAGATACGTAAAAGGATATTGTAGATGATGCAGAGCTCTTCAAGCAGAGGAACCAAGCCCCTAGGTTGAGAATCTACAAAACAAGTACATTAGAAAATAAAAACTTGCAAGAAAAGAGTGTTAGAAGGCATAAACCTACAAAACCATTGTGTCAAAGCATCATAAACATATATATAAACATAAACAACACATACATAAAGGGGAAAGACATATAGCAAGCAAAGAAAAATTTTGAGTCAGCAAAATGAAAGAGACCTCAATGTGAAAGGTTGTCTCAATACCATGCGTCATCCCCAAAATACAACAAAAATAAAGAAAACAACAAATAGAGGAATTTTTCAGTATAGAGAGAAGAATATAATAAGTCGATCGATTACTTCAAGGAGAGAACACATACAAATAGATAAGGAAGAAACCAATACGAATGAAGAAAGGTACATGACTTATACACTAGCTTGCTCTATCGCTAATGGTCATACAAATCACAATACTCTGATGGATCATAGGCTAGTAAGTTGTATTATGCTAGGTGACCATGGGTATAAAAGGGTAGGTCATCTGAAGCACGCAAGCCAACAAATTGTATTATGCTAGGTGCCTCACATGATACCAATGCCTTAGAGAGTGGATCAAAAATAAAATCCTCAAGGAGCTTATCAAACACCAACACCACAGGGGGTGAACACTTCAGGGAGCATGTATAAAATAAGCACCTCCATAGGGGGGTGAATTAATAAACTACACCTCAGGGGGTATAAATAAAGTAGGGTGCATGTATGGATGCACATGTGAACAAAGTTTATTCCCCCCCTTAAAATATTAGCATGTATAATATGCAAATATTTTAAGCTAAAGAAGAGGGGAGATTCTCAAAAAGAATGTGTACCCCTAGAACAAGTTGTCTTTGCCCCACACAACATGGGTGAGGACAACCATGAAAAATAATATTGTGTTGTTATCAAAATTAAAGTATGGTTGCACGTAAGATTATACCACCATGAATGGCAATGAGCAAACAAAGAAAGCTACATGTGCCACATAATAGGTAGAAACACAATAGTCTCATGAGAAAATACAAGAACAATGAACCAGATAGAGGTAAAACTCAATATCACTTGTCATGCAGAGAAGAGCATCCATAGAAAGGATGCATGTAGGGCATCTACTTCTAGAACAAGTTGTCACCGCCCCTAGAGTATTGGTGAGTACAACAAAAATTGAAAGAGGTTGTGCTATACATAAGAAAATAGAAGGTGGTTGCACCTAAAATTGTACAAACATGAATGGCAACAAGCAGATAAAGAAAGCTATGTGGCACATAATAGGTAGCAACACAATAGAGTGATAGTAGAGTCAACTGCTAACAGTGAAGTCATCAGATGACTCAGCAAAATCTGCATCACAAGGAGAATGAAGGAAAGAGTTCTCCAAGGGTAGATTTGTAGCATGAGTGAATATAGAAGTTATAGGAGGAACACCAACAATGGACTAAAATAACTTCTCATCACAAGAAGGGGGAATTGTATCATCACATTTGAGGTAGGATGCTCTAGAAATATTTGATCAACTTCAAGAGCACGAAGAACTAATTCATAAAGTGAACAAAACTACTCAAAGAGCATATCCCGTTGGATATGTGGCAACAAGTTCTCATGGAAGAGAGGTAGAAGAAGGTCATCAGGGGGACAACTACCCCATTGAAGAAGGAAGGAAAAGAAATGAAAAGTGAAGGCATGGATGCTCTCATTAACAACTTGCTTATAGTGTGCCGAGTGTGTAAGAGAAACTCTATGCTCCATGTTATATTGAAAGTGACAGATGAATGCATGAGTAACATCAAAAAAGGAATGTAAGGAACCGGTAGGTAAGGTGAAGAACTAGACTAAGGTAATATCTCTCAAAATGCTAGAAAAGACTTTTGCCAAGACATGGATGAAAGCAAGAAGATGAGTCCACTTTTCGTGGAAGGGTAAGTGCAAGAAGATGGGGGGCCAAAAAGGGGTCTTAAGTGGCCACTTTTTTTCTAAAATCAGGAAATGATGGCCTTGGATGAGAAATTGAGCATAGTTACCCACAAAATTTGGAGATGCAACCAAAACAATGTTCGTAGTGCTCTGAGTCTACTTTCTAAACTACTATTTTTTTTGAAAATGGTATAGATTAAGGGGTTGAAAAGAGGGAGCCATAGAAATTGGTGTTGTTTCTGTCAAAAAAACATAACATAGCATGTTTTGTGGCTCTCTCAAAAGGTTAACTTTTTTTGGTATTTTTAAAATTGCTTTGGTGAGAAATTAACTAACAGCATGTAGTTTATGCCCAATTTTTCTGATATTTTTTTGATGAATATTTGATTTTTTACTAATTTTCAAAGTGGACACATCCTAAAAAATATAATTTTGGTCATGCTACCCCTATAAATTTTGAAAACTAATTGAAATTTTTTTTTTGAATATGTGTGGAATGGAGTCTAGTTTCTAAAAGTGTAATTTTTCTGAAATTTCAATGAATGGTTAATTTATAATGAAAAAAAGACCAAATAGTGGTTTTTGCCCAAAAACAGACACACAAACAAAAGAAATTAAAGATGAAAGGCTTAACATTGTCAAAATGTGAAAAAAAATACATCGTTAAATAGCTAAGAGAAAGCCTAACATTACCTAGGTGTTCAATTTGTTCAACCTTAAAACACGTGCAAATCTGAGGGTTAACACAAACAAAATTATGTGAAATCTTGTAGAATTTGTTAAAACACGTCTGTGGATGTTGGGAAGGCACTCCAAGCCTAAGGCTTTGGATTCCCAAAGCACAATATAACACGAGCTTGTGCTTTTTTCCCTATTTTTGCATGTTTGTCAGTGTTTGCTCAGTTTGACATAACGCGAGCGCGTTATAATGCGCTCGCGTTATGTCTTCCTTTGAATGATTTATGTTCAAGTTTCATAAGTATGTTTGATGGATGTATATATGTATATATGTATGCTTTTAGGTATGTATGTATGGCTGTATGTATGTATGTACATGTATGCATGCTTGTATGTATGTAAATGTATGCATGCTTGTATGTATGTATGTATGTATGTATGTATGTATGTATGTCTGTCTGTATGTATGTACATGTATGTATGTATGCATGTATGCATGTATGTATGTATGTAAGTAAGTGTTTTGGGTTTAGGGTATATAAGGACCTGATCCTGTATAGTTTTTATGGTTGAGGGTTGAGGGATTTGGGCTTAAGTAATAGGTAGAGGGTAGAGGGTTGAGGGTTGAGGGTTGAGGGTTACATTTGAGGGTTAATATTCAGGTTGTTGAGTGTATAAGATTAAGTGTGTAAGGCATGGAGATTAGGGTTTAGGATATTGGGTTTAGGGTTTACGATATGGATTGAGGGTATATAAGGCATAGGGTGACTTGGGTTGAGACCACACATGGTTTAGGTTTAATTTAAGTATAGGGTTGAGGCACAATATTCAGGGTTTAGGATATAAGGGTGAGGTTATATGGTATAGGGATGAGGGTTTGTGGGTGTAGGCTTCAGGGTTTAAGGTATAGGGTTGAGGATTGAGGGATTAGGGCTTAAGTATATGGTTGAGGGTTTAGGGATAGGTTTTAGGGTTTAAGGTTTAAGGGTTAAGGGTTGAGGGATAGGGTTTAAGGTATAGTGTCTTGGGTTGAGGGTTTAGGAATAGGGATGGCATTTAGGGTTTAGGGATGAGGGATTAGGGTTGAGGGTTGAGGGATTAGGGTTTAAGGTATAGTGCTGAGGGTTGAGGGTTTAGGGTTGAGGGATTATGGTTTAAGGAATAGTGTTGAGGGTTGAGGGTTTAGGTCCATAGGGTTTAGGGTTGACTGAGTAGGGTTTAATGTTGAGAGTTGAGGGTTTAGGGTTTAGGATTTAGGGATAGGGTTGATGGTCAAGGGATTAGGGTTAAAGTAGAGTGTTGAGGGTAGAGGGATTAGGGATAGGGTTTAGGGTTGAAGGTTTAAGGATTGAGGGTTGAGGCTTTAGGGCTGAGGGTTAAGGGATTAGGGTTTAAGATATAGTGTTAAGCATTAAGGGTTTAGGGATAGGTTTTAGGGTTTAAGTTTTAAGGGTTAAGGGTTGAGGGATAGGGTTTAGGGTTTAGGGATAAGGGATTAGGGTTTAAGGTATAGTGTCAAGAGTTGAGGGTTTAGGAATAGGGATAGTATTTAGGGTTTAGGGATGAAGGATTAGGGTTGAGGGTTAAGGGATTAGGGTTTAGGGTTGAGGGATTAGGGTTTAAGGTATAGTGGTTAGGGTTGAGGGTTTAGGGATAAGGTTTAGGGTTGAGGGATTAGGGTTTAGGGTTGACAGATTAGGGTTTAATGTTGAGAGTTAAGGGTTGAGGGTTGAGGGTTTAGGGATAGGGTTGATGGTCAAGGGATTAGGGTTAAAGTTTAGTGTCAAGGGTAGAGGGATTAGGGATAGGGTTTAGGGTTGAAGGTTTAAGGATTGAGGGTTGAGGCTTTAGGGATGAGGGTTAAGGGATTAGAGTTTAAGATATAGTGTCAAGTGTCGAGGGTGTAGGGATAGGTTTTAGGGTTTAAGTTTTAAGGGTTAAGGGTTGAGGGATAGGGATTAGGGTTTAGGGATAAGGGATTAGGGTTTAAGGTATAGTGTTCAGGTTGAGGGTTTAGGAATAGGGATAGCATTTAGGGTAGAGGCATTAGGGATAGGGTTTAGGGTTGAAGGTTTAAGGATTGAGGGTTGAGGCTTTAGGGCTGAGGGTTAAGGGATTAGGGTTTAATGTATAGTGTCGAGGGTAGAGGGTTCATGGATAGGGTTTAGGATTTACGGATAGATAAAGAGGTGAGGGGAAACAAAGGTGAGAGATAGAGAGGTGAGGGGAAAGATATAATAAAATGAGATGGAGACAACTTGAGGGAAACATGGGTAAGGAGGAGGGAGAGAGATGGAGAGGAAGGGAAATATGTAGAGAGCCATGAGAGATATACAAGTGAGACCTATAACCTAGGGAGAGAGGGGTGAGAGATGGGGGTGAGGCAGATAGGGGAGGAGAGGGGTGGATAAGGGTTGAGGGTTTAAGGCTTTAGGGTTTATGGGTGAAGGGTTTAGGGTTTAAGGGTTAAGGGTTTAAGGGTTGAGGTATTAAAGATTTAGGATTGAGGGATTAAGGTTTAAGGTATAGTGTCAAGGGTCGAGGGTTTAGGGATAGGGTTTAGGATATAAGGTTTAAGGGTTGAGGGTTGAGGCTTTAAGGATAGGGTTTGGGGTTTAGGGATAAGGGATTAGGGTTTAAGATATTAAGATATAGTATCGAGCGTTGAGGGTTTAGGGATAGGGTTTAGGATTTAAGGTTTAAGGCTTGAGAATTGAGGCTTTAGGGATAGGGTTAAGGTTTAGGGATAATGGATTAGGGTTTAAGGTATAGTGTCAAGGGTTGAGGGTTTAGGGATAGGGTTTAGGATTTAAGGATTAAGGGTTGAGGGTTAAGGCTTTAGGGATAAGGTTTAGTGTTTAGGGTTAACTGAGAGACCTAGATGGATAAGGATGGATGGAGAGGCAAACAAGGAGTGACTGAGAGACGTAGAGAGGGGAGTGGTAGAGAGGTGAGTGGGAGACAAAGGTGAGAGATATAGAGGTGAGGGGAGAGATATAATAAAATGAGAGAGTGAAGTTGACAACTTGAGGGAAAGATGGGTAAGGAGGAGGGAGAGAGGTGGAGAGGAAGGGAAATATGTAGAGAGCCATGAGAGATATACAAGTGAGAGACCTATAACCTAGGGAGAGAGGGGTGTGCGAGATAGAGGAGAGATGGGAGTGAGGCAGATAGGGTAGGAGAGGGGTGGATAAGGGTCGAGGGTTTAAGGGTTAAGGCATAGGGTGACTTGGGTTGAGAGTGTCTGGTTTAGGTTTTAAGTATAGGGTTGAGGCACAATATTCAAGGTTTAGGGTATAAGGGTGAGGTTATAGGGTATAGGGATGAGGGTTTGTGGGTGTAGGTTTCAGGGTTTAAGGTATAGGGTTGAGGATTGAGGGATTATGGCTTAAGTATATGGTTGAGGGTATAAGGTAGAGGGTTGAGAGTTTACAACTGAGGGTATAGGGTTTAAGGGTTTAAGGTTTAGGGTTTTAAGGGTATCTAGGGGTTGAGAGTTTAGGGTTTAATGGTTTAAGGTTATAGGGATTAAGGGTTTAATGGTTGAGGGTTTAAGGTTTGAGGGATTAGGGTTTAAGGCATAGTGTCAAGGGTAGAGGGTTTAGGGATAGGGTTGGAGGGTTTAGGGATAAGGGATTAGGGTTTAAGGTATAGTGTCAAGGGTTGAGGGTTTAGGAATAGGGATAGTGTTTAGGGTTTAGGGATAAGGGATTAGGGTTGAGGGTTGATGGATTAAGGTTTAGGGATAGGGTTTAGGGTTGAGGGTTGAGGGATTAGGGTTTAAGGTATAGTGTTAAGGGTTTAGGGATAGGGTTTAGGGTTGAGGGATTAGGGTTAAGGGTTGAGGGATTAGGGTTTGACATTAAGGGTTGAGGTTTGAGTGTTAAGGGTTTAGGGATAGGGTTGAGGGTCAAGGGATTAGGGTTAAAGTAGAGTGTCGAGGGTATAGGGATTAGAGATAGGGTTTAGGGTTGAAGGTTTAAGGATTGAGGGTTGAGGCTTTAGAGCTAAGGGTTAAGGGATTAGGGTTTAAGATATAGGGTCGAGGGTCAAGGTTTTAGGGTTTAGGGTTTAAGGATTGAGAGTTGAGGGATAGGGTTTAGGGTTTAGGGATAAAGGATTAGGGTTTAATGTATAGTGTCAAGGGTTGAGGGTTTAGGAATAGGGATAGCATTTAGGGTTTAGGGATGAGGGATTAGGGTTGAGGGTTGAGGGTCAAGGGATTAGGGTTAAGGTAGAGTGTCGAGGGTTTAGTGATAGGGTGTAGGGTTTAGGGTTGAGGGATTAGGGTTTATGGTTGAGGGAATAGGGTTTAAGGTAAAGTATTGAGGGTTTAGGGAAAGGGTTTAGGATTTAAGGTTTAAGGTTTAAGGGTTGAGGGTTGAGGGTTAAGGGTTGAGGGTTAAGGCTTTAGGGTTTAGGGTTAAGTGAGACCTAGATGGCTAAGAATGGATGGAGAGGTAGACAAGGAGTGATTGAGAGACATATAGAGGGGAGAGGTAGAGAGGTGAGGGGGAGAGATAAGTGAGATATAGAGAGGTGAGAGATAGAACATGAGCTAATGGAACTAGAGGTGAGAGATATTGCAAAGGTGCTATCAAAGGTGAGATAGGCACAAATATTTATATGGATCAATCTATAGCAGGAAAAAATGTGAGTGCATTATAACGTGCTTGTGTTTTGTCCTTCTATACAAATGGTAAAAAGGCCTAGACCCCCATGATCCAGGCCCACATGCTTTGTTTTCATGTTGTTTATGCGCATGTTTCGACAAAAAAAAAGTGTTTTCATGATGTTGGGAAGTTCACATGCACATTTTGCACATTCTACCACCTTTGCATAATCTTTCCACCACCTTTTCTACTTTGCCAACTTGAGAAGGAGGAAATAACATAGTTTTCACATTGAATTTGATATATATCTATTCAAGTTTCAATTTTTGTAGTGTTGCAATGTTAATTGTGATTGAATTTTAGGAATTTAACATTATAGATTAGTTAATAGTATTGTTGTTATTAATTCTATTTGAGTGTTATTCAATTTAATGTTGAAAAGGAAGAAAGTGGTGAAAACTCAAATTGTTGAGGAGTTTGATGTAAGAAGAAAAAAACACTACATAATTGGGTACTCTCTCCATTCGAATCTCCATTTTTTAGGTATGTCAAGTCTTTACATGCATGTTCTTTACATTTTCCTTAATTCTATTTGAATTACTTTATCATGCTTTATCATACATGTTTATATCACTTGTATCCATTATGCATAATAAAAGATATCTCAAAGGTCAACATTAATTAAAATAGACACAATCACGATCAAGAAAGCAGCCTACAATCTCACATGGTGCCATGTATATTTTCTACACTTGGGCTCTTTAATAATTATGTGTAATAATGAATTAAACAGACCTTAACATACCGTGATGTCAAACTATACAAGAATAAATCCTTACAACATATAAATATACAATCCCTTAAGCATAATGAAATACTATTATCTTGTCATATTAACAATTAAAATACAAATGAATAGGTGCTAAGATCATACAAGTATGCACATGACATGATGATTTGTATGCACATATCTTGGGCTAGGACATTCCTTATGCACCTATTCATGATGATTTGTATGCACATGACACAACAATATTTCAAAATTTCCTAATTGTCCTTTGTTAGCACATGATGATGGTTACCTTGATCAACTATATACCATTCAATACCTTAAATTACAGAGATTAGTCTAATAATTTTTATGACAGTCTTGGGTATGTCTCCAAATATTCATGTTTCCAAGCTAATGTCCACTTGTTTCCAACTTCTTAGACGTGCAAGAAACAATTATGAGCATTATATTAATCATAAATAAGTCACTTTTAGTCAATAGAAGCCAAAATACATCCATTTGCAATCATGGATTAGTTAAGGACAGCTAGGTGGTAAATTTGTTACCATTGGCAACTTCATAAATTTGGTGTCTTATCTTGTCCTCAGTTTTCTCTATGGATCTCCATCATTGTCTTCATGAATCGTATAATTCATCATGTCATAGTGGCTTCATATTTCCATAATTATCTTCTATTTCCCTTGTAGGACAACAAATAGGATTTTTGTGGTATATCTTGCAGAAAACAACTCCAACCCACAACACAAAAGTTGTTTAGGATACCCTTTTAGGAGTTTTAAAACATATCCAAAATTTAAGGGTGGTTGTTTTGTAATACAAGACCTTAAAATTGACTATCCCACTTGACAAGAGGCCTAACTAGGCTTGTGCAAATAGGTCACTATAGGATTTTTGATCTCCAAGATTCCAATCTTCAAACCAAGACTCCAAACATGTCAAAATGGATCTGCCTCAACCTTTTCAAGAATTACAAACACCTTCCAAAGAGTTTCTCTACAAACCCTAACCCTTATGCAACTTAATTACCTAAAAACATGAGTTTTCAACCCAGAATAATTTGCCTCTAAAATGCACATGATTATCTACTTGAGTTTGGCATTGCCATATTAATGAGCCTTGACTTTAATAATTGTCTCTTGATATCCCTTCTTCACCTTTTACACTAATCCAAACCATGCCCTAGTGTGATGTCTCTCATGATCTCAATCACATATCCTTTCATTACTAGATGGTTATCAACAAGTAGTCAACATGAAGTCCCATGTACTCTTCACTTGTAGCCTCAATAGGTGACTCTCCTTTGACTTTATCCTCATACGACTGAAGTGAACTAAGTTGTACCATAATTCTTTGTATGGCTGCAATAACATTGTGCAATAATGCTTTCTACCTATTTTGGTTGAGTGACATTTACTCTTCTACATGATGATTGTATGTACATTTACTATGAAGGGTTGAATGACATATATTTTATTTATTTGTATGGATTCATTTCTTAGGAACTAATATTGGTCTCTTTATCATGCTATAGACAAATTCTTCGTCATGCCAAGGAAACGATCAAGAATTAAATCAACACAGGAAGAGATAGAAGCTAAGAATGCAAAGAAAGCAGCGGCTATGACGGAACTTTGTGAGAAGAGGAAATTGGACATGATAAATGAAGACATGCCAATTGAAGAGGAACCACAACCATCACAAAGAGATATGGTATTGGTGGCACAAAGAGAACAAATGCAAAAACTTTGTGCTATGAGAGATTTGAATACCGTAGTTGGAGACATGTCCTCTACCACAAGTCAACATGTAGGGACACCATCTACCACCATCTCAAGTTGAGAGTACATCATCACTCACATGTGATGAAGGAGGTACACCATCATTTAGACCACCTCAACGTCAAGGTATGTCATCTATTCCATCTTCAATCGAAGGTATGCCATCTAGCCCATCTCATTTAAATATTGATGAAATTCCTAATGTTTAGATGAATTTACCTAACTTAACACCACCTAGAATTTTGCATAGAAAGACCAAGTATTTGATTGATATTGATGAGAATATTTTGCAGCCAATGGAAGGTAAGATTCCAAAACGCACTTGTAGAAGATATGCTCATAAGATTTGGAGATTGTTCTTTGAAAATTTAAATGAGACCACAAGATGTCAACTATTCGTTGAAATGATGCAAAGTATAAAGAATAGGTCCATCATGAAGATTCTTGGGTTGAGAACATCAAAGGCTTCAAGTGAAAAATCTATTGTCAAGAATCTAATGAGTGCATATGAAAGTGTGGGTAACACCTCACGCATAAAAAATAGTAATGCAACATGGCATGTGATTACATCGACTATAGTAAGTAGTCAAACGAGGAAAGCTTGTCTCATTAGAAAGACGAGTCAAGCATTGAGAATTAATAGGAAAATTTTATCAAGAGACATTGGAAGACACCAAAGAATTGAGGACACTAATGCCAATGAATTATGGGCGTTCTTAGGGAGACTACCAAAAAAAGATAAACCAATTGTTGAAGCATTGAGATCACTAATTGAAGACTTTTGGAAGAATAACACAAGGGTATATCCGAATCAAATTGATGTGGTAATAAGGAGAATTAGTAGTCAGAACTGTGAGCCACCTCCAAAGCATTTTTTGGATATGACTCAAACACATTTTTTTGGTAAATTTCTAGAGATGTATCCTCAAATTAAAATTTGTCAAAGATATTTTGAAATGGTAAAATCTTTCTATGTCAAGATAAATCACACACGCACTACTTGTTGTTGTTGATTACATATTGAATTTTCTAACCATTTTGATGTTTATCAGTCTATATGTTTAGATTTGCATACAAACAATTCAAGCCTGGGATGAGTGTGAGCCAAAGGAGTGCGTTGACGAATGGCAGTTAAGTTATCTTAGCCCACTTGCACGTATCGACCCCCGACGACACTGGAACTAACACGGATGGAATCATCAGTTGACTTTGACCACATATCATATCTAGTTCAGCTAGGTAATATATCTATTTGCATAGTTTTTGAAATTCCTAATGTTATCTTACTTTGTAGTGTTTTTATAATGTTGACTAATTTCATCTAATTTGCTACACATATCAATGTAGGGCATGTATATGCAGTTATTGCAGATGAAGATAACAAAGAGGGAACATATTATTACTTGTGTCATAGTGTTGAGGCCAAAAAGAAATTAGAGGCCCCAATTACAGATGGAGAAAACATCGAATACTCTACAGGCTCAGTGGTTGTTACTTGAACATGGCTTAAAAGGTACCCACATAAGAGTGTTATTATTTGGTTGTTTTAGGACTTTGACATGCATCGGAAGATTCTTCATTACTCGAACCTTGTCGTGGTATCCAATGTTCATTTGATGCAATATCAGGGTAGACCTTTGAACAAGACCTTGTGGAAAGTGCGTGAGTCTGACCATGAGGCAATACTTGACACAATAAAGAGTATAGCAGACCTAGATGGTTTGTTGGATTATTTTGTAAGTATTCACATTGATTTTGTAAAGTTATGTTACATTGAGTTGTAAGTATGCACATTAATTTGTAAGTTTACATAGGTTTATCTTTTTTTATTTGCTGCTGCATTTTTACACATATACACATTTTTACATCATCATGTTATGCTTCATGGGGTTAGACCTAAGTGATGGATGAAGTTGATCATCCTGAGAGTAATGTATAAAATCTAGGTAATGTATAAAATATAGGTGTCTCTAGGTGTCTTGGTTTCTAACTAGATAATAGGTGTCTCTACTTGTGTCTTAGGTATATACTATATGTCAACTAGGTAGATAGAGACTAGAAAAAGGGTATTTAATCTAATCTAGGTGTCTTAGGTAGATACTATATATCAATGACCTGTCTAGAGACTAGAATAAGGTATAATCTAGAATGATCTAGGTGTCTTCTAGGTAGATACTATATATCAACTACCTGTCTAGAGACTAGGATAAGGTATAATTTAATCTAGGTGTCTTAGGTAGGTACTATATGTCAACTAGGTCTACCATAATGGGTGTCTTAGGTAGAACTATAATCTAGGTGTCTAGGTGACTTAGGTCTAGACTACGATAAGGTATAAAGACTAGGTGTCTTAGGTCTACTATGTCTATAAAATCTAGATACATACTATACAATAGGTGTCTTAGGTGTCCTACGTCTACTAGAATACATGTGTCTTAGGTCTTAGGTGAGGCTACATGAGCTTCCACCTTCACGTGGTTGGCCTTGTCAGTATAGAATATTTATATTTATTGAAGCTAAGGGAATCTCTTTTTCTTAATAGGAAAACTTTATCAACTTCAGTGTCCTCATGGTGCAGGGGCACCCAGGTTGTCATGCCTCCAAGAGAGGTCAAAAAGTAAAATTTTGTTTTGATTGAGTCAATTGTATGTAATAAGATCTTCTAAGACCATTTCATATGTTTTTGAGTCGGTTTGAGTCATTTGGGGTTAGTTTGAGTCTTTGAGTCTTGTTGCAAAAAAGTGTCAATATTGTCAAGTTGCACAAAGCAACTTTTGTATTTTTGTATTTTCGGTGTCCTGCTCCTAATGTGACCAAACTGACAGTTCCAACATGTCTAGATGGGTATGTTTAGGCTAGGCATAGTCCTTTTTTGCACCCAAACATGCTGAAATAGTCCGCGCTACATTGTACCGGTGATATCCCTGAAGAGTCCAAAGTGCAAAAAGGCAGCAATTTTTGATGAGCTGTTACTTAAAAACCGTGTCACTTAGAAACATTCCATCTAAGGAAATATGATCATGTGGGTCCCTCTATAATAACCTCTCTCAGTTTTATATATCTTTGAGGTGTTTTCTTGTGGTGAAAGGTTTTCTGCTGCCCCAAAAATTGTCAGAAGGAGGTAGTGTAAAGTTGCAAAGGGGTGTAACTTTCATCCTGCTCCTGATGCGACCAAACTGACTATTCCAATGCATTCGGATGGGTATGTTTAGGCTAGGCATGGTCCTATTTTGCACCCAAACATGCCGAAACAGTCTGAGCTACATTGTACCAGTGATATCCCTGAAGAATCCAAAGTGCAAAAAGGTAGCAATCTTTGACAAGCTGTTACTCAGAAACCATGTCACTTAGAAACATTTTGTCTGAGGCAACGCAGTCACGTAGGGTTCCTCTACAATAACCTCTCTCAGTTTTTTATATCTCTGAGGTGTTTTCTCATGGTGAAAGGTTTTTTGTTTCCCCAAAAATCGTCAGGAGGTAGTGTAAAGTTGCAAAGGGGTGTAACTTTTGTCTTACTCCTGATGCGACCAAACTGACTATTCCAACGCATCTGGATGGGTATGTTTAGGCTAGGCATGGTCCTTTTTTTGACCCAAACATGCCAAAACAGTCCAAGCTACATTGTACCGGCGATATCCCTAAAGAGTCCAAAGTGTAAAAAGGTAGCAATCTTTGACGAGATGTTACTCAGAAACTGTGTCTCTTAGAGACATTCCATCTAAGGCAACGTGATCATATAGGGCCTCTCTACAATAACCTCTCTCAATTTTTTATATCTCTGAGGTTTGCCCATGGTAAAAGGTTTTCTGCTACCCCAAAAATCATCAGGAGATAGTGTAAATTTGTAAAGGGGTGTAACTTTTGTCTTGCTCCTGATGCGGCCAAACTGACTATTCCAATGCATCTAGATGGGTACATTTAAGCTAGGCATGGTCCTGTTTCACACCCAAACATGCTGGAATAGTTTGAGCTACATTGTACAGGTGATATCCTTGAAGAGTCCAAAGTGCAAAAAGGCAGCAATCTTTGATGAGCTGTTACTCAGAAACTGTGCTACTTAGAAACATTCAGTCTAAGGAAACACGATCAGGTAGGGTCCCTCTACAATAACCTCTCTCGATTTTTTATATCTCTGAGGCATTTGCCCATGGTGAAAGGTTTTCTGCTGCCCCAAAAATTGTCAGAAGGAGATAGTGTAAAGTTGCAAAGGGGTGTAACTTTTGTCTTGCTCTTGATGTAACCAAACTGACTATTCCAATGCATCTGGATGGGTATATTTAGGCTAAGTATGGTCTTGTTTCACACCCAAACATGCCGAAACAATCTGAGCTACATTGTACCGACGATATCCCTGAAGAGTCCAAAGTGCAAAAAGGCAACAATCTTTGACGAGATGTTACTCAGAAACCGTGTCACTTAGAGACTTTTTGTCTAAGGCAACATGATTATGTAGGGTCCCTCTACAATAACCTCTCTCAATTTTTTATATCTCTGAGGCGTTTGCTTGTGGTGAAAGGTTTTCTGCTGCCCCAAAAATTGTCAGAAAGAGGCAGTGTAAAGTTACAAAGGGTTGTAACTTTTGTTCTTCTCCTCATGCAGACAAACCGACAGTTCCAATGCATCTGGAAGGGTACATTTAGACTTGGCATGGTCTTGTTTCACACCCAAACATGTCAAAATAGTCTGAGCTACAAACACTAACTAGTCTTCAATCTTTAAACACTGCAAATACCATGATATACTGCATAAAACTGATCAATCCTCATGTAGACATGTAGATATTCCTTCCAAAAACTCATTTCAATGACCAAAATCTCCAAACATGTCACATATATCTCATTCTAAAATTTACTAGCCCTCTGCATCATATTACAAGCCCTAAATGATAAAGTTCCTTCACAATTTCTCTGCAATTTCCTTGAAAGACACCATTCAATCATCAGTTATTCTTCACTATTATTTTCATGCTGCACATCATCACTTAGGTATGTCTCTGTATGTCATCATAAACCAAGTCTCACATCATAAACTATCACGCCAAGAGAGAAAACAATTTCTTTGGCCATTGTAGTGCTGAGCATAATTTAAAAGTTGTCTTTTAGCCTTTTATAAAGGCATACTCCTCAAATTCAACCGCACAGAGATGACCGTTTGTATTCCAAATGCCTTTTAAATATTGACCTTCCAATCCTTTTTCTCACCCTCATATCAATTAAATATGACCTTCGATTATGATTTGGCGCTCGGGCTTATGAGAGTTTACCAGAGAGGCCAGTTGAGTTAGGTTGAAGGGCTGGTGAACTAATGACTTAAAGACCCTTTAGTAGGTTGACTTAAGTGACAGTAACCTGTGATTATAAGTCAATATTAAATTAAAACAAAAGTGCACTTTACACATGACAAGTAATTGAGGGTTTTAAAGTCTTAAGAAAAGTAGATTCTTTTTAGGGTTTAATGCCCAATATGCAAACCCTAACTATCAATAAGAAAGACTTAAACATTCTAACTTTCATCAAGAGATATCTAGGACATTTCAGAGACCTTAGGGACATCAGAAGAAAGACATTAGAGTATGACACTTATCATAGGCTTAGGGTTCTAAGACATGAACAACTTCACATTCGAATCAAACTCATGACTCCCCTTGATAAATATAACTCTCCTTGATGATGACATTAAAGTATGATTATGAAAGCTTATGTCTTCTCTGACTTCTTATTGCATGAACAAAACCACATCCACCATGAACATGAACCTTGCATCATATCAACCTTCCAAGATAGACCCTATCATGAAAACCATATTCACAACAAAACCTTGCATGAACAAAACCACATCCACCATGAACATGAACCTTGCATCATATGAACCATGTTTGTCTTATGTAGCATCAACATGAACTGAGAGACCTTACCATGAAAACCATATTCACAACATCATGCACCTCATGACTATCACCTACCTTGAATCACTGTATCACCTTATCAACATCATGGCATCAACCTTGACATCAATGACAAACAACCTTGACCCTTTGACATCAATGACAAACAATCTACAAATTTCTTTATGGAATTAGAGTCAAATTGGTAAATGCAATGACATGGTACATATTAACATGGTGAGATGCAAAGTATACATTTACAATATTAACCACATTCTCAAAGGGATTATTGATGACTTATGGAAGCATATAGCCCCAATGTTATGTTGCATACTCAAATTAGGTAAGACTCAATGTACTCTCATAACCTCACATTATATGCAAGAGGAATCACATTTAATAACCACAATGGTCATCAGGTGCTCATAAGCATATGATTTTGACTATCTTATTCAAGACAACAAACATACTCTTTGCATCCCAATATGGTATAATAACAAGAAATTAAGAAATGTTTTCAATTGAGCAACTCATAAAGAATATGGATCAGCGTACTCATTTGAATATTTTCAATTGAGCAACTCATAAATAATATGAATATTTTCTATTCAACATGATGATTCTTTTTTATTTTAAATACAACTTTTATCTTTTAGTTCCAGAATGAGGTTGAGGTGATACTTGAATAACAATAGCTGGCTTATTAGATCAACAAACATCCTATGTAATACAATTGGACTTTAAATATTTGAAGTAACCATCTACAAATATCCATTAAAACGTGGATTTATAATGTGAATATGAACACCATAAATAAAAAAGATTTGTATTAACCAAATATCCATATAGGCATACATCAATATTTGTCGATATAAGTACAACATATATACAAAATAGCCATATAGGCTTACAAGAATGCCATATAGGCATACAATGTCTCCTATATGCAATACAAAATATATGCCCACAAATGCCATATAGGCATACAACAAAGGACCCCAATAAGAATTCATTCCCCTCTGTTTGGTGAAGGGAATAGATCATGAGTAGCCTTTGATCTTTGGGAGGATGGAGACGTGTATGAGGGTGGTCTACTATGAATTCAAGGGTTGCTCCTCTTATTTAGTTCTTCGTGGATCTGTAGTTGTTACAATTAAAAGTAAAGACATTAATATATAGAAATTACATGTTATAAAAAATGAAACATTTAACAAAATAATCACTTACCACTACCATATAATCTGTCTCCTCATTTGCCTTAGTAGCAGGATTAGGCTATGATGATGTCATGTCCTGTAGAAACCATCCAAATAGAAATTAAACTTCAAATCAATAATCATTTGATTTTTCAAAAATAAACTATAACAATGAATGTAATTTGAAATTTACTAATTCGCCTCATACCCCCGTCAAAGGCATGGAGCAATGAATTGCAGTGGACACACCATGCTCCATTGCCCTATGAACTTCGAGAGGTGTCTCCGCAGCCTCCATCATCTAAAAATAAAACAACATTATTCAATTATGAAACTAGAATAGTGATGCAAGTCATGGCTCCTAACATACACACACACTCACCTAAACATGGAAGTACACACAATAAAGCACACTATGATATTCATTGTCACCAATGCATCACTATGATACAACTAGATACATAATACACATAATCATAGTGAAGATTTTGCTCTCTTGGTGATATACTATAGCTCTTTCTTATGCTTCCTCAGGTCTCCATTGCTGTTGTGCTCTTTTGGTACATGTTTATGTGAGTTCTTGGAGGATTTTGTGCTCTCTTTCATCTCAAAGAATATAGTAGTATTAAATGAAGGGTACTCATTAGACTTAGGTGGGTTATATGTAGGATCAAATGTAGGGATGGAAGAAATTGGGCCAATATGATTGACATAAGTTTGTAGGGGAAAGGGTTAGTGTAGATTTGAAGATTTTGGTTAGGAGTGATTTGTTGCCCCCATAATTAATACCTAAAACCTAGATGATGTTCAAGTCAATCATATGCTATATAAGATGTCATAGGCTGATGCCCCTCTTTGATGTCTTGTCTTGGGGTCTAATTGGTAGTAATTGGATGAGATTATTAGAGAGAATTTGTCGAAGAATAGTGTGGAGGGGATCAACAAGCTTTGGTAGACATGTATGGAAAATGTGGTAGGATAGACAAGGCAGTGAGTTGTTTAAAAAGATGCCTCAAAGAAAAGTGGTCTCATGGTGATGTCCTTGTCTATGCATCTGCTTCTCATAGAATTCCATGAGAGCACATTTCTTTGAGGCATTTTTTCAAATTTAACTATATTGTAATTGAAAATTTGTCATCTATCAACATCTAGCCATTAGTTATGCAATGTCTAATAATGCTTTGAGTTTGAAAGATGTGCAATGCAATGTAATCAAAGATATGAATATAAAATACAAAAATCTAGTAAGTATAATTCATTAGTTACACTATTTATTTTATTACCTCAGTGAAGCTTTGAACTACACCACCACTGGCAGGTGTTGTCGTGAAATCTCCAAGATTAACTTATTCAACATCCAAAATCAGATATTAGAATACCATTCATATAATAATGCTATTCACATGTAATATTTATAATTGTTTACTAGTTACATACCCCATAAGTAGATGTCGTAGTGTAAAATGCAGGTGGAGTATTGCTGAGAACTGCATCAATGCTATGACCCTAAAATTTCATCAAAATCATCAAACTAAATTAGTTAATCTTATATTTCAAAAATAAAATTTAATAAATTATATTCAATGAACTTGCTAACATTTACCTGAGTATCAAGGTTGAAAGTCTCACTTAGGAGGGTATCTATCATCACCATCTGCTCAGTTGTAGATGTAGCATGCACACCTGCATCTTGACTATCCATGGGGTCATAACCATAGGCTAACTCGCAAGTCTGACAAGTATGGGGTGGAACCCTACTCCTCACACTCTCCCCCGACCCATGTTGTGCTGCAGGACTAGCATGCTCTATGATGCTCTAGGTCAAGGCACTAATGGACTGAAGTGTCTCAACCTCAACACTCTCCTTCACAATGGAAGGGATAGACACATGCTCATGGGCTGGTCTGCTGACTACTTGTCTCACTGGCCACTGTGGGTCAACACGTACCCTAGTCTATTTTGTGCTGACCCCCCACCTCTACCCTGAAACTCCCGCATATCAAAATAGTTTGGCACTTTATTGAGGACAAACTCGCAGTAGAGTTTCTTCAAAAAGTATTGCGGGACCTCATTATTGTTGCATGGAGGATGGTCAAAAACTATCCACCACCTCTGCCCAAAATTGTCCCTTATCGCTTGGTTGTTGCACTAATGGATAGGGAACCTCTTACATGTAATGGGTGGAGGTTGATTTGTTTATGGGTTTGTGAAAATTGAACACAAGTCCAATTTTGTAATTTGTAACTTTTTTACTTCTCCATACAATAGCTTGTCTGCATAATAATCTCTAAATTCTCTCCTCTTTTCTGACCAACTAGATATTTGCTTGCTAATTGAATCTACATTTGATAACATAGATTCAAGAGATTGAGAAGGTGTGGATCTATGCAAGGTTGAAGTTGAAGGATCTTTCAACCTTGCAATTATGTCTTCAATTTCTTTTTTATTGTTTTCAATTTGCCCCATTAGATTTTCTTGTGTTCTAGAGGCATGTCAAGGAATGGATGGAGGAGTTTGTTGTTCGGGTTGTTCTTCGACATGTATTTCTTGTTCAAGTGATTCAGGATTTTGTGGATTTTCAGGAGGAGGAGGAGGAGGAGGTGCATTAACATTTCCTGTCAATTAAGGAAATTTACATCAAAAATCAACTTAAACCTACCTATTTAGAGATAAATTCACACACAAAAAAAAATAAAACTCACTCCTTTGGCCTGCTCGACGTCGTGGTAGCATTTTGGCGATGAATCGGTGAGATTTTGGTGTCAAATTTGGTCTTCAAAAATGCGAGCACGCTCCTTAGGATTTGTAGGCCACAGGTGCAGAGGAAACAAAAGGAATGAATGAGTAGAAATGTTCTTTTTTTATATATAGTTAAACATAACACGCTTGCATTATAACGCGAGCATGTTATGGCTTGGTTTTGCCGAGCCTTAGGCTCGTCATCACCAAACCATAACGTGAGCACATTATAATGTGAGCACATTATAACATGCTCGCACTATGGCTTAATTTTTTTTGAAAAAATGTTGGCCACTTTTTGGCCCCCCAACTTTTTGCACCCACCCAGAAGTCTCGCGGGCAAAAAACCTGACAAAAATGGGTGCCCATTTTATAAATGGGCGTCCGTTCACTAATTTTTTTTTTTTGCAGTGCCTACGAGATCATTTTCACCAATCTAAACAATGAACAGAGACAAAAATAGCAACATAGAATAGCCACCTACATCATTCCACCCCCTAGTGTGCCTCCATGACCTTCCTGCCTTCTCTAGATCGACTCTCAGCAGTTACTAGGTAGGTGGTTAAATTCTATTTTTTATTATTTTTATTATTTTTTACCATTTTTTAATCTACATTTAATTTTAAAACCTAATTTTGTAATCACTTGTTTTTACATGTATTCATATTAATTTGTCAGTTCCTGATCTTAAACCCTAAACCCTAAACTCTTAAAATTGAAAACCTAAACCCTAGACCCTAAAACCTAAAATCTAAACCCTAAACCCTAAACCATAAGAAACACAAATTAATCTTTCTAAGTATACAATAGTTTAAGAATACACTACAATAGATAACAATAAGCAATTAAATCCTACTCTTCCTTAAACTATGAGAATATAAGAACTAGGATAATAATATTGAAACTAGAAAACATAACAAAAATACTAAAAAATAGAAATCATGTACCCATATAGTGACTAAAACAACACTCAAAAAGACATTCTAGCCTATTGATGATTGTGTATAAAGTATGCAAGCTACTAGAGAAGTTTTGAGGGTCAAGCCATTATTGCAATGAATGTACAATGCTTTTTCCCTTCAAGGGTGCTAGTACAAAACCCTATATTAAACCTCTATGTACAAAACCCTAATTCTATGCATTAACAATTCATATTTTACATGGTGCTAAAATTTATATGATATGGCCATGCTCTCCTTCCTATTTTAACATTAACTCTCATAGTTCAGTGTAATTCAAACCTTTTAGGGTTGGATTATATAAGACCATTTTAGTTTTCTCTATGTAGCTAAATTATAAGGTCATGGAATTTGCAAGTTCACAAGTAATTTTTGGGATCTTCAACATTGACTTTTTGCCTAACCAATGACAAGAAACCATCGGTAGTCTTACAAACATGTGGGCCAATGTTTATTCAATCCAGATTAGTTGTTTATGTGTCATATGTTTGGGGTCTCCCTATACAAAATAAATAGCAATATAAGAGAGTTGTATACACAAGCACTTTTTCTCAGTCCTTGGTGGTGTGTATGTTCTTATGGGTGACCTATATGGATCTTTGGGTGGCATTGCAGATGATCTTGGATGCATATGTAAGTTTCTTTATGTCTTATGGAGTTATGTGCCTGTTGGCACCTTAAGGCTTTAGTAAGATAACTTAAACTAATGCATATATTTGTGAAGGCTTATCATTCTCCTTAGGCCCCACTCCTTACACAAATTTGGAACTTTTAGGATTTTATTTTTGTCATAGTAGATGACAATCTATATTTTTCCTTTGTGTATAGACTATTTGTATATTTTAACTTGTGGTGAGGATTGTAATTTGTTGCTACAACAATATCGAGCTAGAGTGATTTGAGTCATGATTGCAAATGAGATGGTACCCTTGTAGGCCTACAACCTAGTTGATCACTTGCATGATTGAGGAAGTTTCTTTCCCCTATTGTCAATTACTTCAAGTTGATCCAATGAAGATTTCTTTTCTTATGAAAATGCTTCTCCTTGCTTTCAATTTTGTGTTGATTCAAGATGGCTTGAGTTGATTTGAACTACAAATAAAAAATGCTAATGTCATTATGCTAAGAGATGATCTCAATGATATATATTCATGTTTGTTTATTGTATTAGGTTGTTGGTCAAGTTCATTGAGCCTTTTATTGGTGATATGAGCTCTCCTAGAAAAAGCATTTAAAACCAAGATAAGGGGAATAAGACTATCCTCGACTCATTTATAGAGAATGGAAAGGGTGCCTCCTCTTCATCTTTGGGATCTACAGAAATATATTAGGGTATTTCCCTAAGGTCTCAACAAGACAATTGAAGAGAAATAAAAGATTAAAACCTAGGCCTTGACTAACCATGCCCAAATAGTAGTAAAAAATAGACCTTCAAGACCTCGTTTAAGTAGATTGAAAAAAGGTTTACACATGTAACAAATGATAGAAATACATTATACCACAATTCATGGATCCCCTTGACCTTGCATACACATGTGCAAACCTCAAAATCACTCCAACATGATTATTTGGATATTTAGTTAGTTATAGGATCACAAAATATTAAACAAGTGAAATCATTGAATCATAAGAGAGGGAAAGACAACAACTATACACTAAAACTAAAAATGAAAATGATTTCTTAATTTTTTATGGTGTAGTAGGGGGACAAGCCACTAAAGATCAGTGCCTTGATCATATAATCAAAACTTGGAAACCATTCCAACATGATTCTTTGAATATATTTAGTTAGTTAGAGGATCACAAAAGATTAAACAAGTGAAATCATTGAAATCCTGAGAGAGGGTAGGACAACAACTATAAACTAAAATTGAAACTCAAAATGATTTCTTTAAGATTTGTTAATGGTGTAGCAAGACGATAAGTAGCTAAATACTAGTGCCTTGATTATATAAGAAACTAAGTCAAACACAACCCTCAATAGAGACACATTTGCAAGATTAATATATGAGAACCAAATATACAAATGAATTTTACCATAAGCTTGGATTTATGACTGATAAGTACGATCTTGTATTTCAAGTTTAGTCTCTCATGCATTTACATTTTGTAAGTTTGGAGACGGATTTAAATGAAGAAACCTCTTCATATTTAAATGTTTCCTTAAGTGTGTAGCTATGTTCAAGGAATAACTATGATATATGTAAATTCCTAATATAACACTTGCTAGTCTATTGTTGTAATAATTAGTCGATCCTCAAAGGGAATTGTAAAAATAGGTTAAAGTGTACATTTGTACAAGTCTATTTAATATAGAATATGGGCTTATCCTATTTTCATTGTGGATTGTTTGAATTATATTCTTTCATGAACATATTTGGTTAACATGTATGGGTACTAGAGTTGATGCCTTAAAATTTCATCATTAGTAGACACATAAAGTATTCACAATAGGGCAAGCCTTAAATAGACTAATATAATTTTACACGTAAATGATTTTACATATATAGCCTAAAGGAGAGAGCCCAAATTTGGAAAGATCATTACATATAGATTAATCTAATTCATTCATCTATTTGGTCACAATCTAATTGGGTCATTAATTTGTAGTAACAACCACCCTGTCCTAGAGTTAAATTTGTGAAATACATTATGCATAAAAGAATTATAATTCATGTAACTTGATCCACATGAAACCCATATTATCGGTACAATTAAGAAAACTTAAAAGAAAACGCACCCCTAAATTTTTAAGATAGGAGGAAAATTAGGTTGCTAATCAAATTTGTAGTCAATTTGGGAACTCATTTGGTTAATAATAGGGCATGATGGGCTATAAAACATTTGAGAACAATATTTTAGAATACTTCATTTTATAAGGCCCCATAAGAAAACTACACCATGCTATGTGTATAAGTATTTTTTATATATAAGCATTCTCATCATTTGCAAAATGTATTTATTTAAATTTATCTTTTTGTAGTTGCAGTTGCAGTCATGTATTTATTTGCAAAATGTATTTATGGAATTAAACACATATTTTGAAACATTTTCTAACTTTTAAAAATTTCTTTGAAAATGTCACTTGATTTCATATGTATTGTTATGCAACTAAATGTTTTAATGTATTGTTTAAACCATGTAAATTTATATATTTCCAAGTTTAATATATGTATAAACATGTCACATGCATGCATTTAATATATAAATTTCCAATTCCTAATTTTTATTTAATTATTTTTTGTAATTGCAGATGATAGTTCTAGCATTTATATATGGCTAACTTACCAGATTATCACTTGTTGCTAGAACATGCCCTCCAAAATGAACCCCCACCTCAAAACTCCCCACCCCAAGACCCCCCACCTCCTCCATCTGATGAGGCTCTCTTGTGAGCAACCATTAATGAAAACATAAATACTTTGAAACAAATGATTTTGTCTATCCAAAATCAAATACATACTCCCCTCATGTAGCACGGTTTCCATCTACGATGTAAACCATTATTGATTCTGTTAGATCCATTGATACGGATCTAGACACATTCCGTTCATGGTGGGAGCAGAGGATGCAATTCTATGAGGATGGTCTATCTTATAAAGAGATCAATGATTTTCATATTATGAAAAATACTATAGCCCCATACTTTATTGATCCCTTGACAAACTAGCCAATAGCTCCAACTAAAAAAAGAATTTCAATAAAATGGTCCACACATCCTCAGATAGCAGCTAACTTCCACCACATGCCAATTTTGAGGTTCCTTTGTATTTTTTGAAAAAAATATGGGTTGAGTTTGTGATGGGCTTAACGCCCAATTATTTTAACATGAGATCATTCTAGGGAGTGGGTGGTAGCATGCCACAACATACTAGTATGTGGGCACATGTCGATCCAAATCAACTTTTTCCCCCTTTACCTATTGTTCCTTCTTTGCCCTCTATTCTTGTACCTATTCACTAGCACACAGTGGTCTTGGCACTAGGAGCTTTGTGTATGCTCTTAGGAAACTTAAATGACCAAGCTACCTTCTTGGCAGATAAATTCCATCCTCAAGAGCTTGGAGGAGATGGTGGTGGTCCTAGCACCTCACGATCGTCAACACCATTGCAATCTACACTGCATTTTTATCAGAATTGTAATGTTGCATGTTTTGGTCCTATTCCTACATCTATTTCAGGGGCTACATAAGACAAGGAGTCTTTCTTAGCTACATTATTCGCTCCTATAGAGGTGCATGCCACATTTAATAGAGTTAAATTTAATTTATATATATTTATCTATCTATTTTAAAATATCAATTATTAATTTATTTAATAAATTTTATATATTGTGTTGTTTAGTGCATATGATTGGCTCAGCCACTACATCTCGGTTAGACCAATTTGTTTCGACGATCGTACGACTTAACACACCTTATACGATAGACCAATAAATTTCCCTTAACTATCTAGCTTGTTCATTAAATCCAATGTGTGTTTAAAAATTAGTCTAGATTGAAATTAGATAAATTTTAAAAATTATAATAATTTGAAAATGTGATTCCTTTTAATAGAAAATGGGAGGTCTTGATATTTCTGTGTCAAACCAACTAGAAGGTGTGGTGACAGTTCATCCCCCAACATCATTTGCTATGCCTGAGTCATATTACCTGGTGTGTAGCTTAAAATTGCACATTTTTACTTTAAATCCACTTGAAGTATAATTTTGTAATTTTAAATTCGTCTTGAGTTTTAGAATTTAAATATATATACATGTACATATATGCAGGATGAGAGCAGTATTGGTACAGGCTCAGTAAATCCTACCATTGATGAGCTTGCACAGATTCACGAGTCATCTACTGCATTTCAGGTCCTATAATTAAATCCTATGCAATTTCTAACTCTTTAAATCATGAGTGTGCATTTTATAAATATTGTGGCCTAATTCATGTTTTTTTAAAATATAGGATTTGGTAACAAAGACTTTTGGTGCTACAGAATCAATATCTATAGCAGGTGGTGTAGGAGCACCACGGGCTTGGAGCCCATGTATATATTTTTGCATTTTGGTGTGATGTTTTGAAGCATATCGGTGTGAGAAAGACTATCGGGTAACCAAAATTGTGTTGGGCCGATAGCATATAGTCTCACCAATGGGATAGAGTGGTTGGCAAGAGTCTTGATATCGAAGCAGAAGGAAAGAATTATGCCGACAGTATAAGTCTTGGCGAAAGTGAATTTAGTGTTAGGTCATCGGTATAACGAGTGCCATCAGTGGAGAGGTGAAAGGTTTCACCAACGCTGTTCGTCATGCTGATGAAGGAGATCCGATGGGAAAGAGTCTGGCCAACAGGATCCGATGGGAAAGAGTCTGGCCGACGGGATAGGGCCAAGGCTCATCGAAGTAACAATGGACATCGGGAGAAGATATGAAAGTTAGGACGACGGTGGGAGGTCTGGCCGATGAGTCAGTGTTCATCGGCGTAAAGGGAGTCATCGGCAGAAGAGGCCGAAGTCTTAGCGATGGAGAGGGTCTCGCCGATGGAAGCGAATCAAAGGTCATCAGGGAGAGATGACATATCGGTGGGAGAGATTCAGGACAGACTGATAGATGTTATCTCGCCGATAGGCGAAGACCAAAGCCACAAACTGTTATTTCAGGGTGATATGCGTTATCGAAGGAGAAGGGAAAAACTATGCCGACAGTGGAAGTCTGGGCGATGAAAAAGGCATCGGTGAGACGAAGAACCTGTGTCACCGATGAGAACCAAATAGACAGGAAACCCTAACTATCTGATAATAGACATGATGAATGGTATAAGAATTGTTCTTGACTTTGAAAAGGGGTTTGAATGGTGAAAGATTGGAGAACATACATTGAATGTAATAAAGAAACTTCTGATAATAGAAACTTTGACAGTTTGCATCCATTTGTATTTTGTCTGTAGAATACTTGTATAATCTAGTTTTTGCAGTAGAGTAGATAGTTTAATTTCTATTCTTTTGTTTCTATTTGTGCAAGATGTCTCTGTCTTGATGCCCCTGCATTTTCCTTGTACAGTCATGGAGGGTTATCAAGAAGAGACCTTGTTTCTTTTGTTTCTATTTGTGTTAGTGATTGGGCTATTAGAGAGAGGCCATGTGAACTTGTACTAGGTGAGCTGTGCCATAGTCTGGCTAGTATGCAAGTTACAGTTTAAGAGACAGGGGTGAAAATAGAGTAGAAGAAGTTGAGTACCAAGCAATTAGAACCCTAGACCCAGAGAGGAGGGCTAATAACAAACTCAAGAAGGCTATAAGCCTTGGAATTGAGAATCTTGGAAGCAGTGAGGACAAAGAAGAAAGTCCCACACCAAGGACGTAGTGTCTGTATTGGGAATAATAGACTGGTAAGCTTTTCACCTCTGTAATAGACTGTTTAGGTTGAATTAGGCATTTTGGGTAGAAAATGTCTTTAAGCACTTGGATTGGTAGGGAGACTTGGGTATTATTTAGGTCTTGAAGTGTTGATTCAAGATAGGTTTGCTAAACCCATAGGCCTCCCCATCAAATTGGTATCAGAGTAGTTAAAGATTTGGGCTATTCCTAGGGTGGAATAGAAGAAGTTGTATGTCATCACTGAGTCCAAGTGAGTCTGTAGGTTCATCCAAGAAGATGGTGACTAATGCAGAATTGGCAAAGAAGGTTGATGATCAAGAAGAGGAGTATAGGCTCCTATAGGAAAGATTAGTAGAAATGGAAAGTAAACTGGGTGTAATGATGGAGAAGACTGAAGAAGTCAGGTAGAAAGTAAACAAGGAAAAAGGTGTGTCTATAGAAGATGAAGAGCCCACACCTGATCCTAAGTTGGAAGAAGAACCTTTCTTGAAGGCCTTGAAATCCATGAGTGGCAAGTCATTGGAAGGAGTTCCTTTTTTTAGTGGAAAGATGGGACCTGATTTGGTTATGGAATGGATAGAAGGTATAGAAAATCACTTTGAATGTGATGGAGTGATGAAGCACAAAAGGTGGTGGCTAAATCCAGACTTAGAGGAGCTGCCTTGACATGGTGGAAATTTGTTCAAACTAAAAGAGAAAAAGAAGACAAGAAACCTATAGCCACTTGGAAGGGTATGGTGGCTAAAATCAAAGAAGTATACATGCCTGGAGGTTATGAAGTCTAGTTGTACAAGAAACAGCAAAATTTGAGACAAAGAGAATTAGATGTCAGTGCATACACTGAGGAGTTTCAAAAACTATGCCTGAGGTCTAAGGTGATGGAAGATGAAAATGTGAAAGTAGCAAGATATCTCAATGGATTGAGGTGGAGTATTCAAGAGGAAATCACCTTATTCAGCCCTACAACAGTGCATCAAGGCTATCAGCTAGCACTCAATGTAGAGGAGAAGAGTAAGAAGAAGCAAGAGACAAACAGTAGATCAAGAGGAAGAGGTAGAGACAACAGAGGAAGAGGGAATTATGGTGGTAGGAATACTGATCAAAGACCCCAAGGAGAATCCAAACTCACAGAGCAGGGTGGAGAGACTACTAGTAGAGGAAACTACAGAGGAAGGGGATCTAACAGAGGAAGATTAGGAGGATCAAGTAGAGGATCCTACTTTGCCACTATGAAATGCTACAATTATGGTCAATTGGGCCATCCAGCATATAGGTGTCCTGAAAAGGGCACATCTTCTTCTCAAGGAGTTGATAAAAGAAATCATTATGTACAAGATGATGCTTCAAGCAGCAAATCACTTGAAGTCAGTCTAGCCTCAGAAGTGGGAGAGAACATCATGGTCAGGAGAACCTTGATCAAAGAACCAGTGAAAGCTGAACCAAGCTAGAGGAGAGCATTATTCAGAATCAGATGCAAGATTATGAATAAGGTATGTCAAGTAATTATAGACTCAGGGTCTACTGATAACATAGTGTCTGATGAAGCAGTTAGAAAACTGAATTTGCAAAGAATACTTCATTCAAATCCATATAGAGTCACATGGTTAAATAAAGGTCAGCATGTGATAGTCAATGAGCAAACTTGGGTAGAGTTTGGTATAGGTGGATACAAAGACAACATACTTTGTGATATCCTACCTATGGATGCATGTCATCTGCTATTGGGCAGACCATGGCAGTTTGACCGGAAGGCCATACATGATGGTGAGAAGAATGCATATTCTTTTCAAAAAGATGGTGTCACCTATAAAATTCAGTCATTGGAAGATGAAGAAGCAAATAAGACTAAGAGTCCTAGTGTCTTGATTGTGAGTGGAAATGAGTTTTTGAACACTCTTAAGGAGGATGATATTGGTTATGCTATCATAGTGAAGCCTAAGGAGGAGCAAAAAGGCAAAAAGGTAGTGATCCCAAAAGAGGTGCAGACTATACTGGAACAGTATAAGGACATCATTAGTGATGGAACACCAGCAACACTACCTCCACAGAGAACTATAAGCCATCAGATAGATCTGATTCCAGGAGCATCTTTGCCTAACAAGGCTCCTTACAAGATGACTCCAGAACAACATAAGGAAATAACCAGACAAGTACAAGAACTACTTGACCAAGGATTGGTTAGAAAAAGCATAAGTCCTTGTGCAGTGCCTACAGTGTTGGCACCAAAGAAAGGAGGAACATGGAGATTGTGCACAGACTCCAGAGATATCAATAAGATCACCATAAGATACAGGTTTCCAATTCCTAGAATTGAAGATCTTATGGACTGTATAGGAGGAGCTAAATACTTCACTAAGATAGACCTGAAAAGTTGTTACCACCAGATCAGAATCAAGGAAGGTGATGAATGGAAAACAACCTTCAAAACCACAGAAGGACTGTATGAATGGCTTGTTATGCCATTTGGTTTATCAAATTCTCCCAGCACATTCATGAGGCTCATGAATGAAGTCCTCAAGGATTATACGGGTAAATTTGTAGTTGTTTATCTAGATGACATCTTGATTTTTAGTCAAACTAAAGAAGAGCATCTTGAACATGTAAATACTATTTTGAAAAAGTTACATGATAACAACTAACTATAAATTTGGAGAAGTGTGAATTCATGAAGCAGAAATTGGTATACTTTGGTTTTGTGTTGTCCAAAGGAGAATTGAAAATGGACAAGTCAAAGGTAGAAGCCATATTGAGTTGGCCTACTCCCAGAGTAGCAACTGAGGTGAGAAGTTTTCATGGCTTAGCTCAGTTTTATAGGAAGTTCATATGGAAATTTAGTGCTATTTGTGCACCCATGCTTGATACGATCAAAGGTGGGATGAAAACAAAGTTTCAGTGGACACAAGTAGCTAATAACAGTTTTGAATTGTAGAAGAAAGAAGTAGCCACATGGCCAGTGTTAGTGCTGCCTAGTTTTGACAAGTTGTTTACTTTAGAATGTGATGCTAGCAATATTGCAATAGGGGCAGTACTCAGCCAAGAGAATAGACCAGTAGCCTTTTTCAGTGAGAGGCTGAATGAAGCAAAGAGTAGATACTCTTCATATGACTTGGAGCTCTATGCTCTAGTCCAAGCACTTAGAAAATGGAGACATTATCTCCTACCTAAGGAATTTGTTGTGTATACAGACAATCAAGCTTTGAGTTTTCTGAACTCACAAGATAAGTTGAGCAATAGGCATATCAAGTGGATGGAGTACTTGTAGTCTTATACATTTACAATTAAGCACAAGAAGGGACAACTCAATAAAGTAGCAGATGCTTTAAGCAGGAGGCTGCTCACAGTACAAGAAGTGCAATTAAGAAGCATAGGGATGGAAGAGTTCAGAGCCCTTTACAATGAAGATGAAGATTTTGCTGAAGCATACAAGGTCTGTCAAGACTTTGAAAATCACTTTCATAGTGAATTTGCAGATTACACATTGCAACAGGGATTGCTGTTCAAAGGTGGACAGTTGTGTGTGCCAAAAGGATCCATGAGAGAAAATCTCATACAGGAGAAGCATAATGGCAGTTTGAGTGGCCATTTTGGTCTGAATAAAACATTAGAGTTAGTCTAGAGGTTCTACTATTGGCCAAAGATGCACAAAGATGTGAGAAAGTATGTGGAGCAGTGTATCATCTGTCAGAAGGCCAAGGGAACTTCTCCAAATGCTGGACTGTATCAACCATTACCAATTCCTTCCAGACCATGGGATTGTGTAAGTATGGATTTTGTAGTTGGTCTACCAAAGACTAAGACTGGTTTTGATAGTATTTTTGTAGTTGTTGATAGATTCAGCAAGATGAGTCATTTCATTCCCTGTAAGGTGACTCATGATGCCAGTCATATAGCTCATTTGTTTTTCAAAGAGGTCATAAGGATTCATGGACTACTAGCAAGCATCGTGTCTGATAGAGATGCTAAGTTCATGGGACATTTCTGGAAAACTCTATGGTAGAGGTTAGGAACAAATTTGTCTTTTGGATCAGCATATCATCCACAGACAGATGGCCAAACAGAAGTGGTAAATAGGACATTGGGCAACCTGTTAAGGTGTTTGACAAAAGAATATGGATAGAGTTGGGATCAAGTCATTTATCAGGCAGAATTTGCCTATAATGACAGTGTGAATAGGACTACTGGCAAAAGTCCATTTGAGATAGTGTATGGAATGCATCCTCGAGGTGTATGTGAACTCTGACATCTTGGAGACATGGAGTTTAGAAGTGATCATATGGAGGATTTTGCACAGTCTATGAAGGAGATTCATGACCAAGTGAAGCAGCAATTGATGGAAAACACCCTGAAGATCAAAGATAGGGTAGATGCACATAGGAAGGACATTCAATTTGCAGTTGGTGATTTAGTCATGGTTCATTTGAACAAAGCCAAGTTGTAAAAAGGGATACCAACCAAACTACAGATGAGATGGATTGGTCCTTGCAAAATTCTGAACAAGTATGGCAACAATGCTTATAGAATTAATTTACCAGCAGACTTGGCAATTTCACTAGTGTTCAATGTTTAGGACCTAGTGCCATATAAAGGTCCTCATCCAGCAGCAGGGGAATCTAGTTCAGAAGCTGCACAGACAGTGAATGATGTGACCTTGCCTCCAAAAATCAAACCACAGGCTGAGAGAATTCTGGATTCTCGAGTGCAGAGACAAACTAGACATGGCGTGTACATGGGGCATCTGGTCAAGTGGCAACAATTGCCTGAAGCAGAGGCTACCTGGATTGCTAAGTCTAAATTCAAGAAACGGGGCATTGATTTTGCCTTGTTGTCACCAGAGGTGACTTGACTTTTTCTGCGCTGGGGGAGTATGGTGCAGGAGCACCACAGGCTTAGAGCCCATGTATATATTTTTGCATTTTGGTGTGATGTTTTGAAGCATATCGGTGTGAGAAAGACTATCAGGTAACCAAAATTGTGTTGGGCCGATAGCATATAGTCTCACCGATGGGATAGAGTGGTTGGCAAGAGTCTTGATATCGGAGCAAAAGGAAAGAGTTACGCCGATGGTATAAGTCTTGGCGAAAGTGAATTTAGTGTTAGGTCATTGGTATAACGAGTGCAATCGGTGGAGAGGTGAAAGGTTTCACTAACGTTGTTCGTCATGCCGATGAAGGAGATCCGATGGGAAAGAGTCTAGCCAATGGGATCCGATGGGAAAGAGTCTGGCTGACGGGATAGGGCCAAGGCTCATCGGAGTAACAATGGACATTGGGAGAAGATATGAAAGTTAGGCCGATGGTGGGAGGTCTGGCTGATGGGTTAGTGTTCATCGGTGTAAAGGGAGTCATCGGCAGATGAGGCTGAAGTCTTAGCGATGGAGAGGGTCTCGCCGACGAAAGCGAATCAAAGGTCATCGGGGAGAGATGACATATTAGTGGGAGAGATTTGGGATAGATTGATAGATGTTATCTCACTGATAGGCGAAGACCAAAGCTGCAAACTGTTATTTCAAGTGATATGTGTTATCAGAGGAGAAGGGAAAAACTATGCCAACAGTGGAAGTCTGGGTGATGAAAAAGGCATCGGTGAGATGAAGAATCTGTGTTGCCGATGAGAACCAAATAGACAGGAAACCCTAACCATCTGATAACAGACATGATGAATGGTATAAGAACTGTTCTTGGCTTTGAAAAGGGGTTTGAATGGTGAAAGATTGGAGAACATACATTGAATGTAATAAAGAAACTTTTGATAATAGAAACTTTGACAGTTTGCATCCATTTGTATTTTGTCTGTAGAATACTTGTATAATCTGGTTTTTGCAGTAGAGTAGACAGTTTAATTTCTATTCTTTTGTTTCTATTTGTGCAAGATGTCTCTGTCTTGATGCCCCTGCATTTTCCTTGTACAGTCATGGAGGGTTATCAAGTAGAGACCTTGTTTCTTTTGTTTCTGTTTGTGTTAGTGATTGGGCTATCAGAGAGAGACCATGTGAACTTGTACTAGGCGAGTTGTGCCATAGTCCGGCTAGTGTGCAAGTTACAGTTTAAGAGACGGGTGAAAATAGAGTAGAAGAAGTTGAGTACCAAGCAATTAGAACCCTAGACCCAGAGAGGAGGGCTAATAACGGACTCAAGAAGGCTATAAGCCTTGGAATTGAGAATCTTGGAAGTAGTGGGGACAAAGAAGAAAGTCCCACACCAAGAACGTAGTGTCTGTATTGGGAATAATAGACCGGTAAGCTTTTCACCTCTATAATAGACTGTTTAGGTTGAATTAGGCATTTTGGGTAGAAACTATCTTTAAGCACTTGGATTGGTAGGGAGACTTGGGTATGATTTAGGTCTTGAAGTGTTGGTTCAAGATAGGTTTGCTAAACCCATAGGCCTCCCCATTAGCAGGCCAGTAGGACGCGAGAGATGATGAGCACATTGTGGTATGCTTACACACTTGAGTCTACATTTAAAAATTTAATTTCATGGTTTGGTTCTAAATATTTGATTTAAATAATATGCACATGCAATTTTGACATTAATTTATTTGCAGCTTCTTTTTTCTTGTACACAACATGAGCCACCCTTTGAGTCGCCTGGAACCAAAAGGAATCTTCAAATTGATGATGATAAAACTTAGGGTGTAATTTGTTGTATTTATTTCATCCAGACTACATGTGTATTAGAGTATTTATTTCATGGATCTTTTGACTATTTCAGTATTGACTTCATTGACTATGACTATTTCAGTATTTTTTTGATGGACTGTTATTATTTGAGTATTTATCTCATAGACTATTTCATCTATTTCATAGACTATTTTAGTATTTGTTGAATGTCCACTATGCATCTATATGAACTTTTGTTTCATAGAGTATTTACTTAAAATCATGTGTTTAATTGTAATATTGCAAGTACTAATTCTAATTAGATAAGAGGAAAATACAATTACATGTCTTAATTGCAAGTCCTAATTCTAATTAAATATTGAAGTGGACTAATTGGGAGTCCTAATTCTTTGATTGTAAGTCAAAATTCTAATTGTAAGAGGAAAATACAATCACATATTAAATTATAAGGTCATATTAATGTTAATATATATATATATATATATATGAATGATCCTAGATCATCTTAATTAACATTAGTTAATGCAAAAAATGACATTATTTACTATTCTATACTAATTATGTTTTTCCATAGATCAAGGTAACAACTTTGATCCATGCATGCATGCTCTTGTGACAACTTATTTGTGTGAATTTGGAATGGTTAAATTCGCCTGAGTAAATAGGCATATAAGTGACTATATATGACAATAATGGAAAAAATATGATATGCCAAATTTAAATCAATGAACAAACTAATATAGAATGAAGAAACTTGAAAGGATTAAAGACATATGAATATGGCAATGTAAACACTCAAAGTTTTGTGAGATAAGTTGAAAATAGAAAACTCATACAAATAGGTGCCTTATGAAGAGGAAAAATAATTTAAAATACCCAAAGAGGTGGCATATGAAGAGATAGAAAACAACTCTAGTCCTTATATGAATGGTTAGGTTCTTTGCCAAACATATGGCACTCTTACTATCACATAGAACTTTAATAGTTCTTTTTTTTTTTTACTTTTCTAAAATGAAGTGTGAGATAATTAACTATATGAATTTTTCATGCAATCTACTCTATGTCTCTTTGTCATTTTCATTTCTGAGATGCACTTGAAAGTAAAAGAAACTTTTAATCTATTATAGTAAGTAAAAATAAGTACAATCTAGATCTAACACTACCTAAGAAACCAACAAATAAACTTAAACTAAATTAAGAAACAAAAACAAAGTGTTATAGTCCTCAAGCAAGATGAGTGATCTAATTACTAAGAAATGAAATTGAAGATGCAAGAAGATTAGAAGAGAAGATAAACAAGAAACCAACTCAAAGAACAAGAGATTAATACCTTCAAAGATCTTCTAACCTCCTTCACTCCTTGACAAGGTGGAGGAGCTCGCACCCACTAGCTCCTAGCTTTACCCAAGTTGATGATTTGAATGTGGATTGCTCTTGTAAATGCATTATAATATGGGTTGGATTGGATAGATTTGGCTAAAGATTGGGATGATATTGGATATGGATGAATGAGATAAAAAGCTATGGATATTTTGGCATTATGATGATGAGATGAGGGAGATTTGGAGGGATTTTGGCATGATAATGTTGCTAAGAAGATGGCTAAGGAGAGATTTGGGCAGCGTAAGATTGAAATGAGAAGTGTTGAAAATGGCTTATATGAGGGCTCTATTTATAGGCAAATTGAAGGGAATTTGAATCCACTAGCTAGGATTCAAATTTGATATCAAGGGTTGAGATGAGAGTGTTAGACACACAAGTATACTAAGAGGGGGGTGAATCAGTATACAACTAAATTTTACTTTCAACAAATTCAACTTATCTGGAGCATATTAAACCTTAAGTATTACAACATTAACATGAACATGAAAGAATGACACAATGCACATCAACACATAACACTAGATATAAGTGGAAAATCATAGAAGGAAAAAACCACGGTGAGGATTAACTCACAATATATGAAGCTCAAATAGTGACTTCATTTTAGGGGCTTTAACCCAAGGAAGCTACTACTCCCTAAGTAACTTTGGTTTAGGCTTACACCCAAGGAAGCTTCTACTCCCTGATGACTTTGTTTTAGGTTCACTCCCAAGGAAGCATCTACTCCCTGAAATGAGAATACAAAAGATTACAGTATAACAGTCTTTTCTTACTGTATGAAAACTGTCATTCAAGCTCACACCTTTAATGATTGCACTTCTACCTCCTCACACTTTATTCTAAAGATCTAATCAATTAGGTACACAATATACTTGATCACTATTGCAAATATGTCTTCAAGATGAATCTGGATAGCATCAACAACATTTGCTCTTTCTTCCACAGTCGCACATAAAAAATGCATTTATTCTGCTTTTATTTGCTTGCGAACCTTTTTCATCATCTTGCAATCATGCTATACATCACTCACTTTGATTCATTTATATATACATGATATTACATTGATTACATTGTTTGTCGGCTAGATACAACATGAACAATACATTTACAAGTCGACAAGACAACACACACTATTAAACATGTAGGTGCTAATTGAAACAACATATTACACCAGCAGAAGATTCAGGCTTTATGGGCCCCAACACTTTCTTAAATAGGTCCAAAACATCCTTCATAGCTTCAAACACCAATGAATGACATTCACACACTCCGTTCATTTGAAACTAGGACAACTTTAAGAAAAACACATGAAGACTTGAGGTATAATGGACATATCAACTTGTAAACCTTGTGCCGTACTGGAAACAAGAAAGATATCCATGAAAATTTTTCTAGATGAGTTCACATGACTCATAAAACACCCCCATACACTCCTTTTCCACCGCACATCAAAGAATTGTGTCGCACAACTTCAAACATTTACTCTGCAAACACTCTGTTATTCAGAACACACTGCACTATGTTGTCAACGGAAAAATTGAGTTGTGGACCACCAAGAAGCCTAAAATAGAAAAGAGGCATGCAATGCACATCCAAGAACATGTTCACAAAATTTCAAAGTCAATCATTCACTTATGGCAGAATGTCGAGCATTCCAGTGGGTCTTCAATACTGCACCATTTTGCCAAAGCACATTCCGATGTTCTATCATACATAACTTTCACAACAGAGGTAAATATGATTTGAGACTTTGGAAATAGCACCTTCACTACCTTCTTGACACAATCTCAGAACCACATAGCCAAATATACAACTGTGGAGGAATGTAGAGCATTCTATCACCCTGCTAGGAATACCTTCACAAAACCAATTCTATCTTTAAGTTGTCAAAAGAAAGACATTCTTCCGGTGATCAAAACATCATGAAACTTGGAACATACATAAAATAACACTGTATAAAGATATGTTCCAAACCACAAAATCCCAATAGCACAATGATGAAAATGCGGAGCAATCTTCTAGACAATCTTCATAGAGTAGACATTCTGAAACAAAGACTATCACCTGCTTCCAAAGGCCAAGCCTTCATTGCATTACCACATACAACTTAGGATCAGTAGGATAGATCATACAACATGCTTCAAGCCATCAGGCATCCTTCCTTAACATCTGATTCTCTTAGTGCTTCTAATCCCATATTAATAAGGCTTCCAACTCAACTCTGCAACTTTGATTAGGAATGTAGCTTTTATGACCTCCAATCATGAGCTTTTCTCTTCCTTACTTTCATGATAGTGTTAACATTAGTGTATGCTATGTTGACATCAATACATATGCTATATTGACATCAATGTATGCTATGTTGACATCAATGACAACACATATGGCCAACAGAGAGGATGAGATCAAGGGCTAAGATCTCATCAACAAAGATGGAGGGTTGTGACTAAAAGTGAATTTCAAATTCACCTTGGGAAGGGTGAGGAGGATTAAAAATGAATTAAAAATCCATTTTGGGAAGAATTGGATTAAGACATGTCAATGAATTAAAAAATCATTTCCATTGGAGAGTGTTGAATATGAATTTAAGTTTATTGGTGAGTGTGAGAGTCATGTGACACATGGATGCATTTAGCAATCACATGTGTGAGCTCTTTGTCTAAAAACGAGCTCTAACATGTGTTAGGGTAAAATGCGGTTTAATCAAATGAACAATAATAATTCCAAACATCAACAGAATAATGAAAACAAGAAAGATTGAATGAAAAGAGCAATGAATACCACAATGCAAACCTTCCATGTTTCAAAGCTTCTGTTGTTCGCCTATTACAACCGTTCTTTGCTGATGAAGTAGGCCCTCAGTGAGTGCACTCTTTTAGCTGTGTTGTAGGATGTTAGTAGTAAATGGCTGTGTTGATAAATATTGTTGTGAAGTGGAGCTTCAAAGCAAATGGTGATCTCAAGTAGATTGTATTGGGGGTGCCAAAGGTGCACAGGTAGAATTTCTGTAGAGTAACAATACAAATAACTTGGATGATTAGAATGGAGGGATGAGGCTTCTTTTATAGACTCAGAAGAATGAGAATCAATGGTTGAGAGGAAGTGTGATGATCAACAGCTGAGGATGGTTGAGGAATGTGCAACCAGTGGAAATATGACAAGTGTCTCACCTCCATCATGAAAGAGGGGATTTGACAATATTGATTGGAGAGTTAACTCTTTTAACTGATCAATTAACAAACTTGATTAGTCAATTGGAAGAATGAATTATGGAATTGACTGAATTGATTGAGGGATTAACTCAATTGACTGGTTAGTTAACACTTTTGATTGATTAGTTAACTAACTTTTGATTGATTAGTTAACTAACTTTTGATTTGAGAAGAAATAGGACATGTGGGTGAGGGAAAATAAGGTAATTAAATATTTAATATATTTAATTACACATGCAACCCGGTGAGGTGGATTTTTGGAATTAGAACTTAGGATAGAGGAATTTGGTTTAATTAAATAATTTAGGATTATTTAATTATGTGAGACATTAGAAGAATTTAGGGAATTTAATTAAATAAATAGATTTTATTTAATTATGGGATAGTGAATCGATTAAATAAATTTAGAATATTTATTTAATTGGTAGAAGACTGGAATAAATATTTAGGATATTTGTTTAGAATGGTAGGAGGAATTCAAAAGGGAAATAAATATTTAGAATATTTATTTAGAATGAATCATGCCATTTTTAGGCGTATACATTTTGCCCCTCTTTGATGCAATGCAGTTTACAGCGTTGCTTCAAAGAATAAATAGTCTGATAGTGATACAAGCCCCAGTTTGCGCCTGGTACAAGTTTGATGACAGGATGCCCCCTCAGGAGATTGGACGGGGAGAAGGCAGAAGGCATGAGATGAACAATCTCACGATGAAGAAGGTTAGGTTTGAAGAAAATGGGATGAAGAAAAGAGTCGAATGATACGTGATGCAAGAAGAATGATGACACACACAAGAAAGTGAGCAAGTATGCACAAATGATACAAGAACAAACAAGGTATTGCCCCTGTCAAGCAGTAAACCAACGATATACTAATAACAATGTATGACAGTGTTGTCATGGCAGGGGATGATATATCCCTAGACCAACACGGCAGGCATGTTGTCATGGCGGGGAATGATAGATCCCTAGAGCAACATGAAGGATAGTGTCTGGTTTCAGGAAATGAAGCATGTCGTGTAAGACGTGTACATTGGTCTAATTTCGACAATGCAACATCTTGTATAAGACAATTGATTGATTAACTGATCGAGTTGGTTTACGACCAGACAAGGATCAAGACCACTGATTGTGATTGGATCATTTGTGCAAGATTGACTTGACTTGATTGGTATGGATTAAGGATGGACCTGTATTTCGGTCATTGCTCAGACTGACTGGACAAGGATGAAAGATATGATGATAGATAGAAATATGATTGATAGAAGAAAGACTCGATAGAAGGACTCACAAGCTTTTGTAAACATTGATACTCTGCATTTTGTGGAGCTTTTATTGCATGGGATATGGATGTATGGATGTATTATGGATGCTTTGCTTTTGACATCTTGAAGGGGCAAGTATTTTGAAGTGCTTTATTTCATCATTGGGCATTTTTTTAGTACTTTTTCTGAAATGTTGTAAGTTAGTACAAGCATCTAGGTATAATTGAACCGAGATGACCTGAGTACTGCTTACATGGATTTTGATTTAGCAAGTTAATACAAGCATCGAGGTATAATTGAACTGAGATGACCTAAGTACTTCTTGCATATCAATAGACAAGGATTGCCCCTGTTCATGTTAGACCTTTGATGTCCTCGATGATCTGTTGTTGATCATGTCTTTAGACAAGGTTTCACATTACTAAAGTTTAATCCACAAACAACAAACAAAGAAAATAATCATGCCCCCATCATAGCATCTCTAGCTTTTGGCATCCTTGAGTAGCATAGGAAGGCATGATAGCATGAATCAAGATGCTGTAACTTAACTATGATTTCAATCCACAAAACATTCTTGCATTTAGATGTGTTTATTTCTTGCTGTAATTTGAGTAGAATCATTTAGAAAGCCTTGGGTATTTCGCCTTGCATTTGAATGGGTTAAGCTGTTCATAGTCAAGATTTCTACTTGAAGTGCAGGTTCTACTTGCATTTGCTAGTTTGGTGAGAAGATTGCACAATCCTTATTGGGGAGACGAACCCTAAGGGACTGACCTAGTGCCTCGGGGGCTCATTGCTAAATGGCCTTGCCTATGTGACGACGCAGAGGCAACGTAGTTCGGGACTTGGACTTTGATGGACCTAGGATATGGATCGGATGAGACACAATATGGAACATATATGGATCAGACAAGACATGATATGGATTAGATATGGAACAGATATGGATCAGATAAGACACGATATGGAACAGATATATCGATGACAAGGAAACACCATAGGCAGGTAGATGGATGGGTGATAGAGAATGGAATGGGTAGGTATGAGGATGGGCAATAGTGGATAGAAGGAAACAAGGATGTGATCTCCAAGGACTATGTCGCATAAGAATAACATGCCCCATTGTAGGTAGAATATGGAGGATTTTTCATGACAATGCTTAAGACAAAGGAGGAGGATGAGAGGATAATGAAGGATTTATGTGGTTTTGGAGGGATAAGGTATGTCAAGAGACATCTAGAACATTTGTCAACATTGTGCCCCCAATCTTTATCAAGATCAAGAAAAATAGAGGAATGGAAGATTAGGATGGATGGACTGGACCATATAGGTATGTAATGGATAGAGGAATAGGATAGGAAATGGTATGAAGGAAACTAGTAGGAGAAAAGTGATATGCTGATGAGATAAGGTGCCCCCAAGTGTAGGTGACATAGGAGATCAACTTACACATGATGCCTGTTTGCTAGGTTTTCATCATGGTACTTATCCAAGGCGTCTATTTGCCAGATTTTCACCGTTGGACGAAGGGTTTTTTCTTTTTTTTTTGAATATTTAGATAGGAGAAGGTGGATATGGAAAGGAGAAACTCAAGCATCTAGCTCCCTGAAAGGTGAGAGTCCCGCTAGATGGATGTTGTCGCATGGACTATGTCAAGTGTGCTCATAGATGTTGGTAAGGGAGTGCATGAAAGTGAGATATGAGTATGTAGATAGCGGATTATGGAAGGTGCGATAGTGGATGATGATGTAGAATAGAAGACTTAAGCAAGGATGGAAGGAAGGTTTATGCAAAAGCATGGACCATAGGATGGGGGAGATATGTAGGATAGTAGTGGAGTGGAGGGGAGATGGAGTTATATGGAAGTGTTGTGGAATGGAAGGGAACCATGACCAACGGTTGCACATACTGTGATAAACATTGAAGCTGATGATGGGAAGGTGGTGTAGGAAGCAATGGAGAGTTTTTCTTGGTGGATGAATGATATAGGCATTTAGGGACCCACATAGACTGTGCATTGTTTTGATTTTTGTTTGTCATGTGGGATGGAAGGATTTGATACTTTTGGATGGAATTGGAGAAAGTGAATGGTTGGAATTCTTGAGAGGTGGATGCCTCATGCAACTTGAGGGCTTTTTGCTTAGGCACCCAAACCATTTTGTTTTTAGATAGTACCTGTGAAGGTATGGGTTTGGGTGTATGCAGCGTTTGTGCAGCTTCTGAGATAATTATTTGTTGCTTGGGGACCCACACTTTTTTCAATTTGGCATTGAGGTGTGTGGGTGTATGCAGCTTTTGATATGGATAATTCTTTGATTCTTGGCTTTTATATCCTAGGTCATGAGGACTCTTAGGATTTGTGAGGTTATAGGTAGAGGCATCCACATATTTGTCATTGAATCCCCTTGGGATGATGGAAGTGAGGTTGGTGAAAGCTCCTTGTTTAGACAATATGTGCATTTGTCAGCCATGATTGGGATATTTAGAGGATTCATAGATGGATGGATAAGGTGTTGGAAGTGGTGGTAGGATGCATAGAAGTCTATTAGGAGTTGGAAGTAGTGGAGGTAGATTGGATGGTGGAAGGTGTATGGTCACATGCTTTTGACAAATGTAGGATGATGGAGGTGGAATGGCGACATATGTTTTGGGGATATGATAGGGTTTGCGATGGAAAGTAGTAGACTTAGGAGGAGTGGAGGAAGTACCAACATCTTGAGATTGCTCACCTTGGGGTATGTATCCAAGGCCGTATGAAGGTGGAGGAACATTGACATGGATAGGTTCCAAAATACCTTGTTCATGAAGGCCTAAGCCTTTACCTTGATAGTTCATATTCTAGAGTATGCAGTGGACCATGGGATCATGTATAGGTGCACTAGCAGTGAGTTCCTTATTAGATGAGGAAGGCGAGATAGTGGATAATGGTTGTTGGTGTTCTAAGGAGAACATTCATGCATGAAGGAAGTAAGCCCAAGGATATAAGACGATGGATTTGTAGCTTGGTCAATAATGGATGGTGAAGGATCGTTAGAATCTTGATCATCACTATGCTCTTTAGGATCTAAGTTATTAGGTTGATCATTCGTGTGGACTTGGGAGGCAAGTGTCTCATCAGAGGAAATGAAAGTTGTTGGATCATGGATGGGATTAGATGGAAGAGGGATAGAAGAAATGGAGGCTTCTTGCTCATGAATGGGTATGGGATCAAGTTGTTCAAGGACATCTTCTTCATAGGGAATATCTTGATCATAGAACAAATAAAGGTTATGGATGGGTTGGAGTTGGGTTTCCATCTCATGTATAGGATCAAGTTGCTCATGGATAGCTTCTTCATCAAAGATAGTATCTTGATCATAGAAAAGATAAAGGTTATGCATGGGATGGAATTGGATTTCCTCTCATGTATAGGTGTTGGGAGATGGATAGGATCAAGTGGCTCATGGAGAGGTTCATTATTATGGATATCATCTTGATCATGGAAAAGATACATGTTATGGATAGGTTGCAAGAAAGTGATTTGATCTTGACTTAGACTAGGGATTAATGTTTCCTCATGCTTAGGATTAGACTCTTGACATACCTCTCGGGTTGCTTGAATGGAAGTGGATAGCTCTTGGATAGCTTCTTGGTTGACAACATAGATGTTTGATGGACCTTGACTTTGGTTCATGGTAGGAGGTTCTTTGATAAGCTCAAGGGGTTGCAAATGACATGAAGGATTTTTGGTAAGGTCAAGGACTAGAATTTGGGGACATGGTTGACTCTCTGCTAGTAGCCCTTGGATCACATCATTGGTAGGTGTATGGATAGGTGAATGAGGGGATTTAGCTTTCTCTCTAGCTTTTCTCTGGTTGTATAAATTTGGAAAAAACTCTTTCCCACCACTCATCTGATTCTTTTTTGGTCATCCATTTAGAGTTTGAGGAACTAGATGGTGGTGTTGGTGTAGAACTGGTATGTTTTGGAATATGTGTCTTAGAAGGTGGTGAAGGAGGACTAGTAGATGGGTGTTATACGAGTTCCAACTTGGCGTGGTGCTTGCCTTGTCATGAGTATGGGAAAAGGATATATGATTTTGGGGCGAGGCGTAGCTAGTACTGGCATGTTCAGCTTGCAAGATTGTCATTTCTTGTTGTAAGGCTTGGATTTGTTGAGAAATTGCTATACAATCTTGGGGTGAGGGACCTAAGTTTATTTGGAATTGTAGATATTGGACTTTTTGACCAATATATTCTAGTTGGTTTGCCATTGACACAAGACCGGAAGAGCTTACTAGTTTGGATGCGCTGAAACAGATGCGCAGCAGAAATGCACATATGCGTAGGAAGTCACAGTATATGCACCGTACTGGTGGAAAATGTATGAGTAGCAATAGTCTGTATATGCGCAGCAAGTCTAAATGTATACGCAGTAAGTCGACATAAATGCGCAAGAATAAAGAATGGATGCGCAACTCTGACTTTGTTGCAAATTTTTGGAGTTTTTCTGTTGTTTTTGGTATTTTTGGCTGGAAAAAAGGTCTTCTTGATATGATTTTATGAATTCACAACAAGAAAACACAGCAAGCACAAAGAATATTTTATAGTTTTTTTCATTATTTTTGTGGTTTTTCTGACTCTATTTCGGACTAACAGGAACAAAAGCAAGCACAAAGATCCTAGGCTAGAAATGGATTACAAGGGTTTTTGGCCACTAGAACAAGAGGTGTTTAATGAGGGCAACCGTTCAAGTGGTTACACATGCGGCGGCACTACTCTCTGTTATGGAGTCTCCCAGCCTCAAAGGGTTACGCCTTAGAGGGTTTTGGGGGAGGTTGGCCGTCGGTGTAACACAACAGCACTCATTGTAGGAGGTTTTCACCTCAAGCACATTTATTTTAAGTGGATTGGTAGGGCTTGGCTTTAGCTTGTTTCCACTCAGGGTCATTCCCACTTGGATAGGCGTGCATCCAAGGGCAGGCCCCTCTTAAAGGTTAAACAAATGGAATAACAAGTCTGGCACTCTAATCACCTAGTAAAGGGGAGAGCATAAGCCTATTGTCATTTGTCAAGCACAGAAGATATTGATTAATCCAACCTAGTTAAAAATAGAAGAACTAAATGGGCTAATCTACTTGGGCAAGCACACTGTTGTTAACTTTGAAGTGGTTAAAAAGATAGCATTGTTTATTACCATTTGTAAGATAGCAATAATCTAACTATGGAAGATAACATTCTTCCTAGTTAAGGCTATGTGGGATTTGTATGAACGTTCGTTTTACTATCCTTTTATAAATTGGAGTGTGAGTTTAGTAAATACAGCTAGATGAGTCTAAACCAGTGGCTTAACTTGCAAAACAGATCCACAGTATTCTTGCAAAGATGTTAGCGTTAGCAAAAATCTTATAAAAAATCCTAAAATCACTACCTACTACAGAAGCACCACTTCAGAGACTGAATGCGCAGAAACAGTCAACAGAAATTTACATTTTTCTAACCCTAGTTTGTAAAGATTTGGATAAAACTATATGTGGATGATCTCTTAGCTCAAATCTAACCTCACCATTGCATCCGGGGGGGCATTTTCATAAATTTTGAGTACAAATTTGCCTAGATTTCATGAAAAATAGAGCGTTTGGCGAAGAAAACAACGTTTCTAAAATTCACTGCAAAACAGATGCGCTACAGGAAGTAACATATGCGCTACAGGATGTAACATATGCGCTGCAGAATTTAACATATGCACTGCAGGATAATAGATGCACTGCAGGATGCAACAAATGCGTTGTATCATAGGTCATATGCGCCGAAACAGAGCGTATATGCGCATAAAGAATACATGCACCGTGAAAGAAGGTATATGCATCAAAACAGTGTTTAAAAGCGCAGTAAGAATGAACAGATGCACAGGAATAACATATGTGCCATAACAGTGTGTAGAAGCACAGTATCAAAGCATAGATGCGTAGGAATAACAAATGCGCCGCCAAAATAGGTATATGCGCCGTAGAAATGCTCAAATGCGCCGAAGTAGCCTGTGTGTGACCTGTACGGAACCTGTCTTCAACAAAGCTCAGATTTTGACAAGATAAAGGGGCAAAGGCCCCACGGTGGGCGCCAAAAATGTTAGGGTAAAATGTGGTTTAATCAAATGAACAATAATAAACCCAAACATCAACAGAATAATGAAAACAAGAAAGATTGAATGAAAAGAGTAATGAATAACATAATGCAAACCTTCCCTGTTTCAAAGCTTCTGTTGTTTGCCTATTACAACCATCCTTTGCTGATGAAGTAGGCCCTCAGTGAGTGCACTCTTTTAGCTATGTTGTAGGATGTCGGTAGTAAATGGCTGTGTTGATAAATATTGCTGTGAAGTGGAGCTTCAAAGCAAATGGTGATCTCAAGTAGATTGTATTGGGGGTGCCAAAGGTGCGCGGGTAGAATTTCTGCAGAGTAACAATACAAATAACCTAGATGATTAGAATGGAGGGATGAGGCTTCTTTTATAGACTCAGAAGAATGAGAATCAATGGTTGAGAGGAAGTGTGATGATCAACGGCTGAGGATGGTTGAGGAATGTGCAACCAGTAGAAATATGACAGGTGTCTCACCTCCATCATGAAAGAGGGGATTTGACAACATTGATTGGAGAGTTAACTCTTTTAACTGATCAATTAACAAACTTGATTAGTCAGTTGGAAGAATGAATTATGGAATTGACTGAATTGATTGAGGGATTAACTCAATTGACTGGTTAGTTAACACTTTTGATTGATTAGTTAACTAACTTTTGATTGATTAGTTAACTAACTTTTGATTTGAGAAGAAATAGGACGTGGGTGAGGGAAAATAAGGTAATTAAATATTTAATATATTTAATTACATGTGCAACCCAGTGAGGTGGAAAGTGTGAGGTGGATTTTTGGAATTAGAACTTAGGATAGAGGTATTTGGTTTAATTAAATAATTTAGGATTATTTAATTGTGTGAGACATTAGAAGAATTTAGGGAATTTAATTAAATAAATAGATTTTATTTAATTATGGGATAGTGAATCGATTAAATAAATTTAGAATATTTATTTAATTGGTAGAAGAATGGAATAAATATTTAGGATATTTGTTTAGAATGGTAGGAGGAATTCAGAAGGGAAATAAATATTTAGAATATTTATTTAGAATGAATCGTGCCAGTTTTAGGCATATACAACATGAAAAGGGAAAGATGAGTTGGAAGGGTCATGTGACCTTTGGAATAAAATATATTTTTTTATTTGTGGGGTGTGGGAATAGGTGTTAAGTGAGATTTGACCAAGTTAATCATGTGATTAACTTAATAAATGTGTCTTTAGTAAATTAGTGGATGGGCTAATGGAAGATTAAAATTAATTAAATAATGATTTATTTAATTAATTTTGGTCTAGGGGTCATGTAGGCTAGGGTAGCTAATTAAATAATTAGTATTTAATCAACTAGGCTAGGTTTAGGTGGTAGATTAGGGTAGATCAATTAAAAAATCATGATTTATCTAATTAATCAGGATTTAGGGAGATTGACAAATTAACCAAATAAATATTTAACATATTTATTTAATTAATTGGGATGAAGTTGTAAGGTGTAGTGCTTAATTAATTAAATTAATTCATTACTAAGGGTAAATTAGGGGTAAATAGCTAAGGGTAAATTAATTAAACAAATTGGATTTAGTGATGTGAGGATGCCGGAAAGTGGCTTGCGGGGGCAAGTCAATTTCAGGTGTCTATAGAAATTACTTCAAAATTAAAGAGATTGAGAGAAGCTTTTGAGCTTCTTGATGAACTATTGTCAACATGTCCTTAGAGAGTCCATCTTTAATTAATTTCTTCTCCTCTTCTAGCATTGGGGTACTCCACTTGATAGAAAGGGAAGATTTAAATTGGGATTGAATTGGGATTTTCTTTTAGAGGAAGATAGTATTAGCCTCCTACGATATGCACAAGAATCAAGAAGATAAAATTAGATTCCTGGCATAACTAAATAAGGGGATTTGGGATTGATTTGAGATGAAGATAGCATTATCTTCCTATGATATGCATGCATTAGGAATCTAGCATTAGCTTCCTATGATATGCAAGTGTTAGGAAGATAGAATTAGCTTCCAATTAAAACTAAACAAGAGGTTTTGGCATTGAGGCTACATAGAGCGGCATGGAATCTCCTAAGGTGATCCGATTCTTTGGGATGGGATGCACAACTTGCAAGAAATAATTATTGATGTAGCCCAATCTTTCTATCCTATGGTGAGAATTGTTTCTGAATCTACTCAAGTCTTTTATGCAAAAATTCTCCTCCCTAATGAATGAGATAGGGGGGTTTATATTGGAGAGGAATGGAGAAGGTTGGGGAATAAAATTGGATAAAGAGATGCATGAAAGAAAAAAGAAATCATGGAAGAAAGGATGGAAAAATATTGTCCATTGGGAGAGAAACTAGAAGAAAGCTAGAAAAAAATAAGAAACAAGGAAGGAAACAAGGATATTAGAAGGAAAAAAGGTTAGGAAGGATAGGAGGATGGAAAACATTTTAGGGAGGGTGCTAGGATTCTAAGACAACTTTTATCAAGGATAAAAAATCTATGAGAAGAAATAAGCATGCCACATGGGTTGCTCGCTAGATTACCAAATCATCATCAGACATGTAATGTGAACCATGCAATTTTGGTACTTACATATTGCCCCCTTGGTTATGGAATTCTACAAAGAAGGTAGGTGCCAATTCTTAAAATAGGCTTGATTAGGGATGGGGAATGATTGGATTAAGATGAGCATCTAGGTTGATATAATGAAGTAATGAAGATAATAGATTGGATTAGGATGGATAAAAGGGGATTAATTGGATAAGGGAATTGGATTAAGATGATTATGAGGTGATAATTTTAGAAGGATTAGGCATATGATGAGATGATTAGGATGAGGGCTAGTGGATTATGATGTGGATTATGGTAGACTTGATTAAGCTCAAATGATGGGATTAGATTAAGCTCAAGTGATGGGATTATGATTAGGGTTGATTAATGGATGAGATGATTAATGGATCGTGTGGATTATGATGTGGATTATGGGAAACTTGATTAAGACATGTGAAATTAGGACTTTAAGCAATATTAAGTAATTGCAAGTCTTAATTAATGTCCTATTTTCAATATCTCCTAAACCCTAAACCCTATAAATGCAAGTCCTAATTTCATGTCTTAATTAAAGTCCTAATTATTTCATCTCTTAATTAATGTCCTATTTTCATCTCCTAATTGCAAGTCAGGTATAAATGCAAGTCCTAATTTCATGTATTAAATTTTTAGTCCTATTTCATCTCTTAATTAATGTCCTATTTTCATCTCCTAATTGTAAGTCCTATAAATGCAAGTCCTAATTTCATGTCTTAATTATTTAGTCATAATTTCATCTCTTAATTAATGTCATATTTTCATCTCTTAATTGCAAGCTTCCTATAAATGCAAGTCCTAATTTCATGTATTAATTAAATCCCTAATTTCTTCTCCTAATTGCAAGTCTTAAACAAAATCCTAATTGAACATCTCTTAACTAGTGTCCTAATTTCATGTCCTTGAACAAGTTAATTAAGAAATAAATATAAATGGGAAAAAAATATGTATGTTATCAAAGAACCAACAATACTATTATAACATTCTACAAGTAAGAAAATTACAAGTATAGGAGTCATAATTCTAAGTCAAAATTACAATTACATGAGTCAAGTAATTCAAGGTTTTGGACTCCTAGATTATAGTAAATTGTAAAATATAAAATTTCTTTGATTTCAAGTGATGTCATCACACATAGAATGTACAAGTAATGGCAATTATGTCATCTAGTTATAGGAGACCTGAAACAAAGATGAAAAAAGTACAATGAACAAGTAAGTATGTGTACAATTAGTGCAAGTAAATAAATTAACTATAAATACATGAGTCATAACTATAAGTCAGGTGAGAAAATTATAATAAATAAAGTTGCACAGTTATAATAGAAATTCCTTACATTAAAGTGATGCATAGCATATGCAAATCTAATATTAATGTCACACGTTAAATGCACCAGTAGTGACAATCATGCCAACTAGTTGTAGGAGACCTGAAATACATTAAACTAAACCAAATCCAAAAGCTATTATTAAAGTAAATTAAACTTATCTAGGGGATTGCTTAAGGGGAGTTAAGAGGATAGCTTAAGGGGAGATGAAATCAATTAGTATTTTGGTAAGGGTGTGCTAGTAAATCAAATAACTATAAATATACTTAATCCTCAACTTGCATTCTAAACCTATTTCATTAAAGTTAATAAAATAAATCATAGTTACCTAACTTATGGAACATATAAATCAATTAAATATCAATATTATTAATCTTAAACTCACATCCTAGACCAAATTCTAAAGTTATTAAACTAAATCGTAATTACTGAATTTATGAGACATAGCTAGGGGATGGCGTAACGGGAGTTAAGAGGATGGATTAGGGGGACATGAAATCACTTAATAATGTGCTTAGATCATGAAGTAAATCAATTAGTGCTATCAATTAGATATGTATACAACTATACATTAGTCAAAAAATAAAGATTAAAAGTTTAAAAATTTCTACATACCTACAAACCATTTAAAAAATTTACTCCATTGTACAATCTGCATCCTCTCTTTTTTGTAATGCATCTATGATTGCCTCATGCTCTACCATAGAAAGTGTCCATAACTCTTTTGTGACAGGTCTCCCTTGATATCTCACTAATTGTATATTTGTTGCCACAACTAAATGCGAGTAGTGGAAAATTTTCTTATGTCTTTCATAATCTTCAAATGCATGTATACCATTCTTCCTTATCAGATATTTACATAGCCAAGTGCCAACAACAACCATAGAAACTATTGGATACTCAAATTTATCATCATCTACTCTAGGTTGTTAAAACTTGTGTTTTTCCTCAACACATCGAGCCAACCAATACTCTATTTCCTCTTCATTGCCTTCATGTGCAAAAACAACATACACATGTCCTACAAAAAACTTACAAATTCAATAAAGTAGGACATTATATATAAGTCACAAAGATATACATGCATGTATAGAATTTTATAGATTACAAAATAATGTAATGAAACTAAATATTGAATTAATGTAACTTCTTGTACAAGGTCTAAAATATGATCATAGTCATCTAATGCTTGCAATTGATTATCCTCTTGAAATGTAGTCTCATGTTGATCATGTATTTGTAGAGGTGCTAAGGATCTTTGTTTCCATCCTTCAACCTATTCTATGTTTTCACATGCTTCCCACTCACGTCTGATACAAAATTGACAAAAATATGCAAGAACCCTAGTCCATATAGTCCATGTGCTTGCATTTGAACTCTTAAATGAATATCATTTTGTTGATCCACTAATTGTCTCACAATCATAATAGGGAAGAATGTTTTCTTCTTCAACTAACCAAAAGAACTATTAAACTTTAGAGTTTTCACTTGATCCTATAGTCAATTTTGTATTACACCAATCCACAATTGCATGTGCATCTTTAAACTTTGTTGCATCCACAAATTTTAGTTGCTTCCTAGCAAGAGCTCTTTTTACACATGCTTCAGCTCCATCGTGTTCTCCTTTACCATGTCCAGCTTCAAAGAAACTCCAAATATGTTGGATATTGTTTTCTTTATGGGCCCTACATAACCAATAAAAAATTTGATCATTTTTTAATTATCGTATAAAATTGTGTGACCATATGAGATGTTGTGTCATCTAGATTTCTTTTTATTTTAAATTGTCATAAAATACTTTGAAACAATACTGCACAAACTCTAATGAATGCAACTAGTTATAACTCACATAAAATGATACTCCCTCAAAAAATTATGTCATCTTCTGTACTGTCAATTGCATGTATGTATACAATATGAACAAAGATGGCCACCTATATTGAGTTATAATATTGAGACTAAATCTCCTCTTGTGGATCAAGGGTATAGTTTTCTGTACAGTCAACCACTGAAGTATAGTTTCAATTGAAAATGTGTTTTTACATCTGCAAAATTGTTCATCAAGCCACCGAGCATATTGAGAGTTTCACATAAGTATACACAATCTTATTCTTGAAATCTACGATGAATGCATGCACACTACTTTATTATGTGACTAACTCACAACACTTTCTAGTTTTTCCATCCTTCAATGGATATTAAACATTGTTGAACCCCTTCACATCCACTAATTGTTTTTCAAAATCATGTGAATTAATTTCATGCATGCATCCTCCTAATAATGAAAGGTTACCACATCTATTGCATTGTCCAAAAACACAGTTTTGAAAAAATAAATTGCCCATCAGGCGTTTCACAAAGTAAACTTGTTATAAACTCAATTGTTGTAGGTGGCATATTAATACCACATTCCTACATAATTTGATTAGTATGCAAAGTACAATGTATATATCAAAAAACATCATAACAATAATGAAATTACACATGAGTTTTGTAACAACAAGAGATTTGTCGCTTATTAATCTTGGAATACCAAGTTTTACATTTCTCAAATGATCTTTGACTTATGCTAAATTTTTCTATAACTGAATCATCTACAAATTTTCTATATAATTTTTTTTTAGTCATGTCTAAAAGATGTTTTGAATGAGGATCACAATTTTTGACCCCACCCTTAATTTCAAAATATCTCTAGTATTTGATGAAACTCTTGTATTATCATGCCAATATTTTTTAATCAAAGACCAGATTTCATTATTTAATTTCATGTTAGACCTTGGGAGTCTAGCACTAAAAGTATAACATTGGTTAATTGGATCATGTTCAATACTTACTCTTCTCTTTGCCACTCTTCTAAAAAATTTAGCATGCACATGGGTGAGTGCACTTGTCTTATCATTCTTTTGCTCACAACTGACTTATTGACTAAATTAGTTGTTATTGCTCAATGTGCTACATTCCTATCTTTAGATCAACTCATTTATCCAATAGAATCAATATCATTAGAAACACTAGACATAACTTATTCCATTGATTCATCCACCTTTTTTGGTTTTACAAATATGCCTAATTTTTTCAATACTTTTCGCATTTTTGACATGTTCATCAATTGCAATACAAGTTGACATTGAAATCCGAAAGTTTTTCTATAAAAAAATAGTTTATACAATCTATTTGCATGGGTTTGAATTTGTCTCCAAGATATCTTACCACAAAGATATCCAAAACATTACTTTCAATTAAAAAAAATATTTTCATTTTCACTCATACAAGGGTTTTCATAATTTTTATTTTTTGTTGTGTTGTTTCTAATAGAAAAATTTATATCAACAATGCTATATCTAGATTCCTGTAAATCACTAATCTCATTATCATTCAAGAGATTTGAAGACATACCTAGATTCATTTCTATAATAACATTTTCCATATTCTTGAACTCTTCCACATTTGCATATTCTACATTTACCTCATCCATGTTGGTCTCTTTAATGTTCTCCTCTTCAATAGTCATCGAATTAGATGCTTCGACATTCTTCATTTCTCAAATCCTATCTCTCCTATATCTTTTTTGTTTTGCCTCTTTCTCTCGATGTGCTTCAATTTCTTCAAGAGTCATGACCTTCCTTTTTCTTTTATGTTGATGTTTATTTGATCTCATGATTACCAAAATGTCTTGATAAAATTACCAAATGATATTACTATACTTAGAGTTGGATCTCTCCTTAAAATTTCTAAAGTACAAGTAGATATAGATCCTTTGTTCAATATTACATTTGCTTGATTTCTCTTAAAAATAATTCTTTTGCTTGATCTCTCTAAAAACTATTTCTTGTACTACATTTCATTTGAAAATGCTCCTTATGATTGAATCCTTGTAAGAATTGAATATAATATGCCTTGTTGAGAGATTGTAATGACACCTACATATAAAAAAATTGGAGAAATCGTCATTCTCAAGTCATACATGTAAAAAAGAATGTTGTAGAAAATAGGTCGTACTACATTTTTATGTAAAAATAATAATGGGTATATTAGAAATGAGTTCCCATTCCATTTGCAAATGGGCACCTATTTATAATGGGCTCCCATTCTATTGTTATAGAATGGGCATCCATTTAATTTCAAATGGGGGCCCATTTCAAAGCAAGTACTCGTTTCTTAAAATTTGAAATTCTAAGTCCATAGGTTTGCATTGGTCAGTGATAACTTTAGGGAACCCCTCCTAAAAAAACTTATAAAATCATGGCGAATCCTAACTAAGTGCTATAATTTTCCTAGCGAATCTTTGTTTTTTTTTAAAATATTTGTTTTCCTGGCGAATCTTTGCACATTATTTAAAAAATTATAAAATCATGGTGAATCTTAGTGAATACTCATAAAAAAAATTAAGGACAATGGCGAATCTTAGTGAATAATTACTAAATAATTTAATTATAATGGCGAACCCTTTAAAAAATTACATATTTGGTCAACACAATTCCCCCATATATTCTTTTTTTTCAATGTTGAAGTGGGGGCTTGGGGGTGGTAGCCACTGGTGGGGTCAAGTGGTAATGCCCCTTGTGGGGGTCAAGGGGAAACACATTGGAGCACACTTGGATTAAACATTTTTTTAAATATTTCACTTTAGAATAAAGACTAAAAGACAAGCAAATTATTACCATTGATTATTATTTTGATTGAATGGTTGAGGTTGAAATTTGTGACACTATTAGCATGTGCCTTTTACAAGGCTTGCTAGGTCATGGAATTTGTTTTGGGCCACATGATCATACTTTAATCATGTGGGCCAAAACAAATTCCGTGGCCCAACAAGCCTTTTAAAAGGCACATGCTAATAGTGTTGTGAAATTTAACCTCAACCATTCAATCAAAATGATAATCAATGGTGATGAATTAAAGTCGTATTCAAAGCAAATTATCCCTAAAAGTACATGACAACTTATTAATAATGGTGATATTACCCCAAAATTAATGACATGAATATAATATTAATGACAAATCTAATTAAGATTTATAATTATATTATAAACTACTGGTGAATTAGCTCTAATGACACATCATTTACTTGGTGAAAAAATTTAATTTATTGGTTTAAAAAATAATAGTTAGGTGATTTAACCAAGATTAAAAAAATTTTTTGTAAAAATCAGGCGATTTAGCCCTTCGTTGGTTGCAATATATTCACCAATTTTGAATTCGTAGTTCTGAACTATTTGCCAATTGATGGAGATTTACTACTAAAAAAATCACTGGAATTGGTTCTAGACTTGGAAAAGGCTTGGAAACCCAAGCCTTAACCTTGGACCTACAACTACAAGACCATGTAGACACCAAGAGAAAAAACTAATTTCACCAATATGGTTGACGACTTTTTTTTAGAATCTTTTGAAGAAATTAAAACCCACTACAGATCACAAAGTCTAGTTTTCAAATATGTATTTTTTTTTACTATTGGACATAATTTTTTATTTATTAATTATTTTTTCAACAAAGAGACTTATAAACTTGAAATAACATATGTTATCATGTTTTAATAACTTTTGATTTTGAAAGTTTCTTAAAGAAAAATTATGCCTGATCAATCTAGACATCATTCTCTACATTAAGAAAAAAAAACTTAGTGAATTGATTGGTTTAGATCAAATTATTTTGGTTGTACATGAGGTGTTTTAAAAAACATAAATTAGGGCCAGAAAAAATGAATAAAAAAAATTATCGAAAAATTACAAAAAATATCCTGACCAAACTTCAACATCTTATACATCTTTCCACAAAAGGAATTAGAAAAAAACCTTCATCTAGGTCAAATTATGCTAGTCGTACACATGCATGCTTTGGCCAAAAATAGGGGACTTTTTAAAAGCCACTTTTCGTACATCCTATAGAAAACCAACTTTTATCATTTGGGTATTAGAAAAAATTACATATTTGAAACTAGAAACAAAATCTTACATTTCATATTTTTACATCATATTAATCTTCTATGTGTAGGTGCTTAAAATTTTCACTCCAAGTATAAAACAAATTGAAAATTAGGAAAAACACTTCTACTTTTTAGCCAAAAAGTGGACTCATCTTCTTGCAGTTACCCACATAGTCATCAAATGAATGAGTCAAGCATATGATGAAGAAATATTTTACATGGCACAATGGATCACCATGGCCATTGTATTTGTGAATTTAGAAAGAGTTCTCATACCAACTGGAGAGGGGTATGCAAGAATTTTAGAAGATAAAGGAGAGTATAACCATGCAAATGTAGGAGCAACACAAGGTAGCTCACTAGAAATTGATGGAAATACCTTTGGAATGGAAAATGATGTGGAAATAGTAATAGGAAAATAAGATGGTTCTCTTATTAAGACATAGGTAATCTCGATGTCATAACTAAGGACTCTCAATATTATAACAGAGGTAAGCTCAATGTCATAATAGAGGAATCACATTGTGAGCACAGAGGTAAGATCAATGTCATAACCAAGGGCTCTTAATATTATAATAGAGGTAATCTCAATGTCATAATAGAAGAGTCACAATATGATGACAAAGCTTTAATCTCAATGCCATGTATAAATGTCAAAGAAGCATGAAAGCCTAGGTCTGCTAGATAGAGGTAAATCTCGATGTCCAAGAAAAATGCATCAAGCTAAGAGAAGGAAAAAGAAAATTCCATGAATATAACAATGTTCCTCCAATAAATGTAGAAGATAGAGAAGGAACATCAACAAGAGACTGAAACATCGACTCATTAGAAAAGGTGTGTTCAATTATTGCATGAAGATAAATATGAGAGTCAGTATGAATAGAAATATGCTCCATAGCTACAGAAGGCTAAGCTATAGGAGAAGTACATTTTTGAGAAGCATCATAGCCAATATCATATTCATCATGAGCAAGGAGAGTGTCATGACTTTGTGCGGACTCAAGTACCGAATCAATGTCATCATTATGTAAAGAAGGAAAAGGTGCATCATAAGATAAGACATGAATGACACCTATATCCATAAGGTCTTGTATTATGTTGTTTAATGCTTGAAATTGATTGGTAGAATGACCAATCACTCTATGATAACCACAAAAAGGAAGTGTGGAATTACTATGCTTAGAAAATTTCTTGTGCATAGGAGGGGGAATAGTGATCAACTGAGTCTCCAAGAGAGTGGATAGAATACTCTTAGGAGATTCATTGGAAAAATATTCAATATGTATCAAAAGAGGAATTTCGACCAATGTGACATTTTGGAAGTGATGAATGATACTAGCATGCTCACCATTATCTGCAAGAGGGAGTTCATCTACCAAGGAAAGAGGAGGGGATGAACAAGAAAAGAGTCCATCTTGGCAAAGTGAAGGATCAATAAAAGCATGAGCCTCATCATAATTCAAAGAAGAGTCATTAAAGGCACTGAAAGAGATTTTATCAATAGAACTTTGAGAATGATGTGGTGAATAAGTATCATCAACCGTAAGGATAGGATTCTCATAGGTGATGAAGGAAGAAAGAGATATCTACATCTGTTGGGAGGTCCAAAGAGTTTGAACATGTAACCAAAGGGGGGAGAGAAAAGAAAAAGGTCTCCACATCCTTAGTGATGTCCAAGGGGCTTGAACATGAAACCAAAGAAGGGAAAGGAGAGAAAGAGGTCTCCACATCCTTAGTGATGTCCAAGGAACTTAAATGTGAAACCAAAGGAGGAAGAGAAGATAAAGAGGTCTCCACATCCCTAGTGATGTCCAAGGGACTTGAACATGCAACCAAAGGAAGAAGAGAAGATAAAGAGGTCTCCATGTCCTTAGTGATGTCTAAGAGGCTTGAACATGAAACCAAAGGAGGAAGAGAGGATAAAGAGGTCTCCACATCCTTAGTGATTTCCAAGGGGCTTGAACATGTAGCCAAAGGAGGGAGAGAAATAGGAAGAGACATGGAATCATCAAGGACCATGGAAAATGTAACAAAAATGGAAGAAGAACTATTACCATAATCTATCTCATGATAGGTCATAGAGATGAATGTAGTGAAGTCTTCTAATATAGAAGGAGAGACGTCCATAAGAGTAATGAAGCTAGAAACAACAGATATACAATAAAGGATCTCATACATGGAACATGTAGAGATATCCATGTCATATATGGTAGCTACATGATCTAAGACATATGGATGAATATCAATGAAATGTGAATTTAATATTTCATAGTCCATGATGTACACATGCAAAGATTCCCAAGAGAAAGAATTAGAAGAATGCATGATTAAGAAAATTTATGAAGAAAGGAGTTGACAATCTAGCTTAAGGCTATTGTTTTTCTCCTTTAGGACTATGGAACGAGGTTCGAGGCAATGCCCCAAATTTGTTTTTTGAGAAAGAAAATTTTTTCTTTTGTTTTTGGAAGAAAAAAGGGAATGAAAAAGGAGCTTTAAGTTGAATAGTCGGTTCACCAAAATGTAAAGTAGAAAAAGAGATACCTCTACTCTCACACTACACTAAATAGGGGGATGAAATAGAAAATACTAATTTACAGGAAACTAAAATACAAAATTGAAAAACTAAATTCAAAAATGTAAATTAGAAATAGAGGAACCTAGCACTAAAAGTTGGAGTTCAGTATCCAGGATGAAAATGCACTGTGGGGACATATGTGATAAGTGTTGGCATCCTCAAAGCAAGATAAATAAAAAGAATCAACTTTGTACGACTTTTGGATATCTGCACAACACAACAGTAAATACGAAAAATACCTAGCAGTCTCCAAGTGATACAAATATGAAAATAATGTAGATATTCTATCAAAAATTGAATGAGATAATAAAATGACAAAGGAAAGGAAAAGACACAGGAGAAAACCTCTATGCAGTTGAATGCTTCCAAAGATACTTGTAGCTGAAACAAGAGAAAATGTTGGGGTTATTTAGAGGTTTTGCCTTCAGGTTAAACCCTTGCTTTGGTATTTCTACTCCATAAAACCAAATGATAAAAATATAGAAAAATAGTGTGTGCTCTTATCCTACGAGCATCTAGGAATTAAGAGCAGTGACAATAAATAAAATCTAAGAGCATTATCCTTGGTCTACGGGGAGAATATACTCTAGTGTGTGAATGGAAATAAGGGTGGTGGTCTACACAAAGATTTACCAAAGTAAATAGAGATAAATATGATAAAGAAGTTGAAGCAATATTATTCAAAGTAAAAACAAGAACAATATTACCAACATGATGTAGATGATAAAATAACACTTGTATTTGTCTAAGAAGTTTTGAGCAACATGCAGCTTCAACAAGCTTAACAATAAAGATGTATGCAGTCAAGCATAGCCAAGAGAGGAATAGAATGAGAGATTCAAAATTACTTTTACATAAGGGTTTGTGAGGAAGCTTAAGGGTTATATTCAAACACTGAAGGCATTTTTCTGACAATTGAACGTTACAGCAGGTGACTGAGCGGGAAATCAAGGTTTTGAATTTTTAAAACTCACAGGACACCAGTGCATCGCACAAATGTCTATGCATAGTGCAAGTGTCCTAGAGAAATAATACAAAATTTAACACGTGTTCCCACAACAACAAGAGGAATTAGAATTTGATAAATAAATTTGGCAATCTAGTGAAGGAAAAGGCTAAGGCTAGGCTAAAATGACCCCTAAAACATGCTAAGGGAACGAACACTAAGGCAAGCCCAAAATATAGCATGAAATTGCAAGGGTATGCAATTCTTGACATTACAATTATAAATTATTTAATTAACATTATAGAAATGAACAAATTAATTAAATAATTGTAAATTATTTAATTAATGCTAGGAAGTGGAAAGTGGGATAAATTAGAGAATGTTAGGAAAGTTAGGTGATGGTAAGATCTAGTTAAATTTAGGTGAACATTACAAACACATTAATATACCATCTAACTATATTAGTTAATATTGAATTTTTTATCTATTAATATAATAAATCAAAGGTTTCAATTAGTTATTTATTTCTAGAGTTATGGATATGGATTATATGATATATCTAACTTATTGTATTGTCAAGTGGTTAATGCGAGGTACTTTGTTTGTCATAGAAGGAGAACATCATGAGAGAAGCTGGTGTCATGAGTTTGTAGCAATGCCATGAAGAGATGGTAAAATGATCTAGTACTTTAGTGTGTCAACTAGTTCAAGTAATTAAAGTTTGGTTATCCCTCTTGATTTATGTTGATCAATTATAAAACCTAATCATTTGTTAGCCTTATTCTTACTGACTTTAACTTTAATGGTCCCTAGACTCAAGCATGCAGTATATCCTAATTCTTAGAGTCAACTATAAGTTTGTTTGTATTTTGTGTTTTATTGTCGTCTTATTTAACATAAGTCCTAATATCACATTTCAAGTGGGAACCATAAGTTTGGATAGTTAATTAATTGAGTAGAGGTAATTAAATTATAAACTATCTTAATAAGTAATCCTACACCCCTAACTCTAATGTTATTGTCCCATGCCATTTCTTATTTAGATTTGTCACTTAAATTTGAGAAGTACAAGTGGTCTTGTGCATATTTTAAACTAAGCAAAAAGGATAATTTAAAATCTTCTCCTACTATGGTGGAGCTGCTACATTTTAGGAGTTGAAACTATGCTTTGAAAAATGGGAGGGTCAAAGCATAATGGAAAATATGTCATGTGGCTGCATATAATTCCTTCCCTATTTTTTTATTTCCCTCCAAAATTTACCTCCCAAATTTTCTTTATTAATATTTTATTTTTTTGAAATTTATATGGTAAAAAAATTTACAATTTAAAATAATTGCTTAAAATAAGTAGAAAAATAAAAAGAGATGGGACCACTAGCTCCACAAAATACTCTTTAAAATTTGGTTAAGGATAACATGTGAAATTTGTTCATGGACAAAAGAACTATGTTTATTTTTTGAATTGATTATCTATTAATAAGGAAATAAAACATGTTACAATATGATTTAGATGCCCACATTAGGTGATCAAAGTTCAAGGACACTATTGTCCATCCATATGAATCAAAACAAATGATACGTATGCACAATATTAACCTTACCATCCACAAAATAATGAATAACTTATACAATTGTTGTTCTCACAACTCAAAAAGTCACCAGAACAAAATATTTCAAAGTCAAATTACATCATGTGTTGTAGCTTTCTATATAACTATCAATTTCATAGGTACCAATGGGAGGAGAAATTATTGATATGTTATAATTCTACCTAACAACCTCCAAAACAACACCATTAAAACATGCTTCCTTCTCCTTGAGTCCCATATCCTCCAAAAGCCTATCAAAGGTGAAGTTCTTGTTGTATCTATTTTGGAATTGCATATAATGTTTTACAAACTTGTCATCCACTTGTCTAGCATCATGTGGCCAGAATTTTGTTGTTTTGATCTCTGATCTCTTGATGTATTCTTGTCCTTTATCCATTAGCTCCAAGGATTTCTCTTTTGATATCTCAAGTGTCATGGTAACCTGCATAGCAATATGGTGCAAGATGAGTCTTCTAGAAGACTACATAAGGTGTCTTCTCTTTCCCTAAAAATTATCTTTGTTTCTCCATTTCCACATGAGCCAAATCATCTCAATGGTTTTAAAATGAACCAAAACAAATTATCATGCAAATATAACCCCTCAACATATCCAAAAAAGATCCATGCCAAGAAAAATTATTTCTCCTATCCCAACCTCCCAAATCAAAAAGGAAAATCAACCAAATTTCCTTAGCAAACTTGCAATAAAAAATGTGTTCAATAGTCTTAGGTGAATTTGAAAGTTTACACATGCTTTTAACTGGGTCAAATTTAAAACAGTTCATACCAACATCTAGTCTATTAAGCAAAAGTAACCATTTGATTTATAAGACTTCTTAGAATCAATGACATTAGACCAGCAATACTTAAAGATTTTAATCCACTAACTTTGACTAAGGTTAAGGTTCCAACTCCTATTCAGGTGACTAATGAGGTTTTAGGAGTCAATTAAGATCCTATACAACTTCTTGGGGCTGATTTTAAAAAAAGTAGAGCCATCTTGACCCAAAGGAAATTCTCATAAATTTTAGTATTGAAGTTGATATCAATAGGGAAGTGCATACTGTGACATGCTTTCTTCAGGACTAAATAAGTCCTTCTTTGGGACTGTGGCAATCCATACTTACTATTGAGCTAGTGTCAATCTCTCAACTGATTACTTTCCATGATGTCATTGAAAACACTAATCCCCTTGCCGAACACCCTTGAAGGAGAGCAAGATGCTTATTGTTCCATGTAGACTCCACCATATAGATATGAAACTATAGATCATATTATTATCTTTATCATAAGCATTGCAGCCTTTGATGAAATTTCTCACCATCTCCCATGCTTTCCATAAACTCCTAAACATATTAGATCTAGAGAGATAGGAAATTTACTAAATAAGATATCTTGTGGATGAATCCCTTTCCACTGATTGGTTTTTTTTTTAACAACCATCTGAATGTTATTTTTAATGAGAACCTTCCAAGGTTCCTTCCCATTAAATAACTTAATTATCCATTTTGTTGCAAGAGTAATCCCTTGGATCTTTAAGTCCTTTAACCCAAGACCACCTCTATCTTTGTCCATGCAACACCATTACCAATTGATATTTATCCTCTTTTTATTTCCTTTCCCATCAAATGAGAGGAATTTTTTGATAACCTTCTAAATATCATTGACTTGGTAACTATTGAAAAACTAAACTGAGGCATAATAGATATTTTAGGAGGAAATAATATTTTGATAGACCTGGAACCTTCTAGCAAATTGATAGCTACTACTTGTTCTATTTTGAGAATTTTCTATCAATTTTGTCATGAATCCACTCCCACATTTCTTTTAGGGAAGGATTAATAGAAAAATGGATGCCAAGATATCTTACTTATTTGCTAGGCACCCCCTAGGGATAAGCAATTCCTAAACCATTGCCTTCATGATCATCTTCACCAGACCTGCATCATTGAGCAAGTCCATTAAATTTGATAAAAATGTAGAGACGATGTTACTGCATAGATTTTTATGAGGGAATTCTAAAATAATATCAGGGCCAATAATTTCTTGAATAGCATTGTCAACCACGGGGGAGTCAATCAAAAACATCTTCCCCAATTTTTGTTGCTCAACTCTTGCCAAATCAGCCATTTCCCACTTGCATGGCAAGAGAGAAACATGGAGAGAGATCAACTAACTCATCTTGATCTCCAAGAATGAAAAAGAAACAACTAATACAAAAGGAAGTTGCCTACTGCCTAGACCATTCACTATTGAAAATCACTATTCTTTGCAAATGATGCTATATTTATTGTGTGAGTCTGTGAAAATGTATTGTGTCCACCTTGAAACATTTAATGCATTTGCAATGAAATAGCACATCAAATGGTGGGTGAATCTTGATCCTGATTTGTATCGATTAGTAATAATGTCACAAGTTGGATAGGATAGACTGACAATTGACAAACCACCGAGATTAGCAAATTACCATTAAGTATCTTAATTATTACATTACAAGCAATGGTGGAGTCAATTTAATGTAGTTACTTTCCAACAGTCATTTTCTCTATACTACGTGCATAAACCTTTATTAGTATTTGTTGTTTCAACCTTGCACGAATCAATTATACATGTGTATCAGAAATATACATCTACTCAGCACTTCACTTGTCTCAGAAAGAATAGAAAAATGACAAAGTTAGGCTAAAAGGCAACTTATTGAAGTGCAAATTTAAAATTTGATTGAGACTGGTAACTTGCATTACTGAGCATCATATTGAGATAGTAGAAAACTTGATAAACTGAAAAAGTTAAAGTAATGGCATTCATTATGGTAGCTATGTGAAGAAAGTAAGTTACCAAGTACTTTTTTGTGTTCATTCATGCTTCTAGATTTTACTGTGATACTGATGATTTTTGGCATTATCTACTTTTTCATTTTCCCTTGTCGTTATGAGCTTCAGCTCTACCATTTTTGAATTAGGAATTTATATAACTATTAAAAATAGAGTTCAAAGTTGTAGAACAATATGATAGACAATTGTATTTGTGTGTGGCTATGCAGGATGTTATTGCTTTGTAGCTCTCATAATGAAGAAATACAAGCCTTCGTCAATTCAAATGTATTGTGTCAAGAATCAACACTTTTCACATTTACAAATGATGCATACTAGTCTAGATAGTGGGTTGAATTTCCTAGAGATACATGCATGTATGAGAAACTAGAAATTCAAATGGACACATGGAATTGGTACTATAATGCAATTGACAGTGACTTGGAGAAAATCAATTTAATTATCCTTTACTAGCCTTATCGTTACCCATACCTAGTGGTTTCTTGTACATATAATGCAAGGTTTGTTGAACACAAGGAATACTGAGAGTGCGGGTGAATCAGTATTCTACAAAACCTTTTCTTAACATGTTCTTTAATCCAATTACCAAATTCAATAACATGAAAGCAAAATAAACATAGGAACATCAAACATAAAGACATAACACATAGACACCAAGATTTTTACGTGGAAAACCCAAAAAGGGAAAAACCACGATGAATGTTAGCTCACAATATATTATGATAGCAATACCGAATTACATAAGGCTCACTACCATGGGGCTCACTGCCCAAAGAAATGCTCACTGCAGGTGGACTCACTATCCAAGTGGACTCACTGTCCATTGAGAAAGAAAGATAGAAAGAGGGTGGCTCACTGTCAGGAAGGGACTGCTACAAATGCATCTACAAAATGCTAGAATGCAGTTCCATTGATAGCTCAATATATAGATTCAAAGGTCTTCATTATATTTGCCCTGCTTTTCTGCTCTGCTTCACATATACTCTATTCTTCTGCCCTTACTTTTCTTTTCTGATCACAAAATAGCCTCAGATCATATACACATTGAATTCACACCACATTCACACAATCACAACACTCCAACACCAAACTTTATCAAGTATATATATCTGCAACATGAATTAGCCCAAGACTAGGTCGGCATGCAAAAGATGAAGCGTGTACACAAAAAGCTCATACTCTGTCACCTTGAGTTCTTTACATAATCAATGTGAACCTATATAATCATTCAAGAATATTCATAGAGGTCTGGACCCATATTAGAACCACTTAGATTGATGATCCAAACAATATACCTTTACCTCACATTGATCCAACTATGTGTCGGCCTTATCCCAAAGTACGTGCACTTAAACCTAATTCTTTGTCATATCATAACTTCTAGTACGGACTACTTGAAACTTCAAAATTCACATCAAATATTCATTTGACATCACTAATCATACCTTCTTAACTGCAGGTCAAAATATTCTTATATGGTGAGATGCGGATCTCTGAGTTGATGACTCTAACTTTGTGAAACTTTGTCAAACTGAGTGTCGATACTAGAGAGCTTCTAGATGATGATCTGATGCACTTCAAGCTCTACAAATCTGGAATTAGATGCTTATGACATGTATCTACAATACCTCAAAACCAAAAAACAAAACAATCATCAGCGGAGGAATGCGGAGTGAATTACTTAGGTGTTCTGCACTGTTCCTCACTGTACTCTGCTTACTAGACTTAACCAAATCATGATGTAGCTTCCAAAGATTATTAGGAATTGAAACTTAGGATACAACATTGTATAATATCTAAGTATAACATACTAGAACTGCATAGGAGAATCTTCATCTGCAAAGGATTACCAACTGAATCACTATCACTATCTTGGTAAGTTTCCAACACTTAGTCAATTTTGGCTAAATTAGTCTTTCCAATCCAAAAGACTACACACAACTTTGGCTCAGGAACTGTTTCAAAACATGTTTTATTGTTGCCATCAATGACAACATCAAGTCTCCAACATAACAATAGTGTCTCTTGACTATGTTGCCAACAATCTCCCCCTTTGGCATTGATGGTAGCACTTAGTGAAAAATGCTTATCTTCTCCCCCTTACTATGTACACTCTATTTTGCTTCTTCCCTTAAGATGTTTTGGCCATTTTTCACTAGATCTTCTTCTCCCCCTTTAACATCAATGGCAAAGGTTTATGTACAAGTAAAAAAATTGAGTCAAAGCTTCAAAACTATCATACTCTGCCGCATATGTACAGATGTAATCAAAAGCTTTTTAACTAAAAAGTGGAGAGGATGTCTGAGTATATAACTTTCAATTAGGCTATCTCTCCATCCCATTTAGTCTTGGAACTATTCAAAATTTGAGTGTCTCCATTTACTTGAAACACCAACTCTTATGCCTTATCAACAGTTGTAGGCACATTAGTTATTGCCTTTATCCTTATTACTTCTGCTTGTAGACCAATCATAGAATCAAGCTTGGATTCTATTATTTCTCTTACTTGGCACATTCTACTCTTGGTGGCCTTTTTCTTACTCCGCGGGCTATTTATTTGTGCATGAATGCCTTCTTTTTCTTACCTATTGTTTGAGATGGAGTCAATTGCAAGGTTAAAGGTTTCAAAGATCTTTAACAATTTGAGCTCCAATTCATCTATTTTCTCCTTCAACTCTTTTATTGACTTAGGCCAAGATAGACAAAATGTGTATATATCACTAGCATCCTTAATGGTAGTCTCTATATTTTTTATGCTATTACCTAACAAAATTGCATCTTTAGCTAACTTGTCCTTTAGCTCAACTAGCCTCTTATTACTAATTTCTACTCTAACCTTAGTATCTGCCACTATTTCAAAGGATTCAAAATGAGAACTTATAGAGTTTATGAGCCTTTTAAGTTGCTCAGATGGTGCAAGTGTTGTATCTTTCTGCAATTCAGGCATCAATTTCTTTAATACATTAGATGCCTTATCAATGAGCTCACCGTCTTGGAAATAAGATTTTAAAATTTCTTCTTGAGCTTTGGCTTGTACAATTGATACCAGTTTCAACTTCTGCAAGGGAGACATTGAGTCCAAGTTGATTGGACCTTGCAAAAACTTAGAAGCATCCAAGACTTGTGTCCCTTGTTGCTTCTCCAAAAATTCTTTGACATTATTTACCAGCTCCAGTGTGGTAGCGGTGTCTCTTGGCATATCAAACACTTCTTCTTATTGATTCTACTCTAGAGGTTCTAGGTCCATAGCCTCTTGTTCATCAATGATTTGTTCCGGAGGAGGGCTCTTCTTAGCTTGTTCATCTTCTTGATCATTAAATTTATTTTGCTCTGTAGTCTTCTCCTTATTTTCTTGATCATCAGTAGCAGGGGTTTGATCATCTTCTTTCTCCTTTATCTCCTAATCAATTTTGTCCAACTCTTGATCCAAGTTGACTTCTGGAATAGATGTGTCATCACCAATACTTGTATCTTCTTTATCATATGTAGTTGAAATGTTAAGATCTTTCAGGATATCAAGTATTATTTACTCTATGTCCTTCACAAATTTCTCTATGTTCCCTGACATTAGAGTGTTGATCCTCCTTTTTATTTCAATTTTATCTCCAAGGATCTTGAAGACTCTGGTTCTCTCCTCAGGAGTCACATCTGGACAAAATTTTTGCAATATATTTTCTCTTACCTCCACATCTTTAGCCATTGCTGCTTCCTTCTTGGCAAACATTATACTTGTCAGGGTGTTAGGGAAATCTGTAATCACCTCAATAAGAGCTATATTGTATGAAAGGAAAGCAAAGATGCGGAATACAGCTTCCCTGATGTCAATTCAAAGGGGATAATGCAGACAGGTAACATTTAATTCAAATACAAAGATGAACACACCAGAAAATATAGAATAAACATACAAGATAACAGAGAACAACACCAGATGTATGTGGGAAAACCCTTTCGGGTAAAAAACCCACCACCACAAGAGAGACAATCTTTATTTACAGTAAGCTTAGAAAGGTTACAATAAAGATCCCAGCCTTCTTGCTCAAGTATCGATTCTCAAATCATACACACAGTTCACTTCCTCTGTACATCTACAGAATGAACAATTTGATCGAATCTCATCATCAACCTCAGACGACCTCACCAAATCTGTATATATATCACAGTCTTCAAGAGAAAAACAATTTCAAACTTCTACCCTAACTGTTCGTTCCAACTGACCCAGCATCACTATCTTCCAACCGTCGCATAACTGTTCGTATTCATGTGAGACCTTTAGTCCCACATTCACCAGTTCAAGTTTGATATCCTGGTTTACATACATGAACACTCAGTAAGACTATCATCAGCAATTTTGTTGCCGACGATGCCAATCTAAGCCTCATCGGAATAGCTCAAGCCATCGGAGACCACTCCACCATCCACACCGATGGTTCCTTGTCCCACTGATGCCCAAGCCTTCATCCTTCATCAGAGTAACAGAAGACCGTTGGAGTACCTACCACAGGCTCAGTTGATGGCCAACCTTATGCTGATAGACATATCACATATTGGTTGAACCTATTGAACCAGTGAACCTGATGAGTGGCTGATACAGAAAGTCTACCTGATAGCTCACTACCATCGGTGTAGCAGAACATATCACATATCAGTTGAACCTGTTGAACCATTGAACCTGACGAGCAAAGTTCAAGCCTTCATCGGAGTAACCAATGCACATCGAAGAAGAAACCCAAGACCATGCCGATAGTGAAAGTCAACCGATGGGCAAACCATATTGGTTGAACTTGTTGAACCATTGAACCTGACAATTCAAACCTTGCCGATGAATGATGAACGATGAACATGTACTTGCTATGAAAAAAACCAACGAATAAATGAGGTTCCAAGTAGTAACTTGAGACATTAGGTCTCTTCATTGTATATCTCCAAATATCTGATTACAACAGTCTCAATGATGCCTTTGTCTGCATCATCATAATCATCATACAGTTGAGCTATAGGTTTTAGATTTCCATCAACTATTATAGCCTTCAAGACATCCTCTAGATTAATTGTGGCCTCTTCATTCTCAGGCTCTGCTTTCTTCACCTTCTTCCTTCCTTTGGCCTTCCCAAAGGGCTTGTCTTGCTTAGTACCAGAGGCTTTAGATGATTGTGCTTTCATCTTTTTAACCTCTTCATCTAATTCTATTTCTTCATCAGCACCTCTTATGCTTACATACATTCTCTTTCCTTTAGTTTTCTTTCTCTTGTGTTCTTTTGTAGGTGCTTCCACACTCATAGAAGGTGTGGGACCGGAGGATGCAATTATAGTCTCAGCAAAGGTAGAACCTCTCATTCTTTTTCTCGTTGCTATAGGCTTCTCTGTTCCTTTTTTAGGCTCTTTAGGAGCCTTTTCAGGCTCACTTTGCTTCAATTTTTCAACTACCCTAGCTGTTTTAGCCCTTGCTCTTGTTTTAGCAATCTCTTCTTTAGTAAGTTCTATGCTCTAGGCATATTCCTCTACCATTTTCTTCATCTTTTTCTGAGTTTCATGTTTTCTCAATCCAACATGAACTTTTATAGATAAATCCTCATAGGTACCAAGCCTTGCCTCATTGGATTCCCTAGGTTTGTTCAACATGAGCTCAGCATAACCATCCAGTATATTTTCTACTACTTCATAACCCATTGGAAGGACCCAGACTGTCCTAGACTCAATAGACTCCATCATGCATTAGTCTTCTTTTACAATAAAACATATATCATTCTTGTATTTATCAACTATTTTCTCTGGTATTCTTTGCCTAGAGTGCATGATCTTTTGGAAATTCTTGAAATAGCCCCATAGGGCTGTATTCTGTGTATCACAGCTTCTTATACTACTTAGATGGTTCCTAATTTTCACTGCAACTGATTCATTGCTAAACCAAAATAGGTTTTTCATTCCTAGTAACTCTTGCATGAAGTAGAAAAATAAGTAAATGATCAATGTACCAAACTTGAAGGGATATTTGTGCTCTTTTGTCTTCTTCAGATTTTCCATTAATTGTTGTCGGAGTAACTCATAGAGATCATAATCTGCATTCTTCTTGATCATCTCATAGGCGGTATGAATGGTTGTACTGGAGATAGAGTTTTCCTAGTTGGTGAAGTAAATCTTATACCCAATCACCATTTATGCAAACCTTACTGCATGGACTTTAATATCATTAACTGTCAATGCCCTTTTGTCGAATTTAGCTCCGGTGGCCTCCATCACCGTGTCATTCTTCATAGCCTTTAACATAGGCACCTTTATGGTAGCATTCAGTCCTGTAATGACCTTTATAGCATCCTTAGTGATCATGAAGGGTTTCTCAAGCCACATGAATTTGTCATGGATTTTGCTCAATACATACTGGACCCATTCATCTTTAGCAAACATTAGGAAATCTATGTATTGTAGAAATTTCTTTTTCTCAAGCACCTTGAATTCTTCCTTCAAATTAAGATCATCACCACTCAAATGCTTCAGATAAAGATTCAAAAACATGCTTTCACCATGCATCACTCCATGGGGTACTTCCAAAAATACACCATTAGGATCAACTTCTGTAGATTTGAATGGATGTTTCTTAAATTTTGGTCTTGGTCTCTCAGTGATATCAATAACTTGTAGTGTAGCCATTTATGCAAGAATTCAAACAAGTTCACGGTAGGATTTTAAACTGTAAATACCTCTTTTTCCAAATTACGGTTTGCTCTGAATTGCTTTGAATTACTAGAAATTGTTGAAATAGCTTAGAATCCTGCTTCAGTTCTCCTTGGGCACTTGATAGCTTGAATGCAAAATGATTAATCTTTCGAATACAACCCTTTTTAGCCTTTGTTTACCAAAACCTAATCACCATAAATGTTGTTTTCAAAAAGTTGTCAAACACTTCATTGATAAGCACAATCGATCAAGATTGCTCTGCAATGTGCTGCATTTGATCTTTTTCTATTGGTTCCTTCTTCAAAAGATTCATCAAATGGATCCTCAACTCATATCCTTGTGCTGGATCTCAACACCAAATATCTGGCTAGGGGATTATGATTTTCAATAAGAGCTCCCCCTAAGCCAAAGCTCCCAATTTACTTCCCAGAGGAAGTATCTACACCAGAAGCTAGTGCGGATTCATCCTTGACCTCATTTGCATCTTTCTTGATCCATACTTTGCTCATTATCTTCTTGATTTCTCATGGATCAACCTTGTCCTTCCCCTTATCTTCTCTCTACTATGTTTTCTTCTCTTCTGCAGAATAGTTTCTTTTCACATTCTTTCTTTTGCAGAATCTTGCAACATGTTGAGGTCTATTGTAGTTGTAGCAAACAATATTCCTCTATCCTTGATTCCTTCTCTATTGATTGGATTCATCCTTGATCTACATTGGTTAGCCATATGCCCAAATATATTGCATGCAAAGCACTATCCATTGAAAGATTGAGTATTCCTTGCATTGTTAAAGCCATTCCTTACCAGACTTCTGCAATCATTTGATCTATGACCAATTTTCTTGCAATTGAAACATTGACCGGAGAATGATGGAACATTTTGATTCATTCTACTCCTACACTAAGTAGCCTTATGACCAAACTTGTTGCAATTAAAACAATAGCCATTGAAAGATGGCTACCTTTGAGCATTTGGTTGCCTGACTGAAGGTCTTCTAGGTCTATTTCTCTTATTCTGGACTTGGTTTCCTTTGACTCTCTTCATCTCATTGTTAACTTGTCCTAATTTAGAACTTTCTCCTCTTTCAAATCCCAAACCTTTCTTGTCATCTAGACTTTTTTGACTTGCAATCGACTCATCTAGCTTTGCAAAACTTATCCTAAACTTTTCTTTATAACTATTTGTTGCTTCCATATCATATTTCAAAAGTAAAATATCTTTTCCCAATTTTTCACATTATTCAAATTTGTCTTTCAAAGCTTGATTTAAATGCTTCTCAATCTCTTCTTTCTCTTCAGTCAACATTGATAAATCACTTAGAGTTTCATTTGCTTCTTTCAATTGTTCACTTAGTTCTCTGCTTCTATCCTTTGATCTATTAAATTGATCTCTTAGTTTAAGGATGCACTCATAAGCTTCTTTGACATTTTCCTTCAAATCCTAGATATCTGCTTCATACTTACCAAGATCTTCAAGAGTAGTTTTCAGTTCTTGATTACTGACATAAGTGCAATTATCAATTGTGACACTGCCTGGACCAGGATACATTCTGGATGCCATGTGTATACTTTCCTAGATCTTCCTCAAGTTGTTAGGCTTCTTCCAAGGAACCTTTCTCTAATACCAATTGTTGAACACAAGGAATACTGAGAGGGGGGCGTGAATCAGTATTCTACAAAACATTTTACTAACATGTTCTTTAATCCAATTACCAAATTCAATAACATGAAAGCAGAATAAACATAGGAACAGTAACCATAAAGACATAACACATACACTAGGATTTTTATGTGGAAAACCCAAAAAGGGAAAAGCTATGATGAGTGTTAGCTCACAATATATTATGATAGAAATACCAGATTACATAAGGCTCACTACCCAAAGAAATGCTCACTGTAGGTGGACTCACTGTCCACTGAGAAAGAAAGATAGAAAGAGGGTGGCTCACTACCAGGAAGGGGCTACTACAAATGCATCTATAGAATGATGGAATGTAGTTCCATTGATAGCTCAATATACAGATTCAAAGGTCTTCATTATATCTACCCTACTTTTCTACTCTGCTTCACATATACTCTGTTCTTCTGCCCTTACATTTCTTTTCTAATCACAAAATAGCCTCAGATCATATACACATAAAATTTGCACCACATTCACACAATCACAACACTCCAACACCAAAATTTATCAAGTATATATCTACAACATGAATTAGCCCAAGACTGGGTCAACATGCAAAAGATGAAGCGTGTACACAAAATGCTCATACTCTGTCAGCTTGAGTTCTTTACACAATCAATGTGAACCCATATAATCATTCAATAATCTTCATATATGTATGAACCCATATTAGAACCACTTAGATTGATGATCCAAACAATATACCTTTACTGCACATCAATCCAACTATGTGTCAACCTTATCCCAAAGTACACACTTAAACCTAATTGTCTATCATATCATAACTTCTAGTGTAGACTACTTGAAACTTCAAAATTCACATCAAACATTCATTTGATATCACCAATTATACCTTCTTAACCACAGGTCAAAATATTCTTATATGGCGAGATGCGGATCTCTGAGCTGATGACTCTAACTTTGTGAAACTCTGTCAAACTGAGTGTCGATACTGGAGAACTTGTAGATGATGATCTGTGAAAGGAAGCTAGGTGTGCGGAAATCACTTCCTACACTAATCTAATGAGGGGAGAGCTATACAAATTCAATTTATTCCTTATCACTACAAAAACATACGACACCTAACAGAGTTATTACAGAAATACACAAGAACCAAAAAGAAGACAGAAGAAGATAGACAAAGATATATAGTGGGGAAAACCCTTATCAGGTGAAAAACCCCACACTTAGAAACCTGTACAATGTATTAACAAATATGAAAGTTGTTTACAATACACTTGCAATGCAAGATTCAATGGTCTTCGACACTCGTGTCTGGAGTCAATCCAGCAGCATAACAGTACCTGTAAACCTGTGATACAAACTCCATCTCCAAACACCTGTTTATATAGGAAATACAAGGCAATATTGGACCTATCTTGGGATGGGCGTCCAACTTGGCTTCATGGACCAAAACCCATGCCTAAGGACACTTGGTCAAAATTTTAGAATGTGCCTAACACTTGTCCATAGCTCCCATCCTAAAGAGGTTGCCTATTTCCAAAATGGGTTATGACAGATGCTCTTACGACACTTATGACTGTCATATAATCTGTCATAGCAGTTAAAACTTACAGTTGTAAGAGAATCTATCATACACATGCTATAAATAGCATATTTTCTTACAACATGTCATATTCCACCTTGGGGCACCCAAATATGCCTTATTCAAAGATGCTTCATGACACATGTCATCACCTGTCTTACAAACTTCTATTTCTGACTCTTACATGTCATAGATTCCGTCATAGGAATCTGTCATAACTGTTTCCGTCAATATTCCCTTACACAACATGGAAGATGCTGACACATGGAAAAATTATCCTACCACAAAGTGGGATGCCTATCAACTCATGTGAGGAAAAAAATACAAGTTGTCATATTCTATGTAGGATCGACACATCACCGTGCCACATCCCACAATATGATAATATGGAATTTACAAATATTTACAACATAGGCAGTTAAATAATAAATACAAACATTAATAATGTAAGGAATTATTAAGGTTGAGACACCTTAATTACCAACATTCTCCCACTTGTCAAACACCCTGTAAGAGCCAATAGAAAACAGGATTAAACTACTATAGGCCGAGAGGCCCATAGACTCTAAACACCATATGAACTTTTTTGTGCCCACTGGTTTCATCAATGCATCTATAACATTCTTCAAAGTATTTACTTTCTCCAAATTTACCTTTCCATCCTCAACCATGTCTCACATGAAGTGAAACTGAACATCAATGTGCTTTGTTCTAGCATGGAAAGTTGGATTCTTAGCAAGGCAAATTACACTCTGACTATCACAACTGATCGTGATCTGACCTGCATCAACACCAATATCTGAACACAATCTCTTAAGCCAAATGGATTCTTTACAAGCATGAGTTTCTACCATATACTCAGCTTCTATCGTGGACAAAGCAACAACAGGTTGTTGCTTTCTCATCCAACTAATAGCACCACTAAACAGTGTAAACACATAAGCACTGGTGGATCTCCTACTGTCAATGTCACCTGCCCAATCTAAATCCACAAATCCATGCATATCAATAGAATGCGGAGGTCCTGAAACATTACCATGATAGAAAATGGAATACTCAGAAGTACCCCTCAAATATCTGAACATTTGCTTAACTACATCCCAATGAACCCGTCCAGGATTAGCCATAAATCGACTAAGGACTCCCACTGCTTGGGCAATGTCTAGTCTTGTACAGACCATAGCATACATCAAACTACCAACAACACTAGGATAAGGTACTCTACTCATGTCCTCCACCTCACTAGGAGATTTTGGACAATCCTCAATAGACAACTTTGTCCCCAAAGAAACGGGAACACACAATGGTCTACAATCTGCCATGCTGAACCTGTCCAACACGGTCTTCACATACTTACTCTTGCTTAACCAAAGTTTTATGTTGGTTTTGTCTCTTCTGATTTCCATTCCTAGAATGTACTTGGCTGCCCCTAAATCTTTCATTTCAAACTATGCTGACAACTGAGATTTAAAATTAGAAATCATATTTTTACCCTTTCCAATGAGAAACATATCATCAACATACAGTGCAACAATGAGAATACGATCACCATCAAATTTATAATACACACAATGATCCAATTTTGATCTCACAAATCTAATTGACAACACAAAGGCATCAAATTTCAAGTACCATCTCCTAGGGGATTGCTTCAAACCATACAAAGACTTTTTAAGTTCGCAAACCAAATTTTCTTTACCTTTCACCATGTAATGCTCTAGCTGTGACATGTAGATTTCTTCCTCCAAGTCACCATGTAGGAAAGTTGTCTTCACATCCATCTTTTCTAACTCCAAGTCATAAGCTGCTGCGAGAGACAATAGGAATCGAATGGATGTCAGCTTTGCAATGGGAGAGAAGATCTCACCATAATCTATACCCTCCACTTGTGAATAACTCTTCGCAACCAATCTGGCCTTATACTTCTCAACACTGCCATCTGCACCAAATTTCTTCTTGAACACCCATTTGCATCCAACGGGTTTCCATCAGTTTCTGTCCAGGAGGCAAAGGCACCAAGTCCCAAGTTTGATTCTTTTCCAAAGAAGCCATTTCATCCTCCATGGCCTCCTTCCAAGAACCTGCATCTTTCATGTCCATAGCCTTTGATACCGTTCTAGGTTCATCACTATTAGTAACCAAAGCATAAGCACAACTAGAATCAAGCAATGTAAAACCAAACCTTTCAAGTTGCTTTCTTATTCGTGTAGACCTCCTCAAGAGCTGAGGTTGAGGTTCAACTTCTTCATCTAAGCTTTCAGAGCTGCTAGAGCTCTCCTCATCATTAGGTCCAACATTGTCTTTCTATTCAGTCTTCTCAGGGGTAGCAGGAAACTGAACAACATCCTCTTTCTTTTCTTTTTCTTCTGGCTGTAAAACAATGGAAGAAGTGTAAGCTCTCTGAAGATGACACTTTTGCTATACAACACTTTTTCAGCCACAGGGTCCCAAAGCTTGTATCCCTTCACACCGACACCATATCCAATGAAGATACACTTAACAGCCTTGTTCTCCAATTTTGACTGCTTCTCCCTAGGCACATGTGCATATGCATTACAACCAAAAACACAAAGATGCCTTATTGAAGGTGTTCTACCAGACCACACCTCCATGGGTGTCTTTCCAATAAGAGCTGATGTAGGAGATCTATTAACAAGATAGCAAGCGGTGGCAACAACTTCAGCCCAAAACTTTTGTTCTAGGCCAACTCCACTAAGCATACTCCTAGCCTTCTCCATCAGTGTCCTGCTCATCCTTTCTGCAACTCCATTTTGCTACGGGGTGTATGGATTTGTCTTATGTCTTTCAATCCCAAGTTCCTTGCAATACTTATCAAATTTTGTAGAACAGAACTCACCACCATTGTCAGTTCTCAAACATTTAATCTTTTTACCAGTTTGATTTTTAGCAAAGGCCTTAAACTTCTTAAACTTGCTATAGACTTCAGAATTGCTTCTGAGAAAATAAATCCATGTCCTTCTACTGTAATCATCTATAAAAAATACAAAGTATACATATTTTGATAACAAAAGAACATTAATAGGACCAAATACATCAAAATGAACAAGGTCCAACACACCAGAAGACTTGTGAGAACCTGAATAAAATTGAACACGGTTTTGCTTTCCATAAATGCAATGTTCGCAAAAGTTGAACTCAAGATTACAATCATCTAACCCCTCAACGAGGTTTTTATTTTTTTGGGTATGCAGACCCTTCTCACCAATGTGGCCAAGTCTCTTATGCCATAACATTATCTTTTCAACAGGAAGTTTAACTTCCAATGCACAATTACAATCATCAAGACTAGAAAAAATAGATTTCTTCACTACTCATTCAGATGGTGGGGATGAAGTGACTTCTGCCCTCTTCCTTGAGTCAGAAGAACTATTGCATTGCAAAATACATGCCTCCAGCTGAAACAGAGTACCTCTCCTAGTACCCTTAACAAGCACCATAGCTCCTCTAGTCATCTTGCATCCGTCTTTCGAAAAGACAACCTACACACCTGTATCCTTCTTTCGAAAAGACAAACTACTTACAGAAAGCAGGTTCCCTGCTAAGCCTGGGACATGCATAACCCCAGAGATCCCCTTCACTTGACCATCAAGGAATCGGATAGAGACTCTTCCACGACCAACAATCTTCAGATGAGAGTTGTCACCCAAGTACACCTTTCCACCATCAAACTCCTCCTACTTAGTGAACCAGTCTCGACGCGATGTCATGTGGAATGATACACCAGAGTTGATCAGCCACACATCATTAGATGCATGGGTTGCCAGGGCTGCGATGAAGGCATCACCATCATCTTGTGATTTGTCAGAATCTGAATCAGGAGCTTTCTTTTTCTTCTCCTCTTTGCATTCCTTTCAGAAATGCCTAGTTTTTCCACAGTTCCAACAAAGAGCCTTGGACTTTCCAGGAGATTTGGATCTCCCATGGGATTTGGATCTACCCTTCTTAGCTTTCTTGTCCTTCTTCTTCCATTTCTCCTTGGGTCTTCCACGAACTGCAAAGACCTCTTTAGCTGCCTCAAAAGACTTTCTCCGTATCTCTTCAAATAACAGATAAGAAACCACTTCTTCCATTTTGAATGTGGATGTGGTGCTTCCAATAGCCATGACAAGATGATCCCATGAGTCCAGCAAAGAACAAAGCAAGGTCATACATCGATCCTCCTCCTCCATCTTTACATCAATAGATGTCACTTGTGCAACCAGCATGTTAAAAGCATTCATATGTTCAGTAACGGATCCTCCGTCCTCCATTCAGAGAGAATACAACTTCTTTCTCAGAAATAGTTTATTAACCAGGGATTTTGCTTGATACACATCTCCCAACTTCTTCCAAAGTAGTTTTGTAGTAGTCTCCTCATGGACATTTAACAACACATAATCAACAAGACTAAGTCTTATGAGGCCCTTAGCCTTCCGATCCTTGTGATCCCAGTCATCTTGTGACATTGCAGTGGGTTTAGCTCCATTAACACTTTCCCGAAGGTATCGGTCAACAAGCATGTCTTCCATCTTGAGCTTCCACAGCTCAAAATTACTGCCATTGAACTTCTCCACTTCAAACCTTCCTGATGTGCTTGCCATCTCCTTGCTGCAATAGAAATTAGAATACTCTGCACAGACTCCCACTCAACTTAAGATCAGCTCAAAAAACCCCTACCCAACAGCTAAGACCAAAACTGGCCAGGCTCTGATACCAACTGAAAGGAAGCTAGGTGTGCAAAAATCGCTTCCTACACTAATCTAATGAGGGGAGAGCTATACAAATTCAATTTATTCCTTATCACTACAACAACATACAACACCTAATAGAGTTATTACAACAATACACAAGAATCAGAAAGAAGACAAAAGAAGAGAGACAAAGATATATGGTAGGGAAAACCCTTATCAGGTGAAAAACCCCACACTTAGAAACATGCACAATGTATTAAGAAATATGAAAGTTGTTTACAATACACTTGCAATGCAAGCTTCAATGGTCTTTAACACTCATGTCTAGAGTCAATCTGACAGCATAACAGTACTTGTAAACCTGTGATACAAACTCCATCTCCAAACACTTGTTTATATAGGAAATACAATGCAATATTGGACCTATCTTGGGATGGGCATCCAACTTGGCTTCATGGACCAAAAACCACACCTAAGGACACTTGGTCAACATTGTAGAATGTGCTTGACACTTGTCCACAACTCCCATCCCAAAGAGGTCACCTATTTCCAAAATGGGTTATGACAGATGCTCTTACGACACTTACAACCGTCATAAAATCTGTCATAGTGGTTACAACTTACAGCTATAAGAGAATCTATCATACATATGCTATAAATAGCATATTCTCTTACTATTGGAAATAAGGCAGATAACTGAGAGGGGCAGGTGAATTAGTTATCTCAAAATTTCTTTTAACTTTTTCTTTTGTTATCTCAATAAATAGTGCAGCATCAAATCATATAAACATAGAAGAACAAAAATAAAATCAACACACATAACACAAGGATTTTTACATGGAAAACCCTATTAAGGGAAAAACCATGGGGTGACTAACCCAAGAATGTATTCTTTGTTAAAAGAATATGAAGTACAAAATGGCACTTGCCAATTAGGGCTCACTGCTTGAGCACACTGCTCACAAGAGGCACACTTCCTACAAGAACTTAGAGAAGGTAATTAGATGTTTGAACTCATGAGAAGCATCTACAAATGCAAGAGTTTAGTTCTGGTTAGGCACAATACAATGATTTGATGCACTTCATTTTTCCTCTACTTTAATACTATTGCTCTGTCACATACCGGACTTGATCTACAGCTTTCACACTTGTCCCTACTTTTCTTCATACTTATTACTTCACTTCTATTTTTCCACACACCTACATACTGGAATCCATCTGGTATAAATATCTGCATTAAGGATTTCATCAACTTTCTAGTCGGCAACAAGAACACTCAAGATATTTACAAGTTATTGATCTGTCAGCTGAATCCATGCTTGATTTGAGGTGCGTATCAAAAGAATAGGCACAGAAGTCATTAATCATGTCATCTAACAATGTATAATCCCCCAAATAGCTTGATCAACACCTTTTACTCATCCGGATTGAAGTCTGATGCTCTGCCGATCAGTTCTTCCTCTGTCTGCTCTACTTGACTGGAACCCGATGCTCATATCTTTTCCATGCTTTACTACCAAAGGCTAAATCTCTAGAATATAGTAGTCATGATACTCCTCTTGGCTTATCCAAGTTTGCAACTTGCTGAGTTACACTATCTGAGAGATCCAGACCTGATTGTCGGACCTTGTTGCATACTTTGTTCTTGTTCACCGGACCAAAACAATCTTCTAACTTTTGGTATATGCATACTATGTACTACAGATGTGTGGGATAGACTTTGTTTCCATCAATGACAACACTCATGAAGCCACATAGTGTCTCTTGCCAACAATCTCCCCCTTTGGCATTGATGGCAACACTTTGTGAAAAATGGCTAAGTGTCGCAGTAAACTCCCCCTTGGCTGATGCTTTGTCTTTTGCACTATTTTACCAGAGCTCCCCCTTAGCTGGATTCCACATTTTTCACTACTCCTCACTCCCCCTTTGACATCAATGGCAAAGGGTAGAATCCGCATACCAACATTTGCAAAAATTAACCTATACATAGTTGCATAAGTATATATATGTTATACTTACATATACTTAAGTATATCTGCAAAAGTGGCCTTCAACTATACAAATTATGTGGCCCAGCTCTGCTTCATCCTGTTGAAAATGGAGATGTGACCACTCAACAAAAATGCATATGCGTCTGTCCTTAAATCTGTCGGATCACTGGTCTAGGATGTGGTCTGAGCATCTGTCAAGGCCTCATGCATTGCCTCTAACTTAGGGATAATTATCCCTTTGAGTTCACTCATTATGTTTATTGTATCCTTATTTTCTTTATTTAGCCTCTTTATTTCATTTATGATGACAATGGCCTGGCATTCTTGATTCATTAAGGATGTAGTGAGGGGATCAAAATTTTGAGATAAATTTGACAGTTTACCTTCTTGTTCTTTCACCTTCTTTTCAATATCCTCTGTCACTTTGGGCCAAGATAGACAAAATTTGTATATGTCCCCACCATCTTTAAGAGCATTTTCAAGGCTCTTTATCCCAATGTCTAGGGTCCTCCTATCATTAGTAATCAGTCCTTGCACTTTAGTAATTTTTTTTTTTCTAAAAACTCCTTCCAAACCTTTGTTTTAGCCAATTTTTCTAAAGATTCAAAATGAGTGCTAACATAATTTACTAGAGATTTCAAGTTACCGGATGGAGAGGCCAAAGGAACCTTCTGAAATGATGACATGATCTTCTCCAGCATCTCGGATGCAATCTCCAATAGCTCACAGTCTTCCATGTGAGATTTCAGAAGTTTTTCTTTTGCTTTGGCTTGAGCAAAAGATGTTATTTTCATTGTCTGGACTGGAGAGAGAGAGAGTCAAAATTTAGTGGTCCTTGAAATAGCTCAGGTTCATCTATTTCCATCATTTCTTTGTTCAAGAAATTCTTCACTGCATCTGCAGTGTCTCTTGCCAGAGATTGAGTCTTCTTTTCCTTTTGGATCTCAGAACTGTCATCATAGGTCTTCTCTGCTTGTTCTTCTTCTTTTCCCTTGACCTCCTCTTCTTGACTCACTTTCTCCTCTTTTCTTCCTTCTCCTTCAGCTCCTAAATCTGGAATGTCTGCAGTGGGATCTAGAGAAGAGATGTTACCTGTGTTTACTACTTCATGAACTTCCTCTTTCGGAACATAGGAATCCAAGTCCTTAGACTTCTCTCCATCTATCTCTTTTGATCCTTCTACATTTTTGTTAGAAGATTCTTCATTGGTTACATTTAATCCTTCAACATCCATGGTAGAAGGTTCTTCATCTGTTTCCTCTACAATAGGAAGATTGAATCTTTTGAAGGCATTCCGGAGGATGTCTTTTGTTTCTCTTGCTACTTGGTTAGTTTCTCTAAGCATAAATTTATTCATTCTTGCTTTACTCCAAAATTCATCTTTAGAGATCATGTCCATTTGCTTTGGAGTAATAGAAGGATAGAGTTGAATTGCAATCTATTCTCGGATCTCTAAGTCTTTTGCCTTTGCATTCTCTTTTCTTAGTTCAAGTACCTTCTCTAGAATTTTGGGAATTAATGATATAATTTCAATGAATTCTTTATTGTAAATATTTAGGTACCTGACAGTAGCTTCTTCTAAAATCCTATTGTATGTGTCACTGTATTCATCATAGAACTCTGTTACGGGCTGCATGTTCCCATCCACAGTGACTACCTTGATGATGTCATCAATGGAAAGAGTAGGCTTTTCAACAAATTCTTCTGCCTTTTCTTCCTTATTTTTACTAGCAGAGTATTCTTCGGATGTTTTCTTCTTCTTCATTTTCTTGATTTCCTCGTCAGATTTTGTTTCTTCATCATCTTTGAGGCTTGTATATGACCTTGTGGCTTTGGTCTTTGTCCTCTTTTCTCCTTTTCTGGATGTCTTGACTTCCGGTTTGGTGGCCCTTGAGCTTTTAGGAGTGGCAGGTACAGAGTTCTTGAAGGATCTAGTCTGGGAAGAGGCTTGTACCGGAACACTTCCTTTCTTTGCTTCTTTTTTCTCTTTCTCAGCCTTCTCCATTTTCTCTCTGTTTGCATCTACTACCTCTTTTGATATGCCAAATCTTTTGGCAATTTTCTCAACTTCCCTTCTAACTTTCTTCTTTATCTCTGGTTGTCTTGGCTGAACATGTATTTTTACACTTAGTTCTTGAAAGGTTCCAAACCTTTCTGCCTCAGGGTCCTTGGGCTGGCTCAACAGGTGTTGAATATGTAGCTCCAAGATTTTCTCATTGACCTCGTATCCCATTGGCATTATCCACACTGCTCTGGTCTCTGTTGGATTTTTCCCAAACTGGATGCTTCCCAGTTATCCCTACAAGGTTGCCATCATTGATCAATAGGATTTCTGGGCCAGGGGCCAACATTACAGGAGATAGACTCTATAAATATCTCGTCTTCTTCTTTAGGCTCTGCAGAACCAAGGGGGGTATTCCCTATTCAACATCCATAAAATATGCCTATGAACATTATTGGGATGTTGATACAAAGCAGATAAATCCTCTCTTATGTAAACCAAAACTGTGAAATAAGTGCAAAGGGGCTAGCTTTGGGCCTAAGTTTAGTTGTGAGACAGAAGATTTTTGGTCCTAAAACTACTTCTAATATCCTAAAGGTTTGTATTTGAAGCTTGAGTTTGTATTTGTATTTGGATGCAAGACTGGGACTTTGGGTTGTAACCTCAATACATGACCAAACTGGTGCTTATCCAGGGCTTGGAGTCAATAGACATACACATGTGAATGATTACCATAAATTTGAATCAACAACTAGGTTTTAAGGGGAGATTTTAGTGTCTGCCTTACAGATACTTCCCAAAATTGAGTGCTTAGTCATTCATACTTGATGGTATCCTTGCTGCAACATACTTTCTCAATGCTTAACCTAAAACATTTAATTCGTTCCTTGAACAAAGGTAAGAGGTTAGACATTCAACACAAAATATCTATGTTCCTGAATCCTGAAAAACCCTTAGCTATTCTGATTCAAAAGAAAATATGCCCACGGCTTGGAGACAAACAACTAAACACATGCAACAATGCATTTATCATATAAACACAACATGAAACCAACAGAAATATGCATAAAACATTCAACAAGTGATTCATAAACTCACAAGACACCCAAAACAGAGCCACCAACGAAGTTGTATCTTATTACAGTGCCAAAATTTGTCTAGTTTTCAACAACCTAAATGAGTAACACAGTTTGCATTTTATAGCAAGACTGTGTACTCAACAATAATTACATGGCATTTTAAAATTTTGCCAAATACAATGCATCATGAGAAATGGCACCCAAAACACTGAATGCAGTCGAGGGACATAGGGAAGGAGTAGGTGAACTTGAGATGTGAGCTGCCAACTGAAAGTTTTCTTCATTAATCAGGTAGCTGGCTTGTCAACTCCATCAACCCATACCTCTGCAAACCTACCATTAATGGCATACCAACTGACGGCCACCTGAAAAGTAGCAGCTGCATGCTTCTAAAATTTTCCCGCCCGAAAACAGTTGTAGAAACAAAGGAATCCTTCGCTAAAAATCTTTGAAACAGAACCATCGATTTCCCCCATCACTGAAATCCATGGCCTCAAAACACCCTGAAAGGTCGCCAGCCAATGAAATTGTGCCACGTAGGCACCCTGTGCTTCCATCGCTGACTTCTCCCTCTCTTATTTTACCCTTTTCGCCTTCTGCCATATGCAAAAGAACATGCATATACATACAACTGCCTGCATACAAAGCACAGACCCCAAATATTTATAAAGCATATCACAATCTCATTCGGGTCTGGGTTGCATCTCCCTTTTGCATATATCGCTTTGTATATTGCATATACAATTGCAACATACAACCTGCAGATTTCAAAATTTTATAAAGCAGACTGGAAACATCATGAAATCCAGCTTGTATCTAACTCCCTTTGTATATCGGCATACATACAATGCACTTGACATACAAGTTGCGGACGTCAGCCACTGTATCAATCGGATTGGAGAAATTTGAAATCCGGGCCTTGTATCTTCATTCTTTTGTATATCGGCATATACACTGCCATATACATGCAAGCCACATACTTCAAATATTATTAAACACTTTGAAATTGCTATCAAGTCCGGCTTGTATCTCTTCATCTTTCCTTGCATATCGCATTGTATATTACACATACAAATGCAATATACATACAACCCAGACCCCAAACCATTTTGAAGCATATTGCAATTGCCAACGGGTCCGAGCCTTGCATCTAATTCTTTGTATATCGGCATATACAAGCACCATAGACAAGCAAAAACATACATTCATCCAGACCTATGCCTTTATCAACTACACTATATTCCTTTTCGGGTCCGGGCCTTGCATCTCGAGAATGTATATTGCACTTGAATGTTTTGATATACATTCTACCTTGTACGTCGAACATATACGAACCTCTTTGTATACCTGTGGGCCCCAGCCATTGAATATCGACTCCTTGTGCATCTCTATTGTATATGCATCAGCCATCAGGCAAACTGTGGAGTTGGCTACCGATGCATCCTGTCATGCTGATGACCCCCTGTCACTGTAGCAAATGTATGTCGGCTCTTTTGTATGTGCATATACATTTACCTTTGTATCTAGCCGTTGCATGTCTAAACATATAACACAAATATACATGCAACCTCCACATACAAGCAGGGAATATTCCCAGGATCTGTGACAGATTCCTCAATGTATATAATCAATTTTCTCACTTTTTGAAGGCCGATTGAACATTTTTGGGCCCGCCAATGTACATTCACACTTGTACATACAAAGACACAAACATTCGACAGATCTCACAACTACATAGAGTGATTTTAAATTTAGCATTTTTTCTTGAATGCGACAAGAAAAGGCGGTAAAGCAATGCATAGGGGCCGGTCAACCAATGAGCGCTGAGGCATGAAAATATGACTTAAGAAACTGGGGACCCGCTATAGGAGGTCAACAACCAAACAGAAAAAACAAAGCAAGAGACTGAGAGGAAATAAAACCTAAGGCAATCAACAGTTTGAAGGAAAACAAAATTAAGCCTACAAACTCGATTCAGAACCCTAACCCTAGGTGAACACCACCAGGCTCAACTGCCTCCATTAGGCATTGATCAGTGTCAACCATGAAGCACACTGTATCCTTGTATTTCTCAACTATGGATTGAGGTATCCTTTCTCTGGCTTGCATCATGCTTTGGAAGTTCTTAAAGTAACTCTAGAGAGTTGTGCTTTGAGCTTTAGCATCACCAAGTCCATACATATAGTCTCTAATCTAGATTGCAACTGGTTTGTCATTTTGCCAAACCCAACCACTTGATCCAGGTAGCTCATTCATGTAATATAAGAATAGACACAGTATTAAACAACCATACTTAAAGGAGTTCTTCTTATCCTTCTTGATCTTCTACGGGTTTTCTAACAGTTGATTTAAGAGAAGATCACATAGGTCATAATTTGCATTTTCCCTCAACATCTGATATGCTGCATATATTGCAGTCCCAGACATAGAATTCTCCTTGCTAGAATGATAGATCTTATACCCAATTATCATTGAGGAAAATTTGACATCTGGATCTGTGATGTCATCTATGGTCATTGCTCTCTTTTCAAACTTAGATTCGGTGGCTTCAACTACTATCTAGTTTTTGATAGATTTAAGTGTAGTTAACCCACTAGATGAGTGCAGCCTAGTTACTGCCCTAATGGCATCTTTTGTTATCTTGAAGGGCCTCATTAACCACACGAAGTTATCATGCATCCTGCTTAGGACATATCAGACCCAATCATCTTTTGCAAAACAAGGGAAGTGTATGCAATGTCCGAAGTGTTTATCTCAGAGGGCCTTGTATTGAGGTTTGAGTTCAAAACTCTCATCTATTAGTTATTTGTGATAGATGTCCATCAATTTAGAGTCTCCAAATTCCTCAATGTTGGCATGAATATAGACCCTAACATGTTCTACATGCAATACCCCATGCGGAATACTAGAAAATGCGCCTAAAGGATCAACTTCTAGAGATTTATAGGGATGTTTCTTGAATTTAGGGTGCGGCCTATCAATGATCTTAACAACCATTAGAGTAGCCATCTTGCAAAAGATTCGGAGAGAGTTTTTCAGAATAGAAGTACCTTTTTACACTTTAGAGTTTGAAATAGGAGTTGGAACAAATCGCTAGTTGAGTTTGATTTTGCAGTTGATCTTTGAGTGAGTTGTAGAAACTTTGATGCAGAGCTCTTCTTTTCTTCTTCTCGAATGCAAATGTGTAAATAATGAGTGAATAAACCCTTTTAACCTTGCACAAACCATAATTTACTTTTGTAATAAATGTACAACATAAGTTATTTGGTTTCCCTATTTTGAGAGAGATCTCGAATCACTATGCTGAACTTAGAATCATTGTCAGTGAGGATTGACAATGTATCTTCTTTTCTTCAATCATGCCATGGATCCATAGATCAAAGTATTTCAATTTTGAATCATACCGGATCTATCTGTGAAAATCTTGCTTTACCGGATGGCTTTCAAACCGGATCAATCTTGAACTATTAAACTCTTGCAAAACTCCATGCGGATCTTTCATATTTTTACAGAGGGTTATTTATATATTTTTCTAAGAACCCTTTAATCCGCAGCATTCCATGTGCCAATTTAGGCACTAATTGACTGGCTGGGGGAATTTATTTTTTTCTGTGACTCCCCCTAAGCCAGAGCTCATCTGTTTAGTTTTTGGAAGGAATATTAGCACCGGATTCCAGTGCAGATCGATCCCCAATATTTTCTGTACTCTTCTTCACCCAAATCTTGCTCATCTCCCTTTGAACTTCATTCGCATTCACTTTGCCTTTACCCTTATCTTGTTTTTTATTATGATGCACCTGACCCTTTTTATCTTGATTTTTACTTTTGCAGAATTTGGTAATATGACCTGATCTATTGCAATTGTAATAAACAACATTTCTTTGCATATTTGATTGATATCCTTTTGATCTGCATTGATTAGCCATATGTCACATTCTATTGCATGCAAAGCATCTACCATTGAATGAATTGTTTATTTGCATATTTATGCATTCATGAGAGTTGTGACCATGCCTTTTGTAGTTGAAACATTGTTCGGAGAAGGATGGATTAGTTTGATTCATTCTCCTTCTGCACTGAGTTGCTTTATGACTAAAATTGTTGCAATTGAAGCAGTATCCATTGAAGGATGGATATCTTTGAGCATTTGGTTGCCTGACCGGAGGTCTTCTAGGCCTGTTTCTTTGATTTCCTGATCCAAAGTTCTTCTGACCGGATCCGAAACTTTCACCTTTCTCATATCCCAAGCCACGCTTATCATCTACCCTCTTTTGGCTTTCAAGAAGAACTTCAAGTTAGGCTGAGCTTATCTTGAATTTCTCTTTGTATTCATTTGTTGTTTGAAGATCTTGTTTAAGAGTGTCTATCTGATTCTCAAGTTATTCTTCATTATCTCTAGCTTCTTCAAGATCTAATTCAAGATGCCTGATTATTCTATCCATTTTGTGGTAGTCCTCTATTTTCTCCTTGAGGGATTGTTTTAGATTATCTTCAATTTTCTATTTTTCTTCAATTTCTTGGGTGAATCTCATGACCCCTGATTCCATTTCATGCCTTACCATAACGACTTCTTTTGACATCTTCTCACATAGCTTACTTTTTTCATTTAGATCTTCATTAGTATCATTGGCTTCACTCTGATTTGCTAATTTTTGAAGTAGTTCCTTTCTCTTTTTCACAAAGATACTCAATTTTTCTTTTAGGTCATTTATGAAATCATCAGCTTGTTTCATTATTTCTCTCAAGTTATTGACTTCAGAGTGGGATTGTTCAAGATCATCTAGGGCAGAATAAAGTTGTTCCTTCATACCATATATATCCATTGAGATTCCTAGATCTTCCTCAAGCTGTTAGGCTCTATTTAGAGGAACTTAGCTTTGATACCAATTGTTGGAAACAAGGCAGATAACTGAGAGGGGGGGTGAATCAGTTATCTCAAAATTTCTTTTAACTTTTTCTTTTGTTATCTCAATAAATAGTACAACATCAAATCATATAAGCATATAAGAACAGAAATAAAATCAACACACATAACACAAGGATTTTTATGTGGAAAACCCTATTAAGGGAAAAACCATGAGGTGACTAACCCAAGAATGTATTCTCTATTAAAAGAATATGAAGTACAAAATGGCACTTGCCAATTAGGGCTCACTGCCTGAGCACACTGCTCACAAGAGGCACACTGCCTACAAGAACTTAGAGAAGGTAATTAGATGTTTGAACTGATGAGAAGCATCTATAAATGCAAGAGTTCAATTCCAATTAGGCACAATACACTAATTTGATGCACTTCATTTTTCCTCTACTTTAATACAATTGCTCTGTCACATACCAGACTTGATCTATAACTTTCACACTTGTCCCTACTTTCCTTCACACTTATTACTTCACTTCTATTTTTCCGCACACCTACATACTGGAATCCATTTGGTATAAATATCCGCATCAAGGATTTCATCAACTTTCTACTCGGCAACAAGAACACTCAAGATATTTACAAGTTACTGATCTGTCAGCTGAATCCATACTTGATTTGAGATGCGTATCAAAAGCATAGGCATAGAAATCATTAATCATGTCAGATAACAATGTATAATCCCCCAAACAGCTTGATCAACACCTTTTACTCATCCAGATTGAAGTCTGATGCTCTGTCGGTCAGTTCTTCCTCTGTCTGCTCTACTTGACTAGACCCGATGCTCAGATGCTCATATCTTTTCCATGCTTTACTACTGGAGGCTAAATCTCTGGAATATAGTAGTCATGATACTCCTCTTGGCTTATACAAGTCCTTAACTTGCTGAGTTACACCATCTGAGAGATCCAGACCTCATTGTCGGACCTCGTTGCATACTCTGTTCTTGTTCACTGGACCAAAACAATCTCCAATCTAACTTCCGATATAGGCATACTATGTACTGCAGATGTGTGGGATAGACTTTGTTGCCATCAATGACAGCACTCATGAAGCTACACGGTGTCTCTTGCCAACACTTACAACATGTCATATTCCACCTTGGGGCACCCAAATATGCCTTATTCAAAGATGCTTCATGACACATGTCATCACCTATCTTACAAACTTCTATTTCGAACTCTTACATGTCATAGATTCTGTCATAGGAAGCCATCATAACCGTTTCGGTCAATATTCCCTTACACAACATGCAAGATGCTGACACATGGCAAAATGCTCCTACCACAAAGTGGGACACCTATCTCCTCATGTGAGGAAAAAATTACAAGTAGTCATATTCCATGTAGGATTGACACATCACCGTGCCACATCCCATAATATAACAATATGGAATTTACAAATATTTACAACATAGGCAATTAAATAATAAATACAAACATTAATAATGTAAGGAATTACTAAGGTTGAGACACCTTAATTCCCAACATTCTGATGCACTTCAAGCTCTACAAATCTGGAATTAGATTCTTATGACATGTTTCTACAATACCTCAAAATTACAAATCAAAAGAATCATCAGAGGAGGAATGCAGAGTGAATTACTCAGGTGTTCTGCACTGTTCTTCACTATACTCTTCTTACCGGACTTAACCAAATCATGATGTAGCTTCCAGAGATTATCGGGTCTAGAAACTTAGGATACAACATTGTATAACATCTAAGCATAACATACCAAAACTGCATAGGAGAATCTTCATCGGCGGAGGAGTACCAACTGAATCACTATCACTGTCTTGGTAAGCTACCAATATTTAGTCAATTTTGGCTAAATTAGTCCTTTCGGACCAAAAGACTGCACACAACTTTGTCTCAGGAATGTTTTCAAAACATGTTTGATTGTTTCCATCAATGACAACATTAAGTCTCCAACATAACAATAGTGTCTCTTGACTATGTTGCCAACAAGGTTCCATGGAAAATCATTTACTGACATTGTGAATGACTACATAATTGAATTTGTAACGCATATAATGCCTATTAATAGGATGGTTATGGACTACAGTGAAATATTCATTCAACATCAATGAAAAGACCTGAAACAAAAAGATTTTGGAGGACAAAATCAGGGTCAAAGGATAAAAGTTTTATATGTAACTAGATAGTAGAGTATAATGTTAATTGAATGTCTTGGTCTCTTCTCTGTGTTCAATGTTGTTTCAAACTTTGGTTAGATGTTCATGTAATTCCCCAAGATTTTTGACGGTGATGTTAATATTTAATAAAAAATATAGAAGTAATTACGGTTTGACATGAGTTCAATGGCAATGTATACATATGGTTTAATAACAATCATCACATGAGATTTTTATAGTGATGTATAAATAGGGAAAAGATAAATGGATGAGAAGACTATAAGTTGTCCTACAAAATAAATGCTAAGAATCAATTTTCGTGTAGGAATTATTCAATTATTATTGTCTATTATCTTGACTTGTATCAATATGGACTTGAAATAATACATCTGATTTGGACCAATTGGCAATGTCGTTAAAAAACTATAATAGAAACCAAATTCTTCTTTTGGGATTATAATAAAATTGTCATCTAGGTTCTCATGAGGTGGGGAATCCAGATTCCACACCCAAATAGGCTCATGAATTTTGTGTGTTTCATTTTATTTAGGAAGGCTACAAGTAGTAAGTTTTGAATTGCATGCCACAAGGCCATTTCATTTGTAAACTTTTTATATAAATTTTGATCATCAGATGAATGCAAATCAACAACTTATGTTCAATTTTGGGTTGAAGTCTTGATGCACCCAATTTTGTACATAAAGTCTCTGGAATAGAGATAAGTGTCAATGACTCAATGAGTGAATGATTTAAAGGAAGATAGCACTAACATACCTCGTGGTTATGCCATTGGTTGAATGGTGCTAACTCATATGTGGTGGGCCCTTTATGAATCAAAAGAAAAATAAATATGTGAAGGTTTTCCTAAGACAAGTGTCACCATGGTACACCTCCAAAAAATCACAACACTAACACATTGGCTAGTACTATATGATTCATCAAAGTGGGCTCTACTTCATATAAAGGGAGTCTTCAAAGGCAAAGGAAGAAACATGATGAAAGGACACACATGGCACTTCCGTGCAATGTTTCACCATTTGATGAACATTTAATAGATGACTGTAGTTGAATTTTGGAATGAAATGTTCAGAGCGCTATACTTGCGAACTCAAACCTCTAGAATCAACCTAGATCCATTAGATTTACAAAGATTAATGGTTGAGATTTTATAATATGTTTTCAATGCCACCGCTCATCGTACATGTTGAATTAATTGAATTTGGAGACTTGCAGGCCATCCTTAAATTTTATTTGAAGTGGGAGTACAAAATTGTAATGTAACACGTTTCACTTGCTTTACTATTACTTGGCAATTGTTTGAGAATAAGAAGAAAACTAAGAAGTTAAATTGTAGTATTGCACACAGGCAATTGAAGTTGCAAATACTAAGTGATATTATTTGGATTCTAGAAGCGAGAGGGTCACGAAGATTATAGTGCACTAGGAAGGGAGATTTTGGGAGGCAACAGAGGTAGTCTATGCCAATCTTTGTATTCACCTTTTCAAATTTTGGATATGTGAAATACAAAAATCCTACATTCCTTCAAATTAATTTATAAGCCTTCATTTTAAAACATTTCAATCTTGGGGTTTAGAGTTGAGGGTTTACAAGCATGTCTACCACCACTACCACACCAATGATTGGGAAAGGCAAATAAATACACAAAATAAACTATGTCATACTACTCAGAGCCCCATGTTTCACTAATGAATACCATGATATTTATGATCCTGTAATCTTTGGTAGGCTTAACTTAAAACTTAGATTTTCATGTGAGAGTAAGGCTGGAATGCAAATGCAAGCTAACCTAGAAAAACCATTACCAATTAATAGTATCACTGCACAATGGGTGGTTGGATTAGGATGCCTAATGTACCCTAAGGTTTTCCCTTGCCCAAAATTTATCATGGTATGTGCCTAGAATTATGATGAAAATAGAAAAGTAATTGTTAATAAAGATAGCCAGACAGAAATGTTACACATTACTACAACATAAATTAGCAGACTGTGGGGGTTTACAGCTGGAGAACTTAAAAACATTCACATTGACCTAGAAAATTTTGTTAGTGATTATGAAGCAACCTCTCTAAATTCCGATGGTTTCGTACTTAAAGAGAATCATAAGCCTCCTTGTCAAATTGAATTTTTTAAACCATTGGTTCAAGATACTATTTTCATGCTATCATTTTTCCTTGGATTGGGTAGTAATAGACAAGTGGATGCAAGCCTCCTTGAAATGGTATACAATATCCATTATTGTAATCCCTCTGTTAGATATGGATTTGTAGAGCATAGTGTAGAATCCATGCAGAAACAATTTGTAATGATTAAAGGAGGTTCCACTTCTAGTTACAACACTAAGACCATTAGGTTCACAACCTACTTGTGCTATTTATTTCTAGTGCAGTTTTAGTGGAAATTTGTGGCCAATAAGCTTCAGATTCAACCCTTCAGAAATGATGAGGCAAAAATAGTGGTTCCACTACATGATTGGACCCCTAAGATAAGGATGCACGATGCTCAAAGGAACTACAATCATTTTGTGGACTACTTTTTGGCTCTATTGTATCATGCAATTATAAATACTCCAATCCCTAGATTGCCTAAGTCTTGTAGAGATTTCATTCAATTGGGATTAGAAATATAATTAGCTGACTAGTACTTCATGGAAGAATATACTTTACTAAGATTTTATGGATCAAGAGTAGAGCCCCACAAACTTCCAATAGATGTGACAAAGAAGGTTTTTGCATTGGATTATATATGATAGATGGACAATACAGATCAACTATATTTTGTTAGTCAGCAAAAGAAGAACATATTTCCTTCCTTACCTTTTCATGTGGAGGGTTCACATTCAAGAGAAAAGCATTCACTATGGAACACAAAATTTTACAATTTTTAAAATTTGATGTTGACTCTCAATGGCAATATGAGTTCTATGTGACGTGATTAAATCAAGGATTCTAGCCAATAAGAATGCTAGAAGTAGAATTCAACATCAAAGTAAAACCCTGCTAGAAATATTGAAAAAAAAGAATTCTTGGGATGAGGTGAAAAAAATAATGGAGGAAACTGTTCTTGAGAAAGAAATTACTTTTGAACAATTGTCCACATAAATAATGGCATTGCACCCATAGAGAGTGGCAGAGATGCCAATCACTATCAAAAGGTCAAACATTTTTATAAAAGAGTTGATCAACCATCTAGTTTTAAAAAAATACCAGAGTCTCTAAGAAAATCTTGTACAGAGGAACAATGGACACAAACAAAAATAAATGCCTTTTGGTCTATGAGGAAGGATCTAGGTGATCCAAAAACTACTGCAGTCTTTGAGGAGATCTGAAAGATGAAGATTTTAGCACATTGTGGAATATAGAGCATCCCTCTAAAGCACTTAATCATGAATCTGATGATGATATTAATAGGAAAAATCAAGTCTTGGGTCCCATTGTAGACTATGCATACAAACCTAGTTTGAGTGACACCACAAAACAAACATATACTTCATGGGAAGCCATAGTCAAAAAAATTAGGTTATGAAGGTGTTGGTTTGGGGTCCAAAGGCCAAGGTAGTGCTTGGGTGGTAACATAGGTAGACCCTAGATGACCTGGTGATTTTTGAGGCATTGGAGCTGATAAACAAGCCCAAAGGCATACATACAAGGACATATAGTACAGTTGAATTTGTTACAACTTCAAATCATGATAGTCAAATGCAATCAAAATAGTACCACAAGGGTTTTTAGATCTTCAAGATACTCATTCAATTCATAAAGGAGATGGTGGTGAATCTAGTACTACTAGTGGTGATGGTACAGGTAGTAGTCGTCATCAAGTACTACAACAACAAAATACTCAGAAGAGGCCAATACTAGAAGATACTATATAGAATCTCAAAGATCAAGACATTCAGAAGAGGCAAAATATTATGATAGTTCCAAGTCCAACTACCTCCATTTCCACCTCAAAGGAATTATTTCCAAAAGGCATCCCTCATGTTGTTAGTGTCACTGGGACAAGAATGGCTAATCCTCAACCTCAAATAATTAGAGATGCCCCCTACACTACAAGTACTCCTTCACCATTCAAGCATTTGATTGTGTCAGTAGTCCCAGGTTTTGATTACAAAGTTGAGTTTAACAAGAAAGCAGAAAAATCTAAAGTACATTAGAAGCAAGTGTTAGAGAGTACATCTATTGTAACTTCAGATCCTACAAGAACCAGGGTATTTCCTACATGTGACCCAGATACATAAACCATGGATTACATGTTTGTTGTGCCTAAAGTTAAAAATAAATCAGAGACTCAGATGCAATAACCTGACTATGAGGTGAGTACTGTCCAAGTGGATTTTTCTAGAAATGAAAAATGTTGACAAAATTAATGTATCAAAAAGGAACAATGATGTCATGTACACATCATTGCTAAATAAAAAGAGAGATAGAAATAGGTTGCAGAATCAAATAGAAAAGTTATAGACAGACCTAGCAAATAAGAAAGCAAAGAGGAAAGCAATAGATAACAAGAGCAATGAATTAGAGAAAAGGATAAAAAATCTGCCTCTACATCTACAAGCAAAGAGAATGAATAGACAGAGGTGAAACTGAATGAACTGAAGCAAAGGTTAGATGAAAGCATAAAGAATTATGATAATGAAAGAGTCAATTCATAAAAATTACAACAAAAGATGATGGAATCCAAGGCCTTAGAAAAGACATTAAAAGACAAACTGGGCAAAAAGACACAAAAAGTAGATCTGTGGGAACATAAAATAGAGGAAGAGAGAAGAACCACTAAAAACTACAGCTACAACTAAAGAATGCAAAAATGAAATAAAGTCTTCCCAAAATAGAGTATCTGAATTTTATAGAAAAACAATCAGGTATATAAAACAAAACATTTGGGAGGAAATAATGCAGAAGACTGATGATTTTTTGAATTTTTTGAATTGATTGATGGTTTGATAGTACAGAATATGAAGTTCAAACAATACATTCTTAACAACAGAAAGGTGACTTCAAGTTACAAAATTATAAAGTAAATTTTTGAAACAATCTACAAAATTAGTGACAATGAATTGGCATCAAAGGAATTCACAATTGGATTAATGCCTCATAAAGGCATCATCTATCATTTAGAAGTGTACCAAGCTAGGTGAAGCATAGGAATTTATGGATCAAGAACTGCAAAATTGTTGCGGAAGATGCATAAAAAGGTAGAATACTTGAAAGAGCTTGGTTTTCTGTGGGCTTTTAATAAAACAAAGTGATACATTGGAAAGGGTGCTCTCAAAAAGAAGATGGAGGATATAATGAAGTTGAATTTGGACCAATTTCCTCATAAGCTAGATGAAGAAAACTTTTTGGATTCCATCAAACCAGTGATAATCTTGAATGTAGCTTTGATTAATATATTAAAGTAACAAGTCAGGTACTATGAGTTAGAACATATTGCACTTCCATAAGATGAACAGTGGAGCATGCTACAAAAGATGATAGACTGATTTGATAATTTGATAATACTTCTATGTACATTGTATTCTTTCATTTGAAAATCAATATAAGACTCTTTTCCATTTTTACACTCAAATTATCTATATTATTTAATTGCTTAATTTAGGAAAACTCTAGTTTTTAGATACACATTAAATATTTGTTAATGTTGTATATGCTATTGTTATTGTTGTTAGTATGCATTTAGTTGAATGCATGTAACACTTATCAGTATCACACAATAATAATATGAAATTACTAATAATATGTTAATTAATAAATAGAAATTAAAAATGTGTAAAATTTAGATGCTAAAATAAAATCATATTTGGAAACAATGTTCAAAATAGAAGTATGTTAATCTATTAATTTTTAAATGGAAAATAAAAAATGTATATCAAGATTCAATGATAGAAAAATAAAATATCATCAACAATAGTTTGGAGTTTGGAATATGAAATACATTATAAATACCTAGTAAGAGTTAAATCTCTTCCATTGGCCAAATCATCTCCTCACTCTGACCATGAGATTGACAGCCATTTTGATCCTAGTCTTCATTTTCTTTGCTCTTCATACATCTACTTAAGTGCACTTCCTCACTACCACTACATGTGTTATTCATTGCATCACTATCATGTGTGCCAATATGGTTTGAAGTGTTGCAGAACCCTCTTCTTTCACATATGGACCTCCAGATCGCGAGTGCCCTTTTAAAAGGAAAACATTGGATATCATATCTAGTTGTATACATCCTCAAGCAATTTTCCAAATTCTTGTCAAGTTTGTTTCTTATCTTTGATTTCAAGAACCCTAATGAACTGAAAACTCTCTCATCCTCCATAGATGCCAATATCATGGTTTGACATAAATCAACAAGTTTAAAATATTGTGATATTGAATCACGTAATATTTCACTCTAACTTAAGGTTGTCTAAAGCTTTGTTATCGATCCATCTTAGAAGGGAATCTCCATGAGTTTAAACTATTCCATCATTGATGTTGCAAAATGGGTTGATTACTCTATAAGCTTAGATTTAGTTATAATTCCTTCTATTTCCTGTCCATTGAATTTTGAACTTTTGGAAAAATAATTGACCAAGGTCTTTATCTTGTTATGAAAATCATTTGGTTGATAGTTGACCTAATATTGAGGATACATAACAGACATAGCTTCAAGCAGTTCATCATGAGGGAATCAATCTCTAATCTCAGAGGAAAGAGATCTTGCAATATCCTTTAAAGTAGTACTTACATAATTAAGAATGTTTTCAAAATCTTCCCTTGTAACAGGTACTTCTTTGATAGTGCACCTGACCCTGGTAAAATGGTGCATTGGTATCTCATATCCCCATACAGAGACACATAACTCCCTGCTTGCATTAAACTATAAAAAATTAGTAGGATCATCATATTTTTCATCAAGTGCCAGTACTAAATTTTGGACTTATAAATGACTACTCTGATAGATATAGATTACCGATGATCATGCATATCATTTTAGGTAGTTTAGTATATTCTGAAATATACATAGTTCTTTCTTGGGATTTTTTCACAAGAATGTTCATTTCCTCTAGCATGGGAAGAATACCAAATAAAGTTAAGAGTGTCTCTATGTCACTTAACCTATGTAAGAGGTCGGGAGCTCTGTCTACTGTGAAGTGATGTTAGTACATTACTCCAATCAAGGATTGATATTCTGGAAAAACTCATTGCACTGGTCCATGCAAGGAGATCCATCTAGTATCAACATCCTTAAGAAGCTTGTTTCCTATAGTTATTCCATTAGAAAAATTTTGAAATTCTATAAACCATTTGGGACTTCGGCGGAAGTATGAGTAGAGCTCACAGATTAGATCTTCAACTTTTGATACTATAGAAAACTTGTTCACAATTTTAAATGCTAAATTCATTCTATGGGCCATGTAGTGAATGGAAATCATGTATGGTGAAAAAGAAGTTTGTATCTTTATGCAAAGACCATTCCTATGACCTTGTATTACTAAAGCTCCATCAGCCCCTACACACCAACTTGTTGGCAATTGTGTACTCATCTAAACCTCTAATTTCATTCAAAGATTTCTTAACTAATTCAAATAGATTTTGTGATGTCGCATTCTCCTTAATTTTACAAACAGAGAGTAGATGAGGTTGGCAGACATGTTTGCGTATACACATGCATACATACCTAAGAAGTATTATCTACTATTGTAACTTCATCTAAAGATAATGCAATAAAGGTTGACTCTTTTGTTTTTTCCTATAAATCTTATTTTTCCACCTCACCAAGACAACTTGCCCTTTCCCATCCACTCTTTATTGACCAAAGTGTGTTAGAAAAGTTAGGAATGCCCATAAAAGATTATAAAATATTATATTTTGGGTAGTCTATCATAGGATGCCCTCTGGTCAAAATATGAAAAACAACACTCAATTGAATAATTTTTGTCATTTGTGTTTCTCCCATCATCTTTCCAAATTGAGCTTCAATTGAACCTCCACATGTAGAAACCTTTGCCTTTCTTTTCATATGCACATCATATTCAAGGTAATTCTTAACATGAAGACATTATTCCTTTGTTTTCCATCTTATCACTTATTTTCCTTTTTGTCTATGATTTGTTTTTCATAAACTTTACCAATATGCTTTTCTATAGTGTCAAGTTTTAGTTGCAACTTCTTGTCCCTACAGTATTTCCAACTGCAAATATTACACTTGCATTATGTTGGAGGTTCATCTTTGTTTGCATTTTGCACTAGTTTAATGAATAGGTACTTTGACACCCAATCAATCTAAAAATTCCTTGTCATATCCCACTCATGAACCATTTTTTATTTGGCTATTCTTTTCCCCTTCCATGCAGGAACTACATCTTCCTTATCACTTGTTGAGGTTAATTTATTCATATTATCACTCTCGCTACCCTGGGTACCCCTGGAACATCATCTATGACATCGTCATCCAAGTCAATAAACTCAATTTGGCTACCCTAAGTATCCCCTAGAACATCATCTGTGGCATTGTCATCCTAATCCTGTTGTACCTATTTCAGGTACAAGCCATGTCAAAATTAATTTTTCAATCTATCTCAGTTTGACCAATTCCATGATTGTTCAAAAACTAGCTAAATCTTTGTTTAACTATTTTCTAGTTTTCTAACCATCATCAAGTGTTAAGAAATAGATTTCAATGATTGTCGGCGTCCTAATTGATATTCATAATCTACATTATAGCCTAACTTATGCATCGTTAGTCTTGAAATTCACTCTTGTTGATCTTTCATAAAGTCAATTAGATCCACTGAGTTTTCTCCTTCGTTATGTTCGTAAGTTGAAATCATCAAAGAGTTTCCAAGTTTTCATTTTCATTGTCAGTTTTTTGTCTGATTATAAAGTTTTCTTCAAAGTGTTGAAAAATGTCAAGTCAAAGTTTCCACATGGTTTTTAAACCTCTTCGGCAAGACAAAAATCTATATTTGTGTGTATATATCTTATGCACATCTTCTTCCAAACTCAAGGAATGTTCAAACTTTGTTGGCATTTGGAATCAATTTTATAATTAAGAAAGATGAAGAATAAACTTGGGTTTGAAACCTCTATCAGTATCCTCTAAGAGTTTCAAAACTTCTCAAACTAATGTCAGAGGGTCTTTGATGAAGCAAAAATATTGTTGCACATTCAAAAAGGTTTTTATCATCATGGAGCACGTCTAAAAGGGGCATCATAGTTATCATCAAAATCACATAATTGTGAATAATATTGAAGTCATGAGTTATTAATTGATTGTGAATTGAAGTTATGAATAGCTCATAAATTTCTGATGAAGGGGTCTCTCTTTGAAATGATCGATAAATACTTTGACAAAATTTGAAGATGACTAGTTGGTTGTAAATCCCCAACATTGTCCAAAGTGGCAGTTTTGCTAGTTTATGAACTATAAAAACATTTTTATAAACTCACAAGAATTTTGGTGAGTTATAAATTTTATTATCTCCCCAAAACACTAAAGCAGATATTCAAAAAATGGATATGTTGAAATGTCTCTAAAATCTATCAAGAAAACACTTTTGGCGGGTTTAAAATCCCATAGCAAATGCAATTCCACACCTCTTGTCAGCACTTGCAAGTGTTGTGTGCACATGGAAGCTCTAGAACAAGTTATGGTCATCCATTAGAGGCATAAAGGATAAAGGATTTTTATCAAATGTTGTTATTGCAATTGCCTTGATCAACATCTTTACAAAATGCTTTGATTGGCCCAAAGGGTTAAAAATAACAACTGGTACAACTAGAAAACTGGCTTGGATTCACCATAGCTACAATCCTAGAATTACTCAATGTAATATAAGATCTAACTTTCATATTTTTGAATAAAGATCATTGGCCGAAGATAGTAGACTTTGTGCTTGCTTTCCATCTCTACACTTTTTTCAATGGTGATTTTAGTTATTTGGGTTATGTAGCACTGGAATACATGTGCACCTTTGTTTCCACTTTGAAGGGGAATGTCTTTAGTTTTGAAGTGTTCTTCTAGAGTTGGTTAGGAGACAAAAACCCATTGAAGTTGAAAATGTACAAGAAAGTTTCAAATGTAATCTACTAGATTGGATCAGTAATCTTTTAAAACATGGTAATATTGAGAAAACCATTGACAAAGCTTTTGTTGGTAGGGGATATGCTTAAGAGCTCCTACAAGTTCTAAATGTGGCTTGTAACTATGTTCCTTCTCCATATAAGGAGAGATCATCTATGTATGAGTTTTACCATCTGCTAAGAACTATTGGTGAGAACTACAAATTTTTAGATGGAGATGGAAAATAACTTAGCAAAAACCATAACTTGAAAGTTGCAAGTTTCTAGTGGCCTTTTTGTAAAAGTGACATATGTCACTTATTGTAATTTAAAAGTTAGAAAATGAACCTTATTTCTAGGAAAGTGATGTAAAACATAATAAAAATTAAGGTTTGTTATTTTGTTGTGTTTCAAAAAGGTAGTTGAGGTAGTTACAAGGTAGTTGTCGGGGTAGTTATTTGGAAAAAGCCTATAAATACAAGGCTATTTCAAATGTAAAAGGGGACTTTCCGAGGGGGACTTATGGACAAACTTTTCAGAGACTTTTGGTCTAACACTTTGTACATGAAGGTTTTTGGAATTGTATAATTTCACAAAGATAATAAAGAGTGCATTTGAGTTGTATGTTTTGATTGTACTTCTAAATTATTGTTATCAATTTCTTGTATGTTAGATTGGTAATACCTCTGTGTCATTGTGTAAATCATTTATCATCCATTGAAACATTTATAAACTATGTAATTATTGCAAAGAAACACAATCATTTCTTGTTATCCTGATTTGAATGTGTTGATAAACTCTTTCTCCGTGTGTTGAGATCTATGTGTTATCTTTCTTTCATCGATGTTACATGTTAAAGCATATATTGTTGTAAAATTCATCATATAAGTTTAGGACCGTAGTTTCTAGATTTTGCAGTGAAACCCCCTCATAATTTGTCATAATTTAATGAAATCTAAACTAGTATTCATGTGTCTACTGTCGAGGTTTCAATAAATCATCTTTCTTTTTAGTTTTCCTTTTCCTCCTTTTTGTACTTTCAAGTTAAAAGTATACAAAAACTACAAAAAGCCCCATCATATGAGGGAGCTACCCCTCTCAAACACAAAGGAAAGTTGTTAGTCCAGTAACAACTTATCCAGTTGTTGGAACATTTGTCATTGCCCGTTGGGCGAGGCACTTTGAAATCAGTAGTGACAAATCTATTTACCAACAAATCTGAGTCAATTAACTCATTTTTATCTTCCTCTGAGGTATTTCCTTGTTCATTAATATATGGTACAAGTGTTGATGTTGTAGCTCCATCTGACAGACCGTAAACATTGCTAAAGTATGACATTATATTTTTGTGTGTTGGTGACCTCCCTTCACCACTTTTAGGAAACTTGTTCCTACTCGACATCTCTCATGAAACAAAAGCTATAAAAAAATGTCTTTTTGTTTAAGAAGGAATCATAGATTATAGATCCATAGGCCCTAGATGTCTCCCTACTCAATATCATCTATAAGAATGAAGTAAAACTGGCAAAGAGATAAACAATCTTATAACATTGTAAAGAAATGATCACTTACCTTTAGGTTTTCACTGACTCACTAGTACCTATGGTTGTAACTTGCCTATGATCCGAATCGAGAACTCGAAGTAGAACAAAATGTGTAAAATATTAATCAGACTTTCGATTGTATTTATATCAATCCATATTTGGCACATTTTGTGGGATTTTTAAATGATATAGTAATAATTTGGTGAATCCCGCGTTATTATAAAATGGTGCATATAAATGTTGGGCAAATCAGACCTCAATAAAAAAAACATACGTTCTAATTTTCAAGGTGATTATGGCCCTTGGATTAGCATGGAGTTATAATGGTGTTGGCGAAATGGGTCCTCATATATGGTGAACTTGTAATGCTATTGGCAAATATATGGGTAAATTAAAACACGCCTCCAAAATTCTAGGTGAATCACCATTAGAAATGAGTAGGTTACTATGGAAAAAATATTAGTTAGAGATGCCACATAAAAATTGGTGGTGTATTGAAATACATTTGACAGAAAATTTGTAAAATCCAAGCGATTTGGCCCCCTGTCAGTAGCAATATATTCACCAAATTTGAATTGGCAGATATCAACTATTTGCCACTAAAAAAATCATTGCATTGAGGTTATTGCCATTTTTAGTGCATCCTAGAATAAAACAAACACATAATATGTACACAGAATGTTTTTGGCTCCAAAAAGAGAACACTAAGGTTGTTTCCATTTTTAGTGCATCTTGCTACTTGTCACACCCCATTTTTGGACAACTTAAATATGTTATTTTAAACTAATTATTAGATAGATGCTTTGATTATACATTTTGAATTATGATTATCATGTTGTGTCTAGTAGATGAATTTGAAGAGATAGATTTACTTTAATTTATGATATGCAGAAATGGATATAATTTTCTATTGAAGATAAAGGATTTTATTCATGTTTAATGTTGTTAAAATATTTATTTCATGTTGTACACAATGTGGTTAATGTCCACTAACTATTGTAACTGCTAATGAAGTGGATGCAAGAAAATAGTTTATTTCCCCTCCTAGATGAGGAGGGAGAGTATCATCGGAGAGAGGTATTTGGATCAGGTAAATGGATGAAACAACATGCATAGAGAACTCACACACACACATAAGTAATGTCTTGTTGTCTTTATTTTGGATACCTTTATGATATTAATATATGCCATTACTTTGCATAGTAGCATTGTCATCGTATGATGAAGTAGTCTGTTTCATGTTTTGATCCATGTCATAGTCGATCCATTGCTTTGGTTCATCTCTAAGTCAGTGTGGTTTATCTCATTCAGGTTGCATCAATGACATTTTGATGGTTTCTTTTCTTTAACAGTTCAACTATTATTTTATCACTTGTGAATTGTCTAGGAAATAGATACAATTCATCTTGCACGTGACTTATCTTCTCCTCATAGAAATATAGATATTTAAACCATATTAAAATATATATATTTATATACATATACATATATAAATGTGGATATAGATATGTGTATATATATAATTGTATTTATAATTGTTGTTTTTAAAAGATTTGAATTTTCAAATCTTTGAGCTCGACTAAGCTCCACGAAGTGGAGTTAGTGAGCTATAGGAATGCATTTAATGCATTTATTGCAAGAGTACTGCTAAGGGGGAGTGGGATGACCCCTATTGCATCTTCCTCTTAATGCCCACTTTACTCCAATTCGTGGAGAAAAGGAGAGGGCAAAGTGGATGGATTTCAGGCAAGAATCTAGTGATTGTTTTGAGGGATTTTCAGTTAGTTATGGAATTTCAATCCATAATGGGAGGATGGTGAGAAAGAAGAAGAGATAACTAGGGTTTGGAAAGGAAAGGAGGTGATAGTGAAGCAGGGGCTCTACAAGTTTGAATAAAGACTAACTATGAAATGGTATGTTTTTAGAATGTTTTTATCAGAGATATGTCTATTTAGTTTATATGCCAATACAAAGATGTAACTACATATGTTGTATCATATAGAGTAGATTTAAATGTTTATTTGATTTATCAATTAGATATATCAGAGGTTTTGTTAATAAATGAGTCTTGTTTTATTTTTAAACAAATAAGGGTTTCTTTTGTGAAAATGTTGTGTTAATATGAGCCTCGACTATTTGTTAAACCCTTCACAATCATTAAGAAACAATGAGCCTTAGTTTGAGATTTATTCTTTTTTAGTCAACATGAAATATATTTATATTGTCCTCCTTCTGTGTTTATCTTAACCATAGTCATTGAAAGCTTAATGGCTTGGATGCATGTCTATTTTATAGTCATTGATATACTATTATGTGGCTCGACTGTAATGTCTATTTTATAGACATTGATATATTAATGAGTGGCTCGATTGTATTGTCCATTACATAGCCATTGTGATATTAAGGTGTGGCTCAACTGTATTGTCCATTACATAGCCATTGTGATATTAAGGTGTAGCTCGACTGTATTATCCATTACATAGCCATTGTGATATTAAGGTGTGGCTTGACTATATTATCTATTGCATAGCCACTTTGATAATGTTATATGACTCAGTTGTGGTATTTACATCATAGCCAATGTGTGTTTACCGTGGCTTGACTATGTAAGTATTTTCATCAAGTCATTTTATTGTTATCTTGACTTGACTATTTTAAACCCTATTCTTGTCTTTATGACTATAAGTTGTGTTGACTGTGTTGAATTAAATCATAGTCATAGGGAAGTATTAAATATGGTATGTGTTATTCACATCTCTATCTAAGAATTACTAGAATGTTTTGTCGGTGGGGAATTTGGGCTATGACTGAGTAAGTACGTTCCTTTCAATGAGTTGAAAATTTTATCACAATCCATGACATGGCATTATGGTTCGATTTTGATTGGCCATTTTTAAGGTTTATGAACTTAGAGATTAAAGTTCAAATGAATACAACCTACTGTTGTGTGGTTACACAACACGCCCCATTTTGACTTGTCAAAACAGGGACCCAACTTTTTTGCTTGGCTTGGCTTGTGTTTTCTGCTTGCTGGCGGTCTGGTAAAAGTAAGTCATGCAGATGATCCTGCATAAGGGGACTGGGTAAGTCATGATGATGAGGTCAGTTTTTCAATGTTCATAGTTCATGTCAATAACCTCATGATTGGATAGAGTACAAAATTTCATGCAGGTTTGCCTTTTGGATCACCCTGATATTCCTTACGGAACGAGAGTTATGGTGAGTCAAAGTCCTGGTCAAACCTGATATTCTAAGGGGGGGTCATATTTCTTAAAACCAGTCATCTTACGAAAGATCACCCTGATCTAATTTTATCACCTGATAAATCATTTATTTGGAGATCTGGACGTCAATTTTAGGTGATAGAAGCATTTACCCGTCGAACAATGTCATATATTTTGCAAGGGTCATATTCCTAATATCACCCGATATTCAGAATATCACCCCATTGTAAAATATCACCCTAAAGTCAACATCATGATGATGTCATATAATCTCGATAGATAAGAAAATTGCCATGACGATGACATCATCATCCTTTTTACCTCAACGAGGTATATTTCTAGTAGCAACCCTTTCTACATAACCTAACGGTGACGTCATAGTACTACAACGATGAATCAAGTCATTATCCTGATGACGTCACCCTGATATTCTGAGAAAAGGTCACTTTAGTTTCAGGGGGTCATATTAAAACATCACCCGACATTTTAAACATCCCCTGATTTTCAAAACATGACCCGACATTAAAACATCACCCGATGTTTTCGCATAAGCTTTCCCGTTCAAAAGCGGGCGATCATATTACACATATGGGGTGATATTCTGAATATCACCTGATATTCTTAATATCACCCAATCTTCCAAAGATCACCCCGCTCCTCTTGCCACATAGCATTAAATGCCATAAATACAGTATGTGGTTTCCAGCTGATTGTGAACGCGATCTAGACACTTGGCAGCGTCCATGAATTAATGACAGGAGATCAATGGTTAAGATTGAATAAACCTTGTGTTGCCCTAAAATTTCCCTAATAAGGAGGATAAAAGTGATTTTACACCATCATTTTAAACTTACCTTGCGATAAAACTAATTTTTACAGAGCACAGAGCTTTCAAACCCCCATACGACCTACCTGCAGACACACACAGCTTGAAGCAGAACAGGACACATGATTATCACTGGTATCTAGATCTTTTTCATATAATCATCAGCATAATCAAGGAGTTAAACACTATCAAGTAAGTAATTAAAACCCCCTCCTGTCATTTGCTGCATGTTAGGTAGTATGCTTTTACTGGTTTGAAGATATATGTTATGCATATCATGATGAAGTAATGATTAATTAATATAATGTGCATCATGCCGTGAAGATATAATGTTGTGTGCATGTATGTGAAGTATTGTATGGTAAGATTGGTCCTGTTTATTGTAGGAAACCATGGCAGACAAGAGGTTGAGCAAATCTGATGCTAAATTTCTTAAACCAATGTCCGCTGAGCTTGAAGGTGTACAGTTCAAATATGGAGTTATCACAGACACACACCAAGGGAGCACTGATTTGGTCACTTGGTCATCTAGAATGCATCATGACAAGAATAATACCCTGTTGGATGCCATTTTCATATCAGGAATGTGGATAGCAGCTAGATTTCCCTATTCTATGGAGACTCCAGAGTTGATTATTGAATGTGCCAGAAACTACAACCCACAGACAAGGAAAGTGGAAAAGCATGGTCGAGTGTATGTAGATCTGTCCATCAGGGGGATTACAGCCACTTTCAATTTACCATTGGGAAAGAAGGTTGTCAGCATGGATTTGAAGAAATTGGAAACTGAATATATAAACAACAAGAAAGCTGCTAGGAAGAAAATGTATCAATGGAGGGCAAAGAATAGTCCTTATTCTACAGCTACCAAACTACCCGTGCATATTTACAAGTTTGACTTTGATGATGAATACCAATATATGATAGCCCTACTTAGTACAGTGACAGGCCAGCCTAATGCTGGGAGTTTCAAAGATTGGATGTATGGGGTTATCCTAATGTGTCTGTATACAGACAATAAGCCATTATGGGCCAAAATGATAAGTGATGCCCTAGATGAGTAGCTCATGAACCTAGGAGGCCTAGAATCTTCATTTTATATGACTTCATATGTGGTATACTCATGTGCATACAAAGGTACATTCAGTGCACTTGCAATAGAAGGAAAGATTGGTGGCACTATAAATGATGCCCACATCTGGGATCATTATCCCCAATTATAAAGACAAAATTATCTTCCAAATTACAAATTAGTGAATGATGCATTTTCTATGCATCTTGTCAGGACAATGGAAGAAGATAGGACTAAAAGACTGAGCATGGAAGCACAAGAAGTCATATACAGGCATGGTGCCTGGTTTATACAATATACCACATTCTCTTATATCAGAATAGAGGGCTTTGCAGGACAGCCCCTCATGCTCCCGAGATATCTCGCAGATGCAGTTGTCCTGATGGAATTCATGAGACAAATATCCACAATATTGGATGCTTACAAAGCAAATAATAAGATTCCACCAGTATTGTTTCTAGTAACAATGGGTTGGTATATATGCCAAGATTCTGATAACATTAAGAAGGCCATAGCTAGTCTAGACATGATGAAGTTACAACTATTCCCCTTGGTAAGATCATATGACCCATATGGGAGGATGCAGAAAATCATGGGGAAGCCCATCCATGAGAGGCACTTAGACGATTTCTCGACAGATTGTGAGAATGAAGCTAAGGCTAGAAGAAGAAAATACCAAAGGATGACTCTCAACCAGATCAGAACTTTTGATTGTATTCCAGTGCCTGCTCAATTAAAGAGGGATGATGGTAAAATAATAGCTGATGAATATGAGGAAAAGAAGATATACAATGACACAATCTCAGCACCTGATCTTACACAACTTGAAGATATTTCATTAGATTAATTTAAAGGCAGGATGCTGTAGTTAACCCAGTCTTGGGTAGATGAACAAATAAATGCACTAAAGAAGAAGGGTGTAGCCCTTACAGTTGACAATAAGAAGAAGAGGCAGGAGCTTCCTGACAATGAATATGATGACTTTTTGATTAAAAAAAGGAAATCTAAAGGAGAAAGAATGTCGCCTCAAGAACAAAGCAAGAGACCCCCCAGGGGTAAGAAAATTGATAATGAACCTAAAGGGGTAATAGTTGAAAGAGTGATTATAATAGCTGAGGATGCATCCGCATCAGGACAGGCATCAACCTCATCAGCACAACCTCCTATAGATAAACAAAAAGCTAAAAAGATCCAGAGGCTAGCTATTGAAACTATTGAAACATATGAGGAGGGTCAGGCATCACAAAAACAAATGGAAGAGGATGTTCCTCTTGATGAAGAGCCTGAAGAAGAGGACCCAATGCCCTTCATTAGAAAAAGAAAAGGACCTCAGGTGATGGCATCCACACCTAAGAAACCAAGAACATCTATGAGAGGTGAAATAAGACATGCTCCTGTGATGATAAGGGGAGCAGGTAGTGAAGTGTTCAGGAAAGAATTACAGCATGAAGTACCACTTCCTGCCATTATTCAGTTTAAGACTGAACAAGCTGAAGAACAAATGAAAGAAGCCTCTAGGCCAATTCAAAGTAGTCTTGTCTCACTGGAAGAGACAGTTGACTTATCTGATGATGAGGTAATAAAAGATGTAGCCTCTCTACAAATGGAAACCCTTGCTACTAACACCCACATAACTCCACAAGGAACTCCCTCAGTACAGGAGGCTATGTTAGAAGAACTGAAGCAAGTGGAACAGGAAAAGGAGAACAACCCAGAAAGGGTTGCACAACAAATAGGGCTTGATAAACTAGTGGATCAGGTGACTAGCCCCGAAGTGATAGATTTAACATACAAGGAGGATGTAGCACATCCTAAAAATCCAATGGGTACACCTTAGAGAACAGAAAATGTTGAGGAGATTAAGTTGATAGAAATAGAAGGACACACTGCAGGTATGGGTCAACAACAACAAGATATACCCAATGAGCCCAAAATAGTTGAAGTTCAAGAAAAGGGGAGGAAGGAAAAGGTTATATTAAGAGAAGAAGTACCCAGGACTCAAGAGGCCTTTGGTGATAAGGATACATCAGGTCAGGATGACCTAAGGACTCAAGAAATAGATACTACAAGTGTGGATCAGAATGTGATCCAAAATCAAGTAGAAGCACCTAAGGTAGATACAATGGCATTTACAGATTCAAATGTGCCTCATAATGAGGAAATTCCCAAAGGGGATGAAACAAAAAATGATGAAGTACTAGACCTATTACAAGATCATCATGTGCATGCATCGCAAGATCCTCCACCACAAGAAGAAGTTCCTCAACAGGAGGAAGTACCATAGGTTCACCCTCATGAAGAGTATCATGAAGAAGAAATAAGGAATTCACCATCCCCATTAAAAATAGATGCAGTTACTAGAGAACTGGGTGATCATGATGATGATGATAGACAGCAAGGATCCGAAGACCAAGTTCCTTCATGGCTAGAGAAAGATTAAGTACAGAATTTGGTTTTGAGATTCAAGAGTTTGATGTGTCAACCTTATTTTTAGAGACCATCATGAAGCCGAAGAGGAAGGCTAGGTTAACCTCAGCCATAAGAAGAGATCCTACTATAGGTAGAGGAACTGCTCAGATAGCACTCCCTACAGTTGAGAAAGAAAAAGGCAAGATCACTCTGGAAGAATTCCAGATCACTACTGTTGATTTAGGGTTTGCCAATGAAGACCAGGAAGGACAAGAGGGAAAGGATATAATTGATTCTTTGACCCAAAGGGTAAAGAAAGAAAAAGAGAAAAATAAGCAGCATAAAGAGCACATTACTCAGCTGCATGCCTACATAAAGGGGTTAATTAACCCTGATGATACTTCAAATTCAGAGGTAGTCCCATTGACTGCAATTTCTCAGGAGGAGGTCAATAAGTTGGACCTTATGAAGCACGAATTGGTAATAATGAGAAAGTGGATGTTATCCACACTCAACGAAGCAGAAGAAGTAGTGAAAGCCTCTTTACAGAGGTGGAATTCTCTAAATATCTCCAGAAGGAAGGTTGATAAGTTGCAAATGGAGGCCGGAAGAAGGTCATTCCAATTAGAGAGAGCTTTGAGTGCTTTGGTTGAAATGAAGAGGATTAATCCTGAGGTTCTAATAAACAAACAGGTGCTAGATAGTAATACCGCCATATTGATGGATATCTGGTATAAAGATATCAGATTTGAAAATGATGTATTAAAAAGGTGCAACAGCAAGTTAAGAGACATCAGCATGAAATTGCATGACATGATGTCATTTGAAGCAAAGATCCTGGAGGCCCTAGAGGGGAAGGTAGAAGGAAAAATTGAGAATCAAGATGCAGATTTTGCAGTAAAGGCTCTGCATGATAATTTCCAGCCTATGGCTGATGACCCTCTTAACCACCTGACAGAAGAAGCCATCGACAAGATCATGAGGATCAAGGTCAGGGTGGGGAATTATAATGAAACATCAGGTAGCAGGAGGAGCAAATTGGAGACTCTTCGAAATAAATATCAGACCTATAAGCACGCCATTGTCAAGACAAAAACTTAGGATGGCAGAGAAATTGAAAGAATAGTAGAGGTATATGAAAATATCTAGACATCCATGCAGGTCCATATACAAAGAGACATACATCAGGATGATGAAGACATGGAAAGTGATGATCATGATGATCATAAAGATGAAGAAGGGGAACTTGATGAGTAGATGAAGATGCGCTACCAAGGACATCCGCATCAGGTACTTTGAAGAAGATAAGTTACCTAGATGGTTGCCAGCTGGCAACCTGTGCCACGTGAAATGTTGACTAAGTCAAGGATGAATATCCATCGTAGATCTTAATAGATAAATCTTGATCGTAGATCATGTGTAACTGCTCCCCACCTTTTTCTATAAAAGGTGCAGGGATGCCTTATTTTGAACATTCAAAACTTAATTGAAATTTGTTTGCTGAAATATTCAGGGCTTATTTCAAAGTTGTTGTACATGTATATGTTCTTGCATACTTAATGAATGAAAAGACTGTTTTGATTACAATCCATCATAAATCTTGAGTAATCAGTGTATGAATTCTTAATACATGCTTTGATTTGCTGCGTCCCTTGGAGTGCATATCAGCTTGCATGTGTTGTCTTCATTCCTTTCCTTTGAAGTTAGCATCGACTGTATCTAGCTGTGGAATTTCCTGGTGAACATATGGTTTGATCTCTTCTCTTCATGACTGTATCTGATGTGTATGTAGTTCAATAACTGAAGGTTCATCATTATTTGAAGTATTCTTTTCAGTTTCTTTAAATTTGAGAATAATTTACCATCACAATTGCAAATAATAGATAATCATAAGCAAATTACATGAAATATGCAGACAATTCATAGATAATTGAAGATTTATAGCATATTTGAAGTCAAAGCATGTATAATTTACAAATATCATGCAAATATTTGAATACAGACACAATATTTGTGGAAATATCTGGTGTAGATAACCTTCTGTGTAGTATCTTTACAGAAATAGAAACTTGCTGATGATCAAACGTAAGGCCCCTAAATGGAAAATAGCAACTCACATCAACCACTGAGTAACGTTAATTGATTAAGAACTAATCCACAGAGACTTGGGATCATGAATTCTTTGAATTCATCATATCTTTCAAGATGAGTAAAGGTTGATGTGTAACTTTTATTCTATGTTTGTTTATGACTAACATCATGATCAACATAAATTAGCGCTAGAAGGAGGGCCAAAGCTGGAGGATCATCATCATTAGTTTGGATGATGCAGACCATAAGGTAACACTCAGACACTGCCAAATTTCTAATTAAACACAAATATTTGTTGTTCTAAGCTTGTACATGTGAATCCTGTGTGAAGTTTTCAAAGTTAACCATAAATATTGTAAGCTTTACAGCCAATCATCATGAATTTGCAGAAATAAGCCTTGTATCACATAAATTTGCCCAAATTTTTGAGGTAGTTAGCTTGAAAAATTTGATATCCTGTCGTTTGTGACACAGAACTTCAAATATCACCTCATATTTGTAGCATTTGTGCAAATATTCCTTAAATATCCAGTCAGTACCTATTTCTGACCATAAATACGGCCTTTGTTGGTAAATTCCAGCCAATCTTTGCATTTATCCAGCTAATTTGTTTAAATTTGAGACTTCATAAGCCAAATACCAGATCCCGATCTGGTGGAATCTTTGAAGAATTACCTGTCAGGGGGTTTAGACCGAGAACTATTGATATTCATCACTCTCCTGATCCTGGTGCATCAGGTGTTTCACTAGAACCACCTCCTGTAACTCCTATTGGTTTACAAATACCTTCAGGATTATCTGTGACACCTCCTGTCCAGCCTCAACCCCAGGTCCAACCTTAGCCAATCATACCTCAAGTGATACCACAGGCTCAACGTCCTCCAGTTGCTATGTCTTTCTTTGCAGCAAAATCACCGTTAACTTTCACAGCATATCATGCTTTACCAAAGAATCCAGATAAAATCTGTTCAAAGTATCATCCATATCAAGATGTAGATGATCATATCAGAACTTTCAAAGAAGCCTGTTGTAGGGCCAGAATTGAGCATCAGGACGTTGTATGCAAGTTATTTCCTTTTTCCTTAGGGGAAGATGCTTATAATTGGTACATTAGCCTTGGTCAAGGTTCTGTCGGGTCATGGGCTGTTTTAGAGAAAGCTTTCACTGATAAGTTCAAAATACCAATAGATCCTTCAATGAACTATCACCTATTTGCCACAATTAAGAGGTTTGAAGGAGAACCTATTGCCAACTTCAATGCTAGGTTCCAAAAAATGTTATCCAAGTTAGTCACCCCATACGTTGTAGCAGATGCTGCTACTAGGAGCATTTATTATTCAGCTCTGGATCCATTAACTTCTATGTTCATCAGGAGAGCACATCCTGAAATCACAACTTTAACAGGAGCTTTCCAAGAAGCTACCAAAGTCAATCAGTAATTAGTTCCTGCTCCTACACCAAACATAGCATTTCCAACACTGCCTGGTTATCTAGGATATCCTACCCAGCAACAGCGTAATGGAGCTATGATGCCTCCTGCTATGATGCCTAGTCCTTTGCAAATACCTCCATTGAGTATCATGCCTCCACCTAATGGAAATGGCCAGATAATGCAGTATCCAAGACAAGCACAAGTACAAACACCCCAGGTTGTAGACCAAAATAGTCAGAACCGAGGATCTTCCTTCTTTAAGCCCCAAACTGAAAATGTAGTGGCCAAGGTTCAGGAAGAGAAAGAAGAGATCAAAGAAATATCAGCTCAGTTAAGGAAGCTTACAACTAAGATCACTCACTTGAGGAGTCAAAACTTCTACTCCCAACCTAACTAGAACAGAGGCTATAACAATGACAGACCTAGTTATCCTAACATGGAGTATAATAACAATAATAATTACAATAAAATGGCAATAACAATCCTCCTAGACAGCCTAGAGTATGGAACTCTAGGCCAAATAATGGTTCCTTACCATCACCTTTAGATAATCATCCTCCTAGTGAAGCCAAACAGACTACTAGAGTCAACCTTGCAGAGGCAGCCCTCACTAACTGGTGCAGAATTCATAACACCAATGCACATGCAGAGTTAGATTGTCCTCAATTCAGGATTGCTACTAGCATTTTTTAGACTAAAGTTGCAAATACCTCAGGAAATCAACCTCAAGTAGAAGGAAATGAGCTTGTTCCTTGTGGATATGATTTTGTATTAGTGCTAGAGAGTTACACTCATCATCCATATTAGCAGGCAGTACTTGTTCACCAAGATCACACCTTAGCATGTGAGGAATCAACCATGGCTTTTGAGTCAAATTATGTTTTCCCCTTTGAGGATGAAAATGAGCCTTCAAATGAGTATGAGGAGGTACATGCATACCAACAGCAATATCAGGGTAAGCATAACTATAATTTGAGAAATAATGCAAATAGACCTTCTAGTCCATTAACTTCTTCCTTGCCTCTAAATAATTTAAATACACCTCCTGATCCCAAGGCAAGTAATAACCCTAGTTTTCCCAAGGTGAATACTCAGTATTTAACATCACCAAACAATATGCCAAAAACTGCCACTCTACCTCATGAATCTGACAAATTAGTCACCTATCTGGCAGATGAGATGAAAAAGATCAAAATTAGCCTATCCTTTTCAGAGTTGCTGAAAACTCCTGCCATCAAGAAGGCATTTATGAAATCACTAGATGATCCTGCTCCCAAAGAGGATAGCCATACTTTAGGTCAGTCTGCTAGTAAAGATCATGCTGCCAAAGACAATACACAAAAGGTAGCAGCTATTGTTCAAGCTGCAGAAACCTCCCACATGACCTTATATAGAGATAAAAGTGAGTCACCTCCTTTCCTCCTGACTATAAGGATGTTTAGTAAAAACCTGCACAATTGTTTAGTAGATTTAGGAGCATCTACGAATGTAATACCCTTATCTATATGCAATGCTTTAGGCCTACATCTTGCTAAATCTTTGAAGAAGGTGACTCAGCTAGACAAAACAGAAGTGAGTGTGGTAGGAGAGTTAACTCATATCCACATGCAGCTAGCATCTGACCCCAGAATCCAATATTATATTGACATTCAGGTAGTTGACATACCTGATACCTATGGGATGCTACTCAGCCAAGATTGGTCCAAAACCCTCAATGGCTACATGGCCACCGATTTCAGCCATATGTGGTTACCCTAGAAGGGGATACCAAACCAGATAAGAATTGATGCTGAACCAAGAATGAAGCACATGATCACCGAATACAACAAAACTAACGAGATCATGTATGTAGACATAGAACCCAGAGTTTACTCCATCAGGCCACAGACTGTCAGGATAGAAGAGATCCTGATGTATGATGTTCATCATCATCATGATGATGATCTTCAGGATGATGAAATAGTTGTAGAATCTGGTAACGATCCTGAGGATGAAAATAAGATAGATCATTTCAAGGATTTCGAGATGCATTTGTCTAAATAGGTGAAACGATGTAAGTTATTAAAAATACCTTTTCATGATATTCTAATCGATGGATGGTGTAGGTTGCATAATGAAGCACATTCTGAGAAAACCTGTGATGTCTGCATAGACATGCTGGAGTTGCAAGAAGCGTACAGTGATGCGTCAGCATCATCATCATCATCATCATCATCATCAGAGGTAAGTTCATCAGACAGTGATAATGATAGTGATACTAACTGTTGTTTGTCTTCTGCAGGAATAGAAGAAAGTACATGTCAGGATGAAAATCATGTCCAGCCAACAGAAGAGATCCTAGTGTATAACCAGGGTAGTGTTAAGAGGAAGATGAGGATCACCCCAGGGAGTGATTGTCTAATGGAGTCAGATTATGAATTATCTGATGAAGACAGAGGTAGCAATCTATCTAAATTTGAAGAGTTTCTGAAAAAAGAGATCCAGAAGATGACACAGCAGCAGACATCTCCACATGAGGCCTTAATTGAAAGCTGGTGTAGGTTGCATGAGGCACCTCACTCAGAAACTGCTTGTTCATTATGTCTGCATCTTTTGAAAAGATAGACTTTACCTAGTCCAAAAGATCATCCTCCTGATGATAAAGAGAGAGAAAAATCCTCAGCTTCATAGAAGAAAGGAAAGATGAAGTTGGATGAAGCTGGGATACCAAAAATGAAGTGGATATCAAGTGGTGCAGCCGCCAGAGCTGCAAAGAAGAGAGAAGGCTCAAATAAGCCTTTGGCTGAAGATAAGCCATGGATCCTTAGATTTGATGGATCTAAGTCCAAACAAGGAGCTGGAGTAGGGATAGATCTCATTGATCCATCAGGAAAATCCTACTTAGCAACATACAAACTACAGTTCTCATGCACCAATAATGTAATAGAGTATGAAGCTTTAATCCATGGGATAATGTTCTCCCTTAAGAAGAAAGTAAAAATTCTGCATGTCTATGGTGACTCAGAATTAGTAGTGAGATAGGTAAGAGGAATTTACTCCTGCAATTATAAAAAGCTATCTAATTATAGACATAGGGTGTGGGACCTAATAGAGTCTTTTGATGCATTCAATATCACCCACGTACCTAGAGAACATAACCATAGGGCAGATGCTTTAGCCCAGGCTACTAGTACATTAGAGCCACTATCTATTTTAGGACTTAAAAGATTCTCAATAGAGTTGGTATCAGTACCTTCTGTGCCTGACAATGTGACCAACCTCCAAGTGTTTGATGATGATCAGCATATCCTGGACTTCATCTCCAATAGAGATATATTTGATGCTCAGATCATAGATGAAAACAATGTAAAGGAACATGTCTGGGAAGAGAAAGAAATCTTAGAGTTGCCCAGCAATAAGATTCCTAAGGGAATGATTGAGCTAGAGAGAGCTTTTGATTTGGACAACATGTTGAAGCAGAAAGATCTTCCAAAAGCTGATGGAGGACAATATTCTCAGGTTAATATTGGACATAATGATGAAAAGAAAAATGTCTTGATAGGAAAAGTTTGCACAAAAGAAGAGTTAGAGGGAATCACCCAAGCTCTCAAAGATTACATACATGTCATAGCTTGGACCTATGATGAGCTAAAGACATATGACACATCAGTCATCACACACACCATACCCCTCAAGCCAGATGCCAAGCCTTTCAGACAGAAGCAAAGGCCTGTCAATGCTTTGCTGGAACCTATAATCTTTGAGGAAGTTAAGAAATTGTTAAATGCCAGGATCATATTTCCTGTCAGGCACTCCACCTAGGTAGCAAATCTTGTTCCAGTAAGAAAGAAAAATGGTGATATCAGACTATGTGTGGATTTCAAGAACTTGAATAGAGCGTCTGAGAAGGATAATTATCCTTTACCTTCCCTAGATGAGGTCCTATAAATTGTAAACGGTGCCAAAATGATGTCATTCCTGGATGGTTTCTCAAGCTATAACCAGGTAATGGTAGATAAAATTGATAGACTGAAAACTGCCTTCACCACAAAGTGGGGGATATTCGCCTATAGGCGCATGTCGTTTGGGTTGATAAATGCTGGAGCAACATTCCAGCAAGCAATGGACATAACCTTCAGAGGCATAATAGGAAAATGCATAGTCATATACATGGATGACTTAACAGTGTTCTCTAAAGATAGAGGAAACCATGTAGAGGATCTCAGAAATGTGTTTAAAAAATGTGAGCAATATGGGATATCCTTGAACCCCAAGAAATGCATATTTGGGGTGATAATAGGAAAATTACTAGGCCACCTGATAACTGAAAATAGGATTATCATTGATCCTGACAGGGTGGAGTCCATTATGAAAATACAGCTTCCTGGAAGCAAAAAGGAGCTTAAGTCTTACTTTGGTAAGATTAATTTTGTTAGGAAGTTTATCACTAGCTTTGCTGAAATTGTTAGACCTTTAAATGCCATGCTCAAGAAGGATGCAAACATTGAGTGGACACCAGAGGCTAGAGCAGCTTTTGAAGTCATCAAAAAATCTATATCAGATGCTCCAGTTCTGATCAGTCCAGACTACACCAGGGACTTCTATACATATTCATTTGCTTCAAAGCATACCTCTGCAGCAGTGCTGACACAAAGAAATGAAGAAAAGGAAGAGAAGCCCATAGCCTTCATGACCTGCACTTTCAAAGATGCTGAATTAAGATACATGGACGTTGAAAGGTAGGCACTTGCTTTGGTCAGAGCAGTGAAGAAGTTTAGGCATTATATATTGAGAAGTAAAGTTATAGCTATGGTGCCTGACGCGGCAGTGAAGATGCTCTTAATGTAGAGCGAGCCAAGAGAAAAAAGGGCTAAGTGGATCACTGTCCTACAGGAATATGACATGGATATCACACCATGAAGCTAGTAAGAGGACAGGCTTTAAGCCAGATGATATTAGAGATTGATCCAAATATCACAAGTCAGCAGTATGTTATTAATGAGAAGAATAGTGGAGAATGGTACTCAAACATCAGGCATATCCTGATTACTGGAAGATGTCCTCCCAGATTGCAGGCTTCACAAAGGAGAGCCTTGAAAATAAGATCCCAGAAGTACATGATGAAAGTAGGGGTACTTTTTTAAAAAAATTATGAAGGAATATACTTAAGATGCCTAGAAAGGCCAGAAGTAGACAAAGTGTTGTTAGAATTACATGACAAATTTGGAACAGCACATGGGTCATCCTTAGCCACAACTCATGCTATTCTAAGGGTAGGATATTACTGGCCTACCATTTTCAAGGATACTGTTGAGCATATTAAATGTTGTCATATATGCCAAGTTGCTGCCAACAGAGAGAGATATGTTGCTCAACCCTTGCAGCCAGTGATGGAGATGCACCCATTTGCACAATGGGGCATGGATTTCATAGGACCAATCAATCCTCCATCATCATCCGATCACAGGTATGTCTTAACAATTATTGCCTACTGTACCAGGTGGACTGAAGCTGTCAGCACCAAAACCTGTAATGCTGAAGATGTCATTAGATTTTTGGAAAGTAATATAGTCACCAGGTATGGGGTTCCCTATGCTCTAGTGAGTGATAATGGCTCTGCTTTTGTTTCAACCAAATTGTCAAGTTGGGCCTTTGATTATGGGATCATATTAAAATTCTCATCCAATTATTATCCTCAAGGGAATGGATTGGCAGAATCCACTAATAAAAATTTGCTGGATATCATAAAAAAGTTAATAGAAAAGAACCCTAGGGAGTGGAATACCTTACTGAAGTATGCCTTGTGGGTAGATAGAACTAGAATGAAGGCTGCACTAGGAAATACACCTTTTCATTTAGTGTATGGGGTGGATCCCATCCTTCCCATTAACCTGAAGATTCCTACCCTGCAGTTTGCCCAAGAATACCTAGGCATAGACAATAACCAAGAAGTAAGGTTGCTTCAGCTGATGCACCTGGAAGAGAAAAGAAGTCAGGCAATTGATCAATTTGCCAAACATCAGGCTATTGTCAAACGCTGGTTTGACAAGAGAGCCAAAGTTAAGGCCTTCAGGATATCTGATTCAGTCCTGATGTGGGACAAAGCCCATGAGAGGAAAGTAGACCATGGTAAGTTTGATAAATTATGGATAGGTCCCTTCCAAATTTCTGAGATATTAGGAGACAGCACTTTCAGGCTTAAACACTTGACAGGTGATGATGTTCCATTACCAGTTAATGGACAGTTCCTCAAACATTATTTCCAAGCCTAAGTAGCTTCATGTCAGTCATGTGTATCATAGTGTATATTTGTATAGTTGTTTGTACAGTGTTGTTTTGTTTTGTTTTTGCTTTGTTTGCTTGTTGAGTTTTTTGTTTTGGTTAGTCAAGATGACATAGCTCATCACCCCAAAAAATAACTAAATTGTTAGGATTCAAGTGATGAGAACACATTCATATATAGGTTATGACTCATTTTGAGGAAGTACTTATGATCAGGTCTGTGATATCTTTTCATCAAGGTGCCTTTTCTTAATCAAAGTGATTCTTTCACAATGACTCACCTAACAGCCTTGGATCTGTTGAACACACAAGTATAGGTGTTAAGTGAAAAATCTAAAGGGACTCCCTTTCTACCAATGCAATCTCCAACCTAAAATAGCAAGTGACCATACCTTGCACACTGAGCTTACATGATGACATCAGATATATAAAGTATAAATGTTAAAAAAAATCCAAAAATATAATAAAATTAGGTCATCTAAGTAACTCTACCGGGGCTATAGACACCTGCTGGCAGTGGGGCTCTACTTAGGGAGATTGTATAGATAACCTTGTTGGGGCTATGGACACCAGCAAGCAGCAAGGCTCTATCCGGGTTGGCTATGAGGGATGATCTCCAACTATGTAGCTTAACATCAGTTACTCATGTTTTCAACTTGCTTTCAAGATGAGGATAATTAATCATCTACACACTACTGATCCTTTGTAGCATTGTTACCAATCGGACATTTTATCATTCAGAAAGATTATGATGCTTATGCTTGAAGAGAGTTAGAATGCTATGTTAAAATGTGTTCACATCACTTGAATCATTAGAATTTTGGTGTTTTCTTTGGTGGCAAGTTGTTGTGTGGTTACACAACACACCCCATTTTGACTTGTCAAAATAGGGACCCAACTTTTTTGCTTGGCTTGGCTTGTGTTTTCTACTTGCTGGCGGTCTGGTAAAAGTAAGTTATGCAGATGATCCTGCATAAGGGCACTGGGTAAGTCATGATGATGAGGTCAGTTTTTCAATGTTCATAGTTCATGTCAATAACCTCATGGTTGGATAGAGAACAAAATTTCATGCAGGTTTGCCTTTTGGATCACCTGGATATTCCTTATGGAACGAGAGTTATGGTGAGTCAAAGTCTTGGTCAAACCTAATATTCTAAGGGGGGGTCATATTTCTTAAAATCAGTCATCTTACGAAAGATCACCCTGATCTAATTTTATCACCCAATAAATCATTTATCGGGAGATCTGGACATCAATTTTAGGTGATAGAAGCATTTACCTATCGAACAACGTCATATATTTTGCGGGGGTCATATTCCCAATATCACCTGATATTCAAAATATCACCCGATATTCAGAATATCACCCTAAAGTCAACATCATGATGACATCATATAATCCTGATAGATAAGAAAATTGCCATGATGATGACGTCATCATCCTTTTTACCTGGCGGAGGTATATTTCCAGTGGCGACCTTTTCTACATAACCTGACGGTGACGTCATAGTACTACAACGATGAATCAAGTCATTATCCTGATGACGTCACCCTGATATTCTGAGAAAAGGTCACTTTAGTTTCAGGGGGTCATATTAAAACATCACCCGACATTTTAAACATCCCCTGATTTTCAAAACATGACCCCACATTAAAACATCACTTGATGTTTTCGTATAAACTTTCCCATTCAAAAGAGGGCGATCAAATTACACATAGGGGGTGATATTCTGAATATCACCCAATATTCTTAATATCACCTGATCTTCCAAAGATCACCCCGCTCCTCTTGCCACACAATATTAAATGCCATAAATATAGTAGGTGGTTTCCAGCCGATTGCGAACGTGATCTAGACACTTGACAGCGTCCATGAATTAATGACAGGAGATCAATGGTTAAGATTGAATAAACCCTGTGTTGCCCTAAAATTGCCCAATAAGGAGGATAAAAGTGAATTTACACCGTCATTTTACACTTACCTTGCGATAAAACCAATTTTTATAGAGCACAGAGATTTCAAACCCCCATACGACCTACCTGCAGACACACATGGCTTGAAGAAGAACAAGACACATGATTATCACTGGTATCTAGATCTTTTTCATATAACCATTAGCATAATCAAGGAGTTAAACGCTATCAATTAAGTAATTAAAACCCCCTCCTGTTGTTTTCTGCATGTCCAGGTAGTATGCTTTTACTGGTTTGAAGATATATGTTATGCATATCATGATGAAGCAATGATTAATTAATATAATGTGCATCATGCCGTGAAGATATAATGTTGTGTGCATGTATGTGAAGTATTGTATGGTAAGATTGGTCCTGTTTATTGCAGGAAACCATGGCAGACAAGAGGTTGAGCAAATCTGATGCTGAATTTCTTAAACCAATGTCCACTGAGCCTGAAGGTGTACAGTTCAAATATGGAGTTATTACAGACACACACCAGGGTAGCACTGATTTGGTCACTTGGTCATCTAGAATGCATGATGACAAGAATAATACCCTATTGGACGCCGTTTTTATATCAGGAATGTGGAACACAGTTGGATTTCCCTATTCTATGGAGACTCCAGAGTTGATTATTGAATGCGCCAAAAACTACAACCCACAGACAAGGAAAGTGGAAAAGCATGGTCAAGTGTATGCAGATCTGTCCATCAGGGGGATTGCAGCCACTTTCAATTTACCATTGGGAAAGAAGGTTGTCAGCATGGATCTGAAGAAACTAGAAACTGAATATATAAACAACAAGAAAGCTGCTAGGAAGAAAATGTATCAATGGAGGGCAAAGAATAGTCCTTATCCTACAGCTGCCAAACTACCAGTGCATATGTACAAGTTTGACTTTGATGATGAATACCAATATATGATAGCCCTACTTAGTAGAGTGACAGGCCAGCCTGATGTTGGGAGTTTCAAAGATTAGATGTATGGGGTTATCCTGATGTGTCTGTAAATAGAAAATAAGCTATTATGGGCCAAAATGATAAGTGATTCCTTAGATGACCAACTCATGAACCTAGGAGGCCTAGAATGTTCATTTTATATGACTTCATATGTGGTATACTCATGTGCATACAAAAGTACATTCAGTGCACTTGCAACAGAAGGAAAGATTGGTGGCACTATAAATGATGCCCACATCTGGGATCATTATCCCCAATTGCAAAGACAAAATTATCTTCCAGATTACAAATTAGTGAATGATGCATTTTCTATGCATCTTGTCAGGACAATGGAAGAAGATAGGACTAAAAGATTGAGCGTGGAAGCTCAAGAAGTCATACAGGCATGGTGCCTGGTTTATACAATATACCACATTCTCTTATATCAGAATAGAGGGCTTTGCAGGACAACCCCTCATGCTCCGGAGATATTCCACAGATGCAGTTGTCCTGATGGAATTCATGAGACAGATATCCACAATATTGGATGCTTACAAAGAAAATAATAAGATTCCACCAGTATTGTTTCCAGTAACAATGAGTTGGTATATATGCCAAGATTCTGATAACATTAAGAAGGCCATAGTTGGTCTAGACATGTTGAAGTTATAGCCGTTCCCCTTGGTAAGATCATATGACCCATATGGGAGGATGCAGAAAATCATGGGAAAGCCCATCCATGAGAGGCACTTAGAGGATTTCTCGACAGATTGTGAGGATGAAGCTGAGGCTAGAAGAAGAAAATACCAAAGGCTGACTCTCAACTAGATCAGAACTTTTGATTGTTTTCCAGTGCCTGCTCAATTAAAGAGGGATGATGGTAAAATAATAGCTGATGAAGATGAGGAAAAGAAGCTATACAATGACACAATCTCGACACCTAATCTTACACAGCCTGAAGATATTTCATTAGATTAATTGACTAGCAGGATGCTGCAGTTAACCCAATCTTGGGTAGATGAACAAATAAATGCACTAAAGAAGAAGGGTGTAGCCCTTACAGTTGACAATAAGAAGAGGCAGGAGCTTCCTGACAATGAATATGATGACTTTCTAATTGAAAAAAGGAAATCTAAAGAAGAAAGAATGCCGCCTCAAGAACAAAGCAAGAGATCCCCCAGAGGTAAGAAAACTGATAATGAACCTAAAGGGGTAATAGTTGAAAGAGTGATTATAACAACTGAGGATGCATCCGCATCAGGACAGGCATCAGCCTCATCAACACCGCCTCCTATAGATAAACGAAAAGCTAAAAAGATCTAGAGGCTAGATGTTGAAACTATTGAAACATATGAGGAGGGTCAAACATCACAAAAACAAATGGAAGAGGATGTTCCTCTTGATGAAGAGCCTGAAGAAGAGGACCCAATGCCCTTCATTAGAAAAAGAAAAGCACCTCAGGTGATGGCATCCACACCTAAGAAACCAAGAACATCCATGAGAGGTGAAATAAGACATGCTCCTCTGATGATAAGGGGAGCAGGTAGTGAAGTGTTTAGGAAAGAATTGCAGCATGAAGTACCACTTCTTGCCATTATTCAGTTTAAGATTGAACAAGCTGAAGAACAAATGAAAGAAGCCTCTAGGCCAATTCAAAGTAGTCTTGTCTCACTAGAAGAGACAGTTGACTTATTTGAAGATGAGGTAGTAAAAGATGTAGCCTCTCTACGAATGGAAACCCTTACTGGTAACACTTGCATAACTCCACAAGGAACTCCCTCAGTATAGGCGGCTGTGTTAGAAGAACTGAAGCAAGTGGAATAGGAAAAGGAGACCAGCCCAAAAAGGGTTGCACAACAAATAGGGTTTGATAAACTAGTGGATCAGGTGACTAGCCCTGAAGTGATAGATTTAACATACAGGGAGGATGTAGCACATCCTGAAAATCCAGTGGGTACACCTGAGAGAATAGAAAATGTTGAGGAGATTAAGTTGATAGAAATAGAAGTACACACTGCAGGTATGGGTCAACAACAACAAGATATACCCAATGAGCCCAAAATAGTTGAAGTTCAAGAAAAGGGGAGGAATGAAAAGGTTATATTAAGTGAAGAAGTACCCAAGACTCAAGAGGCCTTTGGTGATAAGGATACATCAGGTCAGGATGACCTAAGGACTCAAGAAATAGATACTACAAGTGTGGATCAGAATGTGATCCAAAATCAGGTAGAAGCACCTAAGGTAGATACAATGGCATTTACAGATGCAAATGTGCCTCATAATGAGGAAATTCCCAAAGTGGATGAAACAAAAAATGATGAAGTACTAGACCTATTACAAGATCATCATGTGGATGCATCGCAAGATCCTCCACCACAAGAAGAAGTTCCTCAACAGGAGGAAGTACCACAGGATCACCCTCATGAAGAAGAAAAAAGGAAGTCACCATCCCCATCAAAAATAGATGTAGTTACTGGAGAACTGGGTGATCATGATAATGATGATAGACAGCAAGGATTCAGAGACCAAGTTCCTTCACGGCTAGAGAAAGAAGTGCAAAATCTGGTTTTGAGATTCAAGAGTTTGATGTGTCAACCTTGTTTTCAGAGACCATCATGAAGCCAAAGAGGAAGGCCAGGTTAACCTCGGCCATAAGAAGAGATCCTACTACAGGTAGAAGAACTGCTCATATAGCACTCCCTACAGTTGAGAAAGAAAAAGGCAAGATCACTCTAGAAGAATTTGAGATCACTACTATTGATTTAGGGTTTGCCAATGAAGACCAGGAAGGTCAAGAGGGAAAGGATATAATTTATTCTTTGACCCAAAGGGTAAAGAAAGAAAAAGAGAAAAATAAGCAGCATAAAGAGCACATTGCTCAACTGCATGCCTACATAAAGGGGTTAATTAACCCTGATGATACTTCAAATTCAGAGGTAGTCCCATTGACTGCAATTTCTCAGGAGGAGGTCAATAAGTTGGACCTTATGAAGCACAAATCGGTAATAATGAGAAAGTGGATGTTATCTGCACTCAACGGAGTAGAAGAAGTAGTGAAAGCCTCTTTACAGAGGTGGAATTCTCTAAATATCTCCAGAAGGAAGGTTGATAAGTTGTAAATGGAGGCTGGAAGAAGGTCATTCCAATTAGAGAGAGCTTTGAGTGCTTTGGATGAAATGAAGAAGACTGGATGCTTATTCCCAGATTTCCCTACAAGGTAGGCATTAATGATCAACATGATCTCTGGGCCAGGGGCCAACAATGTAGGAGATAGACTCTATATTTTATCTCCTCTTCTTCTTCAGGCTCTGCAAAACCTAGGGAGGTATTCCCTACTCAACATCCATGAGGATATACATACAAAGGCTGGGATGCTGACAAAAAGCAAATAAGTCCTCCTGTAAGTAGACCAAAACTGAAAGATAAGAGTAAAGGGGCTAGCTTTGGGCCTATTTGCAGTTGTAGACAGAGGACTGAGGATCTTAAAACTAATTCTAATGTCCTAAGGGTTGTTTTAGAGTTTGGTTTTGATTTTAAGTTTGGATGCAAAGCTGGACATGGTTGTTACACAAACACAAAGCAAGATTGGTGCCTATCCAGGGCCTGGAGTCAGTAGACATACACCTGTGAATGATATGCATGAACAACTAAAACTAGATTTCAGGGGGATACATATGATACCTGCCTTACAGATATCTCCCAATAGAGAGTGTTAAGCTATCTATACTTATGGCATCCCTACTGTAGTATACCCTTCCCAATGTTCAATCTGAGAACAATTTAATCTACCCCTTGAGCAGAAGTTAAGAGATCAGACATTCAACACAGGAATTCTATGTTCTAGAGTCTCAAACATTGCTTAAATATCCAGACTCAGAAGAAAGATACATGCAACACTGGAGACAGAATTAATAAAACACATGCTAACATAGCATTTCTCATATAGAATTAACCATGAAATCAGTGGATTCATGCAAAAACATACAACAAGAGATACATAAATTCACAGGTTTTGCTGTACAGAGCAACCAAATCATCTGTATTGTATTACAGAGCCAAATGTTCAACTTTCAACAACCTAAACAATGGTAACATAGTCTACTTATATCAGCCAGAAAGTGTACCACAACAATTAATTACAAGGCTTTTACAAAAATCCGCCAGATATAGATCCTTCAAAGGAATGGCGCTCAAAATTTATTGCTCTAAAGACAGAAAGTAGACAATGGTGGCCTCGAGCCCTGTGCCACCATCTGGAAGTCCTCATGCCAAAAATTAGGTACACGACTATTCAACAACTCGCCCATGCCCCTGCTACAGTCGCCATTGATGGCTCAACCACCCACGGCCACTTGAAACCGTCGCAGCACTTCAAAAAAGAAATTCCCGCCAAAACGTGTTTACCACAGGTTCAAAAAATGTAGGGAGATTAATCCCACATTGGTGCCGCGGAGACAACTTTATCATTTTAAAAACACGGCCGCATGTATAACAAATGTCGAGTGCTTTTGCCACGCTCGACGCATAAGCCTTTGTCTAAAGCCTATCGCTAAGACCCGAGCCATCGGCACACTCAAAAATCCTCCTGCCGACATCAATAGTCTCTCCGATGACCAGCTTGCACCCCGTTAGCAGTTACCATCTTACCACCATCGGCCAAGCAAAAAACCCCTCGACCGACACAACCAATCACGCCGATGAACAACTCCTGAAAGCCTCCAACATCCCCATCGGCCAGAGAAGAACCATCAGCCTAGCCAAAAGCTCCTTCACCGACAGACCAACTCTCACCGATGACCACTCCAAATCCTCATCGGCCTGACACTACCCCATCGGCGGACCCTCCAACCGCTAACCCGATAAGCAACCTTACTCCGATGGCATTCCCCATCGGGGTGACTTCCTTCCATCGGCAAACCATAAAAGACTGCTGCCAATAGAACAACTCCCGCCGATAACATATCGGCTTCCCCCTTCATCGGTTAGACCCTCCACTGTTAACCCAACGCAATCCATCCTCGCTGACAACACAAGTCACGCCGAAGACCACCTCCCTCGATGTGACTTACACCGTCGAAGCAACCAAAATCTCCCCAACCGATCACAATAGTCTCGTCGATGCACCAACGAGCTACACTCTGCTCCTCCATCGGCCAGACACACACCAACAACTCCTCATCGGCCAAACCTCCCATCGTCGGCATAACTCAAAACACTCAGGCTGACAATACAGCTCTCACCGATAACATATCCATCAGCCAAACATTGTATATTGATGAACCCTCCAATGGTTAGCCCGATAGTCCATGTCACACCGAAACCAACCTTGCAAACCGCTAACCTTCCATCGGCTAGAGGCAAACCGTCGGGCCAACACTCCACCGTCCACCCAATGATGAACATTACGCCGATAAGACCAAAATCATAAGGCTTTGAACCATTGAACCCTGAACCAGTTCAACCTGATGGTTCAAAAGAGAAGTTCAACGCTGATAACACAGATGAACAAAGAATTCATTGACAGGAAAAGATGGAGCCTAAGCCCATGAACCGTTGAACCTTGAACCAAAAGGATTCAACGCAATGGTTCAAAATGATGGTTCAAGCAAAATCTGAGTACCCAAAAAGAAGTTTCGCTGATAGAGAAAATCACAGCGATGAACAAGGAAACTTAGGGCCCAAAAAGGAAAAAAAACCCTCCAACATCCTGCGCTCAGATCCAGACCAAAATTAGTGCTAACATTGGCTTCGAATGGGGACGTGCAGGTGAAAAACCTGCAGCGAGAACTAGATCTCTGGGCAGACCAGGCAAAAAACCAAAAAAGCATGAACTGTACAGAACATTTACACTATATACATATTTTTACAAATGTGCACAGCAACAAGTCATCTATGCAAAATAGAACTTAAGGAATTGGCCATGCACAGGCAATTCCAGAAATTCACCATCTAGGGCCTGGAGGAAATAAGAATCCTCCCCATGAATACTGCAAATCTGATATGGGCCCATCCATAAGGGTTCAAACTTACCATGTTTACCCTTGTCCTAATTTTTTGCATTCCAGATGAGCACCAGATCATTGACTTGAAACTTCCTTTTTGTAGCTCTCCTGTCAAACTGATATTTCACATCTTGTTGTCTCTTGAGGTTGATCTGGTGTGCTTTCCTTCTGTTTTCATCTAGTGCAACCAGCTGGTTCACCCTTTCTGTCATGGAGCCTTCAATCTCCTCATCATTTTCCTGGATGAATCTGTAAACTGGTAGGAGATTGTTTATGGGCAATCTGGCTGATGCACCATATACTAGCTCAAAGGGTGACATTCCAATAGCCTTTTTTACTGTCACTCTGTCAGCCCATATTGCTAACTTTAACTTTGAGTCCCAAGCTCTCTTGTTCTTGTCCAGTATCCTCTTGATAATTTTCATGATGCTTTTATTGCTTGATTCTGCTTGACCATTTCCTTGTGGGTGGTATGGTGATGCATATGATAGATTGATCCCATATTTGTTGCAAAAATCAACAAATTCACCTGATCTGAAACACATAACATTATCAGTGACTATCTTGAATGGTACTCCAAACCTGATGATAACATTTTCCAGTAGAAATCCATCACCACCTTACTTGTAGCTCTCTTAGTTGGAATGGCCTCAATCCATTTGGTAAAGTAATTAGTTGCCACTAAAATCCAACTGTGTCCCCTACTTGACTTGTCTGCAATTTCCCCTATGAAGTCAATTCCCCATTGCTGAAATGGAGCATCCACAGTTACAGTTCTGAGAGGTAAAGCACCATCATATCTCAATTTTCCTGAGAATCTTTGGCAAGGGTCACACTTCCTCACTAATATTTGTGCATCTAAAAAGAGAGTGGGCCACCAATATCCTGCTCTGAGAGTCTTATGAGCTGTTGTTTGGGTAGTATAATGTCCACCACACAATCCTTTATGCATATCAATCAAAACATTGTTAGCCATATCCTCATCCACACATCTCAGCAGTACACCATCAGGGTTTTTCCAGTATAGCTCACCTTGAACAATAACATACCTGATTGCATGTAACTTTAAAGTCCTCTTTTGACTGTCACTAAAATGGGAAGGACAATTCAGATTTTGCAAGTAGTAGATAATATCCTTGTACCATTCAGATCTTGATACATTTACACTCTCATTTTGGACTGCATTAACTTGGCATGCTTCCAAGTTTGACTGTGCCATCATCTTGGCTAATCCTTGTCCTCTTACCAACTTGGTAATTTGTATGTCTATGTTGAACTCTTGCAGTTTGTTTATCCATCTGCACCTTCTTCTAGTCACCTCCTGTTGAGTGAATATGTCTTTGACTGCTGCATGGGGTACATATGCAATTATATGTGATCCTACCAGGTATGGTCTAAAACTTTTGATGGCTCTGACTAGTGCATATGCCTGTTTTTCCATAATATCATACTTCAACTCAGAAGCCTGCAAGGACATACTGAAGAAAGCTATGGGCTGTTCAAAATCATCTTCATTTTTCTATAGCAAACACGCAGCAACAGTGTGAAAGGAAGCAAATGAAAATACTTGGAATGGCCTAGAAAAATCAGGAGATTTAAGAACAGGGGCCATCTTGATTGCCTCTTTGATACTCTGAAATGATTCTATTGCTTCACTTTCCCAGTTGACAGTTGCATCCTTCTTCATCATCTTAGAAATGTTCCTTGTAGTTTCTGCAAAGTTGGGAACAAATCTCCTAACAAAATTTATCTGTCCAAAGAAGGACTGAACTCCTTTTACAGTTTTTGGCATTTGAATTCTGTCAATAGCAGCCACTCTCTCTGGATCTATCCTGACTCCATCCTTGGAAACAATGTGCCCTAGGAGTTTTCCTTCAACCACCCCAAAAGCACACTTCTTTGGATTTAAAGAAATGCCATACTCTAGTGCTCTTATGAAAATCTGCTCTAGATGCAAACAATGCTACTCCTCTTTCTTTGAATAGGTAGTCAAGTCATCCTGATATACAGCCAGGATTGAATCAATCAACCCTGCAAAAGCAACATCCATTGCTCTTTGAAATGTAGCACCTGTATTTGTTAATCCGAATGGCATTCTAACATATACATAAGTTCCCCATGGAGTGGTGAAGGCAGTCTTACACTGTTCTGATTCCTTTACCTTCACCTGATTATAACCTGAAAATCCATCCATCATGGATAAGAGTTCACAACCAGTCACTCTCTGCAACATAGCTTCCATATTAGGCAGTGGATAGTTATCCTTTAAAGAGGATACATTCAATTTCCTGAAATCAACACAAAGCCTAATATCACCGTTCTTTTTTCTGACTGGGACAAGGTTAGACACCCAAGTTGAATGTCTGATTGGCACAATTATTCCAGCTTCCCTAAGCTTTTTAAGCTCTTCTTGCATCTTTGGAGCTAAGGTAGGATTAATAGGTCTTTGCCTTTGTCTAAATGGCTTAGCTCCAGGCTTCAATGGGATCTCATGCTGGAATAAATCTTCCCTATAGGCTTTTAGGTCCTCATATGACCAAGCAAAAATATGTTTATACCTTTTCAGTAATACAATCAGCATACTCCTGATGTGTGGTTTGAGCTATTTACCAATGTATACCTTCTTGGGGGCCTGAGATGTGCCCAAATTTATCTCTTATAAATCTTCCTTATTTGTGGGAGATGTCCTTGTGACCAATTTGTCTTTACTGTCAAAAGCTCTTTCCAAAGCTACTAACCCTCTAGGGATTTTATTAGTCTTCAATTGAATTATCTCTTTTCCCACAAGAGTTTCTTTTCCATCTATAGTTTGTACAAAAGCTTGGAAATCAATTTCTTGATTCTCATATTCATCTATGCAGTGCAAAAATTTTAACAAATCCCTATCATTATTAAACACTTGCCAACTGCATATATTTTCTGGCACTGCAGGCCTGATTTTAACTTCTACATTTGTAACATCTGACAGAGTGATGTCATCTGGCCTTATTGCAACATTAGCTAAGAAATCAGCCATAACATTCTTTGATCTCTCTACCTAGCCTATTGAAAATGCATCAAAGAGTTCAATGGTATCCCAAACAGCATGCTTGTATTGTTTCAATCTTTTATTTTTTGAAGCATACCTATCTCTAATTTGGGATACAATTAGCTTAGAATCTCCAAATACTCTTAGCACTTTGATTCCATGTTTGAGAGCAATATTTAGGCCTAAAAGCAAAGCCTCATATTCTGCAATGTTGTTTGTGCAAACAAACCTCAGCAAGAAAGAAAATTTGAGAAGCTTACCAGTTGGGGACAGGAAAACAACTCCAGCTCCAGAGCATTCTTTTGCACAAGCTCCATCAAAATACATGGTCCATAAACCTTGCTGGTCCAGCTCTTTAATGCAGACATTTTTCTTTTTATCTTCTCTATCATCTGAGACAACCTTGAAGTTATCACAGTCAGTGTTTACAAAGCATATCTATTCCTCTGCTTCTTGGTCTTCCACTGTCTCTGATGATCTTTGTTCTCTGATTAGCTTAACATCCCTGCCATTTATTAGAATCATGGCATATGACAGGTCCAGCTGCATACTTCCACCAATTAGTGCAGCCCATCTTCTTGACAGCAACATACCATACTGTGGCTTGATGTCAACCACTGTTATATTCATTTTATATGTCTTTTCAGGAAATGCTGCCAGTTTGAAATCTACATCCTTCATGATTCCAATAACTGGTACCTCTCTGGCATCCATAGCATAACATTTTTCACATGCCTTGTCGATTTTCAATCCAGCTTGTTGCATGACGGCTAAAGGCATGACATTTGTAAATGCTCCAGAGTCAAGCATACAATTTCTGATTATTTTTCCATTTATAACCAGGGATACATAAAATGGTTCCACTTGTGAAGGACACTTTGTCATAGTCACTCCTAAATAGACTTCAGGAGCCTCATCTTCTTCATTATACATGACATGTTTCTCACCCTGGGCCTGAACATTTTGTTTAGCTTGAAAAGGCACCCCTGAAATTAGGGATATTGTCCTATTCTTGATCTCTTCAACCTTCATCAGTTCCATAAGTGGAACAGAGACTTTTACCTGGGAGAGGACTTGAGCTATATCAAATGGAGCATAATTTTGTATAACAGTTGTAGCTTGCTCCACAATCTTGTTTTTATCCTGAGCTGATTTAGCTTTTACTTTCATAGTTCCCTGATCATCATTCTTGTCTTGGGAACCTTTACTTTGATCTTCAGCCCGAGGGATTCTATTTTCTGGTCCTTGGGATTCATGACCTGTTCTATGTCTAAAATTCTGTTTATTATTACCCCACTACCTTTTTTGTGGTTCAATTCCTTTATGACCATGCACTGGCTGACTTGCAGAAACATCTTCTGGTTGACGCAAGCTACCTATCTGAGCTTTACCTCTGAGATTGTAGTTACTCTTAACTTGAGCAACTGCTGCAGCTGTGAAGGCCCTAATTTCCTCATCAGAAGGTCATTGTAAGTTACTCAGAAAATTATGTGAGCTCTGAGCATACACATAGCTCTCTTCATCACCTTCATCATAAAAGTCCTGTTGACAGGCCCGAATTCCATCAGCATCATAAATGGGGTATCCATTGTTTGTGGACATCATATTAACATCATCATCTTGCACATAATGTGGCTCATTGCATTCATTACAAGATGTAGTATTATCACACAAGGACTGAGCAATCATACACTGTGACTGTGGATGTGGCATCTTACAAATTATACACCATGGAGTATCATCAACAATATTTACATCTTTCTTTAGAGGATCAAGAGTTTCTTTGACATGTTGAGTCCTCTGATTTGTGTTGTTATGTGGGAATATAGGCTTACCATTATGCCAATTGGTATTATAAGGCATATCATGCAATGATGACCTCTTTTCCTGCCTTTGATAGACTTGCCTATTAGGACCTATCCCTTTTTCACTTCTAGCTAGTCTGTAGCTTAGGTCCTTAACAACATTTGCCAATTTGTCTATCTTATCTTCAGGGGCAGATGTATTACCTTGAGTGTTCTGAGGCTTGTTTGGATTCTACAGAATTTTCACATCATCCCTTCTGTTAGTCTTGCCTGATGCTTTCCTGTTGTTCTCAATATTTACTGCAATTCTGAAAGCATCCCTGATAGTAGCAGGACTTTTATCTCTTAATCCATATGCAGTTTTTGCATCAAAGGCGTTGATATACAATATTATGCACATAGGTTCATTTGGCCTCATGTGATGTGGCAATTTGTTTAACACTTTAGTAAATCTTGCATTAAAATCTACAACCTGCTCATTTGACCCTTTAGTGATACTAGTAAACTCATATACAAAAAAGTTAGGGTCAGTTTTGTCACCATATTGCTCCTTGAACATCCTTTTAAAATCATCCCATGATGAAATACTCTGGTCAGGCAGATTCTTATACCATTCCCTTGCCTCGTCTGCTAAAGATTGCATGAATGACTTCATGAAAACATCCTCATGTTCAACCTCAAAGTTATCCATGACATTTTGAAAGGCCTTTAGATGATCTTCTCCTGACACTGTGTTGTTTCCTAAAAATTTAGGCACTTGCAGCCTCAGATGCTTGTCAATGGGGTTAGGATACCCAGGAATACCATCAAATACCAGCTGTCTGAATCTATCTAACTGCATGGGCTATCTGTCAAACTGATTAATATTAATATTTCTGTTTGCATTCTGTTTTCTTACATTGTTCAGTGGTATCCTAGCATCATTCACATTTTGTCTCTCATCATTATGCTGATGTTGCACTTCATTTCTCTGTTGATGTCTCTGCACATTTGCATTCTCAAGGGTAGGAATTGAATTATTTTGGGCAGCCCTTAAAGCTTGCACTTTCTTCCTCAGGTCATCTCTGATTGTTATTGCCTACTGATATTCGAACTCAGCCCTTAAGCTCCTAATTTCATTACCTAGTTCTTCCTTGCTAGGCCTAGAGGAGGATGGTTTTACCATATTCTGATCTTCATCTTCATCATCCCTCAGAGACTCTACCTCTTCAAACCTTTCACTAGGGTCTAGAAATGGGCGTTCTTGGAACACCTCTGACCTCATTCTCACGCTACCACCCTGTTGCCTCTCATATGCACCCTGAATATCAGCTTCTGCATTTGAAAAGTAAGGCACATGCTGTCCTGATGGCTTAGGGTTATCTTGCATATCATCATTTTTTTTGGGGGAACCCTCATGACTGACTGAGACAGCTCCCTTTCTTTTGTACATCATTCTTCTTGTTACTGGTAACTCTTCAAATAAAGGATTTTGTTGGGATCTTCTGCCCTGCATATAAGTTTTACTTTGACCGGTTGGGAGATTACTTCGGATTCGCCACCTATTACTAGGAACTGTTTTCTTTTGAAAATCAGGGTTCTTTCATAAACTCCCCAGCGGAGTCGCCAATTTCTGTTGGTGACTCGGATGGGCACACAGATATTTCACCAGGGAGGACAAAAATAACAATTTTCAAATCACCATCCCCAGCGGAGTCGCCAATTTCTGTTGGTTTTTTCCCAGACTGGATGCTTATTCCTAGATTTCCCTACAAGGTAGCCATCAATGATCAACATGATCTCTGGGCCAGGGGCCAACAGTGTAGGAGATAGACTCTATATTTTATCTCCTCTTCTTCTTCAGGCTCTGCAAAACCTAGGGGGGTATTCCCTACTCAACATCCATGAGGATATACATACAAAGGCTGGGATGCTGACAAAAAGCAGATAAGTCCTCCTGTAAGTAGACCAAAACTAAAAGATAAGAGCAAAGGGGCTAGCTTTGGGCCTATTTGCAGTTGTAGATAGAGGACTGAGGATCCTAAAACTAATTCTAATGTCCTAATGGTTGTTTTAGAGTTTGGTTTTGATTTTAAGTTTGGATGCAAAGCTGGACATGGTTGTTACACAAACACAAAGCCAGATTGGTGCCTATCCAGGGCCTGGAGTCAGTAGACATACACCTGTGAATGATATGCATGAACAACTAAAACTAGATTTTAGGGGGATACATATGATACCTGCCTTACAGATATCTCCCAATACAGAGTGTTAAGCTATCTATACTTATGGCATCCCTACTGCAGTATACCCTTCCCAATGTTCAATCTGAGAACAATTTAATCTACCCCTTGAGCAGAAGTTAAGAGATCAGACATTCAACACAGGAATTCTATGTTCTAGAGTCTCAAACATTGCTTAAATATCCAGACTTAGAAGAAAGATACATGCAATACTGGAGACAGAATTAACAAAACACATGCTAACATAGCATTTCTCATATAGAATTAACCATGAAATCAGTGGATTCATGCAAAAACGTACAACAAGAGATACATAAACTCACAAGTTTTGCTGTACAGAGCAACCAAATCAGCTGTATTGTATTACAGAGCCAAATGTTCAACTTTCAACAACTTAAACAATGGTAACACAGTCTGCTTATATCAGCCAGAAAGTGTACCATAGCAATTAATTACAAGGCTTTTACAAAAATCTGCCAGATACAGATCCTTCAAAGGAATGGCGCTCAAAATTTATTGCTATAGAGACAGAAAGTAGACAATGGTGGCCTCGAGCCCTGTGCCACCATCTGGAAGTCCTCATGCCAAAAATTAGGTACATGACTGTTCAACAACTCGCCCATGCCCCTGCTACAGTCCCCATTGATGGCTCAACCACCCGTAGCTGCTTGAAAACCGTCGCAGCACTTCAAAAAAGAAATTCCCGCCAAAACGCGTTTACCACAGGTTCAAAAAATGTAGGGAGATTAATCCCACATTGGTGCCGCGGAGACAACTTTATCATTTTAAAAACATGGCCGCATGTATAACAAATGTCAAGTGCTTTTGCCGCGCTCGACGCATAAGCCTTTGTCTAAAGCCTATCGCCAAGACCCGAGCCATCGGCACACTCCCAAATCCTCCTGCCGACATCAATAGTCTCTCCGATGACCAGCTTGCACCCCGTTAGCAGTTACCATCTTACCACCATCGGCCAAGCAAAAAATCCCTCGACTGACACAACCAATCACGCCGATGAACAACTCCTGAAAGCCTCCAACATCCCCATCGGCCAGAGAAGAACCATCAGCCTAGCCAAAAGCTCCTTCACTGACAGACCAACTCTCACCGATGACCACTCCAAATCCTCATCGGCCTGACACTACCCCATTGGCGGACCCTCCAACCGCTAACCTGATAAGCAACCTTACTCCGATGGCATTCCCCATCGGGGTGACTTCCTTCCATCGGCAAACCATAAAAGACTGCGGCCAATAGAACAACTCCCACCGATAACATATCGGCTTCCCCCTTCATCGGTCAGACCCTCCACTGTCAACCCAACGCAATCCATCCTCGCTGACAACACAAGTCACGCTGAAGACCACCTCCCTCGATGTGACTTACACCGTCGAAGCAACCAAAATCTCCCCAGCCGATCACAATAGTCTCGTCGATGCACCAACGAGCTATACTCTGCTCCTCCATTGGCCAGACACACACCAACAACTCCTCATCGGCCAAACCTCCCGTCGTCGGCATAACTCAAAACACTCAGGCCGACAATACAGCTCTCACTGATAACATATCCATCAGCCAAACATTGTATATCGATGAACCCTCCAATGGTTAGCCTGATAGTCCATGTCACACCGAAACCAACCTTGCAAACCGCTAACCTTCCATCGGCCAGAGGTAAACCGTCGGGCCAACACTCCACCGTCCACCCGATGATGAACATTATGCTGATAAGACCAAAATCATAAGGCTTTGAACCATTGAACCCTGAACCAGTTCAACCTGATGGTTCAAAAGAGAAGTTCAACGCCAATAACACAGATGAACAAAGAATTCATTGACGGGAAAAGATGGAGCCTAAGCCCATGAACCGTTGAACCTTGAACCAAAAGGATTCAACGTGATGGTTCAAAATGATGGTTCAAGCAAAATCTGAGTACCCAAAAAGAAGTTTCGCCGATAGAGAAAATCACAGTGATGAACAAGGAAACTTAGGGCCCAAAAAGGAAAAAAAACCCTCCAACATCTTGCACTCAGATCCAGACCAAAATTAGTGCTAACATTGGCTTCGAATGGGGACGTGCAGGTGAAAAACCTGCAGCGAGAACTAGATCTCCGGGCAGACCAGGCAAAAAACCAAAAAAGCACGAACTGTACAGAACATTTACACTATATACATATTTTTACAAATGTGCACAGCAACAAGTCATCTATGCAAAATAGAACTTAAGGAATTGGCCATGCACAGGCAATTCCAGAAATTCACCATCTAGGGCCTGGAGGAAATAAGAATCCTCCCCATGAATACTGCAAATCTGATATGGGCCCATCCATAAGGGTTCAAACTTACCATGTTTACCCTTGTCCTAATTTTTTGCATTCCAGATGAGCACCAGATCATTGACTTGAAACTTCCTTTTTGTAGCTCTCCTGTCAAACTGATATTTCACATCTTGTTGTCTCTTGAGGTTGATCTTGTGTGCTTTCCTTCTGTTTTCATCTAGTGCAACCAGCTGGTTCACCCTTTCTGTCATGGAGCCTTCAATCTCCTCATCATTTTCCTGGATGAATCTGTAAACTGGTAGGAGATTGTTTATGGGCAATCTGGCTGATGCACCATATACTAGCTCAAAGGGTGACATTCCAATAGCCTTTTTTATTGTCACTCTATCAGCCCATATTGCTAACTTTAACTTTGAGTCCCAAGCTCTCTTGTTCTTGTCCAGTATCCTCTTGATAATTTTCATGATGCTTTTATTGCTTGATTCTGCTTGACCATTTCCTTGTGGGTGGTATGGTGATGCATATGATAGATTGATCCCATATTTGTTGCAAAAATCAACAAATTCACCTGATCTGAAACACATAACATTATCAGTGACTATCTTGAATGGTACTCCAAACCTGATGATAATATTTTCTAGTAGAAATCCATCACCACCTTACTTGTAGCTCTCTTAGTTGGAATGGCCTCAATCCATTTGGTAAAGTAATTAGTTGCCACTAAAATCCAACTGTGTCCCCTACTTGACTTGTCTGCAATTTCCCCTATGAAGTCAATTCCCCATTACTGAAATGGAGCATCCACAGTTACAGTTCTGAGAGGTAAAGCACCATCATATCTCAATTTTCCTGAGAATCTTTGGCAAGGGTCACACTTCCTCACTAATCTTTGTGCATCTGAAAAGAGAGTGGGCCACCAATATCCTGCTCTGAGAGTCTTATGAGCTGTTGTTTGGGTAGTATAATGTCCACCACACAATCCTTTATGCATATCAATCAAAACATTGTTAGCCATATCCTCATCCACACATCTCAGCAGCACACCATTAGGGTTTTTCCAGTATAGCTCACCTTGAACAATAACATACCTGATTGCATGTAACTTTAAAGTCCTCTTTTGACTGTCACTAAAATGGGAAGGACAATTCAGATTTTGCAAGTAGTAGATAATATCCTTGTACCATTCAGATCTTGATACATTTACACTCTCATTTTGGACTGCATTAACTTGGCATGCTTCCAAGTTTGACTGTGCCATCATCTTGGCTAATCCTTGTCCTCTTACCAACTTGGTAATTTGTATGTCTATGTTGAACTCTTGCAGTTTGTTTATCCATCTGCACCTTCTTCCGGTCACCTCCTGTTGAGTGAATATGTCTTTGACTGCTGCATGGGGTACATATGCAATTATATGTGATCCTACCAGGTATGGTCTAAAACTTTTGATGGCTCTGACTAGTGCATATGCCTGTTTTTCCATAATATCATACTTCAACTCAGAAGCCTGCAAGGACATACTGAAGAAAGCTATGGGCTGTTCAAAACCATCTTCATTTTTTCTATAGCAAACACGCAGCAACAGTGTGAAAGGAAGCAAATGAAAATACTTGGAATGGCCTAGAAAAATTAGGAGATTTAAGAACAGGGGCCATCTTGATTGCCTCTTTGATACTCTGAAATGATTCTATTGCTTCACTTTCCCAGTTGACAGTTGCATCCTTCTTCATCATCTTAGAAATGTTCCTTGTAGTTTCTGCAAAGTTGGGAACAAATCTCCTAACAAAATTTATCTGTCCAAAGAAGGACTGAACTCCTTTTACAGTTTTTGGCATTTGAATTCTGTCAATAGCAGCCACTCTCTCTGGATCTATCCTGACTCCATCCTTGGAAACAATGTGCCCTAGGAGTTTTCCTTCAACCACCCCAAAAGCACACTTCTTTGGATTTAAAGAAATGCCATACTCTAGTGCTCTTATGAAAATCTGCTCTAGATGCAAACAATGCTACTCCTCTTTCTTTGAATAGGTCCACTGCAATGCTTGAACATATGCCCATTTGGTCACTTAGTCAGTACATACCAAGATGTATTATTTTTCTACGGATGTTGGAGATATGGGTCCAACAAAATCTAGACCTCATTGTTCAAATGGTTCTAAAACTACCTGGGGGTGTAGTGTCATCTCCTATGTGAAGGTTGACTGACCCCACCTTTGGAATTGATCACATTGTTTCACATATCTCTTCACATCTCTGTGGAGAGATGGCCAATAATAACCAAATCCAAGAATCTTATGGATTGTCATTTGTGAGGAGTAATGTCCTCCTATGGGTTCATCATCACATGTTCTCAACACATCAAAGATTTCATCAGCCCTTAAACACATGTGCAACACAAAGTCAAGGCCACATTTGAACAACAAACCATTTAATCATTTATACGGCAAGATTTCCTTTAGTAGTCTCTTTTTTGTTTGGAAGTAAAGTGGAAAGGAAACAAGCATGTAGCCAAAAAGTTGGCTATATCAGTAAACCAAGGTGTGATAGAAGCAACAACAAATAGATTTTCATTTGGGAACCCATCTTCCACCGGTTGGTTTTCTCCACCTGTATGTAATCTTGACAGAAAATCAGCAACCAAATTAAACTTTCTTGGGTTGTCTATGATATTTCTATCAAATTCTTGCAATAGTAACAATCATCTGATGATTATTGCACCTACTACAGGTTTGTTCATTAAATATTTAATGGCCACATGATCACTGTGTACAAAAATTTTGTATCCTGTGATGTAATGTCCAAATTTGTCGATGGCATAGATGATAGCTAGGAATTCTTTTTCAGTTGTTGTGTAATTTTTCTCAGCAAGGGTAAGGTTTTTACTTATATAATAGATTTCATGCATACTTCCTCTTCTTATTTTTTTCCTAAGACTACTCTTATTGATTCATTTGATGTATCTATCTGAATGTGGAATGGAAGATTCCAATTAGGTCCTCTTAAAATAGGTGTGATTGTGAGTTTTCTTCGATGGTCTCAAATGTTGTTTGGTAGTCTTTTGTCTAATGAAATTTAGTATCCTTGGTTAGTAGGGAGAACATTGGGGAATCTATCTTGCTAAAATTTTCTATGAACCTCCTATAGTATCCTTCATGACCCAAGAAAATCCTAACATCAGTGTGGTTTTTAGATGGAGGTAATTGTTTAATCACTTCTACCTTGTTTTGATCTACCTTGATTCTTGTTGTTTATATATGATGTCCAAGGACAATACCTTGTACCACCATCATAAAACATTTCTCGTGGCTTAAGGATAGTTGATTCTTTTTACATCATTGCAACAATTTTTCTAGATTTTTTAGGGCTTCTTCAAAGGTATTCCCTTAAATAGTAAAGTCATCCATGTAAACCTCCATACACTCATTAGCTAGTTCAACAAAAATGGCTAAAACAACCCTTTGAAAAGTAGTTGGAGTATTATACATACCAAATAGAAGGACTTTGTATGCAAAGGTGCCCCATGAGCACGTGAAGGTGGTCTTGTCTTGCTCTTCTAGTGCCACCTGGATCTAATTGTATCCACTAAACCCATCTAGGAATGAGAAATACTTCTTTCATGCTAGGTTATCTAGTACTTGGTCAATGAATGGCAAGGGGAAATAGTCATTTTTTGTATACTTGTTCAACTCTCTATAATAAATACATACCCTCCATTTCCCATTCATTTTGGGTACTATAACCAATGGGGACACCCACTGGCTATCTGAGATAGGATAGATGAATCTGGATTGCAATAGTTTTTCTATCTTTGTTTTTACATTTTCTTTGAGTGTAGGGTTTAATCTTCTTTGAGGTTGTCTAACAGGTTTAACATCTTCTGTATATATATGGTGGGTGCAAATTTCAAGGGTATGCCCTTCATGTCTTTACATTCCCAAGAAAAAGATTTTGAATGGGATATAAGAAGATCAAGAAGTGCTTCCTACCACTTTGTTGTTGACTAAGTATTGATGTTAAGTGTTTTTTCTAGGTAAGACCATGATTTGCTTTGTGATTTGTTCCATGGATGTTCCTACTCCATATTCTGGACTCATGGTTTTAAGAGGGCAAGAATGTGGGAGCAGTAGATGGAAAGTGGCTAGGTCTCTATAGAAAGTTTCTCCACAAGGGATGACATTGGAAAGGGTATAATGGCCACAATAAGAAGTTCTTGCCTTAAATCTTGAGCTAAGTATATTGTGTCTTTTTCAACATGAGGACGTGAGTTATGTCTTCAAGGGTGTCATAATTTATCTCTTCTTCCAATTCCCCTAAGTGTTCTATCATGGTGACCATAGTTAGGGAAGCATTGTTTTCTATGTTATTGGGCTCATCTATCCATAGTGTCATAATTTATCTCTTCTTCCAATTCCCCTAAGTGCTCTATCATGGTGACCATAGTTAGGGAAGCATTGTTTTCTATGTTATTGGGCTCATCTATCCATAGTTTTCCTGAATAATGTATGGATGGCTTAGCTGGGGGATACAAAGGCATTTTTTCATGTCTATGCCATTGGATATGACCACTGTTGAATGCAAAGAATACTGAGAGGGGGGACTTAGTATTCTTAAAACCTTTTTATTTACACATTCATTGATCCATTTACCAAATTCAATAAAATGAAAACAAAGTAAACATAAGAAGAGCAGCCACAAACTCATAACACATAGACACCGGGATTTTACGTGGAAAACCCAAAAAGGGAAAAACCACAAGGAGTGTTAGCTAAAAATATATTATGATAGCAATACTGAATTACATGAAGACTCATTGCCTAAGGACTCATTGTCCAAAGAAATGCTCATTGCATAAGGCTCATTGTCTCAGGGCTCACTACCTAATAGAAGAAGGATTGGCTCACTACCACAAGAGGACTTCTACAGGTGCATCTACAGAATACTGAGGTGTAGTACTAATTAGCTCAGTACACAGATGCAAAGGACTTCATACTGTCTACCCTGCTTTTCTGCTTTGCTTCACATATACTTCAATTTTATACCATTATTATCCTTTTCCGCTCTACAAACTATTTTAGATTATGTACATATCGAATTCACACATCTTTCACACATCTTCTTCATTCCAACACCAAAATCCATTGAATATATATATTTGCAATATGATTCATCTCACAATCAGGTCAGCAACCCAGACATGAAACGTGTATACAAGTGTTGTACCTTGTCGGCTTGATCTTGAGCTCAAATAGGAATGCAGACCCAAACATACAATAGTCTTCATATAGGTTGGCATCAATCATTCAACTTCTTGAATTAACTCTTCAAACAATGTATCTTCACCGCATATAGATCTAACTTTCCTATCGGCTTATCTCTTGAGTACATACTTGACCAGTTCAACTGTCACATCATAACTACCACTGCTAACCATATGAGACTCTAAAAATCATATCCAACATTCATTATTGATCACTTAACATACCTTCAAATCTGCAGGACATAATAGTCCTTTATAGCAAAATGTGGATCTTGGAACTATCACTCTATCATAGTGGAATAGTGTCAGACTAGAAGTCGATACTAGAGAACTTGTAGAGTATGATTTGTTGAGCTTCAGAAGCTATATATTTGGATTTAGGTAGTCATGGTATGTATCTTTGCTACCTCAGAACCACAAGGCAAAATATACCACAGTGGAGGAATGCGGACCCTTTTACTTTGGTACTGTGCACTATTTCTGACTTAACTTTGTTCACCCTGACTTAGATATTTTACCGTATGACTTCCAGAGGAAGTCAGGACTTGAACATTGGAACATGTGATCACTAGGTAGCTATGAATAACATACTTGATCTGCATACAATTGTCTTTAACTACAGAGGTATACCATCTCAAACACTGTCACTTGGTATATTGTACACTACACATACTTAGTCATTTATTCTTCCGGAGTAAGGTCTCTTTGCTATGCCAGTAGAAACCCTTTGCCTTGTTTCCATCAATGACAACACTTAACATTCATCAGAGCAATGTCTCTTGCCAACAATATCCACCTTTGGCATTGATGGCAACATTTAGTGAAAAATGCTCATCTGCTCCCCCTTACTATGTGAACTCTATTTTTCTTCTCCCTTTTAGGCATTTACCTATTTTTCGTTGGTTTTCTTCTCCCCCTTTGATATCAATGGTAAAGGTGTATGTGCAATAGTCAAAATTGTGTCAAAAATGCAAAAGCTGCATAAATTGTCATACTATGCCACATATGTACAGGTACTTGTAATTTTCAACTCAATTTGTTGTGGGTTATAAGATGTTGAAAATGTTCTTTATTTGAACTAACTCTCTATCCCAACTCTTCTTAGCATTGTCCAAAATTTGAATATGGCCACTTATTAGGAAGACTAGTTTCTCCGCTTTTTTGTATATTAGATTGTGTGTCAATTAGTGCACTTACCTGCAGTGCTTCTGCTGCAAGATTTGATATTGAATCTATCTTGGGACTTATTAGTCCTCTCAATTAATACATTATATTTTTCATTTGATCTCTCTTATTCACTAGATTACTTAACTCATTATGGATATTGATCACTTGTATCTCTTTGTTGCTTACTGACTCAGTTACCAGATCAAATAACAGAAATATTTGTCAGCTACAGTTTGTTGCAAGTGTGGGCCTAACCAGTGTTGTCATTGATGCCAGCATACTCCTGTTGCATTGATGTTAAGGATTGGATGAGCTGTGTGCTGAGGATATTGAGAAAATTAGTCCTGTCAGAAACAAAGAAGAATAGTGAAGCTCTATGAAGTGAAGATCCCAGATAGATGAAGATCAGAGAATGCATATCAAAGGGTTTGTAGATATGTGTCTAAAGATAATCCAGTCAATATTTGAGAGGTCCGCATGAAGATTTGAAGAAGTTATGGCCATATGAGTAAAACTAGTTCTGGCAGCTGTTCAGAGGTGACAGAGTGACACAAATAGGTCTGGTGAGATCTAGAAATGAAATATCTTGTTCTACGGATTTGGTGGAATGTTTAGGAAGCTAATGTGAATTGACAACTCAATTGGTTTGTGGTTTGGAGGTCTGCAAGCATTTATTCTAGTGTGACAGTGATGACAGACTATGTTCTTGAGGTTCTGAATGAAGATGCGAATGATTTTAGTAACCAGAAGTGGTGTGGATGCTCTTGGTGATTTAGGCAAGTTTGTGGGAGTCTCTAGACTATGTCCAGTTTGTGTTGGTGGTCCGCATTGAAGATTGAGCTCGTAATTGAAGATTTACTCTCGGGTGATGATGTTTTCCCTAATCATGGTCAACTAGATGTTTTACACATCTTATGGATGATCTTGAAGATGTTATGTGAAGCATAGCGTGATCCTTAAAGAAGATTGAAGTCTTAGATATGTGTGGCCGATAGTGCGGTGATACGCATGAAGTTTTGTAATAAGTCAAGTTGTGTTTGAGTAATTTCTCTATAATAAAATAAAGTATGTGTTGTGCCAACTTGGATGTTTATCCCTAAGTCGATATCTTGTATAAATAAGATTTGTGAATTCATTTCAAAGTATCTGATGTGAAGATGAGGAAGTGGTAGAGAGGAGAGGAGTGAAAAGCAGAGCAGAAGTGTTGAGCTTAAATGGAACTATCTCAAGCATGGTGAAGATGCTAATTTCCAATTCAAGTATGTAATATTTATATTATCATTCTGTAGACAGTGTGTCTCATGTAGGCAGTGGGCCTCTTGTGAGCAGTGTGCTCAGGCAGTGAGCCCTAATTGGCAAGTGCCATTTTATTCTTCTTTTTCTTTTAATAGAGAATACAATATTGGGTTAGGCACTTCGTGGTTTTTCCCTTAACCAGGTTTTCCACGTTAAAATTTTGGTGTCATATGTGTTAATATGTTTCTACTCTTGAATTGTGCTTCTATGATTAAATTATTATTATGTTGTTGAAACACAAGAAGAATTTAAATATTTAAAGAAAAGAAAGTTTTGTGACAATTGATTCACCCCCCCTCTCAGTTGTCTATCGTAAAACCAACAATTGGTATCAAAGCCAAGTTTCCTCTAAAAGGAGCTTAATCCCTTGAGGAGATCCAGGATGTCTTCCTACAAGAAGGATAGTCTGAGGTTTGATGGAACTAATTACACTCTTTGGAAAAGCTTCATGGAATGTCACTTGCAATGTATGGGAATGCAATATTGGACCATAACTTCAAAGAAGTATGTTCCTCCAAAGAATGGTCTGACAAATGTGGATGAAATCAGAGATGCTGAAAATAATCTTCGAGCTAAAGAAGCCTTACTAAGTGCCTTATCTAATTCAGAGCTGACAAATGTCATGGATTTAAAAACTGCATATGAGATTTGGGCAAAGCTAGAACTTCTGCATGAAGGAGACAAATACGTTAAATGTGCCAAGCTATAGAGTTTGAAAGGAAATTTTGAAAACCTAAAGATGAATGAAGATGAAAATATCACTACATTTATGCCAAAAGTAAATGAGCTTGCTTGTGGCATTAGGTGTGCTAGTGGAACCTTAGATGAAGATGAGATTGTTGCCAAAGTTCTCAGATCCCTACCTCTTGCTTACAAACACAAGGTTGCTGCTATTGAAGAATTTAGATCTTTATCAAATATCACAATAGATCAATTGGTTGGAAAATTGGTTGCATTTGAATTGGCTGAGTTTGGAGATGCACCCCCCAAGACTGAATCTGCATTCAAAGCTAGTGCTTCTATAAAAGGTAAACAAAGGTATGATCCAGGAGAGAACTCCTCAAAGAAACTATCATGGTATGTAAAAGAAAGAAAAGATCTAGAAGAAGATGAGGCAAAAGTTTCTCAACTTGAATCCCTTATCGCAAAAAGACTACCAAGAGGATCTGGTAAGTATGAAGGAAAATGGCCCTTCAAATGTTTCAACTGTAACAAGATTGGTCATTTTGCTTCAAGGTGTCCAGAAAGATTTTCAAGGACAAATCCAAATAGATCAAGATTCCAAAAGAAATGTTACTATGTTAATGAAGATGATGATGATGGAGTAATAGATGATGAATCAGAGATAGGAAACAAATCTAGAAGTGACTGGGTGTTTATTGCCATCAAGGAAGAAGATCCATTGCCCATTGAATATGTCAATCATAAACAAGTAGAAAGAGCTCTAGCTACTCAAGTTGAAGAGAAGGATAAATGGGTCATTGATAGTGGATTCTCCCACCATATGACTAGTGACAAGAATAAGTTCATAGACCTAGAAAGATATGAAGGAGGAGTTGTAAAATTTGGTGATAATTCTGCTAGCAGAATCAGAGGGAGAGGAACTATTTATTTTGATGGAAAGAATAAAACCAGTGATGTACTGTATGTTGAAGGCCTCAAACACAATTTTCTTAGTGTTGGGAAGTTGGTGGACAAAGGCTATGATCTCTAATTCAAAAATAGAAAATGTAAAATCTTTGAAAGTTCTAGAACAGAGATTGCATCCGGTACTCAAACAAAAGGTAACATCGTCCACTTGGTTGGTACTGGAAAAAGTTGTTTATTTGTTCAAATTGATTAGATTTGGTTGTGGCATAGGAGAATGTGTCATGTAAATTTTGATAACATCATCAAGATAAGCAATACTCAAGCTGTAAGAGATCTTCCAAGATTGGTGAAACCTACTAACAGTTTGTGCAAAGAATGTCAATTGGGTAAGTAGAGCAGAGTCACATTCAAAAGTAAGGAACAATCCTCTATTGGATTGTTGGACTTAGTACATACTGATCTATGTGGACCAGCAAGAATCAGGAGTTTGCAAGGTGATAGATATTTCATGTTACTAATTGATGACTATTCCCAGATGATGTGGGTGACTTTCTTGAAAGAAAAATCTAAGGCTATTGAGAAATTCAAAATATTCAAGGCTATGGTAGAGAATGAAACTGGGTTAAACATAAAATGTCTTAGGTCTGATAGAGGTGGAGAATTCACATCCAAAGAGTTCATAGAATTCTATGAGAAACATGGGATAAAAAGACAGTTATCTGCTTCAAGGACTCCACAGCAGAATGGAGTAGTGGAGAAAAAGAACCGGACCATCTAGGAAGCATCTAGAACCATGATGATGGAGGCAAATGTTCCTTAGATCTACTAGAGAGAAGCTGTAAGAACTGTTGTCTATACTCTTAATCGAGTACAAATCAGAAGCAATATTGGTAAGACCCCTTATGAACTCTGGTTTGGCATCACTCCTACTGTGAAGTATTTTAGAGTCTTTGGTAGCAAATGTTACATTAAAAGAGATGAAGACCTTAGAAAATTTGATGCTAGAAGTGATGAAGGAATATTCTTGGGTTATTCTACTCAAAGCAAAGCATACCGGTGTTATAACAAGAGATTGAGAAAGATTATAGAAAGTACAAATGTGAAAGTTGATGAAGGCATTCAAAAACCCTTAATGTTTTATGAATATGAAGAAGATGATCATAATGATGTTTTGGTTCAAGAAATTCAAGCCCCTTCAAAAATTCAAATCCAAACTGATCCGGAGAATCCTAAAATATAGGAAGAAGAGATAAGCTTGAATGAACCTGTCCAAGAAATAGAAGTGCAAGAAATTCCTAAAACTCCTAGGTATGTAAGACTGAATCATTCTAAAGACCAGATCATAGGTGATAGAAGCAAAGGTGTTCAACAAGAAGAAAGATTACTCAAGATTCAGAAAAGTATTGTTTGATTTCAAAGATTGAACCAAAAACAGTAAGTGAAGCATGCAATGATGAAAGTTGGGCCAAAGCGATGGAGGAAGAGTTGATGCAGATCGAGAAAAATCACACTTGGGATCTTGTTCCCAGACCTAGAAACAAAAATGTGATTGGAACCAAATGGGTCTTCCAGAACAAACTAAATGAAGATGGTGAAGTAGTCAGAAACAAAGCCAGATTGGTCTGCAAGGGTTATTCTCAAGTAGAAGGAGTTGATTTTGAAGCAACTTTTGCTCCGGTGGCAAGAATTGAAGCAGTCAGATTATTTCTTGCTTTTTCTGCCTTCAAGGATTTCAAAGTATATCAGATGGATGTCAAGTCTTCCTTCCTGAATGGTGACTTGGAAGAAGAAGTATACATTCAGCAACCAGATGAATTTCAGTTGTCTATTCATGGCGATATGGTCTGCAAGTTGAAGAAAGCATAATATGGACTCAAACAAGCCCTAAGAGCCTTGTATGAAAGACTAGATAAACATCTTTTGAAGATTGGCTTCAACAAAGGTACTGCTGACAGTAACTTATATTTCAAGATTGAACATGAAAATATCTTGATTGTTGAAGTATTTGTTGATGATATCATTTTTGGAGGAAGAGATAATATGTGCAAGAGTTTTGCAAATCAAATGAAAAGTGAATTTGAGATGTCTATGTTTGGGGAAATGAATTTCTTCTTGGGTCTACAAATCACTCAAACAAAGAAAGGAATCTTCATATCTCAGACCAAATATGTGAAAGAATTGTTGAAGAAATTTGGGATGGAAGATTCAAAACCAATGAATACTCCCATGGAAACTGGATGTAAACTAAGCAAAGATGATGAATCTCCTAAGGCTGATCAGAAAAAGTACAGGTCAATGATTGGAGGACTACTGTATCTTACTCAAACTAGACCTGACATTATGAATGTTGTTGGCCTTGTTGCCAGATTCCAAGCTGATCCTAGAGAATCTCATGTCATGGCAATCGACAGAATTCTCAGATATCTAAAGGGAATCGTTGAGTATGGTTTATGGTATCCTAGGGATCATGATTTCTCTCTTCATGCATATAAAGATGCGGATTGGGTAGGAGATATGGATGACCAGAAGAGTACTAGTGGTAGTGCATTCTTTTTGGGGAAAAGATTGGTTTCTTGGCTGAGCAAGAAACAAGAGGCAATATCTCTGTCCACTGTAGAAGCAGAGTATATTACAGCAGCAGGTAGTTGCACTCAAGTATTGTGGATGAAGCAAATGTTAAGAGACATCAAAGTGGAGTATGACGAACCTATGACAATCTTCTGTGATAACTCAAGTGCAATAAATATATCAAAAAATCTGGGGTTGCATTCAAAGACAAAACATATATCCATCAAATTTCACTTTTTGAGAGAGCAAGTGAACAAGAATGAAGTTAGATTGGAGTTTGTGCCCTCTAAGGATCAGATTGCAGACATTTTTAGTAAACCTCTACCTAAGGACTCTTTTGAGTATCTCAGGGAGAAGTTAGGGGTTATTACCCCTTCGATTCTAAATTAAGATGCACTAATGTGCATCAGTCTGGTGGATCTCACAGTCATATCTTGTGGTCCAGATTGATGATAGGAAGTTGCTACTCAGGGGGAGCAGTCTGTATGATTCTGATTGATGCAAGTATGTGCCCTTTGCCATTGATGTCAAAGGGGGAGAAAAGACATCTGAAAAACATAAGTGGTTGTTGTTGATAGGGAGAGCTATGTTAGTTAGTGAGGAGAAGTTCTTGTCTTGATGGTTAAAATAGTTTTTCACATCATATGTTGCCATCAATGATAAAGGGGGAGATTGTTGCAAGTATGGGACTAACTGGTGTTTTCATTGATGCCAACATACTCCTGTTGCATTGATGTCAAGGATTGGATGAGCTGTGTGCTGAGGATATTGAGAAAATTAGTCCTATCAGAAACAGAGAAGAACAGTGAAGCTCTATGAAGTGAAGATCCCAGATAGATGAAGATCAGAGAATGTGTATCAAAGGGTTTGTAGATATGTGTCAAAAGATGATCCAGTCAAGATTTGAGAGGTCTGCATGAAGATTTGAAGAAGTTATGGCCATATGAGTAAAACTAGTTCTAGCAGTTGTTTAGAGGTGACAGAGTGACACAGATAGGTCCGGTGAGATTCGGAAATGAAATATCTTGTTCTGTGGATTTGGTGGAATGTTTAGGAAGCTAATGTGAATTGACAACTCAATTGGTTCGTGGTCTGGAGGTCTGCAAGCATTCATTCTAATGTGACAGTGATGACAGATTGTGTTCTTGAGGTTCTGGATGAAGATGCGAATGATTTCAGTAAGCAGAAGTGGTGTGGATGCTCTTGGTGATTCAGGCAAGTTTGTGGGAGTCTCTAGACTATGTCCAATTTGTGTTGGCAGTCCACATTGAAGATTGAGCTTGTGTCTAGTTCGTGTTGATGGTGTTCTCCCTAATCATGGCTAACCAGATGTTTTACACATCTTGCAAATGATCTTGAAGATGTTATGCGAAGCATGACATGATCCTTAAAGAAGATTGAAGTCCAAGATATGTGTGGCTAACAGTGCGGTGATACGCATGAAGTTTTGTAATAAGTCAAGTTATGTTTGAGTAATTGCTTTGTAATAAAATAAAGTATGTGTTGTGCTGACTTGGATGTTTATCCCTAAGTCGATGTCTTGTATACATAAGATTTGTGAAGTCATTTCAAAGTATTTGATGTGAAGATGAGGAAGTGGTAGAGAGGAGAGGAGAAAAAAGTAGAGCAGAAGTGTTGAGCTTAAATGGAACTATCTCAAGCATGGTGAAGATGCTAATTTCCAGTTCAAGTATGTAATATTTATATTATCATTCTATAGACAGTGTGTCTCCTGTAGGCAGTGGGCCTCTTGTGAGCAGTGTGCTCGGGCAGTGAGCCCTAATTGGCAAGTGTCATTTTATTCTTCTTATTCTTTTAATAGAGAATACAATCTTGGGTTAGTCACCCCGTGGTTTTTCCTTAACCAGGTTTTCCACGTTAAAATTTTGGTGTCATATGTTTTAATATGTTTCTGCTCTTGAATTGTGCTTCTATGATTGAATTATTATTATGTTGTTAAAACACAAGAAGGATTAAGTGTTTAAAGAAAAGAAATTTTTGTGACAATTGATTCACCCCCCCTCTCAGTTGTCTATCCTAAAACTCCTCTAACTCCTTTGTGGCTTCTGGCCATGATAAACAAAATTTGTATCAATCATAGACTTCTTTTATGGTGCTTTGTATACCTCTTATTCCATTGTCTATAGAAGTTTTATCATTCATTAATATGTTCTTTAACTCAACTAATCTTATTTCATCAAACTCTTTTCTAACTTTTGTTTCTGCAGATTTTTCAAAGGATTCAAAGTGATTGCTGATTGATTTTATCATACCTTTAAGTTGATCAGTTGATGATAATGATGTGTCTTTCTGGTATCTAGGCATCAAATTCTCTAGTGCATCAAATGTTGCACCAATGAGCTCATTGTATTGTGTAACATCAGAAAATGTCCCCTTGGGGGCTTTTCCCTCATAAGGTTTAGCTCTCGAGTCTCTTAGCTGCATTTAGGACATCATGCATCATATTTTGACATCTTGATGAAATGAACCCTAGGTTTCATGACAAATGGGACCTAGGGGGATCCCTTGAACTTAACCCTAACCAAAATAGGGGGGAGGACTTGGGCGCCCACGCCCTAGTCCTACCCTATTTTGGGTCAGTCCTAAATTTTGAGTCTCGGCTTGTGACTGTTAATTAGGTTCTATGCCGACACGATAAGTTTGAATTACGAAATTCTTGGAGGGAGTGTTTGTATTTGCATATAAAAGCATGTTTAGGTATTCATTTGTAAACTAGATGACAATTAGATGATTACTAGCAAGATATTGTGATCTTTTGGCATTCTAAAGGTGATTCAAGACATTCATTGTGTGGAAGAGTAAATTTTGTGTTGTTTATTTGTTTGTATTTGCATATTTGAGCAATCATCTCCTCATGGCATGAAGAGCTTCTTCCTTCCATGAGATCTTCACTACAAGGTGACATAATTTGTGTTTTTGAGCATTTATCATTTGATTTTTGCCTCTGCTTCACAAGGGCATGCTCTCTCTCTCTGATAACAGTGTTTGGAAGACTTGAATGTCTCTCCAGGGCTTGACTGAGGCAAGCCTCTAAACACCACAACCCCCTCCAAAAGTTTTTGTGATTGCAGGTTATAGATTGAAGATACAGGAAAAGTGGAGTTGCAGGAGGATATTGCAGAGTGTAGGATTTGCAGATCAAAGTTAAAAATAGCACCCTGGACTTGGGCGCCCGCTACATAGTCCTCCAGATTCCATGACGAGAAAATCTCTGATACAACAGGAACATGTTCCAGATCAAGTTTCTAGATCCCAACAAAAACTAGGACATTGGACTTGGGCACCCGCTCCTTATTCCCTAACTATTCCGCTTCTTGAACTTCAAAAATAGGTGTGCATTCATCTGTCATTTTACATCTTCCTATGGCAGCATTTCAAATAATTTGTCTGTTTGCTTCTGTATTTGCATAATTAAGGTTTTGAGGTAAAAATTGAGCATAAATAAGCACAATTGACAATCAAATCACACAAATCCAAGCTTCCCTACATTTCTAAGTGACCAATGGTCTAATAGTTCCTTTCCATTCGATCCAAAGTCCTTGAATGTAATTGGTGAAAGAAGGATAGACTTTAAACTAATCATTTTTTTAACTATCCAAATCCTTTACCCATTACATTTTGGTGAACCTATGTTGTTGGACTTGTTTGTACCTTGCTGAGTGTTTTGCTTCAGATTTGCATTGATTTCATTCATTCATAGTATCATTCATCTTATTGCATTGGAAAATTTACAAAAAATTAAAAATTTTAAAAAATTTGAAAAAAATTACATTCTAGGGTTTCTATTTTCCATTAATGAATTTGAATTTCATAAAATTTCTAATTTTTTCATTAGATATAAGTTAAATTGCATAAAATTACAAAAATTCAATAGCTTGCATTGCATTTTCATCATAAAATTGCTAGGGTTTTGTTGAAAATTGTTAATTTTGCATATAACCTAGTAATTTTAAAAACTAGAGTTTGTAGGTAAAATCTTGTTTCAAATTTTTCTACCGATCTTAGACACTCATTGAAATTTAAATTTGGCTGTAGTGTTGCATTTTAGTGTGAATTTACATTTAGATCTCAAAAATTTGCATTTTTACATAGAAAATTTCAATAAAAACTAACAATTTTTATTGATTTTTCATTAGATGTGCACTTGCATTTTGCATCTTAGGGATTGGAAATCATTTTCAGATCTGAGTGCATTTACTTTTCATTATAAATCAGATTGCAAGACATTCATATAGCATTTTGCATCAAGATCTCAAACCTAGGGCTTGAAAAACCTTGATTTTCACTAGATTGGGCCTTATCGACTCTCTAGATTTGCACTATCGGCTTGTTGTAATGAGTCTTCTTGAATTAATTTTATATTATTAGGGTTATTATATGCTTCCCCTCTTAAAATTATTTACAACACCTCTTTATTGGGCTCTTGTATTGAAATTTTGGTGAAAAATTACACATTTTAGCTACATTTGCCCTAGGGTTCGACCTAGTTTGCACTTCAAGCGTATTGTAAATGATTTTATGATTGTAGGTGACTGATATCACTGATATTATTTGCTTCACCTCATAAAATTCCTTACAACACCTCTTTCATTAGGTCCTGGGGTTGAAAGACTGTGAAAAATTGCATATTTTAGGGCATTTTCACTAGGTTTTGACTAGTCATCATTGTAGATTTGCATGTTGGCAAGAGACACAGTGTGGCTTCATTGGTGTTGTCATTGATGGCAAAAAAGACCTTTCCATGTAGCCACAAGACATGGTGTTTCTTTACCAAAAGTCAGATTGAAGAATACTTTGGTCTGGTAAGCAAGAACAGAGCATGCAGCAAGGTCCGACAGTCTGGTCCGGATCTCTTAGAGGAAGTATCTTTGTAAAGTGTGGACTTGGGGAAGTCAAGAGGAGTACCTTGACTGATAGATTCTAGGGATTGAGCCTCTGATGATGGAAGAGTGAAGAGATGTGAGCATCTAAGTATTGGGGTCCAGTTTGGCAAAGTAGATAGAGGAAGAACTGACTGACAGAGCATCAGAATTATTCTAGATGAGATATTGATGGTGATCAAGGTTCTTTAGGTATCATCCATGATTGGCTGACATGTTAGATGAATTCTATAAGTATCTCCTTGATTTGCATCACTTGGTAAGCAAGGATTCAGCCGACAGATTAGAGTTTGGGAAAATATTGACTATTCCGGATGCTGACTAGAAAGAGGATGAAATCCTTTGTGTAGATATATATACCAAATGAATTTGGATGTGAAGGTGTGTGTTGTGTGGTGTGGTGTGTGAAGAAAAGTAGAAGAGTAGTATAGAAGAAGTAAGGCAAGTCCAGTATGTGAAAGGACAACAGCACAGAAGAAGAGAAAGGATGAAGTGCAATAGATTAGTATACTGAGCCTAATCAGAACTGAACTCTAGCATATGTGGATGCTTCTTAGCAGTTAAAGTATCTTGGTACTTTCTTTATAACTTGTAGACAGTGAGTCTCTTGTAGGCAGTGAGTCTCTTGTGAGCAGTGTGCTCGGGCAGTGAGCCCTAATTGGCAAGTGTCATTTTGTACTTCTATTCTTCTAACAGAGAATACATTCTTGGGTTAGTCACCCCGTGGTTTTTCCCTTAACAGGGTTTTCCACGTCAAAATCATTGTGTTATGTGTATTGACCTTGTTTCTACTTTCATGATTATGGATGCTTATTTGCTTTGATGTTGCACTAGTTGTTAAAGAAGAACATAAAGTTAAATTAATTAAGATAACTGATTCACCCCGCTCTCAGTTATCAACAATTGGTATCAGAGCCAAGTTCCTCCAAACAGAGCCTAATAGCTTGAGGAAGATCTGGGAATTCAAATGGATGTGTATGGTATGAGGGAACAACTTCAGACTGCCCTAGATGATCTTGAGCAATCTAACTCTGAAGTCAATGAATTGAAGGAAAGACTTAAACAGGCTGATGATTTCATAAATGAACTAAAAGGGAAACTAAGTATCTCTATGAAAAAGAGAAAGGATCTACTTCAGCAATTGGCAAGTCAAGGTGAAGCCAATGATACAAATGAAGATCTAAAGGAGAAAACCAAGTTATGTGAAAAGTTATCAAAAGAGGTCATTATGGTAAGACATGAAATGGAATCAAGAGTTATGAAATTTACTCAAGAAATTGAAGAGAAAAGAAAAACTGAAGATGATCTAAGACAATCTCTCAAAGAGAAATCAGAAGACTGCCACAAAATGGATAGAATAATCAGGCATCTAGAATCTGATCTTGAAGATGCTAGAGATGATGAAGAAAAACTTGAGGATCAAATAGACACTCTTAAAAAGGATCTTCAAACAGCAAATGAATACAAAGAAAAATTCAAGATAAGCTTTGCTCAACTTGAAGTTCTTCTTGAAAGTCAAAAGAGGGTAGATGACAAGCATGGTTTGGGATATGAGAAAGGTGAAAGCTCTGGATCCGGTCAGAAGAATTTTGGATCAGAAAATCAAAGGAACAAGTCTAGAAGACCTCCAGTAAGGCAACCTAATGCTCAAAGATATCCATCCTTCAATGGATACTGCCACAACTGCAATAACTTTGGTCATAAAGCAAATCAGTGTAGAAAGAGAATGAATCAGACTAACTCATCTTTCTCCGGATAGTGTTTCAACTGCAAAAGGTATGGTCACAAATCTCATGAATGTAGAAATATGCAAATAAGCAATTCATTCAATGGTAGATGCTTTGCATACAATAGAATGGGACATATGGCTAATCAATGTAGATCAAGAGGGTATCAGTCAAAAATGCAAAGAAATGTTGTTTGCCACAATTGCAATAGATCCGGTCATATTGCCAAATTCTGTAAAAGCAAGAATCAGGATAAAAGGGGTCCGGTGCATCATAATCAGAATCAAGACAAAAGGAAAAGGAAAAGTGAATGCGGATGAAGTTCAAAAGGAGATGAACAAGATTTGGGTGAAGAGGAGTACAGAAAATGTTGGGGATGGATCGCACCAGAATCTGGTGCTAATATTCCTTCCAAAAATTAAATAGTGAGCTCTGGCTCAGGGGAGACACAAGGAAAAACATTTTCCCCAGCCAGTTAATTGGTGCCTGAATTCGGCACAAGGAAAGTTGCAGATTAAAGGGTTCATAGAGGACCATCCAAATAAGCTTTGGTAAAGAGATGGAAGATCCGCAAGAAGTTTGGAGCAGGTTAATCTTTCAAGACTAATCTGGTTTAATAGTCATCCGGTAAGAACAGGATTTTCACAATTAGATCTAGTATGACTAAAATTTGAAGTAGTTTGATCTGCAGATAGATCAAATGTTTGGGGAAAGGAAGATAGATTGTCATCAATCACTGAGAATAATTCTAAGTATATCTCAATAATCCAGAAAAGATCTTTCTCAGAACAAGGAGAACAAGGCAACTGAAATAACTTAAGTTGCGCATTTATTGCAATGTGGAATTAGGGTTTGCTCAGAGATAAAAGGGTTCATTTGATCGTCATTTACACATTTGCACTCAAGAAGAAGAGGAAAAGAGCTCTGCAAACAAATTGTCTCAAGTCTCTCAAAGATCAACCACAGAAGATAATTCTTCCAGCAATCCGATCCAGCTCATTCCGTGAAACCTAGAAGCATAAAAAGGTATTTTTCACTCTTGATCAAACTTTCTCTGAATCTTTAAGATGGCTACTCTGAATGTTGTAAAGATTTCTGATAGGCCTCGCCCCAAATTTAAGAAACATCCCTACAAATCTCTAGAAGTGGATCCCTTAGGGGCATTTTCCAGCATTCCACATGGGGTTTTGCATGTAGAAGACGTTAGGGTTTACATTCACGCAAACATTGAAGATTTTGGTGAATCCAAGTTGTTGGACATCTACCACAAGGAACTGATAGATGAATCATTTGAACTAAAACCTCAGTATAATGCCATCTGGGATAAACATTTTGGTCAGTACATCCATTGCCCCTGTTTTGAAGAAGATGAGTGGGTCCGGTATGTGTTGAGCAGAGTGCATGATAACTTCTTATGGTTGAATAGACCATTCAAGATCACCAAGGATGTAATTAGGGTAGTAACCGGTTTACACTCTTCCGAACAGTGTAAACCGGTAGTAACAGATTTGAGAACAGGTAACCCTTCGGAAGAGTGTAAACCGGTTACTACCCTAGAAGATATCACTGATCCGGATATCAAGTTTGCATCTATGATAATTGGCTATAAGATATATCACTCCAGCAGGGAGAATTCAGTATCCAGAACTGCTGTGTATACTGCTTATGAAATGTTGAGAAAGAATGCAGATTATGATCTCTGTGAACTCCTTCTGAGCCAACTGATGGAAAACTTACAAAATATCAAGGACAAAAAGAACTCTTTTAAGTACGGTGGACTGATAATGTGTTTATTTTTCTACTTTATGAATGAGCTGCCTGGATCCAATGGTTGGGTATGGCAGAATGACAGACCTGTTGCACTTCAAATCAGAGATTACTTGCATGGGCTTGGGGAAGCTAAGGCAAGAAATACAGCTCTGTGGGGTTACTTCAAGAACTTTCAAAATATGATGCAAACTAGAGAAAGAATTCCCCAATCATTGGTTGAGAAGTACAAAGATACAGTGTGTTTCATGGTAGACACTAATCAATGCCTAATAGAGGCAGTGGAGCCAAGGACAGTCTGGATCATGCCAATGGGGTATGAAGTAGATGAGAAAATTGTAGAGCTGCATATCCAACATCTGCTGAGCCAGCCCAAAGACCCTAAGGCAGAAAGGTTTGGAACCTACCAAGAGCTGAGTGTAAAAGTTCATGTGGAACTTAGACAGCCTGAGATCAAGAGGAAAGTGAGAAGGGAAGTTGAAGAAGTTGCCAAGAAATATGGAATATCAAAGGAGGCACTTGATGCAAACAGAGAAAAGATAAAAAGGGCAGAGAAAGAAAAAGAAAAAGAAGAGAAAGAAGGTGCTCCGGTGGAAGTCCCCTCCCGGACCAGATCCTCTAAGACCTCTACACCTGTAATTGCTAAAAGCTCAAAGGCATCTAAACTGGAAGCAAAATCATCTGATAAAGTAGATAAAAGAACTAAGACAAAGGCCACAAGGTCTTACATCAGTCAGAAGGATGATGAAGAAACTGAGTCAGATGAGGAGGTAAAGCAAATGAAGAAGAAGAAGAAGAAAGGATCCGGTGAATCTTCTACAAGTCAAGACAAGGAAGAGATGTCAGAAGAATTTGTTGAAAGGCCCACTCTGTCCATTGATGATGTAGTCAATTCAGTCATTGTGGATGGAAACCTAAAACCAATGACTGAATTCTATGATGATTATAATGAAGCTGACCAGAAGATCTTGCAAGAAGCTACAGTCAGATATTTGAATATCTATAATAAGGCTTCTATTGAAATCATATCTCTCATTCCCAAAAGCCTAGAGAAGGAATTAGAAATAAGAAAGAATAATGCTAAGGCAAAGGATCTTGAGATCCAAGAATAGATAGCCATTCATCTCTTTCCTTCAATCACTCTGAAGAAAATGAATATGATCTTCAAAGATTGCAAGGATGAGTTCTGGAGCAAAGCTAGAATGAATTAGCTTATGCTTGGTGAAACTAACAAAATAGGAAAAGAGACAGAAGAGATCCTCCGGAATGCATACAAAAGATTCAACATTCCCATTGTAGAGGACTTAGATGATGAAACCTCTGCCATGGATGACAAAGAAGAATCCATTAAGACAGTAGTAGAAGAGACAAAGGAGACTAGTGAAGAAAAAGCTAAGGACTTAGATTCCTTTGTTCTAGAAGAGGAAGTCCAAGGAGAAGTAAATTTGGTTTCTCCAGTAGTCTCTAGATCTACAGGAGAAGAAAGAATAGAGGAGAAAGAAGAAGAAGTGAAGGGAAGAGAAGTAGATCAAGCTGAGAAGATCACCAGTGATAGTGTAGAAGGAAAGAAAACTCTATCTCCGGCAAGAGACACTGCAGAAACTGTCAAGGATTTCTTGACTAAAGAAATGATGGAGATTGATGAACCGGAGTTACTTCAAGGACCATTTGACTTTGATTCTCTCTCCCCGGTTCAAACAATGAAGATAGCATCCTTTTCCCAAGCAAAGGCTAAAGAGAAACTTCTAAAGTCTCACATGGAAGACTATGAGCTGCTAGAAATTGCATCTGGTGTGTTTTAAAAGATCATGCCATCCTTTCAGAAGGATTCTTTAGCTTCTTCATTCGGTAATCTCAAATCTCTTGTTAGTTCTGTCAGCACTCATTTTGAATCTTTAGAGAAATCAGTTGAGGTGAAGGTCCGGAAAGAGTTTTTGGATAGGAGATTTTCTGAGTTACAAGGCTTTATAACCAATGATAGGAGAAATATGGATATTGGGATAAAGAGCTTAGAAAATGCTCTTAAGGATGGAGGAGAAGTATATAAATTTTGTATATCCTGGACTAAAGTAACAAAGGATATTGAGAAGAAAGTGAAAGAACAAGAGGATAAACTGTCAAGCCTCTCTCAGAATTTTGATCCTCTCACTGTATCCATAATAAACCAGGAATGTCAAACTATTGTAGTCATGAATGAGATTAAGAAGCTTGAGAAGGAGAGGAAGAACATATTAAGCAGGATGGGTGAACTTAAAGGGATGATTATCCCTAAATTAGAGGCCATGCATGAGGCCCTAACTGATGCCCAGACCACAGCCTGAACCAGTGATCTGACAGATCTTAAGAGGGCAGAAGCTTTTACATTCCTATTGAGTGGTCACATCTTAATTTTGGACAGGATGAAGCAGAGTTGGGCAATAGAATTTGCCCAGTTGAAGACATCTTTTGTAGATATACTTCAATATATGTAAGTGTATCATGTATTTATACTTATGCGGCTAAGTATAGTTGGTTTTTTTTTTTTTTGAGGATTGCTGGTGTACGGATTCTACCCTTTTCCATTGATGTCAAAGGGGGAGTGAGGAGCAGTGAAAAATGTGGAATCCAACTAAGGGGGAGCTCCAAAAAAATGTACATTAGAATAGAGCATCAGCCAAGGGGGAGTGTAGTGTGACACTTAGTCATTTTTCACTAAGTGTTGCCATCAATGCCAAAGGGGGAGATTGTTGGCAAGAGACACTATGTGGCTTCATTGGTGTTGTCATTGATGGCAACAAAGACCATTCCACACATTTGCAGGACATGGTGTGTCTTTACCGGAAGTCAAATTGAAGAATACTTTGGTCCGGTAAGCAAGAATAGAGCATGCAACAAGGTCCGACAGTCTGGTCCGGATCTCTTAGAGGAAGTATCTTTGTAAAGTACAGACTTGGGGAAGTCAAGAGGAGTACCTTGACTAATAGTTTCCAGGGATTGAGCCTCTGGTGATGAAAGAGTGAAGAGATGTGAGCATCTAAGTATTGGGGTTTGGTTTGGTAGAATAGACAGAGGAAGAACTGACCAACAGAGCATCAGAATTATTTCAGATGAGATATTTATGGCGATCAAGGTTATTAAGGTATCATCCATGATTGGCCAACATGTTAGATGACTTCTATAAGTATCTCCTTGATTCACATCACTTGGTAAGCAAGGATTCAGCTGACAGACTAGAGTTTGGGAAAATATTGACTATTCCGGATGCCGACTAGAAAGAGGATGAAATCCTTTGTGCGGATACATATACCAGATGAATTTTGATGTGAAGGTGTGTGTTGTGTGGTGTGGTGTGTGAAGAAAAGCAAAAGAGTAGTATAGAAGTAGTAAGGCAGGTCCGGTATGTGAAAGGACAGCAGCACAGAAGAAGAGGAAGGATGAAGTGCAGTAAATCAGTATATCAAGCCTAACCAGAACTGAACTCTAGCATATGTGGATGCTTCTTATCAGTTAAAGTATCTTGTTACTTTCTTTATAACTTGTAGACAGTGAGTCTCTTGTAGGTAGTGAGCCTCTTGTGAATAGTGTGCTCGGGCAGTGAGCCCTAATTGGCAAGTGCCATTTTGTACTTCTATTCTTCTAATAGAGAATACATTCTTGGGTTAGTCACCCCGTGGTTTTTCCCTTAATAGGGTTTTCCACGTTAAAATCATTGTGTTATGTGTATTGACCTTGTTTCTACTTTCATGATTATGGATGCTTATTTGCTTTGATGTTGCACTAGTTGTTAAAGAAGAACAGAAAGTTAAATTAATTAAGATAACTGATTTACCCCCCTCTCAGTTATCAACATTACATCCAAAGTGTGTTGGGAAGGATCTTATTGCTGTATTGGACTGAAAATATACATATTATTTTCTACCCCTAATCAAAATCCTTACAACACCTTTTCTTTCATATATTTGCATTGAAAAAGTACAAAAAAAATCAAGCATATCTTGTGCCTAAGGTTTGTGCATATTGCTGCATGAGTTTCATAACTTGCTGCCCTAAGAGAAATATTCCTTTAAGAAGAAGCATAAGACACATGGGATCTAGTGCTCTTGAAGAAGTGGGTACATTGAACACCTTCTTTACAAAAGGAGAGACACAAATGTTACAATATATTACACCTATCACAAGTACAATGGAAGAGCAAACTTTTCATGATGTCAATGATAATATTGAGGTGACAGGATATGTATCTGATGAGAAAATAGATAAACTTGATAAAGACCTAGCCAAATTCCAAGACTATGTCCAAACTGAGAGGATAGCTAAAGAAGCTATACCTGTGATTCACCATGTAAGAGAATTGATAAAAGAAGGACAAGATGGTGTTAATGCAATCCACGGTTTAGCACATATTGTACAAACCAATATCATGCCACTAACTGAATGTGTAAAAGTGATAAATAACACTTTCTCACCATCTCATACACAACTATCAGCACCTATACCAACTACAAGAATATCTACCTTTACATCAACAATCTTAACAACTGATGCGAATGCTTGTAGTAATGCTACCACTGGTATTGGAGTATCTAATGGCACTAATTACAAAGCTATGGGATTTAATTATTAGAATCTAGTTTCTAAGGGGACCTCTTCTATGAATAATTTCTCTCAACCACCTCTTCATCCCACTTATTCTCAACCTCACATTACATATAGCTATTCTCAACCACCTCCCACCTACCATTATGTCCAACCACCATTGACATATTCACAACCTCTGCCTATCATATCTCAAGCTCAATCACCTCCTCACTTTGGTTCTAATTCCTCACAGCATCTCCCAATGATGCCATCCTAAACCAACTTTTGCAGGGCATGACTGATTTACAACAAAAGGTAACAAATTTGACAAATTCTTCACAACCTAATATACAACCATATCATGCATGTAATCCTCTTTTCTATGTAATCTTATGAACTCCTATGCCTGAGAGGTTTGAGACTCCTCGCTTTGAAAAATATGGTAGAAAAGGTGATCCTAATACTCATGTGGCAGCATTCACAGCTATGTGTAGTGATTTCTATTTTGAAGAGGACTTGTTGGCAAAAATTTTCCCATGATCTCTCAAAGATACTGCTTTAGAATGGTTTTGCTCTTTGTCTCTAAACTCAATACACTCCTTTTTGCAATTGATTGATCAATTTTTACAACATTTTCAAGAAAACATTGGACCTCAAGTCTCTTTGATTGATTTAGTTCATTGCAAGCAAGGTCTGAAAGAGAAGTTAACTAAGTTTATTAGTCGGTATCAAGATTTATATGCACAAATTCAATATTAGATGAAAGATGAGGATGTTCAGAAGGTGTTTATCACTAATCTACAACCTAACATTTGTGATAAGATCCTCTTGATGAAGTATAACTCCTTTCAACACTTATGTATTGCTCTTCGCGATTATCAACTTTCGTCTAATTAGTATGAAAACCAAAACTCACCGGTTCAACTTGGTCAATCCATGGGTGGATCATCAAAAAAAAACTTTAAGAGGAATAATAATAATAGGAGCTTCATCAAGGTTAATGGACCAAATACAAACAACGTTTCTAATGTGTCTGCTATCAGTAATCTGAAGAAAGCATCATATCAACCAAGAAAATTTACTCTGATATTTGTGTCTTATCATTCCATCATGAATCAAGCTGTGAGTAATAACCTTCTAAAGCTTCCCCTCATTAAGCTTGTTGATCCTAGTAGAGCACAAGGACCTTACTTCAATGCTAATGCCTTTTGTCATTTTCATCGGACACAAGGACATGATACTGAACGATGTATGCATCTTAAACATGAAATACAAGACCTCATTGATTCAAATGTCATTTAGGTATCGAGTGTGAATGATAATGGAAATAAGTCAGTTTCTCCACCAAATTAGAATTTACAAATCTTCACTAATCCTTTCACTAAGCATACTGATAAAAATATGTTGGAATAAGGTCTAGTAGAAGTAGCTGATGATGATTACTTGGAATATGATAACATCGTGGGTATGATTGAAGTGGATAAGGAAAAGTTGGATAACCCACCCCGTCCACAAAGAAATGGGATTTATGCTAAGGTTCCTCCTCCATTATCCTATATAGGATTGGGAGATAACCAAAATGCATTGGAAAAATAAGTAGAGCAACTGATACAGACAAGTGAGATGGTACATGATGATTCATGTTATTGTGATAGATGACATCAACAACAAAAACTTGCTAAAAATCATAAAAGAGTACGACGACTGTCAGCAGTTGGAGATAATAGTGGTTCTCCTCCTCATAAGCAACAAAAGGTCTCATTTACACAAGGATTTAAGAAACAAGTATCATATGATAATAAACAAGACTTTCATAAGAACCACTTAAACTTTGCACTCAACAGGATTGAATACCTCTCCAAGAGGTTTTCAAGTTCAAAAATCTGATACAAAGATCCTATAGGTAAGTATTTCTAACCCTTTATCTCTCTAATGATGTGCTTCCCCTGTGATGTGTTATGTGTTGTTTAGGCCTCCTAGGATGACCCCTGATTCTCTTGTAAGGTCTGGGATACCAGGAGACTGCCTCTATTGTGACCTTCTTCTATTTGTAGCATCATTCTTCTATATTGCCTCTCTCTGATTTCATTGTTGTGTGTTGTGTCTTACGGACATAGTGTTGTGGTTGGTCAATTGAGGGCACCCTCCTACGTGACTATCCCTAAGACACTTGTTTCTCCTCTATGATTTATTGTTTCCCTTCCTCTAGTGTTTCTATCTAGCGGGCGGATGACAAAAAACATTTATACTAATGTAGACCTAGCGTCCCTTTAGCGAGAAATCAAAAATTGGACTTAGTTCCTAATATTACGATGGGGTTGTAATATATTATCTGACACTTGGCTAGTAGAAGCACTCCATGCTTTCTGCATAGTGATTTTGATGATGTTTTTATCTCACTCACAAACCATAACAATACTGCTGCTCCGTGCACTTTGTTTGTCTTTGAATCTTGCCTTGGTGGTACTCGGTTCAGATATTTTCATGATATAGCCCCATGGTTATCCTCGATCTCTGAATTCATTGTATAACCTTGGCTCTTTGTGTGATTAATCATATTCATGGATGTTGTTGTTTATCATGATTTTGTGGACACTAACATGTTTCTTGCAGGGATGTGTTTGTGGGAACATTTGGCAATCATAAAGTACATGTCACCTCCGAGGGGCATGGGCTTTGTGAAAGTCTGTGTTCCCTTGTGTGTTTTCTTTGTACCTTAGCATGCTTGATATTGATGCATGATATCAACCACCTTAAGGTGGGGGCATATATAAGGTAAGCTGTCTGTTGTAGATATTAGCAATGTGCTTGTCCTCAGGTGCAGTTTAAAGACTGGTGGAGATGAGTCCCTCCTACACTCTGAGTTTGTTTGCAATCAATCAATCAATCATCTTAAGCCCTCTACAAAGGTGAGGATAGTATACTTCTTAGATAAAATCGCATCATCATGTCATTTTCAAAAGTCCTCATCGGGAGGCGGGGAGCAGTTCTGTGACTAACTCAACCCTTAAGCATGTCTTCGGTGATTGTTGTGGCGAAGCCCAATCATCAGTGTGTGCCTATAATGTGCCTAAGATGGTGATGAGCCTAGAAATAGGAACACTCCATCGTTTGTCTGACGTGTTTTCTCCGTGTCTTCAAAGTGTGTGTGTTTGGTGTGCTTGCTTTGTTTGGCATGTATGTTGCCCCATATACAGTCTAAAGACCAGTGCGATGAGTTCTTCTTGCATTTTTGGAGGTTTGGCATGTCTTGCATGTGTGTTGCCCCATATATGCAGTTTAAAGACCAGCGCGATGAGTGCCTCCTGCATTATTGGAGGTGTGTTTACTTTTTTGTACTTGCATCTGCATTTCATATATATGAGAAAAAAAGAAAAGAAAAGAAATCATCTTTATCTTCCATGCATCATTTGTCTTCTATGCATTTACTATCTTCTCTGTGTTCTGTGTGACTGTAACTATCTTCTACGTGTTTTGCATGCCTGTTACTGTCTTATTTGTGATTGGTGTGTCTTCTCCGTGCTTGGTGTGTTTGTTGTGTTTGTTGACCTTTAATGCATGTATTGGACTCGCGTTCATACATACATTAAAGTGGGGGCTAAATGTAATGTTGGAAGATGTCCCCTTGGGGGCTTTTCCCTCATAAGGTTTAGCTCTCGGGTCTCTTAGCTGCATTTAGGACATCTTGCATCATATTTTGAAATCCTGATGAAATGAACCCTGGGTTTCATGACAAATGGGACCTAGGGGGATCCCTTGAACTTAACCTTGACCAAAATAGGAGGGAGGACTTGGGCGTTCGTGCCCTAGTCCTGCCCTATTTTGGGTTAGTCCTAAATTTTGAGTGTCGACATGTGACCGTTAATTGGGTCCTATGCCGACACGGTAAGTTTGAATTACGAAATTCTTGGCGGGAGTGTTTGTAGTTGCATATAAAAGCATGTTTATGCATTCATTTGTAAACTAGATGACAATTAGATGATTACTAGCAAGCTATTGTGATCTTTTGGCATTCTAAAGGTGATTCAAGGCATTCATTGTGTGGAAGAGTAGATTTTGTGTTGTTTATGTGTTTGTATTTGTAGATTTGAGTAATCATCTCCTCATGGCATGAAGAGCTTCTTCCTTCCATGAGATATTTACTACAAGGTGACATCATTTATGTTTTCAAGCATTTATCATTTGGTTTTTGCCTCTACCTCACAAGGGCATGCACTCTCTCTCTGACAACGGTGTTTGAAAGACTTGAATGTCTCTCTCGGGCTTGATTGAGGCAAGCCTCTAAACACCAGAACCCCCTCCCAAAGTTTCTATGATTGCAAGTTCTAGATTGAAGATATAGGAAAAGTGGAGTTGCAAGAGGATATTGTAGAGTGTAGGATTTGCAGATCAGAGTTAAAAATAGCACCCTAGACTTGGGCGCTTGCTACCTAGTCCTCCAAATTTCATGACAGGAAAATCTCTGATCCAACAGGAACATGTTACAGATCAAGTTTCCAAATCCCAACAAAAACTGGGGCATTGGACTTGGGTGCCTGCTCCTTAGTCCCTGAATGTTCCGCTTCCTGAACTTCAAAAACAAGTGTGCATTCATCTGTCATTTTACATCTTCCTATAGCAGTATTTTGAGTAATTTGTTTGTTTTCTTCTATATTTGCATAATTAGGGTTTTGAGGTAAAAATTGAGCATAAGTAAGCACAATTGACAATCAAATCACACAAATCCAAGCTTCCCTGCATTTCTAAGTGACCAAGGGTCTGATAGTGCCTTGCCACTCAATCCAAAGTCCTTGAATGTTATTGGTGAAAGGAGGATAGACTTTAAACTAATCAAACACCAACTATCCAAATTTTTTACCCATTACATCTTGTATGTGTGTTTTCATCATCTCTTCATGTGCCTTTGCTTGAACAATTGATACTAATTTAAATTTTTGTACAGGGGACATTGAATTCAAATTTATTAGTCCCTGCAAAAATTCAGTCTCATCCAAGACTTGTTTTTATCTTTCCAAGAATTCCTTGGAAAACTCTGCAGTGTCTCTTGCTATACCAGAGACTTCTTCTTGGTTTTGTTCTGGGGAATCTAAATCCATGACATCATTTGTGCCATTCTTTTGTTCCAATGCAGAGTTTTCTTCAGCTTGTTCCTCTTCTTGATCATCATCCTTGTTTTGTTACTCAATCCTTTCCTTGTCTATTTGATCATCAGTTTGTTGTTCCAGAGGAATACTTGTTTTGGATTGATCCTTAATAGCAGTAATCGAACCAGTAGTAGAGACTGGATCATCCTTCTCCTTTAGCTCTTCATCACTTCTTTCCAATCCTTGATCCAAGTTCTCCTCAGGAATAAATGTATCAACTTCAACATTTGTTTTTGCTCTATCATATATAGTTGGAAGATGATGTTCCCTTAACACTCTCAAAGTGATTTCCTTAGTATCCATCACTACTTTCTCAATGTCATCTGACATGAGAGTGGTCATCCTCTTCTTTGTTCTGAATTCTTTATGCAACACTTTAGAGACTTTTAATTTTTCTTCTGGTGTGATCTCCAGACATAGCTTTATCAGTGTATACTCTCTGAGTTCAACATCCTTAGCCATAACAACTTCCTTTCTTGTAGATATTAAACCACCCAAACTATCTAGGAGATCAGTAATGATCTCAATAAGGGCTTTGTTGTAGATGTCTAAGTATTCGACAACATGTTGAAATACACCAGACAACTGAGAGGGGGGGTGAATTAGTTGTCCAAAAAACTTAGCTTCATGTGAATATCAAACTATCAACAACTTAATTACTAATAATTAGATTTAACCATGAAATAATGAAACCATAGACTTAATCACAATCACACATCCAACACAGTAGACACTAGATTTTTACATGGAAAACCCTAAAAGGGAAAAACCATGGTGGGTATTAGCCCACAAAATATATGAGTTATAACAATACCGAAGAACAGAGGCTCACTGCCTATAGGGCTCACTGTCCAAATTGCTCACTGCAAAGAACAACTCACTACCAAAGGGTTGGCTCACTACCAAAATGATGAACTGATTAAGTAGCATCTAGTCCATGCCTGGGTTTAGTTCCTTTAAAGCACAATGATATTTCTCTACTCTGCTCTTTCACACCTTCGCACTTATCTCTTCATCTTTTTTCACACACATTTTTGTAACTACATTTCATGTTTTTATACAATTCATCAACCTTGGAATGTACATCAAGGTCGGCATTACATTCATCAACCATTGGAACAATCTCCAAGGTTGGCATTACAAATATACATAGAATAGGTCTGAACCTAATACAAATTTGCTAAGGAAAGGATGTAAAGAAGTATGCGGGTCACACCACGCCTTAGCTGGGACTCAAATCCAACCTTCCATGCCATGACACACTTCTACAATCTTCAATACATCTCTGCAATTAGTGAAATCAACCAAGTCGGCCAAGACTGGTGAGAACTAGGTCTTCAAGGAACAGACTTCATCCACGATCCAAATTATTCTTTGCAGACCAATCCAAAGGTAGGAACATGATCAGGATACATCCACAAGTGCATTGTAATCATCAAGAACAACTGCACAACCTTTAAACACTCTGTAGAGAAGATTCTTCAAACCAGAGCACATACCCAACACTGCCATCCATTGTCATAATGAAAAGATCGCTTGCGGACTGCCAAATCATGAACCATTGGAGTTGAAGGCACATCACATCATCTCAGACTTAAATCTAGAACCACAGATCAAAATACTTCAATGCAGAGGAATGTGGAGCATAATACTTTCTCCCTGTCATTACCAAACATACAGGAGAAGCAGTTTTTACTCTGGTGAACATAACTTACTCAAATCTTCATACTAGAGGCTCAAACTTGGAATATAACATCTTCAGATAGACTTCTAAATAAATTCCAATCCCCAAACAAAGATATTCATCCAATAGGAAATGTGGAGCAATCTCTTGGACTATTCTTCTGTATGCAATACATTGTTTCCACTGCAACTCAATGTTTCTATTGGAGGAGCAAATTTTCTCAATATCCTCAACATCAGAATCAATTACATGGGTGCATACAAAGTATCTAAATTTTTACAAACAAGTAACAAGATAAGGGTACATTTGACACCAATGACAACAATGATATGTTGACATTAATGACAACACTGATTAAGCACATACTTGCAACAATCCCCCCCTTTGTCATTGATGGCAACATATGATGTGAAAAACTAAAAAGACCATCAAGACAAGATTCTCACCCTTTCTCTTTACACATCCACATTCTTTCTCCTTCTGAGTTTTTCACATGATTTCTCTCCCCCTTTGACATCAATGGAAAAGGGCACATACTTGAATTCTGCTGCTCTGATCTAACTGAACTGTTACCAACTCATCTAGCTACTCCCCCTGAAAGTAGTCCTCAAAGCATCAATCCAAATCAAAAAATGAGACTTTGAACACCACTGAACTGATGCATTCTCATGCATCTTAATTTGAGGTAGGAGGGGTAATGACCCCTAACTTTCATCTAAGATACTCAAAAGTATCCCTAGGCAGAGGCTTGGTGAAGATATATGCAATCTGGTCCTTTGTGGACACATATTCCATCTTTACTTCATTTTATGTCACCTTCTCTCAAGCAAAAAGTGATACCTTATAGATATATTCTTTGTTCTTGAGTGCATCACTGGATTCTTGGAAATATTTATGGCACTTGTATTGTCACACATGATTGTAATTGGATCTTCATAAACAACTCCTATATCCTTCGAAGTCTACTTCATCCATAGCACTTGAGTATAATAACATGCTTCTGCAATATACTCTACTTCTATAGTTGACAAAGAGATTGAATCTTGTTTCTTTCTTAGCCATGAAACCAATCTATTGCCTAAGAAGAAGGCACCTCCACTTGTACTCTTCCTGTCATCAACATCGCTGACCCAATCAACATCTGTATATGCACTAAGAGTGAAATTATTATCCTTTGGATACCATAAGCCATGATCCGGAGTGCCTTTTAAATACCTCAAGATTATCTTTACTACCATCACATGTGATTCTATTGGATCAGCTTGAAATCTTGCAACAAGACAAACTGCATGCATAATATCAGGTCTAGTTTGAGTTAGCTAAAGCAATCCTCCAATCATAGATCTATACTTTTTCTAATCAGTCTTAGGTGATTCATCAGTTTTTCTCAACTTGTAGCCAGTCACCATGGGAGTACATACTAGTTTAGAGTCTTCCATCCCAAACTTCAACAACTCTTTAACATACTTAGACTGAGATATGAAGATTCCTTTATCTAATTGATTTATTTGCAGACCTAGAAAGAAATTCATCTCACCAAACATAGACATCTCATACTCCTACATTTCACCAACAAATTTCATGCACATACTTTTATTGCCTCCAAAGATGATATCTTCAACAATCAAGATTTGGTTGCCATTAATCTTGAAATAGAGATTACTATCAGTAGTACCTTTATTGAACCCTAATTGTAACAAGTACTTATCCAACCTTACATACCAGGCTCTCGAAGCTTGCTTGAGTCCATAAAATGCTTTCTTCAACCTACATACCATATTATCTTGATCTGACACTTGAAATCCTTCCGGTTGTTCAATGTAGACTTCCTCTTCCAATTTACCATTTAAAAATAAAGACTTCACATCCATCTGATACACTTTGAAATTTTTATGAGCTACAAATGCCAGAAACATTCTGATTGCTTCAATTTGAGCTACTAGAGAAAAAGTCTCTTCAAAATCTATCCCTTCAATTTGAGAATATCCTTTGCACACAAGCCTTGCTTTATTCCTTACAACTTCTCCATTTTCATTTAGCTTATTCCTGAAGACCCATTTGGTTCCAATAACCTTTTTATCAACAGGTCTACGAACTAATTCCCAAGTCTCATTCTTCTCTATTTGTATTAGTTCTTCTTCCATTGCCTTAACCCAATTTTCATCATTGCAGGCTTCATTCACAGTCTTTGGTTCAGCTGTAGAGAGAAAATAGTAATTTACTTGTTCTTCTACAGCTCTTTTCCTTGTCAGTACTCCTTTGTCTTTGTCTCCAATAATTTGATCTTCAGAGTGATTGATTCTTACATCCCTAGGGGTCTTAGTAGCAATTTCTAGACCCTTTTCTTCTTCATCTTGATTGACTTCCTATTCAACTTTTTCTTCATGAGTAGCAGCAGGTTCATCTGATTCATAGCCATTCTGATCTGATGCTCTTCTTTTGTGTTCATCCACCTTCACATTTGTACTCTCCACAATCTTTTTCAACCTTTTGTTGTAACGCTAGTAGGTCTTGCTCTTGGTAGACTATCCAAGGAAGATTCCTTCATCACATCTTGCATCAAATTTCCCTAGATCTTCATCTCTTCTGATATAGAATTTGCTTCCAAAGACTTTGAAATATCTTACTGTTGGAATCCTTCCATACCACAATTCATAAGGAGTTTTAGTACCATTTCGTTTTACTTGAACTCTGTTTTGAATGTAGACAGCAGTATGTATAACTTCCTTCCAAAAGGCTTCTGGCAGACCTCCTTCCTTCATCATTGTCCTAGTAGCTTCTTGAACTATTTTATTCTTTCTCTCCACAACTCTATTCTACTAAGGAGTCCTAGGTGCAAACAAGTGCCTCTTTATTCCTTGTTCTTCACAATAATTGTTGAATTCATTTGATGTGAACTCACCTCCTCTATCAGACCTCAAGCATTTGATTTTTAGCTCTATTTCATTTTCAACCATTGCCTTGAAGGATTTGAACTTCTCTAGGGCTTTAGATTTGTCTCTTAGAAAAGTAACCCAAGTCATTCTAGAATAATCATCAATAAGAAACATGAAATACTTGTCACCTTGTAGACTTCTTATCCTTGTAGGACCACATAGATTTGTATGAACTAGATCTAGCAAACTGGCAGAAAATTGCTCTTTTCTCTTAAAAATTATTCTTGTTTGCTTCCCGAACTGACATTCTTTGCAAATGGTATTGGTAGGTTTCACAAGTTTTGGTAAATCTCTCACAGTCTGACCTAAAATTATCTTTACTAGATTATCAAAGTTTATATGACACATCCTTCTATGCCATAACTAACTCTCATCTGCTTGAGCTAATAAATAGTAATCATTAGTTCTTCTTAATTGATAAATGTTACCTCTGGTCTTCTTACCGATAGCAATCACAATTTCAGATCTTTCCATGATCTTGCATCCATTGTATTTGAATCTTAGATCATAACCTTTGTCACACATCTGACCCACACTCAAAATATTATGCTTCAAGCCCTTCACATATAGGACATTGTCAGTATTATGCTTTCCATCAAATGAAATAGATCCTCTTCCACAAATCTTACCAGCTGCATTGTCTCCAAACCTAACCAGTCCTCCATCATACTTTTCCAAACTTACAAACATAATTTTGTCACCGGTCATGTGATGTGAGCATCCACTATCAATAATCCATTCATCCTTATCTTTCTCAACCTGAACAGCCAAAGCACTTTCTTCCACTAGTTTTTCTTCCTTTACATAGCTAGTAGCATTAGTAGACACAAGTTCTTCTTTAATAGCAATAAACAAGCATTCATTTGCGCTAGTATTAGCATCATTAGATTCATCATCAGTCCCACCTTTATCATCAAAATATCTAACATAGTAGCATTTCTTTGGAGCTCTAGGCCTATTCTCAAATCTTTTTCTATTTCTTTCAATTCTTTCAAGACATCTAGAAGCATAATGACCTACTTTACCACATGAAAAACATTTGAAAATTAGTTTGCCTTTGAACTTACTGGAACCTCTTTCCATTCGGTTAACAAATTTGGCTTCAATTTCATCAAGCTCGTCATCAGGTTCGACATTGTACTTTTCTACTCTAGAGATCTTCTCTGAAGTACTGGCTTTGAAAGTTGTTTCAACTTTTGGCAGAGCATCACCAAATTCTCTCATTTCAAAGGCAGTAATCTTACCAAACAATTAATCCTTATTTATCTTTTTCACAGTCATGAATTCTTCAATTGTAGCTATCTTGTGAGCATAGGATTTAGGTAATGACCTAAGAATTTTCATCACAACTTTAGTTTCATCTACAGTTTCTCCCATACCTTTGATTGCAGTAACAAGTTCATCAACCTTTTGCATGAAGGATGCTATGTTTTCATCTTCTCCCATCTTAAGACCATATTTGGCTTTCAATCCCTGCAGTTTGGCACTCTTTACAGATTCATCTCCTTTGTATAGATTACTTAGCTTATCCTAAACTTCTTTAGCTGACTCATAATCCATAACCTTTATCAAATCAAAGCCATTCAATGCACTCAACAGAGCATCTCTCACTTTTATATTTATCTCATATTCTTTGATTTCATCTTCTATTGTTAGACCATTCTCCGACATAGTGTAATCAGTCTATGTCACTCACCATACTTTATAGCCAATACAAAGCAGGTGTCTTTTCATTTGAATCTTCTAGGTTGCATAATTAATCCCATCAAACTGCGGGGCCTCCTTGTAAGACATCCTAGATATACCTCAAGTCGTTTAGCTTACCATGGAGGAACATTACTTTGATACCAATTGTTGAAATACACCGAACAACTAAGAGGGGGGGTGAATCAGTTGTTCCAAAAACTTAGCTTCATATGAATATAAAACCATCAACAACTTAATTACTGATAATCAGATTTAGCCATGAAAGCATGAAACCATAGATTTAATCACAATCACACATCCAAAACAGTAGACACTAAATTTTTACGTGGAAAACCCTAAAAGGGAAAAACCATGGTGGGTGTTAGCCTACAAAATATATGAGTTATAACAATACCGAAAAACAAAGGGTCACTACCTATAGGGCTCACTGCAAAGAATGACTTACTGCTAAAGGGTTGGCTCATTGCCAAAGTGGTGAGCTAATTAAGTAGCATCTACTCCATGCCTGGGTTTAGATCCTTTGAAGCACAATGATACTTCTATGCTCTGCTCTTTCACACCTTCACACTTAGCTCTTCATCTTTTTTCACACGCACATTTTTGCAACTACATTTCATGTGTTTATACAATTCATCAACCTTGGAATGTACATCAAGGTCAGCATTACATTCATCAACCATTGGAACAATCTCCAATGTCAGCATTACAAATATACATAAAATAGGTCTAGACCTAATACAAATTTGCTAAGGAAAGGATGTAAAGAACTAGTATGTGGATCACACCACACCTTAGCTGGGACTCAAATCCAACCTTCCACGCCATGGCATGCCTCTACAATCTTCTATACATCTCCGCAATTAGTGAAATCAACCAAGTCGGCCAAGACTAGTGAGAACACTAGGTCTTCAAGGAACAAACTTCATCCATGATCCAAATTATTCTTTGCAGACCAATCCAAAGGTAGGAACATGATCAGGAGACATCTACAAGCACATTGTAATCATCAAGAAAAACTGCACAACCTTTAACCACTTTGTAGAGAAGATTCTTCAAACTAAAGCACATACCCAACACTGCCAGCCACTATCATAATGAAAAGATCGCTTGCGGACCACCAAATCACAAACCATTGGAGTTGAAGGCACATCACATCATCTCAAACTTAACTCTAGAACCATAGATCAAAATACTTCAATACGGAGGAATGTGGAGCATAATACTTTCTCCTTGTCATTACCAAACATATAGGAGAAGTAGTTTTTACTCTGGTGAACATAACTTACTCAAATCTTCATACCAGAGGCTCAAACTTGGAATATAACATCTTGAGACAGACTTCTAAATAACTTCCAATCGGTAGACAAAGATATTCATCCAGCAAGAAATGCGGAGCAATCTCTTGGATTGTTCTTCTGTATGCAATACATTGTTTCCACTGCAATTCACTGTTTCTACCAGAGTAGCAAATTTTCTGAATATCCTAAACATTAGAATCAATTACATGGGTGAATACAAAAGCATCTAACTTATTACAAGTAAGTAACAAGATAAGGGTACAGTTGACACCAATGACAACAGCAGTTAAGCACATACTTGCAACACAATAGTCTTAATGATCCTCTTGTCTGGATCATCATACTCATCATACAGTTGAGCTATGGGTTTCAAATTTCCATCAACTATTATGGCTTTCAGGATGTCTTCAAGACTTATAGTGGCTTCTCCTATCTAAGACTTATCTAGCCTTGGCCTTTTCTCATCTTTACCCTTGTTGAAGGGTTTCTTCTTGCTTCTCTCGAAGGCTTTGGTGGCTTTAGTTTTCACTTTCTTCACTTCTTCATCTGACTTTATATCTTCCTCATCTGCTCCTATACTGACATACATTTTATGACATTTGGTTTTCTATCTTTTGAAACTTTTGTCAGTGGGCTTCTTGGTGTTTACTTCTACACTAACAGATGAGGTTAGACTGGAGGTTTTAGATGCAATTCCTGTAGATACTGAACCTCTTCTCCTTTTCCTTGTTACAACAGGTTCCTCAGCCTTTGCTTTAGATTCTTCCAGAGCCTTATTAATTTTCTTCAATTTTTCAATTATTCTTTCCCTTGTTTTGGCAACTTCTTCTTTTGTAATCCCTATGCTCTGGGCATATTCCTCCACCAATTTCCTCATCTTTTTCTGGGTTTCAATTTTCCTTAATTCAACATGGGTTTTTACAAACAGTTCTTCATGAGTGAAAATCCTTGGCTCAGGAGTATCCCTAGGTTTTCTTAACATGTGATTGGCATAACTATCTAATACATCTGCATCTACTTCATACCCCATCAACATAATCCAAACTGTTCTAGGCTCAACAACCTCCATCAAACATTGATCTTTGTTGACAATGAAGCATATGTTATTTTTATATCTCTCAACAATTGATTAAGGTATCCTTTGCCTAGAATTCATAGCTTTTTGAAAATTCTTAAAATAGCCCCACAGAGCTGTATTCTGTGCATCCTTGTTTCCTATGCCACTCAGGTGATTTCTAATTTGAATTATAATTGGTTGACTGCTAGACCAAATCAACTTCATTCCTAGTAATTCTTCAATAAAATAGAAAAATAAGCACATTATCAACGTACCAAATTTGAAGGGATACTTGGTTTCTTTTGTCTTCTTTAGATTCTCCATTAGTTGTTGCTAGAGCAATTCACAAAGATCATAGTCTTTATTTTCCTTAATCATCTCATAGGCTATGTATATAGCAGTACATGAGACATAGTTCTCTCGATTTGAGAAGTAGATTTTGTATCCAATTACCATAGATGCAAACCTTACTGCATGGTCTTCTATGTCATTGATTGTTAAAGCCCTTTTCTCAAATTTTGCTCCGGTGGCCATCATCACTGTGTCATTTTTCACAGCTTTTAGCACAGGTACTATTCCAGTAGAATTCAATCCAGTTACCACCCTTATCGCATCCTTTGTGATCATAAATGGTTTTTCCAGCCACATGAATTCATCATGTATCCTCCTTAAGACATACCAGACCCATTCATCTTCCACAAATGTTGGAAATTCTATGTACTAAATGAATTTCTTCTCTCTTAGCGCCTTATATTCTTCCTTCATATCAAAATTGCGATGACTTAGATGTTTTAGATAGAGATCGTCAAACCTACTGTCACCAAATTCTTCTAAAGCAACATGAATGTTTGCCCTAACAAAATTTCTGAAAATGCTCCATTAGGATCAACCTCTGTTGATTTGTATGGATATTTCTTGAACTTCAGCTGTGATCTCTTAGTGATATCGACTACTTGAGGAATCTAAAAAATATCTCTTTTTGTTGAATTAGGGTTTTTCTTGATCTTGCCTTGAGTTGCTTTTGAAATCACTGCAATTTCACTTCAGTTTGCCTTAGACACTTCAGAGCTTGAATGAATTGTCCACCGAATTAACTCATTTTTAATCCTTTGTTTGTCTTGGCCTAATTGTCATAAATGATATCTTTAAAAAGCTGTCAAACCATTCTCTGTTGAGTACAATTGATTAGGATTGCTCTGCAATGATCAACAATTAATACTTTTCTTCCAGAATTTATTTAAAGAGATCTATCATATGAAACTTTAATTCATATCTTCATGTTGAATCTTGACACTAACTATCTGGCAAGGGGATTTGGATTTTCAATATAGCTCCCCTTGAGCCAGAACTCCCAATTTACTTCTCAAAGGAAATATCTGCACCAGTGACTGGTATGGATCCATTCCTGATATTATCAACATCCTTCTTAATCTAGACCATGCTCATTTCCTTCTTGATCTCCATCAAATCAACCTTTTTTTTACCTTTGTCTTCTTTCTATTATGTTTCCATCTTCTCTGTAGGATAGCTTCTTTGTCTCATTCTTGCTTCTGTAAAATTTTGCAACATGCCTAAACTTATTGCAATTGTAGCATACCACATTCCTCTATCCTTGATTCCTTTTATTGATTGAATTCATTCTTGATCTGCATTGGTTAGCCATATGTCCAAATCTATTGCATGCAAAGCACTTTCCATTGAAGGATTGAGTATTCCTTTCATAGTTAAAACCATTCCTAACCAGACTTCTACATTCATTTGATCTATGACCAATTTTCTTGCAATTGAAACATTGACCAAGGAATGAAGGAACATTCTAATTTATTCTACTCCTACACTGAGTAGCCTTGTCACCAAACTTATTACAATTAAAACAATAGCCATTGGAATATGGGTACCTTTGAGAATTTGGTTGCCTGACCAGAGGTCTTCTAGGTCTTCTTCTCTAATTCTGGAAATGGTTGCCTTTGTTTTGCTTGAACTCAGTGTTTGCTTGGCCTGATTTTGAACTTTCTACTTTTTCAAATCCCAAGCCTTGCTTGTCATCTAGAGTCTTCTAACTTTCAATCAATTCCTCAAGCTTTGGAAAGCTTATTTTGAATTTTTCTTTATAGTTGTTGGTTGCTTCTAGATCATATTTTAAAAGTAAAACCTCTTTTCCTAGTTTTTCACATTCTTCAGACTTATCCTTCACAACCTGATTTAGATGTTCTTCAACCTTTGTTTTTTCTTCAACTAGCATAGATAGACTGTCTATGGATTCATTCACTATTTTTAGTTGTTCACTTAGCTCTTTCTTTCTATCTTGAGACTTCTTGACTTGCTCCTTAAGTTTCAGAATATAATTATCAGCTTCTTTGATGTTTTCCACCAAATCTTTGATATCTGCCTCAGACTTTTCAAGATCATCAAGAGCAGCTTGTAATTGTTCATCAATGCTTCCATATGAGGATTCAGGAGAAGTGAAATATCTTATAGCTGCCATGTGTACACCTTCCCAGATCTTCCTCAAGTTGTTAAGCTTCTTCCAAGAAACCTTTCTTTGATACCAATTGTTGAATGCAAAGAATATTGAGAAGGGGGTGAATCAGTATTCTTATGTTTACTTTATTTTCATGTTATTGAATTTGGTAAATAGATCAATGAATGTGTAAATAAAAAGGTTCACTGCATAAGGCTCGCTGCCTTAGGGCTCACTGCCTAATAGAAGAGAAAATAGAAGAAGGATTGGATCACTACCAAGAGAGGACTACTACAGGTGCATCTAAAGAATACTGAGGTGCAGTACCAATTAGCTCAATACACAGATTCAAAGGACTTCATACTTTTTGCCCTGCTTTTCTACCCTATTTCACATATATTTAAATTTTCTACCCTTATTATTTTTTCTGCTCTGTAAACTATTTTAGATTATGCACATATTGAATTCACACATCTTCTTCATTCCAACATTGAAATCCATCAAATATATCTGCAATACGATTCATCTCACAATCAGGTCGGCAACCCAGACATGAAACGTGTATACAAGTGTTGTACCTTGTCGGCTTGATCTTGAGCTCAAACATGAATACGAAGCCAAACAAACATACAACAATCTTCATATAGGTTGGCATCAATCATTCAACTACTTGAATTAACTCCTCAAACAATGTATCTTCACCGCATATAGATCTAACTTTCCTGTCGGCTTTACTCTTGCGTACATACTTGACCAGTTCAATTGTCACATCATAACTACCACTGCTGACCATATGAGACTCTAAAAATCATATCCAACATTCATTATTGATCTCTTCACATACCTTTAGATCCAAAGGACATAATAGTCCTTTATAGAAAAATGCAGATCTTGGAATTGTCACTCTGTCATAGTGGAATATTGTCAAACTGGAACCCAATACTAGAGAACTTGTAGAGTATGATCTGTTGAGCTTCATAAGCTATATCAGATTTAGGTAGTCATGGTATTTATCTTTTCTACCTTAGAACCGCAAGGCAAAATATGCCACAGTGAAGGAATGCAGACCCTTTTACTCTGGTATTGTGCACTTTTTTTTACTTAACTTTGTTCACCCGGACTTAGATATTTTACCATATGACTTCCGGAGGAAGTCAGGACTTGAACACTGGAACATGTGATCACTAGGTAGCTATGAACAATATACATGAACTGCATACAAATGTCTTTAACTGCGGAGGCATACCATCTCAAACACTGTCAATTACTTGATATATTGTACACTACACATACTTAGTCATTTATTCTTCCGGAGTAAGGTCTCTTTTCTATTCCAGTAGAAACCCTTTGCCTTTTTTCCATCAATGACAACATTTAACATTCATTAAAGTAGTGTCTCTTGCCAACAATCTCCTCCTTTGGCATTAATGGCAACACTTAGTGAAAAATGCTCATCTGCTCCCCCTTACTATGTGAACTCTCTTTTTCTTCTCCCTCTCAGGTGTTTACATATTTTTCAATGGTTTTCTTCTCCCCATTTGATATCAATGGCAAAGGTGTATGTGCAGTAGTCAAAATTGTGTCAAAAATGCAAAAGCTGTAAAAATTATCATACTATGCTGCATATGTATAGGTACAATCTTCAATTCAGTTTGTTGTGGGTTGTAGGATGTCGTTGAAAATGTTCTTGATTTGAACTAACTCTCTATCCTAATTCTTCTTAGAATTGTCCAAAATTTGAATATGACCACTTATTAGGAAGACTAGTTTCTCTGCTTTTTGTATATGAGATGGTGTGTCAATTAGTGCACTTACCTGCAGTGCTTCTGCTGCAAGATTTGATATTGAATCTAGCTTGGGACTTATTAGTCCTCTCAATTGACACATTATGTTTTTCATTTGATCTCTCTTACTCACCAGATTACTTAACTCATTATGGATATTGATCACTTGTATCTCTTTGTTGCTTACTCACTCAGTTGTCAGATCAAATGACTTAGAAATATTTGTCAGCTGCAGTTTCAGATCGTTAATCTTCTCCTCTAACTCCTTTGTGGCTTCCGGCCATGATAAACAAAATTTGTATAAATAATGGGCTTCTTTTATGGTGCTTTGTATACCTCTTATTCCATTGTCTAAAGAAGTTTTATCATTGATCAACATGGTCTTTAACTCAGCTAATCTTATCTCATCAAACTCTTTTCTGACTTTTCTTTCTGCAGATTTTTCAAAGGATTCAAAATGATTGTTGATTGATTTTATCATAGCTTTAAATTGATCAGTTGATGATAATGATGTGGCTTTCTGGTATCTAGGCATCAAGTTCTCCAGTACATCAAATGATGCACCAATGAGCTCTTTGTCTTGTATGTGTGTTTTCATCATCTCTTCATGTGCTTTTGCTTGAACAATTGATACTAATTTATATTTCTGCACAGGGACATTGAACTCAAATTTATTGGTCCCTGCAAAAATTCAAGCTCCTCGAAGACTTGTTTTTCTCTTTCCAAGAATTCCTTGGAAAACTCTGCAATGTCTCTTGCTATACCAAAGACTTCTTCTTGGTTTTTCTCTAGAGGATCTAAATCCATGATATCATTTGCACCATTCTTTCATTTTGGTGTAGTGTTTTCTTCAATTTGTTCCTCTTCTTGATCATCATATTTGTTTTGTTCCTCAATCTTTTCCTTGTCTATTTGATCATCAGTTTGTTGTTCCGTAGGAATACTTGTTTTGGATTGATCCTTAATAGCAGTATTCAAACCAGTAGCAGGGACTGGATCATCTTTCTCGTTTGTCTCTTCATCACTTATGTCCAATCCTTGATCCAAGTTCTCCTCAAGAATAAATGTATCAACTTCAACATTTGCTTAAGCTCTATCATATATAGTTGGAAGATGATGTTCCCTTAACACTCTCAAAGTGATTTCCTCAGTATCCTTCACTACTTTCTCAATGTCATCTGACATAAGAGTGTTCATCCTCTTCTTTTTTCTGAATTCTTTATGCAGTACTTTCAAGACTTTTGCTTTTTCCTCTGATGTGATCTCTAGACATAACTTTATCAGTGTATACTCTCTGAGTTCAACATCCTTAGCCATAGTAGCTTCCTTTCTTGTAGACATTATACTCCCAAACTATCTGGGAGATCAGTAATGATCTCAATAAGGGCTTTGTTGTAGATTTCTAAGAATCTGACGACAACAGTCTCAATGATCCTCTTGTCTAGATCATCATACTCATCATACAGTTGAGCTATGGGTTTCAAATTTCCATCAACTATTATGGCTTCCAGGACGTCTTCAAGACTTATAGTGGTTTCTCCTATCTAAGACTTATCTTGCCTTAGCCGTTTCTTATCTTTACCCTTGTTGGAGGGTTTCTTGTTGCTGCTCCTAAAGGCTTTGGTGGCCTCAGTTTCCATTTTCTTCACTTCTTCATCTGACTCTATATCTTCCTCATCTACTCCTATACTGACATACATTCTATGACAATTGGTTTTCTATCTTTTGAAACTTTTGTAAGTGGGCTTCTTGGTGGGTACTTCTACACTAACAGAACTAGAGGTTTTTGATGCAATTCCTATAGAGACTAAACCTCTTGTCCTTTTCCTTGTTAAAGCAAGTTCCTCAGCCTTTGCTTCAGATTCTTCTAGAGCCTTATTAACTTCCTTCAAATTTTTAACTATTCTTGCCCTTGTTTTGTTAATTTTTTTTGTAATCCCTATGCTCTAGGCATATTCATCCACCAATTTCCTCATCTTTTTCTAGGTTTCAGGTTTCCTTAATTCAACATGGGTTTTTACAGACAGTTCTTCATAAGTGACAAATCTTGGCTCAGAAGTATCCCTAGGTTTTCTTAACATGTGCTTAGCATAACTATCTAACACATCTGCATCCACTTCATACCCCATCGGCATAATCCAAACTATTCTAGGCTCAACAGCCTCCATCAAACATTGATCTTTGTTGACAATGAAGCATATGTCATTTTTATATCTCTCAATTGATTCAAGTATCCTTTGTCTAGAATGCATAGCTTTTTGAAAAATCTTAAAATGGCCCCACAGAGTTGTCTTCTGTGCATCCTTGTTTGCTATACCACTCAGGTGATTTCTAATTTGAATTGCAATTGGTTGACTACTAGACTAGATCAACTTCATTCCTAGTAATTCTTGCATAAAATAGGAAAATAAGCACATTATCAACGTACCAAATTTGAAGGGATACTTGCTTTCTTTTGTCTTCTTTAGATTCTACATTAGTTGTTGTTGGAGTAATTCAGAAAGATCATAGTCTTTATTTTCCTTAATCATCTCATAGGTTGTGTATATAGGAGTACCTGAGACAGAGTTCTCTCGATTTGAAAAGTAGATTTTGTAGCCAATTACCATAGATGCAAACCTTACTGCATGGTCTTCTATATAGTTGATTGTTAAATCTCTTTTATCAAATTTGGCTCCAGTGACCATCATCATTATGTCATTTTTCACAGCTTTTAACACAAGTACTGTTCCAGTAAAATTCAATCTAGTTATGGCCCTTATCGCATCCTTTGTGATCATAAATGGTTTTTCCAGCCACATGAATTCATCATGTATCCTGCTTAAGACATACTAGACCCATTCATCTTGTGCAAATGTTGGAAATTCTATGTACTGAATGAATTTCTTCTCTCTTAGCACCTTATATTCTTCCTTCAGATCAAAATTTCCATGACTTAGATGTTTCATATAGAGATCGTCAAACCTACTGTCACCAAATTCTTCTAGAGCAACATGAATGTATGTCCTAACATCTTTCACATGCATTACACCAAACAAAATTTCTGATAATGCTCCATTAGGATCGACCTCTGTTGATTTGTATGGATGTTTCTTGAACTTTGGTCATGGTCTCTTAGTGATATCGACTACTTGAGGAGATGCCACCTTTGCAAAGATTTAGATAAATTCACAATAGGGTTTCAAATCTGAAAAATACCTCTTTTTGTCGAATTAGGGTTTTGCTTGATCTTGCCTTGAGTTGCTTTTGAAATCACTAGAATTTCACTTCAGTTTGCCTTAGACACTTAAGAGATTGAATAAATTATCTATCAAATGAACTCCTTTTTAATCGTTTGTTTGTCTTGACCTAATTGTCATAAATGTTATCTTTAAAAAGTTGTCAAACCCTTCTCATTTGAGTACAATTGATTAGGATTGCTCTGCAATGTTACACGATTGATTCTTTTCTTCTGGAATTTCTTTAAAGAGATATCATATGAATCTTTACATCATATCTTCGTGCTGAATCCCAGCACTAACTATTTGGCGAGGGGATTTGGATTTTCAATACAGCTCCCCCTGAGCTAGAGCTCCCAATTTACTTCTTAGAGGAAGTATCTGCACCAGGGACTGGTGCGGATCCATTCCTGATATTATCAACATCCTTCTTAATCCAGACCATGCTCATTTCCTTCTTGATCTCCACCGGATCAACCTTGTTTTTACTTTTGTCTTCTTTTTGTTCTATTTTCATCTTCTCTATAGGATAGTTTCTTTTCTCATTCTTGCTTCTACAAAATTTTGCAACATGCCCAAACTTATTGCAATTGTAGCATACCAAATTCCTTTGTCCTTGATTCCTTTTGTTGATTGAATTCATTCTTGATATGCTTTGGTTAGCCATATGTCCAAATCTATTGCACATAAAGCACTTTCCATTAAAGGATTGAGTATTCCTTCCATAGTTAAAACCATTCCTAACTAGACTTTTGCATTCGTTTGATCTATGATCAATTTTCTTGCAATTGAAACATTGACCAGGGAATGAAGGAACATTCTGATTTATTCTACTCCTACACTGAGTAGCCTTGTGACCAAACTTATTGCAATTCAGACAATACACATTAAAAGATGGGTGCCTTTGAGCATTTGGTTGTCTGAACGGAGGTCTTCTAGGTCTTCTTCTCTAATTCAGGAACTAGTTGCCTTTGTTTTTCTTGAACTTAGTGTTTGCTTGGCCTGATTTTGAACTTTCTCCTTTTTCAAATCCCAAGCCTTGCTTCTCATCTGGACTCTTCTGACTTTCAATTAATTCCTCAAGCATTGCAAAGCTTATTTTGAATTTTTGTTTATAGCTATTGGCTGCTTCTAGATCATATTTTAAAAGTAACACCTCTTTTCCCAGTTTTTCACATTCTTTAGACTTATCCTTCACAACCTGATTCAGATGTTCCTTAACCTTTATTTTTTCTTCAACTAGCATAGATAGATTGTCTATGGATTCATTTGCTATTTTTAGTTGTACACTTAGCTCTTTCTCTCTATCCTAACACTTCTTGACTTGCTCCTTAAGTTTCAGAATACAATCATCAACTTCTTTGATATTTTTCACCAAATCTTTGATATCTGCTCAGACTTATCAAGATTATCAAGAGAAGCGTGTAGTTATTCATCAATGCTTCCATATGAGGCTTCAGGAGAATTGAAATATCTTCCGGCTACCATGTGTACACCTTCCCAGATCTTCCTCAAGTTTTTAAGCTTCTTCCAAGGAACCTTGCTCTAATACCAATTGTTGAATGCAAAGAATACTGAGAGGGGTGGTGAATCAGTATTCTTAAAACCTTTTTGTTTGCACATTCATTGATCCATTTACCAAATTCAATAACATGAAAATAAAGTAAACATAAGAAGAGCAGCCACAAAGTCATAACACATAGACACCAGGATTTTATTGGGAAAACCCAAAAAGGGAAAACCCACGGTGAGTTTTAGCTCACAATATATTATGATAGCAATACCGAATTACATGAAGGATCACTGCCTTAGGGCTCACTACCCAAGGACTCACTATCCAAAGAAATGCTCACTACCTTAGGGTTCACTACCTAATAGAAGAGAAAATAGAAGAAGGATTGGCTCACTGCCAGGAGAGGACTGCTATAGGTGCATCTACAGAATGCTGAGTTGCATTACCAATTAGCTCAGTACATAGATTCAGAGGACTTCATACTGTCTACCCTACTTTTCTGCTCTACTTCACATATACTTCAATTTTCTGCCCTTATTATCCTTTTATGCTCTACAAACTATTTTAGATTATGCACATATCGAATTCACACATATTTCACACATTTTCTTCATTCCAACACTAAAATCCATTGAATATATATATCCGCAATACGATTCATCTCACAATCAAGTCGGCAACCCAGACATGAAATGTGTATACAAGTGTTGTACCTTGTCAGCTTGATCTTGAGCTCAAACAGGAATATGGACCCAAACAAACATAATATAGGTCGGCATCAATCATTCAACTACTTGAATTAACTCTTCAAACAATGTATCTTCACTGCATATAGATCTGACTTTCCTGTCAGCTTATCTCTTGAGTACATCCTTGACCAATTCAACTGTCACATCATAACTACCACTGCTGACCATGTGAGACTCTAAAAATCATATCCAACATTCATTATTGATCTCTTAACATACCTTTAGATCTGTAGGACATAATAGTCCTTTATAACAAAATGTGGATCTTGGAACTGTCACTCTGTCATAGTGGAATACTGTCAAACTGGAAGCCGATACTGGAGAACATGTCGAGTATGATCTGTTGAGATTCAGGAGATATATCTCTGGATTTAGGTATTCATGGTATGTCTTTTCTACTTTAGAAATTCAAGGCAAAATAGGCCACAGTGGAGGAATGCGGACCCTTTTATTCTAGTACTGTGCACTATTTCTGAATTAACTTTGTTCACCTAGACTTAGATATTTTACCATATGACTTTCGGAGGAAGTCGGGACTTGAACACTGGAACATGTGATCACTAGGTAGCTATGAACAACATACCTAAACTGCATACAAATATCTTTAACTATGGAGGCATACCATCTCAAACACTGTCACTTACTTGGTATATTGTACACTACACATACTTAGTCATTTATTCTTCCGGAGTAAGGTCTCTTTGCTATGCTGATAGAAACCCTTTGCCTTGTTGCCATCAATGACAACATTCAACATTCATTAGAGCTATGTCTCTTGCCAACAACCACATCCCTGGTTCTACAATCAATGGATGTTGTTGTAGTAGCCATCCATGGTCTGCCTAAAAGTAGAGGGTATGCATTCCTTTGGTTTCTTGGCTCTAATATCATAAAATCAATTGGGTATTCCCATGATTCCACAATAACTGGGACATTAGTCAACACCCCCTTTGGAATTGTTGTTGATTGATCAGCCAATTGTAAAATTGTGGCAGTGGCTTGAATGCCTGTAAGAGAAACTTATCGAAAGTGTGAACTTTCATGACATTTACTGTTGCTCCTAAGTCAACTAGGGCATTGGATATTTCTACTCCCAAGATGTGGACTACGATGACAAGATTTCTAGGATCCCCATACTTTGGAAGGAGCATTTCTCCCACTAGTAGATCCACCACTTTCCCCTCTACTTGAATAGTGGTGGGAAAAATTTTCCTCTTGCACTGAGTTTTGACACAATTCTGTTTGATAAACTGGTTCAGTTCGGGAACATCTCTAATTACATGGAGGAGTGGAATCTCAATATTTAGTTGTCTAATTGCTTGAAGCAGTTCAGATTCAATTATGGGTTGGACTTGTTTTTGTGGAACTGGTTTTTAGGAAACATGTTTGATCCATTCTAGGTATGGTGACTATTTTTTTAGTCTCTGGAGCAGATCTGGAGTGTATTTTTGAAGTAGATTTGGAGGTGATCTTTGGAGTGACCTAAGGGTTGTTCTTTAGGCACTGTTTCAACTATAATCTCATCCTGAGGTTGTTGATGGGATGGATTTTAAGGTTCTAATTCATTTGTGATTTCAACAATAAGTGGGGAAGATGGTCTTGGGAGAGCTTTCCCAGAACGTAGCTAGAGGTTATTCAAATGAATAGCATTTATACCAGTCATATTTTCTTTCTCAATCATAAATACATCTACTCCTTGTTTATTGTGTGGGTTTTCTATAGGTTGAGATGGTAGGGGTGGCTGAGTAACTGGTTCATTTTGAGGTTGTCCTTGTGTGTTTGTTGGCATGGAGTTGGAAGTTCTTATTGTTGGTTTGGAAAGCGTCTTGGTTGATCTTGGAATTGTTGGTTATAGTTCTGCTGAGGACCCCATTGTGGCTACATATTATGTGGTCCAAATTGAGATGGAAACTATTGTGGCCAAGGTTGGTTGACCCAAGGTTGATTTCACCATTGCTATTTTTGCCACTATTGGTTTGGCCAGTCTTGTGGTCCCCATCGAGGAGCATTTTGAGGTTCATGCCATGATGAATGATGAGTCAAATATATGACTCATTTATTTCATGTTGTTTCTTGTTCTGAAAGATTTTAACAAAATATTATGGCATGTATTTACATATTATTATAATTATGTCTGTCTTTTGGATGGATTATGCACATGTTTGGTTTTCATTTCCTTTGATGAAATCTCTTAGCTTATTTACTTGAATTACACTTTCAAAATGCATATCTTATGAATTATGGTACAAGTGGTTTTGTGTTTGTATGAGGATTACGATAGCAAGACTTCCACTGGTCTTTGGATCCCTCCGGAACCCCCTTTTTCTGTGAAGAACCTAAACTCCAAACAGCTCCAGATGCCTTTACCCTCCAATAGAGTCATCCTCCCCTCGAGTCAATGACTATTACCAGTCTATCCTAGGGCTCCCCAAAAGGTCCAACAATGCAAACATGACCCACGCCCCACTTAAAGTAGTTGTATAATCTAAATCTCCACGTCACTCCATTTCAGTGACTAATCGAAGTAGCTGCTAAATTAGTGTCAGTTCTAACTAAAGTCACTACCACCAAATGCCACGCCATTTCAGGAAATCACTCAAGTTCACCAACAGTCAAGTCGATGCAAATCCTTGATCTTTAGTAAACCATAGAGGAATCATCAATGTAATAAATTAGCAACTGGTTTCAAGTCCAGTTCGCTATAGTTAGAATCATTGTTAGTTATCTCTTTTCAATAAAGCTCGAATGTATAAATAGGAGCATAGGATCTCTCTAAGTTAGTTCCAGTTTTTCTTAGATAGTTGTTCACCAGATTATGTTTTCAGCAGGAGGAAAACTCCTTATTTTTAGACATGTACTTTCGTCCATCCTTTGGACTATGATTGAATGCAAATGAAGGGGGAATTCTTCTGAAAGATTTAGTTGAGCAAAGAGGATCGTCTCTAGCCGGGAAAGTAGGGTTCACTTCCCCATTTTGGAGGAGATCTCTCAGTATTTTTATGTTTATTCAGTTTTGTTATATCTTCTATTTAGATAGCTTTGTACTTGTGTTCATGTGATGTTAGTTTCACTTTTTGTGTGATTGTCAGTTAAGTTGTTCCCTATAGGATTGATTTGAGTTTTAAAATAGATTTGTTACACAACAGCACTATCATATTCAGAGTGTTTCATTGTTGTAGATTAATAAGTAAAAATAGTTTCTCTTTATTTACTTTTCCAGCAAGTTAGAATAGTTTCTTTCATTGCAAGTGTGTTTCTTTTTCAAGAAACTAGATTAGTTTCCTTCACTACAAGTGTGTTTATTTCCAACAAAGTGTGTTTAATTTCTAGCAAGATAGAATAGTTTCTTTCAGTGCAAGTGTGTTCACTTTCCCGCAAATAGATAAATTTTCATTTCTATATGACCTTTTATTTCCATCAGACCAAATCCCCCCATATCAAAGAGTCTTATCATAGATCGCTCCAGACACCTCCGGATTGATAAAATTAAATGATGATGCATTAACAAACACTACTCCGACCCTCATCATTTCCCCCCCCCAACTCAATCTATGCCATGTCCTCATGGTTGTGCTCCATCTACTTCATCTAGTATGTTTTTGCCCTCAATGATTATGCTATAGTTGTAATCCTCATCCTAGTATTGGAACAACTTTCTCCCCTTCAACTAGAACCCATCGTTCTCCTACACCCTGCTAAACCATTTATTGAATTTCCCTTCTCTCATTGTTTGTCCTTGTGGGTGACTTAGTCAAGGAGTTGGCATAAGGATTAGTGGTGGTCTGAATCTCATCCCAATCCAGTTTTGTTGCCTCTGCTGGATCAGGGGTATGATTTTCCTGACCTAGTCTGTCATCCACCTTATGTTTATGGGAGACATTGGCTCTCTCCTTTTGAAAATATGGGGCAGTTCCTCAAATCTTGATATGCAGCTTGAGACTGTTGCGCTGGGGAGATAGTCTACAACTGCAAAGAAATCAAAAATACAAGAATTCAAATTTCTCACATACTGGTCTGTGATACCTTGCTTGTAAGCATTTGCTTTGAAAGTGTTGGAAGACCATGTAGTTTTAAGGCACTCATGTCTCATTAGTAGCCCTATGGATCCTGCTGCAGCAATATATTCTTCCATCCTCTCTTCCCATAACCTGTTATTCCGGAGCAGAGATAGATAGCTCCAGATTTGAAGTTCTCCCACATATAGATTTAGCATTGATGTACTAACATGCCCCATAATGTGGCCATGTTGGAAGAATTCACACAAAAGGTTTTTTTGATCTTTAGGATTTTGCATGTAACATTCAACAAAATCTTTATCATTGTCAAAATCAAATGGAAGATTGTAGCTTATCCTTAGTAATTTCCATCTTAAAAATTATTCCCAGAGGAACAGGGATACACACCTGATGGCGGTCGTTGTGCTAACAAGGTTTCTCTTGTCTCACAAGCTAAAGACAAATTGATTTCTACTACTATCTTTTCTTGTTTCAGTGTCTCCATGTCACTTCAAAGCCGTATGATTTCTCCTCAGATTTGCCTGTTATCCAATGTGAGTTGTAGGTTCTAAGCATAGACATTTAACAAGGTGGGTGTAGGGGCTTGCTGAGAAGCCTGTTGCCTAAGTTGGGTTATTTGAACATCTTTTTGGGACACCATGGCCTTGTGGTTATCCACCTCTACTTTAAATACAAACATTTCCTTTTCTTTTTCTTTCTTCTCCTTTCCAGCCTCTACCTTCTGCTTCTTCAGCTCCTCATCTTTGGCCTTCAATTGTTGAGCTAAGGCCTCCAATTATGCTCTACACTGTTTCAATTCAAATCCATCTCTAGATATAGCTAAGGCATGCCAAGTTTCCTATGCCGTGGTGTCATCGAAGCTTTCCTCAAGGGTTTCTTTTCCTTTCTGCTAACTTTATTGCAATGCCTCCTCCTTTGTTTCTTCCAAAATGCCCTCATTGCCAACTTCCTCAGGAATCTGACTACCACTAACTTCCTCAACTCCCTTCTCCTTATGTGTCTCTTCTACAGGGTGTGCAATAGGGGATGAGTGGCTACCCAAGAGAGCAGTAGGGTTTTGTTCCACTTCTCTTTCATCTTCATTCAAAGAGATGACTAACTGGTGTTGGCATATTTTGGTAGAGGTGGATGCTATAGCTTCACCTTGCTGACTGCTTTGCTCTATTCTCCTCTGGAGTCATCTAAACCAGACTTCAGGGGAAGCAGAGGAAACTGCGATAGGTTCTTCTAACACAGAGACAGTAGAAGTCTTACATTTTACCTTTTTCTTCCAGTGATGTAAGGCAAGGAAGTCCTCCCATTTCTGCTGGCCCTCCTCTTGTTTTAGGAAGTGGTGCTTGATAATCAGATGAATCAAACCTAGATGACTAATTTGTCCTCCTTTATCCTTGCATTTGGTCAGCATTGCAACAAGAGTTGCATGCAGAAATGTAGGAATATTTATCAAATATTGGGGATTGTTGGCTCCATGCCTTAGGTGGGTGATTAGTCGCATCCCAAGGCCCAAAAATGTACCAAATTAGCCATCACAAGTGAAGAATTTCATGACCCACAGGACCACAGTCTTCCATGGGTCTAGAAGGCTAGTCCTATCAATGCCCTTAGTTGCTCCCCTACTAACAATATAACGGGGCAGGGGCTCCGAAGCAACATGAAAATTTTGAACTAATTCTTCATACGATGGTTTTGTTGCAAACAAATCAACACCTAATGTAGGAATACTAGAAATTTGACTAATTACTATAGAGTTGATTGGTATCCTTACCCCTTTCATAGTAGTGAAGGTCCTATGGAAGTTTGAAACAAACTCCTTGACCAAGTTAGCTTCAAAGCCTTCAAATTTCTACAAAAATTCCAACCAACTGGCCTACTGGAAGATTTGCGCACTGGCGTCATCAAAAATGGCATTTTTAGGTTCGGTCTTCCTTTTATTGCCCATTTTAATCAGTAGAATGAATTTGCAAGATAATGTGATAATGGAGCTCTATTTTTTCTCTATTTTCTTTCTCTAGTTCAAACAAGAAGGAACTTTAAATTTCTACGTTGTCAATTGCAAATTTGTGTAAAGGAATGATTGCATGTGAGGCAGACAAAATGACAGTTACTCTACCCATCTTTTCATAAATCATGGCGTGAACTTTGGAGTTTTCAATTCAGAGTGGGCACGTACGAAGTATAACTTCTCAGCTGCCACCTTTACTACTCTTCCATTCCTATCCAGAGTTGACGCTAGCAATCCTTGTGCTTATGTCCTTTCAAATGTACTTTCTTGAAATAGCCATAAATGTCGATCATCATTGTTTCTTAATCCATCTTTTATTTATGTTTATAGCATTTATTTGAAATGTCGTGCCATGATGACCAAGTACTTGGGAAATATGTAAGATCTACAAACAAATCTATGGCTTCCACTTGTCAGACTGTAATCATTTATGCACTTGTTGTAGCATGTGAAGGATAAGGGTTGCAACTGCAGCACAATCATTGAGGGCAAAAAAATACTAGATGAAGAAGATGGAGCACAGCCATGAGGACATGGCATAGATTGAGTTGGGGGGATGATGAGTCAAATATATGACTCATTTATTTCATGTTGTTTCCTGTTCTGAAAGACTTTAACAAAACATTATGGCATATATTTACATATTATTATAATTATGTTTATCTTTTGGATGGATTATGCACATGTTTGGTTTTCATTTCCTTTGATAAAATCTCTTAGCTTATTTACATGAATTACACTTTCAAAATGCATATCTTATGAATTGTGGTACAAGTGGTTTTGTGTTTGCATGAGGATTACGATAGCAAGACTTCCAGTGATCTCCGGATCCCTCTGGAGCCCCCTTTTTCTATGAAGAACCTAAACTCTAGATGGCTCCAAATGCCATTACTCTCCAATAGAGTCATCCTCCCCTCGAGTCGATGATTGTTATCATCCGATCCTAGGGCTCCCCAAAAGGTCCAGCAATGCAAACATGACCCATGCCCCAATTAAAGTAGCTGTATAATCTAAATCTCCACATCACTCCATTTCAATGACTAACTGAAGTAGCTACTAAATTGGCATCAGTTCTAACTGAAGTCACTACCACCAAATGCCATGCCATTTCAGGAAATCAATCAATTTCACCAATAGCCAAGTCGATGCAAATCCTTGATCTTTAGTAAACCACAGAGGAATCGTCAATGTAATAAATTAGCAACTGGTTTCAAGTCCAGTTCACTGTAGTTAGAATCATTGTTAGTTATCTCTTTTTAATAAAGATTAAATGTATAAATAGGAGCATAGGATCTCTCTAAGTTAGTTCCAGTTTTTCTTAGATAATTGTTCGCCAAATTGTGTTTTTAGCAGGAGGAAAACTCCTTGTTTTCAGACATGTACTTTTATCCATCCTTTGGACTATGATTGAATGCAAATGAAGGGGAAATTCTTTTGAAAGATTTAATTGAGCAAAGAGGATCATCTCCAGCTGGGAAAGTAGGGCCCGCTTCCCCATTTTGGAGGAGATCTCTCAATATTTTTATGTTTATTTAGTTTTGTTGTATCTTCTATTCAGTTAGCATTGTACTTGTGTTCATGTGATGTGAGTTTCACTTTTTGTGTGATTGTCAGTTAAGTTGTTCCCTACAGGATTGATTTATGAGTTTTAAAATAGATTTGTTATTCAACAACACTGTCATATTCAGAGTGTTTCATTGTTGTAGCTTAACAAGTAAAAATAGTTTCTCCTTATTTACTTTTCCAGCAATTGTGGTTATTTTCCAGCAAGTTAGAATAGTTTCTTTCATTGCAAGTGTGTTTATTGTTCAGCAAACTAGATTAGTTTCCTTCACTGCAAGTGTGTTTATTTTCCAACAAGATACAATAGTTTCTTTTAGTGCAAGTGTATTTACTTTCCCGCAAATAGATAGATTTTCATTTCTGTATGACCTTTTATTTCCATTAGACCAATGAACCAAGTTCCATCCATGAACCATTCACCAAATCCCCCCATATCAAAGAGTCTTATCGTGGATCACTCCAGACACCTCCAGATTGATAAAATTAAATGATGATGCATTAACAAACACTACTCCGACCCTCATCAATCAATTCCATTAGTTATTCCCCTAATTTGAAGGGCATCTATAAGAATCTTGAGTTGGATATTGGTTGTAAGGAAAATGACCAATTTGTTTATGTCCTACATAGTTCAACTCCTCTTCTATTTGAACATTTTTTTTATTCAGTTTCTTCAAAGTTGGGAGTTAATCACAGTGGCTAGTAGGATGATCTTATCACATATATGACAATTCTCAAATTAATCCAAGGGGCATTCTCTCAAAAGCAGGGATAACTTTAAGGAACCCCGCCTAAAAAAACTATAAAATCATGGCGAATCCTAGCCTGTTGCCAAAAAAATATTGGCGAATCTATGCCTATTTTTGAAAAAAATAATAATTGGATTTTTTGCTGGCGAATTGTATATAGAATTGAAAAAAAAAATTTCGTTGGCGAATTATAGTTGTATTCCAAAAAATAAAATAAATTAGGTGGCAAATTATATACATATTCAAAAATATAAAATAAATTATTTTGGCGAATGTGCTAGCAATGTTTTGAAAAATCATATTGTGGCTCCAGTTAAAATATCAAATACTAAATTATAATGATTAATTTACTTGGTGAATTTGTAGCTTAAAAAAAATTTTACATTTAGATCAATGGATATTCAGTATCAGAGATCAATGACATCGATTCTATTCTGGGCTACAATTATGACACACCCATCTTTCTACATAAAGTCTCTGGAATAGAGACAAGTGTCAACGAAGGAACGATTCAGATTAATGAAAATTAATAGATAATAATTTAATAAAAGAAAACTCAAAAGGATACATAAGGAGAATATAGATTCATCCACCATAACACAAAGTTTACGACTTTAGAAATCAACTTCCCAAGCTTCTATTCATATATTGAAAATAACAGAAATATAAAGTAATACAAAATTGACCTATCAATAACACAAAGTTTGCCAAAAGATCCTAAATGCATCAACATGCTTAGTATATATAGCTTTGTCATAAAATAACTATCTTTGAAATAATAACAACTTCTTGGGGACAACCGATTTAAAACATAAAATAATAATGTCTTTTGCCACAAGAGTATCTAAAGTTTAAAGAAATAACATAAAAATAAGAAATGCCATCACGTGGCAACAGTTTGGTCTTCCTCTCAAGTCACTTTGCTTTCCTTGTCATGTTCACGAGCAACAGTCAAGTCCACCTGTGCTCTCATTTTCACCTTGTAACTCCTATACCTAGTAATGATGGGATTTAAAATCTTGACACTTGGTCTATAGGTAATGTTTGCCCGAAGTTTCCACTTATTTATCATTCTGTCCACATCTATTAGTCTCTTATAGACATCATCAATTTCACACTGAAAGTTCTAAGATACATTGCTATATGTCCAAGCTTCCCTATTAAATGTGTCAGCACCAACAAGCTCTTCAGTAAGCATCTTCTTAAAATTTTTCTTTACTTCCTTGACATCAAGAAAGTTCTCTTCATTTTCATCTAAAATCTCTACATCTAAGATGGTACAATTATTTTTAAGATCAACCATATCAGTGTAATATTGAGTCAAAATTCTTCTTATTTCTCCACTAAAATCCCCTAGCATAGACCTCTTCCACTCTAGTACATCTAGCCAAGACACAGAATCATTCTCCTTTGGATCATTAAAAATTTTCTCAGCTACAAGAATATTTGTATCAATCTCCATCATATATTTTATCTCTGTAGACACCATGAGCAAATTATTGTCTTCCCTCTTTACATTTCATAACTCTGCAACTAACCCTTTCCTTTTATCAAAAGTGAGGGTATATAGTTTCATGACCTCCTCGATGTACAATAAACCATCAACAGTGACTTGCTCTACCCATTTCTCGATGGCCTTAGCTAGATTTTGATATCTCATGATTTGTTGCAACATGCTAGGATCCATTCCATCAATAGAAACACTCAGAGTTGCATTGGAGGATTGAGAAGTAATATTCAAAATAGATTGAATGAAAGATGTCAAAGAATTCACCTTGTCTTCCATCTTTGCATTCTTTTGTTACTCAGCTTTAACTCTCTTTGCTAGCATGCCTACAGAGAATTTTGCATGATATATATCACCTTCCACGATAGGAGGACCCATGTCAATCATGGTCATATTCAAATCCGCTTCTGTGACTTCATTTTCATTTTTATCCCCAATGGGGTCTGCAATCTCCAAAATTCTGTCCTAAGGAAGAATTTGTTACCATCCGAGACATCCTCTTAGCCTTCTTAGGCTTAGGTGTAGTCTGCAACAATTTATCTACAATGTCAACGTTTGTCTGCCATTTGGGCATGTCTCCTCTTTTTCTCAACAACTTTTTGTAGCCAGGAAGGGGAAGAAAAAATTCTACCACTCTCACTTACACCCAAGACAACTCTGTTTGGATGATTAGGAGTATCTTGCATAAGAATTTCATTTGTTAGAGGGGAGGTTAGAATCTCAAACAAGGAATGAAAAGTACTATCATCAGCAATCTATTGAAAAATGGAAGAATCATTACCAAGTGAAGGAGAAATAAGAGAAGTCATGTGATCTGCTTGCAATTGTTGTAAAGCATCCAACTTCTTCTTTATTCGTGGTTTCATGAATACAGGCTGACCATCCTGTTCACATACACCTTTTAGTTTCCTATTATCTTTAGGTTGTTCTCCATCCCTGCCACTACCAGATTGTGAACCAACTCTGTGATGAGTTATCTCCACACCAGTTGAAGTTTTCTAAATTTTGGAGGCCTAGGAGGTTCCTTGCTCTCTTGTTCCTGACTCTTTATGCACAGAAGAAGAACCAATGTGCTCTCAAAATTTCCCCTTAAGCCAACTTTCTTTCTTCTCCAAAACAAAGGATGACCGGACCTTAATATCAAGATAATAGTTCTTGGCACATGCAACAACCAGATCTGGACATGGCACAACAGGTGGGAAACCCCCAACATGAGCTAACCCAATTGTTAGGATTTTCTCGGCTATAGGTGACTTGGGGTTTTGCTCTAATCAAGCTCAAAAATCCTCCAAGTCCAAATCTATATATCTTAGCTTGGTATCCTTCACCTTAGCTAAACCATTCTCAATAAACAAAAGCTTCATCTTTACTTGTTTGAGAAACTAGTAAACAAAATCTTCTATAATTGCTAAGGGTGCCAAATAAATCTTCAAAACATTTGGGGTAAACAAACAGTCTAGACTCATGAAAAATAATTGTTCTTCCCACCCAACTGACTTAAGGAATTCAAATTTATCACTATAAGAAATGGGAAAGAAAGAGCACCAATTAGCTAACCTTGCTATGAAATCATGTGTTCAACACCTGTAGATGCAGTCTAGAGTCCTCTGAAGTACACCAGTGAAAATGCAAAATAACTTATCTGCGAGTGTTGCAAACCTAATAAAATGTTTCCATAAATATCATTGATTACGGCAACATGTATTGTTGTACGATTCATAAATGAGTTGTGTAAATTGCTTTCCAAAAAATGTGTAATTGCACTTCTCATGATATTCCTTATTTATTACAAAAGGACAAATGTCACTCCCGCCACACATGTCAATAAAAGGAAAATATTCTAATAGTTTTTTATCATCAGATGATCGCAGATCGACCATAAGTTCTATTTCAGGCCAAAGTACTGACACACCTAAATTTATACATAAAGTCTCTAGAACAGAGACAAGTGGACTATGTTGTATGCCATGTGGCTCATCATGATGTTTCATGCACATCACAAAATTAAGAGGTAGGCCTATCTTCACAGTTAAGGGCTTGCGCTCTGCCGCCACCTTGACCTCTATACAATAATCAATATAAATATATTATATATTATATATATATATCTCAACCATTGATCTAATAATTTCTAACGGCTCTTGGTTGATTCCAGAGGATTTTGTTAGTAATGTGTAGTGTTGGAGATCTACCATCCGAAATTGAACTACAACCGTTCATCATTTTTTCATCAAATGGTGGAATAATTTACAAGTGGAACAATTTGCTCTGATGGCTGACATTTTGGTGATCACATAAGTCACCCAAGGTGATCAAGTGGATGCAAAATTCAAGCTTTGTAAAGGGAGCCTTGAGGTAATTTTTGATGCGAGATGTCAAGTACATATGAGTAAGATGACAAGTGCATATGAGGATTTCTTGAATTGGATGTCCAAACGCTCTCAGAGCATGATATGAAGTGAGATTTTGGCATCTGGAGATTTATTTGTAGGGTTAGTAAGATAGACTAATGGATAGGTAATGATTTTTTGAATTCCCAATTTCCTAGTAGTCATGGCTATAAAGGGATGGAGAAAGTTGCTTTCAACAATCAATTTCAACTTTTGGTTGTTCCTTGTTAGCTAATTTTGGGAATTATTTAGTTAGAATGTAGTCTTTTTCAGTAGAGGAAGGGGTGAGAATGGTTACATAGTTGGGTTGTTATCCTTACCTTGAAGGACCTAGTTCTTGTAAGATGAAAAAAAATGAGTCATGGGAACTCCATGTATGACATGGGAGGATCTGGAAAGATAACAACCAACTACTTGGGAAATAAAGAGGGAGGAGAATGGTGCCTTCTGGCATCAATCTTCTTTCAATGCAGTTGGAAAGTGCCTTGGCTCCTCAGGAAAATGCATCTGGCAACGTTGTATGCTAGATGGTCTTGCATCTATCTAATGGGTTGTGGTTAGTGTTCTCTCCCAATCCACTGATGTATCTTTATGGAAGCCTAGTGATGGATTGTGGACAGTGGTCTCTCCCAATCCATTGGTTCATGTGTCTAGCAGCCAACTTGGTATGATGATTCTTCTGGCTTCCTTCCAAACAATCCAGACTATAGAAGAATTCTTCTTTCACCATGTTAGCCTTTCTTTTTAACTTTGGAAGAAAGCCCCAGCTTTATTCCCAATTTCATTCACATAGTCTTCCTGCTTTGGCGGCCAGGGCTCAAGAGAAGGTTTCTTCTTCATTGTGTTGTAAGGAAAATACGAGGGAAATACACAGTGTTCAGTTCTCTGACAACTGGAAATATTTATCTAGTGAGGGGCCAAGGGCTTCTTCTTTCACCATGTAACCTTTATTATAAAGGGATGTCATCTTTGTGCTGTCATCTTTCTATAATAGTTGTTAGCCCTTCTTCTTAAATTTGGAAGAAAGCCCCACCTTTATTCCCAATTTCATTCACATAGTCTTCCTGCTCCTGCGGCCAGGGCTCAAGCAAAGGTTTCTTCTTCATTGTGTTGTAAGGAAAATACGAGGGAAATACACAGAGTTCAATTCTTTGTCAACTGGAAATATTTATCCAACAAGGGGCCGGGGACTTCTTATTTCACCATGTAACCTTTATTATAAAGGGATGTCATCTTTGTGTTGTCATCTTTCTGTAATAGTTGTTTAAGTTTTTTGACTTAATAAAATGAGAGATGATTCTAATTTGTTAATTTCATTAATTACACACATTGTTAATCTCTTTTTTGAAGGATTCAAGGAATGATTTTGATTAAACTTAATTTTTTACATATATTATGAATTATAATACTTCCAAAATCAACCAATCGATCTAACCATAAAATAATAAAACTTAAAAGTTCCATAATTAGGTTATTATCAAAAAATAATAGATAATAAGACAAAAGAATTAAAAATTTAAAATGTTGATAACAATTGTAATCTATATCGATAACCCATATTAATATATTATATTAAACAAAAGAGTTTTAGTTTACAGTCTATAGAGAATTTTTTAGTATTTACATAGTTTCAATTTAGGGTTTTTATGTTATCACGTTTCACTCTACAAAATCCCCAAGTAAAAACACTATGGTTGGTGTTGTCTAAGGCATTTAGGGTTTATCCTTCTAATTGATCATTGACCTATGTAGCCAGTTTCCCCAGCTTAAGTTATTGTTTTATCCCCTTGGTGGTCATCGAGTTACTGGCTCCTTTGTTCTAAGCTGCTGGCCCCAAGCTCCTTTATAAATTATTTTATTCTAAGTCTAATTTAATCGTGGGCATCATAGCCTCCATTTAAGTCTATATTTCTAAAGTTGTGACAATGCACGAAGACACCACGTATTCCTTGTGGGTCCTTGCCCTAATCTATTTTTTATATTAATATATTTTTAATATTTATCGAGCGTATCCCCTCTGAGCCTTTGACATGTGGTAGTCTCTATTGTCTTGTCGCAAGGATTTGCCTCATCGCAGCCTTGCTTTAAGTTGAAAACTTAAAGCTGCGATGGTGTGATAAGGTGCCATGTATCCCTTTAGCCGTAGTGTGAATTCCATGGTCCTGCCAAAGGTACTTTCTTGAATTCTAACATGTGCCAGTTTATCATTTGCTGTGAATATTCTGATGACGACATGAATGCCAACGGTTGAATAATTATTATATATTATATCATTATAATATAATATACAATAGTAATAATTATATTATATATTTAGCATCATATAGTATATTATCATATAGTATATTATCATACCATACCTCTCTTGCAAGGCCATGATAGGAAGGTATAATACTGATTTTTCTAATTTTTTGTTGCAAGATGGATATCTTTTCAAGGGTAGCATGTTGTGTATCCCAAGAGGATCTGTTAGAGAGAATATAATCAGGGAAAAGCATTGTGGTAGCATGTTAGGTCACTTTGGTATTGATAAGACCCTAGAATTGGTTAGGAGGTACTATTTTTGGCCAAAATTGCCAACCGATGTAAGGAAGTTTGTTGAAACTTGTCAAATTTGCCAAAGAGAAAAGGGGCATACATCCAATGTAGGTTTATACACTCCTCTACCTATTCCTTCAAAGCCTTGGGATTCCATAAGTATGGACTTTGTACTTGGTTTGCCTAGGACAAAGAATGGACATGACAGCATTTTTGTGGTTGTAGATAGGTTCTCAAAAATGGCTCACTTCATCCCATGTAGAACCACACATGATGCCTCACACATAGCAGGTCTTTTCTTCAAGGAAATAGTCAGGTTACATGGTTTACCTTTGTCCATAATCTCAGACAGAGACCCCAAGTTCATTGGACACTTCTGGAGGACACTGTGGAAGAGACTAGGTACAAATTTGTCCTTATCATCTGCTTATAACCCTCATTCTGATGGACAAACAGAGGTGATTAATAGGTCACTTGGCAACCTCCTAAGATGCCTAACCAAGGAGCAGGGTGCTAGTTGGGATTCAATTTTGGCTTAGGCAGAGTTCTCATACAATGACACTGTCAATAGAAGCACCAGCCTGTCTCCTTTCCAAATTGTTTATGGCACTCACCCAAGGGGTATTTTGGAACTAAGGGAGGTTAAAGGACTGGAAAATAGCAGTGTCTTGGCTGAAGACTTCGTTCAAGTCATGAAAGATGTCCATGAACAAGTACAACAGAAATTGCTGTCCACTTCTCAGAAATATAAACAATTTGCTGACAGAAAAAGAAGGGATTTGCAGTTCAAGGAAGGTGATTTAGTAATGGTTCATCTGAAGAAGGAGAGGCTCTCTACAGGTAAACACACTAAGCTACTCATGAAGAAGATTGGGCCTTGTGAAGTGCTTAAGAAATGTGGAGAAAATGCCTACAAAATCAGACTTCTGGATGGCATTGCTTTGTCTCCAATTTTTAATGTTTCAGACCTTTATCCCTATAAATGATCTGATCCTCAGACTGTTGTTGAAGAAGATCAAACTGATCACACACTCTAAGAACTCATTCCTTCATCTCCAAATCAGATTGAGTGCATTTTGGACAAGAGGATTGCAAAACAAACTAGAAGGCACACCTATCATGACTATTTGGTGAAGTGGCTAAACAAACCTCAGGAGGATGCCACTTGGATGAGCAGGGTAGACATTGAGAAGGCAGGTTTCACATTTGACAGCATTCCAACTCAAGAGACTTAAGTTCTCTTTGACAGTGGGTGTATGGTGCAGGGCACCTAGGAGCACCTTGGTTCCTAAAGTCACTTTGTTTGCATTTTTTTTTTAAAGTTATGGTTTTGATTGTAATAAGGCTTTAGCCATGAGTATATGGTCCTTTTTGTGTGGTCAAGATGATTGAGGTGACCATATAAACCTCAATCATGCTTAGTCCACTTGGATCCTTGTTATGCCACTTAGGCCTAGAAGGTATAAGGGTTGGTTTTTGAGTTTTTTTTTTATTGTTTGTGTGTTTTATCATGTTTTGGGAGTATGGAGGATGTTTTGATTCCATTGGACAAGAAAAACAAATCGCCATCCTTTGGAAAATGCAAAAAATCCATAGTGTCAAGTGTTGTCGATGGTGTCAATGACACATTGACCGGTTGCAACTTCATTTTGGTTATTAAAACTATTTGTAGAAGTTGTAAACCAACTTGGATAGGTTGATATGGAGGAAATCTTGCTCTAGCACGGAGGAGGAAGTTTTTGTATGGAATTTGGGCACAAAAATCAAGAAAACTGACTATTTTTCACTATTTTTCTTGCTGTGTACGGACTGTATGGACTGAAATCTTGGTCTAATGTACTTTTTCTGAAACTAGAGAGAGTCTGGGTTCAAATGCAACTAGTTTAAGGTCTTGAAGTGGTCGGAGTCAAAAGTTATTGAATTTTCTTTCAAAACTGGTCTAGAAACCCTGTTTTCTAGGGCAGTCCCACAAATTTGGCCCTAGAATGCATTTCCACCGATGAAATTTCATGCCACTCGGTGAAATGTAGGCTAGGGGTGTATACTACTTGATTCCAAAAGCATTTTCTGAGAAAATACAGTTTACTATTTTTAATGTGATGCACTAGGTCAAATATCTATATGTATTTGACTGAAATTATGCAATTTGGTGATGTAAATGACAAAAGTCTGAGAGAGTGAGCGAATGAATGGTGGATTTGTGTTGTTTGGGGATGGTAGAGTCATTCCAAGTTCCTGCCCCTGACCTATGCACCCAATTTTGAGCACTTGCTTTGTAACCTAGCCTAAATTGATCAATTAGGCCTAGAGACCTAGTAGGCGTTCTAGATTGTTGGAGTGGAGTTGGAGCAGGAGATTTGTAGGTTTGTTAGGGTCCCCTGAAGGGTGTTCAATTCCATCATTTGTTTGCCTAGACCTTTGGGATTTTTTCAAGTTTTGTTGAGAAAACCTAGTTTGGAGGGCTAGTAGCCTTACTAGTCAAGGTATAGGTTGAAGAGTTTTGGGAAGTTGGAGATCAAACCAACTGCATAGAAAGTGTTTGTTGATCTGTCTTAAGATGTTGGAGAAGCCTTAGGGGTTGGACAATAGTCTGGATATCAAATCCTTCATATGCCTTGTATGTGCCTTTGGTTGGTTGGTTGGTTGAAGGCTAGTTGAAGTGGGTGAGTGGGCAAAGGACAATAGAGTAAACCTTTGTGTGTTGCTTCCTTTGTGTGTTGATTTTAAAATTAGATTTATTCTTATGAAACATGGAGCAGTGGCAGCGAGGGCAGCGACATTTTGTGGGTAGACCGCAGAGACCACTACAATCCCAAGAATCTTTATTTGCAGATTTTCTTAAGGCTTCGAAGGGTTTTCATGATGTCTTCTCTTTGGGTCACAGATTTAATAGACAGGCAAATTTTGGTCGTGAGGGTTTCCGATCTAGGGTTTCTAGGTTTGGGAATGTTGTTCGTCAATTTAATCAGCAAAATCCACCAATCAAACAAGTTTGGATTCCTAAGGCGATTCAGAAAAATGTCGACTTGAAATCAGGTATTGATTTAGAGGTTCAATTACCAGATGATCTCATTGATCCACATGTGCGGGATCTTACTCAGAAAGCATTAATAGGTAAGATCTGGAATTGTTCTTTAGTTTCTGTGAATGTGGAGTCTTGGGTTAATGATAATTGGGAAGGAGTGACAAATTTTTTTATGTTGGATGAGTCGTTAGGGTTTTTTGTCGCAATCTTCTCATCTGTGGATGCTCGAAATTTAATCTTGGAAACTAAATCCTGGTTTTTTAATGGGAAGGGTTTTCATTTACAACCATGGTTTCCTAATTTTAATCCATCTAAGAGTAACGATAATGTCTTTCCCTTTTGGGTAAATTTCCCTAATTTACCTTTGGAATACAGAGACTTAAGTGTTTTAAAATTCATCGCTCAAAGATTAGGGTTTTTTATTAATCATGATCTATTAACCTTTAACAACCTTAAGCTCCCAGTTAGAATGTGCTTGATCATGAACACTTCTTATGCTTTCCCGAAGAATGTCATTTTGAAAACCTCCAAATCCTCATGGACCCAAAAGATCATCTTTGAAGATCTGGAAACCATTTTTAAATTTGATAACTTGATTCTTTCAGAGGAACAGTTGGATAAGGGAAAATCGTGTTTTGACTCTTCTTTTCAATTTACTCATGGGGGTTCTTCAATTAGCCCTCAGGATAAAGACTTTGATTTACCTCAGATTCATAAGGGGGGTGTGTCAGGCGATAGATCTGATTCTGTTGTTTTGGATGATTGTGTTCCTGTTTCTGTAAATGTAACTCAAGAAGGTCCAGTTAGTGGAGAGGATTGTATTAACCGCGATCATACTAATGAGGTTTTGGTAGATATTTCAACTGTTTCTCCTAAACCTTCTTTGGATTACTTGGTTAATGTCCAAACTTCAGAAGAGGCAGGCATTAATAGTGTATCTTCAGGTATAGAGAATTTCTCGCTAGATAACCAAGTTACTGAGGTATTTCCTGAGGAACCTTTTTCTCAACCTCTTAAAGCTCTTTTGGACCCTGTCTCTTGTATTGATGGTGAAGTTAATCTGAATTATTCTCCTAATGTAGATTTGCCTTCAGATTCTCCTATGGCTACTAAGGATTTTGTTCAAAAGGAAGGTTTTAGTAATGTCTCTGAAGCCCAAATAGATGTTGAAAAGGTTTTTCCCTTTTCTTTACAAGAGGCAGAAAATTTTATTGAAGAAGTGGTTGCTAAGGTTGGGGAAGAACTTATTGAAAAGATTGCTGATGAAGTTTTAAATGAGGTTGATGTTCCCAATGACTCAATTTCAGGTATTTCTCAAACTCCTTTGGAAAAACCCGTGGTTTTGTCCTCCCCTCCTAAGACTAGAGGTAGAAAATCGAAAGTTAGGGTTACTCAGGAAGAAATTGAAGCAGGTGTACAAAAAACACTTGAAAAAATGTTAACAAGATCAGCGATGAGGAGAGCAGAGAGCTCTCCTTTGGTGTAATGAAGATTATTTCTTGGAATGTTAGGGGCATTAATGCCCCTAACAAAAAATGCCTGATAAAACATCAGATTGATTTATCAGGTGCTCATTTAGTTTTACTTCAAGAATCTAAGTTGTTTGACCAATCTGCAGATAAAGTTTTTAAGACATGGTCGAAATGGAATTTTTTAAGCTCCTCTTCTATTGGTGCTTCAAGGGGTCTAGTTATCCTATGGGATAAGAGGTTTGTGGAAGTAACTCTTATTTTTAAAACCACTAATTGGCTCTTTGTAGAAATCAGCTTTGAAAATCATTTGAAATTTGGTCTAATTAATGTTTATGGCCCTACTTCATCAGTAGATAAAAAACGTTTATGGGATTCCTTATCTGATATTGTTCAATCCATACCTGAGGAGAAACTTATTTTAGGAGGGGATTTTAATGCTGTTCTAAATTTGAATGAAAAACAAGGCGGTATTATTCCCCCTTCAAAGATTATGAGTGATTTTTCAGAATTTGTTAGTGATAATGGTTTGATTGATTGTCTGCCTTCAAATGGGAAAATTACTTGGATTAATAAAAGGAAAGACTTCCTTAGTATAGAAGAAAGGCTTGATAGGTTTTTATTGTCATCTCCTTGGTTATCTTTCCAGGGTTCTTTTTCTTCCTCAATTCTTTCTTTCACAGGATCTGATCATTTTCCTATTCTTTTAGAAATTGATGTTTTGGGTTTTCAACCAAGTTTTAAAAAGCCTTTTAAATTTGAATCAATGTGGTTCAGAGATCCTTCTTTTCTTCCGCTATTAAAATCCTGGTGGGAAACTATGCCTTTTGTGGAGGGGTCTAGAATGTTTCAGCTTGTTAGAAAACTGCATTTAATAAAAAGACTTATAAGATCATGGAATGTCACCCATTTTAAAAATATCTTTAAAGAGAAAGAGATTATTGAAAAGAGACTTCTCTTGGTAAACTCTCAAATTATCAATTGTGGTCTGGATAGTTCAACCTTTGAACAACAAAAACAGCTTCAGTCGGAATTGGATGAGATCTTGGCCAGAGAAGAAGAGTATTGGAGACAAAAATCAAGAGAAACCTGGTTGCAAGCTGGGGATAGAAATACTAAATTCTTTCATGCTTCTGTTAGAATGAATAGACAAGTTAATAAAATTCATCATATTTCTAATTCTAATGGGTCCCCAATATCAGATCCTATCCTTTTACAAAAGGAGGCCATTTCCTTTTTCTCGAATTTGTTAACTAGAACTCCGAATGAACCTTTCAAAGAGCTGTGTAATTCTTTGTTAGACAATATTCCTAAGCTTATGAATGATGATGATAATGTTCTATTAATGAAGGAATTTTCTTTGGAAGAGGTTAAGGGAGTAGTTTTCTCTTTGGCTCCTAATAAGGCTCCTGGTCCGGATGGATTTACTCCTCTATTTTTTCAGAAATGCTAGGATTTCATAGGAAAGGATATCTGGGTGGCCTTGGAAGAATCAAGGAAACATAGTAATAACTTAAAATAAATGAATGCAACTTTTATTGTTTTAATTCCCAAGACCTCTACTCCCTCTTCTTTTTCTCAGTTTAGACCGATTTCTTTATGTAACACTATTTATAAAATTTTTACAAAATCTATTTCCATGAGGTTAGCCATGTTTATTCCTAGAATTATTTCTTCTGAACAAGGTGGTTTTGTTCCTGGTAAGGAAATGGCAGATGGCACAATTTTGGCTCATGAAGTTTTGCATTCTATTAAGGATCTTAAACTTCCTGCTACAATGCTCAAGCTAGATATGATCAAAGCTTATGATAGGGTTTCTTGGAATTTTTTATTAAAAGTTCTCCTCAAATTTGATTTTGATAAAAAATGGTGTAAATGGATTCATTCTTGTATCTCGGGTGTTCGATCAGCGACCCTCTGCTTTCTTCCAAGTTTCTCAAGGTATTCGACAAGGGGATCCCTTATCTCCTTTTCTCTTTATTTTAATGGCCGAGTCTTTCAGTAGAGAAATCTTATTACAAAATAGTTTATCTAACTGGAAAGGGCTACAGATTCCAGGCATTCCTTTTTCGATAACTCATACCTTGTTTGCAGATGATATTCTTTTATTTGGTCTTCCTTCTATCAAAGAGGCTAAGTGTATTCAGAAGGTTATTTCTAGATATTGTTCTGCATCAAATCAAGCAATCAATTTGGATAAATCAAAAATTTATTTCTTTAATACAAAACCTTCCTTGCAATGTAGGATTGTCTCTATCCTTAAAGTCAAATTGGAGAATTTACCTAGTCTTTATTTGGGAATCCCTTTATTTTTTGGTCCACAAAAAAAGTCTTTTTGGGCAAAGGTCTCTCATTCTATTCATAACAGAATTGCTCTTTGGAAGGCTAGATGGTTAACATTGGCTAGTAGAATCACTCTTTTAAAATCTGTTTTAACTGCTGTCCCTATCTATATGCTTTCTGTGTTAAATATTCCCAGAGGTGTAATCAAGGAGATTCAGAAATGCTTGAATTCTTTTTTATGGAAAGGCTCTGATGATGAAGGTCACAAAGTTCCCTTAGTTGCTTGGAATAAGGTCTGTGTGCCTAAATTATCTGGTGGTTCGGGTATTCATAATATCTCTATGCATAATAAAGCATTGGATGCTAAGTTGGCTTGGAAGTTGTTTTCTAATCTGGAACTTAAATGGTGTAAATTTCTTCAATATAAATATTTGGACTCCCTTTCCCCTGATAGGATCTTTACAGTTTCTAATCCTCCTAAGGGTTCTTCAATTTGGAATTTTTTAGTTTCTTGCAGGAGAGTTCTTTTACCTCATTTATCTTGGAAAATTTTTAATGGTTCTAAATCTTCTTTTTGGGATGATTCTTGGAATGGTTTTTCTCCCCTCTCCTCTGTTAAGGAATTGGTTCAAGCTAAATCTTATCTTTCTTCTTCTTGGGGTGATAAAGTAAGTGACTATCTTTTAGTTACTAAAGAAGGTTCTTTCTATAATTCTAATTGGAGAGATTTTTCAACTTGTCCCATTCCTGAGAATCAGAAGGTCCTTCTTAGCCAAATATTAAGTAAAAGAAGGGTTTGTTTTTTACCTAAAGAAGATGTGTTATTTTGGTCCTTTTCTAATACTGGTTCTTATTCTGTTAAAGAGGGTTATAGATATCTTTCTTCACTGGATTGTCCTTCTGATCCGGATTGGCCTCGGTTGTTGTGTTGGAATGTTGCTTGTCTTCAAAAAGCTGGAGCCTTTGCATGGTTAGCTATAAAAAATAAAATTTTAATGGGTCAAAGATTGGCCAGGTTGGGGATTATGGATTGCTTTAGCTGTGTGTTTTGTGGTTTATGTGAAGAAGAGGTAGACCATCTGTTTATTTCTTGTTCTTTTGCTTTTTCCTGTTGGACATGGCTTTTTTCCAAGCTAAATTGGTCTTCTCCTCTTCCAAATACTTTGTTAGATCTTCTTAAAAGTTGGCCTACTTTATATAAAGGTTCTACTTTTGCTACCATTTGGATTGTTGCTCCCTCAATTGTAATTTGGAATATCTGGCTGGAAAGGAATCGAAGGATTTTTAGTCTGTATCCCTTATTATTGAAAAATCTATTTCAGAGGTAGTGGTGAATCATCTTAAATCTATTAAGTCTTCTACTCTTCATTTCTCTTCTTGGGATAATTCCATTTTGGAAAGTTGGCCCTCTTTAGGTTCATTTTCTTTTTCAAATTCTTTTGCAGTCACTCAGTAGGATAGAAGGTTTGTTAAGTGGGTGCCCCCTCTGGTGATTTCATTAAGTTTAACTTCGACGGGGCTTCTCGTGGTAATCCGGGCCCTTCTTCTATTGGCGGGGTTTTCCAAAATATGAAAGGTGAGATTCTTAAAGCCTTTGCTGGTAAAATTCCTGATGGCACTAATAACTAGGCTGAGATCCTTGCTCTTGTTGAGGGTCTTAGGTTGGCTATTAGTTTAAAGGTTTCTAGACTTCACATTGAGGGGGATTCTTTAATAATTATTAATGCCTTGAAAAAGCATCATATTTTTAATTGGCAATTAGACTATTTTCTTCAAGAGGCATGGCATCTTTTGGATTCGTTTGATATTTTCTTTATTTAGCATACCCTTAGAGAGGGAAATAAACTGGCTGATGCTATTGCTAACTTGGGTTTTGATTTAGAATCCTCGCTAACTTATTTTGATGAGGACTTAGTTGGCAAATATCCACATTTGGCAGATATAGTACAATTTGATTGTTTAAGTTGTGTGAAATAATTTTCACTTGTGTGGTTAATTGGATGTGGCATTTAGTTGTTCTTTCTTGGAGTTGCCATTATCACCACATGAGTCATTCATTTGTGTTGTGATATTCATTATTCATTGATTCTTTTCCTACGTAAGTTTTTTGTCCTTCCTTCCTTACAGCGTCGGTGCACAACAAGTTTTATTCATTTCCCTCATGGGTGATGACGCCTACTAATTATGATCTTTTGATCCTTTGGATTATATATTGCTACTTTTCAATATGTTTAACCATCCTTCTTTTACTGTTGCTTGTTCTATGTGTTGTCATGGAAATTCAGCTTAATCGTAGATTGTTCTTTCCTATTTCAAAGTGGGAGTCTGCATTCATCGGCTCTGTGTCTCCGAATGGTTTAAGATCTGTCTTCGCTATAGACGGCCCGGAGGTGGAGGAAGCCATTAGAGAGGTTGTGGGCAGGGATATACTTGAAGGCCGTATCTGAGTTCTTTATCCTTCTCATATCTTCATGGTTTTTGTTTCTAATGCTATGGATTTATCACAGGATATTGGCATAGTTTGCCAGCTTATCGAGAAGTATGTTCACCATTTCCTCTTTACTGATGAAAGTGTTGTTGCAGCCTTTCAGAATTATGATTTATTTAGCTCAGAAGCTCTTATTGGTGGCCTGTTTACTAAATGCCAAGTTCTCCACTCTCCTGCACATAATTGTGTTTTTAATTCGGTTCGTCATTCTCTGTTGAACGAGGATGAAGATTTTCTTCATCTTTCTTTACATGCTTATGGTAATGAGATTGGTGAGAGTTTGTCCAACAGAGTGGATGAAAAATTTCAAGCATTGTTGTTTTTAGTGCAATTTCATCCTCTTCTTCCTCCCCCTCCGGGTTCGCCTATTGAAGATCATGCTGAGGGAGAGCCGAATTACATTGTGCAGGACCTGAATGCTGAAGAAAATTTGGGTTAATTAGTAGTATTTTGGGTTTCTGCTTCCTTAGTACGATGATCAAAATGTAATTTTTTGTTAAAACTATACATGTAAAATCTTGCTCCTACCTTTGAATATGTTTGGAGCATTTTGTATTTTCGAGCTATAACTGGAGCTTTTCTTCCCCTGGTTCTTTCCTGCCAGTATGCTCGTCGAACCAGGGTTTGTAATTATTTTTCTATTTAATATAAATTACAGTGGTCGGCCACTTTTGTCAAAAATATATATATATATGATATAATAATTATATAATAATAATATATAACTATTATTATATATTATAGTATAATAATAAATTATAATTATGTTATTATTATATAATATATGATATTATCTATTATATTATAATAATAATTATATTATATAATTATTATTATAATATATATAATAAATATATTATATTATATATATGCTAATAATATAATAATAAATTATAATTATATTATAGAATATATGATATTATTATATATTGTATTATATAATATATAATTATAATTATATATTATTAATAATTATATATAATTATAGTTATATATTATTAATAATTATATATAATTATTGAAGCAACAATACTTTTCCCAGGCATTAAATGGCTCTCCCGCGAGAGCTTCCGACAACCCTGCTAGTGCGAGGAATTGGGAGAGTCAGACGATCTTCACACGAGCTAAAGATTGATGCTACAAAAATCTAGACAATGAATAAATGCATCTTTCACCTGAGGTGTGTGTTCATTAACAAACTCCCTTTAAATCCTGGAGGTCTCCAGTAAAATGACACTCGGCTGGCTTGCTCAAAATACAAGATGGAAACTCCCATAAGGCTCTACTACATAAGTGCCAAGTCGCCTTTCTAGGTCATATCACAAATTGTAGATTGATGATCATTTGTAAGCAGCAAAACAGACTCTTCCTTGAGGTAGTGAAGATGGTTCTGGGTAAAGACTTCTTGGTCTCGGAGGACATATATAGGGTAAATACAAACATTTCCTCGGGCTTTATGGCTTCTTTGTTGGGCCTGGGAGAGGCAAAGGTGGATGCGTTGGTGATTTTACGGGAGGTATTCACTCCAGATATTCTTCTAGATGACGTAGACGTGGTGGTTTTTGTAGAATTGGGGGTCAAGATCCCATGGTCGAGAGACCTAGAGAAGTTACAGGAGGAAGAGGAGGGCATAGCTAGGCAACCATTCCTACTAACATGAATGAGCAGCAACTGGGAAGGCACAGGCTTTGGGCAGCTCATGGGAGAGACTTTCTTCGATGGGCAATTGGAATGGATAGAGAGGAGACTCTGGTATGGATTGATCACTTCACAACCACTATGAGTGCAGGGGAATTCTACTGGTCGTAGGAGTGGTCAGGCTCCTGGGGCCACGTTTTTGGTAATTGTTGCACTGGGGTGGTAGGGTGACAAATTTTTGAGGAGTCAAGGGGCTGGGGATTTCTATGGTAGCCTAAAGCCTCTCTGGTGTTGTATGTTTTTCGAGCTTGGGTTGGTAGATTAGAGGGCTAATTTTGGGAATTTTCTTGGCACTACATAGTGCTTTTGTTTTTCAGCACAATTGAGTGTTCTTGTATTAATCTATGAAGAGCCCTATAGGCTTGAATCGAATGTAAATATTTTTGTATTAATATAATTTCCCGCACATGGTGTGGTTTACTGATCAAAAAATGTGTTTCTATCCTATTATAATAATTATTTTTGGATGATTAATTACTTTCTACATTATTATTAATGTGTTTATTTTATTATATTAGTTATTATTCAATTAACATATGAAGATGTAGAATTGTGTTTCTATCATATTTTTGTTATTACTTTTGGATGATTAATTACTCCCTACATTGCTATTGATGTGTGTATTTTATTTTGTTAACTATTGAATTTAATCTTCAAGGATAATATATTTTAATCTTGGTGTATTGCTTCTTTTGTTTTCAACATTCGTTTTAGTTGTTGTTACCTCTTTTCTCTAAACAAGGTTAGATTAAGCCATTTAACAAGGAATTGACCTTTAGAATCTAGAGGTTGTTCTATGAACAATGTCCCACGTTCATAGAGCTTTTCATTGTTGAGGAGTCAAGGTGCTGGGGATTTCTATGGTAGCCTGAAGCCTCTCTGGTGTTGTATTTTTTTGAAGCCTGGGCTAGTAGATTAGAGGGCTAATTTTGGGAATTTTCTTGGCACTATATAGTGCTTTTATTTTTTGGCACAATTGAGTGCTCTTGTATTAATCTGCGAAGAGCCCTCTAGGCTTGAACCGAATGTAAATCTATTTGTATTAATATAATTTCCCGCACATGGTGCGGTTTACCGATAAAAAATTTATTATTATATAATTATTATCATATATTACATTATTATCAGATAATAAAATAATATATGATAATAATTATATAATATATTATAATATAATAATAAATTATAATTATATTATATTATATTATATTATATTATAATTATTATATTATATTATATTTATAATAATAATTTGCCTCATTGCATTTCGTAGCCTTGCTTTAAGCCAAAAACTTAAAGTTGCGATGGTGCAATAAGGCGCCATGTCTCCCTTAAACCTTTGGCTATCGAATGAATTTCATTGTCCCGCCAAAGGTACTTTCCTGACATGTGGCATTTTATCATAATTTGGTACATAAATAAAACATTAAATGTAACGCTAATGAGATTTATAAAGTATAAACATAACCATAACCTTGATTAGATTAAAATTTAAAACTTTATTCTAAACCTAATTTAAGTGACTCTAAAAGTTATAAGTTATCAGAAATAATTAAAACTGCTAGTAAGATTCATCATGGGAGAAGTAATAATTTATAAATCCTTGATTGTATTAATTCTCAATTCTAAATCGTCAGTTACAAAAAAACACAAATGCAGATAACTTGATAAGATGCTCTGATGCATAAATAGTTTGGATTCTGTCATTTAATTCAATTGAGGAGAATACATCATTTATTGATCACACTGCACATACCAAAATCCCCTATAATTTATTGCTCCTAAACATAGATTAGACATAAAATTATAGATTGTGATTACCATCGCATATTTCTGCACCCATACATTATATTCCTCCTTTGCTGGCCAATTGTACTTCAAAATTTTATCAATTCTTTGCATACAAGTTGTGTACCTGGCGTCTAATGATATTTTAGTTTCTTTTATGAAACTACTAATCTCGGATTCTAAATTCAGTAGTCTGTCCATTTGAGAATTACATTGCACATGATCAATGTTGCTCCCAGTGATGATTGATTTGATGGAGACAGGAACTATGCTACCAAATTATGCTTTCCAATTCGACAGAGACTTTTTAGTGCCATTTTTAGTACAAACTGGTGGTAGGGAATACTTTTCAAGAGACTTAAAGCTATTAAATTTGTCCTTCAGCATTATATCAAGTCGGTCATGAAAAATAGAGACTTTATTCAAAAGGCCTATGACTTCATGTGTGATGATCACTCCATCTGGCACATTAGAACCTACACTGGCACTATTATAAATATGATTCATCACATGCACACGGGGAATCCAAGTACCTAGAATATCCCTTAAGGCTGACTCATTGATAGTGTGGCTTTCAATTGCCTTTTCCAAATTACTTAAACAAACCCATGCATCATCTAGTTTATTCAACACTTTACTTATCTGATGATCCAAGAAGTTTTTAATTATAGCTACCTATTCACTTTTGTGCTCTTCTTTGAGTTTATCAATCAAACTATTGCTCCTTCTCAAATTCTCTTGTAATTCAGTAACACCAATAGAATCTCTTTCATATCCTGATGAACTATTTAGACTAGAAACAGAAGGTACTGATAAGACTTCAATTCTAGTGGAAGGAACAATTGATTTGAGCTTGTTGTACTCATGTAATAGCTTCACATAATCCTTCCTCTGTTTGTCTAGTTCTACTTGTAGCTTATTTGTTGCATCTTCACTGAATTTTGTTGTAGCTACCACCAACGATGCAACATGAGGGGCAGTGGTGTCAGTTAACCTTCTCACAATTAACTGGCATGTGAGCTCATTTATATCCCTTATCACTTGTGGTTTATTATCATATGGAGCCATAGCCCAAATAGCCAAAGTCTCATGATTGACATTAAAACCTACTCCAAATAGTTTTTCTGCTTGCTCATGTGTCAATTCTTCATCATCAAATCCATCTTGCCTTCTAATAGTATCCATAGCAATAGTGGATGAGATATCCCATCCTAGAAAGAGAAATAAACCACTTTCCTTTACTAACCTTCTTCCTTCCTCAGGGGTAATGCTACTAACATTCATGTCAACTTCCTTCAAAACCCTCTGAGCAATTGCCACCTTATCCTCATTTTCAGCTTTACCTTGTTCCTCATTCAACTTCTTCAGGTACACCTCAGACTTCCTCTGCATAAGTAAAGCTCTGAATTCCTTTGATTTAATGAATTCATCATCAGATAGAAATTCCTTGCAAGCTAATGGCCTAACATCTTTTACAGTTGCATTGTTTTCTTGCATGCTCAATAAAGTTCTTGATGGGGGAGGCATTGGCAAATGTATTTCATTCCTAGGAGGTGACCTTAACACCTATTGCACCTCATCAAAGTCAATTTGGTTTTCATCAACCTCCTTTGTCAAGGAGTAATCAACTAAAGGTTGATTTTCAACAGTTGGTTCAAGGGGAGGAAGTGAACTCCATGCCTCTCCTGTAACCTCCTCAACCATAGATTGAGCAGGTTCTTCAATATTTTCCTTAGGAAGCTACTGCTTCTCAAGGGACACTGGCTTCCTTTTGGCTATAAACTTGAGTTCCTCGACATGTTCCAACATCACTTGCATCCTAAGAATAGGACCAGCAATTTCACCGAAGGCATCATTATATGTAGGGTTCTTCAACTTCCTCTACCTTTCTCCAAGGAGAATGAGACCCCAATTTTCTCTTCTCAATTTAATCTCTACCTCTTAAACACAATCTCTAAGAAAATCCTCCTGCTCATTGAAACAATGTTGGAACCCTGATCTGTGTTTCCCTCTCCTTACTTGGTCAATAAAGCGCTCAGGGTCATAATTCCTATGGTTTGTTTGTATTGTTGCAATTTTGCCAAGCAGGCATCCAAACCTTCTTTAGCACTGATAAAGAAACTAGGGAAATTGATTGTTGAAGTAAGGAAAGTCCCCTTTTTACTATTTCTCAAGTGAAATTTATCAAATTCATTCAGCTGCCACATAATCTCTTAAAATTCAACCTTGTTTGGCACATTCTTGGGCAATAAGTGGGGTCTGACATTTGCCCCATAAACCCTGATTATGGTTACATTCCTGTCAAGGAACCAATCACCCCAATTGTGATCAATCACACTATCTGGTTTTCTCTCCAAAGGCCTTAGCAAGTTCAGTATCTCCTTGGAGAGTCTAGGCCTCTCCTGTCCTAATAGTCCCAGCACCCTTTGTGCAAAATGCTCCTCAAACACCAGGTAATTTGCATTGCTGCAAAACGAGTCCCATAAGTGAACTCTATCATGAATTGGCATAGGCTCTTCATCCTTGGTCTAATGTTGGATTTGCAATTCACTACCCCAGAATCTTCTCCCACAGTGCAATAAAATATGGCATAACAAGGAATACCTAGAAATGGTGGGGCCATGATCTCCCTGTTTGCTTCGTACCAATTCATCATGGATATGTTCAACCAGATATGTAGCATAATCAAATCTTCTATACTGGTACTTATCTTGTATATCAACAATCATGACCAATATATGATTTGGTATCAGGGGATTATAATTGATCCCAAAAACTTGATAGAGGGCATAGTAAGTCTTCACAAAGTATTCTTCAAACATGTCAATGCTAAAAGGTTTTGTTTCATGGTCAAATATTTTCAAATGCTTGCCCATGCTTCTTGGCCTGTGAAGTGGTAACTTGTATGTTCTATAAGCCTTCTTATTTCTGTTGTATTTCTTCTTTAGCTCCTCAACAACAATTCTTTCATGGGCCAGGGGGTTTAGACCAAACACTTCAATTATCAATTCTCTGTTTAGATGGAAAAGTTCCTTACCCTCATAATTTGATAGCACCTGAGTATTTGAATCGTAACTCTGTCTAATTGTTTGAATGAGGTCCACATTTACAAATACATTGGGGACAACTAATTTCCCTAAGTCCAATTCCCAAATATTTGAAATGGGTTTTTCTAGGGCACAACGGTTGTATCTGAACTCAAATAGCTCCCACCTTCCTATTGGTAGGATTGCATCCTTAATGTAATGATGAAAATCATTAAAACTATCTATCAATTTCTCGATACCCTAGGCATGTTTATATTTTTTAGAAGATCTCAGGAGCTGGTTTATAAGGTCTTGGGATAAATCCCTCTTCATTTTACCCCCATGACCGGACCTTTGACTCATGATTACAGGCAAAAGGATTAGGATAGACTACAAGAAAAAATGCGAGTGAGGGCTTGACAGCTCTAATAACTTGGGAGGGGAGTCAATTTGGTTTTCCTCAACATTCAATGCAATTATGCAGGTCAAAGATCCCTATTGATCAAGATTCAATGTATACCAATTTATGCAGTCACCCTACACCCAAACTTTGAAGTCGCAATCACCAACTACTCAAGTCAAAACCTGCTTCAACTTACAGAAGTCTACAGTCTTTAGTATGCTCAGAATTGCATTTGTAATGTGCATAATGGACTTTTTTTTTATAATACGCCTGGTAAACTTTTTAACGTGACCGGTGACACTGGTGCAACGTGCCCTCCGGCTCCACACAACACTTTTGCTCGGAGCTATGAACCGGTGAGGCCACAACACAGGGGACCTCATCCCCAAGAAAGAACACTTCAAACCCACGAGCTCCTTGGCCCAGCGAAGGCGTAACGCCTTGCGAGCTCATTGGCCTAGCAGGGGTTTGAACTCTAGTGGCTGCCACTAGAACCAAGCGACTTAACCACCGAACCACGCCCTTATCGGTGCATAATGGACTTCAAAATGGAGGACAAAATCCATTTATTTCCTGTCGTCGCCTCATTAATTTCTCAATTAAACACAGCATGCCACGAAGTGCAAACAGACACATCTTTTTAATATCAACCATTCGATCAAGACCAAACCTTGATCTTTTCAATATTGCATGCTAGGGCCATATCGTAACCTCAAATGAAGGACAAATGCTTTAGAGCTGCGTAGTGCACTGGACCGTTATATCTTTATTAGTCGAGCACCTTAAAACACCATCGTCGATATTATATATTATATAATATATTATAATAACATATCTATTATAATTATATATAATTATATAATAATAATATATATAATTATATATCTAATAATTATCCAATATATCGTTGGATGATTGTAGTTGAATTCTGGAACAAAATGTCCATAGCGCTAGACTTGTGAACTCATACCTTTGGAATCAATCTAGAGCTGTTAGATTTACAAAGATCAATGGATGAATAATTATTATATAGAAAATAATATAATTATTATATAATATAATATATAATTCTAATTATTATATAATATATTATAATAATATATCTAACCTATATTATAATCTTTTAGATAATATTAGTTATAATTATTATATAATATATCTAACCTATATTATATCATCAAGTAGGCCCGACTTCATATAAAGGAAGCTTCAGACTTTAGCGCCATGTTTCACCATTCGATGAATGTTTCGATGGACAACTGTGGTTGAATTCTAGAATGAAAGTCTGAAGCCCTAGACTCGCAAACTCAAACCTCCAAAATCAATCAAGAGCCATTAGATTTACAAAGACCAAAGGTTGAGAATATACAATAGTTTTCAATTCCACTGCTCGACGTACGTGCTATATTAAATTATTAATTCAGGCTGCAAACTTGCAAGCCATCCTTAAATTTTGTTTGAAGTGGGAGTACTCAGTACAACTATAACTATAAACTTGTACTAAAAATGAAGAATAAAATAGAATATAATAACTTTTAAAAAATTAACTTCCTTGAGAATAAAATAAAATTTATAACTTTAATAAAAGGTAACACGTTTCACTCGCTTTACTTCACAGTAGGCACTTGGCAATTTTAATTGATACTATTTGGAAGCGAGAGGGTCAAGGACTCAAGGAGATTGCAATGCACCAGAAATTTTAATATCGATTGTGCGATGCCACGGAGTCACTCAGTGCCAGTCTTTGTATTCATCTTTTCCAGGTAAGTGAAATACATAAATACTTCATTCCTATTACTATTGTCCTTAAGACTTCAGTTTTATCAATCTTGGGGTTTAGGGTTGAGTGTTTACAAGCATGTCTACCAGCACTACTAGACCAAAAATTAGGAAAACTAAACAAAGAGATAAAACAGACTACGTCGAACTGCTTAAAACCCCATGTTTTATAGATGAATACCATGATATTTATGACCTTGTAATCTTTGGAAGGTTTACCTCATAAAATAGATTTTCATTGGAGAATAAGCTACGTCAAGTGCAACCTGACCCAAAAAACTAATACAAATTAACGGGTTGACTGCACCATGGGTGATTGGATTGGGACACCTGATGTTCCCTGAGGTTTTCCCTTGCCCTGAATTTATCATGGTTTGTGCCCAAAATTATGATGAAAATAGAAAAGCATAGTTATAAAAGATAGTCAGGAAGTAATGTTTCCCATTAATGGAGAATATTTTGGCAAAGTGTAGGGATTTACTATTGAAGAATGTGAAAAAGTCCACATAAACCTAGAAAAACTTTCTAGTTCTTATGAAGTAGTTAGTGAAAATGAAAAAAAATCTCAAATCTCTAACATTGGATGGTGCCCTACTCAATCAGAATCATAAGCCTCCTTATAAAATTGATATTTTTAAACCATGGGTTAGGATACTATTTCCATGCTAGTGTTTTGCCTTGGATTGGATAATAATAGTCAAGTGGATGCAAGCCTCCTTGAAATGGTATACAATATCCATCAATGCAATCCACCTGCTAAATACAGATTTCTTGAGCACATTACAGAATCCATGCATGATTAGTTTTTAATGATTAAATGAAGTCAAAGTGAAGCTCCCACTTCCAGTACCAATAGAAAGACATTTAGGTTCACAACCTATTTGTACTATTTATTTCTAGTGCAGTTTGTTGGGATGTTTCGGGACAACAAGCTTCAAATTCAACAAGATAAAAATGGACTACATGATTGGACCCATAAGATAAAGATGTATCATAATCAAAAGAACTACAATCTGTTGATAACTGAGAGGGGGGGTGAATGAGTTGTCTTAATTATTTCTTCTTTCTGAACTTTCTTAATAATTAATGCAGCATCAATTCAAATAAGCAAACATAACCATGAAATGGAAATACACATGACATAATATTTTTGACGTGGAAACCCTGTTAAGGGAGAAAACCATGGGGTGATTAACCCAAGATTGTATTCTCTGTTAGAAGAATAGATATACAAAATGGCACTTGCCAATTAGGGCTCACTGCCCGAGCACACTGCTCACAAGAGGCTCACTGCCTACAAGAGACTCACTATCTACAAGTTGTAGGAAGAATAACAAGATCCTTGAACTGATAAGAAGCATCTACATATGCTGATGTTCAGTTCCGGTTAGGCTCAATATACTGATCTGATGCACTTCATCCTTCTTCTTCTTTGGTGCTGTTGACCTGTCACATACTGGACCTGTCTTGTTGCTTTCACACTGTTCTTTTGCTTTTCTTTGCATACACCATAACACAACACACACCTTCTCACCGAAATACATCTGGTATATATATCCGCACAAAGGATTTCATCCTCTTTCTAGTCGGCATCTGGAATAGTCAATATTTCCCAAACTCTAGTTTGTCGGCTGAGTCCTTGCTTACCAAGTGATGCGGATCAAAAAGAAACTTATAAAAGTCACCTAACAAGTCCGCCAATCATGAATGATACCTTAAGAATCTTTAGCACCATCACATCTCATCCAGAATGACTTCTGATGTTCTGCCTGTCAGTTCTTCCTCTGTCTGTTATACTAAATCGGACCCCAATACTTAAATGCTTATATCTCTTTACTCTTTCATTACCGGAGGTTAAATTCCTAGAATCTATCAGTCAAGGTACTCTTGACTTCCCCAAGTCCGCACTTTCCAAAGATACTTCCTCTGAGAGATCCGGACCTGACTGTCGGACCTTGCCACATACTCTGTTCTTGCTTACCGGACCACAACACTCTTCAATCTGACTTCTGGGATAGGCACACCATGTCCTGTGGATGTGTGGGATGAACTTTGTTGCCATCAATGACAACAATCATGAAGCTCCAATGTGTCTCTTTCCAACAATCTCCCCCTTTGGCATTGATGGCAACACTTAGTGAAAAATGACTAAGTGTTATATTATACTCCCCCTTGGTTGATGCTCTCTTCTAAAGTACATTTTACCAGAGCTCCCCCTTAGCTGGATTCCACATTTTTCACTGTTCCTCACTCCCCCTTTGACATCAATGACAAAGGGTAGGGTCCGCACATCAAAATTGCCCAAAAATTCAACTATACTTAGCCATATAAGTATATAAACAAGTTGTCTTACATATACTGTAATATGTCTGCAAAAGTTGTCTTCAACTGTACAACTTTTGTCTCCCAACTCTGCTTCATCCTGTCCAAAATTGAGATGTGACCACTCAACAGGAATGCAAAAGCTTCTGTCCTCTTGAGATCTATCGGATCACTGGTCCGGGCTGTGGTCTGGGCATCTGTTAGGGCCTCATGCATGGCCTCTAGTTTGGGGATAATCATCCCTCTAAGCTCACTCATTCTGCTTAAAATGATCTTCCTCTCCTTCTCAAACTTCTTAATCTCATTCATGATTACAATAGTTTGACATTCCTGATTTACTATAGAAGAGGAGAGAGGGTCAAATTTTTGAGATAAACTTGTCAGTTTATCCTCTTGCTCTTTTACTTTCTTCTCAATATCCTTGGCACTTTAGGCCAAGATAGACAAAATTTGTAGATATTTCCACCATCTTTAAGAGAATTTTCAAAGCTCTTTATTCCAATATCCATAACTCTCCTGTCATTTGTTATTAAGCCTTGTAGCTCCAAGAATCTCTTATCCAAAAACTCTTTCCGGACCTTCTCCTCAGCTAATTTCTCTTGAGATTCAAAATGTGTACTAACACTGTTTACTAGAGATTTGAGATTACTGGATGAAGAGGCTGAGGGATCTTTCTGAAAAGATGGCATGATCTTTTTCAATACACCGGATGCAGTTTCTATGAGCTCATAGTCTTCCATGTGAGACTTCAGCATTTTTTCTTTTGCCTTAGCTTGAGTGAAGGAAGCTAGTTTCATGGTTTGGACTGGAGAGAGGGAATCAAAATTGAATGGACCTTGAAGCAATTCCGGTTCATCAAATTCCATCATTTCTTTAGTCAAGAACTCTTTGACTGCTTCTGCTATGTCTCTTGCCGAAGACAGAATTTTCTCCCCTTCTGCAGCCTTACCACTATCATCTGTGGCCTTCTTTGTTAGAGTTTTCTCTCCTTCTGTAGCCTTGCTACTGTCATCTTTTACTTCTTGACTGATCTTCTCTTGTACTCTTTCTTTTTCTTTGAAACCAAAGTCTGTAGGGGAAATCAGAGGAGAGATGTTTGCTTGATCTTGGACCGCCTCTTCCGGAGCAGAGGAATCTAAGTCCTTGCCTTTTTCTTCAACTGTCTCCTTTACCTCTTCTGCCACTGTCTCAGTAGATTCTTCTTCAACATTTGTAGCTGAGGGTTCATCTCCTAAGTCTTCTACAATGGGAATGTTGAATCTTTTGTAAGCATTTCGAAGAATCTCTTCTGTCTCTTTACCTATTTTGTCAGTTTCGCCGAGCATAAGTTGATTCATTCTAGCTTTGCTCTGGAACTCATCCTTGCAATCTTTGAAGATCATATTCATTTGCTTCTGAGTGATTGAAGGAAAGAGTTGAATGGCTATCTATTCCCAAATCTCAAGATCCTTTGCCCTAGCATTATTCTTTCTTATCTCTAATTCCTTCTCTAGGCTTTTGGGAATGAGAGATATGATTTTAATAAAAGCCTTATTATATATGTTCAAATACTTAACTGTGGCTTCCTCCAGAATCTTTTTATCTGCATCACTGTATGCATCATAGAATTCTGTTATTGGTTGCAGGTTCCCATACATAGTGACTACTTTCCTTTTCTGCTTCTTCTTTCTCTTTCTCTGCCCTTTCCATCTTCTCTCTGTTAGCATCAAGTGCTTCTTTTGATATGCCAAAGCTTTTGGCAATATTTTCTACTTCTTTTCTCACTTTTCTCTTTATCTCTGGTTGTCTTAGTTCCACATGAATCTTTATACTCAATTCTTCAAAGGTTCCAAACCTTTCTACCTTGGGATCTTTAGGCTGACTTAGCATGTGCTAAACATGCAGCTCTACAATTTTCTCATCCACTTCATACCCCATAGGCATAATCCATACTATTCTTGGTTCCACAGCCTCCATTAGGCACTGATCAGTTTCTACCATAAAGCAAACTGTATCCTTATACTTTTCAACTAGAGATTTTGGAATTCTCTCCCTTGCTTGCATCATACTCTGAAAGTTCTTGAAATAACCCCACAGAGCTGTATTTCTTGCCTTAGCATTCCCAATCCCATGTAGGTAGTCTCTAATTTGAATGGCAACAGGTCTGTCATTCTATCATACCCAACCATTGGATCTGGGCAGATCATTCATAAAATAGAAAAACAAACACAATATTAGTCCACCATACTTAAAAGAGTTCTTCTTGTCCTTCTTAATCTTCTATAAGTTTTCCATCAGTTGGCTTAGGAGTTCACAAAGGTCATAATATGCATTCTTTCTCAACATCTCCTAAGTAGTATACACAACAGTTCCGGGTATTGAATTCTCCCTGTTGGAGTGATATATCTTATAACCAATTATCATAGATGCAAACTTGATATCTGGATCAGAGATATCTTCTATGGTCATTGCTCTCTTATCAAATTTTGATCTGGTAGCCTCACTCATAGTTTGGTTTTTGACAGATTTGAGAACTGGTATCCCTCCAGATGAGTGCAAGCCGGTTACTGCCCTAATTGCATCCTTATTGATCTTAAATGGTTTATTCAACCATAAAAAGTTATCATGTACTCTACTCAACACATACCAGACCCATTCATCCTCTTCAAAATAGGGGAAATGAATGCACTAACCAAAATGTTTATCCCGGATGGCCTGGTACTGTGGTTTGAGTTCAAAAGTATCATCTATTAACTGATTGTGATAGATATCTGCCAGCTTGGATTCCCCAAAATCTTCAATGTTCACATGGATGTAAACCCTAACATCTTCTACATGCAAAATACCATGCGGAATGCTAGAAAAAGCACCTGAGGGATCTACTTCTAGAGATTTGTATGGGTGCTTCTTAAATTTAGGGCGTGGCCTATCAGAAATCTTCACCACATTCGGAGTAGCCATTTTCAAAAGATTTACAGAGAGATATTCAGCAACAGAAAATACCTTTTACGTTTCTAGGGTTCGCTGAATGAACCAGATTAATTTGCTAGATGAATCAGCTTCAATGATTGATCTTTGAGAGTTTGAGACAATTTGTTGTAGAGCTCCTTTTCTTTTCTTCTTGAGTGCAAATGTGCGAATGACGAACAAATGAATTCTTTTATTTTTGGGAAAGCCCTAATTTCATACTGCAATAAATGCGCAACCTAAGTCATTCCAGTTGCCTTGTTCATCTTATTCTGAGACAAATCTTTTCTGGATCACTGACATACACTTAGAGTTATTCTTGGAGAGAAGTGATAATCTATCTATCTTTCCTTAATCATTTGATCTATCTATAGATTAAGATTCCATAGTTTGAATCATGTTGGATTTAACTGTGAAAAACCTACTTCTCACCGGATGATTGATGAACCAGATTAGTCTTCAACCTGTTCAAAACTTATTTTGGATCTTTCATCTCTTAACCAAACATTATTTGGATGTCCCTTTGTGAACCCTTTGATCAGCAACTATCCTTGTGCCAGTTCCGACACCAAATAACTGGCTGGGGGAAAAAGTTTTTTCTTTGTGTCTCCCCCTAAGCCAGAGCTCACCTTTTAATTTCTGGAAGGAATATCAGCACAAGATTCTAGTGTGGATCCATCCCCTACATTCTCTGTGCTTCTCTTCACCCAAATCTTGTTCATCTCACTTTTAACTTCATCCGCATTCACTTTTCCTTTTCCTTTGTCTTGATTCTGATAATGATGCACCGGACCCCTTTTGTCCTGATTCTTGCTTCTACAGAATTTGCAATATGACTAGATCTATTGCAATTGTGACAAATAACATTTCTTTGCATATTTGAGTGATATGCCCTTGATCTGCATTGATTAGCCATATGTCTCATTCTATTGCATGCAAAGCATCTACCATTGAAGGAATTGTTCATTTGCATATTTCTACATTCATGAGATTTGTGACCATACCTTTTGCAGTTAAAACATTGTCCGGAGAAGGATGTATTAGTCTGATTCATTCTCTTCCTACACTGATTAACTTTATGTCCAAAGTTATTGCAGTTTTGATAGTATCCATTGAAGGATGGATATCTTTGAGCATTAGGTTGCCTCACCAGAGGTCTTCTAGGCCTGTTTCTTGGATTTTCTAATTCAAACTTTTTCTGACTAGATCTAGAGCTCTCACCTTTCTCATATCCCAAGCCACACTTGTCATCTACCCTCTTTTGGCTTTCAAGAAGAACTTCAAGTTGAGCAGAACTTATCTTGAATTTCTCTTTGTATTCATTTGCAGAGTGAAGATCCCTTTTAAGAGAGACAATTTGGTCTTCTAGCTTTTCTTCATTATCTTTAGCATCTTCAAGATCGGATTCAAGATGTCTGATTATTCTATCCATCTTGTGGCAGTCTTCTAATTTCTCCTTGAGAGATTGTTTTAGATCATCTTCAGTTTTTCTTTTCTCTTCAATTTCTTGGGTAAATTTCATGACTCTTGATTCCATTTCATGTCTTACCATGATGATCTCTTTTGATAATTTTTCACATAGCTTGGTTTTCTCCTTAAGATCTCCATTTGTATCATTTGCTTCACCTTGACTTGCCAATTGCTGAAGTAGTTCCTTTCTCTTTTTCATAGAGAGACTTAGTTTCCCTTTTAGTTCATTTATGAAATCATCAACCTGTTTGAGTCTTTCCTTCAATTCTTTGACTTCAGAATTAGATTGCTCAAGATCAACTAGGGCAGAGTGAAGTTGCTCCCTCATACCATACACATCCATCTTAACTCCTAGATCTTCCTCAAGCTATTAGGCTCTGTTTGGAGGAACTTAGCTCTGATACCAATTATTGATAACTGAGAGGGGTGTGAATCAATTATCTTAATTATTTCTTCTTTCTGAACTTTCTTAATAATTAATGCAGCATCAATTCAAATAAGAAAACATAACCATGAAATGGAAATACACATGACACAATATTTTTGGTGTGGAAACCCTGTTAAGGGAGAAAACCACGGGGTGATTAACCCAAGATTGTATTCTCTGTTAGAAGAATAGATATACAAAATGGCACTTGCCAATTAAGGCTCACTGCCGGAGCACACTGCTCACAAGAGGCTCACTGCCTACAAGAGACTCACTGTCTACAAGTTGTAGGAAGAATAACAAGATCCTTGAACTGATAAGAAGCATCTACATATGCTGATATTCGATTCCGGTTAGGCTCAATATATTGATCTGCTGCACTTCATCCTTCTTCTTCTTTGGTGCTGTTGACCTGTCACATACTGGACCTGTCTTGCTGCTTTCACACTATTCTTCTACTTTTCTTCGCATACACCATAACATAACACACACCTTCTCACCAAAATCCATCTGGTATATATATCCACACAAAGGATTTCATCCTCTTTCTAGTCGGCATCTAGAGTAGTCAATATTTCCCAAACTCTAGGCTGTCGGCTGAGTCCTTGCTTACCAAGTGATGTAGATCAAAAAGAAACTTATAAAAGTCACCTAACAAGTTGGCCAATCATGAATGATACCTTAAGAATCTTTAACACCATGACATCTCATCCGGAATGACTTTTGATGTTTTGCCTATCAGTTCTTCCTCTGTCTGTTATACTAAACTGGACCCCAATACTTAAATGCTTCTATCTCTTTACTCTTTCATTACCGGATGCTAAATTCCTTGAATCTATCAGTCAAGGTACTCCTCTTGACTTCCCCAAGTCCGCACTTTCCAAAGATACTTCCTCTGAGAGATCCGGACCTGATTGTCAGACCTTGCCACATACTCTGTTCTTGCTTACCGGACCACAACACTCTTCAATCTGACTTCCGGTATAGGCACACCATGTCCTGCGGATATGTGGGATGAACTTTGTTGCCATCAATGACAACAAACATGAAGCTCCAATGTGTCTCTTGCCAACACAATCATTTTGTGGACTACTTTTTGGCTCCATTGTATCAATTCATTACAAATACTCCAATGCCTAGATTGCTCAAGTCTTGTAGAAATTGCATTCAACTGGGAAAAGAAATACAATTGGCTGACTGGTACTTCATGGAGGAATATAATGTCCTAAGATTTTATGGATCAGGAGTAGAGCCCCACAAACTTCCAATACATGTGACAGAGAGGGTTTTTGCATTGGAATAAATATGATAGATGGAGAGTACAGATCACCTGTACTTTGTTTTTATTAGTTCAGCAGGAAAAGAGGGTCCTGAACCCTATACAAAGCAGCCTCCAGGGAAAAAAGGCCTCAAACGTGCTAGAAATAGTACATTAACAACACAGAAACAAAAAACAAAAAATGAGACTAATCAAAAACACAAAAACTAGCAGAAACACTAAGGACTATCAGCCATCCCAAACTTGGCCAAGAAATTGACCATATCCTTATAATCACTGAGGCTATCCACCCCCACATCTTTGACCTTGTTGTTGAAGTCCTTAACATCAACAAACACCGAGGCCGCACTGTGAAGAGCCTTGGTAGCAAACTCAGTCATGATACGCCACTTCTTCTGCATCTTGTCCATCCTAGCCTTCAGCACCACCAGTTCATTAGTAGTCTTGGCACACAACGAGCAACTTCCCTTCTTCTTCCAGCCTTGGGCTTCCTCAATAGCCTCCTCTATCTCCTCCTCATTGGGCTTGTTCAACTCAATAAAGTGGCTCGCACCTTTATCATCACGCATGGATTCAGTAAGCATTTCATCTTCACCCTCCCCAATGGTGTCCTTGACAAATTTAGAATCATCATAAATTTCCATGCCCTGGGGATTAGAGGATGGGATTCCAACAATACGGCTGGACCTGCGCACACCAAGAACACCCTGTTTATGAGTACCACCCCCATCATCACTCCCCGCCTACTTGGTTCCCGAGTCCAATTCAATGACTTTCATAGGCTCCTCAACCATATCAAGGTCCTCCTTCTCAGTTTTGGCTTTCTTAGACTGCACACTACCCTCATCTTCCACAACCTTCCGATCCCTTTTTGTAGACACCCTCGTTTCCTTATCAATCTCTCGGTTAGGGGTTTCAAGTTTACCTTTCTTAGGGGACTTAGTCTTAGAATCAGGAGTAGGGGACCCAACAGGAGTACTACATTCTTCAATTCTAGGACCCCCTTTGGGTTTTTAGGGGAGATTTTGGGCGTCCCTATGGTTTTCTTGGCCTTACCTTTAGCAGTAGGAGACAAGGCCGACAAGGTATTCTCAACCAGGCTAACCTTAATTTGTTTGGACGGGCACAAGGCCAAATGAAAGTGGTACAGCCTCAGGATTAGGCCTTGGTGAATGGGTATTAGAGGGTAGTTAGGTTTTTTCACATGGATATCCTTGGAAGACTTAATAGAATTTTCCAGAGAAGACAACAGGAAAAAGGGGAAACTGATCTCCATCCTATTACTAAAGTGATTAAGCAACGCAAAGTGATAGTGGTAGAATACCTTGAATCTTTCCTCTAAAGTGAAATATTTCATGATCATTAGACAAATTTGTCCCCATGACATTGGTAGCTTCTCCCTTTCGAACCCTCCATGGACGTTCACAGTAGCCTCACCTTCACAGAAGAAAATCCCTGTATTTTTAGGATCTAACACCTTGTTATGATGACTGTGTGTTTTGCCTTTGGTAGGAAGTCACGTGGCTTGCCCTATCACCTCCTCAGAGACTTCGAAACCAATACCCCCCAAGCAGACTTGCCTAGTATCCTCATCCCATGACTCCATGAACTGGTGTGACAGATTCTCATCATGACCATGTTGGCAAGAGACACTATATGGATTCATGTTTGTTGTCATTGATGGCAACAAAGGTCATCCCTCACATCCACAGGACATGGTGTGTCTCTACCGGAAGTCAAAATGAAGATTATTGTGGTTTGGTAAATAAGAACAGAGCATGTGGCAAGGTCCGACAGACTGGTCTGGATCTCACAGAGGAAGTATCTTGGTAAAGTGCAGTTTTGGGGAAGTCAAGAGGACTACCTTGAGTGATAGATTCCAAGGTTGTAGCCTCCAGTGATAGATGAGGTAAAAGATATGAATACCTGAGTACCGGGTTCCTGAGTGATAGTGTGAACAGAGGAAGAACTGACTGACAGAACATCAGACTATTTTTTGGATGTGTTACTATTGGTGGTAAAGGTTGTGAAGGCATGAATCATGTTTGGCCGACATAATTAATGATTTATACAAGCATAGTCTTGATCCGCATTACTTGGTGTGGAAGGATTCAGCCGACAGATCAGAGTTTGTGAAAAGAATTGACTATTCCGGGTGCCAACTTGAAAGGTGATGAAATCACTTGTGCGGATATATATACATGATGGATTTAGTTGTGAGGGTTGTTGTTGTGTGTTGTAGGGTGCGAATAAAAGCAGTAGTGCAGATTAGAAGCAGTAAAGAAGGTCCGGTATGTGAAAGGAAAACAACAAATGAAAAGTGGAAAGATGAAGTGCAGCAGATTAGTGTACTGAGCTTAACCGAAACTGAACTCCAGCATTTGTAGATGCTTCCAATCAGTTCAAGTATTGTATTACATTCCTTTTGTAGATAGTGAGTCTTTTGTAGGCAGTGTGCCTCTTGTGAGCAGTGTGCTCGGGCAGTGAGCCCTAATTGGTAAGTGCCATTTTGTATCTCCTTATTCTTCTAACAGAGAATAATCTTTGGGTTAATCACCCCGTGGTTTTCTCCCTTAACAGGGTTTCCATGTCAAAAATATTGTGTCATGTGTATCTCTGTTTTCATGGTTATGTTTTGTTTGATTTAATGCTGCATTGATTAATAAGAAAATTCAGAAAGAAGAAATAATTAGGATAATTGATTCACCCCCCCTCTCAGTTATCAATAGACCAATCATCATGTCAAGGAATAGAGCCACATCCCCCTCCTATATAATATGCCAGACCATAGGGTCTTGTCAGAATTCTTTAGAAGAGGTTGGTTCAATCTTAACAATGTCACCACCCATCTTCAAGTCCAATAATTTATGCATCCTGAAAGAAAGGAAATGCTTAAGACATAGAGCATAGGAATGTTTAGCAGAATACTCAAAGGAGTAATTAAATCCTTCTGTGCACATCCATCTAATCAAAGGTCACGGGATGAAAACTTCATAATAATTTTGTAGATTTGCAATGCCTTCGCCACCCTGGATTTCTCCCTCGGGAAAGGCCTGCTCTTGCCATCTCATGTGAAAAAGAAAATTGTTGGAGTCAATTACTGAAGGGAAATAATTCCCTTGAGCCATCTGGTCCATTGATTGTCTCGCCCTCCTATCATATACCCCCTCAATGATCTTCCAAGCCAACATGTCAACTCATCAACCCACCCGCCCTTCACGTACCTCCTCGGCTTCTTTTCGAGCCAACCTGTCATCCAATTAGCCTACCACCTAGTGTCTTGCCACCTCAGCTTACTGCCAAGTTGACCTATCCTCCAAGCCTTCCTCTCATCTTTTGCATGCCACCTTGGCATATTAATGCATCTCCTAGTCAGCTCCTTTTGTTGCTTTTCCTTGCCACTCCAAAAAGTTTGAAAAGTACTAACTCTTTTCCCACGACCCTGAGTTTGAAACCCAACAACAACAAGCTCGTTTGAATACTTATTGCCCTTTAAGGAAAATAGCCACTTCTGCACAGCCAAAGTATGCAGATGGCAAAGAGACCATAATGCCTAATCCCTATACTTGCTTCCATCTTTCTTAATGAGGGTTTGAATCCCACTTGGTAGCCTAGACACAAGCCTCCAACACTGCCAACCATTGTTATTACTACCCAAGTTCGCCATAGCGTCTGCTATAGCATTACCCTCCCTATAAATATGGGAAACCTTGTACTCCTCCATAGCATTGAGGAGCAACTAGATGTCACCTATAATGTCCTCCAACTTCCAACCTATACCCACTAAATCGAGAGAAGTGTTCATAATTATCTGTGAATCCCCTTCAACATGTAGTTGTCTAAGTTCAAGGAGATAGCCAGTTTGATGCCCCACAACATGGCTAAAGCTTCATCCTCATTGTTGCTTTTAATACCAAATCCCCCAATGTAAGAAGCCACAAACATTCCTGAATTAGATCTAATTATGTCTCCTCCACTAGTAATCCTAGGGTTCCCTTTAGAAACCCCATCAAAATTGAGCTTGAACCAACCTTTTTGAGGCAGGGACCAATAAGTTTTAGCTCTAGCTATCTTTTTAGACTTATCAATCTGGAAAATGTTTAGGCTTATAGTCAATTATTTCAATAAACTTTGTTCTTCCTTTCTTGGAGGGTTCTCAACAACTTTGAATTTGCAGGAATTGATATTCTCCGCTAGCAGTTTGGAGAAGGTCTGGAAAACCTCTAAGGTGGTTCTAAACTTTTCCCTGAAAACTTTGTTATTTCATTCTTTCCACAAATTCCAGGCCAGGTGAGGGGGAATTTTTAGCTATAGCTCTTTAACAATAGGAGATGTAGATTTGAAGGGGGATCTCCAAGCCCTGGCCAGGGCCACTACATTTTCATTAAAAACCTAGCATAAATTTAGCCTTTGCAGAGTAAGACTCCAAACCTCCCGAGCAAAGTTATAGTGCAGAATGAGGTGGGTGGCTGTCTCTTCCTCTTCACCACAAAGAGCACACTTGTTTGGTATCTAAAATCCTCTCTTCTTTAGATTATCAAGAGTCAAGATTTTGTTATGCATTATGGTCCACCAAAAGAAGTTGATTTTAGGTAAAAGTTTAGAGAGCCAAACTTTCCCCCATAGACTATCCTCCCCAAGGTCTAACAACAGACTATAGGCACTCTTCACAGTAAACAAACCCTTATTGTATTTATCCCAAATCATCTGATCCTATTTATGGAAAAGGGAGAGCCTAAAATCACCCAAATCCCTTTGAAGCTAGAGGGCCACCTCTTTATCTTCATCTTTATCAGTGGCATAGTCCATGATACCCTTTCAACTCTTGATGCCCCCATAACTTCTAATGTAATTAGCCACTTTACAACCGAATAACCTGTAGGCTGTATTAGAAAGTCTACCATGGCCCAAATCTTTGAGAGGAAGGTCTTTCAACCATCTATCTTCCCAAAAATTGACATTCCTACCATCCCCTATCTTCCATCTGATGCCTCTACAAAGGATACCACGAGTTTTGAGGGTCCCATTCCAAATGATAGAACCTTTAGGAAGTCCAAGATCAACTAGCAACTTGCAACCTCTCTCACCATTAAGATACTTAGCGGTCATTATATCACCCCAATCCTTATTGTCTTGAATCATGTTCCATCCTATCTTCGACATAAGGGCCCTATTCGTGAGATGGTTTCTTCTTAAACCCAAACCCCCTGACACTTGGGAGTGCAGACCTTTTCCCAACCAACCAACGTGATTCTCCTTTTTTTCCTCCACCCCAGACCAGAGGAATTTCTTTTAAATTTGCTCAATATTCTCAGCCACATATCTCAGGATTTTGAACAGACTTAGGAAATAGTTTGGTATGCCTTTGAGGGAGGCCTTGAGGAGTTGAAATTTCTTGGATTGGCTCAGTAAAGCTCCTTTCCACCCAGCTAGCTTCTTCTGCATTCTCTCTATAATCATGTTCCAATAATCTGGGGTGACTTTGGTGATCATTAGCGGAAGACCAAGGTAGGTAGCAGGCAACCTCACACTAGAGAAACCCAAGGCTCTGGTAATTTTTTGTTGTAAGTCCTCTTGGGTATTTAGAAAATAGATGTGACTTTTCTCAAAGTTGATGCTCTACCCAAAGGCCCCTTCATAAGCATTGAGAAGGCTTTTCCACCTTCTAGCCTCAACCACAGAGGCAATTCCAAACAATATAGTGTTATCCACAAACTGTTGAATGACAGATGCCTGGGTTGTGGAGGTAGGCTTAATACCCCGAAGACTCCCCTACACCAGCAAATTATAGGCATTCCTACCAAGCACTTTAGCTAGTAAGATGAAGAGATAAGGGGAAAGAGGGTCTCCATTTTTGAGACCTCTCCTTGAGGGGAAAAAAACCCTAGGGGAACCATTGACTAACATAGAGAATCTAGTAGTGGAGATACACTCCTTCACTAGGTTGATCACCCGATCTTGAAAACCAAATTTCTTGAGAACCCTAATCAGAAAATCCTAGTTGACTCTATCATAGGCTTTAGAAATATCCAATTTAAATATCATACCTGGGGTGTTGCTTTTGGAAATTAAGTGAATAATCTCATGAGTGGTGATAGCGAAATCAAGGATTTGCCCGCCTGGAACAAAACCTTTCTGACTAGAGGCTATGAGTTTGTCCAGAAGAGGTTGAAGTCTAAAGACCAGAATCTTGGTGAAAATTTTGTACACTGTATTGCAGAGGATGATTGGTCTAAGTCCATCATGGAAGTAGAATCTGTCTTCTTCAGAACCAAGACAATAAATGTGTTGTTCAATTGTTGCAGGAACCTTCCAGTCTGAAAGAAGTGTTGCAAGTATGTTCTTACCGGTGTTGTCATTGATGTCAACATATCTATGTTGTCATTGGTGTCAACTGTGCTCTTGTTTTGATACTTTCTTATGTTGAGTTAGTTGTTTTGTATTGGCCTTTATAAGTGTTGAAGATAATGAGAAAGTGTTTCTATTATTGAGTTTCCAAGTGCTTTTTTGCTCTCTTAGTGGAAACAATGTGTTTGTAGAGTACTTTGGCTTACAAAAGAATAGTGCGTTATTTTTCTCCGCATATTCTCTATATTGAATATCTTTGTCTGTGGTTTGGAAGTTATGTTAAGGGATGTCTGTAGTTGCTATGTTTCAAGTTTGAGCGTCTAGTATGTAGATTTGAGCGAGTTTTGTTCACCAGAGTAAAAATTATTTCTTTGAGTGTTCAATGGTGACAGGGAGAATGTATTCTGCTCCGCATTTCTCCACATTTAAGTTTTACAGTCTGCGATTTTGGAATTAAGTTTTTAATGATGTTATGTGCCTTCATTTGAAATGGTTTGTGATTTGGTGCTCCACAAGCAATCTTTCCTTTATGACAGTGGCAGATAGTAATGTTCAAGTGCTCCAGTTTGAAGAATCTTATGGATAGAATGTTTGGGGGTTGTGCGGAAGTTCTTGGTGATTGTAACATTCTTGTGGATGTCTCTAGATCATGTTCCTACCTTTTGATTGGTCCGCAAAGTGTAATCCGGATCGTACATGAAGCATGTTCCTAAAGGTCTTAGGGTAAAAGCACAAACATGTGTCACACTTTATAAAGGAATCGGCCAACAACAAAAAGAACTCTGAACTTCGACCACATAAAAGTGGTCTTTATGTTTTGAATTTTAAAATGATGTAAACTAATGAAATGTAGAACTTTTGATGAAGTTTATTCCTATAATTTTTTAGAGTTTTTAAAAGTTGTTTTCATTATTTTTTTTATCAATTTAAGAACAAATTTTGGAATGCTGAAAATTTTAGGAAAACATGACGTTCGTGGGATGTTAAGAAACAAATTGAAAAAAACTTCATTTCTCCCTAAATTTTTTTCTCCAAATAGGTAACTTCAATATCTAGTGCATGAAAAAAAAAATCAAATTTTGATGTATATTTTTCTCGTAATAACGTTTTAAAGTCAAACTTGTCAAAATTTGACAGTTTTCATGGGACATCAACTATTGTCTATTTTTTTTAATGATTTTCAAAAAACAAATTATACTCTTTTGAAGAGGACTCTCTCCTCTAGTTCACCATATTTTTTTTAAAAAAAATTAATATGTTTTACTATTTTTTTAATTTCTAATCAGCCTCTTTTTTAACTTTAACAACCTACTTGCATTATTTTAAAAATAAAATATATTAAAACTAATCAAAATATGAAAAAAATTACATTTTTGGATTCACCACTCTGAGCTCTACAAAAGGGTATTTTTCTTTTTTCTAGAAAATTCATTCTGACAGGAGAAATACCCTGTTAAAGTTCAATATTTCAGAAAATTGTGAAAAAAGGTGAGTTGGCTGCCAAGTAGGCAACCAACTAGACATACTTGGCCAAGCAAGTTACAGCCAACCAGATTATGGCCGACAAGGTTTCAGGCATAACTTTATCAGGCGTAAACTTATTGATCGACTATGTACCGGCCGATAAGTTATCGGCCGAAAATAGTCGATATATATATTATTTTTTTTTTAAATTTTCAACTCAAGAAAATTTGATTAAATACAAAAGAAGGCATATTTCGGCAAAGGGAGGCTTATTTCGACCAAAGAAGACTTATTTCAACAAAAGAAGGTTTATTTCATATCATGTTTTCTCTCTTTCACATCATATAAGTCTTTTATTATGATATATTTAAATTAGAGGCATCATGTCTTTCCCCTCTCATGAGTAAATCATTATATATACTATCCTACCCATCTAGGGAAAATTAGCTTTATGCATGTGCACAATCATGTTTTCCTTTGCACCTCTTCTCTTCTCTACTTTTCATTTATTTCTCATGTGTGGCTTCCATCCCTTGTTACATTAGTATTTAACAAATGAAATCAATTGCATTGTATTTAACAAATGAAATCAATTACATAGTGTGATTTTATTTGTCACATCCTTGCATTTAAGGAATCATAGTTCTTCTTCTTTGTAATCTTGTCCTTTCATTGCTATATACTTTTTCATAAGAGATATATCATGTTTTCTCTCTTTCACATCATATACTTGTCTTTTATTGCGATATATTTTAATTAGAGGCATCATGATATACCAAATTTTCTCATGATATGTTTGTAATTTGAATGTTTTTTTTACTTTGGCTTTAACAAATGAATAATTTATAATTTAGTGTTCTATTTATGTAATATTAATTGTGCATTCATTGAAAGCATGTGTGTACATTTGTATGCAGGTGAATTCAAATTTGAGTGCAATTTGTGATGGGGAATCCAAGGACTAGATCGAGGAAGTATGATCAAACAAGAGAGAGGAAGAGAAAAGTGGGTGAAGGAACATCTACTGAAGAACAACCCATGGAAAATATTGATGACCAAGGTGACGTACAGGTACAAGAACAAACTTAACCTAGTAATAGAAATTTTTTCTATGGTATGGAAAATCTGATGGAGATGGATGAGGATTCTCTTTTCAATAATATTTCATCTGAAGATATGTTACCTGAAAGCATAGTAAAATTACACTCTAAAAGAATATGGGATGAATTTTTTGAATAAGAATCTCTAATTGGAAGAGCACAGTTAGTTGCAAAGTTATTTAGACGAAAAGAAATGACCCTTGTTTTGGAGTTGTTAGGGGTTGATAATAGGAAAAAGTCATCACGTTTATTAAAACAAACAATTGTTGAAAACTTGCAAGAAGCATTGAATTGTATTGATAACAAGAGTCAAGCTAGTGATCCAAGTGTTGCATGTAGAGCATTGATGACTATAATTTCTAGTAAGAAATTATCACATAGAAGACAAGTTCAAGCAATTTCTGAGTTACTAAATGTTTCTAGGAGAAATGTTCAAAGGTATATTAAAAAGAGAAATGAAATAGATGAAAAAAATGTGAAAAATTAGGTAAATATTTGTAGGGTTCCCTGAAAAGATAGAATTTCAGAAGATGTAAAGAAACAAGTAGTTGAATATTGGACCAATCACTCTCATGATTCTTCCAATAGAAGGATATTATACAAATAATAGGTGAAGATGGTACAAAAATTTCTCATCCAAAACATTTTATAGATACAACACAAAGTGAACTTTTTGAAGCATTCAAGGAAGAATTTTCAAATGTGAAGATTTGTCAAAGGATGTTTGAGACACTACGACCATCATTTGTACATATAAATAAAGTACGCGAAACTTGTTGTTGTCGAAATCATGTTGAATTTGATCTACATCTACAATCATATAAAAAAGCTATGGCAGTAATTGATCAAAATATAGCCATCCCTGGAAGCACAACACAATTTGTGAAGTCTCTTTTATGCAAAAAATTAGAAGATTCAGATGAATTCAATGTTTAGTGTATACAAAAAATATGTAATGATTGTAGAAATTTGAAGAATCTTTTACAAGTTGACAACATTGAAATGCAAGTTATTTGGAGGAGATTTGAATATGAGACATACTTAACGAAGTTAGGAGTCGAGGCCAAAAAAATTGTTCTCAAAGAGAGTGGATTGCCTTACAATGAATTTATGAATAAATTTCACAATATCATATATCCACATATCCAGCATTGTCATGGTAAAAGATGGAAAGCTAAGTAATTTCATGATTTAAAGAATTGCTTTCCACCAGGTTGTATTCTCTCTATTGTAGATTTCTCTAAGAACTATACATTTAGTCCTCAAACTGAGATTCAAAGTTAATATTATCATTCAAAACAAGTTGCAATCTTTGTGCAAGTTTTCTATAGGCATGCCGAGTTTTAAGTAGATTGTATACAAAGTAACAAAGATGATCAAATTATCATCAAAGAGGTTCACTTTTATATCAATGATGATATGGGTCATGATAGAAGTTATGTAGCTCATTGTTTGAAAATGTTTTTTGAAGACTTGAGACGGCATGGCATAAATCAAGAACAACACTAGATATGGTTTGATGGATGTGCTGGTAAGTACATTGTTTAGGGTTTAATTTTAAATTTTCATTTACTTTTAACTTTGAGACTTAAATTGTTCAATTACTTATAATATATAATATGTCAAGTTTTTTTAAGCTAATTTGGTTCAAGAGTGTAATTATTTGTAACTTCATTGGACAATTTAAGTCTGCAAAAGCCTTTGTTTGGTTAAGCCATCAACATGCTAGATGCAACACCAAATTCTTGTGGAATTTTTATGAGAGTGGACATGGAAAAGGAGAGCATGATGGAGTAGGAGCATGTGTGAAGTGTGCACTTCGTCAACATGAACTTGCAGGTAGTTTGTGCTATATATATGTGAAATCTAGAGATATTTTTTAAAAAATAGATCTATATTTAAACTTTAATTTTTAAATTCTTAAATAAACCTTGAAAGTAACAAGTGACAAATTTTGCCAACATGTGTACTTGCAGGTAATGTCATACGGAATGCAAATGAAATTGTTGAATGGTGCAAAAGTCATTTTTCTACTCGCGACTCAACATACAACATGCGGTATTTTTGAGAAGTTAATAGGTACATCTAATCAAAATTTGTTAAATTTGAATTTAAAAGTGTGTGTGCATGATTTAACTAAATTTTTAAATTTAAATATATATATATATAAATTAATCACTTGGATGTTTGTAATTTACAGATATTGATAGATCAAATGCTGTTAATTGTCAAACAATTAATAGTATTAGAAGTCTGCATCAAATCATGACAATGGGAGGTAGCAAGCCTTATGTAATTAATGTGAGAGAAAAAACATGTTTTTGTGTTGATTGCATCGAGGACAATGCAAATATTGTTCAATGTGAGAATATTAGAGATGGGTATGTTTCATGATGGGAAATGAAACAATTAATATCAATGCCTCCTTTTGAAGAAAATGATAATGTCGATGTCTACGATCCTCTATATTCAGCTAATTTTGAACGTGTATCTGATTTAGTTGTTACATGTATTTAATTGATTAACTTAAAATTGATTTATATATTCTATGTACAACTAAGTTTTATTCAAGCATGTTTATATATATAAGTTTATATATTAAAAATATATTTACAACTTTCATAAACTTTACATGGTGTGTGTACAGGAGATATTTTCACTGTTGTTGCAGATCCTGACAATGTGGAAGGTGTATATTACTATCTACTAAGATGTACAAAACCAAAAAGCAAATTGGTGGAATCGATGACAGATGGTGATAGACAAGAGTATCCCATTGAATCAGTCATTATTGAAGGCACATATTATCAACAAATAAAGATAGATAGACATGGTATTATATTTGTTGATTATATGCCAGGACAAAAGGTTCTACATTATAATCACATAGTTATAGCAATAAAAATAAATTTAGAAACTTTACCTAAAAGAGGACGTGCCAAACAAAAATGGAGGTTGCCTATTGAAGATCATGAAAATATTTTAGAGATAATTAAAGATAGAGAGAATCCAAATTATATGTACCATGAGCTTTAAGTTGTTTTTTGGATATAAGTACATACATATGATTGGATATATATATATATATATATAATGTACTCAAACTTTTTATAGATCTATCTAGATATCTATATTGATTGGACATGTGACATTATTTAGAATGAGTTTTTTTCAAAGGCTTGGTCATTTATTTATGTCCAATTGTATTTAAATTTGTTCTATGTGGAATTCATAATTTACATTTGATACTCCACTTAAATGTACATGTTAGATCATATATATGCTTTCAATACAAAACCTAGTGACTTTAGATCATATATTTTGCCTAAATTCCTTTAAAAATCATAGATATTTCTGATTGCATTTTTATGTTGGACACATGGAATTCTTTTAAGTTCACTTGAATCTTCAATTTCATTTGTTGAATCTTAAAGATCCCATATATATATAACAAAACCTAGTGACTTTTAAAAAGTTCACATTTTACCTAAATTTCTTTAAATCATCTATTCCAATTGCATTTTTATGTTTGACATGGAATTGTTAAGTTCACTTTTATTTAATCTTTGATTTCATTTGTTCAACTAGACACTTATATGCTAGATCATGTATATATGCAATTTACAAAACCTAGTTTATGTTCCAATTTTGCATAAATTTATGTTGGACATGAAATTCTTAAGTGAACAAGAATCTTTCATTTCATTTGTTCAAATCCACATGTATATAGTGCATCATATGCAATTTACATTTAACATCTAGTACAACTTTAAAATTTCATTTTGTCTTTTAGAATATGCAATTTATGATATATTGTAATAAATTATGATCATATATTCTACCACATCCAGGTTAGGAGCCTAAACAATGCACATAAAGATTTAAAACTCTTTTCACCTAAACAATGCACATAAAGATTTCAAAAATTATAAATGTACAGTGGTTGGCCAAAAAGATTATAAATATCCATGTTTATTAGCCATATATGTGACCATAAATCTAAGGTAGCATAAGAAAAGGATTTTAAGGTATTACATTTGAAAAAAATCAAATGCCCAACTGGCATATAGAATTCAAATAACATACATAAAGTTTCGTAATGCAAAGATTACTTTAAAAATTGTCCTCAAACTCTCATGTAAGCTCTCTACCTACACAGTAATTGAGGCAAAAACCCTGCCAAAATACAAGCAAACAAAATAAACTCAAACCTGGCATGACATTTATAAGAGAATTATAGCAGCTAACTCTTTATAGTTTAAAAAATCAGTATCACTCATACCTAAATACTGACAAAACTTAAATCTAATCTTCATCTTTTGCCTCATTCTGAACAATGTTGAAATAGCATAGCTCGTATACATTGCGATCCTTATTGGAAGCTATCACTCATAGCCAATCCTTGACATTGTGCTTTTTCAAATACTTCTTTGTCAAGTAAGTTTCAAATATCTGTAAATATGTGAATCAATACTATGGTTAACTTGAGTAATTAGGTCGATACTTAAGCATATGTAGTCATGTCACTAAAAAAACAAAGGACTAAGTGGCATGAGCTTAGGTATAAATTTAGAGACATTGTAGCATATTTAAGCACCCGCAGATATAAACATATCATTATTTAAATAAAAGTAAATAACCAATGAAACATGGAATGTGCTCGAGTGACCTTGATAGTGGAGACTTGTGTTCAAAACCCCAAGAGATGTGTTACATGTTTATATGTACAAATCTTGAATGTTTAATACAACTTAAAATAAATGTAAATAACCAATGTAATATGCAATTTACAAAACATCTAGTACAACTTTAAAAGCTCATTTGGTGTTTGAGATGTGAAGAATAGATACATGTTGTCTCTAGTTTTAATTATTTTTTATGTTACGAATTTCTGACATTCAATTTTTTTATTATATTATCCAAAATCTATCTAGGCATACATTATAATTTATTTTCTTTCATTTAGAGTAGAAACCATGATTTTCTATAACCTTTGGTATGTTACTTACGTGTATCATTATATGTAAATTGTTCTTGTATAGGTTCTCTTGGATTGATCTTTCTTGTTCACCTTGGTGCATTGGAATATTCATAATGATGTATAGCTTGAGACCACATGTAATGGGATCTTTGGTAATTATGTGGATTGATCACTTTTTAATATATAGTCGTCATGGGAAGATCTCTAGCTATTTATATATTATGTGCATAGTGAGATTTTATCAATTTCCAATTGCATATAAATGTTCCATATAGAATTCTTAAGTTCAAGAATAGATTTCATTTTATTTACATTCAATTGGACACAAGTATAGCTCATCATCTAGTTTGAATTCTTTTGGTGTTTGAGTGGTGAAGAATAGATACACGTTGTCTCTAGTTTTATTTATTTTTTATGTAACTAATTTGTGACATTCAATTTTTTTATTATATTATCCAAGATCTATCTAGGCATACATTGTAATTTATTTTCTTTCATTTAGAGTAGCAACCATGCTTTTCTATAACCTTTCGTATGTTACTTACGTGTATCATTAAATGTGAATTGTTCTTGTATGGGTTCTCTTGGATTGGTCTTTCTTGTTCACCTTGGTGCATTGGAATATTCATAATGATGTATAGCTTGAGACCACATGTAATGGGATATTTGGTAATTATGTGTATTTATCACTTTTTAATATATAGTTGTCATGGGAAGATCTCTAGATACTTATATATTATATGCATAGTGAGATTTTATCAATTTCCAATTGCATATAAATGTTCCATCTAGAATTCTTATGTCCAAGAATATATTTGATTTCATTTACATTCAACTGGACACAAGTATAGCTCATCATCTAGTTTGAATTATTTTGGTGTTTGAGTGGTAAAGAATAGATACATGTTGTCTCTAGTTTTATTTATTTTTTATGTTACTAATTTGTGACATTCAATTTTTTTATTATATTATCCAAGATCTATATAGGCATACATTGTAATTTCTTTTCTTTCATTTAGAGTACCAACCATGTATTTCTATAACCTTTCATATGTTACTTACGTGTATCATTAAATGTGAATTGTTATTGTATGGGTTCTCTTGGATTGGTCTTTCTTGTTCACCTTGGTGCATTGAAATATTCATAATGATGTATAGCTTGAGACCACATGTAATGGGATCTTTGGTAATTATGTGGATTGATCACTTTTTAATATATAGTTATCATGGGAAGATCTCTAGATACTTATATATTATGTGCATAGTGAGATTTTATCAATTTCCAATTGCATATAAATGTTCCATCTAGAATTCTTAAGTTCAAGAGTAGATTTCATTTCATTTACATTCAATCAGACACAAGTATATCTCATCATCTAGTTTGAATTATTTTGGTGTTTGAGTGGTGAAGAATAGATACATGTTGTCTCTACTTTTCTTTACTTTTTATGTTACTAATTTGTGACATTAAATTTTTTTATTATATTATCCAAGATCTATTTAGGAATACATTGTAATTTATTTTCTTTCATTTAGAGTAGCAACCATGATTTTCTATAACCTTTCGTATGTTACTTACGTGTATCATTAAATGTGAATTGTTCTTCTATGGATTCTCTTGGATTGGTCTTTCTTGTTCACCTTAGTGCATTGGAATATTCATAATGGTGTATAGCTTGAGACCACATGTAATGGGATCTTTGGTAATTATGTGGATTGATCACTTTTTAATATATAGTTGTCATGGGAAGATCTCTAGATACTTATATATTATATGCATAGTGAGATTTTATCAATTTCCAATTGCATATAAATGTTCCATCTAGAATTCTTAAGTCCAAGAATAGATTTCATTTCATTTGCATTCAATTGGACACAAGTATAGCTCATCATCTAGTTTGAATTATTTTGGTGTTTGAGTGGTAAAGAATAGATACATGTTGTCTCTAGTTTTCTTTATTTTTTATGTTACTAATTTGTAACATTCAATTTTTTTATTATATTATCCAAGATCTATCTAGGCATACATTGTCATTTCTTTTCTTTCATTTAGAGTAGCAACCATGATTTTATATAACCTTTCATATGTTACTTACATGTATCATTAAATGTGAATTGTTCTTGTATGGGTTCTCTTGGATTGGTATTTCTTGTTCACCTTAGTGCATTGGAATATTCATAATGATGTATAGCTTGAGACCACATGTAATGGGATCTTTGGTAATTATGTGGATTGATCACTTTTTAATATATAGTTGTCATGGGAAGATCTCTAGATACTTATATATTATATGCATAGTGAGATTTTATCAATTTACAATAGCATATAAATGTTCCATCTAGAATTCTTAAGTCCAAGAATAGATTTCATTTCATTTACATTCAACTGGACACAAGTATAGCTCATCATCTAGTTTGAATTATTTTGGTGTTTGAGTGGTAAAGAATAGATACATGTTGTCTCTAGTTTTCTTTACTTTTTATGTTACTAATTTGTGACATTCAATTTTTTTATTATATTATCCAAGATCTATATAGGCATACATTGTAATTTCTTTTCTTTCATTTAGAGTAGCAACCATGATTTTCTATAACCTTTCGTATGTTACTTACGTGTATCATTACATGTGAATTGTTCTTGTATGGGTTCTCTTGGATTGGTCTTTCTTGTTCACCTTGGTGCATTGGAATATTCATAATTATGTATAGCTTGAGACCACATGTAATGGGATATTTGGTAATTATGTGGATTGATCACTTTTTAATATATAGTTGTCATGGGAAGATCTCTAGATACTTATATATTATATGTATAATGAGATTTTATCAATTTCTAATTGCATATAAATATTCCATCTAGAATTCTTAAGTCCAAGAATAGATTTGATTTCATTTACATTCAACTGGACACAAGTATAGCTCATCATCTAGTTTGAATTCTTTTGGTGTTTGAGTGGTGAAGAATAGATACATGTTGTCTCTAGTTTTCTTTATTTTATATGTTACTAATTTGTGAGATTCAATTTTTTTATTATATTATCCAAGATCTATCTAGGCATACATTGCAATTCGTTTTCTTTCATTTAGAGTAGCAACCATGATTTTATATAACCTTTCGTATGTTACTTACATGTATCAATAAATGTGAATTGTTCTTGTATGGGTTCTCTTGGATTGGTCTTTCTTTTTCACCTTGGTGCATTGGAATATTCATAATGATGTATAGCTTGAGACCACATGTAATGGGATCTTTGGTAATTATGTGGATTGATCACTTTTTAATATATAGTTGTCATGGGAAGATCTCTAGCTACTTATATATTATGTGCATTGTGAGATTTTATCAATTTCCAATTACATATAAATGTTCCATCTAGAATTCTTAAGTTCAATAATAGATTTGATTTCATTTAAATTCAACTGGACACAAGTATAGCTCATCATCTAGTTTGAATTCTTTTGGTGTTTGAGTGGTGAAGAATAGATACATGTTGTCTCTACTTTTCTTTATTTTTTATGTTACTAATTTGTGACGTTCAATTTTTTTATTATATTATCCAAGATCTATCTAGGCATACATTGTAATTTATTTTCTTTCATTTAGAGTAGCAACCATGATTTTCTATAACCTTCTGTATGTTACTTACGTGTATCATTAAATGTGAATTGTTCTTGTATAGGTTCTCTTGGACTAGTCTTTCTTGTTTACCTTGGTGCATTGGAATATTCATAATGATGTATAGCTTGAGACCACATGTAATGGGATCTTTGGTAATTATGTGGATTGATCACTTTTTAATATATAGTTGCATGGGAAGATCTCTACATACTTATATATTATGTGCATACTCAGATTTTATCAATTTCCAATTGCATATAAATGTTCCATCTAAAATTCTTAAGTTCAAGAATAGATTTCATTTCATTTACATTCAATTAGACACAAGTATAGCTCATCATCTAGTTTGAATTATTTTGTTGTTTGAGTGTGGTGCAGGAGCTCCCTATTCTAGTCATTTTTTTTTATTTGTCATGTTTGGTTGTCATGTTATCTTGCTCTCCCTAAGGCTTTGAAAGCCATTTTCATGAGTTGTAATAAGGACTTGGTCCATTTGGTCAATTTGTCCATTATAGACCTTGATATGGTCGATTTGAATGTAATTACACTTAAGAAACATGTGGTTTCTTATGGAGGAAGTAATACCCAACGGTTAACTGCCCTTGGATAGCAGTTGTATGGTTGGTGGAGGAGGAAAAACATCCCTCAAGCCTTCTATAGGCAATTGAATATAATTACATGCCAAGATAATGAAAAACTAAAGTTTTGGAGTGCAAAAACTGTAATTTTCTGCGTTTTCCTGGAAACAGTCATTTTGTACGGCTCTGTACGGACAGTAGGTGATCTAAAACCTGTGAAATGTCTTAGTGCTTCAAAATACCTTTCATTTGAATGTAGTTAGGACTCTTAAAACCTCCTGTGATGTGAGAACCAATTCGTTTTGTGTAAACTAGTCTGAAAACCCTCAAAACTAGGGTTTTTTGGCAAAATGGGTGATTTCTCCTCTGTCCTCTTAAAGACATCAACCATTTTTAGTAGGATGGAAGGAGATAGGGTAGATTTCATGTTTTTGTTGATTGTTAGGTTTGCACTCCTCACTTCAAGGCACTTGGCATGATTCCAACTAGTCTACATAGTGACTAGTTAGTATGCAAATGGTGGAAATTAGTATGGTTTCAAGGAACAGTCAAGAGACTAACCAAATGGATGGTGTATTTGGTGTTTGTAGATGAAAACAGACCTGTGCAGGTGTTTGGTTGGTCCTGAGCAAGAGACTTTGATGCACTTCTTTTGTAAAGAACACAAATTAGGCCTAGTTCCTAAAGAGAAGAGTTCCCTGTCATTGAACGCCTAAAGCAGAGTACGGCCTTGCAACTTGGTGGATGATTGTATGTCCATAATGGGTATTTAAATGTGCAAAGAGTCTAGATTGTCCTTTGGAAGTTTGAGGAGTTATCCTTGGATTAGCCAATCTTAAGGGCTACAAGGAATAGGTCTCTTTAGGCATTATCATAGTGCAGTCATACTGTAGTTTGCTGTCCACTATCCTTGAAGGTACAGAAATAGGTTATTGGGTCAGAGACCATATGTTGGTCATGTACTTGACAAATTTGGGTTGGTTGTAGTGTAAGATCCTATTGGTAGGGGTATTGGTAGTTTGGTGTTGGACTAGAAGGTGTGTGTGTTTGTTGGTTGGGTTGAGTAGAGACTCCCCAAAAGAGAGTTGAGTAGTCTATGTGCGTGGACACCAGGGTGTGGTCCCAGACTAGGTCAGTCTCTTGAATAGCCTTGTATAGGCTTGAGTTACAAAGAGTTTGGAAGTTCTTGTGAAGGAAACCTTGAAGTCTAGGTTCATTGTGTGAATAGAACCAAACAACCCCAATACCTCTGCATCAGAGTGGTAAAGAATAGATACATGTTGTCTCTAGTTTTCTTTATTTTTTATATTACTAATTTGTGACATTCAATTTTTTTATTATATTATCCAAGATCTATCTAGGCATAGATTGTAATTTCTTTTCTTTTATTTAGAGTAGCAACCATGATTTTCTATAACATTTCGTATGTTAATTACGTGTATCATTAAATGTGAATTGTTCTTGTATGGGTTCTCTTGGATTGGTCTTTCTTGTTCACCTTGGTGCATTGGAATATTCATAATGATGTATAGCTTGAGACCACATGTAATAGGATCTTTCGTAATTATGTGGATTAATCACTTTTTAATATATAGTTGTCATGGGAAGATCTCTAGATACTTATATATTATGTGCATAGTGAGATTTTATCAATTTCCAATTGCATATAAATGTTCCATCTAGAATTCTTAATTTCAAGAATAGATTTGATTTCATTTACATTCAACTGGACACAAGTATAGCTTATCATCTAGTTTGAATTCTTTTGGTACATTTGAGTGGTGAAAAATGGATACATGTTGTCTCTAGTTTTCTTTATTTTTTATGTTACTAATTTGTGACATTCAATTTTTTTATTATATTATCCAAGATCTATCTAGGCATACATTGTAATTTCTTTTCTTTCATTTAGAGTAGCAACCATGATTTTCTATAAACTTTCATATGTTACTTACATGTATCATTAAATGTGAATTGTTCTTGTATGGGTTCTCTTGGATTGGTCTTTCTTGTTCACCTTGGTGCATTGGAATATTCATAATGATGTATAGCTTGAGACCACATGTAGTGGGATCTTTGGTAATTATGTAGATTGATCACTTTTTAATATATAGTTGTCATGGGAAGATCTCTAGATAATTATATATTATGTGCATAGTGAGATTTTATCAATTTCCAATTGCATATAAATGTTCCGTCTAAAATTCTTAAGTTCAAGAATAGATTTCATTTCATTTACATTCAACTGGACACAAGTATAGCTCATCATCTAGTTTGAATTATTTTGGTGTTTGAGTGGTAAAGAATAGATACATGTTGTCTCTAGTTTTCTTTATTTTTTATGTTACTAATTTCTGACATTCAATTTTTTTATTATATTATCCAAGATCTATCTAGGCATACATTGTAATTTATTTTCTTTCATTTAGAGTAGCAACCATGATTTTCTATAACCTTTCGTATGTTACTTATGTGTATCATTAAATGTGAATTGTTCTTGTATGGGTTCTCTTGGATTGGTCTTTCTTGTTTAGTTTGGTGCATTGGAATATTCATAATGATGTATAGCTGGAGACCACATGTAATGGGATATTTGGTAATTATGTGGATTGATCACTTTTTAATATATAGTTGTCATGGGAAGATCCCTAAATACTTATATATTATATGCATAGTGAGATTTTATCAATTTCCAATTGCATAAATGTTCCATCTAGAATTCTTAAGTCCAAGAATAGATTTCATTTCATTTAGATTCAACTGGACACAAGTATAGCTCATCATCTAGTTTGAATTATTTTGGTGTTTGAGTGGTGAAGAATAGATACATGTTGTCTATAGATTTCTTTATTTTTTATGTTACTAATTTATGATATGCAATTTTTTTATTATATTATCCAAGCTCTATCTAGGCATACATTGTAATTTCTTTTCTTTCATTTAGAGTAGCAACCATGATTTTCTATAACCTTTCGTATGTTACTTACATGTATCATTAAATGTGAATTGTTCTTGTATGGGTTCTCTTGGATTGGTCTTTCTTGTTCACCTTGGTGCATTGGAATATTCATAATTATGTATAGCTTGAGACCACATGTAATGGGATTTTTGGTAATTATGTGGATTGATCACTTTTTAATATATAGTTGTCATGGGAAGATCTCTAGATACTTATATATTATGTGCATAGTGAGATTTTATCAATTTCCAATTGCATATAAATGTTCCATCTAGAATTCTTAAGTTTAAGAATAGATTTGATTTCATTTACATTCAACTAGACACAAGTATAGCTCATCATCTAGTTTGAATTCTTTTGGTACATTTGAGTGGTGAAAAATGGATACATGTTGTCTCTAGTTTTCTTTATTTTTTATGTTACTAATTTGTGACATTCAATTTTTTTATTATATTATCCAAGATCTATCTAGGCATACATTGTAATTTCTTTTCTTTCATTTAGAGGAGCAACCATGATTTTCTATAAACTTTTGTATGTTACTTACTTGTATCATTAAATGTGAATTGTTCTTGTATGGGTTCTCTTGGATTGGTCTTTCTTGTTCACTTTGGTGCATTGGAATATTCATAATGATGTATAGCTTGAGACCACATGTAATGGGATCTTCTATAATTATGTGGATTGATCACTTTTTAATATATAGTTGTCATGGGAAGATCTCTAGATACTTATATATTATGTGCATAGTGAGATTTTATCAATTTCCAATTGCGTATAAATGTTCCATCTAGAATTCTTAAGTTCAAGAATAGATTTCATTTCATTTACATTCAATTGGACACAAGTATAGCTCATCATCTAGTTTGAATTATTTTGTTGTTTGACTGGTAAAGAATAGATACATGTTGTCTCTAGTTTTCTTTATTTTTTATGTTACTAATTTGTGACATTCAATTTTTTTTATTATATTATCCAAGATCTATCTAGGCATACATTGTAATTTATTTTCTTTCATTTAGAGTAGCAACCATGATTTTCTATAACCTTTCGTATGTTACTTACGTGTATCATTAAATGTGAATTGTTCTTGTATGGGTTTTCTTGGATTGGTCCTTCTTGTTCACTTTGGTGCATTGGAATATTCATAATGATGTACAGCTTGAGACCACATGTAATGGGATCTTTGGTAATTATGTGGATTGATCACTTTTTATATATAGTTGTCGTGGGAAGATCTCTAGATACTTATATATTATATGCATAGTGAGATTTTATCAATTTCTAATTGCATATAAATATTCCATCTAGAATTCTTAAGTCCAAGAATAGATTTCATTTCATTTACATTCAACTGGACACAAGTATATCTCATCATCTGGTTTGAATTGTTTTGGTGTTTGAGTGGTGAAGAATAGATACATGTTGTGTCTAGTTTTCTTTATTTTTTATGTTACTAATTTGTGATATTAATTTTTTTTATTATATTATCCAAGATCTATCTAGGCATACATTGTAATTTTTTTTCTTTCATTTAGAGTAGCAACCATGATTTTCTATAACCTTTCATATGTTACTTACATGTATCATTAAATGTGAATTGTTCTTGTATGGGTTCTCTTGGATTGGTCTTTCTTGTTCACCTTGGTGCATTGGTGTAGTGCCCCTCCATTCTCACCTTGGATGTGCAGGTGGTCGGGCTTAGGAGCATGAAGATGAAGGTAAAATACTTGGAATACTTAGGGTATGATAGACATGTTAATGGTAGGTTTACTGTTTTGATGACACTCATTGATGTTTACTATGATGACATTGTTGATGTTTATGATTAGTACATTATGCTTATGATGTGATCATTTATGGGTTAATTAATTATGTAGATTTGTTTTACTACGTGATTTATGCGACTATCTAACTATGTGTTATCTAGTTGTTTAGTTACAAATGAACTTGTTTAATGTGGATATTTGTGATGTGTTTTGTGAAGGGACAGTGTAGTATTACTCATAATGAGTACCCTACTACGCTGCGATTCCCTGTGACTATATGCCTATTTGGATGATTATATATATATATATATATGTTTGTATTCGACACTTTTGTTTGTTGCAGGTTGCAGGTACCAGGCATCGACTCCACCTAAATTAGCAAGTCTGAGCGTGCCTTCATACCAATGGAAGTTATGGAATGGAGATGACATGAGGTCCCTTAGTTGACATCATTCTCGATGAGAATGAGTTCTCAGTCCTGAGTTTTGTCAGTTTGGTCGATTGGTGCATGATTGTGAGTCTCTGTTGTTCTATGGTTTGTTGTCGTCGGTAATGGATTCATATATTATCGTTTCTTGATTATAAAAAAACAAAAAAAAAGTTTGCCTGTTAATTGCTTAGTTAGACTTATCTCTAGGGTTGCATGGCGGGGCATTACAATTGGAATATTTATAATGATGTATAGCTTGAGACCACATGTAATGGGATCTTTGGTAATTATGTGGATTGATCACTTTTTAATATATAATTGTCATGGGAAGATCTCTAGATACTTATATAGTATGTTCATAGTGAGATTTTATCAATTTACAATTGCATATAAATGTTCCATCTAGAATTATTAAGTTCAAGAATAGATTTGATTTCATTTACATTCAACTGGACACAAGTATAGCTCATCATCTAGTTTGAATTCTTTTGGTGTTTGAGTGGTGAAGAATAGATACATGTTGTCTCTAGTTTTCTTTATTTTTTATGTTATTAATTTGTGACATTCAATTTTTTTATTATATTATCCAAGATCTATCTAGGCATACATTGTAATTTCTTTTCTTTCATTTAGAGTAGCAACCATGATTTTCTATAACCTTTCGTATGTTACTTACGTGTATCATTAAATGTGAATTGTTCTTGTATGGGTTCTCTTGGATTGGTCTTTCTTGTTCACCTTGGTGCATTGGAATATTCATAATGATGTATAGATTGAGACCACACGTATTGGGATATTTCGTAATTATGTGGATTAATCACTTTTTAATATATAGTTGTCATGGGAAGATCTCTAGATACTTATATATTATGTGCATAGTGAGATTTTATCAATTTCCAATTGCATATAAATGTTCCATCTAGAATTCTTAAGTTCAAGAGTAGATTTGATTTCATTTACATTCAATTGGACACAAGTATAGCTCATCATCTAGTTTGAATTATTTTGGTGTTTGAGTGGTGAAGAATAGATACATGTTGTCTCTAGTTTTCTTTATTTTTTATGTTACTAATTTGTGACATTCATTTTTTTATTATATTATCCAAGATCTATCTAGGCATACATTGTAATTTCTTTTCTTTCATTTAGAGTTCCAACCATGATTTTCTATAACCTTTCGTATGTTACTTACATGTATCATTAAATGTGAATTGTTCTTGTATGGGTTCTCTTGGATTGGTCTTTCTTGTTCACCTTGGTGCATTGGAATATTCATAATGATGTATAGCTTGTAGTGCCCCTCCATTCTCACCTTGGATGTACAGGTGAACTGATCAAGGCACATGAGGATGAAGGTAAAATAACAGGAATAAATATGGTAAGGTATACAATTGATGTGTACAATATAGATAGATGTTTCATCCATGTGAGGTTTCATATGATAGTTAATGTGTTTTATTGACAATCTCTATTGCGACACTGATAATGTAGGCTTTGACATTATTTTGTATTCCTATGTCGATCTTACTACAATTGTTATGGATCTCATGGACTGATTCTATTAGATTTATGTGTTATGATGATGCTTCTCGGACTTATTCAATGTCATGCACCTATATGTTTAGTGTATGGTTCTGTTCAGATAATGAGGTAGATTCGAGTGGTTATGATCACGTGTTATCTAATCTAGATTGATATGATGTGGAGAGGACGATGTCACATCACTTGCTTGCGAGTGCCCTGTGATATTGTGATTCCTTTTTCACCTAGTGATAACTTTTGTGCATTTATATATATGCTTAACTGTGTCATTTGCTGCAGGATGCAGGTATCTGGCATCGACTCCACCTGAAATAACAGGTCTGAGCGTGCCTTGAACCCAATGGATAAGTTGTACCAGAGATAACTTAAGGTCCCACATCCCAAGTCATCATCCTATATTCTTGATGCATGACATGTCTAGTTAAATTGTCAGTTCTGTCAGTATGTTGGGTTTTGCAATTGAGGTATATTTGATGGAGCTTGTTTGGTTAAGTGTGTTTTGGCCTGGCTTGTGAGCATGTTTGATTCGGCTTTTAACAGTTGTCCTACTCAGTGGGTTATGTTGTATGCCTAGATTGCGTTATATGATCATGCTATTATTTGATCCACTATAATACTTAACAGGATTACATCAATTATCATTATTAATGATAAATAAGGTTAAAATGATAACTGATAATTACCTAGCTCAAGGTAATTATCCTAAGTTGTTTGAATGTGAATTACTGTTAGTAAATTGAGTTATTTGGGGGTAATTATAGATGTAAATAAGTTTTAGTATCTTAATATGTTATTATGATTTCGTAATATTTATTTTAGTTTAGGGAATAATATTCCTCATAGTTATGTTTGTAAAAAGGTTTAGATTATTACTTGTGCTATACTAAATAAAATACATAAATTAATGTGTCTTGGTTCAAAGGTTATAAAAATAAGGTGTAAATAATTATAACATATATGATAAATATATATATTTATGGTATAATACTAAAATAAAACATTATAGTGTTAGTTGAAAATTAAACTATGAGCTGTAAGGAGATAAATTTAATTAATAGTTGTGATAGTTAGCATGGGATCATGTGCCAAGCCTTCTTCAAAGGTGGGAAGAATCTGGAAATTAGGGGAGATCTCTCCCTCTCTCTCACTCTCGGGGGAAAAGGGGGAGGAATGGAGGAGAAGATAAGCATGACAGAGCTCCAATGTCGTGGAGGAATTGAGCCGTTGAGGCATAACCCTGCTCTATAAATACCTAATACAACAGTTTATGAGGGGCTGTGAGTAGTGGTTTGAAGGGAAATTTTAGTTAAAGCCCTGGAAGCAAACCAGATTAATGTCGCAGGATGCATCTCACCGGTAAGTATGATTTGAGATTTTAAGTTTTGAATTTTCTTTTGATGCTCTTAAAATTTTTAAGTTACAAATTCCTTCATGAAATTTTCCCTGATTTGGAGATTTGTGTATTTCTCAGTTGCTATTTATTAATGGAGGGTTTACTTAGGGTTTAGAAATTATTTGGAAAATGTATTTAAATCTCTGCTAATTAGTGGAGCTTCTGTCAGGGTTTAGGAAATGATTTTTGTATAATTTTGTGTAGCTTAAAAAAAACCGAGTAAAGCTCTTACTGTGTTTCTTCCTCTCATCGCCATTAATTACTGTATTGTTTAGTGTATGGAAAAGGGTGGGCTCCGTGACTGGAGGTTGGAAGAAATTGGACTGGTCGCAAGTTTTCACAATCCTAAATTATGTATTGGTGTTTTCCGTCAAATGATAGAGATAATCAGATGTGAAGCGACTTAGCATGGCCGTCCCATCTTGGTTGTCCTCTTTTTCTTTGTTCCTTCATCTTGCTTTTCTAGAGGATGGGAAAGTGTATAAAAGCCTATTCTGTCGTATGACCTCTGCATCATTCCAATCAAGCTAGTCTCTACACTGCATTGTTACGGCCTAGGTGACGCCATATTGCATGCGAGACATTAATTTTATTTGTGAAGCATGGGATTAGATTTGTCTTCTTTCAGATCTGGCAGGAACTGCTTAGTATAATATAAAGGTGAATTGATGGCTGTGATGTTTTGTTTGAAGCTGTCAATTTACATGGGAAACCTTATTTGCCGTTGAGGGAGAATTCAAAGGGTTGCGATTTTAGGTTTTTTGTCAAGGCTGTGATTTTAGACTAGGAAGATCCCAGCACACAGTTCTGAACCTCCTAGACCAAGCTCATAGTAAATCGTAGGAAAACTACCAATTCCAAAGCTTCCGTTTTGGCGTCAACAGAGTTAGCGAATCTAGTTTTACATCTGCCAATTGCATTTTGCCTTAAGATGTAATGGGCTCTTCAACAAATCTATTAGGTGTAGATCCTGCAAACATTGCATTCCAAGAGATCTCTTTGGCAAGAATCAAAGCCACACCAAATGTTTCCACACACAGTTTGTCTTCCTCAATTCCTGTGCAAGGACAGTGTGTGTCTACCTGCCAACAGGAATTACGCTGCCCATTAACAACTTCTCTCCTGCTTCAATCTCACTGCAACTCCAGATCTCTAACACAAAACACTCATGCAATTCTGCAATCTACTGATGTTCCCCTGCCTACACATTTAATGGCCTTTCCCTGCATACCCACATAACGAAATCCCAATATTTCCTTACAGATCAGGCGGCAACAATGGCACTGTCATCGAAGGTCTTCACTATATGCCTGGTGGGCGCATGGTACAGCTCCAACATAGGTGTCCTGCTGCTAAACAAATACTTGCTTAGCAATTATGGCTTTAGGTTTCCAATATTTTTAACCATGTGCCATATGACTGCTTGTGCCCTGCTTAGCTATGTGGGAATCACCTGGTTCAAGATGGTGCCCATGCAGACAATTCGATCCCAGCAGCAACTATTGAAGATCGCTGCCCTGAGTACTATTTTCTGTGGCTCTGTTGTGGGGGGAGTCATCATTGCTAGTGGGGGAGAACCCAGCTTCCATCTCTATGGTTTCATAATGTGCATTTTAGCCACTGCTGCAAGGGCTCTAAAGACTGTTCTACAAGGGATCTTGCTTTCTTCTGAAGGGGAGAAGCTAAACTCTATGAATCTGCTTTTATACATGGCTCCCATTGCAGTTGTGGTATTGCTTCCAGCAACTTTACTTTTAGAACCTAATGTTCTTGGCATAACTATAGCACTTGCAAGGCAGGACATGAGGATTGTGTGTTACCTTCTTTTCAATTCAGGGCTGGCATATTGTGTAAATTTGACTAACTTTTTGGTCACTAAACACACCAGTGCCTTGACTCTTCAGGTACGTAGGTAGTTTCATATCTTTCTGTCAGAGGCCTTTTTGTTAAGTTCTTAGTTACATGTGAAATGTTCTTTTGTTTCTACATAGCAAACAACCTCTTTATGATGGTAAGTTTGGAGATAAATAGGCATTCCATTAAAGGAAGCTTGCTTCATACACACGGGAAATAAGCCGCCTCACCATCTGTAATAGTTCATGAGCTTTTCATTCAGTATTTGCTGTCTTTCTCTAAATGCAAAGTGCTGTATCTCAATCACTAGATGTGTGTTTTGGTCCTACATTTGAGAAAACAAGAAAGCATTAACTGTATATGTTCATAGGTAAACCCTGCAGGTGCATGCATACAATAGAAGAAAAATGAAAAAAGCAAATTGCATTTATTAAATTGGTTAACCAGATTTCAATAGGCGCAAACAGCAATTTCGACTGGCTTGAAGGATGAGTTTTTTATGATGGCATGATTTAGGTCATATTTTGGAAATGACAAACAAATGAAAATGCTGATGTGTATCTACCATGATAGTAAATATAGTCTATAACATATGATGATGTTATACTCTTTCCAAGAACAGGAAGTATCATAATAGTCATTATATTGCCATATTTCCTTTGAATTTTCTCCAGCTTAAACTTCTTCTCTAAGAATTTGTTTTCTTTGCTGTCTCATTGTGTTCTGTTGTCTCCCCCTTAAGGTTTAGTACTCAAAGCTTGTAATCCATTCTGTAAACCATTTTTGACAACCTTTTATGCCCATATTCTGGTATATGCTTTAATTCCAGTTAGTTCAGCAGAGTTTCATACTGTCCACCAGGGTTCACCACTAAGTTGATTGTTTTATATTGTATTACCTATGCAATTCAATTTCTGAGTTTTTTTGAAATCCCGGTTCTAAGTAAAAAAAAAACTAAGTTGATTGTTTTTATTACATTAGAATAACTTATTAAGATAATTATAAGGCATATGCTCAAGATAGATAAATTATGTTTGATGCATGTATTATTCAGTTGTTAATAAATTTAATTTAAATTGTTATTGAATTTATTATGATTTCTTGATAATGATTTGGTAAGATTGGGAATTGGATTGGTAGGTTGGAATTAGAGGTATAATTATTGTAAGAAGTAATTTGATTTATAAGAATTTTGTAACTAGCATTACCTATGCAATTGTTTAGCTTGAAGATTATGTATATATGTAATTGATGACTGATTTATTATTTCAGATAGAATTAATATTTATTAAATTAGATCGAAGATATATGAAATTTTGTGGAGATATTACTTGTATTTGGTTGTTAATATGATTAAATGTAAATTGATATGATTAAATAATTAGTGTGGATGAAATTTAATCTAGGTTGATTGGTTTGGTAAAGATCATTTCATAAGGTTTTTGTTAAGTTGAAGTTGGGTTGAAAGCTTGGAGTTAAGTGAAACCTATAGGTAACTGAATGACTAAGAGATTGAATTGCTTTTGTAATAGAAATTTATGTTGTCAGTGAAGTTGATTAGTTGAAATCTCTTACTGCAAGCAAAATTTTTATGAGAGTGAGTCTTTGTGTAAATTGTTAAGTTTAGGTTCCAGAGGCATAAGGTAATAGGATTTGTTCGTATGTATTCTATTCGTAGTTGTCTTGAAATGAAGATGTTGTAAGAACATGATGTCTCTTGTCAGTGTATGTGGATCTTGATGATGTACTTATTGTGTCATGAATTTATTTCAATGGGTTTAAATTTCCTTCATGTATGTGTTGAAATCAAGCTTGTGATTAGTGTGGAAATGGGGAGATCTTGTAATTGTAATGAGAAACTATTTGGTTCATATCTGTGATTGGAAGAGCAAGATGACCCATACCTTGCTCTGGATATGTGTTATGATTATTGCGATTGATGACTGAAAGTTTTCGGACAATGATCTAAAGGTTGGTTATCGTGACTATGTTTTGTATGCAAGAAGGGAAATGCCTTGCATTGTTTATGTATACTTATCAGTATGAAAGTGATTGTCTTGCTTGATGGTTCGGGTTTCTAGATGCAGGTAGGGGAGTGGCTTTCAATGTGGGGCCGGTGCCCAAAGTGGCTGTCAGGATAACCCATTGAAAGTTGTTAATTAAGTGAAAACCTAAAAATAAACTGGGGGGAAAAGGGTAAAATACACATTAACAAGATAATTGGATTTCCTCTCCCATGCCTGTAGTGCTCGTTTAGACTAAGGATGGGTGGAGAAGGCCTGGTCGGCAAGATCAACTTCCTTGTCCTCACGAAAGGAAGGTTGATGCCGCATGAGTCACCCTATGGGGCCGGTGCCTAGTGTGAGGCTGTCAGGATAACCATAGATGGGGGCCGGCGCCTAGTGAGAGGCTGTCAAGATAACCCATGTTAGGATCGTGCGATGACACTCTCCCTACTGTAGCCTAGCATTCCCTAGTTGTATTCTCCCCATTTGTCGTGTGTGGCCTCTGGAAGTGATATTGAGTTGTTTGTGATGTTGTCATGTGTTGTGATGGAGTTATGTTTAGTCCTTGTTTCTATTAGGCACTTGTCTACCTAACTGTATGATGTTGTGGGACCTTATGTTATCTCCTAGCATGGGGGGTGGACCTCAGGGTTCCACATGGTCGGGTGGATGTGCTTTATCTCCATTGGTTTTTCCTTGCCATTATTCGTGTGCAAGAAGGTTGTAACTCCTGTAGCAGTTTCAGATCATGTACCAGTTGATGAAGACAATTATTTATGCTCATGTACTATCCTGTGTATCAGGTTATTAATAATGTTTGTAATCCATTGTAAATGAAAGTTGGTGATGTAAACAATATTATGTTGTATCCTCTTATGTATGAAAAACTGAAGTTGTATTTTTATGGATGATTATTTATTTGATGTCATGGAAATGTATAAGGTTATTCAATTAATGTAATAAATTTAGAATGAATTATTGTTGTCAAGTTAATGTGTGATGTGTGAGAGAACATGATCGAAGTTTTGTCAGTAATGCCGCCATGGAACCCTGGGAGAATGTTGCTTAGTACAGATAAGTTAAATGTTACCTTGTTATTCCTTGTATTTAAAAAAAAAAATTGTTCGATTTGTTTAGTGTAATTGTGTTGTTCTCTAGTGTTTCATGGTGGGGTGTTACATAGCTTGAGACCATATGTAATGGTATCTTTAGTAATTATGCGGATTAATCACTTTTTAATATATAGTTGTCATGGGAAGATCTCTAGATACTTATATATTATGTGCATAGTGATATTCTATCAATTTCCAATTGCATATAAATGTTCTATCTAGAATTCTTAAGTTTAAGAATAGATTTCATTTCATTTACATTCAACTATACACAAGTATAGCTCATCATCTAGTTTGAATTCTTTTGGTGTTTGAGTGGTGAAGAATAGATACATGTTGTCTCTAGTTTTCTTTACTTTTTATGTTACTAATTTGTGACATTCAATTATTTTATTATATTATTGAAGATCTATCTAGGCATACATTCTAATTTCTTTTGTTTCATTTAGAGTAGCAACCATGATTTTCTATAACCTTTCGTATGTTACTTACGTGTATCATTAAATGTGAATTGTTCTTGTATGGGTTCTCTTGGATTGGTCTTTCTTGTTCACCTTGGTGCATTAGAATATTCATAATGATGTATAGCTTGATTCCACATGTAATGGGATCTTTGGTAATTATGTGGATTGATCACTTTTTAATATATAGTTGTCATGGGAAGATCTCTAGATACTTATATATTATGTGCATAGTGAGATTTTATCAATTTCCAATTGCATATAAATGTTCCATCTAGAATTCTTAAGTTCGAGAATAGATTTCATTTCATTTACATTCAACTGGACACAAGTATAGCTCATCATCTAGTTTGAATTCTTTTAGTGTTTGAGTGGTGAAGAATAGATACATGTTGTCTCTAGTTTTCTTTATTTTTTATGTTACTAATTTGTGACATTCAATTTTTTTATTATATTATCCAAGATCTATCTAGGCATACATTGTAATTTATTTTATTTAGCTTAGAGTAGCAACCATGATTTTATATAACCTTTCCTATGTTACTTTCGTGTATCATTAAATGTGAATTGTTCTTGTATGGGTTCTCTTGGATTGGTCTTTCTTATTCACCTTGTTGCATTAGAATATTCATAATGATGTATAGGTTGAGACCACATGTAATGGGTGTAGTGCCCCTCAACTTGTCGTCTATCAGATTGATGTTTGTTTAGTAGTATTAGACTTTAAGACAGTATCTTAGACCGTAGATGATGGATCTCTTGTTATCTTGTTAATTCATTATGGACCTAATCATTATGATAACAGATGTTGATTTATGCTTTAGAACTTGATAGATGAATTAGATGTTACAGATGTTTTGATGTTATTCACTATATTTAATTGTAAGATAGTTGATCGTTTTATGTTGATTGACTAGTAAACGGAAAATCTTGTTCAATATAGTTAATTGTTTATTCATAAACGTGAATGGAACAGTGTCGTATTACTCGCTCTCGAGTACCCTACCCCATTGCGATTTCCATTTACTACAGGACTACATGTGGATATATATCTTGTTATGTTTAACCGTGCGTTGCTGCAGGATGCAGGTACTAGGCACCGACTCCACCTGATTACCAGGTCTGAGCATGCCTTCGCCAATGGATTAGTTGTTTGGAGTTAACGTGAGGTCCCATGTCAGTGTTGTCTGGTTGTCAGTTTATCCTTTTGGTCATTGTCTGTCATTCGATCATGACTTGTAGACAGGTAATATTGCACCTTGGAGTCTAACTAGGTCAGAAGGTGTCTAAGTGTGTAAGGTAGTGTTGTGTTTTAATTAGAATCATTATATGAAAGAATATAAATGTTGATAATTGAGCATAATATCGATAGTTGTTAATTATTGTTGTAAATAAATTATTATTTTATTAGAAGTATAGTTGTTAAATAAAGATTGTAAGAAATTTTGTATTATTTAATATAATATTATTTATAATAAATATTTAAATAAATAAAATAGTTGTAGTCATGTTGTAAATTGTGATTTACAACTTAATTAATAAAATAAATTAAAATATAGTTACAAAATTATAGATTGACGTAATATTACAATTTTGTTAATAACAATATGGTTGGTCAGCTATAAAGAAATTAAATTTTGTCAGAATTATGTGTTAGTATTAAAAAAAGATTAACCTCTAGGGATCATGAAATTAAATAAAAATATATCTTGAGGAGGGAGATGCACGGGATCGCGTGCTGAGTTCCTTGGAAGATGGAAGGGACTGATTTATAAAAGGGAAGGTTGTAGAGGCAAAGGGGGGAATTGCAGGTAGAAGAAGAGAGAAGAAGGCAGGGAAAAGAAGCTTGGAACTACAGCAATTGAAAACAGACTTGTCGATTCGATATCAAAGCCAGGTTCCACTGAATGCCTAATTTATGAATCTGAACATGTTTGGTTGATTGCTTCTTTAATTGCAAATGAAATTATTTTGGTTAAATGGTTTTCTGCCTGAACCGTCTGTCACTTTTGCAAATGTTTATTTTCTGTGGACGGATTTAGATGTAGATCTTTGGGTCTGTAATAAATGGAATTTTCCTTACAATTCTCCCACCGTCCTCCAAACCTATTTACTGATTAGTGTTTCTATCTGCAAATTAGACGACTTGATATCTGAGGAGTAGATAAGATCATTGCATTCTCATTGATATCTATATTGGAATCAACAGCTTAGTAATTGTTTCCCTAGGTTACATTCAAAGGAGATCGCCTTTATGAGGTTTCCATCTCGTAGATGCCATGATGTGTTTTCTGTATTTCACCTTCTCTCTTAGCCATTAGTTATCCTTCTAACAACTTCTATGCAATCGATTAGATATGCCAAAACATTGCCATGATGAGTGGAATGCTCATCGAACTCTTTTACATGGCATTAACAGTGCATTTTTGCCAATTTTGTATGCAATCTTAGATTAGCGCATAAATGTTAGTGTTTGAAGATACAAGATGACATTTCCTTGAGATCTCTCTTCTTGTAAACTTCTTGCACAGATTCAATCATGTATTGTTTTCTGCAATTCTGTATCCTCTCAGACATTTATCTGTTCTATCAACATTCATCCGGCACTGCCATCATCAGCAATCAATTTGGAATTGGCGGCAATGCTTAAATCGGTGTTTATGTCATCAATGAATCTTCCAATCCTTAAACGATGTATCTGTACTTATCATCACACCCTAACTGCGGATTACCAAACCCTATTTAACAAAACATAACATTGTTCCTAACCGAACAAGAACAAATCTGGGGCATTGTCAATATCTTCTGCATTGTGGAAGATTTTAGTTTGCTCAAAATATACTAGTCTCCAGGCACACACATTGTATTAATTTTGCGATGTACGTTTTGATTCCAGGTAAATGAATACAATGGATGCCATGATATTTTAGTATCCTTTTGTCTACACATGTTTTAACCTCAAGTTATTTTGAAATTTTATTAGATTTTACAACTATGTAGATTGTCAGCCTTCTAATCTAAACCCTAGCACCTCTGTAAAGTAGGTATATTTCTGGAAACTATCAATTTCAAAAATCACGATATACCTATTATACAAGTTATAAATATCAGTCAAACAGATTAGCATAAGCAGTTAAAAAAAAATCACCGATACTTGAACCTGAAACCTACATCACCAACATCTTCCTTAATTTTAGATCTGAGGAAGGTATCAGGCTAGCTTTTACCAGAAATATCTTTCTCACCAAAGGATGTTAACTCCAGTTGGCACTTTTGGTTGGCAGTAGGTGGTAACGTGTTTGATGTTCCACATGGCATCAAACCTCCGATCTTTTGAATGCCACGAATCCTCTCAATTGTAATTATTTGTAATTTCTTTTTGTTTTGGCTACCTATCCTGCAAATCGATCCATTCCATTAGGTCGCTATTTCCAGCCAGACGCCGTTTTGTGTGTACCAGCGACCATTGCAAACATGGCCATACAACCACCACAGATTTAACTGGTTTCTCAATGAAAAAGTTTGGGGTGTCCTCAAGATAGCCAGCGAAGGCAAGATGGTCAACCATGCACAAATAATAATCAATTGTTGGTGTAATGTAATAATGGTTACAAATGTGATTTGAGCAGCTGATTGTTCCTTATATCTTATTGTCTCATTAATGGTCAATTCTCAAACACCTGAATATATCATAAACTCAATAACAAACTCGACAGGCTCGGCAGCGATAGTGTAATGGAAAAATCATTGACTTAGTCCTTCTTGCAAATCAGAAAGCTTTTCCAGTAAATTAACAAATATAGTCCGCATACAAATTTGAAATGAGATTGCTGTGTTGGCAAAATCCTTATCTTCTTTTCAGATATCACATCATAAACATTCTCCAGTTTCCTATTTATTCATTGACCGGGCTATTATTAAGATTTACATTAGATTTACTAAACGATTACATCTCAAGTAGTTCTCTATAGAATTTAGATGACAACCATAGTGTGCATTATGGAGAGTTCTTGAGACCCTTGCAACAATTCCATTTTGTATATATCCTGCAATCATTCTATTACTATGGATCACTGCTTTACCTGGGCACACTTCTGAGAGGTTCCTTCCTATAGATCACACCCTCGCATTAGTTTAACAGACTGCAATACAATCCACACAACCGACACAGGCTTAACTGATGGAGTTGGCACTTCCTCTGAAGGCCGGTGCAGCAAGGGAGTCAGCTGAGCACATACAGCGATCAGCAATTTGAAAACTACTGAGAGTTGTAATCTATCAATTTCTGTCAGAAATTAAACCTGAGGGGAAGTGTTTTCTGAACTTGTAATTACACTTTTCATGTTTGGAGATCTATACAACAGCTGGAAGCATGAACAAGATGCTGGGATCTCAAAGAACGTCCTTGGATACCGTAAAAACTTAGCCATCAAACCTATTGCCTTCGTTATTTTCTTTGTGATCACGAGATGCCGTCAATTTTATTAGATTTGCAAGTTGAGGAAGTTGTTAGACTAATCAAATGTCATCCATTTCAATAATAAAACAGTCAATAGCAATTTTACTCCTCATTGAGAATCTATACAAGCTGTTCACATTCCCTTCAAATAGGTTCATTTACAATTCTCTTGCAAGACAGTAGGTTATAATAAACATAGTAGAGGTATTTGTATGGGAATCAAAATGCCTTGGGAACAAAACGTAGCTTATACAACTATCAAGTGATGGTCGCTTGAGAAATGACCATCTCGATCTTTTCTTGGACAGAATCAAACATCGTCGACGTCGTTACCATGAACAATTCAAAGTATATTAAACTGTCTTTTGGGCAAGGTCAAAAGAATACTGGAAAGACCGTATTTAGGGCAGATCCTTGAGGAAAAATGAAACGTTAATGTTCATCGTTGACGGTTGGACCTTTTTCCTTGTTAGATTGTCGTATAGTTACAAGGTAATGTCTTAGTGATATTATACAATCCGTTGTTGGAAAGGTACGTTAATCGGTGTTACGATTGTTATATTTTTGTATTTTGTGATTTATTTTTAGAAACAACATGAAGAGCATTTAAATAATTAGTCGTAATGTAATGCATTTAATTTAAACTCAATTGGTTTGGAAAAGAAATAATGCAATTTAATGTTCATTTTATTATGGAAGTTGTTTACATTGAACAGAGAAGAAATTGTAGTGTTAACTCTAGAACTGTATTAAACTGTATGAGTTAAGTATTTCTATTGTTGTAAAGAGTCGAATTGAGAGTGGTCAAACTCAAATTCTAGAGGCTTAGTATGTCATAGTTGAGTTCGTGCGACATGTGGATAAGTGTTTTAGTGTTGTGACGTTATAACAAACATGTGGTTTTAGTTGTATGAAGTATAATGAAGTATTGTCAAGTTGATAATGTGTTTTGTGAAGTAATATTCTTTGGATGAGATATCAAACCACTTGTGATCTTATTGTACCTGTTTTGTCGTATTGTTATATGGAGAGACCAGGAATCTGTAAAAGAGTAAAGTGTTGTAATGCTATAGACATTGGATAACAATTGGTGTTATGATTTTGTTCGTAATGCAAGAGGGTTTATACCTTGCAATGAACATGTATGTGTACTATTACAATGCCTTGTATGATGTTTTAGGTTTACTAGGTGTTAGGAAGGAGAGTGGCTTTCAACATGGGGCCGGAGCCCAAAGTGGCAGTCAGGATAACCCGTTGAAAGTAGATTAATCAAGTGATAACCTAAAATGAACTAGGGGGTTAAGGGTAGATTTCACATTAAACAAGATTAATGGATTCCTCTCCCATGACCTGTAGTGCTTGTTTAGACTAAGGATGGGTAGAGAAGGCCTGGTTGGCATGATTGACTTCCTTGTCCTCATGAAAGGAAGGTCGATTCCGCATGTGTCACCCTATGGGGCCGGCGCCTAGAGAGAGGCTATCAGGATAACCATAGATGGGGGCCGGCGCCTAGTGAGAGGCTGTCAAGATAACCCATGCTAGGACCGTGTGATGACACTCTCCCTACTACAACCTAGCATTCCTTGTTTGGTCTCTCCCCATTTGTTAAGTGTTGCCTCTGGAAGATGTGTTGTGTTGTTTATGTTATTACCATATGTTGTATTAGAGTTTGGTCATCCTTTGTTCATGTTAGTCCTTGTCTACCTAACTGTCATTGTTTGGGACCGCATGTTAACTCCTAGCTCAGGGGGTGGACCTTAGGGTTCCACATGGTCGAGTGGAAGAGCTTCCTTATCCATTGGTTATTCTTGTCAAAGTTCATGTGCAGAAAAGATTTATCTTGGTTTTCAGACAATTGTACTTGTACCAGTTGATGAAGATGTATGTGTATAATCTTGTACTAGACTTGTGTAACAGATCATTCATAACGTATGTAATTCTGATGTAGTCTGAAAATGGCAATGTAATGATGTAATGATGTAATGATGTACTTATGTGTAAGGAAAGCATTTCAGTTATGTATATGATCATGTAGATTGAATTATTTGACAATATGTAATGAATATGAATAAGTTATTTAATTGTGCATTGGATTTAGATCAGTTACTGATGCATGTTAGATTATGTGAGTTGAATTGTTAAGTAATGCAGCCTTGAAACCTTGGAGAACATGTCATAAGTTTAATGGTGTAATTAGTTGTGTTAACATTACTTTGTTATTTTAATCACTTTAAAAAAAAATTTCCTATTTCATATGGCTTAAATGTGAATTTCTCTAAGGTGTTCAGGGCAGGGCGTTACAATGGGATCTTTGGTAATTATGTGGATTGATCACTTTTTAATATATAGTTGTCATGGGAAGATCTCTAGATACTTATATATTATGTGCATAATTAGATTTTATCAATTTCCAATTGCATATAAATGTTCCATCTAGAATTATTAATTTCAAGAATAGATTTGATTTCATTTACATTCAACTAGACACAAGTATAGCTCATCATCTAGTTTGAATTCTTTGCCTGCACAATCAAATTCATGTGTATTGGATTATATGGAATTCTTAAGTTCAAGAATATATTTGATTTCATTTACATTCAACTAGACACAATTATAGCTCATCATCTAGTTTGAATTCTTTGCATGCACAATCAAAGTCATGTGTAAATATTAGATTATATGGAATTCTTAATTTCATATAGCATCATATATATGCACAATTTATAGAGTATTTAACTTTATTCACCACCACTTAATTTCAAATACATACTTTCAATATTACACTTTACCTATGATATAGTGATTTGAACCTATGAATCCTTCTATTGTCCTCTAGATAGGTGTTTATACATGTTATATAGACTTGAATAATCTTGTCAATGATATTAGAAGTCATTATAAACCAAAAAAAAAAAGAATAATTCAAAGTTTTCTTAAATTTTATTAGCCATATAAAAACATGTGACAAAACTATCAATATTGGACACATCCAATAAGAGACTAATTTGAAATACAAATATTGTATAAAAACTATATTTTAATTCACAAGATTCAATAGATATAAATCAAATTAAATTATTCATCATTTTGAAAAGTTATTACACAACATAATTTATCTATTTTTCCATACATTCCCAAATATTTTATAAAAATATTCCTACCAATGCCTAGGGTGTTGACATCATTTCTCAATCATTAATTATAACATCACATCTACAAGAAACATTTCAAAAACAAATTGATATTTTTCCATAAAATGCAATTTAAATTTAACATATAATTTATACATACATAGCATGTTTCAACTATATGTATATATGTGCAAGTGAATATATACACAGGTATAAGTAAATTTATATGCATCTACAAGTAAACATATATACACATTTACACTATAAGTTAAAACTTCATTTTATCTAAATTAAGACTCGTATATTCAAAGGAAAACATCCATACAAATCTATATAACTAAACATCTAAATGTGCATATATACATGTATCATATATATAAAGAAAAAACATAAAGTCTAACTGCAACATGTAAACTCAATATAACATCAAGTCTAACTGCAACATGTCATGGGAGTTTGGGAAAACATAACAAAGACATGAATACATCTAACTGCAACATCATCACTCGTGCCTCCTATGGGCAGAATGGGCCTCACTCAACCTAGGACTAGAATGATGAGCTGAGCCCTGTACTAATCCCCGTCTCGAGCCCTATCATGAGCCCTGTCCTAAACCCTATGTATCTAACCCCATCCATCTATGAATATCTAAGTAATGTGTAGATCCTTGACCATAAAAATTATCTCTATTAAATTAATTTTATATATAAATTAAAAAAATATGAAATCTCAAGTACATGTTCAAATTTTATACAATTAAATACTAAATACCTCGCATCCAGCCTCAACCACATCTATTGTCTGATGCACAGTGTCATGTCCTAGAACCTCTCTCGTCGGTCCCTAATGTAAGACTGATTAAATAAGAGTCAACACATGCATGATGCACAAGACTAAATTTTATAATTTAAATATATATTATTTATTTAACAAAAAAATTACACAATAGATTAAACACAAAATTTAAAATGTATATCTCACCATTAGCAACCTGTGTAGCTCCATGGATGACCCTCCCAATCCCACTAAGGTCAGATAAATCGAGGGTCATCACAATGTTATCCTCAAACAGAAGTCCATGGAATGATCCTAGTGCGTAAGGTGGCACAATACTAGCATCAGGCTGTGATGGAATTTGTTGTGAAGGCACTGCGTGAGTCATATGTGTAGCTCGGTGATCACTGCACTGACTGACAAATGTGGACACAGTCTTGAGAGGGATCCTATACTCTGAACTGACAAACTGATATGTAGAAAGTAGATCCTACCCCAGACATGTACTCAATCTACGTAAAGCACCCTCTCCAGAAGTCTGCGCAACATCACGTGGTGAAACTATGTCAGCACGTATGTAAGGATCATAACTGGCGGAAGTCAAATCAACTAATCCTATGTTGGTGCATGGATGCAACATATATCTACCAACCCGATCTGATTCCAAGCGGTCAACGTCACTGGCAATAGAACCTAAACTCTCAAAAATGTGTTGTCTCGATGATGCAACTGCCGCCTCAGCTGATTGTCCTAGATTCAACCTTTTGGGAAGTACCAAAAGTTTGGGACCCACTAATGCCCTCTTATCAATGGGCGGATCTTGATTAGGACATTAGAATTTCTCTGAAAACCTCCCAAAACCCTGTCCCGCATGTCGAGGGATAGATGTAAAATCAACATCAAGTCATAAATGAATTGCAACATATAATTGTTTACAAAAATACAAGGGCAACTCATCATTATGTGGTCATCTATGATGTGCTACTAACCACTTAGGATATATAAGTGGTGAAACAACAACATCTGTACACCTGGTGACAAAATAGCCCCGCTCTGTCCAGTCCCTAATAATGTGGAAACATACTATGCACCATATCCAATGAACTGGCCCTATTAACTGCTGGCCATTTCATTGTCCCAGTAATAGTACTAGCAAGTGACACATAAAAATCCTCAATACTCAAATCATCATAGGGATTGTATGATTTGACTATGTCAATCATACGAGTAAACTCTGCTCTAATCCCCACCAACCTGTCTCTATTAGACAGGTTTGGTGTACTATGGATCGTCTGATCTAAATGTGTCAAAGCATTATTTAGTCTATCGAGAGTGGAAGCATATAAATTGCTCTTAACACTATGCGCATCAGCACTATTATGCTCACTATTATGAGCATCACTATGATGAGACGCCATATCAGATGCCATGTATGCAAATTTCGGCATTTTAAAAAAAATTGAACATACATTTAATTTATAAAATGAAAATACATTCAATTTTTGCATTTAAATTAACAAAACTAAAAACATTTAAAATCTAAGAATTAAATACACATGAACAATCTACACATTTAAATTAGTTACAAAACTATCTAAACATTTATATTAAATCAAGACACAACAAGGAGTATTTAAAACATGAAACAACCTACGTGTTCTTAAATACTAAATTAGTTATTGTGGGTCACATATACCAAGGCAAGCAGGTTTCAAGTATGTGCACATATTTCAAATACATATCCAAGTTCAGATCCACATTTACATCAAGATTAATTTTGTATCCTAAAGGCAAAATCTAACTCCCACAACCCACTCTCTAGATCGATTTGTGCACACAGCATACTAGATTGCAATAAAGCAAGCAAATTACTTGGATTTTACATAGGTGTATGAATGTGTTAGGAAGTGTGTTCTAATCGCCTAAATGTTTTTTTTAATTTTCTACTAAAGAAAATTCTATGTTAATACATAAAATAGAAAATATATACCAAATGCAACTAAATTTTATATCTTCTCATTTCAATATGTAGATTTTGAGATGAATGCAACTAAGATGCAAGCAAAAATGCATATTTTTACAAATGAAAGTTTTATTGAATGATTCTTATATAAAATTAAAACTTTTCAAGAATGCAATTTTACAGCTTTTCAAAATGATAAGAATTCAATTGTTTGCAATTTGACAAGTTTCCATTTTAATAGTATTAGGATTTTAATTTTAAAATTCAATATAAGATAAATTATAATTTCTCTTCAATGTCTTTCCCTAAAATGCAATCTAGGTTTTTTAAAACTTTCAAACTAATAATGTATTTTGATTTCAAATCTTGAATAAAAATGCAAGTTTTATTGAAATAAATGTAAATACAAAACTCACTAATCTATTTCTATAATGGCAAAGCTATCCTTTTGAATTGAAATACATTAAAGTTCAAATTTCCCATTCTCAACAAATAGATTTTTCCTATTGAAATGAATGTAAATTTGAGAAGACCAAGTAAATACAAAATGACTATATTTGGGGTTTTCAATGGTTTTTGGATGGCCAAAAGTGCAATCCTATCACACATATAATGTTGTTAGGAAAATGACAACTAATTCAACAATGAATGTCCTAGTTTTCTACTAGTTTGAACTATTTTTTCCAAGTGAAGATCAAAATAGGGGCCTTTAGTAACCAAAATAGTGGAGGCAAATAGGATTTTAAATATTGGTAATGGGTTGGAATCACTTTTGATTGAGGGATTACATGATATAGAATAACCATTTGCAATCCAAAGACTAATAGAATAATTTGTTTTGAAATGTATAGGCAAGAAAACCATAAAAAGAGATGACTTTTCAAGCAAGGTTTCTAGATAGAAATCTTATTTTGACAAGAATGGATTCAACATAGTTATAAAATTAAATAATCTACTCCAACCATGAAGAAATGCAATCTAAATTTAATCGATCTCATTCAAGATCTATGTTAAACTAATTTACTCTAATTTTAATTGAAGATAAGAAAATAAAATAAAATTTAATCTAATCTACTTGCAAAATAAATGGGAAGATTCAAACCTAGAGTGAAGTGATGTAGTTGTGGAGTTAAATGAAGTAAATTTGGTCCTCAAATTGAGCTCTTTCTCTAATTCTAGAGCAAATAATAAATCCAAAAGGTTCCTAAAGTTGAGTAAGGATGAGAAATCAACAAATAAAGGTTGTATATGAAGTCAAATGGTTTGGGATGTCTTCCTCTAGTCTTCACATACTAAAAAATGGGAAAAATGATGAAGATTTATAAGAGAAGAAGATGGTAGATTAAGGGTTTAGGGTTGATGGCATAGCCTTCTAGTCACTTCACAATTCTTAATCAGAAATCAATCACAAGCTTAATGTAGGAAAATGACAGGAGATACGAAACAAGAAAGCCAAGAAGTAATGGAAAAGAGATTTCTTTATTATTGAATATTGTTGTTCATTACAAACATATGTCAACTCTACACACTGGCCTCATAAAACTATTGATATACAAAATTTTAGAGAGACATAAACTCTCAACCCTTCTCTTTGGCAATACTCCAGTCTCTAGATAATCGACATCTCTAGACCATCGACTCTTCAGAAAAAAAAAATGACCTCCCTCTCTTTTCTCAGCCGTTGACTATATCTATGTCCATCCACCTGTGAATTGAGCCATCGAAACTTAGAAAAGGTTCTGTAGAAAGAAAGAACTTTTCTCCATGTTACTGCTACCAGGAGAAACCACAATGCCCATGACCTATCACCAAGGAGAAACATTCTGTAGAAGATCGAACCATAACCGTTGTCACTGTCAGGAATGATAACTGTCGCCCAAACAAGGATAATGCAGCCACCGAGGAGAAAGTCACGATGACCATGACCTGCACATAAATGTCTACTGCAGAAGAACTAACAATCACCGCCAGGAAAGAGACTGCCCATGACACCCCATAAGCAGAAGATTCCAGACAAGGAATCGAGAAAGAAAAGATAGCCAAACGACCATGAACGCCAAGGAAAAAGATTTCTGCATTAAGCATGATCACCTAAATAAAGGAGAATAAGTGTTGTTTCTAATTTGGTCGATTCATATAGGAGGGAAAAATCAAATCCGCCAGCTGGTCTAGATTCTATCTTAGCAGGAAAGGAGGTTTTTTTATGTTTTATAACTGAAGTAATTGTCACCCACAACCTCCTCAAAATAGGAAGAATTAAAATGCAGAAAAAAGGTCGCCAAGAGAAAAGAAAGCCAAGCTAAAAAGATCTCCTATCAAAAAGGCAACAGGAGCGATAGGAAGCTCACACCAAAAACTGTAGAACAGAACCTGCATTATTCACCTACTAAACCAAAACATGTTAAACAAATAAAGCCAAAATTGTGAGAGATAGGATGCCCCTACATCAAACTCCCGGGCAGAAAGAAATCATGAGCCCTAGCTCATGAGATCTGCAACTGAATGACCCAACTTATTGATCTCGTCCTCAGTCAGCCATGATGCATCTTCCATGGGATGGTTGCACACTTGACAAGATACTTAAAATATTGCTTCTTATGGGTCTTCTTTAACACTTGTTTATCAAGATGTATTCTATTTGTTGTGGAATAGTGGTTGTCCCAACTTGTTCTTCATGAGATGAATCAGCTGCATCAACTTCTTCAACTTCTGAATCTCCTTTGTATGGATATAAATCTGCAACATTGAAAATGGGAGATATATTCAACTCTTCAGGCAGTGATATCTCATAAGCATTGGCTGAAAACTTCCTTAGTACTTTGCAAGGACCAATCTTTTTCATTTGAAGTTTAGTGTATGTCCCTGTAGGAAATCTCTCCTTTTGGAGATGTGTCAATACAAGGTCTCCAACTTGAAATTGTAGCTCTCTCTTCTTCAGATCAACATGCCTTTTATACTGTAGATTGCTATCTTCAATATTATTCTTCACCTTCTCTTGAATGTCATGAATGACTTGAGAAAACTCTTCCCCATCTACACTCCTTTTCTCCATTCCAGCAAGATCATGATGCTCAAACACACCTCTTGGATGCATACCATAAACCACATAGAAAAGGCTGAAACCTGTGCTTTTGTTAGGGGAATCATTATATGCAAATTCAGCTTGTGCTAACATAAGATCCCAACTTCCAGTTGACTTACCAACAAGACATCTCAATAAATTTCCAAGGCTTCTATTGACAACCTTGGTCTATCCATCCGTTTGAGGATGATAAGCAAAGCTAAAATTCAGATTTGTGCCCAACTTCTTCCATAGAGTCCTCTAGAAATTACCCACAAATTTTGTATCCCTGTCAGAAACAATACTTCTTGGTATACCATGCAGCCTTACAACTTATTTAAAGAACAAATTTGCAATATTAGTGGCATCACTAGTCTTCTTACGTAGTATAAAATGCACCATTTTTTAAAATCTATCAACTACAACAAAGATTGAATCATTACCCCTTTGTGTACAAGGTAAACCCAAAACAAAGTCCATACTCACAGAATCCCAAGGCCTAGTTGGAACCAGCAATGGCTGATATAGTGCCATATTTTGACTTCTTCCCTTAGCATGTTAACAAACTTTGCATCTCTCCACATATCTTCTCACATCTACCTTCATGCTTGGCCAATAATAATGAGTGCTCAACTGCTGAAAAGTCTTATCCTGTCCAAAGTGACCAGCAAGATTGCCACTATGTTTTTCCTTCAACAAAATCTCTCATGGAGCCTTGAGGAATACATAACTTATTTTCCTTAAACAATAAACCTTCTTGTATCATATAATCATTCCATGGCTCTTTATTCCTACAAACAGGATCACTGCAAGCTACAAATGCTTCTCCAAAATCTGCATCTTCTGCATACAACTCTTTCAAACTTTCAAATCCCATACTATTAGTTTTAATCTCACATAACAACAATTTCTTCCTACTTAAAGCATCAGCAACTTTATTCATTTGACCACTTTTATGCTTCAAAACAAAATTAAAACTCTGAATATACTCAACCTATTTAGCATGCCTCTGATTCAATTTGTGTTGGCTATTGATGAACTGCAAAGCATGATTATCTGTATACACAATAAATTCTTTGGGCAAAATATAATGTCTCCATTTCTTGAGGGATTGAACCAAAGAATAAAATTCCAAATCATAAGAAGAATACTTTCTTTTTGCATCATTTAATTTCTCACTAAAATAAGTAACTAGTTTTCCCTCTTGACTTAAAACTGCCCCTATAGCCAAACCACTAGCATCACATTCAACTTGAAACACTTTATCAAAATTAGTCAAAGCAAGTATGGGTTGTTCACTCACCTTCTTTTTCAGAAATCTAAAATTTTCTTCAGCCTCTTTAGTCCACACAAATGTTTTTCTACTTCCCTTAATAGTCTCCAAAATCGGTGCTACAACATGACTGAAATTTCTTATAAACTTTCTGTAAAAACTAGAAAGACCATGAAAACTTCTTACCTCCATGATACTCTTTAGTGATGGCCAATCAAGTATAGCCTGAACCTTCTCCTTATCCATCTTCAATCCATCCTTTGACACCACAAAGCCCAAGTAAACTAGTTCAGTTTACAAAAACACACACTTCTTCAAGTTAATCTGCAACTTTTCTTCATGTAGCCTCTTCATAACTTGCCTCAAATGCTCAAGGTGCTCCTCTTTTGACCTGCTAAACACTAAAATATCATCCAAATACACAACCACAAATTTACCAATAAATGGTTTCAAAACCTCATTCATTAAACGCATAAAAGTACTAGGAACATTAGACAACCCAAAAGGCATAACCAGCCACTCATATAACCCATCACTAGTCTTAAAAGCAGTTTTCTACTCATCCCCAGGTCTGATTCTAATTTGGTGATGACCACTTTTCAAATCTATCTTAGAAAAATACATAGAACCACTCAAGCAATCCATCAAATCTTCAATCCTAGGGATGGGGAATCTATATCTTACCATGATTTTATTTATGGCCCTTGAATCAGTACACATACACCATTCTCCTTGTTTCTTTGGCACCAATACTGCAGGAAAAACACAAGGGCTTAGAATTTCTCTTATCAATCCCTTCTCCAAAAGCTCCTTCACTTGTTTCCTTATCTCTTCATTCTCCATAGGGATTAATCTATATGCAGCCTTATTCGAAAGGCTAGCACCTGGAATCAAGTCCATATGATGACTTATGCTTCTAATAGGAGGCAATTCATTAGGCAAATCATTAGCAACAATATCCATATTCTCATTCAACATATCTTTTATCTCAATAGGCAAATCATCCAACTTTGTAGAAGTCATTACACATTGTGGTTTAGGAACCAAAGCAAAACCCATTTCTTCATTCTTCAAATCTTTCAAAAATTCTTTACCACTTACCAACATTACCCGATTACTGCTGCCGTTGTCCTCTTCTCTCTCCTTTATGGGCAGCAAGGTATGCTTCACTCCATCCTTCATAATGGTAAATGCATTCTCCTTTACATCATGGACTGAGTTTCTGTCAAATTGCCACCGTCTTCGAAGCAAAACATGGCACACATCCATGGGCATTATATCACATAAAACACAATCTTTATAACTTCCAATCTGAAAATCAACATAGGTCTGCTCACTAACCAATATTTGATGGCCTTTTTGTAACCACGTTACCTTATATGGAGTTGGGTGTTTAATCCTTTTAAGATTCAGCTTTTCTACCATTTCAGTGGCAACAATATTGTCAGTACTACCACCATCTATAATGAGCTTACAACATTTACCATGTGACTTACACTTTGTTCTAAACAAGGCTCTCCTTTGAATTGGTTCTTGACTCTCCTTATGTGGCTTCAATAATGTTCTCTTAAGCATCAAGGATTCTCCTAATTCTACTCCATCCTTGAGACATAGTGGAGATCCCACACTTTCTTGATCAGCCTGAACAACTTGATTGCTTCTTTCAAATTTTGGAGTGTCCTCCTTGTGAAGATTCAGTACAGTCCCAACTCTTGTGTCCAAATTGATTGCACTTGTAACATTTTCCCACAAATCCTCTTCCTCTACCTTTTGAACCACCTCTTCCATAAGATCTTCCTCCTCTATTTTGAAAGTCACCTCTTTCATTGTGGGTTGTCCCACTCAAACTTCTAGCTTCTTCACTTTGATGATGTTTCTGTCCTCTACCAAATTATTGTCCTCTTCCTCTAAAACCTCTTCCTCTCTTCTTCTCTTGCTGACTTTGCTTTCTTTGCAGCTTCTCTTCTGCCTTTAAGGCAAGTTGGTAAGCCTCTTCCAGGCTTCTAGGAGACAAAAGACTCATCTCATCTTGTAGGTTGTATCTTAGACCATTCACATAATAGGCTATCTTCTCCACATCTTCTTCAGCATGCCCAGACCAGATTATAAGCTTGTAGAATTCTTCAGTATAATCTTTTATAGACATATCCTTCTGCTTCAAATTTTGTAATCTCTTAAAGAGATCAGCCTAATAGTCACTAGGAAAAAATTTAGCCTTCAACTTGGCCACCATCCTATCCCATGAGCTGATCTTTTCCTTATTTCTCTTTCTTCTTTTAGTTTGGACAAAGTCCCACCACATGGCAGCATGACCTTTCAATCTCGTGCATGCAAATTTTACTCTTTTATCTTCTGCTACACCCTCATATTCAAAATATTTGTCCAAGTCATTTATCCAATCGATTAATTCTTCACCATTAAGGCTTCTAGCATAAGTAGGCACATCAATCTTGGGTTTGGATCCCAAATTCATGACTGACTTTATCAGCCTTTCATGAAATTCATCTCTCAGTTCTACCTGTCCTTCCTCATTTCCTTCTCTCTGTGGTTCTTCTTCCTCATCACTTAAATCTTCAATATCTAGGGTTCCTCTTCTTTGTGCCCTCTCAAAAGCATCCATCCTTTCAATCAAATGCTGCATCAAATATGGGTCACGTTGGTCCCTTCGGCCTCTGCCCATCCTTCTTGAAGGCATATTGACCACTTTCAATACCCAATCTCAAACCTTTGATCTGATACCAATCTAATGGCACAACCCTCCAGTCACTTCACAATTCTTAATCAGAAATCAATCACAAGCTTAATGCAGGAAAATGATAGGAGATATGAAACAAGAAAGCCAAGAAGTAATGGAAAAGAGATTTCTTTATTATTGAATATTGTTGTTCATTACAAACATATGTCGACTCTACACACCAACCTCATAGAACTACTGATATACAAAATTTTAGAGAGACATAAAGTCTCAACCCTTCTCTTTGGCAATACTCCAGTCTCCAGATAATCAGCCTCTCCAGACCATCGACTCTTCAGAAAAAAATGACCTCCCTCTCTTTTCTCATCTGTTGACTATATCTCTATCCATCCACCTGTGAATCGAGTCGTCCAAACTTAGAAAAGGTTTTGCAGAAAGAAAGAACTTTTCTCCACGTCGCTGCTACTGGGAGAAACCACGATGCCCACAACCTGTCACCAAGGAGAAATGTTCTGCAAAAGACCAAACCATAACCACTGTCGCTGCCAGGAATGATAACTGTCACCTAAACAAGGATAATGCAGCCTCCAGGGAGAAAGTCACGATGACCATGACCTGCACATAAATGTCTACTGTAGAAGAAATAACAATTGCCGCCAGGAAAGAGACTACCCACAATGCCCCATAAGCAGAAGATTCCAGACAAGGAATCGAGAAAGAAAAGATAGCCAAATGACCATGAACACCAAGGAAAAAACTTTCTACATGAAGCACGGTCGCCTAAATAAAGAAGAATAAGTGTTGTTTCTAATTTAGTCGATTCATATAGAAGGAGGGAAAAATCAAATCTGCCAGCTGGTCCAGATTCTATCTTAGCAGGAAAGGAGGTTTTTTTATGTTTTATAACTGAAGTAATTGTCACCCACGACAACCTCAAAATAGACAGAATTAAAATGCAGAGAAAAGGTTTCCAAGAGAAAAGAAAGCCAAGCCAAAAAGATCTCCTATCAAAAAGGCGACAGGAGCGACAGGAACCTCACACCAAAAACTGCAGAACAAAACCTGCATTATTCACCTACAAAACCAAAACATGTTAAACAAATAAAGCCAAAATTGTGAGAGACAAGATGCCCCTGCATCAAGGGTTAATAAGGCTTGGGAAGGAGCATTACAATATCTAATGAAATTCAAGGTTTGAATTCTAGCATTACAAATTTTGCCCCTTTGAAATCATGTGAATGCATAGCTTTTTAGCAATTGACAATCTTGAAACTTTGCAACTATTGCAAAATTGATTTTATTGCATCTAAACCAGATTGGTTGCATATTCTTTGTAGTCATGTCTTTTTGCATAACCATGCTTCTAGTTTTGATTTTGTCCATCCCTCAGTAACTCTCTACCATGTACTCTATGGAAGAATATTGGGCTATAGTAGAATAAAAAAACCAATAATTCCATAGCAAAGGATCCCATGCTAACCTAGATAAAGAGCATCCATTTCCAATTGCAAATCATTATTTTCAACCAAAGTAGCTCAAAGTTTAGATATAACTTCTGCATAATAGATTTTTAGTAGGCCTGCTCCTGGAGGGAACTCAACTCGACGTTCTCAAGTCACTCTTAGACAAGCAGTAGGAATAATTTTTTTAGTAAATTCAACAACCTCTAACCTATGATTGGATGGAATTGAGTGGGGTGGTACAACATTCTTTTGTTACCTATCCTTTATCCTATATGAATTTTGATAGTTTGTCCAAAATCTCTCCTTTCATATGATATAGTCTTTTTAAAATTTCAATTGTCTTTTACAGTAAAAATGCCTAAATACAGCTATACAATTATGTCATATTTAAGCGTTGACCTTGTATAGTTGTATGTAGTCATTTTTAAAAAGACCGGGTATCATATGGAAGGAGAAAAGAATGTATCATATGAAAGGAGAGATTTTGAACAAACTGTAAAAATTCATATAGGATTATGATGATATATAATTTTTATACTATTTACTTATACTTAGGCATATCATAGTAGAATTAGGGTTTTATACTTTTGCAGTTGGCAAAATATCATTAACTAGACCTCCTCATTTATTGGCAGTAGAATTAGAATATGGAACTGTTGGCAAGAGACACTATATGGATTCATGGTTGTTGTCATTGATGGCAACAAAGGTCATCCCACATATCCGCAAGTCATGATATGTCTCTACCGGAAGTCAGATTGAAGATTGTGGTGGTCCGGTGAACAAGAACAGAGCATGTGGCAAGGTCCGACAGATTGGTCCGGATCTCTCAGAGGAAGTGTCTTGGTGCAGTGCGGATCTGGGGAAGTCAAGAGGACTATCTTGAGTAGTATATTCCAAGGATTTAGCCTCCGGAGATGGACAAGGAAAAAGATATGAATAGTTGAGTACCGGATTCCTGAGAGACAGTGAAAACAGAGGAAGAACTGACTGACTGAGTATCAAACTACTTTCCGGATGTGTTACAGATGATGATAAAGGTTGCGGAGGCATGAATCATGTTTGGCCGACATAATTGATGATATCTACAAGTATATGCTTGATCCGCATTGCTTGGTGAGCAAGGATTCAGCCGACAGAACTAAGTTTGTAAGAAACTAGACTGTTCCGGATGCCGACTAGAAAGATGATGAAATTACTTGTGCGGATATATATAGAGGATGGATTCAGTTGTGAAATGTGTGTGAGGATATGCGAACAAGTCCAGAATAGAGCAGAAGTAACAAGAAAGATCCGGTATGTGAAAGGACAGCAGACTAAAGAACAGAGGAAAGATGAAGTGCAGCAGATCAGTATACTGAACCTAACCGGAACTGAACTCCAGCATATGCAGATGCTTCCAATCAGTTCAAGACAGTGATTCTTATCACTTTGTAAGACAGTGTGTCTTCTTGTAGGCAGTGAGCCTCTTGTGAGCAGTGTGCTCGGGCAGTGAGCCCTAATTGGCAAGTGCCATTTTTGTAATTTCCTATTCTTCTAACAGAGAATAATTCTTGGGTTAATCACCCCGTGGTTTTCTCCCTTAACAGGGTTTCCACGTCAAAAATACTGTGTCATGTGTTTCTTACTTCATGGTTAATGTTTTGTGTTTGATTTTATGCTGCTTCAATTAGAAGGAAAGTTTAATAAGGGAAATAATTAGGATAACTGATTCACCCCCCCTCTCAGTTATCAACAGGAACAGTGTAGTACCTAGAGGTGGCATAGTGCAATCGACAGGCCTATGGGCTCGCTGGTTGTTGTGGGCTCCAGGCGGAACACTTCAAAACTATATCAATCAGGGTGAAAATGACATTTTTGCCTTTTTTTTATTTTTATTTTCTATGGTTACACCTGAAACCTAACCAGGCATAAACGTACTGCCCGATAACGTTCCTCCTGATAACATACAACCATGTAGGTGCCACATAGGCGCAACGTGGTTTTGGGCATAACGAAACTAGGCATAAACTTATTGCGTGTAAACTATCTACTTGGAACTATTTATTTGGCTGAAAGTGTGACACACTATTGTGCTTTTACCCCTTAATGTTAACACCAATTTTAACCAACTTGCTTGTTTTCAATACTTGAAGTTATGCTTTGAAGATTGTGGAAGTGTGTTGTTATGTGGAAGATTGCATTTGAGTCCCAGCAAAGTGTGGTGTGTTATGCATTCATTCTTTTCCTCCACAAATCTATTTAGGCCCAAACCTATTCTAATTTATGTATGTATGCCAACCTTGGAGATTGTTCCAACAATTGTAATACTGACCTTGATGTACATTACAAAGTTGATGAATTGTATAAGTACTTGTAATGAAGTTGTGAATGTGTGTGTAAGATGCAAAGATAAGTGCGAAGTGAAAAAGTAGAGCAGAGTTATTGTGCTTCAATAGAACTGAACCTTGGCATAATGTAGATGCTATTATCTCAGTTCACCAACTTTGGCAGTGATCCCCTTCTTTTGGCAGTGAGCCTTTTCATTTTAGCAGTGAGCTCTGGGTAGTGAGCCTCTAATTTTTAGTATTGTTATTACATATTATATTGTGAGCTAACACTCACCGTGGTTTTTCCCTATTTAGGGTTTTCCACGTAAAAAACTGGTGTCTGATGTGTCAAATGTGTGATTGTGCTTAAGTTTCTGATTTCATGCTTTCATGGTCAAATCATAATAACAGTGTAAGTGATTGATGTGTTGATATTTATAAGAATTTAAGTTTTTGGTGACAACTGATTCACCCCCCCTCTTAGTTGTCTTACATATTTCAACAATTGGTATTAGAGCGAGGGTTCCTTGGAAGAAAGCCTAACAACTTGAGGTACATCCGTGATGGCGCACAAGAAGGTTGCTCTTGAAGACCTAGAAAGAACTGAAGAAGAAATCAGAGATCTGAAGGAGAATGTCAAAGAAGCAAATGAATGTATTAGAAAATTAAGAGAGCAAGTCAAGAAGTTCAAAGAAAAATATAAAGAGGTTAGTGAACAATTGATATTAGCAAACAAAACCTTGAATGATTTGAAAGAGGAAGTTGTAGAAAGATCAAAAATAGAAGAAGACCTAAATCTATTAGTGAAAGACAAATCAAAAGAATGTGATAAGCTTGAAAAAGAAGTTGGGAACCTAAAGTCATATTTGGAGAAAGAAAAAAGTTATGAAGAAAAGTTTAAGATAAGTTCTGCAAAACTTGATGAGATACTTGCTAACCAGAAGAACTATGATGACAAAGAAGGCTTGGGATTTGAAAAAGGTGAAAGTCCTAAAATAGGACAAGAAAAGAATGCTAAGATCAAGAAGGACAAAGGGAAATAGATCCAAAATCAAAGGAACAGACCTAGAAGACCACCAGTCAGACAACCAAATGCTCAAAGGTACCCATCTTTCAATGGTTATTGTAATTCATGCAATAAGTTTGGTCATAAGGCTACTCAATGTAGGAGCAGAGTGAATCAAAATATTACAACATTTTATGGTCAGTGCTTTACTTGAAATAAAGTAAGTCATAAGGCTAATGAATATAGAAGTCAGATATGGAATAGTTATAACAATGGAAGGAATGCTCAATATTTCAATGGTAACTGTTTTACATGCAATAGATTTGGTCACAAAGCTAACCAATGCATATCTAGAATGAATGAAAGGAATACTAGTCTGAGGAATGTTGTGTGCTACAATTGCAATATGACTAGACATATTGCAAGATTCTGTAGAAGCAAAAACATAAAGAAGAATAATCTAGTAGATTTAGGAAGAAACCAGTACAAAAGGTTGATCCGACAGAAACCAAGAAGGAGAAGGACAAGATATCAATCGAGAAGGATGTAAGTGAATTCAAGGATGACTCTGTGCCAGACTCTGAAGCTTCCTCTGGGAAGTGAATTGAGAGCTTTGGCTTAGGAGGAATCTTATTGGAAATCTTTTCTCCCCTGCCAAAATATTGGTGTTGATGCCTCAGCATGAAGAGACAAGGTCAAGGATTAGCAACAAAGGTCTAAGTTAGATTAGAGAATGTGTTTATAATGGATAAAGGAAGAGTTGTGCAAATTAAGAAGTCTATGCAAGAAGATTTGATTAGGAAAGAAGACAGGTTATGAATTTTGACTAAGTATCTATCTGGTAAAATCAAGTTACAGTGTTCCAGTAATTTGGTCCGCATTGGTCCTCTGTTGAAGATAATCTAGCATATGGTTATTGATCATTAGTTACATCTACATCCATAAGTTTGTCTAATTTTGAAAATTGTCTTGAGAATAATGAGCAACAAAAGTTCAGGTTGACAGAACATAGTTGTTTCCATCACATAGCAGTTTTCATGATGATTGGAAGTATTTGATGAACTCAAAGGCAAATGGATATGAATCAAATAAGTCTCCAAGTAGTAAAGAATAAAAAAGATGAATGAAGTGCAAGTTGAAGAAGCTCTAGAAAGGACTCCTAAAGATCCCTAGAGTTTGTGCAGAAGCATCACACTAAAGACAAAATCATTGGTGATAAGAGCAAAGGTATATTGATAAGAAGAAGAATTGCAGATGAATAAGTAAATCTTTGTTTACTTTCAAAGGTTGAATCTCAAACAACAAATGAAGCATCCAAGGATGAACATTGGGTAAAATCTATGGAAGAAGAGCTGATGTAGATAGAGAAGAATCTAACTTGGGAATTGGTTCCTAGACTTGCTGATAAGAATGTGACTGGAACCAAATGGGTTTTCAGAAACAAAATTAATGAAAATGGAGTAGTAAGAAACAAAGAAAGACTAGTATTCAAAGGATATTCTCAGGTTAAAGGCATGGATTTTAAGGAAACTTATGCACCTGTGACAAGGATTGAAGCAATAAGAATATTTTTGGCATTTGTAGCAAACAAAGATTTCAAGGTGTATCAGATGGATGTGAAGTCTGTATTCTTGAATGGAGAGATGGAAGAAGAGGTTTACATTGAACAACCAGAAGGATTTTAGTCATCAGACCAAAGTGACATGGTGTATAGATTGAAGAAAGCCCTATATGGACTAAAGCAAGCTCGTAGAACCTGGTATGCAAGGTTGGACAAGTATCTGTTGCAATTAGGGTTAATTAAAGGTACTGCAGATAGTAACCTCTATATCAAAATCAATGATGATCGAATTCTAATTGTTGTAGTCTTTGTTGATGATATTATCTTTGGAGGAAATGAAGGTATGTGTAAAGAATTTGTAGAGGAAATGAAAAAGGAGTTTGAGATGTCTATGTTTCGTGAAATGAATTTCTTTCTAGGACTGTAGATTACTCAATCAGAAAAAGTATAGGTCCATTATTGGAGGACTACTTTATCTAACCCATACAAGACTGGATATAATGCATGTAGTTTGTCTTGTGGCAAGATTTCAAGAAGATCCCAAAGAGTCACATGTGATGGCAGTCAAGAGGATCATGAGGTATTTAAAAGGCACTTTAGACTATGGATTGTGGTACCCCAAAGATACTGATTGCACTCTTAGTGCTTATACAAATGCAGATTGGGTTGGAGATGTTGATGATAGAAATAGTACAAGTGGAGGTGCTTTCCTCTTGGGTAACAGATTGGTTTCATGGCTAAGCAAGAAGCAAGAATTAGTTTCTCTGTCTACTACAGAAGTAGAATATATTGTTGCAGCATGTTGTTGTACTCAAGTGCTTTGGATGAAGCAAACATTGAAGGATATAAGAGTTGTGTATGAAGAACCAATTTCAATCTTTTATGACAATACAAGTGCTATAAACATTTCAAAGAATCCAGTGATGCACTCAAGAACAAAGCATATATCTATAAGGTATCACTTTCTGAGAGAAAAGGTAACAGAGAATGAAGTAAAGATGGAATATGTGTCTACTAAGGATCAGATTGTAGATATTTTTACAAAGCCTCTACCTAAGGATACTTTTGAGTATCTTAGGGAAAAGTTAGGGGTTCTTACCCCTCCTTCTCTAAACTAAGATGCATGGGAAGTGCATTAGTCCAGTGGTGCCTAAAGTCTTATTCTTTGATCTGGATTGATGTTTTGAAGGCTTCCTCTTAGGGGGAGCAGGTAGATGTTGATGATATGAGTTCCTGATAAAGAGTAGTAAGTACTATAGTATTGCTGATAGGGGGAGTGGAAGAGTAATTCTAGTTTGATCAGAGCAGTATTATGCAAGTATGTGTAGAGGAAGAGAAGTGATGCCCTTTTCCTTTGATGTCAAAGGGGGAGAGAAATCATGTGAAAAACTCAAGGGGAGAAAGAGTTCAGATGTGTAAAAGAAGGGGGGAGAAAGTAATCAATGCAGAGTCTTGTCTTGATGGTTCCTATAGTTTTTCACATCAATATTGCCATCAATGACAAAGGGGGATATTGTTGCAAGTATGTGCTTACTAGTGTTGTCATTGGTGTCAACTGTGCTCTTGTTTTGATACTTTCTTATGTTGAGTTAGTTGTTTTGTATTGGCCTCTATAAGTGTTGAAGATAATGAGAAAGTGTTCTTGTTATTGAGTTTCCAAGTGCTTTTGAGAAAATTTGCTCTCTTAGTGGAAACAATGTGTTTGCAAAGTACTTTGGCTTGTAGAAGAACAGTGCAATATTTTTCTCCACATATTGTCTATATTGAATATCTTTGTCTGTGGTTTGGAAGTTATGTTAAGGGATGTCTGTACTTGCTATGTTTCAAGTTTGAGCCCCCAATATGCATATTTGAGTGAGTTCTATTCACTAAAGTAAAAATTGTTTCTCTGAGTGTTCAATGGTGACAGGGAGAATGTATTATGCTCTGCATTTAAGTTTTACAGTCTGTAGTTTTGGAATTAAGTTTGTAATGATGTTATGTGCCTTCATTCAAAATGGTTCATGATTTGTTGTCCGCAAGTGATCTTTCATGTATGACAGTGGCTGACAATAATGTTTAAGTGCTCCAGTTTGAAGAATCTTATGGATAGAATGTTTGGGGGTTGTGCGGAAGTTCTTGGTGATTATAACGTGCTTGTGGATGTCTCTAGATCATGTTCCTACCTTTTGATTGGTCTGCAAAGTATAATCTTGATCGTGCATGAACCATGTTCCTAAAGGTCTTAATGTTAACACCAGTTTTAGCCGACTTGGTTGTTTTCAATACTTGTGGTTATGCTTTGAAGATTGTGAAAGCATGTTGTTATGTGGAAGATTGCATTTGAGTCCCAACTAAGTGTGGTGTGGTTCATATTAATTCTTTTCCTTCGCAAATCTATTTAGGCCCAGACCTATTCTAATGTATGTATGTATGCCAACCTTGGAGATTGTTCCTACGATTGTAATGTCGACCTTGATGTACATTCCAAAGTTGATGAATTGTATAAATACTTGTAATGAAGTCATGAATGTGTGTGTAAGATGTGAAGATGCAAAGATAAGTGTGAAGTGAAAAAGTAGAGAAGAACAGAGGAGAGTTATTGTGTTTCAATGGAACCAAACCTTGGCATAATGTAGATGTTATTATCTCAATTCACCAACTTTTGGCAGTGATCCCCTTCTTTTGGCAGTGAGCCTTTTCATTTGAGCAGTGAGCCTCTGATTTTCGGTATTGTTATTACATATTATATTGTGAGCTAACACTCACCATGGTTTTTCCCTATTTAGTGTTTTCCACGTAAAAAATATGGTGTCTCATGTGTCAAATGTGTGATTGTGCTTAAGTTTATGATTTCATGCTTTCATGGTTAAATCATAATAACAGTGATTAAGTGAATGATGTCTTGATGTTTATAAGAAGTTAAGTTTTTGGTGACAGTTGATTCACCCTCCCTCTCAATTGTCTTGTGCATTTCAACAAGAATTATTTGGCCGCGTTAGTAACATCCTTCCCAATAACATCCCAAAAGGTTTAGAAAAAAGCCAGGGAAAACCCATCTGGACTTGGAGCTTTGAGTGCTCCCATAGAGAAGACAGCCCTAACCTCCTCCTCTGTAATTGGCTTAGTCAAAAGGGAGTTGTCTTCAATGGACAATATAGTAGGAATGGAGTCTAGAAGGGATTCATTTTCTTCCCCCGGGACACTGACATGATGAACAGCCAAGAGAGACTCAAAGCAGTTAGAAGCCAACCTCCTAATTTCTACATCATCCTCCACCACATTCCCATTCTCATCCTTAAGTTTACTAATAGAGTTTCTCTTCCTATGCCTCATAGCTAACTGATGGAAGAAATATGTGTTCCTGTCTCCCTCTTTCAGCCATTAGACCCTGGACTTCTATTTCCAATAGACCTCCTCCTCCTTCAGCATCAACATCTAGTCTTTAGAAAGAGAGTTATCTAAAGCCTATAACTCCTCTGACAAGTCTCCCTGCTCCATTCTGGATTGAACCTCCAACAGTTGACTCATGATGCTCTTTTTCCTAACCAGAACATTCCCGAAAGTATACTTGTTCCATCCCTTAACTTTGTTCCTAATATTAGCCAGTTTTTGGACTAGTCTATACATAGTCGGCCCCTGGATAGGAATGTTCCACCACCCAGCCAAGCAGTTTCTAAAATATGGATGAAGCACCCACATCATTTCAAATCTAAAGGGGAAGGGGCCTTTAGCACACTTCTCTTGCCAATTGAGCATTAAAGGGTTATGGTTCAAACCCACTAGGGGAAGAGCCACCAGATTCACTAGGTTGGTGATTGTCCATTTGGAGGATATTAAAAATTTGTCAAGTTTAACTTGTATGAGATTATTGCCTTGTCTTCTATTTAACCAGGTAAAAGAATAGCCCTCCAGATCAATATCCATAAGACCAACATTTCCTAAATACTCTATCATGTTGTCAGAGTAATATGTCAGACCTCCCATTTTTTTAGACGGATAGAGTGGGGAGTTTAGGTCTCCCGCAACCATCCATTTAGTTCTCTTAGAACTTTTAATCTTGTCCCCCAAATTATCCTAGACCTCCTTCCTCCCATTGCGTGTATTCGAGGCATAAACATTGACTAGGGACCACTGAATAAAGCTACATTGGAAGGAAATTTCAATAAAATTCTTGGAACAAGACACCACCCTCCCTTAGAGATTATAATTCCATAAGGTGGCGATACCCCTCGAAGCACCCTGGGCTCCACTGATGGCATAGTTAGCATTGGGCCAAATGTTTTTAACGACCATCTTGAATCTCTCCTTAGTCATCTTAACTTCTTGGAGTAACATAATATCCACTTTGTTATAAAAAATGCAGTTCCTAACAAGCAACTTTTTGTGAGGGCTGTTGAGCCCCCTGATGTTCCATGAAACAATCTTCATTTTTTGGTCCACCTAGGGGGGCCATCAAAGTGGTCTATGTACCCCTAGCAATTTCCTTCTCCATCTCTCTCTACCTTGTTTGCTCTAGTGAGGGTCTACATTTTCTATTAACTCCCCACATCTGTAGTATTCCTACTATTACCCTTTCCTTTATTCTTTACAGTGGACCAACCCTCTGAATCCTCCACATTCCTACTACTGCTCAAGCTTGGGGACGAGAAGAATTTTTTCTCCAAAGTGCTTGTCCCCAACTTGAAACCTCCTGATTTTAACTCTGGGCTACGAACCTCCTGAGTAGGAACCGTCAGTAGATTCTCCATCATTTGAGAACCTGAGGTCTAGACAAACTCACCCTCCTCCCTCTCTTTAGTTCTGCCACTTGGGTCTTCCAACTAGTTGTTAGTGCCCTCATTAGCCACTGGGTTCTCCCCACTAGACACCATTCCCTGGTCATACCCTAAGGGCATCCCCACCTCCTTCTCTAAGATCCCATGCTCATCCCCTGAGGGCATCCCGACCTCCTTTTCCGGGGGTCCTTGGTGAGCTTCTTCCACCAAAACAACCACATCATCATTCTTCATCAGAGAACCCGAGAGGAATCAACAAGTTTGAGGATATCCTCCTTAAAGGGATAATCTTCAAAGATCCCAACCGAATCTACCTGTGCCTCCTTTTGAGGAGGGTGGGTTTGGGTGCCTTGCACTGAGTGAAAACATGACCTGGTTTTGATTCTCATAAAGAATACTCTAATTCCACTTCCCATATTTGGATTCTAGAATGATGGAGGTGGGTAGTGTTTTGAGGATGTCAACATTGACATAGAACCAAGCATAGACCAACCTTGCCTTAGCCTTAGTGACCTTGTTGATAGTAACATAATCCCCAAAGGAATTACCTATCCAAGCAAATATTTCCTCATCCCAATATTCCAGTGGTAGCCCTGGGGGCCTGACCTAGACATGAGTTGATTGGTTAAGGTCTGCTTTACGGTCAAAGCCTAGTCTCCATTTACACAGAGAGAGTGAGTGCTTCCTGTATAACCACAAGCCTTCTGCCAGGATTGATAGCAGATCCTCTTGATAAGTAAACTTAAACAGGAACATTCCACCCACCATAGCACTAGCTAAGATGCTCCCCTTTAGAGCCCACTTGGCGGCCACCCATCTTCTCACCAAGTTGATATTGGATCTGTAAGCAAAGAACTTACCAATAAGCATGTTTCCCATGGACGCCTCCACACTTAAGATGGTCTAATCTAAAATCTTGAGAGCCTTAGCACCCTCACACTTAGACAGAATTGGAACACCCAACAGACAAGAACTGCCACTCTTAGCAGCTCCCACAAGGGCCTCTTTCCATCGGTTAAGTCTGATATCCAATGATGCCATCACGTGTTCTACATGGCAGCCTGTACCAGAAGTAGAATCCCTAGAAGCAGGGGGGAGGGGACTGGATCACGGGTCCCCCCAGACTGTCACCATCCATTCCTATCCAAAACCAAATTCAAAATCAAGAGGGGAGTTGCAGAGCTAAATTCAAAACCAATTGTACTTTGTTAGTTAGCAAAAGAAGAGCATATTTCCTTCCTTACCTTTTTCATGTGGAGGGTTCACATTCAAGAGAAAAACATTCACTATGGCACATGAAATTTTACAACTTTTTAAATTTGATGTTGACTCTCACTGGTAGTATGACCCATGTGACATGATTAAAACAAGGCTTATGGCCAATAAGAACACTCCATCTAGAATTCAACATGAAAGTAAACCCCTGCTAGAAATGTTGAGAAGCAAGAATTCTTGAGATGAGGTCAGAAAAGTCATGGAAGAAACTGTTGCTCAAAGAGGTATTTCTTTTGAAATATTGTCTTCATAAATAATTGGATTGCATTGAATTCCACAAACACAAAGAGATGTTAGGGTGGCACTGGCAAACAAGAGATACAACAATTTCTATAGAAGAGTTGCTCAAAAATCTACGTATACAAAAATTCCATAGACTCTAAGAGATGCTTGTACAGAGGAACAGTGGTCACAATAAAAAATTAGTGCCTTTTGGTCTATGTGGAAGGATCTCAGTGATCCAAAAGCTACTGCAGAATTCGAAGAAATCTCAGAAGATGAAGAGTTCATCAAATTGTGGGATATAGAGCATCCCACTATCACTGAAGCAAGTAATGTTGAAAGTGATGATGAGGATGAAGAACAACCCATAGATCTTAGTGCCTATGCATTCAAACCTCATATGTTTGAGACCACAAGAGAAACATATACTACAAGGGAATTAATAGCCCAAAAATTGGGTTATGAAGGTGGTGTTTTGGGGAAAACAAGACAAGGCATTTGGATGGTACCAGAGGTATACCCTAGAAAACCTAATGATCTTTGACTCGGCATTGGAGGTGATGAACAAGCCAAAGGCCATACACATACAAATCAGGAGATTAGATTTATTCTAGCTTTAAATTCTCAGAGTGAGATTCAATCAATAATAGTACCACAAGGGTCTTCTGATCTGCATGTTTCTCATTGTTTTCCTGTAGGAGATGGTGGACATTCTAGTGCTACTAGTGGCAAATCTAGTGATGGTACAGGTAATAGTAGTAGTAGTGGTCAGCAAGAGCTGCAACAAGCCGTAAAGGGCATGGTTCAATGGTTAAGTCGCTCAGTTGTAGTGGCAGCCACCAGAGTTCAAACCCCTATTGGACCAACGTGCTTGCAAGCTTTACGCCTTCTTTGGGCCAATGAGCTTGCAAGTTTGAAGTGTTCTTACTTGGGGATGAGGTCCCCCATGTTGTGGCCTCACCGGTTCATAGCTCCGGACAAAAGCGTTACTATGGAACCGGACGACATGTCATGCCAACGTCACTGGTCACGTTAAAAAGTTTACCAGGCGCATTATCTTTAAAAAAAGAGTTACAACAACAAACTCAGAAGAGGCCAACAATAACATTAGATGATACTATAGACAAACTTAGAGAACAAGGCCTTGTGAAGACTAAGAAGCAAAATATTATGACAGGTTTTGATTCCACATCCACATCAAAGCAATTATTTCTAGAAGGCACCCCCTCCTATCATTAGTGTGACTGGGACAAGAATGGCTAATCCCTAGCCTCATTTAATTAGAGATGCCTCCAACACTACAACTATTCCTTCTCCATTCAAAGTTATGTGAAGTGTCACAAATTCTGATTACAAAGCTAAGTTTGAAAAGAAAGAAAAAATCTTTAAAAGACAAAAGAAGCAAGTGCTAGATATAGAGACTACTGCAACTTCAGAGCCTGCAACAACCAGGTATTTACTACATTTGACCGAGAAATTGAAAAAATGGATTACATGATTATTGTGCCCAAAGTTCAAGATAAACCAGAGGACCAAATGCAGCACTCTAACTATGAGGTGAGCACCATCCAAGTGGATTTTTTTGGAATGAAAAATTCTGACAAAATTAATGTATCAAAAAAGAACAACGAAGTGGTGTACACATCATTGCTAAAGCAAGAGAGAGAAAAAAAGGTATGATTTTTTTATTTTCCTGGTAACCTTGTTGAATATATTGTAAAAATTAGAGTTGTAATATAGACATGTCACAAGTTCCAGTAATTGAGTTACAACAGAAGGAAAATATATTCAGTGATGTTAATTCCATTCATATTGCTCATTTCCATTTGACTTTGTGATTTACTTAACAGGTTGCAAACTCAAATAGAAAAGTTATAGGGAGACATAGCAAATGAAAAAGCCAAGAAGAAAGAAATAGAGAGCAAGACCAAAGAATTAGAGAAAAGGATAAAAAGCTCTGACTCTACATCTACAAGTGAAGTGAATAAACAGACAGAGGTGGAAGTGAATAAACTAGAGAAAATCTTAAGTGAGTAAAAAAAATTATAATATTGAAAAAGCCAATTCAAAAAAATTAGAACAATCCTTGATTGAAGCCAATGTCAAACTACAGGAAGCAAAAAAATAGGACAGCTGTGGGAAGAAAATGTGGAGAGAGGGAAAAACTCTAAAAAATTGCAGATAAAACTGAAGAATGCAGAAAATAAAATAAAATCCTCCCAAAATAAAGTATCTGAATTTTATAGAAACACAATGGTTTATATAAAACACAACCTTTGGGAGAAAATAATGAAGATGATTGATGATTTGTCTAAAATGTTTGAATTCATTGATGATCTACTAATATGTAGTAATACATCAAACAATACATTGCTGAAAATGGAGACATGGCAACTTCAAAACAGTCAGATGCAAACAAAATTTTGCAATCAATCTACATAGCTAGTGGTGAATAATTGGAATCCAAAGGAATTCAAAACCGTATTGATGCCACAATAAAGGCCTCAACTATCATTGAAAAATGTACAAAGCTGGAACAAGCTACAATATTGACAAAGAGACTGCAAACAAAGGAAGAATACTTCAAAAAGCTTGGTTTACCGGTGGCTTTTGACCCATCATGCCGATACACTAGAAAGGATTCTTTCATAAAGAATATGGAGAATAAAATGAAGTTGGATAAGGACCAGTTTCCTCAAAATCTTGATGAGGAAAACTTTTTGGATTCTATCGCACCACTGATAAACTTGAATGCAACTTTGAGTGATACATTCAAGTCAAGTGACTATATCAATTATAAAATGATAGCACACTTACAACTCGGTCACCGTGGGTTAAGAAAAATTACACTTCCATCAGATGAAGAGTGGAGCACTCTACAAAAGTTGATAAAATGATTTAGTAATATGTCTTTCCAACAGAGCATTATGCAAAGTTGGTTTTGAGCAAGTTATTGTACATTGTAAATGTAATACTTCAATGTATTCCTTTGGACCTTCATTTGAAAATTAATATAACACTGAATTCCATCTATGTGTTCAAATTATCTGTATTATTTAATTGCCTACTTCAAGAAAACTCTGGTTTCTACATACACATTTAATATTTATTAATGGTATATATTAATATGCTATTGTTGTTGATTACTATGCAATGCAATAAAGGAAAACAAATGAAACACTATTGTGGTTATAGAGAAGAAAAATTACTTTGCATTTAGTTGAATGCTTGTAAAACTTATCAATATCACATAATAATAATATGAAAATATTAATTTTTTATATTGAAAATGAAGAATGTACATCACTGAGAGACAAATAAAATGTCATCAACAACTTTTTAGAGTTTGGAACATGAAATATAGTATAAATACGTAGTAACTGCTAAATCCCTTCAAATTGCCAAATCATCTCATTATCCTGATTCTCCTCCCTCTAACTATGATATCCAATGTCATCCTAATCATGTTCTTCATTTTCTTCTATCTCCATATCTCCACTTAAGAGCGTCTCATCAACACCACTACCACTACATGTGGTACTGATATTCATTGTGTCACTGTCATGTGTGCTATTATTGTTTGAAATGTTGCACAACCCTCTTCTTTCACATAAAGACCTCCAGATTGTGAGTGCCCTATCAAAAGGAAAACTCCAGATATCATGTCTAGTTGTATACATTCTCAAGCGATTTTCCAAATTCTTATCAAGGTTATTTCTTATCTTTGATTTTAAGAACCCCAATGCACTGAAAACTCTCTCATCCTCCACTGACCCCAATATCATGGTTTGACATAAATCAGCAAGTTTGAAAAATTCTGATAATGCATCACACAATATTTTGCTTTGACTTAAGGTTGCCTAAAGCTTTTTTATCGATCCATCTTGGTGGGAATCCTCCATGAGTTTAAACTATTCCTTCATTGAAGTTGCAAATCAACCTGATTGCTCTCAAAGCTTAGTTTGATTTAAAATTCCTTCTATTTTTTGTCCATCAAATTCTATACTTTTGCAAAAATGATTTATTAAGGTCTTTATCTTGTTGTGATAATCACTTGGCTGACAGTTGACCCAATATTGAGGATACACTATAGACATGGCTTCAAGCAGTTCATCATGAGGGAATTGATCTCTAATCTCTGAGGAAAGAGATTTCACAATATTCTTTAAAGTAGTACTTATAGAATTAACAATCTTCTCAAAAGCTTCCATTGAAACATGTTCTTCTCTGATAGTGTGCTTAGCCTTGTTAAAACAGTGCATTGGTATCTCAAATCCCTTTATAGAGACACATAACTCCCCGCTATCATTAAACTGTAAAAAATTAGCAGGATTGATCACATTTGTTATCAAGTGCCAACTGCTAAATTTTGGACTTATGAAGGACTAGTTTGATAGATATAAATTATTGAGGGTCATGCATATCATTCGACGCAGTCTAGTATATATTCTGAAATATACATAGTTCTTTCTTGGGATTTTTTAACAAGCATGTTCATTTCCTCCAGCATGGGAATAATACCTGCTAAAATGAGGAGTATCTCTATGTCACTTAACCTATGTAAGAGGTCAAGAGCCCTATCAACTGTGAAGCGATGGTCGTACATTACACCAATCAAGGATTGATATTCTGCTAAAACTCTTTTCGTCGGTTCATACAAGGAGATCCATATGGTATCAACATCCTTAAGAAGCTTGTTTCCTACAGTTATTCCCTCAGCAAAATGTTGAAATTCCAAAAACCGTTAAGGACTTTGGCAAAAGTATGAGTAGAGCTCGTGGAATAGATCTTCAACTTTTGATACTACAGGAAACTCACCATTTTAAATGCTAAATTCATTTTGTGGGCCATGCAGTGAATGCCAATCATGTATGGTGAAATAGAAGTTTGTAGCTTTACACATAGGCCGTTCCTATGAACTTGCATTACTGAAGCTCCATCCGCCCCTACACAAAAAAACTTTCTGGCAATTGTGCAGTCATCCATACCTCTAATTTCATTCAAAGATTTCTTAACTATCACAAATAGATTTTGTGATGTTGCATTCTCCTTCATTTTATAAATAGAAAGTAGATGAGGTCAGCGGACATGATTTGCCATAGTATACACATGCATACATATCCAAGAAGTATTATCTATTGTTGTAACTTCATCTAGAGATAATGCAATAAAAGTTGACTCTTTTATTTTTTTCCTGTAAGTCATATTTTTTCACATTAGAAAGACAACTTGCCAATTCCCATCCACTATTTATTTACCAATGTGTGTTAGGAAAATTAGGAATGCCCATAAAAGATAATAAACTATTATATTTTGGGTAGTTTATCATAGGACGCCTTCTGATCAAAATATGAAAAACAACACCCAACTAAACATTTTTTGTCATTTGTGCTTCTCCCATCATCTTTCCAAATTGAGCTTCAATTGAACCTCCACCTGCATGAATCTTCGCCTTTGTTTGCATATACGCATCATATTCAAGGGCATTCTTTACATGACATTCTTCCTTCATTTTCCATCTTATCACTAATTTTTCTTGTCCATCTATGATTTGTTTTTCATAAACTTTGCCAATATGTTTTTCTATGGTGTCAAGATAACCTGCAACCTCTTGTCCCTACGATATTTCCAACTACAAATCTTACACTTGCATTCTGTGGGAGGTTAATCTTTGTTTGCATTCTCCACCAGTTCAATGAATGTGAATTTTGACACCCAATCAATCTAAAAACTCCTTGACATTTCCAACTCACGCCCCTTTTTTTATTTGGCTTTTCTTTTCCCCTTGCGTGCACTTGCAGGATCTTCGTCTTCATTGATTTCTATAACTTCATTATCATTTGTTGATTTTAATTTATTTATATTATCATTCATGCTACCTTGGGTATTCCATAGAACATCATCTGTGGCATTGTCATCATTCTCGCTACCTTGGGTATTCTCTCGAACATCATCTGTGGCATTCTCATCATTCCTGGTACATTAGGTTTTCCCTGGAACATCATTTGTGGCATTGTCATCATTCTTGCTACCTTGGGTATTTCCTAGAATATCATTTGTGGCATTGTGATCCAAGTCAATAGATGGTACAAGTTCTAATGTTGTAGCTCCATTAGATGGACTGCCAACATTGCCAAAGTATGACTTTATGTTTCTCTATTTTGATGACCTTGACCTCCCTTCACCACCCTTAGACAACTTCTTGCTCGACATCTCTCATGAATTAAAAGCTACAGAAAAATGTCATTTTGTTCAAGAAGGAATCATAAATGATAGAATATAGATCCCTGGGTCCTAGATTAAGATATCTCCCTAGTCCTAGACTCTTAACTCCTACTTAATCAATATCATCTGTAACAATGAAACCAAACAAAGACATAAATAATCAACATGAATCTTATATTATTACACAGTAAATAAATGATCACTTACCTTTCAATGACTCGCCAATGCCTATAGCTATAACTTCTTTATGATCTAAAATGAATTGAGGATTCGAGAGCTCAGAACTGAACAAAATGTGTAAAGGATTAATTAGAGTTTCAAATGCATTTATATCAATGCATATTTGGCAAATACCGTGGGATTTTCAGATGGTAGTATAATAATTTGGTGAATCCCACATATTACTAATAGGACACTTATAAATGTTAGGTGAAATAGACCTCCATCAAACACATATGTTGTAATTTTCTAGGTGAATATGGCCCTTGGATTAGAATGGAGTTATAATGGTATTGGCGAAATTGGTCCTCATACACGTGAACCATTTAATGATACTGGAAAATTGGTCCTCATGCATGTCAACCATTTAATGATATTGGTGAATATGTGGGTGAATTAAAACATGCCTACGAAATTCTAGGCAAATCACCATTAGAACCGCATAGTATATCGTGGCAAAAATACTTTCAAAAATTAATAGGATGGCGAATTTAAATGCATTTGACTAAAAATTTGAAAAAAATTGGGTGAATTGGCCCCCCACTAGTGGGAATGTATTCGCCAATTCCCAATTCACAAATATGAACTATTTTCCAATTGGCAAAGATTCGCCACTAAAAAAATCCCTACTCAAAAGGTGTTTATTTCTGCACCTAGGGCAGTAAATTGATAGTGATTCACTAGTTCTATTTTTCCCTGGATCCCATCTAAAGTGGTATTTAGTTGAACTAAAATGTTTATTTTCAGGTTTGCAAATTCTTCCATCAATTGCCCTATATCATCTTTTCCTTTGAGAGACCTTGGTGCTCTTACTCCATCTTGTGTTCTTGAATAGTTTCTACAAATTTCCTTAATTGAGGGCATATCCAGCTTGTTTATATTCCCCTTTCCCATCAGATCTAATGCTTGCGTTGATTCCTTATCTAACCCTCTTATGAATAAGGTTTTGGCCAGATTATGTGCTACAAGGTTGACATACCTTCTAAGGGCAAAACTGAACCTATCCAAGTAGTCCTCTAAGATATCTTCTTTTTGCTTAGTTCTAAATAGTTCTTCCTTACTATCACTAATTTTGTAGTAGTCCTGGTATTTATCTAGGAACTCTGTTTCCATTTGTTCCCATGTGTGTATAGAATCAGGGGCCAAGCCCATGAACCATCTCATGGCAGAATCCTTGAGTGTAGATGGGAAGATTTTCAATTTTTGGTTGTCTAATCCATAGTCATAGGTTTGACATAAAACTTTGAATTCAAAGAGGAAATGATCTAGATCCTTAGAAGGGATTCCCCTAAATGTTTGAAGATTTGAGGGGGAGATGTTTTTCATAAGTGCATTTTCCTTTGAATTGAGGACTATGGGATATGAGAAAGTCCTTGCATTGTTTTGCAAAGGATCTGGTGAGTCATGATTGTCCCCCATGGTTAATGGATATTCCTAAGGTACTACTTCTTCCAAAAATTCAAGCTAAGTCTCTTGGAAGGGGGATCCTTTCAGTAGAATTGTTTGGTGGCTCTCCTGCAATTCTTGAATGTATTCTGAGAGTGTAAGGTGTTGAGGGCTTGTGGGAATATCTAGTTGTTGTGTGATTTCCAAGGTGGGTGTTAGATGGTCTTCCTTCTCAATAGGGTTTTGACCTACCCCACTTATTTCACCTATAGGTTGTGGTTGGGGTGTTTGTTTGATATATCTACAAGTCTTGGGTCTCTACATCTAACCATGCAGAATTGTTATAACCCTAACTAGGACTGCTAACTAGAGTTACTATTTACATAAAGTGTCCCTGGAAATGGTGCCAAAAATGACAAGGGTCATTGTACCTTAGAATTTAATCATGTTTATTTGTCAAATCTAGGGTTGTGTCCATGGCAGTCTATAATAGAAACTAGCAATTAACAGTCCTAAAACTACCTACTAAAATGAAACCTACTTATTCAATCACATTCATGCTTTTAACTAATTGTTGTGAAAGAAATCTAATCTAGGAATTAGAATAGTATGATGTTGAAATGATTTATCTGATTATAAGAACTGGAAAGGACATTAAAACATAGTTAACAATAATTTGATTTATCTCTATGAAAGTAGGAAAACTAAATCAAGGAATCTACAGGAATGTAAAAAAATAATAAATTAAAAGTGATACTAGCCTTCCTTCTGTTAATGGGAGTGGGCCCTTGCTCCACACCTCCAGAATTGAAGACTAAACAGAAATTTTAGAACACACAAATAGAAGAACTGCCTTCCTTTAATTGAGTATTTCCAAAATAGAGTATTCTTCAACAGAGTAACAATGAAAGTATATATGCTTTGTTTTTTATAGTATAAGGTGGCAAAACTAGGTGCCAAACCCTTACAAAGTAGAACCCAAGAAGGGCAAAAAAGGCTTAGAAGACAAAAAGAGCTAGAATCACTACAGACAGCTTACATATAGTCGATATACAGCAAAAAGAAACTAACAGTAAAAAACCAGCTAACAGAAAGCTTAGAAAGAAGACTAGGAGAGGGTGTCTTCCCAGCCTTTGAAAAGAAACTCAAACATTTAGTCAAATTCTTTAGCCCTGTCATCATCAACACCATGAGTGAGAACTTCATGTCCCTGCAGCAGAGAGAGATTAGCCATAGCCGGCCTATAGAGCATGCTTGTAATGAATCTACCAAGAGAAAAGATCCTCTTTTCTAGAAAATCAACTCGCTCCTTCAACTAAGTCAAAACATCAAAATGATTACCTTCCTCATTAACTTCCTCCTCCATACCATCTTCAACATTGTTGCAATCCTCCTGAATAAAATTAGGATTAGCAGGAACCTCAGTAGGAATAGAGTGAACATCCTTCCCATTGTTATAATTAGTGTCAGTAGCCTCCACATGAGTAGTAGTAGATCCTACATCCATACAATCACCAATGGGAGCAGAATTATCAAAACCCTCAGTATCAAAGGTCTCTACAAGAATTTCTTGCCCATCAATCTCCTCAACACCACCTGAATCTTTGACAACTTCCTGAACATCATCACTTTTGGATTTATCCATGCCCTCTTGAGTAGAGGCTTTAGAATTGCTTTCAGAGTAGTCTATCAGCTTCAACTTAGGAGTCAGTTTGCCAGCAATATGACCAGACCTCCTAACAACAACAAATTTACCCTCCAATTTGACTTTTTTCAAATTTCTTGAGGGTCCCTCCCTGACCAATTCCTGTTCATTCTGGGGCCCAGAATCCCCAGTGTCCTCTTTGAAAAGGTTAGCTTCCACAGTAGAATCAGAGAGGCATTTTTTAGATTTCAATTTGGATTTAGTAGGAGGGGTTTGCACATTTTTTATAGTAGAAGATTTAGGAGTACCATTGGAAGGAACACCTTTGAGAAATAGCTTAGGAGTAGTAAGAACAGTTTTCATAGAGGAAGTAGGGGTATCAGCAAAAGGTTCAAGACCAGAGGGTTGAATAGGAGAGGCAGGGGATAGAGCCAAGTGGAACTGGTATAACCTATGGATAAGCCCTTGATGGAGGGGAACAGGCTTTTCATGAGGATTTTTAAGAAAAATCTTCTTAACATGTTTAACAGAGCACTCAAGAGAAGAAATCAGAAAGAAAGGAAAACTAATAGTAGCATTCCTTCTAAAGTGGTTTAACAAAGGAAGGTGATAATAATAGAACCTAGCAAAATGACCCTCCAGATTGAAGTATTTCATCACCATATAGCACATATCTGCCCACAATTCAGGAAGTCTAGCTCTCTCAAAAACTCCTTGATAGGGCACCAACTCCTCACCTTCACCAAGGAACAATTTCTAGTTCTGGGAATCTAAAACCATAGACTTCTTTTGCAGTTTTGTGCCCTTAGCAGATAAACCCATAGCCATAGCAATTTCATTCTTTGAAACCTCAAAACTGATATTCCCAATTTGAACCTTACGATTATCCCATGATTGAGCAAATTGAATGGACAAATTTTCATCATGTCCATTCAAACATTCAAGGAACGGAGTGATTCCACCTTCTTTGCAATAATGCCAAACTAAGGCATTGTCCTTAAATTCCCCGTAGTTATTAGGTTCAGTTCTAATCATGTCCCCTCCCATAATGAAAAACCAACAAACCCCAAAGAGCTCAAAGAAAGAAGAACAGAGGTTTGAAAAACTCTGATCCAAAGGCTCTAAACAATATTGTGAGGAATTCAAGAGACTTCGATCACAGAGCAATGTATAATAATGACAAAGGCAATAATGTAAATATGAGCAAAATTAGGGCAATCATTACATCAATAACCCCAAGTTTTTATGCAGTAATTTCTCATTAACGACCCGTCCTTCACACACGTGCTTAGCTGTCTGATCCAACTCCAATCACCAGCAAAGTGTCTAATCAACATGAGCTAAGTTAAAATACAAGCCATGTAGATAAGCCAAATGAAATGATGTGTCATCATCATAGTGTAACTTTCTCTTTTTGAATGATATCCCCAATATGACATGGGATATTATGAAAATGGCACCAACAATGCCCGTTTTGAAACTACTGACCTAAATTTGATAGGCCGTCCGTAACAATATTCCCTTCTCTATAAATATGGGAAAAAGAAATAACAGGAATGACCTGTATAAGAGTTTGAATAGAGACACAATGTCTTGAAGTTGCCATCCACACTCCGAAGCCTTGGTGATAGCATCAATAATGATTTTAGAGTCACCCTGAACATGAAGTTGGTGAATTCACAGAGAAATAGCCAACTTGAGACCCCATAAAAGAGCTGAGGCTTTAGCAAAGTTGTTGGTTTTGTTCCCAATTCCTCCAGCATAAGCATCAATTAAAACTCCTCTATCATTCCTTATAACTCCTCCACCACTAGCCTTGCCATTTGACTTAGCAGTATATATGCTTTGTTATGTACCTAGGGATATGATATTATAATGTATTTAGGTGGATGGAGATGCCAACATGTGGCACACATCCCTTAAGTTAGTTATATCATGTCTTATGGATAACTTGTATAATTAATTGTATCAGGAGTTGAGTACGCCCTCATTAGGATTACCCTTCCATTATGTTATTAGGAGGTGGTATATATGTAGGAGGTGAATATCATTGTAAGGTATGTGTGGAGAGTATTATATTGTATTGGAGATTACTTGGAGATATAGTGTGGAGTGGCTTCTTCCTTAAGGAGTATTGTATGGTGTTACCCTACCTTAAGGGTTTATTCTATTTCTACATATATTGGATATTAGGGCATATTGGCCCACAAACATCTCTTGTGTTGTGTGAGATCTATCTTCTATATTATATTATTTCCATTATTCTATGTTTGGATCATTACATGCTGCTGAAAATATATGAGACTTTTTTATCCTACTACCTCCATACAATATATATCAAATGATGTTGATATCATATCTCTGGAGTTTATTAGTTTACTCCCAATTCTACTTTAGATACAAAAGATCTTTATTCTAAAGACTAAACATGCAACTACCTATATTAAAATATAATCATGCAAAACTGAAAGAAACTTAACTGACATTGGAGGTGTCCTTAAATCTAGTGTTTTGACTTTGATAAAACAGGTCGTAGAGGCCCTGATAAAAAGGAATCGAATTTAAAAACATGTTACTATAGGTCCCTAATTCATGCAAAAATCAAGTGACAAGTGTCCTTTGTCTCCCATGAGCTACTACAGCTATCTTCTTCAAAAACTTTGGCCTTCACATGCAAAACTCTAGAGCTCTACAACAACTCTGAAGATTTTGTGTAGTAGAATAGCTCTAAAGATTCTATGTAGCTCCTGACACTCTATGCAGTTAACAACAGCTCCAGAGATCACCAGATAGCTCATCAAGACAAAACTCCAGAGCTCTTGTGATCATAAACCCTTGTTGTCTTGATAATCTAGCTCTGGAGATCCTCCAACCATTTTGCAAAATGTTGGAGTTCTTTGTAATGTGTCTTCAACTTAGCTTTGAAGATAGTTAGGAACATCTCTGGAGTCTTCAAAAACCTTTCCTTTCCTAATAGACAGACCCTTGTGATCAAAAGAAGAAATTTCTACATAAATTTGTCAGTTCAAATCCAAAACATGAGTCTTTTCATCACAACAATAACTTCATCATTTTATCTTTAATTAACATAATTTAGAGAAGGTTTTACAGTTTTCATAGTGCAATCAACAAATAAGGTGGTATATGAAATGGAAAAAGGGAACATAAGGGTGTGTTTTGGTGAGTTATACCTACCACTCATCAGTTTGGATGGTCCAAATCTTTACTATCATTCAAGAAAAAGAACTAGAACCAGGATTCTAAGACCAATTCTAATGGAAAAGGATCTAAGAGTAATAGAATGAATTCTGGAATGGAAAGAAAAATAATGAAAACAAGAAGAAGAATGGGAATAAGAATGACTGTGTTCCAGAAAAGAAAGGACCTCTTGGTGGATGTTTTAATTGTGGGGGCAATCATTATGCAAACCAATGTCTAAATAAGAGGCAAGGAAACCAATCCAAGAATTACTCTCTATCTTCTCAACAAACAACTTTTAAACAAAGGATTCATGTAGCCCTAGATAATCGTCAAGATAAGTATCAGATCATACCCATAGAAACTACATGTATTTTGTTGGGAATACCCATTTCTATTTTAATTGATATTGGTGCTACTGAAAGTTTTATAACACCTAGACTAAGAAGTAGAATTCCTAGATGAGCTGGTTATATGGAAAAATCTTGGTTTGTTGAATATGCAAATTGGTCAAAAGCTCAAGTAGAGCAGTGCATGTTTGAGGCTAAAATAAGTTTAACCTCATTCTTAATCGAGGTTAACCTTCATGTAATTCCCTTGGGATCCCATGATGTTATTATAGGAATGAATTGGTTGTGGTGCCATACAACCAAAGTAGATTGTTTTGAAAAAATAGTTGAGTGCTTGGATGACTTAAGAAATCCAATTTCAATTCAAGGTGTTAAACATGAAATCAAAGTCAGACAAATATCGACAATGCAACTCAAAAGAGAAAGGAAAGGATGTCAAATGTTTGTAGTCAAGATGGATCAAGTTGGGGAAGTGAAGGAACCATCTATTCAAGACTACCCTTTTCTTTATGAGTTTCGGGATGTATTTCTCGATGAGTTGCCGAGTTTACCACCTAAGAGAGCCTTGAGTTTCTCTATAGATATTATACTAGGTTGTGAACTAGTATCCAAGGTGCCCTATCATATGACAACCACATAATTGATGGAATTGAAATCCCAATTACAATAAATGTTTGGTAAAGGATTAATACGACCCAGTGTGTCACCTTAGGGAGCGCCAATGATTTTCATTAAAAAAAATGACAGAACCTTGCATTTGTGTATAGATTATCATATGCTAAATAAAGTAACGATAAAGAATAAATATCCTTTACCCTATATTGATGATCTTTTTGATCAAATGCGAGGAGCAACAGTATTTTCTAAGATTTATTTGAGGGCAGGATACCATCAATTGAGGATCAAAGGCAAAGATATTCATAAAATAGCTTTCAGGACAAGATATGGGCATTACGAATTTAGAGTCTTACCTTTTAGTTTGACCAATGCACCTATGACATTTATGAATTTGATGAATAGTGTCTTCAGGGACTGTTTAGACAAGTTTTTCCTTGTCTTCTTGGACGATATCTTGATATACTCTAAGAATGAAGAAGAGCATGCTCACCATTTAAGAATTGTTCTACAACGTTTGAGAGAGCATAAATTATATGGTAAATTGTCAAAGTGTACCTTCTTCCAAAAAGAAGTACAATATTTGGGGCATATTATCTCAGCTGAGGGGATTGATGTAGATCCTTCAAAGATCAAAGCAACCATGGAGTGGCCAACACCCAAAAATGTGCCTGAGGTACACAATTTTATGGGATTAGCTGGATATTATAGAAAGTTTATTCTAAACTTTTCTAAGATTGGAAACCCTATTACAACACTCCAGAGGAAAGGAAAACGATTTGAGTGAACAGAAAAGTGTAAGGAAGCTTTTCGTATTCTCAAGGAAAAGATGACTTATGCCTCAATTCTTAGAGTTCCAAATCCAGAAGGTCATTTTGTAGTCGTAACAAATGCATTAGGTGAAGGTTTGAGTGATGTGCTCATGCAAGAATATTGCAGCCATATGAATTAAATTATGCTCCATGTGATTTATAATTAGCTGCAATTGTGCATGTCTTACAAGTTTGGAGACATTATTTAATTAGCAAACACTTTGAACTTAACTCATATAATCAAGGACTTAAGTGCATCTTTACTCAACCAAACCTTAATGCATGGCAAAGCCGGTGGTTGGAGTTATTATTAGATTATGATTTTGATATAATCTTCATAAAAGGAAAAGAGAATTGAGTAGCCTGTTGGCACTTGTTAAACTTTAGGGTTTTAATGTGTTTGCCTAGGTTTTAATATAATTCCTAAAACCCTAAACCCTTGCGTGTTCTTTTAATGGTTCTAATGTTCTATTATGTCAATGGCTTCCTTGGTTAGTTGTCTGAGGACTTAAGTTGTGACTTATCCCCCGCATCATCGTGAAATACCGGCCCCTCATGTTAGGAGAACCAATGATTCCCCGTTTACCGCCCTATTGGTTTTGCCTTTGAAAACCCACACTAATGAGTGTCTATCAAGTGTCTTTTCTTTATTTCACCTAGCACATAGTGCCTTTGCATTGAGGTCTTCCTTTTTATTTCTTGCTCTAGCGCAACACTTGGCGTAGTCTCCTGCTCTTAAAAGTGTCCAGGCCCCAAAGATTCTTGAATCAATCTGATGACGACAAGTGGACGTATCTCGTCAGTGGAGGAGATTCATCCATGGACCTTAGCCTAGAGGACACCATGTGCATGGATATTGTTGTCCCCAAGTTTGAAGGAGCACATCGTGCATATAGTTTTTTATTCGAAGAAATTTAAAACCACGTGGGTGCACGGGAGTGCCATCTGTCCCCCTGGTCTAAGTCAAGATCAACAGCGATGACTTAATCTTTTCCACCAGAGTTGATCCAATGGCTCGCACTTAGCATAAAGATTTGAAGTGATATACAATGTATGAATGCACGGATGCACCATGAGGACACATGTCCTCTCCCTATGGATGATCAATGATAGTCTTTTATTTAAAGGATCCAACAGCTTGTGCATTGTGCATTTCATCGAGCAAGTTTGTAGTGAGGGTTTGCATTGTATCTTCGTTGCACACTGATCGTTGATTTCCTCTGATTGTTGATCGATGGTGTAGGTTTAAACAAAGTGACAATTGATGGTGTGCAAGCTAGGCTAACGCTCGTTTGAGCTTTTAATACAGAGGCTAAAGGGAATTTAAGGTTTTTCTCTTGCATGCTAAGTATCATTTGCAAATTTTCAAATCGCTCAAAGCCCTGGACATGATTTGCAGTGTGGTACGGACGGCAATTGAACCTATTGACTAGAATTCAAAGAGCTATAATTGGTATGTATTGAGTCCTCCTCTGTTAATTGAAAGAAGCTAGTTGGGGTATTCTGTGAAGGAAATTTTAGGAAATTGACTAGCTTCCTGTAAATTGAAAGAGTAAATTTCCATTTAAGTGTTTTCATTCAAGATTTACTCTTCTTTTAATTCATCATGGGTCTGAAAGGGGGTCTGGGGCATTCTCTTAAGCGAGACCTAACCCAAGAAGTAAATGAGACCTCTTCTTCATTGTCAAAGAGGGGTAAACTGACTTAGGATATGGGGGAAGTCACAAGTAAAATGTATGACTTCCAAGGACGCATCAGGGATGCAGTTTTGCCTAGTGGAGGTTGGGAATTATTTGAATTTGGCTACTACCATCGTGACAGAGAGAGGTCGGTTTCACACCTATGGGACCTTGATTTGGGTAGGCTAGTAGTTCCAAATGAGCTTGTAAACTGTGACCTAATCAGGGCCATCAATCAGGAGTATAATTTAGTAAATCAAAGATTATCCAACAATAAGGGTGAATTTCTCTTTTAGTTGGGTAGGGACTTGATAATTAAGGTTTTCAACCTCTCCCCTATTGCAAATAAGAAAATTGATATTGAAGAGTTGAAAAGGGATTATAGGAAAAATAGATATGCCTATAAAACTTACAAGCTGCTGCTGCACAAAAAGAGCAGTTTAGGCAAGAATGTAGGGTTCAGTGACAAGGATGAAGATGCCTTCAGAATTGATATATTTGAGGATTAATTTGTGATGACATACATGGCTTTGTGTCAAGTTTTAGGGCTGGATTTTGACTATCAAATCCCAGACTTCCTATTAGTTATGATTTATGATATTCAAGATAAATTTGAGTTCAGAAGGTATGGCTTTGCTTCTTACCTGGCTCAAGAACTTCACAATGATTTGATAAAATGTAAAAGGGTAGGGCATGCTCCCACCTTCAAAAGATATTCACTATTGTGTCATATTTTATTGTCTTATGGAATAAGGCATTGGGATAAGGAGTTGAGAATTCTACATGTGACTAAGGATGGTGAGCCCATGCCAATTTAGGGGATGGTGCACCTGTGTGATGTCTATTGCAATAGTGCTAACTATTTGGTGTTTGAGAAATACTTTACACAACTCATATTGGGACTACCAGGCTGGAATATGCCTAGGTTGTCAAAGGAGATCATGGATTCTCTTAGGCCTTTTGAGAGTGTACCTGATGTTCCTGTGAGACATAATTGGGGAGACTAGTTTTTATATCTTGATGCCATAGTCATTAGAGTGTATGGGGAAAATGTGAGACCCCATTCATTGTCAGCAAAAGTGCCAAACAAAATTGCATTTTTAGAAATTGTGTGGCAACTTAATGAGTCAGATAAATACCATTTGAGAGGAAGCAAGAAGGGGTCAAAACATGCCTATACCTTTTCAATCTCCTAGTTTTGCAATTCATTCTTGAGAAGATTATGAGTTTTGTGGAGAAAAATTGATAGTTTATAGGTTGCCTTATGTGGATCACATGAATTTTGATCCTGAGCACTTCATAGACAAGATTAGAAGAGAGAAATAGAAAGCTGGTTTGAACACTGCTTTGATGAGTAGGGTGATTTACTCAGAAATGGCATGTCCATAGAAGAGTTATTTCAAAGGAGGTAGACTTATGTGTTGGTTCTGATGGGAGAGAGGCAAAAGATGTTAGCAGATAAGTCATATCCAGGAGCCTTCCCTTAGGTTTCTAATCCTATTATTAAGATGAAAATGTTGTTAGACTATGCAGATAAATTGAACGTTGTCCCAAAGAAGAAGCCTATTGAGCCAAGGTCCCCTAAACAACATTATGACATAGAGGAAAGGGTAGATGAAACCCCTACCCCTGAAGTTGAAGAAAGCACAAAGGATGCTTGGGAACATCCCTTCCTTCTCCTTGCAGAAACTGTAATGAGGGAACCATTGGTTAACTATGCCTTATCAGAAGAGATGGGCGATAACCAAAATGACTTGGAGGATATCCAATAGGTAGTAAGTTTTCCTAAGAGGGATGAAATTTCAATCCCACCTCCAACCAGAACCTTGATGAGCAAACAAGAGAGTAATGCTGTAATTCAAGATGTAAGAGCTTTAGCTTGTCAGGAATTCTTGTCTGATGACAATTTTATCAAGAGTAAAGAATTCAAAGCCTTCCTATTATAGAAGAAGTCAGATGCCTTTATGGCTAAAATAAATGAAGAATAGGGTAAGGTGGATGACAAGGACAAAAATGAAATAGCTAAGAAGGTTATGGAATAGGTGGATATGGATGTAACTAAAATTACTCCAGATGAAGCCAGAAAATTGGTAAAGAACAATGGCATCTTGTTGCTAGAAGGTTGGGATATCTCCTCTATTGTGGTCATGGACACAATCACAAAATAGGAGCATTTTGATGAGTATGATTTGACAAAGGAACAAGCTGAACGAGTCTTTGGGGCAGGATTTAGTGCAAATCATGAGGTCTTGGCAATTTGTGCCATGGCCCCTAGTGATAATGAGCCCAGGGTTGCAAAGGATGTGAATGAGCTCACCGGTTAGCTCATTGTAAGAAGATTGATAGATACAATGGCCCCACAAGTTGCATCATTGGTAGTAGCTACTACAAAATTTAGTGAGGCAGCAACAAAGAAGCTCCATATAGAGGTAATATAATTGAGAGAGGATAATGTGAGGTTAATGCAGGAATGCAACAGGTTGAAACTCCTTGTGCCTCTAATGGGAATTGAAGTGTCTTCCCCTATCTCTGTGCACCTATCCCAATGAGCTCATCAAGACATGGAAATGATGCAGCAACTATCAATGACCTCAAGGCTAAATTGGAGCAAAGCACTAGTAGAGAAAATCAATTAAGGAATGAATTGAAAACTGAGAAAATTGTAGTGGTCAATGGTTTCTTAGAGCATCAGATGAATAAGGTTTTGAAGAATGCAGATGATGCATGGGTATGTTATGGAAATTTGAGAAGAGCATCTGATTTCTACTCACAAAAGGAATCTGATCCAGGAGCATCCCTGGTTCAAGAGAAATCTTGCATCAACCAAAAACATTTGTATTTCAATTTGTTTGCATTTCAGTTCTTTCATTTTCTAGTTCAGTTCAAGTAGTTCAGTCAGTAGCAGTTCTCAGCTTGTGGTCCGGTCTTGGCATTTCACATCTTGCGGATATGGACTTAGCATCTACATTCATTCATCTACATCATATCAAGAATTTAGAGCATTTGGATCAGTTACCGAAAATATATCGATATCAGAAGTTGATTGTTTTCTCAGAGCAGAGCATTCTAACAATTCCTGATAATTAGCTGAAAGAGAAGGCTTGCAGATCATTCCTTGACTTGTGGATCATTCCTTGACTTGTTGATCTCATTAACACATCATTCAATGTTCTTTGGTTCATGGCCAACCTTCCCCAAGGGTCTGTACGTTGTTCCATTCATTTGAGGAAGTGTTCCATGCATTTAGGTCCGACCTACCTGTGAACACGTTACAACTCTTCATTGGAGTTTGTGACCTTCCTTGGCCGACGCAGAGGAATCAATTGGTTTGAAAATGATATATAAAGATGTAATAGATCCTTAGGAAAGGAGTTAGGGATTGATTCATATTCTATAGTTTAGAGTTTGTATGAAGGAGCTTCAAAGCTTTACCTTGCGCATGTATGTAATTAGGCCTATGGGCCCTAATTGTAAGCCCGCATGTTGCCGACTGATCTCTATTTTGAATCCTATGATATACTGAATGACTGAATCTACATTTGCTTCATTTCTTTGAGTTATTTCTGCTGTGTTTACTCTTGTTGCATGGTCTGGACAGTTCATTCTGTGAACTCTCCTACCATGACTGTACCAAGTGGTATCAGAGTGAAAGTTTGATTCTTTGGAGTGAATTAGCGAAGGGAATTCCGTAAGATCTTGTTGTAAGCAAATCGCCGATCCGAGGTAGGTTACTTGTGCACAACTAATTTCTGATTGAGAGGCAGTTGTCACTTGTAGCCCAATCGCCGAACCTAAGGCAGTTTGCACTTAATCCTAGGAAGATGCCGCCATGAAGAGTTCTTCCTGTTGGTATAATGGATAATAGAATGGATGAGATGATGGAATTGATGAGAACAATGTGAAGTCGTTTGGATGTTGTTGAGGAAGATAGGTGAAGAGGATTGACACCGAGACCTAATGTTGAAAGTGATGATGAGGAAGAATTTCAATCTGTTGAACACACTAGCAAAACCCTAGGAGGTGATGAAGAAGAAGAATCATATCAGATAAAGATGTTGCAAGTTATTTCAAAGATTGGAAAGAGACCTAGAGTTGATGTTCTGAACTATACTGGTAATTTGAACCCTGAAGAGTTGATTGATTGGATCAATGACATGGAAGAATACTTTGAATATGAGGAGATTGAAGATCCAGAGAAGGTGAAATTTGCAAATACAAAGTTGAAAGGACATGCTACTATATGGTGGAAACAAGTTCAGTTGGAAAGAAATAGAAGAGGAAAAAAAAGATTACAAAGTGGGACCGGATGGTGACAAAGTTGAAGAATCAATTCATACCTGTTGACTATGAGTTGGAATTGTTGAAAAGATTGCAAAACCTGAGACAAAAGGAGAAATCTGTGAAGGAATACACTGAAGAATTTTATAAGATGATCATAAGAACAAGACATAGTGAAGCAAGCAAGGAGAAAGTGGCTAGATATATCAATGGACTGAGATTGAACATTCAAGAAGAACTAAGTTTGGTAAGGATGACGTCTTTGGAAGAAGCATATCAATTTGCCCTGAAAGTTGAAGAAAAGCTGAATAAGAAGCATGATCAAAGACAGAGAGGCAGAAGAGGTAAATTTCAGAAGGGAAGATCATTTTCCAGATATGATAGATCATTTGTGGAGCAGAACAAGTTTGACATCCTAGTTAGAAAGGATGACAAAGATAACAATGCTTACCAGAGAGATGATAGAAATTTTTACCGGAGAGGAAACCCTAGTGCTTACCGGAATGAAGGATACAGAAGAGAAGGAAGAGGATTTGATAAGAAGACATTCAGAGGTACTTGTTTCAAGTGTGGAGGTGAAGGACATAGAGCATTTGAATGTAATCAGGATAGTACAAGCAAGAAGACAGTGAATACTGGTAGAGCAGCCTATGTTGAAGAACCTGTTGGATCACCTTGTTCAGTTGGTAATCCGAAGAAAGGAGAATCATTGGTGATGTGGAGAGCACTATTTCAAGTAGAGACAAATGAGGAACCGTCACAGAGGAAAAGTTTGTTCAAAACTAAATGCAAATTAGGAGGTAAGTGTTGTAAAGTTGTAATTGATAGTGGTAGTTCAGATAACCTAGTTTTAGAGGAAACGGTGACTAAGCTAAAGTTGGAAAGATTGAAACACCCTAAGCCCTATCAAATAGCATGGATTTAGGATGATCATAAGGTACTGGTGAGTGAACAATGTTTGGTGAAATTTCATATTAGATCTTATCATGATGAAGTCTTGTGTGATATTATGCCTATGGATGTTTGTCATATCTTGTTGGGTAGACCTTAGCAGTATGATAGAAAAGCTATGCATGATGGAAGAAAGAATACATATACTATAACAGCAAATGGGAAAAAAATTACTTTGATTCCTTTAGAAGATGATCCCAAAAATGTGGTATGTGGGAATGCTAGAATCTGTTTGGTAGATGGAAGGAAATTTTTGGATGGTTTGAAACAAGAAAGTATGTGTTATGCCTTGATTCCTAAGAAGCCTGAAATATTGAGGAGAGAGACTAAACCGAAGGAGATAAGAGAGTTGCTGACAGAGTATGAAGGCATCATATTAGATAATGTACCTGAAGGATTACCACCTATAAGAAGTATCAATCATCACATGGATCTCATACCAAGAGCAAGTTTGCCTAACAAAGCAGCACATAGAATGACATCGGTAGAGAATGAAGAACTGAATAGACATATACAAGAGTTGTTGAGGAAAGGTTTGATCAGAGAAAGCTTGAGTCCTTGTGCAGTACCTGCAGTGCTAGCACCTATGAAGGATGGAGAATAGAGAATGTGTACTAATTCTAGAGAAATAAACAAGATCACTATTAAGTATAGATTTCCTTTACCTAGGATGGATGATATCATGGATTGTTTGAGTGGAGCAAGATATTTCACAAAGATAGATTTGAAGAGTGGATACCATCAGATTAGAAACAGAGAAGGTGATGAATGGAAGACTGCTTTTAAGACAAATGAAGGATTGTATGAGTTGTTAGTGATGCCTTTTGGATTGACAAATGCACCGAGTACTTTCATGAGGTTGATGAATGAGGTCTTGAAGAAATTCTTGGGTAAGTTTGTGATTGTGTACTTGGATGATATTCTAATTTTCAGTAGGACAAAAGAGGAACATTTGTTGCACATTAGACAAGTTTTGCAGAGGTTGAGAAAAGAGAAATTGCTGATAAACATCAAGAAGTGTAGTTTCATGAAGGAAGAATTGGTATATCTAGGATTTGTGATTTCTGCAGAAGGATTGAAGATGGACCCTGAGAAAGTGAAAGCAATTATAGAATGGCCTACACCGGAGAGCATTAGAGAGGTTAGATCATTTCATGGTTTGGCTAGTTTCTAACGGAAGTTCATCAAAAATTTTAGTTCAGTTTGTAACCCTATGACAGAGACAATGAGAGGTGACATAAAAGATTTCAAGTGGACATCAGGAGCAGATAAAATTTTTGAGTTGTTGAAGCAGAAAGTAACAGAGCAACCTGTTTTGGCCTTACCGGATTTCAATAAGGTATTTCAAGTTGATTGCGATGCTAGTGGAAATGCAATTGGAGCAATGTTAAGTCAAGAAGGTAGACCGGTAGAATGTTTCAGTGAGAAGTTGAATGATGCAAGGAGAAGGTATTCAGTTTATGATCAAGAGTTCTATGCCATAATTCAAGCCTTAAAAAAGTGGAGACATTACTTGTTGCCTAAGGAGTTTGTGTTGTATACAGATCATCAAGCTTTGTAGTATCTGAATAGTCAGGGAAAATTGAACAGAGACATATGAGGTGAGTAGAGTTCATGTAGAGTTATACTTTTGTGTTGAAGCATAAGAGTGGTAAATCAAATAAAGTTGTTGATGCCTTAAGAAAAAGAAGAAACTTGTTGACAAAGATGAGAGTTGAAGTGTTGGGTTTTAATGAATTGAAGAATATGTATGAGGGAGACGCTAATTTTGCAGAACCTTGGAGAGCCTGTAAGGAACCTGTTGTGACAGATAGAAGTAAGTGGTTGGACTATTTCATTCAAGAAGATATGTTGTTCAAAGGAAGTCAGTTATTCATACCTAGAAGTTCAATGAGAGATAATTTGATCAAGGAGAAGCACAGTGGTGGATTGGCAAGACATTTTGGCATTGATAAGACAGTGGCTTTGGTGAGTACAAATTACTTTTGGCCTTAGATGCATAAGGATGTTCAGAGATTTGTGCAAAGTTGTAGAGTTTGTCAAGTTGCAAAAGGGAGTAGTCAGAACATTGGATTGTATAAACCTTTGACAGTTCCGAAGAGACCTTGGGAAGACATAAGCATGGATTTTGTAATGGGATTACTTAAGACACAGAGAGGATATGATTCAATATTTGTAGTGGTTGACAAATTTTAAAAAATGGCTCATTTCATACCTTGTAAGAAGACAACTGATGCAGTGCATGTAGCTAACCTATTTTTCAAGGCGATTGTGAGATTGCATGGATTACCTAAGAGTATCATTTCAAACAAAGACACAAAGTTTGTTGGTTACTTTTGGAAGACACTTTGGAAGAAAATGAAGACAAATTTAAAGTTCAGTTCTACTTTTCATCCGTAGACAGATGGATAGACAGAGGTAGTGAATAGGAGTTTGGGAAACTTGTTGAGATGTTTGGCTAGAGACAAAGCCGGAAGTTGGGACTTGATTCTTTCACAAGCAGAGTTTGCATACAACAATTCAGTAAATAGGAATACCGGAAGAACACCTTTTGATATTGTTACCGGAGTGAATCCTAGAGGAGTTGCAAAATTAAGAGATATTAGTACAGAAGCAAAGAGGAGTATAGAGGCAGAAGAATTTGCAGATCATATGAAGATAGTGCATAATCAGGTGAAGAAGCATTTGGAGGACATGAACAGTAAGTACAAAGAGAAAGATTATGAGAAGAGAAGACATAAGGAATTTGAAGATGGAAATGAAGTGATGGTGTGCTTGAGAAAAGAAAGGTTTCCAGTTGGGACATATAACAAGTTGAAAATGAAGAAGTTTGGACCTTGTCGGATACTCAGGAAATTTCATTCAGGAAATGCATATGAAGTGGAATTACTGGAGACATTGGGTATATCACCTATTTTCAACATTGTAGATCTTTACCAGTATCATGAAGCAGAGTTCAGTGACAACATGGAAGAAGACTTGAAGAAGCAGTTACCACAACAAGCACCGGAACAGATTGAAGACATTTTGGATAGTAGAGTTGGATGCAACACTAGAGGAAGACAATACAAATAATTTCTTGTGAAGTGGAAAGGTAGACAGGAAGAAGATTCATCTTGGATTTTTCAGGCTAAGGTGGACCGTCTTGGTTCTCCCCTAGCCCCAACAAAGTGAGGGACTCACTTTTTCAATAACCTCAGATGTCTGATGCAGGAGCATCCCTGGTTCAAGAGAAATCTTGCATCAACCAAAAACATTTGCATTTTAGTTTGTTTGCATTTCAGTTCTTTCATTTCCCAGTTCAGTTTAGGCAATTCAATCAGTAGCAGTTCTCAGCTTGTGGTTCGATCTTGGCATTTCACATCTTGTGGACCTAGACTTAGCATCTATATTCATTCATCTACATCATATCAAGAATTCAGAGCATTTGAATCAGTTACTGAAAAGATATCGCTATCAGAAGTTGATTATTTTCTCAGAGCAGAGCATTCTAACAGTTCCTGATAATCAGCTGAAGGAGAAGGCTTACAGAACGTTCCTTGACTTGTGGATCTCATTGACACATCATTCAATGTTCTTTGGTTCATGGCTGACCTTCCCCAAGGGTTTGCATGTTGTTCCATTCATTTGAGGAAGTGTTCCATGCATTTAGGTCTGACCTACCTGTGAACACATTACAACTCTTCATTGGAGTTTGTGACCTTCCTTGGCCAACGCGGAGGAATCAATTGGTCCAGAAATGATATATAAATATGTAATAGATTATTAGGAAAGGAGTTAGGGATTGATTCATATTCTATAGTTTAGAGTTTGTGCAAAGGAGCTTCAAAGCTTTATCTTGTGCATGTATGTAATCAGGCTTGTGGGCCCTAATTATAAGCCCGCATGTTGCCAACCGATCTCTATTTTGAATCCTATGATATACTGAATGACTGAATCTACATTTGCTTCATTTCTTTGAGTTGTTTTCATTGTGTTTACTCTTGCTGCACAGTCTAGACAATTCATTCTATGAACCCTCCTTTCGTGACTGCACCAGAATCCAAGCTAAAGGAGATTCTGAATGACTGATTTCCATGAATTATATTGATGACCCATATCCATAGTAGAGCTATCATGGAACTAGATGTATTAGCTGATGTGGTTAGCACCTATCAAGTCATGAACTTATTGAATGATGTGTCTACTTTTCATAGTAAGCTTGAGGTGACTTTGAAGGCTAAAGTGGAGTCATTTGAATCTCTCAAGAATTATTTATTGCCTACAATAAAGAATAAGGATGGATCTGATAAAGCATTGGATGAATGGAAAAAGGAGTTTGATAACATTGTGCCTACTACAATTAGTGTCATTACATCTGATACCAAAATAGAGCAATTGAGATGTAATGTTGAATTAGACAAACTTCTAAATTTAGAGAGTGGCTTGGGTAATTTTGTCAGGGAAATCAAAGTATTATTAGATGCCAAATTTACTACTCATGTTGGTCAAGTGGAAAAGGTCCTAAGTCACAAGTGGCCCACTAAGGGCAAGTTCTCATTATGGGTTCAGAGGCATATGATTTAAAAGGAGAAGAATTCAAGGATATGTGACATGTGGCTACTTGCCAAGACAGAGGAGCAAAACAATATAATGACTCATTTACCACACTCAAGGATGGAGTAGATAGGACAAAAGGTTGTTAGCCTTTCCACTATGGGAAATGATTTAATTTTCAAATGATGCTTTTCTCAACAAAATACAGTTTTCATTGTTTTCTGCATGTTTCTCCACAAAATGTAAGAGACCCCTTGCAATTATAAAAGGGATGTACTCATTTGAAAGAAGGGTTTGAGTTTTCTAAGTCTTAGGTTTGGCAGCTTGATTTGTATAGTGTCATTTTTAGGGGAATAGGGAAAGTGTATGATTAGAGATATTTCATGTATCAAAGTTTTGATTAGGATGGATAAATTTAATAAATGAGTTTTGTTTATTTTGTCTCCACATGTTGTATTCAATCTCTTATTGGAATTAATGGAAAGTCTTATTAATTTCATTTATGTGTTGAGGACATGGTCTGGTTCTTATTTCTTAGCATCTACTTAAGGGGTAGATTCAATTGTCGTTAACAAGGATCAAGGTTTTGAATATAATATTTGGGATTTCTAAGTAGAATTTAGATTAGAACTCAAATTGGGAATGTCTAATGTAAAGCATTGATGTTGGGAGCCATATGATTTAATCTAATTGATATGTTTGATATATTTGATGTATGAGATAGACTATGTACCCTAGATAGGCACTAGTCAGGAAGCCATAACCCTGTCAGAGTCGAATCACCCTTTGAAAATCAACATGAATATCTTTTGTTTTAATGTATCCTCTTGTTTTAGAATGCATGCTCTCTAGGCTTGTAATCCAATAATCAAGAAGCTTTGCCAAATTGTTTTAAATCTTATGAATTCTTGATCTTAATTGGAGAGCATATCTGTCAAACAATACTCCAGATGTAGATGAGTGAAAAACTTTGAGTATTGTATAGGGTGACCCCCCTTGGTTGCATAGAGCTAGAAGTGCAAGGGAATATCATTTAAATTGATTCATGTTCATTGGCCACTACCCTAGAACCCTCAATCATAATATTGAGTATGGCAAAACTTTAGAGGATTTTAGGCAATCAATTGGAAACACCAACATAGTTGATGCTCTCATTCAAAGAAGTTATATTGTGGCAATGGCCACCAATCATTCAACCTTTCGAGAGCAAGTAAAGAAGAATTCTTCAAGAGATGAATTCTATGAACAAGTTAGTAATGCATTGTCTGGAAATCCTCAAGATACCAGGTATGAAGGGTATGAACTCGAATCATATAGATTAATGAGGTATAAAAATAGAATGTATATACCAGAGCAAGGTGGGTTAAGAAAACTTGTATTGAAGGAAGCACATTGTGCACCTTACTAAAGGACATCCTAGAGCGACAAAGTTATTGACATATTTAAAACCACTCTAATTCTAGAGAGGTATGAAGCAAGATGCTGTAAGTTTTGTAGCAATATGTTTAGAGTGTCAGCAAGTTAAGACTGAGCACCAGTATCCGGCAAGATTGTTATACCCTCATGAGCTACCAGAATGGAAGTGGCAGGTTATTAGCATGGATTTTGTCTAAGTCTTACCAATATTGAGGAACCACCATAATACAATCCTTGTAGTAGTGGATAAGCTTACCAAAGTAACTCATTTCATCCTAGGAAACCTTACTAATGGTGCACCAATTCTAGCAAGAAGATTTGTTCAATAGATCTTTAGATTACACGGAATTCTTGAGAAAATAATCTTGGAAAGAGATACATGGATGACTTCAAGGTTTTGGCAAACCTTTTTTTTAGCGCTAGGAACTAAATTGAACATTAGTTCAGCCTACCATCCAGAAATAGATGGTTAGACTGAAAGAGTTAACTAGGTTTTAGAAGATTTGTTAAGGACATGTATTGCATGGATCAGCAATATAAATGGGAGGAGTATCTTCCATTAGTAGAGTTTGCTTATAATAATTCCTATCATTTTTCTATCAAAATGACTCCTTTCGAAGGATTATATGTAAGAAAATGCAGGACTCCTAAAGTTGGGACAAACTAGAAGATAGGATTAACATTGGACCAGAAATGCTTATAGAAATGTAGGATCGAGTCAAACTAATCAAGAAAAGATTAGTAGAAGAAAATGATAGACAGAAGATTTATACTAATGCCAAGTGAATTTTTTGATAGTTCTCTATTGGTGGTAAAGTACTACTAAGAGTTAAACCATGTAAGAGTTCAATTAAGTTTGGTAAATCAAACAAACTAGCACTTAGATATGTGGGTCCTTTTGATAACCTTAAAGCAATCAACCTTGTTGCTTACAGAATTGCTCTACCACCTCCTCTTACTCATATGCATAATGTTTTTCATGTGTCTTATATGAAAAAGTACATATATCTAGATTTAATCATATTCTTAATTGGAATGCTCTTCAGATTTTGGATCCAGGAGTGGTCATGATCGAGCCTCTCAAAGTGCTTGAGATTTGCAAGATTTGCTTGCGTAATAGAGAGGTCACTCAATGAAAGGTCTAGTGGGACCAATATTCTAAGGACAGTACCACTTGGGAAGATTATGAAGAGTTCCATCATTAAATTTCCTTATTTGTTTAATTAGTTGTTTTTGTGAAAAACTATTGATCTTTGTTTAAACTATTTTGAACTAAGTCATCAAGGACGATGATCTTTAGGGGGGGAGATGTCACATCCCATTTTTGGACAACTTAATTATGTTATTTTAAACTAATTATTAGATAGATGATTTGATTATGTATTTTGAATTATGATTATCATGTTATTTCTAGCAAATGAATTTGAAAAGATAGATTTACTTTAATTTATAATATGCAGAAATAGATATAATTTTCTATTGAAGATAAAGGATTTTCTTCATGTTTAATGTTGTTAAAATATTTATTTCATGTTGTACACAATGTGGTTAATGGACTAACTACTGTAACTGTTAATGAGGTGGATGCAAGAAAATAGTTTTGTTTCCCCTCCCAAACGAGGAGGGAGAGTATCACTGGAGAGAGGGATTTGGATCAGGTAAATGGACAACATTCCTAGAGAACTCACACACACACAAGTAATATGTTTTCTTTATTTTAGATACCTTTCTAATGTCAATGTATATCAGTACTTTTCATAGTAGAGCAAGTGCATGGAAATGGTATACAATTTAGTGGCCAAACTTGAGTTTTTGGTGAAACAAGCTCACATTATATAAAACATGTACAAGCCATAATGCATACACGTTATAACACATACATGTTATGGCTTGGATTAGATCCAAGCCATAATGTGTATGCATTATACAATGCGTACGTGTTATAGTTTGCAAAGTCAATGCAAATAAAATGTGCTCGCATTTTATTTGCACAAAATGTGCTCGTGTTTTGTTTGCATTGAATTTGCAAAGTATAATGTGTGTGCGCATTATAATGCGAACACATTTTTAATGACTTAAATTTAATTTTTTTTATCATCTTTCCCATTTAGGCTTGGAGATCCCTTTTTGCTCCTAAATTCGTGTTTTCAACATAAAACAACAAATTTGAACTTCAACGTGATCAAATTTACATGTTTTACATCAGTTCATTTTATAAAACTACCACCAAAATGAAGAGTTCCTTCTTAGCTTTCTAGCCATATAATTTTTTTATTATTTTGAATAAGTTAAGGTATATAATTTTATTTTCTTTGAAGAGTGTTTCATATTCCTCCAATACATACGTATTGATTTTTCTTTATAACTTTTGACCCATCTATCCAAATTTGAAAAAAATTATATAGGATTATTCTACACTTCATTCTCTACACATTAATAAAAAAAATACATTTTCAATTAGTTTTGTGCAAGTTATGTGATGCACACATTCAGTGATCCAATTTTCAACGTGCATCCACTTTGAAAAATCATAAAAAAAATTATTCAATAAAAAAATATGAAAAAATACACTTGTAGTCCTCACTCTTTACTATATTTCTTCCAACCAATTTTTTAAAGTAATTTGTGCAACAAAAAAATAGGGGGGTGCACACTAGACACTATGTTATGTTTCAGTGATAAAACATGAACACTTTTGTGTGCACTTAGCATTTCACCCTCTTAACCTTAACCATTTTTTAAAATATTTAGTAGTTTAGAAACTAGATTCAGAGTACTACAATTCTTGGTCTTACCATGTCTTCAAATTTTGAGTGTAAACGTCTCGAATTACTCACCCAAGTTTAGGTTTAGCTGATTTCAAGAAAAAAGTGGCCACTTTTGACCCCTTTTTTGTATCCCATTTCCATGCACTTACCTAGTAGCATTGTCATTGTATGACGAAGTAGTTGGTTTCATGTTTTGATCCATGTCATAGTTGATCTATTTCTGTGGTTCATCTCTAAGTCAGTGTGGTTTATCTCATTCAGGTTACGTCAGTGAGATTTTGATTGTTTCCTTTCTCTAATAATTCAACTGTTATTTTATCACTTGTGAATTTTCAAGGAAACATATACAATTCATCCTGTAAGTGACTTATCTTCTCTTTATAGAAATATAGATATTTAAACCATATTAGAATATATATATATATATACACACACACACATATACATATATAAATGTGGATATAGATATGTTTATATATATATTATTGTATTTATAATTGTTGTTTTTAAAATATTTGAACTTTCAAATCTTTGAACTCGACTAAGCTCCAAGAAGTGGAGTTAGTGAGTTGTAGGAATGCATTTAATGCATTTATTGGAGGAATACTGTGAAGGGGGAGTGGGATGACCCCTATCACATCTTCCTTAATGCCTACTTTACTCTAGTTCATGGAGAAAAGGAGATGGTGGAGTGGATGAATTTCAAGAAGGAATCTAGTGATTGTTTTGAGGGATTTTCAGTTAATTATGGAATTCAAATCCATAATGGGAGGATGGTGAGAAAGAAGAAGAGATAATCAGGGTTTGGAAAGGCAAGGAGGTGATAGTGAAGTAGGGGTTTTGCATGTTTGAAGAAAGACTAACTGTGAAATGATATGAACTTTCACAATGTTTTTATCATAGATATATTTGTTTAGTTTATATGCCAATACAAAGATGTAACTATGTATGATGTATCATGTAGAAGAGATTTAAATGTTTATTTAATTTCTCAGTTGGATATATCAAGGGTTTTATTAATATACCAGTGTTGTTTTATTTTTAGACAAACAAGGGTTTCTTTTGTGAAAACACTGTGTTAATATGAGCCTTAGCTATTCGTTAATCCCTTCACAATCATTGAGAAGAAATGAGCCTTGGTTTGAGTTTTATTCTTTCTCAGTCAATGTGAAATATATTTATATTGTGCTCCTTTTGTGTTATCTTAACCATAGTCATTGAAGACTTAATGGCTCAACTGTATGTCTATTTTATAGTCATTGATATACTATTTTGTGGCTTGATTGTAATGTCTATTTTATAGCCATTGATATATCAATGAGCGGCTCGACTGTATTGTCCATTACATAGCCATTGTGATATTAAGGTGTGGCTTGATTATATTGTTTTCATGTCCCCTTCCCCTATGGCCGACTCCTTCAATTCATTTGATGAATTAGTTTAAGATATGATTAATATCAAAAAATTAAAGTAATATAAATAGTGGCTGACTCCTCTCGTTATCAACAGTGATTTATATGTTATGAGGAGCAATGATAATACTTGCAAGGCAACACCAAAGATAAAATAAACTTGAAATTATGAATATAATGAAAGGGCAATGATTAAAGATAATGAAGGGTAGATATTCTATGGTTTTAATTTCATATGACAAATGATATCGATTGGCAAATATTCGATGGTATTGTATTTCAAGACGTAGCCTATGTTAAAACACCAATATAATATGACTTTTGTAGGTTGCCATTGTTGTATATTTATAATACATCACTTCACTGGGAAAACTACAAAGTTATATGGCTTCCAAATGAAAAATATTCAAAGGCAGTGATTAAAATTCTATATGATGTGATTCATATTTATGAAGACCCGCGATTTGTTTTAAGGTAGTGATTTATGAGGAGGTACGATTCAACAAGGAGTGGTATCCATTGCCAAAGAGATACATCACTTCACAAAGGACATCTCTATTGAAGAGATATAAAAGAAAAGAATGTAAATCAGTCAAAGACATAAAGCAATCAAGGAAATAGGAATTGATTTAGAGTAGAGATAAATCTACAGACTTCAGTAGTGAGATATATGTACATCAGAAAAAGAGAATATCTAAAGACTGAACGCCTATCAAGTTAGATCAGAATCTAAGGTGTTAATATTCGAACCCACTGTGGTAATATATAGATTATTATTTAGTTTTACATATATATCTATTTCACCTCTCTACCACAAGTTAATAAGCATCAAAATATACTACAACAGTCTAATAGAAGAGGAGGAAAGAGATCTGCTTTAAGGGAGAACCGCTTAGGGCACTCCGCTACAGTGGCAAGTAGGGAGAACAGCTAGACACGCACCCTATTGCACTATGAAAGGGAGAGAATGACTAAGGGCACCCTACTATAATTTCTCTTCCAATCCATATGTTGAGGGACTATTGAGAAAAGTAGAGATTCACATACAAATCAAACTTGCTGCATAATGATGAATATATGATTCCCTTGCAATAATAATAGGTTTATTTCATGAATTGTGCTTGCAATGTTACCTAATTAATTGCAAGCTTCCAAAACATAATTAGTTCATCTTATTCCTAAGTAAAGAGATATATCCCTAACTACCTTATATGCTTGTTCCATTTGGACTTGTGAATTTGGATAGAATAGAGATTGATCCAGCAAGGGGACATTGCAAAGTTACAACCCTAACTATGTTAAATTTGTGATTCTAGGGAAAGATTTAGCGCTATCCCAAAAGGGGACATTACAATTTGTATCAGAGCATCCTTCATGCCATCTTGTGAATGATAGTTGATGCTACATGTATTCAAGTGTATACCTCATGACTTACGTGTATTCAAGTGTATACTCCATGACTTACATGTATTCAAGTGTATACTTCATGACTTATGTGTATTCAAGTGTATACTTCATGACTTACATGTATTCAAGTGTATACTTCATGACTTACATGTATTCATTTGTATACTTCTTGCCTTACATTCATGTATATGTGGTGTAGGAGCACCTTGGCAAATTAAGGTTACCCTAGATAAATCTTTGAGTTTGATTAAATTTGTATGCTTCAACATTGTAATGAGGTTTATCAAGTCATTTTTATGTGTTTAGGTCATTAGGAGTTTCAAAAATGCAAAACATGTAAAGGTTGTCAATGTAAAATTGGAAAAAAGATGCAAACTTGCAAGGTGAAGAGTCATTTGGCTCTTGGTTCACTCCAAATCAGTTATGAACTGAAGAGACATGTTTTAATGCCTTTAAAAGGCCTTGTAACCATGAAGAATTCGTGGGTGGTTGAAGATTTGAGCATGGAATGAGAAAAAATAATGTTTTCCTGTATTTTCCTTCAGAAATTTGTTGTCTTTTGCTATTGTAAAGCCCTGTATGGAATTGAATGGATGTCTAATGGATTGCAAATGTTATATCCTTCAACCACCTTCCATTTGCTTCTTTTCCCATGCATTTTTATTTAGTTTTGTGAAAGATATGAGTGTTTTATGGACTGTAATTTTCTAATTTTTCCTGCAATAGTCCCATTGCAGCGTTTGGTACGGTTCTATACGGACATATACAAGAGAAAACCATATATGGTTGGAAATATTATTTATTCTACTTTCCATTTATTTTTGTTTCATCAAATTTCATTAAGATTTGAATAAGTTATGGCATTTTTATTGAGGGTAGGTCTGCAGAGTTTAATTTTCTAAAAATACAGTCTGAAAATATGTATGGTACGACTTGGTACGGCCTCACATTGATACATATAATAGATGGATGGAAAGATATGTGTTTCTAGTTTACAATTCTTTTGGTTTGGTATAATTGCATTAAGTTTTGTGAGAGATATTACAATTTTGGTGAGGGCAGGTCTGAACGCTGCCTAGGGTTTGTAGTTTTGGGAAAAGAGTCATAACTTTCTCCCTACCATTGGATCTTCATGAAAATTGGAGGAAAAGTCTGTATTAATGTTCTCTTCAATCTAACTAAAGCAATTGGATTAGTTCTTTGATTTGTTAATGTTATTGAGGATAGTTTTGGTACTCCTACCTCTACATCAATATGCTTCATGACTTACGTGTATTCAAGTGTATACTTCCTGACTTACGTGTAGTCATGTGTATACTTCATGACTTATGTATATTCATGTGTATGTTTCGTGACTTACGTGTATTCATGAGCATACTTCATGTATTACATGTATTTACGTGTATGCTTCATGCTTCATATATTATGTGTATGATTCATGCTTCTTGTATTACATATATTTACGCGTAGACTTCGTGTATTACATGTATGCTTCATCCTTTGAGTGTATTACGTATATTTATGCATACACTTCGTGTATTATGTGTATGCTTCATGCTTCGTGTATTACATGTATTTATGTGTATACCTTGTGTACTAAGTGTATGCTTCATACTTCTTATATTACATGTACTTATACGTATACTTCATGTATTGCATGTATGCTTCATGCTTCATGTATTACGTGTATTTATGTGTATACCTTGTGTATTACATGTATGCTTCATACTTCTTGTATTACATGTACTTATAAGTATACTTCGTGTATTACGTGTATGCTTCATGCTCCGTGTATTATTTTGTGTCTTATGTATACTTCATGTATCACGTGTATTTATGTGTATGCTTCATGATTCACATGTACTTATGTGTATACTTTGTATATTATGTATGCTTCATGCTTTGTGTCTTACGTGTATATTTCATGTATCACGTATACTTCATGGATTACGTATATCTATGTGTTTTCTTCAAGTCTAATGTTTCTTCAACAAGTTTACTCTATGTGCGTTTAAGATTACTTTATGCTTAAAAATTATGAAAATACCAAATCCATCAAAGCTTTATTTAACACTTCTTGGGTTGAGAAGCACTAACAAATTAACTTATGCAATAATGAAGAGTTGTAACTAGTGAAGCGAAAAAATGTGACTCTCTCAAACTTGAAATATAAAAGGGGAGAAGATTTCATTTGCTAAAGACATCCAAAACATCATGGAAGAATTCAATTGAGAATAGAACCCTAACTGATTTTATAAGTAAATTAAATTAGGCTCTCAAGAATAATGATGATGCAAGAAAGGATGAAACCCCAAATACGAAAAGTGTGACCCTTCAAATGTAGTATTTCCTTAACAATAGTACTTCCTTAACAATAGAATATAAAAGGGGAATCATTTCATTGTGAAGAAACCATCAATAGGAAATAAATCTAACAATCAACTCAAAGGTAAAGTATTATTCTCGAAAAAGGTAGCCAAGAAGAGTAGTGATGCCTTCAAGAAATAAATATAAAGGATAAATCAATTCATTAGCATAAGCAATCATCACTCATCTATCAGGAAATGAAGAGATCAAAATGTCAAAATTTTCCCAAGGAAGGCACAATCAATCATAACCACTCAACATAGTTGAATCTAACAATATAATTTGACTTCCAATTCTCAAATGAAAATCTAGTTGTCATGGAAACTTAGGCATAACTAAAAATACAAAGATGGATTAAGGTTATCTTTCAAACATAGAGTTCTAGGTACACTGAGGTATCATCTTGACCTAGGATGGTCAATATTTTAAAAGCCAAAACAACAATTTTGAGAGAATGTAATGAAGACAACTCAATTCTTTAAGAACCTACAAATTTGGAGAGAGGTCTTAAGAGAAATGTTGGAAATTTATTGTGAGATATATTCAGCAAAGCTTCATGGAAGAGGAGCACCATTGAAAATAAATTGGTCTATTATTTTGGAACAAGAGCAAATGTACAAACAAGTGATCTATCCCACACTCATTGAAACAATGGCAATACAGTCCAATCCATACCACATATGATCTACCTTGTAACCTATAAAATTGATTTAGTGAACTTTGTAGATCATTTCATCCAAGGGTCTAAGTTCCTTTTTCTTGATTATAGTAACTTAGATAAATTTGATACACATCAAGTTACAACCAAGTTATTACATAAGTCTATGATAAATTACATTATGGGTCCATAACTCACGAATCCCAGGATCATTCTCACCTTTCAAACTTTGGGATAAATTGATATTGTTTAAATGAATCAAGTAAGATAAAATAGTACTTTCCCCAAGATATGAAAATAAATTTAGTACCAAACATGGGGATATGTCAAAGAGGAGTAATAACCTCCAATTGAAATGGAAGTTGGGGCAAGAATTATAAATTTAAGTCCTTCTAGACTTGGTTAATCCAATTTGTACTTAAGTATTGTCTAGGAAATATATACTAGAAGGCTATAACATGTTATTAATTACCTATGGGTATGACAGATGTTTTGATTAGGTTAAGTGTTACAAAAAAAAACCCTATTATAAGCTATTTTAGTACACCCTTATTAGAAACAAACTGCCTCAAACCTTGTTTGAATGTTTGCACAAAATGAAACATACTTTATCTAAGGGAAGTTGTCACTCAAACATCTAGATCATTTACACAAATGCAAAAATGGGTGTGCACAAGGAGTGAGATCTTGATAATCACAACACTCCCATTCTCCATCATGATGAAGGATACAACATTTTCTATCAATTTTGGATTTCCAACTAGGGTAATAAAGAATTTGTATCATAGCCTAGGATACTTAAGGTAATGAAATGAGATAAAACTTGTCTTAAATGACAGATTATATCAATTCCCAACTCTTGGTTTTATTGTTGAGAGTTATGGGGAAATAGTAGTACATAAGACAATAAATTGTCCTCATACTTCAGGGGATAGAATTCACCTTGCTAGTAGTATACCAACAACCACTCCCCAAGGACATCATTGCAGTATTAAATTAGGAGTACTAGCTACAGATATGGATCTTTAGGATGATTACTTGAGGACAAGCAATCTTGGGTGGGGTGGACTATCATGTCCCCTTGCCCTATGGTTGACTCCTTCAATTCATTTGATGAATTAGTTTAAGATATGATTAATATCAAAAACTTAAAGTAATATAAATAGTGGTTGACTCCTCTCATTCAATCAGCAGTGATTTATATGTTATGAGGAGCAGTGATAATACTTGCAAGGTAGCGCCAAAGATAAAATAAACTTGAAATTATGAATATACAAAAGGGCAACGATTAAAGATAATGAAGGGTAGATATTCACGAATAGATATTCTATGGTTTTAATTTCATATGACAAATGATATCAATTGGCAGATATTTGATGGTATTGTATTTCAAGACGTAGCCTATGTTAAAACACCAGTATAATACGACTTTTTGTAGGCCACCATTGCTGTATATTTAGAATACATCACTTCACTGGGAAAACTACAAATCTATATGGATTCCAAATGAAAATTATTCAAAGGTGGTGATTAAAATTCTATGTGATGCAATTTAGATTTGTGAAGACCTGCGATTTGTTTCAAGGCAGTGATTTATGAGGAGGTGTGATTCAACAAGGAGTCGTATCCATTGCAAAAGAGATACATCACTTCACAAAGGGCATCTCTATTGAAGAGATATAAAAGAAAAGAACGTAAATCAGTCAAAGACATAAAGCGATCAAGGAAATAGAAATTGATTTAGAGTAGAGATGAATCTGTAGACTTCAGCAGTGGGATATAAGTACTTCAGCAGAAGAGAATATCTAAAGACTGAACGCCTATCAAGTCAGATCATAATCTAAGGTGTTAATATTCCAACCCATTGTGGTAATATAGAGATTATCATTTAGTTTTATATATCTATTTCACCTCTCTGCCACAAGTTTAGAAGCATCAAAATATACTACAATAGTTTGACAGAAGGGGAGGAATGAGATCTGCTTTAAGGGAGAACTGCTTAGGGCACTCCACTACAGTGGCAAGTAGGGAGAAAAACTAGACGAGCACCCTATTGGACCATGAAAGGGAGAGAACAACTAAGGGCACCCTACTACAATTTCTCTTCCAATCCATATGTCGAGGGACTATTGAGAAAAGTAGAGATTCACATACAAATCAAACTTGTTGCATAATGATGAATATATGATTCCCTTGCAATAATAATAGGTTTATTTCATGAACTGTGTTTGCAATGTTATCTAGCTGATTGCAAGTTTCCAGAACATAATTAGTTCATCTTATTCCTAAGTAAAGAGATATATCCCTAACTACCTTATATGCTTGTTCCATTTGGACTTGTGAATTTGGATAGAATAGAGATTGATCCAGCAAGGGGACATTACAAAGTTACAACCCTAACTATGTTAAATTTGTGATTCTAGGGCAAGATTTAGCACTATCCCAAAAGGGGACATTACAATTGTCCATTACATAGCCATTGTGATATTAAGGTGTGGCTCGATTGTATTGTCCATTACATATCCATTGTGATAATGTTGTATGACTCGGTTGTGGGATTTACTTCATAGCCAATGTGTGTGTTACTGTGGTTTGACTGTGTAAGTATTTTCAGTCATTTTATTGTTATTCTAACTTGACTATTTTAAAATCTATTCTTGTCTTTATGACTATAAGATGTGTCAACTGTGTTGAATTAAATCACAGTCATAGCGAAGTATTATATATGGTATGTGTTATTCATATCTCTGTCTAAGAATTACCATAATGTTTTGTTAATGAGGAATTTGGGCCTCAATTGAGTAAGTATGTGCCTTTAAATGAGTTGAAAATTTTATCACAATCCATGACATGGCACTATGGTTCGATTGTGATCGACCATTTTTAAGGTTTGTGAACTTAGAGATTAAAGTTCAAATTAATACAACCTATAGGTTGATCTGTGTAATAGATATTTTTATTGATCACTCTTATCTGATAAAATATGAATGTTTCAGTGAACATCACAATTCTATTTAATTGATCTCTTGGTGTTACATCAAAAGTTATCATGAGTTTCATTTATTCGTGAAGATAAACATAATTGGTTATTCTTCTCTTGTAACTCAGTTCTATATATATGTGTGTGTTTGTAGATATGTGAAGTTTAATGATTCTTGGAAGGAATCTACTATCATTGAACTGGGTCATACGAAAACAAAGTTAACTAAGAAAAGAGTTATTGATATGACTGTTATTTGAAAACTATTATTAGTATTGAGCAGATAGTGTGTTTTTAACTTGGGTATATTTATAAATGGATATATGTAAGGTACATATATGCATTTATAAATATACAATCTTTTTAAAAGTAAATAAATTATTTTCATTGAATTAAAATAGTCATGCTCATGACAGTGTAGTATGGAATTTTGAGTTCTATTTATTTAGAGATATTGTATTATACTATTGAAGTATATTATCAAGTATGATAAGAAGTTATTTTGTATAAGTTTGAGCTTTGTTGGCATTAAGTGAATAAAATATACCAAATTAATCTCTACTCAGAGATAAGGTCAACAAAGAGTATTTAACTCTATATTAAATTATTGATATTCTCTATATGAGATAGTATGGAAGATAAGTCTCTAATTAAAGGTAACTTATAAAGTTTAGAGAGAGACAATTTCCTTTATTTATAATTACTAAAATCTTGAGATTATTCATATGATGAGACTACCTTTTGGGCAATGTGGCTAAGAATGCAAGGTTGCACAACAGTATTGATAATAATATTAAATTATTTACTGTGTTCTCTATTCTATGCTTGACTAGTTGAAGTTGTATTGAGATATACTTATCGTTTTACCTAGCCAAGCCTAGAATAGGTTCAACAATTGTTTAAGTTGATATGCTTGTGATTGGAAATTACACTCTTGAGTATGTATCTTGTGAAATTATGTTAAATGTGTTAACTAGTTTGAGATAGAGGTGTGTGAACATACGACACATATTTGTTTAGGAATGTGTTTGATTTCTTAAATCTTTGGCCAAAGTAATGCAAAATTATTGCTTGCATTGTCGGTTCACGATGTCTATCTAGTATTGCATAGCAGTCAGTTCAAGTTATACTTAGCTAGAAGGATTCTAGAGTTGTATAACTGATTGTATGTACAATAGACACAACACTAGTTCTCAGAAGGCATGCCGAATCTTATTGATTTCCTAATCCACTTCCCTCGTGAAGGGTAGGGCCACTTCTAAGTGGAAGGTGTGCAGGGGATTGCCGATCTGTGGTTGGAGGTAAAGCGCTCGGGTGATGCTCTCCCTCTTGTAATGAATTATATCGAAGACTTGGTTATATACACAAAAGATTTGATTATATAGTTATATCTATTGTATTCCATTGGGAATATTGTAATAATGTTTATTTGAGCAATTGTACTTCATAGCATCAAGATGATGATGCAATCATGTAGTAAGTACTTTATGAATGTAAGATTGTTCATTCATTATCTATGATTTGTGGAATTGGAATAGTTCTATATTAAATTCATTATTGTGAAATGATTTTAATTGTACATTATTGTAAAAAAAAATTATGTGTTTATGGTTATGTTTTAGATTTAGTTATGTTTTGATAAAGTTAGCGGACAGGCGTTCGTTACACTACTAAATCAAACACGTAACTTTTAATCAATAATGTAAATACAGATATTAAATCCATCCACTTAAGGTAAAATCTATTTGAATATACAAGAAAGGGCCTTGATTATCTTGTGCTAAATGTCACTTAAGGTTAAGTAAGGTGGGTAATAAAGATTAAAATTAAATAGATGGAAAATGATGGAATGGCAATGCCGTGGAACCACCAAATCAACAAGGGATTTAAAGACAACTTCACTTGAATTTTTGCTTATATACATTTATAGGGTAAGGTTAATTTTTTCCTTTCATCTTAGGAAATGTGAAAAGGATTTTCACAAAAATATTAACTAGCCATGTGCTTAGTATGAGGGGATGATATGAAATGAAATTAAAGAAGTTTTTTATGGAAACAAGTTAAGCATTTTTTCCTACTACATTTAAATGTTGTTTTGCATAACAATTCTTTTCCCAGGATGGCTCTTTTGACATTAAAATTCTTAATGCATGCTTTGGATATGCTATAATATATAAAGCATGGAATTATAGGTAACAAATTCAAACATTTGAGTGCAAAATATTGACTTTATCAAGATGGAGATACACTTTAGTGTGAAAGATCAAATGTCAAAATCTATAGCTTCTTCATTTGTATAACACCATGCTCCCATACATTTTTAGAAGCTCAATATACATGATAAACTTTGAATTGTCATTAGCCTCCAACCTCTTCTTCAGCACCACTACATTTTCCAACCTCAATATTTTGTTTAACACATCTAAAATGTTGCCCTATCATTGTTGTTTTTATTTTCTTCCACTTGGGGATTTACATTCTAGAGTGCAATGTAGTCAAAATGGAAAAATCAAACAATCAACACCTACGAAGGGCAGAAGAACCTCCATTTTCCCTAAAACATCCCAAAATAAGAAAAAAAAAAAGCATACCCACAAATACAATTAAAAAAAATTCTCTTCTTCACCAACACTATACTAAAAACTACTATTGCCATGCTACTAATTCTATATTTATAATGTATTAGAATTACATAATAAGTAGTTACAGTGCTTGTCGAGTTACTAGGCACCACAACCCACGGGTGGTAATGCCCTTCATGGCAAACAAATCCTACCAGTCCATCATGTAGGTTGCCTTCCCCTAGGGGAGGGAGGAGGGTGGGAGGAGGGTTACTCTTGAAAGACACCCTCAAGGTCCTCCACCACCATGTCCATATGCAACTCCAAGGTGAATTAGGCCCCCTCACAACCATTGACCACACCACCAACAAAAAGTTCTCCTGCTCCCTTCTAAGTGATGGTTGGCTTATACCTTTTCAAGGACCTTGCCTGATGGCCCTCACCAATAAACTACTCAAGTATTCCTTTTTAGGCACACCAAGACCCTTAATTGCCTTGTTAAGCATTTAAGTTACTAGGCACAAACATGATTTGTCTATCAATATTTCCAAATAGATATTTTCTCTTCAATTTTTACCTTGAACTTGTGTTAAGATAGAGGGGGAGATAACAATTGCCTTAGCATACTATTAAAATCACACATTAAGTAAAATAAGATATATATATAACAATTGCCTTAGCATACTATTAAAATCATACACATTAAGTAAAATAAGATATATATATATATATATATATATATATATATATATATATATATATATATAATTTTACTATATATATAATATATCATTTTACTTTATATATATTATATAAAATTATAAACTTAGTAGGTCTAAGAACCATAAAATCAAAAGGGGAAAATTCACTTGGATGCTAACAGGAAACAACTAGGGTCATAACATTTACCATTCCATATCAACTACAAAACTACTTGACTAACGAGTTGTCGACAAAACACAAAAGAATATGCATGACACCTACCCAAAAAAGAGTCGAAGAACGATAACCACTAAACAACAACCACCCCCAAATATATATATGAAGTACAATAAAAAAGACTATGACTACCCTTCAAAACAACATTAATCGAGTCTTAACAAAGTTTGAAATGGGGGTCAAGGCAAATTACATAGGCCTTGAGCCACCCTTCAAAGCAACATTACATTTGACATAAGGAACAAACATACCCAATGGAGCCACAAGCTCCACATCCTCCAAGCCCACTATCACAACAGTCTGAAAATGTTAGAATAGCTTCCATAGGAAGCACCACCTTCAAAACCTTAGCTAATTCCTCCACCGCACACTACAAACACAATTGCCTTTGCTCGAAAGCATGTAAATGATCAAGGACAGTTGAAATATACCTCAGTAGAGGGTGAACCACATCTTCAATGTCCTCATGTAATAGGTATTAGCTAGTCACATTGAAGAGCAAAAAGGCACAAGGCAAAGTTTGAGCCACATTGAACATACTTCACCTACCTCGCATGTGCCTGGGGTGGAGTAAGAGATTGGCCATGGCAAAACGAATCCCCACACTTGGCGCCCCATCCATATCTTTGGCAAGCCCCCATATTCTAATCACCCAATGTCGAAGGTCTAGGTCTTTTATCTCCTTCTCTACAAATGCCATGAAATCTACAATCATCTCCTCATCAAAGACCCTATGCTTCTACAAATTTGATTTCTTCTCCACAAACTAGTCCTTTCCCTTATTCCTCCCACCCTTCTTACCAACCCTAGCACACAAACCTTCTAGTGGAGCCATCTATTGAAGAACTAATCTCCACGTACAGCCCCGAAACACCCATAAAAAACAATGCAAACAATGTCGCCACTAAGCTAAATCATAAACAAAGACAGGTTGGAACATAAATGCTTCCATCCCAACACATGCAAACACCATCATATCAACTAACTCCTATCGTCTCCTATCCAACCCATTATTAGGTGACTAACCACTGATATCTCCCATATATATATACAACAATCATCTCCTCATTGAAGACCCTATGCTTTTGCAACTTTGATTTCTTCTCCATAAACTAGTCCTTTCCCTTCTTCCTCCTACCCTTCTTACCAACCCTAGCACACGAACCTTCAGGTGGAGCCATCTATTGAAGAACCGATCTCCACGTGCAGGAGGGAAACACCCGTAGAAAACAATGCAAACAATGTCACCACTAAGCCAAATCATAAACAAAGACAGGTTGGAACATAAATACTTCCGTCCCAACACATGAAAACACCATCATATCAACTAACTCTTATCGTCACCTATCCAACCCATTATTAGGTGACTAACCACTGATATCCCATATATATATATATATATATATATATATATATATATATATATATATATAAACTTTTGTTTTTGCCCTTGTTGAGTATTTTAGCATGATCATTTCTTCATGTGACGTTTTTCTTGGTTATGATCCTTTACCATTCCAATGAGAAAATAGACACTAATTGTGTCAATTCAATCTTTTATTCAACAATTATAAATGTTCTAACAATTACAAATGTATCACATATTTAAATACCGTGTATTTTTTTGTTTACATAAAATATCATTTTTATATTACCCAAATATTTTTTATTTACATAAAAATATATATTTTAGAATTAGTTATCAAAGAGTTTATAAACTATCAACCAAAATAATTTATCTAATAAATTATTATTATTAATGGTACGTAAGGAGAACCAAAATTATAATTGTCATTAATTTGGTAAATAAAAATAAAATAATAAAAAGAAAAGTTTAAAATTGTACTTTAATGAACGAATGAAAGATTTTATTAGCACAAACCAAAAAGAAAATATTTCTCCCGAGAAAACAGACATTCTCAAGCCAGAGACGATAATTTAATCATTTTATTTAGTGAACATTTATTGATCAGCAATGAATTGTCTCCTATGCAGTTGAAAGAGAAATTAAAAATATGGTTAGCTCAAACTCCATTCAGCAATCACGAGTTGTCGTCTACAAGAAAAAAAAGTTTAAAACAGAAAACCTAAGCTTTTTGCATGGAGTTACTATGGCGGTGTAATCTTCGCAACTTACAGAAAATGTTTACGAAAACATTTTGCAAGCGCCAGGTGCCAGAAGTGGAACACATCAAAGAGTCGTGCGAACATTATTACAACACGCGGAGAATTTGTAAATCGAATTTAGCATTTAATGGCGGATCTGCGCCGCTTCTCAATTACTGCGCTATTCAATTCTCAGATGAGATGAAGAAAAGCAAAAAAAATCGAGATATTGAACGGCGTTATAAAGGAGAAATCGGTAATAAATATGTGAATTAAACGCAAGCGGGAGTCAGAAATTTTACCGGCGGGCACGAATTTGGTAGAGAGCATTACCGGCGGACAACTAGGGTTTCTGTAATTATTATTAGTTTTTTCTGTCCGGACCATTTCGTTACTCGCATTTTTCTTGCAAGGTCATTGAATCTGAGTATTAACATCGAATGGAATAGTACTTTGTGAATTCGGCACACGGTCTGGACTGAGCGCGAGAGCCGAGAAGGACAGGTGGCCTGTAAGCTGCACACGTGTTAATGGAGTGTGTCCGTGTATGAGCTGTTAAGGCCATCATAAATAATGGCGGCTATCATCATAGACGAAAGGGGAGATTGTGGCGTCCTTGGGGTGTGGGCCAGATAAATGGTAAAAGCATGGAGGGGTTTCGTCGTACGATCCTGGCCCACCATTATTAGGGTTCTTAGGGTTTCAAGGTCAGGGTGTGTAAATAAAGGACGACATAGTTTCCACGGCGTCATCTTCTCGTAAGAACTTTTGGTTGATGTTATTGGTTGGGAGTCCGGATCGACTTTGTGAGATTAATTAATTAAAGGGGTTTGGCGAGTGACGGGACAAATTGGAGGGTTTAGAGAAGTAAATGTGGAATTTATGTTGTTACGGGTGAACGGCGACGTAGTTGGTACCGCATTGCTTCATTAATGACTGGCATCTCGCTACCTGTGTTTTAGGCGCTTCTTTCTTTTTGTCTTCTGTTTCATATTTTTTCTCGACAGTATCGCCTGTGGTTGAGTTTTGGGGTTTTGAAGATATAGTGTGGGCTTTAAGTCTGTAAGAGTTTGAGTGAAGCGTATGTTGTGATAGGGGCGGGAGGAGGATTTCCTTTTGCGTGAAGAATTGTAAACCCTCGTGTTTTGGAGGGAAATCTAGAATTTTCACCTTACAGAGCTCCAGAATTGCAAATGTTAGTGTTGCAGTAGAAATTTGACAGAGTGCTGGCTTCAGAATTCATCGGGCTGGAAGATTTGCTCTCTGGAAAATATGCTTTCTCGAATTTTCGCAGTATGATTTGTTTTCTGAACTGTGGCTTGCGTTCTTTTTCCTGTAGTTTGTCATTAGTGATCTATACAAAATTTGATGTATGCTTGATAGAGTTGTCTTTTTCCTGTAGTTAAATCCAGAAGCACTCTCTTGCATTTATTTCATGGACTGTGGAAAACTCATGCCTGTTAGAGTTGTCTTTATTTTTGTTCTTATTGCTATCTAAATCCTGTACAGCGTTTTTGAAATTCTCTTCCGTGGCTCTGTATCTTTTATTTTTCTCTTTTGTAAGTTAGTAATTTGTACTAGGCTCACAGAACCTAGTATAAAATGAGAATTGCTGCTTTAATGCCCGTGCGTCAGGGCGAAAATGAAGAACAATTCTGTTTCTTTTGCCTAAGCACAGAACTATTAGATCAGGTGTCAAGGAAAAATAAAATCATCTTTACTTAGCTGCTAAGTTTCCGTCCTTAATTTTTCACAGAGAAATTTTTCATAGAGAAAGCCTTTGACGTATGGACCATGGCAAAGCAACAAAGCTAAGAACTAGAAGGTTATTATCAGCATACAATAGATATTTTTATAATGAAATTAATCGTAGCAGGTCCTCTCGAAACCACTGTTTACCCCAGAGGTGAGCCGATCATTCGAATAGAATACACCAGGCCTGACGAACTTGATCGAGTGATTGATTGGAATTCTTTATCTTACAGGGTTTCGATTTATGTCGTAGTGATATTGTTTTGTTGAAAATAAATGAGTTCTGTTGAAAATAAATGAAGTTTTAGACTTGAATTTGGATCATCTTGTGCAGATTCCGTGGCTTGTTACTTATTTCTTGTCTTTCCGTAAGAATCTGACATTATTGTCATTCTATATTTGCAGGAGTAATAATACATCAGGATACTCTCTGAGAGCAAGTCACCTGGACTGGCAGTAAGAATCTGAAGCACGCGATCCTAACACTTCCCTGTGTAACTATTTGCCTGCATTCGTCGATAGCCACAATGCGGAAATTTTCAGCATGCCAAACTCACAATAGCATCTACTTGATCCCTGCTTCGGCCTTCTTTGCAGTCTGCATATTCTTCAACTGTATCTCAGGTCTGAACTAGTTCCATTTACAACTTAAATTTCCGCTAACAAAGCATTTTACCTGATGTTTTTCTTTAAATATCGTCACGAAACGGTTCATTCCAATTGCAGCTTAAATATACGTACGCTAACAAAGCATTTTATCTGATGATTTTTCTTTAAATATCGTCACGAAAAGGTTCATTCCATTTGCAGCTTAACTTTCCGCTAACAAAGCATTTTACCTGATGATTTTTCTTTAAATATCGTCATGAAAAGATTCATTCCATTTGCAGCTTAAATTTCCGCTAACAAAGCATTTTACCTGATGATTTTTCTTTAAATATCGTCATGAAACGGTTCATTCCATTTGCAACTTAAATTTCCGCTAACAAAGCATTTTACCTGATAATTTTTCCATAAATATAGCCATGAAACGGTTCAAGCATGTTCTTAGATTGCTTGATCACTCACTATTTGCAACATTTACATGATATTTTCTATAAATTGTTGCAGGTCTCTCGGGAACGAAAACTTCAGAGTCGGTCGGAGCATCGAATCTCACAAATAAAGATGCGAATGCGAATTCAAGCTATGAAAACCGCAAGCTGTTGGATGTCGGTAGGTCGAATCCCGGGAAGGCCTTGTTTACACCTATTCTAAAAACCTTCATGGCGTCAAACTTGACAGTTCTTTGTTATTGACTAAATGTGCAGGTACCTCAGAGCGTATGGGCGAAGCATGCGCAAAAGAAGACATAGTGGTGTACCAGGGAGCCACGACCCCGATGCCCAACGGAATTCCAACATACACTGTACAAATCCTGAATGTGTGCGTGACAGGCTGCCCAATAGCAGGGATCCACCTCACCTGTGGATGGTTCAGCTCTGCACGACTCATTAATCCCAAAATTTTCAAGCGTTTGAAATATAACGACTGTCTGGTCAATGACGGGAAGCCGTTGAAGTCAGGAGGATCCATCTCCTTCCAGTATGCCAACACTTTTCGATATCCCTTAGCAGTCTCTTCGGTTCAATGTCCGCCATGACCAGCAATTTGTAACTACTTTCTATCACAGAGCCCGATCCGTCTCATTTTTTCAGCCCTGAGAAGGTTAAAATAAAAATACAGCTGGTAGAATGCGAGGAATATTATCAATTGCATGCTACTGCAACGCGGAGTTACAGTACCTGATCGATTTTAAATCTGCAGTTTTGTTTAAACTTGTAAATAGGATGTGCAAATCTTCTGCAAATAGTACGGTTTTTCACAATAGTTGAGACAACTGATATTCCAAATGCTTTCAGGAAGTTATTGTATTCTGGTTTGACGTTTTGCTCTATTCTTCTGTACTTTCAGAGTAGTATATATTTTGTTTCCTCTGGTTTGCTTAACTGTTAGGTCGGTCTTCTAACCTTTTGGTTTTTCTGTTTATTAACTGAAAATTCGTGGTACGATTTCTTTTCCTAGAAACAAAAAAGGGCATTTGATTGTTTTTCTTTCAAATTTTTGAGGGCATGCACGAGCGCTCCGTGGAAATTTAATCTCGAACGACACAACTGCAACGTAGTACGCAAGTGTTTTGAGTATTTTTTTACAGAAAAAGTGAATCTAGGGAGCAATCTTTGGAACAGAAAATTAAAGCAAATTTTCAGAGCATTCTCAGAAAATTAAATGAGCTTCAAGATAGGTATACTCAGAATGTTCTACGAGAAAATTACAGTGAATTTAGAAAGTAAAAAAGAAAGGCTAAATCTAATTGTGTATTCTTGGAGAAATTAAAATGAGTTTAGGGTTTTTATGTTCTTCAGAGAAAATTTAAGTAAATTTGGTTAGTATATGAAATAGAATTAGAAAGGGAAGTAAATCTGATAAGTATTTTTTTGAGGAAATTAAAGTGAATTGATAGGGTATTTCTGAGAAAAGTGAATTTATTGAATAATCTTTTAAAATTTAAATATTTTTAGGGAATAGTAAATTTGGTGAGAATTCATAAAAAATTAAGAGTAATTAAAATGGTCAAAATCTACTATTAATATATGTTTTATTAATTAGTCTTTAGGGATTTGAACCACCAATGTGATCTTGCACTAGAGAAGAATTTTTTCATAAGATTTTTTTTAGGAAATTAAAGTGAATTTAATGAATATTCTTTTAAAATTTAAATATTTCTAGGAAATAGTAAATGTAGTGAGAATTATTAAAAATATGAAGAGTAATTAAAATGGTGAAAATCTACTATTACTGTATCTCTTATTAATTAGTATTTTGGGATTTGAACTCTATGTGATATTGCACTAGAGGAAGAATTTTTTCGGTAAGATGAAAATTTGGGAGTTGTTGCTCTTTTTAAGAAGTCTCAGTGGTTAGTGAGCAATCACTAAACCACGGTACTCGAACATGTTTTTTTTGAAATGGTAGCGAAGTAGTCAAATGGTATGTGTATAAGGCTAGACTGTGAACTTTGTCTCAATGGTTAGTGAGCAATCACTAAAACACGGTACTCGGACATGTTTTTTTTAACACGGTACTCGGACATGTTTTTTTTGAAATGGTAGCAAAGTAGTCAAATGGTATGTGTATAAGGCTAGACTGTGAACTTTATTATCTTAGGTCAATATTGATGTCATGCTAACACTAAAGTAGTAGCCTTTAATCATTGGCACTAATATTTTAAGTAATAAATTTTAATTTCTATAGGATTTAATCGAGGTGTTTTTAATGACAAGATATTATCATGTAGAGTGATTTATATTAGTGATTTTTCTTTTTTATTGTAGGAATCATAGATCTATGATTTATTTTACGTGATTTTATATTCAAGAGAGAATATTTTTTTCTATATAAAACGATAAAATAATCCTAGGTTAAAGTAATTAAGCAATAATATTCCTCTTTAAGATTTTAAATTTTGAAGTTTAAAAAAAATTAAAAAATGAACATTGAAAATGAAGAATAAAATATTCTTTATATAAAATGGTTTTGGGTAAAATAATTAATAATTGTTCATCTAAAATTAAGGTAAAATTAAATGAATAAAATAATAATACTTGTTGAATTGATTTGATACATAGGTTTTGATAAATGGTTTAAATGATTTATAGATGGATAGAAAAACTAGTAACGAAACAAATTCTTTACATTAGGTACATTGTATGTCCCTCGCCATGGGTCACTTCATGATTGGGAGGTTAATTGTGCAACTATGGATCAAAAATTAATGATGTAAATTTAAATTACTTGCGTAGTACATTGTATGTCCCTCCCCATGGGTCACTTCATAATTGGGAGGTTAATTGTGCAACTATGGATCAAAAATTAATGATGTAGATTTAAATTACTTGTGTAGATTTGATTACTATAAATATTATGAGTACTTGCTCTCAATTTGTTTGGATGTTTGGATTTTTTTTTGGTCGGATGTTTGTACTTTTTTTACATAAAAATTTGGTTGTGTAGTTGAGAATTTCTTCTATGGCAAAGAATATTTCCCTTCATCAAACCTTTAGGATATTTTAAAAATGATTGAAAATAATAGGTAAGCAAGGAAGAGATGTTCTAGATCTTAATATAAGTAGATGATGTAGTAATAAATGCTATAATTATGATAATGCCTATTTTAATGTGTGTTGTATGTTTAGGTGCTATGTGTAATAATTAATTAGGACTAGTCCTTAAATACAACTCCAAAGATGGTTAGTACACCATTTGACACTTCAAGTGGAGTGGGCACACAATGATAGTTGGATTTAATTTCATATTTGAAAACCTAAAAATTTAGGGGGTTTCCTTACAAATTACAAGATTGATATAGGTCAATTTTATAAATTACAGATTTTTTTTTACCAAGAGGAAAAAAACTAAGGATAAGACCAATCCTTGGGAGTGAACGTAGTTATTTGGGTTCTATGCCAACACTTAGAAAATGTGCCACTCGTACTATTATCATCAAGCATAAGGAGTAACTAGGTCAAAGAGAGTTCGAAACAATGAGGAAATGTATAAGGTATACAATTTTCATTGTTACATTTTGCCCCAATTTGAATTGTGCAAATTACCATAAAAATGCATGTCAAAGTATATGCTCCCTTGAAATGAGTGCGCTATCTTAAAAACAAAAAAAGAATCTAATGAGTAGCATCATATAGGCCCATCTAAAATAAGAATATGTTGTCTACGGTAAAAAAAGAGAAAGAAAATGAGAGAAGGGTTTAGAGAGATTCCACTTGCAGCGAAACAAAACACCACCTAGGGGTAACCAATAATAAGGCATCACTTTGGGCCAGCAAAAATAATGGTACAATATTAAAAATCACCTTGATCATGTGCTAATTATTGTTACCATACTCAAAGAAACCTTATATGTCCCCTCCAATTAGTTACATGTAAAGAACACAAATAAATTAGAGGGAATTGCTTATAAAGATTGCAATTAAATTAGAGTAGAGTAGAAATATATGTAGAACAATTTTAACCATGAAAAATACAATGAACATATAGGAATGTAAGAACAAAACATCATGTGACACCATAAAAAATTTGTGATATATGCTCATGAAAGCATATATACATTTGAGAGGTGGCATGATGCCCCCATTGTTGCTCATCCACTAGGGCTATGGAGCAAATAGCCATGAATGTTAGATAAAGTATCTTTTAAGTACAAAGAAATGTTAGAAACCATGATGATAAGAGTTAAGAATAAGTATAAACATCATAAGCATGCTAACATAAGACATGATCATGGTTAGAATAAACATGAGTTAAGCATAGAATCAAAGATGTGAGCATTATAATTCTTGAAGATATTGTAGGCATCATAGGGGAAGATTATGTTAGTAACATGTGAATGTGATTGAAAATGCTCAATGTAATTATAATAATTGGAACCATATGAAACATCTTTAAAATATATCATGAACATAATATAAAATGGTCAATTCCATAAAGGACATGCCTCCAAAGTGGGAGATACCATCTAAATAAAGTAATATAATATATACAACATGAAGCTCTAAATTCTCATCCAATAGTATTGGAAGGATCATCTTCCAATAAATCATTTTCGTCCTAATTGTGTTGTTTCAACCACTTTCAAGAAAATGAATTTCATCATGACATCGCTTTTGGTGAATGTGCTTGAGATATGAGGAATGGATACACGATGCCCTTTGTTATCCATTACCCTTGCACTTTTGAAGTAAAATCTATTTGTGCCTTTGAAATATTTGTATTTTGATTTGGTATCCATATGGAGGAGGTGCCTCCAAAAGATGTGGCAATGGGATTGCCAAAACTTACTTTCCTTATATTCTTCCTTAGAGGAAAGGGATGTAATCTTCCTTTCTTTGGTATATACGGAGGATGAGAAATATTTTTACTCTTATTCACATGTGGTGGAGGACAAGAATATTAAGTTGCTTTCCACCCTTGATAAATATTAGGAGGTAATGAAGAGGGCTTCGATTGCTCCTTATCTTTATTTTCAACTTGTACTTGGTTCCCTCACTATAAATGCATATAATATAACTAATGAACTTTATCTTGGCTCTCATAGGGAGCTTATTTAGGAGTGGCCATGTGATGCTCATGGCCATAAAGAACTTTTGTGTGAGTTTCTATATAATTATCAAGTGTGAAATGACTTGACTTGAAACTAGGTATATATTTTACTCACTATTTTATCTCCATGAACATATTTCAAACATTGACAGATCATAGAAGGAACTAATTTAATTGTGCTAACAAAGGCATTCCAAGTGATGGAAAATCTATCAAAAGATGGAATAACACGGAACAAAAATTCAACCTCCTCAAGCCCCACTGGGAGAGGCAAGATTATGAATCCTAAAGTATTGATAAGGACACCATTAGTTGTCTTCAAAGAGATAATTGAATGTGCATAAGTATGTTGTTGCAAATAATGATCATATAATAGTTTATTCATGCAAATGTTAAAGTGATGGAAAAAATATATCACAAGATGGAATAACATAGAACAAAAATTCAACCTCCTCAAGCCCCACTTGGAGAGGCAAGATTATGAATCCTAATGTACCAATAAGGACACCATTAGTTGTCTTCAAAGAGATAATTGAATTTGCATAAGTATCTTATTGCAAATAATGATCATAAAAGAGTTCATTCATGCAAATGTTAAACTGATTTGTTGGATCAATAAGGATACCCAAGCATGAATGACTATGGCCAGTACCACAAACATACAATGACCCATAATAGCTATTTTGAGGAATCTCCTCATCATAAAATAAAATAAATAGAGGTACATACAAAGAAGAAACTATAGCATGAGTCACCCCTACAAAAGATCCATCTATAAGTGGAAAGAAGAATCAAAATGTTTTGGATCAATAGTATATTTATCCCTATGCATATAGGCTATAGGAGTAGTGAAATGCTTGGGCACCTATTGGAAGTAATATTGTTAGATTGAGTATGAGAGGGAAGATTATTATTATAAGTTTGTAAATTCTAATGACATGGGGCAATTGAATTATCCCCATTATTTACACCATCAACATGTATAACATTATAGTTGATCTAGGTCCTATACCTTATGCTTGAGAGCCATACGAATATGTGTACGATAACCATTAACCCTTCGATAGTTACAAAAAAGAGTGTTCATTATAAAATTTAGGTTTAAGAAGCCCTCTAGATGGGTATAATGGATGAATGAGAGGAAGAGAGATCAAATTAGCACTAAACGAACTTTGAAGAACATGATCTAGAGGTTCACTAAATCATGTAAATTTCAATATGGTTTGAGGCTTGAAAGAAAGAGAATTAGAAGTAGTATCCACTTTATTGGTAGTAAGTTTAGTTTTTTCTTATCATTACCTTTTGAAAATGATTGGACTTCCAAAATATTGAAGGGTAAGAAGATGTAGAAGATGTATGGGACAACTCGTATTGGGACAACTTGTATTCCAATTGTTGGAGGCAAGTAACATGATTTCAACATTCTTAACATAAGCACAAAGGTCCATGAAAGAAGTAAATCAGATCAAATGTACATTGTCTTAGATGGGGGGTAATAATCCCTTAACAAAGACAATTTGCAAATCACCATCAAGGTGACAATGTTTCATTTTAGGGCAAATGGATTGAAAATTAATGGCATACTCATTGGACCCTTAGGCACATTAAAATAAATCTAAGGAAATAATTTTTAGGCCCATATTCAATTCAAAATGATTGAGAATTGCAATAGTTAACTTATCACAAAATGGATAGAGCTGTGATCCAAAGAATATAACCATTTTAAATAACAATCTCTAAGACTGTGAGGGAATAAGTTAGCCAAGATCTTGTCATCATGAACATAGTTTGAGCATGCAACATGAAAGTTTTGTAAATGAGTGTTTGGATCACCTTTAACATGGTACAACTCAAAGCAAGGTGCCACAAAACTAACAGGTAGTGGATAAGTCACAATTTCAAATGCAAGAGGGGTGTGATGCTAGAGAGTAAGTAGCAACATCATGTCCACTATGCATTGAGTCAAATTCCTTCTCTACTTAACTTTTGCAATGGTGCATCACGGGTGGAGGTGGGGATAGTGGTGGTAAGGGTAGCATATGTAACTATGGAGGGAATATAAAGGGTATGGGAAACAAGAGGTAATATTATGAAACTAGAGGGATGAAGGGCAACACTATAAGTCAAGGAATGACAAATGACACTAGTAGGGTGAGAGGAAGAGATGGAACTAGGGGAGGAGGAAGGGATAAAACTAATTAAGTGAGAGGAAGGAATGGAAATGGTGGGAGTAGTGAGTGGAACACTAGTAGAGGGAGAGCTAATAAAGACACTAGGAGAAGGAACATGAGTAGTGGGGGTCACACTAGAAGTTGGAACATGAGAGGTAGGCCCAATGAGGAGATCTACCTTGGGGTGAGAAGAGGAGGGATCACTAGAAGAGGAATAGTGGGTGGGTAAGTGGGAAGATACACCATGCAAAGAGTTAGAAGAAGCCATAATAGTACCAACGCATATAAGATTTTTCTATTAAAGGGTGCACCAATTAACTATGAAGAACATAGCAATAGTAAGCTCTTGACAAAATAATTGTTCAACAAGAGAGATCTTGCTAATCTAGATACACATATCATGATCAAAATCAAATTTCTTGTCCAAGGGGTTGAGCTTAATTGGTTAAAACATTGGGTTCTCATTGTGGAGACCCAAGTTCAAATCCCCATAGGGACATCTAATGTGGAATTATAAGTTGTGACTCATGGTCTTCCATAGTTAGCTTCTAATGTGGGTGTGGTTTCTAAATAAAGTGGATTTCTAAATAGCGACTCTTGGTCTTCCATAGGTGATTTCTAGTGTGTTTTCTCATAAGAGCTTGTATTAACCTCATGTTGATGCTCGTATGAGCATAATATTTGTAAACGATATGCAATATAAAAAACAAATTTCTCATTATGATTATCCTCAATGGGGATCTCATGATCAACAAAATGAGAAGACATGTGAGGGCTTAAGCGAGCACTTCTCATTAAAGATAAATTAGGGTATTGACTAACTCTTGGCATACACCAACTCTAGAAAAATAGTCAATGATAAACCAAAGGGTGATTAAGAATATGATTATTTAGAAATATAATCGGTCAAATTGAAAATTCAACAATAAAAATTAGAAGGGAAACCTAAAGGGGGTGTATGAGTGGATGGGTTCACCAAAATGAAAAGGGAAAACAAAATCTCTTTTACATAAAATGGTTCTTGAGTAAAATAATTAACAATAATATATAGATAATTACCCTAGGATTAAGATTTGGGAAAAGTAACTTTTTGAAATAAATGCATGAAAAATAAAGGAATAAAACAACGATACATAGCTAGAAACCCAATGTAGATAGGTTGTGACTATATGCCTTAAAATGTGGCACATGAATTTTTAGGTTCGTGCTATGCCAATTTGCTACATAGATGGTGGATGGATGTTTACAATTGTGGTGGGGATAACTAAATGTTGGGAAGAAGCATAAAGGTGTGTCCCACTTATGGGATGGGGCACAAAAATGATTATTGAATGTTTTCCATGTGTAAATTATAGCGTTTGAATGAAGGGGGGATGGGAGGTTTAAAAGAAGATTATTTTCCCCATTTTTAAATGTTGACGCCCAAAACACCTATAAAAAGGGACCTTCCAATGAAGGCTCTTGACTGATTTGAGTGTCCCACTTAGGGCAAAAAGTGGGACACATTATTATTTTGTCACCTTATTGTTTAGAATGTTTGTTGATGTTTTCAAAGTACTAGATGTTCAAGAAATATTATGATCTTTTTGTTCTTCTGGAACATGTGGTAGTTGGAAGTGTTGAAAGTGTTTGTATCTTTACTAATTTCTTATTGTTTCATATATTTTTGTATTTTTGGGGGGTTTATGAAGTGAACACTCTTAATTATGAAACTCATTTGCAATAAATAAATAAAATTAATTTAATTTAACTATTTGCAAGAAAATAAATGATTTGACCAACTTGTTGGAAATAAAATTTAAGATGACTTTTCTTGTACTTTTATGTATAAGTGAAATGTAACTAAATTAATTAATTAAAATTAAATTTTAATTTAACTATTTGAAGAAAAAAAATAATTTGACCAACTTGTTGGAAATAAAAGTTAAGATGAATTTTTTTGTGTTTTTATGAATAAATTAAATGCAACTAAATTAATTAATTAAATTATAAATTTAATCAATCAAATGAATTAATTAACTTAGTGCAATTAATTAACTAAAATTCAATCCTTTCTAACAACACAAGAAGATGCAACTTCTTTTCCACAAAGTTCTATTTATAGGATAATTGATGTTCATAAAACAAAATAAATCCTCCCAAACATACAAAAAGAAATATAAATTTTCTAAAATATACTACATCATTAATTTCTTTGTTGACCTAAATAAATCAAGTTTTATCCTACAATTTGGTTCCAATGAAGATCTTCCTAGAACTATCTAAGAAGTTCCCTAAAAAATGTTTGTAGAAGTTCTTCAAAATAAATCCTATGGAGACCTTACGCCTGTATTTTATTGTTAACATTTGGTTCCATTTTTGGAACCCCAATTTGTTGGTGTGTAGAAAGAGAAATTATAGAAATAAGAAATTTAATTTTTTGGTAAGGAATACTACCCAAAGAAAGGAGTGTTAATGATAGTTATTATAGTAAAAGAGATGTGTAGTAACACACTCTAGGTCCTATCCTCTAAGAGGGGTTAGGCACCTAGGGGTGATTAATAGAATGGGGGGTCTTGAAAGGATACAACCACTAAAGTAGGCCTGACAAAACCATTAGGGATGGTTAAAAAGATTGATGGAATTCCAAATCAGACACACCCATGGAAAAAGGAGATAGCAAGAAGTTGAGAAATTTTTTTAAAGAAATTAAAATAGCTTATGAAATGCACATGGAAGAGGAAAGGAGGTTGAAACAAACCCAAGAAAGATAGGAAAGATATTGTAGAAGGATGGAGAAGGTCAAAGAAGCCTCAATAGAGTGTGCTAAAAGGATTTCTTCTAAAAGTGATGAGAACCCACCAACAAAGGGACAAATAATTACTATACCACTCAATAACAATGAAACATCTGAACAAATAACTATCCATATAAAAAGAGTAGAAGAAAATATACCCAGATTAATAAATAAGATAAGAGAATATGATGAATTTAAGGAATCATTAGAGAAAGGGCTTAGAAGTGATAGTTCTTAGCCAAAGCGTAGAAGCAATGGTGCTCTAAAAAATGAATTCTTGACTCTAGAGTGTAGAAGCAAGGGTGTTCCACAAGTTGAATTTTTAACAAGAAACCCTTATTCTAAACCAGATCTATCTAACATCAAAGTCACAATTAATAAAGAATTTAAGGGCTTATTAACACTATTTTCAAAACTAAAACCTTTGAATTTAAGTGAATAATACTTATAAAACATAGGAAATAAAAGTGTACAATTACAAAAAGAAAAGATGTTAAAAAACTTACAATTTTTGGAAAGGAATGCAGAAAAAGAGGATATAAGGGAAATGTGCAATTAGTTAGCCATTGATACAATTGGAACAATTAAAGAAGGATGTGAGAATGCTATATTATTTAACAAAATATCATTCAAAAATGACAAATTATCAAAATTGCATCTCCAAAGATAAAACAACACCATGAAGAGGTGAACCCCCAGACCAAGAGTCACCCCTGTGCCAAATAAGATAAGATTTAAAGAAGACATAAGTATGTTGGAAACATGTTGGTGTTGTCATTCATGTCAACCTCTAACAAGTGGTTCACTTGGTTTCCAAGTGCTTATGAGAAAATTTGATTGGTCTCCAAGTGCTTTTGAGAAAATTTGAATACAAAGGTGTGCAATGTGTTAGAGGTATGTTCAGTGATTTGCTTTGCATTTCTTCATAGCTGAAGATATGATTGTATGGTTTGGAAGTGTTGATCAAAGGTGTTCAGAGGTGCTATATCCAGAGTTTTAGGTTCTAGATCATGTGACAGTGGAATATGTGTTTGACATAGTGTTTGATTATGAAGAAGGTTGTTTGGGAGAAATGAGAATGCTCTGCATTTCTCCGCATTAAGGTTTCTTGTCTTGCAGATATGAGAGAGTGCTTATATTGTCTGTATCTACCTTCCCTTGAAGTTTCTAGTGTTGGGGTGCTCCGCAAGATCAGCTCTTGTGTTGGAGATCAGTAGCAGTGTGTCCTGATGTGCATAATGAAGATATTCTTTGTTTCTAGTGGTTACGGTAGTGTTGCACAAGATTTTGATGATGGTGAATATTTTGGTAAGGTGTGTGGATGCTGTAGAATGGTTCCTTGTGGTCCACATGATATTTTTTCTGGACTTGGAGAGGCGTGGAGGTGATTGCTTGTTATGTTAGTTATGGTTTGGCTAACCTGACCTAATTGCACTATTTATAGAGGTACTTCATGGATTGTGGATGTGATGAGAAGCATGGTGATACAGATTTGGATCCTAGTTAACCCTTGGTATGGTCCACTTTCACTTCTTTCTACCACGGAAGTGTTTGGTGCCAACCTATTTGGTGTTGCATGTTTGAGGTGCACACACTTCATTAGGACCGACCTAATTGAGATAGTCTTTGGTTGTGGATGGTATAAATGCAAGATGAAGTTGAGTGGAGCAATGTAGAGAAGATAATGTGAATGTGAATCAAGGGTAGTGAGTTGTGTGCGAGCTTAAATGCTAATGACTCCAGAATGTAGTGAGCAGATGTAGTGCCCCCTCGTTGTTAGCTTGTGATGGTGGTAGTTCTGCATTGCCCTCTGTCAGTTAGAGATAGTTGTTAATCGTTCATTTCATTGATTCAATTTTGAGACAGTTGATTAGTAGGTTATTATCTATGTTTATCTGATGAACGATCTTTGACTGCTATATTTAGACATCTATTATGAGTTATGATGACATTATGAGTACTTCAATTATGATGTGTTGAATAAGTTTAGTAATGGATTATTATTTACATGTTTCGTAGATATCTGTTTTTGAATGTTATGATTATAATCTTATCTAAGAGTAGGGACGGTGTAGCATTACTCGTGTCGAGTACCCTGCTGCACCGTGATTCTCTGACTCTCTGTGTGTTGACATATACATACTTGATCGTATGTAATCAGTGGTTTAGATGCAGGCTGCAGGTACCGAACCTCGACTCCACCTGATATAGCAGGTTTGAGCAGGTTCTTTCACCAATGGATATTAGTGATGGGAGATAACACGAGGTCTAATCCACTAGGTCAGTCCTTGTCTTCTGTTGTGGTCTTGAGTCATGTTGGGACACTTGGTCTTTGCCTTGTTATGTTTGGTTATCCCATGTTTTCCTTTTGCTTTCTTTATCCATCTATGGTAATTTTATGGCTGCATTACTTCTTTCCTTTTGGGTAAATAGACCCCAAGTTATTTCAGAGTCTAATTGTGTAGATCTGAAGTAAAATCACTAGAGCAGCATAAGTTTAAAGTAACCCCATCCCTAACTATGTAGTTGTTGTACCCTTGATTGGTGTGATGTGGGTATTGTGGAACTAGATTGCTTACACAATTTGATGAAAGCACTTTGCTACTGTAAACTAGATTTATTATAAGAGATTGATGATAATAAATTTTACTTATGATATGTTACTCTGCATAAATACATACTGCAGCCTCATAATAATATTTGGCCACCAAGGGGTTGTACATGGTGTAGAACAGAGTTTTATATCTAGCAATTCATCACCACTATATGTAACAGTCAGCAAAGAGAACTTTAACATGATTGATAATCCAATCCGCTCTAATGTTCCAACTCCCAAGAGCTATCCATTGGTCTTTTTTGGAGATACGGTTCGAGTTCTGCACAGAGGTGTTCCAGATCCAGTTCGCTTTCCTCCTTCAGAGTTGTATGCTTTCTTATGTATTTTTTGTAAACCGACATGATCGGTCTTATAATCTTGTAATCATGTAATCCTGTACTGAGACTCTGTAATTAATCTATCCTATTACAGTAAAAGTTATTTGTATCTATTTTAGTAGTGTAATGGTTATTACTTCTGTAGTTTTATTTTCTGCTATTAATGCAGTTATGTTGCCCTAGAGTTGTTAGAAGAGTAATTTCATTTATACGGTGTAATATGATATGTTTGGTTACTACCTTGCACTATCTTGCTTTCAAAAAAAAATTATTTCTGTACTTTTGCACTTTTAGTCTAGCACTCTAGGGTTGCATGACGGGGCATTACACTTGGTATCAGAGCCCCAGGTTTCAACACTGGGATCTCTAGATTAATGTTGTTGCCCATGTTTAACTATAGTAGTACTTTTTATGCAAGTGGTAGGAGACTCCTGAGTAGGATACTATGCTTGATCTATACACGTAGATTGATTTATTGGATAGATGATCATAAGATTGAGATTCGGCATCGTGTGATACACAAAAAGTAGAGTGGAAAAAAATTGGAAAAGGGAAGTGGATAGCAAGTAATGTTATGGTTTTGCAAAGGGAATCACATTGGTTATGGAAATAAATGTCCTTATGGTAATAATGAAAATTGTGTATGAGAATACAATCTTCCCCTATAAAAGTGAGAAACCAGTAACTGTGCATTGGTTGAGTGTTGTGAAAACCCCGTACTTGCTTTGTGTGCCCTTGAGATGGTGATACTGAGTACGCATCCATGGGAAAAATGTGTATTTTGGATGTGGGATCAACCCTACCATAATGTGTGTTTGCATGTTTGTTACCTGATTGAGGGCCAACCCTTGTGTGGTTGAAAATATATATATATAAAGAGTAGCCTAAAGTTAGATTCATAGATTCTCTTCTTTTGGTTCTCTAGTCCCTTAGTCTGTGAAGGGGTAGTAGCAACCACAAAGTTTCTTGGGCGGAGTGAACAGCATACACTTATGACGGCGTAGAGTGGTCCCTCACTCAACTGAACCTAAGGAAACATACTCACTACTTCCCCTTATGATGAATCAGGGTACTTGATTCATATGTGTTAGCCTAATCCCCACAGTTTCTGAACATCTGGATGGTATTTCTTGGATGATCATGTACCTTGTCTTCACGAAAGGTATGATATGCCACATGAGTTTTCAGTTGGGGGCCGGGGTCTAGGACCTGCATGGACAACCCAACTGGAACTATGTGATGACATGAGTCGTCACTTGGGGGCCGGGGTCTAGGACCTGCATGGGTAACCCAAGTGAGACCATGTGCCCCATGTATATTTTGAGGTCTAGCATGTGGAGGGAGATTTGTTACCCATGCTGAGATATATTCCATATCTACACATGTTCCGACATGATAGGTACGATGCCACACCCCACTGATGTTCTGACATAGTGCTAGTGATGATGCCGTGTTGCTGTTGGTAGCAAGCTTGGCTCGAGGACACGATGCCACGTGCATAGACATGTGAAGGTGCACTATGAGATTGTGTTATAGCCTACTTGTGTGATGAGCGTAATGGGGCCTCGCACACTTGTAGAGGGATACTCATGTTTGCTTTCGACAGTGTTTGGTCGGTTAGCATATGAGTAGGTCCTAGCCATGTATACCTCTGGCTACGACGAGTACCTGCGTGTGCCTTTTCCATGAGGTGTCACTATGCGGGGTATGTTCTGCGCGTGTTTACTTCCGCGGAGCCACAGACACACTGCCATGCGGCATACGGCCAATATGTGCCTTCTCCGGCTGGCGTATGACCATGCCGCACTAAGATGCGATGCGAGATGTGGCTGAGGTGCACATTCCATGCAGGCAGCCAAGGAGTGTGTGGGCCACTTGGTTAGTCCATGCCGCATGATGACGCAATGTATGGTGTAGCCGAGGAGTACACTCTGAGCCATGTGGATGGCGTGCTCATTCCGCACCACATGAGGGCTACTGTTATAGCCTGACATTGTTCCCTCCTTCCTCGTTTGGTGGCTAGTAACTAGTCACACAGTGTTGTACAGTGTAATTTCAAAGATTGTAGACCTTCTTTATGGTTATTGATGATTTTCTACTAATTGTGAAGGCTGACACTTTTCTTATATTTGATTGTGATGGTTTAGTCACACTTTGCGATCTTATTTTCTTGTAGCCCTCGTGGTTACATTTGATTTAGTGTTGAAAATTGCATGCATTTCTTATTTTATTGTTGAAATTAAATTTTTATCTTTCTTTATGACTTTGGTGGCTAAACTAGTTATACTTATTATTTTCGATGTCGGCCATGTGTCGTATTGTGATTCCTCTCCAAGGACGTATGAGGTGGACTTGGTGAGTGTATACGAGGAAGCAAATGCAGGGAATCTTGAGGATGGGGGTATGTGAGGCTATTATATAGCTAAGACCCACTACCCACCTATGTGTGATGACTATCTCTTGGAGGCTAACCACCTTATACAACAAGAGAGAGGTCATTATGGCTTATTTGGATGGTCTCACCTTGAGAGTGTGGCCTAGCACCAACAAGTCACTATGTGTGAGGTATGGATTATGTGAGATGGATTTGACTCTTGGCTCGTGGATTATGTATCATGGATTAGTATGCGGTTTCTGGTATCCAGATGGACCCTTGTGTAGCCTTGTGATGTGAATCCCAATGATGTATATTGGTGTGTGTGTGAAAGAATGTATGGCAAATCATGAAAACTGTACCTATGAAATGATAAATTGTGTTTCCATGCTTCAAATAGGTGAAAAATTATGATCTTTTGTTGAATATGTGATAAGATTTAGTGTGGATATTTAATGGAATATGGCAATATTATTATACTATGTTTCTACCCTAATCTGTGACTTCCAGGAGTAAGTCCAGCTTTAGGGGGGGAGGATGTAGTGCCCCCTCGTTGTTAGCTTGTGATGGTGGTAGTTCTGCATTGCCCTCTATCAGTCAGAGATAGTTGTTAATCGTTCATTTCATTGATTCAGTTTTGAGACAGTTGATTAGTAGGTTATGATCTATGTTTATCTGATGAACGATCTTTGACTGCTATATTTCGACATCTGTTATGAGTTATGATGACATTATGAGTACTTCAATTATGATGTGTTGAATAAGTTTAGTAATGGATTATTATTTACATGTTTCGTAGATATCTATTTTCGAATGTTATGATTATAATCTTATCCAAGAGCAGGGACGGTGTAGCATTACCTGTGTCGAGTACCCTGCTGCGCCGCGATTCTCTGACTCTCTGTGTGTTGACATATACATACTTGATCGTATTTAATCAGTGGTTTAGATGCAGGCTGCAGGTACCGAACCTCGACTCCACCTGATATAGCAGGTTTGAGTGGGTTCTTTCACTAATGGATATTAGTGATGGGAGATAACAGGAGGTCTAATCCACTAGGTCAGTCCTTGTCTTCTGTTGTGGTCTTGAGTCGTGTTGGGACACTTGGTCTTTACCTTGTTATGTTTGGTTATCCCATGTTTTCCTTTTGCTTTCTTTATCCGTCTATGAGAAGTTAGATAAGGTAGTTTTATGGCTACATTACTTCTTTCCTTTTGGGTAAATAGACCCCAAGTTATTTTAGAGTCTAATTGTGTAGATCTGAAGTAAAATCACTAGAGCAACATAAGTTTAAAGTAACCCCATCCCTAACTATGTAGTTGTTGTACCCTTGATTGGTGTGATGTGGGTATTGTGGTACTAGATTGCTTACACAATTTGATGAAAGCACTTTGCTACTGTAAACTAGATTTATTATAAGAGATTGATAATAAATTTTACTCATGATATGTTACTCTGCATAAATACATACTACAGCCTCATAATAATATTTGGCCACCAAGGGGTTGTACATGGTGTAGAACAAAGTTTTATATCTAGCAATTCATCACCACTATATGTGAGTAACAGTCAGCAAAGAGAACTTTAACAGGATTGATAATCCAATCTGCTCTAATGTTCCAACTCCCAAGAGCTATCCATTGGTCCTTTTTGGAGATACGGTTCGAGTTCTGTACAGAGGTGTTCCAGATCCAGTTCACTTTCCTCCTTCAGAGTTGTATGCTTTCTTATGTATTCTTTGTAAACCGACATGATCGGTCTTATAATCTTGTAATCATGTAATCCTGTACTGAGATTGTAATTAATCTATCTTGTTACAGTAAAAGTTATTTGTATCTATTTTAGTAGTGTAATGGTTATTACTTCTGTAGTTTTATTTTCTGCTATTAATGCAGTTTTGTTGCCCTAGAGTTGTTAGAAGAGTAATTTCATTTATACGGTGTAATATGATATGTTTGGTTACTACCTTGCACTATCTTGCTTTCAAAAAAAAATTATTTCTGTACTTTTGCACTTTTAGTCTAGCACTCTAGGGTTGCATGACGGGGCATTACAGCAGAAGGTGTCTACATTTTACTATGCTTGAAGTTGCTGGAGGCAGTGAGCCAAAGGTTGCGGATGGCAAGAAGTGGTAGTGTGTATTTCTCCTATTTCTTTGAGATAGTGAATCTCTTTGTAAGAGTCTTCTTCTATTCTTTTCTCTTCTAGACAGTGAGTCCTTCTAGCAGCGAGCCTTTCTTTTAGTAGTGAGCCTTTCTTTTGGGCAGTGAACCTATTTGTTTTTGGTGTTGCTATTCATATATATGTGAGCTAATCCTCACCATGGTTTTTCCCTTCTTAGGTTTTCCACATAAATCTGGTGTTCTTATGTGTTTGAATGTGTTTGCATTGATGCTCTATATGTTTACATTCTATTAATGCATAATAAAAAGTTGATGTTTGGAATTGCTTTTAGGGTTTAATGTTTTAATACACAACTGATTCACCCCTCCCCTCTCAATTGTCTTGTGCATTCTAACAAAGTATTGGATCCTTTCTTAGGCTAGAGATAGTGAAAGAAAGAAGAGAGTGTATGAAGGAATCCGAAGAGATATTAGGTAGTGACTATTTTAAAACCCAATAAGCTACTAGAGACGAAGGTAGAGAAAAGAAATTAGTCAATCCACAGAAGGATAAAACTAGACATAAAAGACTTTGGTGCAGGAGCACCCCTACAAGACAAGATATAGGTTCATTGTCCGTATGACAGGACATCAGTCTATTTTTAGTATGTTTGACTTCATGATGTAATAAGGTCCATTGGACCAATGCAAATGTATTAGATCAGCCTAGGAGAGTGTGCAGGCAGTTAGAGCTCGTGATCAGGTAGTATGAGCTGTCCTCTTCCCAGCTGCTTGGAAGCTCCCAGCCGCTGGGAACCGAGTTGGTAGTACTCGTAGGATATTGCTATAAATAACTCAGATCAGTTAGGATTTGAGATCAAAGAGAGTAGTAGTTATGTTATGTTGTACTGGTGATTGAGTGAGATCCAGAGATCAGTCCAGACATTGTGAAACATTGTTGTTCGATAGTATTGTAGAAACAGGACATTTGTGTTTCATCTAAATAAGATCTCATCAATTGCATTATCTGGTTTATCATCTGTTTATGTTTTGATTTCTATTCTGATTACAGGTTAATGGATTCTTTTAACCCTTCCACCGGTTGATTCTGTGAATCGGTGGAATGGTCATGCATGTTAGTTTAGATTGTATTTTAGTTTTCTGTTTATGCATTTCATTGTGTGGGAGATCGATTGGTAGCATGCTATGAATCAACCTAGCACCCTCATGTGCTAGGGTTTAGGAAGATAAACTGTTAAGTTTTGATCTGAAGGTGATGCGGCCCGATCCTCATGTTTTCTTTGTAAAATTGTGCGGTTCTGTGAGCTTGCATGCAGCTGACGGATATACAGGGATCTGCATGTGCTTTTCCAGACGGAATGAATCGCATCGACATCTGCGAGTATATCACTATCCAGATCGGGTTATGAAGCTGACGAAGACTGTATGTTTTGAATGCATCAGGATGATATAAGTCGGATATATACTCAGTGTGTATATCATCGTCAAGATCATCTTTCATGTGTATCCATCATCCGCATATCGCTATCGCATGCAGAAGTGAAAGTTCACTTTTTGGCTAAGGACCGGAAAGGTCATCATCAGGATATTGAAAAGATCACCAGATATTCATTATCATGTTGCGGAGGATATAAGTGTCTTATATCCTGTTGACATCATCATCAGGTGCATTGACATCATCATCGGGTGCAAGTGACGTCATCGTCATCAGGATATTGCGAATATCACCCTATGCAAGTTTATCCTGCTATCGCTAAGTGTTTTGGCATCGACGTAAGTCATCGGCATAAAGTTTGGTTAACATCATCAGGATGTTTCAATATGACCTGATAAGTCATATCCTGATGCTGTTTGTTTAAAGAAGGTCGATATCAGGGTGACGTAAGCATTGAAGAAAAGGTGCATAAGGAATATCGTCATCAAGATATATGAGAGGAACCAGATATTTCATATCCTACTGACGAAGGGTGAAGATGATGCTAAACATCATGATGCTGCTGATAGAGTTTGGCGCTAAGTGAATAGTGATCATCAGGAGGATAATTGTGTTCGTTGAGTATCATGATGTTGCTGACAGGCGAAAGGCGAAAGGCGATAAGGAAGTGAACAGTAGTTAGCAGGAGGATATTTCATGCCTCTTCGAAATATGATGATGCTGTCTGTGTTAGCAAGAAATATGATGATGATGATAAGCCGATAGGTATTACATACTGCATGTCCCGGATTTTAACATGCTGGTTGTGTTAATGGCTCCTCCTTCCCATTTGTAAGCTTCTGTTGTGTTTCCTCTGCATCATAGTGGTATCAAGACCCAACTACAACAAACCACCTTGAAGTATAAGGAATATGCTAATAAAAAGAAGAAGGATGTACAGTTTGATGTTGGAGATTTGGTATGGGTTCATTTGAAGAAGGACAGACTTCCTAAGGGAAAATATACTAAACTTATGCAGAGAAAAGTTGGACCATGTCAGATCTTGCACAAGCATGGACAGAATGCTTATGAGATACAACTCCCCCCTGATCTTGGTTTGTCCCCTATATTCAATGTATGTGATTTAACTCCATACAAGTCTTATCCAGATGCAGATCAGGAACTCCTACAGGATACAGTCCATGATAACATTCCCAAGCATGATCCTCCACAGTTGCAGAAGGTTTTGGACACCCGAGTGGTCAAACAGACTCGGAACAAACAGTACTTGGAGTATCTAGTATCTTGGCAGGGAAAATCTAATTCCGAAGCAGTATGGATGACTGAAGAGCAGATCCAGAAACATGGTGCAGATCTTCATACTCTCATCTCAAGTGGACTTGAGATTTCTTCTTCTGGGGAGTATGGTGCAGGAGCACCCCTACAAGACAGGATATAGGTTCATTGTCCGCATGACAGGACATCAGTCTATTTTTAGTATGTTTGACTTCATGATGTAATAAGGTCCATTGGACCAATGCATATGTATTAGATCAGCCTAAGAGAGTGTGCAGGCAGTTAGAGCTCGTGATCAGGTAGTATGAGCTGTCCTCTTCCCAGCCGCTTGGAAGCTCCCAGCCGCTGGGAACCGAGTTGGTAGTACTCGTAGGATATTGCTATAAATAACTTAGATCAGTTAGGGTTTGAGATCAAAGAGAGTAGTAGTTATGTTATGTTGTACTGGTGATTGAGTGAGATCCAGAGATTAGTCCAGACATTGTGAAACATTGTTGTTCGATAGTATTGTAGAAACAGGACATTTGTGTTTCATCTAAATAAGATCTCATCAATTGCATTATCTGGTTTATCAGCTGTTTATGTTTTGATTTCTATTCTGATTACAGGTTAATGGATTCTTTCAACCCTTCCACCGGTTGATTCTGTGAATCGGTGGAATGGTCATGCATGTTAGTTTAGATTGTATTTTAGTTTTCTGTTTATGCATTTCATTGTGTGGGAGATCGATTGGTAGCATGCTATGAATCAACCTAGCATCCTCATGTGCTAGGGTTTAGGAAGATAAACTGTTAAGTTTTGATCTGAAGGTGATGCAGCCCAATCCTCATGTTTTCTTTGTAAAATTGTGAGGTTCTGTGAGCTTGCATGCAGCTGACGGATATACAGGGATCTGCATGTGCTTTTCCAGACGGAATGAATCGCATCGACATCTGCGAGTATATCGCTATTCGGATCGGGTTATGAAGCTGACGAAGACTGTATGTTTTGAATGCATCAGGATGATATAAGTCGGATATATACTCAGTGTGTATATCATCGTCAAGATCATCTGTCGTGTGTATCCATCATCCGCATATCGCTATCGCATGCAGAAGTGAAAGTTCACTTTTTGGCTAAGGACCGGAAAGGTCATCATCAGGATATTGAAAAGATCACCGGATATTCATTATCATGTTACGGAGGATATAAGTGTCTTATATCCTATTGACATCATCATCAGGTGCATTGACATCATCATCGGGTGCAAGTGATGTCATCGTCATCAGGATATTGCGAATATCACCCTATGCAAGTTTATCCTGCTGTCGCTAAGTGTTTTGGCATCGGCGTAAGTCATCGGCATAAAGTTTGGTTAACATCATCAGGATGTTTCAATATGACCTGATAAGTCATATCCTGATGCTGTTTGTTTAAAGAAGGTCGATATCAGGGTGACGTAAGCATTGAAGAAAAGGTGCATAAGGAATATCGTCATCAAGATATATGAGAGGAACCGGATATTTCATATCCTACTGACGAAGGGTGAAGATGATGCTAAACATCATGATGCTGCTGATAGAGTTTGGTGCTAAGTGAATAGTGATCATCAGGAGGATAATTGTGTTTGTCGAGTATCATGATGCTGCTGACAGGCGAAAGGCGAAAGGCGATAAGGAAGTGAACAGTAGTTAGCAGGAGGATATTTCATGCCTCTTCGAAATATGATGATGCTGTCTGTGTTAGCAAGAAATATGATGATGATGATAAGCCGATAGGTATTACATACTGCATGTCCCGGATTTCAACATGCTAGTTGTGTTAATGGCTCCTCCTTCCCATTTGTAAGCTTCTGTTGCGTTTCCTCTGCATCATAGTGGTATCAAGACCCAACTACAATAAACCACCTTGAAGTATAAGGAATATGCTGATAAAAAGAAGAAGGATGTACAGTTTGATGTTGGAGATTTGGTATGGGTTCATTTGAAGAAGGACAGACTTCCTAAGGGAAAATATACTAAACTTATGCAGAGAAAAGTTGGACCATGTCAGATCTTGCACAAGCATGGACAGAATGCTTATGAGATACAACTCCCCCCTGATCTTGGTTTGTCCCCTATATTCAATGTATGTGATTTAACTCCATACAAGTCTTATCCAGATGCAGATCAGGAACTCCTACAGGATACAGTCCATGATAACATTCCCAAGCATGATCCTCCATAGTTGCAGAAGGTTTTGGACACCCGAGTGGTCAAACAGACCCGGAACAAACAGTACTTGGAGTATCTAGTATCTTGGCAGGGAAAACCTAATTCCGAAGCAGTATGGATGACTGAAGAGCAGATCCAGAAACATGGTGCAGATCTTCATACTCTCATCTCAAGTGGACTTGAGATTTCTTCTTCTGGGGAGTATGGTGCAGGAGCACCCCTACAAGACAGGATATAGGTTCATTGTCCGCATGACAGGACATCAGTCTATTTTTAGTATGTTTGACTTCATGATGTAATAAGGTCCATTGGACCAATGCATATGTATTAGATCAGCCTAGGAGAGTGTGCAGGCAGTTAGAGCTCGTGATCAGGTAGTATGAGCTGTCCTCTTCCCAGCCGCTTGGAAGCTCCCAGCCGCTGGGAACCGAGTTGGTAGTACTCGTAGGATATTGCTATAAATAACTCAGATCAGTTAGGGTTTGAGATCAAAGAGAGTAGTAGTTATGTTATGTTGTACTGGTGATTGAGTGAGATCCAGAGATCAGTCCAGACATTGTGAAACATTGTTGTTCGATAGTATTGTAGAAACAGGACATTTGTGTTTCATCTAAATAAGATCTCATCAATTGCATTATCTGGTTTATCAGCTGTTTATGTTTTGATTTCTATTCTGATTACAGGTTAATGGATTCTTTCAACCCTTCCACCGGTTGATTCTGTGAATCGGTGGAATGGTCATGCATGTTAGTTTAGATTGTATTTTAGTTTTCTGTTTATGCATTTCATTGTGTGGGAGATCGATTGGTAGCATGCTATGAATCAACCTAGCATCCTCATGTGCTAGGGTTTAGGAAGATAAACTGTTAAGTTTTGATCTGAAGGTGATGCAGCCCAATCCTCATGTTTTCTTTGTAAAATTGTGCGGTTCTGTGAGCTTGCATGTAGCTGACGGATATACAGGGATCTGCATGTGCTTTTCCAGACGGAATGAATCGCATCGACATCTGCGAGTATATCGCTATCCGGATCGGGTTATGAAGCTGACGAAGACTGTATGTTTTGAATGCATCAGGATGATATAAGTCAGATATATACTCAGTGTGTATATCATCGTCAAGATCATCTTTCGTGTGTATCCATCATCCGCATATCGCTATCGCATGCAGAAGTGAAAGTTCACTTTTTGGCTAAGGACCGGAAAGGTCATCATCAGGATATTGAAAAGATCACCGGATATTCATTATCATGTTACGGAGGATATAAGTGTCTTATATCCTGTTGACATCATCATCAGGTGCATTGACATCATCATCGGGTGCAAGTGACGTCATCGTCATCAGGATATTGCGAATATCACCCTATGCAAGTTTATCCTGCTGTCGCTAAGTGTTTTGGCATCGGCGTAAGTCATCGGCATAAAGTTTGGTTAACATCATCAGGATGTTTCAATATGACCTGATAAGTCATATCCTGATGCTGTTTGTTTAAAGAAGGTCGATATCAGGGTGACGTAAGCATTGAAGAAAAGGTGCATAAGGAATATCGTCATCAAGATATATGAGAGGAACCGGATATTTCATATCCTACTGACGAAGGGTGAAGATGATGCTAAACATCATGATGCTGCTGATAGAGTTTGGCGCTAAGTGAATAGTGATCATCAGGAGGATAATTGTGTTCGTCGAGTATCATGATGCTACTGACAGGCGAAAGGCGAAAGGCGATAAGGAAGTGAACAGTAGTTAGCAAGAGGATATTTCATGCCTCTTCGAAATATGATGATGCTGCCTGTGTTAGCAAGAAATATGATGATGATGATAAGCCGATAGGTATTACATACTGCATGTCCCAGATTTTAACATGCTGGTTGTGTTAATGGCTCCTCCTTCCCATTTGTAAGCTTCTGTTGCGTTTCCTCTGCATCAGACTTGAGGGAAAGAGAAGAGAACCAAGAACTAAAGATACATCAAAATGAAAGACAATCCCTAAACCACAAAAGGATAAATCAAAAACACCTTCAAATTCTATAAGGATGGTTGTAAATAGGACAAAATCATTATGCTTGGTAAGGATACTAAAGATGCAAGTGAGCATATCTTCATCTTGGAATCCCATTGGATCAAGGATAAAATAGATGATGACCATATCAAATTATATGAATTTGTATAATCACTAAGAGATGAAACTTTAAAATTCTATATTGAAGTATGCCCAAAACATAATAAGAAATAGGATGAGATAAATAGTCTATTTTTGGAGAAAATTTATTCACCTAATGCTTTAACTAAAAGTGTGAAAAAAATGAGAGAAATTACACAAGGAAAGAATGAGTCTATGAAAGAATATGATCAACATTTCAAAAGTGTGGTCTGCAAGTTAGAAGAACCTCTAATAGAAAAATAAAAGATCGAATGGTTTGTATCCAATTTGAAACCACAAATTAGAGTTGTGGTAGATGGAAAAATGTTTACTACCTACAAGAAATTGAATCCCACTCTTGGAGAAATAACTCTTGTGAAAGTGCAAAAATTGAAAAAATAAAATTAGAATTCGAAAAGTTATAATTGAAACAAGAAATTCTAGGAAAAGGTGAGAGGGGTGAGACTTCTCCCTTATCCAAAAAGACCAATATTTGGTTTACCTATCATAGATAAGGACACCTAAGAAATGAGTGCCCAATGGTAGAAGGTAAAAAACAAGCTACCGCATTGAGAGTAGAATTTGAAAAATCCCCAAGAAGAAAAGTGAGCTTCTACTACGATGTATGTAAACAATGGGATAAACATATAATAGATAACCACCCCATAGTATTGGAAGAAGAATAATATGAACTTTTGGTCAAATGAATGAATAGGGAATAATATTCCATAGATAGAGGCATGGCTAGAGCACAAGGATTGGTCGCAACAACACTAAATGGCTATATAACTCATGGTTACCAAGAATCGGCATGGAGGAAAAACCAAAGACAAATCCACAATGTGAACCATGTAGTACTCCAAATTCAAAATGGAGAACTTTCTACAAACTATAACAATGATTATTCGTGCAAGGATATGGTAGACAAGACTACCACAATAATTATAGAGGTGGTCAAGGTAGAGAGAGAAATTAAAGACCAATCTATTATTATTGTAATAACATAAATCATTATGCTAACAAATGCAAAAGTAGAAAGAAAGAAGAAAAAATAGGTTGTGGATTTTGTTGTGACAATTTACATGATGCATTAAATTGTCCCAAAGCCGCACAATTTTATTAGAATGGACCGATCTAAGGAATGAGAAGTGAAGAATTCCCAAGTCCTAATGCACTACGTGGTGCTAAAGTATTAATGGAAATACCAAAGAAAGAAGGACAAAGTATTAGGATATGTCCAAAAATAAATCTAGAATCTAAACATGAAGTGAGAGAACCTCCTATGATAGAAGGACTACTAGAAAAAGAATATAAACAAAGAAAAGAACAACTAAAGAAAGCTCTTAAAAATTTTAAGAAAAAAGAAAACAGAGTTGCAGTAATAACACAAGGAGGTTTAGATACAAATAAAAACAAGTATATTCTATAAGAAGTAGATGAAAGTAAGGAGGAAAGGGAATACTCTAACAAAAGTGACCATGATATAATGATTAAAAAATCTAAAAACTTAATAGAAAAACTACAAAAATAATAAGAAAATAAGAGAGGATATTTTCTAGAAAAAAAGGCTTAAAATTTAGAGGAGATGGCCAACTTAATAGAAGAAGAAAACTTGCTTAAAAAATTTAAACAATTTTCCAAACATTGGAATAAGAAGGGTATAGATCAAAAAAGATGTCAAAGAAAATCCCCCAAAAAAACCCAAAAGAAATGAAAAAAAACAACCAGTACTATTGGATGTTCAAGTAAATGGAAAGATGGCAAAAAAAGCCTTACTAGACCTAGGAGTAGACTTAAATATTATGCCTAAAGATATTTGAGAAGCATTTAGAAAATTACAACTACATGAAACACCATATGATATTTCTTTAGCAGATGGAAGCCCTATATGTCCAATGGGCACATGGACAAATGCGCAAGTAGACTTCATGGGTATAAAGACAGAAGTTGACTTCAAAGTTATAGATATGTATAAGGGATCATAGAAAATTTTTAACATCATAATAGATATTGAATGGTTTGTAGACAACAACAGAATATTTGATGCAAATAAGGAAGAACTGATATTATAAGGTAATGGAAAAGTAGTACATATGCCGTTCAATTAAGGAATGAAAGGTGTATATATAGAACAAATTCACTCTAAGAAAGAAGAATAAAGTGGGGTAGAATATAGTAAACATTATATTCAATAGGTATAATACCTAGAAAGGAATGGGATGGTGAACCCAGTTTTTGAGGGTGAAATATTTATAGACAATGATTATTCTTCAATTGATATAAAGGATGTGGTAGAAGCATGGGCATGGGAAGAGCCAAAGAAACATAAGAAGAAGATATTATGACTTAGAAAAGTCTTTATGGCTAGAAAAATTCTTAGAATGACACAACTGGATATCGCATATCAAGCGAATATACCACACAATAAAAAATTGAACTACATACAATGAGGATCTTCACATACAAAACTACCACACCATTTAGGAGTCGAAGATTTGGTGAACTGTCTTGAGGCCATGGAAAGAACATTTACAAGTGAAGAATTCAAAATGTAAGCTTTAGATGATACTTTGGTGTTAAGTGTTGTAAGGTGGTGGAAGACCCATAAACAAAATATACTTAGAAATAATTGATAATTCTAATGAAGAATAGGTATCTAGAAGAAGGAACTACTGATGAAATAATCAAATATGATGGAACAAGAAATCCATTAAATCACATAGAAATTTGTGAATACACAGGGGATGAGATAGGAGAAATCAATGAGAGGCTAAGAACACAACTATTTTATCGGACTCTAACTCCTATAATAAGAGCTTGGTATATTGACCAGGAATTAAGAGGAGAAACAAAATATTGGAATACAATCAAGGTAGAATTCTATAGAACCTTCAAATTCTAGGATCCAAATCCAAAAATAGATAATGTGCTTAAAATAATTAAAGAGGTAATAACTTTACTAGAAGAAGTAAAATACAAACTTGGAAAATAATACATACATCAAACATATCAGAAATAACAACACTAGAAGAAAACTATTGAATGGATACCACAAACACCATTACTAAAAGACTCTATCTACTATTCAGCAAAACAAGGGAATAAGGATTCTTTAAGAAAATATGAAGCTATTAAAAATCTAGACATACAGATAAGAGAAGATGAAAGAGAAATAGTAGATAAAACTAAGGATGGGAATCAATACTACTATCAGCTACTAAAACTTAAAGAAGAAAACATAGTTGGAAATGGTGAGCCAAAACTAGCTAAAATTGTTGATTATTGGACAAAAGAAGAAATAGTAAAATTGTAGAAATACTAAAGGAATATGAAGACCTATTTCCAATGGCATTCATAAAATTGAAGGGGATAAAAGAGGAAGTAGGAGTAATGAAAATTCAATTGAAATAAAATTCCAAACCACAAACAAAGACTATATTGACTCAATCCAAATTTAAAAGTAAAAGTGAAAATGAAGGAGACAAAATGTTGGTTGGTGATATAATCAAACTAATATAAAATGTTTATTGGATAAGTCCCATGGTAGTCCAAAATAAGAAAATAGGAGACATAAGGATATATGTAGATTTCAAATAACTTTAAAACAAAACTTGTGAGAATGATCATTTCTTAACACCATTTACAGAAGAAATCCTAGAAAGTGTTGCCAGTAGAGGTCTATTCACTCATAGATAGATTTTCTAGCTATCATCAGGTTAAAATATTAGAAGAAGACCAGAAAAAGCCACATTTGCAATAGAATGAGGATCATATATGTATACAATTATGCCATTCAAACTAAATAATGCATCCATAGTATTTAGCAAAATTATGGCCAACACATTCAAAGATTTCATACATGATTTTCTTAAGGTAAATATTTGATGAAATCATGGTAGAAGGGTCCAAGAAAGATTGTCCCACTATGTAGACCATAATATAAATTCAACCACAAGTTACTGCTAGTGGTACCTATATGGGTTTAGGGTTTTCAGTCCATGAAATTGCAAGTCTTTACCTTTATAATCTTTTAAGCCTAAGTCCCTAGGTATCATGCACTTTATCTTTTAATTTCGTGTTGACCGCCTGTAGTGGGTCCCCGATCGTCTAAGTTATGACTTGAAGCCTTTGTATTCATTAGGTGACCGGCCCCATGTCCTATATTTACCCCAAATAACCCGTAGAAATGTTAAGTTTTATGTCTTAAGTCTTCATAAGGGTTATAAAGTGTTGTGTAATAGTATTTCGTAGCATTGCGTAGCATCAAAGATGATGTCATCATCCCTCTGTGCAACTGTGACAAGGTGACACCTGTTAAGGAATCTAGGCTTACAACCCCTTAATTGAAGATCCTACATCATGGAATCATATGCTGCCAGGTGTCGAGGTAAGAAGTCATCTGCAGTAAAGTTCAAATCTAATGGTAGCGCAAGCTCGCAAGGGAATCTTGTTAGAGAAGAATATCCACCGCACAGTCGCAACATGGTGACACGTGGCCTCATCTTAATAAAGAATTGAAAGTATATGAAAAGGGAGATGCATGGAGGCTTTATCGTGCTCATGCAAGGCAAGTTGGTGGTGGGCCATTTCTGGCTGCAATGCTACGAAATGGTGCCATGTGTCCAGATCAGACAAAAGGCGATGCGGTCAAAAAAGGATGTACGTCTGACTTGTCTTGCTCCTATTGGTCAAAGACTTTTTAATGACAAAGACTTGGATTTTCAAATATGGTAGGTGAATGGTGGCCGTGGATTTCACGAGGAAAAATTTAGATCAACGGCCCAGGTTTAAAGTTTTCATGAAGAACGTTGTGGGCACCCTGTGACACAAATTTGAGTTAAGGATGAAGCTACTTCCATTAATGCCTCAGAACCTATTCTACAAAGCTCAAAAGGAAAAAAAATTAGGGCTTTCTACATCATTTCCACAAACACGAATAGAGTCCAGATGCGTAGCAAGTTTTTAGTCAAGTAAAAGAAGGAATTTCAAGCTTCTGCAGGCATAAAACCAGTAAGTTTACTCTGTTCAACAGTGCTCAGTAGATCTTTAAGTTGATTTCTTGATTGAAAGGGTAGAAAATTGTTGAAATAAGAAGCCCTAGTTTGGTTGAATGTGTCTGTAATGATGAGTCAAACCAGTCAGGCCTCTACCTCAAAACGTAGTTTCGATGAGGACCTCATGGTCCAATTCCCAGGGTTTGTTAGGCGTGCCTTGAATCTGCATGGTCCTGGAGGGCCAGATGAAAAGTTCTTAGATTTCTATACAATTGTAGGGATGCCCAATTGCCTATGACAGGTTGGGTTCTATTTAAGCACTAGCATCAAAGGATGGACTTTAAAGTCCCAGTCTGTAATGCTTGGCGATTGGATTTGGCCAAGCTGATTTGCCCTAACATATTCCCAAATCCAGACTTGGTGAGAGCAATTGCACAGAGGTATGATCCTCAAATGAGATCAGTCCTGGTAGGAAATGGCACAATGATAATAAAATTTACAAAGGCCTACATCTCTAGTGTATTCAACTTAAACCATGCAGCCAAAAAGTAGATTGACCTAGGTGCATTGAAGGAAAGTTATAAGAGTGTCAAACTTGCATATAGGAATTTCAACTTGGCCAAACATAGACAAAGGGGGATAGATGGCCAGTTGGTGAAAATATTAGACAGGGAGGAGGATCCTTTTGAATGCTCCCTATTCATGCATTACTTTGTGAAAACCTACCAGGTACTTGGAAGGGATGCTTCAAACAAGATGCCAATCTCTCTGATGATGATGGCAGTGAATATTCAAGATCTAGAGACTAGGGACCCATATGACTATGCTTCCTATGTGGCAGAAAAGATGCATAAACAAATGATGGCACTTAAGGACAAATTGTATACTGTGGATGCCCATGTTGAATTCACATGGTATTCTTTGTTGTGTCATATGATTTTGTTTTCTTTGTCAAGCATGTGGCATCAGAACTTACATGTCAAGATGACAGATGTGCAAGGGAATATGTTTCCAGTTCAAATGTGGACATGCATGTTGGACATGCATTGTATTGATTCTGATTATGTAATTTTTGAAGAGTATTTTGTGAGAAGAATTCTTGGTTTCTTAGAGCCGAAAGGAGAGAGGCTACATGCAAATGTGTTTGATTTTTTTAGGCCTTTAGACATGACCCCTGATTTAGGGATTGATCACAATTGGGGTGACTGGTTCTATCATGCTCACACCACTTGTATCAGAATTTATGGGTGTGAGGTTCCTCCCTATATTTTGCCTAAGTATGAGCCAAAAAGGATTGCATTCCTAGAGATCATTAGGTAGCTGAATGAGTCAGATAAAGAACATCTAAGGAGACATAAGAAGGGCTCATTCTTTCCCACTTCCCTCAGATTCAGTGACTTCTTAATGGCTGATAAAAGTGGTTTGGATCAAATTGATTCAGTTCTTCAGTGTTAAAGGATGAATTTGGAGCAACCCAAGATGTTTGACCCTGAGGGCTTTATTGATAAAGTAAGGGTTAGTGTGAAGAGACCAAGGCACATTCATAAGGCATATTATGATGATGACACTATCAGAAATTGCTTTACTATGAATGATGTCCACAACCTAAGAATCAAATGGAAAACAATCATGGCAGGAGAAAGAATGAGAAAAAATGTGAATGTTGCCTACCTGGGTGCCTTTGCAGAAATACAGGACCTAATAAAAAGAATTCAGATGGTTTTTGATCATGCAAAGCAGTTAGTTGCTAGTGCTCTAGCAGGTGAGGAAAGACCCACTTACCAGCCCAGTAGATCAAGAGGGGGGTATACTGCAAACAGGGAACCACTTGACCCTCCCCCTACCAAAAGGGCAAAGATAATTGATTTGGAAAGTGAAGAAGAAATTGAGGTAGTGGACTTGGAAGAAGCAGAAGAGAAAGTATAGGAAGCTACCCATCAGGTGAATTCACCTGATAGAATAAGGCCATATTCTTCCCCAAACAATAAATCAGTGAGAACAATGGCAGGTCAAACTGTAGATACAAAGGATGTCAAGGTAATGGCTTGTACTAAATTTATGGAAGATGATGAATTTATTAATACTCCTGAATTCAAGAGTTATGTGTTGAAAGTTAGGAGTGAAGAATTTCAAAAGAAATTTGAGAAAGCCAAAAGTGGAGCTGATCCATCAAAGTATGAGGCCATCACCCAAAGGGTGTTGACTGAAGTAAATCAAGATATTAGTGGCATGACTCCAGAGGAGGGGAGGTAATTGGTTGCTAAAAGTAATGTATTACTTCTCCCTCATTGGACCTTGTTAGATACAATTGCATTTGACACAATTACCAGAGAAGATTCTGAGGTGACTGATGAGCAGGTTGAGAAGGTGCTCTCTAGTGCAGCCTTCAATCCTAGGTTTGAGACTTTAGCAATATGGGCATTGGCCCCAAGAAATAATAAACATAGGATTGTATTGGGGGAGTTGACATGAGATGTAATAATCAAGAGAGTATCTAATATCCCTGCTCCCCAAGCTGCAAGCCTAAATGTGCAAACAACACAATTTGCAGAAGTAGTGACAAACAAGATGCAAAAGGATCATGATGAGCTGCTACTGCAGTATGGACAAGCTATTGCGGAGCTCAACAAGTGTAAAGAGCAGTTGTTGTTAGGGGCTGGCACTTTAAGTACCCCATCCATGATACAAATTGCTGAGGCTTTTCCTGCTGACATTGAGCCCCTATTGTCTGAGATAAGAGAGTTGAAAGAAGTGAAAAGATTAAAAGAAGAGAAGAAGAATTCAGTCAGGGAGATGGTCACAAACTTGATAAATTATAGAGTGACCAAGGTTTTGGCAAGGGTGGATGAGACATGGAGATCTTATTCAAAACTGAAAGCAACTCTTGACAAGCATGAACATGACAAGGAAAGTCTCAAGGCTATGAAAAAGGTATGGCTGCCAAGGATTGGTGAATTAAGGAACCTGCACAGATGTTCAAGGTTTGATATAGAGGTGCCACCAGAGATGAAGCTGGCTCTTGACATGTTGTTAATACTTGAGGAGGTTGTATCTTTCCAATTAAAGGTAGACAATGTGTTGGGTGAGAAGAAACAGTTTATTGAAAAGATAGATAAGAAAATAATGCCAAGTATATTGGAGGCAGATGGGTAGGTAAAAGTTCTTGACAAGTGGAGAGATGACTTTGATGGCATTGCTGGCCAGTTAATATCTACCTGTTGTACTGATGGAGATCCTAGCTTGAAGATTTTGAGTTCAACTTTGGACAAACTGCATGTGTTGGAAATAAATTTTGAACTATTCTGTAAGGAAGCAAAGATCTTGATGGATGCAAGGTACACATGACATAATGATAAAATATCAAAGTTGATCTCATTTCAATGGCCATCAGAGAAGTCATATGTCGACTGGACAGAGAAGTATGGGTAAATGTGCCTGAGATGAACTAGCAACTACCTTCTCCTCTTCATTTATGTGGCCAGGCTCCTCCAATCAATTGTACTCCTCCTTTGAAATTGCTTTCTATCTTTTCTCCATGCTCTATGTAATTAATGTTCCAATGCCCTTGAGCGGTGCTTTGTGATGTAAAACTCATCTAACCAACTAGATGTATTAAATGCTGAGTACCACGGTCTTGGTCTATAAAGGAACTGGTAGCCTCATTTTGTAAAGTTGTTCGTGATTTGGGTGTTTTGCTAATGAAATATAAAGCAATTTTGGAGGTTGGCCTAATTCTGAGTTGTGAGTCTATTTTCTTGTAATGTTGAATGCACGTTTTCTTTAAGCATTTTATCAGTTCAGATTGAATTTATATGAGAAATGCTATTTGCATGTGTTTCTATTGATTATCTCATGTGTTATTTACATTCTTCTCTTGAACAAAGACACTAAGAGTTTCTAAGTTCTTGAATACACATTCGTTGTATTGTATATCTAGTTTTTTGTCTCTATTTGAGGATTAGATTAAAAATAATCTAAATCAGATATGGGGAAGGTTGTGTGATAGCAGGGATATTAGTAAGAAGAATCAACGGAAATACCCATCCTTGGATAGTTTTATGTAAGACAGGGAACATTTAATATCCTTTGAATCTATATGTGCTTGATGCTTAAAGGAATAGCTCTGCATTTGTGAGAAGTTGACTCCTAACCCTTGGATTGGCACCGGTCGAGGTTGGGCTTATTTTCATAAAATACCCACAATCAAACAATCACACATATATTTAAGAACAAGAATCTAAACCAACTTGTTAGTTTTTAGGAGTAGGGTTTTAGGTTTTCAAATCCTCTGGCCTACAAATGAAATAGTGTCCAAAGCTAGCCCCTTTGCATTTATCTAATAGTTTTGATCTGCATAAAGGAGGATTTATCTCCTTAAATGTCAATACCTAGTTGAAGTCATGGTTTATTATAAGGGTATTGAGTAAGGGAATACCCCCTAGGTCCTACAGAGCCTAAAGTGCAGAGGAGACAGAGAGTCTGTCTCTTGTTCGTTGGCCACTGACCTCAGGTCCCTGTGGATAAAAGATGGCTACTTTTTAGGGGAACTTAGATAATCAGCTGGGAACACCAATAGATTGGTGACTCCACTGGGGAATTGAAAAGGAACTTGGAATGTAAACATAAATCCCATTGGCGGGTGGCTACTCTGAGCAAAATCTCCCAGCTATTGAAAATAGAAGTTGTATGCAGGGGAGATTCCTGCAAAACCCTTTGTTCCAAGAATTACCAAGAAAAATGTATAGGAAGAAAGTAACTGCTCAACCCAATCATGAAAGTTCACCAATTCCTAGGAATAATGATGATTCCTAGAATAATGTTAGGTTTCCTAGACAACAACAACACTTTTCAGCTTCAGAGGCTAATATCCAAGAAATTTATGAAAAATAGCAAGGTGATGGGTTGAGGTTAGGATCTGATGTGTTTCAAGAGTGTCCTTTTCTAGATCCCCCTGATAGATTTGAAGATACAGAATCTCCAAGAGATACTGACAACCCCATGAGACCATCTACTTCTATGCCAAGAGGAGAGGGATTAGCCAAAGAGATTAGAAATCTTAGGGTAGAACTGATTACTTGCAAGCCCTAAAAATAAGAGATGATATGAAATAAAAGGTGGAAGCTTTGAGAATTGCCCATTATAATTCAACTCCCACTCTCAATAATGCAAATGTGTTAGGAAACCGATAGGCAAATGAGGTTCAAAATCAACAAAATGACCAAAACATACTTGGCAATTATCAAGGACTTAATCAACATGTAAACCAGAATCCACAAAATAATCAAAGGCAAAATACAAACAATAATAGAATACCACATAATAATGTGAGAAACCAAAATGTTCATGGTAATGCAAACAGGAATGCTAATGCCAACCAATTTGGTAGAAGACCTATGCAATTGGACAGATTTAGACAATTAGATTTCACTGGCATTCCTGGATACCCTAATCCTATTGATAATGACATTAGAGGTGAATTGCCAAAATTCTTAGGTAATAATGATGTGTTAGGTGAAGACCATCTAAAAGCTTTCCTTAATGTTATGGATAATTTTGAAATAGAGCATGAGGATGTTTCATGAAATTGTTTATGTAGTCTTTGATTGATGAAGCTAGGGAATGGTATAGAGGTTTGCTTGATCAAAGTGTTACATCATGGGATGATTTTAAGAGGATTTTTAAGGAATGGTCTGGAGATAAGAATGACCCTAGTTTCATCATTAATGAGTCCACAAGTATTGCTAAAGGGTCAAATGAACTTGTTTCTAATTTCAATGCCAGATTTACCAAGGTTTTGAACAAATTGCCACTGCATATGAGACCAAATGAGCCAGTGTGTATGGTCTTGTACACCAATGCCTTTGATGCTAAGACATCATATGAGCTGAGAGACAAAAGTCTAGCCAGCCTCAGAGATGCTTTTAGAATTGCAACTAATATAGAAAATGATAGGAAGACATCAGCTAAGAGAAATAGAAGGGATGATGTGAGAATCTTGCAAAATCCAAATAGTAGAACTCAAAATGCTTAGAATAACAGCTCCACATCTGAAGATAAGTTTGACAAGTTGATAATTGCTTTCAAAGATTTAAGTTACAATCTTGCTAAAAATGAGAAGGGGCTTGGTCCTGAGAAGTAGATTTATCAGAGGCAAGAAAAGAGACCTCAATTACATGATATGCCATACAACACAAATTGGCACAATGGTAAGCCTATTCCTAATAACAAAAATGATCAAAGATCTCAGAATGCTAAAGAAACTCCTGGCCCCTTGAAGAAGACTATTAATATTGTGGAAGATACTCCATGGTGTATAGTATGTCAAATGCCTCATTCACAGTCACAATGCATGATTGATCAATCATTTTATAATGATGTTAATGCTTGTGATGAGTGTAATGAACCTCATTGTGTTGAAGATGATAGTGCTAACATGCTTTCTACAAATGGAGATTATTCCTCCTATGATGAGGCAGATGTAGAAACAGATGTGAATGAGAGAAGGTGCTATAAGGATATAATCTATCAACAAGTTTTCTTAGACGAAGAGGTTGAGGATCATCAGGTTTATGCCCAAGATTCACATGCTCCTTTCATTAATTTAAAAAGGCCTTCTAATGAAGAGATCAGAGCTCTTACAGCTGCTATAGTAGCCTAGGTTAAGAGAAACTATAACCTCAAAAGTAAAGTCCAAGCAGGTTAGTTGGGCTAGCCAGGAAGCATCTTTGTAAAGCAACCTCAACATAAACAAAGAGACCATGAATCACAAAAAAAATAGTGTAATAATAGTAAGAGAGACTCAAAATAAAAATTGAATCAAAACACTAAAAATTCAGAGTGTAAGGTTTCTCAGAATGAAGAAAAGGCTAAAGGTCCACATGTCATGGATGACAATAAAAAAACCACAAAAGTTAAGGTTGGACAAACTCATGAGAGGAGTAAGAATGTGGGCCAAGCTACGACTGTTATACAAAATTATGCCTCATTTGACATAACTCAAGATTTGTCACAGATGAAAGTCTTAGTCCCACTAATGGAAATGATGAAAATTGAGGAATACAGAAATAAGGCATTGGCCTTAATTTCAGGGGTGTCTCATCAGATAGATCACACTGCTAAATATCATAACAATATCCAGGAAATGGGTGTTGATAAAGAGGAAGTTCCTGAAGTCTACTTAGGAACAACAATAACAAAATGCCCTTCCCAGGTAGAACCATTCTATGTGTCCCTTATTGTTAATGGGAAAGTGATTAGGAATTGCATGCTTGATTTAGGTGCTTCAACAAATATCATGCCTTTCAATGTCATGCAACAAGTTGGATTGAATATAGATAAGGCATTTGGAAAGTGTTATGCCATGGATGCTAGGGAAGTGCCAATTATTGGGATTATGAAAAATTTGGACTTCATGCTTGCAGCCTATCCAGAAAAAACCTATACAATGAATGTGACAGTAGTTGATATCAGGCCACAATATGGTATGTTATTGTCTAGGAGGTGGGCAGCATTGATTGGAGGAAGCATGTATGGTGCAAGAGCACCTCGAGATTAAAGAATCTGAAGATTCCTTGCATTTTCTATTTTGTCTAAGAGTCATATTGTAAGGCCTTCAGGCCATATTAAACCATAGTTGGTTAAGTCTGTATACGTGTCATAAGGATTGTAACTGAACTGAAAGATTGAAAGAGTAACTGAACGACAAAGGTGATTGTAGGGCGGTTCGCCTTCCACCATATGTAACTACCAATGGGAGTTGTTAAGTAGTTGGTCTGTGTTCATTGAAGAATAGACAGACAGAGAGGGAGAGAGAAGATTGTATGTACATCCTGAGAAGAAGAAATAAAAAGATTTGTTTTGGGTTAATCATGGGGATGTAGTTTGGAAGCATTCCATTGATGGAGATTTCTTCGAAATCAGTGGAATGACTTCCTTAGGAGTAGATTTATTTCTGTTCTATTGAGTTTTGTAGTATCTGTGTGAATCGTTCGGTTGCAAAGTTGTAGAGGTTTACATCGGTGTAAGATTCGTGTTGTTTCATCGAGAGTCATTTTGTGTGTATATCACAAATGCATGTCGAGAGTCATTTTGTGTGTATCTCGCAATTATATGTCGAGGTTGTATGTAATGAATGTACATTGAGAATGTACAAGCGTCGGATACAAAGGGTGACTGGTAGCAATGGTAAGGAGAACCGGGAGTAGCAAGTCAAGTCTTGCATATACAAGGTTAGTTCATCGGTGTATCGGTAGGAAAGACTTAGCATAGACCGATGCAAGAAGTCTCACCGAAGACAAAGCTTGGTGTTAAGCATATTGGGAAGAGAAGCATATCGGTGGAAGAGTTTTAAGTTACACCGATTGAAGAAGTCATAGCAAAAGAGGAAGTAATGGGTACATCGACATGAAGTGTGTCCGCGGTAAGAGTTGGGAAAGTCTTTCCGACTGTATGTTGTCTAGCCGATATTAGAAGGATGTATTTGGTTTGATGTTATGTGGACTTTGAGAAAGGATTTTTAAAGCTGTAATGTGGATTGTTGGGTATTTCACCCTTGTTTTAAGTGCTTCCACTGTGTGCTCTGCATCAATGTAGTTGGACTTGTCATATGCTATGATTCCCATGAATGGTAAGGATGTCAAGCTAGTTAGAGAGGAAAGAGCACCAGATACAGTTGAAGATCAAGAACCAAAAGATCAAATTTGCTTTGTGGACACTGATTGTAAGAATTTTAGGGTTATGTCATGTGATCAAGATGTAAAGAAGAGAGAACCTACTCATGAAGAGCTTGAAAAATAGAAAGGTCATAATAGTTTATGGACCATGTACTTTGATGGTGCCTATTCAAAAGAAGGTTCTAGTGCAGGAGTGGTGTTTCTGTCTCCTACTGGTAAGATCCTTAAATTCTCCTTTCTGTTGAAATTTGCTTGCACAAACAATATTGCAGAATATGAAGCGCTATTGCTAGGATTGAATGTTGCTCTTAGGCATGGCATTAAGATGTTAAGGGTGTTTGGAGATTCAAAGCTAATAGTTTCCCAAGTAAGAGATAAATATGCTTCAAAGAATTAAAGGTTAAAAATGTTAGGGTTAGCAAGCAGAAGATATAAATTAAATGCAAATAAAGATTAAATAGAGGAATGAAAAATACATAGAAATAATAACAACGAGAGACAATTTTAACGTGGTTCACCCAAACTTGGGCTACATCCACCAATAGAGAGTCCAATATTATTATCCAATAAATCAAACTGATTACAACCAACAATTCTTGCAACTCGATACCATTGCAATATGTTACAATACATCAACAAAAAACCCTAACCCTTAGCCGCTTTTATCAAGCCCTATGTCAATTACAAAAATAGGGTTTTTTTATGTCGGCCAATAGAAAAAAATAACTCCTGGCACCTTTATAAAATAATAAAAAATCGTTGGAGGTTTTGGGGGTACTGACCCTCAACTCCACCCTGTATCGCGATAGGGAGTGCTCCAGGGACACTACCCCTAGACCCTGCAAGGGGCGCTACTCCTTGACCTCGTCTTGGGGAAGCTTCCCCCAAACCCCCACAAGGGGTGCTGCCCCTTGACCCCATTAAATAATTTGGGGGGAAACCATGCTGATAAAAGTGGGGTAAATTTAACCTCTGAGTCTGATTAGGCTCCATATAACAAACAATCTCCCACTTGGAGACTGATCAGACTCCACACCATATCATCTCTCACTTGGAGACTGATCATAACACCGCTGACCCTGTAGCTCCCATTGGAAATAAACACCCTAGACTTTATTATTTTGATTTTATTATTTTCAGTCTTGAAGACCAATAGAAGCTGAAGAGGAGCTCAACTTCTCCCTTGTCATTGCCTTCATAAACATATCCGCTAGATTTTCATCTATATGTATCTTTTCCACCTATAACTGTCCATCATCCAACACTGATCGAATGAAGTCATACCTCAACTGTATGTATTCGGTCTTTGAATGCAAGGCAGAATTCTTTACAAGATGTATGGCACTCTGGCTATCTATAAACAAATAACTATTAGCTTGTTGTTTGCCCAATTCTTCCATGAAAGATTGCAGCCATATCATCTCCTTGCTTGCCTCTGTTGCAACTACATACTCTGCCTCTATGGTGGATAAAGCAACCACCTTTTGTAACCTAGAGATCCAACTCACCGCTATCCCACCTACAGTAAAGACATAACCTACAGTACTCCGCCTAGTATCAATATCCCTTGCCAAATTTGAGTCTACATAACCTGCTAAATCAATATTAGAGCCCACAAAACATAAGTGTTTATTGGATGTACCTCTCAAATATCAGAGAATCTATTTTACCGCATTCCAATGCTCCAATCCAGGATGACTCATATACCTACTTACGACTCCTACAACATGTGCAATATCTAGTCTCGTGCATACCATGGTGTACATTAAACTTCCTACAGCTGAAGCATATGGTACCTTGGACATTTTTTCTTCCTCCTCTTGTGTCTTAGGACACATCTCTTTAGTCAATTTCAAATGACTGGGCAAAGGTGTGCTGACAACTTTTGCATTCTCCATATGGAATATCTGCAACACCTTTTCAACATAATCAATCTGAGATAGAGTCAATTTTTTGTTCTTCCTATCTCTGCAAATTTTCATACCAAGGATTTGTTTTGCTGCTCCCAAATCCTTCATAGCAAATGATTGTGCTAATTGTTGTTTTAATTCTCTTATGTGATCCATGTTAGACTCTGCTACAAGCATGTCATCAACATATAAACATAAAATAATGTAGCTGTCATTATCCAACCTATTAAAATAAACACAATGGTCAAAATTACACCGACTGTAGCCTTGCTCAGCCATAAAACTATCAAATTTTAAGTACCATTGTCAAGGTGCTTGTTTCAAGCCATATAAACTCTTCTTCAATCTGCGCATCAGTTTCTCCTTAATTTTGACCTCAAATTCCTGTGGTTGTTCCATATAGATCTCCTCCTCCAAATCACCATGGAGAAAGGCAGTTTTCACATCTAGCTGTTCCAAATGCAAATCTTCAGCAGCCACAATACTTAAAACAGTATGAATAGAAGTCATCTTAACAACTAGAGAAAAAATCTCATCAAAATCAATGCCCTTTTTCTGTGCAGATCCTTTTACAACTAACCTGGCTTTAAATCTTATCTTACCTCCATCTTCCTCTTTCAGCCTATAAACCCATTTGTTTGGTAAAGCCTTTTTACCTACAAGCAACTTACATAATTCCCAAGTTTGATTTTTCAGCAAGGAGTTCATTTCTTCTTTCATTGCAAGGTCCCACTGAACCTTTGTATCCACCTGCATAGATTCATCATACCCTTCCGGTTCACCATCATCTATTAACAAAATAGAATACAAAGAGGGAGAAAACCTTTCAGGAGGTCTACTTAGCCTTGTTGACCATCTAACATTCACTAGAGTTTGTGGTATTTCTTGTTGCTATTGCGGAGCATGAGGAACCACTGGAATATCACTATTTGGAGTATCATCCAGCACCACATAATCCTTTTCTTTCTTCTCATGCTATTGCAACTAATCTTTGTACAACACCTTCTCATTGAATACAACATCCCTACTTCTCACAATTTTCTAATTTTCAAAATCCCAAAGCTTATAACAAAATTCATCAATGCCATATCCAACGAAGGTACTTTTTTTGATTTTTTATCTAGCTTGGTTCTGTTTTTAGAATCTACATGTGCAAATGCTTCACATCTAAAGGTTTTGAGAAAAGAATAAATCACCTTCTTACCTATCCATGCTTCCTCTAGAATACCATAGCCCAAAGGAACTGAAGGACCTCTGTTAATTAAATATACAACAGTGTTGACAACCTCTGCCCACATGTTTAAAGGCAGCCCAACATGAAATCTCAAGGTCCTTGCATGCTCCATTATTGTCCTATTGATGCGCTCAACCACTCCATTCTCCTGTGGAGTCCTTGGAACTATTTTCTGCCTACGGATTCCATTAAAGGAACAATAATCCTCAAATTCTTTGCTGCAATACTCACCACCATTATCAGATCTGAGACATTTTAATCTTTTACCCATCTCATTCTCAACCAAGCTTCTCCATTTCTTAAATGTTTCAAATACATCAGATTTCTGCCTGAGGAAATAAATCCAAACCTTCCTAGTTGCATCATCTATGAATGTAACATAATACTGAGAGCCACTAAGAGAAGATACCTGAGCCGATCCACATACATCTGTATGCACAAGCTCCAACTTTTCATCTTTCTTTTGCTTCCCATCCTTGAGCAAACTAACTCTCTTTTGTTTACCATACACAACTTTTATAGAAATCCATATTAATACATTTTAGACCTGGTAAAACTTTCTTAGAATGAAGTACCTTCATACCTTTTTCACTCATATGCCCAAGTCTGTTATGCCATAGTGTTGTCTCAGAACCTACAACAACTCTTTCAGTCTCTTCCTGCGAACCTGCAACAACTGTTTCTGAACCTGTTTGGTTTTTTCTCTGCAACAACTAAAGTAGAAGGAACAATATGACTTGTACAAAGATATAAGGTGCTTACTTTCACACCTTTTGTTACTATTAAGGCACCTCTTGTAACCTTCCAATTTTTATCAGTAAATATAACAATGCAACCTTCATCAGCTAGCTGCCCTACTAAAATTAAATTCCTACTTAGCCTTGGAACGTGCCTTACCTCTTGTAGTAGCCAATGATTCCCATTCTGCAACTTAATCTTGATTCTTCCCTTTCCAACAATCTGATAGGGTTCGTTATCTCCCAAATAAATCAGCCCAAAATTCCCTTAGATGTAATCAAGAAAATAACTTCTATGGGGTGTAGCATGAAATGAGGCCTCTGAATCTAAAACCCATGAATCATCAACATTATCTAGGGAAAGAATCAAAGCATCATCTTCAAATTTATTACTTACCACATTTGCCTCCTTATTGCCATCTTGTTTGTCTCCTTTATTCTTCTGAGACTAGCAATCTTTCTTTAGATGACCTAGTTTCCCATAGTACCAGCAATCCTTTTGTCCTTTGGATTGGGACCTCTTGTCCTTTGATTTTCCTCATGACATCTCATGGCCTCCAAAACCTTTTCCTCTCTCCTTTGATCTGCCCCTGCTTTCTGCATTCAAAACACTACCTAATGTGGACCCTCCTGAGGTTTTCTGTCGCATTTCCTCGCTAAGGATAACACCAACAACACATCAAATTTTAAAGTGTTTGAACCAGAGACAGAGTTACTTACATCCATTACCAAGTTATTCCAGCTTTCTAGCAAGGAACATAAAACCAAGAGAGCCCTCACCTCTTCATCAAATTTCACTTTTACAGAAGTTAATTGACTGGTGATCGTATTAAACTTATTTAAATGATCTGTCATAGATCCACCTTCAATCATTTGCAGATTAAACAAATGCTTCATGGGAAATACCTTATTTGAGGCTGAAGGGTTTTCATACAATTTAGCCAAAGCTTTCATCAATTCACTTGTTGTCTTCACTTATGTTATATTGAATACCACAGATGGTGTCAGGTACAACTGAATGGTTCCCAGTGCCTTTCTGTCCAGAAGTTCCCAATCCTCATCAGTCATTGTTGCCAGTTTCTTGGCTATTCCTTCCAATGGCCTCCATAAATCCTTCCGATAGAGAGAATCCTCCATCTGCATCTTCCATAACTGATAGTTCTGCCCATTGAATTTGTCTACCTTCAATTTACCCTCGTCCGCCATTGCTCCCACTCAACTGTGAGACCTTCTTGCAGATGATAATCGAACACAACCCGCTCTGATACCACTTGTTAGGGTTAGCAGGTAAAAGATATCAATTAAATGCAAATAAAGATTAAACAGAGGAATGAAAAATACATAGAAATAATAACAGGGAGAGACAATTTTAACATGGTTCACCCAAACTCAGGCTACATCCACCAATAAAGAGTCCAATATTATTATGTAGTAAATCAATCTAATTACAACCAGCAATCCTTGCAACTTAATACCGTTGCAAAATGCTACAATACATCAATAGAAAACCCTAACCCTTAGCCGCTTTTATCAAGCCTTATGTCGGTTACAAAAATAGGGGTTTTTTTATGTCGACCAATAGAAAAAATAACTCCCGACACCTTTATAAAATAATAAAAAATTGTTGGAGATTTCAGGGGCGCTGCCCCTCGACCCCACCCTATATTGTGATAGGGAGTGCACCAGGGGCGCTGCCCTTGGACCCCACAAGGGGTGCTACCCCTTGAGCCCATTTTGGGGGCGCTACCCCCAAACCCCCACAAGGGGCCCTGCCCCTTGACCCTGTTAAATAATTTGGGGGAAAACCACACCAATAAAAGTGGGGTAAATTTAACCTCAGAGTCCGATTAGGCTCCATATAACAACAAAAACAATATAAACATGTAGTATGGGATACTATTGAGTTGTTTGATGCATTCTCAATAAATTGGATAGAAAGATCAAAAAATGTTACGGCAGATTTCTTGGCTAATGCAGCCATTAGGCCAGATGATATCACATTGTCTGATATCACAAATGTTGAGATTAAAATCAAGCCGGCAGTACCAAACAACATATCTAGTTGGCAAGTTTTTGAGGATGACAAAGATTTGGTAAAATTCTTGCATTGTATTGATGAATATGAGAATCAGGAAATAGATTTCTAGAACTTTGTGGAAGTTTTAGATGGGAAAGAAACCCTTTTTGGAAAAGAGGTGATACAACTCAAGATCAATAAGATTCCAAGGGGGTTGGTGACTTTCGAAAGAGCATTTGATAATAGAGACCAGTTGGTTGATAAGACTTCTTCCCCTCACATGGAGGATTTGGAGGAAATAAATTTGGGTACACAAAATGCTCCAAAGAAAGTTTACAAAGGTAAGCATTTGAAGCCACACATTAGGGCAATGTTAATAGCATTAGTAAGAAAATACAAACATGTGTTTGCTTGGTCATATCAAGACCTAAAAGCATATAGAGAGGACTTATTTTAGCATGAAATTCCCCTGAGACCTAGAGCTAAGCCATTCAGACAGAGGCAGAGACCTATTAATCCCACTTTAGCTCTGAAGATGTAGGAAGAACTTATGAAGCTTAGGGATGCTGGAATCATTGAGCCCATAAGACTCTCTACTTGGGTGTCAAATCTTGTCCCAGTTAGAAAGAAGAATGGAGATATAAGACTGTGTGTAGACTTTAGAAATTTGAATATGTCTTCTTTGAAGGATAATTACTCATTGCCTAATATGGAAGCTATGTTGCAAAAGGTGACAGGGTGCAAACTAATGTCCATGATGGATGGATTTTCATGATATAATCAGGTGAAGATGAGAGAATCAGAACAATATAAGACTTCTTTCACAACTCCATGGGGAACTTATGCATATGTAAGGATGCCATTTGGGCTCACAAATGCAGGCGCTACTTTTCAAAGAGAAATGGATGTTGCTTTTGCAGGATTAATTGATTCTATATTGGTTGTATATCAAGATGATTTAACTGCTTATTCAAAGAAGGAAGAACAACACTGTATGCATCTAGAATAGATTTTTATTAGGGCACTAGAATATGGCATCTCCCTAAACCCTAAGAAGTGTGCTTTTGGGGTAACTAAAGGAAAACTCTTGGGGCATATAGTGTCTAAGGATGGAGTTAGGATTGATCCAGAGAGGGTTGTAGTAATTGATAAAATCTAGATACCCAAGACAATCAAAGGCATCCAATCATTTTTTGGGCATATTAACTTTGTTAGAAGATTTATTCCTAATTTTGCAGAGATTACCAAGGCGATATCTAAGTTGTTAAAAAAGGGTGAGTCTATAACGTGGGGAAGTGAACCAATTCAATCATTTCAAAGCATCAAGGGTAAAAAACCACTATAAACAAAATCTCCATTAAGCCTCACTGGAAAACCTCATTGGTTACAGTCTATGCCTCACTGGCAAACCTCACTAGTTACAGTCTATGCCTCACTGGAAAACCTCACTAGTTACATATCCTATGCCTCACTGGCAAACCTCACTGGTTACATATCCTATGCCTCACTGGCAATAGGAGCACTTACAACAAACTCAAAAAACAAAAATATACAGAGGGTTACTATGTTTAAATACAAATCACTGATCTCTACATATCCCCTTTACACACTATCTCAATTCATCTACATTTCTCTTTCATCTATATTAGAATCTCCTCTGCATTCTCTCTTTCGTCTGCATTTTTCTCCCTATCAAAGATGATTCATATTCTATATATCTCTCTCCAACAGTATATCACATTACCTTCAAAATCCCCTAAAGTATCCTTGTATCAAAAACTCTTGTACACTGCTCATAATCTTCATAAATTAAATTCTCAATCAAAACATTATTCCATCTGCACATTTTCTATTCCACACTGTCATGCAATATATCCATAAAAACATATCTGCAAAAATAAAAACATCTTTTTCCATAAAACCCATTCTGCATACCCTCAAATTTCTTCATAAAAACATACTTTTATTAGCTCCCACTATCTTGCATAAAGAATCCTTAATGTTTTTCCTTCTCTATTTCGGTTTCTATGCCATTTTAAATTAAAATGGAGTGGGCCTGCACTTGATTTGCATGTCAAAGATAAAAAAAATCAAACTAGCGTTTTACTAATTTTAGCCTTGGAAAAGGCTCTACATGCAGTCAAGGAGAAAAGATGGTTAACTACTCGTCAAAGTCGAGGCTCAAGAGTAGGGTTTCAAAAATTTAAACAATAGCCATTGATTATACTTTGCATGCCCTCAAAGACTTTAAAACAGAGCCTTTAATCCATTTTTGTTGCCTAAGCATAGGATGTTTGACCGGTGGATCCAATGTCACAAGGAGGAAGGGCCGGTGAGACAATGAGATAAAACCCCTTGAGTAGGTCACTTAAGTGATAGCCACTGCCAATGGGAAGTCAATGAGAAAATATAACAAAAGTGCATGACATTGGACATGGGCAGGTTTTAGGTCTTTAGAACACAAGGTTTAGGGTTTAGGAAATTTGAAAGCATTAGGATTTTTAGGATTTAAAACATGTGGATTAGGTTTTAAAAAAATGACAAACCCTAATTTCACAACAGTCATGAAACCTGAACAGACCATAACTCAACATTGTAGAGACCTTTAGGAATCTTTAAAATTGATAAGGTTTTTGAACAAGAACTCAGACCAAGATGATTCAATGACCTCTCTTGAAATGCCAACACCATTACCTTTGATATCAATGTGAATCAATCATCTCACTGTGAAGAGCATCACTTGACTGACACATGCCTCTCCTCTAGACTTATAGCCTGCATGTCCATACTTCATACAAATAAACTATGATGATGATGCAGTTGGTGCATAAGAACAAGAATAAGTACACAGTAATAATCCAATTGAATTCAATCTTCTTCTCAGGTCATTCTACATAGAGATCACTTGATGTAATACCTCATTGAATATATATTGTAGCTTACCTTGAGTGATTCTATGATCTTCAATCCAACAAACCTAAACAAATATAGCAAAGCAAACATAGCAAACCAGTCCAAGAAACTTTATGAATCATAAACAATCTCCATTTCACCATTCAAGCTCTATCAACACTACAACACTGTAAAGATATCACCAAGATGCTTGTGTCACCAAGATCATACTGACATGAAGTATGAGTGGATGAATGAGTTGATGAATCAATGAAGACTAAACAAGAACATCATGAAGAGACCAAACTCAACATGAACACCAAGACACCAAATACTTTTGACATCAATGACAAACCTCATTCCAACAGGTTTTCCACAATGGGCCTTCTTACATGCTAGGCTATAGTTGTTTTATTACATTAAGATTACCCAAGATTACATAGATGTTACTAGTTATTGAACACCACTTCCAAACTTATTACCAATGACTACCTAATGATTTCTATCCTAACTACCTCAGGACTTACCATAGACTTGTTGCAAGGCTACAACATGACTTAGTAGAAGTAATTAAATTCACATCTCCTAGTAACATGCACTAATGGATACCTTCAAATTGTATCCCACATCATACTATCAATTACCACATTCTGTCTCTCAAGTCTCATTCCCTCACTGCAAAACTCACCTTCTATGCCTCTACTCCATCCTAGTCTTCTTTGCTTACTTCCTTCCATTTCAAAACCTTTTATTTATACTATCCTCAAGATTCTTACATGACATATGTTGGCCTCAAGTTATTACAAAGACCGAAACCACATGAAACGTGTCACTAACTAGATTATAACAAATTTACAAGATACAATAATCCAATGGTGGAGACTCTCCACATGACACACCTCAAGCCTTTACTATAATGGAAACTAAAAACCTCTCAAATAGTCTTCATTGGTGCAAACCCAAAATAACCTTCCACAAATAGAAACAGTTTCAACAACTCACATTGTTAAACCACAAACAGCTCGCAAAATAAATTACCAACATTCACTTATCCAATCAACATCAAATTTTAACTAAAGATAGACAAACCACATACAAAACTACCATCACAACTACAGGAGCTAATTCCTCAATGTGGTGAAGTGCACTCATTTTTACAATAACAAACTTCTAACCACTAACTTACAAACACAAACTATCAAAGTAAACCACTAATTCTATTTCCTCAAATATGATATTGTATCTTTAGGATTCCCAAGGATGTGCCTATATCAAACTCTTGGTGTAAATAAAAAAATGAGTCCCTCATTTTCTAGGGTAATCTACCACTCCTACTTAGAGATTCCACTTTACTGCTTCTTCAACCCGTTATTTCTAACTCCTCAAGTATGCCTCAAGTGATCCACCCTAGTACTACTTTCTCCCTCATTATTTGCCACTTGGTTCCACCAATCATCTTGCACTCTATTTGTCCTTGATCAGTGTTCAGTCACAAGCCACTTGCCCTTGTCCTCAACTAGTCCCTCACATCTATTAACCTCTTTTTTGGCTACCACATACCCTTCTATTATGCTTCCCTCAACCATACTCTCATCCACATAGCTCCTCATCCTTTTTTTCATTGATCATATCCTCTAGACTACTTCTTTTGCATTTACAATGTTGCCACGCATCCTAGTAATACTGCACATCTTCAGAATCAATGCATATCATCCATCCCCAACACACATATGAGCATTGTTATAAGATTATCCTTCACTTACCCTCAACAACATCAATTTATGCTTCTACCCATCCTTTCATATCAAGTAGGTGTTAACTCTCCCATCATACATCACCTCTCTATCAAAATGCCATAGTCTTCCCAATAGAAGATGGCACACATCAATTAGCGCAATGTCATATAACACCTCATAATGGTATGCCCTTATGTTGAAACTCAACTAGCATTGTTCCTCCACTAAAATTTGGTCTCCCTAGTGTTAGAAATGAAGGTAAACAACTATCAATGAAAATTTGATTACAAATGTAATATAGATATTTAATTGTGCAGAACCAACATAGAAATAGTATGAAATTAACACAAAGAAATAACGAAACAGAAGATCAAACACATAACATAGTGTTTAGATGGAGAAACCCTTTTGAGAAAAAACTCCACACAAGAAGAGATACACTGGTCTATATTAACTTCAAAAAGAGTTTACAATACAACACTATCAATCTCCTATTCAATCTTCAATCCAGTAGTGCCTGTTTTCAATCTCAACTTTCTACTCTCTCTTTCATAGCCATAATACAATATCCTCATAAAGGGATTACCTTCTAGGGAAATAAAAGCCAACATAACCTCTATTGTCAGATCTGTAACCTAATGATGAATGGTCCAGATTTACAATGAAAATATATGTGTGTGGCTTTTGGGGGTGTTACCCCCAAACCCTCTTTGGGGCATGCAGCCCTCAAACCCTATAGGGGGGGTACCCCCTACACTCCCTGGAATGAAATGTGCTCCATAACCAACATCCGTCAAGTACCGAGATTAAACATGTGACTGAAACAATATTACTACTTGGTGAAACTAAATTACATAGGATTTACAAGGTTTATGGCACCTTAATCCTAACATTCTCCCACTTGACATCATACAATGTAAATACACCCATACAAAACATGAAGCAACTAATTATTAGGAACAAGGCCCATGGCCTTCCTACACCACGTAAACTTTTTTGTGCTCACAGGTTTAGTAAGTGAATCTAAAACATTCTCCTGAGTGTCAACCTTCTTCAGCTCAATCTGACCATTAGTAATCATTTCACAAACAAAATGGTATTGAACATCCACATGCTTAGTCTATGCATGATACATGGGATTCTTGGCCAAACATATTGCACTCTGGCTATCACAACCAATCTGAATAATCCTGCAATCAAAACCAATACCTGTAGACAATCTCTATAACCAAACTACCTCCTTAGAGACATGAGTAATAGCCATATACTCTACTTCGGTGGTGGATAAAGCAACGGTGGGTTGTCTTTTACTCATCCAACTCAAAACTCCTCCAAACAAAGTAAACACATAGCCACTAGTGGACCTTCAACTATCCAAGTCACCTGCCCAATCTGCATCAACAAAACCCTGTATGTCCAATGTCTTATCTATGCTATTAGTACTAGAATAAACAAAACAATAATAAGAAGTACCATGCAAATATCTTAACTCCCTCTTTGCATAATTTCAATGTTGTCTACCAGGGTTAGTTATAAGCCTACTCCAAACTCCCACTGCTTGGGTAATATCTAGTCTAGTGCAAACCATTACATACATCAAACTTCCTACAAAACTAGCATATGACACATCAAGCATATCTTCTAAATCATCTTCATTCTTAGGATACATATCTAATGAAAGCTTAGTACCAACTAGAAAAGGAATTCTAACTGGATTACAATCCTGCATGCTAAATCTGTGCAAAATAATATTCACATACTTACTTTGTGATAACTAAAGCTTTATATTACCTCAATCCCTTTTGATCTCCATTCCCATAATATACCTGGCTGCCCCTAGATCCTTCATGTCAAATGCACCTAAAATTTGAGCTTTCAACTCACTAATCATACCCTTGGTGTTACTAAAAAATAACATATCATCCACATACGAGGTAATAATCAGAATATCATCATCAATACATTGAATTTAGACACAATGATCCTCATCACTTCTAAAAAACCCAATTTTAAAACAAATGAATCAAACTTAAATTGGTACCACATTCTGGGGGGTAGTTTTAAACCATAAAGAGATATTTTTGACTTGCATACTCGGTGTTCTTTCCCTTTTACCTCAAAACCTATAGGTTGTTGCATATAAATTTCTTCTTCCAGATCTCCATGCAAAAATGCAGTCTTAACATCCATTTGCTCAATTTCAAAATCATTAGCTGCAACAATGGATAAAAAAAATCTAATAGAAGATAATTTAGCAACAGGAGAGAAAATTTCACCAAAATCAACTCCCTCTCTCTAGGAGTAGCCCTTGGCTACTAGTCTAGCCTTGTAGTTCTGTAATGAACTATTTGCTCCAAACTTCTTCTTAAAGACCCACTTACATCCTATGGTATTTCTTCCTTTGGGAAAACATACAAGATCTCAGGTGTCACATGATTCTAAAGCCATCATCTCCTCCTGCATGGCTAGCTGCCAAGACTCGCTATCATCTATATGAATAGATTCCTTGTAGGATCTAGGTTCATCGTCAGTACTCAATAAAAAAAATAAACAACAAAAATCTAGTGGGCTATGCCTATCAACCGGGTTTCGTTGTCTTGTGAATTTTCTCAAGGGTGGAGTAAGAGATTATTCCTCGTGTTCTTCTATATGCTCAACTTCTTCTATAACAATAGAGTCTTCCTCATCTGAACTTTCACTTGAATCTTATTCTTCTTCTCCATCCCCTAATCCGTCATTTTATTCTTATTGATGTGCATTTTCTTGTTGTACATCAAAATGCACTATCCTATTCTTTTCTTTTTCTTTTGGCTATACAGGATCAGAAATAGCTCTAAGTTCCCTCAAAATCATATCTCTAGAAAAGGTAACTTTTCTAGTTAGAGGATCTCAAAGATTATAACCTTTTACATTCTCACCATATCGAATGAAGATGCATTTTTGTGGTTTTGGATCTAACTTAGATTGCTTTTCTTAAAGCACATGAACAAAAGCCTCACAACAAAAAACCCTTAAATGTGAAATAGAAGATTTCTTACCTATCTACACTTCATAAGGTGTCAAATCAAGAGCCTTACAAGGAGATCTATTTAACAAGTAACAAGAGGTACTCATGTATCTTCTTCCCAAAAACATTTATCTAATTGTGCATCACTTCACATACTTCTGGATCTTTCCATTATTGTTCGGTTCATCATTTTTGCAACACCATTTTGTTGTGTATATGGAGTTGTCTTTTTTCTTATGATACCTGCATGCTTACAGAACTTGTCAAATTCCTTAGAGCAATATTCCCCTCCTTTTTCAGATCTTAATATTTTTATCTAAGTCCTCATTGGTTCTCTACTGAGACTTTAAACTCCTTAAACTTAGTGAAAACTTTAGACTTATGTTTCATAAAATAAATCCATGTGAATCTAGATACATCATTAATGAAGGTAACAAAATAATGAGATTTTCCAATAGAATCATTATCCATAGGGCCAAACACATCTAAATGAATAATTTTTAACTTCTCTTTTGCTCTATTGCTTCCTGAAGAAAAAGATGTTCTGTTCTATTTTCCAAACACACAATGCTCATAAAAATCAAAGTGCTCATCAGAATAGGAAAAAACGTCCAACAAATTTTTATTCATAGTTGTTTTCAAAACATTTTCACTTCTGTGGCCCAATCTACGGTGCCACAACATACATTTATTGTTAGTAGTTTCAGTTACAAGAGTGGAATTACAAACTGTAGTGGCATCAAGCCTAAACAATGTTCCCATCCTTGTTCCTCTCACTACCACCAAGCTTCCTCTCGTCATTTTGCAACCATGCTTATTATACGTTACATGCATTCCTGAATCATTCAACTTTGAAATAGAAATAAGATTTATAGCTAATCCAGGAATATATAAAACACCAGGGAGGGTTTTAATTCTCTCATCACTGAAACACAACAATACCTTTCCATGTCCAAAAATCAGATACGTAGTGTTGTCTCCAAGGTAGACATTACCTCCATCATATTGCTCATATGTAGAAAACCGTTCTTTGTGCGGAGTCATGTGATATGAGCATTCTGAGTCAAACTAGAAAGTAAAACCTCATCACCTACATCCGTGGACTTTTCTGTAGAGGAATCCTACTATTTCTTCTTGTTTTTGCATTACTTTTTAACATTCCCTCTTTTCCGTAGTTACACTTAACTTTGTTCTTCTTTCCAGGAGTCTTAGATCTTCCTTTATATTTATTCTTAGGCCCCTTCTAATCCCCTTTTGGTCCTCTTTCCTTAGACCTTCTCCTAACATTAAGAGCATACACTGAACTATCCATAGCCTTCTTCCTCATTTCCTGTGACAACAAAGTTGTAACAATAGCATCCATCTTTGGATATTTGAGATTAGAGCTGATAGAAAGAATTAAATCCTCCCAAGACTCATGTAAAGAACAAAGAAGTATAATGTATTTATGTTCTTCATCAACCTTAACATCTACAAAGGCTATTTGACTCACAATCAAATTAAATGAATTTAAATTTTCTGCAATAGATTCACCTTCCTTCATTTTTAAAGAAAATAACTTTCACTTTAAATAAAGTTTGTTTACCAGACTTTTGGCTTGATAGATTTCACCCAACCATTTCCATAAAGCATATGCGATCTTTTCTTCAACGACATTAAGTACGACAGAATCTGCAAGACACAACTAGATTGTACCCCATGCCTTTTTGTCCATCTTGTCCCACTCATCTTGATTGATAGTATCAGGTTTCTTCTCTTTTGTCGCATCCAACAATTGATATCTTTCTTCAAGAAAATCCTCCATTTTTAGTTTCAACAACTCATAACCCATTCCATTAAATTTTTTGATGTCCAATCAGGATGCGGATGCAGCCATGGTTTCTACACAAAATATGAAAAACAAATTCAACCAGAACTCCCACTACAACTCAAATATCCTTCACACTTCCACCCAAGACACATAATTGGCCAGGCTTTGATACCAAATGTTAGAAATGAAGGTAAATGACTATCAATGAAAATATGATTACAACTATAATATAGATATTTAATTGTGCAGAATCAAAATGGAGATAGTATGAAATCAACACAAAGAAATAATAGAATAGAAGATCAAACACATAACATAGTGTTTAAGTGGAGAAAACCTTTCAGGAAAAAAACCCCACACAAGAAGAGATGCACTAGTCTGAATTAACTTCAATAGGGTTTACAATACAACACTATCAATCTTCTCTTTAGTCTTCAATTGAGCAACACCTGATTTTCCAGTCTTAATATTCTACTCTATTCTTCCACAACTATAATACAATATCCTCATAAAGGGGTTGCTTTCTAGGGTAAGAAAATCCAACATAACCTCTCCCGTCAGATCTATGACCTATTGATGAATGGTCCATATATATATATATATATATATATATATAATGTGGATTTTAGGGGAACTGCCCCCGAACCCCCATCAAGGGGCATAGTCCCTGGACCTTGTAGGGGGGGTACCCCTACATTCCCTTGAAATGAAATGTGCTCCATAACTAACATCCATCAAGTACCAGGATCAAACATGTGGATGAAACAAGATCACTACTTGGTGAAACCTTTCATCCCTTATGGGTGATTTACAAACAATAATAGGAATAATAAATTACATAGGATTTACAAGGTTGATGGCACCTTAATTATAACATCATCATTCCATTATTCATGGATTATCATGCCTTATCAGCCTTGAATCCATGGTTTCAAGAGTTTTGAACACATAAAACTTTGAAGATGAAAAACACAAAGTACCTTCAAGCAATAGGCCTAAAACAAGGATTGCTTGATTTCTCATGTAGATTCCATGGAGTTTTAAAGCCTTGGTTTTCTAGAATATTTTCTTCATTCTGGTGAAGTAACCTACAAGGTTAGTCAAAAAAACCCTAAACTCTTGACAAGAGACCTTAAGAGACTCAAACCTAAACCTAAAACTCTCATGGAAGTTTCAACCCATTTTCAAAAATGACTCCCTCCACAAAGTTGTACATAAACTTTTGGATGGTTTAAGGTTTTTTTACTCCTTTTCAAGACTTAAGACTACAATATATCACTTGACATAACAAAATAACTCATTTTCCCACTTTTTGCATTGTAAAACTTCCTTTAGGACCTTTAAGGACTTATGAACCAAGACTTAAGACTTTTAACATCTCTAAGGACACTCCTCAAGACTATTTGAACCTAGAGGACAGAAATAAGTCAACTAGAACTACAAGAAGAGTCCTATTAAATGGACTCTGGTGGCCAACACTATTCAAATATGCTAATAATTATTCCCATATGTGACATTTGTCAAAGAACTGGTAGGTCAACCACAAGAGACAAAATGCCACTTCAACTAGTACCATCCATGGCACAATTTGAGAAGTGGGCAATTGATTTCATTAGACCTATAAATCTACCTGCATGTAAGACTAAGGCACATTTCATCATAACAGATATTGAATATCTAACTAGATGGGTGGAAGCAAAACTGACAAAAGACTGCATTACAAATATGACAACTAAGTTCATTTACGAATTTACATCATTACAAGATTTGGATATCTTCTACATATTACTAGTGATTAGGGAAAGCACTTCATCAATTAGACTATTAAGGAACTACTAAGTACATTTATGACAAGTCATAGAAAAAGTATGCTATATCACCCTCAAGAAAATGGAGTGAGTGAATCTTTTAACAAAATTTTTGGACAAAAACTTACAAAAGTTTACAATAAAGATACATCAAATTGGGATACAAAGATACCAGTGGTACTCTGGGCCTATCGCACAACCTATGAATAGTTAACAAAATATCGCCCCTTCCAATTGGTGTATGGATTAGACATGACATTACCAATTCAACACATAGTTCATAACCTAAGAACCATAATTAAGTTACATGACTAAATGAAGAAGATTCCCTTAAACACCAATTAGTGGAGTTTTAAAATTTAAGTGAGAACTAGTTACTTGTGTCCTACAATCAAACATAGGAGAAATGGAAGCAAAAGGCATTGGACAACCAAAATATAATAACTAAGTAGTTCCAACCACAAGATCTAGTACTATGATAGTACTACTCTATGATAACAAAGTCCATGAAATTAAGTTGAGATTGAGATTCTCACTTGATTACTCCTCTTTTATCATAGTTGGATAGAATTGCATTAAAGTCACCCCCAATAATAACTTTCATTTATTAGATAGGTGAGGATGATAGATATCTAATCCCAAATTCTCTTTTTTAACATAGCTAATAGGACCATAGACATTGATAAGAAAAAACTAAGTTTAGAGGTAAAGCTTGTGATCTTACTCGCCTATCGATTTTCACCAAAGATCAAAATCTCCAACAGAACCTTCTAATTCTATGAATTCACCCATCCATTATTTTCATTTTTTCAAGAGGGTTTATGCTTCAATTTTATTGATTTTACTTGCTTATAGAAGGAATAGATGGGTAAGTGCACAAAGATGACGGACCAAAAGGGGGTCTTAAGATGCCAATTTTTTTTTTCTGAAATTAGGAAAGAGTGATGTTGGATGAGAAATTGAAGATATTTACGCTCAAAATTTGAAGATACAAGAGTCACAGTGCTCTAAATCTAGTTTCTAAACTACTATTTTTTTTCAAAAATGGTTGAGATTAAGGGGTTCAAAAAGGGGGAGCACACAAATTGGTCCTATTTTTCTAAAAAAAACATAACATAGTGTCTGGTGTGCTCCCCCTAAAATGTTAACTTTTTTTAGTATTTCAAAAATCACTTCGGTGAGAAATTAGCTAACACCATGTAGTTTATCCCTGATTTTTTTGATAATTTTTTTCATGAATAATTGATTTTTTACTAATTTTCAAAGTGGACACATCCTGAAAAATAGAAAATTGAGCATGCCCCCCCTAAAAATTTTGAAAATTAATTGAAAATCAAAAAAAATGTTTTGAATACATGTAGAATGGAGTCTAGTTTCTAAAAATGTAGCTTATTTGAAATTTTGATGAACGGTTAAAAAAAAAATACCAGACATTGGTTTTTGACAAAAATATATACACTAACAAAAGAAATTAAAGATGAAATCCTTAACATACTTAAAATGTGAAAAAAATTATATGGTTAGATAGATAACAGAGAGCTTAAGATTATGGTGGTATTTTTTCAATTCTTTATTGAAAAAAGTGCAATCCTGATGGGGAGCATGCTCCAGATTATGTGAATTTTGTTAGAATCTAGAAAAACACGTCCTTGGATGACCTAAACACAATCCAAGCCTTTGGGTTAGAAGTCCAAGGCAAATCCAAGCCTAAGGCTTGGAAATTTCCAAGGTAAAGCATAATGTGAGCACATTATAACGTGCTCACATTATGCTGAACTAAAACATCTCACTCCCTCCCCTCCTCTCTCTTTCTCACCTCTACTTCCCTCCTATCTCTCTCTCACTCTCTACTTCCCTCTCTTGGCTACATCCTACCCTCTCTCAATCTCTACTTCCCTTCCCTCTCTACCTCCTACCCTCACTCTCACTCACTACTTCCCTCCCCTCTCTACCTCCTACCCTCTCTCTCAGTATCTACTTCCCTCCCCTCTCTACCTCCTACCCTCTCTCTCACTCTCTACTTCCCTCCCCTCTCTACCTCCTACCTTCTCTCTCACTCTCTACTTCCCTGCCCTTTCTACCTCCTACCTTCTCTCTCACTCTCTACTTCCCTCCCCTCTCCACCTCCTACCCTCTCCCACTCTCTACTTCCCTCCCCTCTCTACCTCCTACCATCTCACTCTCTTCTTCCCTCCCCTCTCTACCTTCTCCCCTCTCTCTCACTCTCTACTTCCCTCCCCTCTCTACCTCCTAGCCTCTCTCTCACTCTCTTCTTCCCTCCCCTCTCTACCTCCTACCCTCTCTCTCAGTCTCTACTTCCCTCTCTCTCACTCTCTTCTTCCCTCCTCTCTCTACCTTATACCCTTTCTCTCTTGTTGTTATATGGAGTCTAATTAGACTCAGAGGTTAAATTTACCCCACTTTTATTGGTGTGGTTTCCCCCCAAATTATTTAACGGGGTCAAGGGGCAATGCCCCTGGCGCACTCCTTGTCGCGATACAAGGCGAGGTCGAGGGGCAGCTCCCCCAAAACCTCAAACAGTTTTTATTATTTTATAAAGGCATCGAGAGTTATTTTTCTATTGGTTGACATTAAAAAACCCCCATTTTGTAACTGACATAAGTCTTGATAAAAATGGCTAAGGGTTAGGGTTTCCGTTGAGATATTGTATTGTAGCATTTTGCAATGGTATTGAGTTGCAAGGATTGCTGGTTGTAATCGGTTTGATTTACTGGATAATAATATTGGACTCTCTACTGGTGGATGTAGCCCGAGTTTGGGTGAACCACATTAAAAACTTGTCTCTCGCTATTATTATTTATGTGTATTTTCATTCCTCTGTTCAATCTTTATTTGCATTTAATTGATATCTTATGCATGCAATCTCTCTCTCTCTCTCATTAGGGTTCAAGCAAATCAGAGCAATAAACACTAACAATTATTTACAGATTAAACAACCCAAATATAACAATGAAGAAAAACACAAAAGAGATCAACATAGAAATTTAATGTGGTTCACCCAAAATGAGATACATCCACAAAAACTCAGCCATCTAATGGTTTTATTATCTAGTTGAAAATAGATTACAATCTTACAAATTCCACACCTGCAACATACATCCCAGCCACTTTTAACAAACTTTTTGGAAGCTTCTAGAATTAGGGTTTTACAATGTCATTTTTCTTTTGTCGGTTAAGAAAAAATTAACAACCGATTCTGAACCCCAGCAAGGATACATTACGAGTGTACAATATTTGCATAATCAGTTTCCACATACCAACAATCTCCCACTTGAAGACTGATCAGGCTCCACACCAAACAATCTGCCACTTGGAGACTGATCTTGGACGACACTGTTGCACTGACATCTCCCACTAGATTATAGGCCTGGCTGGTTTCTTATGTCCACCATTATCAGTCATGAAGGCCAATGAAAACTGATGAGGAAATTAGTTTCTCCCAGGTAACCACCTTTGTGAACATATCTGCAGGATTCTCACTTGTGTGCATTTTCTCCAGCTTCAACTGTCCATCCTCCAAACCTAACCAAATGAAGTGGTATCTGAGCTGTATGTGCTTAGTTTTTTAATGCAGAGTTGAATCTTAGCAAGATGAATGGCACTCTGGCTATCAGTGTACAAAGGGCTATCTTCTTATTGTTGCCCCAATTCCTCCAGAAAACATTTAACCAAATCATCTCCTTTCTAGCTTCCGTAGCAGCAACATACTCAGCTTCAGTGGTTGAAAGTGCAACAAGCTTTTGCAGCCTTGAAATTCAACTGACTGCAGTACCTCCTACAATAAAAACATACCCTGTAGTACTCCTCATGCTATCAATATCACCCGCCAGATTAGAGTCAACATATCCTTTTAGAGTAGAATTTGTTCCTCTAAAACATAGTTTCTTTGAAGTAGTACCTCTCAAATATCAGAGAATCTATTTTATCGCATTCCAATGTTCTATTCTTGGATTGCTCATAAACCTGTTCACAACTCCCACTGCATGTGCAATATCTAGCCTTGTGCATACCATTGCATACATCAAGCTGCCAACTGCTGATGCATATGGTATCTTAGACATTTTGTCTTCCTCCTCTTGTGTCTTTGGACACATCTCCTTAGTCAACTTAAAATGACTAGGCAAAGGTGTACTAATAGCTTTTGCATTCTACATGTTAAACCTTTTCAACACCTTCTCTACATACTCACTTTGAGGAAAAAATAATTTTTTGTTTGTCTTGTCCCATGTGATCCTCTTACCAAGAATTTGTTTTGTTGCACCCAAATCCTTCATAGCAAATGAATTTGCTAATTTCTGCTTAAGTTCGTTAATATGCTGCATGTTAGACCTGGCAACAGACATGTCATGAACATAAAGCAATAGGATAATATCGCTGCCATTACCCAATTTCCTAAAATAAACACAATAATCAGAATGACATCTTTTATAACCTTATTCAGCCATAAAACTATCAAATTTCAAATACCATTACCAAGGTGCTTGCTTTAGGCCATACAAACTCTTCTTTAACCTGCACACAAATTCCTCCTTACCCTTGACCTCAAATCCCTGTGGTTGCTGCATGTATATTTCCTCTTCCAAATCCCCATGGAGAAATGTTGTTTTCACATCTAGCTGTTCAAGATGCAAGTCTTCTGTAGCCACAAGACTTATAATAGTTCTAATAGAAGTCATCTTTACAATAGGAGAAAATATTTCATCAAAATCTATACCTTTTTTTTGTGCAAAACCTTTTACCACAAGTCTGGCCTTATATCTTTTCTTGCCTCCACCTTCTTCCTTCAACCTATAAAACCATTTATTTGGCAATGCTCTTTTACCTACAGGCAATTGAACTAAGTCCCAAGTCTGATTCTGCAGCAAGGAATCCATTTCCTCTTTCATGCCTAGCTCCCACTGCTTTTTGGTATCTACCTGCATTGCTTCTTCATAACCTTCAGGTTCAACATAATCAATTAATAATATAGAATATAATGATGGATAAAATCTTTCTGGAGGTCTAGTTATCCTTGTAGAATGTCTAACACTTGCAGGAGTCTATGGGATAACTTGTTGTTGCTGAGCATCAGGTACCATTGTTATTTTATTTTCTAGAATCGCATCCAACACCACATATTCCTTTTTGGAATGTTCATGCTTCTTTTCCTGCAGCTGATCCTTATACATGACCTTCTCATTGAATATAACATCTTTGCTCCTAATGATTTTATGATTTTCATAATCCCATAACCGATAACCAAATTCATCTACTCCATATCCAATGAAGGTACATTTTTTAGACTTAACCTCAAGCTTGGTTCTATTTTCAATATCAATATGGACAAAAGCTTCACAACCAAAGGTTTTCATAAATGAATAGTTTACCTTTTTACCCATCCATGCCTCCTCTGGAATGCCACCATCCAAAGGATTTGAAGGTCTGCTATTTATTAAATAAACAATGGTATGTACAAAATCTGCCTAAAAATGTAAGGGTAGTCTAACATGCAATCTCATGTTCCTTTCACTCTCCATAATGGTCCTATTCATCCTCTCAGACACACTATTTTCTTGTGGGGTTCTAGGAATTATTTTCTTCCTATAGATTCCATTGTATGAATAGTATTTTTCAAATTCTCTGCTATAATATTCGCCTCCATTATCATAACTGAGACACTTCAACTTTTTTCCTGTCTCATTCTCAACCAAAGATTTCCACTTTTAAAAAGTTTTAAATAATTCTAATTTTTGTTTTAGGAAATACACCCATGTTTTCCTAGTTGCATCATCAATAAAAGTAACATAATAGCAAGAGCCACTAAGAGAAGATACCTGAGCTAGTCCCCATACATCTGAATGCGCAAGTTCTAATTTATCACTCTTCCTCTCTTTTCTAACTTTGAGAAATCAGACTCTTTTTTGTTTTCCATAAACATAATTTTTGTAGAACTCCAAGTCAATCTTCTTTAGACCTGGTAGTAACTTTCTGGAGTGAAGGATCTTCATCCCTTTCTCACTCATGTGCCCAAGTCTATGGTGCCACAATTTTGTTTATGTCCCTATAGCAAGTGCTATAACTATCTCAGTAGCAACTATTTCTGTAGCAACTAAGGTAGAATAAGTATTACTAGTACACAATACAATGTGCCTACCTTTTCACTTTTAGCTACTACTAATGCACCTTTAGTGACCTTCCAAACTTTGTCTGAAAAGGTAACTATGCAGCCTTCACTACCCAGTTGTTCTGTAGAGATTAAACTCCTTCTCAAATTTGGAACATACCTTACCTCCTGTAGCAACCATTCATTTCCATTCTGCAACTTGATTTTTATCTTTCCTTTTCCAACAATCTGATAGGGTTCATCATCACCCAAATATACCTATCCAAAATCACCTTGAACATAATCTACAAATTATTTCTTATGGGGTGTGGCATGAAATGAAGCCCCTGAATCTATTACCCAGGAATCATTAGCATTATCTAAGCATAGAATTAAAGCATCCTATAATTTATTACTTGCAACATTAGCTTTCTTACTGTCATCATGTTGTCCGTCTCCTTGTTTACCCTTTCGAGACCAACAATCCTTCTTCAAGTGTCCTGGCTTTCCACAGTGCCAGCAATCCATTCTTCCTCTGGATTTAGATCTGCCTTTCTTCGACTTTCCTTGTGACTTCCCATAATTTCTTGGGCTTTTTCCTCTCTCCTTTGTTCTTCTCCTATTCTCTACAGTCAAAGCATTACCCGATGTTGAACTCTCACCTGTGCTTTTTTGTCGCATTTCCTCACTAAGGATAACACCAACAACATCATCAAATTTCAAAGTATTTGAACCAAAGACAGGGTTACTTACAACCATTACCAAGCTATTCCAACTTTATGGAAAAGAACATAAAACCAAGAGATCCCTCACCTCTTCATCAAATTTCACTTTTACAGAATTTAACTGACTGGTAATCGTATTAAACTCATTTAAATGATCTGACACAGATCCACCTTTAATCATTTTCAAATTAAACAAATGCTTCATGAGAAATACCTTATTAGAGGCTGAGGGTTTTTCATACAATTTAGCCAAAGATTTCATCAGTTCATATGTTGTCTTCGCTTTTGTTATATTGAATGCCACAGATGGCGACAGACACAACTGAATGGTTCCCAGTGCCTTTCAGTCTAGAAGTTCCCAATCCTCATCAGTCATTGCTGCCAGTTTCTTGGCTTTTCCTTCCAACAACCTCCATAAATCCTTCTGATAGAGATAATCCTCCATTTGCATCTTCCATAACTGATAGTTCTACCCATTGAATTTATCCACCTTCAATTTACCCTCGTCCGCCATTGCTCCCACTTAACCATGAGACTTCCACTCAACTGTGAGACCTTCCTATAGACAATAATCAAACACAACCCACTCTGATACTAGTTGTTAGGGTTTAGGTAGATTGGACCAATAAACACTAACAATTATATGCAGATTAAATAACTCAAATATAACAATGAAGAAAAACACAAAAGAGATCAACACATAAATTTAATGTGGTTCACCCAAAATGGGCTACATCCATAGAAACTCAGTCATCCAATGATTTTATTGTTGAATATAAAGAATATTGAGAGGGGGGGTGAATCAGTATTCTGAAAAACTTTTCATTCACACATTTATTAATCCATTTACCAAATTTAATAACATGAAAGCAAAGTGAACACAAGAAGAACAACCACAAATTCATAACACATTGACACCAAGATTTTACGTGGAAAACCCAAAAAGGGCAAAACCATGATGTGTGTTAGCTCACAATATATTATGATAGCAATACCGAATTACATGAAGGCTCACTACCCAAGGACTCACTATCCAAAGAAGTACTCACTGCAATCAGCTCACTGCCAAATAGAAGAGAAGAGAATATAGAAAGAAGTGGCTCACTGCCAGGAGATGACTACTATAGGTGCATCTACAAAATTATATGGTGTAGTACCAATTTGCTCAGTATACAGGTTCAAAGGACTTCATATTGTCTGCCCTGCTTTTCTACTCTACTTCACATATACTTCTGTCCTTCTGCTTTTAATGTCCTTTTGCTAATCATAAAACTGTCGTAGGTCGCATAATCATGGAATTCGCATTCTATTCACACACTTCCGCACACCCAACACTGAAATCCATCAAGTATATATATCCACAACAAGATTCATCTCACAATCAAGTTGACAAGCCAAACATGAAATGTGTATACAAGTGTTATACCTTGTTGGCTTGATCTTGTGCACAAATAGGAATGCGGACCCAAACAAACATTCAATAGTCCTCATATAAGTCAGCATCAGTCATTAAGCCATGTGGATTAATTCTTCAAACAATATATCCTCACCGCATATAGATCTAACTTTCCTATCGGCTTATCCCTTAAGTACACACTTGACCAGTTTAACTGTCATACCAAAACTTCCAATGCGGTCCATATGAGACTATGAAAATCAAAGACAACATTAATATTGGACATCTTAGCATACCTTCAAAACCATGGAGCATAATATTCTTTCATAGAGAAATGCAGATCTCAGAACTGTTGTTCTATCACAGAGAAATACTGTCAGAATGGAAGCAGATACTAAAGAACTTGTCAAATATGATGTAGTGGACTTCAAGGGCTACAAATCTAAATTTAGATGCTTGACATGTGTCTACATTGCCTTAGAACTGCAAATCAAAATACTCAACAACAGAGGAATGCGGACCAAAATACTCAAATGCTTTACACTGTTTTAGGCTCAACTCTGTTCATCCAAACTTAGACAATTCACCGTATGACTTCTGGAGGTAGTCAAAACTTGAATATTGGAAAATGTGATCACCAAATATCAATGAACAACATACCTAAACTACATGTAATGATCTTCAACTGCAGAGACATACTGACCCAATCTCTGATACTCTGTAGCTTTCCCATTACTTAGCCATTTTGACTAAGTTAGTCTTCCAGACCTTTACCAAACCTTGTTGCCATCAATGGTTGTTGCAAGTATTTGCCTAACCGGTGTTGTCATTGATGTCAACATATTAGTGTTGTCATTGGTGCCAACTATGCTCTTGTCTTGATGTTTTCTTGTAATGAGTTAGATGCTTTGTATTTGCTTACATAAGTGTTAGAAATCTTGGTATTGAGGATATTGAGAAATTTGCTCCTCTGATAGAAATAGTATGTTGTAGAATATCTTTGTCTATAGAAGAATAGTCGAATAGATTGCTTTGCATTTCCTATAGAATGAAATCTTTTTCTACGGATTGAAAGTTATTTATAGGCACATATGAAGATGCTATATTCCAAGTTTGAGCATTCGGTATGAAGATTTGAGTGAGGTATGTTCACCAGAGTAAAAGTTGTTTTTTCTGAGTATTCACTGGTGATAGGGAGAATGTATTATGCTCTGCATTCCTCCGCATTGAAGTATTTTGATCTATGGTTCTAGAGTTAAGTCTGAGATGATGTTATGTGCCTTCAACTTTAATGGTTCGTGATTTGGTGGTCCGCAAGCGATCTTTTCCTTATGACAGTAGCTGACAGTGTTGTTTATGAGCTCAGGTTTGAAGAATCTATTTGACAGAGTGGTTAGAGGTTGTGCAGTTGTTTCTGATGATTTCAATGTGCTTGTGGATGTCTCATGATCATGTTCCTACCTTTGGATTGGTCCGCAAAGATAAATTTGGATCAAAGATAAAGACTGTTCTTGAAAGTCTTAATGTGAACACCAATCTTGGCCGACTTGGTTACTTTAACTAATTGTAGAGATGCATTGAAGATTGTAGTAGCGTGGAAGATTGTATTGAGTCCTAGCTAAGGTATTGTGTGATCCACATACATCATTACATCCTTCCCTTAGCAAATTTTTGTATTAGGTCCAGACCTATTTTCTATGTATGTTTGTTATGGTTGATGAATGTAATGCCAACCTTGATGTACATTCCAAGGTTGATGAATGTATTGTTGTCTCTCAGATTTGTACCCTTGCTGCAGTTGTGAAACTTCAACAATCTAGAGAAACATGGGAATGATCTCGAAGTGTGGGACCTTGCAAAATGAGATTAGATCTCCAGAGAAGGCCGGCTTCCTCTTTCTAAGCCTAATGCTTAGAGAAATGCATCTAAACCTAGTGCTAATGCTTGTAGGGGAAAAGGGTTAGAAGGAATGTTGAAATGAAAAAGAGAGTGATACACCGGATTTAAATGTGATTGGCTACAACTGAATTGACACAGTAATAATCTCACAGCTGGAAAGATGTACACAGACTCATATTAGTTCTAGAGAGGTCCAGACAGAATAATGGAGGAATGAAAGGGACCTTTGTCCACAATACATAGCCTACAGTAATCCAAAGAGCAGACACAGTGCTAAAAATAACAAAAAGAGAGGCAAAAAATACTAGTTTCTATTGATTATAGAGGCCAAGTAGCCATTACAAAAATAGCCCAGAAGAACAACCAACAACCATATACATCTATTTTACATGTATATATAGCATTTTACATTTGACCTCAGTCAGTTACAAAACAAATTGCCCATGGGCGCTGATAGGAAAATATCTGCCTGAAGGGACGTCTACCTGTAGAAGTTATTGAGTAAAAGATCTGGAACAGGACAGGTAGAAGATAATTCTGGTCTTCAATGCAAACTGCTGCATCATCAAACTACATCCATAAATGCAACAAATATATGCATTTGTATTTTGCCAAAAAAAGACCACTGAAACATCCAGCCGATTAAGCATGCAAAGCCAAATCCAAAATTTGAAAGTGAAAATATCCTGCTCAAAGTTTGCTAGATGAAAGAGGAGGCAAAAACAAGCACTTTTGCCTTTTACAGCATGTCAAAATTTGCTAGAATGGAGGAGATATGGGCAATCAAAGTTTCGTTCAACTATTTATATATATCGCTTTGCATCTGTGCTTGTATATGCCTTTGTATGTTCCATTGTATATACAATGCAACTATGCCTTTAGGTTCACCTTATGCATTCATGCAATCTCCCTCCCTTTCACCTTTTACATATTCAATTTGCTTTGTATATGCCAACATGCAAACGCGGGCTTTACCTTTTGAATCACCCCCTGACACGTGGCACCACCTGGTTCGTCGCTGAAATGAGCCTGGGACCATCGCTAAATATGCATCCTCCTTATCGACTGTCGGAATGATCAAAAAATGAGTCGTCGATGCAAACTATCTCACCGAAAAACCTTTGTATGTGGCCTCTTGTATATCGCCCTTGTATCTGAGATAAAAATGCATTTACATACAATGCGCGGACCCCAACTTTTTATAAAGCAAGTTGAAATTGTCATAGGGTCCGGCCTTTGTATCCTTTCTTTTGCATATCGACACACATACAAGCGCTTAACATACAAACCGCGGACCCCACCTCTGAATTTGCCAACTTTGACTCTTAAGTCGGGTCTGCCTTGTATATTTTTCTTGTATCTGGCCTTTGTATATTTCAACATACAATTCAAAATATACAAGGAGAACTGTATACAATCATTTGTATATTGCCAACATGCATCTGACCTTTGTATATGTCATTGTATATTCCCCTTGTATGTGCCCTTTGTATGTCTAAACATACAATGCAAAATATACAAGCAAAAGATGCATACAAACATGTTCGCCTTTATAAACCAGATTGTATACTCTTTCGGTTCTGGGCTTTGTATCTCGGGAATGCATGTTCGCTTTGTACATGCGATTGTATGTGCAAAGATACGATTGTATATACAAACATTTGGTGGGCCTCACCCTTTGTATCTTTTCTTGCATGTTTACTTTGCATGTTTCCCTTTGTATATCGCACACATACAATATACAAACAGAACCGCATACAAACCTTTTACGCCTGATCCCTTGTAGTCCCCTTTGCACATTTAACTTACATCTGCCCTTTGTACATCGCCAATGTATATATTTCCTTTGTATGTAGACTTGTATATTGGTGATGTACATCACCTTATGCATACGCGATATACAACTTGATATACATTCATTTTTGCATATTCAATTGTAACTCGATGCATATTTTCCTTACATCTTCAGATATACAATCTGCCTTTGCATATTGGTGATGCACATTTCCTTTGTATATCGCCTTGTATCTTTAGATACAAACGCCCTTGTATGTCTGATTTGTGCCTGCAATTGTATGTCTTTGCCTTTGTATATGCATCGGGCATTGTATCTCACCTTGTATCTTTTCTATGTATGTTGCATATATAATGCGACTTGTATATGGGATACAATCGCCCATTGTACATTCACCCTTGTATCAAAGCGGACCCCACCCTCCTTTGTATATTCAGCCTTGTATGTCAACCTTGCATGTGCGTCGATATACATTTTGCCTTGTATGTGCCCCTTTGTATATTTTCTTTTGTATGTGCAATTGTATGTTTGAACATACAAAGCGAACATACATTCAAACCTATGCTCCCCCTTTGCATACGCCCCTTATATATGGTGCCTTGTATCTCGCTGATGTACATTTCCTTTGCATATGTGAACATACAAAGGCAAATGTACATGCAAACATACATTCAAAAATGCATATATAAATACTAAGTATGAAATTGAGATTTATTTGCGATGGAAAGCACTTGAAGATAAAGAGTTTCTGGGTTTTTCTGGGTTTTCAGTAAAGATTCTCAAAGTGAGATTTTGGGATTTTTTGACAAGGCAAAGCATAAATATTTGGAGGATTTAAGCCTTGTAGGGTCGTTTTCTAAAGGATTTTCAAGGAAAATACAAGGTGAGCTATTTACTTTGCACAGAGGAAAAATAGGTCAACAATTTGGTGACTTCTACGGGATGTTTGCCTCCTAAATAATTGGATCAGTGGCCTTATGCATCCATTGGGCATGGAGTCAAGTCTAAACCATGCTAGAAAACTGGAAACTGCCTCCAAAACACAAAAAGGGGAAAATGGCCTGCATTCTCCTAATGACAATGCCGCCTTTGCAGAAGCACTTAGGGAAAAGGGAAAACTAAAGTAGAAATGAAACCTACTCTAAACCTAAACTAACCAGTTAGAGGTGACTTTAAACAAAGCCATTAACTGGTTCTTGAAAGTAACTACCCTTCCTTAACAATTTACAATGTTTCTCACACATGTGGGCAGTTAAAAAGAGGTAAGGGGGGAATGGGCATATGACAAATCGATACAACACTCCCCACAAAATGGAGATAAACTCACCTATACACCTGGACTAATTGCTGGTGCTGCTAACTTGTGGTGAATAAATAGGCTGATCCCATTCATTTTGATGTTCAACTTCATGCTTAGAGGTAAGCATGACAAGTGGCGACTTCTCTTGATGTGTCTCCAGCTGGGCTAGATGCCTGATTAGGCATCCCCTTGAAGGTTTGGGATTGGTTGCTTCTTGTTCTTCATTTGGTATGATGGTGACCTCCACCTTGCTCTCATGTTGCCCTTGTATGTGAAACAGCTAACTTGGGACCTCATGGCTTTGTCCTTCTTCCTTCAAAGAAACCAAGAATATTGATATAATGTCATCATGGCTGTATTCTTCCTCTTCTTGCTGGTCTGAATACTCTAGCTCCTATGATTCTACTACAAATATGGCTGCCTCCACCTTATGAACAACATGTTTAGAATTTTCTAACTTAGGCTCAGAAAATGAGCCATATACATGCTCAAAAGAGAAAATTTCCACACCAAGAAGCTGATTCCCTTGCTGGATAATAAAGAACAAATCTTCAATTTGCTCTTGTCCATATTCAGTCTCCTCATTATTTTCAATAAAGCATGGAAGCTCCTCAAGCATATCAGCATCATCAACCATTAGATCGTCCAGCATAAGGCAACATGCTTGGCTTTCCTTATGGTTTGGAACCTCACTGTCATGCTCAGCCTCAGCCTGCAGCAATATGCCATTATTTTCATTGTTCTCTGGCTACTGCATCTCCACAACAAGCTGCACATCCTCCTCATCTTCATCATAGCTAGGTAGCTCATGAAGTAGGGCAGCATCATCCATTTCTGTAGTGACCATAACAACCTTTTCCCTTATGCCTCCATCCTTTGACTGCAGCTCTTCTGGATTTTGGTTAAGTTGCCTCTATAGCTGAAGGTTTTCCCCATGCACTCTTTGCATATCAACCTTGTTTTCTTGCTCGGATGCATGAGAAAAGGCTTCAAAGGAACTAAAGTTTAGAGGACTCAATCACTTATTTGGGTTAACAATACTCACAGGTGCAATAGGTTCAAACAATTCTACCTCTGTGAGTGTAGGGGCAAACTACTCCTCATTAGTTTTATCTTCTTTCACCTCCTCTATCGGCTTATCTTCCAAATTATCTTGGTAGACAACAAGTCCACCCTTGAGGATTGAGGTATCATCAGGGAAAGAGGCCTAAAAATTTTCTTGAATTTCTTGGAGGGGAGAGGGTTCTGGACAAATTTGTTCCTGGGGAGTAACAATCTAAGTTTGCACAGGAATAGGGACTTGTGGAGGGATAAAGTCATTGAAGCCTAGAAACTTGTGGAGTCTAGGTTACTCTTTTATAGGCTGAACATGTGCAGAAGAAAGGGGCTGCTTAAAATTTGGGATCGTAAACTCATGCTCCTTCAACTTAGCGATTTCATCATAACTGTCCATGCTAGGTCCATCTGATGAGGGGATTTGAAAAGGCTACAAACAGGAGATAGGGGGTTGATTTTGTGTCAGAATAGGCTCTTGTGAAGGTTGAGGGCCTCTGAAACTTGGGATTTTAAAACTGAGAAGCATTTTTGGAAGCACAGATGGATTATCCTACCTGAAGCTTGGAATCTTAAATTTTGGGGCTTCTTCAGCATCAGGCTGAGCAGGTGTCATCCTTATAACAAGGTTTTCTTGGAAAACCCCCTCTTGTGCCTCTCGCTATTGGACACGTTTTAGCATTTCTATAAATTCATTAGCCTCCTCCTTTAGATTTAGGTACAACTTCTTGAGACCATATAAACTTATGATGCTGAGGTCATAAAACCGCTGAGGCCGACTATACCCTGCTTCTCTTTTTTCATTGTCCAAAAGTCTGTCAAGCTTCAGGAAACTCTTCATGAGCTCATTGAAAGCATCAATATTCTCAGGGGCAACATCTTGAGTCGGATTAGGAGGGTAGTTGCACTGGCTAGGATCAAAATAATCTTCTTGGGGTTGATAATAAGCATTCTTAAGCTACCAAGAAGACTGAGTAGGGGTATAAGCATCATGAGGATACTAATATTCTCCAACACCAGGGTTGTATGGCATAAAATCAGAGGCATTTGAGGCCTGGTATTGCTGATATGGGGGCCAATAGCCTATATTTGGATTAGGGGTAGGGGAATAGCCATGATTCCCATAAAATTCTGGCATTTTATAGCATCTAAATGCTAGATAATCATAGAAATGTCAGAATTAGAGCAAAAAGGGTCTGCAACCAAGAAGAAACTAGATACATACTAGAAAGGAGTCGCCAGGTGAATGAAATGCTTCTAGAAGCTAAATAGACCAAGAAAACCACCAAAATCCTAATCTTTGATGAAATTTTAGGCAATTGGGCTGCTTTCACCAGTAGATTTGTTCAATAGAGTCACCATGGTGTTATTTGTATTGCCTCCAAAGGCTGGTAATACTAGGAGAAACACCAAATCTCTTACTATCTTGATGAGAAGTTCATCGAACTGGTCCCACCGAGAGTGCCAAAACTATTATTTCTCATATTTGCACCCTTGATGCAGTTGTGAAACTTCAGCAATTTGGAGAAACATGGGATGATCTCGAAGTGTGGGACCTTGCGAAATGAGATCAGACCTCCGGAGAAGGCCGGCTTCCTCTTTCTAAGCCTAATGCTTAGAGAAATGCATCTAAACCTAGTTCTAATGCTTGCAGGGGAAAAGGGTTACAAGGAATGCTGAAAAGAAAAAGAGTGATACACCAGATTTAAATGTGTTTGGCTACAACTGAATCGACACAGTAATAATCTCACAACTAGAAAGACTTACATAGACTCATATTAGTTCTAGAGAGGTCCAGACAGAATAATGGAGGAATGAAAGGGACCTTTGTCCAGAATACACAGCCTAGAGTAATCCAAAGAGTAGACACAATGCTAAAAATAACAAAAAGAGAGGCAAAAAATACCAGTTTCTATTGATTATAGAGGCCAAGTAGCCATTACAAAAATAGCCCAGAAGAACAACCAACAACCATATACATTTGTTTTACATGTATATATAGCATTTTACATTTGACCTCAGTCGGTTACAAAACAAATTGCCCATGGACACTGATAGGAAAATATCTGCTCGAAGGGATGTCTACCTGCAGAAGTTATTGAGTAAAAGATCTGGAACAGGGCAGGTAGAAGCTATTTCTGGTCTTCAATGCAAACTGCTGCATCATCAAACTGCATCCATAAATGCAACAAATATTTGCATTTGTATTTTGCCAAAAAAAGACTGCTGAAATGTCCAGTTGATTAAGCATGCAAACCCAGATCTAAAATTTGAAAGTGGAAATATCCTGCTCAAAGTCCGCCAGATGAAAGAGGAGGCAAAAACAAGCACTTTTACCTTTTGCAGCATGTCAAAATTTGCCCGAATGGAGGAGATATGGGTAGTCAAAGTTTTGGTCAACTATCTGTATATATCTCTTTGCATCTGTGCTTGTATATGCCTTTGTATGTTCCATTGTATATACAATGCAACTGTGCCTTTAGGTTCACCTTATGCATTCATGCAATCTCCCTCCCTTTCGCCTTTTGCATATTCAATTTGCTTTGTATATGCCAACATGCAAACGCAGGCTTTACCTTTTGAATCACCCCCTGACACGTGGCACCACCTGGTTCATCGTTGAAATGAGCCTAGGACCATCACTAAATATGCATCCTCCTTATCGGCTGTTGGAATGATAAAAAATGAGTCACCAATGCAAACTATCTCACCGAAAAACCTTTGTATGTGGCCTCTTGTATATCGCCCTTGTATCTGAGATACAAATGCATTTACATACAATGCGTGGACCCCAACTTTTTATAAAGCAAGTTGAAATTGTCATAGGGTCCAGCCTTTGTATCCTTTCTTTTCCATATCGACACACATACAAGCACTTAACATATAAACCGCGGACCCCACCTCTGAATTTGCCAACTTTGACTCTTAAGTCAGGTCCGCCTTGTATATTTTTCTTGTATCTGGCCTTTGTATATTTCAACATACAATGTGAAATATACAAGGAGAAATGTGTACAATCATTTTTATATTGCCAACATGCATCTGACCTTTGTATATGTCATTGTATATTCCCTTTGTATGTGCCCTTTGTATGTCTAAACATATAATGCAAAATATACAAGCAAAAGATGCATACAAACATGTCCGCCTTTATAAACTAGATTGTATACTCTTTTGGTTCCGGGCTTTGTATCTTGGGAATGCATGTTCACTTTGTACATGCGATTGTATGTGCAAAGATACAATCACATATACAAACATTTGGTGGGCCTCACCCTTGGTATCTTTTCTTGCATGTTTACTTTGGATGTTTCCCTTTGTATATTGCACACATACAGTATACAAACAGAACCGCATACAAACCTTTTGCACCTGATCCCTTGTATGTCGCCTTTGCACATTTAACTTACATCTACCCTTTTTACATCACCGATGTACATATTTCCTTTGTATGTAGACTTGTATATCGGCGATGTACATCACCTTATGCATACATGATATACAACTTGATATACATTCATTTTTGCATATTCAATTGTAACCTGATGCATATTTTCCTTGCATCTTCAGATATACAATCTGCCTTTACATCTTGGCAATGCACATTTCCTTTGTATGTTGCCCTTGTATCTTCAGATACAAACGCCCTTATATGTCTAATTTGTGTCTCCACTTGTATGTCTTTTCCTTTGTATATGCATCGGGCATTGTATCTCGCCTTGTATATTTTCTATGTCACATATACAATGCAACTTGTATATGGGATACAATCGTGCATTGTACATTCACCCTTGTATCAAAGTGGACCCCACCCTCCTTTGTATATTCGTCCTTGTATGTTGACCTTGCATGTGCGTCGATATACATTCCGCCTTGCATGTGCCCCTTTGTATATTTTCTTTTGTATGTGCGATTGTATATTTGAACATACAAAGTGAACATACATTCAAACTTGCGCTCCCCCTTTGCATATGCCCTTTGTATATGGTACCTTGCATCTCACCGATGTACATTTCCTTTGCATATGTGAACATACAAAGGTGAATGTACATGCGAACATACATTCAAAAATGCATATATAAATACTAAGTATGAAATTGAGATTTATCTGCGATGGAAAGCACTTGAAGACAAAGGGTTTCTGGGTTTTTCTGAGTTTTCAGCAAAGATTCTCAATGTTAGATTTTGGGATTTTTTGACAAGGCAAAGCATAAATATTTGAATGATTTAAGCATTGTAGGGTCATTTTCTAAAGGATTTTCAAGGAAAATACAAGGTGAACTATTTACTCTGCACAGAAGAAAAATAGGTCAACAATTTGGTGACTTCTACGGGATGTTTGCCTCCTAAACAATTAGATCAATGGCCTTATGCATCCATTGGGCATGGAGTCAAGTCTTAAACATGCTGGAAAACTGGAAACTGGCTCCAAAACACAAAAAGGGGAAAATGGCCTGCATTCTCCTAATGACAATGTAGCCTTTGCAGAAGCACTTAGGGAAAAGGGAAAACAAAAGCAAAAATGAAACCTACTCTAAACCTAAACTAACTAGTCAGAGGTGACTTTAAACAAAGCCATTAATTGGTTCTTGAAAGTAATCGCCCTTCCTTAACAATTTACAATGTTTCTCATGCATGTGGGCAGTTAAAAAGAGGTAAGGGGGGAATGGGCATTTGACAAATTGATACAACACCCCCCACAAAATGGAGATAAACTCACCTATCCACCTGGACTGATTGCTGGTGCTGCTAACTTGTCATGAATAAATAGGTTGATCCCATTCATTTTGATGTTTAACTTCATGCTTAGAGGTAAGCATGACAAGTGGCGACTTCTCTTGATGTGTCTCCAACTGGGCTAGATGCCTGATTGGGCATCCCCTTGAAGGTTTCAGATTGGTTGCTTCTCATTCTTCATTTGGTATGATGGTGACCTCCACCTTGCTCTCATGTTGCCCTTGTATGTGAAACAACTAACTTGGGACCTCATGGCTTTGTCCTTCTTCCTTCAAGCAAACCAAGAATATTGATATAATGTCATCATGGCTGCATTCTTCCTCTTCTTGTTGGTCTGAATACTCTAGCTCCTATGATTCTACTACAAATATGGCTGCCTCCACCTTATGAACATGTTCAGAATTTTCTGACTTAGGCTCAGAAAATGAGCCATGCGCATGCTCAAAAGAGAAAATTTCCCCACCAAGAAGCTGATACCCTTGCTGGATAATAAAGAACAAATCTTCAATTTGCTCTTTTCCATGTTCACTCTCCTCATTATTTTCAATAAAGCATGGAAGCTCCTAAAGCATATCAACATCATCAGCCATTAGATTGTCCAGCATAAGTCAACATGCTTGGCTTTCCTTATGGTTTGGAACCTCACTGTCATACTTAGCCTCAACCTGCAGCAATCCGCCATCATTTTCATTGTTCTCTAGCTGCTACATCTCCACAACAAGCTACACATCCTCCTCATCTTCATCATAGCCAGGTAGGTCATGAAGTAGGGCAGCATCATCCATTTTTGTAGTGACCATAATAACCTTTTCCCTTATGCCTCCATCCTTTGACTACAGCTCTTCTGGATTTTGGTTAAGTTGCCTCTGTAGCTGAAGGTTTTCCCCATGCACTCTTTGCATTTCAACCTTGTTTTCTTGATCGGATGCATGAGAAAAGGCTTCAAAGGAACTAAAGTTTAGAGGACTCAATCCCTTATTTGGGTTAACAGTACTCACAGGTGTAATAGGTTCAAACAATTCTACCTCTATGAGTGTAGGGACAAACTACTCCCCATTAGTTTTATCTTCTTTCACCTCCTCTATAGACTCATCTTCCAAATTATCTTGGTAGACAACAAGTCCACCCTTGAGGATTGAGGTATCATCAGGGAAAGAGGCCTGAAAATTTTCTTGAATTTCTTGGAGGGGAGAGGGTTCTGGACAAATTTGTTCCTGGGGAGTGACAATTTGAGTTTGCATGGGAACATGGACTTGTGGAGGGATAAAGGCGTTGAAGCCTAGAAACTTGTGGAGTCTAGGTTGCTCTTTTATAGGCCGAACATGTGCAGAAGAAAGGGGCTCCTTAAAATTTGGGATCGTAAACTCATGCTCCTTCAACTTAGTGATTTCATCATAATTGTCCATGCTAGGTCCATCTGATGAGGGGATTTGAAAAGGCTGCAAACAAGAGATAGAGGGTTGAATCTGTGTCAGAATAGGCTCTTGTGAAGGCTGAGGGCCTCTGAAACTTGGGATTTTAAAATTGAGAAGTGTTTTTGGAAGCACAGATGGATTAACCTACCTGAAGCTTGGAATCTTAAATTTTGGGGCTTCTTCAGCATCAGGCTGAGCAGGTGTCGTCCTTATAACAAGGCTTTCTTGAAAAACCCCCTCTTCTGTCTCTCAATGTTGGTCACATTTTAGAATTTCTATAAATTCATTAGCCTCCTCCTTTAGATTTAGGTACAACTTCCTGAGACCATATAAACTTATGATGCTGAGGTCATAAAACTGTTGAGGCTGACTGTACCCTGCTTTTTTTTTCATTGTCCAAAAGTCTGTCAAGCTTCAGGAAACTGTTCATGAGCTCATTAAACGCATCAATATTCTCAGGGGCAACATCTTGAGTCAGATTAGGAGGGTAGTTACACTGGCTAGGATCAAAATAATCTTCTTGGGGTTGATAATAAGCATTCTTAAGCTACCAAGAAGATTGGGTAGGGGTATAAGCATCATGAGGATACTGATATTCTGCAACAACAAGGTTTTATGGCAGAAAATCAGAGGCATTTGAGGCCTGATATTGTTGATATGGGGGCCAATAGCCTGTATTTGGATTAGGGGTAGGGGAATAGCCATGATTTCCATAAAATTTTGGCATTTTATATCGTCTAAATACTGGATAATCATAGAAATGTCAGAATTAGAGCAAAAAGGGTCTGCAACCAAGAAGAAACTGGATACATACTAGAAAGGAGTCGCTAGGTGATTGAAATGCTTTTGGAAGCTAAATAGACCAGGAAACCACCAAAATCTTGATCTTTGATGAAATTTTAGGCAGTTGGGCTGCTTTCACCAGTAGATTTTTTCAATAGAGTCACCATGGTGTTATTTGTATTACCTCCAAAGGCTGGTAATACTAGGAGAAATACCAAATCTCTTAGTATCTTGATGAGAACAAACTGGTCCCACTGGGCGTGCCAAAACTGTTGTCTCTCAGATTTGCACCCTTGCTGCAGTTGTGAAACTTCAGCAATCTGGAGAAACATGGGAATGATCTCGAAGTGTGGGACCTTGCGAAATGAGATCAGACCTCCAGAGAAGGCCGGCTTCCTCTTTCTAAGCCTAATGCTTAGAGAAATGCATCTAAACCTAGTGCTAATGCTTGAGGGGAAAAGGGTTAGAAGGAATGTTGAAATGAAAAAGAGAGTGATACACCAGATTTAAATGTGTTTGGCTACAACTAAATTGACACAGTAATAATCTCACAGCTGGAAACACTTACACAGACTCATATTAGTTCTAGAGAGGTCCAGACAGAATAATGGAGGAAAGAAAGGGACCTTTGTCCACAATACATAGCCTACAGTAATCCAAGGAGCAGACACAGTGCTAAAAATAACAAAAAGAGAAGCAAAAAATACCAGTTTCTATTGATTATAGAGGCCAAGTAGCCATTAGAAAAATAGCTCCAAAGAACAACCAACAACCATATACATCTGTTTTACATATATAGCATTTTACATTTGGCCTCAGTCGGTTACAAACAAATTGCCCATGGGTGCTGATAGGAAAATATCTGCCTGAAGGGACATCTACCTGCAGAAGTTATTGAGTAAAAGATCTGGAACAAGGTAGGTAGAAGATATTTCTGGTCTTCAATGCAAACTGCTGCATCATCAAACTACATCCATAAATGCAACAAATATTTGCATTTGTATTTTGCCAAAAAAAGACCGCTGAAATGTCCAGCCGATTAAGCATGCAAAGCCAGATCCAAAATTTGAAAGTGAAAATATCTTGCTCAAAGTCCGCCACATGAAAGAGGAGGCAAAAACAAGCACTCTTTCCTTTTGCAGCATGTCGAAATTCGCCATAATGGAGGAGATATGGGCAATCAAAGTTTTGGTCAACTGCCTATATATATCGCTTTGCATCTGTGCTTGTATATGCCTTTGTATGTTCCATTGTATATACAATGCAACTGTGCCTTTAGGTTCACCTTATGCATTCATGCAATCTCCCTCCCTTTCACCTTTTGCATATTCAATTTGCTTTGTATATGCCAACATGCAAACGCGGGCTTTACCTTTTGAATTGCCCCCTGACACGTGGCACCACTTGGTTTATCGCTAAAATGAGCCTGGGACCATAGCTGAATATGCATCCTCCTTATCGGCCATCAGAATGATCAAAAAATGAGTTGCCGATGCAAACTATCTCACCGAAAAACCTTTGTATGTAGCCTCTTGTATATCGCCCTTGTATCTGAGATATAACTGCATTTACATACAATGTGCAGACCCTAACTTTTTATAAAGCAAGTTGAAATTGTCATAGGGTCCGGCCTTTATATCCTTTCTTTTGCATATCGACACACATACAAGCGCTTAACATACAAACCACGAACCCCACCTCTGAATTTGCCAACTTTGACTCTTAAGTCGGGTCCACCTTGTATATTTTTCTTGTATCTAGCCTTTGTATATTTCAACATACAATGTGAAATATACAAGGAGAACTGTATACAATCATTTGTATATTGCCAACATGCATCTGACCTTTGTATATGTCATTGTATATTCCCTTTGTATGTGCCCTTTGTATGTCTAAACATACAATGCAAAATATACAAGCAAAAGATGCATACGAACATGTCCGCCTTTATAAACTAGATTTTATACTCTTTCGGTTCCGGGCTTTGTATCTCGGGAATGCATGTTTGCTTTGTATATGCGATTGTATGTGCAAAGATACAATCACATATACAAACATTTGGTGGGCCTCACCCTTTGTATCTTTTCTTACATATTTACTTTGTATGTTTCCCTTTGTATATCGCGCACATACAATATACAAACAGAACCGCATACAAACCTTTTGTGCCTGATCCCTTGTATGTCGCCTTTGCACATTTAACTTACATCTACCCTTTGTACATCACCGATGTACATAATTCCTTTGTATGTAGACTTGTATATCAGCGATGTACATCACCTTATGCATACGCGATATACAACTTGATATACATTCATTTTTGCATATTCAATTGTAACCCGATGCATATTTTCCTTGCATCTTCAGCTATACAATCTACCTTTGCATCTTGGCAATGCACATTTCCTTTGTATGTCGCCCTTGTATCTTCAGATACAAACACCCTTGTATGTCTGATTTGTGCCTCCACTTGTATGTCTTTACCTTTGTATATTCATCGGGCATTGTATCTCACCTTGTATCTTTTCTATGTATGTCGCATATACAATGCGACTTGTATATGGGATACAATCGCCCATTGTACATTCACCCTTGTATCAAAGCGGACCCCACCCTCCTTTGTATATTCAGCCTTGTATGTCGACCTTGCATGTGCGCCGATATACAATTTGCCTTGTATGTGCCCCTTTGTATATTTTCTTTTGTACGTGCAATTGTATGTTTGAACATACAAAGCGAACATACATTCAAACCTGCGCTCCACCTTTGCATATACCCTTTGTATATGGTGCCTTGTATCTCGCCGATGTACATTTCCTTTGTATATGTGAACATACAAAGGCGAATGTACATGCGAACATACATTCAAAAATGCATATATAAACACTAAGTATGAAATTGAGATTTATCTGTGATGGAAAGCACTTGAAGACAAAGGGTTTCTGGGTTTTTCTGGGTTTTCAGTAAAAATTCTCAATGTGAGATTTTGGGATTTTTTGATAAGGCAAAGCATAAATATTTGAAGGATTTAAGCCTTGTAGGGTCATTTTCTAAAGGATTTTCAAGGAAAATACAAGGTGAACTATTTACTCTGCATAGAGGAAAAATAGGTCAACATGTATAAAAACATGTAATGTAGTTGTGAAAAGTGTGTGGAAGTGCGAAAATGAGAAGATAAGTGTGAAGGTGTAAAAGAGCAGAGCAGAGGAGATGTATTGTGCTTCAAAGAAACTGAACTCAGGCATGGAGTAGATGCTATCAAATTAGTTCACAATCTTGGTAGTGAGCCAACCCTTGGCAGTGAGCCACCCCTTGGGAGTGAGCCAATCTTGGTAGTGAGCCTTAACATTTGCAGTGAACATTTTGGGCAGTGAGCCTCTATTTTTCGGTATTGTTATAACTTATATATTTCTATGGGCTAACACCCACCATGGTTTTTCCCTTATAGGGTTTTCCATGTAAAAATATGGTGTCTCATGTGTTGATTGTATTGTTGCGTTAAGTTTTTTTAATTCATGCTTTCATTGTTAAATCTGAATAACAGTAATCAAGAGTTTGATGAGATAATGTTCATAAGAGGTTAAAGTTTTGGAGACAACTGATTCACCCCTGCCCCCCTCTCAGTTGTCTAGTACATTTCAACAATTGATATAAGAGCCAGGTTCCTTGAAAGAAGCTTAACAGTTTGAGGAAGATTTGGGAAGGTGTACGCATGGCAGCCAGAAGATATTTCACTTCTCCTGAAGCCTCATATGGAAGCATTGATGAACAACTACAAGCTGCTCTTGATGATCTTGACAAGTCTGAGGTAGATATTAAAGATTTGGTAGAAAACATCAAAGAAGCTGATGATTGTATTCTGAAACTTAAGGAGCAAGTCAAGAAGTCTCAGGATAGGAGGAAAGAGTTAAGTGAACAACTAAAAATAGTAAATGATTTCATAAACAATCTATCTATGCTAGTTGAAGAAAAAACAAAAGTTGAAGAACATTTGAATCAGGTTGTGAAGGATAAGTTTGAAGAATGTGAAAAACTGGGAAAAGAGGTGTTACTTTTGAAATATGATCTAGAAGCAACTAATAGCTATAAAGAAAAATTCAAAATAAGCTCTGCAAAGCTTGAGGAATTGATTGAAAGTCAGAAGAGTCGAGATGATTGTTGCAAGTATGTGCCTAATCAATGTTGTCATTGATGTCAACATATAAATGTTGCCATTAGTGTCAACTGTGTTCTTATTTTGATGCTTGATTATAATGAGTTAGATGCTTTGTATTTGCCTATGTAAGTATTGGAGATCTGGATGTTGAGAATATTGAGAAAATTAGCTCCTCCGGTAGAAACAGTGAGTAGTAGTGGAAACAGTGTATTGCATATAGAAGAACGGTCTAAGAGATTGCTCCACATTTCTTGCTAGATGAATATCTTTGTCTGTGGATTGAAAGTTAGTTAGAAGTCTATCTGAAGATGTTATATTCCAAGTTTGAGCCTTTGGTATGAAGATTTGAGTGAGTTGTGTTCACTAGAGTGAAAACTACTTTTCCTATATGTTTGGTAATAACAGGGAGAAAGTATTATGCTTCACATTCCTCTGCATTCCTCCGCATTGAAGTATTTTGATATGCAGTTCTAGAGTCAAGTCTGAGATGATGTTATGTGCCTTCAACTCTAATGGTTCGTGATTTGGTGGTTTGCAAGTGATATTTTCACTATGACAGTGGCTAGAAGTGTTGGCTATGTGCTCCAGTTTGAAGAATCTTCTCTACAGAGTGGTTAAAGGTTATGTAGTTGTTCTTGATGATTACAATGTGCTTGTGGATGTCTCCTGATCATGTTCCTACCTTTGGATTGGTCCGCAAAGAATAATTTGGATCGTGGATGAAGTCTGTTCTTTGAAGACCTAGTGTTCTCACCAGTCTTGGCCGACTTGGTTGATTTCACTAATTGCAGAGATGCCTTGAAGATTGTGGAAGTGTGTCATGGCATGGAGAATTGCATTTGAGTCCCAGCTAAGGCGTGGTGTGTTCATCATACTTCTCTACATCTTTCCTTAGCTAAATTTTGTAATAGGTCTAGACCTATTTCTGTGTATGTTTTGTAATGCCAACCTTGGAGAATGTTCCAATGGTTGATGAATGCAATGCCGACCTTGATGTATATTCCAAGGTTGATGAATTGTATAAAAGCATGTAATATAGTTGCAAAAAAGTTGTGTGTAGGCGAATATGAAGAGATAAGTGCGAAGGTGTGAAAGAGTAGAGCAAAGAAGTTATATTGTGCTTCAATGGAACTAAATATTGGCATGGAGTAGATGCTACTTAATCAGTTCACCACTTTGGTAGTGAGCCACCCCTTGGTAGCGAGCCACCCTTTGGTAGTGAGCCATTCTTTGTAGTGAGCCCTATAGGTAGTGAGCCTCTATTTTTCGGTATTGTTATAACTCATATTTCTATGGGCTAACACTCATCGTGGTTTTTCTCTTTTAGGGTTTTCCACATAAAAATCTGGTGTCTACTGTGTTGGATGTGTGATTGTGATTAAGTTTATGGTTTCATGCTTTCATGGTTAAATCTGATTATAAGTAATTAAGTTGTTAATGGTTTGATATTCATATGAAGCTAAGTTTTTGTGACGACCGATTCACCCCCCCTCTTAGTTGTCTAGTGTATTTCAACAATGACAAGCAAGGCTTGGGATTTGAAAAAGGAGAAAGTTCAAAATTAGGCCAAGCAAACATTGAGTTTAAGCTAAACAAAGGCAACCAATTCCAAAATCAAAGAAAAATTCCTAGAAGACCTCCGGTCAAACAACCAAATTCTCAAAGGTGCCCATCTTTCAATGGATTTTGTTTTAATTGCAATAAGTTTGGTCACAAGGCTACTCAATGTAGGAGTAGAATAAATCATAATGTTCCTTCATTCCCTGGTCAATGTTTCAATTGCAAGAAAATCGGTCATAAATCAAATGAATGCAGAAGTCTGGTTAGGAATGGTTTTAACTATGGAAGGAATACTCAATCCTTCAATGGAAAGTGCTTTGCATGCAATAGATTTGGACATATGGCTAACCAATGCAGATCAAGAATGAATCCATTCAATGAAATAAATCAAGGACAGAGGAATGTGGTATGCTACAAATGCAATAATCTTGGACATATGGCAAGATTCTGTAGAAGCAAGAATGAGAAAAGAAACGATCCTACAGAGAAGAGGAAAACAAAGCAGAAAGAAGATAAAGGCAAAAACAAGGTTGATATGGTTGAAACCAAGAATGAGATGGGCAAGATTTGGATCAAGAAAGACGTGATTGAGATCAAGGAGGGATCCACACTAGTTTCTGGTTTAGATACTTCCTCCAGGAAGTAAATTAGGAGCTCTGGCTTAGAGGGAGTAGTATTGAAAATCCTAATCCCCTAGCCAGATAATTAGTGTTGGGATTCAGCACGAAGATATGATGTGAGTCTTCAGGTGACAAATCTTTTGAAAGTATTTCCAAAAGAAAAGGTTCAAATGCATAACATTATGGAGCAATCTTGATCAACTGGGTTAGATAGAGAAGCATTTGACAGCTTTTTGAAAGATAACATTTATGACAATTAGGTTTTGGCAAGCGATGATTAAGAGGGTTGCATCCAAAGGAAAAATCACTTTGCATTTAAGATCTCAAGTGTCTAAGGTGAACTGAAGTGAAAATCCTAAGCGACATCAAAGATTTCTAGTAATTCAAAATAGCTCACAACAAAATGGAGTTGTTGAAAGGAAAAATAGGATAGTTCAAGAAGCTGCCAGGACTATGTTAAAGGAAGCTGACCTACTAGAAGTATATTGAAGAGAAGCCATACATACTGCTGTGTACATCCTAAACAGAGTTCAAGTGAAAGGTAACAGTTCTAAAACTCCTTTTGAATTATGGTATAGAAGGGCTCCTACAATGAAGTATTTCAAAGAGATGAAGAACTAGGCAAGTTTGATGCTAGATGTGATGAAGGATTTTTTCTTGGTTACTCTACCAAGAGTAAGGCTTACCGGTGCTACAATAAGAGACTGAATAAGATTGTTGAGAGTGCTAATGTGAAGGTAGATGAAAGCAAGGAAAGAATATCATATCTAAGTTTCTATGAACCAAATGAACTTGTGATTATAGCAAATGAAGAAAAAGTTGAGCAAGAAAACAGTCAAGATGAAGAAGAGGCTCCGAAAAATGTTGTTAAGACTCCTAGGTATGTAAGGAATAATCATTCTAAAGATCAAATTATAGGTGACAAAAACAAAGGTGTGCTAAGAAGAAAAAGAGCTACAGAAGAACAAGTAAATTAATGTTTGCTTTCAAAAGTTGAACCAAAAACTATGAATGAAGCTTGCACGGTTATCCCACAATAGTGGGTTACACTTTTTTGCCAAACTTGACATTGAAATCAACATTTTGAACTAAATCTTCACTTTCTGACACCTATAGCCACTAAACCATTATGAATTTGAAGATGATACGAACTAGTGATTTGTGAGATTTTGTCTGTAGATTCTAAAAAAAAATTTAAAAAATTTTTTGGAGTTAAATTGTAATTTTTTTTGCATCTCCTTTGATAACTATTTTTTAATAGTAAACAACATTTTTTTAAAGCGATGTGTATTCCATAACACATAACTTTTTTTCTACAAAGAATAAAATTCTGATTATTTCTAATTTAGATTGGTAACACCGATATCTAGTGAATGCATTTGGTTTCATAATGTTTTGTTGAATATTTTTTTTAATTTAGTTTTGAAGTCAAACCAATTATAATTTATACATACGCGTATTCCATAGAACATAACTTTTTCTATATGTATTGAAATTCAATTTTTTTTTGCTGAAACAAGGACATCAATACCTAGTGTACATATATTTTTCAAAAAAATAATTCACTAATTTACTACTTTTCCATGTGTGTAGAACAGAGAACTTGATGTTTGGTGAATAACCTATGTTTAGTAAATCTAAAAAAAAATCATAATATAATCAAAATATATCAAAACTATACTTGTTGGAAAGCTCGTTTCGAGGACTGCAATCCTCCAATTTGATTTGGCAAAGGTGAATCCATTTGGACCTTCAACTAGGCTTCGAAAGCCAAAATTTTGTATAAGAAAGGGGAAGGGAAGCAAGAAAGGTGCCAAGTGAGGGTCTTCGCTTGAAGACCCCTGCGAACAAAGGAAAGTGACGTCGTTCGCTCGAAGAAGACCCCCTTCGAATGAAGGCGCAAAGATGACGTCTTACATCATGTAACGACCACCTTCGTTCAAAGGCACCTTGTATTTAAAAAATATTTTTCCTTTAACTATCGACCTTCATTCGAAGGCAGGCTGACATGCTTTTTTTTTAATGTTTTAATTATTCGTATAGCATATAAATAGGATTGCTTTTTTTCATTATAAATTAATTACAAACAAGATAAATTTGCATTTTTCTTCTACAAGGGAGTCCAAGAAATCTTTGAGAGAAGAATTTTCAAGTCATATTTTACAAAGAAGGAGATGGGAAACAAAAGGACAACACAAAATAAGACTACACGAAAGTATTCCGCAGAAACTATAGCAAGATTGAATGAAGAAAGATTAGAAAAATATCATAAACAAAAACAAGGTATGCATATATTTTCTTTTCTAATTTTAATCTAGGTCATTTTATTTATGTTTAAATATATACATGTATTGATGAATCATGTAGCATGATGGCATTTAATCTAGGCCACTTGATTTATGCTTAAATATATACGCATTGATTTCATGTAGCTCTGATGTCATTTAGTTTAAGTCATTCCTCATTCTTGGCTATAATCTCCACCTCTCTACCTAGAGATAAATACATACCTCTCTCTCTCTCTCTCTCTCTCTCTCTCTCTCTCTCTGGGGCCTTCATAGCTATCGTTGTCCCTCTCTAACTCTCCATATCCCTCTCCCTATCTCCAACTCACTTCATTGTTTTTTCTAAAGTGGTAACATATATTTCTATTATAATTTATTAAAAAAATCAAGTTCACTTTTCATTTTAGATTATTTCTTTTCTTGATTATTTATTTTTATTTAAAAATTCTTTTAAATCCAAAAACTTTATATTTAAAAAGCCACACTTCCTAATTTTAAAACAAACTCTTATCGTTGCTTTTTGGTTTTCTTTCTCTAAAATATAGTTTATAATAATTGTTAGCTTTTTTATCCAATAAATTTTTATCATGAATTTTTTTTAGCTTTTTTATTTGTGTTTTTATGATTTTTAATGCTAAATTAAGAAATAAAAGAAAATTTTTAAGAAAAGATTTGTTGAAATATTTTTAGAATGCTTTTTAGATTTTCTTTTTCCTAAAGAATGAAATTATTTTTTAGAAAACATAATAATTTCTACATTGTAGAACTTAAGAGTATAAATCAATAAAATAAAAAGAATGTTTATTATTTAGAAAGTTTTATTTTATAAAATAAATATTTTTATTTGTATTTTAATATGTATTTCCTTCATTTGTGATACAGAAAGTGGAATAAATGTTGTTAAAGAACACATAGTTGATGTTAGCCAAGAAGAGGCCCAAGTGCAAACAATGGATGTTGGAGAGGGGTCATGATCGCTTCCTTTGACTAGTATGGATGAGCATATTAATCTAGCTAAAGAGGTGAAAAGAAAAATTTCTTATAGAAATTTAGATCATTTACTTAAATGGATATTGAGAAATTGAAATATTATCCTGGACAACCTAGATGTACTGATAGGAGGTCGATGAATAAAACTGCAAAGGAAATAATTTCTCATTTCGATAATCTTGATACACTTAGCCGAACCTAATTGTTATCAATTGTACTTCTTAGTAAGGAGCTACATGAGCCATTACAATTGTTGGGTGTCAATTTTTCATTGAAAAAGGGGAAAGGTTCACAACTAGAAAAATATATTGTTGAAAATGTTAAAGAAGGTTTGGCTTCCATCGGGAAACAATCTCGATCTGCGGATAAGTCCATTACAAGAAGAGTGATGTTCATAGGTATTGTAAGTGAAAGAAATTCAAAAAAAAGATAATTATCTTCAATTTCATCTGAGCTTGGTTTCAGTAGAAAGACAGTAACAAAATATGTGAAAAGGAGAAAATTATTGAATGATAGTACCTTGGAAGGCAATTGGGCAATTATGTGTAGAGCTCCTTGATTGATCAGGATTCAAGATGTTGTTAGAAACTTGATCTCAACCTTTTGGAATGATAATACTCATGCTTCATCAAATAGTAGAGATGTTATCAAACATAGAATTGGGCCCAAAAGTTATGAAATACATACAAAACATTAGCTAGAGATAACACAACATGAGATGTATGTGAACTTTTGTAATTCAAATCCAAATGTAAAGATTGGGCAAACAATGTTTGAAAGGTTAAGGCGATATTATGTGAAGACAAACAAGGTTTTTGAAACTTGTTGTCGTTATCATATTGAATTTGATCTCTACTATTAGGTGTTTCGAAAGATTTGTGAAGACAGTGATGGTCTTGTAAATGCACCTCCTAAACAGGCAAGTCAGTTCATAGCATCCATCTTATGTGATAAATTAGATGATGATAATGGAAATGGTCAAATAAACTACATAAAAGGTCTTTGTGAAACATGTGGAAATTTGGCTAAAATGCCTTTGAGAAATGAAGATATCAACCCAATGAAGTTGGTAAATTGCAAGAGGTACAAGTATGTAAAGTTTCAAACAAAACATGGGAAAGAATCCACGAGGTTAGATTATGTAGAAGAGGAGATACCTATTGGAACATTTATGGAAAATTTCTGTAAATTGATTCAACCATACATACATCATGCTTTTTTTTCTAAGTGGCAAGCACAATAGTTTCAAATATTAAGATCTATACTTTCCCACCTAGAACAATTTTATCAGTGGTTGACTATGTAGAAAATTACTCTTTTGTACATCAAAAAGAGATTCAATCATAATATTACTTTTCAGAGCAGATCACTATTATGGTGCATGTGTGTTATCGACATGCACAATTGGATTTGGATGGTGTTGAAAGTACATTTCAAGCACGAGTCATCAAGAAAGAATATCACTTTTATATTAGTGATGATAAAGAGCATGACACACTTTTTGTACAACATTGCTTTAAGAAGTTTTTTATATATTTGGCAAGCAGGGGTGTAAATTTTGAAAGGCATTTTGTATGGTCAGATAGATGTACGTCACAATTCAAATCAGCAAGGTCATTTTATGCACTATGTAGATATCATCGAAATGACAATTTACCACATGTTTGGAGTTTCTTTGAGAGTGGGCATGGAAAGGGTGAACATGATGGCACATGAGCTTGCATCAAATGTGCTCTAAGGAAACATCAAATGAATTATGATAGAGACCATATAAATGATGCACATGATGTTGTTGAATGGTGTAAGTTACACTTTGCACTAAATGAGGCCAGCACATCTTCAAGAACAAACAGATACATTCCACATAGAGTGTTATGGGAGATATCAGGTATGTATTGTTTGAATTTATTTAATGTATGGATGTACTTTAAATATATATATTCTTGTCTATGATATATGTGTAGACACAAGTTTGTTTATTTTAGTTTGAATTTAATTATTTAGATATATGTTATTCATAATGTACTTGATATATAATAAATTTGTAGGTGTGGATAGAAGATCAATGTATGGATGCAAGAGGGAAGAGAAAACAAGATCTTTGCACTGTGTCATGAGTATAGATAGCCCTACATGGATGTTGCGCACTAGGGATTACTCTTGTTTTTGTTATGAGTGCATGTTGGGAGATTTTGAGAATTGTAATAACCAACAATGGGGATATGTCAGTGAATGGGAAAATGTGCCACTAGTTGTTACCAACACATACAATGAAGATGAGGATGAAAGATTTGAAGACATTCCTTTGATTTCAACTGATTATAACCATATTTCAGGATTGATTAAAAAAGGTATAGTGTGTATATATATATATATATATTATATAAGGTATCTCTAAATTTTTTAAGTTACAAATTTTGGACATGTAAATTTGGTGCAGGAGATGTTTTTGTAGTCATAACAGAGGCTGGAAATTTAGAACAAGTTAGTTATTATTTATTGTGTTGCACAGAAGAGAGGCAAAAGCTAATAAATCTAGAAATAAGTGATGGAATGGTGTTTCCCACAGGTTTAACTTTATTTTAATATATTTTTAAATAATTTTCAATTTGTTACATATGTACATGTCAAGTACCTCAAGAGTGATTTAAAATGTGTTCAATTTTTATATTATAATTTATGTTATGTCTTACCAAGAAATGATAATGCTATACATGTTCATAAATACATGTAGGTTACATTTACCTTGAAAATGTTATGTCTTATAGTGTGGAATGTTGTTTCCCACAGGTTTAGTTGTAGTGCAAGGGACATAGCTCAAACAAGTCAATATTGTTCAACATGGGATTCACTTTATTGATTATCAACCTAATAACAAGGTATATCAGTATAGCCACCTAGTAATTGCTACCGGCCTAACTCTCCATATAGTTTCAAACACACGTGGACGCTGTAAGTGGAGACTACATAGTGAAGATCATCAGAGAATATTAGATGTGATTGAAAAGTGAGCTGAACCACTTGATGTGGTATGAAAAATATGGATGAAGAACTTGCAATTTTTAATGTTTTGAAGACCTAAATTCACTATTTAGATGTATGTTCATGTATTAATTATTTAACAATCTATGCAAATTAAATTAAAAGTTCTTTTGTTAAACAAATTTTAAATTTCAACCATGGCGGTTCTTAATGTACAAATGATCTCTCTATTAGAAGTCATGTAGAGAATGCCCTAGATTCTTATTCAAGCATGCATCGATATGATAATTTTTGAATGCTTTTATTTAATGCTATATATGCTCTTTGAACTATGCCACAATTTACATGTACATGTATATGCACTAGAAATGTCACAATATAAATTAAATTAAAATCAAAGTTTTCAACATCAATGCAAAAATCATCACTACACAAGTGAAAGTATCAACCTGTCATGTGATGACCTCACCATTATGGCCATACTAGAGGGTAGAGTTGCCTCTAACCATGAGGAGGATCAAAAGTTGTCTTAGTGAAGCACATGGAAATGGAAGTAATTCATTCGATTACCATCAAAGTAACTAGATTTATGACTTAAAAAGTAAACTTTAAGGTATAAAATAAATTTATTATTTCAAATAGTGGTCATGATTTAGTTAGGAGAAGGAAAGCTATTTATATAGCCATGTTACCGTTGAGTACTTGTGACTCAGATTATAGGCATCAGCTTGTGCTGCTCATTGTCTCAGCGATCTCTTGTTCTTGGTTGATTTCCCTTTATTATCAGCCTGACAGGCTCTATCGGCGCTACTTCGATGTTTTCTACCAATGGTCTGGAGTCTCACTGATCGGTTCAATGGTTCATTGGTTCATCGGTTCGATGGCATTGGTTCAACAATTAGTGTTGGTTCAAGGGTTCAACTTGATCAGGCAGAGTGTAGCTATCGGCTAAGTTCTAAGATGTCACTCTGACTGTTATGTGTGTTATCGATGGAGTTTTGGTATTGGCGGGACTAACGCTATCGGCCTTCGGTGGAATTCTTACTCTGATGAGCTTGGTCTGTCCAATGGAGTTTGGCATCAACAGAAGGAACTTTGTCGGGAAAAAAGGATGAAGTCACACCGAAGGTCTTGGTCACTCCGATGGTTCATTGATGATTGACCGGTTGGGGTCATCGGCAGAAAAAGTGCCGATGATAGACTTACCGCTTGTTTGTGGATATATACTGTTGTGTTTGTCAACTGATGCATGTGGGACTATTTAGTCCTCATGAATACGAATGGTTGTGAATGGTTAAAAAATGAATTGTCGACCTTTTGGAAGTTGTAATGGTCTGAGATAGTAACTGATTGTTCTATTTCTGTAATGTGAGATGTGACTAGAACATAGTAATCATAACAGAGTTTGGGTGAAGGGGATTCAGGCCAAGAGGGAGAAGAATAGAAAAAAAGAGGGAAGTATCTCTCTCTCGGTGATGTCCTATACTGTATGCTATTTGTGGCATGATAACAGTATGAAGGACTAACCTGAGTGCTTTGATTAGAAGTATGGAGAACTTTGTGCAGGGTTATGCTGTCAATTATTCTTTTAGAGGAGCAAGATGTAAATCTCTGTGTTAAGGCTTTGAGCCTGCAAGTGTATTGTAACATGTTTGTTGTTGCTGATTAATACATTGGTTCAATGCTTTGGAGTGTGGGGTTTTTTAATCGTAAGGGTTTTCCCCACGTATATATGTGTCTCTTGTTCTGTCTTTCATGTTAATGTTTCTATTGTTGAAATTAGATCTTGTTGCTTGTATTTCCTCCAAGGGTCAATGTTGGAAATGTTCTATGTCTATTTTTGCTTTGTGGCATAGTTGTGCGTGTTTTTGAAGCGATTGAAAAGAATTTAAACCTGTCGAAGACACCACTGTTCTTAGAAATACGTTCTGAGATGCTCTGATTTCCTTACAAGTGGTATCAAAGCCTTCTTCTGGGATCTGCTTTGTTGCGAACATATGTACGTTTGTGGGCTACATGTGTTTGCATGTAAGAGTTCCTGGTGTATAAGGTCTGGGTATTCCTTCTATGATGATTTCTTAGTGTGACAGGCTTGAGGAAATCTGAAGGAATCATTTGATGTTTGATCCTTGTTTTGAGTAAAGTCCGGCAGTTGATCTTGTTTTCCTGTTTCAACAGTGCTTGAAGGATGGTGAAGATGAAGAGACTGGAGCTGGTCATGATGTGGCTTGAGGCTCTTAGTTGACAGTGTATAATCCTATTACATGGGGTGGATTATGCTTTGTGGTTGTGTCTCTACAATAACTTGTTAGATTCAAGACAGACAACTAAGAGGGGGGGTGAATCAGTTGTCTAAAACTTTCTTCCAATTAAACACTTAAATCCTCTTTGTGATTTAGCAGCATATTAATAAATCAATCATGGAAACATAATGCATTAAATCAAGAGCAGAAACACATCAACACATAACACACCAATATTCTGACGTGGAAAACCTGGTTAAGGAAAAAACCACGGGGTGATTAACCCAAGATTGTATTCTCTATTAGAAGAATAGAAAGAACAAAATGGCACATGCCAATTAGGGCTCACTGCCCGAGCACACTACTCACAAGAGGCTCACTGCCTACAAGAGACATACTATCTACAAAATGATAAGTATCACATACTTGAACTAGAGAATAGCATCTTCACCATGCTTGAATCAGTTCCATTTAAGCCCAATACTTCTGCTCTGCCTTTCACTCTCTTCCTCGCTACCACATCCTCATCTCCACAAGACACACTTTGAAAAGACTTTACAGCTCCATATATATACAAGACATTGACTTAGGAATAGTCATCTAAGTCGGCAAACATCTACAAGAACACCCGCAAGATGTGTAACTCATCCGGTCGGCTAGTCTTAGGAAGAACACCATCATCCGAAAGTTATTCTTCAATTGCGAGCTCCAACTCCAATGCAAACCACCAACACAAACTAGACACAATCTAAAGACTTCCACAAGATTGCCTAAATCACCAAGAACATCCACACTTCATCTACTTACTGAAATCCTTTTCTCCTTCATCTGGAACCTCTAGAACATAGTCTATCATCAATGTCACAAAGGAATAGATGCTTGCAGACCTTCAAACCATGAACCAATCGAGTTGACACTTCAAAAAGACTTCCTCAACACTCCTTCAAATCCGCAGAATAGGATATTGCATTTCTGGATCCCACTGGACCTATCTATGTCACTTTGTCACCTCTATTCACCTAACGGAACTAGTTTTACTTGAGCAGCTACAACTCCTTCAGATCTTCATGTGGACCTTTGAAATCTTTACTAGATCATCTTAAGACTCATATCTACAAACCCTTTGAACCACATCCTCTGATAGTCATCTTATCTTGGATCTTTATCTTACTATCTTCACTGTTCTTCTCTGTTCCTGATTAGGACTAATTTTCTCAATATCCTTAGCACTCAGCTCATCCAATCCTTTTCATCAATGCAACAGGAGTATGTTGACATCAATGACAACACCAGTTAGGCCCATACTTGCAACAATCTCCCCCTTTGTCATTGATGGAAAAATATGATGTGAAAAACTATTTTGACCATCAAGACAAGAATTTTTCTTTACTGACACAACTCCCCCTATCACCAACAACCGTTCACTTGTCTTCTCTTTCTTTACTGCTCCCCGTTTGATCAGTCACCACTTGTTTTTCACATGTCTTCTCTCCCCCTTTGACATCAATGGCAAAGGGCACATACTTATAATTCCACCATTTCAGAATCATACCAGCTACTCCCCCTAAGTAGCAGCTCCCCATCATTAATCTGGACCCAAAGATATGACTGTGATATCCACCAGACTAATGCACAATAGTGCACCTTAGTTCATCACCAGAGGGGTAATAACCCCTAACTTCTCCCTGAGATACTCAAAAGAGTCCTTAAGTAGAGATTTAGTAAAGATATCTGCAATCTAATCCTTAGAAGGCACAAACTCCAATCTGACTTTATTCTTGTTCACTTGCTCTCTCAGAAAGTGAAACTTTATAGATATATGCTTAGTCTTCGAATGCAACACCGGATTCTTAGATATATTTATTGCACTTGAATTATCACAAGAGATTGTGATATGTTCCTCATACTCCACTCTGATATCTCTTAGCATTTGCTTCATCCACAAAACTTGAGTGCAACTACCTGCTGCTATAATATATTATGCTTCTGCAGTGGACAGAGATATTGCCTCTTATTTCTTTCTTAGCCAAGAAACCAATCTCTTCCCCAAAAAGAATGCTCCACCACTGGTACTCTTCCGGTCATCCACATCTCCTGCCCAATCCGCATCTATATATGCATGAAGAGAGAAATCATGATCTCTGGGATACCACAATCCATACTCAACTGTTCCTTTAAGATATCTAAAAATCCTCTTGATTTCCATGACATGAGATTCTCTAGGATCAGCTTGAAATATAGAAACAAGACCCACAACATTCATAATGTTAGGTCTAGTTTGAGTGAGATACAACAATCCTCCAATCATTAACCTGTACTTTTTCTGATCAGCCTTAGGAGAGTCATCATCTTTGCCCAATTTACATCCGGTTGCCATGGGAGTATTCATTGGCTTTGAGTCTTCCATCCCAAATTTCTTCAACAATTCTTTCACATATTTGGTCTGTGGTGCAGGGCACCTAAGAGCATTTTGATTCCTAAGAGCAGTTTGATAAGTTGAGGTTCTTGTTCAGTGTGTTTTGTAATAAGGCTTTCTAGCCATGATTGTAAGGTCCATTTTGTATGGTCAAGAGGTTTGGGGTAACCATATAAACCTAAAATCATTCTTAGTCCATTTGGACCCTAGTTGTGTCACTTAGGCCTAGTAGGTCTAATGGTGGTTTTTTGAGTCTATTTGGTAGTTTTGGTATTTTGGCATATTTTAGAGAGTATGGTGGTTGTTTGGATTCCATTGGACAAGTTGAACCATTCAAGATCCTTGTGTTAATGCAAAGTGCCATAGTTGTCAATGGTGTCATAGCACATTTGGCCGGTTGCAACTCATTTTCACAGTTGAAACTATTTTTGGAAGTTGCCTACCGACTTAGATCAGTTTATATTGTTGTTCTCTTACTCCAATACAGAGGAGAAGATTCTGTATGGAGATTTGGGCACAAAAACCAATAAAACTAATTGTTTTTCCAAGAATTCTTGTTGGTGTACAGCCTGTACAGATTGGCCAAGTGGATCGATGTGGTTTTTCTGAAACTAGTTGGAATCAGGATTCTAATGCATCAAATTTGAAGTCTTGAAGTGATCTCAGTAGGAAGATATTGCATTTTGAATTCAAACTGGTCTGAAACCCTCATTCCTAGGGTCTGTCATACAAATTTAGCCCTAGAATGCATTCTAACCGATGAAACTTCATGCCACTCGGTGAAATGCAGGCTAGGGATGTATATTTTATGATTCCAAAAGCATTTTGTTGGGAAAGACAGTCCTCGACTTTTGGAGTGACGCCCTAGGTCAAATATCCGTATGTATTTGACCAGAATTGTGCCATTTGGTGATGTAAATGACAAAATCTGATAGGGTAGATGAATGGGTGGTGGTTTTTGAGATGTTCAAATGTTTTGGATGTGATCCAAGTTCCTATCCCAGGTTTATGACCCCAATTTAGACCACTTGCTTTGTAACCTAGACCTAACCTGATCAATTAGGCCTAGAGACCTAGTGGGTGTGTTGAGTTGCTGGAGTAGAGTTGAAACTGGAGGCTTGGAGGTCTATTGGAGTTCCCTAAAGGGTATTTTAATCCACCATTTGTTTGCCCGATCCTTAAGGGTTTTGTCAAGTTGTGTAGTGAAAACCGGATTAGGAGGGCTAGTAGCCTCACTAGGCCAAGTAAGGGTTGGAGAGTTGTGAGAGGTTGGGGATCAAACCAACTGTGGGAAAGGTGTTTGTAGACCTGTCTAAAGGTGTGGAAGGAGTCTTGAAGATTAGATAATAGCCTAGATAACAAATCCCTAATTTGCCCATAGGTGTGGCCTTGGTTGGATGAAGTGGTGAAGTGGGTGAGTGGGCAGAGAAGAGTGAACCTCGTTGCTTCCCTTGTGCCACTCTGCATCAGGTGGTATCAAAGCCATCAAAGAGATGGGAGATAGAGAAGAAGAGGAGGAAATTCCTCAAAAGGTGACTAATGCCGAATTGGCAAAGATAGTCAGAGAACAAGCAGCCAAGAACAAAAGGATGGAGGCTGAGATAGAGAAGTTGAAGAAGGATAAGGATAAGAAGAAGAAACCAGAGGTCATCTTAGATTCAGATGAAGAGTATCGAGATGAAGAAAAAGGAGTGTGCATGGAAGAGCCACAAGGAGGCATGTCAGAAAAACAATTCCTAGATGCACTTGGAAAGTTGAGTAGGAAGGACAGTAAGGTGGATTTACCTATGTTTCTTGGCAAGATGAACCTAGAGGAGTGCCTTGATTGGATAGAGGCAATGGAGAACTATTTTGAGTGTGAGGAAGTGGCAGAAAATCAGAAGGTGAGGATTGCCAATTCTAGAATGAAAGGGCCAGCCTTGAGTTGGTGGAACTTCATTCAAAATGAGAGGATAGAGGATGATAGGAACCCTATCACTACATGGAGGAAGATGGTGCTTGAAATAAAGAAACAATTTGTTCCTAAAGATTATGAAGTCAACTTGCACAAAAAGTTGCAAAACTTGAGACAGAAGGACATGGATGTGAGCACCTACACCGAGGAGTTTCACAAGATGACCTTGAAAGCCAAAATGCCTGAGAATGAAAAGCAAAAGCTTGCGAGGTATCTAAATGGTCTTAAGTTCTCCATTCAAGATGAACTAAGTCTCTTTAACCCTGAGACAGTGCATAAATGTTTTCAAATGGAATTGAGGATTGAGTACAAACAAATAAGGAAAGGTGATTCAAATAGTAGGAGTAGAGGCAATCTAAATTTCAGAGGTAGAGGCAAGTTTCAGAACAGGGACAACTTTTCTAGACCCCAAAATGGTAGATCACAAAAAGGCAGTCAAGTGGAGGCTGACAGAGACAGTGCTGATAAGGGCTAGTTTAGAGGGAGAGGTAATGGTAGAGGAAGAAGTGGAGGCAGGGGTTCCAATGTGTTCATAGGAAGATGCTTTTCCTGCAATCAAATGGGACATCAGTCCTTTAGATGCCCGGAGAAGATGGGGAATAATTCTACAAATTAGAAAGACAGAAGGGTGCAGCTCCTTCAAGAAGATGACTGTCAAAGCACCACCTCCTATCAAATGGCCTCTTCCAAGCCTACAGCACCATAGAGTGGAGAATGCATCATGTTCAATTGGTCTCTCATCATGCCTGCCACCAAGGAGCAACCCCAAAGGAACAATCTGTTTAGAACCACTTGCAAGGTGAAAGGGAAGTCTACAAGGTAATTGTTGATTCAGGTTCTTCTGAGAATTTAGCTTCTAATGACGTGGTGAATAAGTTAGGATTGCAAAGAATACCTCATCCTAACCCCTATAGGGTCTTTTGGTTAACCAAGGACCAACAAATTGTGGTGAAAGAACAATGTTGGGTTGAATTTAAGATAGGTGAATATTGTGATAGGATCCTTTGTGAGATAGTAGATATGGATGCATGCCACCTTCTTCTTGGAAGGCCTTGGCAACATGATACAAGTGCCCAACATGATGGTAAGCAAAATGTGATTCATTTGTCAAAAAATGGTGAAAATTTCATAATGACCCCTTTGATTGATGACTGCAAGGAAAAGATCATTTCTAGTTCAGTTATGTTGGTAGGTGAAAAGGAGTTTTTGGCTAACCTCAAGGAGGAGAAGGTGCCATGTTTCGCAGTGGTCATCAAGCCCAAGGATGCAAATCCTAAGAATATCAAAGTACAGCAGCCTCTTAGGAGGATTGGACCAAAAGAAGTGGAGGAACTATTGGAGAAGTATCATGATGTGATAGCAGATGAAAGTAAGGATGCCCTTCCACCAAAGAGGGAGATTAGTCATTGCATTGATCTCATCCCTAGATCCACCCTACCAAACCAAGTAGCCTACAAGATGACCCCAGAGCAAAATGCAAAAGTGGCAAGACAAATCCAAGACTTGTTGGATAGAGGGCTTATAAGGAGTATTAGCCCATGTGCAGTACCTGCAGTACTTGCACCAAAGAAGGAAGGCACATGGAGACTATGCACTGATTCTAGGGCCATCAACAAGATTACTATCAAGTATAGATTTCCAATGCCTAGGATAGAAGATTTAATGGATTGCTTGGGTAGGGCTAAATATTTTACCAAGATGGATCTGAAAAGTGGTTATCACCAAATTAGGATAAGGGAGGGGGATGAGTGGAAAACTGCCTTCAAAACCAATGAAGGGCTATTTGAATGGGTTGTGATGCCTTTTGGCTTATCAAATGCACCAAGCACCTTCATGAGGTTGATGAATGAGGTGCTAAAACCTTTCCTTAATAAGTTCATTGTTGTATATTTGGATGATATATTGGTTTTTAGTGACAGCAAGGTAGATCACATAAGACATATCCATCAAGTGCTTAGGAGGCTTCAAGAGGAGAAGTTGAGAATTAACCTTGACAAATGTGTCTTCCTACAAGAAGAATTGACATTCTTGGGGTTTGTCATCTCTAAGGGCAACCTCAAGATGGATCCAAGCAAGGTGGAAGCCATTCTTAATTGGCCCACACCTACTATAGCCTCTGAGGTAAGAAGTTCCATGGTTTATGCAGTTTTTATAGGAAGTTCATTAGAGGGTTTAGTGCTATTTGTGCTCCACTTGTTGACACTATAAAAGGGGGCAGAAAATGTGTATTTGTGTGGACAAATGAGACCAATCAAGCCTTTGAACTGTTAAAGAAGAAAATATCAGAACAACCGGTACTTGTACTGCCTGATTTTGATAAGGTCTTTGTTGTTGAGTGTGATGCAAGTAAGAGGGCTGTTGGGGGAGTCCTAAGTCAAGATGGGAGGCCTATAGCCTTCTTTAGTGAGAAGTTAAATGAAGCAAAACAAAACTATTCTACCTATGATCTAGAATTATATGCAATGGTTCAATCATTGAGGAAGTGGAGACACTATTTATTACCCAAGGAATTTATTGTTTTTACTGATAACCATGCTTTGAGCTTCTTGAATAGGCAGGAGAAGTTAAACCATAGGCATATCAAGTGGATGGAGTACATCCAAGTGGCCAATAAGGTTGTTGATGCCTTAAGTAGAAGGAATCTTGTTGTTCAAACCATTCAGTTGGAGAGTATAGGTATACATGCCATTAAAGATCAGTATGAAGAAGATGAAGACTTCAAGGAACCTTACCAAGATTGTAAAACCATGACAGGCAGGTATAATACTGATTTTTGTGATTTTCTGATACAAGATGGATTTCTTTTCAAGGGTAGTTTGTTGTGTGTCCCAAGAGGGTCTGTTAGAGAGAACATCATTAAGGAGAAGCATTGTGGCAGCATGGCAGGCCACTTTGGCATTGATAAGACCCTAGACTTGGTTAGAAGATACTACTATTGGCCAAAGTTGCCAACTGATGTAAGAAAGTTTGTAGAAACTTGTCCAATTTGCCAAAGAGCCAAGGGGCATACATCAAATGTAGGTCTATATATTCCACTACCTATCCTTTCAAAGCCTTGGGATTCCATAAGCATGGATTTTGTACTTGGTTTGCCTAGGACCAAGAATGGACATGATAGCACCTTTGTGGCTGTTGATAGGTTCTCTAAAATGACTCATTTCATCCCATGTAAAACCACACATGATGCCTCACATGTTGCTGGTCTTTTCTTCAAAGAAATAGTCAGATTACATGGTTTACCTTTGTCAATAATCTCTGATAGAGACCCCAAGTTTATAGGACACTTCTGGAGGACACTTTGGAGAAGACTAGGTGCAAATCTGTCATTATCATCAGCCTATCATCCTCAGTCTGATGGTTAGACTGAGGTGATTAATAGGTCACTTGGCAACCTTCTGAGATGCCTAACTAAGGAGCAAGGTACTAGTTGGGATTCAGTTTTGGCTCAGGCAGAATACTCCTACAATGACACTGTGAACAGGAGTACTGGCCTGTCACCTTTTCAAATAGTTTATGGCACTCACCCAAGGGGTATTTTGGAACTCAGAGAGGTTAGAGGACTAGAGAAGAGTAGTGCATTGGCTGAAGCTTTTGTCCAAGTGATGAGAGATATCCATCAGCAAGTAAAGGAGAAATTACAATCTACCTCTCAAAAGTATAAATAGACTGTTGACAGAAAGAGAAGGGATCTTCAGTTCAAGGAAGGGGATTTGGTCATGGTACATCTTAAAAAGGAGAGACTCCCTATAGGTAAATACACTAAGTTGGTTATGAAGAAGATTGGGCCTTGTGAAGTGCTAAGGAAATGTGGAGAAAATGCCTACAAAGTTAGACCACCGAATGGTATTGCTTTATCACCAATCTTCAATGTATCAGACCTCTATCCCTATAAGGGATCTGATCCTCAAATAGTTGTTGCAAAGGAACAAACTGATCAGACACTTCAGGCCTTGATTCCTTCATCTCCTGATCAGATTGAATGTATTTTGGATCAAAGGATTGCTAAACAGACTAGGAGACACACCTATTATGAGTATTTGGTGAAGTGGCTCAATAATCCTCAGGAAGATGCCACTTGGATGAGCAGAGAAGCCATTGAGAAGGTAGGATTTACTTTTGACAACATTCCCAACTCAAGAGACTTGAGTTCTGTTTGACAGGGGGTGTATGATGCAGGGCACCTAGGAGCATTTTGATTCCTAAGAGTAGTTTGATAAGTTGATGTTCTTGTTCAGTGTGTTTTGTAATAAGGCTTTCTAGCCATGATTGTAAGGTCCATTTTGTATGGTCAAGAGGTTTGGGGTAACCATATAAACCTCAAATCATTCTTAGTCCATTTGGACCCTAGTTGTGTCACTTAGGCCTAGTAGGTCTAATGGTGGTTCTTTGAGTCTATTTGGTAGTTTTGGTGTTTTGGCATGTTTTAGAGAGTATGGTGGTTGTTTGGATTCCATTGGACAAGTTGAACCAATCGAGATCCTTGTGTTAATGCAAAGTGCCATAGTTGTCAATGGTGTCATAACACATTTGGCCGGTTGCAACTCATTTTTCATAGTTGAAACTATTTTTGGAAGTTACCTACCAACTTGGATCAGTTTATATTGTTGTTCTCTTACTCCAACACAGAGGAGAAGATTTTGTATGGAGATTTGGGCACAAAAACCAATAAAACTGACTATTTTTCCAAGAATTCTTGTTGGTGTATGGCCTGTACGGATTGGCCAAGTGGATCGATGTGGTTTTTCTAAAACTAGTTGGAATCAAGATTCTAATACATCAAATTTGAAGTCTTGAAGTGATCTCATTAGGAAGATATTGCATTTTGAATTCAAACTGGTCTGAAACCCTCATTCCTAGGGTCTGTCATACAAATTTAGCCCTAGAATGCATTCTAACCAATGAAACTTCATGCCACTTGATGAAATGTAGGCTAGGGATGTATATTTTATGATTCCAAAAGAATTTTATTGGGAAAGATAGTCCTTGACTTTTGGAGTGATGCCCTAGGTCAAATATCCCTATGTATTTTACCAGAATTGTGCCATTTGGTGATGTAAATGACAAAATCTGATAGGGTGGATGAATGTATGGTGGTTTTTCAGATGTTCAGATGTTGTGGATGTGATCCAAGTTCCTATCCCAGGTTTATGACCCCAATTTAGACCACTTGCTTTGTAACCTAGACCTAACCTGATCAATTAGGCCTAGAGACCTAGTGGGTGTGTTGAGTTGCTGGAGTAGAGTTGGAACTGGAGGCTTGGAGGTCTGTTGGAGTTCCCTAAAGGGTATTTGAATCCACCATTTGTTTTCCTGATCCTTAAGGGTTTTGTCAAGTTGTGTAGTGAAAACCGGATTAGGAGGGCTAGTAGCCTCACTAGGCCAAGTAAGGGTTGGAGAGTTGTGAGAGGTTGGGGATCAAACCAACTGTGGGAAAGGTGTTTGTAGACTTGTCTAAAGGTGTGGAAGGAGTCTTGAAGATTGGATAATAGCCTAGATAACAAATCCCTAATTTGCCCATAGGTGTGACCTTGGTTGGATGAAGTGGTGAAGTGGGTGAGTGGGCAGAGAAGAGTGAACCTAGTTGCTTCCCTTGTGCCACTCTGCATCAGTCTGAGAAATGAATATTCCTTTCTTTGTTTGAGTGATTTGTAGACCCAAGAAGAAATTTATTTCCCCAAGCATGGACATCTCAAATTCACTTTTCATTTGATTTGCAAAAATTTTACACATACTATCTCTTCCTCCAAAGATGATATCATCAACAAACACTTCAACAATCAAGATGTTTTCATGATCAATTTTGAAATACGAATTACTGTCAGTAGTACCTTTCTTGAAACCAATCTTTAAAAGATGCTTATCCAATCTTTCATACCAGGCTCTTGGGGCTTGCTTTAGTCCATACAGAGCTTTCTTCAACTTGCAGACCATATCACCATGATCATACAATTGAAATCCATCTGGTTGCTCAATGTATACTTCTTCTTCCAAGTCACCATTTAGGAAGGCAGACTTGACATCCATCTGATATACTTTGAAGTCCTTGAAGGCAGCAAAAGCAAGAAATAATCTGACTACTTCAATTCTTGCCACTGGACAAAAGTTTCTTCAAAATCAACTCCTTATATTTGAGAGTAACCCTTGCAGACCAATCTAGCTTTATTTCTGATTACTTCACCAACTTCATTCAGTTTGTTTCAGAAGACCCATTTTGTTCCAATCACATTCTTGTTTCTAGGTCTGGGAACAAAATCCCAAGTGTGATTTTTCTCAATTTGTATTAGCTCTTCCTCCATTGCTTTAGTCCAGTTTTCATCATTGCAAGCTTCATTTACTGTCTTAGGTTCAATCTTTGAAATCAGACAATACTCATCTGAATCTTGAGTAATTCTCCTTCTTGTTTGTACACCTTTGCTTTTATCACCTATGATCTGATCTTCAAAGTGGTTCAGTCTTACATACCTAGGAACTTTGGGAGTTTCTTACACTTTTGATTCTTGATCAGGCTCATTGAAACTCATCTCTTCTTCCTGATTTATCAGATCAGTTTGAATCTAAATTATAGAAGGGGCTTGGGCTCCTTGAATCAGAACACCATTCTGATCATCTTCATCATATTCATAAAACCTTGAAGGTTTTTCAATTACTTCATCAACCTTCACATTTGTACTTTCTATGATCTTTCTCAGTCTTTTGTTATAACACCGGTATGCTTTGCTTTGAGTAGAGTAACCCAAGAATATTCCTTCATCACTTCTAGCATCAAACTTGCCTAGATCTTCATCTCTTTTAATGTAACATTTGCTACCAAAGACTCTGAAATACCTCATAGTAGGAGTGATGCCAAACCAAAGTTCATAAGGAGTCTTACTGGTATTGCTTCTGATTTGAACTCGATTGAGAGTATAGACTGCAGTGCTGATAGCTTCTCCCCAATAGATCTAAGGAACATTTTGTTGGCAAGAGACACTATATGGATTCATGGTTGTTGTCATTGATGGCAACAAAGGTCATCCCACATATCCGCAAGTCATGATGTGTCTCTACCGGAAGTCAGAATAAAGAATGTTGTGGTCCGGTGAAGAAGAACAGAGCATGTGGCAAGGTCCGACAGATTGGTCCGGACCTCTCAAAGGAAGTGTCTTGGTGCAGTGCGGATTTGGGGAAGTCAAGAGGACTACCTTGAGTGGTATATTCCAAGGATTTAGCCTCCGGTGATGGACAAGGAAAAAGATATGAATGGTTGAGTACCGGATTCCTGAGAGACAGTGAAAACAGAGGAAGAACTGACTGGCAGAGTATCAGACTGCTTTCCGGATGGGTTACTGTTGATGACAGAGGTTGTGAAGGCATGAATCATGTTTGGCTGACATGATTAATGATATCTACAAGTATATGCTTGATCCGCATTGCTTGGTGAGGAAGGATTCAGCCGACAGAATGAAAGTTTATAAGAAACTAGACTGTTTTGGATGCCGACTAGAAAGGTGATGAAATTACTTGTGCGGATATATATAGAGGATGGATTTAGTTGTGAAGGGTGTTGTTTTTGTGGAGATATATGCGAAGAAGTCCAGATAAAGAGCAGAGGTAACAAAAAGGATCCGGTATGTGAAAGATAGCAGAATAAAGAACAGAGGAAAGATGAAGTGCAGCAGATCAGTGTACTGAGCCTAACCGGAACTGAACTCCAGCATATGCAGATGCTTCCAATCAGTTCAAGACTGTGATTCTCATCACTTTGTAGACAGTGTGTCTTCTTGTAGGCAGTGGGCCTCTTGTGAGCAGTGTGCTCGGGCAGTGAGCCCTAATTGGCAAGTGCCATCTTTGTAATTTCCTATTCTTCTAACAGAGAATAATTTTGGGTTAATCACCCCGTGGTTTTCTCCCTTAACAGGGTTTCCACGTCAAAAATACTGTGTCATGTGTTTCTTGTTTTATGGTTAATGTTTTATGTTTGATTTTATGCTGCATCAATTAAAAGGAAAGTTCAATAAGGGAAATAATTAGGATAACTGATTCACCCCCCCCTCTCAGTTATCAACACATTTGCTTCCATCATCATGGTCCTAGATGCTTCCTAGATGGTTCGGTTCTTTCTCTCTACTACTCCATTCTGTTGTGGATTCCTAGGAGCAGACAACTGTCTCTTTATTCCATGTTTCTCATAGAATTCTATGAACTCACCAGATGTGAATTCTCCACCTCTATCAGACCTCAGACATTTTAGTTTTAATCCCATTTTATTCTCTACCATAGCCTTGAATATTTTGAATTTCTCAAGAGCTCTGATTTCTCTTTCAGGAAAGTAACCCACATCATCTAGGAATGGTCATCAATTAATAACATGAAGTATCTATCACCTTGCACACTCCTTATTCTTGCCAAACCACACAGATTAGTATGAACTAAGTCCAATATTCTGGTAGAAGATTGTTCCTTGCTTTTGAATGAGACTGCTTTATTTCCCCAACTGACATTCTTTGCACAAACTATTTGTAGGTTTCACCAGTTTTGGAAGATCTCTTACAGCCTGAGTGTTGCTTATCTTGATGATATTATCAAAATTCACATGACACATCCTCCTATGCCATAGCCAACTCTGATCAATTTGCACAAATAGACAGCTTTTACTAGTACCAACTAAATGGAAGATATTGCCTTTTGTCTGAGTACCAGATGCAATCTCTATTCCAAAACTTTCAAAGATCTTGCATTTTCCATTCTTGAATTGGAGATCATAGCCTTTGTCCACCAACTGTCCAACACTAAGAAGATTGTGCTTCAATCCTTCAACATACAGTATATTACTGGTTTTTTTCTTTCCATCAAAAGAAATAGTTCCTCTACCTCTGATTCTACCAGCAGAATTATCACCAAACTTTACCACTCCTCCATATCTTTCCAAATCTAAGAACTTATTTTTGTCACCTGTCATATGGTGAGAGCATCCACTATCAATGACCCAATCATCCTTTTCTTCAACTTGGGCAGCTAGAGCTCTTTCTACAATTTTATGATTGATAGATTCAGAGGGCATTGAATCTTCTTCCTTGATGGCAATAAACACCCAATCACTTCCAGATTTGTTTCCTATCTCTGATTCATCATCTGTTACTCCTTCATTATCATCCTCTTCATGAACATAGTAACAATTCTTTTGGAACCTTGATCTATTAGGATTTGGCCTTGAAATCATTTCAGATACTTTGAGGCAAAATGACCAATCTTATTGCAGTTAAAACACTTAAAAGGCAATTTCCCTTCATACTTACCAGATCCTCTTGGCAATCTTTTTGCAATAAGGGCTTCAAGCTGAGCAGTTTCAGTTTCTTCTTCTTCTAGGTCTTTTCTTGCTTTTTCATACCATGATAGTTTCCTTGAAGAGTTCTCTCCAAGATCAAACCTTTGTTTTCCTTTTATAGAAGCACTGACTTTGAATGTTGATTCAGTTTTGAGGGGGGGGCATCTCCAAACTTGGTCATTTCAAATGCAGCCAATTGATCTCTTGTGACAGTTGTATGGGCTCTGAATTCTTCAATGGCAGCAACCTTGATTTTATAAGAAGCAGGAAGGGATCTAAGAATTTTTCCAACAATCTCATCTTCATCCAAGACTCCACCAGCACATCTAATTCCACAAATAAGCTCATTTGCTCTTGACATAAAAGTAGTGATGTTTTCATCTTCTCTCATCTTCAGATTTTTGAATTTTTCTTTCAGACTTTGTAGCCTTGCACATTTGACATACTTGTCTCCTTCATGCAGAGTTTCCATTTTTTCCCAAATCTCAAAAGTAGTTTGTAGGTCAACAACATTTGTCATCTCTGAATCAGACAATGCACTTAGAAGAGCTTCTATAGTCTACAGATTGTTTTCAACATCTGTGATTTTATTTGGGGCTTTCGGACCACCCTGTGGAGGTGTATACTTTGTTGTAGCCATGGTCCAATACTGCATTCCCATACATTGCAAGTGACATTTCATGCAACTTTTCCAAAGATTAAAATTGGTTCCATCAAACTTCAAACTATCCTTCTTGTAGGACAACATCCTGGATCTCCTCAAGCAGTTAAGCTCTTTTAGAGGAACTTAGCTCTGATACCAATTGTTAGATTCAGGACAGACAACTGAGAGGGGGGGTGAATCAGTTGTCTAAAACTTTCTTCCAATTAAACACTTAAATCCTCTTTGTGATTTAGCAGCATATTAATAAATCGATCATTGAAACATAATGCATTAAATCAAGAGCAGAAACACATCAACACATAAGACACCAAGATTTTGACATGGAAAACCTGGTTAAGGGAAAAACCATGGGGTGATTAACCCAAGATTGTATTCTCTGTTAGAAGAATAGAAAGAACAAAATGGCACATGCCAATTAGGGGTCACTACCCGAGCACATTGCTCACAAGAGGCTCACTGCCTACAAGAGACACACTGTCTACAAAATGATATGTATCACATACTTGAACTGGAGAATAGCATCTTCACCATGCTTGAATCAGTTCCATTTAAGCCCAATACTTCTGCTCTGCCTTTCGCTCTCTTCTTTGCTACCACATCCTCATCTCCACAAGACACACTTTGAAGAGACTTTACAACTCCATATATACAAGACATCAACTTAGGAATAGTCATCTAAGTCGAAAAACATCTACAAGAACATCTGCAAGATGTGTAACTCATCCGGTCGGCCAGTCTCAGGAAGAACACCATCATCTGGAAGTTATTCTTTAATTGCGAGCTCCAACTCCAATGCGGACCACCAACATGAACTGGACATGATCCAAAGACTTCCACAAGATTGCCTGAATCACCAAGAACATCCACGCTTCATCTGCTTACTAAAATCCTTTTCTCCTTCATCCAAAACCTCAAGAACACAGTCTGTCATCACTGTCACAAAGGAATAGATGCTTGCGGACCTTCAAACCATGAACCAATCAAGTTGACACTTCAAAAAGACTTCTTCAACACTCCCTCAAATCCGTAGAATAGGATATTGCATTTCTGGATCCCACCAGACCTATCTGTGTCACTCTGTCACCTCTGAACACCTGTTGGAATTGGTTTTACTTGAGCGGTCACAACTCCTTCAAATCTTCATGCGGACCTCTGAAATCTTTACTAGATCATCTTAAGACTCATATCTACAAACCTTTGAACTGCATCCTCTGATAGTCATCTTATCTTGGATCTTTACCTTATTGTCTTCACTGTTCTTCTCTATTCCTGATTAGGACTAATTTTCTCGATATCCTCAGCACTCAGCTCATCCAATCCTTTTCATCAATGCAACAGGAGTATGTTGACATCAATGACAACATCGGTTAGGCCCATACTTGCAACATAACTTTCATATTGGGTGTTTGTGTGAGAAGCTTCCTTGTGATATGAAGAAGTTTGTGTTGCTGCTCAACCTTGGAGAAGTGTGCTTATGCTAGATATTTGTTCCTAGTATTGGAAAGCATTGTTTCTGTTGCCCCAGTTGCATAAAGGCTATGGAGTTGATCATCAGAAGATCTGGGAGCTTCTGTAATAGCCTGATTCTCTCAGATGCATGTGCATGTTGGTGGTTGAGGAATTGGTCTACAAGTGGGCTTGAAGCTCTTGAACTATTGTTTCCTTAAATGGATAATTTGTACTTGCATGACTCAGATTCATGTTTATTGGATTTGAGGGGTTTTATAGTTTTTCCTTAAAATCTATGGTTATGTATATTCATGATGATCCATTATTCTGGTTTAACTGTTATGGAGTTTATGTTACAGACTTTTGAGTCATCTAGATGTGAAGTGGATATGGATATGCATGGGTGTTTCATATAACACAGTGATTTTGTAGGTTTTACATGGACAAAAAAAAACTTATGGTTTTGTTGAAGCTGTAGTTAAGCTATTTTCTAGACCCTATTTTTTTGGGGTGTTGTTGGATGAGATAGTTGCAGTCTTGTGGGAGTGTTGGTACATGATAAGTCACTTAGAATTTCTATGGTGATGCTTTTATGGATTCCTTGACTATGGTTCTCAGGTTGTGGACTGGTTTGGCAAATCGGATTGTAAGTAATCTAGTGTTTTTGTCATGTTGTCTACATGGTTATTTACCTCTTGAGATCTTAGTTTTGCAGTTTTCAGTGCGATAGTGAGTTTGTGTGATGCATTGATTGGATCTACGAGTTATGTAGTTTTGTGGGCTGGCCACCTATTAAGCTACAATGAGATGACTCAGATGTGGACTGTCTATATTCACAAGATCGTTCAGTGTTTATGCAAACTTGTTAGCTGGCCTTGTCTGTGGTCACTTGTACATTGGTGTGATTGCATTGGGATAAAAGGGTGGATAGTGTAAAGTACCTGTGTTGGTTTTTTCCCAGACTGGATGCTTACTCCCAGATTTCCCTACATGGTAGCCATCAATGATCAACAGGATCTCTGGGCCAGGGGCCAACAGTATAGGAGATAGACTCTATATTTTATCTCCTCTTCTTCTTCAGGCTCTACAAAACCTAGGGGGGTATTCCCTACTCAACATCCATGAGAATATGCATACAAAGTTTGGGATGCTAACAGAAAGCAGATGAGTCCTCCTGTAAGTAGACCAAAACTGTAAGATAAGAACAAAGGGGCTAGCTTTGGGCCTATGTTCAGTTGTAGATAGAGGACTGAGGATCCTAAAACTAATTCTACTGTCCTAATGGTTGTTTTAGTGTTTGATTTTGATTTTGTATTTGGATGCAGAGCTGAACATGGTATGTAACACAAACACAAGCTAGATTGGTGCTTATCCAGGGCTTGGAGTCAGTAGACATACACCTGTGAATGATCAGCATGAACAACTAGAACTGGATTTTAGGGGGATTCATGTGATATCTGCCTTACAGATGTCTCCCAATACAGAGTGTTAAGCTATCTATACTTATGGCATCCCTATTGCAGTATACCCTTCCCAATATTCAATCTGAAAACAGTTTAATCTACCCCTTCAGCAGAAGTTAAAAGATCAAACATTCAACACAGGAATTCTATGTTCTAGAATCTTAGACAATCCTTGAATACCTAGACTCAGAAGAAAGATACATGCAACATTAGAGACAGAATTAGCACAACACATGCAAACATAGCATTATTCATATAAGATTAACCATGAAATCAGTGGATTCATGCAAAAACATACTACAGGAGATACATAAACTCACAAGTTTTGCTGCACAGAGCAACCAAATCAGCTGTATTGCATTACAGAGCGCAAATGTTCAACTTTCAACAACCAAAAATGAGTAACACTTCTTGCTTAAAATAGCCAAAGAAGCATACCCAGCATTAATTACATGGTCTTTTACAAAAATCTGCCAGATACCGTCCTTAGAAGGAATGGTGCTCGTAAGTTATTGCTGCAACAGACAGGAGAGTAAACAAGGGTGGCCTCAAGCCCTATGCTGCCATCTGGGAATCTTCATTCACAATCGGGTAGTTTGATCACTTGTACCATCGCCCATACCCCTACCACAGTCGCCATTAAAGGTCTCAACCACCCGTGGTCACCGAGAAATGCATCAACAGCGCATTTGAAAACTTCCCGCCAAAACACAACTCTTTGAAAATTCAAAACATATAGGAAAATCCCACATGCATGCCACGGAGACCACTTTAGCATTTTAAAAATATGGCCACACACATACTAAGCATCGAGTGCTTTTTCCATGCTCAACTCACAACCTCTCAATCCAATCCCCATCGCCAAGACCACTACCATTGGCCAAGCATTCCACAGTTCACCCGATCTACCAAGTCTCTCCGATGACCACCAAAACACCTTCGTTGGCTAGAGATGAACCATCGGCGAATCTCTCGCCATCTGGGTTGATACACCATGTCACAATGATGCCTCCTGATCGGCAAGAAAATCACCATCGGCCCGATGCAACCCATCCTCGCCGATGCATTCAGTCACGCCGACCACCATGTCCAAAACCAGGTCTTCAGCGAGACCACAACCATCAGCTCGCCCAAAAAATCATCTCACCAATCGCAATGGTCATGCCGATGTAGCCTCCGTAATCCCCTTGTTGGTGAGACCCACGCCATCGGCCAACTTGAAACTCCTCTGGCTGACCTCACTAGTCTCGCCGATACATCAACAAGCTACACTCTGCTCCTCCATCAGCCAGACACACACCGATGACTCCTCATCGGCCAAACATATGTCGTCGGCCCAACAGTTGCTCGCTCATCCAATAGCCAGTATCATGCCGATAGCACTCCAAAATCCTCATCAGTGCGACCCACGTCGATGACACTTCATTGGCCAAACACTCTCCATCGGTGGACCCTCCAACGGCTAGCCTGATAGCCCATGTCACACCGAAACCAACCCTGCAAACCGCAAACCTTCCATCAGCCAGAGGTGAACCGTCGGGCCAACACTCCACCATCCATCTGATGCAGAAGGTCACTCCGATGCCAACAAACAAAACACATCCTCTGTCGGTGAGACCTGCCCCGTCCTCACCCCGACATGTCAAACACTAATACCACCATTGGCCAGACCCTCAACTGCCGGCCAAGCAGAAACACCCTCTGCCGATGATACCACTCTTGCCGATGAACACAAACATACCTTCGAATAACCTTGCATCCCGCATCGGCGAGACCAATCCCATCGGGGAACCAGCAAAAAGACATGCCGATGACACAAGTAATCCCGATAGCACATCTCTACCACTAATTTGATCGCCAAAACGCCTGCGAGGTCATGCCGATGGGCAAGAAGATATAGGGTTTAAATGAAGAAACCCTCCAAACATGAAAAATCAACCTCCAGGTCAAAATGAGTACCAACAACCTGAATAGTTAGTAATCTGTAGCATGTGTATCATGATGTCATGTATAGCTTGGATACACAATTCAGTGTAAGCTTTTGATAGTGATGTTGTATTTCCTTGGTTTGGAGATCTTGGTGCCAATTGTTTTTTATTATGTTAATATGTGGACTTGGAAGATTTTTCAGATGAGAAGATGTTTGGTCATGTTTCTTGGAAAGATCGGTTGCCATAGTTTAGTGGGAGCCTTAGCAATGACTACAAATTCATCACTTAGTGATGGATGATCTTCTTTAGTGTTGCAGATGTTACTAGGAGGAGCTCTTAGATCCTGTTGTTGCAAAAGGGTTCTTTCGCATTTGCAAGGGCACTACTTGAGGATGGATAATATCTTGGAGCCATGAAGGACTCACTCAGTCTTTGGTTGAGGTGTTGATTGGTGCTTGACAGTGATGCAGTTGGAGTTTAGCATGAGGTGATTGTTCGTAGGTACTCATGGATACATGGAGAATAAGGTGGACTGTATATACTGTGCTTAATCAGAGTTTGCAGTAGGAAGTTCAAGGAGTCTTTACCTTGGTTGAATGTGAGTTCAACAAAAGATCTAGAGGAGATTGTTCTTAGAGAAAGTCATTGGGACTTGGATATCTTGGAAGAACATTCTCATTCCCCACTCTTGGTCTACTCGGCAAGTTTCACTTGAGAGGTATTGCCCATTGTTTACTCTCAGGTGTGTTATGCTTTCTTTCATAGATATGGATCTTGAGCTGCTATTAGATGATTCTAGAGGATTCATAGTGAGAGATAGACAACATAGATACCTCCTTGTGCATTTGACTTTATGATATCATTGATTGGTGAGAACAATTAAGAGATGGTTTATGGGCTAATTTCCTGAAATGGGAAATCGATTAATTTGATCTTCTTTGGATTGGGAAGCTTACATCCATGTTGATTTCTTGGTTGATCTCTATGAGATTGAACAACTTTGGGTGTTGTTATGGTGTTCTCTTTGGGATTTTAAGAAGGAGATCATACTTGACACAGTTGGCACTTAGAGGTGTTTATAGGAGGATTTTCTACAGGTTTATGATGTGCAGTGTTTCTCTTGGTCTCAGTTATTTTTTTGATGGTGTGTTTCACATTACATTGGTTTAAGGTTTTGTTTGGAGCTGAAGTGATCACTAGTTTGTGGTCATATGCTTTCACTTATGTTCTTAGGTGATAGCATGAAGGTTTTGTTATCTCTTTCATTGTTGGGTGTGAAGAACTTGAGAGATTTTTGGACTGGTGGTGAGATGTACAAGTTATTGATTTATAGATTTTACATATCATGGTGGATGTTCCTGCAATGCTACATGATGAGTACACTCTCTATGTAATGCCATTGGTAGACTTGGTATGTCTTGTTAGTTTTCAGATTTAGCATTACTCATGCAGTGGGAGTTCTTGGTTGTGTTTGGTCATCTTCAACTAGTTGACACATGGAGCTTGTACTTGCACTTTGGGTGAATATATGCTGGCATGAGTTTGCTATGTTCTTCTATACCTTTGAGGTATGTGTGATTGGATGAGTTAGCACTTGCTGTGTGTGCTATTTTCCGGTCACGTGGGTTTTGTTTAGTTGGATGGGTGTAGTCAGTTTTCTGATTGTTGTTCTAGCTGATGTTCTATCTTATTTATGGAGGATGGTTTCATAGCTGTGTTCTGGAAGCTTTGAAGTTGGTTATGTTGGAGCTTCTGTGTAGCTTGTGAGCACAGTGGAGTGGAGGTAGTATCAACTTTGGTTCTGTGACTTGGAGCGTTGATGGTTTCCTATAATTCCTTCGTCAAGTGGGAGAATGTTGAGTAGTTGTGACTCAGATTACATTGGCTTGTGTTGCTTTTTGTCTCTGCGATCTCTTGTTCTTGGTTGATTGCCCTTTGTTATTGGCCTGACAGGCTCTATCGGCGCTACTTTGATATTTTCTACCGATGGTCTGGAGTCTCACCGATCAATTCAATGGTTCATTGGTTCATCGGTTCGATGACATTGGTTCAACAATTAGTGTTGGTTCAAGGGTTCAACCTGATCGGGTAGAGTGTAGCTATCGACTAAGTTCTAAGATGCCACTCCGACTATTATGTGTGTTACCAATGGAGGTTTGGTATCGACGGGACTAATGCTATCGGCCTTCGGTGGAATTCGTACTCCGATGAGCTTGGTCTGTCCAATGGAGTTTGGCATCGACAGAAGGAACTTTGTCGGTGAAGAAGGATGAAGTCACTCCGATGGTTCATTGATGATTGACCGGCTGGGGTCATCGGCGGTAAAAGCACCGACGATAGACTTACCACGTGTTCGTGGATATATACTACTATGTTTATCAACTGATGCATGTGGGACTATTTAGTCCTCATGAATACGAACGGTTGCGAATGGTTAAAAAATGAACTGTTGACCTTTTGGAAGTTGTAACAGTCTAAGATAGTAACTAATTGTTCTATTTCTATAATGTGAGATGTGACTAGAACATAGTAGTTAGAACAGAGTTTGGGTGAAGGGGATTCAGGCCGAGAGGGAGAAGAATAGAAAAAAAGAGGGAAGTATCTCTCTCTCGGTGATGTCTTGTACTGTATGCTATTTGTGGCATGATAATAGTATGAAGGACTAACCCAAGTCCTGTGATTAGAACTGTGGAGAACTTTGTGCAGGGTTATGCTGTCAATTATTCTTCCAGAGGAGCAAGATGTAAATCTCTGTGTTAAGGCTTTGAGCCTACAAGTGTATTGTAACATGTTTGTTGTTGTTGATTAATACATTGGTTCGATGCTTTGGAGTGTGGGGTTTTTTACCCGTAAGGGTTTTCCCCACGTATATCTATGTCTCTTGTTCTGTCTTTCATGTTAATGTTTCCGTTGTTGAAATTAGATCTTATTGCTTGTATTTCCTCTAAGGGTCAATGTTGGAAATGTTCTATGTCTATTTCCGCTTTGTGGCATAGTTGTGTGTGTTTTTGAAGCGATTGAAAAGAATTTAAACCTATCAAAGACACCACTATTCTTAGAAATACGTTCTAAGATGCTCTCATTTCCTTATAGTTACATCTATAAACTTTTCAACCAATAAAATTTCACTTGACAAATGTAAAAAGAGAGATCTTAATTATTCCACTTTGAAGTTAACAAATCATTTTAGGCCACCGATAAAAACATTGAAATTCCCACAATATCAACAAAAATGAAATATTTGGCACACAACCTTGAGCAACCTTTGACTGACATCAATTTCATGATTTTTATGGGCATTCAAGTATGACACATAGTGACAATTGACTTTACATCTTGACATGAACATTTTTGATAAATTAAAATGTCCAAGTTCTTTTCCTAAATCACCTATGATTGAGACTATTTGAAATTAATATTTTTGACTTGATCAAAGCTAGATGACAACAAACTTTTACAAATAAATTGAAATACTTGCACAACCTTTTAGAAGATGAGTTTATTAATGGACTTCAACTTGGTAGACTCAAAAGTTTAAAATTGTCATGATAAAAATTTGAGGACATCCTAGCTCCATTTATATATGTTCTAATGTAGTAGCTTCCCTAGAATATCTCTTGTAGCATGTCCATTTGCAACATTTTATGGTATTCCATTGCTTAATAATGTAGTGTCTTTGAATTCCCATTCCATTAATGAATGCATGTTTTTCCTTCAAAATTAAGTTGAAGAGATAACTAATACTACTCTATGTGTCCTAGACCTATATCATGTTGCATCATTTTGGAAGTTCTTCAATTTAGAGTGCCATAGTATTGCTCCTCTTCTATCATTTCACATTTGTTTCTTATCATAGGCCCAGTACCTTCCCTTCTTTTTATTCCACATATTCATTTAGATTTAGGTAATATGTGTTGTAAATAACAACATTCATCGAATAAATGTTGTTTAGGGTCCTATGCAATTTCAAACAAACACATGATGATAAGAAATGTATGGGTAATATTGCCATTGTATTTCAAAAGATTTTATCCCATAATATTACTTTTCTCAATGAATAATAGTTTAATCTAAATAATCTCAATTAAGAAGAGGTTAAATTTAAATTAAAATCAAATTTTGTAACATCTTTAGCCTACACATTTAAAGTTTCACATGTATTATGAGAAATAGTTTTTAGAGTGCAACACTATTGGTTATTCCGGTTCATTGATTTATTGGGATTGATATTTGACATTAATATAATTATAAATAGAAAATATATTAGCACAATTTAACTAATAATTTTATAATAAATTTTATGCTACCATTGTATTTGATGTTGTCATTGCATAATAATTGTTCATCACTTGGTTAAAGCAAAGTATTAGCACCACATAATTATGTTTAGATTCATTTATGTCATGGTAGATTTTCTCTAATGACCTCTTTTTGGAGAATGGTTTTGTCTAATACAAGGCAATCATTTCTAAAGATAATTTTATTCTAAGTCTTAACTATTCATAACTAGGTTTAAGCAAAGTATTAGCACTAGAATTGTAATAAAAGACATGACATTTCCACAATCCATGATGGTGAGAGATAGTGTTTGTAGATTTAATATTGTTTTGTTTCACATATCAAGACTTTTTTGTAAACTTTTGATTTATTTGGAGACATTTATTTATATAATATTTTTTTGTTTCACATGTATCAAGATTTTTTTGTTTTTCACTTTTCTTTATACCCATAAATGAATCACAATTTGCAATTGTAATTGAGTTTGTAGATTTACAAATTTTAAAACCTATATTCTACATTTACTGAATTGCATAAACACCTAACTATTTTGCGTTCAAATGTGCATGTCAACATAACCATTACACCCTCTCAAATAACCTAATTGCTAGTTTGACATAACCACTACACCCTTTCAAATAACCTAATTGCTAGTTTGTAGAATGTGAAGGAGAAATCATCATTATTTTGTTGTGGCTTACCTATTCCCACATCAAATAAAAGTAATGTGAACAATTATATTTATAATCAAGTAAAACTATAATAAATTTCATGTTTCCATTGTATTTGATGTTTTCGTTGTATGATAAGTGTTCATCACTTGGTTTAAGCAAAGTATGAGCACCACATAATTGTGTTTAGATTTGTTTATGTCATGGTAGATTTTTTCTAATGAACTCTTTTGGGAGAATGGTTTTGTCTTTAATACAAGGCAATCATTTCTAAAGATAACTTTATTCTAAGTCTTAACTATTCATAATTAGGTTTAAGAAAAGTATTAGCACTAGAATTGTATTAAAAGACATGAATTGTAATAAAAGACTTGACATTTCCACAATCCATGATGGTGAGAGATATAGTGTTTGTATATTTAATATTGTTTTGTTTCACATATCAAGACCTTTTTGTAAACTTCTTGTTTCATTTGGAGACATTTATTTATATAATATTGTTTTGTTTCATTTATATCAAGACTTTTTTGTTTTTCACTTTTATTTATACCCATAAATGAATCATAATTCAAATGCAATTGTAAATTACATTTTAAAACCTATATTCTACACTTACTGAATTACACAAATACCTAAATAACTTCTCATGACAAAAATGATAATAATAATCATAAATAGAAATGTCCTCATAAATGTCCACAAACACACAAATGTAGATAGAAATGTCCTCATAAACATGTCCACAAACTCACATGTAGATAGAAATGTCCACAAACACACATACATGCAAATGTATCTAGATAGAAATGTTCATACATAAACATGTACATCTATAGAAATGTATGCTCAAACAAATATATCTAGAGAAATATCTGGAGAAACATGTCTACGAAGTGCTACCAATAGCCAGGTCATCATGTCAGCTGCGAGTTGAGCGATCCAAGTCTAATTGAGCATCCTGTTCTGATGGATATGTTGAGCCCTGGAGATAGTACAACACATGTTTGTATAAAAGTGTACAAATTATGTTAAAATTTAAATAGAATAATGTTAAATATATATACATGCACACGTACAAATTATATGCATAATTTACATGTAAGTTGTAATGATTTAAAAATTTAAAACTCACATGTCCACTAACATTACTGCCATCAGCTGAATCACTCCTGCATACACGGTCCGTCTGCAGACTAGGCGTAACATGAGCTAACCCCTACAATATATATATATATATATATACAAAACTAGGACTCTATCTAGAGCAAAGTAATTTAACTTACTTTAATTTAAGTTCAAGTTTAAATCATGCATGCACATGCACATATGCATGTACATACCTGTGTATCAGGTGTTGTAGGATGATCTATTGCAATGATTGTATCCGATGTCTCCTTGGCTAGCTCAAGTAATGAAGTCTGAAGTGGACCAACCAGGCGACTTGGCAATGAAGAGGCTAAATGAAGAAGCATATCCACAGAACCTGACATTGATCCCGTCTGCAACTGCACCTCCTTAAGTGAATCTAGGGAGGGTTGGGATGTTTGATGCCCAACACGAGGCCTGATAGGTGTATCTGCCTCTGCAACAGCTAAATGATCTAAGGGTGGATCAGGATGTGGAGTACTTCCAGGCACCTAATGAGAAGGTCTCGTAGCCTGACAGGATCGTGATGCACTTTGTGAATGGCAAGCACTACCCACATGTCCTCTAACCTCACGTAAAGGGATACTGAGATTTGGAGCAATAAAAGCATATGACTCCAATAGGTCCTCAGAAAGATAACTCGCTATAGTCTGAAGCATATGGTCTCCTGTCAAACCATCTATGTCTATAGGAGACGAGACACCTGCAATAGCATAAGGATCAATAGCATGATCCGATGGTCTGGATTGTCCAGGATGACTCATCAAATATCTTCCCACACGATCAGAAGATATAATAGATGTGGTAGCTACAATATCACCTACACTGTCAATTGCTTCCCTTTGGGAAGCAAAGACAACCTGATCAGCAACATGGCCCAGGGTTGGGGAGATACCAGGCATCCTCTCCCCAACCAAGGCCCTATAAACTAGAGCTTGTAGATCTAGTTGACGATAGGCATCTCTATTAGTAACCTTGCCCCTCCCCTGACCAAAATATTCTGGCAAATCCAAGTAGTTCACCTTGAGGCCCATATGAGCCTTTGCATATAACTGTTGTGCAAAATATAAAGGAATTTGGTCATTATTGGGATAACGACCATGAGCGGTAAGAAAATGTGGATATATCAATGGGGCCATAAGAGGGTCTACAGATCTAGTCACTTGGTAGCCCCTCACATTAGGCTTACCAACATAAGATGGGAAACATTGGGATTTGATAGTCTCTTTCGAGACACTAAGCTGAATCGAAGCAAGAGAAACATCACTAGTAACCTCTTGCCGCATCTAGGCAAGAATAGCAACAAGAGTATGACCCGAATAAGCATGGGTGTCTCTTAGACTCTATCTAATGCGCTACAAGCTAGTTAAAACTGATTGACATGTGTCCCTATAAACCCCCGTTGTGTTGGGGTCAGAAAGAAGAGCTATCAATTTCTGAATCTTAGTATCTGTACATGTAAATATAGAAGGTCCAGGTGGTGGTGGTGCATGTGCCATAATATATATATCAACCTGAATTTGTGCATGTAAAAATAAATTAATTATTCCAATACATACATGCATGTGCATTAGGATGGCCATGTTGAACCAATTCTCTACAAGTATGACTAATATGTCACACCAACAACATAACATGATAGTGTCTACTTTGGACTATGGAACAAATGTATCAACATACACATCCTACATCAGACTAGATAGGGATGTGTTGCACTCGCCTATATCAACATACATTTCTTCTTTGATGTACAGGTGTGTACATTTGATACATTGTTCCACAACTTCCAAACATAGACACTAGTTATCACTGGTGTTGGTGAGGCATATCAGTCATCTTGTAGAGAATTGGTTAAACATGGCTGGATCCTAATGCAATTCCAACACGTTAAATAAATAGTTGAACAAGAGGGAAGATTTCATTTTAAAATGCATGGATGATTCTTTTACTTTTCAACTTGCACACAGACAGAGTAACATGCCACTTGTTCTACCAACTAAGATTTACCAATTTTAACTTGAAAGTAAATAAAGTCATGAATTCATAACAGGAATAATAAAATTTTTCCTTTGAACATTTGATATAATGCACATTTAAAACATATTTCAAACTTCTATTGCATAACCAAATTAGATTTCTCAATAAAAGAATTGAATATTCAACTTTTACAACTTTTTTTTATAAATTACATAGAAGCTTCAAGAGCTTAACTGATAAATAGAATCACATGTTTGTATACTTGTATGTCTTCAATACTCCCGGCCACCAACTGCATGAGGGGAAGCATCACTCGAGTGATTTACCTCCAACCACAGACTAATTGCGGTCCTCCGCACATTTACCAAATAGGTAAATGGCCCTACCCTTCAATGAAGGGATTGGTATAGCAACCTCAAAGTTAAGCCTAATTTGAGCAGGTGTTGTGTCCTACATTAACTAGTACTATCATACTATGGCTACAACCATCAAAATATGACATCTCTAATTAGTAATGCAAACTTGGAACACAGTGAAGCTAGACAGTGTAAACGTTGGCTATTTACACCACTTTGGCCAAAGTTTTCTTTGTCTCATATTCACGCACCCTTCTATCTCATCTGGGAAAGATGATAATCTCTATACTAGGGTATCTACCTCTTCTATGGATCACATAGCCCAAGGTTAACCTATTACATGCTTTACTAGGATACATATATCGAAGTAATACCACTTGAATCATATTTTCACTATATTTCCCCTTGTACAATTTTCCTATACAAATACCAATCAATGATTGATTCACAATTCCATCTAGGTAAAATCCAAACCATAGACACTATCTCACATTCAAAATACAAATTTACATACTAATATATATATATATAGACATTCACATCAAAAATTCAACATTGCAATTGCTTAAAAACAATACATCACATTATTTTTGAAAACAGGAAAAACATAGAGAAGGAGAAATAAATCCCATGCCTGAGAATATAGCTCCAAATGGATCAAATACTCTTCTACGTACGACCTTCCAATACTCTAGATCGCTCCTCCAAATTAGACAATTTACAAAAGTAAAAATGACAAACTTTCAACACTAACGCAAAACTCAAATTTGAAAAGGAAAGACTCTTGATTAGATAATGGTGCAATTAAAAATGAGGGAGAGTACCCCCTTTTATACTACAACCAATTCAAAAATATCGATATAATGTCGACATGCTTAACCAACTCAAAAAAATGTTGACACTATGAAGACATGCTTACAAATTCTAAAATTAGTTCATAAAATAAAACAACCTTCTAAAAAAAAAGTGTTTGTTAAAAATTAAAAAAAATGAAATAAAATAAAATAACTGATATCCTAAGCACATATATTAAGTGCTATTTGAAAGGTTTAAAAAAAACAAAATAGAAGAGGGAAGGGAGTATCGCCCGAGTCTAAGCGATTTATGCGCTGCACCATGTCTTAAGGTCTACGTGCCTTTTAAGGTTTATTAAACTTTTCAAAAGACACTTAAAAGGCTTAAAGGGGGGGGGAAGCAGGGCGTGTGCCTAAAAAGTTAAAAACATTTCCAAAAGCCATAAACACCATTCGGTAAAACATATGAAACATATTCTCTTTTTTTAAAAAAGAACATTAACCCCCTTTTTAAAAGCACTAAAACCTTAATTTTTATTATACTTCTTTTATTATGAAATTAAACACCTTTAATCCTATTATTTATTTTAATATATTTATTATTATTATTTTTTTTTATAAAACTATTCTTTTATTATTATTATTTTTATTAAATATTATTTATATATTTCTATTCTTCTAATTATCATAGAACAATATTTACAAAAATCAATTTCCGCAAAAATGATAAAATCATATTTCCGTTTTTAAGAGAAAATAATAATAATATTTATATTAAATACATATATATATAGAGAGAGAGAGAGACGATAAATATATATTTATATATATTCACATATGTATAAATTTATCATCGTAAAATCAAATATAACTCATAATAAAAAATGCATATAAAGTCATAAAATCTTCATAGACTTATCGTCGAAGAACATAAGAGAGACGATAATTCTTGCATAGGCCAAATCGACATCTCCATATCTATGAGCAATATGCTCATGAATATACATAGGTATGTCTACCTACATATGTTCATGCTCATATCGACTCACGTATAAGAACGTATCGTGGACTTGCACGAGCTTTAATTATCTCAAAGAAACCAAACACTTAACAACATGTAGGTTCGATCAACCAATCAAGACTCAAGATACATAACTCAGATCACTTACCGCTACCCATACTGACTCGACTCAACCTAGGTCAAAATAGGATGTGTGTGTGTTGCTCAGTTTAGGCTTCTCTTTTACGTTTACCAGACCAAGTCCTTCTCCTGAGTGATACCTCCCCTCTTTTCTAGAGGGACAACCTGTTCCTACATCCACTTAGATCATCGCAAGAGTAGTTAACTAATTAAAATATAATCATTAATTAACAATAACCACATTCAATACAAGACATTGCATTGTTATTTTTCTCATCATATTGCATTCAAGATAGATAACACAGATAGATGCAAAGATTCATAAATACTTCAATTTTCACAAAATATCCAATCTATAGTAAATGGATAAAAACACATATACAGATGCAGAAATCCATAATCACTCACTTTCCAAACAAATTAACCAAACTAGGTAAATAGTAAGTAGATAGAAACACATGGGGTGTAACATACTCCCCCCTTGTGAATCATTGTTCCCGATGATCTTTAAGTATCAAGCATTATCATAACATAGTAAAGCATAAAGAGTATCATATCACAAAACATATTGTTTTTCAAGAACTTTTAAAATCCAAAATAACTTGCGAAAATTTTTGCTTTATCTCAGCATAATCTTCCTAGGTGGTAGAATCTTCTACATACTGATCCCATTGGACCTTGCATTGCAGAACCTCTCTATTATGTAAGTGAAGCTTACGAGTTTTGAGCACCTTGAGAGGCTCGATTGTTACCAACCCTAGGTCGTGTACCTGTAAAGCATTCTAGTCAATAACATGGTTATCCCCTGGAACATACTTCTTAAGATATGACACATGAAAAACATTATGCGTCCTAGCAAGAGCTAGGGGCAAAGCAATTCTATATGCAATAGGATTGACAACTTCTAGGACCTCAAATGGACCTACATAGCGTGGGGCTAGTTTGGATGACTTTCCAAACTTTACCAAACTCTTATGGGGTTTTACTCTCAACAACACCTTATCCCCAACAAAAAAATTCCTAGGAACCTATTTGGCATCTGCATAACTCTTTTGCCTGTCATTCCCTTCTGCCAACCTTTGCTTGATAATCTTAACTTGTTCTTCCATATCTGACAGCATTTCTGGCCCAAGACTTATCCTATCTTCTAGCTTTTCCTAGCTTATAGGAGTTCTACATTTCCTACCATACAATGCTTCAAACGAAGCCATCTTTATTATAGAATGATAAGAGTTATTGTATGCAAACTCTACCAAAGGTAAATAATCCTCCCATTTGTATTGTTGATCCATACAATACATCATTAGAAGATCTTCCAGTACTTGGTTAACTCTTTCCGTTTGCCCATCTATTTCTGGATGATAAGCTGAACTTATATTTAACTGAGTTCCTAGAGAAGAAAACAAGGTTTGACAAAACCTAGAAGTTACACAAGCATCCCTGTTAGAAATAATCTTTTTGGGAATCCCATGCAATCTAAACACCTCTTGAATAAAATTTTGAGCTATTACTGGAGCTCCATCTGAAAGATTACCTGGTATGAAATGCGCTACCTTAGTAAGCTTGTCTATGACCACTAGAATGGCATTGTGCTTATTCCTTGACATTGGAAGACCTTGCACAAAATCTATGCTAATAGCATGCCACTTACTTTCTGGTATATCATGAGGATATAGTAAACCTGTAGGATGATGATGTTCTGCTTTTACTCTCTAACATTCTAAACAACTTGCCACAAACCTTGTGGTATCCCCTTTCATCCCTTTCCAGAAATATAATGGCTTTACATCTACTAACATCTTGCTAACACTAGGATGCCCCAAGTATGGTGCATTATGAACTTCTTTCCATACAAAATTTCCTTAGTTCACCAACATCAGGTACATAAATTCTTCCATTAAATCTCAATAATCCATTTGGTCCAAAACTAAATCCTTCATACATCTTATCTTGCAAATCTCTTGAGAGTGCTTGCTTGACTTGTTCATAGAACTCGTCACCCTTGGATCCTTGCAATACTCGACTTTTGAAGTCCATCTGAATTACTACCAAAGAAGATATATGCCTTTTTCGACTTAAGGCATCAACAACTCTGTTTTCCTTTCCCTTGATGTAGTTAATGTCAAAATCATAGTTTGATATCAACTCTAACCACCTTCTTTGCCTTGCATTAAGATTGGGTTGTGTAAACAGATACTTCAAACCATGATGGTTCATTTTCAGTTCAAAAGGTTTACCCATTAGATAGTGTCTCCACATATGCAATGCATGAACTATTGTTGCTAACTCCAAATCATGTGAAGCATAATTTTGTTCATAAGGCTTTAGCTTCCTTGACTCATATGCAATGACTTGCCCTCCTTGCATCAATACTCCACCTAGACCTTCTCCTGATGCATCCATGATTACTACAAAATTACCTTCTGGATCTGGCACTTTCAAAATCAGAGTTGTGGTCAACTTCTTCTTTAGGACATCAAATGCCTCTTGACATTTTTCGGTCCATTCAAACTTTTTCCATTTCCTCTGAAGAGATGTGATAGGAAAAGCTATACTAGAAAAGTTTTTCACAAACTTATGATAATATCTAGCCAAACCCATAAAACTTCTTACTTCAGAAACATCTTTGGCACTGGCCACTCAAGTATTGCTTTGATCTTGGCTGGATCAACTGCAATCCCTTTGGCTGAAATCACATGGCCCAAATACTGTACTTCCTTCTGAAAGAAGGTACACTTGGAAAGTTTCTCATACAGCTTATGCTCTCTTAGCCATTGGAGTACCATTTTCAAATGTTGAAGATGTTCCTCTTCACTCTTGGAGTAAATCAAAATATCATCCAAGAAGACCAAAACAAATTTATCCTAGTCTCTAAATACACTATTCATAAGGTTCATGAATGTTGCAAGTGCATTTGTTAACCCAAAAGGTAAGACTGTAAACTCATAATGGCCATACCTTCTTCTGAAAGCAGTCTTAGAGATGCCTTCGTCCTTGATTCTCAACTGGTGATATCCTGACCTTAGATCAATTTTGGAAAACACAGTTACACCTCACATCTGATCAAAGAGATCATCAATACGCAGCAACAGATACTTATTATTCACTATTGCTTTATTGAGCATCATGTAATCTATACACAATCACAATGTTCCATCCTTCTTGACAAAGATCATTGGCGCTCTCCAAGGTGAAACACTTGGCCTTATCAATCCTTTGGACAATAATTCTTCCAACTGAGATTTTAACTCCATCAATTCAGTTGTCGTCATTCTATATGGTACCTTGGAGATAGGTTCTGATCTTGGAATAAGGTCAATGGAGAAATCAAACACTCTTTTGGGAGCTAATCCTGGTAATTCTTCTGGAAATACATCTACAAAATCTCTAAGGATAGGGTATTTCTCCATAACTATCCTTTTTGTATTTTCTATTTCTCCATCCTCAACTTCACACTCCTCAAGTTTTTCCATTTTTATTGCAAAGAGTTGGTAGCCCTTCTTCTTTGCCCTATGCATCTGAACAGCTGAGATCTGTCACAACTTAACTTCTCTAGGTGTCCCTTATAAAGATACATAGTTTCCAAGATCATCTAAGCATTCAACAGCTTTTGCATGACAATCTACCTTAGCCCTATGCCTCCATAACCAATTCATCCCTAAGATGACATCATAAGACCCTAAGAGAGCTACATACAAATTGACTTCCGTAGAGAAAGTAGGAAGTTCAACCCTTGCTTCAAACAGACATTGATCCACCCTAGCTCTTATCCGGTTTGCGTATTCAACAACCCATGATTTTTTCATATAACCAGCTCTTCTAGACATTTTACTAGCTAATCTAGGTGACATAAAGTTTTATGTGGCACCAGTATCTATTAAAATAGAAATGGATATACCAGATAAAGTACCTAATATTTCCACTAGAGTGATCTGGTATTCATCTTGTTTATTATTTACTACACCGTGTATCCTTTGCTGAAATACCTCCTGCTGTGGTGCAAGAGAATTACCACGAGGTTGCGATCCTGATGGCTTGTTGGGGCATTGGCTAGCATAGTGTTCACCACCACAGTTGAAACATCCTTTAATTGGCCCCTTCTTTCTAGGAGCTCTCTCTAAATTTGTGATGTTCCTAGTAGCATTGTTGAAGTTACTATTGTTATTTCCTTTCTAGTCCTTCTTTGGTTCACTCTAATTATTCTAAAATTATTTTCTCCTTGCTTTTGAAATCCTTGCACCTCATTAGGTTTTCTAGAAGTTTGCTTATTCTGAGACCAGTTAAACTTTTTCCTATTCTTTTCATAGTAGTTGGTGATAGACTTCAATTTCTGCTCTTGCTTTAGATCTTTCTCATGTACAAGGTCCATGGTGGTAGGACCATGCATATCCACTTCTCCACCTATCTGATTGTTCAAGCCCATAATGAACTTTCTTATGCGGAATCGCTCATCATCTTGATACATAGGCACATACCTCAGAAGACATGTGAACTTCTCCCAGTATTCACTAACCGAGGAGTCTCCTTGCCTCAAATTCTAAAAATCTAAGAGCTTTTAATCATAGAAAAGTTGGGGTAACCAACGTTTTCAGAATATTTCCACAAATTTTGTCCAAGTGAGTTGAGTTGAACTAATTCCTAGTTCTGTCTTCTTACTCATCCACCAACTGGATGCTTCAACTGCCAACTCAAAAGCTCCCCATACCGCCTTAGTGACCTCAAAATAGTTTCTAATCTCAAAGTATTTTTCCATTTCCACAAGCCATGCCTCGGCCACACCCCCACTAGCGCTACCTCCAAACTTTGGAGGTGTAATTTTTCTCATATCTCGAGATAGCTCCTTTACCATCTTTCTTCTTTTAGTCCTTTTAGTATATTTTCGAGATGAGGACTGGGTTTGGGATTGTGATCCCTCATTTTCATGTTCACTTGCTCGAGTGTGAACGCAAGAATCTTCTCCCTCTTTCTCACCATTAGGGGCTTTTTTTCCTGCTTCATTCTTTTCTTTTTGCTCTAAGATCCCTACTCTTTCCCTAGTCTCTATCATCATTGCAAGAATACAATCCAACTTTGTGTTCATGTCCCCTGACCCTTGTCCTACTTCTTCACTCCCTCTAGGGTTACTTCTAGTCTGAACCATTCTTTCCTATAAAGTTTACCCTGTAGGTTCCATTAAGGTTAGATTCTTTGATTGTTTACTTATCATTCATAAATCATCTAACTTTTCCAAAAGGAACATTATAATCATAACATTTTTCCAAAAGACATATAACACAAGCTTTTGATAAGAAAACCTTCTTTTATTCATAGAGATAAGGATTTAAATATCCTTGGATTTACATTGAATGACTATTAAGATAGTCTGAAGGAGAGTATCCATTAGATTCACTCTCATCCACAGGGGTGAGTGGAGTATATGCCTCTGATTTTTCTTCTGATACATAATCTCAGGGTACATATCCCTCCGACTCATCATTGGAATAAATTACAATTATCTCAGACAAGGAAGGAATACGTGGATCCCTAAACAACATAGCGGGGCTCACACTATTTTCCAAGGGCATATCCCAAGAAAGTGGTAAGGATGCCGACTTGGTTGGAGACACCGATGGTAGATGATTAAAGTTGGCATCATCCCTCATTCTTCTTTTCTCTTGGCTCATGTGAGAAAGTGCATGACTCAGGTTTTCCTCATCTCCTAGCCATACTTCAATAACATTGTTGGTTCCCTTGATGGTTTGAACAAGGGCTTCCCTTTCTTTCTTGACCTTGAGGTAGCGCTCGTTCCTAGTGACTGATTTCCTCGCAGTCATCCTGATACGCACCATCCTGGCACAAGAATTCCAACATTAGACTCATAATATTGGATAGGAAATCTGATGTAGGAGCATCCCTAGTTCAAGAGTAATCTTGCATCAACCAAAAATATTTGTATTTTAGTTCTTTCATTTTCCAATTTAGTTCAGGCAGTTCAATCAGAAGTAGTTCAGCTTGTGGTCCGGTTTTGGCAATTCACACCTTGCAGATCTGGACTTAGTATCTACATTCATTCATCTACATCATATCAAGAATTCAAACATTTGGATCAATTACCAAGAGGATATCACTATCAAAAGATCAACTATTTTCTCAGTGCAGAGCATTCTAGCAGTTCATGATAATCAACTAAAGGAGAAGGCTTGCGGATCATTCCCTGACTTACGGATCTCAATGACACATCATTCAATGTCCTTTGGTTCATGGCCGACCTTCCCCAAGGGTCCGTACATTGTTCTATTCATTTGAGGAAGTGTTCTATGCATTTAGGTCCGACCTATCTGTGAACACGTTATAGCTCTTCATTGGAGTTTGTGACCTTCCTTGGCCAACGCAGAGGAATCTATTGGTCCGAAAATAATATATATTGATGTAATAGATCCTTAGGAAAGCAATTAGCAATTGATTCATAGTTCATAGTTTAGATTTGTGTGAAGGAGCTTCAAAGCTTTATCTTGCGCATGTAAGTAATCAGGCCTGTGAGCCCAGATTGTAAGCCTGCATGTTGCCGACTAGATTGTATTTGAATTCTATGATAAACTGGATGACTGAATCTACATTTGATCCATTTCCTTGAGTTGTTTCCATTGTGTTTACTCTTGTTGTATGGTCTAGATGGTTCATTCTGTGAACCCTCCTACCGTGACTGTACCAAGTGGTATCAGAGCGAAGGTTTGAATATTGGAGAGCGAATTGAGCGAATTGGCGAAGGAGATTCTATAAGATCTTGTTGTGAGTAGATCGTCAATTTGAGGTAGGTTACTTGTGTACAACGGATCACCGAACCTAAGGTAGTTTGTACTTGATCCTAGGAAGAATGTCTCTACGAAGAGTTCCTCCTATTGGTATAATGGCTAATAGAATGGATGAGATGATGGAATTGATGAGAACAATGTGAATTCATTTGGATTCTATTGAAGAAGATAGGCGAAGAGGATTGACACCGAGACCTAATATTGAAAGTGATGATGAAGAAGAATTTCAATCTACTGAAAAAACTGGCGAAACCCTATAAGGCAATGAAGAAGAGGAGTCAGATCAGATAAAGATGTTGTGAGTTATTTCAAAGATTGGAAAGATACCTAGATTTGATGTACCGAACTATACTGGTAATTTGAATCCTGAAGAGTTGATTGACTAGATAAATTATATGGAAGAATACTTTGAATATGATGAAATTGAAGATCAGGTGAAGTTTGCAAAGACAAAATTGAAAGGACATGCTACTATATGGTGGAAAGAAGTTCAGTTGGAAAGAAACAAAAGAGGAAAAGAAAAGATTACAAAGTGGGACCGGATGGTGACAAAGTTGAAGAATCAGTTCATACCTGCTGACTATGAGTTGGAATTGTTGGAAAGATTGCAAAACCTGACACAAAAGGAGAAATCTGTGAAGGAGTACATTGAAGAATTTCATAAGATGATCATAACGATAGGACATAGTAAAGCAAGAAAGGTGAAAGTGGCAAGATACATCAATGGACTGAGATTGAACATTTAAGAAGAATTGAGTTTGATAAGGATGACATCTTTGGAAGAAGCATATCAATTTGCCCTGAAAGTTGAAGAGAAGCTAAATAAGAAGCATGATCAGAGATAGAGAGGTAGAAGAGGTAAATTTTAGAGAGGTAAAACATTTTCTAGATATGATAGATCATTTGTGGAGCAGAACAAGTTTGACAGCCCATTTAAGAAGGATGGCAGAGATAATAATGCTTACCAGAGAGATGACAGAAATTTTTACCGGAGAGGAAACCCTAGTGCGTACTAGAATGAAGGATACAGAAGAGAAGGAAGAGGATTTGATAAGAGAACATTCAGAGGTACTTGTTTCAAGTGTGGAGGTGAAGGACATAGAGCATTTGAATGTAATCAGGGTAGTACAAGCAAGAGGACAGAAAACAGTGGAAGAGCAACCTATGTTGAAGAAGAACCTGTTGAATCACCCAGTTTTGTTGGTAAACCTGAGAAAGGAGAATCATTGGTGATGAGGAGAGCACTATTTCAAATAGAGGCAAATGAGGAACCATCACAGAAGAAAAGTCTATTCAGAACTAGATGCAAATCCTAAGGTAAGTGTTCTAAAGTTGTGATTGATAGTGGTAGTTCAGATAACCTAGTTTCAGAGGAGAAGGTGACTAAGCTAAAGTTGGAAAGATTGAAACACCCTAAGCCCTATCAGATAGCATGGATTCAAGATGATCATAAGGTACTAGTGAGTGAACAATGTTTGGTGAAATTTCATATTGGATCTTATCATGATGAAGTCTTGTGTGATATTATGCCTATGGATGTTTGTCATATCTTGTTGGGTAGACCTTGGCAGTATGATAGAAAAGTTATACATGATGGGAGAAAGAATACTTACACTATAACAGCAAATGAGAAAAGAATTACCTTGATTCCTTTGGAGGATGCTCCTAAAGATGTGTTATGTGGGAATGCTAGAATCTGTTTGGTAGATGGAAGGAAATTTTTGGATGGTTTGAAATAGGAAAGTATGTGTTATGCCTTGATTCCTAAGAAGCCTAAAGTAGTGAAGAAAGAAACTGAACCAGATGAGATAAGAGAGTTGCTGACAGAGTATGAAGACATCATATCAGATAATTTACTTGATGGATTACCACCTATAAGGAGTATCAGTCATCACATGGATCTTATACCAGGAGCAAGTTTGCCTAACAAAGCAACACATAGAATGACACCGGTAGAGAATAAAGAACTAAATAGACATATACAAGAGTTGCTGAGGAGAGGTTTGATCAGAGAAAGTTTGAGCCCTTGTGCAGTACCTACAGTCTTGGCACCGAAGAAGGATGGAGAATGGAGAATGTGTACTAACTCTAGAGCAATAAACAAGATCACAGTTAAGTATAGATTTCCTTTACCTAGGATGGATGATATTATGGATTGTTTGAGTGGAGCAAGATATTTCACAAAGATAGATTTGAAGAGTGGATACCATCATATCAGAATCAGAGAAGGAGATGAATGGAAGACCACTTTTAAGACAAATGAAGGATTCTATGAGTGGTTAGTGATGCCCTTTGGATTGACAAATGCATCGAGTACTTTCATGAGGTCGATGAATGAAGTTCTAAAGAAATTTTTGGGTAAGTTTGTGATTGTATACTTGGATGATATTCTAATTTTCAATAAAATGAAAGAACATTTGTGGCATATTAGACAAGTTTTGCAAAGACTGAGAGAGGAGAAATTGTTGATAAACGTCAAGAAGTGTAGTTTCATGAAGGAAGAGTTGGTATATTTGGAATTTGTGATTTTTGCAGAAGGATTGAAGATGGACCCTGAGAAAGTGAGAGCAATTGTTGAATGGCCTACACCAGAGAGCATTGGAGAGGTTAGATCATTTCATGGATTAGCTAGTTTCTACCAGAAGTTCATCAGAAATTTCAGTTCAGTTTATAACCCTATGACAGAGAAAATGAGAGGTGACAGAAAAGATTTCAAGTGGACATCTGGAGTAGATAAGATTTTTGAGTTGTTGAAGTAGAAAGTGATAGAGCAACCTGTTTTGGCATTACCGGATTTCAATAAGGTATTTCAAGTTGATTGTGATGCTAGTGGAAATGCAATTGGAGCAGTGTTAAGTTAAGAAGGTAGACCTATAGCTTATTTTAGTGAGAAGTTGAATAATGCAAGGAAAAGATATTCATTTTATGATCAAGAGTTCTATGCCATAATTCAAGCCTTGAATAAGTGGAGACATTACTTGTTGCCTAAGGAGTTTGTGTTGTATACAGATCATCAAGCTTTGCAATATTTGAACAGTTAAGGTAAGTTGAATCAGAGACATATGAGATGGGTAGAGTTCATGTAGAGTTATACTTTTTTGTTGAAGCATAGGAGTGGTAAATCAAACAAAGTTGTTGATGCCTTGAGTAGAAGAAGAAACTTGTTGACAGAGATAAGAGTTGAAGTGTTGGGTTTTGATGAATTGAAGAACATGTATGAGTGAGACATTGATTTTGTAGAACCTTGGAAAGCATGTAAGGAACCTATTGTGATAGATAGAAGTAAGTGGTTGGACTATTTCATTCAAGAAGAGATGTTGTTTAAAGGAAGTCAGTTGTGCATACCTAGAAGTTCAATGAGGGATAATTTGATCAAGGAGAAGCATAGCGGTGGATTGGCAGGACACTTTGGCATTGATAAGACAGTGGCTATGGTGAGTGAAAAATACTTTTGGCCTTAGATACATAAGGATGTTAGGAGATTTGTGCAAAGTTGTAGAGTTTGTCAAGTTACAAAAGGGAGTAGTCAGAACACCGGATTGTATAAACCTTTGGCAGTACCGGAGAGACCTTGGGAAGACATAATCATGGATTTTGTAATGGGATTGCCTAGGACACAGAGAGGACATGATTCAATATTTGTAGTGGTTGACATCTTTTTAAAGATGCGTCATTTCATACCCTGTAAGAAGACAATTGATGCAGTGCATGTAGCTGACCTATTTTTCAAAGAGATTGTAAGATTGCATGGATTACCTAAGAATATAGTTTCAGACAGAGATACAAAGGTTTTTGGATACTTTTGGAGGACACTTTGGAAGAAGATGAAGATATATTTGAAGTTCAGTTCAACTTTTCATCCACAAACAGATGGATAGATAGATGTAGTGAATAGGAGTTTGGGAAACTTGTTGAGATGTTTGGTTGGAGACAAAGCCAGAAGTTGGGATTTGATTCTTTCACAAGTAGAGTTTGCATACAATAATTTAGTAAACAGGAGCACCAGAAGAACACCTTTTGAGATTGTTACCAGAGTGAATCCTAGAGGAGTGGCAGAATTGAGGAACATTTGTATGGAAAAAAAGAGAAGTGCTAAAGCAGAAAAATTTGTAGACTATATGAAGACAGTGCATAATCAGGTGAAGAAACATTTGGAGGATATGAACAGTAAGTACAAAGAGAAGGCAGATGAGAAGAGAAGATATAAGGAATTTGAAGTTGGAGATGAGGTGATGGTGTACTTGAGAAAAGAAAGATTTCCAGTTGGGACATATAACAAGTTGAAGATGAAGAAGTTTGGACCTTGTAGGATACTCAGGAAATTTGATTCAGGAAATGCATATGAAGTGGAATTACCAGGGTATTTCACCTATTTTTAACATTGCATATCTTTATCAGTATCATGAAGCAGAGTTCAGTGATAGCATGGAAGAAGACTTGAAGAAACAATTACCACAACAAGCACCAGAACAGATTGAAGACATTTTGGATAGCAAAGTTAGACGTAGCACTAGAGGAAGACATTACAAAGAATATCTTGTGAAGTGGAAAGGTAGACCGGAAGAAGATTCATCATGGATTTCTCAGGCTGAGGTGGACCGTCTTGGTTCCCCCTATCCCCTGCAAAGTGAGGGACTCACTTTTTTTCAATAACCCCAGATGTCTGATGTAGAAGCATCCCTGGTTCAAGAGTAATCTTGCATCAACCAAAAACATTTGCGTTTCAGTTCTTTCATTTTCCAGTTTAGTTCAGGCAGTTTAGTCAAAAGCAGTTCAACTTGTGGTCTGGTTTTGGCAATTCACACCTTGCGAATCTAGACTTAGCATCTACATCATATCAAGAATTTAGAGCATTTGGATCAGTTATTGAGAGGATATCACTATCAGAAGATCAACTATTTTCTCAGTATAGAGCATTCTAGCAGTTCCTGACCCTGACTTGCAGATCTCAATGACACATCATTCAATGTCCTTTGGTTCATGGCTAACCTTCCCCAAGGTTCCGCACATTGTTCCATTCATTTGAGGAAGTGTTATATGCATTTAGGTCTGACCTATCTGTGAATACATTACAGCTCTTCATTGGAGTTTGTGACCTTCCTTGGCCAACGTGGAGGAATCTATTGGTTTAAAATGATATATATTCATGTAATACATCCTTAGGAAAGCATTTAGCAATTGATTCATAGTTCATAGTTTAGATTTGTGCGAAGGAGCTTCAAAGCTTTATCTTGCGCATGTATGTAATCAGGCATGTGAGCCCAAATTGTAAGCCCGCATGTTGCCGGCCAGATTGTATTTGAATTCATAACAGGAATAATAAAATTTTTCCTCTAAACATTTTATATAATGCACATTTAAAACATATTTCAAACTTCTATTCCATAACTAAATTACATTTCTCAATAAAAGAATTGAATATTCAACTTTTACAACTTTTTTTATAAATTACATAGAAGCTTCAAGAGCTTAACTGATAAATAGAATCACATGTTTGTATACTTGTCTATCTTCAATACTCCCGGCTACCAACTGCATGAGGGGAAGCATCACTCAAGTGATTTACCTCCAACCACGGACTAATTGTGGTCCCCCGCATATTTACCAAACAGGTAAATGGCCCTACCCTTCAATGAAGGGATTGGTATAGAAACCTCAAAGTTAAGCCCAATTTGAGCAGGTGTTGTGTCCTACATTAACTAGTACTATCATACTATGGCTACAACCATCAAAATATGACTTCTCTACTTAGTAATGCAAACCTGGAACACAGTGAAGCTAGACAGTGTAAACGTTGGCTATTTACACCACTTTGGCCAAAGTTTTCTTTATCTCATATTCACCCACCCTTCTATCTCGTCTGGGAAAGACAAAAATCTCTATACTAGGTTATCTACCTCTTCCATGGATCACATATCCCAAGGTTAACCTATTACATGCTTTACTAGGATACATATATCGAAGTAATACCACTTGAATCCTATTTTCACTCTTTCCCCTTGTACAATTTTCCTATACAAATACCAATCAATGATTGGTTCACAATTCCATCTAGGTAAAATCTAAACCATAGACACTATCTCACATTCACAATACAAATTTGCTAACTAGATATATAAGTGTGTGTATATATATATTATTAATAGACATTCACATCGAAAATTTAACATTGCAATCGCTTAAAAACAATACATCACATTATGTTTTGAAAATAGGAAAAACATAGAGAAGGAGAAATAAATCCCATGCCGGAGAATATAGCTCCAAATGGATCAAATACTCTTCTTCTTACGACCTTCCAATACTCTAGATTGCTCCTCCAAATTAGACAATTTACAAAAGCAAAAACGACAAACTTTCAACACTAACGCAAAACTCAAATTTGAAAAGGAAAGACTCTTGATTAGATAATGGTGCAATTAAAAATGAGGGAGAGTACCCCCTTTTATACTGCAACCAATTCAAAAATGTTGATATAATGTCGACATGCTTAACCAAATCAAAAAAATCTTGAAATTATGAGGACATGCTTACAAATTCTAAAATTAGTTCATAAAACAAAACAACCTTCTAAAAAAAAGTGTTTGTTAAAAATTTTTAAAAAATAAAATAAAATAAAATAACCGATATCCTAAGCATTGTTTGAAAGGTTTACAAAAATGAAATAGAAGAGGGAAGGGAGTATCGACCACCCCGATTCTAAGCGCTTTATGTGTTGCACCATATCTTAAGGCCCGCATGCCTTTTAAGGTTTATTAAACTTTTCAAAAGACACTTAAATGGCTTAAGGGGGGGGCACGTGCCTAAAAAGTTAAAAACATTTCCAAAAGCCATAAACACAATTCGGTAAAACATATGAAACATATTCTCTTTTTTTTTTTTAAAGAACATTAACCCCCTTTTTATTAAAAGCACTAAAACCTTAATTTTTATTATACTTCTTTTATTATGAAATTAAACACCTTTAATCTTATTATTTATTTTAATATATTTATTATTATTTTTTTTTTTATAAAACTATTATTTTATTATTATTATTTTTATTAAATATTATTTATATATTTCTATTCTTCTAATTACCATAGAACAATATTTACGAAAATCAATTTCTGCAAAAATGATAAAATCGTATTTCTGCTTTTAAGAGAAAATAATAATAATATTTATATTAAATACATATAGAGAGAGAGAGAGACGATAAATATATATTTATATATATTCACATATGCATAAATTTATCATCGTAAAATCAAATATAACTCATAATCAAAAATGCATATAAAGTCATAAAATTTTCATAGACTTATCGTTGAAGAACACAAGAGTGACAATAATTCTTGCATAGGCCAAATTGACATCTCCATATCTATGAGCATTACGCTCATGAATATACGTAGGTATGTCTACCTACATATGTTCATGCTCATATTGACTCACGTATAAGAATGTATCGTAGACTTGCATGAACTTTAATTATCTCAAAGAAACCAAACACTTAACAACATGTAGGTTTGATCAACCAATCAAGACTCAAGATACATAACTCAGATCACTTACCGCTACCCATACTGACTCGACTCAACCTAGGTCAAAATAGGATGTGTGTGTGTGTGTTGCTCAGTTTAGGCTTCTCTTTTACATTTACCAAACCAAGTCCTTCTCCTGAGTGATACCTCCCCTCTTTTCTAAAGGGACTACCTGTTCCTGCATCCACTTAGATCATTGCAAGAGTAGTTAACTGATCAAAATATAATCATTAATTAACAATAACCACATTTAATACAAGACATTGCATTGTTCTTTTTCTCATCATATTGCATTCAAGATAGATAACACATATAGATGCAAAGATTCATAAATATTTCAATTTTCACAAAATATCCAATCTATAGTAAATGGATAAAAACACATTTACAGATGCAGAAATCTATAATCACTCACATTCCAAACAAATTAACCAAACTAGGTAAATAGTAAGTAGATAGAAACACATGGGGTGTAACAGAGAGAGATTTTAACTTTTCCAAATCTACACATACATGTGTAATGTTGAACATGTATCAATGTCATAAAAATGAATACCATGTGTGCAATAAAACATTTAAGTCATTCAGGTACTCCATGTACACTTTCTTTCTTTACAGTGTTCACACACTTACCAAGGGAGAGAGCGATAAAGAGATTTCTTTTGAAATCATTATAGCACATCTAGTTTCAACAATTAAAGATATAAAATAATGAACATTACACACTAAGAACAAGGATACAACCAATGACTATACATATCTAGTTACCATGGAAATATATGACTAATTGATTAGGCATTTAAAATCACTTTAATTGATTAGGCATTATATAATTTGGTTTGATTCATTTTGTATTACTTATAGTACATTCACTAAATTAGACATGTTTTTATTAAAGTATTTTTCTTGACCTTGAGTGATTAAGGATGCTATGAATTTATCTATATTTTCTTGCTACATCTATAGAAAGCATATGTGTTAAGTACAAAAAACATGACTCCCAGGTCTACTATATCTAGTTGGCACATCCCCACCACTACCAGTTTTGCAAAAAATAGCATCAAGTTCTAAGTATTCCAAAATCATTGAAGGAAGCTAGTTAAATATGAAGTTCATCTTATGAAATTAAAATCTAGCATCCATTATGTGTTCAAAGACTACTATTGGAAAAAATGTTTAATAGATAGTTAAGATAGATAATTCACATGATACTCATATACATTGGAATCATAAATTTACCAAGTCCCATCAGGCTGAGCTAAGTAAACAAATGATTTACAAAATTTATCTCAATTTTTTCAATCAGTTGTAGAGCAAACAAGTCACATAGTTCAATTCAACTTCTAGGACTCTAATTAACCTCCAAAGAATTCTAGAAGGTGCCCTAAAATGAATGGGGCCATGAGATGGTTTCGTATTCATTCTCTTTCTTAAAAATGGAGGTACTTCATTTTCTGGCAAACAAGTCCACCTAACAAATAGATCTCTTCACATTGCACAACCACCACTTGTTGGCCATTGAGGAGCTCCTTGGATAGACTAGAGATGCTCGAGGCATCCAAACATGTGGTGATGTGCATCCATCACAACTACCTTGGCATAGATCCTTGAATCGCTCACCATTTTGTCCTCTCCTCTCCTCGACACAACATTATACTTCCAAATTTTGCATACATGGCTACTTGGACATTTGCAACAATAGATCTTAAGGAGGTTCAACTTCTTGTGAGGGAGCATGGCCTATCTAAGGTAGGTGTGGCCCTCTTCTAGTTTCATTTTAATTCTTTTTAATGGTTGTCCCTCCCTTTATTAGTAAAACAAAATAAAATAAATGTAGCAAAGCTACAGCCATTATGTTACCAAAATGCTATCAATGCCAATTAATTTTAAATAGATTTGGCTCTGTAATGGCCGCCACTATCATGCACTCAACTTGTTAATTTTTACATTATAATAAATTGTCTTAAAAGCCTTTGCTTTCCCTCACTAACTACCAAAACTACTTATGGGAAAGTAACTCCCAAAACTAACAATAATAAACTAACATTTAATTATTTAAATACTAGAACAAGTCACTAAGGTGACTTTATTTGTAATATATTTATTTATTAATTATATACTAAAGATGTAACAATTCCAACAATTTAATGAGAATATTTAGGAAAATTTAGTATGAGTCTCAAATGATTTTAGTGTAGATATTTTATTTTTGATTTTTTAAACTCCTGTAATGGTGAAAAGGTCATCCCTAATACTTTTCCCTAATCATTTTGGACTTATTTTGACCTATTATTCTTGATGTCATAACTAATGTCTAAATGGCATATTTTGTGTAGAGAATTGACATCCAATTTATACCTTATTTGAATATATGTCCTTATTCTCTAGTGGTCCAAACCTAACCCTTTGAATATATTTTGTTTCTTGTTGTAGTTTAAAATTGTAGTTATGATTTTGAACTTGGTTCAAAACCACATGTGCGGTATTTCCCCATTTTTCTAAAATTAAATTTAAACATGGGCCCAAGCTAACTTGCCTCCAACTAGTTGTTACCCACGTGCTGATTGATATTCAAATTTGTGCACTAGGTTACATTGTATTAGAGGTTGAAGCCCTAGTTAATTTTAGACATCCACATGATTAATTAGAGTATCATATCATTGTATCATTTGAACAGCTAGGAGCATTGCATTATCATTTAACTATAAGGATGGACATAGGTATTTACATTTCTACTTGGCATGTCTTCAAACTTGTTCCAAAAATTGTTATAACAATCCACTTGAGTTTGACTAAGGTACAAGGGGGAAGTAATTTGACTTCTCATCCCCATGTTGAATATCAGAAGCACAAAGATCAAGGCCATATTTAAGGCTCAAAATTGAAGCAAAATGGTAAAAACTATAGATGCACATATTAGAAACACAAGTGCAAGTTTTGAAAATTTGGCAAGAACATGGTTCGCAATGCGTATCTTGTTTATATAAACCCTTCAAGTAGATATGCTAAAATTGGAAAAATGGTTCAAGTTATAATCAAAGTGTTTGATAATATTACTCTTCCTATTATCATGTGGGATTTTTTGTACCATTGATGCACTATTTCATGTGATTCCAAGGCATTTAACATAATTTTTTGATTGGGGCATCCATGGATTCATGCAATGAATTAAATTCCATCTAATGTAAATCAAAAGCTAAAGTTTAAGTATGGGAATTAGTTTCATACTAAATATGCAAATGAACGTCCATTTATTCATTGTTAGATGGTTGAGGAAGAAAAAATTGTTTACATAGAAGAAGTCAACACAAGAAATGCCTAAAAATAAAAAACATAGTCATACAAAAGATTAGAAAGAGGAAAAGAAAGAGGAAGATTCCCCATAAGATGGTATTAATGTTAATTATGGAGATGCTTTGGGTTCTTTAGATTTTGCATCTTCCTTTATGGGAGAGTATAAGATAAATGATCATGATTTTCATAATCCACCTTATACATGGATCCATCTATATATGGGCAGATGCCACAAAAGAAGAAAGATACTACTAAGGATTCTAAAGTGGCTTGTGTATGTGATAGAAAATCAAAGACTAATACCTCTAGTGCAAATTTTTGTATCTTATCTACATCATTTGTAAAGACATATATTGCCATAACCCTCCTTCCTAGACCCTTTTTTTGTTTATTTAGTTGTCTATTTTTGTCATACTTATGTTTACAATAGAAAAATTATGAAATTATACATTCATATATTTCCATGGTAACTCAATATGATTTATAGCATATCTAGTACAAGAAACATCACAAAAATACATAAATTTACACATGTAAACTACAAAATTTGTGTCACTATCCAAATAATGAGCTTCTTAGTATATGGTGAACAAGACTAGGATCTTGACATTCATGTGACTTGTTTTTCCATGATTCATCTTATCAAGTGAGGGATTTTTGTGCTAATGAGTATGTGTAATGTTTTTCTTCTATTTGTCTATAATTTCTTAAACTTTATGTATCGATGCAATGCCTCTATGCTTAGAATATCCATGTGTGTGATGAATTTACTAGGTTTAGTATATGTATAAGCCATATGGGAAGTAGGATCTAACAAGGATCGAAAGATAAACGGTGCCAAACTAGGGTTTGGCAAACCCTAGTTTAGGGTTTGTCAAATTAGGGTGAAACTAAATTCATCTTTTCACCCTGATTTGACAAACCCTAATTTATTTTGAAACTCTAGGGTTTGTCAAACCCTAATTTGGAAAACTAGGGTTTGATAGTTCTTTCATTGTCTCAAGAAAATTTTCTATTTTTTTATGAAATTTTTCTCTATTTTATTAATTGTAACGATAGACCCTAGTTTACCAAACTAGGGTTTGACAGACCCTAGTTTAGGGTTTGTCAAATTAGGGTGAAACTAAATTCATCTTTTCACCCTAATTTGACAAACCTTAATTTCTTTTGAAACTCTAGGGTTTGTCAAACCCTAGTTTGGCAAACTAGGTTTTGATAGTTCTTTCATTGTCTCAAGAAAATTTTCTATTTTCTATGAAATTTTTCTCTATTTTATTAATTGTAATGACAAACCCTAGTTTACCAAACTAGGGTTTGAGAAACCCTAATTTAGGGTTTGTCAAATTAGGGTGAAACTAAATTCATCTTTTCACCCTAATTTGACAAACCCTAATTTCTTTTGAAACTCTAGGGTTTGATACTTTCATTGTATCAAGAATTTTTTTTGTTTTTTATGAACTTTTTCTCTATTTTATTAATTGTAATGACAAACCCTAGTTTGGTAAACTAGGGTTTGTCAAACTGATCTAGTTCTTTAACTGAATTCATCAAATTCTTGCGTTTAATTAAATTTTTCTATATTTCATTAACTGTAATCACAAATCCTATTGCCAAACTAGGGTTTCATAGCAGGAAATTTTCTTTATTTAATTGACTGTAATGGAAGCCATGGAAGCCCCTATCAGCAAGAAACTGGTGTATTCAAGTGAACATGCAAGCATTGCATATATACAATATTAGAAACGGCACGACAAATTTATGCACCTGAATATGGGAGGGAGCTCGACGTGTATGGTGATGTGGCCTGTCTTCACCTATGAGAGGAGCTCGACATGTATGGTGATGGTCATGTGTGGGGTCTTCACCTTCATCTTAATTCATGTCACCTTCGGACACCCGTTCCCTGTCGCCTTCATTTTGTTGTGAGCTCTCAAATGACAAAAAAAAGTGTCATTTGAGAGTCTTAACCCTTTTTATAAAAATAAAGTAAAATAATGCCTTCGTTCGAAGACGGTCTTTGAGCGAAGGCATTATTTTATTGTTTTTTCATTTGGTGCTCAATGGCATTCGTTCGTAGACCCCTTTCAAATGAAGGCTCTGTTGATTTTATTTTTGACTTGGCTGACACGGCCTTCGTTCGAAGATTCGATCTTTGAATGAAGGTGTCTGCTAAAGATTTTTTGGCACCTTCAATTTTTCTTCATCCACAAAAGTGTAACCCACTACTGTGGGATGACCCTAAGATTGGTATGCAAATGATACTCTCAAGTTGAAGTAATAGATTTTGAAGAGACCTATGCTCCTATGGAAAGAATTGAAGCAATTAGAATGTTTTTGGAATTTACAGCATTCAAAGACTTCAAAGTGTTTTAGATGGATGTTAAGTCTGCATTATTGAATGGTGAATTGGAAGAAGAGGTCTACATTGAGTAACCGAAAGGATTTCAATTATCAAATCAAGGTGATATGGTGTGCAGATTGAAGAAGGCCTTGTATGGACTGAAACAAGCACCTAGAGCCTGGTATGCATGGTTAGACAAGTATTTGTTGCAGTTAGGGTTCAATAAAGGCACTCCTGACACCAATCTGTATTTCAAAATTAATGATAATCAGATTCTAATTGTTGTAGTCTTTGTTGATGACATTATCTTTGGAGGCAATGAAGGTATGTGCATGAAGTTTGTAGATGAAATGCAAAATGAGTTTGAGATGTCTATGTTTGGTGAAATGAATTTCTTTCTAGGTCTGCAAATTAATCAATCAGATAAAGGAATCTTCATATCTCAATCTAAATATGTGAAAGAGTTGTTGAAGAAGTTTGGGATGGGAGACTCTAAACCAGTATGTACTCCCATGGTGACTAGTGGCAAGTTGAGAAAAACTAATGAATCACCCAAGACTGATCAGAAAAAATACAGATCCATGATTGGAGGATTGCTTTATCTAACTCAAACTAGACCTGATATTATGCATGCAGTTTGTCTTATTGCAAGATATCAAGCAGATCCAAGAGAGTCACATGTGATGGAAGTAAAGAGAATCTTGAGGTACTTAAAAGGCACACCAGATCATGGTTTATGGTATCCAAAGGATAATGATTTCACTCTCAGTGCTTATACAGATGTTGACTGGGCCAGAGATGTTGATGACAGGAAGAGTACAAGTGGAGGCACTTTATTTTTTGGGTAATAGATTGGTTTCATGGCTAAGAAAGAAGCAAGATTCAATCTCTTTGTCAACTGCAGAAGCAGAGTATATTGCAGCAGCATGTTGTTGTACTCAACTGTTGAAGGACATAGGAGTTGTGTATGAAGATCCAGTTGCAATCTTCTATGATAATACAAGTGCTATAAGCATTTCAAAGAATCCAGTGATGCATTCAAGAACAAAGCATATATCTATAAGATATCACTTTCTAAGAGAAAAAGTGACAGAGAATGAAATAAATTGGAATATGTGTCCACAAAGGATCAAATTGCTGACATTTTCACTAAGCCTCTGCCTAAGGATACTTTTGAGTATCTTAGAGAAAAGTTAGGGGTCATTACCCCTCCTGGTCTGAACTAAGATGCATAGGAATGCATCAGTCTAGAAGTGCTCAAAGTCTCATTTATTGATCTGGATTGATGTTTTGAGAGCTACCTCTCAGGGGGAGTAGCTAGATGTTACTGGTATAAGTTCCTAATAAAGAAAGTATTGTTAGCAGAGAAAGTTTAGTTGGATCAGAGCAGTAGAATGCAAGTATGTGCCCTTTGCCATTGATGTCAAAGGGGGAGAGAAATCATGTGAAAAACTTAGAGAAGAAAGAGTTCAAATGTGTAAAGAGAAAGGGGGAGAATCTTGTCTTGATGGTCTTTATAGTTTTTCACATCATATGTTGCCATCAATGACAAAGGGGGAGATTGTTGCAAGTATGTGCCTAACCGGTGTTGTCATTGATGTCAACATATCAATGTTGTCATTGGTGCCAACTGTGCTCTTATCTTGATGCTTGCTTGTAATGAGTTAGATGCTTTGTATTTGCCTATGTAAGTGTTGGAAATCTTGATATTGAGGATATTGAGAAAATTTGCTCCTCTGGTAGAAATAGTATGTTGCAGAATATCTTTGTCTACAGAAGAACAATCCAACAGATTGCTCTACATTTCTTGTAGAATGAATATCTTTGTCTGTGGAATGGAAGTTATTTATAGGCATGTCTAAAGATGCTATATTCCAAGTTTGAGCCTCTGGTATGAAGATTTGAGTGAGTTATGTTCACCAAAGTAAAAGTTGCTTTTTCTAAGTATTCACTGGTGACAGGGAGAATGTACATTATGCTCTGCATTCCTTTGCATTGAAGTATTTTGATCTGCGGTTCTAGAGTTAAGTCTGAGATGATGGTATGTGCCTTCAAGTTTAATGGTTCATGATTTGGTGGTCTACAAGCGATCTTTTCCTTATGACAGTAGATGACAGTGTTGTTTATGAGCTCTGGTTTGAAGAATCTATTTGACAGAGTGGTTAGAGGTTGTGTAGTTGTTCCTGATGATTTCAATGTGCTTGTGGATGTCTCCTGATCATGTTCCTACCTTTGGATTGGTCCGCAAAGAGAAATTTGGATCGAAGATAAAGACTGTTCTTGAAAGTCTTGATGCGAACACCAGTCTTGGCTGACTTATTTACTTTCACTAATTGTGAAGATGCATTGAAGATTGTGGTAGCATGTTGTGGCATGGAAGATTGTATTTGAGTCCCATCTAAAGCATTGTGTGATCTGCATACATCGTTACATCCTTCCCTTAGAAAATTTTTGCATTAGGTCCAGACCTATTTTCTATATATGTTTGTAATGCCAACCTTGGAGATTGCTCCAATGGATGATGAATGTAATGCCGACCTTGATGTACATTCCAAGGTTGATGAGTTGTATAAAAACATGTAATGTAGTTGCAAAAAGTCTATGGAAGTGTGAAAATGAGAAGATAAGTGCGAAGGTGTAAAAGAGTATAGCAGAGGAGATATATTGTGCTTCAAAGGAACCAAACTCAAGCATGGAGTAGATGCTATCAAATCAGTTCACAATCTTGGCAGTGAGCCAACCCTTGGCAATGAGACACCCCTTGGTAGTGAGCCTTAACATTTGCAATGAGTATTTTGGGCAATGAGCCCTAAGGTAGTGAGCCTCTATTTTTTGGCATTGTTATAACTTATATATTTATGTGGGCTAACATCCATCATGGTTTTTCCCTTATAGAGTTTTCCACGTAAAAATCTAGTGTCTCATGTGTTGATTGTATTGTTGTGTTAAGTTTTTTCAGTTCATTAATTCATTGTTAAATCTAAATAACAGTAATCAAGAGTTTGATGAGTTAATGTTCATAAGAGGTTAAAGTTTTGGAGACAACTAATTCACCCCCCCCTCTCAGTTGTCTAGTACATTTCAACAATGACAACATTCTATCAGCAGTGTCTCTTGACTATGTTGCCAACAATCTCCTCCTTTGGCATTAACGGCAACACTTAGTGAAAAATGTTTTTCTGCTCCCCGCTACTATATACACCCTATTTTTCTTTTCCCCCTTTTTGGTGTTTGTCCATTTTTCACTGGTTTTTCTTCTCCCCCTTTTACATCAATGGCAAAGGTGTATGGACAATAGTCAAAATTGTGTCAATATAGCAAAAACTGCAAAAAACTGTTATATTCTACCGCATATGTACAGGTATAATCTTCAACTTAATTTGTTGTGGGTTGTAGGATGTCATTAAAAATGATCTTGATTTGAGCTAGTTCTCCATTCCAACTCTTCTTTGCATTTTCTAAAATTTGAATATGGCCATTTATTAGGAAGACCAATTTTTCTGCCTTTTGTATATCTGAGGGTGTGTCAATTAGTAACTTACCTGCAGTGCTTCTGCTGCAAGATTTGACATTGAGTCTAGCTTAGGACTTATTAGTCCTCTCATCTAACACATTCTATTTTTCATTTGATCCCTCTTATTCATCGGATTACTTAAGTCATTATGAATATTGATAACTTGTCTTTCTTTGTTGCTTACTCACTCAACTGTCGTATCAAATGACTTAGAAATATTTGTTAGCTATAGTTTCAGATCCTTGATCTTTTCTTCTAACTCCTTTGTGGCTTCCATCCAAGATAAACAAAAAATTTACAAATCACAAGCTTCTTTAATAGCACTCTGTATACTTTTTATTCCATTATCTAATAGAGTTTTATCATTGATCAACATGGTCTTCAACTCAGTTAATCTCTTCTCATCAAACTCTTTTCTTACTTTCATTTCTACAAACTTTTCAAAAGATTCCAAATGTACACTTACTGAGTTTATGAGTCCCTTGAGTTGATTTGTTGAAGACATTGATGTATCCTTTTGATATGATGTCATCAGCTTTTCCAAAATGTTGGATGCCACACCAATGAGTTCACTGTCCTCTATATGTGACTTCAATATTTCTTCCTATGCCTTTGCTTGCACAATTGATACCAATTTAGTTTCTTCATAGGGGACATTGAGTCCAAGTTTATTGGACCTTGCAAAAACTCAAGCTCGTCCAAGACCTATTTTTCTCTTTCCAAAAATTCCTTGACAGACTCAGCAGTGTCTCTTCCTATATTAGATACTTCTTCTTTATTTTGCTCTGGAGGATCCAGATCCATAGCCTCATTTCCATCAACATTATGCTCTAGTACAAGGCTCATCTTATCTTGATCAAGATCTTGATCATCAACTTTGATCTACTCATCAATCTTCTCTTTAGTTTGTCAATCTAGAGGAGGACTTGTTTCAGTTTGGTCCCTTTTTGCAGTGTCTAGATTACCAGTAGCAAGGGCTTGATTTTCCTTTTCTTTCATCTCTTCATTATTTTTGTCTGGCCCTTGGCCCATGCTGACATCCAAAACAGATATGTCATCTCCAACATTTGTTTCTTCATTATCATATATGGTTGGGAGATGAAATTCTCTCAACACTCTTAGGGTGATCCCTTTAGTTTCTTTGACTGCTTTCTCAATGTCGTCTGCCATTAGAGTGTTCATTCTCCTCTTTGTTCTGAATTCTTTATGAAGTGCTTTCAATATTTTTGCCTTTTCTTCTGGGGTGATTTCAGGACATAGCTTTATTAATGTATGCTCTCTAAGCTCAACGTTCTTAGCCATAGCAGCTTCTTTCCTTGCAGACATTATACTTCGCAAGCTTTTTGTGAGATTAGTAATTATTTCAATGAGAGATTTATTGTATATATTCAAGTAATAGGTGATAGCAGCCTCAATGACCTTTTTATTTGCATCATCAAAGTCATCATACTGTTGGGCAATAGGTTTTAGATTGCCATCAACTATAATGGCCCTCAATACTTCCTCCAGACTCATTGTAGTATGGTCTTCTGTAGGTGCTTTAGTATTATCCTTCTTTCTCCCTATATCCTTACCAGAGGTTTTCCTTTTGTGGCACCGAAGGGTTTGTCTTGCTGAGAACTAGAGGGTGGTGCACTCTGTGTCTTCATCTTCTTCACCTCTTCATTGGTTTTAGTTTCCTCATCATCAATTGTACCAACACTAACATACACTCTCTGACCTTTGGTCTTCTTCCTTTTGCTTGTTTGCACTTCTACAGTTGTCGAGGAGGGAATACCAAAGGATTTAGATGTTGTTCTAGAGGAACTTGCACCTTTTGTTCTTCTCTTTGGTGTAGCAGGTGCCTCTTGTTGCACCTCTTAAATTTTTGTAGCTTTATTAGCATCTTTTTCTTGCTCCTCTTTTTATTTAGCTGCTCTTTCTACTTTAGCTCTAGCTCTTGTGGCTGATATTTTCTCTTTGGTGAATCCTTTGCTTTGTGCATATTCTTCTGCTATTTTCTTAGCCTTTTTCTGGATTTCCAACTTTCTTAGTTCAACATGAACTTTTATAGATAGCTCTTCATATGTGCCAAACCTTTCCTCTGATGTATCCCTAGGTTTTCTTAACATGTGCTAGGCATATCCATCTAACACATCAGCTGCTACTTCATACCCCATTGGCATAATCTAGACTGTTCTAGGCTCAACAACCTCCATCATGCACTGATCCTTGTTAACAATGAAGCATATATCATTTTTATTTTTTTCTACAATTGTCTTGGGGATCCTTTCCCTAGATTGCATTACCCTTTGGAAGTTCTTGAAATAGCCCCATAGGGCTATAGTCTGTGCATCATGACTTCCTATACTGCTTAGATGATCTCTAATTTTCACTGCAACCAGTTGACTATTTAACCAAAATAGATTCTTCATACTTGGTAATCCATGCATAAAATAGAAGAATAAGTAGATGATCAACTTACCAAACTTGAAAGGGTATTTGTTATCCTTTGTCTTCTTCAAATTTTCCATTAATTGTTATCATAGCAATTTACAGAGGTCATAGTCTGCATTCTCCTTGATCATCTGGTAAGCAGCATATATAGCAGTACCAGAGATAGAATTCTCCCAGTTTGTGAAGTAGATTTTGTAACCTAGCACCATGGATGTAAACCTTACAGCATGGTCTTTAATATCATTGATTGTCAACACTCTTTTGTCAAATTTGGCTCCAGTGGCCGCTATCACTGTTTCATTCTTTGCATATTTTAATACTAGTATTGTACAAGTGGAGCTTAATCTAGTCACAACTCTTATTGCCTCCTTTGCGATCATAAATGGTCTCTCTAGCCACATGAATTCATCATGGATCCTGCTCAGAACGTACCAGACCCATTCATCCTCTACGAATGTTGGGAAGTCTTTGTATTGAATGAATTTCTTCACTTCCAAAGCCTTATATTCTCCTTTCAACTCAAATTGGTCACCACTTAAATGTTTTAGATATAAATCTATAAATTTACTATCACCATGTTCTTCTAGGGCAACATGAATGTAAGCCCTAACATCTTCCGTATGCATAACAGCAAGCGGAATTTCTAAAAATGCACCATTTAGATCGACTTCTGTTGATTTGAAGGGGTGTTTCTTGAATTTTGGTCTCGGTCTCTTAGTTATATCAATCACTTGTGGTGTTGCCATTTCCACAAAGACTCAAACAAATTTACAGTAGCATTTTAATAAGAAAATACCTCTTTTGCCGAATTAGGGTTTCCTTTACTTGAATCACTCTGTCACTTGAACCTCTAGAGATCGTTGAAATTGCTTGGAAATCACTTTTAGTTTCTCTTAGACACTTGATAACTTGAATGCAAAGTGAATTGTATGTCAAATGAGTTCCTTTTTAACCCTTGATATGAAAACCTAAGTCATCGTAAATGCAGTACTTCAAAAAGCTATCAAACACTTCTCTGTTAAGCTCAGTCAATCAAGATTGCTCTACAATGTTCCGCATTTGATTCTTTCCTTCTGAAATTAATTTCAAAAGATCTGTCATATGAAGCTTCACATCATATCTTCATGCCAAATCCCAGCACTGATTATCTAGCTAGGGGATTTGGATTTTCAATACAACTCCCCCCGAGCTAGAGCTCCCAATTTACTTCCCAAAGGAAGTATATGCACCAGAGACTAGTGTGGATCCATCCCTAACCTCATTAACATCCTTCTTAACCCAGACCTTTCTCATTTCCTTCTTGATTTCCACTAGATCAATTTTGTTCTTACCTTTAACTTCTCTTTTCTCTATTTTCTTCTTCTCTGCAGAATAGTCTCTTTTCTCATTCTTGTATCTACAGAATCTTACAACATGTCTAAACTTATTGCAATTGTAGCATACCACATTCCTCTATCCATGATTCCTTCTATTGATTAGATTCATTCTTTTTCTACATTGGTTAGCCATATGCCCAAATCTATTGCATGCAAAACATTTTCCATTGAAGAATTGAGTATTCCTTGCATTGTTGAAACTATTCCTTACCAGACTTCTATATTCATTTGATCTATGACCAATTTTCTTGCAATTGAAACATTGACCAGAGAATGATGGAACATTCTGATACATTCTACTCCTAAACTGAGTAGCCTTGTGGCCAAACATTCTGATACATTCTCTTCAATTTCCAATGTTGAGTTGCTTAGGGTTTCATTTGCTCCATTCAATTGTTCACTTAATTCCTTGCTCTTTTCTTTAAACTTTTTGACTTGCTCCCTTAGCTTCAAAATGCATTCATTAGCTTCTTGGACATTTGCCTTCAGATCCCTGACTTCTACTTCAGACTTTTCAAGATCTTAAAGAGCATCTTCTAGTTCTTAATCAATTGTGACACTTCTTGGAGCAGGGTACCTTATGGCTACCATGAGTATTCTTTCCCAGATCTTCCTCAAGTTGTTAGACATCTTCCAAGGAACCTTGCTCTGATACCAATTGTTGAATATAAAGAATACTAAGAGGGGGGGTGAATCAATATTCTAAAAAGCTTTTCATTCACACATTTATTAATCCATTTACCAAATTTAATAACATGAAAGCAAAGTGAACACAAGAAGAGCAGTCACAAATTCATAACACATAGACACCAGGATTTTACGTGGAAAACCCAAAAAGGGAAAAACCACGGTGAGTGTTAGCTCACAATATATTATGATAGCAATAACAAATTACATGAAGGCTCACTACCTTAGGGCTCACTACCCAAGGTCTCTCTCCCAAAGAAGTGATCACTGCAATAGGCTCGTTGCCAAATAGAAGAGAAGAGAATATAGAAAGAAGTGGATCACTGCCAAGAGAGGACTGCTACAGGTGCATCTACAAAATGTTGTGGTGCAGTACCATTTGCCCAGTATATTATCAAAGGACTTCATATTGTCTACCCTACTTTTCTGCTCTGCTTCACATATACTTCTATCCTTTTGTCTTTACTATCCTTTTGTTAATCATAGAACTACCTTAGGTCACATAATCATGTATTTCACATTCTATTCACACACTTCCACACACCCAACATCAAAATCCATCGAGTATATATATCCGCAACAAGATTCATCTCACAATCAGGTCGGCAAGCCAGATATGAAATGTGTATACAAGTGTTATACCTTGTTGGCTTGATCTTGTGCACAAACAAGAATGTAGACCCAAACAAACATTCAATAGTCTTCATATAAGTTAGCATCAATCATTCATCCACCTGGATTAATTCTTCAAAAATATATCCTCACCGCATATAGATCTAACTTGCCTATCGACTTATCCTTAAGTACACACTTGACCAGTTTAACTGTCATACCAAAAACATCCAATGTAGACCATATGAGACTCTAAAAATCATAGACAGCATTCATTATGGACATCTTAGCATACCTTCAGAACCACGGAGCATAATATTCTTTCATAGAGAAATACGGATCTCAAAACTATTGTTCTATCACAGAGAATACTATCAGACTGGAAGTCGATACTGAAGAACTTTTCAAATATGATGTAGTGGACTTCAAGCACTACAAATCTGAATTTAGATGCTTATGACATGTATCTACATTGCCTTAGAACTAAAAATCAAAATACTCAACAGCGAAGGAATGCGGACCAAAATACTCAAATGCTTTACACTGTTTCAAGCTTAACTTTGTTCATCCAAACCTAGACAATTCACATATGACTTCTAGAGGAAGTCAGACTTGAACACTAGAAAATGTGATCACCAAATATCAATGAACAACATACCTAAACTACATGTAATGATCTTCAACTGCAGAGACATACTGACCCAATCTATGATACTTTGTAGCTTGCCCATTACTTAGCCATTTTGACTAAGTTAGTCTTCCAGGCCTTTACCAAACCTTGTTGCCGTCAATGACAACATTCTATCAGTAGTGTCTCTTAACTATGTTGCCAACATTTATTATCAGTACAAAACATATTACAATCTCGCAAATTCCACACCCGCAACATACAACCCAGCTGCTTCTAACAAGCTTTTTGGAAGCTTCTAGAATTAGGATTTTATAATGTCATTTTTCTTTTGTCGATTAACAAAAAAATTAACAACCGACTTCGAACCCCAGCAAGGATATGTTATGAGTGTATAGTATTTGCATGATTAGTCGCCACATACCAACATCTCTCTCTCTTTCTCCTAGTTTTCCTTTTCTTAGCTTTCCTACTTTTCCTTTTCCTTTCCAATTTCCCTTTAGATCCCACCAATTTTTTCCCTATTTTACTATTTTCCACCTCTCCTCATCATTCTTCCCATCCAATGAACTTTCATTTTATCTTGTTTCCATTTCATCCTCCCAATTATATCCTCATCCCTCTTTGCATGTCCGAGTTTTCTTGTTTCCATGTTCTTTGTCGATAAGGGAGAGGGAGAGGGAGGAAGAGGGATAGAGGGTGGAGATGGAGGGGAGAGAGGGGAGAGATAGGGTGATAGAGAGAGAGAGAGTCCTAGTTTCTTGTTTTCATTGCATTCATCGATAAGGGTGAGGGATAGATAGAGGAGAGAGATAGGGAGATAGAGGAATGATGGGGGAGAGAGAGGCAGAGATAGGGAGAGATAGATAGGTAGAGAGATCTAGAGGAGATGGATAGGGAGAGATAGAGGAGACAGAGGGGAGAGATAGGGAGATAGAGAGTGAATGAGATGTCTAGAGAGATAGGGGAGAGAGATTAAGAGGTAGAGGGATGATCTAGAGATATAGGGAGATAGATGTTTAGGGTTTCTCAGGTTTAGGGGTATTATTTAGGGTTTTGGGGGCGAGAGAGAGAGAGAGAGAGAGAGAGAGAGAGAGAGAGAGAGAGAGAGAGAGAGAGAGAGAGAGAGAGAGAGAGAGAGAGAGAGAGAGAGAGAGAGAGAGAGAGAGAGAGAGAGAGAGAGAGAGAGAGAGAGAGAGAGAGAGAGAGAGAGAGAGAGAGAGAGAGAGAGAGAGAGAGAGAGAGAGAGAGAGAGAGAGAGAGAGAGAGAGAGAGATGGTTGGGTTTATGAGTTTAGGGTTTTGGGGTTTAGGGTTGCTCAGGTTTATGGTTTTAGGAGTTAGGGTTTCGGGACATTATTTAGGGTTTTGGGAGAGAAAGAGAGAGAGAGAGATATATAGGGTTTCTCAGGTTTAGGGACATTATTTAGGGTTTATGAGTTTAGGGTTGCTCAGTTTTAGGGGCATTATTTAGGGTTTATGAGTTTAGGGTTGCTCAAGTTTAGGGTTTAGGGGTTAGGGTTGAAGGGGAATTATTTATGGTTTGGGGGTTTAGCATGGTTGCTTGAATTTAGGGGTCAGGGGCCTTATTTGATGTTTATGAGTTTAGGGTTGCTCAGGTTTAGGGTTTAGGGTTTATCGGTTTAGGGGTTAGGGTTTAGAGAGAGATGGAGAGAGGGGGCTGATAGAGATTGGGAGAGATAGGGAGATAGAGGTTTATGGTTTCTTCTAGGGTTTATGGTTTAGGGGTTTAGGGTTGCTTAGTTTTAGGGTTTAGGGGTTACGGGTTAGGGTTTATGGGTATTATTTAGGGTTTAGGGTTTATGGTTTAGGGGTTAGGGGTTAAGGTTTAGAGGTTTAGGTTAGGATTTAGAGAGAGACGGCCGATAGGGAGATATAGAGGAGACTAAGGATAGAGATATGGAGATAGAGGGTGAGGGACATGGCCAGAGACATAGGCAGAGAAATTAAGAGGTAGAGGGATGATAGAGACAGGGAGATAGGGGTTTAGGGGTTAGGAGTTTAGAGAGGGAGAGATAGGGAGATAAAGGTTTGGGGTTTAGGGTTTATGAGCATTATTTAGGGTTTAGGGGTTTAGAGAGAGAGGGAAATAGAGAGGTTGAGGGATGATACAGATATGGAGATTAGGTAGAGATAGGAAAATTAGGGTTTAGGGTTGCTCAAGTTTAGGGTCGCATGTCAAAAGTAGTCTCTCTATCTTGATCTCTCTCCCTTCGGGCTCTTTAAACACTTAAAACACTTATACTTGTTTACATGCATGAAAGCACAAAGGTTTCATGCTTCCCAAAATGTGCTCGCATTATAACGCTAGAGCATTTTGGGAAGCAAAAAAAGGAAAAAAAACATGTGGGATCCATGATTTAGACCCCACATGTCTATTATTCCCTACTTTTCATGCATGCTATCAGACAAGAAAATGCTTTTTCATGGTGTTTGACATTTTAAGAATCATTGTTTGATCAATCCGCCATCTTTTTTTATTTTTTCAACATAGAAGAACTGGTTTTGTATGTTTTTGGACAAAATTTAATCATTTAAACTAAAAGTTTCATGTTTCATATTGTTTCAAAGCTAATTTTCATGTATTTAGATTGAATTTGATGATATATGTTTGTTTTTTTCATAAATTTCACTAATCCTATTCTAGAGTTATATAGAATTCAATATTGAATATGAAGGAACTTGCCAAAAAGATCAATTTTTTGAGGATTTTGAAGCCAAATTTTGGAGGATTGGTCAACTCAAATCTTGAATTCTAAGGTATGTGGTGGTACCTTTCTAGGTTTTAGGGTTTTGAGTCAGCTTCTATCAAGTGTGTTCTTTATTTCCCCTTAAAACCCTAAGTCTTGCAGTCATGTTACTTTATGTTATAATCCATCGTTGAATGCTTAGCTTAAGTTACTGGTCGTCTAAGTTATAACCCTGAGTCTATTTGTCATGAAGTGATCGGCCCCTAGACCTAGTGTTTACCTTTTTTCACCCATCGAAGTCATGTTTTTATAAAGTTCTTAAAGTCCTAAGTCTTTATAGGGGCCTGAAAGTGCCACATGGCAAGATATTGAACAAGCCCACAAACCATTGAAGATGATGTCATGTTCTTTCTACATGGCTGCAAAATGAAGATAGGTGTAAGGTATATCGTGGCCTATGGCCATACGATTGATGATGCAAGAGATTGCACCAGGTGTCAAAGAATGAAGAGAAGAAGTGAACCCGATAAGGATCGGATGGTAGCACAGTGTCGCATAAGAATCTTGTCAAAAGGGAAGATCCTCTGCACGGCTGCGAGATGAGGACATGTGGCTTGTTCTTGAAAGGAAGGAAAAGGCTTACATAAGGGGAGCCATGTGGAAGTCTTAGTGCACTCCTGTGGAGCCAAAAAAGGTCACCCACTAGCTACTATGCGGCTACAAAATGAAGTCACATGGCCACATAGGATAAAAAAGGTGGAAAGGTCAACAAAAGGGACATCTGACATAGAATAATATGACTGGATGGCCATTTTTTCACGTAAAAGTTTAGATTTTCAAATCTGGCGGGTCATTCACAGTCATTGATCACACCGTTTGAAGACTTCATTGATGATTCAAATTCAAACTTTTTGTCTAGACGTTGGAGATTACCCCTGCATCATGAAGTCGTAATAATGGTAGAAAAGACTTGCATTAATGCACTTGGCCCTAATCTGTAAGCTTGGTTAAAGTAGAAAATAAGGGTTTTTCTCATCATTTTCACAAGAATGAAGAAGAATTCTTGCATGCAACGACCATCCGATTGAAGAAATATTGAAATCCCAATCTTCTGCAAGTAAAACCAATAAGTTTAATCTTTGCCAGCTGCATTTATTTCAATTGAAATTGTTGTCTTGTTTAAGAAATTTGGGCATTACTAGAAGAGAAAAACCCTAGTTTGGTAGAAAACTACTTTAAAATGAGTCACACAAGCTAGCCTTTGACTTTGAAGAGGGGTCTAGATGAAGACTTGATGATTCAGTTGCCTGGGTCATCCAGAAGGCTCGTAAATGTGCATGGTCCTAGTGGGCTGAATGACAGACTTTTGGACCTATGCTCTAGGTACCGAGACACTTAATTGCATGTGCCTAGATGGAGCTTGTTCAAACATTGGTACGATAGGAGGGAATACAAATCCCCTATTTGTAATGCCTAGAACCTTGACCTGGCAAAACTATTGTGCCCTAATGATCCTACATCTAGGGTTGACTTGGCAGGAAATAACGCAGTCATGATCTGAGCCACAAAAGCATGCATCACAAAGGTGTTTGGATTAAACTCTGCTGACAGCAATAAAATTGATCTCAATGCTTTGAAGGATGAGTAAAAGAATGCTCGGCGTGGATACAAAGCTTTCAAATTTCCTAAACATAGACTAAGAGGAATTGATGGAAAATTGGTCAAAATCTTAGACAAGGAGGAAGAACCTTTTGATGTGTCATAGTTTATTCATTATTTTGCAAAGACATATCATACTTTGTGCCAAGTATTGGGAAGAGATGCACTGGACAAGATGCTAGTCTCCATGATGGTGCTAGCTGCAAACATATAGGATATGTCAACCACATAACCCTTTGATTATGCAACTTATATAGCTGACAAAATGCATAAGCAATTGATTGAAATTAAGAATAAGTTGTATATTGTGGATGTAAAGGTGGAATTTAGTTGGTTTTCAATGATGTGTCACATGTTTTTACATGTTGGATCAAGAATATGGCACAAAGATTTGCATGTTAAAGAAGTTGATCCAAATGGTACTTTGCTCCCTGTCCAGATGTGGACTTGTATGATGGATATGCACTGTACAGATGTTGATTATGTAATATTTGAGGAGCATTTTGTCAAAAATTTATTGGGTTACTTAGAACCTGAATGTGAAAGAGTTATCAAGGATGTGCTTGATTTTCTGAGACCACTGGATAGGACCCCTAAGTTGGGAATTCAACACAACTGGGGAGATTGGTTTTTGCATACTCATACTACCTATATCAGAGTTTATGGGAGCAAGGTTTCCCCATACATATTGCCAAAATATGTACCAAAGAGAATTGCATTTTTAGAAATCATAAGGCAATTGAATGAGTCAGATAAAGAACATCTAAGATTGCAAAAGAAGGGGTCTTTCTTCCCCACTTCTATTAAGTTTTGTGACTTTTGGGCCACTAATAAGGATGCTCTAGATCAAATTGATTCAGTGTTGATGGTCTACAGGATGGGGTTCAAGTAGGCAAGGGTGTTTGACCTAGAAGGATTCATTAATAAAGTGAAGCTTGGCATCAAAAGGACCCAATTCACCCACCAAGTTTTGTTTGATGAAGATGTGGTAAGAAATTGTGCTACAATGGAAGAAGTCCATTTTTTGAGGAAAAGGTGGGAAACAGTCGTGGAGGGAGAAAGAATGAGAAAGAATTTGAATTCTACATATCCAAGGGCATTTGCAGAAGAGAATGATCCAATAATAAGGATCCAGAAAATTTTTGCTAATGCAGATGATTTGATTGAGAGTGCTCTAGCAGGAGAAGAAAGGCATGCATATAATCCAAGTAGTTTAGGCAGGGCATACAGAAGAAGAAGTGAATCACCTGAGGCACCTTCGGCCAAGAAAGTGAAAATCATTGACTTGGACCATGAAGAGGAAGTAGAACTAATAGACTTAGAGGAGGAAATAAATGAACAAGAACAAGAAATCTCTCAACAGGTGACTTCACCTGTGAGAATAAGGCCTTATGCCTCTCCTGATAACATATTGGCAAGGTCAGTCTCTGGTCATCAAATAGATATAGAGGACATTAGAGTACTTGTGTGCTCATAATTTTTGGAAGATGATGCCTTTGTTAACACCCCTAAATTCAAGGGATGTGTATTGAAGGTGAGGAATGAAAAATTTCAGAAGAAGGTAGAGGAAGCCAAGAGAGAAGTTGATCCAGAAAAATATGAAGAAATAACTCAGAGGGTGCTTGATGGGTTCAAATATTGGCTTCTCTTATGTTATTTTTATATGCTTTTAGACTTTATGCCTATGATATTCCAGATACTTTTCCAAGACATTACCATCATAATATGTTGTTTTTATATATTCTGCAAACCTTGAACCTATTCTGTCAAATATGAAACATGGTGATAATATTTATCAATTGAATGAGTTAGACATGAGTATGTATGCATATAGATGAGATTTTATAGTTTAATTATGAAGGTTATTTTCATGCATATGTTCTATGGATTAACCCTTGTGCAGTAGCGAGTATGTGGTATCGAGGAGAGGAGAATATGTTGCACATTGCAAAATAGGGCATTAAAGGAAGTCACAGTCAAGTGCCAACTGAAGCTGAACGTGATCATTATGGAAGAATAAATATAGAAGAAGAAGACTTGTTCTAGGATTCTAATCATAGCTCGTGTGTTTCATATATGAGCTGTTGTATAGGAATTTCTATTTGAATAGGACTCTGCTTCCTCTGTTTAGTTAGATTAATAAATTGATCTCAAACCTGTACCCTGATATTTAGGGATGGATTGATGACCCAAAGTAGTTGGTAGTTACATAATACTCTCCCATTTTTGTATAAGTTAGGAGGGATGAGTTCGGTGTCAAGTTAGTTCTTTTTCCAAGTTAGTTCATTTTTATAATTACCTAGCTATTACTCTATCTTTCTATGTTTAAAGATCCAAACATGTTTTATTGAATACAATCTAAGAAGATCCTATTTATGATATGAATTAAATACAACTATGTGTTATAAGAATGCGTGAGAATCTGACGTAGATTTGATTTCTAGTTGAGTGAGATAGTCCCCTAAGCTGGCCACTCAAGGTACTGGTCTTCACTTCATCTATTTCCTTTTTAATTAATGCATTTCTATTAAAGTTGTTTCTTTGATACTTCATAAATTGCATTGTGAGTTTAGTAAAATATTTTGATTACTATTTCCAGTAGTTGTGATTCATGAATGAGTGCATGCTTTCCTTATTGTAAGTCCTCTGGAGGTTAGTGTTAGTTATTTTATCATTTTGGATATTTTGAGTTAATTTTGTAATTACCTATTGAATACAGTTATCTACAGCTTATGTTGTAGGTACCCGTAGCCACTGGGTTTTGTAGTTGTTTTTATTGTTTTGTATTTCTGAGAATTCCAACCAAGTAGAATACTTTAGGTAGGGTTGGATAAGATAGTTTAGGATAGATATGAGTCTTGGAGGCACATATAGTGCAAGTGCCATCATAAGCTTACGCTCCTTGGTTGATAATTTAATGTAGGAATGCAATGATAGAGTGGATTGTTCAGATAGGTTTAGCCCTGAATTATGCTAAGTCTACAACGCATTTGTTTTCCTCCACATTTTTGGTGCCATTGCTGGGGATGGTGCTACCTTCATAGGCTCATTTGTCTTTATATGCTTTCATAGTTTAAATTTTGATTCCAGCATTAGGATTAATAAATTTATTTTCCAGGAAACACCAGAAAATATACTAACATTATGCAGGACCGCTAGAATATAAAGCCAAATTCACTATATGCAGAGGCAGAGAGGTAACCGAGGTAGATTCCTCTCTTCAAATTTTTAGGAAAGTGAAGAAACAGTTGACTTTATCAATTATACAGTAGAAAGTGCTGAAGAAGAATTTCCTCTTACATCTTCATCAACACCTTCTACATCTTCATCAACTTCTTCCACAACTATAGAAGGGACCTTTAGAACCATGGTAGATGTTGCAGTGGAGGATCCTCCAAAACAAGCAAAATTTGAATTCCCTATCCCAGACCAAGCACAAGCTGCTACTCTGAAAAATATGCCACATTCCGCATTGCCTATTTTCTATGGCCTAGTGACTAAAGATCCTAACACTTTTCTATTTGAGTTTGATGTCCTATGTAGGAGTTACGACTACACCACTGATCCTTACAGGCTCAAGCTATTCCCTGCCACATTAAAAGATGTTGCTTTAAGATGGTTTATGGGGTTGGGGGAAGATGTCATTCCAGACTGGGATACCATGAAGACAAAGTTCCTGGAAAAATATAAAGACTACTGTAGAGTACATGATAGGAGGAGAGACGACATCTTTAGGATGTCACAGAAAGAGGATGAGCCACTGGAAGATTATGTTGAAAGTTCCAGTTTGCCTTGAAGAAAAACCCTCAAAATAGATTGTCTGAAGAATCACTGAAGCTGGTCTTTTTGAGGGGGGTTAATGATGACTGCATGGATTCCCTCAATCTCATCAAAACAAGAGATACATCTCAACTTCCCTTTGAGGATGTCTACAAAGCTTGTAGAAATTATTCTAGAACCTTTACCCGAAGACCAAGGGGAGAAAGAGCAGCCATCATAGGCAAGGAAACCAATGGGGTTTCATGAGTGGAGATTACTAACTTACTAACCAACATGAAAGAAGATATCATTAGCCATATGGCTACACAACTGGACAATCTTCACATCAAGAAGAAACAGGAAGAGGCAAATGCAATGCTTACTAAATATTGCCCCAGTTGTAGGCAGAGGAAGGCCAATTGTAAATGCAAGAGGGTGGCCAGTATCCAGCAAGAGAAGATTGAAAGGCCAGAATTATAGCCATTTGAAGGGGAGGATGGACAACTATTCTTCATAGCTTAGAGGAGACCTTGGAAGCAAAGACAAGGTATGCCCTCTGATCCACTTAATTTTAATTCACCCTTCCCTGCTGCAAACCAGAATTTCTCTACTTGGAATACTCAACAGTGGCCTGGCAATCCAAATACATGGCAAAACCCATAATGGCCTACTCCACAAACTAGTTGGAACCAACAACAGCCAAACCTGATGCCTCAACAAAATTTCCAAGGCCCCAACTATAACCCCTAGTGGCCTACTCAGCAGCAGTAATGGTAGCCTCAATGGAACAAGTGCCAACAATGGCAGCAAAATGCACATTTTCAACAACCTATGAATCCATCTCAACCACAGCAGCCAGCCATAATGGTGCCATCAACACCTTAAAATCCACCTCATAGGCCTACCCAAATCCCTACCCAACCTGCACCTAACCCTAACAACAAGCCTATTCAACAGGTTTATACTAACGAGGTGATGCAATATCCCACCTATGGGGTGGAAGTGAGTAATGTTCATCTTAGATCAGGGAAGCAACTTGCAGGTCCTTCATCTCCCCAAATTACAGAACTTGAAGATGAAGAACCCACAGAAGAGGCCTCAGATAAACCACCTTTGGAACTTGAATCAACTCAGGAACCTCAGACCATTTCACATCCTAAGCCTCCTTTCCCTGAATGCTTGGCTATCCAGAAACAACCAACACAGTCTAAAAATGACCTCATAGGCCAATTGCAAGACATACGCATAAAGATCCCCTTAATCCAAATCCATCAAAGATATTTCCATCTACACTAAGAGTATATGTGATCTCTACATCAAGAAATCAGGAAAAAAGAGAATAGACCAAAAAATAGTTCATGTTTTGGGCAACCTAGTTGACAAATGGTTGGGGAACATAACTGTTCCCAAATACACAATCTAGGAAGTCCAGTGGTGGATGTCAAAATCAATGGGACTTTGATTAAGAATACTCTGATAGATTTAGGTGTTGCAATTAATGTAATGACCAAGGACAGAATGCAGACACTCCAGTTGAAAAACCTTAGGCCTACTCAGACAGTCTTGCAATTGGCTAATAGGTCTACAGTCAAACCTAAAGGAGTCATTGAGGATTTGATCATTGCATTAGATCTTGGGAATACCCTATTGATTTCATAGTCTTCCAGCCTAAGGTTAATTTTGATGGTTATCCTCTTATACTAGGCAAACCACGGCTTGCCACTGCTGATGCATTTATAGGTTGCAGGTCTAGTAACATGATCATATCCAATGGGACTGTGACCAAGAAACTAGTTTTATATCCGCCAGCCCAACCATACCATGAGCTTGAGCAGACCATTTGGCCTACCCTGGAGGATGAGGACATCTATTCCCTGCAAACCTTGATGAATATTGAATGCAGTCCCTTAGTGGATATTCAAGATGAAGATGAGATAATTTCTCACATTATACAAAATGACAGTGGGAGGCACCCATAGCAGCAGGACTGTCTATCATGCTTACAAGACCATTTGAGTAGCATAATACCCAGCAGTTCCTCAAAGGAAGTATCCCAAATATTTCATGCTCTATTACCCTAGCAATGCTTACCAGTATTACCTAGCTTCGATTTGTCTTCTGTACAAGAACTGTCCAAACAATTAGAAATCAAGCCAGGAAAGATGTTGACTATTAACAATGCATTGATTGATGAACAACAACAATCCCTGCATGAAGTATTGCAGACACACTCAGTAGCATTCGCCTGGGATTATAGTGACATGAAAGGCATTGATCATGCCTTATGCATGCACAAAATATACATTGATGATGGCTATAGATCTATCAGGTATCAGCAGAGGTGCATGAACCCCACCCTCAGAGAGATTGTGAAAATTGAGCTTCAAAAGCTTTTGGATGCAGGCTTTATATACCCAATTTCAGACAGTGAATGGTTGTCACCATTGGTCATAGTGCCCAAGAAAGGTGGCAAATGGAGGGTTTGTGTGGATTACAGAGAACTAAATACTGCTACTAGAAAAGATCACTTTCTATTGCCATTTATTGACCAAGTTCTTGACTCTTTGGCAGGCAAGAAATATTTTTCCTTTCTTGATGGTTTTAGTGGCTATAACCAAATCAAGATTGCACTAGAGGATCAGGATAAGACAATGTTTACTTGCCCTTGGGGGACCTATGCATATTTTGTCTTACCCTTTGGTCTGTGCAACGCTTCAGCCACATTTCAAAGAGTAGTCCTCAGTATTTTCTCTGATTTTGCCCATGACAGCATGGAGATTTATATGAATGACTTCACCACATATGGTTAAACATATGATGAAGGTTTACATGACTTGGAGAAAGTTTTGAAGAGATGCACAAAGCACAACCTATCTCTGTGTAATGAAAAGTGTTTTCTGATGATGACACAAGGAATAGTTTTGGGACATTTATCTCAAGTGCAGGCATACAAGTTGACCCAAAGAAGATTGAAATTATCTCTACCCTACCTATTCTACAGAAATAGAAGGATGTAAGGAGCTTCCTAGGACATGCAAGTTATTACAGGAGGTTCATTCAGGATTTTAGCAAAATTGTTGCACCTCTGTTTACCCTATTGACAAAGGACAGTGAATTTGAATGGACACCAGAGTGTCAGACTTCCTTTGAAAAGCTAAAAGCATCCTTGACGTAGGCTCCAGTTCTCAGAGGTCCAAATTGGACACTACCTTTTCACATCCACATAGATGCATCAGACTTTGCCATTGGAGTAGTTCTAGGCCACCAAGAAGGAACTAAGGAGTATGCAATATACTATGTAAGTAAAAATCTGCAAGGAGCTAAGTTAAAATACACTGTGATAAAAAAGAGATGTTGGCAGTTGTTTATGCCATAAACAAATTCAGACACTACATTACTGGTTATAAAGTGTCCATACACATAGATCATCCAACAATTAGATATTTGATGAATAAGCCAATAGTGGGTGGTAGGCTTGTCAGATGGTTGTTGTTACTACAAGAATTTGACATAACAATTGTTGACAAGCCTTGTAAGGCTAATGTAGTTGCTGATTTTCTATCTAGACTGCCTACACAATCAGCGGAAGGAGTGGTTGATGACTCTTTTCATGATGAGCATCTCTTTGCTCTCAACATACACACTCCTTGGTATCCAAATATAGATAATTATTTGGTTTCAGGACAGATTCTAGGTTACTTTTCTCCAAGGGAGAAAAGGCAGCTAGTTCACAAATGTTTTCCTTATTCTTGGATTTCTGGATTCCTCTTCTATACTAGCCCATATAATATTATGAGAAGATGTATCAGAGAGGATGAGGTGTTTGATATATTGAAGGTCTGCCATGATGAACCTTGTGGGGGATATTTTGTAACCAGGAGGACAGCCTTCAAAATATTGACAACAGGATATTACTAGCCCACACTTCATAAAGATGCTGTCAAGTATACTAGAAGTTGTGATAGATGTTAAAGAATGGGAAGACCTACAAGAAGTGATGAGATGCCTTTGCAGCCACAAATCTCATTGGCTCCTTTTGATAAGTAGGGGCTAGATTTTGTTGGTCCTATCTCTCCTACATCGAACAACAAGGAATATATCTTGGTATGTACTGATTACTTAACTAAATGGGTGGAAGTTAAAGCCTTACAGTTTGCTAGAGATGACAATGTCACCAAATTCTTGTATGAGGACATCTTCACTAGATGTGGTGTGCCAATGGAGATAGTGACTGATTAAGGACCACAATTTACATCTGATTTAATCACCAGACTGGTGGAGGAATATCATATTAGACACAAGAAGTCCACTCCCTACCATCCTCAAACTAATGGTCAAGTCAAAGTCACAAACAAAGAAATTGAGAACATCTTGACAAAGATAGTATAGCTTCACAAAAGAGATTAGGTTTCTAGGCTACCAAAAGTTGTTTGGGCATATAGAACTACCTGGAAGACAACTACAGGGTTTACACCTTATGAGTTGGTCTATGGTAAGACAGCAGTCTTGCCTATAGAATTTGAATACAAAACCTTGAGGATAGTAGTGGAATTAGGGATGGATTTGACTACAGCTCAATAGGACAGACTACAACATTTGAATGCCCTAGATGAAATCTAGTTAGAAGCCATCTATCACACAGAGGTCATATAGAAACAAAGAGCCAAATGGCATGACACGTACATCAAAACTAAAGAATTCACCGCTGGTGATTGAGCACTACTCTATGATTCAAGATACAATGAGATTAAACAAGTCTTTCCTAATGGGGTAGTCCAATTACAAACCGTTGATGAGGTTCAGTTTTCATTACTAGTAAATGGACACAAGCTAAAACTGTATAAGAAGCCACTTCAGAAGGATGACTTTCTTGTTTCTCTAGCTATTCAGTATGGTACTCCTGGCACTTCTGATGAAGGTTTTGTAACACCAGCTGATACACCATTAGATGATGATCCACCAATCCTATCTAGTGATGTAGAGGTTGAGTTGCAATACTCAACCCCTATCGCTGAGACCTAATTTTTCATGCTTTATACATCACATGCACACACAACACATTATCCATGATGACCATAGTCAACTTCAGAGGGACCTATTTTTCACTCTCAGAGGAACCTATTTTTAACATGTAGTAGGGACCTGTTGCAGTTGGGACCTAGTATAATGTTTCTGTACACATTCGGTCGGGACCTGTACTACGGGTGCCCGTAGAAACAAGTGTCTGCGAAAATTTTCAACACTTTGGGAACATTCCATTCTTCTTCCTGCACATTTCGTTCTTTCTACAAATGCTTCATCCATTTTCAATAATCCAACGGTTGTGGCATGCTTGTTCAAATCACATTTCCAAGCTGTTACATCAACTATTGCGATCTATCATATCGCATCAATTCTGATGTACCTGCCACCCTCCCATCTACTCTAAGCATATCACTCTGCTTGTGCCTAATAAATGCCAATTACATGATCTCCAGTTCCAAGTCTCACTACTCAATGCATGCACATAAGGTAACCTTTAATGATTAACTTAAAATTTCTATTTATATTCATTATTACTTGTGTTTATTTCATGCATGCAGCAATATTTCACCCTTTCAATGTAATCATTACTCTTTCATCCCTGTAAATCCATTCGTGAAGTGTGGTCACTTCACCTTTCAGTTGGGGGGAGGGGTATATGGTTATTCATTTTTATTTTTGCCACCAAGTTTTTAGAAGCTATCAAGGTTTTCATGTGTCGTTTTCCATGATAGTCAACCTGCCCTAAATTGTGAGCTTGTAGTTTCCCTGTGAGTGAGCTGAAATTTCAAAAAAATTCAATATCGAAGAGCTCTAAAAGCTACAGTTGGGGGGAGAATTGAAAGGTAGTTTTCTGAAGATGGTAAAATTAAAATTAGGCAGAATTAAGAATTGATAAGAGTGCAGAATACAGGTGCAATGGGGGGTGATGTCATCAGAAGAGAGCCATCAGTGCATAAGGAGATATTAGAGGATGTATTGGTTCTACCACTCTTTACCATAGTGGGGTGGTTAGACTATTTTTTGAAATTAACAGAGTATGATAATGAAATGGCAAGGGATTTTGTACCAATGTTGCAGTATGATGAAGCCACAATCAAGGGATTGGTCGTGGATGCCTCTAAAACAGCCATTGCCCTTACCACATACAGGGTCTGAGTATCCAGCCCGTGTTGATGTAGCTACGGTGAGGGAAGAGTTTTGCGAGCGTGGTGAGAACTTGGACTCGACCACACAAGGTACAAAGAGATTATCCCTTCCATTCTTTTAGGGGAAGTGTGCTTCATATATTATCAAATATATTACCTGTGATGGTCGACATAATTTGTTGTATACTACACACTTTAAGTTGTTGAATCACCTGCGTCATGACAAACTGGTTAATGTTCCCAATTATCTTTATAATATGTTGAAAAGAATGACATTTGAGTATCAGAAAAGGCAAACAGAGATGACATTGTCTCATCATTGTTTGATAGCTCTGTTGGTTAAAAGGAGTTTGAGAATTCAGTACCCACAAGTTAATTGGGATGCTTTTAAACAATGCAAGGATATTTCAGAATTATTGGAAGTAGATGAATCTCAACAAGAACCTGATGTTGAACCAGATGTTGAACTTGAAGTTGAACTAGATATTGAACCTGAAGTTGAACCAGATGTTGAACCTGAAGTTGAACCTAAACAGGAAGAGCCACAGGAGGAAATTCCTCCAGAAACTAGGTCGGTGATAGTAGAAGAACCCTCACCTCCTAACCCTAAACCTATGAGAGGAACTATGAGAAGTGATGCTTCTACTTATTCTAAGAAGAAGAAGAGTAAGAAGAACGTGAAGAAGCATAAGGGTGCTAAGAAAAAGAAGGGTGCAGGGGAGAGAAAGGAGAGGAAGAAGAGGAAAAAGAGAAAAAGTGAAGAGAACCCAAAAACTATCACACCTAGGCATTCAGGAAGGCTGAAGAGGCAGGATGTGGGAAAAAGAGTTGATGAGGAACAAGTGGAAGCAGAAAACAAAGAAGCACAGCAGTAGAAAGATCCAGCATTGTTGGACATAGCTTCAGAAAAGGAAGGAAATGCCCCTGAGAATGCTCCTACTGATGCTAGTATACCTGCTAAATGAAGAAGGTATGTTTCTTCATCCTCTAGTTCTAATTCAAAAGACATTTTCATTGCAAAGAAGATGGGAAAATTAATTCTTGATAGCCCTGCTAAAGAAATTTTTGATGTTACTGAAAATAAGGATTGAAAGTTTTGATTGTGGAAAAGAAAAAGAGTTGTTGGAAGATAGAATATGAGGCAAGAACTTCAGGGAAATGAAGGTAAGTCTTGAGAGATTGTCTACGTTCGATATAGTCAAGAATGACTATGAGACTTTGCCACTGAAAAGACATCTCCCCTAGCATTTAACTGCCCACTCGAATGCATTGGCACCATATGTTTGACACCTAGGTAACAAACTTTGGACCAGTTGTTCCATCAAACTGTCACACCTAGGAACATCTTTGCATGTATAGGTGGATGTTAGGTCCAACTACAAACACCTACCTCAATTTTTTTTAGATCAATTTCATTTTCCTATGGTGGCAAGGAACGCATTGTTCCAAAATGCTTCAGTTTCATGCAGTGGAAAGGTGCTAGGAGTGAAATTTTGTATTCCATAGGTCGTGGGGTCAAACCAACTATGCTAACACATTGGGGTGAGTGAGTAAATGCTAAGGGAGGTCTCATTTCATGCACCAAGCATCCTAGTCATTCGAGGCAGCAGGCTACCGACAAAGTCCCTTAAGATCCCTAATAGCAAAAAACTGCCAAACTATGATGGAGCAGTTCTCAAAATTTGTGGTAGTTGGGAATGTTTTGTTTGGACCTACAGGTGCATGAGAGGTCTGTTGACGCCTGAATTGACTGGTAGTTTTTTGAAAAATTTTCATTCAGGCACTCTCCCTAAGTATCCAAAAAATGCTCTAAGTAACGGACCTCCTCAGTATTTTTCAGCTGCATCATCATATTTTCTTGAGGAGGTCATCATCATCATGTTTGTTTCCATGAAGGTCAGCATCATCATGTTCTCCTTCGACCGGTTTCTCATCGTCATCATCATATTCAGTCATCGGGTGATGTTTGGTTTTTATCATGATGATGCTGCCGAGCTACAGTGCGCCCTCATCTGCTTGCGAGGGTGATGTTTCAAAGTCTCCGGTGATCTTCCATTTATCACCTTGCGCGAGCATGATGATGATGTTGCTTATTCTTTGAATTGCTCGACCTAACTTGTTTTTTCCTAAGGGTCGTGTTCATCATCATCATATTTCCAGTTATCATCCTGCTGCTTGCGGAGGTCATCATATTTTCTGCCTTCATGATATTTCGCCGGGGTGATATTTTTATCATCGGGTGATCTTGGTTATGATCATCCTGATGATGTTGTTGAAGAGTTCTAAGTGCGACCCGATATTCACTAGGGTCATCATATTTTGAACGTCAGGATGATCTTAGTCAATATCATCCTGATGATGTTGTATCACTTCTTGTTCATTGTTTCTTCATCCTGATGATGCTGACGTCATCCTTATCTCAGGGTGATATCTTTTTCTCTGCCTATCTGCATCATGATATTCCGAAGGAGGGGGTGATATTTTCATATCACCCGAATATATGTTTGTTCGAACATCATGATGATGTTGATATCAAGGAGATATCCGCCTGCTGGTTTCGCGTGTTATCTATTGAGGGTGATCTTTTCAAGCAGCATCATCATGTTCAGTTTTCGCCCCGATCTTACAGAGGAGCTACAGTGCAACCTGATGTTCGAACATCAGGAGGATATTTCCAAATATCCGGTTGTCTTCCGAATATCATGATGATGTTAATATGATGATGACGTCATCAAGGTCCGCGGGGGTCATATTTCTAACAACTGATCATCTTGAAGAGACCTCCTGATATTTGCAAACATGATGATGACGTCATCCGGATATGAGGAGGTGTGCAGTAGGCAGATATGATGATGACGTCAGCAGGATATGATGATGACGTCATCAGGATGTTCATCGGCCAGACTTTTGTTATAAGCTCAGCAGGAGGATGTTCCTCCGAAGGATCAGGTTGTGCCGATTATCATGAAGGTTATATTTCAAATATCATGATGACGTCAGGGTGATTTTTCGAACAACAGGATATCATGCTGCTGGAAGATGATGATGATGAAGTCTATACTAGTGTCGTCAGGAGCAAAAGCACCGACATGATATATGCTCATGACCTAGTATATAAGGTGTTATTGAGGTCATCGCGGGGTGCATGTGGGATATTGTTATCCTGCATTTTCAAATATCATGATGATGAATCTCGGCGGGAAATGCTTGCGATAGTCTGTATGATGTTCTTCCCGAGGCCGCGGGTTGGTGCGCCATTAATGGCGAAGGTTGCAGAGGTATGGGCGATGGCGTGGGTCGATCTGGTACCCGACTGGAGGTGTCAATCAGCGGATGATGGCGCAGGGCTCGAGAAATCTTCCTGTCTCCTCCCCTACCTGCTGCATTCAAGTTTGGGCGCCAATCTGGTTGTGTTTGAGCGCCATTTTCATGATACTGTGTATCTGGCAAAATTTTGGTCAACATTGTAATTAATTGCTGAGCACCTACCTGGCTGTTATAAGCAGGTTGTGTTGTTCATTTGTGGTTGTTGAAAGTTGTGGATTTTTGGCTCTGTAATCCAAAACCAGCTGATCTGGTTGCTCTGTACAGTCTAACTTGTGAGTTTATGTATCTCCTGTTGTACGATTTGGCATGAATCCACTGATTTCATGGTTGATCTTATATGAGTAATGCTATCTTAGCATGTGTTGTGTTAATTCTGTCTCCAGTATTGCATGTATTCTTCTTCTGAATCTGGATATTTGGGTAATGTTTAGATTCTAGAGCATAGAATTCCTATGTTGAATGTCTGATCTTTTAACTTCTGCTCAAGGAGTAGATTAAACTGTTTTCAGGTTGAACATTGGGAAGGGTATACTGCAGTAGGGATGCCATAAGTAGAGATAACTTGACACTCTGTATTGGGAGATATCTGTAAGGCAGATATCATGTGTATCCCCCTGAAATCCAGTTTTAGCTATTTATGCTGATCATTCACAGGTGTATGTCTACCGACTCCAAGCCCTGGATAGGCACCAGTCATGCTGTGTTCTTGTGTTATACACCATGTCCAACTTTACATCCAAATTCATATCAAAACACTTCATACTTCCACCTGTTAGTTGTAGGAGTAGGATTAGGAACCCCCTGCATGCTCTCATACCCAACCAGACATCATGTCCAAGAATGTTGCCAGCCTTGTGATCTATCATACAGATCTTGGTCCATACATGAGAGCATTCTGCCTGCTGTTGTCAAGTCAGATCTTTCTATCTTTGAGCCAGTCAAGGTTACATCTTAAGTTATAGGGATACCCCCCTTGGTGCGGCAGAACCAGAAGTGAAGGGGAGGAGCTCACGCAACCTCCTGTATTCAGTTGGCCTGAATCTGCCTGTGCATTAGAAGTGGCAAACCCTAATGCTGATTCAGAAGGAATGTCAACAAAATGGCGACTCTGCTGGGGAAGGATTGATAAAATAAAGAATAATACTTGTGACCCATCCGAGTCACTAACAAAATGATGCTCTGCTGGTGGAATGAACCTGGAAAAGTAGCTTTCAGCTATTGAAAATTTTGTCCTCTCTGGAGAGGTGGCGACTCTGCAACAAAGATCCAAATGCACATGAAAGATAGATGTATGTTATTGGTTGAAAGATGTACATTTTTCTGCATCTGTATGAGAAAAGGTACCTCCTTCCTTCCCCTTTATTTGCTGTTTTACTGCATAGTTTAGATGCCAGGGGAAGCCTTAGGTCTTAGATAGACAAACAATGTCTAAGAGTAAGATTTTTGTGAATCCAAGTATGAGTTATCCCACACTCAGTGGTAAAATGTTGGATAAAGGGATTGAAGAGATAAGAAATAGGTTGATACTCTTAGAGGCTGAGCGGGCCCAGTTAAGAAGCAGTAACCCTGTTGTGTCTGCCTGTCAGAAAGCTAAACCTCCTGTCAGCCCTTTTGATCCTTTGTATGACCAACTGGATTTGTCATGGGTGGATTATAAAGTAGAAACTATGCCTGCTAGGATATACTGTCAGATGCCTAGATTTAGTGGTCACAATGTATGTGATGGGAATGCACATATCCAAAATTTTCAAAGTTTTATGGGAAAATATTCATTCAGAGATGAGGATATGTGGATGAGGTTTCTTGTTAGGTCCTTTGATGCAAAAGCAAAAGACTGGTATTTGAGCTTTCCAAAGAGATCCTTTGCCTGTTGGGATGAACTTGCTGACTGTTTCAAAGAAGAATTTGCAAAAGAACCGGCTGATCTTGTTGCAGAATTGATGAGAATCAGAAAACAAGATGAAGAGCCATGTGTTGATTTCAGTCATAGGTTTGCAGTAGCCCTTTCACATGTCCCTGAAAGTTTCAGACCTGATATTTCAGCCTGTGTTGGCATATTCTTTGAAGCTTTTGAGGAGGGCTCTAGTGCATTACTGAGGGATTTCAAGGTGACAAGTATGCAGATGGCATACAAATTTTTAGAAAATGTAGAGGAAATGAGAAATGTGCACCTGCTGAAACCACTGTCCCCAGGCCTTGGTGTGAGAAATGGTTATGAGGCTACAAATGACCAAATGATTATGGCATCATGTGCAGATGAAAATGAAAATAAAAGCATAGAGGTTGAGACTGCTGTGTTTGAACATAATGCTAACAATACTGCTCAACTGGATTGTTTACCAGTTGAGGATGCCAGTGAAAGGACTAATGAGGATTCCCATTGCAATGATGAGGCAGCTGACCATGAAAACAATAATGAGGTTGTGGACAGCAATGAGCAATTTTTAGAATGGACCTGTGGAGAAAATTGTGAGTATTGTACTCAAGACAGAGAAGATATAAGCAAACAGAGAAGCAGTCCTATGTGTGACCCATTGCCTATCTTTCAAACACATGGAGATCATGAAGAGCAGTCAGAAATTGAAATAAGTGCTAGTTCAGAGCATGATTGTTTTTCATTTGATGGCTGTTTTGCTTATGACACACAGGCTGATACTCCTCCACAGAATGAATCCATTGATGATGAAGAGATGTGCTCTGCTGCCCATGAACAAATGGCATACTCTGATGAAACTGATGCACCTGGGTCACCCATTTATGACACATATGGTGATGAGGATCTGTCTGAGTATGGTGGGGATCTAGACACTATTTTTGGCTTGGATTCTGTTTCTCATCATGATGAAAGAGGAAACAACATACATCAGGTAAGTGACTATGAAGATGTGCCTGATTTGAAAGAGATGCCAGAGCCTGATCTTTTCCAGCCTGGTGTACCAGATGGTTGTGTACATGATGTACACAATTGTGATTTTGAAAGCTTTTCTTTTGATGAGCCAGCATATAATACAATGAGCCTTGATCTTCCTAGTTGTGTGGTGGACTCTGAGTGTTTCCTATTTGCAGTCCAGCTAGGAGATCATGTTGCAATGCAAGATGATGATACAGATGATAACCTGTATTCCATACCATTTGAGTATGCATTGCCTGATATATTCTACACCCACATGACACATGATGCTGAAGGTTATCTGCACAGGGGTGATGATGACAAGCCAAACCAGAGGATTGAATATGCAGATGACAAGATTTGTTTGTGGGTGGATCTTTGTAGTATCTCCAAGCTTGACCCAGTGCATGCAGATGAAAACAAGATATTTGACAAAGGGAGATACATGTTTTTCTTTTCTTGGTGGCCTTAGGCCATCAAGTGTGTTTGGTGATGCAGGTCAGTGCAGTATTTGACTCTGTGCCCAATGGATAAGGGACTGGTCTGCATCCCAGAGATCTGGGGTTCTCGCTGCAGTCTTTCACCTGCACGTCCCCAGACAGAGCCACTGTTGACGCCTGAATTGACTGGTAGTTTTTTGAAAAAATTTCATTCAGGCACTCTCCCTAAGTATCCAAAAAATGCTCTAAGTAACGGACCTCCTCAGTATTTTTCAGCTGCATCATCATATTTTCTTGAGGAGGTCATCATCATCATGTTTGTTTCCATGAAGGTCAGCATCATCATGTTCTCCTTCGACCGGTTTCTCATCGTCATCATCATATTCAGTCATCGGGTGATGTTTGGTTTTTATCATGATGATGCTGCCGAGCTACAGTGCGCCCTCATCTGCTTGCGAGGGTGATGTTTCAAAGTCTCCGGTGATCTTCCATTTATCACCTTGCGCGAGCATGATGATGATGTTGCTTATTCTTTGAATTGCTCGACCTAACTTGTTTTTTCCTAAGGGTCGTGTTCATCATCATCATATTTCCAGTTATCATCCTGCTGCTTGCGGAGGTCATCATATTTTCTGCCTTCATGATATTTCGCCGGGGTGATATTTTTATCATCGGGTGATCTTGGTTATGATCATCCTGATGATGTTGTTGAAGAGTTCTAAGTGCGACCCGATATTCACTAGGGTCATCATATTTTGAACGTCAGGATGATCTTAGTCAATATCATCCTGATGATGTTGTATCACTTCTTGTTCATTGTTTCTTCATCCTGATGATGCTGACGTCATCCTTATCTCAGGGTGATATCTTTTTCTCTGCCTATCTGCATCATGATATTCCGAAGGAGGGGGTGATATTTTCATATCACCCGGATATATGTTTGTTCGAACATCATGATGATGTTGATATCAAGGAGATATCCGCCTGCTGGTTTCGCGTGTTATCTATTGAGGGTGATCTTTTCAAGCAGCATCATCATGTTCAGTTTTCGCCCCGATCTTACAGAGGAGCTACAGTGCAACCTGATGTTCGAACGTCAGGAGGATATTTCCAAATATCCGGTTGTCTTCCGAATATCATGATGATGTTAATATGATGATGACGTCATCAAGGTCCGCGGGGGTCATATTTCTAACAACTGATCATCTTGAAGAGACCTCCTGATATTTGCAAACATGATGATGACGTCATCCGGATATGAGGAGGTGTGCAGTAGGCAGATATGATGATGACGTCAGCAGGATATGATGATGACGTCATCAGGATGTTCATCGGCCAGACTTTTGTTATAAGCTCAGCAGGAGGATGTTCCTCCGAAGGATCAGGTTGTGCCGATTATCATGAAGGTTATATTTCAAATATCATGATGACGTCAGGGTGATTTTTCGAACAACAGGATATCATGCTGCTGGAAGATGATGATGATGAAGTCTATACTAGTGTTGTCAGGAGCAAAAGCACCGACATGATATATGCTCATGACCTAGTATATAAGGTGTTATTGAGGTCATCGTGGGGTGCATGTGGGATATTGTTATCCTGCATTTTCAAATATCATGATGATGAATCTCGGCGGGAAATGCTTGCGATAGTCTGTATGATGTTCTTCCTGAGGCCGCGGGTTGGTGCGCCATTAATGGCGAAGGTTGCAGAGGTATGGGCGATGGCGTGGGTCGATCTGGTACCCGACTGGAGGTGTCAATCAGCGGATGATGGCGCAGGGCTCGAGAAATCTTCCTGTCTCCTCCCCTACCTGCTGCATTCAAGTTTGGGCGCCAATCTGGTTGTGTTTGAGTGCCATTTTCATGATACTGTGTATCTGGCAAAATTTTGGTCAACATTGTAATTAATTGCTGAGCACCTACCTGGCTGTTATAAGCAGGTTGTGTTGTTCATTTGTGGTTGTTGAAAGTTGTGGATTTTTGGCTCTGTAATCCAAAACCAGCTGATCTGGTTGCTCTGTACAGTCTAACTTGTGAGTTTATGTATCTCCTGTTGTACGATTTGGCATGAATCCACTGATTTCATGGTTGATCTTATATGAGTAATGCTATCTTAGCATGTGTTGTGTTAATTCTGTCTCCAGTATTGCATGTATTCTTCTTCTGAATCTGGATATTTGGGTAATGTTTAGATTCTAGAGCATAGAATTCCTATGTTGAATGTCTGATCTTTTAACTTCTGCTCAAGGAGTAGATTAAACTGTTTTCAGGTTGAACATTGGGAAGGGTATACTGCAGTAGGGATGCCATAAGTAGAGATAACTTAACACTCTGTATTGGGAGATATCTGTAAGGCAGATATCATGTGTATCCCCCTGAAATCCAGTTTTAGCTATTTATGCTGATCATTCACAGGTGTATGTCTACCGACTCCAAGCCCTGGATAGGCACCAGTCATGCTGTGTTCTTGTGTTATACACCATGTCCAACTTTGCATCCAAATTCATATCAAAACACTTCATACTTCCACCTGTTAGTTGTAGGAGTAGGATTAGGAACCCCCTGCATGCTCTCATACCCAACCAGACATCATGTCCAAGAATGTTGCCAGCCTTGTGATCTATCATACAGATCTTGGTCCATACATGAGAGCATTCTGCCTGCTGTTGTCAAGTCAGATCTTTCTATCTTTGAGCCAGTCAAGGTTACATCTTAAGTTATAGGGATACCCCCCTTGGTGCGGCAGAACCAGAAGTGAAGGGGAGGAGCTCACGCAACCTCCTGTATTCAGTTGGCCTGAATCTGCCTGTGCATTAGAAGTGGCAAACCCTAATGCTGATTCAGAAGGAATGTCAACAAGGTCCATCCACAATAATCTCTCTCAATTTTGGTCAACTCCAGTCCATTTGATCATGCTGAAATCAAATGCATTCTTACAAAATGCTTCAATTTCATGCAATGGAAAGGTGCTAGGAGTGACATTTTGCAATCCATAGATTGTGGGGCCGAACTGACTATGCCAATGCATCATGGTGGGTGGGTAAATTCTAGTGGAGGTCTCATTTCGTACACCAAGCATCCTAGTTGTTCGGCACAGCAGGTTACCGGCAAAGTCCCTTAAGATCCCTAAGAGAAAAAAAATGCCAAACTATGACGGAGCAGTTCTTAGAATTCATGGCAGATAGAAATGTTTTGTTTGGACCTATAGGTGCATGTGGGGTCCGTCCACAATAACCTCTCTTAGTTTTGGTCAACTCCAATCCGTTTGACCATGCTGAAATCAACTCCATTCTTGCAAAATACTTCAGTTTCATGCAGTGGAAAGGTGCTAGGAGTGATATTTTGCATTCCATAGCTCGTGGGGCCAAACCAACTGTGCTAACGTGTTGGTATGGGCAGGTAGATGCTAGGGGAGGTCTCATTTCATGCACCAAGCATCCCAGTCATTCGGGCCAGCAGGCTACCGGCAAAGTCCCTTAAGATCCCTAATAGCAAAAAATTGCTAAACTATGATGGAGCAATTCTAAATATTTGTGGTAGTTGGAAACATTCTATTTGGACCTACAAGTACACGTGGGGTCCATCCATAATAACCTCTCTTAGTTTTGGTCAACTCTAGTCTGTTTGACCATGCTGAAATCAAATGCATTCTTGCAAAATGCATCAGTTTCATGCAGTGTAAAGGTGCTAGGAGTGACATTTTACATTCCATAGCTTGTGGGGTTGAACTGACTACGCCAACACATTAGGGTGGGTGGTTAAATTCTAGGGGAGGTCTCATTTTGTACACCAAGCGTCCCAGTCATTCAGGGCAGTAGGCTACCAACAAAGTCCCTTAAGATCCTTAAGAGCAAAAAACTACCAAACTATGATGGAGTAGTTCTTGAAATTTGTGGCAGCTGGGAATGTTCTATTTGGACCTACAAGTGCACATGGGGTGTGTCCACAGTAACCTCTCTTAGATATGGTCAACTCATAGCTGTTTGACCGTGCTGAAATCAAATGCATTCTTGCAAAATGCTTTAGTTTCATGCGGCACAACCTTGCCATGTGCCAAATTTTTTGTTCTGCTTGTCATGGGGCCGAACTGACTACACCAACGTGTCAGGGTGGGCTAGTAAATGCTAGGGGAGGTCTCATTTTGTGCGCCAAGCATCCAAGTTGTTCGGGGCAATAGGTTACCGACAAAGTCCCTTAAGATCCCTAAGAGCAAAAAAATGCCAAACTATGATGGAGCAATTCTAGGAATTCGTGGCAGTTGGGAACGTTATGTTTGGACCTAGTAGCATGAAACTGAAGCATTTTGCAAGAATGCATTTGATTTTGGCACGGTCAAATGGACTAGAGTTGACCAAAACTGAGAGAGGTTATTGTGGGTGGACCCCATGTGCACTTGTAGGTCCAAACGGAACGTTCCCAACTGCCACGAATTCCTAAAATTGCTCCATCATAGTTTGGTAATTTTTTTGCTCTTAGGGATCTTAAGGGACTTTGCCAGTAGCCTATTGCCCTAAATGAATGGGATGCTTGGCACATGAAATGGGACCTCCCCTAGCATTTCCCTACCCACCCTAACGCATTGGCATAGTCGGTTCGGCCCCACAAGCTATGGAATGCAAAATGTCACTCCTAGCACCTTTCCATTGCATGAAACTAAAGCATTTGAAAGATTGTCTACAAAATGTCACTCCTAACTCACACCTCTAATAGTTGTGCATTAAGTCATGTTTTGTTAGTGTGATGATGTGGCATTAGATGATTGGTTGCTTTTTAGATCTAAATAGCACATTTCATTCAATTGTAAGTACTTATAGTCAATACTAACAACCTTAAAGTCACGACTAGTAGTGTTAAACTTTTAAAAATATTAAACCTTAAATCCACAAATACTATCATGGAGAGGCTTATTATGCAAGTTTGAGGTTGTCTTTTATTATCTTTTTGAGGATTTGTCATGGAGAGGCTTATTATGCTTATTATGACAATCATTGGAGGATAGTCAAGGACTGCCATAGTTTTAGGGGTAGTTATGTAGTCATTTCTTGTTTGAAACCCTCATCAAGATGGTATTATATGTAGATATAGGATATATTTAGTTATGCATACCTAAAACAAGGACATGTTGTATGCCAAAAATGTGACCATGCTGCAAGAGATAGTTTTGATGTCATACATCATAAGGCTTAAACTAATGATCAAAACTCTTAGCATGAACTCAAGTTTGCAAAAGGACTTCATCACTTGTCTTGGACAGGGTATGGACAACCATACAAGCATAAAGGATATAGGAATTTTGTCAAATGTCATTTGCTAGTTTATCTCGGACTACCTCCTTTTCACATACACTCCTTGTCTCATAATCATGACTGGAGGACTGTCTCTTTGGCTGCCACGTTTTGTGACTATTTCACATGATAATTGTTTAATCTCAGTGATAATAAAGGATATATGAATTTTTTCAGATGTTGTAATTGTAGTTGCCCTTGTAGATATGTATGCAAAGTGTGGAAGAATAGACAAGTCACATGGACTATCTAATAGAACACCACAAAGAGAGGTCCTCTCATGGAATGCAATGATTGTAAGATATGCAGAAAATGGATTTGTTGAAAAGACTTTAGAAACTTTCAAGCAAATGCAATTGGAAAGTGTAAAGCCAAATTCCACAACCTTCACCAGCATCCTCCCTATCTCTACCAAATTAGGATCTTTAGAACAAGGTATGGACAACCATCAAAGCATAAAGGATATTATGTAGGTTTTTGTGAAGTTGACTTTGATGATTATTATGTAGGTTTTATTTTGAATGTTGGATAAGGGTTTAGTGTCTCGAGAAGTATTATACATTTGGACTTTATCTTATGAGCATTATGGTGAAGTCAATGGTATTGTGTTAGTCATAGTGACAAACCCTAGAGGCCTATGCAATGTAATATACCTATACTCAACTTCTCTCTCTCTCACGTGGAGTATAAACTTGGAATAGAAATATAAAATGTCAATCTTGGGTTAAAAACCTCATGGTGGGATCAACTTGTCCCTACACCCTTTATTAATGTGCTACTGCTCGGAATGAGTTTGTAGATGATGGTAAAGACAAAATTAGAGTGCCTTCTAAAGTGACTAGTTTTCTCTTGAATATTGTTGTGGTTGTTAGTTCCATGTGTATAGTCTCATTGATAAGATGTATTGTTATTATCCCTTAAGAACAAAGTGAAAATGCTTTACTTTGATTGAATATGTGGACAGAAATTATGTATGTGCATATGAGAAAAATGTTACCTAAAAGAATTTAAAATATTTGCAAGGGATATAGGATAACCTATGGATTTATTGTAACTCTAGAATGATTTTTAAGCAAACCCTTATTTATGGAATTGTTATTGTGTATATTTTTGCAATAATTAAGCTCAAAGTATATATGTTGCAATAATTGCAAGATATGCACAAAATGGATTTGTTGATAAGGATTTAGAAACTTTCAAGAAAATGCGATTAGCAGGTGTAAATGCAAATTCCACAACCTCAACCAACATCCTCCCTACCTATGGCAAAATGGGATCTTTGGAACACAGTATGGACATCCATCAAAGCATTAAGGATATGGGAATTCTGTCAACTTTGTTGTAGTTGCAACTACCCTAGTAGACATGTATGCAAAGTGTGGAAGCATAGACAAGGCACGTGAACTGTTTGACAAAACACCTCAAAGAGTGCCATCTCATGGAATGCAGTATTGCAAGATATGCACAAAAAGGATTTGTTAATAAGGCTTTAGAAACTTTCAAGCAAATGCAATTGAGAGGTGTAAAGCCAAAATGTGATCTTTGGAACATGGTATGGACATCCATCAAAGCATAAAGGATATGGGAATTTTGTCAAATCTTGTAGTTGCAACTGTCCGAGTAGACATGTATGCAAAGTGTGGAAGCATAGACAAAATACGTGAACTATTTGACATGATGCCTCAATGAAATGCCATCTCATGGAATGCAATGATTGCAAGTTATGCAAAAAATGGATTTTTTTGATAAGGCTTTATAAACTTTCAAGCAAATACAATTGACTGGTGTAAAGCCAAATTCCACAACCTTAGACAATATCCTCCTTGCCTATGCCAAAATGGGATCTTTGGAACATGGTATGTACATCCATCAAAGCATAAAAGATATGGAAATTTTGTTAGATGTTGTAGTTGCAACTGCCCTCAGAGACATGTATGCAAAGTGTGGAAGCATAGACAACAGACGTGAACTGTTTGGCATGATGCCTCAAAAAAATGTTGTCACATGGAATGCAATGATTGCAAGATATGAAAAAATGGAATTTTTTATAAGGCTTTAGAAACTTTCAAGCAAATGCAATTGGAGGGTGTAAAGACAAATTCCACAACCTTAGCCAACATCCTCCCTTCATATGCCAAAATGGGATGTTTGGAACATGGTATGGACATCCATCAAAGCATAAAGGATATGGGAATTTTGTCAGATATTGTAGTTGCAACTACCCGAGTAGACATGTATGTAAAGTGTGGAAGCATAGATAAGGTATGTGAACTATTTGACATGATGCCTCAATGAAATACCATTTCATGAAATGCAATGATTGCAAGATATGCAAAAAATGGATCTTTTTTATAAGGCTTTATAAACTTTCAAGAAAATACAATTGGCTGGTGTAAATCCAAATTCCACAACCTTAGCCAATATCCTCCTTACCTATGCCAAAATGGACATCCATCAAAGGATAAAAGATATCAGAATTTTGTTAGATGTTGTAGTTGCAACTGTCCTCGAAGACATGTATGCAAAGTGTGGAGCATAGACAAGGCACGTGAATTGTTTGGAATGATGCCTCAAAGAAATATTGCCTCATGGAATGCAATGATTGCAAGATATGAACAAAATAGATTTTTTGATAAGGCTTTAGAAACTTTCAAGCAAATGCAATTGGTAGGTGTAAAGCCAAATTCCAAAACCTTAGAAATGGTATCTTTGGAACACAGTATAGACATCCATAAAAGTATAAAGTGTGAGGCCTACTTATCTCACCTCCTATATTTTTCTTACATCGTATTTACATTTTGATGACATATGGACATTGGGACTGTTGATCCCATTTTGCAAACCTTCAGGATTTATTTCATATGCTATGATTAGATTAGATAGACTATACTATGATGTTGATTATGGTGTACATGTTAGATTTCATTTGAAATTATAATGTTATGTGTTATTTGATTTTGATGAAATTTAAATGTTAGTGGTTGTATTAAAGAATGAATTGTTATGCAATCATGATATTGAGTTGATGATTAGAAATGCAGTAGATAGTAAATCTTATCGATGATGTTATGTGTTGATTATTGAGGATTTGATGATTCTGCGACATTGTGTGTGTATGCTTTCTTTCGCTTCAGCTATGATATACATGTATTACTAAACTATTTTTGTAAGTGTGTAGATGAATTTCCATGCCACGGAAAATTAGAGATCATCCCACACCCTTATGTGAATTCTATGTAAACTGGTCTAATCCCCGGAGGGACTAAGGTCATATGTGTATTGCATGATGATTTCTTGTGATATCTGCTTTTGATGTCCTTTCGATTAGGTCTACCCCTTTTTAATTAATTTAATTATGGTGTTGTGATATATAATGTTTGATTTGGCACATTTTAGTGCTTTTTATTTTGATGGCCTTTTTATGTGATTTTATGCTACCTAAGGGGTTTATTTTGGGTTAATTTTGATCCTAGGTTGTACCCCTAGGGTCTAGGGCCCATTTGAGCATGCTAAACCCTAGGGTAACCTCTATCTAGTCACTCTAACTTCACCCTGAAGTAAAGTGACGAAATTCAAATTTTGGAAGGAGTGGTGGATGGGTCAAGCATTCAACCATGACTCACTCCTCCTTCCAAGGCTTTGGTTCCCTTGCCTTGAAGACTTGGGGAGTCTTCAAGACTCCCAAGTGTGTGAAACCCACCTCAAATGCTCTCACACATGTGTGAGAACATCTTGGAGTGAATGGGATTTCTTTGGAGAATAGGACTATGACAAGTGTCATATCTTATCCTCTTGGAGTCCACCTTGTGAGATTCCTCCTCCCCACCTTTGCTCTCACACATGTGTGAGAGCACATGTGGAGAGGGTGAGACTTGCTGGGATGGGAGAGTGACATTTGTCATCTCCACATCCCATGGAGCTTGCAAGTGGGTTGTGAGGAGGAAGGAGAAGGTGACATGTGTCACTTTCTCATTCCTCAAGGCTCTTGAGAAGAGCCTATAATATTCCCTCTTTGAGAGAGGGAGAGGGTTCTCCATTTTCACTTATTTTCTTTTATGATGGCTTTTTAGGGAATTAGCTAAGTTTGGAGACACTTTGGAGGAAGGGCTTGGAGAAGGAGTTGGAAGGCTCTACATCAAATCTCTTCCATTATTGGGCTTTGATAGGTAAGATTCAAGGCTTGAAGCCTTTCCCATGTATTTAAATTTTATTGTGTGATTGTGGTTTTGAGTGTTTACATTTTTTTGTTATGTGAGTTTTTGTGGGTGTTTGTATGAGACTCTATTTTTGGAGAGCTCATCATGTATGGGGTGGGAGAAGAGTGAACCTCCTCGAGGTCACCCTCTTGATCTATGTGACATTTTGATGTCTTTGAGAGCCTTTGGAGGAGTATGGAGTTATTGATATGGCATGAGTGCCTATGAGTTTATTTGAGAAGACATGAATGCCTTGGAGATGGTATATCATTATTTGTGGTGTTTAAGGCTTGAAGCCTTGTATTTGAGCATTATGATAATTTGGGTTTTAGGAGTGTACCTCTTGAGTAAAGAGTTGTCTATTCTCCTACCCCCTAAATCCATTCCCCATGGATTTTGTTGTGTGTTAAACTTGGTTGGGTGTTCTTCTTGATTTTGAGTGTATTTGTTCATTGTATGTGGTGTGAATCCGGGTGAGGATGGTCTCCAAGCTTGGGGGTGACCCTCTTTCGGGTCTATGGTAGGGTGGAGAGTATTTCAGTGGCATTGGATAGTTTCCTTGTTTTTATGGTAGGTTTGAAATAATGGATTTTGGAGGAAGAATTCTTCATTTATGTGTTCATATTTAGTTGGCTATTGTAGCCTTGGCCAATAGGCCTCAATGTAACTTGTATTTTTGAGAGAATGAACTCTCTCTTTGTTGTGTTGTATACTGAAATTTATCCTTATGGAATCCATTTATTTTCCTTCAAATAGTGTTTAATTGTTGTAATGTTGTTGCAAAAGAGAGATATATGTATGTGTGGGTTTGAATTTTGGTTATTCAAAGAAAATACATGTTGTTGTTTGATTGTTTATGTTTTCAAAAAATATATATATAGATTCTATTCTTTATTGGTATGGTTGCAAAAGAAAAAGGAAATTATATTTTCTATATTAACTTGTAAAAAAAAAAGAATTGTATGAGCTTGTTGTTTTGACTATGTTAAAGTATTATTTTTCAAAAAGAAAGTATGAGTCTGTTGTTTAAGCTCTGTCATAGTATTATGTTTCAAAAAAAAGAACAGTATGAGTTTTCTATATATATATATATATATATATATATATATATCAAACATGTTAATAAAATATTTATATCTGACTATATTTTTTACAGAGTCCAAATAAATAATAAAAAAATAGATATTAATAAAAATTCATTGTAATGCAGTAGAGCTACGTAGGGTGTAAACCCTACAGGGAAGCGGAAGAGGGGATGGTAGCTTGGCCGCCGCCCCTGAGTCTTTTTATTGTTGTGGCATGGTGGGGAGCCCAACCCCCCCCCCCCCCAAATCCTTGTTGTTAAACAGGAAAAAAAAAAAAAAAAGTTTGGCGCCCGCCGAACTGCGACCTGCAACTTTCCCCTTTGGCCGTCGTTCCTCTCGTTTGGCCGCCCCTGTGCATTTCAACCTACATTAGAAACATTTTTATTTGCATATATATATATATATTCCAAAAAAAAAGGGGTTCAGATAAATATATAAACAAAAATAAAAGAGAGGGTATACCTCTGTGTATACCCTGTGTGTGGAGCCTCCATGGCTGCCCTATGTTTTTGAACCTGCAAACAAAAAGAGAGAGGAGAAGAATGAAAACTAGGGTTAGAAAATAAAAGCATAGAAAACAAAACAGAATAGAAAAGAGAATAGGGTTGAGATAAGATTAGGGTTAGGATATCTTGTGTTTTAGAAACAAATATAATATAGTAATGAGAAAATTTCTATTTTGGAGTTTTTTTTTTTCTTATGCACGTGGTATTTTTTTTCCTCTCATCCTTTTGATATTTGACTTGTGGCATTTTATTCTTTTTTATTTCCTTTGGATAATTTATGTAGTGAGATCATGTTAATGTGGAGTTTTGATGGGCTTTCTAATAAATATGTTAGGTAATTATTTCCAACTAGGGATTTAATAATGTATTGGGTGGAACTTTGTTATGAAGGTTTAAGTAATTGCATTTGGAAATAATTTAGGTGTTAAATTATATTGTTTTAATTTTAGTATGTTGTGGGATTAATTTATATTTTTAGTTTTAAATTTAACTTATCTCTTAAAATCTTTTCATTGCCTTTTAATTTATTATGTTGTGAGATTAAAGTTAACTTTGCTCTTTTAAATTAATTTAGGTGGGATTTTTAAAAGAGGGTTAGGTGTGGAAATTAATGTTAGAAAATTTAAATAGTTTAATCCGTTTAAATTCTTTTTAGATAATCTATAGCGTAAAGGGGATACTTATTTTAATTAATTATTTAATTTGAACCCTGTTTAATTTATTTGGTTAGTACTCAACTTAAGGATGAATTTTAATTATTTTTGTTCACTTTAGAGTTTAGAATTATTTTATTTTAAATTTTATCACCTTGGCTAATAAGGAATGTTGAAGTAAATTTGGTTTAGGAATATATTAGTTCTAAATTAATTTCTTTTAAATGGTTTTAACTAGGGGATATTTTTAAATTTCCCATTCTTGACGTAGAGGTGTTATGCTGCTGAATTTTATCTAGAATATTATGGTTAACTTAGTAATTTATTTCCTATCTGTTTTAACGTATTTATTTATCATGAGATTTAATTATGTCCTAGATGTATTTAACTTAATTTAATTATTCTAGTTCCTAGGGTTAGATTCTGACACGTGTCGAAATCACCCCGCTTCACGTAGGAATCTTAGGGCTAGACCCAATTTGGAAACTAACCCTATTGGCGATGCTCCTTGCGTCGCATAACCCCCTTAGTAGACTATCATTTTGCAGGGGATGCAAAAGGAACTTCGCACTTCCCTAACTTTGACTGAGGTCTTCGCCTTCGTGCAATCGTCTCTGAGCACGCATGTTGCGCACGAGGGGGTTTTTGGAGTCGGGTGGGAAAAGTTTTTGATGTTTCATGTCATGACCACATGACAAATGTGGACATGACATATGTGTTGTGTGTTGTGATCACATGGGAAATGTGGGCATGACATAAAGGATATAGGAATTTTGTCAAATGGTGTAGTTGCAACTACTCTACGAGACATGTATGCAAAGTGTGGAAGCATATACAAGGAACGTGAACTGTTTGACACGATGCCTCAAAGAAATGTTGTCTTATGGAATGCATGATTGCAAGATATGCACGAAATGGATTTTTCATAAGGCTTTAGAAATTTTCAAGCAAATGCACAAAATAAACTTTCAACCAAATGCAATTGGCACGTCTAAAACTAAATTGCACAACCTTATCCAACATCCTCCTTGCCTATGCCAAAATGGGATCTGGGGAACATGGTGTGGACAACCATCAAAGCATAAAGGATATAGGAATTTTGTCACATATTGTATTTGCAGCTACCCTTGTAGACATGTATGGAAAGTGTGGAAGCATAGACAAGGTGCGTGAACTGTTTGACATGATCCCTCAAAGAAATGCACAGTCTCATGGAATGCAATGATTGTAACATATGCACAAAATAGATTATTTGAAAATGATTTATAAATTTTCAAGAAAATACAATTGCACGTGTAAAACCAAATTCCTGTAATGATAATTGATCATCATATTAAATATTTAATATAAATTGTCATATACATAATCTCACGAACATAACATCTAGTCTATATATAAAGCCATATAGGCATGTCCAAACAAAGCCATACAAGCATACACAAAAATATACATCGGTAACATACAAAAGCATGTATACAAGCCACCTAGGCATACAAAAAATGTCCCAAAATCTAGTTTCCTATGGACTTCTATCAAATAATCGGTGGCCCTTGCTTGGCCATGAAGATGGAGAGCCAATCAGTGACTCATCCTCTCTCTCCCGTCGAGTAGACCTCCTTGACGGAGCTTTTTGCAACTCCACCTATTAATACAATCAAACAATATGCACATTAACATAGAAAACATGAAATATATAACATCACATATGTAATCGATCACTTACCGCTACTCGATGATCACTCTCAAATCATATTTTCTCTCTCTTCGTCCGTAGTTGAACAGGTTGGAGTTGTGACCTCCTATGAGAAGCATCAAGAAGCAAAAATTAACTTAACATAAATATCATTTTTGTACATCAAATGACATGAGATAAAATAAGAAATACAAAATGACATTTACATGTTATTGGCTCATACCTTGGTCAAAGGATTTGAAGACAATACGGCTGCAGCAATGCCTGCCTGCGCTGACTCACGAAGATGAGGAGTCTCCATATTTAGCATCTAAAATTAGAGTTCAAGGTTATTCGACCAAAATAGATAAATAACATTATTTAAATGCATAATGATTACAAATGGTTAAATTTACCTCTGTATAAATGGTTTTGTGTACAGGGGACCAATGAAACTGTGGAGGTGTTGGTGAAACTCCCTGTTGAAATCATCAAATTGCCACTAAATAATATTACCATTGATATATGTATTATATTTACAATCATGTGATAAATTTCATACTTGATGACTCGACCTCCTCTTGTAACCCACCAATGGATGGCTAACAGAGGTAGGATGAAGACTCTGACCCTGGAATTTCATTGTGTAAACAATTATATACATTAATTTTGACTTATAATATAGATAGTCATATAAAATTAATTACAAATTTCAAATAAGAATATATTAAATCAAGATGAAACTTGTAAAAATTGCCTGGGAGTAAATACCAAATGTATGCTATAAGACATCATCTATGAGAACAAGATCATCCAATATAGATGTGTCCATCATTGGATGTTGCTCCTGCAGCATAGCATCCTGCTGAGAGTCTTGCCACGAATCTTGCATCCCATAATCACACTGGATCCCACATGAACTACACAGATGTGGGGACAAATGATGCACGTTGCTTTCACCCTCATCCGCTTGGGTGAGATCATCATCGTGTTGTTCTAAAGATTGTGTCAGAGCACTCAATGAATGTAGTGTCTCCACATCAACACTCTCCTTCAAAGTCGAAGGGAGTGACACATGTGTTGGTCTCATCAGGGGTCTAGGGACATGGTTTTGGTCTCATTGTGCCCCCTCTCTATCTTGGGCAGAGCCACCACCTCTGCCCTAGAACTCTCGAATGTCAAAATAATTAGGAATCTTCTTGAGGACAAACTTGCAATGGAGTTTCCTCAAGAAATATTGTGGCACCTCATTGTTGTTGCATGGGTGCTCATCAAACATCATGTACCATCTATACCAAAAGTTTTGGGATATATCTTGATTCGTATACCAATGAATAGAGAAGTGTTTGCAAGTTTCTTCTAATCTTTGGCTAGTTTTAGGATTAATAAAGTGTGAACATAATGCAAATTTTGTAATTTTTTCATTCTTCACTTGTCCATAAGATAATTTGTTGGCATAGTATTGCCGGCACCTCTCCCTATAGTCATGAAATTCGGTGATTTGGTTTGTCACCCATTCGGTGTGAGAAATAATCATCTCTAATGACTGCACAAGTGCTCTCCTACGATCAGTGCTTGCACTTGGATTGTTTAACATTTCAATTAGGGTTTGAAGATGTTTTTTATTTTCTTCTATTTGCCCTAAATAGTTTTCTTGTGTATCTCTTTCATGGTGAGGACATGAAGGTGGGGGGTTTTCAAGGTTATTTTGACCCTCAGCTAGATTTGTATTTTGTCCTGCCTCATTGACTATAAATTCAATATAAAAATCTAATTAGACATTGCAAAAGTCAAAAATTATTTTCAGACTCACAAAAATTAATCAAACCCTACCTTCTTCGGCTACTAGACCCTCTACATTTTCTTCATGACATCTTCGAAAGTGGGTTTAGCGAGGTCACATCGTGAAAACATCGATCTCTCTTTGCACTTGCTTGATTTGCCCTTCCTTGAATGTGATCATGCTATTTCACTAGTTTTTTCCTTTCCAAACTATAGTTTTGGCCGCAGGTTATAAGGAAATGTGTTTTTTTTTGTTTTATGCAGCAATAACACGAGTGCATTATAACACGCTCACGTTAGAGTTTGCATGGGACCAAAAAGTCATGTGGCGACATTTTGGTCCCACAACTCCATGCATACACCCAGATCTACATTAGATATATCCATATGACACTTGATCAAGTGTCTTTTGTTAGGGGTGTTTAAACCCCTAACATTCCAAGAAGTGATCTTCATTTCTCTCTAGAAAGGGATATGCCCTTCGTGGATCTCATAATCATATTATTAATTTCCATTTGCCCATCTATTGTGTCAACTTTTTATCTACACTCTTTGTTAGTTTTATTGCCTTTTCTTTTTCATTTCCACATTTTGGTTTATCAATTTTTGAAGATGATTGACTTATTAGTCTTTCTTCTAGTAATTCATATTCCATGTATTCTATTTCATCCTCCTCTAAATCCTTGAAGTCTTGAATCATTAGCAAAGGTTTGATCCTTGTATTCCTATTCAAATCTTGAGTAGAGGATTTTTTAGAGTGTTTAATTGAAATACCAAGTAGATCTAAAACAATTTCAAAATTAGGTCTATCTATTAGAATGTTTTAAGTATCAAGATCTAATCCTAAGATTGAGTCTTTGTTTGGGGGATTATCCTCAAATTGATCAATCCTTGTAATTTCCAATTTATATTTTTATTCTATCTCCATTGTAGGGATTTGTCAAAAGGAAGGGTGTCCTCTTCAGATTGATGAGCATTATCGGTATTAATCAACTGTGACTTATTTCCATCCAAAATACCCTTTTTCCTATTTTTAAAATATCCTTTTACATGTTTTCCCAAATAGCATCAACTTATTTTTTCATTTATTATAGTCTTCCAGTCGGTGGCCATATTTAGAGTATTTCTCATAGAATGTTGAAAAACCTTCAATTTCAACTTGTTGTATCCATGTGCTAGCCTCAAATCACAATTCAATGTTTTAAGGTAAATGTTTTAGAGAGGTTGATGTAAAGTAAAATGCATGCATAGATGCTAACATCTCCATTTTCAATATTTTCATCCACTTTAGGAACCTAGACAATTTACGATTTTTTAGGGTTGAGATCCCCGAATATTCCAATGGGAGATTATAAAAATGGATGCACATTGGTGTAGAGGAAACAATGTGGTAGGGTTTAGGTAGAATGATATAGAACTAAAGAGTTGATGTTTGCATCCATGGTTGGTCTTGGGCTTAATATTTGGATTCGTAATCCCACTTTCAATTGTGGATGATACTACTCTTGTGTGGGTTACAAAAATCTGAGAGGTGATCAATTTCGTGAAAGATTTAGATATTTATTTGGTTTCTTCTGGTCAACAAATTAATGAGGATAAGTCCAACATTATTTTCATCAATACGCATGTTCTTATTCAATAAAGAATTGCACAAATTTTACACTTCAGAATAGGTAATCTCCCTTTGGATTATCTAGGAATTCCCCTATCTAGTGGCAGCCCCAAAAAAGATAAGTGGAAGAGGATCCTAGATAGATTTTGAATAAGGGTTAGTCATTAGAATTTTTAGTGGTTGTCTTTTACAAGTTGGTTGGCACTATTAAAATATATTTTGCAGGCTCTTCCTATTTATAGATTCTTAGTGCTATCACCCCCTAAAAATTTTCTCAAGGAATATCAAACTCTTTTTAGGAAATTATTATGGGTGGGGAATCTAGATTCCTAAAAATGGAGTTTGATCAGTTGGGATCAAGTTTGTAGAGCTAAGAAATATGGTGGCCTTGGCCTTAGGCAGTTTGAGCTCAATAGTCAGGTCCTGGCTACCAAATTGTACTAGAGATGGTGCAATCATCCAATCAACCTTAGGCTAGAATCCTTAACTTCAAGTATTTGGGATGAGTAGATGATTAGGACGTTCCTTAGATGGATTTGAATGGGAAAGGTTCAATGGCTTGGAACGCCATTAAGAAGGGGGCCTCAATTATCAAAGGTCTTTACTAGATTATTAAAAATGGTCATAAATCTCTTTTTTGGAATGGTTCTTGGGATCTCCACCCCCTAAAACTCTCTTCTTCCCTCCCTCCTTAGCCCTTGAGTGAAATTTTTTAGGCTACGGGGTGGTCAATTTTTTAATTTTAGGAGCTTTATATGTTTGGCGAATTCTTAGATTTATCATTGGAAGGACTCCGGTAGTTGGCCTAAGGGGAACACCTAAAGCTCAAGCTACTCTTTCTTCCATTCTTGTTGATCCTTGTTGTTCCCTTGAGGGATATGATGTTCTTGTGTTGGGTCATTGTTACGTTGTAAAATGTGTACACTAGCATTTTACACTAAGTTTAGTACCTGGTTGGACCTAAATTGTTTCCTTTGTTAATCAAGACCTATTTTAACACCTTTTTTTAGCATAAAATGATAAAATCTTGATCTTGATGAATAAACTTGATAGAATCAACTTAGGACTGGACTAAGCCCACAACATTTGACACTCCCCAGAGTTTGTGAGGCTAAAGGCCCAAGACGCCTGAGCACCCTGGTCCTAGTTGAGATCTTTAGCCCCTCTCTTGTGGTGTCAGCTTAGAACACCTCCTTAGTTTGTATTTGCTAGCCTCATTGTGTTTCATTTGTCGTAAGTGAGCGGGAATGCATATATAAAAGAGTTTTGTATTTCATTTTACACCTAGATGAATAATGACAAGTTTGCTCTCATATTGTGTTCTATGCTAAAGTGTTCTTCATGCTTGGAAGTGTTATCTACTTGTGGATGCTATTGAAGTTTGTTTGCAAGTCTTGAAGGAAGTTTCAAGCCTTCTTCATCACTCTCTGTGTTGGTGTACGATCTTGAGTTATCTTCATCAACTACGGTTTTACCTCTTGTGGTAATCATTATCATTTTCATTCATATTTCTATCATATTATTATAGATCTAGCCTCTTCCCTCCTAGGGCACATACTCTTGGATCTAATCATCATTGTAGTGGAGGTGGAAACACCAACACAGGGTTTGCCTAAGGCAAGCCCTTATACACAACACAACCTTTTCCTCTTTCCTTCTGTGTAGGTCAAAGAAATAGGTTTCTGAAGATAATTTCTAGGAAGAAGACAGAGCTTGCAGGTACAGTTCTAGTGATATCCTAAGATTATGCAAAACCCTAATTTGGGTCTAGGGCACCCGAGCACCCTAGTCTTTGACAAATTTCTGCTTCCAGATCTAGGTTCTGAACTATTATGTGATCCCTGTTGTGCTTTTAGTTTTCTGAGATTTGTTTCCATATGTTATTTATAAGCTGATCTTTGTCATCTAGGGTTTGGCCATTTGTCCTAGCTTACTTGCTTGACCTTGGTTGAACTTGGTTGATTCATCTCTATACAACAAAAGGGCAGAACCCCTGTAGTTTGGCTCTCCTTCTTAGGTAGAAGCCAAGCTGGTTGGTGCCCCAATGTTTGTAGAAGAGGGTTTGACCTAGTTTAACTCCTTAGGCTAGATCACTCTTTTCCACTTAACAGACATGATGTAGGAGCATCTCTAGGTGTCATAGAAATCTTGCATCACTAAAAGATAGTTGTTTCTTGGTTTGTTTCAATTCATTATTTGTTTGCTAGTTTTTTGTTACTAGTTAGTTGTAGAAGTTACCACATTTCATCATAGCATGATATCTGGTTGTGTAGTTTTGGGGTTATGTTTTATAGTGATGAATGGTTGGTGCGTCCATGTTTGAGGAGAAATAGATGTACAGAAAAGTAGTATTATATTTGTGAGTATGTAACAAGTTGATAGTTTTGCATAGTTGTATTTGTGTTAGATTATCTAGAGTTTACTCTAGAAGATGAGTATATGAGAAGGATTATTAGACCATTTTGAATGTATTTAAGAACTACATGAAGAGTTTCTACATTGTCACCATTTGGGTTTAAAGGTTTTTTAACACTAGCCGACAACTTATTTCATGAGGCATTAAAATTTGTGCCACCTTGAGGGTTATGTAGATCATCTTAGAGGTTGGTGGAATTTTTTTTAAATATGGTTTGTGAATGGATTAAGGGAAGTGAAGAGGAAGAGAGATCCATAGTAAAGGTGAGGAGGAAGGGAGTGAGATCCAAGATAGAGAGTGTGAACAAAATAATAGGAGTATGATGTGGAGTGCAATCTTGAGGAATCTAATTGTGTAGCATGTGGGAATGTATGAGAGCTATTGTGTGTGGTTTTATTTTGTGTAATAATCAAATGGTTGTGGTTTGGCATGTAGGAAGTTCATTGCAACAACTATCCATAAATGAATCTTAGTTAATAATCAAATAGTTGTGACCTAGCATGTAAGGAGCCCACTGTGGCAAGTTTGTAATCATGGTTGTAATCGAGCAAGTCAAAAATCAATGAAGTTGTTATTTGTGACAAAATATGTTATTTGTGTGATTTGATGTATTGGTTGCATGGTTGGATAATCCTTAAATAGATACTTTATCCATGACTACATCAAGTGGTATCAGAGTGAGTTTGATTGTGGGATGAGTATTGAGGAGTTGTTGTTGATGTGAGTGATCTTGGTCAATGTATTTTTTCAAGAATGAGTTGACAAAAGAGGGGGAAAGGTTCAGTTAGGTAAATTAAGGCATATCCAAGTGTAGGAAGAGCACCACAATTTGTTGTACTTTATAAGACTTAAATAAGGTATCTTATAGCAAGAGAGTGTTGGGTAGAAGATTCTTATGAGCTTACCAGTTGTAAGCAGATCATGAACTATGGTAGTGCACATGTAATGTCTTTAATTGAATATTTTTGGATTTTTATAATTTTATAATGAAAATGCATGAAACCCTCACCCTTTCTAGACTAAGATCTCGATGTGGGAAAGGTGAGAAAATACAATGATTGGGACAATAAATGCTTATAATTATAACTTGTTGGTGAAAGGTCGCACAACAATATAATGCATTAAAATGCAAATTTGAAATTATTATAATATTGGTTCTAGTAGCAAGCCATCTAGAATGAAACAAATTTATTCTAAACTAGTGGAGAACTATTCAATTTTTCACAATGAACAATATATCATGAATACTAAAATTCCACATGTTATTTATGATTATGATAGTAATAAATAATTCTAAAATGATTTATAACAAGTTATCAAATGTAACAACCACAAATTAATCTAAATAGTAATATGAAGAAATAATAATACCCAAATTGTATGACTAGATGTAGGAGAAATTAATAGTAGAAAACCAATGGTACAACTATCATAAATTGGTGTTGAACCTTTGAATGATGAGTTGACTACTAGAAACCCCCAAACAGCTAGCTCAAATCAATAAATATTTTGTTCATAAACTGTACTGCTCAAGTTTGAATGGTACAAAACTTCCCTCAAAGATTACGGTGGCTCTAAAAGACTTGAATTATCCCATGCTAAAGTGGTACGACAAACCAAAGGGAAACCTGTTAGACTTTTGTCCCCCTTCTCAACATCAAAAATGCTGATGATAGACATCAGATTTCCACAGTCCATAATGATTGAATGTAGTGTTTCAGGATTAAACTGTGTTAGAGTTTTTTTCCTCAACGTTTCGGATCATACTCCATGATCCATCATCAGGAGAAAAAAGAGAGCAAGAGAACAAAAGTATTCACCTTTTTATGAGCATATGATTTATTTGTACGACACCTTACACATCCCTTAGACTTGTATGGTAGATAAACATTAAATATTTTTAGACTTTGTCTTTAGTGTCAATCTTTGTCTCTTTTAATGCTACAATAAAATAATATAAAGAGGGAAAAAGGAGTATGATAGCTTTTAGACTTGGAAATCAACCACAAAATAAAGGTATAACAACTCCCAGCAATATTAAGAATTGCTATGAATGCTTAAAGATGGTATGGTTGGAAAAATAAAGATGTATGACCCACTAAAATATTCCATAGTGGGTTATAGCTAACTCACAACCAAACAATAGGTAAGATTTGTTGTGAACAACAAATACCAAAACAAGGACACACACAAAGTCTGAACACAACTAAAATCTTTAACAGACACAAATTGGAACTTTTAGCATAAACTTAAAATCTAGAAACCACAACCATAACCAACTAAAAATTGAAAATACTTCTACAACTTTCCAATACATAAATGACCCTTGAATGGAATCACTCTAATAGAGATGAGGGTTTTCATCTCCAAATCCAATCTTTGCAGCACACAAGTAATCCCTAGATGGAATTACTCACATGAATAGGAAGGTTTCCGTCCTCAAATTAATTTTACCAAAAGGGTTTTTGTCCTTCAGCAAAAAGATGAACATATGTTCAATCTCAAGAAATGGGGGTTTTGATTTCATAAATTGGATTCCTTTCTTCTATGCCCAAACTCCTTTTATAGGCTCTTTGAAGGAATATAATTGAATAATATATTATTTTTCCCTTTTCCCTACAGAACTTTATTTTTTAAAGTGTCCAAAAAGTCATTTTATTTAAACATCACTTTTGGACCCTAGTCTTAGTGACACTTTGTTATCCCTCTTTTAAAAATAACTTTTTTATAATAAAACATAAGTTACCTTTTTACAAATATAACATAAAGTTACATCGAGGAAAACTTAAATAAAATTATTAAATTATTTCCCTTACTTCTCCCCACTAGCCTACAAGAAATAAAATAATAGGCTAAAGTACTTCTAATTATCTTCACCTAAAAAAGGGGACATGACAGTCTGTCCTTCATGAAATTGCTTGTCCTCGAGTAATGTTGTTTCAACTCTCCAACTCCCTTATGAACTAATCCTCTCTGCAAATTCTAGGATCCCAAATCAAACTCAAGAATAATCTTAATCCCTCAAGTGAAGTAGTGTGATCCTCTGACTGGATATCTATTATTGAACATTGTTTATGAGGTTCCTCTATAACTTTTCCTTTCTTGCTTTCAATTTGCTCTGCTCATTGATCAACAATCCCTTGCAAAGCTTCCTCAATCATACCCAAATCTATTCCTCCAAATTCTATCTTTCTTGGGGGCTAACTCTTGTGAAGAATGATCTCACCATTCAACTTCCACTACACTATTATGATATTATTATGAATTAGAATCTCCAAATGAGTATCGGTAGCTTGTTGATCCTTAGGTAGCTCTGTCATGGTTTCTGGTGCAGGAGTACTAAGGAGATCTCCATTTATCTTGAATTGATGTTCATGATGTTGTAATAAGGTCTTGAAGACCATTTCCATGTTTGTAATAAGGACCATGTCCAAAAGTCATCATGTTGATGTCATGGTTGAGGCAGTCATAAAGATTCATGTTTGTAAGCCTTTCTAAGGCATGAAGGGAGGTGTCAAGAGGTCTAGTGCCTTGTCAAAGGCTTATTTATCTTGTAATAATGTTTGGAAACTTTGTAAACTCTGAAAACTCAAGAACCACCCGTTGATTCATGTAATTAGGAGCAGAAAATGACAAAGACATTGGTTATTCGGTGGTTGCAGGGTAGTTTCACACCCTCCCACAGATCTAACCTACCCAAACTACCTTCTTTGGATTGAATGTAGGCCTCTTTAAACCTTGTATAGGTGCATTGCAATGTAAGATGGAGTATGAAGTGATTGGGAGGAGAAAATCAATAGAGAAGTTCAGTTTTCTGCCCATTTTTCTGGTAAATTTGCTGCTACAGGTCATACTGTCCTATTGTATGGATGAGTTACTGTGCATGATCATGAGCATCTAAAAGAGGGGTGAGTCTACTATAAAATGTTCTTGGTTTGAAGGTTTGAAGTAATCGTATTGCAAAGTTATAGGCATTTTTCTGAAAGTGGGTGTAAAACCCTCATCTAGGGTTTTGTTTACAAATTCCTTGGTTCCAACCATTCCACTGATGTAGACCTATAGAAAATCAGTGGAATGGATAGGGAAGAGTTCATTTCAATGTTTTCCATGAGTTTTGGTGGAAGGAAATTGGATTTGATGAAGTTTTGTGAAGAAACCTAACATCCTCATGTGTTAGGTGTTGTGTAGAAGCCTAGTAAGGGAACAACAATAGCCATAAACGTTGCAAACCATTGTAGAGTCTTAAAACTCAAAATCCTTTGTTTTGACATGCCCCCAAGATGTTCAAATGGTTGGTTGAACACTGTGATCAAGTTTGAGGGTGGTTGCTTTGCAAAACAGGCCTAATTGGCCATAGGCTACAAGGGGAGCAGTTATAGGTTAGACCATATCGTCCAAAACAAGGTCAACCCAAATTGACATATGTTGAAGGAAATCCAAAAGGGTATTTTAAGATTGTCTAAAATTTAAGTTTACAGACCTGTGTCAAAAAGTTATTGCTGATTGTTCCTATTTGGAGGGCTACAAGGAGTTTAGTGGCTTAAAGAAGGAAGTCCCAAGTCCAAGCTTGTCTAGCCTTAGCCAATGGTTTGGATGTGTCATATGGAATGCCAAACAAGCCTTTACATGATGATTTCAAGGAAACTAACTACTATTCCCACTTTTTCATGTTGCTCCATGAGTTAAGATCTTGAGTGTCCAAGGAAGGCCTTGTCAATCTGTGGAATCCTCAAACTATCCTAAGTCCTCTACATCATAGTGGTATCAGAGCCATAAAAGGTTCTATTTTTGGTTGTGTGTAAGACCTAGTATATGTTAGTGAAGGAGAGTGAAGGAGTGGCTAGCAACATGCCTCCAAAAGGGATGACCACTGAGGTGGTTAAGAAGTTCAAGGAGATGGAAGAAAAGATTAAGAGTGGAGTCAAGGAAGCACTCCAAGCTAAATTGAAGGCACTGAGGATAGGGAAGAGGATAGATGAAGGTTCTGATGAAGAGGAAGAAAAAGAGGAGGAAGAAGAAGATCAAGAAGAGGCAGAGGTACCTGCAGATCAGAAACATTTCCTTGAAGCCATCAAGGCAATTGGCAAAGATTCTTCAGAGGCTCGGATGGAGATTCCAATGTTTAGTGGCAAGATGAATGCTGATGAAGTTATGGAGTGGATTGAGGCCCTAAATAACTACTTTGAATACAAAAAAGTTCCTGAGAACAAGAGGGTGAAGTTTGCAAAAACTAAACTCAAAGGTGTTGCCCTCACATGGTGGAATTACACCCAAGGTGAGAGGGTGAAGAGTGGGAAGAGCATGATCTCTTCATGGAGCAGAATGTTGGAGAGGATCAAGTCCCAATTCCTTCCATCAGACTATGAGGTACAGATCTACAAGAAGATGCAAAATCTCAAACAAAGAGATCTGGATGTGGCCACCTACACTGAGGAGTTTCACAAGTTCTCTCTTCATTGTGGACATATGGAGGATGAAAAAGGTTAAGTGGCAAGGTATCTAAATGGTTTGAAGTTTAGTATACAAGATGAAATCAGTATACTAACCCCTGAAACCATGGACAAATGCTTTCAAATGGCATTGAGGGTTGAAGAGAAGTTGAAGAGGAAAGGTGAGCAGCAAAATAGAGGAAGAGGTGGTAGAAATTTTAGAGGTAGGGGTAGTTTTGGAGGTAGAAATCAGTTTCAAACAAGTCAAGGGGAATCTAGTTCCCAAGAACAAAGTGGAGAATCAGGTTCTAGAGGAGGCTTTAGAGGAAGGAGACCCAATGGAAGGGGTAGATTTGGTGGACCAGGGAGAGGTCCTAATGTTTTCACAGGAAGGTGCTACAATTGCAACCAAGTGGGACATCCAGCCTTCAAATGTCTTGAGAAGCAAGCCTCAAGCTCTCATGGAGGAGAAAGAAGGAACCAGTTGATCCAAGAGGAAGATTGCCAAAGTGTTAACTCTCCAATTGGAAGTGCAGTTCCAGTCCATGAAGGAGAAAGTTTGATGATGAGGAGAACCATGTTGAAGGTGCCTAAAACACAAGAACCCCCTCAGAGGAAGACATTGTTCAGGACAACATGTAAGGCCTATGGTAAGATTTGCAAGGTAATTGTTGATTCAGGTTCAACTGAAAATTTGGTTTCTATTGAAATGGTAGACAAGTTGAAATTGAAAAGACTTCCTCATGTTAGTCCTTATAAAGTTTCATGGTTGAATAAGGGGCAACAAGTTTTGGTAGATGAACAAACTTGGGTAGAGTTTGAGATAGGGGAATATAAGGACAAGATTTTGTGTGATATAATCCCCATGGATGCTTGTCATTTGCTGTTAGGACGTCCATGGAAATATGATGTTCAATCCCAACATGATGGTAAATCTAACTCCATCATAACCAAGAATGGTAGGAAGTATAGAATGGATCCATTACCAGATGAGAATGTAGAGAAGAGTGTTGGGTCAAGTGTCATGATTGTGAGTGGTAAAGAGTTTCTTAACACCCTTAAGGAGGAAGGAACCCAAGGGTATGCTCTAATTTTGAAGCCTAAAAATAGTCCTAATTTGTATGGTCCTAGTGAGGAAGAAGTTCCCAAAGAGGTGCAACAATTGTTAGAGAAGTATAAGGGTATCATGGTAGAGGAGATGCCTAATGAATTACCACCTATTAGGGACATAAGCCATCAAATTGACTTCATACCAGGATCTACTTTGCCAAACAAAGCATCCTACAAGATGACACCTTCTCAAAATGAAGAGACTGCCAAGCAAGTGCAAGAATTGTTGGATAAGGGTTTAGTAAGAAAGAGTCTTAGCCCATGTGTTGTCCCAATAGTCTTAGCCCATGTGTTGTCCCAACAGTCCTAGCCCCTAATAAGGATGGTAAATGGAGATTGTGTGTGGATTATAGGGCTATTAACAAGATTACTATAAAATATAGGTTTCCTATGCCAAGGATTGAGGATTTAATGGACTGTTTGGGAGGGGCTAGATACTTTTCCAAGATTGATCTTAAGAGTGGGTATCATCAAATTAGGATAAAGAAAGGGGATGAATGAAAGACAACATTCAAAACAAATGAGGGTCTTTATGAGTGGTTGGTGATGCCATTTGGCCTATCCAATGCCCCCAAGTACTTTTATGTGTCTATGAATGAAGTGTTGAAGGATTTCATTGGCAAATTTGTTGTGGTGTACCTTGATGACATTCTTGTTTTTAGCAGGACCAAGGAAGAACATTTGCAGCACTTGGCTCAGGTTTTGAAGAAGTTGCATGATGAGCAATTGATGATCAACATGGAGAACAGTGTCTTCATGAAGGAAGAACTCACCTATATTGGTTTTGTCCTCTCCCAAGGTAGTTTGAAGATGGATCCAGCAAAGGAGAGGCCATTTTGTCATGGCCAACTCCTAAAACAACAGGTGATGTAAAAAGTTTTCATGGTTTGGCAACATTCTATAGGAGGTTTATAAGGGATCTTAGTCATATTTGTGCACCTATTTTGGATACCATTAAAGGGGGGCAGAAATGTAAATTTTCTTGGACAAAGGTAGCCAATGATTCTTTTGAAATTCTAAAACAAAAGGTAGCACAACAGCCCATTCTTGTCTTGCCTGATTTTAATAAGTTGTTTGTGGTGGAGTGTGATGCTAGTAACCTTGCTATAGGGGATGTCTTGAGTCAAGAGGGCATACCAGTTGCCTTCTTTAGTGAAAAACTAAATGATGCTAAGAGAAAGTATTCTACTTATGACTTGGAGTTGTATGCAATGTTGCAAGCTTTGAAAAAGTGGAGGCACTATCTTTTGCCTAAGGAATTTATTGTTTATACTGACAACCATGCTCTTAGTTTTTTGAATTCATAGGAGAAACTCAATCACAGGCATATGAAATGGGTTGAACAACTCCAAGCATACACCTTTTCCATCAAACACAAGAAGGGGCAGGCCAATAAAGTGGCAAATGCATTGAGTAGAAGGGTGTGTATGGTGCAAGAAATTCAGTTGCAAAGTGTGGGGATTTATGCTCTCAAATATATGTACCAAGATGATGAGGATTTCAAGGAGGTATATGAAGTTTGTTCACATTTTTTAGACTCTTATCATTCTGATTTTTCTGAGTTTTTGTTGCAGCAGGGGTTGTTGTTCAAAGGCAGTCAATTATGTGTTCCTAGGTGTTCCATGAGGGAGAACATCATAAAGGAAAAACATTGTGGTGGACTAGGAGGTCACTTTGGGCTGGACAAAACACTGGATCAAGCGAAAATGTTTTATTTTTGGCCTAGAATGCAATTAGACATCAGAAAATTTGTTGAATGTTGTAGTATTTGTCAAAGGGCAAAAGGTACTTCATCTAATGTTGGTCTATATCAACCACTTCCTATTCATAATAGGCCATGGGAAAGTATTAGCACGGATTTTGTCTTGGGTCTTCCTAGGACTCAAAGAGGTTTGATAGAACTTTTGTTGTGGTGGATAGATTCAGTAAGATGACTCATTTCTTGCCATGTAAATGCACTAATAATGCTTCACACATTGTTGGTTTGTTCTTCAAAGAAATTGTTAGAATCCATGGTTTGCCTCTTAACATTGTGACTAACAGGGATCCAAAGTTTGTAGGCCACTTTTGGCATACTTTGTGGAAGAAGTTGGGCAATCAGTTGTCATTCACTTCAACCTATCACCCTCAGATAGATGGCCAAACTGAGGTAGTGAATAGGTCCTTGGGAAATCTTCTTAGATGTCTTACAAAGTAGCATGGAGATGCATGGGATATGATCATCCCTCAAGCTGAATTTTCTTATAATGACTCCACCAATAGAAGCACAAGAAGGAGTCCATTTGAGATTGTCTATGGTGTTCACCCAAGAGGTATTCTTGAATTGAGAGATCTACATGGATTGGAGAGGAAGATTGCTCAAGGTGAAGACTTTGCATTGGCCATGAAGGACATCCATGATAATGTAAGAGAAACTCTTCAAAGGAACAATGAGAAGTACAAGGAGAAAGCCAATGAGAGAAGGAGAGATGTGCAATACAAGGTTGGGGATTTGGTCATGGCACATTTGAAGAAGGAAAGACTTCCAAAGGGGCAGCCAACCAAACTCCTCATGAAGAAGATAGGACCTTGCTAGATTGTGCACAAATTTGGGTCTAATGCCTATGAGATTGAGCTTCCTCAAGGCTTGGCCATAACTCCTATCTTTAATGTCTCATATTTGTTTCCTTTCAGAGCTAGTAATGATGCAGATTCAGAGGCAGATGTGACAGCAGTAGGAGATGAGGAATGGGTTAAGGGTCTTCCACCCAATCAACCCTTGCAATTGGAATGCATCTTGGACACCAAAGTCTTGAAAAAGACTAGAAGAAGGACTTACAAGGAGTACCTTGTCAAATGGAGGGTCTACCTGCTAAAGATGCCACTTGGATGAGTGAAGAAGACATCTTGAAGCACAAGACCACATTTGTTGATCTACTTCCTCAAGAGACTTGAGTTCTTTCCCACCCCAAGAGTATGGTGCAAGAGCACTAAGGAGATCTCCATTTATCTTGCATTGATGTTCATGATGTTGTAATAAGGTCTTGAAGACCATTTCCATCTTTGTAATAAGGACCATGTCCAAAAATCATCATGTTGATGTCATGGTTGAGGCAATCATAAAGATTCATGTTTGTAAGCCTTTCTAAGGCATGAAGGGAGGTGTCAAGAGGTCTAGTGCCTTGTCAAAGGATTATTTGTCATGTAATAATGTTTGTAAACTTTGTAAACTCTGAAAACTCAAGAACCACCCGTTGATTCATGTAATTAGGAGCAGAAAATGACAAAGACATTGGTTATTCAGTGGTTGCAGGGTAGTTTCACACCCTCCCACCGATCTAACCTACCCAAACTACCTTCTTTGGATTGAATGCAGGCCTCTTTAAACCTTGTAGAAGTTCATTGCAATGTAAGATAGAGTATGAAGTGATTGGGAGGAGAAAATCAATAGAGAAGTTTAGTTTTCTGCCCATTTTTTCTGGTAAATCTGCTGCTACAGGTCGTACTGTCCTACTGTACGGATGAGTTACTGTGCATGATCATGATCATCTAAAAGAGGGGTGAGTCTACTATCAAATTCTCTTGGTTTGAAGGTTTGAAGTAATTGTATTGCAAAGTTATAGGCATTTTTTCTGAAAGTGGGTGTAAAACCCTCATCTAGGGTTTTATTTACAAATTCCTTGGTTCCAACCATTCCACTGATGTAGGCCTGTAGAAAATTAGTGGAATGGATAGGGAAGAGTTCATTTCAATGTTTTCCATGAGTTTTGGTGGCAGGGAATTGGATTTGATGAATTTGTTGTGAAGAAACCTAACATCCTCATGTGTTAGGTGTTGTGTAGAAGCCTAGTAAGGGAACAACAATAGCCATAAACGTTGCAGACCATTGTAGAGTCTTAAAACCCTAGAAATCCTTTGTTTTGACATGCCCCCAAGATGTTCAAATGGTTGGTTGAACACTATGATCAAGTTTGAGGGTGGTTGCTTTGCAAAACAGGCCTAATTGGCCACAGGCTACAAGGGGAACAGTTATAGGTTAGACCATATCGTCCAAAACAAGGTCAACCCAAATTGATATATGTTGAAGGAAATCCAAAAGGGTATCTTAGGATTGTCTAAAATTTAAGTTTACAGACTTGTGTCAAAATTTATTGCTGACTGTTCCTATTTGGAGGGCTACAAGGAGTTTAGTGGCTTAAAGAAGGAAGTCCCAAGTCCAAGCTTGTCTAGCCTTAGCCAATGGTTTGGATTTGTCATATGGAATTCCAAACAAGCCTTTACATGATGATTTCTTGGAAACTAACTATTGTTTCCACTTTTTCATGTTGCTCCATGAGTTAAGATCTTGAGTGTCCAAGGAAGGCCTCGTTAATCTGTGGAATCCTCAAACTATCCTAAGTCCTCTACATCAGTTTCCTTGGCTAACTTTTCTCCTACTTGAACCAAATCAAATTCTCCTTTAATCCTTTCAAGTTCTTCAATTGCCTATTGTATTTCTTTAGCCCTTGCTTGAGTCTCTTGCTCCCTAAAAATTGTTGCAACAACTTGCTACTCTTCTGCCTCTTTAAGTGCAATATGGGCTACTTCTAAAGAATCCTATGTTGAACTAAGCTCAAATGTGAGTTCATTGACCTTTTCCTTCATTTCCTTATATACATTAAAGACCTCTTCTACCAATCTGATGGCAATATCCATTCATCTTATCAAATGCAGATATTTTGATTTCATTATTTCTAATGACTTCTTAATTGCTTACAAATCTGCAAGAGTGGCTATATGCACAACACTTTCTTCAACTGTTATGTCTTTATTTTTCTCCTTAATCTAAACTCTCTTTAGACTTAGAGTTAGCTCTTCAATGAGCCTTTTTGTACTATTCAACTTTGTTAGGACTTGCACCTCTTTCTTTTTTGTTACAACCAATTGTTTCTTTAATTCATACAAATCTTCTAGGCTCTGCTTACCCTCTTTAAAATGACTTTTCTTTGCTAGTTCTTGGCTGAAAACATCATGTTATCACTTAGATGCATCATTAACATCATCACATAAGAATGTCTTTATATTTATAAATGGGATAAAAATTGCTTGTAGGTGTAACATGATCTTCTGCCTATCCCAACTAATGAAGTTTTGATGCTACATATTTATCATCAACTATTGCTTCATGGGAAACAATCTCATATGCTCCATTATATTTGACCATCCTAAGAAGATTTTGAATCATGGGAGACTACACTACTTCTAAATTTACTATATCAAAAGCATCATGTGTTTGTCCATCAACTACCTCCTTCAAAATATCCTCCTTCACATTCTTGAGAGCTGCCTTACAAACTCCTTGAGTGATTGGAATGATGGTACCATGAACAAGAAGTGAACCAACAAAATGAGGCACTAGGTGAGAACCTATTGCCTTCTCCACTTCAAATCTTAGTATCAGGTGTCTCAAAGTATCACCCATATCACATACTCTTATGTATAAATAACTTTGAATTTTAGAAAAGGGATCTCTGTACTGTTTGCTACAAGTTATGTCCTTCACTCTTTCTCCCTCCTTATGACAACAAATTTGTATAGCATGGAAGGAAGTTGCAATGATTTCAAATCCCTACTAACATCATTACTTTCATACCTTGATCTATAGTCATGGATATTCTTAAACTACCTATCATCAATTGTTGATCTAAAAAATATAGCAAACTCAAAACCAACATTAGTATCTTCTAAAACATTAATCTTATGTGCATACATATGATTTTCAACAAACTCATCCTAAAATTCAACCTCATATGTTTCTTGAAATGGAACATTCTTTTCATTTTTCAATCTGAATTCACAAGAATACTCAGAGAGCATATCTTCCTTTGTTCATACTTCTAATAAATCAACACCATCATTCTAGCAACTCAAAATATTCTTCTCCCTTTCATTTTTACAATATCTTGAAAATCACCCTTATATTACATGGACTCAATCTTTGGAGGATTGACAAGTGCATCTTGAATAGGAACATCTTTCTTACTTATGCATTTAGCAAGTGATGTTTTCTTCTTAACTTCATTAAGATGAATCTTTTGTTGTTTTCTAATCTTAGAAGTCAATAAGATATCTTTTTCTTCATTAAATTTCATACTTTCCACTTGTATGGTGGATTCCTCCAAGGTCCGCTTACTCTCAATTTCTTGTAGCTCTAAGTTTTCTTCTTTGTCATGTTCCACGATCACAATTTCTTCCTTCTCTTATAATTTTGGCTCAAGTATATCCAAATAATTTCTTGTTCCATTGGTTTTTATTTGGATTTTCTAGTTCCTTATTTGATAAAACTTCTACATAGTGCACTTATCCTTTACCTGGACATCTGTGGCTTGTCTCCCAAGGTTCTTTGCATGAGAATCAATGTTTCTATCTTCTAAGTTCACTTTTGTTGTTATCTTTCTTCCTTGCAATAGGAGAGTTATTTTTCTATTGATAACTTGAAGTAGATCACCTTAGAGGTTGGGGAATGCTATTTAAACATGGTTTGTGAATGGATTAAGGGAAGAGAATAGGAACAGGGAGATCCATATTAAAGGTAAGGAGGAAGGGAGTGAGATTTGAGATGGAGAGTGTGAGTGAAAGAATAGGAGTATGATGTGGAGTGTAATTTTGAGAAAGCTAATGGATAGCATGTGGGAATGTATGAGAGTTGTTTTGTGTAGTTTCATTTTGTGTAATAATCAAATGGTTGCGGTCTAGCGTGTAGGAAGCCCATCGAAATGACTATCCATCTATGAATCTCAATTAGTAATCAAATGGTTGCATCCTAACATGTAAGGAGACCATTGTGGCATGTTTGTAATCATGCAAGTCTTAAAAATTAATGTTGTTATTTTTTATAAAGTCAGATGGAAAAAGGGTCCAGAACCCTATACAAAATAGCCCAAAGGGTGGAGCAAAAGCCTCACACAGGAAAAAAAATAATGCATTAATAGCAGACTAATAGCATAACATAGAGTAACCTAAAAACCCAATAGAACTAGCTTTAAGCAAAAACCAATAGCAGAAAACATAGAAGCAACAACTAAGTATTCCCTTCAATCCCATTCTTAGTGAGGAATTTGAACATCTCCTCATAATCCCCCAAGCTATCAACCCCAATGCCTTGGATCTTTTCATTGAATTCCTTCACAACAGAAAAGGTAGTAGCAGCACGGTGTAAGACTTTGGTAGCAAACTCCGCCATCACTTTCCAATTCTTCTATAGCTCCCCAACCTTAGACCTGAGATCAACAACCTCCTCTGCAATCTTTCCACAAAGGGTGCATTTCCTCTTGATCTCCTCCTAATCATGGGTATCCTCCTCATCCTTTGAGTAGGGAGTGTTCATTTCATAGAAGTGGCTAGTACCCTCTTCCTCTTGCATAGACTCCTCAGGTGTACCCTTTTCATCTTCTCCCAGAGTGTCTTCCACAAGCTCCGACTCACCTGACAGCTCAATTCCTTGAAGGTTAGCTGAAGGAATACCTGTAATATGGCTGGACCTTCTGACCCACTATGTAGTTTTACCAAAATTTCCCAACCTATCGCCACCACCACCTTGCTTAGTAACAACATCCAAATCCATAAATTTTGACACAACCACTTCATATTGAATACCCGCCTTCCCTTCCTTTAGTTTTTCAAGAGGATGATATCTTCCTTCCTCTTCCATTTCCACCAATCTCTTAATAGAGGAGACCCCCTTTTTGGCAAAAGTAGCCTAAGATTTGGGACTCTTTCTTAGTTTATTCAGAGTGGTTTTACCCTTGGGGGTTCTAGAACCAGAATTAGGATTAGGAATTTTGGTCGATGGGGAATCCTGGATTTCCTCAATTCTAGGCCAATCCCTAGGGACAACTAAAAGGGAAGCCACCTCTTTTTGAAACCCAACATATTTCTTCCCTTTACCCTTAACATTAGGGCTAGCAGCAACTGGGTGCAGAGGGGATTCATGGAGAACACTGACCTTAATGGTCTTAGGGTGACACAAGGCTAAATGGAAATGGTAGAGATGGAAAATAAGGCCCTGGTCAAGGGAGATGACTGAGGTATTAGGATTCTTAGCATGGGCTTCCCTTGCCATCCTAATGGAGTTCTCCAAAGAAGATAAAAGGAACAAAGGAAAGCTAATCCCAGCATTGTGACAAAAATGGTGAAGCGAGGCAAAGTGACAATGAAAGTAAACCTTATAACACCCTTCAAGTGTAAAATACTTCATAATTATCAAACACACCTAATCCCACGGTGACGGAAGCTTCTCCCGCTGAAAACCCACCTGCATTTTAGTCATTGATTCCCCTTCTCTGAAGAAGGCCGCTATACTTTCTGGGTTAGGAAACCTACTCCAACGGCAATGCTTGAACCCCCTTTGGTAGACATCCATGTTGCCTAGCCTATGACTTCTTCAATCACCTCAAAGCCAATACCACCCAGTCGAACATGCCTATTGTCCTAGGAATCTGCAAACTGACGAGAGAGGTTCTCATCATGACCTTTCAAAATTTCAAGGAAGTCACCCCCTTCTTGAAGGATATACCAGATAGTATGGTCATGTTTAAATTCATCACCTGGGAAGATGGTTCCGTTCACGATATCTCCTCCCATGGAAGCACCCTAGTTAACACATAGTAACAACTATGTCATGGGAATGCTTTTGTCTTTTCTACAAGAATTGAGCCACTCTAATTAATAAATGGCATGATGGATTCCTGATCCTTTTGTGCACCCTGTATCACTCCAATGAATGTCGCGTTGGATTTGATGAGAGTTGTAATGATAGGACGTGGGAAGCTCCTACCACCTTGTTGCGCTACCAGGGGAAGAAAGTACGCGCCACCACCTCGTGTCAGAATTAATGCAGAGGTGATTGGAGATGAAATCATGATGGTTTCTATAATGTAAGCTTGTCCTCCAACCATTCCTGTCAAGTGGGCCACCTTCCTCACTAGCAGTCCAGTCAACAACATGTTGACTCGTGGCTTGCCCATCCATGTTAGCCTTCCTATTTTTAAGGATTTGAATCCTAATAGCTCCATTATTCATTTGAATTTTATCCCTAAGGACATTATATCCTCCTGTGGTCCTATTGACAACCCACCCTTTCAAGTCATCCACATTTCTCTCGCAACCGATACAGAAGAACATGGTTAGGGTAACCCAACTAGCATTCCCCTAGCTGTCAATCCTCTCTTCATGGGGCTCAAGATCCAAAATATTATCAAGGCCTACTACCATCTTTGACAATGAGGGATTGAACTTTACTGGCTAGATTAGCATCCTTTCTCCAGCATCTCCAAGAGGAGTTGTTAATACCAACATTAGCCATAACATCTGTAACAACATTGCCTTCCCTGTATATATGGGAGACCAAAAATTCCTCAAAGCCACTTAGAAGCATTGTGATGTCCCTAACCACATCCATTCGCTGCCAACTAGGGTTAGCTATGCCAAGAACAACATTAACAAGGAGTTTAGAATCTCCTTCCACATGGAGTTTTTTGATACCCAAAGAATGAGCTAGTTTAACTCCCCATAGCATAGCGAGAGCCTCAGCATCATTATTACTTCTTGGTGCAGGAGCACCTACCTGACAGCTGGTCTTGATAAGGCAGTTAGTAGTTTTAGGTCTTGTTTGTGTTTCCAAGAAGGTCTGTTAAGACCAAATGCATGTAATAAGGTCATGCTGATCATGATAAGATCATGCTGACCAGGCTTTTACTATTTTTAGTTAAGTTTGTTAGAACAGCTGTCATGATGTATGTTCGATTGGATCTCCCAGCCGCCTGGAGAGTTCCCAGCCGCTTGGAGTCGGGTCAGTAGTACTCGTAGGAAAATCTATTTAAGCATGAGGATCGGATGGTATTGCATATCATCAACCAGACTTTGCGAGAGTGAGGCAGAGCGAGAGAGACTGATCATTGTATTTACATCTTTTGAAATCAAATAAAGAGATCCTGTTATTGTTCATCCTCTGTTGAATTCCATTTCTTGATCGATTTGCTGGTTTGGTGGCTGTATGGATTTGCTGATCCATTCCACCGGTTGATCCATCTGATCGGTGGAATGGCGATGTACAGTAGGTTAGGTTGTAGTTTGTTTGTTTGCATGCAGGTGTGCAGGATCGCCGTCAAGAGGTGTTGAAGACCCTAGCATGGGCATGTGCTAGGTCGAGTTGATAAGTTTGAGTTGGAAGATCACCCTGAGGTTGGATCGGGTCGTCCCCGGAGGATCGGCGAAGTGAAATTTCGCTAAGTAAAGAAGTTCGTCAAAACGGCATCATCAGGATATCTTGGTGAATATCCTGCAGTCAGTATTGGTATCGACATCCGGATAAGTGAAGATGAGCATGATGTTTTCGAGTGCATGAAGTGCAAGTGCGTCGGGGTGATCATCATCAGGAGGGCCGAGGAGGAGCGTATCGACATCAGGTTGAAGATCGGGTTGATCAAGTTGATCGCGGGCCGAAAAAAGCTAAGTTTGGCCAACAGCAGGATATGACATCATCATCATCATGATATACGTCATCAGGACATTTCGGAGCGGCAGGATATTGAGAAGCTGCGGGTGACGTCATCGTCATCAAGATCTACGTCATCAGGATATCGGGTGACGCAAGCATCGAGGAAAGGTGCGAGAAGTTAAGGTTTGTCATCATCAGGATAAATGGGAAGAACCAGATGTTCATTATCCTGTTGATTATCATGATGTCGAATATCATGATGCTGAAGGTAGAGAAGACGGAAGTTGTCGCTGAAATGAACAGTGGACGTCAGGAGGATGTTCGCGCTGGTCGAACATGATGATGCTGCCGAACATGATGATGCTGTCGATAATCGAGTAAGGTGATGCTGTTGATAGGCGAAAGTGCGAAGGCTTGTCTGCAGGAGGATATCGGTCGGCAGGTGAAATATGATGATGATGAGGATGAATATGATGATGATGATGGGCTGCAGACATCCATGATGTATGCGAAGGTTATAGTGTGGATGCCTCTGCATCACTTCTGATCCCTAAACCTCCAACATAAGCAGCCAGATAAACACCCATGTTAGATCTAATAATACCTCCTCCACTAGCCTGTCCTAGGTTGCCTTTGGCAACCTCATCAAAATTTAACTTGCATTTAATTTAACTATCTTTACAACACAATAGTTCGGTGGTGGATAGCAAGGTTCTCAAGGATGTTGAAGCTTCAACAGATTCAAAGAAGGCCACTTTAGCGCTCAATGGTGGGAAGAATGTTTTAATGTCTAGCGGTGTTAAGCCTCCTTTGGAGGAGAAAGTAAGCCAAAACTTAGACATTGAAGACCCCTCCAAGGATGAATGGACTCTTGTTAAATGGGGGAAGAAGATAAAACCATCTTTTCTGATGACTCTACACTCCCATGATAAAATGTGTTAGCAGGTTCCAGGGGTAAAATCATAACATTGTTATGATAATCATCCAGAGTTTTGTTAGTTTAGAATGTAATACAGGGATTTTGCTTTTACCCTGTTTGGTTTCTACTCAAGCATTTAGGTTGAGCCTTCATGTTCAATCTAATTTTATTAATTTCAGTTGATTATAATGAAAAGGGAGCAATCCCCATAGATTGCAGTTTACTGATCAAAACAAAAATTGTGTTGTAAAGAAAATAAAAGTGATTGCATTCACCACACAAAGAGAGAATCTCCCATAAAAGGTTACAAATTTGACGTAAGAAAAACCTACAACATAAAGATGTAACACATAGGCTCATAGACCAACAATGTCCCTTCTTTATTTTATTCCAAAATGAGAGCTCAAAGATTCTTTCTCTTCTCTACAATGTGCAGGAATTAAAAATTCTGAGGAAAAGAACCCCTTTACATTGAAAATTATTGTATTTATAGCCCTTCTTCCTGGTAACTAACTTGCTTTTTAGACTTTATAAAACATTTAAAATAATACTACAAAGTCTTTTAATGAGCATACATATTCCACTTATTAAAATAAATATGTTTCAAACATTAGTAAAACTAACTTTATAATAAAATATTAGGTCTTTGTTGAAGATTGATAGGTGCACGATCGTTGAGGCATTATGTCAAATAGTTGGTATGTGTTGGTTGTTGATGCTAATTTCTAGAACATTTTGTGAAACACTTGCTAAGGCAATATCATTAATTATGATTTCTGAGCCAATTTACGTCCTTCCCTACAATCATTGGTATTGGTTGATGTCAACTGACAAGGTAATGAATTGTTGTTTTTCATCAAAAGGGGGCCTAGACTTGATTGCACAACATCAATGCCAATATAATTATAATCTAGAAATTGTTGTTATGAATTAGACAAAGGAAGTTTCTTCAATAGAGATACATCAATAATCAGGCATAGTCATCATTGACCTAGAAGACCAGTTACATTGTACTGGAGTTACATGTTCTACTCATCATGGTATTTAAAATATTAACTTGGGCAGGTTCTTGAAAAGCTTTTCCATTAAGATTCTTCTAGTCTAAATTTTCACAATCACTGGCAATTTCATCATTTAAATCATACAAAGAATATGATCATTTGTTTAATCCCTACTTGTCTCCATATTATAAAATTTCTCCTTAGATTTTGGTGAGTAATACTCAGACCTTGGTCTTGTACAAAATATATATTCATCGTGACTCCTCGCTATGATGACTGATAGCCATAACCTTTTCTTAATTTTTATATTTTTTCTCTAATGATGACTTTTTATAATTATGATGTTCAATATTAGAATCATAAAAGGAAGAGTTAGCATTATTAATAGACTCCATCTCCTCATTGCATTTTCCTCCCATAGTTGAAAAGGTCGTGTTGTTGATTCTGGATGCAAACAACCATATAAATTGTGTGAATGTTTGTCATGATATTTGATTAAGTACCAAGTAAGCTGAAAAGAAATCTAAGTAATTGTTCATAAGGGTAGTTTTTCTCACTTATTTCTCTCAATGGTGCCATTCCATAAGCAAGTGTTATGTTGATTAGATGTAGCTAGTGGTTCCAAGAGGGGGGTTTGATAAATCTTTTTGATTGATTCTCATTGGGTGAGTTGTATTTGAATGCATGCATCTTTAGACATCCTTGTCATAGCCATTTATATCCCTCACCATGCATTATATTTCTTCCTAATTCAGTCTACCCTTATCATTTGGAATGGTAATTTTCCTACACCTTTGGTATCCTAATCCTCTACTCCTATATTCAAAGTAGCCTCAATTTGTGGCATACCATGAGGCACTGGTATGATTCCTGATAAATCAAAATTACTTAATTCTCAGCAATCTTCTATTAGGCTCTCTCTCTTCTATATATTTTAGTTGACAAAGTAGTTTGTCAGTCTTAATAAGTCATGAAAACTTGAGATTTCTTGGTTGGTATGAGTGTTTCTTGGGATAATTTGGGTCCTTACTCCACCAACAGTCTCAACACCAAGGCCGAGAGGAGTAACATCTAATAGAAGAATCTTTTAAGTTTGGTCACCTCCTTTTCTACTCAAAATGTCACCCTTTGGTATACAAGAACTTCTTCCAACAAGAGAAATTTCATTAATATCAATCCTTTGTAAGTTTACATCTTACAGAGCCCTCTTTACTGGCCCTATCATTTTCTTGAAAAGGTCCATGTTGTTGGGATTAGGTGTGTTATACACCTTCCAAGTCCTAATATTTAAAATATTTGATTTATTTGTATTTATTATGCATGCACATATTTTGGGCATCCCACTTGGAGTGGCACTATGTGTCACATGTAGTTTGTATTTTGGCAATTTGTTTTTTATTACTTAGTGTCATGGAAGTTGATAAATGCAACTATGACAACTTGTAATGTGTAAGAGTTGCTAAAATGGAAAGAGCTTGAAAAAGGAAATTACCATTGGAAACTTGACAAGCATGATTTTAGGAGCCAAAAATGGAGTGCCATATTTGGAGAGTTAGTTATGATTTGAGAAACTTTTTGTATTATGGTGGATTTGATTCTCTATGACTAGTGTTGTAACTCATGGTTTTGAGTTTCTATTTTGGTGGTTTCTTGTATTGGAACTCCTATAAATTGAATGCTTGAGGAGTCATTTGTGAGGAGAGGATTTTTATGCTGCTGTCAGTTTTCCTCCGGAGAAGCAAGATGTGAATCTCTATGTTAAGGCTTTGAGCTTGCAAGTGTATTGTAACATTATTTTTGGAGTGTGGGGTTTTTTACCTTAAAGGGTTTTCCCCACGTATATTGGTGTTTCTTCTTTTTTGTCTATTTTCTTCTTCTTTCATGATCTTAAAGTGTTAATTTATATGTTGTTATGCTACTAAATTTTTCTTAGATTAGTAAGCTACATTATATTTCCTCTAGGGGTTAATGTGATGGGAAATCAACTATGTCTGTTTCCACTTTAAGGACATAGTACTATGTGCTTGCATTAAGCTATTAAGTAAAATATAGGATGTTGTAAAGTGCATGTTGGGTTCTCTTTTCCCTTTCACATAGTGATTTCTTCAAATTTCTCCCTTGTCAGTAGCTTAGAGTAGTTTGTGCCATTGAAAAGTGATTCAATTTCAACTTGCACTTGATGTTGACTGCTCAGAGTACATCTGAACCTTGTACATTCCCTTCTAAGTGTTTCAAGAGCCCTATTATCTTTGCTAATATCTTTGTCATGCTTCTTGATTAATTTGGAGTAATTCCATGATAGTCTTCCCTTCATAAATGAATATCCCTATTGGTTAGCAGTACTTCAAAAACACCATTCTCAATGGTGAGAAAGCTCACATCAAATGTTCCACCTCCAAGGTGATAAACAAGAATGTTCTTTTCCCCTCCTTTTTTTACTCAATCTGTATGCAATTATTACAGCTATTGGTTTCTTTATTATATGAGCAACATTTGATCTAGTAATTAGATCATTATCTTTGGTTCCCTGAGAATCATTAAAATATGCAGACAATATCTTTAGTTACAGAACCAACACAGGCCTCATTTTTCATAGACAGGGACCACTCTACTTAAACATCATCCACTTCAATGGTCAAACAGATAATAACAATTTTACACCTCATCCACAACAAAAAGTGGTAAATATTTGTCCTATTTTTATTGGTCAATATTGACTTCGACAGTTGAAGTGCATGATAACTGTTCTAATAATTTAATTGCTAAAGGATCTACATTAGGAATTTTATGTGTGAATGGTATAGGTTTCTTCTTCCATGTCTTCTTGCCTTTTCATTATGAACCCCTGCAATGGCTTCTGGAGAAGGTGTACCAAGCAGATTGGTTATTCAATCAAGTTGATGAACCACACAATTTTTATTTAGGGAAAAGTGGCTTCCCAATTAAAATTTTAGCAAATATACATCCAATGCTCCAAATATTAATGGCCAGAGAATATTTTGGAGAAGAAGTATCCACGTAATTTAGGATCGTCATATAATTTTGGGGCAATATAATTTGTTTAGAAGATTATTGAGGGCATGTCATTGAAAGCCACTCTTGCTAAGCCAAAGTCACGAATTTTAAGTTTGCAGTCTAAACTTGCAAGGATATCCTTTGGATTTAGGTCCCAATGGAAGACATTTGTAGTGTAGGATACATTTTAATTAGCCTTTAAGTACATGGGTTTCAGTTGCAAGCTCAATCAGGTTGTTCTGTGAATGTATTTTGAAACTTGAAGGAGCTAGGATAAGAAAGAATTGATAATGTTCTAGTGTCGAGTCATCATTGGCCTCTATAACTTGGTGTAAGTTAAACTCCATAAGTTCAAATACTACATAAACATCTTTGAATTCCCTTCTAGAAGGTGGTAACATAATGTGTTGTGGACTCCATAAGTTCAAATACTACATAAACATCTTTGAATTCCCTCCTAGAAGGTGGTAACATAATGTGCTTGATTTCCACAGCATTGAGATGGTAAAAGCCTAAGAAGTTTTATCTTGCGAAGGATTTGGGTTGTATCAGACACATGCTCAAAATGTCATTTATTTTCTTTATTGCAACTTTCTCCCAAGTATGGGTATCAATTGTAGAGTAAACAACACCATGGCTCCATTTTCCTAAAACTTCCTCAACATGTTGTGACTTTGTCAGACTTGAATTGATAGATGCAATTTTTTTCTGTAAATGTGAGCTATTAGAGTCACTTTCAAGGGTATCCCAAACTGTCTTGACCTAAATATCCACCATCTTCATGATGCAGTCTTTATGGCCATTCAATGCCTAATGGTTGTATCAATATCAAGTAGCAATGTGAAACTTGGCTCAATGTAAGAGCACATCAACCATATCCGCAGAAGATTTGAGATTCTTTACAAATTATCTTTTTGAATGTGAACATTCTTATGAAACACAATTGATCATGTCAATGTCTATACAACACCTACCACAACAATAGTAGTATGCCAAGCACGTTTTGTTTTATTACCATGAAGTAGAACATATACCATGCTTGGGTAACAACATGCCAGCAAACCAGTGCAATAACTAAGAGCAACTTTATAGATAAAACCAATATTTATACTTGAACATAAAACATTGATAGTCATATCTTCATTTGGTACAATGGAAGGTGATCTCTGCTCTGAACCATTATGTAAAATTCTCTAGGATCGCAAGCTTGGATATCCCATACATTTGAAGTATGTCAATGACATTAAAAAGAACAAGGTGTTATTTTGGAGTAACTCACAACTCGTTAAAATATGTGAAGCTTCATAGCATCCTAGTTAATATTTTCCTGATCTAGATGACCACAACTAATGACTATGATTAGACAAACATTTTTACTTGATAAACAAATTGACACTACGAAACAATTGAGAATGTTCATGAATGAGGCTTGGTGATGCAAACCTTAGTGTTTTTAATTCGATCAAACCAATATGATGAGTAGACCTTGCATGTAACTTAGAGGATCAACATGACATATGAGGAGCTTATTTGAAAACACATATTAATTAGTGTGCATAAAAAAGTTTAAAATGTGTTAGGGTCAAAATTTGAGGCCAACACCTTCTAATTCTCGTCTCTGAGAACACTTGGAGCTATTCCCCTCAATTTCTACCCGGATTTAGTCTAGCTCTACTTGGAAGGCTTCTAATAAGGTGAAAAAGACTAGTAAGTGGTCTCCCCCCATTATTTTTTTAAATTAATACAAAGATGGCTCTTCCCGAGGCAACCTAGGTGCTATTGGGATTGGTGGGGTTGGTTGTAATAGTGATGAGATGGCTCTTTTCTTCTTTTCTTTGGCTATGGGGATTGACACCAATAATATAATGGAAGCTCAAGTTGTTCTTGTGGCTCTTGAGAAAGCTTCCGAGTTGTTTGTAGAAACATAAAAATGTCTTGAACCTACGAGTGCCATTTTTATACCGAATTCATCCTAATTCCACATTCTACGATTAATTAAATAATTCTTAATTATTTAATTAATTCATTTTATCATCTTGTGCTTCTAATTAAATAAATTTTATTTATTTAATTATTTAGCTATTTTCTTCTAAATTTCCTCTATAATTAATTAATTATTTATTTAATTATTCACTCTTTCAATGTCCCCTTTACCCTATTAATTTAAATAAATAAATATTTATTTAAATTATAAGCCTTACCTTAATTAAATAAGTCTCACTTATTTAATTAAATCCTCTCACATTATCCCCCTTCTCAAATAAATTAATTAAATTGACCCAATTTATTTAATTTAAAAATGTTCTACACCTCATCATTTTCTTCAAATTAAAAATTATCCCTTGTCCTTTAGTGAGAGGGAAACCCTAATCAATCTACACCCTCCATTCCATCAAAAATCAAACATGCAATATCAACCCTTCACTCAACCCTAGCCTTCTATAAAATCACTTCTCCAACCTCATTTTCTCACTTCCCACTAGCATAACTTGAGCTTTATCTCTCTGATTTTGCTACTCATTCACTCTTGAGCCTCTCATGACATTTGTAGGTCTCTGCAAGTCTGAGAACAAAATACAGCAAGATCTTGGAGAAACAATGGAGGGAGGACACATGTAGCTTAGGGTTTCATTTCTTTTGTTTGCATTTACTTATTTCTTAAGCTATTTGTACTCCATTGAGGAGTTAGGGCATGCATAGGACTATTTTCAGGTGTTTGAATGTTTTACCCTAACATCATTTGGTGAACCCGATGTGAATCATCTATACTTTCTGTGAATTTGTGATTCTAGGGTTTGAGAAGATAGTACGATGCATCTACAAGTCCATGCGACGCATCCGCTACTTCCGGTGACGCATGCATAGTATGGCCTACCACATTTGCTTGAGTTTGCGACGCATTAGAAGGGTTTTGTGACACATCCGCCTGTGCATTGGACATAATCTCTTTATTTTTCTTTATCAAACTAACCCATTTGGTTTTGTAGGGTTTGATCATGTTTTCTGATGCTTTCTTCACTTTGCTAACCCTCTCATCAATTGTTTATCTCATTAGGGTTTTTTCAAGGCATTAGGGGTTTTATGTTTCAAGGGTTTATTTAGATTGCTTTAAATATGTTTGATCATTTTGAGTATGCCCACATATGTCTAAAAGTCTTACATATTTCTAGCATTGGGGAAATGACTTAGTAATCATAGGGTTTCTTATTCATCACTTGGATGTCATTTTTTTATCTATTGTTTGGCTAGTTTTTGTTGTTTTTAATCTGCAAACACAGTATGATGCATTTGCAGATTTTTGCACTGCAATCACCGAGTTTTGTGACATAGATGCTAGCTTCTGTGTCACATCTAGAGACCTCTGTGACGCATCTTTCTAACAGAGGACCACATATGTGCCTTTGTGTGATGTAGTCGTCATTCCCTGTGACACATGCAAACCTTCCTGAACTGCATCTAACTATTATAGAGCAGGGAGTGCTTAAATCTCTTTCATTTTAATTTTCTGTTTTACACAACATAATAGGGAGTTTTATTCTGGTACTAATATCTGATTTGCAGCTTTGTGGCATCCACTGGGAGAAGAATCTTGTTCAAAACTATTAATCTATTTGTTGCAGGGTTCCTTTCATTCATGTGTGTTTTTTGTTAAATTAGGAACACTTCAATTTGGTGCATAAAAAGAACAACAACCTGTTTATTTTCACACTCATTGGCATAAAAAGAACAACAACTTGCATGTTTTCACATTCATTGGGGTTAAAAAGAACAACTTGCATCATTTGTCTTCTTTGTCTTGTGACCTTGCTTGTGTTTTGAAGTGTGTATGCTCTTCCCTCGCACTTTAAGTGATCTTGGGAATCAAAAACACTTCTCAACATTTTCATGTTCACACCACACATTTGGTTTCCTAAAGGTTAATGAACTCTTGCTAGTGTGATCAAGTAATATGTGTATGCTCTCTCCTCGTATCTTTGTATGAACTTGGAGATCAAAAGCATTTACTTGTGTCAATTTTGTATAACCCTTTAGATAGGGCCTCCCTTTGAGACACATCCGTATGGAGAACTCATTGAGGACCCAAAGCAGTTTTTTGGCCAGGCCGCTATATAAAAAGATAAGGCGAAAGCCAAGTCTAAACTGCCATTAGCCTTCGTTGTATAGTGCCAATCCAAAAGTGCAAGCTACCCACATTTACGTGAGGTATTTTTAATACCACTAGTAGGATTGGTCAAAGACTTAAGTGGCTTGCTAGATGCTCGTGAGGTGGTAAGTCCCCGAGCTGCGACTAAAAGACAAACTAGTTAGAAGCCCACCCTTGATTATTGAGTTTTATTAGTGTCACTCTCGGTGCAAGGGATGCATACCGCACCCTAAAGTTACTCACCATATGAACTCCCTTGAGATGAGATGGAAATACTCAGCTTAACATAAGCTATATGTAGCTTTCCGGGGAAAGGGTGATTGGGTTATCCTTCTAGCCCTAGAGGCCCCTATTCGTCCTCTCTTGAAAGATAAGAGTGTACACACCCCCTTTTAGGGTGTCCCTACCTTTGCGTCGAAGGAGCTTCCAAGCAAGTGGGCCTAAGCATCGCGCCATTAGCCAATGACCTTAGGGATAGGAAGTGTATTATGTATGTGAAGTGTCTTCAAATTATGCTAGACCCATGGAAATTGGGGGTGGATAACCCTTGAACATACACATGCGCTTACAAAGTCAAGAGTCACAGCCAAAGTGAAAACTGAGTGTTTTCTATGTGTGAAGTGTTTTCTAATTTTCCCAAAATAAACTGCCAAACAAGCATAGAAAACTAATTTTAAGTTGCAAATAAATAGTACACCACATCTATAGGGATCTCAAATGCATCTACTAAAAAATAGACCGCAATCAAAACCCTCTAAAACGCATCTAATAAATAGTGAAACACGTCTATAAATTCTTGAGCTGCAATTGATCCATCCTGCGACGCATCTGCAAACTTCTATATTGCAATCGAACCTTTGCGCAACTCATCTACCTGTAGTAAGAAACTTAGAGAATCTTTCAAGCATCTACCTCCCCTATCAAACTTGGATTGCATCTGTGTCAAAACATCTGAGACCTGCTAGTTCTATTCATCCATTGCATGATCAACTTCAATCCTTTAGGTTTAAATTACATCCCATATTGCCCAAATCATTTAGCTTATCTTAGGACATTAAAAATCAGCCTTTGACATCTAAGGAGGTCCTTAAAATTTAGTCTTCTTTAAGGTTGAAACATAGGAGAAAATTTCAAAACTTGACTACATCATAAGTACGAACTTGGATCACAAGACCTTGATATTTTTTTCAAATCAATCACAATTCGGGCCTAATACTCACAAGTCTAGTTTAGGTCCATCTTTCAACAAGTGAGTCTCAACTCATGAGTCTAGTTTGAGCTCACTTTAATCATCATTCCCTTCTACATCACCATTTCAAGATAAGTCCAACTAGTGCTTTGATAAAGTCATAGTTACACATTAGAACCCTCTTGGATCAGACTTCTTGAATATTAATACCCATTAACCTCAAGCATAGTCTTAGTCTCATTACCGTAGTTGCATCTCAAAGCATTGGCATAACATATCCTCACTTAGTCAATTCCCATTTGCATAGATGCATCACCAACCTTGGTTGCATCTCTATATTTCCCAAAAATACCAAAAATATAGCATAGTGCATAAACACTTTGCATTTCCATCCATAGGACAAACTCATTTTTCACAAACTAGTAAGTCTTATATGGTAGAGACACGGTTGCAAAATAAGAGAAAGGGAGAAGCCTTAGATTATCTCACTAACACAATGAGATTTGGAGCCTCATCTAACAAGCAATACAAACCTCAATCTAACATGCCAAACCTATTTGAAAACCTCATTTTGCAAGAAGACAATCAAGGGATTACCCAACAAGAAATTGAGGAAGCCTCCCAAGACCCTAGAATGTTATGCATCCTAGATGAAATGATAGCTACCAATCCTCAAACCTACCTCATGTGTCTCTTACAAACCGGTACCAAACTTCTTGCAGGAGTAGACATCAATGCGATTATGGGATCATCACCAAACAATATTGCACAAGGCCAAGGACAAGCAACACCATCCACTAGCTACATGAATCTGACACAAGAACATACCACCATTCCCATGGGAGAAACATCACAAGATTCCACAATCTCCCATGTGCCTCCTCCATTTGACACTAACAATGTGAATGCCATGTCACAACCGCTGAATTTTGCAAACCCCTTCGCTTTAATGACAAACATAGGTCAAAACAAAAGAATGCAAAGAATACACATAATGACTTTTCAAGCACAAACACAAGGGATCAATGCCACACCAAATGCAAACATGAACCTTTGGCCTCAAACAAATAAAAACTTAGGCCATCAAAACATGGACCCCCTTTGTCAAAGCAATAGTACAATACCAAATTTTGGGACTACACAAAGTAGTGTTTTAAGTCATCAACATGTAGACCCACATCATCATTATAGTGATACCATACCCAACACTTACACAAACATTGGTGCTACTCAAAACCACACCTTAAGTCATCAAAATATTACCCAAACCCATCAACATGTGTCTCACCTAAACGTCAATCAAAATACTAGTGCATCACATCAAAATACCCATTCGAATCCCTTGCAACAACAAGTAGACCCAAACATCCTATTCCAAACAAATCCCAATAATATCCAAAACCAAAACACTACAAGGGCTTCATCCCACTTCCAATACATTAATCCAAATAACATGTACATACTCAACATTCAAAACCTAAACGCATCTTCATCACACACTCCCCTCAATACACATACCAACCCACTTGTTGCAAATTTGGGATCCCAAAACATGTCAACATTAAACATGGGTAATCTGTATCAAAACGCACTCACAAATGGCATAGACACATCATTGACCCTCTTCGAAGTCTTGGCACATAAGATACATTTACTAGAGTAATGCTTCTCAAACATGCAAGTATCTACCACAAAGAAGGCATATTCCATAGAAGATTTATGTCCTTATCCCTTCGATAAAAGCATCTACATGCCACCTTTTCCACCAAAATACAATGTACCTAACTTTAACAAGTATAGGGGAAAAGGGAGTCTCGTAGAGCATGTGCGAGAGTTTCACACAGCATGCCTTGAGATTGCATTTGAGCACACATATTTGATGAGATTATTGTCGAGGAGCCTCGTAGGTCAAGCACTTGAGTGGTTCATGCACCTTCCCATGGGGATTAGAACATGGACCAAACTCACAGAAAAATTCATAGCTCACTTCTCTTACAACATCAAAACAGATGTGAATGTCACCACTTTATGCCATACAAAACAAGATGGGGAAACATTCATCTCCTTCTTCCAAAGGTGGAGAAGCCTAGATAGCAAATGTCCATGTCATATACACGAGAATCAATTGGTACCAATTTTTGTGGAGAACCTTAACAAGGAACTCTTGCACCAACTACAAATCCATTGTTCCACCTCCTTTGGAGAAGTTGTTGAAAGGGGACAACCATTGAGAAAGCCCTCATAGCTAAGGGTACAATCAAAATCTTCAATAAGAACCAAAACACTCAAAACCTGCCCTATGACAAGAACAAGTTTTGGTCTCGAAACAAGAATGTCACCAATGATGTGGTAGTAGATGCAAAGTCAATCAATAGGGATGGCCCCGTTCTCACGCTCAAAGCACCACCAGTGCCAAACAATTAGCCATCCATTCAACAACAACCACAATCTCAATAACAAACAGCTAATGCAATTCAAAACAACCAAACAAGACCACCTCCAAATAATAATCCCCCTCAGTGAAACTATACACCCCTGACGGAGCCTATTAAATCAGTCTTAAAGAAGTTGTTGCAGTCCAACCTCATCCAACTATCGAAGGTCAAACAATACGATCCATCTTTTAAACCTCCCTCATGGAATGACAACGACTTTTGTGAATATCACCGAATAAAAGGTCACAAAACATCCAATTGTTACGAGCTAAAGAACATCATACAAGACTTTATTGGCTGAGGAGATATAGTTGTAGATAATCCACAAGGTTCCTCCAATACCGATCACACCATTTTTACAAATCCCCTATAGGATCATGGATCAGGAAAAGCCTCCACTTCATGAACTAAGCCACATGACCATGTCAATTATAGCAACATCGCTTATGAGTACACCATCAATAGTATTCATGCATATGATGATAACATCTCCATGATCACCATCAAGTCTCATCCTGAGTGTGTCGTCACCACCTATAAGGCTAAGTTAACATTGCAAAGAGCTCCATCTAATCCATCCAACCCATCTAATTCACAACCAAAGACCCAATATAATCTCTTGGACCATTTGAAGTAGACTCCGATGGAAATATCCATTTCCAAATTGCTTCACCTATCCCCAGAGCATAAGGCCATCCTGGACAAGGCTCTATTGGAATCTTTTGTCCCCACAGACCTAAATGTTAATCAATTTCAGGCCATGATAGGACATTTGGCTACCTCTAACCATGTCACTTTCACTGAGCACGATGTACCCTCAAATCGACCTAATCACACTAACCCATTACACCTTGAGGTCTTCATTAACAAGGACAAGATTAGATGAATCTTGGTAGACGGTGGAGCCAAATTAAATATATGTCCTTTGAAGCTTGTCATGATATTGGGATACTTGGAAGCTTGTGTGGACCCCACCAAAATAATTGTCATCAAGGCCTACGACGATGCTGAGCATTCCTCCAAGGGAGTGATTTCACTTCCTATAAGAGTTGGGCCTGCCACTCTAAATACTGTAGTTCATGTCTTAGATCTCAAACTTCCCTACAACCTTATCCTCGGTCGACCGTGGATTCGTTCCATGAAGTTCGTGCCATCCACTTATCACCAATGCATTAAATTCCCCTACAATGGCACAAAAATCACTATACCTGGTGACCCCAACGCCTTCCAATATTGTAGCCATCTAAGAGAAGTTCCTTAGCATCAAGCACCTATAAATAGGGGAATTTCACCTTCCACCTCATCACATTATGCCGACCCATCCACATTATCAAAATCTGCCACCACATTCAATTCTCCACTTAACCCTAAGGTTTAGATCCATGATAAAGGATGTGGGGAATATAAGAGAGAAGGCTCATACTGCATCGGCAAGCTACCAACATCACCAAAATCTCATGGCAAACCTGGCCCAATCAAACTAAAGGAGACTATTTCTACCCCCTCCCCCACAACCTTCACAAAATGAGGAGAACTTAGCAAAGAAGATGTAGACGATGATGTCTCTAAGTGGCTCTACAAGGAGGAAGAAGAGGTCAAGCATGTGCAACTACTCGTGGAATGATATGGAAAAGGATACAAGTTTGTAAAATAACAAGGATACGACAGGCACATCAAACTTGGGCCTAACAGAAATGGAAGAACATAACCCATTCAACCAACCATGGGACCTCACAACAAGGGGCTAGGATATACATCACGAAGAGAAAGTACTCCTAGTACTAAGTTACTTTTGGGTGGGGACGTGAGTACTTCCAAAGATGTCAAGACATCAAGGGACCCTCCTGAACCTGAGCTTGAATCTTCCCAACCTGACCTACCTGACGGCTCCGCATGGATCATCATCTTCTAGGTCCTGACAATACCTCCATATGCACCTTGACTCCCATATCCATAAGCTACATGAACATCGATGATGTCTTGCCATTAGTCCACCCCAAACTCATAGGCTGGGATCAACAAACACCATCTAGCTTGGATTTGTTTGAGAATGACAAAGCTATTGCTGAGTTCATGGGACTCTGGGAAGGCATACCAAATGGGAATCATAAGGTTGGATACATCATGAACCTCAACAATTCAGCATACTTTGGAGAGTCTACTCCACTCTCTAGTCGCAAAAATAAAAAAAGAAAATGAAAAAAGGTCTCTAAGTGAAAATCGAAAGGCACCTCTTGACTGTAAAAAAAGTAAAAATAAAGGATGTATCCAAGGGTGAAAACCTCTCTGAGGTGCCCAAGGATGGAGGGTTGGAAGTGCTTCCTATCACACAAGAGAAATCCCCACTATTAGTGGAAAAGTCTGTTGAGACCAACATTGGTACAAAAGATAATCCCAGGATCATTAATTTTGCTGAGTCATTAACAGAACAAGAAAAGACCAAGTTCAAAGATTTCTTCTTGGCAAGGCAAGTCAATTTTGCTTGGTCATATGCCAACATGTTAGGGCTTGATCCACAATTTGTCTTACATCACCTACCATTGCTGCCAAATGCCAAACCAGTGAAGTAGAAATTGAGAAAAATGCATCCACAAATCACACTTTTGGTAAAGGTAGAATTGAAAAAGTTGCTTGATGTGGGTTTCATTTGACCAATAGACTATCCAGAATGGGTATCTAACCTTGTACTAATCACAAAACCTAATGGGCAAATTAGAATCTATGAAGACTTCCAGGATATGAACAAAGCATGTCTGAAAGATAATTTTTCGCTGCCAAACATAGACATTATAGTCGACCTTACCGCTGGATTTGAAATGCTCTCACTAATGGATGGTTTCTCAAGCTATAATCAAATAAGGATAGCTCCCAAAGATCAACACAAAACTACTTTTACATGTCCATGGGGCACATACTATTGGAATGTTATGCCCTTTGGCCTCAAAAGCATCGGAGCAACGTACCAATGAGCAATGATGACGATCTTTCATGATTACATGCATACATTTATGGAAGACTATGTGGATGACTTATTGGCCAAATTAGTTACATGAAACACTCATTTAGATGTATTAGATAAAGTCTTAACACAGCTAGAAGAATACAAGGTCAAGTTAAACCCTAAGAAATGTGTTTTCAGGGTCACATCAGGCAAGTTGTTGGGCTATATTGTTTCTCGTCAAGGCATAGAGGTTGACCCTGCCAAAATCAAAGTTATCATGGACATGCCTCTACCAACGACTCTTAAATAACTCTATAGCTTACAGGGGAAACTTTAAGCATTCCGTAGGTCATTGTACAGCTGGCCGACAAGTGTCATCCATTCCAACATCTACTTCATAAAGGAGTGCCTTTTTTATGGATAGAAAGGTGTCAAGAGGCCTTTCAACAAATCAAAGATTACCTGCTAAGTCCACTAGTCCTCATGCCTCTAATACCTAGAAAGCCCCTTCTATTGTACATATCAACAACATCTTCAGCACTGGGGGCAATTTTGGTGCAAAATATGAAGGCAAAGAAAGGGTTATTTATTATATCAGCAGAACATTAGTGGGGTACGAGCTAAATTACAGTCCTATAGAGTGCACATGCCTTGCGGTGGTTTTTGCCACTCAAAATTTGCATCATTACATGTTGAACCACAAAACAAAGCTCATTGCAAAGATTGACCCTCTCAAATATTTGCTTAACAAGGTAGCATTAATGACAAGTCATTTGGCTAAATGGGTCATGATATTGAGTGAATATTATATAGAGTACATCAACTAAAAAGCTGGATAAAGGGACAAGTAATTGCAGACCAATTGCCAGAGGCACCAACTACAGTGGATCATCCCTTGGTCACCGATTTTCTAGATGAAGCAATCTTTACAGTGGAAACTCCAAAGATGTGGACATTGTTCTTCGATGGTTCTTGCACAAGTCATGGTTTAGGGGCCAAAATTCTCTTCATCACTCCTCAAGGAGATGCCATCCCTAAATCATTCAGGATTGCATTTTCTTGCACAAACAACATTGCAGAATATGAGGCATTGCTTACAAGGTTACGTATGGCCATCAACTGGAAAATTAAAAATTTACAAGTCTTTGGTGATTTGCAATTCGTAATCAAGCAGGTTAATGACGAATATGACACAAAAGACGAGAAGTTAATGCCCTACAAAAGAATGGTCAACAACTTCAAACTCTACTTTGACATAGTGGTCTTCAATCAAATCCCTAGAGTACAGAACAAGGCTGCCGATGCAATGGCTACAATAGGATCTCTCTTGGTATCCCAATAAATGCTCCTCAATTTGTGTTCTTGGTGGAACAACTGTTGATCCCTGCCTTTGACATCCTTGAATCCGAGATGGTGTGTGAAATCATTGATCCCACGTCATGGTACAATGACACCTATACCTACCTGCATGGCCAAATCCTCCCACTCAACCTATCCTCTAATCAACATAAATCCTTTATATGCCAATCTGCTAAATATGTCATCATCGGTGACACCCTTTACCGCCGTGGATTTGACAACACCCTCATGTGATGTCTTGATGCCGAGGAAGCACAAATGGCCTTATGCAAGGTACACAAAGGTGTATGCAGAGCTCACTCTAGTGGTCCTACTCTAGCCAAAAAAGATCATAAGAGTTGGATACTATTGGCCCACCATGGAGAAAGATGCATACCACTTCACGAAGAAATGCAGACAATGTCAAGTACATGGAGATCTGGTGCATGCACCCACCTAGGACCTTTAGCCACTTACATCTCCATGGCCATTCTCTCAATGGGGACTCAACCTCATGGGCAAAATCCATCCCACCTCCACTAATGGCCACAAATTCATCATCACCGCCACCGAGTATTTCATAAAATGGATCAAGGCAATTCCCATGACATACATTACTGGTAAACAGATTACTAAATTCATTCTCAATTACATCATATGCCTATATGGTGTCCCTCAATCTATTATCACGGATAATGGTTGCCCTTTCAAAAGTCAAGATGTCTGTGAAATATGTGAAAGATTCCATATCCAACACCATTTCGCCACTCCCTACTATCCCAAAGCAACAGTCAAGCCGAGGCATATAATAAGACTATCATCAAGATCCTCAAAAAGAATGTCAATGACGTTGGTCATGACTGGCACACACAACTCAATATTGCCTTGTGGGCCAACCGCACCAGCATCCGCACACCCACAGGAGCCACTCCATACTCACTCGTTTATGGTTCTGAAGCCATCCTGCCCATCAAGGTCAAGTTACCTTCTCTGAGAGTACATTGAAATAATTTGTGGATGATGAAGAATATAAGGTATCCAAACTACATGAGCTAGAGCTACTAGATGAGAGAAGACAGAATGCCCTGGTACACTTGCAAGCATATCAGAACCATCTCCAATGTAGTTACAACAAGAGGGTTAGAGTCTGACAGTTCAATATTGGAGACTTGGTCCTAAAGGAAAACCCTAAGAATCAGTTGGAATGGAAGAAACTAGGGAAATTTGAACCAAACTGGTTGGGTCCTTATGTTATCACTATTGCATATGGATCTGGAGCATACCAACTAGCCACTCCCGAAGGTGAACCATTGCCAGAGCCAATCAACAGCATGCACCTTCGCAGATATTACACCTAAAATCAAAAAATTAGAAAAATAAGAAAAAAAAGTCAAAAAATCAAAAAAGAAAAAAAAAATTAAAGAGAAATAATTCATCCAAAAATGAAAACCACTTCAGTGGTGCTTTGGATAAGTACCATGGTGAAAACATGGCAAACAAGTGCCATGTGTAGTTGGTCTTGGCTCCATTGTCTACCATCACTCTATTTGGTCTTTCACTTTCCACAATAAAACATGCATAGTCACCATCATTATCCTTGTCATAATCCACAATAAAGCATATCATCCTTCTCATGGCCTGAAAATAAGTTGACATTCAACGTCTTCCCTACTTTCCTAACACCTCGTCATCATCACATTTCATATTGGTAATAACTTTGTCCTATACTTGACTGGGGCAATTCCTGATCCTAAAAGTCAGTATTGGAAGACACCTTTAGTATATACTCAAAAATCCAAAAACATCAAATATTCTCAAAAATTCAAAATTATCAAATATTCTCAAAAATCCAAAAAACATGTCAGAAAATCACAAAAAAAATCAAATAACCAACTAAAATCCCAAGCAATAAACTGTGTCAAACCACCACGTCGAACTACGTCACCTTTGAGCTTTCACGTAGGCAAGGCCATCTCTTATGAGCCCCCGAGGCTTCCCACCCTTAGGTCTTAGGTCACACATAGTCCACATGGTCAAACTATGTTGTCTCTACGCTTTCACGTAGGCAAGGCCATCTGTGATGAGACCCCAAGACATTAGGTCAGTCCCTTAGGGCCCGTTGGGTTAACTATCATAATAAGTCATCCTTCGGTGAGATGGACACTTTGATTAGACTAAAAAATTTAGTCTTTCACAAGAAATATGCACTTGAAAACAATCCCAAAATCAATAAAACAAGTTATCCAATCAGCCAAATCGATCAATCACCTAATGAGGATCATACATCACTAGCAACAATCCTTGTCAACTATCACATATGTTACATGAAATGGGGCATTGTCAAAACCAGGCTCTATGCCTTAGATGACATACTTCATTTTCTATAAATCAGGCAATACCTTGTGGCATCTTGGAAAGTCTTGCATGAGATGTCACAATCCTATCACTTGCCTTAGACAGGTGGTCGCATCGTCGAAACCAGACTTAACGTCTTATACGACATGCTTCCTGTTGGCAAGAGACACTATGTGGCTTCATGAGTGTTGTCATTTATGGCAACAAATTCTATCCCACACATCCGCAGTATATAGTATGCCTATACTGGAAGTCAGATTGAAGATTGTTTTGGTCCAGTGAACAAGAACAGAGTATGCAACAAGGCTCGACAATCAGGTCTGGATCTCTCAGATGGTGTAACTCAGTAAGTTGCAGACTTGGACAAGTCAAGAGGGTATCATGACTACTGTATTCCAAAGATTTAGCCTTCGGTAGCAAAGCATGAAAAGATATGAGCATCTGAGTATTGGGTTCCAGTCAGGTAGAGTAGACAGAGGAAGAACTGACCGGCAGTGTATCAAACTTCAATTAGGATGAGTAAAAAGTGTTAATCAAGTAATATGTGGGATTATACATTGTTGGCCACCATGATTAATGACTTCTATGCCTATGTTTTTGATACGCATCACAAATCAAGCATGGTTTCAGCCAATAGATTAGTAACTTGCAAATATCTTGAGTGTTCTTGTTGCCGACTAGAAAGTTGATGAAATCCTTGATGCGGATATATATACCAGATGGATTCCAGTATGTAAGTGTGTGGTGTGGATAAGTGATGAAATAAAGTGTGAAGAAAAGCAGGAAGTCCGGTATGTGATAGAGTAACACCATTAAAATAGAGGAAGAATGAAGTGCGTCAAATCAGTGTATTGTGCCTAACCAAAACTAAACTCTTGCATTTGTAGATGCTTCTCATCAGTTCAAACACCTAATTACCTTCTGTAAGTTCTATAGACAGTGAGTCTCTTATAGGCAGTGTGCCTCTTGTGAGCAGTGTGCACGGGCAGTGAGCCCTAATTGGCAAGTGCTATTTTGTACTCCTTATTCTTTTAATAGAGAATACAATCTTAGGTTAGTCACCCCATGGTTTTTCCCTTAACTGGGTTTTCCACGTAAAAATCCTTGTGTTATGTGTGTTGATTTTATTTATGTTCTTATGATCACATATGCTTATATGTTTTGATGCTACACTGATTATTGAGATAACAAAAAGAAAAGAAAGTTAAGGAAATTTTGAGATAACTGATTCACCCCCCCCCCCTCTCAGTTATCTGCCTTGTTTCCAACAATTGGTATCAGAGCTAAGTTCCTCTGAACAAAGCCTAATAGCTTGAGGAAGATTTGGGAATCTCAATGGATATATATGGTATGAAGGAACAACTTCAGTCTACCCTAGATGATCTTCAACAATCCCATTCTGAAGTCAATAATTTGAGAGAAAGACTCAAACAAGCTGATGATTTCATAAATGAGCTAAAATAAAAACTTAGTATCTTTGTGAAAAAGAGAAAGGAACTACTTCAAAAATTAGCCAATCAAAGTGAAGACAATGATACTAATGAAGATCTGAATGAGAAAAATAAGCTATGTGAGAAGCTATCAAAAGAGGTCATTATGGTAAGGTATGAAATGGAATCAGGGGCTATGAGATTTACCCAATAAATTGAAGAAAAAAGGAAAATTGAAGATAATCTAAAACAATCCCTCAAGGAGAAAACAGAGGACTACCACAAAATGGATAGAATAATCAGGCATCTTGAATCTGATCTTGAAGAAGCTAGAGATAATGAAGAACAACTTGAGAATCAAATAGACACCCTTAAACAAGATCTTCAAACAACAAATGAATACAAAGAGAAATTCAAGATAAGCTCAGCCCAACTTGAAGTTCTTCTTGAAAGCCAAAAGAGGGTAGATGATAAGCGTGGCTTGGGATATGAGAAAGGTGAAAGCTCCGGATCCAGTTAGAAGAACTTTGGATCAGGAAATCAAAGAAGCAGGCCTAGAAGACCTCCGGTAAGGCAACCAAATGCTCAAAGATATCCATCCTTTAATGGATACTGCTTCAGTTGCAACAATTTCAGTCATAAAGCAACTCAGTGCAGGAGGAGAATGAATCAGACTAATCCATCCTTCTCCGGACAATGTTTCAACTGCAAAAGGTATGGTCACAAATCTTATGAATGCAGAAATATGCAAATAAACAATTCATTTAATGGTAGATGCTTTGCATGCAATAGAATGGGACATATGGCTAATCAATGCAGATCAAAAGGATATCAATCAAATAAGCAAAGAAATGTTGTCTGTTACAATTGCAATAGATCTGGTCATATTGCCAAATTCTGTAGAAGTAGAAATTAGGATAGAAAAGGTCTGGTGGAACATAATCAGAAACAAGATAAGGGCAAAGGTAAAGTGAATGCGGATGAAGTTCAAAAGGAGATGAGCAAGATTTTGAAGAGTATAGAAAATATTGGGGATGGATCCGCACCGGAATCTGGTGCTGATATTCCTTCCAGAAACTAGAAAGGTGAGCTCTAGATCAGGGGGAGTCACAAAGAAAAACAAATTCCCCCAACCAGTCAATTAGTGCCTAAATTCGGCACATGGAATGATGCGGATTAAAGGGTTCTCAGAAAAACATCTAAATAACCTTCAATAAAAATATGAAAGATCCGCATGGAGTTTTGCAAGAGTTTAACCGCTCAAGTTAATCTAGTTTCGACAGCCATCTGGTAAAGTAGGATTTTCATAGATAGATCCGGTATGATTCAAAATTGAAATACTTTGATCTGCGGACCCATGGCATGATTGAAGAAAAGAAGATACATTGTCAATTCTCACTGACAATGATTCTAAGTTTAGCACAGTGATTCAAGAAGGACTCCCTCAAAACGAGGCAACCAGATAACTTAAGTTGTGCATTTATTACTAAAGGAAATTAGGGTTTGTGCAAGGATAAAAGGGTTCTTTCACTCATTATTTGCACACTTGCATTCATGAAGAAGAAAAGGAGAGCTTTGCAACAAAGTTTCTACAATTCACTCAAGATCAACTAGAAAATTGAATTCAGCCAGCGATTTGTTTTGGCTCCTATTTCAAACCCTAAAGGGTAAAAAGGTACTTCCATTCTAAAAATCTCTCTAAATCTCTTACAAGATGGCTACTCCAATGGTTATCAAGATCACTGATAGGCCACGTCCTAAATTCAAGAAACACCCCTATAAATCTCTAGAAGTTGATCCTTTAGGCGCATTTTCTAGCATTCTGCATGGGGTATTGCATGTAGAAGACATTAGGGTCTATATCCATGCCAACATTGAGGAATTTGGAGACTCAAAATTGATGGACATCTATCAAAAATAGCTAATAGGTGAGAGTTTTGAACTCAAACCTGAATTCAAGGCCCTTCGGGATAAACACTTCGGACATTGCATACACTTTCCATGTTTTGCAGAAGATAATTGGGTCCGGTAAGTCTTAAGCAGGATGCATGATAATTTCATGTGGTTAATGAGGCCCTTCAAAATAACTAAAGATGTCATCAGGGTAGTGACTGGACTACATTCTTTCGGTGGGTTACCTGCACTTAAATCTGTCAAGAACCAGACAGCAACTGAAGCCATCGGATCTAAATTTGACAAAAGAGCAATGACCATAGATGACATCACAGATCCAGATGTCAAGTTTGCCTCAATGATAATTGGGTACAAGATCTATCATTCTAGCAGGGAGAATTATGTGTCTGGGACAACAATCTATGCAGCATATCAGATGTTGAGGGAAGATGCAGATTACGACCTATGTGAACTTCTCCTAAATCAACTGTTAGAAAACCTGCAGAAGATCAAAAAGGATAAGAAGAATTCCTTTAAATATGGTTGTCTAATACTATGTTTGTTCTTTTATTATATGAATGAGCTATGTGGATCACATGGTTGGGTATGGAAAAATGACAAACCAGTTGCAATTCATATTAGAGATTATATGTATGGACTTGGTGATGCTCAAGCCCAAAACACAGCTCTCTGGGGTTACTTCAAGAACTTTTCAGAGCATGATGCAAGCCAGAGAAAGAATTCCTCAGTCCATAGTCAAAAAATACAAGGACACAGTGTGCTTCATGGTTGACACTGACCAATGCCTAATGGAGGCAGTTGAGCCAAGGACTGTGTGGATAATGCCTATGGGATACGAGGTCGATGAAAAAATCTTGGAGCTACATATTCAACACCTGTTGAGCCAGCCTAAGGACCCTGAAGCAAAAAGGTTTGGCACCTTTCAAGAACTAAGTATAAAAATACATGTTGAGTTAAGACAATCGAAGATAAAGAGGAAAGTAAGAAGGGAAGTTGAAGAAATTGCCAAATAATTTGGCTTATCAAAAGAGGCGGTAGATGCAAATAGAGAGAAAATGGAGAAGGCTGAGAAAGAGAAACAAGAAGCAAAGAAAGGAGATGTTCCGGTACAAGCCTCCTCCAGGACTAGATCTTCTAAGAGCTCTGCACCTGCCACTCCTAAAAGCTCAAGGGCCACCAAACTGGAAGTCAAGACATCCGGAAAAGGAGAAAAGAGGATGAAGACCAAAGCCACAAGGTCATATACAAGTCTTAAAGATGATGAAGAAATAGAATATGATAAGGAAATCGATAAAATGAAGAATAAGAAAACATCTGGGGAATTCTCTGCTAGTAAAAATAAGGAAGAAAAGGCAGAAGAATTTGTTGAAAAGCCCACTCTTTCCATTGATAACATCATCAAGGCAGTTACTGTGGATGGGAACCTGTAGCCAGTAACAGAGTTCTATGATGAATACAGTGATACTGACAAGAGGATTTTGGAAGAAGCTACTGTCAGGTACCTGAACATTTACAATAAAGCTTTCATTGAAATTATATCATTAATTCCTAAGAGTCTAGAAAAGGTTCTTGAACTGAGAAAAGAGAATGCAAAGGCAAAAGACCTAGAGATTTAGGAACAAATAATGATTCAGCTTTATCCTTCTATCACTCCAAAACAAATGGACATGTTTGTTAAGGATTGTAAGGATGAGTTCCGGAGTAAGGCAAGAATGAATAAACTTATGCTTGGAGAAACTGACCAAGTAGCAAGTGAGACAAAAGATATCCTCCAGAATGCTTTGAAAAGATTCAATCTTCCTATTATAGAGGAATCAGTTGAAGAACCTTCTACCATGGATGTTGAAGGATTAAATGTAACCAATGAAGAATCTTCTGATGTAGAAGGATCAAAAGAGATAGACAAAGAGAAGTCTAAGGACTTGGATTCCTCTGTTCTGGAAGAGGAAGTTCATGAAGTAGTAAACAGAGGTGACATCTCTCCTCTGGATCCCACTACAGACATTCCAGATTCTAAAGCTGAAGGAGAAGGAAGAAAAGAGGAGAAAGTGAGTCAAGAAGAGGAGGTTAAGGGAAAAGAAGAAGAACAAGTAGAGAAGACTAATGATGACTATTTTGATATCCCAAAAGAAAAGAAGACTCAATCACCAGCAAGAGACACTACAGAGGCAGTGAAGAACTTCTTAAACAAAGAAATGATGGAGATAGATGAACCTGAGCTATTTCAAGGGCCACTAAATTTTGACTCTCTCCCCAGTTTAGACAATGAAAATAGCATCTTTTGCTCAAGCCAAAGCAAAAGAAAAACTCCTAAAATCTCACATGGAAGATTGTGAACTGTTGGAGATTGCATCTAGGATGCTGGGAGGACAAAAGGGTCTTCCTCCCACCCGAGCGCCCATTATTTCTTTCCGGCCCTAGCCATTTTGAGCAGGCCTCTAAAACACAATAATATGCAACTGTTGGGTTCTTTCTTTCTCAGGAGGGAACCCTACCTTGCCAACCATAGCCGATGCCACTGATCCCACCTCCCCGAATCCATCTCATGCTGGTCCAAAGTTCCTTGATGGAGGAATAACCTACTCCCACCAGATAGTTCCATAGGGGCTTTTGGGTGGGAATAAGAAGTACCCGATCACCAACTCTCACAGCTATGTCAAATGCAATTCATTCATCTCAAACCTTCCTCCCGGGCCCCACCCTTCATTCATTGATTAATGTCATCCAGAATCAAGCTATCAGTAATCAGTAAGTATGGTTTGGAGACCCGCCAGACATTTTTGACCAGGTTTCCCTCCTTTCAATCATCAATCCGTATATAAGAGAATGCCCTCTATTGAATTCGATCTGGAACATAAAAAGTTGGGTCTCTATTTGGATCTTCACCACCTGGGGAGACCGTAATCTAAATGGAGATTCCAGTTCTGCTGGCTAAGGAGATGGAACAACAATTGACTCTGCTACTATCTTTGCTTCTCTTGCTTATGGGTATCGATCAATGTTTCTCTTCTCTTCCATCTCGGAAAGAGTAGTAGGAAAGGAGCATTCCAAGCTGAGCAAGAAGGTCTCTCTGAATAGAAGATATGGTATGAACCTCATCACCAGACTACTATTCTACGGAAGCTTCTTTCTTAGCAAGGGCACCTACGCCCACTCCACTCCATTACTCTAATCTCCCCCTTTTCCTTAGAATAAGCTCCCAACAAAGTGAAGTTACAAAAACACTGATGCAGAGGCATCCACACTATAACCTTCGCATACAGCATGGATGTCTGCAGCCCATCATCATCATCATATTCATCCTCATCATCATCATATTTCACCTGCCGACCGATATCCTCCTGCAGACAAGCCTTCGCACTTTCGCCTATCAACAGCATCACCTTACTCGATTATCGACAGCATCATCATGTTCGGCAGCATCATCATGTTCGACCAGCGCGAACATCCTCCTGACGTCCACTGTTCATTTCAGCGACAACTTCCGTCTTCTCTACCTTCAGCATCATGATATTCGACATCATGATAATCAACAGGATAACGAACATCCGGTTCTTCCCATTTATCCTGATGATGACAAACCTTAACTTCTCGCACCTTTCCTCGATGCTTGCGTCACCCGATATCCTGATGACGTAGATCCTGATGACGATGACGTCACCCACAGCTTCTCAATATCTTGCCGCTCCGAAATGTCCTGATGACGTATATCATGATGATGATGACGTCATATCCTGCTGTTGGCCAAACTTAGTTTTTTTCTTCGGCCCGCGATCAACTTGATCAACCCGATCTTCAACCTGATGCCGATACGCTCCACCTCGGCCCTCCTGATGATGATCACCCCGACGAACTTGCACTTCATGCACTCGAAAGCATCATGCTCTCCTCCACTTATCCGGATGACGTTATCCGAACTGACTGCAGGATATTCACCAAGATATCCTGATGATGCCGTTTTGACGAACTTCTTCACTTAGCGAAATTTCACTTCGCCGATCCTCCAGGGATGACCCGATCCAACCTCAGGGTGATCTTCCAACTCAAACTTATCAACTCGACCTAGCACATGCCCATGCTAGGGTCTTCAACACCTCTTGACGGCGATCCTGCACACCTGCATGCAAACAGAAAACAAACTACAACCTAACCTACTGTACATGACCATTCCACCGATCAAATGAATCAACCGGTGGAATGGATCAGTGAATCCATACAGCCACCAAACCAGCAAATCAATTTCACAAAGGAGATCAAACAGAAAATGAAACAGGATCTTTTATTGATTTCAAAGATGCAATACAATATACTGTTTCTCACACAGCACACTCGAACTCCTCTGCTCAATGCAATACTATACTACCGATCGATGATCTCCAGTCAACCGATCCTCATGCTTAAATAGATTTGCCTACGAGTACTACTGACCCGACTCGAAGCGGCTGGGAACTCTCCAAGCGGCTGGGAGATCCAACTGAACATACATCATGACAGCTGTTCTAACAAACTTAACTAAAAATAGCAAAAGCCTGGTCAGCATGATCTTATCACGATCAGCATGACCTTATTACATGCATTTGGTCTTAACAGACCTTCTTGGAAACATAAACAAGACCTAAAACAACTAATTGCCTCATGAAGGCCAGCTGTCAGGTAGGTGCTCCTGCACCATACTCCCCAACAGAAAAGAACTCATGTCCCATGAGTTTAGTATGTGGAAGTCCTCCACCTTTACACTTTGCCTTGTCAGTCTTCTGACCTGTTCCAGCTGTATCCTCTGCTGGCTCTTGGCTGCTCCAAGTCTTCTGCACTATAACTTGCTTTCTGGCAAGTAACTCCTCATGCCTGTTGATGTAGGCCTTTCTCTCACATACCCTGTGTTTGTCAGGTTGTCTGACCAGAACCTCTGTCTGAACTGCCTCTTGAACTGCTGCAATGTTCAACTCTGTCTTCCTGTCAACCTTTATAGGACAAGCAATAGTCCCAACTATGACAACATCCCTGTCATTCCTTTCAACTGATTGCTGTTTGCAAACCTGTTTCTGCACCTGCTGCTGATCTCTGTCAGTCACAACTAAAACTTTCTTCAACCTGTTGTCCTGAACAACTTCTTTTCCTGCAGTGTCTTCAACTGCCTGCAGGCCTGCTCCTCTAGGCATCTGCACATACTCCTTCTTTCCCATCAAAATGATTTTGGCTGCCCCCTGTGCTGCAGCATCTACCTGCAATGGCATCAACTTAATAGTCTTCCCATCTTTCTTGATGGTATAGGTATTAGAATACCCATCATACAGTACCCTTCTGTCAAATTGCCATGGTCTACCCAACAGTAGGTGACAACATTCCATGGGCAAAATATCACACAAAATTCTATCATGATATGCTCCAATCTGAAAATCCACATAGGCCTGTTCAGAGACAAAAAGTGATTGACTATCACTCACCCAAGATGCCTTGTAAGGGTGTGGATGTGGAATCCTTTCCAAATGCGGTTTATCCACCATTTCCTGAGATACCATGTTGTCTGTTGAACCAGTATCAATGACAACCTTACATTTTTTACCTTTGCTCTTGCAGATGGTCTTGAAAAGAGCTCTTCTTTGCATCAGATCCTTTGATGCCTGCAAACTAATTCTCCTTAACATCAATGATTCTCCACTCTCTGGATATCCATAATTATCAGCCTCTCTGTCTTTATACGTGTTTGAACTCTGCACACTTTCTTCTACTTTCTCTTCTTGTACAAGTTGTACTCTCTTGTCACTAGTTCTATCATTTCTGGATGATGAACCTTTGTTTTCTGGACATTTGAAAGATGGATGACCAAACTCTCCACAGGTGTAACATTTTCCTGAAAATGTAGTAGAACCTCTACCACCTCCAAATCTTCCTCTATTACCTTTCCATCCACCCCTGAAATCAGACTGTGCCTGTCCTTTACCAGTGTCTTCTTGACCCTCATTTGTTTGCTTTTGTGCAGGGGCTGCTCCTCTTCCCCTATGGTTTCCTCTTCCTCTCATGGACTTATCATGTCCTATATTCATCTTTTCTTCAATCCTGATTGCCATTTGATAACAATCCTCCACATTCTTAGGGTTAGCTAAAACTAACTCATCCTGTATGTTAAACCTCAAACCAGCCAAGTACCTAGCCACCTTTTCTACCTCATTCTCATGATGACCAGATCTCATACTTAACTTATAAAACTCTTCTGTATATGTCTTCACATCCCTTTCCTTCTGTTTTAAAAATTGCAGCTTCTTAAACATCTGGATTTCATAATCCCTTGGCAAGAATTTCCCTTTGATCCTTGCTACCATCTTATCCCATGAAGTGATCTTTGACTTCCCTTGTTTCCTTCTCTCAGATTGTACATAATCCCACCATACCAAAGCATGACCTCCTAACTTGGTCTTTGCAATCTTTACCTTCTGATCTTCAGCAACATCTTCACATTTAAAGTGATTATCAAGTGCAGCAATCCAATCTAACAACTCATCTTCATTCAAACTTCCAGTATATTTGGAAACATCAACCTTTACCTTAGGTTTATCATTCTGCACTGCCTTTAACAGTTTTTCCAATCTCTGGTCTTCAGCATCCAGATCTTCAGCTACCTCTTCATACTCTTCAACAGTATCTTCATCTTCTTCAGACTCACTGTCTTCCACTTCCCTCTTTTTGTTCTTTTCCAGGGCTGTCAGCCTGGCTTGAAGTGCTTCAGCAAGCTCCTTCATCTTCCTCATCTCTCTAGCATGTTTCTCCTTCATTTCCTGCAATTCCCTTGCAGTACCACTACCTTTAGGAGGCATTTTGTCAACCTCTCAATCAACACACAACACACAATTCAGCTCTACCTCTGCCCTTTCGGTGACAGAATCAACACACAACAGCCCAGACCTTCTGCTGAGCTCTGATACCACTATGATGCAGAGGCATCCACACTATAACCTTCGCATACAGCATGGATGTCTGCAGCCCATCATCATCATCATATTCATCCTCATCATCATCATATTTCACCTGCCGACCGATATCCTCCTGCAGACAAGCCTTCGCACTTTCGCCTATCAACAGCATCACCTTACTCGATTATCGACAGCATCATCATGTTCGGCAGCATCATCATGTTCGACCAGCGCGAACATCCTCCTGACGTCCACTGTTCATTTCAGCGACAACTTCCGTCTTCTCTACCTTCAGCATCATGATATTCGACATCATGATAATCAACAGGATAACAAACATCCGGTTCTTCCCATTTATCCTGATGATGACAAACCTTAACTTCTCGCACCTTTCCTCGATGCTTGCGTCACCCGATATCCTGATGACATAGATCCTAATGACGATGACGTCACCCGCAGCTTCTCAATATCCTGCCGCTCCGAAATGTCCTGATGACGTATATCATGATGATGATGACGTCATATCCTGCTGTTGGCCAAACTTAGTTTTTTTCTTCGGCCCGCGATCAACTTGATCAACCCGATCTTCAACCTGATGCCGATACGCTCCACCTCGGCCCTCCTGATGATGATCACCTTGACGAACTTGCACTTCATGCACTCGAAAGCATCATGCTCTCCTCCACTTATCCGGATGACGTTATCCGAACTGACTGTAGAATATTCACCAAGATATCCTGATGATGCCGTTTTGACGAACTTCTTCACTTAGTGAAATTTCACTTCGCCGATCCTCCAGGGATGACCCGATCCAACCTCAGGGTGATCTTCCAACTCAAACTTATCAACTCGACCTAGCACATGCCCATGCTAGGGTCTTCAACACCTCTTGACGGCGATCCTGCACACCTGCATGCAAACAGAAAACAAACTACAACCTAACCTACTGTACATGACCATTCCACTGATCAGATGAATCAACCGGTGGAATGGATCAGTGAATCCATACAGCCACCAAACCAGCAAATCGATTTCACAAAGGAGATCAAACAGAAAATGAAACAGGATCTTTTATTGATTTCAAAGATGCAATACAATATACTGTTTCTCACACAGCACACTCGAACTCCTCTGCTCAATGCAATACTATACTACCGATCGATGATCTCCAGTCAACCGATCCTCATGCTTAAATAGATTTGCCTACGAGTACTACTGATCCGACTCCAAGCGGCTGGGAACTCTCCAAGCGGCTGGGAGATCCAACCGAACATACATCATGGCAGCTGTTCTAACAAACTTAACTAAAAATAGCAAAAGCCTGGTCAGCATGATCTTATCACGATCAGCATGACCTTATTACATGCATTTGGTCTTAACAGACCTTCTTGGAAACATAAACAAGACCTAAAACAACTAACTGCCTCATGAAGGCCAGCTGTCAGGTAGGTGCTCCTGCACCAAACACTAGTCACCACGCCAAAGAATAGCATGACAAGGAATCCCACAGGAAGCACGCCAAAATGCATTAGATAGATTGGGAAGGTCACGACAGCAAGACCTAGTCAAGGAATCCTCTACGCTTCAGGCACAACAGCCCAATATCAATAGATAACGTCGCATTAGTACTAATGGCCTACATCACCGAGGATTCTCACTAATAGCCTTACACTGGCATTTCCTTAGATTCACTCTCATACAAAATAGAAATACAGTTAGCCCTGGCTAATTCATGATAGACAAGAATAAGCAAAGACGATAACCTCCCGTTAGAAATAAAGGCTAGAAGGAAGACTTTATTCCCCAGGCAGCCAGGTTGCAGCAACCAACCGGCTACCCACATTTACATTACCCCAGGAACTCTCCAGTTGCCACAATCCAATGAGCCCCAACAAGGAACATCGATCAACCCAAAGAACAGTCAGTACAGAGAGAGCTCGCCACCTTTCCAATGACAATGAAGGCCGGGGGTGAATGAAGCCCCTGGTAACATTGCTCTCCTCGTTGGGTTGGTTAAGCTAGTTCGCTCTCATCTCGTTGGTTAAGCTCCTTGCCCTATCCCGCACCCATGGATAACAATCCAATGAAGCTGGGTGGGTAACCGAGGGTGAATGAAGCTACTCGTGTTAACGGATGGAGAACCAACAGCTCCAGCAATTCAGGATGGAGAAACTAATAACTTCACTAAATAATCCCAACTTCTCTTCCCATGCGAGCAACTTCTCTTCTGATTAGATGGATCGACCTTCTGGAGCTATCCATCCTATCCAGCCAACAAACTATAACTAGCCAGCCAAACTAGAAAGTTCATCCCACACGGTGAAGGAAAGGTGGGCTATAGCTAGGTCATCTGGGGCAGCAATAGGAAACGATGTCATTGTTGGATTAGATGACGTTGTTCCACTCCTACCCGGCAATAGGATTAGTTGACTTCTCTTCTGCTTGCTCCTTTGGGACCTAACCAATGTGGATAGTAGTTGATAAAGTCCATCTGCTTCTGGAGCTGCATCCAAAATACTTTCTTGAACTCCCTGCTGAAGGACTTGCCCAGGGTGGGTGGGAGAATATAGTTGTCGAATGGAAGCAACTAACATGAACACCCCCTCTCTTTCTTTCTGGGTAGGATGGGCAAACAAGCATTAATGACAACATTCTCCTTCACCCCTGGCATTAGCCATCCAACTATATTACGTAGATGAGCGATCACAAACAAAGAGAGCTAGAACTCCCTTATCAGATGCCGTTGAGGGCTCTCCTTGCGAGGGCTATAACTTGAACCTGGGCTAGAACTCCTTGATGCAGATTAGGGCTATAACTCCCTGCCTCCCTCATCTAGAACTCCCTGATCAGATGTCATTGATTGTCTACTCCCTGCCTCCGGAGCCAAACAATCCTTCGAGAAGAGAGTTCTAGGAGAATTCAAATAGTTCCACTGATCCTCGTTTCTGATTATAGTTGTATGGGGAACTAAACTCATTACTTCCATCCGGGAGTGAGGGCAAGGGTCCATCTTGCCTAGGGATCCTTCTTCTATTTGTTCTTGCCCCCGGGTTGAAAATAGGATCCAACCTTCCTTCCGGAGTTATTACCATCGACTAGCTAAGCTACTTCCTTCCGACAAGATAGAAAGAGTCAAGTGCTACATCAACTACTTAATCTAGACCACCTTACTAGGATGCCGCATATGAACTAACCACATCAACTGCTTAACCAGCTGCACAACTGACATAATCAACAACTGACTAATCGATGGAATAAACTACCATCACTGCTTCTGGTGGCTACTGTAACTGGTACTTTTGCCTCTTGCCCTACCTATACCAGTACAGTTGCCTCTGTCTTTGCTATTGGTGGTCAAACCTCAATCGGTGCTTCTCCTGCTTATGGAATAGTACTCTCCTCCCACCCACCCCGATGCTGCTACTAGCTCAGATGCCGCTAATCAGCTCCGTTGCTAAGTCAGCTCAAATTACTGTGGCTGGATCAAGTGATGGTGGTGTCGGTGGATAAGTTGGATCAAACTCCAAAAGGAATAAACAATGAAAGCCCCTAAAACTTGGAGAAGGTGGAGGTAGGGCCATAACTCTTGGAAAAGGTAGAGGTAGGGCCATAACTTGGAGAGCCCTGGTAGGGCATCCCCACTCTTCACCCCTACCTTTATAGTGGTTGGCGAGGCCCGCGCCGACCCATTCAGAGCAAGTGAAGTTGGTGAGTCGTATGATGGGAAACTATCTCTCGCAGTTCGGAGAGGACTCGGTAGTTGGTTAGTACCCCCATGGTCTTGGGGCAGTTAGGACCCTTTCGTCATGGGGTGAACTCTTCCACCCAATTTCATTATATACGCTTAGCAAAAATAATGTATTCCGATACACCTAGAACATGGGTGATATATAAACCAATGGATCGTGACAAATCGTTACTACTAGCAATTACTTTCTCCTCTATTACTTCATTCTTCCCATATCCCCCTCCCTCGTTCTTAGTTACTCATCAAACGACACCAAGTTCCTGTCTGTGATTTCGATTAGTTACTTGGAGAGGTTCAAAGAGAGGGCCGGTAATCTTTCAAATAGAGGAGTAATCTAGCAATGCGTATCTTCTTGATCGCAACAATGGGAGTATTCTTGAAGAATATCACTTCACTGAGCACATCTATCTCTAGTTCTGGAGCGTGCAATTGAGGCTCCCCTCTACACTCCTTTCTTCGGTATTCACCACTCTCTATTTCTTCTACTCCTAGTGGAGCTTCTCACTCGAGGTGTACCATGTTACCCAGAATACCTAGGAGCTTCTCTTGGAATGGTTTAAGCATCCATCTTGGCTAATCCTGTGACTGGAGTCTCAGGCATCATTACATTCCTTCTGTCGATATGACATACACCTATCCTTTTCTAAAAGCAGGCATTCGAGAAACCTTCTAAGCTCTGCAAAGCTTTTTTTCTGATAAGGGTGGGATCTGCTATTTGGTAATCACTTGCCCCTGGGTGGCATAAGAACAATGAGGAGGTGAACCAGCAGGTAGGTGAAGCTTCATTCATACATTTGAGTGAACTGAACCTAGAGACTCTAAATGGGATCGAACCCTGAACCCACCATCCTTTATTCATGCCATTTATCAGGTGCCCTCAGCATCTCTCCCGCATCCAAGTATCTCTTCTTTGTTCTACGTTTTCACTCTCAAATGGCCGGTACACCGATAGATAGCTATGAGACTCCATGAACCCTACCCATGATTAGAGTTTCAATAGGGAGGGACCACTCCATACCGATAGTGCGAGATAGTGGCATAAAAAATGGCATAAATGATGGGCTCGGCCAATGCACGCACTATTGAGAGCCGTGGAGAAATAATATCCCATTCGGGTACTGAGCCCACCCATGCACCAATCCGCCTATACCTATTATCCTATCGAGGCCTAGCAAGATGCTATGATTTTATTTCCTCCCATGCTTGTCAAGGTCCTTCCTACTCATATCTCCCCCATTGAGCCTACCTGTAGACCCCTGACCGAGCGCCAGCTGCCCCAAGGAAGAGAACGAGATGCAGCAAGTACCTGTTATGAGAATATACCAATTATTTATTGGATCAGAGTGCTCCGAGAACTGATGCCTCTCTCATCTTGGGTTCCCATCCCAGTTTAAGAATGCCCGCAAGCTGCCCCAGGGAGTCAAAACCCAACCCTCCTCAAATGACCAACATCGTCATCCCATGTGACATATTAGCTTAGGGTGGGAGGGAATTATAATGATCCACTAGAGTGGAGGACATAGTGCTAGTATGTATCCCAGCTGAAGTGAAAGCAGGTACAGTTAGATCCTGCTCAGGGGTGAAGCAAAGGAGGAACAGGTCACCGTAGGTAGCCACATAACCCACTTCCTTTCAGCCAGCTTACTTCCACAGAGCTTCCTATCACAGAGCTCTACTGGGAGCTATGCTCGGGAGGGAGGGAGGACATACCATTATCTTTTCTTCCTACCTTACCCTACAGCAATCTGATTGTGGTTGGGGGAATGAATATACATAAATACATTTTCTATTCCATTGACTAATATTCCATGAAATACTGTACAATATTCCATGAAATACTATCTTGCTGCCTATAGGAACTTATCCAGTTACTAACAAGTTCGAGTAGAGTCACCAGCACCCTCTGAAGCTTCCCAGGAGTGAACACGCTCCATAGCTGACCACTCCAAAGACACTCTCTCTTGATTTGACTGAACTACTTGAACTGCCCAACTAATATAGCTGACATGAAAATAGCTATAGAGCTTACAATAATAAGAGCTTTGGGTGAGCAGAGGGAGCACTATTGCTTTGTGCAGGGCACCACAGCTTTGACATCTTTAATGAAATCCCGCCCTGCATCTCCATACCCTAGTTGCCTATGTCCAGGTTTCCCCAATTCCTAGGGGTATGACCGGCTACCCCCTGGAATTAGCTTACAGATCGAGGAAAGGCAGTACAAATATCTGAACATGCCAGATTTTCAATATACTATTTATCTCCTCCTTTCGTTGCTAATCCTAGTGGGTCCTTGCTCGGCATCCACGGTCTAGGTAGAACAAAATTGCCACTATGAATAACCGATAACCCATAGAGGAGGTTGTTATAGAACTATCCAGAAGTCAGGCTTCCTTCCTATGGAGTCCACTATAGATAAAAGGGCGCTCTATAACTAGTGACATAGATTATCAAGGATTTGAACCTCAACCCTGACTCAATACCAGCCTCAGCTAGCCTAGTCACGGGGCATCTTCTAATCTTCTCATTCATTCACCAAAGAGACAAGGATTCTAGATAGATACGTAACATGTTTCTCATTCATTTACACACGGTGAAATCTTTTCATTCATTCACCCTACCTGCTAGAAGGAAGAGATAAGGATTCTCTTCTCATTCATTCACGCTCTTCTCATTCATTCATGGGGTTCTCATTCAACCACACCCAATTCAAACACATCCAATCTCCCGCCTGACAATACAACTAACTTCACCGAGGGCTAATCCAACTACCCTACCGATCAGCCAACTTACTCCCTTCTTGAACTCACTCAGCCAACTTACTCACTCCCTTCTTGAACTACAACTTACTCTCCTTATTAAGGGTGAACAACGCGTTTTGATCTGCTTTTGGATCTATTCCTAGAATGCATGTATAAACTGTTGAATCTGCTCTTGGTGCTTCTAAAATATGGACCAAGAATTGATTCTTTGACTAGAACTCCATATTGCTCTGCGCCTGAAGGATCTACATCGGGATCTACCCATAGAATTTTAGGGGATCTGCTTTCACAACTTCATATAATAATCAACTGGGTTTCGATCTTGACCTAGAATGGATGCAGTGTATACTCAAATTTAATCTGCTCGATCTGCATCTGCATCTGCTTATGGTGGTGTATAAGCAATCGATGAACCAACTTAATAAACTACTTAGTCTACTGGGTAAGCTACTCTCTCTAGTACCCATACTTATGATGGTGGATAAGTTGTTGCTATAGCGACCTCTGCCTCTGGATATATATCTCATACTGGAACTGCTAAAGGATATGCTACTGATAATGCCTCTGCCTTTGCTGCTGCTAGGTCTACTTCTAGCTTTGTATTTGCATATGGATATGGGACTACGCCTACACTAGGTAATGTACAGAAAATTAGAATAGGGTTAGCTTAGTCTACGACTGGCTTTAGATCTTTACTTGGATCACGAAAGTCCACATCTCGCTATCGTAATGGATATGGATCTCGACATGGCTATGGATCTTTACCCGATGGTGGGATAGGAAGAGATACCGGGTAAGGCAGTAGCGGTTCTAGGACAGTAAGGGAGGGATGTCGCTAGGTCAACGGCGTAACCAACTAGATACGCGACCTTTGCCTTAGCCACCCTTGCTTCTGGGTATGGGTATAGATTTGGATAACGATCAACAAGCTCTGGATCTTTATCCTGAACATTAGGTTCATCTTCCTATCAATCATTAAGGTAAGAATACCTATCACGATTACTATATACATCTATGTGGTACTACTATCCAGGTGCAGCGAAGCTAGGTGGTGCGAGAGAAAGGTCTATTTCTGCTTCATCAGAATCAACTTCTGCCCCTATTTTGAAACCCCTCAGTAGAGATGGGCTGCCAGGGTCTCAATATTCTCAATATGGACCTTGCTAACGAAGGTCTGGGTCTCGTTCTATACCTAGGTATGGATCTCTATCACTAAGGTCAAGATATGAATCTGATGTTGTTGTTGGTGTTGTATCTACTAATGATGATGCTACTGCTACTGCTGCGGGACCTATCACTATCTCTGCGTCTGGACCTAGAACCATATGAAGGGAAGCATAGGGGTATGGGTCTCGATCACTAAGAAGGTATGAAGATCTACTACTATCATAAGGAGGAACTCAGGAAGGGTCTCAATCACGTGGTTGGGATGCTTCGGGGTCTCGATCTGGAGCTACTGCATATGCAACTGGGTAACCTGGGTATAGAAGCTATGGATCTACTGAAACTGAGAGAGAAACTGGGATACTCTCTTTCTCTCGCTAGCTAGAGTTCCTGGGCTGTTAAGCTATGAACCGTACCTCATCCTACTATTGCGCCAGCATCCTTGCCTCATGCTAGTTCATGCGTTGGAAGCTGTTCAAGCTTGAAATCTATACTTTGAATACTTAACCAATAGATCGTGAACCAAACAATGGATTGTGAAACTAAACCTCCTGACAAACCATTAATGGGTTGTCCAAGTGTTACCCGATGTTGCTCAATCAAATTGGGTCTAAATGGAAGTTGTCCAATAAAAGTGGTGAACCATACCTATGCTCGCTAACCCTGGTCGAAATAGAACCATTCGAACCTGAACCTCATCTACCAAACAATGGCGAAGCTGAACCAACTATAGAAAGGGTTAGGGCACCAGAGGATAGAGTTATCGTACCTCGTGAAACAATAGCTAATGGCAGAGGACATGGAAATAGAGCCCACCAAGTGGAAGCAGAAGCGGAGTGAGGTGAAGAAGTTATGTGCATGAAGAATAGCAAAGTGAAGCTTATCAAGCCAAAGGATAAGGAAAAGGAAAAGCAAAAGGTGAAGCTAGTGATTGATACTTGGACTGGGACTAACTAGGATAAAGAAACTTGTCTCGTGCTCCTTCTATCGCGAGAAAGGCTGGTCATCATCCATAGCAATTGGTATGGTTAAAGATGTTACCGAAACCTACCTCTTGGTTGATTAAACTAAATAAGATACATGATAAGGTGGTCATCCTCAAAACTATAGGCTGGTCATCCATCGCTTGCTGGATAGGTTGGATCCATAGCCATTCGTCTGGTTGATGCTGTTACCGATCATGCCCATTAAGATCAAGGTGAACCTTATCCAACCAAAGGAAAGGAATAAGGTAAAGCTAGTGATTTCTACTAAGAAACTTCCACATGAGTACCGACCTAGCAGTCAGAGCCCATAAGTCAAGGTTCTTTCCCATCATTCAATAAGAACCTTTAGTACCCAGTCAGAGTGAAAGGTAAATCTATCCACTGATTAACTAGTTTCAATTTTCTGTCCCATTCAATGGCATCTAGCTCTGGAAGGAAGTCAACTAGCCTAGCAACTATAGAGGGCAATCGAACCATCCGAGAAAAAAAATAGTGAGATCTCCCCACTATTCTATCTCCAGATGACCAGCATCTCTATCCATTCCTGCTCATAGTTGAACGGACCCCTTCCATCTATCCTCTATTGCCTGGGGCTCGTTGAGTTAGGTACCTGCTTCAGTCGAGTTGGCCAGAACTCCCACCTTCCCTCCCTCAGAATTGGAATTCCCTTCCATAGATAGTAGTTGAATAGAACTCTAATCAGAATTATCTAGTTTAGATGGATTGCCTCATCCCATAGCCAGGGAATCAACTAGAGCATCTAGCAGCATACCTGTAGGCCATCTCGCTCGCCTAGCATCTCTTCCATTAAAGCTACGGAACTGGTGTCTCCTTTCAATAACCTATCTTACTAGCCCTCCCTCCAGATGGGAAACAAAGAAAGGATGGTCGGCCCTTCCTCCTATCCCTGAGCCTGGGAACTCCACTATACGGGTGGGAGGAAGATAAACGTAGTTAACTCCAGGGAACCATCCAGCCTTCTCGATGGAGAATACTTTCTCGAACTCTGTGCCAAGGATCCTACTAATATTCTTGGACTCTGGGACTAATGAAAGCAAAATGGATGGCTAACAGGGCACTTCTAGTCCCACCCAACCCCGGCTATAGTTGCCCCCCCGAGAGATTAGATTAATTGTGGGAGATATAGCAGTGTTCAGTTCAGTCCCATCTCACGGGGTGGGTGGGAGGATATAGATGGTGTTTAGTTCAGGACCCCTGATAGTTGATTAGTTTAAGTTCTCCCTGGGTGGGGCTAAAGTTCCCTCTTGCCCATGAGCACCCGCGGGCTTCCCACCTCTCTCCTTGGTTTCTTTACCAGTGGTTGGCTCCCATTGTCTTGGGTAGGACTCGACTTGAGATATATTCTGTCTAGGTGGGATCAACTACAACACCTCCTCCTTGCCTCCCTGGAACGTTGGTTATGGTTGTCTCATCCTATAGACTGAAGCTATGGGATCACCTTCTCATCCACTCTCCCAACATTTTGATAGATCACCTCTTGCCTTTGCTAGTTAAACCCTAGCGTTGTTGCCTATCACCTCTTTCCTTCACTAGTTCATACCTATTTTCGCTTCCCATTAGTTGTCTGCCTCTTATCTCTAATTCTTTCCCTCACCTTTGCTCACTTCCTATTCTTCCCTGTGAGTTGGTGTTGCTATCTCGTGGTTGGGTGGAAGATAGGGAAAGCCATGAAATTTTGTTGACAGATGCATAGCTTGCTTGAATGTTGAGATCATCATACCTCTTATGCCATGGCTAGCTTCCATCATGATCAGTAGCCATGATTAGGTAAGTGCAGGTATCGCTCTGTTACTCTTTCTCTCATGTTTCCTTTCTGTCATTTCTTTGATAATCTAACTAGTGTGTAATATATAGCTATTGAGACTAAGATTGAGCTAGCTGAACCTGGTCTACCTCCTACTCCTACTCATGCTGCTATTAGGCTGGATCCTTGATAGCTGGTCGGTGGGCTTATCAACCGAGAAAAGTTCATGGCTTGAAGTTGCACGCTAGAAGCAGGATAGAGTTATTGTTACCGAACAAAGGCAAAGGCAATGGGAAAAAAGCAAAGGGATCAATAGTCATTCTTGGACCAGAGGATATCTAGTTTCGTACCTCATGAAACAATGGCACAGGAAAGAGTTATTGTACCTCGTGAAATAATCTGTTGTCCAGGGCTACCCGAACCATACAATAGGCTATTGAAACTGGTCTACCTCATGCTGCTTCTATCGCTAGCTGTGTTAGGCTAATAATCCTCCACGAAGCAATTGGTCTGGTCAAAGCTGTAAAGCAATAGTCAGGTTGATGCTTTCAAAATAAATAGTACGGTAAAAGGCTGTTACCAAAAAAAAAGAAATAGCCCCGTCCAAGTGAGAAGTGGTCTTACCCAAACCTTACCTCTTGACTGATTAACTGATACTGATGTGCCAAGCATTACAACCAATAGAAAATAGTTCTAGCGCTAGCTATCTCACTTAGTGCTTCCATTGATCGCTATCTCACTTACTAATGTGCTTCTACTCATACTTCCTTACAAGCTATCTCACCGCCTACTGTGCTTCCATCGCTCAAGTCTCAATACTTCCAAGCAATAGAAATAGATCTTCCATCCATCGCTCAACAAGGCAATAACTCACCAAATCTAGGTCTTCAACCCTCAATCCTCAGAAACTAATTGAAACATAGAAGCAACCTAACCTACCTACCTACTTACCTACCTTGACTTATTAACTGTGACTGATTAACCGTGCCAAGCATTCAAGACTTCCGCCCATACTTCCAATAGCAAAGGTGACACTTAAGAGGTAGACTACTTGAATTGAACCCATACAAAATGAGTTCGATGCAAGCTACATAGCTTGCTTCCTCTACTTGGTGCTAGTGTCGGCTCTCCCTATGTGCTCGCCTGGGATTCTAGTTTCATTGGGGTTGGAGGCAGGCATTGATTGGGGGCTACCATTGACTAGACTTACTGGGATCATACATCTAACTCTCGCTTACTAGGTACATACATCCAATCTTTGCTTGCTGAGTTTCTTCCCACGTACAACTACTATCTAATGAACGTTGAACTGTCAGGTTCACCTCACCAACGACCGATAGCACAGGTCAAGCTACCTTACCACTACCACCCACTAAAACTAACAATAGGTATACAATAGCTATAGGCAACATATACCCATCTATCTCATGGTGTATTAGCTGACTAGAGTATCTATATGAATTCTGACAATCAATCCATTCTGGAAAAAGGAAGGTGAGTTAACCAACGCCCCTAAAATTCTATGGGAAAACTGGATGGGTAAAATTCTAGTTTCAAAATGTTGGCCCCTACCTAAAATTCTAGGGCAGACGAGGTTTATAGTTGAATAGCCCTACTATTCATGTGTGGGTTATAGCTCTCTTGAATGCCAGTTCAGGTGAGGGAACCCCAAGATCATGCCATCCTTCCAAAAGGATCCTTCGTCCTCACCATCCGATAACTTGAAATCTTTGGTAAATTTTGTTAGCACTCATTTTGAATCTTTAGAGAAATCGGCAGAAGCAAAGGTTCGGAAGGAGTTTTTAGGAAAAAGATTCACTGAAGTGCAAGGACTGATTACTAATGATAGGAGGACCCTAAACATTGGAATAAAGAGCCTTGAAAATGCTCTTAAAGATGGTGGGGACATATACAATTTTTGTTTATCTTGGCCCAAAGTAACAGAGGACATTGAGAAGAAAGTGAAAGAACAAGAAGGTAAACTGTCAAGTTTATCTCAGAATTTTGATCCCCTCACTACCTCTCTAATGAATCAAGAATGCCAGGCTATTGTTATCATCAATGAAATAAATAGGCTGGACAAAGAAACGAAGAACATAATAAATAGAATGAGTGAACTCGAAGGGATAATTATCCCTAAGTTAGAGGCAATGCATGAGGCCTTGACAGATGCTCAGACCACAGTCCAGACCAGTGATCCGACATATTTAAGAAGGGCAGAAGCATATACATTTTTGTTGAGTGGTCACATCTCCATTTTGGATAGGATGAAGCAGATCTAGGCCACATAGTTTGTACAGTTGAAGGCCACTTTTGCAAATATACTTAAGTATATGTAAGTATAACATATATATACTTATGCAGCCATGTATAGGATAATTTTTGCAAAATTTTGGTATGTGGATTCTGCCCTTTGCCATTGATGTCAAAGGGGGAGTGAGGAGTAGTGAAAAATGTGGAATCCAGCTAAGGGGGAGCTCCGGTAAAATAGTGCAAAAGATAGAGCATCAGCCAAGGGGGAGTTACTATGACACTTAGTCATTTTTCACAAAGTGTTGTCATCAATGCCAAAGGGGGAGATTGTTGGCAAGAGACACTGTGTGACTTCATGAGTGTTGTCATTTATGGCAACAAAGTCTATCCCACACATCCCCAGTACATAGTATGTCTATACTAGAAGTTAGATTGAAGATTGTTTTGGTCCAGTGAACAAGAACAGAGTATGCAACAAGGTTCGACAATTAGGTCCGGATCTCTCAGATGGTGTAACTCAGTAAGTTGCAGACTTGGACAAGTCAAGAGGGGTATCATGACTACTATATTCCAAAGATTTAGCCTCTGATAGTAAAGCATGAAAATATATGAGCATCTGAGTATTGGGTTCCAGTCAGGTAGAGCAGACAGAGGAAGAACTGATCGGCGATGTATCAGACTTCAATCCAGATGAGTAAAAGGTGTTGATCAAGTAATATGTGGGATTATACATTGTTGTTCAACATGATTAATGACTTCTATGCCTTTGTTTTTGATACGCATCACAAATCAAGCATGGTTTCAGCCGACAGATCAGTAACTTGCAAATATCTTGAGTGTTCTTGTTGCCGACTAGAAAGTTGATGAAATCCTTGATGTGGATATATATACCAGATGGATTCTAGTATGTAAGTGTGTGGTGTGGATAAGTGATGAAATAAAGTGTGAAGAAAAGTAGGAAGTCAAGTATGTGACAGAGCAACAACATTAAAATAGAGAAAGAATGAAGTGCATCAGATTAGTGTATTGTGCCTAATCGGAACTGAACTTTTGCATTTGTAGATGCTTCTCATCATTTCAAACACCTGATTACCTTCTATAAGTTCTAAAGACAGTGAGTCTCTTATAGGCAGTGTGCCTCTTGTGAGTAGTGTGCTTAGGCAGTGAGCCCTAATTAGCAAGTGCCATTTTGTACTCCTTATTCTTTTAACAGAGAATACAATCTTGGGTTAGTCACCCCGTGGTTTTTCCCTTAACAGGGTTTTCCACATAAAAATCCTTGTGTTATGTGTGTTGATTTTATTTTTGTTCTTATGATCACATATGCTTATATGTTTTGATGCTACACTGATTATTGAGATAACAAAAAGAAAAAAAAGTTAAGGAAATTTTGAGATAACTGATTCACCCCCCCTCTCAGTTATCTGCCTTGTTTCAAACACTTCCTATCTTGAAACTAGGCTCTATTCATCTAATCACAATCAAACAAAATAAACACATACACACTCAACAAAGGATCTACATGGTTGTTGATTCTTAGTCTCTTCTGTCTTATTTTACTGGATTGTTTTGGTCTCGTTCTTATGCTTCTTAAGGCAGTCCTTAAGTGATGAAGAGAAGCAAGGATAGAATGAGATCTTTTTCTTTTATTTCTATTTGTGGTTTGTCTTGGCAAAATAAATGGGGCAACTAGGTTCCTTGCGTGTGATTGAGGTTCCATTAGGTATGAGTCAAAGACATCCTATGCATGGGAAAGAATAAATGCTTCCTTTCATTAAGAATCACATACCTCAAGAATACCTCAACACATGTTCCGACAAGGTACCACAGTTACTTAGTCTAAGTCAGGCATTCCTTGTTTGTCATGTGCTTGTTTTGCAAGGGACCACACTTTCCACCTTGGCCTTTGATATGCTGCAGTGTTTGTCATCCTTTGACATAATAAGTTCTATGATGATAAGCAGAAAATACAAGTAAGAAGCTCAAAAACCTATCAAAGCAAAATCTTGATCCATTCTTCTAGCTAATCTTCATCCTTCGCGCATCTCCAATTCTTCTGATCATTTTTTTCATCATACTGTAACACACCAAAAATGCATTAGATCTCATAAACCTGCACACATGCACATGTTAGCGCATCATATAAATTCCATTATAGGCTTAGTACCACAACCATCAGAAATATCATCATCATGTTAGGTCATTAATATTGCATCATAACATATAAAGTCATCATCTGCATACAATCTGCATCTATCACATAACATCTAACACATACATATTTGCATCCATCTAGTACACATATAAGCATTATATAGGAATAAAAAAATACCATCTCATAAACATGTAGTATCATCTCAACACGTGCATCCATGAACCACATAATACATCACATCATAAACATCATCACATAAAATGTATGATAAATAGGAATGCATCATCTCATCATAAATCATAGATCATAAAGCATAAACATGGAACCATGCCATAAAAAAGTGTATCACATACATCCATCACATCATATGCAAATAGAAATAAGAGATCATCATCAAAGTGATCTGTCTCATATATATATCATCAAAAAAGTGTCACAGTACAAATCTAAGTCCATGTCAAAAATAGAGCTTGTAGGCTCAATCCAAAACTAGAGCTCGCATGCTTAATAAAAAATGAGCATCATATATGTCAAAATGGCCTAGCTAGTGCTATCATGACCTCCAGATGGTGTCGGCCATGTAGGAGGACCCCTACGCTCTGACTCAGCCTTGGAACCAAACGACCTCTTGTATGGTGAAGCCCTCTGTGAGTGAGAAACCCCAACACTGTTGTGTGTCCGCTGAGAGTGGGACCTACTCGCACTCCTACTCTAAAAGCTAGGTACCCTATGATCTGCTGGCACCACACCCTCATAAAAGGTCTTATAGTATCTTGTCTCCAAACCAGCCCAATATAGAGCATGTGCTAAATCTGCGGTGAGCCCACTAACTGTAGACATAAAATCAATGCTCTACTGCTCAGCTCTCTAAGCCCTAATGATGGCCATGTCCCTCTCTCTAGTCCTCTATGTTAGCTGACCCTCTAGCTCCTGAATACACAATCGCATCCACTACATCTCCGCCCCCTGCTCTCCGTGATCCCCCTCCTCCTCCTCATCATCCATCTCTGTAATCAACACATCCTGGAGTGTCTCCTCTCTGATACGCTCCTCCTCAGTGTCCACCTCCTCCTTACCCTCTCCCATCTCTGCTCCACCAATGTCCTCTTTGGCAACATCTTCCATAGCTACATCCTCCTCCCTCTCTTCACTCTCCTCCATATGAATATCCCCCACTATTTTTGCCACCTACCCAACAGCCCTCTCTCCCTTCTCACAAAACGAAGAGAGTCGAGGACCTCTGTCATACCCAACTTAGCCTCTCCCTCTATCTTCCCTCCTCCTATCTCCTCAACCCCTATCTCCTCTGCCCCTGCCACCTCCACCATCATCACCATCATCATCACCCCCTCTATCATCTCCTCCTCGGCCTCTAACTCTCTCCCGGCCTCATCCTCTGAACCTGCCTCTTAGCCCCCTACACAACCTCTCCACTGGTGTCAGCTCATCAAGATGCAAGTAGGGAATAGTTATGTGTGTATCCCACCAAGCATCATACTTAGGCGTGGTCCCTGCATTTGCTACATCTACTGCAGCTCCCCACTGAATGGGCTACAGACCCGCAATCTCGTCAATAGTTGTTTGGATAGCGATCATGGGCCCCCAATCTGAAATATCTCACGTTTCCTAGGCAAACTCTGCAATCCCTGTTGGTTCACCCTATTGCTTCACCCTTTTGCTCATGAAACTACCTCAAACCCCTCTGGCAAGTGCCACTCTATGATGTGTTGACTCTGCATTGTCTGACCAATCAAGTAACGTGTATGATGGTAATAAGGCAGGTGCTCTACATCGTCTGTCCACCTGGGACAAGATCTGTAAGGCCTCTAAACAAATACATCTAGATGGTCTATATTGTGCCTCCAAAAACCAACATATCCCATCCACATATGTACTACTACCCCAGTATAGAAAAAAACATAAGGAAGCTCCTCTAGAATCTCACGCTCCACAAGAGGTCTAAAACTGGGATATGCTCCCAAGCCCAGATCATAAGGAGAGTAATTCCACAGCTGATTGATTGCTCCCCAAGGTAAGCTACTCCATGCAACTAGAAGTACAGCATGGCAAGTAAACATGGCCCCTAGGCATATACAATAGCCTCCACCATCATGCCCTCGAGCATCTCACCCCATCCGACCAGAAAGTCATGCCCACGTTGATCTGGAATCACAATACCACCAATGCAACTGCACACCACTACAATTAGTCTGTCATAACGGTCTGCCAAAGTATCCCAATGGATCTCGTAATCCTCAACTCTGAGGTTGGCATCACTATCAGTATCAAACAAGTGCCTGAGCACAGACAACCCTCGCTCCAAGCTATAGATAACTCACTTCTCCCAAATGGGAAGCTACAGAATCCTCTAGACTTCCTCCAGTGTCACTGTAGCCTCCCCCATCAGCAGGTGGAAAGAACTAGTCTCTGAATGCCACCGCTCGACCAGTGCAGTCAATAAACCTCGATTAGCTCTAATCATGGGCATAAAGGCAACACTATATAAACCTAATGCATGTAAGGTATCTCGCTCCTCCCAGCTCAGATGATCCCGCAGTAGATAGCTGACAGGATGACTCTCACATGTATAGATGGGTAGTAATCTCACCTATATCCACAAATGCAACACATTATATGTCAAACTAAAAAGCCCTAGGCAAACCTTTCGCAAAAAAAACAAGGACAAAATAGATCAAAATTCCAAAAGAAAACTACCAAATCAACACATGCGTCACACTGTCGGGTCGATACGTCACATCTAAAGTGGATGCATCACATAATCTTTCACATGCATCACAATTTTGTGATTATGTTGCCTGGACCCTCACATGCGGCGCAATTTTCAATTGCGTCGCATTGTCGTGCACAGGCATCGCATCCTGCAGATGCGTGACACCTAATGGACATGCATCGCACCGACACCAGCATGCGTCACACCGACACCCGCATGCATCGCCAAAAATCAATTGCATTGCATAAAAGCAGATGCGGCGCAATTTCTCATGCATGTGTCGTTCATGAACGTAGATATGGTGCAGAAAACTACACTACATTTGTGCCTTATTTTTTGGCCCTAAAATCTGTACGAAAAAAAATGATAAAATCGAAAAGCAAGGATTGGATACATATCGCCGCGCCTATCCTGGGAAGCTGACCATACATCCTGACCCTCGATCCATGATGCAGGTGAGCTGGAACAGGAGACATTCTCGAAAGTGCTCTGAAGAAAACTCACAATAAGCAGCTCTCAACTCTCTAAAATTTCTAAAAGCAAAGTGCACAAATGAGCTCTTTGGGCCCCTTTGAGGGCTATTTATAGAACTTTTTGACCTAAGTGGGCCCCTTTTTACAAATCTCACCAACCTAAAGCCCGCTTTTGCGCATCAAACACCTTTTGAGACCGAATTTTCATTCCTGGATCACTTTCTAACTTCCCGTATCCCTTTTCAGAAAATTTCCCAAATTTTTTGAAAAAATTTTGGAAATTTTGAAATTTTTTTGAAAAAATTGAAAATTTTTCCAAGGGGGCATAAGGCTATCCTGCCTCATCTGGGGCACACCGAGGCATGTCAAGAGCATATTTCTTGAATTTTTCTTTAACATAACGCTAGAATCGACATTGTATCAAAGAGGGGCAAAATGTAGACACCTAAAAATGTCTTGAACCTGTGAGCGCCATTTTATACCTAATTCATCCTAATTCCACATTCTACTATTAATTAAATAATTCTTAATTATTTAATTAATTCATTTTATCCTCTTGTGATTCTAATTAAATAAATTTCATTTATTTAATTATTTAGTATTTTCTTCTGAATTTCCTCTATAATTAAATAAATAAATAATTATTTATTTAATTGTTCTCTTTCAATGCCCCCTTTATCGTATTAATTTAAATAAATAAATATTTATTTAAATTATAAGCCTTACCTTAATTAAATAAGTCCCACTTATTTAATTAAATCCTCTCACATTATCCCCCTTCTCAAATAAATTAAATAAATTGACCCACTTTATTTAATTTAAAAATGTTCTACACCTCATCATTTTCTTCAAATTAAAAATTATCCCTTGTCCTTTAGTGAGAGGGAAACCCTAATCAATCTACACCCTCCATTCCACCAAAAGTCAAACATGCAATCTCAGCCCTTCACTCAACCCTAGCCTTCTATAAAATCACTTCTCCAGCCTCATTTTCTCACTTCCCACTAGCATAACTTGAGCTTTATCTCTCTGATTTTGCTACTCATTCAGTCTTGAGCTTCTCATGACATTTGCAGGTCTACAAGTCTGAGAACAAAATACAACAAGGTCTTGGAGAAACAATGGAGGGAGGACACATGTAGCTTACGGTTTGATTTCTTTTGTTTGCATTTGGTTATTTCTTAGGCTCTTTGCACTCCATTGAGGAGTTAGGGCATGCATAGGATTGTTTTCAGGCGTTTGAATGTTTTACCCTAACATCAAGGTTGGAAGAAGGTTATCTATGAAACAAATTCCATGTTCTTGGTTTCTAGTTTGAATAAGGTAAGTATTCAAGAGTCCTCTTAGAGGTTTCTTCTCCATTTGAATAGATCCTTTGCCTCACTCTAAATTTTGAGGCTATCTCTTTTATTCATATCCCTAAGGAATGGAATGTAGAACTTGACTAATTTGATGTTCTCAAAATATTTGAAGAACTTGGAACTACTTTAATTAAAAAGTCTTCACTAGGCTAAGATTTGAATATTCCTAATTCTGATGTTTTGTTTGACCCAATAGAATCTCTTGATTTATCTAGCATTAAGTTGCCCTCTAATGAAAATGTTCCTCTTTCTCCAAGCCATGTAGAGGCATTTATTCAGCACTAGGAAACTAATAATTTTGACACTAGTTTAGCCTCTCTCTTTATGATAAATTCTCCCTATGAATGCACTACAAATTGTGTTATGCCAGATATCCCTTAGGCCCAAGGTGCAAAGGATGATCTACGGAAGAAAGCTCCTCTTCTTTTAGGTCTTCAACAAAAGAATCTTAAAAAGGTTGGCTCAGATGAGCTAACCAAAGTTGGGGGAAAAAAATATTAGGAAAATTTGAAGATGATTGGGGAATCCCTAGTGGAATCTGGTGTCATTCAGACATTAGATGTACTCACTTCTCTACTCCCCAAAAGTGATTGTGTTATCATGGAATGTAAGGGGTTTGGGCACCACCCCTCATTAAAAGGTTTGTTTGAGACCTTATTCAAGATCATAAAAGCCATATATTATTTTTCTTTAGGAAACAAAACTTTATGTGGAAGAGATGATGGTTCTCTCCTTTAAGATTTGGAAAGGTAGTCAATCTCAAAGTGTTGGAGCTCAAGGTTCAACTGGAGGGATGCCATGTTTATGGAATCCTCTCTGACTCACTCCTTTTTGGTTAGTGAGTAGACATTCCTTATCAATGGTGGGATCTTTCTTTGATTCGGGTAGCTCTATCTTCCTTACCAATGTTTATGCCCCTATAGACTTCCAAGGTACAACTCTTCTTTGGTATCATATTAGATATTAATACTATTCTTAGTCTTGATTAGAAACTTGGTGGATCTAATCAATTAGATCCTTCTTTTGCACTCTTTAGAGATAATTTATCTTTTCTTAATCTTGTGGATGTTCAACCAAGATGTGGCTTATTTACTTGGAATAATAAAGGATGTGGGCCTACTTCTATCTTTGAATGGATTGACATATTTTTAGTATGTGATTGTTGGCTTTGTGACTCTTGGGTATCCTCTTTTGACATTTTGCAATGGAAGGGATCAATCGTTTCCCTATAAAGTTTTCTTCCTCCCTTTTTTTTCTTTCAAAAAATTGCCCTTTCAAATTTCAATTAATGTGGCTCCCTGATATGGTTATTCATGAGAATATGGTTGCATGGTGGTTGGAGAGTAAGCCCTCTTTTGGTACTATTAAGTATTCCTTATTCAAAAGACTCCAATTTGTTAAGTTCAAGCTCAAATAGTGGAATAGATCTAGTTTTAGAAATATTTTCTAGAAAAAGAAACAAGTGCAAGAAAAATTGGATGTTATTACTTTTCAAATCAGGGAATTTGGGATGACCAAGGAGCATCTTCTTTAGGAGTCCTCTCTTTCTAAAGAGCTTAATGAATGGAATTTACAAGAGGAAATATTATAGGAGTAGAAATCAAGAATTGATTGGAGATAAGAACACCTCTTTCTTTCATAATTTAGTCAAAGATAGGTGTAGGGGTAATGCAATATCTTCTCTCATCTCGTCACAAAAAAATCGACTATCCTCATCCCAGGGCATTAATAGGGATGTTGTTAAACATTATCTTCCCTTTTCATGGAAAGTGGCCCTCCAACTTTAGTGGAGGACCAAACTATTTTAGATTACATCCCCTTGGTTCTTGAGGATATGAATAGACTGTTTATGGGGCCAATATCTCTTGAAGAGATTGAATTGGTTGTGTTCTAGATGAAGAAAGGTAAATCTCCTAGTCTATAGAGTTTTCCCATTGATTTTTTTCAAGAATTTTGCGATATTTTAAAGCTTGATTTGTTGGAGGTTGTCCATGAATCTTAAGCCAATAAGTAGATGCTTAAAGCAATCAATTCTACTTTTTTGGCCTTGATTCCTAAAAAGAGGGGCTAATTTTTTTGAAATGTTTCTCCCTATTTCTCTCTATAATGTCACCTATAAGATTATCACTAAACTCATTCTTGATCATCTGAAGTGGATTTTGGCCTCTCTTATTTCTTGAGAAGGGTGGTTTTTGTGAAGGGCTACCACATCCTTGATGGTATTATTGTTGCCTCAAAGGCTATTCACTCTATGTCTTGCTCCAAATATAAAGTTATGTTTATCAAGATAGACATGTCTAAGGCTTATGATAGGGTTAGATGGTACTTCCTCAGGAATTTGTTATCAACTTTTGGGTTTTGTTCAGGGGGATTGATTAGGTTATGAGTTGTGTGGATTCTCCCTCCTACTTTGTTATGATTAATTACATTCCATCTCCTCTTTTCTTTGCTTCTAGAGGGTTGCAACAAGGTGGTCCTCTCTCTCTCTCTCTCCTTATCTCTTCATCCTTATGGAGAAAGGTATTGGTAGACTTCTTAAACATTAGAGAGCTATTAGTTGCATCCAGGGCTTAAATTTGGCTTAGGATCTTAACCTTCAATCCCATCTTCAACTTGTAGATGATATTGCCTTGTTGGGTGTTGCTAAAATTCATGAGGTTATTAATTTTAGGAAAGCCTTTGATATATATTTGATTGCTTCTTCCCAATAGATTAATGAGGATAAGTCCAATATCTATTTCTTTAATACTCCCTTGGTCATCCAATAGAGAATTTCTCTTATTTTATGCTTTAAACAAGATCATATCCCTTTGGATTATCTTTATATTCCCTTATCAAATGGTATCCCCAAAAGAGATTAGTGGAAGAGGATTCTTGATAGATTCAAGATATGGGTTAGTCACCAAACTTTTCAGACTTTTGGATGGTTGTTGTTTGCTAGCCAATTGACCTTATTAAAATCTCTTTTACAAGCTCTTTGTATTGATAGATTCCCTATGCTATCTACCCCTAGAAGCTTTCTAAAAGACTTTGACTCTCTTTCTAGGATGTTCTATGGGTAGGGAATCTGGAATCCCAAAAATAGAGTCTTATCAATTGGGATTAGGTTTGCAAACCTAAGCAATATGTAGGACTTGGCCTTAGGTGGTCTAAATTCAATAGCCAAGCCTTAGCCACTAAACTGTATTGGAGATGGTGCAAGCATCAAGACTAGCCTTGGGCTAGAATTCTTAATTTCAAGTATTTAGAAGGGGTTGCCGATGATGGCCTGAGAATGGATCTAGTTGGGAAAGGTTATATGGTTTAGAATACCATTATGAAGGAGGCTTCACTTGTCAAAGAAGGCCTCTTTTGGATCATTAAAAATGGTCATAGATCTCTTTTTTGGAATAATGATTGGGACCTCCACCCCCTAATCCTCTCTTCCTTTCCCTTTCTACTCCCCTTGAGTGAAGTTTTTTGGGCAATAGGGTGGTCTAAAGTTTTTGATTTCAAGAGTCCTCTCCTTGTGGGGGATTCTCATTCTATAATTGAAAAGATCCTTGTAGTTGGCCTTTGGGGGGAACTTCTAAAGCCCGAGCTAACCTTTCTTTTATTCTTGTAGATTGACCATGTTGCTTTTTTTTATTTTAAGGGTGGCTCTTATCAGTTCTTAGAGCAAAAAAAGGAAAAAAATAGAGATTTCCCTTAGTGGAAAAAAATCTGGAACAAATTTTGTTGGTGTAAGTGTAATTTCTTTATCTATTTGTTGAGTTAGGACAAATATCTCATATGGGATAACATAAGAAAGATAGGTTTCTAGGGTCCTTCAAAATGTGTCCTTTGCAATACTAATGAAGAATATGTCAACTACTCACATTTTTTCAATGTTTCTATTCCTTGGGTATTTGGGGATAGTGGTGGCAAATCTAGAATTAGCCTATTATTCATGCTACTTCTTTGCCTTATGTTTGGCCAAGTTTGGGTCAACCTTCTACTTTGGCTTCTTTTCTCTTGGTTGCTTGGGATATTGGGCCCATATTTATTCTATGGTAGATTTTGCTGGAGCAAAACCATCATATCTTTCAAGGGCATTAAAGTCTACTTGAGCAACTTGGCAGAAGATTTTGGATTCTATAAAAGAAACTTTAGCAACTAAGTGTTCTTTGGATGAGATCCTATCTTTTTTCTAATTCTCAGCTTTCAAGATGCCTTGAGATAAATCCCATAGCTACTTCCTTGATTCATTCTTGCTCATGTCTTAAGGCCTTTAGAAAGGTGAATAGGACTGATAAGTGGTCTCTGCCCATTGTATCTCTTCAAAATTAATAATTAGGGTTCTTCACATGGTATTCCAAGGGTTGCAAGGATTGGGGATGTTGGTTCCTGAATTGGCAGAGGGTTTGCCAGTTCCAATGCATGGGCAGATTCGGCCAACAGATACGAGAGGTTGTGTGAGCGGCCTCCCCTTCACTTCTGGATCTACCGCACCAAGGGGGGGTCCCTATTTGCTAAAGATGTAACATTGACTTGCCCTATGACAGGAAGATTTAACTTTGTAATAACAGGCAGAATACTCTCATGTGTGGACCAAGATTTGTTTGATAAATCACAAGGTTGGCAATGTTCTTGGACATATTTGTCTGGTCAGGTGTGAGAGTATGTAGGGGGTCCTAATCCTACTCCTACAACTAACAGGTTGAAATTATGGAATGGTTGGTTTGATGGTTTCAATGCAAGACACTGGTTTTTGGATCATAACTACTTCACAAGGGCAGACCGGTGCCTATCCTAGGGCAAGGAGTCACCTAGACGTATACAAGAGAGTGGCTTGCAACTGGCATTCAAGTTTCAAGGGGTTGGAACCGGTATCTGCCTTACAAATACCACCCAGGAATGGGTATTTAGCTGCCTATACTTACAGACATCCCAGCTGACATACATTCTTCTCCATACCTTAACCTAAAACAATTTAATCCACTCCTTGAATGGAAGTTAGAAATCAAGTATGTGATACAGCAAGACTATACCCTAGAATCTAAGAAACCCTTAGCAACCAGATTCAGAAGAAGAAAATGCATACAACAAGTGGAGACAGACAGATAAACACATGCAATAACGCATTTTTCATGTACAATGACAAGAAACTGAATATATGTGCAAGATACAACTCAGATGCAACACATAAACTCCACAAAGACAAAACAAACAGGAAAATACTCTATTTTTTGTTATTCACAAAAAATTGCCCAAGTCTTCAACCACCACAATGAGTAACACAGTTTGGCTTTTATACCAAGACTGTGTACTCATCAAATTAATTACATGGCAAGTCAAAAAATTTCCAGATACAACGCATGAGAAATGGCACTCAAAAACATCAATGCAGTAGAGAGACAAAGAGGAATGAGTAGGTATGTTCGGGATTTGAGCCGCCGCTCCAAGATTCTCTTCATCAATTCGGGTGTCTGATATGTCAACACGACCCATACTTCCCTACACAATATGCCATTAAAGCCTCAACTACCCGCATGCTCTGAAGATGCAACAGTAGCGTGTCCATGGAGTTTTCCATCTCAAAACAATGCCTGCGGATGCAAAGAAAACCCACGCTGCAACTTTAAAACTTGGCCATCGATCTACTTCCCGTCGCTGAGATCCAAGGCTCAAAATCCTACAGAAAAGTCAGTAGCCAATGATAACGTGCCACGTAGGCACTCCACACTTCTATCGCTGACTTTTCCCCCTTGTATTTGCCTTTTCGCCCCTTGTATATGCATGTTCGAATGCATATAAAATCACCTTATATACAAGCCGGACCCCAAACACTTACCTGTTGTATTTGATTTCCCCATCAAGTCTGAAATGCATATGTTTCATTGCACCTGTCGCTTTGTACATGCAAAAGCATATACAAGCATCTTATATACAAGCCGGACTTCAAATTTTACAGAACAGTTTGAAATTGAGTTCTGTTCCAGCTTGTATCTCCCCCTTTTGCATATCACATTGCCCATACAAGTGCAATGTACATTCACCTCATACATACAAGGCACGGATTTCAAAAATTATGAAACACACTGCATTCGTCTTGAAATTCGGCTTGCATCTCAACCTCTTGTATATTGGCTTTGTATATCGCATATACAAACGCGATATACAACCCACAGACCTCAAAATCCATCCATTGCAGCTTGATTTCCTCTTCGGGTTTGAAATGTATATTTCCCTTGTATGCTTTGCATGTACATCGGCTTACATACAACTACCTTTGTATACAACTGGTGGGCCCGACCATTTTCTCTCTCCTTTGCACTGTTCACTTTGCATGTCGCGAGCCTTTGTATAATTTTCAATGTACATTCCCATGCACATACAAACAAGGAATCTTTACCAGAATATTCCTGCAATGTATCTAACCATTGTATGTGCTCCCGAATGTATATTGCATATACATTCCACCTTGTATATCCATGGACCCCACCACATGCATCTCTACCTCGCCACTGTAGCAAATGTATATTTCACTTCCTTGTATATCTTGCTTTGTATATGACTCGATATACAAAGCGGGAATATTCTTGGGAATCTACGAAAGATTCCCCCTTTGTATATGCACCTTTTAGAGCCCGATATACATTCAGAAATGCATCTAAACTCAATTTTTCAAAGGGCAATAGAGATTTCTGACCTGCCAATTGCACATTTGACCAGCATGCATATACAAACACCCTTGTATATACAAAGATACCTGCACCTTGACTGATTTTTTTGCATTTTTTAGCACTGTAGAGGCCAAAAGATAGAATTTTTGGATTTTTTGGGAAGGGGATTGCATATTTGAACACTTGAATCTTCAAGAAAGTGCCTGCAGGTTTAAGAACTAACAGAGGCTCCGTCTGGGGATGCATGCCTCTTGCAGGCATGGCGAGAACCTCAGAATCTCTGGTTTCGCATATTGGGTCTTATCCATTGGGCAACAGAGTCAAATCATTGCACCAATCTGTACTCAAATTATATTTTCAAACATTATTTTGGCGGCCCCGGACAACCAAAAAGGAAAAACCACAACTTTATCCTATCAAATGCCTGATTCCAAACTGAATAATCCCAACCGAAACTGAAAATATTGACAAAAAATTCCCACAAGCTGATCATGTCAATTAGATGCTTCACCATTTTTAAAAACTTGCCACTGTCAGTACTGCCTCTGTCACTCTGCACCTTACAATCAGACATATAACCATACACATTATAATATTCTTTAGCATTAGGTAACATATGCATGTTATGATCCTCAACCAGCATATCCTTATATTGCATTTGGCAATACTCATTATCTACCTGGCTATTTCATATAACCAAACACATATCCAGCTGATCCAAGAACTGAAAATACTCAGAAAATATGAGACCCTCAATATCATTTATATCACCTATTAACATTGAAAACAAAAATTGATCCACACAACCATCATTGCACATGTCTGAAACAACTGATGCTAAGCATTTATCATCCACAGTTTGCAAATCAATATCATCATTTTCAAACAGAGGGTTAATTCTACACCAATGAATGTCATAACTCACAATATCAACTGCATCCACAGGCTCATCATCAAGGGGATTCATACTCATTGCAAAGGTCTTTATTTCTACTTCATGACAATCCATTTCATTTTCATCATTATCAAACCTAGAGTCATAAGAAGAACAAACCTGATCCATGAACTAGTCATGGATATCATCTTTATCATCTTTAACATCTGATTGCCCCACATACAAAATTTATGCTACTTCAATGCACTCTGAAGTCGAACTATCTACATCATTTTCCAGCCATCCAATGCTTCTTGATGAAATTGATATTGATTCTTGATCCATATGATCACAACTTTGCACAACTGGATCATTTAAACATGAATGCTCTTTGTTTAGGACTAGCATGCAAATATTACTTGAGAAATTATTGTTGTCAACTTCATTTGCTAGGCAAAATAGGACATCCTCCTCTATAACAGAAACATCATCAACTTGGAATGATGCAGAAACTAGGACAGCAGGGGTGTGAATACTTTAGCATTCATCTTCAACATTTAAAGTATATCCCTCAATAACATTTGGGACTACATGGCAGCAAATATTCTCAAAGAAATAACCCTTTTGAATTCCATATATCCAATTGTTTTCAATGTCTATTGCAAACTGATGTGCCTATGCAATGTGGTGGGCTCCTTATCTCTCAATCTATAGCTCATTTTCTTATCAAATGCTCCCAAATAAACAACAAGGCACAATGCATAATTAGGTCTCATGCATTCTGGAATTCTATTCAATGCCCTCATAAACCTGAGGTTAAAGGCTGGGATCAACTCATCCTCTTCAATATGGATATACATAAAATCACTAATAACTGCATATTCAGAAATTCTTTCACCATATTGTTCTAGAAATGCAGATTTAAAATCATGCCAAGAGCTGACAAAGTAAGTTGGAAGATAGGAGATCCACTCCCTTGCATCTTGATCTAGAGATTGAACAAATAATCTCATAACTACATCTTCATGGTCAATCTCAAAATCATCTACAACATTTATAAACTACTGCAAGTGTTTCTCAGTTGATTCATCCTTTGCACCATTGAATTTGGGCAAATACTTTCTGATTTTAGATGCAAAAGCATTTGGATAGCCACAAATGCCATCAAAGTCTATGGGCTTATATCTGTCAATGTTGAAACTTTTTTTACTACATGGTTGGGACTGATTATTATACACGGTTGCATTTGACACATCACAAGGGTGCATGGGCTGACAATTCATCTTCGTGTGTTTCTGCAACCCTCTTTTCAACTCAGACTTTCTTTTACAATAATGACCTTAGGCCCTTAAAATACAAACTGCTATTTCAGCGTGCCTAAAGTCCCCTAAATGAGTCTTTTAAACAATATTGCATACTCCTTTTGAAATACAAACTAGGTCCTCACAAAAGTATGCAATCTAATCACCAATATTTCCCTTTTAACTAATGCTATTTCACCAAATAGGGAATCCTTTTCACAATATATACAAATACCTGGATATTTTGCAGCTGTTGATTTAACACCTCTGGTGTCCTCTTATCAGGTTCTTTATATGCAGATTCGCCACCTCCTTAGCAGAGGAATAAGCTTAAAACAGGCAGAAGCTGAAAATTGATTTCTTTCTAGGTTCTCCCACAGCAGAGCCACAAATACAATTGTTTCAAATTTGTTGCAACAAACACTTTCTAGGTCTGATTTTTCAATCTTTTAGACTCAAACTTTCATGGATATGACATTGTCTCCCTAGTGGAGTCGCCAAAATCTGTTGGTTCCCGAATCAGTAGAGGGTTTTCCAGTTCCAATGCACAGGCAGATTCTGCCAACAGATACGGGAGGTTGCGTGAGTGGTCTCCCCTTCATTTCTGGTTCTGCTACACCAAGGGAGGGTCCCTATTTGCTAAAGATGTAACATTGACTTGCCCTATGACAGGAAGATTTAACTTTGTAATAACAGGCAAAATACTCTCATGTGTGGACCAAGATTTGTGTGATAAGTCACAAGGTTAGCAACGCTCTTGGACATATTTGTCTGGTCAAGTATGAGAGTATGCAGCGGGTCCTAATCCTACTCCTACAACTAACAGGTTGAAATTATGGAATGGTTGGTTTGATGGTTTCGATGCAAGACACGGGTTTTTGGATCATAACTACTTCACAAGGGCAGACCAGTGCCTATCCCAGGGCAAGGAGTCAACTAGACGTATACAAGAGAGTGGCTTGCAACTGGCATTCGAGTTTCAAGGGGTTGGAGCTTGTATCTGCCTTACAAATACCACCTAGGAATGGGTATTTAGCTGCCTATACTTACGGACATCCCAGCTGACATGCATTCTTCTCCATACCTTAACCTAAAACAATTTAATCCACTCTTTGAATGGAAGTTAGAGATCAAGTATGTGATACAGCAAGACTATACCCTAGAATCTGAGAAACCCTTAGCAACTAGATTCAGAAGAAGAAAATGCATACAACAAGTGGAGACAGACAGATAAACACATGCAATAATGCATTTTTCATATACAATGACAAGAAATTGAATATATGTGCAAGATACAACTCAGATGCAACACATAAACTCCACAGAGATAAAACAAACAAGAAAATGCTCTGTTTTTTGTTATTCACACAAAAATTGCCCAAGTCTTCAACCACCACAATGAGTAACACAGTTTGGCTTTTATACCAAGACTGTGTACTCATCAAATTAATTACATGGCAAGTCAAAATTTTGCCTGATACAACACATGAGAAATGGCACTCAAAAACATCAATGCAACAAAGAGACAAAGAGGAATGAGCAGGTATGGTCAGGATTTGAGCCGCCGCTCCAAGATTCTCTTCATCAATTCGGGTGTCCGATCTGTCAACACGACCCATACTTCCCTGCACAATCTGCCATTAAAGCCTCAACTACCCGCAGGCTCTAAAGACGCAACAACAGCGTGTCCATGGAGTTTTCCCACTCAAAACAATGCCTGCGGATGCAAAGAAAACCCACGCTGCAACTTTAAAACTTGGCCATCGATCTACTTCCCGTCGCTGAGATCTAAGGCTCGAAATCCTACAGAAAAGTCAGTAGCCAATGATAACGTGCCACGTAGGCACTCCACACTTCTATCGCTGACTTTTCCCCCTTGTATTTTTCTTTTCGCCCCTTATATATGCATGTTCGAATGCATATACAATCGCCTTATATACAAGCCGGACCCCAAACACTTACCTGCTGTATTTGATTTCCCCATCGGGTCTGAAATGCATATGTTTCATTGCACCTATCGCTTTGTACATGCAAAAGCATAAACAAGCATCTTATATACAAGCCGGACTTCAAATTTTATAGAACAGATTGAAATCGAGTTCCGTTCCGGCTTGTATCTCCCCCTTTTGCATATCGCATTGCCCATACAAGTGCAATGTACATTCACCTCATACATACAAGGCACGGATTTCAAAAATTATGAAACACACTGCATTCGTATTTAAATCTGGCTTGCATCTCAACCTCTTGTATATTGGCTTTGTATATCGCATATACAAACATGATATACAACCCACGAACCTCAAAATCCATCCATTGCAGCTTGATTTCCTCTTCGGGTCCGAAATGTATATTTCCCTTGTATGCTTTGCATGTACATCAGCTTACATACAACTGCCTTTGTATACAACTGGTGGGCCCAACCATTTTCTCTCTCCTTTGCACTATTCACTTTGCATGTCGCGAGCCTTTGTATAATTTTCAATGTACATTCCCATGCACATACAAACAAGGAATCTTTACCAGAATATTCCTGCAATGTATCTAACCATTGTATGTGCCCCTGAATGTATATTGCATATACATTCCACCTTGTATATCCACGGACCCCACCACATGCATCTCTACCTCGCCACTATAGCAAATGTATATTTCACTTCCTTATATATCTTGCTTTGTATATGACCTGATATACAAAGGGGGAATATTCCTGGGAATCTGCGAAAGATTCCCCCTTTGTATATGCACCTTTTAGACAATGATATACATTCAGAAATGCATCTAAACTCAATTTTTCAAAGGGCAATAGAGTTTTCTAACCCACCAATTGCACATTTGACCAGCATGCATATACAAACACCCTTGTATATACAAAGATACCTACACCTTGACTGATTTTTTTTGCATTTTTAGCACTGCAGAGGCCAAAAGACAGAATTTTTGGATTTTTTGGGAAGGGGATTGCATATTTGAACGCTTGAATCTTTAGGAAAGTGCCTGTAGGTTTAAGCACTAACAGAGGCTCCTTCTGGGGACGCATGCCTCTTGCAGGCATGGTGAGAACCTCAGAATCTCTGGTTTCACATATTGGGTCTTATCCATTGGGCAACAGAGTCGAATCATTGCACCAATCTATACTCAAATTGTATTTTTAAACATTATTTTGGTGGCCCCGGGCAACCTAAAAGGAAAAACCACAACTTTATCCTATCAAATGCCTGATTCCAAACTAAATAATCCCAACCGGAACTAAAAATATTGACAAAAAATTCCCACAAACTAATCATGTCAATTAGATGCTTCACCATTTTTGAAAACTTGCCACTGTCAGTACTACCTCTGTCACTCTGCACCTTACAACCAGACATATAACCATACACATTATAATATTCTTCAGCATTAGGTAACATATGCATGTTATGATTCTCAAGCAGCATAGCCTTATATCGCATTTGGCAATACTCATTATCTACCTGGCTGTTGCATATAACCAAACACATATCCAGCTGAGCCAAAAACTAAAAATACTCAGAAAATATGAGACCCTCAATATCATTTAAATCACCTATTAACATTGAAAACAAAACCTGATCCACACAGCCATCATTGCACATGTCTGAAACAACTGATGCTAAGCATTTATCATCCACAGTTTGCAAATCAGTATCATCATTTTCAAACAGAGGGTTAATTCTGCACCAATGAATGTCATAACTCACAATATCAACTGCATCCACATGCTCATCATAAAGGGGATTCATACTCATTACAAAGGTCTCTGTTTATTCTTCATGACAATCCATTTCGTTTTCATCATTATCAGACCTAGAGTCATAAGAAGAACGAACCTGATCCATGAACTGGTCATGGATATCATCTTTATCATCTTTAACATCTGATTGCCCCACATACAAAATTTATGCTACTTCAATGCACTCTGAAGTCGAACTATCTACATCATTTTCCAGCCCTCCAATGTTTCCTGATGAAACTAATATTGATTCTTGATCCATATGATCACAACTTTGCACAACTGGATCATTTAAACATGAATGCTCTTTGTTTAGGACTGGCATGCAAATATTACTTGGGAAATTATTGTTGTCAACTTCATTTGCTGGGCAAAATAGGACATCCTCCTCTATAACAGAAACATCATCAACTTGGAATGATATAAAAACTAGGACAGCAAGGGTGTGAATACTTTGGCATTCATCCTCAACATTTAAACTATATCCCTCAATAACATTTGGGACTACAGGGCAGCAAATATTCTCAAAGAAATAACCCTTTTGAATTCCATATCTCCAATTGTTTTCAATGTCTATTGCAAACTGATGTGCCTGATGCAATGTGGTGGGCTCCTTATCTCTCAATCTATAGCTCAGTTTCTTATCAAATGCTGCCAAATAAACAACAAGGCACAATGCATCATTAGGTCTCATGCATTCTGGAATTCTATTCAATGCCCTCATAAACCTAAGGTTAAAGGCTGGGATCAACTCATCCTCTTCAATATGGATATACATAAAATCACTAATAACAGCATATTCAGAAATTCTTTCACCATATTGTTCTAGAAATACAAATTTAAAATCATGCCAAGAGCTGACAGAGTAAGCTGGAAGATAGGAGATCCAGTCCCTTGCATCTTGATCTAGAGATTGAACAAATAATCTCATAACTACATCTTCATGGTCAATCTCAAAGTCATCTACAACATTTATAAACTGCTGCAATGTTTCTCAGTTGATTCATCCTTTGCACCATTGAATTTGGGCAAATACTTTCTAATTTTAGATGTAAAAGCATTTGGATAGCCACAAATGCCATCAAAGTCTACGGGCTTATATCTGTCAATGCTGAAACTTCTTTTACTACATGGTTGGGATTGATTATTATACACGGTTGCATTTGACACATCACAAGGGTGCATGGGCTGACAATTCATCTTTGTGTGTTTATGGAACCCTCTTTTCAACTTAGTTTTTCTTTTACAATAATGACCTTAGGCCCTTAAAATACAAACTGCTATTTCAACTTGCCTAAAGTCCCCTAAATGAGTCTTTTAAATAATATTGCATACTCCTTTTGAAATGCAAACTAGGTCCTCATAAAAGTATGCAATCTAATCACCAATATTTCGCTTTTGACTAGTGCTATTTCACCAAATAGGGAATCCTTTTCACAATTTATACAAATACCTGGATATGTTGCAGCTGTTGATTTAACACCTCTGGTGTCCTCTTATCAGGTTCTTTATATGCAGAGTCGCCACTTCCTTGGCAGAGGAATAAGCTTCAAATAGGAAGAAGGTAAAAATTGATTTCTTTCTAAGTTCTCCCACAGTAGAGCCACACATACAACTGTTTCAAATTTGCTGCAACAAACACTTTCCAGGTCTGATTTTTCAATCTTTTAGACTCAAACTTTCATGGATATGACATTGTCTCCCCAGTGGAGTCACCAAAATCTGTTGGTTCCCGAATCGGCAGAGGGTTTGCCAGTTCCAATGCACGGGTAGATTCGGCCAATAGATACGGGAGGTTCCGTGAGCGGCCTCCCCTTCACTTCTAGTTCTGTCGCACCAAGGGGGGGTCCCTATTTGCTAAAGATGTAACATTGACTTGCCCTATGACAGGAAGATTTAACTTTGTAATAACAGGTAGAATACTCTCATGTGTGGACCAAGATTTGTGTGATAAATCACAAGGTTGGCAACGTTCTTGGACATATTTGTCTAGTCAGGTGTGAGAGTATGTAGGGGGTCCTAATCCTACTCCTACAACTAACAGGTTGAAATTATGGAATGGTTGGTTTGATGGTTTGGATGCAAGACAGGGGTTTTTGGATCATAACTACTTCACAAGGGCAGACCGGTGCCTATCCCAGTGCAAGGAGTCAACTAGACGTATACAAGAGAGTGTCTTGCAACTGGCATTCGAGTTTCAAGGGGTTGGAACTGGTATCTGCCTTACAAATACCACCCAGGAATGGGTATTTAGTTGCCTATACTTACAGACATCCCAGCTGACATACATTCTTCTCCATACCTTAACCTAAAACAATTTAATCCACTCCTTGAATGGAAGTTAGAGATCAAGTATGTGATACAACAAGACTATACCCTAGAATCTGAGAAACCCTTAGCACCCAGATTCAAAAGAAGAAAATGCATACAACAAGTGGAGACAGACAGATAAACACATGCAATAACGCATTTTTCATATACAATGACAAGAAACTGAATATATGTGCAAGATACAACTCAGATGCAACACATAAACTCCACAGAGATAAAACAAACAGGAAAATGCTCTATTTTTTGTTATTCACACAAAAATTGCCCAAGTCTTCAACCACCACAATGAGTAACACAGTTTGGCTTTTATACCAAGACTGTGTACTCATCAAATTAATTACATGGCAAGTCAAAATTTTGCCAGATACAATGCATGAGAAATGGCCCTCAAAAACATCAATTCAGCAGAGAGACAAAGAGGAATGAGCAGGTATGTTAGGGATTTGAGCCGCTGCTCCAAGATTCTCTTCATCAATTCGGGTGTCTGATCTGTCAACATGACCCATACTTCCCTGCACAATCTGCCATTAAAGCCTCAACTACCCGCAGGCTCTGAAGACGCAACAACAGCGTGTCCATGGAGTTTTCCCGCTCAAAACAATGCCTGTGGATGCAAAGAAAACCCACGCTACAACTTTAAAACTTGGACGTCGATCTACTTCCCGTCACTGAGATCCACAGCTCAAAATCCTACAGAAAAGTCAGTAGCCAATGATAACATGCCACGTAGGCACTCCACACTTCTATCGCTGACTTTTCCCCCTTGTATTTGCCTTTTCGCCCCTTGTATATGCATGTTCGAATGCATATACAATCGCCTTATATACAAGCCGGACCCCAAACACTTACCTGCTGTATTTGATTTCCCCATCGGGTCTGAAATGCATATGTTTCATTGCACCTATCGCTTTGTACATGCAAAAGCATATACAAGCATCTTATATACAAGACGGACTTCAAATTTTATAGAACATATTTAAATCGAGTTCCGTTCTGGCTTGTATCTCCCCATTTTGCATATCGCATTGCCCATACAAGTGCAATGTACATTCACCTCATACATACAAGGCACGAATTTCAAAAATTATGAAACACACTACATTCGTCTTGAAATCTGGCTTGCATCTCAACCTCTTGTATATTGGCTTTGTATATCGCATATACAAACGCGATATACAACCCACAGACCTCAAAATCCATCCATTGCAGCTTGATTTCCTCTTCGGGTCCGAAATGTATATTTCCCTTGTATGCTTTGCATGTACATCGACTTACATACAACTGCCTTTGTATACAACTGGTGGGCCCAACCATTTTCTCTCTCCTTTGCACTATTCACTTTACATGTCGTGACCCTTTGTATAATTTTCAATGTACATTCCCATGCACATACAAACAAGGAATCTTTACCAAAATATTCCTGTAATGTATCTAACCATTGTATGTGCTCCCGAATGTATATTGCATATACATTCCACCTTGTATATCCATGGACCCCACCACATGCATCTCTGCCTCGCCACTGTAGCAAATGTATATTTCACTTCCTTGTATATCTTGCTTTGTATATGACTCGATATACAAAGCGGGAATATTCCTGGGAATCTGTAAAAGATTCCCCCTTTGTATATGCACCTGCCTGATATACATTCAAAATACATCTAAACTCAATTTTTCAAAGGGCAATAGAGTTTTCTGACCCGCCAATTGCACATTTGACCAGCATGCATATACAAACACCCTTGTATATACAAAGATACCTGCACCTTGACTGATTTTTTTGCATTTTTTAGCACTGCAGAGGCCAAAAGACATAGAATTTTTGGATTTTTTGGGAAGTGGATTGCATATTTGAATGTTTGAATCTTTAGAAAAGTGCCTGCAGGTTTAAGCACTTACAGGGGCTCCGTCTGGGGACGCATGCCTCTTGCAAGCATGGCGAGAACCTCAGAATCTCTGGTTTTGCATATTGGGTCTTATCCATTGGGCAATAGAGTCGAATCATTGCACCAATCTGTACTCAAATTATATTTTCAAACATTATTTTGGTGGCCCCGAACAACCAAAAAGGAAAAACCACAACTTTATCCTGTCAAATGCCTGATTCCAAACTAAATAATCCCAACCGGAACTGAAAATATTGACAAAAAATTCCCACAAGCTGATCATGTCAATTAGATGCTTCACCATTTTTGAAAACTTGCCACTGTCAGTATTGCCTCTGTCACTCTGTACCTTACAACCAGACATATAACCATACACATTATAATATTCTTCAGCATTAGGTAACATATGCATGTTATGATCCTCAAGCAGCATATCCTTATATCGCATTTGGCAATACTCATTATCTACCTGGATGTTGCATATAACCAAACACATATCCAGCTAATCCAAAAACTAAAAATACTCAGAAAATATGAGACCCTCAATATCATTTATATCACCTATTAACATTGAAAACAAAACCTGATCCACACAGCCATCATTGCACATGTCTGAAACAACTGATACTAAGCATTTATCATCCACAATTTGCAAATCAGTATCATCATTTTCAAACAGAGGGTTAATTCTGCACTAATGAATGTCATAACTCACAATATCAATTGCATCCACAGGCTCATCATAAAGGGGATTCATACTCATTACAAAGGTCTCTGTTTCTTCTTCATGACAATCCATTTCGTTTTCATCATTATTAGACCTAGAGTCATAAGAAGAACAAACCTGATCCATGAACTGGTCATGGATATCATCTTTATCATCTTTAACATCTAATTGTCCCACATACAAAATTTATGCTACTTCAATGCACTCTGAAGTCGAACTATCTGCATCATTTTCTAGCCCTCCAATGCTTCCTAATGAAACTAATATTGATTCTTGATCCATATGATCACAACTTTGCACAACTGGATCATTTAAACATGAATGCTCTTTGTTTAGGACTGGCATGCAAATATTACTTGAGAAATTATTGTTGTCAACTTCATTTGCTGGGCAAAATAGGACATCCTCCTCTATAACAGAAACATCATCAACTTGGAATGATGCAAAAACTGGGACAGCAGGGGTGTGAATACTTTGACATTCATCCTCAACATTTAAACTATATCCCTTAATAACATTTGGGGCTACAGGGCAGCAAAAATTCTCAAAGAAATAACCCTTTTGAATTCCATATCTCCAATTGTTTTCAATGTCTATTGCAAACCGATGTGCCTGATGCAATGTGGTGGGCTCCTTATCTCTCAATCTATAGCTCATTTTCTTATCAAATGCTCCCAAATAAACAAGGCACAATGCATCATTAGGTCTCATGCATTTTGGAATTCTATTCAATGCCCTCATAAACTTGAGGTTAAAGGCTGGGATCAACTCATCCTCTTCAATATGGATATACATAAAATCACTAATAACTACATATTCAGAAATTCTTTCACCATATTGTTCTAGAATGCATATTTAAAATCATGCCAAGAGCTGACAGAGTAAGCTGGAAGATAGGAGATCTAGTCCCTTGCATCTTGATCTAGAGATTGAACAAATAATCTCATAACTACATCTTCATGGTCAATCTCAAAATCATCTACAACATTTATAAACTGCTGCAAGTGTTTCTCAGCTGATTCATCCTTTGCACCATTGAATTTGGGCAAATACTTTCTGATTTTAGATGGAAAAGCATTTGGATAGCCACAAATGCCATCAAAGTCTATGGGCTTATATCTGTCAATGCTGAAACTTCTTTTACTACATAGTTGGGACTGATTATTATACACAGTTGCATTTGACACCTCACAAGGGTGCATGGGCTGACAATTCATCTTTGTGTGTTTCTGCAACCCTCTTTTCAACTTAGATTTTCTTTTACAATAATGACCTTAGGCCCTTAAAATACAAACTGCTATTTCAGCTTGCCTAAAGTCCCCTAAATGAGTCTTTTAAACAATATTGCATACTCCTTTTGAAATGCAAACTAGGTCCCCACAAAAGTATGCAATCTAATCACCACTATTTCGCTTTTGACTAGTGCTATTTCACCAAATAGGGAATCCTTTTCACAATTTATACAAATACTTGGATATGTTGCATCTGTTGATTTAACACCTTTGGTGTCCTCTTATCAGGTTCTTTATATGCATAGTCACCACCTCCTTAGCAGAGGAATAAGCTTCAAATAGGCAGAAGCTGAAAATTAATTTCTTTCTAGGTTCTCTCACAGCAGAGCCACACATACAACTGTTTCAAATTTGCTGCAACAAACACTTTCCAGGTCTGATTTTTCAATCTTTTAGACTCAAACTTTCATGGATATGACATTGTTTCCCTAGTGGAGTCGCCAAAATCTGTTGGTTCCCGAATTGGTAGAGGGTTTGCCAATTCCAATGCACGGGCAGATTCGGCCAACAGATACGGGAGGTTGCGTGAGCGGCCTCCCCTTCACTTCTGGTTCTACCGCACCAAGGGGGGGTCCCTATTTGCTAAAGATGTAACATTGACTTGCCCTATGATAGGAAGATTTAACTTTGTAATAACAGGCAGAATACTCTCATGTGTGGACCAAGATTTGTGTGATAAATCACAAGGTTGGCAACGTTCTTGGACATATTTGTCTGGTCAGGTGTGAGAGTATGCAGGGGGTCCTAATCCTACTCCTACAACTAACAGGTTGAAATTATGGAATGGTTGGTTTGATGGTTTGGATGCAAGACAGGGGTTTTTGGATCATAACTACTTCACAAGGGCAGACCGGTGCCTATCCTAGGGCAAGGAGTCAACTAGACATATACAAGAGAGTGGCTTGCAACTGGCATTCGAGTTTCAAGGGGTTGGAACTGGTATCTGCCTTACAAATACCACCCAAGAATGGGTATTTAGTTGCCTATACTTACAGACATCCCAGCTGACATACATTCTTCTCCATACCTTAACCTAAAACAATTTAATCCACTCCTTGAATGGAAGTTAGAGATCAAGTATGTGATACAGCAAGACTATACCCTAGAATCTGAGAAACCCTTAGCAACCAAATTCAAAAGAAGAAAATGCATACAACAAGTGGAGACAGATAGATAAACACATGCAATAATGCATTTTTCATATACAATGACAAGAAACTGAATATATGTGCAAAATACAACTCAGATGAAACACATAAACTCCACAGAGATAAAACAAACAGGAAAATGCTCTGTTTTTTGTTATTCACACAAAAATTACCCAAGTCTTCAGCCACCATAATGAGTAACACAGTTTGGCTTTTATACCAAGACTGTGTACTCATCAAATTAATTACATGGCAAGTCAAAATTTTGCCAGATACAACACATGAGAAATGGCGCTCAAAAACATCAATGCAGCAGAGAGACAAAGATGAATGAGCAGGTATGTTCGGGATTTGAGCTGCCACTCCAAGATTCTCTTCATCAATTTGGGTGTCCTATCTGTCAACACGACCCATACTTCCCTGCACAATCTGCCATTAAAGCCTCAACTACCCGCAAGCTCTGAAGACACAACAGCAGCATGTCCATGGAGTTTTCCCGCTCAAAACAATGTCTGTGGATGCAAAGAAAACCCACGCTGCAACTTTAAAACTTGGCCATCGATCTACTTCCCGTCGCTGAGATCCACGGCTCAAGATCCTACAGAAAAGTCAGTAGCCAATGATAATGTGCCACATAGGCACTCCACACTTCTATCGCTAACTTTTCCCCCTTGTATTTGCCTTTTCGCCCCTTGTATATGCATGTTCGAATGCATATACAATCGCCTTATATACAAGCTGGACCCCAAACACTTACCTACTGTATTTGATTTCCCCATCGGGTCTGAAATGCATATGTTTCATTGCACCTGTCGCTTTGTACATGCAAAAGCATATACAAGCATCTTCTATACAAGCCGGACTTCAAATTTTATAGAACAGTTTGAAATCGAGTTCCATTCTGGCTTGTATCTCCCCCTTTTGCATATCGCATTGCCCATACAAGTGCAATGTACATTCACCTCATACATACAAGGCACAGATTTCAAAAATTATGAAACACACTGCATTCGTCTTGAAATTCAACTTGCATCTCAACCTCTTGTATATTGGCTTTGTATATCGCATATACAAACGCGATATACAACCCACGAACCTCAAAATCCATCCATTGCAGCTTGATTTCCTCTTCGGATCCGTAATGTATATTTCCCTTGTATGCTTTGTATGTACATCGGCTTACATACAACTGCCTTTGTATACAACTGGTGGGCCCGACCATTTTCTCTCTCCTTTGCACTGTTCACTTTGCATGTCGCGAGCCTTTGTATAATTTTCAATGTACATTCCCATGCACATACAAACAAGGAATCTTCACCAGAATATTCCTACAATGTATCTAACCATTGTATGTGCCCCCGAATGTATATTGCATATGCATTCCACCTTGTATATCCACGGACCCCACCACATGCATCTCTACTCGCCACTGTAGCAAATGTATATTTCACTTCCGTATATATCTTGCTTTGTATATGACCCGATATACAAAGCGAGAATATTCTCGGGAATCTGTGAAAGATTCCCCCTTTGTATATGCACCTTTTAGAGCCCAATATACATTCAGAAATGCATCTAAACTTAATTTTTCAAAGGGCGATAGAGATTTCTGACCCACCAATTGCACATTTGACCAGCATGCATATACAAACACCCTTGTATATACAAAGATACCTGCACCTTGACTGAGTTTTTTGCATTTTTTAGCACTGCAGAGGCTAAAAGACATAGAATTTTTGGATTTTTTGGAAGGGGATTGCACATTTGAATGCTTGAATCTTCAGGAAAGTGCCTGCAGGTTTAAGCACTAACAAGGGGTTTGGGCATTCTAGTGATGGCACTATTCATTTCTTTTTCTCTTGTGTTGTTCTTGAGAAAGCTTGTAAACCGGGCTAGAAAAAGGTTATTAGTGAAACAAACTCCATGATCTTGGTTTATGTCTTGAATAAAGTAATATTTCATGAGTCCTCTTGGAGGTTGGCATCTTTAGCTAAGCATATTCTCTACTTTACTCCTAATTTTAAAGCTCTCATTTGTCCATATCCCTAGGGAATGGATTGCTATTACAAATTGCCTTACTAAATGGGCCTCAAATGTCAATTGTAATTGGAATGTCTTTGATTGTGGGTTCTTGTCTCTTGATAATTCTTCACAAATCCATCAGTTTCTTCATAATGATAAGGCCTAATCCTCCTTGCTTTTTGTTCTTTTAGATCAAGATTTTTGTCTACTCCACTACTTGGACATCTCCTTCAGAGATTTTATGTTGGATTCATAGGTTATCCATCATTTTAGGATGGGCTTGGCTCTTCCTCCTTTATAGCCAGGTTGATAAGGAGATTTATGTTGTCAAAATGTATGGTAGTCAACCATTTTATTCTAGTTCCTTTTGGAAGTGGGATAGCAGCAAACCTCCTTGGGTTTTCTCTCTTCTAGCCTTATTGATAGGTCTGGCCATCTAAAAATCTTTATGTTGTGATCTGCAAATGATTTTTTCTTAATATGTTTCTCTATTTTTCCCCAAAAAAGAAAAGATAGAGGCAATGCTAACAAATTTATCTTTGAGGCATTGCTAGAGGTTAAAAAATAACATCTCTAAAAACCACCACCATTAGCAGGAAAACTCATAAAATTATAATTAATTCTTAGGCCTTAGTCAATAGCAAGGCACACTTTCTATCTATGCATGCAACTATTGTCCACCTCACAATAAATGTATTTCATGGCGACTTTGTAAGGAAGTTGCATGTTGTATTAGACAAATCAATGACCATGATTGTTTTATGGTCTTGAAACCTCTTTTACCGCTTCTCACATGTTGATCCTATAATTTCACATGCCTTTTCCATAAAAGGAACACAAGTTTATAATGTTTAGTAATTTGTAAAAAAAATTATTGAAAAAAAGCTCTAAAATAAGTATATTGTTTCAAACTAAGACATAATCATTAGCTAAAGAGCAAAACATTAAATCAACAACAAAGTATGATTAATTGGTACCATTCAAATTCTTTATAAATGAGAATAGTTTTTGACCTTTATATTTATCATCCAAGGAATAACTAGTGTTTGCTTGGAATTAATTTTGTGAAACTTCTTATTGTAATAGTAAAAATTTCATATCCATGTCCTTTTCTCTTACATTTTGGGTCCATTTTGATTAGAGTATCCTAAATGTAAAAAACTAATTTACGAGTGATATATTTTTACATAAATCCAACTCATGGCATAATGGGGACATGATACATACTAGTCCTTTTTATTATAGAATTGCCCAAATTAAATAACTCTTGTATAGGATGGTGTACATGCACTCCAAGCTTTTGAGAATGAGTCCACACCTTACATTATTCAATTATTTGAGCTCCTTTAGTGAGCACCTTTTATTATTGATCTCTAGATATTTATTCCTAATCCATAGACTTATCATTTATCACCCTAGATTAGATCTAAGGGTGTGGAATTGAGCCAAGTTAGTTCCATAGTGATGGATTTGAATCCTAAACTTTTAAATTTTAAAATTTAAATTTAAACATTGCCAACCACTTTAGTAGTTATGAACTAAACCAAATTAGCACACATTTTATTGATTTGTGGGATTGGTGTTTGTATTTAAAGACACTCATTCACTCATTTGAAATCACTAAAGGACTATCATCTAGGAATTATCAAGGAGCATGCTAGGGTTACTGATATAGCACTTATGAGATCATTCTAGTGACATTTATCAAAGCATTAATTCAAAACACGTCATCTAAGGTCCATTGCTCACTTATTTGTTCTATTCAATATTTTGTTCAAAGTCATAAAACCAATCCATTAGGGATCTGATTGAGGAGAACTTGACCTTCATAATTTTAACAAATTCCCTAAAGGTGTTTCTAAAAACTACTAGTCTTTACAACAATTTGGACATTCAAATTTGAGGAGAGTGGATTTCAACAATCCACATTCTACCAAATTAGATCCCACAAGTTTCATCTTAGTTTGTGCACAAGTTAAAGTTCACACTTGTATAGATCAATTTTGCACTTGTGCAGATGATCCAAAGTGAAAAAATGTCAATTTGTAAAATTTGAGATCTTTATTTGGGTCAAACCTAAAAATCTAGCACCTTGGCGAATCATTTTTTGACATCTGTCATCGCATATCTCCATCATCAAATTTTGAATTAAGTATCGCATTTAATTTATTCAAATTTTAAATTTAATTTTAGTAATTCTAACTATAAATCCCAACTCATTTATCTAGGTTAATTGTGTGCTTATTTGAATACATTTATTTAATTGGCCTAGATAAATTTTATGTAAAGCATTTTATTTTCTTAACACTTATATTTGATGGTTGTATTAGTATAATGATAAAAAAAGTGTATTCTAGACCAAAAACTAAGCACATTAGGAAATTGGTTATTTTTGTAGAGGTTCTTTATAAAATTAAGTATTATATCAAATTGATAATTTGACATGTTAAGTTGTAGAAAAATTATTTTAGGGATGTTAAAATTTATACACTTGAAAAAAATAACTTTTCATAACATTGTGGAATTTATCAAAGTTAGTCCTAACCACTACCTTTACCCAATAATAACCTCCCTTCTCAATTGTCCACAATAAAAAAAAATCATGAATTATCGAAGCTTATGCTCTATTCTATTTTTTAAAAAGATTACAATAAATATTTTTCATTCCAATTTAAATGTAACTAAAGTTTTTTAAGAATCTTATCCTCTTAAACACCTTTCTTATGTTGATGTGGAATGCCTTACAAGTTGATGTGACATATTTTTTAAAAATGTACAGTAAAAGACCATATTCCCAATGGGGAAAGTTGTGCCCCTATATTTGTGGGAAGAAATGCAATAAAGACCTAAATCTTTTAGTTTTTTTTGGTAGATTAAAGTTAGAGGCCACAATCAAGGGACCTCATCCTTGTTCTTGAAAGATTTGACCTAAATATTTTAGTTGGATTAAAAGGATTGTGTTATTTAAAAAATGTTAAAATATGTGTTATTGACCATATTTTTTTTTTACAACTTAAAATATTTTTTTATTTTTTAATTCCTTTTTTGGAAGTGTGATATTCATTTGTGAGATGTGGGTACTAGTTTTTATGATATATTCAAATGTAGTGGTTGCATTACTTTTTGTTGATTACAATTTAAATTTATATGATTCAATCTATCCATGTGTATATAGGATATGTTTGTTGTTGTAATAGAATCATTAGTAACTACATTGAAATGGGCAATGAGTGAGTTATTGAGAGACCCATGTGTGATGGAGATTTACAAGAAGAAATTGATTTTGTAGTAAAAAAAGATGAAATTAAAGAAATTCTCATATTGTAAGCATGGAATATTTGCATTTTGTGGTGAAAGAGACATTAAGATAATATCTTACCCTACCAATAAGTTAGATGAGCCTCATGTCGTCATCTCAATTTGTCCACTAAGCCCTTATCAAAAGTATTGGTCAATTCAAGGTAGGGTAGTGTCTAAGGGTATGGTTTGTGAGTTCAAAAATAATAGAGACAATGTAAAGGTATTTGGTTTTGACTTTTCTGACTCTATTAGGGGCGAAATACATACAACATGCTTTAATGATGTAGTTGATCAATTTTATAAATTATGTTGTTCAAATTGGAAAGGTTTATGTCATCTCCAATACTCATGTGAAAGATGTAAATCTTGCCTACAATTACTCCCTAGGTCTACAAGAGATCTTGCTCCAACCTTCCTCAACAATCATTCCTTGTGACTCTAAAACCTTAAACATACCCACCTATAATTTCCACTTCACATGAATCTAGTAACTTGAATCAGTTGTAGCCAATTCCTTGGTTGATGTTGTTGGTGTTGTTGAATCTATTTCCACTAGATGATGGTACATAAAAAATGGCTTTGAAATGACTAAATACATTGGCCATCTTATTGATGTGTTAAGATTTAGTGTTGATATCACACTATGGGGTCCATGTTATGATGTCAAGGGGAAGCAACTATATGAATTGTGTTCAAAAGAAGATCCTTCTGTACTAATATTCAAAGATGGTAATGTTACATCATGTAATGGAGAGACCATTGACACAGTATAAGCCATAGAGATTCTTACGAATCCTAATCTCAAAGTGGTGGAGACATTGTATTCTTAGTATACCTCCAAAGGTGATTCTCTAGCTTCTGCATCCTTGTCTAAAGAAAATATGTATGCCAACAACAAGTATATCCATATGTATCTTGTACATGGCTCAATCATTATCATTGGAATTGTTGACACTAATTGAAGTTCCATAGAATTGGATGTTTGTGGCAAATTTCACAAATAATAAGTGGAGGAAGCATGTAGTTCCAACAATTATTCATCACACCTCACTTCATAACCATTCTTGCTAAAGAATTGGATGCTTTTGAGTCCTTTTGTTGGAGTGAACTCCTATTATATAAACCATTTCACATTGTTGCCATTAACATTTGGTCATCTAGGGATGATATTGTGGAGCACTGAGAGATAATACAAGGTGCTTAAAATCCATGGCATGTATGGACACTTATTTTTACTAAAATTTTTGATGATGGACTCCCTCCTAATCAACTAATCTATGTATTGAATGTAGATGATATTGAAGAGTGTCAACTCCTATGTCACCTCCACCATGGCATTTCTATTCACTTTAATGAACTTGACATGCTTGGTATGTGTGACCTTGACATCGACCATAATTAGAGTGCTTCTATCATCCATCACTTGTGGGTGTTAGCAATTGATTTCATATAGACCCTTTGATCAACACACAAACTAGTGCTCTAGGAAAATATGAGCCTTGACTTGACCAATCTTTAAGTTAGACAACTATGCACTTCAAATCATATTATTGTGTCCCATTTTACAAGCATGGGATTGAAAAATCCCTTTTGAATGATCATACAAGGTGTTGCAGGCACTTAATTCATTGAATTAGACATGACCTTTCACAACCTACTCTACCATCTAAATCACTGTTGTTATTGCTAGCCCCAATTAGCATTACAACATTGAACATCAATGCATTCACAATCCATGTCACCCTTTGCATTCCATTAAAATATATGAATCTTCTTGAGGGGAAATCACTTGCAACATTTTAGGAGAGTGTGTATTTCATTAATAAATTATAATTGATGAAATGAGTTTCCTTGGGCCTAGGTTGCTAGCTCATATCGACAATCATTTGCATGAAGCCTTTCCAATAGATAATCAAGTCCCTTTCGATGGTCACTCCATTATCCTTAGTGGTGATTTGGGTCAACTACCACTTATCAAAGACATTCCTATGTATGTTGGGGCTTCATACGGGACAAAACTATGGTGCAACTTTAACATGGTTGTTACATTGATTGATATCTTTCATCAACAAGGTGATGAACCATCTCAACTTAGATTCTATAACCTTCTTGCTAATATCAAAAATGTAGAGCCCAATTTTTCAACTGGGAACTACTTATGTCACACACTGATCTTTCCTAAGTAATGATGAGTAGGTTGCATTCCAGTCCTTTGTACATTTGTTTGCAACAAATGACTTGGTCACTTTACATAATAAATATATGCTAAAGTCTTTGGGGGTGCCAATTACATGGTCTAATGTAGAATAAATGAGGAGGGTATCCACTTCAAATCTTGAGGATAAGCAACTGCCTTGCATAATGCTTTCATGCATTAGTTAGAACGTTATGCTCACTTCAAATTTATGGGTTGCTATAGGCCTTATCAATGGAGCACTAGGGTGAGTTGTTTCTATTATCTATAAAAGTGATTTAACAAATTGTTGGATGTTCCACACTTTGTTTCCATTAAGTTTGAACATTATGTAGGCCCGCCTTGGGATTAACCTGCACCCTTTTCCAATTGTTTTGGTTACTTGTTATGGTCGCTACCAACTCCTTCTCAAAATGGAGTAAGATTTAACATCCATAAATCCGAAGGTCTTATGCTAGAAAGAGCATCAATTGATATTAGACTCATTGACTATCAATGTTTGATATTCATTACGATCGCACAAGTCTGATGTTTGGTATATTTGCGTGTCTCCCTAGGCTTCAACTATTGAGAATGTTCTTGGATACAATATGGTGCTTGGAGGAGGGAGGGGATTGTCTACATGCAATATTAAACTCAAATTAAAAATTACACTATTACAACAATCAATAATGTAGTCCAACTCCTCACAATATACACTTTGTATAATAGCTTCCATTGCCATAAACAAAAAATTGTTGTTGTTTCCTTCAAATTGTCTAGTAAATTATGGGTTGCACTCATTGCAAATACCAACCAAAGTGCCCATTGCATATTTGGTGCAACTACAAATAAAAAATAGAAAACCAATAGTTGACAACCAAACAAACATTTAAACCAAAATATGATCAAACTAGCAAAATTCACAAGGGATCATGACTAGTCCATAGACAAGGCATGCCTATATTGTAGCATCATAGATATTCAAATATTATTACAATGTTAGCCCATAGGTGAAATAAATCCTAAGTGTGCTTGTCTATATGTTAACTGTTATCCTATTTTGCCATCTAGCCAAATAGCCTAAGAATCAATGAAATCTCAGTGTTTTCACCTTGTGGAATGCAAGAGAAAACCATCCAAATTGACTAAGTCCCAAAAAACCTAAGTTTTCCTTATGTTTTTCAGTGTTTTCAAAATTTCAAAGTTTGGGCTTCCCCTCTTCGTCATGCCATATTTGTCAACTCCGAACTCTGCCTTGTTCCTTGTATTCGGCTAAGTGTTTTGGTCTTCGGAGGTCGGGAGTTCGCTCTTCCGCATTCTTCCTTTTGGAAGGTGGAAGGTTAGAGGTTTTCTCATTGAAGCTTGATAAGTTATTACTCTAAGTGTGGTGAGAGTCAGAGGTTGGGGGTTTCTTCTTCCCCCTTCCTTTTCTTTCAGCAGGTGGAAGGCGGAGAGCCTGAGGGCTGAAGCCTAATGACTTTAAAGGTGTGTGTTGATTCGTGGTGCTGCCACATTTCCTATGTTCTTTCCTTGGCACATCGCATAGCGGCAGTAAAAGAAAAATATAAGGCAAGTGCGTTGATGCGCAGTGCTACCACGTGTCCTAGGTTCTTTCCTTGGTGCATCGAGCAATGGTAGTAAAAGCAAAATATAAGGCAAGTGCGCTGATGTGCGTTGTTGACACGTGTCCAAGTCCACAAATTCAAGAATCAGCTAAGTGTTGCAGAGGCAGAGGTCGAGTTCTTCTTCTTTCCAAAGAACGACATAATGGTAAAGGCCCAACCCCTGAAGCTCGAGGATTTCTCCTCTCGGACTTCAAAGGTCGGGGTTTCCTCCTTCACCTTTCCAAAGACTTATCGAAGGAAGCTCAAAAAGTTAGAGCCCAACCTTTTTGCCTTCTAGACGCATTTTCTACTATTCTAGACACGACGGGACTGCTAAGCCACTTTCCTGGTTGCCATTAATGCTTCTTTAGAGCCTGATTACTTGTAGAATATAGATTTCTTGCCTCCCCATGCCACTATAGCCTCTCTTGCATTAAATCTTTGTACCCAAGGCATTGGCGGACCCCCCTGTTTCAGCGGATTTCATGGGCAGAGCCATGTGGGCATGCTCCAAGGGCACAAAAATGAGTTATTATAGTATGGGTAACTGTTTTCCTTGTTGACTCTTCTTTCCACACCCATGACTGCTACAACTTGATCTAAACAACTATATATGTATGTAAAAAGATGTTTTTGTTGTTGTTGGTTAGTTGTTCTTCTAGGCTATTATACTAGGCTGATAATTTGTTATCATAGACCTTGTAACACATCTGCAAGAACCAGTCAGATCTGATGCATTGTACTCAAAGCTAAGCCTTTGATGTCTCTGATAATGGTTCACCAATGAATGTAGATGGTTATTTTGTGTCTACTCTGTAACAAGTTATCTTCCTTTTGTAATGGCTATTTAGCCTTCATGATCAATATAATCACTAACATTTTGCCTCTATTCTACTTTTTTATCTATGTTTATTTGAATTTTGTAACTCATTTTGTGGATTAAACAGTCCCTCTGTTAGTTACAGTTTTATATTCGAGCCTCTGTTAAAGTTATAAGTCTGTGTGAGTCTCTTTCAGTATTTGAGGTCATTGTTGTGTTATGTCAGTCCTAGCTAACACCCCTAAATCTTGGTGTATCACCTCCCTTTTAATTTTAGTCTCCTTCTCTCCCTTTTCCTTGGTGATCATTAACATAGGTTTAGTCAATTACTCTGAACCTTAAGTTCAGAAAGAGGAACCAACCTTCTTTGGAGGTTTAATCTCATCTGCAAGGTCCCACACCTCGATATAAGTCCCATTGTGTCATTGGAATGCTTGAACATGCTTCAAGCAGGTCAATAATGTACTCCAACTCCTCACAATATACACTTTGTATAATAGCTTCCATTGCCATAAACAAAAGATTGTTGTTGTTTCCTTCAAATTGTCTAGTTAATTATGGGTTGTACTCATTATAAATACCAACCAAAGTGCCCATTACATATTTGGTGCAACTACAAATACAAAATAGAAAACCAATAGTTGAAAACCAAACAAACGTTTGAACCAAAATATGATCAAACTAGCAAAATTCACAAGGGATCATGACTAGCCCATAGACAAGGCATGCCTAGATTGTAGGATCATAGATATTCAAATATTATTACAACATTAGCCCATAGGCAAAATAAATCCTAAGTGTGTTAGTCTATATGTTAACATGGGATTAGTTGATAGATAAAGGGCAACTAGTTTGTATAGCTGTCTATATATGAAAACAACATTAGCCAACATATCAAAGGTAGTTGGTTTATGGGCTCACTTGTACAAGGGAGGTTTAAATTTCATTCCCCATTTCCATCCCTTGGGGTGTCCAAAATGAGCCTATTATTAGACAAGTCAATAAAATTATAACATGCTCAATGTAGCACAAATTGCCATGTAAAATGTGGTCATTGCCAAACTAGCACTTTATGTCCAAAATTTCACACCATTTGATAGTACTACGCGTAAGTTGTTTTAGGGTGTCAAACGTCTGTCATTGACCTTGACTCTAACATAAATATTGATGTTATTTTGATGTTGGTATCATAAGATATTTTATATAATTTTTTGTTTTATTTACCTTAATATGTAATATTTTAACCTTGTAGAACTCTCTATCTCCCTCAAACAAATGTACCCTACATTGCATTCCCATGAACCTTAGATTCATGGTTTGAACTCTATACACAAGTAAGTTAAGAGCTTATGACCATAGATTCCAATCTACCAACTCTGATGTAGTTTTTTTATGCACACAATATTTTTCAGCTTTCCACACATGAGAAGATTTCTAGAGCATTGTTTATGGAAATTTCACAAAAGTGTACTAATGGTCAAACAATTCCATTCATTTTTTATGCTTCAAGCTCCTCATCATAAATATCTAAATCCCAAAATCACAAGACAATATTACCAATGATGCTCCTGGCTATTACTAGAGATGCCTTAGAACCATTTTCTACTAATTATTAACACTCATAATCAAGTCAAGGTAGACATTGATAATTTTTTGAAACAAGTGTTTTGGTCAAATTGTATAAGCTATTGTTTTAGTAATTTTGTTATAGCTCGATCAATAGTATATTAAACAATCTTAGTTAAAGTTATGAGCACAACTTGCCATACAATGATCTTATAATGTAAGCAACAAATATTTATAGACATAAGACTGCTTATGCAAAATATCCATTAAAAAATAGGTGTGGGTAGTAGATGTACCACAACAATGATTATGCATGATTGTTTCTATGAAAACTTCATTTTATAATATCTTCTCATTTTGGTCACTGCATGCATGATTTGATGAATACTAGTCTCAATCTTTCTTAGAAAGATACAGAAGTGAAACCGTGTTGAAATTGTATACACCTAAAAATGGCATGACTCTACTTAAATAAATATTTTTAATATTTATTTCATCTTCATATTCCTCTATCAATAAATAAATAAATTTATTTATTTATTTGATTCATCTCCTCTCATATTATTAAATAAATTACATTTATTTAATTAATTAAATTCATCTACATCAACTTCATTCTTCTAAATAATTAAATAATTTTAATTATTTAGTTAAAATCTTTTATTCTTCCAAATTTAAATAAAATGCAATTTTATTTAAATAAAATCTTAAATCTCCACAAAATAAAATATATTTAATATTTTATTTTCCTTCAAATTATCTACAAATAATTAAATAAATCTATTTATTTAATTATGCTTTCTTATCTTCAAAAATCTTTCTTATCTTCTAAAAATATATTCTTCTTGTCATACAAAAAGAAAAAGCTGAGTTACAAAAGCAAAAGCAATTTTTAAAGCATCTTTAAAGCAAACTTGCTCTTAAATTAGAAAAACAAATTCTAATTTAAGAAAAACAAAACTCATCCTCATCAACAAAGCAGTTAACTCAACATAACTTCCTTTTGAATGACACATGTCCTTCTTCTATTGGTTGCACATTCCTCAACCATCCTCCTCCGTTGATCTTCTCTTTTCTTCTCAACCATTGATCTTCTTCTACACTATTCTATAAATACAACCTTCTTCTTCTTTATTTCATATATCCATCGCTTGAGTAAACTTATGCTGCAGAAACACTAGCGCGCCTTTGGCACCCCCATCTCCATAGCACTTCATAACATCCATTTCACTAGTGTGTTGAAGCTCATCTTCAATCACGCAAAGTATCATAGCCATTCTATTCTTGTCATCTTCAACAAGCAAGGGAGCATACGCTTCTGAGGGCTTCATCATTATCAAGATCGAGAACAGATAGGCGAACAATGGAAGACGAAAGGTAAAAGGTTGTAAGTATCACTTTGTTATTATTAAATCCTTTTTTCCTTCATATTCCATTGGTGTTTGGGTTTGTTATTGTTATTTAATTAATCCACATTTCCCCATCACATTTTGGCACATTTCTGAGACTTTTAGCGCATTTGATATTTGCCATGGGGAATTTGAACAAAAACCAGAGTGGCGCATTTGATACGACTTATGGTGCTTCTGAACTCTATTGTGGCGCATTTGAACTGCTACGTATTTGAACCAGAAAGCAAATTCAGTACCTTCCTAGAGCAAAACTGTCAAAAACTTTTTGAAACCATTTTCAAACCTGACTCAGTTTTTCAAAATCTGATTAAGATCGTGCAAATCAACCATTTCTCTCTTCTTCCACATCATAACTGCTTCTCACCCAAAATCTCACCAATTTTCTTCCAAAAATCCAACAAGGTTAGAACCAAGCTCTTCAAGGACCACATCACATCTCAAAGAAAACCTAATGAGTCTCCTCTATCAAGGATCACTTATCCTTCTCTATCGGAACTTCACTAGTGGATTGTGCTAGACTAAGTCATCATCAAGCAAACGGATTTCTATCATCCTCGCTTCGACTATAGTTTTGTTCATCCAACTTTGTTTGACACCACCTAGATCTAAGAAGAACCTTGCTAAAATCTTTTCACCTTCTAACAACTTGCTCAAAATTTCACTTCATCCCGTCTCTAGTCACCTCTTGCATGGTCTTAACTAGATTACAAAAACAAAAGCAGATCAAAATGGCTGAGAAAGGTATTCCAAATGCTCACAAAGGTGACGAAGAAATTTCTATGGAAGAGATCCTTCAATCACAGCATGACCCAAAATTTCAATGCTTATTAGAAGGGGTACTTGCCCAAGACCCTACCAAATTCTTTTTACACCTAGCAAATCTAGGAGTCAAGCTCCCTAAAGATTATGACATAGAGGCTCTAAAAGAAACTGAGGAAGAAAGAAACCCTGAGGGAAGCAGACATGAGGAAACACCTTCAGACAAAAGCAAAACAAACATTGATCCTACGGATGCCCTAAGTCTAGTGAACCAACGAATCCTAGCATTACAACAAGAATTCGCAGACATGAAAACAGGGGCATCGACTAAACATTACACCCTAGAGGATATTTCACCATATCATTTTGATAGGACCTTGATCATGATTCCTTTCCCCTCAAAATTTGAGGTACCTAAATTCGATAAATATTGAGGAAAGGGTGATCCAAGAGACCATATCAGGGAATTCAACGCTGCTTGCCTAGAGGTCACACATAATGACACTTACCTTATGCGACTATTTCCATGAAGCTTGGGAGGACAAGCCATGGAGTGGTTTTCTAGACTACCACCTGGTATTAAAACATTCAATGAACTTGTCGACAAATTTGTCACCCACTTCTCTTACAATATTGATCATGACACCTCAATATTGGATCTTTGTAACACCAAACAGAAAGGTGGAGAATCTTTCACCGCCTTCTTACAAAGATGGAGACAGCTAGTCTGCACCAAATGCCCAAAAAAAAATGCTAGAGATGTTTGTGCACAACTTACAAACAGACATGAGCTATCAAATTCAAATCCAATGTCCTACTTCCTTTAGCAAGGTCATTGAGATGGGTCTCATCATTGAACAAGCTCTAATTGCCAAGGGTCAAATCAAGCTATATAAAGACACTCCTAGTACCAACACCAACAATGACAAACCAAAATTCTGGACGAGAAATAAAAACATTATGAATGATGGGGTGGTGGATGCCAATAATGTGACACCCAAACAACCGATCTTCAATTTATCGGCTCCTCAAAACAACCCCCCACAAAACAAACCAAGGAATACTGAATCTCGGTTTACCAACTTTCAACCTAGGAGAAAGTTTACACCCTTAGGTGAATCATTAGAAACCGCCCTATGGAAGCTAATATCATAACGCTTCCAACTACGTGGGAATATGGACCTAAGGTCAAACCTCATTGGTGGAATGACAATGACTTCTGCAAGTTTCATCAAAACAGGGGACATAAAACCAATGATTGTATAGCACTCAAACACACGATCCAAGACTTAATCGAACAAAACAAGATATCCATTAATGGACATACCTCAAACAATGATTATCAGGCATTCAAGGATCCTCTTCCCAACTATGAGCAGGGAGGACCTTCCAATAGAAACAATAGTGGCTCTAACAACGCAAATTACACAAACGTCGGCTTTGACTATGTTGTTAACCATATCTCAGAAGGTGATTCACACATCAATGTGATCACTATCAACAAGGATCCAGATTGCAATGTTACCACCTGCAGTAATAGAGTCACCCTTAGAGGAGCCTCTTTCACTCTGGCTAATCAGTATAGTATCTTGGATCAGCTACATAAGACATCTGCACATATCTCCATCCTTGAACTTCTGCGTCTATCCTTGTCTCATAGGGCCATTCTTGACAAAGCTTTAGCAGAAGCCTCCATCCCCACAAACCTCGCTGAAGAACAGTTCCAAACCATGGTAGGTCACATTACCTCACCTCATTCCCTATCATTCATTGAAAAGGATGATATGTCAATCACTCAACCCCATAACACCTCTCTTCATATCGAAGCCTTCATTCACAAACACAAGATAAAGAGGGTCCTAATCAATGGAGGAGCTGGTTTGAATATTTGCACCTTGAAGCTAATCCTTACATTGGGGTTTTCAGAGAAGGCTCTAGATCCAAAGAAGAAAATCACTATCAAAGCCTATGATGAGGAGGAGAGAACTTCTAAAGGAATTGTTACTTTACCTATCAGAGTGGGACCTGTAGTAAAAGATGTAGCATGTCAAATCCTTGATATGGAGCTAGCATACAACATTCTCCTTGGGAGACCATGGATTCATGCTCTGAAAGCAGTACCTTCAACATATCACCAGTGTATCAAGTTCCCCTATGAAGGTCAAGAGATCACTATACAAGGTGACCCTAATCCGTATCAGTATTGCAACTCCATTCAGCCAAAACCTGAAGTTGTGATCCCCAATAACCGTGCTTCTACTTCATCCTCGTCTCGTATTGACCCAGCTTCACTTGCTTCCACTTCAGAAGCTTCTCAACCTCAAAGATAAAGGCTTAGGTGAGTACACAATCTCCCAATCCCTTTGCTTGGCACAACTCCCCCTATCTCTAAGATCATATGGCCGACCTACTCTGAACAAACCCAAAGTAGACAAAGCTACCAAAGGACCATTTGTCAAATGGAGAAGCCTTGAAGAGGAAAGTGATGAAAAGGATATCCTACAATGGCTATACAAAGATGAAGGCAGTTCATCCACACAACATGACCATCACACTATACCAACTGCACAATATGGTCAAGGTTTCCAAATGCTACAAAGGATGGGATATGAGGGACACTCGTCTCAAGAAAGGATGGTATCACTGAACCCATCCAACCTCATACTTTAACAGCCCGAGACACTATAGGGCTAGAATACACTGGAGCACCAAGAACCAACAGAGCAAATAAGAATAAAGGAAAACAACCAGAAACGTCTACTAGTAATCTAGTTGAGCAAAATCAGCAATTGCAACTAAATAGTGAGACCGATTCCAATGAGTATGAATGGGATAGCCTCTCTGAGCTATCTTGTGATGAAAAGGGCATCGATGTTGTCCACGAGTATGACCCAACCCATGCTAATGATCCACAAGGTCCAAGGGCTAGGCCACTAGAGTCTGACCTGCGTAATAACGATAGTGAAAATCGCGAGGAAAGAATGATACCTCCCTTGACGGATCCACTAATGGAGAGTACCATCGCAGATTTCATCCGTGCTTTTAATAACTCTATCCTAACCATCAACACCATTGAACCAGACCAGCCCAATGATCCCTTATCACTGGTACACCTTGAACTCATACACTGGGACCTAGAAGGCACTACCCCTGAGCTTGATGCCTTTGAGAACGATGATGCCATTATAGACTATCTTGAGCTTAGAGATCATATACCCGCAGGAGACCACAGAGCTGGCTATGCTATAGAACTCAATGAGAAGGCCTATTTCGGAGAGAGTGCCAAGCCTTTCAGTCTTAAAAATATCAAAATGAAAGAAAGATCTAATGGTGAAAACCGCTTTGCGACAGTGTTAGATCACGAAAATAGTAAAAATAAAGACGTATCCAACGGTGAAAACCTCTTTGAGGCGTCGAAGGATGAAAGGCTTGATCCTCTACCCAATCTTACACATCATGAGAGATCTTCAATCTTTATAGAACCAGCAGAAGTAATCAACGTCAGCATAGGTGATGATCCCAGAATGGTCCACATGGCAAAAGCTTTAATAGAATAAGAAAAACCAGCATTCATTGATTTCTTCAAGAAAAAACAAATCAACTTTGCTTGGACATATGCAGACATGCTAGGGTTATATCTGAATCTTATCATGCATCATTTATCTCTAGCTCCAGGAGCTAAACCAGTAAAGCAAAAACTCAGAAAGATGCACCCACATGTAGCCCTCATGGTGAAAGAAGAGCTAAAGAAATTGTTGGATGTCAGATTCATCAGACCCATAGACTATCCTGAGTGGGTTTCGAACATAGTACTAGTCGCCAAACCAGATGGCAGAGTCTGAATATGTAATGACTTCAGAGACCTAAACAAAGCTTGTCCGAAAGATAATTTTCCCCTGCCAAACATTGACATGATTGTAGATCTTACGGCAGGACACACCATGCTGTCACTAATGGATGATTTTTTTGGATATAACCAGATAAAAATTGCACCTGAAGACCAACACAAGACTGCATTTACATGTCCTTGGGGCACCTATTGTTAGTGTGTAATGCCATTTGGTTTGAAAAATGCTGGTGCAACATATCAGAGAGCCATGACTACAATCTTCCACGACATGATGGACACCATAATGGAAGACTACGTTGATGACATTCTAGCTAAATCACTCACAAGAGAAGGACACCTGGCAGTGTTGGATAAAATCTTCACAGGACTAGAAAAGTTCAACTGCGCCTCAATCCAAAGAAGTGCGTATTTGGCGTTACCTCAGGAAAGCTACTAGGATACATAGTGTCTGCAAATGGAATAGAAGTTGATCCAGCTAAAGTGAAGGCCATCATGGAAATGCCGCCTCCTAAGAATCTCACTCAGCTAAGATCTCTACAAGGAAAACTACAATCTATCAAAAGGTTCATTTCTCAATTGGCAGACAAGTTCCACCCATTTTCTCACCTTCTACACAAGAATGTCCCTTTCAAATGGAATGAGTCATGTGAGCAGGCCTTTCAACAGTTAAAAGAATATCTCATGAAGCCACCTGTATTGATGCCACCAGTTCAGGGTAAACCGCTGCTACTGTATATCTCGGCCACACCAACAGCTCTAGGAGCTCTCCTTGCACAGAAAAACTATGATGGGAAAGAACAAGCCATATACTATATCAGTCAAACACTTGTTGGATATGAACTATAGTACACGCCAATCGAAAGAGCATGTCTAGTTGTTGTATTTTCCTCACAAAAATGGAGACATTACATGTTGTCACATTCTGTCAAATTGGTAGAAAAAATTGATCCACTCAAGTATCTACTTAACAAAGCAGCCCTAACAGGTAGATTGTCCAAATGGGTCATGCTTCTCAGCGAGTTTGATATTGAATATGTAGACAAGAAAGCAATAAAGGGCCAAGTACTTGTAGATCAACTGGCAGATGCACCCCTAACAGATGACAATCTGTATTCATCCCATATCCAAAAATCCATATCATCCAATCTTGCAGCATATCAAATGAAAGTCAGTGTTTCTTCATCTCTTCTTCCTCCTATCTACATCATCTCTGTGTCGACTGAGTACATTTGGACATACCAAAAACCTAGCATAGATAGCATATCATATCACATGAGATAGTCATTTACATGATTACATCATTTGCATACATAATAAAGTGCATTAGGTCATCCACATACATGTGCATCCCCATATCATATTAAAAATCAAAAACATAGACAACATACATATAGAGCTGCATAATCACATACATAACATGTCACATTTACATTTGCATATCGAATCATATCAAAATCCATCTAGTATGCATCACATATACACACAGCATCATAAAATAGATTGCATTCATAGCATATCCACATAAGGAAAAACATGAGCATATAGAACATCCATAATTGCATCATCATATAGAGTGTAAAAATTGTGTCCAAATGTACAATATGTCAAAAATATCTATCCAAATCTCTCAGAGTCATATCAGAAAAGTGTATACAAGGTACACAAAGATGGTGATACATGTCTTGAGGCAAAAATGATACATATATAGGCTATCTCAGCCATCAAAAATAAAAAAATGTGGTACAAATATCCAGGTCAGCCTAACCCTAATGCCAAGGAGCACTACTCCCTGTGCTGCCCTCTCCTCTGTCTCCCCCTGACTACTGGGGGCCCCTCACTGATCCCACAGATCGAGACCCACCTGCCCTCTGAGATGCCACAGACTAGGTTCTGAAACTGGACGCCCGCTGATCTTCTACCACTGCCCCGTGGTATAACCCTCTATAGTACTGTGCCTGAGCCTGTGCTCTGCCAAGCTCACCCTGTACCTGGGCTAACTGTGTTTGGGCCTGCTGCACCTGTGATACCAAAAAACTAGAAGTACCATCTATACCCATAGCTGTCACTGCTACATCCCTCTCTGCCCTCATCACACTCACACTGGCCAAAGCTACGTCTCTCTCTCTGGATATCTCTGATATCTGTCCTGCGTCTGCATCCCTTCGAGACTCTGCTGCTCTCAGATGAGCCCTTAGCTACCTAATCTAACCCTGCAACGTCACAATGGCCTGCTGCTATAAATCAGGCTGCAGAGCTTGCTGTGCTGGCACCTGCTGTTGTGCCACCTACTATGGTGGCGACCTCTGCCTCTATTGTGCTGCCACCAGCTGTACTGGCCCCTATGCCTGCACCTATCCCGCAACCTGTGACAGTACAACTGCCTACTGACCTGACGGTCCCTCCCCAGACCTCCTCCTCTGTCTAGGCCTGCCACCTCCCCCTCCATCTCCTCCTCCTCCGTCATCCCCCTGACCTCCTCTCCTCCTCCTCCATCTTCCCCTCCTCCTGCCAGCTACACCCTCATCATCTGAATCATCCTCGTCAATACGAGGCGCTAACTCTCCGAGCCCTGAGTATCTAGGAAATGGATGCGCTGCAAACCACTCCTCATAGTCTAGCGTCATGCCAGCATCCACTATCTCGCTCCTCATAGGCCATGCTGCATAAGGAATCTGTTGAAAATCTATCAAGGCCTCCTCGTATGATGCCACGGGCCCCCACCTGTATCTCTCTGCATGGGTCCTCGCAAATTGTGCCTGGCCCTGTGGTCTACCCTATACTTGGCCAAATTGTCTCTGCACTCAGCTCACAATATGCCTCTCTAGTATGTGCCTGGCCCTCCCAATCAACCACCAAGTCTGCAAACAATATGGAAGCTCATCTGCCTCATCATCCCATACCTCACAGTCTAAGTATGGACGCCAGACAACTAGATCTAGGTTATCGAACGCATGTCTCCAGTACTCCAGCTTCCCCAGCCCGTGCTAGGAAATCATGCCTTCATAGCCATAACTGTAGGGCTCACCCCTCTGCCTATGAAATAGACATATTGGTTGTGTGATAGCTACGTGCTCCCATAACCAAAATTGCAAGAGAGACACACTTGCTGATAAACTAGATCCTCTATGGTATACTACCTGATGCATATCTCTATATAAGTGTGCAAGCAGACACACACCCCATGCATACCTGGTCCCATCCGTGATCATGCTCTCTAACATCCTCCCCCAGCCAATCGGGAAGCCATGTGACCTCCTATCGGGGCATACTATGCCACCGATCAATCCTGGCACTATGCTTGGGAAGTAGTCATAGCAATCATGTATGTCCTGCCATGAAATCACCTGCTCCACCAACCCTGGATCATCAAACACGCATCTGCACTCCTCCAAGCCAGCGTCCCACTATGCCTCATACTCAACTAGCTCTCCCTGAATCAGGAGGTGCAGAATCTGGTACACGTCCTCAAGAGTAATCACTATCTCCCCCGTCGATAGATAGAATGTGCCATCCTCGCTGTGGAATCGCTCAACCACTGCAGTCAACATAGCTCGGTTCGCGCAAACCTCAGGCATAAAGAAAACATAGTGCAGACCCATAGCACCTAGCGCCTCACAATCTATCTCAATCAACATGTATCGTTGTAACAACAGCAACGAGAACTGCTCTCGTGACATAAGGACATCCCGAATATCCTCCTGCAACCAAGCAAAGCATAACGTCAAAGAAATCCATATCCAAGTAAGCCTACTCATAACAATCAAACTGTCCTATCAATGACTTAACATATCAAATTAATCAAAATAAGCATATCATCTCTTGACTAGATTCTCGACAATCTCAGAGATCGCTTATCAATTGACGCATCGATCAAGGTGCCAATTGGGTTAATTTTGTTAAGTCATTTGATTTTTCTTAGTGCAAATGCACCAATCCAGGTGGCAAATGTGCCGATCCATATCATATGCGTCGCTTCACCATGAATGCGCAAATCCAGAGCTTGTATGCACCGTTCTGGCACATACGCTGCTTCTTATGTCACATGCGTCATTTCCCAGCAAATGCGCCAATTCTGAGCTTGTATGCGCCAAAATATCAGATGCTCTGAAGTGTATCTCAAATGTGCCACATAACGACATATGCGCTATTTTAGAGGGTATATGCGCCGAAAAATAGTTCGGCGCATCTGTCCTAGCATATTTCCCTAGCCATTAATGAGCCTAATAAATGACTTTTTGCGAGTTTTGACGAACTACATACCGGGGGTCCTGCCTCCGCTGGCCGATCAAACTGTCAGACTCGCTCAAACTGGTGCTCCTCGCATGGAATATCCATCTCTCTGGCTGCCATGCTCTCCTAAGCTCTCAAGAAGCCAATCAACTAAGGACAAGTGTGCAAATGAATAGTACTTGTGGACCCAGCTCCTATTTATAGCAAGAGACCCATATCTGACTACATGACAACTGCGACTACTTCCCGTATCTATTTCTGTGAACCGTGTCCCATTTTTCTCCATCCTAACCCACTTTTCACCTTCTTCTTCATGAGATTGTCCATCTCATGCCTTTTGCCTTCTTCCCATCTAATCTCCCGAGGGGGCATCCTGTCATTAAACTTGTACCAGGGGCAAACTGGGGCATGTATCACCATCAAAAATTCTTATTCTTTGAAACAACGTGATAAAACACATTGCATCAAAGAGGGGCAAAATGTATACACCTAAAAAATGACACGACTCTATCTAAAAATATTATTAATATTTATTCCATCTAAATTCATCTATCAATAAATAAATAAATTTATTCGATCCATATTTCCCCTTCACATTTTGGCACCCACCGTGGGGCTCTTGCCCCTAATCTAATCAAAATCTGAGTTTTCTTAGTGACAGGTTCCGTACACCTGTGTCGTACAGGTTTTGACAGGTTCATCCGGTGCATACATCCTCTGTTACGATGCTTTTACCTCCTGTTACGACGCATACATACTTTCAGCGCAAACACTCTCTAGACTGGCGCTTCTGTCTTATGTTCCAGTGCCTACACAACATTGGCGCATGCATCTTAAGAAACGACGCTTTTACACATTTTCATGGCACATTTGTTAATTTAATGCATGTCTCTTCTTACAGTGCTTTTGACACCTGTCTTAGTGCATCTGTAAAACGCCGCTTACAAACTCTATTTCTGCGCATTCAGACTGTATAGCGGCGCTTCTGTTTTGCACTGTAGTTTTAGGATTTCATCTGATTCTTCTATTTAGGCTAACATTTGTCTTGTAGGATAAGAGGCTGGATTAGATCATTTAGCTGCATTAATTAGTTCACTTAGTTTAATTAAGGGAAAAAGTAAAAAAAAATGCATGCATGCAAATTTCACGTAGTCTTTAACTAGGAGGAGAGAAACTGAACCACTGCTATCTTTGCATTGTTGTTTTCTTTCCTAGTTTAGATCATTGCTATCTTACAAACGGGAATGAACATTTCTATCTTTTAAACACTTCAAATTTAACAAATGCGTGAGTGCCCAAGTAGAATAGCCCATTTAGTTTTCCTATTTTTAACTAGGTTTGGATTAATCAATGTATTATGTGATTGTGAATGATAATAGGCTTATGCTCTCCCCTTAACTGGGTGACTAGAATGCCAGACTTGTCATTCCATATGTTTAACCTTTAGGGGGGCCTGCCCTTAGATGCATGCCTGTCCAAGTGGGAATGACCCTGAGTGGTAACAGGTTAAAGCCAAGCCCTACCAAGCCACTTAAAATAAATTGTGCTTGAGGTGAAAACCTCCTGTAATGAGTGCTGATGTGTTACATCGACGGCTAACCTCTCTCAAAACCCTCTAAGGCGTAACCCTTAGAGGCTGGGAGACTCCATAACGGAGAGTAGTGCCGCCGCACGTGTAACCACTCGAACGGTTGCCCTGACTACGAACCAATTGTGTAGCAAGCCAAAAACCCCTATTTGTTGATGCAAAGGGCAGAGCTCTTGAAGCGGCCTCGATTCATGTGACTCTTAGTAGAGGTAGTAGGGACAATCCTAACGTTCGGTGGGGGTACGAGCCTAAGGAAACTTGGATCTGGTATGCATGAGAAGTGAGTGCCGTGGAGGGGAGTTGGTGCTACCATATCCTGGAGCTACACGCTTTGAGTATGCACAGCTAGAGGATTCAACAAATATTGTCCTATCCAGCCTAGGGTGTACTTGTTTTTGAGTCAAAATAGTCCAAAAATACAAAAAAAATAACAAAAGATAAAAATCATGAAAACTTCTGTGTGTTTGTTGTGTCTTTGCCATAATTGAAATCAATTTCTCAAAAAGACCAAGTTTTCAAACCAAAAATAGAATTTTTTTGAAAAAACGTGCCAAAAAACTCTGCAAAAATAAACAAAAAACTAGAACTGCACATGTGCTTTGACCTGCTGCGCTTTTGCCTTCTGTTCCTATGCATTTACTACTGCACATGCAAAGCAAAGAGCATTTCCACACTTTTTGAGAGCAAAATATCAATCTTTCTAGATACCCATTTCGGTCTTGTGTCAAAATTCTATAGAGATGACAAACTGATTAGAATATATTGCTCAAATGCTCCAATATCTGCAATTGCAAGTAAACTTAGGTCCCTCGCCCTAAGATTGTATAGAAATTGCTCAAGAAGTCCAAGTCCTAGAACAACAAATGGCAATCTTACAAGCTGAACGTGCCAGTACTAGCTACACCTCATCCCAAAATCATACCTTCTTTTCTCATCTTAATGATACTATTGACAAGGCAACCGCCACCTCAAGGGGGAAATCATATACCACTCCTACTAGTCCTCCTTCACCATCTCCTAGAGCACATAGCCTAGGGCATACTAATCCTACTCCTAGCTCAAAACCGCCCAAAGAATCCCACGATGAGTGGCTCAAAAGACTATTCCACAGGCCTAAAAGAGAAAGAAAAGCTATGGAAAACTCCAAATCCATCCATTCATTACCTCACTCCTCTACACCTACGAAGGATGTGATCCAAGGACTACTAGCAGAGAATCAACCATGTCCCCAAAATCTGGTCCTTGACCTTACAAAAGATGCTTCCAATAACATGTCAAATCCTACAACCTCATCATGTAATCAACAAACCCTTGAGTATATTGAAGAACATCCAACCATGAACCAGAGTCAAGGTCCATCGCACCTTCATATTGCTGACTAAGAGCCTATCCAAGAGTCCTCTACCCCCACTTCCATTCAAGAAGACCAAGATTTATGTCAAGAGCACACTTTAGAGCATGTGGAAACATTAAGCCCTAGTCTAAGTCAAGATCAAATCACTTTCATGCAACCTATCCATAACATGTATCTTTTCTATGATCAAGGTACTACCTCTGATGAAGAAGCTATCCATGAGCAACTTGAGCAACTTGATCCTATACATGAGAAGGAAATCCAACTCCAACCCATCCATAACATTTATCTATTCTATGATCAAGATATTCCCTATGAAGATGTACTTGAACAACTTGATCCCATACCCATCCATGAGCAAGAAACCTCCATTACTTCTGTCCCTCTTCCATCTAATCCCATCCATGATCCAACAACTTTCGCTTCCTCTGATGAGACACTTGCCTCCCAAGGGCACATGAATGATCAACCCAATAACTTAGATCCTAAAGAGCATAATGATGATCAAGATCCAAATGATCCTTCGCCATCCATTATTGACCATGCTGCAAATCTATTATCCTATCTCCTTGGTCCCACTATCTTCATGCATGAATGCCCTTCCTTAGAACACCAACAACCATTACCATCTATCTCACCTTATCCACCCAATAAAGAACTCGTGTCTAGTGTTCCACCTATACACAATCCCGTTGTCCACTGCATACTCCAACATATGAACTATCAAGGTAAAGGCTTAGGCCTTCACGAACAAGGTATTTTGGAGCCCGTCCATGTCAATGTTCTCCTTCATATGGCCTTGGATACATACCCCAATCTCAAGATGTTGGTACTTCCTCCACTCCTAAATCCTCCACTTTCCATCGCAAACCCTATCATATCCCCAAAACATATGTCGCCATTCCTCCTCCACCTTCCTACAATTGTCAAAAGCATGTGACTATACACCATCCACCATCCAATCTACCTCCGCTACTTCCAACTCCTAATATCCCTCCATACATTTACCACCACTTCTTCCAACACCTTCTCCATCCATCTATAAATCCTCTAAATATCCCAATCATGGCCAACAAATGCACATGTTGTCTAAACAAAGAGCTTCCACCTACCCCACTTCCACCATCCCACGGGGATTCAATGACAAATATGTGGATGCCTCTACCTATAAAGTCAAAAATCCTAAGAGTCCTCATGACCTAGGATATAAAAGCCAAGAATCAAAGAAAAACCCATCTCAAAAATTGCATACACCCACACACCTCAAAGCAAAACTGAAAAAGGTGTGGGTCCCTAAGCATCAAGTAATTACCTCCGAAGCTGCACACAAGCTACATACACCCAAACTCATACCTTCACAAGCAAAGTCTAAAAGCAAAATGGTTTGGGTACCTAAGCAAAAAGCCCTCAAGTCAAATGAGGCATCCACCTCTAAAGCATCCCAACCATCCACTTTCTCCTTTTCCATCCAAAAATCGCATTCCATTCAAAAGTATCAAATCCTTCCATCCCACATGACAAGCAAAAATCATAAAAATACTAAGTCTATGTGGGTCCCTAAAGGCCTATATCATTCATCCACCAAGCAAAACTCTTGCTTCCTACACCACCTTCCCATCATAAGCTTCAATGTTTATCACGGTGTGTGCAACCGTTGGTCATGGTTCCCTTCCATTCCACAACACTTCCACATAACTCCATCTCCCCTTCCTTCCACTATTATCCTACATATCTTCCCCATCCTACTCCCATGGTCCATGCTTTTGCATAAGCCTTCCATCCGTAATTCACATCATAATCCGCTATCTACCATTCTCCATCTCACTTTCATGTAGTCCCCTACCAACATCTATGAGAACACTTGACATAGTCCATGCAACAACATGTCTAGTGGGACTATCACCTTTCAAAGAACTAGATGCTCGAGTCCTTATCCATATCCACCTTCTTCTATCCAAATATTCAAAAAAAAAAGAGTAAAGAGAAATCCCTTCGTCCAATGGTGAAAATCTGGCAAATAGGCACCTTGGATAAGTACCATGATGAAAACCTGGCAAACAGGCACCATGTGTAAGTTGATCTTCTACATCACCTACACTTGGGGGCACCTTGTCTCATCGGCATATCACTTTTCTCCTACTAGCTTCCTTCCATATTGTTTCCTATCCTATCCTCCTATTTCTATCCATTACATACCTATCCTGTCATGTCCATCCATCCTAAATCTTCCTTTCCTCTATTTTTTATCTTGATAAAGATTGGGGCCACAATGTTGACAAATGTTTTAGATGTCTCTTGACATACCTTATGCCTCCAAAACCACACAAATCCTTCATTATCCTCTCATCATCCTTCGTCGTAAGCTTTGAGTTATTCCTATGCGACATAGTCCTTGGAGATCACATCCTTAATTCCTTCTATCCATCCTTGCCCTCTTCTGTGTGCATTTCATTCCTTATCACCCATGCATCTACCTGTCCGTGGTGTTTCCTTGTCATCAGTATCATCTGATCCATATCCGGTCCATACCTGATCCATATCTATTCCATATCATGTCTCATCTGATCCATGTCTTAGGTCCATCAAGGTTCTTCCCAAACTATGTTGCCTCTACATCATCACGTAGGAAAGGCCATTATCAATGCGCCCCTGAGGCTCTGCTTCACATCCGTTCCATATCTCATCGTCTATCCTTCTCTCTATCCGCGTCCGCACCTTTCACTAGACAAGCAAGCGCAGCAACAACAAGCTACCAGAGCAAAACTCTTGACATGCAGAACATCAACCTGTCCAAAGAAGAGCACCATACTGAAACACTCAAACTAATCCTATATCAATTATGGCAAAAAGGACACATCTAATGCAAGAATGTTTTGTGAACAGGTTAACTTACAATGTCTTGAATTTTTGTCATTATGTCTTCATATGCTACTCAAGGATGCCAAAAGCTAGAGCTGCTATGATGGGGGCATAACATTTTCTTTGTCTATTGCTTGTGGATTAAAACTTTAGTAATGTAACGACTTTTGTCTAACGACATGATCAGCAAAAGATCATCGAGGACTCCGAGGTCTAAACATGAAAAGGGGTAATCCTTGTTTGTTGAAATGCAAGAAGTACTCAGGTCATCTAGTTTCAAGTTTGACTAGATGCTTGTATTAACTTGCTATATCAAAATCCATGTAAGTAATACTCAGGTCATCTCGGTTTAATTATAACTAGATGCTTGTATTTTCTTACAACATAATAAAGCCCAATGATGAAATAAGCACTTCAAAATACTTGCTTTATCAAGATGACACATATCCATAACCATATCCATAACATATCCAATTGCATCTCATATCCGTATCCATATCCAATTGCATTTCTCCATATCCCATCCAATAAAGATCCAAAATGCAGCAAATCAATGTTTACAAAAGCTTGTAATTTCTTCTATCAAGTCATTATTCTATCAATCAAATTTCTATCTATCATCATATCTTTCATCCTTGTCTAGTCAATCCGAGCAGTGATCCAAATGCAAGTCTATCCTTAATCCATACCAATCATGTTAGTCAATATTGTCAAATGATCTAATCATAATCAGTGGTCTTGATCCTAATCTTGTCGTAAACCATATCAATAAATCATAACTATTGGTGGGATATATCTTTCCCATGCCTATCGTGTTGCTCTAGGGATATATCGTTCCCCTCCATGACAACACTGTCATATATTGTTATCATATCTAATGTCTTAGACAGGATGTTGCATTGTCGAAACCAGACCCGGAGTCTTATACGACATGTTTCATTCCTGACACCAGACATCATTGATCTATATCATTGGTTTACTGCTTGACCGGGGCAATACCTTGCCTGTTCTTGTATCATTTATGCATACTTGCTTACTTGCTTGTGTCGCATATCATTCACCTCTTTCTTCTGCATCCAACCATTTCTTCTTCTGTCAACCTATCTCATCATGAGATTGTCTGTCTCACGCCTTCTACCTTCTCCCCATCCAATCTCCCAAGGGGGCATCCTATCGTTAAACTTGTACCAGGGGCAAACTGGGGCATGTATCATTTTCAGACAATCTTATTCTTTGAAACAACGTGGTAAAACATATTGCATCAAAGAGGGGCAAAATGTATACACCTAAAAATGACATGACTCTACTTAAATAAATATTTTTAATATTTATTTCATCTTCATATTCTTCTATCAATAAATAAATAAAGTTATTTATTTATTTGATTCATCTCCTTTCATATTATTAAATAAATTACATTTATTTAATTAATTAAATTCATCTACATCAACTTCATTCTTCTAAATAATTAAATAATTTTAATTATTTAATTAAAATCTTTTCTTCTTCCAAATTTAAATAAAATGCAATTTTATTTAAATAAAATCTTAAATCTCCACAAAATAAAATATATTTAATATTTTATTTTCCTCCAAATTATCTACAAATAATTAAATAAATCTATTTATTTAATTATGCTTTTTTATCTTCGAAAATCTTTCTTATCTTCTAAAAATATATTCTTCTTGTCATACAAAAAGAAAAAGCTGAGTTACAAAAGCAAAAGCAAATTTTCAAGCATCTTTAAAGCAAACTTGCTCTTAAATTAGAAAAACAAATTCTAATTTAAGAAAAACAAAACTCATCCTCATCAACAAAGTAGTTAACTCAACATAACTTCCTTTTGAATGACACATGTCCTTCTATTGGTTGCACATTTCTCAACCATCCTCCTCCGTTGATCTTCTCTTTTTTTCTCAACCATTGATCTTCTTCTACACAATTCTATAAATACAACCTTCTTCTTCTTCATTTCATATATCCATCGCTTGAGTAAATTTATGCTGCAAAAACACTAGCGCGCCTTTGGCACCCCCATTTCCATAGCACTTCATAACATCCATTTCACTAGTGTGTTGAAGCTCATCTTCAATCACGCCAAGTATCATAGCCATTCTATTCTTGTCATCTTCAACAAGCAAGGGAGCATACGCTTCTGAGGGCTTCATCATTATCAAGATCGAGAATAGATAGGCGAACAATGGAAGACGAAAGGTAAAAGGTTGTAAGTATCACTTTGTTATTATTAAATCCTTTTTTCCTTCACATTCCATTGGTGTTTGGGTTTGTTATTGTTATTTATTAATCCACATTTCCCTATCACAGAAATTTTGTTTCTTTATTCACATTATACTTTCCTTTACCCCACCACTGAACACAAAAAATGTCAGAATGATCCAAATGTCAAACCTAGTTGTACAGATATATAAACATTCAAAGTTTACATGAATACAAACAGGCAAGTTTTCTTAAATAAAATAAATAAGAACAAAATAAAAGAACCCAAAAGTGACCTCATGGAAAACTACTAGTCTTTTATCATTGAATAAAATCCACTCATTCTATAAAACTTAAAAGGCATACAAACATTATCTACTTCAAAAATTATAATGGCTATTGTTTGTTATAATATAATAATATGGACAAAACTTGAATTGAAATTAATATTGACTAAACCAAACTGTCACCCACCCATCTTAGTCCATTAGTAAAATAATGGAAAATATTGTCTATCTTGTTCATTTCTCAGTCTAAAACATATAAAATTAGAAATGAAAAGCTACAAACCTTTGTAGAATCTCTTTAGTTTTTTATTGCAAATCTTCCTTCCTTCTTTACATTTCTAGATGTTTTAGATTTTTGGATGTTAGTTCAGTTTACTTTTTAAATTTGTCGAGTCACTAATTTTAAGCACTAGGACTTTTGATTAATTTTCTGAAACTTATTATGGATGCAGGGTTTTAAGGAAAAAAATAAAAAATATAGTTAAATTATGCATCATTGGCACACATCACAAGGATCGTACTTTTTTGTACACATCAAGATCATTAAGCAATTGTGTGTTGATTTATGAATAAATCTACACCTTAACATTCGGTGAATGCCATACTTCACAATAGATTGCAAGAAATATTATTTAACTTTTAGGACATTGATTTGATTTGATTTTAGGTAATGGGGCATATTGATTGTGGTATTTAATGTTTGCATACATAAACATTGTAATAAAGGGGGGTAAACTCAACAAGCAATCACATTTTTTCAACATTGCAAACTATATTGATGAGAAAAAATCATGTACACATCAAGATCATTAAGCAATTGCATGTTGATTTATGAATAAATTTGTACCTCAACGTTTCCTTGATGTCATATCTCACCACATGTTGCAATAAATATTATTCAACTTCTCAAATATTTATTTGATTTTGGGTATGCAGTATATTGACTTATAGGACATTGATTTGATTTTAGGTATGGGGTATATTAATTATAGTATTTAATGTGTGCATGGATTCATGTGAAGCCTATAATAAGAGGGTAAACTCAATAACCAATCACATTTTTTCAACATAGCAAACTATATTGATGAGAAAAAATCACCAAGATGATTATTTGATATTGACAAAATAATTGAATTTTTTTGTATATTGAACACTATAGTATCTACCATGGCAAGTACTAATAAGGGATAATAGTAAGTAGTTTAATATTTAAATGGTGATGTGACTTCTTATAAATCATATCATCATGACATTGATAATAAATATTGGTGACACTTGAGATACTTGTAATTTTTATATTATAAAAAATATATTATTAATATTTTTTAACTTAAGGGTATATTGTGTGGAGCGATAACAAATGGAAGGTGCAAACTAATTTTTATAAAATATGAAAAGATTGGAAACAAAGAAGCAAGCATGAATTGGAAGGAGGTCACCATAACTAACTATGGAAGTATTCCATTTACCTAATTCAAGAGTGAAAACCTATTATGTCGTAAAATGTCCCCCTAGGACTTTTACCTCCTAAGTTTAGCTCCCGGGTCCCTTAGATTTAATCATGCATGTTTAAAATGAATCCCGAAGCAAAATCCCCCGAAACCCATGTCAAATGGGACCTAGGGGTGAAACTTGAGCTTAATCTGGACCCAAAATAGGTCCCTAGACTTGGGCACTCGCGCCCTTGTCCTGCCCTATTTTGTTGGGGTCCCAAATTTGAATGTTGTCTTGTGACCATTAAAAAGGTTTCACTTGTTGGCATCTTAAGTTTGAATTATGAAATCTTAGTGGGAATGCATATATAATCATGTTTAGGACTTCATTTTAAAACTAGATGGATAATGCGAACTTGTGATCTTATGCTAAGGATACTCAAGGCTTTCATTGTGTTGCGGAGCAGTATTGTGTTGTGTTTGTACTTGTTTGTTGCATATTTGTCTTCATCAATCCATCTCCTCATGGCGTGAAAGATCTTCATCTCCCTGTGAGAGCTTCACCTCCGAGGTGACATCTACTTTGTGTTTCAATCATTTTTATCATATCATTTGCTTTTGCCTCTGTCCACCAAGGACACACACTCTCTATCTAACAACAGCGTTGGAAGGCTTGAATGTCATTCCAGGGCTTGACTGAGGCAAGCTCCTAAACACCACAACCCCAACACCTCTCTTGTGATTGCAGATGACAGATGTCAAATCTTGTGGAGAGGAGTTGCAGGAGATTAGTGCAGAGCATAAGGATTCTAGATCTGAAGAAAGCAACAAAAAATATCCCTAATTGGAAAAGGGTGATCCCTCTTTTATCCTCTAGTTTATCGTTGTCAGAAATCTCTGAGCAGGTATAGTCTATAGCATATTTGGCTCCTGACCTCCAGAAAAAGTGTCACCTTAGACAAGGATGATCCCTCTTTCATCCCCGAAGTTTCCACTTTTCAAAATTTAAATCCTAGTATGTTTCTAATATGTATTTGGTGACTTCCTGTGTGAGCATTTGTTAGGTTTCGTCTGTTTGTTTGTGATTTTGCATAATTAGGGTTTTAGGTCTAATCGGATCAGGGTTTTAACAAAACATCAGTCTATTCTATATTTCCATGCATCTCATAGTAACATCAAACCTGTATCTGAGTCCTCTATCACATTTGTGACTTAGCTCGATCTATTTCCTTAAATGTATGTATGAAAGAAGGGTTTGATTGAATCTAATTAACACAGGATTTGATCATCCCCATTTTTCTACATAACATTTTGGTGAGCCTATGGTTTTCTGAATACTGCATCTTTCTAACTTTTGTAATCATATTTTCATTCATACATATCATATTCATCATTTTACATTGAAAAATTTTGCAAAAAAATTGAAAATTTTGAAAAAATCAAGCATCCTAGGCTTGCATTTAGGCATAGTTTGCACTATTTTCATTGCATTTCATCTAAATAATTTAAATATCTGATATTTAAATCAGATCTGACATGAATTACAACAATTCATCATTTCATAATCATTTACCTTGCATTTACATACTTTATTTGTTAGGGTTTGCTTGAAATTTGACATTTTTCATGTAACCTAGTAATTCCAAAAACTAGGGTTTGTAGCTAAAATCTTGTTTCAGATTATACTACTCATTTTAACACTCATTCAAATCTGATTTTGGACAGTAGTGTTTCATCATTATGTGTTTTTGCATCTACATTTCAAATTTTGCATTTACACATTGTGTATTTCAACAAAAAGAGGCATATTCATTCATACTTCCTTAAAATTTGACTTGGATTGAGCATTGTAGGATTTTTACATCATTTTCAAATCTGATTTGAGTTATTTTACATATTAAATCTGATTATATTCATTTCATTCATCATTTTGCATACTTTCATGCCTTAATTTCACTATTAGGGTTCCAAAAATCCTTGCATTTTTACTACATTTCGGCTAATCTTTCATCTAGCATTGCAAGATTGGTGTGTTGTGACAAATTTTGTTGCATTATTGGACTGATTAAAACATTTTAATTTTCTTCCCCTTATCATTTTCATAAATCTATTACATATTTTGTGCATTTGCATTGAAAAAAGTGAAAAAATTGAGCATTTTAGGTGCATAAACAAGCATAGATTGGTGTTGTTTCATTGTATTCATTTTAGATATCTTGAATTTCAGATCTTGCACTCATATTCAAGCATATATTCATTTTTCATTTGAAAATTTTGTATAATTTCATATCATTGTGTGAAAATTGGTATATTCTTAATTACATAGTGTGTATTTCAACACTACTTGTTTACACACCTTTTAACATATTTTGATCAAAACCTTTAAAAACATCAATTGGGCCTTGTTGTGTTGCACTATTTCCTCCTATCCGCTTTGTTTGTTGTGGACTTTGTGTGTATTTTTACCCATTTCCCTCAAACAAGTGTTTTAGGTGTGAAATAGTCCCACATATATGGCTTTTCATCATAAAAATAATGCTATGGTCCTTCCACGCCTTGACAAGAAAAAGAAGACCCCTGAACCTAAAATAAAATTTGCACCAAACATTAGAACATGAAAAGATATTGAAGGTCCTCTCTACATCACTGTTAACATTATGGGGACTCTGGTAAGAGGAGCCCTTGTTGATTTGAATTGTATGACCAACATTGCTACAGGAGAGTTCCTTTATTCACACAAACTTATACAAGAAACTTATGAACCTACCAACATGATGATAAAAAAACATAATGGAACTTTCATCCCGACCATAGGGAAGATTTCTTTATTGATTCAAGTACTTGGTAAAGATTTAGAGCAAATATTTGATATTATTCCAACATCTGACCTCTTCCATGTAAAACTAGGCCATCCATGGCTCAAGGCTATGAAAGTTGTCCCTTCAACACTTCACCAATGCTTAAAATTTCCTCACCATGGGTCCATACGAACTATTTCCCATAGTCTATGGCAACCTGAGGTGACTCAAAAAAACATCATCCTTGACTACTTTTGGTCGGAACCTATAGAAGAACCTGAGCTTAGAATAGACCAAACCTTCTTGGGATATCAGCATTACAAAGCACAACTACTATCTAGATTGGTTGGTCCCCCTATTCAACAAACAACACCTAAAGAGCAAATGACATTACAAGAACACCCTAGACTGAAAGGAAAAGGGATATATGGTAAGGTTCCTCCTCCATCATCCCTACAAGGATCTAGAGGTAATCGTAGAACACAAATCAATGCACCACCATGAGTTAATCACACATCTGCCTCTTCCTCTGAGATACAAAAACCTATGGAAAAACATGAACTCATTTTGAAGATATCAACAATAAAATAAGAAGAAATAGACAAGCTAGAGAAAGAAGGAAGAGAAGACAAGCCTTGACTGTTAGGGTTAGCCGGCAGAAGATATCAATTAAATGCAAATAAAGATTAAATAGAGGAATGAAAATACATAGAAATAATAACAGCGAGAGATACATTTTAACATGGTTCGCCCAAACTCGGGCTACATCCACCAACAGAGAGTCCAATAGTATTATCCACTAAATCAAACCAATTACAACCAGCAATCCTTGCAACTTAATACCACTGCAAAATGCTACAATACATCAATAGAAACCCTAACCCTTAGCCGCTTTTATCGAGCCTTATGTCGATCACAAAAATAGGGTTTTTTTATGTCGGCCAATAGAAAAATAACTCCCGACGCCTTAATAAAATATTAAAAAATCATTGGAGGTTTTAGGGGCACTGCCCCGAGCCCCCGTGAGGGTGTTGCCCCTCGACCCCACCCTGTATCGCAACAGGGAGAGCACCAGGGGTGTTGCCCCTGGACCTTGTAAGGGGCGCTACCCCTTGACCCCGTTAAATAATTTGGGGGGAAACTGCACCAATAAAAGTGGGGTAAATTTAACCTTTGAGTCTAATTAGGCTCCATATAACAACATTGACTCAAAACAATTGCATCACCTCAACAAGAAAACATTGAACCACCTAACACTGAAGCAAACAAAGAAGAGCCTAAGGTCAATAAGGTAAAGAATAAGGAATCCGAATGGGCACTTGTCCCCTATGTACCTCTTTCTTCCAGCATTCAGGTTTTGGAGGAGGATGATTTGCTCATTGAAAATCGCTAGCACGGTTGACTTTTTAGGTAAGTATTTCTAACCTTGTTGGCCACCTTTGTCGTAGCATGCTATGCTCGCTTACATGCACCTTCTCTTTCTGTGTTGTGCTCCCCTGTGATGTGTTATGTGTTGTTTAGGCCTCCTATGATGACCCTTGATACTCTTGTAAGGTCAAGGATACTAGGAGACCAACTATGTTGTGACCATTCTTTTATTGTTCCTCTCCTCTATTTTATTGTTGTGTGTCATGCCTTAGGGGCATAGCGTTGTAGTTGATGACCTGGGGGCATCCTCCTATGTGGTGTTCCTAAAGCACTTGTTCTCCTCTCTCATTTTATTATTTACCTTCTTCTAGTGATTCTACCTAGTCAACGAATGATGAAAATAAATAAATACTAATACGGACCATGTGTCCCTTCAACAAGCAAAGAAAAAATGGACCTAGTCCATACATGACGACGAGATTGATACATATATATATATTTGACACTTGACTAGGAGAATCACTCTATGTGATGTATCATCTTGTGGCATTTCTTGTAACTGACATTTTACAATCCACTCAATCTACTCTTATACACTTTGATTGGTATCTCACCTTGTTGCTACACTCGATTATGAGGTATTTGTAGTATAGCCCAACGATTATACTTGGTTCCAAACCCGTAGTATAGCCTTGGTCCTTGATGTGACTATTTTCATGCATAGCTTATAATGAATTTCTTTGGTTATTATCTTAGAATAAGATTTATAACCTCTCTTGTTGATTATCTTAAGCAAATCATATCAATGTGTTTGTGGGAACCTTTGGTGATCGTGAGCACATGTCGCCTTGGGGGCACGGGCTTTGTGAGAGCTCTTGTTCCCTTGCGTGTCTTCTCTCTACCTTAACGTGCTTGATATCGGTACACGACATCAACCACCTTAAGGTGGGGGCATATATAATGATAGTTGTCTGATGATTTTGGTACTAACGAAGCGTGTTTGTAATCCCTCTCCGTGAGGCAGGATGTTGTATCTTCAGTGTGAGTACACATCTTTATTTATATTGCAAGCAGAAAAGCCCTCTCCGTGAGGTGGGATAGCATATCCTTTTATCAAAGAAGCCCTCTACACGAGGCGGGATAACATATCTCTTGAGCTAGTGTGTATCCTTTTATTCAAAACCCCTTCTGCAGAAGGCAGGATGGTGTATCTCTTGAGAACTAGCACATCCTTTTATTACAAAAGTCCTTGATGGAGGCAGGGTTGGATCTTGAGACTATCCTCCCTTAAGCATGTTTTTGGTGGTTGTTGTGGCATAAGCCCAACCGTCAGGTGTGTCTGCAACATGTTTGAGATGGTGGTACTTAGCAATAAGCTTCCATCGCCTTGTTTGCCGTGTTTTAGATGTATAGTATGTCTTTGGCATGCTATAAGACACTCATGTATTCCATGTGTCTTCCGTATGTTTCCCCCCATGTGTGGTTTCAAGGGTGTAGCGATGAGCTCCTCCCACACTCAGGCTTTGTTTGGCATGTTTTCCCCTATGCGTGGTTTCAAGGGTGTAGCGATGAGCTCCTCCCACACTCAGGCTTTGTATGGTGTGTTTTCCCTGGTGTGTGGTTTCAAGGGTGTAGCAATGAGCTCCTCCTACATTTTGGGGTTTTGTGTTGCAATTTTTTATTTCCATGCATATATATATGAAAATGAAAATGCTATATCAATGTATTCATCATGTTTTGTGTGGCTGCTCTCATGTCTTCATTGTGTTTTGTGTGTCTTCAATAATGTCTTCTCTGTGTCTTGCATGATTCCTACTGTCTTTATTGTGTTTTGCGTGTATGTGATGTGTCTTCTAGTGCTTACTTGAGATTGGGGGCTAGAAATAGTTCGTCAATCTTTGTGTATGCTTTAGCTTTAAGTGCCTGGCGTGTTTGGTGTGTTTTCGACCATACTTCAATGCATGTATGAGTCATAAGATCATACATACATTAAAGTGGGGGCTAAATGTTGTGTCATAAAATGTCCCCCTAGGACTTTTACCTCCTAAGTTTAGCTCCTGGGTTCCCTTAGATTTAATCATGCATGTTTAAAATGAATCCCAAAGCAAAATCCCTCAAAACCCATGTCAAATGGGACCTAGGGGTGAACCTTGAGCTTAATCTAGACCCAAAATAAGCCCCTGGACTTGGGCACCCATGCCCTTGTCCTACCTTATTTTGTTGGGGTCCCAAAATTGAATGTCGTCTTGTGATTGTTAAAAAGGTTTCCCTTGTCAGCATCTTAAGTTTGAATTATGAAATCTTAGCAGGAATGCATATATAATCATGTTTAGGACTTCATTTTACAACTAGATGGATAATGAGAACTTGTGATCTTATGCTAAGGATACTCAAGGCTTTCATTGTGTTGCAGAGCAGTATTGTGTTATGTTTGTACTTGTTTGTTCCAGATTTGTCTTCATCAATCCATCTCCTCATGGCATGAAAGATCTTCATCCCCTTGTGAGAGCTCCACCTCCGAGGTGACATCTACTTTGTGTTTCAACCATTTTATCATATCATTTGTTTTTGCCTCTGTCCACCAAGGACACACACTCTCTATCTAACAACGATGTTGGAAGGCTTGAATGCCATTTGGGGGCTTGACTGAGGCAAGCTCCTAAACACCACAACCCCCAACCCCTCTCTTGTGATTGTAGGTGATAGGTGTTAGATCTTGCGGAGAGGAGTTGCAGGAGATTAGTGCAGAGCATAAGGATTCCAGATCTGAAGAAAGTAGTGAAAAATATCCCTAATTGGACAAGGGCGATCCCTCTTTTGTCCTCTAGTTTGTTGCTGTTGGAAATCTCTGAACAAGTACAGTCTACAACATATTTGGCTCCCAACCTCCAGAAAAAGTGCCACCTTGGACAAGGGTGATCCTTCTTTCATCCCTAAAGTTTTTTCTTTCTAAAATTTAAATCCTGGTATGTTTCTAATATGTATTTAGTGCCTTCCTGTGCGAGCATTTGTCAGGTTTCATCCGTTTGTTTACGATTTTGCATAATTGGGGTTTTAGGCCTAATCGGATTAGGGTTTTGACAAAACATCAATCTATTCTATCTTTCCAAGCATCTCATAGTGACATCAGACCTATAGCTAAGTCTTCTGTCATGGTTGCGACTTAGCTCGATCTATGTCCTTGAATGTATGTGTGAAAGAAGGGTTCAATTGAATCTAATTAACACACAATTTGATCATCCCCATTTTCTACATGACAAAACCAAACATCAGGAAAGATGGAGCACGATGCTTTTGATTGGAGAAGAAGAATGTTGAGTTCAAAGTAATAAAAAAGGTACTTTTTATACATAGCAAAGGATTTTTTTTGGTCAATACAATTAGGAGAAATATGATGAAAGAAGAATGGATGGAAGAGAGAAAAACAAGATTATTTGAAAAAGGTTAGTTGGTGGCGGGAAAGGCTACCTCGAAACCCTAGCTATGCCTCTAATCAATTACCATTTCCTTGGCAAAAGAGAAGTTATTCGATGATGCATTGGAAGGAGAAGATTGAAAATCCATAACCCCCAAATTCAATCTTGAAGGCAAACACTACCCCCTTGGTTTGATCCAACTTCTAAACAAGCTAGAAAGGAGACCAATTAAAAACTACTTGAGCCCTATCTAAATTATCTTCAAGAATACACCTTCTTTGCCAAAGTGGAAAATTTTTGGCCTTCTAAAAAGCAGATTTGAGTTTGAATTCATAGAAATTAGGGATAGTTGATCAAATACAGATCGCTTCTAAAGAGTTTTTTTTATTGAATGCCCTAATAATAGAAAAACTAGTAAATCCTAAAGGGTGGTCCATGGATGATAGGAGGGGTCAGTTTGTTTGTTCAAGAGTGGGAACCAAACTTTGATCCCACTAAGTTCTCAATTATCACAACCTTGATGTGGATTCAACTATACAATTTACCTTTATAATATTAGAGAATTGAAATCCTGTTTGAGATATTAAATTCACTGGGATCTTTCATAAAGGTAGATGAAAATATTTTAGAAGAGGAAGTTAAATTTTATGCATGATTGTGTGTGTACATATACATCTCTAAGAACCTTCTTGAATCAATAGTACTAAAATATTTAATTGGCACATTTAATTGGCATGTGGATTCAAATGGTGGAATTGGAAGGGTCAAAGACTAAATCTACAAGGGTCAATAAGGTAGATAAACTATTCCAGAGTATGGACAATGAGTAAATAGGGGTATGAGAAACATATAGACATTCCAAAGGAGTGGAGTAGTTAATACAAAGCAATAGGAAGAAAGGTGAAGAAGTGGTCACAACATCATACTCCCATCGAGAAGAAAGACAACTAGTTGTGTTGGAAGAGAATAGATGGGAAGAGGAAAACAATGGGAGCCCATTAAACTGGGATAATAATAAATCTATTTTCAAGCATGCATTGGAAGAGTTTGACATCTCTCCAATAAGCAAATATCATAGCCTCTATGGAAATGACTGAGAAATTAGAAAACATGGGGGAGACATTGAAGGAAGATCAATAAGAAGAGGATGGTTAGCCAATTTGGAATTGCATGCAATAAGCTAGATTAATTCTTTGAAGGACAAAGCCAATTGTGGTGAACTAAGAAGGAGAGGCAAAAAAGATCAACAAAGTTAAAAGAGAAGAAGATGGATCTTCAGAAAGCTAGCTAAAAATATCTTCAATGATTCTGAGATCTGCGAAGGAGACATCTCTTCCCAGCAATCAATGAAGATCACCTTATGTAATTTTAGGGGCTTAAATGCCCCTAACAAAAGGTGCTTAGTCAAGTGCCATTTAGATGTATCAAAATAAGATATCATAATGCTACAAGAAATAAAACTTGATATGCTAGAAGTAGGGACTTTGTTACGAAAAAGGAAAATGTGGAGCGAGCATTTTGTGAAGGTAGTTGAGGCCTTTAGTGCTCCTGGGATTCTTTGGTCTCCTCAAATTGTGAGTGTGGACAAGATTTGTTGGATTAGTATTTGCAGGTATATAATCTGTCAAACTTTTCCTCTGATTTAAGATTTTTTTTATAAATATGTATGCCCCAATAAGTTGTATCTTGAAAAATTAATTATGGGATTAGTTGCTCATCATTCTTTCTTCTATATCAGAGGCTCATGTAATCATTGTAGGGGACTTGAATGCTATATTAACACATATATAAGAGAGGCAGGATATTGAAAGCAACAAAATCTTTAGAAGATTTTGTGGACTTTGTAAATAGTGCTAGTCTATTTGATGTTCCTCCAAAGAATGGGGTTTTCACCTAGACAAATCAAAGGATTGGCTTTAGTAACATAGCAAAGAGATTAGACATATTTTTATGTAGCAACCCATGGATAAGTGTTGTTTTTTGTTGAAAAGTGTGATCTTACCTATTTCAATCTTTGATCACTATCCCATCCAAATTTTGATTTTGGAAGATAAAGGACCATTGAAAATCCTTTCAAATTTGATAACATATGGTTTTGTAATGAAAATATTTTGAAGCAAGTAGAAATGTGGTGGCAGGATCTAACTGGTTCCAAAATGTTTCTACTATTTAAAAGGATCAATCTCATAAAGGCAAACAATGGAACATTCTTTGTCTTGGAAATATCTTTGTTGAAAAAGAAGTAGTAGAATAAAAAATGATAGCTCTCAAAGAAGAATTTTTTCTTAAAGGTATATACCAAGAAGCCTATCACAAAGAAAAAGCCTAGAGACAAAAATCCAGAGAATAATGGCTTAAGGATGGAGAGAAGAACACCAATTTTTTTCATAATGCCACGAAGGCAAGGATTAATATCAACTAAATTTTGCCATGAAAATCTATAATGGGGAGTTGTTGGAAGATCTAAAATAAATTGAGAAAGAAGTTGAGTCCTTTTTCAATGATCTCCTTAATAATTTAGAGTTTGGAGATGCAAGTAATCATGAAGAACTTTTAAGGAACATCCCTAACATGATATCTAAAGAGTAGAAAAAATTGTTGATAGCTCCCTTCTTGGTTGAGAAAATAAGGAAGGCCACTTTTTAGCTTCATCCTAACAATTCTCCAAGCCCAAATTGTTTTTCGGCTAGTTTTTTTCAAAAGTGTTGGGATTTGGTTGGGAAGGATATCTGGGAGGCAATATCTGGGAGGCAATAGAGGAGTCCAAGAAACATAAAACAATGCTCAAAGATCTAAACAACACTTTTATTACTCTCATTTTAAAGAGAGAAGTGACCACATCCTTCAACGTCTTCTACCCAATCTCTCTATGCAATACAATGTATAAAATTATCTCTAAAGCAATGGCAAATAGATTAACACTACTGCTACCAGAGATAATATCAAAAGAGTTAAGTGGGTTTCTACCAAGGAGAGCAATATCAAATGGCACAATCATCACTCATGAAGTGACTGATTCGATCTAGGCCACACAATAGAAACGCATGATTCTAAAAATGGATATCAGTAAGGTCTACACCAAAGTCAATTGGCAATTTCTAACAAAGGGAATGAAAAGATTTGGCTTCTCTTCTCATTGGATAAAGTGGGTATGTAGTTGTATCTCCTCTCTAAGATATTAAACTAAGTAATGGTAAATGAGAGCCCGTGTGGCCTTTTCCCATCCTCTCATGGTCTACATTAATGAGACCCTAACTCTCCTTTCCTATTCATTATTTTGTCTAAACACTTGGGATATTGATTTAGGCATTGCCACAAAGCGAAACAATGGAAAGGAGTCAAAGTCACAAGTGATATGGAAGCAATCACACACCAATAATTTGCTAATGATACAATCCTTTTTAGGGAAGCAACCAAGTCAGAGGCTAAGTAGATGGCATGCATTATTAAAAAATACACCATGATATCAAGGCAACTCATAAACTTAGATAAGTCAATTTTTTCTTCAATGTTAAATCAAATATGCATAAATCTTTATCAACTCGTTTGGGATACAAAATTAGTTCTTTTCCAAGTAAGTATTTGGGAGTCCCCTTGTTCATTGGAGCTAGCAAGGCCTCTCTCTAGGAAAATTTGGTCATCGAATGTAGCAATAAGTCAGCATCATGGAAGGGAGATGACTCACCTTTACAGGAAAATTATTAATGCTCAAATCAATCATCTTTGTTATTCCTATTTACTTAATGTCCTACCTGAAAATGCCTTAGACTAAAACATGTGATGACTTGGAAAAGTTAATGAGAACCTCCCTATGGCAAGAGGGGACAAAAAAAAGTAAATCCCACTGGTAGGATGAAAGATAATCTATACCAAAAGGAAGGAGTGGTAGGTCTATGTAACAACATTCAATAAAATAGGGCTTTGAAAGTAAAATTGATTTGGTATATGTACTTAGGGCCCAATTCAAAATGTTAAAAGATTCTTCAAAGAAAAGATCTAGACTCTAATGATCTAGCTCAAATTTTTACAATCCTAAACCCTCCGAGAGGATCTCATGTTTGAAATTTCGTGTTGAAATGCAAAAGCATCATCACCGACCATGTGACTTGAGAAATCAAGGACAATAGAAGTGCTAAATTTTAGAAAGATTCATGGAATCACTATCCATTGCTCATTAGTAGAAGTGATCTTGGGGCTATAAGAGCCATTCTCATATAATAGCTTAGGGATTCAAAGTAAGGAACCATACTACATAGATAAGCACTCTATGCCTAACACAATGGATATGGAAAGATATAAGGAGATTTGATATACCAATAGAGAAAGTAGAATTATTAGAGGTAAAATTGTCAAACAAGGTGGTGTTCATTAAGGAAGAACAAGATAGAATAAGATGGATTTTCTCTAAACTAGGTAATTACTGAGTAAAGTTGAGTTATAAAGTGTTGGATTCCTTTGTTCTAGAAGTGGACTACCTAGCTCATCTTTGTTGGCATAAAGATTGCCTACCCAAAGTAGGTGCCTTTGCTTGGAAGGTCATCCAAAAGAAAAATTTGATTGTTGATAAATTTAAGACCCTTAACTTTTTTGGTCCATCCAAATGTTGTTTATTGGACAAGGCATAAGAGATAGTGAATCATTTGTTAGTTAGTTGCCCTTTCATGCCAAAATATTGGCAATCATTATGTGCCAAATTGGGCCAGTTAGGGAACATTACATGAAGACCTCCTTAAAATTTTTAAATCTTAACCATTGATCCAACCGAATTCAATCTTTTCTTATCTTTGGATCATCAGTCCTTTGCTTCTCATCTGGGAAGTGTTGAAGGAGAGAAATGGATGCATATTTATGGATTTTATTTTGGAAGAAGATTATTTTCTTTTGAAATTAGAGGTAACAATTCAACAAGTGGCTCTACCCAAACTTGTAGTTGATGGAGGAAAGAAATAGGCTTTTACACATTGGGACAATGAGATTTTAAAGAGATGGAAGTGGTTAAAAGTCCCCCCTATTCATGGGGTTCAAAGAATTAAGTCATCCATCAACCAAACGGATGTAATCCAATGGGAACCTCCCTCATAAGGCTGGCATAAAATCAATTTTGATGAAGTAGCTAGAGGCAATCCCGGACCATCAAGGGCAAGATGCATGATCAAGTATTCAAAGGGGAATTTGATACACGCATCATAAAAAAAACTAAATCAAGGCACCAATAACAAGGTAGTGTTACCTAAATTTCACTACGGCTCATTCAGGTAGAGTTTTGCTTCAAAACTTGTGAGGTACATCTCATTTGGTCCTTCATACATTACATTCAAGTGCATAAATGAAAATAATTCAGGAGATTATGTTTATTAGTTTACTGCATTTATCCAAGTGCATGTAACATAAGAAGGGTTTATCCAAAATCCTTTCCAAAAAATGAATAATCTTTATTGAATGTAAAATGTTCATCATCTCACACAAGCCGTGAGGTTAACTACCTTATTCAATGAAATAGAAGAACAATCTATACATGAATAAGTAAATGAAGTAATGTGCATGTAGGGTCAGAGGCCAGTCATTGCCTGAGAATGACTGGTTCTAGCTTTGGCGTGTTGTCCTGTCCCCCTGAGTCGTCTTTGTCCTTCCTAGCTTCATGTCGTCCCTGGTTCCTGCATCTAGCAAAAAACAATGGTGTTAGAGCAATGCTCTAAGCAACGAATGGTCCCAAACCATACATGAACAAATACCATACATGTATAAACTGATCCTCAATTTGCACTAAACAAGAAATGTATACCTTGGATGTCCTAGAGAACAATCAGTCATCAAACACATCCAAAACATGCATTTATTTTCTAACAAGTTTGCTTCATGTGCAGATACAGATGTAATTATATTTCTGTTTGATTCATCAGTTACATTATGAGTGGAGGAAATGTGGTTCCCACAAGGGTTCAGGCCAACTCATAATTCCTATAGAACATCTCATATGAAATATACAAATGCAAAAGTACAGCTCAAGAAGCATATTCAGAACGCAAATCACAGCTGTCAAGAGGTTTCAGTCATAGTAGGACATCATATACAAGTGTAGTCAACATGATCATACACAGTCATAAAGGACAAAGGACAACAAGGCACAATGGAGCAGCTAAGAAGGAGAAAATAAATGTGTATCGAAAATGTTCCATCTGGTAAAGGACAGCCAACAATCAGGAAAACCCAAGCATTTTAGGAAGAAGATTACAGTCATAATGGAAGGTGAAAGTCACAATTGTGGTAGCAGCAAAAACAGTCATAAAATTGCTATTATAAATAAAGGAAAAATAATCATAAAATTGTTGTCATAAGGAAGAAATAACAGTCATCAAAACAACAACAAAAGCACATGACAATGGACAGGTGCAGCAGGTCTAAAAATCAGTAGCAAAACAGTCATGATAATAGCAGCAAAAAATTAGAAATAACAGCCATGATAACAACAACAAAAAATCAGAAATAACAGTCATGATAACAACAGCAAAAAATCACGTATAACAACAATCATAAGGGAAGATAAGAAGGAGCATCATGATAAGCTAATGGGAGATAAGATTTAGACAGAGGACTTTATCAGTCATGTATGAGCTAAGACATTGGGATGGCAGTCAACATAGCAAGGGTTTGGTCCAAGCCTAGACAAAGGTCTGTGAACAGTTATAGAGGTCAGGGCAGCCATGTAGAAGCTCAACATCATCATTGAAAGCCTGTCATAAAGACATAGCAGAGCCTTATCACCGTGAATGTCAAGATCTATAATGTAAAGAAGACTTATGATGGTTGGGAGCAGTGAATCACAGCAAATAAGAAACAGTCATAAACAGTCCCAAAGGGTAAGAACAATCATCGAGTTTAGTCACGATCAGATATGTAGCAAGACATGATAAAGAATCATGAGAAGAATGAGATGAAGGACAGATCATAGGGAGTCAGTCATATTAGTTGCAAGTTGGTTGTAATGGCAAAGACTACCACAGTCTTTGTGACTATATTTATTGTCACTGATGTGGATTGGATTAATGTGAAAGAATGCTATGAGAAGTCTTTGGGATTTGATGACCAAAGGTCATCCATCAAATCCAACATCTTAATGATGGGTGCTAGCTTCTACATCTTTCCCACACACGAAGCGTGTATCAACAGGGGAAGGCATCATCAATATAGAATAGTCTTGTAGAGGAGCAGCCTTGGGGCTACCTACACTCATGGGTTTCAAGACAGTCAATAGGTTCTTTGTGGAGCAGTTAGAAGTTTTTGTGATAGTTGGCAGTTGGAGGTGTCTAATAGTAGGGAGACAGTCATTGGCTATCAGAGAGCTGCAAGAAATGAACAAGATGCAGAGTTAGTAGAATAGTCACTAAAATGTAAAGATAGTCATGAAAATAGTCAATGGATGACTATCATAAAGATATCAGTTGTGAGAGTTCTGACATGAGGTAAACAGAGAACAAGAGACTTTGAAGCCTATATGACAATGAAGAAAGAAGATAGCAAACATCTAAAGGGAGCAGTCCTTTTATGACTATCATAGGAACAACGATTTTAGAGTAGTACAAAGGAACAGTCCTGACTGTGACAGTCCGAGTAACTATTACAAAAGTCAAACAATAGTCTCTTAATGACTATAACAAATGCAAGAGGAGACAAGTCTATCACAATGACTGTGTTGAAAGTCATTACACGAGGTGCAGCCCAAAGGACAGTCACAAATCATCATGAGGAACAACCATTGTTAAAGAGCAACTGTAACAAGTCATAAAGAGCAGCATTCATGAACTAAAGGGTATTGCTCCTTACTTTAAAAAGATGATGAGTATAGTGGTTGAGGCATTCTGCTTCAGATTTAGGAGGTCTATCATACAAGGTACAGGGATGATAGTGGGTTAAAAGAAAATGTTAAGGTGTAAAAAATAATGGACCGCATACAGAGTTTTAAAATCCCTGCAGTTACATGAGATAATGATTGATGAAACATGGCCAGAAAGAGTTTTGTTAAAGATTCTAATGACTGTATAGACTTTCAATAAGGTTTTGCATCACCTTCATAGAAGCCTGAATATTCATTTTAATGACTGACAGAGACCTATGAGAAGATAAAGGTTAAACAAGTATCTGTGACAGTGAATAGGTTTCTAATGCCTTGTCAAGATTTATAGGATAGATGAAAGAGCAGATTATCAGGCATTGTATGAGCAGTCAAGTCACCCTTGATAGTCAGCGTAGTTCAGTTAGCTCACTTCAACATAATAATAATAGTTATGCCCTTCAGCAAAACAATTCTGCCATTCAACAGAATAGCAACTCTTTACAACAGGGTAGGATCAGCACTTCACAACAAAATAATTTAAATCCTATACAATTGAATGCCAATGCTCTACATCACCACCAAGCAATAAAACAACAAGAGCTGTTATAAGCACAACATCAGAAGATTCTGCTAGCACAACAATAGCAACAAGCTGCTCAGCTGCAGGCACAACAAATGCTACAACTTCAACAAATTAATGATATGAGCAATGATGTAAAGCTAAAACAGTCTGCCACTGTTAAGCAAACATTAATGCAGCAAAATCATTCATTAGCTCAACTTCCAGTTTATCAACAGCAGCAGCAGCAGTTTAAGACAGAGACAACTGGTCTAAGAAGGAAGGAAGGTTCTTATATCAATAAAAGTCTGCTAACCCTTGGAACGGTAATTAGAAAATTAAGTGAAGGAGAGGCTTCACATGTGCCTTACCATGATTCTAAACTAACTTGCCTTTTGCAATCTTCATTGAGTGGGCATGGGCATGTATCCCTTATATGTACAATCACATAAAGGCAATAGCTTATGACATTAAGGCAACAACTTGAAGCTGATCAAGTCAAAATGCAATCAAGGATGAAATAGGAGTAAGTGCAACTGCTATCACAAAGGTACAAAATGGAGTGAAGGTTTCAAAGAAAAAGCTGAGTGAAATAGATATGAAAGTTATCTCCATTTGTCTTAAAAAGATCCCAAATAAAGCATGACAAAAGATGAAGTTTTTTTCAAGCCAAAGTGCAGGTTTATATAGAAGCAAATGAAGTTTTTTAACTTATTTTAAACAAAATACTCTCAAATAAAATGCCCAGAAAATGGAGTTTTTCGAGCTCAAATCATACAGCCAACAAAGAAGATGCGGATTTTCTATAGATAATCAATAACAGAATGCACAAGAATGTCATTTTTTGAGTTTTCTGTCATGAACAACAGAGAGTAGATGCAGGTTTATACAGAAGCAAATGAAAATTTTTAACTCATTTTAAACAAAATGTTCTCAAAAATATGCCCAAATCGTGCCTTTTGGCAGCGAAAATCCAGAAAGTCTCAAAAAATTGAAGAGCAATATACAATGGAAATAAATTACCTCTGTTTTTCTACCATTGGCTGTGGAAAATCACCTAGTTTCCCTTCAGGCGACCTTCCAATGACGACCTCACACAGCCAAAAAATATAGAAGTTTGCGGCCACAAAAGACAGCAAAGAAATACATCAAAAGCCAGTCAAAAATCGTAGCATTATCCACGCCAAATCAACTAGAAGGAGTCAAAATCTCAGTGAAAAGCAGAATACCTTGCATTTCGCCTCTAAAATCGGCCACATCGACTCAAAGTCGACCAGAAAATGGAATTTTTTTCTCTCAAACCCTCCTTGTGGCGGCAGCTCGACAGAGCTCACAGCGAGATGGCAAAGTCAAATGTTTTGAGAGAGGGTTTCAAACCCTATTTTGCTATGCTCGAATGTGCGTTTTCTTCTTGTGTTTTTTTACTTTTGTTTTGTAAAAAAATCATTTCAATCCGTGGTGCCCGGGGTAAAGACTTGGAAGTCTTTAGAACCTAGCAAATGCAAGAGGGGGCCATGGCATATTTTTCTTCCTTTTATTTCTTTTCCAAGGCCAAATGCATTAGGAGAAACACAAGGTTGAATAGCATATCTTGCAAATCATGGCTAGGAGTTACAAGGTGGATGAAGTGTGGCCACAAAGCATGGTGATGTGTGTTGGGAGCTATAAGGTGGTGATGATGCATGTGAGGCTTTTTAATGCATAGGGAGTCATAAGGATCCTTTAATGTATTGCATTGAACCTCGGGGCATGACATGTGATATGTATGCGAAAGCAAAAATGGCTAGGGATTTTGAGGTGTGTTGGCATAGCTATGAGATGCAAGTGTATGCCGTGTATGTGTGTCGTGTTATTTTGCCTAGGAGATATGGATATCTTTTTTATGTCATTTTTTGCATAATCTTGGAACAGATTAGATGTTGTAAACAAACGACAAAGTAATTATTTATGAATTACTTTATCGTTTGTAATAATGCAAAGAGGCAACATTGGGCATATTATCACAAATGACAAAGTAAGTCTCTTTGATTACTTTGTCATCTTTTTACAACATTTAATTGGTCCCTAAATCATGCAAAATCAGGGAATTAAATGATTGTCATAAATGTCATTATTTTCTACATAGGTTTGTATAATTTTGAATTGTAAAACATTTACTAAGGTGGCGTAATTATAAACCTCTTAGTCAAATGTTAATTAAATGCAGAAAATGTGTATTTATGTCATTTATTGGAAAAATATCAGATATTTATGATGCTGCAGGAGAGTTATTACACAGATTTGACTTATGTCAATGGCCTTAAAGATCATTTAAAGGCATTCAAAGACATTTTCAGGTGCCTTTATGATAGTTGATGGCATGCCTTGACCATTTATGCATTGGGAACCCATTTTGGAGGACCTTGGAGAGATATTTTGAGGGCATTTATGATATCCACGAAAATGGAGGTGGTTCATGTTTATCTGATTACAGCTGTTTTTGGAGAGTATATAGTCATTTCATTTGACTCTTTTTAGGCAGTTCTTTTCCATATCCATTTTGGAGTTAGTGATTTTTTCTGCAATCCTACTCAGTTTGATTATGTTTTTGTAACTCTTTGGGCATATGAAATACAGAGAACACTTTGGATATCCTTAACAGTAAGTTCTTGCCTTCTTATTTTGTAGTTTTGGGTGTTATTAAGTGTTTGAACAGGTCATTTGTGAGGTAATTCATTTCCTTGTGACTGTCTTATGTTTTTCAATACCCTTTTTCTGCAGAAGCTGTGTTTATGCAGGTTGCAAACTATGTCATAGAGTGTTATAAGGCTTTAAATTGTGAAGTTAGCTTCCTTTTAAGGATTTTTAATGCAAATTAGGCCTCTTTGTGAAGTGCTTTTGCAGACATATAGTGATAGGTTGTGCAGGTTTTATTTTTTGTTGTCTGTGGCCAAGTGTATGCAGGTCTGAGTTTCATTTTACCTTATCAATTTTGGTGAATCACCCTTCTTTTCAAGTTTTTTCAGTTTCATTTTTCATTTTAAAAGCATTCCTTCTCCTTTTTCCTCTGCAAATCTAGTAGATTTTAGGTGATTACCAGCTAGGAAGCTGGCCTTCTCTAGAGGTTCTTTCTAACACAGGTGACCCACAGACCTGGAAAGATCCCATGTTTCTCTAGATTGCCAAGTTTTACAACTCAGCAAGGGTGCAAATCTGAGAGACAACAGGTAGAAGTGAAATCTCTTTTACTAAGTTTAAAGATTTGCAAGGCAAATGGAATCAACAATGTTCAAATTGAAGGAGACTTTATGATAATAATTAATGTAATTAGAAGGAAGGGCTCCCCGAATTGGAAAATCAATAACATTTTGCAAGAGGGATGGTGGTTGTTTGACTCATTCTCAAAATACTCTTTTCAACATGTTTATAGAGATGCAAACAAAAGAGCTAACTTTCTTGCAAACTTCACCATAAATCACCAAGATCTTAGATTAAGCAACGAAGTCAAAGCATGGGAATCCTTTGCTTTAATATTTAACTTATAGTGATGGTTGATTTCAAAATTTGATCTCAACTCATAGAAGAGTGACTTTAAGGGTTGTGTTGGTTACATTGCACAATAATAATGAACTAGTAATAGTGATTCAGAGACAATAGCCAAATCGAACCATTACTCGTGAGTAATGATACTCAACCATTCAATGTCTATCTCTTTGGCATGAGTGTGTATGCACATATGGGTGATTTTATAATTCCACTCCAAACCATTTCAATAGCTTCCCAAATTCTTTGAGTCGGTAGACATGGACATGCATGTTAGATTAATAGTAAAAAAGAGACAAATAACCTTGTTAGGGAAGATATTAGAGCATAGGTTGAGGAGTACCTTAAAATTCAAGGCTTGGATTGTCATGTTCAAGATTCAATGCATTTTAGGGGAGGAATTCATGGCACTAGATCACAAATGTCGGGTTAACTTAGATATATCCTTAATGTTTGTGGGTGTGCTACTAGATTTAGGGGAAGAGAAGGAGGCGATTCATGTTTTGATTGAGACTTTCTTTAAAGTAGTGTTCTGAGAGGATTAATGAATGTATTGATTAATGTTGAATGTATTGATTAGTGTTGTTCCTAGACCTAGCTTTCTTATTCTAAATCAACCATTCTTGATTAAGGATGACATCATCATGGGGATGTAACATCCTTTTCTACACAATAGTGAGGCTTGAATGGAGGTGGTTCGAGTAAATAAGGTGACAAAAGTAGTAAAATTTCTGAAGGTAGTTGTAGGTTTAGAGTGGATTGAAATGGTGGATTGGGGTTTTGCTTTTGGAGTATGAATATTGTATAGGTTGTTGTAGAATAACATAATTAGGTTCCATTTTAGCCATGTAAGGGCCTTTTTTGTTTGTAATCAATGTCTAGTTTTCTTTTGTTGATAAGCTAACTGGTAGGAGGGTGGTGGTGCCATGTAGGCAACAATTTTGTCGGTCCATCCTCCTACAAAACACTATATTTTTTATTTTTGCTAATTTTAATATAAGGGAGTGGTCTCCTAGACCACAATTCATTGATCAATTTTTTAAAAGGTTATATTGCAATAAGAAATTGACTTTTTAATCCAATAGTCTTTGAAATAAATAATATTTTGACCATTTCTCATTAAAAATATACATGTTTTACTTTGTCCACAATAAAAATGATCTATCACCCACTTATTATGTAAGTAAAAATATGTATTTTAAATTATTTATCCATAAATTAAGATATCTATTTGAGAGCATTTGAATTTGCCACTTCCTTAAATAAATTCACAGTCTCCTTAAATTAATTAAGGGATATCATCTTCCTCACATTGTAGTGGGAATTACTACTACTAAAGAAGTGGTCCCATGGAAGGGCCTTCTGCTCCTATGTTTATTTCATAGGAAGTCTTATGAAATTAAAAAAAATGCAACTACAAGATTAAAATAATTCTTTAAAATATTGGATAGCAAAGGCTAAGCTCCACACTAGACGTTCCTATGGACATGCCTAAGACATTCATTTTACATGCTCTTACATGCCTCACATGCATTGGCATACCAATGCCTACCAACACATGTCAACACTTTCTATTGCAATTTTCTAAGATACAGTCAACACTTTTGTGAGTACTTCGAATATTTTTGGAGTGTGTTGAAACTGTGTTTTTGAATATTTTTTGAGTGTGTTGAAAGTGTGTTTTTCAACACATGATTATGTAAACTGCCACAATTTGAACTCATGACTTGTATTTTAGTAGCGCACACATCAACCAATTATGTTGCATGGACAATGATGCTTCCAATTGTAGTGATTCACATTTATGAGACTCACAATTCCATAATAAGTCAGCCCCACTACTACTGATTCATGATGGATGGTATGTCTAGTATGAAGTGCTCATTTTAATGATGCGATGTTATATTAGAGGCATGTCAATAGGTATATCTAACATGGAGCTTAACTAATTTTAATTTCTATTATTATATATTACTTTAATTTCTCATCTAAAAAATCTTCATGTTTTAGGTGGAGAATTTAAAATTTCATCAAACCCCTTACTCTATAATAGGCTCCTAATTTTCCCAATGACACCCGCTTAGAAATTTTTAACAAGCCCCTCCATAAAACCAAAGACTAAGTATTAAACTGGAGGCGCCTTGAACTTTGAGATCGATTTTGGGCGTGATCTGAGAAATGGCAGAGGAATTGAAGAAAGTGGAACAGTTGCGGCCGGGCACAAGTGGGCATACACTGCTAGTAAAAGTGGTGGATGCAAAGATGGTTTTGCAGAAGGGAAGGTCAGAGGGGCCGCAGGGCCGTCAAATGCGTCTCTCTGAATGCCTTGTCGGAGATGAAACAGCCATCATTGTCTTCACTGCCAGAGGCGATCAAGGTATGCGAATCTCTGCTTTCATCATTGCACAGCCCTAATTCCCATATCATTTATTATACCCAATATATCTTTGTTTCTTGTCTTCAAAATTTGTCAAAAGGAATTGTGCTAACCTGCGAAAATTCACCTGTGAGTTGAACCTAAGATCTACCCGCCTCTCAATGATTTTATTTTCCCTAGAGTGCCGATTTAACTCCTCACATTAATATCTGATACAGGGAATATGCTAGGCCATGGAACTGTACTTTTATTCGCAGAATATCTGTTTTCTGTGTCTAGATCTCATTTTCTCAAATTGAAACCTCCGATCATTTTTATTTCACTTTCTTGATTGTCATGTTCTGTCTTTGTAAGCTGCTAACAGACTTAAGGATAATATGCTAATATTTAATCCCTGGGGTTTTCCTCTTCCTGTCGTGATTGGACAAAGGCCAAATGTGCAATTGCAGAAAAGAGGGTATATTTGTGTTTCCTCTGTGTGTTGAGGAGGACCATAGTCGAAAAAAACTTTTTATTTGGAAAAAAAAGATGCATTGTTTGGGTTTATTTTGTTTTATATGACACTAGCTTTTTGGATTGAACCAACGTTGACCCCTCTCTCTCCAATCTTGATCAACTTCAATTTTTTATTTTTTTTATTTCTCTAAATTAATGTATCAGCCTTCCTGTGCACTGCTAAAACAGCACACAAACAGTAATTCTTAAAACACCAACTAGATTTGTCCTTTGCAAGTGACATATAACATGGTATAGTTTGCACTTAAGAAAAAAGTATCTATCAATTGTGGTTTGAACTTTGAAGGAACAAGCTTTATTATTACAATCTAGGCTTTGCATTCACCATTCTTGGGTTCCAAGCCAACCTGTTAGCTATATTTGTATTACCAAACATTAAAGATATTTCTTAGGGTGTAATATGCCAAAATTTCTGGAAGGGCCGAGAGCCAATTATCATCATCTTGTGGCGTGGGCTTCAATAAAGGTTCAATGGCGGTCAACGTACTCACGAATGAACGGAGATCCAAGGTTTCAAAAGAATCTTTTTCTTCTATCCTTCCCATTTTATGGTGGGTTCCCATGAGGCAATAACATTTCATTGTGGTCGTTGTTTCTTTGTGTATACCATGGCCTGCTAAATGCAAGATCAAATCTTCTGTATGATCAACCATGAATGTTAATTCTAGAGGTCACAAACCTCAAATCTTTCAAGAGTTCTACCCTTTATCGAACATTGAAATTATTAGTCGTTGAATCAAACTGTGGTCGACAACATGAGGAGCTTCCAAGGTTGACAAGCTTTTCAACTTTATGGGAGTGACAATCAGTTTCCACATGTATCCCCCTTTAAATTGTGGGAGTAGTGTCTTTGTTTCCTTGTGTGATTCTGTCAACCATTAGATTGAGTCTTATTAAAAGATTGACGGTGCAGGGAACTTTCAAGTCTAACAAGCCTTCCCACTTTTTAAAGTAGTGATTGGGAACCATGTGGAATTTACCTTTCAGTTGCAGATGTTGCTTTGTTTTGTTTATCACAGTCTGCTGGTTGTTAGATCAAAATCCTTTAAAAGATCAATGATAGTGTAAATCCTAAAGGCTGGCAGCCTCAATTTTTCGTAAAGCAATGATCGGTTACCATATGGATGATTCAAGAAATATTCTCTTGTGTTCCGACCTTAGGAAGTATTTATAATTGAGAATTATTTAAGGGGTTAATCTTTTACAGCTTTCTATATTAAAGGCTTGATTTTATGACTTGGGATGATACTGTGTTGTGGGCCACTCCCTTTAATATAAATTTTTAATACCTTGCAGTTGTTTAAGGGTTTTACCCCTTATCTTCAATTAGATTAGATTTGATGGATGGCACACGGAGCTTCAAATGTACTCCCCTTTGCATTCTTCTTGAAGTAACATGCACTTGCCATTTGGGTTCTTGTTTCTGGGTAAAGTCACTCTAACTTTATGTTTTGAGGACCCGTCCACTATTGGATCAAACTTGATCAATGCTTCTTTGAGATTTTAAGCCTAGCAAGCCTTTTATCGTATGAAAGCAGCAATTGAACACCACACGGACAGTCCACATCCCTTCTTTATGATCTTCTCTTTTTGCTCTAAGGAGCTTGGTCCTGCAAACTTCCTTTTTCAAGGCTTTGTCTTATTACCTTTTGAGAGTATTTCTCTTCACATCGGCACTATTTGATCAAAATAAGATAAATGGTGCAGGGAACTTTTGGAAGTGTCAAACTTCATTGATCATTTCCTTTAGGATCTATGATAGTTGAAAGCATAGTAGAAGCAACTTAATACAGTGTTGAACATACGGTGCATTATGCTTTTCTTTTATCATCATTGGAGCCTCTTGGCCATAGGATTGAAGCGATCAATGGCGGCCATTAGTTCAAGACTTTAATACTTTATTTGAACAAGGTGGAGTATGTCGTATTATGTGGACATTCAACACAAAGCCTTACAAAATACAAACACCATCCTGATTGCCTTTATAATCAACAGCCATTGCTCCTTGAAGAGATCATTATTTCTCCTCTTATACTTAAACATTTCTCAGCTAACAAATTCAAATTTGGACTTGTTTTATATGAACAAATAATATTCCCAAGGATACATTCATAACCCATTCAAGACACAAGATATAAATCCAAGCCCAATCACATGCAATTCAAATAGAATCAAACTTAACATGGTATTGGTGTACCTAAGAAGAAGCCCTACACAAATATGTAAGCAACATATCATCCAAAGAATATGGCAGTCACAGGTTGATATAAAGTTGTTAACTGACCACAAGGTGAAAGTATAATTGTTATTAAGGATGATCCTATGAGAGTTTATTTATAACCTCTGTTTCTTGACTGACTATAATTGGCAAGTCTAATAGAAAGTTGCTCATTGATCTCAAAGTCAGATACTAAAAGAAGGTACAAATATCTATGCTCCCCCAAGGTTTGGGGACGGGGACGGGGACGGGGACGGGCGGGGATGAGTTTCGGGGACGACTTTTTTTTTGGCCATTTTTTAGGGGATAACTACTAAAGAATAAGGTTTTTTTTTTTAAATATAAGGAAATTTCAAATATTTAGATGATAACATTGATAAGGCATTCATTATAGACATTATAGAACATTAAAACATGCATACATAACCATAACATTACACTTGAACTTAGTTTTCAACTTGTCACATGAGAATTGGCAAACAAATCAACAAAATTTAATTGTTTTCAACGACAATCTGCATATATATTAAATCAAAATTATATCAAAATGCTCAAAGGCTGCAAGTTTCAAGTTTCAACAACAAAATGACAAAAACATAGAGTATATGGCCGTCCCTAATCAGCCTCTCCTAATACTGCATCAAAATCGGAATCTGAGTCCAAATCATTGCCATCATGAGGGTCTACATAATCCAGTGGAACCCCAACCAATCCCTCCTGTGCCTCCTCATCAATCTGCATAACATCCTCGGGATCAACATCCCAACATGCAGTTGGAGTCTGACGATACTTAGGTCTTTGTCGATCCTGTAGCCGCAAGGCACTATGCATTGCCACCAACTTCTCTGATCATCTAGAGGTAAGGTTGTTCCTTGTCACTGATTGAATGAAGCTATATGTGGACCAATTCCTCTCTGTAGTAGAGGAATTGGCAATCTGTGCAAGGAGGCGAGTGGCAAGTGTCCTCAATTCTGGTGCATCCGTGCCATGCCACATCCACCATCCAATAGGGTCAGTTTGAGCTAATGTAGCTCTATCCATCCTCGCCTCTTTTTTGCTGAAGTTTGGACCACGTAGATTGACAAAGGCCATCCATTGTGAGCGAAGTATAGAAGCCTCCTCCTCGGTATACATTTTTTCAAGGGCCCTCATGAACCCTTGTTTCACCTCATCATCATGAGACGGAGGCACTCTTCCAGGTCTCGAAACATACCATTTGGGATTTAGAGCATATGTTGCCATATGAAGTGGGGTGTTCATAGTGTCCCACCTTCGCATCACAATGAGCCTAAGATGCTCCTCATAAAATCTCAAAGTAGGATCCTTGCTTTGAATGGCTTGCTTCATTTTCCCAAGCATGTTATCAAATGTCTCATAAATCTCTCCAAGACTAGGAGAGTCTGTGTCAGCATATCTTATGACATCCACAACAGGTGCAATGAAGGAGCAAACATAGCTGCAAGTGAAAACAAGTTACAAAAATCAGCAATTTAAGAACAAAAATTAAATTTTTAATAAAATGATTATAATATAAATAAAATGAAAATCAGCGATTTGAAATTTCAATTTCATACCTTATTGTGGACCACCAATCATTGTCAAGGACCTTTTGCCTCACACTTTTTCCTTCAGCTGAATTTGACTCTGACCATCTATTCCATTTTGCATTAACCACCAATAATTGTAGAGGCTCCTTCACCTCAACCATCCTCTCTAACAAAATGAAATAGGTGGCATATCTAGTTTCCACAGGCTTGAGGAATACCTTCTTCGAAAAAGACCTGAACAATGCAAGTGAGGTTTGATGGTTGCAAATGAACATCTGTATATCTCTAGCTTCTGCCACCACTTCCTTCACCCAAGCAATCTTCTCAATGTCTTTCAATGTGTTGTTCAATGCATGAACACAACAGGGGGTCTAGAAAATGTGCTTATAAGCACCCTCCACCATCAAACTAGCTAACTTACATACACGGGCTGAATCTGTTACCACTTGGACAACATTAGATGCCCCAACCTCTTCTATGGCATCCTTCAAAATCTGAAATTGGAAGTGAGCATCCTTCTTCTTCCTTGTACAATCAATAGCTCTAAGAAAATAAGAGCCAGCTGGACATGTGACAATGATATTGATGAGTGGCCGACGTTTGATGTCGGTCCACCCATCCATGACAATAGAGCAGCCATCCCTAATCCAAGTTTGTCTCATGTCCTCCATCAAGATACTCACTTGAGAATATTCCTTCTCAAGTAAGGTGGTGCGTAGCTTATGTTCCCTGGGGGGACATATGAAGGACCAATAGCTGTAGCATCTCTAAACATTTGTTTGAAATAGGGAGAGTGTGCCACATGAAATGGTATGGCATGGGCAAAGAAAAATTTAGCAATGGAAGAGTCGGCCACCTCTCGTGTTTGTGTATTAAACAACCCTGCAACAGTAGTAATTCTTTTCTTTCCCTTACTAGAAACCTCTTCCACTTCGCTTTGTGAAGGCAATGACACACTAGGCATACTCTCCATTGACAATCCCTTAGATCTTGTGTGATGTCTCGATATTAAAGCATGATTTAAATTAAAGATTTAAATTTAAACATCATGTTAAAACGGTGAAATCGTTTTCTCAAAATGCATATATAATATTATTAATATATAATATTTAATAAATAATATTATGTTATATTATTATATAAATATTTTAATATAATTAAAAACATAATATATATTTATTTTAAGATATATTATTATATTTATAAATGACAAATATAAATATATATAAATATAAATATTAATATTAATCTAAATATTAAATATTATTATAATTATAAAACTAATATAAAAATATATATATTTAGAATTATAAAAGTAACAGCGGTATAGGATAAAAGACAAAAGTGCTATGATTCATATATAGACAAACTATTAGTATTAAGTCAAAGGGCAGCATATTAAAGGCTGCGATTTATATTTAAGGAGGATACTTAATACTTTAGAATGCAACGATTAATGTATATATATATATGCAGTCAATATGAATGCTACGTATATGATGAAGGTGCAGCCATTTAATAAAAGAATAAGACAGCGATTGAATGTAAATTTAAGTGATTACATTTCAATAAGTATAACAATGAAAGGAGCAGCGATTATCATATACACATAAGGTATCGATCAAGCATTAACTAAAGGGCAATTATCAAGCATTAATAAAAGGACATGTAATTAGAAGAAGAATGCATCTTTTGAAAACTATGGGACACCTCCCTTCATAAGGCATACTATGGATATATAAAAGGAAATCACTTGTGTTTAGAGGGGGAATCACAAGACAATATCATTCAATTTACAGAAGATGAAAAGCAGATTTAGAGATGATGAGCAGATTTAGAGCAGAGATAGAAAGGAAGAGAAAGGAATAGGACTGGAATAAAAAGGAGTATGAAGAAGAATGATCATATTATCTGAGTTTAATATATATTCTCTATATATATCAGCAGGCAATAATATAAATATTCTGATTTGTGAACTGTTTATATATATATAATTCTAAGAAGGAAGGTAAGAAGAATAAAAGATTTCTGATTTAGATACAGAAATAAAGTATATTTCAGAGTTGGGAAAAAGTATACTTGAGGCAGGATTATAATATAAGGTACAGCAGTATATTGGGCTGCAAGGAAGAAAATCATTAAGAGTTCTCAAGATACAAAGGCAACAGTGATATACTTGGTAAGATGTATCTAACCCTATGTTTCTTATGATGAATGTCATATGATAAATAATGACAAATGCATATAATATAACGGTTATCATTAGTGTCATAAGCATTGTGAACCTTGCTATGAAATATAGATTATTGTAAGTATTTTCTAACTCGTTGCAGGAATTAAATCAAGCCAAGGTATGCTCTAAATCCATTGTTATTTGGCAATTGATAATTTAGGGTAAAATTAGTATTGTTCCTAAAAGGGACACTACAAGTGGTATCAGAGCATCTTTCCTGCCATCCTGTGAATGATAGTTGACTTACATGCATTTAAGTGTTTACTACATGATTGTATCTGTTATTGATGTTATGGATAAAGATCTGATTTGGCAATAATTGGTCAAGGAAAGGATGAGGTAGGATTGCAAGGAGGGGGAATGGTGAATGAGCCCTCACTAGGTACGCCACCTCATGATGATGGTTAAGGACCATTGATTAAGGACCACATGAGACCAACGGAGGATAAGGTCTTGCTGTTGGGCCTAGGGTTGAGGATCTAGGACACCCTATTGCAACCTTCCGGGCTATTCCCACTTAAATCAATTATTGAAATAAATAAAAAGAGAATCTTCAATCATAAGAGGAAAGGATGGTGTGATGGAGGGGAACGACGTAAAGCCCTCACTAGGTACGCCACCTCATGATGATGGTTAAGGACCATCGGTTAAGGACCACACAAGGCTAACGGAGGATAAGGTCTTGCTGTTGGGCCTAGGGTAGAGGAAACTTGGGACACCTGATCACGTTCCACTCCCCCCTCCTTATGGTTGAACCCACTTATTACATTGCTATATATGATCTTTCTTTGTTGTGTATACTTTAGTATTACGCTGTGTTCCACGGGGACGCGTCCCCCTGCCAAAATTAGTCGTCTCCCCTGGGGGGACATCCCCGGGACGGGGAGACGCCGCCGAAACGCCCCCCCGCCGCCCTGCCGCCGTCTCCTGAACGTCCCCCGAATTGGCGTCCCCCCGAGACAATTTTAATCGCTTTTTAAAAAAAAAAAAATCATGGAAAACGAATCATAATGAAAACCTAAATTGAATTTAGCCCACAGGCTTTCATATGTGAGCATTATAGTGCTCGGTTTTGTCTCACGCGCTAGGTTTTGTGACTTTTATCTCATGCGGCACTGTTCGAGCGATAATAAAATTTAAAAATTCACCAGTTCTAAATCAGTCGGTTGTTCCTATCAGGCTATCAGCGTATTCCTTGAACCTCCTGCGAAGGGCTTCGAAGTTCCAACATTCCTCATTCGGCATTCCTGTTGTGCGCGATTTTTAAGAGGTGAGTGTTCAGTGAGTTCACTGTTTTTAAAGTTTTTCTGAGGCATAAAGGCTTAAAGCCCTAAACTTAAAGCCACAAAAGTCAAAACGGATTTGTTGTATTTAAGTTTTTAACATGCATTTGCAGTGTGCACAAGCCACAAAACGGATTTGTGGCGACTGAATGCCTGAGGCATTTAGTGAGTCGCCACAAATCCGTTTTGTGGCTTGTGCTGCTGTGCATATCCTGCTCGATGAATCATGAGACTATATAACTGTTGCTAGCTTTATTACAACAAACCTAAAAAAAACTATGTGAGGAGTTTGCCAACAGAAGTCAGAACTTTCGGTTTGCTCATTGTTTGAAAGTTAATAATTTAAAATTTTAATATCATAATCTAAATGATAAATCAAATGTATGCAAAATGCCAAAATGTGGAAGCATAGACATGTATGCAAAATGTGGAAGCATAGACAAGGCACGTTGTGAACTGTTTGACAGAATGCAACTACATACCCTGCAATCATTGCAATCCATGAGACCACATTTCTTTGAGGCATTCTGTCAAACAGTTCATGTGCCTAAGTGCCTTGTAGTTGTCTATGCTTCCACATTTTGCATACATCAACATATCAGACCTGTTAGAAACTTAGACATGTTTGATGTTATCATGTTAGACATTTTCATTTTTAAAATTTTTAATTTACTAGCACTTGCCCCCATAGGAGGTTCAAGGAATACGCCGATAGGATTCATAGGAATAACGGCATGAGACAATTCCGAGCACTATGATGCTCACATATAATTTATAAAGCCTATTAGGCTATTAGCCATATTTTTTATTTTTCAGTTTCTTAACAGCTAACAAGTTAACATTGTAACATTGTTTTAAGTTTTTAACAGTAGTTAAACTCAAGTTTTCTGTTTTTAACTCAAGTTTTCTGTTTTTATTTTTAACATTTTTTATTTTCTTTTGCAGCATCATCATCATAATGAGTACACACAACAGAAGTGACGATGATTCTCAATCTGATCATGATCCTGATTTTCAAATAGGAGAGGAGGGTGAAACTGAACATGCCTCAAATACTCAGTCTCAAACTGACACAAGTTCCATTGGGAGTAAAAATAATAGCTGCCCTTCACGACTCCTTGAACGTTGGGCCAAGGGCCCCTTTGATCCAAAATCACCATTAAAGCAATTTGCAACTAAGATGGCAGCAAACACTGGCGTAAAGGGGGGCACTAGAAAATGGCAGTGCAACATATGTGGGCTTACATGGTTTGGAAGCAGCACAAGAATTAATGCTCACTTTCTTCTTGTTCGAGGCAAAGGTGTAGAAGTATGTGGAGTTGTGGAAGGTAACTTAAAGATGAGGGCTGAAATGTTAAAATTATGGGGTTGTAATGAGAATGAAATACCTACTTCTGTTTTATTGCCAGAAAGAAGGGGTGATCAGATTTCTAGTACTACTTTGTAGAGTCTAAGGCCACCAAATCCATCTAGTTCAAGTGCAGCAGCAAAGGAAGAGGCAGATGATGCCATTGGCAAATTGTTCTTTGCCAATGGCATTCCATTCCATGTGGCTCGCTCTCCTTATTTTAAGGAAGCTGTGTCAAAGATAATTAAGGCAGGACAATCATATGTGCCACCAGGGGAGACTAAATTGAGGACAACAATCTTGGATCAAAACTATTCCAAGATTAATATTTTGATGGAGAAGATGAAGAGAACCTGGATCACAAGTGGATGCAGCATAGTCATGGATGGGTGGACGGACATTAGGCACCGTCCACTCATCAATATCATCGTTACATCTACAGCGGGCCCTTATTTCCTCAGGGCTATTGATTGTTCAGGGCATAGCAAGGATGCCCATTTTCAGTTCCAGATCCTCAAGGATGCTATAGACGAGGTTGGGCCAGAAAATGTGGTGCAGGTAGTGACAGATGCGGCCCATGTGTGTAGAGCTGCAGGGAAGTTGATTGAGGCAGCCTATAGACATATTTGGTGGACTCCTTGTTGTGTGCATGCTATGAATAATGCACTTAAGGACATTGGTAAAATCAGTTGGATCAAATCAATTGTTAGTGATGCTAGAGATGTGCAGATGTTTATTTGCAACCACCATACTTCACATGCACTTTTCAGGTTCTTCTCCAAGAAGGAATTCCTGAAGCCTGTAGAGACTCGGTATGCATCATACTTTATTCTCTTGGAGAGGATGCTTGAGTTGCAAGAGCCATTGCAACTAATGGTAATGACAACAGAATGGAACCGATGGCCTGAGTCGAAGACACATAAGGGATTGAGGGTTAAGGAGGTGGTGACGAATGATGTCTTTTGGGCTGATGCAAAATATATTGTCTCCATTATTCAGCTAGTCTTCACAGTTATTAGATTTGGGGATTCTAATGCACCTTCTCTTGGAGAGGTATATGAGTGCATTGATTCCATGCTTGATCAAATGAAGTCTGTTGTGCGAGAGGACCCCACAATGCAATTCTACACCGAGCATATTCATCCAATCATTCACCGTAGATGGGAGAAGCTCAACACTCCCTTACACATGGCTGCCTATGCATTGAACCCAAAGTGGTATATATATAGGCCTGGTAGAATCATGCCTATGCAGGATGTTGAGGTGAAGGAAGGGTTCGTGAAGGCCATTAACAAAATGTATGATTCTATAGAGGTCACCTTGCTTCGTACTGAGTGGACAAAATTTGCCACTCTTTGGGGATATTCAGAGGCGGCCAAAACAGATTTGGAGACTATGTCACAGGTGGACCCCAAGTTGTGGTGGACTATGCATGGGCCTAGATCTTTGATTACTACTTTAGCCCTTCGTTTGTTGTCCCAGGTTTCTAGTTCTTCTGCTGCTGAGAGGAACTGGTCTACTTATAGCTTCATCCACTCTGTTAAGAGGAACAAACTTACTTCTAGGAGGGCAGAGAAGCTTGTGGCTGTACATAGTGCCTTGCGTCTCATTGACCGCACCACAACTACATACAAGGAGAGTCCAGTATCCAGATGGGATGTAGAGCCAGAAGAGCCAGCACAGATAGATGAGGATGCTACACAGACAGGGCTAGTTGGTATTGGTTTAGATGAGCTTGAGCATTTGGGGTGTAGCAGTTCCAGTGATGACGACATCGACATGGAGTTTGGGGATGATTAGATCATTGGAGGCACCAGGCCATTAACCATTTTGGCATTTAGTATTATTATTTACTATTTAGTATTTAGTATTTAGTATTTCAGTATTGTAACTTGTTGAAACTTGGTTGTAATTATGAACAATGATATTTTGATTATGAAATTCAAATTATGAAACTTCAAAGTTCAAACATCTAGTTCTCATTCCAATGTCTATTAAATTTAAGTACATTCACATTGTTTCAATGTTCACTAGTTCAATGAATTCATGGCAATGTGTTTAAACACTAAACATTACTTATTCCTTAGGCTTCTACAGTTATACATCTTTTTATAACTAATTTTTCAAGTATTATATGTATTTCAGCGCACCGCTCCCCCGCCGCCAACCCGCCGCCGTCCCCCGCCGTCCCCAAATTTAGGCCCCCCGCCCCCTCGTCCCCGAAACACGTCCCCCCCCGTCCCCCTGTCCCCGTCCCCGAAACTCCGTGGAACTATGGTATTACGTGTACCCATGTGTATACTTGGTGACCTTGGGATGGTGGTCGAGTAGACGGTGTAGTATGGGATGCACCAAATCCCCTTTCCAATTGTCTGACGGTATACTTACATGTATTAATGCAACTTACGTGTATTCATTCCTGGTGACTTATGTGTATTCAAGTGTATTCAAGGGTATACCTTGTGATTTATGTGTATTTAAGTGTATTCAAGGGTATACCTTGTGATTTATGTGTATATAAGTGTATTCAAGTGTTTACCTTGTGAATTATGTGTATTCGAGTGTATACTCTATGACTTTGTATTCAAGTGTATACTTCATGACTATGTATTTGAGTTTATACTCTATGACCTTGTATTCAAGTGTATACTCTATGACTTTGTATTCAAGTGTATACTTCATGACTATGTATTTGAGTGTATACTCTATGACTTTGTATTCAAGTGTATATTTCATGACGATGTATTCGAGTGTATACTCTATGACTTTGTATTCAAGTGTATACTTCATGACTATGCATTTGAGTGTATACTCTATGACCTTGTATTTGTATTCAAGTGTATACTCTATGACTTTGTATTCAAGTGTATACTTCATGACGATGTATTCGAGTGTATACTCTATGATTTTGTATTCAAGTGTATACTTCATGACTATGTATTTGAGTGTATACTCTATGACCTTGTATTTGTATTCAAGTGTATACTCTATGACTTTGTATTCAAGTGTATACTTCATGACGATGTATTCGAGTGTATACTCTATGACTTTATATTCAAGTGTATACTTTATGACGATGTATTCGAGTGTATACTATATGACTTCATGTATTCGAGTGTCTACTCCATGACTTTGTTCAAATGCATACTCCACGACTTATGTATGTTCAAGCGCACACTTCATGACTTGTATCCATGTGTACATTTCATATTCATGTATTACGTGCGTATACTTTGTGAATTACGTGCATGCTTCATGCTTTATGTGTTACGTGCGTGTATTGCATGTATGCTTTATGCTTGTTACGTGCGTATGCTTCATGCTTTGTGTATCAAGTGTATGCTATTTGTGTCATGTATTATGTGCGTATACTTGTGTATTACATACTATGTTCATGCTTCATGCTTTGTATACTTTTGTGTATTATGTGTATGTTCCACACTCCATGTATTAAGCATACAAGCTTGTGTATGCTTCATGTATTACGTATATTTATACTTTGTGTTTTACTTGTATACTTCATATATCACATGCACAATTCATGCTTATGTGTATACTTCGCATATTCCATGTATCTATGTATATGCTTCATACGAGTATACTTCGTGTTTCACGTGTACTTATGTGCATGATTCATGCTTCGCATGTATTTAGGATATATTTCATGTCTTACGTATCACGTATTACATATATCTATGTGTGTGTTTCAAGTCTATTAACAAGTTTAAACAAGAGAAACTTGTCTTAAAGTTACGAACATCACTAGTTATCAATTCTCGTTGTTGAGAGATATTGGGAAATACAAATACACGAACAAAATGGAATGACAAATTACCTCATACTTTGGAGAATGACTAACGTTGACAGTTGAGTTGAGACAAGAACTAACAATAATTCTTGAAGAGATCAGTTTAATGGTTTTTAGAAGTATTCTAATTATGGTTGCTTGAGGACAAGCAATCTTGGGTAGGGCGGACTGTGATGTCCCGATATTAAAGCATGATTTAAATTTAAACATCATGTTAAAACGGTGAAATCGTTTTCTCGAAATGCATATATAATATTATTAATATATAATATTTAATAAATAATATTATATAATATTATTATATAAATATTTTAATATTAAAATATAATATATATTTATTTTAAGATATATTATTATATTTATAAATGACAAATATAAATATATATAAATATAAATATTAATATTAATCTAAATATTAAATATTATTATAATTATAAAACTAATATAAAAATAAATATATTTAGAATTATAAAAGTAACAGCGATATAGGATAAAAGACAAAAGTCTTTAATAAAAGACAAAAGTGCCATGATTCATATATAGACAAACTATTAGTATTAAGTCAAAGGGCAGCATATTAAATGCTGCGATTTATATTTAAGGAGGATACTTAATACTTTAGAATGCAACGATTAATGTATATATATATGCAATCATTATGAATGCTACGTATATGATAAAGGTGCAGCCATTTAATAAAAGAATAGACAGCGATTGAATATAAATTTAAGTGATTACATTTCAATAAGTATAACAATGAAAGGAGCGGCGATTATCATATACATGTAAGGTATCGATCAAAGCATTAACTAAAGGGCAGTAATCAAGCATTAATAAAAGGACATGTAATTAGAAGATGAATGCATCCTTTGAAAAGTATGGGACACCTCCCTTCATAAGGCATACTATGGATATATAAAAGGAAATCACTTGTGTTTAGAGGGGGAATCACAAGACAATATCATTCAATTTACAGAAGATGAAAAGCAGATTTAGAGATGATGAGAAGCAGATTTAGAGCAGAGATAGAAAGGAAGAGAAAGGAATAGGACTGGAATAAAAAGGAGTATGAAGAAGAATGATCATATTATCTGAGTTTAATATATATTCTATATATATATCAGCAGGCAATAATATAAGTATTCTGATTTGTGAACTGTTTATGTATATAATTCTAAGAAGGAAGGTAAGAAGAATAAAAGATTTCTGATTTAGATACAAAAATAAAGTATATTTCAGAGTTGGGAAAAGGTATACTTGAGGCAGGATTATAATATAAGGTACAGCAGTATATTGGGCTGCAAGGAACAAAATCGTTAAGAGTTCTCAAGATGCAAAGGCAACAGTGATATACTTGGTAAGATGTATCTAACCCTATGTTTCTTATGATGAATGTCATATGATAAATAATGACAAATGCATATAATAAAACGGTTGTCATCAGTGTCATAAGCATTGTGAAACTTGCAATGAAATATAGATTATTGTAAGTATTTTCTAATTCGTTGCAGGAATTAAATCAAGCCAAGGTACGCTCTAAATCCATTGTTGTTTGGAAATTGATAATTTAGGGTAAAATTAGTATTGTTCCTAAAAGGGACATTACATCTTGCCTCCCCCTCCATGTGCAACCTAGTTGCCTCGACCTTCTCAGCTAGGGAAATTGTTCGACAACCTTTTACCCCCAATCCACCCAAATGCAAAAGGTGAGAATAAACTCTTGTATAGCTGCCCCTATAGGTTTCATTGCAAATGTGACAAAGCCATACTCTAGACCCCCCAGTATTCTTTTGTTTGTTAGTGTCTATGCGGGTTGCAAATTGTAAGAGAGGTTTTTTAGGATTAAATGAGCTTTTTGCATAAGTGGCAAGTGTTTTGGAGGGGCATTCAAATGGATTAGATTTGGATGAACTCACATTCTCTGCTATACCACTGCCACTGGCACAACCCCCACTCTTTTTATGGCCTCTAGTACTAGTTCTACTTGGTTGCCATTGCACTTGAATTTCAATCTCATTTTCAAAACTTTCACTCTCATTGCTGCTCATTGTTTTTTTGTTTGAAAAATGATAATAGACAGCTGCAAGCAAACAGAAAGCAAAAAATAAACAAAAAAACCCTCCCCATGTGTTTGAAATTAAAAAAAAAAACTAAAAAAAATACAAAGGAATATGAACAACAAAATAAAGAATGTCAATCTTACCTCAAATGATGATGATTTGATGCCCTAATGCCTTCTCTTCACTGATGTTACCCTTCTCCAACTGCTGTTGCTCCTCTTCAAGATGCTTGTCAAGAATGTCAAAATGAGGTAATGAGTTTGTTTTTTTTGTTTTTGGATGATATAAGATGTTTTTTAGGTTTAGGTTTGTTTAAGAGGGATGTGGGGGTCCTTGTGGGCCCCCCCATCCCTTTTTTTTTAAAGTGTTTTTTGTTTGTTTTTAAAGTCATTTGTTTGTTGGTCCCCGGTGTCCCCTAAAAAAAAGGGGACCTCACCGGGGAAACGGGGACGGTCAGGGGACGTTTCTTGGCCATCCCCGCGTCCCTGGGACATCCCCGGTATGGGTACGGGCAGAAAAGGGCAGGGGATGCGTCCTCGGGGAGCCTAGACAAATATGTGTAGGGTTCATAACATTGTTCAATCTTGAGTGCAATACCGATGAATAAGGATTGCCATACATCAAGAGTCATATGCAACATAAGACAACAATTGTCTTTAGCATAGCAGCAAAAATATTTTGGGGAAAAAATTGGCAAACCAAAAGATAAAGATTTATCCAAAAACTGGGATTTAATTGGGAAAGAAACGGATTTTCAAAATAAGTAGAAAAGCGCGAAAAAGGAAGAAAGAAATACCTGCTGTTTTCTAAATTTAAAGGCATTTTAATAGCATAGATATATAGAGAGCAAATAAAAATGAGAGGTTAGACCATAAATTGTGGTATATAGATTAGTTCATTTATGTTCATATCATTGATTACATTGCATTTCACAATGCATACTACATAGTGCATAAATGATAACTAGATACTAATAGTTTTCAAATTTTCAATTACAATCTACTTTGTACAAAGTCAATCTACAAAATAAGTATAAAGTTCCAAAAAATCATATGTCGCTAATGACTCTTGCTGCTATAAAGAGAGCTACACTAGAGGGCTGCAGGTGTTGATGATGAAGATCCTAGGTCAGAGCCTCTCTTGAGTTGTTCAATCACATCAGTATTAATGTTGGCCTCCATCAAGATAGCAAAATCATTAGCATCAAGTCAGGCATCATCATTCGCAATCTACTCAGAACCCATATTGATTACGTCGAGGTCAATTGCCCTAGTCTTCCATGATAGTACCTGATTTTTTCATATAGAAATTAGATTTGGGAATTGGAAGTGAAACAAAAACAATGATTACAATTTATAATTTAAATTGCAAGTATTTAAAACTCTAACCTCAAGCTTTCTTCAGCTTCAAGCAAAGGTTTTGGTTAAGGAACATTGTCATTCATTCGTGGATGCGTTAGATGGTTGCGTTCCTTAGAATATGTGTTAAAAAACACTTCAATTACGCTTAGAAGTAGATGAATTGAATGGCTGACTCAAACTATGCATTGCCATCCATCAAAGATTTTTTGCTTCTTGGCCACAAAAATGCCACCATTGTGTTGAAAAAACACAAATTATTTCAAAATTATATCATGTAAGATTTACTGAAAGCTTAACACCTTTAATGTGCTTGTCTATAATATAGAGAGATTGTCAAAATTTTATGGAGTCTACTTGTTTTGAAAGTCTTCTTACGTTGTATGACAACCATACTTGAGAAAAAAACCCCTTGATTGCTTGTATATTGGCAGCTTTGCCATAATTGCATCCAATGCTGCTGGTGTAAGGAACATTTTCTCCATGGACATGAGTAGGTCCAATGTGACCTCAACATCATCTTTGAATGAGGGGCTATAGAACAACGGTGAATTCAAATGGAATCCAATGACATGGAGAGGGGAGTGCACCCATCAATCCTACTTTTTATCAATTATGTCCCACAAATGGCATGTACATGTCACTATTATTTTTCATCCTACCCCTCATCACCTACTTGGCCTTATCCATGGCTTCATACAAATAGCCCATGGGTGATTTCTCCCCATCCACTAGTCTCAAAACTTTTACTAGAGGCTCTAAAAATCCAACAACTTAGAGGCTCTAAAAATTTGACAACCTATTCTACCTTATCCCCAAATCTTGCAAAAAAAAAAAGTACTCTGCCATCCATTTGATCGGTGGAGCCAAACTCCATCCGCACATTTGAAACAAACATTCGCTTCAAACTCATTTTCTGTTGGCAAAGAGTTTGCAATGCAAGGAACTGCATAAAAAATCTTGTCATCCTTGGCCAAAGTAGCTCTTCGTCCTCTGTGAAGGTGCACATAATACACAACACCCTTGTGTGATTGTAGATGAACTTGGTAATAGTGCAAGCCTTTCACAATACCTCCTTAACCCATTCAAGTTTTCCAATGTTCTCCAGGGTTAGATCAAGGTAGTGTGTTGTGCATGGGCTAAAACACATAGAGGGATACTTGTCCATTAGGAGTCTCCCAATAGCTACACAAGCAATAACATTGTAATAAATTGAACCACATTTGGTGGCCCTACATCTATGACCACCATGTCAAACAATTCAAATAGTGCAATCACGAATTTGATCCTATCTGATGCATCCATAGATTTCAAAAAGATGATGCCAATATCATGGGAGATAAGGAAGTCAATGAGAGTTCGGTTCCATCCGTCCACCCATTTACCTTATGGTGCATCTAGTATTTACCCACTCTAATCGATGTTCGTTATCAACATCTTTAACGTCTTGTATTGTGTCATTGAGCATATCGACCCTTAATGTCTCGTATGATGGGGATTTGAACCTAGGACTTGCAATTGCAATAGCATCCACCATACCTTGCTAGTATGGAGACTTGGCAACATGGAACGATAGGGTAGAGTAGTACCAAAAATTGTTAATCACCTTCTTTGCCTATTTGTGGATGTTCTTCCTCATCCTATACTCTCCAAAGTGGTTTGCGATCATGGTGAAGTACAAGGTGCAAAGAAAGAGTTAATGTTTCCTTCACCTATTTTTGGGTTGTGTGCTGTAGAAGTAGGTGTCGATTGAGACTCCTTAAAAGATTGTTGTGTTGGTTTTGCCTCATCAAAGGATTGGCCATACCACCTACAGAATTAGAAGCCATTTATGTGTCAATTCTTGCCTTTTTTGCCTTACCATAAAAAATTACCTTAAGAGCTTGTGCTTGATATGTGATATTTGCAAAGCAATCTTTACAAGGAATGGTGTCATGTCTTGCCTCCTTTGCCAAATGCCATTTGAAGTGGAATATGCTTCTATCGACAACATGCTTGCAACAATTGCATTTGACCTTGTACCCAAGACCCACATGCAAAAATGTCCACACGAAGTCTCTCAAACGATATGATGACCAAATTTGCAAAAAGAAAATGAATTTAGTCTTTCATATGTTTCGGAGTTATAACTTTTGCCTTATCACTCCAACTTTATCACTCTTGTCTTTTGATATACTTAGATCCCCAATGCCAAACTGCCCAATATACCAAAGTGATGGTACGGAAGAGTAATTCTCTTGATATACCAAACCTTCCGATACACCTCACCTTTCTATATACCTGAAGGTACATGGAAGAGTAATAGTACATCAGAGTAGAGTAGTATAGGAGAGTAGAGTGGCACTGAAAGAAATGACATGTGAAAGGTCTTGGGTCTGCTTATTGGCATACCTGCTTACAAGGGGCAGTCCATAGCACATAGGTAGGGTCGCTTGTCCAACATTGCAATCACCCTGTGTCGGATTTATGGTCAAACGATAGATCACGAGAAGAAGAAAAAGAAGACAATTGTAGGGAAAATTATTTGCAGTCTCCTTATCACTCAAACCTCAATAGCCCTCAAATATACCTCTAGGGCATCACTTCTAAGGTATGAGAGGGTAATCTTGTCAAATGCTATGTTCAGTGCACTATAGAGGGTCTTAAGGACATTTTTTTTTGCAGTTGAGAGTACATTGGATTCCTTGCAAATGTTAGGACTTTTACAATAAAATAAAGTCAAGCATGTATAATGTTAAACAATTGCTAAAATTAAACCCTAACCCTAAAGACTAAAAAAATTACTTTTTTGATTTAGAATTAGGGCTTTTTTGATACTAATAAAAAAGCTGCAATCATAACCGAAGATGCCTAAAAAATTTCACTGTTTATGGTTACAGCCTTTTAAGGATTGTTTTGGCAAAAAAACCCCAACTCTCCTCACCCTAAATGTGAAAAAAATCAGCATTTAGGGTTTGGGGGTTAGGGCCTTTTTTGTTTAAAAAAAGGCAGGGCATATTTTTTAAAATTATAAATTATTTTATATCTAGGTTATTGAATTGGCAGGAAAACCTTACGTTTCCGGGTATAATTCGGTCCGGAGTCGGATTCAGATGCAAATCAACTATGGAATTGGGTAGGGTTTGGTTTTCAGTGGTTGGAACTGTGTGGAATTGGCTAAGGATGTACATACCTGGGGGATTTTGGGTTGGACATGGCATAAATCGATTTCAAGATGATTCCAACAGCGGGCAAACTTTTCAATGCAAGCCTTTTGATTTTTTGGCCATCCAAAACTCTAACCAACTATCCCAAAACCCTAAACGATTGGCACATAACGCATTTTGTGTGTTTAATGACTCATAACAACAACAGATAGGCATTTTGTGTGTTTAAGGACTCACAGCAACAGCAAACAGGGAATGTTTTCTGCTCAAACCAGACTTATATTCAAAATGTTTAATGGCCAAAAAGTTAAATGAAATCCCAAGTCATTGAATGTTACATAGATAGGAGGGCTTCTGGCTCATATTCTCAACTCCACACATTCTATTTCTAAAACCAAGTCAAGATAAAAGATTTAGTATAGCTTTAGTATTTTGGCAAGAGACTTTAGTTAAATTTTGGTATAGTCGTTAACTTTAGTTTTAGTATATTTTAAATTTTGGTATATTCGTTAATTTTAGTATAGCTTTAAGTTTATTTAACATATTTTGGTATAGCTTAAACTTTATTTAACACACATATTTTGTTATAGCTTTACTAAGTCGTTAAAAGACTTGGTATAGTTAATTAAAATTTTGCTGAGTTTTAGTATAGGTTAAGTATTTTGGGACTTGAAACTAAGATAAATGTTCATTAATATGCTTTTGTATAGTTTTCTATTAATATGGTATTAATATAGTATAGTTTTTAGGCTACAAAATTCTATATAGTTATGATTTTTATATATTTTTGTACGGACGTATCCAGAACATAACCAGCCCAATTTGTTTGCTATACTAGCTTATCATATCCACGTACCCCACACCAGTACCCGATTGCGATTTGGTAACTTAGTTTTTTAATATTTTATAAATGAAAATTTTAGATGACGAATTTTGTTAAAAAAATCTAAAAACCGTCTGAAGCAAGAATTTAATGAGATTGCTGAAGCGTTTTTTAAGGTCGTTAGTTAGAGAATACTTGAACTACACTAACTTTTCTTGAATTTCAGGAAAACAAATAAAGTTTGAAGCCAAAACTATTACCTATAGTTTAGATTCTTATAGATCCTTGCTATCAGGCTTGAACCTTGCTGCAATTCTGTAAGACTGGAAGTCTAATACTTGGGAACCTTGCTATCAGGATTCAGCTGTTATGAGGTTCTGGGCACTGGCAGAAAAAATCATGTGCAAAGGAGCTGAAATTATTGAATTCAGTGTCAACTGATAGCACCAAAAAATAAAGACCATAGTCTTTTTAACAAACAACTAAGACATGCAATAAATTTTTTTTACTGTTATTGCCTTAAGATATAAAGAGATAACCTGTGTCTAACTTCTTGTACTTACTGCTTGACTGTGGTCACTTTGCAACAAAAAATGGACAACAGAGTATTGTGGTAAATAATAGAATTCATCATATTTACAAATGAGCAAAGCTCAATATATAGAATACAAGGAGATGTTTCTAAATAATGTACAACTAATAAAGCAGAGGATATAGAAACACAAACATACAGAAAATAGAAACTACAATATTGACCATTAATAAAACATTCTAAATATTATTTTAATACCCTCCCTTAATGGTCAATCTATCAACTACACCAAGATGCCCCCTAAATTTGACAAACTTATCCGGGCTCAGAGACTTGGTGAGAATATTTGTAGTCTAGTCCTCAGTTGGAACATACTGCAACACCACGGATCCATCTTCGACAAGCTAGTGGATGAAATAACAATGAAGGTCAACATGTTTTGTCCTTTCATGGAAGATTGGATTTTTGGCCAGTTTCAGCACCCCTTGATTGTCACAATACAAGGGTGAAGGCCCAGCTTGAGACATTTGCATGTCCGAAAGCATCCTTCGAAGCCAAACTACCTCACACGCTGCTTTAACAGCTCCCCAATATTCAGCTTCAGTCAAGGAGAGAGCCATTGCCTGTTGCTTCTTGCTGGTCCATGTGACTGCACCTGTGCCCAAGTTGAAAACATACCCAGAAGTAGGCTTCCTGTCATCAACAGAGCTTGCCCAATGTGAGTTTGTAAAACCGATCAGCTTAGGATCTTTGCACCTTCCATACAAAATGCCAAAGTCGGAAGTGCCTTTCACATATCTTAGCACACGCTTCGCTGCAACCCAATGTTCATATTTAGGAGCTGTCATGAAGCGAGAGATGTAGTTCACTGCAAACTAAGATCAGGTCTAGTGGCAGTGAGATAGATGAGGCTGCCCACTAGTTGCTTGAAAGCGGATTCATTCTCCACAGGGGAGTCTGACTTGGCTGATAGCTTCAGCCCTTTCTCCATAGGTGTGGATGTAGGTTTGCAATTTGTCATCTGGAACTTGTCCAACAGACTTCTAGCATACTTGGACTGAGAGATGAAGATGCTATTAGTTGTCTGCCAAATCTCAATACCTAGGCAATAATGCAGAAGCCCCAAATCTGTCATGTCAAATGTTTGACTGAGATCATGTTTGATCTCCTCAATCAACTGCTTTGAGCTGCCAGTGATGTTCAGATCATCAACATAGACAACGATGTAAAGACTATCATCAGCATACTGTTTGACATACAAATTGGAATCAGAAGGACTCCGCTGAAAACCATGATCCACTAGGTACTTATCAATCTTTATGTACCATGCTTGTGGAGCTTGTTTAAGGCCATAGAGAGCTTTCACTAGTTTGCACACCTGGTGTTCTTTACCAGCAACCTTGAAGCTAGGAGGTTGCGTCATGTAAACCTCCTCTTGTAAATCTCCATTGAGGAAGGCACTCTTGACGTACATTTTATGGACTTTCCATCCAAATTGGGCTGCCATAGCGAGGACAAGTCGAATGGCACTCATTTTGGCTGTGGGAGCAAAAGTCTCATAGTTAATGCCCTCTTTCTGTGAGAACCCTTTGGCCACCAACTGAGCCTTATATTTGTCAAGGGTTCCGTTAGCCTTGTACTTAACTTTGTACACCCATTTGCATCCAATGGGCTTCTTCCCAGGTGGAAGATCAGAAAGGACCCAAGTGTTGTTCTTCAGAAGGCTATGATGCTCAGCGTTCATAGCCTGTTCCCACTCAGGTATGCCTTTAGCCTTTGAATATGTCTAAGGCTCTGAGATGCTGTGAAGGTTGGCCATAAGAGCAAAATTGACAGTATTCTGCTGCTTGCTCTTCTTCTGAGAAGATCTACCCTCGATCAATTCATTATCATGAAGATCACCAATGGTTTTGGCCCACCATTTAGGTCGGAGAGTAGATGTACCAACATCTGAAACAGGTGCAACAACATCACATGGTGTGGCTGGAACAAGATTAGGAGGATCTAGAATACCCTGAGGGGCGGGTGGTGGAACAACAGGCTGAGTTGCTTGGACAACTGTAGAATCCCTCCCATTAGGTGGAGCCAAGGGAAGGTGAACACCCACATCTGAAGTCTTCAAACACTGATCCTCAGGGATAACAGGAGTAGACAGAAGAAAGGGCCCAGTAGTCTGATCAACCACTACATCACGACTGAATATGAGACGATCAGTGTCTACATCAATCAGTCTGTATGCCTTATGATTTTCATCGTAACTAGTGAACATGAGTTTCTGGCTTTTGGAGTTCAGCTTGGTGTGCTTGGCATCTAGAATCCAAACATGAGTAGTAGAGCCAAAAACTTTCAGATGGTTGACCCGAGGCTTACGTCCAGACTAGGCTTCTTCAGGAGTCATCTTCTTGACGGTATAGGTAGGAGATCGGTTCAGAAGATAGACAACAGTGTAGATTGCTTCAGCCCAGAACTTCTTAGGAACACTTCTATGCTCTAGCATAGAACGTGCCATCTCAGTAATGGTGCGATTCCGATGCTCAACGACACCATTCTGCCGAGGGGTGTAAGGTGTGGTAAGCTGGCGTTTGATGCCATGATCAACACAGAAATGAGAGAAGGCAGAAGAGCAAAACTCCCCTCCATTATCAGACCTAAGAGTGACTATTGGACAACCTGACTCTTTTTCAACTAAGGCCTTGAACTGCTGAAATATACCAAACACATCTGATTTGTTTTTCAAAAAATACACCCACATCTTTCGGCTGAAATCATCAACAAATAGTAGGAAATATTTGCACCCAGTAATTGAAGGAGTGTTCATTGGACCACATACATTAGCGTGAACCAACTGCAAGACCTTGGATGCTCTCCATTTGTCACTATCTGAAAATGGAGTCCGATGCTGCTTTCCAGCGTGACATGCGTCGCATACTCCATGAATCTGAGTCTGAATCTCAGGAAGACCACCAACTAGACCCTCCCGAGCTAACTGAGAGAGATAGTGCATGTTCAGGTGCCCATAACGCTAATGCCAGAGTTTGCTGATGGATGTACTCCTGGCTGCCATGGCGTGCTCTTGAGAATCACCAGAATCAACGAGTCTATACAAACCATGATCCTCAAGTCCTTGGGCAACGGTGGTGCGTGTCTCACGATCCACTATGTTGCATGTGTGCATGTTGAAAACAATATCCAAATGAGGAAAATGCAGCATAATTTGACTGACTGAGAGAAGGTTCAACTCCATGCCAGGTACAAAGTATACATCGAGAAATATTAAATTTCTCCCACCAGACTGAATCTGCATGTTGCCCTTGCCGACAACAGTATACTCTTCGCCTCCTCCAAAGATGACTGAATCTTTGAATGGCGTGTAGTCTGTGAATCAATCTCGCCGATGTGTGAAATGTCGAGAAGCACTTGAATTAGTGTACCAGGCAGAGGATTTGACATGGTCTGCAGGTCTCTTGGCCATAAAGGCATAGAACGTAGGCTCCTTCTGCTCAGTGTGCTTGGACAAAGATGCCATCTTCATGCTTTTCGAGGTATGGAAAACGAGATACATGAGGATGGACAAAACTAGACACAAATTTCGAGAGCACGAAAAACACAGGCTCAAAAACGAACACGGATTTTGAGGCACAAATACCGATGTTTGATCAAAATCCTTAAATTTGCGCTAGCACCTGGTCGTTGATAGGACCACTTCTTGAGTGTTGAATTTGAGTGCTTGGTTCACAATATGACCGCTAAGAGGAGTTGAAGGGCTTGAGCTTGGTGATTGAGCGCTGAGCGCTTGGTCACAAAGTGACCACCGACTGGTGTAAAGAGTCGTGTTTTGGTGCTAAAACAATTAGCGCTTTATTCAGACCACCAAGGAAACAAATCGTGAGCAGGATACAAATCGAGATGTCCGACCAATGCAAGTTTGAAAACATTGACTACTGATTTTAAACCGTTGATCGAACGGTATACTCCTGGCAACAAAGACTGATGGGTTTGTGAATAGAAAAAGGCAATAAATTCTTTGCAACAGGTCGAAGCCTGCAAACAAATAGTCTCAACCACAGCAAAACAAAATCTTTGAGAGTGCCTAAAAATGGCAACCAAAAGAAAGATGGAAACTGAGCGCAGAGAATAAACACTGCTGAAAGAAGCTTCAAATCATGAAACTCCAGGCGATGACCAAAACTCCAACAAACTCCTTGATGTCCACGAGAAACAGAAACCACGTGCTAGAAAAGGAAATCGCGACCCGCAAAATCATGAACTAGGAACCACGTTCAGCAAAATATGACATAGGGAGGTAGACGCCACTAAAAATACAGAAATAAAAGCTGTCGAAAAGGATTCACGAATTGTAAAAAATAGCCTCTAGAGAATCGCGATTAGTAACTGGGAAAGTCGCGACTTCAAACAACGATTTAAAAACATTTATCCATGAAGAAACAAGGCCGCAACGATAGTAGAATGCAGAGGCCGTAAAACGACGGCCAAGAACAAAAACGCCCATGAAAACGACCAACAGATGACGCCTCCAAAAGACAAGATCGCGAATGGCCCCCTGTGAAAAAATGCGACCTCGGGAAGAATCACAATCACACAAAAAGCGCATCTCAGAAAATCGCGGATTACACAAACTCTGTGTCTGAAAGCCGAAGCTAAAGGGTCTAAGTAAAGGGGTATGGAATCACGTACGAATTTTTGCAAAGAAGGTGCTAGGAAAAAAATTCGAATTTCCCTCTCTGATACCATATTGTGGTAAATAATAGAATTCATCATATTTACAAATGAGCAAAGCTCAATATATAGAATTCAAGGAGATGTTTCTAAATAATATACAGCTAATAAAGCAGAGGATTTAGAAACACTCTAACATACAGAAAATAGAAACTACAATATTGACCATTAATAAATATTCTAAATATTATTTTAATACAGACTGCAAAAATTGTTGAGGACGGTGCAACAAAATAGAGAAGAGACTGTGAACTATGAAGGAGCTGAACTGTGAAGGTAAAACATGTGAAGGTAAAATGCATTGCCACAATCATTGAATTCACAGTCTGAAGGTAGAATGCTGTCACCGCTTCCAATCAAGGTAGAATGCCTTCAAACAAATGACAAAAAAATGTGTGTAAAACCCAGTTCTGACAAAAAAATATTGGTTGAAATCTAATTGGTAAAAAAGTCAAAAATTGCCATAACCTGTAAATACACACAATTTCACCTATTTTATTGCAATTTTTTTGTGATTATGCAGGAAAAAATTGATGAAAGACTGTTGACAGCAAGTTACCCATAAAATCATGATTTTTTAGGGGAAAAAAATGCCAAAACCTGCGGTTCGTGAATACTTGCAATTAATCATGATTTATGCTTCTATGGTCTTTAGTTTCTCCAATGGTTACATCAAACCTCAAGTCATACACAATTTATCACTGTCAAATATTACAAGTACACTTGACTCTAAAAAGATACCACAACAATGAAGTCTCCTCATCCTGATTGCTTTGAGCTATTCCATTCATGCAGCAAAATGTGTTAATGTAACATAATTAAACCAGCACCAACACAAAAATTTCAATGCATCATTAACCAACATGAGAACTTCACCAGTTGCATTTTGAATTCAGGAAAATAGGAGAGAGTGATTGAAACATCTTCACCCATAACCGACCGTTGGAGCTGCGAAGCCAATTGCTTGTCCATACCAAGTAGAGGGAAGTGTTGCTGTTTAACCCCTTGGCTATCTCTGCACAACAAGTGCAGGGGTTCATAAGAGGTAATGAGGGAGTTATTTAGTCTCTGCTGAAGCATTTCTTGCTCACAAAATTTGTCCGTAAACTTTATTTATTCTTCCCCAAAACTTTCCCAAGTATCCACACTTGATTCTTTTACACCCAAACTATATTCCTTCATTTTTCCAACTCATGGGAACACAATAGAGTCTCAGAGAAGGGAATATTACACAACACTAGGGCACACAAATTTTCACACCAACCAACATACAAGAGTAGCTTTCACAAATAAAATCCGATAAAACATTTCAAGAGGATAATAAGTGAAACTACTTAATAATGCCCATTGGACTTGTCAAGAGGGATGTCAAACAAGAAAGTTTCCAAGGGTCAACAACAGTATGGTTTTTAGCCCTTCCACACTCAACCAAAAGAATAATCATAAATCTCCTTGCATGCAAAGAGGAGCGGTTTTTCAAATAAAAATCCAATAAGAGATATTTAAAATAACAATAAGTGGAGAGCTTCGATAAAGACACATTGGACCAGCCAAGAGGGTTGTCACAAGCAGCAAGATTCAACTTATGAGCTGCAATATGTTCTCTCCCTCTTCCATATTCAGCCAAAGCATTAATTGTAATTCACATTTCATGCAGACAAGAAAAGCTTTCACAAAATAAAAATATGATAAAACACTTTCAAAAATATAACCTAAGAAGCATTTCGATAAAGCCTACTAGACCAGGCAAGAGGGATTTGGGAGTTGCAGTATATTTGTCCTTTCCCATGCCCAACCCAATAATTCTTTACATATTTGCCACATGGCCACTATTATGTCCCTTTTTTTCAAATTAAAATAATTAATAATATTATTTAAGTTGGGCTTGATAATTTCTAATTTAAGGGCAACTTAGTAATATTTTTATAATTAAAATAAAAGGCGTTTTTAAACACTAGTACTAAAATAAAAGTATTTTTAAAAATAAAAATAAAAATAAAATAAAATAAATATTAAAAAAATATTTTTAAATACTTGGAGGGAAATTTAGGACCCAAGGGTCCAATTAGAAAACGTATATCAAGGAGGCGCTTGTCCTCATTTTATCATTCATTCAAGTTATCCTCTTTGCATTGAATTTTTAAATTTGAGCAGTTTATTCAATCTAGTGCATCCAAGGATGAAAACTCTTGGTTTGTTTGGGGTTTGAGAGGATGAAAACCCTCTTGAATTCCACATTTAGGATAAAGGACGAAAACCCTTGTTTCCAATCTTGGGTGATTACATCCGAATATCATGATTGTCTTGATTTGTGGAGGATTTGGATTTTCCTTTCAAACCCTCTTCAATTCCACATTTAGGATAAAGGACGAAAACCCTTGTTTTCAATCTTGGGTGATTACATCTGGGAATCATGATTGTGCTGATTTGTGGAGGATTTGGATTTTGCTATAGTGTTTTTGGCAAGCAAATATCATCATTTCATCACCGAAGCATATTTGAAGGTTTATATATTGAGTTTCAGATTTTTGGCGAATTTTTGGCATCCTAAAGGGTTGGATCTGAGTTGTTACAGTCATACCAGCTGTTGGTCACATCATTTCTTCATCCAACATAAGTGATCAGCCTATTGGAGTGAAGCACCATCATTTCGAGGGATATATTAGTTAGATTTGGGCATTTTGCATGTATTTCCACATTAATAAGAGCTGGATATGAGTTGCCCTAGCTGTGCACCACATTAAGGAAGTGAAAATTCAGTCATCTAGGGCACTTTACTAGTCACACCAGCTGCTGCACACATCGTTCAGTGATCATTCATTAGCAAAATAGAGAATAAAATCATGTTTTGACATGTTGCCAATTTTTCCAAGACAAATATGATTTTACCAGCATATTGTGACCATTTTGTAAGGTTTTCAAAGCATATCAGACTGCACCAACCAGCCATACATTTTCAGCCAGCTGCTGTACCATCTAGAATTTCAAGAAAATTTAGAAATAATTAAGTTGTTGCTGAGTGAGGAGATTTCCTGTACCATACATCATCTACAAAAATCAGAAATATTTATGTGAGCAGGGCGAATGCAAATCTGAGGGTTTTTGGAGGAGATTTCAACCATTTAGGGTGGTTGCAGCCTTTATTAATTGCTGCCATTAATTTTTGAGCAAGGGCGACTCTCATTGGAGGGCTTCTATGCTGATTTCCAGCCCTTTTACAGGCCATTCAGCTGCAAATCTAGGGTTGTGAGTGTATTTACTAATTTATATCATTGTACTACATTTCTAGGAGTTGAAATAAAAATTTCAGAATTTATGTGACGATTCCAATTCGCTGTCATACCATTTATATTTTCAGATCTAAGTGAATTTTGGTCCTATGAGGGTATATAAGAGTTTGGTAATGTTTGCCATAAATTTTCCAGCTCTAGCATTTATTTTTACAACCACTAGCAGGGTTGTCCCCTTCCCTAAGGCATTATGAAAAGCTTGTACCCCCTCACTTTTTACAAAGAGTGAGATAAAGAGGTGTGTAGCACCCACAATAGTGGCTTTAATGTGCTCCCCTCATCAAACGCACAATGGAGACCTCTAGAGACTTCTGGCATTTATAAATTTCACGGTGCAACCAGTTCCTTTGTGATAACCTTCTTACAGCATTATCTCCTTACCAAGTATTCACATGCATTGGATTTTAGTTTACCCCTCACTTAATGCACAGCTGAGGCCTCTAGCCACTTCCGACATTTGAAATCAACTTCACAGTGCAACCAATTCCTCTATGATAACTTCTTCCCTTCATTATTCCCTTCATCCAAAGTATTCACACACATGTTGGCAACAAGCAAGCAAGGGGCAGAGAAAATAAAGCAATCGCCTTGTTAACATAACAATCTAATGAACAAAACCTCTCTTTAGTTTTTCAACAAACATATAGGCTTCACTAAATACCTTAAATGTAGTCTTCAAGCTAAGGAATTGGCTTCTGTTCCAGCCTTCAATTCCCACCAATCACTTTCAAAACCACTTCCTAGCAAAACCACTCATTTTTTTCCATTTAGCTAACCACAGAAAGTTTTTCTATTATTCCAACATCATTCAAGTACCCGAACCATCCGGACATCATGCTAGTAACCAGGCAACCCTCTCCCCCCTTCCTGCCCCCCTCCTCTTTAGAGGTCTCTTATTAATTATTATATAGTTCCTTCTCCACCCATTGCAGAGAAACTTGATTATGTGATAAATCTCGGGATGGGATTATGACATTTGTTGTTGAAGTCTCCGTTCTTTTTCTTCTCCCTATAGTTTTTTTGGCAGCAGTGATTTGACACAGGAAATCAGATTTGCAGGCCTTCCTTTAATTTATCTTCTTTTTTTGTCCTGTTCTTTTCTGTTGTTATTTCCTGATTTAATGATCTCCTTTAATTTAGCACCCCTTTTTCTCATGTAAAAGTCATTTCTTTTGAAAAGCTCTTCATATATGTATACAAAATATTCAAGGGGCTAGATTGCCATTAAGATTTTACACATGCCTTTATCCATTAATCATTTTAAATGCCTTTTTTAATGCAAGCTTTCACTTTTTAAAGGGGAAATATCTTTATCATCTTGGTTGTAAATTCGGTGACGACGCACCCTGCTGGATTAACGGCATTAACTGGTTATCTTAGAATGATCAAATCTTTCAGAGTATAGCAATTATTTAGTTGACGGATAGGTACATCAGCAAATAGCACGTTAATGGAGTTTCTTTCTGTTTTCCCACTTTGCCGAAATCACCCAGGTCAACTCATTGCTGGGTTAACTCAATTATCCTCCCATGGAACTGTGCACCTCCCTTCATCTCTGCTTGGTTTGCATATATGTCCTGTGATCTGCACACAAGCCAGATAGAATCACGACATCTCACATATAACATGGCAAACTAAATATAATCATCCATATTCCAATTTAGATAAACATAATCGTCATGAATCATCAATAATCCCATTATGTTACCTCGACAATGCCACATCATGATAACCATCTTACCAAGAATAGCTAATATTAATAAAGTCTTATAAATATGTTTGATGCATGGATAATATATTGCCAGTGTGTCCAAGTCACAGAAGCAAAATTGTACAACTTATTTTTAATAAAATCATATTGCTTGATAAAACAGGGGCCAAAACGATTCTCTAGATAGATCTACAAAAAGGGTCTCTCCTGGGGCACTACAATTAAATAATCTCTATTAAATTAGTTATTTATAGACAATATTCTTTGTTTGAAAAATATTCTATATTTTGCATTTTCCATTTTTTAAAATTTCCAAACTTTTTTGTGCAAATTTATTTTACATTTTTTTGAACCTCTTATGTTAAATCTTTTTATGGACCTGTCTACCATGGGATAGACTAAAAATATGTATGAGTTTGTTTGACCTATACCTTGAGAAGCAAATATAAGTTTTCAGTTTTACAGAGTTACCTTAAGGGGAAATATGAAAAAGGGGACATCTAGACCTACCCCCAAAATCCTAGAGACGATGTTTGAATATGAAAATAACATGGGGGATGGATGAGAGGACACGGTGCCAATTGGTTGGGACACCCCCTTGGAACATGGTTTTTTTGGACAATTGGAAAGCCACAGAAAAAAGTGAACTTATAAAAAATGCCACTACTACCAAATTCCAATACTGAAGTAGTGACAGTCTCGAAATTATTTGCTTGGATTCTGAACGAAAGATATTGATTTGCATATTCAGAGAAAAGTTTATATTTTCTTTTACATGTGCCTTTTCCATTTCTATGTATTACATTAGTTGACTCTCTCGTAGTGTCTACTACATAGAGAACCTGACTATCTTTGTACTTGCCTGTTACTTCTTCATTTAGTGGAATTGATGAAGCCTGGAGCAACAGTAATACTGCGGAATGCCAAAATTGACATGTTTCGGGGGTCTATGAGGCTGTCAGTTGATAGATGGGGACAGATTGAACCAACAGAAGATGCCAATTTTGAAGCGAAGGAAGATAATAATTTATCTCTGATAGAATTCGAGGTTATCACTGTTGTTGATTGAATTGTTATTTATGTCATAAGTTGGATGTGTTTTGTACAAGTTAATGGAAAGTAGAGTAAATTTCTTGTTTTTTAAAAACTATTTGTACCAGCAACTAAAAGTAAACAACTTTGATTTTATGAGGAGTTGAGCATATGGCTTGAAAAATGTATTCCGGCCTACGTTGAGTACCTTCTTTTGCTTTATCTTTGCTCTATGTTGGGGCTCACATGTACACTTTCTTTCCAAAGTAATTAGCGACTTGAAAAATTATTTTATTGTTAATACTCTCGTATTATAAATCATTGTTTTTTAGCATGCCAGATCAACATCTATTCAACTGAGATAGCTCGGGTGTGAAGTATATTTAAACAGATATTTTTCCTATAAAGGTCATGAATACTTGCCTTTGCTTTATTGTTCTCAAAGGGTTGTAAATGTTTGTTTTTGCTTCCATTCACCGATTCTCTTCATTATATTTGCTGTCTTCTATACCATGATGGTATTTAGCATTTGAATTATATTAGTACTGCATAAGCTATGTTGACAAAAAAGCCTTACTACATTTGTATGTACTTTTTTTACAACATGCTTCTCTCTCTCTCTTGAATATTTTTTTTTTTTGAAGTGAGTATTTTTCTTGAAATACATGCTGCTCTCTCTTGAAAAAATAATCCTGTTACTGCACAGCTGATACTTTCTTCTACTTAACAAGCTTTTGACCGATACAGGAATTTTCTTGAATCTGTATAGATGGTTACAATACCGTAGCAGTGCATTTATAACTTTCATGTATTTCTCTCAATCTCCTGATGAATTTGATGGATCATTTAACCTGTTGTTACACAACTAATCTTTTTTTCTGCTCAGATGGATTTTATTTTTAACGGATAATAGAATATTGTAGTATCTGTATAGATGGATAGGATACTGTAATACTATTTCCTTTTTCTAGTACCTGTATGGATGGATAGGATATTGTAATAGTATTTGTATCGAAGGGGCAATCAGGGCTTGGTTAGAAGAAGTGGACTTGGGAGGAGTAGTGGGCTCGCTGCAACCTCGCCTGCCACTAGGGGAACCCCCTCAAGGCCATGCCTCTTTGCAGGGGGAGAGGACACAATCTCGAGAAGGCTCATCATCTTGGGAAGATCCATCCATCGGAGAGGCCGAAGCACTGATAGTCAAGTGATCATCTAGTGCATTCTTCCACCACGTAGCCGCGCCCTTACGACGAGAGTGACAACAAATGGAGGCCAAGTGGCCAATAGAAAAACATCGTCTACATATGAAGGGAAGGCCCTCATAGTCCAAGTGTTGCGTCCAAGGTCATCCCCCCCCATCAAAACTATATCTCCATGAAAGAGGTTTGGAGATATCAATATCCACCAAGATATGAGCAAACGTAGAGTGTCCCATAAATGAAGTAGTGGAGTCAACTTTCAGGAATTGACCAATTGCATTGTTGATGGCCTTGTAGCAAGAATCCTCGCAGAATTGGAGAGGGAGATTCAGAAGCCTAACCCATATTGGTCTGATGTTGAGAGGTTCGATGATTGTGTTGAAGGAGAGACCATGGTTTGATTGAGGAGTGCACTCCTTACAACCAAACCCTATTGTCCAACACTAAATCCCTCTCCTTAGAGGTCGCAAAAGTCATAATGAAGAAGCCCCTTGCACAGGGGAAGAGCTCGATCTCGCCCTCCACAAGGGGCTTCCAAGAATCTAGGACCTGTTTGTGTAGATCGGGGAGGGAAGCCCACAAATTATTAAATCTGCATATTACTCCATTGTGAAGATAAAATTCTTCATTTTTGATAACGTCTTGGCCACACACCACAACTAGGGATGAAGGAGCACATGACAGTGGCCGAATCAAAGAGGGGTGGGCTTGAGCCCTTGAGCCAGTAGCAACTGCATAGAATTGAAGGGGGACCACCCTTCACACCTCCATAATCACCATGCCCAGTAAAAGGTGCAGCCTGCATCGTCCCATGCACCCTAGTCGGCTACAAAACAGTCTGTTGGACTCCTCCCACTTCAAAATCAGCCTCAACTCCTCCAATACTACAAAACAAAGCACAAAGATTGGGCGTAATGTGCCCTTCAACACTGTTTGCAACACCAGCAACACGAACAATAGAGGAAACCGTCCCAGGGATACCAACAATTTTGGCGTTGTGAAGACCATTTCCCACACCACCACTCGCAGTAGAGAAGCCAATCCTATGACATACATGCAAGCCACTCCGTAGATGAGAATCAGTAGAAGCTCCTGGGGAAGAAGAATGTATTCCAAGGAGCTTAGGAATAGGCCCTGCAACAGCCAATGTGTCAGCATTTTGAAGGTTGTTTATTGTATATGTTATGGGGTTGCTAGCTTATTAATAGCAAGCTATCTTTTGTGTGCAAATTGTTACATGGTTATTGTTACGGGCTTGCCAACTTATATATGACATGCATCATACAATGTAGGCTAGCTAGGCCTATCTCCACTCCCCTTACTAGGAAAAAAAAATTAGGGTTCGACACCATGCTATTTTTTGTTGGACCAGTAAGGATTCGAACCCAAGAACTCTTATGTACATGATGGGATGCTCTACCATTGAACTACTAGTCCTTTTTATGGCCAAGCTTTTTGATAGTCACCTTATTATCATTTAGATGTGGTTCAATTTCTTCAACACAATTGAGGTGTTAAGTCTTTTGTTGTTTCAAATTTCAAATTTTAATTTTTGAAAATATTAAAATTTAAAATATATGTAACCAGTTTATGGTGATTAATAACTAGCTAAAACAAAATGAATTTGGAGTTTAACCTTCCATGAGGTTAAAATTTTAAATTCTCAAACTTCATACAACCAAATTCATTTATATGTATCCGAATTATGTTGTTTAATACCTAACTAAAATGGATTGGCAAGGCCTTGGGTTACCAACTGAACTATCAATACTTCGTAGGTTGAAAATGTGAAGTTTAACCTTATGTAAGTCTCAACATTGAAAACTTGTAAGTTACACACACACACTTATATATTACTAGTTACAATGTTTAATATCTAACCAAAATAGATTGGTGAGGATCTGCACCTATTTCTCAAATATTGGTTTAGGTGGTTAATATACCAATTGAATTGTTGATCCTTCGTGGGTTCAAGATTAGGAGTATTAACCTTTCATAAGGTTAACTTCCTACCCCCTCCACTGCCCCCCACCCCCCACACACACACACTATATATATATATAGGTTGTGGTGTTTAATAGTTGGGGGTGTTTTTTATTCATTAATTGACATTGGTAAATCAGAGCAAAGAAGTTTGATTTTTAAGAGGGCTAACATATGGTAGAAATTGGCTTCTTCATATGTTCAAACCTTTTTTTGTTCACTAGGAATGAAGTTTTGTTAAATGCAAGGCTTTCCGATACTATAAAGGATGCGGTTGGGATTGTAATCCGAGTGACTTTGGTGGAATGGATACTCCTAAGTCCTTGGCTCTTAGTTGAAGAGGTATCGACTTAGGCTCATGCTCCCAATACCAACACATTGCAAAAACAATTGAGTTTGGTATAAAACCTTCCACACACACAAAAAAATAGTAAAAAAAATCCTTTTACTTCATTCTTATTTTACTTTGGGGTTTGCACTATTGTTTAGGTTACATGTCATATTGTAAGTTTGTGTGTCACTATTCATTAGCATTTTAGACCAGTATATATTTTATTTTACATAAATCTAGGCTAATTAAATAAATGCACACAATCAAAGCATAAATTAATCTATATTTAATTAATTTAGAGGAATTGAGGGAGTTGGGAATTGATAATTAAAATGTTATTTTTGGAAATTAAATGTGAGAGGATTAGGGTACTTAGCTATTAGAGTAATGATGAAGAATATGCTAATGCATTGTAGAATTGATTCATCAATGTTTAGAAATTAATGCCTTAGAATTTTTTGTGGGTTGATCCCAATTGGCTCGGGATTCATCTTGCACAATGTGAAATTGACCTTTGAGGCGCAACCTTGATCTGATAGTATGCACACTTCTACGACTTGGTCCTCTGAGATCTTTGCTATCTATTGATGTGTAAGGATTGGTGGTATTTAAAAATACCTTAGGGACATTGCTGAATTGCAAGGGTCAAGTTCTTCTCAATCAACCCCCTTGATAGATTGACTTTATGACCTTGGGCATTGATCTAAGACAAACCCAAGCATGTAATGGTCTATATGCAAATATCTATGCAGAGGCATTCGTTTTAGTGCTCCAAACAAAAGTGTTCCTATAATGAATTCTCCTTGAATGTAGATATTGCTTAATGTTCCATGATGTGTTTAAATGCATAAATGAATGTCCTCAAATACCAAGACATAACTAATAGTTGCACAAACATTTACCAAGTCAGCTCCTAATGGCTATTGGAAAAGGCTAGAGTTAACAATTTTAATTTAAAAAATTTGAATTTAGGGTCAATCTCAGTTGGCATGAGATTGATCTAGGACGTGGAAATGGAGATCTTGAAGCAATGAACAAATGTATGGAAGTAAGGGCTAATAATGGAGCGAATGTGCTAATAAGGCTAGGATAAGGTTGAATATATTAAAATGCGTGTAAATGGGAACGGGTAGGAATTGGGGAATGAGCCAAACTTAGCACAAGAGTGTGCCACTTGTCGCTATGTAATTGTATTAAGATATTTTCTCAAAATGGTCCCAAAACTAAATGGAAATTGACATGGTTATGTAAATTTCACCATTAAATTTTGCTTCCACTTTGAGGTGCATGTGAATTCTAAAACGAGCATGTATTTTTTTAAGTGTGAGTATTCTCAATTATGCATAAAAAGTTAATATTTAGACAAAAGGTAATGGGGTCCATCTAAAGTAATGGACTTATCTTGAATTCTTTGTGTGGTCCTCTCCTTGGTTTGAGTGCACCATAGGAAGCTACAAAATAGAGAAAACATATGGAATGAGTAGCTTATGTAACACGAGTGAAATATGCACAAATAACAAGTTTGCTTTTACTATCTAAGAAAATGTGTAAGTAGGAAAAAGAGAAGGGTTAAGGGATTCCACGTGTACAGAAAGTGATATTGAAATACTTTGTCTAGTGTGGCGATAGTAATGTGGTATGATACTTCAGGCATGGCCATGTATTGTGATCAAAATCCGATTAGAAATGGGGATTAGTCTTTGTGTAGCATAATTCACTACTTGAAATCTCAACATAGGAATGTTGTGACGATATATGTGCCCCTCCAATTGGTTGCATACAACATGTGCAAGGAATTGGAGGAGAGGAAAAACAATACATGAAAAGTAAATGTAATATAAGGAGATGTAAACATGTAAGTACATAGATCATGTGAAGTCATGGAATAAGTGTCATATAGAGGATTGTTTGACAAACAAGTAGGAGAATATCAAATGATAAGTGTGTAAAGCTCATAAATTGGAGATAATCATCAAGGCATATGAATTTGCCCCCAACATAAGCAAATGAAAAAGGCAAGGTGGCTCTAGCGACACAATATATGTGGATATGGGTAAGGTATGGTGTCTCCAATGTGGCTCTTAGGACCCTGATAAGGCATGCGACTACATAGTAGGATGGGGAAGGCATGATGCCCTCATTGTAAAAGGATAGCTAGTGGAATATGATAAGGCATGTGAGCACAAAATGACATGGAAGACATGATGCCCCTGATGTAAAAAGATAGCTCTAGAAACATGAGAAAGCATGTGATCACATAATGATATTAAAGATACAATGCCACTAATGTAAAAATATAACTCTAGAAGCATAAAAACACAATATAGTGTGGGGAAAGCATGGTGCTAAAAAAGTAGCTCTACAAGCATGATATGGCAATTAAAGCACACATAATAGCACTATGAGACATAAGCAATGAATGTAGGAGCATAAGATCAAACATAGACATAAGATAATGGCATGATAAGACTCATAAACATCTTATATGCATGCAATTAAAGCATGGTAAGGATCATAAGCATGCATGTGTGGGCAAACAAGTGAATCACAAGCAAAGAGAGATCATGATAAAGAAAGAACATAAAGATGCATAAGGAACCACAAAAGTATGAAACAAATAGGAATATGAATTATCAAAGTGGGAAAAAAGAGCAAACTAAAGGGCAAATAAATGCAAGGACCTTGCAATAGGCAAAGAAAATGTGAACAACCATAAGCGTAAGGAAGCAAACAATGTGAACAGCCATAAGATCAAACAAGGAAAAATGCATGCCAAGTGGTGGAAAACAAACATTAAACATGAAATAGAATGTGAAATCAGCACGTGAAACCCAACAAACAATGCGTAATCAAAAAGGGAAAAGAGTAAGGAAGCAAGCAAAAGATCAAATGAAATCTATAAATATAGGCATATAGATATATATTCTATGTTGATGCTAATGAATTATTGAACGAATCTAGGACAATCATCATCATCCTCCAAAAGATCATCGTCATCTTAGCATATGTCATCATAATGTTCTAGATTAATTCTTGCATTTTGTTCCTCATGACTTGCTTTTTTATGACACGTGTTTCATCTTGGCAATCCTTTGTAGTTTTCACAAACATGTTAATAGATGGCACATCAAGTATTTCTTTCTTGACCCATTCTTGTTTCTTTGATGGTGGTTGTGCATAAATGTTTGGCATTTGATGCACCACAACACTTTGCTTTGGTACCTATATGTTCTCTTTTGCATGAAATTTCTGTTTTTTCTAATACTTTTGTAGCTTCTTTTGTTTATTTCTTTGGCATATGAGTGCTTTATTCATTGACCTTGGGTAGGGTAATTTGAGGCTCTTCATATTTTGGAGGATATACTTCTTGTTTCAACCTCTTTTGAATTCTTTCTATTTTATCCAAGTGTATCTTGTATAAATCATGGATAATGTCATCCCTCTCATAGGGTACACCTTTTGGTGTTGTAACAAATGTGTCTAATATAAAGAGACTAGCATTGGATATTGGCTTGTGATGGGTTCTTTCAACTTTGACAACCTTTCCTTTGTGTACAAATTTTAAACATTGATGCAAAACGAAAGGAACAACTTTACATTGTTCAACCCATGTTCGACCAAGTAATACACCAAATCTATCAGATGATGGAATCACGACATAAGCTTGGTATTTCTTTTGGACCTACTTTGAAATGTAGAATAATGCATCTTGATGTATTGATTAACATTCCATTAGTCATCTTCAAAGAAATCTTGGAATGTGCATATTGTTAGTGTCTAATATGACTAGTAGATAAAAGTTTTTATGTACATATTTTATATTAACATGCCAAATCAATAAGAAATTGAGTGAGTGATGTACATTTGAGATTACTAGTTATGCGTAATGGATTGTAATAATTCTCTTGTGAGATCTCCTCATTGGAAAATGTGATAAATGGAGTAGGAGAAGAAGAAGACGCAACTTAATCTCAATTGAACCCCCAAAAGTTTGTAAATGTGATTCATCTTGATGTTCTACATGTCAATCATCCGTAGTGTTATCATCCACATGTATATTATCCATAGTAGTAGTATTTTGTACCTCAATATTATTTGTACAAGAGGGGAATGGATTAGTGTAAATTTTGGAACACTTGTGCAAGTGCAACCAGAGGATTCCCATCATCATTAACACCTTCCACATGGATCATGTTGTTTTTGACATTGATAAAAAATGGGATTTGAAAGGGCCCGAACCCTTTTACAATAAAGCATCCAAAAGGCAGATGGAACAAGTACCATGAGATGTGGGACTTAACAACATAGAATAAAATGATAGCCCCACTGCAACACAACAAAAAAACACAACAAAAAAAACACCCATGGATCAGAAAGCTACACAATACCTGATCCTGATCTAGCAAACCTAACACCGTTAATCCGAGGGTGAGAAGCAGAAATAGATTTTGGGAGTTTTTCCTCAAGAAAACCTTGAATCCAAATCCTCAGACCAAGTAGAGAGAAGGGAATCCTCAACCGATGCCTCCACTAGAGGCAACTCACGAAGAGAGGGGGACAGATCTATCCAGAACGTAGGGATAGCCAAAGACAAAGCTAGAGCATGGATGTCCACACCTCCCATCAGGGGGGGGCATGGGGCAACAATGGACAAAGGGGCATACAAAGCCCAGTTTGAAGAAGAGGATTGGAGAGGAGTCAGGGGGCTCGCTGAAGCCACACCTACCACCAAGGGACCCCCCTCGGGAACATGATTCAACACAGTAGAAACAACAGGAGAGGACACAAAATCCTAAGGAGGCTCATCATTATGAGAAGAATTGTCCATCCGAGAGTAAGAAGCGTTGATAGTCAAATGGTCAGAGAGGGCATTTATCCACCATGTATCATGTTTTTATCAATAAGATCTTGCACTTTATGTTTTAGACCCATGCATGATTGTGTGTTATGTTCTTTGATTCTATGAGCTGCAAAATGCTTGTTGGCTATATCTCTTTGGAAGTGGCTTGCTGGGATCCAATTGACAAATAGGAGGAAGAGTAATCAAATTAGTGCTTAATAAACATTGAAGTACATCATCCAAGGATTCTTGCAATTTTGTGAACTTTTGAGGGACATTTTGTTTAAAGGAAAAGTGGAAGTCGTAACAACTTGGTTAGTAACTTCCTTTAAATCATTACCCTTAGAAAAATTGTTTTAATGCTTGAAATTTAGAAGGGTAAGAGGATGAACCATATTCGAACACATTTCATGCTAGCAAGTTGGATTCAACCATTTTCAAATGTGCAAAAAGATTCATAAAAGATGTAAAACTGTTTAGATACTGTACGCTCAAAATCGTGACTCCGATTGCTTAGGGCTGTCGGGTCGGATTTTGGTGCGCACACAGACCCTTCCCTCCTTGCCACGGGGCGATCCACCATGTCACTCCCACTCTCGTGGAAGTAGCCAGTCAAGAGGAGGCGAGACACGGTGGGGGTCTGGCTCGTTGGAGAGCTGGACTTCACGGAGAGGGGTCGACAAGTTCTGTGGCCTTTGTTGTTGTGTGCTAAGTTGAATGTTTCGTTCAATGGTAGTAGTTGTTGAGATAACCCTATGACCCAAAGGGTCACTAGTTTCTCTTCTCCTGTTGGGGTTTCTTCTATTCCACCTTTATGTGGGTAAGCCATTTCTTTCGTTTATGTCCTCGTCTTTCAATTCATTGAATGAGTTCTCGTTGTATTTGGAGTTGTCTTTGTTCTTCTATTAATAAGAGGACAAATGGGTCTTGTTGTGGTAGAGTAAATGTCTCTTGTTGTTGTCATGGATTGATCTCCTTGATCTCGTCACGGATAGCCCTCACCCACTCTCCTCTCACTCCTAGGGACATTCGTGAGCTAAGATCTAGAGGTAAATGTGTGATGACCAACCTTAACTAGACTTAGGATTTTGACCTAGGGTTTAGTTGACCTAGGGTTTGACTACGCTTTGACTTGTTTTTACCTTGTGATGTGATCAAGGGTTTGATTGAATCATTTTCCTGTGATTAACTCGTGATGGTATCGAGGGTTTGCAAGTTTGTCTTTTCTAGGGTTTCTATATGCATGCAAAGCTAAATGATATGCAAACATTTTTTGTGCTTTTTTAGTATTTTGGAAATAAAAGTGCTCTTTAATCTATGAAAGGGAAATATGAATGCAAACTAATATGATTTTTCCTAATGCAAGTTTAATCTATGTTTTTGGGTTTTTGATTGTTTTGAAGTAATCTAATCTAAAAAGGGAAATTGCTTCTTCAAATAATCTAGATTTAGGAATATGAAAACAATTATTCTAACATACAAGATCTAACTATCAAGGAAAAAACAAAGATTCACTGTTCCCAAGAGCAAATTTGGTTTTTTAAATATTATGACTTGAATAAAGCAATAAAGGAACCTAAAAGAATGAAGATTTGTGTGACTCCACTACCCTCAGAAATCTTTGATGTTGGCAACCTCGAGTCCTTTTGAAGCAGCGGGAAGACCTCTTGACGACAAAATGACACAAAGAAGCAAAAAGAAGCTTGTTGAAGCTTGAAAGAGCTCAATGAGAGCTTTGGTTGAGCACAATGGCGTTGAATGAAGCAGCGTAATGATGCTTGGTTGAACAATGAATAAAGCAAAAGTCACCTTCGTCCTGTGAGAGCATTTGAATGCTAGTTTGGAGAGCAAAAACTGGCAAGAGCTGTGTGCACAATGAATTTGCCTCCCTTTGTGCTTGAGGGAGGGGGTATTTATAGGTTTGAGGAATGGAATTGTTTGAGAAGTTAACTCATTTGATTGATGAGTTAACAAGGATTGATTGGGGAGTTAACAAGGTTGATTACCCAGTGAACTCAGCTAACTATGGAGTGATAAATCAATAATAGCTTATCACTGAAGGGAATTGGAGTTGAGAGGATGCATGAGATTGATTGAGTTGTTAATTTTAGATCAAATGGAGTTAATTATGCATGTGTGGGTGCATGAAATAGTCAACTCCATATTAGGCATAAAAAATCATGCGAACTGGAAGAAAAACGAGCGAAAACGGAGCTAAAACGAGTGAGAAACTCGAGTTTTTTCGCGGCTGGAAACGTGACAGGGTTGCCCCTTTTGTTAGATGGTTCACCCGGGGGCGACCCTAGGTCGTCCGAGGGAGATCCGGGCTTGACAGGATTTTCTGGAGAATTGCAAGGTGAGAAATGACATAAGAGAGGAAAATGAGGGGTTCTGCCTCTGGAAACAAGTCAGTCCTGTGGAAGAATCCAAATCTCCACTTGCACCTGCAGGATCTCCCAGGGGAGATATGGAAATAATAGAGGGAGATTTGGATTGGTTAAGCAGAACTGAAAACATAAAGTGGCAGATGGTTAGGGGGACCTCTAGAAGGCTTTTAGGGGGTGCAGATGATGAAAAACATAGGGGAAAGGTGAAAACTCACCTAGAAGATGCTTACAAAGCTTAGGAGCAAGGTCAAAAGCTCAGAAAATGCAAATCGACAAGTGTCACAAAAAGTGTCGAAAAGCGTCACAAAAAGTGTCGAAAAGCGTCACAAACGGGGAGAGGGAGAAAATGACAAAGAGGAAACAACACTGGAGAAGAAGGACACGTCATCAAGAGGTTTGTTGCTTAGAGGACATTATTTCACGCTTACTTGTACATGACAAGGATTAAAATCATCATAGGGGTCCTCGTGGAGGTTGTGTGATTTTTGTGCTTACATATTTGCTCCCTCGGGGACGGTAGTCTACATGAAGGGTAGGTACCGTTCCCGAACTAAGCCTTCCCTGTTTGTCGATTTTCTCGCAATTGTACCTACAATAACTAATATTAGTCCGGCACTTAAATATATCAAAACAAATAATGAAAATTGAAATGACGAATTTACCATGGATCGTTCGAGTTCGACTAGTTGTTTGCCTTTGTCAGTTTAGACCTATAGGAATGAAAGCAGGCAAAATGACGCACGAAAAAGATACATAAAAGCAAAGAACTAATCTAAAATGCACAAATGAAACTAAGCTAAGGGCAAACAAAGCAAGTCAAATTGTGAGATCAGAGCGAAACGGTGATGGAATCGATCGTGTGAGCAGTTGTTGGAAAGGTATCGTCGAGGAGACCACAAAGATGGCCACCTCTTCTTCAGCCGTGGAGAATCAGGTACACAAACAGTGAAAAACCCCTTTCTAAACCTTAGTTTGAATTTTGTGAAAATTCTCTTGAAATTGTCTATTTTTTTCAATTTTTCTTGTTGCATTGTCTCTGTTTCGTCGTTTAGAGCAGGATAGGTTTTTTGTTTTCTAAAATCGGCCAAAAAATGAAGTTTTTAGAGCAGTTTTTGATTGAGGGATCTCCCTCTAGAGTCACCCCTTTTGTTAGGTAGGTCACCCGGGGGAGATCCTGTCTGACAGCAGGGTCGCCTGGGGGAGATCTTGCAAAACAATAGGGTTGCCAGGGGGAGGTCCTGCAAAACACCTGGGTCACCTGGGAGTGACCCTGTTGGGTTGATTTTGACTGAAATTTCATGTTGTTTGACGCTTGTTTCACTCTGATCTAACATGTTTTGGCTAGTGTATTCGCCTGTTTATTGCAATTTTGAGGGGTTATGAGGTTTTCTGTAATTTTATGATTTTTTAGGGATTTTTACGTGTTTACGAGATCTAATCTAAAGTTCTTTTCTAAATCTTGGAGGACATGCGTATCCGATGGAATGGATGCCGGGAGCAGGGATGGCTCTCAGCAATGTTTGCTTCACTAAGTAGTGAGGACCGTGCTATTTTGAGGAGGGCAGGTCTAGCTAGAGTTTTTCATGTGGTTGTTATTCACCATGTGTCCCGTATATGCTATGACATTCTGACTTAATGGGATGCAGACAAAAACACATTCAGCTTCCCACAAATCTCTGGAGAGTGGACCATCACTCTGTATGATGTGTATCGTATACTTAGGGTTCTTGTGAGAGGACATCCTATAGTCCTTCCAGCTAGCGAGTCCTTCGGGGACAAGGCATCCTGGGCAGAGTTCATGGGGGTTAGTCACCCCGAGGATCGGACAGGGGTTCAACTCACTTTTGTGCCTCGACTTCGCATCCCACTTTTGAGGAGATTCTTGATTGGTTTGATTGCATTGAGGCTGTCGGGAGACAAGGCCTCGGCTCATTTGAGATGTTGTTGGGCACCCATCATTCGTGGTATTGAGGAGGGCATAGTTTATGCTTAGGGACCGAACATCTTGGCCATGGTTTATAGGGACTTCTATCGTATTTCATGGTGAGGTGCTCTAGCTTTTAGCCACTCTTCTTTGATCATGACATGGATATTTAAGCACATCAGACCCTATCAGAAGCTCATTCTGATTCTAGATAGACGTTTACTGAGAGCAGCTAGATGGATGCATGTAGGTCACTTTGATGCTTTTTTACCCACTGTTGCTACTCTTACAGATGACGAAATGGTCTTTGATCCTTATTGTGATATGGAGGGATCTTGGGCCCGTGATGGTGAGGTCAGAGAGTATTGTTGTGGAGTATCTGAGATTTTAGATCATAATGGTCTAGTTGAGGCCCATCGTGTTGATCGTGTTTCACAATAGTTTGGCGAGGACTTCCCTAAGGAGTTGTTCCTAGTGTCCACTTGTTACAACATTGTTCAGGAGATGGGTGAGATTGGATAGAGGTCAGTTTTTTGGACTCCTTTGACTCCTGGAGTCTTCATTACTAGAGTTCCGAGAGGAGGACAGAGGGGAGGGAGAGGGAATCCTTCTCGATCTCTCATTGTGGCTGTGGATTCAGAGTCTACTGATGAGGACTATGTTCCAGATGATGATTTTTCAGACGAGGGTTTTAATGATACTGATGATGTAGATGATGCTCTTGATATCCCTGAGGGTCCCCTTGTTGTTCCTTGACCTCCTCATTTAGATGAGGTGGTGCAACAATTTGACCCTGATTGGCAGCCTGGTGATCCATGTAAGTTTAGTTTATTTGTTTGTCATACTTTTGTCCTTTCTCTTTTCATGGGGAATTGACTTGTTTTTGTCTTTTGAATCGCTCTTTCAGGTAATGTCAGAGAGTGGAGGGACTTTGTTTGCGAGATTAATGTTGGCTTGGCTTCTCCCTTCACTAGGATGACTCGTGACTGCCTTTTGGATGACCCTGGTGTGCCTCCTGCTGCTGGACGACACACATATATTTTTGCTCTTGTCTATCATGGATGTCAGGAGAATGCAGACTTGAAGGCTCAAATTCACACCATTAAGGGTGAGAATCAGGTACTCCAAGAGATGGCTCGCCTTAGTTTTGGACGTCGAGATGCTAGTATGGCGGGACCTTCACAGTTACATGCTCACAGTAGAGCGCCTTGCTCCTATAGGTCTCATGGAGCGATGGGTGGTATTCGTAGATAGCGGAGCCAAAGTCCTGAGGGTTCCATTGGAGGGAACCGGCCTTGACTTCCTTTCTTGAAATCGTGCCCCCTTGCATGGGGAGCCTCTACTTCCTTTTGAGAGCATTTTGTCCTAGCTCTTTGATACTCTTGTATATGCAAACTTCGGATGTATCTATGAAAGTTTATCCTTTTATGGTTTCGCCTATCAGATTTGTACTCATCTCTTGTGCATGTTTGGAGGTTTGGGAACTTTTTGATTATGTGTTTGACCCTTTCAACTCTTTTAACAATGCAAGTATGATAACGATGACATGTTTTTGTAATTTTTTATGGCATATATATGAGATGCAGTTCACGATATGATAATGCAGGAACACAAGAAATGCTAAAATGAAACCTTTACTTCAATTGAATGTCATGAGATATGACATTTGACTTTATTGCTTTGAGACTCTTTTTCTGATTTTGGCATGAATGCAATGTGGAACAAACAATGTGACTGCTCTTAAATACGATTTTTGATTCAGGGGATTATGAGTTGTTCTGATATAAGAGACCTATTCAAGGTTGTGAGATAGGATTTTTTAAACTCAAGTGGGGAGCGGGAATGAAGATGGAGTGTTTCTAATTTTTGGCTTCGCTAAAGGCTAAACACTGATCCTTATCTAGATAAAATAAGCTAACAAGCTTTCAACTTAAACAAGCAGCAAATTTTATAGGTGTTTGCTAGACTTAGATCATAGATGGCAAGCAAGGTAGACCTGGGGTAAAAGATAAATAGGAAAGAACAAGGGTCCCTAGGTAGAAGATGATCCTGGAGACTACTAGACTCTTATCTTTGCTCAACTAGTGCGTGTGTGTGCTTTGTACCTTTCTTTCTCTGTTAGAACGTCACCCTTGAGGCTTTGAGATTAGATTGATCTCCACCTAAGAGTACGGACATTCAACAATCTTCTCTCTTTCACTCTTTTTTTTCTTTTTTAAAAATTTTTCTCGCTTGATTTTTCTCATTTTTTTAGATTCTTTGACTTTTCAAGAAATGAATGCTTTTGGAACTTTTGATATGCAATACTTTGATCTCTCAATTCTCACTTTCTGATACTCTTATTTTGATCACTCATTTTTCTTATTCACTCGGATCTTAGATTGCTTCCTCAGAGTTTTGATCTTCATGATGTTTTTGGCCAGGAAAGATAAGGGGTTGAGCGCCACCTAAAGTTTTTGTAATCTAGTTGGACTTCTCTAATACTAGGGAAGAATTGGGAAGGTCTACTTGCAAGCTTCCTTTGAACACTATAGGTTTGAATACTGACTTTGTTTAGACCTAACATCTTGACTCATTACTTGTTTGGGATCAGTGTAAAGCTAAGAGCTAGGCTTTGATTAGAATCACTGGGAATGAAAGGGGGATAATGGTGATTGTGAAATGGGGAATCTCAAGGTCCTGAAAGGATGATGAATGTCTAGGCAACACTAAACTCCTTATTGAAAAGAAAATAGTACAAGAGCATGTCACTGACTGTAATGCAAGATGAATAGAATGATACAAAAATGCAAGAAACAAATTGTTTTTGACATTTTTTTTAATGTTTTGTGATTTTTTTGGTTTTTAGATAGTATTTCTTGAGGTGAAAGGCATTAACTGTTTCACCAAATTCCTCTCCCTCCATTGTGCACAAGAGATAGACACCATTTCCAACATCTTCTTTGACCATGTAAGGACCTATCCAATTGGGTCTAAATTTTCATCCTTCACCAGCTCTTTTATCTATCAAATTGTCTATCCTAAGCACTAGATCTCCCACTTGAAAAGGTCTAGGGATAACCTTTTCGTTGTAATGCTTTTTCATTCTTTCTAGATAAGAATCATGTCTTTGAACAACTCTCAAGCGTGTTTCGTCCATCATTTCTAATTCGACCAATCTTACTACTCTATATTCTTCGTTGTCCAATAATCCTTGTAGCGACACTCGCAGGCTAGGTAATTCCACCTCCAATGGTAATACCGCCTTCGACCCAAAAGTGAGGGCATAAGGGGTGGTTCCAATTGGAGTTTGGACACTTGTTCTGTAAGCCCATAGAGCCAGTTACAACTGTAAATGCTAATCCCTTTTAGAATCCTTTACGATTTTGACAAGTATTGACTTCAGAGTTTTGTTGGTAGCTTCTGCTTGTCTGTTTCCTTGATGATAGTAGACTGAGGGAGAGTTGTGATTGATGTGAAATCTCTCACATAACTCTCTTACTTGCAGATTTTTGAATGATGAGGCATTATCTGTTACTATCACTTGGGGGATCCTGAACTGGCAAATGATTTGATTCAATATGAATTTAGCGATTATGGTCCCTGAAACTATAGTGAGAGGCATGGCCTCCACCCATTTTGTGAAATATTTTGTCGCGGTAATGATGAACAAATGTCCATCTGTCGATGGGGGAGATATCTTCCCCACCAGATCTAACCCCCTGGTCGAAAAGGGCCAAGGGGTAACGATCGGTTGTAAATCTCTTGTTTGTGTGTGGTGAACATGAGCGTAAGCCTAACATTTCGGACACCTCTTTACGAACTTAATCGCATCCCCTTGTAAACATGGCTAGAAGTATCCCATTCTGTGTATTTTCCTTGCCGTGGTGTGACCACCAAAGTTTCCTCCACAGATTCTGCTATGACACTAATATTTTTCATGCTTCTTCCTTGTCAACACATCAAAGAAAGATTCTATCTAGGCCCTTTGATAGAGCACATCATCTATTAAAACGTATCTTGTGGTGAGGACACATAACCATCTTTTTCCCAAAGGGGTCATGTTTTCCGGGTAAGTCTTGTTTGCGAGATAGTTAACAATATCTCTATACCAATATGAGGCTACATACTTCTCGAGATCAACCACACAAATCTCTTCATTAGGGAAATCTTCATTCACGGGTTCCTCTTGGGGAACCGGATTATCTGCTAACTAATCTACTATTATCTGTCCTTTGACTGCTTTTTGATTGACATAAGTTAGTTCAAACTCACTCAACAAGGTTATGAATCGGCCAGCTCTTCTCGAGAGCATGGGCTGATTCAAGAAAGTTCTCAATTGCTTGGATCATATCATAACCTTTGTTTCTAGATTCAACATGTAATGTTGCAGCCTTCGGGTCGCAAAGACTATGGCTAGACATTCTTTTTCAGCTTGGGTATAGTTCCTCTCATATTCCAACAAGGTTCAACTTATGAAATAGATGGCTCTTTCTCTTCTACCTTCATCTTCTTGAGCTAGCATGCATGCTACAGAGATATCGGTTACTTTGAAGTATAAGATGAAGGGCTTGTCATGTTTTGGTGGCATCAGCGTGGGTGGGTTTAGTAAGAATTTCTTCACCTGCTCAAATGTGTTTTGACAGTCTACCATCCAAGTAATGCCAACTTGTTTTTTCAATAACTGATTGATTGGATGAACTTTGAATAGACTATCCAAGTAATGCCAACTTGTTTTTTCAATAACTGATTGATTGGATGAATTTTGAAAGTCATGTCTGGTATGAATCATCTGATTGCACCTAATTATCCTAAGAAGGCTCTTACTACTGTCTCACTCATTGGTGGGGTTACATTTAAGACTGCTTTGACCTTAGCCAGGTCGACTTCTATCCCTCTTTGTGAGACAATAAATCCGAATAATTTTTCTGTCGTGACTCCGAAAACACACTTTTCAGGATTCAACCTTACTTTATACTCTCAAAGTCTATTGAAGACTTTGCGAAGGTCCTCCATGTGTCTTGACCTTCATTCCGACTTAGCCAGGAGATCATCAACGTAAGATTCAACTATATTGTGTATATAATCGTGGAAGATGTGTGTCATTGCTCTTTGGTAGGTTGCTCCTGTGTTTTTCAACCCGAATGACATGACTATGTAACAAAAAGTTCCCCAAGGGGTTGTGAACGTTTTTTTTGTTTTGGTCCACTTCTATGATTTTGATCTGGTTATATCCTAAAAATCCATCCATGAGAGAGAATCTCGTATCCTACCATCAAATCGACAATTTGATCAATGGATGGTAAAGGGAAATCGTCTTTTGGGCAAGCCTGATTGATGTCTCTAAAGTCGAGGCATATCCAAATTTTTCCATTCTTCTTCAGAACTGGGACAATGTTCGACACCCAATTTGAATAGTCCACTGGTTTGATGAAGCCAACATTTAACAAATTTTTTAGTTCTTCCTTCACCATTTTAGCCACTTGTGGCTTTATGGGCCTTGGTTTTTGTTTCATGGGTTTCACATATGGCTTTGTCACTAAATTGTGTACCACCACTTTTGGATCTATCCCTGGCATGTCTGAATATGCCCACGTGAATATGTCATAATATTCGATGAGGAATTCCATGTACTCCTCTAGTTCTTCATCATTTAGTTCTCCTAGTTTTAACATCCTAGGTTTTTCAGGTGTTCCAACATTGATGTCGATCGTATCCCCAGTTAGGGATGGGTGTCCTTCCTCAAACTTCTAAGGAGTAGGCGGTAAATCTGAGTTTGTTTCGATTTGGAGGATTTCTTTCTCATTCCCAAAATAGTCCTTTGGATGAGGGAGGAGCATCTATCCTTTCTTGTGGTGTACTCTTGGAAGTCCATCATAAGCATGTAAATACTCGAGGATGGCTTCATCATTCTCAACGTAGTCTCAGGTTGGTCTCTCTTCTTGACCCATGGCGTAATTTAGGATATTTGGTAATTCTTCGCTTTCCAACAACGGCTCTCTGCATATTGACACAATGTATTCTGAATTTTGTAATTGAGCATGTGGTGAAAATAACGCGGCTGATGTGGCCATCGAGTCTACCACTTGATTTTCTTCTTTGGGTATGGCTTTTATGGAGAAGAAGTCAAAGAACTAAACCAATTTCCTGATGGTTTCTTTATAAGGTCGTAATAGTTCTGATTTTGTCTCGTAATTTTTTGCAACTTGGTTGATTATTAATTGAGAATCTCCAAAGGCAAAGATTTTCTTGACCCCTATTCTCATGGCTAGCATGATTCCTAGGGATAGGGCTTCGTACTCAGTGATGTTGTTTGTGCAAAAGAACTCTAGTTTGAAGGCGAAGGGGAGGACTTTTCCTTCGAGAGACGTCAATATTATCCTCATCTCTGCCCTGATTTTGCAACTAGCTCCATCAAAATGTAAGGTCCACAAACTTTGATGGTTTTGTGAATGAGATGTTTCTCCAAACTCATAAGTGGAAGTCTATTTTTCCTCTTTTTCATCTCCTTCTTCGATGATTTCAATTGTTCCAACAAGAGGTTTTTGATATACCATTCGTTGATACACAGAGTGGCTTCTAAGCCGAATGGTGCATGGGATTTGGTGGTATGTGGATCAAAGGGGAATTCCCTAAGATCCTCCATTGTTTGATATGATATGTTATGAGTGCTCGTATTTGTTTGCATGTCTTGAGCTTGTTCTTTCGATTTCTCTTGTGTCTTTATCTTTTTGTCTTTTTCTTCCTATTCCTTTCTATAGATATTGAAAGGATTAGGGTCCGCTTTAAGGATGGCGACCTTTCCTAGATGATGGAAATGGATGATGGTGACAAGTTGTCATTGATGCCAAAAGTGTGCTCTGTTGATGTTGTAAAGTTGCCAATAGTTGTTGCAGGACATTAGGAGAAGATAGTTGTTTATTGTTCAAGAAGACCTCAAAGAAGATCTCAGTTGATTAAGGATGTCAGACTTGTGGAGTTAGTTTGAAGATACATGATCATATGGTTATCTTTCAGGATGTCTTCTAGATAAGAGCAACCAGGTGTTCATAGGTTACGTTATGCATCATATTTGTGATCTCAGATGGTAATGTTCAAATCTCCAAGAATGTATCAATAATAATCAATAACAAGAGGTAGTGTGATCTCAATGCATATGGTAGTAATCGTGTTGGTATGATTGATCATCATGTTCTTTCATGTCTACATGTCTCCTGTGATCTCTGCAATTATTAATAATGGCTGAGTCTATATTTTGGTCTTATGCTGTGTTTAGTTTAAAACCTAAAATTAAGACCTATGTTCTCAAAGATATTAACCTAAACCTAAGTCACCCTTCTTACCCCTTAGTTGCACGTCATATACAAGTTTACCTTTTATTATGTTTTTGCTTTGACCTGCAATATCAAGTTGAGAAGATTTTAAGTTATAACTTGAAGGGTTTAAATGTTATGGGGGACCGGCCCCCTCTTCCTAGGAAGACCTTTGACATCGGTCATCTTCAAATTGCATGGGCGCCAATAAAAGATCAAAGGCCTCTTTTAAAATGTGAAGTGGGCGCGAAGCATCAAATCAATGGCTCCAATTAAAAGTTAGACTCTTCCTCTCGACCATGCACATTGACGTTCATATGAATGTCAAAGCTTGTTGTTAACTAAAGTTATTCTTGGCAGTTTTGAGGAGTTTGTTTGAGCCGGAATGGAAAGCTATTTTCAAGGCAATTTTTTTGTGTATGCTTAAAGCATTTTTTTCTATTTTTCTCTCTCGTGACTTGGAGACAATATAGGAGGCAGATTCTATTAAACCTTTCTAAAAGCAAGGAAATAAAAGTTTTTAAGGAAAGAATTTTTTTTGAGGAGATTTTTTTTGGGCTTCCTTGTAAGAAGAGTCAAATGATTTTCTTGGAGATTCTTTTGCAGATGATTTTTTTGAAGAGTCTTTGACGTGCAAAAAGAATATGAAGTGTTCTTGGAAATTGTTTTTTGGAGACTTTATTTCTTCATGTAGATGGACAAAGAAGATGCAGAGGAAGATGAAAAAGGCAGATTGGAAGAATATTTTGAAGATTGATTTGAAGTTATTATTTGAAAAGAATATCAAAGAATTTGAGGAGTTTTTGAAGACAAAAATGACATATATATTTGCATATTTTTATTCTTGCAGGAATAACCTAGAGATGGAAGAATATCAGAGTTTTTGTTTTAAGATGAAAGTGTTCAGAGATTTTATATTCTCCTATAGGGCACTGATTGAAATATAGAGAATATGAAATGATCTTGCCAATAATGTTGCAGAGAAGTTTGATTGACAAATTGGTGGAGTTATTTTTGCAGATTGAATTTGCACGGGCAAAATGATTTTATTTTTGACAGGGGCAATATTGGAAATTCTTTTGCAGGAATATGAAGGATCATGCATGAAAGTTTTTTTTGATGGAAGATGAAAATGAGGACAGAGATTTTATTACAGGGGCAGATTCAAAATATATTATGATGAATTATTTTTGCAGTTTATAAAGAATACATAATGGAGATCTATTTGATGCAATCAGATATTATTTTCTTTCAGAGAAGATGAAAGGTTTTGATAAGAGGATAATGAAAATATGTTTTGAAGGTGAAAGGACATCAAATTTGTATACAATGGTTTTTCAGGTGCATTGATGTATATATAGAAATAGACAAAGATGAAACATACAGAGTATGAAGTGTTGTTGAGTGGATCAGTATACAGGGTTGATTTTGAATATCTGAGTTTTGTATATGATTTGGGTTGATGAAAAGGATGGCCATTTGACAGACACATGTGAGAGAAGAAGTGCTTTGTATTGAAACAGAGAAACCCTCTGAGTTCTTAATTTGTTCTGTATTAGGGGTTGGTGCTCCTTGAAGTTGGTGCTTCTAAATGAATTAGGGGTTGGTGCTCCTTGAAGTTGGTGCTTCTAAACATTGTAATCAGTGAGATTTTTGATAAAGCCAGTGAGGCAGTTTTGGAGTGGTTTTTCTACCCAGAAGGGTTTTCCACTCGTGAAAAGCATGTGTCATAATCTTCTCTCTGTGTGTGTATGATTTACTTATGAAGTTTTGTTCTCTTTCTGTATTCACAGTCATGTGCATATGTATTTGACAAATCAATGCTATCTTTCTCTCTTTGTGCTCTATAAGTTAAAGTTTGTAAAAAGATTTAAAAATTCACACAACACTGATTCACCCCCCCTCTCAGTGTTGTCCTGGACTCCTACAATGGATTTCTTAGAATAAAGTGGAGGTGATGGCCTTAATCGAATGAATCCAAGGTCTTCCAAGGATCATATTGTAATTGGTTTCTTTGTTGATAACATAAAAATCTATGGATATGGTTTTACCCATCAGAGTGAGTGGTAGGTTGATTATTTCAATTGTTTGAATGTCATGACTGTCGTATATCCTTAATGTGGTGGTTTTTTGTTTGATTCCCATTTTGCTATATCCCATTCTCCGTAGGAATGATATCAGTAGGAGGTTGACTGCCGATCCTTCTTCTACCACTACTCTTTTTATAGTGACCACTTTGACTTGAATTTGTATGTATAGAGGCGAATCCTTTTTCTTACTCCCCTCATTTTGGGGTAGCTTGGAAACATCGAATGTGAGAGGAGGTGATTCCTCCTGTGTTGAACATCCTACTTCCAATACTTCTAGGAATGTCTTGCGGTGCGAGGGAGAGGCCCTCAACAAATTTATCACTTGTGAGAAGATGTTTTCAGTTTGATTTGTTTGTTCTTCCTCATGGATCACGAACACTTCTTGGTTTAGTTCTATGTTGTTGGAATTGTTTTGATTGGCCTTCCCTTTCTCAATTTGAGGTTCCTTCTCGTTTCTTTGGGATTGGAGGAGTTTGAGGAAGTTTTTTTGTTGATCTAGAGTAAGTTTGGAGATAGCTTTATTGTATCCATAACAAGTTTTTGTTTCATGACCCGTTGTTCTGTGGAACCAACAATAAGTATTGGGGTCGTATGAAGTTCGGCTTAATCCTTGATTTCCTTTTTGTCGCCATTTGTCATTACTAGGTTTGCTTTTTACGAGATTAACATCTTTCTCTTGAGGCACATTGGATGTAGTCTTCTCTGTTCCTTTGGATGTCCTAAGTTTTCCATTGGTATCGTAAGTCTTCCGACCACTGTCGATGGCAGCTTGGTCAATCCTCAAAGCACTTTCCAATGCTTCTTTGTAGGATTTGTATGGCAATTTTTGAATATCTTCTCTCATGTCCTTGTTTAGGGCATGTAAGAAGAGGTCACATAGTTCTCGGTGATCCTGTTTGGAGGGCTAGTCCAAGAGTAGAGGACTTGCCTCCATCGAGTGACAAAGTGGGCTACGGATTCATTTGGCTCTTGTTTCATTGTGAGGAATTCTCTGATCCCTATTTTAATGAGTTTGTTCATGTCGAATGCCATGAAAAACTCTCTGATTAGTTGTCTGAATGAGTGAATTGAAGCTTTTGGTAAGTGATAATACCAATCCAGAGCTATGCCTTCAAGAGTTTTTGGAAAGATTTTCGCTACAACCCCATCCCAAGGGAGGAGTTCTCTTATCACCGTGGTGTAGGCTTTAATGTGGGAGTTTGAATCTCCTTCTCCTTTGAACTTCGGGAGATCTGGTAATGGCTGAGGTAGTTGCACGCTTCTTATGTTTTGATCCAGAGGTTCTTTCAAATACTCAAGATATGTTCCGAGAAAGGCATTTTGAGATTGCAGGGTTGATAACAATAACTCTGTAGGTGGGTTTTGATAACCCGTTGTCAGATTTGCTTGATTGTTTTGAACAGGAGGATTCCCATTCAGACATGTGTCGTTGCTGGCATTTCGTGAATAGTAGTTGAGGTAGGGGGATTTTGAGATGCCCCTTGGTCTTGTTCATGAGATTTTTACCTTTTTGCAGGAGCAACTTGCTTTGCTTCCAAGATTCTAATTCTTTTCACTAGAGTTGCGATTAAATCTACAGGAGTAGCAGCTCTAGGTGTTTCTTCGTTTCTAGGATTTTCTCTTCGAGTATTTTCATGGTGATATGCTTCTTCGTGTGCAACATTTTATTTTTGCTCTTCTTGCAAGGCAATCCTTAATGCCTCTTGAGCGTCTTTCGCTTCTTGCAAGTGTTTTTCTAATCATTTAACTTCCTCATCAAGATGAGTACTTGATGTGCTTGTGGAAGGTTGATCGGGTCGATGTATTTATGACCTTATCCTTCTAGATTTATGTGGCACATTTGGTATGGTCAGGTTGTTTTCCCAAGCTGGGTTGTTGAAAGATAGAGAACGCCTGGATTCTCTTTGATCTTGTTCATAATCAGAATCTTTAGTCATAACAGTTGGTGACTAGTGCATCAGGATGCGGTGACACATACCTATCGAAGGAAGAAGTTTCTGGTTCTCTTGAGGGAATATTCCCTTGGTTTAAGTCAGGTTCTGTCATGTTCGGGGGTGCCATAGACACCACAGAACAAATGGAATGGATGATAGTGTAGACGACAGAAGTTGAAGTAGCTATGAAGAATAGTGAAAAAATGTTTCGAAGATTTTGCTAAATGTTTTGAAGCGTTTGAAATGGGAATGCAAAATTACTCGTCCCAGAAGGAGTTGCAATTTCATGTCGGGTTCACTAAAATATGTGCACTCAAAATCGTGACTCCGGTTGCCTAGGACTGTCGGGTCAGATTTCAGCGCACACACGGACTCTTCCCTCCTTGCCATGGGGTGATCCACCACGTTACTCTCGCTCTTGTGGAAGTAGCCAGTCGAGAGGAGGTGAGACACGACGGGGGTCTGGCTCGTTGGAGAGATGGACTTCATGGAGAGGGGTCGACAAGTTCTGTGGCCTTTAATGTTGTGTGCTAAGTTGAATGTTTCATTCAATGGTAAGATAACCCTATGACTCGAAGGGTCACTAGTTTCTCTTCTCCTGTTGGGGTTTCTTCTATTCCACCTTTGTGTGGGTAAGCAAGTTCTTTCATTTATGTCCTCTTGTCTCTCAATTCGTTGAATGAGTTCTCGTTGTATTTGGAGTTTTCTTTGTTCTATTAATAAGAGGACAAATGGGTCTTGTTGTGGTAGAGTAAATGTGTCTTGTTGTTGTTGTGGATTGATCTCCTCGATCTCATCACGGATAGCCCTCACCCACTCTCCTCTCACTCCTAGGCACATTCATGAGACAAGATCTAGAGGTAAATGTGCGATGACCAACCTCAACTAGACTTGGGATTTTGACCTAGGGTTTAGTTGACCTAGGGTTTGACTACGCTTTGACTTGTTTTTACCTTGTGATGTGATCAAGGGTTTGATTGAATCATTTTACCATGATTACCTCATGATGGTATTGAGGGTTTGCAAGTTTGTCTTTTCCAGGGTTTGTATATGCATGCAAAGCTAAATGATATGCAAACATTTTTTGTGCTTTTTTAGTATTTTGGAAATAAAAGTGCTCTTTAATCTATGAAAGGGAAATATGAATGCAAACTAATATGATATTTCCTAATGCAAGTTTAATCTATGTTTTTGGGTTTTTGATTATTTTGAAGTAATCTAATCTAAAAAGGGAAATTGCTTCTTCAAATAATCTAGATCTAGGAATATGAAAACAACTATTCTAACATGCAAGATCTAACTATCAAGGAAAAAGCAAAGATTTATTGTTCCCAAGAGAAAATTTGATTTTCTAATTACTATGAATTGAATAAAGCAATAAAGGAACTTGAAAGAATGCAGATTTGTGTGACTCCACTACCCTTAGACATCCTTGATGTTGGCAACCTCGAGTCCTTTTGAAGTAGCTGGAAGACCTCTTGATGACAAAACGACACAAAGAAGCAAAAAGAAGCTTGTTGAATCTTGAAAGAGCTCAATGAGAGCTTTGGTTGAGTACAATGGCGTTGAATGCAGTAGTGTAACGATGCTTGGTTGAACAATGAATAAAGAAAAAGGCACCTTCGTCCTGTGAGCATTTGAATGCTAATTTGGAGAGCAAAAACTAGCAAGAGTTGTGTGCACAATGAATTTGCCTCCCTTTATGCTTGAAGGAGGGGGGTATTTATAGGTTTGAGGAATGGGATTGATTGAGAAGTTAACTCATTTGATTGATGAGTTAACAAGGATTGATTGGGGAGTTAACAAGGTTGATTACCTAGTGAACTCAGCTAACTATGGAGTGATAAATCAATAATAGCTTATCACTGAAGAGGAATTGGAGTTGAGAGGATGCGTGAGATTGATTGAGTTGTTAATTTTAGATCAAATGGAGTTATTTATGCATGTGTGGGTGCATGAAATAGTCAACTCCATATTAGGCATAAAAAATTATGCGAATTGGAAGAAAAACGGGAGAAAATGGAGCTAAAACGAGTGATAAACTCAAGTTTTTCCACGGCTGGAAACGTGACAAGGTTGCCCCTTTCGTCAGATGGGTCGCTTGGGGGAGATCCGGGCTTGACAGGATTTTTTGGAGAATTGCAAGGTGAGAAATGACAGAAGAGAAGAAAAGAAGGGGTTCTGCCTCTGGAAACAGGTCCGTCATGTGCAAGAATCCAAATCTCCACTTGCACTTGCAGGATCTCCCGGGGGAGATCTGGAAATAATAGGGGGGGATTTGGATTGGTTGAGCAGAACTGAAAACTTAAAGTGGGAGATGGATAGGGGGACCTCTAGAAGGCTTCTAGGGGGTGCAGAGGATGAAAAACATAGGGGAAAGGTGAAAACTCACTTACAAGACGCTTACAAGGCTTAGGAGCAAGGTTGAAAGCTCAAAAAATACAAATTGACAAGTGTCACAAAAAGTGTCGAAAAGCATCACAAACGAGGAGAGGGAGAAAACGACAATGAGGAAACAACCCAAGACAAGAAGGACACATCATCAAGAGGTTTGTTGCTTAGAGGACATTATTTCATGCTTACATGTACGTGACAAGGATTAAAATCATCATAGGGGTCTTCGTGGAGGCTGTGTGTGATTTTTTTGCTTACAGATACACACTATCGACAATTGGCTTAAGCAGTCCCTTAACTAATATATTTTGCAACTCAAGATCATGTACATGAGTAAGCAATTTGGAGCACAAGGATTAAAATGTTATGGCATAATCATTCATATGCTCATTTGGTCCTTGGGCACACTCAAACAAATAAAAAATAGTAACTCTAGAAGGCCCATATTGACTTTGAATTGCTTCAAGAGTACCTTAGTCAAATCATCAAATGTATGTATAGATCCATGAGGTAATGGGAAGAGACATTCAATAACATAATCTTTTTAAGGTCTTGGAGATAACTTTACCAATCAATCTATCGTCGTATAAGAAATTAACACATCTTGTAGTAAAGGATCTTAAGTGTGTTTTTGGGTCCTCTTTTCCATTATACATCTCAAAGCAAGGTGCCACAAAATCTATAGGTAGAGGAAGTGTAACAATCTCAAATGCATCCTTAAGTTCATCATTGTCTTTTCCATGAGGCCTTGTATCCTTTTTTTTATCAACTTGATCTATCTTTTGCATTAGTGCATTTATGGTAGAGGAAGGAATAGTGACAAGGCAAGGTTGGTGGCCACTAGGATGAGTATAGGTATGAACCATGGAATAGGTATGAGTATGATTGGTACAAGGAGTGGAGGAGGTAATGGGTTGGAAAAGAAATATATGGAGGAAGAAATGTAATGAGAGGTGTGCATGTGCTTGGATGGAGGAATGGAATGACGAATAATCATGGTAGTGAATGAAGTGGTAGAAGTAGGGGATGGCACACGTGAGAGGAGTGCTGGATATAATAGGTTGGGTTGTAGTGGATGAAAAGGGGCGGAGATGTAAAACATCATGTTGGATGTAGGTATGATGGAGGGGTGTATATAGTAGGTAGGCCATATAGAGGAGTAAAGGTGGAGAGAGAATGAACACTATGTAATGGTACAATAGTGGAGTTAGGGGTAATGCCATGGGATGGGACAATAGTGGAAGTAGGGCTAATGCTATGAGATGGAACAATGGTGGAAGTAGGTATAACCCAAGAGGGAGGAAAGGTAGTTGCACTGAACAAGAAGGTAGATGAAATAATATTAGCACCAATAGCTTGTAAGACCTTAATCCACGTGGCTTGTTAATAAACATGTTATGAATCATACCAACTAGTTGCACATGTAGGATTCTCAATATTAGCTAAATTAGCAAGTTCTTATGCAAAATCTTGTTGATCCACATGGGTATCATGATCATAATCATCCAAATTATACTCTACATGAACATACAAGAAAATTTCAGTATCATTAGAGTGGGTGGCTACATGGGGTTAAGATGAGCACTCCTCAAAGGAAGTTTGAAGATTTTGAATAGCTTGTGGCATGTAATATGGCAATAAGAGATAAGAAGATAAGGCAATATAAATCAATTTCAGATTTAAAAAAATAGTGAAATATCAGATTTGAAAATGAAACCTGAAAGGGGAATCGAAAGGTGGGTAGGGTTGGTAAAAGTAATGTCACACAATAGAACACCAATCCTAGAAGGAAAGATATTGCAATGAAGTAGCAATAAATAGGAACACAAACCCTAATAAGATCTAAAAATGACAAAGGAATCAACATATGTAGATTTGAAATCCTAGAAGAAGTGAAGGTATAACCCTAAGGTCAAATCTTAGGGGTTGTAAGAGTAGATTGATGAAAAAACTTGAAAATGAGCCATAGAGGTTCTTTTTATGTGTGATTGATGTGTGAAAATTAAATACAAATTAGTTTTTCCTAAGACTATCTCCAATTAGCCTAACCCTAAGGTCAGATCTTAGGGGTTGTAAGAGTAGATTGGTGAAAAAACCTAAAAATGAGCCATAAAGGTTCTTTTTATGTGTGCAAATTAAATACGAATTAGTGTTTCCTAAGACTATCTCCAATAAGCCTAACACTAATTAACAATCACTAGAGATGAGATTGATCATATGACAACAAATGTAGTGGACAAGTAATAATTGGAAATACACAAACACTAATTGGGTTAAAGAAGGAAAAATTAAAAAGTGACTAGAGCAAATGCACCTAGAAAGACCAGGAACCATTGGATAAGGTCAAATATGTAAGAACATGTGTAAATGAGAATGTATAGGAATCGGGGAAGGAGCCAAACTTAACACAAAAGTATACCACTTATCACTATGTAATTGTATTGAGACATTTTCTCGAAATAGGCCCAAAACTAAATGAGAATTGGCGTGGCTTGCAAATGTCATTACACTATGAAATGATGATATATTTAAACAGAACATTGAAATGATGATATATTCAAACAGAACTTACAAAGTTTCTAGGTTACAAATACATGCCTTTGTATCCGTTCATTTGTTCATTGGTTTTCTTGATCACCTAGATTTTTCCCAAAATGTCACGAGTTCTTACCTTAAGTTTGATTTACTGATTTTCTACATGAAATCACTCTCTTTCCATATCATTGATTGTTTTTAATATCTGAATTACATCAGTCATGATTGTCCATATTCACATAGAGCCTTTGTTCCTTTATACGTGTTTTGTTTGCAATATGTTTTTTTTCTCCTTATAAAATAATTATCTGAAATGAGCATTTAATTCTCTTACTACAATGTTGATCCTTTCTTCTGCTCAACCAGTTTTTAACTGATATGGGTGGTTTCAATACTGGACCAGTGCATTAACTATTATACAAATTATATCTAAGCGTTTTCATTGAATAGTAATGTGAAAACAAATTTCAAATATGGCTCCAATCTCTTGATTGGACAGCTTAGATGATCAGGCAAACTGTTGCAAAGTTATCGCTGGGATGAGTATATCATATGGTATTTTGATTTCATTTCTGAAATAACTGGTGTTTGCCTTCATATTGACAAGTTTATGCAAACCAATCTGCAGTTTATTTGCATTTTCTCTTAGAATGGCTGACAAATGGATCAAGACAAATAATGTGCAGTTAATTCAGGAAAATTGACCAAAAGAATTAGTAATGACAATTGGTTTATCTTAGATTGTCTTTGCTTTATACACATTCAAGTTACTTAATGTGTCATTTGAATCTATTTAGATAGTAGCATTTTGTGGACTTAAAGTCGACAACTAGGTTTATGCTGTTTCCTGAATTGTTGATGACTGTAAAAGCTGTATATATAGTCTGTTGTGCTTGCTTCGATGGTACTTGTGCCTGCCTTTTTCTCATTGTTTGACTTTTTTTAATGGAAGATAGAAAATGTTTAGCCAAATTAGTAATAGATTTTTAACTCCCTTCCATGCCAGAGTAATCAACTTTTACCATGCAGACCTTATGAAAATAGTGGTTATAGGCCAGGTTTAACTTTACCAGTGGCCTTTTATTACATACTAGCCCAGACCCATCTTGACATGGATCTCATTGTGTGCCGAGAGGTATTTAGAAGACCCTATGTTCTTACGCTCATGCTGTGGTGGGATTTCTTGCCTGAGTCTTTTGGATACCTTCGACACACATCAGATGCATGTTTGAGGGTTGAACGTGCAACGTTCTTTTATTATCATCTTTTCATTATCCTCATCATTAACAGTTTCATATCTAAAACAATCTTGGCTTTCAAATATAATAATATTTTCTTTTTATTGTTATCAACAGTTACATTTGTATAATGATTTCGGCATTCTATGTTCCCTATGCATACATCTATCCCCACACACTGAAAGTTGATGTAAATGTGCCTCTCGACACAAAGTCGCCATGAAAAGCTTGGACTCCTACATGTGGGCTTTGTGCTAGTGACTAGACATGTCAGCAAGTTGGTTGTAAGGAACTAGACTTTGGTTTTCTTCATTAAGCCTTAGCCTTTTCATCTGAGCTCTGCTGTGGAGGAAATATTTTTTCCAGTCAATTGCAGCACTTAAGTCACTATGTGACAGCATTTAGAAACTACAGACCTAGTAGATTTGTATGAGGGCAGTGCTTGGTGTTCTCTTAAGCATTGCATGTATTTCATAATGTGGCCAAGTCTAAAATCAACAGTGATCTATCATCTATTCAGAAATGAGTAGCATTTGAGACCACTCTACTTAAATATCATCCATTTCAATGGTCAAATAATTAATAGCAATTTTACACCTCATCCACAATAAAAAGTGGTAAATATTTGTCCTATTTTTATTGGCTAAAATTGACCTTTGACTATTGAAATGGATGATATTTAAGAATAGCCATTTGAAACAGAGTTGAGAATTGAAATATTGATGTATTACGATTAAACTCACATGAGGAAATATAGCTTTATTTTGTGACTAAAATTAAGTGCTATTAATACCTCTATTTACAACTGTTTTTTAATCTATTTGTCAAAACAGCAACTCTAATATTTATCATTTGTCCAACAATAATAATCTAATTAAGATGTTTTCTGTATATTAACTTGTGTCAAGGTCAAAAGCTGTAATTTCTAAAATTCTTTGAAGCACGAGATAACAATGATGATGATGGTGATGGCTTTTAATGCCCATTAAGCAAATTAGTTTGCAGGACTCAACAAAGTGTGTACACTATATAATGTGTTTAAGAAGCGGTCCTATGGAGAGGGGCTTCCTAAATTATCTCAGTGGTGTTGCTGAAATTTTTAGGAACATTTTATTACAAATAGTCCCATGAATTTTATAGTTGCAGGTAGGCTTCAAACTTTAAGCTCTGAAATTTATGGAGGCTTGTGGTCTCATGAGGTTTTTAGTTTAATGCTAATTGATTTGACAGAGATTTTTTAGGACCTACAAATAAAAAATTTTCCCTCCAAAATGGAATCTAAAAACTGGTAAAAAAATCTCTAAGCTGGTGGAGGAAAGTTTCAGCCCCACCTCAAATGCACCCATTCAAAATCAATCACCTAAAAATAGCTGCTCCTATTTTGGAGGAAACGATTCTAATTTATACTGTAGCAATTTTTTTGGGGTTTCATGGAACCCCTTGCTCCACAAAAATAGATCTTCTAACAGCTCCATGGAACCCCTTCCTTACAATCCTCTCCACAAGGTGTGGCTGCCTTTCTTTCTATCAACCTTCACCACACAGTTGTGGCTTTTGTAGTTGTCTCTATTTCTATCAACATTCACTACTTGTGGACTCTTCCTAAATGAAGTGCCTTGGAAAAGAAGTAATAAGTAAGAAACAAGGTAATAAATAGTTAAATTAAATTGTTGATGCAGATGTTATGCACACACAACATGAGATAAATTCACTATGAACTTAATCTATCTTGAAAGATATGGAGAATTATCAAATAATAATTCACAATCCCAAGGCTTCGATAGTCAGTTCATGACTGTGTCAGATAATTTAGTGTTCAAAGTGAAGCTGTTTAACAAGGGGCCTTACGTGATTTAATTGCTTATTTCTGGCTAATCTCTGCAAATATTTACAAATTATCATCAAAGCGTTGATCCTTTACATGTATTTATAACTTTACTGTCAACCTTTGCATGAATTTTAAAGAAACAGATTTTGTATTTCAAACTTTATGAAAATTATTAAAGATCTTTAGCATTCACATTTATATTTATCAGAATCTTCAACAATTTCCTTTGGATGACTGCGTTTTGGCTAATTATTTAAACTTCTGATAAAAAGAAAGATAAAAGATAAGGTTAGAGACATGATACAAACAAACATGATGCTTTGTTACTCACATGGACAAATTTTGATTACCTTGGACAATTCAGAAACAAATAAACTCTTATATGTTAATCCAGATCATTTCACGAATTCACATATAGAATTGCAATCTTCAAGGAAATATATCAGAAACACATAAATCGAATAACACTCTGGAATAGACGCATAAATTAAATGTTTGTATTTACTGATATATGTTAGCCATTTCAAATTTACAATATTTCATGAATTCAAATTTTCTGAATACATCAACAATATCATCAAAACTTACAGATGTTTTTATAGATATAGCAAGGAAACAGGATGTTCCACATATTCCTTCCTACAGACACAAACAAATTCTTGCTTAACTAACTCTGCTCAAAGTATTTTCTTCAATCACTTCTCTTGCAGACGCTCTAGTATCTTTTCTATGTCAGCTGTGTGTACTAAAATATGTATATCAAAGATCCTTATATAGACTTAGATCCTATGTATCGGTTACAAAATTCTCATCAACGGTCAAGATTCAAAATACAATATCAACAGTGGAAACATACTTGCCAACTATGCACCAAATGGCACATAGGAATATACTTAGAATATGCTCTTTGCCAGTTGTCATTCCCAAAATATCTTGAGAGAATATTCTTTTGGTTGCAAAGATGCCTTTGGAATCTTTTAAAATGTCACAATGTCTTCAATGGTTGACCTTTTTGTCTTTGATTTTTTTGCAGGTGCAAAAAGATTAATAACATAAAGAACGAAATAAGCATATCAGTCGCTATCCTTGGTATCTTCTACTTGCAGATCCCCTTTCTTATTGCTCATGTAATTTGTATATCTTTCAGCCAAGGTTGATATAGATGCATGACCTGTCCTTTGAGATGCATCCCATGTATAATGCTGCATTTCCACACTTTTCTTCAATACTTGTGCCCTGCTTTCCATATCCTCCCTTCTTTTCTAATACTTCTTAATTTTGGCACTCAGTTCCATTATCCTTTCCATTACCTCTTCATCCAATTTATTCACAGAATCATCAATGCATGACTGGAAGCTATCTTTGAACTCCTTTATAGCTGTATCTACATCATACACCTGAGTTTTGGAGCAAGTATGTTTTACCAAATGCTGCACTATCTTTACATGTGTTTCTTTAACAAGTCCTGAGCGGTCTTTTCTAACTCATGCACATTGATAATGAGGGTCTAAGTATACCTTCCTCAAACTTTAACTCCCTCCTCCACCAAGGTATTTGAAAAACAACATTTAAAGTTAACACCCCATCATTGACCAATGATTCCATATGCCCCTCCATGGTATTGAGTTTCTTTAACTCATCCCTATTCTACATTATTCTGGCTTGACATCTTTGTAGAAGGTTAGCACAATTATTTTTCTCAGTCAGGTGATGTTCTAATTGCCAATTGCAATTTTTATTACTTCTTCTCCCTTTTGAATAAATGTCTTGACATAGTCCTCCAATGTGTTAGCTTCATGCTTTTTATTTTCTATTTCTCCTATCTGCTCCTTAGATAAAATAGTTAGTTCATAAGATAACTCTGGCAAACTTTGTGCAGGATCAAACATTCCTTGAATAAATTGTTGTAATTGGGTAATGTGCCCTTTCAATTTTATTATTTTCTGTTTATCCCTCCTTATTTTGTTGGCAGTGAACTCTGTCATTTCTTGCAACTCTTCAATATGTTGCTCTCAGTTAACATGCCCAAGGTTCATGCTTATGACATTGTATTCTTCCATGCCTATTTCTCCTTTTTCTTTGCACAGTCCTTGTTCCCGAGGGATCTCTCTTTATTGCAGACATGATTCTTGCCTTCCTTTTACCCCTCCTGGTGGCCTCATTAGATAATAAACTTTTTATATCAGTTGGCACCAACTGCATTGCCGTCTCCTGTCACACCTCTGATCCAACCCAAGATGGTATTGCCATGATTGTATCTGCAACCTTGTCATTTATTACCTCATCATGAGTTTCTTCTGTTATAACTTCTGCCTGTTCTTTCTCTTCTTGCTCTTCTTACTCTTGGTGCTATTGTTGTTACTGATCATGTTGCTATTGTGGAGGTAATTGTTGAGGAACTTGTTGTTCTTGTTGGACATTCTCTACATTTTGCTATTCCTCTTCATGGGGCACTTCATGATTAGGAACCTCCTGTGATGCATCTTTTCCCTCATCATTTCCTTGTTCCTCCATCCTATACACAAGCACATTTTCCTGAATGGGTAGACCCTCTCCTTAAGAAGCTTGTATATTACTTATATCTTTATTCTCTTTTTCCTCTACTTGATTTCTCAATATCTCCTTAGCAGCCTCTTTGACTTCTTCCATGATGTTTTTAGGCACCAAGTTATCAAAGGGATCAATCATTTCTACATCTTCTACTGATTGTGTAGTAGCCTGTTGTGATACACTTGCATCAAATGCTCCCAGTGTGAGGTGAGTTTTAGGTATTTGCTTATCTTCTTCTTCCTCACTATTCATCTCCAAGCTATCATTGTTGCTTTCGTTTTCACTTTCATCTTCATCATCTTCAACATCATCCACATCTTCAATTTTGTCCACATCCACCACTTCTATATTCTCTTTCGTCGATGCTTGGGCCATGGATGTCTTTTCCACCATCTCCTTGGTCATTTCTTGTTTGACCTGTATGAACCCTTGTATTTTCTCTTGCTATGTTTGTGTTGCCAAGGGTGTTGGTTGAACTGTTGGTGCCACTTGGACACTAGGTGTTTGTTGAGGCACTGCAGGTGTTTGCACTGGAACTTGCTCTATTGTGGTAGTTGTAGTTGATGTCCCTCCCTTTGCAGATGTAAATGTTCTTGAAGGAACAGCCGCCGTTACCCCCAGTGCATAGGGATCCAATAATGTGGCTACAAGATTCACTTCAGCAATCTTTGCCTCTACTATTTGCCTTTTTCTCTTCAAAAAATCATCAAAACTATCCTCACTCTCCAACCGTTTCCTTTTACCCTTCCTCTCAGGGTATGTCACTGTTATCGCTGCGGCCTTCAGCTCATGTATTCTTTCTTTTATCCATAAATTAGTATATGCTATTATGGCCTTAGAAATGTTATCCAGTGAATTCTCTTCGGGTTGGCTCCAATCTGGTTCTGTTATGATTTCATATGCCACCCCTTTTGCCTCATAACTTCAATGTAATACCTTTTCATCATCTTTTTTAATCTCTGGGGGCACCTCAAGTACTCCCAATGTTTTAACTTGGTCTAGAGTCAATCTTTGATGAGCTCTTTTCTTGACCTCCGCCTCATTGTCACAATCAGCCCAAAAATCCTCAATATGTGGTTGATGCTTAAACTTTTTGTCTACAAAACTGTATATCCTTTTGAATGGATCAAATGGCTTGGTTAAGTCAAAAGTTTGGAAACCACAGTATTGTAATTTTGCTTTAGATGCCTTAGTTGCCTTTTCATTAAAACATTGGTATATTCCAATACCAAAAGGAAACCTAATATTGCCTCGGTGGAATTTGGCCTTATACATGCCATATATATTCAATATTTGTCTAGTAAACTCTTATAGGACCATTTTGTCAGTCGGGTGCCTTGGCAATTTGTAAGGTTTACCCATGAATCCTTCTAGTCTTATGTATGTGAATGTGAAAAATTGTATATACCAGGCACTATGCAAATTGATTGCATCCCATGCCTCCATTGCTAGTCTTCTATCTCTATCCCCTGTTAGTGTCCTTACCAGGTACATAGAAAACACATCATTTACCCTTGTATAATTCTGTACTACATTCTGTTCCTGCAAGTCCAGGTAATGATCATACACTAGCATCTGCCCTGGTTGATATCCCAATGTGCAAATGCTCCTTATACCAATCAACTGCATCTTAGATGCACATGAATAAACTATGTAAGAAGACATGAAGAACATCTTCCATTTCTTAAATCTCATAACCTGTGCAAAAATAGCATTGCTAATGGCTTGGGCCCAGTGAACTGCCCCTATACTCTCTCTAATATATTGGATCACATAAAACATCCATGGCTCAAATGTAGCTGCATCTGCTAAGCCCATTAACCTGCTTAACAACGTGATCATGATATAAACATCTTCCCTGAAGTCCAATCTGTATAAGTTCTTTGGAATTCTAGCAACTGCTTTAGGTTTCTTGTCTGCAGAATACCACCCATAGAATATTGCACTTTTGCAAGATGCCTCATTTCCTTTAAAATCAGCTATGTACTGCCCCATATCTATTTCCTTCATAGGTAAAAGCACAAAGCTATGTCACACTTTCAACCAACTTATTAGCACAAGTGAATTTAAGTATTTTTAACTAAAAATCAATTTTGTTCAAAAATATGATCTTGTAAGATTCATTCTAGCTAAGTTAGATATGTCCACAACTTTTCCAATTAGAATTGTTGGCTAAATGCATATGTAGCACCACAATGAGGCTAATTTACCAAAAAATAAAATTATTTGAAAAACTTGATATTTCAACAACTTCTACTCGTGTAAATAACATTTTTTAAAAAATATAAAAATACCCTTTTGTAGATCAGTAAGTTTAGTTTTCAATATATATATATTTTAATAGTTTAATTATTATTTATATTTTCCTTTTTATTTTTACTAAAAGTAGGTTATCACACAAAACATTAGGTCGATTACCATGTCAAGGAAAAATAGTAAATCTTATTAAAAAATTGAAAAAAATATGATGCACTAGATAAAAGAATCTATATCAAGATGGTATAATTTTTTTCTATTTTAGATAAATAGTTAATATGAAAATTGACGTCGAATGGAAACAACTATGTTTTAATACACACACATTTTAATATTTATTTAAAATATATATCTATCAAAATTAGAAAAAAATATATCCATGCCCTAAAGTTTCAAGTTATAAATACACACAAAAAAATTGAAGAAAAAAAATAAAATTTACTATATAAAGATTGACGTCTCATGTAACTTCATTTTTCAGCATTTTATCAGCAACTAAATTATAGTGTCAATTTATTAAAAACTATATTCAAATAAATTTTTAATTTTTTCAAAAAAATACAACATAAAATATACTAAAAAATAAATATTTTATTAGTTTACATCATTTCAAAATTTAAAACATATATGTCATTTTTTAGTGATTCAAGTTTAAAAGTTGGATCAGTGTTGGCTGTTTTTTTTATAAAAGTGTGACACAGTTTTGTACTTTTACTCTCAAATGAAGATGAATCTTTTTAGTGATCTTCAACCCAAAGGTTTCAACTATTCCCTCCACAGACAAATCTGCATATATAACCCCATTATGCTTCACCTTCCTAGAATTCATATCATATCTCTGAATGCAATCGATAACCAAATCCTTGGCCTCCACTGCAAGTGGCAATCCTATAGCTTTATATAAACCCACATCCCATATGTTCTTCATTGCAAGAGACACCCCAGACTCTCTAATCTTTTGTAACAAGTCACTGGAATCAAAATCCCCAGTTTCCGTGTCAATTACTCTTCCTCCTGTGGAGTAGATTTGCAAATTATAACCTCTAGTTGAAAATTCTTCTTTAACCCTCGTGTCTTTCTTTTCTCCTTTTCTGGCCATCTTCTCAGTTTTCTTTCCTTTAGGCAGCATCCCGTCAAGATAAATATTCATTTTATGGCCATGCCCATGTTCTCTAGGGTTTTACCATATAGATTTACCATTTAACATTTTACCCTACTGTTTGTCCTTTTCCTTTTTAAAAAAAAAATTCTGTATAGCCACCCCCTCATGTTTAAATTTCACAATTTATCACAGTACTTAACTAACTTTAAACCGTTCCCATTCTCTATTGTAATTACTGTAAAAAATCATCGTAATCAAATTTCGTTAATCATAAGTGGAAGCTTTAGATACATACCTAAATTCACAAGCATTGACTTAATACTGATGACAAGAGATTTTACCATTCAAATTCTCCGTAACTGTTCTCGAATTCACAATTCACCCTTTGTTCACCTTTGCTCTATAGAGTGCTCTACAATTGAATTCTAAATGCAACTGTGAAGATAAACACAATTGAAATTGCTTTTTTACTCTCTTGAAATTAGGTATTTCATGGTAGATATGCATTAAATTCAGTAGATAGAATATGCAATTTGACTTTCACTTTACTTTAACTGTTTAATGCATAATTTGAATTTTGTATACGTTGGCTCTTTTGCACTTTTTGCTTTTGTATATCTTATACATGCACATCAATAATATGCAAGGAAGAGTGATGACATCATTATAAACATTTCGACTTAATGACCTTTTTCACGTTGAGTTTGCCTTTTGTATCTAAAATCACGTATGAGTTACCTTTATGTCTTGCACAATTTTCCTCTCATTTGTCTTGTATATTTGTTTGTATATGTTCATGTATATCTTATACAACTACCAAACATACAAACACGGACTCCATCAGGTTTATGAAATGACTTGGAATCACCTTCAGGTCTTGCTTTGCATATATTTGATTTGTATCACCCTTTTGTATATCACATGCATACAATTATACATGCATACGTGATGCTGACTTTTCCCCTCCTTGTTATGTGCAAATGCACTTTATTTGTAATTTAATCCTGAGTTCAATTCCGTAAATGCATCTTTCCCTTTTGTATATTTAATACATGCATCTCAATATACAAGCATGGACTTTTCCTGAAGTTTATAACATTTAACTTTTCTACTCACGTCTGGATCTATATCTGTATATTAGATACATGCGATTGTACATACAACGATACATACAAATAAACACTTGCGTCCACTCTATAAACTCAAATAACTTTTCCTTTCAGGTCCACTCATGCATATTTTGGATTTGCATAAAAGATACATGCATCGTAATATACAACTACAACCGAGAACCTCTACCCTTATAAAATACATCATGAAATGTCATTGGGTCCGGATTTTGCGTAAGTATGTTTTGAACTGTTTAAATATATAACATGAGATTTTAAACACGATGTATGTGATAACCCGATAGACCAGAAACATAAAAGATACATGCAAATAACAATGTATATGAGATACACGTTGACCAACCCAGTACAACATTGACTTTTCACAAAAAACTAGCATAACTCTTAAATATGCAGAATTTTCAAATCATTCAAAAAGAAGCCCTAGCTAATTTTTGACACAAACTTCATTGATAACAGCCGTTTTTCACGAAGCATTATACAACTTGAATTTCAAGCATCAAAGACATTTTACCCATACCGCCAAGTAAGCAGAACCAAACCAACACAAAAGCAAAAGCCACAATAGGGGTCCTCATTTTGCTAAAGGGTAAAATGGGGTGTGTTGTGAGCATCACAACATAAACCAGGTCACAAGAGCTATTTTGGCAGGCCTTTGCATATGAGTAGGCACCATTCTATAGACCCTTGTCATGAAGGCAACATGGTCACTTCAATTTCCAGGATGATTGCATGCTTTCGCCAAGTTTTCTTTCTGAAGAGAATTGATTTGACGAGACTTTCATCCAACCACTTCTATGATTGGCATCCCTTTTTGAAAATTCTATCAGCATTCAGAGTTATTCGAGAATGTAGTTTCACATGTTGCACCTCTCCTGTAGATTGTCCATACATTTGTTGGAATGATTAATTTTCGTTGCTGCATTTGGACAAAATGTTACTGGAAATGTCTTTACAAAAAATAATAGTCCAATTCCTTTAGGTAGTCATGCATATGACAACATAGGAAACGTACAAAATTGATCGAGTACTTTGTTTGCTCATTAGTTTGAGAGCAAAGATGACTAAATTGAATTTGAACGGGCAACATATTTGATGATGTTAGCTGAAAATGTATCATTTAACATAACTAAGGTGATATGAAGGGATTACCAATTTAACTATTTAGATTGTTTAAAGATAATTTTTTTTATTAGATAGTAAAGGTGGGTTTTTGAAAGGTCTAAACCCTTGTACAAAGTCTATAACATAGTTATGTTGGCAATATTATCATTGATGTCAAAAAGGGGGAGATTGTTGCAAAATATAGAAGAGACTTTGGAAATGAGCACAAACGCATGTGCTGTGATTGATGAAGGGAAGTTGGGAAACATTGTGTCGATGAAGAAAATGAAGATATGAATGGTGATCTATCATATTCTAGGAATGCAAGTAGACCGACTTCTTTAGTGGTTAGAAAGGCACATATAATATGAGATCACCAAAGATAAAGTCTAAAGTAAGTTTGTAATTAAAAGGAACATCGATGATACTTGCAAGAAACGATGAGACTAGAAGGTAGCCATAAAAGTCATTAAAGGCATTGAGTATCAGTATATAAAACATCGATCCAATTCACAAATGTAGAGATTTGATTAACAAGAGGAATAAAATTATTAAAGGAGTAATGGTAATTAAGATGCAGAAAATATATTTAAGAGTTGGTCAACTACTCATAAAGAAAGTACCAAGATAGAGTTTAAATAAAAGGTTTAAACTTGTTTAAAGGGCCGACAATGCTGGCTGACCTGACCTTGATTGACAGCTATGTTTAGTGTTTTAAATTCAAAATAAATATAATCCTTATGAGACCGACCCTCCATATGTAGCCCTCCACAAGAAGACAAATATGAAAAGGTGTGTGTATAAAATAAGTCGCCTCCTTTTGTGAAAGACATATCTTAACATGAAATCACCTCCCTTGAGAAAGAATAAAACGAGAAAGAATGTGTGAGTTGAATATGAGTAAGACAATGAATATTATTTGAGTATTGGGCAGATTTAAAGTAGACCTAAGGGCAGATAATTATAAAGAGCTTTTCAAATCTATATTGAAGAATATATGCAGTTGTTTTATGAAGGATAAGTGTAGATATATATGAAGAACATCTATGAAGATTAAGAGTAGATTTGAGAAGGAAGACCATTGCACTATTGTGATTAGATTTGAGGAGGAACATTGCACTATTGTGATCATATTTGAGAAGGAAGAACATTGCACTGTTGTGATCATATTTGGGAAGGCAGAGCATTACATTACTATGATCAGATTTGTGAAAGAACATTACATGATTGTGATCAGACTTATGAAGAAAGACTTACATCATTCAAAGTCAGATTTGTGAGGGAAAGTGTATCTACATTTAGATGTTGCGAAGAAATATCACTCATTGAATAGTTTGTAGGTTGGTGCCTATCAAATAAGAGATTAGTGTCTCTTGGTGAGTTGTTGCTCAGCTGTGGGGATTGCTGTCTCCAGTGGGTTGGCACCTACAAATTATGCAAGTGGGGATTGGTGTCTCCAGTAGGTTGGTGCCTATAAAAGAAGGTTTGTAAGAAAAGTAGGTTGGTGCCTACAAAAGAAGAATTGTAGGAGAAGTAGGTTGGTGCCTACAAAGATCAATATATAAGAAATATTTTGCCATGGTTTTCTCCCGTAAGGGTTTCCACGTAAATCATGTGTTCTTAATTGTTAGATCTTGTATGTGTGTTATTATTGTGGTTCTTAAGTTAGAAAAAGTAAAAGATTATATTATACTGATTCACGCCGTCTCTCTTAGTATAATCATGTGCTCATCAAATTAGTAATGACATCCAATAAATAATAAAGAAATTACAAACATGGACAAACAAAAGAGTCCACTTGCCTCAAGGCTGTAAATGAACCACAATGCTAAACTTACAACAAAGACACTGAAAAGATAACAATAAAGCACATTGTTGAGACTAATTTCTGAATGATTAGACCAAACGACCCTCTTATATTTCAATAGATGACCTTCATTACAATTCGTAATAGGTGGTTTGGAACCACTCAACTCTAGAGTACTCTAACTTCCATTAGCAACATCTTTTGCTATCTCCTTGTTGCAGATTTCCTTCATATTTGATCTCCCTCTTTGTTACCAACCCTAAGTTTGTTGTTTTCTTGAATTTCTAGTTATATGCATACAAAACATCCACATCTTACTTCAAATTAGGGGAGGGCACAAGAGACTCCATCGATTGGTCCACATAACAAGGGATGCTTTTCTCTTCATCTATCTCTTTATCATTAGATACTTACCTTCTTGGATTTCCAACTTTACATCTTGATTCCTTCCTTTTTCTTATTACATTGCTTGTAGAATGAGTACCATCATAAGGCTAATCCTTACCCACTAGACTTATTTCTTCTCCTTCTAGGTTTGATCCCACTATTTTCCCTCTATCTCTTAACCCTTTCCTACTAACATTTCCACACTCTCTTGGTTCTTCAAACACCCTACATTTCGATGCTTGAGCTTGAATATAATCTTCTCATACATACATACATACATATATACATACATACATAATCTTCTCATACATACATACATACATACATACATACATACATACATACATACATACATACATACATACATACATACATACATACATACATATATATATATATATATATATATATATATATATATATATATATACGCACATAACTCAAATGAAAAGATGTATAATAAATCTTACGCATTGAAAATAAATCCAACATATCAATTTTTTTTGCAATGGAAAATTTCATTGACATTTATATATAACTTTACTTGAAAATGGAAAAATGGGGATGTGGGGACTTTTAACGACATTTCCTATATTATAGGTTTTTAATAATGCCTTGCAAGTGCCATAGTGTGCCGGTATCATTAAGGGGCCAATCCCTAACAAGATGGTCAAAAGTTGAGTAAGAAGTTGGTGGTTGTTACCCTGTTTTCAAATTTTCTAAGTCATGCATATGTTAAGTCATTTCCTATTCCTTATTCTTTATTATTGGTGTCTTCCTTGTAACTCTTGCCTCTATACGTAGTCATTTTTATGTTTAGTCGACGATCCCTTCTCTTTTTGAACCTCAGTCGACAAGTTCAAAAGTTCCTGAACCTCTTGATTGCCCGACTCTTCACAAAAGCAAATGTGATGAAGGGGGTAAATCATAAAACACACAACAACAAAAATTGCACATAAAAAATAGAATGTTCTTTTATTGTTTTGGACAACTCATTACATTACAGAAGCTCAAATACAATCAGAGGATGAATCCTCCACAGGCTGCAACACATTATAGCTTCCTATCTCTAGGCTCTAGAATCTTCTGCCTTCTATAACCCCAAATCTGCTAGGGTTTCTATTTTCTCACCTATTCTTGACTCTACACTTTCCCTCCTTATCTCTACTATTGCTTAGGGTTCCCAAAAATAGTCATAAATAGCCATTTTGGCGGCCTCTAGCCAAAATTTTGAAATTTGTAACTCCCTTAAAAAAAAGGTCAACTTTTGGGAAGCATAACTTTTGATCCGGGTGTTCAATTGATGAACCATTTGAAGCATCAGAAAGCTCGTGAAGTGAACTATCACGTCAAAAATTTGTAAACAGATTTTTGTAAAGTTTTCGGGGTGTTATGGGATGTTTTAGTGCCTCATATATGATTTCAAAACTTTTTAGGGGACCTCACAAAATTGAAACTTTAATATCTTGAAATCCAGACATAATTTTGAGATGAAATTCACCAAGATTGCTTATTTGACTATTTCAAAGATTTGGGGAAAATATCAGGTTCAACTGCTTCTTTGATAAAGACTTACTAAAAATAGTAAATTCTGGTATCCTTAGCCCTGTTGGAAACTTTGAAAGTTCTGAGTCATTATTCAAGCAAATGGGTATCCAAAAACACAATTTTTGAAAACAAAGTCATCAATTTTGAATCACATTATTTTTTGGGTGATGCAAGATTGCCCTTACACCTCTGGATGCTCTTGCATCAGACACCCAGGTTAATTTTGAGAAGTGACCCCGTCACGTCTCAGGTGTTTGAGGAAAACCCCAAATGTTCCACTTCTGCCTTAGATAACTAGGAAGAATCTTCAACAAGCCTTCCTTTCCACTTCACTAGATATTCTTCATATTACCTATTCTGAGTACTCCTTCCCATAGCTATCCAAGATCTCTTCTATCTCCTCCTTTGAAGTAGATGCCAAAATACTCCACTGTTCTTCTGTTGGTCCATCCTCTGTTCCACCTTCATGATATTCTAATAAATTAGCAATGTTGAAAACAAGGGAAATGTCGATCCCACTCAGCAACTCTACCTCATATGTATTTCCTGAATCATGCCTCTTCAGAATCCTGCATGGTCCAAATTTCTTCATTTTCAACTTATTATATGTTCCAACTGAAAACCTTTCTTTTCTCAAGTGAACTATGACTTCATCTCCTACCTGAAACTCCTTATATCTCCTCTTCTGAGTTGCCTTAGCCTTGTACTAAATATTCATCTTATTAATGTGCTTCCTCACTTCTTCATGCAAATTCTTCAGGTGTTCTACAAAGTCTTTCGGATTCGACACTTGTCTTTTCTCCCTTTTCCCGCTTCCTTAGCTCATCAAACCCAACAACCTCTATCTTCATTTCTGTCAATAAATTTTGCCTTTTGCTCAAGGCATCTACAACTTTGTTGGACTTCCCACTCCTATGCTTCAAAATAAAAGTATAACTCTGCAAAAACTCAACCCATTTTAAGTGCCTTTGATTTAACTTTCCTTGACTATTAAGATACTACAAAGCTTGATGATCAGTGTATAAAATAAACTCTTTTGACAATAGATAATGTCTCCATTTATTCAAATCCTGAACTATTGCATAAAACTCTTGATCATAAACAAAATACTTTTTCTTGGCATCATTAAGGTTCTCACTAAAATAGGCAATGGGCTTACATTCTTGACTCAAAATAGCTCCTATAACACTGCCACTAGCATCACAATCTACCTGAAATACCTTATTGAAATCTGGAAGTACCAGTACAGGTTGTTCTATGACTTTCTGCTTCAATGTATCAAAACTCTTGTTTGCTTCTGTAGTCCATGTAAACTCTTTTCTATTCCCCCTCATTGTCTCAGTTAGGGGTGCACAAATGCTACTAAAATTCTTGATAAACTTTCTGTAAAAACTTGCCAAACCATGAAAAGATCATACCTCTGTAGCACTCCTTGGCATAGGCCATTCAATGATAGCCCTCACCTTTTCTAGGTCCATCTTAAGACCTTCCTCTGAGACAACGAATCCCAGGTATACCAACTCCTTTGCAAAACTACTTTTCTTCAGATTAATCAAAAACTTCTCCTCCATCGGCTTCTCTAAAACTCTTCTGATATGCATCAGATGCTCATCCCAAGTCTTACTGAAAAATCAAAATGTCATCTAAATTAACAATAACAAAACTTTCCAAATTTTTTTTCAATACCTCATTCATGAGCCGCATGAATGTGCTCAGTGCATTGGTTAGCCCAAATGGCATGACTAACCACTCATACAAACCTTCCTTTGTCTTGAAGGCTGTCTTCCATTCATCTCCTTCCCTAAATTGGATTTGGTGATACTCACTCTTCAGATCAATCTTCGTGAAGTACTTGGCTCCACTCAAACAATCCATTATGTCATCCATTCCTAGCAATGGAAATATGTACTTGATTGTGATCCTATTGATGGCCTGGGAATCTATATACATTCTCCACTCTCCATCTTTCTTTGGTTCTAGTACTGTAGGTACTACACATGGACTTAGGCTCTCTCTTATTAGTCCTATCCTTAACAACTTGTGAACTTGTCTATTCAACTCCTCATTCTCTGTAGGAGTCATTCTATGGGTTGCCTTATTTGGCAAACTGGGTCCTGGAATCAAATCCATTTGATGACTTATCTTCCTCACCAGCGGTGAACCTTTTGGTACATTATCAGAGATAATATCCTAAAATTCTTCCAACATATATGAGACTTTTGCTAGTAAATCTTCACATTTCTCTTGACTGATCTTAGGAATCAATGCAAAGCAATCACGCTTATGCTTCATACCCTCCAAAAATTTTCTACCATCTACCAAGAAAATTCTGGCAATACTACATACCTTCTCTTCCACCTCCTTCAAGGGCTTCAACTTATGACAAACTCCATCCTTCGTTAGGGAATAAGTGTTTGCATGGCCATCATGGACAGCGCACCTATCATACTGCCATGACCTCCCCAATAACATATAAAATGCATCCATCAGTATGATGTCACACAACACCTCATCATGGTAGTCACCAATCTTGAACTTGACTAAACACTGTTCATTGACCAAAGCTCTATGGTCCTTCTGTAACCATGCAATCCGATATGGATGTGGATGCTTTCTTCTTGTCAACTTTTTCTTGTTAACCATCTCCTCTGAAACAAGATTGTTAGTACTTCCACTGTCAATAATAATATCACAACACTTACCTTCACATTTGCACCTTGTGCGGAATAAGCTCTTCCTCTAATTTGGTTCTTTCTCCTTATTCAACAAAGTTCTTTTGACAACTAGGGTTTCTCCCCTTTTAGCATCTTCAGAATGCTTAGAACTGCACATCTTCATCTACATGTGCAACTTGTGCATTACCTTCAGGTCTCCTATTTGTCCTTCTTTGATGTTGCATACACTCGTATGCTTGATGCCCTTCTTCTCCACATTGGAAACATGTTCCTCTAAAACCTCCTCTTCCAGGTCCTTGTCCAGGTTTGCCTCTTCCTCTTCCTCTTTGCTCACCACTGTTCTGGTCACAAGGGCAGTAGGTATTATCTCCTCTCTGATTTTGACTGGTACTAGCTTCTTCACTTTTCTTTGAATCTTCATTTTAGCCTTCATAGGGTCTTCCACTAGTCCTTCTACCTTGATCTCTTCCCCTTTGCTTGCTATTGAATCTTTTATTCATCTTCTCTTCCACCTTCAGGGAAAAATGGTACGCATCTTCTATGGTGATCATTATGACCAGGCTCAACTCCTCTTGAATACTTGGCCTCAACCCAATAATGTAACGAGATACCTTCTCCTTGTTGGCCTCTACATGGCCTATCCTGATAGTAGTCTTGTAAAACTCTTCTGTATACTCCTTAACAAACTTGTTACCTTGCTTCAATCCTTGCAGCTTCTTCGACAACTCCATCTCATAGTCCACAAGAATGAACTACTTCTTTAGTTTCTCCACCATCCGATCCCATCTAGTAATATTTCCTTTTCCTCTCCTATTTCTCTCTAACTGGACCTCCTTCCACCAAATATTGGCATGGCCCTTGAACTTTGTTTTTGCAAACTTGCCCTGATCTAGGTCCTCCACATCTTCATACTTGAAATATTCCTCCATGTCATTGATCCAATCAATAAACTGTTCTAGATTCAAATCTCTAGAATAGGTAGAAACTTCGATCTTGGGCCTCTTTCCAATCTTCAAAATGGCCCTCAACAACCTAACTTTTGCAGGATCTTCTGCAGCTTCTTGTTCTTCCTTAGATAGCTCTTCTTTAGCCTCATCCTCACTTTCTTCTCTTGTTCTCGGCTCAAACCCTCTTCGTAGCTCCTCTTGCAATGCATCGATTTGCCTTTGTAAGGATCTAAAACCCTCTTCCATCAAAGTATTTCTCCCAACACAGTTTTTTGGTGGAGGCATCTATATCTCTGTAACAAACCCACAACCTTAGGTCTTGGTGCAAACTCCCTCACGGTCGGTGATCTGTCTACACACTCAGGAACCTTTGCTTTGATACCACTTGATGAAGGGGGTAAATCATAAAACACACAACATAAATTTTGCACAAAAAATAGAATGTTCTTTCATTGATTTGGATAACTCATTACATTACAGAAGCTCAAATACAACTAGAGGATGAATCCTCCACAGGCTGCAACATATTACAGCTTCGTATCTCCAGACTCTAGAATCTTCTGCCTTCTGTAACTCAAATTTGCTAGGGTTTCTATTTTCCCACCTATTCTTGACTCTACACATTCCCCCCTTATCTCTACTATTGCCTAGGGTTCCCAAAAATAGTTATAAATAGCCATTTTGGCGGCCTCCAGCCAAAATTTCAAAATTTGCAACTCCCTCAAAAAATAGGTCAACTTCTGGGAAGCATAACTTTTGATCCGAGTGTTCGATTGATGAACCGTTTGAAGCACCGAAAAGCTTGCGAAATGAACTATCATGCTAGAAATCCATAAATAGATTTCCATAAACTTTTTGAGGTGTTATAGGATGTTTTAGTGCCTCATATCTTATTTCAAAACTTTTCAGGGGACCTCACAAAATTGAAACTTTAATATCTTGAAATCCAGACATGATCTTGGGTTGAAATTCACCAAGAACGCTTATTTGACTATTCCAAATATTTTTTGGAAAATTTCAGGCTCAACTGCTTCTCTGATAAAGACTTACTAAAAGTAGTAAATTCTGGTATCCTTAGTCCTGTTTGAAAATTTGAAGGTTCTGAATCATTATTCAAGCAAATGGGTATCCAAAAACATAAATTCTGAAAAGAAATGAAAACAAAGTCATCAATTTTGAATCAAATTATTTTTTGGGTGATGCAAGATTGTCTTTACACCTCTGGATGCTCCTGCATCAAAATGTCTCTTGACTTGTCTTTCGGTCTTGTGTGGTGTTATTGAAAGGAAACTCTTTGTAGTCGGAGAGTTAGAAGTTCTTTGAATTTCTAAACTCTTGGTTGGTTGGTTCATTAGTTCAGAAAATCTCTGACACCCTGACTAAATGCATTCATCACTCCCAAAGTGCTGCCTTTCAAGCTATTGATATGTATGAAGAAGTGACACCTGTCAGCTCGTCATAAATTTGGAATGTTGGGAAAAATGTCCATACACTTTTCAAAGGGAAATAAAAGAGCTCATTTATGAATTTTGAAGTATGGTTCACCACCGAGATTAAATGACATCTAAGGAGAATTTAATAAGCCTTGATGCGAGACTTATGTAAATTTGTCACCTTGTAAAGAAAAGCATCATTTTACACCACAATGAGAAATACGCTAAAGGAGCTCTCAGTCTCACCATTAAGAGAGAGTTCACATGATTCTTCACAAACAGGTCAGGATAATTTGGTTTTCTCCTCGTCTCCCTCTCTTGCTGTGAAAGTGTGTATTTGTGATTCATTTGGTTTGGGAAGAAAAATTTTCCTTTCATGAATCTGGCTAGTTCATTTTCCCCAAATGTCTTGTGGACCTCTTTTGCATCTTTGACTAGTTCGGAATTATTTTCTTTTTGATTTCTCAAGCAAGTCAAAATGAAGTATAAGTTCCAGGGATCTCCAATTGTCTTTGTTGTTGAAAATGGCTTGTCAAATGTAAGGGATACAAACCTCGGTCATGTGGACTTAGAGGATTTTTGGGAAAGAATGCAGCGAGAAACCAAGTCCTCCCTTATAGAGAAAATTGTAAGTAGTGGGCTAGCCCGAGTTGGGGGCTTCCTGCCTACTGTGCCTTACCTAGATTTAATTGTCGCTTGTGCCAAGAATTACTATCTGGATTCTCAAGAAATAAGAGCCTTTGATGGCTTTGTGATAACAAAGATTGATTCAGAAGCCATGTCGCATGGTCTCAAGATTGTAGATCATGAGGAATTTATTGATGTATTTGTCACTACTAGCTGGGGATATTTCTGGGATAAGAAAGACTGGTGCTAAAGTCATATTGCCAAAATTTGGCTGAAAGTTGAGAGGAAAGGGAAGTCTAGACTCCCTACCAGTTTGAAGAGAGGTCACTTTAAAGAGGAAATCTTTGATATGATTACTCTACTGCATCGTATCATTGGGAGTGATGAATTTGACTTTTTCAAGAACTAGATGTGCCAATTTATTTTACTCATTTGCAGTGAGTCTCAACACATAGACTGGGCCAAATTTACAAGTGAACACATGCATGAACAATTAGTGAATTTTTAGCAAAAGGCGACTTTTCATACGTGTTCTCTTTTGGTGTACATTCTAGGCAACAAAGAAGTTGTCTGGCCTAGTTTGAGAACCCAAGGGTTTCTTACCCTAGACACACCTGTGTATCGTTACTTCCTGCAGTTAGGAGAAAAACATTGGAATGAAAGATTTCTGCAAAGTGAATGATGCTTTCCTCATGCTATCTACGAAGAAAATTAAAGGTTCTTTGGAGAAGAGATTTTCCCCTGAAGCAATTGCTTTGGTAATGAATTTTGGTAGTTTCTATATTCAATTTGATCACTTTTCATATTTATGAATTGGGGGTTTTGAAAATGCCCCATTAAATTTGCTGAGGCATCCTTCAGACTTTATGGTGCTTTTAGAAGTTTGTTACCAAATGGCGACTGTAAATGTCAAATACCATGCTATGAAGAAGAAATGATATTCCTTTCATGTGTCTTTATCTTTATTTTTCTGTAAAAGTAATGATAGTGCTCAGAGTGTAGAGAAATTGTTGGCTGAGTATAATTTCCACTCGCTGCCTATAAGGTTAGCCTTTGACAGTAAGAATTCTGTGAAGAGGAATATGCACAAAGGTAGTCTATACATACATAAGCCCCATCTCAAGGACTATTGGGAGATTGCATGGATGAGAGACAAGTGTAGAGAAGGAGCTAGATGAGGTTGATAGTCAACCAAGTCTGTGCTTTCAACTTGCCATTACAAGTCCGAGAAGGTATAGATGATAACTTAGACATTTTGGATGAAGGTTATCATGGTGTTGTTTTGCAACCCTGGCCCAAGTGTACTGGTCAAAAAAAGAGGTTATGGATCTTATGATTCGTTCTTTCCACGTATTAAGAAGAACTAAGAAATGACACAATAAAAAGTTTAGAGGACAGGTTGGCTCTTCAACCCTAAAAGAATCGGCTGCAAGAGAACAGAGAAAAAATGAGGTTACTCTTACTCCTAGAAGCAGATCGAGTTTGGACACAACTCTTCATAGAGTTGGCTCACAATTGGGTGGACACGGTGAGCAACCTGAAGATGTGAGAAGATTGAAAACTGCTTGTGAGCAGGACAGTCAGCCTATACCTTTGAGTGCAACAACAAATAAGAGATTGGCTGCTTCACAATTGCAAGCAGACCATGTGCCCCCTTCTACCCCCTTGCAATAGATAATGATTCTTTGATTTTTAATTAGATCAGTGAAGACAATGTGTTTCAATCACTGTTTGGTAATCCTATGTCCCCTGGCTTGAGTTATCCTCCAGAGCACAATACCCCTCCTATGCATTTAGATGGTGTGGTTTTGAATGCTGACATTAATTCTAATGTCTCTGTTTCCTCCTCTCCTGCTTAGCTGAAGAAGGTTGTTGAGAAGAAGAAAAGGTACACTCCCATGATTGATACAAATGTAGACACTATGGCCAAGTTATTGTAGGATACACCTAAGCCAAAAAGAGATAAAAGGATGTCTAGAATGGTTGTAGATCCTTCCATAGGGTACCACATTTTGGAAATTACAGATCCTGTGGGTGACAAAAATGAAGACGAGGTCACTGAAGTTGACTTCAATTTGAGACAAGTTGATATGGGACCTTCCACTGTTGAAGGTGAAATCTCATGCTAAGTTCTCTGTCAGTACTTTATCAAAAAGAATCAAGAATGAGTGATCAGAGAATGCCAAATTGCAAGCTTAGGTGAAGTCTTTAACTTCATTTATGTTGGGAATTAAGGTGTCTCAACCTTGTAAATTCCTTACATTATTAATGTTTGTATTTATTATTTAATTTCCTATGTTGTAAATATTTGTAAATTCCAATTCTCATATTGTGGGATGTGGCACTGTGATGTGTCAATCCTACATGGAATATGAAAACTTGTAATTTTGTCCTCACAGAAGGAGATAAGCATCCCACTTTGTGGTAGGAGCATTTTGCCATGTGTCGGCATCTTCCATGTTGTGTAAGGGAATGTTTGACCGAAACAGTTATGACGGATTCCTATGATGAATCTATGACATGTAAGAGTCATAAATAGAAGGTTGTAAGACAGGTGAAGACATGTGTCATGAAGCATCTTTGAAAAAGGCATATTTGGGCACCCCAAGGTGGTCTATGACATGATGTAAGAGAGTATGCTATTTATTGCCTATGTATGATAGATTCTCTTACATCTGTAAGTTGTAACCGCTATGACAGATTCTATGATGGTCATAAGTGTCGTAAGAGCATCTGTCATAGCCCATTTTGGAAATAGGCAACCCCTTTGGGATGGGAGTTGTGGACAAGTGTTAGGTATATTTTACAATGTTGACCAAATGTCCTTAGGCGTGTGTTTTGGTCCATGAGGCCAAGTTGGACGCCCATTCCAAGAAACGTCCAATATTGCCTTGTATTTTCTATATAAATAGGTGCTTGGAGAGGGAGTTGTATTATAGGTTCTACAGGTACTATTATGCTGCCGGTTTGACTCTAGACACGAGTGTCGAAGACCATTGAAGCTTGCATTGCAAGTATATTGTAAACATATTTCAGATTTGTTAATACATTGTGCAGGTTTCTGAGTGTGGAGTTTTTCACCCGATAAGGGTTTTCCCCAATGTAAATCTTTGTCTCTCTTCTTTTGTCTACTTTTTGGTTCTTATGTTTTGCTGCAATATCTCATGTTAATGGTTTAACATTGCTGTAATAGTTAGGATAAACTTAAATTTTCATGGCCCTCTCCTCATTAGATTAGTGTAGGAAGCGATTTCCGTACCCCTAGCTTCCTTTCAATTTATTCAATCTATTTTGAGGATTGCAACTCAACCTACAGATGAGATGCCTAGCATAGCTACGGATGGCCCAAACCCTAATCTGTTGCAACCAATCAGACGATGCTAATCCCTAGGCAATGCTATCAATCAATGGGTGGAAAAGGTTACTCTTAATGGTTTGCTTTACATTGAAGAATCTACAAAGTTGTATGTCATGTCCCGATATTAAGGCATTGTTAAAATTAAAGATTTAAACATCACGATAAACAATGAAGTTGCTTTCTCGAAATATGGTGTTTATCGTATCCTTTCCGTCATTGGTTTGAATGATAATTGTGTAAATAATTGAATGATTATGTCATGCCCCATAGTTATACAAATTATGAAGTCTTGAAATACAATAAATATTGAAAGAACAATTATACATAATTGTAATTTTATTATAAATAACATTATAATTATAAACTAAAATAGTAGTATTAATGATATAATATAATATAGATGTTATATTATTAATGTAATTATACATTATAATAATAATACTATTACAAAAATGATTATTGATAAATATTATTACTACAATGGATATAATCCAAAGAAGTGGCAGATGACAAAGGGGGGTGTGATGCCCCATCATGCATTCCTAGAGTGTTAGAATAACAAGTGCAAATTTACAGATTTTTTTTTTAAAGCAAGTAAATGCATTTACACTAGATAAAATAACACTATAAAAAGTATTTAAACGAAATGATCAACTAAAACCTTTAGGGAAACATAACTACATCAGTAAAATATAAATTCATAACAATACAAGTAATATACATTATAATACAACAGAAGAGGATTACATTATACATTTACAGTTATGAATAATTACAAAGGTTCAAATACAAGATTACATGACCGATCACATCGGTTTACAATATAATACAATTATGAAGGTATACAACTCTGAAGATGCAGAACAAATCTGGAATTAGAAACACTTCTGCAATGTCCTCGAACCAGTACATCCAAGAAAACCAATGGATTAAGCTCTTCCACCCAACCATGTGGAACCCTAAGGTCCACCCCCCGAGCTAGGAGATAAAAATGAGGTTCCACTAAATCAAGGATACAAGCAAACAGATAAAGGTTTAACATAGACAACTCAGATCATCACAAATCATCCAAACTACTCAAACATCAAGACAAGTCAAATCATTAAGACAAGTCAATCATCAAGACAAGTCAAATCATTAAGATAAGTTAAATCATCAAGACAAGTCAATCCTCAAGATAAGTCAAATCATCAAGAGAAGTCAATCATCAAGATAAGTCAATCATCAAGATAAGTCAAATCATCAAGACAAGTCAATCCTCAAGATAAGTCAAATCATCAAGACAAGTCAATCATCAAGATAAGTCAATCATCAAGATAAGTCAAATCATCAAGGCAAGTCAATCCTCAAGATAAGTCAAATCATCAAGACAAGTCAATCATCAAGATAAGTCAAATCATCCAGACAAGTCAATCATCAAGATAAGTCAAATCATCAAGACAAGTCAATCCTCAAGATAAGTCAATCATCAAGACAAGTCAATCATCAAGATAAGTCAAATCATCAAGACAAGTCAAATCATCAAGACAAGTCAATCCTCAAGATAAGTCAATCATCAAGATAAGTCAAATCATCAAGACAAGTCAATCCTCAAGATAAGTCAAATCATCAAGTCAATATTCCAGAGGTTACAACAAAAGATAAAGAGGAAGTAACTAAGCTACAGTAGGGAGAGTGTCATCACATGGTCCTAGCATGGGTTATCCAGGCAATCTCTCACTAGAAATCAACCCCTATCTATGGTTATCTTGGCGATCTCTCACTAGGCACCGGCCCCATAAGGTGACACATGCGGAGCCGACACATCCTCTCATGGAGACAAGGAGGTCAACCTTGCCAACCAAGCCTTCTCATCCCATCCTTAGCTTTTGAGAGCATTCAAGGCATGGGTGAGGCATCATACTTATCTTGTTATGTGAATTACTACCCAACCCACCTAGATAAATTATTAAGTTATCACTTGATTACAACTTCCATGGGGTTACCCAGGCAGCCACTTTGGGCACCGGCCCCACCATGAAAGCCACTCTCCTACATAAAACTAGCAACCCTTAACCAACATCCAAAAACCAATAACATGCATGGATAAGGGACTATGAGGCATCTATCTTTTACAATCCAAAACATTACATAGATCATTTCAAATCCAAAACTCTCAACCGCGAAACTTTCCCTTCTCCATTTCAAATCAAATAAAATATTTAATCACCAATTATCAAATTCAAAACAACAATCTTTCCCAATCCACATCAAGACCTCATACCAAAATACACATCGCCAATACATCCTTGCTACAATATCTCACTGGATTTCAAGGTAACAAGCCTCTGGAGCTAAAAAGATTTTAACACAAATATCAATAGACAACTATCCAAAGCATGATGCTTAACAACCTTGACCTCTCACAAAACTAACATGATCACCATTACATTAGGCTAGTCAAAACCTAACAGCAAGACTCAAAACCAAAATAAATGCAATGACCCAATTACATCGTTGATATACATCGGTTCAAAATCAGCAATAAACAAGGAATATATATATATATATCCAAGACCTAATTACTACAACACTTTTTGGACTAATTTGTTGGGAATTAAGGTGTCTCAACCTTTGCAAATTCCTAATGTTGTATTTATTTATCCCATGTTGAGTTGGCATAGTTAGCACCTTGTGTATATGCAGCAGGGTAAATTTTGGTGACTTTGGTAGTCGCGGTTTCCCCCTTGAATAATTAACAGGGGTTTGGAGGCAACACCCCCAAGACAGGGTCAAGGGGCGTAGCCCCTTGTGGGCTCCAGGGGCAGTACCCCTGGTGCACTCCCTGTCATAGTACATGGTAGGGTTGAGGGGCAGCACCCTCGTGGGGGCTCAGGGGCAACGCCCCCGAAACCTCAACTGATTTTTAATTAATGACAAGTGTCGGTGAGCATTTTTACACGAGAGAAAGGCATCTTTGGGTGGTCAAGGGAGGTTATGACATGTAAGAGGAATATGATATTTTTAGTCAGTTTATGATGGATTCTCTGATAGATGTAAGGTGTGTAAGAGCATCTGTCGTAACCTATCTTGGGACCAAGCGCCCACTTCAGGATGGGATGTTGGACAAATGTCCTTAGGCGTGGGTTTTGGGGCATGAGTCCAAGATGGACGCCCATCTCTAGAAGGTTCCATATTTGCCTTGTAAACTCTATATAAACAAGTGCTTGGATGGGAGATAGATAACTTTGGTACAAGTACTGTTATGCTGCCAGAATATCTCCAGATTCAACATTCGAAGACTCCTGAAAGAGCATTGGCTCTGAAACTGTATTGTAATCTGTTATTGTTTACTGTAATACATTTGAGATGTGTTTTGGAGTGTGGGCTTTTTCACCTGTAAGGGTTTTCCCCACGTATATCTTGTCTCTCTCTCTCTTCTATCTACTTTCTGTGTGTATGTGTATTGCTGCTATATCTCTGTTAGATGTTCTATGTTGCTGTAGTTGTAAGAATTAAATTGAATTTGCATACATCTCTCCTCATTAGATTAGTGTAGGAAGCGATTTCTGCACACCGAGCTTCCTTTCATAATTAACATGGATTCAATAAAAGACTTTAACTCTCTTTTTAGTTAAATCATAAACTTACTGAAGATAACAATATTCTAATCAAATCTCAAAATCTATAATTCCCTCTATGATTTATTTAATAACTTACTACTACAATTCACATCTATTCACTTTTAAAAAGAATAACTATAATCATCCCAATCTCAACTCAATCTGTAAGTAAATCTATGACCCTAAAAAGAAATAAAACAAAAATAATTTTTAAAACAATTAAATAATATTAAGACTCGAATCATGACATCAAGCTCCTACCACTTTACTATCAAGAATGTTAGTCAAAGCCATGATGCATTACAGTCCTATTCCCATTACTAAGAACCCTCAATATAAAAGGTTACTAACAACATTAGATAACTCTATCCCAACCATGCAGAACATAAGGGATCGTAAGGTAGATTTAAAACTGAACATTCGTTTAAATCCTTGGGAAAGTATACGAGTTAAATACTAAACACTTTATATTATTGATGTTCTACAAACAATATGATCATACATCAGAGTACACAGTGGAGGAGAATGAGTTTACAAGATTATAACATAAAAGTACATTATATCTAATGTAAGAATTTGCCTTAATATGAATCTCTATCTACCTAATTTAACAAGCTAGCATTCTAATTAGAGACTCTATCGAAATTATTCTTATTCTAATATGATATTGATTCTTTGAACTAGTTTGCATGTTTAACAAAACTACAAACCTCCATTACTATAAGACAATAATAACTAACAATGGCATTACAATCACGACCATAAGCCATAACATAGGTCAAGTAATCTAAAAGAGTTTTAAGACACTATTCCTATATTATTCGCTCACAACAACACTATAAAAATTTTAACTCTCTTTTAAATAAAATTCTAATAATAATAACATATACTATTCTATTCTAGAATGTTAATTTCATCTATTATTTGTTTAATCAATACCATAATAACTCAATTCACAATAAATCTCTAATTTATTATTTATTAATTAAAATTAATGTACCACAAGATAGTATATTACTAAATCATAACTAAACAATTTTATATTTAAATAAGATAAAAAGAATATAACTAATACTTAACTCAATATATTTAATTCTAGAATTATAATATTATTTATCATTTGTTTAATAACTAGCATCACCATAAAATCTACTTTACATTAAAAGAAAAGCTAATTTATTTATTTAACGAACTTGCATCTACTAAAACAACTTTATTTAAATAAAATTAATTTTAAAATAATACAACTCTATCCTAATATTTTAAGATAAACTAATATTATCTTATCACTATTGCCTTTTAATGAGTTTGATAAAAAGAAAAGTCAAATTAACAATTTTAATAAATCAAAACTACAAAAAGCACAAAGCAAGATTTATGAGTTGCTCAAGGAGTTTCAAAATAGAAGTTTTCCTAATTCTTAGTTTACAATTGCATACATTCTAAAAAAAACTTATTTATTAAATATTCTTACATTTACTAATTCAATTCCATTCTTCATAAGAGCATTTATTCTAAAGAATAAAATATTACAAATTTATCCCATCAAATATATATATATATATATATATATATATATATATATATATATATATATATATATATATATATATATATATATATATATATATATATATATATATATATATATATATATATATATATATATATATATACTAATAAATTATCTCATTTTCAATTCCTACAGAGAAAATTAGATTCTTTTTAACAATTTTAACTAAAACTAAACCTTCTTGGATTTTTTTTTTATTAGAAACATTCTAAATAAATTTACTTGCCTATCCTTCTATTTAAATGGACTCTTGCTTTAACTTCATTATGAGGAAAGAAATAATATAATTTTATTTGAGAAGCTCTAAATTCAGAGAGGAGAAATGAAAGAAGACTTCTGAGGTTTGAACAAACAAATGGAGAATGGTCTTGCAGAAGAAAGCCATGACAATACAGATTTCAGAGGCAAAGGATGAATCCATAAAATATTTTAGAGATACAGGATGAATCCAATATAAATTTGTAGAGATTCCAATGCAAGAAAGAGCAAGAATTTTACAGAGGGACAAGAGGCCCGCAAAAAGGTCTGGCAGTGGAGGAGTAAATTGAAGATTCAGGAAGAAATCTGACCTCAAGAAGTACTGAACACAGGCAAGAACAAGTTTTAATATCTTTTATTATTTTATTTTTTTAATTTTAATTTTGTGCTGATTGAATCAACCCAACCAAACAAAACAGTTGGAGATTTCAGTCTAATAGAAGTCTAAGAAAAGGGCTAGAATGCTGACCGTACGACCATGCTAGGCAAGCAAGTATGTTGATTTTATTTGTAAAGGGGAAATCGATCCAAACAATAGATTTAAACCTTCATTTGCTGCAGAAATCTGATGGAATAAAAGCCAAGGGAAGGCTGTACGATGGCACTGAAGTAGGTTGCAGAATTTATATTTTCATTTCAAGTAATACTAAGAGGAAACCAGAATAAAATAGGGCCATATGAAAGAACAAAAGAAGATCCTAATAAGAAAATTTGCTAAAGGTTTTTAGACTCTCTCACACCCACTTTGTATGGCCTGGCAGAAATAAAGAAATGAGAGAAGAACAACATCAGGCAAAGGTAAAATCTTGATAGAATTTCTTTGAAAGTTCATAGTTTTAAAATCTCAATTTTTGGCAATGGATTCTAATATGCAAATGCTGGATAAGCAGTATAATGGTATTGAGAGCAACAAGATAAGAAAGGATATAGAAAGAGATTTGAATAGAGCAAACTCTCACAAACTTTAGGTGACCAACAACTATCATGTTCAAGGTTACAGAGAAAGATGGCGACATAAAGACAAGAATTCCACTGGATTAAAGAAACAGGTCCAAGAAATTCAACAGAGAACATAAACTTATTTTTATCAAATTTGCACAGAAATACAAGTCGACATACCTGAACTTCAATCCAAGCTTCTAAATTTCTTCAGCTCCCCACTTCCTCAGCTTCCCCAACATTTTTTTTTCAAATTTTCTCCCCCTTCTTCAGAACAATTCCCCCCTCAAATAATAACCCCTAGAAGCAAAAATAGCTAGGATTCATAAATTCCCACTACTACGAATTTGTTACCAGAATCCCATTGAAAGCTCCCAGCGAGATTCGACAACTCACAAAACATAAATTATTAATTAATAAAATCTTGCCCGTAAAACCCAATACAATCTCAACAATAAAATAATATCATTCACTTATGACAAATGTCAATAGGACTTAATTATTAAAGCTATTACTATTATATCATTTTATTAAAACAATGTTAAATACTCATGACAAAAATCTTATTCATTAAAACATTAAAATATATTAATATAATCTTTATTAAAAATTTACTTAAATAATATTCCTAATTTAGTATTGCTAAATAATGACTAATAAATAATATTATATCTAACTTATTAATACATTATTATGATGATAATTAATGCATTCCCAAAATACACATTGGTCTAATAAGCAAAACTTGACAATAATTGTGCATACCACATAATGACCAATAATCTGAGGCAAGGACCAAAGAGTGACATCTCAACTCACAACCACAACTGAAGATGGAAACTGACCTAGGGAAAACCCCATGTTATCTCCCATCAACGTTATCTATTGGAGTAAGGGCACGCTCAGACCTACTAAGTTAGGTGGAGTTGATGCCCGGTACCTGCAATTTGTATCAAAATGATAGGTTGTATACGGACATATGCATATATATCAAACACATGGAGTCAGGGAATCGCAGCGTAGTAGGGTGCTTAAATGAACAATACTACACCGAACCTGCTCTCAAGCATAGCAATAAGCATAAACATTTCTAGCTAACAATTAGATACATTCAATCCCAAAGCATAGTAACATTATTCTGCATAACCAATTAACCATCAACTAACCATGTCAAAACATAACATAAATTGTAATATCAATAATGTCATCATACTACTCATAACACATGTCAGTAATCATGTTAGTTGACCATGAACATAGTAAGCATAACCATAAGTCTAACAACCAAATGTCTTAAAACTGTCTAAGTGCAATAGAAAAACTATCAACTAACACAAGCCAAAATCAAGGGGCATTACAGGGGGCATTCAAATATTATAAAGACATCCAATATTATGAAAGGTCAATGGACACTTAAAGAGGCAACGACTGCCTCCAAATAGACACGATCCAATAGGAATCACTTTCCATTTTTTGGTATAAAAGAGGAGATCGGGAGGGACTATGAAGGCATCAATAAAGAAATAAAAGAAAAAAAGTCCAAGGCAGAAAATGATTATACATAACTTTGATTTTATATACATCTAAACATATAAAAAGGGAGATATAAGGAGGAGAAATAGAGGAAGGAAAAATCATATGGAATGTGGGTAGATCTAAAAGTAGAGAAAGAGCAGAGAATGTCCCAGATTGATATTAAAAGATATGCAACATTATATGGAGACTATGTGCAAATATGTATGAGAAATAGGTGCAAATATTTATGCATAGATATATGTTGTTTGATAAGAGAGTTATGTAGAGGTATATGTTGTTTTAACAAGAGAGTTATGCAGAGATATATGCAGACCTGATAAGAAGTTTGTGCAGATCTAAAAGGGAAGAATATGCTTGATAAAGAAGGTCTAATAGAATAGGATGGAGATTTCAATAGGCAGATGAGAAAGGAATATATGGAATAAAAATAAAGAAAGAAATATATATATATATTATCCTATGTATACCTGTAAGAATATATCTAAATATAGATATATATAGGGGAAGAAGAGGAAATAAGAATACATATTCTGATTATATATAGCTGAGCATAACAAGCAAAGAGATGGAATAGAATATATATATACAATCTCTGATATTTGTTGATAGAGACATTAGCAAGAGGGAGTATATTTGTGAGTAGACCTAAAGAGGATTGTGAGTCCATATAATTATGGTTAAGTGTTTATACAGGATATAGTCTAGATCTAGTTAGTCAGATATGCATATCATGTTATTAGTATCATACTATTAGTTTTCATAGTTAATATGGATCCATCTCATATGAGTGTTATAGATTATAATGAGATGAGATATCTATTAGTATTCATAGATAAACCATACATTTGAATAATTGATATTAGTATGAATAGTTAATCATTCATAAGTGCAGACCTAAGATATGCCCATAATAGTAATGAACAATTGTATAAGAGCAAGGATATCATATAATGGTATTCCAATTTGAGACATGAATGTCTCTATTCATGCATTATGATAATAAATGGTATATTCATCTCATTATTTTTATTTCCTGTAACCTAAGGGGAGGTGGTTTTGTTAGGGAGAGGCAGAGTAATTCCATCCCGATGGATTAGAGGAGTTTAGCACGCCCTAGACATGTAATTCCCCACCCATGGTTAAGGATTACAAGGGAAATACAATTGAGATATGAATATAGTTAGTTACTTCTATTTTCCTCTATTATTTCATCCTTAAAGGAATGTTAGGTATTGTGGGGAGAGGCAGAGTAATTCCATCCATATATAGGCCCCAAGGCTGGGACGTAGTTTCCCCACGAATGGGTCATAGATGGTTTCAGCCTGCCCTAGACATGTAAAGCCTAATTCCATGAGGAGGAATAGTAAGGAAGATATGGATTTTGAATTATAGAATGTATTATAGAATAGTCATCAATAGTGAGTGACAATCATGAAATGAATAATCCTTTAACAAGGAATGATATAATTATATTATCATTGATCTTATTTGATCTGATCATTGAAATTTATTGATCTATAATGTTTCTAATGTTTCCTTGAGAATCACTTTGAATTCTTAAGTGTTTCCACTAGAAAGGGGACATTACAAGTGGTATTCGAGCAATCATCCTACCATCCTGTGTATACTACATGTGCCTTACATGTAATCAAGTGTATACTTTGTGATTTATGTGTATTCAAGTGTATTTGAAGGTTTACTTTGTGACTTAGGTGTATGCTTTGTAACATATGTTCATGTGAATACTTGTGTATTGTATGTATTCACGTGTATGCTTCATACTCATGTGTATACTTGGTGAGCTTGGGATGGTGGGTGGGTCCACGGTGTAATATGAAATGCATAGAATCCCCTTTCCAATTGTCTGACAGTATACTTACATGTATTAATGCAATTCATGTGTATTCATTCCTTATGACCTTGTATTTATATTTGAATGTATACTCTATGATTGTATTTGTATTTGAGTGTATACTCTATGACTTATGATTGTATTTGTATTTGAGTGTATACTCTGTGACTTGTGATTGTATTTCTATTTGAGTGTATACTCTATGACTTTGTGTATTCAATTGTATACTTTATGACTTCACTATTCGAGTGTATACTCCATGACTTTGTTCAAATGTATACTACATGATTTATGTGTACTCCATGGCTTATGTATATTCAAATGCACACTTCATGACTAACTTGTATTCATGTGTATACTTCATAATTGTGTATTACATGCGTATACTTTGTATGCTTCATGCTTTGTGTATCAAGTGTATGCTATATGTTTCATGTATTACATGCGTATACTTGTGTATTACATAGTATGTTTCATGCTCCGTATACTTTTGTATGTGTATGTTCCATACTCCATGTATTAAGCATATAAACTTTGTGTATGCTTCATGTATTATGTATATTCACGTATATGGTTCATGCTTCCTATGTGAACTTTATGTCTTACTTGTATTCAAGTGAATCCTTCATGACTTACATATACTTTATGTGTAGACTCCACGACTTACTCATTTGTATGCTTTGTGACTTATGTGACTCATGTGTATACTTCATGTATTTATGTGTGTTTCACACTTTGTGTCTTACATGCGAATACTTCATATGCTTCATGCTTTGTGTACTACGTGTATTTATACTTTGTGTATTATGTGTATACTGTGCATCTTCAGGTATCACGTGTATGTACGTGTATGCTTCATGCTTATTGTATTAGATGTATTTATGCTTGTATTTATGTGTATGCTTTCTGCTTTATATGTATTTATGTGTATGCTTCGTGTATTAGGTCTTATGTGTATACTTCGTGTATCATGCATGCTTCATGTATTACACATGTCTAGGTGTTTGTTTACTCTATGTGTGCTTTTTGATTACCTTAAGTAAAGCCAATTTGTCAAATGCTTCTTGGGTTAAGAAGCACTAACGAATTAACTTATGAAGAGTTGTAACTAGTGATGTAAAAAGTATGACTCCCTCAAAAATTGAGAAAACAATAAATGATAAATTCTTTAATTAGAATAGATTTACAACAAGGAATTAGAAAACATAAATAACCATTTGCAAAAGGAAACTAGTGGAAGAAATGTGGTCATCGTAAGGACTATGGGAGGTATGAGGTTGACTATTAGAAGAGATAAATTATTGGAGGAATGCGCTAGGGTAAAACACATATAGAAGTTACATGAAGTAAATTGCAATGAGAATAGCATGGAAGAAGGAGAGATGAATATGATATACAAGCAATACAATCATATGAAACACAAAAAATAGCATATTAGAAATAAAACCATAAGGAAATGGAGCATGTAGATCTATAATAGACAATGCGGATTCAATTACTAAAATCAAACTCAGACTATTGATTTGATCCTTCATCAACTACATTTTCTTCAATTCTAATACACTTGTAGATTTGTTTCATCCTTCCTGTCTCATGTATACTCTCTTCAACAACATGGATCTTCTCTTCTAATAATCTTATCTGTCATTGATTGTCTCCATGCTATCTTATCATCATTTATAATCAAAGTCTTACTTGAATTTACCTCCTCTACAACATCATTTGATTCGTCTCTTCGAATTTTCAAGATGTCTTAATCATCCATATTTTTTATTTCTTCACCTTGGAATATGGTGCAATCTTGGATTAAAACATTGAAAAGATTTTCCTTTCTACATTCACTTTCTTAACTACATCTACATCTATGATACTTGCATTATCTCAATCACATCATTGTTATTCAAAACATCAAACCAATGCTTACCTATACAATTGTCTTTCATTAGACCTTTTTTCTTTGGTCATAAATTCACTTTCATGGAATCTCAATCATTTTATCTTCATTAAAACAATATTCATTTTGAATCAAAAACCATGACTTCATCTCAACACATTGGAAGGTAAACATTAAAATGTGCAAGGTAATGAAAGGACTTGTAATTGCTTGAAGACAAGCAAACTTGAGTGGGGAGGGCTCTCATGTCCCGATATTAAGGCATTGTTAAAATTAAAGATTTAAACATCATGATAAACGATGAAGTTGCTTTTTCAAAATATGGTGTTTATTGTATCCTTTCTGCCATTGGTTTGAATGATAATTGTGTATATAATTGAATGATTATTTCATGCCCCGTAGTTATACAAATTATGAAGTCTTGAAATACAATAAATATTGAAAGGACAATTATACATAATTGTAATCTTATTATAAATAACATTATAATTATAAATTAAAATAGTAGTATTAATGATATAATACAATATAGATGTTATATTATTAATGTAATTATACATTATAATATTAATAATATTATTACAAAAATGATTAGTGATAAATATTATTACTACATTGGATATCATCCAAAGTAGTGGTAGATGACAAAGGGGGGCATTTGAATATTATAAAGACATCCAATATTACGAAAGGTTAGGGGACACTTAAAGAGCCAACAATTGCCTCCAAATAGGCATGATCCAATAGGAATCACTTTCCATTTATTGGTATAAAAGAGGAAATCAAGAGGGAGTATGAAGGCATCGATAAAGAAATAAAAGAAAAAAAGTCCAAGGCAGAAAATGATTATACATAACTTTGATTTTATATACATCTGTATATATAAAAAGGGAGATATAAGAAGGAGAAATACAGGAAGGAAAAAGCAGATGGAATATGGGCAGATCTAAAGTAGAGAAAGAGCAGAGAACATCCCAGATTGATATTAAAAGTTATGCAACATTATATGGAGACTATGTGCAAATATGTATGAAAAATAGGTACAAATATTTATGCATAGATATATGCTGTTTGAGAAGAGAGTTATGCAGAGGTATATGCTGTTTTGACAAGAGAGTTATGTAGAGATATATGCAGACCTGATAAGAAGTTTGTGTAGATCTAAAAGGGAAGTATATGCTTTATAAAGAAGGTCTTTAATAGAATAGGATGGAGATTTCAATAGGCAGATAAGAAAGGAATATATGGAATAAAAATAAAGAAAGAAATATATATATTAGCCGATGTATAGCTGTAAGAATATATTTGAATATACAGATATATAGGGGAAGAAGAGAAAATAAGAATACATATTCTGATTATATATAACTGAGCATAACAAGCAAAGAGATGGAATATAATATATATACAATATCTGATATTACTTGACAGAGATAATAGCAAGAGGGAGTATATTTGTGAGTAGACCTAAAGAGGATTATGAGTCCATATAATTATGGTTAAGTGTTTATACAGGATATTGTCTAGATCTACTTAGTCAGATATGCATATCATGTTATTAGCATTCCTAATAGGTAAGATATGCATATCATGTTATTAGTATCATACTATTAGTTTTCATAGTTAATATGGATCAATCTCATATGAGTGTTATAGATTATAATGTGATGAGATATCTATTAGTATTCATAGATAAACCATACATTTGAGTAACTAATATTAGTATGAATAGTTAATCATTCATAAGTGCAGATCTAGGATATCCCCATAACAATAATGAACAATTGTATAAGAACAAAGATACCATATAATGGTATTCTGATTTGAGACATGAATGTCTCTATTCATGCATTATGATAATAAATGGAATGTTCATCTCATTACTTCTATTTCCTGCAACCTGAGGGGAGATGGTCTTGTTAGGGAGAGGTGGAGTAATTCCATCTTGATGGATTGGAGAGGGTTTTAGTGCGCCCTAGACATGGTTGCTGAGGAGAGGTAGAGTAATTACATCCCAATCACATTGGAGAGGGTTTAGCGCACCCTAGACATGTAATTCCCCACCCATGGTTAAGGATTAGAAGGTAAATAATATTGAGATATGAATATAGTTAGTTACTTCTATTTTCCTCTATTATTTCATCCTTAAAGGAATGTTAGGTATTGTAGGGAGAGGTGAAGTAATTCCATCTATATATAGGCCCCAAGACTACGACGTAGTTTCCCCAAGGCTGGGTCAGAGATGGTTTCAGTGCGCCCTAGTCATGTAAAGCCTAATTCCATGAGGAGGAATAGTAAGGAAGATATGAATTTTGAATTATGGAATGTATTATAGAATAGTCATCAATAGTGAGTGAAAATCATGAAATGAATAATCCTTTAACAAGGAATGATATAAATATATTATCATTGATCTTATTTGATCTTATCATTGAAATTTATTGATCTATAATGTTTCTAATGTCTCCTTGAGAATCACTTTGAATGCTTAAGTGTTTCCACTAGAAAGGGGACATTACAAGTGGTATCAGAGCAGTCATCCTGCCATCCTATGTATACTACATGTGCCTTATATGTAATCAAGTGTATACTTTGTGATTTATGTGTATTCAAGTGTATTCAAAGGTTTACTTTGTTACTTGGGTGTATGCTTTGTAACATATGTTCATGTAAATATTTGTGTATTGCGTGTATTCATGCATATGCTTCATACTCATGTGTATACTTGGTGACCTTGGGATGGTGGACAGGTCCACGGTGTAGTATGGGATGCACCAAATCCCCTTTCCAATTGTCTGATAGTATACTTACATGTATTCATGCAATTCATGTGTATTCATTTCTTATGACCTTGTATTTATATTTGTATGTAAACTCTGTGATAGTTGAATGTATACTCTATGACTTTGTATTTGTATTTGAGTGTATACTCTATGACTTGTGATTGCATGTGTATTTGAGTGTATACTCTATGACTTGTGATTGTATTTGTATTTGAGTGTATACTCTATGCCTTGTGATTGTATTTGTATTTGAGTGTATACACTATGAATTTGTATTTGTATTTGAGTGTATACTCTATGACTTGTGATTGTATTTGTATTTGAGTGTATACTCTATGACTTTGTGTATGCAATTGTATACTTTATGACTTCACATATTTGAGTGTATACTCCATGACTTTGTTCAAATGTATACTACATGATTTATGTGTGTACTCCATGGCTTATGTATGTTCAAATGCACACTTCATGACTTACTTGTATTAATTTCTATACTTCATAATCGTGTATTACGTGCGTATACTTTGTATGCTTCATCCTTTGTGTATCAAGTGTATGTTATATGTTTCATGTATTACGTGCGTATACTTGTGTATTACATACTATGTTTCATGCTCCGTATACTTTTGTATGTGTATGGGGTCATCCCACAATAATAGGTTACACTTTTTGGCCAAACTTGACATTGAAATCAACATTTTGAACTAAATTTTCACTTTCTAACACCTATAGCTACTAAACCATTAGGAATTTGAAGACGAGGCAAACTAGTGACTTGTGAGATTTTGGTTGTAGATTCTAAATATATATTTAATTTTTTTTTTTTTTTGCGTCTCCTTTGATTACTAGTTTTTAATAGTAAACAACATTTTTTTAAAGTGATGTGTATTCTGTAGCACATAACTTTTTTTCTACAAAGGATAAAATTATGATTCTTTTAAATTTAGATTGGTAACACCGATATATAGGGCATGCATTTGGTTTCATAATGTTTGGTTGAATATTTTTTTTAATTATGTTTTGAAGTCAAACCAATTATAATTTAGACATAGGCGTATTCCGTAAAACATAACTTTTTCTATATGTATCAAAATTCAATTTTTTTTTTGTTGAAACAGGGATATCAATCCCTAAGGCATAGATATTTTTTAGATTTTTTTTCACTAATTTACTAATTTTTCATGTGTGTAGAACATAGAACTTGATGTTTGGTGAAAAACCTACATTCACAAGAAATAAAAAATAAATATAAGAATCAATTTAAAATTATTTAAAATTATACTTTTTGGGAAGCTTATAATAAGGACTACATACTTACAAAACATAAATTTAAAATAAATTCATTTTATCCCCTAAAAGGTAAATCAAAAGTGGTTTTTTATCAACATTTTGATAGGTGTAGAGGAGACTCCATTATAGGTATGGTTTAAAACTAGTAGGGTTCTATCCAAGGGGGTTTGAATCTAAGGGGGTTTGATCAAACCGTCTACAATAAAATCCTTTAAATGGAATGTTCCAAGGCTTTAATCATTATTGTGATTGAAAATCTGAACTACAGTAGAACCTAACTAAATATTCAATACTCCAATGAAAATAAGATAAATGCAATAAACCAAAGTTATACCTTGCTGAATTGATTTACCTCATGTCTTCCATTGTTGCCTATCTCTTCAATGATCTTTATAGATTATGATTGAGCTCTCAGAAGTATACTTCCTTGTTTTAAGATGACAAAGAGAGAATGGAATTTGTGGAGGATTATGCAAAGTGAGATAAAATACAATGCAACACTAAGATGAATGATGGAGATTATGATATGAAGCCATGGATGATGATTATGCAATGAGGATAATGAGATTACAATGCAAATGAGGGGAGCCAAAGGCATGCTTGATAGCTATGGTGGAATTTCTCCAGCATAAGTTTGCTAAAGCTTGAGTTGTGTGAAATGAGTGTGAAAACCTTGCTTTTATAGGCTTGAGGAGGCCAAGATCCAAGTGTCATAAGATCCATGGTAGAGGAATGAGTCATGCGAGGTGTATGATGGAGATTTGATTAGATCGGATAAGGGAGATAAAGGTGGAGAATGTTCCTACTATGTTTACAAGGTAGAGGAATATGTGGAACCATAAGCCACATGTCATGATGCTCACAAAGACCAGTGAGATAAAAGTGGAAGACTATGAGAAGAATGTGGAGGACTCTTTGGTTGTTGGAATGTGAGAGAGAAAATAGGCTTTGGAAGACAAGTGTCTTTGACCATGGAGATGGTTGAGAAATAATAGGACACATGTGGAGAAGAATTAGGGCACATGTTGAGAGGATAATTACTTAATTAAATATTAAGAATATTTAATTATTGGAGCAACATGGTGAGGTGTCCAAATGACATGGATGAGATGATATGAAATTTACACATAAGACTTTGATTTAGAGGAAATGATTAAATAATTTAGGATTATTTAATTAGATATAACATTAGAGGAAATTAAGATATGATTAATTAAATAAATTGATTTTGATTTAATTACTTGGAATAATGAACCAATTAAATAAATTAGGATATTTATTCAATTGATAGATGAATAAGAATAAAATAAATATTAAAATATTTATTTAATTCGACACAAGCCATTTTTAGGTGTATACATTTTGCCCCTCTTTGAGACAATGTGTTTTTATCACATTGTTTCAAAGAATAATTTTTTTTTGGTTATGATACATGCCCCAGTTTGCCCTTGGTACAAGTTTGATAACGCTAGGATGCCCTCTCGGGAGATTGGTCAAGTTGGATTTGGTAAAAGGATGATGAACGATCTCACAATGAAGAAGAACTGAAACGATGTGTAGGTGAAAAGTTTGGATAACGGAGAATGAGAAACATGCGAGGAATATGACATGCTTGTGCAAGGTCAAACACTCCCCATTAGGGCTTACTTGGCTATAAATAGTGATGCGGGGTCCCCTTTCTACTCATTTGCACACTTGTCATTTGAGGAGAGAATATAGGAGCCCTAGTTTATAGAATAGCTTAGCAGTCAACAAAGATGGCATAGATTCCAGTGGAGAACCACCGCCTTGAGAGGATTTGACGATTCAGGCAACCAATAGAGTACAGACCCCTGGTAAGTACGCTTTTAGATTTGGTCAAAGTGCATTAATTATAGTCAAATTTTAGGGTCAAAGTTATTGGTTTTAAATGTGCCATTTGGTTCTTTTTGTGCAAATGATAATTAAAGCTGTGCATATGACATGATTCCATGCATATGAGCTAGGAATCCACACATCTGTGATTTTTTTGCATTTGATAGCTGTTTTTGCGCATGTAATGAGGGTTTTAATGCTTTTACATGAAAGCACACATTTAGATAACAGTCCCGTGCATACAATTTAGATATGCGCATTTACTGTGAAAACACGTATATGATGAGGGATTAGGTGCATTCAAAATGAAACTACGCCTTTGATTTAAAACAACATTTTTGTCTCCTGATTCCGCGCATATGAATAAATGTGTGCTTTTGATAAGGGATTCTGTGCATCTGATATAAAGCTGTGCATCTGGTAAATAGAGCTATGCATCTAAGAAAGCTGGTCAAATTACTTAACTGATTTGATAAAGTCAACATCTTGATTGATGTTGGCCAAATGATAGGTCATCTTCAAGATTGATAGAATCTCAGAAGAGATGATAAGATAGGTTACTGATAGGCTAGCTAAGGTAATTATTTTGATTGATTGGATAGATATGCAACTTAGTTGTTTGATTAACGTGCTTTGTTATTGGTTGCAGGAGGAGCTAGATCATGTATGGATGTCACATAAGAGATTCCTAGTTACACAGCTTCTTAGACCCTATTTGACCGAGACTGATCACTTGGTCCTTGGATTAGTTAGATTATGGTATGTCTACTTTATGCCCAAGATATGAGTGAATTTGGGAGTGTTGACCGCACTAGGTGAGATATTTCACAGTGAGACAGGTACCTTTCATTTGCCTACTGGGGAGATGACAGTGACCTTGGAGGATGTGCATCTGATTCTACACATTCTGATTCAGGATGAATTGGTTAAGTACGAGTCATAGATTGGAGTAGGCCTAGCAGAGTGTTAATGGGTGTTTAATGACGTGGAGCTTGAGGGGATGGAGATCAGCTAGGTTGATAGGGTGGATTATTATGAGCCCTTGCCAACCATACTAGCAGGTTTGATTGGAGGAGTGGTCTGTCCAGACAGGAGATCCCGTGGATTTTAGGTTGGATGGGGGAGGACACTAGAACAGATGATACAAGAGGGGACATGCTTCACTTGGGGTCCATGTATACTTGCACATCTATACCATGATTTACATAAGTTTGTGTATGATGGAGTGGCGAGTCTATCTGCTGGAGTTTCACTATTACAGATTTGGGCATGGATACACATAGCGGTCCCATGAATGATAGGTATGGGAGTGAGAGGACATGACAGACCATATTCATACATGTTTCAGGAGACTCTTTCCTACCCCAAGCTGGGAAAGCTAGAGTATTGGTGTCATACATTGGATAATGTAGACGCAGTTGACTGGTGACCATACCTAGAGTGCGAGGTGTGGGAGGAGGATGCAATAGAGTTGCCTTACTACTTTCAGACTCAATGGTTGATAGGGAGGACTACCTATATCATAGAGCATCACATTGTTACCTATGTGCTCCGTGTTAGGGATTGCATGTAGAAGATATCAATTAAATGCAAATAAAGATTAAACAGAGGAATGAAAATACACATAAATAATAACAGGGAGAGACAAGTTTAAATGTGGTTCACCCAAACTTGGGCTACATCCACCAATAGAGAGTCCAATATTATTATCCAATAAATCAAACTGATTACAACCAGCGATCCTTGCAACTCAATACCGCTTCAAAATGCTACAATACATTAGCAGAAACCCTAACCTTTAGCTGCTTTTATCAAGCCTTATGTCGGTTACAACAATAGGGTTTTTTATGTTGGCCAATAGAAAAATAACTCCTGATGCCTTTATAAAATAATAAAATTCATTTGAGGTTTTGGGGGCGCTGCCCCTAGACATTGCAAGGAGCGCTACCCCTTGACCCTGTTAAATAATCTAGGGGGAAACCATGTTGATAAAAGTGGGGTAAATTTAACCTCCGAGTCTGATTAGGCTCCATATAACAACAATCTCCCACTTGGAGACTGATCATAACACCGCTGCCACTATAGCTCCCACTGGAAATAAGCACTCTTGACTCTACTATTCTAATTTTATTATTTTTCAGTCTTGAAGACCAACTGAAGCTGAAGAGGAGCTCAACTTCTCCCTTGTTATTGCCTTTGTAAACATATCCACTAGATTTTCATTTGTATGGATCTTTTCTAGCCATAACTGTCCATCATCCAACACTGACCAGATGAAGTGATACCTTAGCTGTATGTGTTCGGTCTTTGAATGCAAGGCAAAATTCTTTGCAAGATGTATGACACTCTGACTGTCTATAAACAAATAAATGTTAGCCTATTATTTGCCTAATTCTGCCATGAAAGATTGTAGCCATATCATCTCCTTGCTTTCCTTTGTTGCAACTACATACTCTGTCTCCGTGGTGGATAAAGCAACCACCTTTTGCAACCTAGAGATCCAACTCACTACTATCCCACCTACAGTAAAGACATAACCTATAGTACTCCGCCTTGTATCAATAACCCCTACCAAATCTGAGTCTACACAACCTGCTAAATCAGTATTAGAGCCCCCAAAACATAAGTGTTTAGTGGATGTACCTCTCAAATATCTAAGAATCCATTTTATCGCATTCTCTAATCCAGGATTACTCATACCTGCTTACAACTCCTACATCATGTGCAATGTTTAGTCTCATATGTACCATGGCGTACATTAAAATTCCTACAGCTGATGCATATGGTGCCTTGGACATTTTTTCTTCCTCCTCTTGTGTCTTAGGACATATCTCCTTAGTCAATTTCAAATGACTAGGCAAAGGTGTGCTGACAACTTTTGCATTCTTCATATGGAATCTCTGCAACACCTTTTCAACATAATCAACCTGAGATAGAGTTAATTTTTTGTTCTTCCTATCTCTACAAATTTTCATACCAAGGATTTGTTTTTACTGCCCCCAAATCCTTCATAGCAAATGATTGTGCTAATTGTTGTTTTAACTCTCTTATGTGATCCATGTTAGACCTTCCTACAAGCATGCCATCAACATATAAACATAAAATAATGTAGCTGTCATTGTGCAACCTCTTAAAATAAATACAATGGTCAGAATTACACCAGCTATAGCCTTGCTCAGCCATAAAACTATTAAATTTCAAATACCATTGCCGAGGTACTTGTTTCAAGCCATATAAACTCTTCTTCAATTTGCACACCAATTTCTCCTTACCTTTGACCTCAAATCCCTGTGGTTGTTCCATATATATCTCCTCCTCCAAATCACCATGGAGAAAGGCAGTTTTCACATCTAGCTATTCCAAATGCAAATCTTTAGCAGCCATAATACTTAAAACAGTACAAATAGAAGTCATCTTAACAACTGGATAAAAAATCTCATCAAAATCAATACCTTTTTTCTGTGCAAATCCTTTTACAACTAACTTGGCTTTAAATCTTGTCTTACCTCCATCTTCCTCTTTCAGCCTATAAACCCATTTGTTTGGCAAAGCCTTTTTACCTGCAGGCAACTTACATAAATCCTAATGTAATGCCCCTCGTATTTTGGTTTGTGAGAGTTGTTAGTTTCACATTTCTCTCTGTCAGTTCTGAGACAGTTGCTAGTCTTTCAGTGCATTTATACAGTTCTGAGACATTTGGATTAGCAGGTTATGGTTTATGTTTATTTTGATCTTGATGGACTATGTTCGACTGATATAGTTTAGACACGTGTTATGAGTTTATGATGATATTATTATTACTTTAGTTATGATGAGTTGGACATGATTCATAATGGATTAATATTAGCATGTTTTATTAGATCTATTGATATTTGAATTCAAATGCAGTGGTTATAATCTTGTTCAAGAGCAGGGACGGTGTAGTACTACTCGTTTCGAGCACCCTACTACGCTATGATTCTCTGACTGTGTGTGTTGACATATATGTATTTGATCGTATATAACCAATTGTTCAGATGCAAGCTGCAGGTACCGAGCCTCGACTCCACCTGATATAGCAGGTTTGAGCAGGCTCTTGCACCAATGGGTATCGGTGATGGGAGATAACGCGAGGTTTTTTCTGCTAGGTCAGTCCCAGTCTTTTGTTGTGGTCTCATGTTGTGATGTGACATTTGATCCTCGTTTCATGTTGTTGGTTGTCAGATGTTGTGGAGCTTTGGGAGTTTGTTTAATTTATGTATATGTGTTTTTGCTATCATTATGTTAAATCCAATAGTATTCTGAGTAGTTGTAAAATTTGGAATATTGTTAAAGTAAAATGTATTACTGACTAAATTAATTATTTAATGTTTGTTTTACCGTCATAAGTTTTAGTATGGATAATTATTATGTTGTTATTTAAAAGAATAATTTTAGGTAGTAAATTAATGTCATGAGTTGTCAATTGTGAAATTTTAAGATTTGGTGAATCTCTTTTATTAGCAAAATTTTAAATTCTCGAAGGAGTGGGATTCTGGGTAATGGATGCATGTTTGTGATAATTTATGAGCTGAGCCATTTTTATATTGGGGGATTTCTTTTGGAGAGGGGAGTTGGAAAGAGAATAGAGAAATTGGGAGAAAAACAAAGAATTGGTTACGGGAATACGGAAGAAATTGGAGGCTCCAGATCAAATTTTTTGTTCTAGGTATGTTTCTGTATAATTCTTGTTTGAGTGTTATTTGTACTTGGATAAATGATTTCTTCTCCCTCGTGCTTTTGAATCAGTTAGTTTGGGGTTTTGTTTTGGACTGCCTGTCGCTTTCTTCTATCTCAGTTTCTGTAGTTGTTCATCTTTGAAATTTTATAAATCAAATATTGTGGTCTTCTTGGATCCTTGTGTCGAATCAATCCTCATTTAGTTGTGTCTTATTGCCATCTTTATCTCTGCAAATTCTAATCTTTGGATGCTCTTATGTCAATTTCCCATCTTGGCATCAAGGGATGTATTACTTTGTTCCTGCATGCAATTAAACTATTTGGATAAGTGTTAATTCCTCCTGTATAGGAGCAAATCTTTAGACCATTTCAATGAGTCACTTCTTTATTTAAATTTGGTTTATTTTTCAAACCTGACTTCATACTAGGAGATTTACCAATCTTGCATTTGAGGGCTTCATTTGCGTAGACCATTCTACTACTTTTCTTTTTAACTTGCACCATATTCCTCCCAAAGTTGTATTTTTTCCTCTAACTATGGCCAATTTGTGCTAAGCTAGTCTTATGAAATTGTCATAGTGCATCAGTCCAACGTATGAGACGTTCTCCTTTGTTCACTACAATTTACTTAACCTCCTCTCGTGAGTCATTCTTCTGGTAGGCATATATCTTGAACCTCTTGAAACCTTCACTCCTATGATCGTAGTCTTCTGCAGAAATCGCGTGCTTCCTCTCGACATCGTTGTAACTCTATTTGATATCCATTGAAGATTTTGTGTTCCTCTGCCAGTTCTGCTATCAAACACAGTCCTCTGTAGTGTCTATTCTTTGTCATATTAACCAACGGCTAACCTTAGGCCACACTAGCGTTGATTGGCAGACTTCTATGGATATAGTAGTCAAACCTTTAACCAATCTCCTTGCTGCCATCCTCCATATATTTTCTTCTTTTCTTGCAGTTGTTTTAGCCTTGGAGCGGCATTCAAGTTCTACCTTTGTGCATTTCTCACTTTTTGCTGGCCAGAGAGCTGAATGCCATTTTCCTTAAACACAATCTGTTTCTTGCTTAGTGAATAAACATTGTTGAAGCTTCTTCTGTGCCCAAGCCAAAGGTATTCCTGAATGAATAGATTAGAAGGTTGAGTCAATTATGGTAGTTAAACTTTTTATTTTCAAGTTTCTATTTACATTTGTGAATTGCTGACTACGTCTTAAGTAATGGGCTTCATTTTTGACAGTTCTTCCCAAATTCTGCAGTTGCTAATAAACCATTTCATGTTTTAGTCAGAATGACTAGTTAGCCATGTAATAATAGCATGTATTTTAGTGAAAGGTATACGTATATTGTAGTCACTTTTAGTAGACAGTGTAGTTTGAAATGTGGTGATGGGAAATATATTTGTAATTGTTCTATTAGAAAATTGTAGTCGTAGTAGGCAAAATGGTAGTCGATTATTCATAGCGAAATAAATGTATTTTGTAGTTGTTTTGTTAAGGTATTGTAGATAGTGGGTAGTGATGGGAAAACTTATGCTAATGGGAAAAATACATATATTTTTATAGTGTTTGATTTGAAATTGTATTGGTTAAATGTTAGATGATAATTTATGCTCGTAAGAAAATATAATTGTTTATAGTTGTTTTATTAGAAATTGTAATAGTTAGATGATCAACAAAAAGTTTATTATTATAGCAAGAATATTTATATATTTGTAGTTGTTCATATTAGGAAGTGTAATTAGTAAATCTTAGTTGGAAATTCATGCTTAGCAAATATATTATGGTTTGTTTTTATTAGTAGATGGTAGTTGTTAGGAAATTAGCTAGGAAATTTATTCTTGGTGTTGTAGAGAAATTGTTAATTCCGTAATCTAGAATTTTCTTTGAAAGGAAGCTAAAATCTCATAGTTAATTCCATGTTAAAATTAGGAGTACATTGAATCTCATATACTTGATTATCTTCCTTGTCGAATCTATATGCTTATTTTTGGGTCATTGCATCTATTTGGGGTTTGAGTTTATGATTCTACTTTGGCTAAGTGTGAAGTGAAGTATCTAGAGAGATGTCATGTCTACTTTGTGTCAAGACGCGTAAGCATTGTCCTTGTTGGGAAATGGTTACTTTAACATCAGATTTGTGTTCAACCTACCTAACTCCAGAGGTGTGGCTTCTTGGTCTTTGGTTCAAAATTGTGGCATGTCAATGTAATGGGATAAATGAATCGAGTTTGTTTTGGATGGGGGAAAAAGTCTTGTGGATATGGAACTGTGTAACTGTTTATGTAACGTGTTGGATTGTGAGAAGATGGATGTCTAGTGGTTCCTTGTTCATTCATGTCTTTGTTTCCAGATGTTGGCTAAGGGATGTTAGTTGTAGGAAGGAGAGAGGCTTCCATGGTGGGGCCGGTGCCTGAAGTGGCTTCCTGGATAACCCCATGGAAGTTGTAATCAAGTGATAACTTAAAATATATCTAGGTGGGTCAGGTAGCCTTTCACATAACAAGATAAGTATGTTGCCTCACCCATGCCTTGAGTGCTCTCAAAGGCTAAGGATGGGATGAGAAGGCCTGGTTGGCAAGGTCAACCTCCTTGTCCACATGAGAGGATGTGTCAGCTCCACATGTGTCACCCTCTGGGGCTGGTGCCAAAAAAGGGTCGCCAGGATAACCATAGATGGGGGCCCGCTTCTAGTGAGAGATAGCTTGGATAACCCATATTTAGGACCATGTGATGACACTCTCCTCATTGCAGCTTAGCTACTTCCCACTTTATGTTTTCATTGTTGCCTCTGGAGCATTACCTTGTCTTGTGCAGTCTTGTTAATATGGTCGGTTGTGTCAAGTCTGTATTCGTTTGGTTATATTTGATGTTGTTTCTTTGGCTTAGTGGAATCCTTGTTGTTATCTCCTAGCTCGAAGGGGTGGACCTTAGGGTTCCACATGGTTGGGTGGCAGAGCTATCCATTGGTCTTCTTGGAGAATTGGTTTGAGTCCAGTGTAGAAGTGTTCCTATTCTAGATTGCTTTACACTCTCAGAGTTGTTGTATACATTCATAAGTATTTATTTGTAAGCTGACATGGTCGTGAAAGGAAGCTAGGTGTGCAGAAAATGCTTCCTACACTAATCTATTGAGGAGAGGGCTATGCAAATTCAAATTTATCCTAACTATTACAGTGATGTTAAACCATTAACATGAGATATTGCAGAAAAACACAAGAACTAGAAAGTAGACAGAAGAAGAGAGACAAAGATTTACGGTGGGGAAAACTCTTATCGGGTGAAAAACCCCACACTCAGAAACCTGCACAATGTATTAACAAATATGAAAGAATGTGTACAATACACTTGCAATGCAAGCTTCAATGGTCTTCGACACTTGTGTCTGGAGTCAATCTGGCAGCATAACAGTACTTGTGAACCTGTGATACAAACTCCATCTCCAAGCACCTGTATATAAAGGAAATACAAGGCAATATTGGACCTATCTTGGAATGGGCGTCCAACATGGCATCTTGGACCAAAACCCACCCCTAGGGACACTTGGTCAACATTGTAGAATGTGTCTGACACTTGTCCATAGCTCCCATCCCAAAGAGGTCACCTATTTCCAAAATGGGCTATGACAGATCCTCTTACGACACTTACGACCATCATAGAATCTGTCATAGCGGTTACAACTTACAACTGTAAGAGAATCTGTCATATACATGCTATAAATAGCATATTATCTTACAACATGTCATATTCCACCTTGGGGCGCCCAAATATGCTTTATTCAAAGATGCTACATGACACATATCATCACCTGTCTTACAACCTTCTATTCTCGACTCTTACATGTCATAGATTTGTCATAGGAATCCGTCATAACCATTTCAGTCATACATTCCTTACACAACATAGAAGATGCCGACACATGGCAGAATATTCCTACCACTAAGTGGGACGCCTACCTCCTCATGTGAGGACAAAAATACAAGTTGTCATAATCCATGTAGGATTGACACATCACCGTGCCACATCCCACAACATGACAATATAGATTTTCCAAATATTTACAACATAGCCAATTAAATAATAAATATAAACATTACAAATGTAGAGAATTACCAAGGTTGAGATACCTTAATTCCCAACAGATCGGTCTTGTAATCTTGTATTGTAACTTTGTAAATTAACTATCTTGCAAATGTAAAAGTTGTTCTTATCTATAGTAGTATGATGTATATCACTTGTGTTGTTAAGACTTTATGATCAACTGATGCAGTTATGTTTCCCTAGAGGAGTTAGAAGTACACTTTTCTTTATGTTGTGTATAATGATATCTTTAGCTACTGTTATTGCAATTTCTTGCTTTCAAAAAAAAAATATTTGTATAATTTTGTTCTTGTTAGTCTAACTCTCTAGGGTTGCATGATGGGGTGTCACACCCAAGTCTAATTTTTGATCAAGAAGTCCATTTCTTCTTTCATTGCAAGCTCCCACTGAACCTTTGTATCCACCTGCATGGCTTGATCATACCCTTTTGGTTCACCAGCATCTGTTAACAAAATAGAATACAAAGAGGGAGAAAACCTTTCAGGAGGTCTACTTAGCCTTGTTGACCATCTAACATTTATTGGAGTTTGTGGTATTTCTTGTTACTGTTGTGGAGCATGAGGAACCACTGGAACATCACTATCTGGAGTATCATCCAACACCACATAATCCTTTTCTTTATTTTCATGCTGCTGCAACTGATCTTTGTACAACACCTTGTCATTGAATACAACATCCATGCTTCTCACAATTTTTAGATTTTCAACATCCCAAATCCTATAACCAAATTCATTAATGCCATATCCAACAAAGATAAACTATTTTGATTTTGCATCCAACTTGGTTCTATTTTCAGAATCTACATGTACAAATTCTTCACATTTGAAGGTTTTGAGAAAAGAATAACTCACCTTCTTACCTATCTCATTGAAGGAATTGAAGGACCTCTGTTGATTAAATATACAACGGTGTTGACAGCCTCTACCCACATGTTTAAAGGCAGCCCAACATGCAATCTCATTGTCCTTGCACACTCCATTATTGTCCTATTCATGCACTCAGCCATTCCATTCTCCCATGGAGTCCCTCGAATCGTTTTCTGCCTACAAATTCTATTAAAGGAACAATAATCCTCAAATTCTTTGTTGCAATACTCACCATCATTATTAGATCTAAGACATTTTAATCTTTTACCTGTTTCATTCTCAACCAAGCTTCTTCATTTCTTAAATGTTTCAAATACATCAGATTTGTACCTAAGGAAATAAATCTAAACCTTCCTAGTTGTATCATCTATGAATGTAACATAATACCAAGAGCCACCGAGAGAAGATACCTTAGCTAGTCCCCATACATCTCTATGCACAAGCTCTAACTTTTCATCCTTCTTTTGCTTCCCATCCTTGAGAAAACTAACTCTCTTTTGTTTTCCATACACATAACTTTCACAGAAATCCATATTAATACATTTTAGACTTGGTAAATTTTTTTTAGAATGAAGTACTTTCATACCTTTTTCACTTATATGCCCAAGTCTGTTGTGCCACAGTGTTGTCTCAGAACATGCAACAATTGTTTCAGTTTCTTCCTGTGAACCCGCAACAACTGTTCCTGAACTTGTTTGATTTTTCTCTGCAAAAACTTAAGTAGAAGGAATAGTATGACCTGTACAAAGATATAAGTTGCCTACTTTTACACCTTTTCTACTATTAAGGCACCTCTTGAAACCTTCCAATTTTTATCACTGAAAGTAACTATGCAAACTTCATCAGCTAGCTACCCTACTGAAATTAAATTCCTACTTAGCCTTGGAACATGCCTTACCTCTTGTAGTAGCCAATGATTCCCATTCTGCAACCTAATCTTGATTTTTTCCTTTCCAACAATCTGACAGGGTTCACTATCTCCCAAATAAACCAACCCAAAATCCCCTTGGACATAATCAAGAAAATAACTTCTATGGGTCGTAGCATGAAATGAGGCCCCTGAATCTAAAACCCATGAATCATCAGCATTATCTAGGGAAAGAATCAAAGCATCATCTTCAGACATATTACTTACCACATTTGCCTCCTTATTTCCTTCTTGTTTGTCTCCTTCTTTATTCTTCCGAGACCAGCAATCTTTCTTTAGATGACCTAGTTTCCCATAGTACTAGCAATCCTTCTGTCCTCTGGATTGGGACCTCTTGTTCTTTGATTTTCCTCGTGACTTCCCATGACCTCCAGAACCTTTTCCTCTCTCCTTTGGTCTGCCTCTGCTTTTTGCATTCAAAACACTACCTGATGTGGACCCTCCTGAGCTTTTTTGTCGCATTTCCTTGCTAAGGATAACACCAACAACATTATCAAATTTTAAAGTATTTGAACCAGAGATAGAGTTACTTATAGCCATTACCAAGCTATTCCAGGTTACCATCATCCCCACCATCATCCCCACCATCATCCCCGTCATTACCTTGGCCAATGCCATCTCCACCACCCCTGCCACCATCATCTCCTCCTCCTCAGCCACCTCGACCACCCCTCCCGCCTCACCATCATCTCCTCCTCTGTCGAGGAGCATCATCATCCTCCTCATCTGCATCCTCCAATCTTGGAGCCCGTTCTCCAGGCCCAAAGTATCTTGGAACAAGGAGGCAGTGAAGTGTGTCGCAAAGTCTACTGCTAAAAATAGTAACCTGCTATTTTTAGAAAGTTTGTATTTGGGCACAGATTGAAGTAAAAATTTACAGGAAGTTACATAATGGAAATATAAGACATTTGGCGAAGGAATCACACAAAGATCATTTGTGAGCTTAAAGATATTAAAGTTTCCATTTCCTGAAAAATGCTTGAAAATTATTCAAACTCAGGTTTGAGGCACCAAGCAGCCCCGTACGGGCCTGAAAATGGCCGAAACTGGAAAAGCTAGTTCTTAGCATGTATAGCACTCCGCGAGCTTTCTGACACATAAAATGGTTCGTCAATCGGACACCTAGATCAAAAGCTATGGCTCCTGGAAGTTGACCAATTTTTGGAGGGAGATGCAAATTTTGAAATTAGGTTGTTGGCTGCCAAAAAGGCTATTAATAACCATTTTTGGGAACCCTGGGTAGTAGTAGAGTTAAGGGGGCAAGTGTGAAGTCAAGAATAGGTGGGGAAAATAGAAACCCTAGCTGATTTGGGGTTACAGAAGGCAGGTGATTCTAGAGTCTGGGAATAGGAAGCTGTAATGTGTTGCAACCTGTGGGGGGTTGATTCCTCTGATTATATTTAAGCTTCTGTAATGTAATAAGTTGTCCAAATCAATAAAGGAAGTTCTATTTTCTATGTGCAATTTCTGTTGTTGTGTGTTTTATGATTTACCCCCTTCATCAAGTGGTATTAGAGAAAGATTTCTTGAGTGTTTAGACAGATCGCCGACCATGAGGTAGTTTGCACCAGGACCTGAGGTTGTGGGTTTGCTGTGAAGACCAAGATGCCTCCATGAAGAAATTGTGTTGGGAGGAATAATTTGATGGAAGAGGGTTTTAGAGCCCTGCAAAGGTAGATCGATGCATTGCAAGAGGAGTTGTGAAGAGGGTTTGATCCGAGAACAAGAGAAGAAAGCGAGGATGAAGCTGAAGAAGAGCTATTCGAGGAAGAATAAGAAGCTTCAGGAGATCCTATAGAAGTTAGGTCGCTGAGGGACATTTCTAAGATTGGAAAGAGGCCCAGGATCAAAGTTTCTACATATTTTGGAGATTTGAATCTGGAACAACTTATTGATTGGATCAATGACATGGAGGAGTATTTTGAGTATGAAGATGTGGAAGACCTAGATCGAGTCAAGTTTGCAAAAATAAAGTTGAAGGGTCATGCCAATATTTGGTGGAAGGAGGTCCAGTTAGAGAGGAATAGAAGAGGAAAAGGAAAGATCACCAGATGGGATCGGATGGTGGAGAAACTGAAGAAGCAGTTCATTCCTGTGGACTATGAGATGGAGTTGTTGAAGAAGCTACAAGGACTAAAGCAAGGTAACAAGTTTGTTAAGGAGTATATAGAAGATTTTTATAAAATTACTAACAGGACAGGCCATGCAGAGCCCAACAAGGAGAAGGTAGCCCATTACATTAATGGGTTGAGGTCGAGTATTCAAGAGGAGTTGAGCTTGGTCAGAATGACCACCATAGAAGATGCATACCAATTTTCCCTTAAGGTGGAAGAGAAGATAAATAAAAGATTTGATAGCAAGCATAGGGGAAGAGGTCAAGGCGGAAGGACTAGTGGAAGACCCTATGGGGGCCGAAATGAAGATGCAAAGAAAAGTGAAGAAGCTGGCACCAGTCAAAATTAGAGAGGAGATAATACCTACTGCCCTCATGACGAAAACAATGGTGTGTAAAGAGGAAGAGGAAGAGGCAGACCTAGGCAAGGACCTAGAAGAGGAGGTTTCAGAGGAACATGCTTCTAATGTGGAGAAGAAGGGCATCGAGCATATGAGTGTTCGCAACATCAAGGAAGGACAAATAGAAGACCTGAAGGTAACGCATGAGTTGCACATGTAGATGAAGATGCACAATTTGAGCATTCTGAAGATGCTGAAAGGGGAGAAACCCTAGTTGTTAGAAGAACTTTGTTGAATGAGGAGAAATAACCCAATAAGAGGAAGAGTTTATTCCGCACAAGGTGCAAATGCGAAGGTAAGTGTTGTGACATTATTATTGATAGTGGAAGTACTGACAATCTTGTTTCAGAGGAGATGGTTAAGAAGAAAGCATCCACATCCATATCAGATTGCATGGTTACAGAAGGACCACCAAGCCTTGGTCAATGAGCAGTGTTTAGTGAAGTTCAAGATTGGGGACTACCATGATGAGGTGCTATGTGATATCATACCAATGGATGCATGTCATATGCTATTGGGGAGGCCGTGGCAGTATGATAGGAGCGCTGTCCATGATGGCCATGCAAACACATATTCCCTAACAAAGGATTGAGTTTGTCATAAGTTGAATCCCTTGAAGGAGGTGGAAGAAAAGGTATCTAGCAATGCCAAAATTTTCTTGGTAGATGGTAGGAAAATTTTGGAAGGTATGAAGCATGAGCATCAACTCTTTGCATTGATTCCTAAGATCAGTCAAGAGAAATGTGAAGATGTACCAGCAGAAGTCTCAGATATGTTGGAAGAATTTCAGGAGATTATCTCTGATAATGTACCAAAAGGTTTACCACTAGTAAAGAAGATAAGTCATCAAATGGATTTGATACTAGGAGCTAGTTTGCCAAACAAGGCAGCCCATAGAATGACTCCAACAGAGAGTGAAGAGTTGAACAGACAAGTTCAGGAGTTGTTGAGGAAGGGATTGATAAGAGAAAGCCTAAGTCCATGAGTGGTACCTACAGTACTAGCACCAAAGAGAGATGGAGAGTGGAGAATGTGTACAGACTCTCGAGCCATCAATAAGATCACGATCAAGTATATATTTCCATTGCCTAGAATGGATGACATAATGGATTGTTTGAGTGGAGCCAAGTACTTCACGAAGATTGACATGAAGAGTGGGTATCACCAGATCCGTATCAGAGAAGGAGACGAGTGGAAGACAGCCTTCAAAACCAAAGAAGGTTTGTATGAGTGGTTAGTCATGCCATTTGGGCTAACCAATGCACCAAGCACATTCATGCAGCTCATGAACGAGGTACTGAAAGAATTTTTGGGAAGTTTTGTTATAGTTAATTTGGATGATATTTTGATTTTTAGTAAGACTTGAGATGAGCATTTGATGTATATCAGAAGAGTTTTAGAGAAGTTGAGGGAGGAGAAGTTACTAATTAATTTAAAGAAATGTAGTTTTGCAAAGGAGTTGGTATACTTGGGATTTGTTGTCTTAGAGGAAGGTCTTAAGATGGACCCAGAAAAAGTAAGGGCTATCATTGAATGGCCTACACCGAGGAGTGCCATAGAGGTGAGATCTTTTCATGGTTTGGTAAGTTTTAACAAAAAGTTTATTAGAAATTTTAGTAGCATTTGTGCACCCCTAACTGAGACAATGAGAGGGGATAGAAAAGAGTTGAGATGGACCAAAGGAGCAGACAAGAGTTTTGATACATTGAAGCAGAAAGTCGTAGAGCAACCTGTTTTGGCACTTCCAGATTTCAATAAGGTATTTTAGGTAGATTGTGATGCTAGTGGTAGTGGTATAGGAGCTGTTTTGAGCCAAGAAGGTAAGCCCATTGCCTATTTTAGTGAGAAGCTTAATGATGCCAAGAAAAAGTATTTTGTTTATGATCAAGAGTTTTATGCAATAGTTTAGGCTTTGAAGAAATGGAGACATTATTTGTTGCCAAAGGAGTTTGTTTTATATACTAATCATCAGGCTTTGCAGTATCTTAATAGTCAAGGAAAGTTGAATCAAAGGCACTTAAAATGGGTTGAGTTTTTGTAGAGCTATACTTTTGTTTTGAAGCACAAGAGTGGGAAGTCCAATAGAGTTGCAGATGCCTTGAGCAGAAGGCAAAATTTGTTGACAGAAATGAAGATAGAGGTTGTTGGGTTTGATGAGCTCAAAACTTTGTACCCTGAAGATCTAGATTTTGCAGAGGCTGGAAAGCTTGTTTGGAACCTGTTACTTTAGACAGGACAAAATGGTTGGATTTCATAATCCAAGATGGCATGTTGTTTAGGGGAAGCCAGTTGTGCGTTCCAAGGAGTTCCATGAGAGACAAACTGATTAAGGAGATGCATAGTGGAGGATTGCCTGGACACTTTGGTCGAGATAAGACCATTGCTATTATTGGTGAAAATTATTATTGGCCACATTTGTAGCGGGATGTGAGGAAATTTGTATAGAGTTGCAGAGTGTGTCAGATGGCAAAAGGAACAAGTTAGAATACAGGGCTATATCAGCCATTACCTGTACCAGAGAAGCCATGGGATGATATCAGTATTGATTTTGTTCTTGGTTTACCAAGGACACAAAGAAGACATGATTCCATTTTTGTGGTGGTGGACAAATTCTTGAAGATGGCACATTTCATTCCTTGCAAGAAGACTAATGATGCTGTTCATATTGCTGAATTATTTTTTAGCGAGGTGGTGAGATTACATGGTCTACCAAAGAGCATAGTTTCAGATCGAGATACCAAGTTTGTTGGTTATTTCTGGAGGACATTGTGGAAGAAGTTGAAAATAGATTTGAAGTTCAGTTTTGCACACCATCCATAGACTGATGGACAAACAGAAGTGGTGAATAGGAGTTTGGGTAACTTGCTACAATGCTTAGTAGGAGATAAGCCCAAGGGATGGGATTTTTTTTTACCACAGGCAGAATTTTCTTACAACAATTTTATCAATAGGAGTACTGGTATATCACCATTCTAGATTGTATATGGGAATAGTCCAAGAAATGCTTCAGAGTTAAGGAAGCTGGACAAAGGAGAAAAGACAAGTGCTGAAGCTAAAGAATTTGCATGAAGAGGTGAGAAAGCACATTAATAAGATGAATATTCAGTACAAGGCTAAGGCAGATTAGAAGAGGAGGTAAAAGGAGTTCCAGGTAGGGGATGAAGTCATGGTTCACTTGAGAAAAGAAAGGTTCCCAATTGGAACATACAATAAGTTGAAAATGAAGAAATTTGTACCATGCAGAATCATGAAGAAGCATGATTCAGGAAATGCATATGAGGTAGAGCTGCCAAGTGGGATTAATATTTCCCTTGTGTTCAACATTGCTGATTTAACAGAATATCATGAGGGTGACACAGAGGATGGAACAACAGAAGAATAGTGGAGTATTCTGGCATCTACTTCAATGGAGGAGATAGAAGAGATCTTGGATAGCCGTGTGGGAAGAAGTACTCGGAATAGGCAAGATGAAGGGTATTTGGTGAAATGGAAAGGAAGACCTATTGAAGATTCTTCTTGGTTGTCTAAGGCAGAGGTTGACCATTTGGGTTTTCCTCACACAAACACCTGAGACGTGACAGGGTCACTTCTCAAATTACTCTAGGTGTCTGATGTAGGAGCATCCAGTGGTGTAAGGGCAATCTTGCATCACCCAAAAAAAAATGTGTTTCAAAATTGTTGATGTTCTTTCCATTTCTTTTCAAAATTTGTGGTTCTGGTTCCATAATCGCTTGAATAATGATGTAGAACTTTCAGTTTTTCCAAACTGCTAAAAATAGTAACCTGCTATTTTTAGAAAGTTTGCATTTGGGCACGGATTGAAGTGAAAATTTACAGGAAGTTACATAATGGAAATATAAGACCTTTGGAGAAGGAATCACACAAAGATCATTTGTGAGTTGAAAGATATTAAAGTTTCCATTTCCTAAAAAAATGCCTGAAAATTATTCAAACTCAAGTTTGAGGCACCAAACAGCCCCGTACGGGCCCAAAAATGGCTAGAACTAGCAAAGATGGTTTTTAGCGTGTAGATCACTCCGCGAGCTTTCCGACGCATAAAACAGTTCGTCAATCAGACACCCAGATCAAAAGTTATGGCTCCCGGAAGTTGACCTATTTTTAGTGATGGAGTCAGGTTGTCATTGATGTCAAAAAGGTGTCCTCAGGACTTGGTTATGCAGTGTAGAGATATATACTTCTTAAAAGGATCAGGAGCAGCAAAGAGTTCACATCATCCTGTGTAGAGTTTATATCATCTTATATGTTATTGATTACATCATCTTGTGTGTTCTTTACAGATGACATACTGTATTCAGTGGCTTGGTTATTTGATCTTAGTATTCAGTTTGTGAGATGATCATATATGCAATTAGTATCTTGTATCAAGAGACAATGTTTTGTGGTGATGACATCATGTGAAATGATCATGATGCAATTCATATGGTTGAGATGTAATTTATATGTGTCCTCTGTTTTTTCATGTTGTGTGGATAGTGTTGGGATCCTATTTATAGTTCACTCAATCAGGATAAGTGTACTGATCATATCTTCATTGAGGATGGTGACTTGATAAGTGTATATAGTGTGGGGTGTCTTCAAGGATGTAGCAAGAATCAAGTTGTTTGATGGAGAATGTCATGCTTATCTCAGATTGCTTCACTATATTGTCTTCAAATCATAATCAGGAGTTTGGTCTTATATCAGTACTGTCTTGGGATCAGTGTATTAGTATATGGTCAGGTATGGTTCAGTTGCTTGCATCAGTAACTTCAGTAGGCTCTTGCAGAGTTTATCATCATGAGTGGATGACAAGATGGTGTTACATGATATTTCATATCAAATGTTCAATTTGGAGTGCTTTCTGATTTATGATGGTAAAGGTGTTCAGGAATATTTGACAAAATTAAAGGTTTGAAACTACCTAAAGATTTCATCTATCATCTAAAAATCCTAAGTTGGTTTTGCTATGATCCTAAGTCCCTAAAGTTTATGTTGCACTACATATGATGGCCGTCACACATTGTTTGCTTTTTGTTTTATTTTACTGTTGACCTATTAATACAGGTCAGTCACTTATACATGACCTGCTAGAGGGTTTCTTACACATGGCAGTGACCGGCCTCTTTCCCTTGCTGACCGGTGGCTTTGGTAATGAGGTGAGCGCATGGGCGCCAAAGACAAAATCTAAGGATATGTTTGAATATGTGAAGAGCGCGAAGTATCTATCTAACAGTTGTTATTCAAACCTTGAAATCTGATTTGAACCTTCTTGTTTGACGTTCCCGTGAATGTATACTGCCCTTGTATAACTATAAACTGTGTTTTTAGAAAGCTTTTAAGGCAGTTTATAGAATTTGTTGGAGCCCGATTTTTTCATTAAGGTGCATGCCTTCAAAACAAAAGTCATCGAATTTCAATTAATGAAGGAGATTGCATTGGATTTTTTATAAGAAAAGCATGCTTATAATACATGGAATGAGGAGCATATTAAGGGCAAAATACATTTGTTAGAAAGTTTCTTATAAAGCATAGAATGCTTTGATAGCAACATTAGTTGCTCGAATAGGAATGTCAAATGCTTTTGAAGAGATTTTTGAAACAAATTTTTGTGGAAGATTTTTTAAGTGTTAAGATGATTTTATTTTTTTGTCTTCATACAAAGGAAATCCAAAGAGAGATTGAAGATACTCTTGCAGACTGAGAAGAAGAAGAAGCTCAAGGGTTTTGAATGTAAAAGCTTGGATTTTTTTTACAGATGATTTGTTTTGAGATGTGGAATATGAAGATTTATTCAAGATGAAAATTGAAAAGAAAATGATTTTATTTTGAAGAAATGTAATTTGTTGTAGGATACAAAGAGGATACAAGAAGAGTCTTTATTTTACAGGGCACTGATTAACATTATTTAAGATTTCATAATATTGTAAATTAGATTTTTCTTCTTGCAGATGGATTTTTTTATTGTGCAGATATTATTTTAAGATGTTTACAGAGAAGAGGAAATGAAAAGATTTTTTTGAGACATTGAAGAAAATATGAAGAGGATTTTTGTAGAGGAAAGGAATATGAAAAGATATTCAGAATTTGTATATAATGGTTTTAAAGTACATTGACAGGAATGCATGGAATTGAACAGAGATATGAAGACATTTTCTAATAAATCCTTTTGAAAAGAAAAGAATAATGATAAGGTGATACTGGGTTTGTAATTCAGAGATAATCAGCTGAATTGTTATGCAAGTGTGAAGGAATTGAGAATTGAATGGAAACAGAGTATCCCTCTGATTTGGTTTATAACTTCTATTGGTAATTTGGTTTGCCAGTGAGGCATTGTATTAGCCAGTGAGGCTTATAGGTTAGTGTGACCTTGATATTTGTCAGTGAGACAATTTGTATTGCTAGTGAGGCATATTTTTTTAGTTAAGCCAGTGAGGCAATTCTGGAGTGGTTTTTCTACTTTTGGAGGGTTTTCCACTCGTGCAATTCTTGTGTTTTGATCTTCTTTCTGTGGTTGTATGTTTTACTCATGAGTTTTTGTTTTTTCATTCTTAGTTATGTGCACATGAATTTGAGAAATCAATGATAGCTCTCTCTCCTTGTACTCTGTAAGTTAAAGTTTTAGAAATTTCACACAACACTGATTCACCCCCCCTCTCAGTGTTGCCTTGACTCCTACATTTAGAGGGAGATGTAAATTTTTAAATTAGGTTGTTGGCCGCCAAAAAGGCTATTAATAACCATTTTTGGGAACCCTGGGCAGTAGTAGAGTTAAGGGGGCAAGTGTGGAGTCAAGAATAGGCGGGGAAAATAGAAACCCTAGCTGATTTGGGGTTACAGAAGGCAGGTGATTCTAGAGTCTGGGAATAGGAAGCTATAATGTGTTGCAGCCTGTGGAGGGTTGATTCCTCTGATTGTATTTGAGCTTCTGTAATGTAATAAGTTGTCCAAATCAATAAAGGAAGTTCTATTTTCTATATGCAATTTCTATTGTGTGTTTTATGATTTACCTCCTTCATCATATATATTGATGGATGTTATTGAATATGCTTATATTGTGTTGATTATAATATGTTGATGCTATTATGTAAATGAGACTTATGATATGATGCACCTATTGACTCACATGATGACCGATATCTATGCGTAATGCTAATGTCCAATGATCTTATACATGTTTATAGTTTATGATGGCCTAATGCATATGTTGATGAGTTTTACATGCAATACTTGATGCTTAAGTTTCTATGTATGATGATCTAATATGCAACTGCTATGAAAATGATATCTATGTTTTCCTAAGTTTTTGATGATAAATGTTATGCATGAAACCTATGTGGATAAATGACATTACTATCATGATCTAAATGCGTAATACAACTAATGCACTTAAAATGATAATGAACTTATAATTGACAATGTTTATACTATGTAACATGATATCACTATATGAAACTGTTGCTAAAAATCATGAGTTAAATATTTAATGCAACTAATGAACTAAAATGATATGAACTAATGATGGACACACTTAGAATATGCAAAATGATAACGATGTATTTTTGTTATGCCAAGTATACTTAATCATAAATGAAATAACACTTAGAAGAATTAGGCAGAAGATTTGGATATGATGAACAACTTAGAAGAATAATTGGGATGAATGGATAATATGGATAACTAAAAGATATGATTTAGATCTTATGACACTTGGATAAATGACATTTTATGGAATGCTTATAAATGCAATGAAATGCAAACATAAAATGTACAAATGAGGCTTTGTCATCTTGTGTATAAGTATTTGAAGTACTTTTTCATCATTGAGCTTTTAAAATGTTGTAAGAAATTACAAGCATCTAGGTATAATTAAACCATGATGACATGAGTATCTCTTACATGGATTTTGATTTAGCAAGTTAATACAAGCATCTAGTCAAAATTGAACCTAGATGACCTGAGTATTTCTTGTATGTATGAACAGACAAGGATTGAACTCTTTCATGCTAAGACCCATAATGTCCTCAATGATCTTTTTATGATCATGTCATTAGACAAGTCATCACATTACTAAAGATTAATCCACAAACAACAAACAAATGAAAATAATCATGCGCCCATCATAGCTCCTCTAGTTTTGGACATCCTCGAATAGCATAAGAAACATGACAACAAAAATCAAGACCTAAGACTTAAACTTATAACAATCATCAAATATTCTTTCCATAGATATGTTTTCTTGCCTTGAAAACTAATATAATCATCTTGATAGGTTGGGCACATTGTTGTTTGATATAGGTTAATGTCGTGTGTCAAGTGCTTTGTTGAAAAGGTTTGTTTATAATGCTGCACACTGTCTGGAGATAGTTTCTTGATCCATTTTTTTATCCTATGATGTTTTGTGACACTCAAGAATCTAATTCCCAACTAGGTCAAGGATTTTGCCCCTAGTCATGAAAAGGATCTAGTTATTATGGATGAAACATGTAGACTGAATGGATGGTAAACTCGATATGATAGGCCCTAAAGGACAGACCTAGTGCCTTGAGGGCTCATCGATTGATGACGTTTCCTACGTGATGACATAGAGGCAACATAGTTCGACGGTGTGGACCATGTGGACCTAAGACCTAGGGGGTGGGAAGCCTTGGGGGTCCATCAATGATGGCCTTGCCTACATGATAGCTTAGAGGCGGCGTAGTTCAAGAAATGGTAGGTTGACACTAATGATAGATGAATGGATGGACTGCACTTATTAGGGTAGGATGCGTGGTATAGATGGATGCGAAGCCTCAAGGGCTCATTAATGATGGCCTTTCCTACGTGATAACTTAGAGGCAATGTAGTTTGACAATGGTACTAATGATGGGGTTATGATGGATGACAAGATGTATTAAGGATTAGATGGATAGATTGAGGTGATAAGATGACAAGGGTGAGCGAACAACAAGCCGTGATAGGTATCCTAATGTGATTTGATGGCTATGGAAGAAAAGATGGATGAGAACTAAAATCCTCAAAGATGGAGGAAGCGGTTTATCACAAATAGTACCTGTTTCCAGGTTTTCACCACTTGCTTTTATTTGCACGATTTTTTTAAAGTCCCTTGCATTGGGGTTTAGGTATAGAACTTGTGAAGATGCATGCTATTGATGGGATCATCGAATAGTTCACCTTCTGATGTAGCTAATTGATAGGCTCTTGATCCATAGGCAATGATGATTACATACGGACTAAGCCAGTTGGGTTCAAACTTACTTTTCTTCTCCCTATCCTACTTATTTTTGGGGTTTTCCTTGAGGACTAGGTCACCAACTTGAAAGACTCAAGGTTTGACTCTGTGGTTGTAACTTCATGACATTCTTTGTTGATAGGATTTTAATGGTTAAAGGCATGTTGTCTTCTTTCCTCTAGCAACTCTAATTCCTGAAGTCTAGAAACCTGGTATTCTTCATCAGATATTAGCCCTTTTAATGATACTCGCAAGGATGGTAACTTGACTTCAATGGGCAAGATGGCATCAGAGCCATAGACTAGTGAATATGGAGTTACACCTGTTGGAGTGCAGATACTTGTACGGTAGGCCCACAAAGCAGGATTCGATTGGATATGCCAATCACGACCATCATCATTGATAGTCTTCTTTAGGATTTTCAAGATAGTTTTATTAGATACCTTCGCCTGATCGTTTCCTTGGGGGTAATATGGGGTGGAAAAGCAGTGTTGGATGTGGAATTTGTCACATAGCTCTTTGACATCCTGATTTTTAAAGGGTCTTCCATTATTAGTGATAATGGATATGGGAATGCCGTAGAAGCAAATGATGTAATTCAAAATGAAAGAGACGATTTGTTTGCCTATGACATTGGCTAGGAGTACAGCTTCGATCCACTTTGTAAAGTACTTAGTGGCGGTGATTATAAATTTATGGCCGTTGGATGATGGGCGATGTATCTTTCCCACTAAGTCAAGTCCCCATTGACAGAAAGGCCAAGGAGTCATTAAAGGCTATAGCTCTTGGGCCAGTGCATGTATTAAGTTCCCATGAATTTGGCATTTCATGCATCTTTTCACAAAATGATAGGAGTCCTTTTCCATAGTTGGCCAATAGTATCCCATACACATGAGTTTCTTAGCCAAAGTAGGACCACTAGAGTGGGTTCCACATATACCTTCGTGAACTTCTCTTAGGGTAGTTTAATATTCCTCACTATCGAGAAACCTAAGGAGAGTACCATCTAGACCTCGATGATACAGGGTGTTAGTGATTATGGTATAATAGGAGGCTTGGTGAATGAAGGTTCATTTTTGGTTATTAGATAGATTAGGTGGTAGGGTGTTCTCTTTCACATAGGTATATACTTTTCCATACAAGGGAGAATCAGATCCTACTATGTGGCATATGATGCTGGTTTCGGGGATGTCGTAGGCATGATGGGATACTGGCTCCACCAAGAACTTGTAGCATGACTGATTTTTAGGTATATCAAGGAGAGATGTAATGGTTACCATGGCATCTACTGCTTTCTTCTCCAGTCTAGGTATCTACTCAAAAGAAATCACAACAAAGTATTCTTTGAAGTCGTCTACCATATGCTTGTACAATATTAACTTCTTGTCCTTGGTTTGATAGTCATCATTAACCTGGTTGATGACAAGTTGTGAGTCTCCATACACATGAAGTTCTCTAACTTTCCATTCTATTGCCCTTTTGATGCCAATGACCAGTGCTTCATATTCTACCACATTGTTGGTACATGGAAAGAGTAGTCTGTATGACTTTGGAATTGTGTCTCCATGAGGTGTGACCAACAAGATACCTGCTCTAGACCCATGCTGAGTAGATGATCCATCAAAATAGAGTTTCCATGCTTGGGTTGTGATGTTAAAGATGGATTCATCAGGAAACTCGAAGATTAATGGATTCTCATCTATTAATGGTGCATCTGCCAACTGATCTGCAATCACCTGACCTTTTATGGCTCGTCTATCTACATACTCAATATCAAACTCACTGAGTATCATCACCCACTTTGACAACCTACCTGTTAGAGTAGCCTTGCTGAGTAAGTACTTCAATGGATCTATCTTGGCTACCAATTTGATGGAATGAGTGAGCATATAATGTCGTAGCTTCTGTGATACAAAAACTACTACAAGATATGCTTGTCCTATGGGTGTGTATTGAAGCTCATAGCCTACTAGTGCCCGGCTGATGTAGTAAATAGCTTTCTCCTTTCCTTCATAGTTTTGTTGTGCCAATAGAGCTCCTAGAGAAGTTGGCGTAGCTGAAATATAAAGTAGAAGTGGTTTGCCCTGGATTAGCGGCATCAAGATCAGTGGATTCATTAGATACTCTTTGAGGTGCTACAAGGCTTGTTCACAATTGGCATCCCATTTGAAAGGAATGTTCTTATGCAGGAGATGTGTGAACATATGACATTTGTCAGCCAGTTGAGAAATAAACCGCCTGATGGATTATAGCTTGACTTGTAATGACCTTAGCTAACTGAGATTCTTGGGTGGTGGCATGTCCATGATTTCTTTTACTTTAGCCAGGTCCACCTCAATTCCATTAGCTGACACTATATATCATAGAAGTTTGCCAGATGTGACACCAAAAACACAATTCTTTGAATTTAAGTGTATGTTGAATTGCTCTAATGTCTGAAAGATTTTGTCTAAGACCTGTAGATGTCCTTCTCTTGTGAGTGACTTGGCTAGAATATCATCTACATAATCTTCCATGATGGTGTGCATCATGTCATGAAAGATTGTAGTCATGGCTCTTTGATATGTTGCCCCTACATGTTCAGTTCAAATGGCATGACATACCAACAATAGGTACCCCACAAACATGTGAATGTGGTCTTGTATTGATCTTCCGGTGCTATTTTGATTTGATTATAGCCAAAAAATCCATCCATTAGTGACAAAATAGTGTGCCCTGCTGTTAGATCTACATTGATGTCGATGTTAGGTAGAGGAAAATCATCTTTGGGACAAGCCTTGTTTAAATATCTCAAATCATTGCAAATTCTGATCCTTCCATCTAGTTTTGAGATAGGTACTATATTGGAAACCCATTCTGGATAATCAATAGCTTTGATAAACCCAACATCTAGCAGCTTCTTCAATTCTTCTTTGACTAATAATGCTATATGGGGATGCATCTTCCATAGTTTCTACTTAACTAGTTTAGCTCCTGGAGCTAGTGATAAATGATGCATTATTAGATCTAGATCCAACCCTAGCATATTTGTGTAGGACCAAGAAAAGTTTATTTGTTTCTATTTGAAGAAGTCAATGAACTCCATCTTTTCTTGTTCAGACAGAGATTCTACTAATGTATTATCCTTGGATTGTCGTCTGTACCGATGTTGATAGGTGTAGTTGGTTCAATCACAACTGATAATCTCTCTTGATGAGTAGGATAGGGGAGAGTGTCAAGCCTTTCATCTTTTGGCTCCTCAAAGAGGTTTTCACCATCAGATACATCTTTTATTTTTTTACTTTTTTCACGATCTAACACTGCCGTGGAGCGATTTTCACCATTAGATCTATTTTTTATTTTTTTATTTTTATGACTGAAAGGATTGGCGCTCTCTCCAATGTATTCCACATCATTGAACTCTATAGTGAAGCCAGATTTGTGATCCCTTGCGGGTAGATGGTCCCTTAGTTCTAGATAATCTATGATATCATCGTCATTTTGGAAAGTATCTAGCTCAAGGGCTTCTTGTAAATCCCAGTCTATAAGTTTGGGATGCACTAACAATAATGGGTCATCGGGTTGGTCTGATTCGAGGCTAGTGATGGTTAAGATGGAGGAATTGTCTAGGTTAGTGGAAGTATTTACAAAGTCTATGATGGTACTCTCCTCAAGTTGATCTATCAAGTGTGACATCATACCTTCCTCGTGAAACTCTCTTTCGGTATTTTGCTGATCGAACTCTAGAGGTCTAGACCTAGGGCTTTGTCCCTCATGAGTTGTATGGGTAGAGCTATATTGTTGAACTGCATCAACTTGTTTGTCTTCACAAGAGAGTTTGGAAAGACTATCCCATTCATATTCATTTGAGTTTGTCTCACTCCCTTCTTGTAATCGATGAATCTGCTCTACTAAGTTAGTAGTAGCTGTTTCCCTTCCTTTTCCTTTATGATTTTCTTTACCTTTGATCTTTTCTTTGCCTTTGTACCCTATCCCTATAGTGTCTCAGGCTGTTAAAGAAGGTTGGATAGGTTCAATGATACCTTCTTTTCTTAATCCTATGGGACTATGGCCATCATATCCCATTCTTTGTAAGATAGAGAACCCTTGACCATATTGTTTAGTTTGTAATTGGGGTTGATGGTCTTGTGGTTTGGCTTCACTATCTACATCTTTATATAGCCATTATAGAGTATCCTTCTCATCACTTTCATCTGATAAGTTTCCCCATTTGACAAAAGAACCTTTAGGAGTCTCCAATGACTTGTGTTTGTTCATGGATGGTTTTCCATAGGACTTGGGAGATATGGGTAGTTGTGCTAGAAAAAAAGGTTTGTTCGATGGTATACTCTCCTACATCCTTGTCTTTAAGCTTGATTTTGAGTTCAGATGTCTTGGATGTAGAAGGTAGTGAGGTTGGGTCAATATGGGTTGAAGAAGAGGAAGCTACAAGCTTGGTGGGGATTACAACTTCAGGCTTGGATTGGATGGAATTGTAATATTGGAATGGATCAGGATCACCTTGGATAGTGATTTCTTGGCCATTATGAGGAAACTTGATACTGCTACGCCCTTAATATTAGTGTACATAGGGTTATGAATAGTCGGCTTGTGGCTATCTTAACTCCTAATTAAGTCATATTATCATTATTATATTGTTATTTAGTTGTTTAGGTCGGCCTAAGGCTTCTATAGGGCTATCTAAGTTGGCCTGGGTGATATCCTAGGCATAAATAGGTATATATAGGAGGTAGTGAGTCATTTCACATCATATTGAGTATTTGTTCTTACTAAAGACTATTGGAGGTATCCCCCTCGAAGAGGATTAGGAGGTTGCCCCCTCAAAGTGGCATATTATTATCAAGTATTTGCAGCATATTACTATTATATTCAGATATTGTGCAAGTTGTTTCATTACAAGTGGTATCAGAGCATGATCTTGGCACCGTAGAGGCAAGATTTTTTCTCAACATTGGAGGTGATTTTGGGAAGAGCATAACTTTCAGCTTTTAGTGAATTTTTAAAAGATTTTTAAAGGGTTTTTTAAGACCATATTAAGGAAGTTACAGTCCAGATTTCAGAGGAATTGAAGCAAAAATAAGTGATTTATTGCAAAAGTAGGGTTTCCAACAAATTCGCTCTCAAGGCAGCAAATTTGCTAATTTTTTGGATTTGTTTTTGGGTAAGTGGTATCTTGGCCGTAGTAAGTTATAGTAAAAATTTTAGAAAATTTACATTTCATTTGTGTGATTTATTTCAAAAATATTGGTTTCCATCATGACGGGGCCTGCAACAAGAGGCAAAAAGAATGCTGCCACACCGGGGAAATCCTTTGATAAGGATGAGGAAATAATAGAGGATAGTAATCCCAATGAGGAAATAAGTAAGTTCAAGGAAGAGGTTAAGAGAGATATGTGTGACCTAAGAGGAGATATATCAAATATACGAAGCATGTTAAGCGCCTATATGAATGAACCAAGAAAGGAGTTCTCAAGCAACCAAGGTGAAACCTTCAAGTCGGCTAATAATGACACAAATTTTAATACTCCTATGGGATTTAGGAATTTTTTTCCAAAGGTGGATATGGATATGCGCAAGTTTGATGGTGACGATCCTCTAACATGGATAAACCAAATGGAGAATTTTTTTGAAGTACATCAAATCCCATATGGACAAAAGGTCATGATGGCTTCCCTATATCTAGAACCAGATCAATTCATTTGGTATCGTTGGCTTTGTACTCATTGGAGAAAAAAGGGTCTCACCGTCTCATGGTCAATTTTTACAGAAGAACTCCAAGCACAATATAGCAATAGTGTGACATACAACTTCTTCAGCCAGCTTGCTAAAATTCAACAAACAGGATCAGTTAAGGATTATATTCAAAAATTCCAAAATCTATCCTTAAGAGTGGATACAATTACAGAGGAGAACTTGAATGATTTATTCTTGGGTGGTCTCAAGGATCACATTCAACATGAGGTACGCATGTTTAGTCCTAGCTCAGTAAATGAGTCTTTTATCTTGGCACGCAGGGTAGAGGAGAAGTATTTGATTCCTAGAAAGCAAGGGGCTAATATGACAAGAGAGAAAGGATATTCAACACCTTCTCTTCCTCAACCTACTAGGTTGACTCCACAACAAATTGAGGAGAAAAGAGAAAAAGGGTTGTGTTTCAATTGTGATAGCAAATACAGTCAAGGACATAAATGTAGTGAAAAGAAATTGTTCTATATTGAAGGTCCAAGTGAGGAAGAAGAGGAGGAACCCATATTAGAGGAGGATAGGAAGTCAAGTGAGGAATCAAATGATTCTCAACCAATCATTTCTTGTCATGCACTCTCAGGTTTCAGTGCACCACAAACTCTCAAGGTAGTGGGTTTCTTAAAGAAGCAGAAAGTAACAGTGGTGATCGACTCAGGTAGTACTCATAATTTCATCAACAAAAAGTTGGCAACTTGTCTAAATTGTTTTATATATCCAGCCCCAGAGTTTCAGGTTTTGATTGCAGATGGAGGTATAGTTAGTTGTTCAGGGAAGTGTCATAGCATTAAATTATCCATGGGAGATTATCAACTTGATACCCCAATGTATGCAATATCCATGGGTGCAGCAGATATTGTTTTGGGAGTACAATGACTTACTACATTGGGAACAATTGAGATGAACTTCCAAGAACTATTCATGAGATTTCAATCAGAAGGAAAGGTAGTGGAGCTAAGGGGGTTGAAGGCAAAATCCCCATAGATGGTAAGCTCTCATCAAATGCAAAAGTTGCTTAAGAAAGGAGCGGATAGATTTGTGGCCCAGCTATGTTCATTAGAAGTCTCTCAAACTAATGCTCCTACTCATCTAGATTTACAAGCAATAATTGATCGTCACTCAGTGGTTCTTGGAGATATGCCTAAAGGACTTCCTCCTAAGAGAGATCATGACCATGCCATACAACTAGTTCCAGGTAGCCAACCACCAAACATCAGGCCTTATAGGTACGCACACATACAAAAAAGTGAGATAGAAAAAAATGTTGAGGAGATGCTAGAGGCAGGAATTATCAGGCATAGCCAAAGTGCTTACTCCTCGCCTTTGGTGATGGCGCGTAAGAAGGATGAAACTTGGCACATGTGTCCAGATTATAGAGTGCTCAACATGTACACCATTAAAGATAAGTTTCCTATTCCAGTCATTGATGATTTGCTAGATGAATTGAATGGAGCTATGTATTTTACCAAGTTAGATCTTAGATCTGGTTATCACCAAATTTAGATTAAGGAGGAAGATATTTGTAAGATAGCATTCCGAACTCATGAGGGTCATTATGAATTTTTGGTGATGCCATTCGGCCTTACCAATGCACCATCTACATTCCAAAGTTTGATGAATTCCATTTTTAAGAAGTTCTTGAGAAAGTTTGTGTTAGTGTTCTTTGATGATATATTGATTTATAGCAAGACTTGGGAAGAACATTTGCAGCATGTAGATCAAGCATTACAATTACTCAAAGATCATCAACTCTATGCTAAGCCATCCAAGTGTGCTTTTGGTCTTAAGGAGGTGGAGTATTTGGGACACATAGTTTCACATGAAGGAGTAAAGGTGGACCCTAACAAAATTAAGGCTATCATGGAATGGCCTATTCCAAAAACCATTAAGAAACTGAGGGGTTTCTTGGGATTGACAAGGTACTATAGAAGATTTGTGAAGAATTATGGTCGTATAGTAGTACCCCTCACCACTCTCTTGAAGAAGGATTCTTTTCATTGGAACGAGTCTGCTAATGTAGCATTTGAGCAATTGAAGGAGGCTATGTGTACAACTCCAGTGCTTGCCACTTCGGACTTCACCAAGGAATTCATTGTGGAATGTGATGCTTCTAGAAATGGGATAGGAGTAGTTCTCATGCAAGAAGGTCAACCAATTGCTTTTGAGAGTCATTAATTAAAGGGTAAAAATCAGCTCAAACCTATTTATGAGAAGGAAATGCTAGCAATCCTTCACGTAGTTAAACAATGGAGGCCTTATTTAATGGGCCGACACTTCAAGGTTAAGACAGATCATGATAGCCTAAAATAGTTTTTGGAACAAAGACTATCCTCTGAAGAGCAACAAAAATGGGTCACTAAGATGTTGGGATATGACTTTGAGATTGTATATAAGAAAGGGAAGGAAAATATTGTGGCTAATGCACTTTCTAGGAAGGATGAGAAAGATGAAGCCTTATTGTGTGCCCTTTCAATATTACAAGCAAATTGGGTGGAAGAAGCCAAAGCAGAGTGGCAAAATGATGTTGCAACAAGTAATCTCATCCAACAATTAAAAAGTGATCCTAGTAGTTCAGATAAGTTTTGTTTGAAGGGAGATATTCTTTGGTATAAAGAGCGCTTGTATCTCTACAAGAATTCCACTCTTAAACACAAGATTCTTATAGAGCTACATGAGTCCCCAGTTGGTGGTCATTCGGGATTTTTGAAGACATATCATCGGGTCAAGCAAGATTTTGTTTGGGAAGGGCTAAAAGGTGAGGTGCAAAAATTTGTGGCTGAATGTTTGGTTTGTCAAAGAAATAAGGGGGAGACAATTAAGACACCAGGTCTCTTGCAGCCCTTATCTATTCCTAGCCAACGTTGGGAAGAGGTATCCATGGACTTCATCACAGGGCTTCCCAAATCTAAAGGTCATAATGTCATCATGGTAGTAGTTGATCGCCTCACTAAATATACACATTTCATTGCATTATCACATCCTTTTATAGCAAGTGCAGTGGCAAAAGTTTTCTTGGAGAATATCCAAAAGATACACGGTACACCTAAGGTTATTGTCAGTGATCGTGATCCTATCTTTACTAGTCACTTTTGGAAAGATTTATTCTCATGTTTGGGTACTCAATTGGCTCATAGTTCTTCATACCATCCTCAATCAGATGGGCAAACTGAGGTTGTTAATAAATGTTTGGAAGGATATCTACATTGTTTCATTTCAGAGAAACAATCTCAATGGGTAGATTGGCTACCACTGGCAGAATGGTGGTATAACACTTCTTTTCATAGCTCATCAAAAATGTCTCCATTTTTGGCACTTTATGGATATCATCCTCCTTCCATCACATCATCATTAAAGTTGTCACCAAGAGTTTAGGCAGTAGAGGACCACTTGCTTCATCAACAATAGGTACTTTCAAGACTCAAGGAGAATTTAGCTATGGCACAAAATTGAATGAAACAACAGGCGGACCAACATCGTAGTGAAAGAAATTTTGAAGTTGGGGATTGGGTCTTCTTGAGATTGTAGCCTTATAAACAAATCTCAATGAAGCAACAAAAAAAGAATAATAAGTTGTCTCCAAGATATTATGGGCCATACCAAATCATGCTAAAGATTGGTAGTGTTGCCTACAAGCTAGAGTTGCCACCAACAACAAAGATACATCCAGTTTTTCATGTTTCTTGTTTGAAGAAGGTAATTGGGCAGAATATTCCTACTCAAACAGTACTACCAGAGCTCGATGAAGAAGGAAGAATAATTTTGGAACCAGAGGGCATTCTTCAAACACACACGAAGAAGCTGAGGAATAGAACCCTCACTCAGTATCTCATCCAATGGAAGAATTTACTAGTTGAAGAGGCCACATGGGAGGATGAGGAGTTCATTCAAAAGAATCCACACTTGGTTAGCATTGAGGACAATGCTTCTTTGAAGAGGGGGGGCATGCTACGCCCTTAATATTGGTGTACATAGGGTTATGAATAGTCGGCTTGTGGCTATCTTAACTCCTAATTAAGTCATATTATCATTATTATATTGTTATTTAGTTGTTTAGGTCGGCCTAAGGCTTCTATAGGGCTATCTAAGTCAGCCTGGGTGATATCCTAGGCATAAATAGGTATATATAGGAGGTAGTGAGTCTCATTTCACATCATATTGAGTATTGTGTTCTTACTAAAGACTATTGGAGGTATCCCCCTCGAAGAGGATTAGGAGGTATCCCCCTCGAAGTGGCATAGTATTATCAAGTATTTGCAGCATATTACTATTATATTTAGATATTGTGCAAGTTGTTTCATTACAAATACACTGATGGTAGGTGGATGGCACAACCTTCATTGCATGTATCCAAGGTTGACCAAGAAGAATATTGTATGCTAGTTCCATGTCTAGAACTTGGAAAACTACATCTTTTTCCACTAGTCCCACTCTTATTGGCAAAACAACAGTTCCTTTTGATGTCCTTTCTTCTTCATCATAAGCCTTGATTGTAATTTTCTTCTTAGGACCAATGGCTTTCTCTAAAAACCCCAATGCAAGGATTAGTTTTAATGTGTAGATATTTAAACATGCCCCTCCATCTATTAGGACCTGTTTTATTCTATGTTTATGGATGCAAGCTTCAATATGGAGGGATGCATTGTGAGGTTGGGTGATAGACATATCATCTTTTTCTATGAAAGATAAGAAATGGGGTGTAGTTAGATGACCCACCATGGCCTGAAATTGCTCTTGGGCTAGATTGGTTGGGATGGTAGTTTCCAAGAGATTTTTCTAGGATGGCTTTGTGAGATGGAGATAGATGCAAAAGTTCCAAAATGGATATATGTGCAGGTGTTTTATGGATTTGGTCAAGGATGTTATATTGGTTAGACATGGAGGATGGTTTGGATGGAGCCCCTTGGAGAGTAATATTTCCACGAGGAGTTGTTACATTACAATCAGGCTTATTGTTTATAGTGATCACGTTTATGTGTGTCACTTTCTAAAATATGGTTAATGGTGTACAAGTATGATACATTCACATAATTTTCTTTGTCTGCACCATTATTGTTTTGATTAGAGGATCCTCCCTTCTCCTAGTTAGGGAGAGGATTTTTGAATGCCATGTGCTCATTGTTCGAAGTATGTCCATCAATTGATATTACTTTTTGATCAATTAAGTCTTGGATGGTATTCTTTAGTCGTTGGCAATCATTTGTTTTATGACCCATGCTTCTATGAAATTCACAAAAGTCCGAGTCTTTCCACCAAGAAGGTTTAAATTTATGTTCATAATCTTGCACTGTAGGAAGCGTTATGAGGTTGTTTGATATAAGATTCCTTAGGGCAGATCCAATTGATTCACCCAATGGTGTAAACTTTCAATGAGGAGGATAGTTTGTGGATCTTAGTTCATTGTTTTGAGGTTTGTTTGATGGTGTGTTGTTGTGTGGATTTGATAGGTTACAGATTGGTTGTTTTGGTACCACATGTTTAGCATCAACAACTCCATCAATTACAATGTTTTTGTTCTTTGTCCAAAACTTTGATTTGTCTGTGTTATTACTTGAACTAGGGATATCTTTGTAGAGTTTGATTTGTTCCTTAGATATCAAGGCTTTCTCAATGAGTAATCCCATTTCAATGACCTTACTAAAGGAAGCAAGACATTGTATTTGTATTTGATAGCTCAAGTCAGCGTTTAAGTTGTGGACAAACATCTCAATCATTTGTTTCTCCTGGATATGGTATGGACACTTGCTAGCAAGTTGTCTCCATATTTGTAAGAAAGAGGCGAAGGATTCTCCACCCTTTTGTTTGTTGTTACAAAGATCCAACATTGAAATTTCGTGTTCAATGTTGTAGGAGAAATGGGTCACAAACTTATCCACTAGTTCATTAATAGTTCAGACGTTGGGAGGTAAATGGGAGAGCCATTCCATTCTTGTCCTCCTAAACTATGTGGAAATAGTAGCATAAGGTATGTTTCATTGTGGGCGACTTCTAGGCATGCAACACTAAATTCCCTTATGTGGTCACGCGGGTCAGCTTTTCCTCTATATTTATCAAATTTGGGACCTCAAATCTTGAGGGGAAAGGTATCATGACCAAACTTTTGTCAAAAGGATATGGTGAGATATCCTCTAGTGAGTAGTGCTTTGTGGAAGTTCCTATTTGAATATCCACAAGTTGTTGAAAGACTTGGATTTGTTGTGTTAGTGTGTCCAAAGGGTTTGACATATTCTTAGTCTTTTCAATTTTGGGAGCCTATTTTCCATCTTTGGAAGTTTCTGCTTTGTTTGAAGAGGTCGTCTCTCTCAATTTTGAAAGATCAAAATCAAGGGGTAGTTTAGTTCCTTGTTGTGCTAGCATAAGGAAGTATTTTTTGGGGTCCATGGTTATGACCTTGTCCATCATTCTTTGGAATTTAGGATCTTGCAAAGCACTAACAAGTTCTTCATGTGGGATTTCTTCCTCTTCATCGCTAGAAGAAGAGGAGTGAACAATATGGTTTGAGGTATCCATTTCTTTGTTTTTGTTGGTTTGGGATCTAGTTTGGACCATAAGATTTTGGATATGAGCAGAATTGAATGAAAGACTTTGTGAAAATAAGTGATGTTTTTGGTAGGATGTGGTTGAGTGATAGCACAGAATCTTCAACATGCAACACATGCACAAGTACCCATTCAATCTACAAGTGAGAACTATGTCTCTGCGCAACTAAAAGGCATTTCTTATAACTTCTGTCATGAAAATGATAGGACCTAGGATAGCAACATATTAATAAACTCATTCAATTACAACACAGATTCACCATAATACCAGGGGATGATAGGACATAGATAAAACTTAGATTTCAACATTTACTTCATACATTTTATTAGCTTCTATAACAAAATATCAAAACTTTACAGATTACATCCATACATTACTTTGAGAGATCGCTTACAAACAATATTCAATTTCTACATTTGACTTCCATTCTCCTGTCATTGTTTCTACACTCTTATCTGTCATAAATCCTCATTCTACAATCTATGCTCATCCTGCCTACTCATTCCATATTATCCAATGGCCTTGCTCTTTCCTTTCTAGCTATTATATCTATAACTTGCAACTCCATATTCTGTTATCGGCCTCTCTATATATCATATATATAAATATACATGTTGCCTCATTAGTCTTTGTCGTTTCCTCTCTTATATCACTGACTCTTCTCTATAACTCATTCAGCCTTCATGTATCAGCCTGCTCTATCCTTGGCCTATCAACCTCTCTTCACACATGCGGCTTTCTCTTTGTTTTCTGCCACCTACAATCCTCAATCAATCGGCCTTCTGCATCATTTACGGCCTCCTCCTCTTAATCACTATGCGACCTCTTATACTTTTCTCACGGCATACTCTATTCCTTTGTGTGGCCTCTCTCCGCTATATTGGCCTTCTTCCAATATGTGCACCTCCTTCATATGTCACCTTTTTCAAATAATCAACCTTTTCTTTATAATTTAATAGCCTCCTCTATAGATTCGCCATCTCCTATCTATCTATGCGACCTTTTACACCGTTACCTACGCAGCCTTTCTATCTCTATTTACAACCTGCACCAGATTCTTATGTGTGACCTTCTTCTTCTCCAACGACGGTTACTAATGTGGCCTCATTAACTCCCAGCCGCTCCATTTCTATCAGCCACCCATGACTTGTTGACGGTTTCTCTATTTTGGTCTACCGGTTATACATCACCTCCATCCCATATCTATTCTTAGCCTTCAATCAGCCTTTTCCCTGTATGTAGCCTGCCTCAGCTTGTCTATTTTTTTCCTTTCTACCTTTTGCCATATTTCATCTGTCACTACTAACTTATAATGGCTATCACTGATGTAGAGGCAAATTGGATGGGGAAAGATAGACAAACTTGACAAGGTTCAACTACACCTACAAGCCCAAAATCAGAGATCTTCATGCAAAAGTGGGAACAACAGAAGGAAACTCTAGTATCATCATGGAAATGTTGGTTTGGGATGTCAGGGGACCCATTCCATCCATTGGCCAAGGTAGGTTGGGTTTCGGGTTGGTACTTCCTTCACAAACCACCCAAAATGGCTTGTAGCCCTTCAAAAAGACAACAGACCTAATAACTTTTGACTCAGACTCCAAACCTAGATCTTAGACAATCTGTAGATACCCATTATGGCCCTCTATCACATATCCCAAACTTAGTATAGGTTGTTTTGGACGGAATATCTCAACCAATAACCCCTGTCAGTGGCCTAGTGCGCCAATTAGGCCAAATTTACAAAGAGACTACCAAAGAATGCAAGCCCAGAACTTAACCAAGGGTTTGGACACTTAGAATGCATGCTGAAACAAATGATTTTGTGGGTTTTAGGCTCCTACTAACTGCTATTCCCAAAAACACACCTTTGGTTCCTTCAATGTGCCTTAAAACTACACCTAACACATGGTCTTGTTAGGTTCTTCAATGAAATAACAACAAATCACCTTCTCTGCCAAAAATCTTAATGAAATGCATTGAAACTACACTACAACAATCCATTCCATTGATCTATGGGGTCTTACATCAGTGGAATGGAAGAGAATTCATGAGTTGTATTCAAAATCCTTGTTAGATTTGAAATGGACTATTTTTAAGTAAAACCTTATATCTCCCTTATACTGTAGTTTCAACACATCAAACTACTTTCAAATGATGAATAATTCCCTATACTAGTTGATCAAAACATGAAGAGATGATGACAAAACTATACCTTCTCTGTGTATGGTTTGCAAGAGTGAATTTTCCAGAAAAAAATAGAATTTTCACAATGAACAGTCTCAAGTCAAACTCTTATAGTTTGCATCCTCTTCAGTATCATAACCTCCAACTAGTCTTAAATGAGAGATACTTCTCTACACTTTGTTTCCAAACCACTTGGGAATCATAATAATGTCATACAACTAAATGGTACGGACTGTTGCACTGGAAAATACAGAAAACAAATAAAAGAACAACAAATAACTGATTTGTATTGCTTGAAACTTCTTTCTTCTACCTAGTGTCATAGCTTTAATTCATGTTTGGATGAATGTTAGTTCACCATACTTCACTTTCCACAAACTTGTGATCCACAACCATTTCATACAACAGAGTAGTATGGGCTTTTCCTAGGGAAAATTTAGAAAATAACATAAAACGACAAGATAATGGTGTTTTGATTGCATATATCTTCTCCTCTCCTTTACATTTGACTTGTTCAAGGTTATATATATTGGCATACCTCTTGGCAACTTCCATTGAAGTAGTTTTGGTCAATGGGGAGGGTTTGTAACCACTTCTTCCATCGAACTTCCTGAACTGTTTTTGATTCTTCAACTTTACAACTATTAACTAGTTTTGTCTTCATGTGTTTAGGACTGTTTTAGTCTTTACAAGTGCCTTCAAACAAGTGGCAAAGATATTAAGACTTTGACATCCTTCCTAGCATGCCTTTACAAGGCTTACAACATGAATATATATGATTGTCCTAAATGCCTTAACAAAGGCTTACAAACATGATTATTGTCTCTACATGCCTTAGGACAACAATAGACATTTGGACATAGTCCTTATTACATGAATGGTCTTCTAGGACCTTATTGGAGACAAAAATGAACATCAAAACAAAACATGAAGTTAAATGCCTCATGGAGGCCACCTTGTACTAGGTTCTCCTGCACCAGTCACCTTCTCAAAATAGTTGTTTTATCAATATTCACCATCTTCCTCATTATCCCATTTTCTAGAATATACTAATTAAACATTATTGTTTCTGTCACCTTGGCAACATGAGCTTCCTTTCTCAGCTTCTGTCACTTGACCCACACCTTAAAACTACAAAATCCATTGTCAAAGATAATTTTCAAATTTTAAATGGATTCCCCTGCATCAAACTCCCCAGGGACAAAGATCATGTGCTCTAGCACATGTGTTCCTCTGCAAACTTAATCAACCTTTTCTTCCTCCTTTTCCATAATTTCTCTATCTCACAAGCTTCCATCTCCCAACATCTCTGTTCAACACTATAGGCTGCTCTCTCATGGCTGCTTACATCACTTATAATCCACCTCCACACTCCAATTCTTCTTTTATTAAACAAATCATAATCAAATGGAAAAATTATAACATCTAATGCATCCTCAACACTTATCATACCTTCATCATACTCAACATGTTCATCTGTCATGTCTTCCAACCATTCTTCCTTCATGGCCAATTGCTACAACACCACAACATTTTCAGCTTCATTCTTTACCATCTTACCTTCCAACTCTGCATCATCTTCTTTCTTTATTTCTGCAACCAATTCTGCATTATTGTCTTCAATCTTTTCTGCTGTCCTGCTTATGCTCACACCTTTTATCTTCTCATCCCATTCTTTCTCAATGGCTTCTAATTGCCTCCATAAATCTTCTTCCACATTCTCTATTGCTACTCCATCTTCTTCTTTGCTTTCACTCTTCTTTTGCTTGTCCTCTTCCTTTGGAACTGTAGACACCCTAAAATGACCAAGTCGTCAAATCACTGGCATTTCATAATCTGTCTAATCACCTGCATTTCAACGTTAATTAAATAATCTAATTATTTAATTAATTTCACCAAATTCTTCTAAATCACATACTTTCGACATTAATTAAATAAATTCTCTTTATTTAATTAATTAAATCAAATTCCTCTATTATTCTTCCACAATTAAATAATAATAAATTATTTAATTATCCTCTTTCCAAATTTCAAATCTATGTTAATTAAATAAGTCCCATTATTTAATTAATTCATCACCAATTCTATCTTATCTACAATTAAATAATTTACATTATTTAATTAAATCAAAACTATTCTTCCAAAATCATGCACAACAATTAAATAAATTTATTTATTTAATTTTCTTTCAAATCTTCTAAATTAAATAATTCCAATTATTTAATTATTTCTTCCAATAATATCTTCTCCAAATTTAAATAAATCAATTATTTATTTAAATTGCTTTTTCTTCTAAATTTGAGTTATCTCTAAAATAACTCAAGTTTTCTATATTTAATAAAGCAAAATATCTTCTTATTCTCATGCAAATCTCTTCTTCTTGTTTTAAATCACTTAACTGATTATTACATTCTGTTAATTGCTTTAACTCATTCTTCTATTCTTAATAACTCCTCTCATGCAAAAGAAAGCAAGACACTTGTCTTCTTCTCATTCGTTGCACATTCCTCAACTGTTCTCCTCCGTTGATTCTTCTGAATTATCTGGACCGTTGATCAATCATGTTTGAAACCTATATAAACCCCCCTCATCTCCTTCATTACCTCTCTCTTCGATCGTATTCTTAGGCATACTTAACAAAGCTTTGAGCATACAAAACGCGTCGATTGAGCACCTTACGATCTTTTGATATTGATCTCTTGAGCACACTACTTGCTTGTTGCAACTATGGTTTCGCAACTTCATTGAGCAATCCACATTCAATCCAAAGGAAACAATATAGATTTCGGTAAAAGTCTTTATTTCATTGATTATTTGTCATGGCTTTTATTCAAATTCGTTTTCTTTATGTTATTGGGTTCTTTGATTTTAAATTAGTTTAGATTTAATCAATTTTTCCTCATACACATTCTGGCACGCTCGGTGGGACCCACTAATCCCTTTGTTTCTTTGAGAAATTGTTTTTTTTGAAGTCACAATACGGCACAGCGCAAACAACATTGCACAACGCTTCTGGCAGTATCTTTGAGCGCTCTTGGAGGCACAGTTCAGCACCCTCGGGGGCACTGCTGCGCTTCTGGCAGAACAAAGTGGTGCTTGTGGCACCACAGAACAACGCTAATGGTAGCATAGTTCAGCGCTTCTGGCTAAATTAGGTTTTTGACTTCGTTTTGTGTTTGCAGGGGTTTTCTCATTACATATCTTGTGGATTTGTCTGACAAGCTGTTGTATTTGTCTTTCAAAACTTGCTTTTTCATACTTCCTAAGCTGATTTATTTAGGGGTATCTTTGATATTTGCATTAATCCATTATATTGCTACACTTTCTGAGTTTTCTAGATTTCACTATTCAGATCTATCAGATATTATTGCTCAGAACAGTAGATCAACCATGAAATCCCATTTTGATCTGATTCTTTTGACAAAAGCTAATCTTTTTATGATCTGAGACTATGCGGCGCATTCGGCATAACAGTATCGCGCTTCCGGATACAAAGTACAGCGCTTCTAGTTATTTTTCAGCGCTTCTGGTAGTATCTTGCAGTGCTTCCGGTATACACGACATCGCTTTTGGCATAACAGTATCGTGCTTCTGGATACACAGTGCAGCGCCTCTGGTTATTATTCAGCGCTTCTGGTAATATTCTCTGACATTTCTGGTCTGTGTTACAGCGCTTTTGGAATACAGTATGTTGCTTCTGGTAGGATTGTGCAGCGCTTTTGGTCAAAGTTGATTTGTTTTTGTTAACTTGTGAATCTTTGGTGGAACTAACTCACTTGTTGCAGCTTCTTATTACTCACACAGAGCTAATAGGTGTTTTTAACATGTTCATGTAGGACGAACGTTGAAGAACTTTTGATCTATCTCACTAAGTCTTAGAAACACATTGCATGCTTAAAAGGATAATTGAACAAATCTTTTCTTGCAATCTAAGTCTTAGGAACATACTGCTTTTCTTAAGGGACAATGGACATGTATGGACAAACACCTTAATTTTCTAAGGGACAATGGACATGAATGCCAAACACTTCAATTTCATAAGGGACAATTTACAACTACAAACGTGTGTGTGCCTAGTTTAGTTGCACCTTATTTTTCTTATAACGGGACAATTGAACCTTTGTTTGACGTGCTTGCTCTTACTTTTTGTGTACTTCCTTTAGAAAGGCCTACTTTTGGATTGTGCTTCATCCAAAAGGGACGACCCTAAGTGGAGTTTTCCTTTGAACCGCTATATAAGAGGGATAAGGCGAAAGCCAAGTCCTAACTGATGTCAGCCTTACCTTGTGGTGCCAAACTGAAAAGAGGTGTAGTAGCCCTTTGTGGAAATAATTTTCACATTGAGCAAAGTATTTGATACTCTTAGCAGGATTGGTTAAAGCTTTTAGTAGCTTGTCGCATTGCTCGTAAGGCATTGGTCCCTCAAAGTCACTAAGAACCATTTTTAGATAGAGACTACCCGACCTACCTTTGAACATTGCGGTAATCATCAGTGCAAGGGGAATCGATTTAAGCCCTTAAGATACTCACCATTGGCTCCCTTGAGAAGAGATAGTATTCCCTTGGACATAAAGCTCTTGTGACCTACTTGAGCTTTCTAAGGGGAGGGTGAGATATCCCTACCTATCGTCTCTCGCAAAGATACTAAATATCCGACACCTTTATGGAATGATATTTTTATCGACGGAGTATTAAGCTGTGAGCTGATCTACTACAATGAAACCTTGTCTCTAGGGATAAAAAGTGCTTGTTATTGATTGCAATTATCTTATACCTGTGGAAACATTGGGCTTGTTTGGAGCCTCGAATATACACTATCTGTTGTGTCAGTCCCTTGTGTGTACCAACATTGTTTGCTGTGTTTTCTCTTGCCAAACAAATCCAATTAGAAATAGAAAACAATCCATCAAAATTTTGCCTTTGAAAAACATTAGACACTACTTCAGCGCCCCTGGTATTACAGCAGCTCGCCTTTGGTAGTATAGTAGATCACCTTTGGCATAGCAGTAATTCACCTCTGGTAAAACTCTACTTCAGTGCCCTTGGTATAATAGTAGCTCACTTTTGGTCACTGTAGCTCACCTTTGGCATAGTAGTAACTCGCTTCTGGTAGCTTAGTCCGTCGCCTTTGGCATCACTGTAGCACGCTTTTGGTTGCACAATCCTGCGCCTCTGGTCAAACAGTATAGTGCTTTTGGTCCAGTACTTTGTGCATCAGAGTTTATCTGTTTCTCAAAGCATCTCACAGAAACCCAGCATTACCTTTCTTGTCCTAGTGTATTCCATGGTAACCACTAGGCTCCAGCAAACTATGAAGTCCAAGCAAGTTGTCCCTAAGAAGCGCAAGTGGCCTCCTCGCACACCACAATCAGGTCGTCTCAACATTACTCCCAAGGTTACTCCTAGTACACCCATGGCAAAACCAATCAGCTCTCCGAACATGCTGCACATTGATGAACCAAGCAATCCTCAAGAGGGTAGGGTCCCTTTGGTAAGAACACCTCAATATACCACCAGCTTGCCTCCGAATTTTGTGCCACAAGGATATACTATTAAGCAAAACCCACCTCAAGAGGATAGAATCCCTTTGATGAATGCACCTCAATACACCACGGGCTTGCCTCTAAATTTTGTCCCTCAAGGTTATACTGTAGATTTAGTCCCATCTCAAGAAGAGCGACACTTTGAAATAGGTCAATCCTCTCAAGTAGATGGGCAAGATCTAGATGAAATCATACAAGAGCCTAGAGTTGTGGCTGCCTTTGACAAAATCCTTAGTGAGAACCATGATCATTTCTTTCGCTTGCTTGCAGAGCAAGGCACCAAGTTACCTCAAGATTTTGATTTATCCACTCTCAAGGAGAACAACAACGCCCAAGATACCATACAAGTGGTGCAAACCATGTCAACAATGACTATGCCATTACCTACACAAGGCTCGCAGTATCGGAATCCCCTTTTTCAAAATCCAACAGGGGAGAGACCCATATCACCGCTTTTGACTCCTATGGAGATCTATAAAAACCAACAAGAAACTCTCCAACGTCAAGCAGAGTTAGCTAAGCAAGCCACCTTAGCTCGAGCAAATGTGCAACCACCTCCTAAAGTGTCCACCCCAATCGCAAGTGGAATCTTGGTTACCCCATCACATGAAGGTTTCCCACCAAATTACAATCCGGGGAACAATAATGTAGCCATGCAACAAGGGTCTCAACAAATGCCACCTCCTATATCATCACACCTTCATGTCTCTCAACTAATTAGAGTCATGCAACCCCAACCACAATATTCTTCTACTCTCATCCTTAAGCAACCCCAACCACAACATTCTTCTACTCTCATCCTCAATCAACCCCAACCATCACAAATCACGTCTACCTATGTCCCCCCTCCACAACGTTCATCCTCGCTCAACTTCTTTCATACATTGCCTAGCCACTCTCAACATTTCCAACATCAAGCTTCCCAAAGCTATGTGCCGCCATCACAACCTAATCAAACGCACTTTAGCTTTCCTCCACCCAATTCTTTTCTTCAACCATCACAAAGCCAACATTCTTACTAGCGCCACCTCCACCTCTGCCAAATCAAAACCTCCAATTTCAACCCAATCTGAACCAAACATACAACCCGTATGATCCCAATCAATCTTACGACCCTTATAACACTAGTGTGCATGGCTCACATTATAATCTTCTGTATGGGCAACACCAATCACTTTTTGGGCAACAGGAGATGTTACCAACCCCTCCCATGACTATGGAGCTAAAGATCGTAGAAGTACAACAACAGCTATCTGATATTACATTTGGCCACACCAAAGAAGACCTCTTTAGACGAAGTGTGTCCTTACCCTTTTGATCGGTCACTACCAATGATCCCTTTTCCTCAAAATTTCACTATTCCCAAGTTCGATAAATACAAAGGAAAAGGTGACCCAAAGGACCATCTTAGGGAATTCTATCTTGCTTGCTTTGAGGTCTCACATAACGACACATATCTTATGCGTCTCTTTCCTCGCAGTCTTGGAGGTCAAGCAATAGAATGGTTCTCACACTTACCCACGGGTATCAAGTCTTTCAACGAGCTAGCAGAGAAGTTTGCCACCCACTTTTCTTACAACGCAGAGCATGAGATTTCCATGACTGATCTATGCAACAATAAATAGAAAAATGTTGAAACTTTCATTTCTTTCCTTCAAAGATGGAGACAAATGGCTAGCAAATTCCCTTTCAAGATTCCAGAGAAACAGCTTGCTAGCATATTTGTGTAGAACCTCAACCAAGAGTTAGGCTTTCATTTGCAAATTCTTAGTGCTACAACCTTTGATGAAATCACATACAAGGGAATCAATATTGAGAAGGCCCTCATTGCTAAGGGTGTGGTCAAAATCTTTAAAGAAACGAAAGATAGCTCTCTTCATCAACAATCGAACGATAAACCCAAATATTGGAACAAAAATAAAAACGTGGTCAACGATGGGGTGGTCGATACTAAACATGTCCAAACGTTGCAAACACCACTGCAGCTCTCCAAACCAAGTCAAGCTCCACCTCAACAACAACAACAACAAAGGCAGCCTTATCAAAACCAACAACAATGACAACAAGAGCGGCCTCAACAAGATTACCCTCCGCAACGTCAATTCACTCCCTTGGGAGTGCCCATCGAATCAGTCTTACAGCAAACTTTGCAGAAAGGGCTCATCACCTTACCTGATGCTCCCCCATATGGAGAACCTATCTACAAAATTACACGTTACAGAGACAACAAATATTGTGAGTTCCATAGGAGCAAAGGTCATCGAACCGCATCTTGCATGAAACTTAAGCACCTCATCCAAAACCTCATCGACGATAATCAAATCACTTTTGAGAATGAATCACTAGTTCAACACATGAACAAAGATCTTGACATGTACAAGGAACCATTCCCTCATCACGGTCCACCTCCTCCTCAGGATAGAGGTAAAGGTATCAATTATGCTTCCACGTCCTTTGATTCCATTGTAGGTCGTTTTGAAGAGAGTCGAGTGTCTACCCTCACAATCAAAGGCAAATCTATGGATTGTGCTATTACTACTCATCGTGGTCATGTCACCATTCGTGCTCCTACACCTAGGCTTCCGGTTCAATCTGATTATAATCTTGTCGAACATCTAGGGAGAACACCAGCACAAATCTCTATTTTGGACCTTCTACGGTCATCACCTGCACATAGAGTGGTGCTAGAAAAAGCCCTCCAAGAGTCTTCCGTTCCTAACAACATAGCGGTCGCAAATTTCCAAGCTATAGTAGGTAACATTGCTTCACCCTACAATGTCATCTTCTCTGAGAAAGATCTCCCATCCCATGATCCTTGTCACAACGATGCCCTTCATATTGAAGTTCTCATCCATAAGCGCAAAATCAAACACATCCTCATAGATGGTGGTGCTGGTCTCAACATCTGTTCTTTAAAGTTACTAAAACAATTGGGATATTCTGAGGATCACGTCAACACTGATCATAGTATTACAATCAAGGGGTATGATGATGCAGAACGTCATTCAGAAGGTGTTATTCACTTGCCTATACAACTGGGCCCTGTCTTGCTTGAAACCAGGTGTCAAGTCCTTGATATTGAGTTGCCTTACAACATTATCCTAGGCCGCCCATGGATCCATGCAATGAAAGCTGTTCCCTCCACGTACCATCAGTCCCTAAAGTTCCCATACAATGGTACGGAGATCACTATCCCAGGAGATCCTAATCCTTTTAAATTCTGTCGTGTCTTGCAAGGAAGCTATAAAAATTGCAACCAATTGCCTAAAAATGAAAAAGCCCTTGAATCCCCACTCTATGTTGATCCTGAAACTCTGACGCAAGCCTCTACAAGTGAACCTAAACCCCTCCCCAAAATCACAGCTCGCATCCGAGATATAGGCTTTGGCACTTACGATATCTCAGAATCTTGTTGTGTAGGGCAGATGCCTTTATCTCCAAAATCTTACGACAAACCACCCATTGCCAAAGTAACTAAAAAAGCAGCTATTCCTCCCCCAGGATTCCTAACCCAATTCCAACATGGACGGTTACTGGAAGAGGAAACCATTGATGACATTTCTTCTTGGCTCTATAAGGAGAAAGAACCAATCACAATACCAGTCAAGCAATATGGCAATGGCTTAAGGATAGTAAAAAACATGGGCTATAAAGGCAAAGGTGGCCTTGGGAAACAGAATCAAGGAACTATGGAACCCATTGTTGTGACAAAGAAGCTAGACAAGAAAGGATTAGGATTTGGTAAGAAGGTACCACATGCCTTGGACATCGAGTATATCCTCGACGAGGTAGCTGACACTTTTCCCGCTGATTCGACGTCTACAGAGGATATCATCGATGACCCTTCCCTCCACATGACCAACCTCTTCACAGAATCCTCCATTTTTACACTATCCTCCGTATCCTTAACTTCCACCACCAGCACCCAGAATGTCACACTTGTCTACCCTGAACTTATCGATTGGGACCAACAAGGGTCCCCCGTTATAGATGTATTTCAGAATGACAAAGCTTTACCTAAGTTCATGGGCCTTCAGGAAGGTATCCCTCTTGGTGATCATAAAGCAGGTTTTGTAATGGAACTAGAGCCAACGGCTTATTTTGGTGAGAATGCCAAATCCTCCAGTTGCAAAAGTGCAAATAAAGAAAGATCTCTAGGTGAAAACCACACTGTGGCACTTCCTGATCACAAAATAGTAAAAACAAAGGACGTATCCAAAGGTGAAAACCCAACTGTGGCACCTGAGGATGGAGGATTTGACCTTCCCCTACCATCTAAGTATCAAGAGAAATCAGATCTCCTGGTGGAAGATTCTACAGAGATAAACCTAGGCACAGAACAAAATCCAAAGACCACATTCCTAGTAGCATCATTATCTAAAACAAAGCACATAAATCTTAACAACTTCATCTTGCAACGAACCATCAAATTTGCATGGACCTATGCTGATATGCCAGGGCTAGACCCTAAGCTAGTAGTTCATTATCTCACAGTTGATCCCAAAGTGAAACCAGTCAAGCAAAAGTTGAGAAAGATGCACCCACAGATCGCTCTCTTGGTAAAGGTGGAAATACAGAAGCTGTTAGATGCAAAGTTCATACAACCTATTGACTATTCAAATTGGGTCTCAAACATTGTACCTGTGTCTAAACCCAATGGACGCATCCGCATGTGTAATGATTTTAGAGATCTTAACAAGGCATGTCCCAAAGATGACTTTCCACTACCAAACATTGACATTATAGTGGACTTGACAGCGGGTCACGAGATGCTTTCTCTCATGGACAGATTCTCTGGCTACAATCAGATAAGGATAGCAGAAGAAGACCAGCATAAAACAACCTTTACTTGTCCTTGGGGCAATTATTGTTGGTGTGTCATGCCATTTGGTCTGAAGAATGCAGGAGCAACCTATCAGAGAGCAATGACAGTGATCTTCCACGATCTGTTTCATCACATCATGGAAGACTATGTTGATGACATATTGGCTAAATCTTCTAGGGCGGATCACATACAGGTTCTAGGATAGATCTTCGACAGGCTCGAAAAATACCAAGTAAGACTCAATCCAAAGAAGTGTGTATTCGGTGTAACATCAGGGAAGCTGTTGGGATACATAGTATCTTGTAGAGGCATCGAAGTAGATCCAACGAAAGTAAAGGCTATAGTGGAGATGCCTCCACCCAAGAACCTTAAAGCACTAAGGAGTCTTCAGGGAAGGTTGCAGTCCATTCAGCATTTCATATCACAGCTAGCAGATAAATGTAAACCCTTTCAACACTTGCTCCGAAAGGATGTCTCATTTCGATGGGACAACAAGTGTCAGGCAGTGTTTGATCAACTTAAAGAGTATCTAGCTACACCTCCTGTATTGGTTCCACCAGTTGCGGACAAACCTTTGATATTATACATCTCCACTACAAATTCGGCCCTAGGGGCCCTGCTAGCACAAAATGATGAATCAGGAAAGGAGCATGCAATTTATTACATTAGTAGAACCTTGGTGGGGTATGAGCTCAATTATTCACCAATGGAAAGGGCTTGTTTAGCAGTAGTGTTTGCCTCCCAAAAGTTGCGGCATTACATGCTAAACCAACACACTAATCTTATAGCTAAAATCAATCCCTTGAAATATCTACTAGCAAAAGCAGCTCTTACAGGCAGACTAGCTAAATGGGTCATGATCCTTAGTGAGTTTGACATTGAGTACACGGATCAGAAAGCAATCAAAGGACAAGCCCTCGTGGATCAACTAGCAGAAGCACCTATGAAAGACACACATCCTATGGTAGCTGACTTTCCTGATGAAAATCTCTTCACTCTTGCTAACTCCATAATGTGGAAGTTATATTTTGATGGTTCTTACACACAGCATGGATCAGGAGCCGACATCTTATTTGTTACACCTCAAAATGACTATATTCCAAAGTCATATTGGCTTGCATTCCCTTGCACTAACAATATAGCCGAGTATGAAGCACTCCTTATAGGTCTCAATACAGCACTTCAATGGGACATCACAGAATTACAAGTATATGGAGACTCATAGCTAGTCATTCGCCAAGTCACGGATGAATACCAAACAAAAGATGAAAAGTTGGTCCCCTACAAGCAACTAGTGGATGCCTACAAACCACATTTTTCTATCATCACATTTGAGCAAATTCCAAGAGAGCATAACAAAGCTGCGGATTCTATGGCTTCTGTAGGGTCACTGATTGACATGCCTGCAAATACACAAAAGTGTGAATTCTTGATCGAGCAATTGTTGATACCAACTGTCGATGTTCCCATTACTGAAATTATCTGTGAACTTGTTGGTCCTAGTTCCCCATGGTACGAAGATATCTATGAATACCTCAAACACAATACCTTTCTTCCTGACCTATCATCCACCCAACGCAAAACCTTTATCCAACGATCCTCTCGCTACATCATTCTGGGTGATACACTATATCGCCAGAGTCTCGATGGTATCCTCTTACGATGTCTTAATGTGGAAGAAGCTGAAGCTACCTTACGAGACATACACGAAGGTGTCTGTGGCACACATTCTACCGATCCTAATCTTGCTACGAAGATACTTAGAACAGGTTATTACTAGCCTACAATAGAGCAAGATGCTGCACAGTTTGCTAAGAAGTGTCTACAATGCCAGCAGTATGGAGATCTGATTCACGCACCAGCTCATGAATTACAACCTGTGACAACTCCATGGCCTTTTTCTCAATGGGGTCTCGACCTCGTAGGACAAATCCACCCTTCCTCCTCCAATGGCCATAAGTTTATCATTACCGCCACTGAGTACTTCACGAAGTGGGTGGAAGCCATTCCTATGACCTATATCACCGGTAAGCAAATAGCCAAGTTTATCCTAAACTACCTTATATGCCGGTATGGTATTCCCCAAGCCATTGTCACTGATAATGGGAGACCATTCAAGAACCAAGATGTCCATGCCTTGTGCACACAATACAATATCCAACATTACTTTTCAACTCCCTACTATCCACAGAGTAATGGCCAAGCTGAGGCTTCCAATAAAACCATTCTCAAAATCCTCAAGAAAACAGTCAATGAAGCTAGTCGCGATTGGCACTTGCAACTCAATCCCGCCCTATGGGCCTACCGCACTAGTATCAGAACACCAACGGGTGCCACGCCCTATGCCTTGGTCTTTGGCTTTGAAGCCATCCTACCTATAGAGGTCGAGATCCCATCCCTCAGAGTTTCCATGCAGGACCTGATCGGTGGAGATGAGTATCACACTTCTAGATTAGCTGAGCTTGAACTACTAGATGAGAGGTGCCTTGCCGCACTTAATCATCTCCATGTCTATCAAAACCGCCTCCGGCGTAATTACAACAAAAAGATCAAAGAAAGACGGTTTCAAGTTGGTGATCTTGTACTTAAAGAGAATCATAGAAATCAAGCAGATCGAGAGAAGAAGGGTAAGTTTGAGCCTAACTGGTTAGGTCCCTTCATTGTCACAGCAGCATATGGATCAGGAGCTTATACTTTAGCTACACCTGACAGCATTCCTCTAGATGAGCCACTTAATAGTGTCCATCTCAAGAAGTTCTATGCCTGATCCTCAGAGTATTCCAAAAAAAAAAAAAAAATCCGTCCTCTGGTGAAAACCTGGCAAACAGGCGCCTTGGATAAGTACCATAGTGAAAACCTGGCAAACAAGCACTATGTGTAGAGTCAGCATCCGTCATCTATCGAGTCTTGTCCACTCCTTGTCCAGTTCGCAGCACACTTTCCATTCATCCATAATAAAACCATTGACCTTGTTTGCATTTCCATCTCCCTATCTAGTATAGCTTGGAAATTTGTCAGTGTCCATCATCATCTCCCCATGACTTGGTCTGTGTCTATAGTTAACACTATCTTGTCCTAGGTCATAAGCTTTCTGTGTCTTCTTCGGTAGTCACCCATACAATTTTCCTCTCTCAGAATGGGGGCAACTCTTTCCTTAACTTAGGTCTAGGATTGGTTCCTTGTTCATGGTTCGCAATGCATACTTCAATCTCTTTCTCCTTTCTACAGGTAACACCATTTAACGGACACATCGCTCCTATGATAAGGATGTTATCTTCTCAACACTTTTTCCCACATCATCACATCAACCACCAGAACTACATATTATCTCTTCTCAGTCTTAAGGTACCTTGATCCCATGGATATGGATATGTAGGCAGTCTGGAATACAAAGGAAGCTTCCAGTACTCAGGTACATAAGATCCCCTCTTCTCAACCCTTTTCCCACGTCATCACACCCACCAGAACTACATATTATCATCATTTCAATCTTAAGGTACCTTGATCCCATGGATATGGGTATGTAGACAGTCTGGAATACGAAGGAAGTTTCCAGTACTTAGGTACATAAGATCCCCTCTTTTCACCTCAATCCATCTCATCACTCTATCCAGAACTACATATTTATCACGTTCATCTTTCCTCGTAATGTGCCTTGATCCCGTGGATACAAGGTATGTAGGCAGTCTGGAATACAAAGGATGTATCCAGTTCTCAGGCACACACGATCCATCATTCTCCGCCCGTCTCAATCCAGTTGCACTTCATCCTTTTATCCTTCCGTTTGTCAAAATCCATTTCGCTTCGACTTGACTAACTCAAGCAGCAAGCTAGCGCATCCTTTCAAAGAAAAAGTCCTTAACAAACTTGAAGCAAAGAGGCCTACTTCCAGAGTCATCTACTGTCCTGCATACCAATTGCCAACATCAGCTAAGTATCACTTAAACCAAGCCCTAGATCAACAAGCTTGTCTTCTGCGAAGTGTTCCATTGTCGAGACCAACACACGTGTCTCCTGCGACATGTGGCATTTCCTGCAGTGAGACATTGTCTTTTTAGGTAGATAGCACCCTTTAACGGACACAGAGTTCCTACGATAAGGCTGTTATCTTCCCTATCCAATCTATCCTAAGCAACCTCTTTGGCAAGAGAATATGTTGGCTGTATGTTTACTTTGTAAGTCAGTCAATTTGTGTTATAGTTTATCTTTTGTTCCTTTATCCATTACCTACTCAAGACTACCTTGATTTATCTATAATCTTGGTATGTTGCGATGCAGTACGGATTGGGGGCATAGTCATTGCTTTCTGTGTGCCGTGTTTGAGGAATGATCTTTAGTATCTTTCTTAACATTATATTTATCTTGTGTGTGTTACGACCTAGCATCTTAAATATTAATATTCTTCTTGCATTTACATGTATTGAAGTTTATTTTATGTTCAAGACTATGGCTTATTCACATGTTCCAACAAGGTTATATTATGTCTAAGGGATCTAAGTTCAAACCGCTTGCTTGCAGAGTCAATGTCCACGCACTCAGATATTACTACACCTTGGTCTTTTATACCTTGGTGGCGAACTATCCATGTGCTATATCAAAAATAAGGATTACTCTTTATATACAAATGCGAAACCATTGCAACAAACTCCTTCATCCATTCCCACAACTTTTATATCGCTTTCACTGCAAAGATCGATCAACAGTAGCTGTGCTAGGGCTGTCTGTGCTACGGAGGCTACCTGCGTCTGTGTCTGGGCTGTGGCCTCGGCCTGCCTCACCTCTGCTCGCGCTGCATCTCTATCTCTCCTCAATCGTACCATTCGAAGCTCTAAATGAGTCCTCCGGGCTATCTCCTCCTGCAGCAGTCGCTCGGCTCTCTGCAGATCGGTCTCTACGACCGGGCCCACTGCCTCCGCCATCTCCACATTGGCTTGCTGGCCGCTACCCTCTCCACCTGCCTGCTGCCTGGCTGCCCTGGCCTGTCGTCTCATCCTAGCCTCCCCTTCGAGGACTAGTACCTCTCCCATTGCCCCTGCTACACCTGGTGTAGTCAATCTGATCGGCCTGTGAGTCTGCCAATACTGATCATACTCTGGCAGCATCCCTGGGTCTTCCAGCCTAGAGTCCCAATCCCATCTCACGGGGACAAGTCCCCATACCTCAGCCAACGCTGTAGCCACTGGGATCTCTGCATCCCAGTCTCCAACCTCCCTCCATGTCCTGGCATGTGTGGCCTCCCCCACGGGTAGACCCTGCGGCAATCCAAACTGCCTAAGAACTCGCTCTGGAAGATACCTCTCTATCATATCTGTCTGTCTACCGAACAGATAGCGAGCCTGTCTGCAATACATGAGCTGCTCATGCTCGTCATCCCACGCCTCACATATTAGCTAAGGCCTCCATATGAATAAGTCCATCTCATCAATCTACCGCCTCTAATGGCTCATCGACCCCATCCTCCTGTGTGTGATCACCCCATCATATAGAAATGCATAGGGCTCGCCTCTATCTCGATGGCGCTGTGCCATGGGTTGGATCACTGGAATGTGCTCCCACACCCATACCTGTAACAAGGTCACCCCTGCTGAGAGGCTCCTGCCTCTCCTATATACGCAATGGTGCATGTCATGATATAACTGTCCTAGTACATAGGGGCCCCACGCATACTGTCTGCCATGTGTAAACATCCCTGATAGCATAGTCCCCCAGCCAACTGATAACCCTCTGGATCTCCTGTCTGGACACAGGAAGCCGCCAATCAGTGACGTAACTATCCATCTGATCCTGTCACAGAGTCTCAGGACGTCTGCCCATCGGATCTCCCCATCATCTATCCACAGGTCATCTGTGCAGAAGACCTCCACCATGCCTGCCTCGCCTCGTGCCGGGTCAAAGTCCACTATCTCTCCATCTATTCGGATCCTCAGGATGTGGTATACATCCTCCAGTGTCATTGTAGTCTCCCCCGTCAGAAAGTGGAAGGACGCGGTCTCACTGTGATATCTCTCTACCACTGCTGTCACTAGGGCGAGATTCACCCTAATATGTGTCAAATGAGCCACATGCCATAGTCCCGCATGCTCCAGGAATGCATCCTCCTCCCATGTCAACTGTACAACCTCATGTGCGATCGCGTGATGTTGCTCTCGTGACATCAGTGGTGGCAAAATCTTCTGCATCCATAAGCCAATCACTTGTCAGTTTTTCATTACGAAATCTTACCAAATCCCTCACATCCTATCTACCCAGGGGCAACCCCCAACCATCCCTTTCCCCTCTTGTCAGCTAGGATAGGCATCCCTATTCTAAACCCACCATTCTACTTAAACCCTAACTTTTCTGCTACTTAACCAAAAGTGCTTTGTTTTATACAAAAGCGCTGTCCCTCCCTGCCAACCATGCCATACTGTCTCTACAGGCGCGCTGTAATTTCTTAACCAAATGCGCCTTGTTTTCCAGAAGCGCTGCATCCATCTACCAACCGCACCGTTCTGCATTACCAGAAGCGACGCGATTTTCCTACTTCTCCACCAATCGTGCTAACCTATTCTACCAAGTGCGCTGTAACACACTACCAAGTGCACTGCGGCAGTTTGCCAACCACGCTGCAGCGCTGACCCAAACTACCAAACATGCACTGATTTTACCAAGTGCGCTACACTCGCCTACCACACGCGCTGCGGCGCGCCAAAAGCGCTGCACACGACTACCACACGCGCCATGCAATCCTAAAGCGCTTTTGGCTGACCTAGCTGACCCCCCTAAACCTAGCCCTAAAATCACCCTAAATGACAGCATGCAAGAGGGTTTTCGACCACTTACTACTGCCGGAGCTCCTGCTGGCCTCCTGTAGGTTCGCACCAGCTCCGCCCGATGTCTGTGCACTGGAATCAGCATCTCTCCTCGCTGGCTGCTCAACTCACTCCACCTAGTTTGGCAGCTCTCCTCTCTAAATTTAGAATCTCCTAGGGTGCAAATGAGGATTGTGGTCCCCATGGGACCTATTTATAGTGTCCCACCCTCAGTTTTTCTTCTCTTCCCACCCCTTTCTGCTTTTTCTCCTTCCTGGTCGCGCACTCTTCTAGTCGAGCGTCAACACCATTCCTTTGTCGCTTCCCTGTCTTCCCGCTCGAGGGGGCATACACTGGGGCAACTACCTACACTGGGGCATCAAAATTGTATCATGTCTTCAACAATCATTTTCTTTGACGCAACGCTATAAACTGCATTGCATCAAAGAGGGGCAAAATGTAGACACCCTAAAATGACCAAGTCGTCAAATCACTGGCATTTCATAATCTGTCTAATCACCTACATTTCAACGTTAATTAAATAATCTAATTATTTAATTAATTTCACCAAATTCTTCTAAATCACATACTTTCGACATTAATTAAATAAATTCTCTTTATTTAATTAATTAAATCAAATTCCTCTATTATTCTTCCACAATTAAATAATAATAAATTATTTAATTATCCTCTTTCCAAATTTCAAATCCACGTTAATTAAATAAGTCCCATTATTTAATTAATTCATCACCAATTCTATCTTATCTACAATTAAATAATTTACATTATTTAATTAAATCAAAACTATTCTTCCAAAATCATGCACAACAATTAAATAAATTTATTTATTTAATTTTCTTTCAAATCTTCAAAATTAAATAATTCCAATTATTTAATTATTTCTTCCAATAATATCTTCTCCAAATTTAAATAAATCAATTATTTATTTAAATTGCTTTTTCTTCTAAATTTGAGTTATCTCTAAAATAACTCAAGTTTTCTATATTTAATAAAGCAAAATATCTTCTTATTCTCATGCAAATATCTTCTTCTTGTTTTAAATCACTTAACTGATTATTACATTCTGTTAATTGCTTTAACTCATTCTTCTATTCTTAATAACTCCTCTCATGCAAAAGAAATCAAGACACTTGTCTTCTTCTCATTCGTTGCACGTTCCTCAACTGTTCTCCTCCGTTGATTCTTCTGAATTATCTGGACCGTTGATCAATCATGTTTGAAACCTATATAAACCCCCCTCATCTCCTTCATTACCTCTCTCTTCGATCGTATTCTCAGGCATACTTAACAGAGCTTTGAGCATACAAAACGGATCGATTGATGCACCTTACGATCTTTTGACATTGATCTCTTGAGCACACTACCTGCTTGTTGCAACTATGGTTTCACAACTTCATTGAACAATCCACATTCAATCCAAAGGAAACAATATAGATTTCGGTAAAAGTCTTTATTTCATTGATTATTTGTCATGGCTTTTATTTAAATTTGTTTTCTTTATGTTATTGGGTTGTTTGATTTTAAATTATTTTAGATTTAATCAATTTTTCCTCATACACAGGAACTATGGTTGTTCCACTTTCACCCTCTTCCTCTGCAACTTCTCTTACGTTTAAATCTACATCTACAACACATACCTCCAGTGCCTTCTTTTTCCATACCATTCTTCTATTCCACTTTTCCTATCTTTTGTCATACCTACATTTTTCAAATTGCCTTTGTCTGCATTCTTGTCTTCTCATATATTTATACCTCCTTATCTCTTTTTCATCTAACAATCTCCTCATATTCTCTTCATCATTATGAATGTCATACAAAGTTTCATCATCATACAAATCAGATTTCTTTTCTCTTACCTTCCATACACTTGGCTTCTCTTGCTACCACTTCATTGTATGCTCCTTCTCCTTCTTGCCATCTTCTACTGGATTCATCATGTTTCCAGCTCCTTGGAGTTTGCTCTCCTTTTCATGCCTCCAACTCATTGTCTTTTCTACAACACATTTGTTTGCTGTAGCTTGCTTGACTACCCACACTCTGTCACTGGACTGCTATCCTTTCCTTGCTGCACTCGAGTTTCTCTTCACTTGCTCAGTCTTCATCCTCCATTCATTTTCTCTAGGCCTCTTTACTGGCCAACTCATTCTTCCATCATACTGCCACTTATTCATCTACACATTCCTCTTTCTCTGAACTTGCTTGTTAGCATAAACACAACCAAAAGTATTCACTTCTCTACAACTCAACTATTGCTTTTCATCCACCTTTTTCCTTTGCCAATATGGCACTACATAACCATGATCCTTAATCACATTTACTCTTTGCAATTTCTTTTCCCTATTAACTTGCTTATCCATATTCTCATTTCTACATTTATGATAAAAAATAACAATTTTACCTTCATCCTTTTGTGTAAGGATCTGTTGTCCCAAATTGCTTCCACCTTTAGCTTCTTGGCCTTTCAACTTCTCTTCTTCACTAGCATCTTCTGTTGCTGCTGCCATATCTTCACATGCACCATGAAACTCTATGGTTTCCTCGTCATCTTCAGCATCAAACTGAACATCTTTAGCATTAATCATCCCTTCATTTTCAAGCACTCTGTAATGCACCTCTACTGCAAACTCTTCTTGGCATTATGCTGCCATCAATCTCTTCTCATTCACCTCTTCCTCTCTTTCTTGAGGAGCTATTCTTACTCCATATTTCATCATCTTCAAGGTCTCCTCCTCAACCTTCTTCATCACTTTCTTTATCCATGCATACAAATCTGTAAACGTAACATTAGCAAATAAAATGAGAGACCACAATGTCTCTTTCAATGCCCTCCTCATGGACATTCTTCCTTCTTCATCATTTTTTGCTCCAAGTGCTTTCTGCTGCACCTTTTCCTCTTCCTCTTTTCTCCTGTTCTCTTCAATGAGAACTTCTTTGACCTCTTCTGGTCTATGTTGCTCCATAGGAAACTCTCTGCTGTCCCATCTTTTTAGGAACCCTCTCATCTTCTTATCTTCTCCTCTTAAGGATTTTATACTCTACCTTTTTCTCTTCTCAATAATCTCCTTTACTAGCCATTTCACTTTCTTCTCCATTGGCCATACCTAGTAATATCCTCGGTCTTGTTCTTCATACCATTATTTTAACATCATCACATCTCTCCTCAATGCTGCCAATTCTCTTTTGAATTTTTCGTCTATCATTCTCTTATCTTCTTTCCTCTTGTCTCTTTTCATGAGACTCTTTTCCTCCATTTGCTTCTACATCATTCTTTCTTTCTTCATATTTTAGTCACCTCCTTAGGGATTTCTTCTTTTCAATCTGCCCTGGCAGTCAACCACAACAACACACTGCACAACCTTCACAAGGTTAATAACACATTAATCATTCACACTCAGATCATTCTGAGCTCTGATACCAATCTGATAGCACAAAATCTTTAACATGCAACACATGCACAAATAACCATTCAATCTACAAGTGAGAACTATGTCTCTGCGTAACTAAAAGGCATTTCTTATAACTTTTGTAATGAAAATGACAGCAACTAGGACAACAACATATTAATAAACTCATTCAATTACAACATAGATTTACCATAATACCAGGGGATGATAGGAGATAGATAAAAACTTAGATTTCAACATTTACTTCATACATTTTATTAGCTCCTATAACAAAATATCAAAACTCTGCAGATTACATCCATACATTACTTCGAGAGATCGCTTATAAAAGATATTCAATTTCTACATTTGACTTCCAACCTCTTGTCATTGTTTCTACACTCTTATCTGTCATCGATCCTCATTCTACAGTCTATGCTCATCCTGCCTGATCGCTTCATATTATCCAATGGCCTTGCTCTTTCCTTTTTGGCTATTATATCTACAACTTGCAACCCCATATTTTGTTATCGGCCTCTCTATATATCATATATATATACATGCTGCCTCATTAGTCTATGTCGTTTCCTCTCTTATATCACCGACCCTTCTCTATAACTCATTCGACCTTCATTGTCTCGTCCTCCACTTCCTGACTATCCTTCAATGTTCAGTATTTTCTATTCTCTCTTATTAGCTTGCTCTATCCTTGGCCTATCGGTCTCTCTTTACACATGTGGCTTTCTCTTTGTTTCCTACCGCCTACAATACTCAATCAATCAACCTTTTGCATCATATATGGTGTCCTCCTCTTAATCACTATGCGGCCTCTTATACTTTTCTCACGGCCTACTCTATTCCTTTGCACGGCCTCTCTCTGCTATATCAACCTTCTTCCAATATGCGTGCCTCCTTCATATGCTACCTTTTCACAATAATCAACCTTTTCTTTATAATTTAATGACCTCCTCTATAAATTCGCTGTCTCCTATCTATCTATGTGACCTTTTACACCATTACCTACATGGCCTTTCTATCTCTATTTACGGCCTACACTAGATTCTTATGTGCGGCCTTCTTCTTCTGCAATGATAGTTACTACTGTGGTGGTACAATCACGGTAGGAAGGTTCACATAATGAACTATCCGAACCGTGCAACAAGAGTAAACACACAGAAACAACTCAAAGAAATAAATCAAATGCAGATTCAATCATTCAGTATATCAAAGAATTCAAATACAATCTAGCCGGTAACATGTGGGCTTACAATTCAGCTCACAGGCCTGATTACATACATGCGCAAGATAAAGCTTTGAAGCTCCTTTGCACAAAACCTAAATTACCAGCTATCACTATATGATCAACTACCTTCCTAAGGATCTATTATATCTTTTTATATCATTTCTGGACCAATAGATTCCTCTGCGTTAGCCGAGGAAGGTCACCAACTCCAATGAAGAGTTGTAATGTGTTCATAGATAGATTGGACCTAAATGCTTAGAACACTTCCTCAAATGAATGGAACAATGTACGAATCCTCAGGGAAGGTCAGCCATGAACCAAAGAACATTGAATGACGTGTCATTGAGATCCATAATTAGGGAATGATCTGTAAGCCTTCTCCTTTAGCTAATTATCAGGAACTGCTAGAATGCTCTGCACTGAGAAAACAATTGATCTTCTGATAGCAAAATCTTTTCGGTAACTGATCCAAATGTTCTGAATTCTTGATATGATGTAGAAGAATGAATGTAGATGCTAAGTCCAGATCCACAAGATGTGAATTGCCAAAACTGGACCACAAGCTGAAACTACTTCTGACTGAACTGCTTTGAAAGAACTAAAATGCAAAAAAATTGAAATGTAAATGTTTTTGGTTGATACAAGATTACTCTTGAACCAGGGATGCTCCTACATCGTGCAACCTCATTAACTCCCAGCCTCTTCATTATTATCAGCCACCCATGACTTGCCGGTGGTTTCTCTATATTGGCCTACCGGTTATACATCACCTCCATCCCATATCTATTCTTAGCCTTCAATCAACCTCTTCCTTGTATGTGGCCTACCTCGGCTTGTCTATTTTTTGCCTTTCTGCCTGTCGCCATCTTTCGTTTGTCACTACTAACTCATAACGGCTGTCACCTTCTCAAAATAGTTATTTTATCAATATTCATAATCTTCCTTATTATCCCATTTTCTAGAATATACTAATTAAACATTATTGTTTCTGTTGCCTTGGCGACATGAGCTTCCTTTCTCAACTTCTATCACTTGACCCACACCTTAAAACAAAAAAATGCATTGTCAAAGACAATTTTTAAATTTTAAACGGATGCCCTTGCATCATTGAGGTATAGTTGATTGGATTTGTAAGCTTTTTATGATAATATTTTCTAAGGTTTTCTCTTGATCTATTTGTTCAAACAAAATGGTCTTGAGCTATGATGGTATAGCTATCAAAGTGTTGGTATAAAGGAAGTCAAATAGGGATAATTGGTAACTGCTATTGATGTAGACTAGACCTTTATCAAGATGCTCTAGTGTAGTTTCGAGGTAGAGGATGATTGATCCTGATAGGAAAATAACTAGGTTGTTTGATTTAGTGGATCTCAATGATACCTTAGTGGAAATCCTAGATTTATTTGATTTTTGGATGGCTAAGTATGATATGGTAAGTGAAATGTTTGGAAATGGGTATGTAATAAGTTTTTATGGTTTAATTGATTCTAGGTAGAAACGGGTGTCTGAAACTGATTTTGTTTTTCTCTCAAAATATCGTGAACAAGCCACTGTTACAGATGCACATGTTTATTTGTGTTGAAACAGAGTTTAAATGCACGGTTCTGTTTACTGTATGCACACTTCTGTATGCATGATTCTACTTTTTATATGTGTTGAAAGGTATATGTGCAGTAAGAATGCTCAAAAGCACAACAATATGATGTATATGCACAACATGAAATGAATGCGCTGGAATAAGAGTCAGATGCACAACAATAATGTTCAAATGCATAGTTCTGTGTTTTTACAGTGTCTAATTAAATTTTTGTTTGTTTGAGGCACATTTTTCTATGCAATCTAAGTGTTTTTTGCTGATGGTTTTGTTTCAGTTTGTTGCAAGAAAACATGGTAGACAAGAAGATCTCATAGTGTTATACAAATTTTTGATAAACATTTTGCAAACTAGTACAATTCCTATGGTTGGCAAGGACAATATTTATTGAATCCCAACTTAGATTTCTCTAGCCACTTAAATCAAGGTAGATAATTAGCAACTTGGTAGCACTGGCTCCCCTTTGCACATCACTCACTTCTCTGGCATACCAAGTTACAATTCCTCTGAAGAGTTGAATTTTCTATCTCTACACATGATTAGTGAATACGTTGGGCAGCTTCAGAGGTCTGTCCTCATGCATCAACAAATAGAAGGATTTGGGCTTCTAAAAATAGTTGGTTCTTAGTAAGGGCATTCGTTCAGGTGGTTATACGTGCGGTGATTTGCTCTATTTAGGAGGCTTTCCAATATGTAGAGGTTAAACTCTATAGGTGTCAATGCACCACAAGGGTACTAAGGGAAACATTCGTTGGTATAACACAACAACACTTGTTGTTTATGACTTTCGTCACAAACACTTTTATTTATAGCAGATCAAATTAGCTTGGCTTTAGCTTGTTACTAATCAAGGTCATCCCACTTGGAAGAAACACAATCCCAAGGGCAGACCTTTTCTAAAGGTTTAAACAAATGAAACAATAGGTCTGGCATTTTGGTCACCCAAGACGGGGAGAGCATATGCCTATCACCATTTTACAAACACAATAGACACTGGTTCATTGACCTTCTAGAGTTAATCTAAATGTGATTTAATCTACCAAGCACAAAAAATGACATGATAACATAAAATGAAAAGATAGTTGATTTTAACCTCCTAATCAAACTATGTGATGATTATATTGAAGATTTGATCAAATTACTTTCCTCTAATTATGCTAGATATGGATTTGTAAATGCAAGATTTGAATTAAAGATTTGTTCAATTTTAACCTCCTAGTTTGGGACTATGTGAAATTTGTATCCAAAGATGTAAGTTTACTCCTCCTAATTAAAAACTAGATGAAGACTTGTATGCAAGTTGTATGAACAATGATATGATTTACTCCTCCTAATTAAAAACTAGATGCATAATTGTATGCAAGTTGTATGAACAATGATATGATTTACTCCTTCTAATTAAAAATCTAGATGAAGATTTGTATGCAAGATGCAACTAAAAATGTCTAAACCAGCTCTTAAACCTGCAAGAACATTATGTTAATAGCCTCCATTGATGATTTGATAATACCTGCAACTAAAGTTAGCCTCAAAAATTACCAAAAGACACCCTAAGACCTGACAGACTTTATATGCACTGAAACAGACATCATATGCGTAGAAAGATGATCTATATGCACAGAAAGACAAATGCACAGAAAGACAAATGCGCAGAAAGAACTTTTGTAATGCCCCGTCATGCAACCCTAGAGTGCTAGACTATAAGTGCAAAAGTTACAGCAATAATTTTTTTTTTGAAAGCAAGATAGTGCCAAGTAGTAACCAAACATACCATATTACACAGCATAAACGAAATTACTCTTCTAACAACTCTAGGGCAACATAACTGCATTAATAACAAAAAAATAAAACTATAGAAGTAATAACCATTACACTGCTAAAATAGATACAAATAACTTTTACTATAGCAGGATAGATTAATTACAGAGTCTCAGTACAAGATTACATGATTACAAGATTAAAAGACTGATCATGTCAGTTTACAAAAGAATATATAAGAAGGTATACAACACCACCAAAGGTAGGAAGAAAATTGGGATTGGAACACCTCTGCACCGGACTCGAACCGCATCTCCAAGATGACCAACAAATAGCTCTACCTCCCAACCATGTGGAACCCTGAGGTCCACCCCTCTGAGCTAGGAGATAACGACGAGGATTCCACTAAGTCAAAGAGACAAACAATAACAGAATGACAACAGACATGAAACAACTGACCATACCAACAACACTGCACAAGCCAAGATATCACTCCAGAGGTACCACCAAGAAACAATAGAACTGCATAAGGAGAGTGTCATCGCATGGTCCTACACGGGTTACCCAGGCTATCTATCCCCAGAAGCTGGCCCCCATCTATGGTTACCCTGGAGGCCTCTCTCTAGGCACCGGTCCCATAAGGTGACACATGTGGAGCCGACAGGTCCTCTCATGGAGACAAGGAGGTCAGCCTTGCCAACCAGGCCTTCTCATCCCATCCTTAGCCTGTGAGAGCACTCAAGGCATGGGTGAGGTCTCTTACTTATCTTGTTAAGTGTTTTAATACCCCAACCCTCTTGATTAAGTTAATAAGTTTTCCACATGTTTACAACTTCCATGGGGTTACCCAGGCGACCTCTCACTAGGCACCAGCCCCACCATGAAAGCCACTCCCTTAGCATTCTTTGGTCAACATACATACCACAACATGTAGGGGAAAGTCACCAAACAGATCCGAGCCATAACTTACGCCATTCACTAGGCCACAACAATAAATCCATATAATCTCTTCAAAATTGAAGCAATATCAACAAGAACCAAGTACTGTATTCAAGAGGCCATTCCCCAATCATTGCAAGATACAAAATTCCAGATAACCCAATGCCATAATTCAAACCAAAGCCAAGAACTACCCCTCTAGAGTTAGGTACACAGACACTATATCACAAAGAAGTTCCTCATCCAAAATGGAAACCAAGGGTTAACACTCGACACTTGTTTGCAACAAGAGACTCAAACTAAGAAATGAGCTTAGACCAATTGCATCATCCCTTCCCATTACATTGCAAGGTTTCCCTTACATGAACAAGAGCCATAATATACCATATTAACTGAAATAACCCATAAACATCACAGGCCTTGGAAATACAACTTGACCACATGACTAAAATTCATGTCCGATAGTGTATCGTCTTCACAAGAAAACACACATAAACACAACTCACCCCCAAAATAGACACAAAGATCCTACACCAGTGACAAGTTGACAATCAAGCATAAGAGATTCAGTGAACTTCTATCCAGTCAAGGCAACAACTCACACCAAGTTATCATGAAAAGCAAAACTTCATAACTCTAGGAATTAGTAAGGCAAGGAAGGAGGACCATAAACCAAACATTCCTTCTTCACAAAAGTCAAGGAAAGCTCAAGAAGTAATTCCATAAATCAAATCATTATAACACTAAATGGTGTAACTTATCATTCAGGATTTGCCACTTACCATTTCTAATTAAAAACATCCATAAGCACTTATTTACAATAAGCCAGGTCTTCCTCTAACGTTAAACCAACTTCAATCAAAATCAAACAACTGAAATATATATATATATATATATATATATATATATATATTTGTCCAATATCACAACTTTCCATCAAGCATCTTCCAACCTACAATTCCTAATGAACACGTTCATGAGAATAGGATAAATATCTAGATTACATAAGTTACTAACGAAAATAAACTATTTACCTCATTCTACTAAATTAAACTCTTTATATATCCTTACAAGCTTAACTTCAAGCTCTACTTGGTTTCTTAAACATCCCGTTCCTAAAAGCATAAGCATCTCCCAATTGCTTGTTACATAAACATCTATCGCAAGACCGACCACAAGCCAATGTCATTATATGAATTACAACTTCACATCAAACACTATACAATTACAAAGTACACATGACACCCCCTCAAGGTTCCCAAATCATAATTAGCCCGATCATAGACCAAACTAACATCATGATCCAAGCCACATAAAGATACGACAAGGAGGCAAAACACGCATACGAAATTCAATGAGCTCCTAGTTCAATCATGAAAACAACTTAAGAGATTTTAACTTATTTTAGATGACATACAAGTTTACAGAAAAATAATTTCCCTTCTAATTCACAATCAAGAAAGTCATAAATTAAGTCCATTAAACAATTCCCAAGATAACACACTTTAAGCCACTTAATAGAATCAAACACCATTCCTTGTTTTCCCAAAATAAAAGTATCTAAATTAAAATATATAACAAGGTACTCATTAATCGACTTGCACCCTCATTTTTACTCTTATGAAACCAAAATAGTTTAAATAACCCCCAATATTTTATTTTCTAATATCTATGTGGCAGAGAGGATTCCAATATAAACAAGCAATTTAAGTTAACAAGGAGGCAAGAATCTAGCCAATATATAGCAACCATGAACTTTGTATAATCATTCTACTTCCTAGCTTAAAGAAACAAATTGCCTAACAGAGGAAGTATGGTCAATCCTATAAGCATCAAGGATTCGAACTATAAACATGACGATACGAAAGACAAGAACAACATTCCAGTGTACAGGATTCCATATATATATATATATATAAACATGAGGTTATCACTTTCCTTCAAAGACATTCTAGCTCACTAAAGAGTAATTTTAATCAACTCTAAGAATAACTTTCGTATCAACATTTATTAACTACCACTTGTAACAACATCTATAACAATAATTCCCTTAAGCATATCCAACTAATTAACCTGTTACAATTGTTCAATCATTAAGAACCTAAATAATATCACTTACCATCCAAGATTTATCGCGAACCATTTCTAATAGAACAACTAAAGTGATTATTTATAACAAGCATAATCTTCATTGACATTACCAACTACCGTTTAATCAACAAGTATAATTATATTCCTATGAACATAACTTAATATTGCCATAAAACACCAACAAAACAAAATACTTCTTTTTCCATACACAAACTTTTCATCTATACTACCATTCCATACACTGCACACATATAAACATAAACTCCTCAAGCATAGGTTATCTTCTAACCTCCTACCCATCTATACTCTTAATCAACAAAAGAAAAACAAGATATATGTCTTAATTACAAAAATTACCATCAAAATAAACTATTTACCAAAATGAACTCTCAAACAAAACACTACAATATGAGCATATGTCCTATTAACATAAGTTACCATCCAACATTTGATCAGCTATAATGAACGGAGCTTTTCGCCCAACCAATCACAATTTCTAATAACACAACTAGAATCACAAATAAATTTCTTATGAGCATATATTATCCACTAACATCTATCCAATTAAAATTTTAATACAACACACTAAACATATAGCATTCTCCTATAAACTAGTATTTTACCAATTTATAATTCCTAATGGCGACGGCTATAAGTAATCTTTAAGTACATATTTAATCCACATGAGTTCTCATAAGCTATCTGCCACACTATAACTACAATTCCTTAATCCATCAATGTTTAAAATATCTAAAGGTACGATTACTAAGCAAGCATCTTCAAGGCGAACACTTACCAGCTTAAAAAGGGATTCTCCCATTGTAGCCACTATATGATTAAACGACGACAAACTAATGTTTACATGGCGATGGCGTCGAAACCCTGAGATGTTCTAGAACTTCCAATCTAATTAGGACGTTCACCAAAAGTGATACCCATCACACCTGACGGCAAGGCTACAAGCTAAGCGAACCACTTACCAACATAGATGACTTTCTGAAAATACAAATAACAAACATTGCTATGACTAGCGATCACATCACTTGCTGACTACGACTACCACCAAAACTTGAAAAGGCTGTGAGCTTCGATCAACTATAAGACTTACGACGATAGCAAAATGTATAAGGTAAATACCCTTTCGCTACTATACGTACGACTAAACATTGAAACATCAGCTACAAGGTCTAAAAACATCAGCTACAAAGTTTGGAAACTTCATCAACAAAGTTTAGAAACATTGACTACAAAGTTTGGAAACATCAGCTACAAAGTTTAGAACATCAGTTACAAAGTTTTGATTATGACTCTGCACTATAGTGCTCCCATCTACACTCGACGACAGATACAAGCATTTCTGAAGGTTCCTAACGAAATCCTAAACTATACAAGGATAACAACAAGACCAACGTACTCACATGTTAAGCTTACAAGATACGACTCACGCTACATTTTGCTGCAGTCCACAAAAAGGTGACATCACAACAACACTTATACCTTCCATAATATACAGAGAATCAAGCTCGGCTAACCGGTCGATCAGACATACCAGGGAGAGATATGATTGGAAACTGCAGAGATAAGAAGGATATCTGATAGAAACACTGACTACGTCCCTATAGAAGGTACAATTGGCCAACAAGGTGGATAGAAACTTGAGCATGAAGATCGACTGCCCAAAAAGGAAACGACTCACCTTCCTCTATTATCACACCGAAATCTAAAAGCTTGGCAAATATAAGAAAATCTTCAACAATGTCATTCAATGAATTGTCAACTTGTCACCCATTCAGTATGACGATCAAGAACATAGTGTTACCATGATTAGTCTCCAAAGTTTACAGGGTACATTCCAAGGCATTGTCATAAAGAACAGAGCCTTAAAATGCAGCCTGTGAGACTAAAAGAATATGAAGATTGTAAGCTACAAGGAAAACAAGAAAACAAGAAAGAACAGTCACTAACCAAATCAGCGCCACTGGAATACAAAACCCCTGCTCCTGCAGACGCAAAATTATCACCCTGCATCATATTCTCCACCATTCCACCCAATCCAAGATATGTGGGAATGAAGGGCAACCCCATGTATAGAGCCAAATAATCTACAGTGAGGCAGCCATTGGAGAATCTTCCAGTGGGCATGTGGGTATCAAAATCTCTACCATAGGGAGGCATGTCAGCTTTAGCAAAAGTACCCAAATAGTTATTGTTCCCGCTATCTACAGTAGAGTCCCCAAAAATGTAAAATGTAGGAACAGGTGACCTAGATTCCATTTCCCCTGCCACTGGTATTCCTTCATTGCTTTTACTCGCAGCAGCAGCCATTAAAGTAGGGAATTCATTGTTCAAAGATGAAATACGTTCAAGCGAATGTGGGTCTTGTTTCTCATCTATTAGTTCTTCATTTTCATTCCACTGTTGGCAGCTGGAAAGGCCGAGGCCTTTCTTTTCATCTTGTGAACAGGGAGATTGAGCACAGACAAGGGCGGTGGAATCATTGCCATCACCATTGGTACAAGGTCCACTTCCCTTAGTTGAAGGAGTACTCTCAACAGCCTAAAAATGAGAGGCGATTTCTCCCTCCCCCTTATTTTTGTGGTTCTCTTTCCCTTTTCTTCCTACCATCTCTGTCCAAAAAGCATCCCCCCCAAAAACCTCGATCAGACCATACACTCTATCCCCATGACATGTCAACCAACATGCAAAAGTGGAAGCACCAATAAGGCACGTGGCCCATTTGGCAGAGAGCCTCCAAGTGACTAGACATCAAATACAAAGACACAATAAAAGTAACAATGGTCCCTAGCTGTCTATGCAACTCCCGGTGCAAGAGAATATGATATTTTCTTTATATCTCCTTGGTAATGAGTTCGCTTCCAGAACCTGATTCATGGCAACATTTCTTGTGCTGCCCCGAGAAAAAGAATAACACTCTTTTCTAGACATGGTCGATATGAATAATGAAATAATTGAGTAATCCAATGCTCTCATAAATCTTTCGCTAAGCTAGAGATGTTGACAAAATCGGTGGGTTGGCACCTAGGCAACACTTGGAATCAAAATGTTTATGGTATACACCAGTTCTAGGCTTAAATAGCTCTAATGTTGTCTAGATTGACAAGGCAATGAGCAGAGTAATATTCATTGATGGGCTGTAAATAAAATAGATTTATGAATATGCATATGCATGTGCCTGGAAGCTTGCTTGAGGAAACTGAATCTAACAAGCTTGAGAAGTATAGATTAAGAACTATATTTATACAGTTGAAATGAATTAATAGATATAGAGAATTGGAGAGTTTGAATTGAAATTGAAGTGCAGAACACGTGTTGCGAGATTGAGATGAAGATTTAGATATTAATTAGTACTCCAAGTGTGGGCTTGTGCATCAAGCGCATGTGAAATTAGGAAATCAAGGTGTTCCTCATTGTTCCCCCAATTTAATTAAAGTAGCCAAAGAAGACCAAGGCTTATAAAATCCTCTCAAGAAAACCATACAGAAACAAGGCACGAGCTCAATTTTCTAACACCATGCCGAATAAAATTACAAATAACAAAACATCTGACAGCATCCCACAAGGACTAACACAACACAAAATTCATACGGAACTGACTCACAGAATGATAGAATAATCAAGCAATAACCAGATGGTGTTTGAGGTAATACATGACATCGAAAACTCATCTCAACATAGAGACGGTGACAAGGCTAAGCTGGTATATGGCAATGTGTCATCCAAAGCTTTTAAGCTAATTCAATAATTATCTAATACATAAAATAGGAGCATTATTAATAACCACTAGTTCATTAAAGAATCTTCTAACCACATAGGAGCATAATTTAAACATTATAAAACATGACTTGACTAAACATCACAACACAAGATAACCAATCATAACAAGGCAAAGACCAAGTGTCCCAACACGACTCAAGACCACAACAGAAGACAAGGACCGACCTAGTGGATTAGACCTCGTGTTATCTCCCATCACTAATATCCATTGGTGAAAGAACCCGCTCAAACCTGCTATATCAGGTGGAGTCAAGGTTCGGTACCTGTAGCCTGCATCCAAACAATTGATTAAATATGATCAAGTACGTATATGTCAACACACAAAGAGTCAGAGAATCGCGGCGTAGCAAGGTACTCGAAACGAGTAATGCTACACCGTCCTTGCTCTTGGATAAGGTTATAATCATAACATTCAAAAACTGATATCTACGAATCTAATAAAACATGTAAATACTAATCCATTACTAAACTTATTCAACACATCATAACTCATAACAGATGTCTAAATATAGCAGTCAAACATCGTTCATCAGATAAACATAAATCATAACCTACTAATCAACTGTCTCAAAACTGAATCAATGAAATGAATGATTAACAACTATCTCTAACTGACAGAGAGCAATGCAGAACTACCACCATCACAAGCTAACAACGAGGGGGCACTACAACTTTCAAATGCATAGACAAAAGTTTTATATGTGCCATAATACAAATGCGAAGAAAGAATTATCAGAAGCGTAGAAAGAAGTATTATATGTGCTAGACTATTCTTTTCTTCACACATGCGCAGAACTAGATATTGAATGCGCAGAAATGACCTGTTATGACTGCAACTTCACCAAAAGCTCAAAATGGAAGTTAAAAATTAGATAGTGGGCCCATGGTGGGCACCAAAATATGATGGAAAATCTAAACTATAGAAGAACCTACCTAAATATTCAATACTCCAATGAAAATAAGAGAAATTCAATAAACCAAAGTTATACCTTGCTGAACCGATTTACGTCGTGTCTTCCATTGTTGCCTATCTCTTCAATGATCTTTATAGATTATGATTGAGCTCTCAAAAGTATACTTCCTTGCTGTTTTAAGATGACAAAGAGAGAATGGCTTTTGTGGAGGATTATGCAAAGTGAGATAAACTACAATGCAACACTAAGATGAATGATGGAGATCATGATATGAAGCCATGGATTATGCAATGAGGATAATGAGATTACAATGCAAATGAGGGGAGCCAAAGGCACACTTTATAGCTACGGTGGAATTTCTACAGCATAAGTTTTCTAAAGCTTGAGTAGTGTGAAATGAGTGTGAGAACCTTGCTTTTATTTGCTTGAGGAGGCCAAGATCCAAGTATCATAAGATCCACGGTGGAGGAATGAGTCATGTGAGGTATACGGTGGAGATTTGATTAGTTGGGATGAGGGAGATAAAGGTGGAGAATGTTCTTACTACATTTACAAGGTAGAGGAATATGTGGAACCATAAGCCACATGTCATGATGCTCACAAAGACCAGTGAGATAAAAGTGGAAGACTATGAGAAGAATGTGGAGAAGGACTCTTTGGTTGTTGGAATGTGAGAGAGAAAATAGGCTTTAGAAGACAAGTGTCTTTGACCATGGAGATGGTTGAGAAATAATAGGACACATGTGGAGAAGAAATAGGGCACATGTTGAGAGGATAATTACTTAATTAAATATTAAGAATATTTAATTATTGGAGCAACATGGTGAGGTGTATAAATGACATGGATGAGATGATATGGAATTTAGATGTAAGACTTTGATATAGAGGAAATGATTAAATAATTTAGGATTATTAAATTAGATATGATATTGGAGGAAATTAAGATATGATTAATTAAATAAATTGATGTTTATTTAATTACTTGGAATAATGAACCAATTAAATAAATTAGGATATTTATTCAATTGATAGATGAATAAGAATAAAATAAATATTAAATTATTTATTTAATTCGACACAAGCCATATTTAGGTGTATACAATTATATTTTCTAAAAATATGTGATTTCAACAAAAATCAGGATGTCCCAGAAAGTGTAACCCATTATTGTTGCTGCACCCTATGTTCCATACTCCATCTATTAAGTATATAAACTTTGTGTATGCTTCATTTATTACATATATTCACGTATATGGTTAATGCTTCCTATGTGAAATTTATGTATTACTTGTATTCAAGTGAATCCTTCGTGACTTACGTATACTTTATGTGTATACTCCATTACTTACTCATGTTTATGCTTTGTGACTTACGTGACTCTTTTGTATACTTCATGTATTTATGTGTGTGCTTCACACTTCATGTCTTACATGCAAATATTTCATATACTTCATGCTTCGTGTATTACGTGTATTTATACTTTGTGTATTACTCGTATAATGTGCATCTTCGTGTATCACTGTATGTACGTGTATGCTTCATGCTTATTGTATTACATGTATTTATGTGTATGCTTTGTGCTTTATATGTATTATGTGTATACTCCATGTATTAGATCTTATGTGTATACTTCGTGTATCACACATGCTTTATGTATTACACATGTATAGGTGTTTGTTTACTCTATGTGTGCTTAAAGATTACCTTAAGTAAAGCCAAATCTCTCAAATATTTATTTGTCAAATGCTTCTTGGGTTAAGAACCACTAATGAATTAACATATGAAGAGTTGTAACTAGTGATGTAAAAAGTAGGACTCCCTCAAAAGTTGAGAAAACAATAAATGCCAAATTCTTTAATTAGAATAGATTTACAACAAGGAATTAGAAAACATAAACAACCATTTGCAAAAGGAAACGAGTGGAAGAAATGTGGTCATCATAAGGTCTATAGGAGGTGAGGTTGACTATTAGAAGAGATAAATTAATGGAGGAATGCGCTAGGGTAAAACACATATAGAAGTTACATGAAGTAAATCGCAAGGAGAATAGCATGGAAGAAGGAGAGATGCATATGATATACAAGGAATACAATCATATGAAACACAAAAAACAACATATTAGAAACAAAACCATAAGGAAATGGAACATGTAGATCTATGAAAGACAACACAGATTCAATTACTAAAATCAAACTCAGACTATTGATTGCATCCTTCATCAACTACATTTTCTTCAATTCTAATACACTTGTTGATTTGTTTCATCCTTCATGTCTCACATATACTCTCTTCAACAACATGGATCTTCTCTCTTCTAATAATCTTATCTATCATTGATTGTCTCCACTCTATCTTATCATCATTTATAATCAAAGTCTTTCTTGAATTTACCTCCTCTACAACATCATTAGATTTGTCTCTTCAAAATTTCAAGTTGTCTTCATCATCCATATTTTTCATTGCTTCACCTTGGAATATGGTGCAATCTTGGATTAAAGCATTGAAAAGATTTTCCTTTCTACATTCACTTTCTTAACTACATCCACATCTATGATACTTGCATTATCTCAATCACATCGTTGTTATTCAAAACATCAAACCAATGCTTACCTATACAATTATCTTTCATTAGACCTTTTTTCTTTGGTCATACATTCACTTTCATGGAATCACAATCATTTTCTCTTCATTAAAACAATATTCATTCTGAATCAAAAACTCTGACTTCGTCTCGACACATCGAAAGGTAGATGTTAAAAGGTGCAAGGTAATGAAAGAACTTGTAATTACTTGAGGACAAGCAAACTTGAGTGGGGAGGGTTGTCATGTCCCAATATTAAGGCATTGTTAAAATTAAAGATTTAAACATCATGATAAACGGTGAAGTTGCTTTCTCGAAACATGGTGTTTATCGTATCCTTTCTGTCATCGGTTTGAATGATAATTGTGTATATAATTGAATGATTATGTCATGCTCCGTAGTTATACAAATTATGAAGTCTTGAAATACAATAAATATTGAAAGGACAATTATACATAATTGTAATCTTATTATAAATAACATTATAATTATAAATTAAAATAGTAGTATTAATGATATAATATAATATAATATAGATGTTATATTATTAATGTAATTATACATTATAAAATTAATAATTTTATTACAAAAATGATTATTGATAAATATTATCAAATATTATTACTACATTGGATATCATCCAAAGTAGCGGCAGATGACAAAGGGGGGCATTCGAATATTATAAAGACATCCAATATTATGAAAGGTCAATGGACACTTAAAGAGGCAATGACTGCCTCCAAATAGGCATGATCCAATAGGAACCACTTTCCATTTATTGGTATAAAAGAGGAGATCAGGAGGGAGTATGAAGGCATTGATAAAGAAATAAAAGAAAAAAAGTCCAAGGCAAAAAATGATTATACATAACTTTGATTTTATATACATCTGAATATATAAAAAGGGAGATATAAGGAAGAGAAATAGAGGAAGGAAAAATCATATGGAATATGGGTAGATCTAAAAGCAGAGAAAGAGCAGAGAACATCCCAGATTGATATTAAAAGACATGCAACATTATATGGAGACTATGTGCAGATATGTATGAGAAATAGGTGCAAATATTTATGCATAAGTATATGATATTTGATAAGAGAGTTATGTAGAGGTATATGTTGTTTTGAAAAGAGAGTTATGCAGAGGTATATGCCATTTTGACAAGAGAGTTATGCAGAGATATATCGGACCTGACAAGAAGTTTGTGTAGATCTAAAAGGGAAGTATATGCTTTATAAAGAAGGTCTAATAGAATAGGATGGAGATTTGAATAGGCAGATGAGAAAGGAATATATGGAATAAAAATAAAGAAAATATTTCTCTCTTCTTCCCCTATATATCTGTATATTCAGATATATTCTTACAGCTATACATAGGCTTATATATATATAAGCCTATGTATAGCTGTAAGAATATATCTGAATATACAGATATATAGGGGAAGAAGAGAGAAATAAGAATACATATTTTGATTATATATAACTGAGAGTAACAAGCAAAGAGATGGAATAGAATATATATACAATATCTGGTATTACTTGATAGAGATAATAGCAAGATGGAGTATATCTATGAGTAGACCTAAAGAGGATTGTGAGTCCGTATAATTATGGTTAAGTGTTTATACAAGATATTATCTAGATCTAGTTAGTCAGATATGCATATCATGTTATTAGTATCATACTATTAGTTTTCATAGTTAATATGGATCCATCTCATATGAGTGTTATAGATTATAATGAGATGAGATATCTATTAGTATTCATATAAAAACCTTACATTTGAGTAAATGATATTAGTATGAATAGATAATCATTCATAAGTGCATACCTAAGATATGCCCATAACAATAATGAACAATTGTATAAGAACAAGGATACCATATAATGGTATTCTGATTTGAGACATGAATGTCTCTATTTATGCATTATGATAATAAATGGTATGTTCATCTCATTACTTCTATTTCGTGCAACCTGAGAGGAGGTGGTCTTGTTAGGGAGAGGCAGAGTAATTCCATCCTGATGGATTGGAGAGGGTTTTAGAATGCCCTAGACATGGTTTCTAGGGAGAGGTAGAGTAATTCCATCCCAATCACATTGGAGAGGGTTTAGCACACCCTAGACATGTAATTCCCCATGCATGGTTAAGGATTAGAACTAAAATAATAATGAGATATGAATATGGTTAGTTACTTCTATTTTCCTCTATTATTTGATCCTTAAAGGAATGTTAAGTATTGTGGAGAGAGGTGGAGTAATTCCATCCATATATAGGCCCCAAGGCTGGGACATAGTTTCCCCAAGGCTGGGTCAGAGATGTTTTCAGCGTGCCCTAGTCATGTAAAGCCTAATTCTGTGAGGAGGAATAGTAAGGAAGATATGGATTTTGAATTATGGAATGTATTATAGAATAGTCATCAATAGTGAGTGACAATCATGAAATGAGAAATCCTTTAACATGGAATGATATAATTATATCATCATTGATCTTATTTGATCTTATCATTGAAATTTATTGATCTATAATGTTTCTAATGTCTCCTTGAGAAGCACTTTGAATGCTTAAGTGTTTCCACTAGAAAGGGGACATTACAAGTGGTATCGGAGAAGTCATCCTGCCATCCTATGTATACTACATGTGCCTTACATGTATTCAAGTGTATACTTTGTAATTTATGTGTATTCAAAGGTTTACTTTGTGATTTAGGTGTATGCTTTGTAACATATGTTCATGTGAATACTTGTGTATTGCATGTATTCACGTGTATGCTTCATACTCATGTGTATACTTAGTGACCTTGGGATGGTGTACAGGTCCACGGTGTAGTATGGGTGCACCGAATCCCCTTTCCAATTGTCTGACAGTATACTTACATGTATTAATGCAATTCATGTGTATTCATTCCTTATGACCTTGTATTTATATTTGAATGTATAGTCTATGATACTTTATGACTTGTGATTGTATTTGTATTTGAGTGTATACTCTATGACTTGTGATTGTATTTGTATTTGAGTGTATACTCTATGCCTTGTGATTGTATTTATATTTGAGTGTATACTCTGACTTTGTATTTGTATTTGAGTTTATACTATATGACTTGTGATTGTAATTGTATTTGAGTGTATACTCTATGACTTTGTGTATTCAATTGTATAGTTTATGACTTCATGTATTCAAGTGTATACTCCATGACTTTGTTCAAATGTATACTACATGATTTATATGTGTACTCCATGGCTTATGCATGTTTAAATGCCCATATCATGACTTACTTGTATTCATGTGTATACTTCATAATTGTGTATTACGTGCGTATACTTTGTATGCTTCATGCTTTGTGTATCAAGTGTATGCTATATGTTTCATGTATTATGTGCGTACATTTGTGTATTACATACTATGTTTCATGCTCCGTATACTTTTGTATGTGTATGTTCCATACTCCATGTATTAAGCATATAAACTTTGTGTATGCTTCATGTATTATGTATATTCATGTATATGGTTCATGCTTCTTGTGTGAACTTTATGTATTACTTGTATTCAAGTGAATCCTTCATGACTTATGTATACTTTATGTGTATACTCCATGACTTACTCATGTGTATGCTTAGTGACTTACGTGAATCATGTGTATACATCATTTATTTATGTGCATGCTTCACACTTCATGTCTTACATGTGAATATTTCATATACTTCATGCTTCGTGTACTATGTGTATTTATACTTTGTGTATTACATGTATATTGTGCATCTTCGTGTATCACGTGTATGTATGTGTATGCTTCATGCTTATTGTATTACATGTATTCATGTGTATGCTTTGTGCTTTATATGTATTTATGTGTATACTCTATGTATTAGGTCTTACGTGTATACTTCGTGTATCATGCATGCTTCATGTATTACCCATGTCTAGGTGTTTGTTTACCCTATGTGTGCTCAAAGATTACTTTAAGTAAAGCCAAATCTCTCAAATCTTTATTTGTCAAATTCTTCTTGGGTTAAGAAGCACTAACGAATTAACATATGAAGAGTTGTAACTAGTGATGTAAAAAGTATGACTCCCTCAAAAATTGTGAAAACAATAAATGACTTATTCTTTAATTAGAATAGATTTACAACAAGGAATTAGAAAACATAAACAACCATTTACTAAAGGAAACAAGTGGAAGAAATGTGGTCATCATAAGGACTATGCGAGGTATGAGGTTGACTATTAGAAGAGATAAATTATTGGAGGAATGCGCTAGGGTAAAAAACATGTAGAAGTTACATGAATTAAATCGCAAGGCGAATAACATGGAAGAAGGAGAGATGAATATGATATACAAGAAATACAATCATATGAAACACAAAAAAACAACATATTAGAAATAAAACCATAAGGAAATGGAGCATGTAGATCTAAAACAGACAACACGGATTCAATTACTAAAATCAAACTCAAACTATTGATTGCATCCTTCATCAACTACATTTTCTTCAATTCTAATACACTTGTTGATTTGTTTCATCCTTCATGTCTCACGTATACTCTCTTCAACAACATGGATCTTCTCTCTTCTAATAATCTTATCTATCATTAATTGTCTCTACGCTATCTTATCATCATTTATAATCAAAGTCTTACTTGAATTTACCTCCTCTACAACATCATTAGATTCATCTGTTTGAATTTTCAAGATGTATTCATCATCCATATTTTTCATTGCTTTGTCTTGGAATATGGTGCAATCTTGGATTAAAACATTGAAGAGATTTTCCTTTCTACATTCACTTTCTTACCTACATCTACATCTATGATACTTGATTTATCTCAATCACATTGTTGTTATTCAAAACATCAGACCAATGCTTACCTATACAATTGTCTTTCATTAGACCTTTTTTCTTTGATCATAAATTCACTTTCATGGAATCACAATCATTTTCTCTTCATTAAAACAATATTCATTCTGAATCAAAAACCATGATTTCATCTCGACACATTGGAAGGTAGACGTTAAAAGGTGCAAGATAATTGTTAGAGTAAATTGCATTTACGCTTAAGTTTACTTAGGCATTAGTTTTGCATTTATTTAGTTGGGTGGTTTTTCCCTGTGTGGGTAGTTTTCCCACCTGTCACCTTTTTTCATGCCTTTATATGGCACTATCTACATTATGTATTTCATTGCATCTCAATACATTTTTATCTTTTGGTGAAATAGCTTTTGCTTCTCTTGCTTCTTGTGAAGGTGTTTTGTTGTAGATGGTGCATGGTATCAGAGCAAACCATTCTGCAAATCCTTTCGTCGAGAGTTTTCATCCGAGTTGTTTTGAGATTGTTTATTTGCTAAAGTTTTTTCAGTATTTGAAATTTATTAAATTTCAAAGTTGCCTCATTATTGATAATTTCCTCTTGCTGGAAAATATTGGGAGCGATTGAGGCATTATTTTCCTGGTTGTAGGTGTGCAAAACCTTCTCACAGTCGAGACTATGTAGATGCATTGAAATCTGCAAGTGAGGAGGCCACGTTTCATTCCCGGAGGGTGTGATTTAAACCTTAAGTTTGTGAAATCATGTTTGCAAGGTGAGCCTCAATTGGCAGACCTCACGTATTTGTCCCCTATCATTTGTTTTGCTGTGAGACCCATGGTGAATGCACAACAAAAGCATGGGGGCTAATTTTGATTAGAGTGCTGGGCGCGAAGGAGTTTTGGTGCAGACTTTATACAATTATAAAGTTTGTTGTAAAATATATCCAGAGTTTGCAGCAGCCATACAACATTTTTTTGGGGCAGATATAAATATCTTTTTTCTTTAGACTTTATTTATAAAGTTTACAACAACAATTATTTATTTAGTATTTCGTTGTGCGCCGAAGTGGGCCCCAAGTTTTGGAAGTTGTTTTGGGAATATTAATCCCACATTGGCTATGAGGTGAAGCTTTTTTCTCTTTAAATAGCATTACAATGTGCATAGGTGGTGTGAGCAAGTCTTACAAATTGTGGACAAGTTGCTGAGTTGTGAAGAGGCTTGTGATTGTATGCTTTGGTGCAACGATCTACAACAATAAGGTGCATTAAATTTTTTCTCAATTTTTTTTCCAATTCAAATAATCAACTTTTTTGCTTGAAGTATTTATGGAAAAGGTGGTGAAATTCAATTTCTAGAGGCTGCTTTATTGGAGGTTTTTTTTAGTTTCGTGTAATTTTGGCTTTTGGTACAAACTCTGGTAATGGCTACTCCTGAATCTATTGATTTGTTAACTCCCCATAATTACCATACATGGAAGATGAAAATGTGTAGGTTGCTTCAGTCTTAGGCTCTATGGTCCACACTGAGTAATAACCAACCCACTCTTACCAAGGAACTTGAAATATTTGCTTATAGAAATAAGTGTGACCAAGCTATGGGTTTGATGAAATCGAATGTTTCTAATAGTCTCCTCTTTCATATTGATGAGTTGGATACACCCAAGGAGATATGGGATAAGTTACATAACCTATTTGGTTAGATTAGTGAGTTCCATGTCCTACAACTAGAGGCTGAATTAACCACTCTTACTCCTGAAGCATTTCCTTCTATTGATGACTTTCTATTGAAATTCACATTTTTAAGGTCAAAATTAGTAGGATGTGGGAAGAGAAAAACTGATAAGGAATCCATCTTTTTGATACTGTCTAAGTTGAGAGGCCCATTTGCTGTGTTTTCTTCTACTTTCTACTCCACAATGGATGCTTTGGGCACTGCATTCCAAATGCCTTCTTTTGAGACTTTCTGTGATCGGTTGACAAGGGAGCAAGCCAAACTTGTCTAGTTGGAGGGGGTCCCTACAAATTATGCATTGGTTACACAAAGCTCTCAGAGTAAAGGAAAGAAGAAGCTAAAACCTAAAACAGAGTCAAATGAGACTTCCACCTCTTCAAAAGAGGACAAGCTTAAGAAGGAGAAATTCAGTTGTGTATATTGCAAAAAGAAAGGGCATGATGAACATCATTGTTATATGAAGAAGGTCGATGAGCTCTCACACCTTCTTCATAAAAACAATATCCCACTACCCTCATCTGTGACTCCTTCTACAACCTCTGCATCTTCAACTGCATCTTCAACTGCATCTCCATCATCATCCAAGCCTACTCAGTCTGGGAATGAAGGACTTGCAAGTAGTAAAGGAGATAAACCCTATATGAGTAAAGGACATGCTTTGGTGACTTCTGTAGCACATTCTAGATGTGATAGATTGTTCATAGACTCGAAAGCATCTCACCACATGGGGTCTTCTCACTATCATTTTCTGGGTCTTCATCCTGTTGACACCTCCAAGATTTTGTTGGGAGATAATAAGCTTTTGGATGTTGTGGGGTTAGGAAATGTTGAGATAGGTGATGGTTGTTTCAGGGATGTATTGTGTATACCTGAGTTGCACAAAAATCTTCTGTCCATCTATCAGATTACACATGGTGAGGTCCCAAAGACTGTAGAGTTCATAGTAGATTCTGTTTTCATCAGAGAGGCTGATTCTGGATAAATCATTACAGTTGGTAATGTTAATCATGAGTCTCATCTGTATACCTTCTCTCACTTTGATGATGATGACGACTATGTTCCTTGCACTCCTCTTTCTAGTGTTGACAGCAATTCCTTAGGGGATATTGGTCATCTACACTTTGGAGTTCTTCAGACTCATGTTGATACATCTCCTGTTGTTTCAGAGGTTGCTCCTTCAACACAGCAGTACATTTTTAATCCCTCAGATATTGTTTTACTGGATGAGTATTTGGTAGACATCTCAGATTTGTTTGTGGAGTCTCATCTTGTAGATTTGGGAAATATACTTGAGGGGATTTCTCTCCTCTTCGATGACAGTTTCAACATGGCAAATGATACATCTGGATTGTCTTTGGAGGTTGACATTGTTGAGCCTTTAATTTCACTTGATTCGTCACATTTCTTGGTTGTTTTTGATCATGATTATATGGTGGATTATTCTATTTGGAGATTTCCTTCCTTTCTTCAGTTGGATATGGAGTGGCTTCTTTATCATTTGATGGACTTGTTTCTTCCTAAGGAGAGAGGAGTTGCTTGTAGGCATTGGATCATCTTTTGTTTTCAGGCATATTTCTTTGGCATTGGAACTTCTTCATTATGGGGGGGATATAATATCTCCTTTTTTCCTTCCTATGGGGGGATAAATGATTGTATATACATGATGTATGTAGTCCTTAGGGGGTGTGATTGAGTCCTCCATCCATGCATCTTGTCTTTCTTTTCTTTTCTCTCTTTTGGAGAGGGGTTTTTTCCCACAGGGTTTTTCTCCTTTTCTTTGCTTGTGAGAGTTTTTTCCTTTATGCATTGTAAATGGGTACCTAAAATTTTTGTGTAGCCAAGACCCATATTGCATCTTCATTCTTCCTAAGTTGCACTTAAGGGGGGGTGTTAGAGTAAATTGCATTTATGCTTAAGTTTACTTAGGCATTAGTTTTGCATTTATTTAGTTGGGTGGTTTTTTTCCGTGTGGGTAGTTTTCCCACCCATCACCTTTTTTCATTCCTTTATAAGGCACTCTATACATTATGTATTTCATTGCATCTCAATACATTTTTTCTCTTTTGGTGAAATAGCTTTTACTTCTCTCGCTTCTTGTGAAGGTATTTTGTTACAAATGGCGCTCCTGGGAGGTGGATGACACCAAAGGTGCAAGGTAATGAAAGAACTCATAATTGCTTGAGGACAAGCAAACTTGAGTGGGGAGGGTTGTCATGTCCTGATATTAAGACATTGTTAAAATTAAATATTTAAACATCATGATAAACGGTGAAGTTGCTTTCTTGAAATATGGTGTTTATTGTATCCTTTCCGTCATCGGTTTGAATGATAATTGTGTATATAATTGAATGATTATGTCATGCCCCGTAGTTATACAAATTATAAAGTCTTGAAATACGATAAATATTGAAAGGATAATTATACATAATTGTAATCTTATTATAAATAACATTATAATTATAAATTGAAATAATAGTATTAATGATATAATATAATATAGATGTTATATTATTAATGTAATTATACATTATAATATTAATAATATTATTACAAAAATGATTATTGATAAATATTATTAATGACAAAGGGGGCATTCGAATATTATAAAGACATCCAATATTATGAAAGGTTAGTGGACACTTAAAGAGGCAACAACTGCCTCCAAATAGGCATGATCCAATAAGAATCTCTTTACATTTATTGGTATAAAAGAGGAGACTGGGAGGGAGTATGAAGACATCAATAAAGAAAAAAAAGTCGAAGGTAGAAAATGATTATACATAACTTTGATTTTATATACATCTAAATATATAAAAAGGGAGATATAAGGAGGAGAAATAGAGGAAGTAAAAATCATATGGAATATGGGTAGATTTAAAAGCAAAGAAAGAGTATAGAACGTCCTAGATTGATATTAAAAGATATGCAGCATTATATGGAGACTATGTGCAGATATGTATGAGAAATAGGTGCAAATATTTATGCATAGATATAGACTGTTTGATAAGAGAGTTATGTAGAGGTATATGTTGTTTTTACAAGAGAGTTATACATAGATATATGCAGACTTGATAAGAAGTTTGTGTAGATCTAAAAGGGAAGTATATGCTTTATAAAGAAGGTCTAATAGAATAGGATGGAGATTTTAATAGGCAGATGAGAAAAAAATATATGGAATAAAAATAAAGAAAGAAATATATATATTAGCATATGTATAGCTGTAAGAATATATCTAAATATACATATATATAGGGGAAGAAGAGAAAATAAGAATACATATTCTGATTATATATAACTAAGCATAACAAGCAAAGAGATGGAATAGAATATATATACAATCTCTGATATTACTTAATAGAGATAATAGTAAGAGGGAGTATATCTGTGAGTAGACCTAAAGAGGATTGTGAGTCCATATAATTATGGTTAAGTGTTTATATGTCTAGATCTAGTTAGTCAGATATGCATATCATGTTATTAGCATTCATAATAGGTAAGATATGCATATCATGTTATTAGTATCATACTATTAGTTTTCATAGTTAATATGGATCCATCTCATATGAGTGTTATAGATTATAATGAGATGAGATATCTATTAGTATTCATAGATAAACCATACATTTGAGTAATTGATATTAGTATGAATGGTTAATCATTCATAAGTGCAGACCTGAGATATGCCCATAACAATAATGAACAATTGTATAAGAATAAGGATACCATATAATGGTATTCTGATTTGAGATATGAATGTCTCTATTCATCCATTATGATAATAAATGGTATGTTCATCTCATTACTTCTATTTCTTGCAACCAGAGGGGAGGTGGTCTTGTTAGGGAGATGCAGTGTAATTCCATCCTGATGGATTAGAGAGGGTTTTAGCATGCCCTAGACATGTTTTCTAGGGAGTGGCAGAGTAATTCCATCCCAATCACATTGGAGAGGGTTTAGTGCGCCCTAGACATGTAATTCCCCACCCATGGTTAAGGATTAAAAGGGAAATAATATTGAGATATGAATATAGTTAGTTACTTCTATTTTCCTCTATTATTTCATCCTTAAAGGAATGTTAGGTATTGTGGGGAGAGGTAGAGTAATTCCATCCGTATATAGGCCCCAAGGCTGGGATGTAGTTTCCCAAAGACTGGGTTAGAGATGGTTTTAGCGCACCCTAGTCATGTAAAGCCTAATTCTGTGAGGAGGAATAATAAGGAAGATATGGATTTTGAATTATGGAATGTATTATAGACTAGTCATCAATAGTGAGTGACAACCATGAAATGAATAATCCTTTAACAAGGAATGATATAATTATATTGTCATTGATCTTATTTGATCTTATCATTGAATTTTATTGATCTATAATGTTTCTAATGTCTCCTTGAGAATCACTTTGAATGCTTAAGTGTTTCCACTAGAAAGGGGACATTACATTGTATACCTCCATCACTAACAAAAGGGAGACATTGGCCGCATAATTGCAAATGGTCAGGAAGGATAACAATAGCCTTTTTATGGTTTCCAAGGAAGTCTAAGAAATGGTTAATATTGATACTAACATTCTTGTAGCAGAAAATATTCTAAATGATCCCAAAGGAATTGAATTTGCAGTGTGGTTGGATACGCTCAAGTGGAAAATGTCTGTACTGGGAGTAGTAGAGGAAGAGATGAGGAGCACATTAACCCGTTATTTCACTGATATGAAAGATATTAAAATCAATTTCACAATTTTAGACACAGAAGCATTCGATGAAGATGAAGATAAGTTGCTAGAGATTAAAGAAATAAAATAGAATTTCAAGAAGATGATCAATGAATAACTCATGGCTACTGATATATTCATTGGTGAATCAATAGGTAAGCTTGGAAGAGTAGTAACCTATCTCAGAACCTTCAAGAGTGAACTTGATGAGATTCATAAAAGGGTGGTGAATGCCAATTGGATGATAAGAAAATGGAAGCTTCGAGCTAGTATTACTGGCAGCCCAAGTGGCAAGACATTAATACCAATCATCAAAAGGTACAAGACATATAAGGTGAAATTGCAAGCGTTGGTGACTCAAGTGACACAAGGTCATTCAACTTTAGGTTATGGACAAAGTAAAGAGAAGGAAGTGATGCAAAAGGAGGTGGAACTTGATGAAGATGTGACAATTGTCACATAATGACATTTTCATATGCTTTGATTTTATTTCTTGCAAAAACTATTGGCTCTAGAGAGCTCTTTCTTTAAGTTTATTCTTATTTTAAACATCTTTAAATCAGCTATCCCCAAGAAGCTGTTATTATTATTTTAAAGGCAATTATGGTGACAAGGGTATAAACTCTAAAAGCATGTCGATGTTGAGAATCTTTGGCAAAGTTTGTTTTGGTTAGAGATCAATTTTGATGTGTTACTAGTTTTAATTGCTTTAATATATGAATTGAAATTGGTACGGTGGAATTCAGTGATCGTAAACTTTGTGTTATGGTTATTGGATATTCGTTCTTCCTATGTTGAATGTGTTATTGGTTGCTAATTATTAGTTTTGTGTTGAAGTATGGATGATATTATTCTTGCTCATTACTATGAGTACTTATCTTTTGGTGAATGGTTCACAGTGGTGATTATATAATGGTTGATAAAATTCTTTAATATTGTGATTGGGATAATTGCTATCGAAGTCTTTGTACTTCTTCGAATTTAGTTTCTATTGTGATTCATTGCCTTTTATGCTTTTTGGTTAAAAGCACCGCTTTTTCTACTTTCTGGTGAAAAGCATACTATATTTTCATTCTTTGCATATCATTTGAAGGTAACTGCACCTTTTAAAACAAGCAGAGAATTGTTGCAAAATATCATTGCAATCGGTTCAGCTGTTGGTCCAGTTGTCACTTGGTGGGTGTGAGAATATGGAGTTAGGTGACAAAATCTATATACCAACACGGAGTATAATCAAATAGAGGTATCCCTAGAAGATCAACACAAAACAATGTTTACCACTCTGTTTGGTGTATTTGCATATAATAGGATGCCTTTTGGCATCATCAATGTAGGGTCCACCTTTCAAAGAGCAATGGATTTAACCTTTGGTGATCTAAAGAACAAGATTAGTGTTGTTTACCTCGATGACTTAATTGTCTTCTCCAATAGGAGGGCATATCATCTTTATGATCTCAAAGTGGTGCTGCAGTAATGCAGAGATCATGGTATCTCTTTGAACCCTAAGAAGTCCATATTTGTAGTAACTAAAGGCAAGTTGTTATGTCACATTGTTTCCAAGGATGGTATAAAGATTGACTCTGAGAGGGTTAAAGCTATTCATCAATTGAGTCTTTCTATGAAAAAAAGCAATACCAGATCATTCTTCATTTAGGTTAACTTCTTGAGAAGATTCGTCTTTGAATTTTTTGAATTGACAAGACACATTTTAGAAATGAGGAAGAATCATCCTATCTTCAAGTGGAATGAAGAACGTAAGCAAGCTTTTGAAGATATTAAGATTTCCATTTCTAATGCTCCTACTTTAGTGCATCCTGATTTTGAAAAAGATTTCATTATCTACTGTTATGCATCTGAGCATACTCTATCAGCCATTCTATTGCAGAAAAATGAACAAGGGATTGAAGCTGCGATTGCTTTTATGAGTGTACCCTTAAATAAGTATGAGTTGAAATACTCTCCCCTGGAAAAGCATGCTTATGTAGTAGTGAAGGCATTGAAAATTTTTAGGTTTTATATTATGCATTCTCATGCTATTGTCTATGTTCCTGATCCTACTGTCAAGAGCATTCTCACCCAGTAGGAGATTGGTTGCAATAAAAGAGGAACTTGGGTGGCAAAGGTGCAGGAGTATGACATTGATCTCAAGCCCACTAACCTAGTTAGAGGAAAAGGTTTATGTAAAATGATTGATGAGAGTAAACCAATTGAGGATGAAGAGTTGCCCCTTGTCTTATTCACTAGTACTACCGATGAATGGTTTTCAAACATTTCCTATCTGCTGACATATGGTGAATGCCCACCTCAATTGTCCACTAAGGAGAAAAGGAACCTGAAATTTAAAGCTAGTATGTTCTCTGGGAAGGGAATTTATATAAGAAAGGAGTGGATGGAACCTTTTTGGGGTGTGTAGATAAATAACAATAGAAGAAGCTACCAGAGACTTTTCACAATGAAGCCTATGAGGACACTTTTCAACTTCTGTATCAACTTTCAAAATCCTGCGATAGTGTTTCTACTGGCTAGGTATGTTAAAAGATACTTACAAATAGGTGTCAAAATGTGAAAAGGGTCTAAGATTTATCAGTAGACCTCATTTGTCTGCATTGCCCCTAAGGCTTGTAGTAGTTGATGAACCTTTTCAACAATGGGGGATGGATTTCATTGGACAAATCAATACTAATTCTAGTGATGGTCATACCCACATCCTAACCACAACTGATTACTTTACCAAGTGGGTGGAGGCAATTCTTGTGAAGCACACCACTTCTGAATTTGTCTATAATTTTCTAAAGGAGAACATCTTGGTTAGATTCGAAACCCCTAAAAATATTGTTGTAGATAATGCTAGTAGTTTCTCTTCTTCTAAGTTTTTCTTGTTTTTCTATGATTATGGAATTAGCCTTGCTCACTCATTTGATTATCACCCACAAGGAAATGGACAAGCTGAATTGAGTAACAAGAATCTAATTTGAATTGTTAAGAAGTTGGTGGACGAAAATCAGAGAGGATGGCACAAAATCCTTTATGAAGCTTTATGGGCAGATAGGATAACATATAAAAGAGCAATTGGAATGTCTCCTTTTTAATTGGCGTATGGAATTGATAGTGCAATACCTATTCCTTTGGAATTATTAGCACTAAACTTACAAAAAGCAATTGAGGATGAGCAGTTTTGATCGACATTGGAGAAGAGGATAATGTACCTAAACAAACTTGAGGAACAAAGAGAGGTGGTAGTGGACATAATCACAAGACACCAGCAGGAAGTAAAGAAGATTTTTGATAGAAAATCTAGGCGGAGGAATTTTGTAGTGGGAGATGTTGTGCTATTGTGGGATAGAAGAAGAGAGCCAAAATGAGCTCACAACAAGTCCGATTCTCTCTGGAGGGGACCATTCACAATTAGACAAGTAATTGGTGATAATGCCTTTCTGTTAGCATACCTGGATGGAACACCATTGCCTCTTGCCTACAATGGGCAAGACCTCAAACTATACAACTGGTGATGTTGCTATGTCCTTATGTGAATCATATTTTCTTTTCTTGTTTTTCCTTTGTGTTTTGTCGTTTTGGTGCGACTCTGTTGCCCCTTTTGGAATAAGTCCTTGTGCCAAGTTTGTCTAGTTTCTCTACGTCTTGTTCAATCCTTGTCCCCATTCAAAGCCTGTTGTTACCCTATTTTCAAATTTTCTAAGTCATGTATATGTTAAGTCATTTCCTATTCCTTATTCTTTATTATTGGTGCCTTCCTTATAAGTCTTGCCTCTATACTTAGTCATTTTTATGTTTAGTCGATGATCCCTTGTCTTTTTGAACCTCAATCAACAAGTTCAAAAGTTCCCAAACCTCCCAATTCCACAACTCTTCACAAAAGCAAATATCTCTAGACTTGTCTTTTGGTCTTGTGTTGTGTCATTGAAAGGAAACTTTTTTAGTTAGAGAGTCAAAAGTTATTTGAACTTCTAAACTCTTAGTTGGTTGGTTCATCAGTTCAGAAAATCTTCGATGCCTGAATGCATTCATCACTACCAAAGTGCCACCTTTCAAGTTATTGATATGTATAAAGAAGTGACACCTCTCAGCTCATAATAAATTTGGAATGTTAGGAAAAGTGTCCGCACACTTTTCAGAGGGAAATAAAAGAGCTCATTTATGAATTTTGAAGTATGGTTCACCACCGAGATTAAATGACATCTAAGGAGAATTTAATAAGCCTTGATGTGAGACTTGTTTAAATTCATCACCTTGTAAAGAAAAGCATCATTTTACACCACAAGGAGAAATACGCTGAAGGAGCTCTCAGTCTTTCCATTAACGAAGAGTTCACAGGATTTTTCGCAAATAGGTCAGGATAATTGGCTTTTCTCCTTGTCTCCCTCTCTTGCTGTGAAAGTGTGTATTTGTGATTCATTTGGTCTGGGAAGAAAATTTTTCCTTTCTTGGATTTGGATAGTTTATTTTCCCCAAATGTCTTGTGGACTACTTTTGCATCCTTGACTAGTTTGAAATTATTTGCTTTCTGGTTTCTCAAGCAAGTCAAAATGAAGTATAAGTTCTAGGGACCTCCGATTGTCTTTGTTGTTGAAAATGGCTTGTCAAATGTGAGGGATACAAACCTCGGTCATGTGGACTTAGAGGATTTTTGGTAAAGAATGCAGAAAGAAACCAAGCCCTCCCTTGCAGAGAAAAACGTAAGTAGTGGGTTAGCTCGAGCTGGGGGCTTCCCGCATGTTGTGCCTTTCCCAGATTTAATTGTCGCTTGTGCCAAGAATTACTATCTAGATTCTCAGGAAATAAGAGTCTTTGATGGCTCTATGATAACAAACATTGACCCAGAAGCCATGTCGCATGCTCTCAAGATTGTAGATCATGAGGAATTTGTTGATGTATTTCTCACTACTAGCTAGGGATATTTTTGGGATAATAAAGACTGGTGCCAAAGTCATATTGCCAAAAGTTGGCTAAAAGTTGAGAGGAAAGGGAAGTCTAGACTCCCTACCAATTTGAAGAGAGGTTACTTTAAAGAGGAAATCTCTGATATGATTACTCTACTGCATCATATCATTGGGAGTGATGAATCTAACTCTTTCAAGAATTGGATGTGCCAATTTATTTTTCTCATTTGCAATGAGTCTCAACACATAAACTGGGCCAAATTGATAAGTGAACATATGTACAAACAACTAGTGAATTTTAAGAAAAAGGTGACTTTTCATATGTGTTCTCTTTTGATGTACATCCTAGCCAGCAAAGAGGTTGTCTGGCCTAGTTTGAGAACCTAAGGGTCTCTTATTCCAGACACACCTATGTATCATTACTTCCCATAGTTACAAAAAAACATTGGAATGAAATATTTCCGTAGAGTGAATGATGCTTTCCTCATGCTATCTGTGAAGAAAATTGAAGGTTCTTTGAAGAAGATATTTTCCCCTGAAGTGACTACTCTAGTAATGAATTTTTGTAGTTTCTATATTTAATTTGATCGCTTTTCATATTTAAGAATTGGGGGTTTTGAAAATGCCTTGTTAAAATTGTCGAGGTATCCTTTAGACTTTCTAGTGCTTTTAGAATTTTGTCACCAAATGGTGACTATAAATGTCAAATACCATGCTATGAAGAAGAAAGGACATTCATTTCATGTGTCTTTATCTTTCTTTTCTTGCAAAAGTAATGATAGTGCTCGGAGTGTAGAGAAATTGTTGGCCGAGTATAATTTTTATTCGCTACTTGTAAAGTCAGCCTTTGACAGTAAGAATTTAATGAAGAGGAATATGTACGGAGGTAGTCTATACTTACATAAGCCTCATCTCGAGGACTATTCAAGGGAAGATTGCATGGACGAGAGGGAAGTGCAAAGGAGCTGGATGAGGTTGACAATCGACCAAGTTTGTGCTTTCGACTTGCCATTACAAGTCTCAGAAGGTATAGATGATAACTCAGACATTTTAGATGAAGGTTATCATGGTGTTTTGAAACCCTTGCCCCAAGTGCACTAGTCAGAAAAAGAGGTCATGGATCTTATGATTCATTCTTTCCATGTATTAAGAAGTGAGAAATGGCTTGATAAAAAGTTCAGAGAACAGGTTGGTTCTTCAGCCCTAAAAGAATTAGATGTGAGAGAACAGAGAAAAACTCAAGTTACTCATACTCCCAAAAGCACATCAATTTTGGACACAATGCTTCATAGAGTTGGCTCACAATAGGGTGGAGATAGTGAGCAACCTAAAGATGTGAGAAGATTGAAAACTGCTTGTGAGCAGGATAGTCAACCTATACCTTCAAGTGCAAGAACAGATAAGAGATTGGCTACTTCGCAATTACAAGTAGACCATGTGCCTCCTTCTACCCCCATTGAAACAGATAATGATTCTTTAATTTTCAATTAGATCAGTGAAGATAATGTGTTTCAATCATTGTTTGGTAATCATATGCCCCCTAGTTTGAGTGATCCTCCAGAGCACAATACCCCTCCTATGCATTTAGATGGTGTAGTTTTGAATGTTGATGTTAATGCTAATGCCTTTGTTTCCTCCTCTCCTTGGCTGAAGAAGGTTGTAGAAGAAGAAAAGGTATGCTCCCATGATTGAGATGAACATAGATACTGTGGCCAAAATATTGTAGGATACACCTAAGCCAAAAAGAGCTAAAAGGATGTCTAGAATGGTAGTAGATCCTTCCATAGGGCATCACATTTTAGAAATTACAGATCCTGTGGGTGACAAAAATGAAGATGAGGTCACTAAAGCTGACTTCAATTTGAGTCAGGTTGATATGGGACCTTCCACTTTTGAAGGTGAAATCTAACACACTATGTTCTCTATCAATAATTTATCAAAAAGAATCAAGAATGAGTGATAGGAGAACACCAAATTGCAAGCTCAAGTGAAGTCTTTAACTTCATTTATTCAATCTATCTTGAGGATTACAGCTCAACCTACAAATGAGATGCCTAACATAGCTATGGATGGCCTAGACCCTAATCTGTTGCAACCAATCAGATGATGCCAAGCCCTAGGAAATGATGTCAATCAATGGGTGGAAAAGGTTACTCTTGATAGTTTTCTTTACATTGAAGAATATACAAAGTTGTATACCTCCATTGCTAACAAAAGGGAGACATTGGCCACATGATTGCAAATGGTCAAGAAGGATAATAGTAGCCTTTTTATGGTTTCCAAGGAAGTCTAAGAAATGGTTAATATGGTACTAAAATTCTTGTAGCGGAAAAAGATCCTAAATGATCCCAAAGAAATTGAATCTATAGTGTGGTTGGATACTCGAGTGGAAAATGTTTGTACTAGGAGATGTAGAGGAAGAGATGAGGAGCACATTAACTCAATATTTCATTGATATGAAAGATCTTAAAAGCAATTTTGTAATTTTAGACACAGAAGTGTTCGGTTCAGATGAAGATAAGTTGCTGGAGATTAAAGAAATAAAAGATAATTTCAAGAAGATGATCAATGAAGAACTCATAGCTATTGATATAGTCACTAGTGAATCAATAGGTAAGCTTGGACGAGTAGCAACCTATCTCAGAACCTTCAAGAGTGAACTCAATGAGATTCATAAAAGGGTGGTGAAGATCGATTAGATGATAAGCAAACAGAAGCTTTGGGCTAGTATTACTGGCAGCCCAAGTGGCAAGACATTAACACTGATCATCGGCAAGTACAGGACATATAAGGTGAAATTGCAAGCATTGGTGACTCAAGCGACACAAGGTGATTCAAATTCAAGTGATGGACAAAGTAAAGAGAAGGAAGCAATGCAAAAGGAGTTGGAACTTGATGAAGATGTGACAATTGTCACATAATGACATTTTCATATGCTTTGATTTTATTTCTTGCAAAAATTATTGGCTCTGGAGAGCTCTTTCTTTAAGTTTATACTTATTTTAAACATCTTTAAATCGGCTATCCCCAAGAAGCCATTATTATTATTTTAAAGATAGTTATGGTGAAAGGCTATAAATTCTAAAACCCTGTCGATGTTGAGAATCTTTGGCAAGCTTTGTTTTGGTTAGAGATCAATTTTGATGTGTTACTATTTTCAGTTGCTTTAATATATGAATTGAAATTGGTAAGGTGGAATTCAGTGATCGTAAACTTTGTGTTATGGTTATTGGACGTTCATTCTTCCTATGTTGAATTTGTTACTAGTTGCTAATTATCAGTTCTGTGTTGAAGTAATTGGATGATATTATTCTTGCTCATTACTGTGAGTATTTATCTTTTGGTGAATGGTTCGTAGTGGTTATTATATAATGGTTGATAGAATTCTTTAATATTGTTATTGGGATAATTGCTATCAAAGTCTTTGTACTTCTTCGAATTCAATTTCTATTGTGATTCATTGCCTTTTATGCTTTCTGGTTAAAAGCACCACCTTTTCTTCTTTCTAGTGAAAAGTATACTATATTTCCATTCTTTGCATATCATTTGAAGGTAGTTGCGCCTTGTAAAACAAGCAGAGAATTGTTGCAAAACATCATTGCAATCGGTTCAACTATTGGTCCAGTTGTCACTTGTTTGGGTGTGAGAATATAGAGTTAGGTGACAAAATTTGTATACCAACAGATGATAAAGTAGTTATGCAAACATTTTTACTCTATGTAATGGCTATATAGAGTTCACTTGCTAAATATTCTACAAAATAGTTTACATTGCTAAATATGTTATTTTTCCTAAAGCATCTTGACATTCCCAAAACATTATGGAGATAAGAATGTGTCCTCGTGTATTCCTTGGTTATTTAGTACCTAGTATCTTTACCTAGGGCAGGGTCCCATGTGATGCTTATCTTATTTTATCTAGCATCCACTACTCAATTTTTTTAAGGAGTCATTTGTGGAGCTAGTTGTCCCATGAATATTTTAATTTTTTGCTTATTTTAAGCAGTTATCTTAAATTGTAATTTTTTTATTATATAAATTAAAAAATATTAATAAATAACATTAAAATTTAGGAGATAAAATTTGGAGGAAAATAAAAAAAGAGGGAAGGAAATATATGCAGCCATGTGGCATATTTTTCATAATGTAATTGCTACATAATTTCAGCCTCTCTTTTCATAGCATATTTTCAATCTTTAAAATGTAACTGCTCCACTATAATAGGGAAATATTCTAAATTTTCCTTTATAAATAATTTAAAATTTGAATGGGGCCACCCAAGCTTCTCAAATTTAAGTAGAAAATCCACCTATGCAACTACATTGAATCATGACATTAGAAAGTAAACATGTAACTTGTAAAAAAAAGTTGCCTAACTATTTTCTTTTCTTCTTTATGTTACTATTTATATTTTGCATTCTATTTTTAAATATAGATACTCCTTTAAAGAGTTGTATATTAGACGTTATATATGGTGGTTAAGTGTTTTTTGGGGTGGGGGAGAGCTGTCATTAAAAAGCATGTCATAACTATACCACTTTGAGTATTGACAATGATTATTTTTTTATGGATATGTGATGGGTATGCATTGAAAAATTATCTATGTTTATTTATTGCCAAGTAGATTGCATTCACATGAATTTGATTGTGGCTCTCTATTTGCCCTCAGCAAGTCTTGATATTATTATTCATTTTGCATCCAAAGTATGATTCTTAGCCTTAGGTTTCATCATCTCTTTTCACGTTGATCTATTTTTCTTGGCCACATTTATTCGACTTCCTCATTGGCTCCCTTTTGTTGGTTGCTTGGATCTTAACCTTGCACCCTTATTTTATTTCACTCACTCAATTGAACATAAAACACACTACTTTTCTATAGTGATCTATAATACAACTTAATTCTAAGACAAGGATAACCACCACTCACACCACTGATTTGTTCTCCAGTGCTCATATTAATGATCTAAATGCTTACACTAACAATTTGTGGACCATGAAGCTTCTTACGACTTGTGAAGGTAGGATAACTAAAACTATTTTTATAGTGTTTGTTGATAATATTTCATTGTTGTCTTGATATTCTCTAGGAAAGGAAGTCATTCATTTTGTCTTCTATCTAATTCTGGTCATTAACTGTTCCTTTTATATTTTAATTCTTGTGTTTGATTTTAAAAAAATTAAAATGTCTAAGGGGTTGAGCTTAATTGGTTAAAATGTTGGGTTCTCATCGTGGAGACTCAAGTTCAAATCCCCATAGAGACATCTAATGTGGAATTCTAAGTTGTGACTATTGGTCTTCCATAGTTGGCTTCTAATGTGGTTTTCTAAGTAGTGACTCTTGGTCTTCCATAGGTTATTTCTAGTGTGTTTGTTCATAAAGAGCTTGTATTGGTCTCATGTTGATGCTCCTATGAGCAGAATATTTGTAACCTATATGTAATATAAAAAAAATTAAAAGAATTTAGTAGAACAAGATTTTTGTTTCTTGTTGCTTTATTGGTGTGTTTGTACTTAGTATTTTTAATTTAAAGGTGCTAATGCTTTGTGGACCTTTGAAGCTTCTTCCTAATTGTGAGGCTAAGATCACTACAACTATTTCGATCATGTGTTTATTGATAATTTTGTGATTGTTTTGATAATAAGAGGTAAGCACAAAGGAAGTAATTCATGTTGTTCTTTATTCAACTATGGTTTTCTCCTATTTATTATATATATTTTATTTTGTTTATTATTTCTATTGTTATGCTTCTACTTGGTATTATATATTTTAATTTTCAATATAATTTTTCTAAAATTTCAATCTTCAAACTTATCCAAAATGATAGCATTTAGCTCCCTACTAAACATTAGGCTATCTTGTAGAGGTACCAAAGTTACCCTCAAAAATATATACAATAGAATTAACTCATTGAAACATAGTATGGAGACTCAACTTTCTCAAATACTCTTAAATTGGACAATAAGATGTCATTGTTAAAGATTGAAAAACATATGAGGAAAAATAAACTTAAAAATAAATACTTATAGACAATGGAGGGAAACATTGATGCCAAGTTGACATCGAGTGATAACAAAATAGCATCCTTGAGAATAGAAGTTGGACACATGCAAACTAACATCAAAACAATGAATGATATTGACAAGGAAGCACAAGGGAAGTCATTCATGTTGCTCTCTCTCCAAGTGTGACGATTCCCTATTTCTTATATATTTTTAATTGCTTCATGTTTTATTTAATTAAACCAATAAAAAAATATCAAAAACACAAAGATTTTTGTTTATGTTTTTTTATTGTTGTGCTTGTACTTGGTATTATACATTTTTATTTTCACTATAATTTTTCCAAAATTTCAATCTTCAAACTTATCCAAAATGATAGTATTTAGCTCCCTACTAAACATTGAATTATCATGAATAGGTACTAGAGTTACCCTAAAAATGCATGCAATAGAATTAACTCATTGAAACATAGCATGACACATATTAGAGACCAAAATTCCTCAAATGCTCTTAAATTGAAAAATAAAATATCATTTGCAAAAGACCAAAAAACATAGAAGAGGGAAAATAAGCTTAAAAAAATCCCTATAGATAATGGAGGGAAATGTTGAGGCCATTTTGACAATGAGTGATAACAAAATAATGTCCTTGAGAATAGAAGTTAAACACATACAAACCAACATCAAAATAATGAGGATATTCAAATTATACTTAAGCAAGTAGTATCTCTTTGTTTCAATCTAGATAAAAATTCAATAATGCTAGAAACAAAGACTTAACTATGCACAATTGATAGAAAAAATCTATGAACCTACCCTCATAAAGAATGAAATCAATAAAACTTTTACATTAGAACATGAACTACTACAAAGAGCTTCAAACTTGATTATAGTAGGTCAAGTGTTAATTTTTTTCCCAAAAGTCGTGCATAAATTTTTTCTTAAAAATTTGAATCACATGGTCAACTTTAGATCACCATATTCCTTTGGTACTAATCCAAATATTTAATGTGACCACTTTTTGGAAAGCTCTCAATATTCTATTTCCAATGAATCTAGATTTATATTTTTTGAGTACCTATGTGAAGTACATGACCTTCTGCAAGAAAAAACAACATAAAAACTTCTTCCCACTTTTCCTTGAAAAGAGCTCTACTATTAAATGTTTAAAAACTTAAATAAAAAATATAGAAATATGCAATATATTTATAAATGATCAAACCCTTGAGGTAAGGCAACACCATACAATGATTCTTATTGGAAGGAAGCCACTCCACATTATATCTCAATATGAGATCCAAACACATACAATATTCTTGACATATTCATGAGTATCTTACCTTTAGTATATACTACTCAACTGCCTACAAGTACCATTTACCCACACATGTGGGATAATTACTTCTATTCAAATAATTAGTGGGATGACTTACAAAGCATATGCAACCCAATCCATTATGTGTTATTACCTAATACACTATAATACTATAGCCTTAGATACATTACATCTAGACAAAACTAAACAAGAAAATACAATAGAAGTTAAGTTGAACTTAAAGTAATCTTGTAAGTCAACATACAATAGATTTAAAAGATGGGAATGGGTAGAAATAGTGAAAACAAGGAAATATTAGTGTGAAGGATCCAACTTGTTTTCCATTGAGCTCCTTTGTAACTCTCTCAAGGTAAAATATTTTTTTAAAACAAATATTTAATAAAAATATTTAAGCAATATTATATAAAAAAGTACAAGCAAAGTGGTCTTCATTAGAAGTAGGAAAATTTATATGCAAAGAAAGTTTGGCAATGAAATGTGAGGATCCTAGCATGAATAGCTAAGACTCCTATTGTCACTAGGATTTGCACCCTGTGTTGAAGCGGTTTAGGGCCTCAACAATCCAATGAAACATTGAGATGATTTCTAGGTGTGAGACTTTGTAGGGAAATCAAATCTCCAGAGAGAGGCTAGTTCCTTTGCTGAATGGGATATTCAACTATTACTAAGACTAAACCTAATCTATCCACTGTTGGGGAAAAAGGGAAGAAGGATGAAACTGGAAATTAAAAAGGGGTTGATACACTAGGTTTGAATATAGAACACTCACAAAACTAAAATGCATAAAATAACCAGATACAACTGATAAATTTACATAGATGTAGTAGATTCTAACAAAGGTAAAGAGAAGAATAGGGTTGAGAGGAAATAAACATTCATAGGCAAACCAATTCTAAATTACACAAAGCTAAAAACAACATGAAGAGGTAAAAACAACTAGCATATATTAATTAGAAAGGTACGGTTACATCAGAGGAGGGTTCTATTTGGAGTATAAAAATGTCTCTGTATCCAACCCTCATTACAACTTCCTTACATGTATATATAGCATTTCATTACATTGACCTATGTCATATGTCACAATAAATTTGCCCCATGGGCCTATCAGAAAATATCCCTACCAGAAGGAATGTCTATCTACAAGAATTGAATGCAGAAAATCTCTTGGCTCTTGAAGTAGCTGGGAGATATTTGTGATGCAGAGGGGAACCACACAACCCTCACAAAAAACTAATCAACAACATCAACAACAAAAGGATGCATAAATGTGCAGCAATAAAATTTATCTTCACTATTTTATTGGCAACAAGGTTTTATAATTTCATAGAAATCAAATTATAGAAGTTTGTACAGCCATATAGGCTGAAGAAAATCATTACAAAATAGATATAAATCTGTTGTGTGATAGAAAATAACAGCAAAAACAAACTTCATGTCTTTCCTCTTCATATCATCCTCCTATACTATGAAATTGGCTCTCAATTTTGCAATATTCAACCAACAACTGTGTTGATCTTCAACCATGGATTTCATAATCCATTTGTTGCTGCTGCACCCCTGTAAAACCTACAATGCAATGTGTTCAAACCACTCTTTAACAAAATCCACGCCTTTATTTTCTTCCTCCCAAAAATTTGGAAGCAACAACCTTCAAAAATTGTCAAAAATCTTTCGTTTATGCCTCCACTAACTCCATTTTCTGTAGCCTCCCATTTTGAACGTCCAACTTGGGATAATATCTTGAAAATTCATTAAAAAAACATTAAATTCTCAATAAAGCAAAATCAAAACCACTCCCAAGGATTTTCCAAGAATAGGCAACAACTAAGATTCCCACTCCTAGAAAATAGCTCCAATTTTGGAAAATGAATATGCCAACTCAACATGGGGCACAAATCCTCCAGCTACATTTGAGGAGCATTAATGAGTTGTCTTCAAGTGTGACTCTCCAAAAATCCACTCCCAAGATTTCCTTTTTGAATTTCCACTTCAAATTGCTTTTATTAATTTTACACTCCAAAATTATCTCCTAAACTATCTCCCACTCCTAGATTTTTGCAATATTATAATAAGGCCAATTTATTTAATATATTATTTAGGCCTAATATTGCATTTATTTTCCAACTCTAATTAATCTATCCTAAGGAAACCAAATTAAAATAAATTAAATGACAAATATTTTCAGTGATGCTGATTGCCAATTTGCCATGGATGCTCCTACATCAGATTCCCGACCAAAAGAAAATTTAAGCCCTCTTGGATTGAGGGTAGTAATAGGTCTTCATCCTTTGAATGCTCCTCCTTGATGTCCTCTATGCTCTGCCTCTTGTCCTCTTTGAAACAGCTCCAATTAGTCTTCATTTTCACTTTAGGTTTTCCCAACTTCTTGTTAAGGTTCTTAGGTCTGTCAAATGGAATAAGCTACTGCCTATCTGCATCTCTGAATACCTGCACTTGAATGATGACCACATCATAAACAACTTGATTACTATCATTACCAGTAATGGGTTTTTTACAATTTCTTTGTGACCACTGCAACATGATGACTTCTAACTGAAATATCTTAGTCTGCAACTCTTCATTAACTACATGAATATCCACACAAAATTTATCAACATCCTTCTCTACTTGTTCATCTTGCTCATTAGTCTTAAACAACTGAAAATGGTATGAAGACTCATCCACAACTATGTATACCTTGTCCTTCTGAATTTCTTCCATGCTTGATGTCAAAATAGTCATAGATGTACTCACTATTTCATTGGTTACCTCTTCTTCTGTTTGAGATTGCTTTTGTTCTTCCTCTATTGTTGCTGTCCTTGCTTGTCTCATTCTTCTTTGAATAATCTTTCTAATGGGCCATGTAACTTTCCTCTTCATTGATAAGTGCCAACTTTGCTCTTGTTTAAGAAAATCCTTCCATTTCTCTTCCATTCTTTCTCTCATCTCTTTTAGTTCTTCCATAGCCTGCCTCAACTCTGATATGGTGTGGAGTCTGATCAGTCTCCAAGTGGGAGATTGTTGTTATATGGAGCCTAATCAGACTTGAAGGTTAAATTTACCCCACTTTTATCAGCGTGATTTCCCCCCAAATTTCTATGGGCTCAAGGGGCAGTGCCCCTTGCAGGGGTTTGGGGACAGCACCCCCAAGACGGGGTCAATGGGCAATGCCCCTTGTGGGGTCTAGGGGCAACGCCCCTGGCGAGCTCCCTGTCGCGATATAGGGCGGGGTCGAGGGGCAGTGCCCCTGTGGGGGCTTGGGGGCAACACCCCTGAAACCTCACATGGTTAAAACTTGTCTCTTGCTGTTATTATTTCTATGTATTTTCATTCCTCTATTTAATCTTTATTTGCATTTAATTGATATCTTCTGTTAGCTAACCCTAACAAGTGGTATTAGAGCAAGTTGTGTTCAATTATCATCTACAGGAAAGTCTCACGGTTGAGTGGGAGCAATGGTAGACGAGGGTAAATTAAAGGTCGATAAATTTAATGGGTAGAACTATTAGTTATGGAAGATGTAGATGGAGGATTACCTCTATCAAAAGGATCTATGGAGGCCGTTGGAAGAAGTATCCAAGAAACTAGCAGGAATGACGGATGAGGATTGGGAACTTCTAAACAGAAAGGCATTGGCAACCATTCGGTTGTGCCTGGCACCATCTATGGCATTCAATATAATAGAAGCGAAGATAACAAGTGAACTGATGAAAGCTTTGGCTAAATTGTATGAAAAACCCTCAGCCTCAAATAAGATATTTCTCATGAAGTGTTTGTTTAATCTGAAAATGGTTGAAGGTGGATCTGTGACAGATCATTTAAATGAGTTTAATATGATTGTTAGTTAGTTAACTTCTGTAAAAGTGAAATTTGATGAAGAGGTGAGGGCTCTCTTGGTTTTATGTTCTTTGCCAGAAAGATGGAATAGCTTGGTAATGGCTGTAAGTAATTTTGTCTCTAGTTCAAACACTTTAAAATATGATGATGTTGTTGGTGTTATCCTTAGCGAGGAAATGCGATGGAAAAGATCAGGAGGGTCCACATCAGATAGTGTTTTGAATGCAGAAAGTAGGGGCAGATCAAAGGAGAGAGGAAAAGGTTTTAGAGGTCATGGGAAGTCATGAGGAAAATCAAATGACAAGAGATCCCAATCCAGAGGACAGAAGGATTGCTAGTATTGTGGGAAACTAGGTCATCTGAAGAAAGATTCTTGGTCTCAGAAAAATAAAGGAGACGAACAAGAAGGAAATAAGGAGGCAAATGTGGTAAGTAATAAATCTGAAGATGATGCTTTGATTCTTTCCCTAGATAATGCTGATGATTCATGGGTTTTAGATTCAGGGGCCTCATTTCATGCTACACCCCATAGAGGTTATTTTTTTGATTATATCCAAGGGGATTTTGGGCTGGTTTATTTGGGAGATAACGAACCCTGTCAGATTGTTGGAAAGGGAAGAATTAAGATTAAGTTGCAGAATGGGAATAATTGGCTACTACAAGAGGTAAGACACATTCCAAGGCTCAGTAGGAATTTAATTTCAGCAGGGCAGCTAGCTAAAGAAGGTTGCATTGTTACAATCACTGATAAAAATTGGAAGGTTTCAAAAAGTGCCTTAATAGTAGCAAAAGGTGTGAAAGTAGGCACCTTATATCTTTATACAGGTCATACTGTTCCTTCTACTTTAGCTGTTGCAGAGAAAAAATAAATAGGTTTAGGAATAGTTGCTACATTATCTGAGACAATATTGTGGCATAACAGACTTGGGCATATGAGTGAAAAAGGTATGAAGGTACTTCATTCTAAAAAAGTTTTACCAGGTTTGAAATGTATTAATATGGATTTCTGTGAAATTTGTGTGTATAGAAAATAAAAGAGAGTCAGTTTTTTCAAGGATGGGAAGCAAAAGAAAGATGAAAAGTTGGAGCTTGTGCATACAGATGTATGGGGACCGGCTTAGGTATCTTCTCTTGGTGGCTCCCAATATTATGTTACATTCATAGATGATGCAACTAGGAAGGTATGGATCTATTTCCTTAGGTAGAAATCTGATGTATTTGAAACATTTAAGAAATGGAGAAGCTTGGTTGAGAATGAGACAGGTAAAAGATTAAAATGTCTCAGATCTAATAATGGTGGTGGGTATTGCAGCAAAGAATTTGAAGATTATTGTTCCTTTAATGGAATCTGTAGGCAGAAAAAGGTTCTAGGGACTCCACAAGAGAATGGAGTGGTTGAACACATGAATATAACAATAATAGAGTGTGCAAGGACCATGAGATTGCATGCTGGGCTGCCTTTAAACATGTGGGTAGAGGTTGTCAACACTATTGTATATTTAATTAATAGAGGTCCTTTAGTTCCTTTGGGCTGTGATATTCCAGAGAAAGCATGGATAGGTAAGAAGGTGAGTTATTCTTTTCTCAAAACCTTTGGATGTGAAGAATTTGCACATGTAGATTATGAAAATAGAACCAAGTTAGATGCAAAATCAAAAAAGTGTACCTTCGTTGGATATGGCATTGATGAATTTAGTTATATAGGCTTTGGGATTTTAAAAATCAGAAAATTGTGAGAAGCAGGGATGTTGTATTCAATGAGAAGGTGTTGTAGAAAGATCAATTGCAGCAGCATGAGAAGAAAGAAAAGGATTATGTGGTGTTAGATGATACTCCAAATAGTGATGTTCCAGTGGTTCCTCATGCTCTACAACAACAACTAGAAATACCACAAACTCTAGTGAATGTTAGATGGTCAAGAAGGCTAAGTAGACCTCCTGAAAGGATTTCTCCCTCTTTGTATTCTATTTTGTTAACAGATGCTGGTGAACTAGAAGGGTATGATGAAGCTATGCATGTGGATACAAAGGTTCAGTGGGAGCATGCAATGAAAGAAGAAATGGACTCCTTGCTAAAAAATCAAACTTGGGAATTATGTAAGTTGCCTGTAGGTAAAAAGGCTTTACCAAACAAATGGGTTTATAGGTTGAAAGAGGAAGATGGAGGTAAGAAAAGATTTACAGCCAGGTTAGTTGTAAAAGGATTTGCATAGAAAAAGGGCATTGATTTTGATGAGATATTTTCTCCAGTTGTCAAGATAACTTCTATTTGTATTGTTTTAAGTATTGTGGCTGCTGAAGATTTACATTTGGAACAACTAGATGTGAAAACTACCTTTCTCCTTGGTTATTTGGAGGAGGAGATATACATGGAACAGCCCCAAGGATTTGAGGTCAAAGGTAAGGAGAAACTGGTGTGCAAATTACAGAAGAGTTTGTATGGCTTGAAATAAGCACCTCGGCAATGGTATTTGAAATTTGATAGTTTTATGGCTAAGCAAGGCTACAGTCGGTGTAATTCTGACCATTGTGTTTATTTTAAGAGGTTGGATAATGAAAACTACATTATTTTATGTTTATATGTTGATGACATGCTTATAGTAGGGTCTAACATGGATCACATAAGAGAGTTAAAACAACACTTAGCACAATCATTCTCTATGAAGGATTTGGGGATAGTAAAACAAATCCTTGGTATGAAAATTTGCAGGGATAGGAAGAACAGGAAATTGACTCTATCTCAAGCTGATTATGTTGAAAAGGTGTTGCAGAGATTCCATATGGAGAATGCAAAAGCTATCAGCACACTTTTGCCTAGTCATTTGAAATTGACTAAGGAGATGTGTCCTAAGACACAAGAGGAGGAAGAAAAATTGTCCAAGGTACCATATGCTTCAGCTATAGGAAGTTTAATGTATGCCATGGTATGCACAAGACTAGATATTGCACATGCTAGAGGAGTCGTCAGTAAGTATATGAGTCATCCCAGATTTGAGCATTGGAATGTGGTAAAATGGATTCTCAAATATTTGAGAGGTACATCCAATAAACACTTATGTTTTGGGGGCTCTAATACAAATTTAGTAGGTTATGTAGACTCAGATTTGGTAGGGGATATTGATACCAGGAGGAGTACCACAGGTTATGTCTTTACTATAGGTGGGATAATAGTGAGTTAGATTTCCAGGTTACAAAAGGTGGTTGCTTTATCCACCACAGAGGCAGAATATGTAGCTACAACAAAGGCAAGCAAGGAGATGATATGGCTGCAATCTTTCATGGAAGAATTGGTCAAACATTAAGCTAACAGTTATTTGTTTACGAATAGTCAGAGTGCCATACATCTTGCAAAGAATTCTGCCTTGCATTCAAAGACCAAACACATATAGTTGAGGTATCACTTCATTCGGTTGTTGTTGGATGATGGACAGTTAAGGCTGGTAAAGATACATACGGATGAAAATCTAGCGGTATGTTTACAAAGGCAATGACAAGGGAGAAGCTGAGCTCCTCTTCAGCTTCGGTTGGTCTTCAAGACTAAAAACAAAATCAGAATAGTAGAGTCAAGGGTGCTTATTTCTAGTGGGAGCTACAGGGTCAGCGATGTTATGATCAATCTCCAAGTGGGAGATGATATGGTGTGGAGTCTGATTAGTCTCCAAGTGGGAGATTGTTGTTATATGGAGCCTAATCAGACTCAGAGGTTAAATTTATCCCACTTTTATCAGCATGGTTTCCCCTCAAATTTCTATGGGGTCAAGGGGCAGCGCCCCTTGCGAGGGTTTGGGGGCAGCACCCCCAAGACAGGGTCAAGGGGCAGCATCCCTTGCGGGATCCAAGGGCAGTACCCCTGGCATGCTCCCTATCGCGATACAGGGCAGGGATGAGGGGCAGTGCCCTGTGGGGGCTTGGGGGCAATGCCCTCGAAACCTCACACAATTTTTTATTATTTTATAAAGGCACCGAGAATTTTTTTCATTAACCGACATAAAAAAATCCTATTTTGTAACTGACATAAGGCTTGATAAAAGCAACTAAGGGTTAAGGTTTCTGATGATGTATTGTAGCATTTTGCAACGGTATTGAGTTGCAGGGATTGTTGGTTGTAATTGGTTTGATTTACTGGATAATAATATTGGACTCTCTGTTTGGTGGATGTAGCCTGAGTTTGGGTGAACCACGTTAAAACTTGTCTCTTGCTGTTATTATTTCTGTGTATTTTCATTCCTCTGTTTAATCTTTATTTACATTTAATTGATATCTTCTGTCAGCTAATCCTAACAAGCTCTTTTATCTCTTGGTCAATTTCCATTTGCCTTTTCTTCTCTTTTTTCTTCTTCATCTCTTTTTCCTCTTGTTTCTTCTTTTGTGAACCCCCAACAAGTATCTTCTCAACACATCCATTCTTCTCTTTGTTCAAGCAAGTCTCTTTCATCTTGCTTCTCCTTGTCTTTGTGACACCTCACCTTGGTTTCCTCTTTTCTTCACTACCTAGTCTTTTGGCATATAGGTTCTTTCTTCAACCTGCACAAACACACAAACACAAAACCAAACTCTTTCTCCCAGACCTTTTGAGTTCTGATACTAATTGATGTAGAGGGGAACTCACACAACCCTCACAAAAAACTAATCAACAACATCAACAACAAAAGGATGCATAAATGTGCAACAATAAAATTTATCTTCATTATTTTATTAGCAACAAGGTTTCATAGTTTCATAGAAATCAAATTATAGAAGTTTGTGCAGCCATATAGGCTGAAGAAAATCATTACAAAACAAATATAAATCTGTTGTGTGACAACAAATGACAACAAAAATAAACTAAATGTCTTTCCCCTTCATATCATCCTCCTATACTGTGAAATTGGCTCTCAATTTTGCAATATTTAACCAACAACTATGTTGATCTTCAACCATGGATTTCATAATCTATTTGTTGCTGTTGTACCCCTATAAAACCTGCAATACAATGTGTTCAAATCACTTTTTAACAAAATCCACGCCTTTCTTTTCCTCCTCTCAAAAATATGGAAGCAACAACCTTCAAAAATTGTCAAAAATCGTTCCTTTATGCCTCCACTAACTCCATTTTCTATAGCCTCCCATTTTGAATGTCCAACTTGGGATAATATCTTGAAAATGCATTAAAAAAACATTAAATTCTCAATAAAGAAAAATCAAAACCACTCCCAAGGATTTGCCAAGAATAGGCAACAACTAAGATTCCCACTCCTAGAAAATAGCTCCAATTTTGGAAAATGAATATGCCAACTCAACATGGGGGTCCAAATCCTCCAACTACATTTGAGGAGCATTAATGAGTTGTCTTCAAGTGTAACTCTCCAAAAATCCACTCCCAAGATTTCCTTTTTGAATTTCCACTTCAAATTGCCTTTATTAATTTTACACTCCAAAATTATCTCCTAAACTATCTACCACTCCTAGATTTTTGCAATATTATAATAAGGCCAATTTATTTAATATATTATTTAGGCCTAATATTGCATTTATTTTTTAACTCTAATTAATCTATCCTAAGGAAACTTAATTAAAATAAATTAAATGACAAATATTTTCAATGATGCTGATTGCCAATTTGACATGGATGCTCCTGCATCAATTTGTTGCCTTGAATGTAGGCAGCTGATTCATCATCTGCAACAATAAATATGAAAATATCTAGAAATGGAGTAGTTGAGCAGATCTGATTCTGCATTAATGGTTGAAGAAGACATTCAAATGTATTTTCCCGCCAAAATCTCTCCATACAGAGCATTTACAACACTTTAAATATTCAAATTCAAATATTTAAAGCCTATACAATACATTACAGCTCTATTTTTTTATTTCTTACTTTACTTGAGACTCTAGCCTGAATTTTACCTTATCGGCACAATCTATTTTTTTTACAAACCATTATGTCATTGTCTTCTTTATATTTTATCTTTAGTCAGCAACTTTTCTATTTTTTGAACTATGGCTTGGCTTCATTATTTGCCCTTGTAAAAAAAAACCACTTTCACGAACCAAGATTACTTTTTGCCTCATCGGCAAAATCATCATTTCCCAAACTTGTTCGCTTTCACCTTCTTCTTTATTGGTAATTTGCCTTATTGGCAAACTAAAGAAATTTCAAACTTTTGAAGAGTCCGCACTTTTACTGATTCGTCAATAAGGCCTTCTTTTTCTTTGCCTTAGACATTCTTTGAGTTTTCTATTTTTCCTTAGCCAAATTTTGAAGACAACCTGCTATTGTTATATGGAGTCAAATCAGACTCGGAGGTTAAATTTACCCCACTTTTATGGGCGCGGTTTCCCCCCAAATTATTTAATGGGGTCAAGGGGCAGCACAAAGGAGAGAGGAAAAGGTTTTGGAGGTCATGGGAAGTTATTATTTTATTATCTCCTTAAATGATGATGTTAGGTATTATGTTACATTCATAGATGATGCAACTAGGAAGGTTTGGATTTATTTCCTTAGGTAAAAATCTGATGTATTTGAAACATTTAAGAAATGGAGAAGCTTGGTTGAGAATGGGACAGGTAAAAGATTAAAATGTCTCAGATCTGATAATGGTGGTGAATATTGTAGCAAAGAATTTGAGGATTATTGTTCATTTAATGGAATTCGTAGGCAGAAAATAGTTCCATGGACTCCATAGGAGAATGGAGTGGCTGAATGCATGAATAGGACAATAATGGAGCATGCAAGGACCACGAGATTGCATGCTGGGCTGCCTTTAAACATGTGGGCAGAGGTTGTTAACACTGTTGTATATTTAATTAATAGAGGTCCTTCAATTCCTTTGGGTTGTGGTATTCTAGAGGAAGCATGGACATGTAAGAAGGTGTAGTGCCCCTCATTTTGGCTTTTTGATAGACTGTTAGTTATTTTTTTATATCGACATTATGACATATTATTGATGATGGAATTACTGTTTGATGCAGATGATGACACTCATTGATGTTACTATGATCACACTGTTGATGTTTTATGATTGGTATATTATGCTTATGATGTGATCAGTTATGGGTTTAATTGATTAATTTTACTATATGATTTATGCGACTATTTGATGTGTTATCTGGTTGTTTAGTTATTTATGAACTTGCTTGATGTAGATATTTGTGATGTGTTTGTGAAGGGACAGTGTAGCATTACTCATGTTGAGTACCCTACTACGCTGCGATTCCCTGTCACAGTGTGCCTGTTGGATGATTATATATATATATATACACACTCAACCCTTTCGTTTGCTGCAGGTTGCAGGTACCAGGCATCGACTCCACTTGAATTGGCAGGTTTGAGCGTGCCTTCATACCAATGGAAGTTGTGAAATGGAGTTAACATGAGGTCCCTCAGTTTGTCAACATCCTCAATGAGGATGAGTGCTCAGTTTTGGATTTCGTCATTTTGGTTGGTTGGAGCATGATTGTGAGTCTCTGTTGTTCTATGGTAGGTTGTCATCAAGATATGTTCGGTATGTAGTTTTTGAGTTGTTATTGTGGTCCATTGTTTTATTAAATAGAAATTATTAATCTATTTTGTTAAATAATTAATGTTAATTTTGAGGCATATTAAATATTGTTTCAAATAGGAATTAAATTAATAATTTTAATAGGTAATAATAATAACAATAATAATAAATAAATTATAAATATTTAATATTTCATTAAGTGAATAAATATTCTTTTGTATAAGACATTATTTCATATATTTTTTCGTAGGTTATTATTAATATTAGTGAGTTGTTGTTAGAGTGGGTAATAAATTATCAGATTAGAGAATCTGCCTGTAGGTGGAAGTTAATGAATTTATTTTTGGTGAGAGTGGGTTGACAGTAACACAAAAAATGATGGAGTGGGAATTTATTGAATTTGGCTATTTTATGAAGGGAGGAATATTTGAAGGGAGCTTTTCTAGAATTTTGGGGGGAGTTTTGCAAAAGAAGAATTGGAGGAAGAAAGAAATTGAACAGGAGGAGAATTCTGAAGCTGGGGGATAGAAAATTTTTGGGTATGTCTTTTGTATAATTGCATGAATGTTATTGTGATAGTTGAGTTTCTGTGTATAAATCTTTCTCTTTTCTATTGTTAAAACCATCTGAGCATGCATGTTGGTTTGAGTATTTGTCCTCAATTCTACCATCATTATGTTCTGATCTTCCTGTCGCCTATTGGTTTCAAGGGCTTTTTGTAATCCTCAATCTGGGTTGTTTTACTGAGCATTTTAATCTCACCATTTTTGTAATCATTTTTTTATACCAATGAACTCCCTCTAAAATAAAACCAAAGTTCCTAGAGAAACAATTCCTTGTGTTCACTCTGCAATTATTGTATTAATCAAGTCACCCTCAATTGAGGCAATTTGGCATTAGCTACCTAATATTTATTGCAATCTAAGGTGGTCAATTCCTTATGCAAGGCTAACTCTTTATAGCACTGTGTCTAGAATCATTATTGATTTCACCTTGAGTTACCATTCCAAACGAAGAAGATTACTTTCCTAGCTACTGTTAACAATTCCATTCTATGCATATCGTGTATCTGTTGTTGCATATTTTTTTGGTCTCCTTGGATGGTGAGTAGATAGAGTAGACTGCGTGCCCAATCAAATCAATCTTTAACCCATTAAACAAATTTTGCATTGTGATCTGCAACACATTCTTTTCTGGAAGAAAATACCTTTTTCCTCACACTAGAACTAATACTTTCATCAGTCGACCTCTATGGAGGTGCTTTGGTAATCTAATCACAGTATTGTATTCGCATTAAAGCTTAATTCAATCAATTTAAAGATGAATTCATTTTATGGGACCAATGTATAATTTGAACAATAATTGTTGAAGTGATACCTCCTTCTGGGCGCCGATGGGTATTTTAATCAGTTCCTGCAATGCCAATTTATAGATGGAAATAAATCGCTTAAATCAATCCATGCGAATTCATGTTCTAAACTCATTTAAGCATCTGAATAGAGTGATTTCCTTATAGAAGTTTGTCCTCTTTAATTCAATGAAGCCGTCCTTGTTCTATTTGGCCGACCTTTTAAATGACACTGTCTCTGGAGATTATCTGAGAACCAATATTGTGTTGGGACGCCCAACCAACAAAACTTCTTTTTTTGTGCCTTCTCTGCGATCATAGTGAGGCAAGATTACATCTAGGCCGCATAAGCTCTACAACAACTATATTAATTAAATTATATCTATTTCACCTAGAACAAAAGGTGATGCTATTTTATTACTCAACTATCTTTGTTAAGCTGATTGGCCTCATTAGAGGTGTTCTAGCTATAAGATCAAATCCATTAATTACTCAATTCCTTGCATGCATTGTATTAAATGATTCGGCCTTTTGGCCTCTAGCAAGCAACTCAACTAGGCATTGATTCCTTGGGTAAGGACAATTTCCTAGAGCATCGACTCTGTTATGACTGATTGCATCTTGTGTGAACAAATTCAATTTACCATCTATTAGCCTCACTCAAACAAATCTAACACTATTCACATGGCTATTAAACCTCATAGATTTTAATTATCCTTGTAACCTTTATTTCATTCATTTAGTATGGCTGGAAATCTTTATGGTTTGGTGCATACACATTTAACCTCTGCCAATTAATAGAAAAAAAAAGTCTTAGATAAATGGAAATTTGTAGAGAGAAAGGCTTAGTGGAAGAAATTCATAATAGCAATAGTTTATATTAAGCATCAATTATATTGTTACTATATTTGCATCGAATATATGGACATAAGTATACTATTAATAACTATAATTATTAGAATGTAGTCATCTCTTGTAGTAGAATGTAATCAATGTCATTATTTGAATATATTATAAATTTAGACAATTTTTCTAATTGTTTATCTTATGTTATCAAGAAAAGCAGGTTAAATTATTAAATTATTGTTATTTTTAATTATTAAGAAAAGTAAGTTAGGGGGTCATATAGTTACTTAAATTTATTATCATAGTCAATTTGATGTAAATGTCATATTATTTAAACATTGATTTAATATTGTTGTGTTGATTATTTCTTTGAATTATGATTATTTATAGTTTAAATTTTAAATCTAGATCATTTGGGATTTGAATTTTATTACAAACAATAGTTTTTTTGATAATCTTTCCTAGTAGTTTTAGGTTCAACTTAAAGATGGGTTGTTTGTACTTGTTTATACTTTTTAAGTTATTTAACTCTATAGGCTTAGTTGGTTTGATCATAGGTGTTGTCTTGAGATTATTAAGTGTTTTGATGCCTCCTATTTTTGTATGAGGTCCTTGATGTTTAGTAATGAGACTTGAGCATTGATATTTGAGTTGATGGTCATATTGTTTGCAAGAAGGGAGATACCTTGCATTATCATTGTATACTTGTGATGTGATGTTACAAGGGTTATTGGGTGCATGTAGGAGAGTGGATTTCATTATGGGGCCGGTGCCTAAAGTGGCTGCTAGGATAAACCTTTGAAAGTTGTAATCAAGTGATAACCTAATAATTAACTTAGGAGGGGTTGGGTAGCTATCTTATTAAATAAGATAATTGGATGCCTCACCCATGCCTATAGTGCTCATTCAGGCTAAGGATGGGATGAGAAGGCCTGGTTGGCATGATCAACTTTCTTGTCTTCACGAAAGGATAGTTGGTTCCGCATGTGTCACCCTATCGGGCCGGTGCCTAGAGAGAGGCTGCTAGGATAACCATAGATGGGGACCGGCGTCTAGTGAGAGATAGCTAGGATAACCCATGTCAAGACCATGCAATGACACTCTACCTACTACAATCTATCTTTCCCTCTTGTGTTCTTTCCTCTTTGTTCTTGACTGCCTCTGGGAGCTTTGATTGAGATACTTGTGATATTTATTTTGACTGTGTTGTTGGAATTTGTATTGGTCTTTTACCTATTTGTATTTACCATCTAGACTGTTGTCATTGTGGGACCTCATTGTTATCTCCTAGCACGGGGGGTGGGCCTTAGGGTTCCATATGGTCAGGTGGTTGTGCTTTATTCCATTGGTTCTCTGGTGTCATGGCTTGTGAGTAAAGAAGATGTATCTCTCATGATTCTAGTTTGCACCTGTATTTGAAGATAGATATTCATATTATTTGCATCTAGATCTTTTGTATCAGTGGAATTCATTATGTAATTTGATGTATTCAGAAAAAGAGCTTTTGAACAATGTAATTATGTAATTTCCCTTGTATGATAAACTATTTTGTACTTGTAATTTTTATTGCAAAAATGTTGATGTATTTATCTGATGATGTAATAAAAGATGTTAGTTTGACTCATTTGAATTATCTAAATGAGCTATGTATGTTGTTAATTTGTTAAAATGCGACAATGCAACTATGTAATCCCTAGAGATGTTAGTTTAACTTGTTGCTATTAGACGATGTTATGTTTTGTTATCATTACTTCTATTTAAAAAAAAATCACCCTACTTATTGCTTAGTTGAACTTATCTCTAGGGTTTCATGGCGGGGAATTATAGAAGGTGAGTTATTCTTTTCTCAAAACCTTCGAATGTGAAGCATTTGTACATGTAGATTTTGAAAATAGAACCAAGCTGGATGCAAAATCAAAAAAATGTACCTTTGTTGGAAATGGCATTGATGAATTTTGTTATAGGCTTTGGGATTTTGAAAATCAGAAAATTGTGAGAAGTAGGGATGCTGTATTCAATGAGAAGGTGTTGTACAAAGATCAGTTGCAGCAACATGAGAAGAAAGAAAATGATTATGTGGTGCTGGATGATAGTCTAGATAATGATGTTCCAGTGGTTCCTCATGCTCCGCAACAACAATAAGAAATACCACAAACTCTAGTGAATGTTAGACTATCAACAAGGCTAAGTAGACCTCCTAAAAGGTTTTCTCCCTCTTTGTATTCTATTTTGTTAATAGATGTTGGTGAATCGGAATGGTATGATGAAGCTATGCAGGTGGATATAAAGGTTTAGTGGGAGCTTTCAATGAAAGAAGAAATGGACTCCTTGCTAAAAAATTAGACTTGGGAATTATGTAAGTTGCCTGCAAGTAAAAAGGCTTTAGCAAACAAATGGGTTTATAGGATGAAAGAGGAAGATGGAGCTAAGAAAAGATTTAAAGCTAGGTTAGTTGTAAAAGGATTTGTACAGAAAAAGGGTATTGATTTTGATGAGATATTTCCTCTGATTATCAAGATGACTTCTATTCGTACTGTTTTAAGTATTGTGGTTGTTGAAGACTTGCACTTGGAACAACTAGATGTGAAAACTACTTTCTCCATGGTGATTTAGAAGAGGAGATATATATGGAACAACCCCAAGGATTTGAGGTCAAACGTAAGAAAAAACTGGTGTGCAGATTGAAGAAGAGTTTATATGACTTGAAACAAGCACCTCAGTAATGGTATTTGAAATTTGATAGTTTTATGGCTAAGCAAGGCTACAGCCGGTGTAATTCTGACCATTGTGTTTATTTTAAGAGGTTGGATACTGACAACTACATTATTTTATGTTTATATGTTGATGACATGCTTGTAGCAGGGTCTAACATGGATCACATAAGAGAGTTAAAACAACAGTTAGCACAATTAGTTGCTATGAAGGATTTGGGGGCAGCAAAACAAATCCTTGGTATGAAAATTTGTAGAGATTAAAAGAACAAAAAATTGACTCTATCTTAGGCTGATTATGTTGAAAAGGTGTTTTAGAGATTCCATATGAAGAATGCAAAAACTGTCAGCACACCTTTGCCTAGTCATTTGAAATTGACTAAGGAGATGTGTCCTAAGACACAAGAGGAGGAAGAAAAAATGTCCAAGGTACCATATGCTTCAGCTGTAGGAAGTTTAATGTATGCCATGGAATGCACGAGACCAGATATTGCACATGCTGTAGGAGTCATAAGCAGGTATATGAGTCATCCTGGATTGGAGCATTGGAATGCGGTAAAATGGATTCTCAGATATTTGAGAGGTACATCCAATAAACACTTATGTTTTGGGGGCTCTAATACTGATTTAGTAGGCTATGTGGACTCAAATTTGGCTGGGGATGTTGATAAAAGATGGAGTACTACAGGTTATATCTTTACTGTAGGTGGGACAACGGTGAGTTGGATCTCTAGGTTACAAAAGGTGGTTGCTTTATCCACCACGAAGGAAGAGTATGTAGCTAAAACATAGGCAAGCAAGGAGATGATATGGCTGCAATCTTTCATGGAAGAATTGGGCAAACAATAGGCTAACAATTATTTGTTTACATATAGTTAGAGTACCATACATCTTGCAAAGAATTATGCCTTACATTCAAAGACCAAACACATACAGCTAAAGTATCACTTCATCCGGTCGATGTTTGATGATGGACAGTTACGGCTGGAAAAGATCCATACCGATGAAAATCCAATAGATATGTTTACAAAGGCAGTAACAAGGGAGAAGCTGAGATTCTCTTCAGCTTCGGTTGGTCTTCAAGACTAAAAAATAATAAAATTAGAACAACAGAGTCTAGGGTGCTTATTTCCAGTGGGAGCTATAGAGTCAGTGGTGTTATGATCAGTCTCCAAGTGGGAGATGATATGGTGTGGAGTTTGATTAGTCTCCAAGTGGGAGATTGTTGTTATATGGAGCCTAATTAGACTCAAAGGTTAAATTTACCCCCTTTTATCGGTGTGGTTTCCCCCCAAATTATTTAATAGGTTCAAGGGGTAGTGCCCCTTGCGGGGGTTTGGGGGCAGTACCCCCAAAACCTCCAAGGATTTTTAATTTTTTAGTAAGGTGTCAGGAGTTATTTTTCTATTGGCTGACATAAAAAACCTTATTTTTGTAATTGACATAAGGCTTGATAAAGCAACTAAGGGTTAGGGTTTCCATTGATGTATTGTAGTATTTTGTAGTGGTATTGAGTTGCAAGGATTGCTAGTTGTAATCGGTTTGATTTATCGGATAATAATATTGGACTCTCTATTGGTGGATGTAGCCCGAGTTTGGGTGAACCACGTTAAACTTGTCTCTTGCTGTTATTATTTCTATGTATTTCCATTCCTCTGTTTAATCTTTATTTGCATTTAATTGATATCTTTTGCTGGCTAACCCTAACACCTGCTCACTTGGCCCTTTGTCGGCAAATCGTTGAATTGACGAACTTGTGAAAATGCCAACTTTTGAAGAGTTCACGAAACATGGAAATTGCCAATAAAAGGAAAGAGCTTTCCTTTACTTAGTTAATTTTGAGCCTCCCTGCCTTAGTCAGTGAATCGGCCAGTCGATGAACTAGCTAGTTTGCGAACCTAGACTTTTGTCAACAAAGGCCCAAAAGGGGCTAAAACTAAGGTAAAAACTTAGAAATTTCTAAGTTTTTTTGGTTTTTTGTGAGGATTATACCTAGGAATTTTTAGGGATTCTTGTAAGGGATTCCACCAAAATTTGAAGGATATAAGACACCTTTAAGGGATTTCATCAAGATTTCCAAGCTAGGCTATTTGACTCTGGGAAGGGGAAAAATAGTTCAACATTTTGGTGACCTCTTAGGAATGTTTTCTTGCTAAACAATTGGACTAGTGACCTTAAGAATCCATTGGGCATGGAGTCAAAAAAGGGACTGCAGTAGGTCAAAATAACTAAAACCCTACCTTCAAAACAACACTAAAAAGGGTAACGAGGCCTGCATTCTCCTAATGAGAGTGCAACCTATGCAACAACACTTAGGAAAAGGGAAAACTAAAGAAAAACAAAATTAAAATAGTATGTATAGAATCTCAGACCAACCTTAGAGGTAAGGTTTGAGATGGATCCCATTGACTACAATCGGTAGAACTTCACCATCTAGCCTTGAAAGAATGAAAGCATTGGCTTGCTTGTAGCTGATGATGATAAATGGCCCACTCCAAAGTGCATCAAACTTAGTGTGGCCTCCAAGTTTGGCTCAGTCAGTGTCCCATTTCAGAACAAGATCACCCTCCTTGAAAGTTTGAACCTTGGTCTCCTTTTCAAAATACCTCTTGGTCTGCTTTTGATGTTCTTCCAAGGTAGACATGGCTAACTATCTATATTCTTCTAATTTAGTCAATTCAGCCATTCTTATAGACTTAGCATCTTCTCCTTCCAGTTCTAATTGTTGAGCCAATTCTAATGCAGGAAGTTCCAAAGATATAGGCAATCCTCCCTTCCATACACAAGAACAAAAGGGGAGTTACCAATGGCTCTCTTGTAAGTGATCCTATCAGCCTAAAGAGCTACTTTGATCTTATTGTGCCATTGCCTCAGGTTTGTTTCCATGGCCCTCTTTAGGATTTTAATCAAGTTCTTGTTAGTGGATTTAACCAACCCATTACCTTGGGGGTAATAGTTGGATGAAGTCTTCAAGAACACATTGTAGTTTAGAGCCCAATCAACAATTCTAGAACTAGTAAAATCTTTTACATTATCAAAAATAATGGTGTGAGGAGCTCCAAACCTTATCATGATTTCTTCCAAGAAATCTTTGATTGTTGACTCAATGGCCTCTTTGAGTGGGACTGCTTCAACCCACTTATGACCAGCACTATAAGTAGGGTTTATCATGCCAATGAAGTCTAATCCACACTGTGAGAAGGGTTGGTCTACCTAAATAGGATGGAGTGGGAGGGCTGCCAATCTTTTATTTCCAACAAAGAGAGCACACTCTTTGCACTTTCTTACTTGTATATGGGCATCATTGAATAATGGGGGCCAAAATACCCTCATTATTTTCATTGTTATAGCTCTAGTAAAGAAGTGACCTCTAGCTGGGCCAACATGAAACTCACTGAGTAATCTACCAATCTGATATTCTTCTATACATCTCAGTAAGACTCCATCTAGGTTTCTCTTGAAGAGAACACCATCCACCAAAGCATAAGGAATAGACTGCAGTTGGAAGTGTCTTCTTTTGGTTCTATTTAATTCATGGAGATACTCACCAGTGGATATGAACTTGGCCATATTTGCTATCCAAGAACTCACAACTGCTAATTTAGTAGTAGGTTCTACCTCATTCAAATGGTAGGATGAACTCACTTCATCTACAGTGGTCTGAGTTAGATGTTCACACAACCCTCTACCTCTAATAAGCTTAGTGGCTTTGATATCACATCATGCTCTAAGATCTTAGTGACCTAGCTCGATCTCTTTTCACTAATTTTAATGCCCATTATATAATCTCTCACACTAGGATGAGAAACTAAAACTTTGATATGATTATTTTCTAGAATATCTCTAAATTTTTTTAAGTCTTTAACAATGGAAAATACTTGCTTATCCATGGGACTATATCTAACCTCATAGTCTTTCAAGGTCTGACTGAAGAAGGCTAGGAGTTGCTCCATTCCTTGTTCATTCTATTGCATCAGGATAGTAACAATGTTTCTCTCTCCTCCATGTGCATAAAGGATGAAGTCCTCATAATTTGGGTTCATGAGAGTAGGACCTTGAGCAATCTCTTCTTTGATCTTCTCAAAACTATCCTTCCCTTCTTTAGTCCATCTAAAGACATCATCTTTCTTAAGCATAAGGGTTAGAGCTTTTACCAAGCTAATACAATTAGGAATGAACTTTCTAACAAAATTACTCTACCCCAAAAATGATTGTAAATCCTTTTTGCGAGCAGGTAGAGGAAGAGAAAGAAGAGCAGATGTTCTTTCATGATCTATGGAGATCCCATCCTTAGACACTAGATGGCCCAGAAGCTTACCCTGAGCAACAACAAAAATACATTTTTTAGGGTTCAGAGACACCCCAAACTCTCTACATCTTTGGAAGACTTTCTCTAGATGCTCCATATGGTTTTCTCCTCTCTTGGAGAAGACTATGATATCATCCAAGTAAATTAGGATGAACTTTTTTATAAAACCTTTGAAGGCAATCTCCATTACCCTCTGGAATGTGGCACCAACATTAGGAAGACCAAATGGCATTTTTGCATATGCCATGGTTCCCCATTTAGTTGTGAATGCTATTTTAAATCTATCTTCCTCTTTGACAAAGATCCGGTTATAACTAGATAAGCCATCAAGTAGTGAAAACTTCTCTTCCCTACAATAGTTTGCAAAATTTGATCCATAGAGGGCAAAGGGTAGTGATCCTTCAAGGAAGCACGATTCAGGTCCCGAAAGTCTACACAGAATCTTATCTTACCATTTTTCTTTCTCACAAGCACTAGATTAGCAACCCAAGTGGAGTATTTAATGGGAAAAATAATTCTTGTTTGGATGAGATTTGCAAGCTGTTTTCTCATAAGTAGCTCAATCTTAGGGTTTATGGGTCACTGCTTCTGACGGATGGGCTTGGCATTTGGATTCAAAACTATGGCATGTTGAGCAACATCTAGATTAAAACCTTTTAGGTCTTTATAACTCCATGCCAAAACAACACTATATTTCTGAGAAAGGTGTATAAAATCTTATTGTTTAGCATCACCACATACCTTTCCTAGCAGTAACTCTTTTCCTTGGGCGAAAACAACCTTCTGATAATCTTCTTTTCTGAATGTCATGTTCTTTCTCTTACCCTTAAATTCATCATCAGGGCTGAAAATGGCTTCAAGAGTGACTAAACCCTTGGGCAGCTTGTTGGTTTGCAGCTAATTGATTTGGTCGCCATAACCCTCTTGTAGCTTGGGTTGTACTATGGATGAGAACTCAACTTCATTATGGATGAAGCTTGCAATCTGCTCATTTCTATCAAAAATTTGCCAATGTATATCATTGTTAGGAACAAAGGGCCTGACTACTATCTTAACATGTTGATCAGGACCCTAAAACAAATATGTAGTTGGAGAAAACTAAGTCCCAACTATTGCTAATTAGTTTGCCTCACCATTCAATTTCCTTGGGATTACCTAAAGGTTGAAAGCATCAAAACTCTCAAACAGGCCCCAAACTCTATGTCTGTAAGCTCTAAGAAGCTGATTTTTAGTAGAACATCTTTCTTTGACCTATTGACCACCAAATTAGTGTCTCCAAAGATCTCTAAATGCATGATGTTCTTCTTCTTAGCAAGTAGTAAACCATGGATTAATGCCTCATACTCTGCTACATTGTTTAGGCAAGAAAAATGTAGTCTATGAGCAAAATATAGTTTCTTACCAGTTAGAGAGACTAGTAAAACCCCTACACTAGCTCCATTTTTTCTCTTTACACCATCAAAGAACATTTTCCTGTTGATAATTGAGAGGGGGGGTGAATCAGTTATCCTAATTATTTCCCTTATTGAACTTTCTTTTTAATTGATGCAGCATAGAATCAAACACAAAAACATTAATCATGAAATAAGAAACACATGACACAGTATTTTTGACGTGGAAACCCTGTTAAGGGAGAAAACCACGGGGTGATTAACCCAAAATTATTCTCTGTTAGAAGAATAGGAAATTACAAAATGGCACTTGCCAATTAGGGCTCACTGCCCGAGCACACTGCTCACAAGAGGCCCACTGCCTACAAGAAGACACACTGTCTACAAAGTGATAAGAATCACAGTCTTGAACTGATTGGAAGCATCTGCATATGCTGGAGTTCAGTTCCGGTTAGGCTCAGTACACTGATCTGCTGCACTTCATCTTTCCTCTGTTCTTTATTCTGCTATCTTTCACATACCGGATCCTTTTTGCTACCTCTGCTCTATTCTGGACTTATTCGCATATATCTTCACACACTCACTCTCTTCACAACTAAATCCATCCTCTATATATATCCGCACAAGTAATTTCATCACCTTTCTAGTCGGCATCCGGAACAGTCTAGTTTCTTACAAACTCTTGTTCTGTCGGCTGAATCCTTCCTCACCAAGCAATGCGGATCAAGCATATACTTGTAGATATCATTAATCATGTTGGCCAAACATGATTCATGCCTTCACAACCTCTATCATCAACAGTAACACATCCGGAAAGTAGTCTGATACTCTGTCAGTCAGTTCTTCCTCTATTTTCACTGTCTCTCAGGAATCCGGTACTCAACTATTCATATCTTTTTCCTTGTCCATCACCGGAGGCTAAATCCTTGGAATATACCACTCAAGGTAGTCCTCTTGACTTCCCCAAATCCGCACTACACCAAGACACTTCCTCTGAGAGATCCGGACCAATCTGTCGGACCTTGCCACATGCTCTGTTCTTGTTCACCGGACCACAACAATCTTTATTCTAACTTCCGGTAGAGACACATTATGACTTGCGGATATGTGGGATGACCTTTGTTGCCATCAATGACAACAACCATGAATCCATATAGTGTCTCTTGCCAACAATCTCCCCCTTTGGCATTGATGGGAACACTTAGTGAAAAATGACTAAGTGTTTTCACTATGCTCCCCCTTTGCTGATGCTCTGTCTTTATATACAATTTCTGGAACTCCCCCTTAGTTGGATTCCTCATTTTTCACTGCTCCTCACTCCCCCTTTGACATCAATGGCAAAGGGTAGGGTCCGCACACCAAAATTTTCAAAAATTTTCTATATATAGCCGCATATTTACATACTCACATGTACTGAAGAATGTCTGCAAAGGATGTCTGCAATTGGATCATTTCTGTAGCCCAACTTTGCTTCATTCTATCCAAAATTGAAATGTGACCACTTAACAAAAATGCAAAAGCTTCTGCCCGCTTGAGATCTGTCGGATCTTTTGTTTGGGCGGTGGTCTGAGCATCACTGATGGCCTCATGCATAGTTTCCAACTTAGGGATTATAATCCTTCTAAGTTCTCCCATCCGGTTAGTGATGTTCTTCCTTTCCTTCTCAAGATTCTTTATTTCATTCAAGACTGCAATAGTCTGACATTCTTGATTTATTATAGAGGAAGAGAGAGGATCAAAACTTTGAGATAAGCTTTGTAGCTTATCCTGTTCCTCTTTTATTTTCTTGTCAAATGCTGCTGTTGCCTTTGACCAGGATATACAAAATTTGTAGATGTCACCGCCATCCTTAAGAGCATTCTCTAAGCTCTTTATTCCAATGCTTACAATCTTCCTATCTTTAGAGATTAATTCTAATATTTCTGAAAATCTCTTATCCAAAAATTCCTTCCGGACCTTTTCTTCAGCTGATTTTTCTAGAGAATCAAAATGTGTATCAACACTGCTGACTAAGGTTTTTAGATTACCGGAAGTGGAGGCTGTCGGATCTATCTGGATTGATGGCATAATCTTTACAAGTACTCCGGAAGCAGCCTCTATCAACTCACAGTCTTCCATATGAGACTTCAGGAGTTTTTCATTTGCCTTGGCATTTGCAAATGAAGCTATCTTCATTGTTTGTACCGGAGAGAGAGAGTCAAAGTCGAATGGGCCTTTTAGAAGCTCCGGTTCATCAATCTCTAAAGTTTCTTTGCTCAAAAATTGTTGAACAGTTTGTGCAGTGTCTCTTGCCGGAGACAAATGTTTCTTTTCTTCTGCAGTCTTGGAACTGTCAACCTCTTTGTCTTTCACCACTGCTTCCTTCTCCTGTAATTGCTCTTCTTCTTTGGATCCGGAGACTGTAGGGGAAACCGGAGGAGAGATGTTTGTCTGTTCAGGGCTCACTTCTTCCGGAATAGATGATTCCAAATCAGCAGCTGTTTCTGCACCTAAGTCCTCTACAACAGGAAGATTGAACCTTTTGAAGGCCTTCCGGAGGATCTCTTCTGTCTCTTGGGCCACTCTGTCAGTCTCACCAAGCATGAGTTGATTCATCCTGGCTTTACTTCTGAACTCATCTTTGCAGTCCTTGAAGATAATGTTCATTGTCTTGGGATCAATTTGAGGATATAGCTGAATAGCTATCTGCTCCCGGATCTCAAGATCTTTAGCATGAGCATTATTCTTTCTTACTTCCAATTCCTTTTCTAGGCTTTTAGGAATAAGAGATATGATCTCAATGAAAGCCTTATTATATATGTTAAGATATTTGACTGTGGCTTCCTGCAGAGTCTTTTGGTCAGCCTCACTGAAGTCATCATAAGATTCAGTCATTGGTTGAAGGTTTCCATCCACCGTGACCGACTTGATTACATTCTCTAGAGACAGAGTGGGCTTTTCAACAGATACCTCCGCCATTTCATCCTTGTCTTGGCCTGTGGAGGGTTTACCGGATCCTTTCTTCTTCTGTTTCTTTATTTCTCTTACTCCCTCATCTGACTCTGTTTCCTCTTCATCCTTTTGGCTTCCATAAGCCCTTGTGGCTTTTGTCTTGGATCTCTTACCGGATGCCTGGACTTCCGGTTTAGAACTTTTGGTTGTGGGAGGTGCAGATCTCTTTGATGATCTGGTCCGGGTGGGAGCTTCAACCGGAGCACTTTCTTTACTTTTCTCTTCTTCCTCAGCCTTCCTCCTCTTTTCCTGGCTGGCATCAAGTGCCTCTTTTGAGATGCCTAGGCCTTGAGCAATGTGCTCTACTTCTTTTCTCACCTTTCTTTTAATCTCAGGTTCCCTGAGTTCTACATGTATTTTTACACTCAGCTCCTCAAAGGTTCCAAACCTTTCTGCCTTAGGATCTTTAGGCTGACATAGCATGTGTTGAACATGCAGCTCCACTATCTGTTCATCCACTTCATACCCCATGGGCATGATCCAGACAGTCCTTGGCTCCACTGCCTCCATTAGGCATTGATCAGTGTCAACCATAAAGCACACTGAGTCTTTGTATTTTTCAACAAGAGACTGGGGAATTCTCTCTCTTGCTTGCATCATGCTCTGAAAGTTTTTGAAGTATCCCCATAGAGCTGTATTTCTCGCTTTTGCATCCCCAATTCCATGCAAATAGTCTCTTATCTGGACTGCAACAGGTTTGTCATTCTGCCATACCCATCCACTTGATCCGGGTAGCTCATTCATGAAGTAGAAGAATAGACATACAATAAGAGTACCATACTTAAAGGAATTCTTCTTATCCTTCTTGATTTTCTGTATATTTTCCATTAATTGGCTTAGCAGTAGTTCGCAGAGATCATATTCTGCATTCTTTCTTAGCATTTCATAGGCAGTGTATATTGCAGTTCTGGATACAGAATTCTCCCTGCTGGAGTGATAGATCTTGTATCCTATTATCATGGATGCATATTTGATATCCGGATCCGAAATATCTTCAATGGTCATTGCCCTCTTATCAAATTTTGATCCGGTGGCCTCAGTTACAATGTTGTTCTTGACAGATTTGAGGATAGGTATCCCTCCGGAAGAGTATAGACCAGTTACTGCTCTAATTGCCTCTTTTGTGATCTTGCAGGGTCTATCTAGCCATAGAAAGTTGTCATGCATCCTGCTCAGTACATACCGGACCCATTCATCTTCTTCAAAGCAGGGGAAATGAATAAATTGCTCAAATTGTTTCTTCTGGATATCCTTATACTCTGGTTTAAGCTCAAAAGCATTGTCTATCAGTTGCTTGTGATAGAGGTCTCTTAATTTGAATTCCCCAAATTCCTCAATGCTTGCATGTATGTAAACCCTAATGTCTTCAGTATGTAAAACTCCGTGAGGAACACTAGAGAAGGCTCCTAGTGGATCTACCTCCAATGATTTGTAGGGATGTTTCTTGAATGAGGGGCGAGGTCTATCAGAGATCTTAACTATGTTTGGAGTAGCCATTCTTCAAAGATTTGCAGTGAGGTAATGAAAAACGGAGAATACCTTATGCGCCTTCGACTTGCACGGAGTGATTGGATTGATTTCTTTATGCAATGACTTCGGCAGGAGATCCTTGGTGTGCTTGATGAACCTTGTTGCAGAGCTCCACTTTTCGCTTCTTCTCGAGTGCAGAATGAGCAAATGACTTTTGAGAAATCCCTTAAATTGCTCCGCGAACCCTAATATCTGTCTGTAATAAATGCTTCACCTACATCATTCCGGTTTGCCTTGTCTGGATAGCTTGGAGTATCCCGGATTAGTCCTGATCTGTGGATATCATCCGGATCTTTCAATCATGAATAAATCAAGGTAACATATTACAAGAACATCCCAAACACTCTGTCCAATCCGCAGAACAAGATAGTGCATTTCTGGATCTTTCCGGACCTTTTTGTAATCCTTTATCATACCGGAGCATCTCCCTGAACAGGTCTTATTTGATCGATCACAGCTTCTTCATAACTCCATGTGGACCTCTGAAAACTTGACTGAAGTATCTCAAGACTCATATCTACAAACCCTTTGATCCGCATCTTGTGCCACATCCGGCACCATTTGTTTGGCTGGGGGAACAAGATTTTCTTTGAGTCTCCCCCTGAGCCTGAGCTCACTTTTTAATTTCCGGAAGAAATATCAGCACCAGAGTCTGGTGCGGATCCAACCTCTACATTCTCTGAACTTTTCTTCACCCAAATCTTGCTCATCTGATTCCTAACCTCATCCGCATTCATCTTTTGTTTACCCTTGTCTTGATTCTGATTATACACCGGACCTCTTTTGTCCTGATTCTTGTTTCTGCAGACTTTAGCATTATGACCGGACCTATTGCAGATTTGGCAAATAACATTTCTTTGCATATTTGACTGATATCCTCTTGATCTGCATTGATTAGCCATATGACCTACTCTATTGCATGTGAAGCATCTACCTTTGAATGATTTGTTTACTTGCATAATTCTGCATTCATGGGATTTGTGTCCATACCTTTTGCAGTTGAAGCACTGTCCGGAGAAGGATGAATTAATTTGATTCATTCTCATTCTGCACTGATTAGCTCTGTGACCAAAGTGGTTGCAGCTATGGCAGTATCCATTGAAGGATGGATATCTTTGAGCATTTGGCTGTCTTACCGGAGGTCTTCTAGGCCTGCTCCTTGGATTTTCTGATCCAAGATTCTTCTGACCGGATCCGGAGCTTTCTCCTTTCTCATATCCTAAACCATACTTGTCATCTGTCCTCTTTTGACTTCCAAGGAGAACTTCAAGTTGAGCAGAACTTATCTTGAATTTCTCTTTATATTCATTTGCTGTTTGAAGGTCTCTTTTGAGAGAGGCAATTTGATCCTCAAGTTTTTCTTCATTATCTTTGGCATCTTCAAGATCAGATTCAAGATGTCTGATAATCCTGTCCATCTGGTGGCATTCTTCTGATTTTTCTTTAAGAGATTGTCTTAGATTGTCTTCAGCCTTTCTTTTTTCTTCAATCTCTTGAGTAAACTTTATAGTTCCTGATTCCATTTCATGTCTTAACATAATGACTTCTTTTGATAACTTTTCACATAACTTGGTTTGCTCAGTCAATTCTTCATTTGTATTGCTTTCTTCACTTTGTCTTGCCAACTGTTGGAGCAGCTCCTTTCTCTTTTTCATAGAGAGACTTAATTTGTCTTTTAATTCTCTCATGAATTCATCAGCCTGTTTGAGTCTTTCCTTTAATTCACTGACTTCAGAATTTGACTGTTCAAGATCCTCAAGAGCAGTCTTGAGTTGCTCCCTTAAACCATATGCATCCATTTGAAATCCCAGATCTTCCTCAAGCTGTTAGGCTCTATTAGGAGGAACTTAGCTCTGATACCAATTGTTGATAACTGAGAGGGGGGGGGTGAATCAGTTATCCTAATTATTTCCCTTATTGAACTTTCTTTTTAATTGATGCAGCATAGAATCAAACACAAAAACATTAATCATGAAATAAGAAACACATGACACAGTATTTTTGATGTGGAAACCCTGTTAAGGGAGAAAACCACGGGGTGATTAACCCAAAATTATTCTCTGTTAGAAGAATAGGAAATTACAAAATGGCACTTGCCAATTAGGGCTCACTGCCCGAGCACACTGCTCACAAGAGGCCCACTACCTACAAGAAGACACAATGTCTACAAAGTGATAAGAATCACAGTCTTGAACTGATTGGAAGCATCTGCATATGCTGGAGTTCAGTTCCGGTTAGGCTCAGTACACTGATCTGCTGCACTTCATCTTTCCTCTGTTCTTTATTCTGCTATCTTTCACATACCGGATCCTTTTTGCTACCTCTGCTCTATTCTGGACTTATTCGCATATATCTTCACACACTCACTCTCTTCACAACTAAATCCATCCTCTATATATATCCGCACAAGTAATTTCATCACCTTTCTAGTCGGCATCCGGAACAGTCTAGTTTCTTACAAACTCTTGTTCTGTCGGCTGAATCCTTCCTCACCAAGCAATGCGGATCAAGCATATACTTGTAGATATCATTAATCATGTTGGCCAAACATGATTCATGCCTTCACAACCTCTATCATCAACAGTAACACATCCGGAAAGTAGTCTGATACTCTGTCAGTCAGTTCTTCCTCTGTTTTCACTGTCTCTCAGGAATCCGGTACTCAACTATTCATATCTTTTTCCTTGTCCATCACCGGAGGCTAAATCCTTGGAATATACCACTCAAGGTAGTCCTCTTGACTTCCCCAAATCCGCACTGCACCAAGACACTTCCTCTGAGAGATCCGGACCAATCTGTCGGACCTTGCCACATGCTCTGTTCTTGTTCACCGGACCACAACAATCTTTATTCTGACTTCCGGTAGAGACACATTATGACTTGCGGATATGTGGGATGACCTTTGTTGCCATCAATGACAACAACCATGAATCCATATAGTGTCTCTTGCCAACATTTCCATGGGCCATTAGAGTCATCATGCAACTTAAGTACATAAGGGACTAAAGAATTCCCCTCATGGATCATGTAGGTGCCCAAGTTAGTTGCCTTAGCAGTGTCATGAGGATCAAAATCATAGTGATCCCTTACCCACTCATGAAGAAAAAGATCAGGGGTCAGAAGAGGTGAAGATACTATCTCAAGAGACTCTAAATCATGCACTTCCTCACCTTGAATCATAACATTAGGGTTCACTTGGCTATGGTCATAGTTCTCCACATGATAGTTTGAAATTGGTTCAGCCTTGATGGTAAACCTTGTGCCATATTTGGTTCTCAATAGCATATGAGACCAGTCAGAAAAAAGATAGCCACCTACCTTGGATGTGAAGTCTCTTGACAAGTAAATAGCAAAGAAATGAGGAAGATCAATGACTGAAATGTCTTGACTGAAAGTCAATTTTGGACAGGCATGCAAAGTTAGGTCTAGTCCTTTGATCACTCCTACAGTCTTCACAGAATTTCCATCCAACTGTAATACTCCTGATGAAATAGGGGTATACTTGATGCCTAATGCATCAGCTATCTTCTTGGGCATAATTGAAACACTAGCTCCCGAGTCAATCATATAATTGTGCACTAGAAACTTGCCAATGATTAGAGACAAGTAGAAAGGGGATAGTTTCTTTGCTAAACTCACTTGCTCTTCCATTGCTTGTACAAGACTAACTGGGCTCTTTTCTTTTTGCTTTGCTGATGATTTAGTTGGTACTGATTCAACTGATGGGAATTGCCTCAAGGCTTCTTGTAACAAATCCCTTTGAGAGGGGATTGACATTACTTCCCATATCGAGACATTTATATTTGTTTTCTTCATCTGTTCCAAAATATTTAGGGGAACAGTTTCTACCTTATGCATTAAGGGAATCCATGTTCCCTTCTTTGATTGATCTGCGCTTGTTTAGGCACTTTTGGGCCTAATAGAATTCCTTTTGCAGCAATAGATTTATTGCTCTAAATTGGATTTGTAGCACTGGCCACCTTTTCCTTTGAAATAGGCTCTTTTTGTAACATAGTAGGCATGGGGCTATCCTCCAACTACCTCTTTTTTGATCTAGTGTTGTCTGCAATACTACTTATAGGCATGATCACACTGTCCATTTGTTGATTGACAACACAAAAGTCCTCAGGAGTCCATAGCATCATATTGGCATCAGAGGTAGCCTCATTTGATAGCTTAGGGTTGCTATTTGTTGCTTCTACCAATGATGCCTACTGGGTATGAAATTTTTGCACCATTAAAGCCTTTTCTTGTGCTCCAAAAGCACAAGTGGACTTATTGTGAGGTTGGTTGCAAGGGTAGCACCAATCTGCCTCTTGGGCCAGATTATTTTGGGTAGGGACTAAAAGGAAGCTAGGTGTGTGAAAAACACTTCCTACACTAATCTATTGAGGAGAGGGCTATGCAAATTCAAATTTATCCTAACTATTACAACAATGTTAAACCATTAACAAGAGATATTGCAGTAAAACACAAGAACCAAAATGTAGACAGAAGAAGAGAGACAAAGATTTACGGTGGGGAAAACCCTTATCGGGTGAAAAACCCCAAACTCAGAAACCTGCACAATGTATTAACAAATCTGAAAGAATGTTTACAATACACTTGCAATGCAAGATCCAATAGCCTTTGACACTTGTGTCTAGAGTCAATCCGGCAGCATAACAGTACCTGTGAACCTCTGATTCAAACTTCGTCTCCAAGCACCTGTATATAAAGGAAATACAAGGTAATATTGGACCTATCTTGGAATGGGCATCCAACATGGCATCTTGGACCAAAACCCATGCCTAGGGACACTTTGTCAACATTGTAGAATGTGTCTAACACTTGTCCATAGCTCCCATCCCAAAGAGGTTGCCTATTTCCAAAATGGGCTATGACAGATGCTCTTACAACACTTACGACCATCATAGAATCTGTCATAGTGGTTACAACTTACAGCTGTAAGAGAATCTGTCATACACATGCTATAAATAGCATATTCTCTTACAACATGTCATATTCCACCTTGGGGCACCCAAAATGCCTTATTCAAAGATGCTACATGACACATGTCATCACTTGTCTTACAACCTTCTATTCTTGACTCTTACATGTCATAGATTCGTCATAGGAATCCGTCATAACCATTTCGGTCAAACATTCCTTACACAAAATAGAAGATGCTGACACATGGCAGAATATTCCTACCACTAAGTGGGATGCCTATCTCCTCATGTGAGGACAAAAATACAAGTTGTCATAATCCATGTAGGATTGACACATCACCGTGCCACATCTCACAACATGACAATATGGATTTTCCAAATATTTACAACATAGGCAATTAAATAATAAATATAAACATTACAAATGTAGAGAATTACCAAGGTTGATATACCTTAATTTCCAACATTCTCCCACTTGTCAAACACCTTGTAAGAGCTAATAGAAAAAAATAGGATTTAACTGCTATAGGCCGAGAGGGCCATAGACTCCGAACACCATCTGAACTTCTTTGTGCTAACTAGTTTCATTAATGCATCTAAAACATTCTTCAAAGTATCTACCTTCTCCAAATTTACCTTTCCATCCTCAACCATGTCCCTCATGAAGTGAAACTGAACATCAATGTGCTTGGTTCTAGCATGGAAAGTTGGATTCTTTGCAAGGCAAATTGCAATCTGACTGTCACAACTGATCGTGATCTGACCTGTATCAACACCAATATCTGAATACAATCTCTTAAGCCAAATGGATTCCTTACAAGCATGAGTTGCTGCCATATACTCAGCTTCTATCATGGACAAAGAAACAACAAGTTGTTGCTTACTCATCTAACTAATAGCACCACCAAACAGTGTAAAAACATAAGCACTGGTGGATCTCCTGCTGTCAATGTCACCTGCCCAATCTAAATCCACAAATCCATGAATATCAACAGAATGTGGAGGTCCTGAAACATTACCATGATAGCAAATGGAATACTCAGAAGTACCCATCAAATATCTGAACACTCGCTTAACTGCATCCCAATGAACCTGTCCAGGATTAGCCAAAAATTGACTAAGGACTCCCACTGCTTGGGCAATGTCTGGTCTTGTGCAGACCATAGATTACATCAAACTACCAACAACACTAGCATAAGGTACTTTGTTCATGTCCTCCACCTCACTAGAAGATTTTGGACAATCCTCAACAGACAACTTTGTCCCCAAAGAAATGGGAACACAGAATGGTCTACAATGTACCATGTTGAATCTGTCCAACACGGTCTTCACATACTTATTCTGGCTTAACCAAAGTTTTCTGTTGGTTCTGTCTCTTCTGATTTCCATACCTAAAATGTACCTGGCTGCCCCTAAATCTTTTATTTCAAACTGAGTTGACAACTGAGATTTAAAATCAGAAATCATATTCTTACCCTTCCCAATGAGAAACATATCATCAACATACAGTGCAACAATGAGAATACGTTCACCATCAAATTTATAATACACATAGTGATCCGATTTCAATCTCACAAATCCAATTGACAACACAAAGGCATCAAACTTCAAGTACCATCTCCTAGGGGATTGCTTCAAACCATACAAAGACTTCTTAAGTTTGCAAACCAAATTTTCTTTACCTTTCACCATGTAATGCTCTGGCTGTGACATGTAGATCTCTTCCTCCAAGTCACCATGAAGGAAAGCTGTCTTCACATCCATCTGTTCTACCTCCAAGTCATAAGCTGCTGCGAGAGACAACAGGAATCGAATGGATGTCAGCTTTGCAATGGGAGAGATGATCTCACCATAATCTATACCCTCCACCTGTGAATACCCCTTTGCAACCAATCTAGCCTTATACATCTCAACATTTCCATCTGCACCAATTTTCTTCTTTAACACCCATTTGCATCCAACGGGTTTCCATCCAGGAGGCAAAGGCACAAAGTCCCAAGTTTGATTCTTTTCCAAAGAAGCCATTTCTTCCTCCATGGCCTCCTTCCAGGAACCTGCATCCTTCATATCCAAAGCCTCTGATACAATTCTAGGTTCATCACTGTTAGTAATCAAAGCATAAGCACAACTAGAATCAAGCAATGTAAAACCAAACCTTTCAAGTTGCTTTCTTATCTGTGTAGACCTCCTCAAGAGCTGAGGTTGAGGTTCAACTTCTTCTTCTGAGCTTTTAGAGCTGCTAGAGCTCTCCTCATCATCAGGTCCAACATTGTCTTTTTGTTCAATCTTCTCAGGGGTGAGAGGAAACTGAACAACATCCTCTTTCTTTTCTTTTTCTTTTGGCTGCAAAACAGTGGAAGAAGGTGTAAGCTCTCTGAAGATGACACTTCTGCTATACAACATTTTTTCAGCCACGGGTCCCAAAGCTTGTATCCTTTCACACCAACACCATAGCTGATGAAGATACACTTAACAGCTTTGTTCTCCAACTTTGACCGCATCTCCCTAGGCACATGTGCATATGCCTCACAACCAAAAAAAATGAAGATGCCTTATTGAAGGCTTTCTACTAGACCACACCTCCATGGGTGTCTTTCCAAAAAAAGATGATGTAGGAGATCTGTTTACCAGATAGCAAGCAGTGGAAACAGCTTCAGCCCAAAACTTTTGTTCTAGACCAACTCCACTAAGCATACTCCTAGCCTTCTCCATTAGTGTCTTGTTCATCCTCTCTGCAACTCCATTTTGCTGTGGGGTGTATGGAGTTGTCTTGTGCCTTTCAATCCCAAGTTCCTTGTAATACTTATCAAATTCTGTAGAACAGAACTCACCACCGTTGTCAGTTCTCAAGCATTTGATCTTTTTACCAGTCTAATTTTTCAGCAAAGGCTTTAAACTCCTTAAACTTGCTATAGACTTCAGATTTGCTTCTAAGAAAATAAATCCATGTCCTTCTATTGTAATCATCTATAAAAGATACAAAGTATACAGATTTTGATAACGAAGGAACATTAATAGGACCAAATACATCAGAATGAATAAGGTCCAACACACTAGAAGACTTATGAGAACTCGAGTAAAACTGAACACAGTTTTGTTTTCCATAAATGTAATGTTCACAAAAGTCAAACTCAAGATTAAAATCATCTAACCCCTCAATGAGGTTCTTATTTTTTAGGGTACACAGACCCTTCTCACTAATGTGACCAAATCTCTTATGCCATAACATTGTCTTTTCTGCAGTAAGTTTAACTTCTAATGCACCATTACAACCATCAAGATTAGAAACAATAGATTTCTTCATTGCTCGTTAAGACGGTGGGGATGAAGTGACTGCTGCCCTCTTCCTTGAGTTAGAAGAGCTATTGCATTGTGCAATGCATGCTTCCAACTGAAACAGAGTACCTCTCCGAGTACCCTGAGCAAGCACCATAGATCCTCTTGTCATCTTGCATCCTTCTTTCGAAAAGATAACCTACACACCTGCATCATTCAAACTACTTACAGAAAGCAGGTTCCGTGCTAAGCCTGGGATGTACATAACCCCAGAGATCCCCTTTACTTGACCATCAAGGAATCAGATAGAGACTCTTCCATGACCAATGATCTTCAGATGAGAGTCATCACCCAAATACACCTTCCACCATCAAACTCCTCATACTTAGTGAACTAGTCTCGATGCGAGGTCATGTGGAATGATGCACTAGAGTCGATTAGCCACACATCATCAGATGCATGGGTTTCCAGGGTTGCAATGAAAGCATCACCATCATCTTGTGACTTGTCGAAATCTGAATCAGGAGCTTTCTTCTTTTTCTTCTCCTCCTCTTTTCATTCCTTTTAGAAATGCCCAATCTTGCCACAATTCCAACAAAGTGCCTTGGACTTTCTAGGAGATTTGGATCTCCCATGGGATTTGGATATACCCTTCTCATCTTTCTTGTCCTTCTTTTTCCCTTTCTCCTTGGGTCTTCCACGAATTGCAAGGGCCTCTTTGGCTACCTCAGAAGACTTTCTATGCATCTCTTTAGACAACATCAAAGAAACCACTTCTTCCATTTTGAATGTGGATGTGGTGCTTCCGATTGCCATGACAAGATGATCCCATGAGTCTAGTAGAGAACAAAGTAGGGTCATACATCGATCCTCCTCCATCTTTACACCAATAGATGTTAATTGTGCAACCAGCATGTTAAAGGCATTCATATGTTCAGCAACAGATCCTCTATTCTCCATTCGAAGAGAATACTTCTTTCTCAGAAAAAGTTTATTAACAAGGGATTTGGCTTGATACACATCCCGTAACTTCTTCCAAAGGAGTTTTGCAGTGGTCTCTTCATGGACATTTAACAACATAGAATTGGCAAGACTAAGTCTTATGAGACCCTTGGCCTTTCGATCCTTGAGATCCCAGTCAACTTGTGACATTGTAGCTGGTTTAGTTCCATTCACACTATCCCAAAGGTCTCAGTCAACTAACATGTCTTCCATCTTGAGCTTCCAAGCTTGAAATTATTGCCATTGAACTTCTCTACTTCAAACCTTCCTAATGTGCCTGCCATCTCCTTGCTGCAATAAGATACAAAATGCTTTGTACAGACTCCCACTCAACCTAAGATTAGCTCAAAAAACCCCTACCCAACAACTAGGACCAAAGGTGATCAAGCTCTGATACCAACTGAAAGGAAGGTAGGTGTGTAGAAAATGCTTCCTACACTAATCTATTGAGGAGAGGGCTATGCAAATTCAAAATTATCCTAACTATTATAGCAATTTTAAACCATTAACATGAGATATTGCAGCAAAACACAAGAACCAGAATGTAGACAGAAGAAGAGAGACAAAGATTTACGGTGGGAAAAACCCTTATTGGGTGAAAAACCCCACACTCAGAAACCTGCACAATGTATTAACAAATCTGAAAGAATGTTTACAATACACTTGCAATGCAAGTTTCAATGGCCTTCGACACTCGTGTCTGGAGTCAATCTGGCAGCATAACAGTACTTGTGAACTTGTGATTCAAACTCCATCTCCAAGCACCTGTATATAAAGGAAATACAAGGCAATATTGGACCTATCTTGGAATGGGCATCCAACATGGTATCTTGGACCAAAACCCATGCCTAGGGACACTTGGTCAACATTGTAGAATGTGTCTGACACTTGTCTACAACTCCCATCCCAAAAAGGTCACCTATTTCCAAAATGGGCTATGACAGATGCTCTTACGACACTTACGACCGTCATAGAATTTGTCATAGTGGTTACAACTTACAGCTGTAAGAGAATCTATCATACACATGCTATACATAGTATATTCTCTTACAACATGTCATATTCCACCTTGGGGCACCCAAATATACCTTATTCAAAGATGCTACATGACACATGTCATCACCTATCTTACAACCTTCTATTCTCGACTCTTACATGTCATAGATTCGTCATAGGAATCCGCTATTACTGTTTCAGTCAAACATTCCTTACACAACATAGAAGATGCCGACACATGGCAAAATATTCCTACCACTAAGTGGGACACCTATCTCCTCATGTGAGGACAAAAATACAAGTTGTCATAATCCATGTAGGATTGACACATCATCGTGCCACACCCCACAACATGACAACATGGATTTTCCAAATATTTGTAACATAGGCAATTAAATAATAAATATAAACATTACAAATGTAGAGAATTACCAAGGTTGAGACACCTTAATTCCCAACAGGGACTAGAGCCCTAACTGGATTTATAGTTGGAATCTGTTGGATAGGTCTAACTATTTGTAGAGGCTGAGCAAGGTTAGGATTTTGATACATATTAGGTAGGTAAACCTAATTCTAGTTTTGATTTCTATTGGGATTGTAAACCTAATTCTAATTTTAGTTAGAAGACTACCCCTGGTTATAATTTTGATGAGGTTTGGAGGCATTTTGAATAGCTATGCTATTTACTTTGTTGGTCAAATTGGCCATTAGGGTTTTAAGGTCATTCTCTTCTTGAGAAAGAGAGGAAGTGGAAATTTTAGGCTTTGGAATGGGAGCAATAATTAGTTGCTGAGATGGTGAAGGTAGCTCTAGGAAAATGGGTACAGGGGGTTTGGGAGCAATTTTCCCAGCCTGTATTAAACAATTTTCATCTCTCAAAGTTGTCTCATAGGCATCAGGTAGGGTTTGAGCACCCATAGATTACATCATTACAACAATATCAAAATTTAAAGCTCTTAAGAAATACAAAAAAGCACCTTGTGGAGATGGCATGAGGAGAGTTGGAATTCTCTCCTAGGTCCTCTGAAATTTGAAGTTAAAATCTGCCCGCATCTCACTCGGAGCTCTCTTGATTGTTGTCAACTATTCTAGCAGTGAAACATTATCTGCCCTCTCTCCAAATTTCTTGTAGAGGGCTTCACCCAGCTCATCCCAATCTACTATTAAAGTAGGGGTTAAGCTCCTAAACCATTGAAGAGCTCTCCCTTTAAACGATGAGACATGAGCCGAACAACAACATCTTCATGTTGAATGTGATGAACTAAACACATGTTGGATATATCTTTGATGTGCTCAATAGGGGTTGTAGAGCCATCACTTGTAAATGATGAAATACTCTTTAGGGCTGTAGTGGGTATATCATTGTGTACATCCAAATCTAAAGTATTGCCTCCATTAAAGGTCACAAAAGGTAAATTTCTTGCCATACTTGGAATATTCAAATTTAATCTGGGTATGTGCAAGCCTCTTCTTGTATATTGAAACCTAATAGGAGGAGGTGTAGATTAAGCTCTTGGATGAGGTAGAACATGACTACTATTCCTTCTTGTAGGAGACCTAAATAACCTAGACCTTCTCCTCGAAGCAACAACAGACAATTCAATGAACTGATAATTACCTCTTGAAGAAGCTCTTGTTTGCACATGCATAAAAGATGGCACTGATCAGAATCCAGGAGCTTGTAGAGTCATCAGGTGCATGAAAATATTTTCCAAAGTGCAGAATATTGAGAATAACACAAAATTCTCAGCTTAAACCTTGATTTAGATGTTCACGGTCCCACTGGACATGCCAGAAACTATTGTCACTGTTGCCCTAAGTTCTTTCTTTGTTTTTCCCTTGTAATTTTCATCGGCCTTATTCATCTATTTCTTCCTTCGGGTCAGTTTTACTTAGTCATTTCCATCTGTTAGTGATCCTTTGTATTATTGAAGTCAAGTCAGCGGGTTCACAAGTTCTTGCACTACCCGACCTCCCAACACACCTTGAATTTCTAGTGCCCTGAGTCTTTGTTAAGCCTCTGTAAGAAGTCTTTCCTTTGTAGTCGAGAGGTCAGGGATTCTTTGAAGTTTTGAATCTTCAACTCCTAGTTCAGAAGTTCATATTCTACCTGACTCGCCGACTTCATGTGGCGTACTTTCCTAAGTAGTATTGGTTGTGCTGGCATGTTGTACAAAGGAATGACACTTGTCATTATGCATTCAATTTGAGGTACGTGTGGGCATGGTGGCACATTTATCAGAGGGAAAGTCAAGGCATGCATTTATGATTTTTAATGATAAATTTGCCGCCAATATTTAATGTCTTTCTTGGGGGAGTTCATGAGAAGTGACTTGAATTAAAGGCCCGCGTAAGGTGCTATTATGAGCCAAAAGAATGTGTTGTAGAGGAACAAACGGCTAGCTCCCTACTTGCAGAATTTCAACCCAGTTTTACTCTTGCAGCTTAGTATAGCTTGCAACTTTTCCCTCTCTATAAAGGCTTCATATCTTCTTGGAGGAGTTAGATATTTCTATGTTCCATGTTTCTGCAGAAGGAATTCTCTGTGAGTGTTTTTCCTCATTCTCTGCTATTCGTACATATCTTTGAGTATCTTGTTTATTAGTTTTTGGAGTATACAATAATGAAATTTAAGTTCCAAGGAGCTCCTGTAGCCTCTATTATAGAGAATGGTCTAGCTGGGGTAAAGGATATGAATTTGGGCCATGTTGATTTAGATGATTTTTGGGGAAGAATACAATCTGAGAAGAGAACTCCTTTAGCAGAGAAAATTGTTAGCAGCGGTCTACATAAAGCTGGTGGCTTTCCACTTGCTGTGCCTTGTCTTGAGTTAATGGTTGCATGTGCCAATGGTTATTTTCTAAACTCGCAGGAGATAAAAATGCCCAATGGTACTGTGGTGGCCAAAATTGATTATGAATCTATTGCTCTGGCTCTAGACTTGGAAGAATACGAAGATAATGCTGATGTATCTGTGTCCTTGGCCTAGAATTACTATAATGAAAAGAAAGACTGGTGTCATACATGTGTCGCCAAACATTGGCTGGAAGAAGAAAAGACCGGGAAGTCTTGACTACCTACTAATTTGTAAAGAAGCCATTTCAAGGAGGAAATCATAGATATGATAACCCTGCTGAACAGAGTGATTGGCAGAACTGAGTCAGATGTTTTCAAATTCTGGATGTGTAGGTTTATCTTGTTAATTTGTGGGGATCACCAAATTGTTTGGTCAAGAATCATTAGCAGTTGTCTACATGAGCAGCTGAAGAATTTTACATGAAGCTCAAACTTCCATATGTGTTCTTAGCTCATCTACATTTTGGCTCGAAAAGAGGTTTCTTGGCTTGGTTTGTGGACCTGAAGGAGTTCTTTGGCGAGCATGCATGTGTATCAAATTTTCCCTCAATTGCAAAGAAGTGAAGGTATGAAGGATTTCTGTCATGTGAATGACACATTTTCTATGTTGCTAGCTAAAAGAATTGATGGCTCAATAGAGAAGATATTTTCTGTAGAAGCATTTTCATTGGTCACAAAGTTTGGGAGTGTCTATGTTCAGTTTGACCGCTTCTTGTATTTAAGGATTGGGGGTTATGAAAATGCCCCATTAAAATTGCCTCGGTGTCCCTCCGACTATTTGGTATTACTGGAAGTTTGCCACCAAATGGCTGTGGTCAGTGTCAAATATTAGGCAATGTAAAAGAAAGGGTATTCATTTCCCGTGTCTTTGTCCTTCTATTCTTACAAAATAATGAAGGTGCTCGAAATGTAGACAAATTATTGTCTAAGTTTAGTCTTCATAGTTTTTCTCCTTGTGTATCATTCAACAGTAAATTTTTTATAAAGGAACATATGCACGGAGTGGGTTCCTACTTACACATTCCTCTTCTTGAAGATTTTTGGGAGGACTACATTGACGAAAGAGAAGTTTAGACAAGGAAGTGGATGAGGTTCACTATTGATCAGGTCTGTGCTTTCAAGATGAACATTCAAGTTCCAGATATAATTGATGATTTTTTAGATCTTTTGAGTGAAGAATATGATACAGTGTCTAGGGAACCCCTACCCCCAATATAATGGTCGGTGAAAGAAGTCACAGATGTTATGTTATTGTCATTTCATATTTTAAGGAGAACTGAAAAGTGGTTGCAAGCAAAAGCTAGGGAATGCACTGGTTCATCAACACCTAAGGACTCAACCTCTCAAAATCAAGCCAGGTCCCAAACTACCACCTCACATAGAAGGGCATTCAGTTTGAATCCAGCTCTGTAAAGAATTGGTTCGCAACCAAATGGTGACAATGAAGATCCACTTGAGGAACTTGGCAAGTTGAAGACTACCTGTGAACAAGATGTTCAAGTCACAAAAAGGAATACCAAATTGGCAGCTTTATCATCTAAGGTTGACCATGTGCCCTCATAAAAAAATTAGGCAAGTGATTCTAATTCTTTTATCTTCTCACAATTGGGAGACAATTTATTGCATTCATTACTTAGTCCACCTAATTCCCCGCAACAAAAAGAGACACCTAGGCAAAACCCTCATCTTGCACCAATAGTGACCACTACCAATGTTGCTAATGCACCAGTCTCATCTCCAAATTGGTTAAAGAAGGTAGTCCAAAAGAAGAAGAGATACATTGTTCCATCCAACGATGGCATCAATATTATTGCCAATTTCTTGCAGATGGTGCCAAAACCAAAACGTACAAAAAGGATGTCCAGGATGGTAACTGATGCCACATCAGGAAATCAATTCTTAGAGATTGCAGACCCACTGGTCAAGAAGAATGAAGATGAAATAACTAAAGCTGATTTCAAAGTAAGCCGAGTGGATCTAGGACCATCGACCACCGAGGGTGATCTGTACCACATGCACTATTCAATAGGCAACATTTCTAAAAGAGTGAAAGATTTGCAGGATGAAAATTCAAAGTTGCTAGTGCATAACTTCTTTGTCTCTGAGGCAAGCTATGGAATAGTGGACTAAGAAGATCATATTTGATGGTCTTATATTTATTGAGGAAGTTGTGAAATTGTTTGATTCTATTCATGCTAAAAGAGAGGTTTTAATAGTGGAATTTGAGAAGGTCTGAAGTGATCACCACATCTAAACTTAGTCTCTAAGGAAGTGTAGGAAATCGCTAACATGCACCCTAGTATCCTAATGGCTGAAGAAGTCATAGCTGACCCTAAAGAATTGGATACTGCTGCATGGGCTGCTACACTGGAATGGAAGATTGGCATATTTGCAGCAACTGAAGAAGAAATAGGAAACGCAGTGGCAATTTATTACAAAGAGATGATGAGAATTAAAAGAGATTTTGCTGCTTTGGATGTAGAAGCCAACGAGTCTAATGATGAAAAGCTGTTGGACGTCAAGATAATCAAGAAAAATTTCAAGAAGGTGGTAACAAAGGATATAGTAAACTATAGTATGATTACAGGGGAGTCATTGGGAAGACTTTCTAAGATGGCAACTTATATTAGCACTTACAAAAATGGCATCAAGGAGATACATCGAAAGGTGTCCTACTCTGACAGGGCTATCATGAAAAGGAAGCTTCGAATTAGCATGATCAATCTCCACCTGGCATGGTGTTAACACCTGTTATCAACAAATACAAACCATATAAAGCTAAATTGCGAGCACAGGTACCTCAAGCAGTGCAAAGTGTCACCAAGGAAGGCGAGTAGTTGAGGGAAGATTAAGAAATGGATGAGGTGGACGACAACGACGTGGACTAGCAAATCTTGAATTGATTTAAAATTTCATATTTGCAAAGTTATCTTTTATTTGCTCTAAAACTATAGGCTTTGGAGGGCCCATTATTATTATGACCGTTTAAATAATCTTTTAACCAGCTATTTCAAGAAGCCACTATGGTTTTTCTAGATAGTTATGCTTTGGCTCAGCTATATATTCTGAATAGCTGGTCGAAGTTAGGGACTCTTCTTTTTGGTAAAAAATTTGTTTTTCTGGGAATGGTGATAGTTAAATTTTGTTTCTAGCTTCTATGATATATGAAATACAGTTAATACAGTGGAGTTTTGGGTGGTCACAGACTTTGTATTGTGATTATTTGAATTTATGTTCTTCCTAAGTAGAATGTTGTTCTACTGATGTTAATGGTATTCATATATTCTAGTGGTTGAATGTTATTGAATTTCGCTCATTGTTTCAAATAATCTATCTGTTGGTATTTTATCTCAAGGTGGTGATTTCCTGTGTATGTATAATATTTTCAATATTCTTTTGTGATTGGGAATCTGTGAACTTCTTGTGTTGGTGTTATAGTTGTAGATTCACCTTTATAGCTTTCTTTTATATTCTTCAGAATATCTGCAGAAGGTAGTTGTACCTTGTTAAATAATGCAGAGAGCTGGTGTAAAATACCAATACATCAGACTCAACTATTGATTACATTTGTCATTTGTCTGGGCATGAGTATATAGAGTTAGGTGACAAATCTGTTAACCAATAGATTTTTGGTGACTCTACTGGGGACTGATCAAAGTTTATTATATCATCTTTGTGAGTTGCTTAATTGGATTTTATGGTTCTTCTCGAGAGACGTGCACCAGTCTTGCAGCCTAATGTTGATTGGCTAGTAGGAGACCAAGAAGATATTGTTACTGGCCTTAGGCTTGTTGCCTGGCAAACTAGAAGAACTAATCAGCATTATCACCAAGTTAATAAAGTACTAGAAGAGGAACAAGAACTTGGTGAAATTATAGAAGAAAACACATGTCGTTTGATTTTCATCAGACCAGTTGTTCTTGCACCAAGAAGAGTAGAACCTTTACAAATTGGAGTGGTTCCTGAAAATAGACTAAGAGACATTGCTGCTAGACCGGTAAATCAAAATCCTGCCAGAACAATTCTTCCTCACAATAACCAGTAAGTGGTTTGGCCACTCTACTTAATTGTTTTATTATATATCTATAGAAGTGGGACATGAAAAGATATACATGAGGGGATAGAAAAAAGGGTATAGATGATATTGATTTTGATTTGCTCCAATTTTTGAACTTCTCTACTTATCATCCCACAAGAAAAGTCAAATCCTTGAGCAGACCATCCTCTCCTCCACCCACTAGAAGTGCTACTAGTTCATCTTGTCAAATCTTGACCTTACATGGTACTGTCTTACTTTTACAAGTAAATTTCCTTCCTCTAAATATGGCCCATCCATAGCCTCTACCTATTCCATGGGGTGCAACCATTGGACCGCTCAACCTTGGTGCTAATTTGCATGATCTTTCTAGAGGGTCAGGTAAAATTTTACCTAAGTTTAGAGGTGATGGAAAAGTTACTCCCGAAGAACACCTCAATGCCTTCTTTTCTGCATGTTCTATCCTGGGGGTTCAACATGAAGATGTGTCCATTAGGCTATTTGTCGAGTCGCTAGCTAACTCACCTACTGAGTGGTTTTACCACCTTCCTAATGCTTCCATCAATGATTGGGCTACAATGAGGCAAATATTTGAAGAGAGATTTAAAACTACTGATAATGAACATACACTAGAAGCCCAATTGTCCACTATGAAGAAAGAGATTCAGGAGAAAATGAGGGAGTACGTAGCTAAGTTCAATAGGCTATCTAATAGAATTCCTGCAAATGTTAGACCCAGAGATGGGCTAATGATGTGTTTCTTTATCAATTCATTGCCACTAGATGTTAGTTAAGCCATTAAAAGACAAGGAGTCCCTAACTTGGTTGCCGTGCAATCATTGGCTATTACTTTGGAAGATAATTTGATTACTGCAGGGAAATGGAAGAGAGAGTTACAAACTAGCAAATTTGTAGTAACCAGTTCTACTGATCCCATCATTCAGAGAATGGCCAATGACATTATCACTCTAAAATACCAGATGCCTAAAGGTCCTATGCAAAATACTCAAGGAGGTTATAATAGTTTATTGCAATTGCCTGGCCCTAATCAGAGGTTAGTTATTGAAGGACCTTTAGCTAGTAAGAGTAATCATGTGGTTTGCAATTTTCATCTCACATCTGACCATGATGGAGCCTCATGTCCTGAGATGATGCGGTTTATGCAAATGTTGTCCATGAATGAACACGCCGAGGAACCATTAGTAGAATAACCTCCCACACCCAGTGATGCTAGTGTGAATTTCTTTGAGTATGAATCGGATAAAGAGAATTGAGAAGATGTGTATACTGAAGTGGATAATTCTAATTGTGTAGTGTTTACTCGAGGTCAGCAAGCACAGAGGGGTCAGAATCCTCAAGGCCAATCTAGTAATTCAAATCCTACTCCTAAGTATATATTGACAAGATAAAACAATGTCAAGAAAGCTAAGGAGGTGCCAACCAAACATGTAGCCGCTGAGGTACTACCATCTACTTCATCCTCTATAACTCATGTCTCAAGTTCATTTGATATTGTAGAATCATGTAAGAATACTAAGATTGAGATTTCCCAACCTAGGTATTTGAGGCTTAACCCATCTGAACTTGATAGACTGGTTAAGTACGTTAGACAGGAACCTTCCCCTTCCCATTGTAATGCTCAAATATCTAGTGATGCTGAAATACATGAAAAAGGCCAAAATTGTTCCAACTCAAGTTCTCGAGACATTGGTCCCCAATATCCTCTTAACAAACCAAAGCCCTTTTATATTTCTCTTTATATTGTTGGTTTTAAACTCAGTAATTGTGTTATTGATTCTGGGGCCTCAGAGAATGTTATGCCTGCACAAGTTGCTAAAGCTTTAGGTTTGTCTTATACACTCTCACACGGCAAATGTTTTTCAATGGATGGCTCCCCTGTACCTATCTTGGGTCAGATTAAAGATGTCCAAACTACCTTAGCTACTTTCCCAAAGAAAATATTGAAGTTGACTATTCTTGTAGCGGACATACCTGTTAGTTATGGGATGTTCTTAAGTCGTAGTTTCTGTAAAGACCTAGGGGAGAAATTCAAATGGATTGGTCACATGTCCTAATACCTGTTGATGGGAAGAAAGTTTCCCTTAACCCCGAACCTAAAGCCAAGTTCATTGTGCTCAAATCTGGAGATCCTAGAGCGGACATTCTATTTGTGGAAACTGGACCAGGCACTTACATGTGTACATTTACTGAAGATGAGAATATGAATTTAATCAATCCTAATCTAGTTGATGAGTTATGGACTCTGGAATTTGATGGGAGTTGTTCCACTGCAGAATCTGGGGTAGGGGTTGTCTTGATTTCACTTGATGGTTACTCTTTTCCTTTTGCTTTCAAACTAGAGTTTGAGAACACAAATAACATAGCCGAATACGAAGCCTTATTATTAGGCCTCGAATTGGCCAAAGAAAGGGATATAAAATAGCTAAAAGTTAAAGGAGATGCCAAACTAATTGTTAAGTAGGTGAGAAAATTGTACACAATCAAAAATGGTAGATTGAGACATTATCGTAATAGGGTATGGGATTGTATTGAAGAATTTGATTCTTTTTCCATAGAAGCAGTACCCAGAGAACAAAATTCCAAGGCTAACTCTTTAGCTATTTCAACATCCCTCCTCCTGCCGCATCCAAATTTTAAAGACAAACCATATAGGATTGAAGTGGTGTATAGGCCCACCGTCCTTGACAATGTCAATCACTGGCAAGTTTTCAATTCTGATCAGCAAATTATTTCATTTCTTGAAAAAGTTGAATCTTTTGCGAGTATATTTTTCAAAGGTAGTAATGATGATAGTAATTATGTCCTAGAGGAAGAAATGAAATCCCCTGGTAGTTCAAGCTTAGAAGTCATTCAACTGAAAGGAAATAAGATCCCTAAAGGGCTAGTTTCTCTTGAAGATCTTTTTAATTGACATGATCAATACCTTAAAAAGAAGAATAAAGTTTCAATAATGACTTCAACTGATTATGACAGGGTGAATATTGGTACCGAGGATGATCCAAAGATTATGTGTATTGGTAGATGTTGTTGTAAAGAAGAAAAAGAATGTTTAATTTCTTTGCTTACTAGATACAAAGATGTCTTTGCTTGGTGTTATGCTGATCTTAAGAGATTCAACTATTACATGGGAGATTTAACTATTGCTAAGACTAAACCTAATCTATCCACCATTGGGGAAAAGGGGAAGAAGGATGAAACTGGAAATTAAAAAGGGCGTGATACACCAGGTTTGAATATAGAACACTTAGAACTAAAATGCACAAAATAATGAGATACAATTGATAAATTTACACAGAGGTAGTAGATTCTAATAGAGGTAAATATAAGAATAGGGCTGAGAGGAAATAAAAATTCACAAGCAAACCAATTCTATTTTACACAAATCTAAAAACAACATGAAGAGGTAAAAACAACCAACATATATTAATCATAAAGGCATGGTTACAACAGAGGAGGGTTATGTTTGGAGTATAAAATTGTCTATGTATCCAACCCTCATTACTTCTTTCTTACATGTATATATAGCATTTCATTACATTGACCTAAGTCATCTATCACAATAAATTTGCCCCATGGGCCTGTCAAAAAATATCCCTACTAGAAGGAATGTCTATCTACAAGAATTGAATGTAGAAAATCTCTTGGATCTTGAAGTAGCTGGGAGATATTTGTTGCCTTGAATGTAGGCAACTGATTCATCAGCTGCAACAATAAATATGAAAATATCTAGAAATGGAGTAGCTGAGCAGATCTGATTCTGCATTAATGGTTGAAGAAGATATTCAAATGTATTTTCCTGCCTAAATATCTCCATAAAGAGATTTTACAACACTTTAAATATTCAAATTCAAATATTTAAAGCCTATACAATACATTACAACTCTATTTTTTCTAATTTCTTACTTTACTTGAGACTCTGACCTAAATTTTTCCTTATTGACAAAATCTATTTTTTACAAACCATTCTGTCATTGTCTTCTTCATATTTTATCTTCAGTTGAAAAATTTTCCATTTTTTGAACTATGGATTGGCTTAATTATTTTCCCTTATTGGCAAAAAACTACTTTCACAAACCAATCTTACTTTTTGCCTCATCGGCAAAATCATCATTTCCTGAACTTGACCACTTTCGCCTTCTTTATCGGCAATTTGCCTTATCGGTGAACTAAAGAAATTTCAAAATTTTGAAGAGTTTGCACTTTTACCAATTCACCAATAAGGCATTCTTTTTATTTACCGTAGACATTTTTTGAGTTTTCTATTTTTCCTTAGCCAAATTTTGAAGACGGCCCGCTCACCTGGCCCTTTGTTGGCAAATTGTTGAATCGGCAAACTTGTGAAAATACAAACTTTTGAAGAGTTGTGAAACATGGAAATTGATGATAAAGGGAAAGAGCTTTCCTTTACTTAGTCAATTTTTGAGCCTCCCTGCATTATTCGGTGAATCAACCAGTCGACGAACTAAGGGGCTAAAAACTAAGGCAAAGACATAGAAATTTTTGGGTTTTTTGCGAGGATTTCCCCCTAGGAATGTTTAGGGATTTTTGCATGGGATTACACTAAAATTTGAAAGATATAAGGTACCTTTAAGTGATTTCATCAAGATTTCCAAGTTGGGCTATTTGACTCTGGGAAGGGAAAAAATAGTTCAACTCCATGGAGAAAGATTCCTTGATTTAGTTGGGTAGGAGATGCTATATTTCTTTCTATAAAAACTTGGTAGCATGATAGAAAGCATTTTTTTGTACTTGTACATGTTTCAATTAGTCTTTATTTGAAACAAAAGGTATGGAGGTAGGGGGTTAGGAGGAATTGCCTATTATTTCAAATCATCTCTAACTACTTCCTTAAGCTAATATATGAAAAGTGATTCAAATAACCAAATTTTGTGAATGAAACTTAAAGACAAAAGGAAATGATATAGGAGCCTGGTTCAAGAGCAATCTTGCATCAACCAAAAACATTTGCAATTTTTAGTTTGTTTCATTTTCTAGTTCAGTTCAGGCAGTTTAGTCAGTAGCAGTTTCTGTACTTTGGTCCGCATTCTACTACAGTTGCATTTCAGATCTTGTGGATCTGGACTTAGCATCTAGACATGTTCATCTACATCATATCTAGAATTTAGAGAATTTGGATTAAGTACCGAAAAGTTATCACTATCAGAAGATCAGCTATTTTCTCAGAACAAAGTATCCTGATAGTCTCTGATAATCAACTAAAGGAGAAGACTTGCGAAGCATTCCTCAACTTGTGGAGCCTAACAACACATCATTCAATGATCTTTGGTTTGTAGCCAACTTTCCCTGATATCTGCACATCATTCCATACATTTGTGGAGGTGTTCTACATGATTAGGTCTAACCTATCTGTGTACACACATTACAACTCTTCATTGGAGTTTGTGACCTTCCTTGGCCGATGCAGAGGAATCTATTGTTCTAGAATGATATATAAGGATGTAATAGATCCCTAGGAAAGCAGTTAGCTTAGTTCTCATGATTTAGAAGGTAGATAGTATGTCTCCTCGCGAGGGGACTTCAAAGCTATATCTTGTGATTTTCTGTAATCAGGCCAGTGAGCTGAATTGTAAGCTCGCATGATGCTGGCCAGATTGTATTTGAATTCTTTGATATACTGAATGGCTAAATTTGCATTTTTTTCATATTTTTGAGTTGTTTCTGTTGTGTTTACTCTTGTTGCACAGTCTAGACAGTTCAGTTTGTGAACCCTCCTACCGTGACTGCACCAAGTGGTATCAGAGTGAAAGTTTGAGTCTTTGGGAGTGATTTAAGCAAAGTTGGCGAAGGAATTCTGTAAGATCTTGCTGTGGATAGATCGTTGAATTTAGGTAGGTTACTTGTGTCATAATCGATCACCAATTGTGAGGTAGTTGTTACCTTGTAGCCCGATTGCCAAACTTGAGATAGTTTGCACTTAATCCTAAGAAGAATGCCACTGAGGAGAGTTGTTGCTGTTGGAACAATGGCTGGTAGAATGGATGAAATGATGGAGATGATGAAAATGATGTGAATTCATTTGGATGTTGTTGAAGAAGATAGACAAAGAGGATTAACGCCGAGACATAATGTTGAAAGTGATGATGAAGAGGAATTTCAATATGTTGAACAAATTGGTGAAACCCTAGGAGGTGATGAAGAAGAAGAATCAGATCAAGTAAAGATGTTGCAAGCTATTTCAAATATTAGAAAAAGGCCAAGAGTTAATGTGCCGAATTACACTAGTAATTTGAACCTTGAAGAATTGATTGAATGGATAAACGACATGGAAGAATACTTTAAATATGAAGAAATTGAAGATCCAGAGAAGGTAAAATTTGCAAAGACAAAATTGAAAGGACATGCTGCTATATAGTGGAAAGAAGTTTAGTTGGAAAGAAATAGAAGAGGAAAATAAAAGAATACAAAGTGGGTTAGGATGGTGACAAAATTGAAGAATCAATTCATACCTACTGACTATGAGTTGGAATTGTTGAAAAGATTGTTAGGGTTAGCTGACAGAAGATATCAATTAAATGCAAATAAAGATTAAACAGAGGAATGAAAAATACATAGCAATAATAACAACGAGAGACAAGTTTTAACATGGTTCACCCAAACTCGGGCTACATCCACCAAACAGAGAGTCCAATATTATTATCTAGTAAATCAAACCAATTACAATCAACAATCCCTGCAACTCAATACCGTTGCAAATGCTACAATACAATATATCAAAACCCTAATCCTTAGCTACTTTTTATCAAGATTTTTGTCAGTTACAAAATAGGGGTTTTTTATGTCAGTCAATGAAAAAAAATAACTCTAATCTTGGGGGCGCTGCCCCCAAACCCCCACAAGGGGCGCTGCCCCTTCACCCCGTAGGAATTTGGGGGGAAACTGCGCTGATAAAAGTGGGGTAAATTTAACTTTTGAGTCTGATTAGGCTCCATATAACAACAATCTCCCACTTGGAGATTGGTCAGACTCCACACCATATCATCTCCCACTTGGAGACTGATCATAACACCACTGACCCTGTAGCTCCCACTGGAAATAAGCACCCTGGACTCTGTTATTCTATTTTTGTTATTTTCAGTCTAGAAGACCAACTAAAGCTAAAGAGGAGCTCAACTTCTCCCTTGTCACTGCCTTTGTAAACATATCCGCTGGATTGTCATCTATACGTATCTTTTCTAGCCTTAACTATCCAGCATCCAACACCGACCGAATGAAGTGATACCTCAATTTTATGTGTTTGGTCTTTGAATGCAAGACATAATTCTTTGCAAGATGTATGGCACTCTGGCTGTCCGTAAACAAATAACTGTTAACCTGTTGTGTGCCCAATTCTTTCATGAAAGATTATAGCCATATCATCTCCTTGCTTGCCTCTATTGCAGCTACATATTCTACCTTTGTGGTGGATAAAGCAACCACCTTTTGTAACCTAGAAATCCAACTCACCGCTGTTCCACCTACAGTAAAGACATAACCTATAGTACTCCACCTGATATCAATAACCCCTACCAAATCTGAGTCTACATTACCTACTAAGTCAATATTAGAGCCCCCAAAACATAAGTGTTTGTTGGATGTACCTCTCAAATATCTGAGAATCCATTTTACTGCATTCCAATGCTCCAATCCGAGATGACTCATATACCTGCTAACGACTCCTACAACATGTGCAATATCTGGTCTCGTGCATACCATGGCATACATTAAACTTCCTACAGCTGAATCATATGGTACCTTGGACATTTTTTCTTCCTCCTCTTGTGTCTTAGGACACATCTCCTTAGTCAATTTCAAATGACTAGGCAAAGGTGTGCTGACAGCTTTTGCATTCTCTATATGGAATCTCTGCAACACCTTTTCAACATAAGCAGCCTGAGATAGAGTCAATTTTCTATTCTTCCTATCTCTACAAATTTTCATACCAAGGATTTGTTTTGTTGCCCCCAAATCTTTCATATCAAATGACTGTGCTAACTGCTGTTTTAACTCACTTATGTGATCCATGTTAGACCCAGCTACAAGCATGTCATCAACATATAAACATAAAATAATGTAGTTGTCATTATCCAACCTCTTAAAATAAACACAATGGTTAGAATTACACCGACTGTAGCCTTGCTCAGCCATAAAACTATCAAATTTCAAATACCATTGCCGAGGTGCTTGTTTTAGGCCATACAAACTCTTCTTCAATCTACACACCTGTTTCTCCTTACCTTTGACCTCAAATCCTTGGGGTTGTTCCATATATATCTCCTCCTCCAAATCACCATGGAGAAAGGTAGTTTTCACATCTATCTATTCCAAATGCAAATCTTCAGCAGCCACAATACTTAAAATAGTATGAATAGAAGTCATCTTGACAACCAGAGAAAATATCTCATCAAAATCAATGCCCTTTTTCTGTGCAAATCCTTTTACAACTAACCTAGCTTTAAATCTTTTCTTACCTCCATCTTCCTCTTTTAGCCTGTAAACCCATTTGTTTGGTAAAGCCTTTTTACCTATAGGTAACTTACATAATTCCCAAGTCTAATTTTTCAGTAAGGAGTCTATTTCTTCTTTCATAGCAAGCTCCCACTGAACAAATGTATCCACCTGCATAGCTTCATCATACCCTTCTGGTTCACTAGTATCTATTAATAAAATAGAATACAAAGAGGGAGAAAACCTTTCAGGAGGTCTACTTATCTTTGTTGACCGTCTAACATTCACTGGAGTTTGTGGTATTGCTAGTTGCTATTGCGGAGCATGAGGAACCACTGGAACATCACTATTTGGAGTATCATCTAGCACCACATAATCTTTTTCTTTCTTCTCATGCTACTGCAACTAATCTTTGTACAATACCTTCTCATTGAATATAACATCCCTACTTCTCACAATTTTTTGATTTTCAAAATCCCAAAGCCTATAACCAAATTCATCAATTCCATATCCAACAAAGGTACACTTTTTTGATTTTGCATCCAGCTTGGTTCTATTTTCAGAATCTATATGTGCAAATGCTTCACATTTGAAGGTTTTAAGAAAAGAATAACTCACCTTCTTACCTATCCATGCTTCCTCTGGAATACCATATCCCAAAGGAACTAAAGGACCTTGATTAATTAAATATACAGTAGTGTTGACAGCCTCTACCCAACATGCTTAAAGGCAGCCCAACATGCAATCTCATGGTCCTTGCATGCTCCATTATTATCCTGTTCATGCGTTCAGCCACTCCATTTTCTTGTGGAGTCCTTGGAACCATTTTCTACCTACGGATTCCATTAAAGGAACAATAATCTTCAAATTCTTTTCTGTATTACTCACCACCATTATCAGATTTGAGACATTTTAATCTTTTACCCGTCTCATTCTCAACCAAGCTTCTCCATTTCTTAAATGTTTCAAATACATCAGATTTCTGTCTAAGGAAATAAATCCAAACCTTCCTAGTTGCATCATCTATGAATGTAACATAATACCGAGAGCCACCGAGAGAAGATACCTGAGCTGGTCCCCATACATCTATATGCACAAGCTCCAACTTTTCATTTTTCTTTTGCTTCCCATCTCTGAGAAAACTGACCCTCTTTTGTTTTCCATACACACAACTTTCTCAGAAATCCATATTAATACATTTCAGACCTGGTAAAACTTTCTTAGAATGAAGTACCTTCATACATTTTTCACTCATATGCCCAAGTCTGTTATGCCAGAGTGTTGTCTCAGAACCTGCAGCAACTTTTCCAGTCTCTTCCTGTAAACCTGCAACAACTGTTCCTGAACCTATTTGTTTTTTCTCTGTAACAGCTAAAGTAGAAGGAACAATATGACCTGTACAAAGATATAAGGTGCCTACTTTCACACCTTTTGCTACTACTAAAGCACCTTTTGAAACCTTCCAATTTTAATCAGTAAATGTAATAATGCAACCTTGTTCAGCTAGCTGCCCTGCTGAAATAAAAATTCTTACTGAGCCTTGGAACATGCCTTACCTCTTGGAGTAGCCAATGATTCCCATTCTGCAACTTAATCTTGATTCTTCCCTTTCCAACAATCTGACAGGGTTCGTTATCTCCCAAATAAACCAGCCCAAAATCCCCTTGGACATAATCAAGAAAATAACTTCTATGGGGCGTAGCATGAAATGAGGCCCTTCAATCTAAAACCCATGAATCATCAGCATTATCTAGGGAAAGAATCAAAGCATCATCTTCAGACTTGTTACTTGCCACATTTGCCTCCTTATTGCCTTCTTGTTTGTCTCCTTTATTTTTTCGAGACCAGTAATCTTTCTTCAGATGACCTGGTTTCCCACAGTACCAACAATCTTTTTGTCCTCTGGTTTGTGATCTCTTGTCCTTTGATTTTCCTCGTGACTTCCCATGACCTCTAGAACCTTTTCCTCTCTCCTTTGATTTGCCCCTACTTTCTGCATTCAAAACAATACCTGATGTGGATCCACTTGAGCTTTTCCTACGAATTTCCTCACTCAGAATAACACCAACAACATCATCAAATTTTAGGGTATTTGAACCAGAAACAGAGTTACTAACCGCCATTACCAAACTATCCCAGCTTTCAGGCAATGAACATGATATCAAGAGAGCTCTAACTTCATCAAATTTTACATTTACAGAAGTCAATTGACTGACAATCATATTAAATTCATTTAAATGATCTATCACAGATCCACCTTCAACCATTTTCAGATTAAACAAGTGCTTCATGAGAAATACCTTATTTGAGGCTGATGATTTTTCATACAATTTAGCCAAATCTTTCATCAGACCATTTGTTGTCTTCACTTCTGTTATATTGAATGCCACTGTTGGTGCCAGGCACAACCGAATGGTTCCCAGTGCCTTTTTGTCAAGAAGATTCCAATCCTCATCAGACATTGTTGCCAATTTCTTGGCTACTCCTTCCAACGGCATCCATAAATCCTTTTGATAGAGGTAATCCTCCATCTGCATATTCCATAACTAATAGTTCTACCCATTGAATTTATCGACCTTCAATTTACCCTCATCCACCATTGCTCCCACTCAATTGTGAGACCTTCTTGTAGATGATAATCGAACACAACCCGCTCTGATACTACTTGTTAGGGTTAACCGACAGAAGATATCAATTAAATGCAAATAAAGATTAAACAGAGGAATGAAAAATACATAGAAATAATAACGAGAGACAAGTTTTAACGTGGTTCACCCAAACTCAGGCTACATCCACCAAATAGAGAGTCCAATATGATTATCTAGTAAATCAAACTGATTACAATCAGCAATCCCTACAACTCAATACCGCTGCAAATGCTACAATACAATATATCAAAACCCTAATCCTTAGTCACTTTTTATCAAGCTTTTTGTAAGTTACAAAATAGGGTTTTTTTATGTTGGTCAATGAAAAAAAATAACTCATATCTTGGGGGCACTGCCCCTAAACCCCCGCAAGGGGTGCTGCCCCTTGACCCCATAGGAATTTAGGGGGAAACTGCACTAATAAAAGTGGGGTAAATTTAACCTCCAAGTCTGATTAGGCTCCATATAACAACAAAGATTGCAAAACTTGAGACAGAGAACAGTGGAAGAGCAGCCTATGTGGATGAAGAACCTGTTGAACTAGGTGACCCTAGTTTAGTTGGTAAACCAGAGAAAGGAGAATAACTTGTGATGAGAAGAGAACTATTTCAAGTAGAAACAAATGAGTAACCACTGCAGAGGAAAAGCATGTTTAGAATTAGATGCAAATCCAGAGGTAAGTGTTGTAAAGTTGTGATTGATAGTGGTAGTTTAGATAACCTAGTTTCAGAGGAGATGGTGACTAAGTTGAAGTTGGAAAGATTGAAACACCCTAAGCCCTACCAGATAGCATGGATTCAGGATGATCATAAGGTACTGGTGAGTGAACAATGTTTGGTGAAATTTCATATTGGATCTTATCATGACGAAGTCTTGTGTGATATTATGCCTATGGATGTTTGTCATATCTTGTTGGGTAGACCTTGGCAGTATGATAGAAAAGCTATACATGATGGAAGAAAGAATACCTACACTATAACAATAAATGGAAAGAGAATTACTTTGATTCCTTTGGAGGATGATCCTAAGAGTGAAGTATGTGGAAATGCTAGAATCTGTTTGGTAGATGGAAGAAAATTTCTGGATGGTTTGAGACATGAAAATATGTGTTATGCTTTGATTCCTAAGAATCCTGAAACATTGAAGGAGACTGAAGAATCCAAACCAGTGGAGATAAAAGATTTGCTAACAGAGTATGAAGACATCATATCAGATAATGTACCTAAAGGATTGTCACCTATAAGGAGTATCAGTCATCACATGGATCTTATACCTAGAGCAAGTTTGCCTAACAAAGCAGCACACCGAATGACATTGACAAAGAATGAAGAGTTAAATAGATAAATACAAGAGTTGCTGAGGAAAGGTTTGATTAGAGAAAGTTTGAGTCCTTGTGCAGTACCTACAGTGTTAGCACCTAAGAAAGATGGAGAATGGAGAATGTGTACAGACTCTAGAGAAATCAACAAGATCACAGTTGAGTATAGATTCCCTTTACCTAGAATGGATGATATCATGGATTGTTTGAGTGGAGCAAGATATTTCACAAAGATAGACTTGAAGAGTGGATACCATCATATCAGAATCAGAGAAGGAGATGAAGGGAAGATTGCTTTTAAGACAAATGAAGGGTTGTATGAGTGGTTATTGATGCCTTTTGGATTGACAAATGCACTGAGTACTTTCATGAGGTTGATGAATGAAGTCTTGAAGAAATTCTTGGGTAGACAAAAGAAGAACATTTGTGGCATATTAGACAAGTTTTGCAAAGGTTGAGGGAAGAGAAATTGCTAATAAACATTAAGAGGTGTAGTTTCATGAAAGAAGAGTTGGTATATTTGGGATTTGTGATTTCTGTGGAAGGATTGAAGATGGACCCTGAGAAAGTAAGAGTAATTGTTGAATGGCCTACACCAAAGAACATTGGAGAGGTTAGATCATTTCGTGGATTATCTAGTTTCTATAGGAAGTTCATTATAAATTTGAGTTTAGTATGTAACCCTATGACAGAGATAATGAGAGGTGACAAGAAAGACTTTAAGTGGACATCAGGAGTAGATAAAAGTTTTGAATTGTTGAAGCAGAAAGTGACAGAGCAACCTATTTTGGCATTACCAGATTTCAATAAGGTATTTCAAGTTGATTGTGATGCAAGTGGAAATGCAATTGGAGCAGTATTAAGTCAAGAAGGTAGACCTATAGCATATTTTAGTGAAAAGTTGAATGATGCAAGGAGAATATATTTAGTTTATGATCAAGAATTCTATGCCATAATTCAAGCCTTGAAGGAGTGGAGACATTATTTGTTGCCTAAGGAGTTTGTACTGTATATAGATCATCAAGCTTTGCAATATTTGAATAGTCAAGGAAAGTTGAATCAGAGACATATGAGATGGGTAGAGTTCATGCAGAGTTATACTTTTGTGTTGAAGCATAGAAATGGAAAATCAAACAAAGTTGTTGATGCGTTGAGTAGAAGAAGAAACTTGTTGACAGAAATGAGAGTTGAAGTGTTGGGTTTTGATGAATTGAAGAACATGTATGAGGGAGACACTGACTTTGTAGAACCTTGGAAAGCATGTAAGGAACCCGTTGTGATAGATAGGAGTAAGTGGCTAGATTATTTCATTCAGGAAGATATGTTGTTTAGAGGAAATTAGTTGTGCATACCTAAGAGTTCAATGAGGGATAATTTGATCAAGGAGAAACACAGTGGTGAATTGATAGGATATTTTGGTATTGATAAGATAGTGGCTTTGGTAAGTGAAAACTACTTTTGCCTCAGATACATAAGGATGTTAGGAAATTTGTGCAGAGTTGTAGAGTTTGTCAAGTTCTAAAAGGGAGTAGTCAAAATACTAGATTGTATAAACCTTTGATAGATCGGAGAGACCTTGGGAAGACATAAGTATGGATTTTGTGATGGGATTGCCTAAGACATAGAGAGGACATGATTCAATATTTGTAGTGGTGGACAGATTTTTGAAGATGGCTCATTTCATACCTTGTAAGAAGACAACTGGTGCAGTGCATGTAGCTAACCTATTTTTCAAGGAGATTGTGAGATTGAATGGATTACCTAAGAGTATAGTTTCAAACAGAGACACCATATTTCTTGGATACTTTTGGAAGACACTTTGGAAGAAGATGAAGACAAATTTGAAGTTCAGTTCAACTTTTCATCCACAGACTGATGGAAAGACAGAGGTAGTGAATAGGAGTTTGGGAAACTTGTTGAGATGCTTGGTTGGAGAGAAAGATGGAAGTTGGGATTTGATTCTTTCACAATTAGAGTTTGCATATAATAATTTAGTAAATAGGAGTACTGGAAAAACACCTTTCGTGATTGTTACCAAAGTGAATCCTAGAGGAGTTGTAGAATTGAGAGATAACATTTTGGAAGAAAAGAGAAGTAGAGAAGCAGAGGAATTTGCAGATCATATGAAGATAGTGCATAATTAGGTTAAGAAGCATTTAGAGGACATGAACACTAAGTATAAGAAAAAAGCAGATGAGAAGAGAAAACATAAGGAATTTGAAGGTGGAGATGAAGTGATGGTGTCCTTGAGAAAAAAGAGATTTCTAGTTGGCACTTATAACAAGTTGAAAATGAAGAAGTTTGGACCTTGTAGGATACTCAAAAAATTTGATTCAGGAAATGCATATGAAGTAGAGTTACCGAAGACATAGGGCATATCACCTATTTTCAACATTGCAGACTTATATCAATATCATGAAGCAGAGTTCAATGACAACATGGAAGAAGACTTGAAGAAGCAGTTACTACAACAAGCATAGGAGCAGATTGAAGATATCTGGGATAGCAGAGTTGGATGCAACACTAGAGGAAGACAATACAAAGAATACCTTGTGAAGTGGAAAGGTAGACTGGAAGAAGATTCATCATGGATTTCTCAGGCTGAGGTGGACTGTCTTGGTTCTCCCCTAGCCCCAACAAAATGAGGGACTCACTTTTTCAATGACCTTGGATGTCTAATGTAGGAGCATCCCTAGTTCAAGAGCAATCTTGCATCAACCAAAAACATTTACATTTCAGTTTGTTTCATTTTCCAGTTCAGTTCAGGTAGTTCAGTCAATAGCAGTTTCTGTACTTTGGTCCACATTCTATTGCAATTGCATTTTAGATCTTGCAGACCTAGAATTAGCATCTAGACATGTTCATATACATCATATCTAGAATTTAGAGCATTTGGATTAAGTACCAGAAAGTTATCACTATCAGAAGATTAGTTGTTTTCTCATAATAGAGCATCCTAACAGTATCTGATAATCAGCTAAAGGAGAAGACTTGTGGAGTATTCCTTGACTTGTGGAGCCTAACGACACATCATTCAATGATATTTGGTTCGTGGCCAACTTTCCCCAAGATCTACACATCATTCCATACATTTGCGGAGGTGTTCTACATGATTAGGTTCGACCTATCCGTGTACACACATTACAGCTCTTCATTGGAGTTTGTGACCTTCCTTGGCCAACGTAGAGAAATCTATTGTTCCAGAATGAGATATAAGGATGTAATAGATCCCAAGGAAAGAAGTTAGCTTAGTTCTCATGATTTAGAAGGTAGATAGTTTGGCTCCTTCACAAGGGGACTTCAAAGCTATATCTTGTGATTTTTTGTAATCAGGCCAGTGAGCCGAATTATAAGCCCGCATGATGCCAACCAAATTGTATTTGAATTCTTTGATATACTAAATGACTAAATTTGCATTTGTTTCATATCTTTGAGTTGTTTCTATTGTGTTTACTCTTGTTGCACAGTCTGGATAGTTCATTCTGTGAACCCTCCTACCGTGACTGCACCAGGCAAATAAACATTCTTTCTATTTAGTAGTTTAATATTAGTAGCTATAGATGCTACATAAAATAGAAAATAGGTAAAAAATTTCCTTTTGAAAATCTTAGTAGACATTAACACATTCAAATACAAAGGTGATAAAATCTTGATTAATGTCTTTAATATTGAAACAACATGCAAACATGCTATTATTTCTAAAGGCTGTGATGAACTTAATCTACTATGTTTTAAAAATGATACAAATCTAATCAAGAATTCTCTAGAACTTCTAATGATCATATTGAGAATAATTTTGGTACAAGCTATTAACCCAAGTAGCATCCATGAGCTTATCATATGCAATGGTTTATAATATTGACATAACTCTTGCCAATTTATCTACATTCATGAAATGGTAGTATTATAGTAAAATTTATCATCTCCATTTCAAATTAGTAAAATAAATTAAATCTATTAATTTAGGATCAAACATGAATTTATCTCAAATCATGGACTACTCTTTCTAATGTTAAAAACAAACATAACTTTGGAGAAGCCTCCATGTTTAAACATATGAATCTTGAAACTTTTCTAAGAGAACTTAAAAATTTATTCATACACATCATAATGTTTCTTCCATTACCAATCTATATAATATATTCACCTCCAAGGTAATTGATCAATTTAACATTCCCATAAAAATTTCTTTCAATTATAATCAATGCAAAACTATGAGATAGTATAATTGAATGAAAAAATTTGCTAAATAGATTATTACTTTCAACTCACCCTCCAAGAAGTGTAACTTCTACGAAAGAGGGTGACACCTCACATTCCCAAACTGATAATCAAACTCTACCTAAGTAAGCTTTGTTGGAGTCACCAAGAGACTCATAGGAGCCGAAGGATCCTTGCAAAACCAAATAACCTTCTACAAGAGAAATAAAGAAAAAAATCTATAATGCCAATACTCATACAAATTGTGTAAAATGTACATAAAATCACTTGCATATTAAAGGAAAGGGTGAGGAAAGAAGGTGGTCGAGGTAAGTGACTACCCCACATGTGTAAATGACAAGTGTGGAAACATGTATCATGTACATATGACTTAAGACAAAAAGTAAAAGTCTCTAAGTAAGATTAACCAATTAGGTGTGAATACGAGTCATAAAGTAGCTAGATGATTAAAGACACTTTTCAAACTAGAAAGCTTAACCTAAGGGGTAATAAATGAATAAATAATAAATAAGAAATACACAAATACATTAACACCCCCTTAGAAGCAACTTAGGTGGGCAAGGATGGGTCATGCTAAGTGTAACTCTACTTTTCCCCAGAGTTATTTAATTATCAGTAGCAAATTTATTATGGTTAATATTTAGAGTTAGGATAAAATACAATATTAAATAATGTGTAAACAATAAAAGTAAATTACAACATTGATAATTTAATAAGATCTTTAATGTAAATCATTAACAAGACAAACTAGATAACATAATCACATATATATAATATTCCCAATATCTTTATCAACAATAAGTTCACTACTTGTCTATGAAGCATTGAGATGCTGTTATATGACACTCAAAGGAATAATCATAGGTCCTAGCTGTTCTGGCAAAGAGCACCCCTAGAGGAACCGGTTCTTACATAGAACCTACTATGGCTTATGGCACAAACAAAGACAACCCTGGCCAGGACACTCCCGGGTATACGTTCTACCCCAAGTTGGACACACTCTGTGTGCCTCTTCTCCAAATGCTCAATACCTAGCCAAAAACCCTAATCTTCACTCCTGTGTGCCCTCTGATTCTTGTATACTTTCCTGTATACGTTTCCTGTATACTTTCCTATATCCTTTCCTCTATCAAATCTATAATCCTTTTCCTTCATGATTTCTTTCCTTTCTTACCTTATCTTCCTTGAGTGTTCTCTCTCCCCATTTCAAGTCTCACACAAATGCCTTATATAACCTTTTAAGGGTGATTTCTAAACCATCACACCTTTTCACAAAGGTTGTCATTAATAATAGTTTTATAAACATAATAACTCCTCCCTTTTAAAAGGTTTTTTTCCATAATTATTATTTATTTATTTCCCTTTTAACCAAAGGATCATAATATCCTTTATTTTCCATCTCCCTTTTAATTATAAAGAGTAAATAAACTTTATCCTCTTATAATTTTAGAGGGCTATTCATAAATATCTTGCTTTTCCATTTTGGAGAAAAAGTCACATAACATTTCTTCCCTTGTAAATTAGTTGTTGTCCTTAGTAGCTCAAGTTGAATCTACAACATATTTCAACACAAACAATTAGTTAAGTGTGGATGTAACACTATCAATATCACAATGAATATTTTGACTTCATCTACAATTATATTTCTCAAAATTTAGATCTTTTCAATAACTCTTTTATTTTAACTGAAACCAAAATTAGATCCCATAGAAATACTTTATTAATCAATAACATGATCATGATTATAACCATAAGTATATTTTCACATAAAATAGATCATGAATTTATACTTGAGAAGCTCATACAAGGGAGTACACTAAATCTTTTATCAAATAATCTTTAATTTTTTTCATTCATGTGTAACCTTATCTTTAATGCAAATATTTTGATATTTTAGGTGTCACTTTAATACACAAAAGTATTATCATGTAATCACATGGCACTTACCTAGTGAATGACATGCATATCCTATACTATGTAGTCACTCATCATTGAGTATCATATACTCAAAATACATTCAAAGATGATAGCCATGCATTCCAGACTACATGAATATCCTCTTTTCATATACCAAATACAATTGAATGGAAACAAGTACACAATAACCTTTAAAAAAAGTTCATATTATTTCACATACTTCACCTTGTCACAAGTTCACAATAATGGACAAAAGCATATGTAGAAGGTTATTGGGTTGATCAGGTCCAATAACAATGTACAATAAAACAAAGATGGTACAAAACAATCTTACAAGGAAATTTAAGCAACAAAAACATCAACAACTATTACCACCATAAAGTACTTCATAGAGGACACTAGGTTTAATGTTTCCTTTAAGTAATTAGGCTAATTGAATATCTTTCTTCATCTTTTTCCATCATGATTGATCTCACAACTAACTTCCTAAAATAATTAAAGACACAATTCAAGGTCATTTGATTGATTTTCCAAACCCAAATCCCCAAACAATGTTTAAAAACTCAATATTTCAAAAGATGGGTTACCAATATTTCTATGCCCTTGGAGTCTTTAAATTATAGTGGCTATGATAATGGATTTTTTTTCTCATCTTGTGCCTTTCCTTGGGGTTATATTTTAATCTTATATAGTAAGCTCATAGGAATTTAGATTAGATATCTATGTGCCTAGGATATGTAAGATGAATATATTTTTACTCACAATAATGAGCTCAAGAATTTAGAGTTTACATAAGACGATTAGAATCTTCAATAAAAGATTCAAGGAGTGGCTAAGATAGATAAAGAAAGAAACAAACGTTGGACTATTTATATATTTTTTTTACTAGATTTCCTATGATTAGAAGTCATTCCCATAGCTACTTGGATAAGGATGCAACCCCTTTGAACTATAATTTATTAAGTTGACAGACCCACTCAACCATAAAATATCCATAAGTAACACACAATAGGACATCATCGTGCAGGGTTATAAAATGTATATATCTCAAGTGAGGTTAATATTGTGACTGTGGATACAAATTTGTCACAATTTATAAGAGAGATATTTTTCTTGATAAAATGTTAACTTTTTAAGTTGTATTTCAAATGGAACAAGTTAAACGACTCTCTAATTGAATTATTGTCTTTAAACCTTAATTTCTATGATACAAAAGTTAGTAAGAAGGCATCTTCTTTATAATAGAGAGGTGATGAGGGCATCCTTCAGAATAGTGAAAATATTTATGGTGATAGAGAGCTTGCATTTATTATGAGGACCCAATTTGAGAGTTTTGAATCATATAAGATGAGCTGGTAGAATAGATGCTTTGTATAATAGACTTGTTTCTACATTAACTCCCGTATGAGTAGCATGAAAATAATTCTACCACCATTTAGTAAATTTGATTGATACTTTGTTGGTGCGATCATTGAATACACATGTATTTTATGTAATAGAATATCCCTTCGACTTTGTTTGCTCTTATCCTATCAACATATCATTACATATCAATTTATCAAAACATGAAATATCTCAAATAAATACTAATCATATTTAATCTTCATCATAAAGACATAAAATATAATTAGATCTAAATAAATATAATATAAATAATATTACCCTAATTTTCAAAATTTTGTAGTTAATGTTATTTATCTACCTCATATTAACAAAATAGACAAATTATAGTGTCATAATAGTCGTCGAGAATATTTCTAGTGGAGAACCTTTTCTAATGATAAATATTCAGTCTAAATCAAATGTGACATAACTTTAACTAAAGACTTTAGTTTAGGAATTAGTCTCCCACAAAGTCTCAATGTATGTGCATGCACTTTGTTTTATTGTTGTATTTTTTGTTTTTTATGGAAATGACTAACATCCTTTTTGTTGCAAGTATGTGTAGTTAGTGTTGTCATTGATGTCAACATGTTATCTTGGTGTTGTCATTTGTGTCAACTGGTTGAGTAGAGATGAGGTTGTTGCAATGGTATGAGCTATTTGGTTGAGTTTCTTTGCTGAAGATGATTTGGTTTCTTTGAAGAGGTGCTAAAGAAGTTAAGAATATGTTTTTGTTGGTTGGTTTCCAAGTTCTTTTGAGAAAATTTGATGAATAAAGGAAACAATCTATTGAAGTGGCATTTTGGTTTATAGAGTAGTGTTCTAGTTTTTCCCCACATTTCCTCTCTATTGAAGATCTGTCTTTGTGGTTTGGATATGTTGTTCAAAGATGTTAAGAGATGTTATATTCCAAATTTGGTGTTCTAGTTCGTTGTGCAGAAGAAGTTGTGTTCACCAGTGTGTGGACTATGTTTCTGAGTGTTGCAGAGGTGTCTAGGAGAAACTATTTTGCTCCACATTTCTCCACAGATTTGTTTCTGGCTTCGCGTTTCTGGATTTGTGCTTATAATGCTTATATATTGCTTCAGGACAAGTTGTTCATGGTTTGGTGATCTGCAAGTTGATTTCTTGAGTTGCAAGTGTATGACAGAGTTGTTTGAATGCTTCAGTGTGAACTTCTGTCAGGTGAAAGTTGTTGTGAAAGGATTTTTTTGGTTTTTAGGTGTTTGTGGATGCCTCTAGATCATGTTCAAGCTTGGCGTGTGGTCCATGAGTTATCTTTTGATCATTGAGGAAGCATGTATTTAAAAGTTCATAGTGTTAACACAAGTTTGGCCGATTTGGTTGTTTACACTACTTGTGGTTGTGCTTCGGTGATTGTGAAAGCATGGAGTAACATGTAAGAGTGGATTCAGGTCCAAGCTAAGGTGTGGTGTGGTTTACATTCATTCCTTTCCACCATGAGAATGTTTTGGTCCAAACCTAATTTGAATTTTCTGGGTTAAGGTGATTTGTCGACCTTGGAGAATGATCTCAAGTTTGAAGACAATATAAATAAGTGTCAAGTGATCATGATTGAGTGTGTGCACAATGAAGGTGATGTGAATAACAATGTGGTTGAATGTGTGGTGTAGTACAAGCTTTCATGTGTTAGATTGCTAGATGCAGTGAGCAGAAGGTGTCTACAATTCTTCAGTGTGACTGTGAAGGTGTTGATGGTGTTGCAGTGGAATTCCTTGTTGCATTGAGATAGTTTTCTCCTTGTAACAATCTTCTCTATCTTCTTCTCTATTCTGGCAGTGAGCCTTTCGATAGGTCCAAATAAAATGTTTCCAGCTGCCACAAATTCCAAGAACTTCGTCAAAGTTTGATAGTTTTTGCTCTTAGGATCTTAAGTGACTTTGCCAATAGCTTGCTTCCCTGAATGATTGGGACCCTTGGCACATGAAATGAGACCTCCTTGGCATTTACCCATCCACCCCGATGCATTGCCAAAGTCTGTTTGGCCCCACAAGCTATGGAATGCAAAATGTCACTCCTAGCACCTTTCCACTGCATGAAACTGAAGCATTTTGCAAGAATGCATTTGATTTTGACATGGTCAAATGGACTAGAGTTGACCAAAACCAAGAGAGGTTATTGTGGATGGACCCCACATGTACTTGTAGATCCAAACAAAACATTCCCAGCTACCATGAATTCTAAGAACTACTCCGTCAAAGTTTGGTAGTTTTTTGGTCTTAGGCATCTTAAGGGACTTTGCTAGTAGCCTACTGCCTTGAATGAATGGGATTCTTGGCACATGAAACAAGACTTCCCTTAGTATTTACCTACCCACCTCAATGCCTTGGCATAGTCCATTCAGCCCCATGATGAGTAGAACAAAAAAATATGGCACCTGACAAGGTTGTGTTGCATGAAACTAAAGCATTTTGCAAGAATACATTTGATTTCAACATGATCAAACAGACTGGAGTTGACCAAAACTGATAGAGTTTATTATGGAAAAACCCCACATGCACCTGTAAGGTCCAAACATAACATTCCCAGCTACAACAAATTTTGAGATCTGTTCCGTCAAAGTTTGTCACTTTTTGCTCTTAGGATCTTAAGTGACTTTACCGGTAGCCTGCGGCCCTGAATGATTGGGACCCTTGGAACATGAAATGAGACCTCCCTTGGCATTTACATACCCACCCCGATGCATTGGTGAAGTCCATTCAGCCCCATGAGCTATGGAATGCAAAATGTCACTCCTAGCACCTTTCCACTGTGTGAAACTAAAGCATTTTGCAAGAATGCATTTGATTTTAGCATGGTCAAACGGAATGGAGTTGACCAAAACTAAGAGAGGTTATTGTGGACAGACCCCACATGTAGCTGTAGGTCTAAGTATAATGTTCCCAGCTGCCATGAATTCTGAGAACTACTCCGTCAAAGTTTAGCAATTATTTGGTCTTAGGGATCTTAAGGGACTTTGCCAGTAGCCTTTTGCCCTGAATGATTGGGACACTTGGAACATGAAATGAGACCTCTCCTAGCATTTACCCACCACCCCAATGTGTTGTCTTAGTCTGTTCAGCCCGACGACAAGTAGAACAAAAAATATGGCACCTAGAAAGGTTGTGCTGCATGAAACTGAAACATTTTGCAAGATTGCATTTGATTTTGGCATGGTCAAATAGACTGGAGATGACAAAAACCAAGAGAGGTTATTGTGGACAGACCCCACATGCACTTGTAGGTCCAAACAGAATGTTCCTAGCTACCACAAATTCTGAGAACTGCTCCGTCAAAGTTTGGCAGTTTTTGCCCTTAGGATCTTAAGTGACTTTGCCGGTAGCCTACTGCCTCGAATGATTGGGACCCTTGGCAAAAAAAATGAGACCTACCCTAGCATTTAACCACCCACCCTAACACATTAGTTAATTCCATTCAGCCCCACAAGCTTTGGAATGCAAAATGTCACTCCTAGCACCTTTCCACTGCATGAAACTGAAGCATTTTGCAAGAATGCATTTGATTTCGACACCGTCAAATGGACGAGATTTGACCAAAACTAAGAGAGGTTATTTTGGATGGAGTCCACATGCACCTGTAGGTCCAAATGAAATGTTCCCATCTACCATGCATTCTAAGAATTGCTCCGTCAAAGTTTGGCAGTTTTTTGGTCTTAGGGATCTTAAGGGACTTTACCGGTAGCCTGCTGCCCAGAATGACTGGGATGCTTGGCACATGAAATGAGACCTCCCCTAGCATTTACCTACCCACCTCGATGCATTGGTGAATGAGAACATGATATGAGCATTCTATCAATCAAGTAGTCCTTAGGTTGATATGACCATTTTAAGCTTGACACCATGATTGAAGTAGAGGGCAGCTGATCAAAGAACTAAAACTAATACCTAACACACAAAGCCATGTAAAGTAGCCCCACTCCTAGAATTGACATTCAAAATTGTTTATGAAAAAACTAACACTAACTGATTAAAAAATATAATAGACCCGTTGCACAACGACATCAAAAAACTTTATTTCCTCATTGCTGGAATAGGAAGCGCAAATGCTCATGCCTTCCTTCACTTTCCCACAACAGTGATCTTGAAGCTTCTTTGATGCGAATTGAAACTTTGACGTCAAATCTTGTACGCTTTTAAATTTTTCCACAACTAGCTCATGGTCCTCTTCTTTTGGAAATTCAAGGTAATGCACAGTTATCCATGCATTCTTTAATTCCAAAGACACATTGCACCATGTGTCATCAGAAGATTTGATCTCTAACTGTACTGGTTCCTTATTTTCCACCACCATTGCTGATGCAAATCTTTCTATAGATATTAGACCATTTAATGAAGCATTAGAAGTGTTTTGGGTTGGATATTTTGCTAGATAACTGAAACCATAATGGAACAATAGAATTATATATGATGTTCTCATTACCCTAAGAATTCAATCAAGTAGTCCTTAGGTTGATATGACCATTCTAAGATTGACATATGAATGCTACCATTTGCATATAACTGTACATTTATAAGATGAGTGTTCTAAGATCCTTATAATAGCCTTCTCTATTTTGTTGGGACAACACTATCCTAGCAATCATATGACTAGTTTTTTAATTGCTAGATCCCCCCAAAAGGAAGATTTGCTTGTCATATAACAATCTCACCCTCATATTAGACCATCGTAGTAACATGGCAGTGTGGCATTTGACTATCCCATTATGTCAATGAAGTCACTTGAATGCATTACTAATATAAACTTATAACATTCCTTTGTACATTATACCCTTGGTCTAAGATACAAAACAATAATCTTTTCTAATAAGGATAGCTTTCTATACCTAGGACTACATTGATAGGTGATTTGGCTCCCCATTACAATCCACACTGTCCTATGGCTGTTATCTTACATTATATGTGAGTGAGTTCTAATTATCATGAATATCCATTTCTTGATGAACAAGTGACTAGGTTCGGGAGAAGACTTTAATGCCGTGATAGCAGTCCCAAAGCTAAGTGATTTCCTTCTTGCTGATGAGTGTCACATTCTTGACGTTAAGACTAATTCATGATTTCATGCTTGTCCATAAGTGTACTATGTCATAGTTGGTCTATTGGCCTTGCTAGAGTTGTCTTTATGTGGGAATGACATGCTTGACTTGATGGGACTGTCTTCCCTTCTTAATTTAGGATTTCTACTCTCTGATTACCAACACAACTGTCTCTTCATTATGACAGTCCTCTTCTTTCTCTCTTCTACACTCCTTACTTGTAGACTTCACATTCGTAACGCCAGGGTATAAGTATCCTCTAGCAAGTCAATAATGCCTTTGATACATGATAGTCAACCTAGGGTTGTCTTTGATCTTTCTATGACAAACACCTAATTAATTCTAGCTACTTGTAGTACCTCTAAGCATCTCCTATAATATCACCATGTTCATGGTCATTACTATGTGTCCTCCAACAACAATACAAGTGTACCTACACTATAATAAATACTTAGAATGACATACCTACAATTATGCAATTGTGAGTTCTCCTTCAAAATGGCTTGAGGTTGGAAAATAGCGACATTAGATTTATGTAAGTTTCCATGCTAAAATGCAACACCTAAAACTCATTGCTACCTTCTATAGCTCACTACAATTGTTTGCTATTCTACTAGATAACTATCAGCATAAACCTAGAACAAAGTCCATCAACTTATTTTATGAGAAACCTTAATAGGAACTTTATGTAGGTGAATAATGCACCAAAGTTCCAATAGTAAAATTAAAAGTTTTAAACTATTGAATTGCTTAGAATAAGAAGATGAAGTTTTCTATGAATTTAGAAGGTCATGTAAGTTGATTTGTTTGATTTTGGACAAAGGGGCAGCCTAGTCCTTATCTAACACCTATGCTAGTAGCCTAGTCCACTAGGGAGCAACCTAGTCTAGAGAGTTTCTTTAGGTATAAAAAATTATAAGAGGTCAAGAATAGTATTTAAAAGATTCCATTAGATGTAAAATTGTCAACATGTAGTGGAAGATGTGAAACCAACAAAAAACTAGAAGCAAGTCATAAAAGCCTTTATAAGAAATAATGAAAAAGAAAGTAAATGGACAAGTTTCACTTGGTTTTCAAGGCCTAAAATAGTGGATTTGGAAAGTGACCATATAAAAATAAATATTAGAGAATTTTGGATGTTAAAAGGTGTAAGGACTATAGGGGTGCCCTGTATGAAGATCATTAAGATCAAACCCATTGCTGTCCTAGGAATGCTCCTAATTGAAAAGATGTATGATGTCCTGATTCCTTCAAGTATCCACTCAAATTTATCATGAAAATTTCAAGAAAATGCAATTGGCACATGTAAAGCCAAATTCCACAACCTTTGCCAGCATCCTCCCTATCTATACCAACATAGGATCTTTAGAACAACGTATGGACAACCATCAAATCATAAAGGATATAGGAATTTTGTCACATGTTGTAACTGCAGTTACCCTTGTAGACATGTATGCAAAGTGTGGAAGCATAGATAAGGCATGCAAATTGTTTGATACAACACCACAAAGAGATGTCCTCTCATGGGATACAATGATTACAAGATATGCAAAAAATGGATTTGTTGAAAAGACTTTAGAAACTTCCAAGCAAATGCAATTGGCACCTGTAAAGCCAAATTCCACAACCTTTGCCAACATCCTCCCTATCTGCACCAAAATAGGATCTTTAGAACAACGTATGGATAGCCACCAAAGTTTAAAGGATATAGGAATTTTGTCACATGTTGTAATTGTAGCTGCCCTTGTAGACATGTGTGCAAAGTGTGGAAGCATAGACAAGGCACGTGAACTATTTGATACAACACCACAAAGAGATGTCCTCTCATGGGATGTAATGATTGCAAGATATGAAAAAAATGGATTTGTTGAAAAGACTTTAGAAACTTTCAAGTAAATGTAATTGGAACATGTAAAGCCAAATTCCACAACCTTTGCCAGCATCCTCCCTATCTCTACCAAAATAGGACCTTTGGAACAATGTATGGACAACCATCAAAGCATAAAGGATATAGGAATTTTGTCACATGTTGTAATTGCAGTTGCCTTTGTAGACATGTATGCAAAGTGTGGAAGCATAGACAAGGCATGTGGACTATTTGATACAACACCACAAAGAGATGACCTCTCATGGAATGCAATGATTGCAAGATATTCAAAAAATGGATTTGCTAAAAAGACTTTAGAAAATTTCAAGCAAATGCAATTGGCACATGTAAAGCCAAATTCCACAACCTTTGTCAGCATCCTCCTCATCTCTACCAAAATGTAGCTTCCATTATAGACATGTATGCAAAGTGTGGAAGCATAGACAAGGTATGTGAACTGTTTGACATGATACCTTGAAATGAAATGCCATTTCATGGAATGCAATGATTGCAAGATATGCAAAAAATGGATTTTTTTCAATAAGACTTTATAAACTTTCAAGAAAATAAATTGGCAAGTGTAAATCCAAATTCCACAACCTTAGCCTGTATCCTCCTTGCCTATACCAAAATGGACATGTTGAATACCCAAAGTACCGAGAGGGGGGTGAATAGGTACTCTATTAAACTTCTTGCCTACTAAACTAGTAATCCATTTACCGCATGCAATAACAAAGCAAATTAAATAGAGAAGAAAAAACCACAATCCATCACACATGAACACCAGGATTTTTATGTGGAAAACCCAAAACTGGGAAAAACCACGGTGAGTGTTAGCTCACAATATATTATGTAATAACAATACCAAATTACAAGAAGGCTCACTACCCAAGGCTCACTGCCCAAAGAAGTGCTCATTGCAAGAATGGCTCACTACCAAAATAGGCCCACTACCTAGAGAAAGAAAGGAGTGGCTCACTACCAGGTTGAACTGCTCAAATTGCATCTACACGTGCATGATTACAATTCCAATGAAGCTCAAAACACTATCTCAAAACTCTTCATCTTTACTACTATGTTTCACTGCTTTGCTTTTACTTTAAGCAAGATCTCTCTTCTTCTACTCTTGTTACCTGCATTGCACTTCACATTCGCATTGACACTTGTCTCACAAATACCGAATATATATATATATATATATATATATATATATATATATATCCGCAACAATCAAAATCATCTTATTAGGTCAGCCTAATAAGGTGTAGTGTGTAGTCATAACTTGTCAGCCAAAATAATTAACCAAAATACACAGTGGATTCAAAAAACACTTGAATCATAATCATATATGTCGGTTCCATCCATATAATCACTTAGGATAATATTCCAAGCAACAAAACTTACCGCACACACATCATACTGTCATGTCAGCCTTACCACAGACTGTCACTGGTTCAGTTCAACTGTCAAACTACATCTTCCACTGCAGACCATAAGACTTGCTCAAATCCATATCAGAGACTCTTCATATATCATAGATCATATCTCCAAAACCACAAAGCAAACTATTCTTTGCGGTAGAATGTGGACCATCAAAACACATGCTCTATCACAATCAAGTTTTGTCAAACCAAGTAGAGATACTTAGGCACCCATAACTATCTTTTTGGTGGAACTCAAAAATTGCAACTTTGGATTTAGATACTTCATACATGTGTTTACAACACCTCAAAACTGCATAACAAGATATGCAATAGCGGAGGAATGTGGACCAAATCAAATGAGTGTTCTGCTCTAAATCACAGTGTATTCTATTCTTCTAGACTTAGTCTATTTGAGTGTATGCTTCTGGTACTCATCAGGAGCTAAAAACTTGGATATAGGGTCATCAAAGAACTGCAAACAACATACAAGAACTACATCATCTAATTTTCAATAGTGGGCCAATGCCATCCATAATACTGCTACTCTATCATTGTCTCCTGTATACTGCTAACACTTAGTCAAGAATGACTAAGTCTTTTTCGTCGAACCAAAAACTTTGTCTCATCCTTATTCCTTTCCTTGTTTCCATCAATGACAACATCTTCAAACATCATGTACAATTATTCACCATCATACCAGTAGTGTCTCTCTCTTAGTGATGTTTTCCAAGTTGCCAACAAGACATCCATCAAAGGATAAAAGATATGGAAATTTTGTTAGATGTTGTAGTTGCAACTGCCCTCAAAGACATGTATACAAAGTGTGGAAGCATAGACAAGGCACATGAACTGTTTGGCATGATGCCTCAAAGAAATGTCACCTCATGGAATGTAATGATTGCAAGATATGAACAAAATGGATTTTTGATAAGGCTTTAGAAACTTTCAAGAAAATGCAATTCACTGGTGTAAATCCAAACTCTAAAACCTTAGAAATGGTATCTTTGGAGCACAGTATAGAAATCCATCAAAGCATAAAGGATATAGGAATTTTGTCAAATGCAATTACCCTACGAGACATGTATGCAAAGTGTGGAAGCATAGACAAGGTACGTGAATTGTTTGAAATGATGCCTTGAAATGAAATGCCATTTCATGGAATGCAATGATTGCAAGATATGCAAAAAATAGATTTTTTTGATAAGGCTTTATAAACTTTCAAGAAAATACAATTGGCGGGTGTAAAGCCAAATTCCACAACCTTAGCTAGTATCCTTTTTGCCTATGCCAAAATGGACATCTATCAAAGGATAAAAGATATGGGAATTTTGTTAGATGTTGTAGTTACAACTTCCCTCAGAGACATGTATGCAAAGTGTGGAAGCATATACAAGGCACGTGAACTATTTGGCATGATGCATAAAAGAAATTTTGTCTCATGGAATGTAATGATTACAAGATATGAACAAAATGAATTTTTTGATAAGGCTTTAGAAACTTTCAAGAAAATAAAATTGGTGGGTGTAAAGCCAAATTCCAAAACCTTAGAAATGGTATCTTTGGAACATAGTATAGACATCCATCAAAGAATAAAGGATATAGAAATTTTGTCAAATGTTGTAGTTGCAACTACCCTGCGAGACACGTATGCAAAGTGTGGAAGCATATACAAGGATTGTGAACTATTTGACATGATGCCTCAAAGAAATGTTGTCTCATGGAATGCAATGATTGCAAGATATGCACAAAATGGAGTTTTCATAAGGCTTTAAAAACTTTCACAAATGCACAAAAGAAAATTTCAACCAAATGCAATTGGCAAGTCTAAAACCAAATTGCACAACCTTATCCAACATCCTCCTTGCCTATGCCAAAATGGGACCGGGGGAACATGGTGTGGACAACCATCAAAGCACAAGGGATATAGGAATTTTGTCACATATTGTATTTGCAGCTACCCTTGTAGACATGTATGGAAAGTGTGGAAGCATAGACAAGGTGCGTGAACTATTTGTCATGATGACTCAAAGAAATACACAATCTCATGGAATGCAATAATTGCAAGATATGCACAAAATGGATTATTTGAAAATGATCTATAAACTTTCAAGCAAATGCAATTAGCACGTGTAAAACCAAATTCTTGTAACAATAACTGATCATCATATTAAATATTTAATATAAACTGTCATATACATAATGTCATGAACATAACATCTAGTCTATATACAAAGCCATATAGGCATGTCCAAGCAAAGCCATATAGGCATACAAAAAATGTCTTGGAAAAACTAGTTTTCTATGGATTTTCATCAAATAATCGATGGCCCTTGCTTGACCATGAAAATGGGGAGCCAATCAGTGACTCATCCTCTCTCTGGCGTCGAGTAGACCTCCTTGACAGATGTTCTTGCAGCTCCACCTGTTAATACAATCAAACAATATGCACATTAATATAGAAAACATGAAATATATAACATCACATATGTAATCGATCACTTACCGCTATCTGATGATCACTCTTGATCATCTTTTCTCTCTCTTCATCCGTAGTTAGACGAGCTAGAGTTGTGACCTCCTATGAGAAGCATCAAGAAGCAAAATTGACTAAACATAAATATCATTTATGTACATCAAATGATATGAGATAAAACAAGAAATACAAAATTATGACATTTTCATGTTATTAGCTCATACCTCGATCAAAGGATTTGAAGACATCATGGCTGCAACAATGCCTACCTGCGCTGACTCACAAAGATGGGGAGGAGTCTCCATATTTAGCATCTAAAAATAGAGTTCAATATTATTCAACCAAAATAAATACGTAACATTATTTAAATGCATAATGATTAGAAATGGTTAAATTTACCTCCGTATAAGTGGTTTTGCGTCCAGGGGACCAAGGAAACCATGGAGGTGCCGGTGAAGCTCCCTATTGAAATCATCAAATTGTCACAAAATAATATTACCATTGATATATGTACAATAATTATGATCATGTGATAAATTACATACCTATTGACTTGACCTCCTCTCATAACCTGCTAATGGATGGCTAACAGAGGCAGGATGAAGACTCTAACCCTAGAATTTCATTGCGTAGACAATTACATACATTATTTTTTACTTATAATATAGATAGTCATATAAAATTAATTACAAATTTCAAATAAGAATATATTAAATCAAGATGAAACTTCTAAAAAATTACCTGAGAGTCAATACCAAATATATGTTGTAAGACATCATTGGTGAGAACAATCTCATCCAATATGGATGTGTCCATCATTGGATGTTGCCCCTATGACATAGCATCCTGCCAAGAGTCCTGCCATGAGTCCTGCATCCCATAATCACATAGGTTCCCACATGAATTGCACAAATGTGGGGACAAATGATGCCTACTGCTCTCACCCTTATTGGCCTAGGTAAGATCATTGGTGTGCTGTGCTAGAGACTGCGTGAGAGTAGTCAATGAATGCAATGTCTCCACCTCAACACTCTCCTTCAAATTTGAAGGGAGTGACACACGTTTTGGCCTCAACAGGGGTCTCGGTACATGGTTTTCATCTCACTGGGCCCCCTCTCTATCTTGGGTAGAGCCACCACCTCTGCCCTAGAACTCTCAAATGTCAAAATAATTAGGAATCTTCTTGAGGACAAACTCGCAATGGAGTTTCCTCAAGAAATATTGTGGCACCTCATTGTTATTTCATGGATGCTCATCGAAGACCATGTACCATCTATCCCAAAAGTTTTGGGATATATCTTGATTCCTACACCAATGAATAGGGAACCGTTTGCAAGTTTCTTCTAATCTTTGGCTAGTTTTAGGATTAATAAATTGTGTACATAATTGAGATTTTGTAATTTTTTAATTCTTCACTTGTTCATAAGGCAATTTGTTGGCATAGTATTGCCGACACCTCTCCCTATAGTCTTGAAATTTGGTGATTTGTTTTGTCACCGATTCAGTGTGGGAAACAATCTCCTCTAATCACTTCGCAAGCACTCTCTTACAATCAATGCTTGCACTTGGATTGTTTAGCATTTCACTAAGAGTTTGAAGATGTCTTTTGTTTTCTTCTATTTTCCCTAGGTAGTTTTCTTGAGTATCCCTTACATTGTGAGGACGTGAAGGTGGGTTTTGAGGGTTTGGAGGGTTTTGGGGGTTGTTTTGACCCTTGTCATTTGGATTTGTGTTTTCTCTTGCCTCATTAACTGTAAATGAAATATAAAAAACTAATCAAACATTGTAAAAGTCAAAAATTATTTTCTAACTAACAAAAAAAATCAAACCCTACCTTCTTCGGCTACTAAACCCTTGACATTTGCATCATGACATCTTCCAAAGCGGGTTCAATGAGGTGGCATCATTAAAACGTGATTTCTCTTGCACTTGCTTTGTTTCACCTTCCTTGAATATGCTCGCAGTATATTCTTTGTTTTTTTGCAAACTAACTCTTTTGGCCATGGGTAATGGGAGAAATGGCTGGTTTTTACACTTTTTAAGCAAAAAATAATGTGAGCGCATTATAACGCGCTCACATTTGGTGTGTATGGGACCAAAAAGTTACCATGGCGACTTTTTGGTCCCTCATTTTTGTGCACTTACCCATTAGGATTGTAATTAAATATAATACTATCTTAACATTCTCCCACTTTCTATTATACATTACAATGACATAAGAAGGAACCAAAAATAAATCAAGTATAGGATGCAAGTTCCATGACCTCACTACATCAAAATAACTTATCCATGCTCACTAGTTTTGTTAGTGAATTTGTAACATTCTTCCAAGTGTTAACCTTTTGTAGCCTTACCTTACCATTCTACACCTTCTCATGACCAAATTGATACTATACATCAACATGCTTAATATGAGTGTGGTACATGGGATTCCTAGCCAAATAGATAACACTATGATTATCACATTTGATTTGAACCACCCTGCAGTCAAAACCAACTCCTAAACATAATCTCTATAACCATAACGGCTCTTTACAAGCATGTGTAATAGTCATATACTCTAATTTGGTAGTAGAAAAAGAAACTATGGGATGCCTCTTACTTATCCAACTAATAGCACCACCAAATAGGAAAAACACATAACTACTAGTGGACCTCTGACTATCCATGTCACTAGCCCAAATCTACATCAACAAAGCTCTATATGTCTAATAACTTACCCACATTGTTAGTAACATGATAACATAAGCAATAAAAATAAGTCTCTTGCAAATATCTAAATACCCTCTTAACATTAGTCCAAATGCTCTCTACAAATGTTAGACATAAACCTACTAATAACTCTCACTGCTTGGGTAATATTCGATCTATTAGAAACCATTACATATGTTAGGCTACTGAAAACACTATACTAAGGCAAATTATACATATCCTCTACATCATCATCTAACTTAGGAAACATTCAATGAAATCTTGGTTCCTATAGGTAAAGGAATACTCACTGGTTTGCAATCATGCATAGAAAGTTGCCACAAGATGGTGTCAACATACTTACATTGACTAAGCCAAAAATTTATGTAAACTTGGTCCTTGCTGATTTCCATTCCCAAAATGAACCTTGATGCCCCTATATCCTTCATGTCAAATGCATCAAAAAGCTAAGTTTTAATCTCCCTAATTATTACCTTGTTTTTACTAATAAACATGTCATCCACATACAAGACAATAATTCAAATCTAATCATCAATACATTTAATGTAAACATAGTGATCCTCTTCTCATTTAACAAAATCCAAATTCAAATAAAACACATCAAATTTTTGATACCACATCCGAAGTGATTGTTTCAAACCATACAAAGACCCTTTTAGCTTGAAAACCAAATTTTCTTTCCCTTTTACCTCAAACCCATCTATTTGTTGCATATAAATTTCCTCTTCAAGATCCCCATGCAAGAAATAAATTTTGAAAACCATTTGCTCAATCTCAAAATCATAAGATGCAACAATAGATCAAATGAATCTTATGGAAGATAATTCAGTAATAGGAGATAAATCTAACCAAAATAAACTCGCTCTCTAGGAGTATCCCTTGGCCACTAGTTTGGCCTTATACCTCTCTAACCTACCATCTACTTTAATTTTCTTTTTGTACACCCATTTGTAACCAATGGGATTTCTACCCTTAGAAAAATCTACAAAATCATAGGTGTCACATCTATCCTAGGCCATTATCTCATTATGCATTGATTGCATCCAAGATTCATTGTCCTCTAAAGAGAGAGCCTCCATGAAAGACCTCAATCCATTATCAGTACATAAAAAAGAAAATGAAAGGAAGAAGAGGTGTGGAATATGCTTTCTACTCTAATATTTGAGAGGAGAAATGAGCAAAAATTAAATTAATCATATAGTTACAAGGAAATAAACACAAAATCAATATACCATAACATCATGATTTACATGGGGAAACCCTTTTGGGAGAAAAAATCCACTGTAAGGGATTTCAATATATTATTTAGTAATCAATGGCTATAATACACTCATAGAGTCTAAGCCTTTATAGGAGTATCACTAATAAGAGATTTGGAGTAATTATGGTAGCATAACATTAGCTACACAAACTCGCTATGAAATCTCCATCTCAAGAACCCAATAAATAGGAGAAGAAATACATGAAACCATAAAATGGTAATTATGAAACTATGAAATAAAACCACCCAAAATGTGCCACCAAAATCCCTAGTGAAAATTCAACACCCAAATTCCAAGATGAGTCGATAAGCTAAAAATAACACATTCCTTCCACCTGCCATAAGCTTGTCATAATCCACTCCCCAACTTGGGTGCTCTATTTTGGATCCATTATCTCCATTCAAATATTCCTTATGGCATGTCATAACAGAAGTCATAAGTTGGTCAAAAAGTGTAACTCCCTCTTACAACTCTCTTATGTGTCATACATGTTCTTACATTTTTTATGTGGGAGGCCCAACTTCTAGAGGCCATAAATTTTGATCCAAGAAGATGATTGAGACCATTATTTTTTGAAATTTATATATCAAAGATATCTAAATCCTAATAAATAGAGAACTAGTTATAACCCATTCAAAAACCATTAGGGCAAAAAATAAACTCCATAGCCCAAAAATTGAGTTTTTCTATTCTATAGCTCAAAAATTGCATATTTTTGTTCTTAACATTAGGATGCAAGGTTGAGACACCTTTCCTAAAATTCCCCCACTTTTTGAACACATTGCAAGAGAAAAGAGAGTACCAAAACTATCAAATAATTGCTAGGGGCTAAGAGGCCCATAGACTCACAACACCACCTATACCTCTCTGTGCTCATTGGATTTATAAATTGCATCTGCAACATTCTACAAAGTGTTAACTTTTTCCAGCATCACTCTCCCATCCTCTACTATGTCATGAAAAAAATGGTATTAGACATAAATATGCTTCATCCTCACGTGGAAGGTTAGGTTCTTTGTCAGACATATGGCACTTTGACTATCACAAAGAATTGTAATACCTCCCTGACCTAGCCCCACATATGAACACAACCTCTTAAGCTAGATGGCTTCTTTACAAGCACACATATCTGGTCATTTACTAAACTTTTATAGTGGATAAAGTGACCACAACATTCCACTTTCTCATCCAACTAATAACTCTATCGAATAAAGTGAAAATACAACTATTGGTGGATCTCTTGCTATTGATATTGCTTGCCTAGTATGAATCCACAAATCTAGAAATATTCATTGAGTGCTAGTCCCTTGTATAATCACCATGATAACAAACAGATTACATGGAGGTACCCTAAAAATATCTTAAGACCCTCTTAAATACACCCCAATGAACTTGTCTAGGATTAGCCATGAAACGACTAATGACTCTTACTACTTGGGAAATGTCTAGTCTAGTATAGACCATGACATACATCAAAATTCTAATGACACTTAAAGTACTTAATCCATGTCCTCCATCTCACTAGGTGAATTTGGACACTTCTCTATAGATAACTTAGTCCCCACAAAAATAGGAACACACAATGGTCTACAGGTTTTCATGTTGAATCTCTCCAACACCAAGTTCACATACTTTCTCTAACACAACCAAATATTTCTATTCACCCTATCTCTTCTAATCTCCATATCCAAGATATATCTAGAAACCCCTAAGTCCATCTCAAATTGTGCTGAAAGTTGAGACTTCAAGTCACAAATCACATCCTTATTATTATGAAAAAATAACATATCATCAATGTACAATGCAATAACAAGGAATTGATCACCACACATCTTATAATAGATGCAATGATATGATTTAGATCTTAGAAACCCAAAACCAAACACAAAGGAATAAAAATTCTAGTACTACATCCTAAGAGATTGTTTAAGACCATTCAAATACTTTCAACTTACAAGCCTAAGATTCTTTAGCTTCTTCCACGTAGTGCTTTACTTGTGTCATGCAAATATCTTCCTATAATTCACCATGAAGGAAAGTTGTCTTCACATTCTTTTTCTCAATCTCAAAATCAAAGGATGTTTCAATAGATAATAAGAATTGAATGGATGTTAGATTAGAAATTGGAGAAACAATCTCACCATAACAATTCCCTCAATGTAAGAATATCCCATCACAAATAGTCTAGCCTTGTACTTCTCAACACTACCATCATAATCGATCTTCTTTTTAAACACCCATTTATACCCAATGGGTTTTTGACCATCAAGCAAAGGTAGTAAGTCCCATGTGTGATTTTTCTTCAATACAACCATCTCTTAATCCATAGCTGCTATCTAGGACTCAGAATCATCCATACCCAATGCCTCCTTCATAGTTTTAGGCTCATCTATGTTAGTAATAAAAGAAAAAATACATCTCCAATTAGGAGGAGTATACATGTTTGTTGTTGTCTATGCCAACTTGACCTCCTCAAGAGATGAGGTGGAGGTTCTACCTCCTCTTTGAAACTTTATGAACTATCTAAGCTCTCCTCTTCAAGTCCTTCATGAGATTTTGGTACAACTTTCTTAGTCTTTGGAGGTAGCTAGGTTCCACATCTTTCTTCATATCATCTTCTAGCTGTAAAACTTTAGGAGGATGCTTAATCTCTCTAAATATAACACTTTTTATATATACAGAACTCTCTTAGCCACGAGATCACAGATCTTGTATCCTTTCACACCAACACCATAGCCAATGAAGATACACATAATTATCTTTTTCTCCAATTTATACCACTTCTCCCTTCCTACATGTACATATGCTTGTAGCTAAAAACATGAGGATGCTATAATGAGGGATTTTTATTGACCAAGCCTCTATAGTACTTGTATCCATAAGAGTTGATGTAGGAGACATGTTAATCAGGTAACAAGCTATAGTAATTTCTTTTTCCCAAAACTTATATTCCAAGCTAGCTCCACTAATTATACTACCAACCCTCTCCATCAATGTCTTGTTTATTCTTTCCACAACTCCATCTTGCTAAGGGGTATATGGAGTTGTCTTACGTCTCTCTATCCCATGCTCCTTACAAAATGTATCAAATTCTATTGAAGAAAACTCATTGCCATTGTCAGTTCTCAAAACCTTAATCTTCTTAATAGCTTAATTTTCTACAAGAACCTTAAACTCTCTATGGTGCAGTCATGATAGGAGGGTTCACGGAATGAATTGTCCAAACCATGCATCCTGAGTAAACACAACAAAAACAATTCAAAGATATGAAGCAAATGCAAATTTAGTCATTCAGTATATCAAAGAATTCAAATTCAGATCAGCCGGCAACATGCGGGCTTACAATTGGGCTCATAGGCCTAATTACAGAATATCTGAATATACACAAGATATAGCTTTGAAGCTCCTTCATCAAGAATCCAAACTTAGTATTGTGAATCAATCACTAACTACTTTCCTAGGGATCTATTACATCCTTATATATCTCCGGTACAAAAGATTCCTCCGTGTCAGCCAAGGAAGGTCTCAAACTCTAATGAAGAGTTGTAACGTGTGTACATGGATAGGTCTAACCTAAATGAATTGAACTCCTCCACAAATGAATGGAATGATGTGTGGATCTCAGGAAAGGTTGACCATGAACCATAGAACATTGAAAGATGTGTCTTTTACCTCTGCAAGTTGAGGGATGCTCTGGAAGTCTTCTCCTTTAGCTAATTGTTCAAGGTTGTCAAGATGCTCTGTTCTAAGAAAATAGTTGATCTTCTGATGGCGATTCCAGTAATTGATTCAAATTCTCTAAATTTTGTATATGATGTAGATGGATGAATGTAGATGCTAAGTCTAGCTCCGTAAGATCTGAAATGTAATTGTGATAGAATGCAGACCAAAATATAGAAACTACTACTGACTAAACTGCTTGAACTATACTGGAAAATGAAAAGAAACAAACTAAACTATAAAAAAACTAAAATGCAAATGTTTTTGGTTGATGCAAGATTGCTCTTGAACCAAGAATGCTCCTGCATCACTCTAAAATGACTAAAGACTTTGTTGGTTAATAGATTTGTCACCTAACTCTATATACGGGACAAGTGACAAATGTAATCAATAGTTGAGCCCAATATATTGGTATTCTACATAGGCTCTCTACTTATTTAACAAGGCGCACTACCTTCTATAGATATCCTAAAGAATTTAAACTTGAGGTTTCTTTTAATTAGAAAGCAAGACAAATGCAAAGCTTTTAACTAGAAATCTATAAACATGAATCTACAACTCTAACTCTAACTCTAGAAGTTCACAGACTTCTAACCACACAACATATATTGAAGATATTATACATACATAGGAATTCACCACCTTAAATGAAATATCAATAGATAGATTATTCGAAGCAGTGAGCAAGATTTAATAACATCCAACCACCAAAAAACATGAATACGATTAACATCAACAGAAATACATTCAACTTATGAAGAACATGAATTCAAATAATCACAACACAAAGTCCATGATCATCTAAATTTCCACTGTATTAACTATATTGCATATATCATAGAAGCTAGAAAACAAAATTTAACTATCACCCTTCCCAAAAACAAAGTTTTTGCCAAAAGATCTATAATTCGACTAGCCATTTAGAATATATAGCTAGGCCAAACTATAACTGTCTAGAAAACCATAACGGCTTCTTGAAATAGTTGATTAAAAGATTGTTTAAACAATAATAAAATAAAGGGCCCTCCAGAGCCAATAGTTTTAGAGCAAGTAAGATAACTTAAAAGCATGAAATTAAAATCAATTCAAGATCTGCAAGTCCATGTCGCCATCATCCACCTCGTCCAATGACACTTTGTGCCATTTGGGGTGCCTGTGCTCGCAATCTGGCTTTGTATGCTTTGTATTTGTTAATAATAGGTGTTAATGCTATGCCAAGTGGAGTTCTGGTCATGCTGATGTGACGCTTCCTTTTCATGATAACCCGGTCGGAGTTAGTCACTTTTCGATACACTTCCTCGATGCCATTTTTGCAAGTGCTGATGTAAGCTGCCATCTTAGAAAGTCTACCCAATGACTCCCTGTAATTACACTATAGTTTATTATCTCCTCTATCACCACCCTCTTGAAATTATGTTTGATCACCTTGACATCCAACAATTTTTCATCATCAGATCCGTTGGCCTCTACATCCAAAGTAGGCAAAATCTCTTTTAATTCTCATCATTTCTTTATAATAAACTACCACTGCTTCCCCATCTCTTCTTCATTTGCAGAAATAATAAAAAATTTCCATTCTAAAGCATCAGCCCACATGGCAATATCAAGCTCCTTAGGATCAGTTATGACCTCTTCAATCATTAGAATACCAAGGTCCATGTTGGCGATTTCCCGCACTTCTTTAGAGGCTAAAATTAAACTATGGTGATCACTTCAGGATTTCTCAAATTCTACTATCAAAACTTCCCTTTTAGCATGAATGGAATCAAACAATTTAGCTGTCTCCTTGATAAATAAGAGACTATCAAAGATGGTCTTCTCAACCCATTGATCCATAGCCTTCCTTAGAGACAAAGAAGTTCTAACTTGTTGAAGTAGACTTGGGTCGAGAGTAGGAAGTTTGACAATGGAGGAGGTTCCAGTAGAGGGGGTTATTACCTTAGCAATTGAATTGGCAAAGGAGGACAAAGAACTTACATGTGCTAGCAGCTTTGAATTTTCATCCTACAAATCCTTCACCCTTTTAGAGATGTCCATTGAATAGTGCATGTGGTACAAATCACCCTCAGTAGTCGATGGCCCTAGATCCACTTGGCTTTGTTGGCAAGTCACATTGTAGCTTCATGAATGTTGTCATTGATGGCAACAAAGCCCATCCAACACATCTGTAGGACATGGTGTGTCTCTACCAGAAGTCAGATTGAAGAGTATTTTGGTTTAGTGACCAAAGAACAAAGCATGCAGCAAGGTCTGACAATCAGGTCTGGATCTCTCAGAGGAAGTATCTTAGTAAAGTATGGACTTGGGGAAGTCAAGAGGAGTACCATGACTAACATATTCCAGAGATTGAGCCTCCAGTGATGAAAGAGTGAAAAGATATAAGCACCTGAGTAGTGGGTTCTTGTTTGGCAAAGTAGACTGAGGAAGACTTGACTGGTAGAGCATCAGACCTTAATCCGGATCAGTTATTGATGGTGATTAAGTTTCTTGAGGAATCATTCATGGTTGGCCAACATGTTTGATGACTTCTATAAGCATCTTTTTGATACGCATCACTTAATAAGCAAGGATTCAACCGACAGACCAGAGTTTGGGAAAATGTTGAGTATTCTGGATGTCGACTAGAAAGATGATTGAAATCATTGATGTAGATATATATACCAGATTGATTTCTCTATGAAGGTGCATGTGGTGTGTTGTGTAGTGCGAAGAAAAGAAGAGAGCGGTGTGGAAGTAGTAAAACAGGTTCGGTATGTGTCAGGACAACAGCACTAAAGGAGAAGAAGAATGAAGTGCAGTAGATCAATGTACTGAGCCTAACCGAAACTGAACTTCAACATATGTGGATGCTTCTCATCAGTTCAAGTATCTTGTTATTCTCTTTATAACTTGTAGACAGTGAGTCTCTTGTAGGCAGTGAGCCTCTTGTGAGCAGTGTGCTCGGGCAATGAGCCCTAATTGGCAAGTGCCATTTGTACTACCTTATTCTTTTAATAGGGAATACAATCTTGGGTTAATCACCCCATGGTTTTTCCCTTAACAGGGTTTTCCACATCAAAATCATTGTGTTATGTGTATTGAGTTTATTTATGCTTTCATGGTTATGCATGCTTATTTAATTTGATGCTACACTAGTTGTTAAAGAAGAACAAAAAGTTAAAATAATCAAGATAACTGATTCACCCCCCCTCTCAATTATCAACAATTGGTATCAGAGACAGGTTCCTCCAAATAGAGCCTAACATCTTGAGGAAGATCTGGGAATTCCAATAGATATGTATGGTATGAGGGAACAACTTCAGTCTGCCTTAGATGATCTTGAGCAATCTCACTCTGAAGTCAATAACATAAGAGAAAGAATCAAACAAGCTAATTATTTCATAAATGAACTAAAGGAGAAACTGAGCATCTCTATGAAAAAGAGAAAGGAACTTCTTCAGCAATTAGCAAGTCAATGTAAAGCCAATGATTCTAATGAAGATCTGAATGAAAAGAACAAATTATGTGAGAAGCTATCAAAAGAGGTCATCATGGTAAGACATGAAATGGAATCAGGGGTTATGAAATTTACCCAAGAAATTGAAGAGAAAAGAAAGACTAAAGATAATCTAAAACAGTCTCTCAAGGAGAAGTCAGAAGACTACCACAAAATGGATAGAATAATCAGGCATTTGGAAACTGATCTTGAAGAAGCTAGAGATAATGAAGAACAACTTGAGAATTAGATTGACACTCTTAAAAGGGATCTTCAAACAACAAATGAATACAAAGAGAAATTCAAGATAAGCTCTGCTCAACTTGAAGTTCTTCTTGAAAGCCAAAAGAGGGTAGATGACAAGCAAGGCTTGGGGTATGAGAAAGGTGAAAGCTCCAGATCTGGTCAGAAGAACTCTAGATCAGGAAATCCAAGGAACAGGCCTAGAAGACCTCTGGTAAGGCAACCAAATGCTCAAAGATATCCATCCTTCAATGGATACTGCCACAACTACAATAACTTTGGTCATAAAGCAAATTAGTGCAGAAGAAGAATGAATTAGACTAACTCATCCTTCTTCGGACAGTGTTTTAAATGCAAAAGGTATGGTCAGAAATCTCATGAGTATAGAAATATGCAAATGAACAATTCATTTAATGGTAGATGCTTTGCATGCAATAGAATGGGACATATGGCTAATCAGTGTAGATCAAGAGGATATCAGTCAAATATGCAAAGAATTATTGTTTCCTACAATTGCAATAGATCCAGTCATATTGCCAAATTATGCAGAAGTGAGAATCAAGACAAAAAGGGTCCAGTGCATCCTAATCAAAACCAAGACAAAGGAAAAGGAAAAATGAATGTAGATGAAATTCAGAAGGAGATGAACAAGATTTGGGTAAAGAGGAGTACAAAAAATGTTGAGGATGGATCCGCACCAGAATCTGGTGCTGATATTCCTTCCGAAAACTAGATGGATGAGCTTTGGCTTAGGGGGAGTCACAAAAGAAAACAATTTCCCCAGCCAGTCAATTAGTACCTAAAATTGGCACATGGAAGGTTGCGGATTGAAAGGGCTCTTAGAGAAACATCTAAATAACCCTTGGAAAAGATATGAAAGATCCGTAAGGAATTTGAAGAGGTTAATCATCTGAAATTAATCTGGTTTAATAGTCATCCGGTAAGAACAAGATTTTCACAGTTAGATCTGGTATGATTCAAATTTGAGGTATCTTGATCTACAGATAAATGGAATGATTGGAGAAAGGTAGATAGGTTGCTAATATTCACCGAGAATAACTCTAAGTGCATCTCAGTGATCTGGAAAAATCTCTCAGAACAAGGAGCAACCGGAATAACTTAAGTTGTGCATTTATTACAATGTGAAATTAGGGTTTGTATAGAAATAAAAGGGTTCATTTGTTCATAATTTGTACATTTACATTCGAGAAAAAGAGAAAAGGAGCTCTACAACAAAATTGTCTCTAGCCCCACAAAGATCAACAGCAGAAGTTGATTCTTCCAGCAATCTGATCCGGCTCATATCGTGAACCCTAGAAGCGTAAAAGGTATTTTTCACTCTTGAAATCTCTCTCTGAATCTTTGAAAGATGGCCACTCTAAATGTTGTGAAGATCTCTGATAGGTTGCACCCTAAATTCAAGAAACATCCCTACAAATCCTTAGAAGTTGATCCCCTAGGCGCATTTTCTAGCATTCCGCATGGGGTTTTGCATGTAGAATATGTTAGGGCATACATTCATGTGAACATTGAAGAATTTGGGGAATCCAAGCTAGTGAATATCTACCACAAGCAGTTAATAGATGATTCATTTGAACTCAAACCTCAATACAAGGCTATTCGTGACAAACATTTTGGACATTGCATCCATTTCCCATGTTTTACAGAAGATGAATGGGTCCGGTATGTTTTGAGTAGAGTGCATGACAACTTCATGTGGTTGAATAGGTCGTTTAAGATCACTAAAGATACCATTAGGGCGGTAACTAGATTACACTCATCCGGTGGGTTGCCTACTCTCAAATCTGTCAAAAACCAAATTGTGAGTGAGGCTACCAGATCAAAATTTGACAAGAGAGAAATGACTAGAATATATCATTGATCCGGATATCAAGTTTGCATCTATGATAATTGTCTATAAGATATATCACTCCAACAGGGAGAATTCTGTATCTGGAATTGCTGTATATACTGCTTATGAAATGTTAAGAAAGAATGCTGACTATGATATTTGTGAGTTCCTTCTAAACCAACTTTTGGAGAATCTGCAGACGATAAAGAAGGACAAGAAGAACTATTTCAAATACGGTGGCTGGATACTCTGTCTATTCTTCTATTACATGAATGAGCTACCTGGATCTAGTGGCTGGATATGGCAAAATGACAGACCTGTTACCATACAAATCAGGGATTATTTGTATGGGCTTGGTGATGCCAAGGCACAGAATACAACACTCTGGGGCTACTTCAAGAACTTTCAGAGTATGATGCAAGCCAGAGAAGGAATCCCTCAACCATTGGTTAAGAAGTACAAGGATATAGTGTGCTTTATGGTGGACACTGATTAATGCCTGATGGAGGCAGTGGAACCTAGAACAGTGTGGATCATGCCAATGGGGTATGAGGTTGATGAGAAAATCCTAGAGATACACATCCAACACCTGCTGAGTCAACCCAAGGACCCTAAGGCAGAAAGGTTTGGGACCTTCCAAGAGTTGAGTATAAAATTTCATGTTGAACTAAGACAGCCTGAAATCAAGAGAAAAGTGAGAAGAGAAGTGGAAGAATTTGCCAAGATACATGGAATTTCAAAGGAGGCAATTGATGCCAACAAAGAGAAGATGGAAAGGGCAGAGAAAGAGAAACAAGATGTAGAAAAGAAAAGTGATCTGGTGCAAGCCCCTTCCCGGACTAGATCCTCCAAGAGCTCTGCACCTGCCACCTCTAAGAGCCAGAAAGCATCAAAACTAGAGTTTAGAACATCTCGAAAGGGAGAGAAAAGAACTAAGACAAAGGCCACAAGGTCTTATGCCATTCAAAAGGATGATGAAGAGATTGAGTCAGATGAGGAGGTCAAGAAAATGAAGAAGAAGAAGAAAACATCCAGTTAACCCTCTACCAGTCAAGATAAAGAAGAGAAGGTAGAGGAATTTTTTGAAAGGCCTACTCTGTCCATTGATGATGTAGTCAAATTAGTCATTGTGGATGGGAATCTAAAACCAGTGACTGAGTTCTATGATGAATATAATGAAGCTGACCAGAAGATCTTGCAAGAAGCTACAGTCAGGTATCTGAATATCTATAATAAGGCATTCATTGAAATCATATCTCTAATTCCCAAGAGCCTAGAGAAGGAAATAGAAATAAGGAAGAACAATGCTAAGGCAAAGGACCTTGAGATCTAGGAACAGATAGTTGTTCAGCTCTATGCTTCAATCACTCCAAAACAAATGAATATGATCTTCAAAGATTGCAAGGATGAGTTTTAGAGCAAAGCTAGAATGAATCAGCTTATGCTTGGAGAAACTGATAAAGTGGTAAAAGAAACAGAAGATATCCTACGGAATGCCTATAAAAGATTCAATATTCTTGTTATAGAGGACTTAGGTGATGAACCCTCTACCATGGATGACAAAGGAGAATCTACTGAGATAGTTGCCAAAGAGACAAAGGAAGGTGAGGAGAAAACTGAGGATCTAGATTCCTCTACTCCGGAAGAGGAAGTCTTCAAAGAAGCAAACATCTCTCCTCTGGTTTCCCCAACAGACTCCAGATCTAGAGGAGAAGAAAGAACAAAAGAGAAAATTAGTCAAGAAGAAGAGGTGAAGGGAAGAGAAGGTCAAATAGAGAAGACCACAAGTGACAGTGTTGAGGTTGCAGAAGGGAAGAAAACTCTGCCTCCGGCAAGAGACACTATAGAAGAAGTCAAAGACTTCTTGACAAAAGAAATGATGCAATTAGATGAACTAGAGATACTTCAAGGACCATTCAATTTTGATTCCCTCTCCCCAGTTCAAACTATGAAGATAGCATCCTTTGCCCATGCAAAGGCAAAAGAAAAACTTTTGAAGTCTCACATGGAAGACTGTGAGCTAATAGAGATTGCATCTAGTGCATTGGAGAAGATCATGCCATCCTTCCAAAAGGATCCTTTAGCCTCCACATCTGGTAATCTAAAGTCTCTTATAAATTTTGTTCATACACATTTTGATTCCTTAGAGAAGTCAACAGAAGAAAAGGTCCAAAAGGAGTTTTTGGGAAAGAGATTCTCTAAAGTACAAGGACTAATAACCAATGATAGGAGAAATATGAATATTGGGATAAAGAGATTAGAAAATGCTCTTAAAGATGGTAGAGAAATGTATAAATTTTGTCTATCCTTGTCCAATGTAAGAAAGGATATTGAGAAGAAAATAAAAGAGCAAGAGGATAAACTGTCAAGTGTATCTCAGAATTTTGATCCTCTCACCTCCTCCATAATAAAACTAGAGTGTTAGACTATTGCAGTATTAAATGAAATTAAGAAGCTTGAGAAGGAGAAGAAAAATAGAATGAGTAGGTTAAGTGAACTTAGAGGGATAATTATCCCTAAGTTAGAGGCCATGCATGAGGCCCTAACTGATGCTCAGACCACAGCCCAGACCAGTGATCCGACAAATCTAAAGAGGGCAGAGGCTTTTGCATTCCTATTGAGTGGTCACATCTCAATTTTGGACAAGATGAAACAAAGTTGGGCAACAGAATTTGTCCAATTGAAGACAACTTTTGCAGATATACTTCAGTATATGTAAGTATGTTATGTATATATATTTATGCAGCCAAGTATAGATTAATTTTGGATATTTTGGTATGCGGATCCTACCCTTTGCCATTGATGTCAAAGAGGGAGTGAGGAGTAGTGAAAAATGTGGAGCATAGCTAAGGAGGAGCTCTAGAAAAATGTACATAAGAATAGAGCATCAGCCAAGGGGGACTATACTATAACACTTAGTCATTTTTTACGAAGTGTTGCCATCAATGCCAAAGGGGGAGATTGTTGGCAAGAGACACATTGTAGCTTCATGAATGTTGTTATTGATGGCAACAAAGCCCATCCCACACATCTATAGGACATGGTGTGTCTCTACGGGAAGTCAGATTGAAGAGTATTTTGGTCCGATGACCAAAGAACAGAGCATGCAGCAAGGTCTGACAATCAGGTCCGAATCTCTCAGAGGAAGTATCTCAGTAAAGTACGGACTTGGGAAAGTCAAGAGGAGTACCATGACTAACATATTCCAGAGATTGAGCCTCCAGTGATGAAAGAGTGAAAAGATATAAGCACCTAAGTATTGGGTTCTTGTTTGGCAGAGTAGACTGAGGAAGACTTGACCGGCAAAGCATCAGACCTTAATTTGGATCAGTTATTGATGGTGATCAAGTTTCTTGAGGAATCATTCATGGTTGGCTGACATGTTTGATGACTTCTATAAGCATCTTTTTGATACACATCACTTAATAAGCAAGGATTTAGCCGACATACAGAGTTTGGGAAAATGTTGAGTATTCTGGATGCTGACTAGAAAGATGATTGAAATCATTGATGCGGATATATATACCAGATTGATTTCGCTCTGAAGGTGTGTGTGGTGTGTTATGTAGTGCGCAAAAAAGTAGAGAGTAGTGTGGAAGCAGTAAAACATATGTTGAAGTTTAGTGCAGTCTAGATCAGTGTACTGAGCCTAACTGGAACTAAACTTCAACATATGTGGATGCTTCTCATCAGTTCAAGTATCTTGTTATTCTCTTTATAACTTGTAGACAGTGAGTCTCTTGTAGGCAGTGAGCCCTAATTGGCAAGTGCCATTTGTACTACCTTATTCTTTTAACAGGGAATACAATCTTGGGTTAATCACCCCATGGTTTTTCCCTTAACAGGGTTTTCCACGTTAAAATCATTGTGTTATGTGTATTGAGTTTATTTCTGCTTTCATGGTTATGCATGCTTATTTAATTTGATGCTGCACTAGTTGTTAAAGAAGAATAGAAAGTTAAAATAATCATGATAGCTAATTCACCCCCCATCTCTCAGGCTTACTCTGAAGTTGGATTCAGTTATTTCATCTTCATTCTTCTCGACCAGTGGGTCTGAAATCTCTAAAAATTGGTTTCCTGATGTGGTATCAGTTACTATCCTTGACATTCTCTTTGCACATTTTGGTTTTGGTACCATCTACAACAAACTGGCAACAATATCGATGCCTTCATCAGTTGGAACAGTGTACCTCTTCTTCTTTTGGACTACCTTCTTTAACCAGTTCAGAGATGAGATTAGTGCATTGGTAACATTGGTAGTCACCACTATCGATGTAGGATAAAGTTTTTTCCCAGGCACCTCTTTTTGTTGAGGGGAATTAGGTGGATTGAGTAATGAATGCAATAAATTATCTTCTCCCAATTCTGAGAAGATGAAAGAATCAGAATCACTTACATGGTTGTTTGGTGGGGGCATATGGTCAACCTTAGATGATAAGGTAGCCAATCTAGTATTTCTCTTCATCACTTGAACATCTTGCTCACAAGCAGTCTTCAACTTGACAAGCTCCTCAAGTGGACCCTCATCATCATCGTTCAATTGTGAGCCAACTCTTTGCAGAGTCAGGTCCAAACTAGATGCTCTTCTGTGTGAGGTGGCAATCTGGGACCTGCCTTAATTCTAAGAGGCTGAGTGCCTTGATGTTGATGAACTAGCACACTCCTTAGTCTTTGTTTGCAACCACTTTTCTATTCTCCTTAAAACATGAAATGACAGCAACATAATATCTTTAACCTCCTTCTCAGACCATTAACCTCCTTCTTAGACCATTTTATTGGGGACAAAGGTTCCCTAGACACTGTATCATATTCTTCAGCCAGAAGATCTAAAAAATCATCAATTATATCTGGGACCTAAATATTCAGCTTGAAGGCATGGACTTGATCAACAATCCACCTCATCCACTTCCTTTTCTGAACTTCTCTTTCATCAATACAGTCCTCCCAAAAATCTTCAAGCTGAGGGAAGTGTGAGTAAGAACCACCTCCATGAATATTTTCCCTTATTAAATTTTTGCTGTCAAATGATACACGGGGAGACAAACTATGAAGGCTAAATTCATATAACAATTTGTCCACATTTTGGGCACCATCATTGTTTTTGCATGAATAGAAAGATAAAGACACAGGAAAAGAATATCCTTTCTTTATCATTGCCTGATATTTGACATTTACCGTTGCCATTTGGTGAAAAACTTCCAACAACACCAAATAGTCGGAAGGGTATCGAGGCAATTTTAATGGGGCATTTTCATAACTCCCAATCCTTAAATATGACAAGCGATTGAACTGAATATAAACACTCCCAAATTTTGTGACCAATGTAAATGCTTCTACAGAAAATCTTTTCTCTATTGAGCCATTGATTCTTTTAGCCAACAACATAGAAAAAGCATCATTCACATGTTGGAAATCCTTCATACCTTCAATTCTTTGCAATTGAGGAAAAATTTGATACACAAGAGTGCTTGCCGAAGAACTCCTTTGAGTCCTTAGACCAGGCCAATTAGCCTCTTTTTGAGCCAAGATATAGACCAACTGGGAGCACATGTGACAGCTTACACTTCATGTAAAATTCATTAGATGTTCATGTAGACAATCGCTGATGATTTTCAACCAGTCAATCTAGTGGTCTCCACAAATTAACAAAATAAACCTGCACATCAAAATTCAAAGATATCTGGCTCGGGACTCCCAACTACTCTGTTTAGCAGGGTTATCGTGTCTAAGATTTCTTCTTTGAAATGGATCCTCTTCAAATTAGCAGGTAGTCGGGACTTCCCAGTCTTTTCTTCTTCCAACCAATGCTTGGCGACACATGTACAACACCAATCTTTCTTCTCATTATAGTAATTCCAGGCCGAGGAAACAGAAACATCAGCATTATCTTCATATTCTTCCAAGTCCAGAGTTGAAGCAATAGATTCAAAATCAATTTTGGCTACCACAGTACCATTGAGAGTTTGGGAAATAACTATTGGCGCATGCAATCATTAGTTCAGGACAATGCACAAGCGGAAAGCTACCAACATTATGCAAGCCGCTGCTGATAATTTTCTCTGCCAAAGGAGTTCTTTTCTCAGACCGCATTCTCCCCCAAAAATTATCTAAATCAACATGGCCTAAATTCGTATCCCTCACACCAGAATAACCATTCTCTATAATGGAGGCCACAGGGGTCCCTTAGAATTTAAACTTCATTTTTATGTGCTCCAGAAACCAGAAAACAAGAGACTCAGAGATACACATAGAGAGAAGAGGATGAGGCAAAACACCAATAGAGAATTCTTTGTGCAGATACATGGGAAATAAAAATCTCTAACTCCTCAAAGAAGATATGAAACCTATATAGAGAGAGAAGAGTTGCTAGCTATGCTGACCTATGAGGGTAAAACTGAGCTAAAATTCTGTACGTAGAGAGCTAGTCATGTGTTCTTCTACAACACATTCTCTTTTCTCATAATATCACCTTATGCGGGCTTTAAAATTAATTCAAGTCACTTCTCATAAATTCTCCCAAGAAATTAAATATTGGTAGTGAATTTGTCATTATAAGCACAAATGCATGCCTCAAATTTCCCTCCAAGAATGGTGCCACCATGTCTGCACGTACCTCAAATTGAATGCATAAGGACAAGTGTCAATTTCCTACACAGTATGCTAGTGCAGCTGACACCACTTGGGAAAGTGCGCTTTGCAAAGTCGGCAAGTCAGGCAAAACATGAACTTTTGAACTAGGAATCAAAGATTCAAAACTTCAAAGAATCCACGACCTCCTGACTACAAAGGAAGGACTCCATATGGGAACATGACAAAGACTCAAGGCACAAGAAACTCAAGATAAGTCAGTAAGTCGAGGGGTTCAAGAACTTGTGAACCTACCGACTTGACTTCAAAAATACAAAGGACCATCCACTTGCGAAAATGACTAAGTAAATTAGGCCCGAAGGATGAACTAAGTGAAAAGGCCAACAACAAATGTAAAGGAAAAACAAAGACTGAACTTAGGATGCCCTTTAAAAAAAGGGGGGGCAACAAACTTCAAATTTACTTCCAAGGAAATACAACCATGTCCTTCTAAAGTAGTCATCTATGAATGATACATAATACAAGTATTTTGAAATTGAACAAATATTAATATGACTAAAAACATTAGAATGAATTAGATCCAACACCCGATAAGATTTATGAGAACTCGAGTAAAATTGAATGTGATTTTATTTTACATATATGCAGTGTTCATAGAAATTAAACTCAAGAGAAAAATCATTGACTCTCTACAAGATTTTTAGTTTTTAGGATCCTTAGACCCTTCTCACCTCTGTGGCCCGTTCTTTGGTGCCATAACATTGTCTTCAATGCAGGTAACTTGGTCTTTGAAGAAATAGCACCCTAAGGTACCTAGAAAGCATGACCATCAAAAGTAGATACAACACTCTTTTTGTTGTTAATTTCAATGGTGAGAGTGTAGAATCTATAGATCTCTTCACTATAGGAATAACAAAAGCATTGCATTGAATTATGCATGCAACTAGCTGAAATAAAGTGCCCGCACTAATAATCTTAGCATGCACCATCTTACGCCCTCCACTAGAGAAAACAACTTGCACACCCACATCATTAAGCTTACTAATTGAAAGTAGGTTTCATGTGAAACCAAGGATATTAAGTACACCATTGATCCCCTTCACATGTTCATTAGAAGATCAAATCAAGACTCTTCCATGACCAACAATCTTTAGGTGAGAGTTATCTCCAAGGTACACCTTCCCTCCATATTCTTCATAATTTGAGAACCAACCCTAATTTGAGGCCATCTAGAAAGAATCTCTAGAGTCTACCAACCTTGCACCTTACAATGCATATGTTGCTAAGGCTATGACAAAGGCATCACTATCATCTTGAGAAGACTTTTTAGACTCATCATTTGGTGCAAGTGCACCATGTCAATTTTTGTCAACTTGTGTAAATAAGGTCTTATGTTAGGATAGAGGTGTTTTGAGTCTAATATAATGTAATAAGGTCATAATAGACCATTTGATATGTATTGAGTCATGTGGGGTCAGTTTGTGAAGCAATTGTAAATATTTTGTAAGAAATGGTGCAAAGTTGTCAAGTTTTTTGTCTTTTATGGAAGGTGAACAGTCATTTGGTTCAAAAGTGGCTTTGTATCTTGGTATGAATTGGAAGTTGAAGAGTCTTTTGTTTGAAAAAGTCATGAACATTGTAAGGAGATATATGCCTTACAAACTTCCAGGCAGAGGTACTGGAGACAATTTTTGAATTCAAATAATGTTAAAATTCTCTATTTTCTGAGTTTTGACTACTTTTCTGTTGCTACAGGCTTCTGTACAGAGCTGTACTAAGTGTTTTTGATCAAATATGCTTGGAATTTGGTGAATACATGAACTAACTTCCTTTTGGCTTTAGTTTGAGTGGATTTCATAAAGGTTCAAGGTTTTTATTGCCATTTTTCTGATAATAGTCTAGGAACCCTGTTTTGAGGGTTTGAAGTGAACAAAATATTAAAAAATCACCCATTCCACTATTGGATTTGCTTGTAACTGGGTGGAATAGGTGCCATAGGGTTGAGTAGGATGTTGGAATAGTTTTTATGGGTAGGGAAGTCATTTGGAGAGAATTAAATGCTGCCCCAGTTGTATTTTTCTGAGTTTTTGACTTGAAAATGATGGCTCCAAGTTGAAATTTGCATAAAATCATGAGGTAGGGTTATGTGAAGGTTTCTAAAGAATGTAAAGATATAATTTAATGTGTTTGAGGTGTTGAGAGAGTTACTAGAGGCCTGGAATGTTAGTTTTCAATAAACCCTCTTAGAAAATGGCTAAATTGAGGGTTTGGTGTTAATGGGACTTGATGAGAGTTTCCCCTGACAAAAGTGATTGATTTTGGCTGTTTGTAGTCCAATTAAGACTTTACAATTGAGTTTCAGAGTTGGGGAAGTGATTGAGTGGGTGTTACTTTGTTAAAGTGGCCTAATTAGGCCTTCTAGGAAACAGAACAATCAGTTTTTGGGGATTGTGTTACAAAGTGACCTATACCCATTTTAGGATATGTTTTAGATGAGCTTAAAGGGTATCCAAAAGTGTCAACATTTTTGGGTTTTAGTGCCTATGCTAAGAGAAAAATTTTGACAATCCATTTTGGAGGGCTACTAACATTGGGAACAGTTTGTGAGAAAAGGACCAATGATTGTTGCAAGAAGGTTCTTGTGAGGAGTTGCTTGAGTGAGTTAGAATCATTCAGATGAATAAAGAATGTATGTAACCTTGTTTGAGCTTGTGGACCTAAGGAACAAATAAAAATCTGCCTTGTGATGTAAGTTGCCCTAAATTGTTTGCCTTTGAAAGTTGAGGAATTTGTCTTTGAGCCCATTGTTGTGAAATATGTCTCCATTGGATTGAGTTAGAACTGCTACATTGCATCATCTTTAGAATCATGTTTCTTTTCATTTTTCCACTCCTTGCAGTTTCTTCTAAAATATCCAAGCTTGTTGTAGTTCCAATATTTAGCCTTGGTATTTCTAAAATATTTGGATCTCCAATAGGATTTGGATCTATACTTGTCTCTTTTCTTGTCTTTTTTCTTTCCTTTCTCTTTCATTTTTCCATGAGCATCTAGGGCCTCCTTAGTTGATTCAAAAGTTTTTCTTTGCATATCCTCTAAAAGTAATAATGCAACTACCTTATCCATTTTGAGTTTAGAGGTAGTACTCCCTATTGCCATCACCAAGTGTTCCCATGAGTCTAGAAAAGAACATAACAAAGTCATGCAATGATCCTCCTCCATCTTCACTCCAAAGGAGTACAACTAGGTAACAATCATGTTGAAAGAATTTAGGTGCTCGACCATAGATCCACTATCCTCCATCTCGATGGTATACAAATTCTTTCTAAAGAAAGTTTATTTACCAACTATTTAGCTTGATAAATACCACCCAAATTCTTCTAGAGAGTCACAATGGTGGCTTCTTCATGCACATTTAACAACCTAGATTCTGGAAAATAGAGTATGATAAGACACTTTGCCTTCCCATCCAATTTGTTGTAGTCTTCTTGATGTTACAACATATATATATATAGATACTATATCCCATATATCTTTGTCTACAAGCATATCCTCCATCTTGAGCTTCCAAATCTCAAATTTAGTGATTGAGAACTCCATTTCTATCCTTGATGTTCTTACCATTTTTCTTCCAACAAGGCCTTCTTTTGTGCAAGATTCCACTCAATCAAAGATTAGTAAAAAAACCCTAACACCTAGAATCTAAGGTGATCAAGATCTAATACCAAATGAAATGAAACAAAGGTGTAAAATACACTTCCTACACTAATCTATGAGAGGAGGTATGTACAAAAATAAATTAATTATACAGTTACAAGGAATAAACACAAAAGCAATATACCAATAATTTATGTAGGGAAAACCCTTTCGAGAGAAAAACCCCACACTCAAAAGTAACTCAATGTATTATTTAGTAATCAATGGTTACCATACACTTACAGAGTCTAGGACTTTATGGGAGTATCACCAACAAGAGATCTAGAGTAATTTTGGTAGCATAATAGTACATACACAAACTCACTATGAAACCTCCATCTCAAGCACCCAATATATAGAAGAAGCAATACATAAAACCATCAAATGATAATTAGGAAACCATGAGCTAAAACCACCCAAAATGTGGTGTCAAATCCCTAGTTAAAAAGTTAACACCCAAATCCCAAGATGAGTCCATATGTTAAAATAACATATTCCTTCCACTTGCCATAAGCTCATCACAATCCACTCACCAACATGGGTTCTCTATTTTGGCTCCATTATCTTTATTCAAAGATGTCTTATGATGTGTCATAACACACATCATAAGTTGGTCAAAAAGTGTAACTCCCCCTTACAACTCTCTTATGTGTCATAGATGTTCTTACATTTCTGATGTGAGAGGCCCAACTTCAGAAGGCCATAACTTTTGATCCAAGAAGTCGATTGAGGCCTTCTAAAAAAATTGTACAACTCAAAGAGATCTATGTATTCATAACTAAGGAACTGGTTAAGACCCATTAAAAAAAATAGGGCCAAAAATGACATCAATAGCCCACAACTTTTTATGTTCAATAGCCTAAAAATTCTATTTTTATGTTCTTAACATTAGGATGCAAGGTTGAGACACCCTTCCTAATAGAAAATACAAAACAAAAATATGGTAGGCTATACTTTTCAACTAGGTTTTGTTGTCTCATGGATCATCTCAAGGGTGGAGTAAGGGATTCCACCTATTCCTTAGCATTCCCATCCTACTTAGAACTCTTACCTAAATCCTCTTCTTCCTCTCCATCATGTAATCCATCATTATATTCTTAAACATGTGCATCTTCCTACTTCTTGATCTTAGTCTCGAAATGCACTGTTTTCCTTCTTTTTCCTTTGGCTATAAAGAACCTAAAAATGCTCTAAAGTCCATAAAAATCACATCTCTAGAATAGATAATTTTTTAGGTTAGTGGATTCTAAATCTCATAATCTTTTACATTCTCACTGTAACAAACAAAGATGCATTTTTGTGCTTTTGGATTTATTTTTTATTTATTTTCTTTAGGAACATGAATGAAATCCTCATGACCAAATGTCCTTAAATATGAGAAAAGGTTTCTTACTTGTCCACACTTCATAAGGAGTTTTATCAACATGAGTTAAACAATGAGATCAATTAACTAAGTAACAAGTGGTATCCATAACCTCTACCCAAAAGCACCAATCTAACCGTGCACCACTTAACATACTTCTAGCTCTTTCCATTAAGGTTTGGTTCATTCTCTCTGCAACCCTATTTTTCTATGGCATGTAGGGGGTTAGTCTTCTATTGAACAATACTTGCATCTTTACATAATGTTGATGGTGATTTTAGCACACAACAACGCAGGTATGATTGTTGGTATCACACCTCTCTTAAAAAAGGTATCCTATCCAAGATAGCTACCCCAAGGATAATACAACTAGGTCTTAGCTTTCTTGGAATGACTTAGTGGTATGTCTAGCTATGCCAACAAGGGGTCTTACATAAAATGTAGGGTTTATAGAATATGACAGTAGTATGTATGTAGAAACCCTATGATACTTTCAGCAGATTTGTAGCGTAGATTGCTTATAACCTAACCTAACAAACTTGATATAAATAAAATACAAAAGGAAGAGGAGAGAGAGAAGAGATAAGAGATCCTAAGTGACAGTCACAATGGGGTAAAATGCTGCAGATAGACAAATACTTTCAATAAACCATTCCCTATTTCACTAGGATATGAAACCCACAATGTTGCAAGAAATGATGCAATCTTCAAAGGATCCGTATGATTTTCAAATTACATTCACTCATTAAACACCCGGACAATGGCGCAGCTTAACAAGTGGAATGTAACTGAACTATATTCAATGACAGGGCCGAGACTAACTATACACAACAACTTACCATCAGCAAGCACTAATAGGATGGACCAAAGCATTCATTAGATATCTCATCATTTACCCATCATTGCAAGAGCACAACTAATTAAATTCAGATTGATATGAACCATGAAAACCAAAGAGGATAACACAAGAACACAAATTCCCAGCAACCTACAAAACTTGCTTTGTATTGATCACAATTTGGCAGAGTCTCAGCAATTCAGTATCTAATCTTACTTACAAATGAGAGAAAAGGATGACCCTTTTATAGGCAAGGCACCATACCGAGTTTTTCAATAGACGGTGGAGATTAACTCAACACCAACGGTCCATATTACATGACATTTAATGAGATACATCAGTTTGTTACATTTTCGGATTTGCCTTTGTCTTGTAAGAAAAAAACATAATACAGCTTGCAAATACATTGAATCTGGACAAAATGGATACCCATTTGGTTGTATATGATGAAAAGTCAATTTTCAAGGCCTAATAAAGCCAAAATAGAGTCACATGACACTTGAAAACTTGAGATGATGTGGATTCATAGGATTCCAAGTGCTAAATGGACCAAGAGGAGTATTTTAGTGAAGGTATGTCCAACTAGATACTTGTTGGACTGATTCTTGATGACTGGATTGCTGGAACAACTATATGCATGCCTTGGACATTGGACTAGATCTGCAGGAACTACCATGAAAGAGGCATGATCTTCAATGTCTTCTAGTTTTGGGGACTTATTTCCATCATCTTGAACATCATACTAACTTCCTCTTGTAGGTACAACAGTAATTTGGTTGATAAAATGAAGTTTCTGCATTTTTGGGTCAGTACTGCATATATGTGTGTACATCCTTCCAAGACGGATCCAACAAGTTCTTGTGTCCTCCAAGACCTACAATTCATAATTCAAAGCACCAATTTCATCTTAACAAGTCATTTTCATCAATTTGGATCAAAAGATGTCTATTTGTAGTCGTGGATCAGTCAAAAACAGCTCACTATCAATGTTGCTTCCTTATAGACAACTTCATAAATCCAGTGATTTTTGCATATTTTCTACATTTTTTTACCATTTTCAAGTACCCATTTGGCCAATATATTGATCTAGGAAGTTTTTTCAATCATTAGGATCCATTTGGGAACTTTTATTTCATGTTTTTCTAGCATTTCTACAAAAAATAAGATTTTTGGGGGTCACCGACCTTTTATGTGTAGTAGCATTAATTGTCATAAAATGTGCCAAAAATCCACACAAATTTGGTAAAATGTTCACCATGATATGACAAATAGATATGCAATTCAAATCCATCAAGAAAATCCAATTTGTCCCTTGAAAAACTTAATTTTTAGGCCAAAATACCAAAAAGTGCTAATTTTTCTTTCATCTGACCTCGTGAGGATTTTAGGTTCATTCGACCTTGCGGGGATTTTAGGTCCATCCAACCTTGTGGGGATTTTAGGTCCAACTGACTAGTAATTTTTCATGAGGTTGGTTGGTGTGAATTTCAGCACAAGTCAGTGGCGAATGAATTTAGCGCAAAGTGTAAAGTGTTAAGTCAACGTTATTTTTTATGCAACTGACTTTGCACAGATCTTGAAGGTGTCCAACAGAGGTCAATTGACAACATTTTTAGTGCAAGGTTAGACCATGGTGGTTTTCATGCAAGGACTTGGTGGCAGGATTTTTGAAGACTGCTGACTATTTTTATGTTTTGGGTCAGTCAAAGGTACTTTTAGCACAAGGTTCGTGGAAGCTATTTTTAGCGCAAAAGTCGGTAGGAGGCAGTTTTATCGCAAAGGTCGGTTGGGGTCATTTCTAGCACCAAATTTGGAAAGGTCCAGGGTGAAAGTATATTTAAAAATATATTTAAGTATAAGATTTCATATGCAGATTCTAGAATTTTGAGGTTCCACCAAATTTCAGACTTAGCCATTTTTTAGGATTTTCAGGGTTTCAGACTTAGCCAAATCAGGGCTTCAGGAACATGTATCAGGGTGAAAGCTTATGGACCCCTTAGTGAAATCTGATGGAATTTGACACAATTTTGCAACTGTAAGATCTAGAAACTAAGAATTTCAACATGACACTACAAAAGCAATCTCAAGGGCAATATCCAGTGACATGGGATTTTGGAGCAAGATGCAGTAACACCCAATTTTAGCGCAACAAGCAACAAATGGCTATTTCTTAAGCACAAGACCACCCAAGACACCTCCAAATCAATCATGCACAACATCAAATGACTCCAGACATGCAAAATACTCAAATCTAGAACAAATCCTACACTCTAAGCATAAATTCACTTTCTCATCATCATAAGCAAGAGAGGTCGAGACTCCAAGCCAAAGCAAAAGATGGGGTCTCCATTTGGCAAAATGGGGCATGTGTGCAAGGCACAACACATAAATCATGAAATTCTCTAGAACAATATTCACCACCATTGTTAGATCTCAACTTCTTTATTTTATTATCCATATGCTTCTCTACAAATCCATTAAATTCATTAAACTTAGATAAAATTTCAGATTTAGAACAAAGAAAATAAACCTAGGTGTATTTAGAACATTTATTATTAAAAGTGACATAATACTAATATTTACCCATAGAACCCACATCCACTGGACCAAACACATTTGAATTAAATGATTTTTAATAATCTCTTATATTTATAACATCCATAGGGAAAATATTCTCTATTTTGTTTTCCCAACACATAATGTTCACAAAAATTGAAATGCTCATTAGAGTAAATGAAAAAACCATCAACCATCTTTTTACAAATAAGGGTTTGAAGACCTTTTTCACCATTGTTTCCCAAACATTGGTATCACAACATAAATGCATTTTAAGTTTGATAGTTACAAAATGTGGAGACATCAAGACCAAATAAAGCCTCACACTATGAGCCTCTAGATACCATCAGATTTCATCTCCTTAACCTGCAACTAGACTTATCAAATGTCACATACACTCCAAAATCATTCAACTTGGATATAGAAAGTAAGTTTCTCACAATTCTTAGAATATGCAAAACATTATTGAGAGTTTTCATTCTCCCATCACTAAAACATAACTCTACCTTTCCCTTACCAACAATCTAATGTGTATTATTGTCACCAAGAAAAACTTCTTCTCCATTGTAATCTATGTATAATGAGAACCACTCCTTGTGGGGAGTCATATGGTAGGACTAACTTGAGTCAATGAGCCAAGCATCATTACTAATAGTGTTAGTAGAAATAAATAATGCACTATTATCACTATCATTAGAAGATTTCTTTGTGGAGGAATCATGATTGGATTTATTTTTGTTTCTGCATTCCTTTTTCACATGTCTTATCTTTCCATAGTTCCAACACTTTGCTCTACTCTTCCCATGGGTTTTGGATTGTCCTTTTAGCTTGGACCTATCTTTCAATTTATTCTATTCCCCTTTTAACCCACCTTTCTCCTTGGGCCTTCCCTAAACATGCAAGGCATCCTTCGAGCCCTTATCCATGGATTTTATTCTCATTCTCTCTAAATCAAGGTAGCAATAAGGGAGTCCATATTTGACTTTGCATCACTACCACTAATAGCAAGAATTAAACTTTCCTAATATTTAGGCAAAAAACAATGGAAAAAGATACATTTATCTTCTTCCTCAAGCTTAACAACTACTAAATCTAGTTGACTCAAATCAAGTTAAAGGCATTTAAATGTTTTACAATAGACTCACCATCCTTCATTTTCAAAGATACAAAAATATTATGAGAGACTTTTGATTTGGTAAATCTCACCTATCCTTTTCCATAGTGTAAATGTGGTGGTCTCCTTTGAGACATTCAAGAGGGCATAATCTATAAGACACAACTAAACGATTCCTCATTTCTTCTTGTCCAACCTTTTCCAATCTTCATCAGGAATTCCTTTGAGCTTTCCTTCCTTTACGACAACATTCCATTGATCCCTCTTCCAAGAGATCCTCCATCTTCAACTTCTAAAACTCTTACGTGTGTCATTAAACATTTCAATCTCTAAACAAGAGGTAGAAGCCATGGTTTTAATCACTTGTAAATATGCAAAACTACTCAAGTCAAAAGATCCCACTACAACCAAAAAACCCACAACACTTCAATAAAGGCATCTCGTTCTCAACATAACCAAAGATTTGATACCAAATGTTATAAAACAAGGTAAAATACTACAAATGAAATCTTGTTAATCAAATGATGGCATAATCAAAATTTAACTTTTTCATACTTGAACTAGTTGAAATATGAAACCTAGCATGGCATTTTAACAAGCTTTCATTTGTAGTAGTTTACCTTGTTTTACAACAATTGGTTTTCTTATTCATTTTCTTTATTGAAAATATAATGGTACTTAAGCATTTTTAATTTATTGTCCTTTGCATGTTCAACATAATTCATAGTTTAGTTAAATAGTTTTGTCTCTTAGTTTGTGTGTTGTCTTCACATAGCCCTTGTGCTTGTTATAGATCATTGGTATGAGATATTTTTTCACTCAGGCATCTACCATAGTTGATCTACACCCCAATTCAAAGAATTGATACCAAAGATGAATCTACTCCCTCACCATAAATTGTCAATTTGTTTATATACTTTATAGTTGTGTATTACTAACCATTCAATGTGTATGAAAGAAGACATAAACATATTTCACCAAATGTCCAAAGGATCATCTAGGAACCTTTAGAAGAATAGAGAGAATAAAATTTCTTGCAATTTTGTGACCTAATGCCTCAACTAGGTCCCATGATACTAACAACAATTAATTTTTCTTTTCTAATGCACTCATGGATTGAGGATCTAATGAGGACAATCCAACTATGCAATAAAACCCCAAAACACACAATGCTCATAGAAAAACTTAATGGAACTATAACATATCTTTATTGAATCTAAACTATAAATGATTATAATCTACCGCAATGGGCTTCCTACATACTAAGACGCAATCATTTGATTACTAATATGGAAATTATTATATTCAAATAAAATTCAATACATTGTATGATGTTTGTATCCTCATTGATCAAACTCCATCTAGAACCTTCATCCTTATGTTCATGTTTAGACTTCCAACTCCTTGTAAAATTATCTCTAACTCTTCTTGAAGATCTCCAATGGTTGTGATTAACGAATATATAGCAATCTCAAACCTCCAAAATGATTTTCATCAGTTGCAAGGTGGAACAAAGTTCTATACTCCATGAAACATGTGGTTGGTTGGTGAAAATGAATCCCTAAAAAAAATGGTAACAGAAAATAAATGTGTGGTGCTTAATGTTCTCTCCCTTGGGTCCAATGAAACTTCACACATGTTCCTTGATTATCACAAACTTTAAATGCTCTAGAGCCAATAGTAAATTCATAATTGTGATATTCTTCTAGATTTGTATAAGTCTTCAAACCAAATTATGTCATTGTATATATCTAATTATTTCCAATCATGGATATGACATCCAAATACCTTTGTAAAATGTTATCTCAAAATTGCAAGACCAAAATGCAAACTATGGTAGAGTGACATGGCTTCTTCTACAACTGATTGGTAATTGAAAACTTACAAACAAAGTGAAATAATTTTGTGTGGGTGATGCAAGATTATTCGTGTCCCCCAAGGATGCTCTTGCATCAGGCACCCAGGGTTATTTTGAAAAGTGAGTCCCTCACTTTCTAGTGACTAGAGGGAAATAAATATGGTCTACTTTAGCCTTGGAAATCTAGCTTGAGTCTTCTTCTAGCCTTCTTGTCCATTTCACCAAATATTCCTCATATTTTCTATTCTTGGCGCTCTTTCCAATTTTGATATCCAATATCTCCTCAATCTCTTCTTTTGGCTATGGAAGTATGGGGTTTTATTCTTAATCCTCTATGCTACTTTGTTCTGAGCCCCCCTCATGATACTAGTATAGATCTATAATCTTGAACACTAGGGATAGACCTAATTATTTTGTTAACTCCACCTCAGATGCATTTCCCAAATCAAATCTTCTTATAATTATATAATGACCAAACTTATCATCTTCAACTTATTATATGTTTTGACTGGAAATATTTACTTTTTGAGGTACAACATTACTTCATCTCCCACCATAAAATATTTGTCTTCTTATTTTGTTAGCTTCTTGCTTATACTTATCATTCATTTTCTCCAAGTGTCTCCTTATATCCACATACACCTTCTTCATGTGTTTTGTGAACTCCTCTACCTCCACATTCCTCTTGTCTTCTTTACTAATGTCTCTTAGTTTGGATACATTATTGGGATGCTACCATTCCCAATCTAAAATGGTGTCTTTCTAGTACTCCTATTAACTAATTTATTGTATGCAAACTTTTTCTACAATAGGACCAAGTTCAAATTTCCTACCTTCTCTCCAACCAAGCATCTTAGTAAGTTCCCTAAACTCATATTCACAACATTCATTTTCCCATCAATTTGGTGGTGGTATGCTGAGATAAACTTCAATTACATGCTCATCTTTTTCTATAATATTCTCCAAAAATATCCCACAAACTTAGTATATGTGTTAGAATTATGCTCCTCGATATACCATGCAACCTTACAACCTCCCTAAAAATATATCTACTATGTGTACCACATCATTGTTCTTCTTACAAGGGATAAAGTGTGCCATCTTAGAAAACCTATCTATGAATACTAATATTGAATCATCCCCCCTTTGTGTCCTCGATAGTCCTAATAAAAAGTCCATACTTATGTCTTCCCAAGGATTCTCTGGTACTAGTAATGGTTGATATAATCCAACATTTTGATTGATTCCTTTGGCAACTTTCCAAGTTCTACAACCTTGAACAAATTTACTCACGTCCTTATATATTTGTGGCTAAAAATAGTTCTCACTAATTGAGGCAACTATCCTGTCTATTCCAAAATGTGTAGCCAAACCTCCACAATGCTTCTCTTTGATTAAGTTCTTCCTCTTGGAGCTTGTTGGTATACAAAGTTGGATCCCCTTAAATAGCATCTCATTTTGAATCAAATAGTCTAACCACTTCCTCCTATGCATGCTCACCAACTCCTTGCATGCCTTCCATGCCTCTACAAAATCAAATCAGCTCCATACAAATGCATTAGCTCCTCAAAACCAACTACTTCTACCCTCATTTCTATTAGCATATTCTACCTTCTTAATGCATCAACACACTTGTTTAACTTCCCACTCCTATGTTTTAACACAAAAGTATAACTTTGCATGAATTCTACCCACTTCACGTGTCTCTAGTTCAACTTACTTTGGTTATTCAAGTATTGTATTTCTTGATGATCAATGTATTCTTGATGGTTAGTGTACAATACAAACTCCTTGAGTAATAGGTAATGCCTCCACTTCTTCAATTCTTACACTATGGCATAAAATTCTTGGTCATAGACTGAATACCTCATTTTGGAATCATTCAACTTTTTACTGAAGTAGGATACAGGTCTTCCTTCTTGGCTTAGTACTACCCCAATTTCATTTCCACTTGAATCACAATCCACTTGTAATATCTTATTGAAATCTAGAAAGGCCAATACTAGCTATTATGTTACCTTCTTCTTTAGTAACTCAAATCTCCTATTGACTCCAATAGTCCACTTAAATTCCCTCTTATCCCCTCTCATTGTCTCAGTCAATGGTGTAAAAATGCTACTAAAATTCCTAATGAAATTCCTATAGAAACTTGCCAACCCATGAAAAGATCTTACTTTCCCCACATTTCCTAGTGTAGGTCACTCCACAATAGCTTTGAATTTCTTTGGATCCATCTTCAAACCTTCAAATGAGATCAAAAATCCCAAATATATGAATTCTTCCTTCATGGAGCTAAACCTTTTCAAATTGATTAGCAACTTTTCTTCTCTCAGCCTCTATAGTACTAACCTAATATGCTCTAGGTGTTCATCTTTAGTCTTACTGAAAATTGAAATGTCATCCAAGTAAACTATTATAAACTTACCCAAAATTTTCTTTAATACCTTATTCATCAACTACATAAATGTACTTGGTGCATTGTTCAATCCAAAAGGCATAACCAACCGCTCATACAATCTTTTATTATTCTTGAATGTTGTCTTCCATTCATCTCCCTCCCTTATTTTGATATGATAATAGCTACTCTTCAAGTCAATCTTGGTAAAGTACTTTGCTTCTCTTGGAAAGTCCATTATATCATCCATCCTTGGTGATGGGAAACTATATCTTACAGTGATATTATTGATTTCTTTGGAATCAATACATCTTCTACACTCACCATCCTTCTTGGGTACTAGTACTGTTGGTACCACATGTAGGCTCAAACTGGCCTAGATCAGGGCCTTCATCAATAATTCTTGTACCTACCTTTTTAGTACCTCATTTTTTGCTAGTGTCATCCTATGTAGTGCTTTATTTGGAAAATTGGCTCCCAAAATTAGGTCCATGTGATGACTGATACAAATTATTTGTAGAAACCCTTTGGCATGTTGTCTAAAATGATGTCTTTACATTTTATCAACAACTCTAAAATCTATTGTTATGCTTCCTTATCACTTGTGGTGTTTTCTTCATTTGCGGCATTGCACACCTTAGGGATCAATATAGAACAAACATTACCATGTCTCAGTCCATCCAAAAACTTTTTTCCATCCACTAAGCATATCCTAACATTGTTACAAACTTGATCTTCTCTATCTTTTAGCGACATCAACCTATGTCTCTAACCATCCCTAGTTATAGTATATGTATTTTCCCTACCATCATGTATAGCATTCCAGTCAAACTATCATGGCCTCCCCAACAATAGGTGACATGCATCAATCAACATTATATCACACAAGATTTCATCATGGTAATCTCCTATCTCAAATCTTACCCAACATTGCTCATTGACCATTACCTTATGTTCCTTTTACAACCAAGTGATTACATAAGGGTTTGGGTGTTTTTGCCTCTTCAAGTTCAACTTTTCAACTATTTCCTTATATACCAAGTTATTTATTCTTCCACTATCAATAATAACTTTACAACACTTACCTCCATCTTTGTATCTAGTTTTGAACATGTTCTTTCTTTTTACTAGTCCTTCTTCCTCATGGTGTTTCAACAAAGCCCTTATCATCATTAGTGATTCTCCATGTTCATGGTCATCATTTGACTCATATGGTCTCTGGGGCTCCTTATCTTGAAGTGCAGCTTTAGTTCTTTGCCTACTTTCCTTGACCTTGAAAACACTCGAATGCTCTATGTCCTCCGCACTTGAAACACATTCCTCTAAAAGGTCTTTTCTCATGTTCTTCCCATATCCTCCTCTTCCTTTCATGTATCCATCTCTACAATGTTGGTAAAGGTGTGTTGTACACCTTGCATAATGCTAATAATATAAAATGCACTATTTAATTGTGGTTCATCTTAGAGACGTGAACATCTCAATGGGTTAGACATTCTTGGGGCCACTTGCAAGTTGTATGTAACATTAGAATACGTATTTAATGTGGGTTGCACATTGGGAAAATATTTTAATATTGGACATGGTTTAGTGAGCTCATGATTTTGAGACACTATGTAATACCAATTGGTAGTTTTTCTAAGCTTATTTCTTTACAAGAAAGCACATGAGTAGTTGTTGAGGGTTGTCTTGTTGTCTTGCATAACGTTTGGCTTGTTGGCTAAGGTTGGATTGAGCATCTATTGTAGGTTGCATATGTGAGGAGAGGAAGAATGGATTGAGATGTGTAGTTATATGATTCTCATTTTCTTGTTCACATGGAGTGCAATTAGGGAGCTTGATGTTTCAGAAGTATTCATAGAGGCTTTGTAAGTGTTTTGTATTTTTTGTTCATGAGATAAAACATTGAGTGTGGATGCTTTTGGAGGCTGGGTTTTTTCCTCTTGAGAGTTTTCCTAAGGTACATCTTGTGTCATCTTGAGGGTATGTTTGTCTATTATTTTGCATTGTGGATTCTGAATACTTGTTTGCATATTTTTCCCTCATGGATTATATGGAAATATTTTATTATGGCTATAAATTTATTTTCATGTAGTACATGTCACCTTATATTTTATCTTTGTGATAGTAGTTGCTATCTTCTTGGCCCTTGTAGTAAGTGCCACCATCCCTATGGTAGAAATTGTCAGTTCTCTTATCTTCCTGGTATGGTCTTCCATTGCCACATCATGATTTATCACTCTAAGGTTTCTCCTATCTTCCTCTATGTCTATTCTACCAATTCTCAAACCTCATGTTCAAGTTGTCTTCTACCTTGATCTCAAATTGGTATTTTCCTCTATGGTGGTCAACTTGACTAGACTTAACTCTTCTTGGATACTTTCTCTCAATCCATTGATCTATCTTGCAAATTCTTCTTTTCCTATCTCACTATGCCCCACCCTAATAATTAGTTTATGAAATTCTTCAGTGTATTCCTTCATAGTTCTGTCCCTTTGTCTCAAGCTTTGCAATTTCTTTAGTAGTTACCATTCATAGTCCATTGGTATGAATTGCCTTTTCAATTTTTCAACCATCCTATCCCATTTTTCTATTATTTTCTTTCCCCTCCTATTTCTTTCTAATTGTACTTCCTTCCACCAAACAACAACATGTCCCTTCAACTTTGTCTTTGCAAACCTAACCCTCTTAGGGTTTTCAATTTCCTCATACTCAAAATAAACATCTAGATCATTTATCCAATCAATGGATTCTCTAGGGTTCAAATCACCATAGTAGTTAGAAATCTCCATTCTTGGTCTCTTACCAAATTTTGAAATGGCCTTTGACACCTTCACTTGTTCTAATTCTTCTCCTTAGTCCTCTAGATCTTGCACATCTTCTCTTGCATCTTCCTCTAGATCACTCTCATCATTGCCACTTGGGCTTCAACCCCTTTTTCTATTTTCCTCAAAATCCTCCAAACAAATTCTATTCTCCCTTACTTCTTTCAATACCTCATCCAACTTTCCAATAATGTTGACAACACCCTAGGCTCTTTGTGGTGACATATTTCCTAGGATCTAGTGTAAATTGCTTCAAGTTAGCGGTCTACCTATAATCACTCCTTGCAACTACCTCTCAATCGATGATCTATAGACAAGATTCTTGTAGGCTGCCTCAATTTGACAATCTATTCACAAGTATAACTTTTGGAACACCACTTACTCCTCAAGATTCTAAATTTATACTCTAATACCACTTAATGCAATCATGGATGGAGGATCTAATTAAGGACAATCTAAACATGCACCAAAAAACTCAAAACACACAACACTCACAACAAAACTTAATGGGATGGTAACATTATCTTTATTGAATCCAAACTATAAATCATTACAATATGTTGTAATGGGCTTCCTAGATGCTAGGCCATAGTTGTTTGATTACTAATATTTAAATTACTACATTCAAATGAAATTCAATACATACAATGATATTTGTATCCTCATCATCAAAATCCATCTTGAACCTTCATCCTTATGTTCATGCTTGGACCTCCAACTCCTTGTCAAATTCTCTCTAACTCTTCTTGACAATCTCTAATGATTGCAAGTAACAAATTGTAGGCTAGTAAATATAAACCTATATAAAAAAGTGATGCTAAGAATAACCTATACAATTTATACATAAAAAAACCTCAAGGTTAAGCCTAAGGATTAACAAATACTAATGAAAGAAAAAGAAACTCTCACTAAAATCAATCCTTGTTGCACTGAAGTGGTTGTGTTCGAAAGGATTATTGTTGTTGAGAGGATATGTCAAGTGCTTAAAATAGCATCATAACATTGTATTCAAGAGTTGTTGAAATGACTTGTGAGGGGTCCAATTTATAGATTTTTGGATGGGAAGATCAAGGGCTAGGATTGATTGGAGAGATAAATGGTTGATGATGTTTTAGAGGATTAGAGGCATGAGGGATCTTGAAGTGGAACCTTATGGTAGGTGCATAAGTGGGGGTCCAATATTTAAGGAAAATCAAGGGTGGAGGATTGTCTTGGAGAAAGTGGATGGTGGTGATCCAAAAAGTAGATTTTTGGAGTGATGTGCAAATCTTACCCATACCCATATACAAATCATGTACAAATCTTTGACCCATGTACAATTTTGAGCCTTGTGCAAGCTTTACCTTGACTAATCATGCCTTAGAATGTGCAAATGATTAACTAGGTTAATGATTTTTTTTGTCAACTAATGACTGGGAGGAGAAAACAAGAATTAAATAAATAGGATGTATTTATTTAATTTTTGGAATGGGGATGATCAGCCTAGTTAATTAAATATCTAAATTTATTTTACTAAGGTTGCACTATAGATGAAGATGAAAAGATTGATTAATTAAATAAATAGTTGTGACAAGACTATTTATTGCATTAATACCAGAAGAATAGTCAACCCTGATATGGTATTTTGAGTATGAGGAAATTGAAAACCCTAAGAGGATTAGGTTTGCAAAGACCAAGTTGAAGGGACATGTTTTTTGGGGGAAATAATTACAATTATAAAGAAATAGGAGGGGCAAGAAAATAATAGCAAAATGGGATATGATGGTTGCAAAATTGAAAATACAATTCATACCATTGAACTATGAATGGGAACTACTGAAGAAGTTTCAAAGATTGAGGCAAAGGGACAAAACTATGGAGGAATACATTGAAGAATTTCACAAACTAATTATTAGGATGGTGCATAATGAGACAGACAAATAAAAAGTTGCAAGATACATCAATGGATTGAGAGAAAGTATCCAAGAAGAGCTAAGTCTGGTCAAGTTGACCACCATAGAGGAAGCATACCAATTTGAGACCAAAGTAGAAGAAAACTTGAATGCATGGTTTGAGAACTAGTAGAAAAGACATAGAGGAAGAGAGGAGAAACCCCTGAGTGATAAATCATGGTGTGGAAATGGAAGACCAAAGGGAGTACCACTGCTGAAATAAACCTACCATTATCATCTCTTAACACTCTCATAGGGGAATTGGTATCCCCTTTCCCTTCATTCCTGATCCAACGCCTAATTTACCTCAAGACTTTTCCTTTCTGGTGTCTAATGTGACTAACAGAGAACAGTTGTTTGATGTCTTGGGTTTGGTAAGAGAGGTGGTCTCCAATCAACACAGGATGACTAAATGGTTTTTTATTGAAATTAATAGGTTAAATGTTAAGATGAGTGTGATGCAGGACAGTTTGGGTAGTAGCAAGGAGATAAGTGATGATCTGGACAAAGAAATCTTTCAAGGATGGGAAATAATACCAAAGATGGACAAGATGGAAAAAGATCTAAGTGATATCAGAAAGGATTATGATATATGAGGATTGTAGCCCTGGAGAAGGAATTACATGAAATTAACCAAAACTTGGAGAAATTAGTCAAGATCAGTCAATGCACCATCCATAATAGTGTAGAGGGCATTAGGATTCTGACTGAAAAGTTGAGGGAGTTATGAAGAACAAGTGATCATAGGGACTGCCATGCAAACTAATTGTGTTATTAAGGATCAGAGAATTAAAGGAAAGGGTAAACAAGTTAATAATACTGATCAAGGGATCTTAGTACTAGCACCTGTGGGAGCAAGAAGAAGACATTCCAAGATGATAAAAATAAATTGTTGGGTTTCATGAAGCTGCATGAATAATTTTACAAACAAGAGCTGGAGGTAGCGGATACTTTGAAGAAGTTGGATAGTTGTCTTTTCTACTTTTCTTTTGTTACTTGTTGTCATTGTGTTTATGTTAGCCATTGTTAGGTTTCTAGTTAGCTATGGTTTATCTATTGGCAGTATTTTGTAATAGGGTTTCTAGTCCCTTCAAAACTTGTTTTACCCCTTAATAATTAATTAAATAAATAGAACTTATTTAATTAACTTTAGGAGAATGACTGAGTGATGAACTAGTGATGGCAAAAATGATGTGAGATGATTTTAGTTGTCTACATTTTACCCCTCTTTGGAATGATGTTTAAATAACATAGTCTCAAAGAAAAATAAAATATAACACTTTTTGAAGAGGAAGCGGTGACAAGATGCCTTAGTTAGTTGGAAAAATGATAAATTAGGATGGAGGGATGATGCCCCCTCAAGAGATTAGTTAGGAAAAAAGAGTGTGGGTGAGCTCTCAAAAGGAGAAATAGATATAAAAATATGATAGAGGAGGAAAAATGAGGAGCAATGAAAGAAGAATGGGTGAAAAAGATCCAAAAATGAAGAAATGTGATGAAAAGAGGTGAAGAGGGGTGAAAATTTTGATTCAGGGGGAAAATGGGGGTTGGGGCTATATAAATAGGGATAGGGGTGAGAATAATTCATTTTCACCCTCAAGCATTAGAGACTTTGGAGTTGAGAAAAAAAAGGAGTGTAGAAGAGATGGAGAATATGCTAGTTCATGAGCATCGCGCAAAGTGGGTGAGGATGTATAGGAAGAAATTAGGTACCAGGATAGTGGTATGCATGAAAATTTCTAGCTTTGGGTCAATTTGAAGTGCATTTATTACTATTTAGGATGGAAGGAAAGAAGGTGGCTATGTGCATGCCAAACTACAAAAGTTACAATTCAACATGTGTGTGGGATGAATTAGTGCACATGTGACATGAATTGACATGCAAAAGTGTTTTGGCATGTGTGTGAGATGGAAAAATGAGTGTGTTAGGAATCAATGCATGCATTAAAAACTATTTGTTTCTACTTTTTAGTGCATTTGACATGGATTAACACATGGGTGGGGATTTTAGCATGTGCATCATAAAATGGTGTTGGAATACAAAGGATCACTAAGAGGGGGGTGAATCAATGATCTAATAAAACTTGTTCATTCATCAACCTTGTAGAGACAGTCATTAGCATCAACAAATCAAAAACATCAACAAATATTAGAACCATACAGATAGACCCATAACACAAGTGTTTAAAGTGAAAAACCCTATCCAGGGAAAAACTACTATCCAACCTCACCAAAACTTTATTAGGTCTCACTGACCAAAACCTCACTGATTACAATAGATCTAGGAGCACCAACTCTAGAAATAAATAGGAGCACCAACTCCAAAACCAATAGGAGCACCAACTCCAAGTCTTCCAAGAGCACCAACTCCAAGTCTTCTAGGAGCACCAACCCCTACATCAAAAACACCAACTTTGCATAGCTAGGAGCACCAACTCCAAATACAAAACATGAATATATACAAGTACTAAAAGGAAGCTAGGTGTGCAGAAATCGCTTCCTACACTAATCTAATGAGGGGAGGAGAGTGCAAATTCAATTTTATCTTTACAATTATAGATTATGTTAACCCACTAATAGAGATATTGCAGCAAACACATACACAAGAATGTAAGACAGAAGAAGAGAGACACAAGATATACGTGGGGAAAACCCTTACAGGTGAAAAACCCCACACTCCAAAACACAACTCAAATGTATTTCATAAACAATGAAGGTTACAATACAGTCATAGAGCCAATGCTCCTATAGGAGTCTTTGACACTCGTATCTGGAGATAATTTGACAGCATAACAGTACCTGTCAATCACATAATGCATCACCTCTCCAAAGCACCTGTTTATAAAGAACATACAAGGAAAAAATGGCTCCACATTGAGATGGATGTCCAACATGGCCTCATGGCCCAAAACCCATGCCTATGGACACTTGTCCAACACTGTAGGATGTTCCTAACGCTTGTCAAATCACCCCATCCCAAAGAGGTTGCCTATTTCCAAAATGGGCTATGACAGATGCTCTTACGACTCTTACAACTGTCATAGAATCTGTCATAGCTGTCATAACTTACAGCTGTAAGAGAATCTATCATACACAGGCTATAAATAGCATATTCTCTTACAACATGTCATATCCCACCTTGGGGCGCCCAAAGATGCCTTTTTCAAAGGTACTTCTTGACACATGTCCATACTTGTTATAGGATCTTCTATTTCTGACTCTTACATGTCATAACTTTGTCATAGGAATCTGTCATGACCGTTGCAATCAAGATTCCCTTACACACATTCCAAGATGCTGACACATGGAAAAATATTCCTACCACTAAGTGGGATGCCTATCTCCTCATGTGAGGAAAAATTTACATGTGGTCATATGCCATGCAGGATGACACATCACCGTGCCAACTCCCACAAGATGACAACATAGGATTTGCATCCTAATTATACAATAGGCAATAAATAAATAAATACAATGAAATAATACAAGGAATTACCAAGGTTGAGACACCTTAATTCCCAACATTCTCCCACTTGTCGAACACCTTGTAAGAGCCAATAGAATTAATAGGATTTAATTGCTATAGGTAGAGAGGCCCATAGACTCTGAACACCATCTAAACTTCTCTGTGCCCAATGGCTTCGTCAATGCATCTGCAACATTCTTCAAAGTATCTATCTTCTCCAAATTTACCTTCCCATCCTCTACCATGTCTCACATGAAGTGAAATTGTACATCAATATGCTTTGTTCTAGAATGGAAAGTTAAATTCTTCGCAAGGAAAATCGCACTCTGACTATCACAACAAATCATAATTTGTCTTGCATCAACACCAATATCTGAACATAATCTCTTAATCCAAATGGATTCCTTACAAGCATGAGTAACTACCATGTACTCAACTTTTGTTGTGGACAAAGCAACCACAAGTTGTCACTTACTCATCCAACTAATTGCACCACCAAACATAGTGAACACATAGGCACTGGTGGATCTCCTACTGTCAATGTCACCTGCCTAATTAGAATCTACAAATCCACAAATACAAATTGAATGCGGAGGTCTTGTAACATTACCATGATAGCATATGGAATACTCAGAACTACCCCTCAAATATCTGAACACTTGCTTAACTGCATCCCAATGTACCCATCCAAGATTAGCCATAAATCGACTAAGGACTCCCACTGCTTGGGCAATGTCTAGTCTTGTGTAGACCATAACATACATCAAACTGCCAACAACACTAGTATAAGGTACTCTACTCATGTCCTCCACCTCACTAGGAGATTTTGGACAATCACTAACTAACAACTTTGTCCCCAATGAAACAGGAACACACAATGGTCTACAATCTGCCATGCTAAACCTATCCAACATGGTCTTCACATACTTACTCTGGCTTAACCAAAGTTATCTATTAGCTCTGTCTCTTCTGATTTCCATTCCCAAAATGTACCTGGCTGCCCCAAGATTTTTCATCTCAAACTGTGTTGACAACTGAGACTTCAAATCAGAAATCATATTCTTACTGTTCCCAATCAACATCATATCCTCAACATACAATGTAATAATGAGAATGCGATCATTGCCAAACTTGTAATACACACAATGATCTGATTTTGATCTCAGATATCCAATCGGCAACACAAAGGCATCAAACTTCAAGTACCACATCCTAGGAGACTGCTTCAAACCATACAAAGACTTTTTCAACTTGCATACCAAATTTTCTTTACCTTTCTCTATGCAATGCTCTGGCTGTGACATGTAAATCTCTTCCTCCAAATCACTATGAAGGAAAGTTGTCTTCACATCCATCTATTCTACCTCTAAGTCATAAGCAGCTACAAGAGATAACAAGAACTGAATGGATGTCAGCTTTGCAACGGGAGAGAAAATTTCAGCATAATCAATTCCTTCCACTTGTGAATACCCCTTTGCAACCAATCTAGCCTTGTAGTTTTCAACACTGCCGTCTGCACCGAATTTCTTCTTGAACATCCATTTGCATCCAACAAGTTTTGTTGGTATGTGGCGATTGATCATACAAGTACTGTACACAAGTTATGTATCCTCGCAAAACCCTAATTCTAGAAGCTTCCAAAAAGCTTGTTATAAGTGGCTAGGATGTATGTTATGGTGATGTATTGGTGAGATTGTAATATGTTTTGTACTGGATAATAAAATCATTGGATGGCTAAGTTTCTGTAGATGTAGCCCATATTGGGTGAACCACATTAATTTTTTGTGTTGATCTCTTTCGTGTTATTCCTCATTGTTATATTTGGGTTATTTAATCTGCATATAATTGTTAGTGTTTATTGCTTTGATCTACCCTAACCCTAATAACTAGTGTCAGAGAAGGTTGTGTTTGATTATCATCTGCATGAAGGTCTCACGGTTGAGTGGGAATCTCACGGTTAAGTGGGGGCAATGGTGGATGAGGGTAAATTGAAGGTAGATAAATTCAATAGGTAGAACTATCAATTATGGAAGATGCAGATGGAGGATTATCTCAATCAAAAGGATTTATAGAGGCCATTGGAAGGAAAAGCTAAGAAACCGATAGCAATGATTGATGAGGATTGGGATCTTCTAGACAGAAAGGCACTGGGAACCATTTGATTATTCTTGCCACCATCTATGGCATTTAATATAACAGAAGCAACGACAACAAATGGTCTAATGAAAGCTTTGGCTAAACTGTATGAAAAACCCTCAGCCTCTAATAAGTTATTTCTCATGAAGCGTTTGTTTAATTTGAAAATGATTGAAGGTGGATCTATGTCAGATCATTTAAATGAGTTTAATATGATTACCAGTCAGTTAACTTTTGTAAAAGTGAAATTTGATGAAGAGGTAAGGGCTCTCTTGGTTTTATGTTATTTTCCAAAAAACTGGAATAGATTGGTAATGGTTGTAAGTAACTATATCTTTGGTTCAAATACTTTGAAATTTGATGATGTTGTTGGTGTTATCCTTAGCAAGGAAATGCGACGGAAAAGCACAAGTGAGACTTCAACATCTAGTAATGCTTTGACTATAGAGAATAGGGGAAGAACAAAGGAAAGAGGGAAAATTCCTACAAATCATGGGAAGTCACAGGGGAAGTCAAAGAGAGGCAGATCTAAATCTAGAGGAAGAATGGATTGCTGGCACTGTGGAAAGCCAGGACACTTGAAGAAGGTTCGCTGGTCTTGAAAGGCCAAATAAGGAGACGGACAACATGATGACAGTAAGGAAGCTAATGTTGCAAGTAATAAATTACAGGATGCTTTAATTCTATGTTTAGATAATGCTAATGATTCCTGGGTAATAGATTCAAGGGCTTCATTTCATGCCACACCCCATAGGAAATATTTTGTAGATTATGTTCAAGGTGATTTTGGATAGGTATATTTATGTGATGATGAACCTTGTTAGATTGTTGGAAAAGGAAAGATAAAAATCAAGTTGCAGAATTGAAATGAATGGTTGCTACAGGAGGTAAGGCATGTTTCAAATTTGAGAAGGAATTTAATCTCTACAAGACAACTGGGTAGTGAAGGCTGTATAGTTACCTTTTTAGACAAAGTTTGGAAGGTCACTAAATGTGAAAAGGTAGGCACATTGTATTTGTGTACTGGTAATACTTATTCTACCTTAGCTACTACAGAAATAGTTGCTACTGAGATAGTTATAACACTTGCTATAGGGACATAAACAAAATTGTGGCACCATAGACTTGGGCACATGAGTGAGAAAGGGATGAAAATCCTTCACTCCAAAAAGTTGCTACCAGGTCTAAAGAAGATTGACTTGGAGTTCTGTGAAAATTGTGTTTATGGAAAATAGAAAAGAGTCTGATTTCTCAAAGTTAGGAAAGAAAAGAAGAGTGAGAAATTAGAGCTTGTGCATTCAGATGTATGGGGACCAGCTTAGGTATCTTCTCTTGGAGGCTCTTGCTATTATGCTACTTTTATTTATGATGCAACTAGGAAAACATGGGTGTATTTTTTAAAACAAAAATCAGAAGTATTTGAAACTTTTAAAATGTGGAAAGCTTTGGTTGAGAATGAGACAAGCAAAAAGTTGAAGTGTCTCAGATCTGATAATGGAGGTGAGTATTGTAGCAGAGAATTTGAGAATTACTGTTCATATAATGGAATCCGTAGGCAGAAAATAGTTCCTAGAACCCCACAAGAAAATGGTGTGTCTAAGAGGATGAATAGGACCATTATGGAGTGTGCAAGGAGCATGAGATTGCATGCTAGACTACCCTTACACTTTTGGGCAAATGTTGTACATACCGTTGTTTATTTAATAAATAGGGGACCTTCAAATCCTTTGGATGGTGGCATTCTAGAGGAGGCATGGATGGGTAAAAAGGTAAACTATTCATTTCTAAAAACCTTTGGTTGTGAAGCTTTTGTCCATGTTGATATTGAAAATAGAACCAAGCTTGAGGCTAAGTTTAAAAAATGTACCTTCATTGGATATATTGGATATGGAGTAGATGAATTTGGTTATTGGTTATGGGATTTTGAAAATCATAAAATCATTAGGAGTAGAGATGTTATATTCAATGAGAAGGTCATGTATAAGGATCAACTACAGGAAAAGAAATATGAACAAGCCAAAAAGGAATATGTGGTGCTGGATGAGATTCCAAAAAATAAAATACCAGTGGTACCTGATGCTCAGCAACAAGTTATCCCACAGACTCCTACAAGTGTTAGACATTCTACAAGGATAAGTAGACCTCCAGAAAGATTTTCTCCATCATTATATTCTATATTATTAACTGATTCTGGTGAACCTGAAAGTTATGAAGAAGCAATGCAGGTAGATACCAAAAAGCAGTGGGAGCTAGGCATGAAAGAGGAAATGGATTCCTTGCTATAGAATCAGACTCAGGACTTAGTCAAATTGCCTGCAGGTAAAAGAGCATTGCCAAATAAATGGGTTTACAGGTTGAAGGAAGAAGATGGAGGCAAGAAAAGATATAAGGCCAGACTCGTGGTAAAAGGTTTTGCACAGAAAAAAGGTATAGATTTTGATGAAATATTTTCTCCGGTTGTAAAGATGACTTCTATTAGAACTATTCTAAGTCTTGTGGCTACGAAAGACTTCCATCTTGAACAGCTAGATGTGAAAACAACATTTCTCCATGGGGATTTGGAAGAGGAAATATACATGTAGCAACCACAGGGATATGAGTTCAAGGGTAAGGAGGATTTTATGTGTAGGTTAAAGAAGAGTTTGTATGGTTTGAAGCAAGCACCTCAGCAATGGTATTTAAAATTTGATAGTTTTATGGTTGAACAAGGTTACAAAAGATGTCATTCTGATTATTGTGTTTATTTCAAGAAATTGGGTAATGGCAGCTATATTATCCTATTTCTTTATGTTGATGACATGCTTGTTGCTAGGTCTAGAAATTAGCAAATTCATTTGCTATGAAGGATTTGGGTGCAGCAAAACAAATCCTTGGTATGAGGATCACACAGGACAGGACAAACAGAAAATTATTTTTGTCCCAAAGTGAGTATGTAGAGAAGGTGTTGAAAAGGTTTAACATGCAAAATGCAAAATCAGTTAGTACACCTTTGCCTAGTCATTTTAAGTTGACTAAGGAGATGTGTCCAAAGACAGAAGAGGAGGAAGACAAAATGTCTAAGATACCATATGCATCAGTAGTTGGCAGCTTAATGTATGCAATGGTATGTACAAGGCTAGATATTGCACATGCAGTGGGAGTTGTGAGTAGGTATATGAGCAATCTGGGAATGGAACATTAGAATGCTATAAAATGGGTTCTCTGATATTTGAGAGGTACTACTTCAAAGAAACTATGTTTTGGAGGAACAAATTATGCTCTAAAAGGATATGTTGACTCTGATCTAGCAGGTGATATTGATAGCAGGAGGAGTACTACAGGGTATGTTTTTATTGTAGGAGGTATTGTAGTCAGTTGGATTTCAAGACTGCAAAAGGTTGTTGCGCTTGTAACCACTGAAGCTGAGTATGTTACTTCTATAGAAGCTAGCAAGGAGATGATTTGCTTACAACATTTTTTGGAGGAATTGAGGCAACAACAAGAAGATAGCCCTTTGTACACTGATAGCCAGAGTGTCATTCATCTTGCTAAGAACTTAGCTCTGCATTAAAAAACTAAGCATATACAGCTCAAATACCACTTCATCCGGTCAGTTTTGGAGGATGGACAGTTGAAAATGGAGAAAATTCACACAAATGAGAATCCTGTAGATATGTTCACAAAGGCAATTACACGGGAGAAACTAATTTCCTCATAAGTTTCTGTTGGCTTTCATGACTGATAATGGTGGAGTTAAGAAACCAGCTAGGCCTATAATCTAGTGGGAGCTGCAAGTGCAGCGGTGTTGTCCAGGATTAGTCTCCAAATGGGAGATTATTTGGTGTGGAGCTTGATTAGTCTCCAAGTGGGAGATTGTTGGTATGTAGCGACTAATCATGCAAGTATTGTACACAAGTTATGTATCCTCATCGGGGTTTGGGGGCGGTAGCCCCCAAGAAGCAAAGGTTCAAATGCATAGCCCTAAAAAAAAATTTCCCTCCTTTTTGTATGATTGGAGTCAGTTGTTAATTTTTGTTAACCGACAAAATAAAAATGACATTGCAAAACCCTAATTCTAGAAGCTTCCAAAAAGCTTGTTATAAGCGGCTGGGATGTATGTTACGGTGATGTATTCGTGAGATTGTAATATGTTTTGCACTGGATAATAAAATTATTGGATGGCTGAGTTTCTGTGGATGTAGCCCATATTGGGTGAATCACATTAAATTTCTGTGTTGATCTCTTTTGTGTTATTCCTCATTGTTATATTTGGGTTATTTAATCTACATATAATTGTTAGTGTTTATTGCTTTGATCTGCCCTAACCCTAATAGGTTTCCATCCTTTAGGCAAAGGCACCAAGTCCCAGGTTTTATTCTTCTCCAAAGAAGCCATCTCATCTTCCATGGCCTCCTTCCAAGAACCTGCATCTTTCATTCCCATAGCCTCTTTCATAGTTCTAGGCTCATCAATGTTAGTAAGTAAAGAAAAAGCACAACTAGAATCAAGTAATGAATAACCAAACCTAACAGGTTACTTTCTTGATCATGTAGACCTCCTTAATGGTTGAGGTTAAGGTTTTGCTTCTTCTTCTAAGCTTTCAGAGCTGCTAGAGCTCTCCTCATCATTAGGTCTCACAGGTTCTGTCGATTTAGTCTTCTCAGGGGTAGAAGGAAGCTAAACCACATCTTCTTTCTTTTCTGTCTATTATGGTTGTAGAACAATGGAAGAAGGTGTTAGCTCTCTAAAGATAACACTTCTGCTATACAACATGTTTTTAGCAACAGGATCCCAAAGATTGTATCCTTTCACACAGACACCATAGCCAATGAAGATACACTTAACAGCCTTGTTCTCCAATTTAGATAGTTTCTCCCTAGACACATGTGCATATGCCTCACAACCAAAAACACGAAGATGCCTAATGGAAGGATTCTTACCAGACCACACCTCCATGGGTGTTTTACCAACAAAAGCTAATGTAGAAGACATGTTTACTAGGTAGCAAGCAGTGGCAACAACTTCAGCCCAAAACTTTTTTTCAAGGCTTGCTCCACTAAGCATACTCCTAGCGTTCTCCATCAGTGTCCTGTTCATCCTCTTTGTAACTCCATTTTTCTGCGGGGTGTATGGAGTTGTCTCATGTCTTTCAATCCCTTGCTCTTTACAGAACTTATCAAACTCTACCGAACAAAACTCACCACCATTGTCAGCTCTCAAACACTTAATCTTTTTACTAGTCTAATTTTCAGCAAAGGCTTTAAAATCTTTAAACTGACTAAAGACTTCAGTCTTGCTTCTAATAAAATAAACCCATGTCCTTCTACTGTAATCATCTATGAAAGATACAAAATATACAGATTTGGAAATTGAAGAAACATTAATAGGACCAAACACATCAGAATGAATAAGATCCAATACACTAAAAGACATGTGAGAACTAGAGTAAAACTAAACATGGTTTTGCTTTCCATATACATAATGCTTGCAAAAGTTGAACTTGAGATTACAATCATTTAACCCCTCAATGAGGTTTTTATTTTTTAGGGTTCTAAGACCCTTCTCACCAATGTGGTCATATCTCAAATGCCATAACATAGTCTTTTCAGTAGGAACCTTAACTTCCAAAGCATGTGCACTGCCATCAGAATGTGTTATAACAGATTTCTTCACTGCTCGTTCATATGGTGGGGAGGAAGTGACTGCAGCTCTTTTCTTCAAGTCAGAAGAATTGTTGCATTGTGAAGTGCATGCCTCTAGCTGAAATAGAGTACCTCTCCGAGTACCCTTCCCAAGCACCATAGATCTTCTAGTCATCTTGCATCCATCCTTCGAAAAGACAACCTGCACACCTGCATCATTCAACATACTTACAAAAAGCAGGTTATGTGCTAGGCTTGGGATGTGCATAACCCCAGTGATCCCCTTCACTCATCCATCAGGGAATCAGATTGAGACTCTTCCACGACCAACAATCTTCAGATGAGAGTCATCACCCAGGTACACTCTTCCACCATCAAACTCTTCATATTTCATGAACCAGCTTCGATGCAATGTCATGTGGAATGATGCACCAGAATCAGTCAACCACACATCATCAGATGCATGGGTGGCTAGGGCTGTGATGAAGGCATCACCATCATCTTGTGACTTGTCAGAATCTGAATCAAGGGCATTCTTCTTCTTCTTTTTCTTTTCCTCTTTGCATTCCTTTCAGAAATGCCCCATTTTCCCATAGTTCCAACAAAGAGCCTTGGACTTTCCAAGAGATTTGGATCTCCCACGGGATTTGGATCTACCCTTTTCACCTTTCTTGTCCTTCTTCTTCCCTTTCTCTTTGGGTCTTCCACAAACTGCAAGAGCCTCTTTGGCTACCTCAGAAGACTTTCTCTGCATCTCTTCAGAAAACAACAAAGACACCACATCTTCCATCTTGAAGGTGGTAGTGGTGCTTCCAATAGCCATGACAAGATGATCCCATGAATCTGGCAAAGAACAAAGCAGGGTTATACACCGATCCTCCTCCTCCATTTTTACACCCACAGATGTCAATTATGCAACAATCATGTTGAAAGAATTCATATGGTCCACAATAGATCCTCTGTCTTCCATCTTTAGAGAAAACAACTTCTTTTTTAGAAAAAACCTGTTCACCAAGGACTTGGCTTGATAAACATCACCCAGCTTCTTCCAAAGGTCTTTCATGCTCTTCTCCTCATGGACATTCAACAGGACATAGTCAACTAGACAAAGTCTTATGAGACCCTTAGCCTTCCAATCTTTAAGGTCCCAATCAACTTGTGACATTGCTATAGGTTTTACACCAGATACAGTTTCCCATAGGTCACAATCAACAAGTAGGTCTTCCATCTTGAGTTTCCACAACTCAAAATTAGTACCATGAAATTTCTCCACCTCTAATCTTCTAGATGTGGTTGCCATCTCCTTCCTACAACAAGATTTAGAATACTCTGCACAAATTCCCACTCAACCTAAGATTATCTCAAAAAACCCCTACCCAACAGCTAGAACCATTATTGGCCAGGCTCTGATACCAACTAAAAGGAAGCTAGGTGTGCGGAATCACTTCCTACACTAATCTAATGAGGGGAGGGGAGTGCAAATTCAACTTTATCTTTATAATTATAGATTATGTTAACCCACTAATAGAGATATTGCGGCAAACACATACACAAGAATGTAAGATAGAAGAAGAGAGACACAAGATATATGTGGGGAAAACCCTTACGAGTGAAAAACCCCACACTCTAAAACATAACTCAAATGTATTCCATAAACAATGAAGGTTACAATACAATCATAGAGACAATGCTCTTGCAGGAGTCTTTGACACTTGTATCTAAAGATGATCTGATAGCATAACAGTACTTGTCAATCACATAATCCATCACCTCTCCAAAGCACCTGTTTATAAAAAACATATAAGGAAAAAATGGCTCCACATTGAGATGGGTGTCCAACATGGCCTCATGGCTCAAAACCCATGCTTATGGACACTTGTCCAACACTGTAGGATATTCTTGACACTTGTCAAGTCACCCCATCCCAAAGAAGTTTCCTATTTCCAAAATGGGCTATGACAGATGCTCTTATAACTCTTACAACTGTCATAGAATCTGTCATAGTTGTCATAACTTACAATTGTAAGAGAATATGTCATACACAGGCTATAAATTGCATATTCTCTTACAACATGTCATATCCCACCTTGGGGCGCACAAAGATGCCTTTTTCAAAGATGCTTCTCGACACATGTCCATACCTGTCATAGGATCTTCTATTTTTTACTCTTACATGTCATAACTTTGTCATAGGAATCTGTCATGACTGTTTCGGTCAATATTCTCTTACACACATTCCAAGATGCCGACACTTGGCAAAATATTTCTACCACTGAGTGGGACACCTATCTCCTCATGTGAGGACAAATTTACATGTGGTCATATGCCATGTAGGATGACACATCACCGTGCCAACTCCCACAAGATGACAACATAGGATTTGCATCCTAATTATACAATAGGCAATAAATAAATAAATACAATGAAATAATACAAGAAATTACCAAGGTTGAGACACCTTAATTCCCAACAAGTACTACTCTGTTTACAATGAAAACAAAGGTTATAGATGAGTTCTATAACTCTTACACAAACACCTTATCTCTCCTAGATCAACATCTCAATGATAGCTTTGTTTTACAAAGAATGAGTCTTCAAATAATCAATCATTCAATACTTATTCCTACATGTACACATGTATGACAATCTCTTTACAAGCAAACTCTTATCTCATCAAGCATGAACAATACTTAAACTAATGTATCTATGAATAAAATACTTTCAACCTTTGCACACATAGATTGACTGTGACTTTCTTTAGATGAGTAGATAGATAGCACAAAGAATGGATATACACTACCAAGTCCCTTGTTATCAGTCACATGGGCAATTGCACTGTTATACAAGTTCATACACTGCTCGTACTTCCAATCAAATTTCAATCACATGTGATTTACAAACACAAACAAGTTATAAACTCATGTATATATAAACAAAGTATTCTCAACCTTTGCTCACACACTAATTGTAACCTTCTTTTGACTAAACAAGATAAATGATAAAACAAACAAATCTACTATTAGGAAAAAAACCCTAGTCTTTAGTCATATAGACTTTTGGATAACTAGAGCACTATTATGTAATCTCACATATTGTCCTTATTTCAAACCAAACTCCAATAACCTAAGATTTTTCATTTAGATCATACTAATCTATGTAATGTAGACAAACTTCATGGATGCAGCCAAATAGAGGTACCATATAGTTCTTTGATACTCTTTTGTTCAAGTCTTCTTCTCCATGTTTGATCTTAAAAGAATAGTATTATTGCATTCAAAACCCTCACTCTTAGAACCTACTCTAATCATGTCCAAATCACATTAAATTGTGCAAAGAAAACATACACAATAACTACAGTAAGAAAGTGGCATCATCTAACACTATTATTCAAAAAATTCCTCATTGTTTACTGTCTCAACAAAAATAGACTATCAATGTCTTCAACTCACAAATCATGGTTACAAAACACTCAATACCCTAGAAACCTCTTTCAAACCATCCTTCCTCAAAAAATGAGCATATCAGACCAAAATACCCTTACTGTTCAATCTAAGTTTTTGGATACATCTTCACACAAAACAAACATCATTAACATCTCATCTGACTCCACACATTCGAGACACATCAATCTACTCTTGTTTTCAATTGACAAAACCACCGATTCATAAAGCAATTACAAAAACCAACATAACAACTGGATCACATATTATACATCCATATGCCCGTCAATCTAGCATGCATCAGGAAGTGGACGTTGTAAGTTTGAATACAGTTTAAATCACAATCATTGATTTACTTCTTCGTGCCCTTAAAACTTTCAATACACACCATTGATTAAACTGTTGGCGCTCAATTATGAAGCGTTCACTAAAGGTTCTTGTGCCACCTAGGAGATGGGGTCTGTGAACCTATGATATAGAACCCTCAAGATGTCACTTAAGTGACATGGTCACCAGATATAGCAAGTCACCAGGCATTTGTAACAAAAAGTAACTCACCTTTGAAGGGTTTCATAAGACATAAACTTCTCTCTTAGGGTTTGAATCCTTAGTGTTTTAGGTTATGAGATATGGAAATTCAATACTCAAAAAACCTTAAGATGAAATTACCACCATTTTATTCTGCCATGTATAAGACTCTATCACTAATAATAAGAGTTGAAAGCAATGTCAAACTTGTTGAAAAGTATTGAATAAACTATAACCCTAATCCTCATAAAGACAATGGAGATGAATATTTAAACCTACAATCTCTGACCATGTCTTGCCTTTAACAAACATGCTTGTATACAAAATCTTTCCTTGAATGATCAACAATCTGTACTTTGCTTCTGTACCATGAAATGCCAACACCATTACCTTTGATCAACAATAACCTTGTAATGATCTTGATCATAAACACCATACCACCATAGAGATGAGTATGCATCATGAGATGATAAACACCACAAACATCAATATCATCAAGTCACTATAAAGACAACTCCAGACATGAAACTTCTTGACATGAAGTAATCCAACAAACACTATCAAGTATGAACTCGTACTACACACCATCAAGGATGAACTCCTGAAGTAACTCTATGAGAAGAATGAAAATGAAATGATCAAACCTTTCAATCTGACACTATCAATCCAACATCCAACATCAATCACCAAATCTGACAAGTATCATGAGCATAGATGAACAACACCATATTATCAACAAAGATATCATGAGAGTGATCAACATCATAACGTTTACACCAACTCAAACAACAGATGACCTTTTGACATCAATGACAAACCTAATTCAACAAACTCCCCCTTTGTCATTGATGGAAAAATCTTCATCACTATCTCTCTCTCCCCCTTTGACATCAAGGACAAAGGATCACTTACTCCCTCTGTAAAAGAGATATCTTCATGAAAAGATAGGAACTATCATAGTCACTTTATCTAATCACTAAGATAGAAAATAGAGCACTGTCACTATCATCTTGTCTACATCCTTGTTACTGACTTGCAACTTTAACATACACTAGATTTGCATGCACTAATATCATGCCACTAGCATACAGTACTTTGACAAGACAAACCACTGTCATATAGTACTGACTGTACTATCAAGAATTCAAGGAGTCAAGGGTAATCTAGATTTAGATATAGTACTCCCCCTATAATGTAGCTCTATCACTAGGCATATATTGCTCATACACTTAAGATGTAAATTGTCACATGTAGTCATTGCAAAACTACACTCAACACTGCACCTATGCATTGTGCCTTGTCTGTTCTCCGACACTCTGCATACATTTCTACTAGGGCATTTTGCAATTACAACATTTGATAACAATCCTTTATACCTTATTGAATGCCATACCCTGTTCCAAAGTTTTTAAAGAATGCTAACAAAGATTGTAGAGTTTGATATTACACCTATCAGCTGCATTACCTTTTCAACAAATCAATGTTGTCATCTGCATTTCTCACACATTTTTAGATCCTTTGATCTTTATAAGACTTGAACAATCTTCACTAAAAGATTAAGAGCTTTATTAGACTTTTATGCACTTATTTTCCTATTGTCTAAAGTGTGACTGTCCTGATACAAATCACTATTACAAATACAGTCCTTAGTCACAAATGATACCTATCTACCAAGTCTAATGACAATAGAGATAAAACATTTATCAAAGGATTAAGGACTTTATCATCTCTGATGGACAAAACACTGTTAGACAAAACACTATCACATACAACATCTACTATCACAAACTAGCACATCTTCATCCTATCATCAATTATTGCATCTTAAAGAGATATCCACTTTCAAGTTTACCTGAAAATATAATATTCCATATGTCTTTGACAAATAGTTCATGTGCCTTATCTATTCTTCTTTGTCTTTTAGGGGATTACATGATAAAACTATAATCATCTCCCCCTAATCTTATGGATCTCTTTATGCACTTGGAGATGCCTTTTATGCATAAAGCATAGGCATAGGTTCTTTCCCTTTTTGTTCATGTTTCCTCCTCCAAACATTCTCAAGCTCTTTCCTTTTCCAACCTTTCAAATACTCTTCCTTTTGCTTGGTTAACATATTCACCTCCTTGATATAACCAAGTAATCTTACAAAACCTTTTATACAACAATGTGCTCTATGTCCAAGGGTGTTTCACTTATAACATATGATATTGCAATCTAGATCAAATGAATGATAGTTTATTTTTGACAACCTATGAGCACTTCAATTTTTATTTGATACATGATCATACCTTCCATGCACTCTACAATTTCTTTCTATGTGGCCAATTTTGTTACATATATAACAAACTGCATTCATATTTCTACAAGATGCAAATTGACTCCTTCTACAATCAATTGCTTTATGTTCATAACCCTTACATGAATAACAGTAACCATGGAAGTGTGACTAGTTGTACTTGATTTGTCTTGCTGATGACCTTCTTCTCAGACTTTTCTTGGGATCATGAACTCCTATGTATCCTTCCTCATTAGTATTCTGATTTGCAGGCTCAAAAAGGTTGATAGCACCATCTTGTTCCATGAACTGCACAATTACATTGAACATGAAGGAGGCATGCATATGCCAACATTGGATGCAGCTCTGGAATAACATAAGGACATTGAAAATGATGGCAAGTTGTTGTAGGTTGAGGCCAGGTATAACAATGAGGTCCCATCTCATGGGGAGGAGCATATGAGCGGCCCTACACTAAAGATTGCAGAGGACTTGGAGGAGGCTCTTTTTTTGGATGAGCTTGATATTTTTTTCTCAAACCTAAATAGTAAATCAATTCCTCTAGATGAGGAAAATCCTAAGTAGTTTGAGTAGATTGAGGAGGCAGTCATTCCTCCAAATGAGCCATAGGAGCTAGAGTATTCAGACCAACAACAGAATAGAGTAGATGCATGAGATCAACTCTGTTGAATTGAATGTCATCTCAAATGAATGCCATATAAGGCATTTGGCCCAATTGGAGACATACGAGAAAGAGTCACCACCTGTCATGCTTGATTCAAAGCATGAGTTTGAGTATCAAGAAGGTATTGATCAACTACTGTAGGGGCATCCGTTTAAAATTTGAAAATTGTCATTGGCAATTAATTTTTGGTTTTAATGTTGAGTCAAGTGACAGCAACGTGAGGAAGGAAGCTCCTATCGTCAAGGCCACAGGAACAATAATATTTGTATATTAATCTCTATAAGCTAAGTAAGTGGTAAAGGTGGTAGGAATTAGTTACAATGTCCAAGTATAGCAACATGCAAAATGAGTGGAATATTAGTAGTGGCTAAAGGTGGTTAGTGAAATAAGGCAAGAGGCCGAAATTAGACTAAAAGAGTAGAGGTGTGTGATAGAAGGTGGCAAAAAGTAGAAAGGCAAAACTAGACAATGCGGTAGAGAAAAATAATAAAGGCAAGCCACATGCAAGGAAAAGGTTGATTGAAGGCTAAGCATAGATATGGGAAGGTAGAGAAGTATAACCGTCAAGCCAAATAGAGATGCCGACAGCATGTAGTGGGTGGTTAATGGAGAGGCCATGAGTTAATGGAGGCCACGGGTGGTGATATACATATGAATGCAAACCGCAAATATGAGCGGTGCAAGGTAGCACATAGTGAGAGGGTGGCAGAGAAAAGAAGCCGCATAAATATAGAAGAGGTCGATACCAGAAAGGCAAGCCGATCATTGAAGATGGAGGAGGCCATGAAAAAAAGGATAAAAGGCCAATAGGCACAGAAGAATTAGTGTAGGTCCTGTGAAAAGGAAAAGGCCATTACTAATTGAGAGCGGTAGAAGATAATAGAGAGGCTGCGGGTATCTAAGAGTAGGCAGGAGTAGCTAAAGAAAAAGGTAGATAAATTTGAAAGCTAGGTCGTCGATAGGGAGAGGACAGAGTGGATAAAAAGGACGCTGTGAATACAAGAGGAGATAGTAGAGAAATACAAAAGGCAAAGCCAAGCTGAAGGTAACAAATAGCAAGGCTGATAACAAGGAGAGTAGCAGACCATTACAGATATCAAAGGGAGATTGAATGTGGCCAAGGGCCAAATAGTATAGACCTGAGAAGAGGTCTAGGCCGACGAGAGGCCAAAGAGATTTATGTTTAGATGTTATTTGGAATAGTTTGGTGATATTTTCTAATAGAAGCCCAATAGGCCAAATGAAATGAAAAGATCAATTTCTCATGTTTTGTGTCCCTAGATCCTGAGTATGAACAACTTCCATAGCTGATTAGTAATGAGACTAAATTTATGTCATTCTTGTCATTTTTGTGTTGAATGTTTGTTCTTGTCACATTAAGGATAGAAATTATGTGAAAGCCCTTTTAGAATGGTAGAGACTTGATTCTCTCTTGATGATTGTAAGGGTAATGGTGCATGTTGTAGAAGTTGTGCCATCAGATTGGTATGAGAGCCAGGTTGGTCTTGAGTGCTGAGTAGATCTCCGAAGAGAGGCAACTTAGCCAGGACATGTGGGTAGTAGAAGAAAGAAGACTGTGAGTATTGCAATGTGTATGTGCAGCACCAAAAGACTGGGTAGAGTGAAAAAGAAAGAAGCCCTAGGTGAGGTGTCTGAAAGATGAAGAAAGAAAGAATGACACAGAAGCAAATGGAGGAAAAGAATCTAATGAAAAGAGACAAGAGGAAAGAAGATAAGAGAATGACAAATGCAGAGTTCGAAAAAGAGTTGGCAGCATTGAGGAAAGATTTAATTTTGGTAAAACATTGGTATGAAGAACAAGAAGAAAGCCAAGGATATTATTGGGTTTGGCCAATGGAGAAGAAAGTGAAATGGCCAGTAAAGGAGATTGTTGAGAAGAGGAAAAGGTAGAGTATGAAAGCCTTAAGAGGATAAGATAAGAAGATGAGAGGATTCCCAAAAAGATGGGATAGCAGAGAGTTGCCATCAGAGCAACATAGAACAGAAGAGGTTTAAGAGAGTTCTCATTGAAGAGAACATGAGAAAAGAGAAAGAGGAAAAGGTGCAGTAGGTAGCACTTGAGAAAAAGAGAAATGAAGAAGGAAGAATGTTCATGAGGAGGGCATTAACAGAGACATTGTGGTCTCTCATTTTATTTTCTAATGTTATGTTTGTAGATTTGTATGCAGGTATAAAGAAAGTGATGAGGTAGGTTGAGGATGAGACCTTGAAGATGATGAAAGTTGGGGCAAGAATAGCTCTTGAAGAAAGAATGGAAGATGTGAACGAGAGAAGATTGATGGTAGCAAAATGCCAAGAAGAATTTACAGCAGAGGTGCATTGTAGAGTGCCTAAAATTGATACGAAAGATGTTCAGTTTGATGATGAAGATGAAGAGGAAACCATAGAGTTTCATGATGCATGTGAAGATGTTGCAGCAGCAGCACAAGATGCTTATGAAGAAGAAAAGTTGAAAAGCCAAGAAGCCAAAGATGGATGCAATTTGGGACAGCGGGTCCTTACACAGAAGGATGAAGGTAAAATAGTTATTTTTAATCATGAATGTAAAGATAAGAATATGGATAGACAAGTGGATAAGGAAAAGAAATTGAAAAATGTAAATGTGATTGAGGATCATGGATATGTAGTGCCATGTTGGCAAAAGAAAAAGATTGATGTAAGGCAATAGTTGAATGCCTTTGATTATGTTTATGCTAACAAGCAAGTGCCTAGAAGGAGAGACATGCAGATGAATAAGTGGCAGTATGATGCAAGGTGGAGTTGGCCAAAAAAGAGGCCTAAAGGAAATGATTGGAAGATGAAGACAGAGCAAGTGAAGAGAAGCTCGAGTGTAGCAAGAAAAGGACATCAGTCCAGTGATAGAGTATGGGTGGTAAAGCAAGCAATAGCAAGCAAATGTGTTGAAGAAAAGACAAAGAATTGGAGGCATGATAAAGAGAATAAACTCCTAGAAACTGGAAGTATGAGGAATCCAGTAGAGGATGGAAAGAAAGAGAAGGAGCATAGAGTGAACTTGCAGCAAGACAAGCCAAGTGCAGGCAAGGTAAGAGAAAAGAAATCTGATTTTTATGTTGATAAAGCTTTGTATGACATTCATAATAATGAGAAAAATATGAGGCGATTATTAGATGAAAAAGAGATAAGGAGAAAGAGATATTTGAGAAGGAAAGAATGCTAGAAAAGGCAAAGTGGAAGATGCAGGAATGACAGAAGAGAGGAAAAGTGGAATAGAAGATTTGTCTGGAAAAAGAAGACACCAGAGGTTTGTGTAGAAGATGCTGATTTGAACATGAGAGCAGTTGCAGATGAAGAGAATGATAGTGGAACAGCCATAGTTCCAGAGCAAGAGGACAAACAAAAGAAGAATGAAAGCAAAGAAGAAGATGGAGTAGCAATAAAGAATGCTGAAGAAGATTTATGGAAGCAGTTAGAATCCATTGAGAAAGAATGGGATGAGAAGATCAAAGGTGTGAGCATGAGTAGGATAGCAGAGAAGATTGAAGACCATGATGCAAAATTGGTGGCATAAATAAAGAATGAAGATGTTGCAGATTTGGAAGGGAAGCTAGTAAAGGATGAAGTTGAAAATGATGTTGTGTTGCAGAAGCTGACCATGAAGGAAGAATGGCTTGAAGATATGATAGGGGAACAAATTGAGGATGATATAGGAATGGTGAGTATTGATAATGAAATAGATGTTATAATTTTTCCATTTGAGTATGATTTGTTTGAGGTGAATGAAAGAAGGATTTGAGTTTGGAGGAGAATTGTAAGTATTGTAGACAATCATGTTAGAACAGCTCACAATGTTGCACAAAGATGTTCAAAGAATGATGCATATGAGAGAGAGAAATTATGGAAAAGGTGGAAGAAAAGATTTGATGAAGTTTGCAGAGGAGCACATGTGCTGGAGCACATGATTTTTGTCCCCTGGGGAGTTTGATGCAAGGGCATCTGTTTAAAATTCAAAAATTGTCATTGGCAATTGATTTTTGTTTTTAATGTTGAGTCAAGTGACAGCAGCATGAGGAAGGAAGCTTATGTCACCAAGGCAATAGGAAAAATAATAATTCTTTATTAATCTCTATAAGCCGAGTAATTGGTAAAGGTGGTAGGAATTAGTTACAATGTCCAAGTATAGCAACATGTAGAATGAGTGGAATATCAGTAGTGGCTGGAGGTGGTTAGTGAAATAAGGCAAGAGGCTGAAATTAGCCTGAAAGAGTGAAGGCATGTGATAGAAGGTGGCAAAAAGCAGAAAGGAAAAAATAGACAATGCGGTAGAGAAAAATAATAAAGGCAGGCCGCATGCAAGGAAAACATTGATTGAAGGCTAAGCATAGATATGGGATGGCAGAGAAGTATAACCGTCAAGCCAAATAGAGAGGCCGACAGCATGTAGTGGGTGGATGATGGAGAGGTCGTGAGTTAATGCCATGGGCAGCGATATACATGTGATAGGTGAAAGTCAGGTGTGGAAGATCAGACATAGTCATGAAACCCTAACCCTACCATCATCAAGGAATCTAATCTAAATGAAGCCAAAAGAACAATGCAATGCAAGCATAACATCACCTAGACCGTGTGATTCCTTGTTTGAGAGGGAAATGTGGACTGCTTCTTCAACAATGAACAATCACAAAGCTGAAAGCTGCCATTGATGGATGATAAAAGCTCAAATGCTCGAATGCTCAAGATGATAATGGAGTTGCTATATGATTGCTGGATTGCTAGATACTATATGAATTCTGGATTGCTAGATTTCTGGATGTCTCATATGGAATGAGAGGCTATTTATATAGGACTCAACCAAGATCAACCAACGGTGGAGATTCAAAGGCTATGTGAATGGCTAAGATTGAAAGTTACTAAATTTAGGTCCAATTAGTTGTACATGTGAAGGATTTTAAATGAAAGTTGTCTTACAACACATGATAAATGGGAAATGGACAAGTGTTGAAATGTGATAAATGATAAAGGCTTAATTCAAATAAAGTATTTGAATTAGTGGGATATGAGTTGGAAATTAATTAAATAAATAAAATTTATTTAATTAATATGATAAATGCATAAAATGAGATAAGACATGATGTGGAATTAATTAAATAAATACAATTTATTTAATTAATTGGCTAAGTGAATGAGAATGGGATTTTAATTAAATAAATAAAATTTATTTAATTAATTGGATAATGGATTAGGGATGTAACAAGGTGTCGCTAGACATGGACAAATTTGGGTGTCTACATTTTGCCCCTCTTTGATACAATGTTCGATAGAACGTTGTGTCAAAGAAGATGTGAGATATGTTCGATAAACAAGTTATGCCCCAGTGTAACTGGCAGGTGATGCCCCCTCGAGAGGTAAGCCAGGCGAACCAGGAAAGACTGGGTTGGCGCTCGATAGAAGAAAAGGTAGAAAAGAGGGCAAATGCGAAGAAAATAGGCTGTGGTATAGAAGAATTAGGGTTTGGAGAAGGGCTATAAGTAGGGGCTGCAAGGGCAAATAGGCTCATTTGTGCTCATTTGTGCTTAGAAACCTAGAGAAATCCAGAGCTCCTAAGAGTGAGAGTGGCAGAGCTAGCGGGATGGTGATTCCACGCAGAGATCATCATGCGGAGCGAGTGAGGACACATGGACGACCAGAGGGAGCAGGCGCACCGGTATGTCTCAAAACTTTTCCCAAAAGCGTGCATTTAATAGCCTAGAAGCATAATTAATTCACACACGTCACCAAAAGCGACTAGTTTAGGACCTGGCACATATAGGTCGCTTATGTAGGAGTAGAGGTCGCTTAGAGTAATATAGGTCGCTTATGGGCGCGGGTAGGTCGCTTAGGAAAAAAGTGGTCGCATCCTGTCGGCGGGAAAATAGCAGCGGAAATGCGCGTGTAGATGAAAACGAGTCGCTTATGAGCAGATAGTAGTCGCATAGGGCAGTTTAGCTCGCATAGGACTAGAAATAGATCGCATATGGTAGATAGCGCGCATATAGGGCGAAAATGGTCGCTTAGTGTGAGTTGGCTCGCTTATGATGAGAAAATAGGCGCATATAGGAAAAGGGCTCGCGTTTGGAGTAAAAAGACTCGCATGTGGGATATGGCTCGCAGGTAAAGTAAGGATGAACGCATATGGTAATAGTGGTCGCGTTTAGGAAAACAGTGAGCGCATGTGCAAAAGAGCTCGCATGTAGGCAAAACAGAGGCGCATATGGTGAAAGGGGTCGCTAATGAGCAGAAAGAGGTCGCGTGTGGTAAAGTGAACCGCATATGATAGGTGTAGGAGAAAATAGCAGATAGATAGGCAGATTTGGATATGAATGATTAACGGAATGGACTGACAAGAGTAAATGGATGATGCAGGATGTACTACCGCCATTACTATCATGGGAGCCCCATCCGAGAGATTTGCGGCTAGTGAGACGGTTGGATGCAGAGGAGCTACTGGTGTTAGAGATCCTGGGCTTAGAGCAGGTGTCACGATTAGAGCCAGTGCAGGCACATCGAGGACTGATGACTGCGATGGTGGAGCGATGGATGAGCGAGCACAGTTCATTCTTGTTACCGACAGGAGAGGCGACCATCACCTTAGAGGATGTGTTCCAGATTTTGAGGATTCCGATAGATGGGGATCGGGTAGATTATGATCCGGAGATGGGCCCAGCAGCATTCAGGAGATTGTTTGGGACACCAGACATCGGAGCAGAGGGTTCAGAGATACCGATGGGGAGGATGGAGGAGCTCTGTGACAGGTTGCAGCGAGTGGTAGTGGCTATCATTAGATGGCTAGTGGGTGATAGGAGAGCGAGAGGGTTTCCTGTAGGATGGGGGACAGTGATGGAGGGCATGTTCTCCTATGGCACGAGATATGCATGGGCAGAGTGCGTGTTGGGACAGCTCTATCATTACCTACATGATTGTGCATATATGTTCGGAGCCAGTATGTCAGCAGGAGTGACAGTGTTGCACGTATGGGCTTATGAGCACATTCCAGTGACGAGACCAGAGGGATGGGTGGCTAGAGCAGCAGGAGAGCCATTTGCACGGATGTATAGAGGAGCCTTGACGTATCGACAGCGCCGAGGGGTGGTATACTGGCGACGGAGGTTGGATGAGATAGACAGGTTTGTATGGAGGCCATGGCTAGGATGTGAGTAGTGGGAGGAGGAGGATGCCGAGCTTGCTTATGCGAGACAGGCGAGGTACATTTTTGGACGCGGCTTGTACATTATAGAGCGCTATTTGCCAGAGAGAGCCCTGAGATAGTTTGGAGAGGCACAGGCAGTACCTGTAGGGGATGCCATTTTTGGGAGGACGAGGCAGGAGGTGTTCGATTGGGGTCCAGAGGTTGTGGTGGACACAGCCTTGGCAGAGAGAGATGGATTGCAGCCAGTAGCATGGCAGTGGAGACAGGGTCCGGCAGAGCCAGGTACATTGCCAGAGTATGATGCATACTGGGCGACAGCTAGGCCGACTCGGTTGACACGAGATGGAGAGATTGGGGAGATTGGGATGGAGAGACCAGTTCGGAGGTGACGACGACGGGCTCCACCAGCACAGGCAGTAGTGCCAGCTGCACCAGGGATACAGATGCCAGGGCAGGTGCCAGGTCAGCCAGCTATATTAGCACAGCCACAGGCACAGATCGGAGCAGGGGATGATGTGGGTATTCAGCAGCTGCGGAGACGGATCAGAGAGGAGAGGAGATGGAGGCAGCGAGCACAGATGAGGCTGAGGAGGGTGGAGATGGATAGGCATCAGGCCGTGATCAGTCTGAGGCATGCTAGAGCACAGGCACAGGCTTATCAGACGCAGCTACAGTTGGGAGCGCAGAGAGGAGATGGACAGGAGGATGGTGCGCTCGCGAGAGTTACAGGAGAGAGGGATACAGCTAGGCAGCATGAGCAGATGATGAGGCTTGAGCGAGATACTGCAGTACAGCAGGAGCAGGCTATGAGAGCAGAGAGAGATGGTCTGCGAGCTGAGAGAGATAGTCTGCGAGCTGAGAGAGATAGGGCAGTACAGCAGCTGCAGGTTATGACTAGTGAGCGGGATAGAGCAGTGACTGCCTTGGGGACTGATGGAGCTACTATGTACTTAGCCACACAGTTGACAGCAGTACAGGCCGAGCTTCGGAGAGTGCAGGGTGAGGCTGAGTATTATAGAGGCTTATATTATGGAGCTGTGCCGGCAGAGCAGAGACAGCCTAGCTTCAGGAGCAGGTCAGGGGCTTCGAGCTCGCGGAGGTCAGGTGGATCTCGGTCAGTAGCTTCAGTGATGGGGCCACCGAGAGATGGAGGACCAGGTACAGGACCTGTTGGTGGTGGTGGTCAGGGTGAGGGAGCTGGCAGTAGTCGCTAGGGCACACCTTGTTGACATTGTATCATGATGAGGCCTAGAGCCATTGTTGTACATTCATTCTTTTCAGAGCTCAGCTTGTATTGTAGACACTTGTATTTTGACACACATGTATATATATATATATAGCAGTTTTGGCGATCTATATGATGTTATAATGGTTGTGATGTTGATATTATGATGGCTATGCATGTTATGTGTATGGATTATATATGGATTATGGATGGATATTTATGCAAATGGTAATGGATAGAAAATATTTGAAAATGTAAAGGGTAATGACATGAATAGATGTATGCATATAGGTAGATGGTAAAGAAAAAGATATGTAATGGACTTATGTATGGCTAACACTTGTTTTGCAGGAGCGGGAATATGGACAAAGGATGATGGAGATGATTGATCTTGGCTGAGGATGACGGAACGAATGGATGGATAAGATAAGATGATGATGGGCAGCTTTCAAGTAATTGCTCAAAATGAAAAGAAATGCAGTCCTTATGTTTGATATAGCATATGGATGTTATGCACCAGGGTATAAGAGACCAAGGTGTCGAGGTATCCAATGCGTAACTAACGTGTTACAATCTTGTCTGAACGCATGTGGTCAAGATGTTGAGCCAACATGCACAAGATATGAATAACAGCTAGTGTTGGACTTTGACGCTACAAACAATGGTTTGAGCTTATCTCCACTACACCTAATGATAGCTTGCTGGTTATATGTATGGAGTTAGTCTTAACATAGAATAGTCTCTAATGCATAAGAGACTGTTTAGCTTCTCAGATGCTAGAGATATTGATATGTAAGATGCTAATCCCAACACGTACAAGATACCAAGACGCATAGGAAGAGAATAAGATCATCCCGCAAACACGGCATACGAAAGCTATATGACCATGCCCCAGTCCTTACTTCATCGCAACATACCAAGATATAAATAGATCAAGGCAGTCTTGACTAGGTACAGAAAAGGGACAAAAGATAAATCAAAAGATAAAACAAAAGATACTGTCATCACGTTCTCTTGCCAAATTTGGGTGCTCGTGGAGAGATTAAGCTGGCGCCTTGTTAAGAGGAAAGCTACATCCTGTTGAAGGCTAAAGTTGTTGATAAATGGCTATAGCAAATGTTGGCTTAAGGCATTCGGACAAATAGCTTCTGGCTTACCTATGATTGGTTAAAGTGCTTGAGCTTGTAATATACACATGGATTGCGTCCTGTTTGAGCTGATCAAAGAGGAGAAGATGGATGATGAATGAAGATGAAGAAGATGGGGGGATCATCGGTGCTTGAGTACTGGAAACTTCCTTCGTATTCCAGACTGCCTACATACCCTGTATCCACGGGATCAAAGCACATTTACGATGAAGATGAGACATGATGAATATGTAGTTCTGGGTTTTATTGATGATGTAAGTGATGAAAGATAGAAGAATATGAGCTGAAAGATTGAAGAATGTTTAGAAGGAAAGATGACAGATGACTGATGAAAGGGGCTATCGTCTTAGCCTGAATCAGAGTGCTTCCTTCGCATCTCAGATTGCCTACATACCCTGTATCCACGGGATCAAGGCGTCAACGATAGAGCTGGATGTAGTTCTTATTGATGTGGCTAATCGATTGGATGTTTGATCAAGCGATGTTTGTTGCGATTGTTGGATGAGTGGGGATGAATTGTGAAGGTATGAGTCCTGGTTGCAAGTCGTTAGGTCATAGTTGTCGGTGGACATGTGCCATGGCTGAAGTTGTGTTGAAAGCTGAGTTGGTTGATGTGTTATGAGCTAGAGATAACAGGATCCACTTCCAAATAAGACTCAACAAATGCCCCCAGTGTGGGATAAGGTTTATTATGCAGAAGCGACAATGCAGAAAAGATGTGGCCAAGATGCTAAGGTGCCAAAAGATATAGATATCACGACAATGTCCCACATATGATAACTAGCATTGGCAAAGGATGAAGAGGAAAGGCTATGTGTGAGATTGCGATAGGGCTTATGAAAATAGCTTATACAAGATGCAGTGGGGAAAATGATCAAACGAACCAAACAAATGAGGGAAGCTGGTCACTACACATAGCGCCTGTTTGCCAGGTTTTCACTATGGTACTTATCCAAGGCGCCTGTTTACCAGGTTTTCACCAGAGGACGGATTATTTATCTTATGTTTGTTTGTTTTTTTTTTTTTTTTTTTTTTTTTTTGACATATTTTTGATTTTTTTGTTTTTTTGGTGTTTTTGTGGGATAGCTGAGATTCATGGATAAAACTTCTTGAGATGAACGCTGTTGACGGGTTCATCCAAGGGAATGCCTTCAGGTGTTGACAAAGTGTATGTACCAGATCCATAAACTGCTGTGATAATGAAAGGACCAAGCCAATTTGGTTCAAACTTGCCCTGTTTCTCTCGATGTTGTTGATTCCTTTGGTTTTCTTTAAGGACAAGGTCGCCAACCTGAAATCTGCGTTCTCTGATCTTTTTGTTATAGCTGCGACGTAGCCGGTTTTGATAGACTTGAAGATGGTTCAATGCTGTAAGGCGGCGTTCATCTAAGAGCTCAAGATCATGGAGTCGGGAGACTCGATATTCTTCATCTGAAATAGTATGTTGCAAGGATATGCGCAAAGAGGGGATCTCAACCTCGATAGGCAAAATAGCTTCAGTGCCATAGACTAGAGCATAGGGTGTGGCGCCAGTAGGAGTTCTGACACTTGTTCTATATGCCCATAAAGCAGGATGCAGTTGTAGATGCCAATCTCGACCAGTTTCGTTAACAGTCTTTTTAAGGATCTTGATGATTGTCTTATTAGAGGCTTCAGCTTGACCATTGCTCTGAGGATAATAAGGCGTAGAGAACCTATGTTGAATATGAAACTTATTGCAAAGATCTCTAACCTCTTGGTTCTTGAAAGGCCGGCCATTATCTGTGACAATAGCTTGAGGAACTCCATAACGGCAGATGATGTAATGTAGGATGAATTTAGCTATTTGTTTACCTGTGATGTAGGTCATTGGTATGGCTTCTACCCACTTTGTGAAATACTCAGTGGCAGTGATAATAAACTTATGACCATTTGATGAAGTAGGATGGATTTTACCCACAAGATCAAGTCCCCATTGCGAAAAAGGCCATGGAGTGACAATAGGCTGAAGCTCATGTGCTGGTGCATGTATTAGATCTCCATGTTTCTGACATTGTAGACATCGCTTTGCAAATTGTTGGGCATCTTTTTCCATAGTTGGCCAATAGTATCCTGCTCGCAGAAGTTTCTTAACAAGGCCAGGGCCAGCGGAATGCGAACCGCAGACACCTTCATGTACTTCACGTAAGGCCGTTTTTGCTTCCTCAGAATCAAGACATCTAAGAAGGATACCATCAAGACTTCGGCGATAAAGGGTGTCTCCTAAGATAGTGTAACGAGAGGCTCGACGGATAAAAGTTTTACGTTGGGTGTTGGATAGTTGAAGAGGCAAGGTGTGATTACAGAGATACTCGTATATATCTTTGTACCACAACGAGTTGGGACCAACAATCTCACATATGAGCTCAGACTGTGGAACTTCAAATGCGGGGATCAAAAGCTGTTCGACCAAGAATTCACATTTATGGGTGTTAGATGGCATGTCTAAAAGAGACCCAATCATAGCCATGGCATCAGCTGCTCTGTTTTGTAGTCTTGGAATTTGCTCAAAGGTAATGTCCTCGAAATATTGCTTGAAATCATCCACCATTAGTTTGTATGGAAGAAGCTTCTCGTCTTTTGTTTGATATTCATCTAAGACCTGTTTGATAACTAGCTGAGAATCACCAAAGACTCGTAACTGTTTGATAGCCCATTGTACTGCCATGCGCAAACCTGTGATTAAAGCTTCATACTCTGCTATGTTATTGGTACAGGGGAATGCTATTCTGTATGATTTAGGTATGCAGTCTCCTTGGGGAGTGACAAACAAGAAACCTGCTCCAGATCCGTGTTGAGTGTATGATCCATCAAAGTATAGCTGCCATCGTGCTGGAGAGCTGAAAGTAAACAATCCTTCATCAGGGAATTCGGGATATATTGGCTGAATGTCTGTGATAGGTGCTGCAGCTAATTGATCAGCAATGACTTGTCCTTTGATAGCTTTACGGTTCACATATTGTATGTCAAATTCACTCAAGATCATAACCCATTTTGCTAATCTCCCTGTGAGAAGTGCTTTTGAAAGGAGATACTTGAGGGGATCCACATTAGAGATGAGCTTTGTTGTTTGGTTCAACATATAATGTCGCAACTTTTGGGAAGCAAACACTAATGCTAAACAAGCTTTTTCCATGAATGAGTAATTAAGTTCATATCCCACAAGAGTTCTGCTAATGTAATAGATGGCTTGTTCTTTTCCTGAATCATCATGTTGAGCTAGAAGTGCACCTAATGCTGCGGTTGTTGATGATATATAAAGCAGTAATGGACGATCAAGTACAGGAGGTATTAACACAGGAGGTGTTGCCAAGTATTCCTTTATCTTATCAAAAGCCTGTTGACACTTTTCATCCCACTTAAAAGGTTCACCCTTGCGAAGAAGATGCTGAAAAGGATGACATTTATCTGCGAGTTGTGAGATAAATCTGCGGATAGATTGTAGCCTACCCTGTAAACTGCGAAGCTGTTTGAGATTCGTTGGTGGAGGCATTTCTATGATAGCTTTTACCTTAGCTGGGTCCACTTCTATGCCTCGTCGAGACACAATATATCCCAATAGTTTTCCTGATGTTACCCCAAATACACACTTCTTTGGATTTAGTCTGACTTGGTATTTCTCTAATCGATCAAAAATTTGTGCCAATACTGGTAGATGTCCTTCCCTTGTCTTAGATTTTCCCAGGATGTCATCAACATAGTCTTCCATGATAGTATGAAAAAGGTCATGAAAAATAACTGTCATGGCTCGTTGATAGGTAGCTCCAGCGTTTTTGAGACCAAAAGGCATTACAACCCAGCAATATGTGCCCCATGGACAAATAAAAGATGTTTTATCTTGATCTTCCTCTGCTATTATGATTTGATTATAACCAGAAAATCCATCCATCAAAGATAGCATTTCATGTCCTGCTGTAAGATCAACAATGTTGTCTATGCTTGGTAATGGAAAATCGTCTTTAGGACATGCTTTGTTAAGATCTCTAAAGTCCGTGCAGCAGCGAACTCGTCCATCTGGTTTTGCTACAGGTACCAAGTTTGAAACCCATTCTGGATAATCAATAGGCTTTATGAACTTTGCTTCTAATAGTTTCTGAATTTCTGCTTTAACCAATAAGGCAACTTGTGGATGCATTTTGCGCAATTTTTGTTTGACAGGCTTTGCATCAGGGAATACTGCTAAATGATGTACCACAAGTGAAGGATCTAGTCCTGGCATGTCTGCATAAGTCCATGCAAAATTTATAGCTCGTCTCAGGAAAAATGCTGTGAAGTTCTTTCGTTCTTGCTCTGATAGTGATGCTGCCAAAAAGGTGATCTTCGGATTTTGTTCTGTTCCCAAGTTCATGTCTTGTGATTTTTCAACTAGCACAGTTGATTTCTCATGGTAATCAGCGGTGACAGGAAGATCAAATCCCTCATCCTCAGGTGCCTCAGAGAGGTTTTCACCTTCGGATACGTCCTTTATTTTTACTTTTTCACGGTCAAGAGGCGCCTTGCGGTTTTCACCTAGTGACCTATTTTGTTGAATTTTGTTTATTTCACTTTTGCGACTGAAGGATTTGATACTTCCGCCAAAATATGCTAGTTTAGGTAATTCCATCATGAAACCTGCTTTGTGATCACCCAATGGGATACCTTGTCTCAAACCCATGAATTCTGCAATGGCTTCGTCATTTTCAAATGTATCTAATATCGGTGCCCCCTGTTGGTCCCAATCGATGAGGTCAGGATATACGAGTGAGAGGCTAATGGAGGGATCGTGATGGCTAGAAGAGATTGCGGAAAACATGAAGATGGAATGTTCTTGAAAGAGGTCGGTGATATGAAGGGAGGAGTCGTCGATGGTATCCGAGTTAGAAGTCTCTCCTACCGAAGAAGATCCAACGTCAATATCGGAAATACACTTAATGTCTTTGGATCACGGTACCTCCGGTTGGTAACCAAGGCCTTGCTTATTAAACTTCTTAGACACAATAAGGGGCTCAATAGGTCCTTGTTCCTGTGATCCCAAGCCGCCATGTCCTTTATAGCCCATGTTTTTTATGATACGAAACCCGTTGTTGTATCGCTCTACTTCAAGTTGGACTTGGTCATTTTCATCAAAGAATATCCAAGAGTCTATGTCCTCAATGTCTTCGTCATCCAAGAAACCACCTTTAATGAATACGGTAGGGGGAGCTTTGATAACAGCGGAGGATGAAGTGGGCTTAGATATAGAGAGCTTACCGTGGGATTTAGGAGATAACGGAAGGGTGCCAACGCAACAGGATTCCTGCAATTTGTACTCACCAGGGCCATGTTCGGTATATTTGATATGGAGGTTGGAAGCGGCTTTGCTAGATGAAGGCTTGAGGAGATCAGATGGGTCGACATAGGAGGATGATGGATATGCCTCGGTGTTGAGAGGGATACGGTTTGGACTCTGATATTTAGCTTGAAAAGCACGGCAAAACTCAAATGGATTAGGATCAGCTTGAATGGTAACTTCAACACCCTTATGCAGAAATTTAAGGCATTGGTGATATGTAGATGGAACTGCTTTAAGGGTATGGATCCAAGGGCGACCGAGGATGATGTTGTAAGGCAGATCAATATCAAGGACTTGACAGCGAGTTTCTGTAATGACCGGTCCAACTTGAATAGGCAATAAGATGATCCCTTCAGTATCTCTTTCAGCGTCATCATATGCTCTGATAGTTATAACCTTGGAGGTGTCAACATTTTTCTCAGAATATCCCAATTGTTTGATAAGTTTCAAAGAACATATATTTAGACCAGCTCCCCCATCTATCAAGACTCGTTTGATACGGCGTTGGTTAACAAATACTTCAATATGGAGGGCCTCATTGTGTGACGGATGCATGGAGGGTTGAAGATCTTTGTCAGAAAAGGTTAAATGACAAGGGCCTGCAATGCTAGCGACCATGGATTGAAATTGTGTGATATTAATATTATTAGGCACCGAAGATTCTTGTAAGGCCTTATCAAGGATAGCTTTATGTGCGGGGGATATGCGGAGTAGCTCAAGGATAGATATGTGTGCGGGGGTTTTGCCAAGGTGATCCAAGAGGTTATAGTCAGAGAGAGGTCGAGGAGGATGAGGAGGTGCTCCTTGAACGGTAACTCGACCTCTTCGCGTGGTTACGGCACAATCAGGTGCTCCTTGGATGGTAATGGTAGAAATGTGAGCATGGTCAATGCGGCCAATGGTAGATGATGCATAGCTATAGGGAATAGCATTTCCAGCTTGAAGGTTATTTGTCTGATCATGAGATGGCAGTGGATTCTTGAAAGTCTCTAGATCATAGTTTGATGTGGATTGTTGAGCAGGTTGAGGTGTTGAAGGTGTGACGTTGATTAGACCTTGATCAATGCAGTCTTGGATAACATGTTTTAAGCGCATACAACCATTTGTTTTGTGTCCTTTAACTCGATGATAATCACAATACTCATTCTCTTTGTACCAAGGAGCTCGAAAGAGTGGTTCGCCATTTGGTGGTGCATCGGGTAGAATAACATCTCTGGCTTGAAGCAGCTTTCGAAGAATAACTTCCATGGGTTCCACTAATGGTGTAAATTGTCGGTGTGGATTAGAAGTTTGGCGTTGGTTTCTTCGTTGTGGAAAAGACTGTCTTGGTGGAGAAGCTGCTTGAATGTTGATAGGAGCTCTCATAGTTTGGATATTCTTTGTATCAACAATACCGTCATTGACAACATTCTTGTTCTTGTTCCAAAAGCGAGACTTATCATTGGAATTTTGGGGAGAATCTTTGTTATCACGAAAGATCTTGATAGTTCCTTTGGCAATTAAGGCTCGTTCAATAATAACTCCTTTGGAAACTAGTTCGTCAAAGGTGCTAGCACTTTGCAATTGTAATTGGAATGACAGCTCAGGATGAAGATTTTGAACAAAGATGTCAAGCTGTTGTTTCTCAGGGATTTCCCATGATAATTTGCTAGCCATATTACGCCATCGTTGGGTAAATGAGGAAAAGGTTTCACCATTGCGTTGTTTGTTGTTGACAATGTCATTCATGTTTACCTCATGTTCAATATTGAAGGCAAAATGTGATCGAAACTTGGTTGCCAATTCGGGAAAAGTCTTAATTCCTGGAGGTAAATGGGAAAACCATTCGAGAGCTTGTCCTGCTAAGCTTCGATGAAATAGTCTCAAAAGATATGTATCATCATAGGCAACATCGAGACATGCCACGAAAAAGGCTCGAAGATGGTCATCCGGATATCCTTTCCCTTTGTACTTATCAAATTGTGGGATTTCAAAGTGTGGTGGAAAAGGTATCATATTAAGAGACTTGTCAAATGGATAAGCGCATATGTTTTCGAGAGAGAAGGGTTTCTTGCCTTGTCCTACCCTTTCATCGATCATCTGTTGGATATCGGCTGAGGATAACTGCTGTTGTTGCAAAGGGGGTGGAGTGTGATATGAAACATATTGTGGTTGCGGTTGTGGTATATGTGGAGTTGTGACAGTTTGTTGTGGTTGTGGGATGTACGAAGCTGTAACGGTTTGTTGGGGTTGTGTGCCCACAATGTATGTCAAAGGAGTGGTATGTGACATGTATGTGTTAGAGGATTGCTGTCCTTGAGACACAAGTGGTAAGTGGGTGTGCATTACATGAGAAGTGGATGTGGGATTGATAGTAGCAGATGGTTGGGAAGTTGGAATTGAATTCATGACATGGTAAGTGACGGAGGGATTGGTAGATACAACAGAAGGGTGAACATTGGGATTGGTATTTTGGACAATATGAGGATTGGTATATGTCATGTGTTGGGTGATATTAGAGAAGCCTTGGGTAGCATAAGATGGATTGATAGTGTGTGAAGGATTGGAAGAAGAGGACAACATGGATGTAAGTTGATCAACATAAGCGATCTGATTGTTTGGATTGGCTTGAGAAATGAGGGGATCACTCATGTCAATAAGGCTAACATTGGGATTATAGGATAACATGAAGGAATTAGCAGTTGGTGTATGAGATGTGGTAGATCGCAATGGTTGTGAAGCATGGAGGACATGTGTTGTTGGAATGGTTTGAGAGGTATGCACACCATAAGATATGGGAATTGCTTGTGATGCTCGAAGTGTTTGTGCTTGCGTTACATGGACAGCTTGTGTGACGTGAGGCATGGAAACAGTCATGGTAGAAGGAGAGATATGTTGAGGGACATGAAAAGGTGGGATGTTGAGATTTTGTGACATGAGAGGAAGCACATTGGTGGGCACTATCAATGGTTCTAAGGTATGCTCTGATCGTGGTAACTCAAATGAAGCAACAAGAGGCAATGAGGATGGTGTTTGCGAGGTAATAGGAGATGATGTGACTATAGTAGATGGTTTATTCGCAACAACAGCAGTAGTGTTGGGATCGTGCTCTCTAATAGTGGATATATCAAAGTCTTTAGGTAGTTTAGCACCCATGCGAGCAAGTTGGAGAAAACAGCGATCAGGCTCAGATATCATGAGTTTCTCAACTTGGTCCCATAGATAGGTATCTTGAAATTCTGATGAGTCGTCTTGAGATTGTTCTTCGAAAGTTTCCAAGGATGGTAGAGGGTGCATTTGTTGTGAAGATGATTCGCCCCTAGTGTACCCTTGAGGTATAAACATATGAGAAGGCATACCAGTTGTGAATTGAGTTGCGTCCTTAAGAGGTGTTGTGAATTGTTTCATCTCAGCTTGCAATTTGGCATCCATTTCAGCTTTCAATTTGGCTTCTATTTCAGTTCGATATTGACTCCTAGTTTGAGGCATGATGTTGATGATGAAGTTGAGCTTGTCAAAGTTTTAAGACCCAAAAGATGATAGTTGGTTGATTGGTTGTTGTTTTGGTTTTTGCTAGTTTGGCTAAGTTGCTTGGTTGATTTGGTTTGGCTGAGTTGTTGTTGGTTGTCCCTAGAGGTAGCTTAATCACTCAAGGGAAAGATTGTTTGCTGTTGATGTTTGTTGGAGCTAAAGCTAAAAAGAGATTGTTTGCTGAAGCTAAAGCTGAAGGTTGTTTGTTGGCTGAAGCTAAAACTGAAGGTTGTTTGTTGATCGAAATGATTGGATTGATGTCTGATTTGCTGGTTGGGATCTCAAAAAGATGGAAAAGCTCATGAGTTGTGATTAATTGATAAGCTCAAAATAGGAGACAAAGTCCAGGTGTTTGCTGTTGATCAAAGGTAAGTCTGAAAGCTGATGTTTGAGGTTCAAGCAAGCTGGTCCTGAGGCTACTTTAGCTGATGCACTGAGATTTGCAAGAATTTTAGCTACAGGCGACTGATGATAGCTCAAAGGCGACTCAGAGGATGCTAAAGGCGATTAATGATAGCTCAAATGCGACCTGGTTTAGTTTCGACAGAAAAATGACAGTGCTAACCAGAAGCGAATGCTATGCCAAAGGCGATGACTGTTGGTTCAAAGGCGATTACTGTTGGTTCAGAGGCGACTCAGATATCCCTAAAGGCGACAGTCTGTTGTTCATAGGCGAGCTTGTTCTGGAATCAGGCGAATAACTGTGGATTAAAAGCGACTTGGCTCAAACAATATGCGACTGGTAATGAATCAGATGCGACTTGGTTCAGACAGTAGGCGATCAGCTGTGGTTCAGAAGCGATTCTGTTCAAGCAAAAGGCGATCAACTACGGTTTAAAAGTGACTCTGTTTAAGCAGTATGCGGGCAGTTGTTGTTTAAAAGCGATGCAGTTCAGGCAGAATGCGAGTCACTACAGTTCAGAAGCGATGTTGATGGTCTGTGCGAGCAGTTTAGGTTCAAAAGCGACTGTGTTTGTGTACCGGTGGTCTGATTTTTGCAGTTTTTTCAGCAAGAAAACAATGATAACAGTCACTCACACTCACAACAAGCACAAACTGATACAACCTAGGCTAGGATAGGACAGTATCTGTTGAATCCCCTAGCTGCGCCTATTCAAAGCGGGTAGCTCCAGGATCTTGATAGCACCGGCTCCTCCTTACATTTGCACACACTTCTCACGCATACCAAGATCCGGGATTCTTATAAGGCTTGACCCTCTCCAAACCTTTAGATTGTCCCTGCTACCTCGGCTAAGAACCGCATGAATCGGGGCCGCTTCAAGGGTTTTGCCCTCTGCGTCAACAGATAGAAGGTTTTTGGCTACTACACAAAGTTGCTAATAAGGGCATCCGTTCGGGTGGCTATACGTGCGGCAGCGCTACTCTCCGTTATGGAGTCTCCCAGCCTCCAAGGGTTGCGCCTTGGAGGGTTTTGGGGGAGGTTGGCTGTCGGTATAACACAACTGCACCCGTTGTTTGTGGCTTTCGACACAAACACTTTTCTTATATAGCGGTTCGGAAGGACTTGGCTTTAGCCCGTTACCGCTTGGGTCGTATCCCTTCTCACACCGGGAAGGCAGGCCCTCTAAAGATAATGACAAGTTCTCATGCACCCAAGATCCATTTGATAGGCAAGGGGAGAGGATACTTTTGTCATTAAATTTGGGTTACAATCAGGCACATGCAAGCAATCAAAAAGATAAATCAAGCACGGAGCAAATAGTAATTCATTTTAAGCACCAAGCCCAAATATGCCTAATTTAGTGAAAAAAACCACAAATCTTGGACCGATCGAACCTGCAACAGATATGTCAGTAGTTTGATAACCTCCTTTCTTGGACAGATCGATAAGATGCTGCGCAAATACCCAGTTAATAGCCAAAAATCAAACTGGAACTGAAACAGGCTTGAAAACAACAGAGCTTTACCAGATGCGACCCACTGTTGATCAAAAGCAACCTCTATTATGTCATAGGCGAAAGACTGCAGATCATATGCGACGCGCAAAAACACAGTATGCGACGCCTGTTAGCTCATAAGCGATGCATATTTTCCATAAGCGATCGGTTGAGGGCTGGATGCGACCTGTTTCTGCAAAAACACAGCCGATAAACAAAAACCCTAGCCTAACAGGCAAATAATATTAGTCCATAAGCGACACAAATATATTCAAAAGCGGCGTCTGTCGTCTCATATGCGATCGCAATATACCGGAAGCGACCTGTTGGAAGTCGAAAGTGACCTGTCTCTACAAAACAAAAATCAAAACCCTAACCTGCACAGGCGAATATTATTAGCTCATAAGCGTATCATATCAGAATAAAAGCGTGCACCGTTATGTCAAAAGCGATGCGGATTTGTGTAAAGGCGACCCCTGTTAGATTAAAAGCGATCTGATTATGCGCAAAAGCGGCGGCTGTTAGATCAAAAGCGGCAAATACAGTTAACACAGTCCCAGGCGATCATTTTAATGATAAAAGCGATGCGTTTTACCTAAGGCGATGACTGTTAGGTCAAAGGCGATCCAGAGAGGTATATGCGGCCTGCTCCAGTTCAGAAGCGACGCAGAAATCTCGAAGCGGCGGATTTTCCTTTAAAAGCGACTGGAATTTTCTGCGAGCACCTGCAAAATTTGATCTTCAAGGAAACAACTCCAAAAAACGAAGTTAATCAGGGACGTGAGTCCCACCGGGCGTGCCAAAATGTGATAGGTGAAAGTCAGGTGTGGAAGATCAGACATAGTCATGAAACCCTAACCCTACCATCATCAAGGAATCTAATCTAAATGAAGCCAAAAGAACAATGCAATGCAAGCATAACATCACCTAGACCGTGCGATTCCTTGTTTGAGAGGGAAATGTGGACTGCTTCTTCAACAATGAACAATCACAAAGCTGAAAGCTGCCATTGATGGATGATAAAAGCTCAAATGCTCGAATGCTCAAGATGATAATGGAGTTGCTATATGATTGCTGGATTGCTAGATACTATATGAATTCTGGATTGCTAGATTTCTGGATGTCTCATATGGAATGAGAGGCTGTTTATATAGGACTCAACCAAGATCAACCAACGGTGGAGATTCAAAGGCTATGTGAATGGCTAAGATTGAAAGTTACTAAATTTAGGTCCAATTAGTTGTACATGTGAAGGATTTTAAATGAAAGTTGTCTTACAACACATGATAAATGGGAAATGGACAAGTGTTGAAATGTGATAAATGATAAAGGCTTAATTCAAATAAAGTATTTGAATTAGTGGGATATGAGTTGGAAATTAATTAAATAAATAAAATTTATTTAATTAATATGATAAATGCATAAAATGAGATAAGACATGATGTGGAATTAATTAAATAAATACAATTTATTTAATTAATTGGCTAAGTGAATGAGAATGGGATTTTAATTAAATAAATAAAATTTATTTAATTAATTGGATAATGGATTAGGGATGTAACAAGGTGTCGCTAGACATGGACAAATTTGGGTGTCTACAATACATATGAATGCAGACCGTAAATATGAGGTGTGGAAGGCAGCACGTAGTGAGAGGGTGGCAGAGAAAAGAAGCCACATAAATATAGAAGAGGCCGATACAAGAAAGGCAGGCTAATCATTGAAGACAAAGGAGGCAGTGAAACAAAAGGATAAAATGTTGATAGGCACAGAAGAATTAGTGCAGGTTGTGTGAAAAGGAAGAGGCCATTGCTAATTGAGAGTAGCAAAAGATAATAGAGAGGTCATAGGTATCTAAGAGTAGGTGGGAGTAGCTAAAGAAAAAGGCAGATAAATTTGAAAGCCAGGTCGTCGATAGGGAGAGGATAGAGTGGATAAAAAGGAGGTTGTGAATACAAGAGGAGGTGGCAGAGAAATACAAAAGGCAAAGCCAGGCCAAAGGTAACAAATAGCAAGGCCGATAACAAGGAGAGTAGCAGACCATTACAGATATCAAAGGGAGATTAAATGTGGCCAAGGGCCAAATAGTATAGACCTGAGAAGAGGTCCAGGCCAATGAGAGGCCAAAGAGATTTATGTTTAGATGTTATTTGGAATAGTTTTGTGATATTTTGTAATAGAGGCCCAGTAGGCCAAATGAAATGAAAAGATTAATTTCTCATGTTTTGTGTCCCTAGATCTTGAGTATGAACAACTTTTGTAGCTGATTAGTAATGAGACTAAATTTATGTCATTCCTGTCATTTTTGTGTTGAATGTTTGTTCATGTCACGTTAAGGAAAGAAGTTATGTGAAAGCCCTTTTAGAAGGGCAAAGACTTGATTCTCTCTTGATGATTGTAAGGGTAACGGTGCATGTTGTAGAAGTCATGCCATCATCAGCCCATTTATCGACTTCCAAGCAGCTATATTTCTAATTAGTGTAGGTGGAAAGGTGAGTTTTTATTTTTCCTTGGGGAAACATTTCACCACTTTGTTGTATTCCCATCCATTCCACGTCTCCTTTTAATTGTCCACAAACATGTGAAGCATTATAAATTGTTGAGAAAGGGTAGTTATTTTGAAAAACTAGTTAATGGCTTTGTCTAAGGTCATTTCTAGTTGGTTAGTTTAGGTTTAGGTTAGTTTTGTTTCTGTTTTAGGTTTTCTTTCAATAAGTGATCTTGCATAGGCTGTATTCTCATTAGGAGATTATTTGCCTTCTTTGTTTTGTGTCATTTTGTTCTTAGAGACATGTTCAATTTTGTGTTGGTCTAGCCACCCCCTGTTTCAATTTGCTATAGTGCCCTTTTTGACTTTAAGCCCAATAGATTGATAAGGCCACTGGATCTTTGTGTTTAGCAAGCAAACACCCCTGCATAGTCACCAAAATGTTGTCATATTTTTTCCCAAGCCAAAATAGCCCAAATATACCATCTTCTTCCATCAAATATATCTAATCTAAGAAAGCCTAAATGGAAGAAGTATCCCTTCAAAAATTCCATAAAATTTTAAATGATTTTCCTTTGTCTTTTGCCTGTATCGACAAATTTTAGGTTTGGCAAACCTTAAGGTCACTGATCAATAGATTCGTCGATTTATCGGTTCGCTGACAAAGGGACAAGCAGTCAAGAAAAGACTATGGAAAAAGAAAAGAAAGGAGAGAAAGAAGGCTTTTGTCAGCAAATCTTAAGGTTTATGAACCTCTTGGTTCATCGACTAAGGAAGGCAAAGGGCACCAGGAACATTTTATTCAATTTTATAACTGAAAAATTACACTTTTTGTAATTGCAAGGTTGAGACACCTTTCAAAACATTCTCTAACTTATAGAAAACCTTGCAAGAGTAAAAGGAGTATCAACACCATGATTTAATTACTGAGAGCCAAGAGGCCCATAGACTCTGAACACCATCTAAACTTATTTCTGCTTACAAGCTTAGTTAATGAATCTACAACATTCATCAAAGTCTCTACCTTAACCAGCTTCACCTTACCATTCTCGACCACATCTCTAAAAAATTCAACATTGTACATCAATGTACTTGGTCCTAGTGCTGAATGTAACACCCCGCATGAACACCTTAGAGAACAACACATCAACGCTATGCAAAGATAGAATATTTTTTTTTTATGAATAAAGTAACAAAGTAATGTTAACACATCTAAATACACGATTTGACCTAACGACTAGTCCTCTAAGATATCATGGGAGCATTACTTGACAAAACAATTAACATAATCTAACACACAACATGAATTAACATCAGTAGACCATTCTAAACCTATTGCATTAAATCGATAAACATTTACATCTCCATAACATCAGATAAATAATCATTAGGATCTAATACATAGTTACAATTTCTTCTCACGAACGAGTACATCAATACATTGTTACTTAACACCTTCTGAACACATACATTATAAATCAACTGATACGCAGACAAGAACATGAATACAAATCACTTACTTCATACCTGGTACAAGTTCTGACGACCGATACACAAGATACAACATCCTCGCACACGAACAATAGCAAGGAGTAAAACCAATGGATAAAAGCTCTTCCACCCGACCATGTGGAACCCTAAGGTCCACCCCTCGAGCTAGGAGTTAACATAAGGTTCCCACTACAACATATAGTCAAGTAGACCGTAGACTATAAGACAAGACAACACATAATTCCAACAACACAAGTCAATATCACAAACAACATAACAACACTTCCAGAGGCAAAGCACATAATGAATGGGGAGAGTACAACATAGGGAATGCTAGACTGCAATAGGGAGGAGTGTCATCACAAGGCTTGTCATGGGTTATGTTGGTAAGCTTTCCTAGGCCCCGGCCCCCATCTTGGGTTGTCCTGGCAGCCTCTCCCAACTCTCGGCCCCCATACAACGCTCATGCGGAATCAACATACCTTTCATGAGGACAAGGTAGTTGATCTTGCCATTCCAGGCCTTCTCATCTCACCTCAAGCCTAAACAAGCACTTGAGCCATGAGTGAGGCATCCACTTATCTTGTTTAGTGTGATTAGCTACCCAACCCCCTAATTCATTATTTAGGTTATCACTGAGTTAACAAACTCCCACGTGGGTTGTCCTGGATGCCACTTTGGGCTCCAGCCCCCATTGAAAGCCACTCCCCTACCTGCAACTAGAAAACCCCACTCAACAAGCATAGAAAACGTCATCAGGACAACGAGGATACAGGAACCATGCAAGGAATCAACCATCTTGCACACAATTATCCTCATATCAACATGTGTATATAACAATGCAAGGAATTAACCATCTTGCCTGTCATCTTAATCACAAGGACAACTAACAAAACATTGTCCATAGCAATACATAACATTACTCCATTACTGTACTCGATGTCTCCCATTGTCTAACCCAACACAACATCTCAAACAAATAAATAACCATAACATCCATGAAGAACCTTTCTACACATCATGATACATTCAGAATCTTTACATTCTTTCACAACACCAGAACCAATTTCCTTATACACAATAAAAGGTGACATAGCTTCATTCACTCAAGACACTTATCGACATGTTATATGACATCAATCCACCTTGGCCTCTAGAATAAACCCTTGACAACTTAGACTATTTCATAAACATTCCACTCACATTATACAATTCTAAATCACAATATACTAACCAACTCAAAAATCGCAAAATAGCATAGGTCCATTATTTAACTCCAATATGTAAATGTACTTTAATTTAAGTCTCTTTTCTATATCTAGTTCCAATTTATTTAACCCACTTAATTTTACATAAACACATATAATTAAAACATAACTAAGTAAATAAACTCATTCACCCATTATTTTATTAACTTTCATCATAATTTTTACAAATTCCAACAATAAGAATCAATATTTGTTCCAATGACGTAATTATTAACTTATTCCTAAACCTTGATATTTTGACAATGCTTAATCCATTTCCGTTTCATTTCTAATATTATATATGTACCTACTCACATTTAGGACAACCAACATAATTGTATATGTATACATTAGATATTTTCCTTAACTAAAGATATTATGTCTAATAGAAAAGTAAATGGGCCTCTAGCGATGCTGGATACAAGTAGTTCTGAGAGTGGAATTCTTGACAGAAATCATTAGGCAGATATGGAGAAGCAAGATATCTAAATAAATATCAGGAGAAATGAGATCTAGTGCAATCCACATAACAACTATAAATGACAACATCCTGATAGACAAGATAGTTGATGCAAGCCGGCTGATCCCCCAAACTCAGATAGTGGTCTACATAAAGATCTCTTTTCATTTCTGGTAGGTTTCTCAACTAATGTGCCAGGTAAATATGGACTCAATGGAGCCACATCTGCTATGAAGCTTACTCAAGCATCCTCTAGATCAGTGAAGAGACCTATCTGGACTGCTATCTACGGTTTTAATACCAATTCGTGCTAATATAAAGCAGGGTAACAAAAGATGACCATTTTGCAACTGAAATCCTTATTTAACAAACATAGGAGAGCATGTCATTTAGATTGACTTAAGCTAAATAAATTATGCTCTCCCTTGGCCAACCTTCACCAACTCTAGATGAAACAACATAGTTTAGCATTGGGAGCGGCCAACAAGTTGTAAATTATCTTCCAAATTTTAATATCTATAATATTCCTACCACAACTATTAACATTGGCACCTAGTATGCAAGGCAGCTTGAGTGATTACCAGATAAAAGAAAATCTACAGGTAAGAGTGATTCAGACAACTTCATATAGCAGAGTTCTAAGTGAAGTATAAAATCATAATTGGAAATGAGATCCATTGAAAGGACGAGCGTTGTATATACATCTATAACCTATATACATCTATAACCCTTAAAACATTATATCTATAGCTATTTAATATGCGTGCATGGTTGACTTCCTTACCCGTGTGGCTATCTTGAAAACACTATAAACTGTATCATTGCGATAACTGCTAAATCTGTAGGGCGCTTTTCTTGGTTTCTGCAGATCACATATGTATATCGGCTTAGGAGTATTTACAGCAACACTACTTGTTGACTGCACAACTTATGTTCTTTTCTCAAACATCTACGCAGAAGTGAGCTAGTGAGGTGTGTTTCATATGCTAAGGAGAATCGATGAAAAAAATAGAGGAATTGCCTGTGTCTGTTGCATTTGGAGTGCAGATAAAGCGAATGGGCAGCCATATAGCCAGCAAAGCAGGCAGAGCAATGAGAAAGGATAATACAAAAAGAGATTCAAAATGATGAAAGTGACCAAAGCCACAAGAGCTGTCAGACACAAATCATAGCATCCAATGTTTTTCCCAATATAAACCCTAAGAGATGGAATGTGTTAATTAGGCGATAGGCTTTTATGTGCAAGCATAACCTGCCTCACGCTGTGCTTTTCCTGCCAGTATGGTAATTAACGCCAGAAAATTGATGCCAAAACAAATCAATACCAGTAACCGATTGTTTGTAGTCGTGTCTAGCATTAACAAAGCATGATCCAATAGCATTTGGTAGAAGTATAGATTCAGAAGAATTCTGCAACAAACCTTAAATTGTCGAGCCTTCCCTACCTTGCGAATCAGCGCTGCCTATTCGTGAGCCAATCTGAATCTTGGCAAAATTATTAGTCCCTTCGTTCACCGTCCTTGTTGGCAGTGAGGCCACATTCTTACCTGGGATAATTGCACGCAGTGGTGGCACTGCAAAGCCCATCGGAGGCCTTCCTTACAATGGGATCGGTAGAAAAAAATAATATATTTTGATAGAAGACATTATGGAAGTAATGATTGCAGGATCCACGGAAAATGGATACAAAGAAAAGGCTTAAAACATCCATCAAAACATAATCGGAGAACAAGATACTTTGTTACACTGGCCTTACAAATTTTAAAGCAAAAGCACTCGGCAGGAATGAATTAAATCAAGAACAAAAAAGACAATGTACTGGTAGAGGAATGCGCAGATCCAGAATTTCATTAAGGAAACCCTAGATATGAAGCAAGATGAGAAAATAACATTCACACAATAAAAAGAACCTGTTTACGCTGCAAGACCTCTCTCTGTTCTTCGCAGCACCGTTCTCCTTCCCAGATCTCCAACTCTGCTTTTTTTCCTCCCCTTCTCTCCTTCTCTCCACCTATTATATAGAATCCCCTACCCTAATTGCTTGTACTCCACCGTTAGGGAATAAACCCACAATCCAATGCAAACCGAAAATACAACTTACTTTCTTTTAATTTTTTTCATAACATTACCATATAACCCCCTATACTTTTATTTACTCAAGGATAACATACATTTAATATATTACAACTTATAATTTTTATTTTATTTAATTTAGTATTTTATAGATATTTGGTATATAATAACTCATAAATATATATTACTTTATTTAATCATTTATTTACTTGGCCACATATATTTACTTTCATGTTTATTTTATTAATAATAGAATAATTCCACAACTTATAATGCCACTTTATAACTAATTTATCTCCTTTATTATTTATTTTTATTTATTAATTAATTAATATATATTTGTTATATAACAACCAATGATTATTTATAAATCTATTTAATAAACATTAATCAAATTTATCTATTTATATACCACAATTAACCAATCACAATCATGCAATTACTCGACCATCAAGCATGCAGAGAAAGCAAGACGACAACCCACAGAGCCAAACGAAACTGAAAACAATGACTAGACGCAAAACTGAAGACTTATCCTCTACAAGGATGACGGATAACTAGGGAACCTTAAGCTAACTACCATCAACAATTCCATTGGCTAGGGCACGCTCAGACCTGCTAGTTCAGGTGGAGTCGATGCCCGGTACCTGCATCCTGCAGCAAACCTCAAGATTAAACATGTATATACAAACATGAAGTCATGCACACAGTAAACAGAAATCATAGCGTGGCAGGGTACTCGGACACGAGTAATGCGACACCGTTCTGTTCACATAAATACATCAACAATTAAGTATTCAGTTGTCTACAAGAAAATTAAACAATCAATAACAATAGGATCTAGTATAACAATTACTGTTAAGGCATCATAACCCTGATTAAATATCACATTAACTCAGAAATAACATTAATCCATTATATCAAATATGTCCATCAAACTATGAAACATAAAATATCAATAATCCAATATCATCAATCATCATCAAAGAAATAGGTCCATAAACAACTCAACGTAATAACAAAGAATTCCATGTCATGATATCTAATCCTACTAGGAATACTATCAGTCTAACAGAAGCAAGGTGAGGGGCACTACACTGAAATGTCAAGTTCTTAGCTAGGTAGATCGCACTCTAACTATCACAATAAATTGTCATTACACCTTATTTTATTTTAATATCTGAACACAATCTCTTAAGCCAAATAGATTTTTTACAAGAATGAGTAGCTACCATATATCTAGCCTTGGTAGTGGACAAAGCAACTATAACCTATCGCTTACTCATCCAACTAATTGCACCACCAAATAGAGTAAACACATAAGCACTAGTGAATCTTCTGCTATCAACATCATCTACCCAAATCTGAATCCACATAACCACGAATATCAAGGGAGTGCTCGTCTCCTATCAAATTACCATGTGATAACACAAGGAGTATGTTGAGGTACTCTACAAATATCTAAAGGCTCTTTTAATGCATCCCAATGGATTCTACTAGGATTAGAGATATATCTAGAAAGAACTTCCATTGCTTGGGCAATGTCTGATCTAGTAGAGACCATAGCATACATCAAACTTTCGACTGCACTTTGGTAAGGTAATATGCTCATGTCTTCCATCTCTAAAGGGGATGTTGTACATTACGAAGCAAATAAATTCTTTCCAACTGTAAAAAGAATACGCAATGGTCTACAATCCTACATGTTAAACCTCTGTAAAATTGAATTGACATACTTACTCTGGCCAAGCTATAGTTTTTTGTTCACTCTATCTCTTTTGATTTCCATCCCAAGAATGTGTTTAGCTACACCAAGATCTTTCATTTCAAATTTAACTGCAAGTTGAGACTTTTGTTCTGAAATCAATCCTTTCTCTTTACCAATAAATAACATATCATCAACATATAATGTGATAAATAGGAAATGATCAAGATCAGATTTATAATAAACATAGTGATTTAATTTAGAATGCTCAATTCCCAAACTCAACACATATGTATCAAATTTTTTGTACCACATCCTAGAACTCTGTTTGAGGCCATACAAAGATTTCTTCAATTTACAAACCAAATTATTTTTACCTTTTACCACATAATGCTCTGGCTGTGTCATATAAATATCCTCCTCCAAATCACCTTGAAGGAATATCATTTTCACATACATTTGCTCAACCTATAGATCATAAGATATGTAAATAGAAAGCAAGAATCTAATGGATGTCATTTTTGCAACAATATAAAATATCTCACCATAATCAACACCCTCAACCTGAGAGTAACCATTCACAACCAATTGTGCTCTATACTTCTCAATACCTCCATCTAAACAAATCTTTTCTTGAAAACCCATTTATAACCAATAGGTATTCATCCTTTGGGAAATGGTACTAGATCCCATGTATCATTCTTTTTCAAAGTTGTCAATTCTTCATCCATGATAATCTTCCAAAATTCTACATCATTCATACCTAATGCCTCTTCTACATATCTTGGTTCATCCATGTTAGTATTCAAAGAAAAAGACATCTCTAGTCATAATATGAATTCCTTTCAAGTGGTTGTCTACATCTTGTAGACCTTCAAACAAGTTGAGGTGGATATTCTTCCTTCTCTTCTAAAGATTCAAAGCTAGATGAGCTCTCTTCAACTTCTTGTCTATCTAGGGGCCTTGATTCAACTTTCTCATACATAAAAGGAAGTTGAATCATATATTTCTGTTCACTTTGTTCTAGTTGCAATGTAACAGAAAAAGGCTTAGTTTCTGTAAATATCACACTTCTACTATATATTACCTTATATTCAATAGGACCCCAAAGCTTGTATCTTTTCACACCATAATTGTACCCAATGAAGATACATTTCATGGCCTTATTTTTTAACTTTGTTCACTTCTCCTTTGGCACATGTGCATATGCCTCACAACCAAAACTCTAAGATATCTCAATGAAGGCTTGTGACCCAATCGTGCCTCCATATACATTTTATCGACAAGAGCTTATGTAGGAAACTTGTTAATCAAGTAGTAGGTAGTGGCGACAGGTTCAATCCAAAACCTTTGTTTTAGACTAGCACCACTAAGCATACTCCTAGCCTTCTCCATCAGTATCATGTTCATTATTTCTACAACTCCATGTTGCTATGGAGAATGCAGAGTTTCTTTTGTTTTTGAATGCCACAATCTTTACATAAGCTATCAAAATCATTAGAGAAAAATCCACTACCATTGTTAGTCCTCAAAAATTTTATTTTCTTTCCAATCTATGACTCAACCATTTCTTTAAATTCTTTAAGTTGATTGAAAACTTCATATTTACTCTTTAGAAAATGCACCCATGTCTTTCTGCTATAATCATTAATAAATGAAACATAATATGTTGAATTTCCAATGGAAGGAACATCTACAGGATCAAACACATTAGAATGAATAAGATCTTATACACCACAATATTTATGAGAACTCAAGTATAACTAAATGCAGTTTTGTTTACCATAAATATAATGCTCACAGAAATTGAAATCAATATTACAATTAGTTAGCCCTCCAACAATTTTTTTATTTTTCAAGGTCCTTAGACCCTTTTCTCCAATGTGGCCTAATCTCTAGTGCCATAACATAGTCTTCTCTGTAGGTAATTTTGATTCAGAAGAAAGAGCACCCTTAGGTACCTAGAAGCTACTACCACGTGCTGAAGAGGAAATGCTCAACTTTTTTCAATGTAGTAGTCATATAATTTCTTTTCACAGAAGTACTATGGCACTCAATAATGCATGCATCAAACTTATATAATGTTCCAAAACTGACACCTCTAGTGATCACCATAGAATGTGTAACCATCTTGCATCCTTTATTGGAAAAGACTACCTGTACACCCGCATCTATTAGTTTGCTCATAGATAATAAATTTTGTGCTAACCTAGGGATATGCAACACACGATTAATCTTTTTACTCTATCATCAGGAAATCTAATTTTAACTTTACCATGACAAGCAATATTTAACTAAGAATCATCACCCAAGTACACCTTACCTTCATCAAATTCTTCATATTAAAAAACTCAATCTCTATTAGGGTCATATGAAAAGATGCACTTGAGTCAATTAACCATGCATCATTACCTACATGAGTTGTCAAAGTTGCGATGAATGCATCACCATCTTCCTTCTTAGACTCATAATCAGAATCAAATTTCTTCTTTTTCTTCTTTTTTCTTCTTTGCACTCCTTACAGAAGTGTGCAAGCTTACCACAATTCTAGCAAATAACTTTGGACTTTCCAAGGGATTTGGATCTCCCCTTTGACTTGGATTTGTCATGTTTTTCTCTCTTCTTACCTTTTCTTTAGGTCTTCCACAAACATTTAGGGCCTCTTTGACACTAATGGATACCTTTCTCCTCATTTATTTAGAAAGCAAAAAAACCCACATCTTCAATTTTCAAGACAACATAAGTACTCCCAATAGCCATAGCAAGATAATCCCACAAATCAAACAAAGAACAAAGCATGATCTAACATCTCTCCTCCTCATCCATTTTTACACCAACATATTGAATGCTTCTAGGTGTTCTGCAATTAACCACTCTCTTCCATTCTCAAGGAATACAAATTTTTCCTCAAGGAAATCTTGTTCACTAAAGAATTGGCTTGATATATCTCACCAAGTTTCTTCCATAGTTTCTTTGTAGAGGTCTTTTCATGGACATTGATTAAAATAGGGTCTACCAAACATAATTTGATTGGACCCTTGGCTTTACGGTCCATAACATCATATTGAATAGCCAAAGTAGCATTTGCAGGCCTTGAAACACTTTCATCAACAACATCCCATAAATATCGATCAATTAACAAATATTTCATCTTTAACTTCCACATCTCAAAATTGTTACCAAAAAACTTATCTACCTCTATTCTCTCTTATGTGCTCACCATCTAAAAATTCTTGCAACAAAATCACAAAGTATATTCTGCATAACTCTCGCTCAAAACTAAATTAGTTTAGAAAATCCAACAACCCACAACTAAAACCAAAGGTGATCAAGCTCAAATACCACTTGTAAGGAAGCTAAGATAGTAGAACAACTTTGTACACTAATCTTGAGAGGTGGATTATGAAAAAATTTCATATCTTTACATTAGTTATAGAAATTATACAAAAAACACATGTAAACATAAATAGCAGTCATACCACAACATAGTGATTTACATGAAGAAAACCCTTTCAGAAGAAAAATCCCACACTCTAAAAGTAGCTCAATATATTATTCAAATATCTTAACCAAATTACAATATACTTGCAAAACAAGCTTTCACGGGAGTATCACCAACCAGAGATCTAGAGGCAACTTAACAACATCTATAAGACTCACAAATACAACCTCCATCGCAAGAACCTAATATAAATGAGATAAATACATGAAACAATCAAAAGGTAATTAGAAAATCATGAGCCAAAACTACCCTAAAGTGGCACTTAAATTCTTAGGGTTCCATTATCTCCAATCATAGATGCATTATGATGTGTTATAACATACATCATAAGTTGGTCAACACATGTAACTCCCCCTTACAACTATTTTCTATGTCCAACATGTTTTTACATTTCCAATACGGGTGGCCCAATTTTTGGAGGCCATAACTTCTTATCAAGAGGCTAATTGGACCCATTTTTTAAATTGTAGAGATCAAAGATATGTATGCATCAGGCACCCCTGAAAATAGTGTTGAACGATTTGGAATAATTATTTTGGGCAAAAACCAAAATCACACTTTTTGTAATTGCAAGATTAAGACTCTTTCCTACCATTATCTGTAACTCTCAAATTTATCTTAATAACTTAATTTTAAATTATTCTTGAATTTCTAATGTACCTTAAGGAAGTTTACTTATGTTTATTAGTTCTTGTGTGTTTAATCTTCATGAATCTATGGTAGTTTATGCATAGAACTTGCATGGGTGTTAAAGGATGATGTTGACTTCCACATTATGCTTATTATTGTAACTCATTAAATTATTAAGTTTAGCATGTATGTATATAGGGATCTTAAAATTTTCTCTTATAATTACCTTGTTTAGAATGAGAATTGATTAAGACTTGTAATGTCGAAATAGAGATTCCTTGTTTTAAAATTGATAATTATATGATTTGTACATCGACCTTGGTGAAATTTTACATGTGAAATGAAAGGAAATTTGTAGACACATATACCTTGTGATTGAATTAATTATTTCTACCTATAGATAAAATATTATAGTTTGCATCATTAAATAAATTTATTTTAAAATTATGAATGACTAATCATGATCAAATTTATATTATGCTAATTTGAGACTTGAATATTGCATCTCGTTATTGAAATCCTTATGTTACAACTAACTAATCATTCTATGATGTAAATATCTTGGGATTAGATCTAAATGATAATGTGTGTTTGAAAGCAAATGACAATATGAAATTGTATGATAGACCTAATGAGTTTCACAATGAATGTAGTCATCGAAACATTACAAAGTCATTTCAATGGAGTGCTTGGTGGAGTGGACTACTCTCCTTGTGTAAGGATTACTTGTGTACTCTTAATTTTAAAATTATAGGGACAATCTTTAATTGACTAACCTACAACTTGGCATATATCATAGAACATTTTTAGGAAATTTGTTTTGGTGTGATCTTATAGTTTATAATTAGTACAACAAATTTCTTTACCTTCTTCTTTTATGTCCTTTAGTTCTTTCGTAATTCTTTACATGTCTCTTTGAAGAGCCTGTAGCAATCCAAATTCATTGTCACTTAAATCAAAACCCTCTTTTCTTTTCTTCGAATGGTTCAATGTCTTACTTTCACTCTCTATGTCCATAGCCCGATTGTATGCCTCCTCATATCATGAGGGAGGAACTATCTTCATTTTCTTCCAAAGTGAGGGTATAAACCCTTCAATAAAGTGTCATTTCTTTAGTCCATCCACCAATTCCCTTTCTGATCAATTGAGTAACTCATTGAGCCTCATGTTATAGGATCAAATGTTCTCATGCTTACATTATCAAGTATTATAGATTTCTACAAGGATCTCTTATCATACCTTAACAATTTAAAATCTCATTCAAATGCTTTTCTTAGTCTCTCCCACATTACTTTCTCAATATCAAGAAGGTTTGTATGCCAATATATCATCATTCCCTATAGTGTGGATGGAAAACAAATTAACCAATATCTTTGGTTTATTTTCCTTTTTGCCATCTATATAGTAATACAAGTTTTGTAATGTATTAGATGATTTTTAGATCCATCTCCACTAAATTTTGGAAGTTTCTACCTCTCAATACTGGGACTTGTTGGAGGGGTCATCATCATTTGATGTGAGTGTAGCTCTTGAAACCTTCTCCTTGGGGAGTTATGGTCATGGCATTCCTTTTCTCCTTGGGTACTTTTGAACATGTCCAAGCCCTCTACCCTTCTAGAGACTTTGGTAGTTTGGACACTATTAGTTCTACCTTCAAACTCTCTTCTTCTCACTCCAACCTTCAATCTGGGTGCCTTAGGATTTGCTTCATATTTGACCTTAAATATTACTCTCATATGCTTGTTGGTCTTCACATATGAACAAGTCCTCTAACTTTGTTTCACTCTTAAGGGATTCAATTATTTCCTCCAACTTAACTTGGTCTATAACATTGATGCATAATTCTTTAGGTAAGGGAAGTTATCTAGCTATCTCCACCCATTCTTCCTCTATATGGTTGTCCATAGTGGGTTGAATGCTTTGATGTCTTCACTCATAATTATGACTTTGACTCCTACTTCTACCTCGAGTCAACTTCAACTTTGAACTTGCAATAATGGAGTCTCTTTAACTACTTCGTATAGTCATTTTCTTCATTTTCTTTGCTCCACCATCCATAGACATTGTTTAATCTCTCGATCATGACCATGTTGTGGTATTTTCCCACCTTTGTCGGATTATTAGGAAATTAATTCTCAAACTAAACCTAACTACTATAAGACAACAACACCAATGTTTATTCTTTTATATGATAAAACTAGTATGTATATAAATAATACATACTTGATAGAGTAATAGAAGTGTATCTTTATTCATGTGAAGTTCTTACACAAAAGTAGACAAGAGATGATTAGACAAGGATCAAACTACCTTCCCTAACTATAAGAAGCTTATTTAAAGGACCCAACAGTTGCCAAGTAGAACACAACTATCAACAACTATTAACAACTAACTCCTAACAACTATCCACAAGTTGACAAATAAATATAGTAGGATGAAAATAAATTAATGAAACATTACAAAGTCATTTTATGCTAACTACAATGAAGGTTTAGATAATTAAAGGAATTATTTATGATATTGGATTAAAGGTTAATGATGCAACTTTTAAAGTGTGGCTTAGTGTGATTGACTTTAGAACCTATTAAAAGCACTCTCCTTATAATTGCTTAGGTTGATCAAGTGTTATAACGAATAAATTGTTGAAAAGAATTAATGTATTGTTACTAGATATCAATGATGGTGTGTTTGTAGCTTATGCTCATGGTGGTGTTATGAAATTATAGATGATACAATAACGATAGCTTATTTAGTATCCTTTAGATAATGAGAATTAAATGTTATAACTACTGATGTGAAATATGTATGGAATTACAAATCTTTGTGCTCATGAGTGATGATAGATATAGAATTGTATACATATTTCATTAAGTGGTTATTTAACCTAGGGTTATGATGCTTCGGCTATGAATTATACTATGGATGTATTTGATATTTGTAATAAGTGTGTAGGAAACAGGTGGGCTGAGCAAGGATTGAGAGGGTGCCCAAGTGTCGAATCTTGTGTCTCCTCAACAATGGTTGAGGAAGGATCTCATTATGCTATCCTAGTGATTTGTTTGGTCCTAATATTTGTGGTTAGGACCCCAACATTATTCCCTCGTACCTAAACCCACTTATGATTTTGTGTCTTAGTCTTATGAATGAATGTTGTGCTCATGTGCTAAAGGTTGGAAACTAGTGTTTATGTTTGGGGGTAGCCTTAAGTACCCTTTTAGAAAAAACTAAATAATATTTTTTGGGGATTTTTAGTACCATTAAACATATTATTATATGGTTTTCTATGTCATTTAAGAGTCCCTAGGTGGGGTACCTATGGGTTGGGGTACTTGGTGGGATTCTAGAAGGTCAAAACATCTTGGGATGAGGTGATATGGCACCTCTATTTAAGGATGGATTTTGGCCTTAGAATACACCTTTTTTTCTTGAATTTTTGGCTTGGGGAGAAATCTAGGAGTGCTTTAGAGTGCTTGTTTTTTAGAAGGATATTTAGAAAGGAGGAAAAAGGAGGTGACACCTTCATTTGGGAACTTAAAGATAGAGGTAGGCTCAATCTCCTTGTGTATTTTCTTTTAGAAATTGTATTTACTTGGTTTGTGATAATAGTGCTGAAAGTATTTTTATATATTTGGGATAGGATGTTGAGTGAGATTTACTTTAGTTTTGGGATGTTTTAAGAATTTTAAGTTTATTCTCCCCACCTCTTTTAGCATCCTTGTTATTACCCATGACACCTATTGCCACCTTCTTGGTTCAAGGATTAGCTAGGGCTCAAGGGCTTAATGATGCCAAAATGGAAGAGTGGTGAGCCTCTTGCTTTCTTGTTCATTTCATTGGATTTCATTCAATTCAGAGGTCCTTTTAGCTTGTTGGATACTCATTGAATTGTGAAGTGATTCTTTCTTTTTGTAAAGAAAAAATAGAGTATAAAGTTGAATTAGATGTGCCTTGGTAACACATTGATATAAAATGTTATTTCAAATATTAGAAATTAAATTATCTCTATAACCTAATAATGTATTTGAAGGTAAAATGTTTTAATAGTACTTTTTAGATTTAATATCTGTCTATTTAGTAAATGTTATTGTTACATTTGTTGTGGTCATATTTATGTTGAGATAAATGAGTTAGAAAATTAATTTTATCAAGTCATGAGTTATTAATGTTAGAGTAATAAAATTTTGTCACTAGACTAGGTTCATGTTAGTTCACTAAATGAATAATTGTCATTTATATTTTATTTACTCACTTTATTTAAGCACACGTAGGTAGTTGTGTCAATCAATCATGTACCTTGATTTATGCACCTAATTGACACTTACCTAGTCTAGGTTGAGTTACACTTCATCTATTATGCTAGTTAGAGTGAGTTAACTCCCCTCCTGATTAGGAGTGATTGGGACTTAACTCTCACCTATTGGACATGTCACCTCCTTGATTCATGGATCCAATAGGTCTATATATTTGTATATTACTCTTTGTAAATTAGCTTATTATATTGAGTAGAATGTCTTTATTTATTTTCTTGGTTTTGTGATAAGCTTATAAGCATTAAGTCTTTGGTAGAATCTTTTTTTTCTAATTAAATGCACCCTAGGGGATGCTCCCATATATTAACTTCAAACTTAATGTCAACATCATATAATGTATACATATATGTCCTTCTATGAACCAATCTAACCAGTCCAACAGTTCAAATTTAACAGAAAATACATATCACCTATGAAAACCTTAAACAACTTCAATTAAAACTATAACTAACTATATATAAACTAAAATATAAATTATACACCCTACTAACTAATTAAAACTAAGTTGAACTTGAAAACATATACTTCAAATAGGGATCCACTCCCCTCTTCTACCTCCTTATCAACATCCACGAAGCTTTGAAACCAATCACCAGCATCTACATATGTCCATCCCAATACCTGCTTTAGGAAGCCAATCACTTTCTCAATTTTCTGCCTCCTTTTAAAGTATTCTCCTTTCCTATTTGACACAATAAAAGAGTGCCATGTAACCATCTCACCCTTGAGTTTGAGTTTGATAAAATCTTCGGGAAGCAGCACCCCATTTCTATATATGGAAATATCAAGAACTTCTTCCAAGCCACCGAGGAAAGACTGTTTAACAAAAGCCTTTGCAATTTTCCCCACATCTTCCTTCAATTCCTCGTGATCAAGTAAAGAGGTAATAAACATAGAAGAAATGTTAGAGTTAACTCTATACATGTGGTTTTCCATAAGTAATTCATCACCTAGGATCCACTGAAAGGACAACAACAATATATCATTTTTTATTTTAAAAAATGTTTGCAATCTTTTCTCTAAAACCTGGCCTAAAAAAGCCATTTGGCATTGCGGACTTGTTAGCCTAATAGAAGTGTCCAACTTCAATTTCACTTCCTACTTGTGCAACCTCACTTTCTACCCCAATTACACACCAAAGCTTTCTTCTTGTGCTTTGGATTTCAATCTTCTCCTCTACAAATCTATTTATTCAAACAGAATGTTCTCGAGATCACCGCACATCTCTCCTCACAATGAGTAACTCAATATCTGAGAACTCCTTCCACATAATCTTCATTAATGGATAATAAAACCTTTGTCATTTCTATCTAACTTCAGCAATCAATTCGAAGAGATAATTCATCATTGTTATGTATTGTCATTCAGCTTCAACCGTTGCCACCATCTCCACTATACATTCCTCAATTCTGATTAGTCAGCTCATTCGCTTCTAAGTTTATTTCCCTATAAACATGATTTAGGGAAAAATCTTCCAAACAACATAATATTTTAAAAATTTCTTCAATATCATTATTGAATTTCCAATTGTTTTTTATTCTAGTCCTTATAGCATTTATAACAAGAGAATAATCTCCTTCTATTGCAAGTTTTACTATTCCCAAATTAATGCTAACCTGAAGACCTGCTAGTAAAGCTTGAAACTCTTCCATGTTATTTGTTCCATTCTTAACATTTTCAACACTTTACAAATTACCTTTCCATTCTAATCCCTCACAATGCAACCTACTCCTAAAGGGCCAAGATTTCCCTTAGACGCACCATCAAAATTTAACTTGAACCATCCAACCTCTAGCGACTCCATTTCACTTCCCTTCTCAATTTCATGGATTTATCTCCCCCAACCCCATTAGCAGGGGGAGTCTTTGGTAGAATTATTTTTTATAACAACATTCTAAGAAATATATATAAATAAATATTTGGATTTATTATGTTCACTTTATAAATCAATTAATATTAGTTATTAGTTAAAATAAACCATAGAAAATAATTATATATATAAATATTTGTATACATAGAAAATAATTGAAGCACATAAACTTTTGAATATAATCATATAAAATTTGCATGGTAAAAAAATAAATATGCGCCTTAAGAACACACATAACTCTACCTCTCCCTCTCCCTCTCAAACTACATATATGCAAATATATGATATATAAAAATAAATAATTATGGAGTAAAGTAATTATTTTTTATTTTTGTTTAAAAATATTAAATAAACAAAATGGAGAATGCTACTTTGGTAAGGGTTGAAATCTTGTGAGGGGGCTATGGTGTTAGAAATCTAAAACAAATGATTAATCCAAGAAATTTTTAAGAGAGATTCTAAGCTACAAAAGTTGTAAATGCATAAAAAAAAGAAAACCAATGATTCTGAGAGATATGTGTACTTCAGGATGGTAGAATTACATTACAAGCTCAAAGAAGAAGCTACAAAATATTGGCAAAATTTCCATACAAGATGCAAAATACAAGCTAGGTAGTGAGTTTATATAGACCAAGAAGAGGGGTGGAGGTGGATAAACTGTCCAATAGGGAGAGACCACAAAATGGTCTAAACATAGTAAATTTAACTCCCTCATAGGATGGAAACACCTCAAATGACCTACTCACCTAATTAAACTCACTTTATTAACCAAAGCAAGCTTAATAAAAGTGTAGGAAAAACCAGTGAACAGGGTTGTGCTTAAATGGCAAAGGCCATATGGTTCTCACGATGGAGATCCAAGTTTGAATCCCCCAAGTAACATGTGGTTTCTATGTGGCTTCTAAGTTGATTAAGTTGGTTAAGTGGAACTATTGATGGGGAGGAGGTCCCCCTTGTGACCTCCAACACTTACAGATCAAAAAAAAAGTGTAGGAAAAACCTAGGAAATAGGAAAATAAATAACCCACTAGCAAAATAAAAACCTACACTAACACCCCATTAAGTGTAGCTTAGGTGGGTGAAAATATGGGTCCCAAAAAATGAAGCCCAATGAGGAACCGATGTACAAAGAATCCCCTCAAAGAGAAGAAGCCCCACCAAAAAATAAAGGAATAGAAGCCCCCCCCCCCCGCAAATAGAGAGAGAACACCCCCCCAGAATAGAGAGAGTAAAAGAGACTATGAAAACCCCCCACAACGAAGTAGCTCCTATGTCAAAAGAGGATGCACATATATGAATGTTGAAGATGATTCATTTGTGGCAAATAACATTTCTTCCCTTAGGAAGAAACAACTCCAATGACCAATCAATGTCGAAGTAACTTCAACTTGAAGAAGCAAGGTGAGGTAGGAAGTCTCATGATGTATCCTATCTCAGAACTTTGCTCAAGTGTCCTTATGTGATTATCAAAAGATGTCTTAATGCATGAAGGTAGAAGTAATCCAATCCCATGTGTAGAACCAAGAGGTACAAGATCCAAAGATAGGAAATATGGGATAATAGTGATGAAATGACTATCATCAAAGAGGAGTTGAATGTCCTCAAGAGAGTCATCTAGATCCAAAATGTGGGACTCTACAGACAAACAAGAAATATCTATAAGGAATTGGTCCTAATAAACTGAATCCAAAAGACAAATATGATCCTGCTACAAAGAATCATTGGAAGCTCTCGAAGAAGCAACTCTCAAATCAAAAGTAGCAACAGGAGTGTCCTTAACTGTAGATGGGGTATCAATGTATGTTAACCAAATAGATTTATAATCCCATGAGTGTTTTCACACAAGATGGGGCAACATAAGTCTCGGTATCATCCATAAGATCCTGGTCATCCAAGGAAACATCACTATCAAATGAATATCCAAAGTCTCCATATAACTATCAGATAATGGTCCAGATAGTGAAGGGGCACTCAATGTGCTCTATGTGATATAGAATATCTTCAAAAATAGTAAGACATATTAGTCTATAGACCATGTTATTATTGTTAAACCATGCATTCTTCTATTCATAGTCAATTAGCTTAAGAATGAGTCCAAGGAGATAGTGCAATAGATCCTGCTCAAGACAATGATTCTTTATCCCTTGTTTCTATGACAAATAGTTCTCTAAAGTTATCTTGACAACATAAGGATGGAATTAAATACCAAAATCCATGATGAACCCCCCAAAATGAGCTTTATCTCAGTTCATGATTAAAATAACCCCATAAAAGATTCCCTTGTAACTCAATCAAATAACCCCGTGAGAAAATATGATTTGGCACTTTATATTTAGTGCAATTACAATTACCACTAGCAATAAATGTCAAGTGGATTTGATCTCAATGCTTTAAAATTCTCAACAAATGAGAATATGTTGAAAGCACAATCTTGGAATAAAACCAAGTGAAAAAAAAACACCACTGTGAAGTACTCAAAAAATCATGCACTTTCAAAAAAGAGTCACCTCGATCTGAGGTTGTATGTGAAAGTTATGATCCTTCAAAAATCCCAAAATGAGAACTATCCAGTGTCACCTTGAGAATCTACAATTTCTAGAAAATTTGTGCACTTAAATCAAAAATGTCTGCACCACTATGAAGCTCTCAAAAAATTACCTAAATAAAAAAAATGCTCAAAAAATGAAGCCAACATGAACCAAAATGAGGCCTCAGAAGTTCATGTGCTAAAACAAAAATGCCAATGGAGAGGGGTCTAATTTTGAAAAAGTCTACCTCCTCCAAATTTAGTAGCACCGACAAATATGGAGCTATTTCCAAATGTAGAGACACTACCAAATAAATTTAGACCCCTGCTAAATTTGATAGATCTCCAAATGTAGAGGCTCTGCTAGATTTATTTATGGCTAAATATGTAGCCAAGAGTTGGCATAAAAAATAGAATGCATATGGTTCGAGGGCCGAAAGATACAGTAAAGGGCCTAAAGGGTTGAACCCAAATGAGGGGTTGGGGGCCAAGGCCACACCTGAACCCCTTTGAATATGTGATCCACAGACCCTACAATGGGTAGCGGCCTATACTAGCGTGGGGCCTGAGCCTTATGGGCTACCACGCAAGGGTGTACTCCTTGGTACAGGGGTCGACAAGGTTTGTCAGTACCTTGAGTAACAATTTTCTATTTGTTTAAAACTTTGCTAAATACAAAAGCCTACTATAATTCTACTAAGTATATAATTTTTTTTTTTTTAAATTGTAGAAACTTAATTTTTTTGAAATTTTTGAAATTATTCCACCTTGAGCTACATGCTAAGGGGTCGTACGGCCCTCTAGAAAAAAAATATTTGCCTTTGAAACAATCAGCACCAAACTAGGAAAACTTTATATGGAAATAAGTGTTTTGGGGCCTTCTAGATGCAATGGCAAGGTCTTTTTTGTCTTCAAACACCCCATTTGAAAGTTGGTCACTAGATCTGAGCTCCAAACCCTCATTTGAAACTATGTCAAATAATCTCCAAATTAGATGAAACGAAAGCTAATCTTGACTTTCTCGAGCCTCTTGGACGTGTTGGAACAGTCAAAAACATTGTCAGTATAACCAGAATAGTTGGAATCACCTAGATCTCACAAAACACATATGAAAAAATAGAGGTTATTAGGTCTTGTTAAATCCTTTCTAATTCTCCAAATCATTGTAAAATACAAGAGAAGAGCATACGGGATTTACAAGATCTCACAAAGAACTCAATCTCTCAATCATGAATCTAAGAACTCAAAACTCTCAAAACAAAATTGTTGATACCATGTTAGAAATCTAAAACAAATGAATAACCCAAGAACTTTTGAAGAGAGATTCTAGGCTACAAAAATTATAAATGCATAAACAAAAGTAAACCAGTGATTCTAAGAGATATGCAAATGTCAGGATGAAAGAATTGCATTACAATCTCAAAGAAGAAGCTACAAAAGATTGGCAGAATTGCCATACAAAATGCAAAATACAAGCTAGGTAGTGAGTTTATATCAGTCAAGGAGAGGGTGGAGGTGGCAAAATTGACCAATAGGGAGAGACCACTAAACGGTCTAAACATAGTAAATGTAACTCCCTCATAGGATAGAGACACCTCAAATGACCCACTCACCTAATTAAACTCACTTTATTAATCTAAGAAAACCTAATAAAAGTATAAGAAAAAACTAGGAAATAGGAAAATAAATAACCCACTAGAGGAAATAAAAACCTACTCTAACGTATGGGAGTTGCACCCCACAAGGTGCAAATCCCAGCAATGATCCCATTTATGGAAGTCGTGGGGTGGGCAGAATGGATTCAACCACCCTCCCATCCCTCTTATTTTTATTTTTTATTTTATTTATTAACTAAAAATATATAAATATCAATGCATTTCAAAATGTTAAATTTTTTCTCTCAATATATAAATATGGATTCATATACACACTTCAACCTACCAAAAATATATACACTAGACTATATAATATTTTACATGAGTTTTTCAAAACCCTTAAGAGGAGCTGTAGAGACCCATTTAAGTTTAGGAGAAGTCTTTTTTTTCCCTCCATCTCCTTCTCTTCCACCTACACACATACAAAGAGAAATGCAAACAAAGGTATAATAAAATAAAATGTTCAAACCCTAGTTGAATAAAAGATAATGGAGTGGATTGTGCTTGAGAATGGAGAGGAATGGAGACAAGGCATGTGAGAAGCCTTGCCTTCTTCCACCTCTCCTCTCCCCTCCATTTTCATTTTTGTAAATGGAGGCTTGTTCTTTGAGAGATCCTTTTAAAAATCTCTCATAAATATTTCTAGGGAAACTTAGTTTGCCTTCAATCCAAGGGTTAAGATTAAATTAATGGGATTTGATTCATTATTTTTTCTCTTTTCTTTGTCTTTTTCTTTCTAAATTTAATTATTAAGTGGGTTGTATTTGTTTAATTTAGTATTAATTTTATTTTTGAACTTTTATTCATTTTAATTTAATTCGAAAGAGAGGAGAGTGATTCTCTAGAGCTTGGTAAAGAAGACAAAAGGTCATCCTCCATTGCTACTTTTGGAGCTTTGCTTTCTCCTATAATCGAATCTTATTAGTACTCTTCATCTTCTTGGTGTCTCATTTTTTATTTTCTCTCTTTTGTGTCATTGCATTATTATTAAAATTAAGCCTTATTCATTTGGATGCTAAGGAGAGGGAGGCTAATAATGGTCATAAATTTGGATGGGGTGTTGAGAATGATTAGCAGAGACACAAAAATATTTGGCAAACTAGTAAGAAAACCTACAAAGTAATGCTTAGAGTGGATAAGGAAACATTTATCCCCAAGACTATGTTTTTTCTCTACTAACCATTGTCATGACAAAGGAATCATCTATAAATTCAAGGGAAAAGAGCCCATCGGAGAAAGAAAAGCACTTTGAAAGGTACCCTATAACCTTAAAATGTTCATTTCCAAGCCTATTTCTGATATGGTTGAAATGGAAGAAGAAAGACTTAAGGGTATTTATATTTTCTTTGCTTGTTTGTATAGAGATTTTTTACTTTCTAGAAGGTTCTGATGAATGAATTTCTAATGTTTGGGGTGAAAATGGGTATCTATGTTTTTTTTTTGAAAAATGATTCAATATGGGTTACTCATTGTTTTCTTTAAAAAATCTACTATGCAGAAGAGGGTTTTAAACAAGGACTTCTAGAATATGGGAAAGTGTATTTTTAGGGTCATTTCATGGAACCCTAAATTAATTCCCTATGAAGTTCTTACAATTTTGGCTCTTAAATGGTTTGAAATAAAAAATCTAGCCCCTCAACTTTGGTCCCTAATCCCACATGCCCTTAAGATGCTTGGTAATGTTCTATAGGTGTAAGATACAATGTCCATCTCACCTCACATGAATGCTAGAGCCTTGGTTGTAATTTCCAAAATTTTGTGTTTCCAATTTGAAAATAGGGTAATACAATATGATTTGATCCTTTTGGGGGTATCAATGCTTGTTTTTTATGCAAAATGGATGGCCTTCAAAGAAAAGATTTCCTAGAATCCTAAGGAATATCAATAGGCCTAACGTTGTTATAACTCCCTCTCCTAGTGAAAATATTGTAACCATAGAGTAATTGAAGGAAAATAATAAGATTATAGAAGATATAGTTGACATGGAAGAAAGCCCTTACAAAAAAAGACTCTTCTTCACCTATTGAATATGTTGTAATTCATATTGATCCTCCTCTTTTGAATAAATCTTAAGAGGTTGTAACTAAGAATATTAGAGAATACCCAAAAAGAATAATGCCCAAGAATTAGTCTTAGATACTCTTAGATGGGGGAAAATAAAATTTTGGAGCCTTAAGTTTCCCAAACCTTCTGATTACTCAAGACATTAGGTCAATGAAAACTAATGGGTAAATCCAAACAATTTTCATGGGGAAGTCCAATATCTAGAAGGCTTATGTTGAAATGCCTATGGGGTAAAATAATAATGACTCTAATTAGGTTAAGAATTATGGAGCTATGAAAATGTAGGATAATGTTTTAGGAGGTGTAGCTAAAGATGGTAAAAAAGAAAACAAAATGAACCTCACTTAGCTAACCCAAAATTTTGGAATAAGGGGAAAGAGGAGAAATTATGGAGCCTAATCAGACTCGAAGGTTAAATTTTCCCCACTTTTATTGGTGCAGTTTCCCCCCAAATTATTTAATGGGGGAGTGCAGGGCGGGTAAAGCCCCTCCTGTGGATCCCAGGGGGCTTATCTCCTCAGCGTGGGTTCGGGGGAGGAGCCCATGGTGGGGGTCTGGGGGCAACGCCCCCAGCAGGGGTTGCTGGGGGTAGCGCCCCTGAAGCAAAAATTGCCTATTATTTTATAAAGGCGTTGGGAGTTATTTTTCTATTGGCCGACATAAAAAATCCTATTTTTGTAACCGACATAAGGCTTGATAAAAGCGGCTAAGGGTTAGGGTTTTCGTTGAGATATTGTATTGTAGCATTTTGCAGTGGTATTGAGTTGCAAGTATTGCTGGTTATAATCAGTTTGATTTACTGGATAATAATATTGGATTCTCTATTGGTGGATGTAACCCAAGTTTGGGTGAACCATGTTAAAACTTGTCTCTCGTTGTTATTATTTATGTGTATTTTATTCATCTGTTTTATCTTTATTTACATTTAATTGATATCTTTTGCATGAAATTCCTAACAAGTGGTATCAAAACAGGTTGTGTTTGATTATCATCTATAGGAAGGTCTCACGGTTGAGTGGGAGTCTCACGGTTAAATGGGAGCAATCGCAAATGAGGACAAATTGAAGGTAGATAAATTTAATGGGTAGAACTATCAGTTATGGAAGATGCAGATGGAGGATTATCTCTATCAGAAGGATTTATGGAGGCCATTGGAAGGAATAGCCAAGAAACTGACAACAATGACTAATGAGGATTGGAATCTTCTGGATAGAAAGACACTAGGAACCATTTGATTGTGCCTGGCACCATCTGTGGCATTCAATATAACAGAAGCGAAGACAATAGATGGTCTAATGAAAGATTTGGCTAAATTGTATGAAAAATCTTCAGCCTCAAATAAGGTATTTCTCATGAAGCATTTATTTAATCTAAAAATGATTGAAGGTGGATCTATGACAGATCATTTAAATGAGTTTAATATGATTATCAGTCAGTTAACTTTTGTAAAAGTAAGTTTTGATGAAGAGGTGAGAGCTCTCTTGATATTATGTTCTTTGCCAGAAAGCTGGAATAGCTTGGCAATGGTTGTAAGTGACTCTGTCTCTGATTCAAATACTTTGAAATTTGATAATGTTGTTGGTGTTATCCTTAGTGAGGAAATGCGACGGAAAAGCTCAGGAGTGTCCACATCAGGTAGTATTTTGAATGCAGAAAGCAGGGGCAGATCAAAGGAGAGAGGAAAAGGTTCTGGAGGTCATGGGAAGTCATGACGAAAATCAAAGGACAAGAGGTCCCAATCTAGAGGATAGAAGGATTGTTCGTACTGTGGGAAACTAGGTCATCTAAAGAAAGATTGCTAGTCTCAGAAGAATAAAGGAGACAAACAAGAAGGCAATAATGAGGCAAATGTGATAAGTAATAAATCTGAAGATGATGATTTGATTCTTTCCCTAGATAATGTTGATGATTCATGGGTTTTAGATTCAGGGGCCTCATTTCATGCTATGCCCCATAGAAGTTATTTTCTTGATTATGTCCAAGGGGATTTTGGGCTGGTTTATGTGGGAGATAATGAACCTTGTTAGATTGTTGAAAAGGGAAGAATCAAGATTAAGTTCCAGAATGGGAATCATTGGCTACTACAAGAGGTAAGGCACATTCCAAGACTGAGTAGGAATTTAAGTTCAGCAGGGCAGCTAGGTGATGAAGGTTGCATTGTTACATTTACTGATAAAAATTGGAAGGTTTGAAGAGGTGCCTTAATAGTAGAAAAAGGTGTGAAAGTAGGTACCTTATATCTTTGTATAGATCATACTGTTCCTTCTACTTTAGTTGTTGCTAAGAAAAAACAAGCAATTTCAGGAATAGTTGTTGTGGGTTCACAGGAAGAGACTGAAACAGTTGCTGCATGTTCTGAGACAACAGTGTGGCATAACAAACTTGAGCATATGAGTGAAAAAGGTATGAAGGTACTTCATTCTAAGAAAGTTTACCAGGTCTGAAATGTATTAATATGGATTTCTATGAAAGTTGTGTGTATGGCAAACAAAAGAGAGTTAATTTTACTCAAGGATGGGAAGCAAAAGAAAGATGAAAAGTTGGAGCTTGTGTATACAGATGTATGGGGACCAGCTCAGGTGTCTTCTCTCGGTGGCTCTTAGTATTATGTTACATTCATAGATGATGCAACTAGGCAGGTTTGGATTTATTTCCTTAGGTAGAAATCTGATGTATTTGAAACATTTAAGAAATGGAGAAGCTTGGTTGAGAATGAGATGGGTAAAAGATTAAAATATCTCAGATCTGATAATGGTGGTGAGTATTGTATCAAAAAATTTGAGTATTATTGTTCCTTTAATAGAATTTGTAGGCATAAAATGGTTCCAGGGACTCCACAAGAAAATGGAGTGGCTGAGCGCGTGAATAGGACAATAATGGAGCGTGCAAGGAGCATGAGATTGTAAGATGGGCTGCATTTAAACATGTGGGTAGAGGCTGTCAATACCACTGTATAATTAATTAATAGAGGTCCTTTAGTTCATTTAGGTTGTGGTATTCCAAAGGAACCATGGACAAGTAAGAAGGTGAGTTATTCTTTTTGCAAAACCTTTGGATGTGAAGCATTTGCAAATGTAGATTTTGAAAATAGAACCAAGATGGATGCAAAATCAAAAAGGTGTATCTTCATTGGATATGGCATTGATGAATTTAGCTATAGGCTTTGGGATGTTGAAAATCTAAAAATTGTGAGAAGCAGGGATGTTGTATTCAATGAGAAGGTGTTATACAAAGATCAATTGCAACAACATGAAAAAAAAAGAAAAGGATTATGTGGTGTTGGATGATACTCCAGATAGTGATGTTCCAGTGGTTCCTCATGCTCTGCAACACAAACAAGAAATACCACAAACTCCAGTGAATCTTAGATGGTCAACAAGGCTAAGTAGACCACCTAAAAGGTTTTCTCCCTCTTTGTATTCTATTTTGTTAATAGATGTTGGTGAATCGGAAGGGTATGATGAAGCTATGCAAGTGGATACAAAGGTTCAGTAGGAGCTTGCAATGAAAGAAGAAATGGACTCCTTGTTGAAAAATTAGACTTGGGAATTATGTAAGTTGCCTGCAGGTAAAAAAGCTTTACCAAACAAATGGGTTTATAAGCTGAAAGAGGAAGATGGAGGTAAGAAAAGATTTAAAGCCAGGTTAGTTATAAAAGGATTTGCACAAAAAAAGGGTATTGATTTTGATGAGATTTTTTCTCTGGTTGTTAAGATGACTTATATTCATACTATCTTAAGTATTGTGGCTGCTGAAGATTTGTATTTGGAACAGCTAAATGTGAAAATTGTCTTTCTCCATGGTGATTTGGAGGAGATATATATGGAACAAGCACAGGGATTTGAGGTCAAAGGTAAGGAGAAATTGGTGTGCAGATTGAAGAAGAGTTTATATGGCTTGAAACAAGTACCTCAGCAATGGTATTTGAAATTTGATAGTTTTATGGCTAAGCAAGGCTATAATCGGTGTAATTCTGACCATTGTGTTTATTTTAAGAGGTTGGATAATGATAGCTACATTATTTTATGTTTATATGTTGATGACATGCTTGTAGCAGGGTCAAACATGGATCACATAAGAGAGTTAAAACAACAATTAGCACAATCATTTGCTATGAAGGATTTGGAGGCAACAAAACAAATCCTTGGTATGAAAATTTGCAGAGATAGGAAGAATAGAAAATTGACTCTATCTCAGGCTAATTATGTTGAAAAGGTGTTGCACAAATTCCATATGGAGAATGCAAAAGTTGTGAGCACACCTTTGCCTATTCATTTTAAATTGACTAAGGAGATATGTCCTAAGACACAAGAGGAGGAAGAAAAAATTTCCAAGGCACCATATGCTTCAGCTATAGGAAGTTTAATGTATGCCATGGTATGCATGAGATTAGATATTGCACATGTTGTAGGAGTTGTGAGCAGGTATATGAGTAATCCTCTATTGGAGCATTGGAATGCGGTAAAATGGATTCTCAAATATTTGAGAGGTACATCTAATAAACATTTATGTTTTGGGGGCTCCAATACTAATTTAGCAGGCTATGTGGACTCAGATTTGGAAAGGAATATTGATACCAGGTGGAGTACTACAGGTTATGTCTTTACTGTGGGTGGGACAATGGTGAGTTGGATCTCCAAGTTGTAAAAGGTGGTTGCTTTATCCACCATGGAGGCAGAGTATGTAACTGCAACAAAGGCAAGCAAGGAGATGATCTGGCTACAATCTTTCATAGAAGAATTGGGCAAACAACAGGTTAACAATTATTTTTTTACGAACAACCAAAGTTCCATACATCTTGCAAAGAATTCTACCTTGCATTCAAAGACCAAATGCATATAGTTGAGGTATCACTTCATTCGATTGGTGTTGGATGATGGATAGTTACGACTAGAAAAGATACATACAGATGACAATCCAGCGGGTATGTTTACAAAGGCAGTAACAAGGGAGAAGTTGAGCTCCTCTTCAACTTCGGTTGGTCTTCAAGACTGAAAAACAATAAAATCAAAACAGTAGGGTCTAGGGTGCTTATTTCTAGTGGGAGCTACAGGGTCAGTGGTGTTATGATCAGTCTCCAAGTGGGAGATGATATGGTGTAAAGTCTGATCAGTCTCCAAGTGGGAGATTGTTGTTATATGGAGCCCAATCAAACTCAGAGGTTAAATTTTCCCCTTTTATTGGCGTTGTTTCCCCCCAAATTATTTTATAAAGGTGTCAGGAGTTATTTTTCTATTGGCCGACATAAAAAAACCCTATTTTTGTAACCGACATAAGGCTTGATAAAAGAGGCTAAGGGTTAGGGTTTTTGTTGAGATATTGTATTGTAGCATTTTGCAGCAGTGTTGAGTTACAAGGATTGTTGGTTGTAATCAGTTTGATTTACTGGATAATAATATTAGACTCTCTATTAGTGGATGTAGCCTGAGTTTGGGTAAACCATGTTAAAACTTGTCTTTCGCTGTTATTATTTCTGTGTATTTTTATTCATCTGTTTAATCTTTATTTACATTTAATTGATATCTTCTACATGCAATTCCTAACACCACACATATTAGATGAATCTGAACTATGTTAGTTGGAATATCAAGGGTTTAGAAACTGTTAATAGGAAATATAGTCTAAGATCCTTTTGTAATGCTAGAAATACCCTAGATTGTTTGTTTCTTCAAGAAGTAAAAATTGTCAGTTTTATGCCTTAATTTAAATTTTGTATAAATAAACTCCTATTATTTTTATACCAAACATGAAAAAGGTAAATGAGGTGCTACAATTTTATTATCCCCCAATTAGGTATTAAATGTTCTAAATTTTGGTTATTCTCCATGTAACAAAGTTGTATGGGTTGTTGTTGATGTGCATGAGGAAATTGGAATATTCTCTTTATGTGCTTCAAATGATTATAAGGAGAGATGTGAACTATGGAACTTGAGGTCTACAAATCTTCTAACAATGTCATGGCTGATTGGTGGAAATTTTAATATAGTTGAATAGAATGAGGATAAGATAGATGCAAAAAAGATTATTTAGAAAGGGAATAAACTTTACTTTTGGTTTAAAGTTAAGAGATTCCTTAGCTTGTTTGACCCCTTGGAAAAGAATAAAAATTATAGTAGAGGTATTGGTGCTTGGTGTAATAATCAATAAGGTAAAAAAAAAATTTATTCTAGGTTAGACAAATTCTATTTTATAAATATTTATTTTAGTGTTTGAATAATCAAGGCAACAATTGTGTTCAAGTGATACATTTTACTATGTTAGATCATTATCAAATTGAAATTATTAATCAAGTCAAAGAAGATGGTATTCAAGATAATAGGTGTCTTCCTCTCCCACTCAACCAATGACTTTTGAAACAAATTGACTTCTCATTGAAAAGTGTTTCTTAGTACAGTTGGGAAAAATAAAGCCTTACAAAAAAGAAAAAAAGAGAGATTTCTTGAGGAAAAATTGATGGAGTCAAAGGATGCTTTACAAAAGAATCCTAATGATGATATCCTTCTTCGTTCTTTTGGAGCATAACAATAGAAATAGTATAATATGAAGTAAAAGAAAATAGCTAAAGGGGTTTAGAGTAATTTGGACTTATTAGTATAGGTGCCTCCTTGATGGCCTCTTTAATGTCCTTGAATGCTTTAACTAGTTCTGCATCCCATACAACTGATTGTCCTTTATTTAGCATTTTTGAAATGGCTTTAGTCTTCTCCACAAAATTAGGAACAAACCTCCTAAAAAAGTTTATTATCCCAAAGAAATATTGTATTTCTTTAACTGATTTAGGTTGGGGGATGATTTAGGTTGAGGGATGGGGTCAATAGCCTTGACCCATTCTGGGTTTTTTCTTACCCCATCCTTTGACACAAGTCCTACCAACTTGCCCTCTTCAACACCAAATATACGTTTCTTGGGATTAAGTCAAATCTCGTATTCTAAACATGTCTTGAAGATTGTTTCAAGGTGATTTCAATGCTCACCTCTTTCCTTTGAGAATGCTATTAGGTTGTCTTGATAGACCATCATAATCTCAACAATAAGACCGGCAAAAGCCACATCCATAGTAACCTGTTGAAATGTTGACCCTGCATTCTTCAAGCAAAATGGCATCCTCACATAGACGTAGGTACCCCAAGGAGTTGTGAATGTTGTCTTGTACTACTCTGACTCCTTAAACATTACTTGATCATAACCAGAGAATCCATCTGTCATGGATATCAATTCTTATCTAGTCACTTTTTGTAGCAAATGGTCCATGCTTGGGAGTGGATAGTTATCCTTAAGAGATTTTCTATTCAAATTTCTACAATCCATACATAACCTGATTTCCTCATTCTTCTTTCTTAACAAGACAAGGTTAGATGCCCTTTCAAAATGTCTAATTGGTTTAATTATACCTCTCTTTCATCTTTAACAATTCTTTTTGCATCTCGGGAGCTATACTAGGGTTTATATGCCTTTGCTTTTGTTTGAATGGTTTTGCATCAAGATCAAAAAGGATAGTATGCCGAAATATGCCCTCTCTATAAGCTTTTAGCTCATTGTTATCATTTGGAACTGCACCCTGCTTGGAATCTATTCAAGCATTCCAATGACACAATGGGATTGGTTTCAAGGTGTGGGACCTTATAGTTGAGACCAAACCTCCAGAGAAGGTTGGTTCCTCTTTTTGGACTTAAGGTCTAGAGAGTGACAACTAAATCTAATGACATGCTCACAGGGAAAAGGCAAAGAGGAAAGAACTAAAATTAAAAGGTGATGTACCAGATTTATAGTGTTAGCTGGGACTGACATAACACAGTAATGATCTCAAATATTGATATGGATTCACACAAACTTACAACTTTAACAGAGGTTTGGAATAGAAAACGGTAACTATAGGAGGGACCATTTTATCCACATAATAAGCCTATAGTTTTCAAGTAAACATAGAGTAGAAGCATAAAGAGAGGCAAAATATCAGTGATTATATTGATCATAGAGGCTAAATAGCCATTACAAAAGAAGAAGAATTTGTTGTTGAAGAAATAGAAACAAAATAACTAGTTACATTCATAGATGAACCACAATCAGAGACATCAAATTCTCAACTTCAAGCACAATGTATTAGATCTGACTAGTTCTTGTAATGCATTACAAGGTCTAAAACTGCAACAAACTCTCCTTTCCTATGGAATAACCTAGAAGAATAGCTAACAGCAATTACATCTTTTTTAATGTATATATAACTTTTCCAATCATTGCATAGCTATAGGAGCTGCATTTTGGTCAACCACTTTGCCCAGGTGCCCACACTGCATTCAATTTGGCCCATGGCCTTGTCAAAAAATCTTGCAAACTTGCATAGTGGCCATGCTTTGATAGGTCTGCAAAGTCACAGAAGGAGATTGTCTACACGCATGGGTGTCAGGTGCATTGAAGAAGGAAGGTTTGAAATCCTTTCATGGTACCTACAAATTCATTTTGTCCCTCTTGCATACTAGTGCATTGAAGGATTTAATTGTTTCAACCACCTAAATCTGACTGATTTGAAACATTGTCCTTCAGGGATTTAATTCAGTCTGCAACAATGGTGTGATTTCAAGAAATTGTGTCCTGCAAGCTTTTACAACACTTTAAAAGTGTTTATTTTTAATTTTGCTTCTGTGCATTTGAATTTTCCTTATCAGTGAATTCACCTTCTAGTGAACTCTTCTCTCTATCATTTTTTTATTTCCTTGCTTAATCTCCCTTTAGTCGACAAAATCTCCATTTAGCGAACCATTGGGTCTTGTCTCTTTTCTCTTTTTAGACCCCTTATGTCGGCAAATCGCCCTATCAGTGAACTAGAAAAGCCACGAACTGATCGGTGAGTTTGTGTTTTTACTGATTTCCTAGTTTCTCCTTTTCTGTTTGATCTTTGCCTTAATTTTCACCTTATCGGTGAACTTTCTCTTTCACGAACTACCCTTCCTCTTCCCTTCATCTTCTATCCCTTTTCACCTTATCAGTGAATTCTCCTTTTCATGAACCTGCCATGTGTTTATCTTTTCTCACCTTGGTCACCAACCTCCTTCTTCTTTGGTCAAAGCTTCCTTCATCAACAAAACCTACCGGTGGCAAACCATCTATTTCATGAACCTTTACCCTACCAACCACTTAGTTGATCTTACCTTTTCTTTCCTTAGTCAATGATTTTTCCAATCGGAGAACTTTGAGTTCAATGAACTAAAAATTTACCAACTAAGACTTGTCTTCATCTCTTCTACCTTGCCTTTGAAACTTTTCTTTGTCAAAGAATTGGTCTGTCAGGAATCTACCTGTCGGCAAACCTACTTGTCAGCAAACCTTTGGGTTCACAAACTACTAATTTTTCCAACAAAATCTTTCTTTGCATTCTATTGCCTTAAAGAATTCTACCCTCCCGTTGTCTCCTTTAGTCAACGAATCGGCCAATCAATGAACTTGTTGATCAGAGAACTAAAGGTTTACCAAACTCAATTTTTTCTAACTAAGGAAAAACAAGGGAAAAATACTTAGAAATTTTGGGATTTTTGAAAGGAGACTTTCTTCCATTTAAGTTTTCTCAAATTGGATATTTCTGATGGAAGAAAGGTGGGATTTTTTGGGCTATTTTGGCCTTGGCTAAAATAGGACAACATTCTGTCGACTATGCAGGGGTGTTTTCCTACTAAACACAGGGAATCCAGTGGCCTTATATAATCCATTGGGAATAGGCTCAAAAGGGAAACTATAGCAACATGATCACATAGAACTGAAAATTGCCTCCAAAAAACAAGACAAAATAGAAAACAAGAAGGCAAACAATCTCATATTGAGAATGTTGCTTGTGTAAGAGCACTTAGAGGAAGGAAAACTAAAATAGAAACAAAACTAACCTAAACCTAAACTAACAACCAAAAAATTGACTTAAACAAAGCCATTAACTAGTTTTTCAAAATAATTGCCCTTTCTAAAAAATTTACAATGCTTCACATGCTTATGGGCAATTAACAAGAGATGGGGAAGGAGTTGACATAACAATTTATGATGAAATTCTTCCCCAAGGACAAAGAAAAACTCACCTATCCACTTGCATTGATTGAAAATATAGCTACCTGAAAGTGGATAAATGGGTTGATCTAGCCCTTCTTGATGTTCAACCTCATGCTTTGAAGTAAGCATGATAGGTGGTGACTCTTCAATATAAGTCTCTAGCTGGCCCAGATGTCTGATAGGACATCCCCTTGAAATGACATGCAAATCAATAGAGTTGATCTCATGCCTATGCTCTATTTATTTCTCTTCTTGTTGGTCTGAATGCTCTAACTCTTGTGGCTCAACTAGAAATATGGTTGCCTCCACCTTGTACATAAGATGCTCATGATTTTCTAAATTAGTCTCAAAAAATAAGCCCCACACATGCTCAATGGAGAAATCTCCCTTAGGGGATGTCGGTTTGATGTCACATCTTGAGCATAAAAGATCTATCTCATCCCAAAAGAGGTCTTCAATCTCCTCAAAGCATGTAGGTATGAGAAGACCCACCCTGGATTCATTAATTTATGCACTTTCCAAAATGGAGCTACTTGCATACTCTTCTTCATGAACTGAGACCTCGTTGTCATTTTTGGCCCCATGTGCTAGTAATTTGCCACCATTTTCAGCACCCTCATGCTGCTCAAGAACTGCTATTAATATTGGCATCTGCATGCCTTCTTCATTTTTTATGTAATTAGGCAGTTCATGAAATAGGGTGGCGCCATCAACCTCCTTCAATTTCCTTTGCAACCTCTCCAATGCCCTCATCATTTGACTGCAGCCCAACTAGATTTTGCTTGAGCTACCTTTGCAACTAGATCTCTTCACCGTGTCTTCTTTGCATTTTTCTTTCATTCCTCTTGTTTAAAGAATGGGAAAACTCTTCAAAAGAGCCAAAATCTAGGAGACTCAACCTTGCACCTAACTTAGCACTAACCTTGTGCTCAACGCACTGCTGCTCATATGAATGATCTGGCTTAACCTCTTCTTACAACAGGCTTGATTCTTTAGTTTTAATGGTGCATGAGGGTTCACAAATAGTAGTTTGCTCCACAACTGCCTCCAACAATTCCTTTTTTGGCTCATAGAACCCAGAATCTCGCCAAAAAATTGGTCTATCTTTTAAGAGTGATTTAGTGCTAGGACAAGAGGGCTGACATGGAATGGGGACAGGAAGGGCTTCTTGAGAGGGTCATACCTAAGGAATAATAGGATGGACTTGCATAGGAATAGACTCCCATCAAGGCTGAGGGCCTCTAAAACTTGGGATTTTGAAACTAGAAGGTGGTCTCAAAAGCTAAGAGGGTTTCCCTTGCTTGAAGCTTGGGACTTTGAATTTGGTGGTCATTTCTGCTCCAAGCTTAACTTGTGTAGAAGGGAGGGGTTTCTTGAAACTGGGAATGGAGGGGACTAATTGGGCTTCCCACCTCTCTACCTCGGCAAGCATTTGCCTTAACTACTCCTCAGATAAGGTTACAAGTTGCATAGAAATCTACTCCTAATAAGATTTTACCTCTGCCTCCATCTGTTGTTGTTGAAGATGAGCATGATAAGCAAGCTCCTCTTATTGTCTGTCATACTCCATCATTCCCTAAACCTCATCCCACTCCTATTGGAAACCTTGAAGTATCTCCATCACATCACCTTCATTTTTTATGTTAAAATTAAAGGCTTCCTACGGCTGATTATATCCCATATTTTGTTTAATATTGTCTAGACATCCCGTAATCTCTAGCAAAGCAAGGTAGTCTCCTTGGGGTTGATAATAAGCATTATTAGGCTAATAAGAAGACTGAGTAGGGGTGGGAGGGAGGTAAGCATCATGACGATGTTAATATTTTGCTGACACAGAGGTGTATGGCATAAAAATAAAGGTGTCTTGGGTCTGATATTGTTGGTGGAGAGGCATATAATTTGCATTCTGCTTGGGCGGAGCGGAATAACCATAATTCCCATAATAGTTTGACATTTTGGAGCATCAAAATGCTAGATAATCATAGAAAATGTCTAAAATAGAGTAAAACAGATCTACATCTAGAGAAAATTGGATACATACCAAGAAGAGTCGCCAGTTGATTTGGGAGCCCTAAAGGATGGAAAATACCAAAAGCATCACTAAACTTCAATCTTTGATGAATCTTTGAATGTGTGGACTACTCAAACCAGGAAACTGATCAGCACAGTCACCATGGTGTTGAAGAAGACTGTCCCAAATGGAAAAATACACTGAAGAACACACCAAATCCTTCAATAGATGATAAAGCTCATCATACTGGTCCCATCAGGCATGCTAGAAACTATTATCACTTAGAATTGCACCCTGCTTGGAATCTATTCAAGCATTCCAATGACACAATGGGATTGGTTTCAAGGTGTGGGACCTTATAGTTGAGACCAAACCTCTAGAGAAGGTTGGTTCCTCTTTCCAGACTTAAGGTCTAGAGAATGACAACTAAATCTAATGTTATGCTCACAAGGAAAAGGGGAAGAGAGGAACTAAAATTAAAAGGTGATGCACCAAATTTATAGTGTTAGCTGGGACTGACATAACATAGTAATGATCTCAACATTGATATGGATTCACACAGACTTACAACTTTAACAGAGGTTCGAAATAGAAAACTATAACTACAAGAGGGACCATTTTATCCACAAAATAAGCCTGCGATTTTCAAGTAAACACAAAGTAGAAGCATAAAGAGAGGCAAAATATCAATGACTATATTGATCATAGAGGCTAAATAGTCATTACAAAAGAAGAAGAATTTACTACAAAAGAAATAGACACAAAATCTAACTAGTTACATTCATAGATGAACCACAATCAGAGACATCAAAGGCTCAGCTTCAAGCACAATGTATCAGATCTGACTGGTTCTTGTAATGCATTACAAGGTCTGAAACTGCAACAAACTCTCCTTGCCCGTGGAATGACCCAGAAGAACAACTAACAACAATTAAATTTTTTGAATGTATATGTAACTTTTCCAATCGTTGTGCAACTACATGCATTGAATTTTGGTCAACCACTTTGTCCAAGCACCCATGCTGCATTCAATTTGTCCTATGACCCTGTCATAAAATCCTGTAAACTTAGACGGTGGCCATGCCCTGATAGGTCTGCAAAGTCACAGAAGGAGATTGCCTACACACATGGGTGACAAACGCATTGAAGAAGGAAGGTCTGAAATCCTTCCATGGTACCTACAAATTCATTTCATCCCTCTTGCGTATTGGTGCATTGAAGGATTTAATTGTTTCAAGCACCTGAATCTGAGTGGTTTGCAACATTTTCCTTCAGGCATTTAATTCATTCTGCAACAATGGCATGATTTCAGGAAATCGTGCCCTGCAAGTTTTTACAACACTTTAAAAGTGTTTATTTTCATTTCTGCTTCTATGCATTTGAATTTTCCTTATTGGCAAATTTTCCTTATGGTAAACTCTTCCCTCTATCACTTTTTTGATTTCCTTGCTTAATCTCCCTTTAGTCGGCAAAATCTCCATTTGGCAAACCATTGATTCTTGTCTCTTTTCTCTTTTTGGACCCCTTATGTCAAAAAATCATGTAGTGCCCCTCCATTCTCACCTTGGATGTGCAGGTGGTCTGACTAAGGAGCATGAAGATGAAGGTAAATAATCAGAATACTTAAATTAGTATGTTTTATCAATAATCCTTGTTGCGATACTGATAATTCATATGCTCTAACATTGTTTTATATTCAAGTGATTATGATGTTGATCTTACTATGATTGTCATATGTTAGAATTGATTTTTATGTGACTAATTTTGTATACTAGGATGATCTAATTATTGTGTGGTGTGAAAAGAGATAATGTCATACCACTCATTCGTGAGTGTCCAGTGATGTTGCAATTCTCTTTCACTCCATGACTGTTTTATATTTATTATGCTTATGCATAGACCGTGTTGTGTGCTACAGGTTGTAGGTATCAAGCATCGACTCCACCTGAATTGACAGGCCAGAGTGTGCATTAAACCCAATGGAAACTGTTGAACGGAGATGACATAGGGTCCCCTAGTTAGCCATCATCCTTGAAAAGGATGAGTTTCTAGTTATGCACCCAATTAGTGTCATCTGTATGGGCGTAATGATTAGTCACTGTCATTGTGATCATGCTTTCGATCGTGCTTTTTGTCAGATATTGTTCAGCATTTGGGTTATTTTGTTAGCATTGTTTGATTACTACATTAAAATAATATTATTAGTTATGAAAGCATTTTTGTTAAATGAATAAATATAAATGCCCTTATGAGAAATTGAGTTTATGGAAATGAATAATAAAAATAATAATAATAAATGTAAATGCTAGCTAAAGATAAATAAATTGATTAATATAATTAATGTTGTGTTTAGTGGCAATAAAAATAGATAATATTCATGAGTTGTCATAAAACATATATATAGAAAATACTATAATAAATAAAATTAGAAAGGAATCATTGTCTGGTTAAATAGCATGTTGTAAGAAAGTGATTTAGGTAGAATTTATTTCCTTTAGTAAGGGGAATCTTCTGTAACATTTTAGGGGATTTCTCTCTCTAAAAATAGATAGGTTTTGGCTATTTTGGGGGATGTTTTTGGGATTTAAGGAGGGGGAGAAAATAGACAGGACAGTCTAATTGTAGTAGAATAGTTTGGAGTGCTAGGAGGGAGAAAGATATCCATGTCAAAGAAGAATTCAACTTTGAAGAGAAAGAATTGGGTATGTAATCTACTTGTTGGAAAATTTTAGGTTTTAAATTATACTGACATCTTCATTCTTGTTTCTTTCAAAATATGAATTTAACCTGATATTTGGATCTCTAGATAAATGTGATGTTCTATAGATCTTTCATTGCTTATGTTAATTCCACTATTAGGTATTCAACCATTTTTCTCAAACCATATATGTATATTTGACAATCATCACATTTCAAGGGATGGCTCCTTTCTATAGCTATCAAGCATACACTTCATGCCCTTCTTGATTTTTCTGTGCTAGAAATAATTATGGAAAATGGTCTATTTTCATTGATTTATATTGCTCATACATATGTTTGTATATTCTTTTCCTTGGAGGGTGAAGACTAAGGTTAAGGAGCTAGACATTTCACCTATGTTATGTTTAAAATCCATATCAACAGTTGACCTTGTAGTCCTCAAGATGCTATCTCTCTGAAGCAGTTTGTATAATAGTTTGGGCATCTTGTCTATACTCCTGCTTGTCTTCTAGGGAACGCTTTTGACAAAAAAAATCTCTTCCTTCATGTTGGCATGGTGCCTATTTGAAAAACATGCTTAGGCTTATTTGTAGAGCCACAACTTTTGTTTTGGATCCCAAAAATTCTTCATGAATTATGTTCTTCTCTGAAACATCTATATGGAAGAGAGCAATGGTATAGATTGACTTTACTTCTACCAATTGCTTCACCAACTTTTATCTAGTGACCTATCTTTTGCAATTACATTTTTCCATGAATGTATCATAAAATTCAAGAGGTTTATGCACCTTGTATTCAGTACCTCATTTTGCATGCATGTCTACCATGCTTTTCTAATTATTAATATTTAACAAATCCCTCTGATGGATGAACTTGCCACATCGCATCGATGGTTAGTTTAGATTTTCTCCTACCAATTTATTTTGCTTGAATGTTTGCAAATATATTTTGTGCCATCCTACGATCGCTACAGTCTAAAGTCCACATTTTCCTAAGAAGAAGTTCTAATGCCTTGTATGTACATACATGTCTAGCAATGCACTTACACTTTCATATCACCTCAAATATTTCATATTGATTCTCACTAGAGTTATTATGCTGGCAAAGGTCATGGTTTTGGCTTTGTTTATGTCTTTTGTTTTGCCTGAAACTTTCTTAAGCCTTCTCAACAAATCCATTTTGTGCTTATCCTGCAATCATTACATCCATGAGACCGCCATCTCTTTGAGGCATTATGTCAAATAGTTTGTGTGTTCTATCTTTAATTTCCACTTTTTGCATGTTGACCAAGGCTTTTTAGCATTTTTTAACATTCTTAAATCTTCCTTCCTCCATGTTTTAGCTCCCAGTACAAGGCAGTGTTGTGATGCTCACAACATGCCCCATTTTACTTCTTAGCAAAATGAGGACCCCTGTTGTGGCTGTGTTTTTTGCTTGTGTGTGGGTTTGCTTGGTGGTAAAAGGGAAAATGAAGTGAAAGTTACAAATCTTGTTCAAAAAATGAAAAATAAACATTAAGTACCAATGCAGAGTATGGGTGAATTCCTTGTCAAAAATGAGTAAGGGTTGCTTTTGAACTATTTTAAAATTCCCAATATTCTGCAGGATATGTGTGTTTTGATAAAATGCACTATAGGGAAGGTTTGTATGTTGCATATACAAAGTCATTTGTATGTGAGGTCATTGTATTAGTTGCATAAAGGAGTTGTCAGGTTTATTATATACAAGGTATTTGTATGCATATTTCTAATGCTTTAATCTTTACATACAAGTCAGACCCGACAGGATTTAGAGTTAAAATGAATAATTGGGTAGGTCCACCGGATGTATATCGGGTTTGTATGTTTGGAAAAAAGAATTATACAAGGTGATATACAACACGATATACATGTCACGGACCCGAGGAAAATATTAAATTTGGTTTTATCGTGGTATGTTTTGAGGTTTGTATGTTGGATACTTCAGGTTATACTTTTCGTATATATACATCGTGGAACTCAAAGAAAGTTAAAGTTTAGTATAAGTGATGCATCATGCCTTAATGTATACTGAAAAATGTATTTCACTTTATATTAATGTATGTGGAGCCGAAAGATTATGTATTGTGGTTTATAAAATATGAGAAGTCTGAAGGAAGGATACAAATGAGTTTGTATGTATTCGGGTTTGTATCTAAAGGATAGATACAAGCATGGTGGTATCATTGAGATACAAGTGGAAAGTCAAGTGTGTCCCACCGATTGTATGCTTCGGGCTTGTATGTGAACAATGTATATCCCTGATAGACAAGCCAATATACAAGAAAAGATGCAAACATGAGATACAAGATGGATTTGAAAGGAAGTTAAATAAACGAAAATCTTTGTATGTGTGATGCAGTTGTATGTTGATAACATACATCTCTGAGATACAAAAGAATAAAAGGACATCGCGGGAGGTAAAGGTAAAAAGAGGTTGTATGGGTTACTTGTATATGCGCTTGTATCTAATGAAACATACATAGAGTGATATACAAAGAAAAGATACAGGTGCGGATAAAAGGGGAAAAGGGCAATAATATTAGTTATGGTTTCTTGCATATATGTTTGTATATTGAAAAGATACAAAGGGGACATACAAAGAGTAACATACAAAGAAAGAAACAGGAAAAACAAGATGTATGCAAAAATAAACTAACAGATAAAATTTCAAAACCAAAACACTAAAATAGAAAAGCCAAAGCCTTAGGTGCATTAATTGTTGTAATTAATGTCGAGCTAACACCCAAAAGGACTAAAATTCAAAGAGCTAGGGTAAATTTAATGTCATTTTACTTTCAGATTTACATTGTCAAGAGTTAAGACTGCAAAAAGAAGAATTGTTCCAGAAAATTAAACAGAATTCATCAAGGTGACAGAATTACAGAAGCTAGACGAAATAAGAAACGGTAAAGTAAGTCAACAACGGAAAATTGAGTTATCAAGAAATACAGGTATTTATCTTAAAACACCGTTACAGTTTAGTTGGTAAAATACACATAAATTTTAGTAATTTCATTATAAAATGTAGATATTTGTTAAATTATTGGTTTAATTGTTAATTAGCTAGGTAGAGCTTAACAAATGTGAAAGTCAAAAACAAAAAATAAAAGACAAACGGGGACTAGGGTAAAATGGTAAAAAATAGAAATTCATAGTAAAACCCTAGGTAAAAGGTAAAATAAAAAGTTAAAGAAGATGCATTTTTTTGACAGGATGGCCCCGAAGTAGAAAAAGGTAGATATAGGGGGCGAAGTTAAAAAGGAGACGAAACCTCGCAAAGAAATAGAGAAAGAAGAGTTTCCACTACACAAAGGATATCCATCATTAATTAGTACCAGTGGAGTGGGAACAAACACAAATATAGGAAATTATGATGCAGAGGACATTTTACAGAAGATCACAGTAGTAGATGCTACACCTGATATGAGTTGTATATGGGAAAGTGGACTATACAGAGCTGCAGGTTTTCCATTGGCTATGGAGGCCAGGGATTTGTGTTTAGATTGCCTAATTCTGTATGACTTATCAACCAATAAAATAATGTTTCATGACAGACTCATTGCAGATTTATCCACAGAGGGTATTGCAAGGACATTTGGCCTGGAGATTAATGAGAAAATGGTAGATGTTGACATAGATCAATACAATGAGAATTTTCATACCAATGAAAGGGATTGTAGGGGTAAGATATTTTACAGTTGGTACAGCCCAGAAAATAAACCCAAGGCTGTAGCCAGAGTGCATAAGAATCTGCTGAGAATATACTTCAAAGAGGAAATATTCCTGATGATTACAATGCTAAGCAGGTTGGTGGGACTGAGAGAGGGCACTAAATGTGAGCTCTGGATGTTTACTGTCATTGAGTTCATGAGAGAAGTAGGAAAGGAGCAAGGACAAATTCACTGGGCGAAAGCCATAAGCACAGCCATATGGAAATAAGCCATGCTAAGGAAGTAAAAGTTGTTGCCTTTTTATTTGTCTTCATACATATTATATTCATGTGCAGCAGAGGTTAGACCATTTATACATGGGATAGATAGGGTTGGGACCTTAGGAAGTGGTCCACGTCAAAAACTGGTATATGAGCATTACCCTGATTTGCAGGAGGAAAATGCAATGAAGAAGTATGCTCTAGTTAATGATGTGTTTTATACCGACATGGTAAGAATTTTAAGGGAAGAGCCAGATAAAAGGTTATCCAAAGATGCAGAGGATGCAATTGGGCTGTACAATTCATGGTATATTCAATTTTCACATTTTACTTGTATCAGAACTGAAGGATTTGAAGGAAAATGTTTCATGCTACCCCGATATCCTTCTGATAAATTGATTGTTCTAGAGTTCTCAGGGTAGAATTTGAACACCTTTAGAATGTATAAGAAAAAGTTTAGCAAAGGAAACCTTAAGCTACCCTGGGCCATTGGTAGATACTTCTGCTATAGTGAGGAGGTTGCTGGCTATTAAGAGCAAGAATTGAGGTATTATGGATTTACAGAATTTGAGCTGGCACGAAGGTTTGATCCTTTCCATAGAATTTAGAGTACAATTGATAAAAAGTTTAAACATCAAATTCGTATTGAAGACTTTTGGTCAAATTGTAAAAATGACAAAGAATAAAGAAAGAGGGCCTATAAAAGGCTAACAGTTGAGCAAATGAAAACTATGGGAGATATATATGTTCCTCCAGAGGTTAGAGAAGATGATAAATTACTACATCACAGTTATGCAAAGGCCAGACTTGCTCCTATTACAGAGCCCGATTGGTCACAACCTTGGAACACATCTTTGGACTATTGTCCAAACCAGTTATCTTGTTTTCAAAGACATGGTTAAAAGACAAGATTGAAGAGCTCAAAGTTGAGGGGAGGGAAATCACATATCCTAAGAAAGGGAAAAAGAGAGTAAGAGAACCTATTGATGATCCTTAGTGTTTCTATGAGAAGAAGAGAAAGATTGTAGAAGCTAAAATTGTAGAGCAAGATAAGAATGCTACTCTAATGGATCCCTATGGATTGTGAATAAAAATAGTAGTATCATCTGATACATTTGTAGATGCAAAATCATTGAGCCATGAGATTAGTGCAGAAGAAGCACAGACTTCTAAGGAAGTAACAGGACAGCAAGTTACAAGGGCAATACCCATAAGTATATCAAAAGGGGAAACTTCAAAAACAAGTGAAGCCATAGGAGCACAAGAGGTAGGTACAAAGTTGAGTGATATACCTAGTGCATCCACTTCAACAAAAAAGAGACAAGCATATGTTCAGGTGAAGACAAAGTTGGCTGGAGAAATGCTGCAAGGGTCAAAAGCACATGAAGCCAAACAAACCACTGAGACTGTCCACATTGTGGATGATAGTAGTGAAAGTGAGGAAAGGGCAATGTATGTAGGAAAAGAAATTGAAATTGAAAAATAATCCAGTGAGTTCTTGAGTGAGGAAGATGAGCAAAGTACTCGGGCAGAGATGGAAATTGAACAAGACTTAGAGTTTGAAAAGGAAAAGGTACAGGAAGAATTAGGGATAGTAGATCCATTTGGTACCTTAGTGTCTCCTAAAATAATCAAGGATGTGCAGGAAGAGGCACATAAAATTGAAGAGGCCAAAAAAGAAGATGCACTTGAGGAAACAATCAAGGAAAAACCTGCTCAAACAAAGGATGAAATAGAAGCTGGCACCACAGGTGTAGATGTCTTAAATATTCTTAATATGTATGGTGAGCAGAGTGAAGAAGAAAAGAACATAGAAAGCAAGCAAGAATGGGAAAAAGAAGCAAAGGAAGAAGATACAATGGTGAGATCCCCTGCATATACAAAGCAAATTAGCAGGGTTGAAAAAGAACAAAGGGAAGGTGAAAATACAGAAGATACAACCAGGGAACCTAAGGGTGAAGCACATACAGAAAATATTGAGGAAGGTAAAACTGAAGAAAAAATAGAAGATATAAACAAGATAAATGTAGAACAAGCACATAAGGAAGAGGACAAAGAAGAGGAATCATCAAAAGGAGAAGGTCATGAGGAAGAAGATGAAGCTGGAGGAGACACAGAAATTGAAGAAGAAGAAAATGAAGGTGAATCTCAACAGCGGGATAATCCCATGGTACAAGAAGAAGCCCCTCAACAGCATCCTCCACAACAGCAGCAACAACGAGAGCAATAATAACAAGAATAATAGGAACAATAGCAACATGGAGAAGTGGAAAAACCTCAGGAAGAGGTAATTGATGAAAAAAACTGTTGAAGACACAAAAGAGATTCCAGCCTGGTTAGGGGCAGAAATAAGGAAAGAGAAGAAGGAGGTACAATTGGTACCTATTGATATCAAAAGTTTATTGGGTGATACCATGCCAAGGAAGGAAAAGAGAAAGCCCAGAACAATGTCAGCTATTCAAAGAGGTCCAAATGGATCTAGGATGTTCAACTTGGTAATACCACAGAAAGAGAAGACTACAGGAGAAATAACCTTGGATGAATATAAAATACTAAATTTTGACCTTGGACATACTACACAGGAGCAACACATAACTGAGTGGGAAGACATGCACCAGGTAATAGCAGAGATGTTGAGAAAATATAAAGACAAACAAGAATATTTGAAAGGACACATTGTCCAATTGCAACAATTTATTAAAGGGATATTTGATCCCAGTACAACAGTGCCTGAATTGCCCAGTGAAATAGCAATTGTATCCAAGGATGAAATAAAACAAATGGGAAATAAAAGGCTTAAAGCCAATGTGTTTGAAGAATGGTTTCAAGATTTCTTACAAGGAGAGAAAGTAATAAAACAAGCAGTAAAAGGGTGGGAGCTAGCTGCAAGGGAAAAGAATAAATGCAGCATGCTTATATATAATGGCCAATTTAGAAGGGAAGAATGCAAATCAAAATTAGAATAGTTAACAAAAATTGAAGAGAGAGTAGAAGAATTGATAAATGAAGGAGTAATTACCCCTTCAATGGCAAATCAAGTGCCACAGGCGAGATTAGAACTAAAATTTGAAGAAGATAATCTCAAAAAGTGCATAGCAATTGCTCAGGAATTAGAAGAAAAGGCAAATGACATGATTAGAGTGCATAAAAGGACAGTAGAAAGACTCTTAGGTCATGAATGCATGGACATACCAGCATGTGAACTGGAAAGGGCCTTAACAGAATTTAATGCTATTTTTACACCATGCATGGAAAATCCTGAAGCATATATGAGTAAATAGATGATTGATTCATTGATGGAAGAAAGTGCTAAAATGAGGAAATACAAGAAAAGGAGTGAAGGTTCAGAGAACAAAGAAAAGAAACTAAAGGAGGGAGTTACATTGCAAGAGTATATATGGACAAAGAGTCCAAGAGGAGACCGCACCTTTGTAGAAGGTATAATCAATAATTTCAAATCATATTTGAAGGAGTAGAAATTGTAGAAGGAGCAACAGTTTTGGAAAGAAATTAAGCAAAGAGTATCTGCGGGTAGAAGTCAAAGAAAAGGGAATCTTACTTTGAAAAGATTCCAATAGCATCCTTTGAGAGGGAAAAGATACCATTCAAATATTTTGAGAAACAGTTAGAGATGAATATACAACCTTGATTAATAATAAAATAAATCTTGACCATAGATTAAGTTTTGTAGCCATAGCAGTAAGAAGCTTCAAAATCTATATAAGAAGCTATGATACTTGTACATTATTTACACAGGGATTTTTAAAGATAGCTGGCGATTGTAATTTGTTTAAACACTTTGATAGGAAAAGTATTTTAGTTTAGAAGAGGTCGCCTGTGTCTGCACTAAGGAATGCGTGGAGTGTCTAGCTTCTTATTGTATTTGTAAGATGTTGTAAGTCTTATATTAAGTTGATTAATGAAGCAAAGAGTCATTCATACATTGTAAATCATATATGATTGTGTATTTTGAATATAAATAAATCTAGAATTATGCATCTATTTTCAGATTGTTTTCTGGCTCTTATTTGTATTTGAAATAATATCTCTTTAAAAGCTTGCAATCATAGATGTGTGTTCATGAAAATACTCAGGGCTCCACATTTAATGATTTATTCTGTGGATTTGATCAAGTGATACATTTCTTACAACGTGAATAACAGAGCATTTAGATCCTATAGTAGATTGATGCTCAATTTGAATTTCTCTAACTTTTCCCCAATATTTGAAATAATTAGCTTAAACGCAGAGATTTAAAGGAAATTGTCTGACATTTGAAGGAAGAATGAACAATTGTGTTAATGTTTGACAATTTTCATAATAATTGGAAGAGAAAGTCTTGTTTCATTATAAATCATACAAAGCTTTTGTGATATAATGGTAAATTTATGCAAAGAGATGGATAAATTGTTGATATTTGCAACAGCTTGCATAATTCGAGTTCAGTGAGTCATAGATCACCTTAAATCAAGTAAGGCCCCTTGCATATTACAGTTTCACATTAACCTACTGAATTGTCCACAAGGTCAATACCTAACCATACAGAAACTTGGGATTAAGAACTCTTAATTGATTTCTTCATATCTTTCAAGATAGTTAGGTTCATTTTGTGAATTTTAACTTTTGTTATGAATGTGTAAAAACAATCATCAATAGTTTTGGTGCTAGAAGGAGGGCCCTGATTGGAGTTAAGGTTGAATTTGAGCAAAGCTGGCTCATAACAGTGGTAGAGTGACCATATCTAAATCCAGTTCAGAGGATATCTTTCTGCAATTACTTGATAAAAGTCAGAGTAAGGGTCCATTGAGTTGGAATCCTAGAATATCAAGCGTAGGAGGTTCATCTGGAACACCTCCTAGATCACCTTTTAACATCCATAACATTGTGAGTCCTGATAGTTCTTCATTTAGATCTTTGAATCTTGGTTTAATTCCTCCTAGAGGTCCTAGTCCACCTAGAAATCTAGGTACTCCCAGAGGTCCAGGCCAGGCACAAGGACCTGCAATGGCTTATTTTAATGTCAATTCTCCTATAACATTCACCAATTATCATGACATGCCAAAGAATCCTGAAAAGCTATGCCCTAAGTATCAACTGCATCAAGATCCAGAGGATCACATTAGGATATTCAAGGAGGCATGCTTTAGATCCAGGTTAGAATATGAAGATGTTATGTGTAGGTTGTTTCCTTACACCTTTAATGAGCAGGCTTCTAACTGGTATGTTAATTTGCCCAACGGTTATATTTCTTCCTGGGCACTGATGGAAGAGGCATTTTTGTCTCAATTTAGAGGACCAATAGATCCTTCCACCTTATATCATAAGTTAGCTGCAATTAAAAGAGGTGAAGGAGAACTGATTGATAACTTTAATGATAGGTTTCAAAAGGCTTATTCCAGGCTAGTGGCTCCCTACATAGTAATTGTAGATGCATTATTGGCCATGTATTATGTCTCCCTTGATCCACTGACTGCTATGTTTGTCAAAAGAAAGGTTGATATTGATACAATATCCAAAGCTTATAAGGAGGCAACCTCAGTAAACTAGGAAATGAGACAAACAACTTATAATCCATTTCTTAATGGAGGAAACCCTGGGATGCAAAGTCAAACACAACCTTGGAATGGAGTTCCTACACATAATACTCCATTGTTGAATCTAGTTCCTACATACACACTTGTGTATAATCCTTCCCCAATCTAGGCTATAGTCCCTTATACTAGTAACACTACCAATAACAATCTGAGTAATGGTCAGCCTTTTTTCTAGCCTCCTCAGGATACATTTGTGGCAAAGGCACAAGAGGATAGAGAAGAAATCAAAGAAATTACTGCACACTTGAGAAGATTGACTACTGAAATGACACAATTAAGAAATGAAAATTTCTATGGTAGAAATAATCAAGGATACAATCAGAACCATAACCAGAATTATAACCAAGGTCAAGGTTCTAATCAGGGCCAGAATTACAGTCAAAACCAAAATCATAATCAAGGACAAGCAATGCAAAATAAAGGACCTGTTGTAGATAACAAGACTTGGGGTAATAATAATAGAAATTAGAATCAGCCAAGGCCACCTAGGACCTGGAACACAGGGACAAATAATCACACTCTAGCTTCTCCATTTGAGAATTTGGATAATCAGGAGACAAAACAAATAGCTAGAATTCAAATGGCTAACGTAGCATTAAAGAATTGGTGCAGGATTCATAATACCAGTGCCCATGCTGAACTAGATTGTCCTCAGTTTCATCTGGCAGTAAGTATTTTCAATGTAGATGTACAGACTCCCACCTCTGAGTTCCTCATTCCCAAAGGTAATGAAATAGTGCCCTCAAGATTTGAGACTACTTTAATCTTAGAGACTTTTACCTTTGCAACTAGGGAGGAAGAAGACCAATTGTTGGAGGATGAACCTTACTTTTGTGAGAACCTATATCCTGAATCAACCTTAGTATTGAATGTGTTTCAGTTTCCCTTTGAAATTGAAAATGAGGTGTTATATGAAATAGAGGAGGTACAGGCTTTTCAACAGTCTAACAAAAACCATACCTACAATTTGAGAAATAAGACTAGGCCAGGAGGTCTTTTCACTACTTCCACTCCTCCTAACAATTTCAATACTCCCCCTGATCAACATGCCAGCAATAATCCTTCTATACTAAAGGCTAATCATCATGTGAATAATGGAATAGTAGCACAAAAATTCCAAACAGGGAAAACAGAGACAGTGGAAACAATGAGGTTAATGAGTTACTTGACTAAAGAGATAAAGAAAATCAAGGTCAGTATAACTTTATGTGAATTGTTGAAAAGTCCATGGGTCATAAATGCCTTCATAAAATCATTGGATACATCTGTGACAAGTGAGCTGCTGATATGAATGTTCCTAGTAAGGATTCACAGCCTAAAGAAAAGAGTAAGCAAACTGAACAACCTTCCAACACTAATGTGGTCATGTATGCAAATAAGAGGGAAGCCCCTCCTTTCTTGTTAACCATTAGGATGCTTGGAAAGAACATATATAATTGCATGGTGGATTCTGGTGCATCAACTAATGTAATGCCTTTAGGGATATGCAAAACTTTAGGGTTGACTCCTACTAAATCTGCCAAGGTTGTTACATAATTGGATAAAACTAAGGTCAATGTGATAGGAGAACTAATGCATATTCAGATGCAGTTAGCTTTAGATCCTAGGGTAAGTCAGTTTATTGACATTCAGGTAGTAGATATACCTATGAATTATGGGGTGTTGTTGAGTAGAGACTGGTCCAAAACATTAAATGGATATATGGCCACTGATTTTTCACACATGTGGTTACCTTGGAGAGGAGTTCCAAATCAAATCAGGATAGAAGCTGAACCCAGAATGAAACACATGATTACAGAATACAATAGGACTAATGAGATATTGTATGCTTCGGTTAAACCTGGTGTTTATAGAGTCACTAATAAGGGAGTGCAAATCGAAGAAATCCTGATGCTAAATTTTAAAGAAAAACCTGTCAGTAAAAAAAAGTACTGTTCATTGAGTCTGATGAAGAAGACAATGCAATAAATAGTTTTGGTCAGATCATTAGGCAGGCAATGGAAAAGTGCATTGAACAAAATATCTCAGTTCAATGCAAGTTATACAAAAACATGTACAGAGTCCATAATAAGCCTCATTCTGAAGAGAATTGTGGAATGTGTAGAGATATTATAGAATATCAATACATAAAGTGTACAAAGGGGATGGAACTGCAGGAAGGAAAGGTTAATCCTAATCAACCAGAGATATACTTTCAGGACAACATGGATGTATTAATTCCAGATATAGAAAAAGAAACAAAAGAAAAGAGTGTCTGACATTCTGATTTACAAACTGAAAGTATAAATATACAAGTAGGTCAAAATGAATTACCCGTGAAGAAGCAAGATAGTACTGCACATGTAATAGAAAAGGCAAAACATGCCAAAATAAAAGGTCAAGAGAATAAAGAGAGCATGTGGACACTAAAATGTGATGGATCTAAATCTAAACAAGGTGCAGGTGCAGGTGTGGAACTTATAGATCCTAATGGTAAGTCATATTTAGCAGCATATAGGCTACAATTTCCTTGTACTAACAATGTAGCAGAATATGAAGCTTTGATTTATGGACTTGTTATGGCTATCAAGAAAAAGGTGAAAATGATCAAAGTGTTCTCAGATTCTGAGTTAGTGGTCAGACAGGTAACAAAGTTGTATGCATGCAATTATAAGAAGATGGTTTGTTATAGGCATAGGGTGTGGGATTTGATAGATTCATTTGATGCCTTTAACATAGAACATATCCCTAGAGAATTGAATCATAGACAGGATGCATTGGCAGTTGTTGCTAGCACTTTGGAACCCTTAACATTGTCAGGTTTAAAACAATTTACTATTGAATTAGTAAATGTTCTGAGCATACCAGATAATGTTACTCATTTTCAGGTATTTGAGGGAGATCAGCAAGTTGTAGATTTTCTCACTTGTAATGAAGTGTTTGAAGCTCAAATCATTGATGAACAGGAAAGGCCTGGTGTGTCTTGGGATGAAGAAGACATAATAAACTTGAAAAGCAACTTCTTACCTAAGGGAGTAATTGAGTTAGAAAAAATCTTTGACTTTGATGGGGTAGTAAGATGAAAAGATTTTCCCAAAACTGAGGGAGGTAAATGTGATCCATATAACTTGGGAACAGAGCAAAGTCCACAGAATGTATTGATTGGAAAGGCTTGCTCTAAGGAGTTAAGAAGAGAAATTGTAGAAGTTCTGAAAGAATACAAACATGTCATAGCATGGACATATGAAGATTTGAAGACATATGATATGTCCATCATAACTCACGTAATACCCTTAAAACCAGATGTTAAACCATTTAGACATAAACAAAGACCTGTGAATGCTATTTTAGAGCCTTTAATCTTTGAAGAAGTAAAAAAATTGTTGTCTGCTAGGATAATCTTCCCAGTAAGACATTCAACCTAGGTAGCTAATTTAGTACCTATGAGAAAGAAAAGTGGAGACATTAGGTTATGTGTAGACTTTAGAAATTTAAACAAGGCCTCTGAAAAAGATAATTATCCCCTGCCTCTAATAGATGAAGTGTTGCAAGCAGTAAATGGGGATAAGATGATGTCTTTTTTAGATGGATTCTCAGGATATAACCAAGTCTTAGTTGATAAAGAAGATAGGTTGAAGACTACTTTTACTTGCTAATGGGGTAATTATGCATATAGGAGAATGCCTTTTAGTTTAATCAATGCAGGTGCCATTTTTCAATGAGCCATGGACATTGCATTTTGTGGATTATCAGGTAGATGCATTGTTATTTATATGGATGATTTAACTGTTTATTCCAAATATGCATCCGCTCATGCTGAAGATATGAGAAGAGTGCTTAAAAGATGTGAAAGGTATGGGATTTCTCTCAACCCAAAGAAATGTTCATTTGAGGTAATTAAAGGAAAATTGTTAGGAAATGTCATTTCTAAAAATGGGATATCTATTGATCTAGACAGAGTAGAAGGGATAAGAAAATTACAATTACCTAATAGTAAGAAGGAACTAAAGTCCTTCTTTGGTAAGATTAACTTTGTCAAGAAGTTTATTATAGGATTTTTAGAAATTATGCAACCATTAAACACCATGCTTAAGAAAGATGCAAAGATAGAGTGGACACCAGTAGCCAAAGTTGCATTTGAAGATATTAAGGAAGCCATTTCTGATGCTCCTATGTTAGCAAGTCTAAATTATACAAAGCCATTTTATATATATTCTTTTGCATCTACACATTTAGTTGTAGCTGCCTTGACACAAAAAGGAGAAGATAATGAGGAAAAGCCTCTAGCTTTCATGAGTGTACCTCTGAAAGATGCACAACTGAAGTATCTTGATACAGAAAGATAGGCATTTGCACTAGTAAGGGAAGTTAAAAAGTTTAGACATTACATCTTATGAAGTCAAGTTAAGGCCATAGGACCAGATGCAGCAGTGAAGATGTTGTTGATGCAGAATGAACATGGAGAGAAAAGGGCCAAGTGGATTACAACATTGCAAGAGTTTGATATGGAGATTATTCCAATGAAGCTGGTCAGAGGACAAGCATTAGTGCAAACTATAGCAAACACAGATCCAAATTTGGTGAAGCAGCAGTATGTATTAAATTCTTATGATGCATCAGGATGGTATGATGATCTGAATACTTTTATGATATTAGGTAAATATCCAAGTAAGATGAAGTCTTCTCAGAGGAGAGCTTTAAAGATTAAAGCATAGAGGTACATGGTACAAGGAGGTCTTCTATTCAAGAAGAACCATGAAGGTATATACTTAAGATGTTTAAACAGAGCTGAAGCAGATAAGGTATTGTTAGAGTTGCATGATAAGTATGGAATTGCTCATGGTTCTCATTTAGCTACTATGCATAAGATACTAAGAGCAAGTTATTATTGGCCAACAATGTTCAAAGATACAGAGAGTCATATTCAAAGTTGTCACACCTGTCAAACTACAACAGACAAAGGAAGGAATCAGGTTAATCCATTACAGCCAGTCATTGAGTCTAGGCCATTTGCACAATGGGGCTTAGATTTCATTGGAGTTATAAATCCTCCATCATCTGCAGGACATAAGTTTATATTGACAGTAACTAAATATTATACAAGGTGGACTAAAGCCACATGTTCAAAGTTTTCTACTACTAAGGTGGTTATCAAATTTCTTGAAGAAAACATCATAACAAGGTTTGGAGCTCCATATTCGCTGGTATGTGATAATGGCCCTGCATTTTCTTCTTTGAAATTTTCTAAATGGGCATTTGACTATGGGATAGTTTTAAAGTTTTCTTCAAATTATTATCCTCAGGAGAATGGTTTAGCTGAGTCCACAAACAAGATTTTATTGGATATAATCAAGAAGCTAATTGTAAAGAATCCTAGAGAATGGAATACATTGTTAAAATATGCACTGTGGGTAGATAGGACTAAAGTTAAGTCAACCTTGGGAAATGCACCTTATCACTTAGTTTATGGGACTGATCCCATACTTCCAATGAATTTAAGAATACCTATCTGGAAATTTGCTAATGAATATTTAGGATTTGATGATCATAGAGAAGTTAAGATAATCCAAATGTTACAATTGGATGAGAACAGAGATCAAGCTATTGAAAAATTTGCCAAGCATCAAGCAGTGGTCAAAAGATGGTTTGACAAAAGAGCAAGAGTCAAAACATTCAGAATATTAGACTTAGTGTTGTGTTGGGATAAAGCACATGAAAAGAAAGGAAACCATGGAAAATTTGACAAATTATGGTTAGGTCCATTACAAGTCACAGAGATAATAGGAGACAATACATTTAGGCTCAAGACCTTGACTAGGGAAGATGTGCCATTACCTGTTAATGGCCAACATTTGAAACATTACTTTTAGGCTTGAGGTGAGGGTAGTTGGTTTGCTATGTATCATAGTGTAAATAATGTACAGTTTTGTTGTGTCTTGTCTTGTTTTGTTTTTGTTTTGTTTTGTTGTGTGGGTTTGAGTGTTGTGTTGCCTTGGTAGTGATGCTTGTTTTATTTTAAAGTATGTAGGAGTAGACTAACAACCACTAAAAGCAATAGAAAATTTAGAACATTCAGGTTAATTATTTGAAACTTATACATAACTTGTTGTGACTTTCATGAATGCAGAAAATGGTTTATCTTGTGAAATTTTGTATTCAATAACTGTGGGTTGAGTATTCAAGGGAGGTTTCTCACAATGACACACCTAAAATCCTTGGGTTTGTTGAACATACTAGTGTAGATATTAGGTGAAAAATTAGAGGTCACCCTTGCTACCATTACAATTCTCAGCTTAATTTCAGCAAGTGATCACTCCCTGCATCATGAAGTTACAAATGTAATATCTTATAAAATCTCTATCTTATATAAAATATAAAAAAATAAGTAAATAAATAAAATGGATTTTACTGAACTTCCAGATTAAGCCATCTAAGTAACTCTACCAGGGCTATAGACGCTTGCTGGCAGTGGGGCTCTACTTAGGAGAATTGTAACGATAACGTTGTCGGGGCTATAGACGCCTACTGGTAGCAAGGCTCTATCCAGTTGGCTATGAGGGAATGACATCAACTATGTAGTTTAATATCAGTCACTGGTTTGTTCAACTTATTTCCAAGATGAGGATTATTAATCACATGCACCCACTTAAACTGAATGGGGAAATTCATGCACCTTATTGAAAACATTAGGTCTCAAGTTAAATAATGATTTACAGGAAAGATAGTGGGAAGTTATGAATTTGTTTCATTTAGTTTTCTTTAATGGTTTTAATTTAATTGTTTTGTTTGGTTTCTAGTTGTTGTGATGCTCACAACACGCCCCATTTTACTTCTTAGCAAAATGAGGACCCCTGTTGTGGCTGTGTTTTTTGCTTGTGTGTGGGTTTGCTTGGTGGTAAAAGGGAAAATGAAGTGAAAGTTACAAATCTTGTTTAAAAATTGAAAAAATAAACATTAAGTACCAGAGCAAAGTATGGGTGAATTCCTTGTCAAAAATGAGTAAGGGTTGCTTTTGAACTATTTTAAAATTCTCAATATTCTACAGGATATGCGTGTTTTGGTAAAATGCACTATAGGGAAGGATTGTATGTTGCATATAAAAAGTCATTTGTATGTGAGGTCATTGTATTAGTCACATAAAGGAGTTGTCAGGTTTATTATATACAAGGTATTTGTATGCATATTGCTAACACTTTATTCTTTACATATAAGTCAGACCCAACGAGATTCAAAGTTTAAATGAATAATTGGGTAGGTCCACCGGATGTATATCAGGTTTGTATGTTTGGCGAAAAGAACTATACAAGGCAATATACAACACGATATACATGTCACGGACCCAAGGAAAATATTAAATTTAGTTTTATCGTGGTATGTTTTGAGGTTTGTATGTTGGATACTTCGGGTTATACTTTTCGTATACATACAATGAGGAACTCAGAGAAAGTTAAAGTTTGGTATAAGTGATGCATCGCGCCTTAATGTATATTGAAAAATACATTTTAGTTTATATACATGTATGTGGAGCTGAAAGATTATGTATTGTGGTTTATAAAATATGAGAAGTCCGAAGGAAGGATACAAATGAGTTTATATGTATTTGGGTTTGTATCTAAAGGATAGATACAAGCATGGTGGTATCATTGAGATACAAGTGGAAAGTCAACTGGGTCCCATCGATTGTATGCTTCGGGCTTGTATGTTAACAATGTATATCCCTAATATACAAACCAATATACAAGAAAAGATGCAAACAAGAGATACAAGATGGATTCGAAAGGAAGTTAAATAAATGAAAATCTTTGTATGTGTGAGGCAGTTGTAAGTTGATAACATACATCTTTGAGATACAAAAGAATAAAAGGACATCGCGGGAGGTAAAAGGTAAAAAGAGGTTGTATGGGTTACTTGTATATGCGCTTGTATCTAATGAAACATACAAAGAGCGATATACAAAGAAAAGATACAAGTATGGATAAAAGGGGAAAAGGGCAATAATATTAGTTATGGTTTCTTGCATATATGTTTGTATATTGAAAAGATACAAAGGGGAGATACAAAGAGTAACATACAAAGAAAGAAACAGGAAAAATGAGATGTATGCAAAAATAAACTAACGGATACAAATTCAAAACCAAAACACTAAACTAGAAAAGCCGAAGCCTTAGGTGCATTAATTGTTGTAATTAATGTCGAGCTAACACCCAAAAGGACTAAAATTCAAAGAGCTAGGGTAAATTTAACGTCATTTTACTTTCAAATTTACATTGTCAAGAGTTAAGACTTCAGAAAGAAGAATTGTTCCAGAAAATTGAACAGAATTCATCAAGGCGACGAAATTACAGAAGCTGGATGGAATAAGAAATGGTAAACTAAGTCAATGATAGAAAATTGAGTTGTTAAGAAATATAGGTATTTATCTTAAAACACCGTTATAGTTCAGTTGGTAAAATGCACATAAATTTTAGTAATTTCATTATAAAATGTAGATATTTGTTAAATTACTAGTTTAATTGTTAATTAGTTGGGTAGAGCTTAACAAATGTGAAAGTCAAAAACAAAAATAAAAGACAAATGTGGGCTAGGGTAAAGTGGTAAAAAATAGAAATTCATAGTAAAACCCTAGGTAAAAGGTAAAATGAAAAGTTAAAGAAGATGCATTTTTTTCACAGGATGGCCCCAAAGTAGAAAAAGGTAGATACAGGGGGCAAAGTTAAAAAGGAGAGGAAACCTCGTAAAGAAATAGAGAAAGAAGAGTTGCCACTACACAGAGGATATCTGTCATTAATTAGTACCAGTGGAGTGGGAATAGACACAAATATAGGAAATTATGATGCAGAGGATGTTTTACAAAAGATCATAGCAGCAGATGCTACACCTGATATGAGGTGTCTATTAGAAAGTGGACTGTACAGAGCTGCAAGTTTTCCATTGGCTCTGGAGGCTAGGGATTTGTGTTTAGATTGCCTAATTTTGTATGACTTATCAACCAAGAAAATAATGTTTCATGACAGACTCATTGCAAATTTATCCACAGAGGGTATTGCAAGGACATTTGGCCTAGAGATTAATGAGAAAATGGTAGATATTGACATAGATCAATACAATGAGGATTTTCATACCAATGAAAGGGATTGAAGGGGTAAGATATTTTACAGTTGGTACAATCTAGAAAACATACCCAAGGCTGTAGCCAGAGTGCACAAGAATCTATTGAGAATATACTTTAAAGAGGAAATATACCTGATGATTACAATGCTCAGCAGGTTGGTGGGACTGAGAGAGGCACTAAATGTGAGTCCTAGATGTTTACTATCATTGAGTTCACGAGAGAAGCTAGAAAGGAGCAAGGACAAATTCATTGGGAGAAAACCATAAGCACAACCACATTGAAACAAGCCATGCTAAGGAAGCAAAAGTTGTTGCCTTTTTATTTGTCTTCATACATATTATATTCATGTGCAACAGAGGTTAGACCATTTATACATGGGATAGACAGGGTTGGGACCTTAGGAAGTGGTCTAGGTCAAAAACTGGTATATGAGCATTATCTTGATATGCAGGAGGAAAATACAATGAAGAAGTATGCTCTGGTTAATGATGTGTTTTATACCTACATGGTAAGAATTTTAAGGGAAGAGCTAGATAAAAGATTATCCAAAGATGCAGAGGAAGCAATTGGGCTGCACAGTTCATGGTATATTCAATTTCCACATTTTACTTGTATCAGAACTGAAGGATTTGAAGGAAAACCTTTTATGCTACCCCGATATCCTTCTGATAAATTGATTGTTCTAGAGTTCTCAAGGAAGAATCTGAACAATTTTAGAATGTATAAGAAAAATTTTAGCAGAGGAAACCTTAAGCTACCCTGGGCCATTCGTAGATACTCCTGCTATAGTGAGGAGGTTGATGGCTATTAAGAGCAAGAATTGAGCAATTATGGATTTACAGAATTTGAGCTGGCACGAAGGTTTGATCCTTTCCATAGAATTTAGAGTACAATTGATAAAAAGTTTAAACATCAAATTCATATTGAAGACTTTTGGTCAGGTTGTAAAAATGACAAAGAAGTAAGAAAGAGGGCCCATAAAAGGCTAACAATTGAGCAAATGAAAACTAAGCGAGATATATATGTTCCTACAGAGGTTAGAGAAGATGATAAATTACTGCATCATAATTATGCAGAGGCCAGAATTGCTCCTATTATAGAGCCCGATTGGTCACAACCTTGGAACACATCTTTGGACACATTGTCCAAACCAGTTATCTTGTTTTCAAAGACATGGTTAAAAGACAGGATTCAAGATCTCAAAGTTGAGGGGAGGGAAATCACATATCCTAAGAAAGGGAAAAAGAGAGTAAGAGAACGTAGTGATGATCCTCAGTGTTTCTATGAGAAGAAGAGAAAGATTGTAGAAGCTAAAATTGTAGAAAAAGATAAGAATGCTACTCTGATGGATCCCTATGCATTGGGAATAACAATAGTAGTATCATCTGATACATTTGTAGATGCAAAATCATTGAGCCATGAGATTAGTGTAGAAGAAGCACAGACTTCTAAGGAAGTAACAAGACAGCAAGTTAGAAGGGCAATAGCCATAAGTATATCAAAAGGGGAAACTTTGAAAACAAGTGAAGTCATAGGAGCACAATAGGTAGGTACAAAGTTGAGTGATATACCTAGTGCATCCACTTCAACAGAAAAGAGACAAGCATATGTTCAGGTGAAGACAGAGTTGGCTAGAGAAATACTGCAAGGGTCAAAAGCACATGAAGCCAAACAAACCACTGAGACTGTCCACATTGTGGATGACAGTAGTGAAAGTGAGCAAAGGGGAATGTATGTAGGAAAAGAAATTGAAATTGAAGAAGAATCCAGTGAGTTCTTGAGTGAGGAAGATGAGCAAAGTACTCAGGCGTAGATGGAAGTTGAACAAGGCTTAGAGTCTGAAAAGGAAAAGGTACAAGAAGAATCAGGGATAGTAAATCCATTTTGTACCTTAGTGTCTCCTGAAATAATCAAGGATGTGCAAGAAGAGGCACATAAAATTGAAGAGGTTGAAAAAGAAGATGCACCTGAGAAAACAATCAAGGAAAAACCTGCTCAAACAAAGGATGAAACAGAAGCTGGCACCATAGGTGTAGATGTCTTAAAAATTCTTAATATGGATGGTGAGCAGAGCGAAGAAAAAAAGAACATAGAAAGCAAGAAAGAATGGGAAAAATAAGAAAAGGAAGAAGATACAATGGTGAGATCCCCTGCATATACAGAGCAAATTAGCAGGGCTGAAAAAGAACAAAGGGAAGGTGAAAATACAGAAGATACAACCAGGGAACCTAAGGGTGAAGCACATATAGAAAATGTTGAGGAAGGTAAAACTGAAGAACAAATAGAAGATATAAACAAGATAAATGTAGAACAAGCACATAAGGAAGAGGACAAAGAAGAGGAATCATCAAAAGGAGAAGGTCATGAGGAAGAAGATGAAGCTGGAGGAGACATAGAAATTGAAGAAGAAGAAAATGAAGGTGAATCTCAACAGCGGGATAATCCCATGGTATAAGAAGAAGCCCCTCAACAGCATCCTCCACAACAGCAGCAACAACCAGAGCAACAACAATAGGAACAACAGCAACATGGAGAAGTGGAAAAACCTCAAGAAGAGGTAATTGATGAAGAGAAAACTGTTGAAGATACAAAAGAGATTCCTGCCTGATTAGAGGCAGAAATAAGGAAAGAGAAGGAGGTACAATTGGTACCTATTGATATCAAAAGTTTATTGGGTGATACCATGCCAAGAAAGGAAAAGAGAAAGGCCAGAACAATGTCAGCTATGCGAAGAGGTCCAGATGGATCTAGGATGTTGAACTTGGCAATACCACAGAAAAAGAAGACTAAGGGAGAAATAACCTTGGATGAATATAAAATAATAAATTTTGACCTTGGGCATACTACACGGGAGCAACACATAACTGAGTGGGAAGACATGCACCAAGTAACAGCAGAGATGTTGAGAAAAGATAAAGACAAACAAGAATATTTGAAAGGACACATTGTCCAATTGCAACAATTTATTAAAGGGATATTTGATCCCAGTACAACAGTGCCTGAATTGCCCAATGAGATAGCAATTGTATCCAAGGATGAAATAAAATAGATGGAAAATAAAAGGCTTAAAGCCAATGTGTTTGAAGAATGGTTTCAAGATTTCTTACAAGAAGGAGAGCAAGTACTAAAACAAGCAGTAAAAGGGTGGGAGCTAGCTGCAAGGGAAAAGAATAAATGTAGCATGCTTGTATATAATGGCCAATGTAGAAGGGAAGAATGTAAATTAGAATTAGAACAGTTAACAGAAATTGAAGAGAGAGTAGAAGAATTGATAAATGAAGCAGTAATTACCCCTTCAATGACAAATCAAGTGACACAGGCAAGATTAGAACTAAAATTTGAAGAAGATAATCTCAAAAAGTGCATAGCAATTGCTCAGGAATTAGAAGAAAAGGCAAATGACATGATTAGAGTGCATAAAAGGATAGTAGAAAGACTCTTAAGTCATAAATGCATGGACATACCAGTATATGAATTGGAAAGGGCCTTAACAGAATTTAATGCTATTTTTACACCATGCATGGACAATCCTAAAGCATATATGAGTAAACAAATGATTGATTCATTGATGGAAGAAAGTGCTAAAATGAGGAAATACAAGAAAAGGAGTGAAGGTTCAGAGAACAGAGAAAAGAAACTAAAGGAGGGAGTTACATTTCAGGAGTATATATGGACAAAGAGTCCAGGAGGAGACTGTACCTTTGTAGAAGGTATAATCAATAATTTCAAATCATATTTGAAGGAGTAGAAATTGTAGAAGGAGCAACAATTTTGGAAAGAGATTAAGTAAAGAGTATTTGCGGGCAGAAGTCAAAGAAAAGGGAATCTTATTTTGAAAAGATTCCAATAGCATCCTTTGAGAGGAAAAAGATACCATTTAGATATTTTGAGAAATGGTTAGAGATGAATATACACCCTTGATTAATAATAAAATAGATCTTGACCGTAGATTAAGTTCTGTAGCCGTAGCAGTAAGAAGCTTCAAAATCTATATAAGAAGCTATGATACTTGTACATTAGTTACATAGGGATTTTGAAAGATAGCTGGTGATTGTAATTCATTTAAACACTTTGATAGGAAAAGTATTTTAGTTTAGAAGAGGAGGTCGCCTGTGTCTGCACTAAGGAATGCGTGGAGTGTCCATCTTTCTTATTGTATATGTAAGATGTTGTAAGTTTTCTGTTAAGTTGATTAATGAAGCAAAGAGTCATTCATACATTGTAATTCATATATGACTGTGTATTTTGTATACAAATAAATCTAAAATTTTGCATCTATTTTTAGAGTGTTTTCTAGCTCTTATTTGTATTTTAAATAATATCTCTTTAAAAGCTTGCAATCATAGATGTGTGTTCATGAAAATACTCAGGGTTCCACATTTAATGATTTATTCTGTGGATTTGATCAAGTGATACATTTCTTACAACGTGAATAACAGAGCATTTAGATCCTACAGTAGAATGATGTTCAATTTGAATTTCTCTAACTTTTCTCCAATATTTGAAATAATTAGCTTAAATGCAGAGAATTAAAGGAAATTGTCTGACATTTGAAGGAAGCATGAACAATTGTGTTAATATTTGACAATTTTCATAATAATTGGAAGAGAAAGGCTTGTTTCATTATAAATCATTCAAAGCTTTTGTGATATAATGGTAAATTTATGCAAAGAGATGGATAATTTGTTGATATTTGCAACAGCTTGCATAATTCGAGTCCAGTGAGTCATAGATCACCTTAAATCAAGTAAGGCCCCTTGCATATTACAGTTTCACATTAACCTACTGAATTGTCCACAAGGTCAAGACCTAACCATATAGAAACTTGGGATTAAGAACTCTTAATTGATTTATTCGTATCTTTCAAGATAGTTAGGTTCATTTTGTGAATTTCAACTTTTGTTATGAATGTGTAAAAACAATCATCAACACGTAGGTAGGGTAATGATGGAATAGGGTTTAGAATCTGGCATTTACCCTACCTTTCCTAGATGTTTTCTCCTGTAGGTTGAGTTTGAAGTGCCTTAATAGAATGAACATTGTGCCTTAATAGAAATCAGACTAGATTCTTATTAATCCTCCACCTTTCATAGATGATTTTTTTGGAATTAGACCAAACAACTAAGAGGGGGGGTGAATCAGTTGTCACACAAAGTAAACTTTTTCTACTTTTAACTTTCTTTATTAACTTACTATCAGATTAATGATATAAACATTAAAGTATAGATCAACAACATATGAGCAGAAACATAATCAACACCCTTGACACCAAGATTTTGACGTGGAAACCCAGTTAAGGGAAAAAACTACGGTGGGGGTTAACTCACAAAGATTTGTACCCTATTAAAAGTACTTTAGAAAAATAGAAGGCATGTGGCTTCAGGTGCTTTGCCTAGATCTCACTGCTCAAAAGAGAGGCTCACTGCCTACAAAATTTATTTAGAATAGAAAAAATTAACTGAGAAATAGCATCTACTTCATGCCTGGTTCAGTTTCAATGAATGCTCATAAAACTTCTCCTTTGCCCTAAATTCTTCTTCACTAAGTTTTCACTCTACACTACTCTCGCTCCTTTTCTTCTCTACTCTACTTCTGATCCTTTATTTGGATTTAATTTGTTTTTTTCAAGGATGATCTTTAACAACTCTTCAACAAGTATTTATACACTTCATCAACCTTGGAATGATCAACAAGGTTCACCAAACTTAACGTGAATCTTTACACTATCAGCCAAACATAGATGAGACTGGAATCTTCCTCTACTAACATGCCATGCTTCATAAAATGATCTTTAGATCATTCGTAACACGCTAGGAACATCTAGTCGGCCAAAATTGGGAAGAACATCAACTTCAAAGAGGAAATCTTCAATAACAAGCTCAAACTCCAATACAAACCTCCAACATAGTAGCCACATGATCCAGAGACTTCCACAAGCACATTGAACTCACCAATAACATCCACTCTAAAACAAAATACCAAAATAATTTGTATCTTCCTCCGAAACCTCAAGAACACTATTTGCCATGACTGTCAAACTAGAAGGATGGCTTGCGGACCTCCAAACCACGAACTGCTAGAGTTGATGGTACAAACTAACTTCCCAAACATGCCTTCAAATCTGCAGACTATAATATTTCATTGTGAAGCAATCCGGACCAACTTACTATCATTCTATCTCTTCTGAATACTGCAATATCTGATTCTACTCAGATGGCCATAACTTCTTCAAATATTCATGCGGATTTCTCAATTCTTAATTGGAACAACCTCTGACAATCCTCTACAAATTCATAACGTCCGTGAACATTGAGTCTTCATTAATTTTCTCAATATCCTCAACATTCTAGTCTCCTAAACAGGCAACAAAATAAGGCACAGTTGACACTAATGTCAACAAGAATATGTTGACATCAATGACAACACCACTTAGGCACATATTTGCAACAATCTCCCCCTTTGTCATTGATGGAAACATATGTTGTGAAAAATTGATTCAACCATCATGACATGAACTTCTACCCCAAACTTCTACAACCACTTCCTTCATTGCTCCCCCTGTCATCAATAATTAGTTTTTCACATGTCTTCTCTCCCCCTTTGACATCTATGGAAAAGGGAACATATTTGCAATCTTTACTCCCCCTTTTTATTTGAAACTGATCTCCAACATTTGCATACTGACTACTCCTTAGAGTAGTATTTTCTCAACATCAATCTAGATCTCAAGATATGACTGAGAATTCCACCAGACTGATGCATCTTAGTTCTGATTCAAAGGGGTAATAACCCCTAACTTCTCTCTGAGATACTCAAAGGTATCCTTGGGAAGAGGCTTAGTGAAGATATCTGTAATCTGATCTTTGGAAGACACAAACTCCAACTTGACTTTATTCCCATTTACCTTCTCTCTCAAGAAATGAAACTTGATAGATATATGCTTTGTCTTTGAATGCAACACTAGATTCTTTGAGATGCTTATTGCACTAGAATTATCACAAAAGATTGTTACTGGTTCCTTAAACATAATTTTGATGTCCTTCAACATTTGCTTCATCCACAAAACCTGAGTACAATTGTTTGTTGCTGCTATATATTCTGCTTCTACAGTAGATAGAGATATTGCCTCTTGCTTTTTGCTCATCCAAGAGACCAATCTTCTTCCCGAAAAAAATGCACCACCACTAGTACTTTTCTATCATCCACATATCTTGCCCAATCAGCATCTGTATATGCATGAAGAGTGAAATCATTGTCCTTTCGATACCACAATCCATAATCAATTGTCCCCTTGAGATATCTAAAAATTCTTTTGACTACCACAACGTGGAATTCTTTTGGATCATCTTGAAATCTAGAAATAAGTCCAATGACATTCATGATGTCAGGTCTGGCCTGAGTTAGATAGAGCAATCCTCCAATCATTGATCTATACCTTTTCTTATTTGCCTTGGGGGAGTCATCATCTTTATTTAACTTGCATTCGGTTACCATAGGTGTACCTACTGGCTTTGAATCTTCCATTCCAAACTTCTTCAGCAATTCTTTTACATACTTGCACTGAGATATAAAGATACCTTTATCTAACTGAACAATTTGCAAACCTAGGAAGAAATTCATTTCTCCAAACATTGACATCTCAAATTCACTTTTCATCTTATCAGCAAATGCTTTGCACATACATTCATTTCCACCAAAAATGATATCATCAACAAAGACCTCAACAATCAGGATGTCCTCATGATTAATCTTGAAGTAAAGATTACTATCAACAGTACAATTGCTAAAACCTATCTTAAGCAAATATTTATCCAATCTTGCATACCAGGATCTTGGAGCTTGCATGAGTACATACAAGGCTTTTCTCAATCTACAAACCATATCTCCCTGATCATACAACTGAAATCCTTCTAGTTGCTCAATGTAGACTTCTTCCTCCAAATCTCCATTCAGGAATGCTAATCTGACATCCACCTAATACACTTTAAAATCTCTGAAAGCAGCAAATGCAAGAAACAATCTAACTACCTCTATTCTTGCCACCAGAGCAAAAGTTTCTTCAAAATCAATTCCTTCTACTTGAGAGTAGCCTTTGTATACCAACCTTGCTTTCTTTCTTACAACTTCACCATCTTCATTTAGTTTATTCTGGAAGACCCATTTGGTTCCAATCACATTTTTGTCCTCAGGTCTAGGAACAAGATCCCAAGTGTGGTTCTTTTCAATTTGCATTAATTCTTCTTCCATTGCTTTTACCCAGTTTTCATCATTGCAGGCTTCACTTACTGATTTAGGTTTAATCGTTGAAATCAAACAAATCTCTTCTTGATCTTCAGTAACTCTTCTCCTAGTTTGAACACCTTTATTTCTATCTCCTATGATTTGATCTTCAAGATGATTCATTCTTACATACTTGGGGGTTTTGGGAATTGCTTGAACTTATTTTTCTTGAGCTTGATCCTCAACATCTGTACTATTTTCTTGAGTTCCTAGAGTTTCTAGATCAATCTGAATCTGAGTTAGAGTTTGAACTAACCTTCCTTGACTTTGACTTTCATCTTGATCATCTGAATCATATCCGTAGAACCTGGAATGTCCTTCCTTGCTCTCATCAACTCTAACATTAGCACTTTCAACAATATTTTTTAGCCTTTTATTAAAGCACCGGTAAGCCTTACTTTGAGTAGAGTACCCCAAAAATATTCCCTCATCACTTCTTGTATCAAACTTGCCTAAATCCTCATCTCTTTTGATATAGTATTTACTACCAAAAACTCTGAAATATCTCACAGTAGGAGGATGACCAAACCATAGTTCATAAGGGGTCTTACCAGAATTGCCTTTGATCTGCACCTAGTTAAGAGTGTAGACAGCATTACTTATAGCTTCTCTCCAATAAACTTGAGGAACATTTGTTTCCATCATCATGGTCCTGGCAGCTTCTTGAATGGTCCAGTTCTTTCTTTCCACAACTCCATTTTGTTGGGGAGTTCTAGGAACAGATAACTGTCTTTTTATGCCATGCTTTTCATAGAAAGCATCAAACTCACCAGAAGTAAATTCTCCACCTCTGTCAGATCTCAGACATTTCAATTTTTTACCAATCTCATTTTCCACCATCACTTTGAACACCTTAAATTTGTCAAGAGCTTCTGATTTTTCTTTTAGGAAAGTTACCCACATCATTCTGGAGTAATCATCAATCAGCAACATGAAATATTTATCTCCTTGTACACTCGTAATTCTAGAAGGACCACAGAGATCAGTATCTACCAGTTCCAATCTTCCACTTGAAGCTTGTTCCTTACTTTTGAATAAAAATTTTCTTTGTTTCCCCAATTGACATTCTCTGCACATGCTATTAGGTTTCACAAGTTTTTGAAGATCTCTTACAACCTGAGTGGTACTTATTTTGACAATGTTATCAAAATTCACATGACACATCCTCCTATGCCACAACCAACTTTGATCTCTCTGAGAAATCAAACATTTTTTGTCAAAACTACTTAAATGAAAGATGTTACCTCTAGTTTGAGTACCAGATGCAATTTCAGTTCTAGAGCTCTCCAAGATTCTGCATTTTCCATCCTTGAATTGAAGATCATAACCTTTGTCAACCAACTGTCCAACACTGAGAAAATTATGTTTTATTCCTTCCACATACATAACATCATTGGTGCTATTCTTACCATCAAAAGAGATGGATCCTCTACCATGGATTCTACCAGCTGAGTTATCTCCAAATTTCACAATCCCTCCTTCATAATTTTCAAAATTCACAAACTTACTCTTGTCTCCAGTCATATGATGAGAACATCCACTATCAATCACCCATTCATCTTTCTCAATAACCTAAACAGCCAAGGCACTTTCCATATTTGCATAGCTAGCAGATTCAGTAGACACCGGATCTTCTTCTTTGATGGCAATGAACACCCAATCATTTTAAGAGGAACCTCCATGATCATATTCATCATCTGTGACTCCTTCTTCTCTAGCTTCTTGGACATAGTAACATTTGTTCTAATTTTTGTATCTGTTAGGGTTTGGTTTTGAAAACCTCTCTTGACATCTTGAGGCAAAATGAGCAATCTTATTACAAGCAAAACATTTGAGTGGCAATTTTCCTTCATACTTACAGGATCCTCTTGGCAATCTTTTGGCAAGAAGAGCTTCAAGATCTACAGTTTTAATTTCAACATCTTCAAGATCCTTTCTTGTCTTCATGAATTTGTTTGATCTTACAGAAGAGCTTTCACCCGGGTCATATCTTTGTTTTCCATATACACTGGCCTTAAATGCAGATTCAGACTTGGGAAGAGAATCACCAAACTCACTTAATTCAAAAGTTGAAATTTTGCCAACTAGTTGATCTCTTGTAACTTCTGAGACAGTCTTGATCTCCTCTATAGCAGCAACCTTATGTTTGTATGAATCAAGTAAAGATCTGAGCACTTTTGATACAATCTCTAATTCTTCCAAAGTTCCAGCAGCACACCTGATACCACACACAAGTTCTTTTATCTTTTGCCTGTAGATTGTGATCTTTTCATCTTCACTCATCCTCAAAGTTTCAAATTTTCCTCTCAGACTTTACAGCTTGGCACATTTGACAAATTTATCACCTTCATACAGATTCTCCAACTTTTTCCAAATTTCATGAGCAACTTTTGGACCAAAGACATTTGTCATTTTTGAATCAGTCAGGGCACTCAACAAGGCTTCTTTAGCTCGAAGGTTATTTTCAGCATCTTTGATTTGATCTGGACTTGAAGGACCTTTCTCTAGAGGTTTATACTCAACACTGGTTATCGCCCAATAGGCATCACCCATGCATTAAAAATGGCACTCCATGTGATTCTTCCAAACAGAATAATTTGTTCCATCAAATCTCAGACTATCCTTCTTGTAGGTCGACATCCTAGATCTCCTCAAGCGGTCAGGCTTTTATAAGAGGATCTAGCTCTGATACCAATTGTTGGAATTAGACCAGACAACTGAGAGGGGGGGTGAATTAGTTGTCACACAAAGTAAACTTTTTCTACTTTTAACCTTCTTTATTAACTTATTATCAGATTAATGATATAAACATTAAAGCATAGATCAACAACATATGAGTAGAAACATAATCAACACACTTGACACCAAGATTTTGACGTGGAAACCCGGTGAAGGGAAAAACCATGGTGGGGGTTAACTCACAAAGATTTGTACCCTGTTAAAAGTACTTTAGAAAAATAGAAGGCACATGCCTTTGGGTGCACTTCCCAGAGCTCACTACTCAAAAGAGAGGCTCACTGGCCAGAGAATTTATTTAGAACAAAAAGAATTGACTGAGAAATAGCATCTACTTCATGTCTGGTTCAATTTCAATGAATGCTCATAAAACTTCTCCTTTGCCCCAAATTCTTCTTCACTAACTTTTCACTCTACACTGCTCTCGCTCCTTTTCTTCTCTGCTCTACTTCTGATCCTTTATTCAGATTTAATCTGTTTTACTCAAGGATGATCTTTAACAACTCTTCAACAAGTATTTATACACTTCATCAACCTTTGAATGATCAACAAGGTCGGCCAAACTTAACGTGGATATTTACACTGTCAGCCAAACATAGTTGAGACTTGAATATTCCTCTACTAACACACCACGCTTCAAAAAATGATCTTTAGATCATCCGCAACATGCTAGGAACATCCGGTCGGCCAAAACTGGGAAGAACATCAACTTCAAAGAGGAAATCTTCAATAACAAGCTCAAACTCCAATGCGGACCTCCAACATAGTAGCCACATGATCCAGAGACTTCCACAAGCACATTTAACTCACCAATAACATCCACTCTAAACTAAAATACCAGAATCATTTGTATCTTCCTCTGGAACCTCAAGAACATTGTCTGCCATGAATGTCAAACTAGAAGGATGGCTTGCGGACCTCCAAACCACAAACTACCAGAGTTGATGGTACACACTAACTTCCCAAACATGCCTTCAAATCTGCAGACTTAATATTTCACTGTGAAGCAATCCATACCAACTTACTGTCACTCTATCTCTTCTGAATATTGCAAGATCTGGTTCTCCTCAGATGGCCATAACTTCTTCAAATCTTCATGCAGACTTATCAATTCTTAACTGGAACAACCTATGACAATCCTCTACAAAGCCATAAGGTCCACGAACATTGAGTCTTCATTAATTTTCTCAATATCCTCAACATTCCAGTCTCTTGAACATGCAACAAAATAAGGCACAATTGACACTAATGACAATAAGAATATGTTGACATCAATGACAACACTACTTAGGCACATATTTACAACAGATTTTATTTCAAATATTATAATATTATATTGAATTTCTTTTTAGAAACTTCCTCCTCTTAAAATGATATCTATTTGCCTTTCTTCTTAAGGAATTTTAGTAACTTTAAAATGGCTTATGTTTATCTTAGTTCCTCAATGCTAGAGTTAAAATTTGTTATGCCATTTATGAGTTGGAGTTTCTAAATCCTTTGAAACCGTCTTTTTCTAATGAAATCTTGGATATTTGCCTTAGCCTTATTGATCTTCACACCCTTGTTCCTCTGATCAAGATTTGGTCCCTACAACATTCAATCTTTATGCCCTTTCCGTGACACCTTGAGATCTCTTTTCATATATCGTGACAGTTTGCTCGTGTCTTGATTTTGATCTATTTTGTGGATGGTCTGATATAATAAGTAATAGTAGCATCATTTGTTAGTTTCCTTAAGAAATTCATTACTTGATTAGACTTTATTTAAGCATTTTTTTCATGTTACTAACTAAGAGCTTTATATATGTTAATTCTTCTTAAAAATCATTTAGTAGGTGGAAATGAATAACGAGATTACTTCTGAAATCTGATGCAAAATATAGTATACCTTTTTATGAGTTAACTTTCTATCTCTCTATTTATTTTTACGCTTGTTGTTAATGAAAAGATGTAGCTTAAACTTTAAGAGTTATGTATATTTCATGATGTCCTCTATGAAGCAAGAGCTCATATACGGTCTTAGATCCTTTGATAATAATGTTTTATCACATTTGTTTTAGTATGGTTTTTGGATATGATTTATCATGATAACTTTCTTTTAGATATATTACTTAAAAATAGTAAACCCTAGATAAGGATAGATCTTTTCTCTTGATTAGTGGATTAAGATTATATCATAATGGTAAATATCACTGGTGGATTTTCTTGCTGGTCGATAGGCTCTTAATTAGGAAAGTTTATAGAGTTGGGAAAATTGTTCCACACTACAATAAATATTCATATTTATAACTTCTAACTTGTCAGTGTTATTTTAGTTTTGCAGGAGCTGAATTGTAGAGTCTATTATGTTATTGTTTTGTTTAAAAGATTTAAGACCAATTAAGTAATATTGCAATACTCTATTTATTCCCAATAACAATTGATTCCTATCTCTTATGAATCTTTTAACTATGATGACTTGAATTAAAACACCATAGACTTTATAAATATCAAGTCGATATCACTTCTTAGTCATGTATTACAACAAGAATTGGCATCCAAACCTTCATGTTCTCAACTTTATCTAAATATTTTAAGGTTTTCTCCCTGTTGTTTAAATGTAATTAATCTAGTCATTATCATACTATTTAAAAAGGCATTATGATACTTTTGTTAACCTATTGTAATCTCTGTTATATGTATATGTTTAAACTTTATGTGCATTCTTAATAATGTTTTACTTAGCAAGCTCAAAGACTTTTTATGCTTACTTATATAGAGTAAATCTTATTTTATGAGGATACTCTTGAATAATCATTAAAACTTAAGTGTTAGATGTTAATGTAGTATTTTTTTTCTCCTTGAACTATGGTAAATGTTTCTAGGAAGAAACTATATGTGGGTTTAAATGTTCTATTTATAGTAATGTGACCCAATCAAAGCTTGTCGGTCAAACTCTGTTATAGTTATTGTTTAACACTTTGTTTCTCTCTACCACATGCATTTGACACATCCTATAGGGAGGATCATATTAGTAACTGCTTCTAGTAGTTAGATAATTAGTGTTCTGCATTGTTGAGAAAGATTCACTTTATTATTGCTAGATAATTGATCGTGATTGGATTAATGTTACATTCCTTAAAGACCATATTTAGTGCTTCATATCATATGTTGCATTTGTGGTGTTGTAACTGAAATATTATTGAAGGATCTTAGTTTATGATGTGCATTTGAGAGTGATTGTGATGTGAAACCATGGTGTCTTAATGGTATCGAGTGTTGTGTCATTTGGGGAAGTTGTTTCCAGAGGCCTAGGAGGGTGTGAATGTGTGGGGGTTGGCTAGGTGTGCATCATGTGAGTTGAATGAAATGCATTCTTGAAATATTGTCTCCTATTCATGTTGGAATGTTACAAGTGCAAGATGGTTTGTGCCTTGCTCAGTGTACTTATTCATGTGATTATGATGATTATGCAAGATGGGAATGCCTTGCTCTGTGTAATGTGAAATGATGTTTATTCTAAGAAATGTGATAGTACATGCTTGATTTATGTTTTGGGCTATGTGAATCTAGATACAGTGAAGGGGGAGTGGCTTTCAATGTGGGGCCAGCACCCAAAGTGGCTTGTCAGGGTAACCCATTGGAAGTTGTTAATCCAATGATAACTTAATAATAAATTTAGAGGGTTGGGTAGTTTTTACACTAATCAAGATAATTGGATGCCTCACCCATGCCTGTAGTGCTTGTTCAGGCTAAGGATGGGATGAGAAGGCCGTGGTTGGCAAATCAACTTCCTTGTCCTCACAAAAGGAATGTTGGTTCCACATGTGTCACCCTATGGGGCCAGTGTCTAGTGAGAGACTCTCAAGGTAACCATAGATGGGGGCCGGTGTCTAGTGAGATAATGTTAGGGTAACCCATGTTAGGACCATGCGATGACATTCTACCCTACTACAACCTAGTATTCCCTAACTTGTATTTTCCCCTTTCGTTGTGTGATTTCCTCTGGAAATAATTGTTTGAGTTACTTGTGATGTTCTTATTGACCTGTATTGTATTGGAGTTGTTGTGATGTTCACAACACGCCCCATTTTGCCCCTTAGCAAAACGAGGACCCCTGCTGTCGCTTTGCTTTTTTGCTTCTGCTTGTGTTTGTTCTGTCTGGTGGTAAAGGGAAAAGAGAGTCAAATTTGCAAACCTTGTTAAAAATATGAAAAAATGTATTTTTAGTACCATTGCATAATATGGTTGGATTCCTTGCAAAAAATGAGCCAAGATTGCTTTTTGAACCATCGTAAAATTCATCATATCTTGCAAGTTATGATCATTTAGGTAAAATGAACTATCAGGTTTTGCATAATATACAGTCAGTTGTTTGCCCTTTTTGTTGGCATTCGTTTTAAATTTTGAAAAAATTCATACTTAGTGGTTCCGGGTCGTGGGCAATTTTGTCTAGGTTCCACTCTGTATGTTACATTTGATTATTTTGTAGAAAGAACATCAGCCTAACAATAGTGATCGGTGGAGTTTTGAAGTGTTCCACTGAAGTAGGGTTTCTCGTCGATGAAATTGTCATCGGCATAACCTTCAGGTATCGGCCGAGTTTCAAACGGTTACCCCGAAGCATGTGGTCTCGCCGATGGTATGCCATCGGCATAACTTACACTGTCGGCGGTGTTTTGTTATGTCTTAGCGATAGGCGGGAGTCATGCCGACGAAGTGGCATCGGTATAACAAAGGCCATCGGCGGAGGAGATTTGTGAGTTGCCGATGGGCCATCTCACACCGATGGCGAACAACGAAGGGGGTTATCGGCGAAACTCTCGCTGATAAAGGTATCGGCCAAGGTAAAGGCATCGGTGGAGGGAAATTATGAGGCGCCGATGGGCGATCTCTCGCCGATGAACATCAACGAAGGAATCGTCGGTAAGAGTCTCACCGACGGGGAGACAGCGATGTAATGAAGGTCATCAGTGAAGGAATTTTGGGGCCCGCCGATAGCGATAGTCACGCCGATGGGTGGGAATGTGCATAGCGATGGAAATTTTAAACTATATTTTTGGCGCCCGTGGCATTTTTGGTCAGCGATAGTTGACCCGATGGGTTTTGAACAGTCTGTGTACATTTTGAACGCAGTTTCTGCTAATTTTGGACCCGATTTCCACATTTTGCACGGTCACCCTAATTTAAACAGATATTTTTGGTTTCTTGCTGTTCGTTTGATAAATATGGTACTTATTGCTTGTCTTGTCTGCAGGCTTGCAGTCGAGGAAGCAGCTAGAAATTCAACACAGTGACCTCATGGAGGAAGGAAATCCAATCTCAGGAGCAGGAAGATAAAGATGAAGTGCGAAGAAGTCAAGGCTAACCAAATGAAGAACAATGTTGCAGCTGAGAGTATTACTACAACAGACAAACAAGAGTTATTGCCGAGCTGCCAAAACTTCTTAGAAGGGGCAATATTTCGCCCAGATTTGACACTGCTCAGAGATATTTTGGAAGATCTGGTTCATCTGTATTTATTGCTTTAACCAGGGATTTGAACCAGGGGTTAAGTTAGGTTTTTGCTGTAGTAAGGACAATCAGAGAGTCTTTATATTGTGCCTCTCTACATTGTAATACTTTACAACAGGGGCTACAACAAGGATTTTAGGAAAACACAGCAAGTTAGCTTAGTTTAGATTAGAAGTAGAAGAAGGAGGTCGCCTGTTTGTCTGCAGTAAGGTGCGCGTGGAATGTCTGGCTGCCTTACTGTATCTGTAAAGCTTGTAAGTTCTCTGTAGTATGATCAATGAAACTAAGAGTCATTCCTACATTGTAAATCATGTATGACTATTCGTTTCTAATACAATAGAATCTGGAGTTCTGCATCTATCTTATGAGTGTTCTCCTGCTCTTCTTTGTGTTTTGAAATATTTTCTCTGAGAGCTTGCAATTTTAAATGTATGTTTGTGAAAATGCTCAGAACTTGCATTTAAGGTTTTTACTGTGGATTTGATCAAATTATTGTAGTATTTACATAGTGCATAACAGAAACAATTAGATCCTTCGGTAGATTAAATGAGGTATAGATTAGATCTTTCTAACTTTTCCCAACCCATTGAAATATTTAGCTGAAAACGTAGAAATCTAAAGGAAATTGTCTCAAATTTGAAGAAGCATGCATAACAGAGTTAAGAGTAGACAGTTTTCATAAATGTATAAAGGAGAAGGCTGCAATAATTCAAGAAAACCATCTGAATTTGCAACACAGTAACACTTGTATGCAAATGAACAAAATACTTGTTGAAATCTATGATTCTTTTGCATATTCTTAGTCCATTAAACCACCAAACAAACCTAAACTACGTAAGGCCCCTTGAACATTACAGCTTCACATTGGCCAACTGAACTTGACCAACCGAACCATTGTAGACTTGGGATTAGTTGAATCTTAAATGATTCCTTCTTATCTTTCAAGTATAGTTTCAGTTCATTATATGTGAATTTTAACTTACTGTTATGATTGCATCAAAACAATCACCAACAGTTTTCTGGCGCTAGAAGGAGGGCCTTCCTGAGTTAGGTTTCATTTCAAACTGGCTAATGACAGTAATAGAGTGACTAGGTCTAGATCTAGTTCAGGAGATATATTTGTGCAACTACCTGATACAAGGCGAAGTAAAAACCCTTTAATTTGGAATCCAAAGATATCGCAAACGGGAAGTTCATCTGGAACACCTCCTGGGTCACCTTTTAACATCCGTAGTATTGTGAGTCCTGACAGATCACTGTTCAGATCTTTAAATCTTGGTTCAGGCACTCCCAAAGGTCTCAATCCTCCTGTAAATCCTAATCCACCAATCAATCCAGGTATTCTTGCAAGTTCAAGTCAAGCTCAAACACCTGCAATGGCTTATTTCGATGTCAATTCTCCCATACTCTTCAATGATTATCATGAGATGCCAAAAAATCTGGAAAAGATATGTCCCAAATACCAGTTGCATCAGGACCCAGAAGATCATATTAGAATATTTAAGGAAGCATGTTTTAGGGCTATGTTAGAGCACGAGGATGTTGTGTGTAGATTGTTTCCTTACACCTTTAATGAGCAGGCCTCTAGCTGGTATGTAAACTTACCCAATAGTTACATTTCTTCCTGGGCACTTATGGAAGAAGCATTTCTGTCAAGATTTAGAGGACCCATTGACCCTTGCGCTTTGTATCATAAATTGGCTGCTATAAAACGAGGTGAGGGAGAGCTAATTGATAATTTCAATGACAGATTTCAAAAGGCCTATTCTAGGCTGGTAACCCCTTATACCATAGATGATGCTCCCTTGTTGGCTATGTACTATGCTGCCTTGGATCCTTTAACCGCCATGTTTGTCAAAAGAAAACCTGACATAGATTCAATATCCAAAGCCTATAAAGAGGCAACCTCAGTGAACCAAGAAATGAGGCATACAACTTATAGTCCATTTGTCAATGGAGGAAATTTTGGGGTGCAGAATCAGGCACACCCATGGAATGGAGTCCCTGTGCAGCACGCTCCACTAGTAAATCTGGTTCCTTCTTACACACCTGTGTATAATCCTACTCCAATCCAAGCTATAACTCCTTACACGGCTAGTACTTCCAATAACAGTCAAAATAATGGTCAGCCTTTCTTCCAACTTCCCAGGGATGTAACTGTGGCAAAAGCACAAGAGGATAGGGAAGAAATCAAAGAGATTACTGCACATTTGAAAAGGTTAACAACCGAAGTGACACAGCTAAGAAATGAGAACCTCTATGGAAGAAGCAACCAAAACTGCAATTAACATCAAAATCACAACCAAGGCCAAAATTAGAATTATAGTCTCAATCAAAATTAGCAGTACAATCAGAACCAAAACTACAATTAGCATCAAGGCCCCAGTCAGGGGCAACCAATGCAAAATAGGGGGCCAGTGATAGATAATAGGACCTGGGACAATAATAATAGAAATCAGAATCAACCTAGGCCACCCAAGATATGGAACACTGGGCCCAACAACGGTACTCTGGCTTCTCCTTTTGAGAATACAGATAATCATGGTGCAAAACAAATGACTACCATACAAATGGCCAGTACAGCACCCAAAAATTGGTGCAGATTTCACAATACCAATGCCCATGCTGAGCACGACTGTCCACAGTTCCACTTGGCAGCTAGTATTTTCAACATAGATGTACAGCCTCCTACCTCTGAATTTCTCATTCCTAAGGGTAATGAGGTAGTACCCTCAGGATATGACACAGCATTAGTCTTAGAAATGTTTACCTTTGCAACTGCAGAAGAGAAAGAGGATGAATTGCTAGAGGATGAACCATGCTGTGGTGAAAGTCTTTATCCTGAATCAGCCTTTGTGTTAAATGCTTTTCAGTTTCCTTTTGAATCTGAAAATGAGATATTAAATGAAACAGAAGAGGTGCAGGCCTTTCAACAGACAAATAAAAGCCACACCTACAATTTGAGGAACAACCCTAGGCCGGGAGGACCTTTCACCACTTCCACTCCTCCGAATAACATCAATACACCCCTAGATCAGAATGCTAGCAACAATCCTGCCATACTTAAAGCTAGTCAGCACACAAATAATGGAACAACAGTGCAAAAGGATCAAACAAGTAAGACAGAAGCAATAGAGACAACAAGATTAATGAATTACTTATCAGAGGAAATAAAGAAAATTAAGGTCAGTATACCTCTAAATGAATTATTGAAGACCCCAGGGATCAGAAATGCTTTTTTGAAATCCCTGGATACATCCATAACAAACAAGGTGTCTGCTGATATAACTGTTCCTAATAGTGATTCACCACCTAAGGAGAAAGGTAAGAAAGTTGAGCAGCCTTCCAATAGAAATGTAGTAATACATGCGGATAAGAGGGATACTCACCCTTTCTTGTTAACTGTTAGGTTGTGTGGGAAGAATATACACAATTGCATGGTAGATTCTGGTGCTTCAGCCAACGTAATGCCCTTAGGAATATGTAAAACTCTCGGGCTGACTCCCACCAAATCTGCCAAGGTTGTCACGCAATTAGATAAGACCGAGGTTAGCGTGATAGGAGAACTCATGAACATTCAAGTGCAATTAGCTTCAGACCCTAGGGTAAGCCAAATCATTGACATTCAAGTAGTGGATATACCCGTAAATTATGGAATGTTGCTAAGTAGGGATTGGTCCAAGACATTAAACGGATATATGGCTACTGACTTTTCACACATGTGGTTACCTTGGAGAGGCATCCCAAACCAGATCAGAATAGAGGCAGAGCCCAGAATGAAACATATGATAACAGAGTATAATCGAACTAATGAAATGTTATATGCTGCTGTTGAACCAGGTGTCTATAGAATTACCAACAATGGGATGCAGATTGAAGAGATTATGATGTTAAACATTAGAAAAAAGTGTGTCAGCAATAGAACGGCACTATTCATTGAGTCTGACGGAAATTCTTCAGATGAAGAAAACAATGCAATAGACAAATTTGGTCATGCCATTAGACGAGAGGTGGAAGAGTGCGTTACACACAATCTCCCAGTCCAATGTAAGTTATATAAAAATAGGTGTAGAGTCCATGATAGGCAACATTCTGAGGAGAATTGTGAAATATGCAAAGACATCATTGAATATGAATACAAAAAGTGCATAGGGAGGGTAGAGTCACAAGAGGAAAATGAGAATCCTGATCCAACACAGAGATATGTTCAGGATAATATAGATGCCTTGATTCCAGATTTAGGAAAAGAAATAGAGGACAAGGGTAGTTATCTTTCTGAGTTGCAAACTAAAAACACACATATGCAAGATAATCAAACGGAAAAACCCATGAATAAACAAGACAACACCCCACAGGCAATAAAAGGGACAAAGTATGCCAAGGTAAAAGATCAGAAAAGTAAAGATGGCATGTGGACGTTAAAATGTGATGGGTCCAAATCAAAACAGGGCACAGGTGCGGGTATTGAACTCATAGATCCTCAAGGTAAATCACATTTGGTAGCATATAGATTACAATTTTCCTGCACTAACAATATTGCTGAATATGAGGCCCTAATTTTAGGACTTGTCATGGCCATCAAGAAAGGGGTAAAAACCATCAGAGTATTTTCAGACTCTGAATTAGTAGTCAGACAAGTGAGGAAACTATATGCCTGCAATTATAAGAAAATGATTAGTTACAGACATAGAGTATGGGGTTTAATGGATTCGTTTGATGCTTTTAACATAGGGCACATTCCTAGAGAGCTGAACCACAGGCCAGATGCGTTAGCAGTTGCTGCTAGTACATTAGAACCATTGACACTGTCAGGATTAAGACGATTTGCTGTTGAGATAGTTAATGTGCCCAGTATACCAGACAACGTTACACACTTTTAGGTATTTGGAGGGGATCAGCAAATTATTAATTTTCTGACTTGTAATGAGGCATTTGAGGCCCAAATCATTGATGAACAAGAAAGGCCTGAAGTAACATGGGACGAAGAAGATATGATCAACTTAAAGAGCAACTTCTTACCAAAAGGAGTAATTGAATTAGAACACATCTTTGACTTCGACGGAGTAATAAGACAGAAAGACTTACCCAAAACAGAAGGGGGTAGGTGTGATTTACATAACTTAGGGACTGAGCTAAATCCACAAAGTGTACTAATTGGGAAAGCTTGCTCTGAGAAAATTAGAAAAGAGGTTCTGGACGTTCTGAAAGAATATAAACATGTCATAGCATGGACTTATGAAGACTTGAAAACATTTGATGAGTCCATCATAACTCACGTAATACCTTTAAGAAAAGAAGTCAAACCATTTAGGCAGAAACAGAGGCCTGTAAATGCCATTCTAGAGCCTTTAATCTTTGAGGAAGTTAAAAAATTACTGTCTGCTGGAATAATTTTCCCAGTCAAACATTCTGTCTGGGTAGCTAACTTAGTACCAGTGAGGAAGAAAAATGGAGACATCAGGTTGTGCGTAGACTTTAGAAATTTAAACAAGGCATCTGAAAAGGATAATTATCCTTTGCCCCTGATAGACGAAGTACTGCAAGCAGTAAATGGCGCAAAGATGATGTCTTTTTTAGATGGTTTTTCAGGTTATAATCAAGTCTTAATTGATAGAGAAGATAGACTAAAAACCACCTTCACTTGCAAATGGGGAAATTATGCGTATAGAAGAATGCCTTTTGGTCTAATCAATGCAGGTGCCACTTTTCAGAGGGCCATGGACGTTGCATTCCGTGGATTATCAGGTAAATGCATTGTTGTGTATATGGATGATTTAACTGTGTATTCCAAGGATGCATCCACCCACGCTGAAGACCTTAGAAAAGTACTCAAGCGATGTGAAAGGTATGGGATTTCCCTTAATCCTAAGAAATGTATATTTGGCGTAACTGAAGGTGAATTATTAGGCCATGTCATTTCTGAAAATGGAATTTCAATTGATCCGGATAGAATAGAGTCCATAAAAAATTTGCAAATACCAAACAGTAGGAAAGAGTTGAAATCATTTTTTGGTAAAATTAACTTTGTTCAGAAGTTTATAACAGGTTTTGCAGAGATCGTGCAGCCGTTGAATGCCATGTTGAAGAAAGATGCACAGATGGAATGGAGCCAGTGGCCAAAGCCGCATTTGAAGATATCAAGGAGGCAATTTCTGATGCCCCTATATTGGCAAGTCCAGACTACACAAGCCCGTTTTACATCTACTCCTTTGCATCTTCTCATTCTGTCGCGGCTGCCTTGACACAGAAAGGTGAAAATAATGAAGAGAGGCCCATAGCATTTATGAGTGCGCCTCTAAAGGATGCACAGTTGAGATATCTAGATATCGAAAGACAGGCATTCGCATTAGTAAAGGCTGTGAAAAAATTTAGACACTACATTCTGCGCAGCCAGATCAAAGCCATAGTACCAGACGCAGCAGTAAAAATGTTGCTGATGCAAAACGAGCCTGGAGAAAAAAGAGCCAAATGGATCACCACACTGCAAGAATTCGACATGGAGATCATTCCCGTAAAGCTGGTCAGAGGGCAGGCGTTGGTGCAGACAATAGCAAACATGGATCCAAATCTGATAAAACAATAATATGTATTGAATTCCCAAGACGCATCAGGCTGGTACGATGATTTAAGCACCTTCCTGATAGCTGGAAAGTACCCAAGCAAGATGAAGGCTTCTCAGAGGAGAGCTTTGAAGATTAAGGCACAAAATTATATGGTGCAAGGAGGTCTTCTATTCAGGAAGAACCATGATGGAATTTATCTGAGATGCATAAACAGAACTGAAGCTGATAGAGTGTTGACAGAACTACATAACAAGTACGGAACCGGCCATGGTTCCCATTTAGCTACAACACACAAAATACTGAGGGCGGGCTATTACTGGCCCACTATGTTCAAAGATACTAAGAGTCACATCAGAAGTTGCCACACCTGTCAGACTGCAGCAGACAAAGGGAGAAATCCGGCCAATCCACTGCAACCTGTGATCGAATCCAGACCGTTTGCACAATGGGGCTTGGATTTTATCGTAGCCATCAATCCCCCATCTTCTGCAGGACACAAATTTATATTGACGGTAACAGACTAATGTACAAGGTGGACTGAGGCCACCTGCTGCAAATTTTCCACAACTGAGGTAGTTATCAAGTTCCTTGAAGAAAACATTATCACCAGGTTTGGAACGCCCTATTCATTGGTATGTGATAACGGCCCTGCTTTCTCTTCTTTAAAATTTTCTAAATGGGCATTTGAATATGGGATTATTCTAAGGTTTTCTTCGAATTATTACCCTCAAGGTAATGGACTGGTTGAATCAACAAACAAAATTTTATTAGACATAATCAAGAGGTTAATTGCCAAAAGTCCTAGAGAGTGGAATACCCTGTTAAGATATGCATTATGGGTAGACAGGACCAAGTTTAAAATAGCTTTAGGTAGCACACCTTATCACTTAGTTTATGGGACTGATCTCATACTTCCAGTAAATCTGAGAATACCAACCTGGAAGTTTGCCAATGAATATCTAGGCTTTGATAACCATAGGGAAGCCAGAATAGTGCAAATGTTACAACTAGAGGAGAAAAGAGGTCAAGCCCTCGAGAAGTTTGCCAAACACCAAGTGGTTGTTAAGAGGTGGTTTGACAAAAGGGCAAGAGTCAAGACATTTAGGATATCAGACTTAGTGTTGTGCTGGGACAAAGCACATGAAAAGAAAGGAAGCCATGGAAAATTTGATAAATTATGGCTGGGTCCATTACAAGTCTCAGAAATAATAGGAGATAACACCTTTAGACTTAAGACCTTGACTGGAGAAGATATGCCATTACCAGTTAATGGCTAGCATTTGAAACACTACTTCCAGGCTTGAGGTAAAAGGGGGGCAGCCTTTTTTTTAACGTAAAGTGTTGTAAGTAATGTACAGTTCTTCTTTTGTGTTTTCTTTTGGGTTGGCTGTTTGTATAGTTTGTCTTCTGTTTGTTTTTGCTTTTTGTTTCTTTTTGTTTGTACAGTTTTTCTTTTGTTGTGTTGTTTGTACAGCCTGTTTGTTTAGTTTGTTTGTTGTCTCTTCAGCAGGGATCTTTATTTTACTTTAGAGTATTAAGGAGCAAAACTAGCAACCATTCAAAACAGTATAAAATTTAGGGTATTCAAGTTAATCATTTACAATTTACACATAACTTGTTACTGTCATGAATGTAGAGAGTTGTTCATCTTCTGAAGTTTTGTATTCAATAAATGTGATTGAGAATTCGAAGCAAGTTTCTCACGATGACACACCTAAAATCCTTGGGTTTGTTGAACTTACCAGTGTAGATATTAGGTGAAAAATCAGAGGTTACCCTTGCTACCATTACAATTCTCAGCTTAATTTCAGCAAGTGTCCACTCCTTGCATCATGAAGTTACAAATTGTTATATCTTATGAAGTCTTTCAAAAATTAGAAAATAAAATAAATAAATAAATAAATAAAGCGGATTATACTGAAAATCCAGATTAAGCCATCTAAGTAACTCTACCGGGGCTATAGACGCTCGCTGGCAGTGGGGCTCTACTTAGGAGAATTGTAACGATAACCTTGCCGGGGCTATGGACGCTCGCTGGCAGCAAGGCTCTATCCGGTCGGCTATGAGGGAATATCCTCACCTACGTAGGCTAATGTCAGTCACTGGTTTGTTCAACCAATCTTCAAGATGAGGATAATTAATCACGTGCACACAACTAAACTGAAAATGGAAATTCATGCATCTTTATTGAATACTTTGAGTCTCAAGCTGAATAGTAATTTGCAGGAAAAATAGTCGGAAGTTATGGATTCATTTCATCTAGTTTTCTTGAACACTTTGAATTTAATTGTTTTGTTTTGGTTGCTAGTTGTTGTGATGTTCACAACACGCCCCATTTTGCCCCTTAGCAAAACGAGGACCCCTGCTGTCGCTTTGCTTTTTTGCTTCTGCTTGTGTTTGTTCTGTCTAGTGGTAAAGGGAAAAGAGAGTCAAATTTGTAAACCTTGTTAAAAATATGGAAAAATGTATTTTTAGTACCATTGCATAATATGGTTGGATTCCTTGCGAAAAATGAGCCAAGGTTACTTTTTGAACCATCGTAAAATTCATCATATCTTGCAAGTTATGATCATTTAGGTAAAATGAACTATCAGGTTTTGCATAATATACAGTCAGTTGTTTGCCCTTTTTGTTGGCATTCGTTTTAAATTTTGAAAAAATTCATACTTAGTGGTTCTGGGTCGTGGGCAATTTTGTCTGGGTTCCACTCTGTATGTTACATTTGATTATTTTGTAGAAAGAACATCGGCCTAACAATAGTGATCGGTGGAGTTTTGAAGTGTTCCACTGAAGTAGGGTTTCTCGTCGATGAAATTGTCATCGGCATAACCTTCAGGTATCGGCCGAGTTTCAAACGGTTACCCCGAAGCATGTGGTCTCGCCGATGGTATGCCATCGGCATAACTTACACTGTCGGTGGTGTTTTGTTATGTCTTAGCGATAGGCGGGAGTCATACCGACGAAGTGGCATCGGTATAACGAAGGCCATCGGCGGAGGAGATTTGTGAGTTGCCGATGGGCCATCTCACGCCGATGGCGAACAACGAAGGGGGTTATCGGCGAAACTCTCGCCGATAAAGGTATCGGCCAAGGTAAAGGCATCGGCGGAGGGAAATTATGAGGCGCCGATGGGCGATCTCTCGCCGATGAACATCAATGAAGGAATCGTCGGTAAGAGTCTCACCGATGGGGAGACAGCGATGTAACAAAGGTCATCGGTGAAGGAATTTTGGGGCCCGCCGATAGCGATAGTCACGCTGATGGGCGGGAATGTGCATAGCAATGGAAATTTTAAACTATATTTTTGGCGCCCGTGGCATTTTTGGTCAGCGATAGTTGACCCGATGGGTTTTGAACAGTCTGTGTACATTTTGAACGCAGTTTCTGCTAATTTTGGACCCGATTTCCACATTTTGCACGGTCACCCTGATTTAAACAGATATTTTTGGTTTCTTGCTATTCGTTTGATAAATATGGTACTTATTGCTTGTCTTGTCTTGCAGGCTTGCAGTCGAGGAAGCAGCTAGAAATTCAACACAGTGACCTCATGGAGAAAGGAAATCCAATCTCAGGAGCAGGAAGATAAAGATGAAGTGCGAAGAAGTCAAGGCTAACCAAATGAAGAACAAGGTTGCAGCTGAGAGTATTACTACAACAGACAAACAAGAGTTATTGCCGAGCTGCCAGAACTTCTTAGAAGGGGCAATATTTCGCCCAGATTTGACACTGCTCAGAGATATTTTGGAAGATCTGGTTCATCTGTATTTATTGCTTTAACCAGGGGTTTGAACCAGGGGTTCAGTTAGGTTTTTGCTATAGTAAGGACAATCAGAGAGTCTTTATATTGTGCCTCTCTACATTGTAATACTTTACAACAGGGGCTACAACAAGGATTTTAGGAAAACACAGCAAGTTAGCTTAGTTTAGATTAGAAGTAGAAGAAGGAGGTCGCCTGTTTGTCTGCAGTAAGGTGCGCGTGGAATGTCTGGCTGCCTTACTGTATCTGTAAAGCTTGTAAGTTCTCTGTAGTATGATTAATGAAACTAAGAGTCATTCCTACATTGTAAATCATGTATGACTATTCATTTCTAATACAATAGAATCTGGAGTTCTGCATCTATCTTCTGAGTGTTCTCCTGCTCTTCTTTGTGTTTTGAAATATTTTCTTTGAGAGCTTGCAATTTTAAATGTATGTTTGTGAAAATGCTCAGAACTTGCATTTAAGGTTTTTACTGTGGATTTGATCAAATTATTATAGTATTTACATAGTGCATAACAGAAACAATTAGATCCTTCGGTAGATTAAATGAGGTATAGATTAGATCTTTCTAACTTTTCCCAACCCATCTGAAATATTTAGCTGAAAACGTAGAAATCTAAAGGAAATTGTCTCAAATTTGAAGAAGCATGCATAACAGAGTTAAGAGTAGATAGTTTTCATAAATGTATAAAGGAGAAGGCTGCAATAATTCAAGAAAACGATCTGAATTTGCAACACAGTAACACTTGTATGCAAATGAACAAAATACTTGTTGAAATCTATGATTCTTTTGCATATTCTTAGTCCATTAAACCACCAAACAAACCTAAACTACGTAAGGCCCCTTGAACATTACAGCTTCACATTGGCCAACTGAACTTGACCAACCGAACCATTGTAGACTTGGGATTAGTTGAATCTTAAATGATTCCTTCTTATCTTTCAAGTATAGTTTCAGTTCATTATATGTGAATTTTAACTTACTGTTATGATTACATCAAAACAATCACCAACAGGAGTCATGTGTAGTCCTTACACCTGTTAGCCTATTGTCTTCTTGGATATTTACTTAGTGGGACCTTATTGTTATCTCCTAGCACGAGGGTGGACCTTAGGGTTCCACATGGTTAGGTGGTTGTACTTTTATCTCCATTGGTTTTCCATGTTGTTCATCGAGAAGGATGTACCTCTTATATCATATTTTAGATCTTGGTCCAACTAAGGAGATAGATTCTTATGATCATGTTCTAGTTCTGTATATCAGTTGAATCATGTACTATTATCTTGATGTATGTACTCCAATGTAATCAGGAAAGTGATATTGTAAACAATGTAATGTTGTACTCTCTTGTAAAGGAACTGGTTTATGTACTTATGATCCTATGTGTAGGATCCTGATGTTACTTATATAATGATATAATATGGAATTGTATGTATTTATTCATCTGATGCAATTAGACTTAGACTGAACTGTGGTTGTTAGTTAATTATTAATGTTGGTTAGATCTTGTTTTAGTTCGTTAGTAATGCAGCCATAGAACCCTAGAGGATAAAGCTTAATTTAAATGTTAGGAGTAAATATGATTTGCATTTCATGTTATTTTCTTCATTACTTTGTTTATATATATATATATATATATATATATATATATATATATATATATATGTCTTTTTTGTAATCTTAGCTGTGTTATCCTCTAGGTTCCTTGGTGGGGCGTTACATTTGGTATCAGAGCCAAGTTGCAACACTGGGATCTCTAGATTGTTGTTGTTGCTCTAGGTTAACTATTTTTCTCCTTGTGGCAAGTTGGTAATAGTACCTCTCACCTATGTGCCTTAGTATGACATTAGAAGGTTGATAAATTTATAGACTTGTTCTTTGATTCTGGAAGAAATAAATTTTTAATGCCTTATTTTACTTATGTGTCTGCTATGTGTTATCTCTCCTTCTTTTCTAAAAATGTGATGTTATATCTGACAATATGTGTTTCCTGAGTGTTAGTGCTTGTTGATTTGTTGAGGCCTTGAAGTTCCTCATATGGTCTCTAGTGCTTAGAAGAAAGAAGCATGGTTACTGTTAGTGCATGTAATTAAGAGTGTGGTGTTTTCCCCTCTAGTGATGTGAATATCTTGTACCCATTCTATATGGTTGTTGTGAAAGACCGGTGGTGTTTTGTTTTTCCTGGTTTGGTGAAGTAATCATATTTGGGGGTTATGTTTATCTATGGGTGTAGAAGCACTATACCATCCTTATGTTAATTGCATCATAAGTGTAAGTATTGGAATGATTTAATCATTCAGTGGTATCATGCATCACAAGTCATGTGGTTATGTGGTGTTGTGTGTAGGGTTTCTTTACGTGGTTGCTAGATAATCTGATATCTATCTCCTAGTTGGCCATGACCTCATGTGGAAGTTCTATTGTGGCTTATGAAAGTTAACATTGTGTATTCCTGTGTAAGAAACATGTGCAGGAGATCAAATTGGAGCTTGTGTTGGACCCATGGGATCATGAATGTGATATTGTAAGTCTATTAGAGTTTTGAATTATTCCTTTGTGTGATATCATACATTCCCTTTGTAAATATCTTTTTGCATAAGGAAGTAATTGTATATGCTCATAGCTTGGTAAAAAGAAATTGCACTGCATTAAAGATAGAATTTTTTTGTAAATAAGTAGCGACTGTGTTGCCTTAAATTCTTGTATAAAAGTTGCTTAGATATGAGGATGTAGATAACTTAATGGTCTATCTGTTTGGTGTGCATTCTCTAATACATTTTGGACCTTGTGTCCTGGGGTGTTGTGTAGCGGATACTTCCTTTTTGTGGCTAAAATTAGTCACACCGTGATGTGGATTTGTTTGTAATTTGGTTGTTTTGGAATTCTTTATAGTTGTTTTATGTGTAGTCGATGGGCTAGCAGAGAATTTGTTTTCTTTGAACTCTCTTATGATAGGAGTGGTCACCAAAACTCTTTTCTTTATACTTGATTTACTGTTGAAAATTGCCAGCATTTTATGACATAAGATTGAATTTGATTATTTCCCCACTTGGGTTTACATTTTTTTTATTTCTATGGTGGCCATTCCGAATGTTTGTTTTTATTGGCCCTGTTTCATGCTAAGTGTTGTTTCTATCATGTTCATTTCGAACCTCTAATAGTATGTACAAGGGAAGACTCCACAGAGAATTGTACTTGCATGTTTTGGTAATTAGTTGGAACCATAGTGGAAATAAGAGATGAGATATATTTTTCCTTGTTAATACGTGAATGCAATTCCCTAAATCGTTTGAAATTCTCAAAATATGTGTGATTGGTTATAAGTAGATTGCATGATATGTCTTAAGGTGAGGAATTGATATCCTTCTTGTCTTTATTGAATGATTGTGCATGTCTTATGAACAATTGCTTAATATGGATGCGTATGTTGGCAATAGAAAATTACAATACTAATATGTTATGTTTCCACCCTAGTCTGTGACATCCAGGAGTAAGTCAAGTTTTAGGAGGGGAGGATGTAGTGCCCCTCCATTCTCACCTTGGATGTGCATGTGGTTGGACTAAGGAGCATGAAGATGAAGGTAAATAATCAGAATACTTAGATTAGTATGTTTTATCAATAATCCTTATTGCGACACTAATAATTCATATGCTCTAACATTGTTTTATATCCAGGTGATTATGATGTTGACCTTACTATGATTGTCATATGTTAGAATTGATTTTTATGTGACTAATTATGTATATTAGGATGATTTGATTATTGTGTGGTGTGAAAAGAGACAATGTCATACCACTCATTCATGAGTGTTCGGCAATGTTGCAATTCTCTTTCACTCCGCAATTGTTTTATATTTATTATACTTGTGCATAGACCGTGTTGTGTGTTGCAAGTTGCAAGTATCAAGCATCGACTCCACTTGAATTGATAGGTCTAAGTGTGCCTTAAACTCAATGGAAACTATTGAACGGAGATGACAGAGGGTCCCCTAGTTAGCCATCATCCTTGAAAATGATGAGTTTCCAGTTATGCACCCAGTCAGTGTTGTTTGTATGGGCACAATGGTCAGTCACTGTCATTGTGATCATGCTTTTGATTGTGCTTTGTGTTAGATATTGTTCAGCATTTGGGCTATTTGTTGGCATTGTTTGATTGTTGCATTAAAATAATATTATTACTTATGAAAGCATTTTTGTTAAATGAATAAATATAAATGCCCTTATGAGAAATTGAGTTTATGGAAATAAAAAATAAAAATAATAATAATAAATGTAAATTCTAGCTAAAGATAAATAAATTAATTAACATAACTAATGTTGTATTTAGTGGCAATAAAAATAGATAATATTCATAAGTTGTCATAAAACATATATATAGAAAATACTATAATAAATAAAATCAGAAAGGAATCATTGTCTAGTAAAAAAACATGTTGTAAGAAAGTGATTCAGGTGGAAGATTTTGGAGGATTTCTCTCGAAAAATAGATAAGTTTTGGTTGTTTTGGGGGAAGTTTTTGGGATTTAAGGAGGGGTAGAAAAATAGACAGGATGGTCTAATTGCAGTAGAATAGTTTGGAGTGATAGGAGGGAGAAAGAGATCTACATGGAAGAAGAATTCAACTTTGAGGAGAAAGAATTGGGTGTGTAATCTACTTGCTAGAAAATTTTAGGTTTTAAATTATACTTATATCTTCATTCTTGTTTCTTTCAAAATATGGATTTAACCTGATATTTGGATCTCTAGATAGATGTGATGTTCTATAAATCTTTCATTGCTTATGTTAATTCCATTATGAGGTATGCAACCATTTTTCTCAAACCATATTATGTATATTTGACAATCATCACATTTCAAGAGATGGCTCCTTTCTATAGCTATCAGGCATACAATTCATGCCCTTCTTGATTTTTCTGTGCTGGCAATAATTGTGGAAAATGGTCTATTTTCACTTATTTCTATTGCCCATACACATGTTTGTCTATTCTTTTCCTTGGAGGGTGAAGAATAAGGTTAAGGAGCTAGACATTTCACTTGCGTTATGTTTAAAATCCATATCAACAGTCGATCTTGCAGTCCTCGAGATGATATCTCTCTGAAGCAGTCTGTATAATAGTTTGGACGTCTTGTCTATACTCCTATTTGTCTTCTAGGGAACGCTTTTGACAAAAAAAATCTCTTCCTTTATGTTGGCATGGTGCCTATTTAAAAAATATGCTTAGGCTTATTTGTAGTCACAACTTTTGTTTTGGATCCCAAAAATTCTTCATGAATTATGTTCTTCTCTGAAACATCTATATGGAAGAGAGCAATGGTATAGATTGACTTTACTTCTACCAATTGCTTCACCAACTTTTATCTGGTTACCTATCTTTTGCAATTACATTTTTGCATGAATGTATCTTAAGATTCAAGAGGTTTATGCTCCTTGTCTATAGTACCTCATTTTGCATGCATGTCTACCATGCTTTTCTAATTATTAATATTTAACAAATCCCTCTGATGGATGAACTTGCCACACTACATCGATGGTCAGTTTAGATTTTCTCCTACCAATTGATTTTACCTGAACGTTTGCAAATATATTTTGTGCCATCCTACAATCTCTATGGTCCGAAGTCCACATTTTCTTGAGAAGAAGTTCTCACACCTTGTATGTACATACATGTCTAGGCAGGGCACTTGCACCTTCAGATCACCTCAAATATTTCATATTGATTTTCTCACTAGAGTTATTATGCTGGCAAAGATCGTGCTTTTGGCTTTGTTTCTATCTTTTGTTTTGCCTGAAAGTTTCTTAAGCCTTCTCAACATATCCATTTTGTGCTTATCTTGCAATCATTACATCCATGAGACCGCCATCTCTTTGAGGCATTATGTCAAATAGTTTGTGTGTTTTGTCTTTGATTTCCACATTTTGCATGCATGTCGACCAAGGCTTTTTAGCATTTTTTAACATTCTTAAATCTGCCTTCCTCCATGTTTTAGCTCCCAGTACAGCGCATGTAGGGTAATGATGGAATAGGGTGTAGAATATGGCATTTACCCCGCCTTTCCTAGATGTTTTCTCTTGTAGGTTGAGTTTGAAGTGCCTTAATAGAATGAACATTGTGCCTTAATAGAAATCAGCCTAGATTCATATTAATCCTCCACCTTTCATAGATGATTTTATTTCTAATATTATAATATTATATTGAATTTCTTTTTAGAAACTTCATCCTCTTAAAGCGATATCGATTTGCCTTTCTTCTTAAGGAATTTTAGTAACTTTAAAATGGCTTATGTTTATCTTAGTTCCTCAATGCTAGAGTTAAAATTTGTTATGCCATTTATGAGTTGGAGTTTCTAAATCCTTTGAAACCCTCTTTTTCTGTTGAAAGCTTGGATATTTGTCTTAGCCTTATTGATCTTCACACCCTTGTTCCTCTGATCAAGTTTTGGTCCCTGCAACATTCAATCTGTATGCCCTTTCCGTGACACCTTGAGATCTCTTTTCATCTATCGTGACAGTTTGCTCGTGTCTTGATTTTGATCTATTTTGCGGATGGTCTGATATAATAGGTAATAGTAGCGTCATTTGCTAGTTTCCTTAAGAAATTCATTACTTGATTAGACTTTCTTTAAGCAATTTTTCCATGTTACTAACTAAGAGCTTTATATATGTTAATTCTTCTTAAAAATCATTTAGTAGGTGGAATTGAATAACGGGATTACTTCTGAAATTTGATGCAAAATATCGTATACCTTTTTATGAGTTAACTTTCTATCTCTATTTATTTTTATGCTTGTTGTTAATGAAAAGCTGTAACTTAAACTTTAAGAGTTATGTATATTTCATGATGTCCTCAATGAAGCAAGAGCTCATATACGGTCATAGATCCTTTGATAATAATGTTTTATCACATTTGTTTTAGTATGGTTTTTGGATATGATTTATCATGATAACTTTCTTTTAGATATATTACTTAAAAATAGTAAACCCTGGATAATGATAGATCTTTTCTCTTGATTAGTGGATTAAGATTATATCATAATGGTAAATATCACTGGTGGATTTTCTTGCTGGCCGATAGGCTCTTAATTAGGAAAGTTTATAGAGTTGGGAAAATTGTTCCACACCACAATAAATATTCATATTTATAACTTCTAACTTGTCAGCGTTATTTTAGTTTTGTAGGAGCTTAATTGTAGAGTCTATAATGTTATTGTTTTGTTCAAAAGATTTAAGACCAATCAAGTAATATTGCAATACTTTATTTATTCCTAGTAACAATTGATTCCTATCTCTTATGAATCTTTTAACTATAACGACTTGAATTAAAACACCATAGACCTTATAAATATCAAGTCGATATCACTTCTTAGTCATGTATTACAACAAGAATTGGCATCCAAACCTTCATGTTCTCAACTTTATCTAAATATTTTAAGGTTTTCTCCATGTTGTTTAAATGCAATTAATCTAGTCATTATCATACTGTTTAAAAAAGCATTATGATAATTCTGTTAACCTATTGTAATCTCTATTATATGTATATGTTTAAACTTTATGTGCATTCTTAATCCTTTCTATTGTTTTACTTAGCAAGCTCAAAGACTTTTTATGCTTACTTATAACAGATATAGAGTAAATCTTATTTTATGAGGATACTCTTGAATCATCATTAGAACTTAAGTGTTAGATGTTAATGTAGTATTTGTTTTTTTCCTTGAACTATGGCAAATGTTTCTAGCAAGAAACTATATGTGGGTTTAAATGTTTTATTTATAGCAATGTGACCCGATCATAGCTTGTCAGTCAAACCATGTTATAGTTATTGTTTGACACTGTGTTTCTCTCTACCATATGCATTTGATATATGCTATAGAGAGGATCATATTAGTAACTGCTTCTAGTAGTTAGAAAATTATTGTCCTGCATTGTTGAGAAAGATTCACTTTATTATTGCTAGATAATTGATCATGCTTGGATTAATGTTACATTCCTTAAAGACCATATTTAGTGCATCATATCATATGTTGCATTTGTGGTGTTTTAATTGAAATATTATTGAAGGATCTTAGTTTATGATGTGCATTTGAGAGTGATTGTGATGTGAAACCATGGTGTTTTAATGGTATCGAGTGTTGTATCATTTGGGGAAGTTATTTCCAGAGGCCTAGGAGGGTGTGAATGTGTGGGGGTTGGCTAAGTGTGCATCATGTGAGTTGAATGAAATGCATTCTTGAAATATTGCCTCATATTCATGTTGGAATGTTACAGGTGCAAGATGGTTTGCGCCTTGCTTAGTGTACTTATTTAGGTGATTATGATGATTATGCAAGATGGGAATGCCATGCTCTATGTAATGTGAAAAAATGTTTATTCTGATAAATGTGATAGTACATGTTTGGTTTACGTTTTGGGCTTTGTGAATCTAGATACAGTGAAGAGGGAGTAGCTTTCAATGTGTGGCCAGTGCCCAAAGTGGCTTGTCAGGGTAACCCATTGGAAGTTGTTAATCCAGTGATAACTTAATAATAAATTTAGAGGGTTGGGTAGTTTTCAATGTTACCTTTTGAGTCGCCCTTATTTATTTTATTCGTAATTTCCCCATATAAAAGTCAATTTACTGTTTCATTTCATTGATCATACCTTCATTTCTTAAATCCGCTCTTTATTCTTCAAAGGTTGCCCACGTACCCCCCTTGTGTATGAAATTACTTAAGGTTTGAACCTTTGAACCTGAACTATTCTCAAAGTTCAAAGTTCAACGGTTCGATGTCTTCAAAGTCTCTAAAAAAGCAAGTTGTTTTGTTCCGTGTAATTTAAAATGCCTTTGAGTTTTTGGGTTGAACTTGAACCTTTTGCTAATGGTTCAAAGGTTCCACGGTTCAAGGTTCAACACCCGACGCCTTGTATTTTGTCACTTTTACTCAGTTCTTTTGTCTAGTTCAATGTGTCATCGAACCATCTGTTTGAACCACATTCCCAAGGTTCAATGGTTCATTGGTTCCAAGTTTAATGTTGTACTGTTTCGTAGTCAAATGTCCTTCACAAGCCATGTGATGTTGGTCGGTTTATATAGTTCTTGTATCTTTGAACTTGAACTTTGAACCACATTCCCAAGATTCAATGGTTCAATGGTTCAAAGTTCACCAGTTCGATGATTATGGTCTTGCCTTTCCCCGAGGCCTTCTAAATCAAATTTAACGGGAAAGTTGGAGGAAAATATGTCTGAAACTCATTATGAAATAGAAAATTCTAATTTTGGTGAAGTTACGGATAATTATTATACATCATGGCCGCGCGTGAATAACACTTGCCATTAATGAAGATGTCAGATTTCAGGTCTTTTCAAACACATTTGGCACGTATTGTTTCGGATAATAATTATCCAATCTGTTAATGCCATTATTAAGAGAAAACGAGTCGAATTTGGCAAATGAACATACTGTACAATGCAGAAGAAAACGGTGCAGAAGGTATAAGGTCTTGTTGCCCAAATGCCGTAGTAATTTCAAATATCCTGAAGGTCAGTTCTATTCCTCCTATATGTTGTTTCCATTTCTTAAGTTGGAAAGAAAAATCCTTTGAGTTTCCAACATCATTTTCAAGATTCAAAGCATATTTTTTTCGTTATATCCTCCAAGTATGGCTTTGAAATCTACTTGTCTGGGAGATGAACATGGCCCTGGTCTTACCTGTTCTCACACTGAATTCGGAGATACTTCACTAGTGCTATATGATTTGGAAGAATTTAGAGAAAGGTCTAGAAATCCTGTGCCAACTCCCATGATGAAAAAGATATTAGAAAGTGGTTTGATTGAAGCTGCGGCCTTTCCCACAGCCATACAGTGCCCCGAATTAGTTCTGGAGTGCATAAACAGGTATGAACCCCAAAACAGATGCATCAGAAATGCGGATGGTGAAGTATTGTTTCATATCGACAGACAAACCCTAATGTCTGTGATGAGAATACCGCCTAAAGAGGCATATTCCAGCCTTAATATTTCTTCTTCTTATGAGTTTTTCTCAGAAAAGAAATTGATTTACAAAAGTGTGATAGCAAGAAACTAGCTGCTGAAGCTTCAGAAAGGTGGTTCAAGGCTGCCTAGACCGCTTACTAGAGATCACATGATTCAAGAAGTGAGAGATATTGTGGTATTACTACATAGGCTGGCAGGCAGCACACAGGCATACTTTTGGGAAGACTGGATGTACTTTTTCGTACAGATTATCCTCCAAGGAGAACAATATTTAGACTGGGCAGAAATTGCAGCTGACTGTTTGCATCAGGGTCTAAGTAATCCTTTGAGTAATAAAATTTTTTACATGTCTTCGTACCTTTTCTATTGCCTAGCGTCTACAAGACAATGGTTGGGCCTACCTCATGCATCTTTAGCTGAAGATAGTAAAATTTATGAGTATTATTCACAATTGTAGATGCATAACTGTTATGGGAATGACAAGAGGGTTAGTGATGTTTTCACTGGAAGAATGACTTATGAACTGGCAGGTAATCTGAATAAGAGAATGTCAAATGAAGCAATGCAATTTGTCAGCATATATGGTAGTTTCTTTATTCAATTTTCCAAGTTCACTTACATTAGAGTTGGAGGATTTGACGGTGAATCTGTTAAGTTACCCAGGTATGTATTTGACTATTTTGTGCTGATAGAGGTATGCAGACAGTTAGCACATGTGGATAAAAAGTTCTCAACAAAAAAGAGATTTGGTATCTCTTTCCCCATTGAACTTGGACATTACTCATGCCAATCAAAATCTGATGCTTTGAATTTAGGAGTGAACCTTAAAAAGTTCAATTTTCAGTTCTTCACTGCCAGGTCCCAATTTGACAGCAAAGGCTTTGTCAAGGATAACTTAGATTCTGGAACAGGGCATTCGCATATCCCTAAATTGGAAGATTACTGGGAGGACTGCCGAGATGAATTCGAGGTCAGGAGGAGACTATGGTGTATGTTCTCTTTGGGATAGATAATCACCCTTAATCTGAGAATGGACATTTCTGGAGTTATTGATAATCAAGAACAGATGATTGATCCCCAATTTGAATAGATAAAACAATCGCCTATTCCAGAAATTGATTGGAGTAAAAAGGAGGAGGATAGGATTGAGGTGAAAACTCTCCCAGTGATAAGGAGGACCGAGAAATGGTTGAGGGAAAAAAAATAGAAAGGGTTTCAGAATAAAGACACCCAACAATGCATGTCAATGATTGAATCACTAGTCCCGATAAGCTCTTCTAATCAGCCTATTGCTATCTGTGGTGTAGGTACTTCCAAGTCAATAACTGGAAGGAGTCCTACTATTAAAGAATCTAGAAGAGCCCTCACAACTATTCTACCTCCTCGTACCACCAGGTTGAGAACCAAAAGCAAAAGAAAGAAGCAGGTTTTTGAAAGAATAGTTGTGGATTTGAATTCAGAGGAGGATTCAAGAGAAGCCATGGGTGATAAGGAACCTAGTTCATCAAGAACAAAGGAAGTTAGTGCTAAGCAACAGTCAGAGGTTGTCTTAGAGACTCCTAAAATAATGATGATTTCTGACATATCCTCTGATAAACTGAATTCTGGGAAAGAAGCCTCAGCCTTTGCACCTAAATGGCTAGAGAATTCTATCAGTGACAAAAGAAAAATAATTCTATTTTCTGTGCCTTTAGAAGATATGGTGAGCAAATGTTTGGGAAAAACACCTAAGTCCAAGAAGCTGAAGACGACATCTAGGGTAAGCATTACCCAAGTACTAGGAATTGGAGTGCAGAAATAGCCAGGCCAGTAACTGATGAAGAAGTATAAGACCCCACTATGCAGGATTTCACTGTTGAAAGGGTGGATCTTGGAGCTACTTCAAGAGCAGTAGATGTTCATCATCTTGAGGCATCCACCAAAAGAATCGTCAGCCGGACCTGGAAGGACGAGAAAGACAAGAAAGAATTGAAGCAGACTCTGCGTTCCATGGCAGAGTATATTGACGCTATTCATAATCCCATCCCACAGCCGGTCTCACAGCTTTCTCTGTCTTTTGATCCTAAGTCGCCAGCCAACCAGAAGATGTTGGACCAGGTTAACAGAAACAGGATGGTAGCTAAGGTATTCGATGATTGGTTGGATTGCATTATACAAAAGGGTACTGAATATATTCATGAACTTAAGAGTATATATGATCAAACTGCAGCCACCATTGAGGACCTTAAGGCACAGATTGCTTCTTGGGTGAAAGATGAAGGTAAGTGGATGAATGTACTAAACCAAATTGATGAGGTTCAAAAATATGGGGTAATGAAATTTCTGTCAGAAAAGAGTTTAATAGGTGTGGATGAAGATTTACTGTACGTGAATAAGAAAAACATTGAATGGAGAAAGTCTATGTCACGGCAAGGACGGTTTGAACTTACAAAAATGATTAAGGAAATCACCGAGTTCACTCAATCACTGCAGCATGATTTACAATGTATTGATGTAAAATACATAAAAGATGATGGGAAACTGGAGGAAAATGTTGATACAGTGGTTCAATCCTTCAAGGATAAAATTAAATTTGCCAAAGAAAGTGACAATATCTTAACTGAAGATTTCTCCCGAATTTCTAAGGTGGAGTCACTGCTTTACCTCTGTAGCGACGCACTCCCAGAACATAAGGAAAAGATTGGGAAAATGCGGAGGGAGAAGGACGTCTGGAAGACAAGGGTGAAACACATAGGCATCCCCAACCTTCCAAAGATTCAGGAGTTTGTTACTGTGTTTCAGGAGTAGAAGACTCAACGTGCCTCCCCGACCACCGATAGTAAATCTGCAGATTCCAATCCGTTACCGCAGCCGTGTTCTTATTCGCCCAGTTGTCTTTATTCAATTTTTTTAGTTATGCTATTTTCAAAACTTGATCTTTAAATCAGTTTGTTAAAAACTAAATCCTGATGGGTCAGAGTTACTTTAACTCTGGGTTTGTTTTTACTTGATTAGAGAATTAGGGCAACATATATATATGTTTTTCATTACTGAACAGGGGATATAGATAGGGGAGGAATAGAAAAAGAAGATAGAAAATTTTGGAGTTGAACTACTATGGTTTTCATAAGCATTTATGATTTTTGTCTGAAACATTTTTCATCTGTGAATGAAAAGGAGAAACAATTGCTGCATGCTTGAATCTGTGCATTTGAGTTTTGAAATTGGATTTTCTGTGCGAAGTCTTCTTTCATATGGTAATTTCTCTTTTAGACAATTCATTATATGTGTTCTATAAATTATTGGTTCAGCAACAGTTATATGTTTATGTATCTGATTGATTTTTTAAAAGTTGAATCTGTATATTCTATCATAAAATGGTGTTTTAAAAAGGGATATCGCATTCATAACATGATGATGTATGGATGTTAGTTTGGCCTTTAGGCACTTTCTGGTTAAAAGTGTATTGGGATAATTAACATAGATTGAATTCATTGAAGATCTTAAAGGGAGCTGTACCTCAATTCAGAGGGGAACTATCTTTGAAAGCTCACCCATTTGTTGATTAATTTGTTTGTTCTTTAAGGAAGAAAAGGTATAGAGTCAGAATAGAGTGATTTTGAATAAGGACAAACCTGTTAACCAACACACACTAATCAAGATAATTGGATTCCTCACCCATGCCTGTAGTGCTCGTTTAGGCTAAGGATGGGATGAGAAGGCCGTGGTTTGTAAATCAACTTCCTTGTCCTCACGAAAGGAATGTTGGTTCCTCATGTGTCACCCTATGGGGCTGACATCTAGTGAGAGACTGTCAGGGTAACCCATGTTATGACCATGCAATGACACTCTTCCCTACTATAGCCTAGTATTCCCTAACTTGTATTTTCCCCTTTCGTTGTGTGATTGCCTCTAGAAGTAATTGTTTGAGTTACTTGTGATGTTCTTATTGACCTGTATTGTATTGGAGTCATGTGTAGTCCTTGCACATGTTTGCCTATTGTCTTCTTGGATGTTTTCTTAGTGGGACCTTATTGTTATCTCCTAGCACGAGGGGTGGACCTTAGGCTTCCACATGGTCGGGTGGTTGTGATTTTATCTCCATTGGTTTCCCATGCCATTGTTCGTGTGTGAGAAGAATGTACCTCTTATATCAGATTTCAGATCTTGGTCAGCTGAGGAGATAGAGTCTTATGATCATGTTCCAGTTCTGTATATCAATTAAATCATGTACTATTATCTTGATGTATGTACTCCAATGTAATCAAGAAAGTGATATTGTAAACAATGTAATGTTGTACTCTCTTGTAAAGGAACTGGTTTATGTACTTATGATCCTATGTGCAGGATCCTGATGTTACTTTTATGATGATATAATATGGAATTGTATGTATTTATTCATCTAATGCAATTAGACTTAGAATGAACTTTGGTTAGTTAATTCTTAATGTTGGTTAGATCTTGTTTTAGTTCATTAGTAATGTAGCCATAGAACCCTAGAGGATAAATCTTAATTTAAATGTTAGGAGTAAATATGATTTGCATTTCATGTTATTTTCTTCATTACTTTGTTTTAAAATATATATATATATAGATATAGATATATTTTTTCCTTTTTGTAAGCTTAGTTGTGTTATCCTTTGGGTTCCTTGGTGGGGCATTACAAATCACCCTATCGGCAAACCAGAGAAGCCATGAACTGATCATTGAGTTTGTGTTTTTACTGATTTCTAGGTTTCTCCTTTTCTATTTGATCTTTTCCTTAATTTTCACCTTATTGGTGAACTTTCTCTTGCACAAACCACTCTAGATTCCTCTTCCCTTCATCTTCTATCACTTTTCATGAACTTGACATGTGTTTATCTTTTCTCACCTTGGCCATCGGCCTCCGTCTTCTTTGGTCGGAGCTTCCTCCATCGGCAAAACCTACTGGCAACAAAGCATCTGTTTCATGAACCTTTACCCTACTGACCACTTAGTCAATCTTACCTTTTCTTCCTTTCCTTAGTCAATGATTTCATCGATTAGAAAACTTGTCGATCAACGAACTTTGAATTCTCCAAACTAAAAATTTACCGACTAGGACTTGTCTTCATCTCTTCTTCCTTGCCTTTGAAACTTTTCTCTGTCGGTGAATTGGTCTGTCGGGAAACCTGCCTGTCGGCAAACCTTCGAGTTCACGAACTGTTGAGTTTGCCAACAAAAGATTTCTTTGCATTATATAGCCTTAAATAATTCTTCCCTCCCGCTATCTCCTTTTGTCGGCAAACTAGCCAATTGGTGAAAGAAAGGTTCACCAAACTCAAATTTTTCCGACTAAGGAAAAACAAGGGAAAACTACTTAAAAATTTTAGGATTTTGGAAAGGAGACTTTCTTCCATTTAAGCTTTTTCAGATCAAATATTTTTGATGGAAGAAAGGTGGGATTTTTTAGGCTATTTTGGCCTTGGCTAAAATAGGACAACACTCATCATAAGACCATGCAAAACATTTCTTGAATTTTCTCAGCAAGGTAATTAACATTTGTTTCTCATGAGGCTTCAGCTTCTTGCCTATGTAAACCATCTTTGGTGTGTCCTCAGTCCCAAGATTGACACCTTCAACATTTTCTTCAACTGGTTTATCTTTTCTTTTCCATTGATCAACATTTTCAAACATTCTTTCAAGTGCCACCAATCCTTTTGGAATAGTGTTTGTTTTCAATTGTAAAAGTTCACTTACAAACAAGGTTTCCTTATCATCTTCAACCTCCACCATGGGGTGTCAGTAAATTAACCAGTTATCAAACTCATCCACACAATTTAGAAAGTTGTAAATCTTATTGTTATCATTGAAAACCTACCAACTGTAAATATTATCTAGAATTGTTGGTTTGATGAGAATTTCAACAGCATAATGGCATAAAGGAGGAACTGACTGTGGATTAAACATTCATGCAGCAACAGCCATAGCATCTACTTTTTCATTTCCACTTCTCTCAATCCATTCAATACCAATGGCATCAAACAATTCCAAAGTGTCCCAAGTTGCATTTTGATATGATCTTAGCTTGTTGTACTTGGCAGGGTACACAATTTCTGACCTGCTACACTACCAATTCAGAGTCTCCCAAAATTCTCAAAGTCTTAATTCCATGCCTATGAGCCACATTCAAACCCAATAGAAGATATGTGTACTGAGTTATGTTGTTTGTTCATGGAAATCTAACCTAAAATACATCCCAAACTATTCATCATCTAGTGCAATCAAAACAACACCTACACTTAACACATCTTTAGAGTATGTACCATCAAAATGCATAGTCCACAAATCATATGCATCACCAACAGGGGGACACAATGAAGAGAAGAAATAACATCCAATTCTTCATTTTCAAAAAACCCAATGAACTGGCTTATGTCAATATCAAAGAAATTTGCTTCGTCTCCATTGTCTTGCAACAGTCTTCTATGTTTTGATCTTCCACTTTCTTCTCCCTATACATCTTTACTTCAACTCCATGGACAAGAATAGTGGCATATGAAAGATCCATCTAGATACTCCCACCCATAGAAGTTGTCCACTTTTTATACAATAACATACCCCACTTGGGAGGACAATCTACAATGATGACATCCATCAAGAATGACTTGTCTAGATATGTTGCAAGTTGGACCTCAGCATCCTTCACTAGGCCAATTATACTAACTTCTCTAGAGTCCATGGAAAAGCATTTTCCATATGACTTAGTCACCTTTAAACCTAGCCCATTCATGATTTACAAAGGCATAACATTGTTGGAAGCACCAGAATTAAGCATGCAATTATGCAATAGCCACCCGTTTATAATTACTGTGGTGTAGAATGGATCAATTCCCATTCAATTGCTAACTATGGATGACCTCAAATAAACATCTACAGTTTCATCTTGGTATTTACCTTCACAATCACTATAAGGAGTGGACAGCAGACTACTTTTGTGCATCTACAACAGTGATAAATGATACGACCCTATCTCTATGCTCAAGAATCCAAAGGGCCTCCCCTAAAGGTAATGAGATTTTGATTTGACTTAAAACTTGTGCCATGTTTATAAGATTATAATTTGGTAATGGGGTATCACATGAAATAGTAATATCAATTGTTCTAGGAATATAGGGTATCAATTGACTGGATGAAATGTCCATACCTTTCAACTCCTTCTTATCCTTGATCTTTTCTGGTTCTTTTGGTGCTCGAGGCTGATCATGCTTGATCTCACTCTTTCACTGATGGGCATCCAATATCAACATCGTATTTGTTTGTACATTAAGAACTAAGGCCTTTCTGTACAAGGATTTTCTTCTTCTCTTGCACTTTTCTTTTAGGAATATTGTTGTCCTTCTTTTCAACACTTAGCCACACATTTTGTTTCTCATTTATTGTTCTAGTCTTAATTGTCTTCACAACAGGTTTATCTTGAACAGGCCACACTTGCCTATTTCTCAATTCATAACCACCCTAAACCTACATTATGGTTGCATCAGTTAGGGCCCTCACATCCTCATTAGATGGCTTGGACATCTTATATTTATTTTGCATGATATCTCTCAAGTGCCCAAAATCATGGGCTGACAATTGACATTTCTTTCAACCTACATCATAATCATATTGAAAAATATGATCATCATCTTCAGAGCTGTCATAGTCAGCATCCTCACCTAATTGCTCATATTCTTTAGTATCAAACTGATTTTTCTCATCCTCATAATACTCAGATGCACCTTCATTTGCAAATTCTTCTTCTTTGCATATCGAATGAGAACTGTACAATTAACTGAGCCATGTAGAAGACAACACGCATTACATCAGGGCGAAGACTCTTGATATTTTATGTGATCTTTTCTTAATAGATCAAGTGTGTCTTTCTCAAGTTTCTTGAAACTAACCTACCTAGGGGTTGCTTGTCTGTCATTTTTTTGTGATCTTTTAGACCAATCTATATTGTAAGGTTTGTTATGCAATCTTTGACCTTCATTGAAATGAATTGTAGCACCCTACAAAGGCAACCCTTTCTCATTCTGTGCCATTTTATAGGACATCTTTCATAACTCCCATGACTTTGTCCAGTTTGTCTTCTATTGTGAAGAGTTTGCTGAAGGATGCCCTATTTTTTCTAAGATATCTTCACATCAAACCTCTTAACATGTTTTCTTGAAGCCCTCAGGTTTCTTTCTATGTTAACGGCTATAGCATAAGCTTTCCTCAATGTTTGAGGACTCTTATCCCTCAGAAAATAACTGATCTTAGAATCAAATGCACCATAGTACAACACTAAACACGTCAATTCACATCGATTCATTAGTCCTCAGATTAGTAGATACCTTTCTCATTGTCATGATAAATCTGATGTTGAAGTTTGCAATAGTTTCATTAATCCCATTATTTATTATAGTGAGCTCATGGATGGAAAACTTAGGGTCAATCCTATCTCAATACTATAGTCTAAACACCCTCATGAATTCTTCTCATGAATCAATATTGTTATCAAGAATAACCTTATACCATTCCTTGGCACTTTCCTCCAATGAGTGGACAAACAACTTCATCATCACATCTTTGTCCTCAATCTTGTACTCATCTGTGACATTGATGAACTATCTCAAATGCTCCTCACTGGTGACTACATTTTTTCCTTGAAATATTTGTATTTTCCCCCTTATCTTGTTTGGAATTGGTTTGGAATAATTGGGTATACTGAAGAAATCTAACTGCTTGTATCTCTCTGCTCCCAAGGGATGTCTTGGTGGAGGAAACCTCTGAACCTACCTTTAAACTATAGGTTTGGGATATGGAACATTTTCATACTACTAATTTACATGCTTTTGAGGTGGTTGATTCAAGATTTGGTGTGCACAAGTCATGTTCCTACCCTGTTGGCCTATATGTTGATGTTGTCTCTGATTTGCTGCATTCTAAGCAAGTTGAGCCTGCTACAAATCAAATCAAAACTGCACCTCTCTCTGCCTATTCCTAATATCATTGAGTAAATCTAATTCATCATAGAGAGTCCTTTCTCTTTCCTCAGTATCAGGCTATTCTAGTTGATCTTCCTCATCAGAAATGTTGTCATGATGATCTCTAAATGACCTCATGGACAAAGTAGGATGCTAAGTATGTTAGTGAGCCTCTTCACTAGGCATGGTGAATGTTCTTCTATCTACATTATGAGATATATCTCATCTTCCCTTTCCCATAATGTTCTCATTTATTCAAACATCAAACTCATATTTATTCATTCTGAATATTTTATCTACAAAGTCCTAAGAAGTGTACTGAAACTAATTTTTGAAATTACCAAATGTGTCATTTCCACTAGAAGTACCTACTTAACCTTGGGCATTGGGATTTCTTTCTCTCCACCTATTTCATTGGCTTCTTGAGTGGTCTAAAGATCTTTCATGTGCTAACAGATCTTTGGGCCTTCTCCTACAATCCATCTTAATTCCTTTATGATCTAAAAACTGATTTCTAGGTTTGACTAAACAGAGTCACCACTCCCCTGCTAGGAAGAAATATTTATATTTTTCACTATGTTAAATGACTACAATAATCACAACCAAAAGTAAAGTGTTCCCCAACAATGGTGCCAATCTATTGGTGTAAGTTGACAAGATGCCAAACTTATCTGACAAAATACAAACTATAAATTGTTGTTACTAAGGGTTAAAAATATGTTTACAGTTGCTTACAACCTGGAAACGGATAAAGCAAACTATCCCCAATAATGGTGCCAATTTGTTGGGTCCCAAAATAGCTAATCCCAATCCCTAGAGCACTTATTCAATCTCTGAGGCTAGGGATGCCGTCAAGGAGGTGAAAAGGGGGTTCATCGATAGGATGAAGGTGATTAATGACCAATTGGTAGGAGTGGGTAATCTCCTCTTCACTTTTGGTTCAACTAGACCAAGGAGGCTATTTCCTAGAGGTATCCCTTAACATGGATTAATTATCATGTAGGATGTATGCTAGACAAAACAAGAATAGTGATACCCAAAATGTATTTCTAGACCTTATAATTGTCACTGGTTTAGATAGAAGCTCACTACGTCAAATAACCTCTTCATAAGTTAAAAATTGCATTATTGCAGCAATGCAAGATGTAGGTATACATGTATGTTTTGAAAAGGATAAAACACATATGATTTCCTAAAAGATATACCCTGAGTTCAACACAAAACAAGGATGCATACAGAATTATAGCTATACTTCATACTTGATTTATTATTTTTTATTTTTAATGGGTGTAGGTGATCATAGGCCTCTCAAACCCATGCCTATCCATTGGGCTACACACTCTCATGTTTATCAAAGGAAAAAAATTACAAAGGGGTGTATGATTGCCTATCTAATGGGTTCAGATACATGAAAATCAATATCAAACCATGAGAATACTTATTAATCCAACACCATACAGCATTCATCCATACGCAACACTGAAATGACCATTTACAAAAGCTTGAAATGAATTAAGAACTATCACATTCATTCAAATCAAATATTACAATCACACCACAAAATGTGGCAAGAGAAAACCCTAACTACACTTAGAGTTTTTCCTAAAAGAACACTTACAATAGTGGAGAAAAATAATGATTGACATCAAAATAACAACATGTTCCATGTACACTTTTGATAACTTCTTTCTGAAGAATTGAAACTGATCATTGGTCAAATCCATAACTACCTTGGACACCTGGCACATGAAGAGAAAAAATTACCCAAAAATGACCAACCCTTTGAATGAGTTCCAAACATGTATTTATATCCTTTTCAACTCAAATCTAATGATGGAATGGGTGGGAAAACCCTAAGAATCCCACCAACTGCAATAAATACATCAATTTCAATCACCCATTTCGCATTAATGGTGACCTGTCACAGTTTGGCATCCATCTAGGAGTTGTAGGAAATATTTCTTTTTATTTTTTACGCATTTTTACAAATTGTGAAATCCGTGGGGGTACTGGATGTGGAAGTTTTGGGGGATCCTAGACATATACGAATCTTCACTGAAACTATACCCAAAAAAACTTGAAGGAGGCACAACTTCTAGGGGGAACATGACATGGCAGGGATCCAAGGCAAGACAAGATGTGTAATGGGAAAGAGGATGAGAAAGCAAAGGTTTGGCATAGGACAAAAGGTGGAGCTTCTAGGGATGCAGGATGCATCCAAATCCAGAAGAAATCCATGTAGGAGGAATGGAAAGGAAAGCAAGTGGAGATTCTAGGGGGAAGTGAAAAGTGGAAGTTTAAGGTAGGACAGGGTATGTCCTGAACAATGTTGAAGACTCTCCAAAGGGACAGGAAGAGTGGGCGAAGATTCTAGGGGTATGTGAATGCAGAGCTAAGGAAGGGTTTTGTATTTGTGGAGGATCAAGGAAGATGTGGATACATCCTTGTTCAAGCCTAAGATGCACCAGAGAAGACCTGAAAGGTGAGGCAGAGAAATGAGAGGAGTCTGGAAAAGTGGAAGTTCTAGGGGGAGTGGAAACATCTAGATCCTAGTCACAGGTCCACCGAAGGGGCAAAAGAAAACTCCATGGGAGAAAGTGGTGGAATAGAGGAGGCGAGGAAATAAGGAGGACAGGGATATCCTGATCACCCCAAAAGTCCCACAATGTCCTGAAGGGGGAAAGTTTTGCCAGGACAAGGAAACTTAAAAAAACTTATGATTTTTTAGGGTTTTTTTTAGAGTTCATGGAGTTTAGGCATGTTTTTAAAACCATTCAAGGCACACAAAACGAGGAAAACACATAGGGATCTCTTAGGAAAATTTTGAGGAATTTGACAAGATTTTGCAATGTCGAGGCATGAAAAATACAAGTCCCAACATAACTTACATAAGAGTAAATGTAGCCATAAGCTAACTACTCATAACCATATACACACATAGGATTAGGGGTGTAGCATGACCCCCACCTTTACAAAAGTGGTGTCCTCAACATTGATCAATTTTGTAGTAGCTTCTATATGAAATCTTCAACATCTTACATGGCATCTTCAATCAACAAATACTTTCATTTAATTAGATACTTTAAGATTGTCCATGTCCTCATCTTCTCCATGTGTGTTTGGAAAATTAACTTCAGCTTCAAGATGTGTCTTCCCTCTACGTCTAGCTTAGGTAGCATTGTCTATGTTAGAATCTTGTATTGATCCACTTGCCTCTTCATTATGTTTTGTACCTTTACCTTGTTCTTCTTGAGACAAGAGGTTTATGGTGGTGAATGTGTTCTTCCATTTCTCTAAACTTTTTGTGTGCCTTCAAACAACAGGTGTAGGATGTTAGATGGTACCCCATCATTGATTGAATGGCCTAATCAAGATCTCCTTTAGGAAATAATGTTTTTTTAAATTGATCCAAGTAGTGATAATGCATGGAAAGATGTTATTGGCTTGACTTCTCCACCTTTTTCTTATTCATCATCTTCTTCTTCTCCTCCTCATTCTACCATGATGAGGCTTAACCAAGAAAAATTCATTTTTTTATGACCCAACCTTGATCAAATGATTTCAAAAAAAAAAAAAAACACCCCAAAATTAAAATATCAAAAAGTAGACCCCTAATTATTTTCTCCAAGATTTCCAAAAATGTAAACAAATGTAAAAAAATTACACAAATTGCACCCTATATGGTGAATTTATGAAAAACCCTAAAATTGTTATAACTTACTAAAAATGACTCCAAATTCCTCCAAATCTGTTCTATAGGTGTCTTAATGCAGCCTTGTTCAACTCTCTATAAATTTGGAAAAAATCCACTAAATTGTAGTCCTAGGAGGGAAAATGGTGGAAACCCTATTCTACAATAACTCCCTTAATTATGTTGCTATTAACATCAAATTAGGAGTACAACAACTACAATATACCCTTGACTAGCCCTTAAAATATCTTGAAAAGATTCACCAAAATGAGAGAAATATGTACATCCCAAAATGGCCTCTAAAATAAATAAAAGTTACCTTATTGATTGCCTTCACGATGCCAAGATCATGTTCTAATACCACTTGTAATGAAACAACTTGCACAATAGAAAAATATAATATAAAATATGTCCCAAATATTTGATAATAATATGCCACTTCAAGGGGGGCAACCTCCTAATCCACTTCGAAGGGGATACCTCCAATAGTATTCATTAAGAACACAATACTCAATATGATGATAATAACTAACCTCTACCTCCTATATATACTATACTTATGCAATGGATGCCACCCAGGCTGACCTCACTATCTATATAAGACTATATTAATTATTATATAACTTAAATAAGATTGTAGATATGATATTTACACAGTCCATGATTGAGTTTTTGAGCTTCTGGAATTAAAAGCAATCACACAGTAATTCTAGAAGCTCAAAAACTCAACTTAAATAAGAGTTAAGGTAGCCACAAGCTGACTACTCATAACCATATACACACTATAGGATTAGGTGTGTAGCAATATGCACCCCAATACATTATTTATTACTACCTAATACACTATAATACTATGCACCTAATGTACATTACATTCCATCCCCCTTAAATATGTTTCACCCTTAAAACATGTGAAAAAGCTAGAAAATAAAACTATTACAAATTAGTACAAATATGATGTTGAGCTTGCTCATCCAACCATCCATATGCAATCTTGGTAGCAGGTTGTGCTTGATGGTACCTAGATCCCATCCTTGATCCATACTCATTATTATTCCATGCACCACTACGAAATTTCCCATATTTTGTTTTGAGTAGCTATTGCTTCTATAATTCCAATGGCACATGTAATTACTCATTTGGTTCCATGTATACCCATAGTGATTAGACTACTAATTGAATGTAGTACCATGTCTTTATGATGGTTGCTTCATATATTCTTGCCTCTCACAATGATGTGGATGTCTGCATGTTGCATTGTTTTCTTTCATTCAATCTTTACCCTTTGTGTTTGTTGGCACATGAAGAGAAATAGGTTTTGCCTCTTTTTTTTTTCTATTGTGTCCTCCTCTACTTCCTTTTTTTCTTCTATGCATGGTTGCTTAGATTCCTAAACTTGTTTTACCTTAATATTAATTTGGTCTCCATTATGTGTAATATCCTACAATATAATTTTTTCTTTCTATACCAAAGCTTTATAAATTTCTTTTGCATGTTAATGTTGATTGTTCCCAAAGATTCTAACCAAGGATATCTAGGAACAATATCCAACCCATCCATATCCAAACCATAAAAATTAGAATGCAAAACATATTTATTTGTAAAGAGCTTTAAATCTTCAAAAATTTGAATATCCTACCCCTCTATTTGACTATTCCTGATTTGTTTTTCTTATAGTTGTAGTTGCTTGACTAAGTCCATGCTAATGAAATTATACATGCTTCTAGGATTTATAGAAACAATAACCCTTGCATTTTGAATGCATCCATGAAATTGAAGGATTGAATCATAAAATGTTAAGAACCTCACATACAAAATATAGAAATAATGCAATAATAGAAGAGAGATCTCACAACTCAATAATAGAAATACTCAAATGTATTCAGAAAATAGATCAAACCCTTGAGGTAGGACAACACCATACAATATTTTTCATTGGAAGGAAGCCACTCCACTCTATATCTCAATATGAGACCCAAAGACATACAATAATCTTGATATGCTCATATGAGTCTTGCCTACAATTACCACTTACCCACATATGTGGGATAATTACTTCTATTCTAATTAACTAGTGGGGTGACTTACAATGCATATGCACCCCAATACATTATTTATTACTACCTACAATTACCACTTACCCACATGTGTGGGATAATTACTTCTATTCTAATTAACTAGTGGGGTGACTTACAATCCATATGCACCCCAATACATTATCTATTACTACCTAATACACTATAATACTATACTATAGTCAAGAATACAAAGCAATTCAGAATGTGTGTTTAAAAATGAACTATAAGTGAGTATATATGATATATTACCCAAGGGACTAAAAACACAAGAAATGTGGGATAATGCATAAAAAGTCCCCAAGTAAACTTAACCTAGTGTGAAAAGGGACTAAGTGGAGAACTAGCTAGGAAATGAACTAGTTAGGAAATATACCCTATTGACACTAAAACCCCCCTTAAATGCAACTTAGGGGAAAAAGAAAGGATGGGTCCCAAAAACAGGGCCTAATGAGGTACCCATGTACAAAAGATCTCCTCAAAACATAAGAGAAGCAAAAAAATCCAGTGGAAAAAAACTCTCCCAATGAGAGGAAAATGCAAGAAGGGCTAAGTGACCCCGTGAAGAAATGTCCTACACTCCCAAGAGAGACCAAAGATGGACATACTTGCTCTTAGTCAAAGGTTTGGTGAAGATATTTGCAACCTGCTCTAGTGTGGGACAATAGTTCAAATCAATGACCTACTCTTGTATCAACTCCTGAAGGTGTGGATCTTGATGTGTTTGGTCCATTGATGATGGACTGGACTCTTTGATATCTGGATGGCACTTTGGTTGTCATAGTAGATGAGTAATGGCTTATGAAAAGTGATGCCATGCTCAATCAGAATATTTTGAAGCCAAATAACCTCAGTGGTCACATTAACATCTCTCCAATATTCAGCCTCAATCGATGAAAGAACAATGGCATGTTGCTTCTTGCTCTACCAACAAATGGGATTGGAACTAAGGTGAAAATTGTAGCTAGATGTAGACTTGAGATCATCAAGATCACCAGCCCAATCAAAGTCTATATATCCAAATAGATTTGAACTTGTAACTACTACATAATGAATCATGTATTTGTGAGTTCCCTAAATGTAATGCATAATGCATTTGGTAGCCTACCAATGAATCTCATGTGGTTGAAACCATGCCAACTGCAAATGAAATGTTAGGAAAATATGAGTTAGGTAGATGAGGCTACCAACAAGTTGATGATACAAAGTGGCATAAAAAAGTGGAGTGTAACACTTTGCCTCAAGTTTGACTCTAGATAGAAAGGGAGTCGATGCAAGCTTACAATAAGCCATGCAAAAATAAGTTAGAAGATCAAGAGCGTGCTTGGGTTGTGCAAGAGATCCCAAAAGAGATCTAAGTGATCTTGATCCCAAGAAAGTAGTGCAAGAGACACAAGTTGGTCATGAAAAATCTATCATGCAAAGCAGTCTTGACGCTCACAATGATGGATGAGGTGCTCCCTGTGACAATCAAATCATCAACATAGAGAACCAAGAAAAAAAGAGCATCCTCCTATCTCAAGATGCAAACATTTGGATCTAAGTGGCATCTACAGAACCCAACTAAGAGAAGAAAGAAGTCCATCTTGTCATACCAAGTCCGTGGGGCCTGCTTAAGTCCATAGAGAGACTTCCTTAATTGACAAACTGGTGAAGAATCCTAAATGAATCCCTATGGTGGTTCCATGTAAATCTCCCCTTGTAGATCACTGTGAATAAATGCACTCTTCACAATAGCAAGAGCTACAACAATAGCAAGAACCAAGTGAATGGAATTCAACTTGGAAATGAGGGAAAAGGTCTTAATGACCTATGAGTAACCTTTAGCCAGAAGCATGCTTTGTACTTATCAACTAATCCATTCACTGCAAATTTCATTCGATAGATCCACTTACATCAAACCAACTTTATTCCCTTAGGAAGTGGAACAAGATCCCATGTTTTGTTTCGAAGAAAAGAGTAATACTCTTCCTCCATTATTGAATCCCACTCAGTAAATCTTGATGCTTCACGAAAGGACTATGGATCTGAAGCTATGGAAATATAGGAATGTGAATATCCTAGTGTTCTAAGTCGTCAGAGTATCTAAAGGATCCCCAACAAGAGTGCCTATACACTAAAGAGTTTGTCAATCCCAGTAAGGCATAGAAGGGGATGGAGGAGGAGATTCCTTGGCCTCTAAATCTAAATTCTACAAAGGGTGAGGTGGAGCCTCATGATCAACCCTGCAAGTATACAAAGTTGAAGGAAAATCCTTTGGGTCAATATCATTTGAATGCACTATGGAGGAAGGAGGATGTGAGGATGAGCTAGGAGAGCTTTCCTCAAAATGCACACTTCACTCAATAAAGAGCTTGTGTGCCTCAAGATCCAAAAGCCATTATCCTTTGACACCATCTGGGTATCCAACAAAAATGCAAGGCTGACTCTGCAATTCCAAGGTTCTATATTTCTCTAAAGGAATGTGTGCCCATGCAGGAGAGATAAAAACTCTGAAATGCCACACAACAAGTTTCCTACTATACCAGGCTTCAAAGGGAGTGATGCCCTTCAATTCCTTATGTGGAACCCTATTCTAGATGTGAGAAGCACAGTTGATAGTTTCTACCTAATATTCAAGTGTTAGAGAGCAAGCATGGATCATGCAGCTAGCCATCTCTTTCAGAGATATATTTTTTCTCTATGCAACATAATTTTGCCGAGGTGTGTAGGCAACTGAATGTTGAAGATGAATCCCTTCAACATTATAAAATTGTTCAAACTAATGGTTCACATATTCTCTACCATTGTCAGTGTGGAGAATCTTGACAACATTTCCAAATTATTTTTCTACACGAGTCTTGAACTCCAATTTTTTTTCAAACACTTCACCTTTATGTCAAAGGAAAAAGACCCATGTGTATCTAGAAAAATCATCAATGAAAGTGAGCAAGTAGTGAGCCTTGCTGAAAGATAAGGATGGCAATGGACTCGCCAAGTCACTGTGAACCAACTCAAGGACTTCTGAAGCCCTCTAAGCCTTCCCTTGTCAAACTTGTCCTCAAGATGTTTTTCCAAGGCACAACTTGAACAAACACCATCTAAAAAATTGATTCAAGGAAGACCAGTGACCATGTACTATGTACTAGGCTACTGAAGGTGGCAGTAGTTGAGATGGCCAAACTACTCATGCCATAGTTTTCTCACAGAATCTAAATGGGTGAGCAAAATGGTAGAATGTGTATTAGGTACAAAATGAGAGAAACCATAGAGTTGAGTCTAATGGTTGGCCTTACCAATTGCAAGGAGTGCATTATCTTCAAGATCTTTGATGGTGATGAAATCTAGAGTGAATTTGATCTTCTTGCCATCCTGGGTGATCTAGTAGAGGAAGAGAAGGTTGGATGACAAGTCAGGCACACAGAGAAAATCCTCAAGTGTACTAGCGTCAGCATCGACTGATCCCTTCCTAATGAATGAGGTACAGAACAAGGTTCTAAAAAAGAAAATTATTTTTTGTCAAAACCCATATGGTGCGAAGCACCTGATTCTAGAATTTTTTGTTGAGAAGAATCTGTAGAAAAAACAAATGTAGTTGCTTTCCCTTTACCTAATTTTGAAGAAGTGGAGGATTGTTGAGCAACATAGGAAGGCAGATTAATGTTGTTCTTTTCCAGAAGATGTTTCAGTTCATCGATCTGCTTCCCATGACATGAATGCTCCTCATGACCAACCTTCTTACAGTAGTTGTAAGTTGGTCTTTCCTTCTTCTATGAGTTCCCCTTGGATCAAGAGGATTTAGAGTCTACTTTAAGGGTGGATGAGGATAATACCTGATATTTCTATGACTTCTTCTTAGACTTCTAATGTTTCTTTCTAGATTGACCTGGCTCTTTATGTCTCTTTGGTTGACCAGCCAACAAAGCCTGAGACTAGAAGGCTTTAGGATACCCATGGAAAGTAGCTTCCCCTATTCATGCATTAACATCTCAAAGAAAGATGCAAATGATGGCATAGTGTATGTAGCGCCCATAATCAATCTATAAGTATGAAAGTTAGAAACAAAGTTGCCTATTTAGGACCAAGTTTGTTTAGTATATTGAATACAAGATGAATGTCTTTTTTCTCAATGCCACGTGTTTTACATTATGCTCTAAGGTCATTGAAATTTGTGATATAATATTGGATGTCAAATAATTTTGGATCAAGGCTCATCAATTCAATGTCAATCGGATAGCCTTGAACTTCATCAATTTTACCATACAAATAATTTAGTTTTTCCCAAACATCATGAGAATTTGTACAATATTTAATCTAAAATATAGGATCAGTAAAAATGAAACTACGAAGACATCCAAGTGCTTTTGTATGTTCAACATCCATTGTATCTTTTCCTTATCCTATTTAGGTTCATCTACCTTTTCTTCAACATATGAAGTATAGCCTTGTCGCATTAAGGAGTTCCATGCATTCTAATGCCATATTGAGTAGTTGTATGGAGTTTGCAATGGAAACTAAAAGTGACTCATTATGAAGGAAAAACAAAGCACAAGAAAAGAAAGATATACAGGCACAAAAAACACACCAAGAGACCCTACCACCACGAATTCACTCAATCAAAGAATCCCCCCAAAAAAATATGATTTGGCAATTTATAAATCAGTGTAATTACAATATTGGAGTTGTTTCCAGAGTTTTATAATGTCCAAAATGGACCAAATACTGATGGTATAGTTTGAGTTCAAAATTAGAATTTCAAATTACCACCAATACATAGTACTTGAAAAAATATCAACTTTCAAAAAAAGAGTCACCTCAATCCGGGATCGTATGCAAAAGTTAAAATCCTTTGAAGTTTTAAAAATTGTGACAATCCACCAAATCTGATGAGAAAACTGAGTTTCTAAAAAAATGGGATCACTTGGGAAAAAATTATTACACCACTATGAAGAGTGTGAAATTCTACCCCAAATCAAAAAAAATTGTGCCAAAAAAGGTTATACAATCAAGTTATAGCCTTATAAAGTTCAACTACAAATTTCAAAATGCCAACGGAGAGTGGGGCTAAAAATTTTGATCCAATGCTGATGTCAACATGATGTCACTGCCAAAGTTGGTAGAACTACTATCGAGTTTGGAGATGCCACCAATTTTATTTATTGCCAATTGGTTTAGAGGTTTGCTAGAATTGGTTGATTGCTAGCTAAATTTGGTGACCGCTAGTTTAGCAGAATTGCCAAAAAATGAACCAAATTTGGCATGGGTGGTGGTGGTGACTCCTTGGTTGAACTCTGGTGGTGTTGTGGGCAGTGGAGAGGCTACAGTGACGGCTAAGTCTTCTAAGGCAGCGGACCCGCTGCTGAGTCTTGTGGGGACAAAGTTGGTGCCTGCCCGAGGTGGCAATGCGGGGCCCAAAGGTGTCGTAGAGTACCCTGGAACTCTGTGGTACTCAAGGTAAGAGGCATCCACCCAACTAAAAAAAAAGATTTTTTTATAAAGAGCTTTTAAAAGGATTTTAAAAACTACGATATGAAAAAAATTGATAATTTATTTTTAAATAATAATCACAGAAAATATAATATATATTTGAAAAAAAATTGTACTGTATGCACAGGGGGTTGTACGACTTGGCTCCCTTAAAAAGAAATTTGCCTCCAGGGTAAAGTTGTCAAAAATCAACAAGCTTTATATGAAAATAAGGGTTTTTGGGCCTTTCAGATGCAATTACAAGGTCCATTTAGCCTCAAAATGCCTCAATTTTTAATAGCCTATTGGATCTCCCAAGAAAAATACTATTCTTCAACCCTTCACAGATCTCATCTTCGGTGTCTAAATGAGACAAAATTATAGGTAATTCTAAATTACTCAGCTACTTTAAACTCAATGGTGAGCTTAGAATGCCTCCAAAAAACTCCAATATACTTACAATTATCAAACTCAAAGAAAAGAATCCCCCCCAAAAAAACTAAAATTCCTATCACACCTTTCTGATTATCCAAATCATCTAAAAATGCAAGAAAAGAACATAATCAATGCTTCAAGAAATAAATAGTTCTACACTCCTAGATTTCCTAGAATGCTAACCCACAACTCACAACCAGCTTTGATACCATGTAAGATTTGGTTGTAAAGCCACCCAGAATCAAATCCGTAAAGGAAAGGAAGAGCAGAAATCTAGTATTGAAAAAATAAACTATATTATGTTCAATCAAGAATGCAAAGCAATTCAGAATGTGTGTTTACAAATGAATTATAGGTGAGTATATATAGGATATATCACCTAGGAGAATAGAAACACAAACAATGTGAGATAATGTGTAAAAAGTCCCTAAGTAAACTTAACATAGTGTGAAAAGCACCTAAGTGGAGAACTAGCTAGGAAGGAAATGAACTAGTTAGGAAATATACCATGTTCACACTAATAATTACATTCCATCCTTAAACATGTTTCACCCTCGAAACATGAGAAGAAGCCAAAAAATAAAACTATTGTAAATCATTATAAATATGATGGCATGCTCGCTCATCTATCCAACCATATAAATCTTTGTTGCAGATTGTTCTTGATGGTACCTAGATCCAATCCTTGATCCCTATCTATTCTGATTTCATGCACCGCTATGAGAATTCCTCCTATTTGACTCAAAGTATTTATTATTTTTATGATTCCAATGGTGCCCGTAATTGATCATTTAGTTCTATATATATCCATAGTGAATGTTCTTGGGTAAAAGTACACACATGTGTCACACTTTAGGCTAATCAAATAATTTTGGCCGAGTAGGAGTCGCCCGAGTAGGAGTCAGTCGAGTGGTATTCGGTCAAATCAATGTGGCACATTTTGGCACCGATGTAGCACGTATAATCTTGATTGAGTGGGTTTTGGCCGAGTCCTTTAAAAATAAAAGCAAAAAAAAATAGTTGAGGCATTGTATTTTGCATTTTCGGCCAAAAAGCTTGCATCTGGACATTGCTCGCTTGACACGCTCCAGCCTATAAATCATTCAACCCAAGTAACATGTTTCATTCGACTTTAAATGATATCGAGCAAGAATTATTTTTTTTCAGCTCAGTTATATGAACTTGTTTGTTTTTTGTTTGTCTGTATTGTTGCTTTTGTTAAACCCTAGCATTTCTGTCTGTATTGTTGTTTTTGTTAAACCCTAGCATTTATGTATGTATTGTTGTTATTGTCTGTTTGTTTGTATGTGTGCATTTGTTAACCCTAGGATTTCTTCATCTTTGTTAACCCTAGGATTTCTTCATCTTTATGACCTCACAGGCCGCTATCTTGCTTGGTTTCAATTTGTATTAAAAACTGTGTGGTTTTATTGATGCGGACAAACGGTAATGTAGGAATTGTTGTCTGACTAACTAACTTTTCCGTGGCTTTTGGAGCTGGGTTTTCTTTCTTTCAGATATTTGTATTAAACAAAACAATGGCATTGAATCATTGCTCCACCTCACTTCTAACCTTAAAAATCTCACCACTTACTTCTAGGTTGGGTCAAAAAAAAATTTATTTCGGACCTTAAAAATCTCACCACTTACTGTAATTGATCTGGCTTCTTTGAAACCAATTTTTTGTTGAATGAAAAATATGGGTTGGGTGACTTCAATTTGGCTGACAAGGCATCTACAAAATGGGCTGCAACTCATTCTATTGAATTACCACTCTTGCTAACTATTGAATAAAGCCGCCTCAGCAAATTTTCTGCCAAGTCTTTCTTATTCTCTGCAATGGAAGATGTTGCATAGAACCTTATGAAAGTAAATTACAATATAGATTTATTTGGAAGTTCCATCATTTTGTTTAGAATAGCTTCTTTTGAAAGTAAATTACAATATAGATTTATTTTAATAGTCAATTAATCTCAAACTTGCCCAAATTAGTGATATTTTATTAGTATATTACAGATTTAAAATAGTTAGAGCTTATTTTATAGATGTTAGTTGTCTACCTTCAATGGATAATTGAAACCAATTTATCAACAACCTAGTTATGTGGACATTCCTCAAAATGTAGACTCAAGAGCACAATTCTTGAAGTGTACTGTATCATGACAATCTACCTCTTTCTCAGATCTACCACAAATTCTTAATACATTCTAGATTGTTTACTATCAAGTTTTATTTAAATGTGACCCTCCATTGGAATATGGAGAGCATTAAAGTGATGAATCTTTTAGAATGCCAATGGAGTAATCTCGTGTGTGATCTAATGATTCTTTAGGGTTCAATACCAAGGTGACACTCTTGAGAATCTTTTGATAACTACACCATAAACCTCATACAACAACATAGGCATCTCATTTTTATGACAATTTGACAACACCCTTATGGCAATTTAATGGTTTTGACAGTTCATTGTATGGGTATGTCAAGGCTTTAAGATAGTCATGAAAAATATTTCTCATTCTAAAATAGTAATCCCTTGCCTTAGAATAGAACTGCCCTCACTCTCCAAATAACCATGCTATAATTGATGCAAATGGTGATAGTCTTCTAAAATCACAAACTGACCTCTCTTTCACTCCACATGAGGATGAGGGTACAAAAACATGCTATAGTACTTCCATTGTTTGGGTAGTCCCATATAATTAGGGTACTAGAAGTCATTAGTCAAAATATTCCCATAATATCACTATCCTCTCATGGTTAACTTTCATCCTTATGACTGTCCTAAATTATGAGAAACTTCTAGACTCTGGTGGAAATCTATTGAAAATCTCATGATATTCAATGATGTGGTTTCTTTCCATGTTTTAGTATTCAAACCCTCTCAAAATATAATTGTCCTCAAACTGTGGTAACCTTTTAGGGTGATCCTAGATTGCAAAATATAGAGACATCAATGATATCCAACATTAAAATTTATGTTATGGATGAGGTGTAAAAATTGCTATTGATTGTTTGACCATTGAAGTGGATGATGTTTAAGTAGAGTGGTTATAAACAGGGACATTGCCAAATAAGCTTCTATAAATTTTTTGAAGCGCTTCGAAATTACCACTTACGATTTTGAGAGGTTTGAAGTTAGGATGCTCAACTACTTGGTCCTAGAGGGTAAAGTATATTGTTGTACATTGTTATTTTTATTCCCCATCTAATGTGTCTGACCTATATGCTATAGCTAATGGCACATTGCCACTTGGCCTCTTGGCCTTCATTCGAATTCAATTAATCTATCAGTAACTAAATTTGGTATCTGTTGGATTGAAATGCAGTCTCGCAAGACCCATGACATACAATTTCTACATCTTTTGATGTGTTTAAAAATTGGTAAACTAGAATTTTGCATCAGACTATAGGCATAGCACATACTAAGCCCAAGAGAGTTTAGCTCCTAATTTCTATTAAACAACATGTCTCATGTCATTTATAAGTTTATGTGCCCCTAAAAAGTCTGTCGCACACATTGAGGTTTTAATTCAGATGAAAACCCATCTTCAATGAATTGGTAAAGCGTTCTAAAGATTTAGTTGCTTTTCCCTCATTACAAAGACCAATAATAAGAAATATGTATGTAGGTGATGTAGCGTGAAGTTTGTTTTCTTGAATAATAGAAAAAAGTGTCAAGGCATCATCTAGTCTACCACCTCTATAAAGACTGAAAATCAGAATACGGTATGCTCCAAAATCTGCATTACTTTGATTTACATATATCTGCAACACAGTTCTAAAACCTTCTTCAAGATTTTAATGATACACAGTAACAGTTATTACCACTTACCAGAGAAGCAGCTGCGTTGAAATTTCAATGCTACACAATAACAATCATTACCACTTACCAGAGAAGTAGCTTCCTCAAGATTTCTTTCAATGATACACAATAAGAAATATTAACACTTGCAGAAGCTAACAGAACCTTGTTCTTAAGTAGTTTAAATATTGATTAGGATTATAGAGATCTTTTAAAAAAAAGATTTGGTTACAAGCCCAGCAAAGGAGTGACTGTTGAATGCCCTATGATTGATAGGAATTAAGTTCTTAAGTTGAAATTTCAAATTTTATGGCATTACAGGAAATTCTCAAAACATAGAAATGGATTCAATGATTTGGCATACATGGAAGGCAGATCCCCCTATTGGGGATGACTGGAGAATGCCAAGGCCTCACCAAAATAGTGAACATAAAACCTAAAAATTGCCCCCCAAAAAAGATCATTTTGTCACATTTAGGATTTCATTTCATTGTGCTTTGCAATTGCAATCTATTTAGTCACATTTAAGGTTTCATTTCTTTGTGATTTGTACTTGCAGTTTGTTCAGTCATGTTTCATTTCAACACCAATTTCGTCATGATTTGCAACTAAAGTCACAAACAAAGTTGTGGAATCCATAGTCCCAACTAAAAGCAAAAATGGAAATTGCTGAAATTGCACAAATTTCCTATCAAAAATATTTTACGGGACAATTTACATGCACTGTAAACTCTCAAGAATGCACTTGAAGCTCTCTCAATTCAATCTGCACCTTATACATTGGAAATTGGCACAACTTTAGTGAAAAATTTTATAAAATATTAACATTTTTTTAATAAGAGAATAGGTCCCTGCCTATTTCATTATATAGATAAAGATCTACAAAATATATCTAGCTGCCAAAGGCTATCCTGCATGGCCAACCAAAGCTGATATTCATAATTTACAATGATTTGGCAATTCTCATAGACCCCAAAAAGACTTAAACAAACCTGAAAACTAGATGGATATACTAAAAAAAGTCAAACAACAATCGAAGAACTAAGAGGACTACATTTGGTTACCATTGCCGACAGCTGAACCCACCAGCTCTATTGTATCTATCTTGATTCGTGAAGGGATGTGGGATCTTGGCCACAACCACTTGAAGATTCTCCAATTCCAGCACTTCCCAAACCACTTGAAGGTTCTCCCCAACTCACAACAACCTACATTCAAGCTCAACCACAACAATCAAGAATGGTACTTCTCTAAATTCCACTCCAGCACCTAGTCTAACCTCTTGTTGAAAGTTCCAATCAACTACAACAACCATGTGAAGGCCTAGCCTGTATTTTTCTCTTACAAAACATTATTCCACTCATATCATTGCCTTTATGGATTGTGTGAGCCTCAAAATATTCAATAGGAAATATGAGGAGACTATCGAATTAACATGGCTTGTCATGTCCAAATCCATTTTGGTGAGGCCTTGGCATTCTCCAGACATCCCCAACAAGGGGATGCTCAAAATCTATTTCCAGAATCTGCAATAACCATATTTGTTGATGGGGATAAGATTCTAAGTTTGTAACTGTTGGGAGTTTCTTTCTTGAGTGCATACCCACTGAATATGATGAAGACTTTATGTTTCTTAATTGTAACCTTTCCTCACAATGGATGCATTAAAGCTTTCAAAACAAATTAAGATTTCTGGACTTTGCAAATATTTTTGAAAACATGTTCATTGAAGTGTATTTCTTCCAAAGATTTGTGTAATGCTCAAAAGGTGCATTCAAGCTAACGGAATGTATTAAAATTTATTCAAAAAAGAAAACTCAAACAATGACAAAATTAAGCAAATTAAATTAGTAGATGTACAAAATTAAATTGTTTGAAATAGACAATTATGTGTTGAATTATAATTACAAAACCTTATCTGTACCACTCGGTATAGTTGCATTAGGATGGCCATGTTGAACCTATTCATGACTAATATGTTTCACCAACATCAATGATAACTAGTACTTTGGAAGTTGTGGAACAACATCTATATACACACCTACATCAGAGAAGAAATTGTATGTTGATAGGCGAGCACAACACAACATCCCTATCTATTCTGATGTAGGTGTATAGTTGATACATTTGTTCCATAGTCCAAAATAGACACTATCAATGATGTTAGTGAGACATATCAGTCATCAAGTGTAGAGAATCGGTTCAACATGGCCATCCTAATGCTAGAAGATAGCACCACCAACAAAACACCTACCCACATGAATATGAACAACCATCACTCACAAAAAAACCTAAACAATCACAACTAGAAAGAAGAATAGCCACCAAAAGATAATAAGTTAATATTCTACTGATGTCCATAATAGGAAATAAAATGCACAATCCCTAGATGCTCCTACATCACATTCTATAGAACATCATATAAATACTAAGCTTCTTGCCCCACACAAAGGATCTATCTAATCATTAAAGAACTTCCTTGAGAGTAAGGCCTCTAGGGTAAGACAAACAAAAAAAATACCAACCACTTTCAACCTATTTTATTACTTCTCAATCACAAATACCACATCTTTATTAGAGGCCAAGGAAAATATAAAAGATTGCTCTCCTTGTTTACCTTTTACTTGCTCTTGTGCTTGACTAGGCCAAGGAGTTCCATGAGAGAGAACCTGATAAAGGAGAAGCATAGTGGGGGATTAGCTGGACACTTTGGTCGAGATAAGACCATTGCTATTGTTGGTGAACATTATTACTGGCCACAAATGCAACATGATGTGAGAAAATTTGTGCAGAGTTGTAGAGTGTGTCAGATGCCAAAAGGAACTAGTTAGAATACATGGCTATATCAGCTTTTACCTATACTAGAGAAGCCATGGGATGATATTAGTATGGATTTTGTTCTTGGTTTACCAAGGACACAGAGAGGACATGATTTTGTTTTTGTGGTGGTGGACAGATTCTCAAAGATGGTACATTTTATTCCTCGTAAGAAGACTAATGATGCTATTCATATTGCAGAGTTATTTTTCAGGGAGGTGGTGAGACTACATGGTCTACCTAAGAGCATAGTTTCAAATCGAGATACCAAGTTTGTTGGTTATTTCTGGAGGACATTGTGGAAGAAGTTGAAGACAGATTTGAAGTTCAATTCTACACACCATCCACAGATTGATGGACAGACCGAAATGGTGAATAGGAGTTTGGGTAACCTACTACGATGCTTAGTAGGAGATAAGCCCAAGCGATGGGATTTGATTTTACCATAGGCAGAATTTGCTTACAACAATTCTGTCAATAGGAGCACAGGTAAATCTCCATTCCAGGTTGTGTATGGGAGTAGCCCAAGAATTGCTTCCAAATTGAGGAGGATGGATAAGGGGGAGAAGAGTCGTGTCGAAGCTAAAAATTTTGCTGAGCACATGAAGAATTTGCACGAAGAGGTAAGAAAGCATATCCATAAAATGAATTCTCAGTATAAGGCTAAGGCAGATCAGAAGAGGAGACATAAGGAGTTTTAGGAGAGTGATGAAGTCATGGTTCACTTGAGAAAAGAAAGATTTCCAGTTGGTGCATATAATAAGCTGAAGATGAAGAAATTTGGACCATGTAGAATTCTAAAGAAGCATGATTTAGGAAATGCATTTGAGGTAGAGTTCCCTGATGACATCAATATTTCACCAGTGTTCAACATTTCAAATTTGATAGAGTATCATGATGATGGACTTGATCAAGGAACACAGTGGGACATTCCGGCATCTACTTCAGAGAAGGAGGAGATAGAGGGCATTATGGATAGCCGTGTGGGTAAGAGTACAAGAAAAAAGCAGTATACAGAATACTTGGTGAAATGAAAAGGAAGGCCTATTGAAGATTCATCATGGTTATTTGAGACTGAGGTTAACCGTTTTGGTTTCCCTCTAACTCATGAGAAGTGACAGGGTCACTTTTCAAATTACCCTGGGTGTCTAATGCAAGAGCATCCAGGGTGTAAGAGCAATCTTGCATCAACCAAAAAAAAAATGTTGCTTCTTTTCAATAAGGACTAAATTTCGCAAGGTTACTATTTTTAGTAAGTTTGTATTTGTGTACGGTTGGATACAAAATCTTACACAGACCTCTAGAATGGTGAATTGAAGCTAATGGTGAAGAAATCACTTCAATATCATTTGTCATTTGTGAGATATTAAAATTTCAAATTCCAAAAATCCTATTGAAATATTTGAAGTCAAATTTGAGGCACTTAGAGGCTCCGGATGGGCCCGAAATTTGATGGGAAACTCAAGCAATCTACCTTTAGGTATTGCTTGTACACAACCGTCTTTTCGAGATCTTTTCAAAAAGGTATTATAATTGAAAATCCAACGGTCGGATCAAAAGTTATGGCCCCGTGAAGTTGACTTATTTTTGGAGGGAGATGTAACTTTCAAAATTAAGCTAGTGGCCACCAAAAAGGGCTATATATGACCATTTTTGGGAACCCTTAGGGAGTAGCGTTAAGGGGGAAGGTGTAGAGTCAAGAAAAGGGCAGGAAAATAGAAACCCTAGTTGATTTGGGGTTACAGAAGGCTGAAGATTCCAGAGTCTTGAGAGTAGGAGTTGTAATGTGTTGTAGCTTATAAGGGATTCATCCTCTAATTGTATTTGAGCTTCTGAAATGTAATGTTTTGCCCTTATTAATAAAATATCATTCTATTTTCTATGTGCAATTTATGTTATTGTGTGTTTTACGATTTACCCCCTTCATCATTTTCCTTGCATCTTTCTTCCATTATGTAGTTATGAAAAGTTGAATCATGTAAATTGCCCAAGCTTATCTTTGAATATTTTTCCTTTGCATGCAAATCAAAACTCTGTGTTTATTCAGATGATCTATAGATTGCATTTTTATATTTTTGTATGCTTAAAAGAAAAATGCTTGTACATATTTAATTTTTTTGTTTTAATTAAATGCAGATCTCTTATATCTAGATATGGCTGATGATGAGGCATCTCATCATTCCACACAATCTCAGCGTGAAACTGGGGCTAGGAATAAGTTTTATAATGATAGCATATCTAGATTAGATAATGCTTTGAAATGTTTGGACCAAACAATATAGAACTCACCAAATTTGGCTAATAGAGATAGATTAGTCAATATTCAGTCTGAGATTATACATATTATTGAGATGATAAAATCATATAATCCAGATGATGATATTAGTACTGAGGAGTTTTATAGATCCCTTTCTAGGACTATTACTGACACAAAGAATATCAAATCTATTTCTCATAGAGTTTCATTACATAATGTGCATAGTATTGTTGATGGTGTTTTTAGCACTCAACAACGTAGGTATGATTGGTGGGATCACACCTCTCTTAAAAAGTATCCTACCTTAGGTAAGACTACTCCAAGGTTTCTATAGCTAGGTCTTAGCTTGCTTGGAATCTCTCAGTTGGAATGTACTAGCTATGGTGACAAGGGGTCTTGCGTGCAATTAACAGATTTGGATAGCATTTCATGCAAACCCTTTATGATTTTAGTTGGTAAGACAATATCAAATGCTGCTAAATACCTAAACTTACAATCGTCTTCAAAGAAAATGCAAAAGGAGATAGGGTTTTAGAGAAATCCTAAGTGACATTCACAATATATGGACTGCTGCAAGTAGACAAATGCTCTGAAATTTAACTAGTTTTCTGAGTTACCAAACTAAAATGGATGTTATAACACTACAGAAAATTATGTTATCTTCAATGGAGATGAAGAGATTTTCATATTACATTCATTCATCAAATACCCAACAATGGCACAATTTAATTAATGAAATGCAATTGAACTAAGCACAAATTGATCATATCGGGCTAACTTTACATAGTCACCTACCATCAGCAAGTAACTAAAAGTATGGACTAAGAGCATGTATCAGATACCTTCAACGAACCATGAACATTGCAAAAGCACAATTAATTAACCATTGGAGATCAAGAAGTGAACCATGAAAACCAGATAAGCAAATACAACCTAGAAATTCTCAAGAGAACTACAGAAACTTGCTTTGTATTAACTTCAAATAGCAGAGTATCAACAATTTGGCATCAAGAGTCCTCCCTCAAATAATGGAAATGGCAGCCCTTTTATATAGGCAAGGTGCCATACTAAGTTTTTGAATGGACGGTGGAGATTAACTTGACACCAATGGTCTAGATTTACATCATTAAATACATTCATAATAGCTCATGACAATCCTGGATTACATTTTGTCTCTTATGAAAAAGACGAAAAATGACCCGCAAATACATTGAACCTAGACAATTTGACTACCCAATTGAATATATATATAGAAAAGACCTTTTTCAAGGCATAATAATGACAAAATAGCATCACATGACCTTCCAAATATAGCAATTTACATTAGTGACAGGATTATATTTCAAAATATTCAAAAGAATATACTAAGATTCATCATCCAAATCTACTTTGTCTTCTTCTGCTATTTTGTTGTGGTAGCTAACCTAGGCTGATAATGCCAGATTGATATCTGCGGGGTCTGGGTTCTTGAGGTGATTGGCCCGATATCTGACCATCTCTAATTCTTAGCTATACTGATTGTATATTTTCACTATCTCTGCCTTTCCTTTATGAAATGCATTGAAGTCAGTTCTGAGGTCACTGACTCTATCCAATCTAGTCTCCACATCCAATTCAGCATCTTCAAAAACCATTTTATGTAGTTTATCTTTACACCCTTTTACATCATATGGTGCCAAATCATCACAGGCCATCACCAGGCAATCTTTTAGTGTGTCATTTATTTCATAAATAAGAGTCAAGATATTTTCATCTGTTCCTTTGTAGGCCTCCCTAATGCTGTCAAAAACTTCCTTTCTCAACTTTATTTGTCGATACCAGTCAATGGCTTTGTGCAATCTATCCCCTGTCAAAATATTTTCAGACAATAGTGTCTGAGCAGGCAAGTCTCTGATTGATTGCACTCGAGGAAATACCTAAGAATAGTATTCATTAAAAGAATCACATTCCTCATGCAAGTCTTTCCAATGTTCTTGAAGTTGAACCAAACTCTTATGAAATCCAGCTAATGCATCAATTGCTTCGCATCCCTTCTCACATACTCTAATTATCCATTTATGGGTTCTTGTCGACAAAGTCCGGACTTCACCAAGTTTAGACAATTCATCTTTCGACAACAAGGTAGGCATTGTCCTTAACTCACCATCAAAGTCTGTAGGTGTTACCAAAAATTGCAAGCATGCTCGAAGCTCCTCATTTTGTTGTTTCAGCTCTTTCTTCAAGAGTTCATCTTTATCTAGCTACTCCTGGATTGAAGTAACATAGCCCTTAAATTCATCAACCTTCTGAGCTCTTGTAGCTAGTCCCAAATTTACCGTTATGGTATAATCTTCTACTCTAACCTGTTCTCTATTTGCATTAGCTGGAGGAACAGCTACTTCAGCTATTCTAGATCTAGTTTCATCCCTGTAAATCATGGATTGCACTTTTTCTTTCTTTTGTTTCTTCAGCTTTTGTGCTTGAGACAAGATAGCACTCAGATCCAATTTCATGATTTCTACCTGAGGCTCCGGATATGCTACTCTGTTTTGCAGCTAGTTAGGTGTTGAAGAGGAAGGTTCTTTAGTCCCGTCAAGGTTCTCATTGTCTGTATTAGGTGGACCTTCAAGTAGCCTTTGCTCTTGTTCTGATCCTTTATCCAAATCCTCTTCCTCATTTGTAAGACTCCTCCAATTCACCAATACATCTTTTTGTGTTGCCCCCAAGATTTCTTCTGTTTGGTTTTTTTTCTGGGGGACTATCAGATATTTCAATTATTTTAGAATTTACTGTTTTAGTCAAAGGCTTATCAAGTATCTTGTTCTTTGTCTCTTCATGCACATTCTTCTCTGGATCCTGCTCTTGAAGGCCTAGTTCAGTACACACTTTCTCAATGCCTGGCAATAGTGGCACAGCCAAGGGAGTTGAGTCCTGGTCCGGAACAGCTTGTGAGATAGGAACAATAGATGAAAGCGAAGTGGCACTTGAAGGCAAACTGACTTGTGTCAAGTTGGCAAAGGCAACAGACGCCAAAGCTAGTGGGATGGAAGAAGTTGGTAGGATGGAGGAAATGACAATAGGTGATGTAAGGGATAGAGTGGGCAAAGGGAGTGAAGGTGAAAGAATGGTAGAAATAGGAGGCAATGCCAGGGAAGTAGAAAGTGAAATGGAAGAACTGGTAGGTAAGAATGTGGTAGTGATAGAAGAACATGAGGTGGCAGCGATGGAGGAAATGGGACTGCTCGGGGTGCTTGAGCTTATTCTCAATGGACATGAGGTTGTTGAAATGGCCATTGCAGGTGTGGAAGCAGCAGAGATATCTTCCTGAACAATGGTTACTGGGGAAGTAGGTGCAGCAGTGGAAATAATAGAGGAAGATGTAGTAGCAGAAGCAGTTGGAGAAAGTACATTAGCACTCACACCTAGGGTAGCAGGGGGTGGAGAAGTTGGCAGACTAGTGTTATCAAGAATTGTAGCAGTAGCAGCTTTTACTATTTTGCTAGTGTCCTTTACTCTAACTTTCTTCATCTTCAATCCCTCTCCCGGCCTACTAGGCATGTCTCTTTTCTTTGAGGCTCTTGTCCTAGTGGAGGGAGGCACATCCTTCTTTTGTGTCTTTGGAGTAGCCTTCTTACTCTTCTATGTTTTGGCCTTTTCTTCCAAGGGTATATGATCTTCACTGTCTGATCTCATGGCAGGTTCATGGGCTGGCTCTACTTCATCAGTTATTTCTATGGGTTCATCTTCCTCTCCTCCAGATTCTTTCTCAGATTCAAGCTCAGTATATGTGAGATGTATCCCTTGTCCCTCCAAGGCAGTAATCTGGCCTCTTACCCATACTTTACTTAGTCTGATTGGTTCCTTCATCACAACATCAAGGGAGGTTTCCTCAACATTAGCCCAATTAGGCAAGGGAATTGGGAGGCAGTATTGTGCCTCCCATGCACCTTTGTGCATCACATTTTCATCATCTTCCAGTTGATCAGGAACTGCAATAATATGGAACTTTCTTATGAATGCCAATGATAATCTGGAGTGGGCTTTCTTCATGACCTCATAGTCATCCAAGCAATTTGCCCAAAAATCTTCTATATGCACCTTATGAAATAACTTCTTACTCACAAAACTCTCCATTACTTTATTTGGATCAAAATGGTCTCTTTTGTTGTAATAATAGAGGTTGAGAAGTTGGAGCTTTGTATCAGAGTGCTCAACTACTCCCAATGAAGCACATGCATAGTTTCCTCTACCTAACAGAATAGGGAACTGAACATTTGTTCTATGCAGATGCTTAAGCTTTTTAGCACAAGTTATCAATTGTCTAGACAATTCCAAAACAATTACCTTATCCGTGGGGTACCTATGTAGCATATAGGCCATCCCAGTGAAGCCTTGTATTCTCAAATATGTAAACTTCTCAAACTATATATACCACCTTCCATACTTAGTGACTTCATTCATGGCTTTGGTGGATATCTTTAGAGCTGTGTTGCCTTGTAATAATATGGTTATGTACATAGTAAAGGCATCATTTACCCTCTTAAAATGCATAAGAGATTGTGACAATGTGAGTTGTGTGTAGCATTCATAGACCTTAATCTAAGTTTGCTCATCATTTCCTACTTCTCCCACCTTGGACAGTCCAGCCTAATGATTCTTCATTGCCAATGCATAAACTATATAGGATGTCCATCTGAAGAATCATTTTTCTTTGAAATTACTGAATGCTTCGTGGATGTTATCACTTAGGATTTGTGCCCAATGGAAATTGGTATCTTTAAATATTTCCTCAATTATAAAGAACATCCATCCTTCGAAAGTTGATGCTGCAGGTAATCCATATCTTCTACTCAACAGGGTTACTAGATCTCCTATCTCATCATGAAAGTCACTCATGTACAGCACCTAAAGAAATTTGACCAAGGCAAATCTTTTATTCTTTGCCCACTATTAATTCATGTGTTTTCTACATCTATTTTCATCTTTCTTATACGTGGCCTCTGAATTTGCCTTATCTGGCATGGTCATCACTGGATGCCATGGGATGCCAAAGATTTTAGCCAAGGAGGGTGGACTTAGGTTAGCTAGCAATTCTCCACTGGCAGTTTGTATTGTTTTTGTCATGATGTCATATCTATTTGACAAGCAACAATCAACTTTGCACATTGAGCTGATGTGGGGAAGGCAGCAGCCTCTGCAATCCCACTATCTTTCACTTTCTTGGCTCTCAGGGTTGGATTTGGACCAAATACTCTAAGTCTGAAATCATTTAGGTCAATATGACTTAGGTTTGTATCTCCCACATTCTTCCATCCATTAGAAATCTTTGTTTCCAGAGGAATACCTTTGAACTCGTACCTCATGGCTTGAGCTCGTGCAGTCATCTAACCTGCAGGACTGGACCTTGTAAGTCTTGATGTCTCTGAGATGGTTTCCTCTAACTCCTAAGTTTAAAATCTATGACTATCAAGTTGACTACTACATTACTAAGCCATGTCATGATATGCATCCACTAAGTTACCACTATATGCCTATGAGAACATATAAGTCTAAAATTTACCAACTATTATATTTATCACATGATCAAATGATAGAGCAATCTGATACTAATACATGCAATAAATACTTTAATGCTGCAAAATCCTAGTTAAAACAGGTAAAACATTATGATTCCATCAATACAAAACTATTTTACCTTTACAGACCCTTCTTCTTTTGAAATTTCCCTTAAGACAATTATTTTATCAAGTTTGCACTAATTTTGGGGTCAACCAACCTGCAGAAAGAAAAGCGGGGTTTTGGTGGTGCACCGACTTGGCGGGGATATCAAGGTTGTCCAACTAATTGAGTTGTTGGCTCTCTGGTCTTCGGACTATTATGTTGTTTGCAGGAATTTCATGTTTAACCAACTTGCAGGGAATTTGGACGGGACCGACTTAAATCAGTCATTAAGGTCGGTTGGTTGATTATTTAGCGCAAGTCGATGCAGTGAGTCTTTGATACTAAAATAGATTTATTACTTCTGCGTGGATTTTGATGTCTTCCGATCTTGCGGAGATTTCGAGGGTGACTGACCAAGTCGGTGAGGACTCATTTTAGCGCAAGGTTGGTAAGAGTTGATTTCAGCGCTTGATTGCTTTGTTATAGTTTGCAGAGTTTTCAGGTCTTACAGACTTGCAGGAAGATTGGGTGCGTCTGACCGAAGTCAGAGAAGCCATTTTTTAGTGCAAAGTTAGAGTACTCAGAATTAGGTGCAAAACAAGTTTTGGGGTCTCGCGGGATTTTAAAGGTCCTCCGACTAAGTCGGTTGGAATAGCGAATAGCACCAGGTCGGAGAACACATTTTTTAGTGCAAGAAGCACTTGGAGTCCTAGCGGGGGTTTTCAGGGCCGCCGACTGACTTGGTTGGTAGCAATATTTCAAAGGTTAGTCAAATCCTTTTCAATGCAACATTCGAACGTAGTTTTTAGGTCTTAGCCCATTTCTTACTTGTTTTGTGGATTAGTTGTATCAAGGCAAGACTTTGATTGGAAGTTTGATGAATCTTGTTTTTCACTTTGTACACATGAGGAAGGGTCACCCTCCGAAGGTTTGAAACTAGGGTTTGATGATAACAAACAATTCAAAAGGGAAACCGTAGTTTATACCCTAACTCTACCTTTCATGAATTTGCAGTGTGCTTGAAAGAAAATGCATTTGATTTTAAACTAAAACCCTAACCAAAGAAAACCCTAAGCAGAGAAAAAGACTCCTACCTGGTTCGTAGAGAATGAAACAAGTTGAAACGTGCAGGTGTGGAGGAGGTCTTCGGGTCGAATCCACAGGCAGTGCTTCGAAACAATCAATCTAATGTTGCCAAGGAGCTCTTCGAGTGTTTGTGCAATGCAAAATGAACTCAAAACCTACACAAAATCCCTTTTATTCCCCCGAATCGATCATCATAAATGCAGAGAGTACAGGGTGTCAATCGCAACATTCGGCAAAAAATTAGGGTTTGCGCAGGATCTGGTCACCTCTAACTTAGCGGAGCTTTGGCACATCACCAACCTGGTCAGTGGATAGGATGTTTAGCGCAGGGGTGATCAATCTCATTGTGAATACCTTGTGGGATTTTAAGGTTCCTCAGACTTGTGGAGAATTTTCTGCTCTCTGACTTGGTCAGAGTATGAACATTGTAGCACAAAGTCAGTGACAGCTAGTTCTAGCACTAAGGTCGGTGAATGAGAAAAGTAGCACTAAACTTGGTCAAGCAAGGAAACAGTGCTTAGGTCAAATGAAGGGCTTTTTAGCACAGAGGTCAGATGGGAGCGTTTTTCGCGCAAAGGACCCTCAGACGTAGTTTCATGAAATACAAACACTTGAACTTAGTAGATTTTGGAATGACCTATTAATACCCAATTTTGTAACATGGCTAGAAATGTATTTTGACCATTTTGACTACTTAGAAGATGGAAAATCCACTTGATACTCTAAACCAAAATTTGAAAAAAGGGGGGTCCCTATTTTGCGAAATGGGGCGTGTGTGGAAGGCACAACAAATGTGTTCCCTTTTTATAGTGGGAAAGACAAAGTTAGAGGATATACTGTTACCAGGTGTACAGATCCGCTTGTTGGTCCATTTATATATCCCAGATTTTTTGCAGCCAATCATAGATGGCCTCATAATGATGAGTTGCCACTATATTTTTGCAAACAGTTATATGTTGAGTTCCATTTAGGATTATCTGTGGATTACACATCTATGCCCACACCTGTTGGACAGGGCAAGGGGAGGTTTGCTAATAAACCTGAATTTAGACATCCAAATTTGGCACCGCCTGAAAACAAGAGGGCATTAGTTGGTCCAAACCTTTTGGTTCTTCCAAAATGTTTGGAACTAGCAGTAGGAGATGCAGCAGTCACACCGCCTAGATCCAGGCTTTTTCACAGGATGACCACGATTGCTACTCAGGTTGATCAGATGTCATCTGATCGTGTAGGGAGATACTTAAATTACATCCATGGATTATCCTTCCTCCCACTGAGGCTACATCCGTGAATTATGACCCCTACATTTGTGTAGATGTACCATCCCCTTCAGATGTGGCCCATATGAGTGACACCACTGTACGTGATACTTGTTCAACTGCCTTTGTTGATTTACTATCAGCATACCAGTATATCAATGATGAGTATGGGATTCCTTTGGATGTTGTACCAACTCATATTAGACGACATAATGGTAGATAGTCGAGTCAGGTTGAGGTAGCTTCAGAGAACTAGAATATTCCAGAGCAGCCTACAGCCCCCACACAGCATCAGGCTGCACCTCATGTACATGGCACATTAGCACACTTCTCTTTGGCATTGTTCCTTTACATTCAGATATAGGTGTCCCTAATGTTACCATTCAGTCTTCTGACATTAGTAGGATTGGTAGAGTGCTCCAAGATGTGTAGGTACTTGAATAATTTCTATATTTTACGTTCTACAAATTCACATGTGTATATATTAAACGAACTTGACTTAAAAGTAGTTCTCACTATTCATTGAAATCTTATATTTGAAAATTTCTAGCAACAAGGGGATAATTTATCGCGCTTCAGAGATTTGGAGCATGCAGAGGATCTCGTGCATGATACATTTGAGGTACATTTATAATATATAAATTACTTGATAAATTCAAACATGTTGAAAGTACAATTTAACTTTAAGATGACTTTAGATATATATACGCATGTACATTAAATTAAATTATGTACTTTCTTGTGCAAGGAGGTGCATCAAGATAGGGATCGGGATCTAGAGAGAGATTAAGACATGGATCCAGAGAGAGATCGAGACATGGATCAGGAGATAGATCTATGCATATGTAGTCATATTAGACACCCTACTCTCTGACTTGTTACGGTTTCACATGTTATTGACCTTTCATGTTATGGTTCATGTCTTATTATGTTTTACAATATATACATTTTACATTATGGTTTCACATCATATACATTTTATATTATGGTTTTGAACATTATGGTTCATGTCTTATTATGTTTAGAGTATATACATTTGACATTATGGTTTCACATTATATACATTTTACATTATAGTTTCATATTATGGTTCTTAAATTGTGATTTAGGAAAAACATATATTCTTGCTCACTTTAAATCTATATAAAAAAATTGAGTTAATGTAATGTTCATAATCAAATTTAGGAAAAACATACAAAAAGGACATCTCATATATAGTGCATTGCTAGTTGATGAAAGGAAATTTGCATGACTAGTTAATTTAGCTAATACTAATCTAGGAATCACAATATCTTGAATTATGTACCAACAATATAACTCAATTCAATTCACTCTGATCTACAACTACAAGAATTGACTAGTCACTATCATTCTATAATAAAAAATAAATAGTAATAGATAACCATACATGCAGTAACATTATAACTAATAACAATCCAATCATTTAGGGGGATTATGCATAATAGAACCTAATGTTTACTTGTCACTATTGTTCATGTTATGCAAAAAAAAGATCATATCAATCTTAAAGTAAACTAAGGAATTATATTGAAACTCAATAAAATTTCATTCACTTGTATAGACACAATTACTTTGAATTTGGATATTTAGATAAAAGAAATATCTAAGTATAACAATATATATCACTAACATTAAGCTATTAAAGACTGAAATAGTTCTAGAGTCTGCATCCCTCACAAATGTCAAGGAGTCTAGTATATAGATCTCCCTTGTTCAAGAACATAGCAAACTCCCTCATTTAATTCTATATATAGGGTTGGTGAACATATAATTAATACATAGATACCCTCTGAGGTGTAAATCAATTTGAGGCAAATAAGATCTTTTAGGCAATAAGATCAAGAATCCCTTTGGCAATGTGGTAGCATTCAATTCTATAGACACTTAATCCCTCAAGGATTTTCATTTCAAATTGGTTACACAAGTCCTTTAAACAACCTCTTTTTTAATTTTTTCTCATATCAAGACATTCTCCTTGAATTGTATTATTTTTAAATTTGAATGAAAGTATGCAATCATAGTCTCTACTACAACAAGATCTAATTGGTGCAATTTGGAAGCAAATAGGGAATCATTACTCTAATTAGACATCACTATATTAGGATTTGAAACTCATCAACTCTTGAAACCAATTTCCAAGATTCGGAGTTTAAAATTTATATTATATGTACATTAAGTTATCAAGGTATTCTTATATATAGTGGCAAAAAGTCCAATCATGATATTTAAATAAATAAATAAACTAAGCCAAGAAATACATTAGATTTAAATAAATAATTGGAAAAGATAAAATTATTGTTCTACAAGTAATTAAAAAATATGTCCACTTATGCCAACTAGATAAGAGGGAGCAATAATTTCACCTATAAATAAGAAAATAAAGTTTCTCCTTTTTTGGTCAATAAGACCAAAAATCTCTTTCTAAATAATTGTTATGTGTTTTGTGATTCCAATTCATGTCTTTTTGCAAATTTGGATCTTCATCATAAAAAATCATGGTATGATAATTCTAATACAACTCCTTAATTTCTCTATTCATGTTCAAGTTTGTGGCTCATAGCTAGCCTTGTAAGACATTCATTGTATTCTTGATCATAGGGAAAATATCACTAGAAATAGTATTCATCTAGATACAATTAATTGATGACCTGTCTAATGTCAAAAACTACACCTCATGAGGCCCCTTTGCCTATGTTATTTCTCTATTTTATTTCTATTTCCAACTAGAATTTAACTTCATATATTTGAATTGAAAATACCTATATAATGAGAGTCCTTCTAAGAAAATTAAAAGATTGTTATGTTGTGTTGCACTTGTTAAAATAATCATGCATGATGTAGAACTATATATTTTAAGAGGAAATATAAACCTAATTTACAATTATTTTCATGCATGACATATGCATATTGTCAAGAGTGATTCAAAAACCATGATCAAACAGGCTTGTATAAAGAAATTTAGTGACAAATTTCTAGGAGTTTCATGTGCTCATGGTGGGATTGCTATCAAGCTTGCTTATATTTTCTTCATTTCACTTTAATTAGTGTACACCTCAAATCTTAGGGACTAACCTCCCAAGCTTATCTATCCTAAAGAGAAGAATTTTAACCTTGCCTTAAGCATTGGCCTTGAACTATCCTTTGCCTAATTATAAGCTATAGTTCTAAATTGGTCTTGAGATTGGCATTCCCTACCTTCACAACACAGCTCAAAACACCAACATGTTGATTTAACAAACAACTTGGTGAACACATAAATGACTACACACATGCATCATACTCAATCATCTAGAATATTTAAACCTATAAATACTTATTAGGCCTTAAAAACTAAACTTTATCATGACATCCAAAAATAACTCAATTCAATTAAGCTACATGAAGATAAAAGAAGATAGCCAATAACTTTATCATGACATCCATGACATATAGAATTTCCTCCATAGAAGATAGCCTCTAATTTCATTGAATCACAATGTCTTAGGATGCCCTGAATATCAGGTAAGATCTGAACACCAAAATGTAGGAAAATGAAACATTGATGACCTGTCTATTTCGATGATTAAGAAAAAAGTAATGTATCACCACATTGAATGAAATTATTTGAATTCAACATAAAATAAAAAGATTTTCAAATTTAGGTCCAAATGTTAGTTATATATATATATATATATATATATATATATATATATTGTCATAGAAAATATATACATGTACAAAAATAGCTTAAAGTTTTTGGTACATATAATCTGGATCTTCTCTATCTTTTATTATCTCTAAAATCCTTTCATGATCTTCAATAGGAAACCTCCACCTTTGTTTGGCACGTCCTCTTTTTGGTAAAATTTTAAGATTTATTCGTGTTTCTATAACTAAGTGACTATAATGTAGAACCTTTTGACTTGGCATATAATCAATAAATATAATACCATTTGTATCTATCTTTGTTTGTTGATAGTATGTGCCTTCAACAACCACTGATCCAATGGGATACTCTTGTCCATCACCATCTGTCATTGATTCTAACAATTTACATTTTGGTTGCGTACATCTTAGTAGATAGTAATCTACACCTTCTGTATTGTCAAGATCTACAAGAACAGTAAAAATATCTCATGTACACACCATGTAGTAAACCATGGTCAACTTAAGTAGAATATATTATAAATCAAATGTACAAGTTAAAATTCAATTTAAAATTTTAAAATTTACCTATAACAACTAAATCTGATACACGTTCGTAATTAGTTGAATACAAAGGATCATAGACATCTACAATGTCATTATCTTCAAAAGGGTCCGATGTGGCCACTAATTGTTTTATTTCCCATTCTGAAACATACCCATCTCTAATATTCTCACATTGTAGAGTACTTGCATTGTTCTCAATGCAATCAGTACAAAAACATGGTTTTTCTCACTTGAATTACAGGAGGCCTGCTATGTCCTGTTGTCATGATTTGATGCAAACTTCTAATACCACTAATTGTTTGACAATTAGTAAGAGTTGATTGATCAATTTCTATTCAAATTTTAATTATCCAATTAAAAAGTGTATAAAATTGAAAATTCAATTCATGTACACATTGAAATTCAAAAAAAAATATTTATGTACCTTTAACTTCCTAAAAATAGCGTGTGTTGTATATTGAGTCACAAACGATAAAATGACTTTTGCACCATTCAACAATTTTATTTGCATTCCTTATGGCATTACCTGCAAGTTCATGTTGGTGAAATGTCAGGTTAAGAGGTTTTCTAGTTGAAAGGAAAAGACAATCTCAAAAAACATAAGTAGATTTTTTTAAAATCCAATAGGAGAAATATTAAAAATCTGCAACATTGGATATATCTCAAAACCACTAAATTCCATAATGGTTTAAGCTTCCACTTCTCAACACATACAATATATTGAGATCTACACTTTTTTCCTAACAGGTTTAAATTCATTTAAAATATATTTAAGAATTTAAATTTGTAGTCCATATGGTATTACTTGCAAGTTCATGTTGTCGAAGTGCATGCTTCATACATGCTCCAGCTCCACCATGCTCTCCTTTTCCATGTCCACTCTCATAGAAATTCCATAAAGATTGTATGTTCCTTTTAATATGTTGTTGGCTTAACCAATTAAAAGCTTTTGCAGACTTAAATTGTCCTGTGAAGTTACAAATAATTTCAAATTTAAAACCAAAATATTTTTTAAAAAAACTATATACATACCTACAACATATTTAAGTAACTAAACAATTCAAGTCTACAAGTTAATTACACAAATAAATATAATATAATTTTTCAAAAAAAATTAAATCAACACTTACCAGCACATCCATCAAACCATATCCAATGTTGTGAAGCATCTATTTGACCTCATCTCAGGTCTTCAAAAAATATTGCAAAACAATGGGCTACATAGCTTCTATCATGACATGTATCATCACTGTTATAAAAGTGAACCTCTTTGATGATAATTTGTTCATCTTTGCTACTTTGTACACCATCCACATGTTCTTCGGCATGCCTATAACAAACTTGTACAAATATTGCAACTTGCTCTGAATGATAATATTGACTTTGAATCTCACTTTGAGGATTAAATGTATAGTTCTCAGAGAAATCAACAATAGAGAGAATACAACCTAGTGGAAAATAATTCTTTGAGTCACAAAATTGCTTAGCTTGCCATTTAGCACCATGACAATGTTCAATATGTGGATATATGATATTGCAAAATTTATTCTTAAACTCATTGTAAGACAATTCACTCTCTTTGAGAACAATTTTTCTGCTCTCAACTCCTAACTTTGTTGAGTACTTCTCATATTCAAATCTTTTCCACATAACTTGCATTGAATGATCAATATTGTCAACCTATACAAGATTCTTCAAATTTCCACAATCATTACATATATTTTTTATACACTGCACTTTGAATTCATATGAATCTTCTAATTTTTCACATAGAAGAGACTTCACAAATTGTGTTGTACTTTCAAGGATGACTATATTTGGATTAATTATTGCCATAACTTTTTTATATGATTATAGGTGAAGATGAAATTCGACATGATTTCGACAACAACAAGTCTCGCGTACCTTATTTATACGTACAAAACTTGGTTGTAGTCTCTCAAACATCCTTTGACAAACCTTCACATCTGAAAATTCTTGCTTGAATGCTTCAAAAAGTTCACTTTGTGTTGTATCTATAAAATGTTTTGAATGTGAAATTTTTGTACCATCTTCACCTTTTATCTGTATAGTGTCCCTTATATTGGAAGAAACACGAGAGTGGCTGGTCCAATATTCAATCACCTGTTCCTTTACATCTTCTGAGATTCTATCTTTTCGGGGAACCCTGTGAATATTTACCCAATTATTCTTAACATTTCCATCTAATCTATTTCTCTTTGCAATATATCTTTGAACAGTTCTAGAAACATTGAGTAATTGGGAAATTGATTGAACTTGTCTTCTATGTGATAATTTCTTACTAGAAATTACAGTCATCAATGCTCTACGTGCAGCACTTAAATCAACAGCTTGACTCTTGCTTTCAATAGAATTCAATGCTTCTTGTAGGTTTTCAACTATTGTTTTCTTTAATGAACCTGATGACTTTTTCTTATTATCAACCCCTAACAACTCCAAAACAGGGGTCATCTCTTTCCTCCTAAATAACTTTACAAATAACTGTGCTCTTCCAATTATAGACTTATTTTCAAAAAATCCGTCCCATATTTTTTTAGATTGTAATTTTACTATGCTTTCAGATACAATATCTTCAGATGAAATATTTTTGAAAAGAGAATCCTCATCCATCTCCATCAAATTTTCCATACCAAGGAAAAAATTTCTATCACCACCTTCAATTTCTTTTTGGTACCTGTACTCCTTGGTTATCAACAATTTCCATGGGTTGTTCTTGAGTAGATGTTCCTTCATTGACATTTATAGTATCTCTTCTTCGATCATACAACCTTTTTCTTGTCTTTTTACTACCCATCACAAATTGCTCAAATTTGAATTCACCTGCATACAAAAATAACACATACAAATTGTTTAACCTTTATTTTTGAAGATATACGTCTACATTCAATAAATCAATGATTTAATCAATTACATGTTTTAGATCATGGTACTTGAGAATACAACTCTGCCCTTGTTGAAATCAATGGTTCTTTTTTCTCCAAATTTATATAATTTAATAATTTAAAAAAACTAAAAAAATAAAAAAAGTCAAAAAAGGCATTAAAAAAATACTTTCACATCATTGTGTTTTTTAATATGACTCTCCCCTATCGAAATCAGTATTTTTTTCTTCTAAATTTATTGTAATTCAATAATTAAAAAAATTAAAAAAGCCACAAATTCTTTTATAAAAAAAAAGCAAAGAAGTAGTTTTGACCAAATGGGATTTGGTCGAATCCCATTAGATAGAATCCCATTAGGTCGAATCTGTCTATGTGGCATCCTATTTGGCAGCCAAGTCACCATTTTCTCAAACTTTCTCAAACTTCCAACTTTTGCTAAATATTTCTGCAATCAAAATTATTTTCTTTAAAAAAAGAAAAATACCCTTTTGTAGAGCTCGGAGTGATGAATCTGGAAATATATATATATATATATATATATATATTTAAGTAATTTTAGGATATAAATATTTGAAAATAATGCAAGTAGGTTGTTCAAGTTCAAAAGGAGGCTAATTTGAAATTAAAGAAAAATAGTAAAACATTATTAAAAAAATTGAAAAATATATGATGCCCTAGAGGAGAGAATCCTCTTCAAAAAGGTATAATTTGTTTTTTGAAAATGAAAAAAAATTAAACAATAGTTGACGTCAACTGAAAACTATCAAAATTGAGTAAGTTTGACTTTAAAACGTTATTACGAGAAAAATATAGATCAAAAATTCATTTTTTTCCATGCCCTAGATATTGAAGTCACCTATTTGGGAAAAAAAATTAGGAGAAAATACATTTTTTTCTATTTGTTTCTTGACGTCAACTGAACGTCACTTTTTCTTCAAATTTTTAGCATTTCAAAATCTTCTCTTAAATTGATAAAAATCAAAATCAAAACAATTTTTTTAAAAATCTAAAAAATTAGAGTAATAAACTTCAACAAGAGATCTACATTTTCTTAGTTTACATCATTTTGAAATTCAGAACATATAAACCACTTTTATGTGGTTGAAGTTGAGATTTTTTTTTATATTGGTTGATTCCTTTATAAAGTGTGACACATGTTTGTGCTTTTACCCCCAGGTTCTAATTTCCTATAGTACCATGCCTCTATGATGGTTGTATCCCTGATTCTTGCCCCTCGCAATGATGTGGATGCCTATATGATGCACCATTTCCTATCTATGAGTCTTTACCATGTGTTTTCATTGGCACATGAACGGAAATAGGTTCTACCTCTTTTTCTGTATTGTGTCCTCTTCTTATTTTTCTTCTATGCATGTTTCCCTAGATTCATGAACTTGCTTTACCTTAACATTGCTTTGGTCTCCATTATGTGTAATATCTTGTAATGTGATTTTTTTTCTTTCTATACCAAAGCTTTATATATTTATTTTGCAAATTCATGTTGATTATTCCAACGATTCTAACCAAGGATATCCAACAACAACATCCAACCTAAGTCTATATTAAAACCATAAAAATTGGAATGCAAAACATTTATCCATAGAGAGCTTTAGATCTTCAAAAATTTGAATATCCTTACACTCTATTTGATTGTCCTTGATTTGCTTTGCTTGTACTTATAGTTGCTTAAGTCCATGCTAATGAAATTATACCTACTACTAGGGTTTATAGAAACAATAACCTTTACCTTTTAAATACAGCCATAAAATTGAAGGAATGAATCTTTCTTCCTTGGAGCTAAAGTACATGTACTTGTATCCTTCATCTTCTCTCCTCTCCTCCTTCATCCTTAATTTCTACTTTCTCATCCTTAATAACTATCATTTCTTTTGGTTCCCATCTATTTAATAAATTTGTTTATGTTCATCCAAAGAAGAAATGTCATTATGCATGGCACAAACCATTTGTTAGCATCACCATATAAGTGTAAAGAAAACCATGATTTTCATACTATTTTTTTACTATAAGATCTTTAATATTGGTGACACCATTCTAATGCATCTCCACTTCCATCAAACTAAGGACCGCCATTGAAAATTAGGGTTCAAAAATATTTTTTTCAAAAAATATTTTTTTAATGGATCTAAATAAATATAATGTAGAAAAATAAATTTTAATATTTTTATCCACTTGCAAAAAATAGAATATGATTTGCTCACCTGGATTGCAAGGTATGATTTTTTCCAAAAGTCACACATCAAAAAAATTTAAAAAATCTAAATCGCAAGGTCAAGTTCAGATCATCATATCTCCCTTGATATTGATACAAATATTTAATGTGACCATTTTTCTGAAAACTCCCAAAGTCATCTTTCGAATGAATCCAGAATCACCTTTTTTTGAAAACCTATATGAGATGCACAACCCTCTACAAGAAATTTGGCCCTAAATGAATAAAACAGCAATAAAAAATGTATTTCCATTCTTTCTTAAAAAGAGCTCTGATACCAAACATTAAGAACCTCGCATAGAAAATATAGAAATAACCCAATAATAGAAGAGAGATTTGACAACTCAATAATACAAATATTCAAATGTATTCAAAAAATAAATCGAACCCTTAAGGTAGGGCAACACCATACAATACTCTTTATTGGAAGGAAGCTAGTCCACACTATAACTCAATATGAGATTCAAACACATACAATATTCTTGACATACTTGTATGAGTCTCTTGCCTTTACTATATACTACTTAACTTCCTACAACTGCCACTTATGCACACATGTGGAATAATTACTTCTATTCTAATTAACTAGTGAGATGACTTACAAAGTGTATGCACCACAATTTATTATTTATTAATACCTTATAAACTATACTATTATACCCCTAGGTACATTACATAAAGGTACTACATATTTCTTCAATATCTTGAATTCTAAGTTTATAAGAGAGGCAATTGGTCCTATTGACATATTGGGTGTCTTAAAAAATAATACAAAAGATATTAAATAGGTTTTCAATCTCTTATATAAGGAATATTTTTTCTTCATAATGTAGTAACAAAGAAAGTGAAGATGCTAGAGATTTTTGTATGAAAATTATTCCTAAAAAGCTTAACAATGAGGATGGCATTGACCTTGAATATGAAATCACTAAGGAGAAGTTGTGTAGGGTAATTAAATCATTTAAAAATGGCAAATCCTCAGGTGTTGATGGACTACCTATTGGTTTCTAAAAATCTAATCTAGAATGGATCGCCCCTAATCTTTTAGAAGTATATAAGGATGCTACTGAGAAGAGTTCCTTATGAATTGAAATCATTAAGGGGGTCATTAAATTGATTCCTAAGGAAGGAGATAAAATCCTTATCAAAAATTGGAGGCCTATTACCCAACTTAATGTCTCATATAAAATCTTACCAAAATTCTAGTTATCAGACTAACTAGCGTTCTCCCTACGATAATTTCCCTACACAAATTAATTTTGTTAAGGGAAGGTATATCTTAAAAAATATAATGGCCAACTGGGAAGGGATGGGTTGGGCAAGGACAACAAATCAATATGCTTGTATGGTCCTTGTAGACTTTGAGAAAGTTTTTGATAGGATTGAATGACCTTTTATAAGCATGGCTTTGAAAGCAATGTGTTTTAAGGAAAACTTCTATGATAAAGTTGAAATGTTATTTATGGATGCATTTACTAAGATTGAGATAAATGGTGAGCTAACATCTCCCTTTGCTTTACAAAGGTATATAAGGAAAGGTTGTTCATTGGCCCCTTCTTTATTTGTCCTTACCTTTGAGGTTATGTATTATTTATTAATAGTGACCTCCTTAAGCTCCCTCTACCAAAGGTATTAACTCTACTAGATAATAATGAAGTGATTAATATTCAATTTGGAGATGACACAACTCTTTTTCCTAGCATGGATGAGGATAACTTTGGGAATTTGGTAATCAAACTTGATAAATATAGTATTGCCTTGGGTTTTAAGATCTCAACAAGCAAGTCTATTGTCTTGAGTTGGAATGACACCCCACCTGATTGGTTTGCTAAATGGAATAGGGAGTGGGGACAACCACATAGACTAGTTAGATATTTAGGTATCATCTTTGTTGTAGATCCTTCATTGAAAGACATGTTGAAGTGGGTTTTTAGAAAATTGATAAGAAAAATAATAAATACTAGTCACCTTTTTTTCTTAGTTGGTAGATTACAAGTTTGTTGAAAAAAATATCTTCAATCATTGTTTACTATGCTTCATTTTCGCTTTTCAGTAGCTCACAAGTTGATAAAATACAAAAATCAATTCACAATTTTTTATTGTCAAAATATAAAGGAAATAAGAACATATAAACTAGAAATGGTGTTGTCTACATAAAGATAGAGGGGCTTTGGGACTAAAAGGATTTAAAATATAGAGGATAACTCTAGTAGCTAAATGGATATTAAAATTTGTTAAAGGTCTAAACTTTGAAAAGTTTTAATTCATAATAATATCTATTTAGGAATATTCTATTTAGCTATTCCTAAGAATAATAAGAGTTGGAAAGGTTTGCATCTTCTTGATCTACTCTACTCTTTGGAAAGTTTGTTGTTATACCTTAGGGCCTACATTGCCTTGTAGTATCTAACAGGCAAGGGAATCTATAAAACATCTAATTTATAGGCATGAAGCATTTTGCAAGGACAATGGGATTTTTACCAACTTTAGGTCTATTTGGTGGAACTTAGTATGCGGTAATAAACCTCTCATTGATATGTCATTTCTCTACTTAATTTTGGGTAGCAAAAGGTACAAAAGAATTTAAAGATATTTTGGTTAATGGTAAGCTAATTGCCTCAGATGATTTTAAAGAAAGATTTTCTATGATTTCTAAGGGTGACAACTTTAATTTGCTTCTACCTTTTTTTTGAGACTCCAATCTAATAAATTACAATGTGGAAATAAAACTCAAGAATTAAATTAACCACTCATGTCTTATGTAGTTCACAATTAATTGTGAACCCTTTGTATTAGGTACTAGAAAAATAAAATGTAAATAGTCAAAACCTATCAAGACCAAATATGTTGTCATTTTTATCAATACCATAAGGTGTTTGAACTAGTAGACCTCATGTATTTTATGTTCAACGTCGCTAAAAATTCATAACAAAGTACGCCTACAAGATAGGAGGTGAACGTTTATTATAATATGAAGGCAAGGTAGGAAACTCCCAAGAAGAAAGAATTTTCTAGGAGTTGATACATGGTGAATGTGCGGTAGATGAGCATGATTATGGAGACATGCAAATAGACAAACACATGGATAATTAATATATTGTGAAGGATTTGTGAGAGAGAAATGAAAGTCGATAGTGGTCACAACAAATGTGCATATGAGAAGCACTAGAGAAGGCTAGGACAAATGAATCTAGAAGGGATGAGCCTAAAAAATGAAGGGGTCCTTGAGGATGTTGAGATTATATAATGTGTGATGCAAGTGCCAAAAAAATTATAGAACTAATAAATGAGGTTAGAATTAATGTAAGTGGACAACACAAAACCTAAGAAAATGCAGAATAGACTGAGGAGGTTGGAACCAATCAATTTGTAAGATAGGAATCTATTCGATATAAGGTTCTTGGTGAAATTATAACTTTTATAGGGTGTGTCTTATGAGTGCACCATGACAACTATTGAGAATGAATGTGATATTGAACATGAAGAGGAAGCATGAGCAATTGACAACACAAGTACGTCAATGTCAATAAAATAGTTGGTGTTAAGGATTTAATTTATAGATAAATAGCAAAGTTGAGATAAGTGGCCAATGGTGCATTAAAAAAATGAAAGAATTACTCATAGAGAAGCAAAGCACAATTTTACTACCAAAAGATACTCAATAGAAGTAGAACAATATCTAGTAGAACATATCAAGAAGTTGGAAGAAGAGAAAACAGGAAAAGAAGGATAAAGATAGTTGAGTTAGATGACAAGTTGGAAAAATGAATTAACTATTGGTTGTGTATAGGAATATGATTCCCACTTCTAAAACAACTCTTAAATCCTTATTAGAGAATGAAAAGCTCTAAAGGTCAAGAAATGAGATGACAAAAACCATTTAAACATAAATTCATGGTGTTAAGATTGTGCACGAAATTGAAATTAAAATGCAAAATAAAATGGAGAAAAAGAATATAATGAAAGCAAACCAAGAAAGGCAATTATACGATATGGATAAGGGAAAGGAGGAACGACATTATGAATATACATTTAGGGAGCGGTTGGAAAAGGGAAAGGAGGAATGACATTATAAATGTACATTTAAGTTGAGGTTGGAAGACTAGTTGAAAGAGATGAGGATAAAATTAGAGAAGGAAAAGAATGCAAATTTATCATAAAGAACGAGTTAGAATAGAAAAAAAGCATGAAATGGAGAAGGCAACAAGCTAGAAATCTTCTTGTAGATTTGTATTTTAACTCTAATGAAGTTGTGTACAATCCTAATCATAAGGTTCTATCCAATCAAAGAACCGTGCTATCTTCCTTGCCTAATGAGAGAGGGATGCTTATAAAATTGTGTCAATATGAGGACCTTAGGAAAATAATGAAGCAAACATTAATAATTGGACCATCTATGATAAATTTGGGACAAATCCATAAAAGATTGATGACTAGTAATTTCTTTAGAAACCTGTACAAACATAAACTTGATTTCCTGGTGCAACTTTGGAAGTGACATGGGAGGTATTTTTTGAATGAAGTTTAGCTAACAGTACCCAAAAGAATGGGTAACATCTAAATAGGGCACTAAAAATGATGGGACCTTACCATTTTACATATAAGCTTGTTGTCATGAGGATAGATTTTATGGTGAGGGTATAGAAAAAAGTTACATAGAAGCTACTTGTGAGGATGAATTTTATGGTGGGGCTATAGAAAAAAAATTGTGTTGCATCAACTGGTCTCACATTTCTATCGCTTCCACTTTAATATTATTTTGGTTGTTGGATATACTAATGGAAGAGGTTCATGATGCACAACGTAATATAAAATGATTAGTGATGGATGACCTAATTGCGTGTGTGAATGACCTAAATTGTGATGATTAGAAGCTACTTCTTAGCAATGCAAGGGGCAAAAAGAAGCTAGGCATAAAACATTAAGGTAGAAGAATACAAAGATTCAATAAAAAATGACTCAATCAAATCTTTGTTGATATTTTTATTTTTATTGGTTCCATAGGAATTGTCATAAGAAACATGTCACAAAAATGACTCAAACCATTTGTTGAGAAAAATAAGATCGCCACAAAACAAAAGGATATGGAATAATAAATAAATCAAAAAAGAATAAAATTGAAGTGCCAATGGTAAGAACTTGATGCATTATCTAAGAGCTAATTACATGCCTAATAATTGTTTATATACCTAAATTAGATGTTTTTACACTATTTACAAAGCAAAGGGCAATAAAAAATAAGGCGGTGATTCACATTACAATCAAGGGAAAAAAATTATTTTTCTGTATATAGCACCAAAAGTTAATTATAGTTATATATTCAATTTAGTATACCATACTCAAAACTCTTTTGTTTCCTACAAGTACTAGCTACTATAGCATTTGTTTTGACAACATTAGAATCATCTCCAGTGATTGCTCCTTCAAGCTTTAACATCAAACTTGCAATGAATGATACTATATTGTCATATCATCGGGAAGCTAGTGTGTACATATTGTCAACCATAAAAAAAAAATTCAACTTATTAATGTAACTATTATTATCATATCTTAATACACAAATACACTAATAATCTCAATAGCCTTAAAAAGAAATCTAGTTTAGTTTGAACATGTAACACTAATAATCTCAATAGTCCTAAAAAGAAATCTCTGTTTAGTTTTAACTTCAATAAGATGTAACTTTGTATAGGGCTATCTTTTCCTTTCAATTTCCTTATGTTATTAGTTCATAGCACAAAGACTAATTCTGAATCCAAAACATGTTGAGAAATCCTCGTTGGGCCAACATGTTATGTTTCCTACCCAGCATGTGCTCTAGTCAAGATACCTTTTTAACAACTAAGTTATAGGATTAGCCATAAAGAAGAAAACCTATACCATTATAGTTGCATTAAACTCTTCAAAAACTGTGAAAATGCATTTGATGAAAGTATATTGTCCAGTCACTTTAAACAGCTATGATTTATATAGCCTTTAATTGCCAATTAATTTACGTAGAATAGCTAATGCAAAATCTACCAAATAGAACATGTTGCGAAGGTATCATATGATTAACACGTTATAGAAATACAAGTCAACAACCAAGTGTACCATCAAATTGTAACAAGTATCATAACAAATTTTATTAAAACCATAACATTGCCAAGGAAATTCACATTACTACAAGCACAATTGCATTTGTGTAGAAATTCTCATATAAACAACCATATTGGCATTAAAAATATAAATATTTACACACCCCTTTGGAAACATATTAATCAAGTAGAGAATTAAGCACTAGTATAAAGAATCAATTAACAACTGAAAGTAAAGGTATCTAAATCGAATCTCTACTTTGACTACATAGAACATAAATACCAAAAGCCATTCATAAATAAACATATATATATATATATATGCATTATTAACTTATTGTTGAGAATTTTGCTTGAATTTGTCCAAAACACCATGCAAACATACACAATATAGGATTTTTCAGATATCCTTTACAAGACATTGTCATGTTCACTAATAGCAATACCATGTAGGCTTCATTCTAAACATACACAATATAGGATTTTTCAGATATCCTTTACAAGACATTGTCATGTTCACTAATGGCAATACCATGTAGGCTTCATTCTAAACATACACAATATAGGATTTTTCAGATATCCTTTACAAGACATTGTCATGTTCACTAATGGCAATACCATGTAGGCTTCATTCTAAACATACACAATATAGGATTTTTCAGATATCCTTTACAAGACATTGCCATGTTCACTAATGGCAATACCATGGAGGCTTCATTCTAAGCACAAAAAGTGTTAAACACGAAACTCTAGTTTCAACAATTATACAAATATATTTCTTGGGGCTATGGTGACTTTGTCAATCCAACAATTATATCTAATTCAAAATCCTTCCTTCTAGTAACTAGATTTTTTCCAACAGATGCTTCATTATCACTAAAGCTCAAGTCCTTTTTATTTACCTCTCACCTCCACCTTCCCCTTGTCCAAAAGGAAAGATAAATATTGTTTTGCACAACTACTTTTTCTTTCATAATTATTTTAGCTCTCTACCATGAGCATTCATCTCAATATGATACTAGATTGCCTAAATTTTCCCTTCCCATTTCGAGTCTACATATGGATACCCTACTCCATACTGAAAAGTGGAAAAACTTTACCAAAAAAAAAATTATACCCCTATGGTCCCTTAGCAATTTGTACTTACATATAATCTTATTTTGTCCTTGGCTTCTGTATTTTTCTCTTTCATTTCTTTTTTGCTTTTCTGCCTTTCATCTTTATCTATTTTTATCCTTTATTAGTTGCATAAAGGCTTGAATGATTCACTCGAGATTATCATCCTCGGATTTGCCAAATGTAGTTTTATTTTGATAGACTCCAACTTGATGTTCACAATAGTCAATGTTCACAGTAGTCCATTTTGGCAATATGGCTTAGTTTTTGGTCATATATATCGTGTTTAAATTTGTACAAGTTCTACTCCAAGGTTTAATTATTATAATATATTGCAACAAGAAATGTAGGAGCATATGATTGTTATTTCATATTTATTCCAAGCTAGTAATAAGTCTTGCAAACTCAAACAAGACTACAATACACAACTAAAATTGTTGTTGATGTATAAGTAAAGCCATCATTTTTTCTTGATATAAGCAACCTTTAAAACAACATAAGAGAGATTATCCAATAAAAAACAAATATAGTTTTGACTGATGGAATAAACATGTATCCACATAACTAAAATTGTTGTTGATGTATACGTAAAGCCATCATTTTTTCTTGATATAAGCAACCTTTAAAACAACAGAAGAGAGATTATCCAATAAAAAACAAATATAGTTTTGACTGATGGAATAAACATGTATTGCCTACATTTTCCCTTCCCATTTCGAGTCTACATATGGATACCCTACTCCATACTGAAAAGTGGAAAAACTTTACCAAAAAGAAAAAAAATTGTACCCCTATGGTCCCTTAGCAATTTATACTCTACATATAATCTTTATTTTGTCCTTGGCTTCTGCATTTTTCTCTTTCATTTCTTTTTTGCTTTTCTGCCTGTCATCTTTATCTATTTTTATCCTTTATTAGTTGCATAAAGGCTTGAATGATTCACTTGAGATTATCATCCTTGGATTTGCCAAATATAGTTTTATTTTGATAGACTCCAACTTTATGTTCACAATAGTCAATGTTCACAGTAGTCAGTTTTGGCAATATGGCTTCGTTTTTGGTCATTTATATCATGTTTAAATTTGTACAAGTTCTACACCAAGGTTTAATTATTATAATATATTGCAACAAGAAATGTAGGAGCATATGGTTGTTATTTCACTGTTATTCCAAGCTAGTAATAAGTCTTGCAAACTCAAACAAGAGTACAATACACAACTAAAATTGTTGTTGATGTATCAGTAAAGCCATCATTTTTTCTTGATATAAGCAACCCTTAAAACAACATAAGAGAGATTATCCAATAAAAAACAAATATAGTTTTGACTGATGGAATAAACATGTATCCACATAACTAAAATTGTTGTTGATGTATAAGTAAAGCCATCATCTTTTTCTTGATATAAGCAACCTTTAAAACAACATAAGAGAGATTATCCAATAAAAAACAAATATAGTTTTGACTGATGGAATAAACATGTATCGACATCAATGATGTGGATAAAAACTACAAATAAAAGTTTACATTAAAAAACCTGTATGACCTGACTCATCCTTAATAAAAGGGCATGTATGATATGACCCATTCCCCAACATGTCCCGGTTGACCATGGCAGCTGGTATATAAAAATCTGCAGTGAAGTGAAATGGTTATTTTTTCAGTATATTCTAATGAAATCAACACATTGGTTGCTGCTAGCGGGTTAGATAGCGCAGTAAGTTGACAAAATCCTAAGCTGTATGATTTCTTCCTATTAACATAAACTTTTCATAGTTGATGATTCTCTGTTTGTTTCTAGCATTGGACAGATGGCACAATTAGATATCATATAGGGGGAGGAGATCCTCGGCATAGCAATAGCAGCCTATCTATTGCACCCGTGAATGACTCCGTTGGATGAGCATGTTGAGTAGAACTGTTACTAACTCGTTGGCATTGGCATTAGATCTCATGTTTTGATGCCTTTGTATACATGCAAGTGATCACAATCAATTATGCTTGTAGAGTAGAAAGAGTTGAATAAAAATAGGATATTTTGGTGCGAAGCTTTTAATTATATAATGATGTCTCAAAGGTAGATATTTCATGGGACTAAAGGAGTGCACCCAAAAAGGGACTCAAACAAGGATTCCCTAAAATGTAAGAAAGACTAGGTAGTCACAGTGATATGCATGCTAAATAGGTCTTCAAAAGTGGACCCTAAAATAGGTGTTATTTATACAGATATAGGCATTATAAATTAGGTCACTAAATTAAACTTACAAAAACTAATGCCTTGATGTTACATTAGCCTCCAATGCTAATCAAGCTGTTAAAATGTAAACATTCAAAATGCCAGTGTGAATGAAGAGGACATTAATTGCAACACATTAGATTTCCATTTGAAGCAAGGGGGGAAAAAAGATTCTAAACAAAAGGCGAAATGTTTTTCACTCTAATCAAACAAATGTTATAGCAAGTGTACTACTGAAATGTGAACAAATAATTGGTCTTGAATACTGTTGTTCCATGCCCAATCAATCTCCATATCCCCACTCCCCCAACAAAGAGTTAATGGCAAAGATAGAATTTCTCTGCATGTTTAACTGTCAGGCCAAAATTTTAACTTATTCTTTCTCCCCCTTTGCACCGAGTCATGAAGGCCAGGGATCTGCTCCCTTTCATTTTGAATAAAACTTCCTTTGCTTTCATTACATGGGCTACAAACATCTTTGTAATTAAAAAAGTACTTCTACAATGAACAACTGAGAAAAGGGTAGATTACATTTCTACAGTCCTAACTAGAGAATTATTATAAAATACTAAGTGATGGAAAAGACCACGGAAATTGACCTTACCAAGTTCCTTATTTGTAAACCAAAACAAAATGAAAAACCAAAATCAGCAAACCCTTGTGCACCAGGATGCTGCATCCATATGCAACCAAGATGAGTTGACAAATTCATAATTGGTATTTAAGCCGGCTGTTTCAAATTTGTGACCTGTTACAAGGGCTACTTTGAGGCACAATACAGATTTAGTTTTAGATTATATTTGAATTATGCATTTTCAAGACATTATACCAACTTTTCTGAAATTTGGCGAGTGTTTGTACTCGAATTTATTTTTCAATTATCTGTGTTGGTTAAAACAGGCTTATCACAATCCATCACAAAAGGAAGGACATCTTTGAAAAGAGGCATCCACAACATAAGAAAGAACATATCACACACACAGAGCTTTACATTTAGCATTGACAATGGTTACATGAAGAAAAAATTACAAGCCACATAAAAAAACAATTGTGCACATGTGAACAAAAATGCAACAAATTACAAGAGGTAACTAACTGACTTGTTTGTAATTATGAATAATGTTATAAATTACATAAATGATCACATAAAACATACAAAATGGTAGTGTGGAAAGCATAAGAAATACATTAATGATCATATCCATAGAGAGATTTCATACCACTACCAGCCTGTTTTATTACCATAACCTGTAACAACTGAGGACAATGTATCCTTCATGCGTGAAATCATCTTGAATGTCTCCTCTGCTTCTACTTGATTGCGCAAGTCACCATTCAATACCGATACACGATCTGGATGAAATCGCATTAAAGCTTTCTTATATGCCGCATTCACCTGCCACCATTAAAAAAACAATTCTTAATTTGTGAGCTATAAGTAATTCATACAAGTCCCAAAGATGCATATGTTTTGATGTAACGGAAAAGAAAAGAAGTATATTAAACAATTGTAAAGCCTTTCACAAAAACCATGAACAAAGGTGAGATAAGTTAAAAGCCACCAAATAAAAAATCAAATGTATTCAACATGGTTGAATAAAGATATTTTTTTAGACTACGCGTGCATAACAAGCATAGCGTTCTCAATGATGCCCCCGCCCATTGCCAAAACCTCGCTTTTGAAATCTCTCAATGACTTTCCATCGCTGGTTCCTGGTGATGGCATTGCTGGCGACGACATCTTCTTTGCCTCCCATGTAATTCCTTCCTCTGTGAATTGTGACAAGGATGGTTGCGGTGAAGAGTTAAATGTCCCTAATACAACGTCCCCTCTTGCTAGTGTTTTGTTGGACCCTAGAGGTGCGAAGGCACCGAATGATGGTGGGGTTGTGTCCTTTGCAGCCGCGTCAGGAACTTCTGGCTCTTCTCGCCCTCCTCTGCATGGCAAAGTTCAGCCCTCGGAGTGTTCACAATCCACCCCTGTCGTGGCTTGTGGACAGGAAGTAATAGACAATGAAGTTCATTTCTCTCGAAGAGGCCTGATCTGCAGATTAACCAGTTGTGACCTTCTCTTACTGCACAAATGGTTTTGGAGTCTTGGAGGCCTCTCATTACAAGCAAAATCGAGCTTTTTCCATGTGCTAGGAGTTTTTTTGTCGCATTTTTTTATTGTTTTGAAGATAAGGAGTTGATTCTCAATGGCAAGTTATGGATGTGGAGCGAGCACTCCCTCTTGCTTAAACCATGGTTCCCTTCTTTCAACCCTCTTACTAAATCTCTACATATCATGCCAATTTAGGTCAGGCTACCCAATCTCCCTTTCCATTTCTAGGATGACTCCTGTTATGAGGCTATTGGTAATTCTATTTGGCATTTCTTGAATGTTGATTCAATTACATCCAACATCAGCTAGTCTACCTATGCCCATGTTTTAGTGGACATTGACATCTCCAAGGCTCTCCCTGGGGATGTCATCCTAATGGTGGGGGACAGGCCTTGGGCCCAATTGATTGATTATGAGTGTCTCCCATTCCGTTGCAAGAGATGTTTCGCTATTGGACACTTCGCTTCTGGATGCCCTCGCATTTGTTGCAAGCATGCGGATTTGACTACGTGGTGGCAGAATGCCCTCCATGACCACTTGACAGTTGATGTTTTCTAACGGATCTAAGTCTCAAGATGAGGAATAGTGAAGGGCCACGTTGAGGCCCTAGCGGCTGCTCCTCTCATGGTTCCCCATGGTGCGAGAGTGGTTTCAATGACTTCTTCAGACATGGCTGCTTCGACGATTTCCATTCCCTCCATAATGGGTAGTGGTGTGTTGCCCATTCATGCTCCGACTACGAATTCTATGCAGCTTTCGGCTTCTTCAATTAGTCGTTCTCCCTCTTCGCAGGAGGTGACGTTGGTTGAGGCAAAGGGAGATGATTTCCCTCTCCATTCTCCTCAATCTAAGGATTAAGAGTTTGGTGTAAACTGGACAGTTGTGCGAAGAAGGAAGATAAGTCTTCCTAAATCTGTTAAGGTTTCCCATATTCGGGCCAAGGGTGTGCAGATTGCTAGGATAAGTTCAAGTGTTGTGTAGGATTTTTACCCTTTGGTTTTGAGGGTTGTTGGGTTGTCCTGCTTGGTAACTCGGCTTCAGTTGTGCTGAAGGGTGGCTTGTTTGTTAGTCGTCGCCTTGCCTTGATAAGAGGTTTCAAGGTCCTTTCAAAACCTGTCTTTACCCCTTAATCAAAAACATGGTTGGGTAAAGATGTCGAACTTTAAACATTGTTGTTTCAATAGGGCTCAATTTAGGTTTTTATGCAATCAGTTTTATTCTATGTTACACCAAGTTTCCAAGTAGGGGACGGTCGGACGCGTTGCTGGGATGGATTTGCTGGAAGGCCTTTTTTATGGGACAGTAGGGGACAGCTATTAAAAATAGGAAAATTTAAAAAAAATAGGAAACTTCAAATATTTAAATAATAACATTGATAAGTCATTCATCATATATATTATATAACCTTAATGCATAACATTAAACCTGAATTGAGATTACACGAGTCAAACACACAAATTAACAAAATTTCATTGCTTTCATTCTCAATGTGCATATATATTATTATATAAAAATCGCAACAAAATGCCCAAATGCTGCAAGTTTCAACTACAAATAGAATAATTTAAGAGATTAAAAATGTAGCAGCAAAATAGACATAACATACAATGCCAAGAATATAACTAATTATTCATTTGATTTTTCTTTACAACCAGCACGTATTCTAAAACTTGCATAACAGAGATTGCAGCCTCTAAAAAGGATATATAGGATTATTTTAGGAAGCGGTGATGAGTGATTTCTGGCAGGATTTCAAGTTCGCAAGCAGAATAAGGGTGAAATTATTAATGGATGTCATTACAAGCTTACCATGATAAGGTAAAACTAAAGACACCATCTCGTTAGTCAATAGACTCGCTAAATATGCAAACTTTTGCAAGACCCTAATCTGAAATGGATCGGTCTATATGATTTAAATGTAAAGACATTTTAATGTTGATGTTGGAGGAGCAGCGTCGGGCTCCCACTTCCAGCCCAACTTCTTGCATTTTTTTGGAGACATGACTTTTGGTGGAGGCCGACATGGAGATTGAAGAGATGCGTCTCTTTCCTCTCACTTGTATATATAATGCTTCTTCATTGTTCAAGACACACATTCGAATATATTCAATCACAAGCATAATTCACAAGGCAGAGCAGACTTCTAAGGAGCAGATGAAGTTATTTCAAGAGCATATCAGATTTATCAAGTGTGAACTTATTCATTGTGCTTCAAGAAGTGAAGCCATACCTGTAGGCCTTGGATTTGGCCATTGTAAAGCAGATTGTTGTTCTTATCATTCAATATATAAGAGATATATTGTTGCTGGGTTTTTCCCCTCAAGTTGGAGGGTTTTCCCAGGGTATCTTGTTGTGTTCATTGTTCATTGTGTTGCATTTTCTGATTGTGTTAATTCTGATCATAAAAATCAACATTTAACAAGACCTCTAATACAATCAAAACATTGAGGCACTGCACCAAGATAGAAAGAACGCATGATATATTTTTAGTAAAAGATAAACTATATTGATAAAGAAAATCCATTTACAAAAAAAGGGATCCTTAACATGTAAACTATAGGATTCTTGGCTGAGAGAAAAGTGAGAGTTAAGATCGCTTCAAAAATAAGGGCTAAATCATACGTACAAGAAAAAAACAAAAGAGAAAAAACAATCCAAAAAGTTAAGGGTCTAAGATTGGAGATCTAAGACTCTTATGTAAATACTAGAAGAAAGCTAATGTCTTTTAGACCACCATTGAACATGTAACTGATAGAAATTCTGGAGATGTTGAAAAAGGAGTAAGGCTGCATATCTTTAGGTAGCCTAACAAGTGTGCACTGTTACTGTGCTATTTGAGAGGCTTGAACCACTTTGTGTCTCCCCTCAAAATTGGCGTTCCCATTTTGACTTATTCAATGAAGAGATTGAGACTCATTTGGACTGAGATGAAGATGCCGTTCCCATATTGATGCATGCCTTACCAGAAATTGGACCCTTAGAATTTAAGGCTACATCAATAAGGAAGAGGTCATAGTCCTCATCAACATGGGTAGCACCCACAACTTTATTTACAAATAAATAAATAATAGCTCAACACCTTATAACACAAAAATAAACATGGAAATTACAACTTATTGACTCCCATTCAAGTTAATCTATTGGCAGTGTGCATACATGATCTGGGGTGTGCAGCGGCTAGTGACATTGGGCACACTTCCATTGAACTTGGAGGAATTGTCAATAAGGTTCTTCCCTAAAGAAAATGATTACTAAATCTAGGCCCTTAAGCTTCCACCTTGTCAGACGATCAGCTCACATGAAATGCAAAATCACCAGCAAGAGGTAGGACAGATTCTTTCAGTCCTCCAGTATATTCTAGACAATCATAAGAACAATTTCCAAGAGATTCCTATAGGGCCTTCTCTGTCAAGAGATCATTGAACATGCTACTGAGCTTACTTACCCCTCCCAACGTATTCTTATGAGAAAAGATCAAGATTGAGATGATTGTGCAAAACATGATGAACATGAGCATCATTTAACTAGACTACAGTGGTGATGGCAAGGAAAAAAGGATTCTTCATCCATGATGTGTACATAACTCAAGGATCTCAAAAAATGCTGTTCAAGGGTAGATACAATATTAATATTATTGATGAACTGTTAAAAAATTTAAAACGGTTTAATGAAGCAACCTGCTTCAAACAATTGGATCTCTTTTCAGTCTGTCAACAAATCACAGTTATTCTGGAAGAAATTCCAAACACAACCTTTTGCATGCATAAGGGACACTACGAATTTTCAATTATACTTCTTGGCTCGACCAATGCTCCTACTTTTTAGGTCTATCCTTGGAAAGAAATAATTAGTTTTCTTTGATGATATACTCCAATATGTAAAATCGTGGGAAAGTCAAAAAGTCACCTACAACAGATGGATATAGTTATCCAAATTGATTATCACTAGAACCACCTGTTGTGACCAAATCACACATCACCCCATCGGACTGGGGACCCCCTTTTTTTTGAAGCTCGGATGTTTTGCATTGATTTATGCGGTCTTATTTCCAAGTTGCCAGGGTCCTGAAGGTTAAATGATGCGGAGGATTAGATTGTCAGAGAAGACTCATCACGAGTAAAAGTGTACTAAGTCATCATGGCGAGAATGCGCCTTGAGTTGTTTGGATGATTTGATCAGGAAGGAGAGAGCGCCCAAGAGGTAATGTGCACTTGCAAATGAGCGCCTAGATTGAGATGGTGTTTCTGGCGCCTAGGAGGATGAAGTTCATTTTGGCGCCTAAGTGAAGATCATTAAACGTCAAAAAGGACCTAAAATGCGCCTTTGGACCATTCAGGCGCCTAGGAGGTTGTTGAGGAGTATAGCTTGCGCCTTGGATAAAGTCGTTAGCTCATAGCACAATAAAATCAAAGGTTTTGCGCCTTTAGTAAGCGAGACCCCTTTGGTGGCGCTTTTTGATAGATAGGTTACAGGGAGGAACGGAGCACTTGATGGGATCACTGCAAGTGGGCGCTTTGGGAAAGATAATATGGAGTTGTAACTCAGATAGAGCGCCTTGATGCAATGTATCTTGATGATGAATGCCTTGAGTGTTTTAGACATGTTTTGACAGAAACAAGTGATTTTGCCTTGAAGTCTATGTGCGCCTCATGATGATTGAAGTCACCATCTTATAGATTGGTGCCTAGGTCTTCAAGAAGGAGTCAAAATGCGCCTTTGGAGTCAAAATGCGCCCTGCGGTGAGGTGAGTAAGGTTGAGCGCCCAAAGGGAAGTGATTAATGATTGAAGCCTCCATAGATGAGCGCCTTGATTGGAATAACAATTAGGAAGTTTTGGAACCTTAGAGTGAATGTCTGTGCTTAGGTGATTGAAGATAAGGTTTTGGGCGCCTTAGCACCATGGTATGATTTGGAGTGTTTAAAAGGAGTAAATGAGCGCCTAGGCCTCTTTTTGCGCCCTAGATGATGTATACCTCAACTTGCGTCTTGAGGTCACTAGCATCTTGTCTTGAAACGTTATGAGCTCCTTAAGAGATATGCGCCCTAAGTGATTGTTGGCGCCTAAGTAAGGTAAGTGACTCATGCACCTTGAACGCCTTGGAGGGAGAGATCCAGTGAGTTGGCGCCTTGATTGAGTAACAATTAGGAAGTCTGGAACCTTGAGAATTGGTCAAGGTAAGTTGTTAGCGCCCAAGCCACCTTGATGTGCGCCTAGCGGTGAAGCTAGAGTTAGCGCCTTCATGGAGAGTGGTTTGAGTGCTCTAGACATGTTTTGAGCACCTAGGTGATGGATTCTCTTCAGATCAAGATATGCGCCTTGAATGATGATATGAGCACCTTGAATAGTGATTTGAGCGTCTTGGGAAGTGAATTTGGATACCTCCTAGGGGGTAGCTAGGTGAGTTTTGAACACATTGATCAGAGAGCGTCATGGAGTGTGAGTTTGAGCGCTTGAAAGTGAATCACTATACTTTAGCGCCTTTGAGGAAGAAGTAAACTTATACTATCTTTATCTACTCTGCGAGAAGAAAGAAACCTTACAAAGTCAATCAAATGAGCTACAAGCATCATACACCCAACTGCAAGGAGTGAAAGTGAAGTGTGAATGCGCCTAGATAGAGAAGTTAGCGCCTAAAAGAAGGGAGTAAGGAAGATGTATTGATGGATCCTACTGGAAATGCGCCTTGGATCCTTCTCACATGGTTTGGAAGAGACACTTTGGGCGCCAGAATGATCCATGGTATGTATCCATATGCTTTGAAGTTAATAAATGCGCCTTGAAATAACTTGAAGCGCCCTCTGTCAAGAGCTTTGCAACCTTCACAACTTACCTAGACATGATCAAGCGCTTGTGAAGGAGAGAACGCCTTAGAGTTCTTGCGCCTAGGTAATCACTAGAGCGCCCTGAGTAGGTTTTGGCGCCTTGAGTTATCCTTGGACTCCTGCATGTGGGAGAAAGCGCCCTGTGGAAGTTTTAATTATGAGTGAATACCTTGATGATAGAAGTTTGTGAGGCGCCTTGGATTGAGTAAGAGAGGCTTGGTGGTAGAGACCTCCTTTTTGCGCCCTAGAATGCCTTGGAGGATTGAAACTCATAAGATGAGCGCCTTGCATATATGTGTACCCTCAAGCGCCCTTATGCCTGCCTTAGTTTCAATGATATGCACCTCACAGTGGGGAGATACCTAGTAAGAATCATTGGAGCGCCTAAAGGCAATATGCGCCTTGTGTTGTTGAAGTGGCAGAGAGCAATGAGAGCGCCTAGGAGGTCTTGAAGTGGTTTGAGCGCCTTGGTGTGCTTAACGCCCTCAAGGAGAAGTTGAAGTGCCAATTGAGAGAGTTGGCGCCTTAAGTGATAGAAGCTTCAAGGGTCTGGCGCCTTGGTGGGAGTTTGAACCTCAAATCTTCTACATCAATGACATCATGTTAGATCACATCAAGTTCAACGTACACTTCATCAAGTGGCGTCATGTTCAAAGACAAGGTATTCACTCATCCAAGCTTCAGGTCAGGTTCTTCAACCTTAGAAGATCATCGTGCAAGATCACTTCATCGACTTCTATGTCAAGCAAAGACACTTCACTTATGCACTTCAAGTTTAAGAGAGTCTTCTACTCCGTAGCTACAATGAGGTCATCATCATCTGCATCAAGAAGCTACAAAGAAGATCATCATGAAAATTTACCCGCAAGATGAAGTTCAAGATGAAGACATCCATTTTAGCACCTATATAGACTTTAACCTCCTCTTAGTCCACTTTGGTGTCCTCCATGTAGACATCTATTCATTTTGGCGCCTAAACCATTTTAAATTCTAGAGGTTGCAAAAATTAAATGTGAAGGAGGCCGACCTCATTTAATAGAGGTAAGTTGCCTATTTAAGGGAGCGCTCCCCCTTCATTTACCTTATGTATTTTGTAAATTGCAAAGGAGAAAGCAGCGAATTTCATTTAGGAGCAGCAATTTTTGTTTTAAAAGCAGTGATTTTGTCAAGAAAAGGGCAGCGACTCATCTTGAAGGCAGGGATTTTATCTAGGAGCAGCAAATTGTGATAAAGGAGCATTGAATTTGTGAAGAAAAGGCAGAACTTTCTAAGGCAGATCTGAGTTATAGAGGGCTAATTCGCTTCTAAATTCTGCCATTTTATACTGATTTTTTGCATTAAATTCCAGAAATTTGTATTTGCTAAGGCAGAAATTGGGTACAAGGTACGTTTTTGTCACTTCTACTTTATAAAATTACCTTGTATTTATTTAAATTTTGCAGATTTATATTCAGAAATCAGATAATGCTTTAATGAAAATGACTTAGAAAATCTCTTTGTACTTGAAAACATGATAACATGATAATAGTGATGTAGAAGACTCATAAATCTACTATTTCAATCCACTTATTCGAGTCCAGTCTTGCAGATAGATGGGAATGACGGCCAAAGAAAGACAATCACTTATCAAGATGGATGCCAAGTCTAGCATACCGGAGTCCAAACTTGAAACGCAGTGGAAGGATGTCGGCGACACCAACATGGGACACGTCAACTTGGAGGAAGTGAAAGACTTCTTGCTTGCGATCACCAGGAATGAAGATATCAAAGCCATCGCGAAGAGCAGGATTGTACAAGCGGCTTGCTTTCCACCTGCCTTGCCAAGCACCGAGCTCGTGTTGGAGTGTGTTCAGCATTATGACAAAGAGAAAAGACAGATCATAGCAAAGGATGGAACTGTTCTCGCCTACCTACAGAGGGAAGCTATCCAAGAGATCTTCAATATCCCAAAGGCGAAAGGAGTCTTCATATGCCCTACAACTGCTCAAATGACGTTCGAAGGCAACTCAAAGGTCTACATGCAAGAAATCAGGAAGAAGTGGATGAATGATTCCTCGATGAAGATATACAATTCAGAAGACCCCAAGTATCACAAGGCTGACTTCAAGCAGGAGATAAGTTACTTGATCATGTTCCTGAATCGAGTAACAGGTAGGCCACAATCGTCTACTTTCGAAGGATGGATGTATACTTATTTTGATCATATATTTACAAAGAACAAGATGATTGACTGGGCTGGCCTTATAAGCCACTGCTTGGATGAACAACTTGAAAACTTTGATGAAACGAAGTCTTTCTTCATGACTTCATACCTTGTGTATATCTTGGCAAGAAATGTAGTCTACAAAGGACTAACAGCTAAAGGGCAAGTAGGTACAAAGCCGGGACAGATTCTCTCACATCAGTGTTATCCTCAACTCCACCTGAAAAACATCAGTCACTACAATAGATTCAATGATGCCTTCGCCATGTTTATAGTGAGAAGTTAAGAGGTGAGTTGCATCGAAGACTAACAGGTGCTGCCAGGAACTTCATCAAGCAGTATGGAAGGTACTACATCCAGTATGATAAGTTCACTTATATCAGGATTCAAGGATTTACATCATTCCCATATAGACTACCTAGATACCCTTCAAACAGGATGGTGTTGCTAGAGGTTTCCAGACAACTGCTAGAATTTCATAAGATGCAGAAAGCAAGGAAGAAAGCAGGAGTTCAGTTTCCTCTTCAACTGGGTAGATACTATTCTTGTCCATCCTTACAGGCAGCTGAACATTCAGAAGTTGAGCTCCAGGCTTATCATCTGCATCCACATGATTCGAGGAGGGAAAACTTTGATCCACATGGAGCCATCAAGCAGTCTTACTCTTCTTACAAGCATAAAGAACAACTGGAGGATCATTGGGCTGATGCTATAGATGATGATGATATCAGGATGCAGAAGTGTTCAAGATTGAAATGGGACTTGATTAGAGCTACAAAGGTACTAAGAATTCCCGATCAGTTAGAAGGTGATAGAGCTCTTCTTGGTGATGAATATGATAAGATTCGCAATTTGCCTTATGAAGTTAATTGGGCAGATAGAGAAAAGGTCGATGACGAAGGATTGATAAGGCCTGTTATTGTTATCACTAAAGAACAAATAGACAAACAAGTGCAAGCCTTGCTTGATGAAGGTAAGAAACTCACTTATACTAAGATGGGAGAAGTGGATCAACATAAGGCACCTAGTAAAGATTCATGGAGCAAAGGAAGTGAGAAAGATTCAGGACAGGGAAAGAAAAGAAAACAACTTGAGGTTGTTCAAGGAGAATCCAGCAGAAAGAAGAAAAGGATAAGCATTGAGACTGCTTCTTCTAGACAGCCTGGTGACATCCCACTGAATCAAGATATAGTGATACCTGCTGAGAATGTAGTTCCAGAAGCTCCAATGGAAGAAGTACCTTCTAGCCCGCATGATACTGAGATCATCGATGAAGTAGATACTGAAGATAAGGATGAGGCTGAAGAGGAATCATTGCCTGCACAAGGAAGACAACTACAACATCAGCAAGATCTTTCATCGCTGCCAGAATGGTTACAGGAAAGGATCAGAGAGAATTGTGAACTTGAGAGCTGTCCTCCCCTTCCAGTTGATGAATTACTTTTGGACTTGTTGAAGGAGAAACCGAAAAAGAAGGCAAATATCCTTTCCAAGATCACTAAAGATGAAACAGGTGTAAGGAAAGTACATGTAGCAGTTCCAAGGCTGGAAAAGAATATAGAGGATGTAACACCTGATGATTATGACATCAATACAATCAATCTGGGTCCTTTGACTGGAATGCAAGTTGAAGAAGAGCTTCAGGATTCGATTGACAATGCTCGAGCTATCATAAGACAAGAAACAAAAGGCAGAATCAAGGCTGAGCAAAGATGTCGTGCCTTAGAGCAATACATTCAGCATTTAGTGCATCCTATTCATCAGCAGGAAAGGGTTGCTACACCTCCATCTCTCCTTCCTCCTGAAACAGTTGGACACCTAGAAGAATTGAAGTCTTCATCTCACAGAATGAAGGATTGGATGAAAAGGTCAAAGGAGACTACATTCAGACATCTGAGAGATATTATGCAAGTGAATGATAAGATTACTAGCCTTAAAGAGAGGGTACTTGCACTAATGACAGCCTGTGTTGAATTCAAAGATTTCAAGAATCAATATTTACCACACTTGAAGAGCTTGATGGAAACATCAGTGGATGACTTGTTACATGCTGAAGTCATTGAAGAAGGTAGAACATATAACTTTTCTTCCTGGTATTATAGCCTTCGCATCAAAGGACAGTTGTTGGATAAAATAGAAATAGATATGTCAAGAATTAGAAGTGTGCTTCAAAGGATTCAGGATGCAATACATGCCTCTCTGATGAAGATCTGTAATCCTTTTGGGGAGATGACCCTTGAGAATCTGAAAGAACAAGTTCAAGTTTTCTATTTTCAGGAAAATGATGTTACAGATGAGAGACTTGATAGTATATTTTCACTTGCTGTCCACCTTGGCGACAACAAAGCGAGAATAACTGATTGGGAAAGGACACTTGGCCCTTATTCAATTGATGTACTTGAAGCCGAAGGAACCATTCAAAATGCGCCAAATGTACCTGTGGAGGAAGTCAAGCAAATTGTGTCCAAGTTCATTGAATGCCAAGCTTCTAGTGATGGATATTCGCATCGAGATTCTTCATAAGATAAATATATATCATTCTTATCTTCTTGCGAGGTGTGCCTTTGTTCTTTTCTTCATAGCCTCCCTCATTTAATAAAGATAACCTCTTGTTAGTCTCTTTCATTTAATAAAGTTGATCTCTTTCATTTAATAAAGAGGAGTTTGTTACAACTACTTGTGATGTGGCTTGATCTGGTCCGCTAACTTGGCCGATCGATCTTGACCCTTCATTCCTTTTGAGGTCTATAAAAGGGCTCTTGTTGCTCTCATTTGTACGGTTGAAAATTCTGAAATTGTTGCAAGAGCTCTCTAAGATAATAAAAAGATTCATTGCTTCGGTAATTCTATTTGTGTTTCCGAGTGTTGCATGGTTTAGATTTTCAAGCGAATATAAAGTTATAAATTTCTTTAAGTTTGTGTTAGCTAATGCAAGGTTTCTTTATTGCTTTGTGGTGAAATCTATAAGTTCATACCATTTGTAGTTTGTGGTTTGCAAATTGCAGTGCATGGTTAGCCTGAACAAAATTGGACATCAATTTGATCTTTATGTTTGTTGAAACTTTCATGAGCATAAGTGATTTAAACATCTTGTAACACCCCAGAAGATTGCACCTATCTTGTGTAGTTGTCCATCTTGGCGAAGCAGGATCTGGTTTGATTTCACCTAGAGTAGTAATCATCCTTACATCTAGGATTAGATTAGCCTTTCTAAACCTTACATCTTTTGTCCTTTTTTTACCATTCAGTTAGAATTAGAAACAAGAACTTCAATTGCCAAATCATACGCCATCGTTTGTAGTACTTAGACTCTCCAGTATCCGCTTTCGTAATCATTGAAACAACAAGTTTACTTGAACAATTGCGTAAGTCCCTTTGTGTGTTAAACAGCAAAATCATACTTAGTCACTGAGCTGTCTCTTACCAAATCATCAGAAAGGAACCTTGGAGTCATCTTGTTTGATCACATAGTTCAGCATCCGAGAGGCTTTGCTCAAGAGGGAGTCAGATACTTAGTATTTCACTCTAATTGTTGACTTGTCCAAAAACAATCATCAACACCACCAAATTTTATGCCAAGTCCATGTGCGCTTTTGGTGAAAGGGTTCTGATGCAGGAGCATCGAGCTGGAGTCCTAGTGGAAGCCACTTCTAAATTTTATGGCAGCAGATGCATTATGCTGGGCAATACCATTTTAAATCGTAGGATTTTTCCTAGTCATGCTGGAACCCACCATATTTCTCTGTGGGGTCTCTTTGTTCCCTGGGTGACAACATTATTTCTAAGACTGCCAACATAGCGCATGTATGAGAACAAATTTATCCTTATTTTTGGCAGCTCCTATTATCATAGGATTCAATTAAATCTGATTTATTTTACCTGAATGATGAAATGAAGTCATGGAATAGCTGGCGACTACCAAAATTTATCCCGGGGCATGATGGATCTAGGCAATTAAAAATAATTGCGAGTGCGGTGAATAGAGGGGATTTAATTGTTGGCAGCTAGTGATGACTTATTGACTGGTGTTTCATTCCTGAGTAAAGTGGCAACTCTTATTTAGCATCAGCGGATGCATGGCATCTTAAATACGGCGGCGACTTCCCAAAATAGAGCCGTCCACTCTTATTTAAGATCATATTTGCATTTGACTGGGACAGCGAAGATGAAAAGGTAGAAATGAAGTTCAGTGAATAGATAAAAAAAGTCAATTGAGTTTCGGGAAGAAGTCATGAGTTTGTATTTGGACTCGTGGGTATTGCTTCAAGTTAATTTTCGTTCTATTTAAAATTGAAAGAAATCAGTCGCCATAGTTTAATGTGCTGGGCCAAAATTGTGTATCTGAAGGCGTTAAAGGAAAATCTGTTGCTAAAGGTTCTTTATTGTGCTGGGCTGACGTTCCTTGTAGATTGAAGCCATGTTTGTTTAGAAGAGTCCATGGCTTTTGGAATTCTGTACTGGTGTTCAATTCAAGTTGTCACAGGAGTATAATTGTGCTGATTGTGATCTATTTCTACATTGATTATGCTACAGAACGTTCAGCAAGTGATATTGTCTTGGAATCTTTTAAACATTATGTATCTTTATCTCATCGGCTGGAATATTATCAAACTGTTAGGATCTGTTAGTGAAATTACTTTACTGTTGAAATAAGTTCTGCACATGTGAAGAGCTGCTTGGATTGGTTGCCCTTTAATGGATACCTGATCCACAACTGCATCAGGTTCAAGGTTGCTCCTCAGTGCCTCACAAAAAATCAGAGCCATGATGAAGTGGCCTAGTCCTAAGAATAATAAACGCTTTGGGGGATTTTTCAGTCTTGCAAGATACTGCAAGAAATTGTTCAAGAACTAAGCACGCATAACAGCCACACTAACACTTTTGAAGAACTCATTTGTGTAGAATGAAGAGGCCACCCAAGCTTTCTTGCACTTAATGATGGTGATGTACTAAGTACAAGGCAGTTGTTCAAGGCAATAAATTCAAGAATTGTTGTGAAGCCATATGACTACAAGTACTATAGGATGTGCAGCTGGATCCAATCACCTCAGCTCTGTTGTATTGCCATAATTAGAGTGTTTTGAAGTTGGTGACAAACCCGGACTATCATGGCAGGACCAGCACGTTGAGTTTCATCATCACTACATTCAACAAGTACTTGATAATGAGAACATTTAGATTCATTATTGCACCAGTCAAGAGCAGACTGCAGATATAATGATTAAATCACTTGGGCCAGATAAATTTCTAAAATTTCAAGATAAGCTTGGCATTTTCTCCAGTTTATTCATAATTAGGCATAGTATTAATGTTTGATAATATTAAATAATTTACAAAATGCAAGTTATTAACTTTAACAACATTATTAAATAATTTATATAATGTAATAGCTGATGTAACTTCCTCCCTCATTAATAAATAAGTGTGCAGATGCAATCCAAAGTGTGCCAATTCACCCATGAACACCAAATCCATTTATTGTACGTGTGTCAACTCCCCAATGGACACCATGGGGATACACACACACACAGACACAGCATCTACTCAAGTTTTTAGAAAGCTGACACATTCAAGGAAGAGGGCACACAATATGACTAATACCTTTGTCCTTGAAACATCATAAAGACATGAGCAAAAGAATGGAAGAGACAAACTAATTATAAACTCTCAAAATTCTCCTTGCAGAAACATGTGTAGACTTGAACCTTTCTTGCTAGATAAACTCAGAAAATGAAGCTGAATTGTGGAGCAGGCTCAGACCCTCAAAAGCAAATGTTCCTCAATTAACATTTCCATGAATTTAGATCAAGTCAAAACAAAGTCCAACATAATATTCCTAAAATCCTAATTTGCCAAGATACTAACATGGATACAGGCACAGGGATATGATAATTTTCAAAGAACCCCGGATATGCTATGGCACAGATATGTTAGTACAAAAAAATGTGTGTGTGTGTGTGTGTCCATATATATATATGCATAATTTAAAAGCAGAAAATTCTATTCAAAGCATTTATCAATCTTTCCTGTTTTAATTGAAATACTGAGATAACTGATATATGTTCATAGATTCTAGCAGAATGCTATATCTAAGTTGTTGTAAAATGGTAATCGTTTTGCAGGACACATATTTCTGTCCTAAGCATAATGTTGTTGATCTGCAACTGTTGTCAACAATGTGAAGGTTTCTTGTTGCATTGAATATTCCTTGACTGCGCTAAGAGTTAGGATTTGTGAGCATTGAATTCATCTACAAGTCATCAGAGTTCAGACAATATTAGCAAACAATCTGGAAAGAAATCACCTTAGAAGGCATCAATTATGGAGCTTCTAGTTCTTATACTAGACCAACAGTATGAAGTGGACTATCAATTTTGGATTACCTATAGATGAATGAATACCTTGGATTTTGGACCTTGGTTAGGTTTATCACATTTTCAGAGTCCTACAACTTTTTAATCTCATCATTTGAAAAAAAAAAAATCTGTGGTTTAAAACTTTAATCCATTACCAATCATCTAATCATCCCAACCTAGGATTACAGCTTCTCAAGTTGCAAAATAAAATTAAAAAGCAAGTATGTGAAATACAAGTTATCTTCTGGGTTGGCCTTGTGAATGGATCCAGCAGCCCAGATACTTATATAGATATTCCACAGAAGATGGAGGAAAACAAAATACATATGAGAACCATTCTGGCTACTTAGAATCAAAATGTAACAAATTGTAAATTGTCACAATATCAACAAGTCAGGGTTGTCAAAGTTTTGTTAGGATAAGGAGCCTGCACTGCCTTCTGCAAAACAAGGAAAATTCGAAGGAATTATGATTGTTAGTAACCTAAGGAGAGTACCAGTCAGGCTAGATGTGGTTAATGTACATAAAAAGTTTTACATTTCATATATATTATTGAGTTGTAAGTACTACTTTATTTAGAACTTATCATAATCATATAAATTATTGAGAGTCTGACTTCACATTGCACATTCTGGGGCTGTCTTTCTAGATAAAATTATCATGTAGATAATTATAACACATAATAAAACAATCCTGTAGTACCGTTTTCATTTATTTCCTCCAAATACTTCAAGGTGCAGTCCTTGTATGGTTTGCCACAAAAGTAATCAGACCCTATTAGCTAGCACCAATCCTTCCAAAATCTTTACTTGTTAACAAAACATACATACAGACAATACAAAAATGCTTTTTAACTTTTTTAAAGATTTTGTTATGAGATTTATTTCCTTGCAGAGGTTATGCTGTCACTCACATAAACATACACCGACAGATATGTAAAATAATGAGCATCTAGGAGCCTCTAATTTCTTTTTACTCACTCTTCCACCTCCATCAAGGAAAAAGAAATGATGCCCATGCTTAAATATATGTCATGATCAAACAAAAATTTACAGTTAACACTGCCCAGCATCCCAGAAAGGAACACTATAATAATATAATTGTTACTGTATCCAACTAGAGTACAAAAGAGAAAATGTCACCCAGATTGTTTAGATAAATTGGCTACACATACCTCTTTCAGATACATGATACAAAAGTCTAAGCAAGTATCAAAAGTCGAACATTCTCATTAAAATAAGCAAGGAATGGGAATGAAAAATATTTTCAGATGTAAATATTAAAGCATATAATTTACAAGTCCTAAATATGATAATTGAGTTTCAGCAAAAGAGAACCTGTTGTGATGAGGGTAGGGATCCTCCTTCCACTGGGATCCCTAGAGATCGAAGCAATGATGCCATATCTTTGCATGTAGAAGCCACTTCTTCAAGCCTTGACCTAACTTGATCACGCAACTGTTCTTTCAGATCCATTGTTTGCTCTTCCTGTAACAGATTGTGTTTTAGGGCAGAGAGAGAGTGGTTTGACTAATTAAGTCCATAAATAAGCAGTTTCCACCATACAAATAGAATAAATTACATAGATTGCAACTTTGGTAAAGATATTTGTAACAACCGCAAGACGGATTTTGCAGCTTTATTTTGAGGCAGTAGAAAAGAAAATTTAATCAATTAAATCAATTCTACAATTTGTTACCTTCTTCTGGGTTATCCGAATTTCTTCAAGACGTCTCTTTTGTCTCCGTTCCATTTCTAATGTGCGCTCAGCTTCTGCCCTCTTCCTCCTACGTAACTGTTGTACCTCCTTTGCCTAATCAAAGTTTTACCAGTGCATATGGTACCAAATTTTACCACAGTAAAAATACAGCACCACAAAACTAGCAAATACTGAACTCCTATACAATGACAAATTCATTCTATGTACGTTCATTTCTAACTAGTATTATTCTGCTGTAAATGAAGAGACTGAAATAAGGATAAATTTAATGAATAGCTTATATGGCTTTCCTATAAGCAAGAAACTCGTGAACTTTGTACAAGCCAGGAAAAATTGCAGTCTCCAATGCTTTGACAAATAAAACAATATAAGAGGTTTTCGGCATATAGTGACCCTTGTAGTCTACATATTTAAATCATAAGAATGATAACAAAATGGAAAATCTAAATTACAAATTCAATTATTTAGTTAGATTACGGTGATTTGGGTGTCAAGTAGTGCTTGTGAAATAGTGAAAATTCCCAAGGATTCTAGCAATTCTGTAACCTTTTGTGATATTTTCTACCCATGATATTAATTTTTTTTTATAAATGAGGAAATTTATATGTGATATAAAAAGATTTTTAAAAACCCAGAGAGTTGAAAACAGAAACAAAATCTCCAAGAAGTGATCAAGGGCCCAAAGGAGAGTGATATAAGAAAAGGGTCACTAGGGGAGTATAGGAGCTATTACATTTCCATAAAACTGTGTTTTGACATATATAGTAGTCACAAGTATGGTAGAAAGGTGCTGTGCATCCTCAGTTTTCCAAGCAGATGTGAGGACACCAGTATTTTGCAATATGTGAAGTCTGCACTGCAGCATGTCTCCCCTCATACTGAGCCTGCTTCAAACTCTAGCCTATAGATGTTTCTTGAATTTTAACCCTGGGGCTTGTTGATGTTTGTTTTTAGACAAGTCAACAATAGAGTAAAACACTAGAGTATCCCACTCTCTCTTGAATAAAGCTCTTCAAAGGCTGAACTATGTGATCCAGTGAAGTAACTCCAAGGTTCCTTATTTATGATTCATGATGGGTTAACTCAATGATTACATGTGATCTTGCTGATAATCACAAAGGGACTTATGCAGACTTCTTCTTCATTCATTCATTAGCTTATTCCCCTTTCAGTGTGGATGACATATATATAGAGTCTCAATGATAAAGAAAAGTAAAAAGGATAAGGGTTCAGGAAAATTAATCTAAAGTCAATGAAGTAATGATGATGTATGAACAAACAAACTCCTAAGTAAACCTGACTCCACTTCGCCAAAGATGCCTACAACTACATGGAGTTGGTGCAATCTCCTAAGGTTACGCGAATGGTTTTCAAATCATGAAGGCTTAAATAAGCACCCATCGAATGGCGCAACTCAAATAAGCATCCACAATCGAACTTATGCAAATTATAAGGCTCAGACTAGCTTTACACAACACTTCACCGGCGATGAATGTTAAAAGCATGAGCTAAGAGTTGATCAAATATCCAATACATACATGCATTACATCAAAGAGCTACTAATCTATTTCTAGTCTACTTTGAAACATCTCTCCATTTTATCAAGACACAGGAAACCATGTTATTTCACAAGATAACACTTAAACACCAAGTGAACTCCAATGTTCTTTGCATTAATCTTGAGATTTATTTACAACAATCTCCAAGTCCTCTCAGCAAATTTCGAGAGTCTCTCCTATTCTACTCCTACTTTCCTACCAACTGAACTACTGCCTTACAAATGAGGCAACAAGGCCTTTATATAGAAGCCCAGGTTACAATGAATGGCTAAGATTGATTCGATAGCCAAGGGTCTAGATCGTGCCACCTCCAAGGTAGTTACAACAATTTGCTATTTTTAGTACAAAGAGAGAGGCAATGAAGGCACATTTTCCAATGTGATAAGGTAAGGCGAAAGCATTTAAAATATCTTTCACATAGGTGTCCTCTTGGCTTCTTTCATTAAATGATACATTTAATGCATTTAAAATAATGTGTCCTCGCCACATAGATGCCACTTCAGCATACTTTGAGAATTGTATCAACTTGTAATGATGTATTCAATGTGATTGCTTGATACTTGAATGTTTAGGAATACAACTTGTAGATCTTGCCTTGTTAATTCTTCTTGTAGACTGGATGTATAATACTTGTTGCTTCACTTAACTAACTTCGTGATTCTTTCTTCTTCTTGTAGGTAGGTTGATGTGAATCTTCTTTGATGATGCTCTTGATATAGAGTAGTAGAGATATGATGATGACTTCATTCTTGAATTGGAGTAGGAAATCTCTCTTGGACTTGAAGTTTCACGAGGAACTGGAAGTTGAATAGATGAATGTCCTTCGAACATGATGCAACTTGAAGATGAAGTGTACTTGAAATTGATGTGATCTAACATGATATCATTGATGTAGAAGACTTGAGGTATGATCCTTTAGAATAGTGCTACTCCCTCCTCTGCAACTTGAAGGTGACTTTAGATGCTTGTCCTTGATGATCATGATGTAGTTGATGACATGCTTCCATGAAGATGATCTTGAAGTAATCTCCTTTAGAGTGTAGGTATTTGATAATAACATCTCCATCAGATGTAGAAAGAGACTTGAATACTGGATGAGTACTTGAAGTTTTATAGAAGTCTCTAGAATGCTTAATGATATGAAGATCCTTTGGAGCAGCTACATGAGGTTCTTCTTTGAAGGTTGAAAGAACTTGAAGTAAAATGGATGAATGTCTTTACTTGATGTAGAAGTTGATGAAGTGATCTTGCACGATGATCTTCGAAGTGACCCTTCGAAGTGTAGATGATAACACCTTCTTTGGATGTGGAGTAGATGACCTCTCAAGGATACTTGAGGCTTGATAAATCTTTGAAGATTGGGAGAACTTGACTTGAAGCTTGGATGAGTGAATGCCTTGTCTTTGAACATGATGCCACTTGATGAAGAGTTCCAGTAAATTGATGAAGAAACCAGCTGATACTTGAAGTGATGTAGATCTCTTGGAATGATGCTTCCTAGAAGATGATCTTGAAGTATTCCTTAGAGCAGCCACATGAGGTTTCCTTGAAGTAGAGTGGATGCCTTCGGAAAGTCTTGATGAAGATGATGTCCTTTGGATGGATGTTTTCTTGTCTTCCCTTCTAGCATGAAGGTGATTCCAGCCCTTAGCTCCTTTGATCATTCCTTAACTTCATCCCTATTGCTGCAACACAAATAAAGAAACAGCATCAATTCCTTGATAATACTTGATTTATAACACATAAAAATCACTTCATGCATTTCCAAGCTAAGCGCATTAGATCCCAAATTAGATCTTTGCTTAAAATTTCACTCTAAACCACTATTTTTAATCCTTAAGGAGAGCGCATTAGTTAGCAATTTCATCTTCCAGTTAGAATTTCATCTCAAACGATCAATAAAGACCTCCCTATCTAGGCGCATTGGTTAAGGATTTTGGATCCTCCTTGAAAAAGTCTTTGAAATTTGTATTGAACCCTTTCCTTCCTCAAGCGCATTAGATAAGATTTTTGAAATCTCCTTCAAAGTGTATCAAAGCCTTCCCACATGTGGTGCAGTGGATGAGAGGTTTGATTTCTTCTTGATCTTTTCTTACAAACCTGAATTCTTCTCCTCCTTCTAGGCGCATTGGATGGGGACTTCAAGATCTTCCTAAAAATGTATATTATATTCTTGCAAATTAGTCTTGAATCACTTCTAACTTGGTCGCTTTGGTTGAAGGTTCTGAAATCCCCTTGTATTGAGCGCATTGGATCAAGGGTGTTGAATCTTCCTTAAAACCTTACCCTCTCCCTCACTTTTGGCGCAGCGGTTGAGGTGTAAGAGATCTTCCTTCTAGGTTTAGCGCATTGGATGCCTATTTTGATTGCTTCTTGTTTTTAACTTTAAAATGAACTTCTTTCCTCTGTCGCATTGGATGAGGGTTGTGATATCCTCTGAAACATTCTAAAATTTGCATTCTAACACTTAGAAGTTGCCTCTCCATCTTGGCACATTGCTTCAAGATTTCAAATCCTCTGGAAAGGTGTTGAGCACATTAGATCAAGGTTGTTGAATTCCCCTTTGATTTGCCTCTAAAATCTTGGACTAGACCACCCTATCTAGTGCTGCATTGGTTGAGGTCTTCAAGATCCTCTAGAAACAATATGAAATTTACACTTTGACCCTTAGAAACTGCCTATCATCCATCTTGGCGCATTGGTTAGCCCTTTAGAATTCTTCTACCTTATCCCTCCACAAGGGTGCAATATTTGAAATATTCTAAAACTAGCCCAATGGATCATAAGTTGGCGCAATGGATAAGGGTCAAGAGATCTCCTTTTACATGTGGCGGGTTAGATCAAAGTCTTGAAATCTTCCCTCATCTCCCTTTGGCGCATTAGTTGCCTATATTGAGATCTTCATACTATCTCCCCCCTTTGGCGCATTGGTTTAAGTATTTGGAATCCTCTAGAATGAGGCGCATTAGTTGGAGTGTTTGGAATCCTCTACTTTATCCCTCCACAAGGGCGCATTGGATCAAGGATTCGATTTCCTCTTCTTTTGGCGCATCACTTCAAGGATTCGATTTCCTCTACAAATCGACGCATTGGTTCAAGGTTCGAAGATCCTCTAGAGTACTTAGCCGATTTTTCAGGGTTCTGGAGGGTAAAGTTATATTGAAAAATATATTTAAGTATAAGTTGAGAGATTGAATTTCTTATACTTTAAATATTTTTCAATATACCTTTCAAGATGTTTGAGATAGGTCTCGAATCCACCGGATTTAACATGCAAAATCTAGAATTTGGAGGATCCACCAGATTTCAGACTTAGTCAATTTTTCAGGATTTTCAGGATTTCAGGCTATCAGACTATCATTTTCAGGATCTCAAACATACATCAGGATTGGTCTCAATATTCATTACTTGGATGGAATTTGGTCAAGACCCTTCATTTTTAGATGAGACCTCCAATTATAGAGCAAAAAACCTTCTAGGAGAGAGACTCATTGTTGGATTGGCAGAGGAAATGGACCTAAGACATCATCTAAAACTAAATGCAAAGCATCAGAGCTCAAAAAAAGGGGGTCCCCATTTGCAATGGGGCGATGTGTGATTTGGTCACAACAGGGCTGATGTTCCACTTCTTTATTGGTGGAGGGTAGCTTGGCAATGGGGGATTCACAGATGAAATGGTCTTTTTTGCAGCCAGTTCTTGCTTGTTGTACTGGATCACTTCAGCAAGCTCTCTTCACTTTTTCATTGGTCAGAAGCAGTTCAGTGGCTTTAAAGTTTAATGTGGTTAAGGAGGTTCTAGTAGATTTTTTGCAGCAGTTCTAAGCAGTCTGCTGGTTTCCTGAAGCAATTATGAATTGCCATTTGTTTGGCCCTTATGAATTGCACATTGCTGACCAGCAAATTAAGACACCTCTGTTGGCCTACTTGCTCTTCATTTTTTGCCTCAATTGCTTTGGCAAGTCCTTCTAGACTGTCAATGATGTTAGCGAGCATTATATGGATAGAAGTATCTTCAGAATTCAGCTGACTGCAGAATGCACATTAGGATATCCAGAATTTGAGTCAACATAAGTATTCTTAGAAAGTTAGCAGTGTTGTCTCTATTCCAACCTAGAGTCAAGACTCAATGGATTTGGTGCCTTGACAGCACTGGGCACAAAGAAGTTGTTTACAGGAGAGGTGGAAGGAAGGTTAAGGATCTTAACTCTGGAAGGGGAAATCAGCATATTAGAAGACTATGACTTTCCTGAAAAGAGTTCAGCAATGCAAAGACTCTATTAAGCTGTTTGAGAAAGGAAGATATGATACCCTTTGGAGTGGAAAAAGCAGATTTGAGAGATGAGCTACCCTTTTGATTGAGTTGATTATCTTCAAGTGGTTGTACTGCAGCAAGCTCATTTCCAGCAGAGTTGACAGTTGAGAAAAGGTTGTTGTGCTGTCATGTCCCATTTTCGTTTGCATCAATTCCAGCATGTTTGGAGCATTCCAAGATTCTTGAAGAGGTCCACAAACCTTGGAGAGCTTCATTTTTGGAGGTTTCGTATTTCTTGCTTTACTTTAGCTAGTAGATTTCAAGGAAATAATTTAATTAGTTATTTTGGTATTTTCCATAATTTAGTGTGGGAGAGGGAAATAAATTTAAAAATAATAATTAAAGTCGGGCTTTATATTAATTTTCATAATTTTGTAAAAAGGTCACTTTATTATTATTTTCAAGCTGCCTAAATGGGGCAAATAAAACCTTTTGTAATATTAAGTAATTTCTTTTAGATGGGCGGGAAAACTACAAAAGGTAAATTAAAATTAGGTTTTTGGGTAAAAAGTAAAAAGTAATATTTTAGTTTCCCTCCTGAGCCCTATAAAAGGAGGATGAGGGCTCATTGAAGGGATTCCATCTCTTTTACAACTTTGTTACTTGAGCTGAATCTGTTTGTATTTCCAGTATTTTGTTGTGTGTCGTTATATCCCAGAAAATACAAAAGAAAAAATATTGTGTGTGTGTACCATTTTGTTGTGTTGTGTTATATTCCAGAAAATACAAAAGAAAAAATATTGTGTGTGTGGTTTCCAAATTTGTGAGTATTTAATATCTTTGAGTGTGTGTGCAGCTGATAGTGATTTAGATTTTATTAATATTGATGTATTTGGAGTCAATTTGTGTGTGAAGAAAGTGCTTCAATGCTGGTTGTAGCATTTCCAGCTGCCGTATCATTTTGGGGCTGAAGTTCTTAATTCCCAAAATGTCGTACCAATTCCTCAATTTGTAGGCATTTCATTTCTTGCATATGCAAGAGTTTAAGAAGAAGCATGTGAAATATTTGAAGGGTTTTGAAGTGTCTTAAGTGTTGAAAGGGATGTGTGGAGTTTTGAAGACAGCAATTTCATACTTAAAGGGGCTGCACCATATTAAGGGTTGCTGATTTCTGATTATTTTCTAATTATTATTAGTTCTGATTTTGAGTATTTGCTTATAAAAACAGCAGGATATTTAGGTCTGATATATTCTGAAATATTATTATAAGCATGCAGATTTAGAGCTATAAAATATAGCTAGTAATGTTTGTAAAATCTGCTCATTAGATATTGCTGTTGTACTGCGAATTTGATATAAATCTGGAACTCATCCAAAAAGATCTAGCTGATATGAAATTGTAAGTCTTGGTGCGGTTTACCACTAGAAACAATCTCAGATTTGAAGTGGATTACATTTGTAATTCCCAGAAGGTTATCTGCCAGAATATTTAATATCTCTGTATTAGCATTGTAAAACATTCAGATAGCATGGCCGCCAATCGTTATATTTCATTACCCGCCATTGTTGGCATTGATCCAAATTGGCATGTTGTCAGCCAATTTGGCTTGACCCGTTCTGTAAATGTGATCTTTTTGTCCATCTATTAGGCATTGATATGTAAACTGGTCTTTGCTCCAGTAAAATATTTGTATCCACCAGTTTGGTGTTGATTCCGTATAATGGTCACTGCAACCAGTTGGTTGATTACTTTCCTCTGTCCACAATCCAGTTGAATGCTCTCACCTTGCCCACATCGGAATCTGGATGATCAGAAAGCTTGGATTTGTGTTGATTGTAAGTTTTGAAATTCTTCTAGAGATTTTTGGCTAACGGTTCTGCAAGGGACATTACATGTGCTTATCCTCGTCTAAGAAAATAGGTTGTATATCTTTTCTATTCTCCAATGTCAATATCATTGGTGTTTGAAACATCTGTGACTTTGCCTCGCTTGGTGAATACCTTTTTCTTTAATGGGTCTTCAAAGGAACAGAGGGGACATTCTCAGGATGGGGTTGAGACATCCCATCTCCCCAACCCTATACAATTCTTTTTTAAAACATGGCCATCCTTGGGGCATCCCCTTTCTTTTCATTCTAAATAAAGAAGCTCGAGCATCCCTGGCATGGCCAGGAGATGCTAGTCTTGAACATCTTAGACAGGTGGATAGGAACAAGACATCTCCCTAGCCCCCTATTCCCCCCTACCCCCCTTATTGTTCTAAACATAGACATCCACAAGACATCGCTTGATCGTAACAAGGACAACAAGGCCCCTATTCAGCCCAATTCAAACAAAAGACCTTCCTTTTGTTAAATCTATCCCATAACCAAAGATAGTACTAGTGTAACAAAGAGAACAGACAATCAGCTTCTCTTGACCTCCATTAGAATTTGAGCACATAGTCCAAATGCCTTTGGTGATGATCTGGAGTAAGTGAAACTATGTGTGACGGTAAACAAAGAAAAGTAATTACATCATAACCATAATCAAAAGTATTTATATAATATAGTGCAAGGAACATAAATCATTAGCATCTTCCCTTAGAAAACAAAACCCCCCAACATTGCAATTTCACTAAGGAGCAGTTGCAAACTACGTACTAAAATTTCACACCACCCTACAAAATACATGGAGTTACAAACATGCTACTTTATGCAGCTTCAAAAAAAAAACTAGAATGTAATGCTTGTGAAAACTAGTGATTGCAAGTGAATAAAACTCATTCAATGAGCATCTTTAGCATCCAAGGCATCAAACTCCTTGTCCATCTGTATGAGAGCCTATAGAAGAGCATTGTAGAATTCATTAGCATAGGAATCCCAAGGTTTTACTCTACATTATTAGATCATGAAACTTGCTCCCAGGCTTTTCTTTGGGCCACCCTGGCCTCAAGGCATATTATTATTGTCATTTGCATTGCCATTGGTTTCATCTTGGGTAGGAGCCATTGTTGAACCACCCATGTTTTGCTGTCACATAGGTGGTGGGTGCCTCGTGTCTGTAAGTGCCCATTTTCGCACTGTGTTGCATCGGGTCAACATTCCAATCATGTGATGTCACAACATTTCAAAAAGCGCTTTGTAGCACATCCAAGAAATGGATGGGTTGCCAATCCTCCCTAGCCTATCATACTCCTAGGTCACCCTTCTAGTCTTCCCAAACCCGCATATCTTGGCTTGGCTTTTTGTAATCTTCTCACGCTTTGAATTGCTTGGTTTCGCCCGTCGCTTTTAGCAAGTAGCAGTTGCAAAACAACCAAGACAACTTTGACATCCGCCCCAGCAGTTTCGTTTCTAACATGGCAGTTTCATACAATGTGAAAAAGAAAAAGAATTCAAATCATTTCACCTTACTAATCCGATTTGTAATGATTTCTCCTACCCAAAACTTCCTGTAACTCCCATTTGCTCAACCCCTCACACCTCTTAAGCTTCATTTTGCTTCATTTCAAAGGGTCCTTACTTGAATGAGAAATCCTTGAGTTTTCAGTCTCTAGGCCAAACTCTCTGCTATTTTCACCATTGAAGCCTCTCTCAAAGTTGCATCTCTTTCTTACAAGCTCCAACAAGCCCCGATCAGCCTTGCTCTACCTCTCTATAAGATCTGCCCATACTCAGACAAGAGAGGTGACTAGTTGTAGGTGAATTGTGGAAATTTGAAGTGCTTCCTGAGGACATTCTTCATATTTCTTCTTTAGTTCTTCATCATATCGACTCCGATTTAGTGGACACGCAATGCACAGGTCGGATTAGTGTTGTGTTTTGTTTTGTGAATAGTTTAGTAGTTCATTTTTTATGTTTGTTTGATTAGATTAGAATTAGTTTGTTTATGAGTAATTTGTATTAGTTTATAATCTGTTTTGTCTTTATCTATTGTGAGTGTGTCTTTGTTTTCTTGTTTTCTCATTTTTTCTTGTTTGGATAATTTGTATTAGTTTATAATCTGTTTTGTCTTTATCTATTGTGAGTGTGTCTTTGTTTTCTTGTTTTCTCATTTTTTCTTGTTTGGATAAGATTTTGAAGAGATCATTCCAGACTTTCCAAAAGGTCTGCAATCACCATATTGGGCACTCTGTTCTTCCACTGCTCACTGGGATCTTTAATTTCCTGCCCTCCTCTTTGCCAAACAGACCTTCTAAGGTCATCAAAACACTTGCCCACTAGCTGTCCAGCATTTGAGACAGCTCCAAACACATTGCAAATCAGTTTGCAACCTTATGAGAGCTTTCTAAAGCTCCATTATCGCTTTCCCTGTTTTTGGACAGCCCTCCAGCACACAAGACACTCACATTCACAAATTATTTTGCTGTACAATTGACCTATAGCCTTAAAAGGCTCTTTAATCTTTGTCTTGGGATTGAATTCAACCTACTAAGGCCTTGATTGCTCGCTGTCCGGCATTTGTGACAGCCCATACACATCAAGTAAACATTGTTCAGCATCATATCAGCTTGTTAAAAGTTGGGCAATGATTTATTTATCTTTCTAGCAGCTTTCTAAAGCATATTGTTCACTGTCCCGGTTACTTATCAGCATTTTTCAGATTGTTTGTGTACTAGGACAACATTTAAGACATTCTTGGACATCGCTCAAACAGTGCTATATATTGAATAAACAATTATGAATTATTCACTCATAGAGCATAAAACAAACTAGTTAGCTTGCTGCCTCTCTGTTAAATCATTTGGGCAGCAGTATAGTATTTTGATATTAATTTCCTTTAACATTTAAAGCATTGCAATCATTACTTATTGAAAATCTAATTTTGCTTGCATATTAGCACATTGGCATCTAGATTCGCATATTAGGAATAATCTGCACTTTAAATTACATCGAACATATAGGTTGCATTGCTTCTTTTCCTACATTAATTATTAATGAGCACATAGAGAAAGCCCATATAGGAATTTACAATTAGACATTGCATACACTTAGCTGCATCCATCTAGGCAAATTTTGCTTTACTGCATTGAGTAGTGTTAATAAACATCTTATTATCATAAAAATACAAAAACATTAGAAATATAGGAAAACAAAGCATTTGCAATTTCTGCCATAGCAGGGATCTGGCCGGACATCATCAAGGAGTTGCAAGAGCAAGGCATCCTCCCTGCCCCTTTGACTAATATCATTCTTGATTTGCTTGACAAACTTGCAAACAAGCCTAGAGCTCCTACCACACTACTAATGCCGAGGCCCAATCCTCCACCCCAGCCTACAAACAAGTACATGCCAACAACACCTCCCATCATCACATTCTTATTGCCTTGTGAACAAGTGAAACCTAAAGACCCAAAGCTTCATTGATCTATCCATACGTCTCTTATCTTGATCTTAGCTACCTGGTGTAAATTATTGATCAAGATTCTTACAGTTGACTTTGTTTGATCGCACAACATCATGGAGCCGTTAAACACACCTAGTAAACCACAGCTTTTAGCAAACTGAATGACTTCTTCCATTCACCAAGCTAACTTGACTTGGCCTGACAAGATTCACGCTTGAGATCTCTCCTAGAGCCCCGAGTTTGGGTCCTCCTTTTTGGATCTCTACCTAGGACTCTACAACTTGATCTAACACAACCCCAAGAAGTCATGCAGTGTGGGGATTCCCTCGAAGGATTTCATGCATATGTATAGTGTCCACCATGGTTGGTCTTGTAATTGTAGTCATGGTAAGGAGTGTTGATGAGCACATCAACCAAAGCAAATGCCAAGTTGTCAAAGAAAGCACTTCGTGGCAGATTATTTATATAATTATTGCTAGAGTTGATCAATTAAATTAAAGAAAGGTGGTTGCATAATGGGTTGTTTGAATTTTCATGATGTTAACATAGAAAGTTGTTGGTTTTGCAAAGAAGAGTGACTATGATTTTATTTTAGTTTAAAAAAAACACATCAACTACAACAGTGTATGATTTAGGAAATGGCTAAATAAAATGTATTTAATTAATTTGTAGTTTCAGACCATCCAGATGAGCAACCGAAATCCTCAAGTGTTTATGTTCTAAGATGTGTTGGACAAGCCAACGACAATGTCATCGATCATAGTGGAAGTACCAATGCAAAGTATGGGAATGCTAGCTGAGGATAGTCTAGAGCCAAGGGGGCCAGGTGGCACATCCTTAGGAGGTAGCCAATGTCACATAGAACAACCCACCCCCCCCCCCCCCACCAACATTCAAGTGAAAGCTCACTTTTGTGCTATTCCCAACTTGGGAATAAAAGCTTCTCCTGGGCCGAATAAAAAAGGGTTGCCAAAGCATCAAATAATGGGGTACATTAAAAAGCAAGAGGATGCCGACATGGTAAGTGAATGCCTAACATAAAAGAGGCCCATTGGAAAAGGCCTTCAAGAATGATGCGAGGGAGCTTGCAGTTGAGAGCGTTGTCCATTGCATTTATGGCAATGGGCTTCCTTTTAACCTTGTTAGATCACCATATTGGCGGGATATGATGACGACCATTACCGATGCACCTACTAATTATGTTAGTCTTGGGTATGAAAATGTGTGAACCACCTTATTAGCGAAGGAGAAAGCTTCAGTAGAGGCATCATTGAGAGAAATCAAGGATACATGGCCTATAACAGGTGTGTCCATCATTTATGATGGATGGAATGATTGCAAAAATAGATCACTGATCAATGTCATTGCAATGTCCCCTAAAGGGGCAATGTTTTTGAAGGCAGTGGATTGTGAAGGGCAAGTTAAGGATGCAACTTTCATTTCCAACATCCTCATAGAATCCATTGAAATGGTGGGCCTCGAAAATATTCTCCAAGTCATAATGAACGACGCCAAAAATTGTAGGGCAGCTAGTGCTTTAGTGGAGGGTAGGTATGGGCATATTTTTTGTTGTGCTATCCACTCACTCAATTTGATATTGCAAAAGATTGGCACAGAGATTTGAGTGGGTCAAAGAAATCTACACGAAGGCTGAGGAGATTCAAATGTTTGTGACTAATCAGCATATGTCATAAGGCATCTTCAGGACCTTCTCCAACTCAGAGTTGTTGAAGGTAATTTAAATTTTGTTTTTTAGTATATTTTTTATTTTTTTTATTGTTGATACGTGAGACATGTCATCTACCTTTTAATATTTTAATTTGTATTTTTTTACACCATGTTAGGTTTTTGAAACTCGATTTGCATCACACACAATTGTATTAAGAAGATTTGTGAAGGTGCGAGATGTGTTGAATGCTATGGTCATCAACAGTCTTTGGAGTGTGTGGAGGCAATCAATTACACAGAGAGCCCAAAAAGTAAAAGCATTGATCCTAGATGATGAGTGGTGGATTCGTGTGGATTATGTTTTGAGTTTCACTAAGTCCATCATCAGCATGATTAGGTATGTTGATACAGATCACCTACGTTTGGGTGAAATTTATGATGACATGGACTCCATGGTTGAAAAAATAAGGACCATCATAGAAGACAAGGAGAATGACCCAACATAACATTTTTCAAAAGAGTGCAAAAGATTATTGTTGACCATTGGAACAAGATGACCACGCCCTTGCATCTCCTAGCATTTACTTTGTCCCCAAAGTACTATAGAAAAGAGATACTTTCGTTGCCGAGGAGGGTGGCACCATATAGGGATGAAGAGGTTGTTGTTGGCTACAAGACTGCATTGAGTGAGTTTGGCCACTTCATATCTTCAAAGAATCTGTTGGTTTTTCTTCTGAATCAGCATTAGGGTTTGCCAGTTCTAATGCACAGGCAGATTCAGCCAACTAATACAGGAGGTTGCGTGAGCTCCTTCCCTTCACTTCTGGTTCTGCCACACCAAGGGGGGTATCCCTATAACTAAAGATGTGACCTTGACTTGCTCAATGACTGATAGATTTAGCTTGACAGCAACAAGCAGAATACTCTTATGTCTAGACCAAGATCTGCATGGTAGATCACAAGGTTGGCAACATTCTTAGACATATTTGTCTGGTTGGGTATGAGAGTATGCAGGGGGTTCCTAATCCTACAACTACAACTAACAGGTGGAAGTGATGAAATGGGTGGACATAATGTCCTGGATGCAAGACAAGGGGTTTTAGCTCATAATTACTGACCCAGGAGCAGACTGGTGCCTATCCATTGGGCAAGGAGTCAACTAGACGTATACAACAAATGGTTTGCAACTTTCACTCAAGTTTCAGGGGGTTGGACTAATGCTTGCCTTACAAACATCACCCAAGAATGGGTATCTAACTGCCTCTACTTACAGATATCCTTGCTGACATGCAACCTTCCCCATGCTCAACCTAAAACAGTTTAATCCACTCCTTGAATGGATGTTATAGATCAAGCATGCAATATAGATATCTATACCCTAGAATCTATGAAACCGTTAGCAATCAGATTCAAAAGAAGGAGAATAACATGCAGCAAATGGAGACAAGCAGATAGACACATGCAATAAGCATTTTTCATATAACATTAACACTGAAACTGAAAATATGTGCAAAATACACTCATGTTGCAACACATAAACTCCAAAATGGGATAAAACAGCCAGGATCATGCCCTGTTCTTCGTTATTTACACAAAAATGCCCCAAGCCTTCAACCACCAACAAATGAGCAACACAGCCCTACTTATACAGCAAGGAGGTGCTCAGCCTCAATTACATGGCAAGTCAAAATTTGCCAGATACAGTACATTGGGAAAATGGCGCTCATCGCATTGAATGCAGCAGGTGGAGGAAGAGACAGGAAGCGGTTCTCGAGCCCTGCGCCGCCGCCTAAGGATTCACATCTTCAATCGGGTATCTAATCAGTCACGCCATCGCCCATACCTCTGCAACAACCGCCATTAATGGCGTACCAACCCGCGGCCTTGGGAAAAACATCATACTGTGCATCGCAAACCTTTCCCACCAAAATGTATCATCCTGATATGTCAAATCATGCAGGATCTAATTATCCCACATGCACCCCGCGGCAACCTCCTCATCACCTTATATACTAGGTCGTGAGCATATATGATGTCGGTGATTTTGCTCCCGACGGCACCTAGTATAAGACCTGATCATCATCATCCTCCAGCATGATATCCGGATACTCAATATCATCCTGACGTCAGCAAACCACCTACTGAGCTCACCCCGATAATTCATCACCCTGATATGAAATATCACCCCACAGAAAGTATCACCCTGCGGGAAAGTATCATGCCGTCCGCATCACCAGATAAAATATATCACCCTGACATAAGAATTTCATCCTGATGACCACCCTCACCTTCATGTGAAATATCAACCTGATATTCACCCTCATCGGCACAACCTGATGCATCGGAGGAAGATCCTCCTGCTTAGCCCATACCAAATGTTTGGCCGATGAACATCCTGATGACGTCACCGCCATATCCTGCTGACGTCATCAGCATATCTGCCTATCGCGCACCTTCTCATATCCAGATGACGTCATCGTCATATTCGCAACATCGGAGGATCTCCATAAAACGACTGATGTTAAAATATGACCCCCGGACCTTGATGACGTCACCACCATATCGGCATCAAGATGATATTCGGAAGATAACCGGATATTTGAAAATATCACCCTAATGCACAAAAATCATGCTGCACTGTAGCTCCACTATAAGATCGGGGTGATATATGAATATGACGGATATTTGAAATGATCACCCCCCACTAGACAATGCATTAAGTCGACAGGCGGATATCTCCCTTCGGAAATATCATGATGCAGACAGGCAGAAAAGCGACTATCACCCTGACATAAGAATGACGTCAGCATCATCAGGGTGATAAAACAACGAACATGAAGTGATAAAACAACATCAAGATGATCTTAACAAAGATCACCTGATGTTCAAATATGATGACCCCACGGAAGATCGGGTCATACTTAGGACTTTGCAGCAACATCATCAGGATGATCTTAACTAAGATCACCCGATGTTAAGATATCACCCCCGAGCGAAAGATGAGGCCGGCAGAAAATATGATGATCCTCGCAAGAAACAATAGGGTGATGACTGGAAACATGATGATGATGACCTCCTCACCGAAGAAAAAATGATGCTGACATTGAAACATACTGAGGAGGCCCAGAGACTTGGAATATTTTTGGATTTTTAGGGAAGGTGCCTGCATGCTAACTGCTTGAAACTTGACTGCTCATGCAGGCACCAATAGTGGCTCTGTCTGGGGACGCATGCCTCTTGCAGGCATGGCGAGAACCACAGATCTCTGGGATGCAGACCAGTCCCTTATCCATTTGGCACAGAGTCAAATACTGCACTGACCTGCATCACCAAACACACTTGATGGCCTAAGGCCACCAAGAAAAGAAAAACCTGTATCTCCCCTTGTCAAATATCTTGTTTTCATCTGCATGCACTGGATCAAGCCTGGAGATACTGTCATGACCTACCCACAAACAAATCTTGTCATCTGCATATTCAATCCTCTGATTTAGCTTGTCACTGTCACCCCTATGCAGACAACCTTCAGCATCCAGCAACAAGTGAATGCAGTGTTCATCAAGCAATGCATATTCAAATGGTATGTAACACTTATCATCATCTGCATCAGCAATATGCATTGCAAAGTGATCTCCTAGCTGGACTGAAAACAGGAAACACTCAGAGTCCACCACACAGCTAGGAAGATCAGGGCTCATTTCATAAGCTGGCCTATCAAAAGAAAAGCTTTCAAATTCACAATTGTGCACATCATGCACACAATCATCTGGTACACCAAGCTGGAAAAGATCAGGCTCTGACACCTCTTTACAATTAGGCACATTTTTATAATCACTTACCTGATGTATGTGGGTTTCTCCTTCATCAGGATGAGAAACAAAATCCAAGTCAAAAACAATGTCTAGATCCTCACCATACTCAGACAGATCCTCATCACCACGTGTCATAAATGGGTGACCCAGGTGTCTCAGTCTCATTGTGGTATGCCACTGGTTCATATGCAGCAGAGCATGCATCTTCACCATCAATGGATTCTCCTTGTGGAGGAGTATCAACCTGTGTGCTTATTTCTTCTCTATCCTGAGCACAATACTCACAATTATCTCCACAAATCCATTCAAAAAGTTGCTCATTGCTATCCACAACCTCATTATTTCTTTCATGGTCAGACACCTCAACCTTGCAATGGGAGTCCTCATTAGTCCTTTCACTGGCATCCTCAACCGATATCTTTTCATTTTCACTTTTATCTTCACATGATGCCATGATCTCAAGGTCATACTGAGGATCAAAAGGGCTGAGAAGAGGTTTAGCCTTCTAACTGGCAGACACAACAGGGTTACTGCTATTTAACTGGGCCTGCCTAGCCTCTAAGAATATCAACCTATTTTTTATCTCTTCTATTCTTTTATTCAACAGATCACCCCCCTCTTGACTGAGTATGGGATAATACATACTTGGATTCACAAAAATCTTACTCTTAGACATCCCTTTGTCTGCCTAAGACCTAAGGCTTCGTCCGGCATCTAACTTATGCAATAAACAACAAATATAAGGGGAAGAAGCTAGGTACCTTTTCTCATCCAGATGCAGAAATCTGAACATCTTTTATCACACAACATACATCTATATTTCATGTGCACTTAAATCTTTTTGCAGAGTTGCCACCTATCCAGAGAGGACAAAATTTTCAACAACTGAAAAGCTACTTTTCCAGGTTCATTCCACCAGCAGAGCCAGGCAAAACTTCACCAAAGACTGTAAGATATCACTTTACATCAACATCCCCAGCGGATTCGCCATTTTGTTCGTTTTTCTTCTGAATCAGCATTAGGGTTTGCCAGTTCTAATGCACAGGTAGATTCAGCGAACTAATACAGGAGGTTGCGTGAGCTCCTCCCCTTCACTTTTGGTTCTGCCGCACCAAGGGGGGTATCCCTATAACTAAAGATGTGACCTTGACTTGCTCAATGACTGATAGATTTAGCTTGACAGCAACAGGCAGAATACTCTCATGTCTAGACCAAGATCTGCATGGTAGATCACAAGGTTGGCAACATTCTTGGACATATTTGTCTGGTTGGGTATGAGAGTATGCAGGGGGTTCCTAATCCTACTCTTACAACTAACAAGTGCAAGTGATGAAATGGGTGGACATAATGTCCTGGATGCAAGACAAGGGGTTTTGGCTCATAACTACTGACCCAGGAGTAGATTGGTGCCTATTCATTGGGCAAGGAGTCAACTAGACGTATACAATAGATGGTTTGCAACTTTCACTCAAGTTTCAGGGGGTTGGACTGATGCTTGCCTTACAAACATCACCCAAGAATGGGTATCTAACTGCCTCTACTTACAGATATCCCTGCTGACATGCAACCTTCCCCATGCTCAACCTAAAACAGTTTAATCCACTCCTTGAATGGAAGTTACAGATCAAGCATACAGTATAGATATCTATACCCTAGAATCTATGAAACCCTTAGCAACCAGATTCAAAAGAAGGAGAATAACATGCAGCAAATGGAGACAAGCAGATAGACACATGCAATAAGCATTTTTCATATAACATTAACACTGAAACTGAAAATATGTGCAAAATACACTCATGCTGCAACACATAAACTCCAAAATGGGATAAAACAGCCAGGATCATGCCCTGTTCTTCGTTATTTACACAAAAATGCCCCAGGCCTTCAACCACCAACAAATGAGCAACACAACCCTACTTATACAGCAAGGAGGTGCTCAGCCTCAATTACATGGCAAGTCAAAATTCGCCAAATACAGTACATTGGGAAAATGGTGCTCATCGCATTGAATGCAGCAGGTGGAGGAAGAGACAGTAAGCGGTTCTCGAGCCCTACGCCGCCGCCTGGGGATTCACATCTTCAGTCGAGTACCTAATCAATCACGCCATCGCCCATACCTCTGCAACAACCGCCATTAATGGCGTACCAACCCGCGGCCTTGGGAAAAACATCATACTGTGCATCGCAAACCTTTCCCTCCAAAATGTATCATCCTGATATGTCAAATCATGCAGGATCTAATTATCCCACATGCACCCCGCGGCAACCTCCTCATCACCTTATATACTAGGTCGTGAGCATATATGATGTCGGTGATTTTGCTCCCAACGGCACCTAGTATAAGACCTCATCATCATCCTCCTCCAGCATGATATCCGGATACTCAATATCATCCTGACGTCAGCAAACCACCTGCTGAGCTCACCCCGATAATTCATATCCCCCTGATATGAAATATCACCCCGCAGAAAGTATCAACCTGCGGGAAAGTATCATGCCGTCCGCATCACCAGATAAAATATATCACCCTGACATAAGAATTTCATCCTGATGACCACCCTCACCTTCATGTGAAATATCAACCTGATATTCACCCTCATCAGCACAACCTGATGCATCGGAGGAAGATCCTCCTGCTTAGCCCATACCAAATGTCTAGCCGATGAACATCCTAATGACGTCACTGCCATATCTTGTTGACGTCATCAGCATATCTGCCTATCGCGCACCTTCTCATATCTGGATGACATCATCGTCATATTCACAACATCGGGGGATCTCCATAAAATGACTGATGTTAAAATATGACCCCCGGACCTTGATGACGTCACCACCATATCGGCATCAAGATGATATTCGGAAGATAATCGGATATTTGGAAATATCAACCTGATGCACAAAAATCATGCTGCACTGTAGCTCCACTATAAGATCGGGGTGATATATGAATATGACGGATATTTGAAATGATCACCCCCCACTAGACAATGCATGAAGCCGACAAGCGGATATCTCCCTTCGAAAATATCATGATGCAGACAGGCAGAAAAGCGGATATCACCCTGATATAAAAATGACGTCAGCATCATCAGGGTGATAAAACAACGAACATGAAGTGATAAAACAACATCAGGATGATCTTAACAAAGATCACCCGATGTTCAAATATGATGACCCCACGGAAGATCGGGTCATACTTAGGACTTTGTAGAAACATCATCAGGATGATCTTATAACTAAGATCACCCGATGTTAAGATATCACCCCCGAGCGAAAGATCAGGCCGGCAGAAAATATGATGATCCTCGCAAGAAACAATAGGGTGATGACTAGAAACATGATGATGACCTCACCGAAGAAAAAATGATGCTGACATTGAAACATACTGAGGAGGCCCAGAGACTTAGAATATTTTTGGATTTTTAGGGAAGGTGCCTGCAAGCTAACTGCTTGAAACTTGACTGCTCATGCAGGCACCAACAGAATCATGATGTTTGCGCTCTTCAAGACAAGTACAAAAAAGATGTTCATGAATGGTGGTACATACATGGTCAAGGCTTTATTTACTTGCAGCCTCTTGCAATAAAACTTCTCTCTCAAGTATGCATCTTTTTGTTTTTAAATTTTCTCGTTTTTCATTTGTTGCTATATATTATAATTTTAAATTTTATAATTTATAATTTAAGTTTTGTAATTGTAAATGTTGTATGCAAATTCAACAGGTTGCAAGTTCTTCAACTAAGTGGAATTGGAGTACATACTCCATCCACTCGGTTAAGCACAACGAATTGGGTGAAAAAAAGCTAAGGATTTGGTCTTTGTGCACTCCAACCTTCATCTTTTGTCACATAAGACACTTGAATACAATGAGGGGGTTGACAAAGAATTGGGATCGAACTCTTGAGTGTACCAACTTAGACGCTACAATTGCACAGCTTGCCGAAGTCTCTATAAATGAGGTAGCTTCTGCACTTGACATGGCTAGTGGGAGTGCCACTGCAACTGATTGTGGTTCAAATGAAATTGAACCAAATGTTGACATCGATGCTCTAGATGAAGAGCAATATGAAGAATATTGAATATTGATTGTAATTTTGAATTTTCATTGTGTCGACATTTGACAAATCATTGAATCATGAATTTATGAGTATTTTCATTTTTGCAAATTATGAGGTATTAAATATTTTGTTTATTGGCAATTAAGAGTATCACTGTTTTTATATTTATACTTCTAAATTTTTTAATACATGTATATATAGCCGAACCTGTACCTGTACCCAAGGGAAAAAAAAGTGCCATACTGCCATACCCGGTACCCGTACCCGCACCAGTACCAGTACCGGCAACTTAGTTCAAGGCCGAAGAACTGCAGATAGAGGGGAAAAAATGGTAATGTGGACCTGCTGCTGAGATCTGCACCATGGAACAGATGTGCAAGAGGGCCCCCCGACACTAGGATGATATAGAACCTCAACCACTAGAGTGAGAGTCGGGATGCTGGGAAGCCCCAGCCATACTAGAACACAAGGAAGAGCATTACCTCAATGATTTGTGCCTATCCATACATGCATCAGAAGTTTCCAAAGGGCACTTAACACCTCCAACAGCATCGACAGGCTGAAAGAAAGAAGTAATCAAGAGGAAAACATTAATCTCAATGACATTCTCTGCAGAAAATTCAGTTGTTACCATAGGCTCAACTAAGCCACAGATGGACTGTATATATGAGCACATCATCCTTTTTAGAGTTGAGACAAGCACAAAGTGCTAAAAACTGCTCAAAATCCTTGTGTGGTTTAACTGTCTTTGTCTTGTGACAATGCCTAAAATATTTGGAGAGTTTAATGAGCAATCTAAGAAATATATCAGCCTGCAGAAAGTCTTTAGACACCATATAGTCAAATAGTGCAGTTGATATCCATGAGAAAGACATCATCTTGTCTGGATCACACCACTTGAATACAGACTTTATACGCCATTATTTGGTGATAGTACAGGTGTAGAACCAGTTGTTTAGTATTTGTGGCAGAAAAGTTTGTGGGATTTAATGGAAGATACTGAAAGTGGGAGAGGCCCTTGTTTATCATTGTTGTGTGTTTTGTGATAGGAATGTGCATCCACATGGAAGACAAGTGATATACGATTTTTCCTTGGAATGGTCGTGGTGTTTTTATCATTTAGGGAGCTATTTGACTGTGTTGATGTGGCATAGTTGGTGGACAGCAGGTTTGTCTTGTAGTCCACAATGTATGAAGTGAAGAGGATTAAGCTAGGACATCATGGAAAGAAAGCAGTGTAGGAGAAGATGTCTTCAATCCCCAGTAATTTTGGACTCACCATTTGACCTGCTCTAAAAGCCAAACAGCTTTGACTTTTATAAATGTTTCCAACGGTAGAAATTTTATTTCAATTCAATTGTGGTTATAGCTTACGAGACAAGAACACATTAACCTTAATGCTCACAAGAACCTGCGACTGTCTCAACACTTTCATAACTTGTAACAATATATTTTCATCCTTATAAGATATTTAAGGCACATGGTAATATAAAATCATAGAATATTTTCCTATCTGATGGTCTACCTGGAAGCCTATATGTGTAACAGATTTCTGCAATAAACACCTTTCATAATCGTTATCAAAATTTGGCATTTATTATAACACCAGTCAAGATGTTTTAGACATCAGTTGTTTGAAACAATTCTTGTCAACTACAACCACTTTAAAGTTTGTTTCATACTTGTCTACACCATGTACACAATTGTATGAAAATATAATGCTAATCAAATTTTCCAAAAGGAAAAGATCCAAGCTTGATTTGTAGATAAACAATGCAAGGCTCTTGTTGCCATTACACTGAGAGGAAATCTTCAGTGAAGCATTAGACCCTAAACAAGCTTCGGAATTTGTCTTGGATCTCATACTCGAGAGCATCCCAAGATGAAACATTTATTTGATTATGTTTTCAGGTTACCAAGTTTATAAGTGCACCACAGTCTTCGAAGATGGTAAACTATCTCCATATTATGTTAATGAGAGCATTGAAGCAGATATTGTGAAAATATTGCCACATCTCAGAAAATATCGGTCTGCAGGGAAAATATCGGATCTCAGCCTGCAGACCGATATTTTCATGAAAAAGTTGCAATTTCTTCAAAAAAAATGTTGACCACTATTTTGACCAAAATTTTCCCAATTTCTTTTTATATTATCTGATTCTTTTTCATATTATTATCCAATTTTTTCCCTTTAAAGGCTCTAAACTGCAATGTTTTTGCTCATTTCAACTTTACTCTGCTCTGATTTTTTCTGCAACGAAACAGACAGGTATTTAGGGTTTCCCGAGTGCTGGATGATTTTGATATCTTTAAGATGGACAAGGTATTTGATGAAGAGCAACTCAATCAAATTAAGACGTGAGCAGAATGTTGGAGCTTCAACATCAAGAACTATATTTATGAGATGTTTTGTGCCGATATGCTCTTCACAAACTTTGCATCTTGTCTTATGTTGATATTAAGGGCACCTCTGTTTATTTATTGCTTTGTTAGAACTCATGATTGGGAGTAGGGAGATATCTCTGTTTGCGAGGACATGTGGCCATAGTTCCTTTGATTTTCTTAACCTTTTGAGTGCCTTTTCTGATGTACTCAGTGGAAGTAAGAATGTGTGAGGGTAAAGGTCTTATGAGTGCGTTAATATAGAATGTTTTGAGCACTATAGAAACCAGATCTCTGTTCTAAGAAATGGTTTAGGATATGGAGATGGTGGTGTGTTTGATCTCAATAAGAAAAATGGTGCTTTGTTATTTCTCCTATCTAATGATTTACAACATTGAATAGTGATATAACTCAGAGCATGACTGAACTAAGTGATTGTGAGCAATCCAGTTTATATTGCATATCATCACATACAGCTAGTATATGACAAACTAATCTATTTACCTTGTTCATATAAAAAAGCTTGATAATCTAGAATCACTTAAATTAGCAGCAAGTGTCATTGGCTCCATCTGCTTTGTGTTACTTTGTAGCTCAACATTTGTAGTTTAGTGTAATTGATTTTGAGGGTTCGAACTTTGAAGTTGAACCATGTAGTAATTCACTATGCATTATAATCAGCGACATCAAAATTAATGAGGAAAATCCATAATTCAATATTCATGGTGTAGACTTCAATTTATTTCCACTATCTCACTCTCTATGCAATTAGGATGAATTTAAATGTAAAAAACATCAGAAATTTCTCTCTTTTTTTAAATTTTTTAATTTTTCTGTGTTCTTTGGGTTCCAGATAGTTTCCTCATGAATTCCCAAGAAATTGAAAATATCTTTATCTTTTGGTTTTCCAAGATATTCCCAAGAAAGATATTTACTTCGATGGATGAGACCACACCTAATACTGGGCAAAAGGAAATCTCAAACCATATTTTAGCTGCATTGAATATGTCTAAGAATAAAATAGAATCCATTTCATAGATGGCAATAAAAGCGGAAGTACTAAAGAAAGTTTTACTTTTTGTATGAGGGATTCCTTTGGCTCCCCTCACATCACTCTTGCTTGTGTGTGAAAGATCAGTTTAAAGTTTAAACCATAGTTGCAGGAGACTCGTACCGGTACTAGTACGAGAGACTGGTACCGATACCGGTACGTCATTTTTTGAAAAAAAGGAGACAAGGGTACTTGGAGACACCAATTATATATATATATATTAACACACACATATATAATATTAATTTAAATTTTTACTTATATATATAACAAATTAATAATTGATATTTATTATTTATAAAATATATATATATATGTTAAAATTTAAAATGTGAAATAAAATATATATAATATTAATTATAAATAATAAATATTAAATATTAATTATTAATTAGCCCATAGGCTTTTATATGTGAACAAATGAGCAAATTTTTCAGATCCATGATCATTTTTATGAAACTTTTTTCTTCATATCTGTAACCAAACAAAGGATTTTGAATTTGGCATACCTCTATTCCTTTTTTCAGTTGATTTGCTCTTGCGCTTCCCTGCAAACACAAAAATGCCAACGATAACAAGGGCAAGGAAATGGGATTTGTGGAATTTAATTAGCCGATAGCCTTTTATATGTGAGCATTATAGTGCTCGAAATTGTCTCATGCCATAAAAAATTTATTAAACTCCAGTTAGTTATGTTCCTGGTCGATCTTGCTTTTCTCTGTTTTTTTGCTTTTGGCTACTTTTAGCCTTTGTAATTTCTTTAAATACAGCTCCGTTGTATCATTGTATAATATTCTTTCATCAATATATTTTCCGTTACATTCTGTAACATGGTATCAGAGCTCTGGTGAGCTCTCTGGGTTGTCAACAATTTTCCGTTACTTTCACTAATCGTGATTCTGAGTGCCCTCACCAATGTTTTGCTAGCCATCGTTTTTGGAGACTCCTAGTCGTCAGTGCCAAACTGCGATTCCTTGAAAGCGTCTTTGTCGTGGGACATGTTTTGGCGCCTCCTCCTACCTAATCGTGGTTGCATTTTGCAAGAATTTCTGTGCTCGCAATTTGTATGTATCTCCTGTAGGCATTTTCGAATCTGTTCACAGGCAGTTTTCTACGACTTCATTCATCATCTTTGGTCGCAAGTTCTCTTTTGCAGGCGTCAACAAACTCTCTTGGTTGCCGGTTGTCTTTTGGCGGACATTTCCGATTCTCGTTTGCTCCCGTTTCTTCGTTTTAAATTAAGTTTTTTGGTTGCGATTTGCATTTTCCAGACCCCGTTTCTGCTGTGGGCGTCGGCATTTTTTTTTTGCAAATCGAGATTTTCTTTCATGAAGCTCTATTGGTTGCGCTTTGTTTGGACACAGACTGTCTTGTAAGAATTGCGATTTGTTTTCTTTGGGCGAGCTTAGTTCTTTGAAGTCACCAAACGCCTCTGCAAAATCGCAATTTTGTGCTAGCGGTCGCCATATATGGTTTGGTCGCTGAGTGTTCTCTATGGTGGTTTCGGTTATTTGACGGGATATTTGTTGATGTTTCTTTGGCAGTAGTTTGTGATTTTAGCACCAAGCGCTCAGTCAACAACTTGTCTTTCTCTATGATTCGGCAACTGCAGTTGAAGTTTTCCTTAGTCGTCATCTTTCTGCTACGTCGTGATTTCTAGATTCGTGGCTTCAATCTGTTGTTTTGTTGGAGGTTTTCTGCTGTGTTGAGTGTTTTGTATCAGGCAGTCTGTGGTCTCTTGTGTGGGTCCCTCTCTATGAGCGCCCTACACTTTCAATCAGAGTCGTTCGGTTCTTGTGCCTACGAAGTACAGATCTATTTGTTCCCTCTGCAAATTGTGGATTTCTAAAAATCCCGCCTGTCTTCATCCTTTTTCTGGGCAATGTATTATTCGCATTCTCTCTAAAAGGCATTTTTTTGTTTGATCTGGGTTTCAATATGAACTCAAAGATGATGGTGTTTTTACTCTTTGGTTTATGTGCCTCGAACTCTGTGCTAGGGGCTGCTTGTGTTTTTCAAGCATTTGGGATTTTATATCTTTTGTTTTTGTCCATCTCCCAATATTTTGCTTTTTGTGCCTCAAAAAGCAAAAGATGGTATCTTCTGTCAAGAACACTGAGCCGAAGGAGTTTGACCTCTACGCCTTTATGGCTAAGCGACTTGCAAACCACGTTAAATCCTCTGCTTGGTACATTGATTCAGGGGCTTCCCAACATTTCACTCATCGGCAAGACTGGTCCACTGAGTACACACCATTCCGAGACTCTGTCGTCTTTGGAGGCGAAGAGTATACAATTGTCGAAAAAGGCACCGTTCAGATACAGTCTGATAGGAGAAATCTAATATTTCTCGATGTTTACTTCATACCTAGCATGGAGCTGAACCTTCTATCTATCAGTCAGATCATGCAACACTCACCTCATCTGGATATTGTCTTCAGTATGCACTCATGCCAGATAGTGGATCGTGAGACCCGCATCACTGTTGCTCAGGCTCTTGAAGATCATGGTTGATATAGACTAGTGGATTCTGGTGATTCTCCATAACAAGCTTTGGCAGCCAGGAGTACTTCCATCAGTAAACTCTAGCATCAACGCTACGGGCACCTCAACATGCACTCTCTCTCAGTTAGCTAGGGAGAGTCTGGTCGGTGGTCTTCCAAACATTTAGACTCAACTTCCTGGAGTCTACGATGCTTGTCAGGCTGGCAAACAACATAGGACCCCATTTTCCGATGGTGACAAATGGAGAGCATCCAAGGTTTTGCAGTTGGTTCACGATGATGTATGTGGACCAATGAACACTCCTTCAATTACTGGGTGTAGATATTTTTTGCTTTTTGTTGATGATTTCAGCAGAAGAATGTGGGTGTATTTTTTGAAAAAGAAATCCGATGTGCCGTCCCCCATCTATCTTGTGGGTCTATCTTCTGAACCGGTCCCCCACCTATGCTGTCAGAAAGATGACTCCTAAGGAAGCCAGATCTAGACGTAAGCCTCGCGTCAACCATCTAAAAATTTTTGGCTCCACTGCTCATGTTTGGATCCCAGATGCCAAGCACACTAAGCTGGATTCCAAAAGCCAGAAACTCATGTTCACTGGGTATAGTGAAAATCATAAGGCTTACCGACTGATTGTTGTAGACACTAATTGTCTCATATTCAGTCGTGATGTAGTTGTTGATGAGACTACTGGGCCATTTCTACTATCTACTTCATCTACTCATACTGAGGATCAGCCTTTGGAGGCTTTAGATTTAGGCGTTTGCATTCCTTTAGCTCTACTTGATGGGAGGGTTCCTGTAGTTTTGCCCGCAACCTCGGCCTGGTGTTCAAACACCCGCCCCTCAGGATATTCTGGATCCTCCTAATCTTGTTCCTGCCCCTCCTGGAGATACTGATGCACCTACTTCAAATGTTGATTCCTCTGCTCTCCGGCCTAAATGGTGGGCCAAAACAATTGGTGATCTTCATGATAATGAACTCGTCAAGGGTAGATCTGCTCGAAAGAAGATCAAGCAGCAAAATACTATCAATTTTGCTCTCATGGCCAATCTTCACAGCATCTCAGAGCCTCAAACATATTCTGAGGCTACAGGTGTACCTGAATTGGAAAAGGCTATGGATGTTGAGCACTAGAGTCTTCTGAAGAACAATACTTGGGTTCTATCTAATCTTCCTCCTGGGAAGAAACCCATTGGATGCAAATGGGTTTACAAGGTCAAGTACAACACTGATGGAACTCTTGACAAATATAAGGCTAGGTTGGTCGCCAAAGGTTACTCACAAAAAGGTGTTGACTATGAGGAGACTTTTGCTCCTATAGCCAAAATGAGTACCATTAGGCTTGCTCTTGCTATGGCAGCTCAATTTGGGTGGAAAGTCCATCAAATGGACATTAAGAGTGCCTTCCTCAATGGCGATTTGCAGGAAGAAGTTTACATGACGCAACCTCGTGGCTTCAAGGTTGTGGGCAAAGAACACTAGGTGTGCAAACTGATGAAATCTCTCTATGGCCTCAAACAGGGTCCAAGGGCATGGTACATCAAGATTGATAAGTACCTTGTGGATCGTGGTTTTCAAAGGAGCCCTTCGGATTCCAATCTGCATGTCCAACAATATGATGATGACAGTCTTTACATTGTTATCTAAGTCGATGATCTGATTATTACTGGCAGTTCCGAGCCGTTGATTCAAGGGATCAAACAAGCTCTCAGTCAAACTTTTGACATGACCAACTTGGGACTCCTACATTATTTTCTCGGTATTGAGGTTTGGCAGCACCCTGAACGCATCTTCATCTCTCAATCAAAGTATGCAAGAGGCTTGTTGGACAAATTCCGAATGACAGACTGCAAACCTGCTTCCACTCCCATGGAAAAAGGGCTGAAACTCAGCTAATTCAAACTCTCCTGTAGAGAATGAATCCACATTCAAGCAGTTAGTGGGCAGTCTCATCTATCTTACTACCATTAGACATGATCTTAGTTTTGCAGTCAGCTATATCTCTCATTTCATGACAGCTCCTAAAGCTGAACATTGGGTAGCAGCAAAGCATGTGTTGAGATGTGCAAGGCACTTCTGAATTTGGCCTTCTGTATGGCAGGTGTGCAGACCTCAGCTGATTGGTTTTACAGATTCAGATTGGACAGGTTCTGTTGATGACAGAAAGTCTACCTCTAGGTATGTTTTCAGTTTGGGAACAGGTGCAATCACGTGGACTAGCAAGAAGCAGCAGGTAGTGGCTCTCTCCTCAACAAGACAGAAGCTGAATATAGGAGAGCTGTTAAAGCAGCCTGTGAAGCAGTTTGGCTTCGACGGATGGTTTCAGAAATGAAAATGTCTCTGACCGGACCTTCACCCTTGTTTTGTGACAATCAAGGGGTGTTGAAACTTGCAAAAATCCTATCTTCCATGAACAGACAAAACATGTTGATCTTCATTGTCACTTCATTTGCCAATGGGTTGAAGACGGATCTGTTGCATTGCAATATGTTCCTACAGAGGACTAGACTATAGATATTTTTACCAAGTCTCTGAGCCCGAATAAGTTGACCGATTGACCATTATGGGAGGGTATTAAACTCAGTTAGTTATGTTACTAGTCGATCTTGCTTTTCTCTGTTTTTTTGCTTTTGGCTATTTTTAGCCTTTGTAATTTCTTTAAATACAGCTCCGCTGTATCATTGTATAATATTCTTTCATCAATATATTTTCCGTTACATTCTATAACAAAATTCACGCCAGAAAAATTTCTAATCTCCTCTTTTGTCGCACGAAATCTTTGCAACTGGGTCGCGTTTTTGGCTAGAGCAGAGGTTTTCTATAAAAAAAATGTAAAGCACCCTTTTATTCACGGGTTAAACAGGAGGCGCGCGGGAGATGGCTAGGGTACTGGTCGTGGTGTCTCCTCATTAGAGGGACATCTCTCTGTAGACTCGGAGACGCATCCCTAACCCGAAGACATCTCAGGGATCGGGAGACGCGTCTCCCTGCAACCATGGTTTAAACATATGGCTAACTATGTCTCCTTTCATAAAATCTGAGCATTGATAAAAGTATACAAGAATGGAGACCTCTTAATAATTAAAGCATTAGCATGCTTGTGTTTGTATTCAAGCATAAGTAAGATGAGAAACACAGAAGTGTCTAACCCACATTTTCATAAAAATGATATAGGCATTGGAAACTATTTTACAACAAACAATTTTTCACCTATGCCCTCCACTAACAAGCTCATTGCAATGAACTCTCCCTGCATAAATTCTAGATCCAATTCTCCTCACCCACCTTTGCTTATCAGCAGAATTGATCAATGCATAAAAACCATGCAAGTGTAGTGCCTAGCTTATTGCAGAAAATTTCAAAGGTCCAACTTGCTGGTTTAATTGTGCAGGGGCAACAACTCCTTCCAGGCAAAGAATGTTTCAACTTTCAAATGACTTACATTATCATCATGTGAGCATCTGAATTACCTTCATATGTCTCTCATGGATGGCTCCATAGAAGATGATAGAGGACAGTAGAAAACTGTTCCCCTTTATGTAATAAACCTTATCCACTAACAATTTTCTGACATGGGCATGAGGGCTCAAAGGAATCAATCAATACGTTCTTGTTCCTAGGCCTCACGGTGGTCACCAAGGTGACTAGGTCTCGTGAGGTCCTTGTCACTAAAATAGCCAATCATGCTGAATATGAATTTTCATTAACAACTTTGGGAGTACAATTCCCATCTACACAATCAACTACAGTGTTTGCATGTAGATCTAGTAGGTTGGTGGCCTTTCAATAATAGTATTTTAAGGAGATTTCTCAGAAGAGAGAAAATCTTAAGTTCAGAGGAAGACTGGTCAAGGATATTTCACAATAGCCTGCATGCCATGGATCTTGAATTCATGGTCCTGATCATTGAGAATGCATATCCTTCTCCCTCCAATGTATTAAACTTCTTGTTCCAGGAAAACCTAAAGCTGGCTACTAGTCCTAGTGCTTCGGCTTCATTATTGATCCCTTCTAGTATCTAGAGTGTCAAGCAATAGATGGTTTCTCCCTTACAATTTCTTATCAAATCACCTTCTCCTGCCTCGCCAAGGTTTCCCACAAAGTCCCCATCAAAGTTCAGCTTCATGATGTTTATTAACAGAGGTGACCATTTGATCTGTCTCATTTCCCTGTGGATAGCAGATACCCCATTAGCAGTGGGAATCCATGCCTATTCTTATTATTTATCGCATTTAGTAATACACCAATTTGTACTTCCCTAGATATTGTAATTAACTGTTTCTTTTTTCCCTCTTTCTCTTTTAATTGTGTTAAAGATAACTTATGTCAAGGGACTGAAGACCAAAATAGAAAATGCTGATGAGGTGCCAACATTCAGTGATATCAACTAACCAAACTGGAAAACCCAAAAAATATTAATTTATGTGAAAGAAAACAATATATCATTTTAATTCTTATTTCCCAATTTTTATCATCCTTTCTAAAAGAGAACGCCTTTTAGCCAGTTAAATGAGGATCCTTCTGAAAGTTGTAATTCAGGTGACACTGCTGAATACTGCTTGAAATGAGGAGTTCTCAATGATTCCACTTGGATCTCTACTGGCAGCTTTCTTTCCAACCTCATTTCATTGGAATATTTGTTGCTGTTTTTCCATGAATTAGACTGCAGAAGATTGATGCTGCTGGTACTAGAAGATGTCACTAAGGCAGTGCACTGGATACTCATATAGCACCAGTCAATGCAATTTAGGGCTAAGCATTTTTCTTTCTAGTTAATCATACACAAATACAAGTTCTTTTCCTCGCTCAAAAAAAAACCCTTTAATGATTATTCCATTTTCTGTTAGTAGACTGTTACGGCATAACTCAATCCACCATCAACATCCTAAATGCCTCATTCTTAATTATAGCACTTTCATTTTTCTGTTGAGTGTACATGGTGACCCATTCTATAGGCTTGGATTCCTTTGAGCAATTTAATCTAACTAATACTCAATTTCAACTAAAATTCTGCCATTTTGAAATGCATCAACAATCCCTCTCATTTCTAATGCATATTGAAGAAAAGCTTAAGAAATGGAAACTACCAATTCATTTAAACGAGAAAGCAATATTCCTACTGCTGTACCCCTCAAAGTCAGATCTTATCCCCCCAAATTTGTCAACAATATTTGCTTTTTCCAACACTCAGCCCTCGGTCCAAAAACATATGACTATGAAGAAACATTGCTTAATACATTATGTCTGAGAGGGGATAATAGAGGCTGCTATTAATGGCAGAAGTTCAACCTGATTAAAATAAACAGATTTTTAGCTTTGCCTTGCATCAAACAGCCATATAAATAGAGATTCGTTTTTTGGTTTGATAAAATGAGATTTATAAAGCAAGGCTAATCTCTATCTGGCAGTCATGCTGATTAGGCCTGTGGGTTTCCTTGCTCACCATTGTTGATCACTATTTCCCTCCTCCTTGGACTCTTCTTTCACTTCATCCTCTGAGCTGCAGTGAGGAATGGATTTCTCCCGTCTGAATATTTTTCCTTTAAATTATCCCTGTTGGGAATCTGAAAGGAGCAGCTTCTGGGCTTCCATGGGTTAATTTTCTCTCTGCTCCAAATCAGCTCCCTAGTTTGACCCAAGATGATCATATTCACCATATATGTTTGTCAATTACCTCCATGCATTGGGCTTCTAACAGAATTTCTTGACATAGATGATTGATCTTCTAATCCACAGTGTCTTTTTGAGATTGCTTTAATAATTAGCTAGAAATCATCTTGCATATCATCTTCCCCCATTTTTTTCTTTTTTGCTATTCCTATTCCCCCTATTAGTAAGCCCATTGCCTGAGCCATACTATTGATATCTTTTCCAAACCCTATTGCATACATGAGTGGTGGCTGACGTTTCATATCGCCTATAACTCCTCTTCCTGCCTGACATGGATTTCGCTTTGCTGCCTTTTAAAGTCTAGCTTCATCCATCCACTCTAGGGCAGCTTCCAAACACTTTAGGCTCTTTTTGTTTCTCATTCGCACTGGCTCCCTTGTCAGGTATTTTTATTGGTTTCTACCTTTATAGGATTTTCCTTTACTCATTTCAAATACTTCTGCTCACAATCTGTCTGGAGTTGGTTATTTCTGAAATTACCGGCTCTATAATAATCCCCATATGCCATTCTTTGGTTTGTTTTTCTTTGAATGTTTGAGAAATTTGCTCCAACCAAATGTTCCACGTTACAATAGCCGGGGCTATTGTCCATACCATTTGCATAATTTTACTTCTACTTCTTTCCCCCCGTGACTTTATCCTCAGTTGAACAGCTTTGGTGCAGCTCAAGACATCTGAAGATCCTCAAGCAACTTTCCCCATATTGTTGCTGAGAACTTACAGTGGATCCAGATGTGCTTTAAGGATTCAGAATGCTCCTTGAAGAGGGATCACCTTGATGGCCCTCAGAAACCACTTTTTCTCATTGCTTCAAATGTAAATGATTTTCTCAGTGCTGCTAACAACAAGAAAGAATTAGCCTTTGCTAACCCTGTTTCCCTGACACCTCTCCAGATTTGGATTTATCTCATATCAATTTGTCAGGACCTGAAACATTGGATGAAGGATTTGAGATCACCTTGATGACCCTCAGAAACCACTTTTTCTCAATGCTTCAAATGTAAATGATTTTCTCAGTGCTGCTAACAACAAGAAAGAATTAGCCTTTGCTAACCCTGTTTCCCTGACACCTCTCCAGATTTGGATTTATCTCATATCAATTTGTCAGGACCTGAAACATTGGATGAAGGATTTGATTTCAGCAGCTTATTAAGTTTTACTGTAGAATCTTCATTGAAACTTGCCAGACACTCTAGGGGAACCATTTCTCCAGCCCTTGATTCTTTCAAACTTTGAACCAACCTAGAACCCCAATTCTGTTTAGCATTTAACTGCAACTCCATAATTCTGCTACTATTCCCAGAGGGATGCTTCCCAAGTTCCCAACTATCTGTCATCCCAGAATTGTTATTTTCTACCAATCATGATGTTCCATCTTATATCTGTGGCAACTATATATGAGTCTTGATTGACTGTGACCTAAAACACTACCTTTACCTTTCCTTTTATTTCCTAAGGTTGTTCAAAATCTGTGAGCCCCTTATGATAAGCTTTTGGATGAATATCCTTTCAGCCTCATCTGAATCGAGATATTTTCATCTCAGGATTTAACTCAACAACCTGTGCCTTCCCTTATCTGTCCTCGAAACTAGTTTTGCCCCTAAAGCCCCAGTACACCCCTTTCCTTGTATTGGCAAACTTTGTCCTAGGCTACCAAAGCTATTTTCTTCTTATATTCCGTGCAACACCATAGAAAGTTTCTTTGGAGTTTTATTGTGGTTTCTACTACCTTCCCTTGCATGATGAACAATCACTTCATATAGATTGGGAAGGCCTACAAGTTAGCTCTTTGTAACTGAATTCTTCCTGCAAAAATTAACCGCTACCCCTTCCAAGTGGATAGTTTGTTTTGTATCCTGTTTATTACCCCTTTCAAGCAGGTATTTTGGAGTTTCTGATATATCAAAAGCATCTCTAAATATAAGAGCTTGGAAATTGACCATTCAAAACCCAAAACTCCAGTGATTTACTTCTGCTCTTCTTCAGAAACCGTGAAGAAGTAAACCTTCGACTTTTTTGTGTTCAGATTTTGTCCTGCTGCTGTTACATATGCTCTTAGGATTTCTTTGATTGTTTATGCTTCCTATTTCCTATGCTTGCTTGCCAGATATGTGTCATCTACAGTTCCACTAACTATAGATGAGTGATCAGTCTTATTGACAAGGTAACTTCAAGGTCTTTGATTTTCCCATGTTCCTGCTCCATTTTTATCTTCTTCCCAGTGCTTCAGCTATTAGGATAAAAAGGTAAGGGACTAGGGTGTATCCCTATCTTAAGCCCCTTGAAGCTTGACAGTATCTTGCTGGTAAATTATTGACTAGAACAGAGTATGAAGGAGTGCTAATGCAGCTTGGGATTAAGTCAGTCCATTCCTTTGAGAATCCAAACCTGCTCAAAACTTTTGGAAAAAACTCCCAACTCGATGCATGGTATGCCTTATTCATAACCAATTTAATCATCACACCTTGTTTTTTGCTTTTCTTTTCATTGATTGGATTGCCTCAGGAGCCAATATGACGCCATCCAGACTTATCACCTTGCTGCATAGTCTCCCTACTCTTCTTGAATCAGTTTCTGCAAAAGCTTCTGTAACCTTTTTCTCCATAACTTTTGGTAAATTTTTTATTGTGTGTTGCATAATGAGATTAGTCTGTAGGCAGCAAACTATTCTGCATCCTTCCTTTTTGGGATAAGAGTTAAGAAGAACTAAAATTCCTTAAGGATAGCCCATATATTTTCCACGATTCTTCCATCATCACTGTCGCATCTTGCCCTACCACAGGCCAATAGTTTTTAAAAGAAGGTTGCCTGAAATCGATCTAATCCTGGGGCTTTCTCTCCTACAAGTCCTTTCAGTGTTTTCCTTACTTTTCTTCAGATGGTTTTAAAGGTAGTTCAATCACCTTTGCCAAGACAAGGCCGGGGATGTTTTCTAATAGTTATATTTGTTCCTTCTCTCTATTCATCAATTCTTCACTTAGCATTTTCTTATAAAAACCTATCGGTTTTTGCCCAATCTCCCCCTCATTCATGATGTCCGGCCGGAGATTTCAGCCAGCTTATGTTGTCCCTGTTTCTTTTGACTGAAATGAACATATGGGATAAAAAAATATTCATGACCTGTTCTTTCAGCTACTTGACTCACAATTTTTGCTTCCATAAATTTTCCTCCACTAAAATTTTATTTAACTCCTCTATTTTTTCTTTTTGTTCACTCACATTCTCTCACTCCCTCATTCCTGATTCTTTCCTGAATTCGTTCCAGTTTTTCACCAATCTCCTCCTTGTTTTGAAGCAGATTATGCAAAAAAAGTATGCCACTCCTTTGCTTTTCATTTTACCAACGTCAATATTGAGGTCAAGATATACCTCTTGGGACCCTTTATCTCAACCTGTCATCATTCTTTTCGGAGCTTTTCAAAATCAGGTTCCATTGTCAACATAATTTCAAATTTGAATGGGGCCCATTTTGGTATTTTATACTTCCATATTACTATTAAAATTGGCCAGTGGTCATGCCCTGCTCTCGTTAGAGCATGGGCCTTTACTTTTTTCTCTTGAACTACCAATTCTGTACTAAGTAGACACTGATCTAGTCTTTCAATTATGAAATATTCTCCGTCTATTGTTATTCCATGTGAACTGCCCTTCTTTGGGACCTACATCCAACAACTACCATTTCGAGCTAAAGGCATTAAATTCAAAACATCAAACCACTATAGGTTTTCTTCCTACTTTTTTGCTCACAAGCGTTAAGAATTGCATTGAATTTTTCAAAGATCCAATTTTGTACAAGGAATCTTTTGCCTAATTGACCCAACTCTTTCTAGTGCTTCCTTTTTTCGTCTACTACTGTAGGTCCAAGACTTTTTATATGATGAGGGTCAAGTTTGAGGATATATCACTGAACATGATGTGTCGTTGGTTGATGGTTCTATTAGAATTCCATAACATGATCAATCCTCTGGCCAATCTTGCAGCTTGTTAACAACCCATTTCGTTGGTTTCCCAAATCACTTGTTTATCCATTTTATCATGTTTGTAACTTCTAACTTGGTTTCTAGTAACATCAGAATATCTGAGCTTTTCCTCCACCACATCTGTTATCCCCTGTGGCATTTAAACCCCTGATAGTCCATCTTAGGACCTTCATGTAGATTGTAGGGATCTCTCCCTTCGTTGTTATGTTCCCTGGTCCTTTGGAGACTGCCCTTCTGAATAGTCTTTTGTGATTCCTTTTCTCTTTTAAAGCATTTGAATTCCTAAATCAGTACCTATATCCAGGTGGACTTTTTAGGCATGCAAGTGCTAAATCCTGCTGCTACTTGGTCCTTTCTCTTTCTGGATCTCCTCATTGCTTTCTCCCCAAGTTTGTCCCTTAGCTTTATTTGTTCCTAATTTCTCAATATTTTCTTAAGGAACGTTTATCTGCAAATTGTATTCCCCTTCTCAACTTATCCTCACTTTCCCTTAGAGTTCCTCTAGTTCTTGACAGCCCTGATTTATCTCCAATGGGCTTTCCTCGTCTTCTTTATCCACATCCCCTGATTCAATTGCATCTTCTTGATGAAGCTCATATTCTTCTGCTTATTGTTAATGGTCCTCTGGTACTGGTTTACCATTTTGTCAAGTTCCTATTAGATTCTTCTTTGCGGACATGAAGATTAGTTGCACTGATTACATTTTCTTTTTTTTGCTTTTGATATGGATTTTGAATCCAATGCATCTTCATTGGAGAGGTTTTGCTTAATAGATAGCAACTCCAATTATTTCAATTTTCCTTATCAGGTGTCTTCCTCCAAGGTTGTCTTTATTGCCTTTATGATTTCAAACATCTTTCTAGAAATATTGCTCATAGTTTCTTCTGCCTAAATCATGCTTTCCTTTTTCTTACACTCTATCTATTATCTAAATATCCAACTTCGTGGCATCTACAGCACCTGGTTGGTAAGCATTTGTAATCTAATACCTGAACCCAAGTCCCCATGTATGAGAACAGCATGATTATGTATAGGAGAAGCTTTGAGGGATTCAGCTTGACATAGATCTTAGTGCAAGTTCCAAGAGCCTTTTATCTCGGTTGCCTCTGCCGAATCAATATATTCTCTGATCATCTCTCTTAAATGTTTTTCAGAATTTCCTCATTCCAGAATTCCATAAGTAGCCCATAAAGGAGAGACTCCTACTGACTCCTGAGCTGGATCATATTGAGGGTTCCAGAAACGAAGATGAAGGCCTTATTTGCAAAGGAACCAGGATCCGCCATTGCATGCTGTCTGTTTCTGGTCACATTGGGAATATTGCAAAAAAAATATCCCTTTGGCCAAGAATTGAATGCCCACATTTTCCCCCATTTTCCTCATTACTCGCAGACAAAGTTAATCTACTATTGGCCAGTATCCATCAATTTTTCATATCAAAGCTGTATAAAGAAGGTGACTTAACTCTGGGCAAATTAATTCATCTTCTATTATCAATATTGGCACTTCCCCTGCTCTTTATTGACTACTCTTCCATTCGGTGATTTCTGGTTTGCTTGTTGTGTTTATTTGTTACTCAATTCTCCTGAGGCTGTTGGCTTCATCCTTTCTCCTCTATTACTCCCTTCAATTTATTCTTGTTGTAGCAATATCAATTCCATGGCATATGGTATACCTGTCGCCTTCCACCCCACTCTGTTTTCCTTAAATCTAGTTCACTGAAAATTTTGTTAACATGTTGATGGTATTCCTTTAGTGCTGGAGTTCTCTTCCTGGAGTCGCCCCCTGCTTCCATGAGATCTATTTCTTCCAGCCATTCCTCATCCAACCTTTCTGGGCATATTTCAAATTTCAATGCTAAAAAAATGGAAGTTAAGGTAAATTCTTGTGAGTATTCTACTCTAAAAAAGTGGGGACTGCTTGCTTTCACACCTCCAGTGTCTTCTTTGTTATCTCTGATTTCTCGAGCAAATTCATGCATCCCTTTAATCTCATTTTCAGTCTATTGGTTCTTCATGCTAGCTGTCTCTCCTTTCCACAACCCTTGCTGCTTCTGTTTTCTCTAACCATCCTACTTTTAGATCACTTTTTGTGGATTGCAGCTTTGAACTACAGAGATTTTGTTTGCTCTAGTTGCTATTCTGACTCCCGTTGCAGTCTTTTCTCTGTACTGTCTCCACTGCCTGTCCTCATTAGCTCAATCTATCTCCAGCTTAGTGTGCATCTTTTGAAATTTTTTAAATTAGATTTTAAACATTAACAACATATGCAATCAAACCACGTAGATTATTGCAAAATTAAGGTTTTTTTATTTTTTTTGGCACCTAATTGTTGTATTCCTTCTTAATTCAACTCTTTTAAAATTGTTAAATATTTTAAATAGTTACCCAGAGTATTGTACCCTGACTCCTAGTACTCGTCTCTCACATCAGAAATGCATATCCATCTAAGAGACACATATGGGTATGTCTCCAAATGTTGGAGACTTCTGATGAAGTTTCTTCACATCTCTATATGTCTACTAGCAATTTCCCTTGAAAATTGGGAAAATTCCTAAAGAAATTTCTTAGACATACCATATAAATTACATTGATTATTTTCCTCAACTGCTGATAATTGGTTGACAACAGCTTAAAGAATTAAAAAAATACACTAAGTCATTATTTTCTATTTTTTAACAAGAAAAAGTACATGTTCTTTTCTAGCAGAAATTTTCTTATCAAAACCCAAAAAGGTACTAGTAAGAAGAGAAACAATAAAAAGGATTAATATGTCTACATGCACTAAAGTTTTATAAATTGATTGAAAATATAGCCATCTTCAGGTACTCCCCTGTACCATATTTTTAAACAATGGCATTCCTGTCCAGGTTCCCATTTGCTGTCTCTAGGTGATTATGGTTTATACTTTAAATGTTTGTCATGATTATGATTAGCAAATATCAATATAATTAATCTTTTCTTTTCATTAACATTTATTTCTGTACTTTAAGATGTTAGTTTTTTTTTATTTTTAAGCATTCTGTATTTTTTGAAGTTGTATGCCATCGGGTATTTTTTATTCTAAATTTAAATATTTAAATAGTTTCTTATATCTGTCATCTCCAAGTACCCAATGGCATATAGGTACCCATCCCTGTCCCCATCTCTCATACCAGTACCAGTCCCCGTCTCCTAGTAACTATGATATATTCATATATGTTTGGATATCAATACAAAATAATATAACAAGAGATTGTATAATATATATAGTTATGCACAACATCTTATCATTATCTGATACACTGCTTTCAAATTTATTAAATATTTCCTTCCATATTTAGTGTATAATATTATAAGAAAAAATGAGAGAGGGAATGGAGAGGGGAGAGAGGGGCGGAGGGGAAGGGGAGTGGGTGATGATGGGCAGAGAGAGAGAGAGAGAGAGAGTATTAATGTCTACAGACGACCAAAAGTAGGTCAATGGAACTAGAGGTTACAGTAGTTAATAATAGAAAGTTCTAGGATGAGGGTACCCTAGAATCAAAATAATAAAAGTCGTAGTTATCGATCCTGGTACTGATTTGGGTTCGCTGGTTCAATTCGCAGATTCATCCAAAAATAATTGGGGGTTGGGTTCATTTTGGGTTTGTCAGTTCAAAAACATATAAAAATAATAAATATACATATTTATAGCCTAAAATGAAGAATATAAGACAATATAAATATTTCCTAATATTTTTAAACTTTTATTGTACAGGAATATTTATGAGCCTTATACAATATTAATAAAATTAATATAAAATAATAAAATATATTAATAAAATTATAAATAATGTTAATATTAATATATATTATTAATTTTAAAATTAATTAACATTGCATATTAAAATATAAAAACATATCAATTTCAATATTTATACAGTTAATATTTTAATATGTTAATATATTCAGCTCATCCGGGATTCATTTTCGTATTAATATATTAACACTACATTGCATACATATTAATGTAAAAACAAATCTTCTAAATACTACATATTAAATAAATAAAATATTAACATTACGTATTAACTATTAAATATCTACATATTAGATATTAAATAATTATCTTTTAGCTCGATCACCTCCAAAAGTGGGGATTGCCGTCAATCTTTTGGTGGGTTAGTTCACTATTGAACAGCCAACAAGCGCCGAACGGCACCAGATTGAAGCAATGCCTAAACCCCAAACACGACACGTTCAAACTCGATTCATATTATGTATGTAGTATTAGATTCCCTCAACTTCACTTTGAATAGGTCATTTCTTCATAATCCCTTAGTTTGCCCAGAAAAAATCACAGAAAATTAGCAACATCTATATAAAGACATCCACAGAAAAAATCACAAAAAATCGATAGGTTCGTCGCAACAGGAGTGGCAGGGCAAAATTCGGGACGAGTTTGCCTAGGTTCATCCCAGACAAACCCATAGACGTTTTGGCATCTCCACCCGCCCCAAACCCGAATCCAGATCCAGTACAGATAGGTCTGGGACCCTGCAGATATCCTGGGTGAACCAGTAACGTAGATAAAAGTACATAATGTAAAATAAAGCACTGTGCCACTAACAAATAGAAATACAAATAGAAATTAAGGGCAAACAAGAGCCCCAAAAGCATGTGCTAGTGAAGATTGGAAAAAATTCTCATCGAATATCACTTTCTGCATCTGAAATGGACGAGTCATCTGAGCCATCATCTATGAGAGATAATGCTCATTGAGGAGTATCGGGGGTCAAAGGGCCATGCTAGTATAGCCTAGGAGGAATCAAAGCACTTCCTCTAGAAACTCCCCTAACATCCAAGACCAGTGTAGCTCCCATGGTAGAGAAGAAGCTTGTAATATGAGTCTGCCCCTAAGGTTTGGGGGGCAGCCAGTAAGTAATAGAGAGAGATTATAATATATAGATATTGTTATTGATTTAACACACGTGAACAAATTCTTATCAGTTTAACAATCAATTATCTTTAGTGAAGCAATGCAAGGTGAGAGAGTGAGGGGGAGCAATAAAATTTGAAATGTAATTTTTAAGCTTAAAAAAATAAAATTAAGAGATACACAATTGAGTATTCCTACTAAATTCCTGAAGATATGGAAAACAACTTTTACAAAAAAGGAACAAAATGCAATGTCCCTGATAATAAACAGTTTTGTATATTGAAATTTGAAAGCAATTCTCCAACATGGAAAGAACAAAAAGCATATCGAAATTCGACCCTCCAAAATTTGAGGACTCATTGATAAATGTGTTTGAGCTGTAATTTATAATAAATATAACAAGCACCAAAATATGATGGCAAAAACTGGCTTTGATGTTCTATAGCACACAACATCATCTGATTTAACATCATAGCCTAGGTCTCATTAACTATAATGATTCAGTCAACATCCATAAAAATCAAAACTGTCAATGAAATCGCCACATATTTAGTATGATACACTTCAACATTAAGAAATATACTGTCATCCACCATCAACCTATTTCTTTTCCAGAATGATGCCCATTGTTCAGAACTTTACTACTTCAACTAGTAGCATACTCGTATATATCCTGTCCACAGTCAGAACCAGGTCATAGTTCATGGACAGTCTTTCTGAGTGCCAATCATCCGCTAATAAATGCAAGAACAGTACTATCAACCACAAAAATTGCAGCCAGACAAGAAATGTACAAAGTATTTCTCCTTCAGATATGGGGTCACTAATCCATATCAATCAGCATGCACACGGTACAGATCCAGTTCAGATAGTTTGTAGAGATCCACGTGTTAAAAAGAGATCTAAAACAGATTCACTTGTTATCCATTTTGGATCTGTCTTTGCTGTGGGCCTTTGTAACATAAAAGGATTGGGAGAACCAGGTACATGTACACTTGGAAGCTGTAAGAACAGTGTAACAGTGGAAATTTGTCCCTGCACATAAGGCTAAGTTTAAGGCAGGGCCATAACCAATTTGTGAGTTTCTCCAAGAGATTGCCAATACTGGATGCTAGGAAAGCACAGAGTGTACTCCATTACATCTAATGTTAGCTCTAAAACCTCATATCATTCAGGCTACTTTCCTAGGCAATTATTAAAGTCTGTAATGGTCACTTATGGCAATGCACACCTGTACTACATTAGGGTTTTTCAGTTACATTTAACTGATACTTTTGTTTCATCATTCATGTATTTCATCCAGTGCTTTCTTACAGGATATGCTTTAGGCATCTCCATTCTATTGCTACCATAGCTGGCTATACTTTGACCTTGTTTGGTTATATATTAACATAATATTATTTCTTTCCTTCTTTCTTTCTTTGCATATTCCCATCCATGGTAGCGAAGACATCTCACCACATTGTAAAACTTCTAAAGAGTGATTTGTCCTGATCTTGATAAGTTGGTTACTTAATTTGAAAGTAGAACATTTCTAAGAACGTGACTAAAATAAGAACGGATTCTCAGTATGAATCTATTCATCTAAGCTAATAAAAGGAGAAAACAAAATAGATCACAGATATAAAGTAGATTAGATGTCACAAAAAGGGAGAACACCGACCTGTCGTTCTAATTCTAACTGTCGATTAAGCCACTCTCCTTGATCAGCAAATCTGAACTCTGCAGTTTCCTTCAACTTTTCACGATCACAGACCCATTTTCCTGTGTTTTCATTCACAACTGATTCTGTCTTAGCTCCTCCCAAAATGCACATTCCCGTGAGGATTGGATTTCCCTCTTCTTGGGACTGACAATGAGAATTTTCTTGTAAACTCTTATCTAGTGTCTCCTCCTTATTAGATGCATTGAATTCTTTTGTCCCAGTACATGAAGCTATTTCAATACCATCTTGGCCGGGTACAGCACCATCAGACATGTTTGGCCCAGAGGTGGATGGGCACACTGTATCAAGTTCCTCTGATGTTCTAAAGGTATCTCCATCCATTTGATATGAAGACTCGTTGATATCACTTCCAGTAGAAAAATCTGACCGATCTCCCATACCCTCTCCAGCACTGCAACTTTCAAAACCAGCATCTTTCCTATCAGTTGTAACTTCAGGCCCACCTTCCCTTATGGAGCTATCTGTTGCAAGATTTGAACCAGACACACTAGCCTTCGCCCCTGCTTCACATTGCTTGTGCTCAACACCCTTTTTAACTCTCTTTCTCAAAGCTGCTTCTTCCCACTTTTGGCGCATCCCCCCATCAGAATCTTCAAAGATTTCACAATCTGAACTATCGCTATCTGAATCTAAAATAAATCGAAAGTGTCCTGAAGAACGCCACTTCTGTTGTTTTTGTGTGGTTCCTGCATTGAAGTGTGAGTGGCTGCATGGCTCAAACACTTGACAATCATCTTCATCATCAGAAACATCTGCTGAGAGATAAACACGCCTACTACAATTAGAACTCTGTCCCATAGTCTGCCAATAGAACCACTTAGTTTTTCTACTATAGCTGTAATCATATCCTGTATCTGAATCGTCACTGACTAAATCTGCATCGGAGATTTCATGCCCAGTTTTCATTTCTGTACTTATATCATCTTCTCGTTCAGCACTTGAACTTTTATCACAAGTACTCACTCCAGTTTCAGTATCATCATCAACAATAACGACAGTATCCAGAGGTGTACCACTAACACAAAAACCAGTCCTTGGCTCTGACAATCCAGTTGGATTTTGCACCTTAATGTTTTGGACTAACTCTTCAGTTATGTTAATATCAGGTGAACACTTATCAGGAAAATCTTTTGCAGACTGGAATCCATTAAATTTGTGCTTACGACTTGAGCTCTGTCCACCATCCAAAATTTCACCAGTACACCCTCTTTCTACTTGTGATTTGTAAGCTTCATTATTTTGAGAAGATGATGTGACTTGATCTTCTGAATTCCGCCAACCAGTGAAAGATTTAGTTTCCACTTGCATCTTTTGCGTTTTCCAACCTGGAGTTCCTGTATGCAGTTACACAGTTAAGATGATATATGTGCAAAACAATCAGACTTTAATTATCTAACCTGTAAGCATAAATTTTGCTTTAATGTACAAGAATATAGAAAATTGGTTTAGATTCAAGTTAGAGCTATATCAAGGTAACATAATGAACAGGTAGCAGTGAAATCTTCTGTCCACAAAGATTGCATACAACTAATCTGTTTGAAACAAAGATTAGTTAGGAGAAGATAGTCACAAGGCAAGCTGTTCCTCCTAAAGCCCAAAGCCCAGTGGACTTCAAAGATTCCCATGTAAGGTTGACACCCTAGTGCACCTTATATTGGGGGAAAAAACAGGAAAGCTCTCATTAATGTTTTTGTGGGACAAAATGCCATAAACTAGTCACACTCAAGAATTTATAAAATGTCTAAATCAAGCTACAATAATTCAAATGAGCTATAGAAATACGTGTTTGATTGTTTTCTTGTGATCTTTAGTGCACAAGTCACAATCTCATCATCAGGATGAAGATTAAATATTACACTTGTGGGCTACCATGCATTTTAACTCTTTTGCATACTTTAGAATCTGTAACTTCCATGACTATTTAAACTGGGTCATTGTTTCAATTTCTTAATGAGAAAATGTAAGCTGAACCAGAACAAACTAAAATTAAATAAGAACTTGCCAATAGAGTCTTGGTTCATCAATGAGGTCAACAAAGTATCAAGCCATCAACCAGGAAGCCATTACAACTACATTATGCCCCACATTATAGTATGAGAAACAAATGGATGAGGTCAGGTGCAAGTCTCAAGCAACTAAAAAAGCTTTTTATACACACAGCTGCATACCATTTTTCAGTGATTTACCCAACATCCTAGAAGATCACCCCAGCACCTAGGTGAATGAATGATGACAAAATGAATAACATGGTAATAAAATTAGAAGTACAAACAAACTCCCGCATACCAATATATAGTGTTCACAACAAGTCTAGCTACAAGAATAAGTTGAAATCCTTGCAGTTCCTTTGGGCTTGCAAGTATCTTATAGCACACATGGCAAGTACACCAAATTGTCATACAAACAAAAAACTTCCATCAACCATACTAGGCTCCCTTAAAGCTAGCATATAATTAGTGGCACAAAATCCTAAGACACATCTTGTTGGCATTAAGGCTGGAAGCAGAACCATCAAGCAAGATGGACTATGTATTAATTTCTTAAGAAAAAGGGAGATCCGTCCATCATTTAAATAAAACTTAAATCATTGGATTGTGTGTGAATTAGATTATACAAGCAATTTGAGAACACAAAGCTTGGAACATCATAATGAAAAACAATATCCTAGCAGAAAAGTGTATAAACCAAGAGCATGGGATAATTTGCATGACTTAAGTCTATCAGTACCACCTTTATATGGTAGACACTGGTTTTAGTGTAGCATAGAAAATGCTTTATTTACATTATGCACTTAGCCTACTCAAGATTACTTATGTTTGGTATATATGAGTAAGGATATAACATGTCAATAATGATTAGCATATATGTGCTCTGATGCACCAGTATCCCAGGGGGTCAAGCTCATTGACCCATATTTCATGAGTAGTGATTGACATTGTTTGCAAATGGGGTAGCAAGTTAAGTAGGCTTGATCTTAGGGTAAACTCCATGGTTCAGCACGCTTGAGTCAGATAGTACTAGGATGGGTGACCTCCCAAGAAGTCTCAATGCTTCACCCTTGTGAACATCACCTAGATGCAATGAGTGCTAAGTGGACCATTCATTCTCATGAGAGATTGGTTCATGTGAACCACTACTCATGAAATATGGGTCAATGAGTTTGACTCAAAACTAGGAAGTTGAATCCTGATATAAATATCATAACATATCACACTACATGGATTTGATTCTAGGTTCTAGTTTGTTGAACATGGCACCACACGTAAGGAGTCCAGATATGAGTGCAAAGTAGAACAGACACATGGAAATATTCTTGGAACGAAATATTATTCGAGAAAGTACAAGACTTGCACTATGCTATCAATCCTTGTGTTGAAGAAGTATGGAGAGTAAAGGATATGTATAGACTCTCATGCAATAAACAAGATCACCGTTAAGCATTAGTTTTCATTACCACGCATGGATAATCTAATGGATTGTTTGAGCAAAGCGCACTACCTTTCCAAGATAGATCTCAAGAACAGATATCATCAAATCCATATGCAAGAAGGTTATAAATGGAAGACAACATTTAGAACTAAAGAAGGCTTGTAAGACTAGATGGTGATACCATTTAGGATGAAGAATGCCCAAGCACATTCATGCGGTTGGTGAACGAGGTTCTAAAACCATTTTAGGGCAAGTTTGTCATCATATAGTTGAATGATATTTTGGTGTTCAACAAAACAAGGGAGGAGCATCTTGCACAGCTAAGGAGAAACAACACATAAAACTAAAGAAATGACATTCATGAGGAACTTGCATATGGACCCAAAGAAGGTTAAAGCAATGGTTGAGTGGCCAAAGCCAAAGAGTGCAACAGAAGTTAGGAGTTTCCATGGATTGGTGAGCTTCAATGAAAAGTTCAACAAAAATTTCGATGGGATTTGCACACCCCTAACTCAATGCATGAGAAAGGGCAAATTCAATTAGACAGTTGCTACTACTAAGAGTTTTGAACTTTTGAAGAAGAACCTGATTGAGGAGCCCATCTTAGCAGTCCATAATTTTGGGAAAATCTTCCAAGTAGATTGTAATACCAATGAAATTGCAATTACTATTGTGTTAGTTCGAAGGATAGACCAATTGCTTATTTTAGTGACAAGTTGAATCAGGCTAGCAAAAGTGCTTTGTCTACTACCATGGATTCTACGCCATAGTACAAGATTTGCACAAGTGGAAGCATTACTTATTGACAAAGGAGTTTGTGTTTGTTACAATTTGTAATAAACACAACAAATCTACCCAAGGACCTAATGCCTGTGAGCTGGTCACAAAACAAGAAACATGATATCAACATTTCATATTCACTATAATGGAGCAACATTACAATCTGAAAAGTACAAATATATAGGCCTCTTGCATGCATGACTCAAGAAAGTGATATGTCCAAGAGGTCATGACTTAACTGCCAATTACTCTTAATCAAAAGGTGAATTAACTTGATCTAACTGAGACACAAGTGGCCTTGACTAAATAGAGGTGTTACCTAACTATCGTGAATCAAGGATTAATGAGGTAGTGGTGGCACTTGAGTACCTCAAATCAGAGTGTATACACGCCATTATTAGCTACCTTAAATATTTCGGATATCCTATGTAAACTTATTAAATAGGTGCAATATCACACTTAGAATAAAGTATTATCGAAGGTGAACTATGAATATAACACCAACACCCCCGCATTAGTGCAACTTAGGAAGGTAAAGATGGGACTCAGCAAATGTGTAGCTATGTTAGGTACCCATGTACAAAAAATTCCACCTCAAAAAGAAGAGAGAGAAGCTCCCCCAGAAAGAGGAGAGAAAGCCCACCCCCCCAACACAAAAGAGTGAATGAAGAGAGAGACCAAGTACGCCCCAAATGTGATGTCTCTTACACCGGAGATGGAAGGATGATATTGAAGGCTAACAAAGATCCATGCTAGCCAAACAACATTCCTTCTCTTAGGAAGAAGTAGGCCCAAAGGTGCATGTAGAAGGTCTTCCCAATCCATGAAGGAAAATGAGGGGAGAAAACACAAAATGTATGTCTCTAAAAGTTGTGCAACAATCCCTGTGTCAATGCTAAGTGATCCCAAGATCATATTAGGAGTCCCAAGCCTAACTAAAGAAGATGACTGCTTGAGACCATGTGGAAATGGATGTAGAATAGGTATCAAAGATAATGGTGATGCAACTGTGAGAAAAGCAATGTCCTCAATGGTGTCCTCTCGATCTAAAAGGTGGGACTCAACAAACAACTCAAAAGATATGTCAAGTAGTAATCCCAATGAACTGTATCTAGAAACAAGGATGATCCTATTGAATGGAATCACTAGAAGCCCTCAATGAAGCAACATTGAACTCAATAGAATCAGCAAGTAGAGGTGGAATCTCAATGTATGTCATGTGACTAGACTACTCATCTCACGATGTGTCCACATCAGCTCCCTAAGTATGAACAACTATCAAAGTTGTCGAAGGTGGTGGAATCTCAATGCATGTCAAATGACTAGACTGCACATCCCATGAATTGCACACATGGGTGATCTGAGTAAGAACGTCTACAAAAGGAGCGTTGGTAGGTGTCCCAATATCATGCACATGTGAAGGTTTCTCCAAGGAAGCATCACTTTCAGATGGTGATTCAAGATCTTCATACAACTATCGGATTGTCCAAGCAATGAAAGGGCACTCTATGAATGCTATATGTTGCATAGTATCCTCAAAAATGGTGACACCAATGATTCCAAGGAATTGTTCCTTGTCAAACCATTCAACCTTCTATTTTAAGTCACTTGGTTGAAGAATGGGTGTATGGAGAAAAGGTAATAGATCATGAATGATGTAGTTATTCTTAAGCTCTTTAGTCTAGGGCAAATAGTTCATATGATAAAGAGTGACAAAATATCGTGCACAATCTTTAGAACAGGTGATGAAAGCCCAAATCAGTCAAGAGAAGACCAATCAAGAACCCACTCCCCCCCCAACCCAAATAGAACTTTATCTCAATTTGTGATTAGAATAAGCCTAGTAAGTCATTTGCATAAACCCCCCCAAAACAAGTAGAAGATGTGGCACTTTATAAGCAATGTATTTACAAGTTTGTTTAGACATGGTAAGCTACAAGGAGATTCAATTGCTAATTGCAAGCAATCTGAGCAAAATCAGATAAATATATCACATCAACTCATAGGGCTTGGAAAGAGATTTTTAATACCTATAACAAGTCGAAAAACAAACACCCAAGACAAAAGATATGCTCGTTTCCATGCAAGTTGCTTACAAAAGCCACAAAGGGGCAAGATAGGGAATATTTCCTAAAATAATCCAACATCGAAAAAGCATATACCAGTGGAATATTTTGTGAATTCCAATTGCACTTTACAAAGTCAATGTTGTCAATTAGAAGTGAGTCCAAAAGAACAAAAGTACATATATGGGGCTTAATATACCAAGTATTAAAAAGGATATCTAAAGTAGCACAAATATTAAAAAAAAACTTTTAGCTTTATTAACAACCATGTAATGTCATATACCCATGTGGGACAACCATCATATAGCATATACCTTAGGTATATTAGACTCATCCCGTACCTACCCTCTAACCTAGCATGAATGAATCAATGAATCTACACCACACTTTTGGAAATTTGAGCTAGTCCCAAGATAGTTTACCTGCACTCCAAACTACCTAGAATGAAACTGCACCTTGCATGCACAAGAATTGTTATCTCCCTTAGTAAGCGTCATTTTTTATCCTTGATCACAGTACGTTGTATGCAAGAGTACCAATATCTTTGTCCATTAGCAGGTAAGAAGAGTACCAATAGTGCACAGTATCTTCGTTATAGAGCTAACAAGGTACCAACTACACCAAAGGCAAGAAAGAATCTATGACATTGTGCTGAGGTACTGCCAATGGATGCGTCATGGCAATATCATGGGAAGGAATTGTTGGAAGGACTTGCAAGTGTGCATCAATGTTAGAAACTTCTCGCCTATGGGGTCAAAGTCGCCATTAGGTGGTGTAAAGCATAGCCGCCGATGGTAATTTTTTATACACCATTCTAAAAAGGATGGAATTTCAGTCGTCACTAGCCTTTGTGCAATGGTCAACAATGCCTTCAATGCTTGTACCTACCTGCTTTTGAATAGACCAGTAAAATACCCAATCCTCTCAATGAGGCTATGTGCTAGTCACATATAGGGGTACCAAGGAAGTGATTACCCCATACCCAAAGCTCAAAGTTCACAAAAAGGACCATTGCTTTGCAAAAAAAACTCCTCATACTATGAACAATACCAACTGAAATCTTCCTCAACCTACGTGCAACAAAGGATTGCAACCAAGGGCTCTAGGACTTTGATTGAAACCCCGGTGAGTTTATAGTCAATCCCCACAGATTAATGCCTCCCAATGCAATGATGAGATCCATTTCTTTCTTAGAGGATTCCTACAACGGTAACCTACAAAAAACCAATATAAAAACTCAACACCCTATAGTTGGCTCCCAAAAGCCAAACCAAGGCTAACCCTAAGACATCATAGCTCTGATAACATGTTAGAATTTGTGATAAACACATAGAATCTACCCAAGGATCTAATGCCTATCAGCTACTGACAAAATAGGAAATAAAATAAAGATATTTTCTATTCAATATAATGGAGCAACAATATAATGTGTAAAGGACAAATATATAGGCCTCTTGGATGCATGACTCAAGGAAGTGGTATGTCCAAGAGATCATGACTTAACCACCAATCCCTTCCAATCAGGAGGTGAGTTAACTCAATCTAACTAAGATAGAAGTGGCACCTGACTATCATTAACCAAGCATTGATGAGACAGCGATGGCACTTGAGTACCTTGAGTCAAAGTTTACACGTCATTATTAGCTACCTAGGTGAGGGAAATTAAATATTCCTAATATCCTAAGTAAACTTGCTAAATAGGTGCAATATCACACTTAGGATATAAAGTATTATCTAAGGTGAGGTATGAATATTACACAAACAACGTTGTACACAGACCATCAAGCACTAAAGTTCATCAAAAGCCAAGTAAAGTAAAACTAGAGGCACATGAGGTGGGTTGAATATCTATAGGTTTACTCTTTAGTAGTGAAGCATCAAGCTGCCAAGTCCAATAAGGTTGCAACCACCTTGAGCTAGAGGCAAGCATTATTGTCCACAATGATTGTTGAGTTAGTACGCATGGAGATGATGAAGGATTTGTATGCAATAGATCCAGATTTTGCAAATGCATTCAAAGCATGCATGGAGCCATAGGTTGGAGCTAGAAGCCCATTTGAAGACTACTTCGCACAAGATGGGTACCTTTCTCAAAGACACAATTATGTATCCCACCAAGGTTTGTGAGGGAGAACCTCACTTGTTAATTACATGGTGGCAAACTCGGAATCCACTTTGGTGCAAATAAGACACAAGCCATTTTGGAGAAGTGCTATTGGCTTGACTTGCACAAGGATGTGCACAAATTTGTTGAACAATGCAAAACATGTTAAATAGCTAGGAGAGTGGCGTAGGATACTAGATTTTACAAACCATTGCACATGCCAGACAGACCTTGGGAGGAATTGTCTATGGATTTTGCTCTTGTATTGTCGTGCACACAAAGAGGTAATGACTCCAATTTTGTGGTTGTTGACAAATTCTCTAAGATTGTGCATTTCATTCCTTACTAGAAGATGAATGACGCGTAAAGGATTGCAAATTTGTTCTTCAAATAGGTAATGTGGTTGCATGGGTTACTACAGAGCATAATTTCATATAGAGATACCAAGTTTCTTTACCATTTCTAGTACATTCTGTGGAATAAACTAGACATGCAACTCAATTACAATTTTACATATCATCCACAAACAGATAGACAAATAAAGGTTGTCATCAGACTCTTGGCAACTTGCTCAATGTTTGGTAGGTGAGAAGCCTACACAATGGGACTATGTTGGCACAAAAAAAATTTGCATATAGCAATTTGGTGAACAAGTCTAGATGAAAGCCATTGTTCCATGTGGTGTATGGAATGTCTCCGCAAGATGTTGCCAATTTGTTGAAGATCAAAGGTGATAAGAACATAAGTGTAGACGTTGAGTACTTCATACATCATGTGAAGGAAATTCATGCGCAAGTCATGAGGCAACTAGAGGAGAGCAACACAAAGTACAAGTTGCAAGCAAATGAGCACCAAATGGGGAAGGCTTACTTAGAGGGGCAATTGGTCATCATGCATCTAAGGAAAGAGTGGTTCCCTAAGGGAAAAGCCAAAGAAGATAGGTCCATGTTGAGTCTTGCATAGATTTTCAAAAAATGTGTATGAGACCGAGCTACCGAAAGTTTTGGATCTCTCTCTAATATTCAATGTCTCTAATTTATATTCCTACCTTGTGTCATACGAATTGGACGCAACACATAGGGATTACTGGATTGGAGAAAGTAGATGCATCAAAAATAGTGAGAAGGAATTGTGCAGATTTTGGATTCACACATTGGCAAGAAAACCCAACAAAGAATATATTATTTGCTAGAAGGGTAGAGGACTTGAAGAGGATTCGTGGATTTCTAAAGTAGAAGCAAGCCGACTTGGGTGCTCAAATTAAACTTTCGTATAGTCCTAATTATGAGCACTATGCTCACAATATTTTCATCTAGGGTGTCTAATGCGGGAGCATTTTAGGGGTCGAATAATCTTGCCTCACTAATAAATATTTCTTGCTTTGTTTCTTAGTTTTAGTTTTCTACGTACAAGATTAGCTTGTGTGTTTCAATGTTTGATGTTATAGTGTTTGTTAGGGGTAGTTTTGTTGTGAGTGGACTTGAGCAATTCTTGCACTTTTTTGCAATTTTTTCTTTCACGCAATGCCTAATTGGAATGAGTTGTTCCACACGCCTTGTGCAAGCTTTGGGTGAGTGCACCTCAATTGTGGCGTCCATGCACTACAATGCAACCTCCTATGCAACCTCTACAATCTTCAATGTTATCGCACAAGTTGGCAAATGATAAGTCTCCACACAAACCTCAATCTGTCACGCAAGCCTTCGTGCCATTCTTCAGTTTCCATGCAACCTATGCACAAAGTTCCTAGTGTCGCACAATGATGGACTATGAATTCCAAAGGCACCAAATGGTTGATTATGTCAACCGTCAATTGCTCTCATTTGACGGCCAGAATTGATCAAAAGTTCACTTGGCAACATAAGACTCACTTCTTCCAAAATTTGAATCGATTAACACTCCCTTCTTGAAGTGGTAGTTACACATAAAAACAACACCACTTGGCATAATCGTATCTAACCATTTAGCTCACTAATGAAGGCTAACAGTCACGCCCAATTTATTATATAAACATGTACTTCCAAGAAAAACAAGTTTAAGTTTTGGGAGTTCAAGTTGTAGAATAGAGAAGGCTTCTACTAAAGAACCAAAGATGGCATATCTGAGTTTGGAAATTTGCGTAGATCATAGCGCAATGAGTCTCTTCTTACACTGACTGTTTCGCATTAGGTTGGATAGCTAAGATTGACAAGTTCCACAATTTTGAGTGGAACATGTTTGTCTTTGTTCTCGTCCAATTTAATGTAAGTGTTTAGTTTCTGAATCTCTGTATTTCTTCCTAGTTGCTTCTATTTTGTACTATGTGCGTCCGTTTGTCGGTTGTCCATTTGACCCAATTAGCGTACTGCACCATGTTCTGAGTATGTGTTTGTATGATTCATATTAAATTTTCATTTGATAGTTGGGATTTACTACTTATATGGAAAGACTAAAATTCAAGAAAGTTTGTCCAAGGTGGTTCTTTTTGTCTAAGCCATGACCCACAAATCAAATAAAGAGGCAGAGCTTGAGGCTATGCTTTTAGGTCTTAATATGGCAATCTCAGTTGTTTGCAAGAAATTTAATCATTGCAACAAATTCTATGTTCGTCATTAATGGTCTGGCATAAATAGACACCTTGATTTGGAAACTAAGAAGTTTTCTTTCAGAGGCCTGCAAATATGTGAGGATTTTAAGATGATGATTTTTGTGCATTGTTACAGGTACTGTAATAAAGCTGCAGACTTATTAGCAAATGCAAGGGTGGATCAACACGCCTTCTCAGTAGTGGTAGCGATTAGTTGATGTCTGCGGCGATCTACCCTCCCTCCTCTATAAAGTAGCCCCTTTAGTATGGTCTACAGGGACCTGATTCCTAATATTAAATTATCTCCTGGATGAATTATAATACTGTGGATGTAATCCTGTCAAGAAATTAGGAAAGGTGGTAGGGGTCTATGTTTTTTCCTTGTGTATTCATGTATCCAGAGGTGTGGGCAAGATGCATCGTCATTTAATTATTATGGAAGCTTTGTTAAGAATATCGTGTGCAGCAGCATAAATGTGTTTTAATCCAGCTTTTATTTCCCCTTAGTCTACACATGTGGAGAAGCCCTTATTTGGACAGCAGTGCCAACTCCTTGTCCCAGTTTCATTCACTCTATTTTGGTTGCAGCTTTATGTTTGCAGGTAAAGAATATGGCTAGGCAAGGTGCAAAGTCTCAGGGAGGCAGTGTGATATCCTAGGGCAGGCTTGCTATCCTTTATCTAGGGTTTCGTTAGACTTATTATTTATTCCCAACAATCAACAGTTATTACTACTACCTCCGTTTCAAGTAAATCAATTCTGAAAACTGAATCTAACTGTTCATTCAGTAATAACTCTGCTGTCCAAAGCATTAGTAGCTAAATCACATAACTCAGATTTTCTATTAGTCTCAAGAAAATCTTCAATCACATGAACAAGTGAGTACAATTGTCCAGGCGCACCAGATTTAACACAGTACTTTCAAAAATGCATAACTGATATCCATTTGTTATAGTACAAGTTCCAGATTTAGACAAGTCATAATCTCTCATAATAAATTGTATCCAAACCTAAACATACAGTAACTTCTCACTTGCATATGGTCGCTCAGTTCCTCATTTGCCACCCCAGCCAAGTATGGTAATTGCAGCAGAGTGTATGGCGCAGCAGATCTAGGGTTTCCAGATCTGACATATACAATTAAGGAAATTCTTATTTCAGACGTAACCTGTCTTCAGATTTGCTTGTTGTCTCCTCCTTGGCTGTTAGAGGAATCTTAGTAACTATATGCTGTTCTGGTGCCGAGCTGTGAGGATGGCGGTTAGTGCTGATAAGTGTAATTACTTCAGATCTGATGTCAGTTCGCTGTCTAGGACTGAATTTAATTTTCTCCTTGTGCAATGGCCTTCAGGGGTAAATCCGTGAGTAGCAGACCTGCCGAGCTGACTTCTTCTCCCAGGCAATCCTGATTTAGCTCTACTTCCTGCTCACGCCTCCACACGCGATCCTTCCTCTGTATTTGGCGCCCCCTTCTACTGGTTTCCTTAGGTTTGTCCTTCGTTTCTTTGTGATGGAGTGTGCCCAGCAATCAGGAAAAAGTTGCTATCATGAAAACGGCCCTCTGGATGCCACTGTATGGTCGACTTCTCCTCAAATCCCAATCCAAGTGATCAGATTTGTTGCACAAAATAGCATAGAACAGCTTTAATTATGGTGACGATGAGCAATGACAGATGCAGACACGCCTTGACCTGCTCACAGCTGATTCTCTAATCCTGAAAACCATAAATTATCAAATTAGCACCACTGCAGCACCTGGGTGGAGCTGCCCTAATTAGAGGAAGAGGGGTTTCGTCCTCACCTCTCAAACTACCTTCAAGGGATTTCGTCCTTGTAGGCGGGTCTCTTGAAAATTCAAGACTATAATTGCAAAATAACAAGTCACTTACCCTCCAAAGGAGTTAATGCCTCCTTCTTATACCTGTTTGGTTTGATCCACAAGAGACAAGTTGGCCTCCCATTTCAAAAGTTCAAGTTGGTGCCATATTTTGAAATTCAAAAGTGAGTCGGCTCCCACAAAGAAACTATTATTATTATTATTAAAATAATTAATACTATTATTATTATAATTATAATATAATATTATTATTAATTAGTGTAGAAACACTTTTACTATATTAAAATTAATGATATTATAGCACCCAAACGGAGGGGACATGACAGGCAGCCTACAGGAATGGTCTCAGATCCCTGCCTGGAGAATACTTTCTTTAACCCAGATTTGGAAAGGCCGAAATTCATCAAACAAATCCTTGGCCCAAAAGGAATTGGCAAGACAGGATAGTTTAGGTCTTGGCTGACCATGGCTGCAGACTTCAGAGAGAAATTGTCAAATAAAGTTCCATACTCGGTCATCCATAACTGGATTCTGTGCATTCTCCCAGAGCAAGAAGATTGCATTTTCACTATGCATGCTAGCAGGGAGGTGGTGAAGGGAGAGGAGGAAGAAGTGAATGGCGTGATAGAGGAAATTAGGGTATAGTGGAAGAAATACGGACTGTTTGCTGGCAATAAGAAGAGCTGGTAGCTTTCAGCAAGGATCTGACAATGTCATGGTTTGAGAAAGAAAGAGATTATATTAATGTCCACAGATGACCAAAAGTAGGTCAATGGGACTCAAGAGTACACCAATTTACAAAGAAAGTTCTAGGAGGATAATCCTAGAGAGGCCCCACAAAGGGGAAGAACCAAAAACAAAATACAAAACAGCAGGGTACCACCAGATTCACAGCAAAGGACAGCTATTGGTCTCCAGTTTCTTCTCTCCCCCGCAGCTTTCAAATGAGGATCTGGTTCGGGCTTCAAAGTGTAGATTTATCAAGCCTCACGTTCCATTTTGTGTTCAAGACAATTTGAATTTGAAGTATGTTGTAGAAGAGGCAGGGGGGTTGTTCTGGAGGTGTGACTAAGTCTGGGAGTGATGTTGGAGGAGCTCTTTCCAAAGATGGTTCACCTACATCTCGATAACAGAGGGAAGACAAGGATCTACTAATCATAGATTAATCATCAGCAAGAGTTGATTGGTTTTGCAATTTCTAGGGTCTCCTATGCTTTTTTTGGCTTTCTGTTGTATATGTTTCAAAAAAAAATATTCCTTTTATAAGGGGTTTTTGTTAGGGCCAATAATTTTTTTGTCAAGCAATAGTTGTTTTTTTGGTAGTTTCAGTGCCAGGTCTTACCAGCATTTTTGTAATATGTACCTGATCGATATTTGAGATAAAAGAGTGTGGGCCCCAATATATCCCTCAATTTACCAATCAAAAAAAAATGAGAGGATGCACTCCAAGTGAGAACTAGCCACCTTTTGCTCCAAAAACAATGTGTCGACAATGGAGTTACTATGGAGGACTGTTCAGAAGTTGAAATCCATTTAGTTGACGAGTGGTTGCATTTCCAAAAATACCACAATGTGGTCATTGTGGTGACAACCCAAGACCAACCATCATTGACAATAGCCATAGGCAAATAGTCAATTGTGAAGGTCAGAGGGATCTAGTGACGATATTTCAAGTACTCAATGCTTAGCTCTGTGAAAATTCAGCACATGGTATGCATATGCACTCTAGGGTTTGACAAAAATTGTCTAACGTAAACTTCAATCAAACCCCCAACTGAAGTCCCCTAACCTGTATGCACAGAAAATTTGAAGTACAGAAAAAACTTAAAACAAATAAAGCTTAAATCAGAACAAGTCTGCAATCTGAAAAAACATTTGTTTATTCAGGAAAATCTCAGTAACGCCTCTCTGCAGTTTTTAATTACAAAAAATAGTGACACCAAGGGTTAATAAATAGCCCATGAACTAGGTGCACAAAATCTGCTTATTCTTAGAATTTTAATCCCCAAAATCTGACCTAAAAATATCCAGCCGCCACTGAATAAAATATTAACAAAACACGGCTTAAAATAGGTACTGTAGCCACTAAAATAGGACAAAATTGCCCAAAGATAAATAAAAGAAGGCAGCAGAAAAATCTGCTAACAATGAGCATGCAGCTGCCCAGCAGAAAACTATTTCTGGAACCCTAAACTGCCCAGAAAAGAAACAGCTTTATTCACTAAAATAAGCACCCAGAAAAACCATAAACAGAGCCCAAAATTAGGGTTTCAACCTGCATCCTAGGTGCACCATCTGAGCAAAAAAAATTTAACAAGCTCTAAAGGAAGATATATCAATAGATCCAAAAACGGTCCTAGCCCTAAACAATGAGACGCAGAAAACCTCCCATTGAGGAATAATACATCATAACAAAGTTGTTTTCTGGAAACCCTTGAAGTTCAGTTCACAAAGGTTGTGGTTGATGGTTCCAAGCTGAAATAACTTAAAGCTAGATGACCAAATTGTAACAACATTTGTGGAGAACTCGCAGAGTGGTGTTATGAAAAGCAAACCAACCAAGCCAGATAATACAAATTATTTTCATGGAGTATATTGTAGGGTATGCTAAGTATGGGAAAACCATCAAAAAACAGCGCAAATAATATATGAATCAGGGTCATTTTTCACAATGTCAAACAAAAGTAGAAGAAAGAGGGCATTCTTGGAAAGGTGAACCACTCCAAAAAAATATTAGAGAAAATTATAATTTAAAACTAAAAATAGACATCACAGAAGGGGATGAAAGAAGACATTCTTGGAGAGATGAAACATTCCAGAAATATTGAAGAAAATTATAATTTTAGGCTAAAAATAGGCATCCTTATCACTACCTCTCTAAAACTAGAAAGGGGTATTCTTATCCACAACAAAGAGGAGAATACCAACATCTAGAATTTTTTTCATAAGGCATTAAAAAGTCTCTCTTTAAGTTTTTCAAATAAAACTTCATCAAAAAGCAATTAAAATTTTAGAATGCCAAAGAAGAAAGCAAGGTGCTATATCACTACTTCTGTTCAGATATATTTTTGGAAGTAGTGAGTATTATGAAATCACAAACAAAATGTTAAAAAAATAACATTATCTTTCATGGCTTACAACCCTGTAGATAACATTAAAGCAAAAATTCTCCCATTTGCATCCAAGGCAACACCAGGACAAGAAGAATACATTTGCTTCCAAAAGACAAAGTCCAAGAGAAAAAGAAAAGTACCTTAAGGAATGAGGATCGAGAAAAGCAAGGTATCGTTTAAGAATGCCCAAAGGATGCATGAGGAGGCCCTCCAACGTATCATAAGTTTGCTTAACCTCAAGAGCCCATCTAACTAAAGACCGTCTATCTGAAAGTAGAGACCATCCATTCAGAAGCCCCCAACCCCTATGATGAGAATGGTACATCCTCAAGAACAAAACACCCATCCGTCACAAAATTTCACTTCTATCCAAGCCTCCTATATTATTTGTGATCATTCCTCACAACATCCCCACACACTCATCCATATGTCCTCCAATGAATTCTAACACTACCTCATCTTCTCCTCACATTCCTACCTCAAGCCCACACAAAGTTTGTCTGGGACCTAAACAATCTTGTTCATGATATACACATGTTTAGGATCTGGTGTCAACATGTAAAAACATTTGAGGAAAACAAAAATCAATTGGAAAACACAAAAATGAATTTGAGCAATGAGGAGTCAAAGGGGTTAAGTTCAATTAATGAAAGCATTCGGTTCTCATTGTGGAGACAAAAGTTTAAATCCCCAAAGTGACATCTAAGGTGGAATTCTAAGTGGTGACTCTTGGACTTCCCTTGTGGACTTTTATGACATCTAAGTTGAATAAAGTTGTATAAGTTGATTAACATGGATTAGTTGGTTGTATTGTTTGAGGTTGTCCTTAATGGACGAAGTGATTCAGTTTGGGGACAAGGCCCCCATTTGTGGTCTCACCAGCTCAGGCCAAACTAAAAACCCAAGATACCAAGTTTTAAAAAAATTGAGCAAATGAGAAATTGACTTTGTGAAGAAACATTGATGGTAAAAGGTAAGTTCGAAACCCTTGGAGACAAATTCATAGTGTCAAACCATTGGAGGGGAAAGAAGGAGAATTGTAAGAAGGGACTAAAACTGAAAAGCAATCAGCAATTAATCTGGAGATTGTTGTTCTCATCACAACACACCACATTGTCATGAAAGAAAGAAATGGGATCTTTTGAGGAAAATGGTGGCTTGATTGAAGAAGAAAATAGTCCAAGATAACACACCTTAATCCAACCAAAGGATTGAATTAAAATTGCTCCAAAGTACCAAGAGGGAGTGTTGCACACACCTTATTTGATGGAGTGCGAAAAAGGAGAATTGAACAGTACTTGTTTGACAGACTATCAAAATTATGAAGAAGAGTTTTATAATGCAACACCATTAGGAAAGAAAGTAGTTGTTGGAGAGGAAGGGCTGCAAGTTAGCCTATTTCCGAAGAGAAAACTAGAACCACAAGCCTTGTATCTATATAGTAGGCCATTGGAAGCATTACAAGGGTTGCTAAATAAAAGAATTGCAAGTACTAGTTTTTTCTTCTTTTTTTGGCTTAGTACCTAAGGAATTTTTAGGGCGGCCCAAGCCAATGGAGAACCTTCTCTCCAGCATTAACACCGACTGTCCAAATCAGCGAGCACAGAAACCCAGTAGTGGTACAAAGCTTGCAAGCTCAATGGCCCAGCAGGGATTTGAACCTTGGTGGTGACAACACCACGCTTTAGCGATCACACTGTGCCCTTAACAGCTGCAAGTACTAGTTATTAAAATCAAAGATTTCACTTTCTATAATCAGAACAAGTTAAGAAGTCTGCAAAAAGGATGATTTGACAGTTGATTCTCAAATGGAGCACCACTCCATCACTATCAATCCAACAAGAAATTTTGATCCCTCTTGCTAGGACAGTAACCAAGAGAATTTTTTAGCGCACTCCGGTTACAAGGAGTGTAATTTGGGTAGAGAGACATTTAGTGGCATTTGGACTGTAGGGAAATTGAAGTATCCCAAGCTCCACCATCTCCAATCGTCATAGCCAATACCAGATACTCACATGTTATGGCAAAGGAGCCATGCCAAGAAAATACAAACAACAAATCATGAAGAACTCTGAGTACCAAAGACAAAAAAAGTGCTGCCTCCAATGTTCCAGCAAAGCTGCATTCTCCTATTTAATTAGTGATCAAATATTCTGAGAAGAGGAAAAGGCAAGCTGCTCATTCCAATTTCAAGGCTCAACCTAAACAAGAGAACAAGCAAATCAAGAAGAAGAAAAACATGTTCCAAAGATTTTTCATGTCCCTAAAAGATTTTTCCTTGTTCTATGACCAAGTGTATGAATATCACATCACATTCCAAGGGAAGGGAAGCAAATTATTTTTGGAGCAAAGATGAAGGGTCCAATGTGGCCTTTTATATTCTGGTGGGATTTCCCAATAATTGAAGCCCCATAGCTCTAGGTATTCAAGAAGAGGGCACCTACAAAATCATACAGAGAATGCAATACACTCTCAGAGGCATATCTTTCATAGGAACATTTGCAATGGCTTCATAAGGAGAAAAAAGGAGAACAACTAGTTTCAAGGAGGAAAGACAGAAAGAAAAATGTCTAATGATTGCTTCAAACCCAATGGAGGATGGTCTCTCATACAAAGTGGCTTCTATTTGATGGCCAGCTGACATTCTTCTTAATAGTTGGTCAGAGGAAGCCACCTCAAAGGATGAGCAGCTGGACAAAGGGACCTACAAGGAAAGGGCCAAAGAATATGATGGAGGGCAGGGTCAAGGGAGGGGATAGAGAAGAGAACAGCAATGACAAGGAAGATGAGGAAGATGTATATTGTCCATTGCATAACAACAAACAGGGCACCAAGTACCTCTCGAGAAGTATTAATTTTCAGGGAGCAGTCACTTTTTTTATTTGCTCCAAGTAAATTACATAGTGTGTAAATGTTGGCATTGAGGACAAAATCATCTATAGCTTCTCCTCTTCCATCGATGCTTACAAGGGTTTCCAAGCTTCAACCTCTAGCAGTGGAACCTAGTCCAAGCATGCCCTCTAGCCCTCTTCTTCACTATGTTCAAATCAGTTTGGTGAATCTTAGAGGAAATCCTAGGTTTCTCCAGAAACACAAGCTATGGAGTTAGAAAGGTATGAACATGATGATAACCAACGGGTTGAACATGCCAGATATGATCAAGGTCCTGGACAGCTTTTAAACTAGGATGAGAATACAGGGCATAAGCATGCAGAGAAAGTTCCTCCATAATCCCACCTGGAGACACCAAATGTTATTATTGAGATATATTTTGCACAATGAAATGATTATTCGCACACTCAGATAGAGGGGTCCTGATGCAGTCAACATACGACATAGAACAGTCATTAAGAAGACAAATTTCAGTCTAGGAGATTGAAACTGATGATGTACCTGTAGGACAATACCTGGTACCTATTGCAACCTCTTTTCCAAGGGAGTAAAGAAAATAAAGCCTCCATGCATGGCCCAATTCTCACAACCATCTTACTTAGTTGCATTGTCAAATGTAAATGGAGATCAGAAGCTCAAACCTAGCTAAATGGGACAATCAAGTGGGCATTTTACTCCTGAAAATATCTGATATATCAGATCTGGATCTAGAACTTTATAAGATAATAAAAAGATAAATCTAATATTTTGGTTCAAAAAAACTTTCATATTGATTGCATAGGATGAAGATATGCTTTAACACACATTATCTAGACAAGAAACAAAAATTCAGAAAGGTTAACTTATAGAGGCTGTATTTATCAAGATTTAATCCAAATTTTATGGAGATCACACTAAATTGCATATATTTTAAGTGTTAAGAAAGCAAAAGGACATAACCCCAAAAAACATGAATGATATTGCAATTAATTGAAATATTTATTGCAAATGAAGCAATTTACAAGAGGTAGCAATCTCTAGGAAAAGATATGAAGCTACAACACTCATATGTTTATATTTGGATGGCAATTCCTTAGCTATTTAGAGCTGGAAAAGAAGAATAAAAATAAAAAGTGAACTGATTCCCACCAGAATCTACAAAGCCATACGACTAGCATCTCCATATAAATTTAAGAGGATATGGAATGACATGAAACTCATCAAAACACAAAATTTTGGTTTTCAAAAAAAAAAAAAAATTTCAACTTTCATATTTTGCAATTTTTAGTCCTTTCTGAATGCTTTTTGGAGGTCAAACTTTTCCAAACAAGATGTAGCATCCACTCATCGTGTTGTATGCATCCTAAGCCTTGTGATGCATTAAGCAATTTCAATATTTGAACAACAATTAAGGCATTACATTCCCAACAAGCTGACATACTATTTTTTTGATACTTCCTCAAAAGTTTTTTCGCCACCCAAATTAATCATCACTCCATGGAAAGCAATGGGTCCCATTGTTTCTAGCTCTGATTTCTAATGAGCATGAGAACTTCCTAATGCAAAAGTGATTTTCTTCCATTCCTCTTTCTAATGAGCATGTGAACTTAGGAGCGATTATCCATCTAAATTCCTTTTTACCAACTTGGAAAACTTCTGAGTAGGAATGCCAACAAACCAACATGTACCCATGGTGCATTGAGAAGATTCTCGTGTAGCCAAGACCAAATTTATGTTGGGGATTTTAACCCCTGTTGCAGACAATCAATAGGATGGGATGATGAAAACTTGAGATTGTGTGTTCAATTAACAATCAACAGCACTTGCAAAATCTAACAGCATATACAGAAGTAAATTGAGCAATATGCATCCACAACATTACAAAAGACACAAAGATTTTACGTGGGAAACCCTTCCGGGAAAAAACCCACCACCAAAAGATGTTCACGATTATATTATTCGGAATCTACAACGATTCAATACAACAAGGTCTTTGGAAACCTTTTACAGAGTCTCAATCTACAGCATACCCTTCTTCTGCAGTCACTCTAATTATCACACACCAACAATGTACAAAATGTCTTCAATGTCTAACACATGAGTGATTGAGTTCGTAACCTTGGCACATTCACACAAATTGATATATAGACATATTCATGGGAATATCAACCATCCAACTGTCCAACCAACTCGTGGAACACCAAGAGAGTCATGTAACTATATTCCGACCATACATGACATCAGCATACCGAATATAACATCAAGTATGACATCTCCACATGGATAGTCACCTTGTATACTCTGTCACTGCTGCACACTATAAATCAATAGTTACAACCATAACACTATCAGTATGAATAGGTGTTTTGGTGTAGCAACCACTACCAATGCCTTGCTTGCAGTAGCTCGCACCAACATAACGCTCCTCCGAACTACTTGTGGTATCTAGTGCCATCTTCCAAGACATTATACTGCCCTTAGGTCATGTCGCATGTGCTCCTGCATCACCCATTCATGCTCCAGCAATGTTAAATACATATGTGGTTGTGAGTTGTTCTTCAAATACCTTGTGGTTGCTGCCATAGCATCACCACATGTGGACCAACATACATGATGTACCACAACATCTGCAACATCATTATCATATGCAAATCACTATACCTGTTGTACCACAACATTTGTAACTTCACCGCAACAAAGTATGTAGACAAACTCTTCCTACAGGGACTTTCTGTAGGTGAATATCACCCAAGTCCCAACAAATTCTTGGGCCTCATTTCAACCTCAAGAGAATTCTAGATTCCTTAAATCTTTGGCAAGACCTTGACTAGTGTAGTCTATTTTTTCAACAAATTCAAACCAATGCCTTTGGTGATTTTTTTCAAAACTGCCAAATAAATTTGATGGGGGATCAAGAAGCTTGAAATCAGTGGGGGATTAACATGCTCTGATTTATTTCTATTTGGGCTACTTATACTAATATCTGATTTGTGTGAAATTCTTTTAATTTGATGTACAAATCCATTAACATTTCTTTCTTGGAATCCAAATCTGCATGAAGCTTCTGCATAGCATGGTTGCATCTTTCCTTTGATTGTTGTAATCCTAAAAGGAAAAGGTTTCGTTCAAGTGCCACTCTCTTATGAACACAGCACCATTTTCCTGTGTCCTTCTGTGGACTCTTATCCAAGGAAATCTTTTTCAAGGGAGGTTTTGACTGATGGTGCTGGTCCTGCCTCTTGCCATAAAAGTTGGTGCCAGTATTGTTAGAAGTAATTTACTTCCTACCTTTACATTTAAACATCTCGATCTTTACTGTGTATCAGTAGGATTCTCCCAATCTCCTGACCCATAAGAATTCCATTTCATCTAAGATGTATAACTGCAAACCACTGCGGTATTTTGAGAACTTCATGTCTCCCACTGTTTGGTCATCATAATTCTTCAGCAATATGATTCCCCATCATTTTCTAACTTGTGAAATGACTTTTAAAAGAGCAATGTTGACTCTTCACGGTAAGAAGGATGTTTACACAGAAGTACGATTTCAATTAATTGAGTCCTTTGTCTACTAGGCATGATTTTTTAAATAAATTGGTGAATTATTCCATAATCTCCCTGTGGTTTTCGAGCTTCATCAAGCAACAGTTTGAAAGGATGTCATTTCCCTTGTTTGCAATCTGCATCATTTGAACCAACAAGGAAGATACTCTAAAGGGCGGCATGTCTCAAGATTAGGTTTCTTGTGGTCTGACCTCGTTTGATGGCACATGCAATCATGGAACAAAATACTCTAATGCCACTTATCCAGATTTAGTAGGCACTACAGTGAACAACACACTAAATTGAAAGAAATACTGTGCTATTAAAGCAATGAACCCAATAAACACATGATAAATGTAAATGAGAGATTTATTGCAAAGTGTAATTTACAAGAAGCTAGTAAACTTTGAGAAAAGATGTGAAGCTACAACACTCTAATTTTACATTTGGATGACAATTCCTTTATAGTTATTTTTAGTAAAAAATGAAGAGTCTAAAAATAGAAAGGGAAGCCATTCACCCTGGAATCTGAAAAGCCATCTGTCAAGTGTTGTGCTGGGAAGTTGAGAGGATATGTCACAACATGAAATTCCTCAAAACAAAAAATTTCAGTTTTCCAAAAGAAAAAGAATTTTCTTGATTTTCAGGTTTTTCTAATGGTTTTTGAAGATCAGACTTTGGCAAACAGATTTTTGTGCCCTTTCAACATATTGAACATGACCCAGGCTTTCAACACATTAAATAGTTTCAAATAATGATCAACAGTCCTAGATTCGTGCCCCTAAAAAGGTGACATACTAGTTTTTGGGTATTTTGCCAAATTATTGTCCCTAACTGCCACTTGCATCATGTGTCTCCCTGAATATTGCTCAGAATGTTTATTATGGCCACTTTCTACAAAACTCTTAACAATTTTGTTTCTATGGCAGCTTCAGTTTAGGACCTGCAAGATTGAACTGCAATACAGAAAACTATTTCCTAACAAAAAAAGCAACAATCTCAAGACATCAACTTTGCAAGACTATATCTTATTATTGATTAGAATTATGCTCATGACCAGCTTTTAAAAACACTGCCAAATTTTCTTTCAGACCAAAAAACGTTCTGCAGCATTTTGGGTAGTAAAAGTAACCACAAGCTTCCCACAAACTCACACTATAAAAACCACATGCCTGCACTAAGTGCTCTCAGAAAATTTGGTTTCAACTAAATAAGATCATACTAGTTAGCAAGAATGACTAATATTGTATGTTGAAATAAACATAAACATATGTCATAGAATGATGAATGAGATGAAATACCCAAAAAGGTATAATTACAAACCATAAAAGCAAATATCGTTCTCGGGAATTTCTCGGCATCCCAAAAGATAAAGATATTTTCATTTTTCAGTTTCTCAGGATATTGTTAGAGGAAAAAAAAGGAAAAAGTCAGGAACCCAAAAAAAAAAGCAGTAAAATTTTTTTTTTTAAATAACTGGTGTTTTTTACATTTAAAGCCATTCTAATTGCATAGAAAGTGAGAGCGTGAAAGTAAACAAGAGTGTACACCATGAATTTTGAGATATGGATTTTTCTTATTAATTTTGAGATCACTGATTACAGGTACTGTAGTATAAATCTCTTTAACAAAGTTAACAAATGACTCCCAGAATGACAATGAACCCTTAATGCAATAGAACACAACTAATGTAAATACAACCTGTTAACCCTACTGTTCTCCATAACTATCAAGTCCAAGAGACTAATCTATACACAAAATGGTAAGTACAGTTCACAACAACAGTCTCCCTAACTTCTTCAAATACCTCTTAAATTTAGAGCACTGGCAAGCATTTCAGGTCAGCAATGTCCAGTCTTAACAATGTTTCATATTAATCATTTTGATCAGTAATATTTACTATAATGTTGACAGCAGTATTGATGCCCATATTAATTGATCACAGTACTAATAAGGATGCTACTAAACACTGTAATCATCAAGAATGTACAGGTTACAATAATGACAGAATTCTAATTGATCAGTGATCATAAGAATATTTCTAATCATTAAAGGATAGTTATGTCAAAAGACAATGATGACAACAACAATCTCAACTGGTACAACATTATTAACAACTGATATGTAACAATGAAAATTGCCAAACAATTGCCTCAATAATACAACTATTTTTACAAATGAAATAATGACAACAATTTCCATCAATAAGTACAAATGACAGCAAGTCCACAACAGCACTAACATCTGTGAGGCAATAATAATGACAAGTCAAAGGATAACATAATCATTTCACAGTTTTGTCTAGTAATGATTATGCTCATGAATCATAAATAATGACAGCAGTATATGTCGGTGTCAAAGGCAACAGTGATAATCACTAATCACAATAACAATAGTCATGTTTCCTATTCACAAGGTTTGCAAACCCAATTATACCAAGTGTCTTCATAACTATAGATAATGTCACACCCCGTTCTAAAGCAAACATATCATTTTATTTCAAGCAGACAGATAGTTAGTCAGTGAAATTATTCTGATTAAAAGTAATGTTGTACTAGAGTAGAAAATGCATTTGATTTATATTATTTTATATGCAGTGGATATTGTATGTGGCATTATTATTATGTATGTGGTTAAATGATGTAATGGACTAACTACTGTAATGCAACTGAGGTGGACGCAGGGACAATACTTCCCCCTCCCGGAAGAGGAGGGAGAGCATCACCAGGGAGAGGGTGATAGATCGCGAGAAAACAGTGATCATTATGCCATCTGGGAACCCCACACACACTCAATAGTCGTATTGTGTCGGTATGCCTTTTTTATTTTCATATTGTTCTCTTTTGTTGTTTTGGTGTTGACCCGAGTCGTGAGTATAGTTTGACGACTATTCTCATCACGTATGTCTTGTGAGAGTTGTCGAGACGCGTATCTATGTCGATGTCTTATCATTTGACATGCGTCTAATGATTATGTCTCTTGTTTCGAAGACCCTTGGTCATAATATATAACTATTTAAAGTTATTATTAATTTTAATTATGTTTCAAATCTATATATATTTATTCCCAAGAATGAGGATAAATTATTGTTTGGAGTTAAATGAATACTCCTCATTCTTTTGTGAGGAAATTCTTCTAAAAACAATAGTTACTCCCCATCGTGCTCCCTCCTAGATTCTAGGAGGAGTGGAGAGGAGCGGCAGCTCCACAATGTCAATCATGTAAAGGGGAGGCCGCGAGCAGTTGAACGCAAGAAGTTTCTTTTAAAAGAAACACTCATTCTATCGGCCAGACACAGAAGCCAAACATTAAAACAAGAAGTTTTCTTTTATCTTTGGATGGTGTTAGTATTTTTGGGAGGAAGTGAGGCCTGTGAAAGGAAAAGAGCTTAGTAGGAGCAGTTGGAAATCCCCTGGAGAGGCATTGACAACCAATTTTTGCCAAAGAAAGGTAAAGCTTGGAATCTTAAACGTTGATCACATATGCTGTGTTAAAAATATCGATGCAACATTTCAATTTTATGGATAAGTATGATAGCTCAGAAACTACGTACGCTTTCCTTTACTTTTCCATTGTAACTATAAAAGAAAGATAGATACCATTATACTTCTCTGTGCAAACCTGTAGCGCCTTAATGGCCATTCTTTATACAAAATTAGACTGAGAACTTTATGTAAACCTTAATGCTTGAGAGGCCAATAAGTGCATGTTATTCTTGTGTCTTTTGAGACCGAAAGTCTATCTTGCAATATCCTTTATCTAGCAGTTGCATTGTACAGCAATCTCACCTTGTTTGGAAGCAAAGATATATATTAAAACTATCCTTATTACTTGGTAATGGCTCGAGTTCGAGCTTAGTTGCATATACATTCTTGTGTTAGCCAAGGTATGGCAAATAGACACTTATTTATCATGTGCAGGCCAAAAGGCAGATATTCATTATATGTGCCTATCAAGGCAGTTAAAGTTTATATTGATCCACATATCTTCCAAAGACTGTATTATTGGTATTTGTTCTCGTGCCTTTATAAGGCCGACAACTATATGACGAACTTTGAGCACTATTCAAGACCGATACTTAAACATACATTTTAGTGCCTGTATAGGCCGACAACCATGGAATTTGTAGACAGTATTTGTTTAGAATAAAACAATGCATGGTAGCTTTATGAGGCTGAAAGCCTAGAATTACACAAGTATTGGTATGAGGCCGATAGCTTAACCTGTTAATATAAAACTTCACTCCTTGTATTATCTTTAAATTGGCTAGGAAATGGCCAACTATAGCTATTCATATTTACTTTGTTTGGTTGAAATAAAATGAGTAGATATATAACATTTTGTTATGGCCGTGTAATGACCCATAAACTTGCATCCTTCGTTGTGAAGGCAAATATATCTATGTATACATGTTGTGCCTGTGAGGCCAAACACCTTGTAGAAAATCATTCTCCTGAATAGGGCTTTAAGATATAAGTATTATCTTATTTTGGCTACAAATAGCTAATAAACACATGTATGATTACTTCATGGCTAAGAAAGGCCAATAGCTTGTTATGTATTATCCCTAAGTTGCCGGTTCTGGTACGGGAACGGATTCGGGAGCGGGGTTCTGGTACGCCGGTACGGCGAAATTTTTTTTTTTCCTGTGGGTACGGCTGGGTACGGCTGTACTATATATATATTTATATATATATATATATAATATATTATATTATATATAAAAATACATATATAAAATTTAATATTTATAATAATGTATGATATAATATAATATAATATATTATTAATTTATTATATAATAAATAATATATAATAATATAATATAATATAAAATATATTATTATTAATATAATATAGAATACTTAATATAATAATATTATATTAATATATATATTATATAATATAGAATACATAATATAATAATATTATATATTCCATATTATATTATATTATATAATATAATATATAGTATTTAATAATTTATATAATTATAGTTTTTTAAAAGAAAATTGGTCATTTTAAAAAAAATTTCCCAAAAATGGGCCTGGGAGCGCTTGGGAACCCCTGGGAGCTCCTGGGAGCGGCTTGGGAGCGCCCCTGCCACCCTGGGTTCCTTGTGGGTTCTCCGACGGAGAACCCACAAGGAACCCAGGGTGGCAGGGGCGCTCCCAAGCCGCTCCCGTCGCCGCTCCCGTCGCCGCTCCCGCTCCCGCTCCCGCTCCCAGCCGTACCCGTGCCTCTGGGCAAAGAACCCGGTAACATAGTATTATCCTTGTCTTGGCAGTAATATAGCCATTGATTTCACACTTGACTTTTTAAAGGCAGAATCAAATAGATATCTTACCTTGGCTAAGATATAGCGACATGTACATTGATTAAATCAACACAGTGTTGTCAAGAATTTCAAGTGATGTGCAAGTATGCTATCCAGATATAGTATGCTATATGAATCCATACAAGTTTAAGTTTGGCATAAACTTCCAGAATAAGGTAGTTGCTCTTTGATTGAAAAGACAATAAGACCCTGGTTGTTATGCCTAAAACACATGATTTGACTTACATTATTGACCTCTATATTGCCAGGGGTAGACATATTAAATACGTTCTTTATATCAAAGCTTTCTGTTTATTTCTTTGAGCATTAAAATATATAGTTGACTAAGACATTGAGTAGATGACAGTTGTCATAGACCCGAGGTTGCGAGGACGCAAAGAGGGGCTCAATGCATGTTTTTAAGTCATTTAGACTTTTATCATATAATTGTCTAGTAGACCTTGAGTAGAAGGTATACTGGTATTGTCAATTAGACAGGTATAGGGTAATACTCACTAAGTATCTTGATTTACCTTGGTCGAAGTCCTAAGAGTTGTAAGCTCAAATACCTCTGTCTGGACTTAAGTGAACAGAATTAGTTCTTGGATTTGTTAAAATGTCTATATAATCTATTTGACTATGTTTTGAGTTGGAAAGACAGGTTATTTGGTCATTGAGCAGTTGACAGTTGTCAAAGACCTGAGATTGCAAGGACGCAAAGAGGGGCTCAATGCATGGTCACAAATCGACCAATCTTTATCCTATGATTGCCTAGTCTACCCTATTAATAACTCGGCATAGAAAGAATGTCAATCTCCAAGTTGAGAAAGAAGTGTGTGAACATTCGACTCAAATATTTATTATAAAAACTTTGGCCAAAGTAATGCAAAAGTCAGTGCTTGCATTGTCGGTTCATTGTGTTTCAGATAGCTTGAACAATCATAAGGGTTGTACATAGCTAGAGATAGACTAGAAGCTGTAAACCCGATTTTTTCTTGCTAGGACACTGCACTAGTTCTCAAATGGCACATAGAATCAGTTGATTCTCATTATCTATACCCTCACGAAGAGAAGGGCCACTTCCATTAGGAAGGTGTGTGGGGGACTGACGGTCTATGGTTGGAGGAAAAGCACCAGGGTGCTGCTCTCCCTCTTGTAGTTGACTGCCGAAGACTTGTGAAGAGAAGACATCATTTTATTGTACATGTAATTATGTAAAATTTGTAAGCCGCATGTAAAGCGACCATCAGCTAATGTATTCTATCATGTATTTTGTAAATGCAAATGTACTTGCTTTACTTTGTATGATTAAAAAAAAAGAATTATGGAATTTTGGCATTATTTGCTTTTATTTTCAAATATTTTATTTAGCATTCAAGTATGGATGTTACAGATAATTGTTTACCCGTAATGTGGTGTTTCATACAAACATAGAGTAAACTAGAATATGTAACAACAGATGTAGAGAATAAAATAGAACAAATGTTCATACCAGATTTGCACAACATGAAGTATTGATTCTTTTCATTAAATATAGCAGCAGTCTATCATCACAATACATGTCTTCGGATCACATCATATCATATTCTATCATGTCCCGACTACAAAATGTGAACTCAATATATAACTTTGCCACAGTTAGTTGAGATACCAACCGTTGGCAACCATTACATAACTATCCAACCAACTGTCGGGATGGTTCCCGCTAACACTCCTAAACTGTACAATTATTATTTTAATTAACACTTATAATTTGGCCGACAAATGGCCGACTACAACTACGACCGCCTACAATAACTACGTTCATTTTTTAAATAACAACAATAATAATTGTCGTTGCCCCTTTGCAACAGATCTCGCTGCTATACAACAATGGCCCCTGGAAATCTTGACAGCTACTTACACCATTCAAGTTGTATAACCCATTTATAAAGTTCCAAAAAAGAATGATCAAAAAATTGCAGGTCTGATGCTTATATAGAAAAAAAACTAATTTATTGTGATATTACCGTTTGAAAAACTCACAATATTTTCAAGAAAATGTCAGGAACCCTGTCAAGAAAAGATATATCGGAATATATTGAGATATTTTAAAGATATCTGCTTCTATTTAATACAAACATTAATTCATTATTCCTTGATTAACCCCTTGTAAGTTATATACCAAAAAGAATTAATAATGATAAGATAAAGGCAAAATAAGAATCTTCCCACCATAGAAGACCTCATCCTAAAAAGTTTGGGACCATGAAGATGATAAGAAGCGCTTCCTACCTGTTATAATATCACATACACTGAAATGATTTGGTTCAAAGGACCTTTAGCTTATCTATTAATTCATGCATGTCGATTCTATAGTGTTAGGGATGTGCAATGTCATGACTTCATAGTGCATACCACTGTCACACCATAATTCATGTCAATTCTGCAGATATATAAAAGTTCATTCATGTCCAATGCAATGTAATGTAGTGGAATAAGGGTTGCACTCTCTTTGGGGTTATTGGAGTTCAAATATCCTACTGGACATGCAAACTGTAAAAATAGGTGGCCCCCATTCAAAAATAGCCCTTCCAATAAAATTGAAAAAACTTTGAAAGTTCACTTGTAGTTTAAATTTATTTGATAAAAGAGTGTCATATAAGTCCTCTTTACACTGCAATTTACAAGGTCGAAAACAGAAACTTTGGGGATTGTAAATTCTAAAGTTGTTGATGTTTTTAAGGACATAAAACAATTCTTCAAAATTTTAAGTATTTCTATTCAGAACCTGACTGAGACAGACCAAGATAACTTCTCGCTCTTTCTCACAGTTATTAATAGTATTAGCCTGCATCTTCAAAATATCATTAGTGATTCAATGGAAAGCACTTGGAGGCTGGAAGATATATTTGATACCCTAATAGGCATAAATGTGAATACTATAAAGCTAGAAGTTATACGGAAACACATGCATTTTCTCCTCAATGACACCCGCAGCATCCAAGATACCTGCACCACCGATTCTGCATTCTGAACAAAGGGAACAGACATAATTCTGGTCATCAAGTAACTTATATAGATATGGAGGAAAATGATAGATCCTAGCCCTATCAGTCTCTTTTTGGTCTTGCTGTTATTGTGTTGGTAGATCTTTTGGTTGTAATAATCAGACCCTGTTTCTATTGTAATCTTGTTATTATGTTTCAAATAAAACTTTTAATTTTATCAAAAAAACAAGGTTGAAAACAAATTAAGTTGTCATACATAGCTGGTTATACAATGGTACAGAAGTATAGGCCAGTGACTTATCAAAGGACTAACCATAAGTGGAAGATTTGAATGGAGCACCCATTGCAATTAACTTGAAGGCTTGTTCACCCTAGTTGCTCTCAAATATGCACCTGCAAACATAGTCAACACTGTTAGCTTGTAAAATTCAAAAATAATAAGTTTTTTAGGTTCAAAACGGGACATTTTGTAGAGGAGAAAAACATTTGAAATCATTTCTTTGACGTTTTGAACTAACATCAAAAATTACATCTCCCTCCTTTCTGCAACTGGACAGACCCATATAATCCATAATTGAACAGACTTGTCATTGTGATAATGGGATTAAACATTAACTACTGAAATGCCCTACAAATACTAAGTGCCCTATGTACTTAGAGCTTGGTCGTGAGGTCAAAAACCCACGAAATGTATAATTATAAAATGGAAAGAGAAATCCCTTTGTGAGCTTCTACAAAGGGATCTCGTACACCAAATATGCATCTGACTTGGATGTAAGCAAAGAAGAAAAGCATTTAATAATATAGTAGAAGTTAGGTCAAAGTAGAACTCTCTAGATAATTATGGCCCCCGTCTGCATCATACAATAATAATACATACCCAAAACACTCTTTACATATTTGTGATAGAAGGAGCCCTAATCAAAAGCTTCGGCCTAAAATAGCTGGCTAGGGTTTATTTTAATGAACAAGATGAACACGAATAACTGAGATGGTCTCCTAATATTTTCACTTCAGTCTGAGCATTGTGGTTCACACGTAACCAAAATGACTTACAGCTGGTGGAAACAGGTTCGAGTCACGCCACAGATAGATAGCCATGACCATCCCATCGCAAGAGAAGAACAACTTTTTTTCTTTTTAAATTCCATTTTAAAAGGAAATTAAATGTCTTAGACTAAAACATAAATTGCGTTTATTAACCGTAAGAAACGTAAATTTCTCATTTGAACCGTCAAAAATTAATAAAGAAAAAAATTCCAATGTTTTTTAGACAAGAAATTTGAAACTTAAAAAGAAGAAGATTACACCTTGAAATTATAGTAGACAAAACCATTCCAGGATAAAGCAGCTTCCTGCATCAATTTCTCCTCCAACAACTTCGCGATTTGCTAGGCTAGACTTCTCTCTGCCTCTAAAATCTTCCTGTAAGAGGTTCAAATGTGAAATACGATTTTCTTTTTTCCGGGGGAGGGTCTAGCATTTGTTTTGTGACAGTTCTGAGAATTCTAGTGGGGTTACAAGGTAATTCTTGGCTGTGAAGGGTTTTGCAGCTAGCGGAGAAAAATTCATACTGCAGGATCCCCTTGCAAACGGATCACTAAATCAAATGCCTCAATTCAACTGTTGAGATTTAGTCATGCTCGCGAATCACGTGGGTATCTAAATAGTCTTGTTTTCCTTCCTAAGAATCTCTCCTCTTTGTTACCAGTATGGGAAACCAAAGTTTGCGCAAATTTCCAAACGGCGAAGGTGCAGATTCAATCCAGAGATCTTGGAATGTATTCAATAAACGCGAAGTCCATGTACGCCGTCCCGTACTACAGGAAATTTGCGCAAATTTTAAGTAATTCTATATAGGATATGCATTCGAAAATGTAGCCCTACACTTCTCTGAACCAAAAAAGGCAAAAAAAGAAAAGAAAAAACACCCCATTAAGCATTCGATCACCCAAATAAAAATTATAGTCTAAACACTATGTACTTGCTATTTATAATATGTGAAGTAAGTTTCCTACACTAGTTTATTGTTGATTTTAAGCATTTTGTAAGCAAGTAAATTGGCAAAAGTTAAATCTTATTTTGAAGAAATATAAAAGTTAAGATTAACCAAATGAAGTTTAAACCAAAAATTCATCCAAATAAACTAGTTGCCACATGTAAATTCTATGGTGAAATGGATTTGTTAATTAGATGTGTGATATAGTTGCTCAAAATTATTTCAAAATGTCAACAACATGTACCTATAGAAATTGGTGGATGGATTTTTAGGAACTTACAACTTCATTTATAATTGTTTGAGAGGGAGGATGAATGGTGGGGATTCGTTTGAAAAATCTATGGTGGAGAATGAATGAGAGGATTTTCCATGTACCTATGAAAATTGGTGGATGGATTTTTAGGAACTTGCAACTCCATTTATAATTGTTTGAGAGGGAGGATGAATGGTGGAGATTCGTTTGAAAAATCTATGGCGGAGAATGAATGAGAGGATTTTCCATGCACCTATGGAAATTGGTGGATGGATTTTTAGGAACTTGCAACTCCATTTATAATTGTTTGAGAGGGAGGATGAGTGGTGGGGATTCGTTTGAAAAATCTGTGGTGGAGAATGAATGAGAAGATTTTCCATGTACCTATCAAAATTGGTGGATGGATTTTTAGGAACTTGCAACTCCATTTATAATTGTTTGAGAGGGAGGATGAATGGTGGGGATTCGTTTGAAAAATCTATGGTGGAGAATGAATGAGAGGATTTTCCATGTACCTATCGAAATTGGTGGATGATTTTTTACGAACTTGCAACTCCATTTATAATAGTTTGAGAGGGAGGATGAATGGTGGAGATTTGTTTGAAAAATCTATGGTGGAGAATGAATGAGAGGATTTTCCTTAAATCAAGGAGAAAATGAAGGGTGTTGATTTAGTTTGTTCAAGATGGAGAGGTAAGATTAAATCAACTTAAAACAAGTGTCACTTAGTGGTGAGTACCTACCTTTGTAGTGTCATAGTAATAGTATGTGTGTCGTGGTTGGTAGGTAATGATGTTTGTGTATCTAATATTAATATAATATATTAAAAAGTTTTGTAATAGAGAGTTAAACAATTTGTTTCAATGATGTTTCAATGATTTTGCGCTTCTAATATTAATATAATCTATTGAAAATTTTTGTAATAAATATTTAAACAATTCTTGTTAGAGTATTTATTGTGAGTACCATTGACAAATTATAGTTTTAACAATTTTATTATTAAAATAATATATTGATAAGTTTTATAATTGATATTTGTGGTAATGTAGTAACTAAATAATGAGTGATTATTTTGTTATAACATATCTAGAAGAAACAAACAATGTCTTATTCTATATTTCCTTTATAAACAGAAATATAAAAATAAAAATAAAAAATTGTGTACATATTTACTAATTATTGTACAAGATAAAAATTCTATATGGACACCATTCATGTCCATTCATCGAAATTACATATTTTATGCATTATCATTCAATAATGTTATAAAATAAATTTTCTAACTGCTTTGGGAAGCATCTTCCATAACTCTCACTCAAATGCTTATGGAATATTGTTGACTTCTATCTATGTATCTATGCAAGTTTGTGGGTGTCATTTAAGAATAATTAACTTATGGTATCAAGTCTCTTTGACATATCAATTACATACCTAGGTTGTAATGTTCTTTAATAACACCGGTTTCTTATGGCTAGTCTATTTTTGTTAGACATAAACCTAATAGCATGATATAGTTGAGTATTTGGACACATTATTGTATCAACATTTATCTGCATTTTCATTCCATTTAACCTTTTAAGAAATCAACTTATGGTTTCGTGGTAATTAGTGATGAATCTTGTTTCAAACATTAAACAAGATTTTTATGTAGACCATTACTCTCCAATGTTGTACGTTAAAAAGGCACAATCTTAGTCATTATCATCACAAAACGTGCCACATAACATTTCTGAGTTATTTATTTATATACTATACTTTTTACGTGTAAATTAATAACATTGCCACTATTGCAACACTTGTCATCCTGCTCCTTATACAGAGTAGCCATATCGTAAAAGTGAGGTTCAAGACAACCTATCCTTGATTTACCCCTAACAAACTTATCAACGATGAAGGTATATAGTTCAAGATTTTTCATTCAAGGATTTCACTTCTTACAGAGAATGTTGAGTTGCATATTTTATGTTACATCCCTATTTTCTAACTTGCTTTACTTTTACTTTTACTTGGGCATAAGTAAATTTGTTGAGATGTTACAGACTTAAGACAGGATATGACATGGAATTGTATTGAATATCAATTATGAAATCATGGAAATGATTATGCTATGGTCGATTTGATAACTGTATTATAAGATTTGATTTACTAGTTGAATTTATCGAATAAAGATGCACTGATCTCTTATTGTTTGATGACAAGTGAAATAGGATTATACGTTATCGACTCTCAGAGAGGAGAGAGAGAGTATCTTTCAAGAAGAGAGAGATAGACCTTGGATTACGAGTGGTCAATTTGCCAAACGAGTCTAGTGCTAAACGATAATGTGAACCAATGAGTCGTATGAGGTAAGTCTTGTCTTGCTAGTTACTTTCAAAACTAATCGACTACCGATATCTCGATTTTCATTTAGTCAAGTCGACATAGTCGTTGCGATGTAAACAATGTCATAGCCGTAAAACAATTGCGTTATTCTTCTTGAGTCACTTGAGGTTTTATTGTCGCCTCTTGAACGTCAAGACGTTCCCATCAAGTTAGATGATGTTAATATTGTCGACATTTAATGTCAACAAATGAACCTATTTGTGGCGGATTTGTGGATCACGTCTCGTAGTTGAAAGATGCGAGAAGTCATTTTGTGTGTCAAACGATTTAGAAAACTTGTGTTGTGTTACGCCCAATCTGTCGTGATTGCCGTCAAAATGCGTTAATCATGTGTTGTGAATTTGTTTCCCTTTTGTAAATCGACGAAAATCGAATGTGAAGTTGATTTATGCTATAACTATTTTGGTCGTCATTTGGGAGGATATTCCAAAATCGTTTAGTCGTAATTTGGCTAACAGGATGTAGTTTTTTGTCAGTTTGCTTGATGTCGGCTTCTCGTCAAGTCAAGTGGTTTTCGCCCAAGCTCTGTCGATTGGGGCGTCTTCCATTGCAAATGCATCTTTTTCCTTCGAGCTTAAGACTTGAGTTATCATAAATCAAACCTACACCTTCTTTATTAAGTCAGTTTTTACTCCTCCTCTCTTTTCAAATTTGGAGACACAATAAGCATTTAGTATTTCATCACCTTGTATGAATTTAACTCCTCTAATCGTGTTAGTTCCATACTCGAAAGTTAGGAAGCCTCCTTGTGCGAGTAATGGACGAGGTTGTTGTGCCACGTCGCATTAGAGGAGTCTTCTTCATGTTTAGTGGTTGCGGTTGTTGAGGGAGACAGGTGGTTGCAGCAACTGACCTCCTTTTTCTAAGGCATGGGACGGCAGAGTAAAGGCTGGAGTGCTTCTTCACCGCGGAAAGTCGGAGGTGGTGGGAATGCTATTAAAAGAAAGTGTAACTGTGAGTTCAAGGATATACTCCATCATCGTGGGGAGGAGGCAGGAGTTTTTGCTATGGTTTAGAAGTTAAAAACCGCAGGAAATGACCATTGGGTTTTCCCCGCTGTGGAGGATAAAGTGGAACAGCGAGTGAATGCCATGGGATCCTCGTCGTTGTACGCAGCCAGAAAAGGGGAGTTTCGGTGGTTATGAAACAGGAAAATAAAACCGTGAAGGGAGGGGATTAATCTCCTTCACCGGGGACAGGCGATAGTATTACTAATTTCCTTATGGCATTGAAATTGCGATTGTTTTGTTCTATGTGTTTCACTCTCTTTCGAGCTGTAGACTCATCTGGTGGTGCTTAGTATGCAAGGTATTGTGGCGGCAGGCTCAGACCTAGGCTAGGTTGAATTCGCCCCTATTTGGTAGGTTAGATTTGCCTTGTTTGCCATGTTGGATTCTCTAGGCGTGTAGTTTTTTGCAAGATGTCAAAACACCCTATCAACTGGCCCGAAATCCTGCCTCAAATCGACTAGAGGGCACTAGAATCGACCCAAAAACATCTTGTATTTTAGGATGATTTATTTGGGTAGAGAGGGGAGGCGATTTGTTTCTGGAAGGTGTCTCACAAAAGGTGGTTGGAGGTTTTTCCCACGGGAGTCTTCTCGAGAGACAGATAGAGAGAGGCATACAAAAGAACTCTACCAAAAGCCTTTGCGAGGAGGAACGGTTGATGCGTGGAGGCAGAGACGAGTGATGGAAATCGACCTTAATAGAGAGGAAGAATTTTGATTACCACAGTGAGAAGTGAGAGCTTTGGTGTATTGAATGTTCATAAGGATAGCATTGCACTAAGTTGTTCGATGAGGAATGCCGATAGAAAAGTTATATAGTGGCTTATTGAAGACAGAAGGAAAGATCATAACATACTCCTTCGAACTCATCAGGTTCATTCATTTTCTTGAAAACTCAATGATACTTTGAGAACTCACTAATGTGTTCAGCTGTGTGTATATTTTGTTTATTACGTAATTAAGACCGATGAGTTACTTATTGCTTATACTTCCATATTTAATATCGTTTACAGTTGCATAAGGCCGATAGACCTTGTTAAAGTTGAGACTGTATCAAGTTGATAGACTTAACAACTAATGTTGTTTATGGCCGAAAAGCGTGATTGTCAACTATGTGGAATGAGGTCTTTTTAGACTAAAATCTCCTTAGTTTGTTAAGTCGAGACACTGTTCATAGTAGTGACTAAGTTTACCTTTTCTCTCTACATCTATTGAAGGCTATAGATCTTTGTTTAAGATTAATATACAATATAGTAAACTAGAAAAGACCGCAAGGCTATTGATTTCTGTATTATAAACATTCAGTTTGTAAACAAAAATAAGCTGAAAGCCTAATAGATCAACGTATAATAATTGTTGTATAGGTAAACTATACAGGCCAAAAGGCCATATTAGAGTAATATACCAAGGGTACTTATGAATGATTCAAGTCGATAGTATGTATAACCCTATTCCGGCCAAATCAATGTTTATAATTATGTCTCTACTAAAAGGCCGAGGTTTGAAGGAACAACCATCGTTAAACCAATTTAACCAATGCTATATATACATTTATATCTAAGAAATTTAGAGATCGAATCTTTTGAGTTCATTGTTTTAAAGGTTGGAGTCAAGATGAGTAAGTTGTTAGAGATAGATATATCTCTCTCTTGAAGACCTTTATGAGTCAAAAACTTTAAACTTCGGGCTTACGGGAAGTTGTTTTATATATTTGAGAATGTTGTATAAACATATGGGAACCAAATAGCCTAGTTTGAAATCACTTAGGAGTGGGTGTTGTTGAACGATGTTTTAGACGGTTATGGGATTTTGATTGCATTACAAATGCTATCCAATGAAATAGGAAACCCTTTATATATCATGTGAACGGACATGAATCCATAAACTTGGAAATAGAGTAAACCTTTGCGCCATGCGCTAATGCATGAGGAATTCAAACACCTTGAGGTATCGAGGATGTTTTATAGAGCTTATAAGTGGGTGAACTCATTTCATGAGTAGACATTAATGTGACGTGAACCCTAATTTTAGTAAATACTCATATCTATCTTGTTGGAATGAGATTTGTTACTAGTCAACAAAGATTAACCTTAGGTAGGGAAAATCTCCCTGTAGAGTTACAAGTCGAATTGAATCACAAGCCATGAGCCTCAGATTTTGCAAGCATGCAAGAGGTACCATTAAATGGTTAAGTCAAACATTAATTCATTACACCTATTTATCACAACTTCTCTAAGCTATTACTTGTCGACAAGGGGGTAAATCTCCAACGTTGCAAAGATGCAAAGAGAAAAACCTAAGAATGGATAGTCAATCCATAATGATTAATAGAGCAATGACAGTATCTTGTGAATTCACCTAAGTTAGAAAGACTAGGTTTGAGTTAGTCATAACTCTTTAGTTAAACCTTGTCTTAACATAGATATGGTAATTGTTATATTAAGACATTGAGATCATTATTTAGATCGTGATTGAAGGGTCATGTGCCCTGACTATGTGTAATTATTCTTACTTGTAAGAAGGGAATTGGCTTCCTGGACTATATTGCTAAATTTGGGTAAGGTTATCATTGTAGTCGTAATTAATCTATCTTTATATATTATGAGACAATAAGTCGTGGGCCTCGGGAATTGCGATGATGCAATGAGAGTCCTTGTAAAGTAGAGAAAGTTGAATAGGTCTATGGATTATAGACAATGAAAGAAAACAAGTATGGGTCGGGAAGACTCAATTGTTCAAACATCATACTTCTTAAGTTAAACAAAGATGACCAAGTCGAACTGTAGGAATATGATAGTATCCAAGTCGAGTTGGAGTGGGTGAACAATACGACATCATTCATTGCAAACGTCAATTTATAATGAAAACTATGGCCATAGTAATGCATATGTCTCTGCATGCATTGTCGGTTCACTGTATCTGGATTGCACATCCTATCGGGAATCATACTTAGCTAGAGGGTATCTAGGGTTGTATGATAGATAGAGTTGTGTACGATACAACACTATGTACTCGGAAAGGCAAATTACCACTAGTCACCTTGGTCTATACTTTTCGTGAAGGGAAGGGCCACTTCTGGTTAGGAAGGAGTGCGGGAGACCGACGGTCTGTGGTTGGAGGTAAATCATTGGAAAGATACTCTCTCTCTCTCTAGCAGAAGACATGCCGAGGCTTGCGATAAAGATGTCAGATTTCCGGATGCAGTATATTTCTGAGACTTGTGTTTATTGAGACTAAGTAAAACATTATTTGATTCAGGTATTTGTAATTGATTCATTTTTGTAAACATTGTACTTGAGAAAGACAATAAGGTTGATTGTATTTGTAATGAGATATCTTGTAATTGTAGTTACTCGACTATATGTTGAATAAAAGAAAAATTTTCTCTATCTCATTTTTACCTTGTAAATTTACTTTATGGTGAAATTTTTTGGTTTTAACTATGTTTTTAGAACATGGATGTTACAAATTAATTTGGTCATTAGATTATGGTTAGGGCTATTAGAGTGGTGGATTGCTACAGTGGACTAATATATTGTTCATAATACTAGTGGAGATGCATTTTTAAATTCATTCATGTCCTTCTAGGAGATCTACCATTGACAATTGCTTTACAACAGATGAACATTATAAAGTTTGCACCCTCTAGGTATGTTGTGGCTATGTCTTATTGGCAACGTTGTTTACTACTTGCTCCTTTATTTCATGTCCTTTGTTTCAACTTACCCCAAAATTTTGTTTGGATGGTATACTTTTAGTTTATTTAGCATAAAAAAATACTAGTGCTTTTAATGTCCATCAAAATTGGACTCTGTGTGTAAATACAACAAATGTAGGAGTTGTCTTTAAGGACAATGAGGATGAAATTCTTTCTTAGAACATAAAAGCAACTGGGAGTTGTTAAAAATGATTCTTGCATGATTTATAGGGGAAGAGTCCTTCAAAATTCCTTCTAGAATAAGTATTTGAAATAAGAACAAACACCCGAATTGAACTTTTAGAATATAATTATAGGATAAATAAATAAAGTGAGGAACATAATTTGTAAACCTTAGCAAGTGGCCATGCAGCTTCAAGAAGTGAGAACCATGGTTGTCAATAAATTAGTAAGTATTTTACCAAAACCCACTTCCTAATTGGGTCAACAATGAAATTAACCTATTGCTTAGTATATGAAGTTTCTAAAGTTGAAATAAGTTAATAATAGACAGTATCTTTGAATAGTTTTAAAACACAACATTTTAGATTGTCTTAATCGCTGGTATAAAATTTTATTCCACAAGCATGTCGTTATAGTGCATTAATGGATTGATCTTGAATCCAACACAGTTGTTAGCATAAGGTATACCTTCACTATCATGAGACAATATCCTTGCAATTTGTCTCCTAATAAATTATTTTTATACATTATCAACTCTTTGTCAAGGTATTACTAAATTTTTTTATTATGTCAATCTCTTTCCTTTGGATTTGAAGATTGTATATTAGGAAAATGTGGGTAGATATTGGCTCAACTAAAAGAAGAGGAATAAGCACATACATAATGATTTTGAATGAAATAAGTTAATACCAGGTAATATCGTCAAATAGTTTTGACACACAACATTTCAGATTGTCTTAATAGTTGGTGTAAAATTTCATTCCACAACCATGTCGTTATAGTGCATCAATGGATTGATCTTGAATCCAAAATAGTTGTTAGTACACCCATCCTTAAAATGGGTCTACTCTAGAAATGAGGGAAGTCAATTTAGGTATACAATTCAAGATTTTATATATTCAAGGATTTCCCTTCTTGCAGAGAATATTGAATTGTAGATTTTAATTCAGTCATTGGATTGCAGTCAAGGCCATTAGAGTGGTTGATTGCTACATTGGAGTAATTTATTGTTTTTGATTAAAGGGTAAAATAGGTTTTGAAGGGACTTGAAATGCTTTACAAAAAGCAGCTACAAAAGAAAAAAGAGCCAACATAGCCAACCAACAGCTAAAAAACATAACAACAGCTAAGTTAAAGGCAACAAAAAAGGACCAATAGCCACACAACCAACTACTGCATCTTCTTCAGAGTATCAGCTGCTTCTAACTCCTGTTCATAAAAACTTTCGTGGAGCTTGGCAAAACTCACCAATTCCTTCTTTTCATCCTCAAACTGCTTCTTCTTGCTTCCCCTGATGCGCGTCGATGAGCCACCTTTGTCATCCTACAAGACCTGTTTACCCTTTTTTTGTTTCCCTACTTCTTACCAACAATCACAATGTCCTCCAACACTGGACTATCCTCACCAATAGGATCCCTAACTTGGTTTTACAAAGCACCTTAAACTTGTCAGTAAGGAGGCGCATCCCCTGAAGCCTAGTTTGGATCGTGCACTAGCTTATTTTCACAACCCACTCAAGGTTCTCATTAATCCTAGCAAGCTTCTCCTTCAAACTCTCGATCCTTCTACCATACTCCTCCTTCAACCTAAGGAGCTCCCATTCCATTTCTTCCATCCTAGGAATCGTATCCCAACCCTGGAAAATCTCTTTTTCCTAATCAACAGTGTTTCCCCCTTCCGGTCCAATCTCTCCTACAGGGTCCTTAATTTAATGTTAATTCTATTGATTTCCACAAAGAACCATTTAGTCATCTTATGTTGGCCATTAACAACCTCTCTGACCATACCAAGGGCCATAGATAATTCATCCCTATCATGAGCCCTAGCCACCAAAACCTCAAATTCCTCCGAGAGATTTGGGGATGGATCAGGGACATCCAGAAAAGGCATACCTACATTCAGCTCCTCAATAAACAAACATCTACCTTTACCAGCATTAGGCTCAAACACCGACACCTTCTTCCCAAGGTCAACACTTAGCTCAGTAACAAGACTAATTATAGCCTCCCCTTCTAGTTTGTTCTTCACCTTCTGCACAGACACAAGGCTTTTCCCTTTCTCAGAGGCCTTCCTTTTCTTGCCACCCACTCTCTCCTTCCTACCCTCTGGGTCCGCTTCATCACCCATTTGGGATCCCTCAGACCAAGAAATATGGACATCCCTCCTATTTTGTCTCTTACTCTTCCTACTAGACACCTCAGCCCCTTCTTCCACATCATCTTCCTCGACCCACTCCTCATCCCTGACTGGGTCTCTGGATCACTGGAAACTGAGAACACCTTTTTCTTCGAAGAGGATTTACTTTTCACCCCAAACCTGGGGGTATTATCCTTCATACTCCATAATGAGAAGGATTAACCTTCAATGGGCACTGGTAGTTTGGGGTTTCTGGCATTCTCCTTAATGGAAAATTCCAATGAAGCCAAAATGTAGAACGGGAAAGAAACCAACATTTTTATGATGAAAATGGTTCAGAATATTGAAATGATAGCCATACAGAGCAATGAACCTACCATCTAGGGTTATATACCTCATAATAACCTCAGCCACCTCGGCTCAGATGGGCTTGATAGACATTCGATTATTTAGAATACTAGTGGAGATGCATTTTCAATTTCATTCATGTCCCTCTGGCAATGTTATTTATTACTTGCTCCTTTGTTTCGAGTCATTTGTTTCAAATTAGCCCAAATTTCTCTTTGGATGGTATAATTTCAACTGATTTAGCATAAGAAAAACAATTTAGTGTTTTTAATGTCTATCAGAATTGTAGTGTGTGTAAATACAGTAGGTGTAGGAACTACCTTTCAAGACATTGAGGATGAGATTCTTGCCTAGAACGGGAAAATGAACTGCAGTTTGTTAAAATTAGTACTCCTACAATGATTAGTAGACAATGAAACATAAGAAACTTAAGACAATAACAAAATAATTTAAAAGAATATATTCAATTAAGTTATTTTCTAAATAGCTAAATTCTAACACTTTATCTTAATATGCATACCTTTCGTAGTCTTTTGCAATGGATTAGTACTGGATGATTCCTTGTGTTTGCATCACAATATTGACAACATGGTGGGTGAGCTTTGTAAAATTTAAAATATGATTAACTATCATCACTTTCTTAAAGAACCTCATACCAAGTAAAACCTTCAATGCCTCGTGAATAATACCTTCAAGTATATTCAGAAAAGGCTCCTGCAAAGACAAAAGTTTGCATGATATGTAAAAAGACTAAAGTTATATATGCAAAGGAATAGCCACATTGTAGCAAAGCCCACTAGAAATTGCAATCACAAGATGAATTGTAATTCTATTACACAATAAAGAAAGTAAATTGTAGATTCTTCACACATGCAAATATAACATACACAAAAACTTATAGATCAAGATGCATAAAAGAGAGAATGAAGCCAACATGTATCAACAATAAGGAGAATATTGTTAATCCATATATGTATTGCTTGAGGACTTGCTTTAGTGTTCAGCTAAAACTTAAAGTAAGAAGCCCACCTTATATGTTACCCCAGTTAGATTGTAGAATTTCAATCGCCTTGTGACAAGTGGTTATTTTTGCCAAATCCATCGAAACGATGAGCTCAATAGAAATTAAAAATTTGCATTCTAAACATGTTCGGTAAAATTTTAAAATTTCAACACCAAAAACAATCATTCAATAAAAAGGCAAAGAAAATGGCATATTTTGTTAAATGCTACTTGGGAGACTTACACAACTAGAAAGAACTACACTCTTATTCCAAAGCACTACAACAATAATAAAGTTCGTTTTAGACATATGGTACCTCTAAGCAACTAGTTATTGTTCAATTTTCCTTACAAGGGTGTGCACCTTGGTTGTGTATTTCATTAGTTTGGTTATACTTACTTTGTAAGACAACAAATCAGATCAATTTATCTCACAACTTAGCTACACAGGTTCAAAATATTCTCCTGTTAATAGTAATATTCCTTAGACCATCAAGACGCACTTGATTAGCATAAGCTATAGATAACTTAACTTACCCTGTGTCCTTATGTACCAAACTGAAAGAATTTAATCCCACATTTATGCAGAAACTCTATATCATCTTCAGGATAAGGATATGGACATAGGTATCTAGAGAAACAAAGTTCAAGACATGGAGATTTTTAGTTCCACACTTGTATCATTATTACATGTTCAAGTTTAGCATCTTCGGTGCGTTGAAATTAATCAAAATGTTTATCAATGTCCACTAAACCCAATAAATCATTAGCATACTCAAATTATGTTATAATGCAAAATAAAGACAAAAGGTACTATCCTTGAAAAGAACTTATATAACACAAGTAAACAATCATAACAGAGCTTACAAAATGTGCAATTTGTTGATCGACAAAACACTTCCTCAAAATTAAACTTCAATTCATAACTCCCTATTTAGAGAGGTTTCTTCTTTTCAATATTCTCAATCATCTCAAAATATGTTATCAATTTACATTATTATTATTTTTTTTATTATAAATCAAGAGTTCAAAAGAGTACATCAAAAAGGAGGGAGGCAGAGCCTCAACGAGCTAGAAGGAGATCAGCAATGAAGGAGAACCACCAAAGAGAAGAACTATTCGAGAAACATATACAGCCGAGAAGCAACAGAGTACAAGAGAACCAGAAGAGCAACCAAAAAAAAGGAATAGTCCTACGGGTAAACATCTTCAAATTTGTTGACCCAGGATGTCCAACCAAGGGGTCCCTCCATCCAGATAGCCTTTTTCTGTTCCAGCCGTTGATGAAAGACCTGAAGGTTATCAACAGAGGGGTTTTTGCTGTTTTGGATCCCTGCATGAGCTTGGCAAGGGCTTCATCAAACGCCATCTGGTTGTCCAGCACACTAGCTAACTCATAACCATTCTGCATCTCATATATAAACATTGTAGCCCGGCCATCACGCAAAAATCTGAGCAACTTCCTTTTTTCCAGGTTGAGCACGCAGCAGACCTGTGAGGCAATTTTAAAATAAATGAGATTTCTATGAAATCCAGTAAGAGATCTGGTAAAACCTTGGAACTTAGAATCATTTCTAAATTTCCATATATGCCAAAGGATGAAAGATGAGAGAACCTGCCAAAATAACTTAGTATCTTTTCTAAGGCCATCAATAAAACCAGTAATAATATCCAAAGTATAAACATAGCGAGTGATGCAAATACCAAACATGAGCCAAACTTCACGAGCAAAGGAACAGTCGAAAAATTGGCGGCCTATCACTTTACTTAACGTCTCCTATAAAATTCTTGCGAAAGCGTTGGCCTCCCGGTTAGAAACTATTCTTCCTAAGTTTATCTGCTCCACTCAGACTGGCTTCATTAAAGGGCGATTCATCTTGGAAAACCTCATTTCCAGCTGGGAGGCCTTGGAATGGGCCAATTCCTCTCATCAAGAGGCTGCTATGCTTCTCCTTGACTTCGAAAAAGCCTACGACAGAATTGAGTGGGACTTCATCTTGATGATGCTAAAAGCCTTTGGATTCCCTGATTTCTTTTGCAAGTATATTCAAATTCTTTTAAAAGATGCTTCTGCCATGATTGATGTCAATGGATCCCTATCCAATCCCATTCCTTTGTCTCGGTCTATTCGTCAGGGTTGCCCTCTTGCTCCTGCTCTTTTTGTCATTGCTTCCGATGCTCTTCATTATATCCTTAAAGATGACACCATCTCCCCTAAGGTGCGTGGTATTACTCTTCCTAATGATTCTGAGCTCCTCAATATTCAATTTGCCGATGACACTTCTCTCTTTCTTGAGCTCAGTTTTGAGAACCTAATCTGCCTTTGTAATAAACTTGATATGTTTGGTAAGGCTTCTGGAGCTCATATTTCCAGCTCCAAATCCATTATGCTGGGATGGAGTGATCATCCCCCGGACTGGCTTTGCCAATTCGGTTATTCCTGGGGAGGACCTAACCAGATTGTCAGGTATCTTGGTATCCCCTTTTCTGTCAAGCCTTCCCTCAAAGATATGTGGTTATGGATAAAAGACAAGATTTTTAGAAAATTAATAAATGGAATCATAGACTCTTATCCCTTGCTAGAAGAGTCCAGGTTTGCCAAAAGATTCTCTCCTCCTATAGTATATATTACTCTTCTGTCTGGATGTTTAGCAACTATCAGATCTTGGAAATTCAGAAAGCCATTAGGCACTTTCTTTGGTCAGATGGCAACGGTTCTAGGAAAGCCCATTCTGTTAAATGGGACTAGTGCCATCTTGAGAAAAGTCTCGGAAGGCTTGGTCTTAAAGATCTCAAACTTCAAGGAATGGCTCTTGCTTCTAAATGGATCCTTCAATCCCTTGTTGGTGACGAGCCCTGGAAAGTTCTTGTCAGAAATAACATTCAGAATGGAGTGCCTAAAACTGCTAAATCTTGGAAACATCTCCCCTTCAGTGATTTGGTTTTTGGCAATTTCCCCATATCTGTGAAGGGAACTTGGGTTTTCCGTTCCTTATGGAAAGCATGGGAGAACATTCGTCACTATATTGTTAACTCAGCCTTTGATTATCATTATACTCTTCAAGGTGAGAGATCAATATGGTGGAATCTTCTCCATCAAGGTAAACCCCTTGCTTTGACTAAAGGCTGTTCAGCTAAACTTTGGGCCAACAAGGGTATTAAGTATATCATGGATATCCTTGAACACAATCAGCTCATCAGTTGGGAAGACCTTGCTAATCAATTTGATATCCCTGCTTCTCATAAGCGAACGTATAACCTCATCAAAATGGCTTGTTCTCACCTTAATCTCCCCCGTAATACTGATTTGGATTCTCACCGATTTCTCTCTTTTAGGTGGCAGAATGGTACTCACCTCTCTTCTATCAAAGCTAAAGATATATACCGATTTCTTAACCATGATACCTCTGTTTCTCAACATCTTAATGTCATTTGGTACTCTTCCTTTTCCTCCTTTGATTGGCATAAAATGTTTGATAAGCTCTGGAAAGCTCCTATTCCTCCTAAAATTCAATGCTTTAAATGGTTGCTCCTGCCGGACAGGCTGCCCATTAGAAACCAGCATGCCACCCTTGATATTTGTTCTATCTGTAGAGTCCCTGAAACTATGAGACATTTACATTATTACTAATATTATGTTATTAATATATTATAATTAATAATTAAATATTATATAATAATTTTAAAATTAATATACATATATAATATATAAAAAATAAATAATCATATTTAATTTTGAATATTTAATCATATTATATACTTCTATATAATATTCAAGTATGCACATATATTGTGTGATTAAATAATCATATTAATATTAATATTAGAGATTATATTAAATTAAACAATCATGTTTAATCATATTATATATTTTAATATTGTGTACTTTGTAATTTTAATTTAATATATAATATATATAAATATTTAATATTTCAAAACACTTCCTCAAAATTAAACTTCAATTCATATAACTCTGTGATCATAACAACATGGATGGGTTTCTTCTTTCCAATAATCTTCGAAGGATAGTAAAACACACTAAAATCAAGGAGAAAAATATGTGGGAAGGAAGTAGCTGGGAATACTAATAGATTAACTTGTTTAATTAAATTTGAATGGCTAAATTCTTATGGTGAATTTGGTTATTAAACAAATATAAACAAATAATATTTTATATTATAACAAAAATTCTAATATCTATATTAATATAATATTCATATTAATGTGATTATTTAATTTTGATACAATAAAATTTTGTTATTACAATCATTACTTTGAGATTTCACCGTGCATGGATTGCATTTATAGTTTCTATTAAGTAGTTAAAAAATGTACTTATGTCATATTTTATATTTAAATATAATTATTGAAATATTGTGTAATTGATATAATTATTTAAAAAATATATTTTTTAATGATATAAATTATAATTAACTATTTTTCTCACAAATTATTTTTCTTATAAATTATTAATATCAATAAAATTATTGTTATATTAAAATTTAAGAAATAATTGAAATTCTGTACATTCTAATTGCTTTTTAAATTATAATTCTATTATTATCTCTTAAATTTTAATATAAAAATAATTTTATTGATATTAATTTTTTATATTTAAAAACTATTTGCTAATTGTTTTTTATCTAGTGATTAATCTATCTAAGTTAAACAAATTTTAATTTTTCCTAAGTCTACATGAGAAAATTTTAATTTTTCCTAAGTCTAACTGAGAAAAATTTAACAAAAAGTATTCTGAAAACCATTTATATGTGTTGTATTGGCAATAATAATAGATCAATTTGTTTAATTAAATTATGAGTGGCTAAATTCTTGCCAGGAATGGTTATTAAACAAATAATTTTTGTTAATGTTAAACAAATAATTTATTTTTCTTTACCTCTATGCAAATATTATAATAAAAATTCTAATATCTATATTAATATATATTCATATTAATTGATTATTTAATTTTGATTCATTGTATATATTATTTAAATTTTTGATATTAAAATATTATTATTATAAACAATTGTTCATACAATAAAATTTTGTTATTACAATCATTAGTTTGAGATTTCACCAATGGATTGCATTGTAGTTTAAAAATGTAGTTATGTCATATTTTATATTTAAATATGACTATTGAAATATTGTTTAGTTGATATAATTATTTTAAAAAATATTACATAATACATGTATACTTTTTTAATGATATAAAATATAATTAAATATTTTTCTCATAAATTATTTTTCTTCTGAATTATTAATATCAATAAAATTATTGTTATATTAAAATTTAAAAAATAATTGAAATTTTTTACATTTAAAAACTATTTGTTAATTACTTGAAGGTTGGATGAATTTTGACTGGTGGAGTGTAGCGGGGGAGCAGATGGCTACGGAGTCTTTGTCTGAGCAGGCCCACGGCCTGTAGCAGGCCGCGACCTGCTCTTTTTTTCTTCTTTTTTGAAGGGTGTGAGTATAGGCGTGGGGGCTTTGTACTTTGCTAGGGTAGGGTGTTTGTGGGCTTGGGGGTGTGTGGTTAGTGGGGTTTTCATCTTTTTTAGGGTTGTGTTTTTCTTGGCATGGGTATGGCTGCATGTGTAGCTTTGGATGCTAATCAGGATGTCCTTTTCTGAGGCTGTTTCGGGGTTTGATGCTCCCCTTTCCGCTCATGCAAAGGCGGTTAATTTTCTAAATAGCTCGGTGCATGTTGGTGGGTCATCCCAGTCTGGTGGCCAGAGAACCCTGAAAGTGAATGGATGTTTAGAGAGGAGTGCTACTCATCCGGTGTTAGTGATCCAACAAGATTTAGTGGTGGAAGATGTTACATATTTGTGTAATCATGCTCTCATTTGTCACTTTATGGGTTCTCGATTTTCTCTCTCGTTCTTGGAATCGTGGACTTGTCGTACCTGGAATCCAGAGGGCGATTTGGAGGTGATGTTGGATGCAAACAATTATTTCATTGTAGTGTTTTCATGCCCGACGAATCGCAATAAGGCCTATGAGGGAGGACCATATTTTTACAATCAGGTGGGCCTCTTTATTAAACCTTGGCATATTGGTTTTAATCCTTTGGAGGAGCTCCCATCAAAAGTATCGGTGTGGGTTTGCCTTCTATGGATGTCGTTGGAATTCTGGCAGAATGACATTCTGCATATGATTAGGCTTTTGCTCGGTAAACCAGTAGGCTCGTCGTAGTAGACTATGGATAAAAAGGTAATCTCTTATGCTCGCATTTGTATTGAAATTGACTTAAATAATCCTTTGCTAGATTTTCTCAAACTACGAGTTGGGGATACCATGTGGAGTCAACAGCTTGATTACAAAGCTCTTCCTTTCCGGTGTCAGATTTGCCATGAGTATGGGCACCTGTAAAGGAAGTGTCCTAAATCTAACCCCTCAGGGAAGGAGTTTCGTGGTGCTTCAACCAAAGCTCTGGCCTGTGCTAAACATGCAAATACCATTGAAGGAAAGGCTCTGATGATAGAGAGTCAGTAAATACAGAGGGGTTTATTCCTATTAAACCCCATAATAGAGGGAGGGGTCTAAAACATTCTCTCAAAGATAGGCAGATAGATGAGTCCTTCAAATCACTTTGAGGCTTTGGAGGACTTGGACTTGTTGGAGGGGAACCCAAATAGTATGCTCTTGGAGGCTTCCCCTGTGGGTGAAGAGTAGATGATGGACTTACAGGATGTCAACTTCATTAGGCAAGAATCTAAGTAGCCAGTGCTCCAGTTGGCTACAATTCATGCACAGGCGAGGTCTTGTGAGTTGGGTCTGGCTTCGAGTGCTGATGGGACTATATCTACCATAGGGCACATTGCGATTTTGAGGCTAGAAGAAGAGTTTTCCCCCTAGTAAAGGCAGCAAAGCCCTACCTCAATTGGGGTTGCAGCAAAAGAATCTCAAAAAAGTAGTTATAGAGAAGACTTCCAAAGTAGGGAGGAAAAAGGATTGAGATAAAATGAAATTAATATGTGAAAACTTGGTGAAATCGGGGTCAGTTAAGCCTATTGACTCCCATTTTGTTAACCCTCAGAAATGATTGTTCTATCATGGAATGCAAGGGGTTTGAACAACATACCTAGACAAAAGGTTGTTCATGAGCTAATTAAAGTACACTCTCCTGATGTTTTGTTTATTCAAGAGTCTAAGGTGTCGATTGGTGAATTGGTTTGTATTGCACCTAAGTTATGAAGTAGAGGTCAATATCAGTGTATTAAGACACATGGTAGAGCAGGTGGGGTTGTGAGCTTCTGGGATCCACGGAAGGTTACTCCTCTTTGGTGGATATCCAGTGATGATGTATAAACAACCTCATTCCTTTTGATAAAACAAATAACCATTTTTGCATTGCCCAATCACCCTAGCCTTGCCAATTTGTTTGTTTTTATAAGCAATATTTATCTATTTTTAATAAAATGTTGTACAAATCTTTATTTCCTAAATTGATTGAAATTAGCTCTTAAATGTGATATAATGGTATGTAGAGTTGAATAATTGTGCAGGGTTAATGCATGGCCTATGAGAGGAGTGGACTTCATGCAGCTGAGGTCAAGTGCGCCAAAAGTTGAGGGCGCTAGAAATTTTAGGAGTGCATTGATTGAAGACTCTTTTTAGTTATGTTTATTTCAATTGGTTAACCAAGACATTATGGCTCCACTCAGAGCCTTTTATATGTTTTAAACACATCAGTAGTTAAAAATTCTATTTTTCGGTTATAAGACTTTTTCAAATGGCATTTTACCGTCATCTGAAATATAGGAGTTTGTAATAGTTCAGTTTTGAGTTGGTTGCTCAAAACATGGATATATATATCATACTATGTGATGGATAAAAATCAATCTTTTGGGAATATAATTAGAGAGCTATGTTATGCAATTTTCCATGAATGCAAATAGTGTTGTTTTGAGTATTTTCTTTTGAGTTATGAAGATATGAATGGAGTTACCATGTTGCTGTGGAAATGATTGAATGTAATCTGAGTTAGAGACGAATTTCTCCCAAGAGCTGGCCACTCGTAGGATTGTAGAGTAGATAAGTATTTCTGTTTTTGTGGATGTTTCATTTCAGCTAGATTTATTTTATGTTTAGTTTTCTGTTGTAAACCTGCAGGGTGTGTTGTTTAAGACGTTAGTTCTTAGAGCTCTATTTGTTTAAATATTTATGAAGCATCTGCTTTAATTTAACTGTTGTTTACTGATAGTTGAAAGTTAGAATGTGTGTGCAGTATATAATTCCTCACCGTTCAAGATTAGAGTAAAGTTGCATGTATAAATTTCTAGTATAGAGTTTATATGCTTTCTAGTATATATTCATATGCTTTTTAGTATAGAGTTCAAATGCTTTCTAGTATAGAATTTATATGCTTTTTAGTATAGAGTTCAAATGCTTTCTAGTATAGAATTTATATGCTTTTTAGTATAGAGTTCGAATGCTTTCTAGAGTAGAATATAGATGCTTTTTAGTTTAATATGTTGTTTAAGTCTTTTAAAAAAACTAGAAAATTGTTTCTAAATGAGACATCCAAACAATACTCCCTGTTGCATACAGCCTTAGACACTACCCCGGTCGATAAACTGATATTTTTCAACTAAAGTGTTAGGACCTCACAAAAGCCTGTCATCCAGTAGGTATTCTTTGACAATGGTGGCTTCTATCTTTCTCTAAGGGGAAGTTCTTCTTTCTAATGTGTATGCTCCTATGGATTTACCTGGCAAGTCTAGTCTTTGGACCCATATTCGATAGGTTAGATCTCTGGTCCCTCTTCTCCCCTGGATTCTTGCAAGAGACTTCAATGACATTTCTAGTATGGAGCAAAAGAGAGGGGGTGTGGCTAGGTTGGATGCCTCTTCCATTCTCCTAAGGGATTCTATCCAATGTTTAAATCTGGTTGATATCAAGCCTAGCAATGGTATGTTCACGTGGAGCAATAGGAGGTGTGGGGTGGATTCCATCTCTAAGAGTCTTGACAGATTTTTAGTTTCTTGCTTTTAGACTGGTAATGGGTGGGCGAGCTATGCGGAGATTCTAGACTAGAGAGGCTCCGATCATTGGCCTATCACATTCTTAGCATCCAAGTTGGGCGTTAATAAGAATCCCTCTTGTAAGTTCTAATTGATGTGGCTGCAGGAGCCTTCTTTGCAAGAGTTGGTGAGGGATTGGTGGTGGAGAGGTATGCCTATACATGATACTGCCATGTATTCCTTTGTGAAACACCTTCAATATGTCAAGCTTCAGCTTAAGAAATGGAATAGGCAGTGCTTCGAGAATATTTTCTAGGCCAAAGTTGCTGCCCAGAATTGCCTCGATGTGATCACCAAACACATCTGAGATCAAGGTATTTTAGAGAATGCCCTCCAGGAGGAAGGTGAAGCTTTGAAGATTTTGGAAGAATGGATGGTAAAGAGGAGATTTACTGGAAGCAGAAGTCTAGGATTGACTGGCTTCAAGAGGGTGATAGGAATACAACTTTCTTTTTTAATTATGTTGAAGATAGAAGGCATGGGAACATGGTTTCTTCTTTAGTGTTATCTCAGGAAAGCCAGCTTTCCTCCTTCCCTAAAATTTCTAAGGAATCTACTCAGTACTTTTCTTCTTTATTCAAGGAGGATTCCCCTCATGCCTTGTTGGAAGAAAATCTTATTTTGAATTGTATTCCTTCCGTGGTCAATAATGAGATAAATCAGAGCCTAGGCAAGCATGTTACTCTTGATGAGGTCGAAGAGATTATTTTTTAGATAAAGAAAGGGAAGGCACCTGGAGCGGATGGATTCCCTATTGAATTCTTTCAGGAGTTTTGGGGTATTGTCAAACATGATTTATTGGCTATTGTGCAAGAATCTCAAGTTAACAAACAGATGTTGCGAGCTTTGAATACCACCTTTCTGGTTCTCATTCCCAAGACAGTAGGAGCTAATTTGTTGGATCAATTTAGACCAATTGCTCTATACAACATGGTCTACAAGATCATTTCTAAGCTTATGGCGGAGAGACTTAAACCGTGGCTACATAGAATTATCTCAGAAGAGTAGGGGGCTTTGTTTCTGGCAGGCAAATTTTGGATGGGGTTATAGTTGCAGCTGAGACTATCCATTCGATGGCTAATTCCAAAGAAAAGGCTATGATCATGAAGTTGGACATGGCTAAAGCTTATGACAGGGTGAGATGTCCTTTCTGCAAAAAGTCCTCAGTGCTTTTGGGTTTGGAAATGATTGGATCGAGTGGGTTATGAGCTGTGTTACCTCTACTTCCTTCTCTGTTCTTATCAATGGGGAGCCTTCTAATTTGTTTGGGACTTCTCATGGTCTTCCGTAGGGGGACCCCCTCTCTCCTTATATCTTCATCATTTTGGCTGAGGGTCTTGGAAGATTTTTAAAGGAATATGTGAGGCAAGGGCTCATCCATGGGTGGAGTTGGGGGATTGGTCTTCCTACTGAGTCTCACCTTTAGTTCATTGATGATACTGCTTTGATGGGGCTTGCCAAGATTAGGGAAGCTACCAATTTCATACGGGCATTGGATATTTATCTGGTTGAGTCAGAACAAAAGATTAATGAAGGCAAGTCTTCCATTTATTTCTTTAATATTCCTCCTTTGATTCAGTCAAGAATTGGTAGGATTCTCAGGTTTCAAATTGGATCCCTCCCCCTAGAGTACCTTGGAATTTCTATTTCTGTGGGTCCTTTGCCTCGGGTTACTTGGCAAAAGATTATTGATAAGTTTCAAGGTAGAGTTATCCATTGGACAATCCGATGGCTATCCTTTGTGGGCAGAGTGCTTCTTCTCAAGTTAGAGGTTCAGGCTCTCCCTATTTATAGATGTATGGTGTAGGTGGCTCCTCTTAGCTTTACCAAGGAGCTGGACTCTCTTTCTAGACATTTTTTATGGTCTAGGAGCTTGGATGCTTCTAAGTGGCCTTTGGTGAAGTGGGAGGACATTTGTATCTACCTCAAGAGGAAGGGGGTCTTGGGCTACGACAAGGTGTTCTCACTGGTCATGCCCTTGCCGCGAAACTTTATTGGAGATAGTGCACTAATTAGGACCAAGCCTAGGCTAAGATCTTGACACAGAAGTACTTGAAAGGTGCAGGGAGTTTTGATGTCCCTAGGCATGATGTGGAGGGTAGAGGTTCCATGATTTGGGATACCCTCGAGAGAGGGGCTAGTCTAATAAAGTAGGGCTTATTCTAGATCTACAATAGGGGCTCTAGGGCCTTGTTCTGGCTTGATTCTTGGGATGGTCATTCCCCAATTTTGTCTATGTACCACATCTTTGGAGCCTTTCTCGCATCTTTCTGGACGTCGGGTGGGCCAAGGTTGAAGATTTTAAAGCCAATGAAAGGGTGGGTCATATGGAGAGATTTAGATGGAAATTTCCCCATGAATGGCCTCTAGGGGGTTCAGTTGAGGATCAGAAGGAGCTATCTTAGATTTTGGATGATAGGGAATACAACTCCCTCTCTTTGGAGGATACCCTTGCTTGGAGCCCTGCCTTGTGGGGAGTGTACTAAATGGTTGTTGGTTACCAGGTTCTTGGTAGGTAGAAGCATGGTGGTGGGGAAGATTCTATTGGTGTAATTAAATACTTAATTACACTTTATTAAGTTTACTTAGGGCTAATTTTAGTCTTAGGTTATTCTTAAGTCATATTAGGGTTTTTCTCTAACTTGCAAATATAAAAGCAAGTTCTCTCATGTAATTCATAAAATCCATTTCATTGATTGCATCCAATATTGTGCAAATTATTTCTCTTTTCTTTTTTCTCTTGTGGAAGGTAAATCTTAGGTTTTGCAGGTGATCTTGGTGTTTTGAGTTTATCATAAACTTTAACATGGTATCAGAGCAGATCTGCAAGCCCCTTCTCAGATTTGGAGAAAAATTCAAGCAAGAGCCATTTGTTGGGTGTGTTTTTGTGTAAAACAGAGTATTCCATTAGATTCAAAGTAGTCGATATAGTCCGATTAGCCTTTTATTTGGCTTGATTTGAGCTTTGTAGGCCAGATCTGCAAGGGTTTCAGCGAGTGCTTTGTTTCAGGATCCAGAGAAAAGCTAATTTTTGGAGCATTTTGGGCCAAATACAACCTCACCATCGCCCTCAGAAGGCCCAAAAACCTTAAGATTGACTATCAAATCATAAAAATTGGCCTCGGGATCATTTGGGGCAAAAAAATTGTCAAGCAAGTTGTACGCCCTGCCCACCATGTAGTACAAGGTATATATATAGTATTGTATAAAGTCTTTTTGAAAAAAATTGAAAAACAAAAAATTTGGGCAGCGCAGGCCCTGCACAGTAGTATATATATAAGTTTTTTTTATTGTATAAAGTCTTTTTGAAAAAAATTGAAAAACATAAAATTTGGGCAATGTAGGTACCTGCACGCAGGCACTTAGGGCCCCGTGGACCCCTTTTTGGGGCCGTTGAACCCCCCTTAGTGGGGTTGCGTTGGGGGGCTTTGACTCCACCCCTATTATTATTATTATTATTTTTCAAAACAAAAAAATTCAATCCAATTTTTTTAAAATATTTTTTTATTAAAACACACACACACACACATGCAATAATTGTTGTACCTGCCTTTGTCTTGGAATCCATGCCAAGCCATCAATAGCTTCAGATTTAGCAGTGTTCCTAGATTTGACAATTTGGTTAAATTTAGCGGCAAGGGGCTATTTTTGGCCCTAATTTGTGCTTCAGGGGGAGTCTTCTTGTTTTTGTCATATCTTGAATAAACGGAGTCAGATGTTTGCAAACAAATAGGCGTCGAAAAGTTGGTTCCGAGCATAATCTAGTGGTGTAGGTACTTTTTTCAGATTTTGCTGCTGGTACAATATATTGTTGTTTGAAGTCCAAATCACTTTTTTAGCTTCCAAGCTCTTTTTTTGCCACAATCTCTAATTTTCACGATTCTTGCAGCATTGGAAAGGTATTAAGGAGCTCTACACATCCATCCATGTATATTTTCCAAATTCAGCCCCAGGTATTCTTTATTCAATTTGTCAGTTTTATGGCTTCTATTTGATATTCTGGACATTTTGGCACCTGGAGAAGTTCTGTTTGTTTTGTTGGGCTTCATTTATCAACATTAATACATATTCAGATTGTTGATCTCTGGTCTGATTTATTTGAAGAGATATCATGGGTTTTGCTATTCACCTTACTATGGTAACATTGGGTAAGGATAATTATGAGTCTTGGCAAAAGGGCATCTTGACACATCTCAGGTGGCTTAATCTTTTGCCTTATCTTTATGGACTCATACATGAACTAGATACACTTGGGAGGAAATCTGCATGGGGAAATTATATTGATCATATTGTAGGATTGATTGGTTCTAGTGTTGATTATGACACTATGTGTTCTATCTCACATATTAAGTGCCCACGCACTCTTTGGACTAGCATTTGGGAGATTTATGCAGACCCACATATCTCTCCATTCCCAGATGATCTTGCTATGGATTGCCACATACACCTTGATGATGCAGATTGCATACCTTTTGATGATGATACAGTTGAGGAGCTTGCATATTTGATAGGTCTTTTTAGTTCATATGACACAGAGACTTCTCTTGCTTCTTCTTCTCCTCTTATCTAGATCACATCTTTATTACCTATTGCTACATCAGATTCTGTGCAGTAGGACATTATCAGTTTTCCAAAGATAGCTCATTGGGACACATATATGCTAGATATATCATTGTTGTTTGTAGAGTCCCACCTTGCAGATTTGGAGGACCACATTGAGGACATTTGTCTTCTATTTGATGACAGCTTCGATGGAGTTGCATCACCATTATCTGCTTCAGAGATTGTTCTTCATCCTCCTATTCAGTCACAGTTTTGCAGTGGATTGGAGACATTTGAGTAGTTTTTAGGAGTGTCATTGTTGTCTTTGGATCATGTGTAGAGTTCAGAGACATTTATCCTTCTTCTTGTATATTCCTATCTAGAATGCGAAGACATTATGCACGCATCTGTAGTTCTATTTCTTCCCAAGAGGAGGAATGTTGTTCGATGTTCATGGGTCTTCATCTTTATTCTGTGTCGAGCATCTTCCAGCACTACAAGAGTCATCTTAAGGAGCAGCTGCATGGTCTCGCTTCTCATCTCTATTTTGGGAGGGAGCATATCCTTGCATGGGGTTTCATCCTTCTCATTTTTGAGGGGGTCATCAGACCTACTCTCTTCTTCCTCTCTTATGGCGGTAATTCATGATTGTACTTTTGTGATGGATTCAGTTCTTGGCGGGTCTTAGTTTTAGTCCTTCTTCCATCACATATTCATGTACTTGTATTTTCTCTCTTTTGGAGAGGAGTTTTCTCCCATTGGGTTTTTCTCCTTTCTCTCCACTTTATGAGAGATTCTTGTTGTTCATGGGTACCTATCATAGCCTTGTAGCTAGGACCCATTCTTGCATTAGTTGCATGGTTTTTATTTCTCCCTAAGTTGCACTTAAGGGGGGGTGTTGGTGTAATTAAATATTTAATTACAATAAGTTATTAAGTTTACTTAGGGCTAATTTTAGTCTTAGGTTATTCTGAAGTCATATTAGGGTTTTTCTCTAACTTGCAAATATAAAAGCAAGTTCTCTCATGTAATTCATAAAATCCATTTCATTAATTGCATCCAATATTGTGCAAATTATTCCTCTTTGTTTTTTTTTTCCTCTTGTGGAAGGTAAATCTTAGGTTTTGCAGGTGATCTTGATGTTTTGAGTTTATCATAAACTTCAACAATTTCTTGGTGGAAGAATACTGGGAACCAGTTCACTTGGCCCAAATGCTATTTATTTTTGTGGCTTGTGGTTCGCGATCGGTGTCTCACTTGGGAGAATTTGAGGAAGCGGGGATTTCAGGGGCCCTCGATCCATGTTATGTGCGGCTACAATGAGGAGACCTCCTCACATCTCTTTTTCCATTGTCCTTTTGTTAGGTTTATGTGGCATTGATGATGGGAGGCCTAGAATCATGCGTGTATTCATGCTTCTTCTCTGGTGGAGTTTTGGCATTGTTTGGGGAGATTGCCAGCCAAGGATTTGAGTCTACAGGTGGCCTAGAATTTGGGGCCCTCCTGTATCCTTTGGCAGTCTTGGCTTGACAGGAATCAAAGGAATTTTCAAGCTTAGGCTTTGGTGGTTCAACAGATATGGCAGCAGGCCATGGGTATGATTCAGGAGACTATTCAGGCTAAGTGTGAGGTGATTCCTCCTGCTAATCATGGGGAAGTTGAGGTGATGCTGAGGTTAGGGTTAATTGGCAAATGGAGGAAGGACTCCCTAACTTCAAAGGGTAGGAAGCCCAAAAGGAAAATTTAATGGTGTAGAAAATGGTCTCCCCCTGCAGAGGGTGTCTTGAAGATCAACACAGATGGTTCATCTAGGGGTAACCCGGGACAGGCTAGTGTTGGAGGAGTTAGCAGAGATAAATCGGGTTTTTCTTTTCCATTTATAAGGGGCATCAAACTAAAAATCTGATGGAGGCTCTGGCTATCCTTATTGCCTTGGAGAAGGCTTATGCTCTAGGATGGCACAAGGTTGCTTGTGAATTTGACTATATGATTCTTGTTAATATGTTGAACAAGCAAAGTTTTGAAGGGGTGAACTGGCAATTAGCTTCAATGGCTAGACAAATTCTAAGGGTAAGCAACTTTCTGGAGGAGATTTCCTTTGTTCATATCTCGAGGGAATGGAATAGTGTTGCGGATTGCCTTGCCAAATGGGCCTCAGAGGGCCATAGTGGGTGGCATGTTAATGATTGGGAGCAGCTTCCTGAGTGTTTGGTGGGTAATTGCAAAGGTTGGTTCATGCGGATATGCAGGGTTAAGGGGTTTGGAGACCTGGCCCCTAGGTGGGTGAATTTTAGCTTGGATCTTTATGCTTCTGGTTCTGTTTATATTTCTTTGGCCTTTGGGGCCTCTTGGCCTTCTTGTTGTGGTTGCTAATTGTACCATTGTGCCTTTTTTATCAATAAATTTTTACCCCTTTTTTGCAAAAGAAAAAAACTATTTGCTAATTGCTTTTTAAATTATAATTCTATTATTATCTCTTAAATTTTAATATAACAATAATTTTATTGATATTAATTTTTTACATTTAAAAACTATTTGTTAACCTTTTGGCAGTACTATTGAATGAGTTTTTTATCTAGTGACTAATCTATCTAGAGTAAACCAATCAAAACAGAGTATTATTTTCATGTTAAACAAAATTTAATTTTTCTTAAGTCTACTTGAGGAAATTTTAACAAAAATATTTGGAAACCATTTATCTGTGTTGTGATTGGCTCAAAATTTGAGCTCTTAAGGATAGATTTTGTGGAAATACTAGTTTGACTAAAACAAACACACTAAAATCAAGGAGAAAAACAGTGGAAGGAAGTAGCTACAATACTAATAGATTAACTTGTTTAATTAAATTTTGAGTGGCTAAATTCTAAGAATTTGGTTATAAAACAAATAATTTTTTTTCTTTACCTCTATGCAAATATTATAAAAAAATTCTAATATCTATTATACAAATTAGTAGAAATATTATAGTAAAAATGAAATATTAATATATATTTGTGTATAAATATTAAATATTAAAATATTATATTGATTTAAATATTAATATATTATATTATGTAATATTCATATTTGTATTTAATTTTTATTCATTGTATATATTAATTATAAAATTCTAATTTTAAATAATATGATTAATAATATATTAATTATAATATTTATATTAAATTACTGGTTATACAAATAAATGGAATTATCATTATAATGTATTTAAATTTATGTTATATTATAGTAAAATGAAATATTAATATATATTTCCTCCCGATAATGGAATAGATCATTAGACAGGCAGTAATTAATGTTCAAATGCTGGAGGATACGTGCGGAGGTGACGGGATAGACTGGCTTCATCATTTTGGAAAGTGGAGTGTTGATGGGAAAGATGTATTTCTTTTTAGGCAACTAGTAGCCCTGAACAGAGGTGACTTGTGTTTATTTCTGGATTTCCTTATGGCAGAGATTGGTGCAGGGGAGTGTTTGGCTAGTATGGGAGGTGTTGGCAGTTCTTGTGATAAAGGTAAAGTAAAGATGGTGAACAAGGTGCCGATGTGGAGGCAAGTGTAGCAGAAGTGTAGCTCGACTATTGGTGGCAGGATGAAAAGGAGGTATACGCCTTGGAAGAGGCAGAAGAAATTGTTTGGGGAGGAAGCAATGGAGGGGTTCATGAATAATATTAAGGCTGAGGTGAGGATTCTCATTTTAAGGGAATGGTTGTGTTGCATGTTTAAGCTGGCAAAGGAGGTGGATGGACAGGAAGGGGTGATTGTACGTGAGGTGATGGCTAATATACTGTTGGATCCCAGCACCTGTAGGGGGTGATGGAATGCTTTCAGGGTTGCACCATCCCTTACCATGGCCATGATGTTGAGTATTGATGTTGCCTCTATGTTGGCTCATGAAGATATGATTGATTCGACTAAGCAGGCTGGGAAAAACCATGAGGTGATTTTGGGACATTTGCATGACATTCTGTTAGGTGTGGTTGAACTCGTAAGATGATCAATGGTATTGTAGAGAAAGTGGGAGTGCCTATTCTGGAACGTGCCAGTCCTGCATACTCGTGTGCCTGTGATGATGCCTATGATGTGGTGGATCTTCTGGGAAAGGGAGATAAGTAGTGGTTTGTATTAGATGGTTTTGTCTATTATGTAGCTATGTGTAGATTGTTCCTTGCGAGGAGAGGCCCGTGTAATTTGCCCTGCTCTCCCAGTTTTTGTATGTATGTTGATGTTGTTTGTTTATGTATGACTGTGCAAGACTCCTTTGACCCATTTTTTGATGGTTCCTAGTTCCTAACTAGGTTATATTACCAAAAAAAAATTGATATATATATTTGTGTATAAGTATTAAATATTTAAATATTTTTGTAATCTAAATATTAATATATTATACTTTCGAATATTCATATTAATATAATTATTTAATTTTTCTTCATTGTAATTATAATATTGATATTTTAAATATCTATAGAACAATATAATTATTACTATTTTTATAATAAAATTTATTGAACATCGTAAAATAAAATTATAGCAATCTAATTATATATTTTTTAAGTATTCATATTAATATAATATTTAGCCTTATGAAAATTATTTGATTTTTATTCATTATATATATTGATTATACAAATTTATGAAATATTGTTAATAAAATATTTGCACTATAAAATGAAAATGAGATCTATGAAACGTATAATCATTTCATTTTGACATGATGTAACCAAACTTCACAGCATAAGGTTCAACTAACTTCACATCCATATCCATATGGGCATGAAAATTTCAATTATTTCAAACTAATTAAAAGACAACTAATTAGAAAAACAACTTGGAAAATTCCCAAAAAAATGATTAAAACCTCATTTTAAGGCCCTAGATCGGAAAAGGTCCTGAAATAGTGTCAAAATGGCAATCTACCGAATTTCAATCAACTCCTCAAGATGCATTTGCCCACCAAATTTCAGCTCAAACAACCCCCGGGTCAAAAGTTATGACCTTTGGAAGTTTCTGCATCATGACATTACTTTGGTATTATTTTTTATTAATTTGCTCAAATAGGTTTTGAAAGGGGACCCCAAAACCCTTCACAAAAGGAAGCTAACAAAAAATTGAAAGCCAACTATAACCTACCAAAATACATAAGCATATAAAGAGTATCCAAAAAAGAGACCGAACAAAACAAAACTAGTTCATCTTCTTAAGAGTCTCGACTGCTTCTAATTCTTGTTCATAGAACGCCTCATGCATTTTGGCAAAGTCCCTTTCTTCTCAGCTTCAAATTGCTTTTTGTTTCTCCCCCTAGTGCGGGTTGAAGGTCCCCCTGTGTCCTCAGCTACCACCTATTTACCAGAGCTATTAGTATCATCACCCTTGTCCTAATTACCCAGTTCCTCAACATTCATGATGTCCTCAGCATTGAAATCCTTGAACTGCTCTTTTTTCAACTCCTTGAGCTTCTCTGTCATCACTCTCATCCCCTTGAGGCTGTTCTGAATGGTGAGTTTACTGATATTCATCATTTTGTCTAAGTTGTTGTTCACCTCAATGATCTTCTCCTCTAGGTACTGGACACTAGTATTAAATTCTTCTCTCATCCTGTTCAACTCACGGTCCATTTCCTCCATTTTAGGAATGGCTTCCCAGTTTCTGAAGATAAGGGTGTCCTGCTCAGCAGTAGTCTTGATACCACTTCCCAAGCTATCCTGCATCAACTAGAGCTTGATGTTGATTCTGTTTATTTCCAAGAAGAACCACTTAGTCATTTTGTGCTGAGAATTGACAACATTCTTCACCAATTCGAAAACCTCCTCAACCTGATCTCTATTTTTCACCTGGGCCAGCAAATCGTCAAAATCCTCAGGGAGGTTTTTTGAGGGGTCATTTATTTCAAGAAATTTGAGGCCAACATGAGGTTCGGGGATCTGCATGGCGTTGTCTTGTGTGTCCACCCTATCATCCAACTTCTCAATGGGTTTCTCCCTTATCTCTTGCTTCATCCTGGTCCCCTGATTCTGGGCAGAACAACCAGCTATTTGAACATTTCCCTCATCCTGAACCTTCTCAAACAACTTATCCTTATTCCCCTGCTTTGGCTTGAACCCCTATTCCTGCGAAGAACCACCAACGTCCTACACAAATCCCTCATCCACCGTATCTTTCTCCAAGGGTTTTTTACCTTTCTTCACTGGAATGGGGGTTTTCCTCTTTTGAGGCATGGCCTTTTTGGCAATTATCTCCTTGACAGAGGTGTCAAAGCCATTACCAATATTATACCCTTCCAACCAAGAGATGGAGACTTCCCTCTTCTAAATTTTCTCTCTCCTTTCTAGAGGACTCCTCCTCACTATCCTCGTCTTCATCCTCCATATTCCACTCCTCATCCTCAAAATCAGTCTCCTCTTCACTTGACATCACCCTACCCTTCTTCTTAGCACTGTGTTTTTGTTTTATCCCTTTTTTTGGTGTGTTATTCTTCATGTGCTCCATGATGAGTAAAATGAGGCTCTCATGCAAAACTGGGAGTTTAGGGTTTTTGCTATTCTCTTTTAAACCAAACAACAAAGACGAAAGTAGGTAGAAGGGAAAGGAGACCAACATACCATGTCTGAAATGGTTAAGCAAGTTGAAGTGATAGTTGTAGATGGCCACGTACCTCCCATCTAGAGTCACATATCTCATAATAACTTCGGCCACCTCAGCCTAGATGGGTTTGATGGAGAGACGATCGTACCCTCCAGTCTGAAACTTAACCAGCTTATCCCTTTCATTACCTTTGAAGAAGTTATTAAGGGCTTCCTCACTCTATTTCCTCTCGCGGAAGAATTTCTTCCCACTGGTTGAGAGGCCAGTCACCATGGCAATAAGGTCTTCAGAAATAACCATTTCCCACCCATACACCATAACCTTCTTGTTAATGAAACCTTTAATGAACAGAGTAGTCACATTAGGGTCAGCTCCATGGAGATTTTGCATGAACGGAGTGAACCATCCAGCCTCCAAGATACTCCACACTTTCTACTTCTCCCTAATTCCCTCATACGAAGATGATTCAACCATATTTCTATCTCCCCCCATGCTGGAATACACACACTGGAAGAAACCACTCTCTCTGTAAATAGAAATTAAGATGAGAATGAGGAAAAGTAGAGCAATATTGTTGTAAATTGTACCCATAATCCGTGTGAGACGAACTATCTGTATAGTCAAGGCCTTTGAACCCTTAGAGATCATGATGATCTCTTTAGAGAATCTTGAGTTTTGTACCATGGATGCAATCATTATAAATTAATTCTTTAAAATTGCTTGGGGTAGAAATAAATTCCTCCCATATGAGATTTGAATTGTTAACAACCCCTAGGTTGGCGAAAACATCCGCCACCTTGTTCCCCTCACAATAAATGTGAGAAATATGGGTAGTCTTAAAAGTTCCTAACAACATGATAGCATCTTCGATCATGGTCACTATAGACCAGCTTGGTTTAGTGGTGCTCTTAAGACAATCAATGATATTGTTAGAGTCACCCTCCACCCAAACTTTTTTATAACCCTTAGCATGCGCTAGGGCTATAGAATGATAGGCAGTCGCAGCTTTAGCATAGTGGTTAGTCTAAGTACCCAAAGGGAGTGCCACAACCGCTATGAACCTACCATGATTATCTCTTATCACCCCCACTACCAGCAGCTCTAGGATTACCTTTTGCCACCCCATCAAAGTTGATTTTGATCCACCCTTCCGGGGGCAGATACCACACCACTTTCCCTCTAGAGTGTTTCATTTTTTTGAAGGGTATAGATATATCTTTAATGATGTCCTAGTTTTTTGATATGATGCTCTCCATCTGAGTAACCTCTATTATTTTATCATGAGAGAGTTGTTCTTCAATCCTAGCTTTGAAGTTCTCCTTAATGCTCCTGACCACTTTAAAAAATAAATTATCAGGAGTTAAGCTGGTGTCTCTGAAGACTCTATTGTTCCTTTCCTTCCAAAGGCCCCAAGCAATGTGAGGGATGCACAGGGACCAAAGGAAATTAAGGGAAGGGTTAGAGACAGGGCACAACCATTGAACGACCAGATCCTTGGTTGAATTGGGGAAGGTCCAGCTAATATTCCATAAGGAAAGAAACCTGTTCCAGAGCTCAAGAGAAAAGGGGCAGGAAAGGACCATATGAAAGGAATCTTCTGAATTCTTTAGACATAAGGGACATATATTAACAAGAGAGAAGCCCCTTTTACAAAGGTTGCCACATGTGAGCACCCTGCCTTGAGCCAACAACCAAAATAAAATATTGATCTTAGGAATAAGCTTATCATCCCACAATCTAGCCCAAAAGGGAGGGTCTTCCATAGAAGGAATGATTTCTTTGAATCCCGATGCCACAGAGTAATGCCTTGAAGAGGTGGCTTGCCAAATGAGTTGGTCTTCTTTTCTACCAAGGGGAATATGATAGACATTCAACCTGTTATGGAAATCAATCATGCACATGTCAGTCGAAAAGTTCTTCCATCTACCTTCAGAAATGTAATCCCTGACCTTCGAGCCACAAGTGGCAGTGCAAATATCTTCAAAAGGGCTCGCCCAATCTTGCTTGCTGAGAGGGGAATCCCCAAACCACCAATCCTTCCAAAGTCCACTTTGCTACCATCTCCTATCCTCCATAAAGAACCTTTTTTGATAATTTACCTAGACTGGGATATATTTTCCATATTTCAGAACCTTCAAGCAAAGTAGGGCTATCCAATAGTTCTCTAAAATTATTGCATCCCCTCAAATATTTATTGTTCACTACTTCTGTCCATTCTTTCTTTGCCGGCATGAGGCGCCAAGCATTGGCTACCAAAAGAGCAGAGTTAAAATCCTTTAGTTTTCTCAGACCAAGACCCCCATCCCTTTTAGGCTTGCAGACCAAATCCTACTCTACCAACAAGATTCTCTTCTTCTCCTCAGATCCAGACTAGAGAAAACTTTTTTGGATTTGCTCAATTCTTTCTCTGATTTTGGTAAGAATTTTAAAAAGGGACATAGAGTAGACCGGGAGATTTTGGAGAGAAGATTTGATCAGCTAATTTTTTCTCGCCTGGCTAAGGGTAGCTCCTTTCCAGCCTGCCAATTTAGAGTGAAATTTGTCAACCAAGCTCTGCCAAAAAGAGTCCGAGATTCTTTTCTCATAAAGAGGTAACCCAAGATAAATGGAAGGAAGGGATTCCACTTTGCATTGCAATATGTGAGTAATTTTATGCTGCCTGGGTTCCGGGGTATTGAAGAAGAAGATCAAGCTCTTAGGCAAACTAATTTTCTGACCCAAGGCCACTTCATAATTCAATAGGATACTTCTCACCATGCGAGCTTCCTTGACAGAAGCTTCACCCATAATTATAGTATCATCGACAAATTGCTGATGAGAACATGAGGGTCCAAGCGAGGAAGGACAAAGACCTTTGAAGCTCCCTTGAAGAACCTCTTTCTGGATGTTTCTTCCCAGGACTTCCACCATGATGACAAACAAGAAAGGCAATATAGGATCTCCTTGTCTCAACCCTCTAGAGCTGACAAAAAAGCCCGACGGAGTTTTGTTGACCAGGACCAAGAACTTAGGAGCTAGGAAAAGTTGCCGGAGAAACTGAAGGGATTTCTCATTGAAACCAAACTTTCTCAGAACACTGGTAAGAAAATTCCAGTCAACTCTATCATAAGCTTTCATGAGATCCAGCTTGAGAAGGAAGCCCTCCTTCTTGTTCAACCCCAGGGAGTGAATGTTCTCTTGGACCGAAATGATAGAATCCAAGATTTGCCTTCCCGAAACAAACCCGCTCTGCCGCACATAAATTAGATGCGGGAGAAGGGTTTGGAGTCTACATGCCATAACTTTAGAAATGATCTTGAAAATTGAATTGTATAGACTGATGGGTCAAAAATCTACAAAGGAGTTGGCTCCAACCTTCTTAGGGATAAGCACAAGAAAAGTGGAGTTGAGTTCTTTAAGCAACCTCTTGCTACCAAAAATTCTTTAGTAGCATTGCAAGTATCTTTGGCAACAATCTCCCAAAAGGTGTGGAAGAAGAAGTGGGGAAAACCATCAGGCCCATGTGCCTTGTTACCTTCAAAGGAGAAGACAACTCCCTTAATTTCATCCTCAGAGGGGATTTTGGTCATCATCTTGTTGTCGATGTCGTTTACCACATTGGGAATAACCTGAAGCAAAGTGTTTCCCATATTATGATCCAAAGGTCCGTCAACATTTAGAAGAGAGGAAAAGAAAGACTTAGCTTCTTTCTGAATTTCCATTTCATCTAAGATGATCTTGCCCTTCAAGGAGATATTCTTGATTTTGTTAGTTGCTCTATTCTTCATAGTAGTTAAGTGGAAAAATTTAGTGTTACGATCTCCACTTTTCAACCAGATAGCTCTAGATCTTTGTTTCCAAATGTCTTCCTCTTTTGAAACAGTTTTATGGAGGGAATTAAGGAGGTCAATCTCTGCCTCCCTAGATTCTAGAGTCATACCGTCATTTTGAATTTCTCTCTGAATCCTATTCAGCTCATTTTTACAGTCTCCTTCTCCTTGAAAATCTGACTAAAGGAAGACCTGTTCCTTTTTTGCACATTACTTTTGACATTCTACAACTTCTTAGCCAACCTGTACATAGCAGTGCCTTCCACCTCAATATTCCACCATTCTCTGATCTTTTCCTTTAACTTTGGGTGATGTAGCCACATTTTTTCAAATCTAAAGGGGAATTTCTTCCGCTCACCCCTTTTATCAGTAGAGAGAACAATCGGGAAGTGATCAGACCCAAGTCTAGTGAGAGCGGATAAATCACAGGAATAGGATTCAAGCTAGTTATAGGAGATAAGGGCTCTATCCAACCTGACTTGTATGAGATTTTCCCTAATCCTTTGATTAGACTAGGTGAATTTGGCACCCTTAAGGTCCAGATCTAATAGGGCTTCATCATTCACAAAGTCCATCAGATCCATTCTGGAGTCCAGAGGTGCCGGAGATCCACCTTTTTCTCATCATCTTTGAGCGCAGAATTAAACTCTCCCATGACAAGCCATTTAGAGTCAGGGTTCAATCTTCTAAAAACACCAAGTCTTTGCTAGAGTTTCTTTCTAGCATTCTTATTATTAGGGGCATAGATATTAGAGATAACCCATGCCGTATTGTCTTTTTTATGAACAAACTTGGTAACAACCTGATTAGGGTCTGCCAGAACTAGGTAACTAGTGACACTTTTAGGATTCCATAGAGTGGCAACCCCTCCAGAGGCTCCCTCTGAGTTACAACCATGAAGGCCATAATCAACAAAAAATCTATTCTTGATAATGTCCAGCTTCTCAGTTTGGATCTTGGTTTCTTGAATAAGCAAAATATCGGGCTTGAGATCCTGGATTAGGTTAGATAGGAGGTCATGCTTATGACTGTTATTTAACCCCCTAATATTCCAAGAGAGGATCTTCATGATAAACCTGAGTTTGTGCTCTTAGAGCACATGTCCATGAGGGTTTTTTGCATCCCTCCTGCTATCTCCTTCTTGCTGTCTCTTTCTCTAATAGCAATTGCTGAAGGTCTCCCTGGCCTTCTCTTTTCCATTCCAACATCCGCCTTGGAAGATCTCCTAGTTGCTATACTGCTAAGGGGTAGGGTAGCTCCTTTTTTCTTCTTTCTACCCTTGACCTCCACAACGGGTATTTCTTCCATTGAGCTATCCTCGACAAACTCCACTAGTTGCTTGGTAGAGCAGGGGTCATGATCTTCACCCTTAGGAGTAAGGGGGACATCATAATTATCACCAAACTAAGCACCCTCCGATAAGCCCGATGCAGAGGCCATATTCTCACGTCGGGTTCTTCAATGTTAGAGATGATCAAGGCTCTCATCGGAGAGCTTTACCCAGGACTTCAAGGTTCTTCGCTCCTAGGGACGAATGAGATAATCACCAGTTCTGTAACTTTGGTATTGTTATATTTGATTAAATTGTTGATTATAAAAATTTATAATGTATTTATATTTATGTTATATTATAGTAAAAACAAATATTGTCACGAATAAAAAATTATTGTCAATAAAATATTTGCAATGGGAAATGAGACCATAATGTTTAATTTTAACATTACTTTGGTATTGTTATATTTGTATTGGTAATCTAAATTGCTAACTTAAAGTAAAAATTGAAATAAAACAATCCAACAACGAAGGAGTGGGTTGGATAAACAAGACAAAGGAGTCTGTATTTTTTAAGGTATGTTTAAGAGTAAGAACAAAATGGTTTAAAGTTAGTTATGTTTTTGACATTACAGGATTATTTAAAACAAATTATTATGAATAGAAAACTAAGAATTCAAGTGTAGAAGCACGATAGATTTTGTGAGTTCTTATATGCTTGTTTAATACTATTTAACTTTTTTGTTTACCGGGTATTATTTAACTTTTTTGTTTACCGGTATTATTTAACCTCTTGTTTAATTATTTACATGTTTTACAAATTGAGGACTCTTTAATTTGTTTATTGAGTAACTAAAGTAAATAATCAAAGAAAAAAGATATCTCACAAAAAAAGAAAAGAAAGAAGATATATCACTAAAAAATGCTCGCAGGCCTTGTGCCTTTGCTAAGCTGTTGTGCTCACAGGCTATAGGCCTCCGTTGGGCCAATGAGCTCGCAGGTTTGAACCTCTAGCATTGGTATTGGTGTTCATGCCATGGTGTTAATGCCCAGGGATATGGGGATGAGGTCCCCCGTGTTGGTTAGAGCTCTGGTCAAAAGCGTTCAAAGACCAAAAAAAAAGAAAAACACCACACCACAACTTTGCTATGTTGAAGTTAGTATACTAGCATGCATAAAAGGTATGGGGCATATTATCATTTTGAATTTATGTTGGGTTTCTAACTTGTTGAATTAATATTTCCTTCACTATAATATATTAACATTTAATTCTTATAAACAAATATATATGAATATTTCATTTTACGATGTTATAATAAATTTTATTATAAAAATATTATTAATTATATTATTTTATTGATATTTAACATATCAATATTATAATTCATATATGGCCATTATATTATTTTTGTATAAATATTAAATATTAATATATATTATAATAAATAGAATTATCATTATAATGTATTTATATTTATGTTATATTATAGTAAAATGAAATATTGATATATTGATGTAACCAAATAGCATAAGATTCAACACTTTTATTATTATTGCAAAAATATCCAGAAACTCAAAACTATTTTCAAATTATCTCTCTCATTCCATTCCATCCTCCAACTGATAATAAATACCAAGTTTATATAAAAACAAAAATTACCCTTTTTGGCAGATTTTAGCAACTTTCTAAAATTGCCATTTTTGTTAAATTCGCATCCATATCTGTATCGTCATGAAAATTGTCAATTATTTAAAACTAACTAAAAGAGGACTAATTGTCCACTTTCTAATCTAATTGCATGTAAAGTTCAAAAAATAATTAGAAAAAACAACTTGGAAAATCTTGAAAATCACTAAGACCTCATTTTGAGGACCTAGATGATCTAAAAAAATCTTGAAAAAGTGTCAAAATGATGACCTACCAAATTTGTCAGTTTGGTGTGATTTTCAATCAACTCCTCAAGATGCATCTACCCACCAAATTTCACCTCAAACGGACCCTTGGGTCAAAAGTTATGACCTCCATAAGTTTCTGCATCATATATATTTGTGTGATCGCAATAATTGCAAGTAGTAAAATTATATAATAAATGAAAATGAGACTCAAAATTTTGCAATATTAGACTAAAATTCACATTTTCTACATTCTCCAATGCAGACTCCATTGTAGTCTATGCTAACCAAACAAATATTAAATCAAACTCAAAATCAACTAGTCAATTCAAGAAGAGCATTGACCAATACATTCATTCCACATCAATATTAAACAAATATTTAATCTAACAAAAAAAAATCAACTACAAATGCATACTATTATTACAACACTACAAGGTGGCCACTACGTGGCACTTGTTAATCCTCTTAGGATTTTTTTTTTTGAAGTTATCAATTTACATTATTACTAATATAAATAAGTTATTAATATAATTATAATTAATAATTAAATATAATATTATATAATAATATTTAAAACAAGTGCCACATAGTGGCCATTACCTGCGTTTGTAGCGTAGTACTAATAGTATGTGTGTTGTGGTTATTAGGTGATGATGTTTTTGTTTTTTCTTAATTATAACTCTAAAATTTAAAATTTTGGAAATTAATAGATACAAAGTACTTGGTCAAAATATTTATCTTCATAGTTGTCTTATAGGTTTTTATGTTTATAGTCCATTAATTTTTTAAATGTAAACCTATATATTATTTTTGTAATACCAAATTTTAGAATATATTATTTATGTAATACCAAATTTTAGAGGTTACCAAGAAAGTTCCTATAACAAGTGTCATATAGTAAGTATGGTTGAAAATTAGTTTTGATTAAATTATGTGTTAGTATTTTTAATTAACTTATATATTTTTTAGATTATTAAATTGTCATTTTTTTGGATATTACATTATCTTCAATAACAATAAATTATTATATAATTATTTAGAAATAATATATATTTCATAAGTGAATTATATTTATAAATATAATATTTTTTTTGCTTGGTAAATTGCAGGCTTGGGGCCTGCTCCCATTGTATTATAGATTTAACAAAAACTTTGACAGAGTTTTGATCAGAACTATAAAAACCCCTTACAGTATGGAATAGGGGATAGACAAAATTCCTGTTCATAGAAACCCCCTACCCACCTACAGTAGAGATAACATGTATCTATACAACACTAAGTATTGTTGACTACACTCCTATGCCTACAAAACCTATTAAGCATTATCATCTTCTGCATAAAATAACTCCAGCACCTCCATTATCCAAGCATCCTCTGCCATGAGCCCAACGAGTTTCTTTAGAAAGGAGATCCCTTTCACAGCTCGCCTCCTTCTCCCTATGATCAACTCGGCCCCAACCTCCTCCGTAAAAGGTAGCCAAGTCACTGCATCTCCTGCCCAATTAATTTTGTGTAATTCATCCACCCTTGGGATGCCTAATCCCAACCTCACCAGATTCACGACCTCCTTCCAACCGCCACAGAAATCTTTCTCAACAAAGGCATCCATCAGGGTTTTAATGACCACCTTGTCTTCATCAACATCTAGGTGCAAGACTAGAAATATCGAGGCCAGATCAATACTAACCCTATACCTATGTTCTATAAACATGAATCTTTCACCCAACACCCATTCAATCACGAAGAGCACGATGCCACCCTTGGGCTTGAAGACTTGTCTTAGCCATTTCTTTGTTATGCACCCCAAGAATGACATCTGCTGCTTCATGCATGTTAACCTAATAGGGGTGTCCATGCCAGGTGATCACCAGCTATCAAAAACCACAAAAACTGAAGGAGACACTGCCCAACACCGAAGCCTAATGGACCGCCAAAAAACCCAATTCGCACACTTCATCCTCATCACTTGAATGCTTGGAAAAGACTGGTTGTCAGTCGAGATGGCTGGCATGCTCATTACTACTTACTTCCCACGAAGTATCTTGCTCCGCGTTGATTGCAAATTTGGCTAACTCGTCGGCCTCTTTATTGCCTTCCCTCAGCACATGATTAATCATCACATTTTCAAACCCCTCTAACATGATTAGCGCTTCTTTTAATAGGCAATTTAATTTCTAGTTGGCCATTCCCTTCTTTCTCAATGTGTTTGCCACTACTAGGGAGTCCCCCTCAATTTCTACCTTCTTTACCTTGAGAAAATTGCATAAGTTGAGGCCCAAAGTGAGAGCCAAAATTTCGGCTTTGTTATTAGTTCCATCTTAGACTTTTTTGGCCAACTTTCCTAGGATTTTCGCAATTGTGATTCCGCACTAGGCAGCCAATTCCAAAAGCACCTAGATTCCCTTTAGAGGCACCATCGAAATTCATCTTCACCCAGCCTTCCGGAGGTGGCATCCATTTTGTCCCCTTTCTCTTCCGACGAGCATCAACACCCCTTTTATAAATATAATATTATTGATATATAAAATAAATATTGTAGAATATCAAAATTCTTCATAATTTAGTTATTACTATAATGTAGTCATAATAGTTATATAGAAAATTTAACTTATAATAAAAAGTTATAGATAATAGTTTTTAAAAATAAATAATTAATGAGTTAAAAATAAATATGTTTTAAATCTATGTGTGGGCTTTAAATAGAATCCAAATATTTCATCCAATAATTTTTCAAATAAATAGTATTTTTCATTATTTATTAAAGAATATGCATGTTAATAGTTGAAAAAATAAATATTGACATTGATTTTTAAAATACTTAAAAGGTAATTGGAGATAGATAAAATGCTTGTAGTGTTTGACTTCATTTTTCTTTCATAAAGTTAATTTATCATGCCCAAAAAAATATATTTACGCCGAGAGGCATTCTACACTCACAGCACGGGCTAAAAGATTCAGATTCCTGTAAACAATTAAGATTCAGATTCCCATGTAAACAAAATTCATAAAATGTGTAAATAAATAAATTCGTGGAAGCCAAATGGATAGAAAAATAGAAAAACTTGGGTAGTTAAACAAAAAATAAATAAATTTGACAAAAAATAAATAAATTCGTGGAAGCCAAATGGATAGAAAAATAGAAAAACTTTGGGAGTTATGGAGTGAAATCTTTATTACGTTTGAAGATTATGAAAAGTCTCACAGCATAGTCTCTTTAAATTAACTCATGTGAGCATATCAAATATTCTAATTGCAAGTAATTTATAAATGCCAACAAATTGGAAGATATCTCTCGGCGTACTGTAGATATATTTTTTTAAATATAAATATACTAGTTATTTATGAGTAGTAGTTTCCATGTGTGCCATGTAACAAATCAATAAAATACATCATATAAAACTTATAATTAAATTAAATTTTGTTACATTTACTTTAGTTTTTCCTCCTTCTAAATTTAGGCATTTGTCTCCTTAAAAATGGAAACATAATATCCAAAACAAATCCGCATCCTTAAGAGCTCAAAATTTGAGCCAATCAAATGATTATAATTAGTTTTCTCAATATTATTTGTTAAAAAAAATTCATGTACACTATGGAAAAGATTAAATATTTGTTTAATATAAAAAATTATTCCTTCTGATTGGTTTGTTTTAAAAATATTAATCACTAGATAAGTAATGTTAAAATGAATATTTCATTTTACTATAATTTATATTTACATTATATAAATTTGCATAATTAATAATTTAATACAAATTTTATTATTAATAAATATAAGAAATAAAAATTGGACTGAGGACGGAGCGTTGGCAAGGAAAGTTTTTTTTGCTCTGCATATTTTTGAAATTGGCCACCATTGTCTCTCTAGGTTCATATCGCACTCTAGGCGCAGGAAGTATAGCCTTTTTTTTTTTTTCTTTCTGTACACCTGCATTTATTGCAGCTTCTTGGCCATTTAAATGCCTCTTACCGCTTTTAACCCAGCATTTGTTGCTGGTGTTGGTGGTTCTTCGGCTCTGAACAATGGCTCCTCCACTGACCAAGCATCCCCGGAAGTTTGTTCTGAAGGTGTTCCACGGACTCTCCTACTGATGTGATCTTACCATCACATGAATTTGATACTGCTTGTTTATGGTTAGAGTAGTATACTCTCATTGTTTATTTTATAGCGAGAACTCCCCCTGAATCTATGCTCAAAGAATGGGTCCAAAAGGCTTGGGTCCCTCATGGGGTCCGCCTTGATATGGTCTAGAATCTGACCAAAGGCTTTTTCCTTTTCCGCTTTGCGGAAATTAGCCATGTTCAAGCAATTTTGAACCATGGCCCTTGGTATGTTCGGTCTTCCCTATTGGTCTTCAACAGTGGACACGAGATTTTGTGGCCTCTAATGATACCAAACATAGAGTTCCTGTGTGGATTGAATTCCTTGGTTTTCCTTTGCCCTGTTTGCATTTCCTGCATGACATTGCCTCTTCTTTAGGAAGAGTTATTTGTGTTGAACCTGATAGGTTCTTTCAAGCACGCCCTCAAAAGCGTGTCTGTGTTGAGGTGGATCTTTCGAAAGACCTCAAGGAATTTATTGGCATTCAAATTTACCCCCTTCGACACACCCAAAAAGTCACATACTTCAATTTGCCCAATACTTGCTATCACTGTCAGTCAATAGAGCATAAAATTAGGGATTGTCCTCTTGCTGTACCTAGAACCTGGGTTCCTCCCAGGGAGACTATATAGGCACACCCTGTAGCAAACCATGTAGTAATTATGCCCAAGGAGGTGGTTTCTAAACCAATAGACACTTGGGCTACTATTACCAATTGCAAAAACAGAGTGAAACCCTCTACGGATGTTCTTAAACCCTTCAAAGTAGTTAAAGAGGTTTCAAAGCTTTCAGCGAATGGCGGGAAGGACAACAATAAGAGTCCTCTTGTGCTACCTTCACAGCAAGCATCACCGCCAAAGGCAAGAGCCCGTGTCAATTCTTATGTGACGCCTCGCAGGCGCTCTCGTAGCCGTGAGCTTCCTAGGGAGGGAGAAATTGTTCATGAGCTTAAAAAACATCAAATCCCTCCTCTCCAATTTGGGCCAAACCCCACCGACTTTCTTCAAAATAGTTTTGCTTCATTTGGAAGCCTAGATTCTGGGGAGATGGTGGAGGATTTTAAATGAATTTTCTCTCTTGGAATGTTAGAGGTCTCACTGACCTCTCTAGGAAGTACTCTGTTTGTGATGCTCTCCATCATTATGTTTCTCTTGATGTTCTATGCCTGCAAGAAGTTAAAGTCACAGGCTTTCTTTTGTCTTCAATTTGCCGTTGTATTTAGCCAGCCAGTAAACTATTTTCCACCGCCCATGAGGCTAGCAAAGGTGGTGTAACTACTCTTTTGTCCCCTCGGTGGCATGATTCAGTGGTGGATCATGGGGTGGATCCCACCAACTGGTTAGTTTGGACGCTTCTTAATATTAATAATCACTCTTTTGGGATTATTAATGTCTATGCTTTAAATGATGCATCAGAAAGATCTGCTTTGTGGTGGTGGATTGCGGATTCATTGCCCATGGCCATGTGGCTTGTTTTGTGGAGATTTTAATATGGTTGAAATGGCTACTGACAAGAATGGTGTTCTGCCTTTTCGGTGGCCAGCTGGTGAAAGAGAGGAGTGGTTCCATATGTGTAATAAATTGGGATTTTTTATCCTTATGTTGGCCGCTGTCACTCCAGTCCTTTATGGCATACTTGGTGCAATTTTTGGGCTGGAAATAACAGGGTCTTTAAACGCCTTGATCGTGCTATGATTTTTGCACAATCTTTTTTTAACTTCTCCATGTCATCCACCCTTCCTGTGCAATCGTTAGTGGATATGACATTATCAGATCACTTTCCAATTCAGTTTGCCATTGAGTGGCAACTCACTCAGCCACGCACCATGAAATCTCATTTTTTTCTAAACACTTCCTTGCTTGCTCATCAACCCACCTTGGCACACATTTCAACTGTTTGGAATTTAGAATGTCGCCGTGGCATGCTACTGGCTGGATTAAGTGGTGGAATGATGCTATTACCCGCACAACGAGGTTTCTTCGCATCTGTGGCCGTCAGCTGGCTAATTTCAGGAGAAGGGCTTATGAAGCTATTGTCACTGCTTTGAAATTTGCTTTTGAAGCCTTAGCTGCTAAGCCTTTTTCTCCTTCTAAGCAAGTCCTTGTTGCCAATTTACGGTATCAAAAACAAATGGTTGACTGCCATGCTGCTAGAGGAGCGCAACTTAAAGCCAGAATGCACTGGCTAAAAATTGGGGACCGTGTTTCTAAGGAGTTCTTTCTTGCTCTTCGAGCTAAACATTCCTCACACGGTATTAAGCAAATCAAAGAGGACAATGTTGTTCATACAGATCTGCCAGACATTCTCCAGGCTTTTGTAAGACATTATGAAAAAAAATTCACTACTCAAGATTTCACTCCTGAGCGACAAATTACTTTGCAGGATTGTCTTGCTGTTGTTCCAAATAGGCTGTCCTCAACCCAGACTCGCTTTTGTGATCAACTTTTGACCATTGAAGACCTTAAAGAAGCTGTCTGCTCTATGGAAGATGGGAAAGCGCCTAAAATTGATGGCTTTCCTTGTGAGTTCTACAAAGCCCTTTGGGATTGTTTAGGAAAAGATTTACACAATATTTACCTTGAAGCATTTCATTCCAATTCTTTAGGAAATATTATAAATCAAGGAAACATTAAGTTCATCCAGAGGATATTTGCAACTGGAGGCCTATTACCCTCCTCAATGTCTCCTATAAAATTATTGCTAAAGCCCTTTCACTCAAACTCCGCAACCTGCTTCCTTTGATTGTCTGCCCTGAACAAACATGCTTCATTAAGTCCAGATATATATTAGATAATATCATTGCACTTTGGGAGGGAATGGAATGGGATTGAAAATCAAACCAAAAAGCAATTTAAAAAAAATGATTTTTCTAAGGCTTGTGATCGCATTGAATGACACTTTATCCTTGCAATGCTTACAAGATTAGGGTTTGGACCCTCTTTTATTCAATCTGTCAAAATTCTCTTTTTATATGCTTCTACTTGCATCACTATCAATGGCCACCAGTCTCATACTTTTGGCCTTTTCAAATCAATCTGCCAAGGATGCCCTCTTGCCCCAAGCCTGTATGTTCTTGCAGCAGAAGGTTTTGGTTATCTTCTTGCTCATTCCGTTTCCAATAGGCTTGTTCATGGTATTTCTTTACCAAATTCTTCCATCCAGCTGGTCAATGGTCATTTTGCTGATGACTCCTTTTTAACCTTATTGGAAGAAGAAAATTCAGTTAAAAATGCTCTTGGTTGTCTGGAGACCTTTTGTTTGGCCTCAAGTTCTTCCATTCAGTGGCACAAGACGTTATGCTATAGACAGTCCATACTTCCCACTCCTCATTGGCTTTAGCAATATGGTTGTCGCTGGGTTGGCCATGGTGAAATTTTTAGATTCCTGGGTATTCCTTTTGCATTCCAAGGCACTTTTGCCACACTATGGCAAGCTGTTCTTATCCGTGTGGAGCAAAAACTTGCAGTCTGGATTACTAAGCCTCTTTCACTGGCTGGTAAATTCTAGGTTTGTTCTAAGATCTTGGCTACAACCCATGTTTATTATTCTTCTTATTGGGCTCCTTCAAAAAGCTCTTATGCCAAACTGGAAAAACTCTTATGGGATTTCCTATGGACCTCTTCTGATACTCGCCATGGTTTTCACCGTGTTGCATGGGAATTTTGCTGCCTTCCTAGATATTTTGGAGGACTTGGTATTCTTTCTACTCACTGCCAAGGAACTGCCTTGGCTGTCAAATGGATTGTTCATGCGCTCACTAGTTGTGAGGCATGGAAGGTTTTACTTTGGCATAACATTGAAATGGGACATCCTATGCACAAACTAGCTTGGAAAGGAATTGGTTTTTCTACTCTCCTTGTCATGAGAGAACCAATTCAAATCTCAAGTACGTTTGTGTTTAAGAGCATTTGGAAAGCCTGGGAAAAAATTAAACCTTGGTTATGTTGGTCTGGTGATGGTTTTCGTGTTGGTCTTTCATTCAATCACCTTAATATTTGGTGGTCACCTCTCCTAGCTTCTGCATCTCAACCTTTGGCTAAATTGCAAGGTTTAAAGGCTCTCAAATTTCACAAAAAAGGTGTTCAAACCATTCAAGATATGTTTCACAGGCCCACTATGAGCCTTTTGGCTTGGGAAGCAATCCGTGTAAAATTTTCTCTTTCAAAAGTTGATAAGCCTACTTATGATAGAATCATCATGGCTATTCCACCTAAAATGTTGCATAAGGTTGGAATTCAGTCCAACAAGCCATGGTGGAAGGACTGGAAATGGTATCCAAACACACCTTTGCATTATTTCAAGCCATAGATGGCTTACAGGTGGCTTTCAACTCATTTACCCATGGCTGCCACACTTAATAAGCGCTGGCTTATTCATAGCTCTTTAAGTCTTTGGCATTCCAGGTTTAAAACTATTTGGTCTACCATTCTTGAGCCAAAACTTGCTCATTTTGCCTGGTGCATTCTCTTTCTAGGCTTGCCTGTTGGTACTAGGTTGTTTCACCTTGGGGTCCAGGATCCCCGTTGTCCTTTTTGTGGACAAGCTGAAACGATTCAGCATCTCTTCTGGTATTGCACCAGAGCTCAGCAATTCTAGTTATGGATTCATGATTTTTTTCCCTTTTAGACCTGAGCCATTAACTTGGCAAATCATCCTGCTAGGTGATTCACCCAGGTTTCCTAAAAAATTTACTCAAATCTGGCATATTTTTCAGGGTGGAGATTTTATTTGCATTATGGAAAGATCGTAATTCTTGTATATTTTCAAAAAGCAAAATTGGAATTTATGTTTCTCTGTACATTAAAACTATTATCTGTTCTAATGTTCTTCTGCAGATTCAAGTGCAAGCTAACAAAGTTTCCTTGGAAGTGGCTCACTTACAAGAGTTGTTGGATCATTGGGGGAATGCTCCCTGCACTGTGGCTCATGTTCCTTCCTCACCGTCCTCTATCAGAGCTTGCTCTCCTAACAGACGCATAAGTGGTTTGGCCAGAGATTCTCGGCCTCGCTCCCAGCATGCGCTGCGTCGCGATGCTCATCGGCGAAGGCGCTCGGCCTCTCCACATCCGTGTGGATGGACCTCTGGCTGTGCTACTAGTGCAGCTAGGGATAACATGGGGTGGCCTGTTATGGATAATGCTGGTAATGCTGGTTGGCCTGCAATGGACAATGCACGATGGAATGCTCCTAGTTCTTCTCATCCACCAACTACAGGGTGGGATAATACTAAGGTTTTCCCTCAGTTAAATTTGGCTATCTCACCTTAGCACAAGGAGCCAAATGTTCAGAATGAAGAACACGAAAATGAAGATGGTTGGGTTGTGCCTGATGTCAACCCAGATCCCGTGGACATTTGGGGGAAACTGGATGACAGGGATCTGGCATCTGCAAGAATGGCATTGGCTGCTTAATTCTATTTTTTCTTTGTTTTTATATGTGTCCTATACCCTTTGATACTTTGTTCTAGATCTTTTTGGGCTTAGCCCATGTTGCTCTCGGGGTGTGTCTTTTAACCACCTGTTATTTTTTTGTGAAGTGTTATTTTATTTTAATAGATAACTTGCATTTTCATAAAAAAAATAAATTAAATAATCATATTAATATGAATATTATATATATTTTTAAAGATAATGCGCCTGGTAAACTTTCTAATGTGACCGGTGACGCTGGCGCGACACGCCCTCCAGCTCCACACTAACGCTTTTGCCCAGAGTGATGAACCGGTGAGGCCACAACATGGGGGACCTCATCCCCAAGAAGGAACACTTCAAACCTGCGAGCTCGTTGGCCCAGCGGGGCTTTGAACTCTGGTGGCCGCCACTACAACCGAGCGACTTAACCACTAAACCAAACCTTTAATGGCAATATGAATATTATATTAATATGAATATTACACAATAAAATAAATTAATATTTAGATCACTATAATATATTAATATTTAATATTTATATAGAAATATCGATAATATTTCATTTTACTATAATATAACATAAATATAAATACATTATAATGATAATTCTATTAATTTGTATAAACACTAATTTAATATAAATTTTATTATTACGATATAATTAATTATATTATTAATATATAATTAATTATATTATTTTATTGATATTTAAAATATCAAAATTATAATTAATCTATACAATGAATCAATATTACAATATATACAATGAATTAATATTACACAATACGATATATTAGTATTTACATCACTAAAATATTAATATTTAATATTTATACACAAATATATATCAATATGTAATTTTACTGTAATATAACATAAATATAAATATATTATAATGATAATTCTATAAATTTGTATAATCAATTCGCCCGATAAGCGGCCAAAATGATGAACGATGCAAAAAGAGTAATAAGTTGGGTTGGGGGATGTGAGGTGACGGATGGACAGGTGAAGTGTGAGTGTTGACGCAACCTCATCATATCGTTGCATGGAGTGATAGGTGATGGGTGTATTGAACTGCCCGAGGCTAGGGGTTGTTTGCATTTCAATCTTTCTTCCTCTTTGCTTGTAGCTATTGGTCTTTCATGGGATTGAAACATGGCTTCTAGTAGTGGTGGTGGGGATTTGTAGGGTGAAGTGGGTTAAAGGATGATGAGAAGGGGAAGAAGGTGGATGCCAAGAAACCTAGGCGATAGTTGAGGAGGAAGGGAGGGAGTAGGATGGTGGAAGGAAGGAAAATGCTAGGGGAGAAGCTGGTAAGGAAATATGCAGTGATGAAGATGTAGAAGAAAATGTCGAGTGAGGAGGCTATGGCGAAGTTTATCAACATTTTTGAATAAGATATTAAGAAATCGATACTATGAGAATGGTTGGGTAGGTTGCTGAAAGTTCCAAAGGAGGTTGATGGTGTCGAGGGTGTGAAGGTCCTCTCATCCATGGCCCAACTGCTTCTAGACTTGGGTACTTCACGCGGTTGCTGGAATGAGTTCGGGGCAACCCAATCTCTATCAGTGGCTACAATGCTTTCAATTGTTGCTTCGTCAATCCTAATTCATGAAGACATGATTGTAGCTACAAAGATGGCGGAAGCCAATATGGAGTTGATTATGGGTCACTTGCATCACATTGGGGAAAGATAGTTAGACACCAAGAAGGCTCTGGATGGTATTGCATACAAGTTAGGGGTACCTGTGCCGAAGCACCCACATCCTCCTTCTTGTGTGGCTGTGATTCTGAGAATGATGTGGTGGAGCTTGATGGTTCTGATGGGGTTTAGGATCTACTGGTATGTTTTGTTTATTTTTTTGCCAATAGGAATATGAGGCCTACGTAATTTGCCTCTTCCTTCTATGAACTTGAGGGTTATGGGGCACGTAAGGGGCTTGGAGTAGATGGTTGCTTTATGATATGTTTTAGATATCGGTATTGTTTCTTCTATGGATATAGTAGCTTAAGTGGGTTTTTTACCCATTTCTGTTACATGTTCCTGGTCCTTCAAAACCAGGTTATTATAGCAAAAAAAATTGTATAATCAATAATTTAATATAAATTTTATTATTAATTATATTATTTTATTGATATTTAATATATTTCCAAAAAATGAAAATGTAGAAAAATAATTCATTAAGCAGCCAACGAATTTGATAGAGAAATTGCCCTTTGCATTTGGAACATTCTGAAAAATGAATAGTATCCTCCTTTAATTAATACCATCTTTGATTGCCCAATTTTGAGGTTGCTCTATGATTTAAGTGACACATAATGATGTAGACACATATAGCATAAAGAATGTTCCAATTGCATTATTATAAATTTTCACTAAGAAATCCCAATTATCAGATGAAAGGAAAAAAAAATACAATGTTTGGTCTTAAAAATCTAACCCTAAACAACTAGTAATAAAATCCACTCCAAAATTCCCATTACCCATTATTACTTATTATCTACAAATGAAGAAGATAAGGAAATGATGGGAGAAAGTTACGGTGTGAAGTGCCAATGTGGGATGGATGAAATAAAAGAGAAACTTTGGAAAAACATAATTTATGTTTTTTTTGGTGCTTATTGATGCTTAAGTTTAGGATCACGACTCCTTCATTTTAGTGTTTTTGTTACACTAAAAAAAGTATTTCAGTGTTTTCCACTCTCAATACTTCAAAGTTTTTGACCAATCAAAATTCTTCCAAACAAAGAGAAGCCAAAAATAATTTTAAAAACATTTGTAATTAAAAAATTGCATGTATAGTTTATAAATAATAGCCATAAACTATACGTGTTACAAAATTCTTCAATTTAATTGGTGCACAAAAAAAACTATTAACCACAGTTAAGTGATTTGATTACAATAGTAATGTGGAAGGGCCATGTGAGGTGGAAATTGAAGTAATTAAATAAACTATTTAATTAGATGCAAGATGGAAATTAAATTAAATAATTTTAATTAGGTATGAGATAAATTAGATTAATTAAATAATATAATTATTTATTTAACTAATAGTGAACTAAATTAATTAAATAATATAATTATTCAATTAATTAATGACGGATTGATTAAATGAAGCAAGAGGGTACTCCTCTCTTGACAAAATTACAAACAATTGGCAAACAAACTCACACAACCAAATATACATTCACATGGGCAATACTCTGCCCAACACAATAAAAGATTGCAACCAAAATTATGATGTTATTTATTCAAAACAAAATTAATCTGCAAGAATGTTACAGATATGGCCTTCAATGGCCTTCTCAGCTACACAAGACAATCTACTCACCACTCTCCTTTCGCACAGATCTTCCTCCCAACACTCCAGTTCTCCCTTCTCTTCTCTTTGTTGTTCTATGCCATCATTCCAACCCATATGGTAGCAAACTTATGTAGGTATTTACTCTTCTTATTAGCAGCAAATTGTAATTTCTTCCATCTTGTTTTTTGTTTTGGCATTAACCACTTCAAATCTTTTCCTTCTCTTCTATGCAACCACCATCAATTTCTATTTTTGCTACACTTTAATCCTTCTTTCTGGATAGAGGAAAATATATTTTGTAATTTAAACCAGTCTCAAAGAGGCATTCCAAACACTATAGTGTCCACACCTCTCCTATGTGCATTCTCTTATTTCCACATTCTTGTGAGGCTGCATACACTATTTGAAAAAAAATTCCAAACATGTGACTTCAACTCTGTGTGGAATCGGGTGCCGCAGGCAAAAATTTTTAAACTTCTCAAAATTCAATGAAAATTAGCAAGTAGGCTCGGAATGATGTCCCAAGGTCCCATCAAAGAATGCCCCTGCAAAAATATTCTGCTCTAGCTCTTAAGGATTTTTGGGAATAAATTTCATAAAACTACCTGTTGTGCTCCGAAGACAAAGTACAACAAAAAATGAAAACTTGCGAATTTTGACTCGCCACTTACTCCAATAGCCAAGAGATGCCAAATGAAAACCAAATCACAACAAAAATGAAACCCAAACCTCACACTCTGTTTTTGGTTGATGTTGATCGCCAGTCTGCCCAGATGCTCCTGCATCATTAAATAACTAACAATGAACTAGATTAATTAAATAATAACAATTATTTAATTAATTAATGATGAAAATGTTAGTACAGGATGGGCTTAATTAGGATGATGTCAATAGAATGTCTCTAGGAGCAATAATAGATAAATTTAGGTGTCTACATTTGCCACTCTTCGAAGTGTCGTTATGACTAAAAGTCATTGAGACTAAGAGGAGCAACAATGTTTCTAAGAGAAGATAAAACATGATTACCATGGTGGGATGGTGACGGTGAAAAGTTGTGCTTGGGATTTGACTTAAGATTTTACTTGATTAATTAATTTATTGGGTGGATTGGTTGATTGGATTTTGAATTTAAGATGTCCCAAGCATTTAAGGATGAATTAGCGATGGTGCATAAGTGCTCCCTCAAGAGGGTAAGTAGATGCAAAGGATGTGGTTGGGCTCTCAAAAGAACAAAAGGATCAAGAAAGAGGCTTGTCCAAGATGCAAAGGGAAAGGAGGGCTAAGAAAAGAAAAATGGAGGGGAGGGGTGAACAATAGGTGATGATCAAATTGGCTAGTTAGTTAGAGAAATATTGTGAGAATTGTAGATAAGTCCATGCTAGTGATTTTGAAGAAATTTCAAGATGTGTTGAGCAACCTAAATTTGATATAGCATATGAAAGTATGCATTAAGGTATAAGGAACCCTGATGATGTTTTATCATAGGTGTGAAGGATCGACTCGTGCATGCAAGCAAAAATACAAAGAATAAAGATGCCCCAACAAACATATTGTTGAGGCACATCATGATATAATGGACCATGATGACCTTGGTAGAGTATGTTGTAGGACTAAGTTAAAAAACAAACAAACAAGAAAGAAAAGTAGATAAAAAGACACATAACGAGCTACCTCTCATCAAATTGAAAAACTAAGTCACGGATTGTTGTGATAGTGAGTAGTGATGCCAAATTTAGAAATGATATATCCATAAATGACATGATGGAACTTTGAACAAGGATTTTGTCAAGAGGAAAAGGTAGTTACGTATGTGAGGTCAAGTGAGTGTGTGTGAGGGAAGTGATTGTTTTCCTTTTAGCGAACACATAGTGACTTTTTCTAGGTTGTGCATGTTTCTGTGTGGTATGGCTATTGAGGATAAAGTGATAATAGGGCACATGTCATAATGTCAAAATTTTTTATTAGAGATAATCAATGTGCCTATTTGAAGCACAAATCAAGAGGCAAGGCAAGGCATAGCCAAAGGCAAAAATGGACATGGGTGGATGAATGCAAAAAAGATTAAGACAAAGGATGCAAGCAAAACTGTATGGAACAACCAGGGTGAGTTGTGTAGTAACTTGCCTCCAAGTACAAATGATGTTTGTGGATAGGAGAAACTAGGTTTACACATGATGCCCAAAAGTGAGTTTTCACCATAGTACTTGCCCAAGGTGCCATCAAATGGTTTTCACCAAAGGGTGATTTTTCTCTTTACTTTTTTGCTTTTTATGTTTTTTTGCTTTTCTGGTTTTATGAAACTACTGCTACTAGATTATGCATGGAATCACTTAAGATGTACACTGTTCATAAGTTCCTCCAACTCTTGACCTTTAGGTGTTGCTAGCTTGTATGCTCTTGATCCATATTTGGCAATGATGACATAGGGAGCCATTTAATTTGGCTCAAATTTTCCTTTTTTCTTACAGTTGTGTTCTCTTGGTTTTCCTTTAGCACAAGATCACTAACTTCAAATTCTTTGGTTTTTATGCACTTTTTGTAGCTATGACGCAACCAATTTTGATATGCTTTAAGGTGATTTAGCACATTAAGCTAATGTTCATCAAGAAGCTCTAATTCATGCAGTTGTGCCATTCTATAGTCTTCATTAGTGATGAGGTCATGAAAATAGATGTGCAAGGATGGTAGCTCAATCTTAATTGGCAAGATGGATTCAATGCCAAAGATGAGGGAATAGGGAGTGGTGCCAATAGGTGTATGGATGCTAGTGTAATAGGCCCATAAGGTGAGATAGAGTTGAAGATGCCAATAACAACCAACATCATTGATAATATTTTTAAGGATTTTAATAAGGACCTTGTTAGATGCCTCCACTTGACCATTTCCTCATGGGTAATAAGGTGTAGACCACTTGTCTTTGATGTGAATTTTTTCACAAAGGGATTGGACTTCATGATTTTTAAAGGATTTACCATTATCTGTGATATGGTAGTAGGGATACCACAATGATATATGAATCATGAGTCAAGATGCAAGGCAAGGCCTAGCCAAAGGAAAAAAAGGACATGGGTGGATGAATGCAAAAAAGATTAAGACAAAGGACTATATGGAACAACCAAGGTGGACTGTGCATTAACTTGCCCCAAAGTACAAAGGATATATGTGGATAATGGAAACCAGGTGTTTACTCATGACGCCCATGAGCGAGTTTTCAGCATAGTACCTGCCAAGGTGCCATCAACATGCTTTTCACTAGAGGTTAATTTTTCTCTTTACTTTTTTGCTTTTCTATGTTTTTTTTACTTTTCTGGTTTTATGAAACTACTGCTGCTAGATAATGAATGGAATCACTTGAGATTTACAATGTTCATAAGTTCCTCCAACTCTTGACCTTCAAGTGTTTCTATCTTGTATGCTCTTGATCCATATTTGGTAATGATGACATAGGGAGCCATTCGATTTAGCTCAAACTTTCCCTCTTTCTCACAATCTTGATATGCGTTCTTCTGGTTTTCATTTAGCGCAAGATTGTTGACTTCAAATTCTTTGGTTTTTATGCACTTGTTGTAGTTGTGACATAGCAGATTTTGATATGCTTTAAGGTGATTTAGCGCAATGAGATGGTGTTCATCAAGAATCTCTAGTTCATACTATCGTGCCACTTTATATTCTTCATCAGCGATGAGGTCACAAAAAGAGATGTGCAATGATGGGAGCTCTATCTTAATTGGCAAAATGGATTCAACCCCAAAGATGAGGGAATAGAAGTGGTCCCTATAGGTGTACAGATGTTAGTGCATTGGGACCATAGGGTGAGATAGAGTTGAATATGCCAATCACAACCAACATCATTGATAGTTTTTTGAGGATTTTAATAAGGACCTTGTTAAATGCCTCCACTTGACCATTTCCTCATGGGTAATAAGGTGTAGACCACTTGTCTTTGATGTGAATTTTTTCACGAAGGGCTTGTACTTCATGAGTTTTAAAGGATTTACCATTATATGTGATAATGGTAGTAGGGACACCATAACGACATAGAATGTGGTTGAGGATGAATTTTTTTTGTTGACCAGTCACATAAGTAAGAGGATTTGATTCAACTCACTTAATGAAGTATTCAATGGCAGTGATTATATGTTATGGCCATTGGAGGAAGAGGGATTTATTTTGCCATTGAGATCAAGCCCCCATGTGGAAAAAGGCCATGAATTGATGATGGGCTAAAGTGATTAAGAAGGCATGTGAATTAGATCTCCATGTTTTTTACATGTTGTACATTTTCTAAGATATTGACATGCATCATGTTCCATGATGGGCCAATAATATCATGTTCTCAACAATTTTCACTAGGACCATGCCACTAGTGTGCACTCTATATATGCCATCATGAACTTTTTTGATAGCTAAGTTTTCTTCCTCCAATTCTAAATATTGTAACAAGGTGCCATCATAACTCCTATGAAAAAGTGTGCTACCAAGGAGGGTGAAATGAGATGTTCATTGGATAAAGAATTTTCACTATTAGATGAAAGGTTGGATGGAAGGGTTTGAGTTTGTAGGTAGGTGTAAATGTCATGATACCATGGGGAGTTGGGACCAACAACTTTACATATCATTTCTAATTCAGGGATGTTATGTAAAGCCTCACAAATCATGTAAAAGCATTTAAACCAACTCAAAAATAAATGAAGTAAATAATCCACTTAAATACAATCATCGCAATAACCAAATTCAAAAAGATGTAAATAATCCACTTAGATACAACTTTCAAAAATAAAACATGCAATTAATCCGCTTAATCACAATATCTCAATAAAAAGATAATCTTATAAAAAATAAATTCTCAATGTCAATACAATCATACATATTCACATGTCAAATCCAGGTAATAAGCACTATGAATCAATATACATAAATCCTTTGGCAACATGCCATAATTCATCCAAATAGGTACAATAACAAGTACATCAATAAATAACAAATCAACACACTCTCCAGCTACACGAACCAAGTGGTCCACCACCTGCAAGCCGAGAGACGGGAACATGACGCAGGTGCTTTTCTACCCAACCATGAAGTATTTACACTTCCCCGGATCCCTTCTTGAAATGAAGGAAACCCAGCCCTGCACGAAATGTCTAGCTACCTGGTAACAACTGCAGGAGGAAACACCCAATGCATGCCTGATGTCTAAATATGCAATTCTATGTAATGAAAAGCAAATTGTCTCATAATAGGATGTGACAGAGATATCAATAAATAAGTTTTGCTAGACCATAATAATCTATTTCAATGTCATCTCGATTATGCATAATCATTTAAGTAACCAGGTCAATTCCCAAAAAGAGGAAAAGCCATCTCTGAATATCCACATTTGGCATCCTAGTCCCAAAAGTAACCCAACACATTTCCTATATAAAGCTACTTCTTTCCCCAAGAAGCAAGAAAATAAAATAATCATAACTTCAAGAATTCAATAAATCAAATTAATCCCTTTTCCCAATTCCACAAGTAAGGAAAAATACACTTTCAACAATAAACCGTCTTTCGTTCATACCATTGAAACCATAATGTCATTAATTTAATATAGTTTCTAATCTTGTAATTCAGTCACAATATCTTTAATAATAATGATTCTAAGATAATAATCTGTCCTACTGTCAAACTAGTGATAGGATCTACTCTGTTTTCTCTAATTAGTTTATATAAATATTTATTCTCAATTAAATTCCCTCCTGTCATTCTAGTGACAGGAGCTATGACATAATAAATAAAACACAAAATTGGTAAATGCCTACTTGTCATCCAAGATAATGGCTCAATATAGGAATTTACATAGCAGTAACTTATTTTTAGATTATTCTAGCTTACTGTTATTATGATTTTAGGAGACTAATTCGTTTAAACATGCAGTTTACGCACATAATTCTTCCTAAACCTTCCTGTTGCTGTGGCGACAGGAACTATAGCATAATCTAATAACTAATTTTCAAAGAACTATGTTGAGATCTGATTTATGTTAATTCAATGGTCTCTGTATTGAGTGCTTCTGGATTAAACTGTGCTGGAGTTTTTTCCTCAAAACTCTAGCACAGTTTAATCTAGAAGCACTCAATACAATATCATGGACTGTGGAAAATTAATGGTTTCCATCAATGGTCTCTACCGTCTCTTGTTTTATCTTTGTTTAACAGTTTTAACAAGTTTCTCTGCTAGCTATAAGAATATCTTAATTCAGTCACAAGCACAATGTCATTTAGCTACAGGAATTAACCAATTTTATATATTTCAAGAAGTCAATTGCTGCACTGTCATGGTTTTTAGCCAAACAAGAAAAGAAATACAGACATACTAATATTGGATAGGAAGTTAACATCATAGATATGGGGTTTTGTTTATAGCTTTCCTAGGCCATGATCTCAACCATGGGAAATTACATCCATTTGCACAGTAAGAAAGAAATCAGCAGATCTCAGGTAAGCATAGCTAAAAGAATAAAGAAGCAATTTTTATGTTTAAAAATATCAATCATCATAGATGAATAGCAGGCTATAGGAAGTCAGCGACCATAAGGATTGGTCGACTTGAGACAGGGGTCAACGACTTGCAACAAAGGCGGCCAGTTTAACATGGGCGGCCATAACGTAGGAAACGACTAGCCAAAAGATGGCAACCAAGCTATGAGAGATGGGTAGAAAATAAAGAAGTGACAAGCATTTAAGCAGAACACAGGTCGCCTTAAACAATCACTCAACAAAAAATGTAGAAAAACCATATTGTTACAATCATTGCCATCTTATTAAATGCAAATAAATAGTTGAAGAAAAACCTGGTAAGGTCGTTGATAGCAAATAGTGTTTCCTGCGGTTGCTGTCGCCCAAGCAATTCCTCCTGTCGCTAATCAAAGAACTTCTTAATTGCTGCTCAGAAAAGCTTCTGTCATTGCAAGAATTCACCTTCTCTGCTTAGAGTTCATGGTGTCCTCTCCTCTCAGCACCCCTCTCTTTTTAATAAAATTATCTCTTACTTTGAGCGATCCCCAGATTTAGGTTTTAATTGAAGTTTTAAATTCAGTTTGCATGAACGATTGGCCAATGGAAAAGGAGGAATTAAAATGCTATATTAAACAATTATATAATACCCTTTCAACTTACTGTCGCATGGATGACAGTAATAAATTTTTAATTCTTTTTTATCAAAGCTCTAAATATAATAATGCTAATTTAAATATTATTTAACTATTTAAATTTAAACAATCCATTTAAATGATCACAAAGAGAAATGCATTACAAATTTGCACAACTTATAATTAATTTAATCTATTTATTTATTTTAAAGACATATTGTCTTCCAAACATCCATAATAACAATATTTTATTATTTATTTAATTACACATAATACATCATTGAATATATTTCCAAAAAGATATTAAGTCAAAGTAATCACATCATGCATTTGGAAATATTAAAAATCACGCATTAATGCAATCAAAGCCATTCAATAATGCATATGCAACTACGTGGTGTGTGTGATTGGATCAGGGTAACCCATCAATTAGTTTTTGCCAAGTGGCTAGAACATTTCTACCTCAATCATGCTCTCGTCTTCAACGAGTATCTACATCCAATTGCACTCAACTCGATGTCAATAGGTTAGTATCTCAAAACATAGTTGAAGCAAATCACTGCATCAATATTCCATATTAAATTTTTTTTCTAAATTTCATCAATTAACTCATAATGATTACATCCACGTAACCAAAATTACTTAAAGTAAAATCAATCACGATAATTGTTCACTAAACTAGATTAATCATATTGTTCATAAAAATGAGACGTGACATCCTTCCCGAGTTGGAAGAGACATCATCCCGATGTCTTATTAAACATCAAAACAATAAAGTATCTATCAAGCACCAATAGTGTATCAAGGTGTCATAAAACAATAACATCAACTCAAAGTGCCAAAGCATAGCTAAACTAAAAGTATCTCAAACAATAATCAAACTCAAGTATCATAATCTATGCATGAATAAGAAATCTAAACTATATTCTCAAATAAGGAAAAGATCTATCAATCTCCTCTGCATCCTCCCATGTGGCACTGTCCTCTGAATATTGGTCCCATTGGACCTTATATTGTACCACATCTCTGCTATGCAACTTAATGTTGCTCTTCCCCAGAATGCGAGTGGGCTTCACCAGCACCACTCCTAGATCCTGAACCTGTAAAGCACGCTAATCAAGAATATGTGACGCATCAATATTATAAAGCTTAAGTAAAGACACATGAAAAACATTATGGATTCTGGCAAGTGTAGGCGGGAGAGCAAGTCTGTAAGTGACAGGATTAATCACTTCCAGAACTTCGAATGGTCCTACAAAACGAGGAGCCAGTTTGGATGCTTTGCCAAACGACACTGAACTCTTATGAGGTTTGACCCTAAAAAATGCTTTGTCACCAACCAAAAACTGTCTAGAGGTTCTATTCTTGTCTGCATAACTCTTTTGATGATCTGAAGCTTGCTTCAACTTCTCCTTGATCAACTTCATCTGATCATCCATTTCTCTTAACATTTCAGGACCAAACACAATCCTGTCCTCCACTCTATCCCAACTGATAGGCATTCGACACCTACGCCCATAAAGAGCTTCAAAAGTTGCCATTCCTAAAGATGCATGGTATGAATTGTTATATGCAAACTCAACCAATGGAAGGTACTCCTCCCATTTATACTGCTGATCCATACAATACATTCTGAGAAAGTCTTCTACCACATGATCAACTCTTTCCGTCTGACCATTCATTTGAGGATGATAAGCTGAACTGAAATTCAACTTTGTACCCAAAGCTACATTAAGAGTTATCCAAAACCTAGATGTCATGCGAGTGTCTCGATCAGAAATGATCGTCTCAGGCACTCCATGCAATCTATAAATCCCCTGCACAAACTTCTTAGCTAAGATCATAGACCCATTTGAAAGATTCCCCAGAATAAAATGTGCTACCTTTGTCAACTTGTCTACAACCACTAAGATGACATCATGCCTATTCTTAGACATAGGTAACCCTTGAATAAAATCCATACTTATCACTTGCTACTTGTGCTCAGGGATACTGTGTGGATACAACAAACCTGCTGGATGCACATGCTCAGCTTTGACTCGTTGCCATTCCAAACATCAAGCTACAAACTCCGTCACATCCCTCTTAAGTCTAGGCCAAAAGTATAAGGGTTTCAAACCTTCGACCATCTTTGTCACTCCGAGATGACTTGAATAAGGTGCATTGTGAATCTCTTCAAGCACAAACTTTCTCAACTCTCCTAAGTTAGGAATATACATCCTTTCCTGATATCTCAAAAGTCCATCTGCTTCAATCAGATAACCATCAAACCTATGATCTAAGGGGTCTACTTCCAAAGCTTGCTTAACTCTTTCATAATGTTCATCCCCTTGAAGATTCTGAATCACTTTCTGTTTCAAGTTGGATCTCATAGATACAATGGCAGCCAGATGTCTTCTACTAAGAGCATTTGCTACTCTATTCTCCTTTCCTTTAATATACTCAATCCCAAAGTCATACTCACTAAGGAATTCTAACCACCTTCTCTGTCTGGCATTGAGGTTAGGTTGAGTAAATATATACTTGAGCCCAAGATGATCTATCTTTAACTCAAATGGCTTACCTAAAAGGTAATGCCTCCACATCTGAAGTGCATGAACTATGGCATCTAACTCAAGATCATGCGGCGCATAGTTGAACTCATGTTGCTTTAACTTTCTTGACTCATAAGCAACCACTTGCTCATTCTGCATCAACAATCCTCCTAACCCTTCCCTTGAAGCATCTGTTATAACTATAAAGTGCCCATCAAGATTTGGTATGGTCAGGATAGGAGCAGTTGTGAGCTTTTCCTTAAGCACTTGGAAATATTGCTCACACTTTTTTGTCCATTCAAATTTCTTACCCTTCTTCTGAAGTGCAGTAATCAGTGCTTCTATGGTTGAAAAAGCTTCCACCAACTTTCTATAGTAACGTGCAATTCCCATAAAACTTCTGACTTCTGTCACACTCTGCGGTGCAGGCCATTCCATTATTGCTTTTATCTTCTCAGGATCGACTACAATCCCTTCACCTGAGATCATATGACCAAGGTAGTGCACTTTATCTTTAAAGAATTTACACTTAGATAACTTACCATAAAGCTTTCTTTCTCTCAACCGCTGCAAAACAATTCTCAAATGCCTTTCATGTTCTTCCACTGATTTAGAATATATCAATATGTCATCAAGTAAGATTAACACAAAATCATCTAAGCAGTCTTTGAAAATGCTATTCATCAAGTTCATGAAAGTTGTTGGAGCATTAGTCAACCCAAATGGTACTACTGTGAACTCATAGTGACCATATCGAGTCCTAAAAGTTGTCTTAGAGATGTCCTCATCCTTAATCCGTAATTGGTGATAACTGGATCTAAGGTCTATCTTTGAGAACACTATTGCTCCTTTCATTTGATTAAAGAGCTCATCTATTCTTGGAAGTGGATACTTGTTCTTTATAGTAGCTTTGTTAAGAATCCTATAATCAATGCATAATCTTAAAGTACCATCCTTCATCTTTACAAAGATGACTGGTGCGCCCCATGGTGACACACTAGGTCTAATGAACCCTTGATTTAGCAACTCCTGCAATTGAGCCTTAAGCTCATACAACTCCATTGTAGTCATTCTGTAGGGTGCCTTAGATTGCGGCTCAGTCCCTGGTAGCAAGTCAATCGAGAAGTCAAATTCTCTCTTTAGCGGCAACCCTGTCAACTCTACAGGGAAAACATCTCTAAAATCTCTAAGGATTGGATAGTCATTGAACACTGGTTCTTCTTTATCAAGGTCCTTTACTTGGACAACATAAATGGTACATCCTTTGCTTTTGGCTTTCTTCAATTGCATAGTCGAGATTTGTCTAAGCTCTAAGGGTCTCTTAGTTCCAATAATTTCCACTTGGTTTCCTAGGTCATCCAAACATCTAACAACCTTTTCTTCATAGTTTACTAGAGACTTATGTTTGATTAACCAATTGATTCCCAGAATTACATCATAAGAGCATAAAGGTGCTACATATAGATTCACTTGTGTCTGGAAACTAGGAAGCTCTAACTCACTGCAAGTTAGACATGTCTACCTTCTTTTTTGCACTATTGCCATATTGTACCATCCAAGAGTTTTCCATATGTCCAGTTCTAATAGATAACTTAGATACTATTATAGGATCTACAAAACATTCTGTGGCACCAGTATCAATCAAAATAGAAACAGGTAGTCCATAGAGTTTACCTTGGAACTGAATAGGTACTACTTGAAATTTTTCTTGTTGATTATCCACTGCGGCATGAATCTGATGTTGCGGTGCTCCTTGCTGATTCTTATTTCCTCTTCTCTGTGGACATACATTTGCATAGTGCTCTCCTCCACAGGTGTAACATCCACCCTTAGGTTCTCTCAGTCGTTCAGTTCTTTCCCTTTGATTGTTGTTTCTGTTATTATTGCCACCTCTTTTGTTTCCACCATTCCCATCCTGAGAATTACTGCCTCTCTTTAGATTCCTGATCTGCTTATTGTTGCCTTGGTTGTTATTCTTTTGATAGTTCTGCTGATTATTCAGTGGCTTCTTATTTGAAAACTTAGTATCTCTCTAGTTAAGATAATTTGCTGTAGACTGCTGCAATATCTGCTCTTGCTTTATTGCTTTCTCAAAAGTGACATCCATCGTGAGTGGGTTATGAATATCCACCATGGCTCCAATCTATGGCCTCAATCCCAAAATAAACTTTCTTATCCTGAATCTCTCATCTGTCTAATACTGAGGAACATATTTTAGTAAATGAGAAAACCTTTCCCAATAAGTGGTCACAGACATACCTCCTTGGATCAAATTCTGAAACTCTATGATCTTCTAATCAAAGAATAACTGTGGTAACCACCTTTTTTTGAACAGTTGCAAGAAAATCTCCCATGTTATCTCACCAGGTAACAGCTTTTTGTCTGCTTTCTCATTGTCCCACCAAGTTGTTGCTTCACCAGTCAATTAGTAAGAACCCCTCATAGCCTTAGTGTGATCCGAAAGGTTCCAAAGCCCAAAGTACTTCTCCATTTCAATTATCTAGGACTCAGGTCCATCCCCTATGGTCTTTCCATCAAACTTTGGTAGTGATAATTCCTTGAGCTCTTTACCCAATTCTTCAGCTCTATTTGCTTGATTATCAGCAATAGTTCCAACTTCAAGAGCTGGAACTTCTATCCTTGGGTTCTCATTAACATTTTGACCTCTAGGAATTCCTCTGATCTCTTGCTCAAGAGTATTCATCCTCATGTCTTGTCTGGTCAAGAGATCAAGAATACGATCAAATGTTCCATCACGGTCATTACTGGCATCTCCACGATCCCCAACACTTCGACCACCACGAGCACCTTCACGTGCACCTCCATGTGATCCTCTACCTTGACTACTTCTTGATCCGTCACCACGATCAGTGTTTCTTGTATTCATGATGGATAATTTGTTATCAATTTTACAACTTTAGCACAATAGTCCAAAAAACAAAGGCCCTAGTGTTAAACCTAGAGCTCTGATACCAAAAGTAAAGCCTCACAAATCATGTAAAAGCATTTAAACCAACTCAAAAATAAATGAAGTAAATAATCCACTTAAAAACAATCATTGCAATAACCAAATTCAAAAAGAAGTAAATAATCCACTTAAATACAACTTTCAAAGATAAAACATGTAATTAATCCGCTTAATCACAATATCTCAATAAAAGATAATCTTATAAAAAATAAATTCTCAATGTCAATACAATCTTACATATTCACGTGTCAAATCCAGGTAATAAGTACTATGAATCAATATACATAAATCCTTTGGCAACATGCCATAATGCATCCAAATAGGTACAATAACAAGTACATCAATAAATAACAAATCAACACACTCTCCAGCTGCACGAACCAAGTAGTCCACCACCTGCAAGCCGAGAGACAGGAACATGACTCAGGTGCTTTTCCACCCAACCATGAAGTATTTACACTTCCCTGGTGTTAGCACTCATTTTGACCTAGGGTTGATTTTTCATGATCAGGGGGTTTCTTCATTTGAACCCTTTATCTTCTTGCCCATTTTTCCTAAGTATTGGACCTCCTCAGCATTTTTCAGCTGCAGCATCATATTTTCCTGAGGAGGAGGTCATCATCATCATCTTGTCTTCGATGATGGTCTGCATTAACATGTTTGCTTCGACTTGTTTTTCATCGTCATCATCATATTTTATTATCGGGTGATGTTTGGATATCATCCTGATCCTGCTGATGAGCTACAGTGCGCCCTGATTTGCTTGCGAGGGTGATTTTTCAAGTACCCGGTGATCTTCCATTATCACCTTGCCCAAACATGATGATGATGTTGCCCCGATATTCTGAAGGGGTTATTCTCTAAGTTGTTCGACCTGACTTGTTCTTTCTTAAGGGTCGTCATCATCATCATCATATTTCCAGTTATCACCGTATTGCTTGTGGGGGTCATCATATTTTCTGCCTTCGTGATTTTTCGCCGGGGTGATATCTTTATCATCGGGTGATCTTGGTTATGATCATCCTGATGATGTTGTTGAAGAGTTCTAAGTGCGACCCGATATTCACTGGGGTCATCATATTTTGAACGTCAGGATGATCTTAGTCAATATCATCCTGATGATGTTGTATCACTTCTTGTTCGTTGTTTTGTCATCCTGATGATGCTGACATCATCCTTATATCAGGGTGATATCTATTTCTCTGCCTATCTGCATCATGATATTTCCGAAGGAGGGGGTGATATTTTCATATCACCCTGGTGTATGTTTGTTCCAGCGTCATGGTGATGCTGATATCAAGGAGATATCCGCCTGCCGGCTTCGTGCATTATCTAGTGGGGGTGATCTTTTCAAGCATCATCATATTCAGTTATCGCCCCGATCTTATAGTGGAGCTACAGTGCAACCTGATATTTGCGCATCAGGATGATATTTCCAAATATCCGGTTGTCTTCCGAATATCATCCTGATGTTAATATGATGATGACGTCATCAAGGCCCGAGGGGGTCATTTTTCTAACACAGATCATCTTGTGGAGATCCCCCGATATTTGCAAACATGATGATGACGCCATCCGGATATGAGGAGGTGCGCAGTAGGTAGATATGATGATGACGTCAGTAGGATATGATGATGACGTCATCAGGATGTTCATCGGCCAGACTTTTGGTATAAGCTCAGCAGGAGGATGTTCCTCCGATGGATCAGGTTGTGCCGATGAAGGCAATTATCATGCAGGTTATATTGCGATATGATGCTGACGTCAGGGTGATATTTCAAGCAACAGGATATCATGCTGCTGGAGGATGATGATGATGAAGTCTTATACTAGTGTCGTTAGGAGCGAAAGCACCGACATCATATATGCTCATGACCTAGTATATAAAGTGTTAAAGAGGTTGCTGCGGGGTGCATGTGGGATAATTGATATCCTGCATTTTCAAATATCATGATGATGAATCTCGGCGGGAAATGGTTGCGATCGACTGTTAGATGTTTTTCCCAAGGCCGCGGGTTGGTGCGCCATTAATGGCGAAGGTTACAGAGGTATGGGCGGATCTGGTACCCGACTGAAGGTGTACATCAGCGGACAGTGGCGCAGGGCTCGAGATATCTTCCTGTCTCCTCCCCTACCTGCTGCATTCATGTTTGGGCGCCAATCTGGTAGTGTTTGAGCGCCATTTTCCTGATGCTGTGTACCTGGCGGGATTTTTGGTCAACCCTGTAATTAATTGCTTTGGTACACTACCTGGCTGTTATAAGCAGGAAGTGTTACTCATTTGTGGTTGTTGAAAGTTGAGGATTTTTGGCTCTGTAATCCAAAACCAGCTGATCTGGTTGCTCTGTACAGCTTAAACTTGTGAGTTTATGTATCTCCTGTTGTACGATTTGGCATGAATCCACTGATTTCATGGTTGATCTTATATGAGTAATGCTATCTTAGCATGTCTTGTGTTAATTCTGTCTCCAGTATTGCATGTATTCTTCTTCTTGATCTAGATATTTGCGTAATGTTTAGATTCTAGAGCATAGAATTCCTATGTTGAATGTCTGATCTTTTAACTTCTGCTCAAGGGGTAGATTAAACTGTTTTCAGGTTGAACATTGGGAAGGGTATACTGCAGTAGGGATGCCATAAGTAGAGATAACTTGACACTCTTTATTGGGAGATATCTATAAGGCAGATATCATGTGTATCCCCCTGAAATCCGGTTTTAGCTATTCATGCTGATCATTCACAGGTGTATGTCTACCGACTCCAAGCCCTGGATAGGCACCAATCTAGCTCTGTGTTGAGGTTATACACCATGTCCAGCTTTGCATCCAAAATTCATATCAAACCATTTCATACTTCCACCTGTTAGTTGTAGGAGTAGGATTAGGAACCCCCTGCATGCTCTCATACCCAACCAGACATCATGTCCAAGAATGTTGCCAGCCTTGTGATCTATCATGCAGATCTTGGTCCATACATGAGAGTATTCTGCCTGTTGTTGTCAAGTTAGATCCTTCTATCTTTGAGCTAGTCAAGGTTACATCTTGAGTTATAGGGATACCCCCCTTGGTGCGGCAGAACCAGAAGTGAAGGGGAGGCAGCTCACGCAACCTCCTGTATTTAGTTGGCTGAATCTGCCTGTGCATTAGAAGTGGCAAACCCTAATGCTGATTCAGAAGAAAAAACCAACAAATTGGCGACTCTGCTGGGGATGTTGATGTAAAGTGATATCCTGCAGTCTCTGGTGAAGTTTTGCTCTGCTGGTGGAATGAACTCAGAAACGTATTTGATGAGCTTTCAGCTGCTGTAAATTTTGTCCTCTCTGGAGAGGTGGCGACTCTGCAAAAAAGATCCAAATGCACATGAAAGATGGATGTATGTGATGTGACAAAAATGTGTTGTTCATTTTTCTGCATCTGTATGAGAAAAGGTACCTTGTTCCTTCCCCTTTATTTGCTGTTTTACTGCATAGGTTAGATGCCAGGGGAAGCCTTAGGTCTTAGACAGACAAAGGATGTCTAAGAGTAAGATTTTTATGAATCCAAGTATGTATTATCCCATACTCAGTGGTGAAATGTTGGATAAAGGAATAGAAGAGATAAGAAATAGGTTGATATTCTTAGAGGCTGAGCAGGCCCAGTTAAAAAGCAGTAACCCTGTTGTGTCTGCCTGTCAGAAAGCTAAACCTTCTGTCAGCCCTTTTGATCCTTTGTATGACCAACTGGATTTGTCATGGGTGGATTATAAAGTAGAAACTATGCCTGCTAGGATATACTGTCAGATGCCTAGATTTAGTGGTCACAATGTATGTGATGGGAATGCGCATATCCAAAATTTTCAAAGTTTTATGAGAAAATATTCATTCAGAGATGAGGATATGTGGATGAGGTTTTTTGTTAGGTCCTTTGATGCAAAAGCAAAAGACTGGTATTTGAGCTTTCCAAAGAAATCCTTTGCCTGTTGGGATGAGCTTGCTGACTGTTTCAAGGAGGAATTTGCAAAAGAACCGGCTGATCTTGTTGCAGGATTGATGAGAATCAGAAAGCAAGATGAAGAGCCATGTGTTGTTTTCAGTCATAGGTTTGCAATAGCCCTTTCACAGATCCCAGAAGTCTTCAGACCTGATATTTCAGCCTGTGTTGGCATATTCTTTGAAGCTTTTGAGGAGGGCTTTAGTGCAATACTGAGGGATTTCAAGGTGACAAGTATGCAGATGGCATACAGGTTCATAGAAAAGATAGAAAAAATCAGAAATGTGTACCTGCTGAAACCCCTGTCCCCAGGCCTTGGTGTGAAAAATTGTTATGAAGCTGCAAATGACCAAATGATTATGGCATCATGCGCAGATAAAAATGAAAATAAAAGCATAAAGGTTGAGACTGCTGTATTTGAACATAATGCTAACAATACTGCTCAACTGGATTGTTCACCAGTTGAGGATGCCAGTGAAAGGACTAATGAGGATTCCCATTGCAATGATGAGGCAGCTGACCATGAAAACAATAACGAGGTTGTGGACAGCAATGAGCAATTTTTAGAATGGACCTGTGGAGACAATTGTGAGTATTGTACTCAAGACAGAGAAGATATAAGCAAACAGAGAAGCAGTCCTATGTGTGACCCATTGCCTACCTTTCAAACACAGGGAGATCATGAAGAGCAGTCAGAAATTGAAATAAGTGCTAGTTCAGAGCATGATTGTTTTTTATTTGATGGCTGTTTTGCTTATGACACACAGGCTGATACTCCTCCACAGAGTGAATCCATTGGTGATGAAGAGGTGTGCTCTGCTGCCCATGAACAAATGGCATACTATGATGAAACTGATGCACCTGGGTCACCCATTTATGACACATATGGTGATGAGGATCTGTCTGAGTATGGTGAGGATCTAGACACTATTTTTGGCTTGGATTCTGTTTCTCATCCTGATGAAAGAGGAAACAACATGCATCAGGTAAGTGACTGTGAAAATGTGCCTGATTTGAGAGAGATGCCAGAGCCTGATCTTTTCCAGCCTGGTGCTGCTGATTGTTGTGTACATGATGTGCACAATTGTGATTTTGAAAGCTTTTCTTTTGATGTGCCAGCATATAATACAATGAGCCCTGATCTTCCTAGCTGTGTGGTGGACTTCGAGTGTTTCCTATTTGCAGTCCAGCTAGGAGATCATGTTGCAATGCATGATGATGATATAGATGATAAGTATAAGTATGCATTGCCTGATACATTCTGCACCCACATGTCACATGATGCTGAGGGTTATCTGCACAAGGGTGATGATGACAAGCCAAATCAGAGGGTTGAATATGCAGATGACAAGATTTGTTTGTGGGTGGATCTTTGTGGTATCTCCAAGCTTGACCCAGTGCATGCAGATGAAAACAAGATATTTGACAAAGGGAGATACATGTTTTTCTTTTCTTGGTGGCCTTAGGCCATCAAGTGTGTTTGGTGATGCAGGTCGGTGCAGTATTTGACTCTGTGCCCAACGGATAAGGGACTGGTCTGCATCCCAGAGATCTGGTTCTCGCTGCAGGTTTTCACCTGCACGTCCCCAGACAGAGCCACTGTTAGCACTCATTTTGACCTAGGGTTGATTTTTCATGATCAGGGGGTTTCTTCATTTGAACCCTTTATCTTCTTGCCCATTTTTCCTAAGTATTGGACCTCCTCAGCATTTTTCAGCTGCAGCATCATATTTTCCTGAGGAGGAGGTCATCATCATCATCTTGTCTTCGATGATGGTCTGCATTAACATGTTTGCTTCGACTTGTTTTTCATCGTCATCATCATATTTTATTATCGGGTGATGTTTGGATATCATCCTGATCCTGCTGATGAGCTACAGTGCGCCCTGATTTGCTTGCGAGGGTGATTTTTCAAGTACCCGGTGATCTTCCATTATCACCTTGCCCAAACATGATGATGATGTTGCCCCGATATTCTGAAGGGGTTATTCTCTAAGTTGTTCGACCTGACTTGTTCTTTCTTAAGGGTCGTCATCATCATCATCATATTTCCAGTTATCACCGTATTGCTTGCGGGGGTCATCATATTTTCTGCCTTCGTGATTTTTCGCCGGGGTGATATCTTTATCATCGGGTGATCTTGGTTATGATCATCCTGATGATGTTGTTGAAGAGTTCTAAGTGCGACTCGATATTCACTGGGGTCATCATATTTTGAACGTCAGGATGATCTTAGTCAATATCATCCTGATGATGTTGTATCACTTCTTGTTCGTTGTTTTGTCATCCTGATGATGCTGACGTCATCCTTATATCAGGGTGATATCTATTTTTCTGCCTATCTGCATCATGATATTTCCGAAGGAGGGGGTGATATTTTCATATCACCCTGGTGTATGTTTGTTCCAGCGTCATCGTGATGCTGATATCAAGGAGATATCCGCCTGCCGGCTTCGTGCATTATCTAGTGGGGGTGATCTTTTCAAGCATCATCATATTCAGTTATCGCCCTGATCTTATAGTGGAGCTACAGTGCAACCTGATATTTGCGCATCAGGATGATATTTCCAAATATCGGGTTGTCTTCCGAATATCATCCTGATGTTAATATGATGATGACGTCATCAAGGCCCGAGGGGGTCATTTTTCTAACACAGATCATCTTGTGGAGATCCCCCGATATTTGCAAACATGATGATGACGCCATCCGGATATGAGGAGGTGCGCAGTAGGTAGATATGATGATGACGTCAGCAGGATATGATGATGACGTCATCAGGATGTTCATCGGCCAGACTTTTGGTATAAGCTCAGCAGGAGGATGTTCCTCCGATGGATCAGGTTGTGCCGATGAAGGCAATTATCATGCAGGTTATATTGCGATATGATGCTGACGTCAGGGTGATATTTCAAGCAACAGGATATCATGCTGCTGGAGGATGATGATGATGAAGTCTTATACTAGTGTCGTCAGGAGCAAAAGCACCGACATCATATATGCTCATGACCTAGTATATAAAGTGTTAAAGAGGTTGCTGCGGGGTGCATGTGGGATAATTGATATCCTGCATTTTCAAATATCATGATGATGAATCTCGGCGGGAAATGGTTGCGATCGACTGTTAGATGTTTTTCCCAAGGCCGCGGGTTGGTGCGCCATTAATGGCGAAGGTTGCAGAGGTATGGGCGGATCTGGTACCCGACTGAAGGTGTACATCAGCGGACAGTGGCGCAGGGCTCGAGATATCTTCCTGTCTCCTCCCCTACCTGCTACATTCATGTTTGGGCGCCAATCTGGTAGTGTTTGAGCGCCATTTTCCTGATACTGTGTACCTGGCGGGATTTTTGGTCAACCCTGTAATTAATTGCTTTGGTACACTACCTGGCTGTTATAAGCAGGAAGTGTTACTCATTTGTGGTTGTTGAAAGTTGAGGATTTTTGGCTCTGTAATCCAAAACCAGCTGATCTGGTTGCTCTGTACAGCTTAAACTTGTGAGTTTATGTATCTCCTGTTGTACGATTTGGCATGAATCCACTGATTTCATGGTTGATCTTATATGAGTAATGCTATCTTAGCATGTCTTGTGTTAATTCTGTCTCCAGTATTGCATGTATTCTTCTTCTTGATCTAGATATTTGCGTAATGTTTAGATTCTAGAGCATAGAATTCCTATGTTGAATGTCTGATCTTTTAACTTCTGCTCAAGGGGTAGATTAAACTGTTTTCAGGTTGAACATTGGGAAGGGTATACTGCAGTAGGGATGCCATAAGTAGAGATAACTTGACACTCTTTATTGGGAGATATCTGTAAGGCAGATATCATGTGTATCCCCCTGAAATCTGGTTTTAGCTATTCATGCTGATCATTCACAGGTGTATGTCTACCGACTCCAAGCCCTGGATAGGCACCAATCTAGCTCTGTGTTGAGGTTATACACCATGTCCAGCTTTGCATCCAAAATTCATATCAAACCATTTCATACTTCCACCTGTTAGTTGTAGGAGTAGGATTAGGAACCCCCTGCATGCTCTCATACCCAACCAGACATCATGTCCAAGAATGTTGCCAGCCTTGTGATCTATCATGCAGATCTTGGTCCATACATGAGAGTATTCTGCCTATTGTTGTCAAGTTAGATCCTTCTATCTTTGAGCTAGTCAAGGTTACATCTTGAGTTATAGGGATACCCCCCTTGGTGCGGCAGAACCAGAAGTGAAGGGGAGGCAGCTCACGCAACCTCCTGTATTTAGTTGGCTGAATCTGCCTGTGCATTAGAAGTGGCAAACCCTAATGCTGATTCAGAAGAAAAAACCAACACCTGGATCCCTTCTTGAAATGAAGAAAACCCAGCCCTGCACGAAATGTCTAGCTACTTGGTAACAACTGCAGGAGGAAACACCCAATGCATGCTTGATGTCTAAATGTGCAATTCTATGTAATGAAAAGCAAATTGTCTCACAACAGGATGTCGAAGAGATATCAATAAATAAGTTTTGGTAGACCACAATCATCTATTTCAATGTCATCTCGATTATGCATAATCATTTAAGTAACCAGGTCAATTCTCGAAAAGAGGAAAAGCCATCTCTGAATATCCACATTTGGCATCCTAGTCCCAAAAGTAACCCAACACATTTCATATATAAAGCTACTTCTTTCCCCAAGAAGCAAGAAAATAAAATAAAGAATCATAACTTCAAGAATTCAATAAATCAAATTAATCCCTTTTCCCAATTCCACAAGTAAGGAAAAATACACTTTCAACAATAAACCATCTTTCGTTCATACCATTGAAATCATAATGTCATTAATTTAACATAGTTTCTAATCTTGTAATTCAGTCACAATATCTTTAATAATAATGATTCTAAGATAATAATTTGTCCTATTGTCAAACTAGTGACATGATCTACTCTATTTTATCTAATCAGTTTATATAAATATTTATTCTCAATTAAATACCCTCTTGTCATTCCAGTGATAGGAGCTATGACTTAATAAATAAAACAAATAAAATACAGAACTGGTAAATGCCTACTCGTCATCCAAGATTATGGCTCAATATAGGAATTTACACAGCAGTAACTTATTTTCAGATTATTCTAGCTTACTGTTATTCTGATTTCAGGAGACTAATTCATTTAAACATGCAGTTTACGCACATAATTCTTCCTAAACCTTCATGTCGTTGTGGCGACATGAACTATAACATAATATAATAACTGATTTTTAAAGAACTATGTTGAGATCTGATTTCTGTTAATTCAATGGTCTCTGCTGTCTCTTGTTTTGTCTCGGTTTAACAGTTTTGACAAGTTTCTCTGCCAGCTATAAGAATATCTTAATTCAATCACAAGCACAATGTCATTCAACTATAGGAATTAACTAGTTTTATATATTTCAAAAAGTCGATTGCTGCACTATCATGGTTTTCAACCAAACAAGAAAAGAATTACAGACATACTAATATTGGATAGGAAGTTAACATCATAGATTTGGGGTTTTGTTTATAGCTTTCCTAGGCCATGATCTCAACCATGGGAAATTACATCCATTTGCACAGTAAGAAGGACATCGGCAGATCTCAGGTAAGCATAGTGAAAAGAATAAAGAAGCAATTTTTATGTTTAAAAATATCGATCAGCATAGATGAATAGCAGGCTATAGGAAGTTAGCGACCAGAAGGATTGGTCGGCCTAAGACAGGGGTCGATGACCTGCAACAAAGGCGGCTGGTTTAACATGGGTGGCCAGAACGTAGGAAACGGCCAGCCAAAAGATGGTGACTAGGCTATGAGAGATGGGAAGAAAATAAAGAAGCGACATGCATTTAAGCAAAACACGGGTCGCGTTAAACAATCGCTCAGCAAAAAATGTAGAAAAACCATATTGTTATAGTCACTGCCATCTTATTAAATGCAAATAAATAGTTGAATAAAAACTTGGTAAGGTCGTTGATAGCAAATAGTGTTTCTTGCGGTTGCTATTGCCCAAGCAATTCCTCTTGTCGCTGATGAAAGAACTTCTTAATCACTGCTTAGAAAAGCTTTTGTCACTGCAAGAATTTGCCCTCTCTGCTTAGAGTTTGTGGTGTCCTCTCCTCTCAGTGCCCCTCTCTTTTTAATAAAATTATCTCTTACTTTGAGCGATCCCCAGATTTAGGTTTTAATTGAAGTTTTAAATTCAGTTTGCACGAACGATTGGCCAATGGAAAAGGAGGAATTAAAGTGCTATATTAAACAATTATATAATACCCTTTCAACTTACTGTCACATGGATGACAATAATAAATTTTTAATTCTTTTTATCAAAGCTCTAAAAATAATAATGCTAATTTTAATATTATTTAACTATTTAAATTTAAACAATCATTTAAATGATCACAAAGAGAAATGCATTACAAATTTACACAACTTATAATTAATTTAATCTATTTATTTATTTTAAAGACATATTGTCTTCCAAACATCCATAATAACAATATTTTATTATTTATTTAATTACACATAATACATCATTGAATATATTTCAAAAGAGATATTAAGTCAAAGTAATCACATCATGCATTTGGAAATATTAAAAATCACGCATTAATGCAATCAAAGCCACTCAATAATGCATATGCAACTATGTGGTGTGTGTGATTGCATTAGGATAACCCATCCATTAGTTCTTGCCAAATGGCTAGAACATTTCTACCTCAGTCATGCTCTCATCTTCGACGAGTATCTACATCCAATTGTACTCAACTCGACGTAAATAGGTTAGCATCTCAAAACATAGCCGAAGCAAATCACTGCATCAATATTCCATATTAAAAATAATTTCCAAATTTCATCAATTAACTCATAACGATTACATCCACGTAAGCAAAATTACTTAAAGTAAAATCAATCACGATAATTGTTCACTAAACTAGATTAATCATATTGTTCATAAAAACGAGACGTGACATGTTATAAGTTGGGATCATGAGTTTCTCAACCAAGAACTGATATTTTGGAGTGTCTTCATGCATTCTAAGGAGAGAATCAATGGTTTCCATTATATTATCTACCCTATTATTCAAATGAGGTACTTTCTCGAATTGAATGTGAGTAAAATATTGCTTAAGGGATTATTTTATCATATTTAGTTTGATATTCATCATTGAATTGTTTGATGAATAGATAGGAATCACCAAAAATTGACAAGTGTTGGATATTCCATTGTACCGTGAGCTTGAGACCTAAAAGTAAAGCTTCACATTTAGTAATATTATTAGTGCAAGGAAATCTAATTTTGAATGCCTTTGGTATAAGGTCACCCTGTGTTGTGAGGAACAAGATACTTTACCTTAAGTCATAGGTGGTGAAGTGATGGGTTGAAATATTGACCTCTTTTTATGTTGTTTTTATATGCTTTTAGAACTTTTCCATATGATCTTCCAGATACTTTTTAAACATCACCATCATGATATACTGTCTTTTTATATACTTTGCAAGACCTTGAATCTATGATTATTAATATGGAATATGGTGATGGTATTATCAATTGAATGATTTAAACATGAGTATGCATGCAATATAGATGAAATTCTATCGTTTAATTATGGAGGTTATTTGTGTACATATGTTTTGTGAATTAACCCTTGTGCAACAACAAGCATGTGACATCAAGAAAAGGAGAATTTGCAGCAAGTTGCAAAACAAGAGAATTAAAGGAAGTTGAAGTCAAGATGCCAAAAGTGCAGGTAGCTGGAGGATGAATGTGAACCATCATGGGAGGGAATGAATGTAGAAGAAGTAGACTTGTTTCAAATGCAACTTGTGTGTGTTCTTCATATGAACCGTTGCATAAGAATTCTTGTCTGAATAGGATTCTCCTTCCTCTGTTCAGTTAAAATTAATAAATCAATTTTAAATCTGTATCCTAATATCTAGGAATGGATTAATGATTGAAGTTAGTTGGTAGTTGCATAAGACTTCCGTTTTTGTATAAGTTAGAGGGATGAGCTCGATGTCAAGTTAGTTACTTTGTTATCCAGTTACTCATTTGTTGTTCTATTTTCAATATTAGAAGCTCCAGACATGTTTGATTAAAGAAAGTCATTATTGAATACAATCTAAAAGAGATTTTGTTTATGATACGAAATGAATGAAACTACGTGTTATGAGGATGCATGAGTATCTAAATTAGATTTGATTTCCAGCTAAGTGAGTCAGTCCCCTGAGCCGGCCACTCAAGGTATTGATCTTCACTTCATTTATTTTCTTATTCCTTTATGCATTCTTTTTAAAGCTATTTTCCATTAGTTTATAAATACATTACGAGTCAATTAGAATATTTTGATGGTATGGTTCATGAACAAATGCATGCTTTGTCTACTTTAAGTCCTCCAGAGGTTAGCATTAGTTTTCTCACCATTTTGAATGTTTCAGATTAGTTTTGTAATTTTCCATTGTTAGCAGTTATCTACAACTTATGCTAAAGGTACCCGTAGCCACTAGATTCTGTAACTGTTTTTACTGTTCTTGCATTTCTATGAATTCCAGCAAAGTAAAATAATCTGAGCAGGTTTAGATAAGATAGTTTAGAAGAATATGAGCCCTGAAGGCACATACAGTGCAGTGCCATCATAAACCTACACTCCTTGGTTGATAATTTAATGTGGGAGTACAATGTCAAGTGGATTGTTCACATAGGTTTACCCCTAAATTATGTTAAGTCTACAACGCATTAGTTTTCCTCTACATTTTTGGTGCCGTTGTCAAGGATGGTGCTACCTTCATAGGCTTATTTTACATGTTTTCATAGCTTAAATTTTGATTCTCGCGTTAGGGTTAAAAGATTCACTTTTTAGGAAACACCAAAAATTATACTAACATTGTGCAGGACCGCTGGAATATAAAGCTAAATTCACTGTATGCGGAGGCAGAGAGACAACTGAGGCAGATTCCTCCCTTCAAATTATTAGGCTAGAGAAGATACAAATGACTTTATCAACTATACAATAGAAATTGTTGGAGGACTTGTTCTTACATCTTCATCAACACCTTCTACATCTTCATCAGCTTCTTCCACAACTACAGAAGGGACCTTTAGAACCATGGCAGAGGATGCGGTGGAGGATCCACTAGAGCAAGCAATGTTTGAGTTTCCTACCACTGATTAGGATAGGGCTACAGTGCTGAAAAATATTCCACCGTCAACATTACTAGTCTTCTATGGCCTAGTGACAGAGGACCTAGATACATTTTTATTTGAGTTTGATATCCTATGTAGGAGCTATGACTACACTTCAGATGCTCACAGGCTGAAACTCTTTCCTGCCACCCTCAAGGATGCACCCTTGAGATGGTTTATGGGGTTGGGAAAAGATGTCATTCCAAACTGGGATACAATGAAGGAGAAATTATTGGAGAAGTACCAAGATTACTGCTGAGGACATAACAGAAGGAGAGATAACATCTTTAGGATGTCACAAAAGGAGGAGGAGCCACTAGAAGATTATGTCAAAAGATTCCAGTTTGCTCTAAAGAAAAACCCCCAAAACAGATTGTCTGAAGAATCATTAAAACTGGTCTTCTTGAGAGGGGTTAAGGATGATTGCATGGATGCTTTGAATCTCATTGGGCAAGGTGATGTTTCTTAGTTACCTTTTGAGTCAATTTGTAAAGTTTTCCAAAATTATTCAAGAACTTTCACCAGACAACCAAGGGGAGAAAGGACATCGATTACAAATAAAGCAACCAATGGAGTTTCAAGAGTGGAAATCAGTAACTTGTTGTCCAACATGAAGGAGGATATAATCAGCCATATGGCTACACAGCTGGACACTCTTCACATCAAGAAGAAACAAGAAGAAACAGATGCAATACTTACTGAGTACTATCCTAGTTGTAGGCAAAGAAAGGCCAATTGTAAATGCAAAAGGGTGGCAAGCATCCAACAAGAGAAGGTTGGAAGGCCATAATTTTAGCCATTTGAAGGTGAGGATGGACAATTGCTCTACATAGCTCAAAGGAGACCTTGGTAGCAAAGACAAGGTATGCCCTCTAATCCACTAAGTTTCAGTTCACCCTTTCTTCCTGCAAACCAAAATTTCTCTGCTTGGAACACTTAGCCATGGCCTAGTAATCAAAATCTCTGGAAAAACCCACAATGGCCTACTCCACAACCCAGTTGGAACCAACAACAACCAAACCCATGGTCCTAACAAAATTTTCAAGGTTCCAAATATAACCCCCAGTGGCTTACACAACAACCTCAATGGCAGACCCAATTGAACAAGAACCAACAATGGCAGCAAAATGCAAATTACCAGCAACCTATGCTTCCATCTCAGCCACAACAACCAACCATAATGCTCCATTTGCTCCTCAAAATCAACCTCCTAGACCTACCCAAATCCCTGCCCAACCTGCACCTAATCCTAACAACAAGCATGTTCAATAGGCTTATACTAACGAGGTGATATAATACCCCACCTACGGGGTAGAAGTGAGTAATGTTCATCTTAGATTAGGGAAGCAACTTGCGGGCCCTTTATCTCCCCAAATTACAGAACTTGAAGATGAAGAACCCACAAAGGAAGCCTTAGATAAACCACCTTTGGAACCTGAATCAAATCAGGGCCCTCAGATCATTTCACATCTTAAGCCTCCTTTCCTTGAACATTTGGCTATCCAAAAGCAACCAACACAGTCTGAAACTGACCTCATAGGCTAGTTACAAGATATAAGTATAAAGATTCCCTTAATCTAAGCCATCAAAGATATTCCTATCTATACTAAGACTATCAGAGATCTCTGCATAAAGAAACCAGGAAGGAAGAGAACAAACCCAAAGACAGTCCACATTTTGGGTAACCTTGTTAACATAATGTTGGGAAATATAACTATTCCCAAATATTCAGATCCATGTAGTCCAATGATGGATGTCAAAATCAATGGGACTTTGATTCTAATAGATCTGGGTGCTTCAATTAATGTAATGACAATGCAGATACTCCAGTTGAATAACCTTAGGCCTACCTAGACAATCTTGCAATTAGCTGATAGGTCTACAGTTAATCCTGAAGGAGTCATTGGGGATTTGGTAATTACATTAGATTCTTGGGAATACCTTGTTGATTTCATAGTCCTACAACCCAAGGTTAATCTCACTGGTTATCCTCTTATACTAGGCAGACCATAGCTTGCCACAATAGATGCATTTATAGGTTGTCGGTCAGGGAACATGATCATATCCAATGGGACCGTGACCAAGAAATTAGTTTTATATCCACCAACCCAACCATACCATGAACTTGAGCAGACCATCTGGCCTGCCCTGGATGATGAGGATAGCTATTCATTGTAGACCTTGATGATTATTGAACGCAACCCGTTACTGGATATTCAGGATGAAGATGAGCTGATAGCTCACATTATACAAAATAACTGCGAGAGGCACCCGCAACAACATGACTGTTTATCCTGCTTGCAAGATCCCTTAAGTAGTATAATATCCACCAGTTCCTCAGAGGAGGTGTTGGTGCCTGCATGAGCAGTTAGTTTTCAAGCATATAAACATGCAGGCACCTTCCCTAAAAATCCAAAAATATTCTAAGTCTCTGGGCCTCCTCAGCATTTTTCAACTGCAGCATCATATTTTCTTTGGAGGAGGTCATCATCATCATGTTTCCGGTCATCACCCTGATGTTGCTTGTGAGGGTCATCATCATATTTTCTGCCTGCATGATCTTTCACTGGGTGACATTTTAACATCGGTTGATCTTAGTTAAGATCATCCTGATGATGTTGCTGCAAGGTTCTAAGTATGACCTGATCTTCCGTGGGGTCATCATATTTGAACATCGGGTGACCTTTGTTAAGATCATCCTGATGTTACTTTATCACTTCATGTTTGCTTTATCGCCTGGTGCTGCTGACGTCATTCTTTTATCGGGGCGATATTCGCCCGTCTGCATCATTTTTCTCTTAGGAGGTGGTCAGCATCATCATGATATTCTATCGACCGGATTTTTCATCAAGGTCATCATGTTTCAATATCGGGTGATGTTTGGATATCATCCCAATCCTGCAGTGGAGCTACAGTGCACCCTGATATTTCTGCGGGGGGTGATATTCTGAAATATCGGGTGATCTTACGAATATCACCCTGGCGCCAATATGATGGTGACGTCATCCGGATATGAGGAGGTGCGCGATATGCAGGTATGACAATGACGTCATCAGGATTTTTGTTGACATGTAGGATGTTCATCGGCCAGACATATGGTACCGGCAAAGCAAGAGGATCTTCCTCCGATGCATCTGGTTGTGCCAATGAAGATGGATATCAGGGTGACTTTCCTTATCGGGGTGATCTTTCCTATAAGGGTGATATTTCGCATCAGGCTGATGCGAGATATCAGGGTGATGTTTGGGGGCGATTATCATGCAGGGTGATGCTGACGTCAGGGTGATATTTTATATCGAGATATCATGCTGGAGGATGATGATGATGAAGGTCTTATACTAGTGTCGTCGGGAGCAAAAACACCGACATCATATATGCTGATGACCTAGTATATATGGTGTTAAGGAGGTTGCCGCGGGGTGCATGTGGGATAATTCGATCTTGCATATTTTTAAATATGATGATGAGGTGTCTTGGCGGGAAACAATTGCGATGCACTGTTTGATGTTTTTCCTGATGGCCGCGAGGTAGATGAAACATTAATGGCGATTGTTGCAGGCGCGATGGGTCGAGTTGATAGGTTCAACCACCAGTTTTATGAGGAATGTCCCTGGGTGGTGGCACAAGGCTCGAGATCACTTCTTGTCCCTCCTCCTTGTCCCTCTGTAGCATTGTTTATTTTTGAGCGCCAATTTCTCATGACGCGTTGTATCTGGCAGATATTTTGATGTGCCATGGTACTGAAAGGTTGAGTGCACCCTCCTGCTATAAAATGCAGACTGTGTTACTCATTCAGGTTGTTGAAGGCCTGGGGCATTCTTGTGTAAATAATGAAGAACAAGGCATGAACTTGGTTGTTCCATCCCATTTTGGAGTTTATGTGTTGCAGCATGTGTGTATTTTGCACATATTTTCAGTTTCAGTGTTGATTTATATGAAAAATACTTATTGCATGTGTCTATCTGCTTATCTCCATTTGCTGTATGTTATTCTCCTTCTTTTGAATCTGGTTGCTGAGGGTTTCATAGATTCTAGGGTATAGATATCTATACTGCATGTTTGATCTCTAACTTCTATTCAAGGAGTGGATTAATTTGTTTTAGGTTGAGCATGGGGATGGTTGCATGCTAGCAGGGATATCTGTAAGTAGAGGTAGCTAGATACCCATTCTTGGGTGATGTTTGTAAGGCAAGCATCAAGTCCAACCCCCTGAAACTTGAGTGAAAGTTGCAAACCATCTGCTGTATACGTCTACTTGACTCCTTGCCCAATGGATAGGCACCAGTCTGTTTCTGGGTCAGTAGTTATGAGCCAAAACCCCTTGTCTTGCATCCAGGACATTATGTCCACCCATCTCGTCACTTCCACCTGTTAGTTGTAGGAGTAGGATTAGGAACCCCCTGCATACTCTCATACCCAACCAGACACATGTCCAAGAATGTTACCAACCTTGTGATCTATCATGCAGATCTTGGTCCATACATGAGAGTATTCTGCCTTATGTTGTCAAGCTAAATCTTCATATCATTGAGCTAGTCAAGGTTACATCTTGAGTTATAGGGATACCCCCCTTGGTGCGGTAGAACCAGAAGTGAAGGGGAGGCAGCTCACGCAACCTCCTGTATTAGTTGGCTGAATCTGCCTGTGCATTAGAAGTGGCAAACCCTAATGCTGATTCAGAAGAAAAAACCAACAGGAGGTATTCTAAATATTTCATACTTTGTTACCCCAACAATGCTTGCCAGTAATACCTAGCCTTGATTTGTCCTTTGTACAAGAAATGTCTAAGCAATTACAAATCAAGCCAGGAAAGATGTTGACTATTAAAAATGCATTGACTGATGAGCAACAACAATCCCTGCATGTAGTATTACATACCCACTTAGCAATGTTTGCATGGGATTATAGTGACATGAAACACATTAATCATGCCTTGTGTATGCACAAAATTTACATTGATGATGGCTACAGACCTATAAGATAGCAACATTGACGCATGAACCCTACTCTTAGAGAGATAGTTCAAAATCTTTTAGATGCAGGATTTATATACCCCATTTCAGACAGCGAATGTGTTTCACCATTGGTCATAGTTTCCAAGAAAGGTGGCAAATAGAGAGTTTATGTTGATTACAGGGAACTAAATGCTACCACCAGGAAGGATCACTTCCCATTGCCCTTCATTGATCAAGTCCTTGACTCTTTGACAGGGAAGAAATATTTCTCATTTCTTGATGGTTTCAGCGGCTATAACCAAATTAAGATTGCACCAGAGGATCAAGATAAGACAACGTTTACCTGCCCTTGGGGGACCTATGCATACTCTATCTTGCCTTTTGGCCTGTGCAATGCTCTAGCCACATTTCAAAGAGCAGTCCTTAGTATTTTCTCTAATTTTGCCCATGACAACATGGAAATTTACACGGATGACTTCACCACATATGGTGAAGCATATGATGAAGATTTACACATCTTGGAGAAAGTTTTACAAAGATGCACAAAGCATATTCTATCTTTGAGCAATGAAAAATGTTTTATGATGACGACACAGGGAATAGTCTTGGGGCATTTTATCTCAAGTGCAGGAATACAAGTTGATCCAAAAAAGATTGAAATCATATCTACCCTGCCTATTCCATAGAGATAGAAGGATGTAAGGATCTTCCTTGGACACGCAGATTATTACAGGCGGTTTACTCAAGATTTCAGCAAAATTGCTGCCCCTCTGTTTACTTTGTTGACAAAAGACATTGAATTTGAATGGACCCCAAACTGTCAAAATTCATTTGAGAAGCTAAAAGCATCCTTGACACAAGCTCTAGTTCTCAGAGGTCCAAATTGGACACTGCTTTTTCATATCCACACAGATGCATCATACTTTGCCATTAGAGCAGTCTTAGGCCAACAAGAAGGAAATAAAGAATATGCAATATACTATGTAAGCAAAAACCTACAGGGAGCTGAGTTGAACTATACTGTGATAAAAAAGGAAATGTTAGCTGTTGTTTATGCCATTAACAAATTTAGAGACTACATTACTGGTTATAAAGTGTTCATACATACAGATCATATATCAATCAGATATTTGATGAATAAGCCAATAGTGGGTGGAAGACTAGTAAGATGGTTGTTGTTATTGCAAGAATTTGACATAACAATAGTTGACAAACTAGGAAAGGCTAATATAATTGTTGATTTTATGTCTAGACTACCTACACAATCATCAGAAGGAGTGGTTGATGACTCTTTTCCTGATGAGCATCTATTTTCTCTAAATGTACACACTCCGGTATGTAGATATAGCTAATTATTTGGTCACAAGGTAGATTCCAGGTTACTTTTCTCCAAGGGAGAAAAGATAACTAGTTCACAAATGTTTCCCTTATTCTTGGATTTCTGGATTCCTATTCTACACTGGCCCAGATAACATTATGAGAAGATGTATCAGAGAGGATGAGGTGTTTGATATATTGAAGGCATGTTATGATGAACCCTGTGGTGGACATTTTGCAACCAAAAGGACAACCTTCAAAATCTTGAAAATAAGATATTACTGGCCAACACTTCACAAAGATTCTATCAAGTATACTAGAAGCTATGATCAGTGTCAAAGGATGGGGAGACCTACAAGAAGTGATGAAATGCCTTTGCAACCACAAATAGCATTAGCTCCTTTTAATAAGTGGGGGTTGGATTTTGTTGGTCCTATCTCTCCTACTTCAAACAACAAGGAATATATACTAGTATGTATTGATTACTTAACCAAATGGGTGGAAGTCAAAGCATTGCAGTTTACCAGAGATGGAAATGTGGCAAAATTTTTGTATGAGGAAATCTTCGGTAGATATGATGTACCTAGGGAGATAGTGACTGATCAAGGACCACAATTCACATCATACTTAATCACCAAACTGGTGGAGGAATATCATATTAGACATAAGAAGTCCACTCCATACTGGATCCTTAGGCTAATGGTCAGGTTAAGGTCACAAATATGGAGATTGAGAATATATTGACAAAAACAATACAACTTCACAGAAGAGATTGGGTTTCCAGGTTACCAGAAGCTGTTTGGGCATACAGAACTACATGGAAGACAACTATAGGATTCACTCCTTATGAGTTGGTTTATGACAAGATAGTAGTACTGCCTATAGAATTTGAATACAAAACTCTAAGGGCAACAATATAATTAGGGATGGATTTGACATAAGCTCAAAAGGACAGATTACAACATTTGAATGCTCTTGATGAAATCAGATTAGAAGCCATTCACCACATAGAGGTTATACAGAAACAAATAATTAAATGGCATGACAAGTATATAAAGACTAAAGAATTCACTGTTGGTGATTGGGCCCTTCTCTACGATTCCAGATACAAAGATTTCAAGGGCAAGCTTCAATCTCAATGGCTGGGACCATATGAGATTCAACAAGTATTCCCTAATGGTGCAGTCTAACTCCAAACCATTAACGAGGTCCGATTTTCATTGCTAGTAAATGGACATAGACTGAAACTTTATAAGAAACCACTTTAGAAAGATAATTTTATTGTCTCTATAGCCACTCAGTATGGTACTCATGGTGCTCTTGATGAAGGCTCTGAGACACACACTGATACACCATCAGAAAATGATCCACCAATTCTGTCTAGTGATGCAGAGGTTGAGTTGCATGACTCAACCCCTGTCACTAAGACTTAATTTTTCATGCTTTGTACTTCACATGCACACCTAGCACACTACCCTTGGTGACTATAGTTAGCTCTAGCGGGACCTATTCTTCACTCTCAGTTGGGACCTGTTACAGTCAGGACCTGACATAATACATATGTAACTATTCAGTTGGGACCTGTACTGGAGGCACCCATAGCAACTCATGTCTGTAGATGTCTTCAACACTTTGGCGAACAGTAAACCATTTCCCGCTCATTCCATATCTTCTATCCATGCTTCATTCATTTTGAAATAAATTCAACACCGCTGCAAAAGTGTTCAACTCAAGCTCATGAGTTGTTTGTTCACGCATTGCAAGTTGTCACCTCACATCACTTCTAAAGTACCCGCTGCCTTACCATTCACCCGCATGCATGTCATCTTGTTCATATCAAATAAAATGCCAAGTACGTGTTCTCCAGTTCTAAGGTGCATCATTTATTTCCATAACATATGTACATAAGGTAACTTTTAATGATTAACTTAGATTTCTTTCTATATTTATTATTACTTTTTGTTTATTTCATGCATGCAAAAATATATATCACCATTCCATTTAACAAATACTCTTCCTTTCATATCAATTCACACGTGAAGTGAGGTCACTTCACACATTAGTTGGGGGGAGGGGTTAAATTTTTTGATTTTCACTATCCACGTCTTTAGAGATACCAGATAGAATTCTATGTTATTTTCCAAAGATAGTACCCGATTTTTCCCAAAGTGTGAACTTGTTACCCCAAGAAAGTTACATTTGGGAAGAATAGGAGAAGGCAACAAATTGTAGGTTGGTTATTTGTAAGGTGGTGGAATCGGAGTTTAGCAGAAATTGACACTCCAAGAGGTTGCAGAACACAGAGATAATGGGAGGTGATGTGATACGATGAGAACCATCTGTGCATAAAGAAATATTAGAGGATGTGTTGGTTCTACCACTCTTCACCAGAGTAGGATGGTTGGACTACTTTTTGAAGTTAACAGAATATGATAATGAAATGGCGAGAGAATTTGTAGCTACATTGCAGTATGATGAGGCAATAGTCAAGAGATTGGTTGTAGATGCTTTTAAAATGGCCATTGCCCAAGTTACAGGATTGCCGTGCACAGGGTCTGAATATCCAGCTCGTGTTGATGCCGCTACAACGAGGGAAGAATTCTGCGAGCGTGGAGAACACCTGGACTCAACATTACAAGGTACAAAGAGATTGTTCCTTCCATTATTTTGGGGAAAATGTGCTTCTTATATCATTAAATACTTTACCTATGATTGTCGGCACAATTTGTTGTATACCGTGCTTTTTAAGTTGCTTAATCACTTATGCCATGATAAGCTAGTCAATGTTCCTAATTTCCTCTATAACATGTTGAAAAGGATGGCATCATAATATCAGAAAAAGCAAGCAGACACCACATCGTCCCATCACTATTTAATAGCCCTATTGGTTAAGAGAAGCCCGAGAATTCAACACCCACAGGTTGATTGGGATGCCTTTAAACAATGTGTAGATATCACAACACTGTTGGAAGTACCTGAAGTAGAGGATGAACTTCAACATAAGCTTGAACCAAAGATTGAACCTAAGCAATTAGAGGGGCCATAGGAGGAAAATACTCCAGAGGATAGGGCAGTGGCAGTAGAGGAACCCTCATCTTCTAACCCTAAAGCTATGAGAGGCATTGATTCAACACCTGTTAGGAAAAAGAGAAACAAGAAAAGTGTTGAGAAACATAAGAGCACTGTGAAGGGAGAAGATGCAGGGGAAAAGAAGAAGAAGAAGAGTAAAAAGAAGAGGAAAAGTGAAGTCAAGTAGGAAACTGTTACTCCCAGGTGCTCACGAAGGTTGAAAAGGTAGAGTGTGAAGGAAAGAATTGTTGAAGAACAGGGGCAGGAGGAAAAAAGGTGAAGAACAGTAGCACCATGACCCAACACTGCTAAATATAGATTCAGATAAAGAAGGAAATGCCCCTGAAGATGTCCCTACCGATGCTCATGAGAATGTTAATGTGTCTACCAAAAGGAGAAGGTATGTTTCTTCATCTTTTGATTCTGATTCAGAAGATATGTTTATTGCAAAGAAAATGGGAAAGTCAGTTCCTAGTAGTTCTACTAAAGAAATTTTTGATATTACCGGGGATGATGATGATGATGAAGGTCTGAATTTTGCAAAGCAAAAAGAATTGTTGGAAGATAGGAATATAAGAAAAGAGCTTCACGAAGTTCTTGATAGGATAAAACAATTGGAAGAACAAGTAAAAGGATATGAGGAGAAGGACAAAGAAAAGGAAAAGAGAATACAAGAGTTGGAGGAGAGAATTCAAACCTACGGCCATGGAACCAACTTAGATCTGTTAGCACAGATGGCTGTGAGTAAAACAAAAGCTGAAGAAAATGAAGTATTAACTCCACAACCTCATGTATCAAGGACTCCAATGTATCACACCACTTTGTCTTTAGATTTTGAATTAATGAAACTCACTCATAAATCTAAACAGGAAAAAGAAAGCCGGGAGAAAGAAAAATGCATCAATGGAAGATAAAATTTGGCGATAAAAAGGTTGGAGGATAAGTTGATAGAAGAAATAAATAAAGCCATTCAGATCATTGAGTGTAGACCTCCACTCGGGGTGTATGCATTGTTTTTAAAGGAAAAATTTCTCAATTTTTAGTTCAATAGGTTCATTAATGATCAGCCTGCTTTACATTCAAGGCATATTTTTTTCAGCTATTTTAAAGAAGCCAACTTAGAAGAGCAAGATCAACTGTGTAAGTATTATTTATAAAACTATCTAATAGCAAAGGATACAGAATGGAACCCCTCAATTTATGTCGGGGATTTGTAGGTTAGGGCACTGTTATCATGTCTCAAGAATGAGCAGCTTAGAGGTGAATTAATGGACAAATATGAGGAATAAGAGAAAATAGTGGCACTGTAGATCAAAAGAGAAGCACTGAATCCTGATGCAATCCTCACTCAATGGTTGACACTCCTCTCACACAAAGGTCCAGGAAAAATAATTATGGATTTGAGACTGCAAGATCATAGAAGGATACAATAGTTAGCAGGACCTATGCTTCAAAATTGCCTAAGGCATGTACAAAATAGATGGAATAGTCTGACCCCAGCATTGCAAAGGAAAGAGCCTCTCTTTCCATAATTTTATGAACATGTTTGAAAGATTGCGCAAGTACATCTAGATTTCAAAACAAACAGGAGTGGGATGGTTGCCACTTACTTTTCATCCTCCTATTCTCCTCTATCCATTACCATACTAGACAGGTGAAAAGAATGATGAATGTAGGAATGCAGAATTAGTCAGGATGGATAGGATTGCATGTTATAATTGTATCTATCTTAAGCAGGGAGAGGGAGTCAGAGAAGTAATGGACCTTAGGCAGATTACCTTGCACTACAATCTTCTTCCCTAGATGTTTAATTCAATGATTTTGCTTGAGGACAAGAAAAAGGATAGTTGGGTGGAACGATGGGTTGAAATATTGACCTCTTTTTATGTTGTTTTTATATGCTTTCAAAACTTTTCCATATGATCTTCTAGATACTTTTTAAACATCACCATCCTGATATACTATCTTTTTATATACTTTGCAAGACCTTGAATCTATGATTATTATTATGGAATATGGTGATGGTATTATCAATTGAATGACTTAAACATGAGTATGCATGCAATATAGATGAAATTCTATGGTTTAATTATGGAGGTTATTTGTGTGCATATGTTTTGTGAATTAACCCCTATGTAGTAGCAAGCATGCAACATCAAGAAAAGGAGATTTGTAGTGAGTTGTAGAACAAGAGAGTTAAAGGAAGTCAAAGTCAAGACACCAAAAGTGCAAGCAGCTGGAGGATGAATGTGAACCATCATGGGAAGGAATAAATGTAGAAGAAGTAGACTTGTTTCAAATGCAACTTGTGTGTGTTCTTCATATGAACCGTTGAAAAAGAATTCTTGTCTAAATAGGATTCTCCTTCCTATGTTCAGTTAGAATTAATAAATCAATCTTAAACCTATATCCTAATATCTAGGAATGGATTAATGATTAAAGTTAGTTGGTAGTTGCATAAGACTCTCTTGTTTTTGTATAAGTTAGAGGGATGAGATCGGTGTCAAGTTAGTTACTTTGTTATCTAGTTACTCAGTTCATGTTCTATTTTCAATATTAGAAGCTCCAGACATGTTTGATTAAAGAATGTCATTATTCAATACAATCTGAAAGAGATTTTGTTTACGATATGAAATGAATGAAACTATGTGTTATGAGGATGCATGAATATCTGAATTAGATTTGATTTCCAGCTAAGCGAGTTAGTCCCCTGATCCGGCCACTCAAAGTACTGATCTTCACTTCATTTATTTTATTATTCCTTTATGCATTCTTGTTAAAGCTATTAATTTATAAATACATTACGAGTCAATTAGAATATTTTGATTGTTAAATTATAGTAGTATGGTTCATGAACAAATGCATGCTTTGTCTACTTTAAGTCCTCCAGAGGTTAGCATTAGGTTTCTCACCATTTTGAATGTTTTGGATTAGTTCTGTAATTTTCCATTGTTAGCAGTTATCTACAGCTTATGCTGGAGGTACCCGTAGCCACTAGATTCTATAACTGTTTTTACTGTTCTTGTATTTCTGTGAATTCCAGCAAAGTAAAATAATTTGAGTAGGTTTAGATAAGATAGTTTAGAAGAATATGAGCCCTGAAGGCACATACAATGCAGTTCCATCATAAGCCTACGCTCCTTGGTTGATAATTTAATGTGGGGGTACAATGTCAAGTGGACAGTTCAGATAGGTTTACCCCTAAATTATGTTAAGTCTACAATGCATTAGTTTTCCTCTACATGAAGGAACCATCAAAATAGAGATTCCACTCGGGTGACTCTTCAAGAGCTAGAATGGATTCACATGGGAAGTTGAGATTCAATGGTTGAGTATTTGCCAATGTTGCTTCTTCCAATTGATCTACTACTAATTGTCCCTTAATTATCATTTGATCAACATACTCAATATCAAATTTGCTAAGTAAATAACCCACTTAGCCATTCAAGTTGTTAGAGATGGTTTTGGCAAAAGACATTTGAGGGGGATTAATTTCGGCAATAAGCTTTGTTTGATTATTGAGTATGTACTCCCTTAATTTTTGTGAAGCAAAGACCACAACTAAACAAGCCTTTTCTACAAGTTTATAGTTAGATTCATATCCAATTAAGGTTCTGTTGATATAATAAATGGCTCTTTCTCTCCCACATGATTGTCTTGATGTGCTAGAAGGGCTCCTAAAGTAACTTTAACAACTAAAATGTAAAGAATCAATGACTTATTTGGTATTGGTGCCATGAGAACTAGTGGATTGGAAAGATATTATTTTAGTTGATCAAAAGTGCGTTAACATAGCTCATCCTAGTAGTAATCCTCGTTCTTCTTCAATAGTTGCAAGAATGGTTGGTATTTATCAGCAAGTTGCATAACGAATCTATGTTTAGTCTGAAGCTTTTTTGTAGACTACATAGTTGTTTAAGATTTTATGGTGGAGCATTTAAGATTTTGTGGTGGAGTGTAATGCCTGCCATAGTGTTTGCCTTGGGTGCTTTTTTATTCATATGTTATATGTTGTATTGAGTGTTTATCAATGTATTATGTGATTCTCATCCTATGATTCATTACACCGAACTTGTCGATGAGGTTTACTGTACCATCAAAGAGTTTTGAAGGTGTATTCTAGATGACCATCAAGGTGTTTCTGATGTGATATTGTATTGAATGGATTATGACTATGTATTATGTGATGCATATGTTGTGCCTATGTATGTTAGGCCATTGCAATATTTCAACTTCACTATATTTGTTATAGTTGTGATTATTCTGTTGTTTCAGTGATGCAATCAAGACCAGGGGTTTTTATCAAACTACCCGGTCATGCTGCCTTTAACACACAATGGAGGCACAAATTCATTCACGAATATGAAACTTCTTTATTAACTTTAAAATTATTACATTTACAAACTCACTGGCTTTTAAAGCTTCATCATTAAGCTTTACACAACAATACTCAATCAATTATGTGCTTACAACACCAAACCAATTTCTAATGAATACAAAGATTTGCCCCCAATCTACTATCGTCTCACCTCTACTCTGAGAGGAACAATAACTACAATCACCACAAAAACAAAAAACCCCTTCTGAATATGCAATGGTTTCCATTTATACATAGATTGGAAAAAAAAGGAACTGAAAAATTGACAGTTGCATAACAGTCACCAAGTAGTTGAACTATTGCCAAGTAGTTGAACAGTTGCCAAATAGTTGATCAGTTATAGAACAGAATCGCCACAGAACTTGACACGTGTCAGGTCCAGGATAATCTTCCTAGTTATGAAAATAAATGCTTATTTCATTACAAAACATACTACCCTTGAACTAAGTCAAAATATCTTCATTGACGTTCTTTAGGGTTTGGGAACTTAGACATTCATGACATACCATTAGGAAGAGTTATTGGCAAAAAATGTACTTCACAAACTTAAAAGTTTGCCAACACAAGCTATCGGTGAAATAGTTGGTTCACAAACCAAAAGGTTTTCTGATACAAAGTCATAAGCCTTTAAGCTCTTTTATTGACAAAACTCCAACTGCACAAACTTACCAAAAACTCCGTTAAACCCTTGTCAGTGAATCGACAACTTGTAGAAACTACGAATTAGTCGAAGACTTAACATTTTCCTCTTATCGGCAAAGTTTCCAATCTATGAACTAAAGAAACTTTGAGCTTCAACCCTTAGGCTTTATCAGCGAAGTGAGTCATTAGCGAACCTAGGGGTTCATGAACTAGTAATTTTGTTGACTAAGTCCACAATCTTGCAACTTTGTCGACAACAAAGAAACTCCATTCAAATTCACTAAAGTGTAATCGGTAAAAGTTCCCAATGACTAACTGGAAAAGACTTAGAACAATTTAAACTTCCCTAGAAGGCTTGATCGGTGAAATCGCCCATCGGTGAACCAAACTATCAGTGAACCGAAGAGTTCGCAAACCAAGAATTTTCTTGATAGAGATTGCTTAGACCAATTTAAAAAATGCAAATTTTCCTTTGAGATTTGTCAGCGAACTGTCAAATCGGGTAACTGCTGGCGAATTGAGTAGTTTGTGAACTGGAGAAATCATCGACAGGCTATAACTTAGCTAATTTTCATCCAAATTTCCCCAAATTAGAATTAGAGATACCCAATTGGCTCTTCTACATGATGATACTCTTAACTTGGCCAAATAAATATGAATTTGCCTCCTGAAGCAAAAGACTAAAACCAACACAAAAGAAGACAAAGCACTCAAAAACTAAACTGAAACTAAAACTAAAAAATTGAACTATTTTTGGGCGATACTGATTGCTTGTGGACCTGGATGCTCCCACATCATTTAGCATTGTGAAATGTTATTGAGTATGCATTGTATTCCTGGATCATGCTAGTTGTAGATGAGTTGCAATAGATGTGATGATTTTATATCATGTATGATTTACACCACATTGGGGTGGATATGTTGCTTCGACTATTATATGGGGAACAAGTACGCCTCATTTTTGACCCGTGTGTGCAGGTATGGGGTTATTTCCCCAATGGTGGTTATTTATTGGAGATGGTTGTCTTTGGGTAAAACATGTGTGTGTTAACCTCTATCTCACTCAGTTGAGTGTGAGATGAGTCTTATGAATCCTTGTGTTAACTTGTATTTGAATTGGTGGCAATTTTGGAGTCTGCATGTTGTGCAAACTTGTAAAGTGTATTTGAGTCCTTTGCATGTGTTTCGTTTAGCTTTTCACATTATATTTTAATTTCTTTCAAAAACGTGTTTTTTGCTTTTTCAAAATATTTTAATGGTTTAGTCGAAAAGGATTAATTTTTACATTAGCAAAATAATTTATTCCATTATTTTATTCTAGTAGAAGAAATTTAAAGAGAATTCAAATCTTTTTTCGAAATGAAATATTTGCTTTTTGAAAAGTAGAATTGCATTATAAAGGAAATTTAATTTAATTATATGAGTGTTCAGATTTTATTAAATGTGATTGAATTATATTGCAATTGCCTTGTGGAATTAGTTGCATTAATTTAATTTGGTAATTTGCCTATTCTCTTAAGTTATTTTGGAAAAAAAAGGAAATATTAGAAAAAAGAAATAAAAGAAATGAAAAAGGGCCTTCGGAGTGCATAAAGCAAAATAGACTTCTATTTTTATATTTTACATTGCATTTTTGCTCCAAAAACCCTCTTATGCTCCATGGAAGAAATGAAAATTTGGAAGGATGGAAGGGAAGGAAGAATGGATTCCTAGGATAGGAAATTTCTTGGGTGTAGCAAGGGAGTGTGCCTAATGTGTCTAATTTAATCAAGATTCTTCTTCTTGGTGTATGTGTGTTTTGGGAGGTAATTTCTCCCTTTGTATTTATTTTTTAAATTTGAGTTTTGAAATGGATTCTCTCCATTTGCCATGCCTACACTAGATGGTAGCTTATGGCCTTCCTTATTAGGATGCAAATTACATTGAATTCATAGTTTAATTTTAATGTTTTAAATTTTAACATATGCCAAAAATGAAAGGAAGTAAGGTATGTGAAACACACTTCCTACACCAACCTAATGAAGGGAATAGTATGCAAATTCTTTTAAATCCTTACAATTGCAGCAATGTTAAACACATAACATAAAGATTACAATAGCAACACAACACATAGAAAGAGATTGACACAAGATATATAATGGGGAAAACCTTTTCAGGTAAAAAACCCCACACTCCAAAACCTGCACAATGTATTAACATATCTGTAAAGGATTACAATACACTTGTAATGCAAGTTATTCTAGGAGTCTGCAAATGTCGTTTCTTGAGTGATTCCAGCAGCATAACAGTACCTGTACAAACACTATGCAAACTACAACTCCAAAACACTGCATTATATAGAGTTACAAGGCAAATTTGAGAAGCCTCTAGAGATGGGTGTCCATCTTGGTCACATGGCCATATACCCGGTCAAAGGACACTTCTCCAACATATTTTTCAACTCTCTTACATCTGTCATAACATGGCAGATTTGACTTCCCAAGGTAGAGCGCTCCAAGGCTATGCCATAAAAAATTACAACATGACACCACTTAATGTTGTAAGAGAATCTATCATACATGACTAAAAATAACATATTCCTCTTACAACATGTCATAGCCCAACTTGGGTGCCCAAAGATGCCTTCTCCACGTGCAAAGATGCTTTTCAACACTTGTCTTCACTTGTCATAGGAATCTCTATACTTGGCTCTTACACATCATAGATTTTGTCATACACAATAACACCTCTGTCATACTACAAGATGCTGACACATGGCATATTAGTGCCACCTCAAATGGGACATCCAAATCCACATGTGTTTGACTTAACCATCCATGTCACATTACAAGTAGGATGACAAGTCACAATGCCACCTTATACTAAATGACAAAACAGGATGTGCAAGTAAATACAAATTAGGCAATAAATAAATACACAATTAAAAAATCAATGCTAGGAAATTGCAAAGGTTGAGACACCTTAATTCCCAACATTCTCCCACTTGTCAAACACCTTGCAAGAGCTAATAGAATGACAAGATTTAACTGCTAGGGGCCAAAAGGCCCATAGACTCTGAACACCATCTGAACTTATCTGTGCCCACAGGTTTAGTCAATGCATCTACAACATTCTTCAAGTGTCTACCTTCTCCAATATCAGCTTCCCATCTTCTACCATATCACGAACAAAATGATACTGAACATCAATGTGCTTTGTTCTGGCATGGAAAGCAAATCGTACTCTGACTATCACAACAGATAGTAATCTATCCTACATCAAAATCAATATCTAGACACAACCTATTAATCCAAATGGCTTCCTTACAAGCATGAGTTGCTACCATGTACTTTGCTTCTGTCATGGACAAAGCAACCATAGGTTGTCGCTTACTCATCCAACTAATAGCACCACCAAACATGGTAAGCACATAAGCACTGGTGGATCTATTGCTGTCAATGTCACCTGCCCAATTAGAATCCACAAATCCACGAATACTCATAGAATGCTAAGGTCCTGTAGGATAAACATGATAGCATAAGGATTACTAGAAAGTACCCCTCAAATATCTGAACACTCTCTTCACTGCATCCTAATGTACTTGTCCAGGATTAGCCATGAACTGACTAAGGTCTCCCACTGCTTGGGCAATGTCTGGTCTTGTACAAACCATAGCATACATCAAACTGCCAACTGCACTAGCATAAGGTACTCTGCTCATATCCTGTGTCTTAGAAGGAGACTTTGGACAATCATTAATAGATAACTTTGTCCCCAATGAAATAGGAACACACAATGGTCTGTAATCTGCCATGCTGAATCTTTCCAACATGGCCTTCACATACTTACTCTAGCTTAACCAAGGTTTTCTATTTTCTCTGTCTCTTTTGATGTCCATCTCCAGAATGTACCTGGCTGCCCCTAAGTTTTTCATTTCAAACTGTGCTGACAACTGAGACTTTAAATCAGAAATCATACTCTTACCATTCCCAATCAGCAACATATCATCAACATACAATGCAATAATAAGAATACGATCATTGTCAAACTTGTAATACACACAATGATTTGATTTTGATTTTAGAAATCTAATAGACAATACAAAGGCATCAAACTTCAAGTACCACATCCTAGGAGATTGTTTCAAACCATATAAAGACTTCTTTAACTTGCAAACCAAATTTTCTTTACCTTTCACCACGTAGTGCTCTGACTATGACATATAGATTTCTTCCTCCAAGTCACCATGGAGGAAAGCATAATCAATTCCCTCCACTTGTGAATACCCCTTCGCAACCAATCTGGCCTTGTACTTCTCAACACTGTCATCCACTCCAAATTTCTTCTTGAACACCCATTTGCATCCAATGGGTTTCTGTCCATCAGGCAAAGGCACCAAGTCCCAAGTTTAATTCTTTTCCAATGAAGCCATCTCATCTTCCATGGCCTTCTTCTAGGAACCTACATCTTTCATGTCCATAGCCTCTATCACAGTTCTAGGCTCATCAGCGTTAGTAATCAAGGCATAAGCACAACTAGAATCTAGCAATACATAACCAAACCTGTCAAGTTGCTTCCTATTTCGTGTAGACTTCCTCAAAGACCGAGGTGGAGGTTGTTCTTCCTCTTTTGAACTTTTAGAGCTGCTAGAGCTCTCCTCATCAGAGGGAGATATTTCTCTGAAAATAACACTTCTTCTATACAACACTTTCTCGATCACAAGATCCCAAAGCTTGTACTCTTTCACATCGACACCATAGCTAGTGAGGATACACTTAACTTTCTTGTTCTCCAATTTTGACCTCTTCTCCTTAGGCACATGTGCATATGCCTCACAACCAAAAACATGAAGATGTCTCAACGAGGGCTTCTTACCACACCACACCTCCATGGGTGTCTTATCAACGAGCACTGAAGTAGGAGACCAATTAACTAGGTAGCGAACAGTGGCTACAGCTACAACACAACTTTTGTTCAAGGCTAGCACCACTAAGCATACTCCTAGCCCTCTCCATCAATGTTCTTTTCATCCTCTCTGCAACTCCATTTTGCTGTGGGGTATAAGGAGTTGTCTTATGTCTTTCAATCCCATGTTCTTTACAGAACTTGTTGAACTCTGCAGAACAAAGCTCACCACCATTATCAGTTCTCAAACACTTAATCTTTTTACCACTTTGATTCTCTACAAAAGCTTTAAACTCTTTGAACCGACTAAAGACTTTAGATTTGCTTCTGAGAAAATAAACCCATGTTCTTCTACTATAATCATCAATGAATGATACAAAATATAGTGTTTTAGAAATTGAAGGAATATTCATGAGACCAAACACATCAGAATGAATAAGATCCAAAACACTAGAAGACTTGTGAGAACTAGAGTAAAACTGCACACTGTTTTGCTTTCCATATATACAATGTTCACAAAAGTTGAACTCAAGATTACAATCATTTAACCCCTCAATGAGGTTTTTATTTTTCAGGGCTCTAAGACCCTTCTCACCAATGTGACCAAGTTTCTTATGCCACAACATTGTCTTCTCAGTAGGAAGTTTCATTTCCAAAGCATTAGCACCCTTAGGTACCCAGAAAGCACTACCATCGAAAGTTGAAGCAACACATTTCTTTACTACTAGTTCCAATGGTGAGGATGAAGAATTTGAAGCTCTTTTCTTTGAAATAGAAGAACTATTGCACTGAGTAGTGCATGCATCCAGCTGAAACAAAGTACCTCTCTGAGTACCCTTAGCAAGCACCATAACTCCTCTTGTCATCTTGCATCCTCCACCCAAGAAGACAACCTACACACCTGCATCATTCAATTTACTTACAGAGAGAAGGTTTCGTGCTAAACCAGGGATGTGCATCACCCCATTGATCACCTTCACTCGTCCATCAAGGAATCAGATCAAGACTCCTCCACAACCAACTATCTTCAAGTGAGAGTCATCACCTAGGTACACCTTCGCACCATCAAACTCTTCATACTTTGTAAACCAACCTCGATGTGAGGTCATGTGGAAGGACTCACTGGAGTCAATCAACCACACATCTTTTGATGCATGGGTGGCCAAGGCAGAAATAAAAGCATCACCATCATCTTGAGATTTTTTAGAATCTGAATTGGAGGTGTTCTCCTTCTTTTTCTTCTTTTCCTCCTTGCACTCCTTTTGGAAATGCCCAGTTTTACCATAATTTCAACACACTGTCTTGGACTTTCCAGGAGATTTGGATTTGCCCTTTTCATCTTTCTTGTCTTTCTTTTTCCCTTTCTCTTTGGGCCTACCACAAACTGCAAGAGCCTCCTTTGCCGATTCAGAATACTTTCTCTGCATCTCTTCAAACAAATGAAGATACCACTTCATCCATCTTGAAGGTGATTGTAGTACTCCCAATGGCCATAACAAGGTGGTCCCATGAGTCTAACAAAGAATAAAGCAAGGTCATGAAACAATCCTCCTCCATCTTCACACCAACAGAAGTTAACTATGTAACTAACATGTTGAAGGCATTCATGTGATCTGCAACCGATCCTCCATCTTCCATCGTCAGAGAATACAACTTATTTCTCAGGAATAACTTGTTTACCAGGGATTTGGCTTGATAAACATCACCAAGTTTCTTCCATAGCTCTTTCACGGTCTTCTCTTCATGAACATTCAACAGGACAGAATCAACTAAGCAGAGTCTCACAAGACCCTTAGCTTTACGATCTTTGAGATCCCAATCTACTTGTGCCATTGTTATTGGTTTTGTTCTAGAAATTATTTCCCATAGACCTTTGTCAACAAGCATGTCTTCCATTTTAAGCTTCCACAACTCGAAATTGCTGCCATTAAACTTTTCCTAATCTATCCTTTTGGATGTGCCTGCCATCTTCTTCTTGCAACAAGATTACAGAATACTCTACACAGACTTCCACTCAATTGAAGATTAGCTCAAAAAACCCCCACCCAACAACTAGGATCAAAGGTGATCAAGCTCTGATACCAACTGAAAGGAAGCAAGGTACGCGGAACACACTTCCTACACCAACCTAATGAAGGGAATAATATGCAAATTCTTTTAAATCCTTACAATTGCAGCAATGTTAAACACATAACATAAATATTACAACAGCAACACAACACATAGAAAGAGATTGACATAAGATATATCGTGGGGAAAACCTTTTCAGGTAAAAAACCCCACACTCCAAGACCTGCACAATGTATTAACAAATCTATAAAGGATTACAATACACTTGTAATGCAAGTTATTCCAGGAGTCTACAAATGTCATTTCTGCAGTGATTCAGGCAGCATAATAGTACCTGTATAAACACTATGCAAACTACAACTCTAAAACACTGCATTATATGGAGTTACAAGGCAAATTTGAGAAGCCTCTAGAGATGGGCGTCCATCTTGGCCACATGGCCATTTACCCAGTCAAAGGACACTTGTCCAACATATCTTCAACTCTCTTGTATTTGTCATAACATGGCAGATTTGACTTCCCAAGGTACAACACTCCAAGGCTAAAAGTAGGCAATGACAGATGCTCTTACGCATCTTACAATTGTCATAAAAATCTGCAACATGACAACACTTAATGTTGTAAGAGAATCCATCATACACGACCAAAACTAACATATTCCTCTTACAACATGTCATAGCCCAACTTGGGTGCTCAAAGATGCTTTTCGACACTTGTCTTCACTTGTTATAGGAATCTCTATACTTGGCTCTTACACATCATAGATTCTGTCATACACAATAACACCTCTATCATACTACAAGATGCTGACACATGACATATTAGTGCCACCTCAATTGGGACGCCCAAATCCACATGTGTTTGACTTGACCATCCATGTCACATTACAAGTAGGATGACATTCAATGCCACCTTATACTAAATGACAAAATAGGATGTGCGAGTAAATACAAATTAGGCAATAAATAAATACACAATTAAAATATCAATGCTAGGAAATTGCAAATGTTGAGACACCTTAATTCCCAACACAAAACAGTCGTTACTATGACAAAATTTTTATAAAATCCTATTTTTCTGACTTTATTTGAAAAGTGTGTTGTTGGACTCATTGGGAACAAAAGGGTGTAATTAGATTTTTGATTTTTCCCTTAATTTGAAAAATGAAAAAATGGGAAATGGTGCAAGGTAGCAACCATCTCCATTACTGGACGATTTGAAGGTTTTATGGTTTTATTACATTTAGAAAAAGAATGACAATTACATTTTAGACTTTCATATGATGTTTTATTATGTGGGATGAGTAGTCTTCTGATTATTTTAAGATTCTACATCTTTTGAATATGTTATAAAAAAAAATATTTTAAAAAATTATGCATTGATTTGTGTACCATGCCCAATTTATAAAATTAGAGCGTTAGACATATGATTGAGGTATAGAATAGGGAAGGAGTGGGCTCTCGCAATTTGCCACAATACAAAGGGATTGCTAGAAATTTATTTGGAGAGTTAATAATCAAGTGATAATGCAATACAAATTGGTATAATAAAACATGTTAATTAAGATATGTATGCAAAACGGGGATTTTATCCAAGATCAGGTTTTGAACCTAAAGGGCATGTCACAACTTTAGGAGTTGGTGAATGTTAGAGTATTCCTCATGTGTAGGATAGCCATCTACATGAAATCTATGAGCCATCGTGCCATCGTAATGACACTCCTTAGCCTATTTCTAGTATTCTTGTCCTATCTTTTCTTCGGATTTGGTATTTGAAATGTGTTTAGACCACTTGCATGTATGGTGATGGATTATTGTGCTCTCATATATGTTTGTGATGGTGTTTGATTTATGCCTTGTTTTGCATGCACTGAAGGTGTGAGAATCTCTTATGCATGAATGTTGTGTTAACATTACTCTATGCTTTGTATGCATTTGATTGGCATGTTTTCCCACATGTGATTTGTGAGCCATTCTTACTTAGTATGCATTTGGTTGGTGTGAGTTTCCACACGTGATTGTATGCTTCTACTTGGCGTGAGTATTGCCAAGTCCTCTTTGATTGTGTGAGTGTGCTTGTACCCAATTTGACCATCTCCTAGGATAGTGGGGTGGGCCTAAGGGTACTACATGGTTTGGTGGTGCTAAACCATTGTTGGGGATAGGCGATCTTGGGGATGCTCTTGGAGAGCGTGTTGGATCTTTTTGGTGTATTTTGCACTTGTATCATTTATTGGTGTAATTCGGTAATCTTTGTAAAGTGGGTCCATGAGACCATTGTAAAAAGATTGTAATCATGTTTTGATATATCCTACGATGTAGGTTATGAGCCATCCATGTTTTAGATGAGACCCTTTAATTGTAATAAATAATTGTTATCATTTTGTATTTTTCTACACCTCATTTTGTGAGGGTGTTAGCATGTTTAGAATGTTGAAATCATGATAATTGCCTATGTTAGCTTCAAGTTATTTAATTATTTAAATGATGTTTATGGATGTGTTAGTTTTGGATCACATTCCGCCCATATAGGTGGTGAAGATCCCATCTTTATTTTTAGCGCATGTTGATGTTGGTGTCAAATGGGCATAGTATCTTGTAATGCTTCTATCACATTTGCTTATGTTGATGTAGTTGGCTAAAATCCTTATTTCATATTTTGTAAATTGGATAAGTGCTTAGTGTAATTGGTTTAAGATGTTCAATCGACATGTTGAATGGTCTTGAGTGGTTATTGATGGTTGCATAAGGTGGGTTGTTCCCCTAACCCATCTACCATGTTTGGGTATGTTCATGTGAGATGATTGTGTTTGGTTAGGTGTCTTTTGGTACTCTGTCTTGTCTTGGGAGTGTTCCACTTGGTGACCTTTTCTTTTGTTGGAGAGTGTGTCAATCTTGTGTTGTTCAGAGATCGACAAGTTTGGAGACCTCAGAATTATCTCTTGGAGTTTGTTCTATTGTCTGTCGATTTGTAGGAGGCCTATGAATGAATTCCTTAGCAATGGAGTCCTTGTGGGACCCTTGGTCAAAGCCCTGAGTAGGTGTTTTGAGGAAATTTTATATTCAGACATAGTGATAGGACTATAGTGCTAGATTTGGACACTAGTGCCAGTTTTGGACTGTAGCACTAGAACTAGACACTAGCCATAGAAACGGACAATAGAGGGATGCATTTAAGTCCTTTGAACTGCTTGGATGTTCGTAGAGTCCTCGACAATGAGCAATTCTTTACTTTTCTCAAAGAAACTTTGTATATAGAAGTCGTTCCCCTTGGTCTACTAAGTCTTCCCATACTACCATTGTGTTGATAGGTGTCCTAGTTTGGAAGTTATTCCCTCTTTTGCATTAGGAAGTGTGCCTTTGCAGGAAATTGACTAGTGATCATTCCATTTGGTCAAGGACTTGTACCTCCTACTTGATCCATCTCTTGTGTGAGTTTTCCCTTGTGTTGGAATGTTGTTTTGTGTCATCATGGAATGGATTTGAGGTAGTTGTCACCCTCATCCTACTCCATGTGTTCATGAGGAATTGAGTCATGGACGTGTGTCTAATCACCATCGTGGACAAAGCTCCATTCTCTCACATGGTCATCGTGGTGACTTTGTCACATGATGGGTGAAGTCTTCCACTTGTGCCACCTTGCCTAGTTTAATGGTGATGTCATATGAGGTGTTGTTGTGCTTGTTATGACACTTTGTGTGCATGTGAGTGTAATGAAGCATGCAAATTCCACACTTGCAAACATGAAAAATTTGTTTGTTTGACGTTTGTTCAGTTAATGCCCTGGGTGAAAGATTAGGGCATTACTTGGAGGTATTTCTATAATTTCTTTAACTTTGGTAGGATCCACATATGTACCTCTTATGGAAATGATGAAACCTAATAGCTTGCTTGACATGATGTTGAATACACACTTCTTAGGATTGAGGAATACTTTATATCCCCTTAGTCTTTGAAAAATGCATTGTAGGATTTTATGATGCTCAACTCTAGTTTTTTATTTGCCTAATAAATCATCCATATCATCTTCAACAATATCATGAAGCTCATGTCATGAAAAATTATTGTCACGGCTCACTAATAGGTTGCCTTGGAATTCTTCAAAACAAAAGGCATGACTCAATAGTAGAAAAGTTGTTTTGTGTTGATCTTCGAGTGTGGTTTGAATTTGATTATAGCCAAAAAATCCAGATCCATGAGTGACAACATTTCATATCCCGTGGTGAGATTGACTATCATGTCAATATTTGGGAAGGCAAAATTATCCTTCAAACATGCTTTGTTAAGGTCTTTGAAATATATGCACACGTGGATTCCTTTGGCATCCTTGCTTATGAGGAAAATGTTTGAGATCCAATCAAAATAGTTAATGGACCAAATGAAACCAACTTCCAAAAATTTTTTCAATTCTTCTTTGACTAGGAGAGCAATTTTGGGATGCATCTTTCTTAAATTTTGCTTCACCGGTTTCACATCTAGATCTACCACAAGATGATGTACCACTAGGGATGGATCTAACCCAGGCATGTTGGAATATGACTAAGCAATTATGTTTGTGAATCTTTTGATTATGATATTGATGGTTTCCTTTTTTGGAGGATCTAAAAGTGCAGCTATTTGAGTGATATTTTTATCTTCTCCTATGCTAAGATCAATTTCTATAGCTTCTTCAACCAGTGATGCAGGTCCATCTTGTAAGTGCACAGGGGCAAAGGGAAGGTTGAGATCCTCATCCATTAGCACCCCAAAGGGGTTTTCACCAGTGGACACATTTATTTTCTTGAATTTCACTTTTTTCTTCATTTTGTTTTTTACTTTGTTTTATTTTTTTAGACTAAGGAGATCCTTCTATTCCCCAAAGTATGCACATGTGTCTAAATTAATCTCAAAACCTTTCTTGTGATCCCCTAATGGAATGTTATCTTTAAGTCCCATGAATTCTACAAGTGCTTCCTCATTTTCAAATGTGTCTAATGATATGGGTTCTTATTGGTCCCAAGCGATAAGGTCGGGGTATTTAACATCCAAGTGAATGGTAAGAATGGAAATGCCATCAAAGAGATTAGTTGCGACAAGGTCTCCATAGGGGTCATGAATGTACTTTATTTCAATGTGTTCAATATCACAACAATCATTCTTAACAACCTCAAAAGTATCACTGACCTCATTGGATTGCTCATCATAGGGCATGCATCCTAACCCCCAATTTGTTGTATTCTCATGTATATGCATAGGTTCTAGAATGACTTGTTCATGAAGTCTAAGGTCATTTCCTTTGTAATTCATATTTTTACATATTCATATTCTATTGGCTACAAGATATTCATTCTTTTCTAAATAGGATGCAAATTTGTCTTCCCAACGAGCCAAGAGCCTTTTATATCTTCTATTTTTTCATCTATTAGGAGCCCATATTTATGAAGGTAGTTAATCCATACTAAACTGATATCTTTTCTTGCTTCAAATTATTACTGGGTCTAACAAAAAATAGGGAGATAGGGGAAGTTTGCCTACATGAAAGGCATCATGGATCTTATATTCTCCACAAACTTTGTCAACAATCTTGATGTGGGATTAGGATGTGAGAATATATATGTGGGTGCAAGGTTTGTAGGATTTGTGTATGAAGAGGATTGCTTGAGTTCAAAATTCAAGGTAACATTATCAATGGGGTGATGATTGATTTTTCAATAGAGACCTTCCAACATTTTACAATATTGAAATGGTTATGGATTGGCCAAAACTATTGTTTCCAATCCTAAGTGTGAGAATTTGATGCATTGATGGAAGATGGAGGGCATGACTTGCATTTCATGGACCCATGGATGACCCAAGATGATATTGTAACAAAGATCAAGATCGATGACATGAAACAAGGTTTATCATATGGCAAGCCTCACCTCAAGTGATAGATAAATTGTTCTAGTTGACTCTCATTCTCTGTTGTCATATGCGTTGATGGAGATCATTTCAAGATTCAAATCTTTTTCTGAATACCCAAGATGTTAAATCAACTTTAAAGTGCAGATATTCAAATCAACTCCATTATCCACAAGTACCTTTTTGACTTTATGTTTGGTTATGATGAATTTAATGTATAGAGGAAGGTTATGGTCTAGACCTACGGAAGGCATATCATTTTGGCTAAATGTAAGATGGTGAGTTTAGGATAGATGTCCCATGGATCTTGGAACTGTGATGGGTCGATAGCATTTAGAACCTTTTGACTCTTAGATGGCTTTGTACAACACATACTTATGAACATTGGATGTGATTAATATTTGTGTTGGAGTCTTCTCCAAATGCTCAATGAGATTGTATTGATCCTTGGGGGGAGGTAAGGGAGGCCCTTAGATAATGACTTTGCTATAGCTTATGGTAATAGCAGAAGTAGGAGACTTGTTTTATTTTGATCATGGATATTTCAAAATGATGGATATGATCTACTACAACATAAAGCCTTATTATAACGGATGTTATTGGCATGAGTATTCTCACTTTGGTTTAGCGATTGACGCATTTGATCATGCTTCAGAAAGGTGTCTTGATATATCCTTAGTTGTTTGTTTTGCGATAATAATGGCTCCCCTTTTATCTCATTATTCCCATTATTGATGAGTGTCTTGGACATAATTTTTCAATTTCATACATGTGTTAGTAGAATGTCCTTTAATCTTGTGGTACTCACAATATTCCTTTTTCTTGTACCATGCTAGCTTGAGTTTACTTTCATCAAGTAGATGGAAAGACAATCATGTTTGCTTTGACCAATTTATGAAAAACTACCTCTAATGGCTCGCCTAAAGGTGTGTATTTTTGTCTATGCTTCATTTCCTATTTTGATTTCCCAAAAAGAATTGTTATGTTAAGAGTGTTTTGGATAGCTTGAACATGTTTTGAGTTGGTAACATTGTTTCCAATTGCATGCTTGTTTTGGCTAAATAATTTGGTTTTATCATATTGTCTTTGATCTTTGGAAAAGATCTCCACAAGCCCATTAGCTTGAGGTCTTTTTCAATTTGCACACCTTTTTCAATAATTTTGTCAAAAGTAGAAACATAATGAACTTGTAGGTGAAGTGTCATTTCTTGGTTTAGGTTTGCAATAAAGATATTGACCAATTTCTTTTTAGTTATTGGCTAAGGTAATCGACTTGCTAAACCTCTCCATCATTGTAAGAAGGAAGATAATCTTTGTCCATTGCATTGTTTGGTATTATAGAGGTCTATCATGGTGAATTTGTGTTCTACATTGTATGAAAATGTGTATCAAATCTCTCAACTAAATCCTTGAATGCAGTGATGGTGTTCTTTAGTACTTGAAAAAACCATTCAAGTGCTTTTCCACCCAAGCTTCATGGAAATAGTCTAATCAAATACATTTTTTCAAAAGAAACTTCTTGGCTAGCCATGAAAAATTCTTTATCATGCTCTCAAGGATCCCCTTTTCCCTTATATTTATCAAACTTTGGAAACTTAAAATATGGAAGAAAGGGGAATTGTGTTATGGCTCTATCTAGTGTATAAGGGCATAACTCTTCAAATGTGTATCCCTTACATTGAGTTTAATTTCCTACTTGTAAGCCTCTTATTGCATCTTTCATGGATTTCCATTCTTGGTTGAATGGCATATTAGAAGGTGGTGTTTGGTTGTTTTTCTTGTATTGATTGCACACATACTGCAAGTATGTTTTATTGTTAAGATTGGATTGGATTGATTTTGCAAATTATTTTGATTGGTTGGAATGTATTGATTATTTTGATTGGAGGGTTGGTTGTTTTGAGTGGATTAATTTTTTTTAAGGATTTTTATTATTGGGCTTAGATTGATATAATGGATTGGGTTGCCATAGAAACTTGAGTGATGAAGCTTTTGTTTTTCCTTGATGTTGGGGATAATGTTGTGATTTTTACTTCATGTTAAGGGTAGGCACTTTTGGATTAACATTTTCTAGGTCAACATGAGTTTGATCGATATTGCTGTTGGTGGCATTAGGTTGGATGGATCTTGGTTTATAATGTTATTAAGGTTATCCAAGTTATAATTGATATGCAATTTGGCTCTTGATTCCACAAGACTTGTAAGTATATCATCCCTATTTTGATGTATGAATCGGTCTATTAGGGTACGTCCTTGTTCATATTCAAATAAAACATGTTGGTCATGAGAAAGCTCACTTTGATTGGGGAGACTATCACTATCATTATCATTATCTTATTGGATTTCATGTGGGAGTTGACAAGAGGTTTCTCCAACTTAGTATAGATTTTGGATGCATGGGTTCTCTAGAAGAAAAGGATTTTCTTCAAGGAATTCCATGTCTTGCTTTGCTTCGCCTCTAGTTGTAGGTGACATGAGAATGTGCTTTCGAATTTGGTCCTAGAATTATTTTGGTTTGGATTTTGAAATTTGGATATTTTGGTTTGACACTAGTTTCACACTAACAAGAAGATAAAGTAAAATTACAAACAACCTAACTATTAAAGTGGGAGTGTCTACACTTGTGATTTGACAAATATACCTGGATATAGGCATGGATAATAAGGCCCATTATGAGGCACTAACCACTTTTGATACTCAAGATCACCACGAGGTGTGAGAAGAGAGCATATGTGGCCTACTATCCAGTTTCTAGAGGTACCTTGTGAGTAACTTCCTGGGACTAACCACTTACTGGTGCATTACAAATACAAATGATTGAAAGTTTCATAAGCTAAGATAGTATGGCTTGAACTAAGGAAGTGCTCTTTATACCTAAAGGTATGTGAGGTCTAAGTTCATGAAAACAAAGTGTATGTCCAAAGGCTTGGCTTGAGAGGGTAACCCACTCTCATCCTTCACTTAGAAAGATATAAAGCTTCTTGCTAGCTTAGGCAAAAGACAAATGCACCCTGAAGGACAAGCCTTTTGATTCTATTCCTAATTTATATATCCCACTAGAACACATGGGTTTGGGTCAACACTTGGTGATGAAATCTATGCCAGGCCCGCAAAAAATAAAAAAGGAAGAGATGAGTGTTTCTAATTCCCAAGATCATGAAATCATGTGAGAGACGAGAATATGCACTTAATCTTTGGGTTACACAAGTGAAAAAAACCACTTTTGATCTTCAAGGTTTCCCAAAGGCATGAGAAGAGAGCATACATGGTTTAAATCATGAAAACATGACACACAAAAACAAAAATAAAATGCACACAAAGATTATTTTCCTTAGTAAATAAAGTGTGGAATTAATTTTATTGGAAAGTAATGCTAGACAAAATGACTCTATGAGAATTTTTTAGTAGTTTAAAAAATTGGTCTTCGACACACGATGCCTGAAAGTTAAAAAATTTTAACAAAAAATGAACAAAACAAAAATCCAAAATTCCAAATTTGTAAAAATTAATGATTCAAGTTTAAACCATATTTCAAATGGTTTTTAAATCTCTTTCATACAAATCAAACATCTATCCACAATCTACAATTAAAAAAATGGTCAACAACAAAGATTAATCCATTAAATATCGACCAATCAAAGATTTTATGGACTAATAGGCATTTGTTGTGGAGATTATCATGTAAATTTGAAAATATATCCAAAATCAACAAATGTTAACCCTTGAAAATGCCAAAATTAGGAAACAAATTGGAATAAAATGATAAAACTCAAAAATCCCTTTTGAGGCCACCTCCTAACCCAAGACCTAATGGAGTACATGTAATTTGGTAGATTCACCAAAGAGTTGTACTTTGCATTGTCTACAAATAGACAACAATCAGTTGATAGGGATACAATGGTACTGTAAAAAATGATTACTTCTCTAGATGATTTCAATGGTGATGACAAAAAATACATGGAGATTATTTGGAACAACTATGATGCAACTTAGGCAATGCCTCCTAACAATGGGGCGTTGGTTCCATATCAGGAGTCCATGCTTGAAGAGCCCTTCAAAAATTCCACTATTCTAGTACCGAATCTGGGATATGAAGCTCAATTGTCACCAGAAGAAGAAGCCACTTCTCTTGTTGATATGAATGGTGAAGAAAATTGTAGAGCTAGTTCAATAATGAGAAATAAGACAGGGACCTCATATATTCCCACATCACAAGCTTGTTGATGAAGGATCTTTTGACAACATATTCAATAGTTCAAGAATCAAATCAAGAAACCCAAAATCAACTACTTCTTCCATTAATACATATACAAAACTAAACTTGGCATCAAGTTCAAAAGGTAATATGGGACTTGATCACCTAATCATATTGAAGTCGACAGTAAATAAGAATGAGCATGGACTATAGCGGTGTTATTTTATTACAACATAGAATGATGATTTCCATAGTTTAGAAATTAAATGAAAAAAAAACAAATGGTAAACCTTTTTGACATTGTAATCTAAAGCAATTGTCTTGCTACTTGTTACAAATTACAAATTGAGAAGCAAAAATTAGACTTTAGTCCAAGTGAAACATATTTTTCAAGCTCTTACTTGAAGCAAGCTCTTTTCCCAATTAAAAAATGTAGAATAGACTACAATCACAATCACACATTAATTTCTTGCATATCATTTTACAAGGCATATACTATGATAAAGCCTAAGCCCGGGAAAAGCACCACCAATCCAAAAATGTATATAATCCATGATTGTAAAATGCATCAGATGGTGCCACAAGGTTGTAACAAAGTGGTATTGGGTGAAAGTTGAGAGTTGTGTCCCACTTTTAGCCAATTAAATAGTTTCTATAGAAAGGGTTCCACCCGGAACCACATAGCACTTATGTGGCATTGCGTGGCATGAATAGTTCTAGGCGAAACATTTTCACCCAAATTTAAAAACATATAAAAGTCTATTTGAACTTAAAAAAATGTGTTTATTTACATTGAAGGTTTCAAGCAAGAATTTTTCACCCGAAACTATCTATGTGGCATCCCATGTGGTAGCCAGACCCCCCATTTACAACAAATTGAACAAAACTTCAAGTTCAATTGTAAATTTCTCCAACCAAAGGGTATTTTTATGAAAATTTGAAAATACCCTTTGGTAGATGTCAGATTCTGGATCTTAGAATTTTTTTTTATAATATTTTGATAAGTTCTATTAGGATTATTTTTAAATTTATTGCAAGTAGGTTATTATAGTCAAACATGCAGTTGATTAGAAATTAAAAATAAATAGGAAAAACATATTCAAAAAATTTGAAAAATATATGGTGCACTAGAGGAGGGAATCCTCTCCAAGAGGTTTTTTTTTAAAAATTATATATTGTAAAAAAGTTGACGTCCCATGGAAACTACTATGTTCTGATTAAAATTGACTTTAAAAAATTTAAAAAATATTTATCAAAAATTAAATTTTTTTCCATGCATTAGATATTTGAGTTGGATAATTAGGAAAAAAAAATTAATTTTGCTATATTTTTCTTGACGTCCCATCGATGTCACTTTTTTCAAAAAATATCAGCATTTAAAATTCATCAATTAAATTTATTAAAAAAAATATCCACCTATTTTTTTAAAAAAAATTAAAAATTGTAATCATAAACTACATTAAAAATTCTACATTTTATTAGTTTATGTCATTTTAAAATTCAAAACATACATATGACTTTTTTGACGTTTAAGTTGGAAAAATATGTTTATGTTCACCATTCCCTTTATAAAAGTGTGATACAGTTCTGAACTTTCACCCTATTGATGATGGTCAAACTAGTCTCCACATTAGTATGTCGAGTGAATATATAGAGAGATAATAATAATAATTAAAAAAATAAATTGAAACCAACATTCAATTGTTAGCTTGCATAAATTGAAAATATGAAAGTACCAGGGCAACAACCCAAGTCTAATGATGCCTTCTATTTTTTTTTTTAAATCCTACAAAATAGATTTATAATGGAAAAATCAAGACTATTATTAATTAGTGTAGCGACACCATTAGATCAAAAAAAGCCAAAGATCATAAATAGTGGGAGATTGTGGGTTTGTGTCCCACCCTAGTCACCAAAATGTAAGCAAGTGAATTTAGAAATAAAAGAAGAAAACAACAAAATCTAAATCCTATTTTGAATCAAATGCAAACATCAAGATTAAGAAAATGAAATTTAAACAAAAAAATGCAAATAAACAAGTAAATACATACAAATTCCATGGTGAAATCGATTTGCTCAATAGATGCATGATGTAGTTGCTCAAAACCACTTCAAAATGTCAACACAATGTACCTATTGAAATTGGTGGATGGATTTTTGGGCACTTGCAGCTCCATTTATAATTTCTTAAGAAAGAAGATGAATGGCGGGGATTTGTTTCAAAGATCAGTATGGTAGAGAACGAATGAGAGGTTTTTCCTTGGATCAAGGAGAAAATGAAGGGTGTTATTTTAGCTTGTTCAAGATGAAGGTGTGAGATTAAATCAACTAAAAATAGAGATAGTTATAAATAATTAGCTGCAACAAAAAATAGGAGGGAAAAGCAATTAGTTAGTCATCTATTTTTGTAAATGGTGGAGGAAAAATAGATTAATTAAATAATAAAAATTCTTTAATTAGTCAGCATTGTGAGGTGGAAATTGAAGTATTTAATTAGATGTGAGGTGGAAATGAAATTAAATAATAAAATTATGTAATTAGGTATGAGATGGACTAGATTAATTAAATAATATATTATTTAATTAATAATGATGGATTGATTAAAATAATATAATTATTTAATCAACTAACAATGGACTGAATTGATTAAATAATACAATTATTTAATTAATTAATGATGAACACGTTAGTATGAGACAAGCAAGTAATTAGGATGATGTCAATAGAACGTTTCTAGGAGCAATAATAGATAAAATTTAGGTGTCTAGACATGTAGTACAAACAAATTTAAAATAAACCCTATAATAACTAGCACACTTACGATGTTGAGCTAAGATGTTGAACTAAAGGCAGAGACTGAACAATGCAAGTACACATATGATCCAAAATGATTAACCAAACAAGACACATATGCTACTAACACTCAAGCCATCCTTGTGGCTTGCAACAACTATGGGGCTACTTCTTAAGTATGTGATACACTAGAGCATCTCACAAATGCTCTAGGTAACATAAATCTATATCCACTCTCCAACAAATGTCACACATTCTCTAGTAGCAATATAGAACACTTTGTAGAGAGACATATTTCTACACCAAACACACCTCGATCAATCAACCTACACTTTCTACTAGAGCTCCAACAACGTTCCATACACCTTTTGCTAAGGCCACAACATCAAACATAAATATTTTCACTACATCGTCATGAGTAATTCTATAGTCTTCAAACAAAATAGTCAATGCAGAGAACAAGTTGGAACCCACGAGGCTCTCAATATACCAAGTCACATGCCAAATCACCAGGGACATGTCAAAATTTGGTCACACTCCACAACTATTAGAAGATGAGAAAGCAATCAAGAAAATTATTCCACTTATCATGGAGACAGTTCAACTCGTCAATGGATTTTTATCTTCGTGACACGAATCTTGTAATCTATATAAACATCTATAATATATAGATTGTAGATAGGTAATCAATAACAAACAATAGGCAAAAGATAAATTTCTATACACAATTCTTAAGGGTATGTCATCTATAGAATAAATAGTTGAATACAATACATTCTCTATTTAGTTCTATATCTCTATCTCTATTCAGCTTAATTATTTAACAAGCTTCCACATACACTATAACTTATCTAGATTCTCATATGGAAAGTTGTCTACTAGGATCATAACCATAGGCCCTTGATCAATGGTATCAGAGTGGTTTTCTCTACATAGATCACAAGTCCTTTCATATGTAGTTAAAGTACCTAAGCCTCAACATCGAACCTCAAGATCCATCAGACTACTTGTGGACCCATCTCAAGATGACCAAAGTGATGCAAGAGGAGATACATGTGATGGTTAAGAGAGAGATTGAAAACACACTCATAAATTAGTGAAAGTTCTTGTTCATCTAGTTTGTAGAGATCCTCAAACAAGTGACTTTATTAGCCCCTTCATCAAACATAGCCTTTGGTGGTCAAGTTCCCCCCAAGTTTCAAGTAAATCTAGATGTATTAGTGTTTGAGGGTAAGATTGATGCAATTTTTTTAGATAATTGGATTGAATTGATTGAATCTTACTTTTCCATTAATTATTTCACCAATGAGGAAAAGATGAAGATTTCCCTCTTGAACGTTTCCTCACTTACTAAGAAGTGGTGGAAAGCCCATGCACTCTAGGAAGAGGAACAAGAAAAAGACAAATCTGAACCAACCTAAGAGCAATTCCTACAAGCCTTCAGAATGAAAATTATCCTAAAGATGTTTAGCTACCGATTCTCTTCATGTAGCTCAGACATGTAAATTTCATGGGGATACACTCAGTTTGCATTCAATATTTCAACCTCTTGAAGTATGTCAAATCTCCCCAACACCAAACTCCTATAGATTAGGGCATCTTTTAAAATGTTTGTGGATAGTAGGGATAGTGATGTTCATTGACTGATCAATTAGGTCCAATGTTGAAGTGTCTCTTGACCTTCACATTGATTCAATGCATGAATCACTAATGATTATTCCTTTTTTTTTGCATCATCATTGTATATTAGTAAGTAATAAACAATTTTTGTTGAGAGTGGTGGCTTGGAGAGTTTATAAATGGGTTGTATTTTCATTTGAAAGAAGGTTGGAGAAAAAAGAGAAAATACCTTGTAATTGACATGAGCAAATATTTTGAGAAATAAAGAGAAAGGTTATGAGTTGTGAAAATCCTATGTTAATAATTACATCTTTTTGCTTTCTATGAGTGAATACTTGTTAGGTATAATTTTGTCTCCTTTAACTGCTTTGTTTTTCTTAAGAGTTGTCACTCTTGAATACACATTTGTTGTATGAATTATTCTCTTTAGTTAGTACATATTCAAGGGATATGGTAAAACTTTTGAATTAGTAATAGGATCTGTAATATTAGTTAAGGATAACTAAGAGTGATTATATTTGAATGAATGAATACAATCAACTAGTTTATATAATTCTAAGGCAATGATACCAAAAATTAAACTACCAAAGTTGTCATTGTTAGGATAGCATTTGTTATAACATATTCCTGACTTTGTAATCCCATAAATAGGCACCGATCAATTCTTTGTCCACCAATCCAGATCTATAAATTAAAACATGAAAATCTTCAAAGTATAACTTATTAAATAATTTATTTTGTTCATGTCTGAACTTAAGGGTACAAGGAATGACTGTGAATGTGTTTACTCTTGCAAATCCTTGCCATGTCTTCATGAACATAAAATTTGTAATTATACTAAGATATCCAAATTGTGTTCCCTTATATTTATCCAGTTTGTAGTCATAGGGTTACCCCATAAGTCTACAAGAGCTCAAAGTGTAGAAGAGGCTTATCCACCTTTTATTCATTGGTCCATCCCTTCAATGATCCTTATCATAGAAAGATTTGCTCATAAGACATAGTATAGTTCTTAGGGATAATTGATAATACATGGTGGAAACCTAAAAAGGAACCAACACAATGCTCTCAAACCTTCTTCACAAAAGACAATTCAATGTGAATAGATGAACCACTCTTTTTTTCTTCTTCTCTGGTAGCTAACTCTTCTCTATTTTTGTCAAACTCTATCTCTAGCAATGTTTCCATCACAATCATTCCTTTTATTTTTGGCAGCGTATCTTTCCACCTTTGGGCTAAACCCTTCCACAACAACTACATTCCATTGGTAGCTATGTTCTTCCTACTCCAATCCCAGTCCAAGGCTGCACACCCTTGGAATATTTCACTTATTTTTTCAAATCTTTTTCACTTGCTACGCAACCTCTTTCACTACACTTCATCACTCAAATTTCCTCTCTTTAAATGGTTTTCACCGTGCCTATGAAAAGGAGACTAATGGCATTTGAGGCAACGCCTTTATCCAAGTTCCCTTGGCCTATTCATCTTCCTCACACACTAACAAATATCCTTTTGAGTTTTGTTGACCTCACAAAATGGAACGAATAACAACATCACGTGGTTCCTTTCTTGTTTTTTGTCTGTGCCACCTTGAAAAGGCCCGAGACTGCCCCTAGAATGGTATTTTTTCTCTGATTTATGGCAGCGATATATTTCCTTTTTCCTACGTCTCTCTCTCCCTATATTTTTCAAACTTTTTGTTTGAATAAATGTTAAGTGTCGCCTCTACGAGGCACTTCCTCTCCCTTAGTCATGCCCTTTCAAACTTTTCATTTCCTCATGGCCCATCACTAACCATGCCTCTTTAACTTTCACATCTTTGTCCTCCCTGGATGCCCAAATTTCTTATCAGTTTGATTGAAGCCAATCTAAATCTTTTGGGAAGACACCCATCCATAACCATTTTCAATTAGTCAATTTAGTATGAAAATGATTGCATCTGTCCGTATATATATAGAAGAGTGAGTTGGGAGAAACATATTCTATAATAAAACATATTTGGCTGACACCTCAAATTAAACCAACACTTCAGTTGATTATGATTTTATTCTCTATAATGTTGTTACACATCATCTTCAGGCATGTACATATAGTGCATAAAGAATACTACCCCTTGTCAATAAATTGAAATTATCTTGGCTTAGCCTATGAACTACTGGAATCAGTTTAATACATCAATGCTATCTATATTCCTCTGGCAGGCGAAACCCTACTATCACTTTTGTCAGCAAACATATCACTTGTCTTTGGCATAACATGCCAATGCATTATGATAATTGGTGTTTTAACAACTGTGTGCTCTACAAACAGTTTTCTCACTCATGTGAATTTTAAATTTGGCTATGGAAGAAGGGGACTCGGGGGGACCCCCTATCCCCCTCTCCTCTCCCCCTCAGTACGGGTCAGTCCCAAGAAAGCCTCAGGCTACTTTTCTAAACCCATGACTAAGGATGTTGCTTCAGTTTCCAAGGCATGGAAAAATGCCCTCTTGGGGTATAATGAATGAGAACATCCGAGGGTTGTCCCTCAACTTCTAGAAATGGAGGAAGGCTCAATGCTCAAACTCCTTGATATTACCATGGAGAAAATAGTCTCCTCAACGGAGCAAGCTCTTGTGGGTAAGTTCTTCTCCAAAGATCGAATATATATCTGGTAAGGAGATGGGTTGCTGCTAAATGGAAGGTGAAAGGAAGCGTTTCGGTTAGTGTCATGGCCAGTGGAATGTTTCTTTTCAAGTTCAAGGCTCGAGAAGACCTCACCGCTACCCTTGCAAGGGGATCCTGGATGTATGGGAGCACAGTCTCTTGCTCTGCAAATGGAAGCTGGGGTTTGATGCTATTACAGACCTAAATATAATTGCCCTAGTTTGGGTTAGGCTCCCAGGTCTCCCACTAGAGATTTGGGATGAGGAAGTCTTCATCTAAATAGCCAACACCTTTGGCCATTTTGTTTCTCTTGACAAAACTACCAAGAATAAATCCAGGTTATTGTTTGCTCGCTTTTGTGTTCTTGTTGATATTAATAAGACCCTTCCCAATTCCATTACACTTGAGTCCAAATTTGGTCAGTGGATTCAACCTATTCAATATGAGAACTCCACTGTCTTTTGCCAAAACTATAACAAAAAGGGCCACCTGATAATCCAATATAAAGTCAAGAAAAACCCCACGGCTTTGGAAAAATAGAAAAATGAGGATGAGGAAGAGTATCCTTTTAAGGAGGACATTCTGAATACCATCAGCACACCTTAGAAGAATAAGGTAGATGATAAGGGGGAAGGATTGATGCAGAGTAGGTTAAAACCACTAAACAAACTCAACCAATTCACCTTTTGAGTCTTGAACCATCAAATAATGGTCTTTCCTTCATAACTGTTCCCTTGTCCTAGTAGCCTTTCAAAGCAGGTTTTCCTAGCATAATTTTCATAGGAGGCTTCAAACCCAAAAAATAAATACCATTTGGAGTATCCTTTATGCCCCTTTATAACATATCAATTTTGGGAATGTGGTTGTTTTGGAACAACACCCTCAATAATTCACTATTATGCTGCAACTAGGCCAAATTAAGACAACAAAAGAGGTTTTTTCGACATAATTTCCAAACTGGAGATCGTACCCAAAATCTAATTGTAGTTATGGATACCTTTTTCCATCTTACACAACATATCTCAAAATCATATGGGGTTGTTTTGTAGCATAAGGGCCTAAAATTGACTGTTTCGCTTGAAAAGAGGCCTAATTAGGCTTATTTTGATAGGTCACTTTGTGGTTTCCACAACCCAAACCTCAAACTCTCACACCACTGGCCCAAACATGTCAAATATGATCTACACAAACACTTTTGATCACCCAAAATAATTTCTACAAAGCTTTTCCACAAACCCTATCACCTATGTGTCACAATTGCTTAAAAACATGAATTTAACCAACTAGGGCATCAACCCATTTGCTCAAATCCTAAACCCCTACTCCTACAAACACCTCAAACATTGAAAACACCCTATCTAACTCCATTCCTCCCATTCTCAAACTTTTCCACAGGTGGCATGAGTCAATAATCCATTTTTTCCTATCAAACAAACCCTAAACTAGGTTTTCTGACTATTTTAGAAAAAAAATGGCTCTAAAACCTGATGAAATTCAATGCAACAAAAACCAAAAGGAAGTAGACTCTCACCTCTATCACATGAAATTAATTTTGTGTCATGAAAGTGCCGTACAGGGCCATACAATCTCTAGTAACAATAGAAAACACAGGAAATTCATAGAAAACATAGTTCTTATTAATGCTTGATCACTAAAAAAATGTCTTCAACAACCTTTTTTCGACCATCACCAGCATATACATACATTTTCCAACCTATTCTAACTGTTCAAAATAACTTTTCAAACATATGACCTTTCAACTTCCAATACAAACCAAAAAATGCCAATGTTTCTTAGGCAACCTTTCAACTTCTAGCAAAACTTGACTCACAATCTATCTCATGAGACTTATTACATTGCAAATGGTCTAAATAGACCTTATTACACCACACAAGACTCAAAACACCCAAAAATCTAACATCTGACCATATTTACAAAATCTAACTAGGTGCCCCTACACCATACACCTGGACAAAAAGGAACTCAAGTCCCCTTGAGGACTGTGCTGCAACAAAACCATGTTGGATCTCATCATTCATTGATCTCCAAGTGCCTTTCCCTCTGGTAATCCCTTCCAATGAGTCAAGTATTGGAAACATGCTTTGTTTCTTGCCTTTGACCGGTTCTTCCCTTGAAAATGCTACTCATCACTTGATGGATGCCCTTTGATTACTCTTTCATCTAAGAATATTGTCACATCTGCCCCTGTACCTGCTACCAAACTTCTTCCACTCTTGAATTGAATTGTCTTCTTATTCACTCCCTTTATGTGCCTAACGCTGCTCTTCTTCCCTTGTAGCTTACCCTTGATTACTTCACCATTGCCTTCAATCTCTCCCACCTAATACTCTTCCTCTAGAACTGCTGCTTTCTCAGATTTACCAACCTTTGATATGAAATGACCAACCTCAAGTTTACCAACCTTTCAATGACCACTATCTTCTTTGGAAAACAATGAACCAAACACTTTTTTTATTACCACCTCAACATGCTTCTTAACCCACTCTTGAATCTCCACAACCAATTTATCCTTGACCTTCTCAATATCATTTTTCTCCAAGATTGAATTATTCTTCAATGTTGCTATCTCAGTACCTTCAAGTTTAGAAGTGACTGCAAACTCCTCATGTTTTTTTTCCTCTAGCTTTATAAACTCTTTTTCCCCAATCGTTACTCTAGACCCAACTTTTGCATCTACCCCTTCATCTTGCAATGGAATAAGGGTGAATGATACCCCATCCTTGTCAATCACATAAATGTTTTTCTGCTCATCATATTTAACTTTTCTATCATACTGCCAGGGTCTTCCTAGCAGCAAGTGACAAACATCCATTGGGATGATGTTACACAAGATCTTGTCTTTGTACCCCCCAATGTTAAACTCAACCCATGTTTGTTCATTGACCAAGACTTGTTGACCCTTATTCAACCAAGAAACCTTGTAAGGTGTTGGGTGTGGAATCCTTTTCATCTTTAGTTTTTCAACCATCTCCAAAGAAACTAAATTATCAGTTGAACCTGAATCAACAACTACCTTACATACCTTTCCTTGTGATTTGCAAGTGGTTCTAAATAATGATTTCCTTTGTGGAGGCTCTTTGATTGTTGGCACCTTAATGAGTGTCCTTCTCATCATTAGAGTTTCACCTATCTCTGGAACAACAGGTTGGGAAGGGGAATTGACACTTTCTTTGTCTTCTTCATGCACAATTTGAGTTCTTCTTTCACCTCCATGTGAGCTAGAGGGCTGCTTTTCTAGGCACTTCGATGCTTGATGACCAACTTGGTTGCACTGATAGAATCTGTATGAGAATGTATTTGAGCCTCTACCTTGGTCACCAAATCTGCCCCTATTGTTTGGTCTTCCACCTCTGAAACCACCTCTCTGATCTGCCCCTTGTTCTTGATTATTGTTTGACTCTCCTTGTGGTTTTGTGGACTGTTCTCTTCCTCCAAATGTTCCTCTACCCCTGAAGTTCCTTCCTCTGCCTCTATTGGGTTTCTCCTGCCTTCTATTTAGCCTTTCCTCTCCCCTAATTACCATTTGAAGACATTCTTCTATCGTTCTTGGAGGTGTAAGGCTTAACTCATCTTATATAGTTACCCTCAACCCATTTATGTACCTTGCTACTTTTTCCACCTCATCCTCAACATGACTTGTCCTCATGATTAATTTTTGAAACTTCTCAATATAAGCCATCAATCCATTTCTTTTTGTTTGAGGTTTTGTAGCTTTCCAAATGTCTGAATTGCATAATCAACAGGTAGAAATTAGCTCTTAACTTTAGCCACCATTCTGTCCCATGAACTATTTTTTGTCTTGGCCCTCTTCACTCTCTCCTCTTGCACATAATTCCACCATGTTAGGACAGAGCCTTTCAACTTTGTCTTAGCAAACTTTACCTTCTTATCATCTGCTACCTCCTCATACTCAAAGTAATTGTCAAGAGCATCTATCCAACCCAATATCTCTTCACTATCCATCTTCCCACCATACATGGGCAATTCCATATTCACCTTAGGAGTATCTCCTTTGACATCCTTCAACAACTTTGCCAATCTAAATTCATCAGGGTCCACCTCTTCCTCTTGGACTCCTTGAGGGTTCTCATTCTCACCCCCTTCCTCTTCCTCTTCATCACTTTGGTCTCCAGTGACCACACCTCTTCTTTGATTTGATTCCAGTGCTACAAGTCTGGCTAGGATAGTTCTTGAGACTCTTTCATCTGTCTCAACTCCTTGGCATGCTTCTCTTTAAACTCTCACTTCTTGGGCTATTGTATTACTTTTAGGAGGCATCTTTGCTCTTCAAACTTCAACCTTTTCTCACTTATTGACCAGAACCTATGCTCTGATACCACTATGATGTAGAGCAGGTTAAAACCACTAAACAAACTCAACCAACTCACCTTTTGAGTCTTGAACCATCAAATAATGGCCATTCCTTCATAACTGTTCCCTTGTCCTAATAGCCTTTCAAAATAGGTTTTCCTAGCATAATTTTCATAGGATGCTTCAAAACCAAAAACAAAATACCATTTGGAGTACCCTTTATGCCCCTTTATAACATATCAAGTTTGGGAATGTGGTTGTTTTGGAAAACCACCCTCAATAATTCATTGTTATGCTGCAACTAGGCCAAATTAGGACAACAAAAGAGGGTTTTTGACATAATTGTCAAACCGAGGCTCATACCCAAAATATAATTGCAGTTATGGATACCCTTTTCCCTCTTACATAACATTTCTCAAAAGAAAATGGGTTTTTTTTGTAACATAAGGGCCTAAAATTGACTGTTCCACTTGAAAAGAGGCCTAATTAGGCTTATTTTGATAGGTCACTTTGTGGTTTCCACAACCCAGACCTCAAACTCTCACACCACTGGCCTAGACATGTCAAATATGATCTACACAAACACTTTCTATCACCCAAAATAATTTCTACAAATCTTTTCCACAAACCTTATCACCTATGCATCACAATTGCTTAAAAACATGAATTTAACCAACTGGGGCATCAACCCATTTGCTCAAATCCTTAACCCCTGCTCCTGAAAACACCTCAAACATTGAAAAAACCATATCTATCTCCATTCCACCCATTCTCAGACTTTTCCACAGGTGGCATGAGTCAAAAATCCATTTTTTCCTATCAAACAAACCATAAACTAGGTTTTCTGACTATTTTCAGAAAAAAAAAAAAAAAAAAAAAAAAACTTTAAAATGCTTCAAACCTGATGAAATTTGATGCATCAAAAACCAAAAGGAAGTAGACTCTCTCCTCTATCACATGAAATTAATTTTGCATCATGAAAGTGTCGTACAGGGCTGTACAATCTCTGGTAATAGTAGAAAACATAGGAAATTCATAGAAAATAGAGTTCTTATTAATGCTTGATCACCAAAAAATGTCTTCAACAACCTTTTTTCAACCATCACTAGCATATACATACATTTTCCAACATATTGTAACTGTTCAAAACAACTTTTCAAACATATGACCTTTCAACTTCCAATACAAACCAAAAAATGCCAATGTTTCTTAGGCAACCTTTCAACTTCTAGCAAAACTTGACTCACAATCAACCTCATGAGACTTATTACATTGCAAATGGTCTAAATAGACCTTATTACACAACACAAGACTCAAAACACCCAAAAATCTAACATTTGACCATATTTACAAAATCTAACTAGGTGCCCCTACACCAAGGAGACAAAGACTTGTCTCAGGATGCTATGAAAGATCAAGACATATCCACCCCTAGGAGTAGGAATCTTGTGACTTCTTCCTTGGATCTCGACTAGAAGGAGTAATCTTTCTCCCATCAATCCAGTGGTGTCTAGAGTCTCAGTCATTGATCTGGATTGATGTTTTTAGAGCTACCTCTCAGGGGGAGTAGCTAGATGTTCCTGATAAAGAAAGTGTTGATAATAGAGAAAAGTTCAGTTGAATCAGAGTAGCAGAATGCAAGTATGTGCCCTTTGCCATTGATGTCAAAGGGGGAGAGAAATCATGTGAAAAAACTCAGGGGGGGAAAGAGTGCAAATGTGTAAAGAGAAAGGGGAAGAATCTTGTCTTAATGATCTTTTCAAATGTTCACATCATATGTTGCCATCAATGACAAAGGGGGAGATTGTTGCAAGTATGTGCCTAACCGGTGTTTTCATTGATATCAACATATCTGTGTTGTCATTGATGTCAATTGTGCTCCTAATTTGATATGTTAGATGCTTTGTATTGGTTCATGGAAGTGTTGGAGAAAATGAGTAAGTGATCTAGATATTGAGTTTCCAAGTGCTTTTGAGAAAATTTGCTCCTCCGATGGAAACAGTGTGTGGAAGAGTATCTTTGTTTACTGAAGAACTGTCTGGTCGATTGCTTTGTATCTCTAGCAGAATGAATATCTTTGTCTGTGGATTGGAAGTTATTTAGAGGCATGTCTGAAGATGCTATATCTCAAGTTTGAGCCTCCGGTATGAAGATCTGAGTGAGTTATGTTCACCAAAATAAAAGTTGCTTTTCCTAAGTATTCACTGGTGGTAGGGAGAAGTTATTTTGCTCTGTATTCCTCCACATTGAAGTATTATGATCTGTGGTTCTATAGTTAAGTCTGGAATGATGATAAGTGCCTTCAACTCCAATGGTTCATGATTTGGTGCTCTGCAAGCTATCCTTTCTTTATGACAGTGGCTGACAGTGTTGTTCTTGTGCTCCAGTCTGAAGAATCTCCTTGACAGAGTGGTTAGAGATCATGCGGTTATTCTTGGTGATTACAATGCACTTGTGGATGTCTCCTAATCGTGTTCCTACCTTTGAATTGGTCTGCAAAGAGAAATTCAGATCGTGGATGACGTCTGTTCCTCGGAGACCCAGTGTTAACACCAGTCTTGGCCAACTTGGTTGTCTTCACTTCTTGCGGAGATGCATTGAAGATTATGGAAGCATGTCATGGCATGGAAGATTGCATTTGAGTCCTAGCTAAGGCATAATATGACCTGCATACATCTTTACCTTAGAAAATCCTGTTTAGGTCTAGACCTATTTCTTTGTATTATTGTAATGCCAACCTTGGAGAATGTTCCAATGGATGATGAATCTAATGCCGACCTTGATATACATTCCAAGGTTGATGAATTGTAGAAAAACAAAAAATGTAGTTGTGAAAAAGAGGTCCTTGAGTGAAAATGAAGAGATAAGTGCGAAGGTGTAAAAAAGCAGAGTAGAGGAGTTATATTGTGCTTCAATAGAACTAAACCCAGGCATGGAGTAGATGCTACCAAATCAGTTCACCATCTTTTGGAAATGAGCCATCCTTGGCAGTGAGTTGTCCTTGGCAGTGAGCCTTAACATTTGCAGCGAACAGTTCAAGTAGTGAGCCCTGAGGCAGTGAGCCTCTGTTTTTCGGTATTGCTATAAAATATATATCTTGTGGGCTAACAACCACCGTGGTTTTTCCCTTATAGGGTTTTCCATGTAAAAATTTGGTGTCTCATGTGTTATTGTGTTAAGCTTCTTATTTCACACTTTCATGGTTAAATTTGAATAACAGTAAATAAGTATTTGAAGAGTTGATGTTCATAATTGTTCAAAGTTTTAGGGACAACTGATTCATCCCCTTCTCAGTTGTCCAGTGCATTTCAACATCTTTCAACAGTCCCCTCTCAGTTGTCTAGTGCATTTCAACATCTTTCAACAGTCCTTCCTCTGGCACTACCCACAACAAAAGAATTCAAGGATTAGGAAATCTAACTCAAATGGTTATAGGCACCACTTCCACATGTCTCAACTCTAGACATGGTTTCCCTACATGAGATACTTCCTCGCATTCCACTCCTAAAAGAGGGGTTTTTTTTAACACTCTAGCTCTACACTACCAAAACTAGGATCAACCAAATAGGCTCATAGAGGGAAGAATCTAACCATACCCTCTAATAGTGTAAACACTTCTATAAAGCAAGGCTTAGCAACCTACTACTCACTAGGAGCACATATAAATCCACAACAACAAATTAACAAGGTGCAAGACTACTCCACCATACCACCATTTTCTCTTAACTAAGCTGGACCAAAAGGTCAAACAACACAACTCGATCACAAATTCATGATCAACTAAGCAACACAAGGCTTCTTCATGGCCTAACACCAAGTATCCATAAAATGGAATACAAAAGACAACTTATCCCATCCAACATCAACCTAGAAAACCTTTAACTACTAAGGAGAAACTTCTGAAGCAACCAAATTTCCAAGGTTGGCAACTCAACAAGAGAAAAAAGATAACTGTAATACCATAAATTTCTATATACATTACGTGCTCATGCACTAACTAAGGATCTATCATACCCTACACTATGTCAAAACATGAGGGTAGTTATGGAACTTACATGCAAAGGACACCACATCCTAAATTCTGCCAATGCCGAACACTAAGGGCATGTCATCACGTTCAAGGCCAATAGGAACGAGACAAGCAAGAACAACCAAAGGTCAACCAACATTCAACCAATCACACTTACTAAAAGCAAAATTCAATCCAAATGAGTTCTCTACACAGTCATAAATCTACTTTTTAAGCTCATACAAGAATATATTTCACATCAAGTGATTTATAAAAACACAATACCATTTCTCAACATTTCACACAATATTCACTTGCATTTATCAACAAACCAAGGAATTTAATCTACCATAGTTCTTAGTAACACGCACAACAAGAGCTAGTATATTCTCCGCATTATACTCCCTTATACAATCCATTAGAGGCCCATCATGGACATGATAGAGAACATAACATGATACATGACATATCATGATGCATGAACAACAATTAAAACATTCAAGCATAGCCACCAATAATAAATAAATAATAAAATGCGTAAAAACACAACGCTGTGTCACACTTTCAGCTGACTTATCAGCACAAGTGAATTTAAGTATTTCTAACTAAAAATTAATTTTGGTCAAACATACGATCTTGTAAGATTCATTCTAGCTAAGTTAGATATGTGCACAACTTTTCCAACTAAAATTGTTGGTTAAATGCATATGTAGCACCGTGATGAGGCCAATTTACCAAAAAAATAAAATTATTTAAAAAACTTGATATTTCAACAACTTCTACTCGTATAAATAACACTTATTTAAAAATATAAAAATACCCTTTTGTAGATCTATAAATTTAGTTTTCAACATAACATGATACATGACATAACATGATGCATGAACAGCAATTAAAACATTCAAGCATAGCCACCAATAATAAATAAATAATAAAATATCAAAGTGGAAGAAAAGTCAATTTTCAGCAATAAGGCATAAAATGAGCGCAATTTCAGCAGTAAATCAAACATGACCATAAAAGTCACAATATAAATAAATATCAAACTTCGATGGCTATAATTATTCATAAAATAAAAATAAAATTCAATAATGACCCATACAACATTTAGAAAATTTACAAACGTCAAATAAAATAAAGTAATAAAGTCCAAAAGTTCCACATTACATTCAAACTGCATGACTAAATCTAGCCACTAGAGAGGGAGTACAATGCTACACTTTTGATGCGGGAGTATCACCTTGAAGTATGTTTTAAGGTCATTTTGATGTGTTTTAATCTAATAAGGTCATTTATGAACATGTGGGATCATGTTGATCCATTTTTGGAGTGTTAATAGGGTCTTTAGTTAAAAAGTGTAAAAAAATTATAAAAGTGGTCATGTTGCTCAAAAAGACACAGTTACAAATCAAAAATCAAGAAATAGTTACATGCAAATCAAGAAACCATTACTATACAGTTGATTTTTGATTGGGAATGTATAAAACACCCTCAAAAACTTGAATGGGAGAGAAGAGACATTGTATTTTGAAGTTTGATGAATAAAAACCCTATTTTTTGTGTATTCCAACGTTGCAGACCTGTTCTTTCATTTTGTATGGCTTGTACAATCTATATGGGGGTCTGAAACCAATTAGAATGTGTGGGCATGTGAATCTACTTCATTTTGCTTTTTGTTGCACCAATTTTCATTGAGTTATCAGAAAGTTATGATCATTTTACTAAGGGCAGGTTTGCGAGTTTATTTTTTTGAAAGTTGCAGTCTAAAAACACGCATGGTACAGATCGGTGCAACCTCATATCAAGGAATACAATAGATGGATGGAAAAATATTTGTTTCTAGTTTACAATGCTTTTGGTTGCATGTGATTTCATTATTTTTGAGTGAGTTATGGCATTTTTTACTAAGAGCAGTTATGTAACAGCCCTAGGGTTTGCACAGGAACAATCTTATTTTTGCTCTAGTCCGTACAAAGAAAACCTATTCCATTTTGATATATGTTAGATAAGAGTCAAAAGGGTATTCCAAACAGGTCTTATATTTTTAATATCCGATTTACAATGAAAGTTATGGTCAAAAAGGTCTAAATTGTTGCCCTGTGTTCTAAGCTTTAAGAGCAAGTTGCCAAGAATGAACAAAAATACACATTTGCATCATTTGTATTGAAACCTTGTTGTGGGATGTGTCAAGTTAGTCTTGTTTGAGTCCTTTTCTCTACATCATTATTGGTATCAGAGCCCAAAGATCTGGACAAGGAAGTTTTGGGAGTTTGTGTATTGTCTTTTTTTTACAGGTTGAAGGAAGAACTTGGATACCAAAAGGCTAGGGGAAAAGAAAGGGGCCTAAGGTGAGGTATCACGAAGACAAGAAGAAGCAAAGTGAAAGAGACTTGCTTGCAAGGGGAGGATGGAAGTGTTGAGGAGAATAGTCCATGGAGACTTGCAGAGTAAGGAGTTACCAAGCAAGAAACAAGTGATGAGAAGAGATAGCAAGATGCAACAACAAACTCAAAAGGGGAAGATGAAAGACAATAGAATAAGCCTAGTTGCAGAGTTTGATAGGACAATGGGAGAGTTTGAAAAATGTATTGAGCTTGTATTGCAACAGTGTCTTAAGAAAGCATCTCAAGAAAATGTTTGGCATTGGCCAATGAGAAAGAAGGTGAAGTGGCCCATACAAATGATTATTCAGAAAAAGAAGGCAACAGATGGTTAATTTGAAAAGAGAAGATGAAAGCAAAGAGTAAAAGATAAAAGAAGATGCGGCAGTAGCATGTCTTTTTGACAAGGCAGAATGAGAGATTGCAACGATGTTTGGTCCTTTAGAGGATATGGAATGTGCAGGATAGCGATGGGAAAAAGAGGAAACTCATGAAGTAGTTGATACCGCAGCATGTATGGAGAAAAAGAGTAAAAAAGAAGAAGATATGGTAGCATATGAATGTCTTTTTGAAGACATGAATGAAGAGGTTAAGTGTGGAGTTGCAGCAGCGATAACACATCCTTGGGAGGATGAAGAAAAAGAATTTGTAGCGGGTGTAGATATAGAGATGACAAAGCTTGATGAGCCTCGGTATGATGAACGAGTGGATGAAGAAGATAATGATTTCCTATGGAAAGAGAAGATGGAGAAAATAAACAATTTGCTTGAAGGAGGCTTGATAGAAGACCATGAAGATATGGATATGACAGCAATAAATAATGATAAAGAAATTGGAATAGCAAAGATAAATGAGGTAAATAATGCATATTTTGATTCTAATTTGTTTGAATTGAATGATGAAATGACGGAGATTAAACAAGCTGAAGGTGGACACATGGAAAGTTTCAATTTCTATGAGAATTTGTATAAGAAAGCTGTAGATTTGATTATTGGTGATGAGTATGATTTGTTGAATAAAGAAATTGAATAGTGTGGAAAGTTGTTCAAGCATACACACTTGACGGAAGATGAAGAAATGGACAACAGTAATGAGGCATATGAAGGAGACATATAATCTTGGAGTCTTCAAGCAAAGAAGCTGGTAAGCAAGCGAAGATGCAAGAAGAAAGAGAGGAAGAAAAGAGTGCAACCAAGAAACAGGGCACAGATCGAGTCAAGCATGGAGAACAACTAAGCATGCATCACAATTGGAAGAAGAGAAAGAAACACCAACTATCATTTGAGATGGAACTCAAATTTCTTTTTCCTAGGGAGTATGATGCAAGAGCATCACCTTGAAGTACGTTTTAAGGTCATTTTGATGTGTTTTGATCTAATAAGGTCATTTATGACCATGTGGGATCATGTTGATCCATTTTTGGAGTGTCAATAGGGTCTTTGATTGAAAAGAGTAAAAAAATTATAAAAGTGGTCATGTTGCTCAAAAAGGCACAGTTACAAATAAAAAATTAAGAAATAGTTACATGCAAATCAATAAACCATTACTATGCAGTTGGTTTTTTATTGGGAATGTATAAAACACCCTCAAAAACTCGAATGGGAGAGGAGAGACATTGTATTTTGAAGTTTGATGAATAAAAACCCTATTTTTCTATGTATTCCAATGTTGCACCCATGTTCTTTCATTTTGTACGGCTTGTATGATCTATATGGGGGTCTAAAACTAATTGGAATGTGTAGGCATGTGAATCTACTTCATTTTGCTTTTTGTTCCACCAATTTTCATCAAGTTATTAGAAAGTTATGATCATTTTACTAAGGGCAGGTTTATGAGTTTATTTTTCTAGAAGTTGCAGTCTAAAAACATGCATGGTACGGCCCGGTACAACCTCATATCAAGGAATATAATAGATGGATGGAAATACATTTATTTCTAGTTTACAATGCTTTTGGTTTCATGTGATTTCATTATGTTTTGAGTGAGTTATGACATTTTTATTGAGAGCAGTTTTGTAACAGTCCTAGGGTTTGCACAGGAACAGTCTTGTTTTTGCCCTAGTCCATACAAAGAAACCCTATTCTATTTTGATATATGTTAGATAAGAGCCAAAAGAGTATTCCAAACAGGTCTTATATTTTTAATATCAGGTTTACAATGAAGTTATGGTCAAAAAGGTCTAAATTGCTGCCCCATGTTTTAAGCTTTAAGAGCAAGTTGCCAAGAATGCACATTTGCATCATTTATATTGAAACTCTGTTTTGGGACGTGTCAAGGTAGTCTTGTTTGAGTCCTTTTCTCTGCATCAACTTCACCTTGATTAGAGGTGAGTAAGAGAATACACTCAATCACATCAACCAAATGAATCTTCTAAGACTCCAATCATATTTATACCATAAGATTATTTCTACTTGACCACATGAATATCACTCAATGATGCCAAGCAACCAAAAGTTGCATACAATCACTATGTAAAGACACACAATCATCCACTAGAAACTAGCCAACAATCAAGATTAAACTAGGACAAAATTAGGTTCACAACCAAGATATCTAAGCACATCAATCTCTCCATTAGGCAGCGGTTAACACTTCTTACCAATCAAGGATTCACCAAGCATATGGATAGGATAACATAAATAAAAACATAAGGGAGGATTAGGTTGGGGTCAAGCAATTACCCAACATTCCTTTCACAAGATGTTAAACTTCTCCACAACACGATGACAAGCATACTAAATGCATACTAAGGGACGAGGAAATCACAACTCAGGTCACAAGGTGTAGGGTTTGCTAATTCACGCAAGATTCTAACACCTCAAACATCACAAGTACTATGCAAATGACTCTTTTCACAACCCCTTTTATCTTTAACTCTTCAAATAATGCAATGAAATAATTACACTCAGGTTCCTACATGAATCCTAGGGAAGAATGCAATCTAGGAATATAAGTCATTACCCAAATGATCTATTCTAGTAATGTGATGCAACACTATCTTTTTTACAACCGCATAATTAATCCATACCCAGGGACATGCTCTCAATAAGGCAATGCAATATGAATTTCAAGAAAGCATTACGAGGATATGTTACTCTTGCCCACAACAAGGTTCATTACAATAATATTCTTCACCTATCAATCATATGATCAAAACATCCTCTTGTTAGCATACAATGCATAACTCTAAAAAAAGGTAATCCAAGTTCGATCACACTTGGAACATGGTATTTACTTTCACACAAAGGTTCTCATAACTCCACTATCATAGGTGGTCACACAAGCACAAGCATGACCCTACAAAGGTCATTCAAGCACTCTCACATATTGCAAGGGCTCATGTCAAGAACTCAGGGCATCAAGAAAGAAAATACACATAAGCAACTTCTCAGCAAACCCCAGGGTTTATTTAACTCGTAATAACGTATTACTCGCCACACACATGTGAGGAAGACATAACAATAGAAGGCTTATGTAGAGCAGGTTAAAAACACTAAACAAACTCAACCAATTCACCTTTTTAGTCTTGAACCATCAAATAATGGTCATTCCTTCATAATTGTTCCCTTGTCCTAGTAGCTTTTCAAAACAGGTTTTCCTAGCATAATTTTCATAGGAGGCTTCAAACCCAAAAACCAAATACCATTTGGAGTACCCTTTATGCCCCTTTATAACATATCAAGTTTAGGAATGTGGTTGTTTTGGAACAACACCCTCAATAATTCACTGTTATGCTGCAACTAGGCCAAATTAGGACAACCAAAGAGGTTTTTTTGACATAATTTCCAAACTGGGGCTCATACCTAAAATCTAATTGAAGTTATGGATACCCTTTTCCATCTTACACAACATATCTCAAAATCATATGGGGTTGTTTTGTAACATAAGGGCCTAAAATTGACTGTTCCGCTTGAAAAGAGGCCTAATTAGACTTATTTTGATAGGTCACTTTGTGCTTTCCACAACCCAGACCTCAAAATCTCACACCACTAGCCTAGACATATCAAATATGATCTACACAAACACTTTCCATCACCCAAAACAATTTCTACAAAGCTTTTCCACAAACCCTATCACCTATGCATCACAATTACTTAAAAACATGAATTTAACCAACTAGGGCATCGCTCAAATCCTTAACCCCTGCTCCTGCAAACATTGAAAAAACCCTGTCTACCTCCATTCCACCCATTCTCAGACTTTTCCACAGGTGGCATGAGTCAAAAATCCATTTTTTCCTATCAAACAAACCCTAAACTAGGTTTTCTAACTGTTTTCAGAAAAATAGCTCTAAAATGCTTCAAACCTGATGAAATTTGATGCAACAAAAACCAAAAGGAAGTAGACTCCCTCCTCTATCACATAAAATTAATTTTGCATCATGAAAGTGTCGTACAGGGCGGCCGTACAATCTCTGGTAACAGAAGAAAACACAAGAAATTCACAGAAAACAAAGTTCTTATTAATGCTTGATCACCAAAAAATGTCTTCAACAACCTTTTTTCAACCATCACCAGCATATACATACATTTTCCAACCTATTCTAATAGTTCAAAACGACTTTTCAAACATATGACCTTTCAACTTCCAATACAAACCAAAATATGCTAATGTTTCTTAGGCACCCTTTCAACTTCTAGAAAAACTTGACCCACAATCGACCTCATGAGACTTATTACATTGCAAATGGTATAAATAGACCTTATTACACCACACAAGACTCAAAACACCCAAAAATCTAACATTTGACCATATTTACAAAATCTAACTAGGTGCCCCTGCACCAAAGGCACACGCTACTCACTGCATGCCAACACACAAGGACCCACACATGCTTGAACAAACCAAGCAATCACACACACCCCAGAGCTCCCAATGCTGGAATCGTGCTCTGATACCAAATGTAAAGTACGTAAATTCCACTTATTAAAAATATAGAAGTAAATCAATTCTCAACTTATAAATGGAAAGGTGAAACTTTCTATTAACAAAGATAATCATAAAAGTTATAATATATTACAATCTCTCAAATGCTAATGCTAAAATAGCACCCCAAAGAAAAATACAATTTACATCTCTTGGCTAAGAAAGCCATACAATTATTTCATACAATGATACATCCATATCTGAATTACATAATGAAGAACAATTATACAAATATCCATCTTCAACTGCCATAACCCACTGGTCTTTCGCAAGCCAAAGGTTAAGAGCATGGTTAAGGTGCTTTTTCCACCCAACCACGAAGCACTACACTTCCCAAGAATTCTTCCTATCTCGAAGAATACCTGACCCTGCACGAGGCGCCTAGCAACTCGGAACAACTGGGCAGGAGGAAAACACTCGTTGCATGCCTGATGCCTATATGCATTCTAATCTAGAATGATCATATTTTTTGCAAATAGAATGTGGCAGAGAACAATATTAATCACTAGGCATTAAATATCCATCTATTTCAATGGTACAACATAGCTTTGGCCAAAGCAGAAATACAAAATTGGTAAGTCTTGAAAAAGAAGATTACCTTCTCTATTAGCCCACATTCGGCATCCTGTCCTGGAAGGTAAGCTCAACATACACATAGCAAAACAAACTAATTCTATTGCAAAAACCAATTCATAACAGCACATGCATTCTACTAGTTACTTTCTTTACAAAAGATGGTGTGATTTTGCTTTTACTTAATAAGAACAAAGACTATGATGATGTAAGAATACTATACAACAACCAAGAGTTCTGCTATTTAAATAATGAACAAATGTCAAAATTGATCATGAAGTGTGTATATATAATGCAATTATGATTATAAGAGAGATAATTAGATCTACACATTTATATCAGCAATCAAGATTGGTTTACAATGAGATAATGGTTAAATTTATGACTAAGAAGAATTAGGAAATTGCATATTTAATAAATTTCAGGTTCATACTTTTTAATAGTCACAAGTGAATAAGTCTTTTATATCCAGTTTATAGTGATTAAATAGTTATTATGGCAGCGCAATTGTCTTGCTACAGGAGATATAATAAACTACAGGAAGAACAATTAACTTGTGATAAGAAAAATAGAATGTTACAGAAAACATAAACAAAAAGCTACATGATAACCAGAAAGTGACGGGGATTGTCTTCTATGAAGAATGCAAAATAAGAGAGGGTAACTCATGGATATACTTATCAGTGTTACAAACAAATAGTGTGGCTACATAAAGAAAGAACACAACTACAGTAATACAGAAAGTTGCGACAGTAATAACAATAAGGACAACAGTAAATCGTAATTTTTTTTAACATAAATCTATTGTGAAGAGAGTAAAAGATAATTAATCAAGGGAATGAAATAATAGATTTAGACTAGGATTCATCCATCCAATATATTTCAGAAATTAATTTAACAAAGACAAAATAGATAAGAGATAGACAGTCACTAATTAATACATATCTCTAAATTGACAAACTGGGTAAGGCTAATTTTTGGATATGATTTGAATAATTAAGTTTCATACCTTATATAAAAATTTTAGAGAAACCTAGTTCTTAAAAGTAAAGTTATTGGTGACGCAACAGACTATTTTAATAGAGACAAAATGGGTAAAAGATAGACAATCACTAATTATTACATAACTCAAAAAGGACAAACTGGGTAAGGCTGATTTTTGGTTATGATTTGAATAGCTAAGGTTCACACCTTATATAAAATTTTAGAGTAACTCAGTTCGTAAAAATAAAGTTATTTGTGATGCAATAGACTATTTTAACAAAGACAAAATCTCACGGTTCAAAATATAAATAATAAAATAATAGAGAGAAGCTACTGCTGATAAGGTAGATACAGAGGGGCTATGTTAAAAGAAAAGTAAAAACAAACGCAGCAATGTGATACAGATGCCGATCCACTAATGATTCTTATAAGAGTTTAATGCAATTCAAAAAAACCACTATAGCGGGTATAATCATGCCGATCCATCGCCATCTCCCTACAAGAAACTAAGTGATCAATTTCTATTCAAGAAAGATCTGAGGTATTTGAGTCAATGGGTTGGTTTGAGGATCAACTAGCTTACCGAACATCCATTTACATGTAAAAGTTGATAATTATGCATATACCAAAGTAAAAGAATAGGTCAATCAGACATTAACCAGGCCACTCAAACATTTGAATTTACTACCAAAGGGACCGCCATTGCTAATAGAGTATTTAGAAAAAGAAACACAGAGATAACTTTTAAAGAATCGTGTACCTAAAATCTACTTCACCAGAGACTCTTCCTGTCGCCCTTACGGTGCATGAGCTTTTCTATCTTGCCTAGACTCTTCATGCCTTTGCTTTCAGTTTCCGCTCTCTCCCCTTTTCCCTCTTGTTCTTCTATCCTTTTAAAGATTTTCCCTTGATTTTATTTTATTTTGCTTATTTCTATCTTTTTTCATTTTTCTCTAATTCAAGCAAGTTATTCTTTTTCTATTCTTTTATCTTTTTGATTTTTGTCTTTCTTCTATTTTTGCATGGATAACCCTTTTGTTTCTAATCTTTTCTTCTTTTTGTTTTCTTTCTTTTTTTGTTTAAAACTTGATAATACTTGAAAAAATAAAAAAGAAAACTTATTTGCACACTAATATGTATATTAATAATAAAATATATTTTTATTTTATATCATTTTTTAATTTAGCACATTTCTTATAAAAGAGACTTATAATATTGACTACAATAATTCGAAACATCTAATTGTACATCTAAAAGAAACATAACGAAGACATTTTTCTAACATAATTAATCAATTAATTCCCTTAACCACATTGCCACACAATAAAATTCAATCAAAGATCATTCCATGAAATGATAAAATTGTAAATGCAACATGAGCTACATGCTTGTGTGTGCAAGCATCGAGGTTTTCTCCATCCCATTTCTTCCCAGGTGGCTTGGTTGCCTCTACCTTAACCAAACCCTTGCCTTCGACACATACATGCACTCATTCAACTCAATTTTCCAATTAATAGGTTAGTAACCAAAAATCCATAACTGAAGCATCACGTAACATCTATATTCATCATTTCCTAATTGTATACTTTAAAAGAAAAGATAACATTTCACCTTTTATTCATAGACAATTACCTATTTATAACATAATCAGAAATGAATATCTAACAATTCTAAAACTTATTTATTCCGCTCTATATTAGCCAAAGATTAGGCACAATCTCATTTTGAAACATTTAAAGATTGGATGGATTTTCATTACCTTTTCAAATTTAAGCTTCTTGAGTGCAATCTCCATTTTAGCCAAAAAGTTACAACATGTGTGATTGTTGAAAATTAATGGAAAGTTTTGCATTATTTATATTTTTCATTATAGTGCTTAAATTATGCCATGCACTACATATTTTTTATGGCTCTAGCTTCTAGGTTTAAATGGTTGTTCACAAGCTATGTATCGATAGTAAACTACTAATCCTTTTTCATAACATGTATTATATTTGGATTGTTCTTAGTTTGTTGCTTAAAAGACATCATATCACTTCTTTGAAAAAATTTTACAAACTTTGATTTGATGATCTTCCTTTCCAATCACACATAGAAGTTCCAAGTTCACATGTGTGTAACATACAAGAAGAAACATCACCAAACAATGGTAGAGAAGACCTCATAGAGCAACATTTTGTGAATACACTTGCCAAGGTTCATGGTTGGGAAGAGTGACTATGAAAAGATGCTTTAGATGTTCTAGGTTGAGAGAGCCTAGGAGATGTGGCAAGGTTAAGACACAAGGATTACAATCAAGTCAAGGAGCTCCAGGAAAATGTTCTATGGGTGTTAGAGTAAAGGAGGAAGGGTTGACCCAAAACATAAAAGCTAAAACCATTCACATATCTTCTATGGTAGGACTTGAGGATATGGAGATCCCAAGAAGTAGTCGCAATAGTAAGTATCTATCTCGAGTTGCTATTGTTATTAAGGATGATAGTGATGATGAAGACAATGAAAATGAAAATGATAGTGAACTATATACAAATAATTTAATGAACAACAATGAAGATGATGACCACGATCTAACTTCAGACAGTGATGCTAGTTCTACCAAAAATCTAAGATCTACATTTCATGTGAATCAACATAGTAGAACTTTAATTGCAACATGAATCAAATTCCTAAATCCACAAATCATTCTAAAGATGAAGATAACTATCAAATATTTGGTGCGGGGAGATTCAGGCCATTCAAAAGTATAAAAAGTACCCACAAGCAAAATCCTACTAGTAATGGCATTTATGTATGTGAAAGTTTGAGTTCAAATGGTGATAGTGCAGACTGTGAAATAATAATGGAAGGTTGTTATGGAAAAATCTATTAGCAGTGAGAACAAGTGGCATTGAAGAAGCAAGTTTCATTTGGTATGAAATACAAGAGACTTTTGTTGAGGAAGAGTTTAGTGTTTCTAGTTCAAATTTTTACCCTGATAGCCATTCTAGGGAATTTGAGCAAGAAGGTAGGAATGAGAAAGAAAATACTAATTTTAAAAGACACCATTTTGATAGGTAATTAATACGTCCTTCAGATCTTGTAAGTGTTAGTGGTATAGTTTATACTTCAAGTCAAGATAATGTGACAAACCATATAACTCACAAGGAGCTAGAGACACAAAATCCTAATGTAGAGATCTTTAATGGAACCTCAATTAGTCAATGAACAAATAATATTGAGGTCAAACCATCTGTAGAATTGAATGAATGGGGTCATAACAATGGTGTTGTCTATTGGGTCCCAAAATCACAACTCCATAATCCTAGAGCATCAATATATCTTCAAGGCCATGGTTTTGTATCTATGAAGATAGATCAAGAACTCATCAACAAATTGTGGATGATTAAAGGCCAATTTTTGAGAGGGGATATTCTCTCCTTCACTTTTGACTCAACTAGACCTAGGAGGGTGCTTTTAGAGGTATCCTCAATAGGGTTTACAACAAAGAATGACGAGCATAATTAAACCTTTATAGTAGTACCCAATGTATACTTAGCCCCAAGATTTGTCACTAGGCTAAAGACTAACCAGTTGCATGTAAACCTCTTCTTAAGCTAATGTTCACATTATTGCATATATTAAACATGAATACATTCAAGACATGATTGTTCAAAATAAAAACTATTACAGTTCAATCAAAATATTCCCCTAAATTATACAACTAAATCATGAGAGCATACAAAAAGTTGTCTGAATCCCTACCTATTGGTGAAGTTTGATTTTATGAGTAGGGATGTGATTGGTCATTAGCTTCCAAGGCTAGTGCCTATTCTGATGGGTAACAGAGTTCCATATTCCCAAGGAGAACAAAACACGCCTATAATCATAGATGAAACTGGATTTGTGCATATACATGCATCAAATATATATCATGTCATACAACTAAACATACTCAATAATCCATAGCAATGTTGTAAAAATCCACATGAAAAAGGAAGTGACCACCACAAAAGCTTTGAGACGATTCAAAATGATATCACATTTATCAAACCCTTGTTACATTCATGCTAGCAAATGTGGCAAGAGGAAACCCACAACTAGGTTCAATGGTTGTCTTGAATATTTACAAACTACCATGGAGACATGAATGTCAGTTAGAGACACCATTACTATATAAAACCCTTTCTGTGATTTGCAAAATGTGTTGTTCTACTAATAAACCAGACATGCAAAAGTTGAAACCTAGATGACCTTTAACACTTACAAGTTCTTGGAAGAACATAAATGGACAACCTTTTTACATCTTTCAACCCTCTATTTATAGCATTTTGTTACAACATGTATTTTGGTAACCCGTCGGGGTTCATAGAAATCCTCTGCCAACTAAAGCATTTAATGCACCAACACATCCTCCTATAATAAAATTAGCCTTGGATTTGGTGCTTGATGATTTTGGATAACACAATTGTCCTTCCCACACTTAGAGAGTATCTTGGGACCTATCTATAGATGCGAGGTGGCCAAGGTTTTCATTTATGGCATTGAGGCACCCATACCCCATTTAAATTCTTCATATAGCTTTACGTGTGGATTTGCACCTTTGATGAGCTCAATGTTGTTTTGGTAGGACTTCAGGGAGTGTACATGTCCATCACATTCAATTCTAATCATTAATGGCACCTTTGAAAGTATAGGAAAAGTAGGTAGAGTTTCTAGATCCATCAGGATTCTATGTTTTTTTGTGCCTAAACAATGTGTCGTGGTAAAAAATGCTTCAAAAGTACAATGGGTAGGGTTTTGAGAAAGTGCATGCTTGGATGCCAAGGAGGAATGAAAGGAAATGTAAGGTTTAGGGTTTAGGCCTACTGCATGCTAATTTGGTTTTGGGGAAGGTGGTATTAGGAATCTGGAGAGTTTGAAGAGGGGATGAAGTGAAAGGAGTGGCGATCATTTGGGAATAGGAATAGTTGATACAAAAGGAAGAGGATGTGGGATTGGGGATCAGAGAACTTTGATACCATAAACATGAAGAAATAGGAAAAGGAAGGGGGAATATATTGAGGTTTGGGGATTCATGATACCTCATACCTCTTAGGTATGGCAGTAGGGAGAAGCCCAAAAGCCCACGATCAAAGAGAAATGGGTCAAGGATAAGGAATGTGGGGTGATCAATGATGGATGGAAATAGAATAAGGGAAAGAGGGGGTGGAAATTTTTTGGGCTCGAGGAGTAGACTTTCCATGTACAAGATGCACTTTAGGGAGGATGGGATGAAGAAGCTTGAAAACCCACAAAATAGGTGAGGGTGAAAGAAGATTGTGGAGAAGGAATATCTAATATTGGTGGTGAGCTTTAGGCATCAGAGATATAGGATGTGACATGATCTTGAAGCATGATGATAGGAGGAAACCCAAAGTCCTGAGCTTGAAAGTGGAAGAGGTAGTCGAGAAGTGATAGTTTGGGGAAACAAGGAAATGGATACCAGGTAGATAGGAAAGAAAAAGCCCGAAAGGCTATTATCACACTTTAGGAACATTAGGTATTGTGATAGGGGGAACCCTGAGAATGCGCAAAACATAAATGACTTAGAAGAATTATGGGAGTGTAGGGTTTTAGGGAGTGAAAAAAATAACATCCCAGGAGGAGAAAGCTCAAAATCTTGCAAAGGACGAAGAAGTCACAGAGGCACAAGGAATTAGAAAATCTGGGAACTTAATGACAAGGTGCCTAGATAACAAGAAATCTAAAAACCCAAAATAGGTAAAGGAATTAGATGAAATGTGGAAGCACAGGGATTTGGGGAATGAAGGACAAGGGAGACAAGTAAATGAAAGTCTAAAAGTTCAAACTACTTGATAAAGCAGGGAGTGAGGATCGAGATTCGAGTCTACCAGGTACTTTGGTAATGAAAACCCTAAAAATGCATAGGAGGAAAAGGACTTAGAGGAATTAGAGAAGCATGGGGTTTCAAGAAGTAAGGGAAAACATGCAAGCAAAGGGAAGTCCAAAATCCTGACAAAGACCATAAACCATCATCAACACCCTTATACCTAGATTTTCTTTGGATTTCTACAACTTGGACACATGACTGAAGTATAAGGGGAAACAAAGCACCACACCAGGCACACATTTTACCAAGGGGGGACCATTAAATATTTTTTAGAACAATTATACATGATGGGAAAAACATGGCTAAGGCAACAAAAGGTGCACTAGACTTAGATAAATTTGTACTTGTTAGATTGGGTCCCAACATTGTCAAGATGAGAGAAGTTCATCTGGACCTGCCTCATCCTAAATCTCAACAAGTGACAAATTAAATTTTAACATCATCTGTTGTAGAAGCAAAATTAAAATTTATGGCGGTAGAAAACCCAAGTGAATGGATTGATAATTGTGAGAAGCTAAAGAAAACTACACCATTTAGATATGCTCAACAAGAAGAATGGGCATGGAGACGGTTAGAGCTACAATGCCAAGTTTGTATTCTTGCTCAGATGGGTTTTTTCTTTTCCATTCCCAAATTTCAACCACTTTCTATATTTTAAAGGTATGCTAAACTCATTATAAGATGTTTATATGTCAAGCTAAGTGTGTGTAAGATATGTTGAAGAAGCATTATATGTTAGATTGTAAAAGAGTTGATGTACCAATTAGACATGGAGAAAAATGATGAAAGAAGATGGATTCAAACAAAAGTAGATGAAAGAAAATATAGAAGCATTATTGGAATTTCAATGTATTTGATAGCTACAAGGCCAAATATTATGTTTGTAGTATCATTGGTTTCAAGGTATATGAACGAACCTACAAAAATAGATTTAGAGAAACAAAAGGGATACTAAGGTATGTGAAAGGAACAAAGGATCATGGAAACCATTATTATTTAGCTAAAGATTCCAAATTGTTTGGTTATTTAAATGCAAACTGGGAATAATAATCAGATGATAGAAAGAGCACATTAGAACATTGTTTTACATTATGAAGTGGCTTGATAAGAGTTTAAAGATGTAAATACAATTTCATTATGCATTACAAAAGCAAAGTATGTTGCATTAATAGTAGTAGGTACACCAACAATTTGGTTAAGAAGAGCTTTTGAAGATATAGGAGAAGAACAAAGAAATCCTACAGTAATAGTTTTTGACAATGGTGAAACAATACAACTAAGTAAAAATCTGGTATTTCATGTAAGGACAAAAAACATAGTATTGAAGCACCATTGCATAAGAGAGTTGATACAAGAGAAGAATGTTAAAATTTAGTTTTGTAGGTCAACAAAATAGTTGGTACATATCATGATTAAAAAAATGGGAAAGGTAATACACTTATATTTGAAGACAAAGTTGTAGATACAGGGATTTGACATCAAGGGAGAGAATGTAGGAAAATCTGATGTCAAATTAGTAGAACGTTGTTGGATAAGTGATGTTGACAAAGTTCAACTACTGTTGCTGAAGTCATAGTTGGTTGCTACTAAAGTTGTCTTAATTGCTGATGAAGGTAACAAACAATTGTTGATAAAATTCTATGTTACTAAAGGCATTTTGGGCATAGCTAAAAATACTAAAATAACAATTTTTTTTTTAGTTTTAGGCGTCACTTTCCAATAGTCTAAGACTATGTTTAGGAAACTAAATTTAGGAAATCTTAATCTCAGATTTGGAGCATAATTTTCAAGATTATTTTAAGGACTCTATGTTTAGGTTTTTATTTATTACTATTACTAAGTTATTTTAGATGAAAGTCAATTACTGTTATTTTTAGAATAATTTTTTTGATTTTTCTAAAAACTATTTTAAGTGGCACGATCTATTGTTTAATGTATCACCTAGTTTTTAAATCTTTTTTATCAATTATTTTTGCAGTCACAAACTCTAAATTAAATGACTTGTATTTCAATTTGTAATAAGATATTCAAGGTTGTGATGAAATTTAGAAGTTTTTCAAGCAAGAATAAAATAAATCTTCATATGTCTTTTCAGAGCAAGCCCTGTTCCATACAAATATTTTCTTAACACATCCCTAATCTTCTAAAAACATCCTAACATCCCTACATCAAAAGTTGTTTAAAAGAAAAAATAAAAACTAAAAAAAGGGCTTGTTTAAAAAAAATATTTTCATGATCATTAACAATATAACAACCAAATATTCATGTCTAATTTTTCACAATTGTATTTCAATGTTTCAGTCAATCTTCGAAATGAATTTTCAATCTTCATCATTCATTATTCAATTTTTACTATCATAGGTATTAATGTTATTTGAATTTTATTCAATCTTTGAAATGAATTTTCAATCTTCATCATTCATTATTTAATTTTTGCTATCATAGGTATTAATGTTATTTGAATTTCAACACTTTAGAATGTTTACTGATGTTTAATAATTTAATCATACAATTGAAGGGATATAAAATATGTTTTTTTATATTTTTCTTGTATTTTTCACATGTATATAATTCGCCATCCCTCTAAAGTCCCCAAAATTTGGGAAAAAAAGTCAAAAAACATTTCCCCACCAACTATCCTAGAAAGTTAGAGAAACATTGGTTGGATCTAGTCAAAGAATTGCCACTTCCCCTATTGCTAGAATTGAGTTATGCAACATGTTAGAAGACCTAATACATGATATAATTTCTTTGATTATAGCATACATTGACACTCTGCAAATCAAGAGCAAGAAGAACAACATGATGGAACTCTAGGTATATTTTATCTAACTCATAAGAAGATGAATCCTACAAGAGAATGTCTAGTTAATGAGGTGAGTGGATGCTAATATATAAATTCTTATAGAAATAATGATACTAAGAACTGCATATTTTTCCAATGACTCAGGCACCTAATGTAGATGAGGAGAAGTTACAATAATTTTACTATTTGCAACCAAGAGGGATGTGAGGTTCCTGGCAATTTAGTCAACCATAGGTAAGGACATCTTTTAAGTATTTATACTCGAAGAATTGTAATCCCAACATTTTAGCCAAGATGCACACAATTTAAATCATTATACTCCACCTTAATTTGCTTATTAATATATACCCATGCAAAGGGAGTATGCAAACCAACCATATCTACAAGGTCGTGTTCAATAACCCTATGTGTACCTACATCTTATTCAATCATTTCTATAGTCATCAACCATATGCCAACCCAATAATCCATGCTTTAGTTACTTGCTCTTTCATATCAATAATAGTAGGGTGTACAACAATAACAACAAATGACACCAAATGAGATTTCATCTATATATAATTGTGCAAATGTTATCTTGGGACTATGACTAGATATCCACCACCTGCTATTTCTAGCCCCAAAATGGTGATAAACATGAATAAGAAACCTTTAAAATGGATGTAGTAAATGAAGTAAAATGAAGGGAAGTTCAAAAAACAAATGCAATTTAGTCATATAGATCCAAATCTACTTCAGTACAACCAATAGGTATTATCCCAACTTCCCTCCCCCCAAAGAATAAATCTACCTTGAACCAAATTGTTTGAATCTAGTTTTGATTTTGTGGGTTTTAAAGATTTTGTTTCTTAATATTCCTTTATCGTAAGCTACATTACAAAGACGCTAATTTATGTAAAATAATTTTACTTAGTTGTACGGTAAGAAGGGCTAGGAAGAGGAAAGTGTTGCACATATGTTACCTAAGGGTGTGATGTGATTGTCATTGATGTCAACACTCAGTTTGGGTTGTCACTGATGCGGTTGTAACACTCTTGTCTTCACTCAGTTTGGTCTGTCTGATATGGTGCTGATGTTGAATGTGATGTGGTTATTGAAGTTCATGGTTGGATGTCATGCCTCAGTCGCTGCAGTATTGAGTATGAAGATATATTAAGATAGGAATTAGAAGTATCAAGATGACACACTAAGATGGGAATTAGAAGCATCAAGAAGATATATTAAGATGGGAATTAGAACCATCAAGAAGATATATTAAGATGGGAATTAGAAGCACTTCTAAGGATTTATAAGCCATCACAAGAAGGTTCTAGTCTCTGGAAGTTGATGAAGATTTCTACTACAGGAAGTTGCCTAGTAGACTGCTTTGGAAAATGCTTTGCATTCCTCCACATTTGAAGATATGGTCATGTGGTTTAGAATCTAAGTTCAATATGTTGTGAAGGTGTTATAACCAAGAGATAAAGTTTGCATACCTTCATTAATAAAAGTTATGAGTGATAGAGTTTCAGTCTGTGTTTTGGTAGAGTAAAATGGTGATGAAGACTTATTGGAATGCTTCACATTCCTCTAGATGTGAATATTTGTCAATGCAATGTTGTGAACATGTTCAGAGAGGATCAATGCATACTTCTGTAAAGTATCTAGTGATTTGGTGTGCCACAAGCAATGTTTAATCTTCTATGTGTACCGCCAATCTAAAATGACTGATGTGCTATAAGCTTCATGTGTTCTTACTTAAGGGAAACCTATTTCAAATGTGTGTGACGTGCAGATGTTATTCTTTGAAGGATGATGTTGTGAAGAATGTTTAGGACAGGGTTAAGCATGTGTTGGGGTTCGTAAGGCATGTTTCTTCTCCTAGAGTAGTGTGTAGTTCATGTTAAGGCTTGTCCTCTACATGTTTCATGATGTGTGATCTATGGCCGACTTGTAAATTGTAATATTCTTGTTGTATTGGCTGACTTGTAATGTAATCAATGTAATATCATGTATATATTGTGAACCTAGTTGATCTACGTAGGGTATGACTGTGAAAATGAGAATATGAGTGTAAAAAGCATAATATGAACATTTATGATGTGTGACTGAAGGAGAAAGAGCAGAAGCAATAAGGGTTATCCTAATTCATCTTGAAGATATTTTTGCAACAGGAGGAAAGTGAAGAGTGTGCCTAATTGATCCAATCATCAGAAGAAACAAAATTGCAATCATCAAAGGTGTGAGCTTCAATGTCAGTTTTTAGGCAGTAGAACGACTGTCATACTGTAATCTTTTCTGAGTTCTTTCTCAATTTAGGGAGTAGTTACTTCCTTGGGTTGTAGCCGTAAAACAAAGTATTCAGGGAGTGGTAGCTTCCTTGGGAGTGACCATAAAACAAAGTCAGCAGGGAGTAGTAGCTTCCTTGGGTTGTAGCCCTAAAACAAAGTTTTAATTTTTATAGCAGTGAGCTTCATATGTTGTGAGTTAATCCTCACCGTGGTTTTTCCCCTCTTGGGGTTTTCCATGTATATCTAGTGTTATGTGTTGATGTGCATTGTGTTTATCTTTCATGTTTATGCTAATGCTATGATGTTTAAGTTTTAATCTACTCCGGAGGATTTGAAGTTTGATTGGATACTGATTCGCCCCCCTTCCTCTCAGTATCCTAGTGTGTTCAACAAAAAGACCCCAATACCATACAAGTGGTAGGCAAGTTATTCAACATAAAGTTAAGCAAAACATAGGTACCCAAGTATGGTGATCCAGGGAGTCGTGTTGTCGATGTATAGGTTGGTTGTTCATTAATTTTCTTACTCCTTATAGAATTAGTTTTTGCTATTAATGTGTGACCTTGAAAATGATTAACCAATTGGGGATAAAATAGCCTAGAAAAACACATTAAATTTCCAAATTGCTCATGGCTATGCAGTTATTCCCAAGGGATCATTAGAAATGTCATTTTCGCAATTTCTCTTTAGGAGTATCCTATAGGTGTAATAGAATTACAAGCTAAAAAGAAATTGGGCAGATATTCTTTAATTTTAGGGAGGCCTTCATTTGCTATACCAAATGCCTATGTATGATGCAAATTAGGGAATATGACCTAAAATGGGGTAGCTTCTAGAATGTACTCCTCTTTCCATATGCACAACAATTATCTAGAGGAATGAACCTTTTGAGTTGAGTCAAATGAAGAGGAACTTTTTATCAATAGTCTTACTGACAACACCAAGGATGAAGAACCAATTAGGCCTATTCTTAGACACATGTTAGATGCCCAAATAGGCATTCAAAGCAAATGATTAGTAAATTCATTAAAAGAGTCATTAATTTTAATTTAGATTATATTGATGCTTTTCCTAATGTTAACATTATCTTATTCTAGTGTTACATTATAAAAGAAAATGATGATAAGAAAACCACTTTCAATTATCCATAATTAGGAATTTAGGATAGATCTTCTAATCCTCATTCCATGATGGTATCTTAAACATGCTAAAATTCTAATATGATTGAAAATTAGTTTGCTATCCCTCAAGAATTATGCTTAAAGAACATAATTAAAAAGAGTCGTGATGCCTTAAATGTTGAAAGTTGTAATGCAGTTGCATAAAATGTAATTAAGCAAGAAAAGACCCAAAAATATATGGGATGAGAGAATCAACACAAGACTATACCCTAGAGAAACCCAATATGGGAATTATGCCTCATCTCCACTATCATAATGCAAGATATACAAGCAAATTTGCTCAATTTGAACCTCCATTGGGATTTTCACAACACCTCTACAATGCTCTACAAGCTTGCCTTTCTTAGAAAACTTGCTTAAACAACATGTTTCACTACTACACTCATTTGTACACACAACCTATAACTCTAGATGACCAATACATGATCCCAACAAGATACATATTGTTAGGATTAAGGTGCCATCAAACTTGTAAATCCTATGTATTCAATTATCCCAAATATTGTTTGTAAATGCACTCATAAGGGATGAGGGATTCACCATCAGCTATAATTATGTTTTTACTAGTATGATAATTATTTTTTATTACGGATCAATAATTTATTATTTATCGGCATGGAGTTACTATTTACTGGTCAAGCATCTTGGTGGTTATGGAAGAATCTAAGCGTCCAACTTCTAGGAGGTTGTTATGACACTTGTCGTTGTCTTTTCATGGCTATTATTAGCCCATAAGACCTTGTACGAGAAGATGGAAACTACCTTCAAAGAATGGACAAACTAGGTGCCCATTTTGGTGAGTTAGTTACAACCTATATGGACTATGTTAATGTTGGGAAACTTCCAAGGTAGGGGCATTAGAATGTGTAACCATCTTGGACTTATCATTTAGGTGTTGAAATACTATATAATAGGTGCTTTGGGTGGTAGTAATGTAATGTTATGAGAAAGAGTGAAAAATCTGTACACAGGTACTAAAGGATTGAAGATGAAAGAGGAAATAGGAAGTGATTGTATTGTAATCTCTCTTTTGAAAATAATACAAAATTGACCTCTCTTCTTGGTGGAGTTTTTTACCTGAAAGGGTTTTCTCCACGTAAATACGATGTTATGTGTTGATCTCTTCTATTCTCTATTTCTTCTTCTTGTGGTTATTTACATTATTGCAATCTCCATTTGGCTATCTATTAAGTTTAGATTTGCAGTTGAATTCCAGATTTTCTTTTTATAGTTGTTTACTTTCATTTCTAACATATTTATAGAAGCAAATGAGCAATTGATACATAAAGAGACTCCAAATACAATTCTCACAGAAAATAGAATAAGAATCACTTAAGCTTTTGTTCCATGTGGATAAAGTTTGATTTTTGTCTTATGTGGGGCAACTGTGATGGTGTTGAATGCATCTATGTTCTACCTACTACATCTGGGTGAATTTTGCAAGGGCTAAATATGTTTGCATAGTTGGGGCACATGCCAAGTACATCAACATAATCTATTTTCACAATTGTTATGGGACCCAAGGTCTCAAGATCACACTTAGGCCCCCGCGCACATGCATGTGTGTATGTGTGTTCACAAGTAGACCCCCCCCTCCCCCCTATGTGTGTGTTCACGCGTGCACATGGGCACAAGCATGCAAGTGTAGGGAGCGGTGTCACCCAATTCAAAACATTCTATTTTTTAAATGTAAATTTCTAGATCTATTCAGGACCCCCGTCCTGTTAAAGAATAAATCAATTACATTCTGGTAGTTGGAGAACTTGCAGAGTTTGCTTGGATAGTAACCATGCAAAGACCAAATTCAAATTGTATACTAACATAAATAAATAAACCATTTTCATACTAGTCTAAATTAAGATGGTTGAGGGCCCTTTTGACACACATATTATCAACATGTCTATAATATCAACTATTTAAAACTAAATAAGTACACACACAGGTGTAGACACACACACACACAAGTACACACACATGTATGCATGCATGCACACACACATGCAAATGTATATATAATATGCATATATACAAGTATATATACATATATATGTTTCTCAAATTTTCTAGGATAGGGGGATAGAGAAGTTTTTGGGACAACAAAAAAATCATCCCACACAAACACTTAGTCAGACATGTAAATGTATATATAATATGTATATACACTTATACATACATACATATAAATATATACATAGGCGTGTGCGTGCACACACACATACGTCTATATGTATATGTATATTTCTAAGATTTTTCAGGATGGGAATGGGGAGAGGTTTTTAGGATAGCAAAAAAAATGTCAAATTTTGGGGATGGTTAAGCAAATAATAAACATTTGAAGCTTACCCAAAAAATAAAAATACATATTATAACCAACATAGTTGAAACTAAAAAGAACCTAAAATTGTAAAGATTCTGATAAATAATTGTGTATAACTTTTTTGATGCAAATTCATGTCATGGACTATAGAAATATCATGTCTTTAACTAAATAAAGTCTAATAATGCATGACATTATAAAGGGCTGAAAATCGAATTCAAATACTAATAACCATCGATGACATTTTACATTTGATATCAAATTAGAGTTGTGATGTGATAATTCATTATTTGTAGCATTGTATCGATATGAGAATGCAAATTAGAATGTCAAGCTATCAACTACAATTCTTAGTCTATACACCATACAATATCAAAATGTCAAATGAAAATGCTTAGATACATTGAGCAATTAGCTCAAAAGTAATAGTCATCATGAGATGCATATCCCCTAGAAAGCTCCCCATCACTAGTACACCTAGACTTGTATGGCTCTTGTAATAAGAGTGTAACAAATCCTGGATACACATCCTAGTCCCCATCAACCTAAACTATAGATCTTTGTGCCCTACATCCCATCATGCTACTAGGCTTTCCTTGTGCTAAGTTGTCTTCCGATCAATGAGATGCAAGGCACTATGCCCAACAACTAGCTTCTTCATTGTCCTAGAGGTAAGCCAATCCCTCTTAATAAAGTGGATAAATTTATATGTGGAGCAATTCCTTTTATTAATATAGAAACTAGTAACCTATGAAAGAAGCAAATAGAAAGTGATCATAGGAATGTTGCACCTCTATATAATTGAACTAGTTTCTAGGGTTCTTCTATGCTAGAATGAGTTTGTTTGTCCCAGACAAAGTATTGTATCCTTCAAGAGAAGGTAAATCGGGGCCACTAATCTGTAATTGTTATAGCATACTCCACACTATACATTTTTCTTAAGGGCCTTCATGAAGCTTTTCTTGACCTCCTCATCATCAATATAAATGACTCTCCCTAGTCTTTCCATAAACTTATTTATGACTCACTACATATATACAACCATATATAATGAGGTATTTAGCTTCTCCCACTTTACCGAAATGATAGATTAAATATGACCATGATAGAGTGCCAAAGTGGGATCTCTCTCACAAATAACCATTCACTATAACTATAAGTAAAACCTAAGGGCTGCCTACATCACAACTAGTGCACTCGGAACTCATACTTATTGTAGTATAAAAGAATTTTCTCTAGCATTGCTAAATCTGTCATAAGAAAAGTAGAAAATGTTAGAAATTAGTTTAAGTTTCATAAGTGTCTCTAGTAGGCTTCATATGTTATGAGGCACCGAGAAGCATAGAAGTAAGCCCATCTTTTAGCAACTCTTCTTCCATTAATAATGCCTATTGAGCTATGGTGAAAAAAGAGGCACTAATTTTCATTAAGAATTATAGAGAGTTTTCTAGGAATGATAATAACTTTCTTAGGAGAATTGAGTTGTCCAACCCTTAGGCAACTCCTTTGTCATATGTGTTGTGCTCCCCATCAAAATACCAAAAATGTTCTCTATTAACTTGAGAAGAAAAATAGACAAAATTTAATAGGATGCCAGAGCTTTATGAACATTTGGAAAAATAGGCATTGCACAAATACTCATGAGTAGATACTTGTTGTAGCTTGAAAGAATATTCTTTTAGCATGGCCAAAGTTATAAGAATAGTAGAACATGTCATAAATTAGTTTAGGATTCAAAATTGTCTCTATTAGGATTTATATCTTATGAGGACCGTAGAGTTGTGCCCATGTTGTATCATCTCTTCCTTTATAGATAATGCCTATAAAGTTCAATGAAAAAAGAGGCCCCAATTTTCATTAAGAATTACAGAGGGTTTTGTTAGTATAGGGAATCAACATTTCTTTTAAGAAGCATCCAGTTGTACCATATTTACACAAATCTTCCTTCATATTTGTTGTATTTCCTATCAAATTACTCATTATATTATCTATTAACTTATGGAGCAAAACCTTTTTAAAAAACAACCACCATGAAAGGAAAAAATAATTAGTAACCAAAAGAGTTAATAGGATGCTCAAGATTTGTAAACATTATACAAAATAGAAATTACATAAATACTCATGAGTAAATTCTTCCTCATTTTAAAGAATATATCAGCCTTGTAAGATGAGGGAAATCAAGAAAACCCTACCTAGAAGATTTCATTAAGAAACTATTGTAACAAGCACCCAATGCTAAGACTATAAAAGATTTCATTGAAAAAGCCATAGGCAATTTCATGAGATTGAATTCTAATATCAAGTTCATTAGCAAAAAGCCTTTGAGCTTATCAATAGCTTTGTAGCCAATAGGACTTGCTTTACAAGGCATATCATGTAAAATACTTTACTATTTTAAAAGATACTCTCTCATGTGCTTCCATCATGATCTAGACTCAATAGTCCTAAAGATCAATTTTGTTCAACTGTAAACAGTAATACAACTTCTCTTTCATACTATAAGGATTGTTTCTTACCAGTCAACCCAAAAATACATTGCCTAAGTTCCTATTTTGAAATAATCAAGCAACATTATAGCTTGAATTCTACTCAAAAACTACATTGAACCCTCCATTGTGGGGTTTCAACAACCACAAACTAATGTTCTTACAATTTTTCTACATGCAACCTTGAAGAATGAGATGCCAACAAAATCACACATTAATTAAATTACAACAATGCCTCCAAAACCAACAATTCAAATGGCTCAAGTAAACATAAACATGGAAAAACTATATAAAAAGTGGTTGAAATTTGGGAATGGACAAAAAAAACCCATTTGAGCTACAAACTTGGTGCTACAAATCTAACTATCTCCATTCCCATTCTTCATGTTCAAAATATCTAAATGTTGCAATTTGCTTTAGCTTATCATGGTAAGCAACCCATTCAGTTGAGTTTTCTACCACTACAAATTTAGATTTGCTTCTACAATAGATGATGTTAAAATTTTATTTGTCACTTGTTGAGATTTAGGATGAGGCGGATCTAGATAAACTTCGCTTATCTTGACAATGCCACTATTTTGACCCCATTCATTCACCTCTCTATAGATGGCTTGACCTCAATAGTACTATTTGTAGATTAACTAATTGAGGCTCTATTACAGATCTCTACACTGGAATTTTTTATCTCTGGCTCCTTGGAAGTTCTATGGTTTATCACATCATCCTAACTTGAAGTATAAACTATATCATTAGCACTTACAAGATCCAAAGGATTTGTTAAATACCTATTAGACTAGTGTCTTTGAAAATCAACATCTATGTGCTCATTGTTGCCTTCTCGCTCAAATTCCCTGGAAGGCTATTAAGGTAGAAATTTGAACCAAAAACACTAAACTATTCCTCAACAAAAAGGTCTCTTATATTTCATACCAAAGGAAACTTGCTTCTTCAATGTTGCTTGTTCCCGCCATTTATTATTTTTCCCATAAGAACCTCCCATTATTATTTCATAGCCTGCACTATCACTATCTAAACTCAAACTTTCACATACATATCTACCATTACTGAAAAGATTTTGCCTATGGGCACTTTTTATACTTATAAATGGCTTGAATCTCCCCGCAACAAATATTTGATAGTTATCTTCATCTTTGGAATTATTTGTGTATTTAAGAATTTGATGCATGTTGTGATTAAACCTCTGCCCTGTTGATTCTCATGAAATAGATCTTAGATTTTTGGTAGAACTAGCATCACTATCTAAAGTTAGATCATGGTCATCATCTTCGTTGTCGTTCATTAAATTCTCTTTATATGGTTCACTATCATTCTTGTTCTCATTGTCTCCATCATCACTATATACTCAATAACAATAACAACTCGAGGTGGATACTTACCATTGTGGCTACTTCTTAGGATCTTTGTATCCTCAAGTCCCACCATAGAAGATACATGAATAATTTTGACTTTTATGTTTTGGGTTATCTCTTCCTCCTTTACTCCAACACCCATAGAACATTTGCCTAGAGCTCCTCGACCTGATTGTAATCCTTATGTTTTAACCTTGTCACATCTCTCAGCATCTCTTAACCTGGAACATCTGAAGCATCTTTTCACAATCACTCTTTCGAGCCATGAACCTTAGTAATTGCAATCAAAAAATGTTGATGCAACTTGCTCTTTGAGGTCTTCTTAGAGATTAATTGATTATGTTTCTTCTTGCATGTTATGCGCATGTGAACCTATAACTTCTACATGTGATTGACAAAGAAGATCACCATATTAAAGTTTGTAAAAAATTGTCAAAGAAATAATATGATGGCACTCAAGGAAAAAACTAAGAATAGTCCAAATGTAATACATGGTATATGGAAAAAGATTAGTAGTTTATTGTTGGTACATAGCTTGTGAACAACCATACAATCCTAGGAGCTAGAACCATAAGAAATTTGTAGTGCATGACATAATTTAAGCACTACAATGAAAAATATAAATGATGCAAAACTTTCCATTAATTCTCAACAATCACACATGTTACAACTTTTTCTCTAAAAAGAATATTGCACTGAAGAAGCTAAATTTGAAAAGGTAGTGACATAGCAAAGAGCACCGTTGTTAAAACCTAGCAAATCTTTAAATGTTTCAAATCAAGCTTGTGTCTAATCTTTGGCTACATAGAGCGGAATAAATAAGTTTTAGAAAGTTAAAAACATAATCCTAGGTAGAAAGTTTGAAAACCTTGGCCAAAAAGATATCTAAAAATGAACTTATTGATTTTGGATTGTTACTTTTAAAGATGAGAATCGCTGAGGAAAAGAAAAGTCATGCTGAAAATATTTTAATTAGGAGGATAGTAGTTGTCAAGTGCACTGCTTATAATGTTGCTATGACATTATATTCTTTTGAAGTTGATGCAGGCATCCAAGGAAGTTTAGTCAACTTGATAGAGAACTTAAGATTTGGATATCCTCTTTAAGGCCTTTTTCTTATTGATGTTGTTGAAACAAGTGCTTTGGATATCCTCTTTAAGGCCTTTTTCTTATTGATGTTGTTGAAACAAGTGCTTATATTATATCTAAGAATACAAAAGTTACAGTATATGGAAGAATAATTTCACAATAAATAGACAGTAACAAGGAGTAAAACAATAATTGCTACTAAACCAACTTTAGCCTATCATGGCTTCAAAAATATCATGGTACCAAATAAGACTAGGTTGCAGTTGATGGTGCATAACTTTAAGTCTTGAAGAGAAAAAATGACAACATAAGGGACAACTATCTAAATAAGAAACTCCCATGGTGAGGAAGGTCCATGAACTTGGTTGATGTTTCCTACAAAGTTTGGCGCATTTCAACTAACTTTGTCCAATGAAGAAGAAAAGAATTAGGGAACATGTCAATGTTTTGAAATATGATTAAAAGTAGAATGTGTCATAGCAAGTAGGAGAGAAAGCACGGGCATTGAGATAGCCTAAGATTAAATGAACATGACCAAGACATTTTAGTAGAATGGTTCGAGAGATGCAACAAAGAAGAGAAGCAACTTTACAATGTGTAATCCTTCAAGCTCACAATGTTCTCTTTAGATCCACCTACATCTTCTATATTCATGTCAATCTCTAAAGCCTCAAAAATTTGAATAATAAAGTAACTAATTAAAATTGGGTCTCATCAACTATGGATCATCTTATTCAAGAAGATATGCTTACAACTCAGAACGAACTATTTAAAGCAATGTATTGGACGTTAGAGATATATCAATACTATTTGGAAGACCAGAAGCTATTTATCACTACATATTTGAATCCTTGAGGCAAGCAAGTATGAAAATTCAAAGATGTTTAAGTTTTTCATCTCTTTTTTAAAGCATGTTTATAATAAGACAGAAATGAATCATTTTGGTGAACTGAATAAATTTCAAATTTGGCAGCAATGAATCATTATGGAGAGTTGAATAAATTTCAGCTCCAGTTGATCAGATTAGGTGTGTTGCATCTATAATAAAGCATAGTTATGATACACCATATTTCATTCCACTCTAAAATGGAATGATCCATGGCTGCCAAATAAGCTTTCTTATAAAGATTAAAAGTTCAAAATCCTAAATCGTTAAATGTTTCAAACAAATGGATTCAAAGATTCAGAATCATAATGCATGCCTTGAATCATATTACTATTGAAACCTATTTCAAAATTTCAAAGTAACAATATTTTGATACAAGATCAAGAAGCAGTTACAAAGCACATTAAAAACTTGTGATCCCTGAACATAGTTAAGCATACACTTACCGTAGACAGAATACTCCGAAACAGCGCCCATTATAATGTATCAAAGATTTCCTAGAAATCCTACAGCTTTTTTTCTTCTCTTCTAGTATACACCTGCCAAATTATAAAATGCAACATCAGCCAAATAAATGCCACTGAATAACTTGAAAGCAAAAGCAAACACATGAGCTAAAATTGTGACAGAGACATGCAAAATTGGTGACACAAGTCAATTCTATCAGCGGCATATGTAATTGTCCCCGTAAGCATAGGGTTCACAGAAATTGCCAAACATCAGGGTTTTTCAGTCTTAGGTTAAATCGTTTAATTGTTACACTTTTTCCTAACAACTATTTTATAAGGAGAATCTGCAGCAATAAAAACCTCGGAAAAACCCGTGTCGAGTTCCAGAGCTGTAGCAAAGCAATCAATTATCGAAAAGCGAAAATAAAATAAATCTATGTTCACCTTGTTTATATTTCAGCAGGATTAATAACTGTGAGCTTCTTTGCTAGTCTGAATCCGCAGTGAAATTGAAAGCAAATGAAATGCAATGAATCCCCAAACAGATTCGGCATTTTCTTGCGGGCAAAGTAAAGAAGAATAAATAAAGTGATAGAGCGGCAACCTTCTAATTTAAGCAACAACCGTTACTGTCGTCATCTTCAATTTCCAAGAAATGCATGTCTGGATTAGCGTATCAAAACTAGTGCTGGTTTAGGAAATTAAAGCTGGACCTGCTTTTTTGAGAAGCGAATGATTTTTTACAAACCGTGTGGAAAAAATAAAAGCAAAATTCCTTGGGGAGACCATAAGTTGTCACGCGGATGACGAAATAAACCATTTAAGAAGTTAACCTCGTTCCATCTTGCGTTTGAAACTCTTCGATATTTTATTTGTGTGCATTTCTTTGAAGTTACATCTTTTCATTTACCAATCTATGCCACATTGTCAAGAAATACATAAAAAGGTAACAAATGGAGATTAGGGAATAAAATAAATATGAGTAAAAAGAGTAAAGGATTTTGTCTTCTAGTATGATGGAACTATAGAGGGTACTTTTGGAGCACGACCTTGGGTTAAGGTGTGTTAAAAAAGGAAGAGATGTAATTAGCGGATAGGTTTTTATATGTGAGCATTATAGTGCTCGGAATTGTCTCACACCGTAAAAAAAAATTCACGCCGGAAAATTTTCTCGTCAGTTGTTCCTATCAGCGTATTTCTTGAACCTCCTATGGGTGCAAGTGCTAGTTATGTTGAAGACATTCTTTTAGTGAGGTGAACCGACTTGTTGTGAAGATTGAATGGTCCCTCGTCGTTCAATTTTTTTGTCATTGGTTTTCCTTCTCCATTTTCGTCGTTTTTTCCTTCTCGCTTTCCAGCTTCCGACATTTAATAATCTCGATTCCTGTCACCAGCACACAAGTTGTTTTTCGCCCACCGATTTCACTTTATTAATGACCTCGTTCGAGATGAATGGATTGGAAAATCTTGGTAGCTAGGAAAATGATAATGAAAGGAAATAGAAATGTTCGGATGTGTAGTGTATATTTAAGTACATACCCTTTCACTTTTACACCCTTTTTTGGGCATATAAATTGATATTAAATTTTAATTTTTTAAAGTTAATTATCATTCTAATTTTTAATGGTTTAGATTGGTTTTTTTAATAATATTTTTTCATTTAACATTGTATTGTGATTGTAGTCATGTCTTTTGGAGTAGGTTATTTGTGATCCAATTTGTCCTTTTTATTATTATTATTTAAAAATAATAATAAATTTTCTATAATTTAATTTTACTTCATTGACACATTAAATAGTTCAAGTTGAATAATTAGAATCATGTATTTATAAACGATCTTAATATATTGATTATCACTAGAACATTTCATTAGAAAGTATTATCAAATAGTTGTGAAAGAACTAATATTATAATGCATGCATTGGCGCATTATATTAGTACTACATTAATGAGTTACAACTTAGGCATTTGATCATTGGTTTGGTGTGCCATCAAACTTTATATTATCAGCAAAGGGGCTTGACTCCCATCAAGGAAGTCGAAAATCTTCCCTTTATTTTACAATAGAATCTATTATGCTTTTTAATAGAACCTTTGTTCAAAAACATACATGGAAGACATAATTGCATAAGGTCGTATTATTAGAGTATAGATCTACACCAAGAGGATTGAATCACATGACTTAGAAACATTCCCAAACTAAGTTGTGGATACAACCCAATCTTATTCATATTTTAATCCAAATTTTATCACAAACTCTACATTACAAATTATCCAATTTAAAATTCTAAATTAGAATAATTGATCACAACTAACAACAAAATTATTTTTATATTCAAGATTATGATGATCGATCACAACAAACAACAAAACTATTTTATATTAACAATATTAAATCGACAAAAAACTAAACAACTCTAATCCCTTTATAATTTATTATTATATTTAAACTTCAACATTATTAATTAAAATCTAATTTAATATCATGTTTAATAATTTAAATAGACACCTAAAATAAACACACGGTAAGGTTTATTTCCCTAATGTATGTTGGTTTCAATGTTGAATAAATTGTCAGTTGGAATAATTATGACAAAGGTGATCCCTCAGCAAGATGGAAAAATACCTTGGGGAGATCGTCGGATCACAAGGGTTGTGTTCTCCTAGGTTGGCCCCTTGATTAGATTGACTTCACAATTGTCGAAGGGTATTGAAGACAACAAGCTCAAGACTGCAAGTGTCCTAGACGATTTCATTTATAATTGTAATTAACTCATTTATAATGTCATTTAGATGATTAAACACTTTTGAATCTACCCTTTGCTAATTTTCAAAAGATTCATAGCTCATGACTACCCTAGTGTTTTTGCAACACATAGAACTAAATCCCCCATAATTCTAGAGCTTTTTCCATCATAATAATACACTGGGGAATCCATTAGCTGAGAAAATAGAACTGACATCAAGGGCATCAATTACAGAATAGAGATAGAGAAACAAAGGTAGAGAGACAAAGACAAAGATACAAATAGAAATAGATAAATAGAGATATCATGATTAATCATGCTAACGATGGTTTCCTTTTGCAAGGATTGAATGAAAGCCTAGAGGATGTGCAGAAAATCAAATCTCATAAAAGAAGGCACTTAGATTTACAAAAGGATTAGTATGAAACCTATCACAAGAAACCATTTCAAAAGATCAAGCTCAAAGAAAGTATGTCCATATATTCAAAATAATGTCCATAATTTTCAATACTTGTCTTTACTAACCTCTTCAATTTGGGGGAACATGACTATGAAAATACAAGAAACTACTAATCTATTTAAGTGCAAACAAGTATAATATAATGAATTCATTACCAGAATACCATACAGGTCTGCAATTTGTAACATCCATACTTGCAATTAGTCTCATGCTGATTGTACAAACAAATTTACTACTAGAATCAATATAATAATAATGTCCATAATTTTCAATTGATACTTGTTTTTGGTAGCCTCATCAATTTGGGTGGGAACTTGGCTATGAAAAATAAGGAACTTATAATCTATTGAAATTCATAGAAAATAGAGGAATGCTTCCCCTCTAGCCCATCCCTTGTGTTCCTATTGTTTCCTGTTAGATTATTATAGGGGCTTCCACATATTGTCATATCAAAACCTCCAATTGAATTAATCATTTCATCAAATCTTTCTTTTGTCAAATTCTGCACATCTTCCACCTCAATCAATTTACCATTTTGATGTGTTTTTTCCACCCAACTTTTGAGGTAAATCTTGTTTTCTTTACAAATTTTTGCAGATACAACATAATTGAGTAGTATACCCAAATGATGCAAACCAACTTCTGCACCCCCAATTCTAGAGAGCAAGGAAAGGATATTGACCCCCTTTAGATAAATAGGCTTCAAAATAAAAAGATGGTATCCTATAATGAACAAATCAAAGTGATACATTTGTCCTCATCTTCCATTTTTACAGGTATGGAAGCCAGTTGACTCCCTACTACATGAAAAGAATTTAAATATTTGGTTATGAAGTCTCCTTCATGGATCTTCAAAGAATACAAATTTCTTTTGAAAAATAACTTTTTTACAACACACTTAGTTTGATATAATGTAATAATTTTATCTTATAAAATCTTAACAATATTTTGAACTAAAACATTCATCAAGACTGAATTAGAAAGACACAACTTGATAGTAGATATTTTAATCCATTTCACCTCCAAATTATGCAAAGGTGTGAAATTATAATAGTAATATAATTTCACAACACCATATTATACTGAACTTCTCAATCTCAATTGTCAGTTTTCCATGAGGGTTGTTCCTTGGATGGCTTTTGCAAAAATGGAGTGCATTCTATGTCATGTTCCTTTTACAAAAGTTTTGCCAAAGTGAGATTGAATACAATGGTCATTCCCATATCATTTGCAAATTCAAACAAAACAAAAGTTTTTCCCTTGAAATTTAATATTTATAGACAATTAGGAATTCTCATTCTAAAATTATAGCCTGTCTAAATTTAATTTTAATCCATTTGACATCCAAATTATGCAAAGGTATGAAATTATAAAAGTAATGAGGGTCAGTATGCTTGATTGATCTTTGTATCATGTGACATCCCATGAGAGGATACAAGACAATCATCATTCACTTACAAAGATGGAAAGTAAACTTCCACAACTCTTCAGAGAACCCAGTGACTTATTATGATTTTGATCTTGATAGTCTACTGGTGCATGACCTTATTTTAGTTATGTGTGCCAAGAATGAACTGTACACACATTTTTGTGAATGCTCTACTCCAGAACTAAAGCATATTCATGAATCTTTTCCCACCATGGGGACAATTGATACTACTTGAGTTTGTGGTTTTAAGCGCACCCATTTGAACAAATTTGGGGAATATTTCAAAGATGACATGAGCTATTTTGAGATATCAACAGAGCTGAAAGTTTTCTAGAGCAATGCAAGACGATTCAAATAATCATGGCCATTCATTCTGCCCTTTGCCTTCATCTGTATACGTGGAAAGCAAGGAGAACTTTTGCATCGATATTTTCCAACTATTGGCACCTATGGATGAATAGCACCTGCATGTTCAAAAACATTCATTGCCTACATGTATTGAATGAAATGCCTATATTGAGTAGCAAGAGCCCGTGATTTTTGTTCTGATGAGGGGGAGTGATTGCTTGTGTTGTATGCAGGTGGCGATACACATGGTGAAGGTGAATTAAATACCACAAAGTTCTTTAAATGCTAGATAATGACATCAGCCATAGGGATACAAGTCAATCATCATTTGCTTAAAGACGTGGCAACTAAACTACCACAACTCTTCAACGTACCCATTGCACACCAACGTGCAATTGCTAGTATATCTTATGGAAACTTGTGAGCACAATGGTTGAAAGTTTCATTTTGAAGGTTATACCAAGATTGTAGTTTGGAATGATGCAATAGGAAATGGCAAAGGTTACGATGGCATAATGGTTTTAGTAAGAGAAACTTGGGGAAGAAATATTAAGTTGAAAAAAGAAAACATAAATAAGCAATACATTTGGTTTAAAATATGAGAGAATGGAAGACACGTAAGAATTGTCGCTTGTTATTTTGCCCCATAGGCCTCAAAAACCTACAAAAAAATATGGGATGGATGGCAAAGACCCATATGCAGTCATAAAAAAAGATATGTCATCATACTCTCAACATGGGGAAGTCATTCTCATGGGAGATTTCAATGCCAGGATAGCAAATGAGTAAACCATAATTTTATGCAAGCTCATCGAAGAGAAAAATCACTAATCATCAATATGTTTAGCAGATAATGGGAGCATTAATAGTTTTGGTGAAGAATTACTAACTTTATATATGGCACTTATGGTTTGATTATTTGCAATGATATGAGTAGGTGGAAGAAATCTAGAAATTATACATGCAAAACTCACAATGAAGCAAAAGTTGTTAATTATATCATTTTCTCACATAGCTTGATTGAAAGGACAATAGAGGTTGTGATTAAAAGTTTGCCTATAGAATTAAAATTAGACCATAGCCCAATATGTTTAACATTGTCTTGGATGGAAAGAAATCAACATATGCTAAAAGATTAACCCAACCACCAAATCCTAGCAAAGGGGGAGAATTTTATATAACCCAAAAAAATTGTTCTATATTTAAGGAAGTGTTAAAAAAAAGAATTCAAAAGGAGAAAAAAAGAATACAAGGTTTCAAAATCCATGAGATAACAAAACAAAATTTAAGAGACACTTAAAAGATACATAAAATGAAAAATAAAAAGAGGAAACAAGTTGTTTTCCAACAATGATTGGTTTGATGAGGATTACAAAGGTGCATTGAAAGCTCTCAAAGAGCCAGGTAAAGAGGAGGCAAACATAAATTTGTATAGGAAAAATATAAAAGAAGAAAAGGAGAGTTCATGCACATAAGGAGAGAAGAACTAATATATCTAGGGAAATAACCCAAAATTATGTTGGACGAAACTTCAGCAAAGAAAAAGCAAATAAAGAATAAAATCACAGCTACACAATGACTTGAATATGCATAACAATCATATGAGTAGGAGTGAGAGGCTAAGGTCACCCTTAGTCAACACAACAACAAAATCATTTAATTTATAGGAGGTTAAGGAAGGTATCAAGAATATGGGCAGAGGAAAGACTTGCGACATGGTTGAGCTACAATTAGGATACCTAAAATGGTGATGAAGATACTCACCCCTTGCATTAAGAAAATATTCAATGTCATTTAAAATGGATTTCTAAGGCATTGGACTATCAGCCTAGTAGTAGCTCTTTTTAAAAGTGGAGATAAAGATCCTTCTAACTACAAGACAATCTCGATCAATCCTTTGTTTGCAAAATTGTTTAGAAGCATGGTTGAACAAAAAATTAGCAAGTGGATAGAAGATAAAAATAAGAGGGAAAAGGGGAAAGCAAATTTTAGACCAAAACACTCAATAATAGATCATGGAATTACTTTGAGACATATCATTGAATTTGGAATGAAAAAGGGCAAGCTTATTCTTTTTTGTTGACTTCAAGAAATTTTTGGCATGGTTGCCAAGAATTAAAGTAATATAGAATGAAGGATCTTGGTATCCCATAACAGTATAGAGAAATTGTCCATAGGCTCTATGGAGAGGTTTAAGTAAAAATTAGAACTCAAGCAGGCCTTTCAGAAATTTTTAGGAGTGACATTGGAGTGAAGCAAGGATGCCCTTTATCCCTTACTCTATTTGGCTTATATATCGACAAAATTGAAGAATGGATAAATTTGCAAGGAGGGGATGGTGTTATTTTGTGAGAGTATATTGCAAGGCTTATTTTGTACATTGATGATCTCATTTTGATTACTAGGTTTGCATAAGAGTATCAAGAGAACTTATTTGCCCTTGAGCACTTTTGCAAGGAGGTGGGTGTGCAAGTTAACACTAATAAGACCAAGTTCATGGTCTTCTCCAACAACTCTAAAGAAAATATTAGCTTCACTTTTGTTTTGAATGGAGTGTTTTAGAAGAAGTAATGGAATTGAAATACCTTGAGATTGATTTCAACAACAAAATAAGTTTAAACATGAACCATGCATTTGGTAAATTTTTGTAAAAATGTTTAAGTCATTAGTTATTAAAAAGCCTATAGAATTAAATAAAATAAGAAAATAAGTAACAAAGTAAAAATGTAGGTTCATAGCTAAAGGTGTTTTTTTTTACTCTCAAATGGATCTCATGACCTCTTTTGCTCCTACACATTTGTGTTCACTCGTGACTTCATATCAAGCTTCATCTTCTCCTAATTCTTATTCTAATCCTTTATGTGTTAGGGAGAAAGATCATAGGTTGCTTTGTCCCTCGATCAAGAAAATTTTTAACAGTATAGATTTAAAAGGTCACAAATTCTCTAGCAACCACATCTGAACTTTGAGCATGAACAATTTTATTTATTCCCTTTTAGCAAGGGTAGTTAATTCTAATATCTCAAAAGCATATGTTCTCCTTCCTCCCATGGCCCTAGGGATGATGACAACAATAGTATGTTCAATCCTAGGATTTGTAAAAACCTTTAGTTGTAAAAAATCTTTGGTTGATGTAATAGATCCTTCAAGTGGTTCTTATCCCAACCCTTTTATTGTTAGAAATGAAGGCAAATCACTATAATATGGAAATCTAAAATTAAACTGCAAATTTGATTTTTAATAGTAGAATGCCAAAATGGAGATATAAACATGGAAAATTGGCAACAAAGAAAACCAACAAACATAAGAGATTTACACATGACACAAAGATTTATGTGGAGAAACCCTTTCAGGAAAAAAACTCCACCATGAAGAGAGGCCAAGTTTGTATTATCTTTGAATCTTGAGAATACAATACAATCACTTCCTTCAGTCCTTAGTGTTGGTCTCTTACAATGATTTAACAACTGAGCTCTTAAAACTGTAACTCAGAGATTGGACATCTGAACTGAGTAGCTGTCTTAATCACTATGGAGATGCATTTCACTTGTCAACCCAGGGACGTGAACTTGAAATGGGTTAGCACAGTATGTGCACTATAAACTTCCAAAGTAGCCACGTTCATTCTATAGCTAAGAAAGACATAATGCTGAAGATAAACTACTAGAAAGGAAATAACAAGAATACTGAACATTAACCAACAGCTGTTCTAGAATCAAGTACATAACACAAGGTAACAATCTGGGCAAACAAACAGGAAACTACTCTGTCTGCTTTGGCTGCAGGAATAGACACAAAATAGAATTCTAGCGGCTGCAGGAACATTCAATGCCAGATTTACTAAATACTTAACAGAAAATGTAACTAAACTAGAGGGTAGAATTCTCACCAAGTGGGCCCCATTGGATGAGTATTCCCTAAGATAAATGTAAAACTCATAAATGCGAACTCACAACTTTATTTTATTCATTCGAAAAGATGAGTACAACTGATCATTATAATTGTATTACTGAAAACTAGATAATGCAAGTACAATCTCCGAATAACCAACAACCCCTCAGAAGGAATATCAGAGTCTTATTTATAGAAGGAAAACTACAAAACTAACTATCTAGCAGGGCGGTCAACTCCAACAAAATAGGAGGATGCCACATTATGGACAACATAGAAAGTGGAAAGGAGGTTACGCATGTAGGGGAGTTTGGTCAAGCGAGTTGCTTTAATGCAGATTTAACATAACAATAACTCCTAAATTCGCTCAACAGGTATTTAAGATTAGTTACAAAGCGGTTGCCTTCCCTCCATTTGACATTTGAATGGTCACCATATTTGACTTTTATGGTAAGCGACCAACCAACAGAATCTTCCTCACTTTATGGATGTCGATTATATCTGCATAATAATGTTAGTACACACAAATAATTGCACATTCGTAACTACCTTGGAGTAATATTCATTAACCATATGTAAAATTAACATAGATAGTTCAAATAGCATGTCTTTGCCATAAAAGGATATAAGAAATGACCTATGCTCAACAAGTTATAGCTTTGGGGTAATGACATAAAAGATCAAGATTAAAGTATCAAAGTCCAAGATAACTACAGCAAATGGACAATAAAGTTTAACAAAATTTGAGTCATAAACTAGACTCATCACTTAGCACCCAATCTGATAGTGCCTGTGTACCTGTACAAATTCAACATGTCTTTGCACTCTTCTAGTTTATGATATATAAAAAATACAAGCCAAGATGGAGTACATAGAATGTGGCACCCAAACTTGGAAAAATCCAATCCCATACTTGGGAATCAGGCTATTATTAGCCTCTTATAGCTATCATAACCTCCTTACAAAATATTGCACTTAAGATAGCCAAATCCCAATGCCCACCTTTAGGATAGTCAACAACCAGCTAAAAAATAGCCTCTTACACCTTCTTATAGGTTCTCATAAAATGCTAACAAAATATGGCCCAAAAATAGATGATTCCTTACAACATGTAAGAGAAAAAAATAGAAGATGCTCTTACACCATTTCATAAGCTATTAATAAACTTGGTCACCCACTTTTCACCTGAAGGAATCCCAAGGTAAAATTAACATTATTACTAATAATGTAATTAAATAATTACCACTATCAATGGATCCTTCATCACTTATAAATGCACTTACAAATAATATTAGGAATAATTAAATACATAGGATTTACAAGGTTGATGGCACCTTAATTCTAAAATTCTCTCACTTGGCATCATACATTGTAAATACACCCATAGGAAAACATAAATCAACTAAGTACAGGAAACAAGGCCTATGGCCTCCCTACACCATGTGAACTTTTTGTTCTCACAAGTTTGGTAAGAGAATCTACAACATTCTCTTGAGTGTCAACCTTCTTCAACTCAATCTGTCCATTCACAATCATTTTCTGAACAAAGTGGTACTAAACATCCACATTCTTAGTCTAAGCATGATACATAGGATTCTTAGCTAAACATATTACACTCTGGCTATCACAACCAATGTAAATTATCCTGCAATCAAAACAAATACCTACATATAATCTTTATAACCATATTGCCTCCTTAGAGACATGGGTAGTAGCCATATACTTTGCTTCAATAGAGGATAATTCAAAAGTGGATAATTCAATAGAGGATAATTACAAAGCATCCTATGCCAATCATTAAAAATGCTTCCTGGATTTCTAGATTTTGCTCTCGTAGGCAATGGAGTGTTGAATTCTAATTGCTTATAAGCCCTGAATTGTTGTCCCCAACTAACCTCATTTTGCATCCAGGACATAAATGCCCTCAACTGAACTTCCCCAACATACAACAAGGGGTTCCACTCATGGTCTTGGGACACAGCAAAATTATGCAAATAAAATTCACACAACAAATTATTTATTTCTGGAGGAGCAATCCTATAAGCATTGAAAAATTCAAGAGGAGTTTCAATGGAAGGGTTCAAAACAGAAACAATTCTTGCCAACTTAAAAGAGAGGTACCTTTCCTTTAAATGTAGAGCATAGACTCTCAGGAGAGTCCTACATTCTAATACCTAAGGCACCAAAGCTGCCATACTATCCACTCTCTCTTTTAAAGTTGCAATTTCTGCATCCTTTTCTTTAATCTCCTCATCCTTCTTTTGAATTTCAACTTTTAATCTACGTTTCTCCTTCTTCCATTCCTCTTCTCTCCTTTACATTTCATTCCACAAATTCATGGCTACCATGTGCATTAAAAAATAGGAGGTTTGTGTATGCCTACCAAAGGCTTTCCTGGCACAGATGGTAGATCTTCATGTAACATAGGCTGCAGGGTTTCTGATTGCTCAGCCAAATCTGGCTGTAGGATGTCTTGCTGCAGGAACTCCTGTTTATCTTCATGTTCCTGTCTCTCAATATGCTCAGCAACGGCGACAAGGTCTACCAGTGTTACATCTGTTGCTTCCTCAATTATGTCTTTTTCAACATCATTCTCATGCCCCACTGGGGCCTCTATATCCTCAGCTGTCATTTCATCAACCCTAGGGCTTGTCTGCGTAGATGCACTAGAGGCAGGCTTAGCAGGTCTTTATTTACTAGAAGGGCTTTCATGTTGCTCTTCAGTTGTAGGAAGAATAGTGTCAGCTTTTTGTTTCCTAGGGCACAACACCTTCCTTTATGCGGTTTGCTTTTTGGTTTTGCCCTTCTTTATTTTTGCCCTAGTTTGAATTAAATTGCTAAGAGGAATATCCTCATTATCAAAATCTAAAGAATTTTCTTTGTCTGCATGCTCTGCTTTAGAAGAGCTAATCTCAATAGCTTGTTTTGCTGCAGGAGGGTTTGCACTAGAAGTTGAAGTTCCCGGAGTAGTTTCAACTCCACACACCCTTCTCCTAGTTCTATGGTGTTGCGGCACAACCACAAGTTGCGAATGACTAGGTCTTATTTGATCAATTTCTAGAAATTCCTCCCAAGTCATATCGGATACATCATGCAGAGACTTCTCAACAAGCAATTTGATTAAACAATGGTGAGAGTTAGAATTAGGCCTACCTTTTTGAGTCTCGGTGGCCATAATTGAGAGAAGGTGATAAAGCACGTTTGGTACATTCATTCTTCTCCCATGCCTCATATGATTCAACAATTTGAAATGCACAGAATGAAGGTTTGACTGTTGACCTTCGCAAGTAATGTACTTCACCACATGGACAGCTACCTATTTCCACGGTTCTTTTAGCTCCCTGCTTGTCTATAGTCAATGGTGGATCTCTAGGTTCAGTAAACTTGGCTCTAGCTAACCTGGCATCTTTGGCAATAGGGTATTCTCCACCATCAACAGGCAAACCTGTAACCTTTGCAATTCTTTCTTCTGTGGCCAACACCTCCAAACCTCTTACCACTGCTTTACCATCAGACAATGTCTGAGCAAATCCTAACACAATATTTTCATCAAAACCATTTAACTTCAAGAAATAGTCCATCCATCCACAATTTCTAAATTTAGCCTAGCTAAGTGCATCCTGTAACAAAGCATCATGAATTGTGGGTTCATTCTGAATTAATCCTCCTCCCATGACTTAGCTATCTGAAAATAATCACACTGCAAAGTTTTTTTCTACAAAAAGTTTGAAAACTAGCTTCACCTTCCTGCAACCCTGTTAAGTCTTCAATAACTCATGCTATTTGCATTTTCCTTTACGACTTCTTTTCTTGGGAATGCAAGACAAGGGTGGTACATGCATTAATGAATGATCAATGAAGGTTGTCATCTCACACTTGCAAGCCATCACCTCACTCAGAATTCAGATCATTCAATTTTTAAACTTTACTGACATTCAGGCATAAAACATATGGATGGACTGACATGTGGTCATCATATTAACACTCCCTTCCCAACCTATATTTAGGCATGTGTCCACACACGCGGAATAGATGCGTGACAGGACAAGGAAGGGAAAAATGACATGCTACGAGAAATATCGATATTAATGTACAATAATTAAATGAACAAACCACAAGGTAATTAAGAGAGAATTATTAAAGTGTGTGTACCTTTATTTGTGGAAGATCGGTTACAAGAATCATGGAGAAAGTAGTGGGTAATGCTTAAGAATTTATTGAGCAATGAATGAAAGTGGAGTGGGCTGAAGCGAGATGGGATGAAGTGTAATCAATACACATGATGGAAGAGAGAAGAATGGATATGGGTGGGTGGATGGGCGAAGAAGTGAAAGAATAGACCCCCACGAATGTGGAAATATTTATTATGATCAGTACTATACCTTGGTTATCTAGAAGAAGGGACACTAGGTCCACTACCTTTGGCTGCAGGAAGTTCAGGAGTTGCATGTTGAGTGAATTGCTGTAGGAAGTCTTCTTTGGAGGCTGGCTTGTGATATAACCTGAGTCGATGACCATTGACTAATAGCTTGAATCTGACAGGGTCAATAGTAATAAGTTGAACAACACCATTGGAAAAAACTTCAGTAACCTCATATGGCCCTAGCCACCTTGTCTGTAATTTTCTTGCATTATCCTGATACCTTGAGTCATAAAGCAAAGCCCAGTCACCAGGCTGGAATGTCTTATCCTTGATGTATTTGTCATGCCACATGATTCTCTAATTCTACACCACTTCTGTATGATGTAAAGATGCTTTTCTCATCTCATCCAAAGCATTGAGCTGCATGATTCTTTCTTTTTGTGCCTGAGATAGATCCATCCCCAAGTCAAGTGCAGTCCTAAGAGTTTTATGTTCAAACTCAATAGGCATCATGGTTGTTTTGCCATACAGCAACTTAAAAGGAGTAAAACCAGTAGTTGTTTTCTAGGTTGTTCTATAGGCCCAGACAACTTCTGGCAACCTACTTGCCCAATCCTTCCTATGGACTGCCACAATTTTGGTCAAAATAGCTTCTATTTCTCTGTTAGTCACCTCAACTTGGCCATTAGCCTGGGGGTGATAAGGAGTAGACTTCTTGTGCCTTATGTTGTATTCTTGCACTAATGTTACAACTAGAGTTGAGGTGAATTGAGCTCCTTGATCAGTCACTAATTCTTTGGGGACTCCATACCATGTAAAGATTTCTTCATAGAGAAATTATGCAACTTTACTATCTCTTGCATGTTTCATGGCCTTAACTTCTACCCACTTAGTTACATAATCAGTGCATACTAAGATATAGGATTTACCATTAGATGGAGGATCAATAGGTCCTACAAAATCTAATCCCCATTTATCAAATGGAGTAATCACAAGCTAAGGATAAAGGGGCATCTCATCAAACTTTGTTAGCTGTCCCATCCTTTGACAACTATCACATTTCTTAGTATATCTTGTTGCATCCTTGTATAGTGTAGGCCAATAATAACCTGCATTCAAAATTTTCATTGCAGTTTGCTTTGCTGCAAAATGTCTTCCACAAGGTTCATTGTGATAGGCATGCAAAATGTCTATATGTTTCATCTTCCCTCACACATCTCCTCATGACATTGTCTGGTCCAGTGTAGAACAAACATCTAGCAATCCATGAAAAAGAAAAAGTTTTTTCAATGAGTACCCTTCTTTCCTTAGGAGAGAAATGAGGAGGGACTCTTCTTGTGACTAGGTAATTGGCTGTGTCAGCATACCAAGGTGTTTGCACAATGAGTGAAAACAAATGTTCATCAGGAAAAGAGTTATCAATGACTTTGTTATCTTCTGATGTAGTCATTCTTGAAAGAAAGTCTGCAACCACATTAGCTTTTCCTAGATTATCCATAATAGCGATGTCAAATTCCTGCATTAATAACACCCATCTTGCTAATCAACCTGATATGAGAGATTTGTTCATGAGATACCTAATGGCTGCATGATCTGTGTGCACAAAGATTTGATAACCAGTTATGTAGTGCCTAAATTTATTGAGTGCATAGATGACTGCTAACATTTCCTTCTCTGTCACTATATAGTTGAATTCAGCACCCTGTAAGTTTTTGCTAACAAAATAAATAGCATGCTCAATGACTCCTTTCTAGCCTAAAACTGCTCCTATGGCATAATCTAATGCATCAGTATGAACGTGAAAAGGACGTTCCCACTTGGGGCCTTTAAGTACAGGAGCATGGGTTAAGGCTACCTTTAAATCAGAAAATGCTTTGTCACAATCTTCATTCCACTAAAATTCAACATCCTTTGTAAGAAGAGTATATAATGGGGATGCCATTTTGCTGAAATCTTTGATGAAGCATCTGTAATATCCTACATGACCCAAGAAACTTTTGACATCCTTTTGCTTTGTAGGAATGGGCAAATTGATGATGACTTCAATCTTTGCTAGGTCTACCTGTATTCCTTTTGGAGAAATGTAGTGACCAAGTACTACACCTTCTTGCATCATCATGAAGCACTTTGCACTGTTTAATGATAGGCTGTGGTCTTCACATCTTTCCAACACCTTGCCTAAGTTTGCTAATGCCTCTTCAAAAATAGCACCATAAGTAGTGAAATCATCCATATAGATTTCCATACAATCATGTGAGATATCAGAAAATATGCTAATGACTGCTCTTTGGAAAGTTGCAAGTGCATTGCATAAGCCAAATGGAAGCACTGAGTAGGCATATGTTCCCCAAGGATAGGTAAATGTTGTTTTCTCTTGATCTTTAGGTGCAATCTGAATCTGATTGTAACCACTAAATCCATCCAAAAAGGAAAAGTACTGCTTTCTTGCAAGTGAGTCCAAAACCTGGTCTGTGAAAGGAAGGGGAAAATGATCCTTTTTGGTAGCAGAATTTAATTCTCTATAATCAATATAGACTCTCCATTTTCCTCCCTTCTTGGGCACAAGAACCAGAGGGGACACCCATTGGCTATCTGAGATTGGGTAGATAAATCCTGCATCTAATAGCTTTTGTAATTCCTCTTTGACAATTTCTCTTAGTGCAGGGTTGATTCTCCTTTGTGGTAGTCTTACTGGTGTACAATCTTCATTTATGTAAATCCTGTGAGTGCATAATGTAGGATCCAATCCCTTCATGTCATGATAATCCCATGCAAAAGCATTTTTATGTTTCTTTAACAAATTTGCCAAGGACAGTTGTTGTGCTTAAGTCAAGTTGCTATTAATATTGAGATATCTGTCTTCTGAAATTTCCACTTGAGTTGTAAAATCAACCATAGTTACTTCATTAATGTTAGGTACCTTAATTTCTTGTTGAAGCAATGTATGTAACATACCTAATGTTGCAGGAAAATTTGGAACAAGCATCCTTTCTAGAGCAGCATAATGAGAGGATGATGCTTCCTCAACTTCATAAAGATTTTGAATTATATTAGACAACACCTCCTCCTCTCCTTGAAGCTGCAGGAAAGAAGTTCTGCCTATCATCATAAGCTGCTCCATAGAATTAGCTTCCTCTACCTCTTCACCAACATGAGGCCAAACATGATTATCCATATCATGAGATGGTTGTGCAAGTGGGTAAAGAACAAGTGTTTTAGTGCTTCTCCCATCAGAGATGGTCATGTCTCCTGACCGACACCCAATATAAGCATCTGCTGTGGCTAACCATGGCCTTCCCAAAATGATGGGGTATCCTCCCAATGTAGCTTTAGGAGAAAGTATCATGAAATCAACTGGATATTCCGATGAGTCCAGGGATACCACAAGATCCTCAACTATCCCATCAGGTTTAACAGTAGAGCTAGCAACAAGCTGCAGGACAGTAGGGGTTGGTCGCATAGTTGCAACACTTAGTTGCTGCAGGATATCCTTCGTCATGACATTTATGGTTGCTCCAAGATCAATCAGAGCATTTCTTATTTGGATTCCATTTATAACAACTCCTACCACAGGACTTCCTGGGTCATTGTATTTGGGAACAGTCACTTTTCCAAGCATGATGTCAGCCAACTGTCCCACCACATGGACCATAGTGGGGTCTTTCCTTTTTCTGCCTGGATTCTTAAGGCATGCTTCTTTGATTGCTTTGCCATATATAGGAACATCTTTTATGGCTTGAAATAGAGGGATCTTGACACATACATGTTTCAACTGCTCTAGAATATCAAAGGTGGGTTCTTCTTCTACTACCTTTTGTTTCATAGTTTCTAACCTTTGTGGAAATGGTGGTTCTTGGGGAGTCTGTTTGACTGTCATTGGTTCAGGATTTTTAGGTACATCTGATTGAATGGGGGTTTTACTAGGTTCCACTTCTTCCTCAGAAAGCTCAGTAATGACAGGTCTTAAAGGAGCTACCAAGGTAGTTCCTGAACACAGATGTATATCACTTACATTCACAGCATATGCAGGGTATTGATTTGGATCAGCAGAATGTACTGGTTGTTGTTGTGGTCTATTATTTGGGTTAGGTGAGGGTTGAGCTGGTATCTGAGTAGGTTTAGGTGTATTTGAATTGGAGCTAGCAGGTGGAGGCATTATAGCAGGCTGTTGGGGCTGAGGAGGTGACTGCATGTAATTAGTGGTCTAATTTGGCCATTGTTGTCCTCCTCTACATTGAGATGTTTGCTGCCAATTTCCTGGGGGTGACTGCCAATTCCCCGGAGGCTGCTACCACTGGGGTGCAGGGTTTTGGTAATTTAGCCAAGTATTTTGAGGGTTGTTCCAAGGCTGAGGTGGATATCCTCCATAACTAGATGGAAATGGCTATTGCCATTGGTTACCAAATGCATAAGTATTAAAATGTGGACTAGCATATGATAATGGATCTGGTGACATACCTTGTCTTGGAGCCCATGGCCTCCTTTGTGCAACATAGAAGACTTGATCCTCTTCAACTTGTATTGGCTTGAATTCAAGTGGAATCTGCTTGCTATCAATGTTAGCTACCAACTTACATTTGCAGTCCCTCTTTTTTTGTCTGCAATGAGGACAATATTCTGCCAACATTGCCTCAGCCTCTTCATGCTTCTTCTTTGCTTGGAGTGTGTCCAACTGGGTGACCATATTGTTTATAATATCTTGCTTAAAATCATATAGCAAGTGGCTTATCTCCATCCTTGAAATTCCATTGGTAGAGGTTTTTCCCATAAGGGAATGGTAACCTCTTCCTTTCTTCATCGCTGCTCTGGAATAATTCTGGCACAACTTCTTAATATCATCCCAAGACACTTGGGTAATATCTCCTCCTCCCATTAAATCTAAAGCATCCATGTAATGCTCACTTATTCCCCTGAGGAAGAGCAGTCTCTGAGAGTCCTCAGTGAGTGCGTGATGAGGAGACTTTTGTAAACAAAATAGGAACCTTGAGATGTAATCCTCCAAACTTTCATCTTCTTTCTGCTGCATTCTGAAAACATCATTTCCTCTCATATCCCCACTCCTACAGTAGTCTTTATATTTCTCAAGAAATTTATCTTTCATTTCTTCCCAGGTATTGACAACATCACTACCTAGACTCATAAACCACCTTAATGCAACTTCTTTCATGGTAGTAGGAAACAACTTAAGTTTATGAGCATCAGTAGTGTAGTCATAGCTTCTGTAGAGGATATCAAATTCAAACAAGAAGGTATCTGGGTCCTCTGTTGCAAGTCCATAGAACTTGGGGAGAGTTGAAGCAAGTATGTTCTTGAGATTATCCACTTCATTTTGAAGAGCAATCAGAAATGGAAATGTTTGTTGATTAGGTACATTTTGGGCAGCCATGACAGCTTGACCTACTATCAAGGCAAATGGATTTTCAACTAGATTTGGGGTATCTTGTTCTTTAGAGGAGATTTCAAAACTATTCAAATCAGGGAATGCATCAAGGAAAGGATTCACTTCTACTTCTTTTGTTGGGTAAGTTAAATCATTAGGAAGGAATCTCCCTAAAGCATCTCTTCTCCGACCTCTATGCATGCAATATACTCATTATCAGTCACTTCTCACACAAAAAATGTTGATGGGTTGTAAATGGTTTCTTCCTAACTAAAACACATTTTAAAGGAAAAAATGCAAGGAATAATACTAAAAGATGACTCCAAAGATCTTCTTAGTTTGACACCATCCCCGGCAATGGCGCCAAAAATGTTGGTCTCTTACAATGATTTAACAACTGAGCTCTTAAAACTGTAACTCGGAGATTGGAAATCTAAACTGAGTAGCTGTCTTAATCACTATGGAGATGCATTTCACTTGTCAACCCAGGGACGTGAACTTGAAATGGGTTAGCACAGTATGTGCACTAAGAACTTCCAAAGTAGCCACGTTCATTCTATAGCTAAGAAAGACATAATGTTGAAGATAAATTGCTAGAAAGGAAATAACAGGAATACTGAACATTAACCAACAACTATTCTGGAATCAAGTACATAACACAAAGTAACAATCTGGGCAAGCAAACAGGAAACTACTCTATCTGCTTTGGCTGCAGGAACAGACACATAATAGAATTCTAGTGGCTGCAGGAACATTCAATGCCAGATTTACTAAATACTTAACAGAAAATGTAACTAAACTAGAGGGTGGAATTCTCACCAAGTGGGCCCCCTTGGATGAGTATTCCCTAAGACAAATGTAAAACTCAGAAATGCGAACTCACAACTTTATTTTATTCATTCGAAAAGATGAGTACAATTGATCATTATAACTGTATTACTAAAAACTGGATAATGCAAGTACAATCTCCAAATAACCAACAACCCCTCAGAAGGAGTATCAGAGTCTTATTTATAGAAGGAAAACTACAAAACTAACTATCTAGCAGGGCAGTCAACTCCAACAGAATAGGAGAATGCCACATTATGGACAACATAGAAAGTGGAAAGGAGGTTACGCATGTAGGGGAATCTGGTCAAGCAAGTTGCTTTAACGCAGATTTAGCATAACTATAACTCCTAAATTTGCTCAACAGGTATTTAAGATCAGTTACAAAGCGGTTGCCTTCCCTCCATTTGACATTTGAACGGTCACCATATTTGACTTTTATGGTAAGCAACCAACCAACAGAATCTTCCTCACTTTATGGATGCCGATTATATCTGCATAATAATGTTAGTACACACAAATAATTGCACATTCGTAACTACCTTGGAGTAATATTCATTAACCATATGTAAAATTAACATAGATAGTTCAAATAGCATGTCTTTGCCATAAAAGGATATAAGAAATGACCTGTGCTCAACAAGTTATAGCTTTGGGGTAACGACATAGAAAGATCAAGATTAAAGTATCAAAGTCCAAGATAACTACAACAAATGGACAATAAAGTTTAACAAAATTTGAGTCATAAACTAGACTCATCACTTAGCACCCAATCTGATAGTGCCTGTGTACCTGTACAAATTCAACATATCTTTGCACTCTTCTAGTTTATGATATATAAAAAATACAAGCCAAGATGGAGTACATAGAATGTGACACCCAAACTTGGGAAAATCCAATCCCATACTTGGGAATCAGGCTATTATTAGCCTCTTATAGTTGTCATAACCTCCTTACAAAATATTGCACTTAAGATAACCAAATCCCAATGCCCACCTTTAGGATAGTCAACAACCGGATAAAAAATAGCCTCTTACACCTTATAGGTTGTCATAAAATGCTAACAAAATATGGCCCAAAAATAGATGATTCCTTACAACATGTAAGAGAAAAAAATAGAAGATGCTCTTACACCATTTCATAAGCTATTAATAAACTTGGTCACCCACTTTTCACCTGAAGGAATCCCAAGGTAAAATTAACATTATTACTGATAATGTAATTAAATAATTACCACTATCAATGGATCCTTCATCACTTATAAATGCACTTACAAATAATATTAGGAATAATTAAATACATAGGATTTACAAGGTTGATGGCACCTTAATTCTAAAATTCTCTCACTTGGCATCATACATCGTAAATACACCCATAGGATAACATAAATCAACTAAGTACAGGAAACAAGGCCCATGGCCTCCCTACACCATGTGAACTTTTTGTTCTCACAAGTTTGGTAAGAGAATCTACAACATTCTCTTGAGTGTCAACCTTCTTCAACTCAATCTGTCCATTCACAATCATTTTCTGAACAAAGTGGTACTAAACATCCACATTCTTAGTCTAAGCATGATACATAGGATTCTTAGCTAAACATATTACACTCTGGCTATCACAACCAATGTAAATTATCCTGCAATCAAAACAAATACCTGCATATAATCTTTATAACCATATTGCCTCCTTAGAGACATGGGTAGTAGCCATATACTTTGCTTCAATAGAGGATAATTCAAAAGTGGGTTGCCTCTTACTCATCCAACTTATTGCACCACCAAACAAAGTAAAAACATAGCCACTAGTGGACCTTCGACTATCTAAATCATTAGCCCAATCTAAATAAACAAAACCCTGTATGTCCAATGTCTTATCCACACTATCGGTACTAGAATAAATCAACAATAATTAGAAGTACCATGCAAATATCTAAGTACCTTCTTCACATAATTTCAATGTTCTCTACTAGGGTTAGACATAAACATGCTCAATACTCACACTGCTTGGGAAATATTTGGCCTAGTGCAAACCATTGCATATATCAAACTTCCTATTGCACTAGCATATGGAAACTTAGACATATCCTCAAAATCATCTTCACTCTTGGGACACATATCTAAATTAAGATTAGTGCCAACTGGTAAAGGAATTCTAACCGGTTCATAACTTCCTGCATATTAAATATGTGTAAAATAGTATTCACATACTTACTTTGTGACAACCAAAGCTTTCTATTCTCATGATCTCTCCTAATTTCCATCCCCAATATGTCCCTTTCTACCCCCATATCCTTCATCTCAAAAGAACCTAAAAGTTGAGATTTCAACTCACTAATCATACCCTTGGTGTTTTTAAAAAACATGTCATCCAGATACAAGGCAACAATTAGTATATGATCATCAATACATCTAATACAATCCTTTTCACTTCTTACATAAATCAATTTTAGCATAAAAGAATCAAATTTTTTATATCACAACTAGTGTGATTATTTGAAACCATAAAGAGAACTTTACAATCTACAAACCAAGTGTTCCTTCCCTTTTACGTCAAATCCTTTTGGTTGTTGCATATAAACTTCCTCTTCTAGGTCTCCATGCAAAGATGTAGTCTTAACATCCATTTGCTCAATTTTTAAATCATTAGCAACAACTATGGAAAAATAAATTTAATTGAGGATAATTTAGCAATAGGAGAAAATTTCACTGAAATCAACTCCCTCTCTCTAAGAGTAGCCCTTGGCCACCAATTTGGCCTTGTACTTATCTAATGAACCATCCACTCCAAATTTATTCATGCAAACCCACTTACATCCAATTGCCTTCCTTCCTTTGGGAAAACAAACAAGATCCCAAGTGTCACGAGAGTCTAAAGCCATAATCTCCTCCTACATGGCTTGTTGCCAAGAATCACTATCATTTCTAAGAATATCTTCCCTGTAGAATCTAGGTTCATTGTCAATACTTAACAAATAAAATACACAACAAAAATTTGGTGGGCTATACCTATCAATTATATTTCATTGTCTTGTGGATCTTCTCAAGGGTGGAGTAAGGGATTCTTCCTCTTGTTCTTCTGCATGCTCGACCTCTCAGTAATCTCAAAGTTGTCCTTCTCAGAACTCCCACTCAAACCCTCTTCTTCCTCTCCATCCTCAAATCCATCATTTTGTTGTTCCACATGTGCATCTTCTTTCTTAATTTCAAAATGCACTATCTTTTTTTCTTCTTTATCTTTTGGTTGTTCATGATCAGAAATAACTCTAAGTTCCTTAAAAATCACATCTCTAGAATAGACGATTTTCTTGGTTAGTGGATTCCAAAGCTTATAACCTTTAAGATTCTCATCATATCCAATGAAGATGCATTTCTATGTTTTTGGATCCAACTTAGAATGTTTTTTTAGGCACATGAACAAAAGCCTCACAGTAAAAACCCTTAAATGTGAAACAAAAGATTTCTTACCTATCCACACTTCATAAGGTGTCAAATCAAGAACCTTAGAAGGAGATCTATTAATCAAGTAAACATTATTACTCATAGCTTCTACCTAAAAGTATCTATCCAATTGTACATTGCTTACTTGATACTTTTAGCTCTTTCCATTAAAGTTCAATTCATCCTTTCTTAAACCTTATTCTATTGAGGTGTGTAAGAAGTAGTCTTTTGCCTTATGATACTTGCATGTTTGTAAAACTCATCAAATTCCTTAGAACAATATTCCCCTTCATTATCAAATCTCAAAACATTTATCTTATATTTTGATTGGTTCTCTAGTAAGACTTTAAACTCTTTAAACTTAGTGAAGACTTTATATTTCTGCCTCATAAAATAAATCTACGTAAACCTTGAAACATTATCAATGAAGGACATAAAATACTGAGATTTTTCAATAGAATCAATATCCATAGGACCAAACACATCTGTATGAATAATTTATAATTTACTATTTTCTTTGTTACTTCTTGAAGGAAATGACGCTCTATTTTATTTCCTAAATACACAATACTCACAAAAATCAAAATACTCATTAGGATCTAGGAGAAACCATCAAACAAATTTTTATTCATAGTGGTTTTTAAACCTTTTTCACTTATGCACAACCCAATCTACAATGCCACGACATACACATAATTTCAAAATTTTCAGTCACATTGTTAGATTTACATAAAGTAGTATCATTCAACCTAAATAGAGTTCCTAATCTTGTTCCCTTGCTACCACCAAGCTCGCTCTGACCAATCTGCAACCATGCTTATCGAACGTTACATGCATTATTGAATCATTCAACTTAGATATAGAAATTAAATTTCTTGCTAATCTAGGAATATGTAAAACATCGGGGAGGATTTTTATCCTCCCAACACTAAAACACAACTATACCTTACCCTATCCAACTATTGGATGTGAATATTTTTGCCCAAGGTAGGCTTTACCTCCATCTTATTCTTCATATGTAGAAAATCACTCCTTATGTGGAGTCATGTGATATGAGCATCCTGGGTCAACCAACCAGTGTTCATTAAAACTAATGTTACATGAAGAAAATAAGGTTTCATCACCTATTTCCAAGGACTTTTCTGAAGAGGAATCCATTGTTTCTTCTTGTTTCTATATTCCTTCTTAACATGTCTCCTCTTTCTACAATTCCAACACTTCACTATGTTATTTTTACTAGGAGTTTTAGATCTACTCTTAGACTTGTCTAAATAGGCCCCTTCTATTCTCCTTTAGATCCACCTCTTTCCTTGGACCTTCGCCTGACATGAAGAGCATCCCTTGAGCTATCCATACCTTTCTTTCTCATTTCCTATGACAACAATATTGTAACAAGAGCATCTAATGTGGGATCTTCAAGATTAGCACTAATAGCAAGAATGACATTCTCCATTAACTTAGGTAAAGAACAAAGAAGCATAATGCATTTATCTTCTTCGTCAATATTAACATCAATAGAGGCTAATTGACTCAAAATTAAATTAAAAGTATTAAACGCTTAGCAAATGAATCACCTTCATTCATTTTCAAAGAAAACAATATTCTTTTCAAATATAATTTATTTACCAAACTCTTGGCTTGGTAGATCTCACCCAAATGTTTCCATAGAGAATATGTAGTGGACTCTTCAGCTACATTTAACAGGACTAAATTTGCAAGACAGAGTTAGATTTTCTCCCATGCTTTCTTATCCATTTTATTCCACTCATCTCGATCTATTTTGTCAGATTTCTTTTCCTTTTGTTGTAGCTAACCATTGATCAATCTCTTCAAGGAGATTGTCCATCTTTAGTTTCCATAATTTGTAGTTAGTTCCGTTGAACTTCTTAATATTTAACCAAGATGTAGATGTAGCCATGGATTCCACACACAAATCTACAAATAAATTCAACCAGAACTCCCACTACAACACAAAGAACCTTTACTCTTCCACCTAATAAGTATAGCTAGCTAGGCTCTGATACCAAATGTTAGAAATGAAGGAAAACCACTATAATATGGAAATCTAAAATTAAGATACAAATCTGATTTTTAACAATAGAATGCCAAAATGGAGATATAAACATGTAAAGTCGACAACAATGAAAATTAACAAAACTCAAGAGATTTACACGACATAGAGATTAATGTGGGGAAACCCTTTTGTTAATAAATCCACCAATAAGAGAGGCTAAGTCTGTATTATCTTTGAATCAAGAATACAATACAATCACTTCCTTCCCTCCTTAGCATCCAATCTGAGAGTGCTTGTGTACCTATACAAATTCAACATATCTCTATACTCCTCTAGCTTCTAATATATAGAAAATACAAGCTAATATGGAGTACATAGATTGTGGTGCACAAACTTGGGAAAATCCAATTCCATAATTGGAAATCAAGCTATTATTAGCCTCTTACATTTGTCATAACCTCCTTACAGAATATTGCACCTAAGATAGCCAAATCCCAATGCCCACCTTTGGGATAGTCAACAATAGGCTAAAATGAGCCTCTTACACCTTCTTATAGGTTGTCATAAAATGCTAACAAAAGATGGTCCAATAATAGATGATTCCTTACAACATGTAAAAGACAAATATAGAAGATGCTCTTACAACATGTCATAAGTTATTAATAAAATTGGCCACCCACATTTCACCTGCAGTAATCCCAAGGTAGATTTAACATTATTATTTGCTATCAATGGGTCCTTCATCCCTTATGAATGCACTTACAGAAAATATTAGGAATAATTATATACATAGGATTTACAAGGTTGATGGCACCTTAATCCTAACATTTATTAGGGTTCTTCTAGATCCCGTCGAGGTTGAGCCTATACTAAATTCAAAGTGTGTAGCTAAAAGAGAGGTCGCCTCAAAGAAAATTTAGGTTATGGTTTTTGTAGATGAGACGGTTGTGAAGGAAAATTGATTGAAGAAAGTTACTCAAATTTAATTTTTAAAAAGAATGGCTTATTTTGGCAAAGCTTCATGACTAGTTCACTTCATTGAAGTTGTTGGTGAAAGAGGGTTTTGCAATTTATCCATATGAAAAAGGATAGTTCTTGGTAACATGTAAATCCCCTTTGGATAGGGAAACCTTTCTTCAGGGAGGTTTGGATGGTTCTTAGATAAGGCTTCCTTGCATTTGAACCCATGGTTTCCAAAATTCAATCATCTGATTGAATCTTTCCCTTTTTCTCTAGTTTGGGTGAGGCTTTTGAACCTTCCTCTTCAATTTTGGTCTACATGTCTATCCTTCATCATAAATTTTTTAGGCAAGTTAATTTCTATCCTAAATATGTATCAAGTGGTGAGACATTTCACTTTCATAAGAATTCTTATTGGATTCAATTTACCAAAGAAATTACTAGAATAGGTTTGTTTGCAAGTTGGTAATAAGATTTTGAAGTAACATATTGATTATGACAGAATTTCCTTTATATGAATATTGTTTTTATTTATAGGCCACTTAGATACCAAGTGGCGAAAGAATTTCCTTTATATGCATTTCATCATATCATACCTCCATAATTTAGGCTACTTGGCATAAGGGGGTGATAATGACACCAGATGATCAATTTTGATTGTGATGACAATATTCTCTCTAACCTGTTTCTCTAGATAGTGCCTCTTTAGATTCTCTTCTACAGGTCACTAATTCCTCACCACTTGTGGGAAAGGCATCTCCTTCCATAAAACTTTTGTATAGTTGGTGGATCTTCTTCTACTAATTTTGATATGCGCAACCCCTCTGAGGTTCCAGTGTAAAACAAAATAGATAATTCTTCAGGAAATCCCCATCTAGGAGCTACAATAATTCCCTCTTATCAAATCTCTTTTTTTAATGATGCTCAGGTCATGGTGGAAAGACAAAAGAGGAAGACTCCCTTGACTAAAAGTCTTGAAGTGAAAAGTAAGATGATCCTTCACTCTCATGTTGAAAAGTGTTAGCCTAGTTTAAGTTGTTCTAATATTATCATGTCTTCCCAAGTTTTAAATGGTTTACCCTATTAAAGGGAAATGTTTTTTATTTGTTTTAAGTTTTTACACAAAGAGAGAGGGATCCAAGTCCCTCAATTCAGAAAAAAAAATATAGAGTTTCATCCATCATTTCAACTCAATTTACAAGTCTCTCCTTGCAGATGGGTAGACAAGAGAGGAATTAGTCATTTTCAATTGAATATTTTTTTAGTTTCATGGATTGAATATTGATATATTGCAAAAATGAAGTACTAACATGTAGAATAGATGTGATTACCACTTATAATAGTGCCCAAAAAAACATTTTTGTACACCCACTTCTAAGCTAAACCAATGCCTTCAACTACATACTTATTTTTAAAAAGTCAAGGGAAACAAACAAAATGTCTAAAAACTAAAGACATGCAAAGGGCACAAAATGTCTAGAAAGTAAACCAATGCTTTCAACTACATACTTATTTTTAAAAACTTACAAAACCATTATATTCAAAATTTCAATGATGGAAGCTTTAGTTTGATGTATGGCCATAATGGGATTCAATCTTGGACTTATCCTAGGTGAAACAATAGAGGTTGGATGACATTTTGACATGCAAACAATTAAGAAGTGAAAGAGGTAAAATAAGGAAAACACAATAAATTTTAAATTAGAAAAAATAGAGACACTGCATCATAAAATTAAAATCGAGAAGATGAACTAACCCTAGGGGGAAAGCTAGACTAGTTTAACAAGTTGGAGTTCACCAAAAATGTAAGGAAATAAATGAAACCCTAAAATCCCTACTAGTATTAATCCATTTGTAACCAATAATATTATAATCAATGTAGATCATACCTAAATAAATACAAATAGTTTTGTATGATAACATGACAAATAGTCAATAAATCTAATAAGAAATTAGATGAGACTTAGCTCTTGATAATAGTAGAAGTTCATGATGTTGACTTAGATTATGTAGGTATGCTCAATTATCAATCTCAAACTCTAAAAATAATATTCGATTGATAACTCCTATAGTTGATAAATCCTTATAGTCTACATTGTTGTTGGATGGGATCAAGTGTTATTATGTCTAGGTCCCACATAATTTTGTCATGTACATCATGATAATGTTTGTAATTATTGCTTGCCTCTGTAATTTTTGATTATGTTGTGACATCTCAATGATGACCAAGGTGGTGTTAATGGACACCATTTGGAGTCTATTGACCAAGGATTAAAAATTTCGAGTTCCTTGTGCCTTAGACCCTCTTTTGTTGTTTTTGCAATAGTACAAAAATATCAAAGATGTATGATGTGCAATATGCCCTAGGTAGTATCTGCTTATGAAAGTGAAAAATGCTCTTTGATTTGATGCTCTATATGTTCTCTAAAATGATTCTATGAGATTGATGCCTAATTCATATTTATTGCCATAGGACTTGTCTTTAAATATGCCATATTAGGTGCCAAATTTAAAAGTTTTCACATGCAAGTGTACAAGCAACAATCTACTTTTAGAAAGGATTTAGCTCATAAAGAGTGGAATTCAACCTCAAATGAAGTGGATGTGATTGTGTATGTGATTCTATTCAAGAGACATAATTGCATTCATAATCAATCCACAATAGTAGAATGGATAAATATCATGTATGGTTTAGATCACAAGGGCTAAATTGACAAAAAAATAGGAAAATTGACTAAATCTATCAATGTATGAGGTAAAATTCAATGAATTAAGAACTCAAATGACACATTGAAGGATATTGCCAAAATAAATGTAAAATAAGAGGAGAAAAATGTGAAGTATGCACTTTTATCCTCTAAAAAACTATTGCAATTCGGTCTAGATTCAAGTGTGTACAACATTTTTTCTATCTTTTCTAGAATTAACTTTGTTTATTAAATAAATAAGTAATTTTTTAAATTTTGTAATTTTTTTGTTTTGTGATTGGAAAGTCATGTGTGATATGCCTTTCCTTGGTGAGTAGCTGATTTTTTTTAAAAGGGAGCGACTAAGATTAAATTTGTCCTCCATATGTAAGCAACGTGTCATGCATGCATCTCTAAGGGTCGTGCATCCTCATATACTATTTATGCATGGTGTTAAAAACCCATAATTTCTTTTAGGCACAAACATCTACTCTATTACCATTATTTTTGTTGGTGTGAATGGGGTATATTACCTAACTAGTTCCACATTAGGTCCTATTCACACTTGTCTAGTTAAATTTACTTAGGGCATATTTAGGGTACACTAAGGATACTTATCACTTTGTGTCTCATGTCATAAGATTAAGACACGTGTCATAATCTTATGTTGTCCTATGTGTTGTTATATGAAGCCTAATAAGACTCTGAGGTTAAATTTTCCCCACTTTTATTGGTGCAGCTTCCCCCCAAATTATTTAACGGCATAGTGTAGGGGGGTAGAGCCCCTCCTGTGGGGCCCAGGGGGCTCATCCCCCCGGCGAGGGCTCGGGGGCAGAGCCCACGATGGGGGTTTGGGGGCTGTTGGGGGTAGCGCCCCCAAAGAAAAAATTGCCTATTATTTTATAAAGGCGTCGTGAGTTATTTTTGTATTGGCCGACATAAAAAACCCCTATTTTGTAACTGACATAAGTCTTGATAAAAATGGCTAAGGGTTAGGGTTTTCATTGATATTGTATTGTAGCATTTGCAGTGGTATTGAGTTGCAAGGATTGTTGGCTGTAATTGGTTTGATTTGCTAGATAATAATATTGGACTCTCTGTTGGTGGATGTAGCTTGAGTTTGGGTAAACCACGTTAAAAATTGTCTCTCACTATTATTATTTCTGTGTATTTTTCATTCCTCTGTTTAATCTTTATTTGCATTTAATTGATATCTTCTGCATGCAATTCCTAACACTATGTTTCACCCTGGTCTCCATAACTAAGGGCTTCTATCATATCATTGTATTGTTGTATTTGCATTCTTTGATAAGAATACAATTTATTCTTGTCATATTGATCTTCTCATTTCTTTGTCTTTCCATCAGGCCTCTAGATCTTAGGTGGCTATCTCCATAGCCAAATCTTACATGGTATCAAAGCTACAGCTCATATGGACCAGCTAGGACTTGAACCTAAGAACTTCCATTTGTTGTTGGAGTGCTCTACCAACTAAGCTACTGGCCCTTTTGTGGCTAGTCCATCATCAATCTAAGTGTGTCTTATTTCCTATTGGGACCCAAAATAACTGTAACCCTAAACCCTAAAACATTCCTAAATCACCTAGGCTAGGGATGGTCGTTCTCGGCGAGAGAAAAAGGTTCATCAACAAGTTCAGGGCAATCTTGGCCAACTAACAGGAGTGGGTTAAACCTCTGCACTTTAGGCTCAGCTTAAACCTAGGAGGGATATTCCAAGGGGTATACCTGAATAGGTAATGGTTTCTACACTAGACGAACAACTAAAATTGAAAGGACAACCAAACCCAACTTATCTTTTAGGCCCCAAAAGCTATCACTGTACCTAAAACAACCGGTTGGCACTAATAACCCCTATATAGCTGATAAAAGGGCACTCCCATTGATAATGGAAAGTGCCGGTATGCTTGTTTGCTGGCTAGATTTATGCCTTTAGAAGAACCTATTGAAGATGTCTTGGATATATGTGTGAAAGGGAACTTGATAAATCTTCCCCCTGTTCGGCCATTTAATGAGAATCAATTCAAACCTTCATGGTTCGATGAGAATGCATTCTGTGAGTACCATTGTGTTAAAGGACACAACATCGAACTGCATGAGATTAAAACATCGCATACAGGATCTCATAGAATCAGGGAAAGTCACCCTCCAAGACTCTTCTAATCCATCCCCAAACGCAAACTTGGGAGCATACAAGGATCCCCTCCCTGATCATAACAAAGGCAAGGCCTCTTCATTATCCAACCAAACATATCACTTTGTCCCCCCTCCAAACTCTTTCAATTTTGTTGTGGGTAGGATAGAGAAATCTTGCAGCCATGTTAATACCGTCACTATTCGAGTTAAAGCCCCAGATTGTGCTATCACAACTCAACGTAGTCGTGTTACCATTCGTGGTGCCACTCCTACTAATCAACCATCCACATCTGACCAACCTCCATCATCTGTACCACCTAAACCACCTACACATAAATATAACCTCCTAGATCATCTAGGAAAGACACCTACCCAAATATCCATTCTCGAGCTTCTCCGTACATCCCCGCTCCACAAAGAAATTCTTGATAGAGCCTTGATAGAGATGCAAGTCCCCACTAATCTAAATGTGGAACAATTCCAAACTATGGTAGCCCATATTGCTACACCCCATCGCCTCACTTTCTCTAAAAAAGATCTTCCCACAGTTAATGCCTCCCATAACGAAGCACTTCACATCAAAGTTATCGTCCATAAACATATCATAAAAAGGGTTTTAATAGATGGTGGTTGTGGCCTAAATCTGTGCACTCTAAAGCTATTAAAATACTTGGGATATTTTGATGTGGTCATAGATGCTAGCGAATCCCTTACCATCAAAGGATATGATGACACAGAGAGATTGTCCAAAGGAACTATCAAGCTCCCTATTCAGGTAGGACAAAAGATTTTGGAAACAAAGTGCCAGGTCCTTGACCTTGATCTTCCATACAATATTCTTCTCGGTCGACCATGGATTCATGCTATGCAAGCCGTCCCTTCCACCTTCCATCAATGCCTAAAGTTTCCACATAATGGTACAGAAGTTACCATCTATGTCGATCCTCATCCCTTTCAATACTGTAGCTTTTTGGAGGGACATGACCACACCTTCTGTCTATATAATCATCCTATCATGACCCCTTCTAAACCTAAACACAGTAGCCTCTCATCCTCTACCTACATTGATCCTGTTGATTTTCCATCCACATCGCAATCATCTCCTTACCCTGAAATCAAGAACAAGGCAAGTGACAAGGGATGTGGTGAGTATGATTTACGTGGCACTTTCTTTTGTGTCGGCCACTTACCACCGTCCCCCAAAACATATGACACTCCTAGAGAGAATGAAGTTTCCACCGTAGTAATCAAATGCAAACCGACACCTACTTTTGAAAAGAAACATCTTTTGGAGCAGGATGATCTCGAAGACATTTCTTCATGGCTATACAAGGATGAAGAAGACCAAGAAGTCCTAACTTTGCCAACAAAAATTTATGGTAAAGGACTCCAGATCGTTAAGAACATGGGATATAAAGGACAAGGGGGCATGGGCTTGCATGAACAAGGGATCATGGAACCAATACTAGCAACAAGAAACCACTACTACCATGGGTTAGGGTATGGAAAACTGGAACCAAACCCTACGGAGCGTGAGTGTACTTTTGTCAAGGACGCTGTGGCCTTCCCGATAATCAATGACATCAATGAAGAGTACCATCATGATTCCTTTGTCGACCTTGCCGAGCTATTTGAATCATCCATTTGTACCATCTTCACATTATCCTCCATGCCTTCTACCTCTGATGACCTATCTCTCATATATCCTCAACTAATCGATTGGGACCAAGGACCACCAGTCCTTGATGTTGTACAAAATGATGAGGCTCTAGCTAAATTCATGGGAGTGAGAAATCATTTCCCCTAGGGAGATCATAAAGCAGGATACATCATGGAGCTTAACACTTTTGCTTACTTCGGGGAGACCACCCAATCTCTTAGTCACAAAATGATGAAAATAAAAATAACATTCCCTAGCGAAAACCACTTTGTGGTGCTTTTGGATGATAAAAAAGTAAAAATAAAGGACGTATCCTCTAGTGAAAACCTCTCTGAGGTGCTAGAGGATGAGAGATTGGACCTCCTTGAATTGCCCAAGTTTTATCAAGAAAGATCCCCCATATTGGTGGAAGAATCACATGCAATGAATCTTCGAACAAAGGACGAACCTAAAATTACATACCGAGCTGAATCATTGACACCAATAGAACAAGAAGCCTTTCTAAATTTCTTCAAACAAAGAGGCATCAACTTTGCGTGGACCTACGCTGACATGCCTGGGCTAGATCTTAGCCTCATAGTTCACCACCTTGTAGTACATCTAGATGCAAAACTAGTAAGGCAAAAATTGAGAAAGATGAATCCCTAGGTAGCATTACTTGTTAAAGTAGAATTGAAGAAACTGTTAGATGTGGGGTTCATTCGACCGATGGATTACCCTCAATGGGTGTCGAATCTAGTACCAATTAAGAAGGTGACTGGGGGCATCCATTGCTATACAGACTTTCGAGACCTCAACAAAGCTTGCCCTAACGATGATTTCCCTCTTCCTAACATTGACATCATTGTGGATCTTACTGCTGGACATGAAATGCTATCACTCATGGACAGATTTTTTGGATATAACCAAATCAGAATAGTAGAAGAGGATCAGCATAAGACATCATTCATAGCATTGTGTGGAACCTATTGTTGGGTCATGATGCCATTCAGTTTAAAAAATGCAGGAGTGACATACCAAAGAGCCACGACAATTATCTTCCATGACTTCTTTCACAAAATAATGGAAGACTATGTAGATGACTTATTGGGAAAATCAAAGACAAGAGAAGAATATTTAGATGTGCTAGCAAAGATCTTTGACCGATTGGAACAATACAATGTCAGACTGAATACCAAGAAGTGTGTCTTTGGAGTAACCTCCGGGAAACTCTTGGGATACATAGTGTTAAGGAGAGGAATAGAAGTAGATCCTAATAAAGTTAAAGCTATAATGGGAATGCCTTCTCCTACTACACTTAAGCAGCTTAGAAGCCTTCAAGGGAAGTTACAGTCTATCCGCTGATTCATAGCACAGCTCGTCGATAAGTGTCAACCCTTTCAACAACTTCTCAAGAAAAATACAGATTTTCAGTGGGATAACAACTGTCAACTGGATTTTGAACAATTGAAGAAGTACCTCACCAACCCACCAGTCCTCATGCCACCGAGATCAGGACAACCTCTTCTCCTTTATATATCAGCAACAAAAATAGTAGTTGGGGCTTTATTGGCACAACATGACGAACAAGGAAAGGAGAGGGCTATTTATTATATCAGTCGCACATTGGTAGCTTATGAGCTTAACTACACACCTATAGAGCGAGGATGTCTGGCAGTGGTCTTTACTTCTCAAAAGTTAAGACACTACATGCTTAACCACAAAACAAAGCTCATCACAAAAATATATCCATTGAAATATTTGTTAAGTAAAGCAGCTCTTACAGGAAGGACAACAAAGTGGGTAATGATCTTGAGTGAGTTCGATATCGAGTATATGGAAAGAAAAGCCATCAAAGGGCAGATTATTGCAGACCAGTTAGCAGATGCTTCCATCCTAGCAAAGCATCCATTGTTATCTAAGTTTCCAGATGAGTCCATATTGACAGTTGCACCAGTAGAAAACACATGGAAAATGTACTTTGATGGGTCTTATACTCACCGCGGCTCGGGGGCAGGTCTTTTATTTGTAACGCCTCAAGGAGACACAATCCCCATGTCATATAAGATCACATTTCCATGTACTAATAATGTATCTAAATACGAGGCCCTCATCACTGTAAGGAAAATGAGGGCATCTCAGAACGTATTTCTAAGAAAAGTGGTGTCTTCCACAAATTTAAATTCTTTCCAAATGCTTCAAAAACACGCACAACTATGCCTTTAAAGCGGAAACAGACATAGAACATTTCCTACATTGACCCTTAGAGGAAAGCACAAGCGAACAATATCTAGTTTCAACAGCAGAGACATTAAACATGAAAGATAGAACAAGAACATAGATTTACGTGGGGAAAACCCTTACGGGTAAAAAACCCCACACTCCAAAAGCCTAGATCACCATTGTATTATTCAGCAACAGAAAAATAGTTACAATACAAAACTGGCAATAAGCCTTTATAGGAGATTTACATCTTGCTCCCTCTGAAGAATAACTGACAGTAACCCTGCACAAAAATCTCCAGAACTTGGTTGGTTCTTCATACTGTGATCATGCCACAAATAGCACACAGTACAGAACTTCATCTTCTCAGCCAGAACACTTTCACCTGAACTCTGTTTTCATTCTCTTCTCAGTCCCTTCACATGCTGCATACAGCATACAGCATAAGACTTCACAGAAGAAGAAAACCAGAGGTCCCTCTCGAGAAGAACTCTCTCACACATCTGACTCGATTACACAATTACTTTTAGCAATCTAATCGATTCTCATGCAAACGACAGTTCATTCCAACTGCCCAGTATCGCTGACATCCAACTGTCCAAATCCTTCGCATAACTATCTAACCGTTCACATTCTCATAGGAAACTTTAGTCCCACATGCACAAGTTCTAGTTCGACATCTAGGTTTAAATGCTCGAACACACGTAAGATAATTGTCGGCGCTTTTGCCGCCAACGACTCCAGACTAAGTCTCATCGGAGTAACCAACATCATCGGTGAACACTTCAACACTCACTCCGACAGTTCCTTGTCTTACCGACGCCAACACAATGCCAACTCTTCATCGGAGTGACTTCTGCCATCGGAGTGACAATTCAAGGCTGAGCTGATAGAAGTTCTCACGCCGATGCCAAACACCAACTTCCATCGGGGTGACCAATGCCCATCGGAGAAACTTCCAAATGTCAGCCCTACAAGGATTGTCATGCCGATGACCGTTCCATCGGAGAGACGCCAACAATCATCAAGACTAAACCAAACTTCGCTGAAGACCAATGTCTCATTGATGCCAAAGCCAATGTCATCCATCGGAGTAACGAGGTCCATCGGAGAGAGGACTCAAGGCTTGGCCGACAGTGATTCTCATGCCGACGCCAACCCTTCATCGGTATAACATGAAGTAACGGGGAGACTTCTTCCAGCTACGCCGATAACACTACTCACTCTGATGATCTTTCATCGGAGTGACTCACGCCGACAAGATCGCTAACCCTTCATCCATCGTCGGTGTGACCCAACACTATCGGAGCTCCTACCACCAGCTTTACCGACGGTCAACCTCATGCCGATGTCCCACTACCATCGGTAAGACCTTGGAGATCGGCATAAGACACTGAACTCCTGCCGATAGTAAACCTCATGCCGATAGCTAGCCCTCCATCGGTGTAACCTAGCAGATCGGCCAAAGACCTCTTACTCCCACCGATACAAGGAGTCAAGCCGATAACAAAGGATAACCAAGGAACCAATGAACCTGTAATTTGAGTCACTAGTACTCAACATTCTCCCACTTGACGAAGGAATTACAGGAAACCATCAATGCTCCATTCACAGAACCAAGCTCATACTGCCACCACTCCACTGCGCTCACAACCTTTTTACAGAAGCTCCATAACATCAACTTCAAAGCTGTCAGAACACAGCTAGAAACATTCTCCAGAAACAAGATAAACCATCAGCTAGAACAACAATCAGTAAGCTGACTGCTCCCATCCAACTGAAACAAAAAACCCACTTGACTGAAAATAGCACACACAGCCAGTGCTAAAACATCCAATCACTCGTACCTTAAAGGTATAAACATCAGTAGACTCATGCCACCTGCATATACACCCATCAACTGCAAATACAAGCTCCATATGTCAACTAGTCAACGAAGACGAGACACATCAAGAACTCCCACTGCATGGATAATGCAGATCTGAAAAAGATCATGGCATACAAAAAATCCACCAATGGCATTACATAAAACGTGTAAATAATCATGTAGTACCAAGGAAACATCCACCATGATATGCAAAAACTGTAAGCAAATAATCCTGCAAGAACAACTCCTCACCACCAGTCCAAAGTTCTCCCAAGTTCTCCACATCCAACAAAGAAAGAGATAACAGAACAGAACCTTCATGCTGTCACCCAACAACATAAGTGAAAGCACATGACCACAAACTAGTGATCACTTCAGCTCCAATCAAATCTCAAAATAATGTAATGTGAAACACACCATCAGAGAAACTAACTGAGACCAAGAGGAACACTGCACATCATATACCTGTAGATAATCCTTTTACATACACCTCTGAATGCCAACTGTGTCAAGTATGATCTCCTTCAAAACACCCCAAAGAAGAACAACATAACAACATCCAAACAAACATTCAATCTCCAAGATCAACTAACATGGATGTAAGCTTCACAAACCAAAGAAGATCAAACTAATTCATTTCCCATTTCAGGAAATCAGCCCATTAACCATCTCCTAACAGTCCTCATCAATGAATGATATCTCTAAAATCAAATGCAAAAGGAGATAAACATGCTATCCATCTCTCACAATGAATCCTCCAGAACCATATCTATGAAAGAAAGCATAGAACACCTGAGAGAAACAATGGGCTATACCTCTCAAGTGAAACTTGTCGAGTAGACCAAGAGTGGGGAAAGAGAATGTTCTTCCAAGATGCCCAAGTCCCAATGACTTTTTCCAAGAACAATCTCCTCTAGATCTTTTGTTGAATTCACATTCAACCAAGGTAAAGACTCCTCGAACTTCCAGTTGTAAACTCTGATTTAGCACAACATATACAGTCTCACCTTATTCTCCATGTATCCATGAGTACCTTTGAACAATCACCTCATGCTGAACTCCAACTACATCACTACAACACTATGAAGTAATCAAGCAAATGATAGATGTACCCAAATATAGAGAAGTAACCAGACCACTGTCAAAACTCCAATCATCTGAATCAGGAACTTATCATGACATAATGATCTTACCATCTCCTTTAGGAGATTCCATGCTCCAGGTGAACATAACCATTGTCTCTAGATCAATGTATCATACCAAAATTCAAAAGCAGAAATCATGATATGAAACAAACCAAAATTCTAAACCAACATCACCTGTCAAGCACCACCAACACCTTAGCCAAGAATTTCATGAATCCTCCATGACTCCAAGATGTTACTCATCCTCAAATAGTGCCCCTGCAAATGCGAAAGAACCCTTCTGCAGCAACAGGATCAAAGAGCTCCTCCTAGTAACATCTACAACACTAAAGAAGATCATTCACCACTAAGTGATGAAACACACAGTCAATGCTAAAGCTCCCACTGAACTATAACAATAGATCTTTCCAAGCATCCTGACCAAATATCTCCTAATCTGAAAATCTTCCAGGTCCACACATTAATATGTCCATGTGACTATAAAACCAAGTGACACCAAGATCTCCAAACCAAGGAAATAAACTATCACTGTCAATAGCTTACACAAACCTGTGTATTCAAGCTATACATGACATCATGATACACTTACTACAAGTCTCCATAACCAACTATTCAGATACTCTACAACATCCATCCTCTCATCCCAAAACAGTCACACCAATGCACAAGTGACCACAGACAAGGCCAGCTAACAAATCTGCATAAACACTGAAACAACCTTGTGGATAAAGACAGTCCACATTCGAGTCATCTCACTGTAGCTTAATAGGTGATCAGCCCACAAAACTACATAACTCGTAGATCCAACCAATGTATCATGCAAACTCACTATCACATTGGAAACTGTAAAACTAAGATCTCAAGGAATAGATAACAATGTAGACAACATGACTCAAGCATCAGAAAACTTACTTTTCACTGATTCGCCCAACATGTCCACAACCAGAGCACCATAGTCAAGAAACTAGAAGCATTACCATAGAAATGCTGAGTGTCATATCACATACCAGCACTCCCATGCAGAGAAAGCATTTCACCTCCTCACACCATGCACAAAGCATGCATGCAAAACTGCAATTATATCATCCAACAACATCCCAAAAGCCAGGGTCTAGAAATAGCTTAACTGCAGCTTCACAAAACCACAAGTTTTTCTTTTGATCGTGTAAAACTTGCAAAACCACTGTGTTTGAAAAACACCCATGCACATCCATACCCACTTCACATCTGGAAAACCCAAAAAGTCTGCAGCAAAACTCCATAACAGTTAAACTAGAATAATGGATCATCATGAATATGCAAAACCATAGTTTTTAAGGAAAAACTATAAAACCCCTCAAATCTAATAATCATGAATTTGAGTCATGCAAGTACAAAATATCCATTTAAGGAAACAACAGTTCAAGAGCTTCAGGCCCACTTGTAGACCAATCTCTCAAACCACCAACATGCACATGCATCCGAGAGAATCAGGCTATTACAGAAGCTCTCAGATCATCCAATGATCAACTCCAAAGCCTGCATGCAATCAGGGTAACAAAAAAATTATGCCTTCCAATACTAGGAACATAACACCCAGCATAAGCACAATACTCCATGGCTGAGCAGTAACACAAACTCCTTCATATCATCAGAGAGCCTCTCACACAGACACCCAATATGAAAGTTACTGTAGCAACACAACCACAAAACAAACCCCATGCAACAAGATTAAATACTGTCAATTAAGAGCCTCAGGCCACATCAAGACCAGCTCCAGTCTCTTCACCATCCTTCAAGCACTGCTGAAACAGAAACACAAGATCAACTGCCAGACTTTCACTCAAACAAGGATCAAACAAACAGACATTTCCTTCAGATTTCCTCAAGCCTGTCACACTAAGAAATCATCACAGAAGGAATACCCAGACCTTATACACCAGGAACTCTTACATGCAAACACATGTAGCACACAAATGTACATATGTGAGCAACAAAGCATATCCCAGAAGAAGGCTCTGATACCACTTGTAAGGAAAATGAGGGCATCTCAGAACGTATTTCTAAGAAAAGTGGTGTCTTCGACAAATTTAAATTCTTTCCAAATGCTTCAAAAACATGCACAACTATGCCTTTAAAGCGGAAACAGACATAGAACATTTCCTACATTGACCCTTAGAGGAAAGCACAAGTGAACAATATCTAGTTTCAACAGCAGAGACATTAAACATGAAAGACAGAACAAGAACACAGATTTATGTGGGGAAAACCCTTACGGGTAAAAAACCCCACACTCCAAAAGCCCAGATCACCATTGTATTATTCAGCAACAGAAAAATAGTTACAATACAAAACTGGCAATAAGCCTTTACAGGAGATTTACATCTTGCTCCCTCTGAAGAATAACTGACAGTAACCCTGCACAAAAATCTCCAGAACTTGGTTGGTTCTTCATACTGTGATCATGCCACAAATAGCACACAGTACAGAACTTCATCTTCTCAGCCAGAACACTTTCACCTGAACTCTGTTTTCATTCTCTTCTCAGTCCCTTCACATGCTGTTCACATGCTGCATACAGCATACAGCATAAGACTTCACAGAAGAAGAAAACCAGAGGTCCCTCTCGAGAAGAACTCTCTCACACATCTGACTCGATTACACAATTGCTTTTAGCAATCTAATCGATTCTCATGCAAACGACAGTTCATTCCAACTGCCCAGTATCGCTGACATCCAACTGTCCAAACCGTTCGCATAACTATCTAACCGTTCACATTCTCATAGGAAACTTTAGTCCCACATGCACAAGTTCTAGTTGGACATCCGGGTTTAAATGCCCGAACACACGTAAGATAACTGTCGGTGCTTTTGCCGCCGACAACTCCAGACTAAGTCTCATCGGAGTAACCAACATCATCGGTGAACACTTCAACACTCACTCCGACAGTTCCTTGTCTTACCGATGCCAACACAACGCCAACTCTTCATCGGAGTGACTTCTGCCATCGGAGTGACAATTCAAGGCTGAGCCGATAGAAGTTCTCACGCTGATGCCAAACACCAACTTCCATCGGGGTGACCAATGCCCATCGGAGAAACTTCCAAATGTCAGCCCTACAAGGATTGTCATGCCGATGACCGTTCCATCGGAGAGACGCCAACAATCATCAAGACTAAACCAAACTTCGCTGAAGACTAATGTCTCACTGATGCCAAAGCCAATGTCATCCATCGGAGTAACGAGGTCCATCGGAGAGAGGACTCAAGGCTTGGCCGACAGTGATTCTCATGCCGACGCCAACCCTTCATCGGTATAACATGAAGTAACGGGGAGACTTCTTCCAGCTACGCCGATAACACTACTCACTCTGATGATCTTTCATCGGAGTGACTCACGCCAACAAGATCGCTAACCCTTCATCCATCGTCGGTGTGACCCAACACTATCGGAGCTCCTACCACCAGCTTTACCGACGGTCAACCTCATGCCGATGTCCCACTACCATCGGTAAGACCTTGGAGATCGGCATAAGACATTGAACTCTTGCCGATAGTAAACCTCATGCCGATAGCTAACCCTCCATCGGTGTAACCTAGCAGATCGGCCAAAGACCTCTTACTCCCACCGATACAAGGAGTCAAGCCGATAACAAAGGATAACCAAGGAACCAATGAACCTGTAATTTGAGTCACTAGTACTCAGCAATCACAGGCCTCTACATGGCAATCAAATGGAAAATTGAGAAGTTGACAGTATATGGTGATTCCCAATTGGTCATCCAATAGGTGAATAATGAGTATAAAACAAAAGATGACAAGCTCCTACCTTACAAGAGGATGGTAGATGACTTCAAGGATTATTTTCACGACATCCACTTTGAACAGGTTCCAAGGCTCAACAATAAAGCAACTAATGCAATGGCCACCATAGGGTCATTAGTTGACATGAAAAAATATAGCAAGAAGTGTGAATTCCTGATAGAAGAACTTCCTATACCTACTTATGATGTTCCACAATTTGAGCTTGTATGTGACATTGTTGGTCCTTTATCCCCATGGTATCAACAAACCTACATGTACCTTCACGACAACATCCTTCCACCTAACCTAACATCTACACAACGAAAAACCTTCATCCTCCAAGCATCTCGTTACACCATTATCGGCGACACCTTATATCGAAGGGGTCTCGATGGTACTCTTTTGAGATGTCTTGATTTTAGAGAGGCTAAGGTTGCCTTGCAAGAAGTACATGAGGATATCTATGGGGCACATTCTAGTGGACCAACCTTAGTCAAAAATATTCTTCGCATAGGATATTATTGGTCGGCTATGGAAAAAGATGTGCATGAATTTGTAAAGAAGTGCCTACCTTGTCAGTAGCATGGAGATCTTATACACGCACCATCACAAGAATTACAACCGATTACAACTCCATGGCCTTTTTCACAATGGGGGCTTGACCTTGTCGGTAAGCTTCACCCACCATCTTCTAACGGCCATAAATTCATCATCACCACTACAGAATACTTCACTAAGTGGGTAGAAGCTCTTCCACTTACCTTCACCACTAGTATCCAAATTTCCAAATTCATCCTACACTATATAATATGCCGATACGGCATCCCTCATTCCATCATTACGGATAATGGAAATCCTTTCAAAAACCAAGAAGTTCACACTCTATGTGATAAATTCCATATCCAACATCGCTTCTCCACGACATATTACCTGCAAGGTAATGGTCAAGCCAAAGCTTCAAACAAAACTATTTTGCGCATCTTGAAGAAAATAGTCAATGAAGCTGGTCGTGATTGACATTTGCAACTCAATCCCGCCCTATGGGCATATCGCACTAGCATTCGTATTCCCACAGGAGCCACACCCTATTCATTAGTGTTTGGTTCTGAAGGCATATTACCTATCAAGGTCGAGCTCCCTTCTCTTCGCATCTCACTGAAGAATATCATCACTGAGGAGGAATATCAGGTTGCATGGTTAAATGAACTAAAATTGCTAGATGAAAAGCGCCTCAACGCTCTGAATCATCTTCAGGCTTATCAAAATCGCCTACGGAGAAGTTATAACAAGAAGATCAAGAGCCAAATATTTGAGGTAGGCGACCTTGTCCTTTTGGAGAATTAGAAAAACATGCAAGACCGTCCTAAGAAGGGGAAATTTGAGCCTAATTAGTTGGGCCCCTTTATCATCCAAGTTAGTTACGGATCAGGAGCTTATTAGCTTTGAACAACAGAGGGGCAACCTCTAGAAGAACCAATGATCATCATGAACTTGAAGAAATTTTATGCATGACCCATCAAATATCCCAAGTCAAATAAAAATAAATAAATAAATAAAACAAAAAAAAAAGAAGAAAAAACTGAGTGCAATAAAGCCTTCTAATGGTGAAAATCACTTTGGTGACGCCTTGGATAAGTACCATGGTGAAAACCTGTTTCAGGCACCATGTGTAGCAGCCGGTTCTACCATCTAATAAATTCCTGCATCCATTCACAATCATTTGCATTATTCACATTTCATAGCTTGGAGTTTTCTGCATTTAGCCTTGTCATTCGCATTTAGCCTTGTTATCCCATCCTTCATAGCATCACCCAAAACTAAAATCCCAGAGATAGGATCCTTGTATGCTCTTTTGTACAACGAATCCTAAAAAATCCAAAAACATCATAAATTGTCCTGAAAAAATCCAAAAACATCATAAAACATCATGAAAAAAATCCAAAAACATCATAAACTATCCTGAAAAAATCCAAAAACATCATAAAATGTCCTAAAAAAAAATCCAAAAACATCATAAACTATCCTTAAAAAATCCAAAAACATCATAAAATGTCCTAAAAAAAATACAAAAAAATCAAATATCCAACAAAAATTCAAGCCATAAAATCCATCATCATCAAACCAAATCACAAAACAAATCCAATCAAACTTATCAAATCAAAGAAAATCAATCTCAATCAATCTATAGCTATATCCTCCTTCATCATCACTATCAATAAAACACTATCAGAACTACATCTCATCTCTATCGTTAAGTGTAGGCAATCTGGAGTACGAAGAAGGTACCTAGATTCAGGCACAAGACAATCTACCCCCTCATTATCCTCATCATTCATCTCATCCTTATCCTCATCATCCATCTCACCTTCTTCTATTCATCCATCTCCCACATCATCAATAAACACCCAGAACTACATATTCATCATGTCTCATCATCATCGTGTGGTGCTTTGATCCTATGGATACGGGTATGTAGGCACTTTGGAATATGAAGGAAGTATCCAGTACGCAAGTACCAATGATTCATTCTTCCATCCCCCTACCATCTTCTCTTTCTTCCATCATCTATCCTCATCAATCCATCACTTCTTCAAGTCAATCTCAATCCAAGCAATAAACTCAAATGCAAATCAATCCTTTATCTGTACCAATCAAGTCAATGAATCTTGTCAAATTATCCAATCACATCCTTGGTCTTGATCCTAATCTTGTCGTAAACCAAATCAATCAATCAATGAATCATCATCATCAATGGGATATATCATTCCCGCATCCTTGTGTTGATCTAGGGATATATCGTTCCCCGCAATGACAACACTCTTTATCAATCAATTAATCAACAATTAATCATTGGCTTACAGCTTGATAGGGGCAATACCATGTTTTTTTTGTATCATTTATGCATGCTTGCTTGTGTGTGTTATCTTTTTATCTTGCATTTGAATCACATTTGTATCACTCCAGCTAATATTCATATCTTGTGTATGTTGGAATGGCTTTTTGCATTATCCTTTGCATCTAAGGTCACATCATACCTTTTGTGCATTAGGACTTTAATGCTCTAATTTTTCTTCCTCATATGTCTAGACAAGGTTGTATTATGCTGGGGCATGAGACACATCATCACCTTGGTCCTCATACCGTGGTGCATAATGTCTAGTGCTATATCAAACATCATGATTGCTCACTTTCATTGCAGCATAACACATCATTCATTTCTTCTATTCATTTCTCCCTTGACCAACCACTTTCATGTCGAGAGCCTACCTGTGTTTGTTGAACCCGCCTATCCTCTCGAGGAGGCATCCTCATCCTATCTTTCCATTACCATATTTTTCTTCTATCCATACCTTAGCTTCTTTGAAATGATGTTACTCGACACAAATTTCATCATCTCGAACATCATCTCAAAGAGGGGCAAAATGTAGACACCTAAAAATGCCCAACACCTTGTCACTAGCACGTTTTGCCCTAGGTACCTGTATCAGTCATCTAATTAGTTAAATAAATCTTTTGTATTTAACTAATTTTCATTTTTCCCCCGTTTTATCCATTTATCCTATCTTCTATAATTAAATAAATTTTAATTATTTATTTAATTATTCATGACCATTAATCCTCTCTAGTTAAATAATTATTTTTAATTATTTAATTAGTCATTTATCCTTTTCCTATATTTAAATATTTATTTAATTATCTTTCCACTGTCCAAAATTAATTAAATAAATTAAATATTTATTTGATTAATAAAATCCTAAAAAGATTCTGCTTTCTTTTATCCCATTCTTTTTGAAGATTTATGAGGATTTAAAACAGAAAAACAAATCTTTTTATCTTTTTTCCTACCTTATCTGAAAAATCAAATCCTACCTTATCTTATCAAATATTCTTCCCTCCACAAACCCTAGTCAGCCTTGCCTATAAATATGGCTTCTCACAAGCCATTTGATATATCACTTTGAGTTTTGAGCATCCTTACTCTGTCGAACCATCATCTCTCATAAAAGTTATGTTGCGATCCCATGCAATCAACATCTGAGTATCTACATCGAATCAAACCTGCATGGATCATTTGAGGTATTTGGAAAGTTGGGCATAAAGGTAAATTTGCATTTAATGTGTTTATCTTCGTTGTTCAAATTTGTTGAATACACATACAAACTAAATACTTACTTCACACATAATGAATTTGTTTTGATCTTTAAGAGTGTGGGTGATCATGGAAACTTTGAGACTGGTGCCTAATATATTGGGTTACAGAGTCCACAGTTCAACAGAAAGAAGAAAACAACAAGAGAAATGAAACATGCACTTTCTTGATATTCAGATGCAAGAAAAACAACAATCAATGGAGAATATACTTAGTAATCCTTCATCAATATACAATCAATCATCACATAGCATGTAATGTTTTAAGAATTTGTTCATTCATCTAATCAATGGTTACAGTCATACCACGAAGTGTGGCAAGAGAAAATCCTAAAGAAACTCATAATTTCCTTGAAAGATTACATAAGAAGAAGGAGAAGTTCATACCCTGATAATTGTAATCAATATGATAAACCTTTCATAACCTGTGTTTTTACTACTGGAGAACTAGAACTTTTGCTTTTTGAAACCCTAGAGAGCTTTGCACTTGACTGCCTAAAAATACCTGAAAGACCCCCTTTTTACATCTTACATTCATGCACATATAGCATTTGATTCTAATTGACCTAATTAGGTTACAACAAATTCCCCTAAGGACCATGTCAAAAAATATCTCTGGCTAGAAGGGACGTTCATCCGCCAGAAATAACTGCAACAAAAACTTGGATCATCGGGCGGATGGGTTTATTTTATCCTTCTTCAATGCGAGTAGCTAATGCAACAAATATTTGGAAGGGGGTAGCTAAGAAGATTAGATCTTCATTGATGGCAAATGAGACAAAAAAATCCCTGAGCAAAGCTTTTACAACACTTTAAAATTCAAACCCTTGAGTCTCTGTGTCCTCGCTACTCTAAATCCTTTGAAAAATTGGCTCTTGCAAAACACCAATGAGTTCCTCGCTAATAAAAATCTTGCATTGATGCCAACTTTGAGCTTACCACAGTACCGTACTTCATATTTGATATTATTGATAATCGTCACAGGGATGCGAGCCACATTTCATGTTTTGCTTTATACCGCCGGTCCGCACACATCCCTTAAGACCCTTGCGAGACTGCGAGATCATATATGTTGTCTGAAGGCTTATTGTCATCCCACTTGGCGTCTTTGTGACCGCTATGGTAATGCGGTGATTGTTAATCTTTTACCGCCAACCCGCAATGCCTTTCTAATGACCTCCGTGGGAGTGCGGTAACACTTTATATTTTACCTTAAAACCCACCAACATCCCGCATACCACCTTACTAACAGTCGTGGGACTGCGGTAAATATTCTATGCTCGGTTCAAATCTTACCGCCATCCTATACGACGTCTTTGTGATTGGAACGGGGTTGCGGTGACTACTTTAATGCTTATCACCAGTCTGTCGAGCTTCCCATTAACTGCCGTGGTAACGCGGCGATGGCCTAGTTCCCAACCGCCATCCTGCATGCTTCTGCCTTTACTGCTGCGGTGATGCAGTAAACAACTCAAAGCACCTCCTTTACTCCCGCAAGGCCGCAGGACCTTCAATTAGCGTCCACGACAATATGGTAAACAAGTCATGTTGTTTTTTAGCCCCCGCCAACCCTCATGGTTTATCTGGCACATCTACGGGATGAGGTAATGATGAAAAATGCAAAGTTAGAACATAAAAAGATAGGAGATGACTTAGCAAGAGTTCAACAATGGTTTTTGATTTTACAACAATGAGCAGCAGAAGGAATTAAAACATTTTCATGAAACTTAGGAATAGGGTTTTAAAATGGGGCATTTTGGAGATTGATTTTTTAGGTGTCAATAGTGGCTTTGGTTGGGGACATGTGCCAAGCAATGGCACAACAAGAATCTAGATCTCCAAGTAGACCATTGAAAAATGAATACACAGGAATAGAAACAAAACACCATCAAGACAAACAGTGGTCAAGATTGCTCAAAGTCAAAATATTAGATATAGCAAGATTTCATCACAAAATTTTAAAGATAACATCACTTATGAAAAGTAATGCTTTAAAAGTAGACCATGAATAGGCAACTCCAACAATTCTCCTTCCAGGGTCATCAAACGGTAGACATTGAGCTCTAATTTTTCTGCAACTTCATAAGGCTCAAGCCATAAGGGACTGAATTTGCCATGTTTTCCTTTATCTTCAGATTTTGCATCCTAGAGAAGCACTAAATTACCAACCTGGAAGTCTCTTGACATAATATTCTTATCAAATAAGAGCTTCATTTTTTGCTTTTGGTGCAACATTTTGTCATGTGCAGCTTTTCTATGTTTTTCTATCTCAGTTATTTGTAAGATCCTTTGAGACATTGCATCATGTTGCTCCCCTTCAATCTCTTGTAGCAGCTAGTGGACTGGTAATTCTATGTTGATGGGCATCTTCACTTCTGCTCCATACACCAACTCAAATGCACTTCTACCAATAGATCTCTTGAAAGTTATCCTATCAGCCCAGAGGGCATACTTTAAACTGTAATCCCATCTCTTCTTGTTTTGATCTAGTGTCCTTATTATCTTCATCAGGCTTTTATTACTTGAATCAACCTATCCATTACTTTGGGGATGATAAGGAGATGAATGTACAAGTTTTATGCCAAATTTAGAACACATGTTCAACATCTCTTCAGATCTAAAACACATTGCATTGTCTACCAAAATCCTACTTGGCACTCCAAACCTAGTGATTATATTGCTTACTATGAAGTCAATGACTAGCTTGGAAGTTGCATTGCGAGTGGGGACTACCTCTACCCATTCAGTGAAGTAATCAGTGACCACAAGGATCCATTTAAAACCATTGCTGGATCTTCCATGTATTTCTCCAATGAATTCAATTCCCCACTGTTGGAAAGGTGCTTCTACAGCAATGGGTAATAGGGGTAGCGCCCCAGCAAATTTTAGCTTACCAGAAAATCTTTGGCAAGCATCACACTTTCTCATCTTTTGTGCCACATCCTTGAACAAGGTCGGCCACCAATATCCAGCTCTTAAAATCTTATGGGTAGTGGTTTTAGCTCTGAAATGCCCCCCACAAACACCATGATGACATTCATTCATCACTGTTTCAATTTGCTCTTGATCCAACATTTAAGCAATAGACCTTCGTGATTTTTCCTCATTAGTTCATTGTGGAACAGGACATACCTTTGAGATTTTAGTTTGAGTATTCTTTTCTAATTTTCATTCATACATGGTGGACAATTCATGTTTTCAAGATAAAAAATAATCCTTGCACCATGGATTGTCAACCAAAGCACATATACTAGCAGATTGAGAAGCATTTATCTCATCTATCTTAGTTGCCTCTAAGTTGGAATTTGTAATCATCTTAGCTAAGCCTTGGCCTCTTACCAGCTTTGTGACTTGTATGTCCATGTCATATTCTTGGATCCTGTTGATCCATCTGCACCTTCTCCCAGAAGCTTCCTGCTGTGTGAAGATATCCTTCATAGCTGTGTGTGGCACATATGCTATGATCTTGGCACCTGTGAAGTAAGAGTTGAAATTCTTTACAACCTTAACCAATGCATAGGCATGCTTTTCCATTATGGAATAATTCAATTCAACAGCCTGTAAAGACTTGCTAAAGAATCCAATAGGTTGTTCAAATCCTTTTTCATTCTTTTGAAGTAAAACAACAGCAATAGTATAAAAAGAAGCAAAGGAAAACAACTGAAGGGGTTTAGAATAATTTAGACTTATCAGTACAGGTGCCTCCTTGATAGCTTCTTTGATATCCATGAATACTTCATATGGTTCTTTCTCCCATATAATAGATTGCTCCTTCTTGAGCGTTTTAGAAATGGCCTTAGTCTTTTCGGCAAAATTTGGAACAAATCTCCTAACAAAATTGATTTCCCTAAAAGAGGATTGTATTTCTTTAACTGATTTGGGCTGGGGAATAAGATTAATAGCTTTGACTCCTTCTGGATCTATCCTTACCCCATATTTTGATATAATGTGCCCAAGTAACTTGCCCTCTTCAACTCTGAACTGGCATTTTTTAGGATTCAAAGAAATCCCATATTCTAAGCACCTCTGAAAAATTACTTCAAGATGCTTGTAGTGCTATCCTCTTTCTTTTGAGAATACTATTAGGTCATCTTGATAAACAACCATGATCTCATCAATGAGACCAGCAAAAGCTACATCCATAGCTCACTGAAATGTTGACCCAGCGTTCTTCAAACCAAATGACATTCTTAGGTACACATAGGTCCCCCAAGGAGTAGTGAATGTTGTTTTGTGTTGTTCAGACTCCTTGACCAATACTTGGTTGTATCCAGAGAATCCATCCATCACTGACATCAACTCTAAACCAACAACCCTTTGTAATAAATGGTCCATGCTTGGAAGAGGGTAATTATCTTTGAGGGATTTAATATTTAGATTTCTAAAGTCCACACACAACCTGATTTCCCCATTCTTCTTTCTTACCGGGACAAGGTTGGATACCCACTCAGAATGTCTGATAGGTTTTATAATGCCTCCCTCTTTCATCTTCAATTGTTCCTTTTGCATCTTGGGAGCAATGGTAGGATTTATAGGCCTTTGTTTTTGCCTAAATGGCTTTACATCAGGTTCAAGGGGAATGGTATGCTGAAACAAGTCCTCACTGTAAACCTTAAGCTCATCATATGACCATGCAAAATGCTTCTTGAATTTTCTGAGCAGAGCAATCAACATCTGCTTCTCATGAGGCTTCAATCTCTTCCCAATGTAAACATTCTAGGTGCCTCCCTAGTTCCAAGATTTACACCTTCAACATTATCTTCTATAATAGGTTTACTTTTACTCTTCCATCGGTCTGAGTTGTCAAATACTCTTTCTAATGCTAGCAACCCCTTTGGAATAGTATTTGTCTTTAATTGCACAACCTCAGTACCAAACATAGTTTCCTTACCATCTGTCACTTCCATCATTGGCTGCCAATCAATCAACTGATTTTCAAATTCATCCATTCAATTCATAAAACTAAAAATTTGATTGGTGTCATTGAAAACTTGCCAACTATAAATGTTATCAGGAATTGTTGGCCTTGTGAGTACCTCCACAACATATTGGCCATGGGGAAAATTCATTTGAGGGTCAAATTTTGAACCAATGACAACAAGGGAATTTGCTCCTTCATTTTTTGTTCTTTCAATCCATTCAATGCCAATGGCATCAAATAATTCCATTGTGTCCCAAACTACATTTCGTACCCTCTAAGTCTTTTTTCTTTGGCAGGAAATATCTTTCTAATCTACTGCACAATCAATTATGAATCACCAAATATTCTCAAACATGTGATTCCATGTTTATGGGCAGTATTTAAGCCCATCAATAGTGCCTCATATTCAGCCACATTGTTGGTGCACATAAAATCAAGTCTAAAAGACTTGCCAAACTGATCATCGTTAGGTGCTATCAGGACAATACCAACACCTAAACCTTCTCTTAAATACACACCATCAAAATATAAAGTCCACAAATCAGTTGTATCATAAATAGGAGTAATGAGGTTAGAAGGTAAAACCTCCAAATTAGGATTATCATCACTGCAACGTGCCATAAAGTGATCAATTTCAGTATCAAAGAAATTTGCATGATCATCCTCTATTTTGTATCTATATTTTATGTGTTCATCTTCTACCTTCTATTCCCTATACAACTTTACCTCTACACCCTGTATTGGAATAGTGGCATATGAGAGATCCATATGGATACTTCCACCCATAGAGCCTACCCATTTTCTTGATAGCAGCATGCCTCATTTGGCTGGGAAATCTACTATGATTATGTCTATCAAAAATGATTTGTTAGGATATGCAGCTAATTTGACCTCAACATCCTTAACAAGGCCAATCACATTTACCTCTCTTGAGTCCATAGCAAAATACTTGCCAAAAGATTTGGACACTTTCAATCCCAAATTATTCATTATAGAGAATGGCATAACATTACTGGAAGCACCAGAGTCAAGCATGTAGTTATGTAGTAGCCATCCATTTATGATCAATGTGGTGAAAAAGGGGTCAACTCCCATCTTGCTGTTAACAATAGTTGATCCTAGATATACTTCTATGGTCTCATCATTACTAGGCTCAACAACAAGTTGATTTTGTGCTTCTGTGGTAGTAATAAGAGACCCTGCTATATCCCTATGCCCAGGGATCTTAAGGAGTTCCACTATTGGCACAGAAATTCTAATTTGGCTAAATACTTCAGCCATGTCAATAGGGAGATTTTTTGGCAAAGGAGTATCAGACAAAATAGTTACATCATTTGTAGAAGGAATATAAGGTATTACTTGAGAGGATGAGATATCCTTACCTTCTTCCTTTATCTTCTCCTTCTCCTTTTTTGATTCCTTTTGGCCTTGAGGCTGATCACGCTTATTATAATCTTTCAGATAATGGACCCCTAGAGTAGGTGAGGTAATCGGTGGCACCTTTGATGTTGGGTTCTTTTGTACATATTTCTATTTTGTTGTTATACGTTGCACTAAAAGCTTCCTCTTTTTAGGCTCAGTCTTCTTTGGAACAGTATTGCTCTTTTCTCCTGCATCATCCTTCTGTCTTTTCTTGCCATCATCCAATGTACCCTGTCTTGGCTTAGCAACAGGGGAATTCTGCGTTGATACTTGCCTGTTTCTCAACTGATAGTTGCCTTGAACTTGCAAGATGGCAGCATCAGTGAGAGCTTCACATCCTTCTAAGAAGGTCTAGATTGTTTGTACTTCTTTTGCATGAGATCCCTCAGGTACCCAAAATCGTGAGCGGGCAGGTGATATTTCTTTTGAACTTCATCATGATCATATTGGAAAATATGATCATCATCCTCATAGCTGTCATTATTTATATCATGACCCATTTTCTCAAACCCCTGGGTGTCAAACTGATTGATCTCCTCCTCATAATATTCAACTCCACCCTCTTCATTGGGAAATTCCTCATCTTTGTTCATTGAATGAGCAACTGCACAGTTTGCTGGGTCATGGGTTAAGAAACACACTTGGCACCAAAGGGTATCATCTTGAAAATTTGCTTGATCCTTACTCAATGGATCAGGGGTATCCCTCTCAGGATGTTTGAAGCTAACATGCCTAGGAGTAGCTTGTCTGTTATTTTGTTGTGGTCTCTTAGATCAATATGTATTGTAAGGTCTGTTATGCAGTCTTTGACCTTCGTTGAAATGTGTTGGAACACCTTGAGGTGGTAGCCCTTTATCATTTCAAGCAACTTTGTAAGATAGGTCTTTCATAACCCCCATAAGCTTGTCCAGTTTGTCTTCAGTAGTGAGGGGCTTGCTAGAAGTTGCCCTATCTAGCTGAGAAATCTTTACATCAAATCTCTTAACATGTTTACCTGAGGGTCTCATGTTACTTTCAATATTTATGGCCACAACATAGGTGTCCCTTAGTGTTTGAGGACTCTTATCCCTTAAACAATAACCAATTTTAGAATCAAAGGTACCACAGTATAAAACTAAACACATGGATTCATTAGGTCTCATATGAGGTGGTACTTTTCTCATTGTCATAATGAATTTGCCATTGAAGTCAACAACAGTTTCATTGATTCCCTTCTTGATTGTTGTGAGCTCATGGATGACAAACTTGGGGTCAATCCTATCCCCATACTACAATCTGAATACTCTCACGAACTCTTCCCATGAATCAATGCTATTATTAGGAAGTGCCTTGTACCATTCTTTGGCACTTTCTTCTAATGAATGCACAAATAGCTTCATCATCACATCTTCATCCTCAATCTCATAATCATCTGTGACATTGATGAAGTGTCTCAAGTGTTCCTCACTAGTGACTGTGTTATTACCTTGAAAACTAGGAATTTTCCCTCTAATCTTAGTTGGAATGGGATTAGGAAAATTAGGTATGCCAATAAAATCAAGTTGCTTGTACCTTTCATCTCCTAATGGTTATCTTTATGGAAGAAACCTTTGTGCTTGTCTTCTGAATGGAAGCCTAACATTGTGAATATTTCCATGATGTTGATTCATTTGATTCTGTAGGGGCTGATTTTGCATACCTTGAACATGGGCATTATTCACACCCCGCTGTCCCACTTGTTGTATATTTTGATCTACTTGAGTTTGCTGAGCAAGTTGAGCTTTCTATTGTTGGTAAGGCCCGAACCTCTCTCTGCCTATTCCTGATATGATCAAGCAAATCCAATTCATCCTAGATTCTCCTTTCTCTTTCATCATCATTAGGTTGTTGTTGTTTATCATTCTCATTTGGGATGGTATCATGCTGGCTTTCAACTGCCCTTGTGGGAGAAGTAGGATACCTGACATTTTGATATGCTTCTTCATTATCATGGGGCATCCCAAACGTCCTCAAGTAGGGCTCATTAGATCTATCCCTACTCCTTTTGCCAATAACATTTTCATTCCTCTGGACATCATATCCATCAATGTTCATTCTCCTACTCGTTTTGAGTATATTATCGACAGAGTCCTCATAAGTATACTGATATTGACTTCTGTGGCCAACAAATGCATTATCTTGGGTATTCCTTAAGGGTACCATACCAGGTCTTCTTTCCCTGTATCTACCCCTTCTATTTCCTGTATTGCTAGAGGACTCTCCATGTCTAGGCTATCCTTGGTTTCTTCCTCTATCCATTTCAATATTTTTGAAAACTAATTTTCTAGGTTTGATCAACAGAGTCACCACTACTGGGAAGAACTATTTGAAATTTTCAATACCTTAACAAGTTGTAACAACTCGTCCAGAAATAAATAGTCCCCAGTAACGGCGCCAATCTGTTGGCGTAAGTTGATGGGATGCCAAACTTACCCAAAGTTGATGGGATGCCAAACTTACCCAAACAAAATGCACAACTGCAAATCACTGTTGTCAGGGGTGTTGAAAATATTTCCAACTACCTAAAACCTGGCAATGACTAAAGTAACTTTGTCCCCGGCAATGGCGCCAATCTATTGGGACCCAAAATAACTGTAATCCTAAACCCTAAAATATTCCTAAATCACCTAGGCCAGGGATGGTCGTTCTGGGCGAGATGAAAAGGTCCATCAACAAGTTTAGGGCAATCTTGGCCAACTAACAGGAGTGGGTTAAATCCTCTACACTTTAGGCTCAACTTAAACCTAGGAGGGATATTCCAAGGGGTATACCTGAATAGGCAATGCTTTCTACACCAAACGAACAACTAAAATTGAAAGGACAACCAAACCCAACTTGTCGTTTAGGCCCCAAAAGCTGTCACTGGACCTAAAACAACTGGTTATCACTAATAACCCCCATATAGCTAATAAAAGGGCACTCCCATTGACAATGGAAAGTGCAGGTATGCTTGTTTGCATGAAGACATACAAACGAAATACTTACTTCACACATAATGAATTTGTTTTAATCTTTAAGAGTGTGGGTGATCATGGAAACTTTCAAACTGGTGCCTAATATATTGGGTTACAGAGTCCACAGTTCAATAGAAAGAAGAAAACAACAAGAGAAACAAAACATGTACTTTCTTGATATTCAGATGCAAGAAAAACAACAATCAATGGAAAATATACTTAGTAATCCTTCATCAATATACAATCAATCATCTATAACCATAAAAAGATCATCAAATAGCATGTAATGTTTTAAGAATTTGTTCATTCATCTAATCACTGGTTACAGTCATACCACGAAGTGTGGCAAGAGAAAACCCTAAAGAAACTCATAATTTCCTTGAAAGATTACATAAGAAGGAGAAGTTCATACATTGACAACTGTAATCAATATGATAAACCTTTCATAACCTGCGATTTTACTATTGGAGAACTAGAACTTTTGCCTTTTTGAAACCCTAGAGAGCTCTACACTTGACTGCCTAAAAATGCCCGAAAGACCCCCCTTTTTACATCTTACATTCATGCATATATAACATTTGATTCTAATTGACCTAATTAGGTTACAACAAATTTCCCCTAAGGACCATGTCAGAAAATATCTCTGGCTAGAGGGGACGTTCATTCCCTAGAAATAACTGCAACAAAAATCTAGATCATCGGGCAGATGGGGATATTTTGTCCTTCTTCAATGCGATTAGTTGATGCAACAAATATCTAGAAGGGGGCAGCTGAGAAGATTAGATCTTCATTGATGGCAAATGAGACAAAAAATCCCCGAGCAAAGCTTTTACAACACTTTAAAATTTGAACCCCTAAGTCTCTTTGTCCTTACTGCTCTGAATCCTTTGAAAAATTGGCTCTCGCAAAACACCAACGAGCTCCCTCGCTAGTACAAAAAGAGCAATATATTACTAAAAAAACTACTAAAAACTACTTATAAATGACCAAACATGGTCACGTGACCATTAGTAGTTTATTGCCAGTCATTTATAACACAACCAAATTGATGACTAAACCATTTTTAGTCATTTATTGGTTGTTTTGATTGATCGATTTGGTAGTATATTTAGTCGTTGATTTAGTCATTGATTGCTGTAAACTTGTCACTTATTTAGTCATTTTTTATTCACTGATATATTTAGTCATTAATTTAGTCATTGATTGTTGTTAACTGGTCACTTATTTAGTCTTTTTTATTCACTGATTTATGTCCATTGGTAGTATATTTAGTCATTACTTTTAATCATCATTTTTATCAATTTGGTAGTATATTTAGTCATTTTTATTCACTGATTTAACACTAGTCATGTATTTAATCATATTTATTCACTTGGTCACTGATTTCTGTCAATTGGTAGTATATTTAGTCAATTTAATTATTAATTGACGTCAATTAGTAGTATATTTAGTCATTTTAAAGCTTGCATTTAATCATTAGTATATTTAGTAGTATATTTTGAAGCTTGCACAATGAAACAACTTTGAGAAGGTAAAAAAAACTTGTTTTATTGATAAAAAATGCTTACAAATAGCATATAGATTTGAAAATAAGTTACAATGCTTTCTCTTTGCTAAAAAAACCTTCATGGTTACAATACATAGCTCAAAGAATGAGCAAGAAACTAATTTTCTGAGTATCACTAGTTTTTTTAGTATACTTTGATGGTTATTTCACTTGACACTATCATGCTAGCTTCACCCTTTGCCTTTGATCCTTTGTCTTTTCAAGAACCATTGTGGACTATCATCAAAGCTCCTACTCTCTACCTTGCTGGATTGCTCAACACAAGTCTGGTCTATACTCTCACCTTGAAACACTTATCCTTTTATGCCAATCAAGATCTCAAAAACACTTATCTTTTTATGCTCTGGAAGTCACTGTGACAGTCTAGGATCAAGGTGTTGCAATTCAAAAAGACAGTGTTGTCTTACCCGCTGAGATTGTGCATGCTGAGATTCCATAGCTATCTTACCTGTTGTCCATGCTCTCTTTACTCATTGTGAACTGTGCTTACTCTGTCATGCACTATAGGTTCTATTTTTTTCTGAGTCTGGCTCCTTGAGAAGAACTTTGTGCTTGGTAAATACAATTGAATGTAACACTATTTACACCATCATCTTTCAAATTCAGTTGAGATTTGATGTCATCAAAACTAAGGTTTTTAGCTTCATTGAACAACATTAATAAAGTAGCCTACAGTTGATTCCATAACAGATTTAGAGTCAATTAATATTGCACACAAAGCAGAATCATATTTTTCAGAAGTGCATCTCAATTTCAAATAAATGTTTGGAATCCAACTTTGTTTACTTCTAATAGAAACTCTAAGTAGGCTTGCACATAATAAATTTCTCACAAATGGCAATTGATATTCAAAAACTAGTCACCTGGTAAGTCGATAGTACCATCTCTATTGTGTTGCCATCAAGACTACCTTTCATGGTGCAGGTCCTAAGAGAATATATCCATGTAAGTTTGCACTGCTTATTTTCCTTAGAATAGAATTGTTTATATATATCTATACATTTAGCCTGCATAAAAAAGGTAAGAACAAACAACTAAGACTAGATGTATTTTTTGATTAAAGAAATTACAAATAAGTAACAAATAAGTTTTACCAGCTCAATAGGAAGATTGATATAAGGGGACTTGTAGGCTGGCCAATATCCAGCAGTAAAGACTTTAACACTCAAACCTATTCCAACATGAATGTCTTCTCTGACAAGATGAGCGAACTGTGGAAACATAGACAAAGCACGTGAACTGTTTAACAAAATGCCTCAAAGAAATGTGGTCTCATGGACTGCAATGATTGCACGGTATGCACAAATTGAACTTTTTGAGAAGACTTTAGAAACTTTCAAGCAAAAGCAATTGGCAGGTGTAAAGCTAGACTCCACAACCTTTGCCAGCATCCTCCCTGCCTGTGCCAAAATGGGAGCTTTGGAACAGGGTATGGACATCCATCAAAGCATGAAGGATAGAGGAATTTTGTCAGATGTTGTAGTTGCAACTGCCCTGGTAGACATGTATGCAAAATGTGGAAACATAGACAAAGCACGTGAACTATGACAAAATGCCTCAAAGAAATGTGGTCTCATGGACTACAATGATTGTAGGATATGCACAAATTGAACTTTTTGAGAAGACTTTAGAAACTTTCAAGCAAATACAATTGGCAGGTGTAAAGCTAGACTCCACAACTTGTTCCAAAATCCTCCCTACCTATGCCAAAATGGGAGCTTTGGAACAGGTTATGGACATCCATCAAAGCATGAAGGATAGAGGAATTTACCTTGAATATAGCAACATATAGCTTAGGGGTGGAAGCATCAACTTAAGGCAAGACAACCCACTTGGAATCTAAAAAAAGATAGTAATACCACAAATCAGATTTTTGATTCTTAGTGACAGTATGTCCTTTCAATATATACTTGTGAATAGTAATCACAAAGAAAGAAAAACCATATTAACTGGATAGATAGAAAATCCAAAATCTCACCACAGCTTGTCGATCAACCATTAAGAATACAGCTGAAGCCATCTTAGCACTAACATGATCAAGATCAAATTCATTCAAAGGTGTGCCCTCAATAAACTGTACACGACCTTTATAATATGCTAGAAGGGTCTTCATCTCGAATCTGTACATAAGAAGTACCATTACATAAAGTGAACAAAGAAATTTTTAAGAAACACCAAAAAGAAAGGACACAATAATATGTGGATTTGTACTATAACAAATCTATATATAAAACATTTGGAATAGAAGAATACAAAGACTATAGAATCATTCAAAGTAATCTGGAATACTTTATCCAAAGTTAGAAGCTTACGAGGGTTTATATGGAGCCATAATCACAACTCAAAGAGGAAATGCTAGCATATCTGCAAAGAAAAATTAATAATGCAAAGAATTAACCAATATTTTGGAGCATACCTTATCTCTGAATATTCAAGAAGATGCATTTACAAGACATATGTAACAATTCCAAGCTGTGAAAAAAAATCTTTAATAGTCGTTTATGCTTTAACTTGCCAACCTTTATCATGAGAAGGATAATAGAACTCTGAAAGAAAGTCCTATATGGTTTGATATGATAAATTTCCACTAATTATAATAAATCTTGGAACTGCCTTGGTAGACATGTATGCAAAATGTGGAACCATGGGCAAGACACATGAATTGTTTGATAGAAAGCCCCAAAAAAATGTGGTCTCATGGACTGCAATGATTGCAGGATACGCATGGACAAGCTCTTCCTGCATCATTGTGGGAGCTTCCCACACTCCTGCACTGACTCTTGATAGCTCCCGCAGTGATGTGGGAAGAGCTTGGACTGCATCTCCCGCGGTCTTTGGTATATACAACCGTATGCAAAATGTGGAAGCATTGACAAGGCATATGAACTATTTGGTAGAATGCCTCAAAGAGATGTCATCTCATGGAATGCAATGGTTGTAGGATATGCACAAAATGGATTTGTTGAAAAGGCTTTAGAAACTTTCAAGCAAATGCAATTAGCAGGTGTAAAGCCAAATTTGACAACCTTTGCTAGCATACTCCCTACCTGTGCCAAAATGGGAGGGTTTGGAACACAGTATGGACATCCATCAAAGCATGAAGGATAGAGGAATTTTGTCATTTGTTGTAGTTGCAACTGCCCTGGTAGACATGTATGCAAAATGTGGAAGCATTGACAAGGCATGTGAACTGTTTGGCAGAATGCCTCAAAGAGATGTCATCTCATGGAATGCAATGGTTGCAGGATATGCACAAAATGGATTTGTTGAAAAGGCTTTAGAAACTTTCAAGCAAATGCAATTGGCTGGTGTAAAGCCAAATTCCACAACTTTGCCAGCATCCTCCCTACCTATGTCAAAATGGGAGCTTTGGAATAGGGTATGGACATCCATCAAAACATAAAGGATAGATGAATTTTGTCAAATGTTGTAGTTGCAACTGCCCTGTTAGACATGTATGCAAAATGTGGAAGCATAGACAAGGCACGTGAACTATTTGACAGAATGCCTCAAAGATAATGGTAGTACACTACATGTAATTATCATTTAGCTTCTTTTTGTAGAAAGTTTGTAACCCTCTAATTGAAGAGATGCAAACTAGTTAATGGCGATGATGCACTTCCCTTCACAATTAACGAAATCAAAGGTGAGGTAGGCATAAGACAAAAGAAACTCATAACTTTACTGATAGAAACATAAAAGAAATAGGGAAGTCCTCCTACAGAATCATCTTATATTAATTTCCAACATTCACATTTCCAAAAATCAAGGACACTTATGCTAAGACAGATAAAGATTTAAAGGATTTCCCTCTGAATATTAAACTGTGCGTCCATAAAATTAAGGATTGTTAACTAACTACGTGTAAGGAGACATCCATGCAAAATGAATATTGGATATGTAGAGAGATTGTATGCTGAAATGGATTGAATATGAAAGCCAAGAAATATTTGAAGTGAAGGCAAATGATTGGATGTTGCCTGTACTTGTAGTGTGATCCCAAGAAAAAACACAAAACAACTTAGAATTTGTACAAATTTTTGAAATTCAAATGCAGTCATTACCAATGGCACCTTCCCAATTCCAAAGATTTCATTATTAAGAAGATGGCAAGCAAATAAATATATATTTTCTAGACAACATTTCAGGTTACCATTAATGCAGCCTGAAGGAATACAAATATTAACAACTTATGTAGTGGGAAGAGGCATTTATGCCTCAAATAAACAAATGCTCTTTAGGCTATGGAATGCACCAACCATTATCAAGAAATTATTTTTACAGTGTTCCCAAGGAAGCAACCCTAGATGTTGGGTATGTGTTTTGCACCCCAAATGAACAATGGATAGGAGGACATGTAACAAGTGTAGCTCTATCCTTCCTTCCTTCCTTTGGCATGTAGCATAACAAGCATGCCATCCCCATCAACTTTCCATTCCTAAGATAGGGAACTATGAGTTGGGGACATGTATTTGTTCCCTGATAAGGCATTGATCTTCTTTAGTGCCTTATCACTGACGGTTCATTAATGTTCTTTGCAAATGACAAATGAAAACAAACTCAAACAAGGTAAGATTGGTTATCTACATAGAAGAATCCTCTAATCTTGATGGTGTCAGACCATTTTTAGGCCATGTGAAATCCTATAAGAGATTCATTAAAAAACGCGCACCCAATGCCCATCCATTGGGTCCACAAACAACTAAAATGGGTAACTTCATTGGTGGAAGAGCAATACAGTGCATTTTAACATTCAAAGAACAAACTCATAATGCACACCTATCCTTGCATATTCAAACCAAGGCTTGGGGTGGTACATACACATCAATACATCAAAACTTACAGTCAGATGTATGCTTACTCAAGACCATGAAAGGCAGCAATGCAACTGTTAAGAGGCTCAAACTTCTAGGAAAGCAAACCCTTCTACAAACTATAAAATCAGACTGTACAAGGTGATAGGGATTAGCATTGCCCTCACCCCACGTGATAGGTAAGTGAATTTGAAATCCTCTTTCACCAATCACATGCAACACATCAACAACTGAAATTATAATATTGGTCTTATAGATGAGTACGGTTAGATATATAGAATTCACTACCTTAAATAAAATTTAAGCATTTGATTTTTCACTACATTCTCAAAGTAAATAGAAGATTTTGTAGCTAAGCTTTTTGGGTGATCACTTGGCATCACTTTTTAAGTCTTTTGTGTGTGCCTAGGCATGAAATTTTCCATTTTATCATAGCATAGAAACAAAAGCTAGCTATCAAAAATTGCAAAGGAAGAGTGCAATTAAAACTACAAGACTATCTCTACAAATGCATCCTCAAAAATACAAATTATAGAAACTTCAAAATTAAAATTGCTTAGTTGGAGGGGCAAAACTGTACGTCCTCAACTATATCTCTATGCCCTAATGGAAGGAGGATTTTTGTTAGATATTATAGTTGGAAATGCTCTAGTAGACATGTATGCAAAATGTGGAAGTATAGATAAGGCACGTGAACTGTTTGATGGAATGGCTCAAAGAGATGTCATCTCTTGGAATGCAATGATTGCAGGATATGCACAAAATGGATTTGTTGAAAAGGCTTTAGAAATTTTAAAGCAAATGCAATTGGCTAGTGTAAAGCCAAATTCCACAACCGTTGCCAGTATCCTCCCTGCCTGTGTCAAAATGGGAACTTTGGAATAGGGTATGGACATGGGCTTGAAACTCCCTTATGATTCACCTATTATAGAACATATGCTCTCGAAGTGAGATGAATTCCTTAAAAGGTAGTTTTGTGATTAGTTTATTTCTTTGGCACCCAATAATTATATTTGTTTATTTTCTATAACTTTAGTATTCTTTTGGTTTTGCAGCATAGAAATAGACTAGATGAATGATTATGATCAATCCCTAATTTTTAGAGTTGAGGGTATTCGAAGCATAGTTGACTAGAACAAAGTTTTAAGATATCAGACCAAGGATGGCTCACTCTTCCATTCTCCCTCTGCAACTACTTGTGCTCTAATGCACACTATAAAATCCAGTTGGCTTGAGTATTTGAATTCAATGCTAGAAACTTTGGAGAATGGAGGTTGGTCCTTAAATGTTAACATATATTGATGAGATTTCATCATGTTCATGCACATGTAACATGCATTTTTTGTTGGTGCAGTGTCTAGTGTTTATCCCATAAATATGTTCACTGCTCTCTCAATGGTAGATAGGTTGGAGAGCTTATGAATAGCAAGAAATTTCAAATGTGAGATAAATCAGGCTCTAGATGATGTCTATAGGTAATTGATAAATCCCTTGCTTATGATTGAATATTGTACTTTTTATGCCTGGTTTCCATATTGTCAATATTCTCACTAGATAGAGAACAAAATAATTGAGGGAATATCATCAACATCAGACATAATTAACAGTTTTGTTAGTTTCAGGATTTTACAGTGGAATGGATATGATGTGTCTCCAAGTCTTTTGAACAAATCACACCCTAGTTTCCATAAATTTTGCTGTTGATTATTGCTCATATTTTTCTGTCAAGCATGAATAACTTATGAAATGCAATTTTGGGGATGATAGATTCTCACTCATACATTAATTCTTTACAAGAGTTATGTTTCATTAATTTTGTATTTCCTTTTAATGGAACCAACAAACATGTAGATGTCTTTGTCAGTTTCCTACAAGATGGAAACTTCCTACCATCAGTAGAAAAGAGAGTCCAAGTTGTTACAACAATGCTGAATTTGTATAAATCATCTTAGATGATGTTCCCTAGTGAAAGAATTTTGGAAGAAGCAAAATCTTTCTCCAGAAACTATCTTTGCAAAAATGAAGCAAATATTGTAATGGATGACGAAAACTTAGTCCACAAGACCTTGATAAAGAGGTAATACATTTATTTTTTCAAATCCAAATGACCAATGTTTGATATTAATTTTGTCAATGAGCTTTAGGGGTTGATCCATCATGTGTAGGTTGAGTATGCACTGGCTGTCCCTTGGTTGGCCAGTTTGGAGCGAATGGAACATATTGAAAAATATGCATTTGATGATATTTGGATTGGAAAGACCTCTTACAAGTAACTATTGATTGAGCTCATTGTTATGGCACACCATAGCTAGATAACCCTTCAAATTTGATTTTATAAGTATATGCTTTTAGATGACTTGCTTAGATAGTCCTGAATATTGGACCTTCTGATCGGATTGCAAGATCCCCTATTTAAGTAGTGATTGTTTTTTAACATTAGCCAAAAATGACTTCAATATCTACCAAGCAACACAACAAAACAACTTACAGGAGTTGGAAAAGTATGTCTACATGTAAATGATTGGGGAGTTTTGGAATTATTAACTATAATAACATGACTGGTAGTAATATGTTATAGATGCTCTGAGGTTTTACGAAGAGTTTCTATTGCTGTCTCCATTAACAGATGGTTTATAGATTCAAAATTTGGTGACCTACACTTTGCACGACAAAAGCTTGTATACTGCTATTTTTTGTAGCAGGGATTTACATTTTATTTATGCAATTGGTATTCACCAATCATTAAAATAGCCCAAACAATCCACAAGCAAATGGAAAGCCAGAGAGTCAAATGGATGATGTAATAGCCCAAACAATCCACAAACAAATGGAAAGCAAGGAGTCAAGAGCTTCCATTTTGAACCAGGTCTTTTCCTGGAGAAAATAAAAGAAATAAAAGAAAATATTTTTATAAAAAAAATGTGAAGGGAGAAACTCACAATAGTAGAGGCCTTCACCACGGTGTCCTTATCCTATGAGAGACTTTCATGCTTGTCTATTGTAGAAATGAGCACATCAATAAAGTCATCGTGAGCCCTTCACATTTGATGATGATCATCCACGAATGTCTGAATAAAATTATTTCTTTTCTTCTACAGATTGATCATAGTCTTTGTGAGGCCTTGCAAATCGAACCACTAGAGAAACGACAGATAATCTCCCATAACCCTAAACCTCCTTAGCACGCAAGTTGATCATAGTCTTTGTGAGGCCTTGCAAATAGAACCACTGGAGAAACAACAAATAATCTCCCATAACCCTAAACCTCCTTAGCACATAGGTGTAATGAAGACAAAACCGAAACATCACTTTGGCGCCTAACTTTTTCTATTTTCCATTTGATTTTCCCTTTAAAAAAATGCACTTGCATTTAGCGCTTAAAATTTTAAGCAATATGTTTTTTTTCAAAAGTGTTCTTTGAAGACATATTTAGTTGGTCATATGACTAAATATTTAGTTGTGTTTTTTACCCGATGATCAAATTAGTCATTTATAATTGTGTTGCAAAAAATTAGTAGAATGACTAAAAGTTTTAGTCCTGTGACTAAAAGTTTTAGTCACATAGTCATTTATTTGCCCAAATTCTACTAGTGCCTGTTGATAAAAATCCTACATTGATGCCAACTTTGAGCTTACCACAGTCACATACTTCATATTTGATATTATGCATAATTGTTGTAGGGCTGCGGGCACATTTCATGTCTTGCTTTATACCACCGGCTCGTACACATCCCTTAAGACCCTTGCAGGACCGCAGGATCATATATGCTGTTATTTGAAGGCTTACCGCCGTCCTGCTTGGTGTCTTTGTGACCGTTGCAGTAATGCGGTGATTGTTAATCTTTTACTGCCAACCCGCAATGCCTTTCTGATGACCTTCGCGGGAGCATGGTAACACTTTATACTTTACCTTAAAACCCACTGCCATCCTACAGACCGCCTTACTAACAACCACGGGACCGTGGTAAATATTCTATGCTCAGTTTAAATCTTACCACCATCCCGCACAACATCTTTGTGACTGCCGCGGGGCTGCGGTGATCGCCTTAATGCTTATCGTTAGCCCGCCAAGCTTCCCATTAACTGATGTGACAACACGGTGATGGCCTAGTTCCCAACCGCCATCCTGTACGCTTTTGCCTTTACAGTTGCAATGACGCGGTAAACAACTCAAAGCACCTCCTTTACTCCTACAAGCCTGCAGGCCCTTCAATTAACGGCCACATCAATGCACTAAACAGTTCATGTTTCTTAGCCCCCGCCAACTCGTAGGGTTTATCTGGCACATCTGCGGGAATGCGGTAATGATGAAAAATACAAAGTTAGAACACAAAATGATAGGAGTTGAATCAACAAGGGTTCAATAATGGTTTTTGATTTTACAACAATGAGTAGTAGAAGGAATTAAAACATTTTCATGAAACTCAGGAATAGGGTTTTAAAATGAGGCATTTTGGAGATTGATTTTTTATGTGTCAACATTTCCAACACCCTCCTTAAGCCACACTACAGCTACTTTGGGGCTCCTATCCTAGATCTAATACCAATTGTTGAGCTACAACTCATATGGACCAGCTAGGACTCGAACCTAGGACCTTCCATTTGTTGCTGGATTTCTCTACCAACTAAGCTACTAGCCCCTTTGTGGTCAATCTATCATTAGCTTGAGTGTGGCTTATTTCCAACATCCCCCTTAAGCCACACTACAGGTGCTTGGGGCTCCTAGCATGGCTCTAATACCAAACTTGGTGGTGGCATCATGCTGACATCAGCGAGTGGATTTTGAATTTTTTGCCCCCCTCCAATTTTCATTTTCATTTTGGCACTCAGACTTTAGAGGCTTATTTCTCAGTCATATGGGCTCCTTTTTTGGAGCTTTCTTTTTAATTTGGGGTAGAATTTTGCAGGCTTCATAGTGGTGTAGAAAGATTTTAATTTTGGTGCTTGGTTTTTCTATAAATTGTAGTTTTCCACACCTGTTGCTGAGCGATTCTCATTTTGGGAACTTCCAGGGCTTTGTTTGGGCTCATATGGTGACATTTTTTGGTGATTTTTTTGAAAGTGCATTGAGTAATACATAGTGGTATAATCAAATTGATTCCATTCTACATAGAATTATACTTTCAGTTTATAGCCTAATTTGGCATTTGCATGTACTAAGATCAAAAGAGCACTTTGTTTTTTTGGCTAGTGGCAACTGTAATTGCACTAAGTATAAAGTGCCAATATCATTAATTTGTTGGGGGATCCTTGATTGAGTGAATTTTGGGGGTTGCTCTTGTGATGCTCTTTTGTTTTTGCTAGTTGTCATCATGGCTCCTAATCTTTGGAAAGTTAAATGTGATTACTGTGGGAAGAAAAGTCATATAATAGATGAATGAATAGAAAATAAACTTGATGACTCAAGATTACAAATTGAACTTCAACAATTGAGACATCTTTGCATTGCAAATGGTATTAGTTTATCAGATTCTTCTAATCCAACATCTACAGATATATTTGATGTTCACACTCAGACATCATGTGTAGACACATCATTCACAGATGAGCAGTGTAGTTAGATGACATGCATTGAGATCTCATCTCCATCACCTGTTGCTCCATCTAAATCTAGTGTTGTTTCATCCATGGCTTCCAATGATTCTTTGCAGTAGGATCACATCAGTCTTCCTGATCCACCTCATTGGGATTCTTATTTATCAGACATATCATCTTTGTTTTTGGAGTCTCACATTGTAGACTTGGAGGACACTAAATTGAGGACATTCATCTCCTCTTTGATATTATCTCTCATGGAGTTTCATCATCTTCTTCGGATGTGATGAGGGAAACTTCATACCCTCTTGTTATTTCTCCTCATCTTCACTTGTCATAGTTTGGCATTGGGTTGGAGAACCTTGAACAACATTTGGAGGATTCATCTTTGTCTATGGATCATGTTCTACATTCGTTTCCACTAGGTTTTGGATTGTCACATTTTTCAGGTAGGCCTAAGACTTTTGATTTGGTTGTGGCACCTTTTGACATCGACATGGTGACACTAAGTAGAATTTAGAGACACCATACATCTTGAGTTTTCTTCCTTCATATTCCTTTTAGGAATGGGAAGACTTCCTACATACATCCTTGGTTTTGTTTTTTCCTAAGGGGAGAAATGTTGTTCGACGTTCTTGGATCATCTTCAACATTCATTATCAAGCATCTACCATCAGTACATGAGATTCTGCATTGAGGGGGGCTACTTGGTCTCTCTTCTTCTCTCTTATGGGGGGACTTTTTCCTCACATGGGGTTTTGTTCTTCTCATACTATAGAGAGCATCTTGTATTTTCTCTTTTTTGAAGAGGGGTTTTTTTTCCTACAGATTTTTCTCCTTTTCTCCATTTGTGAGAGATTGTTTTGTACATGGGTACCTAACATGGCCTTGTTGTTGGGACCCATCATTGTATCTTTGCATATGTTTCATTCTCCCTAAGTTGCACTTAAGGGGGGTGTTGGTGTGAACGGGGTATATTACCTAACTGGTTCCACATTAGGTCCTATTCACACTTGTCTAGTTAAGTTTACTTAGGGCATATTTAGGGTACACTAAGGATACTTATTAATTTGTGTCTCATGTCATAAGATTAAGACACTTGTCATAATCTTATGTTGTTCTATGTTTCACCTTGGTCTATATAACCAAGGGCTTCTCATATCATATCATTGTATTGTTGTATATTAATGTATTTGCATTCTTTGATAGAAATACAATTTATTCTTGTCATATTGATCTTCTCATTTCTTTATGCTTTCCATCAGGCCTCTAGATCTTGGGTGGCTATCTCCATAGCCAAATCTTACAATTTCAATTCTCTCATGTGGATATTATTGATTTTACATTGAATTTCAATTTTAAATGCACTCTCTTATACATATATGCAAAATGCCCAAAAACCTTACTTTTACTTACTGATAAGCAAAAGAAAATCCTAAATTTAGAAAATAGTGTGGAAGTGGACCTATGTTGTTAATGCTTACCCTGTTATTCTTGACTTTCACCATTAGAAAAATAGATGCCAATTTGACCTTTACTTATTTTATTCCCTTTGCATGACTTTACTTTCTAGACATCTTGTTTGTTGCCATTGACTTTTTGGAAATAATTATGTAGTTGAAAGCATTGGTTTAGCTTGCAAGTGGGTGTACAAAAATGCTTTTCTAGGCACTATTATAAGTGGTAATCACATCTATTCTATGTGTTAGTACTTTATTTTTTTCACTATTTAAACATTCAAGCCATGACGCTAAAAAAACATTCAATTGAAAATCACCAATTCCTCTCTTGTCTACCCATTTGCAAGGATAGACTTATAAATGGAGTTGTAATGGTGGATGCAAGTTTATAGGTTTTTGTTTTTGTGAATTGAGGGACTTGGGCCCCTCTCCCTTTGTGTAAAAAATTAAAACTAATAAAAAATGTTTCCCATTAACAGGGCGAATCATTAAAAAACTCCTCATTTCAAACTTGGGAAGAAACGATAACATTAAAACAACTTAAACTATGTTAACCCTTTTCAACATGAGAATGAAGGATCATCTTGATTTTGACTTTAATGCTTTTAGTTGAGGGAGTCTTCCTCTTTTTTCTTCCCATCGTGGCCCAAGTATCACATTTTTTTGAAGAATGGATTTGATAAGAAGGAACCATTGTAGCTTGCAGATGTGGATTTCCCAAAGAATTATCTATTGTGTTTTACATTGGAACCTCAGAGGGGTTGTACATATCAATATTAGTTGAAGAAGATCCACCAACTGGAGAAAGTTTTATGGAAGGAGATAGTGGTGAGGAATCAGTGACCTATAGAGGAGAATTTAAAGAGGCACTATCCTAAGAAATCTTAAAGAGAATATCCTCATTGCAATCAAATTTGATCATGTGGTGCCACGGTTCCCCCTCCTCATGCCAAGTAACCTACCTTAGGAAGGCATGATTTGATGAAATGAAAGAGAAGTATTTAGGCACTTGGTAGCCAAGTGTCCTATAGATAAACACATTATGCATATAAAGGAAATTCCTTCATAATTAATATGTTGCTTCGAAATCCTATTACTAAATTTTACAAAATCTATTCCAACAATTTCTATGATAAATTGAGACTAATAAGAATTCTTGTGAAAGCAAAATGTCTCACTATTTGATAGATACTTGGGATAGAAATTAACTTCTTCAAAAAATTTACAATGGAGGATAGGCATTGAATAGACCAAAATTGAAGAGGAACATTTGGAAGCCTCACCCAAACTGGAGAAAAAGGGAAAGATTTGATCAAATGATTAAATTTTGGAAACCATGGTTTCAAAGGCAAGGAATCCTTATCTAAGAACCATGGAACTCACTTTAGCAAGGCTTCCCTATGTAAAGGGGATATACCTATTACCAGGAACTAGCCTTTTGCATATGGATAAATTATAAAACCCTCTTTCGTGTGAATGACTTCCAATGACGTGTCAACTAGTCACGAAGCTTTGCCAAACCAAGCCATTTTTTTTTTGAAATTTTTAGATTAGAGTAACTTTCTTCAATCATTCTTCCTTCTCAACCATCTCATCTACAAAAACCACAATCTAAATTTTCTCTAAGGCGATCTCTCTTTTAGCTGCACACTTTGAATCCAACATAGGCTCAACCTTGTCAAGATTTGGAAGAACCCTAGTAAAAGGGTTGGGATAAGAACCACTTGAAGGATCTATTACATCAACCAAAGATGTTTACAAACCCTAGGATTGAACATACTATTGTTGTCATCATCCCTAGGGCCATGGGAGGAAGAACATATGCCTTGGATACATTAGACTTAACTGCCCTTACTCAAAAGGAAAAAATAACATTGTTCATGCTCAAAGCTAAGATGTTGTTGTTAGAGAAATTATGATCTTGTCAATTAGGACTGTTAAAATTTGCCCAATCAAGGGACAAAACACTTCCTTGAATTCTTTATTTTTTTTTCTCCTTCTACATTCTTTGCTTTATCACTTCCTTGAATATAGAACAATTTTATTGGGTTATAAGAATGTTTCCCTTTGCTAGGGGTTGGTGGTTGGGTTGATCTTTTAGTGTATGTTGATTTCTTTCCATCCAAGATAATGTTAAACATATTGGGTTATGGTTTGGTTTTAAATCTATAGGCAGATTTTTAATCACAACCTCTATTATTCTTTCAATCAAGCTATGTGAGAAAATGATATAATCAACAATGCTTGCTTCAGTGTAAGTTTTGCATGTATAATTTCTAGATTTCTTCCACCTACTTATACCATTGCAAATAATCAAACCATAAGTGCCACATAAAGTTAGTAATTCTTCACCAAAATGATTAATGCTCCCACTATCCACTAAACATATTGATCATAGGTGATTTTTCTTATAACTGCATATGGGTCTTCGCCATCTATCAAACTAAATGTATTGCTTATTTGTGTCTTTTTTTTCAACCGAATATTGTATAACCTTTGGAAATGGAAATAGATTCTTTTAGAGTCTACGATGTAGGCGACCTGGTTTCTCATACTCCCTTCTAATATGAGAATACATACCCTACCCCCTGCAGGATTTGAACTTGTGACCTCTCTCTCAAGAGGACAAGTTTTTCACCAACAGGCCAACCAAGTGAAACTTTCAACATCATGACTAGGTCCCCTCCAAGAATACTCTCTATAGTTCCAAAATACTAATTTGAAATGGTCTAGGGAGCTCTACTTGGAATTTACCTGGTCACGAAAGACTAAGGCAATATCCTCACATCTTTTTAATCATGTGTTCATTTTATTTCGTGATGCCAGTATTTCGAGGCATTAGATTGGGAATTGAAAAGATGTAACTTGTAAGACATGCACGAAAACTAAAATATCCAAATGCTTCAAACGCAAGATGTAACGAGGTTAAGCAGATATGAACCATTCGCTTCTTATATGCTTTATTTCGTCCTCCGTGTGGCAATTTATGGTCTCCCAAGGAATTAAGGGGCTTTAATTTTTTCCACACGGTCTGGAAAAAAAGTCATTCCCTTATCAAAGATCCAGTCCCGCTTTAATTGCCTAAACCAGTTCTAGTTTTTATGAACTAATCCAGACGCATTTCTTGGAAATTGAAGAGGACAGTAACGGTTGTTGCTTAATTTAGAAGGTTGCTGCTCTATCACTGTGTTTATTTTTATTTATTCCTCTTTACTTTGTCTACAAGATAGTTCCCAAATCTGTTTCGGGAATCATTGCAATTCAGCTACTTTTAATTTCATCGCAGAATCGGACTAGCAAAGAAGCTCACAGTTACTAATCCTCCTGAAATATAAACTGGATGAACATAGATTTATTTTATTTTCGCTTTTCGATAATTGATTGCTAGGCTACAGGTCTGGAACTCGCGACGTGTTTTTTGAGGTTTTTATTGCTGCAGACCCCTTTTAAAAAATAGTTGTTAGTAAAAAGTGTAGACAATTAAACGATTTAACGTAAGAGTGGAAAACCCTGATGTTAGGCAATTTTTGTGAACCCTAAGCTTACGAGGACAATTACATTTGGCGCCGATATAATTGACTTGTGTCACGAATTTTACATGTCTCTGTCACAATTTTAACTCATGTGTTTGCTTTTGCTTTCAAATTATTCAGTGGCATTTATTTGGCTGATGTTGCATTTTATAATTTGGCAGGTGTCTACTAGAAGAGAATAAAAAAAACTGTAGGATTTCTAGGGAATCTTTTGCTACATTATAATGGGCGCTGTTTCGGAGTCTTCTGTTTACGGTAAGTGTATGCTTAGCTATGTTTAAGTGCAGGGATCACGAGTTTTTAATTTGCGTTGCATCAAAATATTTGAAACTTAGAATACTTAGTGGCGTGAAGATGTGTGGGATTTACTATTTTGAAATAGGTTTCAGGAGTACTATGATTCAAGGCTTGCGTTAAGATTTTAAGATTCTAAATCTTAAGTGCAGTATGTTTTTTAGCCAAATGAGAATTAATGAAAAGTTTTGCATCGTTTAGATTTTTCATTTTATTGCTTAAATTAGGCCATTCTAGATTCTTGGTTTGAATGGCTATTCACAAGCTATGTACCAGCATTAAACTACTAATCCTTTTCTATACCATGTATTGTATTTGGATTGTTCTTAGTTTTCTGCCTTAAGTGCCATCATATCATTTCTTTGTCAAATTTTTACAAACTTTAATCTGATGATCTTTATTGTCAATCACATGCAGAAGTTCCAGGTTCACATGTGCATAACATGCAAGAAGAAACATCATCAATTAATGGCTGGGAAGAGCTGAGAGAGCAAGTTGCATCAACATATTGTGAATGCAATTGCAAAGGTTCATGGTTGGGAAGAGTGACTGTGAAAAGATGTTTAAGATGTTCCAGGTTGAGAGATGCTAAGAGATGTGGCAAGGTTAAAACACAAGAATTACAATCACGTCGAGGATCTCCAGGCAAATGTTCTATGGGTGTTAGAGTAAAGGAGGAAGAGACAACTCAAAACATAAAAGCTAAAACCATTGATGTATCTTCTATGGCAGGACTTGAGGATACAGAGATCCCAAGAAGCAGCCGCGATGGTAAGCATCCGCCTCGAATTGTTATTGTTATTGAGGATGATAGTGATGATGGAGACAATGAGAACAACAATGATAGTGAACCGTATACAGAGAATTTAACAAACAGCAATGAAGATGATGACCATGATCTAACTTCAGATAGTGATGCCAGTTCTACCAAAGATCTAAGATCCATTTCATGTGAATCAACAAGGCAGAGGTTCAATCGCAGCAGGCAACAAATTCCTAATTCCACAAATCATTCTGAAGATAACTGTCAAATATTTGGTGGAGGGAAATTCAGGCCATTCAGAAGTATGAAAAGAGCCCACTGGCAAAATCCTGCCAATAATTACAGATATGTATGTGAAAGTTTGAGTTCAGATAGTGATAGTGCAGACTGTGAAATAATAATGGAAGGTTCTTATGGGAAAATTCGTGAACAGTGGGAACAAGCGGCATTGAAGAAGCACGTTTCCTCTGGTATGAAATACAAGAGACCTTTTGTTGAGGAAGAGTTTAGTGTTTCTGGTTCAAATTTCTACCCTAATAGCCCTTCCAGGGAATTTGAGCGGGAAGGCAGGAATGAGCAAGCAGATGCTGATTTTCAAAAACACCATTCTAATAGGTATTCAACAGATCCTCCGGACCTTGTAAGTGCTAGTGGTATAGTTTATACTTCAAGTCAGGATGATGTGACAAGCCATAGAACTCCCAAGGAGCCAGAGATACAAAATCCTAGTGTAGAGATCTTCAATGGAGCCTCAATTGGTCAATCTGCAAATACTGTTGAGGTTAAGCCATCTAGAGAGGTGAATGAATGGGGTCAAAACAGTGGTGTTGTCATGATGAGAGAAGCCCATCTGGATCTGCCTGATCCTAAATTTCAACAAGTGACAAATGAAATTTTAACATCATCTGTTGCAGAAGCAAAATCAGAATTTGTAGTGGTACAAAACTCATGTGAATGGGTTGCTGATCGTGAGAAGCTAAAGCAAACTGCAGCATTTAGATATGCTGAACAAGAAGAGTGGGCACGGAGACAGTTAGAGCTGCAGCGCCAGGTTTGTATTCTTTCTCAGATGGGCTTCTTCTTATCCATTCCCAAATTTCAACCACTTTCTATATATTTTTTCCATGTTTATGTTTAAATTACAACAATGCCTCCAAAAGTGACAATTCCGATGCCTCAGGTAATTATAGCTTGAATTCTGCTCAGAAACTAAATTGAACCCTTACGGTTAAACAACCACAAACTGATGTCCTTACAGTTAAACAACATATGATGCCTGCTAGAGACACTTATGAAACTTAAACTAATTTCTGACACGTTCTAATTTTCTTATGACAGATCTGGCAATGCTAGAGAAAATTCTTTCAGGCTACAATAAGTATGAGTGCAAGTGCATTAGTTGTGATGTAGGCAGCCCTTAGGTTTTACTTATAGTTATAGTGAATGGTTATTTGTGAGAGAGACCCTGCTTTGGCATTTTATCACGGTCATATTTAACCCATCATTTAGGTAAAGTGGGAGAAGCTAAACACCTCATTATATATGGTTGAATATGTAGTGAATCCTATATAAGTTTATGGAAAGACTTGGGAGAGTCATTTCTATTGATGATGAGGAGGGGAAAAAGGCTTTATGAAGGCCCTCAAGAAAATGTACAATGCAGAGGATGCTATAACAATTAGAGATTAGTGGCCCAGATTTACCTTTTCTTGAAGGCTACAATACTTTGCCTGGGATAGACAAACTCACTATAGCATAGAAGAACCCTAGAAACTGGTGTGGTTGTATGGAGGTGTGACATTCCTATGATCACTTTCTATTTGCCTCTTTCATAGGTTACTAGTTTCTGAATTGCTAAAAGGAATTGGTCCACATATAAACTTATCTGCTTTATTAAGAGGGTTTGGCTTACCTTTAGGACAATGGAGAAGCTACTTGTTGGGTATAGTGCCTTGTGTCTCATTGATCGGAAGTCAACTTAATACAAGGAGAGTGTATTAGCATGATGGGATGTAGGGCACAAAGATCTAAGGAAGGTTGATGAGGACTAGGATGTGTATCCAAGATTGGTTGCAGTCTTATTGGAGGAGCCAAACGAGTCTAGTTGTACCGGTGATGGGGGTTTTTCGGGGAATATGCATCTCATGATGACTCCAACTTTTGAGCTTGCTGCCAAATGTATTTAAGCATTTTCATTTTGACATTTTGATATTGTATTGTGTACCTTAAGACTTGTAGTTGACAACTTGACATTCTAATTTGCATTCTCATATCGATACAATGCTATGAAATAATGAATTATCACATCCTAGTTTGATTTCAAAAGTAAAATGTCATGGATGGTCATTAGAATTTGAATTTAATTTTCAGCTCTTTATAATGTCATGCATTATTGGATTTTATTTAATCTCAGCTAGGTTAGTTATAATACGATTTCTTTTTCGCGTAATTTTCAAATGGTTATATATTTTATTAACTGTTACCCAACCATCCCCAAAATCTGAAGATTATTTTTCTGTCCCAGAGACCTCCCCCCATCTGAGAAATATACATATATATGTATAAGTGTATATACATATTATATTATGTATAAGTGTATATACATATTATATATACATTTGCATGTGTGACTGTGTGTTTGTGATGATTTTTTTGCTGTCTTGGAAACCTCTTCCCATCCCCATCCTGGAAAATCTGAGAATACACACGCACGCACACGTGCGCGCGCGCACACACGCATGCACACACATGCACACACATGCACACGCACACACACATGTGCGCACGCACACACACAGACATGCACGCACACATGTGGGTGTGTGTGTCCCTGCACCTCCCCCTGTGAGTGTGTACTTCTTAATTTGAAATAGTTGCTACTATAGACATGTTGATAATATGTGTCAATAGGGCCCTTAGCCATTTTGATTCAGACAAGTATGAAAATGGTCTGTTTATTAATGTTAGGCTGCAGTTTGAATCTGGTCTTTGCCTGGTTATTATCCACGCAAACTCTTCAGGGTCTCCAACTGCTAGAATGTAATTGATTTATTCTTTAACAGGAGGGGGTCCTGAATAGATCCGTAAAAGTAAATTTAAAAAATAGAATGTTTTAAATTGGATGACCTCCTGGCACACCTGCATGCCCCTCCCATGCGTTGGGGAGGGGGCGATGCTAATTGTGAACACACACACACATGGGGGCCTAAGTGTGATCCTGACACCCTGGGGCCCACAACAGTTGTGAAAACAGGTTATGCTGGCATATCTGGCATATGCGCCAACTATGCAGGCATATTCAAGCCCTGCAGAATTTGCCCAGATGCAGCAAGTAAAACACAGATGCATTCAGCACCATCACAGCTGCCCCCATATAAGACAGAAATCAAACTTTATCGGCATCGAACATAAGCTTAAATGCTTCTTATTCTGTTTTTCTCTGAGAATTGGCATTTGGAGTCTCTTTGTGTATCAATTGCTCATTTGCTTCTATAAATGTATCCTGTTGGGATCATGTATTGGTCATCTAGAGTTGTAGGATGTGTGTACAGCTGAGTGTAGTAGTGAAACATGTTTTAGCAAGTTTTCTGAGTGGGGCAAGCTTGTAGAGCATTATAGAGGTGCTGGAAAAATCCCAGTCTTTACGGAGGTTCAAATTGACCAAATTTGCTTGTAAATCTTGCATTATGATAGTGGAGATGAGGCATAGTTCCCATAGTGAGTAGCTCCAGGGCATTCTCTTGTGTTGATTCTCTTATTCCATATTTGTATGTGTCTTTACTTGCTTAATTACATTCTATGCAACTGCTTCACTAATTAAGGCATCACAACTCTTTTTAATTCTGTTCTTTAAGCATAATTCTTGAGGGATAGAAATCTAATTTTCAGTCCTACGAAAATTTTAGAATGTTAAGATGGTGTTGTGGAATGAGGAATGGAAGATCTATCCTAAATTCCCAATTAGTAATTATGGATCACTGAAAGCGGTTTGCTTATCATCATTTTCTTTCATAATGTAACACTAGAATAAGATAACACTGACATTAGCAAAAGCGTCAATATAATCTAAAATTTAAATTAAAAGTAATGAATTTTTTAATCATTTGCTTTGATTGCCTCTTTGGGCATCCAACATGTGTCTAAGAATAGGCCTAACTGGTTCTTCATCCTTGGTGCTGTCAGCAAGACTATTGATAAAAATTTACTCGTCATCTGACTCAACTCAAAAGGTCCATTCCTCTAGATAATTCTTATGTGTATGGAAAGAGGACTGCATTCTGTAAGCTATCCCACTGATCTGCATCATATGTAGGCATCTGTTTTAGCAAATGAAGGCCTCCCTAAAAGTAAAGAATATTCACCTATTTTCCTTTTAGTTTGCAATACTATTAAGCCTACAGAATAATCTTAAAGAGAAACTGTGACAATGACATTTCTAAGAATCCCTTGGGAATAACTGCATAGCCACGAGCAATTTGGAAATTCTATGTGTTTTTCTAACCTGTTTGATCCCCAGTTGGTTATCATTTTCAAGGTCACACATTAATAGCAGCATCTAATTCTACAAGGAGTCAGAAAATTAACGGACAACCAACCTGTACATCTATGACACGATCCCCTGGATCACCATACTTGGGTACCTATGTTTTGCTTAACAGTATGTTCAATAACCTACCTACCACTTGTATGGTATTTGGGTCTTTCTTCTTCCTAGCCCTTCTTACCATACAACTAATTAAAATGTTTTACATAAATTGGTGTCTCTCTAATAGCTTGCGACAAAGGAATATTAACAAACAAAATCTTTAAAACCCATGAAATCAAAACTAGGTTCAGACAATGTGGTTCAAGGTGGATTTAGTCTTTGGGGGAAGGGAAGTTAGGATAATACCTGTTGGTTGGACTCAGGTAGATTAGGCTCTATATGACTAAACTGCATTTGCTTTTTGAACTGCCCTTCATTTTACTTCTCTCACTACATCCATTTTTAAGGTTTCTTCTTCCTGTTGTATCACCATTTTGGGGCTAGAACTAGCAGGTGGTGGATATCCAGTCTTAGTCCGGAGGTTAACATTTGCACAATTGTATGTAAATGAAACCTCATTTGGTGTCATTTGTTGTTATTGTTGTACACCCTGCTATTATTGATATGCTGGAGCAGGTAACTGAAGCATGGATTACCGAGTAGGCATATGGCTAATGGCTGTAGAAATGATTGAGCAAGCTGTAGCTGCACATGGGGCTGTTGAACACTACCTTGCAGATATGGCTGTTGTGCATACTTCATTTGCATGGGCAGATGGTTATAAGCGAATTGAGGAGGTGGAGTATAATGAGTTAAATTGCATAAATCTTGGCTAAAATGGTGGGATTACAGTTCTACGAGTATATATACTTAAAAGAGGTCCCTACCTGTGGTTGGCTAAATTGTCAAGAACTTCACATACCTCTTGGTTGCAAATAGTAAAATTGCTGCAACTTCTCCTCATCTATGTTAGGTGCCCGAGTTATTGGAAAAAAATATGCAGTTCTTAGTATCATTATTTCTATAAGAAATATAGCAGCATCCACTCACCTCATTAACTGGACATTCTCTTGCAGGATTCATCTTCTTACAAGTCAGATAAAATATACTCAGAATTCTATCCTGTTCTTCTTGCTCTTGATCTGCAGAGTATCAAAGCATGCTGTAAGCAAAGAAATTATATTGTGTATTCGGTCTCCTAACATGTTGCATTACTTAATTCTAGCAACAGGGGAATTGGTGGTTCTTTGTTTAGATCCAATCAGTGTTTCTCTGACTTGGATCGTGGAAGGGGAAATATTTTCTTGAGATGGCAAACTTTTTCTCCATTTTGGGGACATCAGAGGGATGGCTGGTGGATGGCGAATTATATGCATATGAAAAATACAAGAAAAATATAAAAACACATATTTTATATCCATTCAATTGTAGGATTAAACTGTTAAAGGCATCATTAGACATTCTAAAGTGCTGAAATTCAAACAACATTAACATCTATGACAGTGAAAATTGAATAATGAATGACGAAGATTGAAAATTCATTTCGAATATTGACTGAAACATTGAAATACAATTGTGAAATTTTAGACATGAATATTTGATTGTTATCTTATCAATGATCATAAAAATTGCAAACATGAATATTTGATTGTTACATTATTGATGATCATGAAAATAAAATTTTTAGAACAGCCCCTTTTTTAAGTTTTCATTTTTTCTTCTAAACAACTTTTGATGTAGGGATGTTAGGATGTTTTTAGAAGATTAGGGATGTGCTAAGAAATTTTGTATGGAACAGGGGCTGCTCTTAGAACACACCTGAAGATTTCTTTTATTTTTCCTTGAAAAACTTCTGAATTTCATCACAACCTTGAATATCTTATTACAAACTGAAATATGGGTCATTTAATATAGAGTTCGAGACCGCAAAAGTAACAGATAAAAAAGCTAAAAAAACTGGGCGGTACATTGAACAGCAGATTGCACCACTTAAAATAGTTTCCACAAAAAACAAAAAACTTATCCTAAAAATAACAGCAACCGACTTTGATCTAAAACAACTTACTAATAGTAATAAATAAAACCCTAAACATAAATTCCTAAAAATAGTCTTGAAAATTGTGCTCCAGATCTGAGATTAAGAGCTCCAAATTTAGTTTCCTAAACATAGTCTTGGACTGTTGGAAAGTGACGTTTAAAACTAAAACAAAATTTGCTATTTTAGTATTTTTAGCTATGCCCAAAACATCTTCACTAGCAGAGGATTTCATCAACAACTGTCTGTTATCTTCCTTAGCAATTGAGACAACTTCAGCAGCAACTACGACTTGAGCAGCAGCAGTTTGACTTTGTCAGCATCACTTTACTTCAACATCTCTTCACCAGCATCACTTATCCAACAATGTTCTGCTGATTTGACAGCAGATTTTCCTATATAACAGACCCTTGTGAAGACTTTAGTGAAAGATATGTTGTCACTTGATTGGTTGTGTAAACCCCATTTAAGTATTGAGAGAATCCGTTACTTGATAAGATACTAATATAGTCAATTTTCTAATTTCAATTCTCAATGGAATTTGTACCATGCTGCTTGGCTTGGATCTATATTGCTTGCTCTCTTTTGTATTGAGGTTTCTATTTGAGCATGCATGCAATTAATTGTGGTAGATTTTGTAAAATTATAGCTTGTACAAGATATCGTGATTGCAGATCGATTATACTTTTCTGCCTGTAATATGTTTGTCAATACAATATTGTTTTTGATTAGGCAGAGGAGGCACAACGTCAGCGGAAGAGAATAAGAGCAGAAGATGCGCGAAAGCAGGAGATGGAGAGGAGGCAAAAACGACGTCTTGAAGAAATGAGAGAAACCCAAAAGAAGGTTCGGAAACTGAAATCTTGTTTTACTAGTCACCATTTTCTTCACTCCTAATTTTAATCTTGTCCGATTTCCAAGTTAAAGGTTTTTGATTTTTTCTTTGCTCTTGGTGGCACATCCTAAGTTTTGTTGTTATATACATCCCTCATAGAGATGATATGTTTTAGGGGTCCTTTGCATGTACATATGGTAAAACATTATATATTCTATCAAATAAATACTGCTATTCACTCTTACATTGTTAACAAAATTAGCTTGAATGGTACTTTGCTAAGTGCCTGAAATACTAAACATGATGAATCTTACTTTAGGTTAGCTCTTAAGGATTGACAGAATTTTGTACAAACCATACAGAGTACATTATCTTATCTGATTTATTTTTAATTTATCTAACTTTATCTGATGCCGCCCTAAGCATGATAATCTTTTTGGTTTGTCTTCATGGCCTGATCTATATTTTGCCACAGGATGAAGAAACAATGGACTTGAAAGAAAAGTTGCGTGGCAAAGTAAGGGCACAGCTAGAGCAAGTTGCTTCTCAATCCAAAGACATGGCCTCACTACTACGCAATCTTGGCATACCTGTGGATGGGGGAGCCTGTCCATTGTCACAGCAGGTGAATCTCATATATTATCTGTTGGGTTTGCTTTCTCATGTGTGCAGTAATACACTTCTTTTCTGTGGTGAACAGCCCAATGCTTTTCATTACCTTGATTATGATAGAGCCATTTGTCAGATTCATCAATCGTCTTTACTGGTGCATCTTATTTGTGAATGGTTCATTTTTCCTGGTGGCAAGTAGATCATTGTATTAACGGTCTTTGTGTTTAGTTCAATTATCTTGCTGACCTTTTGTTAATAACCTGTGTTTAAGTGTAACCCCATTTTAATATATTATGAATTAGAAAGCGTCAAGTGGTATCTAAACTGAACCAGCCTTTCAAAATAAGAGAATTAATACTAGTTGAGTGCAGGAAGAACCTACACAAAATGTTTTGACCATTAGCTGGGCATGTTTCTTCAATGTTTAATATTATGTTTGCTTGTTATGGTGGATTCCACTTGGATGCATGCACGGGAGGAAAATACAAGATTGCAAAATGTAAGTAACATAAGAAAATTAAAAGTCTAGTGTAATGAAATACCATTATTAAGCCATCTCTTAGGATGGATGTCTCTTGACGTTCTTTGCCAATTCTGTTGGGATGCTTGGTTCGGTAATGAGTAATTTGGGACTCTAGTCAAATTGACTTCCTAACTGGCCATTTACAAACAAACTATGAACAACTCCATGGGAATCATAATAATTGCTCAATATAAAGTTGTGAAGGACCTTTTCATAGCTCAATCACTATTCAATAGTAGAGGCCATTCTTGAAAGGCTTCAAGATCATTGCTTGATCTCAGTTCTGTTTACCTTTTAATTACAAGCCCTTTTGTGTTGGTTTTGCCATGTCTTTCTGTCAAGGTGCTAAATGGGTAAGCCTAGTGTCATGACTTCAGCCATGAGTGGTTTGTGGATTGATTGTCACTCTTAAATGCTGTACCCGTTTTCCAAGCCAGAGGTGTAAGCAAGGGACAAGAAAGGTCTATCCAATGAAGGAGACTGGTTTGAATGATGAAGGATTTAATAAGAGATGGTCAAAGTGACAAAGGAGAATGCTTGGTTTGCCTGATTGCATCTTGGGAGATTGCTAAGCAACATTAGTGACAGATAGGCATGCCTAAAGCCGGCATGTGAGCATTCCAAGTGGCAGAGACCAAGCTGGCGTGTGCCTAGACTGCCCTTGCAGGAGTTTGAGCGACAGGACATCATAAAATAAGCGCCTGAGTGTTAGTTAATTGACATGAACAGACAAAATAGGTGCCTGGCAGGTGTTTTAAGACTTCCAAGTAACAACAATGAGTGTAGGGCATGCCTAGGTGTGAGTGAAGAGGTTTTAAGTGGCATGAGTATTCTAAAATGGTGCCTGGTTTATTCATTGACTGAGTTTTAAGTGACTGAACTGATTGTTGGGCATGCCTAGATCAATGTTAAGTGGTAAAGGCTGCTCAAAAGCATGCCTAGGAGGATATGACAGACTTTAGTGACATATATAAAGGAAAGAGGTACTTTATGGGTAAAAGTTAGTCTTTTAAGTGACGACACTCACAAGGCACACTTAGGCAGTGTTAGACAAGGTTTAGTGACAGCAATGATTATATGGTGTGCTTAGGGTGAAAATAGAGAAAATCTTAAGTGACATGACCTACCAAATGAAATGCCTAACTGTTTATGATAGAGTTTTATTGGCATGAATGACTGAAATAGGCACTTCAGAGGAAAGATAAAGGCTTGACTGACATTGACCACCCAAAAGAGGCGTTTAGCAAGGGATATTGGCGGGGTTTTGTCAAGCAGAAGGGTTTTCAGCTAAGTTACTGGTTCAGGGTTTGGGTACGTTGGTATGGTGATTCTTTTTTTCTCTGGGTATGGCTGTATATATATATAACTAATAATTTTATAATTAATAAATATATATAGAAAATTAATTAATAATAAATATATGATTTTATAAATGTTTTTATTTCTTAAATTACTTAAAAGTTAATATTAAATATAAAATAAATATATTATAACACCAGAGGCATTCTGCAGTGGCAGCAAGGTGCAGAGTGTCATGTTGTGACTGTGTACATAAAAACTAAAACACAGCCAACATATATTTAAAAAAACATCTAAAACTATAAAATAACTCGTAAGTAAATAAAATAAAATAACTCTTAAGTAAATAAAATAACTTTAAAATAACTCTTAAGTCAATAAAAATAGTTCTTCAAATAAAAATAAAGCAAACAATGTAAATAAAATAAAATAATTTTTAAATAGTTCTAAAGTAAAATAAAACAACTCTTAAGTAAATAAAAATAGCTCTTCAAATAAAAATGAAGTAAACAATGTAAATAAAATAATTCTTGGGGTGGTTGGGCGGGCGTCCTTCCACACATTCAGGTGTGGAAGGACCGGGGTCAATTAGAGTGTCTCGTCATCGATGAGTTGGCAGTCTTTCTAGTGAGGATAGTGGGCTACACGTTTCTTCTTTGATGACGGGCAAGGACCTTATTTCGCACTCATGATTTTGTGGAAGGTTTAGGATGTCTGTAGGTTATTTTATTCGCAACAACGGCGGTGTAGACAGCGACAATTTGTTTGTTTGTTTGCGGTTTCCACGTTTCCTTCCCCTGTTCCTTTGCAATGGCGGGTGGCGGTGGCGGTGGTTTTATTATGAGAATTTCCACGGAGGGTCTCATTTGTCTAGGTATGGGTTCTCTGGTGCAATTGGAGAGTCGAGTAAGACAGTTAGCTTTTAAGGGTCCCATCTTGGATCAAAGGTTGAAACGCATTCTGCGGGCTCATGAAGATCTGCTTCTGCTAGGAGTGAAGGTGGTTCTAGGGAAGAAATTCATGGAGGACGAGGAATTTTATAGGTTTGACACTACTATTGTCTCTCGGTTTCTGGCTTCACTCCTTGATGCAGGGTTCCCTAAAGCGAGAATTAGGTTGTTGGTTCGGCGCTTGTTCATTGACAATCTGTTAGTGGGTTTGGACGAGATCCTTAGGGTTGCTGAGACTGGTGTGGGTCTTCCAAGACCGGCTGATTTTCCCCTAACGGAGGATGGCGGTGTAGTGGTTAGATACTTCCCTTTCCTTCTTGATATTAAGGGTATGCCGCTTATTCTGCACAGGGAGCAAGTAATTTTGGGTTTTGTTTTCCTTCTGAAAATGTTGCAAATCGTTCCTCACGATGGCACTTTCGATTGGATTCCTAAATTTTGGGGCAAAGCAGAAGAGTTGGGGTTTGAGGTCTGATCCAGTTGGGTGTTCCTTTCCTTTTTGATGCGGTTTAATTTGTGTTTCTACAGTTGAAGGCGGAAGAAGGCAGTGATGTTTTTTCTGGTTTAGCCCTGCGTTGGTCGATCTAGGGTTTTTTGGTTTTTTCTCCAATTCTCGGGGTGGAAGATGGCGGGAGGAGGGTTGGGGTTGGTATAGCCCAATTTTGGCTAATTCTCTATGAAAAAGGTTTTCTGTCTTGATGTAATGTTTCTTATAGGTCTCTATGTAATATGTAGTTAATTTGGGTAGACTTTCTTGGGATTAGTAGTGTTAGTGGGTTTTTTGTAAATCTGAGCTACAACTGGAGGTTTTCTTCCTGGTTCTTTCCTGCCGGTATGCTCTTCGAACTAGGTTTTGTAAATTTTCTTTTCAATATAAATAAAATCTCTTCTTATGTATCAAAAAAAAAAAAAAATTCTTAGAAGGTTCTAAAGTAAAATAAAACTAGTATAGATATCTTAAATACATCTATCTAAGATATGCCTATATTGAATTTGTTACATTTTCATATATTACTTCATTATTTGTAGTTGTTATAAATTAATCTAGGTTGAAATTTGTATAATTGTGTGAATACCTTTAATTATCTTAATTTTATATAAGTATTTTCCTTTACAATATTTCTATGATATATCAAATCTTAATATTTATCTAAACTAATACATACACACATACACACATTGACACATAAACAAGTAAAAGATAATTAAAAAAACATAGACATTAATTATTTTAATTTTTACTTATGAGTTATTTTATTTTAGACATTGTTTTTTATTAAGAGCTATTTTATATTTTAATAGTAATGCAATAAAACATATAAACCTTACAGAAATTTTCAAAAAGTTAAATGAAAACAAATCATTTACTTTAACTTTTACTTCAAGAGTTATTTTATTTTTCTATATAAATATCATTTAGATGCATGGACACAAATGGGTAAGTAGATAGATAAGAAAAGAGACACTATTTTTTCAAGAACTATACTATTTTAGACATCATTTACTTAGTTTTAATTGAAGAGCTATTTTATTTTTCAATATTTTTTTTTATAGTAATAAAGCAAAATTGCAAATAATACAACACATCCAAACAATTACAAAAACAGTTAAATGAAAAAAGTTCTAACATGTAATTTTTAGTTACTTAATAAGACATCACTAATAAATTATATTTTTTTTTGGTAAATGACATTACTAATATTATGTTTATTATTAAATATTAATAATTTGATGTGTAAATAGCTGTCAAATTTAAGTTAAGGAGTTTTTGTTAACACACTCACACCATTACAATCCACCCCTTGCTGTCATTGTATATGCCTCTTGGTGTAATAACGCTTAAGTAAATAAAATAACTCAAGACTGATATTGCTTCGTGTTTTTTAGATAGATGTATTTGAGGTATCTATACTAGTATAAATAAAGCTCTACATCATGGCAAATGTAATGTCCCCTTTTTCCGAGTGATCACCCAATGGAGTCAGCTATCCTATTTTATTCCCGTAGGCTAAGTCGGGATTTGTAAGGGAATAATCTAATTAATTAAATACTAGGTAATCCTGAGTCACTTTGGATTATTTATATTTGATTAATTAGGCTGGACCTATAAATGACATTTTAAATAAGCCACTTGGAAAAAGAAAGAATAAAATAAAATAAAGGTTATTGCCAAAGGGAGGTCAGCCAAGAGGGAAGAGAAAATAAAATAAAATAAAATAAATTGCCAAAAGGAGGTCGGCTAGGAGGGAGGTCGGCCAAGAGGAGATTGTCATTTGATGGCTGTAAAAGGAGGAACTTGAAAGTCATTTCAAGGATTCAGATTCATATCTTTTCATTGGAGATTTTCTCTTGTGGCTGCAACTTAGGTTCAGCGTATTCCAAGGACGAAAACCCTTAGGAACATTGGTGGATTGGACGAAAACCCAATTCCATCTTGGAGGTGGATTCATACGGAGTTCACATTTGCACTTTATTGGAGATTTGAGGAGTTGATTGAGCTACATAGACACATCTATTTGCAGATATATATCAGATTGAAGAAGATATTTTCAGCGCCATATTTTGGGAGATTGTTCCAAGGGTTTGCTCTAAGGTGAGCGCCACCTCCCTAGGAGGGCGATTTGTGTTTGTGGGCCTTGAAGGCCATAACCTAGCCGCCGCCAAGGGAGATCCATAAGCAGATTGGATTGCAGATTTTTAGCTTCGTTTGGAGGTTTGTTTTGAGGAATAGTGTTAGGGTTTGTACCCTAGGAGAGCGCCATCCATGAGGAGCAGAAAATTCAGACTTTGAGGAACATTGCAAACCCAAACCCTAGTCGCTGCCCTCACTTAGCATGCCATTTAAAGCTGCAAGGAGCGTCACCTAGTTTGGAGAAAGATTCGTGGGTCTTTTTGAGTCTCAAGGTGTATGAATAAGTGCCAAAGCTAATAGCCCATCTAGGGTTTGAAACCAAGACCTCATTCTTCATCATTTGTGGTATGTACGAGCCCTTAATTGTCAATGTGAAAGTCTGATTTGTAACAGCAGAGATCTGAGTTGTATTTGGGCATGTTTGAGCCTTGAGATTTGATGTAATTTCATTTCTGAGAATTCTGATTTGTAGCGGCAGTTATTCATATTCAGAAATCAGAACTTTTTGTCATACATTTCGTGTTGAAATGGTCATGATGAGTGGTAGAATATATGGTTGATGTTATCCTCACAATAGTTCATGATTGACATGTTTGTTTGAGCAATTGGCATACCTATATTCGCTGTTCAAATCCATTTATAATTCAGAAACAGAAAATCAGATTTCAGACCTAGGGTTTGGAAAGGTAAAAATCAGAAATTTAGGGCAGATCTGATTAGGGATCTTACAGCAAATGAAAAGCTTGGAGCAGTAGGAATAAGCAGTTGAAATGTGCACTGGCAAATTTTATTTATACAAGCGAAAGGCAGCATTATTACAATTTATCAGATTTGTTTTAAATCGAGCAAAGGCTTAGATCAACAAGATAAGAGAAGATCTACAGCAGCTGGTTGGTATGGGCTGGCTAATGCCTTTAGTCTTTCACGTATTTCTGGCAGCATTATTACAATATACCTATGGTATGGTCTGGTTAATTGTTTCATGTATTTCTGGCTGCTTGTGTGCTCGATACACAATGATTTTCTTAGTTCCTTTGTAACTTTATATATGTTTTTTTAATGTCTGTAATATATATGTTATCAAATGTTTTGGCATTTAAAAAAAAAAAATTCTGTTGGGAGCACTGATGGGACAGCCAGTGCATGGCCCTGTTGCCTTGGGTACCCTGTGGATATGTCCAATCCTGTCTGCGAACCAGGCCCCACTCCTGAACCCCAAGATCCCTGTAACAGGTTTTCAGCCTCCCAAGGAGTAAAAACAGGGGTTTCAGTCACATATGACAGCAGTTCTGAAACTATGCATGATGTCAGTTTGCATATCCCTGTTTTGAAGCATAAATTAGAGGTGTGAGCAGTATCCAACCATTCCTTTAAACATTGTTCATGGCAGATTTTCAGTGATGGTGCCATGGGTCTTTTGCTAGTTTACTAAGGTCTTGTGCTGGGGTTTCTTGTCATATCTTCATTCTAGGGTTTCAACTTCAAGTTTTCAGCCTTTTCAAACCATAGGCTACGGTTTTCAATTGGAATGGATTGGGTGAATCATTGGCAAGAAGATCCAGGGTTTGGAACATTGATTCTGTTTTGTTGTTATGGAGGATATTAGATTCCAGTCATCAAGGTGGTTGATGGAGTCGGCCATTGATCAGTGATTAGGTTTTAGTATTCATTGGAGGATCCGCTAGGTCTTGGAGCTAAAAGCTGCTACAAGATTACAGAGTGCACCCATACATTAAATTGCTATTGTTAGCCACAACTATTTTTGGCAGTGGCTGTTCCGGTGGTTCTATTTCCGGACAAAGGGTTAGGGCCTATTTTTAGGTTGCTTTAGTTAGGTTTTATTAATTCTTTCTTTAGTTTTTTGTTTTAAAGTTCTTTCTTTTCTGCTTTTCAGGAAGCTTTAAGTGTTTGTGCTTTAAAACATTCATTTTTGGGATAAAATAATGAGTATCCTAAATCCACAAAATTGGGCATCTTGTAAAATATAAATAAGTGCTTTGAGCATAACACATAAATAATGTATCCTGCTGAAATATCCTTCCACATATTATTCTTGTGTTTACATTATTGTGTTTAGAATTTCATCAATTGAATCAAAAGTAGATTCTATAGAGTCAAGCTTTGTATTGACGATATTTGTCTACCTAGGTTGCAACTTTGCGTGCAAACTAGCTATTTAGTTCTTGAAATTGTATGTTGTTGACCTAAGTTGTTATTACTTTGAAATCTTGTTTACACTAGATTGCTGGTCTCTGTTTTAGCCAGTAGGAAGGTGTGGTCATTTCTGTGTTTAGATTAGTTGCTTTTGTTCATAAATCTACAAGACCTCTCTTGTGAGGCAAGATCTATCAGTAGGGAATGACTATTTTCAATTTTGTCTATAGTTTATCGTCTAGTGTAGTTTAGATCATAGGGAGCTTCCTCTTATAATTTGAAGTGAGATTTTACTTCATATACTGTTCCAATTTGAGTTATCTCGAAAGAGATAAATTAAAATGCTAACAGGTTCAATGCTGGAGATTATCCTCAAAGGGTTTTCATTTCAGCTGAATCTCATTTCAATGTTGGCTATCCCACCTCAAAGCTAAACCAGAGTTCAATATTAGAGGCTATTCCTAGAGGGCTTCCATCTCATGGCTCAATCACAGTTTGATGTTAGAAGATATCATCGAGGGGCTTCCAGGTCATAGTTCAATTGAAATATAATATCTGAGACTATCCCTAGAGGGTTTCCACTCCAAGGCACCATTACAGTTTGATGCCAGAGGCTATCCCTTAATGGCTTTCATCTCACAGTTCAATCACAGTCAACTCTTCTTTAAATACAGAAACATAGCTTGACAACTCTTCTTACCATCTACTACTAGTCGGCAAATTCATAATTGAGTCAGAGGATTTTGGCACGGTAAAACTGTATATAATGCTTATGATGATCATATTTCAGTCAAACGAGTCAAAGACAGGAGTCTTTTAGTTGGAAAATACAGCAGCACTAAAACCTTTATCACAGTCCACTAATTGAGAATTTCAGTCTGTCATTTGTTACCAGTCTTAAGAACCTTTTGACAGCTGAATTTCAGACAACTATTCAAAGAAGATCAGTCAGATGTGCCTAGGTGATGTCACAGCTGAATTTGTAATGTCAGCAGTTGAAGACAGTTAAACAACATAAATGCAAAGTATAATCAGAAATTCAGAATGACAGTACCTTTTACCTTGCTGATTTTACCAGTTAAAAAAGTCAAATAACAGAAAATGTACCTTCCTGATGTCAGACTGTCCTTGCTGATGCCAGCAGGCAACCATTTAGTCAAACAACAATCAAACAAATCAGGAACTAGCCTGCTGATATCATCAACTGGGTCTCTCATGTCACACACACAGATCGTAAGGCATATGCCCTCAACTGTCCTTGCTGATGTCAGCAGGCAATCAAAGTCAAACAAATTGCTGATGTCATCATGCAAGCAAAGGCAAATAACAATCAAACAAATCAGGAACTAGTTTGTTTATGTCACCAAGTGGGTCACTCATGTCAAATGGATCACTACGCAGATTCACTCTTTTTTCTACTCTGGTGGATATGAATTAAATGTGGTTGAAGGAGTTGTTTTTATACATCTTCCATTCCATTTATTGTTGTTGACATTGCTATTGGGCTGGCTGATTCTAGCAGATTGGCCCTGTCATTAGGGGAGATGATAAAAATATAGAAAATGTTTTTTTTTTGTTATATGATTGAATATACTATAAAGGTATGTTATATTGTTTGAAAGCTTTCAATGTGTACTTTCACCTGGAGTAGCTTTCATTTATGAAATTGGCCTGGCATATGAATTATGCAAGCTTTTTCTTTGTTTGTTTTGATAACAAGGTTTTTGAAGTATTTTTGGAGTCATCATAATCTTTGCAGATGTCATCGTAGGTTTTCAGGTCTTGTAGTTGTCCCTATTTTGTGTATAAACTTTCATGTCTAAGCTTAAAACATAATTGAGAAGTTGTGGGTCTTATCGGGCATGAACATTCAAAATCTTTCTTGTCAAGAATTGCCTTACCATAAGCAGTTAATTGATGCATAAAATTTGGTTTGACTATCAGTTATTAAAATCTACAATTAAATGGTGAGATAAAAAAATACTTAGAACTAGCCATTATTAACCACTGTCATGATTTGCGATCACATTAGTTACGTTAACCAGAAAAAAAATTAAGAGTTGAGTTACAATTTTTTTAAATAAATAACATGAAATACAACTCTAGGATGGCCATCCAGAAACTTATAATATGTAGTAGATGCTTTGAGATTATTGTAGTTAATACCTAAATATTTTAGCAACAATTTAATCTTTTAAAATCTTGACAAATAACGGGCATGCCAGTTTCAAAGATCAACGAGAAGAATGTTTTCATCAGAATATAGGCATGAGGAGTCATTTTTCCTGGAGTCTTATGGATCTCAGGCTTTAATAGTGATTTCATTATTGTGGTTTTGGAAGACACCTTATTAAATGAACAGTTGCAATCTGGACTGTGAGCAATCTAGAATTGCATTTTTTTCTTACAAATGGGATTCAAATGTAGAGTATTATAATTGCCTTAAAACAGCAGGTTAAGAAAAGTTGCGAAGTATTGCCAGCAGTAACATTGGGTGCAGTACATAAACCTTTAGTGAATCTCCAAAATGTTGAGAAGCCCGGTTGAATTGATTTCTAACTTATATGTGTCTTGGGATATGAGAATTGTGAGTGTGGATGTATATATCTTCACCCTGGACATGGCTTCATGTTTGTTCTCTTTGTTCCCCAAGACTGGATTAACAGTTTTAAGGGGTGTGTGGGATTTGCTTTATATGATTTTAAATTTTCAGTAAATAGCAAATCATATACTCCTTTCTCATTGGCAGGTGAATGCAGCTTATAAACAAGCTTTGTTGCGTTTTCATCCTGATCATGCATCAAACCATGGGCTGGATTATCAAGTCAAAGCTGAGGAGACCTTTAAATTGATTTTACGTTTGAAGACCACACTGTTGCCAGTGGTGCCAACCTACTTAAATAAGACGTCTTGGTAGCCATTTACATTGTAATATATTTTCCTACTGACCAAATTGAGTTTGTTGAGTCTATTTCTATAATGTGCCAAGTTGTGGTTCCAACCACATTATTCACCTATATGACTAAAAACATTACTCCGACGTAATGTGATGTCAAATAAGACATCTTGGTAACTATTTACATTGTAACATATTTTCCCACCAACTAAAATGAGTTTGTTCATTCTATTTCTAGCATAATGTGCCAGTTGTGGTTCCAATCAAATTATTCACATATACGATTAAAAACACTACTCCAATGTAATGTGATGTCAAATTGCATTGAATATGACTTTTTTTTTGCTTGGTTGGCTTATTTTGTGAGCCATGTTGTACCTTTGCTTCTCTCACCCCCATCAGCTTTTTTTATTCATTCCCAAACTCAGACTTTTTACTTGAATTTGAGCTCAAAAAGATATTAAATCCACCCAGGAAAGCACATTGATATAATCTAGTTAAATTCTCTTACTATGAATACTATGAATAATGTAATGTAGAGGTGGACTATGGAACAACTTTAAGAACAAATCTACAGTGGCTTGGATACTGAGAAGAAACTCATTTTCCCTATTGTTCAAGAGATTGTGGACTAAAAAGCTGAAAGAGGGTTGTTAAGGTAAAATGGATTAGTTTTATGAGGAATTTTTTTCCTTTTATTTTGCGCAAGAAGTGTAGGGCTTATTTAACCCTTTCGAAGGGAGCCATGAATGCTTTTCACTCCTTTGGGGTGAAAATCCCGATATTTATTAAACCGTCCTACTTTTGGTAACTCGATATAAAGAAAATAAATCAAACGTGGCTGTCGTTCAAACCTTAATTTATTGTGAACTTGCTTTACAGATCCAAGGTCATAAAAGCAATGAAGCTGCATCCAACCTTGAAAATCTTCAGGTAGGCACAGCTTCAGCTTATTTTGGTGAAAGTTTTAAGGTAGGCGTTGCCTCCACTTAATTGATCACTTGAAAATGCAAGGTTAATTGGTAGCGTTGTCCTGCATTTTACTGAGATTGTAAATTTATGTTGTTTTAATGAATTTCAACTCTATTGTAAACAAAAATCTTAATACTAAATGTAAATGGAACAAGACAGAAGTATTATAGCATAAATGCAAGCCTTCTTTAACTGGTTCAGACCTATATGTAGGGGAGAGGATCCAATAGTTGAGCACCTTAACTTCACGCCTCTCAAAATCATACGTGGCAATTTCGAATTACTTCAAAAAATTTATAGCAGTTTACTTGGCAAGGCCCCTGCTTATAACTAAGGTTTCAGGGCCACATCATCAAATATGATGCCACATCAGCATGCTTTTTGTTGAGGTGTTCAAAAAGACCAAAAAAAAGGCTAGACTGATAGTGTGCATTAAGTTATAATAGTTGTCTCATTAAGTCATGTTTTGTTGGTGTGTCGATGTGGCATCACATGATTTGTTGCTTTTTAGATCTAAAGAATACATTTCATTCAATTATAAGTATTTATGGTCAACACTAACAACTTTGAAGTCACAACTACTAGTGCTATACTTCTAAAAATATTGGGCATTAAATCCACAAATACTATAACAACACTATAACAACTACTAGGTCCTCTCCCCTAGTTGAGTTTGAAATTTTCTGATAGCTATTACTTCCAAGTTCCAATATTTTGCATCCTCGTATTTAGCTTGCGTATAAGATTGAGGATATGGATGCAAAACAAGAGAACGGATCTATTTGTGAATTTTAGATCTGAATTAATCTGGTCTTAAACTATTGAATAATTAAGGATCAAATCATACTATCCTCAGGCATGATCAAATCATCATTAAGGATCAAATAGCTCAAAATCAACTTCAAGACAACCTTGTTTGGAGCTCTTTCTACTAATTCATTCATAAAATCATCATTGATTGAGGCACAAGTACGTTGCACCCTTTAATTGGATAACCCATCTACATTGAGAATTTTTTTAGTCAAGTGCTAGGTTGAAATGTTATGAACATAGAAAGTGTTCTTAATGTGATTTTAGACACTTGAAAATGGTTACAACCACCTTCATCCATTATCCACACACTAAACCTTTCCAAATCTGATAATTCTGACTATTCTACCTGACACACGTGTTAATTAAATAATTTATAATTATTTAATTAATATTTTTTCGCCTTTCCCCATTGCCAAAAATCAATTTCTTCTACTATAGTTCAAGAAATTAAATATTTTAAAAGACTATAGTTCATGTGCACTCCCAAAATTAAATAAATATGTCTATTTATTTCATTCTCTATTTTGTGCACTTTTGATTACTTTTACTAATTATCATTATTTTCCTTCTAATCATGTCCACATGGGTTAATTAAAATTAACCTAAAATTACATCTCTCCATGTTTCTAGAAGTCCACTTGTCATTTAATGTACATGCATGTACATGACAAGTGGTACTTTGGAAGTATGGGCAAATCTTCAAACTAGTTCCATTTGTCCCATTTTCTTCTCACCCACTCCAAGTGTCACTATTCATGAAATTTAAAATTCCATGTGGCACTATTCCTCCACTATTCATCTAATTTTAAATTTCATGTGTCCTCTCATGCCAAATTTAAAATTCTCACAAAATCCAAGCCATACCTTTTCATGAATGAGACCTTACGTGTCATACACCTTCATCCTAGTCATCCATCCATTCAACTATTCAATTTCATCAGCTAATCTTTCCTTGAATCTTGGAGCACCCTTCTCACCCAACCTCCTTGTGACACTTGTCCAATTCTCCTTGCTTGAGGATCCTCAAGCAATGTGAGCCCTTGATCTTCCAATTCAATCCGAGCCCTCCATCCTCACCTCCAGAAATCTATAAATTGAGCTCTCCCCACCCATTTACAACAAGCAATTTGAATGTAATGAAATTCTGCCACTTTGAGCACTAACATTTTAGCATTTTAGCATAAATCCATAGCAACTAGGAGACAACAAGAACTACACAGTCAATTAGGGTGCAATTCATAGTAGTTTATGTGCTTCGCTCTTCTAGTTTTATCTTGAGGTTGCATTTGATTGTAAATGGAATAGGTTGAGTGATTTGACTTTTTCTCATACCCGGTGGGACCCCCAACACCCTAACACCACTTTTTGGTTTGGAGTTGCCTTACTTTTTCTTGTGCATGTCGGAACAACACTGGGTTTTCGCCAAGCAGCTCCTAGACAACAACGTCAGCACCCATACGGTCAGCTTCAACGCCTAAACCCTGCTGCACCTTTGACGACCTTTCAACGCCTAGTTTCTACTGATCAATGCCCATCCTGCATGGTTCAACTCTCGAGCGCAGGGGAGTTCCACTTGGTCATTTCTTGCATTTTTATTGTCTATTTGGCTTAATTGTGTCTTTGGTGACTTGTCATAGCTCCTAACAACACATTTGCAAGTCCCTAGCATTCTATTTTGCAGAATTTTATCATTTTACAAGCCCTCATAATGCCAAAATCGGTCTAGTGCCCGTCCTATAGACTTTAGCGTCCAAATCCTTCATATTAGCGTCCAGTCTTTGACATATTTGAACTTGGTTTTTTCATCATTTTAGGCTTTAAAGGTCAAGTTAATTGGTTTTATGCTGGGCTAACCTTTCTAATAGCACATTTGCAGATTTCTAATATTCTATTTTGTAGGATTTTATCATTTTGCTAGCCATCATACTGCCCAAGTCGCATCAATGCTCAGACAACAAACATTAGCGTCTACATAACAGATATAACATTCTGCGCTTTAGCGCCCATCACTTTTGTTTTAGCGCATAATTTTGTCTTTTAGCGCTTTGGTTGTTTGAATTAGCGCCTAGGTGTTTTTTGGATCAGCACTCAGACGCTTTGTTTCAGCGCCTGATTTTGTCAGCGCCGAAACAATCTGTTTTAGCACCCTGTCCTGTTGTCTTTGATTTGCTAACTTCTTGGCATTTGTTTTGGACTAATCATTGTCTTTGCAACATTTTATGCTTGTCCAAGACCATATTCAGAGTACTGACCTTGTGTTTGCAGCCCCGTTTGTCCAAGATCAAGTTTTTCCACTAATTTTAGGCACTAAGGTTAAATTAGTTGTAAATTAATTGTTTGCCGTGTCTTTAGAGCAATAGGAGGTGTATGCTCTCCCCTCGCACCCTTGTGTGATCTTGGGGATCAAAAACCTCTTAGAACTCTCTTTGTTTTATTTGTTTTCTTAGGGTGTTGATTGTGTATGCTCTCCCCTTGCGCTTCGTGCGATCTTGGGGATCAAAAGTAATCAACATCCCTTCCCTTTAGGAGGTTGCGCGCGGTAAGCGTTGTGAGAATTGAACGACTCACTTCAAAGGAAGAACCTTATCTCCCTTATGAAAACCCCAAGACCCTCAATCTGCCGAGACTTGTGTTGGTTGGCACTTGGTTATATTGGGACACCCTCGTTCACGGACTCGTCTCCCCGTACCTTGCATATATTGGGACACCCCCTAGAAGCTTGTTCATCCTAGCTATAAGACTTTCGATCGTCATACCTTATGGTGCACTGCTGCAGCAGGAGGGGAAGATGCTCACTGTACCATTATACTTGAGATAGGCATTACTTTGGGCAAGATGAAAGTCTCCAAGATAAGGGGGATAAGGTGGTCCATGATCTTATTTTCCCTATCTATGCATTATGGTATTAATGGGGGTGGGAATCTCGGTTCTATGTTGAGTTGAGATTCACCCACGACCATTTTGTGAGATCCATAATGTATGTCACTCCCACTTGAATAAATTGGGATTTTGCTCAAGTGTTTGGTGTGTCTTTTTGTGTAATACCTGTAAAAGCCATTTTAGTCGCGAAGTGATTCGCACCCATTTCTCAGAAGTCGTTAATTAGCCATTGTGTTTGTTTGAAATCTCTTGCCAAATCAAAACCACAAACTTTAAAATTAAATCAGTCCCAATTAGCGCCTAGTTTTCGTCAATCAACGCTTATCTGACACCCTTTAGAGCCCATCTGGTCCCTGTTAGCGCCCAGCTATTTCTATCAGCGCCCATCAGGCGCCCTTTAGCGCCCATCAGGGCTCTGTCAACGCCTAGACTCTCTATCTTAACGCCCAGTTCGGAACTGTTGTGACGTTTTCACACATCGCCCCATTGCAAATGGGGACGCCCTCTTTTTTCCGCATTATGCCTTCATTTCGCTTTAGGGTTTAAGTTTTCTTTGAGTTTGTATGTCTGGTAGTGTTGTTTTGTCCAAGTCTCGCCAAGTTCTTGCTCAAATCCATGAAGTGATTGAAGAATTTGCTTAAGGGATGGATATTCAACTGAGGAATCCATGTGCCTTCATCCTGATGCATGTTCCTACAATTCTGAAAACTAAGTCTGAAATCTAGTGGATCCTCAAAAATCTAGAATCTGCAAGTTAAATCACATGGATCTGAGACCTATCTCAAACATCCTGAAAGTATATTTCAAAAGATTTAAAGCATATGTATACTTAAATATATTTTGAAATATACAGGATTTCAGGTACTGAAAAAAATGGCTAAGTAAGAAAAAATTGCAAATTCCAGGCTCATGAGGAAAATGTGAAATTCCAAGCCATCACAAAAATTGCAAAATGAAATTTGTCCAAGGGACAATCAAAAACGCGAAATTCCAAAGATGTGTGAAGTATGCGAAATGGATTTTGTCCATCATCCCTCCAAATATGTGAAATTCCTTGATACATTCAAAATTGCGATGAAAAATCCAAGAAGTGACGGAATTTGCGAAGTGAACTTATCCAAGACCCATCAAAAGGTGTGATTTGCATTTGTCCAAGAGGAGGTGAAATATGTGATGAGATTTGTCCATGGAATAGTAAAATATGCGCTCAGGGAAGAATTATCCTTGGTCCTTTAGAAAATGCGATGGGAAAAATCCATAACATGGTGAAAAGTGCGACAAGAACTTGTTCTAGAGGAGGCCAAAAAATGCAACAGGAACTTGTCCAAGGGGCACTCAAAAGTGTGAAATCTATAAGGTCCCCAAATTTACACTAAGGATTTGTTCAAGAGGTTACCAAAATTGCGAAATTCCAAGGCGTATCCAATTGTGCGATGAAGAAATTTATCCAAGACTCAACGATGGAACATGGAACTTATCCCTAACAATGCCAAAAATGCTTCAAAATTCTATGCCTTAAGGAATGAGTAATGAAGAACCAAGCCAAGAGATGTTAAAATATGCGAAATTCCATGGGTGAATGAAACATGCGACCTAGATTTTATCCTTCATCTAGTGAAAACTGTGAAATCCTCAAGGACCTTGAAGTTGTGAAATCCAAAGGGAGATGAATCTTGTGACTTGGATTTATCCTTAACATCCTCAAAATATGCGAAATTCCACAAACCTAATCTCCAATTCCACACACATAAAGAAATTGTGACACTTTCAAAGGAAACATCAAAACTCATCAAAATTCTTATAAGGAAGAAAGTCGCAAATTTTGACAAGTGGAAATTTCGCAATTTCCATGCTAGAGAGGAAATTACGCCACTCTTTTGGATCTCATCAAAAATCAATAAATGTCAAAATCCTCAAGTGTTCTTCGAAAACGTTGCAAAGAAATCATAGAAATCAATGAAGAAGAACAAGCATCATGGAGAAGGAAAATTGCAAATTCCATGCTCATGTGGAAAATGCGACAAAATCAAGTGCTCAATAGTTTAGTCCAAAGTGAAAGGATACATCAAAATCCTCCTTGAAATACATTGAAAAATCCTTTAGAATCACTTGAAATTTGTAAAAGAGATCCATTTGACATCATTTGCAAACATTTGCCAAAGAGAATAGAAAAGTTTCAAAAGAGTATCCTAAGGCAAAATCGCAAATTCGAAGCATGACTGGAAATTGCGCTCAAAAGGCACAAATTTCACATGCAAGTGGAAATTCAGACATTCACTTTGCATTCAACAAAATCTGCCAAGCATAGAGACAAGTCAACCTTTGGAGAAAATTCAATGAAGATTGTTTTACAATGATGTTTTATTTATCCCACATTGGCAAGGATGATGAAATGTATCATGATTTACCCTTTATATCAAGTATCATGCCAACATATTAACTTGAGATGTTCACTTGTAGGTTGATGAGGAACGCCAAGGAGTGCCAAGCATTGATCGAGAGCGATACCAACTTGAGACACCGATATGGACGAAATCAAGAGTAAGATCAAAGAATACGGAGGTGAGCCATCCAGAGGAGCATTCAGAGGATCAAGACATCATCACACTCATTCACCTTGCATCAAAGAAGGCACCGTCACCAGAATAAAGAAAGTTCTACTGAACTTCATCGAGGCATCATCGAGCTCCATTATCCTACCTCCAAAGAAAAGAACTTCATCATCACCTTGCAAGTTCCATCATCTGAGTATCTAGAAGATCACTTCCACATTCAAGAGCCCTCCACTTCATGCACCAGAAGAAGATCAAGAGCAAACATCATGAGGTCTACTCCAGGAATTCACGTCCAAGTCATCTCCGCTACTTCAACAATCCAGAGTAAGATTCCTACATGAGCATCACAAGAAAAGTTAGTCGAATGAGCAAGATTATCAAGAAAATCCACAAATTACATCTAGAAATGTAAGGAATGAAGGAGTGAAGAACAAGGACAGATTCCCAAGTTCCACGTTGAAGTGAAAATCTAGTTTCAAGACTTTGCCAAGAAAAGAAGATAAAATTTGGGAAAATGCATCAAGAAATTGAAAATACAAAAATTTGCTCAAGAAATGCTAAGTTGGCGTCTATACATCATCAGCCAATCATTTCTCGCCACTTCATCACGTCCATGTTCAACGTATATGCAACAAGTCCAAGAGAAAGAGGGCACCTTATCTAGAAGATTCCCAGAGATTCCAACATGTCATGCTTATCACCTTGGGAAACGTGCCTCCATTGCCTTTGGGTTTTTATGTACACGGGTTGTGTCAACTTTTACTTTTTACTAAAAATAGTTGGTTGTTGTAACTAATCACTGATGTGGCAAAATCTTGGCCATCGGTTGCTCAAATCGATCTTGGCCCTTCATTGTATTTTGAGGACTATAAAAAGGCTCATTCGCCTCATTTGTAAATATACATTAGATTAGAGTTGTTGTAGGAGTAGAGTAGAGGAAGCTCTTTGAAAGTTGGAGAGAACTTGAAATTGTTGTTATCACTTCCAAGATTAATACATTTCTCATTGAAGCTTGGTGACAATTGTGTTGTTTTGGAACGTTGCATGGTTTCTTATTTCTCGAAGATGATTAAGATGTGTTTCCAAGTAGAAGTAGAGTAGATTGGAAAGTTCATTGATATAGTGAATTCATTGTGAAGATATTTGATGAATTCCTAGGTTCATACTTTTGATGGTTTGTCGTTGGCAAGTCATTGTGCAAAGTTAGCCTGAACCTCAACTTATTGCAATAGTTTGATTGTTGATGCTTGTTTGAGTTGCGCCAGCTGTGGATACTCAAATGTGTGTTTGCAATATGAAAATCCTTAGTCACCTTTGGGAGATTGCACTTGTTCTATGTAGTTGAATTCGTCATGGCGAAGTAAAGCTTGTTATAAGGAATTTGTCTATCTTGGCATCATTTATTGTCTCATTGTCCTTAAAAGTAAAGTAGATTCTCTCTAAACCCTTGACCCTTTTTCATTTTCTTTGTAATCCAATTGTGGAATTAGGAGGTTTCCATCCATGAAAAGGAGTAATAAGTCGAGTGAGTGAAGAAGTAAATCCAGCGTAAGTCCCTTTGTGTTAACAACATATCACATTAAATTACTGAGTCTATCCATTGCAAAACATGAATAATGAACCTTGGAGTTGTCTCATTGGATCACATAGTTTAGCCTTTGAGAGACTTTGTTCAAGAGAGGATAGAATACTTAGTATTTTATTCTCCATGTCGCCTTGTGCATAAAAAACACATCAACAGGAACCTGCACCAGTCTAAAGGAATTCATCATTGTGGTCATTAATTCAGCTCTCTCACTTCACCCAACACCCTTACAAATCCAAAATCACTTAGATTTTGGTCATCTCTGATCACCCCCATCTGTTCAAACCTTAGCTTGTGATCCACTATCTTAATCCTTATCCCAAAATCAACATTAATCATCCAAATCCAATCAAAATCCAACCATCCAACTCATCCAACAAATCCAATCCATCACTTTCCAAGGCTAGAATCTAGATCATTTCATCCTCCTCTTGTTTGCATTAGGCTTAAGAACTTGTCCATCTTAAGTTTAGTGTAAACTCAAAATCATCCCACTTGGATAGGCTAGCTTAGGAGCTTAGACTCCTAAGTTAGCGGACTTCAAGAATCTCGTCTTGCTTGGTGCGTCTTGTCTACCCCAAGTAAGACAATCTTGTTATCCCCTTGCTTAGGCTCTTTGTCCACCCTAAATTCGTAAGGATATCGTCTCATCTACACACATAAGAGATCGAGATTTGAGCTTAGGAATATCATCATCCCCCAAACACTTGTCTGCATCATCAAACTTCAATCACATTCATCATTTTATGCTTCCTATCACACGATCACAAGCTAAAAGAAAGATGGATTCTCGTTATCAACCCCTCTCTCCACATGGCTCCACCACAAGCAACATGGAGGGATACATCAACCAACCCGAAATGGGTGAAACATCCATACCACAACACATATATTCCCCCACCTTCGTCGATTTCCTTAACGAAAGAGGATTGCATCACAAATTCAAACAATTCCTTGACAATCACAAGGATGGATTCCTCGAACGCCTCATTGAACATGGAGCACGTCTCCCCCACTCATTTGACCAAGACAAACTCAAAACAATCTTGCATGATAAGCCACCATCACCCATTCACGATCAACCTTGGGGACACGTTCCTAACCCCAACAACCCCGTCTATGATAATCCTTGGGTTAACTTCACTACACTACCAACACCATTCATACCATTGATCAACACATAGGGGGTAGGACCACTTTGTATCGAAACCACCTTATGGTCTACCATTCTATATGCTACCATCCAATTTCTCAACTTCCAACATACCTACTAGTTCAAGTAACGTTGCCCTACCACCCGTGTCCAACATTCCCCAAAACATTTCCAATACCATTGCCATCCCACAAACACTTCCCCCTTTGGTCATCCCACAAAGGATGACTATCACCCAAACAATGTTACCCCCTACTGTACCTTCTCAAACACCTCTCCAATCACAACATCCATTCATATCTCAACCACCCCATCAATCTCAAAATCCCTTAACAAGTTATACGTATCCCACACAAACATATCACTTAACCACTCATCAACAACCCCCCCACGTCACTTCTATGCAACATCAACACATCACCCAACAACAACCACCTTTCCAATCACATCACACGTATCATTCATCTACTCACACCCAACCACAACATCAAACATACGGATCCCCTATCTACTCACAAGCTATGAGTCTACCTTCACACAACCCCCAACAATACACCATCCCACAACAACAATCATCATTTCAACAACAAACACAACCTCCCCTTGCTAATTCTTTCGATCAAGAATGGCAGGAAATGAAAAATGCTCTCAAGAACCTCCAACTAGGGACCTAAAAGAAACATTATAAGTTTGAAGACTTATGTCCCTACCCGTTCGATCGAAACATGATGACCATACCTTTTCCTCAACATTTTGAAATACCCAAATTCGATAAATACAAAGGAAAAAGAGATCCTTGAGACCACATTAAGGAATTCTTCATGGCATGCCAAGAAGTATCCTATGATGATCAATACCTCCTTCGTCTTTTCCCACAAAGCTTAGGAGGTCAAGCTCTAGAATGTTTTATGCACTTACCTTATGGCTCCATCTCCACCTTCGCATACCTATTGGAAAAATTTGTCGCTCATTTCTCGTATAACGTAGAGCATGAAATCACCATGCTCGACCTTTGTAATACCAAACAATGAAATGACGAGAGTTTTGCCGCATACTTACATAGATGGAGAGCCCTTGCTAGTAGGCTACCTTGGACGACACTCGAAAAACAACTTGTCCATATCTTCATCCAAAACTTGAACCAAGAAATGGCCTTCCACTTGCAAGTGCATTGTGCATCCACCTTTGATGAGATCATAGAGAAAGGTGTCACCATTGAAAAGGCCCTTATAGCAAAAGGTTTAGTCAAGATCTACAATAGAAATGACAATGAAAAACCATCCAATGACAAACCTAAATTTTGGGCTAAAAACAAGAATGTTGTAGATGGCACTACCGATTCCAAGTTTATTCAAATAGCCGCTCCTAAATCTAAAGAGACACAAGTTGTACAAAATGTTTCAAACAATGTCTTGGTGCCATCTGGTAAACCAAAACGAAACCTTCCCCACAATCCAAAAAACAAGTACACTCCTTTGGGTGAACCTCTTGAAGTTTTGTTCCAAAAATTAGTTCAAGCCAACAACCTTTTGATGAAAACCAACCTAAATCCGCATGGTACAAGGAAAATGAATATTGTCAGTGCCATCGTATCAAAGGACACTCTACGAGAAAATGCATGAAATTGAAGAACAATATCCAAGATCTCGTGGACTGAGGAGATATCCAAAAAGAAGGAAACAACACATCACCCAATGATGGTTTGGGGGTATACATAGACCTTCTCCCAAACCGCAACAACGCTTCATCATCCAACACATCATCCTCCAACACCAATCCTAATAATCAAGCCAACAACGTCAACTACAACAACGTTCCACCTCCTTATGATAATGTAGTGGGTCATATTGATTTCGACTCCACTCATATCACCACCATCAAAATAAAAAATAAAACCCCCGAATGTGTCATTACCACCCGACGTGGACGTGTAACCATCAAGGGACCACCCCCATCCTCCACCACTACCAATTCGGAGTACAATCGCCTTGACTATCTTGGAAAAACGCCCGCACAAATTTTGATCTTGGAACTCCTTAAGACATCTACCATCCATCGCGACATTCTTGACAAGGCTCCCCAAGAATCCCATGTCCCCATTGACATTCCACTTGTGCAGTTCCAAAATTTGGTGGCCTGATTCTCCTCATCCTACCATCTCACTTTTAGCCAATCTGACATGACACCTATCAACCCCATCCATAATAAAGCACTCCATATAGAAGTCCAAATCTCCAATCACAAAATCAAGAGTCATCTTGGATAATGGATCCGGTTTGAACATATGTACATTAAAATTCATAAAACTTTTGGGGTATTCAGCAGATGCCCTAGAACCTTTGGTCATCTCCATCAAAGCATACGACAACATGAAGCGAGAATCAAAAGGCACTATATGTCTCCCTATCAAAGTGGGTCCCCTCACACTACCCACCCTATGCCACGTGGTTGATCTTGACCTCCCATACAATCTTCTCCTAGGCTGACCATTGTTGCATGCCATGCAAGCCGTCCCCTCCACCTATCACCAATGTCTCAAATTTCCCCATAACGACATTGAAGTCACTATTCTTGTTGATCAACAACCATTCGAGTATTGTAAAGCTTTGGAGATTGTTTATGATAGACAATTTCATTGCCCAAGTACCTATGGGGAACACCTCAAAGACCCTTCATCCACCCCATCCACTTCATCTAATCCTTCATCCACTCAATCCACTACATCTGATCCATTGCATGCCTCCACCTCTTCATCTACACCAACCCCCAAAATATCCTAGGTCAAGATCATAGACAAAGGGTGTGGTGAATATGAGCTTCATAACGCCTTCCATGTGGGACAATTGCCTTTGTCCCCTGCTCCCATGGTCGTCACCTACACAAAAAGGCTCAAGAACAAAAGCACAAGATTGATGACAAAATTCCCTTCATTCCAGCACAAGTCTCCCGAGATGAAGAAGCTGCTGAAGCATCCTTGAATGATTGGTTGTATCGTGATGAAACCTGTCCACCTACGGCAGACCTTGAATACTTCCAACAAAAATATCCTGTACCATTTCAAATATGCACCAAAATGCCTTATCATGGAAAAGGACTTGGCCTCAATGAACAAGGTTCTACCGAACCTATTCTAGTGGACCCTACGTTACCCAAGCAATATGTCAAGTATTTTGGTTTAGGATACACACCGCCCACTGTGACAATCTGTGGACCAACAAAAACTTCAGTAGATGTGGTCGAATCCTCTTCTACTGTTAAAACATTGCATCGAGTGTCATCATAGCTTCATGCGAAGATCTTGACCTTTCATGTCTCTTCCCTGACAACGTCATTTTCCTCATAGACCTTTCCCTCATCCATCCCCACCTCATTGATTGGGATCAACAAGGACCACTACCTCTCGACACATTCCAAAATGACGAGGCTCTCTCTCCATTCCTAGAACTCCGCGACAACTCACAATATGACATATGCTTAAATGTTGATGCCTACTTTGGGGAAGAGGAGATCCTTAGTCCAAATAAAAAATCAAAAAATAGAAAATCATCCCCTAGTGAAAACCTCTTTGAGGCGCTATCGGACATAAAAGAGAAAAATAAAGACGTATCTCCTGGTGAAAACCTCTCTGAAGCGCCAGGAGATGAGGAATTCCGTCTTCCCTCGACACTTCCATATTGGCAAGAATCTTTCACAATCTTGATCGAAGGCACACAAGAAATCAACTTGGGAACCGAAGAGCAACCTAAGATCACCTACCTCGCAAAGACTCTTGTCATTAAAGAAATCCCAATCTTTCAGTCATACCCCATAAGGCACTAGATGTCTTTGCTTGGTCCTACGCAGATATGCCAGGTTTGGATCCTTCCTTGGAGGTCCATCATCTTGTGATAGATCCAGAAGCACAATGAGTTAAACAAAACTCTGCAAGATGCATCCTCAAGTCGCCCTTCTCATCAAAGAAGAATTGCAAAAGCTATTCGAGGTAGGTTTCATTCGCCCTATAGACTACCCTGAAAGGGTCTCCAACATTATTCTAGATGCTAAGAAACTTGGGGGCATCCGAGTGTGTACAAATTTTTGAGACCTAAACAAAGTATGTCCAAAAGATGACTTCCCACTTCCTAATATCGACATCATTTTGGATTTAATGGCTGGACATGAAATGCTCTCCCTCATGGATGCATTCTCTGGGTATAATCAGATCATAATTGCTCTTGAAGACCAGCATAAAATAGCTTTCACCTATCCTTGGGGTACCTACTATTGGCAGGTCATGCCTTTTGGTCTTAAGAATGCAGGGGCAACATATTAACGCGCTATGACAACCATTTTCCATGACATGCTCCACAAAGACATGGAAGACTATGTAGATGATCTCTTTGGTAAATCAAGAACAAGAAATGCACATCCTGAGGTCTTGGAAAGGATCTTTGAATGCCTTAGAGAATAAAAGCTACGGCTCAATCCTAAGAAATGTGTCTTTGGCGTCACATTAGGCAAACTTTTGGGGTTCATTGTCTCTCGCAGAGGTATTGAAGTAGATCCGACTAAGGTCACCACTATTACAGAAATGCCACCACCAAAGACTCTCAAGCAACTTCGTAGTCTACAAGGCAAGCTTCAGGCTATCCGAAGGTTCATTGCTCAACTCGCAGATAAATGCCAACCATTTTCCCACTTACTCTGCAAGGAAGTACATTTCAAATGGGATCAAAACTGTCAACAAGCATTTGACCGCATCAAGGAGTACTTGGCTTCACCCCCAGTCCTTATGGCACCTATCCCTGGAAAATCCTTACTATTGTACATATTCACCACTTCAGTAGCATTGGGGGCACTTTTAGCACAACATGATGGAACTGGTCATGAAAGGGCTATATACTACATTAGCAGGACTCTTGTCAGCTATGAGCTTAATTATTCACCCATGGAATGAGCATGTTTAGTTGTCGTCTTCAGTTCCCAAAAACTATGACACTACATGCTAAGCCACTCAGTCAAGCTCATCTCAAAGGTCGACCCTCTTAAGTACCTACTTTCCAGGACTTCACTCACAGGACAAATGGCAAAATGGGTGATGTTACTCAACGAGTTTGACATTGAGTATGTTGATCGAAAAGCCATCAAGGGACAAGTAGTGGAAGACCAATTAGTTGAAGCACCTCTCACCGATCATCAACCTCTCACTATTGACTTTCCAGATGAATCTATCCTTGCAACAATAGAATCAACAGTTTGAAAATTGTACTTTGATGGATCCTTCACAAATCATGGTTCAGGGGAAAGAATACTTTTGGTAACGCCACACGGAGACTACATTCCCAAACCATACAAGCTTGCATTCCCTTGCACAAACAATGTGGCCGAATATGAAGCCTTGATCATTGGTCTTAAAACAATAGATGAATGGAACATCCAACAATTGCAGGTCTATGGAGACTCCCAATTGGTTATCAAACAGGTCAATGGTGAATACCTCACTAAGGATGACAAACTGGTTCACTATAAACAAATGGTTGATGAGTACAAGTTGTTCTTCATCTACATTCAGTTTGAGCAGGTACCCCAAATACACAACAAAGCAGCTGATGCCATGGCCACCATTGGGTCCCTCATAGATATGCCTCATGATAGTCATCAGTGTGAGGTTCTTGTGGAACAACTTCTCATGCTAGTATATCAAGTTGTTGAGTTGGAATTTGTATGTGAGATTGTTGGTCCTGAAAATCCTTGGTACAATAACATTTATGTCTATATCCAACATCACACCTTCCCACCTAACTCTTCTTGCAAACAACATAGATCTCTCATCCGTTGAGCCTCTCGCTACACCATTCTTGTCGATACCCTTTATTGTCGAAGCTATGATGGCACTCTCCTACGATGTTTAAACATGAAAGAGGTTTCCCTCGCACTACACAAAATCCACGCAAGTATCTGTGGTGCCCACATAAGCGGTATTGCCCTATCCAAAAAACTCTTACGTATAGGATATTACTGGCCAACAATGAAGCATGATGCATGTGAATATGTGAAGAAATGTAAGCCTTGTTAGCAGCACAAAGATCTCATACATGCTCCCTCTCAGGCATTGCAACAAATCACCACACCATGGCCCTTTTCTCAGCGGGGCCTAGATCTCGTTTGCAAGATTCACTCACCCTCTTTTGATGGACACAAATTCATCATCACTGCCACTAAGTACTTTACCAAGTGGGTTGAAGCCATTCTTCTCACTTTTACCACTGGTACCCAGATCGCCAAATTCATCCTTTACCACATCATTTGCCATTATGGCATCCCATCTGCCCTTATCACAAACAATTGTAAACCATTCAAAAACAATGATGTTCATGCCCTTTGTGAACAATTCCACATTCAACATCATTGGTCCACTCCATATTATCCCCAGGGGAATGACCAAGCCGAGGCAACTAATGAAACCTTGGTCAAAATCCTCAAGAAAGTTATCAATGAAACTGGTTGTGACTGGCACGTCCACATCCATCCTGCCCTTTGGGCCTACCGCACTAGCATCCACACTCCTACTATAGCCACTCCATACTCACTTGTCTTTGGAGCCGAAGCTATCTTGCCAATCGGGGTCGTATTGCCCTCCTTGCGCATCTCTTTGCGTAATGTCATCAATGAAGAAGATTACCGTGTTGCACGCCTCCAAGAGTTAGAGCTATTGGATGAACGATGCCTCAATGCCTTGAATCATCTCCAAGCATACCAGAATCAGCTTCACAGATCCTATAACAAGAAAATCCGTGCCAGAGAATTTGCAGTAGGTAACCTGGTCCTAAAAGAAAATGAAAGTAATCTCTCAGAACGAGACAAGAAGGGGAAATTTGAACCTAATTGGTTGGGTCCCTATGTGGTCATAGCTAAATATGGTTTAGGAGCATATCACCTGTCCACTCTTGAAGGAGAAGAGCTTGAAGAACCTATTTATATCATCCACCTAAAGCAGTTCCATAGCTAGGCCGCTGAATACCCCAAATCAAAAATACAAAAAATAAAAAAAAATGTCAAAAAATCCAAAAAAATCAAAAAAGTAAAAAAATGTCATTCATCCTATGGTGAAAACCACTTCTCGTGGCGCCTTGGGCAAGTACCATGATGAAAACCTGTTTATAGGCATCATGTGTAATCTCAAACCAGATCCATTATTCATCCATCCTCCCACGATCACTACATCCATCATCCCACCCATCCACTTCATCAACTTATCCCCCCCATCAGCTATCCCCGCTATCTGAGCTTCCACCCTTCCCCTACTTTCATCATTTTTTTAAAGAGACTGAGTAACAGAAAAGTAGAAATCCCCCACACCATCGACCCTCACACTCCCACACTCCCAGCTTATCCTAACCTCCTTGATCACTCACCCCGCGGTTCATCTCGTGGTTTTATCACATCATGTCTTTGCACCTCCAACCAGTCCCCTGGTTGATTACCCTATCCCTCCATCATCCACCTAGTCCACCACCTCATCCTAACCTCCCTTGATCACTCATCCTTGAGTTCATCTCGTGGTTTTATCACATCACGTCTTTGCACCTCCAACCAGTCCCCCGACTGATTACCCTATGCCCCCATCATCCACCTAGTCCACCACCTCATCCTAACCTCCCTTGATCACTCATAGCTTGTTGATCACACTTGACATCATCGCAACACGCTTGCTACTCATACTATCAAAGTGTTAAACTCTCACCCAAATCATAGACTACAAGATCAAGCCTTAACCACAACTTATGGCCTATATACCTCTCTGCGATCATCCATAGATCCCTGCCTTACAGATGCATCCTTCCTACAATAGGCAGAATCCTCAATCTACACACATCTTGGCAAGAGATATAATGGTTATCTGTTTGGTCAGTTGGTCTTTTGGTTATTGATTTTATCTTTTGTTCCATTCTTGGATTTCTTCCAACCTACCTTGATCTTCATATATCATGGTACGTGGTGGAAAATCTAGAATGGGGCATGGTCATTGCTTTTGTATGTTGTGATTGTGGGATGTTCTCATTACTCCAGTTTCATATTCATATCTTGTGAACGTTGGGATCGGTTCTTACATATTAGTTTTCTTTTGCATCTAAGGTTCTTCATACCTTTTGTGCACTAAGGGCTTATGCTCTAAGCCCCCCCTCATTCACCTAGACAAGGTTGTACTATCTTGGGCATGTATGGGATCATCATATTGTTTGTATAGTCAAGTCCAATGCATGTGATACATTGTCACTTTGGTTCCTCATACCCTGGTGCATAACATCTCATGCTATATCAACATAAGTGATCATAATTTTAGCATAATTTCTAATACATTCAAAAATCCCTTTTATCCATACATCCTACATACCCTCCTATTATCACTTCCCGTCTCATATGTTGCTCCAAGTTTCATTGAAAAAATCTTCATCTCTCCCCCACCTATTTTCTTCTACCATCCCCCTATTCAATTTGTCCATCTATTCGCCTCTTTCACCCCTTCTTGACCATTCCTTGTGACCATTTTCAAACCTTAGGCATCATGATCAACAAATCAAACCATTTATCCATTTATCATTTATGTCCAATTCATCCATGTCATCCATCTTATTTGCATTTCATTATCATTTTGCATTCATGTACCATTATCATCCATAATATATGTTTATTAATCTAAACATATGTTCATTATCATTTAGCATTCATGTACCATTATCATCCATAATATATGTTTCTTAATCTAAACATATGTTCATTATCCATTTGCATTTCATGACATTACCATTTCCATTAATTCATTTCATTATCATATATCATACATCCCTTTCATTATCATTTTACAGTATCATTAGTCCATTTTCATTACATTCCATAATCATTAGTGACCCATTTACATTAGATACTAGTTCATTATCATTACCTGTTACATCCCATTAGTATCCACTCTCATTAGATCCTCCTTTTATCCATTTTATTTTAATATATGTCCATATCATTATCCACTTGCATTCCATTAGTTCGTCACGTTATTATTCATCCCTTTTCATTAGTCCATTTCATTATCATTTGGTTCAAAAGTTTATTTCTTTATCATATATATCCATTTCATTATCACTGCATTCATTCATCAGTGTTATCTTCATTACATTCATTATGACCTTTCATGTACATTAATCAATTAATACACCCATTTTTATTATCATTACATTCGTCCATTTTTATCCATTCATCCATATCATTTATCCATTTGTACTCATTAGTTTATCCATCCATTTGCATTAATCTATTTTTGTATTCATTAATAATATATGTTTATTGGTCTAATTATCATAGATCCATCTCATTACCATTAGTTCATTTCCTTATCAGTCCATTATCCATATGCATTTCATAAACACACATGCATCATAACATACATCCATAATATCAAAATCCATGCCATAAATTAACATCCTGCATATCACCCAATCATGTCATATATCCACATCCCTAATATCAAAAATCCATAACATACATCCATATCATGCATAACATACATATATAACCCACATCATAATCCATTCCCAAACATACATACATCATGCGTCCATCATGATCCATGTCATACGTCGTAAACCATGTCATCCTGCATATCAAATACATCATCACTCATGTCATACATCAAATCATATCATCCTACATATCAATGAACCATACCCATGTATCCATATAACCGTGCATACATACATAATCCATATCCTGCATATCAATGCATGTCATACATTATGAATCATAACATACATATACTATATCATAATCCATAAACATAAATAAAACACATAAACACAGTCCATATCATCGTGCAAGTCCCATCTCATATAAACATCAAAAAATGATCATGATACAAAGGTCTTGATGAACTGTCAAAATACATATATACAATCAAAACTCAAAGTCTACAGCCCCTAGGCGGAACTATCCCTCTGTGATGTCCCTGACTGGGACGACCCTGCTCCTCTCTATGGTGGTGGCCCCATGGCCTGATGTCCTACATGTCCAGGTACTGGTGCCTATGCCTGTAAAGGCTGTTGCACTGACCTCTCTGACTGGCTAGTCCTCCTCGAGCTTGAAGCCCCTAATCGGCTTCGAAAGCTCCCCCTCTATTTGACTGGCACCAAGCACTCATACAATGTCCTAGAGTGTTGAGCCTCCCTCTCGGCCTCATAGGCCTCCTGCTGCACTGATCTGAACATGTTAGCCATCCCTTGCCCTAGTGCCTGGCAGGCCTGATCACATTTTTGCTAGTACCACTGCACCTATCCCTACAACTATAATACATGGGCCTGTAGTTGAACAATCTGCCCATCGCCCTGGCCCTATGCTAGTTGCCCCTGTAGCTGCACTACCTGTGCCTGTAACTGTTGCACCTGTCCATGCAGCCTCACAACCTCTGTTGTTGCTCCACCATCACCATCTCCGTCTCCTCCATCGTCCTCATCATTATTGACCTCCATCTCGACAATCTCCACATCCTCCTCCTCCTCTCCATCATCACTATCCCCTCCTGCCCCTGTCATGTCACTTGTCCTAGGGCTCCCTGGCCTAGTGGTACTGTCAATCAAATTGGCCTCTCCTGTGCCCAACATTGGTCAAATAAAGTGGTGGTACCTACATCTACTACATCAGGCATTAGGTCCCACGCGCTAGGCTGCAATCCATCAAACTCAGCTATAATCGATAGTGGGTCGATCGGTGCACCCCACCATGGTGCCTTTTCCTGAATCTGAGGGAATATGGCATGCTCCTATGGCACACCCTGGGTGATCTTGAACTGCCTAGCCACCTGATCCAGCATGTACCTATCAATGATCTGCTCGGTACATCCCATCAGGTACCGAGGCTAAAAAATATATGCTAGTTGGATGGTGTCATCTGACCACGTCTCACACCCCCGCCAGGGCCTCCAGATCACCGAATGAATATCATTGATGACCCTCCTCCAATATCCCAAGTCTCCCAACCTGTGATGTTGTAGTGTCCCGCCATAGGTAAAAACAAATGGGTGACTTCTCTCCTAGTCCCTCACTGTCATAGGCCTGGTGATGACGACGTGCTCCCACGCCCAGATGTGCAGCAGTGTCACCCCACATCCCAAACTGGCTCCTCACCTATATACCACTGCATCCATGTCATGGTACAAGTGCACCAATACACACAACCCCCATGCATACACCACCCCATCCCTGGACATCCTCAACAACACCATCTCCCATCCCACCAGAAACCCCCTAGACCTCCTATCTGGTATCGGTGTCCCTGCAATAATCCCTGCCACGAACAAGGGCAATGGGGACAACCTTCCCATCGCTTGGGCATATCTCATCTCAGTCCTCCCCGCGTCGAATGGAACCACCGTTGGGGCAAATACCTCCTTAATGAATCAAGCTCCTCATCCATGGTCATATACAACCCTCTCCCCATGTATGCGGATCTATAGGATCCTCCATACATCCTCGAGAGTGATTGTCATCTCTCCTATGGGCAATTGTCATGTCCCTTTTTCCAAAAATAACACTTACTAAAAATAGTAAGTCCTCACTGTTCCAAGATAGTAAGTCAAAGGTAAAAGGACAACTTTGGAAAATATTATTATTTAATATTTATATTGTTCCAATGCAATATTCATACCTTGGACAATTAAATATTAAATTAATAAATATTTTAGTGGTGCCAACACAAGTGAGGTGTGTTTGTCGAAAATAGCAGGTCAAGATTACAAGGTTACATTGGGAAATAATATTTATTTAATATTATGTTGTTAGGTGCAACTTCCAAATCCTAGCAAGTAAATATTAAATAAATACATGTGTAAAGCAAGTCATTGAGATTTATGGAGCAAAAAAGCAAATTTTTTATGTTATGGGAAATCTCTCCATTTATGGCTTTTTTGGTTGAACCGACAACTTGGAGTGGTGGAGTTTTTTAGAAAAGATTATTTTGGGAATTAATAATGCTTTTCTAGCAAGCATGGCATTGGGATTTAGGCACCCAACTTAGAAATAACATATAAAAAAAAAGGCTTTCATTTTGAGGGATTATTGTTATTTGATCATCTTTCTTCACAGAGTTGTTTAGCTTGTGTATTTTTAGTGAGTGATGTATCCATTGAAGTTGGAGACTCTTGGGCATTTGTTTGAGGGTTTCAGATTGTCTAAGGCCATTTAGCTTAGGATATCAAAGGGTAATCTCATCCAGAGGTTACCAATTGTGCATAACAGATTTGAACAGATTTTCAGTGGTTTGGTGTGTAGGTTGCATTTGTGTTTGTGGAGTTTGGAGATTTAAGAGTTTGTGGGTTTGCTGTTGTTGCATTTTTTATGTTTGTTGTACCTATTGCTGTACATATTCTGTACTTCATCTATTCCAGGGACCAATTTTTATCCGGAGACATTTGGGTGGATATTTTGTAATTTTTTTGAGTTTTCGGGTGTCTTGTGGAGTGCATAATTTGTGTTGTTGTTGGTATTTCTTTGTAGAACCTTGCTGTAGGTTTTATTTTATGTAGAAAACATGATTTCAAGGGTTTTAATTAGAAAATTTAATTAAAATCATATTTTGGGGTTTTGGCACATTTTTTGGTGCATAGTTGTTATTCAACAGTGTGTATTTCAACAAATTATGGTGTAGTTTGCAGTCAATATTTGGAGTTTAATGTAGAATGTTGTTGTTGTTCTAAATAAGTATTTGAGACATGTATACATTCATTTGCATCAGAAAAATAACATAAAATTAGTATTTAAGTGTTCGCAGTAGTTTGGGGTTTCATTGGTTGTTGGCAGTTTTGTGGGTTTTATGTATAATTCCAAAAATCAATTGTTGGGTGAATATGAAATTAATTATTCTCATATTATTGTATAATTTGAAAATCTTATATTTGGAACATTACAACAACAGGAACGCACATTGCTCTTACTATCACCTCTCGACCAGGGCTGTCATCATGGCCCTATGTGCTTGGATTGCTAACATCTTTAAGATCCACCTCAATCCCACCAATAGTAAGAAGAATTTCTCTGTGGAATCTAGCTGGTCCCACAGCATCTGCATCGGTGGTTGTCCCTCATGCGACTTTAGAATGTCCACATCATCCTGCACACATTTCAATGCACTTCATTAAGTCTTCTTTATCTCCTGGGCACTAATCCCTACTTCCTAGGCGTTGATTCAGACTCGGTGTTAATCATTGGTGCTTAGGCGCTAAACCCCTCATTTTCGGTGCTAATCCCTTAGTCTAGGTGTTAATCGCCAGACTAGGCACTATTTTATCCTCAACACTGAGTTAGCCATTTTCGGCGCTAAAGCTTTTGTATAAGTGCTAGTTTACCCTTTTAGTGCCCGCTTTGTAGGTGCTAATCCTCACCCTCTCGGCACTAATTGCCAAAGTAGGCATTGGACCCTGTTCGGTGCTAAATCCGCCATTTTGGGCTCTAAACCACCCCCTTCCTCCTTGCTACCCTAGGCGTTAAACTGTCTTGCCTCAACGTTGATCGCTAGATCAAGCGTTAAGGTCGGTCTAGGTGCTAAACCCTCGTGTCGGGCCGCTAAACAGGACCCCTAGGCGCTAAACCACCTACTTTAGCACCTCTCCTCTACCCAATTTAACCTAGCATTTATTGCGCCCATCTACCCCAAACCCAAATCACAAAGTGTCATTAGAGCACTTACTGGGTTGCCAAGCCACCGCAGGTCGTAGATACTCCTGCACTCACTCCGCTCGATGCTCCTCTCGTGGGATTCGTCTCATATTCTCTCACTTAGTTTTTTCTTCTCTAATCACAAGTTTACACTTAGTAATAAGACAAATGAGAAGAATGGGCCCCCCATACCTTTATATGCTTCCCCTGGAACCCTAAATTCTCCCTCTAAGCCCCGATTTTCACCCCATGTCCCCATTTTTCTCCCCCCCAATCCCGTCATCTCTTCCCTGTCCATCCTTTTTCCACTTTTCTCTCCCCATATACCCCTTCTTCCTCTTTCAAGACATCAATTTTTTTTAATTTTTTCCACTGATCTCTCAAGGGGGCATCATATCACCATCTTTTCTTCTCCCATCAATTGACTGGGGCATACACATCATTCAAATATTCTTTGATATCTTGTCAATCCCCGATAGTAATGATGCCATATCAAAGAGGGGCAAAATGTAGACACCTAAAATTGGTCACAATCTCCTCCATCCATTATCCGCACACTAAACCTTTCCAAATATGGTAATTCACACTATTCTACCTAACACACGTGTTAATTAAACAATTTATAATTATTTAATTAATATGTCCTCGCTTTTCCCCATTGCCAAAAATCAATTTCTTTTACTATAGTTCAAAAAATTGAATATTTTAAAAGACTATAGTTCATGTGCACTCCTAAAATTAAATAGATATGTCTATTTATTTAATTTCGTATTTTGTGCACTTTTGATTACTTTTAGTAATTATCATTATTTTCTTCCTAATCATGTGCTCATGGGTTAATTAAAAGTAACCTAAAATTACATCTCCCTATGTTTCTAGAAGTCCATTTGTCATTCAATGTACATGCATGTACATGACAAGTGGTACTTTAGAAATATGGGGAAATCTTCCAAATAGTTCCATTTGACCTATTTTCTTCTCACCCACTCCAAGTGTTACTATTCATGAAATTTAAAATTCCATGTGGCAGTATTCCTCCACTATTCATCTAATTTTAAATTTCATGTGTCCTCTCATGCCAAATTTAAAATTCTCACAAAATTTGCCATACCTTTTCATAAATGAGACCTTACATGTCATACACTTACCTCATCCTAGCCATCCATCCATTCAACCATTCAATTTCATCCATTTATCTTCCCTTGAATCTTGGAGCACCCTTCTCATCCAACCTCTTTGTGACACTTGTCTAATTCTCCTTGCTTGAGGATCCTCAAGCAATGTGAGCCCTTGATCTTCCAATTCAATCCTAGCCCCCCATCCCCACCTCCAAAAATCTATAAATTGAGTTCTCCCCATCCATTTTCAATAAGCAATTTGAATGTAATGAAATTCTGCCACCTTGAGCACTAACATGTAATGTCCCCTTTTTGAGCAAGCATCAGAGTTGGTGGTTTAACCTATCATCAGGTCCTCGTAGGCTAATAATGGTGTTTAGAGGGCCCGGTGTTGGTGTTAGCTAGCTCCTCAGTTGGCAGTGTTTTCATCTTCAGTTCCTTAGCTTGTTCAGAGGTTATGATATGCAGGGTGTTTTGGCTCCGTTTTTTATATACTTACTATTTATAGTAAGTCAGTGTGTTGATAGAGGCCAACCTTACTATTTATAGTAAGGCACTCTGGTTAGCAGTGAATGCAGTGGGTTACCTCCTAGTGAAGTCAGAATTGATTTACGATGGTTAATGATGGAGTTATAATATTATAATTATTATTAAAGTTATACTTTAATAATAATTAATTATTAAGTGCATATCATTAATGAATTAAGTGGACTTTATTTAAAAGGGGGATTTAAATGCTTTTAAAAGTATACTTTATATTAAAGTTGTCACACTAGGAGATGGGCACCCTCATGGAGAAATAAGGGTTTAAAACATAAAATAATAAAATATATCTCGTCTTCTTAGGCGTGGGGAAAAGAGGAAGGATAAAAGGCAAGTATGGGCTCATTTTGAGATTATGCTTGGATTATTATTTACTCTCTTGGTTTTGATATTCTCGTGCATTCTTGGAGCTTGAAGAGCTTTGAGGGTTTGGACTAGACTTGCTGAGATGAACACCTCGGTAAGATCGCATTCTTCGTGTGTAAAAGACCACATCAGGAAGGAATATTGGAGGCTTCATTCAGGAGATTCATTTGAGCATTCAGTTGATTCATTTTGATAGAGTTTTGAGCTAGAAATGGATATATTTCGTGAAGATTTCATGTGCAGCTGAGAAGAAAGGATTAGTGACAGATTGGTGATAGTTTGAAGGTGATTTGTGAGATTTGAAGACTGCATTTATCTTTATTGCTGGATGTACCTTTGTTGGAACAGGTTGTACCATATTTGGAGGGTATTGTGCAGATTTTATGTGGTTTTTGGTGCCTATTCTCATATTAACTAGGTCGCTGGGAATCTGCAACTATAAACAATCTAAGATAGAGCATTTAGAGAAGGATTTGGTACCATTTATTGCTGGTCACAGCTTACAGCAAGGCCGTACAGGTTGAATAGGGATGTGGATACTTTGTGTGAGGATTCTACTCCATTTTGTGGTCTCTATCTTCTCTATCCTTGGCGCCCAGAGTCATATTTCCATCTATAGTATTGATACTTGAGATTTCTTGCATTGTATGTGGATTTTGGTGATGTTTCTATAGCTTGTAATGTTGGTCCCAGTCCGGCAGAAAAACGAAATTGAAGATTCTCAAATGGATATGTCACTATAATTTATATTTTGGCATAATACAATCTGGTTCTTCGTTCTTTTGTTGATATATGCTTTATTTTTTCTGTGTTTTGGTTATATGCTCTTTATTCTATGTTTTCAATGCAAAAACCAAACATGCAAAAATGCACATGAAACCCTAAACCAAATAGCATTCAGAAAAGGGAAAAAACTTGGCACAGAAAACCTTATCCGACAGTGTATGTTACATAACATTTTAGCATTTTAGCATAAATCCATAGCAATTAAGACACATCAAGAACTAGGCATAGTCAATTAGGGTGAAATTCGTAGTAGTTTATGTGCTTAGCTCTTCTAGTCTTATCTTGAGGTTGCATTTGATTGTAGATGGAATAGGTTGAGTGATTTGGCTTGTTCCCCATAGTCTACTCTCTAGTGTACACAACGATAATTAGGCATTGTGCCTGCATATGGAGCATCCCACATGAAACCTTCAATCAACACAAATTAATCTCTCCCTTTGAATCAACAATGCATGCACAAGAAAAAAAATTGTATACAAGTGACAATGGCATTTGCTAGGGGTACCTACGTCAACATAAAAAGGGCTAGTATACGAGCCAAGAACATTTGTGTGCCCAACCACTAGCGCAAAAGAATGAGATATAATTCCCACACAAATGAGGTTCCACCACTTGTTCACTAAGAATAAAACATGATTACACCCTAATCATATGGTGGGGATCTACAGTTTGGAGTGACTGAATCATTCCCTAAGGATACATCTCTCTTTAACCATAAGACCAAGTCCAACTCTTCTAGAAGACCACTAATCTTCAACAAGAAGGGGAGTTGTTCCACTCCTTCCTTCACTAGTCTATTTGCCACAAGATTGCCTTCTTGAGGCAATGATTAAATTCAAGATATTCAAAATTAGCTTTGAGAAGAAGAGCTTAGTAAGGCTTTTTAATTTCCAATCCTACAATGAATTATTTTTTAATCCATTAATAATTAATAAGGTGAACCTCAAGATAGTCAAAACTAGATGCAACTACCAATGCAGGAGCATCCGAGTTTATGCATAAACTGTATTGCCCAAAAATAATAGTAGTTTAATTTTGTTTTTGTTTCATGTATGTGTTGTAGGGAATCTTGGAGGCCAATAAGATATTATTTCTTCAAAAAGTTTATTCAAATTTCTCTATTAAAATCAAACTCGCTGTAGGTGGTCATGTGGGGTCCACAAGTGTGGATCTAGGCACAAGTGATGAATGTTTTATGGCTGAGGTCGATTAGCTATCTTGGCTAATTTTGTGTGGTCCACACTTACCTCTTTTATCTTGGTGTGAGCTTGTGAGTTTAGGACCTGCAATATTCTACTGGGACCTGCTTGATAGCTTCTTGGATGTGGGGTGAGATGCACATGAGGACAAAATAAACAAATAAAAAAACATGATACAACTTGAGTTGGCCTATTGGTGAAAAACTTGTCCTCGTTAAAGAGAGGTTACAAGTTCGAATCCTATAGGGCATAAGGTATGTATGCCTCATATTAGAAGCACAATTAGGTGCCTCCTGCATACTGGGAGTATGGGGTAGTCTCATATGTTATAAGCCACCTGTAGACCCAAAATCAGGTCACTTGCCATTGTAGACTAAAAAGATTCCATTCCTTTCTGGGCTTTGCATCACCTTGTTTGTTGATTGGTTACACTTGTTGGGGCCCATGTACTTTGTCCTTTTTAGGTTGGGTTTTGCTAGACGGTTACCATGGACCCACACATCTTTCAACCTTCTAAAGTACAACAGAAGGAATATTTACTCCTAGGCAAGTGATGTCAAAGTGGGGGTCTGCTCGTTTCATTTATTGGATTGTGTGGGGAGTTGGAGTCTTTATGACTCTCATGGCACCATATTTAAAAAGGGAAGTGAATCACATATTATGATAGAAGGGTGAAAAAAAGGATGTATAGGAAGGAAGAGTTGTCTTCTTGGTTGGGTGATGCTATTTTGTGATGTTCACAACATTAAGCTGTAATATTTAGAAGTTTAGTAAGAATCAAATTCATATGTTATTGCTTTCTAGTTGATTTTTTTATGTGATATAGTTGTTACAAGTTTTGATTGACTTTCATTAGACACCCAGAGCTTGTCTACATCACAATTCAATCTCATTCAAAACTATCAATACTTCCACTTAATTGTTCATTTTATAGCCAAGAAAGAATCAAGCCTGTTTGACAAAACTACCATTTTCCAATCTAAAAACAATCCCAACATGCATAGGGTTCAGAATCCCTCTAGTAACACCATTAAAATTTATTTTAACATTCTCAAATCTTGGAGGTATCCAATGCACCTTTTTGCATCTAAGTTTTTAATTGATTATCCCATTAATAAAGGAGGGGGGGACAAAGATTCAATAAATTTAAGATGCTCAATTCCAAAACAGAAAGACTCGATTGAATTTTAGCCAAAGGATTCTTTGTATAGGAGGAAGTAATAGTAGAGATTTTATTCCAACATATTTCCCAAGAAATTGATTTCTCATTAAAAATCCCTTGATTTCTTCACACCAAGATGCCCCAAATAGTACATCTAAAGGCAATGTGCCACAAAAGAAAAAAAATTAGAGGTCCCTGCGAGCCAATTGCTAATATGATGTTTGAAGCTAGTAGGAAAAACTAAACTATCTTGAGACACAACAAATTTGCACTAAGGAGCAATGTAACAACAAATGGTTTATCGATTCTTCTACATAGTGACAATACATAATAAGAGGGACTATAGGAACCTCTATTGCAAAGGCTATCTTAAGTGAATTCTAATAACCCTAGCAAGCCAAAGAAAAGAGTTATACTTTGGAGGAGTGTCTTTGCTCTAGATCACTTGTTCAATCATTCTCACAAAGGAGGGAGGTCTGATATTCCACAATATTTTGTAACACAAATTAACTTGATACTTGTTAGTTAGATTATTAATCCAAATCAATAAGTCCTCTTTATTTAAAACAAAGAATTCTCACTTCAACAAATTACTCAAAATGGATTTTTGATCATGTTGGTGTGAATGTGGTTATTTTGTAACCGGTTCTTTTCTAGGACCTATTCACACCTAGGTTGTTAATATTACTCAGGGCACTTTTAGGGCACACTTAGGATAGTTATCTCTTTGTGTCTCATATCATATGATTATGACACTTGTCATAATCCTATGTAGTCCTAGGTCTCACCTTGCCTTTATAAGCAAGGCTTCTAGATTATACATTATGTATCTTGTATATTGGATCTTGCATGCTATTGTATACTTGTATCATTCTTTGTTGCTTCTCTCTTATGTGTGGAAGTTTATTTGGTGTTGCAGATTATTTTTGGTCTTGGTGGTGACTTCAACATAGTATTAGAGCTTTGATTCTTGCAAACCCCTTCTTGATTTGAAGAGATTCTGCCACCATCCTACTATGGGTGCATCTTGGTCCAGATCTAATCCCATGGTTATGTCTAGAAGGGCCAAATCTATATGGATTGACTATAAACATGACATATTTATGTTATAGTCATATTAGAGATTTTTCTGGTCCTACTCAATCGTACCATGTTTGTACCATCCTTGAGCAAGCACTTACATCATCAATATATTCTCTGTGGGATGGCATATCTTTGTCACGACCCTAATTGGTTGCAAATTTAAAAGTGCTAATATGTATGAGGACTATTGTTGGTTGGAATTTAGTAAAATAAAGGTAACAACAATTGGTTATTGAAGTCCTAGTTAATACTGGTGTAACTTCTTTTGTATGGCCTTGACACAAATTATGAGCTATGAATGAAGGTATAAAATGTTCCATTGTGTAATCGATTTCTTCTTGGGTATGATTACTCTCTTCATGGTAGTTCCCTTAAGATTTATTGTGGTAACCAAGTAGTGAGAGTTGTTGGTTTGAGCACTTGTATGTATGGCACTGCTTGGGCCTTGGGTTTTCGAAACCTTAGAGACTTTCAGGAGGAAATCTAATCTAAGGGGAGGGGATATAAGGCCCAGCCTTACCATAACTATTGTAATGCCTGTGTCTCTTGGTGAACCCTTGTATCTATTTTGAATGATCTCTTGCTTCCTTCACACCATATGGAAAATGTGTGTTCTTACGATAATAATTAGATTTGAGAACCTTCTATACTAAAATCGATATGAATGTGGGTAGCAATCTTTAAACAAAATAAATAATTATCCTTATGACATCATTAGTGAATTAGAAATGTGGGTATGTACAATCGATCATGGTCTATATATAGACATAGGATGGATTATATTGTCACAACATGGCTACATTCGTAGGAATATAACATAGGATGATGAGACCACTATGGTCATTATAGGTGTAAATGTTCATTCTCAAAAAATATTGATGTTATGTATACCTTAGATTCCCTTCTAGAGAATTTGTAGGCTAATTTGTCATAGTTTTCGTATTAAATTATAAATTAAAATTTATTAAACAATATATTTTTTTAAATTTTATTAGTAATATTCTATATTTCTTATTATTATTTAAAATAATTTAAAACAATTATAACTATTATTTTTTTTGCTTATATAAATTGTTACCATGATATTACAATCATTAATTATATCATTAATAATGTTTCTTTTATTACTATAAGTATTACGGTGTAATTTCTAATTATTAATAACCATTAATTATATTATTATAATTATTACTAGGTGTTACTAATTATTAATAATTGTTAATAATATCTCATTTATCAATATGATAGACACTAATGTTATTATATTCAAAGAGGAGAAAAAAAATGAAATTGATGTAAGGTGGCGGTATAAGGTAAAAAGGAGAACAAAGTGTGTGTGTGGCAGGATTAAGTGAAGACAAGCAAAATGAAATCAGATTTTATCTCTCTTTTTCCACCACTTCAGAAAACTACATGAGCTCTTCCACCACCAAAAAGAATCAAACCTGCAAAAAGCATAAGACAAGAAGGAGATAGTAGATTTGGGAGGAACAGAAAAAAAATGGGAGGAAGGCAAGGTTGAAGAGAGCTGAGGAAGAGACAGATAGAAAACAAGGGATTGCCTCACAAAAGTCATCTCAAGGAATAAGAAAGTGGTATTGAGGTTGACAGAGAAGCAGGCAGGCCCTCCTTATCCAGGTGTTGCCTGTGATCATTTTATATTCCTGGAGGTACCATATTCAACAACAGAAGTTGCATCCACTACAACAAAACAAAAAATTAGCGCCTAAAATAGCGTCAGAATTTAGTACATTTGAGTTCATGAGTTGGACACTTCTGCCGGTGCAAAACTCGGCGCCAAATTGCATGTTCACTTTGGCACCGGGTTTAGTGTCGGGTTTAGCATCGGGTTTTGTTGCTTCTAGTTTGGCTTCTTGTGTTGCTTCCAGGTTTTCTTCCAAGTTTGCTTCCGGTTTTGCTTCTAGGTTTGCTTCCTATTTTGCTTCCAATTTACTGCTTCCACTTTTGCTTCCAATACTACTTCCAGTTTTGCTTCCAGTTTTACTTCCAATTTTGCTTCCGTTTTGCTTCCAGGTTTGCTTTCAGTTTTGCTTCCAATTTTGCTTCCACTTTTGCTTCCAAGTTTGCTTCCAGTTTTGCTTCCAATTTTGCTTCTAGTTTTGCTTCCAATTTTGCTTTTGGTTTTGCTTCCGGTTTTACTTCTAGTTTTGCTTCTAATTTTGCTTTCAGGTTTGCTTCTAGTTTTGCTTCCAATTTTGCTTATGATAGAACGTCGCTTGTTACTTCTAATTTTGCTTCCATTTTTGCGTCTTTTGTTGCTTCTAATATGGCTTCTATTATTGCATCTTTTGTTGTTTCGAAAATTGCTTCCATTATTACTTCTTTGTTTGCGACCTGAATTGCTTTTGTTTTTGCTTCCTAGATAATGCCAAGTTTTGCTACCAAGATTGCTTCTAGTTTGGCTTCCATTGTTGCTTCTTTTTTTGCTTCTAAAAATGCTTCTTGTTTTTCTTACATTTATTAATTTAATATGTTTTATTTTAATTTAATTAGTTAAATATATCATGCCTCTTAAATAACTCATATGATTATAGAGTAAGTAATTTAATTATTTAACTCATGATTAAATAACAAGATAATTATTATAACATGATCATCATCTATAATTAAAACAATTGAGTCAAATATCTATAATTTAATTGAATTTGACAACATCCATCATGAGAAGTAAATTAAAATCATCATATATAATAAATATCCATCCAAAAACCATCGACCACTTTCAATATATATAAATTGACAAGTCAATACTAATAAGATCATCATCATATATAACTAAAACAAGTGAAAGTCAAATATGTCAGTAGATCAATAACATGTCAAAATGATACATGTCCAACAGTCGACATAAGTCAAAATGATACATGTACAAATGATATAAGTAAAAAGATAAATTATGTAACTCAAAATGATACAAGTCAAGATGATACATGTCCAAATGATATAAGTCAAAATGATACATAAATTTATGATACAACTCATTAATATGGTACTGCAGGCTGTGAAAATGATACATATGATAGTAACCATGAAAAGAGGCATCATAACGATGTATCAACAATGATCCATGATGCAGTCTATATGATCATGAATGTCATTGGCTACTACCAGCAACTGCCTCATCATCATCATCACCATCATGATCATGATCATGATCGTCGTCGTCGTCGTCATCGGCCTCGGTGTCTTCTGTATCTGCGTCATCATCATCCTCTGTCATGTGATCTGTACCAAAACCAACATAATCTGGATCTATATCATGAGGATCATCTTGATCTTCTGGAAGACCTGTGTTCTGCAAAACAAAAACATTTAAAATGAAAAATTATTATTTATTTCATACAATAATTTATTTTTCTGTTATATATCTAATATTACAACATATGAAATGAAACCATAATCATATTACATCATATCAAAGTGCACATACCATAATAAAATTTCAATAAAGTTACAACTAATATGTCATTCCAATGGTGTAAAACATGCAACAATTCTAATAAATGTTAGTAAAGATTATAAAAAAAATTGTTATACAATTTAACTATCAACTGTAAATTCTATTACATAACCTTAAGTGCCACAAATTGTTTGGTCCATGTATGTTCTTTTTCACTGTTAATCTAATAATCTACATTAGACAAAAACATTAAAGAGTTTTTAAGTAGCAGTTGATTAAATTCTCTTACATGTCATTAAGGAATGCACAGTGTTTTTTCAATAATTATTTATCTTAAGGTTCATGAGTAACCTTAATATAAAGGTCTATTTTGTTTGAAAAAGAAAATGAAGTTAGCAATATGTTATCCGACCAATTTTAGAAAGAAAAAATGTTAGCCCTATTCCCGCTCACATGTCTTCAATGTGAGCGGGAATAGGGCAAATTTGGGGATTTAGAAAGAAAGATAAAGTTTAGGGTGTCGTCAAGATAGCCATCACAGGCAAGGAGGTCAACCATGCACAAATAATGATCAACTATAGGTGTAATGCAATAATGGTTACACATGTGATTGAAGTATGTATAGCTCTCATCCACTAAAACTGCATGGCTGCATGCACCTAGAATACAAGCAAAGCTTACAATGTTAGGATATGTTCCAGAGTGCTTAATTAATTCAAAGATTTTGAGAGCATCCTTGCAAAATCCATTTTGTGCATATCCTGCAATCATTGCATTCCATGAGATGACATCTCTTTGAGGAACTCTGTCAAACAGTTCACGTTTTTGTCTATGATACCATATTTTGTGCATATCCTGCAATCATTGCAATCCATGAGACCACATTTCTTTGAGGCATTTTGTCAAATAGTTCACGTGCCTTGTCTATGCTTCCACATTTTGCATACATGTCTAATAAGGTAGTTGCAACTACAACATCTAACAAAATTCTTCTATCCTTTATGTATTGATGGATGTCCATACCCTATTCCAAAGCTCCCATTTTGACACAGGCAGAGAGGATGCTGGCAAAGGTTGTGGAATTTGGCTTTACACTAGCCAATTGTATTTGCTTTAAATTTTCTAAAGCCTTTTCAACAAATCCATTTTGTGCATATCCTACAGTCATTGCAGTCCATGAGACCACATTTCTTTGAGGCATTCTGTCAAACAGTTCACGTGCCTTGTCTATGCTTCCACATTTTGCATACATGTCTAACAGGGTAGTTGCAACTACAACATCTGACAAAGGACTTAAGCATTCAGAAACCTGACCATGCCACCTTGTGTGGATTTGATGAATGGATTGTAGCCATCAAATCCAATGAACTCTTAAATCATGTCTTCCTTAATCTGGACCAACAATGTAGAGACAATCCTCTAAAATAGAAGAATATAAAGTGGTCTTATTTTGTGTCTGCATTTGTATCATCATTACTGTCTCCTTTGGGACATTATTTTTTACCATCGAGGGATAGATGATTGAGACTAGTCAACATAGACCTTGTGGTTACCATCAATTCCATCTCTTTGGTATTGAAAACTATAGTTGCATTAATTCTATGATGGCAATGAGAGGATACAATGATTGTCCTAGATTTTTTTTAATGACAACAGTCACACTGAATTATGATTCATTCCCATAGTGGGATCTTCTCAGAGGAGTTTCAAACAACTCATACTCATAGAGTCATGGTTTTAGGTCACATATGTTATGGTAACAACAAGGGATTCCAACTATAGTTACAATAGCCAAGACTGCCCTCATTTGTGACCGTAACAAGGTTCTTGGACAACACTATCTTGCTCTTCACACTGGGTACTATATAGGCCAAGACTGGGTTGAAGAAATCACTTGATGGTTACCTATATAGTGATACCACACCCTAATACCCCCATGCATTCTAAATAGCTTGAGATTTATACAATACTGAACCAAGATGAAATTGTACCATTGTACCACACTTAACTATGATAGTCCCTTCTTGACAACAATTTGTAATTTTTAGACTATTGGGATCCTTGCCACAAATAAATATTAGGTCAATGACACAAGGCTTTTAAACAAAAACCATAATCCCAACTCTATATCGATTCCCTTGGCAGTCTCAAGGGCCACCTTGAGACAAAAAATGCTAATGTACTATTATGATAGTTATGATTGTCCTCCATCGTTTCATTGTGCATTTGAAACTTGAGATAAGGATTGGGGAGGTCTCCCTTGGTATTTTGTCGTAGACAATTTGGGAATAGTAGACCCCCATCTTATCAATAAGGAAGATTATATAAATCTTGAATAAAACAAGAAAAACCTCATGACTGTCTTGCATGTTAGCAAATTGACTGTGAGAGTAGTAACGTTAGTAAATAATTTCCACACCTTTATATTCAATCTTCGGATCATTAGGTGGGGTAAAAACATGGAAAATAATCATGGCAAGATCTTTAAAATAGGCATATTCAACTTCAGGCATTTCTGCAGACCCTAGGAAGGTGGATGTAAACTTAGTGACTATAATTACCACCACAAAGACTATCCCCTTTGTGACAATGACAAGGTAACACTATCACGCTCTTTATGACAATCCCTTCTCCAATGGGTGATGGTCTAATAACATTTATCTCCTTTGTGATTTCAATGCCTCTCTAATGCACTATCATAGGAGTCTTGACGGTCCTAATGTATCAGTGAAGAAGGTTTCCAACAAATCCAAAAGGAGGGCTTAAGATTGTTTAGAGTAAAATTGGATTTGTTGATCTTTTGTGGTTTATATGTTAAAAATCCTCCTTTCACCCTAATAGTGAAGGATCTAGGGTCGAGTGGCGAGCACTATCATACCCTATGTCACTTGCAAATGAGGGGGAGCTTGGATTAGGGAATTAATTATCAATTTTTCCTTCTCCTCTGCTCAATTGACCATTAAAACCCTAATTATGCAAATATGACAACAAATTATCAAATTATGGAAAAAACTCTTACAGACGGGAGTAAAATACCAAATTACAGAGTACCTATTTTCGGAGTTCCAAAGCAGAATAGTCGGAGACACAGGAGCGGGCGCCCAAGTCCAAGGTACCTGCTTTTTCAGGGAATCTGGACCTCCTTCGGACACTGATCAGCCCTGTAACTTCTATTTTCTTGAATTAGTCTGCGGAGGACACTGGAGCGAGCGCCCTAGTCCTGGAAGTGCTCCTTTGTTCGTCTTTTCTTCAGATCCTGAATCCCTGATGTCTTTCCAACCTTCACGCAACTCCACTTTTCTCAGATGTGACACCTATAACTTGCAATCACAAGACTTGGTTTGAGGGTTGTGGTGTTAGAGGTTTGCCTCAGTCAAACCCCGGAGGACACTTAAGTCTCTGAACACCGTTGTCAGAGAAAGAGGGCATGCCCTTGTGAGGTAGAGGCCAAAAACCAAAGGAATCAATGATAAAAACACAATGATGTCACCTTGTAGTGAAGCTTTCATGGAGGAAGATGCTCTTCATGCCATGAAGGAATTGATGCTCAAATATGCAAATATCAACACACAAAACATACAAGTCTGCTCTTGCAACACAATAGCTTGCTAGTAATCATTTCATTGAAATCTAGTTTACAAATGAATGTCTACACATGCTTATATACGCACCTACAAGCACTCCCACCAAGATATTTGAAATTCAAACTTACCGTGTCGACAAAGGGACCCAATAACAGTCACTAACTAACACCTGAAAATTGAGGCTGCCCTAAAATAGGGCAGGACTAAGGCGCGAGCGCCCAAGTCCTCCCCCCTATTTTAGCTAGGGTACAGCTCAAGGGGTCCTCCTAGGTCCTATTTGTCATGGGACTTAAGTCTCATTCCTTCGAGATGCTAAAATATGAACTAAAATGTCCTAAATACACTCTAAAGACCTGGGAACTAAACCTTATGAGGGAAAAACCCCTAAGGGGACATTTTCCAATGTTACATTTAGCCCACACTTTAATATATGTATGAACACGAGGCCCATACATGCATTAAAGTAAGGTCACAAACACAACAAACACACCAAACACGGAGAAGACACGCCAACCGCATAAAAGGCAGTAACAGACATGCAAAACACAGAGAAGACAGTTAATGCATGGAAGACACATTAATGCATGGAAGACAGAAATGATATCTTTTCTTTTCTTTTTCTCATATATATGAAATGCAAATGCAAGTACTGGAAAGTAAACAATCCTCCCAAAATGCAGGAAGCACTACTCGATGGTGTTGGTCTTTGCATGTGGGGCAACACACACGCAATACACATAAAACCTCCCAAAATGCATGAAGCACTACTCAAGGCGCTGGTCTATGCATATGGGGCAACACACACGCCATACAAAACAAGCACGTCAAAACACACACACTTGAAGACACGACAGACAAGCGATGGTGTGTTCCCTATTTCTAGGCTCATCACCATCTCAGGCACATTACAGGCACACACCGACGATTGGGCTTTGCCACAACAATCATCAAAGAGACACTTAAGGGTTGAGTTAGTCACAGAACTGCTCCCTGCCTCTGCATAGGACTTTTGAAAATGACAGGATGATACAATCTGCTCTGAGAAATACACCATCCCTGCTTCCGTAGAGGGCTTAAGAAAAAGGATATGCTCGATATCCCACCTCCGTAGATGGCTTATATGATTGATTGACTGATTGCAAACAAGCTCAGGATGCACGATGCACTACTCTGGCGCAGGTCTATGCATCTGAGGTCAAACACATTACTAACATCTATAACAGATAGCTTACCTTATATGCCCCCACCTTAAGGTGGTTGATATCAGTTATCGATATCAAGTACGTTAAGGTACCAGGAAGAAAACACACAAGGGAACACCGACTTTCACAAAGCCCATTCCCCCCAAGGTGGTATGTACTTTAGGATCGCCAAATATTCCCAAAAACACATCCCTGCAAGAAACATGTTAGTGTCTACAACATCATGATAAACAACAACATCAATGCATATGATTAACCACACAAATAGCCAAGGTTATACAATGAATTTAGAGTTCGAGGATAACCAGGGGCTATATCACGAAGCTCTCCGAATCAAGTACCGCCAAGGCCAAATTCAAAGGCAAACAAAGGTGCACGGAGCAGCAGTATTGTTAAGGTTTGTAAATGCGATAGAAACATCATCAAATTCACTACGTGGAAAGCACGAGTGCTTCCACTAGCCAAGCATCGGATAAGATATACACCCCATCGTCATATTAGGAACTAAGTCCATTTTTTGATTGCTCTCGAAAGGGACACTAGGTCCGCATCAGTATAAATGTTTGTCGTCATCCGCCCGCTAGATGGAAACACTAGAGGAAGGGAAACAATAAATAAGAGAGGAGAAAACAAGTGTCTTAGGGACAGTCACGTAGGAGGGTGCCCCCAAGTCACCAACCACGACGCTATGTCCGTCAGACACAACACACAACAATGAAATCAAAGAGCAATTAGAAGAATGATGATACAAATAGAAGAAGGTCACAACAGAGGCGATCTCCTGGTATCCCGAACCTTACGGGAGAATCTGAGGTCATTCCAGGAGGATTAAACAACATATAGCACATTACGAGGGAAGCACATTACGATAGAAATTTTTTATAGAAGCACATACCTATAGGGCCCCTTTTGGGCTAGAAGTTGTCTATAAGCAAATCATCATCGTCATCGTCCCATTCCCTAATGATGGAGGATAGTGGGACATATGGTACCATAACCAAATTCATATCTTGTTCATCGTTTGGATTGTCTTTGTTTGGTTGAATATTAGGATCGATGTTTTCTTGTTAAGAGGCAAGGTTTATAGCATATTCTTGTCTTCTTCTCCTTCTTTCTCTTGCTTTTCTATTTCGTTTTGTTTTACCACTTATCTACTGTAAGATAGGGCTATCCTATTTCATAGGCTTGTGCAAATTAGAAGATGAAGCACCAGGATCAAACCTTATTTGTCATGGTGGAACACTTTGTTGTTGACAATGACCTCCCGATCTTTGTAAGGATTTCGGGGGAGGAACCTCAGCATAGGGACCTTGTCCTTTCGGTCTAAAGTTATCTTCGCATGCAGGTTGTTTCTCTTTTGTCATTTCTTGTGTAGGAGGACTAGGTACCAGATGTAATAGTTTTGCCTTGTAATTTCTATAGCTCAAGAATGTAAAGTTCGTTCGTAGCTCTAATTCGTCGCTAGTATGTTTGTTACAAAAGTAATCCAATGTGAAGTGTTGTGTAATCAACGGTTTGTATGTATTTCGATGGATGACATGCACTTGTCCATATAAAGGAAATTTAACACATTTATAAATGGTTGAAGGAACTGCTTTCATAAATTTTAACCAAGGGATCCCAAGTTTTATGTCAAAGATATTAGAATCAGGAGTAATATCAAACCATTGCTCGACATGCTTCTGAAATATAGATACTATCAATGATATCTTACCCAATGGTTTCTTTAAAGCTCCCGTATGTGTCTTAATCATCAAGCTTGAAGGGCCATAAGGACCTTGTATTAGTTGATTCGAAAAGAGGAATTTTTCAGTGGCAACATTAGTCATGCAATTAGGATCAATTAGAGCTCCCTCCACATTATTTCCCATTATCTGCACGGTGATGTAAAGAGGTCCTTCGGAATTACCGATTGTTCTATCATGAGGAGTGAAGACAATTTCAGGTTCAAGAGTCTTTCTTTTCACGTAAAGTTTAGGAGGGAACCTATTGTTGCTGTTATGATTAAAGGCCATGTTTACTACTCAAACCAATGCAAAATCAGATTTTTGAAAGTTTTTTTAAAATCGGTGCAAACGACAAGAGCAAAAACAACCCAGAATGCTTGATTTCTTGATACTTTTCAAAGCCAATGAATGAAAAAACTGATGTTGTAAGGATTCTGATCGAGGACAACAAGTTATATGTCTGATATCAGTCCAAAACAACAATATAGTCACTCTCAACACACTCTTGATGCAACTCCAAGATAATGCCAAGTCAAAATATAGTGAAATTATGTCAAAATAGGCACTTTTTTCACCAAAATTCAATGCAAAAGAGCATAACAAAGGTTGTTGTGAGGAAAATGATGATGGATAGAAAATAATATAAGCAATAACAACCACTTGATGCAAAAATACCCAACACAACATGATTGTAGCGCCACTTAAGGTAAAACCCTAGTGAAAATATAGCAAAATATGCAATTTTTCATGGTTTTATCAACTCCAAGACCTAGCAAAGGAGGTGTTGTAAGGGATTTTAGGAGGGACAGAAAATAATATCAATAATATCGGTCACCTCAGTCCATAAAATTGATCACAACATGCTTGGAGTGCAAACTAGGCTAAACCCTAGGGCAAAAATAGCCAAAATGTGTAGTTTTTTGCCGAATTTTCACTACAAGAGCCTGTAAAAGGGTGTTGTGAAGCTTTTTATGAGGGGAAGAAAATTATTATCCTGATAACAGCAAATTAATGCAAAAATATCTTTCACAACACACCTATAGTGCAAATTTAGAGAGTCGACAAGGCCGATTTTAGTGAAAATTGTTGTTTTCAAAGCCCTAGGTTTGAGATTTGGAAATGCTATGTGACTTGTTTGAAGTCTAATTTATGATAGAAATTACATACTCTCAGATCTGAAAATGATTTTCAAGTTTAATCATGCAAAATTCCCATGTAAATTTAATTAAAATGCACCAAAATTGCTAGTTTTTGTTGAAATTTTCGATGCAAAAATGCAAATAATTTAAATTTAATTGCAAATTCACACTAAAATACAAGACTACAGCTAAATGCAAATTTGAATGAGCCTCTAAAATCAGTAGAAAAATCTGATAAAAGATTTTGCCTACAAACCCTAGATTTTGGAATTACTAGGTTATCTAAAAATTGTCAAAATTTCCACAAAACCTTAGCAATTAAATGATGAAAATGCAAAGCAAGATTTTGAATTTTTGTATTTTTATGTAGTTGATATCAGATCTGATGCAAAAATCATGAATTAAGAAAAATTAGAAAGAATTGACATAATTTAGTAAGCCCAACAATGCAATTTTTTGTATTTTTCAAAAAAATTCATTTTTTTTTTCCAAATTTTTCAATTTTTTTAAAATTTTCTCAATGCAATAAATTAAATGACCAAATGAATGAATGAAATCACACCAAATCTACAGACAAACACTTAGCAAGTTGCAATTTAAGTTCAAAGACATGGGTTCACCAAATGTTTAGAGTAAAATTGGATTTGTTGATCTTTTGTGGTTTAGATGTTAAAATCCTCCTTTCACCCTAACAGTGAAGGATCTAGGGTTGAGTGGCGAGCACTGTCATACCCTAGGTCACTTGTAAATGAGGGGAAGCTTGGATTAGGGAATTAATTATCATTTTTTCCTTCTCCTATGCTCAATTGACCATTAAAACCCTAATTATGCAAATACGACAACAAATTATCGAATTACGGAAAAAGCTCTTACAGATGGGAGTAAAATACCAAATTACAGAATACCTATTTTTGGGGTTCCAAAGTGGAACAGTCAGGGACATAGGAGCGGGCGCCCAAGTCCAAGGTGCTTTTTTGGGGAATCTGGACGTCCTTCAAACACTGTTCAGCCCTGTAACTTTTGTTTTTTGGAATCAGTCTGTGGAGGACACTAGAGCAAGCGCCCTAGTCTCGGAAGTGCTCCTTTGTCCGTCTTTTCTTCAGATCCTGAATCCCTGATCTATTTCCAGCCTTCCTGCAACTCCACTTTTTTCGGATGCGACACCTGTAACCTGCAATCACAAGACTTCGTTTGGGGGTTGTGGTGTTTAGAGGTTTGCCTTGGTCAAACCTCGGAGGACACTTAAGTCTCTGAACACCGTTGTCAGAGAAAGAGGGCGTGCCCTTGTGAGGCAAAGGCCAAAAACCAAAGGAATCAATGATAAAAACACAATGATATGTCACCTTGTAGTGAAGCTTTCATGGAGGAAGATGTTCTTCATGCCATGAAGGAATTGATGCTCAAATATGCAAATATCAACACACAATACATACAAGTCTGCTCTTGCAACACAATAGAAAGCCTTGAATCACATTGAGAACACAATAGCTTGCTTGTAATCATCTCATTGAAATCTAGTTTACAAATGAATGCCTACACATGCTTATATATGCACCTACAAGCACTCCCACCAAGATATTTGAAATTCAAATTTATCGTGTCGCCAAAGGGACCCAATAATGGTCACTAACCGACACCCAGAAATTGAGGCTGCCCTAAAATAGGGTAGGACTAGGGCGCGAGCACCCAAGTCCTTCCCCCTATTTTAGGTAGGGTACAACTCAAGAGGTCCTCCTAGGTCCTATTTGTCATGGGACTTAGGTCTCATTCCTTCGGGATGCTAAAATATTAACTAAGATGTCCTAAATGCACTCTAAAGACCTAAACCTTATGAGGGAAAAGCCCCCAAGGGGACATTTTCTAACATTACAAAGATTACATACAAAGTCCTAGCCTTCATACCCTAGTCACATATCACCCCTCTAAGATGACCTCAAGACTTTATGGGTTCCAAACATAACACAAACACAGTCCTATATGACTGTCACTACCCAAGGTCCCTCAAAATTCTTATATCAACCTTCCCTTGGCTGGAAAGGGCCTTGAAACTCCATTGTCCCTGCTAGTTTGAACTTGAAATGGTCAATATAATGATTCTACTACAATGCATAGTTAGGGCTACACTAAGGAAGTCCTACTTACCCTAAGGAAGTCCTACCCACACCTAAACTATGATGTATCCGTGATCTTATCAAGCATGATCTTATGATAGTGTTTGGACTGAACTTGTATAGTTTTAGAGCATTCACACATCTCAGTTACAGTGTGGTGTGTGAGGAATTATTACTAAATGGTTGCTACCATGCACATAAACTATACACATATCTGAAGACTGTAATATGAAATTATTGTGATGGAATCCTAGGTTGGAATGAAAGCTAGGCCTCAGACCATTTTAAACTGATTCCTTGCAAAAAAATCTGATATGAGAGCCGTTATGTCCTCGAATACCATTCCACCAGCCTATGGACCTAGTGCAAGGTGTGCAACAAGTCTAAGAAGCAACAACATCCTTCTTTCTGTCATACTGAGAACCACAAAATAATGGATTTAAATCATGAAACATATATAATTGATACCTTTAATGCATCTTCCATGCAAGTGAGTTTAAAACTAAAGATTTGGGTGTAGGAAAGGGCTTCTAAGTAAATGTTCATTAGAAAAGATAGAAAACAAATAGTTTTGAAATGGAAAAAACAAAAATCACAAAAAAATTTCCATATTCCGCTAAGCCCTTCTTTAGCCACACATCTACTTGGAGTGCAACTTTTATCTTCCTTCAAATCACCCTGACTTCATAAGGAATAAAAAATGGGATCAGTCATAAGAAGGAGGCAGGCAAACAAGGGTTTGTTGTTCATTATTAGCCCGTCAAACTTAAGCATATGAGATAGCATGACACACACAAAATGTTGTGGATAATGACCACAAGATTAGGTTAATTGCAACCACTTTTTGTAAGCAAGCACAAGACTAGTATACTCATTATTAACACAACAATATCCAACTAAGTTATTGAAAATCAACTATTGATACCTCGTTCTCCATCCAGATTATAAAATTAGTCCATTTTTTGCTTTGTAACATTTCCTTTTCAAATTGGGTTGGATGCCGGCCATATTTCTCCTCCTATCAAAACATGGCACATGGACTAGTTAAACTAATTAGTATGCAATCATTTACTTTTTCCTAGGAAATTAAAAAAAAAATCATTTAACATATTAAATATACTTACAAATGTACAGATCAAGGCCTGTAAACCTTTCTGGCCACTGTGATACGTGGCACAAAGTTTGTCAAGCTTAGCCTTGGAGGCCTTGTCCTGAAACATATACTAATTCAATTTAACTATGCACAAATAAAATTTAAAAATCGTTTAATAAATTTGATATAATCTTATGAGCAAATTCAAATATCTACGTACTCTCCTCACCAGACTTCCTCCGTGCATCGGACTTCTCATATTCTTTTACAAGCTCTTTCCATACTTTCACACTTACATCAATTGGCCTTTTTTTGAGCCTTAGCTCGGGAGGGAGTTTTTTTTATCTTCTTTGTTTAGTTGCACCAAAATCTCTTGTAGTTTTGAGACATTCATAGCTTTATCTTCTTTACAGACCAACTTATGCCAAATTCAGTCTCCATGTCATGGATAACTTCTTTTTGTAGGTGCATGGGTATCTTTGAGAATGTCAAATGTAGATGGTCTTTGAACCGTTGAAGGCATGATTCCTTCAACCTATTCACAAACGTTTTTCCAACATCTGTCATTCGGACTTCCCCTGAAACCACATCGTATTCTATCTTGGTATCGTAGCTACCAATGCAAGATGCAAAACATGGCATTGTGGTCAAAGAAGTTTGTGTCCCAGGAGTGGTTGGGACATTGGAAGCCTATGCTCCCTATTCCACATTCGTAGAGGTTACTATTATTGATTTCCTCCTGGATCTTTTGCCCAATCCATGACTGGTTGGGGAATCAATTGATTCCCTTTGACATTGTTGATTTGGTTGCAATGTTTCAGGGGCTTTACTAGATCATTTTTCTATGTATCTAGCAAGCATTGTCAAGTCCACACCATCCAATTTGTTCACTGCCTCTACCCCCAATACGGAAGCCAATGCCTCTTAATCTTTGTCAGTGTCATGTCCCTATATATATACAATAAATTTCTTCTTTTAAATTTCTAAATAAAAAATTGAAAACTAAAAATCAAAGAAACAATGGAAACATTTAGAAATCTATAAATTGACAATGAATTACCTCATTATGGCCAGAGTCTGCTCCCTTTGCTCTCTTCCCTCTATTGCTTGACATTTTGAGGTGACCTAGGGCAAATTATTTTCGTCTAGTTTGTGGAGGCAAACAAAGTACACACTGCCGGGTATGAAAGTTTTTGTCCAGTTTTTCTGTATTCCTCAAGGTTTTTGACCTTTACTTTATAGAGCAAATCATGAAGTTGTTTTCCTCTGTAAGTTTGCTGCAAGAAAGTAAGCTTATACATCAATTGAAATAAAGCACACATTTATAATATTATGGAATGTGGAAATTTGTCGTCTATTATGAAAAGCCTTGCTTGGAATTATCTTCAACAGATGCCCTATGAATATTACAAGACCCGCATTTGTCCAAACGAATCTGACATCTCACAAGAAAAAAAGAGTAGATGAAAGAGAGGTGATGCCCTTACCTGGCACGAATAGAAGAAGCACAACACGAATTGAAAGGCTGAGATATCTGGAAGCAAAGGATGTCGTGGCTCAAACTCGGGACTTTTGAGATGTAAGAAAGTGAGTATGCGCTTTAGGTATGGAAAGGAAATTGGGGTTGGAATACAGGTCCCGCCATTGCCAAGGATCTGCCCAAAATAAGAGCAAACACAAAAAACCCAAACGTTTGATCTCTGCATGCCAAACGCTCGATCTCCAAACACAAAATGAACACCAAAAATCAATAAAGTTTTTTTTTTTTTTTGTTTTTGTTTTGGGGTATGTACAGGTAGGAATTTTTTAAATTTGTTTTTGATTCATTAGTCGGCGTTATAGTCAGCACCGTTATCGCCGACTTTAGCGCCGATTTTTAGGCCTAAATGTAATCTTTTTGGGGCACAAAAGGTGGCACAAAGTGTCCCTAATTTAACGCCTATCAATGCAAAATGATGTATTTTGCTTGGAAGTTGATATCACTATCTAATGGAATGCCAAATTTGGTTACTTGTAGCAACCTCACCAAATTTGGATTGTCCTTATAATAAGTAACTATATCTTGTTTCCATGATAGCATTTTGACTTCATGCTTCTCTTATGATTAGCTCAATAATGACTCACTCTTTCATGACTTTACACAGATGGTGTTATCGTTGGGAATTGCACCCGTATGCAAAGCTAGTTAAAGCACTGCAATTCTGTGTAACATGGGACTAATCTCAGGTTGTGGGTGCCTGCTAAACAGTTTAGAACCAGTAACCTTGCCTTCTCATTGGGCATAGAGTCATTTCTGCCCTGAACTTTAGAGAAATTCTGCAACTCACACTAACTTGAAAACAACAGCAGCAACTAACTGAAAAAACTGGAACTAAAACTGATTTGCTTAAAACAGAACCAGCTACATGTGCAGAAGCACATCTTGGAAACAAAACAACAAAACTGAAACTAACTGTGCAAAAGCACTTATTTGCAACATAAGGCTGCCTTAGTAACATATCTTGAGGTGAATCCTGTTAACTGGGATTGGCACCACCTCACCATCTAACTTAGCAAGTTGAAATGCATTGTTTTGCTTACACTCTGTGATTATATATGGTCCATCCTACATTGCATCAAACTTTGTATGCTGTCCTAGTCTGCTTTTCAATTCATTCCACTTGAAAACTAGATCTCCTTCTTTATAAACCCTTGGTACTGCGCTTTTATCAAAAGTCCTTTTCATTTGGGCCTGGTGTACTTCTAATGTTTTTAAAGCCTCCTTTCTGATCTCTTCAAGTTCAATCAGTTATGCAAGCTTGATTTCTATTGGTTGTTCTTCAAGTAACTCTAGCTCTTTTATGTAGCTAAGTGTTGGCAACTCCACTGTTATTGGTAACTTGGCTTCTTTTTCATATTTAAGCACATAAGGTGAATTACCTGTTGATCTTTTAGGTGTAATCCTATCAGCCCACAGTGCTAAATTTAATTTATCATGCCAAGACCTCTGATTCTCATCAACTATTTTCTTTATAATCTTAATCAGATTTTTGTTAGTTGATTCAGCCTGTCCATTACCTTGAGGGTAATAATTTGATGAAGTATTCAAGAATATGTTATTTTTGACAGACCAATCGGAGATTCTTAATCCAATGAATGCTAAAGCATTATCTGAAATAATTGAGTCAGGAGTTCCAAACTTGGACACTAGATCTTGATAAAAATTTAGGATTGATGTTTCATTAGCATCTTTCAAAGCGACTGCTTTAGTCCACTTAGTGAAATAATCCGTAGCAGTCAAGATCCACTTGTGTCCTTGGCTTGAAGGTGGATTGATAGGACCAATGAAGTCCAATCCCCACTTGCCAAATGGTTGTTCCACTTGAATTGGATGCAAGGGCATTGCTGCTAGCCTTTGTTTACCTACAAAAACTGAACATTTAAGACATTTATTTACCCATTCATGAGCATCCTTGAACATGTCAGGCCAATAGTAACTAGCCCTCATAATTTTCAGAGCTGTTGTTCTAGCTGCAAAGTGACCTCTAGCAGGTCCATCATGAAATTCTTCTAGAATCCTTTGAGTCTGATCTGGCTGTACACATCTTAGTAAAACATTGTTAAAATCTCTCTTGTACAGAATTCCATCAATTATGGCATAAGGGATTGCCTGCAATCTGTAATATCTTCTTCTAGATCTGTCCAGGCCTTGTGGACAATCACCAGTGTGCAGATAATGAATCATATCATGCATCCAACTTGTAGGGGGGTCTAGGACAGCAGTTGTTTCATTATTTTGAAACACTGTCTCAGCCTCTTCTTCAAGTTCCTTGTTGTATCCTTCATTTCCTGCAAGCTATTCACATAGTCCTTTGCCTCATACCAGCTTGGTTACCTTAATTTGTATATCATATTCCATGACCTTTATTATCCTCCCTGCTCACTTATCATTTAAACCTTTACTGAGCAAAAATTCTTTCATTGTTGGGTGAGCAACCATTAATTGAATTCTATTATTTGAAAGCATGTATTTAAATTTCTTTAAGCTCTTGATAACAGCTAATACATGCTTTTCAACAAAAGAATATCTTACCTCGTAGTCATGCAGAACCTGGCTAAAAAATGCCACAGGTTGTTCCATTCCTTCATTGTTTTGCTAACATAGCATAGCTGATATAGTATCCACACTGCCAAATGCATATAAAATGAAGTCTTTATCAAAATTTGGATTTATCAGTGTTGGAGCAACAGCAAGTGCCTCCTTTATTTCTTCAAAACTCTGTTTTCCTTCTTTGGTCCAGCTGAAGGGAATATTCTTCTTCAGCATTGTTGTAAGAGGTTGTCAAAGCGCTGCTATGTTTGGAATAAACCTTCTTACAAAGTTAATTATTCCTAGAAAGCTCTGTAAGCTTTTCGTATGTGCACGAAGAGGTAATGTCAGTATTATAGTAATTTTTTCAGGATCAATTGATATTCCATCTTTAGACACAATGTGTCTTAGCAGTTTGCCTTCATGAATAGAGAAAATACTCTTCTTTGGGTTCAATGATACCCCAAATTCTTTACATCTCTCAAAGATTAGTCTTAAATAATGAAAATGATCTTCATCTTTTTTAGAAAAAATAGTCACATCATCTAAGTATACAAGCATAATTTTATTAATCAGGCCTTGAAAAGCCATGTCCATTGCTTTCTGAAATGTTGCACCTGCATTTGATAAGCCAAATGACATCTTTCTGTAGGCTAGTGTGCCCCATTTTGTAGTAAAAGTTGTCTTGTATTGATCTTCCTCTTTCACAAGAATTTGGTTATAACCTAAATAATCATCCAATAAAGAAAATCTCTCTGATCCAGAAACAATCTGCAATATTTGTTCCATAGATGGTAAAGGATAATGATCCTTTAAAGATGCTCTATTTAAATCACAGAAATCAATACATAATCTGATTTCTCCATTTTTCTTTCTAACAGGAACCAAGTTAGAAACCTATGAAGTATGTTTGATAGGAAAAATGTTATTACCTTCAATGAGTTTATTGAGTTCTATTTTCATGAGCACTTCCAATTTGGGATTCAATGGTCTTTGCTTCTGTCTGACAGGTTTAGCTTTGGGTTCCAGCTCTATTGTGTGTTGAGCTAACTCAGGGTTGAAACCTTTTAGATCTCTATATTCCCATGCAAAAATTTCACTAAACTCTTGACAAAGCTAGATGAATGCTTATTGTTCTTGTTTTGTACATATCCTTCCCAGCTTGAGCAATTTTCCTTTAAAGATCTCAATAGGTTCATAATGTTCTTGCTTTATTGACAAGCTAGCCTTGTCCTTTCTTACTTGATCATTAATATTAAAGATAGATTCCAAGGTCACTAAGCCCTTGGGTAACTTATTTGATCTTAACTGAAGTATTCCGTTATCATATTGCTGCACAAAATTCTGCTGATTACCTGCAGAAAATTCAACTTCTTCCATTAAAAAAATTACAATATGTTCATCACTGTCAAACACTTGCCAACTGACATTATTATCTGAAACTGATGGTCTAACAACAACTTTGACATATAAAGGAGAGTGAATATTCTTCATTTTAGCAGGAATATCATATTCAGCTCCTATAGCAGCTAGTTTGTCAGCTTGCTTATTATGAGTTCTAGGTACAGATATGAGATTAAATGCATCAAACTCTTCTATCATGTCCCAAGCTCTATGTTTGTATAATTTCAGCAAGTCATTTTTTGTAGCAGCAAGGTTTCTAACTTGTTTAACCACTAACTCACTGTCTCCAAACACTTTTAAACATCTAATTTTTCTCTTCCTTGCGCATCCTAATCCATGAACTAAAGCCTCATATTCAGCCGAGTTGTTAGAACAACTGGAAGCAAATCTGAAAGATGAATAATATTTCTCACCTGTGGGAGAAACTAAAACAACTCCTCCTCCAGCTCCTACCTTGCTTCTAGAACCATCAAAAAATAGTTCCTAAACATCATTTTCAGATTCTACAGTATGATGTTTTTCTTCTTTAATCAGATTTAGAATAACTGTATTATTTTCTTGAATCATGTACACACCAAGACCAAGCTCATCTATTTGCTCAAATGGATCTGTTTCATGATTTTCTATTGCCCATTGGTCTAGAACCAAATCTGGGATTCCTTCTAAAGGTGTGTTTGGATCTTGGATAGGAATTAGATCCTCTTGATGAAAAATGGGAAGATTTGCATTTATAGAGCTAGGTGTGTAAGGTTCCAAATGATCTTTTGCTAGTGGTTCAGACTTGATTGTAACCTTGGTTCCATATCTAGTTCTGAAGAATAAATGTGTCCAATCAGATGATAAATACCCTCCTAACCTTGCTGTAAAATCTTTGGATAAGAAATGGCAAAGGTAGGTGGCAAATCAATGACATAAATGTCCTGGTATATAACAAAGTTTGGACAAGCATGCAGAGTAAGGCCTAAATTTTTGAACATTCCAACTATACTTATTTCAGTTCCATCCATTTGTACAACACCTCTAACAACAGGTTCATATTTCAGACCTAACTTATCAGCTAATTGTTTTGGCATAACTGAACTGCTGGCTCTTGAATCTATCATGCAATTATGTACTAAATAATCACCCACAATCAAAGTGACATAAAATGGTGGAGGTTTGCCTACTGGTTTAGGCTATTCTATTCTTTTTTCTATTTTATTTGCAATTATAATCTGAGGTTGATATGATTTTTGTACCTCATTTGACAAAGGCAACTGAGATAGAGCATTTTGTAACAAATCCTTTTGTCCTAGTATGTGTAAAGCATCTAAAATAGACATGCTTACTATTGCCTTTTTCATATGATCTAAAATATTAAAAACAGGGTCACTAACCTTTTGTTGTACTTTTGGGACAGCAACCTCTGGGTGGTCTTTTGTTGGCTGTTTATTTTCTATAGTTGGTTGTCTTGGCAAAATGTGCAAATCTTTTGATGTAGAGGCTTGATTTTGCTCATTCTGAGTTGTAGAAACTGTATTTTTTCCTTTATTAGTTGGCTGTGATACATTTCCAGCTTGCTATTTTCTAATTTCAGCTTGTTGATTTGTATTTCTGGACTGTTGCTGCAAGTCAACAGCTCTCTTCTTTGATCTTGTGTTTGCTGCAATATTAGTAAAAGATTGCTTTTGACCTAGCAATTGATTTACACCACAAAATTCATTAGCCTGCCAATTCATTAAAGCTACATCAGGATTAACATACTGAGGCTGAATGTCCAACTGGTTGTTTACATCACTTGCTGAATTTTCAGCAGCAGCATAGTTATTCTGTACCAACAAAGCTTGACTTACTATTCCATTTGGACAAGTGGCCTGATTATGAGGCTGATTACAGGGATAGCACCATGCTTAGTCTTGAAACATGTTGTTCTGTATAGACACTATCTCTTTTGATGTACTGACAACATTTGGATTGTATTACTGATTTGGCCTATTGTTGTAATTTCTTCTTTGACCCTGATAATCTGCCTGATAACCAGGTCTATTTGCTTGGTAAGGGGCTGCTTGGTAAGGTCTGTTACTCTGATTTGTTTGAATTTTCAGACTCACTGAGTCATTACTCACAGTCTGCAATATTTTTGCTATGCTTTGTTGATTTTCTTTTAGCTCTCTAAATTTAGAATGAATGGGATATGTATTATTGCGTGTGTTTGCTAAAAAACCAAAAGATGGTATTGCTGAAATATGTGGGACTAAAATTGGTATTAAAGGTTGTATATCTATAAAAATTAGCATTGGGGACCTAGGTGCTATCTTACCATCTTGTATTAAATTGTTTTCTGCTCTTATTGCAATATCAAAAGTAGCTGGTAAAGTTACCCCTCCCATGGATTGTATCATAACAGCAATATCAAGATTTTTTAGGTTGCTCAGGAATGAGTATTTTTAGAGGCAATTATCTGCAAGTCTATATTTTTTGCATGCCTCTTGGAGAGAGCAAGCCTATATATTGTAAATCAAAAGTCTATTTTTGCTAGTTCTTGATTCTCATTCTGATTCAGACAGATTGGAGAATTCTTGTAGCTCACTATTACAGTTTTATTGAGAGATCAGCAGGTTACAAGTTATCTTTTGTCTTTTTGCAAAGCTTTCCTTTGTTATTTCAGATCAGTTGAATTACCTTTCCTTTTAGTGCTGAATATTGAAGTGATTTTGATAAAATTTTGCTGTGTTTTATTATTAAACCTTCAAAATTATTGTCTCATCTCATTGTTTACAGCATTAAAGCATAAATTCATCATAGGTCTTAGGTTGTGTTAACCAGAAATAGTCTTTTTATGCTGTGAAAAACCATTTTCCTTCATAAAAATATGTTTTCAAACTTTCCTTAGAATCATTTTTGTGATATTTATGCCAAGTCTGGATTGTGTAGAAGTCAGATTTCTGAGTAAGCATTTTGAATCAGATTGCATTATTTTTATCTATATCAGGTGCATCATCATTTTACACTTAGAGTTCATTTAGTTTTTTTCTTCCCTTTTCCCACTAAAAAAAAAACATATATCTCAATAGAACATTTGAAGGGAACCAACCCACAATCTGGAGGTCTAATCTCATCATAGGGCATCCACAACCTGAGATTAGTCCCATGTTACACAGAATTGTAGTGCTTTAACCAGCTTTGCATACAGGTGCAATTCCTAGTGATAACAGATGGTTGGTGATAATCCTTATGCAAGTGATATGGCTTTGGAAAAACCAAATAACTCTTCTGTTACTATCATGACATGATATTGGGACTATATTGGCAGCTTATGGAAATGCTTATGGTATTGTGATTTTCATTTCTATGTTCTCATTAACCTATTTTAGGTTGAAGAATGGTAACTAACCCACTAGCTATTATGACAGTCATAAAATGACTAGAGAATCCTCTCCACTTTGACTATGACAGTCTTATGCATGGTGTTTTCTTCATGACAATCCCCGATAATGTGAATTATTGATAGTAGCTAGTTCAAATGGAGTTTTGGATGGTGTAGTAAGTTGTCCCTATGGCTCATGATAGTGCATTCCTTGGTTATGTCCTTGTGACATTACTCTCTAGATATCTCCTCTTTATAGTGACAAGGTTTCAAGAACATGAAAACTTGGGCAAGGTATCAACTTGTCTCTTTAACCTCTAGATTGTCATTTTTCAAGAACTAATCTCATTGAAATGCAAAGACAACATGTTGATTGATGACTAACTATATTGTTACTATGATAGTGACTTAACCTTGTCACAAGATTAATGAGACAATTTTATAGTAATAACTCTATGGATGCATACCTAGCTATCCTAGGTGTACTATGACAATAATTTAATGTTGCTAGTGTTGCTTTTAAACCTCCTATGGTTGTTACCTATGCCTCATGGTATGACAACCTCTACAATGTTGGAGCTATGCTTTGGATGACCTAATAACATTTGTGATAGTCCTTTGGGGTTGTGATAGACCTTTTGGGTTGTAACAATACTTAGGACAATTATCCATGAGCTATAACAAGGCATAATGATGGTCCTTGATATCATCCCCCTATAATGATAGTAATCCACCATATACCAACAATTATATAAGTTATAACAATCCTAATGGTTGAAAGATGACCTTTGATACCCCTATTAATAGTCAAGGCAAAATTTAAGGTGGTTGCTATAATAGTATTTTTTAATAATAAATGATTACTTAACGTATAATGTTAGCAATGCCTTTGCTTATTTTTGTCAGTTACAGTCCTATATCATATGGTGGCTGCCCTTTATTCCCATATCAGTCCATTGACTTGATAATGAAGATTCTAAATCATTGTTAGTACAACATTACGTGGTATTTGGATGATAGCAATGATATGCCAACCTTTGAATCCTCAAGATCCCACTACAATAGTAGATCAACACTATGATGTGTTGGGAATTAAGGTGTCTTAACCTTGGTAATTCCTTGTATTATTTCATTGTATTTATTTAATTATTTCCTATTATTGTAATTAGGATGCAAATCCTTATTGTCATCTTGTGGGAGTTGGCACGGTGATGTGTGATCCTACATGGAAGGTGACAAGTTGTAAATTTGTCCTCACATGAGGAGATAGGTGTCCCACTTAGTGATAGGAATATTTTGCCATGTGTCGGCATCTTGAATAGTGTGTAAGGGAATATTGACCGAAACGGTTATGACAGATTCTTATGACAAATCTATGACGCATAAGAGTCATAAATGGAAGATTCTATGACAAGTGAAGACATGTGTCACAAGGCATCTTGGAAGAAGGCATATTTGGGCGCCCCAAGGAGGGTTATGACATTTTGTAAGAGAATATGCTATTTATAGCCTGTGTATGACAGATTCTCTTACAGCTGTAAGATATGACAACTATGACATTCTATGACGGTCGTAAGTGTCGTAAGAGTATATGTCATTGCCCAACTTGGGAATAGGCGACCTCTTTGGGATGGGGTGACTTGACAAGTGTCAGGAACATCTTACAGTGTTGGACAAGTGTCCATAGGTGTAGGTTTTGGGCCATGAGGCCATGTTGGACGCCCAGTTTTTGCCTTGTATTTTCTATATAACCAGGTGCTTTGGAGAGGAGATGTATTATGTGATTTACATGTACTGTTATGTTGGCGGATTGTCTCCAAATATGAGTGTCGAAGACTCCTGTAAGAGCATTGGCTCTAAAACTGTATTGTAACCTTGATTGTTTACTGGAATACATTTGAGTTGTGTTTTGGAGTGTGGGGTTTTTCACCCGTAAGGGTTTTCCCCGCGTACATCTTGTCTCTCTCTTCTTTTGTCTTACATTCTTATGTATGTGTTTGCTACAATATCTTTGTTGTTGGGTTAACATTTTTGTAACTGTAAAGATTAAAATGAATTTGCACTCATATCTCCTCATTAGATTAGTGTAGAAAGCGATTTCTGCACACATAGCTTCCTTTCAGTTGGTATCAGAGCTTGATCACCTTTGGTCCTAGTTGTTGGGTAGGGGTTTTTTGAGTTAATGTTAGTTTGAGTGAGAGATTTGTGCAGAGCATTCTGTAATCTTGTTGCAGGAAAGAGATGGTAGGCACATCTGGAAGATTAGAGGTGGAGAAATTCAATGGCACTAATTTTGAGTTATGGAAACTTAAGATGGAGGACATGCTTGTTGATCGCGACTTATGGGAAACCGTATCCAGTGTAAAACCAGCTGTAATGGCACAATCTAATTGAGATCTCAAAGATCGGAAGGCTAAGGGTCTCATAAGACTCAGTCTAGCTGATTCTGTCCTGTTAAATGTCCATGAGGAGAAGAGCACAAAAGACCTCTGGAAGAAGTTGGGAGATGTTTATCAGGGCAAATCCCTGGTGAACAAACTTTTTCTGAGAAAGAAGTATTATCTGAAGATGGAGGATGGAGGATTTGCTGTAGATCACTTGAATGTCTTCAACATGTTAATTGCACAATTGACATCAGTTGGTGTGAAGATGGAGGAGGAGGATCGTTGTATGACCTTGCTTTGTTCTTTGTTGAACTCATGGGATCATCTTGTTATGGCTATTGGAAGCACCACATCCACATTCACAATGGATGAAGTGGTATCTTCGTTGTTATCTGAAGAGATGTGAAAAAGTCTTCTGAGGCAACCAAAGAGGCTCTTGCAGTTCGTGGAAGACCCAAGGAGAAAGGGAAAAAGAAGGACAAGAAAGCTGAGAGGGGTAGATCCAAATCCCGTGGGAGATCCAAATCTCCTGGAAAGTCCAAGGCTCTTTGTTGGAACTATGGCAAAACTGGACATTTCCGAAAGGAATGCAAGGAAGAAAAGAAAAAGAAGAAGAAGAATGCCCCAGATTCAAATTCTGACAAATCACAAGATGATGGTGATGTTTTCATCGCAGCCCTGGCCACCCATGCATCTGATGATGTGTGGTTGATTGATTCTGGTGGATCATTCCACATGACCTTGCATCGAAGCTGGTTCACGAAGTATGAAGAGTTCGATGGTGGAAGAGTGTACCTAGATGACGATTCTCATCTGAAGATTGTTGGTCGTGGAAGAGTCTCAATCCGATTCCCTGATGGACGAGTGAAGGGGATCACTGGGGTTATGCACATCCCAAGCTTGGCACGGAACCTGCTTTCTGTAAGTATGTTGAATAATGCAGGTGTGCAGGTTGTCTTTTCGAAGGATGGATGCAAGATGACTAGAGGATCTATGGTGCTTGCAAAGGGTACTCAGAGAGATACTCTATTTCAGCTGGAGGCATGCACTTCACAGTGCAATAGTTCGTCTAACTCAAAGAAAAGAGTTGCAGTCACTTCATCCCCACCATCTGAACGAGCAATGAAGAAATCTGTTGTAACACATTCTAATGGTAGTGCACATGCTTTGGAAGTTAAACTTCTTGCTGAAAAGACTATGTTATGGCATTTGAGATATGGCCACATTGGTGAGAAGGGTCTTAGAACCCTGGAAAATAAAAACCTTGTTAAGGGGTTAAATGATTGTAATCTCGAGTTTGACTTTTGTGAACATTGTGTATATGGAAAGCAAAACCGTGTTCAATTTTACTCTAGTTCTTACAAGTCTTCTGGTGTATTGGATCTTATTCATTCTGATGTGTTTGGTCCTGTTAATGTTCCTTCGATTCCCAAATTTGTATATTTTGTATCTTCCATAGATGATTACAATAGAAGGACATGGGTTTATTTTATCAGAAGCAAGACTAAAGTCTTTAGTCGGTTTAAAGAGTTTAAAGCCTTTGCTAAAAATCAGACTAGTAAAAAGATTAAGTGTTTGAGAACTGATAATGGTGGTGAGTTTTGTTCGGCAGAGTTTGATAAGTTCTGTAAAGAGCAAGGGATTGAAAGACATAAGACAACTCCTTACACCCCGTAGCAAAATGGAGTTGTAGAGAGGATGAACATGACATTGATGGAGAAGGCTAGGTGTATGCTTAGTGGAGCAAGCCTCGAACAAACGTTTTGGGCTGAAGCTGTAGCCACTGCTTGCTACCTGGTAAACAGGTCTCCTACATCAGCTCTTGTTGGTAAGACACCTATGGAGGTGTGGTCTGGTAAGAAGCCTTTAGTTAGACATCTTCATGTTTTTGGTTGTGAAGCATATGCACATGTGCCTAGGGAGAAACAGTCTAAACTGGAGAACAAGGTTGTTAAGTGTATTTTCATTGGCTATGGTGTCGGTGTGAAAGGATACAAGCTTTGGGATCCTGTGGCTGAAAAAGTGTTGTATAGCAGAAGTGTTATCTTCAGAGAGATAACACCTTCTTTTGTTGTTTTACAGCCAGAACAGACAGAAAAGAAAGAAGATGTGGTTCAGTTTCCTTCTACCCCTGAGAAGACTGAACTGACAGACCCTGTGAGACCTGATGATGAGGAGAGCTCTAGAAGCTCTGAAAGTTCAAAAGAAGAAACAGAACCTGAACCTCATCCATTGAGGAGGTCTACACGAACAAGGAAGCAACCTGATAGGTTTGGTTATTCATTACTTGATTCTAGTTGTGCTTTTGCCTTGCTTACTAACATTGATGAGCCTAGAACTGTGACAGAGGTTATGGGCATGAAAGATTCAGGTTCCTAGAAGGAGGCCATGGAAGATGAGATGACTTCTTTGGAAAATAATAAAACATGGGACTTGGTGCCTTTGCTAAAGGATGGAAACCTATTGGATGTAAATAGGTGTTTAAGAAGAAATTTGGTGTAGATGGTAATGTTGAAAAGTACAAGTCAGACTGGTTGCGAAGGGGTATTCACAAGTGGAGTGTTGGTTTTTCTTCTGAATCAACATTAGGGTTTGCCAGTTCTAATGCACAGGCAGATTCAGCCAACTGAATACAGGAGGTTGCGTGAGCTCCTCCCCTTCACTTCTGGTTCTACCGCACCAAGGGGGTGTCCCTATTTGATAAAAGTATGACTTTGACTAGCTCAATGACAGAAATATATAACTTGATAGCAACAGGCAGAATACTCTCACGTAAGGACCAAGATTTGTATAACAAATCACAAGGTTGGCAACATTCTTGGACATAATGTCTGGTTGGGTATGAGAGCATGCAGGGGTTTCCTAATCCTACTCCTACAACTAATAGGTGGAAGATATGAAATGAGTTGATTTGATGTTTGGATGCAAACCTGGACCTGGTGTATAACCTCAACACAGAGCTAGATTGGTGCCTATCCAGGGCTTGGAGTCAGTAGACATACACCTATGAATGATCAGCATGAACACAATAAAACTAGATTTCAAGGGGATTTGTGTGATATCTGCCTTACAGATATCTCCCAATACAAAGTGTTAAGTTATCTCTACTTATGGCATCCCTATTGCAGTATACCCTTCCCAATACTCAATCTGAAAACACTTTAATTTACCCCTTGAGCAGAAGTTGAAAGATCAAGCATTCAATACAGGAATTCTATATTCTAGAATACCAGACACCCCTTCGATATCTAGATTAAGAAGAAGAACACATGCAATACTGGAGACAGAATTAACATAACACATGCAAATATAGCATTACTCATATAAAACCAATCATGAAATCAGTAGATTCATGCATGAGACATACAACAAGTGATACATAAACTCACAAGACCTCCTGTACAGAGCAACCAAAACTAGTTGTATCTTATTGCAGAGCTAAAATGTCCAGTTTTCAACAACCAAAACAATGGTAACACAGTCTACCTATATCGGCCAGAAAGTGTACCTCTAGCATTAATTACATAGCTTAACAAAAATCTGCCAGATACAGATCCTACAAAGGAATGGCGCTCAGAAGTTATTGCTGCAATAGATAAGAGAGACCTCGAGCCCTACGCCGCCATCTGGAAGTCTTCACCCATAAATCAAGCAGCCTAATCATTTGTACCATTGCCCATACCCCTACTACAGTCACCATTGATGGCTCAACCACCCGCGGCCTCTTGAAAACTGTCGCAGTATCCAAAAAGAACTTCCCGCCAAAACGCGTTTCGCTGCAGGTTTAAAATATGCAGGAAGAATAGTCCCACATGCATGGTGTGGAGACCACTTTAGTAGTTTAAAAGCATGGCCGCGAGCATAATAGGTGTTGAGCGCTTTTGCCACGCTCGACACATGCCTTTCTCTTCAAAAGCCCATCGCCAAGACCACTACCATCGGCCAACTCGAAAAACCACTCACCAACTTCATCGGTCTCGCCGACCGCTACACTACACTCCCTTTCATCAGCCAGAGAATAGTCTATCGGCCAACCATTCCACAGTTCACCTGACAATACAACTCACGCCAATAGACCCTGGCATCCTTCCCTCCGTTGGTGTGACACACCATTGGGGCATCCAAAAAGTTTCCCGCCGATCTCAAAGGTCACGCCGACAACACCTTCGCCAGCTACATACTGCTCCTCCATTGGCCAGACCCATGCCGATGACACCCCATCGGCCAAACACTCTCCATCGGCGGACCCTCCAATGGCTAACCTGATACACAAACTCACACCGATGGCACTCCCCATCGGGGTGACTCCCCCCATCGGCAAACCACAAAACGCTGCTCCCGATAACCAAAGTCACTCCGATGGCCGAACAAAACATACCCTCTTCGGCAAGACTATCACCATCGGCCCAGCCGAAAATCTGCCTGCCGACATACATACTCCTGTCGATAACACATCGGCCTCCTACTTCTCCTTCCGTCGGGTTGAACCATTGGCTAAGTTCAAAAGAAAGGTTCAACCTGATAGTTCCTCTGTTGGTAGCACAAAATGCAACCTCGCGAACCCATTGAACCGATGAACCGGTTCACCTGATGGTTCAATGGGGAGGTTCAACACTGAGGTTCGCCGGCGAGGTTCAAACCGAAAGCTCAAAGACACAATCGGAGCATTCAAAAAACAAAACTTTCGCCGATGGACAAAACATGATGACCCCTTCCTCAGGAAAGATGATGCGGATGCTGCAAAATACTGAAGGGGTGCCAAAACTTAGAACTTTTTTGGATATTTAGGGATGGTGCCTGCATGAAAATTGCTCGAAAATTGATAGTCAATTCAGGCACCAACAGTGGCTCTGATTGGGGACGTGCAGGTGCAAGACTGCAGCAAGAACCCCAGATCTCTGGGATGCAGACCAGTCCCTTATCCATTGGGCACAGAGTCAAATACTGCACTGACCTACATCACCAAACATACTTGATGGCCTAAGGCCACCAAGAAAAGAAAAACCTGTATCTCCCTTTGTCAAACACTTTGTTTTCATCTGCATACATTGGATCACGCCTGGAGATACTGTCATGACCTACCCACAAACAAATCTTGTCATCTGCATATTCAACCTTCTGATTTAGCCTGTCACTATTACCCCTATGCAGATAACACTCAACATCATGTGACATGTGGGTGTCAAATTTATCAAGCAATGCATACTCAAATGGTATGTAACACTTATCATCATCTGCATCAGCAATATGCATTGTAAAATGATCTCCTAGCTGGACTAAAAAATGAAAGCACTCAAAGTCCACCACACAGCTAGGAAGATCAGAGCTCATTGCATATGCTGGCACATCAAAAGAAAAGCTTTCAAAATCACAATTGTGTACATCATGTACACAACCATCTGGTACACCAAGCTGAAAAAGATCAGGCTCTGGCACCTCTTTACAATCAGGCACATTTTTACAATCACTTACCTGATGTATGTTGGTCTCTCTTTCATCAGGATGAGAAACAAAATCCAAGCCAAAAACAATGTCTAGATCTTCACCATACTCAAATAGATCCTCATCACTACATGTGTCATAAATGGGTGACCTAGGTACATCAGCTTGATCATAATATGCCATTTGTTGATGGGCAGCAGAGCATGCATCTTCATCACCAATGGATTCACATTGTGGAGGAGTATCGGCCTGTGTGTCATAAGCAAAACAATCACCAAATAAAAAACAACCATGCTCTGCACTAGCACCTATTTCAATTTCTGACTGCTCTTCATGATCTCCATGTGTTTGAAAGGAAGGCAATGGGTCACACATGGAACTATTTTTCTGTTTGCTTATATCTTCTCTATCTTGAGTACAATACTCACAATTATCCCCACAAGTCCATTCCAAAAATTGCTCATTGCTGTCCACAACCTCGTTGTTGTTTTCATGGCCAGATGCCTCATCATCGCAATGGGAGTCCTCACTAGTCCTTTCACTGGCACCTTCAGTATTCATCTTTTCATCTTCACATGATGCCTTAATCTCTTGGCCATTCGTAGCTTCACAACCATTATTCACACCAAAGCCTGGGGGCAGGGATTTCAGCAAGTGCTCATTTCTGATTTTTTCTATATTTTCTACGAACTTGTATGCCATCTGCATATTTGTCACCTTGAAATCCCTCAGTAATGCACTAGAGCCCTCCTCAAAAGCTTCAAAGAATATGCCAACACAGGCTGAAATATTAGGTCTGAAGACTTCTGGGATCTGTGAAAGGGCTACTGCAAACCTATGACTGAAAACAACACATGGCTCTTCATCTTGTTTTCTGATTTTCATCAATTCTGCAACAAGATCAGCCGGTTCTTTTGCAAATTCTTCTTTGAAACAGTCAGCAAGCTCATCCCAACAGGCAAAAAATCTCTTTGGAAAGCTCAAATACCAGTCTTTTGCTTTTGCATCAAAGGACCTAACAAAAAACCTCATCCACATATCCTCATATCTGAATGAATGTTTTCCCATGAAACTGTGAAAATTTTGGATATGTGCATTCCCATCACATACACTGTGACCACTAAATCTAGGCATTTGATAGTATATCCTAGCCGGCATATTTTCTACTTTATAATCAACCCATGACAAATCCAGTTGGTCATACAAAGGATCAAAAGGGCTGACAGGAGGTTTAGCTTTCTGACTGGCAGACACAACAAGGTTATCATGATTTAATTGGGCCTGCCTAGCCTCTAGGAATATCAACCTATTTTTTATCTCTTCTATTCTTTCATCCAACAAGTCATCCCCCTTTTGACTGAGTATGGGTGTATACATATTTGGATTCATGAAATTTCTATTTTCAGACATCCTTTGCATTCCTAAGACCTATAGTCTCCCCTGGCATCTAACCTATGCAATAAAACAACAAATATAAGTGGGAAGAAATAGGGTACCTTTTCTCATACAAATGTTGAAGTCTGAAAAGCACATTTTCTGTCACAACACACATCAACTTTTCATGTGCACTTGAATCTTTTGTAGAGTCGCCACCTCTCCAGAGAGGACAAAATTTTCAACAGTTGAAAGCTCTTTTTCCAGGTTCATTCCACCAACAGAGCATTATTTTGTTAGTGACTCAGATGGGCCACAAATACATTCCTTTTTAATCAATCCATCCCCAGCGGAGTCGCCATTTTGTTGGTTTTTCTTCTGAATCAACATTAGGGTTTGTCAGTTCTAATGCACAGGCAGATTCAGCCAATTGAATACAGGAGGTTGCGTGAGCTCCTCCCCTTCACTTCTGGTTCTGCCGCACCAAGGGGGGTGTCCCTATTTGATAAAAGTATGACCTTGACTAGCTCAATGACAGAAAGATATAACTTGACAGCAACAGACAGAATACTCTCACGTAAGGACCGAGATTTGTATAACAAATCACAAGGTTGGCAACATTCTTGGACATAATGTCTGGTTGGGTATGAGAGCATGCAGGGGTTTCCTAATCCTACTCCTACAACTAACAGGTGGAAAATATGAAATGAGTTGATTTGATGTTTGGATGCAAACCTGGACCTGGTCTATAACCTCAACACAGAGCTAGATTGGTGCCTATCCAGGGCTTGGAGTTAGTAGACATACACCTGTGAATGATTAGCATGAACACAATAAAATTGGATTTCAAGGGGATTTGTGTGATATCTGCCTTATAGATATCTCCCAATACAGAGTGTTAAGTTATCTCTACTTATGGCATCCCTATTGCAGTATACCCTTCCCAATACTCAATCTAAAAACACTTTAATCTACCCCTTGAGCAGAAGTTGAAAGATCAAGCATTCAATATAGGAATTCTATATTCTAGAATACCAGACACCCCTTCGATATCTAGATTCAGAAGAAGAATACATGCAATACTGGAGACAGAATTGACATAACACATGCAAATATAGCATTACTCATATAAAACCAATCATGAAATCAGTAGATTCATGCATGAGACATACAACAAGTGATACATAAACTCACAAGACCTCCTGTACAAAGCAACCAAAACCAGTTGTATCTTATTACAGAGCCAAAATGTCCAATTTTCAACAACCAAAACAATGGTAACACAGTCTGCCTATATCGGCCAGAAAGTGTACCTCTAGCATTAATTACATGGCTTAACAAAAATCCGTTAGATATAGATCCTACAAAGGAATGGCGCTCAGAAGTTATTGCTGCAACAGATAAGAGAGACCTCGAGCCCTACGCCACCATCTGGAAGTCTTCACCCATAAATCGAGCAGCCTGATCGTTTGTACCATCGCCCATACCCCTGCTACAGTTGCCATTGATGGCTCAACCACCCGCGGCCGCTTGAAAATTGTCGCAGCATCCAAAGAGAACTTCCCGCCAAAATGCTTTTCGCTGCAGGTTTAAAATATGCAGGAAGAATAGTCCCACATGCATGGTGCAGAGACCACTTTAGTAGTTTAAAAGCATGGCCGCGAGCATAATAGGTGTCGAGCGCTTTTGCCATGCTCGACACATGCCATTCTCTTCAAAAGCCCATCGCCAAGACCACTACCATTGGCCAACTCGAAAAACCACTCACCGACCTCATCGGTCTCGCTTACCGCTACACTACACTCCCTTTCATCGGCCAGAGATTAGTCTATCGGCCAACCATTCCACAGTTCACCCGACAATACAACTCACGCTGATAGACCCTGGCATCCTTCCCTCCGTCGGTGTGACACACACCATCAGGGCATCCAAAAAGTTTCCCGCCGATCTCAAAGGTCACGCCGACGACACCTTCGCCAGCTACATACTGCTCCTCCATTGGCCAGACCCACGCTGATGACACCCCATCAGCCAAACACTCTCCATCGGCGGACCCTCCAACGGCTAACCCGATACACAAACTCACGCCGATGGCACTCCCCATCGGGGTGACTCCCCCCATCGGCGAACCACAAAACGCTGCTCCCGATAGCCAAAGTCACTCCGATGGCCAAACAAAACATGCCCTCTTCGGCAAGACTATCACCATCGGCCCAGCCAAAAATCCGCCTGCCGACATACATACTCTTGTCGATAACACATCGGCCTCCTACTTCTCCTTCCGTCGGGTTGAACCATTAGCTAAGTTCAAAAGAAAGGTTCAACCGCGAGGTTCAACCTGATAGTTCCTCTGTCGACAGCACAAAATGCAACCCCACGAACCCATTGAACCGATGAACCGGTTCAACCTGATGGTTCAATGGGGAGGTTCAACACTGAGGTTCGCCGGCGAGGTTCAAACCGAAAGCTCAAAGACACAATCGGAGCATTCAAAAAACAAAACTTTCGCCGATGGACAAAACATGATGACCCCTTCCTCAGGAAAGATGATGCGGATGCTGCAAAACACTGAAGGGGTGCCAAAAGTAAGAACTTTTTTGGATATTTAGGGATGGTGCCTGCATGAAAATTGCTCAGAAATTGACAGTCAATTCAGGCACCAACATGGAGGAAATTGATTATGGTGAAATTTTCTCTCCCATTGCAAAGCTGACATCTATTTAGTTCCTGTTATCTCTTGCAGTAGCTTATGACTTAGAGGTGGAGCAGATGGATGTGAAGACAACATTCCTTCATAGTGACTTGGAGGAAGAGATTTACATGTCACAGTCAGAGTATTACATAGAGAAAGGTAAAAAAAATTTGGTTTGCAAGTTGAAAAAGTCTTTGTATGGTTTGAAGCAGTCTCCTAGGATGTGGTACTTGAAGTTTGATGCCTTTGTGTTCTCGGTTGGATTTCTAAGATCGAAATCAGATCATTGTGTGTATTACAAATTTGACAATGATTGCATTCTCATTATTGCATTGTATGTTGATGATATGTTGTTAATTGGGAATGGTAAGAATATGATTTCTGATTTGAAGTCTCAGTTGTCAGCACAGTTTGAGATGAAAAATCTAGGGGCAGCTAGGTACATTCTGGGAATGGAAATCAGAAGAGACAGAGCTAACATAAAACTTTGGTTAAGCTAGAGTAAGTATGTGAAGACCGTGTGGGATAGGTTCGGCATGACAGATTGTAGACCATTGTGTGTTCCTATTTCTTTGGGGACAAAGTTGTCTATTAATGATTGTCCAAAATCTCCTAGTGAGGTGGAGGACATGAGCAGAGTATCTTATGCTAGTGTTGTTGGTAGTTTGATGTATGCTGTGGTCTGCACAAGACTAAACATTGCCCAAGCAGTGGGAGTCCTTAGTCGATTTATGGCTAATCCTGGACGGGTACATTGGGATGCATTTAAGCGAGTGTTCAGATATTTGAGGGGTACTTCCAAGTATTCCATATGCTATCATGGTAATGCTACAGGACCTCTACATTCAGTTTGTATTCATGGATTCGTGGATTTTAATTGGGCGGGTGACATTGACAGCAGGAGATCCACCAGTGCCTATGTGTTCACTATGTTCAGTGGTGCAATTAGTTGGATGAGTAAGTGACAACTTGTGGTTTCTTTGTCCACGACAGAAGCTGAGTATATGGCAGCAACTCATGTTTGTAAGGAAGCCATTTGGCTTAAGAGATTGTGTTCAGATATTATTGTTGATGTAGGACAGATTACAATTTGTTGTGACAGTCAGAGTGTGATTTGCCTAGCAAACAATCCAACTTTCCATGCCAGAACAAAGCATATTGATGTATAGTTTCACTTCATGCGAGACATGGTAGAGGATGGGAAGGTGAATTTGGAGAAGGTAGATACTTTGAAGAATGTTGCGGATGCATTAATGAAACCAGTGGGCACAAAGAAGTTCAAATGGTGTTCGGAGTCTATGGGCCTCTCGGCCTATAGCAATTAAATCCTGTTATTTCCATTGGCTCTTACAAGGTGTTCAACAAGTGGGAGAATGTTGGGAATTAAGGTATCTCAACCTTGGTAATTCCTTGTATTATTTCATTGTATTTATTTACTTATTGCCTATTATTGTAATTACGATGCAAATCCTTATTGTCATCTTGTGGGAGTTGGCACGGTGATGTTTCATCCTACGTGGAAGGTGACAAGTTGTAAATTTGTTCTCACATGAGGAGATAGGCGTCCCACTTAGTGATAGGAATATTTTGCCATGTGTCGGCATCTTGGATAGTGTGAGAGAGAATATTGACCGAAACAGTCATGACAGATTCCTATGACAAATCTATGACGCGTACAAGTCGTAAATGGAAGATTCTATGACAGGCGAAGACATGTGTCACAAGGCATCTTGGAAGAAGGCATATTCGGGCGCCCCAAGGAGGGTTATGACATGTTAAAATAGAATATGCTATTTATAGCTTGTGTATGACAGATTCTCTTGCAATTGTAAGATATGACAACTATGACGGATTCTATGACAGTCATAAGTGTTGTAAGAGTATCTGTCATTGCCCAACTTGGGAATAGTTGACCTCTTTGGGATGGGGTGACTTGACAAGTGTTAGGAACATCTTACAATGTTGAAAAAGTGTCCATAGGTGTAGGTTTTGGGCCACGAGGCCATGTTGGACGCCCATCCCAAGATAGAGCCATTTTTTGCCTTGTATTTTCTATATAAACAGGTGCTTTGGAGAGGAGATGTATTATGTGATTGATAGGTACTATTATGCTGCCAGATTGTCTCCAGATACGAGTGTCAAAAACTCCTGCAAGAGCATTGGCTCTGAAACTATATTGTAACCTTGATTGTTTACTGGAATTACTGGAACACATTTGAGCTGTGTTTTGGAGTGTGGGGTATTTCACCCTTCAGGGTTTTCCCCAAGTATATATTGTCTCTCTCTTCTTCTGTCTTACATTCTTATGTATGTGTTTGCTGCAATATCTCTGTTGTTGGGTTAACATTGTTGTAACTATAAAGATTAAAATGAATTTGCACTCATCTCTCCTCATTAGATTAGTGTAGGAAGCGATTTCCGCACACCTAGCTTCCTTTCATGATGGTCCCCTGACTTATCATTTTGACACCAATTATTTTAGTTGGAGCCATGACCTTCCATCTAACATTTCAGAGTTGGATTTGGGATTAAGGACAACCTTAAGATATGTGATAGGAGATTGACAACATTTTAGCTAAGTCATGACAATCTTTGTTTATATTATGTGACTTCACTATAATATTGAGGCCCAATTTAAGAGGCCACGAACTATCTCCTTCACTATCTGAGAACCTTTCGCTTCCTCACATACCTGTGATAGTCCTATTTATACATCTAGTTATTCCTTAGATCTTGTCAATCCTTAAGGCATGATGACAACATCCCTAAATACCCCAACTACATCTCAATCATATCAAAATTTCATTGTAATTCACTTTCCTACCATGACTGCATACTCCTCCTTCATCCTTTGTGACATAGATCATAGGCTTGTTACATCAATGTCAAGGGCTTAGAATTTCATCACCTAGGAATGCATGTTACCAAAGTTTGATGGATTGCCCATTAGGCAATCAAATCTTGGTACTCAAAGGATCTTTTCCTCTCTCTTACACCATGCCCTTTATCTTCTCAATTGTTACAAACCCTACAAGCAAAAAAAGGATCATTAAGTCTTTCAATATATCTATACATAAATTATAACATCAAACCCTCTACTAAAACTCCAAAATATCAAACCCTAGGTGACAAAACTCTCACATTTGAGGGAAAAAAATTAGAATAAAAGTTGGATTTCATGGTAACTCAAAACTTCCCTCTCTCAAACTAATGACTTATTGCATATATGGTTTGAAAGAACAGAAACCAGTCATAGATTAGATGAAAAGATCAAGGAGATGCATGTTATAGAGTATAAAACTCAAAAATCAAAGGTCTTTTTGGGCCTTTTTCCAACAATATAAGCAAAAATCAAACTTTAAACATGAAGCACAGGTACCATATGACTCATTCACATACATCACACATTTGGGACCACTAAGAAAGGAGGTAGGTGCTTAATATGAGCAATGACAATTGCACATAATGTTTAAGTTCACTTCAACAGATGGTTGGGGTTATAATGGAGGGTTTTCTTTTCAAAGGAAACCATTAATTTTGGAGTGAAAGGTAATGGTGAAATATAACATAAAGTCCCTATAATTAAAGAATATGCAATGGCTAGGATTAACCTAACAAAGATCTAACGATGTGACTTCAAAATTAACATCCAAATCATCCTTCCCTCCATCAAGAATTTAAAATTTTGGTGCCAAAGACTCTTTGAGATAGTTTTGAGGGTTTTATGGCCACTTGGAAAGATATAGATAGCCTTAAAATGACCCATAAAATAAAAAGGAGAGTAAAATATGAAATAAATGTCTTTTTGATGTGAATTTGTAGTCATCTTATAATCATAAGATTTGAGCTCTATTTGTCAAGATTTCATGTGTAAACTTTTTGTGAAGAGCAAAATGTTGCAATGTCCTATTTTGTTTTTCATAGTGCGTCTTAATGAAAAGCGAGTGTATTAACAATATAATTTCAACAATATTCTCTTGGTGCACAACTGTTATGTGACTATTGTCATTGTTGTGTATTACAGGATCCAAAGGAGACCATGGAGAGAGGACGTGGATGGCGTAGAACTACTAAATCGCAGAGATGAAAGTGGGTGGAAATAGATATGACAATGGAATCTACAGATACAATAGAGGTAAGAAGAGAAAGCAACCTCAACCAAAGGAGGAAGGTGTTTATGAATTCACAAATGCTACAACATAGAGGAGATAAAGTCATTTTTCTGTCCATGAGGCCTCTAAGGTCAAACTTATTGGTTGAAAATGCACAGGAATGGTGATTAAATGTGATTCTATGATCAAGGGAAAAGTTTGAAAATTAGGATGGCCAAAACATGATATCAATATGTCAAATATATGACTAAAGTGAGGTTTTGTGTTGGATAGCATATTCGTTGAAATGATATAATTGGTGTGCTAAACATTATTTACTATGTTGTGTATTATATGGGCCAGACGAGGCCATGGCAATAGATCATGTCATATCAATTGAGGACACAATGGATGAAGCGGGACATCAGGTACTCAAATTTTGACTTAACTTAGGAAAAAATGATTTAATGGCATTTTGTGATACGTCCATATTTTTTCATAGTATTATTGAAATTTATAATGTATTATCCAATCTTGACATAAATTAATGCATGTTGTTGATTATTTTAGATGGAGATTGGAGCAAATGCAGAGCCTGAACATTCAACTAGCAAAAGAAAAAGATATGTACGTGGACGTGGACCTAAAACTATTAAATCGCATAGAGGACAGTGGGTGGAAGAGGATACGGCAATGGATCCTGCAGACACAACAAATGATTGCACTGAATAAGAGGTTGGTCAGGACTATAGTACATGGGATGAATACTTTAAGAAAATTTTATTTGTGGATATTCTGTATGTTGTGGAAAGAAACAATTCAAACGAACGAGTGTACAAAGACATTACATATATGATGAGCTTCCAGTCGGTAGTATGCCTCCTACAATCGATTCAAATCCAATAGGAATTGTGGTAAGAAATTTTCCAATTTGATATAAATAACATGTATACTTCATTTAAACATTGTTTTATATTATTTAAATAACTAATTTTTTTCTTAATGGATACTTGCAGGATAAAGTTCTTGGTCTAAAGTTTCCTGGATCACCGACTTTCAACCTAAAGGGCAATGATCATTTATCAGATGATACATCTAACAAAAATATGTGCCAATATACCAGCTTGGAAGATGAGGAATTGATGAAAACAAGCAACAGAACAAGAACTGATTTAAAGATGCATAATTTGCTTAAAGACAAGGGGAATGTGGACTACATACCCTATGAGAATGAATGTGATGGAGATGATGACTTGCCCCTGAGTTTGAGATCAACTTACAATGAGACATTTGATCGTCGACTATATTGTGCTTGGCCTAGTAATCAACAACTACCTAGAGTGTACGAGGTGTTTCAATTTTGGGGATACAGCTACATGATACGACCCTCCAATATTCATGGAGCAAATCTAGGCCTCTTTATTGTCCAAAATGTACATGTGGGATCTAAACATAGAAACAATTCAGAACAAACCACTAGGAGATTAATGTCATATTACCGTCCATCATATTACAGTGGTGAATGGAGAAGGCTAGCAGAATATAAGTCTAGCATGTCAGCATATGGTCTAAATTCGAATATGTATACACATCGTCTCCAATTGGAAAGTGGAAAAGAAATGAATAGAGGTCATCTTATGTATATAGATGGATGTGCATACACACACAAAAATATTGCAGGATTTATAAATAGTAGTAAGGGAAGGGACCCTATTGTAAGACCGAATTGTCAATTTGTTGAGGTTATAACTGATAAAGATGGAGATATGGAAAGAGAGGTTGATACATTGATAATGGTTGAGGCTATTATGGACCTTACCATTGGGGATGAGTTATTTATTGATTACCCCTTCTTAAAACGCACTCCTGCGTGAAAGAAGAGTGAAGAACAAGGTCTCCCTAAGGATGTTCTTAAGGGCAGAAAACTAAAGAATAATAAATGAGTGTGGACTGATGTTTTATAAACTATGTTGTCAAAATTGTGTTTTATTTAAATTATTGTATAAAAAGGTAGTCTATAAAATAATGTTCCATTATTCAATTGATGTATATATATTCATACAATTTTTTTTTTTTTTTAAGCCATATTTGATTATATTTCTTTGAAATTGATACATTTATGATTTATTCAATTGCTACCAAACATTAAATAATGCTTGCGTTTGTTGATAAGTAGAAGATGTTGATGAAACACATAGTAATACCCAAGATCCAACTAGGTTATTAAGATTTGGACAGGATGATCCAAACCATCCTTTAAACAATACTAGGGTGAAAAGAGCAACATTGAAGAGAATACTACTAGTTGAGAAATTTGAAGAGCTAATGAGATCCACATACACTGATGACATGCCACCTAGCCTTAATGATGATGATCATGATAGTGAAAATGCAGTGCATGAAGAAGGATTGAATGAAATGCTGACAAATTTCTTTGGGGATGGAAACAATGATGACAATAATGATCATATGGTTGACAGTAATGATGATAGCAAGGGTAATTACCACCAATGTAATGTTGATGATAACAACCTAAAAGACTCCATCAAGCAAGCAGCGAAGACACCCGTGTTCAAATCAGGTGCAAGTAGAACCTCAAAACTAGCATGCACATTAATATTATTAGAAATCAAGTCACTATTTGGTTGGTCAGACAAAGGATTCACTACCCTACTGAAGTGAGTTGAAATCTATTTCTTACTTTGCATTGTCAATTGGTGTACATAATTCGTAAACATTCATTAACTTTGTTTATATTTCTTTAAGGGGATTTTAAAACCATATATTGTTTATAAACAGTCCTAGTATAGATTGACATATCAAACATGTTCATCATAAGTCAAACATTCAATTGATTTAATCTCTGGCAATCTTACAAGGCACTAAAAACTAAAATATTCGCTGAAGAGAATGTGTTGCCATCAACTTGCAAAGAGGCACGTCTGTTGTTGGTTGAGTTGGGGATTGAATATAAGCAAATTCATTCATGTAAAAATGATTGCATTTTATACAGAGATAAATATCAAAACAAGGTAGAATGCCATGTATGCAAAGAGAAGAGATATCATATAGATGTACAAGGTCCTACAGTTCCAAAGAAGGTTTTACGTCACATGCCAATTATACCTAGACTTCAAAAAATGTTTCGTTGCAAGTCACTTGCACAATTGATGGACTGGCATGCAAAGAATAGGAGTAAAGATGGATTCGTGCAAATTTCGGCCAACTCTAAAGCAATGAAACACAGAGGAAAAATGACCAAAAAAATTCAAAGATGAACCCCGTAGTATCAGGTTTGATCTTGCAATTGGTGGAGTGTGCCCATTCTCTTTCTTGAGCTCAAATTATAGTGTTTGGCCAGTTGGATTGATAGTATACAATATTCCCCCATGGATGAGTGTTAGAAAGGAGCATCTTATGCTAACTCTCATTGTTCCAGGAAAACATCAAGTTAAAAACATGGATGTGTTGGAGTCCAGGACAACACTGAGAGGGGGGGTGAATCAGTGTTGTGTAATTTTTAACATTTCAAAACTTGATTCAAAAGGTTGTTCAAAGGAGTTCACTGAAGAACATAATTATCATGATATGCAAAACTTAAATAAAGATGATCAAATAGGTGCAACATAATCAACCATAAGAAAAAGACATGACACAGGTTTTGGTGAGTGGAAAACCCTCTAGGGGAAGAAAAACTACTATGAAATACTTCACTAGCTTAATAAAGAACCTCATTGGTTACAAATAGGTCTCACTGACCATTCAAACCTCACTGGCTACAAAGAGGTCTCACTGACCATACAAGCCTCACTAGCAAATACAATCAAAACAATACAAGTAATACAAAGGGTTTCTCTATTTTAATACTATTGGAATTAGGGCAGACAACTAAGAGGGGGGGTGAATCAGTTGTCACAAAACTTTAACACTTGCAGCAGTTTTTCTTCTATATCACTTATTAACAAATTAATGATATAACCATGGAGGCATAAATCAACAACACATGAGCAGAAATTTAATCAAAACACATTACACTAGGATTTTTACGTGGAAATCTGGTTAAGGGAAAAACCATGGTGGGGGTTAACCCAAATAAATTATACTCTGTTAAAAGTATTACAAATGGGGAAGGCACATGCCTTCAGGGTGCACTGCCCAGAGCTCACTGCTCCAAGAGGCTCATTGCGTACATAAATGATTACAAGAAGATTATAGAATGTTTGAACTGATGAATAACATCTACCAATGTAAAAATTTAGTTCTAGTTAAGCATAGAATACTAATCTTACACACTTCATCCTTACTTTGCCTTGTTTCACTCTTCGGCCATAATTCAAGCTTAGATCTTCACCTTCGCACTTCTTCCTGCCCTTTTCACACTTACTCCATCATCACATCACACTCACACACAAAACACTTGAATCCATTGGCTATATAAATCTGCATCAAGAAATTCAATCAATTGTAGTCGGCTTCAAGAAAACTTAGAACATTTATTAAGAACTCTGCTCTGTCAGCTGAATCCATACAAACAACAATGCGGACCAAAAACTTGTGTTCTCAAATCATCAATCATGTTGGCCAATACCACTGATTATCACAAATTCCTTAACCAACAACTTTTCTTCATCTAGACCAAGATCAAATACTAGGTCGACCTATTCTTCTTCTGACTGTACTGACTAACTAGAACCCGATACTCAAATGCTTATATCTTTTGAATCCTTCATCACCGGAGGGTAAATTTCTGGATTTAGATAGTCCTGACAATTCTTATCACTCCCTCAGATCCGCAGCACACTGTGATTTACCATTGGAGAGATCCGGACCAAGATACTGGACCCTATCACATGCTCTATTTCTGACTACCCGGACTTAGACAAATCTTTACTTTGACTTCCGGTATGAACAAATCATGCAATGCGGATGTGTAAGATAGACTTAGTTGCCATCAATGACAACACCTGTCATGCGTAGCAGTGTCTCTTGCCAACAATCTCCCCCTTTTGAATTGATGGCAACACTTAGTGAAAAATGACTTAGTGTTAGAATATCTCCCCCTTACTTTATACACTTATGATTTCCCATGCTCCCCCTTAGATTAATTCTTCATTTTTCACTGTTTTTCCTCTCCCCCTTTGACACCAATGGAAAAGGCTAGACTTTTTGGATGTAACAATTCCATAATCTCGCATTCCTCCACAATGGAGTGTATATGCAATACAACTTTATAGCGAAGAGTGAATATTTCCTTGTGGTCTAGTAGTTCCAATATCTGTAATTGAGCATCAAACTCGACAAAATCCGCATACCAAAATTCACCAAAAATTTTATGTACATGGGCATATATACAAACAACCCTATGTCTTATTTACATAAGTTTGAACACATCACCAAAGACATTCTTCAACAGCACCAACTCATTGTCCCAACTCTTCTTCATGTTGTTCAAAACTGAGATGTGACCATTGAATAAGAATGCTTGAGACTCTGCTTTCCACAAGTTAGTAGGATCACTTGACTTAGCTGCAGCTTGGGCTTCTGTCATGATATTGAACATTGCTTCCAACTTGAGGGAAATCAGTCCCCGGAGCTCACACATCCTTGTCTCAATGTTGTCCTTTTCCTTCATCAATTTCTTTATTTCTTCAATCAAGTTGATTGTTTGACATTCTTGGCTCATCACTGATACTGTCAAAGGATCAAAAGATTGGGATACACTTGACAGTTTTCCCTTAGACTCCTTTATTTTTATTTCAATGTCCTCTATAGCTTTAGGACAAGATAAACAAAATTTATATACATTCCCTCCTTCTGTAAGAGCATTTTGAATACTCTTTACACCGGTATTTAGCACAATTCTATCTAATGCAATCATCCCTTTCAGAGCCTCAAATCTATTATCATTGAATTCATTTTTAACCTTGACCTCTACAGATTTTTCAAGGGACTCAAAATGAGTACTTACAGAATTTATCAAACTCTTTAACTGACTAGAGGGGGATGCAGATGAATGTTTCTAGAATATTGGCATGATTTTCTCCAGAATCCCAGATGCAAGACTAAGTATCTCACTGTCTTCTATGTGTGACTTCAAACTATCTTCTCTGGCCTTGGCTTGTGCGAGAGAGGCCCATTTTATCTTCTGAATTGGTGAAAGACTGTCCAAATTGATTGGACCTGTCAACTCTTCTGCAACTAGTTTATCATTTTCCAAGATTTCTTTCACTGCTTCTGCAGTGTCTCTTGCCCAATAAGCTATTTCAGTTTTCTTCTCTTTAGGTCTTACATCTTCTCCCTTTCCGGTGTCAAACACATTGTCTCTCTTATCAATTTCTTTCTCTTTCTCTGCTTCAGCCTTCTTTGCTTCAACCTTCCCTACATCATTATCAAGTACATCCTTCTTTTCATTTACACCAGTAGAGTCTTTTGTAGTCTTTTCCGGAGGATTTTGAATATCCTCAGCAGTAGCCTTTCCATCATTAGATTGATTCAGAGGAGCAATATCAACATTATCTTCCTTTGCCACCCCTTTATCTCCTTTGTCTGATATTTCCACTTCCGAAATAGAGGAGTCATCTTTCTTAGTTTGCTGCTCATTGCTCTTCAATTCTTCAACATCTGGAATGGAAGAATCAATCCTATCATCAGTCTCTTCTTCAACAATGGGAAGCTTATGCTTTTTCAATGCTCTCAGAAGAATATCCCGAGTTTCTTCAACTATCTTATCTATCTCACCAAGCATGAGTTTATTCATTCTTTTCTTGCTCCTAAATTCATCTTTTATTCTTTGAATATCATGCTCATTTGATTCGGAGAGATTTGAGAGCACAATTTGATTAGCACATGCTCCCTAAGCTCAATGTCTTTAAACTTTGCATTTTCTTTTCTCAATTCTAGAATATATGTAAGGCTTTTTGGGATTTCAGAGGTTATTTCAATTAAGGCCTTATTGTAGATATTCAGATATTTAACTGTTGCTTCCTCCAAAGCTTTCTTGTCAACATCACTGTAGTCATCATAAAATTCAGTCATTGGCCTTAAGTTCCCATCTACAGTGACATATTTGATGATGTCATTCACAGAAAGAGTAGGCTTTTCAACATATGTTTCAGTCTTTTGCCTCTTACTTTCCCTTTTTCTTCTAGAGGGCTTTTCCTTAGATACCTTAGCTACTTTTGTACCTGAGGCCTTCAACTCTTTGACCTCAACATTAGAATCAGTTTCTTCATCATTTTTCATGCTTCTATATGTCTAGGAAGCCTTAGTTTTCACCCTTTTCCCTTCTTTTCTGGATGGTTTGTCTTCTGATTTCTCAGGTTTGGCAGGTTTTAGGGGAACAGGGGCAGCAACATAGCTCCTAGTACTCCTTGATGTGAAGGAGGATTCTACCAGAGCACTTCCTTGTTTCTTATCATGCTTTTCCTTCTCATCTTTTTCTATCCTTTATCTGTCCTGCTTCACAATTTCTCTTGTTATGCCAATGCTTTCAGCATACATCTCAACTTGTCTTTGAATCTTTCTTTTGGATTCAAGTTTCCGAAGCTCAACATGTAGTTTCATACCGAGTTCACTATATGTCCCAAATCTTTCAACTAGTGTGTCCTTTGGCTTGCTCAAAAGGTGTTGAGCATACATATCCAAAATTTTCTCATCTACCTCATACTCCATGGGCATGATCCAAACAGTTCTAGGTTCTACTGCTTCCATTAAGCACTGATCAGTGTCCACCATGAAATAGATTTTATTCTTGTATTTCTCAACAACTGATTTAGGAATTCTCTCCCTTGAATGCATCATGTTCTAAAAATTGTTGAAGAATCCCCAAAGAGCAGTCCTTTGGGCATTGGAGTCTCCAATACTGTTCAAGTGCTCCCTTATATGTATTGCAACAGGTTTATCATTGGTCCAACACATGCTTTTCTTGTCGGGTAACTCATTCATGAAATAGAAGAACAAACACAGGACCAGTGTACCATATTTGAAGGTATTCTTTGTAAGGAAATGAGGGCATCTCAGAACGTATTTCTAAGAATAGTGGTGTCTTCGACAGATTTAAATTCTTTCCAAATGCTTCAAAAACACGCACAACTATGCCTTTAAAGCGGAAACAGACATAGAACATTTCCTACATTGACCCTTAGAGGAAAGCACAAGCGAACAATATCTAGTTTCAACAGCAGAGACATTAAACATGAAAGACAGAACATGAACACAGATTTACGTGGGGAAAACCCTTACGGGTAAAAAACCCCACACTCCAAAAGCCTAGATCACCATTGTATTATTCAGCAACAAAAAGGCAGTTACAATACAAAACTGGCAATAAGCCTTTCATGAAGATTTATATCTTGCTTCATCTGAAGAATAATTGACAGCACAACCCTGCTCAATTTTCTTCTGCACGTTATCATGCCTCAAATCACATACAATATAGAACTTCAGTCTCTTGACTCTGATTGTTTCATCTCTCCTCAGTCCTTTTACATATAATTAACATGCTGTGTGCAGCAACTGTATAAGATTTCACAGAAGAGGTAAAACCCCCTGCACATCGTTCATCAAAAAATGAACTCACACTACATAGTCTATCGATTTCCTCATTGCTTTAGCAATCCAATCGACACATGCACCTCACCGTCTGTTCCAACTGGTATCGCTCTTTTTCAACCGTTACAAAACTACCAAACCATTCGCATATTCGTGAGGACCATTAGTCCCACATGCATCCGGCGTTGGAGGATTTCCAGTTTATATGTCTGATGACTCGGTAAGACGATTGTCGGCACTTTTGCCGCCGACGACCCCTATCTACCCCCATCGACACAACCCAAACCATCGGCCAACATTCAACCATGAACTCCGACAGTTCCTTGTCTCAGCGATAGTAAGCCTTAACCCTTCGTCGGCGAGACCACTGTGCATCGGCCTGCAACCTATAAGCTACGCCGATAGAAGTCCTCTCACCGATGCCCGACTCCATCGGAGTAACACATAGCTCAGAGTGACTTTCACAACCTTCTCCGATAGTGATATTTACGTCGATTAGTGAACCACAGTACCATCGCCAAGACATAGCAAACATCATACCGATGTCAACATCACCAACCTTCACCAGTTCATCGGAGTAACGAGGTCCATCAGAGAGACGACTCAAGACTTGGCCGACAGTGATTCTCATGCCGAAGCCAACCCTTCATCGGTATAACATGAAGTATCGGGGATACATCTTCCAGCTACGCCGATAACAATACTCACTCTGATGATCTTCCATCGGAGTGACTCACGCCGACGACCAATGTCATCCGCGACGCCAATGAACCTCTGAATCGAACCATTGAACCGATGATCAACCAAGGAACCAATGAACCATTGAACCGATGTTGCTGAACCAAGGAACCATTGGACCCAATGAACCCGACAAACCATTGAACCTGACGGGTGAAGTTCAAACCTTCATCGAAGTAACCAATGCATATCTGTTGAACCATTGAACCCGATGAACCATTGAACCCGATGAGCAAGGTTCAAGAGTTCGCCAATAGTTTAAACTTTGCTGTTGAACCCAAGGAACCTTTGAGCTATTGAACCTGTAATCTGAGTCACTAGTACTCAACATTCTCCCACTTGACGAAGGAATTACAGGAAACCATCAATGCTCCAAGTCACAGAACCAAGCTGATATTGCCTCCAGAAACAGGATAGACCATCAGCTAGAACAACAATTAGAAAGCTGACTGCTCCCATCCAACTGAAACAAAAAACCCACTTGACTGAAAATAGCACACACAGCCAGTGCTAAAACATCCAATCACTCATACCTTGAAGGTATGAACATCAGTAGACTCATGCTACCTACACATACACCCATCAACTGCAAATACAAGCTCCATGTATCAACCAGTTGAAAAGACCAAATACATCAAGAACTCCCACTGCATGGGTAATGCAGATCTGAAAAAGATCATGGCATACAAAATCCACCAATAGCATTACATAGAGAATGTAAACATCATGTATAACAAGGAAACATCCACCATGATATGCAAAAATTGTAAATCAATAACTAGTACATCTCACCACTAGTCCAGAAACCTCTCAAGTTCTTCACACCCAACAATGAAAGAGATAACAGAACCTCCATGTCATCATCCAAAAGCATAAGTGAAAACACATGACCACAAACTAGTGATCACTTTAGCTCCGAACAAAACCTCAAAACAATGTAATGTGAAACACACCATCAGAGAAAGTAGCTGAGACCAAGAGAAACACTGCACATCATATACCTGTAGACAATCCTTTTACATACACCTCTGAATGCCAACTGTGTCAAGTATGATCTCCTTCAAAACACCCCAAAGAAGAACAGCATAACAACATCCAAACAAACATTCAATCTCCAAGATCAACTAACATGGATGCAAGCCTCACAAACCAAAGAAGATCAAACTAATTCATTTCCCATTTCAGGAAATCAGCCCATTAACCATCTCCTAACAGTCCTCATCAATGAATGAAATCTCTAAACTCAAATGCACAAGGAGATAATCATGCTATTCATCTCTCACAATGAATCCACCAGAACCATCAATGAGCAGTTCAAGATCCATATCTATGAAAGAAAACATAAAACACTTGAGAGAAACAATGGGCAACATCTCTCAAGTTATAAACTGCCAAGAAGACCAAGAGTGGGAATGAGAATGCTCCTCCAGGGTAACCGAGTCTATATGACTTCTCCAAGAGTAATCTCCTCATTGGTCTCTGTTGAACTCACAGCCAACCAAGGTAAAGACTCCTCGGACTTCCTGCTGCTGCAAAATCTGAATAAGCACAGCATATACAGTCTCACCTTATTCTCCATGTATCCATGAGTACCTTCGAACAATCACCTCATGCTGAACTCCAACTGCATCACTACAACACTATGAAGTAATCAAGCAAATGATAAATGTACCCAAACATAGAGAAGTAACCAGACCACTGTCAAAGCTCCAATCATCTGAATCAGAAACTTATCATGACATCATGATCTTACCATCTCCCTTAGGAGATACCATGCTCCAGGTGAACATAACCATGGTCTCAAGAGCAATGTATCATACCAAAATTCAAATGCAGAAATCATGATATGAAACAAACCAAAACTCTAAACCAACATCACCTGTCAAGCACCACCAACACTTCAGCCAAGAATTTCATGAATCCTTCATGACTTCAAGATGTTAGTCATCCTCAAATAGTGCCCTTGCAAATGTGAAAGAACCCTTCTGTAGCAACAGGATCAAAGAGCTCCTCCTAGTAACATCTGTAACACTAAAGAAGATCATTCACCACTAAGTGATAAAACACACAGTCAATGCTAAAGCTCCCACTGAACTGTAACAACAGAGCTTTCCAAGCATCCTGACCAAACATCTCCTAATCTAAAAATCTTCCAAGTCCACAAATTAATATGTCCATTTGACTATAAAACCAAGTGACACCAAGATCTCCAAACCAAGGAAATAAACTATCACTGTCAATAGCTTACACAAACCTGTGTATTCAAGTTATACATGACATCATGATACACATACTACAAGTCTCCATAACCAAATATTCAGATACTCTACAACATCCATCCTCTCATCCCGAAACAGTCACACCAATGCTCAAGTGACCAAAGACAAGGCCATCTAACAAATCTACATAAACACTGAAACAACCTTGTGGATAAAGATAGTCCACATCCGAGTCATCTCACTGTAGCTAAATAGGTGATCAGCCCACGAAACTACATAACTCGTAGATCCAACCAATGTACCATGCAAATTCACTATCACACTGGAAACTACAAAACTGAGATCTCAAGGAATAGATAACAATGTAGACAACATGACTCAAGCATCAGAAAAACTTACTTTTCACTAATTTGCCCAACATGTCCACAATCTGAGCACCATAGTCAAGAAACCAGAAACATTACCACAGAAATGCTAAGTGACAAATCACATACCAGCACTCCCATGCAGAGCAAGCATTTCACCTCCTCACACCATGCACAGAGCATGCATGCAAAACTGCAACTATATCATCTAGCAACATCCCAAAAGCCAGGGTCTAGAAATAGCTTAACTGCAGCTTCACAAAACCACAAGTTTTTCTTTTGACCGTGTAAAACCTGCAAAACCACTATGTTTGAAAAACACCCATGCACATCCATATCCACTTCACATCTGGATGACTCAAAAAAGTCTGCAATATAAACTCCATAACAGTTAAACCAGAATAATGGATCATCATGAATATGCATAACCATAGATTTTAAGGAAAAACTATAAAACCCCTCAAATCCAATAAACATGGATATGAGTCATGCAAGTACAAAATATCCAATTAAGGAAATAGTAGTTCAAGAGCTTCAGTCCCACTTGTAGACCAATCCCTCAATCACCAACATGCACATGCATCTGAGAGAGTCAGGCTATTTCAGAAGCTTTCAAACCATCCAATGATCAACTCCATAGCCTACATGCAATTAGGGTAATAGAAAAATTATGCCTTCCAATACTAGGAACAGAACACCCAGCATAAGCATAATACTCCATGGCTGAGTAGTAACACAAACTTCTTCATATCATCAGAGAGCCTCTCACACAGACACCCAATATGAAAGTTACTGCAACAACACAGCCACAAAGCAAACCCCATGCAACAAGATTAAATACTGTCAATTAAGAGCCTCAGGCCACATCATGACTAGCTCCAGTCTCTTCACCATCCTTCAAGCACTGCTAAAATAGAAACACAAGATCAACTGCCAGACTTTCACTCAAACAAGGATCAAACAAACAGACATTTCCTTTAGATTTCCTCAAGCCTGTCACACTAAGAAATCATCACAGAAGGAAAACCCAGACTTTATACACTAGGAACTCTTATATGCAACACATGCAACACACAAATGTACATATGTGAGCAACAAAGCAGATCCTAGAAGAAGGCTCTGATACCACTTGTAAGGAAATGAGGGCATCTCAAAACGTATTTCTAAGAATAGTGGTGTCTTCGACAAATTTAAATTCTTTCCAAATGCTTCAAAAACACGCACAACTATGCCTTTAAAGCGGAAACAGACATAGAACATTTCCTACATTGACCCTTAGAGGAAAGCACAAGCGAACAATATCTAGTTTCAACAGCAGAGACATTAAACATGAAAGACAGAACAAGAACACAGATTTACGTGGGGAAAACCCTTACGGGTAAAAAACCTCACACTCTAAAAGCCCAGATCACCATTGTATTATTCAGCAACAGAAAGGAAGTTACAATACAAAACTGGCAATAAGCCTTTCATGAAGATTTATATCTTGCTTCATCTGAAGAATAATTGACAGAACAACCCTGCTCAGTTTTCTTCTGCACTTAGACCAGTCCTTCATATCGTTATCATGCCTCAAATCACATACAATATAGAACTTCAGTCTCTTGACTCTGATTGTTTCATCTCTCCTTAGTCCTTTTACATACAGTTAACATGCTGTGTGCAGCAACTGTATAAGACTTCACAGAAGAGGTAAAACCCCCTGCACATCGTTCATTGAAAAATGAACTCACACTACATAGTTTATCGATTTCCTCATTGCTTTAGCAATCCAATCGACACATGCACCTCACCGTTCGTTCCAACTGGCATCGCTCTTTTTCAACCATTACAAAACTACCAAACCGTTTGCATATTCGTGAGGACCGTTAGTCCCACATGCATCTGGCGTTGGAGGATTTCCAGTTTATATGTCTGATGACTTGGTAAAACGATTGTCGGCACTTTTGCCGCCGATGACCCCTGTCTACCCCCATCGGCACAACCCAAACCATCGGCCAACATTCAACCATGAACTCCGACAGTTCCTTGTCTCAGCGATAGTAAGCCTTAACCCTTTGTCGGTGAGACCACTGTGCATCGGCCTGCAACCTGTAAGCTACACCGATAGAAGTCCTCTCACCGACGCCCGACTCCATCGGAGTAACACATAGCTCGGAGTGACTTTCACAGCCTTCTCCAATAGTGATAGTTACATCGATCAGTGAACCACAGCACCATTGCCAAGACATAGCAAACATCATATCGATGTCAACATCACCAACCTTCACCAGTTCATCGGAGTAACGAGGTCCATCGGAGAGACGACTCAAGACTTGGCCGACAGTGATTCTCACGCCGAAGCCAACCCTTCATCGGTATAACATGAAGTATCAGGGATACATCTTCCAGCTACGCCAATAACAATACTCACTCCGATGATCTTCCATCGGAGTGACTCACGCCGACGACCAATGTCATCCGCGATGCCAATGAACCTCTGAACTGAACCATTGAACCAATGATCAACCAAGGAACCGATGAACCATTGAACTGATGCTGCTGAACGAAAGAACCATTGGACCCGATGAACCCGACGAACCATTGAACCTGACGGACGAAGTTCAAACCTTCATCGAAGTAACCAATGCATATCTGTTGAACCATTGAACCCGATGAACCATTGAACCCGACGAGCGAGGTTCAAGAGTTCGCCAATAGTTCAAACTTTGCCGTTGAACCCAAGGAACCTTTGAGCTATTGAACCTATAATCTGAGTCACTAGTACTCAACAATCTTTTTATCCTTCTTAACCTTATTCAAATTTTCCATCAGCTAGTTCTGTAGCAACTCACATAAGTCATAATCAGCATTCTCTTTCAACATCTGATAAGCTGCATAGATAGTTGTACCAGATACAAAATTTTCCCTGCTGGAATGATAAATCTTGTACCCAATCACCATTGAAGCAAACTTAACATCGGGATCAATAATGTCATTGATAGTCATTGCCCTTTTGTCAAATTTTGCACTAGTTGCATCAGTTATGGTCTGGTTCTTCACGGATTTCAGCATGGGCAGTCCACCGGATGAGTTTAACCTTGTCATAGCCTTGATGGCATCCTTAGTGATCTTGAAAGGTTTCATTAGCCATATAAACTCATCATATGTTCGTCTTAAAACATACCGGACCCATTCATCTTCATCGAAGGATGGAAACCCTATAATCTGAATGAAATGTTTATCATGCAGTGCCTTGTACTCAGGTTTAAGACTGTGAATTTCATCCCTTAGATGATTCTTGAACAAATCTACTAACCTTGAGTCCCAAAATTCATCTATGCTTACATGAATATAGGCCCTAATATCTTCAACATGCAATACACCATACAGAACATTTGAAAAGGCACCTAGCAGGTTGACTTCTACTGATTTGTGTGGATGCTTTTTAAACTTTGGCCTAGGTCACTCAGTGATATCCACAACCAATGGAGTAGTCATTGGTAAAAGATCACAGGTTAAAAGCTTTGCATAAAAATACCTTTTTCTTCCACAGAATTAGGGTTAGCTGATGAATTTGCCAGTCGCACTTCAAATATTTGAAATCTTAGCTCAGGTGCTCTTCTGCTTGCTCTCTTCAAATGCAAAGTGATCCAAATGACGAAAGGATGACCTTTTATGCTTTGCAAAACCTAATTCTCCATTGTAATAAATGTGTTGCCCTAACTTCATCTGGTTACTCTGTTTCTTGATGTAGTTTCCCATGAATCGTTCCGCAAATCACCATATCCACTTCTTTTCTTCCAGAAACCCTTTCAAATGATCTATAATAACCCAAATTATCTTCTCTCATCGTGCCAGATTTAGGCACCCACTTACTAGCTGGGGGAAATAGGTTTTCAATGTAGCTCCCCCTGAGCTAGAGCTCTTGATTCAATTCTCGAAGGAATTATCAGCACCGGATTCCGGTATGAACCCATTCCCATCATTCATTTCATCTTTCTTTACCCATGTTTTATTCATTTCATTCTAGACCTCATTCACATTAACTTTACCCTTGCCTTTATCTTGTCTCTGCATGTTTTGGTTTCTGTTTACCAGACCTTTTCTATCATTATTCCTGCTTTTGCAGAATCTTGCAATATGACTAGATCTATTACAATTAAAGCACTCAACATTTCTTTTCTTATTTACTTGATTTCCTCTTGATCTACACTAATTAACCATGTGTCCAAATCCATTGCATGCAAAACAATAGCCATTGAAAGAATTGACATTTCTTCTGTTGTTAGAGTAGTTTATCATCATACTTTTGTAATCATTAGATCTATGACCATACCTTTTACAATTCAAGGATTGACCGAAGAAGGATTGACCACTTTGATTCACTCTACTTCTGCATTGAGTAGCTCTATGACCAAATTTATTGCAATTGAAACAATTTCCATTGAAAGATGGATACCTTTGAGCATTAGGTTGTCTTTCCAGAGGTCTTCTAGAATTCCTTCTTTGATTTCTTGCATCAGGATTTCTTTGACTGGATCCAGAGCTTTCACCTTTCTCAAATCCCAGACCATGCTTATCATTTGCCTTCTTCTGACTGTCAAGCAGCACCTCAAGTTTAGTTGAGCTTATCTTGAATTTCTCTTTATATTCATTTGCAACTTCTAGGTCATGTCTGAGAATGACAATTTGCCTTTCAAGTTCTTTCTCATTGTCCCTGCTTTCATGTAGATCAGACTCTAGATGGCCAGCTATTATGTCCAATCTGTAGCATTCTTCTGTTCTTTCTTTCAGAGATTGATTCAATTTTTCTTCAGTCTTCTTCCTTTCTTCAATTTCCTTGGTTAGCCTCATCACCCCAGATTCCATCTCATATTTTAAGACAACAACTTCTTTAGCTAACTTTTCACATTCCTTTGTCTTCTCTTTCAGGGTCTCATCCATGTCATTGTCTTCATTTTGATTTCCTAGTTGAAGAACTAGCTCCTTCCTCTTTTCATTAGATTTGCTCAATTTTTCTTTTAAGGTCTCAATGAAGTCTTCAGCATATTTAAGGTTCTCTTGTAGTTCTTTGACTTATGCTTTGGACTAATCAAGATCTTCTAAAGCAAGTTTAAGTTGTTCCTGGATGCCATCAAAATACTTGAATGAACCCATTGAAATCACCTTCCCAGATATTCTTCAAGCTGTTAAACTTCTTCTAAGGAACTTGGCTCTGATACCAATTGTTGGAATTAAGGCAAACAACTGAGAGGGGGGGTGAATCAGTTATCACAAAACTTTAACACTTGCAATAGTTTATCTTCTTTATCACTTTTTAAAAAATTAATGATATAACCATGGAGGCATAAATCAACAACACATGAGCAAAAACATAATCAACACACATTACACCAAGATTTTTACGTGGAAACCTAGTTAAGGGAAAAACCACGGTGGGGGTTAACCCACAAGAAATTATACTATGTTAAAAGTATTACAAATGGGGAAGGGACATGCCTTCAGGGCACACTGCCCAGAGCTCATTGCTCCAAGAGACTCACTGCCTACATAAATGATTACAAGAAGATTACAAAATGTTTGAACTGATGAATAGACTCTACCAATGCAAAAAAATTAGTTCTAGTTAAGCACAGAATACTGATCTTACACACTTCATCCTTACTCTACCTTGTTTCACTCTTCGGCCATAATCTGAGCTTAGATCTTCACCTTTGCACTTCTTCCTACCCTATTCGCACTTACTCCATCATCACATCACACTCACACACAAAATACTCAAACCCATCGGCTATATCTCTGCATCAATAAATTCAGTCAACTGTAGTCAGCTTCAAGAAAACTTAGAACATTTATTAAGAACTCTCCTCTGTCGGCTGAATCCATGCACAAACAACAACACGGACCAAAAACTTGTGTTCTCAAATCATCAATCATGTCAGCCAATACCACTGATTATCACAAATTGCTTAACCAACAACTTTTCTTCATTCGGACCAAGATCAAATACTATGTTGGCCTATTCTTCTTCTGACTGTACTAACTAACTAGAACCCGATACTCAAATGCTTATAACTTTTGAATCCTTCATCACCGAAGGCTAAATTTCTAGATTTAGATAGTCCTAACAATCCTTATCACTCCCTCAAATCCGCAGCACACTGTGATTTACCACCGGAGAGATCCGGACCAAGATACTGGACCCTGTCACATGCTCTGTTTCTGACTACCCGGACTTAGACAAATATTCACTTTGACTTCCGGTATGAACAAATCATGTAATCCAAATGTGTAAGATAGACTTAGTTGCCATCAATGACAACACTTGTCATGTGTAGCAGTGTCTCTTGCCAACAAATGCAAGCCCCTGAATTTGCATATATCTCTGCAACCATACTCAATTCAATCTACATATTTCTTTACATTCATACTGCATCAATCAATTCACTTGATTCAGATTATTTGCACAATTAATTGCATAGTGTCTTCATACTTGATATGGTTCAATCTAAAAGTTTATTGCATAATGTCTTCAACCTATGCTTTGTTCATTTCTGCAAAAACATGATCTCACAATATCATCTGTATTTTCTCTTCAAAAGAATCTTCACAAAAATGTCTTCACTGCATGTTAATCCACACATACATTCCATCTGCAATACCATTATATAAAAATCTGAATGTCCTTTCACATTCTTCTCCTCTACATATTCATCTTCCCATTTCAATTAACAACTTTGCATAAAATCAATTCACTGCTCAATAATCTTCAATATTCTTCAAAACACCATTCATATTCCCTGCAAAAAGAAACTTCAATAATATATTTTTATTGAACTCTCTTTGTGAGAGAAAATAAAAAAACTCTTTCATGACTTCAATTCTTCATCTTCCCTGCATAAAAACCATGAATGATGTACACCAAAAGTCTTCAAAGAATTTAATCAATTTGCCAAAAAATATTAAAAGATCCTTGATATTCTCTTCTCTCTACAAAATTCATCTTCATCTAGAAAAAATAAAAACATATATATTTCTTCTCTAAAAACCATTCACATTCCTTTTCAAAAAAATCACTCTGCAATTTTTATTTTTTCTGCAATAAAAAACTTTCCTTTATTTCTCATTTCAGACTTCGAACTCACTTCTCCAAATCTCCTCGGCATGAAGAACATTAAGTCTTTAAAAGAATAAAAATCTAGACAAAGAAATTTGCCCTCTTTAGGAACTTTCACTTTTTGTCTTCCATACTTCAAGTGGAGTCAAGAATAGAAAAAAAATCTTCATAAAAAATCTATCAACTGATTGCCTTTTAACTGGGCTAAAAATAGCCTTTTATCAAACCTTATTTCTGCAGTTAAAAAGATTATACGTTCACAAGCACGTCAAAGAGAATACTCTGGAGGGGAAGTCTAAATTTGAATTTCGACCACCGATCTTCATTTTTGCGCTCAACAAACATTTAAATAAGACCATTGATTTTAATATGGCGCTCATGCGCTCAATAGAAAGACCGGTGCAGACGGTGAGATAGGGTAGAGAGGCTAGTCAAAACAATGTTACGATACCCTTAAGGTGATCACTTAAGTGATCTATGACCTTCAATAGTAAGTCACCGGAAGATTAAAAGAAAAAGTAACCTGTCGTCAAAAGAACTTTGCTTTATGAAGCTTAGGGTTTAAACCTTGAGATTTAGGTAGTGTAGGTGTCTTTAGAACAAAATATGACAAAACTCATTAACCAAATGCTCATTTCATGTAGATCTTCTGATATAGACCATAGAATGACAACTACTGTATGACATATTGTCACTTGTCATAAATCCATTGCACAATTTGACAAACCCTTGATGACCTCCTTGTTAAGAATCTCATTTCCAACAACTTTCTGAGAGTCTATTATCTAACAGATATAAATTCCAATCTCTAACCATATCTGCATCATCATTGACCTGTGGACGTGTGACATTCTTTTGCATCAATACAAATGACAAATCAACAAACACCATCAACCAATTGCATCAACCTTTGACAATCTCATTGTTTACAGATCATCAAGACATGGCATTAACACCAAGACATCACCATGAAGGTCCCTTGATGAAGACATGTATGAATGAAACAAGATTGTGAACTGAAGCATGTCAAAGCATGTGAACTTTGTCATAAAGATCTTATGGAGACACAATCAACATAATGATCCATAATACCAACATCAACACCTTTGTAAATCAACATCACCTTTGTAGCAGACCCCTATCACTGTATGTCATAAGCAAGCATCTTAAAGTAAAGCACCAAGAATCAAATGAGATGGAGATAACATACCTCTTGGCACATGAGAACTACACACAAACTCCTTAATCATGACATCTCTGAAGACACCACACCACATGAAAAGCATACAATGAAATACATCTCCTATGAAACACATAATGACCAACCAAAGTCAAATACAACATCTGACAAACACTCACCAACTGTGTAAGCATATCAATAAGTCCAATGAAGATCATATGAAGAAATTTATCCTGATCTTGATCTGATTCCCATGTGAGTCACACAATTACCATATGAACTTATCTATGATCTTTTATCTATGACCTCTTCATTCTTTTGACTGCAACAACTTAACCTTCGCATATGAAGCATGATCATCAAGCTATGAACTTCATCTTAAACAAACATGAAGCAACTTCATCAAGCATGTTCACAAAGTGAACTCTTGTGAACTCCTGAAAGCATGATCCACATCCTGTCATATGAAGACCAATCTAACTTTCATTATAATGTATATGCATCACCAACTCACACCTTTTTTACATCAATGACAATCAACTTCCATCGGGATGTTTATCTTGCGCCTTTTATTAATGAGATGCAACTGCTATGGAAAGGCATAAGAATGTATGATATATCACATCCCCCATCAAATAGGTCCTTCATGTTGTATGGTGTGCTATGTTGGACTATTCATGATTTCCCAGGACTTGGTGTTTGTTTTGGTAAGATAAAATATTTACGTATTTACACTCGTAATTTATTTTCATCCCAACTTTCATACTTAGTTTTATACTATTTTTTTGATGTTATTAACATTACTTATTGAATTGCAGGGCTTCAAATAAAGAGAATATTTGCATGTCCAAGATGTACAGAACAATTTCAAGGGTGATATTCTAAAGATCTACATAAATTTATTTACGCAAACAACAGGTTTTTTCTACCACTAGATCATAAGTTTAGAAATCGCTTGAAGAATCAATTGATTGAAAAGTTGAAAATAGAGGCCCTCCCATGATTATGGGTCCAGGTGATTGGCTTAAGAAGTATGAAGATGCTGAATTGAAAGCTTGGGAGGATTTTTTTGATTAGGGTGATTCAATTGAAGAACCAGAACAAGTTGTAGTTAATATGCCAGAGGGAACGAAAAGGAAATCCATATTTTATGAGCTCCCTTATTGAAAGGATCTATTAATATCCCACCTATTAGATCCTATGCACGTCTTCAAAAATGTCCCAGATTCTATATTTCAACATATATCAGGCAAAGAGGACACCTTGTCTTCGAGGAGAGATATTGCTCTTTCGCGTACCAAAATTGATAGAAAACATTTGTGGCCAAATAGGGAAAATGAAACATATGCAGAAGCTCCATGGATTTTGAAAAAAAAGAAAGAGCTAGACCAACTAAAAAATGTCATCCATTCAATAAGGACACCTACTGGCTATGGGTCATCATTGGCTAAAGCTTTTACAGTTGATGGACATATCACAAGATTTAAAACACATAATTTTCATAATTTTATGAAGGTATTATATATCATCATTTAACATTTACTGGTAACATCGATTAAGTACTAAATATATTTTGATATTTTGTTGTGTGAGAAAAAATTACTAATGACCTTTTCATAAATGTGTTTGATAGCATATCATGCCATTGGCAATTAGGGGGGATTCATGTTTTACAGTTGACTTAAGCAATGCCATAAGTCGATTGTTAGCATTTACAAGGTATGTGGTTATATGAAATGTTCATGTGTGAGAGACATAGAGATATTATAGTGCATTTTAATTTTTCACTAAAGGTTCATACTAATTTACTATTCCTATATTAGGTGGGTGACCTCCAAGGAGATCTACGAATGTGAAGTGCCAAAATGGAAGAAGGAAATTGCAGAAATTGTATGTGTATTTGAGAAGGAGCTCCCTACAAGTTTCATGGACCTACAAGTCCATTTACTTATACACCTAGTCGATGACATTGAATTGGTGGGTGTCGTATCAACGAGGTGGATGTTTTTCTTTGAGAGGTATATGAAAACTCTAAAAAGATATGTCCGACAAAAGGCACATCCAGAGGGTTGCATGGCTAAAGGGTATGAATTGAATGAAGCATTTTTCTTCCTGTGTGAATTCCTTGGTAAGGATTTTGAAGATAGGCCATGCTTCTGGGATGAGGAATGGGCATCAAATATTATTGATAGAGAAAAACCACAATCTAATGGTGTTCAAGTAGAAATTAGTAAGTAAATTCATGATCAGTGTGGTTGTTTTTCTTGCAATCATTAATTTTCTTTGTAATTTATTTGTCAAATTAACAGTATGACATTTGGAGTTTGAAATAAACATGTTGACATGTAATAGGTGTATAGGAAAGTGCTATACTCGACAAGTTCATTCTGTACCACATGGACTTTATGAACAAATGGATTGATCTATATGATAAAAAGAGAGAAGTGTTAGAAGCAAGGAGACAGTTTAAGAGATTGAACCCAACCAATACTCCACTTCCCACTGATCTGCTTGGGGAATGGGGCAAAGATTGCACACTAAAATGGGTTATTGAACAAATTCAAAATCAAATAGAAGATGCAGGTATAGATTCAAACATAACAGAAGATGAAATCAACATGTCTAGAGGATGTGAAAGAAAGGTACAATTGGAATTTTACAAAATATTGTTTCCTTACAATTTTGACACTATTAACTATTTTAATATTCGTCATTATATTTGTTTTCACTGAAATAAATGGTCTTTCACAAGCGAGGAAATATCCAGCAATGTGGGCATATGGTCGACATTATCATGTAGAAAGTCTAGATGTAAAGAGACGATCCTTCGATTATGGCATCATGGTTGACTTCAAGCAATCCAGTCGATCAAGCTCAAAAGATAAGAATATAATTGAAGGAAATCTACAATATGTTGGGAAAATACAAGAAATTATTGAGTTGGATTACCGCTCTTTTAAATATTGTATTTTAAGTGTAGATGGTATGAAGCATCTGAGAGGACACGAATACATGATACCCATAGTGGATTGTTTTCTATAGATTCCTCATGTTTCCTACTAGAGGATAAGGAGCCTTATGTTCTACCAATTCATTGTGAGCAGGTATTTCTTTAACTCAAACAAGAAGCGGTAGTGATCATTAATCTATTAAATCATAGTTTATTGTGAATATATACATTTTTTTATTAATCAATAAAATTGTTATACCATACGTCTAATATATGTATGTCGTTCATGTGCAGGTATTTTTCTATGAAGATATTTTGGACCCAAAATGGATATTTGTCATACATTATGATCCAATATTAAGGCATGTATTTGACGATGCATTAGTGGATACTGAGCAAAACAATGATGGCCAACAAAATGAGAGAGAGGGATTAGAGAACATTGAAGAAATTGACATCCATGATGATGTTGAAGATGGTTGTGTTTAGGCACAAGAAGAGAACAATCTAGAGTTAGATGATGTTATGGAAGACAACAATATGGATGGTATAGAAAATGATGATCTAAATACATCTGGTAACAATATAGATGGTCTATGGTCAAATTTCAATGATGATGAAGATGATGCAGGTCAAGATGAGGATGATAATAATACTAAATACTTGAAAGAACATATGAACATTGGCAATGATACACTGGATGACATTGTAGCAGACAATAATGTTAATGACCAAGACTTCTAAATTTTCAGAATTATTTGCAATCCATGTTTAAAAAAGGATGATTCTTATGGCCTAAACTTTGAAATGCTTCAGTAATATTATTTGTGTCAATACAAAATACCTATTGCAATATCCTTAAATTGTTCAATCTTTGGTATGAATTGTTGGCATAAAAAATTAGGATTACTTGGATGCAATTTCCTTTTCATTTCTTTATATTTTGCTTGAATCTCAAGGTCTCAACCTAATCCTCATTTTGCACTAAGAAGAAACCTTAGGCTTAACTCTACAATGGCCTCGATTCATTGCAAGGAAGTTATGATTGAGGATTTGATGACTACTACATATTTTAATGGGGAAGATGTTTTTCATCATGATGCACATGTTGCACATATGGATAGGCAAGACATGAATCTTACTACACAAATACTTATATCAGACCTTTACGAATTTGAGCAATAATGTTAATTATTCAAATTTGATTGATGTTCTTCATAACTTGTTAATGGATAATCCTTATGTGATGGAAGTATTAAGTGATATAGGTCAAAGGATAAGCTCATCAAGTTCCTTAAATAGTGTGTCTCCTCCCCTTCCATCACAAGCCTCTTCGTCTAGTGTGCCTCCTTCCACATCTTCTCCTACATTAGCCAAGCCACATATTTCTTCTCTTCTCTATATTTCTTATCAAATTTTCATAGCTCCTATAATTGATCCTCTCATTGTACCTACTTCACATATTATACCTTCCACTCATCCCCTGATTGTGATTACTTCTCACCCACTACTCATGTTCCCACTTCTAGTGCTGTCATTCCAACTTCATTCTGTGTCCCTCAATCAACCTACACTCCACGTATTATCTCATGTTGCCAATTCCACTCCCATTTTAATCATAACTCCTAATTTTCATCCTTCCAACATAGATGTCATCTTTAAAAGAATTGATGAGATGCAAAGTAAAGTTGATGCATTACCCCTAGTAATCAAATGATGTCATAGAAGAAATCAAGCATAATCCGCTTTCATTTGAGTTATTTCTTATCCATTTCTAGTTTGTTCGGTGGCCCCTAGTTTTGTAATGTATAGTGGTAAAGGGGACCTTATGACACAATTGGGAGTTTGTTTTGATTATGTTTATGATGATAAACTTTTTACAAAGCTCTTCCCTAGAAACTAAAAGGATTATGCAAGTGAATGGCTTTATTCTCTTCCTCATAGTTCTATTCATTCCTTCAATGATTTGGCCAATGCTTTTGTACATCACTTTAATGTCAATATTGGTTTTGTTGGTACTCAAATTTGAAAATTATAAAACCTTAAAGATATGCCAAATCTTATGATTAGGTTTTATATGTGAATTTGGCCAACTAACATAATTGATCAGATTAATCAAAATTCTCTGCACTTTAGGCTCTGTTCAAGCCTAGGTGGGTGTTACCTTGTTTCACCAATGACAATTTACTTGCAAGTTTGCTGGTGACTTCATATCAGATTAAGGAGCTTATGTAATTTTGTCAATTAAATCATCCACTTCACTTAACCCAATCTGGCATATGATTTGGATTAATGTTTTCTATAAATCTTTAAACCCTACTCCTAAAACAGAAAAACAAAATTGGATTTTGAAAATATATACAAGGGAATGATTTTCAAAAGAGAATGACCAGTGCCTGCCTTTGGGTTACTGAGTTTTCACTCTAAGAAGAATACGTGCTTCCCTTTTAGCCACAGATTGATTTGATTGGCAATTCTAGGTCTATGACTTGCATAGACATGCAAATATGTAAGTTATCAAGTTCTTCTTTAACAATCCAATTTAACTTTCCAAAGTTGTTGTGATTCTCCTATAAGATTTTAATCCTTGCTTGAAGGAGCCCAATAAACAAACCACACAAGAAACATCAAATGTGTTCTGACAAATCAACAATATACTTGATAGGTTGATTTGAATAATAAAGAAAAGGTAAATTGGAGACAACCAGATAAATTATTAGCAATCTAATTCAACAAACAAATGAGAACCAAAAGTTGAGCACCAGAGAATAGTAGCTTTTATATTGATTTGCTTCAAAGTACAGGCAGTACAATGTCTCTTTCAAAAAAATCAAAATTCTAGATAGATCCTGAGCCATAAGGTCTTGGTTTCCCTTTATAAAAGGAGCAACAAGCTTCAAAGCTTTCACATTCAAAATGGCTCTTTGTATTCCTAACCCTTGATATTACAATATTTGCCTTTTATAAGTCCAATTCAGATTTTCAAATATATTTGAATACATTTTGAAAACATGAAGAAAACATAAAGATATAAAAGGAGAGCGTTCAAGATGTGGTGGTGCTATTTAATGCCAGCATATGGCTCACTGCTCCTCTGCACCTGAACTTGTGCTGCTGATGATTCATCTCTAAGATATTTCTCCTCCCATTTATATATTGTAAATCACCAGGCCATTTGTAAGCCTGAATCTGAAGCAAGTTCTCCTGGTGATCTTTCCATCTTTTATCAAGCAAAGCTCTGACATCCATCACAAATTTTCCATACCCAGCATCCAAGGCAATTACTCGGCCCAATATCATGTTGAAACTGAGAATGCTGACATCTCCATCCTTCTTCAAAAAATCCATAACTTGGAATACTGTTTGGCTGAATTCCATCTTCCATGTGTCAAGACTTTTGATTTTCTCTTCTTCTATCAGTATGAAAGGAATAAATTTATGCTTGAACGTAGTAAAACATTCAACCTTTTCTTGCATCTTCTGTCTTTCCCCATTCACATACTGGTATTCATCAATGATCATTTTGACCATTTGCTCAGTGGGCTTCAAAGTTGTAGGGGCATCAGGATTCCTTTGCACTACTAAGCACATCGTAACCAAAGTGTGATGATAGGGTTGCCACTTTTTATACAACAAATCCAAAATAGAAAAGTTTATCTTCAATTGCTCAATGGCCTGAGATAAAGAAGAGTAGCAATCATGCACACTCCCAAGCTTATCCACAACCAATTTTACTCTATGCTCCAAAATTTTCTCAAAAATTTCAAAAACTTTCATCTTTGCCTCATTCTTTGTCATTTCATTTTGTTTATTCAAACTTTCAATTTCGTTTTCAAATTTCAATCTTGTTGCATTAAATTCTTCAGTAGACACTATGACATCATTGGTTGTTTATGGCACAGGGGACTGATAGGGTATAATGGCTTGACCTTGAGAAGAATTCACAGCTTGCAATTGTTTCTTTAATTTCACATTTTCAAAATACAATTTGTTTACTTCATCATTCATTACTTTCTAAGTTTTCTCATAATCTATTAGGCTTTGTTCTAACTTCTTCACAACAACATGAGTAAACATAGCAGTATGAACATTGAGAGCAGCTGCTTATGTTGCTGATGTATCTTGTAAAGTCTTTACCACAGTTGTACCCCTCATTTCTTGAAGAATATCAAGCAATCTTGGTTTCCTTGTATTCTTCTGAGTAGTCCAGATTGCAAGGGTCTCTATCTTTGGATTAAAACCACATCCACTTATGCCATCTTCATAATCAAATTCTGAAACAAGTTGTGGATCATCTTGACTTCTAACTTGGTCAAGCAAAAATACCTTTTTCAATTCAAGGCCAGGGATGATGAGCATATTACTTTTCAAGACCATTTGCCTTGCCTCCTTTGGACTCACATCAATTTCATCTAATTTCAAATATTTGAAAGTTTATGTAATGATTTGATCATGTTGTGCTTCATCAACACCCATTTTATTTATTGCCCCTTTTTCATTATATTATTTCATTTTCATTTTCAGCCAAAAATCCTTAAACTCTAGAGTTTTGATGAAGACATCATCTTCTATGAACCTCATGGATTCTATAATCCTTTCATCCTCCTCCAGCTCTGGTTTAGCTTGGGTTTGCTCACCCTTCCTACCTCGGGCTTATGTGCATCAATGGGTTGACCAACCAATGGATGATGAACCTCTTGATCATCTCCCATGTGCCTCAAGATGTTAGCCACCTCATCAGTATCCCCCACCTCTTTAGTCATTTCATAGGGGGCAAATGGAGATACCTCTTCTGTCCTCTGCTTCTTTGTTGGTGGTGATTCTGGGACCTGTGGATCTGGCATTGACAAAACATCACGAGAAGACTCATGAATCTCAATCCCTGTAGACCTTTTCACTGAAAGTTTAGTAGCCTTAGGAGGCTGCTTCTCAGATTTGCCATAAATACTCAAAATTATCAATGATTGCATCAATTCTCTTCAGAGGGTCTTTTTCTTCAACAAAGAATCCAAGAAATAGGGGATTCTACTTTTTCTTTTCATCTTCAATATTTTTCAAGATATCCCATTTTCTCTTCCTACTGTATACCTCATCAAAAGTGACAATATTTCTTATCACATCCTCAGCAAACAGGACCTGATGGGATATGTCCATTTTAGTCAAAATTGATTGTCTCACAAGATTCATATGACCCTCAGGGTCACAATTCCTCTCAATTCCCGATTTCAAAGAATATTTCGCCTTTAAAAAGGCTTGCAAATTTTCAAGAGTGTTAGAGCCAATAGACCAATCACCAAAAATTGTAGCATCAGGTAGAAATGTACCTTTCTTTTGTCTTTTCATTACCTCCTTTTCCATCCACATCATTTGCCACATAAACTCCATTAATACAATTATGTCTGATACAAATTTTGGCAATATGTGAGGTGGCTGGGGGAAACCATATACTCTAATTATAGTATGATCTAACATAAAAACCAATCAGCAAAATTACAGTTGTGGCCCTGCTCTAGTTTGTGTGCAAGCAGCCTCAACATTACCATGACTTCCTTAGTCAACCTAGGAAACCAGATACTAAGAGAATTCAATATCTTGACAACAAACAAATCATGAAATACAATGTCGTCATTATTCCGGCAATAGGAATCCCACTTATAACACCAATACTGAGTCGACAATCTTTGTCCTTTCTCATCAACCACACTCAGATCCATTTTGTTTGACCATCTCCCTCTGTTCTGATACAGAATCAAGTGGCACAATAAAGAATAGAATTTGAAATCTAAAGGTTGCTTGTTCTCCTTCACACACAAGAATCCTTCATGCAGTTTTTTCTCAATATGAGATGCAAAGTCGTATTCATTGTTCACCTCTGGATGTTGTATTCTCATAGCCATCATCATTAAGCTAGTTGGCATTCTTCATTGTGCATCAATTCCCAAGACTTGGCACAGTGCAAAATAGGTTCTCTTGGAATATACAAGAAATTCTTCCACGGGGAAAGGCTCAATAGCATTTGATGGAATCTCAATTTTTCTGTTGTTGGCCCCCCTTCTCATATATATTGGCAATTCATCTCTCCTAAGTGTTTTCTGCAGGCTTGTGTATCTCCTTCACTTCTCTGAAAATCCACTTGAGTGAGAGTTTGCTTGTTCAACATAAAATAGTCAACAATTGCATTCCTGTCTACTGTCACCAATGGCAATCCATTTGGCATTCTGACTATTTTAGTGGTAGGATGGTAATATTGTGCTAGTGCCCTAATCAATTCCATATCCACAAATATAACGGGCACCACCAACTTTGCCAAATCCAATTTCCATGGATTTCCCATAGGTCCCTCGCCATCCTTTTTGGCATAAAAACACCAAAACAAATCCCACCCGGAGATAGGGATTGTAGCATCCCGACACCCTTTTGTTGTGTCTCTGAACATCTCCTTTGGACCCTTGTCTATGGATTGAGGCAATACTTCTAGCAAAGATTGTTGAAGTGGTCTTTTCTTGGGAAGTATAGGCTCATTACCTTTACTGGCAAACTCAGACCTCTTGGGTGCCATGTTTAATGACTTGAACAGACAAGGGTTTTTCAAAATTCAACTTACTGTACCAGCAACTAAAAAATAGAGTGAAATATACGCCAACTTCTAATCAGAGAGTGTAGGAATGAACTTACCTGGTCAATTGCAGTTGCAAGAAACACACTGAGCTGAGTTGCCCCTTCTCCAAGTTACGTCCGAATTCTCTAAAATGAGCAAATGCCAAGAAATCTTCAAATCTTATTCAGCCAAGGAGTTCATCATATCACCATTACTTTGGTTCATGCCACGAGATCATGAAATCTCAGCATTCAATTCCTTTCAAATATTGGCCATTGATTTGATTTGATCTGATGACTGGGTATGCATATCAAGATTTGACAGCAATTCTCGATAACCGCAACCCCGCATTGAATGTGCTTGCCATTTATTTCTTTTACCGCATCGCCGCAAGGCTCGCCTATACCGGCTACGGGATAGCGGGGGCTTACAGCCACTACACTTCTATTTCATCCTTTACCACCAGACCGCAAATGCTTAGATTGACCCCTGCAGGACTGCGGGAAATTACTACCTGATGTCCTTTTGTTTACCGCCCACCCGCAAATGTTATGAATGACCGTCGCGGGACGACGGAGTGAAAACCCATTACATTCTCCTCTTGCCGCTCTACCGCAAGCCTCGGTTGAAACTCTTGTGGGGACGTGGTAAGTGATACCCCCTGATGTTATTGCCGCAATACCATCGGTTACTTTTCAAACCTCCATGGGACCGCGGAAAGAGACTATCTGCACCTGAACACTACCAAGTCACAAGCGTGAGATGAACCGTCCACAGGGTAGTAGTAGCTTCTTCATATCAAGCACTTCCAACCTCTAAGCCACAACCTGTTCTTTTATGCTCTGCAGGAATGCGGTATGTGCCATATTTCATTCCTCTTGTTCCTGCATAACCGCAAAATATATTCAATTAACCTGCGGGATAGAGGTAATAAACAAAAACACTCATATAGTCAAAAATAGTCAAGATTGTTTCACAATGGCCATGATATATATTCCAAAGACTAGATGTTAGAGCATTTTGGCAAAAGTATAGGTTCCAAGATAGATTGAAGGAAAAGGATAGCATCAAACCGAATAGGATCAAGCAAATTCAGGGAGGTCCTAACAGGTTTAAAGGTTACAATTTTAGATTTAGTAGGATTTAAACAAGGATCAAATGAAGGCAATCATGATTATGTTATTGGATTTCAAACTTTGTCAACAAAGATACACTATCAAATTCCTAATGATGAATTGCAAAGAATATTTGTTAAGGGCTTATTACCTACTATCCAAGCTGAGATAATGTACCTAAACAACTATTATTCTTCCATGGATTTGTGTGCAAATGTAAGAAACATTGAATTGAAACTTCTTAAGTCTAATGCTCACCATGTTGTTAATTTATAGTCAACTTCAGATGCTATTTAATCTAATTCCCAAGGTGAACTGAGGGACAATCCTATATTATCTATTAATGTAATAAGATCATAGAATACATAAAGGAAAATAGATATGTAAACCAAAACATATTCAAATATAGAAGGGTTCTAACATATATGTCACTTCTATTCAAAATGAACAAAGGAAATATACAGAGAGGTAAGATGAAAATTTGTTATACCTCTTTTACTCTACAAAATGTACAAAGTAGGCATTTGTTTAAGAATACCATCAGTTATGCTCCATGTAGATGTTGACAAGTATCCAACATGTATGGTGCATTTCTTATATGGATGGGATGAGAACAAATGTACTCAAACTTGTATGGTGCCAACTAGATCATTGTGGCATGTGGTGTACATGGACATCACCATGTGTCAGACGCATACAGTGCCAATTATATGATCATGTTTTGCAGTACAAATGTCATTAGGTGGCACACATGTATGGAAGCATAACATGTGGTTGTTGATGTTCCATGTGTCTAACTAGACACCAACATGTGTAGCAATGTGTATAGCCACACTATCTAGATCCTTGAAGATCCGTAAACACCGAATAATGCCCCTAAACCCTGAACCCTAACCCCTAAACCATAAACCCTAAATAATGTCCCTAAGACCTAAGCCCTAACCCATAAACCCTAAACCTCTATCTCCATATCTCTTCCCTATCTCCCTATTTCTATCATCCCTCTACCTCTCAATCTCTCTCCCTATGTCCCTGGCCATGTGCTAAACCCTAAACTTGAGCAATGCTAAACTCATAAATGCTAAATCATGCCCCTAACCCCAAGCATCTCTCTCTCTCTCTCTTTGTGTGTGTGTGTGTGTGTGACCTATCTACCTCCTAGTTAAATCCTTTTCCTAGCTTTCCTAATTTTCCTTTTCCTTTCCAATTTCCCTTTAGATCCCACCAATTTTTCCCTATTTTACTATTTTCCACCTCTCCTCTCATCATTCTTCTCATCCAATGAACTTTAGTTTTATGATCTTGTTTCCATTTCATCCTGCCAATTTATATCCCCTCCCTCTTTTCATGTCCTAGTTTTCTTGTTTCCATTTGTTTTGTTGATGAGAGAGAGAGAGTCCTAGTTTTCTTGTTCATTTCCTTCATCGATAAGGGAGAGGGAGAAATAGAAGGGAGAGATAGGAAGATATAGGAATGATAGGGGTAGAGAGGCAAGAGATAGAGAGATAGGGAGAGATATCTAGGTAGAGAGAGATAGAGAGGAGACAGATAGGGAGAGATAGAGAGGAGACATTTAGGGAGAGATAGAGGAGACAGAGGGGAGAGATAGGGAGATAGAGAGTGACTAGAGAGATAGGGAGATAGAGGAATGATAGGGGAGAGAGAGGCAAGAGATAGGGAGAGATAGATAGGTAGAGAGAGGAGATAGATTGGGAGAGATAGAGGAGATAGAGGGAGAGATAGGGAGATAGGGAGTGAGTGAGAGGTCTAGAGAGATAGGGAGAGAGATTGAGAGGTAGAGGGATGATAGAGAGAGGGAGATAAGGGAGAGATAGGGAGATAGAGTTGGTTTACTAGGGTTGCTCAGGTTTAGGGTTTAGGGGTTAGGGGTTAGGGGTTAGGGGCATTATTTAGGGTTGAGGGATTTAGAGAGAGAGAGACTTCTTTTGACATGCAACCGTAAACCATGCATAATGCCCCTAAACCCGAGCAACCCTAAACCTTTAAGCCTTAAATAATGCCCCTAAACCCTAAAACATATATAAACCTTAAATAATGACCCTGAGCCCTGAGCCCTAACCCCTAAACCCTAAACCTGAGAAACCCTAAACCCCTAAACCCAAGCAACCCTAAACCTATATCTCCCTATCTCTATCATTCCTCTACCTCTCAATCTCTCTCCCTATGTCTCTGGCCATGTCCCTCACTCTCCATATCCCTATCTCTTCCTATGTCTCTAGCCATGTACCTCACTCTCTATATATCTCCCTATTGGTCCTCTCTCTAAACACTAAACCCTAAATAGTAAACCCTAAATAATGCTCCTAAACCTTAACCCCTAAACCCTAAACCTGAGAATCTCTCTCTCTCTCTCTCTCTCTCTCTCTCTCTCTCTCTCCCCAAACCCAAGCAACCCTAAACCCCAAACCCTTAAACCCTAAATCCAAGCAACTCTAAACCTCTATCTCCCTATCTCTCCCCTATCTCCCTATCTCTATCATCCCTCTACCTCTCAATCTCTCTCCCCATGTCCCTGGCCATGTGCCTCACTCTCTATCTCCCTATCTCTCTCCACAGTCTCCTCTATATCTCCCTATCATTCCTCTCTCTCTATAAACCCTAAACCCTAAACCTCTAAACCTGAACCCCTAACCCCTAAACAATAAACCCTAAACCCTAAATAATGCCCCTAAACCCTAAAACCAAGTAACCCTAAACCTCTATCTCCCTATCGCCTTTGTCCCTTTGCCTCTCAATCTCTCAATCTCTCTCCCTATGTCTCTGGCCATGTCCCTCACTCTCTATCTCCCTATCTCTCCCCTCGGTCTCCTCTATATCTCCCTATTGGTCCTCTATCTCTCTGTAAACCCTAAACCCTAAACCTCTAAACCTTAACCCCTAACCCCAAAACCATAAACCCTAAACCCTAAATAATACTCCTAAACCCAAGTAACCATAAATTAAGTGCTAAATTCGGCGCTAAATAAGGCACTAAATGAGGGGCTAAATCAAGCGTGAAATGAGGCGCTAAATCAGACGCTACATGAGGCGCTAAATTAGGTGCTACATCAGGTGCTAAATTAGGCACTAAATTAGTGCCTAATTTAGCGCCTACTTGTTCTGATCGACGCAAAAAATGCCAAAAATAGCGTCATCCTGATAAATAGTGTCGACTTTTTCAAAAAAAAATGGAGAAAAATACATTAAAACAGTGGGTGGAAGCAAAAAAGGGAGTTAATCAATGATCGATATTCCCTGTGTTTGATTTGCTCTTCACGCAAGGTATGTATTGTAGTTATTACTTGTTGTGTGAGCTAATTGCTTTCACTGCTGCCATTTAGTCTGATGTAATTAGTAAATATGTAATAGCCAAAAGTTTTGTTGTTTTTGAAAGTTTCTACAGCGTTTTCAACAAATCCATTTGGTGCAAAACCAGCAAACATTATGTTCCATGAGATGTCGCCTCTTTGAGGCATTATGTCAAACAGTTCATGTGCTTTGTGCGTGCTTCTACATTTTTTTTCTTTCATTTTCTGCGTTTGGATTTATGTGAATTTACGAATGGCGAAATGCAAGGAAATATTTTCTGTAAAGAGTTATTTTCTGTTAATTTGTTTTAGTTACACGAATTTATCCATGTAATGCCGAAATGCAGGAAAATTGTGTGTAACGATAGATTTCATTGATTTTATTTTATTTGTTTGAGTTCCCCAAATTGTTGTATCCGGTGGCGAAAAACAGGGAAAATTTTAAGTAACAGAATATTTTGTGTTAAATATATTTGTTTTATTTGTTAGAGTTCTGCGGTATAGTGGTGAAATGTACTAAAATTGTAATATTATATTTTCTGTTAATTTGTTTTCTCCATCTTTTTATTTGTTTGAAAATTGATGTATGTAATGGGTAAATGGTACCGGGGCAATCGCAACTACAACATCTGATGAAATTTGTCTTTCCTTTATGCTTTGATGTATGTCCATACCCTGTTCGAAAGATCCCATTTTGGGCACAGGCAGGGAGGACGCTGGAAAGGTTGTGGAATTAAACTTTACACCACCAATTCCATCTGCTTAAAACTTAAAAGCCAACAAACCCATTTTGTGCATATCTTGCGATCATTGCAGTCCATGAGACCACACTTCTTTCTACAATTTTGTCAAATAGTTCACGTGCCTATTCTATGCTTCCACATTATTCGTACATGTCTACCATGGCACTTACAACTACAACATCTTACAAAAATTCCCCTTCTATTTTGCTTGATGGATGTCCCTTCATTTTTACAGGAGATCAGACTCTGCACATTATTATAGTGGAAGCCTAATTTTTAGTTCACCAATAACCCCCACAAGAAAATTGTCCCTGTTTAAAATGCTAGAATGATTCACATCTCTCACAATATCTCTTGCAACAATCTTGGAGTTAAGTTTTGTTGTAGTGAGGCAATCAGCACATACTCGAAGGTTCTTAATAACTCTAATAGTTGTTCCATGGGGCATGTTTAATAAACCAAATGCAATTGCCAAATTTTACTATGATGGCAGAAAAATAATTCTTTTTCCTATTCTTTCACAGCGTTAAGTAAAGATCTTGAATCTGGAAAATACCTTGCCACCTTCATCTTTCAAGCCAATTTCTCCAACTTTGCATAGATCTCCTATATTTATGGATGTGATTTGTCTCCTACGTTGAAAGCGTGTACCATTTCATGGCCTTAAATCCCTCCATCTTTTTAATCCCTCTATCTTTCATCAATCTCAATACCTTTCGAACCATGACACACCTTCCCACTTCTGCATATGTTTGAGAGAACATAAGTCGTTTAGCATAGTTAAGATCCAAATTTTCAAAAAAATAATATTAATTTAAGCTTTCTAGAAACTCTATGCTCTCTACTAGTGGCAGAGATGTCATTTCCATGAGGTATTCTCTTCAACAGTTCGCATGCTTGTCTATGCACCAGGGCCATGATTTTATGCATGTAGATCTCATTTGCCTATTTTTTAAAAAAGAACAAATTCATTTTGTATATATCTTGCAATTAATTGCATTCATGAGGTCATGGATTTTGAGCCATTCTATCAAACAATTCTCTTAAACTGCTCTGTGATGTTGAATCACTTTTAAAACCCCATCTAATAATAAATTCTTTGTCAATATGTAGAAATTATGTTTTAATATTCTTTTTTGTTTTTATCCCTCAAATTGGCACTCTTCCAGCATGAGTCTTGCCACAGTTATGGACAGTGTTGATCTCTTTATAACCCCTTATGTTTCTATCCAGCTCTATAGAAATGAAATTAACAGCTCATAAAGTTCCCTAGCCACATACATAGTTGCTCTCTATGAACAAACTCGATTGTGATATGAAATTCTTCTTCCCTGATGCATAAGAATAAGATTATTGAAGAAATGTACTTTTAAAAAAAAAAAATTATGCTATTAGGTTTAGAATATTAAATGAAATAGTCATGGTCATAGTGATAGTCATACCTTATGATTTCTTTTCTAAGTGGTTCGACCCTAACCAATTTTATGTGAATGTACTTGACATATTAATCATGATCATTTTCTTTAAAAGATTATTGAATTAGATGGTAGGAAGAAAGTTATTGTTTTCTATGTCTATTTAATATAGAAAAATCCAAATGATCTTCTCTAATTAGTTCATTTTTCATAAATATTTCGATTAGTATGCTACTTTAATGACCCTTTGATTAAGTTGTAAATCATACTTACGATCAAGGAATCTATTTGTGTCCTCCTCAATATCTTAGATAATATTAGCTATGGGTTATGTTCTTAAGATAGTGTATTGTAGAACTCAATGTGATAACATGTCTTTATTCCTTGGATCATGTACGAATGCATGACTGTATCTTCTAAGTTCTCTCTATGACGTGGTTGATATTTGATTGATTATAATAGGAAAATTCATATGATTCCTGTGTTGGGTATAACGAATGAAAGGTTCTTCTATACTTGGACTATTCATGATGATCAGAAAGAGTGAACCATATGGTGTTGTGTGACTTAAGTTAGTCTTCCTCAATCTGTGTACTAATGTTATAGAAGGATATGTCTCTAAGAATATTGAATTTGAATACGTATAAATAACCAATGGAGTGTAGGTTGTAGAGTATTGAGGGATCTAGGCCAGAACAACTAAATACTTGATGACTATGGTAAGATCTTGATTCCATTACCTTTTGTAGCAATTAACCTTATAGTTCTTGATTTATTAGATTTTGAGCATGTAATATCCTATCTTTTGTGACATCAATCTTGTAAATTTTAGAGTAGAGATAATCTTTATTTCATATTCTTCGTAAATTGAATGGAACCATTTCTATTTTTTTTCGTACTCCTAATACTAATTCATCTATAAAATGATGATTAGGTAGGAAAGAGCTATATTGTGTCTTTTATCTTAAGTTATCATTCCATTGTTATGTGTATTGATGTTAAGTAGATAGAGTTGTTACATTTCTCTACGTAAGGTTGCTATTGTATTTTATGTCTTCTTTGAATAAGTGCTCTTATCGTGCTGAAATGTTATAGTGACTCTCTTTTGTTTTAGTACAAGAAGGTTCTTACTAATAGTAATGGTCCCTATGTAGTTCAATAAAAATTTTGTACCTCTTACTTGTGTAGATTGAATTATGATAAATCTATTTTGGCTTATAAATTCTCCTTGAAGAAATCTAGAAGATGTTTTGGTATAAGCTAGTTTGTTCATGGTAAACTGTATATTGTGATAACATGTTAATGTCTTGAGTAAGCTATATATCTTGTTGATGATTTAAAATTGTGGGAAACCTATCTCTAGAACAAACTTGCACGGTGTTAGCCAACAAAACCAGTCCAAACAAGAAAACCAATTTGTCGTATGCTTTCACCTCCCCTTCGTGGATCTTGGTGATCAGAAAGCACTAGGGAATCTTGAATGGACTTAGTCACCAGAATACCCAAGTTGAATTGTGGAAGTAAACTTAATTCCTTGAGTGGACACCTGATAGAGATTCCTCAACACTAGGGCTGAATGGCAAACACCCCTTCTAGGTGTTTGTGATAGTGGACTTAACTGCATCCCTGTTTCACTTGAGTGGGTGGCAGCGAACGAAGAACTATTTGGGGTGGCGAATCACCCTAGAAAGAGTTGCATACCCATTCACAACTGCATCAAACATAGTGCAAGACAACTACATATTCACAAATCTCAGTGTCAGTCACATCCGGAGGGGACCTTGATCCCGTGGATATAGGGTATGTAGGCAGTCTAGAAGGCGAAAGATGCCCCCAGTACTCAAGTCCCCCGAATATAGGGTGTTCTTTTATAATTAACATTGTAATCTCAAAAACATAATAAAGCAAGTCAGATAACAAGAAGCCTCCAATACTCAAGTACAAAGGAATGGTGGGGTATTTGATTTTAACTTATATAAATGTTGTGATATTAACTTTTTGTATAATGATTCTGAGCTAGATTAACATAAGATTCTCTAGTTAGTTTTGTGCAGACGATACTTGAGTACAAGTCATTGGAAAAAAAATAAGTTGCTAGAAATGAATGTAGGGTGTAATGAAGGACTTAAGGTATGTGTTGACCAGTTATTCTTATATGTTATCTTGTGTAATGTACCCTCTCTCTTCACCAGATTAAGATTGGTGATCTTTTCAGGACTTGATGACTTTAGAAACTAAGCTCTAGTTTTCTAACCTCTATAACATTTATTGAGCACTTCTTTGAGTAAAATTTTATGAATCTGCATTTTTTGCATCTATTAATCAAATTTTTTCTTCCCTTGATATTTTTCGATTCAAAGTTAGTATTATTTTGTTAATAAGGAGTTGGGTCCTTACAATCTTTTTGCACAATAATTGTAAGGTATTTTATTTTGTTTTAAATAAGGTTTTATTTATTAAATAAAATCTTTGTTTTAGTACAGGATCTCCAGACCTCGTACCTTCAGATCTATGCAGGGGTATGATCTACAGGGTTGTTGGTCTACATGGCAGGCCTGTTAGCCACTTGCAAGTTTTTGGTGCTTAGCACCTTTGGTCTAAGCACAAGTACCTAGCGCTACTCTAGTGCTCAAGTGCTTGCCTCCTAGCTCCATCGTAGGCAACTTAGCTACCCCAAAAACTTCTACATCATTGGTCAAGCCTCCTCTGCACGTGCTCCTCTTGCATGTGGCTCCGCCACTTCAAATCTACACTTTGCCTGGATTGGGCCACTATCCTCTGTGCACCACTTGGATTAGGCCACCATCATTGGAGCACCACCTTTGTGAGGCCTTAGGGGCCATTTTCAAGCCTAGAAGGGTTTTTTTTCAAGGAGCATAACTTTTCACCACGACATCAGATTTTTGCAAATGAATAGGAAACAAAAATATTTTTCTATGTACTTTGTAGTAGCATGAGTGATTTTTTAGATTCTACTCTAGATGCCTAATTTTTCAACTTGAAGGTACATCTGTATTCTTTTTCTACGACAGACATAATGTTTTGCATACAGAGTTGAATTTTGCCAAACAAATTTAAAATTGATTAGAAAATCACAAGGAATCTGATTGTAACCTCTATTTTTCCCTTTGACAAGCATTATTTCTTCTAATAATTGTAAAAATCACCACATGTTATAATGGTTGATTTAAGCTTTTCAGTTGTTCAAATTGCAAAAGTTAATCATTGTAATTGTTGGGGGGTTGCAACTACACAAGACATTTTTGGGGGGTGTAAGGCACAATTTAAGTGTCTTTTTGTCTTTGCTCTCTTGGTCTTTTTTTGCTAGTCATGGTGGAAATTGGGACTATTAAGCCCCTCACTCCACACAACTATCACACATGGAAATTAAAAATGAGACTATTGCAATCTAAGGGACTTTGGCAAATGTTAGAAGATAATCCACCTGGTTTCACTAAGGAGTTTGAAAAAATTGCTTATATAAACAAATTAGATGAAGCCATGGGGTTCACAGGGTTACATGCATTTGATAATTTGTTGTTTCATACTACGGAGTGCAAAACACCTAAGCAAGTATGGGAACAAATTTAAGGTTTGTATGGTATAGTTAATGAGTTTTGAATCTTGCAACTAGAGGTAGATTTGACATCACTCTCTCCAGATAATTTTCCTCCCATTCATGATTTTCTTACAGAATTCAAATTGATTTTTTCACAATTGAAAGGATGTGGACATGATAAAATTGATAAGGAATGTATCTTCTTGATTCTATCAAGATTGAAGGGTCCATTTTAGGTGTTTTCATCTATTTTCTATTCTACTATGGATGCCTTGGGGAAATATTTTAAGATGCCCGGCTTTGAGTTGTTTTGTGAGTGTCATATTAGGGAGTAGACCAAGTTAATTCAGACAGATGCACTTCCTAGTTCTAAGAGTCAAGCCTTGATGGATTTATCTTCCAAAGGTAAATGAAAGAATGAATAAAAAGAATCCTAAGACATCATCACCTTCTGGTAGTGAGTCTCCCTTCTGGTAGGGAATAGGAGCACATTGTGCTCCTATCCAAAGTGACTATAAAATAGGGGACACTAGCATAACAAGGTTCTTGATGCATAAGGGGTCTTTGTTAGGTGGGATGGAGTGTTCTGTGGCTAATTTGAGCTTTAAGAGGATAAAAATGATCAACAACATGCTTATTATTAGTGAATGCTAAAATAGGCACAAAACAAGATGAAAAAGTGTGAAGTACACACTTTTCATCTCTACGTTTTGCCCCCACTTTAGCATGTGTGAGCTACAATGAAGCAAGAATGTAGAAGTAAATCATAATTGTTTATATAATAATTAAGAAAAGGATATGGAAAAGGATATTAAAGAATTTCATGTAATGTCATTTGTTTGTCTTCTATTTGAGACTCATCTTTAGATTTTTAGTGCATATAGGAGGAATAAATAGTGTTTTCCATGAAAATACTTAGAAGAAAAGTTCCATACCTTATAATTTTTTTTCTACTTTAAGTTTGTTGAAATAGATGAATAGGGCCTATCATGGAGTTGAAATTGGTGTGGACTCCATAATATTGAGGGGCAAAGGATAGGTGATAGATTTAAACTACAAAGGAGTCAACATAAAGATATATGGTTGCAAAAGATTTTGCATAAAGGAGATAGAACTACTATAATAGAGCTTACATACAGTAACCAAGATGGCTACAAAGGAGCCATCACTAGAAAATAGTAATGTTACATGGCCCCTTAAATTTATTGTCCGATCTTATATGTTGCAATAAATTAACGAAGGGAGATAAATACATAATATTTGTATGAGGGTTTTTTGTAAGGGAGTGGGTGTGTGAGCCTAAGATAGGAAAATGGAAAGGGGAAATATGACATGTGTTGCCCCCATGATGCCCACACAAGTTTCCCCCATGATAAGAGTAAGTAGGGGATGATAAGGTAGATATGTAGTGGAAAATATGGTAGACATAGCTTAGGAAGTAAGAGTGGGATGTAAGTAATAGAGAGAAGGGTGAGGGATAATAGAGTGGTATATAAGAGCATGGGGAAAATGTTGTTTAAATATGTAAGTCTGGGAAAAAGGGTATAGTTGAAGAGGAAATATGATTAAGCATAGGAGTATGATAGGAAAGAAAGTGGAAGGAAATGTGCAATTGTGATCAATGAGGGGCAAGAGGTTGTGCAAGATAGGGCATGCTAGTGTAACACAAATGAAATGTTGAATTGAAAATTTTGTTGTATAGGATGTATATGTGTGAAACACAGTAGATTATGGAAAAAAGGGAGTTGTGCAATGTATGGAGATAAAGGAATTGAAGCATGTCATAGGAAGCATTGAACAAAGGTATTTAAGAAGTATAATTATAAGATGTTATGTTATTCAATTGAGTAAAGATAGGAAGAGAATATGATGTGTGTAAGATTTAGTAGTGAAGGACAATAAAAGAAGTATATTGTTTAGATTAGTAATAGAAAATACTACTAACATAAACTATAGTATAATGAAGAATGATAGGAAGAACATTATAGTAGAAGACAAACAAATGCCTCCAAAGAGAGAAAAGCAGTGGAGCCATGTATGATAATAAGTATTGAATTGTAGACAAAGAAATGTCCCCCAATCATGGAGAGTAGGCAATAAATATTAGGAAAACCATGAGTTTGATGAAATAACATGGGAAGGGTATAGTTGTAAGTGCTAGGAACATAAATTTCCATGTAGAAAAGAACCATAGTGAAAACCCATGGCATGCATACCAATAAAGACCATGAAAGGGAGAGTACAAAAGGATTAAGTAGAAAGTTGAAGACAAAGAAATGCCCCTTGACTATGAAATGAACTTAATAACAAGGATGAAAATTTCTTTAACAACATAAGGGGGGAGATATTCAATATTGACTTTATGGAAATGTTATTGAATATGAATACATTCATAGATACCATCATCATGGGAGATCAGGCTTGTTAGAACACACGCAATCTACTAAGGGGGGGTGAATTGGTAGGTCAATAAAACATAAAACTTAAACCATCTAGTATTAAAATCAAATTAACTTTCAATGCAGAAATATCAACACTTAAAAAGCATGGAAACATTAACACCAAATATACATGGAAAACCTAGTGTGGGAAAAACCATGGTGAGAAAATATTGCTAGGAACTACCGTCCTAATCCAGCCTCACAAATGAAACCATCAGTTACAATATTTAAGAGCACCAACTCTAAGGAATCTTCAAATCCCTGATTTAAGAACACAAATTCTAAGGAGACTACAATTCTCTGATCTAAGCACCAACTCAGTCCATCAGAGGCACCAACCTCTGAATCTTTACAAATTCAAATGTGCAGACACTTGGTTTTTTACCAACCTCAGATGCACCTCTTCAAATCATACATAGACTATTCTTCTTACTCAGCACTCTCTTCTCATTAACATTAACGCTCAAAGCATTTTACCTCCCCTGTTCTCATTAACAATCTCACATAGCATCTGCGCAACATCTCATAGTTTTATTGCAGCACAACACGCACTATTTAATCCATAAGACATGAGCACATGATTGATTGACACAACTACCTAAGTGAATTTATCCTAACTAGGTGAATATAATACAATATAGTATAAACTAATTGCAAATAAAAATAAAATGCACCAATAGAAATTACTTTGTTTATGATCAACATACAAGTCAATCCGAAACACCTCATGAGAAGGACCAAATCCCTCTAGTTGTCTCCCTATTTCAGAATCATTATGACAACTAGCTACCACAAATACATTATCATGATCATGTTCATAAAATTTTTCCTCTTCCTATAGACTCACAATAAGGAACCACTCATAGAATACACACTTGGTTGAAATGCATTCCAAGTTCAAATAAGATTGAATTCTCCTTATGATGACCAACCTAATTAACAAAGACTCAACACTTGACTCGAAAGATAATGAAGAGCTAGGAACATTGCACTCATGAGTGCTAACACAAGTAGAATCATCTGAATCAAGTGGTTGATCCAAATTAGCAATTACATCATTAGTAGAGAGAGAGAGAGGGCATGAAACTCACTAGCAATGATACAAGCACCTATAGCCTTGTTGTGATGTTCAACTATAAGACCAAATCTATTCCCATGTAGGCATGTGTCCACATCAACATTCATATGAGCATATATACCCTCAAGAATAAGGCTAATGCCTACACCACCTTCCTTATATGCATATTCATTCTCAAGTGTGTATTCATTAGGTTGTAAACCAATGTCACTATCATAAATTTTATAATTATGATAGCCTATAGTATAGCATCTTCAACCTAATATTCACATGCATAAGTAGTTGCAACATGGTCTTGATTAGTAACCTCATTCTCAAGCGGAACAAAATATGGTTGATTATCAAACAAACAAACAACCTCTTATTCCTCAAATTCAACATTTGTAGACCTTTTGAGCATACATCTTTATCTTCATTTGTATGGCTGTCATAGGATAAATAATGACATGCTCTAGTCATCTCTAAACACATATTAGCAACATGGCTCACATGGGCATTCTCAACACTTGACAAACCTTTGAGATGAGTCTCCCTACCATGGTTTGCATCAAGATCATTAAGATTATAAGCCTCATTGACACATGGAACATACACCTTTTTTGAGTCATCAGTAGCAATCACATCATTACCAACATTAAAATTTAAGGATAATGAGCTCATTATGTAGTCTCCCCTTATCTTTTTAGGGATTCAATCCATTCATATGTTTGTTACAAGTTAATTGTCTTCATTTCTTTTGGCACTGAACTCTACCAACTTCACAGGCCTCAAATAATAGATCAATGCATGCTGAAATCTTAGGCTTAAAATTATTTGGGATGTGTTGGGTCCTAAAATCATTTCTCGTACTCCTAGAGGGATCAATTCACTTCAAAGCCAATGAATTGTTTTGAAGGTAAACCAATCAACTCATCAACAAAATATGAGTGTTTAAAGGTCAATTGGTGAGAGTGGTCATACTCTCCTTTCCTTTGGGCTTAGCTAGACCTAGGAGGGTGTTCTTAGAGGTATCCTTAATAGAACATCTGATTGATTAAGATGAATCATGACTAAAACAATGGTAGTTGTACCCAATGTACCCTTGACCTCTATATTTGTCACTACATCAAAGACTAACTTGCTACATATAAAATCTCTAATTAAGATAAAACTACAACCTTGCATATGCACCTATAGATGATAACAACATGATATCCCCACAAGTGAATCCACTTAACATTTCATACACAATTGCAAGGTGTAGGCATGCACGACATGATTCTTCAACAATTTAACTATTTGAGGTTTCTTAGGATGTTCCTTGTTTTGCAATAATGAATCATGAAATCATGTGAAACCCTAATATACTCCTACAGCTAACAAGAGAGAAGGTTATAAAATGAAAGATGCTTGATCTCTCACTAATTAGACTGATGCTTTCAATGAATGAACACACAGAGGAGCCATATGTAGAAGAACCTACTCAATCTGGTGATGCCAACGTTAATTTCATTGAATATGAGTCAGATTTTGAACCAGGAGAAGATGTATATACTAAACTAGATAACACCAATTGTGTGGTGTTTACTAGAGGATAGCAGGCACAAAAGAGGCAAGATCCTAAGGGCCAGTTTAGTAACCCTTCTCCTGCTTCGAAGTACATTCTGTCAAGGCAAGCTAGTGCTAATTCCAAAAAGATAGAATCTGCCACACGCAAAGTTGTACCTGTTGAGGTACCTTCCACTTCTCTCTCTGAAGTTGTTTCTAGTTCCTTTGATATAGTTGAATCTTATAAGAACACTAAAATCCAAATATCTCAAGCCGAGTATCTTAGACTCAATCCTTCTGAGCTAGATAGGTTTGTCAGATATGTCAAACAAGAATCCTCCCCTTCCCATCTTAATGCACAAGTGTCTGATGAAAATGTCATCCATACCAAAACCCAAAATTGTTCAAATCCTCACTCCAAAGATTCTCATCCTAAGAATCCTTTTGAAAAGCTAGAGCCTTTTTATGTTTCATTGTATATTACTGGCTATAAGTTAAGAAACTATGTTATAGACTCTGGGGCCTCAAATAATGTCATGCCTACTCAAGTAGCTAAAGCCCTAGGCCTGTCAACTACCTCCTCTCATGGTAGGTGCTTTTCTATGGATTCTTCACAAGTGCCAATCCTAGGCCAGATCAAGGATGCACAGGTCGCTCTTGTAGCATACCCTAAGAAAAGACTGAAGCTAACTATCCTAGTGGTTGATATTCCTACAAGTTATGGGATGCTTCTGAGCATAAGTTGTTGTAGAGACTTAGGAGGGGAGATACAAATGGATTGGTCTCATGCTCTAATACCAGTGGATGGAAAGAAGGTTCACCTGAATCCTAAGCTAAAAGCAAAGCTTATTGTGCTAAAATATGGGGATCCAAGAGCGGATATGTTATATGTGGAGACCGGACCAGGCACTTATATGTTTACTTCAACTACTGAAAACAATCTAGATATAATCAGCCCTGACTTATCTAATGAGGTATGGACCCTAGAATTTGACAGAAGTTGTTCTACTTTTGGGTTAGGCGTTGGTGTTGTTCTTATCTCTTCTGATGATTATAAGTTTCCTTTTGCCTACAAGCTTGATTTTGAGAATACTAATAATACAGTTGAATATGAAGCCTTGCTCTTAGGGTTAGTAGTCGCTAAAGAGAAAGGAATTACATAGCTGAAGGCAAGGGGAGATGCAGAACTTATAGTTAAAAGGTGATAAAGTTGTATTCAGTGAAGAACAGGAGATTAAGGCATTATAGAAATAGGGTTTGGGATTATATCAAGGATTTTGATGCTTTTTCAATAGAGGTCATGCCTAGAGATCAAAACACTAGTGTAGATTCGTTGGCAGTCTCAACATCTCTTCTCCTGCCTCACCCTGATTTCAAGGATGATTCATATAGGGTTGATGTGATATACAGGCCTATTGTGCCTGATAATGTTAATCATTGGAAAGTGCTTAATGATGATCAATATATAATCTCTTTCCTGGAGAAGGCCAAGTCATTTGCCAATATTTTCTTGGAAGGAAGCACCGAGGAAAGTAATGATGTTCTTGAAGGGGAAGTTTGTTCTTAAAATGGTCAAGGGACTGAGGTAATATAATTAAAGGGAAACAAGATTCCTAAGGGTTTGGTCTCCCTCGAGGATCTTTTTAATAGACACGATCAATATATAAAACAAAAAAGCACAGTATCTATTAGATCATCAACTAAATATGATCTTGTCAACATAGGCACTGAAGAAAACCCCAAGATTGTCTATATTGGAAAATGTTGCTCTCCCAAGGAAAGAGAGTGTTTGATTTCTTTATCGATTCGTTACAAAGATGTCTTTGTGTCATGTTGCAAACTTGAAAAAGTTCAAAAATGGAGAAATACAACACCACATCCCACTGAAGCCTGACACTTTGCCATTTAGATAGAAACAAAGGACATATATTCCCAAAGTGACTGAGACTATATTTAGTGAAATTAATAAAATGTTGAAAGAAAAGATCATATATCCCAATCACCACTCTACGTGGGTTGCAAATATTGTACCAGTCAGGAAGAAGAATTGGGAGATTAGAATTTGTGTAGATTTCTGCAATTTGAATCAAGCATCTTTAAAGGATAATTATCCTTTACCAGTAATGGACCACATCTTACAAACTGTGTCTGGCTCAGAGATGATGTCCATGTTGGATGGTTTTTCAGGCTATAATTAGATAGAAGTAACCCCTAAAGACTAACACAAAACTGCATTCACTACTCTGGTTGGCATATTTGCATACAACAAGATGCACTTTGGCCTTATTAATGTAGGGGCCACATTTCAAAGAGCAATGGACTTAACTTTTGGAGATCTGAAGAACAAGATTATTGTTGTTTATCTTGACGACCTAACTATCTTCTCCAAGAAGAGAGATGATCATCTTCATGATCTTGAGGTGGTATTACAGCGATGTAGAGATCATGGTATCTCTCTGAATCCTAAAAAATCAATATTTGTAGTAACTGAAGGCAAGTTGTTGGGTCATATTGTTTCCAAAGATGCCATAAAGATTGATCCCAAAAGGGTTAAAGCGATTCAACAACTGAGTCTTCTTGCATCAAAGAGTAACACCAGATCATTATTCGGTCAGGTGAACTTTCTGAGAAGATTCGTCACTAATTTTGTTGAATTAACTAAGCACATTACGGAAATGATGAAGAATCATCCAATCTTCAAGTGGAGCGAAGAAGGTAAGAAATCTTTTGAAGATATTAAAATTGCCATCGCTAATGCTCCTACCCTAGTGCATCCTGGCTTTGAGAAGGATTTCATTATCTATTGTTACGCATCTGACCATACTCTGTTAGCTATTTTGCTACAAAGGAATGAACAAAAGATTGAAGATCCAATTGCTTTTATGAGTGTGCCTCTGAAGAAGCATGAATTGAAATATTCTCCCATGGAAAAGCATGCTTATGTGGTGGTGAAAGCTTTGAATAATTTTAGGTTCTATATTTTGGTTTTTGTCCTTGATCCTGTTGTTAAAAGCATTCTGACTCAACAAGAGATTGGTTGTAATAAAAGGAGAAATTGGGTAGCAAAGGTGCAAGAGTACGACATTGATCTCAAGCCTACTAACCTACTTAGGGGTAGAGGCTTATGCAAAATGATAGCCAAGAATAAACTAGCTGAAGATTGAGAGTTACCTTTGGTCTTGTTCACAAGTACTACTGATGAGTGGTTTTCAAATATTTCCTATCTATTGACATACGGTAAATGCCCACCTCACTTGTCTACTAAAGAGAAGAGGAACCTAAAGCTTAAAGCTAGAAAATATGTTCTCTGGGAAGGGAACTTATATATTATATAAGAAAGGAGTGGATGGAACCTTTTTAAGATGTGTGGACAGGGAGCATCAGAAGAAGCTATTAGTAACTTTTCACAATGAAGCCTATGGAGGACACTTTTCTGCTTCTGTAACAACTTTCAAAATCCTGCGGCAGAGTTTCTACTAGCCAGGTACGTTTAAAGATGCTTATGTGTAACATGTCAACTCATATTACTCAAATTATCAACTCAATTTACCATTAAGCAAATAGTTATGATCAACATAATCATGTTTCTGTTTAACAATAATCAATTTCATAATCAATAATTAAAATGCATATCTTTTCTGAATATTTTCAAAACTAAAATTTACAACATATTCAAAGATAACATATTAGTGAATCCTTTCACTATACAATCATAATGTTTTGCTCATGGCAATAATGATAAGTTTTACATAATTTTTTTGACTAACAAGTCATATAATAGAATATACTGCATCTGGAGTGTTGATATTTGTCTTCATAAGTTTCGGCATGTCATCTGCTTTGGAAGGAGAGCATCACCTGAGTGCTTTTCCTCCAACCACAGACCGACGATCCCCCGCACAACTTCCTACCTAGAAGTGGCCCTACCCTTCACGAAGGGAATATATATAAGGAACCAATAGGTTTGCCATTTGAGTCTCTAGTGTTGTGTCCTTCATAATTCTTCATGGTCATACAACTATAGATCCACTCTAACTATGTATGACACTACTGGAAGAATTATGCCATTTGGAGCATAGTGAGCTGACTAATGCATGCAGAGATGAATGCATTACTTTGGCCAAAGATTTAATATACATATATGTTTCGCAATGAACATAGTCGATTGTTCACACACTTCTAACTCGACTTAGAAGCTATCTCATCCTGCAGAGATTTTAGACTATTTATCTGTTCATCATTTCTTTTAGTCAGTCTAACTTGGTATCATTCCTTAGACCAGGATAAATACACATATACATTATAAATAGCATTAGGTAATTCTTTGTCCATCTGACTAGATTACTAACTCCGATTCCTGGAGTTCAATCCAAAGATTTCTTGTTGCAACTGCAACACAAAATCTGTGACTACCTGTCACCCTATTCCTTATTACAAAAGTTTATATTCATAAATAGTTTTATATCTAGTATCAACACAAGAGAAGTTTTGATTAAAATCTTAGAAGTTCTCTAAGGAACTCATCTAGGATGAGGATTCTCATCTAATCCTCTACGATAACGACTTTACTTGGTTTACTCAAAAGTCGAAAGTAAAAGAGTTATACGTTAACCAAACATTTTTGCGTAAAAGAGGTTAATCATCTCTAACCCCATAAGATATAACAATCTTGTTCTTGGAGAAATAAGATACTATCAAATATTCGACAATAATAACTACTTATATCGAAGTCTTAAGAACCCTCTTCATTCTCAAAGGTTAGCTAGAGTTCTTGCAAAATAGTTCAATAATATCATTATACCATTCGACCTTATTGACTAAAGGTTTTCTTCAACTACCACTGAACTAGTGGTGTTATCGACATGCATGAATTAAAGAACAACAGTTCTATTTAAAGCTACTCCAACTCTAGATTTTGATAGCTTCATAATCATACACAGACTTACTGACTTAAAGTTCTATAAGTAAATACCCTCGGCCAATGGCACTATTCACAGCCGACCACCCTCGAGGTATAATAGTATGGTAATGTTACTGTCTTATTAATAGACAACCATATGATATCAATGGCATACAATAAACAGTCCATGCTGCCTCTCGATATATGAGATAATAATAACAATATAAACATTCAACAGAGGTAGGGATGGGTTTATAACCTTGTCATTTCTAGATTACACCAATCCTGCCATTATGACAGTGGTTATGGCTAGGGTTCTACTTGCACGTAGATATGACAAGTCTATCAAATTCTTATACGTAAAGAAATATGATTATACATATTTACTTCAGCTGCCACCTTTCTTCTTATAAGGTGAGCCATATGATTTATAAACAAATTATAGTATGGACTCGAAGGTATAACATAGGTTATAACAAAGACAAGCTTCATCCATATGTAACCGTTTTAAATCGAGACACAAATGGTTAACATGCATGGCACAGGTGTTCAGCCCTAGCCGGCATGTGATACCACTTACACAGTAACAGTCATAAGGAAGAATAAAGGTATGTATACATTATATCTTCAATCATAATCAAAGTATATGATAATACCTGAGCACTCGGCTACAATTCTTATCTGTTCCTTTGCGCTCCTCTGTGAGATTTCCCTTGCCAACGACTGTGTTCCTCTTCTCCTTCATTCTTCCTACCCAGAAGCACACATGAAAAGAAAAACTAAAAAACTAAGAACTCCTTTTGAGAGAATGGAATTCTCTCTACTCCATACTCATTGACGCTAAACTTCCTCCACCATTTTCTCCACGAGAGGGCATGCATTCTTCCAACTCCCCCAGTCACCCCCGCGGCCACAGTGGGTTATTCCCACTCCTTCCCTTGTTTCAAGGGTTGAGGGGCAAGTGCTCTCCTACGTGAGCATAGAGATAGCATCCATGGGGAAATTCTAACACAAAGAAATAAATATTAATATCTTAATAAAACAATTATCTTTATCATTATATTATTACTTAACAAATATATAAATAATATATATATCAACTTAATGGTAACATTACCATTTCAATGTAAGTTGATATTCGTCACCTGCTAAGTGTTGTGATATTCACAACACGCCCCTTTTTTACTCCTTAGCAAAATGAGGACCCCTGCTGTGGCTTTTTGCTTTTTGCTTGTGTGTGTTGTTTTGCTTGGTGGTAAAGGGAAAAGGGAGCGAAGTAATACAAACCTTGTTGAAAATAGAGAAAAAATTGCATTAAGTGCCAAAGCAGAGTACAGGTGAATTCCTTGTCAAAAATGAATAGGGGTTGCTTTTTGAACCATCTTAAAATTTCCTGTATTTTGCAAGTTAAGAGTATTTTGGTAAAATGTACAATCGGATTCGTATGCTGCATATACAATGTTCTTTGTATGTTAGGTCGTTGTATGTTGCACATACAAAGGGGGTTTTATATATCAGGTATATACGTTGTTTGCCTTGTATGCATTTCGCTAATGTTCAATCTATACATACAAAATGGACCCGACAGAATTCACAGTTGAAATGTATAAGTGGTTAAGTCCGCCCAATGCATCTTTTGCTTTGTATGTATCTTACATACAAAGGTTACATACAACGGGCATGTACAAGCCGTGAGACCGAAAAGTTATTAAAGATGGTTAAGTCCTTGTATGTATGCGGGCTTGTATATTGGTGAGATACAAAGGCTATATACATTACGCGGACTCGGGGAGTTATTAAGGTTGGTTAAGTCCTTGTATGTATGCGGGCTTGTATATTGGTGAGATACAAAGGCTATATACATTGCGCGGACCCGGGTAGTTATTAAGGTTGGTTAAGTCCTTGTATGTTTTGCGCAATGTATATATATTACATACATTGCGGTGTGCATTGCTTTGTATACAACTGCCGGAACTGGAAAAGTTATTAAATAGGAAGTAATGCTTGTATTTCGCGCCTTGTATGTATGTTTCGAAACATACATGGCTTAATACATACAAGCGCCGGAATCCAAACCGGATTTAAATTGGGTTAATGCAACGCATCAAAACCTGAATGTATATCAAAAAAGATACATTGCATTGTATACAAGGTGGAATTAGTAGTGAGTTAGGTTGTGGTTTATAAGAAATTGAAGTCCGATGGATACATACAAAGGAATTTGTATGTATCGACTTGAATAAATTGCAATGATATCTCTGGATATAGGCCGATGTACATTGCATTATATACACATCCCAGAATAAAAAAATGAATAGACTGCGGTCTATAAAAAGCGATAAGTCTGAATGTACATACAAATGTGTTTGTATGTATTGAGCCAAGATACAAAGCGAAATATACAAAGGCCGGACACGGATGGAAAATTAACTATTGAAAATGCTTTGTATGTTTGTTGCAATTGTATATTTATGACATACATTCGCGATATATAAGGAATTAAGCAAAGAAAAAGGCGGGAAGGCAGAGCGATAGGGATTTTGAAGCTATTTTAGAGCCTGATGCATGTTTTTGGTCAACGATGGTTGAATCAACCATTTTTAACGTTGTATGTGCATTTGGATATGTGGTTGCTCACAGATGCTAAAAATTCATAGCCCGATATTTGTGTTTGCACATTTAGAGCCTGATTTAATGTAATGTTTATCTTCCTGTTGGTTTATTAAATGACGATGCTTAATTCTTGTCTGTTTGTTGCAGGATGCTGGAGCTATTTCAAAGTAGCTAGAAAATTGCAGAGTTACTGACATAGTGGCGGCGTGCAGGTAGATATAAAGACGGGGCTTTAATGGAAATGACATCATGGATGGCGATCAGATCGCAAACGCAGTAGGAGGAGTCAAGGCCTTCAATGCGAGGACAAAATGCAGATGGGGAAACATTATTAAAAGGAACAACTGTTATTTTGAGCTGTTAGGGTTTTCAATGGGCATCCTTATGCCCAGTATGGGCATGCTGCTTAGATTTTGGTAGGATTTGCTCTCCACCGCTTGATGCTGCACTTGAAGGGTGGACTATTGATCGACTAGGGTTTTTTGGGTACTGTATTGGGGATAAATCAGAGCTATATATTGCGCCCCCTTTACTGTACAGAAATAGGAGGTCAATCATTCTAAATCTAACCTGAGACAATTCCATATAGGAGAACGGATTACTGAGACTAGTGAGGACTGAATTGTTGAAACATTAAGGTTCTTTCTTCAGATCATTGTAAATATACTTGTTCTAAAACATACTGAATGGAAATGAAGCTTTAGATTACATCCTAATTGTAAACTTTACGTAATCTTCAAGTTGATTTCTGGATATGTAATGGTGAATGCTATGTTCAGATAGAAGCGCTTTCATTTTTATTGCATGTTGTTGTCAACATTTCCTTTAAAGATTTGCACTGGATCATGCAGATTTGTGGAATGTCCTGGTGAAGTATGATTCTAGTTTTCCTTCTCTTCATTGCTATATCGGAACATGTATGTGGGTCAGTGATCTCAGTCAAGTAATTTTGGGAATCTCATTCTTTAACCCTTTTTTCTCATTTTAATTTCATTGAAATCACTTCCATAACTGTAATACACAGATAAATAATAAGCAGAACAGAGAAATATGCTGATATCTCATAGATAATTGAATATCATTAGCATATTTGAGCTAAATGCATGTAGTGTTGAAAATATCATGCAAAGAACTTGCAAATAATGGTAGAAATCATGCAAATATCAATCTGTAGGCACATTATTTGAGCAAGTTCATAGTATAAAGGCAGAAATTACTGATGAACGTAAGGCCCCTGAATGATTAACAGCAACACACATCAACCACTGAGTAACATCAGTAGATTATGAACTAATCAGCGGAGACTTGGGATCATGAATTCTTTGAATTCATCGTATCTTTCAAGATAAATAAGGGTTGTTGTGTAACTTTTGTTTAGTGTTTGGTTGTGACTAACATCACCATCAACACTAAGGTGCGAGAGTGGGTCAAGGCCTTCTTCCCCATTGCCACCTTATGCTTACATTGGCATCAGCTACTGAGCTAAGCATAGAAAGAGATCAAAAAACTCTCAACCAAATTGACAAAGTTTGACGTTGGAAAACATTTTCCCCACATCAAATCGATAATGGTTGAATTTAGGGTAATCCCGAGATAGCAACTATCTGACACATGCCTTCTCTCGCAAGGGTTCACATAATGATCAATTTGAGACTTCAAATGGCAAATTGATCTTTTCAAAATATCTATGCCCTTCTCTCTGGGGATACTCCTTCCGTTTTTGAAGGTAGATTCCTTTCCTGGTTACGCTCACAGTCATATGAACTATGATTAGTGTATCATCAATAAATCATAAAACATTATGATAAAATAATCTCAACCTGTAATCTCATGTCTAATCTAAGCATTAATCATAATCCATATAATCAATGATTTATCTTGATATTTTTCACAAACAACATATCATTAACCAATGATTATTTATCCAATTTACCACATCATCTCTTGTTGCTGGCATGGTATAGAGCTTTAATTTGTGGCCATTAACCAATAGTGAAAACCTGACTTTATCTATGGTCTGCAGTTTGACAGCTCCATTGGAAAAGACCTGGTGTATCTCATAAGGTCCTAACCACCTTGATTGTAGTTTGTCCTTGTGATCCTTGTATTTGGAATCATATAACAAAGCCCATTAACCCACATGGAATTCTTTATTCTTGATGAACTGATCATGTCATTTAACTCTTTTCTTTTGAACTATCTTTGTGTGATGCATAGCTGCCATTCTGATCTCAGAACTGATCATGCCATTTAGCTCTTTGCTTTTGAACTATCTCTGTGTGGTGCATAGCTGCCATTCTAATCTCATCTAATCCATTAAGAATATGGAGTCTTTCTTGTTATATTGTTGTCAAATCCATGTCAAGCTCTAGTGTAGTTCTAAGCATCTTATATTCAAATTCTATTAACAAAATTGTTGTTTTTCCATACACTAATTCATAAGGTGTGAAACCCGTTGTTGTTTTCCATGTGGTTCTGTATACCCATACTGCCTCTGGTAATCTGGTTGCCCGGTCCTTTTTGTGAATGTGCACTATTTTGGTTAGAATATTCTCAATTTCTCTATTTGTAACCTCCACCTGCCCATTGTCTTGGGGATGATAAGGTGTTGATTTTCTATGCCTGATTTCATATTCTTTAACCAATGTGGAAATGAGTTCAAAAGTGAATTGGGGACCTTGATCAGTGACAATTTCTCTTGGTGCTCCATACCTAGTGAAGATCTCTTCATACAAGAATTTGGCTACATTCCCATCTCTTGCAAATTGGAAGGTGATGAAGGGGGTAAATCACAAAACACACAATAACAGATATTGAACATAGCAAATAGAACTTTCTTTTATTGAACTGGGCAACTCATTACATTACAAAAGCTCAATTACAATAAGAGGATGAATCCTCTACTGGCTGCAATGCATTACAACTTTCCCAACCTCAAGACTCTTGAATCTTCAGCCTTCTGTAACCCCAAATCAGCTAGGGTTTCTGTTTCCCACCTATTCTTGACTCTACACTAGCCCTCTTTAACTCTACTACCGCTTAGGGTTCCTAAAATAGTCATAAATAGCACTTTTTGGCGGCCTCCAGCTGAATTTCAAAATTTGCAATTCCCTCCAAAAGTAGCTCAACTTCCGGGAAGCATAACTTTTGATTCGGGTGTCCGATTGACGAACCGTTTTAAGCGTCGAAAAGCTCGTGATGTGAACTATCATGCCAGAAATCTATAAATGGATTTCTGTCAACTTTTTGGGATGTGATGGGAAGTTTTAGTGCCTCATATCTCGTTCCAGAAATTTTCAGGGGCTTTTCAGAAAACAAAAACTTTAATATCTTTTAGCTCACAAATGATCTTTGCCTGATTCCTTCACCAAAGGTCTTATATTTCCATTATGTAACTTTCTAGGAGTTTTTACTTCATTATGTGGCCAAATGCAAACTTTATAAAAATAGCAGGTACACTTTCCTAATTAGGCAGGTTGCTATTTTAGCAGTTTTGGAAAAACTGAAAGTCCTACATTATTATTCTAGATATTATAGAACCAAAAACACTAATTATGGGAAGAAATGAGAACAACTACAATGATTTTGAATTAACTTCTTTTTGGGTGATGCAAGATTGCCCTTACACCATTGGATGCTCCTGCATCAGACACCCAGGGTAATTTGAGAAGTGACCCTGTCACGTCTCAGATGTTTGTGTGAGGAAAACCCAAATAGTCAACCTCTGCCTTAGACAACCAAGAAGAATCTTCAACAGGCCTTCCTTTCCATTTTACCAGATATTCTTCATATTGCTTGTTTCGAGTACTTCTTCCCACACGGCTATCCAAGATCTCTTCTATCTCCTCCATTGAAGTAGATGCCGGAATACTCCACTGCACTTCTATTGGTCCATCCTCTGTTCCACCTTCATGATATTCTGATAAATCAGTAATGTTGAAAATAGGGGAAATATTGATCCCACTCGGCAGTTCTACCTCATATGCATTTCCTGAATCATGCTTCTTCAGGATTCTGCATGGTCTAAATTTCTTCATTTTCAACTTATTGTATGTTCCAATTGGGAACCTTTCTTTTCTCAAGTGAACCATGACTTTATCTCCTACCTGGAATTCCTTATATCTCCTCTTCTAATCTGCCTTAGTCTTGTACTGAATATTCATTTTATTAATGTGCTTTCTCACCTCTTCATGCAAATTCTTTAGATGTTCTGCAAAGTCTTCAGCTTCAGCACTTGTCTTTTCTCCATTGTCCAGCTTTCTTAACTCAGAAGCATTTCTTGGGCTATTGCCATATACAATCTGGAATGGTGATTCACCAGTACTCCTATTGACAGAATTGTTGTAAGAAAATTCTGCCTGTGGTAAAATCAAATCCCATCCCTTGGGCTTATCTCCTAATAAGCATTGTAGCAGGTTACCCAAACTCCTATTCATCACTTCAGTTTGTCCATCAGTCTGTGGATGGTGTGCAGAACTAAACTTCAAATCTGTCTTCAACTTCTTCCACAATGTCCTCCAGAAATAACCAACAAACTTGGTATCTCGATCTGAAACTATGCTCTTTGGTAGACCATGTAGTCTCATCACTTCCCTGAAAAATAACTTTGCAATATGAACATCATTAGTCTTCTTACAAGGAATAAAATGTGCCATCTTTGAGAATCTGTCCACCACCACAAAAATAGAATCATGCCCTCTTTGTGTCCTTGGTAAACCAAGAACAAAGTCCATACTAATATCATCCCATGGCTTCTCTGGTATAGGTAATGGTTGATACAATCCTGTATTTTGACTTGTTCCTTTTGCCATCTAACATACTCTGCACAAACTTCCTCACAGCTTGCTGCAGCTGTGGCCAATAATAATTTTCACCAACAATAGAAATGGTCTTATCTCAATCAAAGTGTCCAGCCAATCCTCCACTATGCTTCTCCTTAATCAGGTTCTCTCTCATGGAACTCCTCAAAATGCACAACTGGCTTCCTCTAAACAACATGCCATCTTGGATTATGAAATCCAACCATTTTATCCTATCCAAAATAACAGGCTTCAAACAAGCTTTCCAAGCCTCTGCAAAATCTAGATCTTCAGGATACAAACTTTTGAGCTCATCGAACCCAACAACCTCTATCTTCATTTCTATCAACAAATTTTGCCTTCTGCTCAAGGCATCTGCAACTCTGTTGGACTTCCCACTCCTGTGCTTCAAAACAAAGGTATAACTTTGCAAAAACTCAACCCATTTTAAGTGCCTTTGGTTCAACTTCCCTTGACTATTAAGATACTGCAAAGCTTGATGATCAGTATATAAAACAAACTCTTTTGGAAACAGATAATGTCTCCATTTCTTCAAAGCCTAAACTATTGCATAAAATTCCTGATCATAAACAAAATACTTTTTCTTAGCATCATTAAGCTTCTCACTAAAATAGGCAATGGGCTTACCTTCTTGGCTCAAAACAGCTCCTATACCCTACCACTAGCATCACAATCTACTTGAAATACCTTATTGAAATCTGGAAGTGCTAAAACAAGTTGTTCTACGACTTTCTGCTTCAATGTATCAAAGCTCTTGTCTGCTCTTTTAGTCCATCTAAACTCTTTTCTATCCCCTCTCATTGTTTCAGTTAGGGGTGCACAAATGCTACTAAAATTCCTGATAAACTTTCTGTAAAAACTTGCCAAACCATGAAAAGATCTTACCTTTGTTGCACTCCTTGGCGTAGGCCACTCAATGATAGCCCTTACTTTTTTTGGGTCCATATTAAGACCTTCCTCTGAGACAACAAATCCTAGGTATACCAACTCCTTTGCAAAACTGCATTTCTTCAAATTAATCAACAACTTCTCCTCCCTCAGCTTCTCTAAAACTCTTCTGATATGCATCAAATGCTCATCCCAAGTCTTACTGAAAATCAAAATATCATCCAAATAAACAATAACAAAACTTCCCAAAAATTCTTTTAGTACCTTGTTCATGAGCCGCATGAATGTGCTTGGTGCATTGGTTAGCCCAAATGGCATGACTAACCACTCATACAAACCCTCCTTTGTCTTGAAGGCTATCTTCCATTCATCGCCTTCTCTGATTTGAATCTGGTGATACCCACTCTTCAGATCAATCTTCGTGAAGTACTTGGCTCCACTCAAACAATCCATTATGTCATCCATTCTCAGCAATGGAAATCTGTACTTGATTGTAATCTTGTTGATGGCTTAGGAATCTATATACATCCTCCACTCTCCATCTTTCTTTGGTGCTAGTACTGCAGGTACTGCACATGGACTTAGGCTCTCCCTTATCAGTCCCTTCCTTAGCAACTCGTGAACTTGTCTGTTCAGCTCTTCATTCTTTGCAGGGGTCATTCTATGGGCTGCCTTGTTTGACAAACTGGCTCCTGGTATCAATTCCATTTAATGACTTATCTTCCTTACTGGTGGTAAACCTTCTAGTACATTATCAGAGATAATGTCCTGGAACTCTTCCAACATATCTGAAACTTCTGCTGGTACATCTTCACAGTTCTCTTGACTAATCTTGGGAATCAATGCAAAGCAATGACGCTCATGCTTCATACCCTCCAAAAACTTTCTACCATCTACCAAGCAAATTCTAGCAGTACTGTATACCTTTTCTTCCACCTCCTTCAAGGGCTTCAACTTATGACGGACTCCATCCTTTGTTAGGGAGTATGTATTTGCACGGCCATCATGGACAATGCTCCTATCATACTGCCACGGCCTCCCCAATAACATATGACATGCATCCATCGGTATGATGTCACACAGCACCTCATCATGGTAGTCACCAATCTTGAACTTCACTAAACATTGTTCATTGACCAAAGCTCTATGGTCCTTCTGCAACCATGCAATCCGGTATGGATGTGGATGCTTTCTTCTTGTCAACTTCAACTTGTCAACCATCTCTTCTGAAACAAGATTATCAGTGCTTCCACTGTCAATAATATTATCACAACACTTACCTTCACATTTGCACCTTGTGCGAAATAAACTTTTCCTCTAATTGGGTTCTTTCTCCTCATTCAATAAAGTTCTTCTGACAACTAGGGTTTCTCCCTTTTCTGCATCTTCAGAGTGCTCAGACTGTGCATCTTTATCCACATGTGCAACTCATGCATTACCTTCAGGTCTTCTATTCATCCTTCCTTGATGTTGCGGACACTCGTATGCTCGATGCCCTTCTTCTCCACATTGGAAACAGGTTCCTCTAAAACCTCCTCTTCTAGGTCCTTGCCCAGGTCTGCCTCTTCCTCTTCCTCTTTGCTCACCATTGTTCTGGTCACGAGGGCGGTAGGTATTATCACCTCTCTGATTTCGATTGGTACCAGCTTCTTCACTTTTCTTTGCATCTTCATTTCGGCCCCCATAGGGTCTTCCACCAGTCCTTCCGCCTTGACCTCTTCCCCTTTGCTTGCTGTCAAATCTTTTATTCAACGTCTCTTCCACCTTCAAGAAAAACTGGTACGCATCTTCTATGGTGGTCATTTTGACCAGGCTCAACTCCTCTTGAATACTCAGCCTCAACCCATTAATGTAACGGGCTACCTTCTCCTTGTTGGGCTCTACATGGCCTGTCCTGATAGTAATTTTATAAAACTCTTCTGTATACTCCTTAACAAACTTGTTACCTTGCTTTAGTCCTTGCAGCTTTTTTAGAACTCCATCTCATAGTCCACAGGAATGAACTGCTTCTTCAGTTTCTCTACCATCCGATCCCATGTGGTGATGTTTCCTTTTCCTCTTCTATTCCTCTCTAATTGGACCTCCTTCCACCAAATATTGGCATGGCCCTTCAACTTTGTTTTTGCAAACTTAACCTGATCTGGGTCCTCCATGTCATTGATCCAATCAATAAGCTGTTCTGGATTCAAATCTCCAGAATATGTAGAAACTTCGATCCTGGGCCTCTTTCCGATCTTCGAAATGACCCTCAACAACATAACTTTTGCAGAATCTCCGGTAGCTTCTTGTTCTTCCTCAGATAGCTCTTCTTCAGCTTCATCTTCACTTTCTTCTCTTATCCTCGGCTCAAACCCTCTTCGTAGCTCCTCTTGCAATGCATCGATTTGCCTTTGTAGGGCTCTAAAACCCTCTTCTGTCAAAGCATTCCTCCCACCACGGTTTCTTCGTGAGGCATCTTGGTCTCCGCAGCAAACCCACAACCTCAGGTCCTGGTGCAAACTGCCTCACGGTCAGCATTTGTCTATGCACTTAGGAACCCTTGCTCTGATACCACTTGATGAAGGGAGTAAATCACAAAACACACAATAAAAAATATTGAACACAGCAAATAGAACTTTCTTTTATTGAACTGGGCAACTCATTACATTATAGAAGCTTAATTACAATCAGAGGATGAATCCTCTACTGGCTGCAACACATTACAGTTTTCCCAACCTCAAGACTCTTGAATCTTTAGCCTTCTGTAACCCCAAATCAACTAGGGTTTCTGTTTCCCACCTATTCTTGACTCTACACTGGCCCCCTTTAAATCTACTACCACTCAGGGTTCCTAAAATAGTCATAAATAGCACTTTTTGGCGGCCTCCAACTGAATTTCAAAATTTGCAATTCCCTCCAAAAGTAGGTCAACTTCCGGGAAGCATAACTTTTGATCTGGGTGTTCGATTGACGAATCGTTTTAAGTGCCGGAAAGCTCACGATGTGAACTATCATGCCAAAAATCTATAAACTGATTTCCGTCAACTTTTCAGGACGTTATGGGAAGTTTTAGTGCCTCATATCTCGTTCCAGAAATTTTCAGGGGCTTTTTGGAAAACAAAAACTTTAATATCTTTCAGCTCACAAATGATCTTTGCCTGATTCCTTCGCCAAAGGTCTTATATTTCCATTATGTAACTTTTTGGAAGTTTTTGCTTCATTACGTGCCCAAATGCAAACTTTCTAAAAATAGCAGGTACACTTTCCTAATTAGGCAGGTCACTATTTTAGCAGTTTTGGAAAAACTAAAAGTCCTACATTATTATTCTGGATATTATGGAACCAAAAACACTAATTATGGGAAGAAATGAGAACAACTACAATGATTTTGAATTAACTTCTTTTTGGGTGATGCAAGATTGCCCTTACACCACTGGATGCTCCTGCATCAGAAGGCCTTGACTTCAACCCATTTTGTCAAATAACCAGTGCAAACTAAAATATACTCATTATTAGAAGTTGGTGAAATTGGCCCAATAAAATCTAGCCCCCATTTGTCAAATGGTGCCAGCGCCATCTGTGCCTGCAAAGGCATCTCATTTGACCTTGTTGGTCTTCCCATTCTCTGACATTTGTCACAACTCCTTGTATACTTGATTGCATCCTTATGAAGAGTTGGCCAATAATAGCTTGTTGTTAAGATCTTGAATGTTGTCCTTTTGGCTGCAAAGTGACCCCCACATGGCTCATCATGGCAAGCTTTTAGGATGTCAAAGATATCATCTTCTCTTATACATCTCCTCATAATATGATCTAGACTAGTGTAGAATAGATAACCAACAATCCAAGAATATGGAAAGCTTTTATGCACTAACTGTCTCCTTTATCTAGGAGAGAAATGTGATGGTATCTACCCTACTACTAAGTAAATGGCAATACCAACAAACCATGGTGTGTGTATATTGAGAGCAAACAAATGCTCATCTGGAAAAGAGTCATCTACAACACCTTCTATTTGTGTAGGCAATCTAGATAGAAAATCTGCCACCACATTAGCTTTCCCTGGCTTATCCACTATTGTTATATCAAACTCCTGTAGTAAGAGAAACCATCTAACTAGTCTACCTCCAACCACATGTTTGTTCATTAAGTACCTAATTGCAGTATGATCTGTATGGATAAAGACTTGGTAACCAGTGATATAATACCTAAACTTGTTGATAGCATAGACACCAGCCAACATCTCTTTCTCTGTGACAGTGTAGTTGAGTTCTGCTCCTTGTAAGTTTTTGCTGATATAATAGATAACATACTCCTTATTACCTTCTTTCTATCCCAATACAGCTCCTATAGAAAAATCAGAAGCATCAGTGTGTATGTGGAAAGACAATGTTCAATTTGGTCCTCTCAAGACAGGTGCTTTTGTCAAAGCTATCTTAAGTGTGTCAAAAGAGTGCTGACATTCTGTGGTCCAATCAAATTCTATATCTTTTGTAAGTAGAGTAAACAAAGGTGCTACTAGTTTGTTGAAGTCCTGAATGAACCTCCTCTAATAGCTTGCATGGCCTAGAAAGCTTCTAACATCTTTTGGTTTCTATGATACAGGAAGTGTAGAAATTATCTTAATTTTATTGGGATCCACCTAAATGCCATCACTTGATATATAGTGTCCTAGAACAACCCCTTCAATCATCATCATAAAGCATTTTTCATGACTCAATAATAGATTATGTTCTTGACATCTTTTCAAGACCCTCTCTAGATTGACAAGTGTTGTTTCAAATGTTTCTCCATAGGTGGTGAAATCATCCATGTAGATCTCCATAGAATCATGAGCATAGTCTGAAACGATACTTAGCACTGCCCTCTGGAAAGTGGTTGGGGCATTGCATAACCCAAAGGGAAGAACATAATAAGCATATGTATCTCAGGGGCATGTAAATGTGGTCTTATCCTAGTCCTCTAAAGCTATCTTTATCTGATTATAGCCACTAAATCCATCTAAGAAGGAGAAGTACTTTTTTCCTGCTAGAGAATCAAGTACTTGGTCATTTAAGGGTAGTGGAAAATGATCTTTTCTAGTGGCTGTGTTAAGTTCCTTGTAGTCTACACATACCCTCCACTTGCCTCCTTTATTATGGACAATACCTAAAGGTGACAACCATTCACTGTTAGAAATAGAGTAAATGAAGTCGGCATCAAGGAGTTTTTGTAGCTCAGTTTTAACTGTCTTGTAAGGCAAGGTTCATTCTCCTTTGTGGCTATCTAATTGGCTTAAAACCATCATTTATGTAGATCCTATGCATGCACAAGTCTGGATCAATTCCTTTCATGTCATTGTAATCCCATGCAAAAGCTGATGCATGTGTTTGCAGCACAGTGTTTAGGGAAGTCTGTTGTTCCTTAGTTAGGGCATTTTTAATATTCAGCATTTTGCCTTGCATGATTTCCAATGTTTTAGAAGTTGGTTGCACAGATGAAAGGTCACATCCACTAATGTTGGGAACACTTTCCTAAGGTAGTAAAGAGTGGAAAAGTTGGAATAATTCCTCTGAGGAATGTGCGGGTATGATATTCTGCAATGGATCTTGCAGACATGACAAATAGTCTTATTTCTACAGGTCCCTACTGTAATGGTTATGTATAGTATGGTCAATTAAGTCATCCTCATCTTGGGTTGCTAACAAGGGGCTGCATTCAATGGTCATGAGATTTTACAGGGAATAGTGGTCTTCTTCTTCTTCTAAGGTAGGCCATATGATTTACTCAAGATTATCATGAGGTTGAGCTGGTGGATAGAGGACCAAATTATTGGTTATAGTTCCATTTGAGATTATCATGTTACTAGACCTACAATCTATGAATGCATTCGTTGTTGCTAACCATGGTCTGCCTAAGATAAGTGGATAACCTGCAAGGTTGACTTTTGGTTGCAAGACTATGAAATCTACAGGATACTCCCAGGAGTCTAATGCTATGACTATGTCTTCAATGATCTCCTTAGGTTTTACTGTTGACCTATCCTTCCAATTGTAAAATAGTTAGTGTAGGTCTGAGGTCAAGTAGCTGAAGTAGTTACATTGTTTCTTTAGTCATGACATTGATGGTTGCCCCTAAGTCAATCAAGGTATTTTTGATGAGAGTTCCATTAATCTTAACATCAACTACTAGACTACCAGGGTCTATGTATTTAGGGACAATTATGTTCCCTAGCATGATATCAGCAAGGTTCCCTAGGACCTGGACTATCTGAGGGTCCTTCCTCTTTCTTCCTGGATTTTTAAGACAAAGGTTTCTCATTGTCTTGGTATAGATTGGAATGTCCTTGATAGCTTGGATAAGGGGTATCTTGATACTGACATTTTTAAGTTGACCCAATAGGTCTATCTCTGCTTGGGTTTGATGTTTTGGAATGGGTAGACGTTTAGGGAAAGGAGGCTCAGGATTTGAGATAGTCTGATTTACTTGATTTGATTCAAGCTCCAGAGGTGAATTGTCTAAAGCTTCAACCATGGGTTGTTCATCCACCATGTCAGTGATTTGGGGAGATGAAGGCCCAGCTAATGTTTTCCCTGACCTAAGGTGGACATCACTCACCTCTACCCCATAAGTGGGGTATTGAATAGCCTCGTTAGTGTATGCCTATTGAGTAGGCTTGTTATTGGGGTTAGGTGCAGGTTGGGTAGGTAGTTGTGGTGCTCTTGGTGGCTAAGTTGTTGGGCTTGATGGATTTGACATAATAGCTTGTTGTTGTGGTTGAGAAGGCAACAAAGGTTGTGATTAATTCATATTTTGGTTTTGCCATTGCAATTCATTTTGTCATTGTGGTTGCCATTGGTTTTGTTGTACTAGCCATTGAGGGTTGTAGTTAGGTCCTTGGCAATTTTGTTGGGGCCATACATTTGGTTGTTGATGATCTAGTTTTGCTGAGGGTTTTGCCATTGGTGTTGGGTATTTGGCTAAGGACGAGGGTTCCAACCAGAGAAATTATGATTAGCTACTGGAAATGATGCATTGAAAGTTAGGGGATCTTGTGGCATACCTTGTCTTTGTTTCCATGGTTTCCTTTGTGCAACATAGAACAGCTAGCCATCTTCACTTTCAAATGGTTGAAAGTGTGGTTTCTCTTACTTATCTTCTGTAATACTGGCCACCCTTCTGCACTTGCAATTGGCTTTTCTTTGTCTGCAATTGGGACAGTATTCAATGAGTATTGCATCAGCCTCCTCCTACTTCTTCTTCAAGTGTAGAGTATCCAGTTGAGTAGCTAGGTGACTTATAATATCTTCTTTCATGTTGGTCAATAGGTTGCTCAATTCCACCCTTGAAACTGAATTAGATGTCTTGCCAATGGTAGATGTTCTTTCTCCCCTTGTCCTCTTGGTGAAAGTCCTTGAGTAGTTTCTGCAAACTCTATAGACATCCTCAAAGGGTAATTGAGACACAGCTCCTGCCCTAATAAGATTAAGGGCATCCATGCAGTCATCATTTACTCCTCTCAAAAATACAAGCTTCAAAGATTCATTTGAGAGTTTATTTTGTGGGTTTTTCTTTAGGCAAAATTGGAACCTTTCTACATACTCTTCCAATGGTTCATCCTCTTTTTGAGTTATCCTGAAGATGTCATCTCTTCTCCTATCAATTCCTTTGCAATAATCTTAGTATTTCTCCAAGAATTTTGTTTTCATTGTGTCCCAATCTGGAATAGTAGCCTTGCCTAGTCCCATAAACCATCTCAAAGCAGCATCCTTCAAAGTAGCAGGAAATAGCTTGAGCCTATGAGCATCAATTGTGTAGTCATAGCTTCTACACAAGACATTAAACTCGAACAAGAATGTATCTAGATCTTCAGTCACCAAACCATAGAAGATTAGTAATGCCAAAGGAGGTATATTCTTCAGAACAACAGTCCTCTCTTGGTTGGTAATTGGAAACTCAAAAGTCACATGTTCTGGTGGATCATCCATTGCATCGTTCATGTTTAGGAAGGTTTTTTCTGTATTATCAGTAGATGTTGATGAGAGGGAAGATTCTTCTTCAGTAATACCCTCGCTCTGATCATTGTAGTCACCAATATCTATTGTAGCTTGTTGGGTTGATGGAAGAAACCTTTCCAAAGTGTCTCTCTACCTCCGCATATAATAGGTATGACTTTGTGTAGCAATGATTCCTGCATAATGTTAGTGAAACTTTTTTGGTATTTGGTGAGGTGAAACCTAAGTGTCCTATCTTCTGAAAGAAAAATGTTTAAACTAGGAAAGTTTGGAAATAAAAGGAATTGGTCTCTGAAAATAGTGCCATCCATTGCAACGACGCCAAAAATGTAGTGTCTTTACTATGTCTAGTAAACTTGGTGGCAATCACACAATTCAAAGGAACAACCTATTGAACAGTCCACTATAACCCTTGAAAAGACCTTCATTGATTCATCAACCAGGGCTAGTAAGCTTGTGATGGCATTGGCACTATATGTGCTTTCAAAGATCAAACTATCTAACTCATCTAGTATAGTGTCATAAATCAAACTACTCAATGACAAAAGAAAGTAATGTTGCTACTATTGCTACGGGTACTTGCAATGTAAGACTGTAACAAATAACTGTTGAGAAATGAACTCTAAGAATTAGCTTGGTATTGATAACTTATCCTACCCTCTGATGTATCACAAGTCAAATGAACTAAAACAACTTAAGCATCTAATTGATCTTGCATTCATGAAATACGTGCTACATCAATAATAACATGCAAGAAATAAAGTGAGGGATAGTAACCCTGAGTGGCCCTTGCTCAGGTGACTACCTCACTACTTTTAACTCAAATCTAGTTCTCTAGATTGACACAATCATATTGATTCTAAATCATTCATTACACAGTCTTCTCAAATCACATAAAATCTTGTTGAACTGTATTATTCATAAAATCATAATCAAAATAACAACACTGTCTACATATAACTAGAAAAGATTCAGATAGCTATATCTGCGACAGAACAATCTATTTCAAAATTTGAAACTTAACCAACAACTTAACTACCTCAACCACCGAGCCATACATATAGGCACAAGGGAATTTATTGAAATAGGTCTCTTAATTGAAATCATAAAACACCACTCCGTACAAACCAAAGTGTGATAAATGCTAACAACAATAACTGAAAAAGAAGGAAAGAAGAGTCCTAATAAAATTGGAACTCCTTGCTGAAACAGGGGAACGTGGACTGGTTGAATTAGTCACGTTGGTCTTCTAGTTGCAATAAAATCCTTCAAACTTTTGATCATCTTTATTGATTACCATCACAATGGGTGATTATCTCCTTCAAGTGTCTTCATGTCGTGGTTGATGTACTTAGTTGACTTTGGAACCTCCCCTGTTCTGCTACTTGGAAATGTTGTCGCTGTGGGCTGCACCTTATAGTTGTTGCGGGCTATAGTCCCTCTTCTTGAGTTGCAGGAGTTAGTCCACAAAACATGTACAAAATACAAACAACCATAATCAACACAAACATTCTCTATAATCCATACATTCCCACACATAACATACAATATTCATCATATCATAATCATATTTCCATATACTTAATAACCAGGTGCATGTCTGCATAATGATCATAAGGAATAGCATAATATAGAAATGTGTATAAGATAATGTCTGAGAATGTCTTTCAACTTGCATAAAACCATAGGAAAATAGGCTAATAATTAGGCTCATCACATGGAGGTAGCATGTATCTGCACAGGCCTTATCTTGAGGACTACTGGGAAGATTGTGTGGATGAAAAGGAAGTAAAACAGAGGAGTTGGATGAGGTTAACAATTGACCAAGTCTGGGCTTTTGGTTTTCCATTACAAGTCCCAAAGGGTACAGATGATAATTCTGACATTTTAGATGAAGTCTATCATAGTGTTGTTTTGCAACCACTACCTCATGTATGTTGATCGAAGAAGGAATTCACAGATGTTATGATTCGTTCCTTTCATGTGTTAAGAACTGGAAGGTGGCTTAACAAGAAATTTAGATAACATGCTGGCTCTTCAGCATTAGAAGAATCTTCTACACGAGAACATAACAAGTCTTAGGTGTCTCACACTCCAAGAAATATATCGAGTTTGGATACAACTCTCTATAGAGTTGGCTCACAATCGAGCAGAGATGGAGAACAACTTGATGATGGCAAAAGGTTGAAAACTGCATGTGAACAAGATGTCCATCCAATGTCCCTGAGAATGGCAACAAAAAAGAGATTGGATGCTTCGCATCAGTTGGAAGCAGACCATGTGCCTCTTTCCACTCCCTGGTACCTGATAATGATTTTTTAATTTTTAATCAAATTGGTGAAGACAATGCTTTTCAGTCTTTGTTTAGTATTCTCCTGGTTTAAGTGATTCTTTGGAACATAGTACTCCTGCACATGCATATGGTGTTGTTTTGAATACTAATGTTAATGCTAGTGTTTCTACTTCTCCCTCCCCCTCATGGTTAGAGAAGGTTGTAGAAAAGAAGAGATATGTCCCCATGATAGACACAAATATAAACACTGTAGCTAAGTTGTTGCGGGATACACCTAAGCCCAAGAGGGCTAATAGGATGTCTAGAATGGTGGCGGATCCCTCTACAAGACATCATATTTTGGAAATCGCAGATCTTGTTGGAGAGAAAATGAAGATGAAGTCACTGAAGCTGACTTTAATATGAGCTGAGTCGATATGGGACCTTTCACTGTCGAAGGTGAAATCTATCATGCTAAGTTCTCTGTGAGCACTTTATCAAAAAGAGTAAAAAATGAGCAACAAGAAAAGGCCAAACTACAGGATCAAGTGAGAACTTTGACTTCATTCATTCAATCTATTTTAAGGATTACTGCTCAACCTTCAGAGGAGACAACGAGCATAACTATGGATGGTTTAGACCCTAACTTATTGCAAAAAATCAAATGGTGCCAAGCCATAGGTAATGTTGTTGATCAATGGGTGGAGAAAATTATTCTTGATGGTTTATTTTATATTGAGGAAGTTACGGAGTTGTACACCTTGATCTATGGCAAAAGGGAAGCATTGGCTGCAAAATTGCAAAATGTTAGGAAAGATAACATCAGTCTTTTGATGGTTTTTAAAGAAGTTCAAGAAATGGCTAAGATTGACACTAGCATCCTTGTAGCTAAAAAGATCTTAAATGACCCATGGGAGAATGAATCTACGGCATAGTTAGATACACTCGAATGGAGGATGACTGTGCTAGGAGTAGTAGAAGAGGAACTAAGGAGTACATTGACCTGATATTTCTCTGATAAGAAAGACCTCAAGAGCAATTTCACAATTCTAGACATAGAAGCCTTTGGTGAAGATGAAGATAAATTGCTCAGGATCAAGGAAATAAAGAAAAATTTCATGAAAATGATTATTGAGGAACTTGTGGCTACTTATACAGTCATTGGTGAATGAATAGGAAAACTTGGAAGAGTAGCTATGTATCTCTGAACCTTCAAAGGTGAAATCAAAGAAATCCATAAGAGGGTGGCGAATGCTGATTGGATGATAAGTAAACAAAAGCTTCATACTACCGTCATTGGAAGTCCAAGTGGCAAGGTGTTAACACCAATCATTGACAGGTACAGAGCATACAAGGTGAAGTTACGGGCACTAGAATCCCAAATGACATAGGTCGATTCAGCTTCAAGAGATGGACAAAACAAGGAACAAGAAGCAACGCAAAATGAGGTGACAGAATTGTGATATTTAATTATTGCAAAAAAACTATTGGCTCTGGAGAGATTTCTTTCAAGTTAATGCTTATTTTTAACATCTTTAAATTGCTTGTTCGCAAGAAGCCATTATTAATTTAAAAAGACAGTTATGGTTGACAAGGCTATATATTCTAAGAGTCCATTGATGTTTAGAATATTTTGGCAAACTTTGTGTTGGTAGAAGGTCAATTTTGATGTGTTGCTATTTTCAGTTACTTTGAAATATATGAATTGAAGTTGGTGCAGTAGAATTCGAAGATCGTAAACTTTGTGTTATAGCTGATGAATGCTCATTCTTCTTACGTTGAACATAGTGTTGATTTACTAATTTCAAGTTCTATATTAAAGTGATGGGAAAATTTTATTCTTGCTCATTTCTGTGGATGTTTATCTTTTGATGAATGAATTACAATGGTGATTGTATGATAGTTGATATGATTCTTTAATGGTGTGGATGTGATTATAGCTATTGAAGTCTTTGGGCTTCTTAGAATTCTGATTATATTGAGATTTATTGCCTTATTGCTTTCTAGTTAAAAGCACCACCTTTTCTGCTTTCTGGTGAAAAGCATACAATATTCCCATTCTTTGTATATCATTTGAAGGTAGTTGTGCCTTGTAAAATAAGCAAAGAATCATTGCAATCGGTTCAACTATTGGTACAGTTGTCACTTGTTTGGGCAAGATAATATAAAGTTAGGTGACAAAATCTGTAAACCAACAGCAGTGGAGGTCGATTGAAGAAACGCCCTCAAGAGTTAGGAGTTCAACAAAAGTCTCTCAAGAAAGGAGCTTCAGAGAAGCCTACAAAAGTAGGCCGCAAGAAGGACCAAGAGAAGGTGAAGTTAATTGGGGAATCCCTAGTGGAGTCAGGATCAATTAGGCCCATCGACTCTCACTTCCAAAAATGATGGTCCTCTCATGGAATGCAAGGGGTTTGAACAACATCCCTAGACAAAAAGGTTGTTCAAGGTTTGATCTGGGTTAACAAACCGGATATGGTTTTTTACAGGAATCTAAGCTCTTAATTGAAGGAATGCATAACATTGCCTCATGACTTTGGTGGCAAGGATAGTGTCAGTGTGTTGGAGCACAAGGCAATGCTAGACGGTTATCTTGCTTATGGGACCCTTGTAAGCTTACCCCTCTATGGTGAATTATTAGTAGGCATTCAATTTTGATTGTTGCTTCCCATGTCGAGTCAGGGGAACTTATTCTTTTTACGAATGTGTACGCCCCTATTGATCTTCCAAGAAAAGTCAATTTGTGGACCCACATCAAATACGTGAGGTCTTTGGTTCCTCTTTATCTGTGGATCTTGGCAGGGGAATTTAATGCTATTGTGAGTCTAACAGAGAAGCAAGGAGGGGTGGTAACGTTGGATGCTACTTCGGAGTTGCTTCAAGAGTGTATAGACTCTTTGGGCCTAGTGGATAGTCAGGCCAGTAATGAGAAGTTTACTTGGAACAAATGAAGATGTGACAAGGATTTGATCTCTAAGAGACTGGATAGGTTCCCTATCTCCAGCTATTGGGTGAATAATCAGTGGATGTCCAGCTCAAAGATTCTGGATTGACAAGGATCTGATCACTAGCCCATCAAGCTAAGGGTTTTTATGTTTGAAACTTCTAAGAAACCCTCTTTCAGGTTCCAACTAATGTGGCTGCGTGAGGAATCATTACAAGATCTTGTGGCAGTTTAGTGGCAAGAGGGTAAGCCGACTTATGGTACTACCATGTACTCTTTTGTTAAGAGATTGTAGTATGTGAAGTACCAATTCAAGAGATGGAATAGAGAGTGTTTTGGGAATATCTTTCAGTCTAAAGTGGATGTCTAGTCTTGTTTAGATGTGATCACGTGTCAGACTAGAGAGTTTGGCCTTACAACAAAGAATCTACAAAAGGAGTGTGAGTTAGTTAAGGAGCTCTCAAAATGGGAATTTTGGGAGGAAATTTACTGGAAGCAGAAGGCTAGGATTGATTAGCTTCAGGAAGAAGATAGAAATATGACTTTTTTCATAATTTTGTCAAGGATAGACAACAAAGGAACATTATCACCTCTATCAAGGATTCTAATGGGAATCAACTTTCTTCATCACCTGATATCTATAGAGAGCTTTTTTCCTCTTCTATTCTTTCAGAGGATACCCACCAATCGTTAGTGGTGGAGGATTTGTTTCTGGAATGTATCCCTCCTTTAGTGTCGATAGAGATGAAAGAAGAGCTCATCAAACCTATTTCTCTTAAGGAGTTGGAAGGGGTTGTTTATCATATGCGAAAGGGGAAGGCTCTTGGACCTGATGGTTTTTTGATTGAATTTTTTCACTATTTTTGGGAGATTCTCAAACAAGATTTGTTGGTGTTAGTTTGGGAATCGCAAAACAGTAAGCAGATGTTGAGATCCTTGAATGCAACCTTGCCTGTTCTTATCCCCAAAAAGGAAGAGGTTCATTCTTTCGATCATTTTAGGCCTATTGCTTTATGTAATGTCTATAAGATCATTACCAAACTTATGGAAGAGAGACTTAAAAAATGTTTAAGCACCCTTATTTTTGAGGAGCAGCGGGCTTTGTGGCAGGCAGACAAATTCTGGATGGGGTGGTGATAGTAGGGGAAGCTATACATTCTATGGCAACTTCCAAGGACAAGGCTATGTTCATCAAGCTGGATATGTCCAAAGCTTATGATAGGGTCAAATGGAGGTTTCTGTAGCGGATCCTCCTCGATTTTGGTTTTGGTTGTGATTGGGTCGAATGGGTTATGAGTTGTGTAACCTCTCCTTCCTTCTCAATTATCATCAATGGTGTTTTGTTTCCTTTGTTCAAAGCCTCTAGGGGTCTGCGGAAGGGAGATCCTTTGTCCTCATATTTGTTCATCCTGATGGCTAAGCGTTTAGATGGGCTTCTAAATCTTCATGTCAAACAAGGGTAGATCCATGGTTGGTCCTAGGATAACACCATGCCTTCTTTCTCTCATTTACAGTTCATGGATGATACGACCCTGCTAGGCTTGGCAAACGTCAGGGAAGTTGAGAATTTTCAAAGAGTTTTAGATATTTACTTATCATATTTCAGATAGAAAATCAATGAAGACAAGTCTTCCATCATTTTCTGTAATACTCATCTCATTCATCTTTGAATTGCTAGGATTCTTAGATTGCAGGTGGGAACTCCCCCTCTCACTTATCTAGGTTTTCCCCTTTTAATTGGGCCTGTTGGTAGGGGGTATTGGCAGGTGATTCTCGATAAGCTTCGCATTAAAGGTTAGTCATTGGACTTTTTGATGGCTCTCCTCTACTGAAAGAGTAATGCCATTGAAATTAGTGATACAGGCTCTCCCTATTCACAGGTGTCTTCTTTTGGCGGCTCCCTTAGGTTTTATCAGGGACTTTGATGCTCTTTCGAGGCAATTTCTTTGGGCCAAGACCCTAGAGGCCTCTAAATGGAGTTTGGTCGGCTGGGAGACTATTTTTAACCCTAAGTAGAATGGGGGTCTGGGTCTTCATCAGTCTAGTACCAATTGCCATGCTCTTGATGCCAGACTTTATTAGAGGTGGTGCACTAATCTAGAGTAGCCTTGGGTTAGAATTCTTACTTATAAGTACTTGGGGGAGATTGCTAGTGAGGACATCCCTAGGGTTGAGCTCTCTGGGAAAGGTTTTGTGATTTGGAGTACTCTTAAGAAGGGGGCTAATCTTATCAAGCAGGGATTATTTTGGATTTGTAACAAGGGCTCGAAATCTCTATTTTGGTATGATTCCTATAATGGGTTTCCCCATCATCTCTTCCCATCCGCAATCATAGGATCTTTGTAACAGATTTATTGAAGCTAGATGGAGTCAAGTGGCAGACTTTAAGTCTACTCAATCTTTAGGTCATACAGAAATAGCTTGTTGGAGAAACCCCTGGGAATGGCCTAGGGGGGTTCAGAGGAAGATTGAAATGTTTTATCTTGAATTCTGGCTAAATGATTTTGCAATTCCTTGAGTGATCAAGATGTCTTAGCTTGGGGTCTGAACCCTAAGGGGTCTTACTCTATGGCTATGGGGTACTAGGTTCTTGATCAACAAGGTGGTAGAGATAGGGAAGTTCCCTGGTGGAAGAAAGTTTAGAATAATTATGCTTGGCCGAAGTGTAACTTTTTTCTTTGGTTGGTTGCTAGAAATAGATGTCTTACTTGGGAAAATCTACAGAAGTGGGGCTTCCAGTGACCTTCAATATGTGATGTGTGGGTATAGTGATGAATGTATCCACCACCTTTTCTTCTACTGCGTGTATGCTAGGGAAATTTAGCATCTCTAGTGGGGACTATGAAAAAAGGGGGGTGTGCATGCCACTTCTTTGGTGGACTTTTGGAATAGCCCAAGGAGACCTCCAACCAAGGCTTCCCTTCTTCAAGTGGCATGGGAGATTGGTCCTTCCTGTATTATCTGGTAGCTTTGACTAGAGCGCAATAGAAAGATCTTCCAGGGATGTCAGATATTGTGATGTCCCGATATTAAGGTTTTGTTTAAATTAAAGATTTAAACATCATGATATACAATTGCTTGTTGAAACTTGGTCAATTCAAATGATAAATACTTATATATAAAATAAATAATATCATTATACAATTTTTTTTGTAAAATAATAAACATAAATATAAATATAAATATTATTAATATAGATATTATTATCATTATAATAATAATATAATATAATATATTATTAAAAAATATATAAATATTATATTATTATAATAATAGTTATTAAATATAACATATATTATATAAATATAAATATAAGTATAATATATAATATATAATATATATAAATATAAATATAAATATAAATATATAATAATAATAATAATAATATAAATATTATTACACTTATATCCTAAGATAAGTGTTGGTTGTAAAGGTGTGATCTGCCTTTATACAAGTGCAACGATTCCTAAGTCATTAACATTTTAAGACAACAATGAAAAGTTTATCTTTGAAATACGCAGCGCTATACTAGTAAGGTTTTAAGACAGCAATGAAAAGTCAAAGAAAGTATTAATGATTAAGGAAACAATGATTATAAAATACAGTCAGCACTCCACAAAAAGGCATGATCTCAAAAGAGTCATGTCTTTAAACAAAAGCATCCTTTAGGGAGTATAAAGGGGAACTCCTCCCTCCTTTCCAAGGACATACACATCTTCCTATATACAAATCCAACAAGAATATATATTTCTATTATTTCACTTATATACATAAACAACAATCAAGGAAAGAAGAATACAGAAATAAAGGTATATACTTCAAATTTAAGGAAAAGAAAAAGAGGTCTGAAGTATATACATATCAACAAGGAAAAATAATAAGAATTTCTAATTTTTCAAACAGAAATATAATTGAGGCAGATCTAGAATACAAGGTACAGCAGGCTGTAAGGAAATTTTCAAGAGTTCCAAGGCAAGAATTATCTTGGTATGCTAATCTTATGTTTCTTATGATGAATGTCATGATAAATGCATATAATGAAAATATGATCATTAGTCATATAAGCATTATGAAACTTGCTATGAAAGAAACATCAATAACCTACATTTACAACACATTAAGTAATGGTATGTTCAAATTCATTACTTCTATTGCCTGCAACCTTATGGTAGGTTGGTTTTGTTAGGGAAAGGTGAAGTAATTCCATCCCGATGGGATTGGAGATGGTTTAGCACACCCTAGACAAGGTTGTTAGGGAGAGGCAGAGTAATCCTATCCCAATTACATTGGAGAAGGTTTAACTTGTCCTAGACAAGTAATTCCCCATCCATGGTTGAGGATTAGAAGGAGATGTGAACATAGTCAATACCTAGTTACTTCTATTGCCTCTAACTTTAGGGTAGGTGGTTTTGATAGGGAGAGGTGAAGTAATTCCATCCTAATGGATTGGAGATGGTTTAGCGCACCCTAGACAAGGTTGTTAGGGAGAGGCGGAGTAATCCCATCCCAATTACATTGGAGAAGGTTTAGCGCACCCTAGACAAGTAATTCCCCATCCAAGGTTAAGGAGTAGAAAGAGAAATAAGAATTAAGAGTTGAACATAGTCGATATTAAATTGTGTTATGAATTGAACTAAATATTATCTTAATTTATTGATCTTTAATATTTCTAATGTCCCTTTCTATGGATATTATTGTATCAAGTGAAGAAATCAGGAATATCCTAAAAGGGGACATTACAAGTGGTATCAGAGCAGTCATCCTGCCATCCTGTGAAGAAAATTAATGTAACATTACACAAGACGTTCCTCACGTAACAACAACAACATGGAGGGACAAATGAATAATGAATTGAAGGCCTTTATGGAAATGACAACCAAGGCTATGATGGATCAAACCAAGGTTATGATGGATCAAACCCAGGCTATGATGGATCAAAATGAAAGGTCAACCCAAGCACTTCATCAAACATTACAAAACATGGAAAATGTCATCAACAATCTCAAAACTCACTCAACCAATGGGAAAGAAGTGGGATCCAACCATTCCAAAAATAGCAATGCAATTTCAAATCCAAGGATTCCAAAACCTTCTTTTCTACCGGAAGAGGAGACATCAAGAAGAGAAGAAACCACCCCACACTCAATGAGCACAGAGGATATTGCCTAGGCATATGCAATTTTAGAACCCGAGGTGAGGAGAGTTGTATCATTCAATGATTTTAGCAATTCAAAAAAGAATGAGATATCTAGGAAAGAAAGAAGGCCTATCAATAAAGAGTTGAGACACAAAGCAAACAAAGTAAACTTACCCAGCTTTGATGGAACAAGCAAAATTATAGCCCATGCGTGGCTGCAAAAGTTAAATGACTATTTTAGCCTTAGTCCGATGACTAAAAGAGATGCTTTACAATTTGCCATCTTACACTTGGAAGGATTAGCATATGAATGGTGACACCATGGGAAACATACTCAAGGTCATCAAGACAACTTCTTATGAGGATTTCTCCCAAAAATTCATCAAAAGATTTGATCGAAAACACCCTCAACAAGATTTCAAGGAGTTAACACAATTAAAACAACATGGAACCATGGAAGATTATATAAGTGAATTCGAGAAAATCTCAATAAGAGTTTCAAGAGTCGATGAGGATAGACTCACTTACCTATTTGTTGAAGGATTAAAAGAATCACTTAGAGGCCTAGTGAGTGCCGTTAAGCCAATAACGCTTGAAGATGCAATCGAAACAACCTTGAGACTTGAGACATCAACAAGTAACATATCCTCAAACAAACACAACAAACATGTCCACAAAGAGGAAAGATTCCACAAGACCTCTTCCAAAGAAGAATTGGATGAGCTCAAAAAGAAAAAAAACTTATGTTTCAAGTGCAGGGAACCCTGGGCTCATGGACACACTTGTAAAGGGGAACCTAAAAAGGAAAAATTATGCTACCACTATAAGGAAGAATGGGAACCAAGACACATATGTATCAAGAGAGGTCGAGTCCAAAGGATAGAGGCAACCACTAATGAAGAGGAAAAAACTTCAAGTAAAACAATGAAAGAAAATTGTTCACATTCTTTTAAATATGGGAGAAGAGATCATTGACCGTCCAAATCTTAGATTGCTTGAGGACAAGCAATTCTAGGTGGGGTGGACTGTGATGTCCCGATATTAAGGTTCTGCTTAAATTAAAGATTAAAACATCATGATATACAATTGCTTGTTGAAACTTGGTCAATTCAAATGATAAATACGTATATATAAAATAAATAATATCATTATACAAATATTTTTGTAAAATAACAAACATAAATATAAATATTATTAATTTAGATATTATTATCATTATAATAATATAATATAATATATTATTAAATAATATATATAAATATTATATTATTATAATAATAGTTATTAAATATAACATATATTATATAAATATAAATATAAGTATAATATATAATATATATAACTATAAATATAAAATAATAATAATATAAATATTATTACACTTATATCCTAAGATAAGTGCTGGTTGTAAAGGTGTGATATGCCTTTATACAAGTGCAATGATTCCTAAGTCATTAACATTTTAAGACAACAATGAAAAGTTTATCTTTGAAACAGGCAGCGCTATACTAGTAAGGTTTTAAGACAGCAATGAAAAGTCAAAGAAAGTATTAATGATTAAGGAAACAATGATTATAAAATACAGTCAGCACTCCACAAAAAGGCACGATCTCAAAAGTCATGTCTTTACACAAAAGCATCCTTTAGGGAGTATAAAGGGGAACTCCTCCCTCCTTTCCAAGGACATACACATCTTCCTATATACAAATCCAACAAGTATATATATTAAAAATTTCTGATTTTTCAAATAGAAATATAATTAAGGTAGATTCGGAATACAAGGTACAGCAGGCTGTAAGGAAATTTTCAAGAGTTCCAAGGCAAGAATTATCTTGGTATGATAATCTTATGTTTATTATGATGAATGTCATGACAAATGCATATAATGGAAATATGATCATTAGTCATATAAGCATTATGAAACTTGCTATGAAAGAAACATCAATAACTTACATTTACAACACATTAAGTAATGGTATGTTCAAATTCATTACTTCTATTGCCTGCAACCTTAGGGTAGGTTGGTTTTGTTAGGGAAAGGTGAAGTAATTGCATCCCGATGGGATTGGAGATGGTTTAGCACGCCCTAGACAAGGTTGTTAGGGAGAGGTGAAGTAATCCCATCCCAATTACATTGGAGAAGGTTTAGTGTGCCCTAGACAAGTAATTCCCCATCCGTGGTTGAGTATTAGAAGGAGATGTGAACATAGTCAATACCTAGTTACTTCTATTGCCTCTAACTATAGGGTAGGTGGTTTTGTTAGGGAGAGGCGAAGTAATTCCATCCTGATAAATTGGAGATGGTTTAGCGCGCCCTAGACAAGGTTGTTAGGGAGAGGCAGAGTAATCCCATCCCAATTACATTGGAGAAGGTTTAGCACGCCCTATACAAGTAATTCCCCATCGAAGGTTAAGGAGTAGAAGAGAAATAAGAATGAAGAGTTAAACATAATTGATACTAAATTGTGTTATTAATTGAACTGAATATTATCTTATTTTATTGATCTTTAATATTTCTAATGTCCCTTTCTAGTGATATTATGATAGGCAAGTAAAGAAATCAGGAATATCCTAAAAGGGGACATTACAGATATGGGCTCAACAACTATGGCAAAAGATTGTGAGTATGATTCATGAGACTATTATAGCCAAGTGCGACTTGGATGAGTCTTTGGAGAGGGAGGAACTTTCTGTGGCTTGTGGACTTGGTCTTGGTGAGAATGTGGTTGGCCATTCTGTGGTTAAGGTGGGACACGAGTCAAAGATGAAGACTTCAAGGGAAGGCAAATGGGCTTCTCCCATGCTTGGGGTTTTTAAGATTAATACAGATGGATCTTCTAGAGGGAACCTGGGCCATGCTAGAATTGGTGGGGTTGGGAGAGATAGTTCTAATGCGGTGGTCTTTTTCTTCTCCACTTATATGGGGTAGGCGTCGAATAATCTTATGGAAGCTCAAGCTATTCTTGTGGCTATGAAAAAGACTTGTGCTTTGGGTTGGCGGAAGATCATTATTGAGGCAGATTCTATGATAGTTATTAATATACTGAAGGAGCGACGATTGGAGAGAATCCACTAGCAATTGGCAGTGGTTGGTAAGCAGATTATGTAGTTGGGCAACTCTTTTGAGTCAGCTTCCTTTGTCCATATTCCCAAGGAATGGAATGGGGTGGCAGACTCTATCACCAAGTGGGATTTAGAGCAGCAAAGTGATTGAGATGTTAATAGTTGGGATTAGTTGTCTGTAGACAAATCTCAAATGTTACATCAACTTGTGGTTAATGATAGGCAGAGCTAAGAGCGGTTTCTCTGGTTTGGGCTTTAGCTAGTTTTGGGAGTTTTCTTGGTTACATTTTATATGGTTGCTTTGGACTTTGTCTCTGTTCTTTCTTTATATCCTAGTTTTTGGGCATTTGATGCCCAGTTCTAATAAATAAATTTTTACCCCATAAAAAAAATATAATATAAAAAATGATACATACTTCTTTCATAACCAATTTTATAGTTGGATTATGCTAGCAAATACAAAATCAACCATATTTTGAATATGATTGGTTGATTTTCAACATTACTTGACCAATAGTGCTAAAATTGTGCTTATTTAGACATTGATTTTCTACTTTTAAAGTTTGAGCAACCTTTCTTCATTCAAATAATCACTCTTCATTTATCCCTCCTCAACCATTTGTAGAGTAGAATTCACCAACCTATTGTTGTCAACAACATCATCCTTGATGCATGTTGCTTTGGAAATTGATTTCCATTTTTTACCTATGCATTATTTGTTCCATTCATTACCATTGTTAGATTGGTCATAGTTTTACATATTGTGTCTTGGATTCATGTAATGGTTTATCTTCATTTGGATATTTATTCTCATTAAATTCATTTAACTTATGTTAAAAGAGTAAATAGTGATATTTCCTAGATTGATGGATTGATCTTTGCCAAATGTGGCCTCGATTGCATTGTAAAGTTCAACAATAAAATTTCTAATAAGTTTCTTTTCATTCCTCTCCCAGTTTGTCATATTCTAGTAACTACCATGCTTGGATGGAATATTATGTTCATAGTCTCTAATTATTTTATAGTTAGGCTAAAGATGTTCTTGATGATCTTGACATTGACTAGTTGTGCAAGGAATGCCATGAGCAAAGCAATATTCTTGAATATTTTTCTTTTTAGTGGAATGCTTTTCTCATTGCATCATTACTTCATTGTTTCTCTCTATCATTTAATTTAGCTTTAATGAAGACTATTATGTTTGCAATGCTCCAACAAACTCTACCTTTTGGTTGGGGAGGTACATGAGACTGATTTTCTATGACTTCTACTTAGATTTGGTAGTATTTTCCTTTTTTGATAATGATGACTCAAATTTGTGACCTAAAGTGTGTTTGGTGGGCATTTTATTGAACATTATTTTACTCTTCTATAGTGATCATTTCTTCATTGTTCACTTCCATACTTGGAACAAACTTTGGGTAGTAGTCATCAATGATTAGAGGAGAAAATTTTTCCACCTACGCCATCTTGTGAAAGCATTAAAGTAATTTAAGAAATCATGTCAAGGAATTGGGTGATAAGTGGTTTTATCCATGGAAAGCAATGTAGTGTTGGTGCTTGCATTAAAATAATAAAATTGACAATATTGGGCCATTTAAAAGGAGAAGTAACTATTAAGAACCAATAAGTGGATTGAATACATTTCTCTGATGCTAAAAGATTATTAAACATCATGTAGAAGGCAATAGCATGTAATATTGCAAAGAGATAGAGGCAAGAAAAGGCAAAGTCCTCATTCTTCTAGAGTTTTTCCCACATTGGATTTCTCTAGGAATCTCTCATGTCTATGCTCTATTTTTGCAAATTTTTAGTACATGTCTGTTGTAATTCATGTATACAATAACTTAACTAATTCACAACACTTAAACAACTATCTTCTAGAGTAAATATCCATTATTTTCTTAAGTAAATCATAAGAGAATAGTCATACAATCAACTAAGTTGTTTATTCAAGAGATGGTATTCATGTTGATGAATTAAAGATGTTCCATCTATACTAATTAAGGATCAACTACATTCCATGCTAACCAGATGGATAGAAGTGTCTTGCTTTCATGTGTCTATGTAGACACGAGGAAGGTATTCCATAACACCTTAGTTGGGAGGATTGATTATACTTAGATTCACAAAACATGTACATTGAACTTGGTACTTGACTCGTATCAATTTTGATACATAAAGTTTGATAGTTTGAACCAATAATGAATCTATATACATCAATAAGTGAAACTTATGATAACTATAAGCTACATATGCATGAAACTAAAATGCCACCATTGCCATTGTTTTATTATTGTACATATAGATAATGCAAAATTTTTAAATCGTTAATAACCCTACAATGTAAATGTCAAAATTCAAATACATGAATAAAAAGCAAAAATACATGTAGAAACTCACAAAAATTAGCTTCTTGTTGCAAGAAAAGAAACAATGTAGGACTTTTATGTAACTATTTTAAATAATTGACTAATCAAATGTGACTACACCAAGCCTCATTGAAGTTTGGGTTGGTTGAAATAGGGTGATTTATTTGGATTGGGTTTACTCTAAAGACTCTTTAATAATATTATAAATTAAGCAAATTTGTTGTGCTATTTACATTATATAAGATTAATTATACTGTATACTAATGTTGAACATCTAGAATACTGAGAGGGGGGTGAATCAGTATTCTATAAAACCATTTAGATATAAAGCATCTTAAACCATTAAGCATATTCAACCGCAGTGAAGTAAGTTATGCATGAAAACATAAAGCAATAAACCATAACACATGAACACTGGTATTTTTACGTGGAAAACCCAAAAAGGGAAAATCCATGGTGAGTGTTAGCTCACAATATATTATAATATCAATACCAGATTACAAGAGGCTCACTAGCATAGGGCTCACTGCCAAAAAGAAAGAATGATCACTACAATAGGGCTCACTACCCAGAGGGTTAACCACCCAAGGGGTTCACTACCCAAGGACTCACTATCCAAGTGGACTCATTGCCCACTGAGAAAGAAAGAGAGAAAAGAAATGGATCACTGCTAAAGATGAATTATTATAATTGCATCTACATATGTATGAATCACAGTTCGAATGAAGCACAAACAAAAATCTCTTTCACTATTCTGAAACACAGTTCTGTTCTCCTCTGCAATTGAACAATATGCACTGTTCTTTCTCAATTTACACATTCAAACATCAAATAATCACATCACATTACACATCATGTCGCATTGTTCGCATATCCATTGTCACATTACATCAAACTCAAATCTCCACTTCTATATATCTGCTTCATCTTCACCACCAACTAGGTTGTCTCAAAAACATGCCTTGAACATAACCACAAACTCTGTGCCAAGATTCAAACTGAAAAATAGGTCGGGATGGACCTAAGATAGATCTCACTTAACTCAACATATCATTTTTACCTTCCCTTTAGGACCGCTTCACTTATGACACCAAATAGGTCGACCTGTTTGAGTGTAGTGTGTAGAATAGCATGGGTCGGCCTCAAACTCCAATGCAAATTGAACCAAAACATAAAACATATTCTCCTAGGTCAGCTTGACCTATAGAATCACCATAGATAACATCACAACCTTCAGACTATACGGCACCAAGTGAACTTTATTAGGTCAACTTCAGGAGCAGAGCAGCTTAGATGTACGCTAACTATCAGATCACAACTCAACAGTTTGAACTCCAAATCACCTCAAACTTGGAACTAGCACACTTTAGACATCTGAAAACATATCCCCAAATCCACAGATCAATATACCTTCATGCGGTGAAATGCAGAGTACTGGAAGATAGTCATTGTCACAGTCATTCACAGTCTATTCAAGTAGCGATACTCAGACCATTTTAACTTACACTCCAGAGACCTTCAAACATTGATACTTTAGATTTAGATACTTCTAACATATGTCATCAACCCCTTAGAACTACAAGAAGAAATATAATACAGTGGTGAGATGAGGACCAAAACAAACAGGTACACTGAACTGCCTGAGACTGCACATTATCATGCTGAACTTCTACACTAAGTAGCCATCCTTCTGGAACATATAGGAAGGTGAAATCTTGTAAATAGATCCATCTAATAGTCCTCTTCAACATATCAAAAACACATACCTAACTCTTCAAACTGTGAGAAATGTGGACCAGAACATTGTACCTCTGTGCACTTGGAAGACAGTCTAACACTTAGTCAATTTTCACTAAGTTAATCTTCCGGATCAAAACTTCCTTTGTTTCCATCTAATCCTTGTTGTTCTAAACATTGTTGCCATCCATGACAACACATCTTAACCTCTTATGACAACACTCCTTGACTGACATGCACCTTGGTAACCAGCAGTGTCTCTAACAAAGATATGTCCAACAACTAATCTTTCACAGCACAAATCTAGAAATTGACATACAAAATACATTCACATATTTCACAAACTCATACAAAGTATCAATGCCTTCTTCTCTTTGCTTTCCCACTCTAGTATTGTACTTTGCTGGAATTAATAGCCATCATAGTGTTCTATAATATGTATTTAAAAAACTTTTAATATTTAAAGTTAGCAAATTGCATGATGATATTTGAACTGAAGGATAAGCCTATTTGTGTACGTATGTATGTGCTTAAAAGATCACTAAGTTTGTTACAACTTCAAAAAACCATCATTAGAATTTTGTTGATATATATGTTATAATTTATACACTCTCTAAGCTCCCAGTTTCATATCAATTTTAACATTAGGTCATTGAAAATTCCAAGTCCTAATTGGATTTTCTTCTCATCAATCAATAAGTTTTTTTATGGCTATATTTCTAAAGAAAAATTAAGTCATATGTTACCATTTGTATTGTCTTCTATAGACGAGGACTTTGCATTTGCTACATCCTTTTAAAAAAGAAATCTATATTTTCTAGGTTTAACAATGTTTGATATAATAGCTAGTGGGAGTTCAAATAAGGCATGGAGTTTGTTGAAGTTGACTAAATAGTAGAAAGGAAAATGAGAGGAAGGAGGGAGAGGGTAGAACACACTATTATTATTATTTTTTCTTATAATATATAGGACAGGAAGTGTGGTGATTTGTAGTATAGTTTATGGGGTAACTTGGTTGTTGGAATTAAAAAGATGAAAGAGGGAGCACATTGTGGAAGGAGGTGGAAGGCTTTGGAGCTAGTGTGAAATAGGCAACAAGTCAAGGAGGAGATTAAATCAATTTTGTTCCTTTACCTTGTCTAGATACAAGAGATTCATAGAAAATAATGTGAATTGTTAGTATTTTTCTTATTAATAATTCCCCTTTGAAAGAATAAAAAATACCTCATTATTATCATGAAATGAGAACATTGATAGCCATTCCAAAAGTATTCACTCTTTGTTCGACTTTGAAATTAAAAAAAAAAACATTTGAACATCTAGACAACTTAGGAGATCCTTGAATAATTTTCATCCTTCCTTTGGTCTAACTTATTTACAAATACAAAAACTTTGTAGTGATCATAGTATATTTTTAACTATAAAAAGTTTTATGGATCAAACTGAAAAAATCTGATGATAAGTTGATCAATCAAAAACTATTGGCACCAAAAGCAATCAATGCTCTATGCCTTCTAAAGCACCAAGTCAATACATAAGGATGACTTCAAGTTTTGGTTATATAAGTTGAATTTTGTTGCATATAATCACCCTCGTGTGACACACTAGAGCATTCTAAGGTTGCATTGGAGATGTGATAAGCCATGTTTAATATGGAGTTTAGAGTTCATTCGTTAAGACATAATGTGATTTTTATTAATATACCATTATGTTAATCTAAAAGAACACATTTAAAACTTTAATTTTATTCAAAATTCATGTATGCCAAAGGAGTTAAGTTTTACTTTGTATACTTTGTGATTAAGGTATAGATCAAATTTTAGAGAAAATCTTGACTTACCTAAATGTACCTTTGTGATTAAGGTATAGATCAAGTTTTGGAGAAAATCTTGTGATTAAGAATATATAGAGTGATATACGAGTACAATATCTATTTTTAAAAAGGAGAAGAAACAAAGATAGTGAGAAAAGACAATAGTTTTTACAATTTTTTTAAATTAGGAAAAAAAATCAAGTTTTTAGTGAACTAGCAAATGAGCTACAATAAATTTAACTATGTAATAGCAAATTACTACCTAAATTTGATTCTTATATGTTTTCGTTTAATATCCACAAGTTGTTGAGAATGCCTTGTATGAAAGGGATTTTTTTTTGAAATTTGAAATAATATGAAAGGAAAAGCAAAATTTTAAATTTAAATTACTTCAAAGGAAATTCTCTATTTTTACTACAAGATTTGCATGAAAGGAAAATAAAAATTTGAATAAGGAGATGAATTATTTCAAAGAAAAAAACTTGTAACAAGGTTGATCATAGTTGAGGAAAGCACAAGAGAGCAACTATATGAATAACATATATGTGTATTTATTTGTGTCAATAATATAAATATTGGAGGTAAAATTCAGAAAGAAATGCAAAAAGGAGGGAAGGATATGTGTGCAACCATGTAGCATTTTTTAATTATACAACGCTTCAAATTTTTAGCCTCTTATTTTTTCACAACTTATTTTCAATCCTTAAATTGTAGCAACTCTATCATTATAAGAAAAAAATTCAAATTATTCTTTATGCTTAATTCAAAATTTATATGAGGGGGTGGATGACACGATCATTTGGGTTTCCCTAAACATTAGGGTCTAGATTATCAAGATCATGTTCTAGCTAGTAATCCCACCCTCTTCAGTAAAACAAGAAAATTTTGGATCACAAAATTCAGAAGAAACCAAGATAAATACACTAAAATATAAAACTCTTAAAAAAAATTATTTAAGTAAATTGAAACAGGAAACCTAAATAAACAACCCCATATAACGACCCTATTGAAAAAAGGGGATGAGGTTCTCCTCCCAACTTTCGCCAATAAAATTTAAATGTGTCGAACATTTTTCATTCTTTGTAGAGGAATTGTACATTTATTACCATTTGAAATTATATTACACGACGATCCGTCAATGAAAATGAAGAAATGAAAACAAATTAGCAAAGCGACCAAAGCCAAATCAGGGCTACGCCTTCTCATCTTCGTTTCGATCTTCTTCCCATTCCAAGTAGCCAAGCGAAATCTAAGCAGAGTTGTGAGTAAAAAAAAAAACCGGAAAATGAGTATATTAATTCACAACGCAATGATAGTTACGATGGACGGGGAGCAAAGGGTTTATAGCAATGGCGGGCTGTTGGTGCAGGGCGATAAAATTCATGCAATCGGGTCGTCTTCCCACATTCTGAGCCACTTTTCAGCTCAAGCTACTGAGATCATCGACTTCCACGACCACATTATTCTTCCAGGTAGTCATTGAACACAAGCAGTATCAAATTCCCAATAAATATTTTCCCCTGCCCCGCCCAGCTAAAATTTCAAGCAAAATAAATAGAAGTCAAAAAGTCTTTTCATGAAGTTGAAGTAAAATATTTATCATGGACCATAGAAAAAGCAACTGCTAAATATCAAGCAAAACAAATAGAAGTCAAATGCAACCACAACATCCTATGGGGAAATTCAAGATTAATTACAGCTTGTAGATCAATTACATTCTTCTCTTGACATGAATGCATTTGAGCTGCAGTGAATGGGACATTGGGGTCGCTCCAAAGCAAATGCAATTAGTTGTGCTATACTAAAATGGGTATCAGGACAAACATTTGCTTAAACTGTTTTAATTTATCATGGGATGCACAATTAATTGCATCATTTATCTATCTTAGAAGTGACTTCTGAGGGGTATCTATTCTACAATATTACCCATCCACGCCTTTCTGTGGACTCCATTATTGCATTTTCAAAGAATTTATATTGCCCACTTTTAATGATTCTTTTTAGATCTTACTTGATTCATGGCTTACACCCCATAGGATGGATCTTACTGCCTATCTTGGGCTACCTTGAATAGAACAGTTCATAGTACACTGCCAAGATGCCTTACTCTGATCTTTGGTAACTATGAGGATACTAGCGCAAGAAATACAACAGACCCACTAAAATAAAGTAATAACACTCACCATAAATGTATGAAATGAAGCAGGGATGCATAGAATTGTTTGACCAGGGCCAAAATTAATCAATAATAGAAAAACAAAGAATTGCCACTTTCAAGAGGAAACCTCTAAAAATACTTTTGCCAAATATATTTTCATACAAATGATGATGTCTAAAGGAACATAAAAACCCTAGTTAAAGTTCAATTGGGGTGGGACATCCCCATAACTTCTAATTAGGCCTACTAGAAATTAAATTTCTATATGACTAAGACAAAGGGTATGCATACACCATATAGGCCATACGAAGGTCATCCATACATATGACATGTATGACTTGAAGTGTAAGGTTGCTCTCCTCTGTACAAAAGCATTGCCCTCATTGCTTTCCAATTGGGGATTTTGCATGAAATATTTGTCCTTCCAGGTTGGATCTTCCATTTGCAAATTCTTCTACTTGATAAGATACTTTCTGATGGCGACTGCCCTAGGGTACTTATGGTATTGGCATCATTGACTATCATAGTCCATGCAATAAATATTTGAATTTTGATGAATTACCACACAACAACAATGATGCAATCATGCTAGCACTTAGTTATGGCCAAACCACTAATGAAATCCATCTAGATGAATTCCCATGGTCATGAAGGTACAACTCTTTGGGCCAAGTTGAGGATGCAGTTTCCAACATTTTGCATATAAATACCCACTCATGTTGCAATAAGTCCAGTAATTTGTGTCTATTCTCTGGGAAAACATCTTTTTGTTCTTGTTTCTTGTTACCAACAAAAACAAATCATTCATTTCCATGCTTTTGTTTTCAAGTTTTCCTTTAGTCTTGCTTGAAATTTATGTTTTGTATGTATGTATTACTTGTGTACATAGTTCACATACTTGGACTTGACTTGGACTCGGTAGACCAAACATTTTCAACTTGGCAAAAACCGGGAACTTAAAAAATACTTAATGGAAATGACTCCTTTGTCACATTGATGTCATCCAATCCAATCTCTCTTGCTTTTTCTGCAGCCACATCCTCCATAGCTTGCCTCTCAAAATCAACAATCTTGTCCTCTATAAACAAAGAGGGCTCCCCACCTTGTGCAATCCAATCACTATAGGGATTAATCTCATCCAAATCAATAAGCTCTTGTGATTTGTCCTCCAATTTCTTGTGCAAAGCCGAAGGTTGTATTGCACAAGAACTAGGTGATTGAGGCATTGTTGAGTCTGTAATACCCCAAGCTTACACTTAAGACATAATCAGACACAAATTGAACGAACAAATTTTTCACAATATAAAAGTGGCATGAAATAAGCGACACAACACTCCTATGTGCACAAGGTGTCATAACAACTTGTAATGACACACTTGGCATGCACACTAATGCACAATGCAAGGTAACATGAGTAGAAGACTTAAAAACACCATGAGACAAAACACCATGGTTGGCATGGAAAATGAGACAAAGAGGAGAGTCAAGATTTCCAAGGTCAATGAAAAACCCTTACAACACCCCTACTAGACCACCCCCTTGATATCTTGAAGATACGGGAAGCATAAAAATAAAACTGCCAAAAGTTCAGGCTTTTCCTTCGGCCTTGCAGCTCGGCCTTGTAGGTAAGAAATTTTCCATTCAGGATTCTTTCTTGAGTTGCAACTAGTGCCAAACACTACCTCGGACTTCAGCATTGGGCTTGCACTTGCAACGTGCACCTACTCGGGTTTCAGGATACAGTTACATTCTGCACCTGCTTGGGCTTTGGGAAACAATTGCAGTTCACACAATTGCAAAGTGCAAAGAGACTCTGATTCCTGGGCTTAGGTCGACTTTAGATTTTGGAAACCATTTGCAGTTTGCATGTATGCAAAATGTAAAGGGACTCTGAACCCCAAACCTCCAGCGACCTTGGACTTAGGAAACCAACTACAATTTGCAATGGGTCTCTGAACTTTGGATTCCCTGCACTTCAGGTTTTGGAAGCTGATTGCAACTTGCAATTTAGACTGGTAAACCTGGCTTGCAACCGCATTTCGGGCTGCAAACTCAATTTGCAAAAACAAAGAGTTGAAAAGTAGCTAAGGCATAAAACAAGGTTCATTTTCTCACTTAACGAGGCATAACTTCCTCGATTTTTGTGCTATTAGAAAATAGTTTGGACCAAACGTTTAAGGGATTGTGGGCTCTAATTTGGACATATGAAAGGCTTCCTGAAGGGCATGATTCCCAAGGGGACTCTTAGATCTGATAATGGAGGTGAACTTTGTTCAAACGAATTTAATGATTTTTGTGCTAAACATGGTATAAAATGACAATTTACAACACCTTACACTCCACAACAAAATGGAGTAGTTGAGAGGTGGAACTGCACTATTACAGAGATGGCCTAGTCTATATTGGAGAATAGGAGTGTTCCCAAGAAATTTTAGGCTGATCGACAGTTTATAAAACAGTTTATTTGCTAAATAGTTCTCCCACTCAAGTTGTGAAGCAGAAAACCCTAGATGAAGCTTGGTTTGGGGGGAAACCAAAAGTTAGTCATCTTAAGGTCTTTGACTCTAGATGCAAAGAGAACCAAGTTATACCCTAAGAGTAAGATGTTAATGCTTCCAAGGTACAATGAAAATCATAAAGCCTACATGCTTATTGATGTTGACACTGACAACTTGACTTTCAACAAAGGTGTTGTGATTGATGAGGCAACTGAGCCCTTCCAACTTTCTCTAGCAATCAAGTTTACTGAAGACCAACCTATTAAGGCTAAGGATTCATGTATTTATCTTCACGAAGCTCCATCTAAAGGGAGGGAGGATTTTGAGCATGAGGAATATTGCAGGTAGGTAACTAGTCCTGAATTCACTAATGATAGCTTGGATCAACATCCAGATGACACAAAAAAAGGTAGCCCAAGCTCATGGTGACAATAGTGATATGGATGGAGAGGTTCCTAAAAAGAGACCAAAGTGGTGGGAAAGCACCATTGGTGATGTTTGGATAAGTGAAATGATTGAGGGAAGATCATCAAGAGGCAAGAGCAAGCAGAACACAATTAACTTTGTTTCAATGGCTAAAATTTAGGGAGTTTATGAGCCATAGGTGTTTCAAAAGGCAAAAGGAAAACCTAAATGGGAAAAGGCCATGGCCACCAAACATGAAAGTCTTATGAAAAATAAGACTTGGGATCTTTCAGATCTTCCACCAAGGAAGAAACCCATTGCCTACAAATGGGTGTACAAAGTTAAGTGCAAAGCATATTGTGTTCTTGACAAGTACAAAGCTCGGTTGGTCGCAAAAGGGTTCTTACAAAAAGAAGACATTGACTATGAGGAGACCTTTGCTCCTATAGAAAAGATGTGCACCATCTTTTTAGTTCTAGCCATGGTAGCTCAATTTGGTTGGAAAGTCCATCGAATGGACATAAGAAGTGCCTTCCTTAATGGTGACTTGAAGGAAGAAGTGTACATGTCTCAGCCTCAGGGTTTTTAGGTTGTAGGAACCAAGCATCTTGTTTGTAGATTGAAGAAAGCTCTGTATGGCCTTGTTGGTAAATAGATTTTGCACTATAACATATGGATTATTACATTAACTCTTTGCCCAGAAAACACATAGTGAAAATACATACCAACAGTTGGTAAAGTTGTAGTTTTTCTATCAACTTACCTCTGTGTGTAGAGGGGCAGCTCCCTTGTTTGATAAATTATGGTTTTTTAGGATATTTAAGAAAGAAATGAAATTAAAGAAAGGTTTGGAAGATTAAGACAATGGGCTTACGAACATTGACTCAACCCACATGTATAAAGTTTGACAATCCCACCAAGACAATATAAGAACACTTCTTAAACTGTTAAAGTGAGCGTATGTAGTATTTAAAAATAAGAAATGATTCAGGTGATATCCAACATACGTTGAAATATTATCTAGAAATCAATTTCTCCAAGACTAGTTGTTATTCCACATTGTAGATGCAAGATAATGTAAAGAAAAACATCATCCATCAATGTAAGAAGAATGAATAATGTTAGAAAGATGTTTGAGATCACACAATCCAAATTGTCTTTTATTTCTTCACACTGAGTTGTACAACTCTATTTCTCATAACACCCTTCGAAATGTGAAAGCCAAAAAGTCATTTTTACAAACACCAAGCCTTGTATATATAGACTTGTCTCCAGTAACCAACTTTATAACTACCTTATAACTACTTCTCCTAACTACCCAAAATATTTTATGAAAATAAAAGTGCACTTTAATTAATTTTTTATACGGTCTTTTCAAAAGTTCCCAAAATAAACTGCATTTTACAACTTAATTACAAAAGAGTGACATAAAGTCACTTTCATAGAAAGAGAACTAAAACCTATAATCTTGCAAACTTTGAAAAGTGGACCAATATGATTGATCTCATAAGAAGCCATTAGATTTTATCCTCGCCACCTCTGGTACCATCTGAAGATGTTTCTGCTGCCACAAACTGATGTGAAGGAAGGGATGACTTTGTTTTGTATGCTCTGAACACCCTAACTGCTGAGGCTATAGGTTTATTTTTGGGAACAAATACTCTTCTCCTACGAAGTTTCCATTCTGATTGATCTTTATGGACATCATTCAAATTATGTTGATAATCTGATATATGATCAATCCCAGAATTGACAGCAAAAAAGATGAGATTCAATTTATCCATAAGTCCTTCATTGAAAACCTGTTTATTGAACAACTCTGTATTAATCATGTTTTCAAAGTTTCTTTTGAAAGCTTGAGCTTCCAAAACTAAAAATTTATCTTTCTCAATTACATCAAAATTGATTGCTAATAAATCAACCTGAATCTTCATCTTCACCTGTTCACAAGTTTCCAGGAGCTTTTCTTGAGCAGCCAACACTTCTCTTATATTTGACAATTTCCATTCAACTGAACAAAGCCAAGAACTAGATTGATTTTCTTCAATGTTTGAAAAGACTTTTTCAGCAAATAATATATCATTATCAGTTTTGATCATCTCACTGAGGTCCTTGGATATTCCCTGCCACAACAATTCTTCCTTTTGGATACCTCTTATTTCTTTATCAACCTCTTCCCTCTTTGTTTCTGCTTCATCATATAGACTCTTTGCTTGCTCAATGAAACTGAATGCTTTTAATTTCATATGTTCAACCCATTTTTCAGTCACTTTTCCATACAATTGATATTTGCTGACACTTTCAATAATCTCTTTTTCAACATTATTCTCAAGAGAGAAATTAGTGGGGGTAGAAGAAGTATCAAGAGGCAAAGCAGATGTATCTATGATGGCTTTGAGATAAGATGTCAAAACTTGCACCTGTTGCTTTAGTTGATCTTTCGTGTGCCTTTATTTCTCTGCTCTTTTTATTAACTTGGCAGCTGATACTTGAAAATTTTGCATGTCACCCTCATATGTAGATGGACCAAGATCTATCTTAGTGATGTTAAAATCACTTTCTGTAGCCTCATTCAAATTCTTTTCTGAAACAAGTTGTGCAACCTCAACATAGACATTGCCTGATGAAGAATCCACTGCCATCCTTGATGTAATTTTGATCTTTTTAGATTTGGGAGACCTTTGTAGCAAATTGGAGACTGTATCAAAATCATGCATGATTAATTGAGCATTATTTCTTTTTCTTGACAAACTTTGTTGCAACCAGGAAGAAGAAGGATTATGTGAGGGTTCTGGAATATTTGTGGAAAGAGGTACTATATTTGAGGGAAGAATATGCTCACTGAATATGTTCATAGGTGGTGGGAGCATAGATTGTAATGCATGAGGGGAATGAGGTGTTTCATGAGGAGAAACAACAAGAAGTAAAGGAGAGATATTTAAATGCTCATCATTTTGATGGATGATTTTAGGACTTGTTGACTTGTTTTCCTCAACTACTTCTTGTATGGGAGGCAATGCATTATCCTTTATCTTTGTCTTCCCCTTTTTCTATTTTTCATCATTTTCACAAATGCTCTTAAGACCCTTTCTCCTTAATGGATCTTCTCCGTCATCTCGTCCTTGAGTACTCTTATGTGAACCAATGCTTAAAGATGGAGAATGAGAATGAAAAGAAGAAGAAGAATTTGAATGCTTATCTTTTCTACATGATGATAAAGCATTATTACTTGTCGGTTTAGTAGCTGTTGCCTCAATAGCCTTTTTCTTTACCCAATCTTTAGTCTTTTGAATGATATATGCAGTTCTTATACCCAAATCTTTGATCTCCTCATTAGCCCAATTAATGGGTGGTAAAGATTGTGTTTCAATTTTATCAAAATACACAGGGTCAATTAATTTTGAACCATCTTCCTCAATTCCATATGTATTGCAATCTAGTTTGAATTCTCTGATCTGTCCAATGGTCATCCTCATCCAGTCTCGTTTACATACCTCATAATCATTTTCACAATCTTCCCAAAAGTCTTTGAGTTCTGGAAAGTTACAGAAACCTGCACCAAGCCGTAGATTGTCTCTGACATATCCTTTGCTATCAAAAGGGAATCTCATAGTATATGCATACAAGCTGATTTTTATCAGAGATCTCTCTATGTTTTGAGCATCTGTGGAAGATTTGCAGCTGTAATGACTAAGGCCAATGGGAAATGGAACTTCAGGTTTTCTCTTGTCTTTGCATTTCTTATTAAGTGAACCAATTTGCTTGCATAGTTCTATCAATACCATCTTGTCATCTACATATCTAGGCAACTTATATGGATATCCATCAAACCCACCAACTCGTAGATAGGTAAATCTAGGATATTGGATGAAGTAGCTCCCATATATTTTGATTAGACTGGCAGCTTTTGGTGATATCCGAAGTGCAGTATTACCTTGAAGTTCTCTTACTGTCAACATTGTGAAATCATCATTCACCCTACGGTAGTGCTTGTAACTTTGTTCCAACTGTAACTGAGGGTAGTAATCATAGATCTGTGTCATGTTATCATAGGTTCCTTTGGTAGCAAGACCTGGCCATGATTTCATGCATGCAATTGCATAAAATAAGTAAGAAGACATGTAGAAATGTTCATTCAATTCAAAATTGGTCAATTGGTAATGCAAATTGTCACTAATAATGCTGCCCCAATCAATAAACTAATTTCCTGCACAAATAACATTTACAAAAAGGAACATCCACATTTCAAAATTAGCTACTTTTCATCTCCCATCACTCTATGGAGTAGAACAATCATATTGGAAATATCCTCTATGAAGCATGATCTGTGAAGGACTTTAGGCAACTGGGATTTCCCTCCTTTTGGTGTATGTAACCAGTGTTTTGCAATGGTGTTGAGACATTGATTTTTCCTTTCATTGAAATATTGATGAGCAAGCCTTTTGTCTATGTTCACAAACTGATCTCTGATAGGTAGCCTGAAAGTAATCCCAATTGAAACACTATCTAATTTGACAATTAGTTTGTCATCAACGGTTCTGATCTCTCTGGTTTCTGGATTATAATGCTTCATACATTCTAAAACCATATCTGTGCATTGGACTACCACGGGAAAACCGGCTGCATGGGCTAATCCACTGTCAAACAACTTTTGAGCCATTGGTGATCTTTTCCCTTGTTCCATAGTCTCCCAGAAATCTGCCAAACTGATGTGTCCTAGAGAAGTATCTGATATTTCTAGAAGTGTGGATTCAAGAACTGAGAGGAACTCAAACCCCTGATATCCGTATTTCATGATTAAATATCTGCAACAAGTTGTGAAATCTGTCTGTATTTATTCTATTTCAAAGTTTTCTGCAGTGTTTTATGAGGTTTTGTTTGATAATTTGCAATTTGTTGTCTATATGTATGCAATGGATTTCAAGAGGAGATTTGAAAAACACTTCATTCAAACAAAAAGGCAGCAAGTGTCCATACCCGGGCATCTGCATGGAGCATGAAATTCCTTTGAAGTTGTTTACGTGTCTAGTTTTTGTCTTCCACAATTGGCATACATGCTACATTCAAAGTAGTCATTACTGCCTTTCATGAAAATTGTATTTGTCTGCAATATTTGATCAAACAGTTCATAGGCCTTCTGTATGCTGTTTAGGAAACTATTAGTGTCTATACTTCTGTATTTCTGCATAGACTTATAACATTTTGAATGAAAATGAACCAATCTGTTAAACAATTTATGTGCATTGGCTTATGATTCCACATTTTCCATCTATGTCTGCTCGCACTTGCACTCACAAGAGGTTCAATAAATAGGCCGATAGGATCAACCAAAGAGTTTTAAAAATTTTTCAAAGTGAATTCACACGAGGCAATTTTCTGAGCATATAATATTCACATATAAAGCTTGTCAACTAAATCTTTGAGGTATTCTTTCAAACAGTTCACAGACCTCGACTATGTATCAACATTTTGTAAATCTATCTACAGGCTTTTGATTTCTGAAAACATAGTTCTTTTTCCACAATGCTCAATGGATGTCCATATCATAAATGAACACAGTGCAATATAACAAATGGTTCTAGCAACTTTCTTTAAACCTCATGATTTCTAACACACCGTCCAGCATGCATAGTCGACACTTGCTTTCAAGAACTACAAACTATAACCTTTGCCTCTGTCGAAAATGCCAAAACATATTCTATGAGCCACATTTCCATCTATGACATCTGATAAGCATCTTGTCCCATGATATGATAATTCGGCAGATAGAGATGAAGTTTTTTTTTTTAAATCATCGACAATTGTATTTCTTTGAAACTTCTTAAAGTCTTCTAAATAGAAATGTTTTGTGCTGCAGTGACATTCCTTCGCAGTATTATATCTGACAAAAACCAATTTCTATCACATAATCATGGACGTCCATATTGTTGATAACTGAGAGGGGGGGTGAATCAGTTATCCTAATAGTTTCTTCTTTCTGAACTTTCTTATTAATCAATGCAGCATTAATTTAAACAAGCAAACATAACCATGAAATGGAGATACACATGACACAATATTTTTGACGTGGAAACCCTGTTAAGGGAGAAAACCATGGGGTGATTAACCCAAAAATTATTCTCTGTTAGAAGAATAAGGAAATACAAAATGGCACTTGCCAATTAGGGCTCACTGCCCGAGCACACTGCTCACAAGAGGCACACTGCCTACAAGAGACACACTGTCTACAAAAGGAGTCTTATACAATACTTGAACTGATTGGTAGCATCCACATATGCTAGGGTTCAATTCTGGTTAGGCTCAGTCTACTGATATGTTGCACTTCATCTTTCCTCTTCTCTTATGCTACTTTCCTTTCACATACCGGACCTTCCTTACTACTTCTGCTCTGCTCTGCCTTTATTCGCACATACTTTTTCAACAAAAACACCTTACTCAACTAAATCCATCTTGTATATATATATCCGCAAAAGTGATTTCATCACCTTTCAAGTCGGCACCCGGAACAATCAATCTTTTCACAAACTCTGTTCTGTCAGCTGAATCCTTGCACATCAAGTAATGCGGATCAAGCATATACTTGTAGAAATCATTAATCATGTCGGCCAAACATAATTCATGCCTTCATAACCTTTACCACCATCAGAAACACATCCGGAGAATAGTCTGATGTTCTGTCAATCAGTTCTTCCTCTGTTCACACTGTCACTCAGGAACCCGGTACTAAAGTATTCATATCTTTTACCTCATCTATCACCGGAGGCTAAAACCTTGGAATCTATCACTCAAGGTAATCCTCAACTTCCCCAAATCCGCACTTCACCAAGATACTTCATCTGAGAGATCCGGACCTATCTATCGGACCTTGCCACATGCTCTGTTCTTGTTTACCGGACCACCACATTCTTCATTCTGACTACCGGTAGAGACACACCATGTCCTGCGGATGTGTGGGACGAACTTTGTTGCCATCAATGACAACAATCATGAATCCATATAGTGTCTCTTGCCAACAATCTCCCCCTTTGGCATTGATGGCAACACTTAGTGAAAAATGACTAAGTGTTTACACTATGCTCCCCCTTGGCTGATGCTCTGTTTTTATATATATATTCTAGGCCTCCCCCTTAGTTTGATTCCTCATTTTTCACTACTCCTCACTCCCCCTTTGACATCAATGGCAAAGGGTAGGGTCCACACACCAAAATTTTCAAAAAATTTTTTACTATAGTTAGCCGCATATTACACACTCACATAAACTGAAGAATGTCTGCAAAGGATGTCTTTAATTGGACAAGTTCTGTAGCCCAACTTTGCTTCATTCTATCTAAAATTGAAATGTGACCACTCAACAAAAATGAAAAAGCTTCTGCCCTCTTAAGATCTGTCGGATCATTGGTTTGGGCGGTAGTCTGAGCATCACTTATGGCCTCATGCATGGCCTCTAACTTAGGGACAATGATCCTCCTAAGTTCACCCATCCGGCTGATCATGTTCTTCCTTTCCTTCTCAAAATTCTTTATTGCATTTGAGATTGCAATAGATTGACACTCTTGATTTGCTATAGAGGATGAGAGAGGATCAAAACTTTGAGACAGACTTAGTAGTTTATCCTCATATTCTTTTACTTTCTTCTCAATATCTTTGGTCACTGTGGGCCAAGATAAGCAAAATTTGTACATATTTCCGCCATTTTAAGAGCATTTTCCAAGCTCTTTATCCCAATATTCATTACTTTCCTATCATTTGCTATTAGACCCTGTACTTCGAAGAGTCTCTTATCCAAAAACTCCTTCCGGACCTTTTCTTCAGCTGACTTCTCTAGGGAATCAAAATGTGTACTAACACTGCTGACTAGAGTTTTGAGATTGCTGGAAGAGGATGTTGTGGGATCCTTCTGAAAAGTTGGCATGATCTTTTCCAAAACTCCGGATGCTACCTCTATAAGCTCACAGTCTTCCATGTGAGATTTCAATAGTTTCTCTTTGGCCTTCGCATTGGCAAATGAAGCTATCTTCATTGTTTGCACCAGAGATAGAGAATCAAAGTCCAGAGGCCCTTTTAATATGTCCGATTCATCAATCTCCATAGCTGCTTTTGTCAAGAAGTCCTTGACTGATTCTATAGTGTCTCTTGCCAGAGACAGATTTTTCTTTTCTTCTGCAGTCTTAGGGCTGTCCCTTGGAGCTTTCTCTCCTTCTACATTCTTACCACTATTAGTTGTGGTTTTCTCTGTTGGAGTCTTCTCTTTCTCTGCAACCTTGGTACTGTCAGCTTCTTTTTCCTTCACTCCTACTTCTTTCTCCTGTATTGTGTCTTCTCCTTTAGATTCAAAAGTTGTAGGGGAAACCGGAGGAGAGATATTTGTTTGTCCATGAGCCACCTCTTCCGGAATAGGGGATTCTGAGCTCTTGTCTTTACCAGAGTCCTCTGTGATGGGAATGTTGAACTTTTTAAGAGTATTCCAGAGAATCTCTTCAGTCTCTTTTGCCACCTTGTCGGTTTCACCAAGCATGAGCTGATTCATCTTTGCTTTGCTCCTGAATTCATCCTTGCAATCTTTGAATATCATATTCATTATTTTGGGATCGATTGCAGGATATAGCTGAATAGCTATCTGTTCCCGGATCTCAATGTCTTTTGCCATGGCATTGTTCTTTCTTATTTCTAACTCCTTTTCTAGGCTCTTAGGAATTAGAGATATAATTTCAATGAAAGCCTTATTGTATATGTTTAGATACCTGATTGTAGCTTCTTGCAGGATCTTTTGGTTAGCCTCATTGTAATCATCATAAAATTCGGCCATTGGTTGAAGGTTTCCATCCACAGTGACTGATTTGATTACACTTTCTAGAGACAGGGTGAGCTTTTCAACAAATTCCTCTGCCATTTCTTCCTTGTCTTGGCCTGTGGAGGGTTTACCGAATCCTTTCTTCTTCTGCTTCTTTATTTCCTTTACCCCCTCATCTGATTCAGTTTCCTCTTCATCTCTTTGACTTGCATAAGCCCTTGTGGCTTTTGTCTTTGATCTTTTCTCTCTTTTGCCAGATGCCTTGACTTCCAGTTTTGATGTTCTTGAGCTTTTGGCTGTGACAGGTACAGATCTCTTTGATGATCTGGTCCGGGTTGAGGTTTCTACCGGAGCACTTTCCTTGCTTCCCTTTTCTACCTCTTTCTTCTCTTCCTCAGCTTTTTGCCTCTTTTCCCTGTTGGTATTAAGTGCCTCCTTTGAAATGCCAAGGCCTTGGGCAATACTTTCTACTTCTTTTCTCACCTTCCTCTTGATCTCTGGTTCTCTGAGCTCCACATGAATCTTTACACTTAGCTCCTCAAAGGTTCCAAACCTTTCTGCCTTTGGATCCTTTGGCTGACTTAGCATGTGTTGAACATGCAGCTCCACAATTTGTTCATCAACCTCATACCCCATGGGCATGATCCATACAGTTCTTGGTTCTACTGCCTCCATTAGGCACTGATCAGTCTCTACCATAAAGCAAATTGTGTCTTTGTATTTCTCAACAAGAGACTGGGGAATCCTTTCTCTTGCTTGCATCATGTTCTCAAAGTTCTTGAAATATCCCCACAGAGTTGTATTTTGTGCTTTGTTGTCACCAAGTCCATGTAAATAATCTCTGATTTGGATAGCAACTGGTCTATCATTCTCCCATACCCACCCACTAGATCCGGGAAGCTCATTCATAAAGTAGAAGAATAAGCGCAGTATCAATCCACCATACTTGAATGAATTCTTTTTATCTTTCTTTATTTTCTGCAGATTCTCCATGAGTTGGTTCAAGAGAAGCTGGCAAAGATCATAGTCTGCATCCTTTCTTAGCATTTCATATGCGGTGTATATGGCAGTTCCAGGTACAGAATTTTCCTTGCTAGAATGATATATTTTATACCCAATGATCATGGAGGCAAACTTGATATCCAGATCAGAGATGTCATCTACTGTCATTGCTCTTTTGTCAAACTTGGATCCGGTAGCCTCACTCACAGTTTGATTCTTCACAGATTTAAGAACAAGAATCCCACCAGATGAGTGTAATCTGGTAACTGCCCTAATGTCATCTTTTGTGATCTTGAATGGTCCATTTAACCACATGAAGTTGTCGTGTATTCTGCTCAAAACGTACCTGCCCCATTCATCCTCAGTAAAATAGGAGAAATGTATGAATTGTGCAAAGTGCTTAATCCAGAGGCCCTTGTATTGGGGTTTGAGCTCAAATGAATCATCTAACAGTTGTTTGTGATAGATATCTCTTAGTTTGAATTCCCCAAACTCTTCAATATTTGCGTGTATGTAAACCCTAATATCTTCTGTATGCAAAACGCCATGCGGAACACTGGAAAAGGCTCCTAGGGGATCTACCTCCAAGGATTTATATGGATGTTTCTTAAATGTGGGCCGAGGTCTATCAGAGATCTTTACTATATTCGGAGTAGCCATCATTAAACAATCTTACTGAAGGATATCAAGAACGATAAATACCTTTTACGCAGGTTAGGGCACACGAAGAAATCCGAATAGAGCTGTATGAAGAGTTGCCTTGATCTTTTGGGAGAAGTTGTTTGCAGAGTTCCTTTTCTTTCTTCTTCGCATGTGAGTGTACAAATGTGTAAATGACAGACAAATGAACTCTTTTATTCCAAGAAGCCCTAATTTTCACCCTGTAATAAATGCGCATCACAATTCATTCTGGTTTGCCTGGTTTTGCTTATTCAAGGAGGAAGAAACTCATCCGGATCATTATGATGTCTTTGTGATCGATGTTAGTGATGAATCACAATGTCCACTTCTTCTCCTGATCATCTCATATATCCGCAGATCAGGGAATTTCAATTTGGATCCATACCGGGCCAACCTTGTGAGAAACCTGTTTTCTTGGAAGACTTGTTTAACTGGACCAATTCTGAAGGAATTAAACCTTTTAAATTTTCTTGCGGATCTCTCAGATCTTTACCTAACCTTCTTTACATGTTTCTCTAGAAACCATTTGATCCGCAGCTTTACATGTGCCAATTTCAGGCACCAATTGACTGGCTGGGGGAACAAGTTTTTCTTTGTGTCTCCCCCTGAGCTAGAGCTCATCTCTTAATTTCTGGAAGGAATATCAGCACTAGAGTCTGGTGCGGATCCATCCTCTACATTCTCTGTACTATTCTTTACCCAAATCTTGTTCATCTCACTTTTAACTTCATCCGTATTCACCTTTTGTTTCCCCTTATCTTGATTCTATCTATGATATATCGGACCTCTTTTGTCCTGATTCTTGCTTCTACAGAATTTTACAATATGACCGGATCTATTGCAAATTTGACAAACAACATTTCTTTGCATATTGGATTGATATCCTCTTGATCTGGATTGATTAGCCATATGACCTATTCTATTGCATGCAAAGCATCTACCATTGAATGATTTGTTCATTTGCATAATTCTGCATTCATGAGATTTGTGACCATACCTTTTGCAGTTAAAACACTGTCCGGAGAAGGATGAATTAGTCTGATTCATTCTCTTTCTGCACTGATTAGCTTTGTGACCAAAGTGATTGCAGTTGTGGCAGTATCCATTGAAGGATGGATATCTTTGAGCATTAGGCTATCTTACCGGAGGTATTCTAGGCCTGATCCTTGGATTTTCTGATCCAAAATTCTTCTGACCGGATCTGGAGCTTTCTCCTTTCTCATATCCCAGACCACACTTGTCATCTGCCCTCTTTTGACTTCCAAGAAGAACTTCAAGTTGAGCAGAACTTATCTTGAATTTCTCTTTATATTCATTTGCTGATTGAAGATCCCTTTTAAGAGAGACAATTTGATTCTCAAGTTTTTCTTCATTTTCTTTAGCATCTTCAAGATCAGATTCAAGATGTCTGATAATTCTATCCATTTGGTGGCAATCTTCTGATTTCTCCTTGAAAGATTGTCTTAGATTATGTTTAGTTTTTCTTTTCTCTTCAATCTCTTGAGTAAACTTTATAACTCCTGATTCCATTTCATGTCTTACCATAATGACTTCTTTTGATAACTTTTCACATAACTTGGTTTTTTCAGTCAGCTCTTCATTTGCATCATTAGCTTCACCTTGTCTTGCCAATTGCTGAAGCAGCTCCTTTCTCTTTTTCATAGAGAGACTTAATTTGTCTTTTAGTTCTCTCATGAAATCATTAGCCTGTTTGAGTCTTTCCTTTAATTCATTGACTTCAGAGTTTGACTGTTCCAGGTCCTCAAGGGCAGTCTTGAGTTGCTCCTTTAAACCATATGCATCCATTTGGATTCCCAGATCTTCCTCGAGCTGTTAGACTCTATTAGGAGGAACTTGGCTCTGATACCAATTGTTGATAACTGAGAGGGGGGGTGAATCAGTTATCCTAATAGATTCTTCTTTCTGAACTTTCTTATTAATCAATGCAACATTAATTTAAACAAGCAAACATAACCATGAAATGGAGATACACATGACACAATATTTTTGACGTGGAACTCTGTTAAGGGAGAAAACCACGGGGTGATTAACCCAAAATTTATTCTCTGTTAGAAGAATAAGGAAATACAAAATGGCACTTGCCAATTAGGGCTCACTGCCCGAGCACACTGCTCACAAGAGGCACACTGCCTACAAGAGACACACTGTCTACAAAAGGAGTCTTATACAATACTTGAATTGATTGGTAGCATCCACATATGCTGGGGTTCAGTTTCGGTTAGGCTCAGTATACTGATCTGCTACACTTCATCTTTCCTCTTCCCTTATGCTGCTTTCCTTTCACATACCGGACTTCCTTACTACTTCTGCTCTGCTCTGCCTTTATTCGCACATACTTTTTCAACAACACCTTACTCAACTAAATCCATCTTGTATATATATATCCGCAAAAATGATTTCATCACCTTTCAAGTCGGCACCCAGAACAGTCAATCTTTTCACAAACTCTATTCTATCGGCTGAATCCTTGCACATCAAGTAATGCGGATCAAGCATATACTTGTAGAAATCATTAATCATGTAGGCCAAACATAATTCATGCCTTCATAACCTTTACCACCATCAGAAACACATCCAGAGAATAGTCTGATGTTCTGTCAGTTAGTTCTTCCTCTGTTCACACTGTCACTCAGGGACCCGGTACTCAAGTATTCATATCTTTTACCTCATCTATCACCGGAGGCTAAAACCTTGGAATCTATCACTCAAGGTAATCCTCTTGAGTTCCCCAAATCCACACTTCACCAAGATACTTCCTCTGAGATATCCGGACCTGTCTGTCGGACCTTGCCACATGCTCTGTTTTTGTTTACCGGACCACCACATTCTTCATTCTGACTACCGGTAGAGACACACCATGTCCTGCGGATGTGTGGGATGAACTTTGTTGCCATCAATGACAACAATCATGAATCCATATAGTGTCTCTTGCCAACACATATGCTATTCTTTAGATCTTTCTTAGTGCTGGCGGTGGAATGTTGGCGATGGTTACGTTTTGCACCGGCGGTTTGCATTTGTAAAGAAAGTTTCTGAAACCCTCCATTTTCTGAGATTCAAAGGTGGTGAACACATCAACCTACTTCCGTTTAAACTTCAAGAGCATTTCAAATTGATATATACATCATGCAATTCGATGGAGAGGTTTATTTTGCATTTTCCCATCCGCTGTGTTTGTAAAACTTCATCTATTCTCTTCGTTTCTTGCATAGATGCCGTAAAAAATAACACATCATCAGAAAAATACCTCTCTTCACGTCTTGACAGAGGTTGTGGAAAAGCTAACAACTTGTAAATTGCCAATTCTTCGGTTACATTTCTTTGAGTCATTATATCAAGTAGTTGTTTGAGCATGTCTTTCGCCTTTACGTGAGGAATGGCGATATTAGTAAAGACTTTTCTCAATAACTGAATTCATGTGCTTTATTACGTGCCATGACACCTTATCAATTTGAGGCTCGTTGTCAAGTGCTTAATAGCTGCACACCGAGCATTCTTTAATATCAACATGTCCATCACAGGTTGTTAGCCACCTTCTTCGTCATGCAACTTTTCACAAGTTTAACACATAATTTGTTTATTTGAAACAAGAGACAAAACCCTCTACGTGCATCAGAAACAATGGTGAATGCTTGTCATTATCAATAGTCGACATTTGTGGCATGAGTTTAGGGAAGCGTGGCCACCTTCTTCTTCATTCCCACAAGCTTCAACAAAAATTTTAGGAGATGGATGTGGGTAAATGTGACAAGCTTTCACCCAAGTGAATAATAAACATGAAACTTTGGATGCCCTTGTAAATTTATACCTTTTTGATTCTTCTTGCACTTGTTCGAAGAAGAATAATGTGCCATTTGTGATTTTAAACAATAAAAAATTATTTTTAACTCTCAACTGCCACAAGTGAATGTGGATTTTTTTTTAAAATCATCTCTCCGAAGTTGTAGAATTATGCCATTGGTAAAAAGCCAAAATGTTCAACTTAGCCAAACTCACAAGTCACACGAACTTAGTGAAAGACAAAAATTGATGCAAGTTTTGCGAAGAATAAAAGCCAATGCATAGTGGACTTTGCAAAAAATGAAAGTTAATGTGGGCTTAATATAAAATGAAAATGAACACGAAATAAAGTATTACTAAGCTGTGAATTTTTGCCTTGGCATAATATTGCTATTAAAGCTTTAATGGAGAGAAATAAGACAAGGAATGACATTATGATAACAAATTATTGACATGATTGACACAAGAAGCATGACGTTGACGAATTGCAACGAAAAAGATGACTTAGTACAAAGGGTTAATTTGCAAAAGGTTTAAAAATTGGGTAGAAATATGGGGTAAACAGGCCTAAAGCAGGCACCTAGGGCATGGTACATCAAAATTGACAAGTATTTGGTTGAACATGGATTCCAATAGAGTCCTTTCGGATCGAAATCTATACGTCAAAAGTGTAGGCAATGAGATCATTCTACTGGTCATTTATGTAGATGATATCATTATTATATGTAGTGAGACACATTTGATTGAACAAACCAAATGTAATTTAAGTAAAGCTTTTGACATGATTTGTCTAGGCCTCTTACATTACTGCTTAGGTGTAGAAGTTTGGCAAACAAGTGGTGGTATTTTAATTTCTCAATCCAAATATGCCAGGAGTTTTCTTGACAAATTCAAAATGATAGATTGCAAAATTGCATCCACACCTATGGAGAAAGGGCTGAAGCTTTCAACCAAAATAGACTCAAAGGTAGTAAATGAGTTAGCATATAAGAAACTAGTGGGTTACCATATATACCTTACAGCCACTAGACCTGATTTGAGCTATGCCTTGAGTTTCATTTCCAGGTTCATGACAACACAAAAGGAAGAACATTGGATTGCAATGAAGAGGGTGTTGAGATATGTGAAACGGACATGAATTTGGCATTCTGTACAACAGAAGCAAAGATCCTAGGCTGGTTGGGTTCACAAATTTAGATTGGGTAGGTTCTATTAATGAAAAAAATCCACTTCTGGATATGTTTTCAGCCTTGACATAGGTGCAATCACATGGACCAATAAGAAGCAATAGGTAGTAGCTCTTTCTTTGATAGAAACAAAATATCGAGGAACTGTGAAAGCAACATGTGAGGTAGTATGGCTCCGAAGGATGCTTTCAGACATGTAGATGCCTCAAGCAAAGCCTTCACCCTTGTTTTGTGACAATCAAGGGGTGCTAAAACTTGCCAAGAATCCACTCTTCCACGAGCGAACCAAACATGTGGAGCTACATTATCATTTCATCAGACAACTTGTAGAAGATGGATCGGTTATGTTGCAATATTGTCCTTCTAAGGATCAAACTACAAACATACTTACCAAGTCTTTGGGTCTTGACAAATTTGTACAATTTCGGGATAAGCTTGGTGTAGTTAGTAGATTGACCATTAAGGGAGGGTATTAAAGTATTATTATAATATTTAGTTTATAATGGTCAATTAGTCTTTAGGACATACTTTATGAAAATTCTTTATTCTTTTAGTTGTCATTCTTATCCTTTTGTTTTATTAGTTGTTGTTCTTATCCTTAGTAGATAAGACATTTGTAATCTTATTAAAGGAGACTTTCGTTCCTTTGTTTATATTGAATATCTTGGTAATCATTTTATGTCTGATATAATTATCATTATATACATCAAGTTTTGGTTATATGAGTTGAATTTTGCTGCATATAATTACCCTCATGTGACACTAGAGCATTGTAAGGTTGCATTTGGGATGTGATGAGCCATTTTTAATTTGGAGTTTAGAGTTCATTCATTAAGGCATAATGTGATTTTTATTAACATACCATTTTGTTCATCTAAAAGAACACATTTAAAAGTTTAATTTCATTCAGAATTCATGTATGCCAATGGAGTTAAGTTTTACTTTGTATACTTTGTGATTAAATTATAGATCAAATTTTAAAGAAAATATTGACTTACCTAAATGTACCTATATAATTAAGAATATAGAGTGATATATGAGTAAAGTATCTATTTTTAGAGAGGAGAAGAAACAAAGATAGTGAGAAAAGACAATAGTTTTTACATTTTTTTAAATTAGGAAAAAACAAGCTTCTAGTGAACTAGCAAATGAGCTACAATAAATTTAACTATGTAATAGCAAATTACTACCTAAATTTGATTTTATATGTTTTCGTTTAATATCCACAAGTTGTTAAGAATGCCCTATATGAAAGGGTTTTTTTTTTTTTTTTTTTGAAAACTTGAAATAATATAAAAGGAAAGAAATTTGAATTACTTCAAAGGAAATTCTCTATTTTTACTACAAGATTTGCATGGAAGGAAAATAAAAATTTGAATAAGGAGATGAATTATTTTAAGGAAAAAACTTATAATGAGATTGATCATAGTTGAGGAAAGCTCAAGAGAGCAACTATATGAATAACAAATATGTGTATTTATTTGTGTCAATAAAATTCAGAGAGAAATGCAAAAAAGCAGGGAAGGATATGTGTTCAACCATGTAGCATTTTTTAATTATACAATGACTTCAAATCTTTAGCCTCTTATTTTTTCACAACTTATTTTTAATCCTTAAATTGTAGCAACTCTATCATTATAAGAAAAAAATTCAATTTTTTCTTTATACTTAATTCAAAATTTATATGAAGGGTGGATCACACAATCATTTGGGTTTCCCTAAACGTTAGGGGGTTTCCCTAAACGTTAGGATCTAGATTATCAAGATCAGGTTCTAGTGAGTAATCCCACCCTCTTCATTAAAACAAGAAAATTTTGGATAACAAAATTCAGAAGAGACCAAGATAAATGCAATAAAATATAAAACTCTTTAAAAAAATTATTTGAGTAAATTGAAACGGCAAACCTAAATAAACAACCCCATTGAACAACCCTATTTTAAAAAGGAGTTGAGGTGCTCCTCCCAACTTTCGCCAATAAAATTTAAATGTCTCGAGCATTTTTCATTCTTTGTCGAGGACGTGTACATTTATCACTATTTGAAATTATATACACGACGATCTGTCATGAAAATGAAGAAATGAAAAAAAAATAGAAAAGCGAGCAAGCCAAATCAGGGCTACGTCTTCTCATCTTCGTTCCGATCTTCTTCCCATTCCAAGTAGCCAAGCAAAATCTAAGCAGGGGTGTGTGTGAAAATAAAAACCGGAAAATGAGTACATAAATTCACAACGCAATGATAGTTACGATGGACGGGGAGCAAAGGGTTTATGGCAATGGTGGGCTGTTGGTGCAGGGCGATAAAATTCATTCAATCGGTTCGTCTTCCCACATTCTTAGCCACTTTTCAGCTCAAGCTACTGAGATCATCGACTTCCACAACCACATTATTCTTCCAGGTAGTCATTGAACAACAAGCAGTATCAAAGTCCTATTAAATTTTTTCCCCCACCCCGCCCAGCGAAAATTTCAAGAAAAATAAATATAAGTCAAATAATTGTGAATGCTTTGAAAACAAATGGTTCAGACAATAGGAAAATTAACTATATCCTTCAACAGGCGGTATCCCTATTCAATGATTTCAACAATTTCTGTATCTCTCATGCCTATCTAGAAGGAAATAAGGTGGCGGACGGCTTAGCTAATTTGGCGATAGACCAAGATAAGGAATTGAAAGTGTTCCTTCAGGTGCAATTGAACATCCCTTGTCAACTGATGACATGGCTAAAAAGTGACATGGATAATATCAAAGTCTAGGTGGAATTCCCTCAGGTAGGACGTGTTAAAATCCTTTGGTTTTTTAATATCTCCAACGTCTCTGGTACGGGTTCATTGTACACAAGTTGATGAGAATTAAGGGCTTCATATGTTTGCACGATGGGAGTGGGCCTATTCATTTATTGCAATAAGGTGGCGGATCTCAACGTTTATCATGTCAAATCTACGTCGGCTGGGCTTCTCATTTTAATCAGGTATCATTAATATGCTATCACCTCAAGGTCCCTTCACGTTGAAGCAAATATCTTTTTAAATCTGTTTGGAATGTAAGATTACTTGGTAGGATTTTTAGCCAAATTTGGGGGGTGCCATTTCTTCCAGTCATACACGTTGAAAAAGAAGATCCAAACAAACAATACATATGGACAAAAGTGAAAGAAAAGGAATCTACAATATATCTTGTTGCATGTTACTTTGCTCATCGTGGATCAAAATGTTATAAGCGGAGGAACCTAGACAAAGAGGATCCATATGCAGCCCTGAAAAAAGACATGCATGGCTATAGTGCGGTAGGTGACATCATTCTTATGGGAGATTTCAATGCAAGGACAGCAAATAGCTAGGCTCTATACCTTAAAAGCCAAGAAGGGATAAAAGACAATCCATTATGGTTAGAAGAGGAAACAAATCAAAAGTGGGAAAGAGACTCTCAAGACAGAAAATGTGGTATCTCACAGTACGGGGCAGAATTGCTAGGGATATGCAGCTTGTACGATCTAATCATTTGCAATGGCCTCAAAATGTGGCCAAGTTTAGGGAATATTATGTGTCAAACGTACAATGGGCAAAGAGTGGTAGATTATGTTATTTGTTCTCAGAACCTATTGGCAAGGCTAACTGAAATTGAAGTGAGAGAGTGTCCTTTAGAAATGAATTCAAACCACAATCCCATTCATGTAAAGATCAAAATGCAAAAAGACACTCAACATCAGCATCAAAATAGACCGCAGCATAGTCAAGAGAAAATGGTACCCCAAGGCACAATCCTCCTAACACAAGAAAATTAGGAAATATTTAGAACAACAATTGAAAAATAGATGCAAGGAATAAAAGATACCAGGACAGCCAATATAGGTAGGAGAACAATAGGCAGCGATAAGCTGACATTGATAATTCATAACGCTCTCAACAAGTGCAAGAGGTCGAGACCTAAGAGAAGCTTTAAAAACAGCTTTCCGGCTAACCCATGGTATGACAAAGATTGCAAGACAACGAAGAGAAAGTTGAAAATCCATGGAAATAAAAAGGAATATGTAAAGTTGGTTAGAATAAAAAAAGAGGCCTACATGCAAACAAGGAGAAAAGAGTTGATCTCTCTTGGGAAGAGCAACCCGAAAGGCTTCTGGAAAGAATTGCAACAAAAAAACACAACTGCTGAAAATGACATTACAGATTCTCAATGGTTAGAATATGCAAAAGAACTGTATGAGCGCGATCAAAGTAAAGATGTTCCCCCAGCTATCAACTCAATGGTCAAGCTCTTTTCTACAAAAGACATTAAAGAGGGAATTAAAAAGCTAGCGGTGGGTAAAGTGCGTGACATAGATGGTTTACAAGCAGACTACATAAAATGGGGCCTGGAAGTTCTTACACCGCACATCAAAAGGATTTTTAATGGAGTCATCAGGAATGGTTTCCCTACAAACTGGACGACCAGTGTCGTCATTCCTCTGTTCAAAAGTGGAGATGTCAATAACCCTTCGAACTACCACACTATAATGATCAATCCTCTTTTTGGCAAACTCTTTGGGAGTATGGTTGAACGCCGTATCAGTATGTGGGCAGAAAAAGAAGGAAAGAGAGTGAAAGGACAAGCAGGTTTTAGGCCAAAACACTCTACAATTGACCATTATATTACCCTTAGACACTTGATTGAAAAGGTTTGGGATAAGTAAGGGGAAGAGGTCTTCTGTTGTTTTGTCGACTTCAAGAAAGTGTTCGACACGGTTCCTAGAAGCAAATTATGGAGTAGAATGGAAGAGCTAGGAATTCCAGAAAAATATAGGGCTACTGTTCATAGGTTGTATGATCAAGTGCGTGCTAAAATTAGAACCAAACAGGGATTATCAGAATGCTTCGGGAGTGACATTGGGGTAAAACAAGACTGTCCGCTATTTCCCACCCTGTTTGGTCTATACATTGACAAATTAGAGGAGTGGATTGACAAGTTTGGTGGGGGGGTGTTTGCTTGGCCAGCTATGTTATAAAGCTACTTTTATATGTAGACGATCTTATTTTAATGGCAAAAATAGTGCATGACTTGAAGGAACACTTGAAAGCTCTAGAATCGTTTTGCCAAGAGGTTGGGATGCAAGTGAACACTCGTAAAACTAAGATCATGATCTTTACCTTGAAAAGAAAGAAGGTTTCGATGGAGTTTGTCTTTGATGGCAGCCCCCTACAGGTTGTCAATGAATACAAATATCTTCGCCTAGATTTCCATAATAAACTCAGCTGGGAGACATGTAGAGCTAAAAAGATACAAGGGGGCTGAAAAGCTCTATTCTCCTTGCAAAACCGGTGCAGAAGGGCCGAATTGTGGGATTGGAAAACTAAGAGAACTCTTTTTGGGCTGCTAGTGGTGCCGGTGGTGCTCTATGGCTGCGAGGTTTGGGTGGTAATACTTCGGAGTTAAAGTGGAGACAAATAGAGAGGCTACAAAAGCATCTAATCACAAGTAGCCTAAGAATTAAAGCATCGGTCCCTTATGAGATTGCTCTAGCTGAGGTTGAGGCCTTTCCGATGGAGGCATCAGCGCTGACCCAGGTGTTAAGCTATTTAAAGAGGCTTGAGAACATGGAGGCATCCCGATGGCCCAAAATGGCAGCGGAGGAAAAGTTAGAAAGGAGTACATGGATGAAACATAATGACAGGTGGATGAATAAGTGGGGTATTAGCATAAAAGAATGTCTAAATACACAAGGGGATATCAAAAAATATGTGCAAGAAAAAGTCAAAGTAAGCATGTGGACAAAGCAAGTAGGAAGGAAAAAATAATATTACATAACACATCTCAATCCCTCATGGGACCACATGCAAAAAAGCTACTTAGGAGCGGACATAAAATGGAAAGCCAAAATGTTAATGGCGCAATTAAGAACTAGTTCACACCAACTTAGATGTGAAGCCGAAAGGTGGCCGAGGCCTAAGAGTAATGGGAGGAGAGAATTTGTTGTTTATGCAATCTGGATTTAGTGGAGACGGAATGGCACTACATCATGGAGTGCTCAGCCTACGAGGATATTAGGGTCAATTACAAGGATACTTTGAATGTTGACTCCTTGACCAGCTTGTTTGAAGAAGAGAGGTTAGCTAAACTCGCGGTGTATTTGATCAAGATACATAGTAAAAGATATAAGATCCTAAAAGCAAAAGACTGCAGTCGGGGGCTGTGTGCGTGATCTTCCTTTTGTGGTTTGTGGCCCTCCTGCGGGTTTTGGCTCTTTTTGCAGTGTGTTTTGGTTTCTGTGGTCCCATAGGCTGTCTGGCCTCGTGGACGTTATTAAAAGCCTTCATTCATTCATTCCATGTCTCTGATGAAGTACATTACACATTAATGGAAAGTATGTGCGATGGTGGATTTTTCTTACTGGTTCTTAGTGCTTTCAAGGAGTCCAGTACGGGGACTGCATTCTTTGCCTAATCTGGATTGCTTTGGGATTGGGCAGGGACAATAGATTCATCCCCCGTCACGTGGAAGATCTTATGACATTTGTGTGGTTTCCGTTTTATCTAAGTCTCTTTCACTGGTCTCAGACTTATTTCATTTTTGTTTTATGCCTAGAACCTACTCGTCTTTCTGCAGGTTTTCACGGCAGACACACGACTCAATCAAAGGCTATTTTTTCCTCCTTTGGATTGGGAGCCCGAGATGAGGGGAAAAATCAAGGTTACAGACATGATGACTCTTATAGATTGCAACTGTACTTTGATGTAGTTTTCAATGAGAAATATAGAATGCCATAGCTGGATGAAAGGGTATCAAGGCCGAGTCCTCAATTACTCGAATATCGTTTCCCATGTCCTATTCGACATTATGGACCTGGTGCAGGATGGTGAATATGTTCATACAGTAGCTACTAGTCTTTTTTACAACCACATCTATATGGTGGAAAGATGGATCCCCGCGTTGAAAGGCTATGATATGTATTAGGGAGACACCCTTATCGGAGGACTTTTTAATATCCAAAAATTGTGAACCTCTCCGGTAATCTAAACAGTATATAGGGCAATGCAAATCAACCTTAAGTCGATGTGTATGAACGAGCTCGATAGAGAGTTGAATGCCTACAACTTCTTCTTTTCCAAGAAGAAGGCTCTATGTATTAGGGAAGTCTTCAAAGCCATAAGATTTTTATGGGTTCATGCCCTAGATTTCTCACCACATATGCCCAGGGAAGCCTTCGACGATCCTGCTGATGATGATGAGGTGGACCTGGATGATGATCGGGATGATGAAGTCCCTCTGGTGCACGTCCTCCTTCCTGGTGCCAATGAAGTGGAGGCCGTTGAGAATGTGAATGGTTGCGATGTAGTTTGATGGCAGCGGAGATAGTTTGATGGTGGTGGGGGTCTTTCCGGTGGATGTCGGCTTTCAGCTTCCTCAGGTTTTTTGGTTTCCCACATTAGGAGATATCTTTTTGGGTGGGAGATCTTTAGTCTTTTTTTTAATTTTTATTTAATGTTTAAATTCAGGCTGGTTTGGGGCCTTTTTTGGACTATAATTTAATTACTATTGATCATGGACTATTTTTTGTAAAACCTTTTTATGAAATCTATGGGTGGCCTCCACCCTTTTCAATTAAAAAAAGTATTTTCTTGAAGTTGAAGTAAAATATTTATCATGGACCATAGAAATAGCAAACTGCTAAATATCAAGCAAAAAAAATAGAAGCCAAATGCAACCACAACATCCTATGGGGAAATTCAAGATTAAGTACATCTTGTAAATCAATTGCATTCTTCTCTTTAGTTGAATGCAGTTGAGCTGCAGTGAATGAGACATTGGGGTCGTGCCAAAGCAAATGCAATTAGTTGTGCTATACTGAAATGGGTATCAGGACAAACATTTGCTTCCTTAAACTATTTTAATTTATCATGGGATGCACAATTAATTGCATCATCTATCTATCTTAGAAGTGACTTCTAAGGGATATCTATTCTACAATATTACCCATCCATGCCTTTTTGTGGACTCCATTATTGTATTTTCAAAGAATTTATATTGCCCACTTTTAATGATTCTTTTTAGCTATTACTTGATTCGTCGCTTACACCCCATAGGATGGATCTTACTGTCTATCTTGGGCTACCTTGAATAGAACAGGTGATAGTACACTCCCAAACTTCTTCGTGTAGCATAGCCTTACTCTGATCTTTGGTAACTATGGGGATACTAGCGCAAGAAATACAACAAACCCACTAAAATAAAGTGATAACACTCACCGTAGATGTATGAAATGAAGCAGGGATGTATAGAATTGTTTGGCTAGGGCCCAAAATTAATCAATAATAGAAAAACAAAGAATTGCCACTTCCAAGAGGAAGCCTCTAAAAACACTTTTGCGAAATATATATTCATACAATTGATGATGTCTAAAGGAACATAAAAACCCTAATTAAAGTTCAATTGGGGTGGGACATCCCCATAACCTCTAATTAGGCCTAATAGAAATAAAATTTCTATATGACTAAGACAAAGGGTATGCACACACCATATAGGCCATACAAAGGTCATCCATACATATGACATGTACGACTTGAAGTGTAAGGTTGCTTTCCTCTCTAGAAAAGCATTGCCCTCAATGCTTTCCAATTGGGGATTTTGCATGAAATATTTGTCCTTCCATGTTGCATCTTCCATTTGCAAATTCTTCTACCTAATAAGATACTTTTTGATGGCGACTACCGTAAGGTACTTATGGTATTAGCATCATTGACTATCATAGTCCATGCAATAAATATTAGAATTTTGATGAATTACCACACAACGACAAAGATGCAATCATGCTAGCACTTAGTTATAGCCAAACCACTAATGAAATCCATCTAGATGAATTCCCATGGTCATGAAGGTACAACTCTTTGGGTCAAGTTGAGGATGCAGTTTCCAACATTTTGCATCTAAATGCCCACTCATGTTGCAATAAGTGCAATAATTTGTGTCTATTCTCTTGGAAAACATCTTTTTGTTCTTGTTTCTTGTTACCAACAGAAACAATCATTAATTTCCATGCTTTTGTTTTCAAGTTTTCCTTTAGTCTTGCTTAAAATTTATGTTTTGTATGTATGTATTACTTGTATACATAGTTCACATACTTGGACTTGACTTGGACTCGGTAGAACAAAAATTTTCAACTTGGAGAAAACAGGGAACTTAAAACAATACTTAATGGAAATGGCTCCTTTGTCATGTTGATGTCATCCAATCCGATCTCTCTTGCTTTTTCTGCAGCCACATCCTCCATAGCTTGCCTCTCAAAATCAACAATCTCGTCCTCTATAAACAAGGAGGGCTCCTCACCCTGTGCAATCCAATCACGATAGGGATTAATCTCATCCAAATCAATAATCTCTTGTGATTTGTCCTCCAATTTTCTTGTGCAAAGCCGAAGGTTGTATTGCACAAAAACTAGGTGATTGAGGCATTGTTGAGTCTGTAATGCCCCAAGCTTACACTTAAGACATAAATGGACAAAAATTGAACGAACAAATTTTTCATGATATAAAAGTGGCATGAAATAAGCCACACAACACTCCTATGTGCCCAAGTTGTCATAACAACTTGTAATGACACACTTGGCATGCACACCAATGCATAATGTAAGGTGACATGAGCAGAAGACTTAAAGACACCATGGGGCAAAACACCATGGTTGGCATGGAAAATGAGACAAAGAGGAGAGTCAAGATTTCCTGCAAGGTCAATGAAAAACCCTTACAACACCCCTACTAGGCCACCCCCTTGATATCTTGAAGATACAGGAAGCATAAAAATAAAACTACCAAAAGTTTGAACTTTAGGGAAGAACTTGCAAAAGTTCGGGCTTTTCCTTCGGCCTTGCAGGTAAGATGTAATGTCCCCTCTTTGGATATTCCTGATTTATTTACCTACACACAATAATAATCACTAGAAAGGGACATTAGAAATATTAAAGATCAATAAATTAAGATAATATTCAATTCATACCCTCATTCATATTAAATTCATCTATCATTCATATTAAACTCATATATCATAGCATAATTAATAATGAGTTCAATACATATATTAACAAGCACAAAGTATACACATCATACATGAAGTAGATATATAATCATTTCAGGGTTATTCCCAATGGTCAACCACATAATGAAATTCTATGAGAAAGCTTATAGGGCACCGAGAGCTTGTCCTCCTCAACCAAGCCCAGGGGCACGGTACGTCCATCCTAGATAATTCCACCCCTTTGCCCACAAGTGGCAAGAACTCCTATCCATCCAACTTGGGGTGGCCTACTTGATGAAGGGACCAGTGTTGCTGCTTGTCCCCTAATATGCATTTCACGTTCATTCCAAATGTGATGGCTCATTGGGTTAAAAATACCTCTTGATGGATTTAAAGTTCGGTTCAAGGATTGTAATATATCCTTCTTTGTTGTTAACACTTGTTGTATAGCCAATATGTAGACTTAATATATTTGCATTTACTTGATTTATATGACTTCCTTCCAATGCAGATAGCTTTCTTTGATTGCTAATTGGTATCTCAGATATTCGTTGATTTGATTGATTCAATGATAGAATGATAGAATAATAAAAGGATCAAATAATTGAATGGTAGAATGATAGAAGAAAGAATGATATAATAATCAAAAAATAGAATGATGGGATAATAGATTAATAGAATAAGAGGATGATAGAGTTATAGCATGATAGAATGGCTGCAATAAATAATTCTCTATTGTTATCAAATATATATATATATATATATATATATATATATATATCACTGCTGATATGTTCCTGCAGATTTATCTCTGCTAAATATATATTTCCTTTTTATTTCTTTCTTCCCTTCACTCTTCTTATCTTTTCCACATTAAATGATGTTCACATATGTTCTATTCATTTTCCCACACTCATATCTTCTTTATTCAACCTACCTCATAAATGATGTTTCATTATCCATTTATACTCCCCTTCAAATCTATATGTTCTCCTATTTTAAATTTGCATTTTCTTCCTTTCAAAATTATTCATAATATATTCGTATATTTGTTGTAATTGCTCTACTCTAATATCTGAATGATATTCCATTCTATTTTCTTATCTTTTCTCTACACTCCACAAACTCCATTTATATCAACTTGAGAGAAGGCAATTTCACCAAAAGACATGCTACTTCACAATAGTTACTCTTCACCAAAGGAGGCGTCCATTATATTGCTAACATTTCCTTTAACCTTAAGTGCTACCTTTTTATTGTTAAACTTATTTAAACATAAGTGCTTTATTAACAAGTGGGACGACTTCTTTTAGAAGGATCGACCACCTTCATGAGGATATGCCTTTATAAAAAATATTTAACTTTAATTCTTATAATGCAAAAACCATGATCGATGCCTCAATCCTTTTGTTGTCTTTAAACTCTTCATAACCGTTGCCCTCTCTTTAATATTGATCACTGGTTTCATGAGTATAATCGTTGCATATTATACATTAACTTAATCGTTGTTCTTCAAACTATGTTCACTTCTCATTAGATTATATTCATCGTTGTATTTAGTAAAAATGTAATTACTTCAATTCCTTTTCAATCGTTGCCTTCATAATCATATATGTATCTGTCTTTTTCTTTCATAAATTAAGTCAGTTAGCATTGGAGGAGTCAACTACTTTAACTTTTTTTTTTTTTTTAATTTAAATTTTATTGCATCAAGGGAAGTCGGCCCATCTCAAGTATGGGACATTTTAGTCCACTCTGCCCAAGATTGCTTGTCTTCAAGCAATCACAAACTAGGACTCTCCTAAATTAATCAACATTCCAAATCACTCTCCTTGAAGAATTGTTGCTAGTGTACTTGCCTCGATCCAACCGCCAACATTGTCCTTTAAGACCACAAGGTTGATAAGATTCTCTAAAGTATGAGGACAATTTATTGTCAAATATTTTTCTGGTTCAGGTACTTGTATTTCCCAATATCTCTCAACAACAAAACCAAGAGTTGGTAACTAGTAAGGTCCCTAACTTAAGACAAGTTTTCTCTTATCTCAGGGAGAAGAAACCAAAAGACATCTTGCATACCAAGTACAAGAAGCATTAATCTAAAGGTCACTTTCTTCTTTTGTATCAACGACAACTTCAAAGAACCAATTATGTTGGCCCAACTTTTGCACATGGATATCCTTTGAGTCCTGGCAAGAAAGTGGGCTTCTCATATATTAAGATGAAGATTTGAAGCACGACACACATCCATGATCTTGAATGCACTATTCTCTCTGAAATGATTTTTATATCTTTTGGTTTACTTTCAAGATTCTCAACTCCTATAACTAGTCCCAAAGAGTTTCTATAAATACCCCTTATTATTTTATTTTATTTTTCTTTCGTCTTCGATCTTTGTATAGAATGATCTCTTCCACTAACTTGTACTTGTCATTGTGTAGTTTAGCCCAAGGTTGAGAAGGGTAGAAGTCATGTTCAAATCCCATGAGGATAAAGAACAAGATAGAATGAATGTTATTATGAACATGCTCTAAGAAAGTGAAGGAGTACATGATTGTGATTCCAAAGAATACTTGAAAGGACTAATGAAAGACGAATGTATCGGTAAGCATTTGTTTGATGTTTTGAATAACAAAAATGCGATTGAGATGATGCAAGCATCATCGATGAAGATGTAGTTATGTAAGTGAATGCAAAAACGAAGGATGAAAACATTTTTAATGCTAATAAAGAAACTGAGAGCATTTAGAATCCAAGATTGGAGATTGCAAAATACTCCAAGATGAAGCAGTATTGATAGAAAATATGAATGATGAAGAGGACTTGAAGAAAGACTAGAAAGATGAATCTAGTGGTGTTTATGTAAGACGTTGATTATTGAACAAGTTGTAGAAGTGTAGAAAAGATGATAAGATAGTGTGAAGACCATCAATGATAGATAAGATTATTAGAAGAGAAAAAATGATCCATGTTATTGAAGCGAGAGTATGTGACACATGAAGGATGAAATAAGTTAGCAAGTGTATTTAGAATTGAAGGAAATGTAGTTGATGAAGGATGCAATCAAGAATCTGAATTTGATTTTGATAATTGAATCTACACCGCCTGTGTTGTTATGAATCTGCTCCTGAAAGTGTTACCAATGTACTATTTGCAATATCATTTTATTCATACTTCCCTTTCTCTTTCCCAAAGCTCATTGAGCTCTTTGATTTAATTGCATTAACTATCTTTGATCCCCAAGATGACAGGATCAAAGCTTTGATACCATTGTAATGTTCCCTCTTTGGACATTCCTGATTTCTTTACCTGCACACAATAATAATCACTAGAAAAGGACATTAGAAATATTAAAGATCAATAAATTAAGATAATATTCAATTCATAGCCTTATTCGTATTAAATTCATCTATCATAGCATAATTAATAATGAGTTCAATACATATATTAACAAGCCCAAAGTATACACATCATACATGAAGCAGACATATAATCATTTCAGGGTTCTTCCCAAACATAATGAAATTATATGAGAAATCCTATAGGGCGTTGGGAGCCTATCCTCCTCTACCAAGCCCAAGGGCGCATTATGTCCATCCCAAATAATTCCACCCCTTGGCCCACAAGTGGCAGGAACTCCTGTCCATCCACCTTGGGGTGGCCTACTTGATGAAGGGACTAGTGTTGTTGCTTGTGCCCTAATATGCATTTCACATTCATTCCAAATGTGATGGCTCACTGGGTTAAAAATACCTCGTGATGGATTTCAAGTTTGGTTCAAGGATTGTAATATATCCTTCTTTGTTGTTAACACTTGTTGTATAGCCAATATGTATACTTAATATACTTCCTTTTGCTTGATTTATATGACTTCCTTCCAATGAAGAGAGCTTCCTTTGATTGCTAATTGATATCTCAGATATTCCCTGATTTGATTGATTCAATGATGTACTAGAATTATAGAACGATAGAATGATAGAACAATAGAAGGATCGAATAATTGAATGGTATAATGATAGAAGAAAGAATGAAAGAATGATATAATAATCGAATAATAGAATGATGGGATAATAGATTAATAGAATGAGACGATGATAGTTATAGCATGATAGAATGGCTGCAATAAACAATTCTCTTTTGTTATCAATTATTGCATATATGTATCACTGTTGATCTGATCCTACAGATTTATCTCTGCTAAATATATATTTCCTTTTTATTTATTTCTTCCCTTCACTCTTCTTATCTTTTCCACATTGAATGATCTTCATATATGTTTTATTCATTTTCCCACACTCATATCTTCTTTATTCAATCTGCCTCATAAATGAAATTTCATTATCCATTTATACTTCCGTTCAAATCTGTATATTCTCCTCTTTTAAATCTGCATATTCTTCCTTTCAAAACTATTCATAATATATTCTTATATCTGTTGTAATTGCTCTGCTCTAATACCTGAATGATATTCCATTTTGTTTTCTTATGTTTTCTCTACACTCCACAAACTCCATTTATATCAACTTGAGAGGAGGCGATTTCACCAAAAGACATGCTACTTCACAATAGTTACCCTTCACCAAAGGAGGCGTCCATTATATTGCTAACATTTCCTTTAACCTTAAGCACTACCTTTTTATTGTTAAACTTATTTAAACATAAGTGCTTTATTAACAAGTGGGATGACTTCTTTTAAAAGGATCGGCCACCTTCATGAGGATCTGCCTTTATCAAAAATATTTAAATTTATTTCTTATAATGTTAAGTCATGATCAGTGCCTCAATCCTTTGGTTGTCTTTAAACTCTTCATAACCACTGCCCTCTCTTTAATACTGATCACTGCTTTCATGAGTATAATCGCTGCATATTATGCATTAACTTAATTGTTGTTCCTCAAGCTATGTTCACTGCTCATTGGATTATATTCATCATTGTATTTAGTAAAAATGTAATTACTTCAATTCCTTTTCAATCATTGCCTTAATAATCATATCTATATCTATCTTTTTCTTTCATACATGAATTCGGCCATCATTGGAGGAGTCAGCTACTTTAACTTTAATTTCTTTTTCTTTATAAATTTAAATCCTTAATTTAAATTTTATCTCATCAAGGGAAGTTGGATCATCTCAAGTATGGGACATTTCATAAGATTTTCCATTCAAGATTCTTTCCTAAGTTGCAAGTAGTGCCAAAAACTGCCTCAGACTTCAGCATCGGGTTTGCACTTGCAACGTGCACCTACTCAGGTTTTAGGATACAGTTGCATTCTATCCCTGCTTGGGCTTTGGGAAACAATTACAGTTTACACAATTGCAAAGTGTGAAGAGACTTCAATTCCTGGACTCAGGTTGACTTTAGACTTTGGAAACCATTCGTAGTTTGCACGTATGCAAAATGTAAAAGGACTCAGAACCCCAGACCTCCAACAACCTTGGGCTTAGGAAACCAACTACAATTTGTAATATGCAATGTGCAACAGTTCTTTGAACTCTAGATTTCCTATACCTCAGGTTTTTGAAGTTGATTGCAACTTGCAGTTCAGACTGGAAAACCTGGCTTGCAATTGCATTTCGGGTTGCAAACCCAATTTGTAAAAATAGAGAGTTGAAAAGTAGCTAAGGCATAAAACAAGGTTCATTTTCTCACTTAACAAGGCATATATAAATTCCTCTATTTTGTGCTGTTAGAAAACGGTTTGGACCAAATGTTCAAGGGATCATGGGCTCTAACTTGGACATATGAAAGGCTTCTTGAAGGGCTTGGTTCCCAAGGAACAAGGGAAATAACTAGTTTGAAAGAACTAGCATTTAAAACCATACTTGCAAAATATGAAAAAAGTGTTACAAAACACTATACACGTTCCACACCAACGTTGACACATGCTAAAAGCAAAGATATGATCTTCACCACTTATATGGGTGGAATGCAATCCAATGCTAAGGTATCTATAAACATAAATACACCATTATATAATTTAACCCAAACATGTGCTAGGATATCATGATTTCAACATTACAATCATGCTAACACCCTCACAAGATGAGGTGTGCTAAAATACAAAATGATATCACAAATTTATTACATTTAAAGGGTCTCATCCCAAACATGGATGGATTATAATCAGAAATTCATCCAAAAACAACATTCGACCCAATGCTAGGGTTTGCAAGGTACATGCATTATCAGGAATTCTAAAAATGTTAAACCAAACCAACACAAACATAAGTGTAGGAGACTCCAGGCCCGAGTACTGAACCTAGAGCTCTGATACCACATGTAAGGACCTAGCTCCTTATTAACAAAATAATTCTACCTCTGAATTCAAAAAATACTGAGGATAGAAAAATTTTGATCAATAGATGCAGATTCATAAAATTTTACTCAAAGAAGTGCTCAATAAATGTTATAGAGGTTAGACAACTAGAGTTTATTTTCTAAATTCATCAAGACCTGAAAAGATCACCAATCTTAATTTGGTGAAGAGAGAGGGTACATTACTCAAGATAACATATAAGAGTAGTTAATTAACACATACCTTAAGTCCTTCATTTCACCCTGCATTTATTTTCGACAACTTGCTTTTCTCTAGCGACTTGTATCCCTATCATCTGCACAAAACTAACTAGACAATCTTATGTTAATCTGACTCAGAATCATTATACGAGAAGTTAAGGTCACAATATTTATAGAAGCTAAGAATTGAATACCTCACCATTCCTTTGCACCTGAGTACTGGAGGCTTCTTGTTATCTGACTTGCTCTTTATGTTTTGGAGATTATGATATTAATTTTGAAAGAACACCCTATATCCAGGGTTCCTGAGTACTAGGGGCATCCTTTGCCTTCCAAACTGCCTACATAGCCTGTATCCATAGGATCAAGGTACCCTCTGGATGCGACTAACACGGGGATTTGCGAATATGTAGTTCTTTCTTGCACTATGTTCGATGCAACTGTTAGTGAGTGCACAACCATTTTTGGAGTTTATCCCTCCCCAGATAGTTATTCATCGGTTGCCACTCACTCAGGGGAAATAGAGGCTAAAACCTAAGGAATCATCTATATGCAAACACCTAGAAGGGGTGTTTGATGTGATGTTTAGTTGTCTAAAATTCAAGTTTACCTAAGACAAGTTCATCTCCAAATTCATATACTATTTTAACATTAAAATTTGCATCAAAAGGTTTCCCAATAGATCTAATCATGATATTCCTAATCTTATTTGGAATAATACTTGCAAGATCAAACTGTAATTCAATACCCTAAAGTCACATTGTAAATCTAATCATATAAGTGAATACTCTATGATTTAATTTTATGAGCTTCAATCTCAAGGGTTAAGAAATATATCAATTACTGAAGAGAAAATAAATCAATTGTCCTTAAATTGTAATTATTATAATATAGCTATATCTATAGTTCCATTTGGTCAACTCAGGGAGATAAAAGTCTCCCAGATTACTAATGTCACATAACTAGACTCTAGGTTATAAACATATATTTATTCAAGGAGGAAACATAAGCTGTATTAGTCCTAGCACAATGATCTATTCAAGAAAAAAGTACATAAAAAAAACTTTATTAAGTTACACCAAGGACCATTATTTTGTTTTATTTTATTTTTTAATAAAAGGGCTAAAAACTTTATTGAAATTCAGAAAAGAGCATTACAAAACATCACAGGGCCAAGGCCCTGGGAAACCATAAGAAATAGCCATACAAAGCATGAAACAACATCATCCTTCACCAATACCATTCCCATCCTCAACAAGAATCCTCTCCAAGTCATGTCGGAGCTCATGAGGAACCTGCTCCCACTCATCAATCTTCCAGCCATCTAAATGCTCAAAAGCCCACTTAGCCAAACAATCTGCTTCCCTATTCCACTCCCTTGGAATACGGATGAAAGACACCATCTCCATCAAAGAACTTATCTGCAGAATCTGTTGCACCATCATAGCTAACTGCCAACTAACATCAGATACCTTCTGTTTATTCAGCAAATTAATCAAAACCTATGAATCAGACTCATAGATAACCTTGCACCATCCCAAAGCATAAGCCCTCTCCAAAGCATAGAGGATCGCCAAACCTTCCATAAGGTTGATAGTCTGCAATCCTTCATGAATAGAAAAGAAAAAAAACCACCGATCCTGAAAAATCCCTGCCAGCCCCACCAATCCCAGCAGGCCCAAGATTGCGCCTTGAAGAACCATCAGTATTGAGCTTCAGAATGCCAGTCGGAGGGGGTAGCCAACTCCCCACCCTTTGAACTTTCTTTTTCACCCGCCTCTTGACACAAGCAAAAGCTGGAGACAACCCCTGAATACCCAATCTATCCACCAGCTTAGCATCCCCTTTCTCTAAAGGGAACAACACATCACACTTAGCTTCCACTGTCTCCCGAATCATACCCATAATTTTGTGCCAAACTTGTTAAATCAACAGCTTCTCACCTCGAAACATTCTTCGATTCCGTTCCAACCAAATCTGCCATAGTATGAAGGAAGGCCCAACATACCACACATCTTGCAAGAAAGAGGCCATAGAAGGAGGTCTACCCAGACTACTCCAAAAATCCACCAGGGAGGAAGCATGAACACAGGGGCTTTTCCAAACTTTCCACCAAAAATGCCAAAGCTGCAAAGTTAAGGAATAATGGAAAAACAAGTGAGAGGAGTCCTCCTCTCCATATCCACACAAAACACACATAGAAGGACCCTGAAAACCCCGCTTCTGAATATTATCCCATGTCAAGCACCTATTCCAAGCCAAAGTCCAAATAAAGCAGTTACACTTCTGCCAAGAAAGCTTATTCCACACTTTCTTCCACCATTGAACCTCCACCCCATCCAGCCGGTGAGATAACAACACTTGATATCCAGAAGCAACAGTATAGACACCCTTAGGATTAGGAGACCAAGAAATAACATCCCCTTCCTGGAGGGAGCTACAACGTCTATGAGAAAAGGATACTATGAAGCTCAGCACACTCCTCCTCCATACCAACAATAGGCCACTCATCAGGATTCTTCCATCTCGCCACCACCAACTGCCCATGAGAAGATAAGGACTTGAAGTCACTCACCCTTGACCATCCTGCCTCACAGAACCTCTGGCACAGAGTCACCAAATTAGGAAACTAAGAAACAATGGGAGGAAAACCATCCCAAGAATCAGACCAAAAATGAGCTTTCGTCCCTCTTTTACAAATCCAAAATAAGCCATCCTTGACCAGAGCAGCCCCTTTCTTGAGCGTACTCCAAATCATCGAGCCTTTTCCCACCAGGGGATAACGAGGAATATCAATCTGAGGGATCCCTGGGAAGTATTTATGTGTTAATATCCTGGCCCAGATCCCATCCTACTCCACACACGACCGCCAATACAATTTAGCAGCCAACGCCATCCCTGACAACGACAACTGCCTTAACCCAAGGCCTCCAAACTGCTTCGGGCTACAAACAATGTCCCATTTGACAAGGCTCCATTTAGAGGACAATAAGCTACCAGCCCATAAAAACTACCTTGCTAAGGAATCTAATTCCCTAACAAAACCCAAAGGGGCAACCTAAATCATACATCTATAAATGGGGAGGGCACCTGCACCACAGACTTGAGCAACTAAACATGACCGGCAAAGGACAACCATTGATGGGTCCAATGATTAACTTTCACACGAAATTTATCCAGAATATTCTGCCAAGAATCCCTGGGTAGTCTTCCAACAGAGATGGGAATACCAAGATAGGTCAAAGGGAGAACCCCAGTCTAAAATCTCAAGATATGAGCAATTCGCCTCTGAATGGAACCCGGAGTATTGAAGAAAAATATGGAAGACTTATCTTCATTAATCAATTGGCCAGAAGCTACAAGATAAACATCCAACACCTTGCGCAAATTTGAAGCTTCCCTAATTGTAGCCATACCCATCAAAGCAGTGTCATCAACAAACTGCAAGTGAGACTGTGGAGGTAAACCACCTCCCCACCCCCACCCCTGAATGAAACCTAACTCCACATTCCTTCTTATCAAACGTCCTAGACCTTCAACAAGAAGAAGAAACAAGTAAGGAGAGAGGGGGTCACCCTACCGCAAACCCCGAGAGGCACCAAAAAGCTCAGAGTGCTCACCATTTATTAACACAGAGAAGGAGACCGAAGTAACACAACTCATAACCCAATAAATCCACTCATCCCCAAAACCAAAAGCACCAAGAACCTTCCGAAGGAAGGACCATCGAACTCTGTCATAACCATTAGCCATATCAAGCTTGATGAACATCGCCTTATCTTTGGAACTGGCCATAGAGTGAATGGTTTCAGTTGCGATAACAGCCCCATCCAAAATCTGTCGTCCCACCACAAAACCACTTTGTTCCTCAGAGATCAGCACTTTAAGCCACTTTTTCAACCTATCAGCAATCAATTTAGAGATAATTTTATAAATCACATTGCAAAGAGAGATAGGATGAAATTGACTTAACCTATCTGCCCCATCACACTTTCAGATGAGAGAAAGGAAGGTAGAATTCAAAGCCCGTAACATCTATTTATTCTTTCGAGACTCCTGAACAACCACCAACAAGTCCAATTTGATAATCTCCCAGAATTCTTGAAAGAACTCAATCGGGAAACCATCAGGGCCAGGAGCTTTACCCCTCTTCATTTAAAACACAATCCCCTCTAGCTCCTCAATTGAGATATCACTCATAAGATGCTCATTCATCTCCCTAGATACCAAAGAAGGGATACAAGAAAGGACCTGAGCTTCCTCATCAGAACCACCCTGTGAGTCCTCCCTGAATAAAGAAGCAAAATATTGCATAGCTTCACGTGTGATTTCATGAAAAGAAGAAAGAGTTTCACCCCTGTCATTCACCAGAGCAGAAATAGAATTGCCATGTCTCTTGGCTTTCACCGAGTTGAAGAAAAAAATAGTATTTTTATCCCCTTCCTGAAGCCACTCAATCCAAGCCTTTTGTTTCCAAAAAACTTCTTCTCGTAGCTCACACTCTTCCAGTGCTTTCAAAGCCCTAGTCTCTTCCCGCAGCAAGTCCTCAGTCATTCCATCCTCCCTGATCAACCTCGTAATACCATCCAACTCAGCCTGGGTAGTAGTCTTAGCATGCAAAATGTTTCCAAAGCATTGCCGATTCCAACATTTAAGCTGATACTTGACAAATTGAATTAACTTACCAAAAGTATACATTGCTGTACCATAAGCAAGTCTACCATACCTCCACCACTCAACAACATAGTCATGGAGAGAGGAGTCATGCAACCACATAAGCTGGAACTTGAAAGGAGGAGACCGAGGCACACGAGCTGAAGAAATAGCTAGCTTGATAAGTCAATTATCTGAGCCCCTCCAATCCAAATTTCAGAGCTAGAAGACCACAACCCACCAACCCAGTAGCAAGAAACCAGAAAGCAGTCAATTCGTTCCGCAATGCAATTATTCCCAATCCTCTGATTGTTCCAAGTAAACTGGCCATTAATGGGCTTGATATCAATAAGATTTAAAGCTGATATGTTATCCTGAAGTAGCAACGCAGAAGGCTCAAGCCTCGCAATACCACCCCGCTTCTCAGCCAACTCAGAAATAGCATTGAAGTCTCCAGCCATAATCCACAGATGGAAAGGAACCAAGCTTTCGACAAACCGGATATGGGACCACGAAATTTGCTTACCCTGAAGTTTAGTAGGCACATAGATATTGGAGAAGATAATAGACTCCCCCGTCTCAAAACAAGACGCAATCATAGAGATAGAAGACTGAAAGGACAACCACCAAAGAGGGTGGATCTTCGGAGGATTCCATAAACAAGCCACTCCCCCAGCAGACCCTTGAGCACCAATACATTGGCACTCTCCACTCCCCCACAACTTAGGCACTAAACCAAACATACACTCCACTGATAACTTAGTCTCCTGCAGGAAAAGAACATCAAGAGATTGACTTCTAACCAAATCATGAACAACTTTTTGTTGAGGGCCACTATTCAAGCCCCTTACATTCTAGGATAGAACAATCATTTCAAGGGGCTCGAAAAATGAGAATCCAGAATCTTAATAGACCCTAACTCTACCAAAGTTTCCCCTGTTAATTTAATCTTTTCCAAATCTTTTTTTCTACCAAGCTTGGAAGACTTCTCCCTAGCCCCTTTTTTTGGATCTTTTTGATGAAGACCCAAATGAGAAGAAGAAGACTTATTATTCTTCACCCACTCAGTACCTGCATTTGAAACAAGAGGAGATCCATCCTCACCACCCTTCTTCCCTACTATAATAGGAACCGATTCCACTTGGACTTCCATTTGAACATCTGTGTTCATTTGCAAAGCCCTATTATCCTGTAAAACCTGAGTAGCTTCAGAAAGAAGGCCCTCCTGTCTTGTACCCAAAGCACCCTAATCCAGATTCACCAAGCCTGGATTCACTTCCTGCTGGCTGAGATCATCTAAAATTTTAAATCTGTTAAAAGAATCTTCATCCTGCCTTTCCTTCAAAGTCCTCTTTTGACCCCGATTCCTATTTCGAGCCTTGACAGGAATGAAACCATCAGCCCCATCCGCATCACCAAGAATGGGTTCTTTCCCCTTTTCAACCCTAGGGGGATTGCGGGGAGGCTGAGAAGGTTGGGAATCCACAGGCCTAGCCTTTGGGCATCTCCTCTACAAATGGCCATATTTATGATAGAGACGACACCGAAAAGGAAGAGTCTCATAGTCCAACTATTGCACCCAAGAGTAAGGACCAGCACACATATCCACCGAATCTGGCAAAGGTTTACTTAAATCAATCTCAACATAGATACGAGCAAAAGTCATCACCTTTTTAACTTGAGTCTGCTGTGAAGGACCAACTGGTTTTCCTAGCATCGAAGCCAGCAAGTGCAAAACATCATCCCGCCAACATTCCAAAGTAAACCTCGGAAGCCGAACCCACACCGGAACCCAGTTCGAAAGCTCTTTAGCAAGATTGAAGCCCGCATGCCAAGGTTTAATAAATAACCCAATCTGATTATGAAAATAAGGGCCTCCTTCAAAGGCCCTGTTGCGATCCGCCAGGCAATTGAATGAAACCATGAAATAGTTATTTGCTAAAAGCATAACCTCCTTTTCTCCCTCTGGCATCCAAGTCCATTGGGCCCACGATTCAAGAAATTGTAATGAAACCCGCATCCCCATAAACTTGCACAACAATGCATGCTTCGAATAATAGTCAATATCTTCTGCAATCATCTCCAGCGGGATAACCAATTTTGGCCTTTCACAACGTTCAAGACATCCATTGATCTTCGTAATCTGTGTACCACCAGACAAACCTGAACCAACCAACCCTGTATCTGGTGAGAACAAGTTATTATTAAAAACCTTCGAAGCATGCGAAGGAGAATTCGCACCAACCGCTGCTGAGCGAAAATCCATCTTGGGACTAGCCCCTGAAGACTCCCCGATCAGCATTGAAACTAAACAAGACCTAAGGCGGTCATGCAGGCCCTCGAGAAAAAAGAACCACCACTAGGGTTTAACTAACCCACCACCCAGCACTACCTTCGAACTGCAGGCCCAAACCAACCAGGCACAAAAACCCCACCCGCAGCCTCCAACCAGGTACAAAACCCCCACACGCTCAGTGTGAAAGAGACACCGATGCAGATGAAAAAAAACTTTGCACTGATATAAATCACAACCCCAAACCTCCCCAAAACGCATGCACTCCCCACACTTCGCACGGCCAAGAAAAAACCAGAGGATCGGGCTAGGGCACAAACGCCCTAGCTCGACATGCAGAACAAAAAATTGACATCCTCCACACCAAGGACCATTATTATTGTAAGATCCTTCTTGTATTAAATCAAGTGAAAAACATTATATCATCACAACATGTTAAGAATGGGAAGTAACTAACTTTGACGCATTGTCTAAGATTGAAGTGAAAATACTAAGGCAACCTCAAGCAGAGAAATATATTAACATTAGCACATCCAAAAGTGGAAGACTACCTCAAGGAATATAACATGGCTCTAGGGTATGCATTAGCTCTATTCAGTTCCATTTTATATGATAATGATGAAGTAAATATTTAACAGAAAAAAAAATATGGATCAAACTAAATGCCTATAATATTAGAATGTATCTAAATCAAGAGAGCTCTACTTACTAGAGCCTTATTTATAAAAAACATAAGCTATCTTGTCTAAGAAAAGTTTTTAAATAAGGGAAAAGATCAAAGGCAATATTCTCCAGATTCTATGGACTAGAACAATATAGGTAAAACCTATCGAATCCATTAATAAACTAACCAATCCTCATGACATACATAGACTTAATTTTGATAGCTCGACATTAAAAATACTTGATAAGGATTTTATGACTAAACTTTAATTCTTTAATTATTTTATAATATCACACTTGGTAAAGATTAACCACATAATAAAGCTGGGTCATCCCACAATAATGGGTTACACTTTTTAGCCAAACTTGACATTGAGATCAACATTTTGAACTAAATCTTCACTTTCTAACACCTATAGCCGCTAAACCGTTAGAAATTTGAAGATGACGCGAACTAGTGATTTGTGAGATTTTGTTTGTAGATTCTAAATATATTTTTTTAAAAAAATTTGGAGTTAAATTGTAAAATGTTTGCGTCTCCTTTGATAACTAGTTTTTAATAGTAAACAACATTTTTTTAAAGTGATGTGTATTCTATAGCACATAACTTTTTTTCTACAAAGGATAAAATTCTAATTCTTTTGAATTTATATTGGTAACACCAATATATAGGACATGCATTTGGTTTTATAATGTTTTGTTGAATTTTTTTTAATTAAGTTTTGAAGTCAAACCAATTATAATTTAGACATAGGCGTATTCCGTAAAACATAACTTTTTCTGTATGTATCGAAATTCAAATTTTTTTTTTGGTTGAAACAAGGACATCAATACCTAGGGCATAGATATTTTTCAGAATTTTTTTTTTACTAATTTACTAATTTTCCATGTGTGTAGAACAAAGAACTTGATGTTCGGTGAAAAACCTACATTCATAAGAAATAAAATTAAATATATTTAAAATTATACTTTTTGGGAAACTTATAAAAATGACTACATACTTACAAAACATAAATTTTAAATGAATTCATTTGATCCCCCAAAAGGTAAATCAAAAGTGGTTTTTTATCAGCAGTTTGATAGGTGTAGAGGAGACTCTATTATAGGTATGGTTTAAAATTAGCGGGGTTCTATTCAAGGGGGTTTGAATCTAAGGGGGTTTGATCAAACCCTCTTCAATTAAAATCCTTTAAATGGAACCTTTCAAGGCTTAAATCATTATATTTTCTAAAAATATGTGATTTCAGCAAAAATCAGGATGTTCTAGAAAGTGTAACCCATTATTGTGGTAGCACCTAGCTACATAAATAAAATTGGTATGACCCTAATGATATGATCTTCATATGTTAAAAGGATGGTCAATATAGCTAGATGCAATAGCTCACCAAGTCCGGATGATGAACACAATCACAATACATTGACAACATAATTTAATTAGGGTAATGACCAACATTAATGTTTCATTTAATCTTAAGTCAATAATGATACTTATATAATATTTGAATGCATATTCTTTATATGCAAAACACATTGGATTCACTCTGCATCTCTAAGTTCATCAATTAATAGATCATTATTGTGTATAAAACATAAGACTCCTATCATACAAATACATAACTTAATATTATAAAAAGATATTTTTGCCAATGCAAATATTTTAATAATTAAACTATTGAAAACTTCCAAACCTTATTTTGCATGCTCCTTGAAACTAAAGGTTATGATTGAAATGGTTAATATTCTAAATAAAAGTTTCACCTAATCATATTATGCTTATCCTTAAAAATGTCTTACACTAAACCAATAAATTTGCACATAATGGTTTTGCACAATATATATATCACTACCATAACACTTCTAATTCACAACATCTACACTCATATTTTTAAAACTTCTACTACCTATTTATCTTACTATTTACTCATTTCATTTCATTCTAACCTTTATTATCCTCTTAAAATTAATTTACCTTTTATTATAAAACTTTACTACTTTTACTGTACCCTACCCAAAAAGAATGTCAGATTTCTTATTGCATTTCAAATAACAGTAACTTGACACAGTTGCTCTTCAAAACTTTTTGGATCAGAATGAATGTCCAAACAAATTTTGTTCTAAGGTGTGTCCTGTTAGAAACTTATGTAGCAGAATGTTACATCTAGTAGTTGAGATGGTTGTTGAGCACAGACATGTAAATTGTTTGACACAATGACTCAAGAGGCTGCAAAATGTGGACGCATAGAAAAGGCATGCGAGTTGTTTGATAGACTGCCTCAAAGAGATGTCATCTCATGGAATGCAACGATTGCAGGATATGCACAAAATGGATTTTGCAAGCATGCTCTCAAAATCTTGGAATTAATGAAGCACTCTTGAACACATCCTAACATTGTAAGCTTTGCTCATGTTCTAGGTGCATGCAGCCATGCAGGTTTTAGTAGATGATAATTGTACATACTTCAATCACATTTGTAACCCTTATTGCATTACACCTACACTTGATCATTATGTGTGCATGGTTGATCTTCTTGCCTGTGCTGGTATCTTGAGGACACCCTAAACTTTATCATTGAGATATGAGTTAAATCTGTGGTGGTTGTATGGATGTGTTTTCTTGGTGCCTCTAGATAACATATGAATATAGGCTTATGAGTATTTACAACGATGTTTTTTTTTTTTATCCTAAAAATGTTGTTCAACTTATGTTCTCTCAAACATCTATGCAAGTGGATAGGTGTGGTGAGGTTCAAATTTGGTAAGGAGATTGATGAAAGACAAAGGAATTAAAAATATCCTTGGATGTAGTTAGATTTAAGAGCATAAAATGGTACATGCTTTTGTGTAGTAGACAGATCACATCTGTAGACAAAAGAGATCTATGAAAAGTTGGAGAAATTGGCCTAGAAGATGAAGGCAGCAAGGTATTTTCTAGATTTAAGATATTTACTTAATGCTGTGGAAGAACAGGAAAAAGAATTATTTCTCTGCCACCATGGTGGCAATTGCAATTGGTTTGTTAAACATGCCCCATGGAACAACTATTAGAGTTGTTAAGAACCTTTGAGTACGTGTTGATTGTCCCACTGCAACAAAATTTATATCCAAAATTGTCATGAGAAATTGTTGTGAGATGTGAACCACTTCCATCGTTTTAAACAGGGACAATGTTCTTGGGGAGATTATCGGTGATGCTAAATGAACAATCTGAAAAATAGGCTTGCACTATAATAATGTGCACTATGTCAGATTTCCAGTAATAATGAAGGAACATCCCTGAAAGCATAACGGAAGGGGAATTTTTGTAAGATGTTGTAGTTGTAAGTGTCCCGATAGACGTGCATGCAACACGTGGGGTCATAGACAAGGCACGTGATTTCACAGAATGGGCCTAAAAGAAATTTGGTCTCATAGAATGCCACGATTGCAGGATAAGTTAAAAATGGATTTGTTGAAAAGCCCTTAGAAACTTCTAAGAAAATGCAACTGGTGGGTGTTAACCCCAACTCCTCAACCTTTACTAGCACCGTCCTTGCATGAACCGAAATCGGAGTTTTGGAACAGGGTATGGACATCCATTAAAACATAACCGAAGGGGATTATTTGTTAGATGCTGTAGTTGCAAGTAGCCTAGGAGCCAAGTAGACACGTCAACCACTTCACAAAATACCTAAAAGGAATTGTGGTCTCAAGGACTGTTGTGAGCGCATGATTCGCACAAAATGGATTTGATAAAAAGGACTTCAGTAATTTTCAAGCAAATGTAGTTGGCAGGTGTGACACCAACTCTAGAACCTTACCTAATGTGCCAGAGTGGAAGCTTTGGAACGGGGTATGAAGAAAACTTACATAACAAATCATAATCTCATCCAAATGCCAATTTTATTCCTAAATAATTTAATTTTATCCAGAATTATTTGAGAAGTAGAAAATGTGTACCAGTTTTATTCTGGGCTTGAATATTCCTGTAAATATTGTAAAAATCCCTTCTCTTGCTACTCCGTTGCCTCTCTGATATATGCTGGATCGCTCCAACCCTGGCTAAAAATGTGCAGAGTTTGCGTTCTGTGTGGTAAATGATCCCTCTCCCTAATCCTCCCTTTCTTATTCACTTTTCTTTGTCGATTGTTCAAGCAGTGAAATCAGATTTCCCAAGCGGTGGAAGAAGATCAAATCTGATTCGTTTTTTTTACCTGCCTTCCTGCCACGTACAAAATTTCCTCTCCCTTTGTACCTCACCTAGCCACGTTTAAGGAAATTTCTATTTTTACAATAATTAATAACTAGCAATTGAACCCATAGGTTCAATGGGCACGCTGATAATTTTCCGAAGAAATTATAGAATTTGTTAGATGTATCTTGTAAAGTTTTAACATGTTTGGATTATTTTGTTGTTGTTGGCTATATGTTGTCTGACTTTTATTTGCATTTTTTTTTTTGGTCCCAATGTAGTTGATGTCAATTCCAACTAAGATCTCAATTATTTATGAAGCATGATCTAATTTATGACACTATAGTTTCTAGGCCATTAATTGAAGCTATGTCAAAAAACCTGAATAATACATCATAGCGTAACCTTTTACATTGAAGCTTATTTGAGTGTATATAATATTGCACACTCCTTAAAACTAAAAACCAAATTTCACTAAAACATGTAAGTCATAAACCCTAACCACACCACGTATCATGAAGTTTAAGTTTATTTAAATATAGACGTTTGGCCTATGTATTCTTGATTTCTTTGAAACTAATAAAAATATATGAGGCAAATAAACATATGGCAAATAAGTATAGGACAAAATAAACATATAGTAAATGGGTACATGTCAAAATATATCAAAATATAAGTATATGGCAAAATAAGCATATAGTAAATGGGTACATGTCAAAATAAATCCTAAAAAATAGAGGGAGTACCTTAAAAATTAAGGTAACAATCCCAAACACACAAAATTCTTCATGGCTTTTGAACCAGAGATTCAATAGTGAGTGAGTCTCATAAATTGCTTGGTGTTTATTTCATTTCATTTTATTTTATTTTATTTCTATTGATTATGATAAAGCATTTATCTTTGGTCTAACATCATTAACTTAAATAACTCCCCTTTCTCTACTTTTTTAATACATTTGTATGAGTTTTAATACTATATATAATTTTTTTTTATTGTCAATCATGTTATGAACAATTTACAAATTTTTAATAGATTTGTATGAATTTTAGTACTATATATGATTTGTTTTAATTATCAATTGATGCCATGGACAATTTACAAAATTAAAATCCAATGTATATTTGATTGACTTACAATAATAAAATTAGACTACATTTTCAAATTTAGGTAGCATTTATCAAGGATGTTTGTGTTGGCAAGAGACACTGTGTGGCTTCATGAGTGTTGTCATTGATAGCAACAAAGTTTATCCCACACATCTGCAGGACATGGTATGTCTAATCCGGAAGTCAGATTGAAGACTATCTTGGTCTGGTGAGCAAGAACAGAGCATGCAACAAGGTCCGACAATCATGTCCGGATCTCTCAGAGGAAGTATCTCAATAAAGTGCGGACTTGGGGAAGTCAAGAGGAGTACCATGACTGATACATTCCAGGGATTGAGCCTCCGGTGATGAAAGAGTGAAGAGAAATGAGCACCTAAGTATTGGGTTCCTGTTTGGCAGAATAGACTGAGGAATAACTGACCGACAGAGCATCACACCTTAATCCGGATGAGATATTAATGATGATCAAGTTTCTTGAGCTATCATTCATGATTGGCCGACATGATTGATGATTTCTATAACTATCTTTTTGATACACATCACTCAGTAAGCATGGATTCAGCCGACAGACCAGAGTTTGGAAATATCTTGAGTTTACCAGATGCCGACTAGAAAGATGATTGAAATCATTGATGCGGATATATATACCAGATTGATTTCTGTATAAAGAGGTGTGTGGTGTATTGTAAAGTGCGAAGAAAAGCATAGAGCAGTGTGGAAATAGAAATACAGATCCGGTATGTGACAGAACAGCAGCACTAAGGTAGAGGAAGAATGAAGTGCAGTAGATTAGTATATTGAGCTTAATTGGAACTGAACCTCAACATATGTGTATGCTTCTCATCAGTTCAAATACCTGGTTTCCTTCTATAAACTATTGTAGGCAGTGAGCCTCTTGTGTACGACCTTATTCTTTTAACAGAGGATACAATCTTGGGTTAATCACCCCGTGGTTTTTTTCCCTTAACAGGGTTTTTCACATCAAAAATAGTGTCATGTGTGTTGAAGTTTATTTCTGCTTCCATGGTTATGTATGCTTATATGATTTGATATTGCACTAATTGTTAAAGAAGAAAAGAAAGACAAATTATTAAGATAACTGATTCACCCCCCCTCTCAGTTATCAACAATTGGTATCAGAGCCAAGTTCCTTCTAACAAGAGTCTAACAGGTTGAGGAAGATTTGGGAATCTCAATGGATATGTATGGTATTAGGGAACAACTTCAGTCTACCCTAGATGATCTTGATCAATCTCACTCTGAAGTCAATGACTTGAGGGAAAGACTCAAACAAGCTGATGATTTTATAAATGAACTTAAAGAAAAACTAAGTATCTCAATGAAGAAAAGAAAGGAACTTCTTCAACAATTAGCAAGTCAAAATGAAGCCAATGATACTAATGAAGATCTGAATGAGAAAACCAAGTTATGTGAGAAGTTATCAAAAGACGTCATTATGGTAAGACATGAAATGGAATCAGGAGTTATGAAATTCCCCCAAGAAATTGAAAAGAAAAGAAAAAGTGAAAATAATCTAAAACAATCTCTCAAGGAGAAGTCAGAAGACTGCCACAAAATGGATAGAATAATTAGGCATCTAAAATCTGATCTTGAAGAAGCTAGAGACAATGAAGAACAACTTGAGAATCAGATAGACACTCTTAAAAGGGATCTTCAAACAGCAAATGAATACAAAGAGAAATTCAAGATAAGCTCTGCTCAACTTGAAGTTCTTCTTGAAAGCCAAAAGAGGGTAGATGACAAGCAAGGCTTGGGGTATTAGAAAGGAGAAAGCTCCGGATCTGGTCAGAAGAACTCTGGATTAGGAAATCCAAGGAACAGGCCTAGAAGACCTCCGGTAAGGCAACCAAATGCTCAAAGATATCCATCCTTCAATGGATACTGCCACAATTGCAATAGCTTTGGTCATAAAGCAAATCAGTGTAGAAGAAGAATGAATCAGACTAATTCATCCTTCTCCGGTCAGTGTTTTAACTGCAAGAAGTATGGTCACAAATCTCAAGAATGTAGAAATATGCAAATGAACAATTCATTCAATGGTAGATGCTTTGCATGCAATAGAATGGGACATATGGCTAATCAATACAGATCAAGAGGATATCAGTCAAATATGCAAAGAAATATTGTTTGCTACAATTGCAATAGATCCAGTCATATTGCCAAATTCTGCAAAAGTAAGAATTAGGATAAAAGGGGTCCGATGCATCATAATCAAAATCAAGAAAAAGGAAAAAGAAAAGTGAATGCGTATGAAATTCAAAGGGAGATGAACAAGATTTGGGTAAAGAGAAGTACAGAAAATGTTGGGGATGGATCTGCACCAGAATCTGGTGCTGATATTCCTTCCAGAAACTAAATAAGATGAGCTCTGGCTCAAGGGGAGTCAAGAAGGAAAACAAATTCCCCCAGCCAGTTAATTGGTGCTTGAAATTGGCACAAGAAAAATTGCGGATTAAAGGGTTCTCAGAGAAACATCTAAATAAGCTTTGCTAAAGATATGGAAGATCCACAAGAAGTTTAGAAGAGTTTTATCTTCCAAAATTGATCCGGTTTAACAGTCATCCGGTAAGAAGCAGGATTTTCACAATTAGATCCAGTATGATTCAAAATTAAGGAATCTTGATTTGCGGATAGATGAAATGATTGGAGAAAGGAAGATAGATTATCATTAATCACCAAGAATAACTCTGATCTTTCTTAGAACAAGGAGAACAAGGCAACCGGAACAACTTAAGTTGCGTATTTATTGCAATGTGGAATTAGGGTTTGCGCAGAAATATAAGGGTTCTCTTATTGAACATTTGCTCATTTACATTTGAGAAGAAGAGAGAAGGAGCTCTGCAACAAAATTGTCTCAAACCTCTCAAAGATCAACTGCAGAAATTGATTCATCCAGCAATCCAATCCGACTCATATCGTGAGCCCTAGAAGCATAAAAGGTATTTTCCGCTCTTGAATATCTCTTTCTGAATCTTTGAAAGATGGCTACTCTGAATTTTGTGAAGATTGCTGATAGGCCGCGCCTTAAATTCAAAAAAACATCCCAATAAATCCCTAGAAATTGATCCCCTAGACGCATTTTCTAGCATTCCACATGTAGAAGATGTTAGGGTTTACATACATGCAAACATTGAAGAATTTGGGGAATCCAAGCTGATGGACATCTACCACAAGGAACTGATAAATGAATCATTTGAACTCAAACCTCAGTACAAGGCCATCCGGGATAAGCATTTTGGGCATTGCATTCATTTCCCCTATTTTGCTGAAGATGATTGGGTCCGGTATGTTCTGAGCAGAATGCATGACAACTTTATGTGGTTGATGAGGCCATTCAAGATAACCAAGGATGCAATTAGGGCGGTAACCGGATTGCACTCATCTAGTGGGTTACCTGTTCTCAAATAGGTCAAAAACCAAACTGTGAGTGAGGCTACCGGATCAAAATTTGACAAGAGAGCAATGACAATAGAAGATATCTTTGATCCGGATATCAAGTTTGCCTCCATGATAATTGGTTACAAGATATATCACTCTAACAGGGAAATTCAGTACCCAGAACTACAATTTACACTACTTATCAGATGCTAAGAGAAAATGCTAACTATGATCTTTGTGAGTTTCTCCTGAACCAACTGTTAGAGAATATACAGAAAATAAAGAAGGATAAAAAGATTTCATTCAAGTATGGTGGCTTGATACTTTGCCTATTCTTCTACTATATGAATGAGCTACCCGGAACTAGTGGCTGGATATGGCAAAATGACAGGTCGGTTGCCATTCAAAGCAGAGATTACATGCATGGGCTTGGTGATGCCAAGGCTCAAAATACAGCTCTCTGGGGATACTTCAAAAACTTCCAAGGCATGATGCAGGCCAGAGAGAGAATCCCCCAATCCCTAATTGAAAAATATAAGGATACAGTGTGCTTCATGGTAGACACTAATCAATGCCTAATGGAGGTAGTGGAACCGAGAACAATGTGGATCATGCCAATGGGCTATGAGGTGGATGAGAAAATTTTGGAACTGCATATCCAACACCTACTAAGTCAACCTAAGGACCCTAAGGCAGAAAGGTTTGGAACCTTCCAAGAGTTGAGTGTAAGAGTTCATGTTGAATTAAGACAGCCTGAGATCAAGAGAAAAGTGAGAAGGGAAGTAGAATAATTCACCAAGAGGCATGGAATATCAAAAGAGGCACTCGATGCCAATAGAGAGAAAATGAAAAGGGCAGAGAAAGAAAGGCAAGAAACAGAAAAAGAAAGTGCTTCGGTGCAAGCCCCCTCCCGGATCAGATCCTCCAAAAGTTTTGCACCTGCCACCTCTAAGAGCCAAAAGGCATCAAAACTAGAAGCCCAGACATCCGGAAAGGGAGAGAAGAGAACAAAGAAAAAGGCAACAAGGTCCTATACAAGTCAGAAGGATGATGAAGAAACAGAATCTGATGAGGAGATCAAGAAAATGAAGAAGAAAAAAACATCCGGTGAACCCTCTACCGGTCATAAAAAGGAAGAAGAGGCAGAAGAATTCGTTGAAAGACCTACTCTTTGCATTGATGATATCATCAAATCAGTCACTGTGGATGGGAACTTGAAACCAATGACTGAATTTTATGATGATTATAGTGAAGCTGATCAAAAGATCCTACAAGAAGCCACAGTCAGGTATCTAAACATCTATAACAAAGCATTCATTGAAATCATCTCCGTAATTCCTAAAAGCCTAGAGAAAGAACTTAAAATAAGAAAGAACAATGCTAAGGAAAAGGACTTGGAGATCTAGGAACAGATAGCCATTAAGCTCTATCCTTCCATCACTCCTAAGCAAATGAACATGATCTTCAAAGATTGCAAGGATGAGTTTCGAAGCAAAGCTAGAATGAACCAGCTTATGCTTGGAGAAACTGACAAAGTGGCAAAAGAAACAAAAGATACCTTCTGGAATGATTTTAAAAGATTCAATATTCCTGTTATAGAGGACTTAGGTGATGAACCTTCTGTCATGGATGATAAAGGACTAAGTACATCAAAGGAAAATCCTACAGAGAAAACTGCAGAAGAATCAAAGGAGATAGGTGAGAAGAAAACTAAGGATCTGGATTCCTCTGCTCCGGAAGAGGAAGTCCATGAAGAAGTAAATATCTCTCATCCGGATTCTCCAACAGACTCCGGATCTAAAGGAGAAGAAAGAATAGAGGAGAAAATAAGTCAAGAAGAAGAGGTAAAGGGAAGAGAAGAAGATCAAACAAAGAAAATTCCAAGAGACAGTTCTGAGGCTGAAGAAGGGAAGAAAACTCTATCTCCGGCAAGAGACACTACAGAAGTAGTCAAAGACTTTTTGAAAAAAGAAATGACGGAATTAGATGAGCCGGAGCTACTTCAAGGACCATTCAACTTTGATTCCCTTTCCTCAGTTCAAACAATGAAGATAGCATCCTTTGCTCAAGCAAAGGCAAAAGAAAAAATTCTAAAGTCTCACATGGAAGACTGTGAGCTAATAGAAATTACATCCGGTGTATTGGAGAAGATCATGCCATCCTTCCAGAAGGATCTTTCGGCCTCCTCATCCGATAATCTAAAATCTCTTGTAAATTCTGTTAATACACATTTTGATTCCTTAAAGAAGTCAGCTAAAGAAAAAGTTTGGAAGGAGTTTTTGGGAAAAAGATTCTCTGAAGTACAAGGGCTAATAACAAATGATAGGAGAAATATGGATATTGGGATAAAGAGCTTAGAAAATGCTCTTAAAGATGGCAGAGAAATGTATAAATTTTGTCTATCGTGGTCTAAAGTGACAAAAGATATTGAAAAGAAAGTGAAAGAACAAGAGGGTAAACTGTCAAGTTTATCTTAAAATTTTGACCCTCACCACATCCATAATAAACCAAGAATGTCAGACTATTGCCATTCTAAATGAACTAAAGAAACTTGAAAAGGAAAGGACGAATATAATAAGTAGGATGGGTGAACTTAGAGGGATCATTATCCCTAAGTTAGAGGCCATGCATGAGGCTCTAACTGATGCTCAGACCATAGCCCGGAGCAGTGATCCGACAGATCTAAAGAGGGCAGAAGCTTTTGCATCCTTGTTGAGTGGTCACATCTCAATTTTGGACAGGATAAAACAGAGTTGAACAACAAAATTTGTCTAGTTGAAGACAACTTTTGCAGATATACTTCAATATATGTAAGTATAACATGTATATATACTTATGCGGCTAAGTATAGTTGGATTTTTGGAAATTTTGGTGTGCGGATTCTACCCTTTGCCACTGATGTCAGAGGGGGAGTGAGTAGTAGTGAAAAAGATGGAATCTAACTAAGGGGGAGCTCCGGAAAAGTGTACATTAGAACATAGCATCAGCCAAAGGGGAGTGTAGAGTGACACTTAGTCATTTTTCACTAAGTGTTGCCATAAATGCCAAAGGGGGAGATTCTTGGCAAATGACATTGTGTGGCTTCATGAGTGTTGTCATTGATGGCAACAAAGTCCATCCCACACATCTGTAGAGCATGGTATGTCTATACCGAAAGTCAGATTGAAGAGTATCTTGGTCCGGTGAGCAAGAACAGAGCATGCAGCAAGGTCCGACAATCAGGTCCGAATCTCTCAGAGGAAGTATCTCAGTAAAGTGCAGACTTGGGGAAGTCAAGAGGAGTACCATGACTGATACATTCCAGGGATTAAGCCTCCGGTGATGAAAGAGTGAAGAGATTTGAACACCTAAGTATTGGGTTCCTGTTTGGCAGAGTAGACTGAGGAAGAACTGACCGACAGAGCATCAAACCTTAATCCAGATGAGATATTGATGATCAAATTTCTTGAGGTATCATTCATGATTGGCCAACATGATTGATGAATTCTATAACTATCTTTTTGATACACATCACTCAATAAGCATGGATTCAGCCGACAGACCAGAGTTTGGAAATATCTTGAGTTTTCCGGATGCCGACTAAAAAGATGATTGAAATTATTGATGCAAATATATATACCAGATTGATTTCAGTATAAAGGGGTGTGTGGTGTATTGTGAAGTGCGAAGAAAAGCGGAGAGCAATGTGGAAATACAAATACAGAGCTGGTATGTGACAGAACAGCAACACTAAGGCAAAGGAAGAATGAAGTGCAGTAGATCAGTATATTGAGCTTAACCGGAACTGAACCTCAACATATGTGTATGTTTCTCATCAGTTCAAAACCCTGGTTTCCTTCTATAAACTATTGTAGGCAGTGAGCCTCTTGTGAACAATGTGCTCGAGCAGTGAGCCCTAATTGGCAAGTGTCATTTTGTACTACCTTATTCTTTTAACAGATAATACAATCTTAAGTTAATCACCCTGTGGTTTTTTCCCTTAACAGGGTTTTCCATGTCAAAAATATTGTGTCATGTGTGTTGAAATTTATTTCTGCTTCCATGGTTATGTATGCTTATATGATTTGATATTGCACTAATTGTTAAAAAAGAAAAGAACAACAAATTATTAAGATAACCGATTCACCCCCCCCCCCCCCCCCGTTATCAACAGTTTGTGCATAAAACAACTATATTACTATCCTTAAATCTCATAAAACACTTGCACTTTTAAACATTATTAAAAGATTTGATTTCATTTCCATTGATTATAATGACACATTTTTTAATCTTTAGTCTACTATCATTAACTTAAAATATTCCCTTTACCTTTTTAATACATTTATATACATTTTTTAAACCCAATTACTTTTCTCTTAACGGATGCATGAGGAACATCTCCTTCCCACGGTTCCACCTCGAGCCCCTGTTCACCCTTTCGAACAGAATTGCCCAAAGTTGTGCAGATTTTCTGTCATAAATATTGCACGGGATGGTGTACATGCAGAGAAAGAAAAATGTTGGAATATTTTTGCTCCTTGGCTCTCCCGTGGATTGCCAATGCTTCTTCAGGTTCGACCAATTTGTATAATGAAAAATCATGCTTAAACAAACATTCTGTGTGCATTGGGCAGTCATGATTTGAAGCGGCAGCATTTTCTAATTTATGGGCAGTGTTTTTTTTGGAGGTTTACGGTATGACTCTGCACCGTTTGGCAGGGGACATTTCAACATGAAACTTTTTCTGACACCATTTTTCCCCAGGATGAGAAAAACTAAAAGTTTCAAAAATTTCCTAGGGACAATTTTGGAGCATTAAATGCTCACATATAAAAGCCTATGGGTTAATAATTAAAATAACAATTTACTGTAAAAGTAAAAAGTGAAGGGAACACTTATCAGTGTAACTCATTACCAACACTTTTCCATCATTATAAATCCATTACCAACACTTTTCTCCGTGTGCTATCAATGTAAATTGTGAAGGGATCCTCTAGCAGCACATGATGGATTTACATTGGATTTACTAGAATGTTAATTGGTTGATTTTCCCTTAATTATTCTAGATCTAAGCAATTTATATGAATATTTTAGCTACAATTCATTACATCTACAAGTAAAAAGAATTACAAATTTAAAAGTGGTCCATATCTAGAATGGATCTAGAGCAATTGTGATTTGCCTAATTTTGTCTCAGAAAATATTCAATTTTTGGAAAGGAAATGTAAAATCTCTCCTAGAACCAATCACGGTTCTGGGAATGTAAATGCAATGGTAGTATTTGTAGCAATCCTTAAAAAATCCTGCTGTAAACTGGGCCGGATTACTGTAGTAAGCATGTCCATTGGTTCTAGGATGAAATTTGAACCAGTGTCATCATTGTGGTAATTGCTTTGCCTTACCTCTCAATCATCATTGTAATAATTGCTCTACCTCACCTCTCAGTCACACTTGCCGGGCAATAGGATCTCGATCTATGATTATGACAATATTGCTTCTTTTATTTTAACAAGCAGTAGAATCTGGAAGCCCAAATGGCTTTGAAATTAAGGGTTTGAGAAAAAGAAGGGCTTATTATCATGTCCCAGGCTTTGTTTGGTTGTTTTTATCTGGAAGCCCCAATTACGTCAAAAAAATGTTTACCCAATTTGGTTAGTTGTTCTCGTGTTTTTGAAATTTTATTGCTTGTAAACCGAGCACAAATTTCAGAGCTAAAACCCACCTGAGAATGGAGCTTAGATATAAAACTATCAACATGCCCATTGAACCTATGGGTCGAATTGCTTGTAATTTTCTGAGACAAAATTAGGCAAATCACAATTGTCAGATGGAATTGATGCAAAAAAATTCACCAGAACTTGCCAGGTTGATGGAATTGAAGCATTCCTCAATTACAAAAACAACCGAGCAGATTTATCAGAAACTTTAATCTGAAATACAAAATGATGATGTATTACACATAGATATTGGTATCATTATATAACTTTAAACCCACCCTTAATTAGGGGGCTCTCTATGCACACTATCCATTCTGAGATCCAAGCTTGTATAGCAGAGTCAGAATGATCATTTATACTTTAGACAGCCAAGCCCCCTTTGACATTTGCAGATTCAAAAATTTCATTACCTACAAGGCATGCATATAAAATTATCATCGATAAAGATTTCTAGAAACGGGGGAATAGGAGTGCTAATATCTACTAAAGAGTTTCCAAAACTCTATATTATTAAAAAAGATTCAATAGGCAGTGCTGCTTTCACATTAAGTGAAAGAAAACATAAAAAATCCATACAAAACCAACCCTATCCTTTTCACAGAGTATATTGTAATACCTCAGATGGTTTCTTAAGAGAATAGCTTGTGCTTGTTTCTCTGGGGGCTTTAGAGACGAGAATCCCAAAACCTTGACCTCTGTCTCTCAGTACCTATCAAATTGAATATTCAGTACTTCTGATAACCACATGCACTATACCATTAAAATGCATCAAAATACATGAAAAAGAGCTTTGCACATTTATCATCAGAGTAAACACTATGCTACCAAAAACTATCGGGATTTCACATACACACGTTCAACCATATGTTTCAAGCTTTTATTTCAATGGTACAAAGTTGAAATTTCATCTTTGAGAGCATCTTACCTTAAAAGCATCTTCATCTGTATGATCATCTCCTATATACAAAGGTAGTACATTACAATTTGCTAATCCTGCAAAGAATCAACAATGTAAGATAAGAGAGGTCCTTGCATAGGATGGATAAGCAACCGTCCAGTTACATGCTAAAGATCATTACAGATCAATAAAGTTTCAACAATCTATTCAATGGAACAAGAAGTTAAAAGCCCCAAGAACTGAAATACAATTTCAAAAGAAATAAAGATATAATATTAGCATATCCTTGGAAAAGAACTCACCAAGTTTCTCTAGTAAATATTCAAGGGCCTTTCCCTTATCCCATTTGATTGGTGGACGAATCTCTACAACTTGCATAAAAGAAACTTTCAGTATAAATGAATGTGAATTTTGTCACCACTCTAATATTTCATTGTAAAGCACAAGATACTCTGCTTCTAAAAGGCTTACCATTTTTCCTTCTGTTAAGCGAAATCTGGGGTACTCTTTCATTACACTGAATATTTTCTCTTTAAGTGCAATCCAACTCTGCTTCAAAACAATTTGCAAAGCATAAGCACTCTTGTTGTTCTCATGTAAGAGATAAATGGTTCTCATTTAAGGTAGTTCACATGCACCACGAACTTCCTTTCATTATAAACACTCTAATTCTCATTAACTAGTGTTACCAAGTATTTATTGGAAACAAAAGTTACATGTCCAAACCTACCTTCTATTTAACATTTGCGATAATGGACAGAAACACAGAATCTGCTGAACAACCATCATCGATCAACCAAAACAAAATCTGATGAAACTCTATCAAACATATGCATTGAACACAATCTAACTAAATTTAACTACTCTTTATGTTTTCTCCAATTGTCTCCAGATTTAACTAAACAACTGAAAACTAACCAAGCCAAAAAATTCTTACGAGATCGTATTAAACATATTCATTCAATATAACCAAACTAAATTTAACAAAGCCCTTAAACAATTTAATGTCTACTGCATTCCGTTAATTTATCTAAATTATTTAACCAAAAGAGAATACCTCCGTAATTGCAGGGGGGAGGAGATCTATGAGGTTCGAGTCGCTCTACACGTCTTTCTAGGGCATTATAATATTCTTGAATCTGCCACAAACAATGCAAATTTATGTAATTCGTGATTAGATAAAGAAAAAAATAGAAATTTAAGCTAGCTGAAGGTTAAATTTTTCAAAGAAAAAGAAAACTTGTTTTTGTGACAGGGTTTTATAGATTTTAAGTTTTATTTTTCTTCTTTAATAAAATGTGAAGGTTAAAGGACCTGTGAGGAAAGAGCGCTGTGAGTAGACCACAAATCTTTCCATGCGAACTGTGCAATAGCAGCGCCTGTCACTGCAAACCCTGCCGCGAAGGAAAGTATACGTGTTCGCAACATTTTGGTCCTTCCCTGAGATACCTTATGAAGGAGGAGCTCCAACAGGGGCGAGTAGCATTAGGGTTTATAGGTATGGCCTTCCCCTACTGCAACATAGCTCTAAAATTTGTTAGATTTGTGATCAGGAACATTATAGGCATCTTGTTTGCCCTTGTTGACCTATGCTTGCTCATCTTCCCGTTGGCACTTAGACTGTTAATTTAGATCCACTCTTAGAGCCCACACTCGATTCGCTTTTGCTACTAAAAATGAAAAAAGTATTGGCCTAGCGACAATTTCATGAACATAAATTTTGCCCGTTGCTTCTAAAACTCTAGATCTCTCTGCTCAAACTCATCATCATCTTAACCTAAACTTCTATGCCTGCCTTCATGCCACCGCCCTCTTCATAGCTGCTCCCTGCATTCACTAAAGAGAAAAAATAATAAAATAGGGCTCCGTATGTGCTTATGAAAATTAAATAAACTCAGATATGCGATGGATGAAAGTCATAAGGAGAAGCTTCCAGCCTCTTTCACTGTAGTTTCCAATAGACAAGAGATTCCTCGCCACGTCATTCCAAATTCAATGGACAAGATACTTTCCATCGTAGTCTTTTCAATCCTTACCATTCATTTATATAATTCAGGTAGTGCTTCTCACTACAAGAAGGCTTATCAGCGTAATTAATAATACATGGTAATCATTATATAACAAAAGAAATATCATTAATGGCTATTAATGGTTTAAAATATCATGGTAATTTATTTTTATTTTTTAATATAAATAAGAAAATAATAGTTATATTTGTTTCAAATTATTTTAAATAATAATAATAGATATAAAATATTACTTAATAAAAAATATTGTTTAATAAAATTTAATTTATAATTTAAGACGAGAGCTATGGCAAATTGGCTTTGAAATTCTCCAAAAGGGAATCTAAGGCATACATAACATCAATGCTTTTGAGAATGAACATTTACACATATAACTATAGTGGCATCGTTACCCTATATTATATTCCTACAATGTAGTCATGTTGTGACAAATATAACCTACCCTATATCTATATATAGACCATGATTGATTGTGCTAAACCCGCATTTCTAATTCACTAATGACATTATATGAATAATTATTTGTTTTGTTTAAAGATTGCTATCCCTATTTATATAAATTTTTGAATCTAATTCTTATCATAAAAACACACATTTACCATAAGGTGTAAAGGAATCAAGAGATCATTCAAAAATAGATAAAAAGGTTCACCAAGAAACATCGGTGTTACAATAGTTACGGTAAGGTTGGGCCTTGCATCCCCTCCCCTTAGATTAGATTTTCTCATGAAAGTCCCTAAGGTTTGGAAAACTCAAGGCCCAAAGTAGTGCCATACATATTCGTGTTGAAACCAACAAATCTCGCTAACTTGGTTATCAAAGTAAATTAGATGGTAACTAATATCGAGGGAAACATTTTCTCCATGAAGTGAGTAACCATACCCAAGAAGAAATCAATCACACACAATGGAACATTTTATACCTTCAATCATATTGCATGAGTGTGAGAACCACAATCATAGCTCATAATTTGCTTCAAGGCCATACAAAATAAGTTACACCATTATTCACCAGGACTTCAATAACCAATTGTTGTTACCTTTATTTTAACTAATTTCCAACCAACAATAGTCCCCATAAATATTAGTATATTAAAATTGCAATCAATTAGGGTCGTGACATTCTACATAGCTCAAGTTGTTAGATTGCCAAACTCAATAACATCCCATATTTTCTCAAACATTAGGAGTGTATTGTTCATCTACAAGCAATAATTTGTATCTAGCCATGTTTCCTTGCCTCTTCGATCTTACTAGTATTTAACCTTTATATACTGGTTGAATATGGAAAGCACTTCAATTTGGAAAGACAGGTGGGGCAACCAACAAATGTAGTTTCTTGAAAAAGTCTTATTGAAATATAAAGAGTATCTTAATTGGGGAATTTGGTCTATAGATTTCCCATTTTGTATGGAGAATAGTTGTTGCCAATAAAGAGTGCACACCACTTATCAATATTTTATTAGTACTTGTGTTTGTAAATACTATTGTGACCAGCATTTTTTAAATAGTTATTATTAGTTGTTCCTGTCAACAAATCATAAGCTAGGATTTTTCTATCCAAAGAAAACATTCATTTTATGTAAAGTTAAGATGTAGAATTTTTAACTCAAAATATTTATAATTGGTTGTAGAGTTTCACATCTTATTCCAGCTTTCAAGTTATTCAACAAAAATAATAATTACTATACTAATAAAAGTATTTTATTGTGAGACCTATAAGTGGAATACTACAACATAACAAGGCAGATTTTTGGTAAATCACATATTTTTAGAAGATTTAATCCATTGCCTACAGCCCACGAGAAAAGAATTCTTTGATTTTCCACAGGAGGAAATGGGAATTTACCCAACAATCTTACAAACGTAAAGATCAAATTTAAAGCTCAAAAGGGTAGATGGATGTACTTTGCAACAGTACCTTTTGTTTTCACCTAAAGGCCATAGGAAAATTCGTTATACGAATATTTTCATGTTCACTTGGGACCTCATATCAATACCATAATTAATCCATGGTTGTTTTTAAACATCATCCACTTCAACAGTCAAAAATCAATTTTGGCCAATAAAAATAGGATAAATATTTAGCACTTTTTATTATGGATGAGACGTAAAATTGCTATTAACTATTTGAACATTGAAGTGGATGATGTTTAAGTAGAGCCTTAATCCACATAATTATGGACTCCTTGAGCATCGCTCTCATACGAGTCAGTGCTTCAAATGAAATTATTAATAAGAAAATATTGTTGGGAAGAGAAGAATCAATTGATTTTTAGTCACATAGTTTGTACTCCTGAAAGTCGTTGTAAATGTAAACTTGTGATATGAATACAAACTCAAATTGAATTTTGGTTTTTGTGGAAAATTTTGTGTTGATAGTTGCTAGATTTGGCCATCTAATAAGACCCTCATATTTAGATTGCATTGTTAACCTCTTGCCCTATCTCTATGAACATGTTCCCAAGGCTCTTCTCCTTCCAGAGCTCTGATTATCCATTTTGTAACACAAGTGTTACACCTTGGATCCTCGGATCCTTCAAACCAAGGCCACCTTTTTCTTTACTCAAACAACACCAATCTCATTTGATAGCATACCTTTTCCCTTTCCCTTTACCATCAGACCACAAAAAACCCCTAATAAGCTTTTGTATGCTTTCAATTTGAACATTTGAAAGTAACCACATAGAGGCATAATATATAGAATAGGTTGAAAGGATTTTTTGACACACTTGAGTTCTCCCAGCTAGTGAAAGATCCTATTTGTTCCAATTTTTTAGTTTCAATTCTATTTTTGAGTACATCTAATTCAACATCTTGTTGAGAGTAGGATCCACAACAAAGGGGATCCCCAAAAACCTAACCTGTCTATGGGTCCCTCCCCATTCCCATTTATTCTGCTCTAACCAGCCAGGGGGCTCCTCTTGCCAACTGAGAAGAATAGACTTATTAAATGAGATATTATCTCCTAAGGCTCTACAAAAAATATTCAATCCATGCTCCATAATGTTGGATTTAGGATAGACAACTGAGAGGGGGGTAAATCAGTTGTCACCAAAATCCTATTCCTTATTCACTTTAAAACCTTCTTATAATTCAATAGCATATCAATGATTCAATCATGAAAGCATAATGCAATAATTCAAGAGCAGAAACAAATTCAACACATATAACACCAAGATTTTAACATGGAAAACCCGGTTAAGGGAAAAACCACGGGGTGACTAACCCAAGATTGTATTCTCTGTTAAAAGAATAAGAAAAATAAAATGGCACTTGCCAGTTAGGGCTCACTACTCGAGCACACTACTCACAAGAGGCCCACTGCCTACAGGAGACACACTGTCTATAGAAGAATATGAGTATTACATACTTGAACTAGAGATTAGCATCTTTACTATGCTTGAGTCAGTTCCATTTAAGCTCAACACTTCTGCTCTGCTTTTCTCTCCTCTTCACTACCACCTTCTCATCATGACCACAAGGATGCATTTAAATGACTTTGCAACTCTTATATATACATGACATCAACTTTGGAATGATCATCAAAGTCGGCACAACATACATTTATTTTATTACAGAGCAATTACAAAAATACAACTTGACTTATTACAAAAACTTCATGAGCATCACTACACTATTGGCCATACATAGCTGGGACTTCAATCTTCTTCGAGGAACATGCCATGCTTTGCAAAACATCTTCAAGATCATCTGCAACATGCGTAAATCATTTGGTCGGCCAAGACTAAGAAGAACACCATCACCCAAAGGTAAATCTTCAATTATGATCTCAATCTTCAATGCGGACCGCCAACACAAACTAGACACAATCTAGAGACCCCCACAAGCTTGCTTGAATCACCAAGAACATCTGCACCACTTCTACTTACTATAATCATTCACATCTTCATCTGGAACCTCAAGAACACAGTCGCCCATCACTGTCACATTAGAAGGATTACTTTTGGACCTCCAAACCATGATCCAATTGAGTTGTCAATTCACATTAGCCTCCCAAACATGCCACCAGATCTGTAGAACATGATATTGTATTTCTAGATCTCACCGGACCTATTTGTGTCACTCTGTCACCTCTAAACAGTTGCCAGAACCAGTTTTACTCTTATGGCCATAACTCCTCCACATTTTCATGCAAACCTCTCAAATCTTGACTAGATCATCTTCAAACACATATCTACAAACCCTTTGATGTGCATACTCTAATCTTTATCTAGCTGGGATCTTCACTTCATAGAGCTTCACAGTCTTCACTGTTCTTCTCTATTTCTGATAGGACTAATTTTCTCAATATCCTCAGCACACAACTCATCCAATCCTTGACATTAATACAACAGGAGAATGTTGACATCAATGACAACACCGGTTATGCCCATACTTGCAACACATAATATTCAAATTATTTTCCTCAAGCATTGGGTATAATGTTGTATCATTAACAAATTGCATGTTCAACAACATGCAATCATCCAGTAACCTAATACCCCTCAATCTACCTGATAATCTTTCTATTCTTAAAATGTAGTGTAAGGCTTCAGAGGCTATTACAAAAAGAGCAGGAGCCAAAGGACATCCTTGCCTAATAGACCTCTCCATTATAAAAGGTTCAGTTAAAGAGTCATTGATATCTATTTGAACATATGCATCTCTAAAAAGCGTGTTTACCATACTACAAAATTCCTAGGGGAACCCAAAAACCTTTAACACAGTTATTACAAAAGTCCACTCCACAAAGCTATCATATGCCTTTTCAAAATCAAGAAGTAGACTACCTACATTCTGACCTGTTAATTTAGCCCAGTTTAAGGCTTCCCAGCTAGTTATCAAGTATTCTAATATGTATCTACCTTTAATCAATCATGTCTAGGTAAAGTTAATAATGCTAGGAAGAATGTCTATTAGCCTTCTTGCCAAGATTTTAGCAATAATTTTGTATGACACATTTAAGAGGATAATAGACCTCCAATTCCTCATGTTAGATTTGTCTCCCTCCTTGGGCAATAGCTTAATAATGCCCCTATTAATGTTATTTCCCAAAGATCCTTTGTTACATGCTTCCTGATACACCTCAAGCAAATCATCAACAACCCAAGAAATATTGACTTTATAAAACTCTACAGGTGAACCATCTTGTCCTGGGGACTTACCTTCTTCCATCAACAATATTGCATCTTTAATCTCTGCTTTAGTTATCTTTTGTTTTAACTTGTTATCTGTCTCCCCATCAATTTTCTTTGGGCATATGGAAGCACAAAGTTCCTCGGCTTTCTTGCACTCCTCATTTTGATCCTCAACCCTGAATGTAGCTCCTTGTAGAAATCTCTAAATGATATCCCCCGGGTCTTAGAATGTTGAACCTTTCTCATTGATAGGGCCCACATTTTCCTTTATGAATTTGGACCTTAAAAGTTCAAAGAAGTATTTCGATCCTCTATCCCCATCCTTAATCCAATTAATTTTTTCTCTAACTTTGGCCCCTTCAGATTTAAAGGTTTGAATTCTTCTGAGATTGTTTTTCACTTCTCCAAAAAGTCTATTTTTTTCATTATCACCAGGTTTCTGCAAGGAACCTCTAATTGTAGAAATTCTAGTTGCAGAGTCCTTTCCTTTTTCTTTCTGTCTAAGGCTATTTTCTTCCCAAAGACTTGAGATAGTCTCTTACTTGCATTTACAAAATCATTCCAAAATTGGATAGCCTCACCTTTAATAACCAAAGTCTTCATAATGCTTCTTAAATTACATACTCCATCCAAACAATCCTTATACAAAAGCAATTGTGTATTCAATTTAAAAAGATTATCCTTCCTGATGATATTCCTTTTTTCTTGAGGATCTATATTAATGCAAGCATGAGTGGGGTGATGATATGATAAGGTGTTAGGAATGACACTAACCACATTATCTCCTACTGAACTTTGGAAGTGAAAGAAGTTCTTGTTAGCATAATTCTTGTCCAACCTACAATATATCCTTTTATTGTCCTTTTGAGAATTCAACCAAGAGAACCAAATCCCCTGACTGTTGGTCTGGCATATTCTTCATTCTCAACGAAAAGAATTGCTCATTAACCTTCCATTTTGCTTGGTTGCCACCAATTTTATCTTCTCTATGTTTAACCATATTGAAATTCCCTGCCACAATCCAAGGGATCTTAGGTAGCTTCTCATCCATCTAGTTCCAGAGATCAATTCTCCCGCTATATTCATTGGGAGCATAGACATAACATATCCCAAAATATTTATCCTTTTTTTAAGAATAATCCAAATACACTTGTTACAAGGGGAACATCCATTCTGTGTAATACATTGACCCCATTTATTATTCAATAAAATTACATTTCCACCTTTACCTTTATCATGCTTGGAGTAAAAAGCTATTGCTTCTTTCCAAATAAATCTTAGGGAGTTTTCCAACTAGAACCCTATTGCCTTAATCTCTTGCAACAATAGACAATCCATCTTTCTATTTCTATTACAAAAACCTCTAACCATATACTTTATGTCAGGGGACTCAAGGCCCCTAATATTCCAACTATAACAGTTCATAGGTAGTATTTAAGGCCTGAAAGTTAGGAGATTTCCTTAAGAACTATTGTTACATAGTTTATCAAAGTATTTAGGCAATTTAGTGCCTTTTACTTTCTTCCCTGGGATATCTGTGCTATACTTCTTGTTTGCTTGTCTTCTCTTCCTACTAACTTCATCATTTTTAGAGAGTATTCTTCCCCACTTTGCAGGAATCTCTCTCTGCATCATTTGTTAGAGACTCTCTCTCTAACCCCTTAGGGTCAACAGTATGAAATCTAATAGGGGAACCAACAACATTAATAACCTTTTCCATTTCATCAGATAACAAGTTTTCCATAATTTTCATTAAGGCCAGCTCTTGTGCATTCTTCCTTTTCTTTGACTCAATTAGAATCACCCACTATCTTATCATTAGATAGGGTAACCTTGCTAACTCCTATTTTGATTACATTCTTGGTAATAGGATCCTCAAAACCATTTAACAAATTGCCCCAAATGTTTATTTATCTGAATTCCCATCTTTGGGGACATGATATTCTACAAAGTAGGGATTGCCAAAGACTTGTGTATCTTGATTCAAAAGGCCATAATTTGCATGGATCTCCTCTAATCTCTCCTCACAACACTGATCCAGAAAAATTGGACCACTACCCTCAGTAGAGAAATTGGTTAATGACTTAGAAACCACATCTGAGGGGCCACTCATAACACCACTGTTGTCATCAAGTTTGCCTCCTATATTCAATTTTCTAGGCTGTTCTTGATTGCCCTCAAGGCAGGATCATCATTTCCCCCCAAAGGAGTAGGGACCACATTGACTAGTAAGTCCCCACTCCTTGAGGAAAAATCATCATTCTTTTGAACACTAGATTCATGAAGAGTTGAAGTTCAGATTCTAAGTGGGCTTCATGAGTCCCATCACTAGATTCAAGAAGATTGGGCACAAACTTTTTATTAATTGCATTGTGTTGGAGACTGAGGTGGTCTTTCTTAAGGTGGCCATCCACCTTACACAAAAAACATGAGTTGAGCCCCCCCACCCCAATAACCCCACATTCAAATATCTTCTCCCCTGCTCTTATTTCTAAAATTTTAGGGATATCAACCCCTGTATTTAATGACATAAGAATTCAAACATCCATATGGGACAACGTAGCCCTAGTCTCATCTATTTTCATGACATTAACTAGGGCTAGAAGGCCTAGAATTATTCGAGAAGATTTTTAATCAGTAACCATCTAGGAATAGAACAAAATATAATTTCTTGTTGGGAAGCATCCAATTTCCATGGAAATGCTTTAAACAGGGTTTGACCTACATTCCAATGACTTCTTTCCAAAACTTTTTTCTGCATTGCGTGGTTCCTCATTAAAACCACAAAAATCCCCTTGTTCAATAGTCTACAAAAGAAGACCTGAATGCCAAGTTTCCTCCCCCAAACTGAATTTATCCAATTATCCAAGAACCTCCTCAAGGGGGTTTTTTCAACATTCAAACAAACCAAAAAAAGTGCTATGTTTTTCAATCTATTTTCTTCATCCTTAATAGCATTCTCCATTTCTAAATTAGGGCACAAGATTATTTTACGAGGCACAAAAAGGGGCTTACCTTTCTCCTCTTCTCTATTATTCTTCTCTCCTCCTCTGTCAGTGAATTAACTTCTACTTCTAAGTATCCCTCACTCCTCTCTGACCTTGAAATGAGCATTTTGGGCCGGAGTCTAGGCATCTTGAAGGTTTAGGGCTTTACAGAAGGATTTTTTTTCATCTATATCTTCTTTCGACCCCTCTACCAATGTATTACCCTTCTCCATAATTTCTCACGATCGAGGAATTAATGCCTCGGTCGGAGTAGTACTACCACTTCGGCTCAAGAGCACAGGAAATCACACCTGATATTAAAGTCTATTCCCTCCAAAACACACAGGTGAGAAAAAAGTTTAAAATTCTCTATTCTTCAACTTGAATATATTAATAATATGTGATAGTATGATAAATTTTTTGACATGACTTAAACTTAAAGTGGCAATAAAGTTCAAATTAAATATCACTTATATATGGTCAAAAAGTGTATTGACTACATAACATACCTACTTATATGTAGTGTATTTTTACCCATGTGCATGTTTAACACATTTAAAAAAGTTATGCAGGCTTATTCTTGTTGGACAACAATTTGTAATACATGGTTATAATTTGATTACTACAAACATGCATGCAATGTTTAATTCTAGCCAATGACAATAGTGAAGAGATATCAAACTATTAAATATTGTGGATTTTGGGATAAATCCTAATTATCACTTAATTCTATACATTCCTAGGTGGAACTTGAAAATTATTTTGTGGTTCATATCTCAAAGAGAACGTTGACCTAAAAGAAGCTTTCATGTTTAATATAATAGAGTAAAACATGAGTCACACCTGAGTCCATCCCAACTTTTGATCTTATAATTAACAAGATGCTCAATAGGCTTACAACTACTATATGTGTTAACCAATTCAACTATCATGGATCCATGCTTGTGAGCTCTAGATTCTTTAACAACAATGTTTGTAAGATGAGAACCAAGAGTGTGTATTCTTGCATATGCTTTAAAATAGGGTATCATGGTATCTATTGCTCTAAATCTTGTCAATAACTTTCAACTAATTTATTACCCACTTGTATCATATGCTCCTAATCAAATGAATTGTGTTGCAAAACTTAACTAAGAGGCTTACTTATGTACTTGCAATGTGTAACTTTTGATATATACCTAACATAATTTCCCTTAAGGTGAATGTATATAAATCTAGATTCTCGATATCATGTCAAATATTGAGCCTTATATATTTTATTAAAATTCCGATGGTGATATCAAGGATGAGATTGTACCCCTTTGTATCTAATTTATGTTATTGAATGATCAGGTATAGAAGGAGATGACCATATTGAATCTTTTATCTTGCACAACTTAACTAGGAGGCTTACTTATGTGAGCAATGTGTAACTTTTGATATATTGATATATACCTAACATAATTTCCCATAAGGTGGATGTAACTAAATCTATTCTTGATATCATTCCAAATATTGAGACTTATATATTTTATTGAAATCTAATGATGATATCAAGGATGGGATTGTACCCCTTTGCCTCTAATTTTAATGAATTATTGAATTCCATGATAAATCACTATAGACCATTGCTAAGTCTAAAATAGATGTTCCAAATAAATGTTTAGGGTTCCAATTTAGGGTTTGATATAAACATTTTAGGGTTCCAAAATAAATGTTTAGGGTTACAATTTAGGGTTTGATTTAAACGTTTTAGGGTTCCAAAATAAATGTTTAGGGTTCCAAATAAACATTTAGGGTTCCAATTTAGGTTTTGATATAAACATTTTAGGGTTCCAAAATAAACGTTTAGGGTTCCAATTTAGGGTTTGATATAGATGTTTTAGGGTTCCAAAATAAACGTTTAGGGTTCCAATTTAGGGTTTCAAATAAGTTCATTTTAGGGTTCTAAAATAAGCATTTCAGATTTTCACATTTTAGGGTTTTAAAATAATGTAAGTTAGGGTTTGAAAAATAAAAAATAGGGTTTCAAATTCTCATATTAGGGTTTGGCAATCAATTGTTTTTCTTTCAAAATGGTATTTTAGGATTTTAAATTCGCATACATGTACAAGGGTTTCAAAATTTTGCAAAAAAACTCTCAATTTTTCCATTACAATTTTGCAAAAAACACTGGTTTAAATCATATAATTGCAAAAACACACTAAATTTCTACATACAATTTTGCAAAAAACCATGAATTTTCATGTTGCAATTTTACAAAAAAAAATGAAAATATGCAAGTTAAATTCTTGACATACTTGGTAATGCTGGCATGGATGGTCCAATTTGTTGACAAGTGGCGAGTTGGGGTCATGGTGTGTGCAAAGGTGGCGAACTGGGGTCTTGGCGTGGGTCTCTATCGTTGAAGGATGAAGGTAGTCTATTTCTCTGTTCATTAGTGTTGCTCAGGAGTATCATGCCTATTGAAAATGACTACGAAAGAAGACATTTCACATTATATTATATTTTAACATAAAATAAAATAACATCTTAGTTCAAAGATTTTCTTTGAACGAAGATAGTTTTTTATTGTTTCCCAATCATTAAAATAGTATCTTCATTCAAAGATCATCTTCGAACAAAGGTATCTTCATTCAAAGAAAAATCTTCGAACCAAGGTAGTTTGGAAATTTTTTGCCCATCCTCCATCAAAAAACTAATGTCGCAAGTTTGGGACCGAGTATTGTGGGATTACCCTATTATATGGTTTGATTATTAGCCACACCGTAGTATGAGTATTGATTGGTAGAATTAGTATGCCTTGATCTATTTTCATATTTGACATTACCCATGCAATGGGAGTTCCTAGATGTGTGAGTTCTTCATTGATAGGTTTTATATAAGGATCTTTTGATTGCGGTTTATGGGTTAGATATGTTGTTGGTATGAGTTTACTGATGTTGTTGATACCTAGGAGGTATGGATGGTTGGATGCATTAGCATTTGTTGTGGGTGTTATTTCCAGTCATGTTAGTTTTTACCAAGTGGCAAAACCTTGGAGCCTTTGTTATCATTTGGATTTGATGTGTGTGTTCTTTGGATTGGTGGATCTTCACCTTGGCTTGTTCCTTTTCTTCCATAGGTGGCATGGGAGGATGAGAGGAATCATTGCTTGAGATGGTGGTCACTTTGGTTTTATTATAGGTATTTTGATAGAGCACGAGAGCATGTTGGAGATTCATGTGGTTTCATGTATGGCTATGATGATGTATTTCACTGATTGACCCTTATGCAATGTATACAACAAGTGGGAGAATATTAAGAAAAGGGTGTACAAGTAATGAATTATTTTAATAATATAAAATATATTTACTTGTGGTGCATCTAGGAGATGTGTTTAGCCATATTAAATATTTATTTGGGTCCAATTGTAAAGATTATGTAACATTGGTTAAATATTTTATGTGTGGGAGGCATAGGATAAATATTTAATATTAAAAAAACTTAGTATCAAAAAGTAAATGAAGGAGTCAATGGTTTTGTTTAACTCATGGTTTTAAGACACATAGTTTTTCCCATACTACAAGTTGTATTTGTGTGAGTTTGAGTCTATAAAAGCAAGCACATGGTTAGTGGTTGGGTTGGCTGATTGAGTGAGTTACCATTGTATTGAGATTTCTTGTGAGTGCATATATGAAGGTTGCATGGGATGTGTGGTTACTTGCTTGGACACATGGAGGATGTATTGGAGGAGATTGATGTTTCAGAAGTGATCATGGAAGCTTTGTAAGTATATTGTAATGTTTTATTGCTAAATAATACAATGAGTGTGGATGCTTTTGGAGGCTAGGTTTCTCCCTCTTGAGGATTTTCTCAGGGTATATCTTGTGTTATCTTGTAGTATGATTTTTATCTTTGCATTAAGGTTATTTTGTAAGCTTGTATACATCATGTTCTCTCATAGGGTTATCTAGGAAATGGTTTGGTCAACTTGTAATTTCCTAATAAATGTTGGATAGGAGATATATTGGAGGATATTATACAGGTGATACATTTTTAAGGACTTGTGAGAATCCTACATGTTTTGAATGCATCTAACCAACTTGTTTTTGACTAATACTGTAATGAGCACAAGAGCCTTTCAATTATGTTTAACCCATTGCTTGTCTTCTACATTGCTCAGGTTGTTAGATTGCCAAACTCAATAACATCCCATATTTTCTCAAACATTAGGAGTGTTGTGTTCATCTACAAGCAATAATGTGTATCTAGCCATGTTTCCTTGCCTCTTCGGTCTTACTAGTATTTAACCTTTTATACATTGGTTGACTATGGAAAGCACTTCAATTTGGAAAGACAGACGGGGCAACCAACAAATGTAATTTCTTGGAAAAGTCTTATTGGAATATAAAGAGTATCTTCATGAGGGAATTTGGTCTATAGATTTCCCATTTTGTATGGAGAATAGTTGTTGCCAATAAAGAGTGCACACCACTTATCAATATGTTATTAGTACTTGTGTTTGTAAAAACTATTGTGACCAACATTTTTTGAATAGTTATTATTAGTTGTTCCTATCAACAAATCATAATCTAGGATTTTTTCTACCCAAAGCAAATATTCATTTTTTATAAAGTTAAGATGTAAAATTTTTAATCCAAAATATTTCTAATTGGTTGTAGAGTTTCACATCTTATTAGGGCTTTCAAGTTAATCAACAAAATTAATAATTACTATAGTAACAAAAGTTGTGTAGCAGCAGGAGTCTCTGCCAAATGTTTCCAGCATAGAGCAAGGGAAAAAACTACTAATTGGATTATTTATGTTCACGCTAGGTCATTGTTGTTGCCCTTTCAGAAGGGATTCCATTGGCTTTTATCTTAACGCATGAATGACTGTAGAACATTAGTTGACCCATATTAAGATTGTGACCATCATGTTTTTTATGATGCCTACTTTTCCCCTAATTAATTTAAACATGTTTGTTCTTATCCTACTTTTAGTTTGGCTTATTCAATGTGAAATATGATGGCAGACAAAAGCTTTGGTGAGTATTCAATTTAAAAAGCTTACTGCTATTATTGGATGGTGAGTGCCTCTAGGAATATCCCTGGTATGACTGGGTTCTAAGTGAACTTTCTTAATATGGATAAGTAAAAATCAAGGGTATTGGTGAGGCAATCTTTGGGATTGAAATCCCATTCATTCCTAGACCAATTAGTTCAAGTGAATTGCCTTGGTGTGCTTGGTATTGGATAGAAGATTTTAAATTTGCTCTTTAAGATGTCAAAACACAAAACAAAATGTCACAAAAGACTGGGGCCTTGTCTACTGGGCTAAGATCTACTCCTATCATAGTGAGGATAAACAACAACAGAAGAATACAAATAGATAAATGAAGTGCTTATTAAAGAGAGGTACAACCATAACTTTTATATCTAGCAACAAAATGGAAAGCAAGAATTTTTTCTAAAGGCAATACAATTTGCACCTAGCAACACACTGATTCAGGTTTATGCACGAGAAAACATATGAAATGTCTTGGTGATAATTTTTATACACGTTCCAGAATAGATTTAAAATGAGTGGTACTGAAAAAATGAGATTCTTTTCATTAAGGTAGAGATTTTCTAGTGCCCAGTAACTACAAGCTGATTCCACAACATCTCTAAATGAGAAGTGAGTGAAACTACGTCAACAATGCACACCACTTGTTATAGTTTTCAAGCTCATGCAAACTATTGGAAACAAATAAGATCATGACTATATTTAGATGTTAGTTGGTAGTTGTGAATAACTGCCCAATTCATTGTATAAATGGGGAAAATTGAAAATGTTGTGAGACTTTTGGACACTTTAGAATTCATCAATGTAAAGAAGAAAGTTGTTTCATCTTTGTTGCATCTTTCCTGATATATTCTACTACTTTCTGGACTAAAGGTAATAGCTAACTGAGCTCTACTGCTTAGCTATAACCACTCTCTGAAGTTTGCATGGACTTCCATTTTAAATATAATATATTATGATTGCAGGTTGACTTCTAGCCATCTAAGTGCTCCCTAAAAGAGGGTCTTCCTAACAAAGTTGTACATGGAAATTTTGTGGAATACATAAAGGAAACATAAAAACTTATTAATATATTTGGTTGTGCATAAAATGATATGAATAATCACAAAAGACATTTCCACTTGCAAAAAGCAACTTGCCCTTCAATTCTGCCTTTTTTTTAATTTTTCCAGCAATGAACCCTGATATTGACAAGTTCACCTAACTTGAGAATGTAATCTGTCTGAAGACTACTTTGGACACCTCCCAGGGATGTTGCCTGCAAATACAAAGTAAGAATATAATTCATATCAATGTTGTAGATGCCTACTCACGCAATATCATAAAAAGGTCTCCTAAATTGAACACCAAACATGAGCATATCAAACTCTAGATGCACATGAATTTTCAAGACCTCCTCTTGTCTGCCGAGTGTTATAGGAATCACATTTTTGACACCTGTGTGCAATAATATGAAAATTGACTTCAGAGGTTACTCCACAGTCATTGCATATGATACATACCTACTTAAAGGCAAACAATGAAGTGAATAAACAACTCCGATAATGTATTTTTTCTCAAGTTCATTGCAAGCTAAAATCTACTTCCAGATCACATTATGTGAACATTAGTCATCTTACCATTTTGTTCTGGTGGAGTTCCGGCATAGGAGTTGCAGCAACCTACATAAAAAATGGAGCAATCAAAACTAACACAGAAACTTGCTAAAATGATTGACATAATCTAATAGCCAGTTTCCATATTTTGCTAAATCAATGTTGACATAAACCATACAAAAGCATATTGGAGCAAAAGTGGATTAAAATATATTCTTACATTTACATTGCAGACGGCCTTCACTTCTAGCAATTCAGACAACATCACATTTGTGAAGATACAATTTCTAGATAGTGTGCAAATCTGCAACTTGAGAAGCAATAGGCAATTGTAGAAATATCCTAATGAATTCAGTAGCACCAAGGTAAGAAGATAATCTACAAATCAAAAAGAGAGACAAGTTTCACAAAACATAATAAATATCCAATACACAAATATGCAAGATTGACGACAAAGGTGGTTTTATTTCAAGCTACTTTCTAAAACGAAGGAATTCGATACATTTTATTCACTGTTTACCGTGTAAATATCATCTTGGAAAACAACAACTCTACTCAGCATCCTTTAAATTGCCTCATTCAAGATGCCCAATTGGGTATGGTAAACCCTCTAATCCCAGTACATGGAGATGAATCATGAGACTATTAGGCTTTTACTGCTTGAAGAGCTGGGACGGTTTATCCTGAGAGCAGATGCAATATCCAGGACATGCTTAAAAAAACACCCAAATTTTGAAGAAGCCAAAATTGAAATAAAAGCATTAAGCATAGCCTGACATAGGTCCATCATGGAATTGAAACAAATCATATAAAGGAGAAAAGTGGGATGTTCCCCATCCAACCAATGAAAAAAAAGCAGTAGCAGGTCATCTAGGTCAAGGTCAGTGGAGTTTTTAAAGTCACCGTTTGAAAATGAGATGCCAACTTGCTGGGTCTATATATATATATCCTGTGCATATATGCATCATTCTTACGTATCCAAATGTGTATAGCAAATATGTGTATATATGTAGACACAAACCACCTGCCCATATACACACCCGCATATATAATCAAACTATCCACATCTTAGTATATATGCATGAGTATATGCTAATGTGGATATAATACAAATAGGTATAATACTGATGATATACATACAAACATGCCTAATACATAACTATAGACATAAAATCAAATGGTTTCTGACCTTTGAACAGAGCTACTTTCATGCATAAGTGAATTATATGTGAAACTAAGAACTACAATTGGGTATGAAAAATATGACAACATTGAATCTTAAAATTAAAATCTGCAAAATATTTACCTCAACAACTAGAAATCTCAAATATTGACAAAAGGTGAAACTATATTTGCCCTAAAATTCAAAAATCCTACAGAACAAATGCAAGAATTTTGCCAAATAATTGAAACAGAAAGCTGAAATATGTTAGAATAAAGAGCTTGAAAATTATTTGAATACTAAAATAGGTGCAATAATTAGAACACAACAAGTGAACAACTCAAAAGTCGATAGCATTGTAGAAAATAAATAGTGAAATTGGGTTAGAGGAAACAACATTCAAATTGTGAACACAATTTACAGCTAGTATGAAAACAAATGAGCATATGACAAAAGACAAAATTGATTAAAGCACTAAACAGAAATGGGGAGTTGATTTGATACTTACAACAGAAATCTTCAATCTAGTGACCGATATTTTGGAAAATCTGGCATCTGGTTATATCGGAGACAAGTTGGGCCCCCTCTGCCCCTATAATACACCAATGTAATTGCTCTGAAGTGCTCTTGCCTTGTTGTGTTTGATGAGGTCCCCCATATCCAAGCTCATGAAGACCACCTATTTTTTAATAATGCTCCTACACTACAAATATCAGATTTTTGAATGGGGTTTTTTGCTATTATGGTAGCAACTGCCCTATTATACATGTATATAAAATGTGGAAACATAGACAAAGGCACATGAAATGTGGACGAGCCTACACCTGCCGTGCAACAAACCCTCTACCATCAACACCTATCCTTTTGAAACAATAACCCATTTCAACAACAATTTCCATTTCAATTTCACCATGAACACAACAGTGCTAATGAAATTTAGAAAAAAGGCCAAATTCCCATTGTCACTATACTGAGCAAATAAGGGTTACCAAATTTACAAAAAGGTTAAATGACCATTGTCATTATTCAACCCAAATAGTTAACAACATGCTACAAAAGCAACTTATGAAATCTAAACCTAAATCAACATGATAGAATGATTGGTTCCATAAAATTTGACCATGGTATATCTGTAGCTACAGATGCCCTAAACTGACTGAATAAACTGTAATACCAAATCTCACATATCCTATGGAACACAAAACAAATTAGACCCATAAAAATGTCTCCCTTACATGTTGGGAAAATAATTAAAAAACCCATAGAAGCACAGCACCTAAGCCTGCATTCTTCTTAGCCTTATTTAAAGGTCTACACACATTGCAAGTCCTCCAACCTTCATCTTTTGAGTGAAATGTATTGCAGGATATCTTTTGGTCATATATGCACCTAAATTCTGTTGCAAGCATGGGCCTAATCGGTGTTGTCATTGATGTCAACATACTCATGTTGCATTGATGTTAAGGATTTGATGAGTTGTGTGCTGAGGATATTGAGAAAATTAGTCCTATCAGAAATAGAGAAGAACAGTGAAGACAATGAAGCTCTATGAAGTGAAGATCCCAGCTAGATGAAGATCAGAGAATGCGCATCAAAGGGTTTGTAGATATGTGTCTGAAGATGATCCAGTCAAGATTTGAGAGGTCCGCATGAAAATGTGGAGTTATGGCCATGAGAGTAAAATTGGTTCTGGCAACTGTTTAGAAGTGACAGAGTGACACAAATAGGTCCGGTGAGATCCGGAAATACAATATCATGTTTTTTGGATCTTCGAGCTAAAGAAGCCCTACTGAGTGCCTTGACTGATTTAGAGCTGACAAATGTTATGGATTTGAAAACTACTTATGAAATTTGGACAAAGCTGGAAAATCTTTATGGAGACAAATATGTTAAGTGTGCCAAGCTACAAAGTCTGAAAGGAAAGTTTGAAAACTTGAAGATGAGTGAAGATGAGAATATCACTTCATATATGTCAAAAGTAAATGAGCTTGTATGTGGCATTAGATGTGCTGGTGGAATATTAGATGAAGATGAGATTGTTGCCAAAGTTCTCAGATCTCTACCTCCTACTTTCAAATACAAAGATGTTGCTATTGAGGAAATTAAATCTTTAACAACTATTACAAGGGATCAATTGGTTGGTAAGATATCTGCATTTAAGTTGACTGAGTTTGGTGATGCACTTCCCAAGACTGAATCTGCATTCAAAGCTAGTACCTTTACAAAAGGAAAACAGAGATATGATCCAGGAGAAAGTGCCTCAAGGAAATCAACATGTTATGATAAAGCAAGGAAAGATTTGGAAGAAGATGAGTTAGAAGCTGAACAACTTGAAGCCCTTATTGCAAAGAGACTGCCAAGAGGATCCAGTAAGTATGAAGGAAAATTACCTTTCAAATGCTTTGCCTGCAATAAGATTGGTCATTTTGCCTCAAGATGTCTGGAAAGGTCTTCAAGGCCAAACCCTAATATTAGATCAAGGTTTCAGAAGAAATGTTACTATGTTCAAGAAGAAGATGATGAAGGAGTAACAGATGATGAATCTGAGATAGGAAACAAACCTAGAAGTGACTGGGTGTTTATTGCCATCAAAGATGAAGATCCAATGCCTATTGAATCTGCCAATCATAAGATGATAGAAAGTGCTTTAGCTGCTCAGGTTGAAGAAAAGGATGAATGAGTTATTGATAGTGGATGCTCTCACCATATGACTAGCGACAAGAGTAAGTTCTTAAGCTTGGAAAGATATGAAGGTGGAGTTGTAAAGTTTGGAGATAATTCTGCTAGCAGAATTAGAGGCACAGGAACCATTTCTTTTGATGGAAAGAATAAAACCAGTGATGTTCTATACGTTGAAGGTCTGAAGCATAATCTTCTCAGTGTTGGACAGTTGGTGGACAAAGGCTATGATCTTTGATTCAAAAATGGAAAATGCAAGATCTTTGAAAGCTCTGGAACTGAGATTGCATCTGGTACACAAACAAAAGTTAATATCTTTCACTTGGTTGGTACTGGCAAAAGTTGCTTATTTGTTTAAATTGATCAAAGTTGGTTTTGACATAGGAGAATATGTCATGTGAATTTTGATAATATCATCAAGATAAGCAACACTCAGGCTGTAAGAGATCTTCCAAGACTGGTGAAACCTGCTAACAGTTTGTGCAAAGAATGTTAGTTGGGTAAGCATAACAGAGTCACATTCAAAAGTAAGGAACAATCTTCAACCAGATTGTTAGAATTAGGGCACACTGATCTCTGTGGTTCAGTAAGAATCAGGAGTCTGCAAGGAGATAGGTATTTCATGTTGCTGATTGATGACCACTCCTGGATGATGTGGGTGACTTTTTTGAAAGAGAAATCTGAAGCACTTGAGAAGTTCAAAATATTCAAGGCTGTGGTAGAAAATGAAACTAGCATAAACATAAAATGCCTTAGGTCTGATAGAGGTGGAGAATTCACATCCAGTGAGTTCATTTCATTCTATGAGAAACATGGGATAAAGAGACAATTATCTACTCCAAGGACTCCACAGTAGAATGGAGTAGTGGAGAGAAAGAATCGAACCATCCAGGAAGCATCTAGGACCATGATGATGGAAGCAAATGTTCCTCAGATCTATTGGAGAGAAGTTGTAAGCACTGTTGTCTATACTCTTAATCGGTACAAATCAGAGGCAATACTGGTAAGACCCCTTATGAACTTTAGTTTGGCATCACTCCTACTATGAAGTATTTTAGAGTGTTTAGTAGTAAATGCTATATCAAAAGAGATAAAGACCTTGGCAAGTTTGATGCTAGAAGTGATGAAGGAATATTCTTGGGATATTCTACTCAAAGCAAAGCATACCAGTGTTATAACAAGAGATTGAGAAAGATAACAGAAAGTACAAATGTGAAGGTTGGTCCCTCAAGGTATTATGAGTATGAAGCAGATGATCAAAATGATGTCTCAGACTAAAGAGAACAAGTCCCAACTCCAGTTCAGATTGAGACTGATCCTGAGAATCCTGAAATACAAGAAGAAGAGACAAGTTTGGATGAACTTGTCCAAGAATTAGAAGTGCAAGAGAATCCCAAAACTCCTAGGTATGTAAGACTAAATCATTCTAAAGATTAGATCATAGGAGATAGAAGCAAAGTTGTTCAAACAAGAAGAAAAATTGTTCAAGATTCAGTGAAGTATTGTTTGATTTCAAAAATTGAACCAAAAATAGTAAGTGAAGCATGCAATGATGAAAGATGGGTTAAAGCAATGGAGGAAGAATTGATGCAGATTGAAAAGAATCACACTTGGGATCTTGTTCCCAGACCTAAGGACAAAAATGTGATTGGGACTAAGTGGGTCTTCCGGAATAAACTGAATGAAGATGGTGAAGTAGTAAGAAACAAAGTCAGATTGGTCTGTAAGGGTTATTCTCAAGTAGAAGGAGTTGACTTTGAAGAAACCTTTGCTCTGGTGGCAAGAATTGAAGCAGATAGATTATTTCTTACCTTTGTTGCCTTCAGAGATTTCAAGGTATATCAGATGAATGTCAAGTCTGCTTTCCTAAATGGTGATTTGGAAGAAGAGGTATACATTGAGCAACCGAATGGATTTCAATTGTCTGATCATGGAGATATGGTCTGCAAGTTGAAGAAGGCATTGTATGGACTCAAACAAGCCCCAAGAGCTTGGTATGAAAGATTGGACAAACATCTTTTGAAGATTGGTTTCAACAAAGCTACTACTGACAGTAATCTGTATTTTAAGATTGATCATGAAAATATCCTAATTGTTGAGGTATTTGTTGATGATATCATTTTTGGAGGGAAAGATAGTATGTGCAAGACTTTTGCAAATCAAATGCAAAGTGAATTTGAGATGTTTATGTTTGGGGAAATGAATTTCTTCGTGGGTCTGCAAATCACCCAATCAAAGAAAGGAATCTTCATATCACAGACCAAATATGTGAAAGAATTGTTGAAGAAATTTGGGATGGAAGATTCAAAGCCAATGAATACTCCCATGGCAACCAGATGTAAGCTAAGTAAAGATGATGAATCTCCTAAGGCTGATCAAAAAAACTACAGGTCAATGATTGGAGGATAGCTCTACCTTACTCAAACTAGGCCTGATATTATGAATGTTGTTGGTCTTGTTGCCAGATTCCAAGCTGATCCTAGAGAGTCTCATGTCATGGCAATCTTGAGAGAATTCTTAGATATCTGAAGGGAACAGTTGAGTATGGATTATGGTATCCTAAGGATCATTATTTCTCTCTTCATGCATATACAGATGTTGATTGGGTAGGAGATGTGGATGACCGGAAGAGTACCAGTGGTGGTGCATTCTTTTTGGAAAAAAAATTAGTTTCTTGGTTAAGCAAGAAACAAGAGGCAATATCTCTGTCCATTGCATAAGCAGAGTATATTGCAGCAATAGGTAGTTGCACTCAACTATTGTGGATGAAGCAAATGCTAAGAGATATCAAAGTGGAGTATGAAGAACCTATCACAAAACATATCAAAAAACATATCTTTTGTGATAATTCAAGTGCAATAAACATATCAAAAAGTCTCATGTTGCATTCAAAGACAAAACATATATCCATCAAGTTCCACTTTTTGAGAGAGCAAGTGAACAAGAATGAAGTCAGATTGGAGTTTGTGCCCTCAAAGGATCATATTGCAGACATTTTTACTAAACCTCTACCTAAGGACTCTTTTGAGTATCTCAGGGAGAAGTTAGGGGTTATTACCCCTCCAGTTCTGAATTAAGTTGCACTGATGTGCATCAGTCTGGTGGATCCCACAGTCATATCTTGTGATCTGGATTGATGTTAGGAGGCTACTACTCAAGGGGAGCAGTCAATATGATTCTGGAGTATGCGAAGTGGTTGCAAGTATGTGCCCTTTGCCATTGATGTCAAAGGGGGAGAGAAGACATGTGAAAAACAAAAAGTGGTTGCTGATCAAAGGGGGAGCAGTAAAGGAAGAGAAGATGTGAATTGTTGCTGTTGATAGGGGGAGCTATGTCAGTCAGTGAGGAGAAGTTCTTGTCTTGATGGTTAAAATAATTTTTCACATTATATGTTGCCATCAATGACAAAGGGGGAGATTGTTGCAAATATGGGTCTAATTAGTGTTGTCATTGATATCAACATACTCCTGTTGCATTGATGTCAAGGATTGGATGAGTTGTGTGCTAAGGATATTGAGAAAATTAGTCCTATCAGAAATAGAGAAGAATAGTGAAGACAGTGAAGCTCTATGAAGTGAAGATCCTAGCTAGATGAAGATCAGAGAATGTGCATCAAAGGGTTTGTAGATATGTGTCTGAAGATGATCCAAACAAGATTTGAGAGGTACACATGAAAATGTGGAGGAGTTATGGCCATGAGAGTAAAACTAATTCTGGCAACTGTTCAGAGGTGATAGAGTGACACAAATAGGTCTGGTGATATCCAGAAATACAATATCATGTTCTACGGATCTGGTGGCATGTTTGGGAGGCTAATGTGAATTGACAACTCAATTGGTTCATGGTTTGGAGGTCCACAAGCAATCCTTCTAATTTGACAGTGATGACCGACGTGTTCTTGAGGTTCTAGATGAAGATGCGAATGATTACAATAAGTAGAAGTGGTGCGGATGTTCTTGGTGATTCAAGCAAGCTTAGTTCGTGTTGGTGGTCCATATTCAAGATTGAGCTCATAATTGAAGATTTACCTTTGGGTGATGGTGTTCTTCTAGTCTTGGTCGACGGGATGATTTGCACATGTTGTGGATGATCTTGAAGATGTTTTACGAAGCATGGCATGTTCCTCTTAGAAGATTAAAGTCCCAGCTATGTGTGGGTGACAGTGTAGTGATGTGTACGAAGTTTTTGTAATAAGTCAAGTTGTATTTTTGTAATTGCTCTGTAATAAAATAAGTGTATGTTGTGCTGACTTTGATGATCATTCCAAAGTTGATGCCATGTATAAATAAGAATTGTGAAGTCATTCAAATGCATCCTTGGTCATGATGAGGAGATGAGGAGGTGGTAGTGAAGAGGAGCAAAAAGCAAAGCAGAGGTATTGAGCTTAAATGGAACTGACTCAAGCATAGTGAAGATGCTAATCTCCAGTTCAAGTATGTAATACTCATATTCTTTTGTAGACAGTGTGTCTCCTGTAGGCAGTGGGCCTCTTGTGAGCAATGTGCTCAAGCAGTGAGCCCTAACTGGCAAGTGCCATTTTATTCTTCTTATTCTTTTAACAGAGAATACAATCTTGGTTTAGTCACCCCGTGGTTTTTCCCTTAACTGGGTTTTCTACGTTAAAATCTTGGTGTTATATGTGTTGAATTTGTTTTTGCTCTTGAATTATTGCATTATACTTTCATGATTGAATCATTGATATGCTGTTGAAATATAAGAAGGTTTTAAAGTAAATAAGGAACAAGATTTTGGTGACAACTGATTCACCCCCCCCCCCCTCTCAGTTGTTTGTCCTAAACCCAACAAATTTAACATAGATCAGGTAGACAAGAAAACAAATTAGCTTGAAAACATATCAATCCATTTAATGATAAGTATTCATGATATCATTGAAGGAGATACACAATTATAACAAAAACCATACAAACTATCTTTTCCTTGATTACCATCAACATGTAGGAAAATAAGAATAGCAATGCTATTGATATGCCATAATCTTTTAGTACTTATTTATGATTCTTTGAATCTTTGATCATCTCCAAAAACTACAGAGAACAATAGAAGATGGCATATTATATTTTACCTCCGGAATGGCTTAAAATGCACTAGTGTTGCAAATGGCATATGAAAGTTGAAGAGGATAAATTCAAGAGTGTTAAAGAATGAGAAATTGACAGTGAATTACCCTTGCCAACACAATGAAGTCCCAGAATACCAAAGAAGAAGCCTAGCCCATATTCTGTTGCAATTGCTCTTGCTCAGAATCTCACTACAACAACTTAGTAAGCCCTAAAATGGAACTCAAAGAAATATTGCACTAGACACAATTGTAATGGAGTCACCAGATTTATTCTTGTGCACTTGTACCACAAGTTATTTGCTTCCTAAGCATTAATTTAAAATGCCTTTGTAAATTAATAGCATAACCATTGATATGGCAATAGGCTATAACTATAAAAATAGTGCTAAACACAAACCAAAAGGAACATCTATATGCAATATAACAATTAACAATTTGTTTATATACTATGAGAGCTCACAAACTAACTATTGTCAATCAAGTATGCACCCTTGCTAAGTTCACAAAAAACTTATCTACTTGTTGAAATATGGAATCATTCTCAGATATTGGTCTCCTATAATGAGAATGAATCTCCAGAGTGAGCTGGTTCTCTTATGATTCCTAAACTAATGACTTATAGGGGAAAAGGGATGAGAGAAATGATTGAAATGGAAAACTAACTCTAAGATTTAATCTAGATGAATATTTCACTCACAAATAGTCCTTCAAGCTTCAACCTTTACAACTTCACCTATGAGATTCTATCCCTAAATAATTTGTAATAAGGTTTATTTCAAACACAAATTACAACCAAGAGCAAACATGCAATCTAACAACATTGAGACATGATAAAGGATGAGAAATTGTCACAATAGGACATCAAATCAAGGATGCAAAACACATAAGTAGATGAAATAGGAAAATTTGCTATTCTAAACTAGAAGAAATACAATGCATGTAAAAAAGAAGTGAGCCAACTGCCTGTATACAACTATCCTGTGAACAAGAGAGAACAAATTGGTATCAACTAACTGAGAAAAACTAAGATTTTTCTCCTATAAATGCCTCCAAAAGATCTCCTCAGAAGAAAGCTGAAAAAACTCCCAAAAATAGACCCTAAGTCCATTTTCGAGCTACTCAGAAAAGTACAAATAAAAGCTCCTCAACTGGCTGCAAATTGAAAAATCATGCTGCCAAACTGATCCTCTAGGTGGTCCTCACCAAATCTGTATCCAAATCTGTCCAATCTGCCTCATAAAAGCAAAAATGTTGTCCTATTCTGCTCAATTCACCCAAGAGAAAGCAACTACCTAAAAATAGTTAAACTTTAAAAGCAATTTATAATTTTATTGCTTTAAAGTTAACTTTACATTATATGGCAGTTTAATCAATATCCTATTCGATATGATTTTTTGCAAAAATAAAATAATATCTGGCTCATAATTTCGCCAAGATATTTTACAAGATATTACAATCGATTTTCTACTTTTCACAATGTCATTACTCATGCATGCATCTCATGTTTTCAAAGGTTCTTTGCTTTGACCTCTCTTATACATTTGAATGATATAAGGAATTGAAAAATAATCAATGCATAAGTGGGAGGTCATTTGACTCTCGACCACATGCATAATTATAAGGCACTTTGACTCCACTATGATTCGACCATATTGCAAGTAAAGGTTTCTGGAAATGTTTCAAAGGTATAAACCTTACTCTCTTATGATGCTGCCCACCTTCGACTTTATAAAAATCAAACAAAAATAAGAAATGTGTCTGCCTCTCCACTCCATGATTACTAGGGAATGTAGATTTGCATGTGTTGACCACGATGTTATTTGGATAATGCAATTATATGTGTTTGCAAAGTCAAAAATGATAGTGAGAAAGCACTATTGAACAAAATAGTGAATGAACCCTAAAATCCATCTCATTTTCATTTGTTTTTTCTTTTGACATGCTCTACAACTTTGTGTCGGCCGACTTGGGGTTTCTTGGCTCTACATTTTCTCCACCTTCTTGGCTCTCTGTAGTCGAACTCTTTGCATTTTATGAGTGAAAAGAAGTGGCAGAACTTGGTGAGTAAGCTATATGAAGCTTTGAATGGCATAAACCTTCTTTTTGTAGTATTTTTGCCTTAATGGCCACGGCCATACTTTCTCTTTTAGTTGCTACATTCTTTGACATTTGTTTCTTTGGCTCTTTCTTTGTGTTGAAACTCTGTAAATGTGGCAAAAATGACAAAAAAACCTTCAAAAGATGGGTCGCGGCCATGATATCCTTCCTCCTCTGCAACTAAAAGGGTAATCTCTTTGCTCCATTACTGTAGGTTCTTTTACATGACTGTTTATGCAAAAGATAATGAGGGTTTCAAATTTTATCAACTAGCATCTTTGCATACTTTCATTTATGGCATGGTCGTGGCATAAAATGCATTCTGTAGCTTATTCTTTGTATTATGATGTGAAAAACTTAGAGGTTTTTTTATTATGAAATGAGGGTTTCATTTAAACTGTGCACAGACAGGACTCTCTTTTTCTCCACGGCTATTCCTGTAGACATCTCATACCATTTTTTGTTTTCTGCAACTACAAAAAGAAAGAGGGTTTTTGAAACTTTGTTATGGGTATCTTAGAAATGAAACAAGAAGAATAACCCTGTTATGGCCATGATAGAAATACATTTATGTAACCTCCTTTTCACTATGTCACTAAAAATGAGATAAGGATTCCAATTCTGAAACAAGGTTTTTATATTTCAAGCACAAAAATTACTTTTTATGGTCTAGTAACTTTGTTACTCTGGTTCTGTCTTGATCATTTCTAAGCGTAATGATTGTCTTCTAGATGTCCATACCATTGTTGCATTTATAAAGCTTTATAGATTTCTTTTCAAAACATAACAACTTTAGACATAGTTGCACTTTCTTTAACAATTTAAACCTTGATCATTTTCTTGTTTCATGATTGTCAATTGTCAAAAAGACACTTTTCTCTTTTGTATCAGTTATTTCCATTTGACTGCAACTATAGAATAGAAGAAAATACATGAAGTCTTTTACCTATGCATGATATAAATAATAATTGTAACATATGATCTTCACAAAAGCTTGGAAACTCTGTCTTTATTTCATTTCTGTGCATTTAGAATTTCTTACATATCATGTATCTTTTCATTTTCCTTCACTGTATTAGTCAGAAACCATAATGCATGAACAATGAATACTTAACTTATACAGTCAGAAGTATTACTATAACATGTATCTCCTTCTCATCTTGATCATGGTATTGTAGCTTATCATTTGATCTTCTATGTCTAGCACATGTCTGATACTTTGAACACCTGTAGCATATACTGCACATCATATGTCTTCCCTCTTGTTTTGAACATGGTACTGTATCTTATCATTTTGATGATACCTGTAGCATTCATTTGTCTCTTTTACATGATGTATCACCCTGCGCTCATGGTTGTCAAAGCCAATAATGCATACACCTTCTGTGCTAGCATTTAATGTTTCACTTCCATGAACAACAACAAACCAATATGACTGAGTACCTTTTGTTGTTCTGTATCTTTCAAGGATGACACCATTTTATATGCACATACCTAGTATGTCCAATCTGTTTTATTACTCTCAGATGCATGACTGTTACAATACTTCTCATGTACTCTAAATGCTGATAGAATACATAACTCAGACCAACATATCATTACTCAGTCCATGATATTATGCTCTGATATGATGAAACAACCTGATCATTATATTAACGCATACATTCATGATATGTTAATACTTACCTTTCTGGTATTCTGGCACATGATATTGATATATCTATTTGATTGTTGCATTATGTGCTTCTAATCAAGGCACTATGGATTAAGTGGTCTCTTGTATCATCATTACTTCTTTGAAATTTGATGAAGACATAGTGGGCCATCTAATCTGGCTATCTTCTATGTAAATGGCAGTCCCTTATAATTGAAACATTGGTCTTCTCTATATGAATCTATACTTATGAATCTTCGTTGTACCTTTTTGAGACTGTTCTAATGTCATGACTATCCTTGTATCTAGGACATACTCTTGTACTTTTATTATCAGATCTACAATGCTGGCATGTTCTTTCATAGATACACATTGAATGTAGCATGTGATACATGTTGTCATGATGCTCAAGTACTTTATTAGTAGCAATGTGAAGCATAATTGGATATATTTCATCATTTGAAAGGCAGTTTGATAACTTAAATCTAAATTTAATTTTGCCATTTCATGAAAATGAGAAGAATAATGCTATGTATACTCGATGTACCATCTTGCTTACTGATTAATGGTGAATGCTCCTTACTGGATTATTGATCATTGATGAGTAATCAATTCTTGTATAGGCATGCCCTATGAACACTTACTCTTGTATCAAACTAATGATCATGCATGCATTATGTACTTCTGATCATTATTATGCCTGCACATATAGCCTATGAGCTATCTTGAGCTAGGTTTCTATTGTCCTCATTTGAAATCTCTCCTTGTGCTTTCATGTGGCTGTCATTTTGTACATTTATGCCTGCACCTTTCTAACAGTTTGCTGCTCCATACTTATGAATGACATTGTCTCTTTAGTTATACTCTATCAAGACCCTTGAAAACTATTCAAGTCATATTATCCTATGAGATGAAAGATTATAATTGTATTCAAATGCTTCCATTATTTTGACAACTCCTGTTGATGCTTATGAACATTTGGATACCCTTATCACTGAAGCATACTTATGATATTTGTTTCATATCACTCACTGGCAACTTTTGGTCATTCAACTGATGCAATGTGTCTTAATATCTTCATTCTTTTCTGATGCATCAAATTACTATGAAAGATATTCAAATGAGATACCTGTGAATGTCACTTTCTAATGCCAACTGAGGTGATGATGATATCTGCCATATGCATTAAATGCAGTCCTTTCACAGCTCAGCTCATTTTCATGGTTGCATTTCATTCCTTAAACTATAATCATGGTTATGTCCTAAAACGAAACTGATGCATATGATTGCCTTTGTTATTCCTTCAGCTTGTCATGTGAATGTGAACAATGATTTTCCTTTTCTATTCATCCCTTTTGAGATTAAGGGGAACAGCATGCTGGGCTCAACCCTTGTGGGAGCCCACTTGATACCACATGTTAAATCTCTTCAATCAGCTACATGACTTATCCTATACCTGCACATGAAACAAATAGATTAGAATAAAATAATGATGCTCCATGTTTGTTTCTCTTTAGTTCTTTCTTCATATGGATGTTCTTCAATTGATCTATGCATTATAATCAAAGTATTATGCCTCTTCTGATAGTCAAAAGATTTTCATAACTAGAGCTTCTAATAGGACCCTTCCACATTTTTGTAGGTACATGTCGAGGTCGGGAGCAGGATTAGAGGCTACTATGAAGATCGACAAAACAAGGAAATGATGGCTATGTCTTTCCTTTCTCCTTCATTAGATGCATAGTATTTTGTTTATATTTGCATGAGTTCAGCTATAACCCACGACTTGTGTGGGACATTTGATATGTCATGGTTTCCTTCAATGCAATGCTTATTCCTTTATGTATTCAAACTTGTAAATGAATAACCATTGTGATGAATGAATACTTATCTCATTTTACTTCTCTGTAATATGATGAATGATCTGAAACTTCTCTTTCTTTCCTAAACAACTGAACTACATTTATCATTGAAAATATAATAACTATGCAACTAACTCATAACAGAAGTAAATCAAACCTCATTCAAAAATGAAAATGTTATATTTGCTCAGCCAATTTTTGAGTTGTGGTCAAAAAATGGTAACACTAACACAAGCTATAATTTGACCTTCCATGTTCATTAAGCCACCCATAAGCCAAATGTTTGACATGAAGGCAGACCAAGTTATCACTTAATACCATATGGAGCATGAAAAAATCTAAGGTAAGGGGATTTTTTCCAAATCTGTAACAGTGCTCAAAGTCTGGAATCAATTCATGCAAGAACAAACCTTAATTCATGCCAATATTGAGAACCCTCCCACTTTATGCTATAACCGAATTCTAGCTCATGGAGTGGCACAATGACATTATGAAGTCTCACCCACACTGGAATTTCTCTGACTTCTCTATACAAACCTATCATCAACATAGATGGCCACAACATAGAGACCTGGTATGCAATCAAAAAACTTGGCAACCTTATTAGATATTGCAAAGACAAAAAAGTAATTGAATGAAACTAGAGCAAGCTTCTAGTGGCCTTCTATTTGTCTTCCAATTTATCTTGTTCTCTATTTAATAAGTTAAATTGACGAGTATCAAATGAAGAAAAATAGAGTATAATAAATTAGTCCATTATAACTTACAAATTAGCATATCCCATGTCTACTGGGATAGTACATTTTGATCCCTTTTAACTGAAACAGACCATTTCTTATAGAATCTTGCCATTTTAAAATAGGAAGCACACCCATTGGATATAATAATCAGGTATTTCACACCTTCTCCTCTCATTATTGAGATGGGCATCACAGTCATACTATATACACTGGAACATGTGCACTTCTGATCACATGATGTACAAAGTCAGAATATGACAAGGTACATCCACCCAAACGATTTTAACACCAATGTGCCCCAACACTATTTTTATGTAGTGCAGAACTTGCCAATCATGAAAATCAATGCTGAAGGAGACTTGAGCGGAAGTGTTTCCCATGATAATGTACTGATGTGGTGGCTATTTTTAGAAATAATGGATAGATTAAAATAGTTGCACATGTTGTGGTCTCTATTTCTCACCATCTACATTCCATGATTTACAATGCACATATTTAAGACATCTTTACTAATTGTATTACATTCTTTATAAACATATTAGAATGTCATACATTTTAGTAGAATATGTTTCTTGTCATCTGTATTCCTTTCCTTTGCATACTTGACATACCTTGACTTCTTAGCATACAAGTGCATCTCTCCATGTTGATCTGTAAAAGTATGGAAGCTATCAACCAATAATTATTCTTTTTTCATTCCCTTGACATTACAAATCTAACTATATTAAGTGGCTCTCTGTTCTTTATCGAGGAACATATTTTATTAAAATGCAAAATTTTAGTGGACATCATCTTATTCTAGAAACTAGACTGCTTTAATTTCAAATAAAATAAAATAATAAAATGCTACAACATATAGAAAAGAAAATATTGAAGAGTGAGAGTATTAGATATAAGAATTTGGAGTCATATAAGTAATAAGATATATAAAAAATAGAATTATTGGTTCTCTCAGATGAGAAGAAGACCATGAATGGTAAACATTATTCCTCTGCCTTTAACCTAGGATCAAATGCATGTGAAAAATAAAGTTACGCTGCAGCAAACAAATGCTAGTAGGGCAGTTTCGAAGAACTTTGGTGTAGAGGAAACCTAATTCATTGTAGATTTAACATAATTAAGGGGTAAACCTATCTGAACAGTCCACTTGACATTGTACTCCCACATTAAATTATCAACCAAGGAGCATAAGCTTATGATGGCACTGTGTGTTGTATGTGCCTTCAAGGCTCATATTCTCCAAAACTATCTTAACCAACCCTACTCAGATTATTCTACTTTGCTGGAATTCACAGAAATGCAAGAACAGTAAAAATAGTTACAGAATCTAGTGGCTACGGGTACCTTCAACATAAGCTGTAGATAACTACTAGCAATAGGAAATTACAGAACTAATCCAAAACATTCAAAATTATGAGAAAATTAATGCAAACCTCTAAAGGAATTAAAATAGACAAAGTATATATTTGTTCATGAACCATAACTACTGTAATTTAACAATCAAAGTATTCTAATTAACTCACAATGCATTTATAGACTAATGGAAAACAACTTTAACAAGAATGCATAAATGAATAAGAAAATAAATGAAGTGAAGATCAGTACCTTGAGTGGTTGGCTCAGGGGAATGACTCACTTTGCTAGAAATCAAATCTAATTCAGATACTCACGCATCCATATAACACATGGTTCCATTCATTTCATATCATAAACAAAATCTCTTTCAAATTGTATTCAATAATGGCATTCTTAACAAAACCTGTCTGGAACTTCTAATATTGAATAAAACAGCAACTGAGTAACTGGATAACAAAGTAACTAACTTGACACCTAACTCATTCCCTCCTAACTTATACAAAAATAGGAGTCTTATGCAACTACCAACTAACTACAATCATTAATCCATTCCTAGATATTAAGATACAAGTTTAAGATTGATTTATTAATTCTAACTAAATAGAGGAAGGAGAGTCCTATTCAAATAAGAATTCTTATGCAACGACTCATATGAAAAACACACAAGTTGCATTTGGAACAAGTCTACTTCTTTTGCATTTATTCCTTTGCATAATGGTTCATGTTCAGCTTCTAGTTTCTTGCACTTTTGGTGACTTAACTTTGACTTCCTTTAATCCTCCTGTTCTGCAACTTGCTGCAAATTCTCCTCTCCTTGATGCCACGTGCTCGTTGTTGCACAGGGGTTAGTCCACAAAACATATGCATGCAAATAACCTTCATAATTAAACCATATAATCTTATTTATATTGCAAGCATACTCATGTTCAAATTATTCAATTGATAAATATCATCACCATGTTCCATATTAACAACATAGATCCAAGGTCTTGCAAAGTATATAAAAAGATAGTATATCATGATGGTGATGTTTGAAAAGTATATGAAAGATCATATGGAAAAGGTCTGAAAGAATGTAAAAACAACATAAAAGAGGCCAATATTTAAACCCATCATTCCCCCCAACTATCCTTTTGCTTGTCCTCAAGGAAAATCATTGAATTAAACATCTCAGGGAAAAGATTGTAGTGCAAGGTAATCTACCTAAGGCCCATTACTTCTCTGACTCCCTTGCCCTACTTAAGATAGAAACCATTATAACATGCAAGCCTATCCATCCTAACTGATTTTGCATTCCTACATTCATGTCATTCTTTTCTCCTGTCCAGTGTGGTACTAGATAGAGGAGAATAGGAGGATGAAAAGTAAGTGGCAGCCATCCCACTTCTATTTGTTTTGAAATCTGGATGTACTTGTGCAATCTTTCAAACATGTTCATAAAATTATGGAAAGAGTGAGGCTCTTTCATTTGCAATGCTGGGGTCAGACTATTCCATCTTCTTTTTACATACCTTATGCGATTTTGAAGCATAGGTCTTGCTAACTGTTGTATCCTTCTATGATCTCGAAGTCTCAAATCCATGATTATTTTTCTTGGACCTTTGTGTGAGAGGAGTGTCAACCATTAAGTAAGGATTACATCAGGATTTAGTGCTTCTCTTCTGATCTACAGTGCCACTATTTTCTCTTGTTCTTCATATTTGTCCATTAATTCACCTCTGAGCTACTCATTCTTGAAATACGATGATAGTGCTCTAACCTACAAATCCCCAATATAAATTGAGGGGTTCCATTCTGTATCCTCTGCCATTAGATAGTTGTGTAAACAATACTCACACAATTGATCTTGCTCCTCTAGGCTAACTTCTTTAAAATAGCTGAAAAAAATATGCCTTGAATGTAAAGCAGGTTGATCATTAATGAACCTATTGAACTAAAAACTGGGAATTTTCTTTTAGAAACAATGCATACACTCTGGGTGGAGGTCTACACTCAATGATCTGAATGACTCTGTCTATTACCTCTGTCAATTTATCCTCCAACCTTTTTTATGCCAAATTCTTATCTTCCAGTGATGCATTGAGATTTTGTTTTTCTTTCTCCCAGCTTTCTTTTTCCTGTTTGAATTTGTGAGTAAGTTTCATTAATTCAAAACCCAAAGACAAAGTGGTGTGATACATTGGAGACCTTGATACATGAGGTTGTGAAGTTAATACTTTATTTTCTTCAATTTTTGTTTTACTCAAGGCCATCTGTGCTAACAGATCCAAGTTGGTTCCATGGCCGTAGGTTTGAATTCTCTCCTCCAACTCCTGTATTCTCTTCGCCTTTTCTTTGTCCTTCTCCTCATATCCTTTCACTTGCTCTTCTAATTGTTTTATCCTATCAAGAGCTTCTTGAAGCTCTTTTCTTATATTCATATCTTCTAACAATTCTTTTCCTTTTTCAAAATTAAAACCTTTATCATCATCATCCCTAGTGATATCAAAAAATTCCTTAGTAGAACTACTAGGAAATGACTTTCCCATTTTCTTTGTAATAAACATATCTTCTAAATTAGAATTAGAAGATGAAGAAACATACCTTCTCCTTTTGGTAGACACATTGATATTTTCATAAGCATTAGCAGGGACATCCTCAGGGGTGTTTCCTTCTCTATCTAAGTCTATATCCGCAGTGTTGATTCATGGTGCTGCTATCCTTCACCTTTTTCCTCCTGCCCCTGTTCCTCAACAATCCTTTCTTTAACATTCTATCTTTTTAACCTTCATGAGCACCTAGGAGTAATAGTTTCTTGCTTGACTTCACTTTTCCTCTTCTTTTTACTCCTCTTCTTTTTCTTTTCCCCTGCATCTTCTCCCATCACAGTGCTCTTATGTTTCTCAGCACTTTTCTTATTTTTCTTTTTCCTAACAGGTGTTGAATCAGTTTCTCTCATAGCTTTAGGGTTAGAATATGAGGGTTCCTCTATTGCCACCGACCTATCTTCTAGAGTATTTTTCTCTTGTGGCTCATGTTGCTCAGGTTCAATCTCATGGTCAAGCTCATGTTGAGGTTCATCCTCTACTTCAGGTACTTCTAATAATGTTGTGATATCTATGCATTGTTTAAAGGCATCCCAATCAACCTGTGGATGTTGAATTCTTAGGCTTCTCTTAACCAATAGGGCTATTAAGAAGTGATGGGACAACATGGAATCTATTTGCTTTTTCTGATATTTGGATGCCATCATCTTCAACATGTTATAGAGGAAATTGGGAACATTGACTAACTTATTGTTGTTATATGGAGCCTAATCAGACTAGGAGGTTAAAATTTACCCCACTTTTATCGGTGCGGTTTCCCCCCAAATTATTTAATGGGGGAGTGTAGGGGGGACAAAGCCCCTCCTACAGGGCCTGAGGGGCTTATCCCCCTAGCAGGGGCCTGGGGGTGGAGCCCACGGTGGGGGTCTGGGGGCAACGCCCTTGAAGAAAAAATTGCCTATTATTTTATTAAGGCATCGAGAGTTATTTTTTCTATTGGCCGATATAAAAAAACCTTATTTTTGTAACCGACATAAGCTTGATAAAGTGGCTAAGGGTTAGGGTTTCCATTGAGATGAATGAAAGGAAGTTAAGATATAGAGATGCTTTCTACACTAATCTATGATGAGAGAAATCTATAGAAAATATGATCTGAAATATTACCATAAAGAACATGAACATAATAAAACCATTACACAATGACATATCCTAGGAAAACCCTTTTGGAAAAAAATTGAGCCTCCAAACTCTGAGAAAATGTATTAATTAGCAACACTATCAATTATAATACAATCTAGACAAGTTTGACTTCATAGGAGAAATCATCAACAAAAGATTTGAAGTAATTATGATAGCATAAATCTACATACAAACTCACTATGAAGCCTCTGTATCTAGCATCCAATAAATATGCAATCTCAAACCATAATTTCGTGTGGTTTAACAAAACCATATGCCAAAACTATGACTCAAAAGTGGTACCATATTTTGGTATAAACTTGTAATGAGCCGCCCAATTTAACAATAACAATTAATGAAAAATTAAGAAATTAATTAACACATAAATGCTACAATTTGAATATCTTTTAAAAAAAACATAAATAGATTCCTTATTTCAATTAAGATGTCATCATTTATCAATCATAGATTTTCATGATACAAATTCACAATTAAAGAATAATAAAATACAATTTTAGATTAGGACAACCATCCTTCCATTCCATTTATTATATCAATATACATGGTTGGCCTTCCATTGAAAAGATGGCTAACCATTGGTCATAGTTATTTCATCTGAGTGCAAGCGACATGGTTGATCATCTATAGGAGTCTAAGCATCATCTGAACACTTTACCTCCAACCACAGCCTTGGTGGTGCCTGACATATTGTCCTACTAGAAGAGGCCCAACCCTTTGATGAGTGTGATAGATGGGGTAATCTGCAACAAAACCGAATCCAAGAACTAAGCACAAATGTGATACCCATTATACATATAGTCAATCAGGTAGTCCCTAGATACCCTCTAGCCACCATGATTTTTTGACTAACATGAGTCTACAGATATAGTGAATTGATGATTCTTACATCTATTGCATCACTTTGGCCAAAGATTTCAATATTCAATCACATAAATGTGAGTCACCCGTTCACACTCTACTATCTCTTGCTTGACTCTCTAATGACTAATAACCAAAAAATGCAAGTATATGATGAAATGTATATTTTCTTCGATCATCAATCTCCCAGCATTCCCTACTCTGAAATGGTCCTACTAGCATTTTGCTATAAAGAATGGTCTTAGATTGGTGTATGACAGTTGAGTTCCAATCTCTTGATACACTCTTACCCTAAGACGACCTCAAAATCTAGAATTTGATAAGTTTATCAATGATAACATGTTTACCATTTTTTGATCTCTTGGTTTATCCTACCCTTGAGATGGTTCAATGAATACAATAATGTAAGCATAGAAAGAGCTAGGTTCCATTCTCCTAGTATAATCTTAACCCGAGATGGTTTATTAACTACAATAATGATAATTATGATTTTTCTTCTCCTAGTATACCACTGCCCTTGAGAAGGTTATAATAATGAAAGAATAACTTTAGTTTATAACTAGGGAACTATAACCGCATAATAATATCGACATTGAAAATGATACATATATACTGTCACACCCCATTTTTAAACTAATGTATTTATTTTCATTATTTTCGTGAAGACAAATTCAACGAAAATATTATGATTATAGTAATGATAGAAAATGCATTTTGATTTATATTAAATTATATGCAAGGAATAATTGTTTATGACATTATTATTGATCATGTGGTTAAATAATGAAATAGACTAACTACTATCATGTAACTAAGGTGGATGCAAGAACAATGTTGTTTTCCCTCTGATAAGAGGAGACAGAGTATCACCATGGAGAGGATGCTGGATTGCATGAATGCAACAATCCTTATGCCATTTGGAAACACACACACACACACACATATATTTAATAGAGAGAGATCATGTTTATTCTTGTCAAATGATGTCGTCATTGAGACGAAGGTTAAATCATTTTTCATCATCTAGTAGAAACATGGTGTATGCCCTTGGATGACAAGTCAACATTTGTAAATCAACTAAACATGTTTAATTTTATTGTCAAGATCATAATCGACATGTGAGAATTCTCTGTCACTAATTATGCTTACAAATAAGCGCAATAAGTGTTTGAGAGTATGTAATAGTGACATCTATTAGATAAGTGTGATATGTTTATTGTTGTTGTTATAGTTATGATCATGTTTGGTGAGGTATAAATTTTTTTCTTTATTCCTCCTTAGCGTACTCCCTAAATGCTTGGGGAGTAGGGCAAGGAGCAGTCGCTCCATACTCCCCACTTATCCCTGCATGTTAATCTTCACAGGGAGTGGGAGAGAGATTATTGGGGGCGTGGTAATCATTATCCACCCATAACTATTTGTGAGAGGATTAAGAAGTAAGGAGGAGAGAAGACTAAGGGAGGACAGATAGAGAGAAGGGCTTGAAATCTGAGATAATGGTGAATACTCGGTCAGTTCAAGTAAGTCTACTATAATATGTAGATAATGATAAAGTATGTTTATTTGTCTTTCATTCGACTAAGATCCATATGTATTTAAAAGAAGTACCGAGTCTTTGTTAGACTGTTATTGGCAAACAAATTACTACTGAGTAGAGGTGAATGTAGATTGTTTGATTATCCTCTACAAAGGATTGTTTTTATTTGCATTATTATTACCGTAGCTAGAAAATAAATAGATATGTTTAACTTTGTATGGATAGGTATTACTTGTATACTGTGTATACCTTAGGATAGGCTATATATATTTCAATACCTATGAATAGAGAGTCTCTCAACTAGGTGTCATATATAAGGTCGATTGTGTGTCATACATAAGGTTGACTGTGTGTTATATCCAAGGCTAACTGTGTGTTATATCCAAGGTCGATTGTGTGTTATATATAAGGTCAATTGTGTGTTATATGCAAGGTCAACTGTATGTCATATACAAGGCCAACTGTGTGTTATATCCAAGGCTGACTATGTGTTATATGCAAGGCTGACTATGTGTTATATTCAAGGCCAACTATGTTTTATATCCAAGTCTGACTATGTGTTATATGCAAGGTCGACTGTGTGTCATATACAAGGCCAACTTGTGTTATATCTAAGGCCGACTATGTGTTATATGGAAGGTTGACTATGATAATGGATAGGCTGATCATATCATATATTATAGCCTAACTATGTTATGTGGAAGACTGACTGTGTTATTTGATAAGTCAAATGTGCCATTCATGATAGTTCGACTGTGTGTTAAAGAAGGCCGAATGTGCCATATAAAAGGGCCAACTGAGTTATTGATAGACCGATTGTGTCTTTTCTAAAGGCCATCTATGCTTTAAGTATGGTCCGACTAGGCCATGAAAATTAGAAGCCCGATTATGTTAAGAATAAGTCAACATTGTAAGTGATTAACTGCTAGATGAAACCATGCTTGGGTTGTAGAAACTTAGTCTGAGTTGATGGAAGACTTGAGAGAGACCTAAGTGAAGGTCATTGTTGTAAAAAAAAGTACTATTCTCATAGCATTAGCTAATTAAGAAGGCATGGAGTGTGCTTGAAGGCTTTAAAAGCTAAGTTATTGAGTCGAAGTCATTGTGTAGGAGCATTTGACAATAGAATACTATTTTCAAGTATATATATAGAAGAATTAGTTGTTTAAAGAAGCTACTCTAGAGATATTCTAACATCATATATATATATATATATATATTCTAGTCTTATGGAGAAATAATCTTTAACCCAATCTTAGGCTAAGAATAGCCACAGGATTGTTGGGAGATATATTCACTATGGCAATGAAAAATCATGATATAGATTCTTATTACTTGTTATCTTTTGATAGACATGAGGAAGTGTATTCAGTTCATTGGTGTATGATATTATAGGTTATCTTTGACAAATTACAAGTCGAATGATTATATCCCTAGATTAAGATAGACAGAGTCTTTATTCATAAAAATTTGATGGCTTAAATTTTAGAATCTTGCTTGTCATGTAGAAGAACACATATGAGCATGAGAATAGGTAGACAGGTCATTGAGTTCATGGTATGACGTCATAGACCCGTGATTGTAAGGATGCATAGAGGGACTCAATGTATGTTATATAGTCACCTAAGCTCTCACCTTAGACTTGTCAAACTGATTAGTAGATAAGGATTATGATATGTCTTTAAGGCTAACATGGCATAAGCAAGTAAAAAATAATTATTATATATATGACATAAATTAAGAATAAGAATGTTGTCTCCAAGTCGAGAAAAGAGTGAGTGAACTTACGACTATATTTATATGAATCTTTGGCCAAAGTAATGCAAAATTTACTACTTGCATTGTCGGTTCACAATGGACCATATACCTGAACAATCAGTATGGGTCATACGTAGCTAGAGCTAGACTAGAGTTGTAAACCTAATTGTTATTAGCTAGGACACATAACTAGTTCTCAGATGGCATAAGTAATTAGTTGATTCTCATCATCTATTACCCTCGTGAAGGGAAGGACCACTTCCAGTAGGAAGGTGTGCAGGGGACGGTCGGTTTGTTGTTGGAGGAAAAGCATCAAGGTGATGCTCTCTCTCTCTCTTGTAGTTGATTGTCAAAGACTTGTGAACAAGAATACATTACTTATTTTGTAAAAGATATTGGTAAAATTATAAGTCATAAGAAATATGACCATTTGTTATATGTGGAATTTTGTTAGTCACTTGTGAAGCAACCATTTTCTAAATATATGTATTGTACTTGAAATTGCAAATGTAATATCTTTGATTATAGATTATTCCAAAAAAATTGTGATGTTTTCTTTGATTATGTTTAAGGATATATAATATTCCAGTTGGGATGTTACACATGGTATGAAAGCTACCAGGTTCAACACTTGGGCCTTGGAGCTCATTGCGACGTTTCGCGAGATTGGCAATGTATACTAATGATAAAACATTTGTTCTTGTGCTAGAATGGAAGGAAACAGAATGACAAGAAAGAAAGCTAAGAAAACAAAACTTAGTGAAATGCGTAAGATCGCTATTAAGAAAGAGCAATCTCCTGAACCAAAGACATAAGATACAATGAGTTATGCAAAGGAAGCTTGGCTTATTGATTTTGAAACACTAGTTGATGCACTGAAATGTATCCACCTGGAAAGGAGGAAATGGCTTGAGGAGGTAAAAAGATTGTCAACCCCTACTATTTTTAAGATTAGTAAACCATCCACTTAATGTGACATGCCTTTTGGGTGTGGTCAAGATGCACTTGTTATGAGTCTAGAGATGTTGAAGGAGTACTCACGAGTACATCCACCTACTAAGTTTGTGTTACTCAATTATGACAAAGAGGAGGAACTAGAGGAATTTCCTCTGTCAGAAAGTGATATGTAGACATTTCCCTTTTCACAAAAAAAATTGTATTTGAGTAAGGATGTAAAGATCTAGAGAGTGAATAAAGTAAAGTTTTGGCTTTTTGAGTAAGCAAATCTTGTGTGATGAATAGATATGAGTTTCTATATTTATGAACTTGTACTTTTATGATAATGTATAAAAAAGTTACATGTTTTGATAAATGTATATGCAAATGATTAGGTGTGGTAATGTTATGGAACACTCTGGAAACTAGCCAGGAGGGAACCCAGATGGCCTAGATCTTGAGAATAACCCCATGGAAAAATTAGATCAAATTTTATCAATTTTAAATGAAACAAAAGGAGGATTGGAAACCCTAGAATAGGAAGTTAGAGGGGGAGAAACCAATCAAGAACAATACTCTAAACGGAGATAAGAATTTGGTTTCCATGGTGAACCTAGAGTAAATACTCAAGACTCACAAATTCATAATGAGGCAAAAACTCGTCTTACCAACGAGTTAGCCTGAGATATGAAGAAAGTTATACCTCCTAACTTTGATGGAATAGTGAGTGGAGACGCAGCTGAGGTTTGGTTGACAGAGGTCGAAAAATATTTTGAGATAGGAAATTATTTTGAGATCACTAAGGTTGTATGGGGAGCATACCAGTTAGCTTCCATGTGGTAGATGAACAAGAAAATGGAATTGGGATTAAGTTCATTGAGTCTAACTTGGGATCAATATGTGGCCATATTCAGGAAAAGATGGTTGCCCCAAATTTACTTTGACTAGAAATTAATAGATTTTCTAAATCTACGTTAAGGAGATATGACTATCACTGAATACTGGAAGAAATTTACCATATTATTAAAGTATGTGCCACAATATTAGAAGGATGAGAGATTTAGAATAAAGAAGTTTATCATGGGCTTGAATGCTCAGATTGATAGAGAAGTGGATGTCCATGGACCCACAACCATGGATCAAGTCTTTGAGAAATCCATCAAGCAAGAGAAAAATCTCAAATCTTTTTTCATGTATCAAGAAAGAACTCGAAAGAAATTTAACTGGAGTTGTCCTTCAGCATCCTTCAAAAGGAGAAACATGAATCAGGAATCCAGAGAGAAGAACCGTATTAAAGGTTCTAGATTTAACAAAAATGAATCCAGGGATGTAAACAAGGATTTCAATCCTAAAAAGAATGATGATAATACCAACTGATCATCTAGAAAGAGAGGTCTTCCTGTAGGGTGTTTCATGTGTGGAGGAGATCATTATACTAACGAGTGCCCCACAAAGAGTCAAGGGAATTCTTATGGAGGCAAACCTTTACCTTCATAGCAAATGGCTTTTTACCAAAGGATTCATGTTGCTCTTGATAGTTGTCAAGTTGAGTATCAGGTTACTCCTATTGAAACCATAGGTACTCTTTTTGGAACCCCAATTTCTATTCTTATAGATACATGAGCAACTAAAAAAATTGTGAATCCTTGAATACTTGATAAAATGACTAGGAAAGCTAGTTTCATGGCTAATTCATGGATAGTAGAGTTTGCAAACCAGTCAAGAGCTCGGGTAGAGCAATGCTTGTTTGAAGCTAGATTAATCCTACCTACTTTTTTCCATGGAGGTTAACATATATGTAGCACCTCTAGGATCCTATGATGTCATTTTAGGGATGAAATGGTTTTCAGAACATAAGGTAAAAGTTGATTGTCTTTCCAAAATAGTAGAATATCTTGATGATGACAGAAATGTTCCCCTTATCCAAGGTTTTCAACAAGAAATGAAAATTAGACAAATTTCCACGATGCAATTGAAAAGAGAAAAATGGAAAGGATACCATATGTTTGTAGTTTTAAAATGGAGGAGACCTGAAAATGAAGAGAAGGAACTCAAGGAAAATTCTTTTGAGGTGTACCCCTTTCTTCACGATTTTTAGGATGTGTTTCCGAAAGACCTTCCAAGTTTGCTCCCAAAAAGAGTTTTTGATTTTATAATAGATATTATTCCTAGTTTCGAACTGGTGTCCAAAGCACCTTATCAGATGACTACTACTGAGTTGATGGAGCTAAAGCATCAACTCTAGGAATTGTTGCAAAAAGGACTTATTAGACCTAGTGTGTCACCCTGGGAGTGCCAGTGATCTTTGTTAAGAAGAAAGATGGCACTCTATGTCTTTGTATAGATTATCATATGTTTAACAAAGCAACGATTAAGAACAAGTATCCTCTACCGCGCATAGACGATCTTTTTGATCAAATGTGTGATGCAACTTTATTTTCCAAAATTGACCTTAGGTCAAGTTATCATCAGTTGAGATTGAAGGAAGTTATTCACAAGACAACCTTTTGAACAAGGTATGGGCATTATGAGTTCATAGTCTTACCTTTTGGTTTGACCAATGCTCCAACAACATTTAAGAAATTGATGAACAATGTTTTTAGAGACTATCTAGACAAATTTGTTCTGGTGTTTTTAGATGATATTTTAATCTACTCTTGTAATGAGGAGGAACACCATCATCATTTGCGGATAGTTCTACAATGACTCGAGGAGCATAAACTTTATGGAAAGCTATCCAAATGTACCTTCTTTCAAAAAGAGGTACAGTACTTGGGTCGTATCATGTCAGCTAAAGGAATTGTATAGATCCATCAAATATAAAGGCTATTTTGGAATGGCCTACTCACAAAAATGTGCATGAAGTGTGTAGTTTTATGGGATTAGCAAGGTATTGCAGGAAGTTTGTTATGAACTTTTCTAGAATTGCCCATCCTATCACTTCCTTATAGAGAAAAGGAAAGAGATTTGAATGGTCTAATACATGTGAAGAAGCTTTCAATATTCTTAAAAGGAAATTGATGTCAATGCCAATTCTTAAAGAGCTAGACCCAGAGGGTCATTTTGTTGTTGTGACTGACGCTTCAAGAGAAGGTTTAGGAGTGCTCGTGCAAGAAGACCAAGTTGTGGCCTATGAGTCCAAGAAGCTGAAACTTATAAGCAAGATTATGCCCCTCATGATTTAGAATTAGTGGCAATTGTGCATGCTCTTCAAGTATGGAGGCATTATTTGTTGGGAAAATAATTTGAACTAAAATTTGGTAATCAAGGTTTGAAGTATATCTTCATTCAACCTAACCTTAATGCCCAGCAAAGAAGATGGTTAGATCTCATATCTAACTATGATTTTGAGGTTAACTATATTAAGGGTAAGGAAAATTGAGTGGTTGATGCCTTGAGTCGAAGGAGGCACATATCGACAATAATATTAGTGCACTCTAATTTTAGAGCTCAAATATTGAAGAATTTGACGAGTGTGTTAAGAAAAGTGTCTCAACCTTGCAACTTTGAAAGATTACTATTCTTCCCAATTTTAGTCTTTTTGAATACCCTTTATCTTGGATAATGGTCTGGAACTTTCAAAGTTTCCAAAAGTTTCCAAGAGAGCTAAAAATAGTGAGACTTATTTTTAGTAAGTTCTTCGATTGAGCTCAGATTGACCTGAATTTTTTCCCAGAAGGTGTGGAACAACTAAGTGAACATCTCAGGTGAGTTTTGTCTCAAGATCATATCTGGATCGCAAGATATTAAAGTTTCTATTTTTTGAAACTACTTGAAAAAGTCTTTGAACTCAATTACCAGAATTGAAACTTCTCTAAACATCCTAAAAATTGGGATAACTAGTGTAGCCAATTATAGGGTGATAGATCTCTTCACGAGCTTTCTGACGCATTAAACAGTTCATCAATCGGACACTCAGATCAAAAGTTATGGCCTCTGGAAGTTGGACCTTCTGTTTTGGGAAATATAAAAACATGTTGGACACATAAAAGAGCTATAAAGGGGAAAGATACATGTGTTGGTGTGTGGTTCAGCACATCACAAGGCATCTTTGATTAGATATAATTTGGGCGCCACTTTTTTGGGTGGTTTTAGCTCATGGTTTTGTAATTACCGTTGGCGATGTACGGTATTGTATCTCCTATATATCAGCAACTTGAGATGGAGGTTGTATGTAAGAATCTTATAGATGTCAAGTTACCTCCTGGATCTCTGGTTGGATATACTCCTATAAAAGCTTGCTCTGCAAGTATATTGTAATCTTTGTGATTTCTAAATAATATATTGGGCGGCTTTGGAGTGTGGGGTTTTTTACCTGAAAGGGTTTTCCCCACGTATATCTTGTGCTATGATTTTTGTGTTTGCATTTGGAAGTTGTTATTATCTTTCTGTTAATGTGTATCTTAATCTGTAATAGTAAAAGCAAAAATTTGCATAAGTCTTTCCTCATTAGATTAGTGTAGGAAGTGTTTCCACATACCTTGCTTCCTTTCAGAGTGATGAATATTATGAGAAATTTTTGAAAGCTCTAACATAAAATATTCAAGATAAAAGGTATGATGGATTTTAATTTGATTATTATATTCATTTTTCATTTCTTGTGAATGTAGGTTTTTCAATGAACATCAAGGTCTTTGTTTCATACATACGAAAAAATATAAAAAAATATAAAAAATACATGTCCTCTAGGTTTTGATGTCCTTATTCCAAAAAAAAAAATTATTGAATTCCAATACATATAAAAAAAGTTATGCTCTTTATAGTACACCTTTGTCTAAATTGTAATTGGTTTGACTTCAAAACTTAATTTAAAAAAAAAATATTCAATAAAACATTTTGAAACTAAATTCATCCTCTAGATATTGTAGTTATAAATCTAAATTTGAAAAAAATTAGAATTTTATCCTTCATAGAAAAAAAGTTATGTGGTTTATAGTACACATCACTCTTAAAAATTGGTGTTTACTGTTAAAAACTAGTTATCGAAGGAGATGGAAAAAGAAATGCAATTTGATTCCAAATTTTTTTTAAAAATATATTTAGAATCTACAAACAAAATGTCACAAATCACTAGTTTGCATCATCTTCAAATTCCTCGCAATTTGGTAGCTATAGGTGTCTGAAAGTGAAGATTTAGTTCAAAATGTTCATTTCAATGTCAAGTTTGGCCAAAAAGTGTAACCCAGTATTGTGGGATCACCCATTAAATTAATTCATACAGAGATATTTCCACAGAAATATGCAATAACACAGTTGTTAACACACTGAATAATTTTTAGAATCATGAAAAATAAAACATACGTGGATTATTGCATCTTCACTAAAATTCCTATGTTTTTCCCCATGATCCCCCTGTTTCCTTTCCCGTCTGATTTTTATTTTTATTTTTTCCTTGTGATCCTTCCCTCCATTTTTCTAGTATTTAAAAGCAAAACCCCACATTCCCAACATAGCAAAGATAATTAAAAAAATATTATATCTTAACTATCCTTCATTATTTTCCTCAACTAAACTCTTCCCACTACTCCCATAACTGCACGTTGAATTAATTACAAGAGTCTTTTTTTAAAACACTATTCATTTAATAAGGAGGAGGTATTTTCCGTAGCATGTCAAATTATGATATTTTATTTCAAGGTTTAACTATTTTTGAGTCAAACACATGACCCATATTTCATGAGTAGTTTTAGGGTTTAACATGAGAGATGGGTTCATGTGAACCACTACTCATGAAATATGGGTCATGTGTTTGACTCAAAAACTACGTAGTTAAACCTTGAAATAAAATATCACTATTCATTTAAATATTATAAACAATCATTCATTTTTTATATTCAAGTATTATAAATAACTATTCATTTTTCCTACTAAATCTTAATTAAATTGCTTTTCTATAAAAACACAAGAATTCATGACACACTGATATGCACTAATAAACAAAAGATAAAAGAAAATATCATTTATTCCAAAGTGAGTGTGTGTGCATTCCATCATGACCATTCACTTTCAAAAAGCTAGGCACCCTCTCTCCAATGATGTTCTCGTTCTTATGATTGTGTTGACTTATCTGTTGCACTCATGGAAACAACATTAAACATTAGTCCACATTGGTACTCATAAAGTAAAATTAATAATCAAAATATCTCACATTATCAATAATAATGTTCTACTTATTATTTTTCAAATCGTCACATCAAAATCAAAGTTTAATAGTAAGTTTTTAAGTCTAAGCAAAAAGGAGATGTGACATTCTTGATAAATGTCCTCATTTGTTCTACCTACAATTTTAGTTCATCTTTTGTTTGCTTGTCCTTATTCATTCTTGATACAACTGAATCAACTACAGACCATAATGAATCAATCTTCCTCTTTGGTCTACTTACCCAAATTCACCTTGGATATTTGCTAGTTAGAGATAGAGACATCTCTATCATGCTTATCTACCAAAGGTGTTTCTATCTCTACAATACTTTCCCTAAGTTCATTTGTTCTAATGGTGGAAAGGGTTCTTGATTTCTTTGGGGATCTCCCCTTTTCCACTTGTACTATCATGGCTTGTAGACTTAGTGGCTTCACCACTACTTTCTATCTTCTCTTCAAGTCTATCTTCAACCAAGTAGGGACAATAGGGTCCTCTTTTGAAGCTTGATCTTCTTGTTGTTTAGATTCTTTCTCTTTGTCCTACCCTTCTTGATCAGGGGCTTCTTGGTTTAAGGTTTCCTCTTATGGATTTTCTTTCTATTGTTGCAGAATTTCCTTAACAATTTCTTCTTCTTTATGCAAATCCTCTTCTACTATGGAAACATTAAATAGTGGTGTATCAATAAATCTTGTCTCCTTTTCAATAGTATTTATTAACTCCTCTTGCTCTTTAGGAGTCAAGCCTTCCTCTTCTTTGTCCTCTTTCAACATTTTTTCTTCATGGTGTGGATGTTCCATAAAGGCTAGCTTATCCTGATCCACATGATCATGTACATCTTATGATCCACATGATCATGTACATCTTCTGATCCACATGATCCTTATCTACCTCCATCTAATCAACTTTTTCCTCAATAGTTATTTCTTCTTGTAGATTCTTTTGAGGTATTGAAACTTCTTCATTGATCTCTTTTTGATCAATTTCTCGCTCAGGAGCTAAGTTTTCAACCAGTGGTTCTTGTGAATATTTAATATTTTCTTTATGTTCTCTTGCCTCTTCTATCTTTGGGATTTCTTGTTCTTGATCATGCTATGGAGGAGGAGTGGCATGCTTTTTTGGAGAATCTCCATGGATATGAATAATAGGGGAAGTTGGTGGAGGATGCATTAGTTGGACTTTTTCATCCATTTCCTTTTCAAATTTTTCTTCTTGGGGTGCCCCTGTTGCTATTTCCACTTGAGTTGATGAGGAGGTGCAGTTGCATGCATTGATGGTTTGGTTGTCTCTTTCACAGGTTCTTGAGAAACTTGTTGTTCTTGTCCTTCTCCTTGACCTAGAAATTGACCCAATGTTGCCCTTATTGGTAGGACTTGTGCCATAGGGGTCACACCTAAACCAGCTACTACCACTACCTTTGTAGCATCATAGGTAATCTTTGTTCTTCTATAAGCTTCTTGAACTTTTTCTACTACTTTCTCTAGGGTGATAGTGTCAATGGATCCTCTCATTCTAGTTGTTCTAGGATCTTTCTTACTTTTCTTATATACTCTAGCTCCAAAGGAAGCTCACTCTTTAGTTCTTGGTTTTTTGTCTTTCTTTCCTTTGCCCTCAATCTTGCCTAATTGAGCAATTTTGGCATCCATCCAAGAATGGATAAAATCTAAAACTAGTTGTCTAATGGACTCTACGGACAAATTCTCCTTTAGAGACCAATTTATTCTCGGAAAGGGTTCATTATCAATCCTCTTGATCTCATATTTTGGATTGAATATGTTGCCATTATCTGACAATTCTTTAGGCACATCATCCCTAATTTTGAAGGCTCTTATTTGGTAGGTAGTCAACCTACAATAGATTTTCTTTCTAACTTCAAAGTCATCTTTAAAATTTTCCCATGAATCTTCCAAAGTTGCTTCATGGTCAGCTATAGTACCAAGTAACTTCTTAATTCTGTCATTTGGGTCAAAATTTGACCTAGGCTCATAAACCTTCAAGTTAAGGGCTTATAACACCTCATCTATAGCCTTGGAAACATTGATGGAGGGACATGAGTAGAATCCCAAATCAAAAGGAAATTGTACACCTAGCTTGTGAATTGCATTTGCCTGTAAAATTCTAATAGAAACACCTTATCATTGCAACATCTTGGTAATAGGTATGGTGATTTATTAAATCATGATATTTTGATGTAGGTAGACCTATGGAATTATATAAACCACTGTCCCCATTCCCTTATAAGGGCCATTGCCTAAGGTGACATCCTTTTAGTAGGATATCTAGTCAGCTTCCTGATGACAACATATAAAAATGCATCATTGACTCTTTTGAAATGTTTTTGAGCTTCCTTGAGCTCTAGTTGATGGTAGAAATCCCATATTTTACTGTGTCCTGCAACTTCACCCCTCACTCCCTTTGTAGTCAATCTAGGAAACTGAGCTTGTCTTGCTAATAGATAGACTATGTAAGAAGTCATATAGAACTTCTTGTCATTAACAACGTTTTTAAGATGGGCATGCAATTTGTCAGATACAATTTGTCCCTAGTCAAGAAAGTTTTCATTCTTGAGAATAATGTTGATAAACTAGAACTGCATCCAAGAAGAGTATGTCCTTAAATCAGATATTCCCAAGGCTTTGTTTATCAAAGTGATTACACCTCCAATTTTTTATTGGAAATTTGATCTAGTGAGGTTCCTGGGGATTTTTGCAATTGACTTTCTTTCTTTCTGCAACCAATGTCTATTCTAATACTTAGAATTGTCCACATGATGGTCTTCAAATGCAGTTCGTGTTGTTTCCTCTATCAATATTGATATAATTGCATGCTGTGGAAGATCAAAATTCATCCTAATCATGGTTGTTGTAATATCTAAGATTATGTTTCCTTCAGAGTCATAAAATCATATGTCTACTAGGTGGTAATGTTGTGCACAGGCTAGTATCAACTCAGGGCATTGCACTGATATGGGAAACCTAGCTATATGTGCCAATCTAGAACCTACTAGAATTATTGCTTTTGGAGTAGAATTATCTCCAAAGACATCCTTGTTGAATTTGTCCAAGCTAACATGGTCCAGGTCAGTGTCTATGATATTCTACAAATTTGATGTCAACCTTGAGGCTTTTGGAGCTCCTTGAAATTCATAATTCATGGTAATAGGTAGCTTGTCCACTTTCTCTGGCATTTAAGAGTTTCTAAAAAATCAAGAAAACCTTATATAAATTTATTTTTAGCAATAAAATCTATTAAATCAGTGAAATTTTGAGTATTTTGGTCTCTGGCTTGTTATTGAGTTTTGAGAGGACATAAGGATTTGGAACCAAGTGCTTGAGTGCCAAGGAGACTTGAAAATCTGTAGGATTTTATTTCCTGGTGGGAAAATGGGAATCGAGGGAACCAAAGGATTTCCAAACCAAAGTCCATGATCCTCGTCGAAACCTAAACTCCAAAGTGTTCAAATCTTAAACATGAGTTCTAATGGGTTTTTAAGATTAGAAAGGATAAATGTATAAAGGGAATAATAATGGAAATTAGGAAATGAGGAGGACCAAGAACTTTTGGAAAAAGTTTGAAAATGCGTGCGATTCTTGAAAACATGAAATATTGAATTTTACTTTGCTAGAAGGCAGGGATCCATGATTTAGAGGAACTGAAGAACTTGGGATCCATTTTAATGGTGTTGAGGTAGACTCAAAACCTAGATAAAGGTTGGACCACCTAGACCTAAGAGGAATTTCAAATTTAAACTCAAATCTAACGTAAAAGCCCTAATTTAACTAGTAAACCTAAAAATGAAAAGAAAACCATGAGTTTCAATTTTACACAGAACCCAAACAAACGGGAGCGATAAAACAAACAAAAGAAAAGGAAATTCAAAAAAAAATAAAAATCAATAATCAAACAATAAACAAGGTGAGAAAACCTAAAAAATATGAAAAGACAAAACCAACTTGGAAAATGTGAAATGGAAGAAATGGAGGTAGAAGAAATAGTCTTGCAACGTCTTGGGCACAAAATTCTTTCGAAATTGAGCAAATTTGATAGTAAATCACACTCACTTTGATAAAATAATAACACTAGGTTTCTTTGAGCTTGAAATGCTAGGATTTCATAAGCAAAGTACAAAGAATATGGTAAAAATTGATTAAATATGGGCGTATTAAACTAATTCATGTGCCATTAATGTTGATAGTCTCGTGAGATAGAAATTTAGGAGGAACAAAGACTTTGGAACTAGGTCCCAAGTGTAAAAATTAGTTCATTACACTAGAATAAAATAATAATATTCTCATAAAATAGTGCAGAAAAAGAGGAAGAATTAAAATTTTCCCATAAATAATACAATTCATGAAAAATACTTTCTTCAATATAATCAAATATGATTCAATACACCAGCTTAACAAAATAACTTACTAAAAAGGACTATGCTTTTACAATATCTAGCCATATAGGCTCAACAAAAGGACATCACCCATACAATGTCTTTGATACCATACCATGTCTTCGACACTGAATCTAGCGGAGAGAGAGCATCATCAATGTGATTTACCACCTAGCCACAAGGCTCACGCCTCCCTGGTCTTCCTCCTAACTAGAGAAGCTCGACCCTTTGCAAAGGGTCTAGCAATTTGAAGCCAGCATGCGTGAAGGAATCTAGTGCAATATGATTTATCTATCATCCCTATAGCATGTGTCAAATGCATATACTAATCTAAATCATGATATTATAGAGAGAGAAGTAAAATGTCAAACAGTAACTATTACTAAGTCTAACTGACTAGATAGGTTCAAGAAGGAACCTACCCTTCTCTGTTGCTCCATATTTGGCATCTGTCCATGCTGTTCCTCTAACTCATCATACAAAAATGCATAAAAGATAGTACATTCACAACTTTCTACATCCAATGATGTATGCAAGAAAGATAACCTATGTAACCAATAAAACATACATCTTTCAAGGAAGCATTCTATACTAATAATTCCATCATTTGCTAGGAAGACAAGTCTTACACAGACAATAGTCTCTAATCATCTTAATCCTTGATTCAATTTCATAATCCTAATCTAGGATAATCATTCATAGATTCATATTCATGACTATAATATTCACCAATTCATATCTATGCTCAAGTGTTAATAACTAGTTATCTATTGACTAACAAATGTTGATAATATTCATGCTAAGTACCCTAAAAGGGTAGTATAAATTTTTACAAGTCTCAAAAGAAGGATTACACTAATGATGTTTCACATATGTTTAGTTGACTCATTTAACTTAAACTTGATGCCAATTCATAGCACCACTCTCTAAGGCATGCAATATTCCTAGTATGCTTAAAAATCAAACAAAAGGATTCTTGACCAATCATAATTATGTATTAATTGCTAATTCAATTTGGTAAAAATAATGAACTATGAATCTCACCACTTAAGTACAATTTAAACTTCACAATATAAATACGAACTTAAATTTAGTGAGTGATTGGTGAGAAGATACATCTATAGACCCATCATAATCATTATGTGTTTCATTAGAGATATGATAAGAATATAAAGCTCAAATGTAAGACTAGTCAGTTCATTATTTGATATTATTCTAAACATAACACATATAATGGAATAATCTTAAAAGAAGTAATCCAATTTCTTGACAACTACATTAAAGTTAAAATAAATATTTTCGATGGAGTAATAAATAAATAATCTAACATTCAACTTACATATAAGTACCATGTTAGGTCTTAAACTAGAACTCAGAGCTAACCTTATTTTAACTTATCTATCTAAAACTAGAACAATGTTTCCAAACCTTACAGGCAACAAGGCATGCTTGATATAGGTAATCATTGAATTGAGAGAAGCCTAGAAGTAGCTCTTGTGATTGTAAATTATGAAATTCCGATGGAAAGGCATTCCATTGAGGCAGCCAGTTCTATGTGTGATGGAGTTTTACCATTTTATTAACCTGGGTCATGATTGTTTCTAGTTTTGAAGATTTCTCTTGCCACAAAGACACAGGCACTGTTTACAACCCCAACAAACAAACAAATTCAGAGTCCATACCTTAAATAATATCCTAGAACACACAGGAATATTTGTGACCGATCAAAACCAAGGGACTATACATTCTGTAGATTTTAAAACAATGTTGCCAATATCCCCCATTTTTACTAAGGCGGACTAACAATGATACCACAGGCATGAATTTTTGAAGGGGGTGTTAGCAAAGGTAAGCAACCTGTCCCTGTACAAATAGTACTGCACTATCCATAAGACCCTCATGCTTCATTCAATTGATAGAAGGATCTGAAACTCTGATCCAGAACACTATGGATGCATCATTGCTTCCATTCTAAACAAAGATAAAATAATATCTACAAATCAAGCAACTACAAAGATATTAGAGCCATCATTATGATGATTACCTACGTTCAAGTTCTGCTGAGAATGCTCACCATGTTAAAGTAGCAGCGGAAATGTGAGCAACACAATTTCTACACGAGCTTTAGAACAGGGATGGCCTTTCAGCAGAGCATATCGGAAAGTCATATATCATGCAATAAATGGATAAAAATAAAAGATCTAACACAGAAGGCACGATTTGCAAAAGAAACGTCTACAGAGTAATTGTCAGGACTTCAAGTGAAAAGAGTAGGAAATAAACCTGGAATAGATGGAGCAGGTTAAAAGAAAATCGCTTTGGAAGCTTTTCAAGCAACAGAGAAAGGGGAAAACGTGGCCGATCATTTAGCCAGCGACCTTACGGTTTGAGAACAGGGTACGGACTTCCATCATAGCAACCGTCAAGCAAGATATGGAAGGACAGTCTAGGCACGCGAACTGCTCATCTCATGGAATGTAATGATTGCTGGATATGGACAACATGAAAGGCGCCGCATAGGAGATTTAGGTGTAGGATATACACAAAATGGATTCGGTGTGCAGACTTTAGAAACTTTCAAGCCATTACAAGCAGTAGGTCGTAGGAAGACATGCATGCAAAACGTGACAACACAGTCAAGGCTCGCGAACTATTTTCCTGTGTGCAATGGATGCAAATATACACTCCAAAGCTAATCCTACAGGTTGTCCTAGTAATCTCCAAGCCAAGTTCAAACAAATGTGTGCAAATAGTATATTATAAAACAATGTAACATTGTATTACTGCCTATTAAGAGTATCTTTCCATCGATCCATAAACAGCCAGAAGACTAAATAAAATTAATCAGATTGTTTTCGACACTAGTCATAACATACCAGTCTTTGGCGGGGTTCAGTTGCAAGTTTATTAAGCAAGAAGAATGAAGCCTGATAAAATATTGAGGAAATATAAACAGAGCAAATGCAACATATATTATTCGTCAAATATATTACAAATTTATAATAGGAGAGGAGCTCAACAACTCCCTATAAATCTGGAATCTAACATGACACTTAATCTAACCAACACCTCTACAACTCTTGTTGACACATCTACAGCAATTTATTGACAACACAAAATAATATTGTCAGCACTTACACTTAGTTATTCATTATATTCTAACATCCTCTCTTAATGAATAACTTAAAATAACTCCAACTCTCACATGAGCACAACATTGCCCCTTTGAAATCTCATGCACCACTCCTCCTCCAACACCATAAATGGAGGCATGTCAAGGAACCCATATTTCCTCTGACAACCTTTCTAAATTGTGCTTTGATGATCTCAAACTATCTAATAGTCATATCAGCAAGCAATTAAATAAATTCATCTTCTTCCTCATACAGTTAAAACTATCATCATCAATGATCACCGCCTAACAAACAATGCTCCAACATGACACAAACAGTCAGAACTCAACATGGCCGCTGCTCTCCATGAACCAACAGTAAAAAGTTGAACCATAACGCTCAGAACAGCAGCAACACAATTCAGGCCATATCCGAAAAACCCAAAACAGAAAAAATGCCTCTATATTCTCAGCGAGAAACTTGACAAAGGTCATCCCTCTCAAATGTTGCAGAAGACAATTTCAAAGGTAGCAAGTAGCATGGACTTTACACCATATTACACCTCTACGCTCGACACACTTTGCAAAGAAAATATAACTGCTACACACACTTTACAAAGAACGAAAAACCCCATAAATCACAACAAACAAGGCAAGCAAAGCCCTTGCTGAAAAACTTCCAACGACTGGTGAGGGAGAATCTCCTTCTAACGCATGCAAATCACTCACAGCCTTCTCAAAATGCTATCATCTACCTAGGCACTCCTATGATGGAGTCATGCCTAGTCTAGCTCTGATACCATGATAAAATATTGAGGAAATATAAACAGAGCAAATGCAACATATATTATTCATCAAAGATATTACAAATTTATAATAGGAGAGGAGCTCAACAACTCCCTATAAATCTGGAATCTAACAAAACACTTAACTCAATCTAACTGACACCTCTACAACTCTTGTTGACACATCTATAGCAATTGATTGACAACACAAAATAATATTGCAAGCACTTACACTTAGTTATTCATTATATTCTAACAGAGGCAACTCTGCAACAAATGGATCTATATCCTCAGCTTGAAAAACACACCACCATGATTGTCGAACTCCTAGCACACAAGAGGAGGGTCGAGCTCTAGGAGACTGAGTTGATCATATGCTAGTGACCACGTATGTGACTTAGCTGTTCCATCTCTTCCTCATGGTTGGGCCACCCGTGGCAACTTTTAACCCTTGCCTCGGCCTCTTAGAAAATGAATCCTCTAGCAAGTGCCTGAAGTCCCACCAAAAACCAAATTCCTTCCTCTTAAATTAATATTTCTCAAAGCCTATTTTGAGAACGTCGGGATAATAAAATCATTCAATGTTCTAGTCAGAAATAAATCATTAAAAGCATTTAAAAGCCACTTATTCACTTTATCTATCATATTTTCTAATATTAGGCCCACTATTAAGAAAGGGAAACAAGATATTATTTTCCAAGATTCAAAGACTTAATTACCATAAAGACATGAAACCACCACTTCTAAATTAGATAAAAGCATGTGCATAAATTTACTTTCCAAAAGATGTTAAAATATCAGAATATTTATTGCATTAAATGATTTATTTGTTGCAACTAAATGTGCAATTTGAATCTTTATGAGAACTAGGTGGTGTGTGCGTAGATTCATTTTCACACATGTAGCCGTCAGTTGGCTAGACGCCCTCTGCCTTGATGATACTCTCTCTCTGTCAAGAGAGTGAGAGGGTATCCCTGTCATACACATATACACATGCCGAAACTAGTCCACAGTTGATAATAATATTTAATTTCATATTTATATATTAAAAATAAGGATTGTGACATCGAGAGTCTCAAGTTCCCTAGAACTCAAAAGTCTAAGGATGAAACAACGAACACAAAGAAGGATCCAAGCGGGAATCAGAACCCAACAAGAACATCAAACAAAGTTTCAAGTTACAGAAAATCTCTAGAAGTCTAAACTTCCAGGACAAGAGGTGGATCAGGAACTTACTCAGAACCCAAGAACCTGATTGTTTTTAAAACCCCGAAACTTCAAGAAAAAGGACCTCAAAACAAAAGGAAAAAGGACCAAAAACAAAGCAAAGGCAAAAATAAAAGACCTAAAAGAGGTCAAAACACAAAAAACACTTAAGGAAAATGAGGGGAATAAATAAAAAGAGAAAACAAAGGAAAAGGGGGTCTCCAATTGCTAAAGCAAAAAGATTGGGCATGTATGCAAGGCATAACAATACCCTAAAATGGTATTACCATAGGGTTGTAGAGCTCATGTTGGTTTATATGTATATGTTTTGCATCTAATGGTAGGGCTTAGAAGTCATAGAGAGTATCTTCTAATCATCATCCTCCTTGTTGTGTAAATATGTGATATGTTCAATGCCAACTATGGCATAGAGGCCACAAGGGACCAAGTGGTTCTCGGCCCGTAAGAGATTCTTAATGCTATCTCTGTACCTTAAGTATTGTCGTAGCTATTGTGATCTTTATTCTATCCACGATGACTGTAGTGCATTTATTGTTAAGAGATATTAAACTAAGGGACTGTCGTGTGGGTTCAGTCCAATATGTCATCTATGTTGTTTTATGTCTTAGACCACAACCGAGGGTCATAAATCTCTATTGGTGGTTAGGAATATGTGTCTAAATGTATCAATTTTTTCAATGAGTTTGGGGTTTCTCATAGAGTCAAATACCTCTATTTATTGGTAAATTCAAATGCAAATTATCTATATACTTGTGGTTGTAAGTGCAGTTCAAGAATTTAAGTGATCGCCTAGTTTAGTATAAACTTAACCCGATTTGGTTAAGTCACAGGTTGTATCGAGTTAAATATTAACACCAAGGGTCATATATGATCTTATTTGTTCTCTTGTCTTCTTATTAAAGAATACTCAACCCTATCCAATATAGGGGATTTCCTTGATTAGTATGTTATGTAATACTACCTTGTTGAAATGATATGGAAAGGCTTAATGATAATTGATATTGCATTTATCATCAAGGGTTATAAGGAACTCGATAATGACATGTAACTTTCCTATAAATTTCTTACGCCTAGGTTAACATTTATTTGTGAGTATCTATGTATCATTGCTAGTGTTGATATTATTATGTGGGTATAGTTCCCCAATTATAAACTAAAGTTATTCTTGCATTATTGTAACCTTCTCAAGGGTAGTGGTATACTAAGAGAACATAAATCATAATTATCATTATAATTGTAGTTAATAAACCATCTCAGGTTAAGAGTATACCAGGAGAATGGAACCTAGCTGTTCCTATGCTTACATTATTGTATTCATTGAACCATCTCAAGGGTAGGATTAAACAAGAGATCAAAAAATGGTAAACATGTTATCATTGATAAACTTATCAAATTCTAGATTTTGAGGTCATCTTAGGGTAAGAGTATATCAAGAGATTGGAACTCGACTGTCATATACCAATCTAAGACTGTTCTTTATAGAAAAAGGCTAGTAGGACCATCTCAGAGTAGGGAATACTGGGAGATTGATGATCAAAGAATAATATACATTTCATCAAATATTTGCATTTTTCTATCATTAGTCATTAGAGAGTCAAGCGAGAGATAATAGTGTGAATGGATAACTCGCATTTATGTGATTGAATATTGAAATCTTTGGCCAAAGTCAGTGCAATAGATGCAAGCATCGTTAGTTCACTATATCCGTAGACTTATGTTAGTCAAAAATCATGGTGGCTAGAGGGTAACTAGGGACTACCTAATTGACTATATGTAATTGGAATTCACATTTGTGCTTAGTTCTTGGATTTGGTTCTATTGCAAACTACCCCATCTATCACACTTATCAAAGGGTTGGGCCTCTTCTAGTAGGAAGATGTGTCAAGCACCACCAGGTCTGTGGTTGGAGGTAAAGTGCTCAGATGATTCTCAACCTCCTATAGTTGATCAACCATGTTGCTTGCACTCAGATGAAATGACTATGACTAATGGTTAGCCATCTTTGTAATGGAAGGCCAACCATGTATATGTTGGCAAGAGACACATTGTAGCTTCATGCTTGTTGTCATTGATGGCAACAAAGTTATCCCACACATCCGCAGGACATGGTGTGCCTATACCGAAAGTCAGATTGAAGAAGGTTGTGGTCTGGTAAGCAAGAACAGAGCATGTGGCAAGGTCCAACAGTCAGGTCCGGATCTCTCAGAGAAAGTATCTTTGGAAAGTACGGACTTAGGGAAGTCAAGAGGAATACCTTGACTGATAGATTCCAGGAATTGAGCGTCCGGTGATGAAAGAGTGAAGAGATATGAGCATTCAAGTATTGGGGTCCTATTTGGCAGAGTAGACAGAGGAAGAACTTACCGGTAGAGCTTTAGACATTATTCCGGATGAGATGTTGATGGTGATCAAGATTTGTAAGGTATCATTCGTGATTGGCTGACTTGTTAGATGACTTTTATAAGTATCTATTTGATCCACATCACTTGGTAAGTAAGGATTCAACCGACAAACTAGAGTTTGGGAAACACTGACTATTTCGGATGCCGACTAGAAAGAGGATGAAATCCTTTGTACGAATATATATACCAAATGGTTTTCGATGAGAAGGTGTGAGAGCAGTAATTGTGAAGTGCAAAGAAAAGTAGAAGATCAGTGTAGAAGCAGTAAGGCAAGTCTGGTATGTGAAAGGACAGCAGCTCTCAAGAAGAGAAAAGATGAAGTGCAGTAGATTAATATACTGAGCCTAATCGGAACTAAACTCCAACATATGTGGATGCTTCTCATCAGTTCAAGTATCTTGTTACTCTCTTTATAACTTGTAGACAGTGAGTCTCTTGTAGGCAGTGAGCCTCTTGTGAGCAGTGTGCTCGGGCAGTGAGCCCTAATTGGCATGTGCCATTTTGTACTTCTATTCTTCTAACAGAGAATACAATCTTGGGTTAATCACCCCGTGGTTTTCTCCCTTAACAGGGTTTCAACGTCAAAAATATTGTGTCATGTGTATTTTCATTTCATAGTTATGTTTGCTTATTTGAATTGATGCTGCATTAATTATTAAGAAAGTTTAGAAAGCTGAAATAATTAAGATAACTGATTCACCCCCACTCTCTCAGTTATCAACAATTGGTATCAGAGCTAAGTTCCTCCAAAAGCAGCCTAATAGCTTGAGGAAGATCTGGGAACTCAAATGGATGTGTATGGTATGAGGGAACAACTTCAGTCTACCTTAGATGATCTTGAGCAATCAAACTCTGAAGTCAGTGAACTGAAGAAAAGACTCAAACAGGCTGATGATTTCATAAATGAACTAAGAGGGAAACTGAGTATCTCTATGAAAAAGAGAAAAGATCTACTTCAGCAATTGGCAAGTCAAAGTGAAGACAATGGTACAAATGAAGATCTGAAGGATAAAACCAAGTTATGTGAAAAGTTATCAAAAGAGGTCATTATGGTAAGACATGAAATGGAATCAGGAGTTATGAAATTCACCCAAGAAATTGAAGAGAAAAGAAAAACTAAAGATGATCTAAGACAATCCCTCAAGGAGAAGTCAGAAGACTGCCACAAGATGGATAAAATAATCAGGCATCTAGAATCTGATCTTGAAGATGCTAGAGATAATGAAGAAAAACTTGAGGATCAAATTGACACTCTTAAAAAGGATCTTCAAACACCAAATGAATAAAAAGAGAAATTCAAGATAAGTTCTGCTCAACTTGGAGTTCTTCTTAAAAGCCAAAAGAGGGTAGATAACAAGCGTGGCTTGGGATATGAGAAAGGTGAAAGCTCCAGATCTGGTCAGAAGAATTTTGGATCAGAAAATCCAAGGAACAAGCCTAGAAGACCTCCGGTAAGGCAACCTAATGCTCAAAGATATCCATCCTTCAATGGATACTGCCACAACTGCAATAACTTTGGTCACAAAGATAATCAGTGTAGAAACAGAATAAATCAGACTAAGACATCCTTCTCCGAATAGTGTTTCAACTGCAAAAGGTATGGTCACAAATCTCATGAATGTAGAAATATGCAAATAAACAATTCATTCAATGGTAGATGCTTTGCATGCAATAGAATGGGACATATGGCTAATCAATGTAGATCAAGAGGATTTCATTCAAATATGCAAAGAAATATTGTTTGCCACAATTGCAATAGATCCAGTCATATTGCCAAATTCTATAGAAACACGAACCAGGACAAAAGGGGTCCGGTGCATCATAATCAGAATCAAGACAAAGGAAAAGGAAAAGTAAATGCAGATGAAGTTAAAAGTGAGATGAACAAAATTTGGGTAAAGAGAAGTACAGAAAATGTAGAGATGGATCTGCACTAGAATCTGGTGTTGATATTCCTTCTGGAAATTAAAAAATGAGCTCTGGCTCAGGGGGAGACACAAGGAAAAACTTTTTTCCCCCAGCCAATTAATTGGTGCTGGAATTGCACAAGGAGAGTTGCGAATTAAACGGTTCTCAGAGAAAACATCTAAATAATCTGTGGTTAATATATGGAAGATCTGCAAGAAGTTTAGAACAAGTTAATTTACCAAGATTGATCAGGTTCATCAAGTCATCCGAATAAGGAAAACAAGGCAAACTGGAATGACTTAAGTTAAGCATTTATTGCAACTTGGTATTAGGGTTTGTGGAATAATATAAGGGTTTTCTTATCAAACACTTGTTCATTCTGCATTCAAGAAGAAGTGAAAAAGAGCTCTGCAACAAATCTCCTCAAGCCCATCAAAGATCATCTGCAGAAGTCGTTTCATCCAGCAATCGATCCGGCTCACTCCGTAAAACCTAGAAGTGTAAAAGGTATTCTCCATTCTTAATATCTCTCTGTAAATCTTTGAAAGATGGCTACTCCGAATGTGGTGAAGATTTCTGATAGGCCACACCCCAAATTTAAGAAGCACCAATACAAATCTCTAGAAGTGGATCCCTCAGGTGCATTTTCCAGCATTCCGCATGGTATTTTGCATGTAGAAGATGTTAGGGTTTACATTCATGCGAACATTGAAGATTTTGGGGAATCCAAGCTGGCAGATATCTATCACAATTAGTTAATAGATGATGCTTTTGAGCTCAAACCACAGTACCAGGCCATCCGGGATAAACATTTTGGTCAGTGCATTCATTTCCCCTGTTTTGAAGAGGATGAATGGGTCTGGTATGTGTTGAGCAGAGTACATTATAACTTCTTATGGTTGAATAGACCATTTAAGATCACTAAGGATGTGATTAGGGCAATAACCGGTATGCACTCTTCCAGAGGGATACCAGTTCTCAAATCTGTCAAAAACCAAACTGTGAGTGAGGCTACCAGATCAAAATTTGATAAGAGAGCAATGACCATAGAACATATCTCTGATCCAGATATCAAGTTTGCATCTATGATAATTGGTTATAAGATCTATCACTCCAGCAGGGAGAATTCAGTACCCGGAACTGCTGTGTATACTGCTTATGAAATGTTGAGAAAGAATGCAGATTATGATCTCTGTGAACTCCTTCTAAGCCAACTAAAGGAAAACTTACAGAAGATCAAGAAGGACAAGAAGAACTCTTTTAAGTATGGTGGACTGATATTGTGTTTGTTTTTCTACTTTATGAATGAGTTGCCCGGATCTAGTGGCTGGGTATGGCAGAATGACAGACCTGTTGCCATTCAAATCAAAGACTACCTGCATGGGCTTGGGAATACTAAGGCAAGAAATACAGCTTTGTGGGGTTATTTCAAGAACTTTTAGAGTATGATGCAAGCAAGGGAGAGAATCCCCCAATCTTTAGTTGAAAAATATAAATATACAATATGCTTTATGGTAGAAACTGATTAGTGCCTAATGGAGGCAGTGGAACCAAGAACAGTGTGGATCATGCCTATGGGGTATGAAGTGGATGAGAAAATTGTGGAGCTGCATGTTCAACACATGCTAAGTCAGCTCAAGGACCCCAAGGTAGAAAGGTTTGGAACCTTTGAAGAATTAAGTGTGAAGATTCATGTGGAGTTAAGACAACTGAAAATAAAAAGAAAAGTAAGAAGGGAAGTAGAAGAGTTTGCCAAGAGGCATGGAGTTTCAAAAGAAGCACTTGATGCAAATAGAGAGAAGACAGAAAGGGCAGAGAAAGAAAAAGAAAAAGCAGAAAAAGAAGATACTCCGGTGGAAGTCCCCTCCGGGACTAGATTTTCTAAAACCTCTACACCCACCACTGCAAAGAGCTCAAAGGCATCAAAACTGGAAGCAAAATCATTCGGAAAAGGGGAGAAGAGAACCAAGAAAAAGGCAACAAGATCTTACACAAGCCAAAATGATGAAGAAGAGACAGAATCGGATGAGGAGGTAAGGAAAATGAGGAAAAAGAAGAAAGTATCTGGTGAACCCTTTACCGATGAAGACAAGGAAGAGATGGCAGAAGAGTTTGTTGAAAGGACCACTCTGTCCATTGATGATGTAGTCAAATCAGTCACTGTGGATGGGAACTTGAAACCAATGACTGAATTTTATGACGACTACAGTGAGGCTGATCAGAAGATGCTGCAAGAAGCCACAGTCAGGTACCTTAACATTTATAATAAAGCATTCATTGAGATTATATCTTTAATTCCAAAGAGCCTAGAGAAAGAACTAAAAATCAGAAGGAACAATGCCAAGGCCAAGGACCTTGAGATCAGGGAACAAATAGCTATTTAGATCTATCCCTCAATCACTCAGAAACAAATGAATATGATTTTCAAAGATTGCAAGGATGAGTTCCGAAGCAAAGCTAGAATGAATCAACTTATGCTTGGAGAAACTGACAAAATAGCTAAAGAAACTGAAGAAATCCTTCAGAATGCCTACAAAAGGTTCAACATTCCTATCATAGAGGACATAAGTGATGAGCCCTCTGCCATGGACGACAAGGAAGAATCTACTGAGACAGTGGTAGAAGAGGTAAAGGAGACAGGTGAACAAAAAGATAAGGATTTAGATTCCTCTGCTCTGGAAGTCCATGGTCAAGCAAACATCTCTCCTCCGGTTTCCCCTACAGACTCCGAATTCAAAGAAAAAGAAAGAGTACAAGAGAAGATCAGTCAACAAGCAAAAGAGAAAGAAGATGACAATAGCAAGGCTACAGAAGGAGAGAAAACTCCATCAGAGAAGGCCACAAATGATAGTGGTAAGGCTGCAGAAGAGGAGAAAATTCTGTCTCTGGCAAGAGACACAGCAGAAGCAATCAAAGAGTTCTTGACCAAAGAAATGATGGAATTTGATGAACCGAAATTGCTTCAAGGTCCATTCAATTTTGATTCCCTCTCTCCGGTCCAAACCATGAAACTAGCTTCCTTCACTCAAGCTAAGGCAAAAGAAAAAATGTTGAAGTCTCACATGGAAGATTGTGAACTCATAGAAACTGCATCCGATGTACTTAAAAAGATCATGCCATCCTTCCAGAAGGATCCTACAGCATCCACATCCGGTAATCTAAAGTCTCTTGTAAATTCTGTTAATACACATTTTGATTCTTTAGAGAAAGCAGCAGAAGAGAAAGTCCGGAAAGAGTTTTTGGATAAGAGATTCTCGAAGTTACAAGAGCTTATAACCAATGATAGGAAAAATATGGACATTGGGATGAAGAGCTTAGAAAATGCTCTTAAGGATGGAGAAGAAGTATATAAATTTTGTATATCCTAGACTAAAATAACAAAGGATATTGAGAAGAAAGTGAAAGAACAAGAGGATAAACTGTCAAACCTCTCTCAGAATTTTGATCCTCTCACTATATCCATAATAAGCCAGGAATGTCAAACTATTGTAATCATGAATGAGATTAAGAAGCTTGAGAAGGAGAGGAAGAACATATTAAGCAGAATGGGTGAACTTAGAGGGATGATTATCCTAAGTTAGAGGCCATGCATGAAGCCCTAACGGATGCTCAAGCCACAGCCTGGACCAGTGATCCGACAGATGTCAAGAGGGTAGGAGCTTTTGCATTCCTGTTGAGTGGTCACATCTCAATTTTGGACAGGATGAAGCAGAGTTGGGCAACAGAACTTGTCCAATTGAAGACAACTTTTGTAGCATACTACAGTATATGTAAGTATAACCTGTTTATATACTTATGCGGCGAAGTATAGTTGAATTTTTGGGCAATTTTGGTGTGCGGACCCTACCCTTTGCCATTGATGTCAAAGGGAGAGTGAGGAACAGTGAAAAATGTGGAATCTAGCTAAGGGTGAGCTCCGGTAAAGTGTACTTTAGAACAAAGCATCAGCCAAGGGGGAGTATAGTATAACACTTAGTCATTTTTCACTAAATGTTGCCATCAATGCCAAAGGGGGAGATTGTTGGCAAGAGACACATTGTAGCTTCATGATTGTTGTCATTGATGGCAACAAAGTTCATCCCACACATCCGCAGGACATGGTGTGCCTATACCGGATGTCAGATTGAAGAATGTTGTGGTCCGGTAAGCAAGAACAGAGCATGTGGCAAGGTCTGACAGTCAAGTCCAGATCTCTCGGAGGAAGTATCTTTGGAAAGTACAGACTTAGGGAAGTCAAGAGGAGTACCTTGACTGATAGATTCCAGGAATTGAGCGTCCGGTGATGAAAGAGTGAAGAGATATGGCATTCAAGTATTGGGGTCCTGTTTGGCAGAGCAGACAGAGGAAGAACTTACCGGCAGAGCTTCAGACATTATTCTAGATGAGATGTTGATGGTGATCAAGATTCTTAAGGTATCATTCGTGATTGGCCGACTTGTTAGATGACTTTTATAAGTATCTATTTGATCTGCATCACTTGGTAAGTAAGGATTTAGCCGACAGACTAGAGTTTGGGAAACATTGACTATTCCAGATGCCGACTAGAAAGAGGATGAAATCCTTTGTACGGATATATATACCAAATGGTTTTCAATGAGAAGGTGTGAAAGCAGTAATTGTGAAGTGCAAAGAAAAGCAGAAGATCAGTGTATAAGCAGTAAGGCAGTTCCGGTATGTGAAAGGACAACAACTCTAAAGAAGAGAAAAGATGAAGTGCAGTAGATCAGTATACTGAACCTAACCGGAACTGAACTCCAGCAAATGTGGATGCTTCTCATCAGTTCAAGTATCTTGTTACTCTCTTTATAACTTGTAGACAGTGAGTCTCTTGTAGGTAGTGAGCCTCTTGTGAGTAGTGTGCTCGGGCAGTGAGCCCTAATTGGCATGTGTCATTTTGTACTTCTATTCTTCTAACAGAGAATACAATCTTGGGTTAATCACCCCGTGGTTTTCTCTCTTAACAGGGTTTCCACATCAAAAATATTGTGTCATGTGTATTTCCATTTCATAGTTATGTTTGCTTATTTGAATTGATGCTGCATTAAGTATTAAGAAAATTTAGAAAGCTAAAATAATTAAGATAACTGATTCACCCCCCCACCCCTCTTAGTTATCAACAGTATATTGATGTAAATAAATGGATTGGAAGGATGGTCATCCTAATCTAAAATTGTATTTTATTATTATTTGGTTGTGAATTTGTATCATGAAAATCTGTGTATTGATAAATGATGGCATCTTAATTGAAATAAGGAATATATTTATGTTTTTTTAAAGATATTCAAATTGTGGCATTTATGTGTTAATTAATTTCTTAATTTTTTTATTAATTATTATTTTCTAAATTGGGTGGCTCGTTACAAATTTAGACCAAAATATGGCACCACTTTTGAGTCATAGTTTTGGCACATGGTTTTGGTAAACCACACTCAATTTTTGGTTTGAGAATGTATATTTATTGGATGCTAGATATGGAGATTTTCATAGAGAATTTGTATGTAGAGTTATGCTATCATAAGTACTTCAAATATTTTGTTGATGATTTCTCCTATGAAGGAAAACTTGTATAGAGTGTATTATAATTGATATTATTGCTAATTAATACATTAGCTTAGAGTTTGGAGGCTCAATTTTCTCCAAAAGGGTTTTCCTAGGATATGTCATTGTGTAATGGTTTTATTATGTTCATATTCTTTATTGTAATATTTTAGATCATATTTTCTACATATTTCTCTCCTCATAGATTAGTGTAGAAAGTGTCTCTATATCTTAACCTCCATTCAATAATAAGCATTGCATGATCAAAGTGCTAATCAAGAGGGGAAAGGAGGATGTGTTGACATATTTCGAAATAGGTAATTGAGGAGGAGGCATAGTGGAGGGAGGATTTAGGCAATGGCTACAGTGATTATAAGGAAGAGGGGAATGAGAAGAGAGCATGGACAAGGATAATAGTTGTGGGTGGGAAGAAAAGGATTTAAAGTGGTAGAGAAGGTGAAAAGGGAAAGTATGTGAGAATGGGAGGGATATAATGAAAGAGAGATAAGGAGGAGGAATTGATGAAGAGGGTAAATTAGGTGGTTTTATAAAGATGATGTTAAAGTGTGTGGTGTATGGGAAAGGTTTTGTTTGAAGGTGTTTGTTGTTTTCATAGTTTTGTTGTTTTATGTTTTTTGTTTGAGTGTGATGTAGGCAACAAAGGTAAGAAGGTAAGTAGTTCAAGCATGAGATTCACCAAAATGTTTAAGGAAAAAAAAACTCTTAATGTAAGATGTTTAGTTTTAAATTACTAAAATTGCATTCATTCACGTAATAATCAAATGGATTTAATAAAGTAGAACATTAATAAGAAAGTTCCATATTTGGTTAAGTAAATGAAATGCAAGAGTAAAGGTTGCACTAGCACTAGAAAAAGAAAGAGAAGACAATTAAAGGAAGCTAGCATTGTATGGTAAGCTTTAATACTAGTTAGGACTTGGCTTTCACCTTATCCTAATTTGCATAGCGGACCAGATGAAATTACCGCTTGGGGTCGCAAATGAGTTCTCCTTGTGGATGTGTCTCAAGAGCAGGCCCACTCTAAAGGGTTACACAAAAGCAAGACAAGTACATCTTTTTGATCTCTAGGCTCTTACTAAGATGCAAGGAGAGAGCATACACATGCACTTGCTCACATTCGCACATGTTCATTGACCTTAGAGAAATAGATGTGTGGTGTCATTATGAAAGTGTTGAGAGATGCTTTTGATTCACAAGATCACATAACCTGTGAGGGAAGAGCATACACATCTCAAAACACTAACACAATCACCAAATAAAGCAAACATTGATTCATTTTAAGCCCCCAAGAATGTGTGAAAACAACAAGATATGTTTGTTTTAGGGCACCAAAACTAAATGTGCCTATGATATCAAAACACATGCATAAGAAGAGGAAACCTTGCATCAAAATGTGTCAGTAGTTTTAGTTTATAGTCTTCAGCCCACAAATGCCACATGCTGCAAATAGAAATCAATAACATTAACAATCTGATGAAAATGTGAAAAATGTGAAAGAACGTGCATTTACCCCTTTTTTTGCAAGCCCGCAAGACAAAGAGGTCAAAAAGTGGATTCTAAAAAATCTCAAAAAAATTTGATCAGTAATAGGCAAATAGATGGCATAATCAGAAAATTTAGAAAGTTCTAAGCACTTTTTAAAAAATTGCGTCAAAATCTAATAAAATTTGCTCAAGTTATGCTCGGTCAAAGTTTAAAATGAGGTCTGACTTTGACTAGAAATTTACCTGATAAAACTATATAGTTACCTAAAATTGACTTCACCACTGTGAAATTGGCCGAGTCTGCTCCACAATGCCGCTCATTTCATGAAATTTTGATATCATATGCAAAAGTTATGAAAAATTGAAAAAAACTGCCTATTTTGGCATGTGGAAGCAAAGAGGGGTCTTGGCAGTTTGAAAGTTGACCACTAGTGGTCAGGGTACCTTTTGGTAACATGCGCCAGTTTAGGTCCTGGAGGTTAGATGTGGTTGTTTGTGGTTAAGGCCCGTGGTCAGGGCTAGGTTAGCCCACGGTCATTCATATGACCATGGCTAGAGCCCAGCCAAAAATAAAAAAAGAAACTAAAAGTAAAAGGGGGGCCGATGGATTTTAGCACCCTCTTCCTCTGTTGTGACCGAGGGCTTACCTTATATGTGGGGCTTACCTTAAATTCCAATAAAAGATCTCTGTGTACTGGGTTTAAGCCGTTGTCAATGTTTAAACCATTTTGGCGACGAAGTCTTAGGGGACGGAGTGAAGTTTAATGCTAGGGTTTCGCAGGTGGTGCAGAGGTTGAATCGGGGAGAAAAATATAGATGCAGCAACATAATCAAAGGAATCCTGGGTGGCGACCGATGGCGGAGATGTAGTGTCAACCGGTGTGCAGAGGTCGAAGCGTCAGTGACAGATCGGCAGAGGGGAGGTAACCTTCTTCTCAAAGCCGTTGATAGGGATTTCGACGAAGGGTACATGAGCGACAGGGACGTGAAGAAAGTGGTGACGGGAAAATTTGTAGGTCAGGTTCGACGAAAAAGAATCTGCAGAGGGTCGAGTTGGAAGAAGAGATAAGGGAGCAAACGGGTGGCGACTTGCCAAAAAGGGTGTCGATAGATGTAAACACGGTGGTGACAAGGGAAGTTTGCAGGAGATATAAGGGTTTTGGTCAAGCGATGAGGTCGGGGCCACCAGAGGGGTAGATGACGATGCAAATCTAGAGACGACAAGAGGTAAACGTAGTGGCGACTGGGGATGGAAGGCGGATGTTAGGGTTTCCCCGGGTGTCAACTGGGGTTTTTAGAGGTAGTGACGACCTCAAAAAGGGTGGCGACCGGACTGTAGGTGGCTTCCGAGCGGTGATTGAGTTGCAGAGATTGTTAGGTTTTAAGCCTGCAATGAAAATTTTAAGCCTGCAACAAAAAATTTTAACATCCAACCTGCCACCAGTAACAACTCAAATCATACAATGCAAGCATACAACAAAGATTCAACTGATTAAACACCTGGTCAACCCTGCAAAATAGATTAAACACCTGAACAGCGATAGAGATACAAAGTATTGCAAACCGTACGGCAGGTCCGTATGGTATAGATCCATACGAATCCGTACTATATGGATCTGCAACTTTAAAAAAATTCTAAAATTTTCAAAAAAATTGCAGTGACCAAAACATGTCGAATTTTATGTCATTTTTTGCCAAAAAGGCCTCCCGGACTCAAAGGTGAGGTCTGTTTGAGCTCAGGAGGTCACCTGTGAATTTTTTCTTTCAAAAGTTGACAAAAACTGATCTATTCACGTCGAGTTCACCAAATGAAGATAGGGAAAAAGCTAGCTATCATGTAGAAAATAAATAGCAGCTATCCCTAGCTCCCAATGGAGAGCAATCTAACCTAGATAATAGTCAAACAAATAGAAATAAACATAGAATCTAAGCTAGTATTGTCTTATCTCCATTGTCCTCCTAAATCTTCCATTATTATTCTCAGATTTGTAGATTTTTGCACAATCATGAGAAGCTCATGGGAATGGCAAGATGTTAGAGAGTTGTGTGATATTAGAGAGCATGAAAATATGTCTTCTAAGAGATGAAAATGAAGCTGAATGGGTTGTTTTATAGAAGAGGGATTTTGAATGAATGGCCAGGATTGATTGTTGACTTTGGAGCAAAATCAAGGGTGGAGGATGATTAGGGTTTCCCTCCACTAGAGGACAAAATTAATTTTAAATTGGGATAAATTGTGAGGTGGGAAATGTGATTTAAATTAAATAAATTTGTCCAATTTATTTAATTTATTAGAATGATGCATGTGAAAGGGGATTTTGATGAGGGATATTTAAACAAATATTATATTTGTTTAAATTAATGAAAGGGGACATTAGGATAGTGAATGATTAAATAATTAATTAATTAAAATCAATTATTTAACCATAGAGGCAAATTAGGGAAAATTGGTAGAATGTGGAAGTGTTTAGGGTTTTGCGATCCAAGGACACTTTTAGGTGTGTACACTTGTCTTCTACATAGCTCAAGTTGTTAGATTACCAAACTCAGTAACATCCCATATTTTCTCAAACATTAGGAGTGTAGTGTTCATCTACAAGCAATAATTTGTATCAAGCCATGTTTCCTTGCCTCTTCAGTCTTACTAGTATTTAACCTTTATATACTGGTGAATATGGAAAACACTTCAATTTGGAAAGAAAGGCGGGGCAACCAACAAATGTACTTTCTTGGAAAAGTCTTATTGGAATATGAAGAGTATCTTCATGAGGGAATTTGGTCTATAGATTTCCCATTTTGTATGGAGAATAGTTGTTGCCAATAAAGAGTGCACACCACTTATCAATATGTTATTAGTACTTGTTGTAAATACTATTGTGGCCAGCATTTTTTAATTAGTTATTATTAGTTGTTACTGTCAACGAATTATAAGCTATAATTTTTTCTACCCAAAGCAAATATTCATTTTTTTGTGAAGTTACTTTAAGATGTAAAATTTTTAACTCAAAATATTTAGCCAATAGGCTTTTATATGTGAGCATTATAGTGCTCGGAATTGTCTCACGCCATAAAAGATTCATGCTGGAAAATTTTCTAAAGTTGTCGGTTGTTCTTATCGGCATATTCCTTGAACCTCCTATGGGTGCAAGTGCTAGTTGTAATTGATTGTAAAGTTTCACCTCTTATTCCAGCTTTCATGTTGTTCAACAAAAATAATAATTAATAAAGACATGTAAATAGAGTATTACAACATAACAAGGCAGATTTTTGGTAAATCGCAGAGTTAGAAGATTTAATCCAATGCCTACAGCCCATGTGAAAAGAATTCTTTGATTTTCCACATAATTATGAGAGACAGCTCAAGCATCGCTCTCATAATTTTGGACAAGCTCCAGCATCTCTCTCATACGAGTCAGTGCTTCAAATGAAATTAATAATAAATAGGGGAACTTGACATGGATGGCAGCATATGTTTTGGTGGTATTTATTTAATGCTACTGTGATACTGAATAGGCATTGGAAAGAGACGTGATTAGAAAAGGGTAGAAGATTTTATTTTTGTGGTAAGAAAATTAATTGATAGAGTTTCTGCATTCTCTAGCTTATGGTGAAATTTTGTTAAAAGGACATGAATTTGATGCACCCTGTATCACGATGTTGATGCATGTAATGTCTATGTAGCAAAATGTCACTGTTCACATTTAAGGCCTCCGTTTTGATGTTATGCGTTTGCAATGGGGAAATAGTAGGTATAACCATTGTAATTCTCATTTACTTTTGGATCCATTTTGAAATATGATTTCATACAAGAAGGCATGGCATAGGTAGTACTCGCTTCTGAAATATTCTAACAATAGAATTTGTCTTGCTTTACAATGACTAAACTATGGACTGTTTAGTGTTGGTTGCTTATTGCTCAATTTTTAAGAAGTTATTTGTAAAGTTAGTGGTCTTATTTTAAGCAATTCTATTAAATTGTATTTTTTTATTATATAAATTTTAATAAAATAAATTAGTAATAAAACACTATTTATGAATAAAGAAAATTTAAGAGAGAAAATTTGGAGGAATTTTTTTTTTAAAAAGGAAGGAAATATGTTATTTCAATCCCAATCCTCATATTTTTTATAGCATATTTTTAATCCTTAAAATGTAGTAACTAGTTTTTAAGGAGTTATTTATGAAGCTAGTGGTCTCATGAATATTCTATTTATTTACCTATTTCAAACAATTCTCCTAAATTGCAATTTTTTACTAATAAATTTTAAAAAATAAATTATTAATAAAACATTATTTATGAGTAAAGAAATTTTAAGAGATAAAATTTGGGGGAAATTTTTTAAAAAAGGGGAAGGAAATATCTATGGTCATGAGGCATATTTTTCATTACGCAGTTGTTACATCATTTCAACCTCCCATGTTTTTCAAGGCATATTTTTAATCCCTAATTTAATGTAGTTGTTCCACTATAATAGGGAAAGATTCTAAATTATCCTTTATACATAATTTAAGATTTGCATGGAACCAACCCTTTGCTCAAATTTAAGCAGAAAATCCACTTATGCAGCCGCATGGAACCATGGCATTAGTTTTTAAATTGTTCTCTAACTAATCTTTTCAAAGAAGTTAAATGGATATGATCCTAGATTTGAATGGAGATTTATTTAATTTTTAGGGTGCCAAACTCTTTCAAATTAATTTTTTTGTGGCCATTGTGATTATAGAATGGCGTTAACTAAATTGTGTGAATTTTTAAACAGGATGGCTGTAGATTCAATCCTATTAATAACATATATAATTATGTGGAAAGGCGTTCTATAGTGGCATCAACCGAACGTTATTGACCATGTACATAAAAAACTAAGACATAGCTGATATATATTGAAAAAATAAATAAAACTATAAAATAACTCTTTAATTAATTAAAAATAAAATAATTCTTAAGTAAAATAAAACAAATCTTAAGGAAATAGAACAACTCTTAATTAAATAAAATAAAATAACTCTTAAATAAATAAAAACAACTTTTCAGATAAAATATGTGGTGATTTATATAAAGAAGGTTGCTTTACATACCTTGCTTAGAATTTGTCTAAAGTCGCACTTATCTTAAACTAATCATTGTAAGAATGAATTTTGTTCAGGACAACATATGCCAAACTCTCGTAGATGCTCCTCAAAGCTTCAAGGAATGAATGCACCAATATTAATGATATCAATAGTACATTGGACACATAGCCATTTATAATGACCCATATCAATCATATGCAGTGGAAGTGAAGTTGCCACTAGGAGGTGGTCATTTTTGGGTAGTTTTGAGATGCACCTTTCTTTCCTACAATTATAGAGATACACATCTATCTTACCAATGGTAGTGGTTTTAGAAGACCTTGATGAAAAAAGTTTTATGAGTGCTCCTAGGGGAGAAGACTCAGTAATTGAGCATGTACTAATAGTTGTGAAGATAGTGGTGGAAGTAAAGATTGCACAAGTATGGGAGATAACTTTCCAACAGCTATTAAATTTTTCTTAGTTTTGATAGCCAAATCATATGATTTTGGGAAGACATTGACTTCCTAAAATCAAATCATATGATTTTGGGAAGACATTGACCTCCTAGAATCTGAATAATAACTAAAATTTTAGAATTCAAAGGTTTCAAGAAGTATAAAAATATAGAACTTGGCCTAACATTGACAAGGGATCTCTTCCAAGCTTTGTTAAACCGTGGAAGACATTGACCTCTTAGAATCTGAATAATAACTAAAATTTTAGAATTCAAAGGTTTCAAGAAGTATAAAAATACAGAACTTGGCCTAACATTGACAAGGGACCTCTTCCAAGCTTTGTTAAACCATGGAATAAATCCATGCATAAATTATATAGTCTGGAGCTTCTTAATTTACATGAAGTACTAAAGAAGACAACATGTATCCACCTTCTCTCAGAACTGATTAAAGAGGCAATCACCAAATTGATCCCAACTTGCAACCGAACTAGGCTACAAAGTTCTGAACCATTCATGTGCTTTCCCCTTGAAAGAAAAAACAAAGAGTTAGAGGGTGACATTATGAGTAGTAATGTTATGAATGTTACACAAATTTGAAACATCTCGAGACACAAACTGTTATTCAGTCATGCTTGTGAGGCATCCAAAATCAGAGACAACGTCATTGCCATTTTCCCCACCAATATTTGATTGAGAGATGAGAATCATAAGGGCATCCCTAAAAGAATGGGATGTAGAATGAAGAAATTCAAAAGCCCACACTAAAGAGATCTGAGAGGAAGAAGAAGTTTGGACATATTTTTTATTTTAAACTCTAAGTCTCTATATTTAAAAAATAAATTTCATTTTCTTTCAACAATTCTTTCACCATCATGACATAATATGTTTTTTCCAGCTGTTGCCACTTGTAAGTTATGTCACAATCTACCTAATAGAGGAGAAGAGAAATGAAAGATGACTCCAAATGAAGAGAAATAACCGTGGAGAAAAGATGGAGATGCTAATATAAAAGAATAGCTAGCTTGGCAAAGAATAGTTTCAATCGGTGGTTATGGTTAGTGGAAGAAGGATGCTAGCCAAGTCATATTGAGCAGTGTGTTGCTGTCACTACAACTCTACCTTGGTTTCTGGCAGATCGAAAAGCTGACCCCAGTTGGGGCGCTCATACAATACGGAATAGGTTGGCTATTTAATGAGTGCCTACTACCTTTGGGCCTCTCCACTCATTATGCCCAACTCAAATGTTTTCTAGGTCATATGTACAAGGAGGTGTGTTGCCATGTGACAGTGGCAACAGGCAAGCTGACTGTTCGAGCCGAGAATCAGTTGAACGAGACTGAGAAAGAATCGTCTTACTTGGGTATTTGCTTTCATCTAGAGAGACGAGAAGACAAGTTGTATCTCAATCATTAAATGTGTCACTACATCACCGATACAATGTGGTATGCCTTGCTCGACTTCGTAGAAGCCACCCCGGAGACTGTGTTTCTCAAAGGGTATAAAGAATCCTAGCGACAGGTAGCCATAGGTGGTGTCATGAGCTTATCAGATGTGCTTGACAATTTAATGCTCATCGCATGCAATCAATCATGCCACCCCTAGATACCCTCTAGCCATCATGATTTCTTAAGTCTTGAAGACTTCAGTGAAGGACTATTCCATTTGCACTTAGTTCTTGGATGGAGTTATGCTGCAAATATCCCCATCTGTTACCCTTCAAGCCTCTTCCAGTAGGAAGGTGTGTGGAGGACCGCCACCCTCTTATAGTTGATTAATTGTTATTTTTTAAATTGGGTGACTCGTTACAAATTTATACCAAAATATGGCACCACTTTTGAGTCATAGTTTTGGCACACTCAATTTTTGGTTTGAGATTGCATATTTATTAGATGCTAGATATGGAGGTTTTCATACCGAATTTGTATGTAGAGTTATGCTATCATAAATACTTCAAATATTTTGTTGATGATTTCTCCTATGAAGGAAAACTTGTATAGATTGTATTATAATTGATATTAATTTGCTAATTAATACATTAGCTCAAAGTTTGTAGGCTCAATTTTTTCCAAAAGGGTTTTCCTAGTGTTGGCTAACAAATTTGTCCTTATTCTGAAAATACTTTATTCTAACTCTATACCCTTTTTTAAAGAACAAATGAGTTAAACAACAAATGGGTGAACTTTTAAATTAGTTCCCCTCTGAATTTAGGTACAGCTCCCTTTAAGATTTTCAATGAATTTAATCTATTCAACTATCAAAATGTACTTTTAACCATGTTATGAATGCGGTAAATTTATACAGTAACAGTGAGTAATAGAATGCACAGATTCTATTTTTGATACATTTAAATACATGAACACATACATATGAATTTGTTGAACTAATAAATAATAAAACACATATGAAGAGTTGTCCAATAAAAGAGCAATTACCAGATGAAAGGAGATTTCACACAGAAAATCCAATTTCAAACACTCAGATGCACAGATCTAGGTAAGCAGTAATTGTTTCTTTTTCTCATTCACAGATGAAAAATTTCTTAGATAATCATCATATACTGTAAAACCATAAAATAGTTCAGCTAAAAATTTCCTTATGTTTTTCTCTTTTTCCTTTCTCTATCTACCTTGAAAAGATTCAAAAACCTATATATATGAATGTCTTAATTCTGTCCCCAAGTAAACCAAACCCAGAGTTAAAATAACTCTGACCCATACGGGATTTAGTTTATAATAAACTGATTCAAAGATCAAGATTACGGGAATAGCATAACAGAAGAACTGAATAAAAGAAAGTGAACCAATAGGATCATGGTTGGGACAACAGATTTGCATCTCTAGATTTGCCATCAACGGTTGGGGAAGCACGTTGAGTCTTCCACTCCTGAAAAGCTGCCACGAAATCCTGAATTCTCGGGAAGTTGGGGATGCCTATATGTTTCACTCTTGATTTCCAAACTTCTTTATCCCTTCCTATTTTCCCAATTTTTTCTTTATGTTCTGGAAGGGCGTCGATACAGAGGTAAAGTAGTGACTCCACTTTAGAGATTTGGGAGAAATCTTCAATTAAGACATTATCACTTTCTTTGACAAAGTTAATATTATCCTTAAAGAATTGAACCACTGTATCAACATCCTCCTCTGGCTTCCCATCATCTTTTATGTATTTAACATCAATGCATTACAAGTCATGTTGCAATGACTGAGTGGACTCAGTTATTTCCTTAATCAACTTTGTAAGTTCAAAGCGTCCCTGCCGTGATATGGAATTCCTCTATTCAATATTTTTCTTATCCACATATAATAGATCTTCGTCCAAACCAATCAGGCTTTTTTCTGTCAGAAACTTCGCTACTCCATATTTCTGAACTTCATCAATTTGATTTATCACATTTACCCATTTACCTTCATCTTTCACCCAAGCAGCAATCTGTGCCTTAAGGTCCTCAATGGTGGCGGCAGTCAAATCGTGTATATTCTTAAGTTCACGAATATATTCAGTTCCCTTCTGCACAATGCGGTCCAACCAATTGTCAAATGTCTTTGTTACCATCTTGTTTCTATGGACCTGATCCAACATCTTCTGGTTAACTGGTGATTTAGGATCGAAAGACAGGGAGGACTGTGAAATTGGCTGCGAGTTAGGGTTATGGATAGCATCGATGTACTCTGCCATTGAACGCAGAGTCTGCTTCAATTCCCTTTTGTCCTTTTCATCCTTCCAACTCTGACTAACTATCCTCTTGGTGGATGCTTCAAGATGATGAACATCTGTAGCTCTTGAAGCAGCACCGAGATCCACTCTCTCAACAGTGAAATCCTGCACAGTTGGATCTTGTACTTCTTCCTCGGTCACTGGTTTGGCTATCTTAGCACTCCAGTTTCCAGTATTTGGATCAATGTTTACTCTGGATGTCATCTTTAACTTCTTAGACTTGGGTGTTTTCCCTAAACATTTGCTCACCATGTCCTCTAAGGGAACAGCAAAAGGAATTATTTTTCTCTTGTCAGAGATAGAACTCTCTAGCCACTTGGGTGCAGGGGTTAAGATTTCTTTTTCAGGGTTCAATCCATCAGAGGATACATTTGAAATCGTTAATATCTTAGAGGTCTCTAGAATGACCTTTGACTGTGGCCTAGTATCAACTTCCTCTGTTCTGTGCGGACTTGATTCCTTATCACCCATAGGTTTTGTTGAATCCTCCTCTGAATTCAGATCCATAACTATTGTTTCAGAAAGCTGTTTCTTTCTTTTACCTTTGGTCCTCAACCTGGTAGCACAAAGGGGTAGAATAGCTGTGAGGGTTCTTCTGGATTTCTTAGAAGCAGGGCTCCTTCTAGTTGATGACTTGGAAGCACCTGCACCATAGATAGCAATAGGTCAGTTAGAAGAACTTATGGGGAGTGATGATTCAATCATTGAGGTGAATTGTTGGGTATTTTTATTCTGAATCCCTTCGTGTCTCTTTTCCCTTAACTAATTCTCGGTTCTCCTTATCACTAGAAGAGTCTTAACTTCAATTCTATCTTCCTCCTTTTTGCTCCAGTCAACTTCTGGAATAGGTAATTGCTCTATTTGTGCAAACTGTGGGTCAATCACCTGTTCTTCATCATCAACAACTCCAGAAATATCCATATTTAAGTTGAGAGTAATTATCTGCCCCAAAGAGAACCTACACCACAGTCTTCTCCTGACCTCAAACTCATCTAAACAGTCTTCCCAGTAATCCTCTAATTTAGGAATGTGTGTAAGCCTTGCTCCAGAATCTAAGTTATCCCTGACAAATCCTTTGCAGTCAAATTGGGACCTGGTAGTGAAGAACTGAAAATTGAACTTTTTAAGGCTGACCTCTAAATTCAAAGCATCAGATTTTGACCAGCACAAGTAATGTCCAAGTTTGATGGGAAAAGAGATACCAAATCCCTTCTTTGCTGAGAACTTCTTATCCACATGTGCTAGCTATCTGCATACCTCTATCAGTACAAAATGGTCAAACACATATCTGGGTAACTTAACAGGTTCACCGTCAAATCCTCCAATTCTGATGTAAGTGAACTTGGAAAATTGAATAAAGAAGCTACCATAAATGCTAATTAACTGCATTGCTTCATCGGACATTCTTTTATTCAGATTGCCTGCCAATTCACAAGTCATTCTTCTAGTGAAAATATCAGTAACCCCTTTTTAATTTTCATAACAGTTCTTCATCTGCAATTGTGAATAATATTCATAAATCCTACTATCCTCAGTCAAGGGTGCATGAGGTAGACCCAACCACTGTCTTGTAGATGCCAGGCAATAAAAAAGGTATGAAGACATATAAAAATTTCTATCTCCCAAACAATTACTTAGTTCCTGATGCAAACAATCGGCAACAATTTCTGCCCAATCTAGATATTGCTCTCCTTGGAGGATAATTTGTACGAAAAAGTACATCTAATCTTCCCAATAATACGCATGCTGGCTGCCTTTCAGTCTATGTAATAACACTACCATATCCCTCACCTCCTTAATCAAGTGATCCCTAGTAAGTGGTCTAGGCAGCCTTGAACCACCCTTCTAAAATTTCAGTAGCCAGTTTCTTGCTATCACACTTTTGTAACTTGCTTTCTTCTCCGAGAAATACCCATAAGAAGAGGTAATGTTGAGGCTGGAATACGCCTCTTTAGGTGGTATTCTCATCACAGACATCAGGGTTTGTCTGTCGACATGAAACAATACATCACCGTCTGCATTTCTAATGCATCTGCTTTGGGGTTCATACCTATTCATACATTCCTGAACCAGTTCTGGGCACTGTACAGCCTTGGGAAAGGCCACGGCTTCGATTAGGCCACTTCCTACTATCTTCTCCATCATAGGAGTTAGCACAGAGCTTCTAGACCTCTCTCTAAATTCTTCCAAATCATATTGTATTAATGAAGTATCCCCGAATTCAAGGTGAGAACAGGTAAGGCCAGGGCCGTGTTCATTTCCCAAACAAGTAGATTTCAAGGCCATACTCAGAGGATATAAAAAAGCTTTGAATCTTGAAAATAAGGTTAGAATTTCAAAGGGTTTTCTTTCCAGCTTTAAGAAATGAAAACCACAGGTAAGAAGAAATGAACTTACCTTCAGGAAAACTAAAATTACCATGAAATATGGGCATTCAGACCTTATAGCTCTGGCATTGTTCTGCTCCGCATCGCACAATATGTTCACTTGCTAAATTTGGCTTGTTCTTGGTTAATAATGGCACTAACCAAACTGAATAATTATTACTCGAAACAATACGTGCCAAAAATGTATGAAAAGACATGAACTCAAACCTCTTCATTAATAGCAAGTATTATTCACGCGCGATCATGATGTATAATGATTATCCGTAACCTCCACCAAATTGGAACTTTCTGTTTCATAAATGAGTTTCAGACAAAATTTCCTTTAACTTTCCCACTAAATATGACTTAGAGGGCCTCAAGAAGTGGTAAGGTTGAAATCATCGAACCGGTGAACTTTGAACCGTTGAACCTTGGGAGCGTGGTTCAAAGTTCAAGTTCAAAGATACGAGAACTGCATAGACCGACAAACAACACATGACTTGTAAAGAGACTTAAACGATGAAAAAGCACACCATTGAACCTTGAAACGTAAACTTTTGGGAAGGTTCAAGCGAGAGGTTCACCAACATATAAAACTGAACAAAGAACCAGGAAATGTGACTCATTACGAAGCACTGCGCGTTGAACTTTGAACCTTGAACCATGAGACCGTTAACAACAAAAAAAAAGGTTCAAGTTCAACACGAAAACTTAAAGACGTTTAATTACATGGAACAAAACAGCTCATCTTTTGAGAGACTTTGAACACATCAGACCATTTGAACTTTGAACTTTGAGAATGGTTCAAGTTCAAAGGTTCAAACCTTAAGTAACTTCACATACAAAGACGACAAACAGGTAAATTTTGAAGGGTCAAGAGCCGATTTAAGAAACAAAGGAATGACCAATAATACAACACAGCAAATCAACTCTTGATTAGGAAATATTACCAATGGATAAATAAGGGCGACTCAAAAGGTAACACCTAGGATATGTCATTGTGTAATGGTTTTATTATGTTCATATTCTTTATTGTAATATTTTAGATCATATTTTCTACAAGTTTCTCTCCTCATAGATTAGTGTAGAAAGTGTCTCTATATCTTAACCTCCTTTCAATAATAAGCATCACATGATCAAAGTGCTCATCAAAAGGGGAAAGGAGGATGTGTTGACATCTTTCGAAATAGGTAATTGAGGAGGAGGCATAGTGGAGGGAGGATTTAGGCAATGGCTACAATGATTATAAGGAAGAGGGGAACGAGAAGAGGGCATGGACAAGGATAATAGTTGTGGGTGGGAAGAAAAGGATTTAAAGTGGTAGAGAAGGTGAAAAGGGAAAGTGTGTGAGAATGGGAGGGATATAATGAAAGAGAGATAAGGAGGAGGAATTGATGAAGAGGGTAAAATTAGGTGGTTTTATAAAGATGATGTTAAAGTGTGTGGTGTATGGGAAAGGTTTTGTTTGAAGGTGTTTGTTGTTTTCATAGTTTTGTTGTTTTATGTTTTTTGTTTGAGTGTGATGTAGGCAACAAAGGTAAGAAGGTAAGTAGTTTAAGCATGAGATTCACCAAAATGTTTAAGGAAAAAAAAACTCTTAATGTAAGATGTTTAGTTTTAAATTACTAAAATTGCATTCATTCACATAATAATCAAATGGATTTAATAAAGTAGAACATTAATAAGAAAGTTCCATATTTGGTTAAGTAAATGAAATGCAAGAGTAATGGTTGCACTAGCACTAGCACTAGAAAAAGAAAGAGAAGACAATTAAAGGAAGCTTATATGATTTTAGAAGTTACAAAAGTAGTAGATGACTAAGGAGAAGACATATGTGTTTAGGACACTAGTGCATGCTATTGTCCTAAGTGACCTGAAAAGTGCAAATCGGGGTGGAACAAGAGACTTGTGATGTGAGAAGTTATATCTATGTAGAATGAGATATTTGGAGTAATTCATGCTTTAAAAAAATCAAAATCATTTACAGTAATATTTATTATAAGCGACACTAAAATAAGTAAAATAAAGTTAAATATATGTAAAATAAACACTTTTTCTCTCTACAACAAAACAAAATTAAAACTAAAACCTTATACAAACAACTAAAAACCTATCTCTAACAAAACAATCCAAAAAGTGACTATTTAAAAATTCTTTTATTCCGAACACCAAATACTTTGAATGTCTAATGTTAGGACGAATTGTATGAACATAAAGCCAATGTTTATTTTATTTTTTAATTGAAGAAATAAAGGACACAAATAAATAGCGGTCAAAGGACTGCAGAAAATAAACAATGTACAGCAGCAAGTCTAACAGCAACTAGAACTAACAGAACAGGCTGAGCATAGTCAATAGCCAAACTATAGACTAACACTTAGAAAACACTGTAGTGACCAAAAATGACAAACTGCCTGTAGCCTTCCAGAAGAATTAAACCCCTGCAAACTGAAAAAGTATTCGAACTCTGCACAACTGTAAATGCTTAGTGATAGACTTGAAGGCGAGGACATAAAGCCAAATCACCTAAGCAAAATTACAATAAAGAAAAACATTCTCTCCCACAACACAAATGAAGTTCTATAGACAACCGAATCTGAAAACTCTAAACAAAAGTAAGGCGACAGAAATCATTAACAACTTTACAGAAATCATAAACATAACGATCTAGGCCTTTCCATTTCAGCAATTTCCCTCCACTCACTCAACAACTACGTTATCCAATTCCAGTTCATACACGGGCGGAAACCCATTTCTGGAATAACAGAGAACAGAGTCTCTAAACCCACGAACACGCACCTTGTTGTTGGAGTCACAAGATTTCAGTGAACCCGAACGATTCTTCGCCACGCAAGTCAGAAATGTGTACAACTTGGCAAACTTGTCCTTGTTACAATCCACATCAGCCACAGCCACAGTGTCGGCTCCTACGTTACATTTTTCATGGTTTGGATCAAACGTGCACCTGATGTGAATGGGACGATAGTCAGGGTCAATTTTGCCACAAGGGATAGAAAAACAGACTAACCCTTCTAAGCTCTCTAAGCTCTCTAAGCTCTCTGCCTGGACCAAAGTTGCACCTTCTTTATCCACTTTTGCACCTCCACCAATGACTGCACATGTTTTGCCTTTTACAACTTTCAGCCGTAAGTCGTTGGAGGGCTTCAGATTCTCCACCCAGTTTCCTATGGAGTAAACCTGTCTCCTCATGGACCGAGGCAGCCGGTCACATATGACATGCATGACCCAGCAGAAGAATAGATTGATCTTGCCATACAGACGCACTCTCACTGATGTGCTGAACTCCAATAGTGCTGCTGTAAAGCTCAAGAGTGTAGGAATCAGCCAATAGACTTGACTCGTTTGCAAAAATAGCCCCACCAAGTTTAAAGCCTTGAGGAGTTTCTCCTCAGAAATTGACAGATTTACAGGCAAAAGCAGATCATTGTCTAGAGTCTGGATGGTATGGTTTTCCAGTATTAAATTGTCAAGCACATCTGATAAGCTCATGACACCACCTGTGGCTACCTGTTGCCAGAATTCTTTATACCCTTTGAGAAACACAGTCTTCGGGGCGGCTTCTACGAAGTCGAGCAAGGCATACCAGATTGTATCGGTGATGTAGTAACACATTTCATGATTGAGATACAACTTGTCTTCTCGTCTCTCTAGATGAAAGTCGATACCCAAGTAAGACGATTTTTTCTCAGTCTCGTTCAACTGATTCTCGGCTCGAACAGTCGGTTTGCCTGTTGCCACTGTCACATGGCAACGCACCTCCTTGTACATACGACCCGGAAAACATTTGAGTCGGGCATAATCAGCGGAGAGGCCCAAAGGTAGCAGGCACTCGCTAAACAGCCAACCTATTCCGCATTGTATGAGCGCCCCAACTGGGGTCAGCTTTCCGATCTGCCAGAAACCAAGGCAGAGTTGCAGCGACAGCAACACACTGCTCAATATTGACTTGGCTGACATCATTCTTCCACTAACCATAACTGCCGACTGAAACTGTTCTTTGCCAAGCTAGCTATTCTTTTATATTAGCCTCTCCATCTTTTCTCCACGGTTATTTCTCTTCATTTGGAGTCATCTTTCATTTCTCTTCTCCTCTATTAGGTAGATTGTGACATAACTTACAAGTGGCAACAGCTGGAAAAACATATTATGTCATGATGGTGAAAGAATTGTTGAAAGAAAATGACATTTATTTTTTAAATTTAGAGACTTAGAGTTTAAAATAAAAAATATGTCCAAACTTCTTCTTCCTCTCAGATCTCTCTAGTGTGGGCTTTTGACTTTCTTCGTTCTACATCCCATTCTTGTAAGGATGCCCTTATGATTCTGATCTCTCAATCAAATATTGGTGGGGAAAATGGCAACGACAACTTCTCTGATTTTGGATGCCTCACAAGCATGACCGAATAACAGTTTGCGTCTCAAGCTGTTTCAAATTTGTGCAACATTCATAACATTACTACTCATAATGTCACCCTCTTAACTCTTTGTTTTGTCTCTCAAGGGGAAAGCACATGAATGGTTCAGAACTTTGTAGCCTAGTCCAGTTGCAACTTAGGATCAACTTGGTGATTGCCTCTTCATTCAGTTCTGAGAGAAGGCGGATACAGGTTGTCTTCTTTAGTACTTCATGGAAATCAAGAAGCTCCATGTAGAATTCATGCATGGATTTAGTTCACGGTTTAACAAAGCTTGGAAGAGATCCCTTGCAATGTTAGGCCACCTCCAAGTTTTGTGTTTTTATACTTCTTGAAAGCTTTGAATTCTAAAATTTTAGTTTTGTATTTTTATACTTCTTGAAAGCTTTGAATTTGAAAGTTTTGTATTCCTCAAAATAGATCCAAAAGTAAATGAGAATTACAATGGTTGTACCTACTCTATCCCCCATTGCAAACGCATAACATCAAAACGGAGGCCTTAAATGTGAACAGTGACATTTTGCTACGTAGACATTACATGCATCGACATCGTGATACAGGGTGCGTCAAATTCATGTCCTTTTAACAAAATTTCACCAAAAACTAGATGATGCAGATATTAATTTTCTTACCACAAAAATAGAATCTTCTACCCTTTTCTAATCACGTCTCTTTCCAATGTCTATTCAGTATCACAATAGCATTAAATAAATACGAGCAAAACATATGCTGCCATCCATTTCAAGTTCACCGAAGTCTTCAAGACGTAAGCCCCTATTTATTAATAATTTCATTTGAAGCACTGACTCGTATGAGAGCGATGCTTGAGGAGTTCATAATTATGTGGATTAAGGTTCTACTTAAACATCATCTATTTCAATGGGCAAACAGTGAATAGCAATTTTACATCTCATCCATAATAAAAAGTGCTAAATATTTGTCCTATTTTTATTGGCTAAAACTGATTTTTGACTATTGAAGTGGATGATGTTTAAAAACAGCCGTGGATTAATTATCATATTGATCTAAGGTCCCGAGTGAACATGAAAATATTCGTATGAGGAATTTTCCTATGGCCTTTAGGTGAAAACAAAAGGTACTGTTGCAAAGTACATCCATCTACCCTTTTGAGCTTTAAATTTGATCTTTACGTTTGTAAGATTGTTGGGTACATTTCCATTTCCCCCTGTGGAAAATCAAAGAATTATTTTCCCATGGGCTGTAGGCATTGGATTAAATCTTCTAAAAATCTGTGATTTACCAAAAATCTGCCTTGTTATGTTGTAGTATTCCACTTATAGGTCTCACAATAAAACACTTTTATTATTATAGTAATTATTATTTTTGCTGAATAACTTGAAAGCCGTAATAAGATGTGAAACTCTACAGCCAATTAGAAATATTTTGAGTTAAAAATTTTACATTTTAACTTTACAAAAAATGAATATTTGCTTTGAGTAGAAAAAATCCTAGCTTATGATATGTTGACAAGAACAACTAATAATAACTATTTAAAAAATGTTGGTCACAATAGTATTTACAAACACAAGTAATAATAACATATTGATAAGTGGTGTGCACTCTTTATTGGCAACAACTATTCTCCATACAAAATGGGAAATCTATAGACCAAATTCCCTCATGAAGATACTCTTTATATTCCAATAAGACTTTTCCAAGAAACTACATTTGTTGGTTGCCCCGCCTGTCTTTCCAAATTGAAGTGCTTTCCATAGTCAACCAATGTATAAAGGTTAAATACTAGTAAGACTGAATAGGCAAGGAAACATGGCTAGATACAAATTATTGCTTGTAGATGAACACTACACTCCTAATGTTTGAGAAAATATGGGATGTTATTGAGTTTGGCAATCTAACAACTTGAGCTATGTAGAAGACAAGCAATGGGTTAAACATAATTGAAAGGCTCCCGTGCTCATTATAGTATTAATCAAAAACAAGTTGGTTGGACGCATTCAAAACATGTAGGATTCTCACAAATCCTGAAAAATGTATCACCTACATAATATCCTCCAATATATCTCCTACCCAACATTTATTAGGAAATTACAAGTTGACCAAACCATTTCCTACATAACCTTATGAGAGAACATGATGCATACAAGCTTACAAAATAACCTTAAAATGCAAAGATCAAAAACATATTACAAGACAACACAAGATATACCCTGAGAAAATCCTCAAGAAGGAGAAACCTAGCCTCCAAAAGCATCCACACTCAATGTATTATTTAGCAATGAAACATTACAATACACTTACAGAGCTTCCATGAACACTTCTGAAACATCAATATTCTCCAATACATCCTCCATGTGTCCAAGCAAGTAACCACACATCCCATGCAATTCTTCATATATGCACTCACAAGAAATCTCAATACAATGATAACTCACTCAACCAGCCAACCCAAACCACTAACCATGTGCTTGCTTTTATAGACTCAAGCTCACACAAATACAACTTATGGTATGGGAAAAGCTATGTGTCTTAAAACCATGAGTGAAACAAAACCATTGAATCCTTCATTTACTTTTCAGTACTAAGTTTTTTCACTATTAACTATTTATCCTATGCCTCCCACACAAAATATTTAACCAATGTTGCATAATCTTTACAAGTGGACCCAAATAAATATTTAATATGGCCTAAACACATCTCCTAGATGCACCACAAATAAATATATTTTACATTATTAAAATAATGCATTGCTTGTGCAAGGTGTACAACACCCTTTCTTGATATTCTCCCACTTGTTGTATACATTGCATAAGGGTAAATCAATGAAATACATCATCATAGCCATACATGAAAACACATGAATCTCCAACATGCTCGCGTGCTCTATCAAGATACCTACAATAAAACCAAAGTGACCACCATATCAAACAATGATTCCTCTCATCCTCCAACATGCCACCTATGGAAGAAAAGAAACATGCTAAGGTGAAGATGCACCAATCCAAAGAACACACGCATCAAATCCAAATGATAACAAAGGCTCCAAGGTTTTGCCACTTGGTAAAAACCAACATGACTCGAAATAACACCCACAACAAATGCTAATCCATCCAACTATCCATACCTCCTAGGTATCAACAACATCAATAAACTCATGCCAACAACATATCTAACCCATAAACCGCAACCAAAATATCCTTGTATAAAAGTTATCAATGAAGAACTCACACCTCTAGGAACTCCCATTGCATGGGTAATGTCAAATATGAAAATAGATCAAGGCATACTAATTCTACCAATCAACACTCATACTACGGTGTGGCTAATAATCAAACCGTGTAATAGGGTAATCCCACAATACTCGGTCCCAAACTTGGGACATTAGTTTTTTTATGGCGAAAGGGCAAAAAATTTCCAAACTACCTTCGTTCAAAGATATTTCTTCGAACGAAGATACCTTTCTTCAAAGATTTCGTAGAAATTACCTTCGAACAAAGGAACATAGATTCGTTCGAAGATGATCTTCAAATGAAGATAATATTTCAATGATTGGGAAACAATAAAAAACTATCTTCGTTCGAAGAAAATCTTTGAATGAAGATGTTATTTTATTGTTTTCTTTTAAAGGTAATATAATGTGAAATGTCTTATTTCGTAGTCATTTTCAATAGGCATGATACTCCTGAATGACACCAATGCACAATGATACACTACATATAAGTAGTTATGTTATGTAGTCAATACACTTTTTGACCACACAAATATATATATATATATATATATATATATATATATATATATATATATATATATAAAATTTGAACCTCATTGCCACTTTAAGTTTAAGTCATGTCAAAAAATTTATCACACTATCACATATTATTAATATTAAAGTTGAAAAATAGAGAATTTTAAACTTTGTTCCCGCCTATGTGTTTTGGAGGAAATAGACTTTAATACTCGGTGTGATTTCCTATGCTCTTGAGCTGAAGTGGTGGTACTGCTCCGACCGAGGCATTAATTCCTCGACCGTGAGAAACTATGGAGAACGTTAATACATTAGTAGAGGGGTCAAAAGAAGATACAAATGAAAAAAAATCCTTCTCCCAAGCCGTAAACCTTCAAGATGCCCAGACTCCGGCCCAAAATGCTTGTTTCGAGGTCAGAGAGGAGCGAGGGATACTCAGAACTAGAAGTAAATTCACCGATGAAGGAGGAGAGAAGAATAGTAGAGAAGAGGAGAAAAGTAAGCCCATTTTTGTGCCTCATAAAATGATCTTGTGCCCTAATTTAGAAATGGAGAATGCGATTAAGGATGAAGAATATAGATTGAGAAACACAACACTTTTTTTTGTTTGTTTGAATGTTGAAAAAGCCCCCTTGAGGAGGTTCTTGGATAACTGGATAAATTCAATTTGGGAGAGGAAGCTTGGCATTCAGGTAGATCCTTTTGTAGACTATTGAACAAGGGGATTTTTGTGGTTTTCTTGAGGAACCACGCAATGCAGAAAAAAGTTTTAGAAAGAAGTTATTAGAATGTAGGTCAAACCCTATTTAAAGCATTTCCATGGAAATCGAATACTTCCAAACAATAAATTATATTTTGTTCTATTCCTACATGGTTACTGATTAAAAATCTTCCTGGACAATTCTGGGCCTTCTTGCCCCAGCTCTTGGAGTCCATTGGCAAGGTCATGAAAATAGATGAGACTAGGGCTACATTGCCCATATGGATGCTAGAATTCTTATGTCATTAAATAGAAGGGTTGATATCCCTGAATTTTTAGAAATAAAGGTGGGGGAGAAGATATTTGAATGTGGGGTTATTGCGTTGGGGGGCCTCAACTCATGTATTTTGTGTAAGGTAGATGGCCACCTTAAGAAAGACTACCCCGGTCTTCGACACAAGGTAATTAATAAAAAATTTGTGCCCAATCCTCTTGAATATGGTGATGGGACTCATGAAACCCACTTAGAATCTGACCTTCAACCCTTCATCAGTCTGGTGTTCAAAAGAATGATGGTTTTTCCTCAAGGACTGGGCACTTACCAGTCGGTGTGGTCCCTACTCCTTTGGGGGAAAATGATGATCCTGCCTTGAGGGCAATTAGGAATAGCCTAGAAAAATTGAATATAGGAGGAAAACTTGATGACAACAGTGGTGTTATGAGTAGCCCCTTAGATGTGGTTTCTGAGTCATTAACCAGTTTCTCTATTGAGGATAGTGGTCCACATTTTGTGGATCAGTGTTGTGAGGAGAGATTAGAGGAGATCCATGCAAATTATGACCTTTTGAATCAAGATACACAAGTCTTTGACAATCCCTGCTTTGTAGAATATCATGTCCCCAAAGATGAGAATTCAGATAAAACAGATCACATTTGGGGCAGTTTGTTAAATGGATCTGAGGATCCTACTACCAAGAGTGTAATCAAAATAGGAATTAGCAAGGATATCCTATCTAATGATAAGATAGTGGTTGATTCTAATTGAGTCAAAGAAAAGAAAGAATCCACAAGAGCCAGCCTTGATGAAAATTAGGAAAAACTTGTTATCTGATGAAATGGAAAAGGTTATTAATGATATTGGTTCACCTATTAGTTTTCATGTTGTAGACCCTAAGGGGATAGACGGACAGTCTCTAACAAATGATGCAGAGAGATATTCCTACAAAGCTGGGGAAGAATACTCCCTAAAAAAGAATGAAGTTAGTAGGAAGAGAAGACAAAAACAAGAAGTATAGCATAGATATCCCAGGGAAGAAAGTAAAAGGCACTAAATTGCCTAAATGCTTTGATAAACTTTGTGACAACAGTTCTTAAGGAAATCTCCTAACTTTCAAGCCTTAAATACTACCTATGAACTGTTATAGTTGGAATATTAGGAGCCTTGAATCCCCTGACAGAAAGTATATGGTTAGAGATTTTTCTAATAGAAATAGAAATATGGATTGTTTATTGTTACAAGAGATTAAGGCAACAGGGTTCCAGTTGGAAAACTCCCTAAGATTTATTTAGAAAGAAGCAATAGCTTTTTACTCCAAGCATGATAGAGGCAAAGGTGGAAATGCAATTTTATTGAATAAGAAATGGTATCAATGTATTACACATAATGGATGTTCCCCATGCTTGTAACAGGTGTATTTAGGTTGTTCTTAAAAAAGAGGATAAACATTTTGGGATATGTTCTGTCTATTCTCCCAATGAATACATAGGGAGAATTGATCTATGGAACTGGATGGTTGAGAAGCTGCCTAAGATCCCCTGGATTGTGGTAGGGGATTTCAATATGGTTGAACACACAGAAGATAAAACTGGTGGAAACCAAGCAGAATGGAAGGGTAATGAGCAATTATTTTGGTTGAGAATAAAGAATATGCACAATCTATTTGATCCATTAGAAGGAAAAAAAGACCAATAGTTAAGGGATTTGGTTCTCTTGATGTAATTCTCAAAAGGACAACAAAAGGATATATTGTAGGCTAGACATGATTTATGTTAACAAGAACTTCTTTCACTTCCAAAGTTCAGCAGGAGCTAATGCAGTTAGTGTCATTCCTAACACCTTACCAAATCATCACCCCATTCATGATTTCATTAATATAGATCCTCAAGAACAAAGGAGTATCATCAGGAAGGATAATCTTTTTAAACATAATACACAGTTAACTTTTGTATAAGGATTGTTTGGAAGGAGTATGTAATTTAAGAAACATTATGAAGACTTTTGGTTGTTAAAGGTGAGGCTATCTAATTTTGGAATGATTTTCTAAATGAAATTAAGAGATTATCTCAAGTCTTTGGCAAGAAAATAGCCTTAGACATAACGAAAAAACAAAGGACCCTGCAAACTAGAATTTCTAGAATTAGAGGATTCCTTGCAAAACAACCTTGGTGATAATGAAAGAATTAGACTTTTTGGAGAAGTGAAAAATAATCTCAGAAGAATTCAAACCTTCAAATCCCAAGGGACCAAAGTTAGAGAAAAAATTAATTGGATTAAGGATGGGGATAGAGGATCGAAATACTTTTTTGATCTTTTAAGGTCCAAATTCAAAAAGGAAAATGTGCGCCCTATCAATGAGAAAGGTTCAACATTCCAAGACCTAGGGGATATCAATAGAATATTCATATATTTCTACAAGGAGTTGTTCATGGCTGAGTATCAAAATGAGGAGTGGAAGAAATCCCATGAACTTTGTGCTTCCATATGCCCAAAGAAAATTGATAGGGGAGATGGCTAACAAGTTAAAACAAAAGATAACTAAAGCAGAGATCAGAGATGCAATACTATTGATGGAAGAAGTTAAGTCCCCAAGATAGGATGGTTTACCTGTAGAGTTCTATAAAGTCAATATTTCTTGGGTTGTTGATGATTTGCTTGAAGTGTATCAGGAAGCATGTAACAAAGGATCTTTGGGAAAGAACATTAATAGGGGCATTATTAAGTTGTTGCCCAAGGAGGGGGACAAATCTAACATGAGGAATTGGAGGCCTATTACCCTCTTAAATGTGTCATACAAAATTATTGCTAAAATCTTAGCAAGAAGGCTAATAGACATTCTTCCTAGCATTATTAACTTTACCTAGACATGATTGATTAAAGGTCGATACATATTGGAAAACTTGATAACCAACTAGGAAGCCGTGAACTGGGCTAAATTAACAGGTCAGAATACAAGTATTTTATTGCTTGATTTTGAAAAGGCATATGATAGAGTGGAGTGGTCTTTTGTAATAACTGTGTTAAAGGATTTTGGATTCCCCCAGGAATTTTGTAGTATGGTAAACATGCGTTTAGAGATGCATCTACTCAAATAGATATCAATGACTCTTTAACTAAACCTTTTATAATGAAGAGGTCCATTAGGAAAGAATGTCCTTTAGCTCCTACTCTTTTTGTAATAGCCTCTGAAGCCTTGTACTACATTTTAAGAATAGAAAGATTATCAGGGAGATTGAGGAGTATTAGGTTACTGGATGATTGCATATTGTTTAACATGCAATTTACTAATGATATAGCATTATGCCCAATGCTTGAGGAAAATAATTTCAATATTATGGAGGATAGATTGAATATTTTTTGTAGAGCCTCAAGAGCTAAGATCTCATTCAATAAGTCTATTCTTCTCAGTTGGCAAGAGGGGCCCCCTGACTGGTTAGAGCAGGGTAAATGGCAATGGGGAGGGGCCCATAGAGAGGTTAGGTTTTTGGGAATCCCCTTTGGTGTGGATCCTGCTCTCAACAAGATGTGGAATTAGATGTACTCAAAAATAGAATTGAAACTAAAAAATTGGAACAAATAGGCTCTTTCACTGGCTAGGAGAACTCAAGTGTGTCAAAAACTCCTTCCAGCCTATTCTATATATTATGCCTCTATGTGGTTATTTTCAAATGTTCAAATTGAAAGCATACAAAAGCTTATTAGGGGTTTTTTGTGGTCTAATGGTAAAGTGAAAGGGAAAAGGCATGCTTGTTGAGAGATTGATGGAAGTCTGTCATTGAAGTCTGTGTGTTGGAAACATGAGCTAAATGGAGAGACTAATGGATATTGAAGAGCATGATAGTGTATGGTGTTGTCATTGATGGAAACTCATTATAGAGATGCAGTAGTATTGTTTTGAAGAAGACCAAAGCACCAATTGTTTTGCAGATTTGTCTAAGTACCGGAGTACAATCTTCAATGTTTAGTGAATCAGTTTTTGGGTCTGCATTGCTCCGCTATGAAGAATTTTGTCATGTGGTTCTGAGGTAATTTTGGTACATATTGAAGGAGTCTAAATACAAATTTACAAGGTTTGAAGTCCTCCATGGTTGAAGATAGAATTGACAGAGTATCAAACTCTATAATGCCAATATTAGTGGTATATTGGAATGCTCTGCATTCCATTGCAAATGAATATTTTGCTATGCATTTTTGAGAATAAGCTTATAGATGAAAGAAATATGTGTTCTCCAAGTGGCAAGAATTTTGGTGGTCCGCGTGTTGAGTTGTGAGTAAACAGATGGTTCATTCTATTGTTACTTCACCAGTAATGCCGACCTAAAGGCTTTGAGGTTGTGTGGAAGTTGAGTTATGTATGGAGCAGAATTATGGGAGTAATTATAGGTTATACCAACCTATCTTAATGTGCTACATGCTTTGGTTCTCTCCACAAAGCGTATAAGGTTGATTTTTGAGCCAACAGGATAAGACGTTACATGGTACATCTAGTATGCCGACCTATTTGATGTTTTGGTTGATTGCAGTATATATACAAGATTGATTTCTTGTGTGGAGTGGGAAGGAAGGCGAAAAACAACTCTGTGTGTGTGTGTGTGTGAAATCTAATGTAGAGAAGGGTAAGATAAGATTGTGGTGAAGATGAAGTGTGTCAAGTCAGTATTCTAAGCTTTAGTGGAACTGTATCTTCAGCATAAGTTAGATGCATTACTAACAGTTCATATTTGGTAGTGAGCCACCCCTTTTTCTATGTCTTTCTATTTGGGACAGTGAGACACTTGCAGTGAGCACTTCTCTTTTGGACAATGAGTCAGCTATTTTGTATCAAACTTGTAACCAGTTGCATTATAATATATTGTGAGCTAATCCTCACCGTGGTTTTTCTCTTTTGGGGGTTTTCCACGTAAAAATTTGGTGTTCATGTGTTATGTGTTTTGATGGTTGTTTTCACGCTTTCCTTTCTTAATACAAATTAAATATACTATGTGAAATATGCTATGTGGAATGAATGTTTAAATGCTTAAGTGGTTTCAGAGAATACTAATTCACCCCCCTCTTAGTATTCTAGGTGTTCAACAATTGGTATCAGAGAAAGGTTCCTTCAATTGGCTTAACCGTTGAGGTAGATCTTGGAGGTTGAACACATGACAATGAGAAAGTTTCCTATCCCTCTGGAAGAAATTCCTATGGAAGGATTTACTGAAGTAGACTATATGATTGACATGAATGGAGAGCTCAAATCAGCCCTTGAAGATCTGGAAAGAACTTAATGTGAAAACAAAGATCTGGAATAAAATATTAGGGAAGCAAATGAATGCATCAAGAAGTTGAGAGAGAAAAATAAGAAGTTCAAAGAAAGATACAAGGAAGTAAATGAACAGCCTAATCAATCAAATGAGACAATCACCAATCTAACAAAGAAGAATCTCGATGTTTGAAACAATTTCCCTATTTTCTATTATGAGGATGCTTAGGTTAAGTATGTGTTGAGCTACATTCGTGACAAATTTATGTGGTTGGATATGTCGTACATGATCAACAAGGAAGCCATTAGGGTTGTGACAGGGTTATGTTCCACAGGACCAGTTTCAGCACTGAAATCTATAAAGAATAATGTAGTAATGAAGCTCACTGGTGCAAAATTTTACAAGCGTGCCCTAATAGTGAATGATATTGAAGATCCTAGGGTAAAGTATGCTACTATGATGATTGGATACAAGATATACTTCACTAACGGAGAGAATTTAGTCTCTACAACTACTATTAACACAGCATATGAGATGGTGAAGGATGGTGCAGATTATGATCTATGTGAATTGTTAAGAGCACAATTGCTAGAGAACCTGCAAAAGACCAAGGACTCCAAGTACTCTTTCAAATTTGGTACTCTGATCATTTGCTTATTGTTTTACTTTCTTAGAGAGATTCCTCGTATAAAGAATATTGTGTGGTTGGGTGATATTCTAGTTGCAATGCAAATTAGAGACCACTTAAGAAAATTGGGTAACTCAGAAAGCTACATTATGGGGTTTCTTCAAGACATTTCAAGAGAACATGCAAGCAAGGGAAAGAATTCCAAAAGGTGTTGTTGAGAATTACAAGAATGACATTATCTTCATGGTTAGCAAAGATGAGTGCTTTATGGAAGCTGTCGAACCTAGAACAGTCTGGATTTCAGAAATGGGATGAAGTGACAGAAGACATAATCATAGGACTTGCAAATTTAATGTTGAGCAAACCAAGAGATCCTTTTGTAGATAGATTTGGAACTTATGAAGAGAAATCTAGTGAAGTGCACTTGAAGCACAAGGAAAAGGAAATAAAGGCAAATGTTGACAAGATGAGAAATAAGTTAGAGGAGATGGTTTCGCCAAAGAGTCCTGTGGAGAAATCCAAAGGCATATCTGCCCCACCAGAAGGGTCTCCTAGCACAAGAAGGTTAGCTAGGACCTGTACCTCCTCTCTTATTGTTCCAAAAGCCTCTAGAGCCATAGCTTGAAAGCAAGTTCAGAGATGTAACATCCATGTTCTAAAAACATAGAAAAACTAGAAATTTACCATAGAGTAATTCAACAAGGTAAAAATGAGAGAAAGTTTTTCTTTTATTCATCCTGAAAATCAAGTTTCAACAAATTGCATAATATCTTTTCGTAAATAATCAATCACGAATCAAATATGAAATATTGTCTTTTCAATTACAAATATCTGCAATAGATAATGTTTTACATAGTCTCAATAAACACAAGTCTCAAAGATACATTGCATCCAAAAATCTGACATCTTTATCACAAGCCATGGCATGTTTTTTGCTAGAGAGAGAGAGTATCTTCCTAGTGTTTTACCTCCATCCACAGACCGGCAGTCTCCCACACATCTTCCACATAAGAAGTGGCCCTATCCTTCATAAGGAATATAGACCAAAGGTGACCAGCGGTAATTTTCCATCTAAGTACATTGTGTTGTATCCTACACAACTCTATCAATCATACAACCCTATATACCCTCTAGCTAAGTATGATTTTCCAATAGGTTATGCAATCCAGATACAGTGAACCAACAATGCATGCAGAAAATGAATGCATTACTTTGGCCAAACATGCAATATGAATAGACGTTCTCAAAGAACGTAGTCGTAATTTTCACCCACCACAACTTGACTTGGATACTGTCATATTCCTACAGTTTTGATTTGGTCAACTATGTTTTACCATATAGTCTTGACAACTTCAATATTCTAGTCTTCCCGACTTAGACAAGTTTACAAATGTTGTCAAAGCTCCATATATTTTATGGATTAACTTCCTTATATGAGGATACTCATTACATCTTTGCAAACCTAAGATCCCAAAACTTATTGACACTTAAAGAACTTTAAGACAATTTATTAACAACTGAGATGGTTACCCTTCCCAGATTAAGCATCATAGTCTAGGATATTATATCCTTTCTTACAAGTAAGAATAAATAAACATAATTAGGGTACATGTCCTTTTATTCACAATCTATATAATGATCACAAGATATATATATATATAAGGTTTTGTCCTCCCTATTCCATCATAATGGAATATCAAATCTACAAAAATCTTAAAGGCACATATCAACCTATAAAGTCATAAAGGTACATTAAATATTATTAACCCAAACGGGTCTATACTCAGGTTTAGTCTTTCCTTTTTCCATAATAAAGGAATAACAAACATTCCATTTCAAGTTCGAAAGGGATTTTTAAGTAATCGATCCTCCCCTAGTCTTCTTTGGACTAAAACAAAAAGTCATTTCAAACTTTCTAAACAAGACCATTTCTCATATACAAGAAGTCCTTAGTTTAAGCCAACCAAAAGGTACCCATCAAGTTTATACATCGACTATGATCGATTTTATACCAAAAGGTGGCTAAGTCTATTTCAAGTTTGCTATCCATTAATAATCAATTTCAAAAAGGTTATTCTCTCATCCATATTCTATGTAGTCAAAGGACCCTGCTATCTATTTTGAGCAATTCAAGGAAACTATAATTTAAGTCCTTTAATTTTGACAATCGTTTGGACAAAGTCTTATGTACTAAATTCCATGGAGCATAGGTTTAATTACCCTATTACAACTTAATGGGATAACAAACCTATTTATTAATTTTCATTCTTCTTTCGACTAAGAGAACAATCAATCTTTCATAACAAGATTATTCTCTCTTTATAAACACATCATAATTATAACTATCCTTATGGTTCCATATAAGTTTTAAATATTGTCTTTAATTGTCTTAACATCAAATAATGTAAAAGAGACTAGTTTGCTACTGCCAACCTACATTTTCTGCCTAAGTTGTTTTCTTAAACTAAAATATAACCAAAGAAACCTTTTAGATCAAAAATAGAAACTAAGTCCTTTTGAACTCAAAGTTTAGTTTCTCTTTCACTTCCACCAATAAGTGATATCGAATCATTAATGAACAAGTGATTTGGGAAACTACTCAACCTATTTCAACTATTAGAAGGTAATCCCATAATGATAATACACTCATTTATAAACTATTGTGTTCTTATGGGTAAAAGATACTATTGCCATAGTATTCTATGTCTTACTAAATCTATATTGGTTGGCTGAATAGATTTTGTATATGAAACGTACACATGCAAGATCATAAAACATAGGTAATCCATTTAAACATCATCTAAATCTATATAGTATGATTATGCACATATAAAGTTGACTCTACAATAGTTGAGTAACTACACTTATTATCACTCTCAAACACGTACAATTATAATATATGAAGGCTATTTTTCTTAAGAATGTCAGCCTTTATGCCATTATAGACATCGGTCTCTAATGCTTAGACACTTTGACTCCACAACTAATCAAAAGTATGAACTATATGAAAAATCGTATAATAATTCAGGTCTTCATACAAGGAAATAACCCATGCTATAGGATTATCCAAACCTATTACACGTTGCAGATCAAAATGAAGCCTTTCTAACGCACTTATCCAAAGAGTTTCAACCATTAAAATAGAATAAGGTTGTCGGCTATTAAAGAATCGATATCATTGCCTCTAAGCTTAGAGCATAAAGAGAGTTATAATATCAACAAGAAAATGAGATAAGCAAAATCAACAAAGAGTTATATGCTGCAAGTAGGCGCTAATATACTTAGCTATGGTAAAGGTAGAAGAGACATAATCAAATATGTTGCCATATGTATAATGCAATATTATAGAATAAGGAAGAAAACCTGCTAAGTTTCTCCCTATCAACAATAGCTCACAGCTTGCAATCTTTTCTTCGCTAAGTGCAAAGACCACACTCTTATCGCTACATTACTCTAATCTCAGCTATCTGCCCCCCCCCCCCCGTCTTTTCCCACTACCATCTCCCTTAAATTCTATGGAAGTCAATTTAAAATAAGGCGCATGGCTCAGCAATGAGTTGCTATCCCTTTTGCCACGACTAACCATCCTCATAAAGATGGATGCATCAAAATTATTCTAACTTCCGATTCTAAGGCTCCACTACCAAAAAGGTTAAAACAATTCCCTTTAGAATCATGGAAACTCCACTAAAAATAATTTAAGAGACTTAATCACACCATCGTGGGAATACATGGTGTAGCATACCATCAAAAACACATCTCAAAGTTTCCTCAAACCACAACTGAGCGTTGTTACAACAACCTCATTTAAATCATAAGGACACCAAAATGAATTACCTACGGCTTCCTGAAGATAAGCAAAAGATAACGTGGTATAGTAATTACCCTTTATTCTCCACCCCGACTCCTTAGAGGGTGAAGGCGCGTAATTAAGATGATTAATATGGGTTGACAACATCGTTATAAACAAGGCGGTTACTCTCGTAAACCTCAAGCAACCCCTTTTTTTATTAAACTAATAACCACGATAATATTAATAGTCCTAGTCCAAATATAACTTCGGTCAGTATTAAAATAATAATAAGTTGAATGACTTATGAATAATGTGAAAGGGTCAAGCTTGTCTCCCCTTCATAGTCTTTCGTTAAATTACATCAACATGACTTGATGAGATCATCGTATGACGTTAAATGTCGATAATAAAATTTAAATGACTCAAGGATACTAACACAACCATTTTATGACAATGACGATGTAATACTTATGTAATCATCAATGGACACTGTTCTACTCAGACGACATCATTTTATTTACAAACAACAATGTCGACACACACACGACTTTCCTAGAAAAGAATCAAAAGATATCGACTACATGTCGATTAGATCCAAAAGTAACTGACAAAACATGACTTACCTCTATCGATACTGGTTCACATTTTCGTTAAACACTCATACTCGTTTTGGCAAATAAACACTCGTAACCCAAGGTCTATATTTCTCTTCTCGAAAGACACTCTCTTTTTTCTCTAAGAGTCATCTAAAACCTGTAATCTTGTATAAAACTTGAAATCAACAGATTATGATTAGTGCATCATTATTCAAATAATAAACCAAATTTTCATAATGTAATTATTAAATCGATATAACATATTCATTTCCATAATTCCATAAATGACATTCAATAAAATCTGTCTTTCCTTGATAGTAATCTAAACATCAAATTAAATTTACTTATGTCCAAGTAAAAGTAAAAAGTATTAGCAAGAAAAAAATTGGGGATGTAACATATCCTTCCCCTAAAGATTCATCTTCCGCGATGATGTAAAGTATCAAAATGTAACTAAAAAGCAAGTTCATTGTTTAACTGCTAAAAGCATAATATAAATAAGAAAATTTCTGATAAAATTCATGGTAATTTCCCCATGTAGAACTATCCTCTGCATACTGGTCCCACTGGACCTTATACTACATAACCTCTATGTTACACAAGTAGTGCTTGCAAACTTCAAGCATTTAAGAAGCTCGATCATAACCATTCCTGAGTTCTATACTTGTAAAACATTCTAATAATATATATATATATATATGAATCGCAAAAAGCATTATGCCTCCTAGCAATAACTGGTAATAGATTGATTCTTATAATCAATAGAATTGATAACTTTGAAAATTTAGAAAATTCCTTTATATCTAGGAGCCGGTTTGGAATAAATTCTATACTTTATGAAACTTCTCTGGTATTTGACCCTCAAAAAAACTTTTTCTTCTCTAACTGAGAATTGTCTTAATGTACGCTTAACATCAATGTAACTTTTTATTTATTAATAGTTTCCACCAATCTTTTCTGATTAGCTTAATCTGTTCATCCATTTCTGACAACATTTCTAGACTAATACTAATCCTATTTTCTAGCTTACTCAGCTTATAGGAATTCGGCATCTTTTCTATCCAATGTTTCAATTCAAGCTATCTTAATAGCAAAAAGTTAGGTATTGTTATAAGAAAATTCCACAAGTGGTAAGTAGTCTTCCCACTTATATTGCTGATCCATACAATACAATTGTAATAAATCCTCCAAAAACCTGGTTAATTCTCTCAATTTAACCATCTACTCTTAGAATGATAAGTTGTACTCTTATTAAGTTTAGTCCCTAGCATAGAGAACAAAGTTTTCCAAAACCTTGACGTTGCACGTGCATCTCTATCCGAGATATTATATTTTTTTTTAAAGTTTGCAAGCCAATACTAGTGCTCCGTCGGTTAATTTCCCCCATATGGAATGTGCTACCTTTGTGAGTTATCAACCATAACTAAAATGGCATCATGTCTATTCCTAGACATTGGAAGACTCTGAACGAAGTCCATACTTATGACTTGCCATTTCCACTCTAGTACATCATGTGGGTACAACAATCCTGCAGGGTGTTGATGTTTTGCTTTTACCCTCTAACATTCTAAACAACTTGCCACAAATCTTGCAACATCGTTCTTCATTCCTTTCCAAAAACAAAGAGGTTTAACATCCACTAAAAGTTTGGTCACTCCTGGATGTCCAGAATATGGTGCGGTACGAACTTCTTTCCATACTAGATTCCTTAATTCAGTAGAATTAGAAACATATATTCTCCCCCTAAAACTCAATAATCCATCAAAATCAAAATGAAACCTATCATACCTTGAATCTTTAGGATTTACCATAAGAGCTTGTTTGACTTGCTCATAATACTCATCACCTAATAAATTTTGCAACACTTAATCTTTAAAGTTTGCATGAATAGAGACAATTAAAGAAATATATACCCTCTGACTCAGAGCATCAACTACTCTATTCTCTTTTAATAGATCAATTGCCTCTTGACATTTATCTGTTCACTAAAAATTGCTTCCCTTAACCATTGCATAACCACTTGCACATGATGGTAATGTTCTCCTTCATTCTTAGAATAAATAAGTATATCTTCCAGAAAGGCTAGAACAAACTTGTCTATACAAACTATTCATGAGATTCATGAATACGAAAGAGGCATTTGTAAGACCAAAAGGCAACACTGCAAACTCATAGTGCCCATTTCTTGTCCAAAAAGTTGTTTTATGGGTATCCTCATCCTTCAATCTTAACTGATGATATATTGATCGCCAATCAATCTTTGAAAACACTACAGCTCCACGCATCTAATTAAAGAGGTCATCAATACATGGTGAAAGATATTTGTTCTTTATCATTGCCTTAATGAGCATACGATACTAAATAAGCAATTACAGAGTTACGTCCTTTTTCTTGACAAAGATAACTAGTGCAACCTATGGTGAAATATTGGGTCTAATCTAACCTTTTGCCAATAATTCTTGTAATGGGGCTTTTGATTCCATTAATTTTGTAGTTGTCATATGGTAAGGTACTTCTCTAGGTGACTTATCCCAACATTCTAGGAGAAATAAAATTTTTAGTTGCTATAATCACTTGTTTCATCAAACTTTGGTGGAATGTCTTCCTTCATATCTAGGAAAGTTCTAAGGCAATCCTATTCTTTGCTTCCTTTTAGGGTCTATCGTTTCAGGGTTTTTATTACTAACACTATATTCTTGGTGATTTTCCTTGCTCATCCCATGAGAAATCTCATTTTCCCCCTTCAAGGTTTCATTAATCTCTTACTTTCTTTTCCAAGTTACCAAGTCTCTCCTTGGGTTTTTTACAAACATGGTTTGGATTGCTCCAATTTGTCCAAGAGATTAACTAGTGATTTATTCTCTTTTAGACTATCACCCTGGTTTGCTTTTGTATGAAACATGTTGTCATTTTTCTCATGCCAGAAAATAAGTCATCTATTAGTTTTATGAACCTAATGCGACTCAAAACAACAAAACATATTAACTCATAACAATCAATAGATTGATACAAAACATTCTCATCTTTATTATAATTTATTTAGGGGTAACTACATCCTTATTTATATAGTTGATACGACAAGATTACATGTCACTGTCGATTAAAGGATCTTCCAATTAAACAAACATAGAGGGTGGATGTACACACAAGTACTCCTCCAACACCTTTTTCCTAAAATAGAGGCATCATAACTATCCCAAGTGACATGATGAGAATGGCTATAGTTTATTAGGTTTAACTACACAAGTAAAAATAGTAGGATTCTTGGCCAGTTCAAAATGTTGTTTTCTTTCTAGCCATATCCACTTAAGTGCATTAGCAAAAGTCTCTGAATCCTCCAGCCATGCACCCTTAGCATAATAAATATGCTTTTTAAGTTCAACTTCCTCGATAGGTTCCTTTTTAACTACTATCTCAAGCAAATGCTGGGGAACAAACTTTCTAGCAGTTTTCTTGGTTCTTCTCCACGACATTCTGGCACAAGAAATTTAAACATTAGCTAATCACATAATGTTGACTATAGGTTAGCATAGTGGACTCATAAGCACTAGTGCCGAACCTGATTGCTCTGATACCATATGCAACATCCACATTCTAAAAGCATAGTAAAACCAGAAATTTACCATAGAGTATTTCAACAAGGTAAAAATGAGAGAAATTTTTCTTTTATTCATCCTGAAAATCAAGTTTCAACAAATTGCATAATATCTTTTCTTAAATAATAAATCATGAAATAAATATGGCATATTGTCTTTTTAGTTACAAATATCTACAATAGATAATGTTTTACATAGTCTCAATATACACAAGTCTCAAAGATACACTGCATCTAGAAATCTGACATCTTTATCACAAGCCATGACATGTTTTTTGCTGGAGAGAGAGAGTATCTTCCCAATGTTTTACCTCCATCCACAAACCGGCGGTCTCCCACACATCTTCCACATAGGAAGTGGCCCTACTCTTCACGAGGAATATAGACCAAAGGTGACCAGTGGTGATTTGCCATCCGAGTACATAGTATTGTAACCTACACAACTCTATCAATCATACAACACTAGATACCTGATACTAAATTATGTTCACACCTAATTTAGCAAGGCCTAAACATCAGTTTTTACAAGGAGTACAAAAAAGTTTGCTTATGCAGGATCATCCAGTCAATGTCTAATCTCTTGACAAAAGACAAGTGGAAAATCTCTTATCAAAAACATGTAACAGCTCAAGTTGAGCTGTTACATCATGCTGGTAAGTGAAATCACCTACGGACAAGAAAATAGACAATCCAAGAATGAAGAGAATTGATGGAGTTCATGTTCCAGTTGTTGATTATTGCTTATGTTTCAGTGCAAGCAAAAGAGGTATTTATAACTGTCAATTATACATCATGATTTATACATGAGTTTCAAAGAAAGATCAGTTGTTTTATACTATGTATTTGATTCAGAAAGTGAAATATACATAAGACATTGCAAATGAGATAGCTAATTATATTCAAAAGAATGTATAAAAATGCTCCCACACAAGCCGTAAGAGTAACTGAAATAGGCAGCATAAAAGTAAATTTTACTTTTGAAAACAATGAAATGCATAAGAAAAGAAAGGGGATCCGTCATTGCCTGCAAATGATGAATACCGTGGTCGAGCCGGCAGCTATCTTCCTCCATCCGTTTGAGCTCCAACATACCTAGAAAATAGTTTTTGTTAATGCTCAGGGTCCCAAATCTTTTCATACATAATCAGAATTATCAAAAGTACCATCTACTTTTATGTAGCAACAACATCAGTCATCAAGTATCAGTTGCATGAGAAAAATCAAAATGAGCAGATACTAGTGCCATATCAGGAAAGAAGATCATGCAAGTCACATCACATCATAAACAAAGGTACATTTTTATCTAACATGTTTGATTCTTGTGCGGGTGTATGAGAAATTAGTTTATTGATTCGTCTTTTATGAAATGGCATGTGGAGAAAATGGGCTCCCATAAGGGTTGAGCCCAGCATGCACAAAGTATAGGTTTTAATGTTGAAGTATCTTAGTTGTAACCATGCATTTTCAGCCATAATGAATGATCAATCACATTGGAACAGCAGATAGAACAGGTATTTTGTTACCTTTTTGTCATGTAGATGATTTATAATTACAGTCAAGGTGGAATTGACAAATCAGATGAGTGAGTACAGTCAACAGGATAATGCAAAGTCACCAATGAAGAATGCACATTTCCAGTTGGTTGTCCCAGTCATATGATATGCAAATATTTAGTTTGAACAGCACATATAGCCATCAAATGGACAGTCAAATATCAAGAGCATAGAAGGATTATTCATATGGTGTTGACATACACAGAAAAGAAGGAATGAAATGCAGATGTCTTCTCATTTTCATACATTTAGGAAATTCAGAGACAAAAATGAGATCTTATGATTATGATGGTTGATAAGGATAGTTTGATGGTAATTGATTGATTTGGTTCCTTGGATAGGTTGTCTTGTTGATGTTTGGGATTGTTTTGAGTGTGCATTTGTTTGAAAGATTGATTACTTTAGTCTGATCAAAGTGTCCATCTCATCAAGGGATGGCTTATTATGATGGTTGACAGGATAGGCCCTATGGGACTAACCTAATGCCTCGAGGGCTCATCGAAGATGGCCTTGCCTACGTGAAAGCTCAAAGGTGACGTAGTTCGACCATGTGGATGGTGGATGATTTGAAAAATGGATTTGAATGATATGATGATGTGATTGATTTGATGTTTGAAGAATTGGGAGATTGGTTTGAATTGAATTGATGAATTGATTTGATTAGAAGCATTGATAGATGTGAACGATTGATATGATGAATTGAATTGAAGTGATTTGATGATTGGAAGGAGGATTTGAGTTGATTTTATTGCTTGGAATTTTTTATTGATATTTGATTTTTTTGAATTTTGGGGAATATTTTGATTTTTTTGGATTTTGACATGTTTTGCTTTTTTTGTGTTTTTGAGATGTTTTGATTTTTTGGATTTTGAAATGTTTTGATTTTTTTTTGTGTTTTTGGGAATATTCAATTTTTTTGTATTTTTGAGAATATTCAATTTTTTTGTATTTTTGGCATGTTTCGATTTTTTTGGATTTTTGAAGTGTTGTGATTTTTTCTGGATTTTTGGATGTTGTGATTTTTTTGTATTTTTTGAAAAGTTTTGGGGTGGCATTGGATTGCAATTTGAATAGCCTTTGCACTAAATACCAATGACAAGGGAGAAACCAAGTCTAGGTGTAAGGGAATGAATGGGATTGGATGATAGGTGATAATGGATGAAAGGAGCATATGCGTAAGAGGACAAGAATGTGATCTCCAAGGACTATGTCGCATAGGAATAACATGCCCCATTGTAGGTGGAACACTTAGGATTTTTTGTGACAACACTTATGATGATACGACGATGAGATGGATTGATTTGGATAGGATGAGGTATATCAAGAGATAACCAAAGCATTTGTCAACATGTTGCCCCCAATCTTTATCAAGATCAAAACAGGAAGGGTGGATGAATGGATTCAATATGAGAATCGTATGTGTATGCAGGCGACATGGATAAGGATGGTAAGATAGGATAAAAATGATAGCGTTATATGGATGAGACAAGGTGCCCCCAAGTGTAAGTGACATAGAAGATCATCCTACACATGACGCTTGTTTGCCAAGTTTTCATCATGGTACTTATCCAAGGCCCCTGTTTACAAGGTTTTCACCATTGGACGAAGGGATTTCTCTTTACTTTTTTATTTTTCTTGACTTTTTGCTTTTTTGACTTTTGAATGGGAGTAGGGGAATATGGATGGCAGGGACTCAAGTGTCTAGTGCCAAGAAAAGTGATGGTACCATTAGAGAGGAATGTCATCGCATGGACCATGTCAAATGCTCATAGATGTTGGTAAGGTGATTGCATGAAAGTGAAATGGATTGGGTAGATGGTGGATTATGGAGGGAATAATAGTGGATTATGTAGGGAATGATAGTGGATTATGATGTGGATTATGTAGGACTTATGCAAGATATGTTCATTTTAGTGCACCAAAACCAAATGTGCCTATGATATCAAAACACATGCATAAGAAGAGGAAACCTTGCATCAAAATGTGTCAGTAGTCTTTGTTTATAATCTCCAGCCCACAAATGCCACATGCTGCAAATAGAAATCAATAACATGAACAATCTGATGAAAATGTGAAAAACGTGAAAGAACGTGCATTTACCCCTTTTTTGCAAGCCCGCAAGACAAAGAGGTCAAAAAGTGGATTCTAAAAAATCTCAAAAAAAATTGATTAGTAACAAGAAAATAGATGGCATAATTAGAAAATTTAGAAAATTCTAAGCACTTTTAAAAAAATTGCGTCAAAATCCAATAAAATTTGCTCAAGTTATGCTCGGTCAAAGTTTAAGATGAGGTCTACCTTTGACCAGAAATTTACCTAATAAAACTATATAGTTACCTAAAATTGACTCCACCACTATGAAATTGGTTGACTCTTCTCCACAATGCCGCTTGTTTCGTGAAATTTTGATATCATACACAAAAGTTATGAAAATTTGAAAAAAATGCCTATTTCGGCATGCGGAAGCAAAGAGGGGTCTTGGCAGTTTGAAAGTTGACCGCTAGTGGTCAGGGTACCTTCTGGTAACATGTGCCAGTTTAGGTCCTGGCGGTTAGATGTGGTTGTTTGTGGTTAAGGCATGTGGTCAGGGCTAGGTTAGCCCACGGTCATTCATATGACCATGGCTAGAGCCTAGCCAAAAATTAAAAAAGAAACTAAAAGTAAAAGGGAGGCCAATAGATTTTAGCACCCTCTTCCTCCGTCATGACTGAGGGCTTACCTTATATGCAGGGCTTACCTTAAATTCCAATAAAAGACTGTCGTGTGCTAGGTTTAAGCTGCTGTCAACATTTAAACCATTGTCGGCGACTAAGTCTAAGGGGACGAAGTGAAGTTTAATGCTAGGGTTTCCAGGTGGTGCAAAGGTTGAACTAGGGAGAAAAATACAGATGCAGTAGCGTAATCAAAGGAATCCTAGGTGGCGACCGATGGTGGAGATGTAGTGTCGACCGGTGTGCAGAGGTCGAAGCGTCGGTGACAAATCAGTGGAGGGGAGGTAACTTGCTTCTCAAAGCCATTGATAGGGATTTTGACAAAGGGTACATGAGCAATGGGGACGTGAAGAAAGTGGCGACGGCAAAATTTGTAGGTCGGGGTCGACGAAAAAGAATCTACAGAGGGCCGAGTTGGGCGAGGAGATAAGGGAGAAAGCAGGCGGTGACTTGCCAAAAAGGGTGTCGACAGATGTAAACACGATGGTGACAGGGGAAGTCCGCGGGAGATATAAGGGTTTTGGTCAAGCTATGAGGTCGGGGCCACCAGAGGGGTAAATGACAATGCAAATCTAGAGATGACAAGAGGTAAACGTAGTGCCAACTGGGGATGGAAGGCAAATGTTAGGGTTTCCTCGGGTGTCGACTGGGGTTTTTAGAGGCAGTGACAACCTCAAACACTATGGCAACCGGACTGTAGGTGGCTTCTGAGTGGTGATCAAGTGGCAGAGATTGTTAGGTTTTAAGCCTGCAATGAAAATTTTAAGCCTACAACAAAAAAAATTTAACATCCAACCCACCACCAATAACAACGCAAATCATACAATGCAAGCATACAACAAACATTCGACTGATTAAACACCTGGTCAACCCTACAAAATAGATTAAACACCTAAACAGCGATAGAGATACAAAGGATTGCAAACTGTACGACAGGTCCGTACAGTACATATCCGTACGGATCCGTACTATACAAATCTGCAACTTAAAAACATTCTAAAATTTTCAAAAAAATTGCAGTGACCAAAACATGTTGAATTTTATGTCATTTTTTGCCAAAAAGGCCTCCCGGACTCAAAGGTGAGGTCCGTTTGAGCTCAGGAGGTCACCTATGAATTTTTTCTTTCAAAAGTTGACAAAAACTTATCTATTCACATCGGGTTCACCAAATGAAGATAGGGAAAAAGCTAGCTATCATGCAGAAAATAAATAACAGCTAACTCTAGCTCCTAATGGAGAGCAATCTAACCTAGATAATAGTCAAACAAATAGAAATAAACATAGAATCTAAGCTAGTATTGTTTTATCTCCATTGTCCTCCTAAATCTTCCATTATTGTTCTCAGATTTGTAGATTTTTGCACAATCATGAGAAACTCATGGGAATGGCAAGATGTTAGAGAGTTGTGTGATATTAGAGAGCATGAAAATATGTCTTCTAAGAGATGAAAATGAAGCTGAATGGGTTGTTTTATAGAAGAGGGATTTTGAATGAATGGCCAGGATTCATTGTTGACTTTGGAGCAAAATCAAGGGTGGAGATGATTAGGGTTTCCCTCCACTAGAGGACAAAATTAATTTTAAATTGGGATAAATTGTGAGGTGGGAAATATGATTTAAATTAAATAAATTTGTCCAATTTATTTAATTTATTGGAATGATGCATGTGAAAGGGGATTTTGATGAGGGATATTTAAACAAATGTTTTATTTGTTTAAATTAATGAAAGGGGACATTAGGATAGTGAATGATTAAATAATTAATTAATTAAAATCAATTATTTAACCATAGAGTCAAACTAGGGAAAATTGGCAGAATGTGGAAGTGTTTAGGGTTTTGCGACCTGAGGACACTTTTAGGTGTCTACACTTGTCTTCTACATAGCTCAAGTTGTTAGATTTCCAAACTCAATAACATCCCATATTTTCTCAAACATTAGGAGTGTAGTGTTTATCTACAAGCAATAATTTGTATCTAGCCATGTTTCCTTGCCTCTTCGGTCTTACTAGTATTTAACCTTTATATATTGGTTGAATATGGAAAGCACTTCAATTTGGAAAGACAGGCGGGGCAACCAACAAATGTATTTTCTTGGAAAAGTCTTATTGGAATATGAAGAGTATCTTTATGAGGGAATTTGGTCTATAGAATTCCCATTTTGTATGGAGAATAGTTGTTGCCAATAAAGAGTGCACACCACTTATCAATATGTTATTAGTACTTGTCTTTGTAAATACTATTGTGACCAACATTTTTCAATTAGTTATTATTAGTTGTTACTGTCAACGAATTATAAGCTATAACTTTTTCTACCCAAAGCAAATATTCATTTTTTGTGAAGTTACTTTAAGTTGTAAAATTTTTAACTCAAAATATTTAGCCAATAGGCTTTTATATGTGAGCATTATAGTGCTCGGAATTGTCTCACACCATATAAGATTCATGTTGGAAATTTTTCTAAAGTTGTTGGTTGTTCCTATCAGCATATTCCTTGAACCTCCTATAGGTGCAAGTGCTAGTTGTAATTGATTGTAAAGTTTCACCTCTTATTCCAGCGTTCATGTTGTTCAACAAAAATAATAATTAATAAAGACATATAAATAGAGTATTACAACATAACAAGGCAGATTTATGGTAAATTGCAGAGTTAGAAGATTTAATCCAATGTCTACAGCCCACGTGAAAAGAATTCTTTGATTTTCCACATAATTATGAACAGCTCAAGCATCGCTCTCATAATTATGGACAGCTCAAGCATCGCTCTAATACGGGTCAGTGCTTCAAATGAAATTAATAATAAATAGTGGCTTAAGTCTTGAAGACTTCGGTGAACTTGACATGGATGGCAGCATATGTTTTGTTGGTATTTATTTAATGCAATCGTGATACTGAATAGACATTGGAAAGAGACGTGATTAGAAAAGGGGAGGAGATTTTATTTTTGTGGTAAGAAAATTAATTGATAGAGTTTCTGCATTCTCTAGCTTATGGTGAAATTTTGTTAAAAGGACATGAATTTGACGTACCCTGTATCACGATGTTCATACTTAGCAAAATGTCACTGTTCACATTTAAGGCCTCCGTTTTGATGTTATGCATTTGCAATGGGGAAATAGTAGGTATAACCATTGTAATTCTCATTTACTTTTGGATCCATTTTGAAATATGATTTCATACAAGAAGGCATGGCATAGTACTCGCTTCTGAAATATTCTAACAATAGAATTTGTCTTGTTTTACAATGACTAAACTATTGACTGTTTAGTGTTGGTTGCTTATTGCTCAATTCTTAAGAAGTTATTTGTGAAGTTAGCGGTCTTATTTTAAGCAATTCTATTAAATTGTAATTTTTTATTATATAAATTTTAATAAAATAAAGTAGTAATAAAACACTATTTATGAATAAAAAAATTTAAGAGATAAAATTTGGAGGAATTTTTTTTTGAAAAGGAAGGAAATATATGTCATTTCAATCCCAATCCCCATGTTTTTTATAGCATATTTTTAATCCTTAAAATGAAATTACTATTTTTTAAGGAGTTATTTATGAAGCTAGTGGTCTCATGAATATTCTATTTATTTACCTATTTTAAACCGTTCTCCTAAATTGTAATTTTTTACTAATAAATTTTAAAAAATAAATTATTAATAAAACACTACTTATGAATAAAGAAATTTTAAGAGATAAAATTTGGGGGAAAATTTAAAAAAAAGGGAAGGAAATATCTATGGTCATGTGGCATATTTTTCATTACGCAGTTGTTACATCATTTCAACCTCCCATGTTTTTCAAGGCATATTTTTAATCCCTAATTTCATGTAGCCATTCCACTATAATAGGGAAAGATTCTAAATTATCCTTTATACATAATATAAAATTTGCATGGAACCAACCCTTTGCTCAAATTTAAGCAGAAAATCCACTTATGCAGCCGCATGGGACCATGGCATTAGTTTTTAAATTGTTCTCTAACTAATCTTTTCAAAGAAGTTAAATGGATATGATCTTAGATTTGAATGGAGATTTATTTAATTTTTAGGGTGCCAAACTTTTTCAAATTATTTTTTTTGTGGCCATTGTGATTGTAGAATGGCGTTAACTAAATTGTATGAATTTTTAAACAGGATGGCTGTAGATTCAATCCTATTAATAACATATATAATTATGTCGAAAGGCATTCTATAGTGGCATCAACCGAGCGTTATTGACCATGTACATAAAAAACTAAGACATAGCTGATATATATTGAAAAAATAAATAAAACCATAAAATAACTCTTTAATTAATTAAAAATAAAATAATTCTTAAGTAAAATAAAACAAATCTTAAGGAAATAAAACAACTCTTAATTAAATAAAATAAAATAACTCTTAAATAAATAAAAACAACTTTTCAGATAAAATATGTGGTGCTGTATATAAAGAAGGTTGCTTTACATACCTTGCTTAGAATTTGTCTAAAGTCGCATTTATCTTAAACTAATCATTGTAAGAATGAATTTTATTCAGGACAACATATGCCAAACTCTCGTAGATGCTCCTCAAAGCTTCAAGGAATGAATCGACGCCTTACACTTTGCAAGGAATGAATGCACCAATATTAATGACATCAATAGTACATTGGACACATAGACATTTATAATGACCCATATCAATCGTATGCAGTGGAAGTGAAGTTGCCACTAGGAGGTGGTCATTTTTGGGTAGTTTTGAGATGCACCTTTCTTTCCTACAATTATAGAGATACACATCTATCTTACCAATGGTAGTGGTTTTAGAAGACCTTGATGAAAAAAGTTTTATGAGTGCTCCTAGGGGAGAAGACTCAGTAATTGAGCATGTACTAATAATTGTGAAGATAATGGTGGAAGTAAAGATTGCACAAGTATGGGAGATAACTTTCCAATAGCTATTAAATTTTTCTTAGTTTTGATAGCCAAATCATATGATTTTGGGAAGACATTGACCTCCTAGATTCTGAATAATAACTAAAATTTTAGAATTCAAAGGTTTCAAGAAGTATAAAAATATAGAACTTAGCCTAACATTGACAAGGGATCTCTTCCAAGCTTTGTTAAGCCGTGGAATAAATCCATGCATGAATTCTATAGCCTGGAGCTTCTTGATTTACATGAAGTACTAAAGAATACAACATGTATCCACCTTCTCTCAAAACTGATTAAAGAGGCAATCACAAAATTGATCCCAACTTGCAACCGAACTAGGCTACAAAGTTCTGAACCATTCGTGTGCTTTCCCCTTGAGAGACAAAACAAGGAGTTAGAGGATGACATTATGAGTAGTAATGTTATGAATGTTGCACAAATTTGAAACATCTTGAGACACAAACTGTTATTCGGTCATGCTTGTGAGGCATCCAAAATCAGAGACGTTGTCGTTGCCATTTTCCCCACCAATATTTGATTGAGAGATCAGAATCATAAGGGCATCCTTACAAGAATGGGATGTAGAACGAAGAAAGTCAAAAGCCCACACTAGAGAGATCTGAGAGGAAGAAAAAGTTTGGACATATTTTTTTTGGTTTAAAGTCTAAGTCTATATATTTAAAAAATAAATGTCATTTTCTTTCAACAATTCTTTCACCATCATGACATAATATATTTTTCCAGCTGTTGCCACTTGTAAGTTATGTCACAATCTACCTAATAGAGGAGAAGAGAAATGAAAGATGACTCCAAATGAAGAGAAATAACCGTGGAGAAAAGATGGAGATGCTAATATAAAAGAATAGCTAGCTTGGCAAAGAATAGTTTCAGTCGGCGATTATGGTTAGTGGAAGAAGGATGTCAGCCAAGTCATATTGAGCAGTGTGTTGTTGTCGCTGCAACTCTGCCTTGGTTTTTGGCAGATCGGAAAGCTGACCCCAGTTGGGGCGCTCATACAATGCGGAATAGGTTGGCTGTTTAGCGAGTGTCTGCTACCTTTGGGCCTCTCCACTGATTATGCCTGACTCAAATGTTTTCCGGGTCGTATGTACAAGGAGGTGCGTTGCCATGTGACAGTGGCAACAGGCAAGCCGACTGTTCGAGTCGAGAATCAGTTGAACGAGACTGAGAAAGAATCGTCTTACTTGGGTATTCGCTTTCATCTAGAGAGGAGAGAAGACAAGTTGTATCTCAATCATGAAATGTGTCACTACATCACCGATACAATCTGGTATGCCTTGCTCGACTTCGTAGAAGCCGCCCCGGAGACTGTGTTTCTCAAAGGGTATAAAGAATTACAGGCAAAAGTGGAGTTTCTCCTCAGAAATTGACAGATTTACAGGCAAAAGCAGATCATTGTCTAGAGTCTGGATGGTATGGTTTTCCAGTATTAAATTGTCAAGCACATCTGATAAGCTCATGACACCACCTGTGGCTACCTGTTGCCAGAATTCTTTATACCCTTTGAGAAACACAGTCTTCGAGGCGGCTTCTACGAAGTCGAGCAAGGCATACCAGATTGTATCGGTGATGTAGTAACACATTTCATGATTGAGATACAACTTGTCTTCTCATCTCTCTAGATAAAAGTCGATACCCAAGTAAGACGATTTTTTCTCAGTCTAGTTCAACTGATTCTCGACTCGAACAGTCGGCTTGCCTGTTGCCACTGTCACATGGCAACGCACCTCCTTGTACATACGACCCGGAAAACATTTGAGTCAGGCATAATCAGTGGAGAGGCCCAAAGGTAGCAGACACTCGCTAAACAGCCAACCTATTCCGCATTGTATGAGCGCCCCAACTGGGGTCAGCTTTCCGATCTGCCAAAAACCAAGGCAGAGTTGCAGCGACAACAACACACTGCTCAATATGACTTGGCTGACATCCTTCTTCCACTAACCATAATCGCCGACTGAAACTATTCTTTGCCAAGCTAGCTATTCTTTTATATTAGCATCTCCATCTTTTCTCCACGGTTATTTCTCTTCATTTGGAGTCATCTTTCATTTCTCTTCTCCTCTATTAGGTAGATTGTGACATAACTTACAAGTGGCAACAGCTGGAAAAATATATTATGTCATGATGGTGAAAGAATTGTTGAAAGAAAATGACATTTATTTTTTAAATATATAGACTTAGACTTTAAACCAAAAAAAATATGTCCAAACTTTTTCTTCCTCTCAGATCTCTCTAGTGTGGGCTTTTGACTTTCTTCGTTCTACATCCCATTCTTGTAAGGATGCCCTTATGATTCTGATCTCTCAATCAAATATTGGTGGGGAAAATGGCAACGACAACGTCTCTGATTTTGGATGCCTCACAAGCATGACCGAATAACAGTTTGCGTCTCAAGCTGTTTCAAATTTGTGCAACATTCATAAAATTACTACTCATAATGTCACCTTCTAACTCTTTGTTTTGTCTCTCAAGGGGAAAGCACATGAATGGTTCAGAACTTTGTAGCCTAGTCTAGTTGCAACTTAGGATCAACTTGGTGATTGCCTCTTCATTCAGTTCTGAGAGAAGGCGGATACGGGTTGTCTTCTTTAGTACTTCATGGAAATCAAGAAGCTCCATGTAGAATTCATGCATGGATTTAGTTCACGGTTTAACATAGCTTGGAAGAGATCCCTTGCAATGTTAGGCCACCTCCAAGTTTTGCGTTTTTATACTTCTTGAAAGCTTTGAATTCTAAAATTTTAGTTTTGTATTTTTATACTTCTTGAAAGCTTTGAATTTGAAAGTTTTGTATTCCTCGAGATAGATCCAAAAGTAAATGAGAATTACAATGGTTATACCTACTCTATCCCCCATTGCAAACGCATAACATCAAAACGGAGGCCTTAAATGTGAACAGTGACATTTTGCTACGTAGACATTACATGCATCAACATCGTGATACAGGGTGCGTCAAATTCATGTCCTTTTAACAAAATTTCACCAAAAACTAGATGATGCAGAATTTAATTTTCTTACCACAAAAATAGAATCTTCTACCCTTTTCTAATCACGTCTCTTTCCAATGTCTATTCAGTATCACAATAGCATTAAATAAATACGAGCAAAACATATGCTGCCATCCATTTCAAGTTCACCGAAGTCTTCAAGACGTAAGCCCCTATTTATTAATAATTTCATTTGAAGCACTGACTCGTATGAGAGCGATGCTTGAGGAGTCCATAATTATGTGGATTAAGGTTCTACTTAAACATCATCTATTTCAATGGGCAAACAGTCAATAACAATTTTACATCTCATCCATAATAAAAAGTGCTAAATATTTGTCCTATTTTTATTGACTAAAATTGTTTTTTGACTATTGAAGTGGATGATGTTTAAAAACAGCCGTGGATTAATTATCGTATTGATCTAAGGTCCCGAGTGAACATGAAAATATTCGTATGAGGAATTATCCTATGGCCTTTAGGTGAAAACAAAAGGTACTGTTGCAAAGTACATCCATCTACCCTTTTGAGCTTTAAATTTGATCTTTACGTTTGTAAGATTGTTGGGTACATTTCCATTTCCTCCTGTGGAAAATCAAAGAATTCTTTTCCCATGGGCTGTAGGCATTGGATTAAATCTTCTAAAAATCTGTGATTTACCAAAAATCTGCCTTGTTATGTTGTAGTATTCCACTTATAGGTCTCACAATAAAACACTTTTATTACTATAGTAATTATTATTTTTGTTGAATAACTTGAAAGCCGTAATAAGATGTGAAACTCTACAGCCAATTAGAAATATTTTGAGTTAAAAATTTTACATCTTAACTTTACAAAAAATGAATATTTGCTTTGAGTAGAAAAAATCCTAGCTTATGATATGTTGACAGGAACAACTAATAATAACTATTTAAAAAATGTTGGTCACAATAGTATTTACAAACACAAGTAATAATAACATATTGATAAGTGGTGTGCACTCTTTATTGGCAACAACTATTCTCCATACAAAATGGGAAATCTATAGACCAAATTCCCTCATGAAGATACTCTTTATATTCCAATAAGACTTTTCCAAGAAACTACATTTTTTGGTTGCCCCGCCTGTCTTTCCAAATTGAAGTGCTTTCCATAGTCAACCAATGTATAAAGGTTAAATACTAGTAAGACTGAACAAGCAAGGAAACATGGCTAGATACAAATTATTGCTTGTAGATGAACACTACACTCCTAATGTTTGAGAAAATATGGGATGTTATTGAGTTTGGCAATCTAACAACTTGAGCTATGTAGAAGACAAGCAATGGGTTAAACATAATTGAAAGGCTCCCGTGCTCATTATAGTATTAATCAAAAACAAGTTGGTTGGACGCATTCAAAACATGTAGGATTCTCACAAATCCTGAAAAATGTATCACCTACATAATATCCTCCAATATATCTCCTACCCAACATTTATTAGGAAATTACAAGTTGACCAAACCATTTCCTACATAACCCTATGAGAGAACATGATGCATACAAGCTTACAAAATAACCTTAAAATGCAAAGATCAAAAACATATTACAAGATAACACAAGATCTACCCTGAGAAAATCCTCAAGAAGGAGAAACCTAGCCTCCAAAAGCATCCACACTCAATATATTATTTAGCAATGAAACATTACAATACACTTACAGAGCTTCCATGAACACTTCTGAAACATCAATCTCCTCCAATACATCCTCCATGTGTCCAAGCAAGTAACCACACATCCCATGCAATTCTTCATTTATGCACTCACAAGAACTCTCAATACAATGATAACTCACTCAACTAGCCAACCCAAACCACTAACCATGTGCTTGCTTTTATAGACTCAAGCTCACACAAATACAACTTGTGGTATGGGAAAAGCTATGTGTCTTAAAACCATGAGTGAAACAAAACCATTGACTCCTTCATTTACTTTTTGGTACTAAGTTTTTTCACTATTAAATATTTATCCTATGCCTCCCACACAAAATATTTAACCAATGTTACATAATCTTTACAAGTTGACCCAAATAAATATTTAATATGGCCTAAACACATCTCCTAGATGCACCACAAATAAATATATTTTACATTATTAAAATAATTCATTGCTTGTGCAAGGTGTACAACACCCTTTCTTGATATTCTCCCACTTGTTGTATACATTGAATAAGGGTAAATCAATGAACTATATCATCATAGCCATACATGAAAACACACGAATCTCCAACATGCTCACGTGCTCTATCAAGATGCCTACAATAAAACCAAAGTGACCACCATATCAAGCAATGATTCCTCTCATCCTCCAACATGCCACCTATGGAAGAAAAGAAACAAGCCAAGGTGAAGATGCACCAATCTAAAGAACACACGCATCAAATCCAAATGATAACAAAGGCTCCAAGGTTTTGCCACTTGGTAAAAACCAACATGACTGGAAATAACACCCACAACAAATGCTAATCCATCCAACCATCCATACCTCCTAGGTATCAACAACATCAATAAACTCATGCCAACAACATATCTAACCCATAAACCGCAACCAAAAGATCCTTGTATAAAACTTATCAATGAAGAACTCACACATCTAGGAACTCCCATTGCATGGGTAATGTCAAATATGAAAATAGATCAAGGCATACTAATTCTACCAATCAACACTCATACTACGGTATGGCTAATAATCAAACCGTGTAATAGGGTAATCCCACAATATTCGGTCCCAAACTTGGGACAGTTTTTTTATGGCGGATGGGCAAAAAATTTCCAAACTACCTTCGTTCAAAGATTTTTCTTCGAATGAAGATACCTTTGTTCGAAGATTTCATAGAAATTACCTTCGAACAAAGGAACATAGATTCGTTCGAACATGATCTTCGAACGAAGATAATATTTCAATGATTGGGAAATAATAAAAAACTATCTTCATTCGAAGAAAATCTTCGAATGAAGATGTTATTTTATTGTTTTCTTTTAAAGATAATATAATGTGAAATGTCTTATTTCGTAGTCATTTTCAACAGGTATGATACTCCTGAATGACACCAATGCACAAGGAAACAAACTACCTTCGTCCTTCGGCGTCAGCTACCCACGCCACAACCCCAGTTCGTCACCTTTGCACACACCATGACCCCAGTTTGCCACTTGTCAACAAATCAAACCGTCCACACCAGCATTATTAGGTATGTCAAGAATTTAAACAGCATATTTTCATTTTTTTGCAAAATTACAATATGAAAATTCATGGCTTTTTGTAAAATGGTATGTAGAAATTTAGTCTTTTTTTGCAATTGTATGAAAACTAGTGTCTTTTGCAAAATTGTAATGGAAAAATTGAGTTTTTTTTGCAAAATTTTGAAACCCTTGTACATGTATGCAAATTTAAAACCCTGAAATATCATTTTGAAAGAAAAACAATTTATTGCCAAACCCTAATATTAGAATCTGAAACCCTATTTTTTATTTTTCAAACCCTAACTTACATTATTTTAAAACCCTAAAATGTGAAAACTAAAACCCTAAAAATATAATTTAGAACCCTAAAATGTGAAAACAAAAATCCTAAATGCTTATTTTAGAACCCTAAAATGAACTTATTTGAAACCCTAAATTAGAATCCTAAATGTTTATTTGGAACCCTAAACGATTATTTTGGAACCCTAAAATGTTTATATCAAACCCTAAATTGGAACCCTAATTGTTTATTCAGAACCCTAAATGTTTATTTTGAAACCCTAAAATGTTTATATCAAACGCTAGATTGGAACCCTAAATGTTTATTTTGGAACCCTAAAACGTTTATATCAAATCCTAAATTGGAAGCCTAAACGTTTATTTTGGAACCCTAAAATGTTTATATCAAACCCTAAATTGGAACCCTAAACATTTATTTGGAACATCTATTATAGACTTAGCAATGGTCTATAGTGATTTATCATGGAATTCAATAATTTATTAATTAGAGGCAAAGGGGTACAATCCCATTCTTGATATCATCATTAGATTTCAATAAAATATATAAGGCTCGATATTTGGAATGATATCAAAAATAGTTTTATTTACATTCACCTTATGGGAAATTACGTTAGGTATATATCAATATATCAAAAGTTACACATTGCTCACATAAGTAAGCCTCCTAGTTAAGTTTTGCAAGACAATAAAAGATTCAATATGGTCATCTCCTTCTATACCTGATCATTCAATAATATAAATTAGATGCAAAGGGGTACAATCTCATCCTTGGTATCACCATTGGAATTTTAATAAAATATATAAGGCTCAATATTTGCCATGATATCAAGAATCTAGATTTATATACATTCACCTTAAGGGAAATTATGTTATGTACAGATAAAAAGTTACACATTGCAAGTACATAAGTAAGCCTCTTAGTTAAGTTTTGTAACACAATTCATTTGATTAGGAGCATATGATACAAGTTTGTATTTCATTAGTTGAAAGTTATTGATGAGATTTAGAGCAACAGATACTATGATACCCTGTTTTAAAGCATATGCAAGAATAGACACTCTTGGCTCTCATCTTACAAACATTGCTGTTAAAGAATCTAGAGCTCACAAGCATGGATCCATGATAGTTGAATTGGTTAACACATATAGTAGTTGTAAGCCTATTGAGCATCTTGTTAAATATAAGATTAAAAGTTGGGATGGACTCAGGTGTGACTCATGTTTTACTCTATTATATTAAACATGAAAGCTTCTTTTAGGTCAATGTTCTCTTTGAGATATGAACCACAAAAGAATTTTCTAGTTCCACCTAGGAATGTATAGAATTAAGTGATAATTAGGACTTATCCCAAAATCCACAATATTTACTAGTTTGATATCTCTTCACTATTGTCATTGGCTAGAATTCAACATCACATGCATGTTTGTAGTAGTCAAATGATAACCATGTATTACAAATTGTTGTCCATCAAGAATAAGCCTACATGATTTTTTTAAATGTGTTAAACATGTCCATGGGTAAAAATACACTACATATAAGTAGGTATGTTATGCAGTCAATACATTTTTTGACCACAAATATATATATATATATATATATGATATTTAATTTGAACTTTATTGCCACTTTAAGTTTAAGTCATGTCAAAAAATTTATCACACTATCACATATTATTAATATTCAAGTTGAAAAATAGAGAATTTTAAACTTTGTTCCCGCCTGTGTGTTTTGGAGGAAATAGACTTTAATACCGGGTGTGATTTCCTATGCTCTTGAGCTGAAGTGGTAGTACTGCTCCGGCTGAGGCATTAATTCCTCGATCGTGAGAAACTATGGAGAACGTTAATACATTAGTAGAGGGGTCAAAAGAAGATACAAATGAAAAAAAATCCTTCTACCAAGCCGTAAACCTTCAAGATGCCCAGACTCTGGCCCAAAATGCTTGTTTCGAGGTCAAAGAGGAGCGAGGGATACTCAGAACCAGAAGTAAATTCACCGATGGAGGAGGAGAGAAGAATAGTAGAGAAGAGGAGAAAAGTAAGCCCCTTTTTGTGCCTCATAAAATGATCTTGTGCCCTAATTTAGAAATGGAGAATGCTATTAAGGATGAAGAATATAGATTGAGAAACACAACACTTTTTTTTGTTTGTTTGAATGTTGAAAAAGCCCCCTTGAGGAGGTTCTTGGATAACTGGATAAATTCAATTTGGGAGAGGAAGCTTGGCATTCAGGTAGATCCTTTTGTAGACTATTGAACAAGGGGATTTTTGTGGTTTTCTTGAGGAACCACGTAATGCAGAAAAAAAGTTTTGGAAAGAAGTTATTAGAATGTAGGTCAAACCCTATTTAAAGCATTTCCATGGAAATCGAATACTTCCAAACAATAAATTATATTTTGTTCTATTCCTAGATGGTTACTGATTAAAAATCTTCCTGAATAATTCTAGGCCTTCTTGCCCCAGCTCTTGGAATCCATTGGCAAGGTCATGAAAATAGATGAGACTAGGGCTACATTGCCCATATGGATGCTAGAATTCTTATGTCATTAAATACAAGGGTTGATATCCCTAAATTTTTAGAAATAAAGGTGGGGGAGAAGATATTTGAATGTGGGGTTATTGGGTTGGGGGGGCTCAACTCATGTATTTTGTGTAAGGTAGATGGCCACCTTAAGAAAGACTGCCCCGGTCTTCGACAGAAGGCAATTAATAAAAAATTTGTGCCCAATCCTCTTGAATATGGTGATGGGACTCATGAAACCCACTTAGAATTTGAACCTTCAACCCTTCATGAGTCTGGTGTTCAAAAGAATGATGATTTTTCCTCAAGGAGTGGGCACTTACCAGTCGGTGTGGTCCCTACTCCTTTGGGGGAAAATGATGATCCTGCCTTGAGGGCAATTAGGAACAGCCTAGAAAAATTGAATATAGGAGGAAAACTTGATGACAACAGTGGTGTTATGAGTAGCCCCTCAGATGTGGTTTCTGAGTCATTAACCAGTTTCTCTACTGAGGACAGTGGTCCACATTTTGTGGATCAGTGTTGTGAGGAGAGATTAGAGGAGATCCATGCAAATTATGGCCTTTTGAATCAAGATACACAAGTCTTTGACAATCCCTGCTTTGTAGAATATCATGTCCCCAAAGATGAGAATTTAGATAAAACAGATCACATTTGGGGTAGTTTGTTAAATGGATCTGAGAATCCTACTACCAAGAGTGTAATCAAAATAGGAGTTAGCAAGGATATCCTATCTAATGATAAGATAGTGATTGATTCTAATTGAGTCAAAGAAAAGGAAGAATCCACAAGAGTTGGCCTTGATGAAAATTAGGTAGAACTTGTTATCTGATGAAATGGAAAAGGTTATTAATGATGTTGGTTCACCTATTAGATTTCATGTTGTAGACCCTAAGATAGAGAGTCTCTAACAAATGATGCAGAGAAATATTCCTACAAAGCTAGGGAAGAATACTCCCTAAAAAAGGATGAAGTTAGTAGGAAGAGAAGACAAGCAAACAAGAAGTATAGAGCAGATGTCCCAGGGAAGAAAGAAAAAGGCACTAAATTGCCTAAATGCTTTGATAAACTGTGTAACAACAGGTCTTAAGGAAATCTCCTAAATTTCAGGCCTTAAATACTGCCTACGAACTGTTATAGTTGGAATATTAGGAGCCTTGAATCCCCTAACAGAAAGTATATGGTTAGAGATTTTTGTAATAGAAATAGAAATATGGATTGTCTATTGTTGCAAGTAATTAAGGCAACAGGGTTCCAATTGGAAAACTCCCTAATATTTATTTGGAAAGAAGCAATAGCTTTTTACTCCAAGCATGATAAAGGCAAAGGTGGAAATGCAATTTTATTGAATAAGAAATGGGATCGATGTATTACACATAATGGATGTTCCCCAAGCTTGTAACAGGTGTATTTAGGTTGTTCTTAAAAAAGAGGATAAAAATTTTGGGATATGTTCTGTCTATTCTCCCAATAAATACATAGGGAGAATTGATCTATGGAATTGGATGGCTGAGAAGCTGCCTAAGATCCCCTAGATTGTGGCAAGGGATTTCAATATGGTTGAACACAGAGAAGATAAAACTGGTGGAAACCAAGTAGAATGGAAGGGTAATGAGCAATTATTTTGGTTAAGAATAAGAATATGCACAATCTATTTGATCCATTAGAAGGAAAAAAGACCAACAGTCAAGGGATTTGGTTCTCTTGATGTAATTCTCAAAAGGACAATAAAAGGATATATTGTAGGCTAGACATGATTTATGTTAACAAGAACTTCTTTCACTTCCAAAGTTCAACAGGAGCTAATGTGGTTAGTGTCATTCCTAACACCTTACCAGATCATCACCCCATTCATGATTTCATTAATATAGATCCTTAAGAAAAAAGGAGTATAATCAGGTAGGATAATCTTTTTAAACAAAATACACAGTTAACTTTTGTATAAGGACTGTTTGGATGGAGTATGTAATTTAAGAAACATTATGAAAAATTTGGTTGTTAAATGTGAGGCTATCTAATTTTGGAATGGTTTTATAAATGCAAGTAAGAGATTATCTCAAGTCTTTGGGAAGAAAATAGCCTTAGACATAAGGAAAAAAGAAAGGAGCCTGCAAACTAGAATTTCTAGAATTAGAGGATTCCTTGTAGAACAACCCTGGTGATAATGAAAAAATTAGACTTTTTGGACAAGTGAAAAATAATCTTAGAAGAATTCAAACCTTCAAATCCCAAGGGGCCAAAGTTAGAGCAAAAATTAATTGGATTAAGGATGGGGATAGAGGATCAAAATACTTCCTTGAACTTTTAAGGTCCAAATTAAAAAAGGAAAATGTGAGCCCTATCAATGAGAAAGGTTCAACATTCCAAGACCTGGGGGATATCAATAGAATATTCAGAGATTTCTACAAGGAGTTGTTCAGGGCTGAGTATCAAAATGAGGAGTGCAAGAAAGCCCAGGAACTTTGTGCTTCCATATGCCCAAAGAAAATTGACGGGGAGATGGCTAACAAGTTAAAACAAAAGATAACTAAGGGTGTGTGCGGGATCATGATGGGCCAAACACTACCCCTAAGTGGCAATGTAAATGTGAAAAACAAACTTAAATAACTTTATGTCAAAAATTGAATGAGTTATCTACACAATATAGAAATAAGATAGTAATAAAAGTTGTAATAAATTGAATGTAATTTATGGGCTACTACTTTTTTTTTGAAAATTTTAAAAATAGTTTGGTAAAATTTGGATATTTCAATGAAGCACTACTAAAATTTTTAGAAAACCATAAAAAGTAAGTGTCATTCTGGCCAACCTAAGTATGAGAAAAAGATAATATTTTTCCTCCATGATTTAGATTTAAGTAAAGGACACATGAGTGGATATGACGCATATTTTTTTGAATTTTTTAAGTAAATAAATAATTATTTATGATTTTTTTACTGTGACTTTTTAAAAATATTAAAAATTAATTTTCCAACCAACCTAACTTGGTAAAAAACATATGAAACTCAAAAATTTTAAACTTTAATGTATACCCAATAAATCCTAGAATGTGACACATCTTTTGGATTTAAGAAATGATTAATATGTTGAAAGTTATGGATGTTTTTCAATATGTATATCTATCAAGAAATCATACATGCGTATATAGAAAATTAATAATAATTACCTATTAAAATTATTATAAGGCATATATTATATTTTTAGAATCTTAATAGCTTCCTCTGTAAACCCTTTTCATTTGATTAAATTTAGTTACAAAAAAGTCTATCAGCTTCAAGGATGAAATTGTAGAAAATTTTAGGATAACACTAACTGTGTGGCTTTACAAGTTTCTTTGGCAAGTTTTTGGAACATGCCTAAATATGAGGTAATCCTAAGGCATTATTGGAGGGAATCCATATTTGAGCTAGAAATATTAACATCCTTTCCATCCAAATCTAAATATTAGTCTAAATGTTAGCACTTTTTCATCCAGCATGTTTTTTCTCCATTGCCACTATTTGGCCCATCATGATCTCGAACTCACCCCTGAAGCAGAGATCAGAGATGCAATAATGTTGATGGAAGAAGGTAAGTCCCCAAGACAGGATGGTTTACTTGTAGAGTTCTATAAAGTCAATATTTCTTGGGTTGTTGATGATTTTCTTGAGGTGTATCAGGAAGCATGTAACAAAGGATCTTTGGGAAAGAACATTAATAGGGGCATTATTAAGTTGTTGCCCAAGGAGGGGGACAAATCTAACATGAGGAATTGGAGGCCTATTACCCTCTTAAATGTGTCATACAAAATTATTGCTAAAATCTTGGCAAGAAGGCTAACAGACATTCTTCCTAGCATTATTAACTTTACCCAGACATGATTGATTAAAGGTAGATACATATTGGAAAACTTGATAACCAACTAGGAAGCCATGAATTGGGCTAAATTAATAGTTCAGAATGCAGGTATTCTACTGCTTAATTTTGAAAAGGCATATGATAGAGTGGAGTGGTCTTTTGTAATAACTGTGTTAAAGGCTTTTGGATTCCCCCAGGAATTTTGTAGTATGGTAAACATGCTTTTAGAGATGCATCTGCTCAAATAGATATCAATGACACTTTAACTAAACCTTTTATAATGAAGAGGTCTATTAGGCAAGAATGTCCTTTGGAGCCTGCTCTTTTTTTAATAGCCTCTGAAGCTTTATACTACATTTTAAGAATAGAAATATTATCAGGGAGATTGAGGGGTATTAGGTTACCGGATGATTGCATATTGTTTAACATGCAGTTTATTGATGATACAACATTATGCCCAATGCTTGAGGAAAATAATTTGAATATTATGGAGGATAGATTGAATATTTTTTGTAGAGCCTCAGGAGCTAAGATCTCATTTAATAAGTCTATTCTTCTCAGTTGGCAAGAGGAGCCCCCTGACTGGTTAGAGCAAGGTAAAGGGCAATGGGGAGGGCCCCATAGACAGGGTAGGTTTTTGGGAATCCCCTTTGTTGTGGATCCTGCTCTCAACAAGATGTGGAATTGGATGTACTCAAAAATAGAATTGAAACTAAAAAATTGGAACAAATAGGCTCTTTCACTGGCTGGGAGAACTCAAGTGTGTCAAAAAATCCTTTCATCATATTCTATATATTATGCCTCTATGTGGTTATTTTCAAATGTTCAAATTGAAAGCATACAAAAGCTTATTAGGGGTTTTTTGTGGTCTGATGGTAAAGGGAAAGGGAAAAGGCATGCTTGTTGAGAGATTGATGGAAGTCTGTCATTGAAGTCTGTGTGTTGGAAACATGAGCTAAATGGAGAGACTGATGGATATTGAAAAGCATGATAGTGTATGATGTTCTCATTGATGGAAACTCATTATAGAGATGCAGTAGTGTTGTTTTGGAGAAGACCAAAGCACCAATTGTTTTGTAGATTTGTCAAAGTCCTGGAGTTCAATCTTCAGTGTTTAGTGAAACAGTTTTTGGGTCTGCATTGCTCCACTATGAAGAATTTTGTCATGCGGTTTTGAGGTAATTTTGGTACATATTGAAGGAGTCTAAATATAAATTTTCAAGGCTTGAAGTCCTCCGCGGTTGAAGATAGAATTGACAGAGTATCGAACTCTATAATGCCAGTATTAGTGGTCTATTGGAATGCTTTGCATTCCATTGTAGATGAATATTTTGCTATGCAGTTTTGAGAATAAGCTTATAGATGACAAAAATATGTGTTCTCCAAGTGGCAAGAATTTTGGTGGTCTGCGTGTTGAGTTGTGAGTAAACAGTTGGTTCATTCTATTGTTACTTCACTAGTGATGCCGACCTAAAGGCTTTGAGGTTGTGTGGAAGTTGAGTTATGTATGGAGTAGAATTATGGGAGTAATTATAGGTTATGCCAACCTATCTTAATGTGCTACATGCTTTGGTTCTCTCCACAAAGCGTATAAGGTTGAGTTTTGAGCCAACAGGTCAAGAGGTCACACGGTACATCTAGTATGCTGACCTATTTGATGTTTTGGTTGATTGCAGTATATATACAAGATTGATTTCTTGTGTGGAGTGGGAAGGAAGGTGAAAAACAACTAAGTGTGTGTGTGTGTGTGTGTGAAATCTGATGTAGAGAAGGGCAAGATATGATTGTGGTGAAGATGAAGTGTGTCAATGTAGTATTCTAAGCTTTAGTGGAACTATATCTTCAGCATAAGTTAGATGCATTACTAATAGTTCATATTTGGTAGTGAGCCACCCCTTTTTCTATGTCTTTCTATTCAGGACAGTGAGTCCTTTGGCAGTGAGCCACTTGCAGTGAGCACTTCTCTTTTGGACAATGAGTCCACCATTTTGTATCAAACTTGTAACCAATTGTATTATAATATATTGTGAGCTAATCCTCACCGTGGTTTTTCTCTTTTGGGGTTTTCCATGTAAAAATCTGGTGTTCATGTGTTATGTGTTTTGATGTTTGTTTTCATGCTTTCCTTTCTTAATACAAATTAAATATGCTATGTGAAATATGCTATGTGGAATGAATGTTTAAATGCTTAAGTGGTTTCAAAGAATACTGATTCACCCCCCTCTCAGTATTCTAGGTGTTCAACAATTGGTATCAAAGCAAGGTTCCTTCAATTGGCTTAACCATTGAGGTAGATCTTGGAGGTTGAACACATGCCAATGAGAAAGTTTCCTATCCCTTTGGAAGAAATTCTTATGGAAGGATTTACTGAAGTAGACTATATGATTGACATGAATGGAGAGCTCAAATCAGCCCTTGAAGATCTTGAAAGAACTCAATGTGAAAACAGAGATCTAGAAGAAAATATTAAGGAATCAAATGAATGAATCGAGAAGTTGAGAGAGAAAAATAAGAAGTTCAAAGAAAGATACAAGGAAGTAAATGAACACCCTAATCAATCAAATGAGACAATCACCAATCTAACAGAGAAGAAGCTGGATGTTTGGAACAATTTACCTATTTTTTGTTATGAGGATGCTTGGGTTAAGTATGTGTTAAGCTGCATTCATGACAAATTTATGTGGTTGGATATGTCGCACATGATCAACAAGGAAGCCATTAGGGTTGTGACAGGGTTATGTTCCACCGGACTAGTTTTGGCACTAAAATCTGTAAAGAATAATGTAGTAATGAAGCTCACTAGTGCAAAATTTGACAAGCGTGCCCTAACAGTGAATGATATTGAAGATCCTACAGTAAAGTATGCTACTATGATGATTAGATACAAGATATACTTCACTAACAGAGAGAATTTAGTCTCTGCAACTGCTATTAACACAGCAGATGAGATTGTGAAGGATGGTGCAGATTATGATCTATGTGAATTGCTAAGAGCACAATTGCTAGAGAACTTGCAAAAGACCAAGGACTCCAAGTACCTTTTCAAATTTGGTACTCTGATCATTTGCTTATTGTTTTACTTTCTTAGAGAGATTCCTGGTACAAATAATATTGTGTGGTTGGGTGATATTCCAGTTGCAGTGCAAATTAGAGACCACTTAAGAAGATTGGGTAACTCAGAAAGATGCATTATGGGGTTTCTTCAAGACATTTCAAGAGAACATGCAAGCAAGTGAAAGAATTCCAAAAGGTGTTGTTGAGAATTACAAGAATGACATTATCTTCATGGTTAGCAAAGATGAGTGCTTTATGGAAGCTATGGAACCCAGAATAGTCTAGATTTCAGAAATGGGATATGAAGTGATAGAAGACATAATCATAGTGTTGGTCTCTTACAATGATTTAACAACTAAGCTCTTAAAATTGTAACTCAGAGATTGGACATCTAAACTGAGTAGCTGTCTTAATCACTATGGAGATGAATTTCACTTGTCAACCTAGAGACGTGAATTTGAAATGGGTTAGCACAATATGTCCACTAAGAATTTCCAAAGTAGCCACATTCATTCTATAGCTAAGAAAGACATAATGCTGAAGATAACTGCTAGAAAGGAAATAACAGGAATGCTAAACATTAACCAACAGCTATTCTAGGATCAAGTACATGACAGAAAGTAAAAGTCTGGACAAACAAACAAGAAACTACTCTGTCTGCTTTGGCTGCAAGAACAAACACGAAATAGAATTCTAGTGGCTGTAGGAACATTCAATGTCAGATTTAACTAAATGCTTAACAGAAAATGTAACTAAACTAGAGGGTGGAATTCTCACCAAGTGGGCCCCCTTGGATGAGTATTCCCTAAGACAAATGTAAACTTAGAAATGCGAACTTACAACTTCATTTTATTCATTCGAAAAGATGAGTACAACTGAACATTATAATTGTATTACCAAAAACTGAATAATGCAAGTACAATCTCTGAATAATCAACAACCCCTCAGAAGGAGCATCAGAGTCTTATTATAGAAGAAGAACTACAAAACTGACTACCTAGCAGGGCGGTCAACTCCAATAGAATAGGAGGACGCCTCATTATGGAAAACATAGAAAGTGGAAAGGAGGTTACGCATGCAGGGGAATCTGGTCAAGCAAGTTGCTTTAACGTAGATCTAGCATAATGTTCAATAACTCCTAAATTTGCTCAATAGGTATTTAAGATTAGTTACAAAGTGGTTGCCTTGCCTCCATTTGATATTTGAACGGTCACCATGTTTGACTGTTATGGTAAGCGACCAACCAACAGAATCTTTATCCACTTTATGAATGTCGATTATATCTACATAACAATATTATTACACACAATAATTGCACATCTGTAACTACCTTGGAGTAATATTCATTAACCATATGTAAAATTAACATAGATAGTTCATATAGCATGTCTTTGTCATAAAAGGATATAAGAAATGACCAACGCTCAACAAGTTATAGCTTTGTGGTAATGACATAAAAAGGTCAGGATTAAAGTACCAAAGTCCAAGATAACTACAGCAACTAGATAATAAAGTTTAACAAAATTGAGTCATAAACTAGACTCATCACTCTCCCCAACCTAAGACTTTGTTGGTCCTCTAGCAAAGGAAGGGTTGTTCTTTTGCTTGGTTAATGCCCTGAAATTAGCAACTGGCAATTGTCCTATATCAGTTTCTCTGGTGCGTGAATTAGGATCCCAATAGAACCCTTACTGCCTATCCAACCTGCTCCATCTTTGTCTCACTTTAGCAATATCATACTGGTAAAATCTATAATTTGGCACAGGCCACAATAGGATAGGTGGTCAAAAAATTAAGGGAAGCCAGAATTGTCCCTTTGTCCTCCCAATCTCAATATATCTATCCACTCTTTTACATGCTGCAGCATAATTCTGTAGAGAGTGAGGCTCTGCTTGTTTTAGCTCATCAGATAAACTATTCCACCTTTGTGTCAACTGTCCCTTCATAGATTCTCCAATAGTGTGTGCCATCTTTTCATATTCTCTGTAAGTTGCTTCTCTTTCAGGCAGGATTCTGCTACCATAGCTTGGCCTATAAAGCATCCTATGCCAATCATTGAAAATGCTTCCTAGATTTCCAGATCTAGCTCTAACAGGTAATGGAGTGTTGAATTCTAATTGCTTATAAGACCTGAACTGTTGTCCCCAACTAACCTCATTTTGCATCCAGGATATAAATGCCCTCAACTATACATCCCCAACATACAACAAGGGGTTCCACTCATGGTCTTGGGACATAGCAAAATTATGTAAATAGAATTCACACAACAAATTCTTTATTTCTGGAGGAGCAATCCTATAAGCATTGAAAAATTCAAGAGGAGATTCAATGGAAGGGTTCAAACCAGAAACAATCATTGCTAACTTAAAAGAGAGGTACCTTTCCTTCAAATGCAGAGCATAGACTCTCGAGGGAGTCCTGCATTCTAATACCTGGGGCACCAAAGCTACCATATTATCCACTCTCTCTTTTAAAGTTACAATTTTTGCACTCTTTTCTTTAATCTCTTCATCCTTATTTTGAATTTCATCATTTAATCTGTGCTTCTCCTTCTTCCATTCCTCTTCTCTCCTTTGCATTTCATTCCACAAATTCATGGCTATCATGTGCATTGAAAAATCAGGAGGTCTGTGTATTCCTACCAAAGACTTTCCTGGCACAGATGGTTGATCTTCATGTAACATAGGTTGCAGGGTTTCTTGCTCAGCCAATTCTAGCTGCAGGATGTCTTGTTGCAGGAACTCTTGTTTATCTTCATGTTCCTGTCTCTCAATATGGTCAGCAGCAGCGGTAAGGTCTGCCAGAGTTACATCTATTGCTTCCTCAATTATGTCTTTTTCTACATCATTCTCATGCCCCATTGCGGCCTCTGTATCCTCAGCTGTCATTTCTTCAACCCTAGGGCTTGTCTGCATAGACGCACCGGAGGCAGGCTCAACAGGTCTTGATTTATTAGGACTCTCATGTTTCTCTTCTACTGTAGGAAGAACAGTGTCAGCCTTACGTTTCCTAGAGTGCAGCACCTTCCTTTCTGTGGTTTGCTTTTTGGTTTTACCCTACTTTATTTCTACCCTTCTTCTTTGTGCCCTAGTTTGAATTAAACTGCTAAGAGGAATATCCTCATTGTCAAAATCTGAAGAACTTTCTTTGTCAGCATGCTTTGCTTCGGAAGAGCTAATCTCAATAGCTTGTTTTACTATAGGAGGGTTTGCACCAAAAGTTGAAGTTCTCGAAGTAGTTTCAACAGAACACACCCTTCTCCTAGTTCTATGATGTTACGGCACAACCACAAGTCGCAAATGGCTTGGTCTTATTTGATCAATTTCCAGAAATTCCTCCCAAGTCATATCAGACACATCATGCAGAGACCTCTCAACTAGTAATTTGATTAAACAATGGTGAGAGATAGAATTAGGCCTACCTTTTTGAGTCTCGGTGGTCATAATTGAAAGAAGGTGATAAAGCACATTTGGCACATTCATTCTTCTCCCGTGCCTCATATGATTCAACAATTTGAAATGCATAGAATGAAGGTTCGACTGTCGACCTTCACAAGTAATGTACTTCACCACATGGACAGCTACCTGTTTCCACGGCTCAGGGAAAGAGGTTCTTTTGGCTCCCTGCTTGTCTATAGTCAATGGTGGATCACTAGGTTCAGTAAACTCGGCTCTAGCTGACCTGGCATCTCGGGCAACAGGGTAATCTTCGCCATCAATAGGTAGACCTGTAACTTCTGCAATTCTTGCCTCAGTAGCCAACACCTCCAAACCTCTTACCACGGCTTTACCATCAGACAATGTCTGAGCAAATTCTAACGCAATATTTTCATCAAAATCATTTAACTTCAAGAAATAGTCCATCCATCCACAATTTCTAAATTTAGCCTGGCTAAGTGCATCATGTAACAATGCATCATGAACTGTGGGTTCATTCTGACTTAATCCTCCTCCCATGACTTAGCTGCCTAAAAACAATCACATTGCAAAGTTTTTTGCTGCAAAAAGTTTGAAAACTAACTTCACCTTCCTGCAACCCTATTAAGTCTTCAATAACTCATGCTATCTGTATTTTCCTTTTTGGCTTCTTTTCTTGGGAATACAAGACAAGGGTGGTACAAGCATTAATGAATGATCGATGAAGGTTGTCATCTCACACTTGCGAGCCATCAGCTCACTTAAAATTCAAATCATTCAATTTTAAAACTTTACTGACATTTTGGCATAAAACATATGGATGGACTAACACGTGGACATCACAAGAACACTCCCTCCCCAACCTATATTTAGGCATGTGTCCACACATGCGGAATAGTGATGCATGACAGGACAAGGAAGGGAATAATGACATGCTACGAGAAATATCGATATTAATGTACAATAATTAAATGAACAAACCACAAGATAATTAAGAGAGAATTATTAAAGTGTGCGTACCTTTATTTGTGGAAGATTGGTTGCAAAAATCATGGAGAAAGTAATGGGTAATGCTTAAGAATTTATTGAGCAATGAATGAAAGTAGAGTGGGCTAACACAAGATGGGATGAAGTGTAATCAATACACGTGATGGAAGAGAGAAGAATGGATATGGGTGGGTGGATGGGTAAAGAAGTGAAAGAGTGGACTCCCACGAATGTGGAAGTCTTTATTATGACAAGTGTCGTACCTTGGTTAGCCAGAAGGAGGGACACTATGTCCACTACCTTTGGCTACAGGAAGTTCAGGAGTTGCATGTTGAGTAAATTGCTGCATGAATTCTTATTTTGAGGATAGCTTGTGATATAACCTGAGTTGATGACCATTGACTAATAGTTTAAATCTGATAGGATCAATAGTAGTAAGTTGAACAGCACCATTGGAAAAAACTTCAGCAACCTCATATGGTCCTAGCCACCTTGTCTATAATTTTCTTGCATTATCCTGATACCTTGAGTCATAAAGCAAAGCCCAGTCACCAAGTTGGAATGTCTTATCTTTGATGTATTTGTCATGCCACCTTATTCTCTAATTATGCACCACTTATGTATGATGTAAAGCTGCTTTTCTCATCTCATCCAAAGCATTGAGCTGCATGATTCTTTCTTTTTGTGCTTTAGATAGATCCATCCCCAAGTCAAGTGCAGTCCGAAGAGTTTTATGTTCAAATTCAATAGGCACCATGGCTATTTTTCCATACAACAATTCAAAAGGAGTAAAACTAGTAGTTGTTTTCCAGGTTGTCCTATAGGCCCAGACAGCTTCTGGCAACCTATTTGCCCAATCCTTCCTATGGACAACCACCGTTTTAGTCAAAATGGCTTCTATTTCTCTGTTAGTCACCTCAACTTGGCCATTAGCCTGAGGGTGATAAGGAGTAGATTTCTTGTGCCTTATGTTGTATTCCTGTACTAGTGCTGCAACAAGAGTTGAGGTGAATTGAGCTCCTTGGTCAATCACTAATTCTCTAGGAACTCCATACCGTGTAAAAATTTCTTCATAGAGAAATTCTGCAACCTTACTGTCTCTTGCATGCTTCATGGCCTTAACTTCTACCCATTTAGTCACATAATCAGTGCATACTAAGATATAAGATTTACCATTAGATGGAGGATCAATGGGTCCTACAAAATCTAATCCCCACTTATCAAATGGAGTAATCACAAGCTAAGGATAAAGGGGCATCTCATCAGATTTTGTTGGTTGTCCCATCCTTTGACAACTATCACATTTCTTGGTATATCTTGCTGCATCCTTGTATAGTGTAGGCCAATAATAACCTGCATTCAAAATTTTCATTGTTGTTCGTTTTGCTGCAAAATGTCCTCCACAAGGTTCATTGTGATAGGCATGCAAAATATCATATGTTTCATCTTCTCTCACACATCTCCTCATGACATTATCTGGTCCAGTGTAGAACAAACATCCAATAATCCATGAAAAAGGAAAAGATTTTTCAATGAGTACCCTTCTTTCCTTAGGAGAGAAGTGAGGAGGGACTCTTCCTGTTACTAGATAATTGGTTGTGTCAGCATACCAGGGTGTTTACACAGTGAGTGAAAACAAATGTTCAGCAGGAAAAGAGTCATCAATGACTTGGTTATCTTCTGATGTAGTTGTTGACCTATTTTCCTCTGTCCAGAGTTAAATAATTCACCTTGTATTTTCCTTGAAAATCCTTTAGAAATGACCCTACAAGGCTTAAATCCTTCAGTTGCTCATGTCTTGCCTTACAAAAAATCCCAAAATCTTACCTAAGGATTCTTTGCCAAAAACTCAGAAAAACCCAGAAATCTTTTAGCTTCAAGTATTTTCAATCGCAGGGATTTCTCAGTTTCATGCTTAGTATTTGTGTATGCATTTTCCAATGTATATTCGCATATACATTTGCCATTGTATGTTGGCAAGATACAAGGGACAAAGATACAAGGGCGATATACAAAGGGAATGTACATCGCCAAGATGCAAAGGCAGAATGTATATCGGCAAGTTACAAAGGTGATATACAAGAGGCCATATACAAGGGGATCATCGTCGAGACAAGCCTCATCGGCAGCTAAGTCCAAGGTCTCTCCGATGGGCCGATGCATCAAGCGAATATACAAGGCAGATATAGAAAGGGAGGATGCAAGGCAAAGGATACAAGTGTCATCAGTGAAGCTAAGTATATCGGCAGCTCATTCCGAGATCTCCCCGACAGCCGATGAAAATGCAAGGGTCAGATGCTAAGCGATATACAAGAGTAATATACAAAAGACATATCGGCATGACTTTACCATCAGCGGCTCAATTTGTGGTTCCGCCGATAGGCCGATGGAGATGTAAGGTCTACATACAAGGTAATATACAAAGGGAATACGTACAATCCAGACCCGATTAGGCAATCCATTGTAGCGAATAATCATTTTGGGGTCCGCATTGTATATTTACATATACAAAGTCAAAAGGTGCAACATGCAAAAAAGGAAAAGATACAAAGGCCAGAACTGTTTCAAGGTTTCATTCTGATTAATAATTTTTCAGTTCCACACTATATGTATATTTGCGATTGTATATACAATCAGATATACAAAGGACCGCATGCAAAGGATTTCGGTGAGACTTAGTGTATCGGTGGCTCATTTTAAGGTCTTTCCGACGGCCGATAAGAAGATGCAGTTTTCAGCGATGGGTCCAAGGATCAGTTCAATGACCAATGCAGTGATGACACGTGGTAGGGGTCTATATGCAAAAGTGATACAAAAAAGGGTAAGGGCCCGCTCTTGTATGTAGCCATTGTATTGTATATGCAAGGCGACATACAAATGAATATACAAAGGCATTTCAAAGGCTGATTTAGATGTCATATGCAAGCACACATACAATAAACATTTCGGCGTGACATGCCCATCGGCAGCTCAGCTGGAGGTCGCCTCAACAACCTGATGCATACAAAGCAGTTACAGATGCAAAGCGATATACAGACACAATTGACCGTAGCTTTGACCATGAATATCTTCCGCATCCTGGCAAATTTCAACATACTTCAAAAGGCAAAAATTCTTGTTTTTGCCTCCTCTTTCATTTGGCGGGCTTTTGAGCAGGATATTTCACTTTCAAAATTTGGATCTCTATTTGCATGCTTTGTCGACTGGACGTTTCAGCGACCATTTTTCCATATTCAAATGTAGATATTTGTTGCATTTATGGGTGCAGGTTGATGATTCAGCAGCTCACATTGAAGATTCAAAATATCTTCCATCTGCCCCTATTCCTGATATTTTATGCTATGAATTCTTGTAGGTGGACGTCCTTCAGAGGCAGATATTTTCCTGACAGCACCCATGGGCGAATTGATTGTAACCGACTAAGGTCAAAAATGAAATACTATATATACATGTAAAACAGATGTATTGTTGTTGGTTGTTCTTCTGGGCTATTTTGCAATGGCTACTTGGCCTCTATAATCAATATAAACTGGTATTTTGCCTCTCTTTTATGATTTTAACACTGTGTCTGTTCTTTGGATTAGTGTAGGTTATGTATTGTGGACAAAACGGTCCCTTTCATTCCTCCATTATTCTATCTTGACCTCTGTTAGAATTAATATGAGTCTGTGTAAGTCTTTCCAGCTGTGAGATTATTACTGTGTCGATTCAGTTGCAGCCAAACACATTTAAATCTAGTGTATCACTTATTTCATTTCAACATTCCTTCTACCCCTTTTCCTTGCAAGCAGTAGCACTAGGTTTAGATGCTTTTCTCTAAGTAATAGGCTTAGAAAGAGGAAGCTGGCCTTCTCCAGAGGTCTGATCTCAATTCGCAAGGTCCCACACTTTGAGATCATTCCCATGTTTCTCCAGATTGCTAAAGTTTCACAACAGTAGCAAAGGGTGCAAATCTGAGAGATAACAGTAGTCATTCTTGAAAGAAAGTCTGCAACCACATTGGCTTTTCCTAGCTTATCCACAATAGTGATGTCAAATTCCTACATCAACAACACCCATCTTACTAATCGACCAGATATGAGAGGTTTGTTCATGAGACACCTAATGGTTGCATGATCTGTGTGCACAAAGATTTGATAACCGGTTATGTAGTGCCTAAATTTATTAAGTGCATAGATGACTGCTAACATTTCCTTCTCTGTTACTATATAGTTGAACTCAGCACCCTATAAGTTTTTGCTAATAATATAAATAGCATGCTCGATGACTCCTTCTTTCTAGCCTAAAACTACTCCTATGGCATAATCTGATGCATCAGTATGAATGTGGAAAGGAAGTTCCCAATTGGGGCCTTTAAGTACAGGAGCATCGGTTAAGGCTACCTTTAAATCAGAAAATGCTTTGTCACAGTCTTCATTCCACTGAAATTCAGCATCCTTTGTAAGAAGAGTATATAATGGGGATGCCATTTTGTTGAAATCTTTGATGAAATGTCTGTAATACCCTGCATGACCCAAGAAACTTCTGACATCCTTTTTCTTTGCAGGAATGGGCAGATTGATGATGACTTCAAACTTTGCTGGGTCTACCTGTATTCCTTTTGGAGAAATGTAGTGACCAAGTACTACACCTTCCTGCATCATCATGAAGCACTTTGCACTGTTTAAGGATAGGCTGTAGTCTTCACATCTTTCCAACACCTTACCTAAGTTTGCTAATGCCTCTTCAAAAGTAGCACCATAAGTAGTGAAATCATCCATATAGATTTCCATACAATCATGTGAGATATCAGAAAATATGCTAATGACTTCTCTTTGGAAAGTTGCAGGTGCATTGCATAAGCCAAATGGAAGCACTGAGTAGGCATATGTCCCCCAAGGATAGGTAAATGTTGTTTTCTCTTGATCTTCAGGTGCAATCTGAATCTGATTGTAACCACTGAATCCCTAAAAAGGAAAAGTACTGCTTTCCTACAAGTGAGTCCAATACTTGGTCTATGAAAGGAAGGGGAAAATGATCCTTTTTGGTGGCAGAATTTAATTCTCTATAATCAATACAGACTCTCCATTTTCCTCCCTTATTGGGCATAAGAACCAGAGGGGACACCCATTGGCTATCTGAGATTGGGTAGATAAATCATGCATCTAATAGCTTATGTAATTCCTCTTTAACAATTTCTCTTAGTGCAGGGTTGATTCTCCTTTGTGGTAGTCTTACTGGTGTACAATCTTCCTTTATATAAATCCTATGGGTGCATAATGTAGGATCCAATCCTTTCATATCATGATAATCCCATGCAAAAGAATTTTTATGTTTCTTTAACAAATTTTCCAAGGACAGCTGTTGTGCTTGAGTCAAGTTGCTATTAATATTGAGATATCTTTCTTCTAAAATTTTCACTTGAGTTGTGAAGTCAACCATAGTCACTTCATTAATGCTAGGTATCTTAATTTCTTGTGGAAGCAATGTATGGAACATACCTAATGTTGCAGGAAAAATTGGAACAAGCATCCTTTCTGGATCAGCAGAATGAGAGGATGATGCTTCCTCTACTTCACAAAGATTTTGAATTATATTAGCTAACACCTCCTCCTCTCCTTGAAGATGCAAGAAAGAACTTCTGCCTATCATCATAAGTTGCTCCACAGAATTAGCTTCCTCCGCCTCTTCACCAACATGAGGCCAAACAGGATTATCCATGTCATGAGATGGCTGTGCAGGTGGGTAAAGAACAAGTGTTTTAGTGCTTCTCCCATCAGAGATGGTCATGTCTCCTAATCGGCACCCAATATAAGCATCTGTTGTGGCTAACCACGGCCTTCCCAAAATGATGGGGTATCCTCCCAATGTAGCTTTAGGAGAAAGTATCATGAAATTAGCTGGATATTCCCATGAGTCCAGGGATACCACAAGATCCTCGACTATCCCATCAGATTTAACAGTAGAGCTATCAGCAAGCTACAAGACAGTAGGAGTTGGTCGCATGGTTGCAACATTCAGTTGTTGCACGATATCCTTTGTCATTACATTTATGGCTACTCCAAGATCAATTAGAGCATTTCTGATTTGGATTCCATTTATAACTCCTACCAGAGGACTTCTTGGGTCATTATATTTGGGAATAGTCACTTTTCCAAGCATGATGTCAGCCAACTTCTCACCACATGAACCATAGCGGGGTCTTTCCTTTTTCTGCCTGGCTTCTTAAGGCATGCTTCTTTAATTGCTTTGCCATATATAGGAACATCTTTTATGGCTTGAAATAGAGGGATCTTGACACATACATGTTTCAACTACTCTAGACTATCAAAGGTGGGTTCCTCTTCTACTACCTTTTGTTTCACAATTTCTAACCTTTGTGGAAATGGTGGCTCTTTGGGAGTCTATTTGACTATCATTAGTTCAGGATTTGCAGGTACATCTGATTGAATGGGGGTTTCATTAGGTTCCACTTCCTCCTCAGAAAGCTCAGTAATGACAGGTCTTGAAGGAGCTGCCAAGGTAGTTCCTGAACGCAGATGCATATCACTTACATTCACAGCGTATGCAGGGAATTGATTTGGATCAGCAGAATATAATGGCTGTTGTTGTGGTCTATTATTTGGGTTAGGTGAGGGTTGAGCTAGTAACTGAGTAGGTTTAGGTGTATTTGAATTGGAGCTAGCAGGTGGAGGCATTATAGCAGGCTATTGGGGCTAAGGAGGTGACTGCATGTAATTAGTGATCTAATTTGGCCACTGTTGTCCCCCTCTCCATTAAGATGTTTATTGCCAATTTCCTGGAGGTGACTGCCAATTCCCCGGAGGCTGCTGCCACTGGGGTGCAGGGTTTTGGTAATTTAGCCAAGTATTTTGAGGGTTGTTCCAAGGTTGAGGTGGATATCCTCCATAACTAGATGGAAATGGCTATTGCCATTAGTTACCAGATGCATAAGTATTAAAATGTGGTCTAGCATATGATAATGGATCTGGTGACATACCTTGTCTTGGAGCCTGTGGCCTCCTTTGTGCAACATAGAAGAATTGATCCTCTTCAACTTGTATTGGCTTGAACTCAGGTGGAATCTGCTTGCTATCAATGTTAGCTACCAGCTTGCATCTGCAATCCCTCTACTTTTGTCTACAATGAGGACAATATTCGGCCAACATTGCCTCAGCCTCTTCATGTTTCTTCTTTGCCTGGAGTGTGTCCAACTAGGTGGCCATATTATTTATAATATCTTGCTTAAAATTAGATAGCAAGTGGCTTATCTTCATCCTTGAAACTCCATTGGTAGAGGTTTTTCCCATAAGGGAATGGTAACCTCTTCCTTTCTTCATGGCTGCTCTAGAATAATTCTGGCACAACTTCTTAATATCATCCCAAGACACCTAGGTAATATCTCCTCCCATTAAATCCAAGGCATCTATGCAACTCTCACTTATTCCCCTGAGCAAAAGCAGTTTCTGAGAGTCCTCAGTGAGTGAATGATTGGGAGACTTTTGTAAACAAAACAGGAACCTTGAGATGTAATCCTCCAAACTTTCATCTTCCTTCTGCTGCATTCTAAAAATATCATTTCCTCTCATATCCCCACTCCTACAGTAGTCTTTATATTTCTCAAGAAATTTATCTTTCATTTCTTCCCAGGTATTGACAACATCACTACCTAGACTCATCAACCACCTTAATGCAGTTTCTTTCATGGTAGGAGGAAACAACTTAAGTTTATGAGCATCAATAGTGTAGTCATAGCTTCTGCAGAGGATATCAAATTCAAACAAGGTGTCTAGGTCCTCTGTTGCAAGTCCATAGAACTTGGGGAGAGCTGAAGCAGGTATGTTCTTGAGATTATTCACTTCATTTTGAAGAGCAATCAAAAATGGAAACGTTGGTTGATTTGGTACATTTTGGGCAGCTATGACTACTGGACCTATTATCAAGGCAAATGGATTTTCAACTAGGTTTGGGGTATCTTATTCTTTAGAGGATATTTCAAAACTATTCAAATCAGGGAATGCATCAAGGAAAGGATTCACTTCTGCTTCTTCTGCTAGGTAAGTTGAATCATTAGGAAGGAATCTCCCTAAAGCATCTCTTCTCCTACATCTATGCATGCAATATATTCAATATCAGCTACTTCTCACACAAAAAAATGTTGATAGGTTGTAAATGGTTTCTTCCTAACTAAAACACATTTTAAGGAATAACTGCAAGGAATAATACTAAAGATGACTCCAAAGATCTTCTTAGTTTGACACCATCCTCGGCAACGGCACCAAAAATGTTGGTCTCTTACAATGATTTAACAACTGAGCTCTTAAAACTGTAACTCAGAGATTGGACATCTAAATTGAGTAGCTATCTTAATCACTATGGAGATGCATTTCACTTGTCAACCAAGGGACGTGAACTTGAAATGGGTCAGCACAGTATGTGCACTAAGAATTTCCAAAGTAGCCACGTTCATTCTATAGCTAAGAAAGACATAATGCTGAAGATAACTGCTAGAAAGGAAATAACAGAAATGTTGAACATTAACCAACAGTGATTCTAGGATCAAGTACGTGACAGAAAGTAAAAGTCTAGACAAACAAACAGGAAACTACTCTGTCTGCTTTGGCTATAGGAACAGACACAAAATAGAATTCTAGTGGCTGCAGGAACGTTCAATGCCAGATTTAAATAAATGCTTAACAGAAAATGTAACTAAACTAGAGGGTAGAATTCTCACCAAGTGGGCCCCCTTGGATGAGTATTCCCTAAGACAAATGTAAACTCAGAAATGCAAACTTACAACTTCATTTTATTCATTCAAAAAGATCAGTACAACTGAACATTATAACTGTATTACCGAAAACTGAATAATGCAAGTACAATCTCTAAATAATCAACAACCCCTCAGAAGGAGCATCAGAGTCTTATTTATAGAAGAAGAACTACAAAACTAACTACCTAGCAGGGTGGTCAACTCCAACAGAATAGGAGGATGCCTCATTATGGAAAACATAGAAAGTGGAAAGGAGGTTACGCATGAAGGGGAATCTGGTCAAGCGAGTTGCTTTAACATAGATCTAGCATAATAGTAACTCCTAAATTTGCTCAACAGGTATTTAAGATTAGTTACAAAGCGGTTGCCTTCCCTCCATTTGACATTTGAATAGTCACCATGTTTGACTTTTATAGTAAGCGATCAACCAGCAGAATCTTCCTCCACTTTATGAATGCCAATTATATCTACATAACAATATTAGTACACACAATAATTGCACATCTGTAACTACCTTGGAGTAATATTCATTAACTAGATGTAAAATTAACATAGATAGTTCATATTGTTGCAAGTATGGGCCTAACCAGTGTTGTCATTGATGTCAACATACTTTTGTTGCATTAATGATAAGGATTGGATGAATTGTTTGCTAAGGATATTGAGAAAATTGATCATATCAGGAATAGTGAAGAACAGTGAAGACAGTAAGGTAAAAGTCCAAGATAAGATGAGGATCAGAGGATGCGGCTTAAAGGGTTTATATATATATATATGTCTTAAGGTGATCCGATAGAGATTTCAGAGGTCCGCATGAAAATCTGAAGAAGTTGTGGCCGCTCAAGTAAAACTGGTTCCGACAGGTGTTCAGAGGTGACAGAGTGATACAGATAGGTCCGGTGAGATCCGGAAATGCATTATCCTGTTCTACGGATTTGGTGGAGTGTTTAGTAAGTCCTTGTGAAGTGTTAAATCGATTGGTTCGTGGTCTGGAGGTCCGCAAGCATCTATTTCTTTGTGACAATAATAACAGATTGTGTTCTTGAGGTTCTGGATGAAGGAGAGAAGGATTTCAGTAAGAAGATGTAGTGTGGATGTTCTTGGTTATTCAGGCAAGCTTGTGGAGGTCTTTGAAACGTGTTTAGTTCATGTTGGTGGTCTACATTGGAGTTTGATCTCGCAATTGAAGAATTACTTCCAGATGATGGTGTTTTTCCTGATACTGGCCAACCGGATGAGTTACACATTCTGCGGATAATCTTGTAGATGTTTGCCGACTTAGATGGTTATTCCTAAGTTGATATCTTGTATAAATAAGGGATTGTAAAGTCATTTCAAAAGTATCTTGTGGAGATAAGAATGTGGTAGCGAGGAGAGCGAAAGGTAGAGCAGAAGTATTGGGCTTAAATGGAACTGATTCAAGCATGATAAAGATGCTATTCTCCAATTCATGTAAGTGATATTTGTTATTTTGTAGACAGTGTGTCTCTTATAGGTAATGAGCCTCTTGTGAGCAGTGTGCTCAGGTAGTGAGCCCTAATTGGCATGTGCCATTTTGTTCTTTCTATTCTTCTAACAGAGAATACAATCTTGGGTTAATCACAACGTGGTTTTTCCCTTAACCAGGTTTTCCATGTCAAAATCTTGGTGTCCTGTGTGTTAATGTGTTTTTGCTCTTGATTTAATGTATTATGTTTCCATGATTGATTTATCATTATGCTGTTGAATTACCAAGTGGATTTAAGTGTTTAACTGCAAGAAAGTTTTGTACAACTGATTCACCCCCCCTCTCAGTTGTCTGCTCTAAATCTAACAATTGGTATCAGAGCTAAGTTCCTCTATAAGAGCTTAACCACTTGAGGAGATCCAGGATGTCGTCCTACAAGAAGGATAGTCTGAAGTTTGAAGGAACCAACTTTAATCTCTAGAAAAGTTGCATGAAATGTCACTTGCAATGTATGGGAATGCAGTACTGGAACATGGCTACAACGAAGTATACCCCTCCACAGAATGGCCTGAAAACCCCAACTAAAATCACAGATGCTAAAAACAATCTATGAACTAAAGAAGCCCTTCTTACTGCCGTGTCTGATTCAGAGCTCTCGAATGCTGTTGATCTACAAACTGCCTTTGAGATTTGGGAAAAGCTGGAACTTCTGCATGAAGGAGACAAGTATGTTAAATGTGCAAGGCTACAGAGTCTGAAAGGAAAATTTGAAAATATGAAGATGAGAGAAGATGAAAATATCACTACTTTTATGCCAAGAGTAAATGAGCTTGTTTGTGGCATTAGATGTGCTGGTGGAGTCTTGGATGAAGATGAGATTATTGGCAAAGTTCTCAGATCCCTTCCTGAATTGGTTGGTAAATTGGCTGCATTTGAATTGATTGACTGAGTTTGGAGATGCCCCCCAAGACTGAATCTTCATTCAAAGCTAGTGCCTTTGTAAAGGGTAAACAAAGGTTTGATCTGGGAGAAAACTCTTCAAGAAAACTATCATGGTATGAAAAAGCAAGAAAAGACCTAGAAGAAGAAGAAGCAGAAACTGCTCAACTTGAATCCCTCATTGCAAAAAGATTTCCAAGAGGATCCAGTAAGTATGAAGGAAAATTGTCTTTTAAATGTTTTAATTGCAATAAGATTGGTCATTTTGCCTCAAGGTGTCCAGAAAGATTTTCAAAGCCTAAACCTAACAAATCAAGGTTCCAAAAGAATTGTTACTATGTTCATGAAGATGATGATAATGAAGGAGTAACAGATGATGAATTAGAATTAGGAAACAAATCCAGAAGTGATTGGGTGTTTATTGCCATCAAGGAAGAAGATCCAATGCCCTCTGAATCTATCAATCACAAAGTTATAGAAAGAGCTCTGGCTGCCCAAGTTGAAGAAAAGGATGATTGGGTCATTGACAGTGGATGCTCTCACTATATGATAGATGACAAAAGTAAGTTCATAGATTTGGAAAGGTATGAAGGAGGAGTGGTAAAGTTTGGTGATAATTCTGCTGATAGAATCAGAGGTAGAGGAACTATATCTTTTGATGGAAGGAACAAAACTGGTAATGTACTGTATGTTGAAGGATTGAAGCACAATCTTCTCAATGTTGGACAGTTGGTGGACAAAGGCTATGATCTCCAATTCAAGAATGGAAAATGCAAGATCTTTAAAAGTTCCAGAACAGAGATTGCATCCGGTACTCAAACTAAAGGTAATATCTTCCACTTGGTTGGTACTGGTAAAAGTTGCGTATTTGTTCAAGTTGATCAGAGTTGGTTGTGGCATAGGAGAATGTGTCATGTGAATTTTGATAATATCATCAATATAAGCAATACCTAGGCAGTAAGAGATCTTCCAAAACTGGTGAAACCTACAAATAGTTTGCGCAAAGAATGTCAGTTAGGAAAACAAAGCAGAGTCTCATTTAAAAGCAAGGAACAATCTTCTACCAGATTATTGGACTTAGTTCATACTGATCTTTGTGGTTCGGAAGGAATCAGGAGTGTGCAAGGTGATAGATACTTCATGTTACTAATTGATGACTATTCCTGGATGATGTGGGTAACTTTTCTGAAAGAGAAATTAGAAGCTCTTGAGAAATTCAAAATATTCAAGGCTATGGTAGAGAATGAAACTGGATTAAAATTGAAATGTCTGAGGTCTGATAGAGGTGGAGAATTCACATCCGGTGAGTTCATAGAATTCTGTGAGAAACATGGAATAAAGAGACAGTTGTCTGCTCCTAGGACTCCACAGCATAATGGAGTAGTTGAGAGAAAAAACTGGACCATCCAGGAAGCATCTAGGACCATGATGATGGAAGCAAATGTTCCTCAGATCTATTGGAGAGAAGATGTCAGCACTGCAGTCTATACTCTCAATTGAGTACAAATCAGAAGCAATACTGGTAAAACTCATTATGAACTTTGGTTTGGCATCACTCCTACTGTGAGGTATTTCAGAGTTTTTGGTAGCAAATGTTACATTAAAAGAGATGAAGATCTAGGAAAGTTTGATGCTAGAAGTGATGAAGGAATATTCTTGGGTTACTCTACTTAAAGAAAAGCATACTGGTGTTATAACAAGAGACTAAGAAAGATAATAGAAAGTACAAATGTGAAGGTTGATGAAGGAATTGAAAAACCCTCAAGGTTTTATGAATATGATGAAGATGATCAGAATGGTGTTCTGATTCAAGGAGCCCAAGCCTCTTCTGAAAGACAGATTCAAACTAATCCGGTAAATTAGGAAGAAGAGATAAGTTTTAATGAGCCTGATCAAGAATCAGAATTACAAGAAACTCCCAAGGTTCCCAGGTATGTAAAATTGAACCACTCTGAAGATCATATCATAGGTGATAAAAGCAAAGGCGTACAAACAAGGAGGATTGCTCAAGATTCAGAAGAGTATTGTCTAATTTCAAAGATTGAACCTAAGACAGTGAATGAAGATTGCAATGATGAAAACTAGACTAAAGCAATGGAGGAAGAGTTGATGCAAATTGAGAAAAACCACACTTGGGATCTTGTTCCCAGACCTAGAAACAAGAATGTGATTGGAACCAAATGGGTCTTCTGGAACAAACTGAATGAAGTTGGTGAAGTAATCAGAAATAAAGCCAGATTAGTCTACAAGGGTTACTCTCAAATAGAAAGAGTTGATTTTGAAGAAACTTTTGCTCCGATGGCAAGAATTGAAGCAGTCAGATTATTTCTTGCTTTTGTTGCCTTCAAGGACTTCAAAGTATATCAGATGGATGTCAAGTCTGGCTTCCTAAATGGTGACTTGGAAGAAGAAGTATACATTGAGCAACCAGATGGATTTCAATTGTCTGATCATGGTGATATGGTCTGCAAGTTGAAGAAAGCACTGTATGGACTAAAGCAAGCCCCAAGAGCCTGGTATGAAAGATTGGATAAGCATCTTTTGAAAATTGATTTCAACAAAGGTACTACTGACAGTAATTTGTATTTCAAAATTGATCATCAAAACATCTTGATTGTTGAAGTGTTTGTTGATGATATCATTTTTTGAGAAAGAGATAGTATGTGTAAAACTTTTGCAAATCAAATGAAAAGCCAGTTTGAGATGTCCATGCTTGGTGAAATGAATTTCTTCTTGGTTCTACAAATCACTCAAACAAAGAAAGGAATCTTCATTTCTCAGACCAAATATGTGAAAGAATTGTTGAAGAAATTCGGGATGGAAGACTCAAAACCAATGAATACTCCCATGGCAACCGGATGTAAATTAAGCAAAGATGATGACTCTCCTAAGGCTGATCAGAACAAGTACAGGTCAATGATTGGAGGATTGTTGTATCTCACTCAAACTAGACCTGACATTATGAATGTTGTTGGTCTTGTTGCTAGATTTCAAGCTGATCCTAAAGAATCTCATGTCATGGCAATCAAGAGAATTTTTAGATATCTAAAAGGGATAGTTGAATATGGATTGTGGTGTCCCAGAGATCATGATTTCTCTCTTCATGCATATATAGATGCGGATTGGGCAGGAGATGTGGATGACCGGAAGAGTACCAGTGGTGGAGCATTCTTTTTGGGGAAGAGATTGGTTTCTTAGCTGAGCAAGAAACAAGAGGCAATATCTCTGTCCACTGTAGCAGCAGGTAGTTGCACTCAAGTTTTGTGGATGAAGCAAATGCTAAGAGACATAAGAGTGGAGTATGAGGAGCCTATCACAATCTTCTATGATAATTCAAGTGCAATAAATATATCTAAGAATCTGGTGTTGCATTCAAAGACTAAACATATATCCATCAAGTTTCACTTTTTGAGAGAGCAAGTGAACAAGAATGAAGTCAGATTGGAGTTTGTGCCTTCCAAGGATTAGATTGCAGATATCTTTACTAAACCTCTACCTAAGGACTCTTTTGAGTATCTCAGGGAGAAGTTAGGGGTTATTGCCCCTCCGGTGATGAACTAAGGTGCACTGATGTGCATCAGTCTGGTAGGTATCACAGTCATATCTTTTGGTCCGGGTTGATGATGGGGAGCTGCTACTCAGGGGGAGCAGCTGGTATGATTCTGAAATGTTAGAGTTGCATGTAAGTGCCCTTTGCCATTGATGTCAAAGGGGGAGAGAAGACATGTGAAAAATAAGTAGTTGCTGATCAAAGGGAGAGTAGTAAAGGGAGATAAGACATGTGAATGGTTGTTGCTGGTAGGGGGAGTTATGACAGTGAGGAGAAGTTCTTGTCTTGATGGTTAAAACAGTTTTTCACATCATATGTTGCCATCAATGACAAAGGGGGAGATTGTTGCAAGTATGGACCTAACCGGTGTTGTCATTAATGTCAACATACTTCTGTTGCATTAATGATGAGGATTGGATGAACTGTTTGCTGAGGATATTGAGAAACTTGGTCATATAAGGAATAGTGAAGAACAGTGAAGACAATAAGGTAAAAGTCCAAGATAAGATGAGGATCAAAGGATGCAGCTTAAAGGGTTTATAGATATATGTCTTAAGGTGATCCAGTAGAGATTTCAGAGGTCCACAAGAAGATCTAAAGAAGTTGTGGCCGCTCAAGTAAAACCAGTTCCGGCAGGTGTTCAGATGTGACAGAGTGATACAGATAGGTCCGGTGAGATCCGGAAATGCATTATCCTGTTCTGCGGATTTGGTGGAGTGTTTAGTAAGTCCTTGTGAAGTGTCAAATTGATTGGTTTGTGGTCTGGAGGTCCACAAGCATCTATTTCTTTGTGACAATAATAACAGACTATGTTCTTGAGGTTCTGAATAAAGGAGAGAAGGATTTCAGTAAGAAGATGTAGTGTGGATGTTCTTGGTTATTCAGGCAAGCTTGTGGAGGTCTTTGGAACATGTTCAGTTTGTGTTGGTTGTCCGCATTGGAGTTTGAGCTCGCAATTGAAGAATTACTTCCGGATGATGGTATTTTTCCTGATACTGGCCGACCAGATGAGTTATACATTCTGCGGATAATCTTGTAGATGTTTGCTGACATAGATGGTTATTCCTAAGTCGATATCTTTTATAAATAAGGGATTGTAAAGTCATTTCAAAAGTATCTTGTGGAGATAAGAATGTGGTAGCGAGGAGGAGAGCGAAAGGTAGAGCAGAAGTATTGGGATTAAATGGAACTGATCCAAGCATGATAAAGATGATATTCTCCAGTTCATGTATGTGTTACTTATTATTTTGTAGACAATGTGTCTCTTGTAGGCAATGAGCCCCTTGTGAGCAGTGTGCTCGGGTAGTGAGCCCTAATTGGCATGTGCCATTTTGTTCTTTCTATTCTTCTAATAGGGAATACAATCTTGGGTTAATCACCCCGTGGTTTTTCCCTTAATTGAGTTTTCCACGTCAAAATCTTGGTGTCCTGTGTGTTAATGTGTTTCTGCTCTTGATTTAATGTATTATGTTTCCATGATTGATTTATCATTATGTTGTTGAATTACCAAGTGAATTTAAGTGTTTAACTACAAGAAAGTTTTGTACAACTGATTCACCCCCCTCTCAGTTGTCTACTCTAAATCTAACACATATAGCATGTCTTTGTCATAAAAGGATATAAGAAATGACCAATGCTCAACAAGTTATAGATTTGTGGTAATGACATAAAAAGGTCAGGATTAAAGTACCAAAGTCCGAGATAACTACAGAAAGTGGATAATAAAGTTTAACAAAATTGAGTCATAAACTAGACTCATCACATAGGACTTGCAAATTTAATGTTGAGCACACAAAGAGATCCTTCTGTAGATAGATTTGGAACTTATGAAGAGAAATCTAGTGAAGTGCACTTGAAGTGCAAGGAAAAGGAAATAAAGGCAAATGTTGAGAAGATGAGGACTAAGTTAGAGGAGATGGTTTCACTAAAGAGTCCTGTGGAGAAATCCAAAGGCATGTCTGCCCCACCAGAAGGGTCTCCTAGCGCATGAAGGTCAGCTAGGAATTCTACCTCCTCTCCTATTGTTCCAAAAGCCTCTAGAGCCATACCTTGAAAGCAAGTTCAGAGATGTAACATCCACATTCTAAAAACATAGTAAAACCAAAAATTTACCATAGAGTAATTCAACGAGGTAAAAATGAGAGCAAAGGCATATCTGCCCCCCCAGAAGGGTCTCCTAGCACATGAAGGTTAGCTAGGACTTCTACCTCCTCTCCTATTGTTCCAAAAGCCTCTGGAGCCATACCTTGAAAGCAAGTTCAGAGATGTAACATCCACATTCTAAAAACATAGTAAAACCAAAAATTTACCATAGAGTAATTCAACGAGGTAAAAATGAGAGAAATTTTTTCTTTTATTCATCCTGAAAATCAAGTTTCAACAAATTGCATAATATCTTTTCTTAAATAATCAATCATGAAACAAATATGACATATTGTCTTTTCCATTACAAATATCTACAATAGATAATGTTTTACATAGTCTCAATAAACACAAGTCTCAAAGATACACTACATCCAAAAATCTGACATCTTTATCACAAGCCATGGCATGTTTTCTGCTGGAGAGAGAGAGAGTATCTTCCTAGTGTTTTACCTCCATCCACAGACTGGTGGTCTCCCACACATCTTCCACATAAGAAGTGGCCCTATCCTTCACGAGGAATATAGACCAAAGGTGACCAGTGGTAATCTTCCATCTAAGTACATAGTGTTGTATGCTACACAACTCTATCAATCATACAACCCTAGATACCCTCTAGCTAAGTATGATTTTCCAATAGGTTATGCAATCCAGATACAGTGAACTGACAATGCATGCAGAAAACGAATGCATTACTTTGGCCAAAGATTCAATATGAATAGATGTTCTCAAAGAACGTAGTCATAATTTTCACGCACCCCAACTTGACTTGGATACTATCATATTCCTATAGTTTTGATTTGATCAACTATGTTTTACCATATAGTCTTGACAACTTCAATATTCTAGTCTTCCTGACTTAGACAATTTTACAAACGTTGTTAAAGCTCCATAGATTTTATGGATTAACTTCCTTATACGAGGATACTCATTACATCTTTGCAAACCTAAGATCCCAAAACTTATTGACACTTAAAGAACTATAAGTCAATTTATTAACAACTGAGATGGTTACCCTTCCCAGATTAAGCATCATAGTCTAGGATATTATATCCTTTCTTACAAGTAAGAATAAATAAACATAATTAGGGTACATATCCTTTTATTCACTATATATATAATGATCACAAGATATATATATATATATATATATATATATATATATATAAATTTACCCTATCTGGTCAAGTTAAGGTTTTGTCCTCCCTATTCCATCATAATGGAATATCAAATCTACAAAAATCTTAAAGGCACATATCAACCTATAAAGTCATAAAGGTACATTAAATATTATTAACCCAAATGGGTCTATACTCAGGTTTAGTCTTTCTTTTTTCCATAATAAAGGAATAACAAACATTCTATTTCAAGTTCGAAAGGGATTTTTAAGTAATCGATTCTCCCCTAGTCTTCTTTTGACTAAAACAAAAAGTCATTTCAAACTTTCTAAACAAGACCATTTCTCATATACAAGAAGTCCTTAGTTTAAGCCAACCAAAAGGTTCCCATCAAGTTTATACATCGACTATGATCGATTTTATACCAAAAGGTGGCTAAGTCTATTTCAAGTTTGCTATCCATTAATAATCAATGTCAAAAAGGTTATTCTCTCATCCATATTCTATGTAGTCAAAGGACCTTGCTATCTATTTTGAGCAATTCAAGGAAACTATAATTTAAGTCCTTTAATTTTGACAATCGTTTGGACAAAGTCTTATGTACTAAATTCCATGGAGCATAGGTTTAATTACCCTATTCCAAATTAATGGGACAACAAACCTATTTATTAATTTTCATTCTTCTTTCGACTAAGAGATCAATCAATATTTCATAACAAGATTATTCTCTCTTTATAAAGACATCATAATTATAACTATCCTTATGGTTCCATATAAGTTTTAAATATTGTCTTTAATTGTCTTAACATCAAATAATGTAAAAGAGACTAGTTTGCTACTGCCAACCTACATTTTATGCCTGAGTTGTTTTCTTAAACTAAAATATAACCAAAGAAACCTTTTAGATCAAAAATAGAAACTAAGTCCTTTTGAATTCAAAGTTTAGTTTCTCTTTCACTTCCACCAATAAGTGATATCGAATCATTAATGAACAAGTGATGTGGGAAACTACTCACCCTATTACAACTATTAGAAGGTAATCCCATAATGATAATACACTCATTTATAAACTATTGTGTTCTTATGGGTAAAAGATACTAGTGCCATAGTATTCTATGTCTTACTAAATCTATATTGGTTGGCTGAATAGATTTTGTATATGAAACTTACATATGCAAGATCATAAAACATAGGTAATCCGTTTGAACAGCATCATCTAAATCTATATAGTATGATTACGCACATATAAAGTTGACTCTACAATATTCAAGTAACTACACTTATTATCACTCTCAAACAGGTACAATTATAATATATGAAGGCTATTTTTCTCAGGAATGTTGGCCTTTGTGCCATTATAGACATCAGTCTCTAATGCTTAGACACTTTGACTCCACAACTAATCAAAAGTATTAACTGTATGAAAAATCATATAATAATTAAGGTCTTCACACAAGGAAATAACCCATGCTACGGGATTATCCAAACCTATTACACATTGCAGATCAAAATGAAGCCTTTCTAATGCACTTATCCAAAGAGTTTCAACCGTTAAAATACAATAAGGTCGTCAGCTATTAAAGAATCGATGTCATTGCCTCTAAGCTTAGAGCATAAAGAGAGTTATAATATCAACAAGAAAATGAGATAAGAAACATCAACAAAGAGTTATACGCTGCAAGTAGGTGCTAATATACTTAGCTATGGTAAAGGTAGAAGAGACATAATCAAATATGTTGCCATATGTATAATGCAAGATTATAGAATAAGGAAGAAAACCTGCTACGTTTCTCCCTGTCAACGATAGCTCACAGCCTACAATCTTTTCTTCGCTAAGTGCAAAGACCACACTCTTATCGTTGTGTTACTCTAACCTCAGCTATCTGCCCCCCGTCTTTTCCCATTACCATCTCCCTTAAATTCTATGGTAGTCAGTTTTAAATAAGGCGCATGACTGAGCAATGAGTCGCTATCTCTTTTGCCATGACTAACCATCCTCATAAAGATGGATGCACCAAAGTTATTCTATGACTTCCAATTCTAAGGCTCCACTCCCAAAAAGGTTAAAACAATTCCCTTTAGAATCGTGGGAACTCCACTAAAAAGAATTTAAGAAACTTAATCACACCATCGTGGAAATACGTGGTGTAGCATACCATCAAAAACACATCTCAAAGTTTCCTTAAACCACAACTGAGTGTTGTTACAACAACCTCATGTAAATCATAAGGACACCAAAATGAATTACCTACAGCTTCCTGAAGATTAAGCAAAAGATAACGTGGTATAGTAATTACCCTTTATTCTCCACCCTGACTCCTTAGAGGGTGAAGGCGCGTAATTAAGATGATTAATATGGGTTGACAACATCGTTATAAACAAGGCGGTTACTCTCGTAAACCTCAAGCAACCCCTTTTTTTATTAAACTAATAACCATGATAATATTAATATTCCTAGTCCAAATATAACTTTGGTCAGTATTAAAATAATAATAAGTTGAATGACTTATGAATAATGTGAAAGGGTCGAGCTTGTCTCCCCTTCACAGTCTTTCATTAAATTACATCAACGTGACTTGATGAGATCGTCGTATGACGTTAAATGTCGACAATAAAACTTTAAATGACTCAAGGATACTAACACAACCATTTTGCGACAATGACGATGTAATACTTATGTAATCGTCAATGGACACTGTTCTACTCAAACGACATCATTTTCATTACAAACGACAATGTTGACACACACACGACTTGCCTAGAAAAGAATCAAAAGATATCGACTACCTATCGATTAGATCCAAAAGTAACTGACAAAACATGACTTACCTCTATCGATACTGGTTCACGTTTTTGTTAAACACTCATACTTGTTTTGGCAAATAAACACTCGTAACCCAAGGTCTATATTTCTCTTCTCGAAAGATACTCTCTTTTTTCTCTAAGAGTCATCTGAAACCTGTAATCCTGTATAAAACTTGAAATCAATAGATTATGATCAGTGCATCATTATTCAAATAATAAACCAAATTCTCATAATGCAATTATTAAATCGATATAACATATTCATTTCCATAATTCCATAAATGACATTCAATAAAATCTATCTTTCCTTGATATTAATCTAAACATCAAATTAAATTTACTTATGTCCAAGTAAAAGTAAAAAGTATTAGCAAGACAAAAATTGGGGATGTAACATATCCTTTCCCTAAAAATTCATCTTCCTCGATGATATAAAGTATCAAAATGTAACTAAAAAGCAAGTTCATTGTTTAATTGCTAAAAGCATAAAATAAATGAGAAAATTTCTGATAAAATTCATGGTAATTTCCCCATGTAGAACTATCCTCTGCATATTGGTCCCACTAGGCCTTGTACTACATAACCTCTATGTTACACAAGTAGTGCTTGTGAACTTCAAGAATTTAAGAAGCTCAATCATAACCATTCCTAGGTTCTATACTTGTAAAACATAATATATATATGAATCGCAAAAAGCATTATGCCTCCTGGCAATAACTGGTAATGGATTGATTCTTATAATCAATAGAATTGATAACTTTGAAAATTTAGAAGATTCCTTTATATCTAGAAGTTGGTTTAGAATAAATTCTATACTTTATGAAACTTTTTTGGGATTTGACCCTCAAAAAAAAAAATTCTTCTCTAACCGAGAATTAACTTAGTGTACGCTTAACATCAATGTAACTTTTTATTTATTAATAGTTTCCACCAATCTTTTCTGATTAGCTTAATATGTTCATCCATTTCTGACAACATTTCTAGACTAATGCTAATCCTATTTTCTAGCTTACTCAACTTATAGAAATTCGGCATCTTTTCTGTCCAATGTTTCAATTCAAGCTATCTTAATAGCAAAAAGTTAGGTATTGTTATAAGAAATTCCACAAGTCGTAAGTAGTCTTCCCACTTATATTGTTGATCCATGCAATACAATTGTAATAAATCCTCCAAAAACCTGGTTAATTCTCTCAATTTAACCATCTGTTCTTAGAATGATAAATTGTACTCTTATTAAGTTTAGTCCCTAGCGCAGAGAACAAAGTTTGCCAAAACCTTGACGTTACATGCACATCTCTATCTGAGATATTATATTTTTTTTAAGTTTGCGAGCTAATACTAGTGCTCCATCAATTAATTTCCCCCATATGGAATGTGCTACCTTTGTGAGTTATCAACCTGTTGGCATTTCAATTCGCACCTCTGGAATGCGATTTGGAAACAGACAGTTATGCACAGATAAACTCCTCTCCTATTGGAAGGGGGAGTTCCCTTTCTTGCTGATGTTCCCTAAAAAGATAATTAAATGAAACTTTGCCTATCTTCTTTGTGATTCTCAGCTGCGAGCACAAGGTTATAAAACTCTAAATGCTGCAGAAGAGGTTTTTTCCTTTTTTAAAACTTCTACTACAACTAAGCAAAGACTAACGACGCTTTCAATCTCCTGAGTAAATTCAAAGCAAAGGAATTGAAAGTGAACAAAGAATTATTGTTAACACAAAAACTTAAGCAATTTTCCTCCAGATTTACACGACAAGACTAAAAGTACTTTAATGATGAAAGTTGAAATGAAAGCTACAAAAGCTACACATCTGACGACGAAAACTTGATGAATCGAGATAGAATATCATCGCAAAATAGGCATGAGACTTCTATTCAATATCATAAAGTTTGCACAACTCCAGGACAGCAATGCTGCAGCAAAAGGTAGGCATACAGCAAGCAATCAAACACCAGATAACAGATTACACAAAGTGAACAGACACTTGAAATATTAAGATTTGCAAGCTAGAATAGGCACAGCAAATTTGCTATCACAATTACCATTACATACAATGGGCAAGGATGCCCTTATTTATACTAAAATCAAAAGAGTAGGGAACCCTAAAATCTTCTTGATTAACCCTAACTTGCCAACTCGCAAGCTTTATTACTATTCTAAGACAAAGATACAATAAACAAATGTTTTAAAGCAATTGGCTTTAAAGCAAAGAAGATTCCAACTATCACAAGGTGATTTCTTTTCTAAATATAGAATGGATGAGCTTAGGATGAAAGCACATGCTTTAAAACAAAAAGCATATGTTTTAAAGCTGCTTTATTTTGAAAAGCATCCTCATCAACATTCTAGCTTTTTTGGTGATGTCATCCGTTGATATCCCGGGAAATAATATCTTCTAAAAAGTGAGTGACTGCGTCTCTCCCAAGAACACTGATACTCTCTAGAATGATATTCTGATTCTCTAACATTTCTTCACCATTGGCAACCATCTGAAGAAATTTGTGAATTTCACCCGCGGCCTTGTCGAATTTCACTGTCATTGCGGCAAAACGACTCATCTTGCCGGCATTGATATCATCATTAAAATTGCTGCGGACGAGAGTCTAAAACTCTGTTTGCACTTCCCTGAGTTCATACAGGGTACCATCTTCTCTTTCATATGAACACGGGATCTGAGAGACAAAAGATTTGACAAACTTGAGGATGCTGACTACCTTTTCTTTCCATTCTGTCAACTCTGAAATCATATTGTCATAAGTTTTTACTATGAAAAGATATTGTGCTTTCCAAGTAGAAACTATCTTCTTATCTTCAGCTAAATCAGCAGTATCAAGTGCAATCTTCAAGTCAGAGATAATGATCTCAAACACCGGTCTATTTTCTGCCATGGGCTGCTGCAATCCCTATATGCCTTGGCGTAAATCATGAGCGTTGTATTTCAATTGATAAAGCTCTGAAAGTACAACTCTCCCTTTGGTCACAAATTCTTCCACCCAACTGTTCATGTGTCTCCCATAAAGAACCAACTAACTGAAATGTCGCTGATCGGCGAGTGATTCAAGATTTGGTGGAAGAAGTATATCAACCTGTGAAGTGCCATGGAAAAGGTTGGAAATGTACTGCCGTAGCTGTCAAACTTCAGCTTTGAGTCTCCTTCAAGTTATCCGCTGCAACCTCGAAGATATTTACATCTGTATGGCGGGTGCTTCTGTCAAGGTTAGCTTTGACAACCATGAAGTCATCAACCTCGACATCATTAGCACTTCTATTTTCTGGCGATATTATAGTTTCAAGGATTATTTCTCCCTCCGCATTCTTCTCAATGCGAACCTGCTTCTTCAGCTTCTTGTCTAGTGTGTCTTGGTAGACGCTTTTTAGCTCTGTTAAATCCAACTGATATGAGGGCTTTCTCCTCTTCCTCCCCAAAATGTTTTCAAGCCAGGATGAGCCATCCTCTCTTGGAAACTTGGTTCTAACCTCGTCAGCTCCTGACGAATCAATGTGTGCATCAAAGTTACGAACCGACGAATCTGGCTCTAAATCTATGTGGATAGGAGAAGTGCTCAGTGAAGAAGGAGGAGAAACATGATCTAAAGGTAACACTTCAACATGCGGCGTTGTTTCAACAGGAACTTTTTGTTCAACTGGTGGTTGTTCCTACTGGACATGATCTGGAGACTCATCATTTTTCCTCTGTAACTTAACCTTTTTTGTTCCTTCTGGAAGAACACTCATAGCTTTTACTCTTCGTTTTGGCTTGGAAGTGGAAGGCTCTGATGGTTGCACAACTGGCGGCTCTGCTAACGGAATATCATCCTTTCGCTTAGTCTTCAAGAATATCAAACTATTTTTAACCACTCAACTTGTTCTTTCTTCAATGGAAGTGCTCTCTTTTACTGACCAATTAACTGGTGACAACGGTTGTTGCTCAATTTGGTCTCTGAAATACGTAGGAAGTAGAACTTCACCACTCTCTGTCAAACCCTCTATATCTTTTGATAAGATATCAGACATCTACTGAAGAGTGAATCTGCTATAACTGCGTTCTTGCACTTCAAACTCATCAGCACAATTAGCCCAGAAGTCTTCAACCACATGCTTGTGCGTACAATTCTGACCAAGATGTGATGCATAAACACCACGGGGATCATATGAAGACCTCCTGTCGAAAAACTTAAGACCATATCTAGATGATTCATTACCAATTACCTTGGCATCTGCTCCAGATCTACATCTATAAATACTCATCCCAAGTAAAAAATTGAAAGCTATCTTGCATCTGCTACGCTAAAATGTATGAACTTCATAGGCTTGCCTCAAAAATTCCATAAATGCAATTTCGTCTGTAGGATATCTCAGCAACATGGTTGGCTCTCCTGAGAAGCCATATACTCTGATGTAGGAAAAAGTAGGAAATTGGATAAACCAATCAGCCCATTCTGCCATTGCTATTCTAGCCTCTGTTGAAAACCGTATATGTAACTCGTTGTCCATATCTCGCACTGCATGCATCAAGAATGCATCATTCACCCGTCTGTAATGTCGTTCAGCTTGAGAGATCTCTAACTGTGGGAAATGATGAGACACATGATGAGTACCCAGAGTTCCAACAACATTCAAACCTCTGAATTGACCTTAAAAAGCCATCAAATACACAAGGTATGATATCATGTGGAATTCATGGGCCCTTTGAAAATCAATTATTGGTTGGTGGAGACTATCACTGATGAGTGCCGACCAATCATAGAATTCAGTTCTGTCAACAATCTGGGACATGATGTAAAACATGCAAGGCTAGAACTTGTTAGCATCTGCTTGCCCTGTGATCCAACTTAGCAGAGTAATCATTATGGCATGTTCCTCCTTGAATTATCCATGTCCAACATTCTTTGGCATGACATTCTGCTTCTCTTTCAACCACATCTGACCAATCTTTTTTTCTGTATTTTTATTTATCATTGTTCCAAACACTCTTGCATTCTTCAAGTGAAACAGTTAAGTTTTCTCTCCAAATAGGTATTGTAAAACACTTCTCTATGTCATTTGGCCTCAGGCTGTAGAGCACGCGTCCATCTCTTGACTGGATTTCTCTTGTGACCGAGTTGTAATGCATCACGCAAGCAATTACAAACTCGATACTTTACACTGTGATGGGAAAGGATGCTGCTGCAAGCAAATCGGAGTGTCCAAGATTCCTGATAGCATTATTCCCTGCATCCTCCAAAGAGTGTAAATTGATTACTGGAAGAACTTTATGCAAGTCTATTTCACAATTTCTTAGGTAATCGTGAACCAACGTCGTTTTGTGCTTGATTTGTGTTGGAGAGTACTGCATATTGGAAGATTTGAAAATCAACTGTGAACATGCCTATGTCAGAAAAATCTTGGACAAATGGCTGAAAATTATTTACTAATTTTTAGAAAAAGCAGAGTGTGAGCCAAAAAAGCTAGCACATGGGTTTTGTAGATAATTCCGTTTCGAAGCAACCCAGATTGTCAGATTTTGAAAAAGCAGAGATTTTCTTGAAAAAGCAGAAAAAAGCAGTTTCCCGAAAAAAAAGCAAAACTCCAATCTTCAAGAGGATAATAATCTAGATGGACCCATCTCAACGAAAATTGAAAAAGCTCTGATTGGATTTCTGAAAAATGATCCCCTTGAAACGAGGACCCTGAAAAAGCAAGCCTCTCTTCTTCCTTAACCCGAAACTATGAAGAACGCTGAAAAAGCACATGGTTTGGGTCTTCGAATCTTCGTTGAAAGAAAAATAAAAATCTTCCTCTGGATGCAACCTGCAAAAGATAATGAAATAAAGAAGCCAAATGCTTGTCTTTATAAATCCTTAGGGCGAAAAAGCAGCTTTATTTGTGTGAGAATAAAACTTCACTATCATCCATGAAGAAAGCAACTTTTAAAGCACAAATCCAAGTGGATGTATTCGAATAGGAAGAATCCCTATTTTGTAGCTGCCTATGGCTTGATGTGCAAGATGACAAAAAATATCTTCTTTTGGTGATGTCATCGAACACGCGAGTTGAAAGAAGTGCTAACCAATTTTTCTTCGTTTTCGACACTTCAACACTCGTTTTAACTTAAATATGGCCTGTTTCTGACTTCAACAAGGTGGAAAAATGTCACTGTTACCTGAAAAAGCTGACTGATCCTGATATTTTGGAGAACTATCAACTGAGATTTCATCCCATGCCTCCGACTGACGATCTGACATCGTTTGACCAAGTTTGACCTCCCGAAAACTGCCAACAAGTGAAGATTGGGCACAAAACTGTTGGAAAACACTATGGACATGAAAAATATTCTAACACTACTCAAGTTGGGCACCCCGAGTCACCTGGGGCCCCTGGTTTCCCAACACTTAGCCATTTTTTTAATTTTTGCAACTTCTTCAATTTCTTGGTTTGCGTGCGCGTTCCAGTGGCGAAGGACCCCTATTTGGCTATCGATTTCTGTCAATTGGGATGAAACTGAGTCTATTGATCTGGCAAATATGTAGGCCTAATGAAAACTGAGCTAATTGTACTTTTTGTTTGCCTCGAAAAATGTGCCAAACTGATCAACTCTGAACCGGACCGGGCTGACGGAAGTAGATTCATGTTTTTCAAGAAAAAACTTCAAAAATAAACTAACTCTAGAGAGTTTGGGTGCCCCAAGTCACCTGGGGCACCTGGTTTGTCAACACTTAGAAAAATTTTTGAAATTTTTCAATTTTGTACCTTTTCTCAATTTTTGTGCCCATAGCTCCTATTCGATCTTCAATTTCGGTCATTCTGATGACTGTCGAGGCGGGATGGAGGGTGATCTGAGTAGTCTAAACATATCTGTGATGAAACCCTGGCTTTGACTGACTTTTGATTGAGTTTGACCAAGTTTGACCAACCAGAAACAGGTTGACTGAAGCATTTTCGACGTTTCTCAAAAAATGTGAAAAAAAACTAACACAGGAAACGTTGGGCACCCCAAGTCACCTGGGGTGCCTGGTTTTACCAGACTTAGTCAAATTTATGATTTTCCAACCTCTCATTCCACCTTGGATCCATCTTGCATCATTTTGCGTGCATCATCGAGTTGACGGTCGTTCGTCAGTTCTGTGTTGTTGGAACATCATTGAAAACTCATTGATGAGCTCTAGCAGGTGAACTTTCCTTTATTGAGCTCATGCTTTGCCTTCTAAAAAAGTAGAAATGACCCAGTAGAGAAAACTTGATCGTTTGAAGATTCCGTCTGAACCGCGCAGATCGTGAAGTAAAATCGACCAATGAGAATCGAGCATGACACTTGAGTTGGAGATTCTATTTTTAGAAAGTTTTGCCAGCATCCATATCTCAAGAAACCCAGAAAACCTAATCTGACGTCTATTTTTAGAAATTTTGTTTTTTTTTACTTTTTGATGAAAAATTTTCTAGACTTGTTTCAAAATGCCTTAATGAAGCAAAAATTTTGGTTGGGTACAACACAACCATAACTAAAATGGCATCATGTCTATTCCTAGACATTGGAAGACTCTGAACGAAGTCCATATTTATGACTTGCCATTTCCACTCTGGTACATCATGTGTATACAACAATCCTGTGGGGTGTTGATGTTTTGCTTATACCTTCTAACATTCTAAACAACTTGCTACAAATCTTGCAGCATCGTTCTTCATTCCTTTCCAAAAATAAAGAGGTTTAACATCCACTAGAAGTTTGGTCACTCCTGGATGTCTAGAATATGGTGTGATATGAACTTCTTTCCATACTAGATTCCTTAATTCAGTAGAATTAGAAACATATATTCTCCCTCTAAAACTCAATAATCCATCAGCCTCAAAATGAAACCTATCATACCTTGAATCTTTAGGATTTACCATAAGATCTTGCTTGACTTGCTTATAATACTCATCACCTAATAAATTTTGCAACACTTAATCTTTAAAGTTTGCATGAATAGTGACAATTGAAGAAATATATCCCCTCTGACTCAAAGCATCAGCTACTCTGTTCTCTTTTAATAGATCAATTGCCTCTTGACATTTATTTGTTCACTAAAAACCACTTCCCTTAACCATTGCATAACCACTTGCACATGTTGGTAATGTTCTCCTTCATTCTTAGAATAATAAGTATATCTTCCAGAAAGGCTAGAACAAACTTATCTAAACAAACTATTCATGAGATTCATGAATACGACAAAGGCATTTGTAAGACCAAAAGGCAACACTGCAAACTCATAGTGCCCATTTCTTGTCCAAAAATTTGTTTTATGGGTATCCTCATCCTTCAATCTTAACTGATGATATATTGATTGCCAATCAATCTTTGAAAACACTGCAGCTCCACGCATCTAATTAAAGAGACCATCAATACGTAGTGAAAGATATTTGTTCTTTATCATTGCTTTAATGAGCATACAATACTAAATACACAATTGCAGAGTTACCTCCTTTTTCTTGACAAAGATAATGTTAGGGTTAGCCGACAGAAGATATCAATTAAATGCAAATAAAGATTAAACAGAGGAATGAAAATACACAGAAATAATAACAATGAGAGACAAGTTTTAACATGGTTCACCCAAACTCAGGCTACATCCACCAAACAGAGAATCCAATATTATTATCCAGTAAATCAAACCGATTACAACCAGCAATCCCTACAACTCAATACCGCTACAAATGCTACAATACAATAATCAAACAGAAACCCTAACCCTTAGCCGCTTTTATCAAGCCTTATGTCGGTTACAAAATAGGGTTTTTTATGTCGGTCAATGAAAAATAACTACGAGCGCCTTTATAAAATAATAAAAAACTGTGTGAGGTTTCGAGGGCGTTGCCCCCAAGCCCCCACGGGGGCACTGCCCCTCGACCCCACCCTATATCGCGACAGGAGCGCGCCAAGGGTGCTGCCCCTAGACCCTGTAGGAATTTGGGGGGAAACCACACTGATAAAAGTGGGGTAAATTTAACCTCCAAGTCTGATTAGGCTCCATATAATAACAATCTCCCAATTGGAAACTAATCATAACACCACTGACCCTGTAGCTCCCACTAGAAATAAGCACCCTAGACTTTGTTGTTCTGATTTTGTTTTCAGTCTTGAAGACCAACTGAAGCTAAAGAGGAGCTTAGCTTCTCCCTTGTCACTACTTTTGTAAACATATCTGCTGGATTTTCATCTGTATGTATCTTTTCCAGCCTTAATTGTTCATCATCCAACACCGACCAAATGAAGTGATACCTCAACTGTATGTGTTTGGTCTTTGAATGCAAAGCATAATTCTTTGCAAGATGTATGACACTCTGACTGTTCATAAACAAATAACTATTAGCTTCTTGTTTGCCCAATTCTTCCATGAAAGATTGCAGCCATATCATCTCCTTGCTTCCCTCTGTTGCAACTACATATTCTGCGTTTATGGTGGATAAAGAAACCACCTTTTGCAACCTAGAAATCCAACTCACCACTGTCCCACCTACAGTAAAGACATAACCTGTAGTACTCAGCCTCGTATCAATATCCCCTGCCAAATCTGAGTCTACATAACCTGCTAAATCTGTATTAGAGCCCCCAAAACATAAGTGTTTATTGGATGTACCTATCAAATATCTGAGAATCCATTTTACCGCATTCCAATGCTCCAATCCGGGATGACTCATATACCTATGATGACTCCTATAGTATGTGCAATATCCGGTCTTGTTTATACCATGGCATACATTAAACTTCCTACAGCTGAAGCAGATGGTACCTTGGACATTTTTTCTTCCTCCTCTTGTGTCTTAGGACACATCTCCTTAGTCAATTTCAAATGACTAGGCAAAGGTGTGCTGACAGCTTTTGCATTCTCCATATGGAATCTCTACAACACCTTTTCAACATAATCAGCCTGAGATACAGTCAATTTTCTATTCTTCCTATCTCTGCAAATTTTCATACTGAGGATTTGTTTTGCTTCCCCCAAATCCTTCATAGCGAATGATTGTGCTACGTGTTGTTTTAACTCTCTTATGTGATCCATGTTAGACCCTGCTACAAGCATGTCATCAACATATAAACATAAAATAATGTAGCTATCATTATCCAACCTCTTAAAATAAACATAATGGTCAGAATTACACCAACTGTAGCCTTGCTTAGCCATCAAACTATCAAATTTCAAATACCATTGCCGAGGTGCTTGTTTTAGGCCATACAAACTCTTCTGCAACCTGCACACCAGTTTCTCCTTACCTTTGACCTCAAATCCTTGGGGTTGTTCCATGTATATCTCCTCCTCCAAATCACCATGGAGAAAGGCAGTTTTCACATCTAGCCATTCCAAATGCAAATCTTCAGCAGCCACAATCCTTAAAACAATGCGAATAGAAGTCATCTTAACAACCGGAGAAAAAATCTCATCAAAATCAATGCCTTTTTTTTGTGTAAATCATTTTACAACTAACCTGGCTTTAAATCTTTTATTACCTCCATCTTCCTCTTTTAGCCTATAAACCCATTTGTTTGGTAAAGCCTTTTTACCTGTAGGCAACTTACATAATTCCCAAGTTTGATTTTTCAGCAAGGAGTTCATTTCTTCTTTCATTACATGCTCCCACTAAACCTTTGTATCCACTAGCATAGCTTCATCATACCCTTCTGGTTCACCATCATTTGTTAACAAAATAGAATATAAAGAGAGAGAGAACCTTTCAAGAGGTTTACTTAGCCTTGTTGATCTTCTAACATTCACTGGAGTTTGTGGTATTTCTGGTTACTGTTGCGGAGCATGAGGAACTACTGGAACATCACTATTTGGAGTATCATCCAGCACCACATAATCCTTTTCTTTCTTATCATGTTGCTGCAACTGATCTTTGTACAACACCTTCTCATTGAATACAACATCCCTGCTTCTCATAATTTTTTGATTTTCAAAATCTCGAAGCCTATAACCAAATTCATCAATGCCATATCCAAGGAAGGTACTCCTCTTTGATTTTATATCCAGTTTGGTTCTATTTTTAGAATCTACATGTGCAAATGCTTCACATCCGAAGGTTTTGAGAAAAGAATAACTCACCTTCTTACCTATCCATGCTTCCTCTAGAATACCACAGCCTAAAGGAACTAAAGGACCTCTATTAATTAAATATACAGCAGTGTTGACAACCTCTACCCGCATGTTTAAAGGCAGCCCAGCATGTAATCTCATGGTCCCTGCACGCTCCATTATTGTCCTATTCATGCGTTCAGCCACTCCATTTTCTTGTGGAGTCCTTGGAGCCATTTTCTGCCTACAAATTCCATTAAAGGAACAATAATCCTCAAATTTTTTGTTGTAATACTCACCATCATTATCAAATCTAAGACATTTTAATCTTTTACCCATCTCATTCTCAACCAAGCTTCTCCATTTCTTAAATGTTTCAAATACATCAGATTTCTGCCTAAGGAAATAAATCCATACCTTCCTAGTTGCATCATCTATGAATGTAACATAATATCGAGAGCCACCGAAAGAAGATACCTAAGCTAGTCCCCGTACATCTGTATGCACAAGCTCCAACTTTTCATCTTTCTTTTGCTTCCCATCCCTGAGAAAACTGACTCTCTTTTGTTTTCCATACACACAACTTTCACAGAAATCTATATTAATACATTTTAGACCTGGTAAAACTTTCTTAGAATGAAGTAGCTTCATACCTTTTTCACTCATATGCCCAAGTCTGTTATGCCACAACGTTGTCTCAAATCCTGTAGCAACTGTTTCAGTCTCTTCCTGCGAACCTGCAGTAACTGTTCCTGAACCTATTCATTTTTTCTCTGCAATAGCTAAAGTAGATGGAACAGTATGACCTATACAAAGATATAAGGTGTCTACTTTCACACCTTTTGCTACTATTAAGGCACCTTTTGAAACCTTCCAATTTTTATCAGTAAATGTAACAATGCAACCTTCTTCAGCTAGCTGCCCTGCTGAAATTAAATTCCTACTGAGCCTTGGAACGTGCCTTACCTCTTGTAGTAGCCAATGATTCCCATTCTGCAACTTAATCTTAATTCTTCCCTTTCCAACAATCTGACAAGGTTCGTTATCTCCCAAATAAACTAGCCCAAAATCCCCTTGGACATAATCAAGCAAATAACTTCTATGGGGCATAGCATGAAATGAGGCCCCTGAATCTAAAACCCATGAATCATCAGCATCATCTAGGCAAATAATCAAAGCATCATCTTCAAATTTATTACTTGCCACATTTGCCTCCTTATTTCCTTCTTATTTGTCTCCTTCTTTATTTTTCTAAGACCAGCAATCTTTCTTCAGATGACCTGGTTTCCCACAATACCAGCAATCCTTCTTTCCTCTAGATTGGGATCTCTTGTCCTTTGATTTTTCTTGTGACTTCCCATGACCTCCAGAACCTTTTTCTCTCTCCTTTGATCTGCCCCTGCTTTCTACATTCAAAACACTACCTGATGTGGACCCTCCTAAGCTTTTTTGTCGCATTTTCTCACTAAGGATAACACCAACAACATCATCAAATTTTAAAGTGTTTGAACCAGAGACAGAGTTACTTACAGCCATTACCAAGCTATTCCGGCTTTCTGGCAAAGAACATAAAACCAAGAGAGCCCTCACCTCTTCATCAAATTTCAGTTTTACAGAAGTTGACTAACTGACAATCGTATTAAACTCATTTAAATGATCTGTCATAGATCCACCTTCAATCATTTTCAGATTAAACAAACGCTTCATGAGAAATACCTTATTTGAGGTTGAGGGTTTTTCATACAATTTAGCCAAATCTTTCATCAGTTCACTTGTTGTCTTCGCTTCTGTTATATTGAATGCCACAGATGGTGCTAGGCACAACTAAATGGTTCCCAATGCCTTTCTATCCAGAAGTTCCCAATCCTCATCTGTCATTCTTGTCAGTTTCTTAGATACTCCTTCTAATGGCCTCCATAAATCCTTCTGATAAAGGTAATCCTCCATCTGCATCTTCCATAACTGATAATTCTGCCCATTAAATTTATCGACCTTCAATTTACCCTCATCTGCCATTGCTCCCACTCAACCGTGAGACTCCCACTCAACCATGAGACCTTCCTGTAGATGATAATCGAACACAACCTGCTCTGATACCACTTGTTAGAGTTAGCTGACAGAAGATATCAATTAAATGCAAATAAAGATTAAACAGAGGAATGAAAATACACAGAAATAATAATAGCGAGAGACAAGTTTTAACATGGTTCACCCAAACTCAGGCTACATCCACCAAATAGAGAGTCCAATATTATTATCTAGTAAATCAAACCGATTACAACCAGCAATCCCTGCAACTCAATACCACTGCAAATGTTGCAATACAATAATTAAACGAAAACCCTAACCCTTAGCCACTTTTATCAAGCCTTATGTCAGTTACAAAATAGGGTTTTTTATGTTGATTAATGAAAAATAACTCCTGGCACCTTTATAATATAATTAAAAATTGTGTGAGGTTTCGAGGGCGTTGCCCCCGAGCCCCCACGGGGGCGCTACCCCTCTACCCTACCCTGTATCACAACAAGGAGCGCGCCAGGGGCGCTGCCCCTGGACCCCGTAGGAATTTAGGGGGAAACTGCGCTGATAAAAGTGGGGTAAATTTAACCTCCGAGTCTGATTAGGCTCCACATAACAACAAATAACTCGTGCAACCCATGGTGAAATACTGGGTCTAATCTAACCTTTAGCTAATAGTTTTTGTAATGGGACTTTTGATTCCATTAATTTTGTAGTTGTCATATGGTAAGGTACTTCTCTAGGTGAATTATCCCAAAATTCTAGGAGAAATAAAATTTTTAGTTGCTATAATCACTTGTTTCATCAAACTTTGGTGGAATGTCTTCCTTCATATCTAGGAAAGTTCTAAGGCAAGCCTATTCTTGCTTCCTTTTAGGGTCTAGGGTTTCAGGGTTTTTATTACTCACACTATATTCTTGGTGATTTTCCTTGCTCATCCCATGAGAAATCTCATTTTCCCCCTTCAGGGTTTCCTTAATCTCTTACTTTCTTTTCCAAGTTACCAAGTCTCTCCTTGGTTTTTTTACAAACATGGTTTGGATTGCTCCAATTTGTCTAAGAGATTAACTAGTGATTTATTCTCTTTTAGACTCTCACCCTAGTTTGTTTTTGTATGAAACATGTTGTCATTTTTCTCATGCCAGAAAATAAGTCATCTATTAGTTTTTTGAATCTAATGCGACTCAAAACATCAAAACATATTAACTCATAACAATCAATAGATTGATACAAAACATTCTCATATTTATTATAATTTATTCAGGAGTAACTACATCCTTATTTATATAGTTGATACAACAAGATTACATGTCACTATTGATTAAAGGATCTTCCAATTAAACAAACATAGAGGATGGATGTACACACAAGTACTCCTCCAACACCTTTTCCCTAAAATAGAGGCATCACAACTATCCCAAGTGACATGTCAAGAATGGCTACAGTTTATTAGGTTTAACTACACAAGTAAAAATAGTAGGATTCTTGGCCAGTTCAAAATGTTGTTTTCTTTCTAGCGATATCTACTTAAGTGCATCAACAAAAGTCTCTGAATCCTCCAGCCATGCATCCTCAGTATAATAAATATGCTTTTTAAGTTCAACTTCCTCGATAGGTTCCTTTTTAACTACTATCTTAGGCAAATGCTGGGGAACAGACTTTCTAGCGATTTTCTTGGTTCTTCTCCATGTCATTCTGGCACAAGAAATTCAAGCATTAGCTAATCACATAATGTTGACTACAGGTTAGCATAGTGGACTCATAAGCCCTAGTGCCAAACCCGGTTGCTCTAATACCATATGTAACATCGACATTCTAAAAACATAGTAAAACCAGAAATTTACCATAGAGTAATTCAACAAGGTAAAAATGAGAGAATTTTTTTCTTTTATTCATCCTGAAAATCAAGTTTCAAGAAATTGCATAATATCTTTTCTTAAATAATCAATCATGAAACAAATATGACATATTGTCTTTTCAGTTACAAATATCTGCAATAGATAATGTTTTACATAGTCTCAATAAACACAAGTCTCAAAGATACACTGCATCCGAAAATCTGACATCTTTATCCCAAGCCACGACATGTTTTCTGCTGGAGAGAGAGAGTATCTTCCCAGTGTTTTACCTCCATCCACAGACTGGTGGTCTCCCACACATCTTCCACATAGGAAGTGGCCCTACCCTTCATGAGGAATATAGACCAAAGGTGACCAATGGTAATTTGCCATCTGAGTACATAGTGTTGTATCCTACACAACTCTATCAATCATACAACACTAGATACCTGATACTAAATTATGTTCACACCTAATTTAGCAAGGCCTAAACATCAGTTGTTTAGAGGGAGTACAAAAAATTTTGCTTATGCAGGATCATCCAGTCAATGTCTGATGTCTTGACAGAAGACAAGTGCAAAATCACTTATCAAAATCATGTAACAGCTCAAGTTGAGCTGTTACATCATCCTAGTAAGTGAAATCACCTACGGACAAGAAAATAGACAATCCAAGAATGAAGACAATTGATGGAGTTCATGTTCCAGTTGTTGATTATTCATTATGTTTTAGTGCAAGCAAAAGAGGTATTTATAACTGTCAATTATACATCATGATTTATACACGAGTTTCAAAGAAAGATCAGTTGTTTTATACTATGTATTTGATTCAGAAAGTGAAATATACATAAGACATTGCAAATGAGATAGCTGATTGTATTCAAAAGAATTTATAAAAATGCTCCCACACAAGCTGTAAGAGTAACTGAAATAGGCAACATAAAAGTAAATTTTACTTTTGAAAACAATGAAATGCATAAGAAAAGAAAGGGAATCCGTCATTGTCTGCGAATGACGAATCCCGTGGTCGAGCTGGCTGCTATCTTCCTCCATCCATTTGAGCTCCAGCGTACCTGGAAAATAGTTTTTGTTAATGCTCAGGGTCCCAAATCTTTTCATACACAATCAGAATTATCAAAATTACCATCTACTTTTATGTAGCAGCAACATCAGTCATCAGGTATCAGTTGCATGAGAAAAATTAGAATGAGCAGATACTAGTGCCATATCAGGAAAGAAGATCATACAAGTCACATCACATCATAAACAAAGGTACATTTTTATCTAACATGTTTGATTCTTGTGCAGGTGTATGAGAAATCAGTTTACTAATTCGTCTTTTATGAAATGGCATGTGGAGAAAATGGGCTCCCATAAGGGTTGAGCCCAGCATGCACAAGTATAGTTGTTAATGCTGAAGTATCCTAGTTGTAACCATGCATTTTCAGCCACAATGAATGATCAATCACATTGGAACAGTAGATAGAATAGGTATTTTGTTACCTTTTTGTCATGTATATCATTTAGAATTACAGTCAAGGTGGAATTGACAAATCAGATGAGCAAGTACAGTCAACAGGATAATGCAAAGTCACCAATGAAGAATGCACATTTCCAGTTGGTTGTCCTAGTCATATAAGATGCAAATGTTTAATTTGAATAGCACATATAGCCATCAAATGGACAATCAAATATCAAGAGCATAGAAGGATTATTCATATGGTGTTGACATACACAGAAAAGAAGGAATGAAATGCAGATGTCTTCTCATTTTCATACATTCAGGAAATTCAGAGACAAAAAAGAGATCTTATGATAGCCTTTCATATGATAAAACATATCCAATTAAAGATCATTTTTGCAAATTCATCAATTGAAAGTGTTTATGAGTACATGACAGCACCTTTGTACTGGTGAAAAAATGCATTATCCTGTGCCAACATGGCAGTTGGTCTAACACATCATTATAGGACAGATAGGGTATAGTATTGACATGTAAAAGTTTGCAAATAAAGTATAACAGCAATGCATTCAATTCATCATCTTCAAGTATAAACACCAATGTGTTACAGAAACATGAATATAATGCCAAGAAGAGGGTATACACAGGTTTTGAGTGTTCATCAAGATGCTATAGCAATCTAGAAAATCCAGTGGGCTATAGAAAGTCATGTCAAGTCAATGCCTAAGTGGGACAGCCACTTGAGCTCAGCTTGGGTCTATCTTGTGGAGGATTTGGCAATGAAGCAAAGGTTAAAGATACTTCAAAAGAGATTATTTCAGATCAGGGAGCTGGTAACCAAGTTAAAAAATGAAAAAAAACTAATGGAGATGCATGTGTAAGTTGGCCTTTATGGAAGTACTACTGAAGAGGATAATGAGGTGAAGCCCATTTGGTCTAGTTCAAATCAGTTTGATGGTCCTCCTCATATCTAGTGTATGTTACACAATTTTGCTAGGAATATTGAAATATATGGAGTTTTAGATACCATTGCATCTGGGCCAATTGAGGCTCAAACAAGTCAAAACTCAATGATAGTTGGAGTTGGCATGTGCATGGAGGGTACAGAATAAAATCCAGTGGTCTATGATTTGCTGTCCGAAATGGTATTTTGTGGTGAAAAGGTTTATGTGGAGGAGTGGATCAAGAAGTATCCAACAAGAAGATATGCGATAAATATACCGGCAATGCAAGAAGCTTGGGACATTCTTTATAAGACACTATACAATTGTATTGATGGAGGATATGACAAAAATAGGGATTTTATAGTGGCATTTCCAGATGTTGATGCATCCTTTATTCTAGTATCAAAATCTATGATAGAGACCCATGCATTAGGAGATTACAAGGAGGGAGAAAGAATGAAGATTTCTTTAGTGGCGACAAGTTCATCATTTCAGAAACCACATTTATGGTATTCACCTTCTAAGGTTATTTGAGCACTAAATTTGTTTTCTTGAGTGTGGTGATGCATGGAAGATTATTCACAAGGCATGAAAAAATTAATAGGATTACTGGATACTAACAAATGCATACCATACAACATCAATGCAATATACAAATACTTTGGTATTTTAGCTACTTATTATATTCTACTTCAGAGACTCTGTCAATCAGTCAGCCCAATAGGAAGCCATGTCTATAAAGAGCACTTGATACTGATTTCTAACTACATGTGTTTCTCTAAAAAAATTATTGGGTTCACTACCAGTGGCTATCGATGTTTGCTTCAAAGAATGGAGAAGTCAATTCAACAAGGGGCTACAAGAAATCAAAGAAATGCAGATTTTCAAGTTAAGAATGCACAGGAATGTTTCTTTTACAATTTTTTTTCATAGTTGGGGCTCGTTTTGAGCCAGAATAATGCAAATACAAAGAAATAAAGTAAGGTTTTTAACTCATTCCAAGCATTGATACACAGAAGCCTCCAAATCGTGCCTCTGGCAGCGAATATACAGCAAAAAATCTTAGAAAATGAAGAGCAATCTACAGCAAAAATGAGTTACCTTTTTCTCTGCCATTTGCTATGTGAAAAACACATATTTTCTTCCTCAAACAACTTCCCAGAATGGCCTCGGAGAGTGAAAACCAATGCATAATGGTGATTGACTAAAAAAACCTAGAGAAGATGCATCAAAAGACAGTAAAATCAGCCCAGAATCGGCCCAAAATTGACAACAAAAGGTCAAAGTCTTAGTGAATACAACTTACCTTGCAAAATCCTCAGAATTTCTGTATTGAAACCCTCAGGAATCGACTAGAATCAAACATTCGTGCCTTCAAACCCCAGAGACATGGCGGTGTGGCAGCAGGGCAGTAGAGAAGGTGAAATGCAAAATGAGAAATTTTAGGTTTTTTCTTCCTTTTCATCCATAGACCTAATTTGCATTGCTTATTTTTTACTCTTGTTTTTAAAAAATCGTTGCTATCCATTTAGGGACATGGTCAAGACTTATAAAATTCTTAAAACCTAATCATAATGTAAGGGGCCCGTAAGGCTATTGTTCCCTTTATTATTTTTATGAAGTCAAAATATATAATCATATAAGGGAAAGGCTCGATGCCTTGTTCATCTTTTGCATGGTGATAAGTTATTCAAATATTCTTTCAAAGGTGAGTAAAGGCATGATGATGCATGTATGAATGGCTAGGGGTTATAAGGTGCTTTGTTGTAGCCATGAGATGCGAGAGGTGATGCAAGTGTATAGAGGTCGTATTTTGCCTAGGGATTACAAGGTGTTTTATGTTGATTTTGCATAATCTAGAGATAGATAATTAAATATTGTAAAACAAATGATAAAGTAATGAATTATGAATTAATTCATCATTTGTAATTTAAAAATGCAAAAGGCAATAATAGGCAAATTTATCACACGTGGCAAAGTAAGTCTCGTTGATTACTTTGTCATTCTTTCAAAATATTTAATTTGTCTCCAAACCATGCAAAATCGGGAAATTAAATATTTATGTCCTAAATGCCATTTTTTTCTGCATGGGATTGTAATAAATTTGGAATGAAAAACATTCAACTAAGTGGTGTAATTATAAACCACTTAGTCAATGTTAATTAAATGTAGAATTAATTGTGTTTGTGACATTTATTGTGCAAAGGGGCAAGTTGAGGATGCTTGTAGATGTGGTCAAAGAGATGTGGCTGAGTATTTATGTGCAAATATCAGACATTTATGATGTTGCAGGATGAGGTTGACAAACAGGTTGAGGAGTTATTGAGATATTTGGCTTGATTTTTATGGCCTTAAAGAGCATTTAAGGCATTTTCTGGAGCTTTTATGGTAGGTGATGACATGCCTTGACTATTTCTTCATTAGGAACTTATTTTGGAAGACTTTGGGCAGATATTTTGAGGGCTTTTATGAGATGCATGACCATGGAGGTTTCTCATCCTTATCTTGTTACAGCTACTTGGAGAGTATATAGTCATTCATTTGACTCTTTGTAAGGGAGTTCTTTTCATGTAAATTCTGGAGTTAGTGATTTTTCTACAATCCTTACTTAGTTTGAGCATGTTTTTGTAACCCCTTTGAGATATGAAATACATAACAGACCTTGGATACCATTGATAGTCAGGTTTTGCCTTCCTATTTATGTAGTACTATGTATTACCAAGTATTTGATTAAGTCATTTGTGAGGTTAGTTTTATCTCCTTGTGATTTTGTCTCATGTTTCAAACACCTTTCTGCAAAAAGTGTGTTTGTGCAGGTTGCAAATTGTGTCTTAAAACTGTATATGCTTTTTTAACTATGAAGTTAGCTTCCTTTTAAAAGGTTAATGCATTTAGGCCTCTTTATGAAGTGTTTTTGCAAAGCATATAGTAATAGGTTGTGCAGGTTTAGTTTCTAATGTCTATGGCCAAGTGTATGTAAATTTGAGTTCCATAAATCATATCAAGTTTGGTGTATCACCCTTGTTCTCATTGTACAATTTTACTTTTCATTTTATTTAATCATTCCTTTTCCCTTTTCCTCTACAAATCTAGTAGTTTCTAGGTGATAACTAGCTAGGAAGTCGGCCTTCTCTAGAGGTTCTTTCCATCATAGGTGACCCACAGGCCTAGAAAGATCCCATGTTTCTCTAGATTGCTAAGTTCTACAACTTAGCAAGGGTGCAAATCTGAGAGACAACAATACCCTCTAGCTAAGTATGATTTTCCAATAGGTTATGCAATCCAGACACAGTGAATTGACAATGCATGCAGAAAATGAATGCATTACTTTGGCCAAAGATTCAATATGAATAGACATTCTCAAAGAACGTAGTCGTAATGTTCACCCACCCCAACTTGACTTGGATACTATCATATTCCTACAGTTTTGATTTGGTCAACTATGTTTTATCATATAGTCTTGACAACTTCAATATTCTAGTCTTCCTGACTTAGACAAGTTTACAAACGTTGTCAAAGCTCCATAGATTTTATGGATTAACTTCCTTATACAAGGATACTCATTGCATCTTTGCAAACCTGAGATCCCAAAACTTATCGACACTTAAAGAACTTTAAGTCGATTTATTAACAACTGAGATGGTTACCCTTCCCAGATTAAGCATCATAGTCTAGGATATTATATCCTTTCTTACAAGTAAGAATAAATAAACATAATTAGGGTATGTATCCTTTTATTCACGATCTATATAATGATCACAAGATATATATATATATACCTTATTTGGTCAAGTTAAGGTTTTGTCCTCCCTATTCCATCATAATGGAATATCAAATCTACAAAAATCTTAAAGGCACATATCAACCTATAAAGTCATAAAGGTACATTAAATATTATTAACCCAAATGGGCCTATACTCAGATTTAGTCTTTCCTTTTTCTATAATAAAGGAATAACAAACATTCTATTTCAAGTTCGAAAGGGATTTTTAAGTAATCGATTCTCCCCTAGTCTTCTTTCGACTAAAACAAAAAGTCATTTCAAACTTTCTAAACAAGACCATTTCTCATATACAAGAAGTCCTTAGTTTAAGCCAACCAAAAGGTTCCCATCAAGTTTATACATCGACTATGATCGATTTTATACCAAAAGGTGGCTAAGTCTATTTCAATTTTGCTATCCATTAATAATCAATGTCAAAAAGGTTATTCTCTCATCCATATTCTATGTAGTCAAAGGAACCTGCTATCTATTTTGAGCAATTCAAGGAAACTATAATTTAAGTCCTTTAAGTTTGACAATCGTTTGGACAAAGTTTTATGTACTAAATTCCATGGAGGATAGGTTTAATTACCCTATTCCAACTTAATGGGATAACAAACCTATTTATTAATTTTCATTCTTCTTTCGACTAAGAGATCGATCAATCTTTCATAACAAGATTATTCTCTCTTTATAAAGACATCATAATTATAACTATCCTTATGGTTCCATAGAAGTTTTAAATATTGTCTTTAATTGTCTTAACATCAAATAATGTAAATGAGACTAGTTTGCTACTGCCAACCTACATTTTCTGCTTGAGTTGTTTTCTTAAACTAAAATATAACCAAAGAAACCTTTTAGATCAAAAATAGAAACTAAGTCCTTTTGAACTCAAAGTTGAGTTTCTCTTTCACTTTCACCAATAAGTGATATTGAATCATTAATGAGCAAGTGATGTGGGAAACTACTCACCCTATTGCATCTATTAGAAGGTAATCCCATAATGATAATACACTCCTTTATAAACTATTGTGTTCTTATGGGTAAAAGATACTATTGCCATAGTATTCTATGTCTTACTAAATCTATATTGGTTGGCTGAATAGATTTTGTATATGAAACTTACACATGCAAGATCATAAAACATAGGTAATCCATTTGAACAGCATCATCTAAATCTATATAATATGATTATGCACATATAAAGTTGACTCTACAATATTCGAGTAACTACACTCTTATTATCACTCTCAAATTCTATTGTTCGCCCATGCACAGGTACAATTATAATATATGAAGGCTATTTTTCTCAGTAATGTTGGCCTTTGTGCCATTATAGACATTGGTCTCTAATGCTTAGACACTTTGACTCCACAACTAATCAAAAGTATGAACTGTATGAAAAATCATATAATAATTAAGGTCTTCACACAAGGAAAAAACCCATGCTACAGGATTATCCAAACCTATTACATGTTGCAGATCAAAATGAAGCCTTTCTAATGCACTTATCCAAAGAGTTTCAACCATTAAAATACACTAAGGTCATCAGCTATTAAAGAATCGATATCATTGCCTCTAAGCTTAGAGCATAAAGAGAGTTATAATATCAACAATAAAATGAGATAAGCAACATCAACAAAGAGTTATACGATGCAAGTAGGCACTAATATACTCAGCTATGGTAAAGGTAGAAGAGACATAATCAAATCTGTTGCCATATGTATAATGCAAGATTATAGAATAAGGAATAAAACCTGCTATGTTTCTCCCTGTCAATGATATTTCACAGCCTACAATCTTTTCTTCACTAAGTGCAAAGACCACACTCTTATCTCTGCGTTACTCTAATCTCAGCTATCCCCCTCGTCTTTTCCCACTGTCATCTCCCTTAAATTCTATGGTAGTCAATTTTAAATAAGGCGCATGACTCAGCAATGAGTCGCTATCACTTTTGCCACGACTAACCATCCTCATAAAGATGGATGCACCAAAGTTATTTAGTGACTTCTGATTCTAAGGCTCACTACCAGAAAGGTTAAAACAATTCCCTTTAGAATCGTGGAAACTCCACTAAAAATAATTTAAGAGACTTAATCACACCATCGTGGAAATACATGGTGTAGTATACCATCAAAAACACGTCTCAAAGTTTTCTTAAACCACAACTGAGTGTTGTTACAACAATGTCATTTAAATCATAAGGATACCAAAATGAATTACCTACGACTTCCCAAAGATTAAGCAAAAGATAATGTGGTATAGTAATTACCCTTTATTCTCCACCGTGGCTCCTTAGAGGGTGAAGGCACGTGATTAAGATGATTAATATGGGTTGACAACATTGTTATAAAAAATGCGGTTACTCTTGTAAACCTCAAGCAACCCCTTTTTTTATTAAAGTAATAACCACGATAATATTAATAGTCCTAGTCCAAATATAACTTCGGTCAGTATTAAAATAATAATAAGTCAAACGACTTACGAATAATGTGAAAGGGTCAAGCTTGTCTCCCCTTCACAGTCTTTCGTTAAATTACGTCAACGTGACTTGATGAGATTGTCGTATGACGTTAAATGTTGACAATAAAACTTTAAATGACTCAAGGATACTAACACAACAATTTTATGACAATGATGACGTAATACTTACGTAACCGTCAATGGACACCATTCTACTCAGACGATGTCGTTTTCTTTACAAACGAAAATGTCGACACACACACGACTTGCCTAGAAAAGAATCGAAAGATATCGACTACCTGTCGATTAGATCCAAAAGCAACTGACAAAACATGCAAAAATTAGGACGTTTGCCCTGGAAAAAGTTGGTTTTTCTCTCACTGATGTAGATAGATCCAAATTAGCTCAAATTTATAACAAGGAATTTAGAACAAAAAAGAGAGCACTCTAATGAGCAGGGACAAGAAAGACATAAAGAAATTAAAGAATGAAAGAATACAAAAGGTTACAGATATAGCTTTGGAATTGATCAAAGAAAATGAAATGCAACATGATGTATCAGTTTTGGAAGTCAATGTGCCTGCTGCTGGAGATAATGTACAAGAAAATGTTATTACAAATAACCCTCCTCCTGTAAAGGAAAATATTGTTGAAGGAGATAAAAATGATAATGGTAAGACTGCTCTAGAGAAGGAAAATGATCAAGAAGAACAAGAACTACCTCTTCCAGATATGCAAAAGACTACAGAGCAGAAGGAAATAGAAAAGCAAGAGAACCCGAAGAAATCTGAGGAACAAAAGAATGAAATATTGCCCCCTTCGGAAGATAAGAAGGATGCAAAGGAAGAGAAAGATGTTCAAGATTGTAGTGAGAAATAAAAAGAGAAAAATATTGATGAATCCTCTAGTGCATTTGGAGATTCTTTGAAAAACCTATTGGATATGTAGTTTTAGTTTCAACCAATGGTGTTAGGATAGTTGCTACAAGTCCCTATACAGCAAGGACAAGTTGACTTGGACAAAATGTCTCTCTTGCATAAACTGCAACTTGATGATGAAACTCTTGCCTAAACTGGAACTTGGTGATGCATTTCATGCCTCCGCAAGAAAGAAGATTATACAAACTAATCAAAAGAGTGCTGAAATGATTGATGAAGCAGTAAAAGTGTTGCAAGATAGCCTTCCCAATGTAAATGTTGAAAACTCTTTATCCAATGTCGAGTGATTGAGAATACTAATTGATTCCTTTAAGGAATATTCTACTGGATTAGAGGAGAAATTGGAAAAGGAAATAAATGAGAAGATAAATGACAAAATATTGGCAGATGTTTCCAACAAATGCACTATTTCACATGGTAAGTTGTAAAGCAACTTAAAAGATATTCAGGATTGTGTTGGAGAAGCAAAAGCATTGTTTCAATTTTGTTTGACATGGCATGTTTCCACTAAGAGCATAAAGGACTGCATGGACTCAATAAAGTCTCAGATTGCTCATACCTCCAGTGTTTATGATCCAATGGGAGATGCAGATGGAACAAGGTTAGTAATTGAGAATCTGCATGGACAGTTCTTTTAGCTATAGGAGAAAAAATAGAGGATAATAATCCAGTACTGCCATCTATGAGACATAGTAAGTGCAAGGCTTACCTCTTTGACTAGAATTTTGGTTGATGCAGAGAAAATGCTACAACAGAATCTGGTACCCAGCTCTTTGGATGAAGGTGAGGAACTCTATGTGAAGCTTGAGAACCAGTGAAGAGTACTTGCTTTCGCTAAGGAGTGGGAAATAGCAAAGAAGGATCTAGAGGCACACCTTGCAAAATTAAAGGAATCTAATCAAGGCAGTCTGACCTCCTCAAGCTAAGTTGTACACTTTTGTTTTGTATAAATAGACTCCCTTATTGCAGTGTACATATGCGGAGTATATTTTTTTTTATAACCTTGTGAAAAGGAGTCTCTCAAATGTAAATTGTTGAAGAAATGTTGATGTCAAAGGGGAGAAGATTGGAGAAGTTTGAGTAATGTTGCCATCAATGACAAAGGGGGAGATTGTTGAGAAATTGATGGAAGTCTGTCATTGAAGTCTTTATGTTGGCAACATGAGCTAAATGGAGAGACTAATGGATATTGAAGAGTATGACAGTGTATGGTGTTGTCATTGATGGCAACCCATTATAGAGATGCAGTAGTGTTGATCCAGAGAAGACCAAAGCACCAATTGTTTTGCAAATTTGTCTAAGTCTTGGAGTACAATCTTTAGTGTTTAGTGAATCAATTTTTGCATCTGTATTGCTCCGCTATGAAGAATTTTGTCATGCAATTCTAAGGTAATTTTGGTACATATTGAAGGAGTCTAAATCCAAAGTTTCAAGGCTTGAAGTCCTCCACAGTTGAAGATAGAATTAACAGAGTATCGGACTCTGTAATGGAAGTATAATGGCAGTATTAGTGGTATATTGGAATGCTCTGCATTCCATTGCGGATGAATATTTTTCTATGCAGTTTTGAGAATAAGCTAATAGATGATAGAAATATGTGTTCTCCAAGTGGCAAGCATATTGGTGGTCCGTGTGTTGAGTTGTGAGTAAACAGTTGGCTCATTCTATTGTTACTTCACCAGTGGTGCCGACCCAAAGGTTTTGAGGTTGTGCGGAATTTGAGTTATGTATGGAGAAGAATTATGGGAGTAATTATAGGTTATGCCAACCTATCTTAATGTGCTACACACTTTGGTTCTCTCTGCAAAGCGTATAAGGTTGAGTTTTGAGTCGACAGGTCAAGAGGTCACACGGTACATCTAGTATGCCGACATATTTGATGTTTTGGTTGATTGCAGTATATATACAAGATTCATTTCTTGTTTGGAGTGGGAAGGAAGGTGAAAACAACTATGTGTGTGTGTGCGTGAAATTTGATGCAAAGAACGGCAAGATAAGATTGTGGTGAAGATGAAGTGTGTCAAGTCAGTATTCTGAGCTTCAGTGGAACTATATCTTCAGTATAAGTTAGATGCATTACTAACAGTTCATATTTGGCAGTGAGCCACCCCTTCTTCTATGTCTTTATATTCAGGACAGTGAGTCCTTTGGCAGTGAGCCATCTACAGTGAGCACTTCTCTTTTGGACAATGAGTCCACCATTTTGTATCAAACTTGTAACCGGTTGCATTATAATATATTGTGAACTAATCCTCACCATAGTTTTTCCCTTTTTGGGTTTTCCACATAAAAATATGGTGTTCATGTGCTATGTGTTTTGATGGTTGTTTTCATGCTTTCCTTTCTTATTGCAAATTAAATATGCTATGTGGAATGAATGTTTAAATGCTTAAGTGGTTTTAGAGAATATTGATTCACCCCCCCCTCCCGCTCAGTATTCTGGGTGTTCAACAATGTTGTCAAATGGGATTGGTGTTGTTTGAGTAAAGAAAAAGGTGGCCTTGGGTTGAAGGATCTAAGGATCCAAGGTGTAACACTTGTTACAAAATGGATAATCAGAGCTCTGGAAGGAGAAGAGCCTTGGGAACAGGTTCATAGAGATAGGGCAAGAGGTTAATAATTCAATCTAAATATGAGGGTCTTATTAGATGGCCAAATCTAGCAACCAGCAACACAAAATTTTCTACAAAAACCAAAATTCAATTTGAGTTTGTATTCATATCACAAGTTTATGTTTACAGCAACTTTCAGGAGTACAAACTATGTGACTAAAAATCAATCGATTCTTCTCTTCCCAATAATACTTTCTTCTTCAAATCAACAAAAGGCTAGCCAAAAGACCCGCACAAAATACTACAATTCCCTTTTTGTACTTTGGATTAGAAGAAGTTGAATCATTTTGCAAACATTAGCCGTTACAAAACTAAATCTTCACCAATCGAAATGACTTTTCAAGCCTTTAAACGATTTGGGAACTAAAATGATTACCAAAACTATGACTTTTGGCAATTCGGCGATTTGTTGAACTTTTTAAGTTTCCTTTATAAAGCTTTTTAATGAATCGATATCTCTTCAAACTTCTTCTACAATGCATTTCAGTGAATCAGCATATCTTTGACCTTCTTCCACAATGCATTTTGGTGAATCAACACTTCATTGAACCTTTGAACTTCATCTTCATTCGTTTCAAAAAATTGACATTTCCATGAACCTTTCAACTGCATCAGTGTTTCTTATAGTTCAAAAACTTAGAAATCTGCCGAAACATGTTTATGAAAGTTCCTTTCGGCATAAAACAAAGTTCTCAAACTTAGAAAATGGCTGAAACACATTATGAAGACACCTTTCGGCACAGAATGAAGTTCACAAACTTGAAAAATGGTTGAAACAAAGGCTTGTCAATCTCTTTTGGTGCGAAGAAGAGTTTGTGATCTTGGAAAGTTGTCAAAAAGGAAATCTTGAGAAGCTCTTTCGGCTCAAAGAGGAGTTCAAGAACTTGTTCTTTCAATGAAAAGAAGAGTTCATGAACTATAGATTTTACCAAATTGCTCCAAACTTCATCAAATTGCTCCAAACTTTGCCAAATTGAAACTGCAAATACCCAAGTAGCCCTTCTACGTGATGTCCTTGACCAATTTGAATCTAGAAATTCTCCTGAAGTAACTAACAAAAACCAACTAAAATACAACAAAATTGGACTGAAACTGAAAACAAAACCTAAAATATTATTGGTTGATATAGGATTACTCATGAACCCGAATGCTCTTGCATCAGTTAAGCCATCTAAAATGCTTTAGAATATCATCTCATAAAGACTTATAGTTCCCTCTTTTCAAGTCAATAAAAGAAGGATGACTAAATCACTATGAATAATAATGATATTGTCCTCAAATAAATCAAGCAATAGACTAATCAAGCAAAAACAAATGTATAACCACAAGAACACCCCCATTCCAAATTACTCATTCAAAGAACCCCCCAACAAAAATTGATTATGGTACTTTATATTTAGTACGATTACAATTGCCACTTGCTAAAAATGCAAAGTGGTTTCGATCTCAATGCTTTACAATTTGCTAGAAATAGGCTACAATGTCGAAAGTATAATTTTTTATCACAATGAGTACAAACTAACAACACCACTTTGAAGTACATGATAAATCATGCATTTAAAAAATGCATTGAAAAAGGAGCTTGTATGGCTCTATATGGAGTAAAAGCGTGTCACAAAATGAGAACTATGTAGCAACACATGTGATAAATTGTATATTCTAGAAAATCCATGCATTCAAATTTGAAACTATCTACACCACCATGGAGAGTGTGAAAAAATAACCCAAATAAAAAAACTCTCTAAAAAGGCATCTGTATAACTAAGAATGAGGCATTTAAAGATCAACTCTCAAAACCAATATCCTAATGACGAAGGGGGTTGAGTTTGGGCTATGCACTTGTTGACATTAACATGACAACACTACTAAGTTTAGAAAATCTCTCAGCATATTTAGAGGCTCTTTCAAATATAGAGGAGATGGTAAAAATAGCTAGATGTCACCAATTTTAGAGGTGTTGCTAGTCGAAGTTGGTAACTGCCAAAAAATAGAGGTCTTCTACCCAATTTGGCAAATCACTTCCAAAGCTTATTGGGGCTATGAAGAGGGGTGTTGATAGTAATAAATGCCACATAGGCTGAAGAAATGGGGTCTATGGATTTTAAAGAGCCATGTAGGTTTACTAAGGAGTTCGACGACCCTTGGTGGCTAAACCCTATGAAAAAGGTTACAACTCAAGAATAGGTTGCAACCTATTATCTTGGTTGTAGACCTTTAAACAAAAGGTCGTGACTTGTTTAATAGGTTGTTGGCCTAAAATATACATTTTGGTTTTGCTTTATTTATTTATTATTTTTAATAATAATTTTTTTGATAAATTAGATTTAGGGGTCTACATGTACAACACCCTTCAGAATTTGTATTTAAAAAACATGTCCCAAATGAGAACATGGAGTAAGAACATGTCCTAGAATGAGAACTATGTAGCAACACATGATAAATTCTATATTCTAGAAAATTTGTGCATCAAATTTGAAACTATCTACACCACCATGGAGAGTGTAAAAAAATAACCCAAGTAAAAAAAATCTCTAAAAAAGGCCTTCATATGACTAAGAATAAGGCATTTAAAGATCAACTCTCAAAATAAAATCCCAACTGTGAAGGGCGTTGAGTTGGGGCTATGCACCTACTGACATTAGAATGACATCACTATTAAGTTTGGAGAAACTCTCACCATATTTAGAGGATCTTTTAAATGTAGAGGAGGTGCTAAATGTAGCTAGAGGTCACCAATTTTAGAGGCATTGCTAGTCAAAACTGGTAATCGCCAAAAAAATAGAGGCCTGCTACCAAATTTGACAAATCACTTCCAAAGCTTGTTGGGGTTATGAAGAGGGGTGTTGATAGTAATAAACGCCACATAGGCTAAAGAAATGGGGTCTATAAAGAGCCACGTAGGCCTATTGAGGGGTCCAATGACCCTAAGTGGTCGAACCCTATGAGAAAGGTTGCAACTCAAGAATAGGCTATGACCTAATATCTTGGTTGCAGACCTTTAAAAAAAAGGTCACGACTCATTTAATAGGTTGTGGGGATAAAATATTTTTTTTGTTTTGCTTTATTTATTTATTATTTTTAATAATAATTTTTTTATAAATTAGATCTAGGGGTCTACCTATACAACACCCATCAAAAATTTTATTTTTATTTTCTTTTTAATATTTAAAAATAAATACAAATTTGGGGCCTTCACCTGTACAACACCCCCTTTCTTTTTTAACAATAGTAGCAAAATATCTAAAAAACTACAAAATATATTGTGCAAAAGATGCCAAAGGAATATTCTACTAGGAGGCAAAAAGTTCAATGAGGGCCTGAGTGCTTTACTTTTGACAATTTGATTATTGATCTATGGGATTTGAGGCCTTTTAAACATGATGGTAAGGTCAGATTTAACCCTAAATGCTCCAAAACAATGGCTACCCTCTAAATATGGCAACCACCACCCAAATGCAAACCTTGTAATATTTGGCCTTCAATGTTCAGCTAAGATGCAACAAAAGGCAAAGATAACTCTCTCAGATGCTTTGTATGAAAGGGTGAGCTCATATTTGCTCCACCAATCTTCCAAATGCATTTGTTGTACAAGGCCACAAAGATGGACACCCCCAAAATCTGGTATTTATGTCACTCTTTTCTAATTCTTTGGATAATCCAAGGATGCAAGAGATGAGCACACTCAATGTTCTAGGAAAATACAAGATCTCTCAAGAGATTAACCAAAGGATTTCAACTACTTTGATATCATGTAAGACTTGGCTATGGAGATAACCACTCAAGATCAAGAAGGCCTAATGGAAAGCATAAATAATTCATAAGATCAATATGATAGAGTAAATTATATTCTAATCAAGATGCAATAAAATGATATGATTGATTACTCATATGAGAGAAAGAGGTGGCATATACAAGATACACCATCAAGAGATGTGAATGTACAACCAATGTAGGATAAATGATATGGGGTCACATGTGTGCACAACATCTCCACCAAATTGGGAAAGTACAAATCATATGATGCAAGTACAACCTACCCAAGTAGATACCTACCTAAGTAAGCTTATCCTACCCTAGGTGCATATAATGCAATAAAGTAAGTAAACTAAATGCAAGAAAATAAATTAACGCACCAATGCATATGACAATCTTAAAGCAACAATGCCCACCTATTTCTCAACTAGAAGCACCTTACTTTCACAACCCTATTTTTGTACTCTGATATGGATACATGTTTATATATGTGTTAATATATTTGTGCATGTATACATGGTTGTTAAACACTATGTTTGATCTGTTTATAATGTGATTAATTTTGTCAATCATAAGCTACATTTGTTATCATGCACTGAGGTAAATTACATTTGAATATTCTATTGATAAAAATTATTTAAATGTGTAAATAAGTATTTATATTTCAAATTATTTGAGAAAATGACTAACTACAAAATTGTTGTTATGTGAGTGTGACAGGACAAAAGTCAACACTCTCATCAAAAGAGAGAGTATCATCAAGAAAAAGTGTCTAGCTTTCCAAGGGCGACACACACTCACGTAGTTGCACTTAGATAATTTTGCATTTATTGTAAGATCAATGATGTCAGGTTAATGAGCATGTTTTCATGTATGAGAAAATATCTATGTTTTTTATAAGTTAAGTGGCATAAAAGGGTGCCAATCCCAATATAGAACAGCTAAAAAGGCACACCAAAAACTATTACAGTTTAAGCAAAACCATCATAGCTTAAGTGAATAAACATAAAGACAAAAAGCAACAGGAAACCAAAGACCCAACAGAAAGACAGCAAACTGACAACAAACCAAGCCTCCAAAGGCTAACCGAACATCTTATCCCAGTCATCCACCAAGAACTGGAAAACATCCTGGTACTCTTTCAATTTTTGTCCTTCATCCCTTGGCCCATAAGCTCCTCACCTTGAAGAACTGCCAGATTGGTGGCAGACCTATGCATCACCTTAGCTGAGAACTTAGCCAGAATGTTGAACTTCCGCTCCATATCACTGAGTCTAGCTGAAAGGGTTTCGATTTCTTTGGCTTTACTAGTCTTCTTTCCACCTTTTTTCTTTTTACCGACTCCTTTTTTCCTTTTCAGAGCTGATGGAGTCCGAACCTTGAACGTTGAACTCGGGGAAATCGCTGGGACCCTCATCATCAACCTCCATCTTATCATTTTTGTTTTCCTTGTTCACCGAGAATTCTCCTCCCATTTGTTCCATTTTAGCCACCACCATATCCATCTTGTTGTTACCTTTAGAATCCACACCCTACTGCTAAACAGAAACCATCTTAATTTCATCCTCAGAACCTTTATCCCTTTGCGGCTCCACTAAATCCTCCTTGTTCTTTCCTTTAGACCATTCCTCAACCTACGGCTCAACTATATCAACTTCCACCATTGAGGCAGCCCTCCTCTAGGGAGTAGAGATAGGCTTGGCTATGAGTCTTGTCGACCTCCTGGTCAACAGCACTCTAGGTTTGCAATCAGTGACAGTATAGTCCTCATCACCAGCGTTGTCTAAACCCTTGCTACCCTCCTCCAAGCTAACTTCCTCTACCACCATAGTAGCCTTAGTAGCCTTAATCTGACTATCAGTGCCACTCTCTTCCTCAAGGCTACCCTTCTTCTTCTTTTGAGGAGTCACTTGGGTAGGGTTGCCTTGTAAAAAAATTCTTTTAGCAGGGGTCATCACAGGAGATTTGGGAGTGATGTCTTCCGTGGTGGGTTCATGGCTTTTGGCCGTGGTAGACTTTTTCTTGCTAGTCTTTATGGAGGTGGCATAAGAAGCAGGGGTGACTTCTGTTATTATAACTGGTTTAACCTTCCCCTAGGCAGAATTAGGCGACTGAGGGGGTTCAACCCTAATAGGAGTGAGGGCTTTAGGAGGGCATAGAGCGAGATGGAATTTGTAAAGTCTCATTATAAGCCCTTGGTGGAGTGGGATCTTAGGCTTGATAGAATCTATAGCATGTTGTTCTTTAGCAGTCACAATGGAAGTTTCTAGAGATGAAAGTAAATAAAAAGGAAAGCTTATGAGTTTGCTACGCTTAAAATGATTTAGCAACACAAAATGGTAATGGAAGAATCTCCTGAATCTTCCCTCTAAGGTGAAGTACTTCATGATCATATAACATACCTCGTCCCACAGTTGAGGTAGAAGTTATCTGTCGAATCCACCCTGAAGGTTATGCAGAACCTCCCCAGGCTTGAGAAAAGTCGTCATACCTTTAGTGTCAGACACTTTACTTTTCCTAGGGTGTTTAGTACCATCAATGGGCATCCCCATCGCTAACCCAATCACTTCTTCTAAAATATCAAAACTCACAGCTCCAATCTTAACCTTCCTGTCCTCGTAGGAGCGTAGAAATTGAATAGAAAGGCTCTCATCATGGCCTTGTAAACACTCCAGGTACGAAGCAACCCCACCCTCTTGGAAAATATGCCAAATTGTCTAGTTTCTTTTGAATTCCTCACAATTTTATAGCTCCGTGCATGACCTATCACCCCCCATATTACACCAGTGGCTTTGATTTGAAATAGCACTGTAGGAAGCAGAAAAGCACTTAGCAATGCAAACCACAGTTCTGAACTTAGCAATGAAGCTCAACTCCCTCACATTACTAATAAATCTTAAATCAATAATAATCACGTCCCTTCTCACATTGTAGGTAGCGTACTTACTAATATTCACCATAAGTGAACAATCTTTCTCTTTCTTGTAATAATAAATGAACCCAGAATGCTCATCATTATAATTCATGCAAGGCGACATCATGATGGAGTCATGAAAATTCACATGCTTGGGTATGTGAGACCCCTCCTCAAGCCTCCATCTTAGCATGGTACAAATGCAACCTTTGTAGGAGTCCATGACAACACTGAGAGGGGGGGTGAATCAGTGTTGTATAAATTTTACGATTTTAATCATACAGGATAAAGAGAGAGAAAGACAAAGTTATTTATTAACTCACAGATGTACAATTATAATATTGAAAGCATGGATCAAGACATTAAACACATATCTTGAAGACACATAAGAAATATAACACAAGATATGATGAGTGGAAAACCCTCAAGGGGAATAAAAACCACTCTGAAACTGCCTCACTGGCTTATTCAAAACCTCACTAGTTACATGAAGGTCTCACTGGCTACAAAGAAGCCTCACTGGCTGTAATATGTCTCACTGACAAACACAAGGTCTCACTGACCTCCAAGCCTCACTGGCTATCAGGTGCCTCACTGGCATAGGAAGGTCTCACTGACCACAAATCAGATGACAAAATTTTGATTTCATTTGAGGGGGTAATCCTGATTCACTAGAGCACACAAACATCTTGATTTTGCTTCTCCCAACAACTAAAATTCTCTTCAATCTTCAACAAATGATTCAAGATCCTCAACAGAAAAAATCTCTGCAAATTGACATGATCAAATCTTGTAATATCAAGCTTCAACCTGCAAACATATCTACCTTTGAACTAAATCACTTCAACAAAACTTGTAAAAATACTCCTGAGAAATATTGCATCAATAAATCATTTTTAATTTTATAAAGAACAAGTTATCCCTGCAAAAGTAAGTTGTTTATCTCCGCAAATATACATTTCTCTACAAAATATCAATGTCCTCAATGTAATATATCTCTTCTTGTACTAATCTCTGTCTTCATCTCTATTTTCTAACAATCTTCTGCAAACAAATAACTGTTGCCTCCTTGAAATAGCTTCCCAATCATCAACACAAGTTTTAAATCAAGACTTGGATACAAAACATATGAGAAAAATATCTCATCAATATAGGAAGCACACAAACTTCACACATAAAAAGCAGTTTTATCTCTTCCTCACTACATCCACTCAAAAACACCTAAAAAGTAGGCTAAAAAGACCTAGCCTTTTGTCTTTTATAACTCGGAAACTGTCAACTTTTACATGGAAGTGTGAACATTGGAATTTAAATAGACTTTAAATTCTATACATGAATCTACATTTCCCACCAAGTTATGATTAGTCTTTGACCGTTCGATTTGCTATCCTCGCCAAAAACTTTTAACACCACTTTAGGTTACCAGAGCACATAGGTCACCGGGACCATTGGGACCGGTCATCACAATGACACAAAACCCTTCAAGCGGTGACCTTTAAGTTATACAACCTGCACTACAAGGTCATCTTCAAAACACAAATAAAGTGCACAAGATAGGTGACGGTTGGGTTTTTAAAGGCTTCTAAGGGTTTAGATGAATAAACCTTAAATTTGCATCCCTTCCATTATACCAAATATGACTCCTATGAACCACAATTACCACTGAGCTTAAACCACAAAAGTTTAGCAATAACTGATAACATTGTCAACTCTGAGACCAACATCCTCCTGTCATAAAACCAAGTATAATTCCTCCTATCAAAAACATAATGAGAGACTTGAGCACCAACCAACAAAGATATGATTTGTAACATCTTTACAATACCCAACAACATCTATAAACAATGACAAGATACTATCACTGAACGTGAACTCTGTCATGACAAGAGACACCTGTCATGAAAGACAAACCATCTTTTGTGCCTTAAGCAACATGAAGACCATACATGATGCTATGTTGCAAAGAATGCAACTGAGATCAAATGAAGACCATGCCACAACTGTCACTATGAAGACCATATCACTGTATGTTACTTACAAGAGACTATGATATCACATGTCATAAGTCATAAAAAGAAGACATCAGATCCAAGATAAAGTTATCAGAGATCAAAGCAATGCTGCTATATCATTCTAACAACTATATTGCAACAAATGTCATGAGATGAGCATCAAATGCCAACTGTCATGAAAAGAGTAATTTCGCAACTGACTGTACCATAATGAGCCTGAGATGACATGAAACAAGAGATGACTGAAATAAACCATAGATCACATGGATACCACCAAAGATGACTATGAGCATCAACTATGAATAAACTCCACGAGAGATCACATGAATATCATCAAATGCCAAGATCACTTCAACTCCTTTTTACAACAACTCCACCATGACATCACAATCAACTCTTTTTGTCATCAATGTAAAGACAACAACCAAGGCCATGCAACAACCTTTGTTATGGAGACGAAATCTCATACTAACAATATTGATCTTGCCCACCAACCTCTTGGCACCTCGACCTCTGAGCCGCGAGTCTAGCTGGCAATTAATACAGAATTCTAACTCGCCATCCAAGCTCGCTTTGTGACGAAGACATGACACATCTCTGACAAGATTGATCTAGCATGACAAATTTGTGGCACCCCAATCTTTGGAATGTGGGTCCAGCTGGTAGTTGAAACAAGATTGCAACTGGCCCCCCAAGCTCCCCCTAGGATACGGGTTTATAAACATGGGTGACTAAGGGCTGGACATAGCTCCTTGTCAATAAGGTTTTGAATCTACTGTGGTATGTTATTCTTAATTCTCCAGCAACGCCAAGTGTCCATGTTCTATCTCAAGTTAGCCAGAGCATCCACTGCTTTATTTCCCTCGCGATACACATGCCCAACTTCCCTCTATTTGAATCTAGAATGTAAGTAGATAATATCTTCTGTAATGCTCTTCATTTTCCAACCACTGATAGACCTTCCTAGGGCCGCATCTATAATGATTTTCGAGTCCCCTTCCACTTGCAGATTGTCTATTCCCATAGAGTGGGTAATTTTTAGGCCCTTTAATAGAGCCAATCCCTCAGCAACATTATTGGATTGGATACCTAAACCCCCTGCATAAGCCACAATGAAGGCTCCATGGTAGTCTCTGAAAATCCTGCCACCGCTAGCCAGCCCGGTATTCTTTTTTTCTGAACCATCAAAATTGAGTTTGATCCAATCTCTGGGAGGGTGTTTCCAAAGAGTGTTGAGTCTAGCCATCTTTTTGGAATTGTCCACCTTGTTCATGTCAGCATTCAATCACCAATTCTTGGCAATCTGGATTTCCACTAGGGTAGGGGGTTTCTCGGCCATGTGTAGAGTGTAGGAGGACAAGTTCTCAGCCACTACCCTGCAAAAGGAGAAAAAAACCTTGTTAGTAGATCGAGCTTTGTCTCTAAAGATATGATTGTTTCTCTCCTTCCAAACACTCCATCCGAAGTGTGGGGGTATCTATCTCCAAAGTTCCCTTATCCTAGGGTGATAGAAGGGGGAGCTCCAGCTTTGTGTGAAGTCCATTAAGTTTTCCTAGAAGAGCCATTCCAAGTTTATATTCTTAAGAGTTTTCCCCCATAATTATTTAGAAAACTCACAGTGGAAGAGAAGGTGTTGCATAGTCTCTTGTTCTTTAAGACATAGAACACATCTATTAACCAATTGGAAGCCCCTTTTATTGAGATTATCAATGGATAGAACTTTATTGTGAGCCACAACCCACTAGAAGAAGTTGACTTTAGGTAACAATTTATTATTCCAGATGCTCTTCCAAAACTGACTCTCCAGACCACTGTTTGTCAGCAGGTGGTAGCCGATTTTACCGAGAATTTTCCTTTTTGATCCTGACCCCATAGAATTTCATCTTCCCTTTGAAAAATCAGGATTCTATGCTTGTCTAGCTCAATTTGCAGAATCTGAAACTCCAACTTCTCAACCTAGGTATTAAAGCAATCCAAGAGATTCTTCCATCTTCTTTGGATGTGGGAATGGCTAGAGATGTAGTTATAGACTGAGTTGCCAAAAAAACTAATCGCTCTCTCCTTAGTGGTCCTATTCTTTCCGTTAGACAGATGGTCATCCCTTAACCAGTTATCCTCCCAGAACCTGATTTTATCCCCCTTACCCAACTTCCATTTGATGCCTTGGGAAAGCGTATTCCTAGTTTGTCATTTTGTTCCAAATGATAGAACCTTTGGGAAGGGTATCTCTATCTAGAATACCTAAATTAGGGCCATTTTTTAGGTATTTAGCTTTCATAATATGAACCCAATCTTTCTCCTCCTTAAGGAAAGTCCATCCAATTTTGGTAAGTAAAGCTTTATTCATTCCCTGAATTTTTCTGATTCCCAATCCCCCTTGCCTCTTGGGCAGACAGACTATGTCCCAACCAACCAGCAAAATCCTCTTCTTTTCCTCCACACCAGTCCATAGGAAGGTTCTCTGGATCCTTTCTAATTTTTCCGCCATGTATCTAGGAATTTTAAATAGGGAAAGAAAATAGGTGGGGATGCCTTGCAAAAGTTGATGTTTACCAGCTTGGCTAAGCAGTTTACCTTTCCACCCCTCCATTTTCTTTTGGATACGCTCCAGAATAGTATTTCAGAAGGTCAAGGTCACATCTTTGATCGTGAGGGGTAAACCTAGGTAAGTGGCCGAGAGGGCAACCTGGTTGCATTGAAGAATATTTCTCACCTTAACTTGCAGATCCAACTTAGTGTTGAAGAAAAACACATTACTTTTTTCATGATTGATGCATTGCCTAGACACCTCTGCATAAGTGTTTAGCAAGTTCTTCCATCTTGTGGCCTCCACCATCGAAGCCGCCCTAAAAAGCATTGTATCATTAACGAACTGTTGGACAGTCGATGGTCTTAAGGTGGACACCGCTTTGACAACAGAGAGGGTCTGACTATCTAGGTGGGCAAGGATCTTTCTTCCCAAAACTTCGGCCAACATTATGAATAGATAGGGGGAAAGGGGGTCTCCCTGTTGGATACCTCTACCAGCATCAAAAACTCCCAAGGAGTGCCATTCACTAAAACTGAATACTTGACAATGTTGACACATTCTTTAACCAGGTTTCAAGCATTATGTCATTAAACCCAAACTTCCTAAGGACTTTAAGCAGGAAGTCCCAGGAGATTTTGTCATAGGCTTTAGATATGTCTAGTTTAAGAGCCATACTCAGACTATTACTTCTTTCCATCGAGTGGATGATCTCATGGGTCAAGATAGCAGCATCCATAATTTGTCTTCTTGGGACAAAGCCTTTCTGGCAATCTGAGATGAGACTATCCAGCAAAGGTTACAATCTTAGGACCAAAGTCTTGGTGATAATTTTATATATGGTGTTGCCCAGGCTAATGGGGTGGAAATCAGCCATAGTTTCAGTGTTGCTTTTTTTGGGAATCAACGCAATGAATGTGACATTGATCTGCTTGAGAATTTTACTAGTCTTACAAAAGTTCTTGACAACAGTCGTGACATCGTAACCTACTATCTCCCAGAATTCTTGGAAGAAGGTAGGGGGAACCCATCTGGCCTTGACACTTTGAAAGCCCCCATCGAGAACACAACCGTCCTGACTTCCTCCTCAGTGATAGGCTTCAGTAACCCCTTGTTGTCTTCCTGCGAAAGGATAGAGGGAATACTGTCCAGAAGATTGTTTTCCTGTATACTATCAGTTCTATTTTTCTGCTCCTCCAGGAAGTTACGAAAGTAATTGGATGCAAGATAACCCAATTATCTATAATCATCAACTTCCCTGTTATTTTCATCAAGCAGCTTAGTGATTTTGTTCCTCTTTCTGTGTTTCATAGCCGACTGGTGAAAGAAGGACGAGTTCCTATCTCCCTCCTTCAACCATTGCACCCTACACTTTTGTTTCCAAAATATTTCTTCCTTCCTGATAATGTCCTTGAGGTTTTTAATTAACTTCTCTTCAGTGTTATACATGTCCTCACTCTTGTCCCCCTTAGCCATCTTATCTTGAACTTCCATAAGGCCTTCAGTGATGTGTTTTTTTTGGTGCAACACATTGCCAAAATAAAATTTATTCCAACCCTTAACTTTGTTTTTGACATAAATAAGCTTTTGGGTGAGTCTAAACATAGGAGATCCATGAACCGAGATTCTCCACCATTTTGCAATGCAATTTTTAAAGTCAGGGTGAGAGGCCCACATTATTTCATACCTGAACGGGAAAGGACCCTTAGGGCCACCTTCAGTCTAGGAAAGAAGCTGGGCGTTATGATCAGAAATGGTGCGAGGAAGAGCTAAGAGGGTAGAGTTTTGAACCAAATCCCTGTTAGAAGAAACCAGCATTCTATCCAACTTTACCTGAATCAGTTGATCTCCCCTTCTTATGTTGGTCCAAGAATAGGGATGGTTATTAACCTCCATATCCATAAGCCCAGTCTGCCTTAGGAAGTCCACCAGTTCCACCATGCTGTCAGAGTAGTCCATATTGCCCCTTGATTTTTTTGAGGGATAAAGTGGGGTGTTGAAATCTCCCCCTAACATCCACAAAGTCCTTCTCTCATCATTTATTTTGGATCTTAGACCTTCCCATAGTTCCTTCCTAGCATTTCTAGTGTTGGGGGAATAAATGTTGATCAACTTCCAAGTTTTCTTGTTCATTGTGCATTCAATTTCCAGGCTATACTTACTGTGTGAGTAGTAACACCCCGAAGAGTTGTATTTGTTCCACATGGTAACCAGACCTCCAGAAGCTACTGTAGAGGGACTGATAATGTAGTCGACCATAAGCCAGATATTATTGGCTATTTTTCTAAAGTTTTCCTCAGACATTTTGACTACCTGAAGAAGAATGAAATCCACCTTATTGTCAAAGATACAACTTCTTATCATGAGTTGTTTATGGGGGTTGTTGAGCCCTCTCACATTCTAGGTGATAATATTCATTTGCGGGGTCTTTTGGAGATAGCCTCTAGAGTGCTTTGTCTGCCATAGGTGATTTCCTTGGTCACTTCCCTGGTTCTAGTTTCTCACAGGGATAACCTCCCTACCCTTCCTTCAGTCCCCACATCTATAGATTTCTTATTGTGTCCTTTCCCTTTCTTCTTGGGAGTGATCCATCCCTATTAGTTACTAGTACTAGCCCCAGGGGAAAGAACCCTATCTGGTGATAGAATAGACTTCTCTGTACTTCCCTAGATAGTAGTTTGAGTTCCTTTTGTCCCCAAAGCCTCTAGACCAACTGACTATCCCTGAGTAGCCCTTTCTTCTCCAAACAAGGGAGGGGTTTTCTTGTTGGGGGTTATGATTTCTCCATCTTCGGTCTCATCTGAGTCTAGGAGGGAGTCTTTCAACTGCTCATGTAGATCTACTTCGAGATCCTGTTATAACTCAGGCTAATGGGGCTCACTGGGAGGAGCAAGAGGGATTTCCACTGAGTCACACAGACCCTGGTTCCCATCTAGAACCGTAGTCCTGATGGGGGACTTAATAATTTCAAGCAAGTACTCTTTGAATGGGTAATCTTCCACCGCGTTCTCATCTTTCGTGACTTGTTTATTTTTATGAGGCCTTGGTTTCTTGCATTCAATAATAAGGTGCCCCTTTTTAGAGTAGTTTTGGCAGAAGGTAGTAGAGTTTTCATATGTTATTTGTTGTTCCCAACAACCGTATTTAGACTTTAGCTTAATAGTATTAGGTAGAGTCTTATGAATGTCTACACTAACATAGAATCTAGCAAATACCAACCTGGTTTTGTGTTTGGTGGTGTTGTCCAGAGTGATAAGTTGCCCAAAAGAGTTGCCAATTCAAGTAAAAATCTCCTCATCCCAGAACTCCAAAGGAAGTCTAGAGAGTCTGACCCAAACTGGAGCTGACCTACTGAGCTCCATTGCCGCATCAAAACTTAGTTTCCAGCACCCTAGGCAGAGGTTGTGTTTGTCATACATCCATGGCCCTCCTGCCAATATCGTGACTAAATCTTCTCTAGCCATGAACTTAAAGAGGAATAGGCCACCCGACATGGCACTAGTCAGGACGCTACCTTTTAGGTGTCATCTAGCAGTCACCCAACATCTAACCATGTCGATGTTGGGCCTTAGAGCTTGGAACTTACCAACCAGGGAGAGTTCCAAGGAGGAAGTTATTTTGTCCATCATCCGGTCTGGGATCTGGAAGTCCGTTCCATTCTCAGGTTTTGACTGCACCAGGGCTTCAAAAGCTTCTACAGGCCTACTAGACTCCCCTAGCAGGACCTGTTTCCAAGCCTTGGGGTCTAAGCCGGAGGCTAGGGAAATGGGCTCATTAGTATTGACCGAGACAGTACCGACATTAGCAGGAATCTCTTGCGGGCCCAGAGGGGGGGCAGGGGGCCCCCTAGGCTAACGACCTCCATGAGCGAAGCAGGTTCAAACATTATTCAGGGCGGGAAAGTTGCAAAGCGGGAAAAATGAGAAAATATATATGTTAGTTGTACTTACGAAAAGTAATATTTTAGTATTTTAGATATTTGGTTTACTTCTTAAATGTTGTCATAAATATTAATTTTCATTTTTCTAGGAAAAAATAAATAAATTATTTCTTTCTTGCTAGTTGATTTTTATTATATATCTTGATATAATTATGATCCTTTTAATTACTTATATTTAATTTATATGATTATATATATGTTATTTTATAAAAATTATATTTTAATTTATTATTTGTTTAATTAAAAATCTAATAAAGTTATAGCAACCCTTGTATAATCACAAGTTTGTTGTAACTTGGTAAAGGAGGAAGGGCAGAGTAATTGCCTGCCAGCAGCAAATGCAAAGAATTGTTAAAAAATTTAAATCTTTTCTCCAACTTTTGCCACCTACAAGAAAATTAAAGACATCTGTTAAGAATTAATAAAATTTGGGAGATATCTGCTGGAAAGAAAGAGGAAAAAGAAGAACAGGATAGAAAACTTTGGGGAAATTGTTGGAGAAACTTTCATGAAGTCTCAGAGTATCAATTTGGATATTCACTTCAATCTGGAGGTATTGTATAAGATTTTTCTAATTTTATTTTACATTGTAAATGGTGAGAATTTTTCACACCTTTTCAAAATTTTCTATATTAGTAGAATTCAAGGATCCTTCAGTCGCATGAAGTTTCAAGGGAGTCATCAATAATGCATAGCAGTCACATTTTCAGTTTTAGCTCGATCTATGGAGGCACAAGCTATTGTTAGTGAGAGCGGCATATGGAAAATATATGGATCTAATAAAGTGTAGTCATTAAATCCAAAGTGCAAGTTTTAGAAGCTACCGGTGCATCAATATAAAGATCATGCATCAATATAAAGGCACATGATATAAAAGTCAAAGCCACTAAAAGTGGTGGTCAAATATGTGAAGGCGCATCTATACAAGACAAAGCAGCTGCCTCATTCCAGAATAGAGGCTCGGCCATTATTGTATGGCACTGCAGATATTCTAGGCAGCCACATTCAAAATAAAGGCATAATATATAACAGAATGAAGGCTCCCCGGTTATAATGCAACTAAATTATATGGTGTTGGCACTGCCAAATCACAAAGAACTATCAAATTAGATAACACGCTGCCACCATTATCAACTTAGAGGATCAACACAATGAATGCGCATACATTATATGGCATGGCGTGGCTTATATAGGTGCGGTCCATAGAATCTATGAGTCTATAAATGATGACACCATCAGTGATAAAGATGGCACGCAGCATTGCACAAAGTCGCACTGCCCAGCAATATAAAGCCTCAGCTATTATTAACTATGGCATATCTTTTTAAATAGTGTACAAGAGAGAGAAATGACGTAGCCTGAGTCATAATCATAGCCATTATAATAATGGTGTGAGGTTTAAGAGCGCCACCTTCTAAATGTTAGTGAAGTCCCTAAGGAAACGCAGCCAGTAGATAGGGAGTATCAGCCATTATAACAAAACAACAAGCTTCCACCGTTCATCTGAAGGCACTGCCAAAATCAATGGACGTGGCATGTTAATAGAGAAGGAATGGCAAGCATTTATATAAGGAGATGCTCAAGATAGGGGAGAGAGGTGCAAGCCTGAAAGGAAGTTTCAGTCTCTTTCGAACTGAATTAGGCATACACAATGAAAAAAGGCAGTGGTGTTGTAGATATATAAGGAAACTACAGTCAATAAAGCAAGCCACCACCATAAGGAAGGTGCAGCTCAGGCAAGGAGCTTAAAGCACATGGAATCATCCGCAGCATATTTTAGCAAAGGCGCTCAGCCATGAATAGATGGCATAGCCATTCCAATTCAAAGGCAATCTTAGCATCTATACAAAGTGGTGATCAAATACATGATGGGAACGTTGCCTGTGAAAGGAAGATTCGATCAACTGAAGGAGAATGACTCTCATCTCAAGAATGAATGCTACCAGCATTCAACACCATGGCAACCTCATTCACATGGCACAGTCTAATACAAGAATATGAATCAAAGGTGTGACCTTTTTGAAGGCAAGCATATAGATTGTGAGGTATATCCTGTAGAGAAACATGATGCTAGTCTTATATGGTTCTCACGCAGCTAGTATAGGTTTGCGAAACTATGGCTAAAAAATAAAGGCTCACATCAATGTTAAATGATGGCACAGTGTAAGAAATGAGATATCATTCTGGTAGAATGAGGATGCTACATATTCAGGAGGAATGAGGTTGCAACCAGTCATGAAAATCGATCGCAAGCTAGTCTGATTTCAAATGTAACAGGTAAATATGATGTGATGCCATTGAAGAGAAGTAGAGAAACTTAGACCTTCAATAGAGGTGCAGGGTATATAGGAGAGTCACAGGACAAAATGAAAACAGAGACATAGGCATCGTCAAATGCAGTAATGAATCCAACAACTCATGAAAATTTGAGAGTTTACAAAGAGAAGGCTCACTTAGGAAGCCGCAGAAGCCACCACGTGGCTCAACCGCGCTCATTTGAAGGCGAGAAATGAGATTTCTATCGTAGAGGAGAGTCATGCTTCCATGTGGAGGAAGCAGAAGAGAGATAATGGTTTCTCTTTACTTTATTTAAAATCTTTTAAAAGGTTTTAATATGGGAGTCACGTGAGCCTTAAATAAGATGAGTCATCATTTTTGTAGAATCTTTTATTAGATATGGTGGGGCCCTCCTCTAATATTAAAGAGTCTCTTTTAGATTTCTAAGCCTATGAAGATTCAAAATTAGATTTAAATAAAGATGAAGAGTCTATTATTAAAAGAGTCAAGTGGGTTGCTCTATAATGAAGTGAGTCTTTATTAAAAATAACAGTTTAATAAAGGTGGGTCCCTCAAAGCAATAAAGCTGAAGCTTTATTAAAACAAGACTCAAATAACTCTTATATCTCATTTGACCCATATAATTTTTATATATCTCATAGGGAGATTTCATATGCAGCCCTAAAATCAATAAGCTCCACTTTATTTCACGACAGGCAAGCAACGGAAAGAGAGAAGAGCGGGAGTTTATTTTTTCACACAGGTAGAAGCAACTGGAAGATGTGGCTCAAAGGGGCAAAATAGAAAGAGGAGTTAACTGAAGATACAGTTACCAGAACCAGATTTTGCGAGATTTCTGTTGGAGATTTTTCTGGGCAGTTGGAAAAGGGTTTCTTTGGCTTCTGGGTTATAAATATCAGAGATCCGAGAATGAAATAGAGATATAGCTTGGAATGATTAGAGAATTTGTAGCAGCAAATTAGAGACATTTTTTGGCCTCAGCAGGTGCTTCTTATGAAGGATTTAAATATTGTATATTGTGCAATTTTGCCTCTGTATTTTTGCTCTCCCTCAAACAATGAAGAGAAAGTGGTGCTTTGTGCAAATCTGAATTTGTCTTTGATTCTTGCTTCTTGTTTTCTGTTTCTATGCCTTTGATAAATTTGATACAATATGCTGGGTAATTAATCATGCACTCTGCTCTTTAGTTTTACCAATCAATCTATTAGGGTTTAATCATTGTGATGTTGGGTATGTAATGAATCTGGCGCATCGCCTTAACAGATTAGGTATTTTGTTTGCAATCTTGTTTTTTTCTTCCCTTTTCCCACAAACCCCAGAGAAGAACCAGCTTCTTTAAAATTTGGAGGTTATTCTGAGAGTCAATCGCATGTTCTCAGAATTTCCCATGTTGGTGATTAACCTGAAAATTTAAACATCAACAGTTTTTAGCATGCACGGTGGGACTAGAATCAAATACTTTGGTCTTTGTTTTCATTAAATCTTTGCCCTATATTTTATGGTTTTGGTGGAAAATCACAAAAAATATCTGCTCATGGGAGCATGAATCTTCCACCTAGTGACTCTACTGGTGACTCTTTCTCAAGTCTTTACCTCTGCAGATCATGGCGGCCTTAATTATTTTTGTGCAACACAATATTCCTACAAGGAATTTGCCTTTTGTGACTTGGGAATCAAGTCCTCTACTACTACAACAGGGTCAAGTTCCTAAGGCATTATGGAAAGCATTGCCTTATTTTCTTGGAGATGGTTATGTTTGTCCTGCCGATCACATTCAAGATGTGGCAAATTTATGCACCATACACAATGTCACAGCTGAACATGAGGCCCTCTCATTGTTGGCATCTTCTCTCAAGGGCAAAGCAAGGGAATGGTATAAAGGTTTGCAGCCTAGTTCAATCATAGGATGGGATTAGCTAGGAGAGCTCATTTACAAGCAATTCCAAGAAAGGATAGATGTCAGCACCCTCACTCAAAATCTCATCATAATTAAGAGGCACCCTATGGAGAACATGCTTGATTTCAATGAAATATTTGATAAGGTATGGAAAAAAAATTTAGTTGATGTGAGACCTCCTCTAGTTTTTGCATTTCTGTATTATTTGAAGGCTCTAGACCCTAAAATATTTGTCATGATACAAGCCCTAGGAGGTGAAACCCTACCCCAATCATATAATCTTGCTATTAGAGCTGAAAATAACCTCATAGAGGCTGGTAAATTGTCTCCTCTGCCCTTAAAACCATTATTCCCTCATGCAAATGTCTCGTCTCAAGTTCTTCCTTGTAGCCAAACGCATAATTGTTCTGGTCCACCCTCCCTCCCTACTGATTTGCCAAATCATAAGGAGATGTTAGAGGTAAAAGAACTTATAAAAACCCTCAACCATGAGCTCAATGAGCTAAGAAACCAAGCTTTGTATCATGCTAATCCAATTATCATGCCTCAAAGTCCTTATGGACAACAATATCAATGCAGTCAATTTATTGAAGAGATCCTCCCTCAGGCACATAATAGACCCAATTATTTTGAAAATTGTGCTTTACAAGCCTCTGTGGCTACAAATCAACCAGTAGAAGTCACAGATCAGGTTCTTTGTCATTTTGATATCAAAAAAAATTTGAGTCTCAAAGATATAAATACAAGAAAGGAGGTAACTCATGTTTATCCAATGTCCCTAGCCAGTCCTGAGCATCATGTACATGCGGTGAGGTGTAATTCAAAAATTTAGTTAACAGATGAAGGAGATTTAGAGGATGATTATGACTTGACCCTTCTAGAAGCTAAAAGGTACTTAAGAAGGGGTTTTGAAGCTGAAAAGTACTGGGTGATGGAGAATGCAACATCTGAACCTCATCTTGAGGGAAAAAATGTAAAGGACATTTTTGCAGAGTCTAAAAGGGGTGACTGCTTTTATTTTTGTCATGAGTTTTCACACCTTAAAGGAGATAGTACAGATATTCTTGAGCGATTGGAGCAGCAGAATGAGGATTTATTCTCAATTTTTCAATAAGGGTATCAAATTCTTGATGGAGAGGACCCCACCATTGAGCAAATGAATTGCTATTTTGCAAAGCCTTTGGTAGCGGATCAAGAAAATTTTGAAGAAGAGGTATTTGCAGGCATTGATCTATTTTCCATTTTTGAAAATGAGTATTCTCTTCTTCTTGATGAAGACCCACCAATACATGAAAAGATTCATAACGATGAGGACTCAAAGGACGTTGGTAATGGTGAAGATTTACATAGGAAGCTGCATCATACTCCATTCTTTTTGCAAGAAGAAATCCCAATCAAATTCAAGACTATTATTGGTAGCTCCATCACTTGCACACCTAATTTTGATGCTATCTTGAGTCATGACCCTGTAGTAAATCAGACAGGAGAAGTCACCGATGAGGCCAAGATCAAAAAAGCTTTCACATGTCAACAAAGAGGTGAACTCCAACACTTGATTTTCCCTTCCTAGCCTCCGCTGAAGCAAGAACAACATATAGATCAACCTGAACTGGTATTTTCATGCCAAGGAGGAGTCTCCAGAAAGAAGGAAGGTGAAAAGGTACAAGTTCTTGTTATTCTTCTTCATACATTTCATTTGGTCAATTCTTAGTTCAATGTGGATTTAGTGGACCAGAATCATTACATACAGAAGTTATTTTGTTGTCCCTATCAATGGGCATGTCCCTATCAGTCTAATTTGAATGTAGTTTATATTTAGTGTTTAGAATAAGTTGCATCTACAACATACATTTCAGTTTCAGTCTGTTTGCTTTCAATAAGTCTCAGCTGCAATAAAGGATGAGAGGTAAATTTATGTGGTTCAGCTCTATGTTAGTTTTAAAGGTTTCAGTCGTCATCAGTTGATCTCAGTTGCAAAATATCAATTATGTTTGGTTCAGTAGTGTTTCAGTTTCAAAATCATGCATTTTCTAGACAATTGTGTATTCGTTTGGTTGCACAAATTTTGGCTACAAATGTGTCTTCAAGGTGCTGGTTTTTCAGTTTCAACATATTTGACTCTATGCCCACTGGATAAGACTTTGGTTTTTGAAACCAAAGATTCTGGGGTTCGCAATGAGCAGGCCCATTTCCCAGCTAGTCACCAAGAACTGGTGAGAATTTTTCACACCATTTCAAAATTTTCTATATCGGTAGAATTCAAAGATCCTTTAGTGGCATGAAGTTTCAAGGGACTCATCAATAATGCATAGCAGTCACATTTTCAGTTTCAACCTGATCTATGGAGGCACAAGCTATTGTTAGTGAGAGTGGCATATGGAAAATATATTGTAAAGGATCTAATAAAGTGTAGTCATTAAATCCAAAGTGCAAGTTTTAGAAGCTACCGGTGCATCAATATGAAGATCATGCAGTCCTTTATATTAAAGGCACGTGATATAAAAGTCAAATCCACTAAAAGTGGTGGTCAAATATGTGAAGGCGCATCTATAAAAGATAAAGCAGCTGCCTCATTCCATAATAGAGGCTCAACGATTATTGTATGGCATTACAGATATTCTAGGCAACCACATTCAAAATAAAGGCATAATATATAATAGAATGAAGGCTCCACAATTATAATACAACCAAATTATATGGTGTTGGCACTGCCAAATCATAAAGAACTGTCAAATTAGATAACACGCTGCCACCATTATCAACTTAGAGGATCAACATAACGAAGGTGCATACATTATATGGCATAGCATGGCTTATATAAGGTGTAGTCTATAGAATCTATGAGTCTATAAATGATGACATCATCAATGATAAAGATGACACAAAGCATTGCACAAGGTCACGCTGCCCAGCAATATAAAGCCTCAGCCATTATTCACTATGGCATATCTTTTTAAATAGTATACAACAGAGAGAGATGATGTAGTTTGAGTCATAATCACAACCATTATAATAATGGTGTGAGGTTTAAGAGCGCCACCTTCTAAATGTTAGTGTATTCTCTAAGGAAACACAGCCAGTAGATAGGGAGTATTGACTATTATAACAAAACAACAAGCTGCCACCGTTCATCTGAAGGCACTGCCAAAATCAATGGACGTGGCATGTTAATAGAGAAGGCATGACAAGCATTTCTATAAGGTAGTGCTCAAGATAAAGGAGAGAGGTGCAAGCCTGAAAGGAAGTTTCTGCCTCTTTCGAATTGAATTAGGCATTCACAATTAAAAAGGCAATGGCATTGCAGATATATAAGGAAACCACAGTCAATAAAGAAAGCTGCCACCATATGGAAGGTGCAGCTCGGGCAAGGATCTTAAAGCACATGGAAGCATCCGCAACATATTTCAGCAAAGGCGCTCAGCCATGAATAGATGGCATAGCCATTCCAATTCAAAGGCAATCTTAGCATCTATAAAAAGTGGTGATCAAACACATGATGGGAGCATTGCTTGTGAAAGGAAGATTCGATCAACTGAAGGAAAATGACTCTCATCTCAAGAATGAACACCGCCAGCATTCAACACCATGGCAACCTCATTCACATGGCACAGTCTAATACAAGAATATGAATCAAAGTCGTGAGCTTTCTGAAGGCAAGCATATAGATTGTGAGGTATATCCTTTAGAGAAACATGATGTTGGTCTTATATGGTTCTCACGCAGCCAGTATAGGTTTACAAAACTATGGCTAAAAATAAAGGCTCAGATCAATGTTAAAGGATGGCACAGTGTAAGAAATGAGATATCATTCTGGTAGAATGAGGATGCTACATATTCAGAAGGAACGAGGTTACAGCCAGTCATGGAAGCTGATTGCAAGCCAGTCTGATTTCAAATGCAGCAGGTAAATATGATGCGATGTCATTGAAGAGAAGTAGAGTAACGTAGACCTTCAATAGAGGCACGGGGTATATAGGAGAGTCATAGGCCAAAATGAAAACAGAGACACAAGCACCATCAGATGTAGTAATGAATCCAATGGCTCGTGAAAATTTGAGAGTTTGCAAAGAGAAGGCTCGCTCAGGAAGCCATGGGAGCCACCATGTGGCTCAACCGCCTCTCATTTGAAGGCAAGCAAGGAGATTTCTATCTTAGAGGAGCACCATGCTTCCATGTGGAGGAAGCGGAAGAGAGATAATGGTTTCTTTTTACTTTACTTAAAATCTTTTAAAAGGTTTTAATATGGGAGTCACGTGAGCCTCAAATAAGATGAATCATCATTTTTGTAGAATCTTTTATTATATATGGTGGGGCCCTCCTCTAATATTAAAGAGTCTCTTTCAGATTTCTAAGCCCACGGGGATTCAAAATTAGATTTAAATAAAGATGAAGAGTCTATTATTAAAAGAGTCAAGTGGGTCGCTCCATAATAAAGTGAGAGTCTTTATTAAAAATAAGAGTTTAATAAAGGTGGGTCCCTCAAAGCAATAACGCTGAAGCTTTATTAAAACAAGACTCAAATTACTCTTATATCTCATTTGACCCATATAATTTTTATATGCCTCACGGGGAGATTTAATATGCAGCCCTAAAATCAATAAGCTCTAAAATCAATAAGCTCTGTTTTATTTCATGATAGGAAAGCAACAAAAAGAGAGAAGAGCGAGAGTTTGTTTTTTCACGGAGGTAGAAGCAACTAGAAGATGCAGCTCAAAGGGGCAAAACAGAAAGAGGAGTTAATTGAAGATATAGTTACTAGAGCCAAATTTTGCGAGATTTCCGTTGGAGACTTTTCTGGGTAGTTGGAAAAGGGTTTCTTTGGCTTCTGGGTTATAAATATCAGAGATCCGGGAATGAAATAGAGATATAGCTTGGAATGATCAGAGAATTTGTAGTAGTAGATTAGAGACATTTTTTGGCCTCAGTAGGTGCTTCTTATAAAGGATTTGAATATTGTATATTGTACAATTTTGCCTCTATATTTTTGTTTTCCCTCAAACAATGAAGAGAAAGTGGTGCTTTGTGCAAATTTGAATTTGTCTTTGATTCTTGCTTCTTGTTTTATGTTTCTATGCCTTTGATAAATTTGATACAATACGCTGGGTAATTAATCATGCACTCTGCTCTTTAGTTTTACCAGTGAATCTATTAGGGTTTAATCATTGTGTTGTTGAGTATGTAATGAATCTAGTGCATCGCTTTAACAGATTAGGTATTTTGTTTGCAATCTTTTTTTTTTTCTTTCCTTTTCCACAAACCCTAGAGAAGAACCAACTTCTTTAAAATTTGGAGGTTATTCTGAGAGTCAATCCCACATTCTCAAAATTTCACATGTTGGTGATTACCGTGAAAATTTAAGCATCAACAGTAAATACAAGGATTCTTTAATAAAAATATTTATCCTATTTTTACCAAAGGATAATTGGGTTATGTTAAGGAAAATCTATGTAGCTGTCCCCAAATTTGGAATGGATATTTGGATATTAAGAAACAAATCACAACTTTCTAGTTATTTAATCAATGAATCATTACATCTATGCTTTCTAGTGTAGTTTGTATAATCAGGAAATTTCAAACAATTTTAGCATTACTTCTGGATAATTATGAATCTTATTTTTTAATGATTTGGGTTAATTGGGAAGATATCCAGTTATTATTTTCCATTGCTAGGGAATTTAGGCAAAACCCATTAAATCTGGGTACATTTTAGATTATCTTCTGTACCTATCTTTTGTTGCAACATAAGGAACCAATAACGGTTAATTATTTTTGCCTCATATTTTATGCTTTGGGTATATTGGGCATTAAATTTGGAATAAAGTCTTTTCTAGAGTTGGGAGGAAAAGATAGTCACCTAGATAAATTTTTGCATCATTTATATGTCTAACCATAAAATCCTACAGGGCGACTGCATTTGATGTATGATCCAGTTGAAAGAAATAAAAATAAAGGAAATCTTTCTTTTCCTGTGTATAGAGCGACCCATTGGGAGGAAGCTTTCCTATCTTAGTTTTTCCTATGTAATGAGAAATAAATTCAAATTAATGCTTTCTCCTTTATGGCAGGGCGGCCAAAATACGGAAAAAATGTTTAAGTTTAAAATTTTGTGGGAATCTCCATTATTCCCTTGAGTTAGGTGGTTGGATATGATGTGATTTGCAAGTTTAAAAGTTTAAAAATTCTCCATTTTTTAATAAAAAGGGGCGGCCAAACAAGAGTATGGTTGCGCCCCATAAAGAGGGGCGATCTTCTTCCACAAATTTGCATAGTTAAAATCTCTTTTCAAAAGTCTTTAAATTTTTAATCACTTGACCCCGATTAAATTTTTAAAAAGAACCAATACACGTAAAATACCAACCTAATAAACTAATACAAATGCACCAATACATGTTCACAACTCCAATAAATTAATCAATGAAATGAAGACAAGTGCACAAATGTGATGGCGAGAAGTTACTGGCACATCATTGCGCATGTATGGGGCGACATGTTGAAATGACACTTTTTCAACCCATGTGCACATAACGCGTCGTACAGTGAAATGTATAAGTGCCCAGAAGCTGAAAGAACAGCTTTAAGCTCTTCGGTTCCATACTGAGAAACCCAAAAAAAATGTAGAAATCTGATATTTCTAGCTATGAGCTTGACGTGCGCGAAGTTAGGGTGGGCGACTACTGTCACCTATCCCCGAGATGCCCATAAAAACTCTTTCTTATTTTTAAAAAAATCTTAACTATGCATTAAGGAAAATAATGGCTTATCAAAACAATATGATTAGTTTGATTTTGAGTGTATGTATTTGAGTTAATTTAAGAGTGGCTGAGTGGATTAACAAAATTGTCTGAGTTTGATCATATATGATTTGTAATTATTATTTTTTATATGTTTGAACACCATTTACTTGAGTTCAGGAAGAATTAGAGAATGTGTCTTTTACTTTAAATATCATGATAATTTGATCACAATAAAATTTCTAGAAAAGATTAGAGGATGTATAACCCTAGAGATATTATGTGACTAAGATTTGTTGAATTTGGAAATTGTTTCCGTAAGAGACTTAATTTTATTTTCATAGAAATGGCATGCATTGAAGCGGTGCTATTTTCTTAAAAATTGCTTTAGCCAAAGCTACTAACTCAAATGATTAGGAAATGAATTTTTTGAGTTTTCTTATTACATCATGATGTTTGAGGACTTTGCATAGCTATATGTTTGCTTGATAAGCATTAGGTAGAATGAATACATGTTAGGAACATCATGATAGCACAAATTTCATGCATGTTAGCCACAGTTTGCTAGACCCTTTGTAATGGGTCGAGCCTCCCTTATGGAGTAGCATGGGGAAGCTTATGTCTTCGTGGTAGGGTGAAATCATTCTGATGATGCTCTCTCTTCTTTAGGTTTGCGAAGAAGTATTTCACAAAGGGGATTCTAGAGAAATCAAAGTTATATTGTTACATCTTACATGTGTACTACGATGAAGATGTAGTATTATTGTTTAAAGGAATTAGTCATTAATGACATTGGTTATTGGAATTATATGAACTTGATCAATTCCTTGTATTGATGAGTACCAGGTAGAGATCACAAAAACATGCAATTATATCTCTCTTTCCTGTCCTAAAAACCATTGCATCCTTTGATTTGTACCTAAAGGATTGTTAAAAATCTTATTTAATTGTGTTAAATGCAGAAGTAATAGTGCATCAACTATTGGGATTAAATGGTTTCATGTTATGAGTTTTGACTGACAAAAATATGTAGGAACACCTTTTGAGTGTAGGAATCTTTTCACTATGAAGAATGAGGTCTTCAAGAGGCTCCGGAGATGCTTCTGTCAACTCCAGAGCTCTGCAACATAACTATTACAGAAGCTTTGAAGATGCTCTTGGCGCTCCGTAGTTCTGTAGAAGACATCAAAGATTCTGGAGGAGACTGCAGTATGGCATGCCAGCTCATATCCCACCTAAAATCTTGAGAGATAGGATGACTACTATTCCTGACCCTACTAGAGAAGAGTGACCACCAGTTGACTGCTTCTGCATAAATTGTAGAATCTTTAATAAACTACTATTTAAGTTATTTCCTCTTTATCAGCGGCCTCCACCGCCTGTTTGAACTCAAAGTTGAACTCGTATTTTAAGTGCCAACTTCAGTATCACTTTAATAATTTCCTTTAGTTTTGCATGACTCTTTTTAGAAGTAACAGTTGCATGTTAAAGATGTTATATAAAGATTTTTGTATCTGATACAAAACTAGGAGTAGAAGAATAACTGCAGAGATATTTTTATCAGAGAAATATATCTGATATATATGGATGGAAGATATAGAATAGGATATAGATTGATTTTAGAAAAAAGGCAGGAGATACTATGTTTTATTAATCATACTCTATTTTTTAAGGATCAAAAATAAAAAGAAGATAGTTCTATATTTGTATTATGAAGCATTAAGTTGGTCTTTCCTCCAAAGGTGTGGAGCAAGGGCCCACCCCCACCAAAGGAGCAGAGACTGGTATTTAGTAATTAGTTTTCCTACTTTGTTAAATTCTGAAATTGCTTAGTTAAGTTCACTATTTTGATAAATATTTAGATGAATTTATTGTTTCATTCTATTTACTATTTTCTCATATTTCTAATAAAGCAGGTTTTGTTTCAACAATTGTAAACTTTCATATTCTTAGATTAGATTTCTTTCGTGAAAGTAGCTAAATGCATGATTGTGAATAAATGAGTAGGTTTTGGTTTTTAGGAAGTAGTTTTAGGACTATTGATTAGCAGTTTCTTCTATAGACATCCATGGATATTGCCCTAGATTTGACAACTTAGATAATCATTCTAACTAAATGCAAGGTACAATGACCCTTGATATTTTTGGCGATGTTTCCAAGAATTGTGTTAGTAAAAATTCTAGTTAGCAGTTCTTAGAATAGGAAAATAATACATTTGCATGGTCAGGTCAAGAGATTCACAAGGTAGTCGTTAAGGGCATGGTTCGGTGGTAAAGTTGCTCTGTTGTAGTGGTAGCCACCAGAGCTCAAACCCCTGTTGGGCCAATGAGCTTGCAGGTTTTACGCCTTCGCTGGTCCAATGAGCTCATGGGTTTGAAGTGTTCTTATTTGGGGATGAGTCCCCCAGTGTTGTGGCCTCACCGGTTCATAGCTTCGGGCAGAAGAGTTACTGTGGAGCCAGAGGGCGTGTCGCACCAGCGTCACCAATCATGTTAAAAAGTTTACCAGGCACATTATTTTTAAAAAAAGATTCACAAGGTAGGTTTATTAAAAAGAAAAAACCCCAAATTCAGACTATAGGTGAAAGCAATGGGGAACAACAGAGAAGTATTGATAAAGAAAACAACTCATTTGACACCTTGGAAATATCACCACGTCCAAACATTCCTACATCTACCAATTACCATATACTTTCAGAATACCTCCAATGCTTACAAGAAGAACAAGAGCAAACCCAAGCATATCTTCAAGAAGAAACACCCCCCAAAGAAAATCAAATAGATCTAGTATCCATTGGAGATAATCACGAACAACTAGATCCTATGGGAGAAAGGGCACTAGAGAGAACTTTTTCTTATCCTATAGTCCTAGATCCCGAGGGCAATGTCCCTATGAAGAACATTTCTCCTTCAGTACTTTCAACCTTTAGTGGAATTCCTTCAGAGGATCTGGATCAATTCTTCTTTGAATTCAAAGTGTTGTGCCAAACCTATGATTACAATTTAGATAACCAAACACTAAAATTATTTCCCTCTACACTTAAAGATTCTACCATGAGATTGTTTATGGGATTAACTCTCGATTCGATATGTTCATGGGATCAGATAGAGACTATATTTCTAGACAAGTATCAGGATTACTGCATAATAAGTGATAGGAAGGAAGAGCTTTTAGAACCAAGCAGAAGGAGGAAGAGAGCTTAGAGGACTACTTGGACATATTCAACTTTGCCCTTCATAGATATGGCAATCCTTTGGAACATAATCTGGCTAAGGCTTTATTCTTGAGAGGGTTAGATAAAGAACCAAAACAAGCATTCGATTTGATCGGTAAAGGGAATATAAACAAACTAGACATGCCATTAATTGAGGAAATTTATAGGAACTATTCAAGGACATAGGATGGGGTTAGAGCACCAATGACTCTAAAGGGAAAGAATAAATAGGATAGTTAATGGAATAAACTACCAATCTAAAGATAGATATTTTAGTTCAACTAAACACTACTTTAGATGAGATTTAGGCGAAGAATAGAATAATTAAACCACTATTTATCTACTATCCCAGGTGTAAGAACAAACACCTCCTACGTGAATGTCCCTTAAACAAAACTGAAATTTATCAGATTTGTGATAAAAACCATCCTACCAACCATTGTGACCAAATCCCTTCTATGAAGAAGTTGACAAACAAAAATGTTCAAATAGAAGAGGAGTTGAACTATATTGGACAAAAACAACCTAGTAAATTTCCATACAACCAATATCAAAACCAACCTTCTTATAGAGGCCCTCCAAATTGGGGAGTTAATCAATGAAATTCACAATGGAATGGTCCTATAAACCCACCTCAATAGGGACCACAAGACTTGCAAAATCAAGACTGGAAAAATCAAGACTTGCAAAGCCAATAATGGTTGAATCAACCATGGCCTACCAACAGTGGTGATGATAGTTTCAGCCCTAGTTTGGACCACATAACATGTGTCAACAGTGGGGTTCTTTACAAGGTTATAACTAGTCATTCCAAGGACAACAAAGGTGTTTTCCAAATCAATAGCAGGGGCTCTTAACTGGTCCAAAAAATACACCAAATCAGTCCCAAAATGAACCGGTTAATCAGCCACCCCTACATGCTCAACTTATAGCAAATCCCAAACACAATAAATGAGGAGTAGCATTTTCCCTAATTGGTCACAAAAATATGGTTGAAATAAATGCTATTCATTTAAACAATCTCTAGCTACGTTCAAGAAATGCTTTACCAAGACCATCTCCTCCTGTGATTGTTGAAATTATAGATGAACTGAAATCTTTAGATTATTTTAAACAACAACCCCAAGAAGAGATTACTTTCAATAGAGTGCTTAGAAAACAACTAGTAGGTACCTCTGAAGTTCCTCCAAAGATACACTCTAGAGCTTCTCTAGAGACTAAAAAATAAGCACCATTTCCTGAATGACTCAAAAAAATTGCTCCTTAAAAACAAATTTTGTCCATAGAAATTTAGCCTATCACTAAGTCTAAATTGCTTCAAGAAATCAGATAGTTAAACATGGAAATTCCACTCATTCAAGCCATTAGGGATGTCCCTGACCTCAACCAGTTTATTAAACAGAATTGTGTCAAGACCCAGGGTAGAAAGAAGAAATTTTCCAAAACTATCCAGGAGGATGGTAAGGTTGTTGACCTACTAGTTGGAGAAATGCTCCTCCTTAAGTATGGTGACCCTGGTAATTGTGTCATCACAGTCTATATCTCAAGGGTTGAAATATCAAATGTGCTAGTTGACTTGGGAGTAGTAACCAATGTTATGATAGTTCACACTTTTGACAAATTGGCTCTTACAAGTATTCAACCCACTTCCACAATTTTACAAACAACTAATCAGTCAATAGCAATCCCAAAAGAAGTGTTAATAGATACACCTATCATAGTGGAATCATGAGAATTTCCTATGGATTTCTTAATCTTAGAACTAAGAAATTAGAAAACTGCTTACCCCTTAATCTTGGGAAGATCATGGCTAGCTACCGCAGTAGCATCAATTTACTGTAGGACTGGGGATATGGTCATATCCAGTGGTTTCGACATGAAAAAAATCTCTCTATATCCTCCAACCAAGCCCTCCATGAAATATTCAAGTAAAGTCTGGATTGATGAACCCAATAACATAGAAAATAGTGCCTCTTTGGCTATGGTGACTATCACTGAACATCTAGGAGACTTAGGGGAAGATATTGACTTTGACACTCCTTAGGAAATTACTCATATCGTCATAGATAGCAATGTCACGAATTTTTCTGAGGATCCAAGAAGAGAATTTTTAGCAACTGCTTGCTATTCTTTGGCAAATGTTATACCCTGTGGTGAAACCTTCTACAAAGATATGCTACCTTCCACATGTTATTACCACACTCTTGTCCTCTAAACACAATGAAAAATGAGCATAAAATCGTGCAATCCATTGATCAGGATACCAAGCAAGTCATGGTTTTACCGAGAAAAACATTAAACATCAACACCAAGCTAACAAGAGCCAGAACTCATTAATATTCTGGTATCCATACTAAAGCTTTTGCTTGGGAATATGGATACATGAAATTCATTTAACCTAATATTTGCATTCATCATATCTATACTAAAGATGTTAAACCAGTTAGACAACCTCAAAGGAAACTGAACCCAACACTGAAGGAGATAGTAAAAATAGAAATAGAGAAATTGTTGCAAGCAAGTTTCATCTACCCCATCTCTGATAGTTAGTGGGTATTTTCTTTAGTCATTGTCCCTAAGAAAAATGGAAAGTGGAGAGTGTGTGTAGACTATAGAGAACTAAACAAGACCACTAAAAAAGACTATTTTCCCTTACCTTTCATTGATCAAGTTTTAGATAACCTAGCAAGGAAGAAGTACTTTTCATTTCTGGATGGGTTCAGTGGGTATAACCAAATTCAAGTGGCACTAGAAGACCAAGACAAGATCACTTTCACTTGCTCATGGGGCACTTTTGCATATAGAGTCCTCCCATTTGGCCTGTGTAATGCTCCAACTACTTTTCAAAGGGTTGTTTTAGCTATCTTTTCTTGAGTTAGCCAATGAGTATATGGATGACTTTACTGTTTATGGAAACACATTAGAAGAAGCCCTCCAAAATCTGCAAAAAAGTCTTGGAATGTTGTAAAAAGAATAATTTGTCATTAATTCATGAAAAAAGTGTCATGATGGTAGAACAGGGTATTGTTCTTGGGCACCACATCTCTGTAGAAGGAATTAAATTGGATACCAACAAGGTGAAGGTGATCAAACAAATGCCCACACCTAAAAATCAAACTAATGTTAGGAGTTTCTTGGATCATGCAGGTTTACTACAGGAGATTCATAAAAAATTTAAGTAGAATAGATGCCCCAATGTTTTCCCTCTTAACAAAGGACACTAAATTCCACTAGACAGAAGATTGTCAAAAAGCATTTGAAACCATAAAAGAAAAATTGGCAATCACTCTTGTTATGAGGGGACCTAATTGGAATTTGCCATTTCACATCCAAACAGATGCTTCAAAAGAGTCAATAGAAGTAGTCCTAGGATAGAAAGAAGAAGGGGGAGGTATGTATGCAATTTATTACATAAGTAAGAACTTACCCCTACTGAAAAAAATTACACTACAACAGAAAAAAAAATTCCTGGTTGTGATCTATGTCATTAACAAATTCAGACATTACATCACAGGATATAAAAACTTTATACACACTGACCATGCAACCATCAAATATTTGATGAACAAACCAGTTGTAGGTGCAAGAATTATAAGATGGTTATTGTTATTGCGAGAATTTGATATCACCATCAGTGATAATCTAGGAAAATTCAATTTAGTTGCTTATTTTGTCTAGATTGCATACACATGGAGAAAATCAACCTGTGGAAGATGGTTTCCATAATGAACATTTGTTTGTTGTTTCTTCCAGTACTCCATGGTTTGCTGATATAGTCAATTTCCTAGTTACAGGATTGTTTTCCTCACACTTCACCTCCAAACAGAAGAAGAGATTGGTAAAGGAATGTTTGTTCTATAAATGGTTGAATGGTTTATTATTTAAATGTGGGCCTGATTTTGTCATGCGTAGGTGTCTAAGAGCTAATGAAATTTTTGATGTGTTGATAGATTGTCATGATGAACCCACAAGAGGACACTACTCCTCACAAAGGACAATCCACAAAGTTCTAGGAGCTGGATATTACTGGCCATCCCTTCATAAAATGTGAAGAAATATGTGAGGCAATGTAATCAGTGTCAAAGAATGGGTAATCCTACACTCACAAATGAAATGTACTTACACCCTCAAATAGTCTTAGAACCATTTGAGCAGTGGGGTCTAGATTTTGTTGGCCCAATCTCACCAGCATTTGTAGGAAAGGAGTATATTTTGTTTGTACTAATTATGTGACTAAATGGGTAGAAGTTCAGGCATTACAGTTTGCTAGAGAAGAGAAAGTTGTTGATTTCTTGTACAACAAAATCTTCTTAAGGTTTGAAGCACCAAGAACTAGAGTTTCAGATAGAGGCACACAATTTACCTCTCAAGTAATACAAGCATTCATAGACCTCTACCGGATCAAGCATAGGAAGTCCTCACCATATCATCCCTAAGCTAATGGGAAAGTGGAAGTGACAAACAAAGAATTGGAGAGTATAATGACAAAGACAGTAGTAGTCAATAGGAAAGATTAGACAAATAGGTTGTATGAAGTTGTATGGGCCTATAACACTACTTGGAAGTCAACTATAAGGTTCTCTACCTGTGAGTTTATCTATGGTAAGAAGCTAATCTTGCCAATAGAATTTGAGCTTCAGACACTTAGGACTTCATGGACATTGGCCTCCCATTGACTATTGCATAGTAGGAGTGAATCTTACAACTAAATGACTTGGATGAGATTAGAATAGAGGAAATTCAGCAGATAGATAATCCAGCAATAGAGGAAGCAATGGCATGATCAACACATTAAGGAGAGGAAATTTCAAGTTGGAGACTAGGTTTTGTTATATGATTCCAAGTTCAAAGAATTCAAGGGCAATTAATAGACACACTTGATGGGACCATATGAAATCAAAGAGGTCTATAAGAATGGGACAACTCTATTGTCACCAATTGATGGTGAACAAAATACATTTTTGGTGAATGCTCATAGACTTCATCTTTACCAACATCCCTCCACCAAGGAAGAGTTTGTCAAAAATCTATCACATCCAGACTTATGTTGTGTAAAAGAGGTAAAACTCTTTTTCTAGAATGATAGTTGATAGTTCTACATTAAAAAAATAAAATAATGACAGGGATTGAAAACTAGTAAAATGGTGGTCCTTCTCCTAAAAAGAGCTGAAAACCAGCAAATGAAGGTTCTTTTCTTCATGCAGGAATCATTTAGGAGCATCTCCAGACTGACTACAACACCTTGTGACCACTTTGGAGCACCTTCGGCATTCATCTTTGTTGCTCATCTTACAAGCCAATTCAACATCTTTGATGCTCACACTTTGAATTTCTTAAAAGACATTTGGCAATAATATGAATGATAGCATAATACCCTTATGACTCACTTACATCATTCTTAAAAAGTGAACGCGTCATCAAGACACTTGTCATTCAGTCGTCGATGGTTTTTTCAATCATTCAACTAACGCAGGAAACCAATCATGACACCATTTGTTGATGATGGGAGATTGTCAAATCAATAAGCTACAGCTGTGGACCTTTCACATCACCTACTGTGGAGATTATGGAACATCATGTCAAAGGTCGCAGAGTAATGAAGCATCACACCACATCTTGCGGATATTGTGGCATGAACCTCTGACATGGAATCTAGTAATTACAACAATGTATTCAAGTATTACTCACTTTAACTAATTAATTAGGAGTTTATCAGTTGTTTTGGTATAAATCAATAATTCCTTGCATTGTCGTTTCTTTCCCAAGTAAACTCAAAAACTTGCCACATTGATTGAATGCATGTCAACCCATGAAAACACCTCTAGAGTGACATAACTCCCTCGATTAAAGGTACCAAACTTTAATTTATGTTTTTGCCCACTATCATTTCCTTCATGTGGAAATAATTACCTCCGTAGCTTTGAAACCCCAAGGGGCAATAAGCAAATTGAAAATGCTAAATCATTTCTTGTTGACGGTTATTAAAAGTTCAAAAATTTAGAGCTGAGGGTTTCAAAAGTTCAAAAATTCAAAGCTAAGGGTTTTAGTTCCAAGTTAAAAAATTTAGAACTAAGGGTTTTAGAAGTTAAAAAATTCAGAGCTAAGGGTTTTTGAAGTTCAAAAATTTAGAGTTAAGGGTTGCATAAGTCCAAAAACTCGATGCTAAGGGTTTTAAGAGTTGAGAATTCAAAGCTAAGACCAATTTGAAGTCTTTGTGTTGCATTGAACAACAACTTACAACATGGGCATTAAGAAGAAGTCAGAGTTAGAGTCAGCCCAAAAGCTTCTGTAGGACCAAGAATTGGCCCATATACTTAGAAATGTAGGGTGGCTAAAATTTATGGAGAAATTTGAGGAGTTCCAAGAAAAAGTTGTCAAAGAATTCATTGCAAATTTGCAAGAGGACAAAAGCAAAGTGAGGGGGTTTACCATTCTAGTGTCTTCCTCCATTATCAACACTATCTCAAGCATTCTAAAGGAAGGTGAGAGGTTCTACCATATCAAAACTTTGTATTCTGATTTTATAAAGAATTTTTCTATTAATAATGAGCCTGAAATTAAAACACATGTAAGTAAAGGGGAAGTTAAAGGAATCCTCTGTACCAATCTCCCTCACCCATGGAAATCCTTAGCTACTTGGTTAATGAAATATTTCACATGTGATGGACAATTTTCCATTGTTTTAGGACCAATAATGAAGATGATTATTTATTTAAGACATGGTCTGAACAACCCTGAACATAGAATAAACATGTCACATTTCCTATTTTCTGCCATAACCACCATGGTTGATAAGTATCAATAGGGAAGGGGGTAGGTTAAACATCATGGACTCATCTTTCTCATTATTAAACATCATTTTATCTCAAAAAGAGGAGGGGAGACTCAATTGTAGGCCTTTTTAGAAAGTGCCCATAAAGGAAAGAAAAAGGAGAAAAAGGGTACAATAAAAGAGTCATCCCCTTCTCAGGAAGAAGAAGAAAGGGATAAAACAGTCCCATTAGCATCTTCCCCAATTGCAGGGGAAAGAAAGAAGGGAAAGATGATCTTGAGAGGACAATCCTGTACTCTAGAACATAGCAAAGATAACACACCCATTGAGGGGTCCCCTTAGACCTCAAAGAAAATAAAAGGAAAGTTGATAATGACTAATGAACCTACCCCAAATCTAAAAAGGAAGGTTGAGAAGAATCCTCCCCAAACTCTAGAAGGGGAAGTTGAAAGGATGGCAATTGAAGAGCTTGTACAGACTCCAAAACCAAAACAAAGAGAAAGGAATCATAAGGAAAAGATGAAAGAGGAGATAATAGGTGAAGAAACTCCTCCACTGGTGAGAAGAAGCAAGAGAGGAAAAGTCACAAAATAAGGTCCTCAGGAGTGCCCTACTGAATAGACCTCCAAAGCACCTGAGATTACAGTGCATGAACCACAAAGCATCTCCTTTGAATCAAAGGAATTCCAATAGGCTCCGAAGATATAGGAACAACAAACACAACGAGTGCTCCAAAGGAGTAGGCGGTGGAGACACAAAACTTAATTGGAGAAGGATTTAGAGTTACTTGCTGAAGTACTCACAGAACTCTGGGCATAAGTTGTACCTGATATTACTTCAAAACACCATTAAAAAGGCCCATAGAGGATGAGCCTGAGCCTTCACTTGCCCATAACTTTGCTGAACCAAAGATAGAAATAGGGGAAGAAGGAAATGTAGAACAAATAGAAAAAATAGAGGTTGAGGTAGGAACAAAGGCTAAAGAGACAAAAATAGAGATAAGATTTGAGGCAGGGATCCCATCCCAAGCATTAGAGCACGGAGATATTGAAGTCTCCAAGGAACATGAGCTACAGGAGGAGATTGAAATTTTGAAAAGACTGCTTTGGGGGAAGAACCTTATCATCACATATATGAAGAAGGTCCTAAAGGAAAAATAAGCTATCAATGACAGTAAGGATCAGGAAATCAATAGCATGAAAGAGACCATAAAAGAGAAAGATGATGTTATCAAAGAAAAAGAAAAAGAAATTTTTGAAAAAGATGCAGAGAGGAAACAAACAAAAATGCAAATTTCTGAGGCAGAGGAGAAGTTCAAAGGGAAATAATCTGACTTTACTAATGCCACAACTAACTGCATTACTTTGATGGAGGCATTGAAAGAGAAGGCTAATAGTCAAGCTTGGGAGCTAACTAAGGCTAACAATAATTTTTTTGATCTAGAAGAGTTAATCAAGGAGCTGACTGTCAGACCATCTACAATAGATCAAAATACTCAAACAAATGTCTCCCTAAGGACATTTCAGTTGAATATTCCAAGGGCTTTGTATAACTGGGAGAAGAGGTGCAATGCCTTGGATGGTAATATTGCAATGCTTTAGCTATAAAGAGTAGTTTCTACATTAAGTGACAAAGTGAAAACATTAGAAGAAAGAGTAATTATGGTATCTACCTTAGCTTCGGATATACTCTCCTATAGGCCACTTAGTAGAAATTATACCATGTTCCTAAGGGAAAGATTCCTTCTCTAGAGGCTCTCACAAGTCATCTCTTGTCTTACAGAGTCCATAGAAAATGGACCTAACTTCATGAGATTATACATGCTCAGTTCTCCTAAAGAAAAATTTTCTCTATGAACTTTTCTTGCATAAATTCCTTTGAGATGAGCATAACACATTCTTTATCAACCTATTTGTGGGTGAGTGCCAATTAAGGGCATTTATGTCATTAATGAGGAACCATGAAATCTAGCTATAGAGAATGGAGGAACACACCATGAATATCAAGGATGTTGGATTGTTTATTAAGCATGAAAGCCCCACACCTATGGCTTTTAGCACATAGTTCAAGGCATGTGTTTACACCCCCAACTTATTGCCTTTGTAAAAATAGTATTTGAAAGCCTATGTCTTAGAGTTTGACCTATTTGTACAAACTTGCTAACAAGATCCTTATAGCATGTAGGGGAAGATGGAATAGTCTGACAACAGAACAGAAAATGAGGGAATTGGTTTCCCCAAAAAATATGAAGTGGTTTTTAAGGAAGGCCAAGGTTGTTGTAAGGCTAATTGAAAAATACAATCAAGACTGGGTGGGGATGTGTTTCAAGCCTCTCTTAATTATTGAACCCATGCCCATGTGGGCTGATCAGATGGAGGAAGCTAAATTTGAAGAATGGCTGGAGTAGGTAAATGAATTTCATGGTCATGCAAATACCAACCACACAAATTGGAGGACATTCCAAGACAACTATGATTTCACAAAGAAATTATATCAAATGAACAAGTCAAGGTTGCAGGACAATGTAGGAGGACTTGCAAATCCTTAACCTCAGGGGGAATGATGAGTGCCAAGTAGATCTCATAAAAACATGCAATTATATCTCTCTTTCTTGTCCTAAAAACCATTGCATCCTTTGATTTGTACCTTAAGGATTGTTAAAAACCTTACATAATTGTGTTAAATGTAGAAGTAATATTGCAACAACTGTTGGGATTAAATGGTTTCATGTTATGAGTTTTAACTAACAGAAATATGTAGGAACACCTTTTTGGGTGCAAGAATCCTTTCACTATGAAAAATGAGGTCTTAAAGAGGCTCCAGAGATGCTTTTGTCAACTCCGAAGCTCTAAAGATGCTCTTAGCGCTCTGGAGTTATGCAGAAGACACCAAAGATTCTAAAGGAGATTGTAGTATGGCATGCCAATTCATATCCCACCTAAAATCTTGAGAGATAGGATGACTACTATTCCTGACACTACCGACCCTACTGGAGAAGAGTGACCACCAATTGACTGTTGCTACATGAATTGCAGAATCTTTGATAAACTACTATTTAAGTTATTTCCTCTTTATCAATGGCCTCCATGACCTATATGATATGATATGAAATCTTGTAGTTTCATTATTATTGATGAAAACATTAATGATAATATCCATTTCCTTATTGCAAAATTTGATGATTAATGAAATCTTTTGACATCCTTATGATTTGAGGATCTTTGATGACTCAATTCATGCCTTTATTCTCATTTTTATGTGTGTTATTGAAGTGATGTTACACTTACTCTTGATAGATGTTGCCAATGACAAAGGTATACAACCATTTATGACCTTGTTGAAGATCTTTATAAAATGATTCACATAGAAATTGAAATAATGTATATTGTAACATGAAGATGCTTTGAAACCATTTATCATAATATTTAACTTAATGAATGTAACGATTCCACCAATGCAAGGAATGTGTCCTGATATACCATTCATGATTAAAATTCCCTTCCCATTGAGAAAAAGAAAATTTTGATTTAAGGAATACACTTCATTGTTGATAATAGATTGCATGAAGCTCCAAATCTATTTCATATTCTACCTCATCATATAAAGAGTGAGAATCTTGAAATGATTCTTTCCTATGTTAGTTGAATCTTGAACATCACACCAAACTTGCAATGCTATTTGGTGTATCCGTGATAGGCATTCTAAAAGTACTTAGACTCTTTTTCTAGCATTTGGATCCAACCTATGTTCTTGCTACAAAACTAAAATAAATTAATAACAATGCTTGTTCTAAAAATATAAAAAGAAAGGTCTACACTCTAAATATACTTTGTAAAGAATGTAGTTACAAATACAATATTGTAGTTCAATATAATAATATGAATCAATACAATTAGTTCCAAAAGAATTCATGGAATTAATTTGGAAGATAAATATTAATATAAAAATGACACATAGTTCATTCATAACCAATTTTACACATCTTATTTTATAGTTGGATGCTGCTAGGATATACAAAACCAACCATCTTTTGAATACAGTTGGTTTGATTTTCAACATTACTTGACCAATATTGTTTATTGCTAAAACCATTCTCATTTAGACATTGATTTTCTTCTTTTAAAGTTTGAGCAACCTTCTTCATTCAAATTGTGATCAATGAGAACAAAATGAAAGCATAAACATAAATCAAATGCAAAACAAATGATTATACCTTCCTTTTGACTCACAAATCCAAGAGGGAAGGAGTTGCACCCACGAGCTCCTCAGATTTTACCCAAGACTAGAATGTATGTGGATTGCTCAATGCTTTTCAACACAATAGGATGGGAGACAAGTGGATTCAGATAGAGATTGAGATGGGGATGAGGGATAATTTTGACATTATAATAGTAAGATGAAGGAGAGTGTGGAGTGATTTTGGCAGAGGTTTGATGCATGAAGAAGTCCCTCAAATGGCTTGGAGAGGGGTCTCATTTATAGAGTTTTTAGAAATGAGGATGGAGGGTGAGGATCAAAAGATGAGATCAAGGGCTACGAATAAAAGTAAATCTTTTATTCATTTTGGGAAAAAGGGTGACAAATGAGGTATGGCTGTGAAAGAATGGGAAATGAATTAAAAATTCATTTGGGGATAAGAGGTAATGAATGAGTATGGGGGTGGTAAGGGGTTTGTAAGAGAAGTAAATGTGATGTGTGATATATTTCTATTTTTTATTTGGAGGATGTGGGGAAGGGTGTTAAACTAGGTTTGACCACCCAAATGAGAGGTTAGGATTAATTAACATAGGTTTTGTTTAATTAATCCTAGGGCTAAGATGAGGTAGGCTAGGGTAGGTTAGGGTAGGTCAATTAGTAGGCTAGATTAATTAGATAAGCATGATTTATCTAATTAATGAGGATTAGGGAAAAGGAGAATTGAACTAAATAAATATTGGGAATATTTGTTTGATTAATGAGGGATAGTGTTGTAAGGTCTAGTGATAAATCAAGTGAGTTAATTGATCACAAGGGATAGACAGATGGTTAGAGATAACTTAATTAAATAAAATGAATTTATTTAATTAATAGGAGGGATAAATTGGTGTCGAGACATGGGAAATTGTTTTGTGAAGTAAGCCAATTTTAGGTGTCTACATTTGCCCCTCTTTGAGATGGTGTTGTGGCTAAGTAACATCATTTCAAAGAAGTTAAAACATAGAGTTGGATTGGATAGAAAAAAAATTTTGGCTTAGAAGAATAGGGTAAGGTTTTGGGGATAATTGGTAAGGGGGATGCCCCCTCGAGAGGATAGGCGGGTTGCAAGAACACGGTTGTGCTCTCGAAATGGATGGAACAGATTGGTAGAAGTGGTTGGAGGATAAGGGGAAAGATGAAAGTGTGATAATGGTGGGAGATTGATTGGTGGGTGATCATTGTGTTGAAAATGATTTAGAGCAATCCTAGGTTTGATATAGCAAAGTGGATATTTCACCAAGGTATAGAAGACCAGGGTGATGATGTTTATCCAACATTTACATGGACTGGGCACACAGACAAAGGGATGATCTCATGCATGCCCAAGATAGTACAACCTTGTCTAGATGAGGGAAGGGGACTCATAGCATAAGCCCTTAGTACACAAAAGGTATGATGGACCTTAGATGCATAAGGAGATCAATATGCTAGAACCGACCGTACGATCACAAGATATGAATACTAGCTTGGAGTAATGAAACCAACCCACAAGCACAACATACAAAAGCAAGACTATGCCCCACTCTAGATGTTTTCGCCACATACCATGATATAGTGAGATCAAGGTAGCTTTGATGTGATCTTGGAATAGGACAAAAGATAAAAAATCAAAAACGAAAAGACCAACGAACCAAACAAGTAGCCATTGTATCTCTTGCCAAGATGGATGATGATAGGATAGATTCTGCCTATCGTAGGAACGATATATCCTAAGGCAGGAATTGATGGATGATTGGATCATGCTTAGTTGATGTTGTAAGATTGGCTCAAGATATGATGGTGACAAGTTGTGGTTGATGTTGATTTGATAGTTGGTGATTTTGATTAAGGGATGATGCTTTGATAAGTGATGCGATGCTTGGATCTAGTGTAAGCTCAGCGGGTTAGATGGGTGCATCTTAGGTACCTGAGTACTGGAAACGTCCTTCGTATTCCAGACTGCCTACATACCCTATATCCATGGGATCAAGGCACATTAAGATGCGGGTGATGACGATATGTAGTTTTGATTTGTGATGATGATGTGTGATGATTAAGGATAGATGTGATGATGTTGGAAGATAATGTGTTGGAGGATTTGGGTGATTGTGACAATAATTATTTTTGGGATTTTGTGGATATTTTGATTTTTTTGGATTTTTAGATTTTGTATTGTTTTTGGATTTTTTAATTTTGTGATTTTTTGGATTTTCATGTTTTTGGAAAAGGAATGGTTTATTATGATATGGTTGCATTGGATTTCATTTGGATAACCTTTATGCTAGATACCAATGACAAGGGAACACCAAGTCTAGAGGTGAAGGTGACGGGGTTGGATAGGGGGATTGGCGATGAAAGGATAATGGATAGCTGATTCATGATAGATGAATGGACAAGTGATAGGGATGCATGTTAGATAGATGGAAGATAGGGATGAGGGATAGGATAGGTATGCATGATATATGGATAGGGGATTTTAGGATTTTCTCCAAGGACTAGGTTGCAAGGAATCATATGCCCCAATGCTTAGAATTTTGCATGGTGGGTTCATGTTTGAATGGATGGACTTTGCAATAGATGGATGTGTTGACATTTCTTCTGAATCAGCATTAGGGTTTGCCACTTCTAATGCACAGGCAAATTCAGGCCAACTGAATACAGGAGGTTGCGTGAGCTCCTCCCCTTCACTTCTGGTTCTGCCGCACCAAGGGGGGTATCCCTATAACTTAAGATGTAACCTTGACTAGCTCAAAGATAGAAAGATCTAACTTGACAACAACAGGCAGAATACTCTCATGTATGGACCAAGATCTGCATGATAGATCACAAGGCTGGCAACATTCTTGGACATGATGTCTGGTTGAGTATGAGAGTATGCAGGGGGTTCCTAATCCTACTCCTACAACTAACAGGTGGAGGTATGAAATGGTTTAATATGAATTTGGATGCAAAGCTGGACATGGTGTATAACACAAGAACACAGCATGATTGGTGCCTATCCAGGGCTTGGAGTCGGTAGACATACACCTGTGAATGATCAGCATGAATAGCTAAAACCAGATTTCAGGGGGATACACATGATATCTGCCTTACAGATATCTCCCAATATAGAGTGTTGAGATATCTCTACTTATGGCATCCCTACTGCAGTATACCCTTCCCAATGTTCAACCTGAAAATAGTTTAATCTGCCCCTTGAGCAGAGGTTAAAAGATCAGACATTCAACATAGGAATTCTATGCTCTAGAATCTAAACATAAGCAAACATCCAGATCCAGAAGAAGGATACATGCAATACTGGAGACAGAATTAACACAACACATGCTAAGACAGCATTACTCATACAAGATCAACCATGAAATCAGTGGATTCATGCCAAGTCCTACAACAGGAGATACATAAACTCACAAGATAAACTGTACAGAGCAACCAGATCAGCTGGTTATGGATTACAGAGCCAAAATCTTCAACTTTCAACAACCTTGAATGAATAACATCGTCTGCATTATATAGCAGGAGGATGTATTCAGCATTAACTACCAGGTTGACCAAAACTCCCGCCAGATATACAGTATCATGGAAATGGCGCTCAAACACAACCAGATTGGCGCCCAAACTTGAATGCAGCAGGTAGGGGAGGAGACAGGAAGATTTCTCGAGCCTTGCGCCGCCGCCTCGGGATCCAGATCTTCAATCAGGTACTACATCGGCCCACGCCATCGCCCATACCTCTGCAACAATCGCCATTGATGGCGCACCAACCCGCGGCCTCGGGAAGAACATCAAACAGTCGATCGCAACCACTTCCCGCCGAGGTTCATCATCATGATATTTTGAATATGCAGGATAACATTATCCCACATGCACCCCGCGATGACCTCTTTGACACTTTATATACTAGGTCATGAGCATATATCATGTCGGTGCTTTTGCTCCTGACGACACTAGTATAAGACTTCATCATCATCATCCTCCAGCAGCATGATATCCTGTTGTTCGAAATATCACCCTGACGTCATCATGATATTTGAAATATACCCTTCATGATAATCGGCACAACCTGATCCATCGGAGGAACATCCTCCTGCTGAGCTTATTCCAAAAGTCTGGCCGATGAACATCCTGATGACGTCATCATCATATCCTGCTGACGTCATCATCATATCTGCCTACTGCGCACCTCCTCATATCCAGATGACGTCATCATCATGTTTGCAAATATCAGGAGGTCTCTTCAAGATGATCAGTGTTAGAAATATGACCCCCCCGGACCTTGATGACGTCATCATCATATTAACATCATCATGATATTCGGAAGACAACCGGATATTTGGAAATATCCTCCTGATGTTCAAATATCAGGTTGCACTGTAGCTCCACTATAAGATCAGGGCGATAACTGAATATGATGATGCTGCTTGAAAAGATCACCCCCAGTAGATAATGCGCGAAGCCGGCAGGCGGATATCTCCTTGAGATCAGCATCATCATGATGCTCGAACAAACATATATCCGGGTGATATGAAAATATCACCCCCTCCTTCGGAAATATCATGATGCAGATAGGCAGAAAGAAAGATATCACCCTGATCTTAGGATGACGTCAGCATCATCAGGATGACAAAACAACGAACAAGAGGTGATACAACATCATCAGGATGATATTGACTAAGATCATCCTGACGTCCAAAATATGATGACCCCAGTGAATATCGGGTCGCACTTAGAACTCTTCGACAACATCATCAGGATGATATTAACCAAGATCACCCGATGATAAAATATCACCCCGGCGAAATATCATGAAGGCAGAAAATATGATGACCTCCGCAAGCAGCAGGATGATAACTGGAAATATCATGATGATGACGACCCTTAGGAAAAAACAAGTTAGGTCGAGCAACTCAAAGAATAACCCCTTCAGAATAACGGGGCAACATCATCATCATGTTTGGGCAAGGTGATATTCGGAAGATCACCGGATACTTGAAAAATCACCCCCGCAAGCAACTGAGGGCGCACTGTAGCTCGTCAGCATCATCAAGATAAAACCCAAACATCACCCGACAGCGAAATATGATGATGACGATGAGAAACCGGCCGACGGAGAACATGATGATGCTGACCTTCCTCGAAACAAACATGATGATGATGACCTCCTCCTTCAGAAAATATGATGATGTAGCTGAAAACTGCTGAGGAGGTCCATTACTTAGAACATTTTTTGGATACTTAGGGAGAGTGCCTGAATGAAAATTGCTCAGAAAACTACCAGTCAATTCAGGCACTAACAGGATGGAGGATATATTTACAAAGGGAGTATGCCAAGAGGTCTCCAAAGCATGTTGTTGATATTTTGCCCCTTGTCTTTATCAAGATCTAAGGTGGGAGATATAGTGGATAGAATGGATGGGGAATGATAGGATAAATAGGGGATGGTGGATAGGAATATGATAGGATAAGGATAAGATAGTGGATAAGATGTGCAAAGGATGTTATGGATGTGGATGAAGGATATGGTCTTGCCCCCAAGTGTAGGGATACAAAATGGATGGAGAAGGGATAACGCATGACGCCCATAAGGGGTTTTCATCAAGGTACTTGCCCAAGGCATCACAAGGTGTGGTTTTCACCATTGGACGGATTTTTTCTCTTTACTATTTTCTTGATTTTTTGATTTTTTGCTTTTTTGATGGAATGGGGACTCTAGCGTCTGTTTCCATAGCACGGAAAAGATGGTCCCATGTTGGATAGCATTTTGGATGATGATTGCCTAGATGTTGGTAGATAGGAGAAGATGGAATGTATGGTGGGTAGTGGATTATGGTATGGATTATGCGGATTATGATGTGGACTATGGGGATTTTGATATGGATTATGCAAAAGCATGGACCATAGGAATGTGATGGGGGAGATATGTAGGATAGTGAACGAAAGATGGAGAGATGGGGGTATGTGGGAATGTTAAGTGGTGGAGGGGAACCAAGACCAACGGTTGCACACACAGTGATGTATTTGGAAGCTTGTACTTTGGATGTGGAGTTGAGAGTAATGGGGATCGGGATGGAAGATTTTTGGATGGTCGATTTGGGGTTTTAGGGACCCAAATGGAGTTAGAAATTATGAGATTTTTAGATGGGGAGGGGGATGTTTTGGATTTTGGGGTGGATTGGGATGTGGATACCTCATTAGAGTTTGGTGCTTTTTGTTTAGGGACCCACACCATTTTTGTTTTTGATTTTTCTTGTGATGGTGTGGGATTTGATAGCCTTTTGTATTTTTCATTTTGATTGGAAAGGATAATATCTTTAGGCTTTTGTGCTTTATGCATTGAGGCATTCAAATTATTACTTTTGAATCCCATGGATTTGATGGAAGCTTCATGTTTGGGTGATGTGTGCTTTTGTTGGTCTTGATTGGGAAATTTAGGGGGTTTATGGGTGGAGGGGTAAAAAGTGGATTTATGGATAAATGAATGGGGGGATTTGAGGATATGGATGTTTGGAGTTGGTAGGATAGGAAGTAAAGTGGATTTGATGGGGATATTTGGAGTTGGAAGTAGTGGAGGTAAATTTGATGGAGGGAGATGAATGGTCACATGCTTTTGCAAATGATATGATGATAGAGGAGGGATGGTGACATATGCTTTGAGGGTGCGATGAGATGCACTATGTTTGGGATTGGATGAATGGATTTTGGAAGGTGGGTGGGTGGTACCAACATGTTGAGATTGTTTTTCTTGGGGTGTATAGCCAAGGCCATGCGAGGATGGATGGAATGTGGTGTGGATGGGCTCCAAGATGCCTTGTTCGTGAGGGCTAAAGCCTTCGCCTTGATAGTTCATATGTTGGAGCATGCGACATGCAATGGGATGTTTGGTGCTTTGGAAACAAGACGCGAGTCTATTATTTGTTAGAAGAAGATAGGTGGTGGATGGGAGTTGTTCACCTCCTACGAGGGAGTCACCACGGATGAATGTGCTTTGTCCAAGTGAATAGGATGATGGATTTGGGATGGGATTGGTAGATGGAGGTAAAGGATTAATAGGGGATCGTAAACGGGTGGTAGAAGAAGGGGTGGGATCAATAAGTTGATCAATAGATGGGAGGGAATCGGGGATGGGATTAGATGGGATGGTTAGATCTTGATTAGGAGAAGGGGTTGATGTTTCAACATGCTTTGGATTTGATTCTTGACATAGCTCGTGTGCTTGGATAGAAGTGGGAGTGACTTGGATAGATGTGGTGGGTGTTTGGATGGATGTGATAGGTGTTTGGATGGATGCAATAGGTGCTTGACTTATGCATTCTTGAACATGGTTGTATGATGGTTCTTGAGTTATGATAGGAGATTGTTCAAGAGGTTTGGTGGGTGTCGGATTGCATGAGGGTGTTTGATTCCTTGCTAATAGCCAATGGATAGCGTCCTTCATGAGTGTATGGGTTGAAGAACAATATAATGGATGGATAATGATGGTGGTTGGTGTGGGATTAGGATTGGGATTGGATAGGTGGGTGATGGGATTGGGTAATGATGGTTCTTGGATGGGTTCAAGGATAGGTGTGGGATTAGGATTGGGATTGGATAGGAAGGTGATGGGATTGGGTAATGATGGTTCTTGGATGGGTTCAAGGATAGGTGTGGGATTAGATGGTGGTGTTGGAGGGGTGGAGGATTTGGGGGATTCCATTGCTTTGCTTGGTGATGTTCTTTGGAGGAAATCCCATAAGGATTCTTTGGATGTCATGGTGTTAGGATTTGGAAGATTTGATGGTGGATTAGATGGTGGATGGGTGATAGGGATTGGTGGATTGGGAGATATATAGGGTGATGGATTAAGATTGGAGGAACATTGTGTTGGGGGATTTGGGATTGATGGATTGTAAGGTAGGTAGGGTGATGGAGGGATTGGAGGATGGGGATTAGGGGATGGGGGATTTGCATGGAAAGATGGTTGTTGATATAAGCTTTGGATTTCAGAGATAAGGTGTGCTAGATTGGTGTTCCCTTGATCAAAGTTAGCATGACAAAGGTTGGGGGATGGATAAGTTGGAGGTACCGATTGATTGGATAAGTATGATGGCATGGATGTGTAAGGGGATGGTGATTGATATGAAGGTAAAGGTTGATATGATGAATGTTGATATGATGGAAGTTGGTATGAGGTTGATGGTGTGGATATGTAGGATGTAGGTTGGTATGATGGTGGTTGATATGATGGAAGTTGGTATGAGGTTGAATGTTGATATGAGGTTGATGGAGTGGATATGTAATATGTAGGTTGGTATGAAGGTTGAAAGAATGAAGATTAATATGATGTGGATGGGGATGATATGTAGGATGTAGGTTGTTATGATGGAGGTTGGGTAGGGGCTTGGGATTCTCCAATGATGAGGTGTGCTAAGCGTATGTCCTTAATATCATTTTTGCATTGTTCCTTAGCATTAGGATCCATGTTCTCATAGACTTTTCTAAGTCTTTGTAAATGTTTCATTGCTTCGTAAGGATCCATTTTTGTTGGAGATGGTATGGGATGATGGAGGATAATGGATGATTGTGATGTTGGGGATCAAATTTCAAGACCTTAGGATGATTTGATTTGATTTTGATTTGATGGATGATTCTCTATACTTAAGGTGGACTAATGACACTTAAGTAATAGAATTGATTTGGTTGATTTGATTGTTTGATCAATTAAGGTCTTGATTTTTCATTGGGTTGATTTTGATTTTGGAGTTTGATAGTGATTGGGATGGATGTTGATTTTGGATTGGATTTGGAATATGGTTTTGAAGATTATGGATTGATGTTGGTTGGGTTTTGGATGTGATTTGGATGAGATTGGTCAAGTGGATGAGGGAAATGGGATTTAAAATGATGGTGAGAATTGGATTGAGGTTGATGAGGGTGATTAGGATAAGATTGATTGAATGATGATGATTTGATATAGAGTGACAAGGATATGATTAGGATTTATTTAGGACGACTTAGATGTGATTAGGAATGAAGTGGCTAAAAATGGATGATTAGGATGAATCTGATTGGATTTGAATGTGTTGGAAGACTGAGTTGAATGACTTGTCTTATGTGTTTGATGTTTAGCTTGATTTGGCAATGTTCAATCAATTGATCACACATGTACAAACATGATTCACTCACGCAAGACACAAGCAATTTTGAATTTTGAAAATGAAATGTAATGATGATTAAACAAGCATATGTGGAAGACACATCAACATGCCCTAATGTTTAGTTTGATGTAAGGTATGGCCAATTAGGTTTGGGCAATGTTTACACAAGGTTGACTACGAATTGAAATTGAAATCCTGTCACACAGCCGGGAGAAGGGGGTAACCCACCCTTCACCTTCACTTCCCAAAGGTAGAAAGTTCTTTGGGGCTTAGCCAAGAGTGACAAGATTCTGATTTAAATGAGGGTGTCTTTCGATTCAACCTCGAATGAGGTCATCCCTGGGGGTGATGAAATCCCCTAGTAGGCCTCCTAGGAAAGGGTAAACAAAATCAAATCAAAGTGACGTGTTTTTGATCTCCAAGATCACCTTGCTGTGCGAGGAGAGAGCATACACACACCACTTGATTCACACTTGCACTTGTAAATTATCCCTTAGAAATTGAAATGTGAGCAAGACACTTCAAGAACAGGTTCTTTTTAGCCCAATTTCGAGATGTGGTTGAAGACAATGGTTCACTTTAAGCCCAATTTTGATATGTGATGAAGACAAATGTTTGTTTTATGAGCCCAAATCGAATTGTGTGATGTAAACAAGATTATGAAGGAATGAGCAATAGAATGAGTTCACCTGATTATTTCTCTATCCAAATTACTATATTTTCTGATCCTAATGTTGTTCCAGCTCCGTAAGATCACCTGCAAGTCACAAAATCGAAAACGGAGCAAGTAGACTAGCATAGGAGATTGTTATGCGAAAATTGATAATCTGATAAAGTTTGATGAAAAGAGAACTAATACAGAAAAATTAAGTTCATGAACAGATTCTTCAGGAAATTCCATGCGATTTCAAAAAAAAATTTGTGAAAATTCGATCAAAAATGCAAAAGATATGAGCATTTGAAGTTTTCAAGTAGGTTTGACTTTGACTGCAAAAAAAGGCTGGAAAAAGGTATAGTCACCTGAAAATTTCCTCACAATTGCATAGTTCGCTGAGTCCTCTTTCCGACGACTATTCGTTTGCTCAATTTTGCCTCCGTATGTGAAAGTTATAGCAAAAAGAAAAATACCCCCCTTTATGGCATGTGGAGGTGCAAGGTAAACCTGACTGTCTAAGATTTAGCCGCTAATGGTTAGTGCCAGAATGGTCACATGAACGATTTCATCTAGCGGTTAAGGGTATGCTTGGCAGTTTAGGGCTTAAATATGCCTAAGTTGAGCCCTCGGTCATTCATATGACCGAGGGTCACGAGGGACAAAAAAATAAAAATAGAGGGGTAGCCTTCGCTGCCTCCTCCCTTTGGATCCCCGTTACCATTTAAAGCGTAAACGCTGACGGTTAAGGGCTTGGCCTATTACGAGGAGCGGACCCCCTACCAGCGACAAAAACCCTAAATGTCTGGGGGTCGATAATGGATGAGAGGAGATGGCGGGCGGCGGGAGTGATAAGAGGTGGTGTTGAGGATCGGTGGCGCAGGAGCTGGTGTTTCGAAGGCGATGGAATTGTTAGATACAAGGAGCGGCAGTTGAATGCACAGCGGTGGTGACTGGACTATGGATGGGAGGTGCCACATAGGGTTTCAACAAGGGTTGGAAGGTCAGGCAGCTCTGACGGTGATCGGGGGAAGGGAGGTGTCGACCGGAGAGCATGAGCGGCGACCAAGCGGCGGACATGGGTGGCGACCGTCTGCGTGGTAGGGTTTTGGACTGGTGGCAGGAGAGAGTGTTAGTAGGTGGCGACTGGTCAAGAGATGCAGGTAGCGGGAGTGAGAAGAGGTGGTGGAAGGGGTCTTGAGCGGCGGTGTGGGGTTTAGGTTTAGCAGGGCGGAGGGGAGTGTTGGTCGTAGATGGGAGTGGTGTCGACCGGGTGTATCTGGGCGGTGACAGGAGTTAAAGTTAAGTATCGACCGGGTAGCGGGGGAAGATTTCAGGTTAGCAAGGGTGTCGACAGTTGCAGGTTGCCGCCACTGGTGGCGACGGGAGGTATAAGGAGTGGCGACCGGGGGAGGTGAAGCGATAGATCGGGCGGTGGTTTGGGCAGCGACCCAAAAAAACCTGCAGTTTTGACCCTTAGACCTGCATAGAGGCTATTAGCTTGCAAAACATGAAAAACTTCACAGAACCAGAGATCAGTACACCAGGGGTCGCGGGTTCCGTACGGTACGGCTTGTGGCCCCTAAAAAAATTTCCAAAAAAAATCAAAAATTCCAGTCACAGAACATAGTCGAATTTATAGTCAAAATTCATGGAATCGACACCCTAATCGCGATGGTGAGGTCGGTTTTCGCCAAGGACGCAACTTGTAATAGTTTAGCCACAAAACTTGCAAAAATTGCCAAAACGAGAGTTAGAAAATGAAGATTTTGACAAGAAAACCTTCGCAAAGCGATGATTAGATCCAAGACCGGGCATGCCAATGTGATCAATGAGAACAAAATGAAAGCATAAACATAAATCAAATGCAAAACAAACAATTATACCTTCCTTTTGACTCACAAATCCAAGAGGGAAGGAGTTGCACCCACGAGCTCCTCAGATTTTACCCAAGACTAGAATGTATGTGGATTGTTCAATGCTTTTCAACACAATAGGATGGGAGACAAGTGGATTCAGATAGATATTGAGATGGGGATGAGGGATAATTTTGACATTATAATAGTAAGATGAAGGAGAGTGTGGAGTGATTTTGGCAGAGGTTTGATGCATGAAGAAGTCCCTCAAATGGCTTGGAGAGGGGTCTCATTTATAGAGTTTTTAGAAATGAGGATGGAGGGTGAGGATCAAAAGATGAGATCAAGGGCTACGAATAAAAGTAAATCTTTTATTCATTTTGGGAAAAGGGGTGATAAATGAGGTATGGGTGTGAAAGAATGGGAAATGAATTAAAAATTCATTTGCAGAATGGGAAATGAATTAAGAATTCATTTGGGGATAAGAGGTAATGAATGAGTATGGGGGTGGTAAAGGGTTTGTAAGAGAAGTAAATGTGATGTGTGATATATTTCTATTTTTTATTTGGAGGATGTGGGGAAGGGTGTTAAACTAGGTTTGACCACCCAAATGAGAGGTTAGGATTAATTAACATAGGTTTTATTTAATTAATCCTAGGGCTAGGATGAGGTAGGCTAGGGTAGGTTAGGGTAGGTCAATTAGTAGGCTAGATTAATTAGATAAGCATGATTTATCTAATTAATGAGGATTAGGGAAAAGGAGAATTGAACTGAATAAATATTGGGAATATTTATTTGATTAATGAGGGATAGTGTTGTAAGGTCTAGTGATAAATTGAGTTAATTGATCACAAGGGATAGACAAATGGTTAGGGCTAACTTAATTAAATAAAATGAATTTATTTAATTAATAGGAGGGATAAATTGGTGTCGAGACATGGGAAATTGTTTTGCGAAGCAAGCCAATTTTAGGTGTCTACACAAATCATCATTCTTCATGTTTCCCTCATCAACCATTTGTAGAGTAGAATTCACCAACCTATTGTTGTCAACGATAGCATCCTTGATGCATGTTGCTTTGGAAATTGATTTTTATTTTTACCTATGCATTATTTGTTCCATTCATTACCATTGTTAGATTGGTCATAGTTTTCCATATTAAGTATCTTGGATTCATGTAATGGTTTATCTTCATTTGGATATTTCTTCTCATTAAATGCATTTAACTTCTGTTAAAACAATCAATAGTGATATTTCCTGAATTAATGGATTGATCTTTACCAAATGTGACCTTCGTTGCATTGTAAAGCTCAACAATAAAATTTCCAAGAAGTTTCTCGTCATTCCTCTCCCAATTTGTCATATTCTAGTAACTATCATGCTTGGATGGAATATTATGTTCACAGTCTATAATTATTTTATAGTTATGCTAAGGATGCTCCCAATGATCTTGCCATTGATTGGTTGTGCAAGGAATGCCATGAGAAAAGTAGTATTCTTGAATAATTTTCTACTTTTCAGTGGAATGCTTTTCTCATTGCATCACTACTTTATTTTTTTTCTCTCTCTCTCATTTAATTTAGCTTTAATGAAGATTATTAGGTTTGCAATGCTCCAACGAACTCTACTTTTTGGTTGGGGAGGTACATGACACTAATTTTCTATGACTTCTACTTAGATTTCATTGGATTTTCCTTTTTTGATAATGAAGAGTCTCAAATTTGTGATCTAAAGTGTGTTTGATGGTCATTTTATTGAACATTATTTTACTCTTCTATAGTGATCATTTCTTCATTTTTCACTTGCGTACTTGAAACAAACTTTGGGTAGTAGTCATCAGTGATCAAAGGAGAACAAATTTCCACCTATGCCATCATGTGAAAGCATTGAAGTGAAGTTTAAGAAACCATGTCAAGGAATTGGGTGGTACATGGTTTTATTCATGGAAAGCAATATAATGTGCTTGCATTAAAATAATAAAATTGGCAATATTAGGCCATTTAAAAAGAGAAGAAACTATTAAGAGCCAATAAGTGGATTGAATACATTTATCTAATGCTAAAAGTTTATTAAACATCATGTAGAAGGAAATAACATGTAATATTTCAAAGATATAGAGGCAAGAAAAGGCAAAGTCCTTACTCTTCTAGAGATTTTCCCACATTGGATTTCTCTAGGAATATCTTGTGTTTGTGCTCTATTTTAAAAAAAAATTTAGTACATGTATGTTGTAATTCATGTATGTAATAGTTTAACTTATTCACAACACTTAAACAACTATCTTCTAGAGAAGATATCTATTATTTTCTTAAGTAAATCATAAGAGAATATTCATACAAACAACTAAGTTGTATTTAAGAGATAATATTCATGTTGATGAATTAAAATGTACTATCTATACTAATTAATGAACAACTATATTCCATGCTAACCAGATGGATAGAAGTGTCTTTCTTTCATGTGTTTATGTAGACATGAGGAAGGTATTCCATAACACCTTAGTTGGGAGGATCGATTATACTTAGATTCACAAAACATGTACATTGAACTCGGTACTCGACTCATATCAATTTTGATACATAACTTGATAGTTTGAACCAATAATGAATTTGTATACATCAACAAATGAAACTTATTCAATAACTATAAGCTACATATGCATGAAATTGAAATACCACCAATGCCATTGTTTTATTAATGTATGCTTATTGTTGTCCATATATCTAATGCAAAAAATTTAAACCATTAACAACCCTACAATGTGTTGGGAAAAAGGTGTTGTTCACCTTGCATAACATTAATTAATTTAATTATGTAAAATAAATATTCTTTTGTGGTGCATCTTAAGTGATGTGTTTAGCCACATTAAATATTTATTTGGTATCACTTGTAAAAGTTGCATTTAACATTGGGAGACATAAGGTAAATATTTATTATTTGTGTTGACTAATAAATATTGGGGTCAATGGTTTTGTGCTCATGGTTTTGAGTCATATTGTTTTTATCCAATACCACAAGTTGTATTTGTGTGAGCTTGAGTCTATAAAAGCAATCACATGGTTGGTGGTTAGGGTTGGCTCTTATTTTATAGGTTGTGTGAGAGGCTATCATTGTATTGAGTTTTTTCTCTTATGAGTGCACATTGTAAAGCATGGCATGGGATGTGTGGATTCATGCTTGGATACATGGAGGTTGCATTAGAAGAGCTTGATGTTTCAAAGGTGTCCATGGAGACTCTGTGAGTGTAGTTTAATTTCTTATTGCTAAATAATACATTGAGTATGGATGCTTTTGGAGGTTGGGTTTTTCCCTCAATGAGGGTTTTCCCAGGGTATAACTTGTGTTATCTTGTTGGTTGTCTATTGATCTTTGCATTATGGTAAATCTATAAGATTGTATGCATCATTATCTCCATTGGGTTGTGTGGAATTGGTTTGATCTACTTGTATATTTCTAACAAGTGGTATTGAAGCTTTAAGGCTTTTTCATGGCTTGCATATATTTGCATGTTGCTTGTATGTGCTTGCATGTGATGGATCTATACAATAATGGTTTTGGGTGTTTTCCTCCATCTTGAGATTTTTTGGAAGGAATTGTGGGTTGCAGATCTATGAGATTAGTAGCCATTTTATCAGAACCATGGTTTGAGTTTGTGGGGTTTCACAGATCATGTTTTGTTATAACCCTTGTTTGTGTAGTTTTGATGCAAAGCTAAATCCTTGACAATGTAGGAAAAATTTTGGACAAATACAAGATATGAAGATTTTGTGCAGGTTTTTTGTTACAAATTTGAGGGCTTTGGGGTTGCATATTTGTGGTGATTTTTTACATATCTGAGTTTATAAATCTAAGTTGGAAAAAGGGGTTTCTTGAATGTGCTTGTGAGGGTTTTGAGGAGGGATTTTTCACAAATGACCTCATGTGCAAAAACGGACCTCACCGTTGGATTCAAGTGGCCTAAGAGATGAAGATTGATATAAAATTTGACCTATTTAGGTCACTAGAGAAAAAAGCAAAAAAAAAAGTAGCCCCAAGGTTGATTGTACTATCGTACAGATCTGCAAGTACAAGAAAAATAATAATAATTTTTCCTTCATGATTTTTCTTTCTATAGTTTGCAAAACAATTAAATTATTTTTGCATGAAAACAAAACTATAGTTTGTAAAAAAAAAATTGCATGCTATTTTCAAAAAAAAAGAAAGAAGTTGCATGTGAAAAAAAGCAAGATATTAAAGAAAAAAGGGGGAAAGTTGCATGTGAAAAGCAATTTTCAAAATTTAATTACAAAAATAAAAAATTGGTTGGGGGCTGGTACCCCCATACCCCCTGTCGGTAGAAGTACCGCCATGTCGGCAGGGGTGTCAACCCCATGCCGACGATGGTCGGGCTATCGGCCGGTAGGCCATACGGCCCTCGGGCTCGACTCCCTATCGGTCTGGCAAGGCATAGCTCGCAGGCTGACCAACGAGGAAACCGCCGGCTACCATCAGTCTCAAGCCGCCCATGGGGATTTCAAACAAAACCCGGCAGCCAGTAAAATTAAAATAGACAGCCGAAAATAATTTTTGACAACAGGCAGAAAACATTTGAAATGACAGTGTTTATAAATATTACTTTTGGACTATATGAAAATTAAACCTCCTTTGGTCTGATGAAGACATTAAACAAATTTGAAAACAATTTTGAAATTTGCCATCAAATTAATGATGCCAGCCCAGTATGCCATGCCAGAGACCCCACCTATGCCCAGTCAATGTGCACAGTCAGCGCTTGCATCAGCGCCACGTCAGTAGGGTACTAGGGTCCCACTAAGGGTCCACTTTTGGCCCTTGGAGGGTATTTTTTCCAGGAGGCATAACTTTCACCCACGATATCAGATTTTTGACTTCTTATAGGTGTTGGAAAGGTCTCTCCAAGAACTATGCAGTGATTTAGGTTTGGTTGTTAAATTTTGCTGTTTATATTAGAATTTTGTCCCTTGAAGCCAGACATTGCTCCAGACATTTTTATGCTCATAACTTTTGCATACAGAATCGGGTTTTCAACTTTGGATAGTTGTTGGAGAGCTATTACTGTGTACTACAAATTAGATCATGCAGATTTTTAGTTTGGTGTGCATAGAGAGTTTAGTATTTGTTTGATCACTTGTGGGAGCCAAATATTCAAGGTGCAATTATGAGTGCATTCGGATGGATTTTTGGGCACAAACTTGTGGGAGTGTATGTTGCTATGTGTCCATCAACATGGTATAGCAGGTTTTCATATTTGTGCTTCCAATTATAGGTTTACAGGTGCTTTTAGAGTTTAATCTTTGATGGAGACATGTACATAGGTTGTCTTTTGGTTTAAGGACATGATGGATACATGTGTGAGACTTGGAGTCTCGTTTTAGTGGGAGTTGAGTACAGGTACAGTATTGATGATCATTATGGTGTCATAGATATGCAGGTACACTTTTGCATTGACACAACATGATAATGTATGCGATTGACAGATATGGACTATGATTTTTGATTCATGATTACAGGTGGTGTTCTGGTGTTGTTTTAGGGGATTGTTCTTATCTCCTGGATGCTTGGTAGTTCCTTGACTATGGTTACTTGTGTTGTGGACTTATTTGGCAAATCAAAGCTAGAATTGATTTGGTGTTTGAGTCTTGGAGTCTACAGGTTATTTTCTTTGATATCTCAGTTTGCATGTTACTAATGTGATGATGAGTTTGCATGTTACATGTGTTTTGGATCTTTGAGTTATGTAGTTTTGTGGATTAGCTTCCCCTTGGCTATAGTGAGATGACTCGTATGTGGATTGTCTTTATCCATGAGATTGATTTAGTGTTTATGCAGACTTTGTTAGTTGGCCTTATTTGTGGTCATGTGTACATTGGTATGTTGCATTGATATGAGAGGATGGATGATTAGACTGCCTGGATAGTCAGTTATTGGGACTTATAGCATGTTTATCATGATGTCATGGATAGCTTGGATACATGGTTTTATGTGAGCTTTTGACAGTGATGGTTTTATCTTCTTAGTTTGGAGATCATGGCTTTACTTTACCTTTTGGGAGTTGTTGGTGTTACAACAAGACTCCTTGATTGTGTTGGGGCCATGGATGATCTTCATTTAGAAGATGGTTACTTTGTTGTCGTGTATAGCTCCGTGCTACATTTTAGTGGGAGCTTTGGCAGTGATATGGATTCATCATTAGTGATGGATAATCTTCTTCAGTGGTTGTGGGTGTCTTAGATAGGCTCTTGGATTATGACTATTATTTCAGTGAGAGTGCTTTGACATCCTGATTTCCATTGTCAGTAGATGGTTATCTTCATGTTGTTGGAGATTTTGACATCTTGGTTTACCATGGAGGACTTTTGGAGTCTTTGGTTGAGGCATCGGTTTATGACTTGTCAGTTTGACATGTTGATCCTTTGTTTTAGAGATGTTGGTATTGTGTATTGGTTTACTCTGGATACTAGTTTGAGTATTGATAGGATACAGGTTCTCTTGAGATAGGATGTGTGTAGTAGTGCATGTGATCTCCTTGGAGGAGATGTTAGATCATGTTGTCATGATTGGGTTCTTGACTCTATAGTAGGAGTATTGACAGTGATCTTGTATGGTTCTCTTGGTATTGAGTACATTGATCATGTGCTTGGGAGCTTCATGATAGTACAATGTTGCAGTTGGAGTTTGGCATGGATTGATCATGGAGTTGCTCATGGATACTTGGAGACGTAGGTGAGGCTGGAGTTCTCTTGTGATTAGAGACACTTGTTGAGATGTTTACTCATTGGAGGTTTCAATAGATAGACCGAGGAGACTACACCTAGATATAGAAATGAGTTCATTATGGACCTAGAGGAGATTGTTCTTGGAGAGAGTCTTTGTGACTTGGTGTATCCTAGAGGGGCATTCTCATTCCCCACTCTTGGTTTACTCAGCAGTTTATCATCTATAAGGTATTGCCCATCCTTTTAGATGCATTTTACTTTATGTTTTATCTTCTCATAGTTATGGATCTTGAGCTATGGTTATTGGTTCTGGAGGGTTCATTTGAGGGACATTGGCATGGTTATCTCTTTGTTCATATGGTTTGATTTATGATTTCCATTATGAGGAGTTTAGGAGATGTGATTGGGCTTATTCTTGGTTATGGAATAATTATGAGTTTGATCTTCCTTGGTTAGAGAGGCTTACATCCATGTTGGTTACATGATATATATGTTCATTTGATCTATGAGATTGAATGGTTGGGTGTTGTTGAGGCTTTTTCATTTGGGGTTGTAAAGAAGATCATACTTGACATAGCTTTGTACTTTGAGGTGTTGGTAGGACATTATGATTTATAGGTTTTCTCTCTTTGTCTTATGGCTATTTCCTGGAGGATCAAATTGATATGGTTGGACTTGGGATAGTTATGGTGACATGTTGTGAGAGAGTATGTAGTGATTTATCTTGCATTTGTGGATCATTGTGATTGTTCTTGATACTATAATGGCTTGTTTATGAGCCACACCTTGGTTTGAGTGTTGATTGGTAGACTTGGTATGTCTTGGATCTATTTTCAGATTTGATAGTACCCATATAGTGGGAGCTCCTGGATGTATGTGTTTTTTATTGACAGGTTTTATACATGAAGCTTATTATTGCAATACATGGGTTTGATATGTTGTTGGCATGAGTTTATTGATGTTGATACCTATGAGGTATGGATGGTTGGATGTATTAGCATATGTTGTGGTGCTATTTCTAGTCATGTGGGTTTTTACCTTTGATAGTTACTTGGAGACTTTGTTATCACTTGGATTTGATGCTTGTGTTCTTTGGATTGGTGCATCTTCACCTTGGCATGTTCCTTTTCTTCCATAGGTGGCACATTGGAGGATGAGAGGAGTTCTTGCTTGAGATGGTGGTTACTTTGATTTTATTGCAGGTATCTTGATGGAGCACGAGAGCATGTTGGAGATCCATGTGGTTTCATGTTTGCCTATGATGATGTATTTCATTGATTCACCCTTATGCAATGTATACAACAAGTGGGAGAATGTTGGGAAAAAGATTTTGTTCACCTTGCATAACATATTAATTTAATTATGTAAAATAAATATTTTTTTGTGGTGCATCTTAAGTGATGTGTTTAGCCACATTAAATATTTATTTGGTATCACTTGTAAAAGTTGTATTTAACATTGGGAGACATAAGGCAAATATTTATTATTTGTATAAAATAATAAATATTGGGGTCAATGGTTTTGTGCTCATGGTTTTGAGTCACATTATTTATATCTGATACCACAAGTTGTATTTGTGTGAGCTTGAGTCTATAAAAGCAAGCACATGGTTAGTGGTTAGGGTTGGCTCTTATTTTACAGGTTGTGTGAGAGGCTATCATTGTATTGAGTTTTTTCTCTTGTGAGTGCACATTGTAAAGCATGGCATGGGATGTGTGGATTCATGCTTGGACAAATGGAGGTTGCATTAGAGGAGCTTAATGTTTCAAAGGTATTCATGGAGACTCTGTGAGTGTATTGTAATTTCTTATTGCTAAATAATACATTGAGTATGGATGCTTTTGGAGGCTGGATTTTTTCCCTGAATGAGGGTTTTCCCAGGGTATATTTTGTGCTATCTTGTTGATTGTCTATTGATCTTTGCATTATGGTAAATATGTAAGATTGTATGCATCATTATCTCCATTGGGTTATGTGGAATTGGTTTGATCTACCTATATATTCCTAACACAATGTAATAGTCAAAATTCAAATACATGAATAAAAAGTAAAAAATACATGTAGAAACTCACAAAAATTAGCTTCTTGTTGCAAGAAAAGAAACAATGTAGGACTTTTATGTATCTATTTTAAATAATTGACTAATAAAATATGACTACACCAAGCCTCATCAAAGTTTGGGTTGGTTGAAGTAAGGTGATTTATTTGGATTGATAAGGTTGGGTTTACTCTAAAGACTTTAATAATATTATGAATTAAGCAAATTTGTTGTGCTATTTACATTATATAAGATTAATTATATTGTTTACGAATCCTTCACAACACAAATCTAGAAATTGACATACAAATTACATTAATGTCTTTCACAAACTTATACAAAGTATTAATGTCTTCTTCTCTTTGCTTTCCCACTCTAGTATTGTAGTTTTACTAGAATTGATAGCCATCACAGTGTTCTATAATATGTATTTCAAAAACTTGTAATATTTAAATTAGCAAATTGCATGATGATATTTGAACTCAAGGATAAGCTTGTTTGTGTACGTATGCATGTGTTTAAAAGATCACAAAGTTTGTTACAACTTTAAAAACCATCATTAGAATTTGGTCAATGTATATGTTATAATTTTATACACTCTCTAAGCTCCTAGTTTCATATCAATTTAGCATTATGTCATTGAAAATTCTAGGCCCTGGTTGGATTTTCTCCTTATCAATCAACAAGCTTTTGTTATGGTTATATTTCTAAAGAAAAATTAAGTCATATGTTACCATTTGTATTATCTTCTATAGACGAGTACTTTGCATTTGCTACATCCTTTTAAAAAGAAATCTATATTTTCTAGGTTGAACAATGTTTGATATAATAGTTAGTGGGAGTTTAAAGAAGGTATGGAGTTTGTTGAAGTTGGCTAAATAATAGAAAGGAAAATGAGAGGAAGGAGGGAGAGGGTAGAACATAGTATTATTAGTATATTTTTTCTTATAATATGTAGGAGGGGAAGTGTGGTGATTTGTGGTATAGTTTAGGGGGTAACTTGGTTGCTAGAATTAAAAAGAGGGGAGAAAGAGCATATTATGGAAGGAGGTGCAAGGATTTGGAGCTAGTGTGAAATAGGCAACAATTCAAGGAAGATATTAAATCAATTTTGTTCCTTTAACTTGTTTAGATACAAAAGATTCATATAAAATGATGTGAATTGTTAGTATTTTTCTTATAATTAACTTACCAAAAGAATAAAAAAATACCTCATTATTATCATGAAATGAGAACCCTGATAGCTATTCTAAAAGTACTTTAACTCTTTATTTAGCTTTGAATGCAAAAAACATTTGAACATCTAGAAAACTTAGGAGATCGTTGAATAATTTTCATCTTTCCTTCGGTCTAACATATTTACAAATACAAAAACTTGTAGTGATCATAGTATATTTTCAACTATAAAAAGTTTTATGGATCAAATTGAAATTTTAAATCTGATGCATAAGTTGACCAATCAAAAACTAGTGACACTATAAGCAATCAATGCTCTATGCCTTCCAAAGCACCAGGTCAATACATAAGGATGACTCCAAGTTTATTAAAGTATTATTGTAATATTTAGTTTATAATGGTCAATTAGTCTTTAGGATAGACTTTAGGAATATTCTTTATTTTTTTAGTTGTTGTTTTTATCCTTTTGCTTTATTAGTTGTTGTTCTTATCCTTAGAAGATAAGATGTTTGCAATCTTATTAAAGGAGACTTTCACTCCTTTGTTTATATCAAATATCCTGGTAATCATTATGTGTCTAATTTAATTATCATTATATGGTATCGGAGCCCAAATTGAGTTTTTGGGACAGGTGAATGCATGAAGGCCTAGGGACTACTATTGGCAATGATGGTTTAAAGAACAATTCGAAGCATAGAAAGTACCAAAAGGATTCGTACACTAGATTGTACAGAATCGTACAAAAATGTAGGATTTCAAAATCTCCAAGGGTTTTTAGGAGGATTTTTACATGCTTGGCGATTTTTAACACAAAAAATCATGTTTTTTCATGATTGTATGGGACCATGGATTTGTATTTTTTCTAAGGAAACAACTGGAAGGAACTTACAAACAGTTTTTAGACAATTTTTTTATAAAATCATGGAGATTTTCAATATTTTTTGGATGATTTTTAAAAAAATCATGGTGTATAGGGTGACGCCTAGGGTTTTTTATGAATTTCAAACATGATTTTTACAATTTTTTGATAAAATCGTGGTTTTTTTGAGCAGCTAGGGTTTTTAGACCCTTTTGTGGGCATTTTGTTCACATTCTTTGATGATTTTTTACAAAATCGTGGCTTCTTCTAGGGTTTGAAAAACTTCACACTTTCTGTTGGCATTTCAATTCGCACCTCTGGAATGTGATTTGGAAACGGACAGCTATGCACAGATAAACTGCTCTCCTATTGGAAGGGGGAGTTCCCTTTCTTGCTGATGTTCATTGAAAAGATAACTTGAATGAAACTTCGCCTATCTTCTTTTTAATTCTCAGCTGCAAGCACAAGGTTATAAAACTCTAAACGTTGCAGAAGAGGTTTTTTCCTTTTTTATAAAACTTCTACTACAACTAGCATAGACTAATGCGCTTTCAACCTCCTGAGTAAATTTAGAGCAAAGGAAGTTGAAAGTGAACGGGGAATGATTGTTAACACAAAAACTCAAGTAGTTTTCCTCTAGATTTACACCACAAGACTAAAAGTACTTTAATGATGAAAGCTGAAAATGAAAGCTGCAGAAGCTACATGTCTAATGATGATAACTTAATGAATCGATATAGAATATCAGAGCAAGGTAGGCATGAGACTTCTATTCAATATCACAAAGTTTAATACAACTCCAGGACAGCAATACTGTAGCAAAAGGTAGGCATACAGTAAGCAATCAAACACCAGAGAACAATGAACACAAAGTGAACAAACACCTAAAATAACAATGTTTGCAGGCTAGAGTAGGCACAGCAAATTTGCTATCACAAAAGTCATTACAAACAATGGGCAAGGATGCCCTTATTTATACTAAAATCAAAGGAGTAGGAAACCCTAAAATCTCCTTGATTAACCCTAACTTGCCAACTCGCAAGCTTTATTACTATTCTAAGACAAAGATACAATAAACAAATGCTTTAAAGCAATCTGCTTTAAAGCAAAGAAGATTCCAACTATCACAAGGTGATTTATTTCTAAATATAGAATGGATGAGATTAGGATGAAAGCACATGCCTTAAAACAAAAAGCATATGTTTTAAAGCTACTTTATTTTGGAATGCATCCTCATCAACATTCTAGCTTTTTGGTGATGTCATCCGTTGATATTCTGGGAAATAATATCTTCTAAAAGGCGAGTGACTGCATCTCTGCCAGCAACACTGATACTCTCTAGAACAATATTCTGATTCTCTAACATTTCTTCACCATTGGCAACCATCTGAAGAAATTCATGAACTTCACCCGCAGCCTTGTCAAATTTCACTGTCATTGCGGCAAGACGACTCATCTTGTCGGCATTGATATCATCATTAAAGTTGTTGTGGACGAGAGTCTGGAACTCTGCTTGCACTTCCCTGAGGTCATACAGGGTACCATCTTCTTTCTCATATGAACACGGGATCCAAGAGACAAAGGATCTGACGAAATTGAGGATGCCGATTACCTTTTCTTTCCATTCTGTCAACTCTGAAATCATACTGTCATAAGTTTTTACTGTGAAAAGATATTGCGCTTTCCAAGTAGAAATTGTCTTCTTATCTTCAGCTGAATCAATAGTATCAAGTGCAATCTTCAAGTCGGAGATAATGATCTCAAATACTGGTCTATTTTCTGCCATGATCTGCTGCAACCCCTGTATGCCTTGGTGTAAATCATGAGTGTTGTACTTCAACTGATAAAGCTCTGCAAGTACAACTCTCCCTTTAGTCACAAATTCTTCTACCCAACTGTCCATGTGCCTCCCATAGAGGACCAACTTATTGAAATGCCGTTGATTGGCTGGTGATCCAAGATTTGAAGGAAGAAGCAAATCAGCCTATGAAGTGCCATGGAAAAGGTTGGAAATGTATTGTCGCAACTGTTGAACCTCAACTTTAAGAGCTGCCTTGTCTTCTCCATCTCTCAACACCCTTTCCTTCAAGCTATCCGATGCAACCTCGAAGAGATTGATGTCTGTATGGTGAGTACTTCTGCCAAGGTTAGCTTTGACAATTGTGAAGTCATCAACCTCGACATCATTAGCACTTCTATTTTCTGGAGGTGTTGCAGTCTCAAGAATGATTTCTCCATCCGCATTCTTCTCAATGTGAACCTGCTTCTTCAGCTGCTTGTCTGGTGTGTCTTGATAGACGCTTTTTAGCTCTGTTAAGTCCAGCTGATATGAGGGCTTTCTTCTCTTCCTTCCCAGAATGTTTTCAAGCCAAGATGAGCCATCCTCTCTTGGAAACTCGATTCTCGCCTCATCAGCTCCTGATGAATCAATGCTTGCATCAAAGTTGCGAACCGGTGAATCTGACTCTGAATCTATGTGAATAGGAGAAGGGATTGGTGAAGAAGGTGGAGATACATGATCTGAAGGTAACACTTCAACATGCGGTGTTGTTTCAACAGGAGCTTCTGGTTCAACTGGTGGATGTTCCTGTTGGACATGAGCTGGAGACTCGTCTTTTTTCCTCTTTAACTTTGCCATTTTTGTTCCCTCTGGGAGAACACTCATATCTTTTACTCTTTGTTTTGGCTTGGAAGTGGAAGGTTCTGATGGTTGCACAACTGGCGGCTCTGCTATTGGAATATCATCCTTCCGCTTAGTCTTCAAGAATATCAAACTGTTTTTAACCACTCGACTTGTTCTCTCCTCAATGGAAGTACTCTCTTTTACTGACCAATTAACTGGCGGCAACGGTTGTTGCTCAATTTGGTCCCTGAAATACGTGGGAAGTAGAACTTCACCACTCTCTGTCAAACCCTCTATGTCTTCTGATAGGATATCAAACATTTGCTGAAGAGTGAACCTGTTGTAACTGCATCCTCGCACTTCATACTCATCAGCACAATTAGCCCAGAAGTCTTCAACTGCAAACTTGTGCATACAATTCTAACCAAGATGTGATGCATAAACACCACGGGGATCATATGAAGATCTCCTGTCGAAAAACCTAAGACCATATTTGGATGATTCATTACAGATTACCTTGGCATCTGCTCCAGATCTACATCTGTAAATACTCATCCCAAGTGGAAAATTGAAGGCAGTCTTGCGTCTGCTACGCAAAATGTATGCACTTGATAAGCTTGCCTCAAAAATTCCATAAATGTTATTTTGTCTGTAGGATATCGCGGCAACATGGCTGGCTCTCCTGAGAAGCCATATACTCTGATGTAGGAAAAAGTAGGAAATTGGATAAACCAATCAGCCCATTCCGCCATTGTTATTCTAGCCTCTACAGAAAACCGTATATGCAACTCCTTGTCCATGTCTCGCACTGCATGCATCAAGAAAGCATCATTCACCCTCCTGTAATGTCATTCAACTTGAGAGATCTCTAACTGCGGGAAATGATGATACACATGCTGAGTACCCAGAGTTCCGACAACATTCAAACCTCTGAATTGACCCTGAAAAGCCATCAAATACACAAGGTATGATATCATGTGGAATTCGTGAGCCCTTTGAAAGTCAATTATTTGTTGGTGGAGACAATCACTGATTAGTGCCGACCAATCATAGAATTCGGTTCCGTCAACAATCTGGGACATGATGTAAAACATCCAAGGCTGAAATTTGTTTGCATCTACTTGACCCGTGATACGACTTAGCAGAGTAATCATTATTGCATGCTCCTCCTTGAATTCTCCACATCCAACGTTCTTGGGCATAATATTCTGCTTTTCTTTCAACCACCTCTGACCAATCTTTTTTCTGTATTTTTCCTTATCATTGTTCCAAACCCTCTTGCATTCTTCAAGTGAAACAATTAAGTTTTCTCTCCAAATAGGTATTGTAAAACACTTTTCAATGTCGTTTGGCCTCAAGCTACAGAGCACACGCCCATCACCTGACTGAATTTCTCTTGTGACCGAGTTGTAATGCGTCACGCAAGCAATCACAAACTCGATACTTTGCACGGTGTTAGGAAAGGATGCCGCTGCAAGCAAACCGGAGTGTCCAAGATTCCTGATGGCATTATTTCCTACATCCTCCAAGGAGTGTAAATTGATTACTAGAAGTACTTTATGCAAGTCTGTTTCACAAGTTTTCAGGTAATCATGAACCAATGTTGTTTTGTGCCTGATTTGTGTTGGAGAGTACTGCATATTGGAAGATTTGAAAATCGACTGTGAACACGCCTATGTTGGAAAAAGTATTAAACAGATGGCTAAAAATTATTTGCTGATTTTTAGAAAAAGTAGAGTGTGAGCTAAAAAAGTTGGCACATGGGTTTTGTAGATAATTCCGTTTCTAAGCAACCCAGATTGTCGGATTTTGAAAAAGCGGAGATTTTCTCGAAAAAGCAGGAAAAAAGCAGTTTCTCGAAAAAAAGCACAACTCCCAATCTTCAAGAGGATGATAATCTGGATGGACCCATCTCGACGAAAACTGAAAAAGCTCTGGTCAGATTTCTGAAAAATGATCTCCTTGAAACAAGGACCCTGAAAAAGCAAGCCTCTCTTCTTCCTCAACCCGAATCTATGAAGAAAACTGAAAAAGCACCTGGTTTGGGTCTTCGAATCTTCGTTGAAAGAAAAAATAAAATCTTTCCTCTGGATGCAACCTGCAAAAGAAAATGAAATAAAGAAGCCTAAAGTTTGTCTTTATAAATCTTTTGGTCGAAAAAGCAGCTTTACTTGTGTGAGAAGAAAACTTCATCCTCATCCAAGAAGAAAGCATCTTTTAAAGCACAAATCCAAGTGGATGTCTTTGAATAGGAAGAATCCCTATTTTGTAGGAGCCTATGGTTTCATGTGCAAGATGACAAAAAATATCTTCTTTGATGATGTCATCGAATGCGCGAGTTGGAAGAAGTGTTGACAAAATTTTCTTCATTTTCGACACTTCAACACTTGTTTTGACTCAAATATGGCCTGTCTCCGACTTCGACAAGGTGGAAAAATGTCATCATTGATTGAAAAAGCTACCTGATCCTGACATTTTGGAGATTGATCAATTGAGATTCCATCCCCTGCCTTCGTTCGACGATCTGACATTGTTTGACCAAGTTTGACCAACTGGAAAAGAGCTGACGGAAGCATTTTTTAAGTTTCTTGAAAAACGTGAAAAAAAACTAACACAGGAGAAGATGGGCACCCCAAGCCTCCTGGGGCGCCCAGTTTCACCAGACTTAGCCATTTTTTTAGTTTTTTCAACTTTTTCAATTTCTTGGTTTGCTTGCGCATTCCGGAGGCATAGGACCCCTGTTTGGCTGTCGATTTCTATCAACTGTGATGAAAATGAGTCTGATGATCTGGAAAATATGCAAGCCTGATGAAAATTGAGTTGATTGTACCTTCTGTTCACCTCAAAAATTGTGCCAAACTGATCAACACTGAACCAGAGCGGGCTGACGGAAGGAGATTCACATTTTTCGAGAAAAACATCAAAAATAATCTAACACTGGAGAGTTTGGGTGCCCCAAGCCTCCTGGGGCACCCAGTTTGTCAACACTTAGCCATTTTTTCAAAAACAAATTCAATTTTGTACGTTTTCTCAATTTTTATGCCGACAGCTCCTGTTCGATCTTTGATTTCGGTCATTTTGGCAACTGTCGAGGCAGGACGGAGGGTGATCTAAGTAGTCTAGACATATTTGTGATGAAAACCTGTCTTTGACTGACTTTTGACCAAGTTTGACCAACCGGAAAAGAGCTGACGGAAGCATTTTCGACGTTTCTCAAAAAATGTGAAAAAAAAACTAACACAAGAGAGGATGGGCGCCCCAAGCCTCCTGGGGCGCCCAGTTTCACCAGGCTTAGCCATTTTTATGATTTTCCAATTTTTCCATTCACCTTGGATCCATCTTGCATCGTTTTCTGTGCATCGTCGAGTCGACGGCCGTTTGTCAGTTTTGCGTCGTTGAAACAGCGTTGGAAACTCATCGAAGAGTTCTGGCAGGTGAACTTTTCTATGTTGATGACTTTCGAGCTCATGCTTCACCTTGTGAAAAAGCAAAAATGACCCAGTAGAGAAAACTTGGTCGTTTGAAGATTCCATTTGAACCGTGCCAATCGTGGAGCAAAATCGACCAATGAGAATCGAACGCGACACCTAATTTGGAGATTCTATTTTTAGAAAGTTTTGCCAACATCCATATCTCAAGAAACCCAGAAAACCTAACTCGACATCTATTTTTAGAAATTTTGCTTTTTTGACTTTTTGACGAAAAATTTTCTAGACTTGTTTCAAAATGCCTTAGTGAAGCAAAAAAATTTGGTTGGGTACAACGCTTTCTAAACAATTAGGGTAGAATTTTTTTATTGAAGGATTTGTAAGTGTTCAAATCAACGAGGTTTATTTTACTCCGTGATTTTTTTTGTGGGAGGGAAGATGACCTCTTTACCCAACATCATGTTGGAAGGCAACAAGCATTTCACTAGCAAAAATTACAACACATGGAAGAAACATATGCTCACAATCTTCAAGTACATATGCCTTGAAAAGATCATCCTCGGTACTAACACTTAGCCAACGACTGCGGGTAAAGACCAAGACAAATTTGATGACCAGGATAGACAAGCCATCATGTCGATAAAGTTATCCATAACTGATGAAATTCTTTCAGAGGTTCAAATAGGTATAACCTCTACAAAATTTTGGAAGTGTTGGAAACTTGCTGGTGTTTTCATTGATGTTGATCAACCTAATTATTAGCCTATTTTCTTCTAGTTTTATGCAGGTTGAAAGACATTCCCATACACTGTTTTAAGTATATCTCTATGTTATGTTATCCTTTATGATCATTATGCAAACTTGAACTTGGTTAATTAAGTATATGGAGATATGATTGTGATATGATGAAATTGTATGTTATATGTGGGAATGTATGGATTATTGAGAATGTTTGTGTTGATTTTGGTTGTTAGTATTTTGTACATGTTCATGGACTAACCTTGCAACTAAAAGAGAAAGGTCTGTCACCCGCAGCAACTAGAGGGTGTAGCCCACAGCCACAACATTTCTAGGTGCAAAGCAGGGGAGATTCCAGTATTGACTAAGTGCAGTAACCACGGCCAAGGACACTTAATGGAGAGAATCACACATCGTGATAGGTGATCAATAAAGGTGATTGGAATCATGGAGGACTCTGTTATAATTAGAAGACTAATGGGACCGATTCAATCAACTCATGTTCCCCTATTTTAGCAAAGAGTTCTAGTTTTGTTAGAACACTTCCTTCCTTCTTTTCTTGTCATTATTGTTAGCATTAATTACACTCTAGTTCATGTAGAGTGGTATTTTTATGTTTTTAGTTAAGAAACCTATTTGAATAACTCCCTCGTACCTATATTATGGTTTGGTGGTTGAGATAGAAGTTAGTTAAGTTTGGTTTTGAATAGTTTTTTCTCTACCATAGATCTAGCTATTTGAATCTTTTCTAGATTATGCATATAATATTATTTGATTATGAGTTATGAATATTATAGTTGAGCCAGATTTTGTGTGATTTTGAAAAGATTGTGTAAATATATGTTAGGATCAATATGATTGTGTTTATCTGAAAGAGTTAGATTTGAGTTTAAACAATGAGGCAGTCACCTAAGAAAGGGCCACTCAGGATAACTGACCTTCACTTTATTTCTTGTATGTTTTAATTGTTGTAGCAGTTAATTTATGAATACAAGATCCATTAGATTCTTAGATTTGCTTAGTCCAATTAGTTTGTGATACTCCGAAGGATAGGAACAATTGTCATTAACAAATAAGAATTTCATTTCTTAATCTATTGTTACAGTTTTACATTACAAAGTATCCGTAGCAGTTTCCCTTGTTAATAAGTAGCTTGATTTAGTAGATAAGTTAGTCTAATCCCTGAAAGTACATACAGTGCAAGTGCCATCACAAGTCTACAAGCCCTGGTTGATAATTTGATGAGGTCTTTTCAAGAAGTTATAGTGGACTATTCAGTAGGAGATTCCTTTGAATTGAGTGATTACCACCAAGTTTACCTAGCATTGTAAAGACACTACATTTTTTGCGTCGTTGTCCCTGTTAGTTTTCATATTTCTTAGTTATATTCTATTTTTTAAAGGATAGGATACTTAGGTTCTACTTTACCAACTACCAGAAAGGTTACTAACATCATGTAGGATCCATACAAAGTTATTTACATTGTATGCGGAGGCAGCGAGACACTTTGGGAAGGTTCCTTCCATCAACCCAACAAGCTACAATAGATATTGGTGACTTTAGTGATCAAAGAGGGTATTACTGAAGAAGAATCTTCCTTCTCATCAACATCTACTGATAATACAGAATGAACTTTCCTCACCATGGCTAATGCAGTGGATGATCCACCAGGACAGGTGACATTTGAATTTCCTATCACCAACTAGGAAAGGGCTACTACTCTGAAGAATATACCTCCTTCAGCATTGCCTGACTTCTATGGCTTGGTGACTGAAGATCCAGACACATTCCTGTTTGAGTTTGATGTCTTGTGTAGGAGTTATGACTACACCACTAATCCTCATAGGCTCAAGCTTTTCCCTGCCAAATTGAAGGATGTTGCTTTAAGATGGTTTATGGGATTAGGAAAGGATGCTATTCTAGATTGGGATACATTGAAGACAAAGTTCTCGGAGAAATACCAAGACTATAGTAGAGGGGTTGACAGAAGAAGAGATGATACCTTCAGGATGACTCAGAAAGAAGATGAGCCATTGGAGGACTATGTGGAGAGGTTCCAGTTTTGCCTCAAGAAAAATCCATAGAATAGATTATCAAAAGAATCTCTTAAGCTTGTCTTCTTGAGAGGAGTCAATGATGACTGCATGGATGCCCTTAATCTTATTGGGGCTGCGGATATATCTCAATTACCCTTTGAAGAGGTCTGCAAAGTTTGCAGAAACTACTCAAGGACTTTTTTCAAGAGAACAAGAGGTGAGAGAGCATCTACCATTGGTAAGGCATCCAATTTAGTTTCAAGAGTGGAACTAAGTAACCTGTTGACCAACATGAAAGAAGATATCATCAATCATTTAGCCACTCAACTGGATGTACTCTACACTTGAAGAAGAAGTAGGAGGAGGTTGATTCAATACTCATTGAATACTGTCCATATTGTCAACAAAGAAAAGATAATTGCAAATGTAGAAGAGTGGCTAGTATTATAGAAGATAAGCCAAAGAAACTTCACTTTCAACCTGTTGAAGGTGAAGATGGCCAACTATACTATGTTGCACAAAGGAAATCATGGCAACAAAGACAAGGTATGCCACAAGATCCTTTAATTTTTAATACATCATTTCCAGTAGGTCATCAGAATTTCTCTGGTTGGAACCCTCGACCTTGGCCAACTAATTAAAACCAATGGCAAAATCCTCAGCCAAACTAGAATTAGCAACAACCCATTGTACGGACCCAAAAAAACTTCCAAGGATCTAATTACAACCCCCAATGGCCAATACAACAAAACTAATGGCAACCACAATGGCAAAAAGGACAACAGTGCCAAAACCAAAACATGAATTACCTACAACCCTTACTGCCTCCTCGGCCTCAACAACAAGCTATTATTCAAAATTCACCTAGTCCTACAACACAGCCACCAAGAGCACCACAAATACCTACCCAACCTGCACCTAACCCCAATAACAAGCTTGTTCAACATGCATACACTAACGAGGCTATACAATACCCCACTTATGGGGTAGAGGTAAGTGATGTCCAACTCAGGTTAGGGAAAACATTAGTCGGACCTTCATCTCCCCAGATTACTGAGGTAGTGGATGAACAATCCATGGAGGAGGCATTAGACAATTCACCTCTGGAACCTGTTCAAATCAAGTAAGTCAAACCATCTCAAATCCAGAGCCTGCTTTCCCTGAATAACTAGCCATTTCAAAACATCCAACCCAAGTAAAGACAGACTTATTGAGTCAACTTAAGAATGTCAGTATTAAGATACCCCTCATCCAAGCTATCAAGGACATCCAAATCTACACCAAGACCATGAGAGACCTTTGCCTTAAGAAACTAGGGAGAAAGAAGAAGGATCCTTAGATAGTTCATGTCTTGGGGAACCTTGTTGATATAATGCTAGGGAACATAACTATGCCCAAATACATAGACCCTGGCAGTCCAGTAGTGGATGTTAAGATTAATGGAGCTCTCATCAAAAACACCTTGATTGACTTAGGGATAGCTATCAATGTCATGACTAAGGAAACAATGTAACTCCTTCAACTATCGAACCTGAGGCCTACAACAACTGTTTTATAATTGGAAGATAGGTCAACAGTGAAACCAGAGGGGATCATTGAAGACATAGTCATAACATTAGACTCATGGGAGTATCAGGACTGCAGACTTCATAGTTTTGCAGCCAAAAGTTAATCTTGCAGGTTATCCACTTATCTTAGGCGGACCATGGTTAGCAACAACAAATGCATTTATAGGTTGCAGGTCTGGGAACATGATAATCTCAAATGGGACTATCACAAATAAATTGGTCCTTTATCCCCTAGCTCAACCTCATGATAATCTAGAACAAACCATATGGCCTACCTTAGAAGAAGAAGAAGACAACTATTCCCTACAAACTCTCACGATGATAGAACACAACCCTTTGTTAGCAACCCAAGATGAGGATGACTTGATTGACCATATTATATTGAACCATTGCGGTAGGGACCCACAGCAATAGGACTGTCTATCATGTCTACAAGATCCATTATAAAATATCATACCTACACATTCCTTAGAGGAATTGTCCCAAATATTCCATTCTCTACTACCTTAGGAATGTGTTCCCAACATCAGTGGATGTGACCTTTCATCTGTCCATCTAGCTTCTAAAACATTGGAAATCATGCCACGAAAAATGTTGAATATTAATAATGCCATGACTGAAGAACAACAGACTTCCTTGCACACTATATTGTAGACACATTCATCAGCTTTTGCATGGGATTATAATGACATGAAAGGAATAGATCCAGATTTGTGCATGCATAGGATCTACATCAATGATGGTTTCAAGCCCATAAGTCAACCACAAAGAAGAATGAATCCTGCCTTAAGAGACATAGTTAAAAATGAGCTCCAGAAACTCCTTGACACTGGTTTTATTTACCCTATTTCTAACAGTGAATGGTTTTCACCTTTAGTTATTGTCCCTAAGAAAGGAGGCAAGTGGAGGGTGTGTATAGATTATAGGGAACTTAACACAGCCACTAGAAAAGACCATTTTCCACTACCCTTCATTGACCAAGTACTTGACTCCCTAGTAGGCAAAAAGTACTTCTCCTTCTTAGATGGCTTTAGTGGCTATAACCAGATCAAAATAGCTCCAGAGGACCAAGATAAGACCACATTTACCTGCCCTTGGGGTACATATGCTTATTTTGTCCTTCCTTTTGGGTTATATAATGCCCCAGCCATTTTCCAAAGGGCAGTACTAAGTATCTTTTCAGACTATGCTCATGATTCTATGGAGATCTATATGGATGATTTCACCACTTATGGAGACACATTTGAAACAACACTTAGTAATTTGGATAATGTCCTAAAAAGATGTCAAGAGCATAATTTGTCATTGAGTCATGAAAATGCTTTATGATGATGACTCAAGGAGTTGTTCTAGGACACTTCATATCTAGTGATGTTATTCAGGTGGATCCTAATAAGATTGAGATAATTTCTACACTTCCTGTACCACAGAAGCCAAAAGATGTTAGAAGCTTTCTTGACCATGCAGGCTATTATAAAAGGTTTATACAGGACTTCAGCAAACTAGCAACACCTTTATTTTCTCTACTCACAAAGGACATGGAATTTAACTGGACCACGAAATATCAACATTCTTTTGACACACTAAAGGAAGCCCTAACAAAAGCACCTGTCTTGAGAGGACCCAATTGGACATTGCCCTTCCACATACACACTATTGCTTTTAGTTTTGCTATAGGGCAATATTGGGACAGAAAGAAGGTACTAAAGAGTATGCTAGTTATTACATAAGTAAAAACTTACAAGGAGCAGAGCTCAATTACATTATCACAGAAAAAGAGATTTTGGTTGTTGTCTATGCTATCAACAAGTTTAGACATTATATAACTAGTTACCAAGTATTTATCCACACAGATCATACTACAATAAGATATTTAATGAATAAGCTTGTGGTTGGAGGTAGACTAGTCAGATGGTTGTTCTTGCTACAGGAGTTTGATATCACAATAATGGATAAACCAGGAAAAGCTAATGTGGTGGCAAATTTTATATCTAGACTACCAACACAAATGGAAGAAGATGTTGTGGATGACTCTTTCCCAGATGAACACTTATTTGCTCTTACTTTACATACACCATGGTTTGTTGATATTGCTAACTATTTGGTAGCAGGGCAAATTCCATCACACGTCTCCCCAAGAGAAAGAAGACAATTAGTGCATAAAAGCTTTCCATATTCTTGGATTGCTAGTTATTTGTTTTACACTAGTCTAGACCATATTATGAGAAAATGCATAAGAGAAGATGAGGTCTTTTATATTCTAAAAGCTTGTCATGATGAGCCCTGTGAGGGTCACTTTGCAGCCAAGAGGACAACATTCAAGATACTAACTATAGGCTATTATTGGCCAACTCTTCATAAGGATGCAATCAGGTATACAAGGAGTTGTGACTAATGTCAAAGAATGGGTAGACCAACAAGAGCAGATGAGATGCCTTTGCAACCCCAAATAGCACTAGCACCATTTGACAAGTGGGGGCTAGATTTTATTGGGCCAATCTCACCAGCTTCTAATAATAAGGAATACATTTTAGTTTGCACTGATTACCTGACAAAGTGGGTTGAAGTCAAGGCATTTCAATTTTCCAGAGATGGGAATGTAGCCAAATTCTTGTATGAAGAAATTTTCACTAGATATGGAGCACCAAGAGAAATTGTCACTAACCAAGGTCCGTAGTTCACTTCTGAACTCATTTCAACAATGGTCAAAGAATATGAAGTTAGGCATAGGAAGTCCACACCCTATCACCCTCAGGCCAATGGGCAAGTGGAGGTCACAAACAGAGAAATTGAGAATATTCTGACAAAGATAGTGAACATTCACAAGAAGGATTGGGCAACTAGACTACCAAAGGCAGTATGGGCATACAGAACTACATGGAAAACAACAACTGGTTTCACACCTTATGAGTTAGTGTATGGTAAAATAGTAGTTTTACCAATTGAATTTGAGTAAAATACACTAAGGACTGCCCTACAACTTGACATGGATATGATAACAACACAACGAGAAAGACTTCATATTCTCAATGGATTAGATGAGATCAGAATGGCAGCTATGCATCACATAGAGATTGTCCAAAAGCAGAGAGCCAAATGGCATGATCATTATATTAAAAGGAAAGAATTTCATGTAGGTGACTAGGCTCTGTTATATTATTCAAAGTACAAAGATCATAAAGGCAAAATGCAATCTAGATGGTTAGGATCTTATGAAGTTCACCAAGTGTTTTCCAATGGAGTTGTCAAACTTCAAACAATAGATGAGGTCAGATTTTCACTATTGGTTAATGGACATTGATTAAAGCTCTTTACCAGGCCATCAAATAGGGATGATTTTCTAAATCACTGTTCTATTCCTAACCATGAGCCGGATGTTGCTATATCATCACCTAGCAGTAACATAGAAGAAGACCCTGTCGATAATCACAGTGACTCAACAGGTGAGCTACATAGCTCACCTCCTGAGGTCACTCAGGTATAATTTCTTTCCTTTCCTCACATGCACACATAACATCAATGTTGATATCTTCAAGAAGACCAAGTCAATAACTATAGGGACCTGTTGAAGACCACAACTCCATATTGCCATCATATTATATTGGGACCTGTTGGAGGTAAACATGCAGCAACTGCCCATCCACTCACATGTAGCAACTATCCATCCATCAATTCTAATTTCATGCCATGCACTCCACTTTTAGAGTGCATGCAACCACCATTCGTCATCACACTGCATGCAACTTACATCAGCTTGTTCACATGTACCAGAGTGTCATTCCATAATTTTTCATAATAATAAGTTCTGCCTTATCAAACTTCAGCTGCAAACACATTTTCCAATGCCCAGCTCGCATGAAGTCTAGTTCATCTTATTCCAGCAGGTATAGTATTAACTTGCCATTATTTGACATAGATATTTCAATCTTTCCTTATATGCTCACATTTAATAATACGAAATTATCATTTGTAATCTTATATCCATATACTTTCATCCTTCTCCTTGCTGTACACAAACTTGAATTGAGGTCACTTCAAGAATTTAGTTGGGAGGAGGGATAGTGTTTTTGTTCAAAACAATGATTGTTCATCATTGTCAGTTATACACACAACATACAACCTCTTTTTCATTTTTATTTCATTTTTATGACTACTCTACCAATTTGTCTTCTAAATTATATGCTATGCTTCCTATGCTAAAATTCCCAATTTCCCATAGTTCTGAGTCGATTTAAGCTGGTTTGATAGTTCAGTCTAGTATTATACAACAAGGGAATATACAGGGGGTTATTGGAAGCGTGGGTTATTGAAACTATAGAGTAAGTAGATATACAAAAGGGTTGTAGAAGGGGTTGTGGTGAATTTGAATTTAGAATTGGCAATATGGGAGGAGACATCATAAGACGAGAACCCACAGTGCATGATATAGTACTGGAAGATCAATTAACTCTACCAATCTTGACACAGGCAGGATGGATTGATTATTTCATAAAACTCACAGAATTTGATGAAGGTATAACGAGGCAGTTTGTAGCCTCACTTTACCATGATGAAGCCACTATAAAAGGACTGATAGTGGATGCTTTGGAAGTAGCAGTTGCTGAGGTATCGGGTTTACCTAGAAATGGTGAAGAGTTCTCCATCAAAGCAAATGAAATAGCTGCAAGAGACGAATTTAGTGAAGAAGGGAGCAACTGAAATCTACATCTCAAGGAACTAAAAGTCTATCACTTCTAGAATTGTGGGTTGCTTGTGCTGTGCACATTATCAAATACCTCACCTGTGATGGTAGGCAATCTATGTTATACACTGTCCATTTCAAATTGTTAAGCCATCTTTGTCATAATAGGGTAGTTAATGTGCCTAATTTCCTATACAATTTCTTAAAAAGGATGAGCTATGAATATCAAAGGAAATAAAAAAGATCATCATTATCCCATGATTGCTTGGTCACTCTATTAGTCAAGAGAAGTCTTAGGATGCAGTATCCAAATGTGCCCTAGAAACAATTCTTGAAATGTAGAAATATCAATGATATCCTAAATGAATCAACATCACCAGAAAATTCACCTATTGTATCCTTGAGAGAAAACCATGTTTCACCTATTGCATCATCTACCCACAGCATAGAGGAGATAGGAGAACAAGATGTGCCAATTATGCCAAATGTAGTATCTGATCAACCCATGCTGGAAGAAGAGAATCAAACCCTAGAAGAAGAGACCAGTCAGGCTCCATCCTCTAGTAAGACACCTAGCACCAAAACACCAAGAACTGGGAAAAAGAAGAGTGGTTCCTCTTCTAAGCCTATAAAGAGGTCAAGAGGGAAATCCACACCAATAAGGTGTTCACATCTCCTTAGAGAGAGAGGTGTTATGGGGGGTGTTGTTAAGAAGAATGGAAAAGAGGAGGATGTGGTAGCAGTAGAGAGTGACCATGAACTAGAGGATAATGTGACTGAGAATATACAAACCCCCATCAAAAGAAAATGGTATGTGTCAAGTACCTCTGAGTCTAAATCAGAGGACATCTTTATTGCTAAGAAAACTGGGATGAAAACCCCAAATAGCCCTGATAATGAGGAATGTGAGTGTATCAGAGGTGGTGATGAACAGTCTTCAAAGGATGAGGAATTGTTGCTTGATGACAAGAATATAAGAAGAGAACTACAGGAAGCTATTGATAGAATTAAACAATTGGAAGAATCGATAAAAGCCTATGAGCATAAGGACAAAGAGAGAGAGGCAAGGATACATGAGTTGGAAGAAAGGGTTAACACCTATGGTCAGGGATCAAAATTGGATGCCCTCGTAGAGCTGGCCATAGTAGCTGCAGGGAATAAGGAATTAGTGACCAAAGAAAAGAAGAATCCTGTTGTCAAACCTCCAACTTGCTATACAATTGTATCCTTAGGATATCAATTATGGAAGGTTACTCAAGAATTCAGTGAACAGAAAGAAGAATAGAAAAGAGAAAAGGAAACCATGATTGAAGAACATAATAAGGCAATGCAAAGGAAGGATATAGAGTTGTGGAAGCTGGCAGTAAGAATGGAGGAAGTAGCAAATAAGGTTGCTCAGATTGTCAAATGTACACCACTAGCTAGGACCTATGCCTTGTTTCTTCAAGAAAAATTTCTGAGTTTCCAATTTAGTAGATTGATCAGCAATAAACCAGTTGACATAAGTGAGAAAATGGCTTTCCTTATAGTTTTTACTACTTCCACACTTGATGAACAAGATCAGCTGTGTGAATTTTATTTACATAATTATGTTGTGTCAGGAGATACTAAATGGAATCCATTAATCTATGTAGGGGATTTGTAGGTAAGAGCACTGGCCTCATCATAAATGAGAAATTGAGGGAGGACATTATGTAAGCTTACACAAAAAGAGAGAAGTCCATTGCCCTTCAAATCAAAAAGGAATCTGAAATCCCTGAGTTTATTATTGCAGAATGGAAGCAACTATTAGAGCACAAGGGTGTGGGGAGAAAAAATATGAATTTGAGGCTACAAGACTATGGCAAGATTCAACACTTGATAGTAGGGCTCATCCATCATTCTCACCAGCATGTACAAGACTAGTGGAATAGCTTGACTCTAGAGTTACAAAAGAAGGAACCCAATTCTGTCGACAACTTCATGGTCATGTTTGAAAGGGTCAAGAAATATATGGACATTGCCAAGGGACAAGCACTGAGCTGGATACCACTTACTTTTTAGCCCCCTATGCTTCTATATCCAGTGCCACATTGGACTGGGAGGAGTGCAGAGAGTGAGAAAGTAGAGGTCTCTAAGATGAACAGGTTGGCACACAATAACGGCTTCTATTTGGAGCAGGCTCAAGGAGTAGACATTGTTGCAGATCTCAGGGAAATCACCCTGTATTACAACCTACAGCCTTAGTGGTTTGCTTGAGGTCAAGCAAAAGGATAGTTGGGGGGTGTGATGAGCTTAATTATTAGCCTATTTTCTTCTAGTTTTATGCAAGTTGAAAGACATTCCTAGACACTGTTTTAAGTATATCTCTATGTTATGTTATCCTTTATGATCATTATGTAGACTTGAACTTGGTTAATTAAGTATATGGAGATATGATTATGATATGATGAAATTATATGTTATATGTGGGAATGTATGCATTATTGAGAATGCTTGTGTTGGTTTTGGTTGTTAGTATTTTGTACATGTTCATGGACTAACCTTGAAGCTAAAAGAGACAGGTTTGTCACATGTAGCAACTACAGGGTGCAGCTCACAACCACAACATTTCCAGGCGCAGAGCAGGGGAGATTCCAGTATTGACTAAGTGCGGTAACCACGACCAAGGATACTCAATGGAGAGGATCACAGATCATGATAGGTGATCAATAAAGGTGATTGGAAGCTTGGAGGCTCTATTACAATTAGAAGACTAATGGGACCGATTCAATCGACCCATGTTCCCTTATTTCAGCAAAGAGTTCTAGTTTTGTTAGAACACTTCCTTCCTTCTTTTCCTATCATTATTGTTAGCATTCATTACACTCTAGTTCATGCAGAGTGGTGTTTTTATGTTTTCAGTTAAGAAACATATTTGAATAACTCTCCCATACCTATATTATGGTTCGGTGGTTGAGATAGAAGTTACTTAAGTTTAGTTTTGAACAGTTTTTGCTCTACCACAGATCAAGCTATCTGAATCTTTTCTAGATTATGCATATAATATTATTTGATCATGAGTTATGAATATTATAGTTGAGCCAAATTCTATGTGATTTTGAAAAGATTGTGCAAATGTATGTTAGGATCAATATGATTGTGTTTATCTGAAAGAGTTAGATTTGAGTTTAAACAATGAGGCTGTCACCTAAGGAAGGGCCACTCAGGATAACTGACCTTCACTTTATTTATTGTATGTTTTAATTGTTGTAGAAGTTAATTTATGAATACAATATCCATTAGATTCTTAGAGTTGCTTAGTCCAATTAGTTTGTGATACTCTGGAGGATAGGAACAATTGTCATTAACAAATAAGAATTTCATTCCTTAATTTGTTGTTACAATTTTACATTACAAAGTATCCGTAGGAGTTGTAGCAACATTACTTTCCCTTGTTAATAAGTAGATTGATTTAGTAGATAAGTTAGATAGTCTGATCCCTAAAAGCACATACAATGCAACTGCCATCACAAGTCTACAAGCCCTGGTTGATAATTTGATGAGGTCTTTTCAAGAGGTTATAGTGGATTGTTCAGTAGGAGATTCCTTTGAATTGAGTGATTGCCACCAAGTTTACCTAGCATTGTAAAGACACTACATATGTCAACCTCTAGCAAGTAATTCACTTGATTTCCAAGTGCTTTTGAGAAAAATTGAATAAAAAGGTGTGTAGTGTGACAGAGGTGCGCTCAGTGTTGTGTTCTGCATTTCTTCCTAGTTGAAGATATGCCTGTGCAGTTTGGAAGTGTTTGTCAAAGGTGGTCAGAGGTATTATATCCAAAGTTTCAGGTTCTGGATCACGTGGAAGTGGAAGATGTGTTTGACAGAGTGTTTAACTATGAAGAAGACTGTCTGGGAGAAATGAGATTGCTCTGCATTTCTCTACATTTGGGTTTCTTGGTTTGTAGATCTGGGAAAGTGCTTATATTGTCTGTATCTACCTTCCCTTGAAGTTGCTAGTGTTTGTTTGCTCCCTAAGTTTAGTTCTTGTGTTGGTGTTCAATAGTAGTGTATCCTAATTTGCAAAATGAAGACATTCTCTGTTTCAGGAGGTTGCGGTAGTGTTGCAGAAGGTTTTGATGATGTTGAATATTCTAGAAAGGTGTGTGGATGCTATGAAATGTCTCTCTATGGTCCGCATGATGTTTTTGTACTTGGAGAAGCGTGGATGTGATCGTTAGCTCAGGTTTGGCCGACTTGGCTTGCTAGCGCTATTTGCGGAGGTACCTCATGGATTGTGGATGTGATGAGCAACTTGGTGATACATATTTGAGTCCTAGTTAACCCTTGACATAGTCCACTTTCACTTCTTTCCACCGCGGAAGTGTTAAGTGCCAACCTAATTGGTGTTGCATGTTTTAGGTGCACACGCTTCATTAGGACCGACCTAATTGAGATAGGTCTTGGTTATATATGGTATAAATTCAAGATGAAGTTGAGTGGAGCAATGTAGAGAAGATGATGCAAATGTGAATCAAGGGTAGTGAGTTGTGTGCGAGCTTAAATGCTTATGACTTTGAAATACAGTGAGTAGAAGGTGTCTACATTTCAGTGTGCTTGAAGTTGCTGGAGGCAGTGAGCCAAAGGTTGCAGATGGCAAGGAGTTGTAGTGGTGGATTTCTCCTATTGATTTGAGATAGTGAATCTCTCTATAATAGTTCTCTTCTATTCTTCTCTCTTCTTAACAGTGAGTCCTTCTGGGCAGTGAGCCCTTGGTAGTGAGCCTATTTGTTTTTGGTGTTTCTATTCTCATATATGTGAGCTAATCCTCACCGTGGTTTTTCCCTTCTTGAGTTTTCCACATAAATCTAGTGTTCTTATGTGTTTGATGTGTTTTTCATTGATGCTTCATATGTTTACATTCTGCTAATACATGATAAGAGGTTGATGTTTGGAATTACTTTGAGGGTTTTAATGTTTTAATACACAACTGATTCACCCCCCTCTCAGTTGTCTTGTGCATTCTAACATGAAGCACCCATGAGATCTGCATGAGACTTCAGATAAAGGTAGGGCCTTCTTACTAAAGAATATGCTCTTTTCGATCATGATGGATGAGAAAATGTCTTTGCAGGAGCATTTTCTCAATGTAACATGCTATCTCCATTACCCAAAAATAACCATAATTAACCATCTTAATTAAGGTTGAGAATACATCATGATAACATAATCACAGTTAAGCAAGAGGGTGCTACCACAATAATGGGTTACACTTTCTAGAACATCTTATTTTTGCTGAAATCACATATTTTTAGAAAATATAATGATTTAAGCCTTGAAAGGTTCCATTTAAAGGATTTTAATTAAAGAGGGTTTGATCAAGCCCCTTAGATTCAAACCCCCTTGGATAGAACCCCGCTAGTTTTAAACCATACCTATAATGGAGTCTCCACTACACCTATCAAAATGCTGATAAAAAACCACTTTTGATTTACCTTTTGGGGGATCAAATGAATTCATTTAAAATTTATGTTTAGTAAGTATGTAGTCCTTATTATAATCTTCCCAAAAAGTATAATTTTAAATATATTTAATTTGATTATTATATTTATTTTTTATTTCTTGTGAATGTAAGTTTTTCACCGAACATCAAGTTCTTTGTTCTACACACATGAAAAATTAGTAAATTAGTGATTTTTTTTAAAAACAATATCTATGCCCTAAGTATGGATGTCCTTGTTTCAACAATAAAAGGAAAATTGAATTTTGATACATACATAAAAAGTTATGTTTTACGGAATACGTCGATGTCTAAATTATAATTGGTTTGACTTCAAAACTTAATTAATAAAATATTCAACAAAACATTATGGAACCAAATGCATGCCCTATATATCAGTGTTACCAATCTAAATTCAAAAGAATTAGAATTTTATCCTTTGTAGAATAAAAGTTATGTGCTACAGAATGCACATTACTTTAAAAAAATGTTGTTTACTATTAAAAACTAGTTATCAAAGGAGACACAAAAAAAATTACAATTTAATTCTAATTTAAAAAAAAAATATATATTTAGAATCTACAAACAAAATCTCTCAAATCACTAGTGACAGGCTGTTGTAAGGTCCTAACACTTTAGATGAAAATTATCAGTTTATCGACCGGGGTAGTGTCCGAGGTTGTATGCAATAGGGAGTTTGGATATCTCATTGAGAAACAGTTTTCTAGTTCCTTTAAAAGATTGAAACATCATATGGAATGAAACAGTAATTACATCCTTCTACAGAAAGCATTCAAATTTTATACTAAAAAGCACAAAAACTCTATACTAGAAAGCATATAAATTCTATACTAGAAATTCACAAATGCAATTTGCTAAGCTGCAAACATTTTAACTTCCAACTATCAGTAAACAATAGTTTAACTAAGGTAGATGCGCTGGAAACATTTAAACAACACAAAGAGTTCTAAAACAACAGTACATGTCAATTTAACTTTTAAACAACACACCCTACAGGTTCATGACATAAAACTAAACATAAACTTACTTCAGCTGAATGAAAACATCCATAGAAATGAAAGTACTTATCTATCCTACAGTCCTGTGAATGGCCAGCTCTTGGGAGAAAATTGTCTTTAACTCAGGTCACATTCAATCATTTCCACAGCAACATGGTAACTCTATTTAGATCTCCATATTTCAAAATAAATTACTCAGAACAACACTATTTGCATTCACTGAAAAAATTGCAAGTACACATGATGTAGAGGCACATTGGATACAAGAAGAGGGACAAACAAGACAAGATTCTATTCACCCCAAAAGCCCAAAAACAAGCATCTTCATGGAAAAAGTGGGAACAACAGAAAGGAATTCTTGGTTCTTCATGGAAAGGTTGATTTGGGATGCTAGAGGACTCACTCCAACCATTGGTTAAGCCAGATCACCTACAGGACCAACACTTCCTTCACAAACCTCAAAATTGGCTAGTAGCCCTAAAAACAAAGAACAATCCTAATATCTTCTTGCACAGACATCCAAATGCAAATCTCAGATAGTTGAGAGATACCCTTTATGATCCCCCACAACATACTTAAGAATGGGTTTAGGTTGTTTTGAGAAGTATGCCCTAACCAATAACCCTCCGAGTGTTCTTAAGCCCTAATTAGGCCTATTTTGTGAAGTAAGCACCCTCAATTGGTGGATTGAAACTCTCCTGACCATTTGAACATGTCAATGGCATCCCAAAACCACAAGATTCAACCTCCCTTTGCTGGTATGACCGACTGTCCTCAAAAATCATACTGTTGTAGCTTCTATCAGACACTTAGCACATGGTTTTGCTAAGTCCAATCAATGGAATCCCAACATCAATAGCCCTCTGCCCACAAAACCCTTACAAGACACAAAAATAGACACTAGATAACTCATTCCACTAACCACAGAGTTTGGTGATTCAGTGGAATGGAGAAAACATCTTAAGGTTGCTGTCAGAACCCTAGTTGAGGGTTTCCAAACCACTTGCATAGGAAAGAGGAATACAACAATATAGATGAATGCCAAGAACTCAAACTACTTGCAATTGGAAGGTGACTTACCAACCTAACTTTCCATCCTAGCCTTTAGTCACCACTTGACCATACAGGTACGGGGCATGCACAGAAACAATGAATTCCTTAAGGAAACAACGAATTCAGCGAGCAGTTTGATATCCAGTGGTTGTAGAACATCTCACCTTCAATATAAGAGTCCAAAATATACTTGGTGGATAGTTACTCCATCATAATTCACTCCCATATGTTCTAGACCCCATGACAGAGCCGTACCATAGAGAAGTACGGGCTGTTATGCAACAAACTCAAAAAAATGACACAAAAGCAGAAAACTGTATTGTATTGCTTAGAATTCCTCCACACATGTGACAATCATCATGTTTCGGGCATTAAGAAGCCTTCTCCAATCTCCTTGAAGTAGTTAGAAGGAAGTTGGGTCGATGGACTGTCCATAACCATCGAATACCTTCCTGCAACTACTTTGTGTTAGGACAGTAATCACCTTGTTTTGGCATTTACAACTATGGCATATGGCCTTTGATGGTTTTAGGACTTGTTAATGGTTTGTTTATGACTTAACAATGTCCTCAAGACTTAAACATGTCATAGACTCCTTGACCATGCCTTGACAAGGCTTACAAATATGAAAAACATGACTGTCCTCCTTGATTCTATGACAACAGTTTCTAGACACATGGACATAGTCCTTTACATCATGGCACATAGCCTTATTACATCATGAGAGTGGTCCCTAGGACCTTATGAAACAAAACAAAATTGAGCTTCAAAACAAGAGACATCAAGTCTTCTTGTATCCTTGGTGCTCCTCCACCAACATAGCTCTAATTATTTCAAAAACTAAGGGATTGCTTTTCATTCATCCATAGTATATATTTATATCCATGTTTTGAGCAACAATTAAAACTGAACTACAATCAAAACTCCTGAATTTCAAATGGCGGGAAAATGCCATTGGAAGAAGTCTTGTAACTGAAAAATAAAATCTTTTACTATTGATGTCTTTTAAAACATAAAAAGGACTCCAATTGGAGCCATAATGTCTTTTGGGTAACCAACAGAAATAACAGAATTTAAACAGATCCTTTACTTAATGCATGCCTAAAATTTTTGGTGCCCCCAACTTCTAGTGCACTCATCCTCAGCTGCATGAAGTCCACTTCTTTTGTAGACAATGCATTAACCTGCACAATTACCCAACTCTACATGCCATTATATCAACATTTAAAAGCTAATTTCAATCAATTTAGGAAATAAAGATTTGTACAACATTTTATTAAAAATAGATAAATATTGCTTATAAAAATAAATAAATTGGCAAGGCTAGGGAATTGGGCAATGCAAAAGGGCTATTTGTTCTATCAAAGAAATGAAGTTATTTATACCTCATCAACTAGTTCGCATCATCTTCAAATTCCTAACGGTTTAGTGGCTATATGTGTTAGAAAGTGAAGATTTAGTTCAAAATGTTGATTTCAATGTCAAGTTTGGCCAAAAAGTGTGACCCATTATTGTGGGGTGACCCAAGAATGAATCAATATCATCATGATAATTAAACATGCTATTCTTTTTTGAATAATTCAAAAACTTAGATTTACAATATCCATAGATAACTTACTAGTGAATAACTTTCACCATACAAGTACAAAGCTATGCCCATGGCATCATTAAAAAGATTATACATAATAACTGACTATTAAGGCATACAAAGAATGCACTGTATTTGGAACTTTGACATTTGTCTTCATAAGTCTCGGCTTGTCTTCTACTTGGGAAGGAGAGCATCACCCAAGTGCTTTTCCTCCAACCATAGACTAGCGGTCCCTCGCACAACTTCCTACCTGGAAGCGGCCCTACCCTTCGCAGAGGGTATAGATATAAGGAACTGTTAGGTTTTCTATCTGAGTATCCAGTGTTGTGTCCTTCATAATGTCTCTCAGCCATACAACTATAGATCCACTCTAACTATGTATGACACTACTGGAAACATTATGCCATCTGGAGAATAGTTGACCAACTAATGCATGCAGAGATGAATGCATTACTTTGGCCAAAGATTTATATACATATACGTTTTGCAATGAACGTAGTCGTATGTCCACCACCTCGACTCGACTTAGAAGTTGTCTCATCTTATAGTAATCATAGTTCGACCTCTCTAGGTCTAGGGAAGGTAAGTTCAATTCATTCTTAGTCCCATTCTAGGACAATTGACTCCTATCTTGGGATTACATTCATTAATGTTACGTTGCTTTGGCAACGGGGAACTTGTGACTCCACATCACTTCTAGGCTCAGGATTTCATGTTTACCTTATCACAAGGTTTACATTCAAATTCATATCATCTAAGACTTATATTATAATAGTCTAATAAGTCAGTCTTATTAAAAAGACCCTAACTCAAAGAATCCACGTGAGTTCTTGATATCTTATACTTAATTCGTGAAGTATTGCCATTCGAAAAGAGAATGCATTCATATACATTAAACACAAGAGTTTCATACTGGACATAGTGTTCATTCTCATAAGGAAAAAATTATCAAGGAGGATTAACTTCTCCAATAAACATGGCATGCACTTAATGTTGCCTAGATAATAATACTATTTACCTCTTACCAAATTCTCCTTCTTTAACGAAGAGTCAATCTATCCTTTTAAATACATAGGATGCACCATAGTTTTCATAATATCTATTATAAACAGTCAAGCACTGTTATTTGCAATCCTCGAGACCGATATATTAAGTGCCCTAGGCACGGTCAGAGGTTTAAGATTAATAATAATGTTATCATGGCTCGAGTAAGGCTCTTGGCCTACTCCATTACCAACTTCATGACACACTTACAACAGTCATTATGGTTCAATACACTCTTGGTCTTGAGCACAGTCGGCTCAAATCATATTAATGAGAGCATCAAGAAATATATGACATAGTTTACAACCCTTGCCATATCGGCTTTCAAGGTTTCTTGCATGCAACAACTATTCATTGGGCTCAACCTTATGGCCTCAACCAAGATAAATACTAAACAATGTTTACAAGCTTTAAAACAGAGGAAGCATTTATGATCTCGAAGGCCTTTAAAGACAACTCGATAATATATCCACTATCATAGTTTTATCACATCGAATGTTTACGGCCTCGAAGGCCTTTAATGATAACACAACGGTTTATTTGCTATCATAAGTCAACACAGTCAACATCATAAAGAATGTAGTAAAGATTATCTTACTTGCCATGCTAGATTTAAGTTCATTTCATAGTATAACTTCATACCTATTAAAGGAATACACAGTGGAGTTTGGCTTATCAAGGAATAACTCCTATGTGCTTTACAATGGCTCTAACCCTCGCTATTCCTGTAGCAATTTTTTCTTACAAAACCCTTGATTCCAACTTGTTCTTGCTCATCATATGCATACTCAAAACATAACCCAAAACAAAGGCACCTTCGATGCTCTTGCATGCATCCCCTGCAACAAGATTTGCCACCTTTTTCTCAACATAGTGGTGAAAACTATTTTCTAACCTCCACCACCCCACGAGCCTTTGGGTTTCCAATAGTCCATTATCTCCATTATGGAGTGGGCAATGAAGATATAGATTAAGATAGGTTCAAATCGAGTAGTGGTCGGCCTACTTATCATAAGTCATATACATTAATAATATTAAAGGTGTCCGATCACAAGGGCTAGAATAATTATATCGCACAAAGTTTCCCTTGCATCTAAATGATGTTTAAGGGTAAACAAATTAATCCAAGATGTCACCTATTGATAACATCATCGATAGGGTGGCACAACAACAAAATGCAACTTTGGGGTCGAGTACCACTCCCCCTTCTTTGCCATATTAACCATAAGTAATATATAAAAAAGAAATAATAATTACCAAACCCTAATAAAGAAATAGATAAGGAAACAAGGAAATACTCGACAACCTGATGAGATTATCGATCGACTTAAGTGGATGTTTTATGAACATCGTTTAGCTGAATCGACGTAGATGATGTCGAGATAACTCAAATTGTCATACCGACACAAAAGTGAAAAATGACTAACAAGGAAAAGATGCAAACTCACTCTACCTTGCATAGGTTCACAAGGACTAATTTCGACACTCATATGACAATCTGACCTTTTCCCAACATCTATCTCCTCCTCCCGGATGATACTCTCCTTCCATCCTTGAAGGAAGATTATTTTCCTGATCACACTCACAACCATATAACCATGATTAGTGTATCATCATTTGATTCACAAATCATTATAATTAAATAATCGTATCAACATGTAATCTCATGTCTAACTAACATTAGTCAATATTCATATAATCAATTATTGTATTTGATATTTTCCACAAATATCAAATCATTAAACTATGATTAATCATCTTGAGTACCACACAAAAGCAAGATTAAGCTAAATCATAAGTTGGGGATATAACACTCAAGATCAAGGACATCGACGATTAGTTGTCAGCCATAGGTCGAAAGATGGAAGAAGAGGACATGGTGGACATTGAAAAGCTTACCACGGGCCTATGAAAAATTTATTGAGACACTCAGTATCACATCTACTAGTGTTGACCTAAAGTTTGAAGAGTTGTGAAATAAGCTCTTGAAGTAGGATATATGGAAGAAATAGTTTGGAAGCAACAGTGATAGATAGAGTGTGGAACAAACATTTGCAGCCAAAGACAAGGGAAAAGGTAAATGGCCACTAAAGAAAGGACAAGAGAATAATGAAGATACTTCATGGAATTTCAAAAATATCACGTCATTATTGTGGTAAAATGGGTCATATGAAGAAGCACTACAGAAAGAGGTTGGTTGAATAGAAATCCAACTAGGGAGGGCCTTCGCCAAAGGCTCATGTTGTAGACCATTTCGAGAAGGAATCAACCTTCTATGCATTCATGGCCAAATGACCAGCATATTAGTTAAAGTCATTTGCACGGTAAATAGATTTTAAAGCATCTCCTCATTTCACCCACAGGAAAGATTGGTTCATGGAGTATATAGCTTGCTCAAATTTAGTGATCTTCGGTGGTGGTGAGGAGTACATAGTTGTTGGCAGAGGGAATGTGAAACTTACTTCTGGAGGGAGAATTTTAATTTTTCTTAATGTATACTATGTGCCAGGAATGGAGCTTAATTTGCTCTTAGTGAGTCATACTATGCAACATTGTCCCAATCTAGATGTCTTATTTAGCAAACATAAATTCTATATAGTTGACAAGGAGTCAAAGAAGACTATTGCAATCGACATAGAAGATCATGGATTGTATTAGCTAGTTGATACTGGACAGGTTCAAGAGCGTGCATTGGCAACCAAGAGTGCATCTAATATCAATATATTTTGGCATCAATGGTATGGGCACCTCAACTTATCCTATTTCTCCTAGTTGGCTCAAGAGAGTTTGGTAGATGGATTACCTGTCATCTAGTAGTAGATATGGGGTGTTTGTGGAGCTTGCTAAGCAGGGAAATAGCACAAAACTCTATTTGAGGATGAACAATCTTAGAGAGCACAGAGAGTCCTATAGTTGGTTCATGCAGATGTTTGTGGACCATGAACACAACATCGGTCACTAGTGCCAGGTATTTTCTTATGTTTGTAGATTATTTTAGTAGGAAAATGTGGGGGTATTTTCTAAATTTAAAATTAGACGTGTTTAAGGAATTTCAAAAGTTTAAAGAATTAGTAGAGAAAGAGTCTCGTTGTGCATCAATCACTCTTAGATCTGATAATGGAGGTGAACTTTGTTCAAACAAATTTAATGATTTTTGTGCTAAACATGGTATAAAATGACAATTTACAACACCCTACACTCCACAACAAAATGGAGTAATTGAGAGGTGGAACTACACTATTACAAAGATGGCCTAGTCTATGTTGGAGAACATGTTCCCAAGAAATTTTGGGTTGCTCAACAATTTATACAACAATTTATCTGCTAAATAGGTCTCCCACTCAAGTGGTGAAGCAGAAAACCCCAGAGGAAGCTTGGTTTGGGAGGAAACCAAAAGTTAGTCATCTTAAGGTCTTTGGTTCTATTACATATACCTAGATTCTAGATGCAAAGAGAACCAAGTTATACCCTAAGAGTAAGAAGTTAATGCTTCCAGGGTATAATGAAAATCATAAAGCCTACAGGCTTATTGATGTTGACACTGACCGCTTGACTTTCAACAAAGGTGTTGTGATTGATGAGGTAGCTGGGCCCTTCTAACTTTCTCCAACAATCAAGTTTACTGAAGACCAGCTTACTAAGGCTAAGGATTCATGTGTTTATCTTCACAAAGCTCCATCTAAAGGGAGGGAGGATTATGAGAATGAGGAATATTGCAGGTAGGTAACTACACCTGAATTCACTGATGATAGCTTGAATCAACATCCAGATGACACAAAAATAGGTAGCCCAAGTCATGGTGACAATAGTGATTTGGATGGAGAGGTTCCTAAAAAGAGACCAAAGTGGTGGGAAAGCACCATTGGTGATGTTTGGATAAGTGAAATGATCGAGGGAAGATCATCAAGAAGCAAGAGCAAGCATAACACAATTAACTTTGTTTAAATGGCTAAAATTTATGGAGTTTATGAGCCACAGGTGTTTTAGAAGGCAAAAGGAAAACCTAAATGGGAAAAGGCCACGACCACCAAACATGAAAGTCTTATGAAAAATAAGACTTGGGATCTTTCAGATCTTCCACCAAGGAAGAAACCCATTGGCTACAAATGGGTGTACAAAGTTAAGTACAAAGCATATTGTGTTCTTGACAAGTACAAAGCTCGGTTGGTTGCAAAAGGGTTCTCACAAAAAGAAGACATTGACTATGAGGAGACCTTTGCTCCTATAGCAAAGATGTGCACCACCTTTTTAGTTCTAGCCATGGTAGCTCAGTTTGGCTGGAAAGTCCATCGAATGGACATAAGAAGTGCCTTCCTTAATGGTGACTTACAAGAAGAAGTGTACATGTCTCAGCCTCAGGGTTTTCAGGTTGTAGGAACAGAGCATCTTGTTTGTAGATTGAAGAAATCTTTGTATGGCTTGAAGCAGGCACCCAGGGCATGGTACATCAAAATTGACAGGTATTTGGTTGAACATAGATTCCAGTAGAGTCCTTCGGATCCAAATCTATATGTCAAAAGCGTAGGCAATGAGATCATTCTACTGGTCATTTATGTAGATGATATCATTATTATAGGTAGTGAGGCACATTTGATTAAACAAACCAAATGTAATTTAGGTAAAGCTTTTGACATGATTGATCTAGGCCTCTTACATTATTGCTTATGTGTAAAAGTTTGGCAAACAAGTGGTGGTATTTTAATTTCTCAATCCAAATATGCCAGGAGTTTTCTTGACAAGTTCAAAATGATAGATTGCAAAATTGCATCCACACCTATGGAGAAAGGGCTGGAGCTTTCAACCAAAATAGACTCAAATGTAGTAAATGAGTCAGCATACAAGAAACTAGTGGGTAACCTTATATACCTTACAGCCACTAGCCCTGATTTGAGCTATGCCATGAGTTTCATTTCCAGGTTCATGACAACACCAAAGGAAGAACATTGTGTTGCAATGAAGAGGGTGTTGAGATATGTGAAAGGGACACTTGACTTTGGCATTTTGTACAACAGAAGCAAAGATCCTAGGCTGTTTGGGTTCACAAATTTAGATCAGGTAGGTTTTATTGATGACATAAAATCCACTTCTAGATATGTTTTCAGCATTGACATAAGTGCAGTCACATGGACCAATAAGAAGCAACAAGTAGTAGCTCTTTCTTTGATAGAAGCAAAATATCGAGGAACTGTAAAATCAACATGTGAGGTAGTATGGCTCCGAAGGATGCTTTCAGACATGTAAATGCCTCAAACAAAGCCTTCACCCTTGTTTTGTGACAATCAAGGGGTACTAAAACTTGCCAAGAATCTAGTCTTCCATGAGTGAACCAAACATGTGGAGCTACATTGTCATTTCATCAGACAACTTGTAGAAGATGGATCAATTATGTTGCAGTATTGTCCTTCTAAGGATTAAACTGCAGACATACTTACCAAGTCTTTGGGTCTTGACAAATTTGTAAAATTTTGGGATAAGCTTGATGTAGTTAGTAGATTGACCATTAAGGGAGGGTATTAAAGTATTATTATAATATTTAGTTTATAATGGTTAGTTAGTCTTTAGGACATACTTTAAGAATATTCTCTATTCTTTTAGTTGTCATTCTTATCCTTTTGCTTTATTAGTTGTTGTTCTTATCCTTAGTAGATAAGATGTTTGTAATCTTATTAAAGGAGACTTTTGCTCCTTTGTTTATATTGAATATCTTGGTAATCATTCTATGTCCTATATAATTATCATTATAGACTCCAAGTTTTGGTTATATGAGTTGAATTTTGCTGCATATAATTAGCCTCATGTGACACATTAGAGCATTGTAAGGTTGCATTTGGGATGTGATGAGCCATTTTTATTTTGGAGTTTAGCGTTCATTCATTAAGACATAATGTGATTTTTATTAACATAACATTTTGTTCATCTAAAAGAACACATTTAAAAGTTTAATTTCATTCAAAATTCATGTATGCCAATGGAGTTGAGTTTTACTTTGTGATTAAATTATAGATCAAATTTTAAAGAAAATATTGACTTACCTAAATGTACCTATATAATTAAGAATATATAGAGTGATATACGAGTAAAGTATCTATTTTTAGAGAGGAGAAGAAACAAAGATAGTGAGAAAAGACAGTAGTTTTTACAATTTTTTTAAATTAGGAAAAAAACAAGCTTCTAGTGAACTAGCAAATGAGCTACAATAAATTTAACTATGTAATAGAAAATTACTACCTAAATTTGATTTTATATGTTTTCGTTTAATATCCACAAGTTGTTGAGAATGCCCTATATGAAAGGTTTTTTTTTTTAAAACTTGAAATAATATAAAAGGAAAAGCAAAATCGAAATTTGAATTACTTCAAAGGAAATTCTCTATTTTTACTACAAGATTTGCATGGAAGGAAAATAAAAATTTGAATAAGGAGATGAATTATTTTAAAGAAAAAACTTATAATGAGATTGATCATAGTTGAGGAAAGCTCAAAAGAGCAACTATATGAATACCAAATATGTGTATTTATTTGTGTCAATTAAATTCAGAGAGAAATGCAAAAAAGGAGGGAAGGATATGTGTGCAACCATGTAGCATTTTTTAATTATACAACGACTTCAAATCTTTAACCTATTATTTTTTCACAACTTATTTTCAATCCTTAAATTGTAGCAACTCTATCATTATAAGAAAAAAAATTAAATTATTCTTTATGCTTAATTCAAAATTAATATGAGGGGGGCCCGCACGAGTAGCGGAGTTGGCTTGAGTCTTGGGTATGCTCCCCAAGGTCTTAGGTTTGACTCTGAGGCCCAGATTTACCCGATGCACGCAGCTTGCGGGCTGCTGCGTGCATCCCCGAGGATTAGTCTCGCCCCAGATCGCCGCAGTAGCCCCAAGGATTAGTCTCGCCCCAGATTGCCCCCTCTCGGCCCCAACTTGGCAGTCAATTAAGACCAAGGCAAGGATGGGTTGGGTCGCTGGTCTGGGTCGCGAGAATACCCCGGTGCTAACTAAACAAAAAAAAAAAAATTATGAGGGGTGGATCACACGATCATTTGGATTTCCCCAAATGTTAGGATCTAGATTATCAAGATCGCCCCAGATCGCCGTAGTAGCCCCAAGGATTAGTCTCGCCCCAGATTGCCCCCTCTCGGCCCCAACTTGGCAGTCAATTAAGACCAAGGCAAGGATGGGTTGGGTCGCTGGTCTGGGTCGCGAGAATACCCCGGTGCTAACTAAACAAAAAAAAAAAAAATTATGAGGGGTGGATCACATGATCATTTGGATTTCCCCAAACGTTAGGATCTAGATTATCAAGATCAAGTTCTAACCAGTTATCCCACCCTCTTCATTAAAACAAGAAAATTTTGGATCACAAAATTCAGAAGAGACCAAGATAAATACAATAAAATATAAAACTCTTAAAAAAAATTATTTGAGTAAATTGAAACTGCAAACCTAAATAAACAACCTCATAAAACGACCCTATTTAAAAAAGGGGATGAGTTTCTCCTCCCAACAATAAAATTTATATGTCTCGAACATTTTTCATTCTTTGTAGAGGAAGTGTACATTTAGTAGCATTTGAACTTATATTACACGACGATCCGTCATGAAAATGAAGAAATGAAAAAAAATTAGCGAAGCGACCAAGCCAAATCAGGGCTACGTCTTCTCATCTTCGTTCCGATCTTCTTCCCATTCCAAGTAGCCAAGCAAAATCTACGCAGAGTTGTGTGTAAAAAAACCAACCGGAAAATGAGTATATTAATTCACAACGCGATGATAGTTACGATGGACGGGGAGCAAAGGGTTTATGGCAATGGCGGGCTGTTGGTGCAGGGCGATAAAATTCATGCAATCGGTTCGTCTTCCCACATTCTTAGCCACTTTTCAGCTCAAGCTACTGAGATCATCGACTTCCACGACCACATTATTCTTCCAGGTAGTCATTGAACACAAGCAGTATCAAAGTCCCAATAAATTTTTTCCCCCGCCCCGCGCAGCTAAAATTTCAAGCAAAATAAATAGAAGTCAAAAAGTCTTTTCATGAAGTTGAAGTAAAATATTTATCATGGACCATAGAAAAAGCAAACTGCTAAATATCAAGCAAAATAAATAGAAGTCAAATGCAACCACAACATCCTATGGGGAAATTCAAGATTAAGTACAGCTTGTAGATCAATTGCATTCTTCTCTTGACATGAATGCATTTGAGCTGCAGTGAATGCGACATTGGAGTCGCTCCAAAGCAAATGCAATTAGTTGTGCTATACTAAAATGGGTATCAGGACAAACATTTGCTTCCTTTAAACTGTTTTAATTTATCAGGGGATGCACAATTAATTGCATCATCTATCTATCTTTGAAGTGACTTCTGAGGGGTATCTATTCTACAATAATACCCATCCATGCCTTTCTGTGGACTCCATTATTGCATTTTCAAAGAATTTATATTGCCCACTTTTAGATCTTACTTGATTCGTGGCTTACACCCCATAGGATGGATCTCACTGCCTATCTTGGGCTACCTTGAATAGAACAGGTCATAGTACACTCCCAAGCTGCTTCGTGTAGCATAGACTTACTCTGATCTTTGGTAACTGTGGGGATACTGATGGTGATAAGTTGTCATTGATGTCAAAAGTATGATCAGTTGCCATTGTTGTTGACAGGAGCAAGTGACATCATCAGTTTGTTCAGTATGGTAAAGTGTTTGTGTTTATCTTGTTATCATGCTCAAGTCAAGGTTGTCAGGTTGTGCTCAAGACAAGATATGAGATGTGATCTTGATTCATGGTTTACTTGGTTTACAAAGATTGTCTTCACAATCATTTTTGACAGTGGCATCTTGCTTGTATACAGTAACATCATGTTGTTTACAAGTGACAGTGGTTGATACAAATAGCACGGAATGGTCTTCTAGATGTTGGTATGGTCTTCATGTCAGAAGTTCTTTTCAGGAGTTCAAAATATCATTCTTGTTCAAGAGTTTCATATTTGTGTTGAAGAATGTGACATGTTGAAGTTGATGCTTCACTCATTCTTTATGTCATGGGTATTGTTACTCCTTATCAAAGGTAGTTAGAAGTTTCATTTAAGATTTCTTCACAGGTGATGATAATCATGATAAGTTTTTGAGTTTGATTCAAACCTCAATCTAGATGACTTCAAGTTTGTCTCAAGGTGGATCAACATATTAAAGTCATATTGTCTGCTTGGGTTCAATTCACATATTATTGTTGGTCTTGACAAAGCTTTAATCAAGTTCACAGGTCAAAGATATATGATTAATGTTTGGAGAAGTTTTTATTGCATAAGGCTGTTGTGTTATTCACAAACTTGTCAAAGTCTAAAGCTAGTCTTAACCGTCTAATGCATATTACACTTTTCTTATGTTTGAAAAGTGACTTACAAATGAAAGTTTGCAACTTAAGTTTTACCTGCTAGAGGGTTTCTCACACATGGCGGTGACCGGCCCCTTTCTAAGTTCAACCGAATCCCTCGGTCTTCTATAAGGAGGTTTTAGCGCCAAGAGACCATCGATGGTATATGTTTAAAGTTATGTTGAGCGGCAAAGTAAAATCAAAGGCTGCGGTTCAAAATGGAGTCCACTCTTATTTGTTTCACTTTTGATGGTCCTTAGGACGTCATAAGTGTGAAGACTGCATAGTTTAAGGTTTTATTTAGAATGTTTCCTTCTAAGTGGAAGTTGAACCCGAGTATAAAGGATTTTTGTGGAGTTTGGAGAGCCCGAGAAAAATGACAATTAGTTTTTCTTTTGAAACTTAGAAACTTTCTTTTAAATTCTTTTGATCGGTCCCTTATATCTGAGTTTTTATAAGGAGATTATTTTTGCCTTTTCTAAATGAGAAGAAAATCTTTATGAGGAGTTTTCTTAATGGTGAGATTGGAATCAATGAAGGTATTTTTTTAAGACAGATTGAGAAGATTTTTTTTGAGAATTATTTTGAGAGGATTGTTTTTAATGGGAGCCATTTTTATATAGCTTGAAGATGTTTTTGAATAATTAGGAAAATGTTTTTGAAGATATTATTTTGGAGAAGAATTTGAAGAGAATAATGAAAATTTGTTTGGAGGAATTTGCAGATAATCAGATAAAGAGTTTATTTGCAGAGAAATGAAGAAATTGAAATGAAGGGTCTCAAATATGAAAAGACATTCTTTCATCTTTAAAAGGAAATATAAATTTTTTTTGGTTTCGTGAATCTGAAGAATGTGAAAGGTTTTGGATTAGATATATGTTCTTTTATTTTTGCAGGTGACAATATATAAGATGTATTGTTTCTGAAGACATTAAAAAGTGAAGATGAAAGGACAAAATGATCTTCAGTGAGAGCAAATGACTGTGCAGAATATGAAAGGTGAAAAGACATCCAATTTGCATATAATAGTTTTTTTCAGGTGCATTGATAGAGGGACTTGCAAGACAGAGATGAAACATACAGAGTAAAGCAGTGTTGTTGAGCATATCAGAATACAGGATTGAAATGCAGTGTTATTGATTGGATCAAGATACAGGATTGATTTTGAATATCTGAGTTTTGTATATGATTTGGGTTGATGAAAAGAATGGCCATTTGACAGACACATGGAAGAGAAGAAGTGTTTTGTATTGAAACAGAGAAACCCTTTGAGTTTTTAATTTGTTCTGTATTAGGGGTTGGTGCTCCTTGAAGTTGGTGCTTCAAAAGAATTAGGGGTTGGTGCTCCTGGAAGTTGGTGCTTCCAAACATTGTAACCAGTGAGGTTTTCACTTAAGCCAGTGAGGCAGTTTTGAGTGGTTTTTTACCCAAGAAGGGTTTTCCACTCGTGAAAAGAATGTGTCATGTTTAATGTTGTTTTTCCATCTGTATGTGTGTATATTAGTTCTTTGCTTATTTTCACATCCTTCATTATTAATCTTGTGCACAAATAATTAATGTATTCCTCTCTATTTGTTCTGTAAGAGAAAGTTTGCAAGAAGTTGTAAAAAGATTTGAAAATTCACACAACACTGATTCACCCCCCCTCTTAGTGTTGTCCTTGACTCCTACAGATACTAGCGCAAGAAATACAACAGACCCACTAAAATAAAGTAATAACACTCACCATAGATGTATGAAATGACGCAGGGATGTATAGAATTGTTGGACCAGGGCACAAAATTAATCAATATGTAATGCCCCCTTTCGGGTTTGCCCTTAATCTTGCCCTAGAATTACAAATTTAACATAGTCAGGGTTGTAACTTACCAATTGAATGCTTGAAGCAAGATAAGCCCGATTTAAGTCCTGTAAACATGTTAGTCATCAACAGATAAATAGACATATAATCCAATGATGTTTGTAATGTCCCTTACCTAAATCGCCCTAGAAATTCAAATGTCACAGGTTAGGTTTAGGGTTTATGATTTACCATATAGAATATCTTTTAAATTACATAATTCTTGGACTTGAATTCTGCAGTCATAACATAGGAAAACATATACAAATATAGATATACAAATATACATCTTTAACCGTTAGGGTTAGACAAGATTTTATTGCATTCAAATTCATAAATAAAATCACTATAGAGAAATCATATATTCACTATTATGCAGCTAACTCACTTTGTTTACAAAATTCAATCATAGAAGTGGATGGTGCAGGGAGGCATGGCAGGGTGTTGTTAGTCAACAGTTCTCCCTCCAAACAGTCCCCTCACCATTCTTCTTTGACTGGTGAACCTTAATTTGTCAATAAACTCTCAACATGGAGATCAAGGAGGAGAATTCTTCCCTTGGGTGCCCTTAGCTGTTCTCTCCCTTTCACAGGACAGTAGGGTGCCCTAGCTGTTCTGTACCTACCTGTCAATGTAAAGGGTGCCTTTAGCTGTTCTCTCCCACAATGCTTATTCCCTCCTTATCCATGTTGACAGTCTTATTGCAAATATTTTTTGTATTTTCATATATGACACTGATATGCAATAAGTAAGACATTCGACATCAATAATGATCTGACCTTATGTTTCTTATTTTATTTTTTCATGTATATTAATAATGATTCTTATTGAACTTCTAGTTCAGTCCAAACTTTGCAATGTATCCCTTTGCTGTCCATAATAGTCTTTATGACTGAATAAGTAGATATAATTCTGCAGATCGAATGTCTGCTATAATATTCAATGATCCAAATGATCAAGTAGTGATTGATGTCCTCTTGATGTCACTTATGTTTCCTTCTATATCTCCTTAATGGTGGTGTAATTATCCCAAATGGGGATATTTTCTTCAAGTTTGGATTTACGGGCTTTCCAAATGAAACTTGTTTGGAATGACTGTTTTTTCTTACTTTGAAATCTGCCCTAACTTCTGTACTTTATATTTCTGCCCAAAACCCTAATCTCTGATTTTTTTTTCTGCTCTTAAACATGTAATCAAAGCACCCAAATATGCATCCAAGCATAGCATATAATGATGGCAAATGATACTAAACATTAGAATTCACATCTCCCATGAATTACACCATGAATTACACATTCTAGGGCATCAAACATTAATCATCCAAGTCTGATTTTCTGAGTTTGACCTTGCTGCTACAAAAATGGAAGTTCAATGTTATGCAAAATAGGAAGCCAAGTGATAAACCCTAGCTGGGCGGATTGCTGCTCCAATTTCTGCTCTGCAATATACACCCTAGACTGGAGTGTAATAAACTAAACCAAATTCAACCCAAAAATCTGTTGCTAATAGCATGATAGGACTGATTTTAATATTTTTTTCCAGACATAAAGCTGTTATCAATCAATGAGTATGCACAACAGAAATAAGATTACCTTAAAATTTGAACAGAGGTTGCATTATTCATTCTTCATACATTTCAGTGATGGCTGATGAATGTCAGATGTTATGTCTAAGCTCTTTTCCATGCCCAGAAATTACTGAAATAACCCAGATTGCTCTTTACATGAAGATTCCTTCCCAAATCTGCTAACCCAACATCCATTTAAGCTAGGTGACCAAGTTCAGAGGATCTGAACAACCAAAGAGAAGGCGTTTTCTACTGCTGAGTGCTCACACCACATTCAGGATCGACTTCCAACTGCTCAGCAACATCTTATGGTTGAAAATAACCGACTGTAGTGCCAAACGGGTTCTTTGCACTTCTCACCCTACTCAGGCGCTCACTAACTGAGGAAAAAGCCCCTGATCAGCAAAGCATTCACCAAGAAATTACAGGCGAACTTATGACTGTAATTATTATCTCCAGATTGGCACAAGTTACCAAGGAAGCTTCGTTGAGTATTTTCTTTTTTGCCCGATGAACGATCTCCATCCTTCTACTGTAGCTTTCATTAACAGAAACCAAACCACATACAAAACTCACACCAAACTGCTGCTATAAATTGCCAAAACTTTTCAAAAAACATCATACTCCATTGAGACTCCAGTTCTGAAAGATCCCTGATGGATCCCTTTGCTGAAATGAAGTATTTGTTTTTGCGATTTTATTTGTTTTATGATTTTTATTAATTTTTTTTTGTGTTCTTTCAGACTAGAGAGAAGATGCAGAAGGGGTTTCAGTTTTCTTGAATTGTGTATTTGCCAAGATAGCAGATAAATATACATGCAACTGCAAATCTCATATAAGGATGAACTAAAAATAACAATTAAATGATAGAAAAGCACCAACTAAGAATTTGAAGCACATACCCATCAGATCTGTATTTTATATTCATTGTAAAGCCTGGTTTGCAACCCCACTTGCATACAAAGATGGTATTGGCCTAGGAGAGGCTATGCATGCAACTGAAAATGAAGGATCTGAAGAATAATGTTGATTTGGTATTGCTGTAAGCTTAGATCTGCAATAGAATGCCCTAGAATCTGTCCAATGATACACAAAAGAAGACCTAGAGTAGGCCTCCCACAAGTATGAACTGGGTTGTCGTCCAATTCACCAAAATCCCTGAGAGTTTCCGTTCCCAAGAGACTATATGCTGCTGCCCTCTTCCTCAGAGTTCAGATCTGCAATGAAGCTTCAAAAATAATATGCAAAAGATGCCTCCAAAAGAACTTCCAAAGCACTTTATCCTTTTCCCAAGATGGGCGTCCATTTTTAGGGTTAGGGTGGCATCAAAAAAGAATCTTTTAATGATTCTTTTCTTTATTTAAAGTCTCCCAAGTTGGGCGCCCAAGTTGAGGGTCCAACTTCTCATTAATAAAAGGTCCACCTTTTAACACATGTGTTAACTAGGAGGGGGGTCCCTTTATTAAATTTTATTACGAAGTGATATTATTAACCACTTTAATTTATTTTTATTAAATATTAAAGCCACACTTTAATATTCACTAATTATTCCAACTCCATCACCGGCCATTCTGAACTGAAAACTGCTGTAGCCCGCGCCACTGGTGATGTCGCCACATGGCAGGCTAACTGACAGTGCCTTCCTAAAAAATAGGGATACCTCCTAAAAAATAGGAATTGTGACCAAAACTCCCAAAATGCTCTTGGAGGTCCCTGATGCCTCCTGGTCAACTCTCGGTCAAACCCTAAAAAATAGGAACCCTTCCTAAAAAATAGGAAACTGTCGCAAACTGTCTGGAAAGGCCTGTAAAGCTCCCTACCAAGCTCCACTGCCTTTGGATAGGTCCCCTAACCACTCCACTGACCTACGGGAACCCAGATGATAGGCCAACTCTCAAGTCTCTGCTAGACAGAGCTAAAGAGGGGACATGACAGTCCTCCCCTCTCAGAGATGCTTGCCCACAAGCAACTGCAAAGCTGGATGTTGTAAAATGGACTCTCCCTCCCAGGTGGCGTCCTCGATAGGAAGACCTGTCCAATGAATCAAGTACTCCCGAATCACCCTACTTCTCAGCCGTCGTTCCCTTTCCTCCAAGATCTCCTCAGGAACCAGAGTCAGCTTACCTTCCTCATCCAAGGGAGGTAGATCGGGAGATGCTACAATATGTTGCCCCAGTGCCTTTTTCAGGCAAGATACGTGGAACACATTATGAATCCGGCTGTCAGGTGGTAACTCAATCTCATAAGCAACCTCTCCCACACGCCTGAGAATCCGATATGGTCCGTAGAAGCGGCTTGAGCTTCTCAGCTCCACCCCTTTTAAGGGTGCTCTGTTGGTAAGGCTGCAACCGCAAGAAAACCATGTCACCCACCTCAAATACTCTCTCAGTCCTATGTCGATCAGCGTAGACCTTCTGCTGATTCTGTGCCTACTGCAGATTCTCCCTGAGAGATCTCATGATATCCTGGTTCTCCTGTAACCAATCCTGTGCCAAGGGAACTCTACTGTCACTTACAGCCACATCAACAAAAGATAATGCCTCGTAACCGTAGAGGGCTCTGAAAGGTGTCATAGCAATAGACATATGGTGTGTAGTATTATAACAATACTCTCCTAAATATAGCCAACGCACCCATGCCTTATGCTGTCCTGACACATAGCTGCGCAAATACCCCTCGACCCACTTATTAACAATCTCGGTCTGCCCATCTGTCTGTGGGTGGTAGCTGGTACTGGGTGTCAACTCCGTACCTGTGAGCCTGAAAAGTTCTTGCCAGAAAGAACTCATGAACCTACTATCCCTGTCACTCACGATGGTCTTGGGGAGACCGTGGAGCCTAAATACCTCTATGAAAAATAACTCCGCCACCTGAGATGCTGTGAAATCAGTTGTAATATGGAAGAAGTGGGCGTATTTAGTCAACCTGTCTACTACAACGTAGATACAGTCTTTCCCTTGCACCCGAGGAAGACCTGTAATGAAATCCATGGAGATTCCTGACCACTTCTGTTCCGGTATAGGTAAGGGCTGTAATAAACCAGCAGGAAAAGTATGCTCAGACTTATTCTGCTGGCACGTCATACACTCGCGAACATGACGTAAGATATCAGCCTTGAGACCCTTCCAAGAGAATCTCTCCCGAACCGCCCTGTAGGTCTTACCATACCCTGGGTGCCCTGCTGTCGGAGTATCATGGTAAGCATGCAGAATTTGTTCCTTCAACTGAGAACCAGGAACCAGATACACCCTTCCCTTGTAGTAGATGACTTCATCTACCACAGTGTACCTATCATCCAACACCAATCCATCCATGACCTCACAAGCATGCTGATTTTTGGAGTACTCAACTAGAAGTTGAGCCTTCCAATCTGCTCAAATCTCGCTCAACGAACATAGGGCAGCGAGTGATGGTTTTCTAGAAAGTGCATCAGCCACAGTATTATTCTTCCCCTTTATGAATTCGATGTCAAAATCATTAGCCTGAATCTTGCTCACCCATTTTAGCTGACGATCATTGAGCTCTATCTGATCAAGGAAATATTTCAGACTATTGTGGTCTGTTCTTACCACGAATTTGCTACCAACAAGATACTGTTTGAACTTGGCTAATGCATGCATAATAGCCAACATTTCCTTATCATACGTAGAATACAACCTCTCATTATCCCACAGCTTCCGACTCTCAAAAGCAATGGGGTGTCGGTTCTGCATCAAAACCGCTCCTATGCCCAAACCAGAAGCATCACACTCAAGTACAAAAGACTGTGAGAAGTTGGGGAGTGCTAAAACTGGGCAAGTGCTCATAACCTCCTTGAGCCTATCAAAGACTCCCTGTGCCTGTTCCGTCCATCTGAAAGCCCCTTTCTTTGTGAGGTCTGTCAAGGGTGCTGCCAACTGAGAGAAACCCCTCACAAATCGCCTGTAATAAGCACATAAACCAAGGAACCCATGTAACTCAGTAATGTTCCGAGGGCGGGGCCAATCTCGAATTGCCTAAATTTTCTCCTCATGCACCTTCACCCCATCAGCACCGATCACATGACCCAGATATAAGACCTCTCTAAGTCCAAACTCACATTTGGACAACTTAGCAAATAGAGACTGACTCTCCATAATGCTAAGTACCTCCTCAACATGTTTGAGATGGTCCTCCCAAGTACGACTGTAAATCAGAATATCGTCAAAGAATACTAGAACCGATTTCCTCAACTACTTGTTGAAGAGATGGTTCATACATGATTGGAAAGTGGCTGGAGCATTGGTAAGTCCAAAAGGCATTACCAGGAACTCATAATGCCCATAGTGACAACGGAAAGCAGTCTTGTGTACATCCTCTGCTCGTACACGAATCTGATGATAGCCTGAACGAAGATCAATCTTAGAGAAGTAGATAGCTCCATGAAGCTCATCCAACAACTCATCAATGCGTGGAATAGGGTATCTGTTCTTGATTGTCTTCCTGTTCAGGGCCCTGTAATCTATACACATCCGTAGAGTCCCATCCTTCTTAACCAATACTACAGAAGAAGCAAAGGGACTAGAATTGGGGCGAATGAAGCCCATGTCTAACAGCTCATGAATAGTCTTCTCAATCTCATCCTTGTATGCTCTAGGATGACGATATGGAGTGGTGATCACTGGCTTAGCTCCATCCTCCATCTCTATCCCATGCTCAAACCCTCTATCCGGAGGTACACCAGGAGGTATGTCACCAAATACTCGGCCATGCCGATCCATCACCGACTGAATGTCAACATGAAATGCTCTACCATCCTGAGGAGTAGGTGTCTTGGATTTCACAAAACAACGTCTGGCCCAGATCACATCATCATGTTTAATACTAGACTCCATCCTGCGAGAAGATACCTCCTTAGGCCCACCGTCAGATGCTGCCCTCAAGATCACCTTCTTTCCACCAGATAGGAACTCTAACTGCATGCGGTGGTGATCAATAATATATCTCCCAATACCCTGTGACCACTGCATACCCAAAATCACATCATAATCTTCTAAGGGTAGGATATAGAAGTCATCTGTCAAGGTAAAATCCCCCATCTGAATGCTGAGCTGTGAGATCCTCCTAGTACAACCCAACACTGCACCATCTGCAACCTTAACTCCAAAACCATCGAACACCTCCGACTGTAATCCACGCCTCTCAACCAATTTCTGATCAATAAAATTGTGCGTGGCTCCTGTGTCGACCAAGCTCATGACTCGCTGTCCCTGTAAAGTACCTTTCAACCGAAAGGCATGGAACCTGGGATAACTGGATAGTGTAGCCATAGTCACTTTGGCTGCCGCCAATGACTCCGGGATATCTATCTCTAGCTGGGGTCGCTCTCGACTAACCTCCTCACGGCTATCCTCAGTGTTGGTGTCTGGTATCTCTTCATCCCCAAGCTCGGATGTGACCTCAATCAAGTGAACCCTGCCCTTACCCATACAGCGGTGTTCGGGCTCCCAAGGCTCCTTGCAGGAAAAGCATAATTTCTTCCTCCTCAAATCATTCTGTGACTCCTGATCCATCCTAGGAGGTCTAGTTGACTGTCCATCTCTAAACTGTGAAGTATTGGCCTTCTGAATAGGCCGTGATTCCTTGAATGGCCTCTTATCTGACTGATAAGTAGGAGTGGTGTCCAGTCTCAAGGTCACATCAATGGCATCCTTAAGAGTGGCCGGCTGGAAGGCACGTACCAATCCCTTAAGCCTATCTTGCAATCCCTCAATGAATAACATCACGCTACGCCTCTGGGGCATATCAGGTAACATAACTGCAATACGCTGGAACTCATTAACATATGCTTCTGCCTGTCCAGTTTGTCTAAGATGTGCCAACTCCCTATAGTAGAGTTCTGTGTCCTTACGGTCAAACCGAGTAATGAGTCGTTCAATGAACTCTGCATAGGAATGAATCAAGGCATGATCCTGGGTGACCAATCCATGATGCCACCAATCGTAGGCAACCCCATCTAAATGTAAGACAGCAAACTGAATAGCCTCACGCTCAGGCATGGGTCTCAAGGATAAATATATGTCCAGCTTGTGCACCCAAGCACGTGCACTTGTACTACCCGTACCATCATATGTAGCCAACGTGATCTTCCCAGTAGCTCTACTGAGGTCATAGTTCTGCTGTTGTGGTCTAGTGCCTCGGTCTTCTCTGAACCTGGCAGAATCTCTGCGCTGTGCACAATACTGTGGAAAAGGAAAGACATCCCTGACCTCGGGGGGTAGGGTTCTCCGCTCAACTGTAGCTGCCATGACTGAATCCTGAAATTCCACCTCTGGTGGCTCTACCTGTATTGGTCGTTCACCTGGTGCAAACTGAGGAAGTAAGGGTCTATCCCTGGCCTGTCCACGCCTAGGGGAATGAAGGGAGCTCCTGGCTGATGCGTGTGACCTGTGACTACGTTGACTCCCCGCCACAGATACTGATCTGCTCTGTCTGCCTCTATCTAACTCCAACCGGTCCAAGGCATCCTGTATCCTATCTAAGGTCTGAGCAATCCTAGGCTGAGTGTTGATGAGGGTTCTCATCATTTCTCTCTCTTCATCATCCTGATTCCTCCTGACATTCATTTGTTCTTCTGCCATAATTGGTTCCTTTGCCATACCAACCCCAAGCTCGTTTTGGGCTCTCCTGCGTGTATAATACCTGTCCGTATGCATAGAAAACACATCTCTGAACCCCACAGGCTGGCAGGTCAAAGAGCTCTGATACCACTGAAAGATCCCTGATGGATCCCTTTGCTGAAATGAAGTATTTGTTTTTGTGATTTTATTTGTTTTATGATTTTTATTAATTTTTTTTTGTGTTCTTTCAGACTAGAGAGAAGATGCAGAAGGGGTTTCAGTTTTCTTGAATTATGTATTTGCCAAGATAGCAGATAAATATACATGCAACTGCAAATCTCATATAAGGATGAACTAAAAATAACAATTAAATGATAGAAAAGCACCAACTAAGAATTTGAAGCACATACCTATCAGATCTGTATTTTATATTCATTGTAAAGCCTGGTTTGCAACCCCACTTGCATACAAAGATGGTATTGGCCTAGGAGAGGCTATGCATGCAACTGAAAAGGAAGGATCTAAAGAATAATACTGATTTGGTACTGCTGCAAGCTTAGATTTGCAATAGAATGCTCTAGAATCTGTCCAATGATACACAAAAGAAGACCCAGAGTAGGCCTCCCACAAGCATGAACTGGGTTGTTGTCGAATTCACCAAAATCCCTGAGAGTTTCCGTTCCCAAGAGACCATATGCTACTGCCCTCTTCCTCAGAGTTCAGATCTGCAATGAAGCTTCAAAAATAATATGTAAAAGATGCCTCCAAAAGAACTTCCAAAGCACTTTATCCTTTTCCCAAGATGGGCGTCCACTTTTAGGGTTAGGGTGGCATCAAAAAAGAATCTTTTAATGATTCTTTTCTTTATTTAAAGTCTCCCAAGTTGGGCGCCCAAGTTGAGGGTCCAACTTCTCATTAATAAAAGGTCCACCTTTTAACACAACATGTGTTAACTAGGAGGGGGGTCCCTTTATTAAATTTTATTACGAAGTGATATTATTAACCACTTTAATTTATTTTTATTAAATATTAAAGCCACACTTTAATATTCACTAATTATTCCAATTCCATCACCGGCCATTCTGAACTGAAAACTGCTATAGCCCGCGCCACTGGTGATGTCGCCACATGGCAGGCTAACTGACAGTGCCTTCCTAAAAAAATAGGGATACCTCCTAAAAAATAGGAACTGTGACCAAAACTCCCAAAATGCTCCTGGAGGTCCCCTGATGCCTCCTGGTCAACTCTCGGTCAAACCCTAAAAAATAGGAACCCTTCCTAAAAAATAGGAAATTGTCGCAAACTGTCTAGAAAGGCCTGTAAAGCTCCCTACCAAGCTCCATTGCCTTTGGATAGGTCCCCTAACCACTCCGCTGACCTACGGGAACCCGGATGATAGGCCAACTCTCAAGTCTCTGCTAGACAGAGCTAAAGAGGGGACATGACAAGTTCGATTCTTGAGGTGAAATCAACAGTGCACCAACTAGGACTGATATTTCACAGTCAAAACTGGTGAGATTGAGGTCAAAACCCCACAACAACCTTGCTAAACAGCACAGGCCTTCATAGACATTCGATAAGGTTCAAAATGCATGCACGAATGAATCCAAACTGAGCGAATGTTCCCCTAAAAACCCCCCGCCCAACAAAACATAGAAAATGAATCCTGTCAGACCACCATCTGACACCACTCAGCCACGCTCATGCAAGGATCATGCAATAACTCTCCAATATGGAGCGCTCCCACTACTCCAGCAGTTACACACCAAGAATAGGCGAGTGGGAAAGGAAGAGGACCCACCACTCAACGCCACAAAAAAACAGCAGTCATACAGCAATAGAATGAGATAACAGTTTCATTATGCTCATTGGACAAACTATATATAGACTATTATCAGACTTTTTCCAAAAAAGTCACATTTCCCTTGCAAACCGTTAGCCTCTGGGAAATAGTGGAAAGGCTAACTCCCAATTTGAAATTTTTTTAATACTGAGTAAAGGGGGACATTACATGCTCCAATGATGACAATATTCTGCCCTAATTTTCAGCACTTTAATTTTCTGCTCTAACCCTAACTTCTGCCCTAACCCTAACTGCTGCACTTAAAATCAGACTTCAACAATCGCATATAACTTCCATGAAACATGACAAATCATTATAACATCATTGCCAACAATATGGCCAAGATCACATGTGAATTCCACCACAAAATATGCAAGTAAATCACTTCAATTTGCAACCACAAATGACTGAAATAAATCCAGAAGTCTGCTGCTATAAAAATCAGAACTAATTAAGTCTTCAATTACATCCAAAGCTTGGGCGAACAAGACAAATAAGCCCAGCTTAAGTCTGCCCTAAACCCTAAGGTTGTACATACCAAAAACAATGCAAAATAGTGATAGCAAAGTCCTCCAAAAATGATCTTCAAATCTGATCTGCAATTCTGCTCCAAAAACAATGAAGTGCAAGTGAACTCCCGTCACGGAATCCTCCATAAGAAGAGCTAGGTTTTCGTCCAACTCATCCAAGGTGCTTGAGGTTTTCGTCCCAAGACCTTCTCCAAGTGATAAACTCCCAAATGTGAATGAATGAACGATTGGATGCTGCTCCAAATGCCACCAAATGACATATTAATACATGATTTGTCTCCCTTTAATTAGGGCCGACCTAGGAAGGAAAAATTGCTTTTTATTAATTGATTTCTTCACAATGTAGGCCGACCTAGAGAAATGTGCCTTTATTTTGATTATTTTTTTCCCTCTAAGAGGGCCGACCAACAATTAGTAAGGTTGGCGCCCAAGAACTTCAAAATAGAAGATGTAAATTTATTATTTCTTGATTCTTTTTCCAAGCGCCTAGGGAATAATATTATTCTATTCTTTTGTCTCTTCATAATCACCAAGGATGTTTTCCTCCAAGCGGCGTATACACATGATCAACAATTATTTATCCAAGGTGGCATTAACATGGTAACAAAATCCCTCTCCATAGCAAGTCTCAATGCCTCTGAATGGGTCGCTCTCATGGAAAGGAGAAGATATCAAGTGAAAGGCACATAACAATCTTCCCAGAAAATATGACAAGTCATCTCTGAAAATCTCAATTCTTCGCCTAAGAATCCTTGGTGTATGAAAACCAACCTTTCCGCTCTCCCATGGCGACCATTCCAAAAATGGGGACATTACAGTCCTCCCTTCTTGGAATTGCTTGTCCTCAAGCAATGGCAAGTATGTATTTTGTGAGATAGTGTCAAATGACATGTATCTCCATCCGTCTGCATGCTCGTTGGCCGTACAAACTCTCCACCTGTGGCCGTATCCTCCAAGAAGAATGTGAAGAATGCAATGCGAAGTGAACTCCGGTAGTTGTAGCCATACAAACTCGAGCCGAACCAAGCACCATCCTCTAGATTCTGAAAGTATCCTGCAACCACAAGTGCAACACTCTCCAAAGCTCCCAAGGTGCCACTCCTCAGAAATGAAGTCTCGAAGAGAAACATGCCTATCAACAAGTGGTGAAGAGTGTTACATGATTTAGAAAACTGAATAATGTATTATGTAATGAGATATTTTCACGAGAGAGCGAAAGCTCAATATATAGGAAATACAAAGTCTAAAAATAGACAAAAGCAGAAGAACTACAACAAAGAAAGCAGAATGGATAGACCCTAAACTAAAGACGAAAAAGGAAACTTATCTAGGAACCTATCTAACTAAGAGTGACCATTAAATAATAAGATATTATCTTAATACCCCCCCTTAATGGTCAATCCACTAACTAAAACTGATGCCCCCCAAAACAGACTGCCATCCGAGACAGATGGAGGCATAACCAGAGAACAGAACCCAAGCACAGGTGTTGAAACAAAAATCCCGAGGAATCCGAAGAAGCAGAACACAAATGATGAACGCAGAGCCAGTTGGTGACAAGAAGGGGCTAAGCGCTGTAAGCGCAAACCAAGAAAGCCCTCAAAGCTGTGAACCACGGCGAAAAGGCAGAAAGTTCTCCAAAAAGAGCGACAAGGCAAAAACATTTGCCGAACAAGAAAGCCGCTGAAAGCAGAAAACAGAACCCTATTCACAGGGCTACGGAACAGGAACCAAACTTTGATAAGATCCTGCAGAGAATACTGATGATAAAAAATTTGTTGACGTTGAACTTCTGACTGCTTTTGAACCAAGATGCCATGTTACACGTTTTTCGAGTCACGAAAAGATGTATTACAAACTGATGGCATGAATACTGAAGTAGATAGACGGCACTGATGTTGAACAGAACCCTTGCACGGGTTACGAAGCACAGATTCTGAAAACACGGAATAAATCTGAAACACAGATACCGAGGCACAGATCTCGAGATAAATCCAAACATGGATTTCAAAACCCAGATCTCAAGAGTACGGAGAGAAATTCAGAACATCTGAACACGGATTTTAAGGTTTAACTTTCGAGGCACAGACCACTTCACACGCTGTTGGGAAATCACTCGCCAAACAATAAATGGCCGCCTCCAAGTCTTTAGCACAACTACCAGACGTCCCGCCGACCATGACGACCACAGATTCTTCTTCGTAGTCGAAGACATGAAATCCTTTGACCATGGTCAAAAGACCCTGCAACAAGGCCAAAACAGATCTCAAACTCCGATCAGATACTCAGAAGGCGCTTGCGACAAGGATGCAGAACTTAAAACAAAAGAACCCATAACTGAAGAGAGAACCGTCGAATTCAACAAAAGACTGCAATCACAGTTTATTAATCAGTAGCCAAAAATAACCACCACCAACCAAGGAACGCTACACCATGAAGTGACTATCAGAGCTATGACTTTGACCAGCAAATGTTGAGATGGATGTCACACAGAAACCGCCAAAAACAGAGAATAGAGTCACAACCTCAAGGGATAGATCATGACAAAAGAACAGAAGTCGCGAAGGTGAAATCGCGACCAGGCAACACAGATATCGCGACTAGCAAGAAGAAAGCCACCAATAAATGTCGAGTTTCTGTAAATGGCGATGAAAGACATTGCATCACGAAGACTAAAACGTGCGGAAGGCACAGAAATGAAGTTGCGACCAGATAAAAGGAGCGAAAAATCGCGATTTTTGAAAAAATGCGACCAAACAGGAATCGCGAATAGAAAGGTCTCCAAAAAACCTTTTCGAACGACCTTAAGAAATAAAGTCTGCAAAATGTGACTTCAAAACAGGAAAAATACTTGCATCCCGCCGAATCCACAAACGCGACCCACCAAAAAAAGAAACTCGGCTAAAACAAAACCGTGACCTTGGTAGGAGCAGGGAACACGGTTTTGAGAAAAATACGACTAAAAATCTTCCACAGACGACCTTCAAATGATGCGATTTCAGCACAAAAAATCTCGGGCAAAAAAAAATCGTTATTTCAGCTTGCAAATATACGCGGAACAATACAAGAGCGTCGTCGGAAAACAAGTAACAAGTCGCGAAAAAGCTGGAGAAGAAAATCACTATCCCGGTTTGTGAAAACGGCTCTTCGATCCACGATCACCAGACATGAGCAACACACACGTATAAACCGGAATCGCGATTTTAAATAGAGGGTAAGAAACCCTAGCGACCACCACGCAGCATAAGAACACCCAAATACAGGAAATCGTAGCCTTTAACAGAAAAAAAAACGCGATCCAGAAGAAAGCAGAGAACACGACCTTACAGAAACTGAAACGGGATCTGGGTGAAAAACGAAAACGCCGAACCAAATGTTTTCCACAGATGAACCGACCGACGTCATAGAAGAAAAGAACTGGAACTCAAAAAATGGCGCTTAGAGCCAGATCCGTACGTTGTACGGATGTATGGAAGGCTCCATGAAAGGAACCGCTCTGATACCATGTTACATGATTTAGAAAACTGAATAATGTATTATGTAATGAGATATTTTCATGAGAGAGCGAAAGCTCAATATATAGGAAATACAAAGTCTAAAAATAGACAAAAGCAGAAGAACTACAGCAAAGAAAGCAGAATGGATAGACCCTAAACTAAAGACGAAAAAGGAAACTTATCTAGGAACCTATCTAACTAAGAGTGACCATTAAATAATAAGATATTATCTTAATAAAGAGTGTAGTCCCTGAAACATGTCCACCTGTCACCAAGCCTTGGTTGCCTTATGCTGTCATCATCCGTGTCCCAAAGGTTGTGAAGCAACCCAAATAGATCCTAAGTGCCACCGCCTGGATCCCAAATCATCACTCCTCCACATGTGCAAAGTATGAGGTAGTGGAATCATCTCGGAAAGTCCTCATCACCAAGCCAACCTCCAACTCCCGTAGACCTCTCGTGTGTCACGACCCTATTTGTTTTTAATATCAAAACGTGAATATTCATAAATAATAATATTTAATTATTAGTAATTACCTTGAATCCGATTATGAGAAATGTCGTTTACAGTCCTTTTTCTTTATTATTTAATCATGACCCTTGGTTTTAAATTTCTATTTTGTTAGTAAGAATATTATTAATTGATTATACTTTAATATCATAATTATTACTATTATTTTTATATGTTAATTATAACTATTAACCATATTTAAAATCATTAATATAATAATTATTATTATTTATGTTTTAGATAATACTAATGTTCTTTCTTTTAAAATAATTACCATGAGTAATAATTCTTAACAACTAATAAATAAAAGTTTTTTTTACTAAAATAAGTTAGGAGGTGCAGATACAGGGAACAATTTCAATGTTCTATAAAATGGATAAGTGTTTTATTTTCCCTCCTCCCTAGAATTCCACGACTACCATCTCCGTGGCTGAATTGCATTAAAGGAATCTGGATTTGTGTTAATGTGGCTGCAAAGTAAAAATAAAATCAGATCTTCTTCCACCACCATTCTCCACCGCTGTTCTTCACCACCAAATGGTCATCGCCATAGACCATTGAAATGTCCCCTTTTTAGCCCATGCAGATAGATGGAGAGTTAGTATATTATTGAGTTCCCATAGACTAACCAACTTGGTTAGGGAACCACTGTTGGCGTTGACTTGGATGGGTTTGTCAGTATTTGAGTGGATGTTGGCATGGTTTCGGTGTGATCTTCAGTTTGACACTTTCTGAGGTGGATTTGATTGCTTAGGCCCGGACTTACTATTTTTGGCAAATTAGGGTTTCTATTTGTTTCAGGATTTTCAGTGTTGGAGATGAAGTGTCTTGGCGAGACCTTTCCAACGGTCTATAGATCATTGGATTCCGAGATCATTTGGGCCTCCGTTTTAAAGTCCGTAAATTATTAATATTTTTTAATATTGGACTTTGGGTTATTTTGGCAAAGTGTCAAAACTGAAATATTATTAAAAGTCACTTAAAGTCAAGGATGAAATATTATATAAGTCACTATAGCCATAACATTGAGCGCTCACCTTGAGATTAAAAAAGTGACTTAACTTTATGAAGAGGTTAAAAATAAAATAAATAAAATAATAAAGTAACCCTCTTCTTGGGCATTGGAAGCCAAGGGCTTATAAGAAGGCATTGTGAGCTCATTTTTATATTATTCATTCTTTGGAAAAATATGTTTATGGAGCAATCTTGAAGCTTGGCTTTGGGGTTTGGATTGGAGTTTTGTAGAGACGAAAACCTCTGTGAGACTACCTTCTTCGTGCTTGAGAGACAACATCAGGAAGGGTTGCTAGGAGCTTCATATGGAGGCTTCGCATTGTGCTTCGAATGATACATTTTGGAGAAGATTTCATGAAGATTTCATTTGGATTTTTATGAGCAGACCAAAACTGATATAACAGAGATAGTTTATGAGTATTACTTGGGTTTTGGCATATTTCTACATGCTGGCCGTACACCACACAGGCCGTACCAGTTGCAGCTGTGATAAATAATTTGTGGGCAGTCTTTCTTCATTGTGGAGGTCAATTTTGTAGGGGTTGCTGTATACCAGCAGTGCTGATTGAAAGATTATAACACATCTAGGATATTTTAGCAGATTTCATGTCTGGAGACAGCCCTCTAACTGGCCCTACAGCAGCAAGGAAGTCATGGGAGTTTGGTAGCTGATTTGCAGAGCATTCGGGACTCTATATCATTCATTGTTGGCGCCTAGGGTTGTGAAACACCCTCCTAGGGTTGTTTGTGTGAGAGCTTTTCATTGTATGTAGTTTGGAGGTGATTTGTATGCACTTGCATCACTGCCCCATGTACAACAGACATATGAAGTTGAAGAAATGCAAATGGGTATGTTGGTAATTCATTTTATACGATTCTATGATCTGGGTCATTGCTAGTTTACTCATATCTATCATAGATTTTCTGGGTTTTTCAATGCATGTTATATATTTTCATTGTATTTGCAAAAACACTACATGCAAAACACAAAACCCCTTCTGCAACTTCTGTCTAGTTCTGAAAGACCACAAAAACTAATATTAAATAATATAATAAGAATTAAAAAGAAATATTACAAACAGGGCAGCTCATTACAACCATTCAAGAAAATATAAGGAGCCGGAACACAGAAGGAAAAGGAGAATTTTTTTTTTTGGTAGAGGGAGTGGAGGAGAGCGTGCAAGAAAGGGAACCAGAGTCAGGTCATTTGTGAATTCCTTATTTATAGACGATAAGAATACAAGTCGTTGGAGGAAAAGCAAGTTGTTGGAAATGAATGCAGGATGTAATGAAGGACTTAAGGTATGTGTGATCAGTTGTTCTTATATGTTATCTTGTGTAATGTACTTTCTCTCTTCACTAGATTAAAAATTGGTGATCTTTTTAGGCCTTGATGATTTTAGAAAACCAAGTTCTAGTTCATCTAACCACTATAACGTTTATTGAGCGCTTCTTTGAGTAAAATTTTATGAATCTGCATCTTCTGCATCCATTGATCAAAATTTTTCTGTCCTCGGTATTTTTCAAATTCAGAATGAGTATTATTTTGTTAATAAGGAGTTGGGTCCTTACATGTGGTATCAGAGCTCTAGGTTCAGTACTCGGGCCTGGAGTCTCCTACGCCTATGTTGTATTGATTTGGTTTTAATTTTTTTAAAAAAATTCCTGATAATGCAGGTACTTTGTAAACCCTAGCATTGGGTTGATGTAATGTACCCTACTAGATATGACTGAAATTTCTCTTTACTGTCCTGATTTTTGTTTATTAGATTTCTTGCAACCGTTTGACAAAAAGACATAAACCAACATCAAATGATCAATGCAAATTAACACCAACAATTGAACAAGTGAATGACTGGGCCACAAATGCTTTATTATAGACAATGGAAATGATTACAAAAAAATAACTTGCTGTCCTGTATACCAGTCCATATCTGATTTATATCTGTCTTATTAACAAGGTACAAATGGACAAGAAAATGACTTATAAACTCCTCCAATCAATGCCTAATGAATGACATTGATAGCCAAGACCATATAAGAATGAATGTTGCTTGTAGAAGTCTCCTTATCACTGCTGTTCCTTCAATCTGCCTGCTGTCATAAAACATATCACTGTTGTAGCAGACGCGCATGCCCAGATTTCTCCTTATTCATGCCAAATTTATGCTCTAAAGTGCAGCGATGGAACCTAGGGATGCGACCGTTCACTCCAGCCCTCAAAATGTGATCAAAGATGTGTCCTTCAGCTCTTGGAATGAACACATTCAGGCCTGATATGAATTCTTCAGTTCTGATATGAAATTTCCAGCCACTTCAAAGTCTTCAACCACTGAAAATTATTCCAATGCTCCTATGAATAACCTGCAAATTGAAACAATGATGAATTCTTTATGAAATCACCTCACTAATGAATGGGATCATCTCCATTCTATAATCAAGGGGCCATCACCTTGATAAACAACTGAAAATCGGAATTCTCAGCCAAGAACAAATATGAAAGCTTACCAAAACATCCAAAAGTGTTGAATTCCTCGTTGAAGACTCTGTTTAAGCTTCTTCAAGGTGACCGATCCAAAGTAGCTCCATTGTAAAATTATTTTGAAGTCAACCAATTAATTCTTCCTCCTTGGGTGGTGCTCCTATGAGGAAATGAATATTTTATTAATTTCAAATAACCCTCTACATGATCGGCGATCCTCATGGAAGACAAATAATTTATTAAGTTAAAAATTAGCTCCTTTTTGGGCCGATGCTCTTCATGGGCACAATGTATTTTATTTAATTTGAAATAGGACTCCCTTGATCGGTCCTCTCCATGGCAATGTACATTAAATTTGAAATAGAACTCTTCTTCTTGATCGGTGCTCACTTGGGCAATTAAAACAATATTTAATGAGTCCTTTTCCACCTTGGCATTGGCATGATCCAAGGTTGTCAACTTTTATCAATTTTCCAATTGGTCTTCATTTCAAACGGGTGGCACATGATCCCATATCAAATAGCACCAAGACCTATCCGATTCAAATGCAATCCACATAATCCAATGTAGAATAGCACCTATGTCTATTCAAAGCACATAATCCAATGTTATTCTCTCCACCGTGTACACTTTTATCTCATCCCAAGTCCACCGTGTACACTTTTACCTTTACCGATTTAGCTTGGACCTATCCTCATGCTTAGCTTGGACCTATTTCATAACTGCTAGGCATAGACCCATCTTCAAGGCCGATTGGTGAGGACCTATTTTAGGTCGGTTGACAAGGACCCAATTTAAGCCGATGCATATCATTTCCCAAGCTAATTAACTCCACCTTCAATGCAAAACTAATCCTCATGTGGTTGGTGGAATAGTTAGATGAATATGCAATTAAAGATTGTTATTTTCCCTTTGCCGACATATCCTCCATGTCACCAATCAAGAAAACAATGAAAATACAATTTAAATATTGTATTTTCCATCAAGCCACCAACTCCATATTTTGGCTAAATAATTAATATTGCCAAATAAAACTTAGCCAAAAATAAAAATCATGTCTAGCTCCAAAATGGGACATTACAGTTGAATGTTGTTTTGGATGAATTGGTTCTTATCTTTTTGCCTTAAGACAATGATTCTTGAAGCTTGAAAGAAGTCTTGGTTATCTTGAGTGCTTATGATTACCATTGTTTTATATGCTTTTGATTTTCCTTGCCTTGGACTTTGTGTACCTTTTGCAAGTTGTGCTTCTTGTATAATGATTTTTGCATGAATTGATTTAAGTGAGGAAATTTCTACAGATTATGCCTTCAAATTGGATTTGGTTTGAGCATCTTGAACCTTGGATGTCATATGGTTTTTGAATAGAATGCTTATGCACTTAATTTGAACTTTTTCGGTGTACTTTAGTATTGATATTCTTATCCTTTTAATGTTGATATCTGATATTGATCATAAAATGATTTAGTGTTGGAATCCTATTCCTTTTCATTTAATGATGATTTTGTCGATTTAGTGTTGCAAATCCTATTTTGATGTTGATCTCTGATGATTTAGTGTTGAAATTTTGATGATTCTTAATGATTTAGTGATTGAAAATCATGTTCCTTGTCTTTAGTGTTGTTCTTCAAGGATTTATTGTTGAAATTGAGTTGACAGTTTAGTGTTGCAATCTTGTCGCTTGTCCTTTAATGTTGGTCTTTGACAATTTAGTGCTTCTTGCCTTTTTATATTGAGCTTCAGTGATTTAGTGTTGTAGTTTTATTGATCTTCTCTTCTTCAATGTTGAGGATCTTATATGCTTTAATGTTTCCTTATGATTTAGTGATGATGACTCTTTTGATGATCTTATTATGATTTATTGTTGAAGACCATTTTGATACTTAGTGTTGATTTTCTTTCTGGGGTTGATGTTGGAAATTCTTTTAATTCTGGAATTCTCGTTTGGCATCTCTGTGGGGCAATTGTTTTGGTGTCACATGCGAGTAGGCATGCCTGACAGCTAGAATTGTTACCTTTCACATGAGTGTCGATGTGTGTGCTTGAGCACATATTCCTTTTTAAGTGTAATGTTTATATGATATTTGAATAGTGAAAGTCATTGATACTCAGAAGAATCCTTGGGAGGATTGACCTTGTACCTGGCTGGCTGCCCAAAACCCGAGGGAGGGTACAAGGTCCTCAGAATATTTTTATCGAATGAACTTACGGAGATTCCTCAGTGCAATATGTGGGCCTATTGCATAATTTTCTGTAAGCAACTTGTTGGCGTTTCAATTCGCACCTCTGAAATGCGAGTTGGAAACGGACAGCTATGCACAGATAAACTGCTCTTCAAATTAGGAGGGGAAGTTCCCTCTTTGCTGATGATTGCTTAAAAGATAAATAAACTAAATTGCCTATCTTTTTGATTCTCAGCTGCGAGCACAAGGTTATAAAATTCTATTGCTGCAGTAGAGGTTTTTTAATTTAACTTCTAACTAAAGCTAGGCCTAAACTAAATGACGCTTTTGACAACCCAAGTAAATTTAGAGCTTAGGAATCAAAAGTAAACAGGGAATGATTTGTTAACACAAAAACTCAAATAAACTTATTCTAGATTGCACACGAAGACTCATTGTACTTTTAGGATGCAAAATGAAAGTAAGAGTATGCAAGCAACACATATGACGATAAACTAAATGAACATGAGACAGAGAATCAGAGCAATGGAAGGCATGAGATTTCCTTTCTCAATATCAAAAAGCTATTACAACTCCAGGACAACAATACTGCAGCAAAGACAGGCATGCAATATTCTTCTTTGACTAGTGAACCTTAATTTGTCAATAAACTCTGAACATGGAGATCAAGGAGGAGAATTCTGCCCTTGGGTGCCCTTAGCCGTTCTCTCCCTTTCACAGGGCAGTAGGGTGCCCTAGCTGTTCTCTCCCTACCTGTCAATGTAAAGGGTGCCTTTAGCTGTTCTCTCCCACAATGCTTATTCCCTCCTTGTCCATGTTGACAGTCTTATTGCAAATATGTTTTGTATTTTCATATATGACACTGATATGCAATAAGTAAGACATTTGACATCAATAATGATCTGACCTTATGTTCCTTATTTTATTTTTGCATGTATATTAATAATGATTCTTATTGAACTTCTAGTTCAGTCCAAACTTTGCAATGTATCCCTTTGCTGTCCGTAAGAGTCTCTATGACTGAATAAGTAGATATAATTCTGCAGATTGAATGTCTGCTATAATATTCAATGATCCAAATGATCGAGTAGTGATTGATGTCCTCTTGATGTCACTTATGTTTCCTTCTATATCTCCTTAATGGTGGTGTAATTATCCCAAATGGGGATATTTTCTTCAAGTTTGGATTTACGGGCTTTCCAAATGAAACTTGTTTGGAATGACTGTTTTTTCTTACTTTGAAATCTGCCCTAACTTCTGTACTTTATATTTCTGCCCAAAACCCTAATCTTTGATTTTTTTTCTGCTCTTAAACATGTAATCAAAACACCCAAATACACATCCAAGCATAGCATATAATGATGGCAAATGATACTAAACATTAGAATTCACATCTCCTATGAATTACACCATGAATTACACATTCTAGGGCATCAAACATTAATCATCCAAGTCTGATTTTCTGAGTTTGACCTTGCTGCTACAAAAATGGAAGTTCAATGTTATGCAAAATAGGAAGCCAAGTGATAAACCCTAGCTGGGCGGGTTACTGCTCCAATTTCTGCTCCAATGATGACAATATTCTGCCCTAATTTTCTGCACTTTAATCTTCTGCTCTAACCCTAACTTCTGCCCTAGTTTTCTGCTTTTTTAGTTTCAGCCCCAACCCTAACTGCTGCACTTAAAATCAGACTTCAACAATCGCATATAACTTCCTTGAAACATGACATTATAACATCATTGCCAACAATATGGCCAACATCACATGTGAATTCCACCACAAAATATGCAAGTAAATCACTTCAATTTGCAACCACAAATGACTGAAATAAATCCAGAAGTCTGCTGCTATAAAAATCAGAACTAATTAAGTTTTCAATTACATCCAAAACTTGGGTGAACAAGAGAAATAAGCCCAGCTCAAATCTGCCCTAAACCCTAAGTTTGTATATACCAAAAACAATGCAAAATAGTGATAGCAAAGTCCTCCAAAAATGATCTTCAAATCTGATCTGCAATTCTGCTCCAAACACAACGAAGTGCAAGTGAACTCCCGTCACAGAATCCTCCACAAGAAGAGCTAGGTTTTCGTCCAACTCCTCCAAGGTGCTTGAGGTTTTCGTCCCAAGACTTTCTCCAAGAGATAAACTCGCAAATGTGAATGAATGAATGATTGAATGATGCTCCAAATGCCACGAAATGACCTCCTATTAATACATGATTTGTCTCCTTTTAATTAGGGCCGACCTAGGAAGGTAAAATTGCTTTTTATTAATTGATTTCTTCCAATGTAGGTTGACCTAGAGAATTGTGCCTTTATTTTGATTGTTTTTTTTCCCTCTAAGAGGGTTGACCAACAATTAGTAAGGTTGGTGCCCAAGAACTTCAAAATAGAAGATGTAAATGTATTATTTCTTGATTGTTTTTCCAAGCACCTAGGGAATAATATTGTTCTATTCTTTTGTCTCTTCATAATCACCAAGGATGTTTTCCTCCAAGTGGCATATACACATGATCAACAATTATTTATCCAAGGTGGCATTAACATGGTAACAAAATCCCTCTCCATAGCAAGTCTCAATGCCTCTGAATGGGTCGCTTTCATGGAAAGGAGAAGATATCAAGTGAAAGGCACATAACAATCTTCCCAGAAAATATGACAAGTCATCTCTGAAAATCTCAATTCTTTGCCCAAGAATCCTCAGCGTATGAAAACCAAGTCTTCCGCTCTCCCATGGTGACCATTCCAAAAATGGGGACATTACAGGTGGTGACTTCATGAGATCGTGGTATCCTTTGCTAGGGCATGTATCTCTTCCTACAGATCGCGCCTCCTCATTACATATGGGTTGCTTAACATATTTTAGTCGATCCTTTTACAATTGATGTCGGCCTCTTGTTTAGACATTCATATTGGTGCCATTGAAATTGTTTAAATCTTTAATTTAAGCCTCTTAAAAATATCTTTAATCGAATGCAACATTTGGCTTGACGTCTTATTGCTTATGATGTCGGCTCAAGGGAATATAAATTTGGCCGGGGCATGACACAATAATAGAAAAACGAAGAATTGCCACTTCCAAGAGGAAGCCTCTAAAAACACTTTTGCCAAATATATATCCATACAAATGATGATGTCTAAAGGAACATAAAAACTCTAGTTAAAGTTCAATTGGGGTGGGACATCCCCATAACCTCTAATTAGGCCTACTAGAAATAAAATTTCTATATGACTAAGACAAAGGGTATGCATACACCATATAGGCCATACAAAGGTCATCCATACATATGACATGTACGACTTGAAGTGTAAGGTTGTTCTCCTCTCTCTAGAAAAGCATTGCCCTCAATGCTTTCCAATTGGGGATTTTGCACGAAATATTTGTCCTTCCATATTGGATCTTCCATTTGCAAATTCTTCTACTTGATAAGATACTTTCTGATGGCGACTTAAAAGGAGATATTTTTTATATACATAGCATAGAAGATGTTATGAGGACCCAAGCCATGTGTGATGAATGGCTAAGGAAAGCTAGAGAAGCTAAGTTAATGGCTACTCAAGAAAAACAACACCTACAAAAGATTAAGGAAAAATTTGTTCACATGGATCATGAAAGGCAACAGCTAGGTGCATTTCTTCATCAATTTTTAGTACTTCAAAGGGAAGGAACTATGATGGTAAAGCATGAAGAAAAATCAGATTTTCAGTCATTAGAGGCCAATGATCAAGTATTTCACATGTTAAGAAATGAACATCGTTGCTTCATATGCCATGAAGTATGGACATCTAGTTATACATGTGGAAACAAAGAAGAATCACTTAGTGCATCTACAAGTGGGAGCCTCTATGATGATAATGAAGTTGATAGGAATGCCAATATGGAATTTGTCAAATCAGCAACTATTGATCATACATATAAAGACAATACTACCTTTGAAGAGCATGCATCTACAAATGTTGAGGATATGTTTAATGAAGTCGAAGGAGAGCATGAAGAACTCAATGAGCCTACTTGTTTTTGGACACCAAACCATGATGATGATGATTCTTTGTTTGAGCCTAACGCTGCCCTAGCTTCAAATCAGAATAAGAAGAGGTCATAGAGGTAGCCGATTGTGTGAGTCAAGGTCTTCAAGATCAATCAACAAATTCATTCTATGGAGGTATGGATACTACTAACGATCCGTTACTTGAGCATAGCATTGTTACACCATCTTTACATAATGGTTGCAAGGAATCAGTTAGAAAGTTGGTTGACTTAAAAGGAGATATTTTTTTATATACATAGCATAGAAGATGTTATGAGGACCCGAGCCATGTGTGATGAATGGCTAAGGAAAGCTAGAGAAGCTAAGTTAATGGCTACTCAAGCAAAACAACACCCACAAAAGATAAAGGAAAAATTTGTTCACATGGATCATGAAAGGCAACAACTAGGTGCATTTCTTCATCAATTTTTAGTACTTCAAAGGGAAGGAACTATGATGGTAAAGCATGAAGAAAAATCAGATTTTTAGTCATTAGAGGCCAATGATCAAGTATTTCACATGTTAAGATTGATGAATTGGCAAAATAACACTATGCAGCTAGTCATGGGAAAAATTTCAGACTTGATACAATGGTTCTCAGCTCACACATTGAGGTCTAGTAGCTATTCTACATTGCTGATCATGAAATTTTCAGACTTTACATTGATGAGTGCAGCTGATTGCATGGATTTGTGTGCATGGGATTGTTACTACAACACTTGGAGGTTAAATGATGATGAGTTTGCATCAGTTTATGATAGCGGATGTGGTCCCAGGATGAGCCTAAATCAGATTTTCAGTTTTAACATTGCTGTCATCTTTTGCACCAGTAGCTTTGAGGAAGTATGTGTGAGTATTATGGATGTTACGATGAGAGATATTCCTCATTTCATGTTGAGTATGTATGATGATACAAGAAGGATATGGGATCCTGGTATTGTAAAGAACCCTACTTGTTCTATGCAATTTTTTTGGATTCTTTATGCAATGTTTTCAATCTTTTGCAATTATATAATAAAATTGAAACAATATGAACATGAAACACCAAATACCTTATAGCAAATCAAAGCATATGAACCATCAAGTAACATACCTGGAATCTACGTCAATTCTTATTGATTTCAATGAGCTGATTACAAATGACAATTGGCTGGTCTGTTATATCAGACTTGACTGATTTTTGGATCAGACCTCAAACATATGAAAGATGTGTACAAATGATCACCAAAACCCTAGTCCAATGATAGATGATGATGTACAATGAAGTAGTAAACCAACTAGGACTGAATGCAGGCCTGTAAGTGATCATTAACCACTGCCGTACCTGCTGATATCACTGTTGTACTTGCTGATGTCACTGCTGTACTTGATGAAACTGCCCAGATTTGAGAAAAAGTGACCAAAAGTGCCAAATGTCACCAAAATCATGAAATCGCCTATGCCAAATGTAGTGTGGTTTGGCCCAGCAAGGTATAGTTTGCCTTAAACCCTCAAAACATTCAAACAAATGATGATAAACAGCTCTGATATGAATTTCCCAGTCTGCTGATGTAAAAATCAGAATAGTGAATGATGCCAAAAACACACTATAATCACTCATGCAGACCGGCTATCATAGAAGTCTCCAATCATGAAAGATACAACAATGCCATAGCCAAAACTCAAAATCAAACTCCATAGTTAGCTATAGATGAAGATTCCAATCAAACACTAGCTTGAAATGAAGCTAAATCATCAACCAAATTCTCCAATAAAGCCCATTGGTGAACTCCACATGAATTCACCTCACAATGTGGAATGAGATCATCTCCAAACCACTAAAAATCAAGGGAACATCTCCTTGATACCGCTGAAAATACATTTCCAGCCAAGAGTAAAACTCACAATACAAAATTTGTCAAAAATATCAATAGTTGTAAAATGAAGGCAAAACCCTCTATTTATCTTCTTCTCTTCAATTTGACAAATTCCATACAATTTCAATTCCACCAATGGAATGCAATTTTCAAATGAACAATTTTAAATGAATTGCACTCATCAGCCACCATCATTTAACATAATAAAATAATAATATTTTATTATTTTTCCTTATCTTTCCTCTAGACGCCAATATTTAAAAAATATTATTTTATTTAATATTTTCTCCTTTGTTACATTTTTGGAACAATATGCAGAATATATTATATTGAAATGAGATAATTACAATGAAGAGCGAATGCTCTATTTAAAGAGATTACATAGACTAAAAAAGAATGGGAGTTTCACAAAGGAAACAACACCCAATAAAGTAGAAAAGCTACAACTAATAAAGCAGGAGAGATAAAGATTATCTAAAGACGGAAAAAACCTATCTAATAGGAAAAAAAACAAGGAGAGTGACCATTAATCTAGATATTATCTTAATACCCCCCCTTAATGGTCAATCCACTAACTAAACCAAGATGCCCCCTAAAACAGATTGCCTTCCGAGACAGATGGATGGCATAAATAGAAAATGGAACCCGAGCACGAGTGTTGAAACACAAATCCCAAGGGATCCGAAGAAGCAAAATGGCCGCCTGCCAAACACAAATGTTGACCACTGATCCAGCTGGTGACAAGAAGGGGCTAAGCGTTGTAAGCGTAAATCAAAGAAGCCCTCAAAGCTGCGAACCAGGCAGAAAAATCTCCAAAAACAGCGACTAGACAAAAACATTGCCAAACAATGAAGCCGTTGATCAAGAAAACAGAACCCCATTCAAAGGTCTGCGGAATAGGAACCCAATTCTGACGAGATCCTGTAGAAAACACCGACGATCAAAAAGTTTGCTGCGGTTGAACCTCTGACTGTTGTGGGACCATGATGCCATTTTCACGGTTTTCGAGGCACGAGAAAACGGATTACAAACTGATGGCACGAATACTGAAGCAGATAGACGACACAAATGCTGAACAGAACCCTTGCACAGGTTAATACGGAACACAGATACAGATCTCGAGATAAATCTGAACACGGATTTCAAAACACGGATCTCGAGAGTATGGAATGCAGACTCAAACATTCGAACACGGATTTCGAGATATGGATCTCCGGGAGTACAGAAAATGAAATGATGGGTCTTGCGTTGGGCACAAGAAACCTCAGATAGATGACCACAGCAAAACAGGTCTCAGACAGCTGGAGACGGGCGCTGGTCACAGGAGTTGCGAAATTTGAGGTACCAAAAAGAAACCGCCGATCAAGAGCTCACACAAAAACCCGCCAAGGATTTACTAGAAACAAGAAATCCCACACATAAACACTGACTGTAGGAATATAATTGCAGATTGAAGGGATCAGAAACACCAATCGCCAGAATCCAAAAGACATCATAGCAGAAGCGAAGTTAAGAACACAAAATCGCGAGCAAAAGATAAGGATCGGCACGGGTCGTGGCTATTAGAGAAAAACCGCCGAAGAAAGAAGCGACGAATAGAACCATGAACATTGATTACGTAGGAACAATGATCAATAAGGAATACATATTGCGATTGGAACCACAAATAGGATCCATGAACTCCAAGGAAATGTGAACCCGCCAAGAATCGCATGCTCGGATATGAAGCTGACCCTTCGACGAAACAGAACCTCAGACGGATTTAAAAAACTGTTATAAGAAGATCAGCAACCAACAGAATCGCGTGCAAAGAGGAAGTTTAAACGCCGATGAAACCCAGTCATGAGCCGAGCCACAAACTGCCGCCAGAAGCAAAAAATCGCGACCTTCAGAAGGATTCACGTCTTCAGAAAAGGTGAACAAAACATAAACGATTAACTAGAAACCGACGACCTTCAACTACAAATCGTAGCTGCAGAAGAAGAAACTCACGAAAACACCGCAAGAAGGCAAGTTGCGATTTTACACAAACAAAAACGATTGCAGACGCCCAACAAAAATGCGCCTGAGAGAGAAGTCAACGATCACGAACAAAACTTGCAGAGAAATCGCGATCTGTAGATAGAGACTTAAATTGCCTCCAGAAATGCAAAAGCAAGTCGTAGCTAACAAAGAACCGGTGACCACAACAAACAGAAAAAAATTGACCTCAGGTTAAAGAAAGCCCAAAAGAATCACGCGATTAAAAAATGACCCATAAAGCAAAACGAATCGCCATTAGAGGAGACGACCTGGAGACCTCAACCTAGCTCTGATACCACGTTACATTTTTGAAACAATAAGCAGAATATATTATATTGAAATGAGATAATTACAATGAAGAGCGAATGCTCTATTTAAAGAGATTACACAGGCTAAAAAAAGAATGGGAGTTTCACAAAGGAAACGACACCCAATAAAGCAGAAAAGCTACAACTAATAAAGCAGGAGAGATAAAGATTATCTAAAGACGGAAAAAACCTATCTAATAGGAAAAAGAAAGGAGAGCGATCATTAATCTAGATATTATCTTAATATCCTTCTCCTCAAGCACCAACTTTCTCTTGGGCAAAAAATATATTTTTTATTAATTTTTTGCCTTTTTCCTCTTGGCGTGAATTCCCACAAATAATAAAAATAATATTTTATTATTTTTTGTCTTCTCCTTTTCTATCCTCCAACATTTATATTTTCCACCCTTGGCTAGATAAAACACAATATTTTGGCTATATAGAAAATAACACCAAGTAATACTTAGCCAAAATACCAATAAAACCACTTGTTGAGCCAACGCTATAAATTTCCATTCTCTAAAACTAAGCTCAAACCAAAATCATGTCTAACTCAAAATGGGGACATTACAGGTATCTTGTGAAAGTAATAAGCCATTCACATGTGATTGCTTGAGGACAAGCAATCTTGGGTTGGGAGGACTTGTAATGTCCCCTTTTTGTTTAGTTGAGCCATTGTTGCAAAGTGACTTGGAGAAAAGAAAGTCAACTTCACCTAAGCCAAATTGAAGTTGAGTACTTTATAAAGTGACTTGGAGAATGGAAAGTTGGTAAAAATGACTTAAATTTTGAACGGAAAGTCACTTTAGTCACTTTATAAAAGAGGAAAATAAATTATAATAAAATGACAAAATAAAACATTATTTTAATGACAAAGTTGGACATCCCACTTGGAGAAGGAAAAGTGCATTAAAAAATAATATTTTAATCCCAATTATGGTTGTGGACATGAAACTTGTATAAAATATTGTAAATTTGGGCGCTCCACTTGAGGGTTATAAAATAAGATGTTTGGGAGGTCATTTTATCATTGTGTATTTTGTCATTTGATATTGGATATTTTTCCTTTGAGTTGCAACATTGGTTCAACCATTTTCTGAGGACGAAAACCCTTGGAAAATTAGTGGATTGGACGAAAACCCAATGCCACTTGAGAGGTGAATCCATACAAGATTTACTATTGAGCATATTTGCAAGTTTCAATATCATATTGGAGCTACAAGGTCATATCTTTTTTGCAAGTTTATACCAGCTAGGGTTTGAAGGTCAAATTGATAAGATTTGTGCCAAATATCAATTTGATATTGAGAGGATTGAAGGATAATCGATTGTAGGTCATTGATGGTTGAATTTTCATTGATTTCATAAGGCATTGTGAAGGAATCAATATATTTTTGAGGGCAGATCTGAATTGGATCATTGTTGGCCGCTAGGGTTTGTATGGCACTTGGCATCATGGAGGGCAAATTGCAGATATGAGCACTTCTATTGGCAGATCGTGGGGTTTTAAAAGGAGAAAACATCATCTCTTTCTCATTGCCGAGGGTTTGGCTTTGTTGGAGGAGTTGGTGCACCTATTGGAGAGATCGTGGGCATTCTTCTCATCCTTAATTGCAATCAGATTCGTATCAGACTTCAGACTTTATATCAGATCTGTATATCAAGGATTTGGAGGGAGATTTCGCATCCATTTGGTACATTCACCACTTAGGGTTTGAGCGCTCACTTTTAGAATCTAGCGCTATCATTTGGAAGAGGTTCGTGGCCAATTTTGGGAATTGTTTCATCATTGTCAACATCAGCAAATTGATATCGAACTTCATTGTGAACAACAGTCATCTAAATCAGTCATCTATTTGCTTTGTATGGTTTCATATGGTACCTAGAAGAAGTACTATTCAATCGGGTATGTTGTAAACAAACTCCATATTCAAATCTTTAATTTAACTAGGCTTTATCAACATTTCTTATAGGTTTACTCAGTCTGATATACTCTGTATCAGCCCTGATTATCAGTGTAATCAGACCTGTTCCAACAATAAATAAAGCCTAATTGAGTGATGAATCACTGATATTTGTTTATGTGAGTATTTGGCTATCTTTTCTATGTAATTACATATGTTTTGTCATTGAAAAATCATTCAAACAAACATCACAGACCAAACAAACACTCAGAAATCAGTCATAGACAATTTGTATGACAAGTGTTTGACAAAATGCCAAACCACTCAAACTGAAAATTCATGGCAGAACTACTAAGGGTTCTTACAAAAACACAAGTGTGACTGGCAGAAATACCCAAAACATCACCCGGATCCCAAATCAATATGTACATACAATTTTGAGTCATAGGTTCCATGTCTCCTTTACCACAAACTGTATCCTTCATGCTTTTATCCCTTTCAAAATATCTTCCATTATGGCAAAGCTGAAACAGATCTGTGCTATCATTTCCATACCTTGAGCTGAAATTATAAGGATAGTTAGAGTACTTACCTCCTTTAGAGTTAGATGCTTTTGAGAGACTCACTCCAACACAATCATCCTTGTGACTTAGAATTTCAGCAGTAGAATCGAATAAGACATCCTCCTTAACATGGTGACTCTGAAAATTAATTACCTGCTGCAATGACTCACCTTCTAGCAGATTGATGGGTAGTTTGTGGATTGGAATGCTTGTTTCTATCTTGGCCTCTTCATATTCAACAGGCAATGCTTGTTCCACCTTAACTTTATTGATATTTTGCTCATGTTTTGACTGTTCTTCTTTCTTTGGCTCATGCTCAACCATCACGATTTCCTCCTTAGTCACTTCAAATTTGTCAAGCCACCTTTTCAGTTGTGCCTCTCTATCTTTCAAATACCATTCTATTCCCTTTTCCATTCGTTCCATGGAGCGATTGAGCCATTCCTCAAATGGATCTGTAGATCTCTCATTGATTCCCCATTATAGACATGTTGCATAAAAATTAAATCTAACCCTACAGACTGGCAAGATCACAACTCTAATACCAATGTGATGTTTCACTACACCAAAAGACCGACCTAGTGGTGAGGACGAGCACCACAGGCATTAAGGGTGAGGTTTTCGTCCTATCGGAAAGCATGGAGATGAGATGGACACGCGGGGTGCTCTATCATCTGGATCCGGAGGAATGTTCGGCTAGCACAACAGAGGAATGTCCGCTGGGGTTAAGCCCACCACACTCCGCAAGACTCGACCTCGAGACCTTGGCTTTGATATCACTATAGTATCCTTGATTGTAAGTTTTTGTTATTTTCTATTTTTTTTTGTATTTTCTGATTTTATGAAGCAAAATGAAACCAAACAACAAACTGAGAATTATGATCACAATATTCAAATCATCTCAGCATTGATATTCAACCCAAATGTAATACAACAGTTCCAAATGATAGTATTCAAGATACAATTCAATTCAATGCTGATTTGAGGTATGATCATCAATTGTGAAACCCTAGGAGGCTAAATAAACTCAGATCTGATCTGCAACAGCAACATGAACCCCCCAAACTGAATGAATGTTGTACGAACAACAAAAAACCCTTACAAACGGAATGTGGCTGTAATGTCCCCTTCCTAAGCACTGACAGTTTGATGAGTGTTAGCCTATCACTTGGGTTCCCGTAGGCTAATATTGGATTGTTAGGGAGCTCCACAGTTCTTGGAGACGTCGTGGACACGCTTATGTGACATTTCTCTTGTTGGAATTAAGCTCAGATGGCGGTAAGGATTGCAATGACACTTTCAGATGTTTTGGACACTTGGTTTGTGTTCCACGTTTTTAGGAGCCAGTGTCTATTTTTAGTAAGTCACCATTTTCTAGCACCAACACCATTCCTCGGCGTCAGTTTCATTCCGACACTTTCGATTTTGATTCCGAGGAACCGACGATGCTTTCCGTAGGGATGGTGAATTATTTTAATAAACACTTAAGTTATCAAGTTTCCATTAAAATAAAGTTAAGTGTTTATTATTAATTATTTAAGGTGACTTTACCCCTTAATTTTGAGCGCTCAAAAAAGAGGGAAAAATGCATTTAAAAGATAAATTTAATATTCCCAAAGAGGGCATTGGAAAAAGGAAGGAAATAAAAAGAGTTTGAGGAGCTCATTCTGGTTATGTGTTGATATTGAAGGAATGTTATGCTGCTGGTTTTTATCTAGGAACTTTGTGAGGACAAAAACCCTCATAGAGAATATCATTCTCGGTGGTGAAAGATCCTCCTAGTCTGATTGCTAATAAGCTCACACAGGGTCTATGCTGGTATTCAATGTTTTGGCATTGCAGATTTGACAGGAAGGGTTTCATTGTAAAATCTTTGAGATTCTATGAATAAAGATTTAAGGAGGTTGCTGCGGATTTGTTTAGTGTTGTCCATAATGCAGATTTTGGGTGATTTTTAGGTTTATTGACAGCCATTGGAGGGCATATTAGCTGCTGAAAACAGGGCTGTACCATTCCAAGGGAGGGCGTGAGCTTTCTAGGCCAGGTCGCCTAGCTTTTTGGGGGTCTTTGAGCTTGATTGGAGGCGCCTAGGGTTCCAAAACAAAGTGCCATCATTTGCTAAAGAAGAACAGATTTGATGATATTTGACTTCATTTCCAAGCTCTAGTTTGCTGTTTCAGACTGCATATCAGAGCTGTAGCTTTCACAGCCTCGTGGGTATGTTTTAATATTGCTATAATATCGGTTTACTCATCTGGGTATGTGTAAAAAGTGTTAGTTTGTAGATTTCAATTTCTGAGTATTGGGTTTATTGCCTTTACTTCATATATTTCTGCTGTATGAACATTTCTGGGCATAGAACAACCTATAAACTTGTTGTCACAATCTGTATCGGACCTGAAAATTGTATTGCAGCTTCCGGGGTGTGAAATAAATGGTTATTTGATGGATTGATCATATGGGTTCTCGTGCAAATGATTTTATTGGTTATAATTCATGTATGTTACTAAAAATTATTATAACAATAGTTAGGGTTTCATGAGTTTGTTGCATTTTGGTGAATCATAACATTCAGTGTTGGCTGTAGCAATACATTCCCCCCCCCCCCCCCCCCCCGCCAAAAAAAAAAAAAATTAGGGTGTATATTATAGTGGTAGCTACTATTGAAATTGGTGCAGCAACAAGGGTTTGGTAAAATGATGGCAGTGCCTCAAATCTCCACCCTAGTTGATGATGAACAACACACTATTACTCTGAAATGATGCCTCAACAAACGATGATGACGAAATCAAGTGACAAACTTTACTCCTCCAAGGGTGGTGCTCAGCTAGGGTTGGTTGATCCAACACTTGAGATGACTGACCTATTTCCTCCCAAGGGTGGCGCTCCAATGAGCTCAACTATTGACAATGGCCACCAAGGATTTGTTTGCAAATTCAATTTGCCCTAGACCTGTAATTGACATATGGATCTTCAATTCAGTCCAATTTGCAATTCCTGAGCAGAGATTGCCAAGGAGAGGATAGGGTTTTTGCCCTAACCTTAGTCAAATTCAATCAACGCTTTTCGTCCTTGATGCTGGATCGTTCAGAAAACTCCAAAAGCAATCGGAATATCAAATTTCTGGGATGATCCAAATGAACAAAATGAAGCTTGTAAATATACCTTTCTCAAATAGGACTCATGGGCCTTATTTTGGCACCAAAATTTGAAACTGTTTTTATTTTTATTTTTGTATTTTATTTATTTATTTATTTGTTATATTTTGACTAGTGTTGAAAAATACCTTTTATTTTAATAATAATAATATTATTAAGTTGCCCTTAGATTAGGAATTTAGGGGCCCAAATTAAATAATATTATTAATTTATTCTAACCTGAAAAAAGGGACATGACTGCCAAGCATCTTTTATCATAGTAGTGGAAGGAGGTGGATAGAGAACCATCAAAATCTTTATATAAACAAGGTACCTCCGACAAATTTCATGGTAGACAAGACACTAAAAATGAAATGCTCCTTGGTCTCCACCTCCTAGAGAGAAAGAGGTGACAGATCCTTTCACTTTGCAAATTATGGTGGTCATTCTCAACTTAAAGTTAGTAGTAGCACACTCTCAACTGGCCGAGGGGAATCTTTAAACCAAGAGACCAACGATGTTGAAGATAGTTGGCCAAACAGTGGTCCCATTAGCAACCTATAAGAAGTGTTAAGCATAGAAAGCTAGTTTGAGGCTAAGATAAAGTAGAGGGGGGGTCCAAGCGACATGGATGTAACGATGGTAAAATATCCTGTTTAATGGAATGATTGAGCTCCTCTTTCCTAGGAAGAAGGCCCCAAGGGGCACATAAGGAGTACTTGAAAAGAGGTACCCTATTGAAAGAAATGCCAATAGATTGGAAGAGCAAATATACCTTTCAAAACTAGCAAAGCCAATACCTAAAAGGATCCAAAGAGGCAATCTCCTCAGAGGAACAAAGTGCCAAGAATGAATACCTCTCATAGGTTGAAGAAGAGTTATCCATAGATCTAACACCGCGTATAAACCAAGTGAGTGTAAAAAAATTTGGATTGCTTAAATACATCGAGGAACTATCCATTTGTAGCGGATCATATGCTAAAGCATGATTGTTTAAATCCTCTTAATATGAGCCTAGTCACTAGACCCCAAGCTAGGGACTCAAACATTTGAACCATAGAGCATTGTGGGCTTAATCATTGTGTCAAAGAGGCGCATCTTCAGAGCGATAGCCTAGAAATGCTCTTGAAATCATTGGTGCTCTAGAGTAGAGAGTAAGGCACATCACTTGCAAAGACGAGACAAAGAGGCAAGCTGCAAAGAAAGAAAAGGGCCAGTGAACTAAACTCCCAAATAAGTATAGGAATTCTTGATCTCCATTGGGCCCCCTTTGTACAAGAAATGAAACTTGGAAAGAACATTCTTGGTGGTATTGAAGACCATAACCTCAGTTTTTCTAAGGTTGACTACAAGTTGGAAAAGCCACAAAACTTAGAAAGGGCATCAAGCTACCTCTATAAACTATCGAGAGTATGAGAGAGGAGGAGCACATCATCAACAAAGGGCAATATATCAGTCACAACATGGTGAAGCAAGCAACCATCAGTTGCATGAATATGTTGTTGAAGAAGATCTTTAAGCCATCAATGTAGATACCGAACAGGATTGGTGAAAGAGGGCAACCCATCTTGACTCCAATAGTGCTCTTGATGAAGTTGAAGAGGCCACGAGGAATCCAGAAAAGTCCAAGAACAGTCTTGTAGAGTTATCTGATGGCAGTAATAGGAGTCTTAGAAATGCCGATATCCCACAACTTATGGAACAACAGATGCCTTGGTACAGAGTCAAAGGCCTTCTTAAAGTTCACAAAACAACAAAAGACTTTAGAAGATCAATGATGGACCTCTTCAATGATCACACAAAGTGTGAAAATGTGGTTAATAGTCTAGAAATCTCTCTTCAAACCAGCTTGCCCTTGGCTCTCAAATTCTTGTCATCTAGCTCCTCGGAAAGTTGAGAAAGAGAAAAGGAATTGATTTGTACAAGCTGTCTTACATGGAGGAAGATGTTTCCACCATATAGGCAAAGGTTACAGCCACATTTTTTCCAACCATTGGCCAATGATACTTGACATTCAGATTCACATGTATTCTAAGATGTAGATACTACTTTCCTCATTAGACACAAATGTTCTCTATTGACACATGCCAAGTGGTTCTTAGAGAACATTTTTGCAGAAAAGTTTTCTCATGTAATGGAGAAGTTGGGGACAACTTCCTCTTGGCAAGGAGAATGATGTTCTATCATGGGGTTTTGAGTACCCTTAGTAGTTAGGACTTATAATATGTAGTCCAATATACTGAAATACATATGCAAATATATATTGGATTTTATGTGAATTGAGTAGTTAAAGGAGAAGAGCCAGCATGTAACCTGTGAAACTGGAACAATAATAAGGAATGAATTGTTTGGTACATGAAGAGGAAGAGATGAAATGACTCGATATTTATCGTGGAAGTGAACAAATGAAGATGAGGATTGATAGATAGGTTGCTGTAGTAGAAGCTTGTAGAAGATTATTGAGTCTTTATTGGATATTACAATATTGAAACTTCTCTCAGCAATGAAGAAGCTCTAATTTGTTCCTATTTTGGGTTATGTGATGAAAGAATCAGTTCTTTTTTGTTTCATTTACTAATTTTTAATGATCTATGTTTAATTGCTTGCAGTGGATGGTTTTAGATTAAGTCCTCTATAAAAACATGCAAACACTTCAGTTTGATGCACAATACGTTTCTTGTATTTACTGCAGAGTATTCCTCTATTTCCTCAGACTAAACTCTTTGGATGTTCTTGGTATGGGCAGCCAAGAAATTGCTAACGAGCTCACTCTTGTAAATATTTTTGTAAGCAAGCTTTAATGGTTTTGCTTCCAGTGTGTGATTGGCTAATACAGCCTTATCATTGTACATGTATATAATCTGTACTAATGAAGAACATAAAGTATCAATTTTAATGCCTTGTTGCAGGCCATTAGTATTATTGTGATTCATACTAAGGTCATTATTATTTTTATTTTGTTGTTGCAGGTCAGTTTAAGTTTCTATGCATTGTTGCATAGACTGATGTGCGTCTAAAAGCATTAGTATTGTATAGCTGCTTTGAGTTCAATAGGCCGCTGAGTGTAAACACATTAATATTGAATAGGCCATTTTGATTCTAAATGCATTGTTGGGCAGGCTATTATGAATTTATATCCATTCTCTTATTTTTTTTACCCAGTTTGAATAAATCTCAAATAGAAGGTCTCACTTAGGAAGCAAACCAGACATGATGTGTTAGTAACTTAGTTGTACTTCCTAATAAATGAGCCAGAGTCTTAACATGAGCACATTGGCACAATGATTGAATGTCAAGGGATGCCTGCCTTAGGGCAGGTTGTCAAACTTAAATTCATAGGTTTTAGTTTTTCTCAACTCCCTTAGCAAGCAAGTCTATCTCTTGCATTCAAAATTCCTTTCACATAGCGTGTCTCTTGTATTAAAATTTTTATTCACATATTGTATCCTGCTTATGAACTCAGGTTGTAATTTTACATCCTGACAAGATTTACATCTTCTATCCATGTAGTTGTAATTGAGTCATTGGTGGTGCCTTTATGTGAAACTCTTATTGATGTTTGATGGTATACAGTGGATGCTTTCTGTGTTTAATGGAAATATTTTCCTGTTCTACTTTCTTGCAGACATGTTGTTGATGGGTACAAATTACAATAAATGAGTTGAGTGAGGGCCGACTATATTGCTGGGCCAAAAGAGAGTTTTTGTTCACACTCTGATTAGTTTTCTCAATCTGAACAGGATTCATCAACACTCATGTTCATACTTCTCAACAACTTGCTCGAGGAATTGCAGATGATGTTGACCTTATGACTTGGCTACACAAACGGATTTGGCCCTATGAATCACAAATGACACAAGACGATTCCTATAATTCAACCTTACTATGTGGAGTTGAACTTATACATTCTGGAGTATGTTCAGAATGAAATATATTTTATGCAGCAGTTTATTTTGCCTGTTTGTTTTGGTCTAGTAATGAAATTTATAATTTTGCTCATTGTTGAGAATATAATAAAATATATTTCAGTGGGTAGATTATGGTATAAATTCCAGTATTAGGAATATGTATTTAAGATATCATCTTGTTAAGGAATTCTGAGGGTTTCTAGGACATGCTAAATCTTTACACTAAAAAAAAGCAGTGAGATGTGGACTTCCTTTGCTCTTTTTATGCATTGACACGAACAACATGATAGACTTGAGCAAAAATTGTGGGTGATTTTACCATGCATAATATCCATTTTAAATAGTGTACTATGCAGATTTCAGTCTGAACAAAATATCCTGTACAAATAATAATCCTTCCTTGCTGTGTTGCATTGTGAAATGTCAGGCGAGGTGTCATGTCCCATTCTAGGTTCTTGAAGCAATTTTCTGAATCTTGCAAATTCAAACTCAAAACCCTAGGACTGAAATCTGATTTCTTATTTGTACCTTTCAATTTGACTTCACAACATGAAATATAGAATAACGTGTACCAAAATAATGATGATAAACAAATGCACTATTATCAACTACTTCAACATGAATTGCATCAAGAGTTACAACATCACTCAACTAGATCTTGCTGATATGAAATCAGTCTGTTTATTGTTTCAATACATCAACACCAATGGCTTAGGACAGCCCATATACCAAGTATATATTGCTGTTACAAAACAGATGTGAACATACCAGTTTATGATAACACAATAATGAAGAATGTCAATTGGACTCAACTGATTACAATGTCCTCAAGTGGCTGTTCCCTTCGCAAATTGCTGCCACCCAATTAAGTTCACTGTCACAAGGTGCTGTTCACCCTTCCAACTGTTCGCTGGAATGATGGAAGGCAGATTGCTGTATTAATGATTCAATGATATGACCAATGCTGATCGCTGCCCACAGCTGTATCGATTGGCTCCCAATATCAGATCGTTGTATACAATTGATGATTCGCTGCCTTTGATGATGGTTTCCTGATCCTTGATGATGAAATGTGAACCAAAGTGCAGATCGCCACCTTGATTGCTACCAAAACTGCTGTCTGCTTCTAACAGTCAAGCATCAACAATGGGAATGTAAGGCCTCCAAGGCTGCGATAGGATATGAAGACTGCTGTGATGTTGATCAGCGGATAGGATGATGCCAAATAACCCACGGTCCTCTCCAACAATGGCGACCCTCTAGCAACTCAGACCACTGCAAATTGGCGCTCAAATAAGATATATTTCTCCTTTGAAATCAGCGCTCTAGGGCAAATCTGCAAAGGCCTTCAAATCTTGATGGATCTTCAACAATGAATTCTCCAATGATATTCAATGACATCAACCTTCAATTCGCCATCAATGGTCTCCGACCAAAATTTGAAAGATGAATCGATGAAGCTTCAACAAATCTCCAATGAAGTGCAAGTGTGGACTCCGTATGAATCCAGCTCCAAGATGTGATTGGGTTTTCGTCCAACACACCAACTCCACAAGGGTTTTCGTCCTTGGAAGGTCAAGCAAAGCAATTGCCAAGCATGAATGCGAAAGTTACCAAAAGATTCGTGATGTCGAAATGAGGCTCCAAAGCCTTCTTTTATACTTGGATCTTCGCCAATTCAAATTAAAGATTTGAATTTGAATTTCCCTCCTTTCAATTTGAAAACATCTTCATTATTTATTTCTCCAAGAAGGGAGTCCAATTTCAAATATCATTATTTTATTGATTTATTTGAATCTCCAAGGTGAGCGCCACAATCAAGAGCACAATATTTTATATTGTTAAATCTCCAAGGTTGAGCACTCAATTCCAATAAACTATTTTTTATTCATTTTTTCCTTTTCTCCGAGTGCCGCCTAAATCCATTTTTTTTTTGTAAGATAAGCACTGTCAGAGGGGACAACTCCCATTTTATAAATGCGGTAAGGGACCGCTCCCACAAAATTCATTTAAGAACTGCATGCCCTGAGAGCCCAGGGGTGCCAAAATCGAGATAAAACAACCTTCCTAGCCTAATTAAAAGATTTAGAGTTCCACTAAACTAACGAACAATCCCTTTCTTGGATGATCTTAGAAACATTTGGTGTTTCACCCTATTATGGGAGGAAGTCTTTCTATTTTTAACTATAGTCCATTCTTGCTCAGGCTGAGATGAGGTGTGAAGCAACTTCTCCTCAGAGTTCTCCATATCACCTACTAATTTCTTTGTGGCAAGACCCTGCTTACTTTCAATACTTATAGGAACCATCACTTTAGAGGCGCACATTGGAGACACAAACCTAGAATTTGCCCCATCATCAACATCCGGCTTGCCTTTCGTATCTGCAAGATTCTGCTTACCTTCAGTATTTGAAGGATCCCTCACATCAGAGGAGCACATTGGAGAAGCAGACCTAGAAATAGCCACATGGTTAGCACCCAGTGTACCCATCTTAGCTATAGGAGGGGAAGCCATAGAATCAAAGGACTCGTTGGAGGCCTCCTTTGGGGTCACGACATAGTGATGAAGGCTTGCACCTTTCCACCAAGTGGGTTTCTTACTCAAGGATTGTCTTTCTGGATCTGACCCCTTCTTTTTGTGACACTGGGAGAAATGATGTCCAGTAGAAAAGCATTTTCTGCACTTGAACTCAATCTTTTCATAATCAATGGGCTGCCGCCACTTCCTACAACCCACCTTGAGAGAAATTTCAGCAGGGAGATCATTTGTTAAATCCATTTCCACAAGAATGCGTGCGAAGGTGGAACACTGGTATTTGACAATCTCATTGGAAACACCATAATACTTCCCAATCCCGTTGCCAATGGCCTTGAGACTGCTCATCTCCCAGAATTGCAAGGGGAAATAAGGCAAGCACACCTAAAGGAGAGCAGAGGAGAATGAATTAGTTTGGGGATCGAAAGTTGGGACCCAGGGTTTGAAGCAGAGAAAGTCGCCTTTAAATATCGAAGGGCCAGATTTTAATACCAGATCCATATCTTTGAGCAATTCAAATTCCAGAATAAAGAAACCTATTGCACATGGATAAATGTAGATGTCATCCACCATCAATTTTTTCCATTGCTCTTCGATCCAAGCATGAAGCTCACACAGTTTGGGCCATAATTTGGAAATTCTGCATATTAGGGCATGTTCTTTTAAGTAACCTTCTCGCTCAGTAACCTCCTCATCCATACAAATTTCGATAATAGGCTTATCAGAAGTGGAACCCATGGAAGTAACAAGCAGATTGCTGATTCGCGGAGTTCTAACCGAATCTAAGCCATTGGCCTTCACCAAATTAGATTGCTGATTCTGCATTTTGTCATCTTTTTGGAGCAGAATACTAATTATTTTGGAGCATAAATCTAATTAGTTTGAGAGCAGAAATTGGCCTTCATTTAGAGCAGAATTTCGGAGCAGCCTTGAAAATCTTGTTAGGCAGATTGGAGCAGCAAATTATCATCATCCTTGAGCAGAAATTAATCATCTATTGAAGGAGTTTTTGGTGCAGACCTGAGTGTCACTTTGGAGGATCATTTGGGTGGTATTTGGAGGTGATTTGTGGTTGTTAGGGTTTGAAGAAGATTCTGATTTGGAGCAGCAGCAGCAGATCCAATTCACCATTGTTGAGGAGCATTTCTTGGTGTTTGAGATTGCATTGTATTAGGGTTTTAGCCCTACTTTGGAGCACCTACTTGTGGAGGAGATTCTGGTGGTTTCATTGCATCCTTTTGACATCATTTGCATCATTCTTGGAGCAGCAATTTATTGCAGACCTGAGCACCCACTTGGATCAGCCATTTTGTGTGTTGGAGTGCATTGCCATAGGGTTTCAAACCCTAAGTCTGAGCGCCACACTTTGGAGGTCTGATTTCATCATTCGGAGGTCAAAATTACATGTATTTGGTATGTATAAACCCTAGGGTTTATAGCATGTGATAGCTGGGCATTGTTTGACATGTTTGCCCATTGCATTTGATGTATTTGAAAACATTATATCTCTGATTTATGACAGCAGACTTCTGGTTTGAATCACATCATTTTGGTGTTGGATCCATGTGTATTTCATTGTGTAATTCATCTAGGGCTTTGGCACATATTTTGGCATGATGTTTATGATGTATTTGACATGATAAGTGGCTGTTGTAAGTGTCTTATCAAGTCTGAAACAGAAAATCAGAATTACAGAAACTAGGGTTTCGGACCAGATTTGAAAATCAGAAAACTAGGGCAAATCAGAACCCTAAAATAAAAAAGAAGTGGTAAATATCCTATGTGGGATATTTCTGTGGTATCAGAGCTTGGATCCTGCCAGCTTGGAGGGTTTGGGAAAGGACTACGTTAAATCTTATCCTACTAGCATATAGGAGTATAAGACCACCAGCCATATCCTTCGTCATTGGGAAGTGATTTGGCTCGGCCTTATCCTTGCATGTTATGTAATATCCCAAATGGGGATATTATCGTCTAATTTGGATTTATGGGCTTTCCCAACTTCTAAACTGATTTTTTTTCTTATTCTGCCCTAGATTTCTGCATTTTAGTTTCTGCTGAAACCCCAAGTCTGATCCAACTTTCTGCTCCTAAACAATTAATCCCAGCAAGCATCAAACTCATCCAAACACGGCTAAAATTGATGACAAATGATATTACACATTGATATGCATCATAAACATGAATTTCACCATGAATTACAGAAGGTAGGGCAATCAAACAAATCTGAAATGAAGCTCTGCTGCTATAAATTCAGAATGCAAGTTACATCCAATTTTTAGGGCAAATCTGCCCAACACAAATTCAGACCTCCAAACAAAGATTAATACATACCAAAATATATTGTATGAGATGTCCCCAAAGCAAGCCCTAGCTGGGCGAATTATCCCACTTGAATGTGATAACAAAACAAAGGCAATTGCTGATAAAATAACCTAGGTCTGCTCCTCCAATCTGCTGTAGGTCTGCTGCTCCAAATGATATTGAATTCTGCTCCAACTGATCTGGAAATCTGATTGACAAAGTCTGCTCTTCCACTCCTTAAATCTCCAATTAAGTACAAATAGACCTCCGTGATGAAGCCCTCTCAAGATGGATCAAGTTTTCGTCCAATCCACGAACTATTCTCAAGGGTTTTCGTCCTTGGAATAGGCTGCTCCAAAGTGCAGATCAGAAGAATAAAATGACAAGTTCGAATATGATTTGCAATGCCACAAATGTCTTGTATTTATACATATTATGTCTCTTTTCCGCCATGCTGGCCGACCACCCTTATTTTCCTTTATTTTTTTATTTGTTTTGCCACAAAGAAGGCTGACCACAAGCAGTTTAGATATTTGTTTTGTTACCTAGGCTGACCTAGGTAAATTTCCCTTAGGCTGACCTCCATCATACCACATGGGTGCCCAAATAAACAAATTAAAGATTTGTTTCTTTGTTTTTCATCCTCCAAGGTGAACAATAAAAGATATGAATTGTTAATTTTTGTAATCAGACTGAAAGTAAAGAGCAGAAAACAATAAATGCAACACATAACACAGCAGTACCCTGGGAAAACCTCCCTCTTGGAGGTGAAAAACCCAGCAACAAATATCTCAGATCTTATTAGATTAATCACAGTAGCAGATTACAATTTAGCCTTCTCAAGGCAATGACAATCTGATCAATTATCCTTGAAGAATCAGATCTCTGTAACTCGATTTGGCTGCCCAGCTTGGAGATCACTGACCTTGTATAGAGTTAGCTTAGCCTTGCAAAATGTTCGGTCAGCCTTAGACAATATTCGCTCAGCCTTAGGCAATATTTGCTCAGCCTTTAACTCCAGTTCGCTTGCTAGTAGATTGCTGTTGAAGATATGATTTGATCTCAAATCATATTGCATATATATGTGACAATGATCACAATAAACCCCTAGTTGGCCTAGCATGATTTGGCGCCAAGTTACATTATGAAATTCAAGTTACATATGGGTCAAGACCCATTTACAAGTTACATCAATGAGTCTTATATAATTGCAAGTTACATAAATCGCCCAAATAGGGCCTGACCCCAAATTGGGTTAATACAACAAAATATAATGTGAAAATGCTAAGGCCGACAGGCCAATTAGCATTTAGATGTGCTAGGTCGGCCCCAGAAGGGATCCAACCTAGCTACAAATCAACACTCCCTCTTAGCTAGGGAGGATTCCTTCTGAATAATCAAGTCATATAGTGACAACCACCATGGCTACTCTCATGGATGGAAATCTAATGAACACAAGTGCTTATTGTCATCTCAACATGACGTTCACCATAGCTACTCCCAGAGGGTGAACAAACACAAGTGTTACATCATGGAATTTCTTTCATGACATCCACCATGCCTACTAGCAGAGGGTGGATCCACCATACCTACTCGCAGAGGGTGGACGAGGGCTTTCACCTCAAACTTCTCCCAGAGAAGAGTGCATTATCATCATGCCTACTCACAGAGGATGGTTCCACCATGCCTACTCGTAGAGGGTGGAAGATACATCTCAATGTATCACTGATGCTGAGACTCCCTCTCGGCTAGAGCTTCATTCTCCACAACTCCAAGCTTATCTCAAAAGTATGCAAACTTCACTCGAGCAAGGGGCTTGGTGAGAATATCTGCTGTTTGTTCATCAGTGTTGATGTACTTCAGCTGAACAACATTCCTTTGTACCATATCCCTGATATAGTGATACTGGATTTCCACATGCTTTGTTCTGTCATGAAATACTAGATTGACAGAAAGCTTCACACAGCTTTGGTTATCACTATGGATAACTGTAGGCTCCCAAGATTGTCCAAACAATCCTGCAAGGAGGTTCCGAAGCCACACTGCTTCTCGAGCTGCCACACATGCTGCAATGTATTCTGCTTCTACAGTACTCAATGCCACTAAAGACTGCTTCCTGCTGCGCCAGGAAATCATAGCGGATCCCAAACTGAAGCAAACTCCAGGAGTGCTCTTCCGATCAGTGACACTTCCTGCCCAATCAGAATCAGAATATCCTTTCAAGTTCAGGACTGTGTTGGAAGAATACTTCAAGCCATATTCAACTGTGCCACGCAAGTATCTCAAGATATGCTTGGCTGCAACTAGATGAATCTGCCTAGGTTCACACATGAATTGGCTGAGAGCACTCACTGCATAGCAAATGTTAGGTCTAGTGTTAACTAGATACATCAAGGATCCAATCAACTGCCTGTACTCAGTAGGATCCACAAGATCTGAACTAGCTGCAGATTCACTCAACTTCTTCAAGTTAGTTTCCATAGGTGTGGACATAGATTTACAATCAAACATTTCAAATCTCTTCAAAATATCAATGGTGTACTTTCCTTGACTTAGAATAATCTCATTAGGTCTTTTCCATACTTCTAACCCTAGAAAGAAATGCATGAGACCTAGATCTTTCATTTCAAATTCTGAAGTCAATTCTTCCTTACATCTAAGAATGAGATGATCTTCCCTAGTCAGAAATAAATCATCAACATAGAAAACCAGAATTAACATCTCACCACAGAATACCTTGAAGTAAAGATTTGGATCAGCATCATTCTTATAGAAACCTAAGCTTACCAAGTACTTGTCATTTCTTTCACACCAAGCACGAGGAGCCTGCTTAAGGCCATATAATGCTTTCTTCAATATGCATACATGAGACTCTCTCTCATGAATCACAAAGCCTTCAGGTTGCTCAATGTAGACCTCTTCTTCAATAACACCATTGAGAAAAGCTGTCTTTACATCCATTTGATGTAACTTCCATCCCTTAGCTGCTACAATAGCAATGATAGTCTTGATAGAAGTATATCGGGCAACATGGGCAAAGGTTTCCTCATAATCTATGCTTTCTTTCTGAGAGAAACCACGAGCCACAAATCTAGCCTTGTATTTCTCAATGCTTCCATCGGCAACATGCTTAATTTTAAATAACCACTTGGAAGATACAACAGACTTACTTTTGGGTCTAGCCACAATATCCCAAACATCATTCTTGATGATAGACTGATATTCTTCATCCATAGCATTCTTCCATGCTTGCTGGTTCATGGCTTCTTCAACGCTAGAAGGTTCAGTCTCAATAATATTGCACATCAATGCAACATAGTTGGAGAACTTTTGAGGTCTCATACTTTCTCTGAATGTGCCTCTTGGAGCTGCAAACTTTTCTGCTTCCTGCACGGTGTTTCTTGCCCAAAGAGGTCTCTTCCTACTCACAGTGATATCTCTAGGCCCATCAGTAGGATCCATAGGCTCAACTGGATCATCATGCTCTTCAGGTTTTGTAGACTCCCTCTGAATCTCAGTATCATGATCAATGTCCATGTTTTGAGGGTTATCATGAACTTCATTATCAATCTCCATACTTGATCCTTTAGATCTTTTGAATGCAATATCTTCTTCAAAAGTAACATCTCTACTAACCTCAATATACTTCTAACCTGGAATGAAGATTCTGAATGCTTTGGAAGTTTCACTGTAGCCCACAAGAATTCCTGTCTTGCCAGAAGGTTCTAACTTGGTTCTCTTTTCTTTGGGTACATGAACATATACTGGACTCCCAAAGATCCTCAAGTGGCTAATATCAGGTTTGATCCCTGAAAATGCTTCTTCTGGAGTTATATCCTTCAATACACGATGAGGGCATCTATTCTAAATGTATACAGCTGTTCTAGATGCTTCAGCCCATAGAAAAGTTTGCAGATCCTGATCATGAATCATAGCTTTTGCTGCTTCAACTATGGATTTGTTCTTCCTTTCTGCAACCCCATTTTGCTGTGGGTTGTAGGGAACACAGAACTCCCTTTTGATTCCTGCCTCAATACAAAAATCATGAAAGCTGCCCGAGGTGTACACCTCCATTGTTAGACCTTAAAACTTTAATTCTTTTCCTAGATAAGTTTTCAGCTAGGGCTTTAAATTCTTTGAATCTACCTAGGACTTCATCAGATTCTTTTGTCTTTAGAAAGTAAATCCAAGTTTTCCTAGAGTAGTTGTCTATAAAGATTACATAATACAAGAATCCACTTGGAGATGCAACAGACATAGGTCCACATAAATCAGAATGCACAAGAGCTAATTTCTCATTTGGCCTACTTTCACTTTGATGAAATGGACTCTTAGTGTTTTTACCCATAGCACAACCCTTACATGTATCATCATGAATATGACTAAGTTTAGGCATACCTTTAACCATCTTCTCTAGTGTAGGAAGGGCTCAGAAGTGGAGATGTCCAAGTCTTCTGTGCCATAGCTCTCTTGATTCAGGGGTTTCATGAAGAAGAGCTCGAACTAGACGAGCTGAAAGCTTGTATAAGCTATCATACCGATTCCCAATGACACGAGCAGATTTGATGCTAGATTTCTCAGGCCATGCAAGTACTCTTCCCTCAGAAAATGCAATTTGATAACCTTTATCCTCCAAGGCTGATATGGAGATAAGGTTCCTCTTGATTCCCGGTACAAACAAGATATCACTGAGGTGAAGAGAAATTCCAGAATCTAAGGGAAGTAGCACCAAAACCTCTTACAAAATAGCGTGCATCATCTCCAATGATCACATGTAGATTGGACTCCTTCTCCACCAAGTCTGAGAGATGCTCCCGGTAGCCGGTGATGTGTCTAGATGCTCCACTATCAATCAGCCAGGTATCACTGTCTGTAGGAACATTGCTTGACAAGGTAGAAATGAAGAGAGTCTTCCACATCCTTCTGATTTGAAACTTCATTTAGATTTGCTTCTTGTTGTTTTGGTTGGGATAAGCAGTCCCTTGCATAGTGACCGAACTTGTCACACCTGAAACACTTGATGCGGGAAATATCCTTGTTCTTCTTCTTTGAATGAGGAGCTAAATCAGACCTTTGATCTCTATTCCTCTTGAAATTCTTCTTCTTCCAATAGCCTCCTTTCTTCTTGATGGACTGGGCAGCAAGAACATGATTGTCTTCTCCATGAGTGCTTTTGATAACTCCTCTTGCAGCCAGTCTTGATTTGTCTTGAATGCAATCAGCCCTTAATTGATCAAACTTGGGAAGTTCAGCTCTTGCACTAATTCCTTGAATGTAGGACTCCCAAGATGCCGGAAGACCATTGAGAGCTAACATGGTCAAGTCTTTGTCATCAACAACATTTCCAATAGATGAGAGTTGATCTCTCAAATCAGAAATCCTCATGAAGTACGCTATGACCGTTTCTCCTTTTGCCATCTTGATGTGATGAAGCTGTTGCTTCAAGGCTAGGGCACGGCTAGTGTTGTTGATTTCGTACATCTCCAAGGTTTTGAACATTTCACTTGCTGTCTTCATCTTGGAGATGACGGGGACAATGTGATCCTTTACGGAATCAACCAATATCTTTTGAGCTTGGATATCTTTCTTCCTCCAATAAATCTTCTCTTCTTCTACCTCAGGCTTGGTGGATTTTCTATCCACAAAATCTGCAAGATCACTTCCATTCAATGCAAGCATGATTCGGAATCTCCATGATGTGAAGTTGGATGCTCCATCCAATCTGTCTTCTACCCTGAGACTGTGCACCATCTTGAGTGAAGTGATAGGTAGCAAATAATAATGAGAATGAACTACTATCAATTTGATCACACTTAATTCGAACCTAGCTCTGATACCATGTTAATTTTTGTAATCAAACTGAAAGTAAAGAGCAGAAAACAATAAATGCAACACATAACACGACAGTACCTTGGGAAAACCTCCCTCTTGGAGGTGAAAAACCCAGCAACAAATATCTCAGATCTTATTAGATTAATCACAGTAGCAGATTACAATTTAGCCTTCTCAAGGCAATGACAATCTGATCAATTATCCTTGAAGAATCAGATCTCTGTAACTCAATTTGGCTGCCCAGCTTGGAGATCATTGACCTTGTATAGAGTTCGCTTAGCCTTGCAAAATGTTCGCTTAGCCTTAGACAATATTCGCTCAGCCTTAGGCAATATTTGCTTAGCCTTTAACTCCAGTTCGCTTGCTAGTAGATTGCTGTTGAAGATATGATTTGATCTCAAATCATATTGCATATATATGTGACAATGATCACAATAAACCCCTAGTCGGCCTAGCATGATTTGGCACCAAGTTACATTATGAAATTCAAGTTACATATGGGTCAAGACCCATTTACAAGTTACATCAATGAGTCTTATATAATTGCAAGTTACATAAACCGCCCAGATAGGGCCTGACCCCAAATCAGGTTAATACAACAAAATATAATGTGAAAATGCTAAGGCCGACAAGCCAATTAGCATTTAGATGTGCTAGGTCGGCCCTAGAAGGGATCCGACCTAGCTACAAATCAACATGAATTGATATCAAATATCCATGCTCCATTCGTCTCCCAGCTGGTTCGTTTCATGAGAAGATGAATTATTTTATTCAAGGAAAATGCATCCAGGACATTAGGAAAATATGATATCATCTCTAATACTCAATATGTCCCTCAAGAATCCCGGAGCGGAATGATAAGCCCAAATCCTCCCTAATGGCAACCATTCCAAAAATGGGGACATTATATTTTATGTGGAAAAGGATTTGACCTAGTGAGTGGGCTAGTTTAGATTGTCCTTATGCAGTCTCCATAATGGCAACACATGTGATTGATGATGTAATGGTTGCCTATGATGAGTACAATACACTTCCAGCAAAGGTTAGGAATGCAATCACCTTGAATCAATTTATAAATTAGCGGAAGGATAAGAAGAAAAACAAGCAAGAGAGGAAACCAAAGAAGCATGAGCAGCCAAGTGTTGAAAACATCTTGAGTAATCTTGCCCAACAAATGATGCAAACTTTTATGCAGTCACAACAACAGTTGCTTACATCTATTATGTCACAAAACATAAAATTCAGGAAAGAGAAAGAAAAATTAGAAGTTATCATTGAAGAAATATTAGAGAAGGAAGTACTTGTTTGTGACTCGCAGCCTACAAATAATCACGAGGAAGACAAAAATGAGTCAACATACATTGAAGTTTGGACTCCTAGCCCTAAAGAAGACATGTTCACAAGTTCACTTCAGCCCTATGAGGACAAGGACAAGGGAGAGTCACATATTGAAGCCACAAGCGAAGAGCACATGACATTTCAAGATGACTACAAGATTGAAGAAGAGTCACCTATTCAAGCTACAAATGAAGAGCACATGAAGATTGAAGAAGATACCGCCATGGAGATTGTCAAACCAGCCATGTTAGATCAGCTACATGAAGGTATGGGTTCTTGTGGTGTTTCGTTAATTGAGCCTAGCATTGTTTCACCTCTTGTACATCACTATGGCAAGGAATCAAATTGTGGTTTGGATGACTTTGAGATGGATATTGTTCATGCATATGAGAGCAATTCAGAAATTTCAGTATGTAGTTAACAAAGTGAATTGGATAAGATTGATTTGACATTGCAAGATTTGAAGGATCCCTTGGTGGTTAAGGAGGTCATAGAGGTACATACACTTTCTAGATCAGCCATTGTAGAAAAGCATGAAGTAGAAGATTCTACTCACTACTTTGATGGAGATCCTTTGATTGAGCATGTTGATGACCTAGCTTTCACACATGGGGGTAGTAAAGAAGTTGTCATGAAGGAAGCCTATTTGGAGATGCATGATCATGAAGACCACTCAGAAATTTTTAATGAAGAAGTTGGGTCTCATAAGTCACATCACTTGGAAGGACAATTGAAGGTAAATGAAGGTAAGATTGTGGCAACCCTAACTCATTTTGATCATGTTCATAAGATGATGGCAGGTTTGTGTTGGAAGGTTCTAGGGAACCATGACGGTTTTGAGGGTCTATCTCTTGCTGACTTGCATGAACTCAAGGAGTCCTTGGTAGTAGTGAAGTCAAACTACCTACACTTACTTGCGGATAGAGATCATCTCCTCACACTTGATGAGATTTATGTTGATGCATTGAGAAGGAAGGAAGATGAAGTGGATAAGCTCACCTTTGAGCTTAAGGTTATGGTGGACTCTTTGAAGAGCACTCAAGAGGCCCTTCAAGAATCGGAAGATCATGTGGAGAAGCTTTGTTGCGAGTTGAGCATGGCACACTCTCCATCACACACAGCAGAATTTCAGACTTCTATGGCTGTTACATCCGATGAAAAACAATGCAACATAAAGGTGGCAAAGAGTGGAGAGATGGAGGAAGGACTTGAAGGATCCTATGATGAAGTCATGAAGATAGAAGAGACATATACACATGAAGATTCAGCTTGCAGCTATGGGATAGAGTTTGGGACACATGATACTCTTGATTTTCTCTTGGAGACATCTTGTGGGCCAGCACTTGTGGATAACCATCCACTCATGGAAGGAGAGATGATTGAGATCGTGGAAGACATCACACTAGGGCATGAGGTAAGGACTCATTTTCTGATGTGTGACAACAGTCCCTTCTCTTCTCATTATCATGTTATGACAGCCAAGAGGATCAGCCTTAAGGCTTATGATTTTCATGGAGAAACTCATGTTGAACTGGCACTTGTTGGAGAACATGCAACAATGAAGAAGGAGAGGTTTGAGGTGGTTGAAGACACTATAAAAAGGTATGACAGCAGTTCTGATTTTCTGATTTGGAACAACAGTCTTTCACTTTTGCATAATCATATGATGGTAGCCCTTTCACATGAGAATGAGAGTGGGAAGACTTCTCCTATTGTTGGCACTCCAGTGGGAGTCAAACATGAAGATTTTATGGACTATCCAAGACACAAGATGTCTGATTTGATATGCCTTGGCATGAAAGAGGCAAAGAAGATTCAAAGCATGTGGTATATGAGAGATGAGCATTGTATGGTGGCCAAGCAAGTGGAGCAATCAGATTTGTACGGTGAGAGGTATGACTTAGAACTTTTTGTTTGTTCACATAGCTTGCTTCATGGGGATTTGTGTCACCTCTTTTGGAGAGCCATTGGAAGGCTCACATCATAGATGTGAATGGCATTATGGAGCATACACTTTGTGGATCAGCCACTAGTGTTATGACTACATATGTTGATGGAGGTATGACTAATGCAGATTTGGTTAGGCCTTTGGTCATTCATGGAGTACTTGAGGAGTTTGCTTGTGATGAGTCCATTCATGTTGATGACTCTTTGGTGGAGTATGAGGCTGCCCTACTTGAGGGATTTGATACTCATACCATGAGGATACTTGCTTTTGATTGGCATTCTGTTGAAGAAAAGGAGTTGCAGTTGAACTACAACCCAAGGTATGGAGATAATGTCATGGAGATACTTGGTTTTGAGTTACTAATGTTTGTGTTTCAGCTGGATTATGGCATAGGGTATGGAGGTGAGCATGAAGACATGAATGTTCCAGCCCTAATTCATGAGTTACTTCAAGCATGGATGAGAGATGGCTGTTCTATATTGTCATACATTGACCTCCTAGGGAACACTTGGAGGACAATGGCTGTTTGGGTGTTTTGGAGAGGCTTGGATCATCTCTTCATCATTGGAGGATATCATACGGATGATACTCTAACATCATATGTCATTGGCGTCACTATTTGCATCCATATAGGCCTGATTTTCAGTTGGGAGGTTGTTGTTTTGATCTACATCAACGGCTTTGGAGGAGCTGACATGCATTTTCTTGCACCTATGACGGGTGTTTTACACATCCATGGGCAATCAATTAGAGTTGGGGAGTTGTTTGGTGTTGATGGCACTTGGAGATACCTCCATTTCCTCATATTTGATGGATGTGATGATATAATGATTTGGGATCCAGGTGGTGGCATGCTTGACACACCTTTTCATGGGGATCTAGATGAGTAGCTTCACAACTCACGACGCGTTGATGATGATTATGATAGAGTGAAGCAGCGGAAGCTTGGAGACTTGTGTTTGTATTTTAGAGTTTATATTCTTCATCACTTGTTGACAGGCATGGGTTCCTTCAGGGCTTTGTGTTGGCATGGTGTTTGGTCTTTGTTGGACTTAGCACTCATAGATTGTGGAGCCTTTGGAGACTTGGAGGCGTTGGTGCTTGTGGTTGAGAGCATTGCATTCTTTGGAGGATGGGGCCAAGTCGAGTTTGAGTGTGTATGGCTTTTGCCATTGGAGCTCACCCCGCATAGCATTCTTCATATTCTTCTTGGGAGAGGCAGCCACAGGTTGAAGAGTCATGTGATCATGGGGCATTTGATTGGATGGAGATACTTGTCACTTGACAATATTTTGCAGGATACAAGTTTGCCATTGCTTGAGGACAAGCAATCTCGGGAAGGGAGGACTGTAATGTCCCCTTTTTCGGAGTGATCACTTTTGGAGACTCGTTGGACTAATTTCCACACTTCACGATTTTTGGCGGGCAATTTGAGTGTATGGGATGACTTGTCATATTTTTCTGATGTCTTTGATGCATTTATCTTGAATAAAATAATTTGTCTACACATGGAGTGAACCATATTGATGATGGTGGAGTGTGGAAATTGGTCTTTGAAGGATATTTTGGTGGAGGTGAATTTGATTTCATTTCATATATTTTGTTTGCTCGCCTTGAAGAAGATAAATGGAATTCATAAAATACTTGCACATGAGAGAGGATGGTTGGCCTTGTTGAAAAGGGAGGTGAAATTACCTAGGTCAGCCTAGGAAAACAAATCTTTAAATTTATTTCTGTTTGAGCACCCATAATTCCTAAAGGCAGGTTGGCCCAAGCTAAATAAATAAGGTAGGTCGACCAAGATCAAGATGTGGGTCGGCCTAGGGAGGAATTTAATAAAATAAACCTATTTTGAGTGCCGCAATTAGCCTTAGGTCGGCCAAAGTGAAGACAAGGTGAGGGTCGGTCCTCTTTAGAGAAGGAAACAATAAATAAAAGACTTTTAATAATGTAGGTCAGACATCATGGAGGTTTAAGTGAAAATAAGTATAAAAACAAGATCATTGGTGGCATTGCAAATCATCAATCAGCATATTATCTTATTCCTTTTGGTCTGCAATTTATTTGTATCATATTCTAAGGACGAAAACCCTTGAGAATATAAGGTGAATGGACTAAAACCTAATTCATCTTGGGAAGGCTTCATAACGGAGGTCTACTTGCACTTCATTGGAGATATTCGTGGAACGGAAGAGCAGATTCCAAATCTGATGTTTAGATTAGTTTTGGGACAGCAGGTTCGTGGCTTTTGTGAGATCATTGGAGCTAGGGTTTTGCCCTAGATAGGTGTGCCACCATTGAGGGAATCAAGACTTTCAAAGCATATCATTTGGGCCTGCATTTTGTTATCTTTTTGGAGCAGAATACTAATTAATTTGGATCAGAAATCTAATTAGAGAGCAGAAATTGGCCTTCATTTAGAGCAGAATTTCGGAGCAGCCTTGAAGATCTTTTTAGGCAGATTGGAGCAGCAAGTTATCATCATCCTTGAGCAGAAATTAATCATCTATTGAAGGAGTTTTGGTGCAGACCTGAGCGCCACTTTGGAGGATCATTTGGGTGGTATTTGGAGGCAATTTGTGGTTGTTAGGGTTTGAAGAAGATTCTGATTTGGAGGAGCAGCAGCAGCAGCAGCAGCAGCAGATCCAATTCGCCATTGTTTAGGAGCATTTCTTGGTGTTTGAGATTGCATTGTATTAGGGTTTTAACCCTACTTTGGAGCACCTAATTGTGGAGGACAATTTGGTAGTTTCATTGCATCCTTTTGACATCATTTGCATCATTTGTAGAGCAGCGATTTATTGCAGACCTGAGCACCCACTTGGATCAGCCATTTTGTGTGTGTTGGAGTGGATTGCCATAGGGTTTCAAACCCTAAGTCTGAGCGCCACACTTTGGAGGTCTGATTTCATCATTCGGAGGTCAAATTTACATGTATTTGGTATGTATTAACCCTAGGGTTTATAGCATGTGATAGCTGGGCATTGTTTGACATGTTTGCCCATTGCATTTGATGTATTTGAAGACATTATATCTCTGATTTACGACAGCAGACTTCTGATTTGAATTTCACATCATTTTGGTATTGGATCCATGTGTATTTCATTGTGTAATTCATCTAGGGCTTTGGCACATATTTTGGCATGATGTTTATGATGTATTTGACATGATAAGTGGCTGTTATAAGTGTCTTATCAAGTCTGAAATAGAAAATCAGAATTGCAGAAACTAGGGTTTTGGATCAGATTTGAAAATCAGAAAACTAGGGCAAAATCAGAACCCTAAAATAAAACAAATTTGTAAATATCCTATGTGGGATATTTTACAGAATAAAGGCTTTTGTTTCAGTCTTCTCCATGGATCAAGAGGCATCGTCAGTGCTAAGAGCAGCATACAAGAGCAGGGCAGTATTAGAAGAGCAAATACATATAACAAATAGTAGAATTAGGAGAGTTTGCAGCAGCAAACAGCAGAAAAAGGGGCAGTCAAATCTAGTTTGAAGCATGAATTTTGCATGATGAGGGAATCCAAGGATGGTGAACTAACTCCAATCGCATGACATAAGGGTTTTTGCTAGAAAAAGGGCTTGATTTAATGTGACAAGGAAGTAAAACTTAGCTTAAGTGCCCAAATCGTGTGACATCTAAGTGTTTGTCCGGTTTAAGGGCCCAATTCACATGGCTCTATTCTGTGCACTTGTTTTCAACATCAAGTCATGCCCCTAAGACCGCTTTGCCAGGTAGAAGCCTCCAGGTCACACCCTTAAGCCATCCTTGCCTGGCGGAAAACACAAAGTCGCACCTCGAGATTCACATTGCCAGGTAGACACATGCCATTCATGTGACCAGCCAAGGAAAGGTCAACAATGAGACCAAAATTGCACAGCCAAGTCGTTTTTGCTAGGCATTAAGGGTAATTTCATGTGATGATAAATATGATGGTTGATCTCCAATCTAAGTGGCGCCTATTCTAAGATAGTTGGCTTGTTTTAAAGCAAAAATCAGAAATAAAGCACTTAAGCTTGTACATTGCTATTTATAGACATTGAACTCACTTTATTTTGCATTCAGATCACCATTGCAGGATCCCAATGGTTTGGAGTAGGTTGCCATTGAGATCTCAACATCTTTTCTTCCTTTTGGAGAGACTTTTTGATTAGCCATTTTCGGCTGAGTCTACTTTGGTCATGTTCTATTTCTGGGTGAAGAAGGAGAGCCTATTTTTAGGCTGCTTTCTTTTATTAGTTCTTTAGATTAGTTTTGTTTCAACGTTCCTTTCATTCTTGCTTTTTTGCAGCTTTTAAGCGTTTTCGCTTTCAAATTCAATTTTTGGGGATAATTAATTATTGTTATAAATCATTAAAATCTATGTTCTTTGTAACCTATAAGTAAGTACTTTGGGCACAAGACATAAGAAGAATGGACACCACTTATGTTGCATATATTAGTATTTAGTTAGGTATCATGTTTATAATTCTTGTGATTAAAATTGAAACTGAGCAACATTGTCAAGCTTTGTATTGATGTTGTTTGCTCAACTAGGTTGTGGCTTTGTATACAACTTAACTATTTAATTCTTGTAATCAGTGTCATCTATGTGTTGTTATTTCCAATCAGTGTGTGCATTGAAATGCTAGTCTTTGTTTGTATCTAGTGGGAAGGTGTTATCGTTTGTGTGTGTTTAGATAGTTTACTTTCTTTCATAAAATCTATAAAACCACTCTTGCAAGACATGTCTAGTGCTTGTATCCAAGGCCAAAAAATAGGCAAGTAGTCATTTCATTAATTCAAAATCCCCAAGAAGATATTGTATGGTGTTGATATATGTAAATCTTGTCTATAGTTTGGTGTCTAGGGTCAGTTGAGCTTAGCATTTAGGTTTACTTTAGTCTTAAGGAGCTTCTTCTCTAAGTTTGAAGAGAGGTTTATCCTCACATTGTTCTATTTTGTGGTCTTTAAAAAGACAATTTAAAATGTTAATAGTTATAATATCAGTTTCTTCGTGGTCTTTGATATATGTGAGAACTTGCTCCTTTGGCAATGCCTTTTTTCTGGCCCTGGATAAAATTTGATTCCATGGCTGGTCATAATATGTAGGTGAACTTTCGCCATTAAGGGCGTGGTTTGGTGGGTAAGTCGCTCAGTTGTAGTGGCGGCCACTAGGGTTCAAACCCCCATTGGGCCAAAGAGCTTGCAGGCTTTGTGCCTTCGTTGGGTTAACGTGCTCGCAAGATTTGCGCCTTTGCTGGGCTGTTATGCTTGCAGGCGGTGGACCTTCGCTGGGCCAACGAGCTCGCGGGTTTGAACCTCCAACGTTAATGTAGGCGTTCATGCCAGGTGTTAGTGCAAGGGGATGAGGTCCCCTATGTTGTGGCCTCATTTGTTCATAGCTCCGGTCAAAAACGATTCATCTAACCTGGAAGAGGCAGGCTAAAAATTCCCCATTCACTGATAAAAAACATATATAGGTGAACTTTCACTTGATTATACGAGCTCTTGTACATGGCATTGACTACAATGCCAAAGAAAACCCCCACCTCTAGGATGTTGTTCAATCATCGTGACATGTTGCCAAAGAGGTGATGCTTGGTCAAATTTGAAAGACCTATCCTTCCCAAGGCCCACTGAACTAGAACTAGCTGCTGGCATTATGAACTATACGAATTCTTGTAGCTACATATTTTAAAATAAACAAATATAATATAAGGAAAATAAAAAATGAAAATGTAACTATAGGCTATCTTAACTTAGAAAAATAAAACAAAACAATAAAAAATAACAATACAACCCTACTATATGTTAAAAAATGAATAACAATTTAAAAAACATTTAAAATGTTCTAAAAAAATTAGAAAGCTTAGAATATTTTTTGAAAAAACTTACAACAAACTCAAAATAAACTTACCTTTGAATGATTAACCTCCTTGGTGCAAACTATTTGTTTCCTGTAGCACTTAGGAAACACACCTTTATGCCTTTGTAATTCTTCACCACTGAAAAAACCCAGCAAGCTTGAGCAATGAAAAATAATTTTTTTTGGAAAGTTGGAATGACAGATGTAAAAAACTTTAGCACAATTATATCCAGAAGCATTCTTAATGACAGATGTAGTTTTTGTATTTTGTCTTTATATTTTGAGGTTGTATATAGCTTTGTAGAGTTCTTTTTTTGTTTTAAAATGTGTTTAAAAAAAGACATTTTTTAGTAAAACTTTTAAGGCCGTTTGGTCTGTGGGTACGCTCAAGTTTGCCCCAGATTGTCTAGGGCATATTTGGGCTGTGCCTTAGACAAACCCAAGGCAAACTTGTTCCTGGACCTGGATCCATTCGGGCTGGGTATGGGGGCCAGGAGAGGCAAACTCGGCTTCATAGTTGATGAACTAAAATCACTACTCAAAAAGTAGACATATGTCATGAGGATAATTATATACAGTGAATACAATGGATATAAGATGAATTGATCGATAGATGCTCTTTTATTAGCTACAATCAGGTTAGTTTGTCTTCAAGAACTGTATCCATAGTTCAATGAAACTATTTGTTCTTGTCCTGGGGAAAGTACATTTATAACTTGTAAAGATAAATATTGCATTCACAGTTCAGAGAGTTACTTTGACAAATTTGCAAAACAGAATTTGCCTGTTTCATAGGCGTTGTGTCAATAATGACAATGGTCAATGCAAATAGATTAACTTTTAATATGTTTTATATTAGCTATTTCACTGAATAGTGGAACAGGTAACTTGCTTTGCAGAGGCTGGGGGTCAGCATGTAGCTGGAATGGCCCAAGCAGTTGAATGTTTAGGTATACGTGGTTGCTTAGCACAGTCAGTGATGGATGCTGGTGAGGGTTTACCAGTATCCTGGACAAAACAAACAGCAAAATCTTGCATTCAGGTACAAGATAACTATTTGAAAGGATCATTTAGTTTCTGTTAAAAGATTCTGGTACATAGGTTTCTTAATCTTATTGGCATGGACTGTAGCCTATATTTTATGATGGATAGAAAGGTATCATAGAAAAAAAGGATCTTTATATTTTTGTCACATATGCTATAGTTGAATTCCTGTAGTTAAAAGGGCAGCTCTGAATTGTAGTAATTTTTAGGGCAAGTTTATCATTTTTGCAAGTAGTTTCTATTTTACCAGTGGAAAGCTTCTGCAGTCTTTTTTGGGTCCCTTTGTAGAGGTTGAGATAATTTGCAAAATAATTGTTCATTTTTTGTGTATTCATAGCTCTGAATGTTTTTGGCTGGAATTCATGCAACTAAATGATTGCTATGAAATATGCCACTCATAAATGCAACTGGAACTCTTTTATATGTAGGACTTAAAAACTTTCATGCCAGGTGATATAACTGGAGATGTTATAAACAGTCTTTAATCGCTTCTTGTTTTTTAGTCTTTGCTGTTCCATTTTAAGAGAAAACACTACTAGCAACTTTGAAAACTCTAGAGGATATTCTTAATGCAAATTTGAGAGAAAACACCGTACTAGAAAATGCAAAGACTCCATGATAAGACTTGATGCAATTTTAATAATATATATGAGAGACAGCAAAGGTGCCCTAGTGGAGGGAAGAAAGTCGGAGCATCCAAAGGATTTCTACATGTTAATTGGCAGTAAGTTTTTACAAAGGTGCGTGATAAACATTGACATGAAATTCATTCTGTAAGAATAAAAATTATAACTATAATGTTATCATTTTAATCATTGAATTGATGTGCATGAATATAGCTTTGAGATAAATGGGAAGTGCGGCCATCTTGTTTACCAATGTTTTTCTAGTGTTCATTTTGACCATAGATCTATCTATGTTCTGAATCCATGGCCATTATTATATTCAAGCAATGAATCTAGATGCCATAACAGCGGTCAGGACCAGGATAGAGCTGTAGCATTGATCAGTGGCATTAAATATGCAATTGTGCAACAGCTTTTTGTATTTGTCTTTAGCATCAAAGAAGCACATGGCTATACAAATATAATTTTACTCTTTTTTTTAAGACACCTCTACTTGAAATCACCAACTTGAAAGATGTATATATGTGCATTAGTGCCTTAAGATCCCATCTTGTCTCCTGAAGTGAACAATTTGATTGTTGTATAATTTGAAGCATCTTAGTGTCTGAGTAATCTGGTATTGCTTGCCAACTAAACAAGCCAATTTTGTATGCATAATCTTACAATCATGTGAGTAATGTGATATAGGGAAGCACATATGAAAAAAACTTGGTTAATAACCCACATGGAAATCATCTTTTTCTATGTAGTAGGTTATCTTACAATGCATTTTTATTTATAAATCAGGGTAAGGAAAGAACAGTTTTACTACTTGACATGCTCTGATTAATGGTTAATAAGGCACCAGTGATCTCAAGAGGGGAGCCAAGCTAAAGTTTTTGAATAAATATTATATGGAAGAAGAAGCTTACGAAGTTGGAGATATCTTCCATTTTATTGATGAGTGCAGTAAAGAAGTATAAAAAATCGAGATTGAAGAGACAAAGCTGTGATACTATTTCTCCACAATTTTCATAATTGTGTCGAACATGATTTGTTCTAGAAATTATGTGAAAGCTGGATATATGTCTCTCATGTATGGTAAATTCTCCTAGTATTAATCTCCTTTGTATGATATGTGTATCAGTATATCTAGAAATGCTTGCTGACATCTCCTGATGTACTCTGTACATTAATGTTGTATATTGGTGTCTCCTACATCCGCTTCCCCCAACAAGTAAAGAAAACAAAAAATGACACACAAATGTCCTAAAATTTAAGGGAACCTCACCTTAGACATTAAACAATAAAAGAACCCAAAGAACACACTGAAAGAAAAGAATGTTGCCAAGTTATACAGGCTTTTCACCATAAAGCAACAGTTGGGAAAAGAATTTTAGGTTCAGGTTGCAGATTTTCTTAAGAAGAAGGAAATTATAGTGATGTCCATGACCAGTTTAGATCATCAGACTTGAAATCATGTCTAGTTACAATAGAATATTCTAAGGAAGAAAGAACCCTGAATGCTGAAAAAGTGACTAGGACTATAACAAAAACACTGAAACAATGAAAACTGGAAGACACTCATATAGCAATGAAAGTTTTTTGGGTGCAAACTAAGGTATGTGTTAGGAGGCGGCATGCTTTTGCAGGAAAAGTTTTTTTTGTTACTCTTTTCAAGATAAAAATCAGCAAACCCATCCTCTCAACAATCATTTGCCTCTTCTGCCTCGTGACTGAGGTGCCTTTGGATGGTCAAATAGCGGAAATTTCCTGGCCTGGCTTTGGCTATTTCTCATGTTTGTGACACTCAACCTCCTATTGAAGAAGAAAAAGAGGAAGGTGTTATTACGGGCTAGGAGCCTGTTCCGAAGGGCTAGGATATCCTTGATGTTTGGCGAAATTCAGATGACCACGATCCACCTCCACCTCTTAGTGCTTTTGCTCTTGCCGCTTAATGACCTTATTTCTTATTTTTCTCTTTGGATTTATTGTTTAAGGCTTGGCCTTGCTTGGACTTTAGGGTGTTACTTTTTCCACCCACACTTTTCTTGTGGATATGTGTAATATAATTCTTTATACAAAGTAATATAAGACACTTATTCATCAAAATAAAAAATAAAAAATCAGTAAACTGGAAATTAGAGTCTTGATGAATGAGAGAGTAAAACTATTAGAGACATTATGTTTCCACAGTGTATTGTAAATGAATTGAAGAGCTTTTGGTAAAAATTGCGTGAGCTTTTTTGAATCAACATTTTAGATCTCACATAGTTTTTTCCAAAAGCTCTTCAATTCAAAGCAAAACTAGTCAACCTAATAACTGCTTTGAGAAGGGGGAATCTTTTTTTAGAGATACTTTTTGGTGGCAAAAAGGATTTTGGGGCAAAATAAAGGACAATGGAATATTAGAGGAATTTTCTCTTGAAAAAAATAATTTCCTCCCATTTTACTTAGCATATTGTTTTACCCATATGAAATTTTTGTATTGTGTCTAATTTTCAGCTAAAATCTTGTCATTTCCTTAATTGGTAGTCATATTTCAAAACTTTATTTTGTTGGTCTTTATCGTTTTTGTCCTCTCTAGTCCTTCTCTTTGTTGGAATAACGAATAGAAATCTGCGAATGCATCTTTCTGAGCAGAGAAAGGTCAATTGATGAAAGAGGTGAAAATTTGCCAGGGTTTGAAAATTTGTTCTCTAGTATAATGAAGGCAATCTTGAGGGAAGTGTAATGTGCCGTACCTGTTTGTATATTTTAAAAGATCTTTGTATGTGTTTTATTTTTATTTTTAGTGTGATCTTTCAGACTAGAGAGAAGACGCAGAAGGGGTTTTAGTTTTCTTGCAGATGTATGTTGCCGGAGCATACAATAGATAGCATATAGAGATAACCCAGAAAATCTACAATGAATTGGAGGAAACTAACAACAACCCAGATAGCAAAATGACCAATAATGAATTACTAACACATACCCATGTTGAGATTTGCAACTTCATACAATGGTTGTAGCTGGACCAGCAATGGGTATGGCTGAAAATGACTCCAAACTCCCAGGAGATACAAGAAATGAACATACAAATCATATCAGCAAAGTAAGAGGCTCTAAACGCCTCAAATAGAGAAGATATAGTGGCTGCAACTCCAAAGATTGAGCTTCTATGAAGCCCATGTCCCTTCAGGCAAGGTAGTACGGCCTGGTCTGAGCATGCACAGCAATAAATCTACAATGAAATTGTAATATCCCTTGCCACTTTTGAACTCAATATGCTGATATAAAGCTCAAGGAATATTGTCAAACACTTGGCATACAAAGTTTGAACCTGCTGTTATGAATTTTTTTGATTGTTTTCTTTGAGTTCATAGGCTACTAATGATGTTATTGAATGCTTCTAACAATGCAAGGTTGTTATAGAAATGATATACTAGCTGTTTCAGACCTTTGGCATACATATAAGTGACTGTATGTAACTAGTACAGCTAGTTGACATTAAGACAAACACTTTCCATGCATCCCAATATAGCCAATATACACCCACAACCACTAGGCATTTATGCAAACACTTGGCAAGCAAAGGCTCTTGACGAAATATGCAAATCACTATACAAACAACCACCTTCAACCAATAGGCATTTTCACAAACATTTGGCATGCATACTCATATGATAATCTAGAGCTCAATCAATATAAGCATTACATCAAATAATTGGCATACAAATTTTCCCTTCTTAATTGAATGCAATCTCTAGTACAATGTTGATATAACTAGCCAATACTCTTGACTTACAATGAAATCCCAATACAATGCCAGTCATATAAATGTTCATCTACAGCAGCACCTAATGCAAATTGACTTAACAATGCAAATACTCTAACAAAACATTAAGGAACCTGATACACATAGTCGATATGCCTGAGATATTGAAGCAGCACTTGTTGATGATGAAATCCCACTAAAATGGTGAAATAGCCCCTCTATGTGTGAAGTCACCCCTACCCTTGCCTGACAATATTTTAGATAAATAAATGCAGCAATAAAACTCCACTTCTTGGCACCTGAAATGATCGGTAGGACCAAAGGATCAAAATGCAACAATACCCAGAACCATAGGATGCTTCAATGATGAGATATGAACAAAAATGTCTTGCCAATGGCACCCTTGCTGTAGTATATCAGTCCTCAAAATTAATTAATTGCAGCCTTGAAACACCTCCAAACTAGTAGAGAAATGATTGTCTTCACAATAAGAATCGATCCCTCAAATACCCATAATGAAAGGGTGTCTAGATAAGCCTCCAACAATGAAAATCTGAAAACTCCATGTCCGGTTACTGTAGCGGGTACTGTAGCGCGACACTATTCACGCCACTGTTCATGTCATTGTTCACAGCACTGTTCATGTCATCAACAATTTCAGATCTGCAAATGATTAACCTTTGGAACCCTTGTGAAAATGTATTCTCCAATTTAAGCACAGATTGGACTCCTGGATGAAGCCCACACTTTAGCAATAATCTCAGCTGATAGTTTCACAGCCTCAAAATTGTATAACCAATGAGAGTTTTCGTTCCCAATGGTTGGAAATGGCAGAAACCCTAGTTGGCGTCCTCACCAAACAACAACATCAAAGCAAATATCAATTCTTGGATGATATGAAGCTTGGGTGACCCTCTTAATATACTTTTTTTTTCTCCTCATGAAGTCGGCCCATCTAGAAGCTTCCTTTTTATTAAAATAATATTTTATTTGCACTTTTAATAATACTAAAATATGACCTTATAAATAATAAATTGAAATGGCTCCCTTTTTATGCCACATGACCCCTCAAGTCATAAAGTGCAAATATAACATTAAAATATTAATTATTATTAAAGTGACCTTTAATAATAATTAAACATCATGACTTAGGCAAAACACCTTATTTCTCCAAGCCAACTGAATACTGGAATCGACACTGCTGAAATATCCCATTCAAGTGCCCTGCTATAAATAGTAACCCTGACTGAAAGATATACTATAAATAGTAAGTATGAGAAACTGAGTTCTGAAATCTCTGCAAAGGCCAAGCCTGAACCTCATTGAACCTTGGAGAAGAAACCACACTGATAACCGCCCAACAGGGCCCTCTAACCACCTGTGTTAGCCTATGAGGGCCAGGAATAGGCTAAACCACCCAAAAACCACAACTGCCTAAAATGGGGACATTACAGAAATCCTCCGTTATCTGCTGTTATAAGTCTGCACACCCTCTACAGTGCTAGTCGACCAAGGTAGAGTGTCCTGAATGCAAGAAAATTTAATGTAGAAGCCACAAGTAATGGCACGGTCTTGCCACAATGGTACAACCAACAGCTACCAACAACAACAGTCCCAAACCTCTTTCAATCTGCACCTTTAAACACTTCGATTTGCCTCTTTGGTCTCTGAGAAACTCAATACGATCAATCACCATCAGAAGATGTAGCAAATCAGCTCCAAAACTCTATCTCCGAACTCCATTGAAGCACAAATGTGAATGCTGGATACATCCACCAACAAAGGCACCTTTGGGTGGTATTGCACACCTATAGAATGCCAATACTAATGGAGGTTTTCGTCTCCAAAAGTCTGGTTCGAATGCACAAACCCTTGAAACCCTAGCAGAGCTCTCACAAGAAAATATCATAAAGCAAGCATATCACAAATGAGCCTTTTTCCACCTTATATTTCCCTTCTCAAGTTGGGTGTTGGATTTGAGAGGGAAAGTTATAAATTTAAACTCACCTTATTTCTCCTAGGGATGGGCGCCCATGGTCAAGACATTAACTTATAACTTTATTTTCATTAAGTCACTTTTCCCACAAATATAATAAAGTCCATATTAATATAACATTAAGAAATCTTCGGACTTTAAAATAAATATGAAGACGGTGTCGGAATGAAGTGATCTATAGCTCGTTGGAAAGCCCTCGTTGAGACGAATCTGATGCCCCTCTGAAAATGCTGAACTGACACTGACCCCAAACTTACTAAAAATAGCAAGTACTGACCAAGAGCAATCTGGGCCCACACACGAGGTGCCAGTTGGATCCACTGATTTCGAACCACATTTCCTCCACCAACACAATCCTCCAAAGCCAAAACGACTCCAGTTCCCTAACCAAGCTGCTAGTCCACGGGAACTCTATGATGGACATACCATGTATCTAGAAGGGGACATTACAATCCGCCCTCCCTAAGATTGCTTGCCTCAAGCAATCTCAGATCAAGATGCTCTAGTATCTGCTCGTTCTCCCAAGTAGCATCCTCTACTGGCAGGTTCTTCCATTTGACTAGGTACTCTCTGATAATCCTCTTCCTCAAGTTACGTTCCCTGGTATCAATTATAACTTCGGGTACTAATATCAACTTCCCCTCTTCATCAAGAGAAGGCAACTCAACTGATGGTACCACATTATGTCCCAATGCCTTCTTGAGGCGAGATACATGTAATACATTATGTACCCTGCTACCTGCTAGAAGCTCCAACTCATAAGCCACTTCTCCAATCCTCTTGGAGATCCTAAAAGGTCCATAATACCGTGGCTTTAGCTTTTCTGCCCCTCTTCTTGAGAGTAGATTGCCTATAGGGCTGCAGCATGAGATATACCATGTCACCAACCTCAAAAGATCGTTCAGTCCTCTGCTGATTTGCATACTGCTTCTACTGATTCTTAGCCTTCTGTATGTTCTCCTTCAAAGACCTCATGATGTCCTGACTTTCCTGGAGAAGGTCTTTGGCCTTTGACACTCTGCTATCACCAAACAACAAATCAACAAAGCTCAGTGCCTCATACCCATACAGGGCCATAAATGGTGACATCTGAATAGACATGTGGTATGTGGAATTGTAACAATACTCCCCCATATGAAGCCACTTAACCCATGCCTTCTGCTGCCCCGAAACATAATTGCGGAGGTATCCTTCCACCCATTTATTAACAATCTCTGTCTGTCCATCTGTCTGGGGGTGGTAACTCGTACTGGGTGTGAGCTCTGTCCCTGTCAACTTGAAGAACTCCTGCCAAAAGTTATTGAGGAACCTGCTGTCCCTATTACTAACAATGTTTCGCGGCAACCCATGGAGTCGAAATACCTCACGAAAGAACAAGTCTGCAACCTGTGATGCAGTGAAAGTAGTAGGGATGGCGAAGAAATGTGCATACTTTGTCAACCTGTCCACTACCACGAATATGCAATCCCTGCCTTGGACTTTTGGTAACCTTGTGATAAAGTCCATCAAACTGCTATCCCATTTCCTCTCAGGAATGGGCAGGGGCTGCAATAATCCTCCTGGAAATGAGTGCTTCTGTTTGTTCTGCTGGCATATCGGGCACTCTCTCACATACTGCATCACCTCCGTCTTGAGGCCCTTCTAGGTGAACCTCTCTCTAACCTGCCTGTAAGTTTTGAAGTACCTCGGGTGTCCTGCCATCGGCAAGTCATGGAATGCCCTCAAAACTTTCTGCTTCATCTGTGATCCTGACACCAAAAAGATCTTGCCCTTGTAAATGATTAAATCATTTACCACCGTGTACCTGTCATCCTTAATGGTGCCATCAATTATTCCAGTGGCCCATGCGTCCTTAGCATACTCAGCTGATATCATCTCTCTCCAATCATCTGCAATGGCACCTAGTGCACACAAATAGGGCCTCCTGGATAAAGCATCGGCAACAACATTCTTCTTACGTTTGACATATACAATATCAAAGTCGTAGGCCTGTAGCTTGCTGACCCACTTCTGTTGCCTCTCGTTCAAATCCTTCTCTCCAAGGAAATGCTTCAGACTGTTGTGATCTATCTTGACTACAAATTTGCTGCCCACCAAATACTATCTGAATTTAGCCAATGCATTATGGCTAACATCTCCTTGTCATAAATGCTGTAGCTGCGTTCCACACCCCTCAATTTCCTGCTCTCAAATGCTATGGGGTGCTTATCCTGCATCATTACTGCACCAATGCCTTCTCTTGAGGCATCACACTGCAACTCGAAAGGCTTGCTAAAATCTAGTATTGCCAACACAGGGCATGAACTCATAATATGCTTGAATCTATCAAAGCACTCCTGTGTACTCCTTGTCCAACTAAAGGCATCCTTACGAGTCAGATCTGTGAGGGGTGCAGCAGACTAAGAAAACCCCTTCACGAACCTGCGGTAATATCCACATAAGCCAAGGAATCCCTTAAGCTGAGTGAGATTCTTTGGTGGTGGCCAATCCACTATTGCCCGAATCTTCTCCGGGTCTACTTTCACACTGCCAACACTAATGATGTGACCCAAGTATAACAACTCGGTCATCCCAAACTCACATTTTGACATCTTAGCATATAAAGACTCTCTCTCTAGGATACTCAACACAATGTCAATGTGTTTCAGGTGCTCTTCCCACGTCTTGCTGTAAATCAAAACATCATCAAAGAATATCAGAACAAACCTCCTCAACTGCTCTCGGAAAACTCTGTTCATACAAGACTGGAAAGTGGCTGGTGCATTAGTCAAGCCGAATGGCATGACCAGGGACTCAAAGTGCCCATAGTGACACCTGAATGTTGTCTTCTCCACATCCTCATCCCGGACCCGAATCTGATGGTACTAGCCGGATCTCAAATCAATCTTGGAGAAGTAACAGGCCCCGTGTAGCTCATCAATTAGCTCATTTATCCTGGGTATGGGATACCTGTTCATAATTGTTTTCTTATTGAGCTCCCTGTAATCAATGCACATCCTAAGAGTCCCATCTTTTTTCTTCACTAACACAACTGATGATGCAAATGGACTCTTACTCGGCCTTATGTGTCCCATCGCGAGAAGCTATTTGATAGCTTTCTCGATTTCATCCTTATACCTCTTGGGGTGCCTGTATGGAGTAGTAATCACGGGCTTTGCACCCTCCTCCAACTCGATCACATGCTCTATTCCCCTATCAGGGGGTCTACCTGGTGGAATATCATTAAACACTTTGGTGTGTTTAGTTAGAAGAGCCTGTATGTCAGGTGGATACTCATGCTTTTGTTGCTCTGAAACTGCAGGCATCACCATTACCTCTGCTACCCATTGCACCTGATCATGGTGAATCAATCTCTCCATCCGCTAAGAGAAATACATCTCAATCCACCATCTGAAATGCCCCTGAGCACATGTCTAACTCCGTTCACCTCAAACTTCATCTCCATTGTCCTCAAGTTGAGAGTGAACTCTCCTATCTTATGTAACCACTTCATACCCAACACAACGTCCATATCACCCATGCTAACAACATAAAACTCTGACTGGAAAGTGTAGTTATTTAGCTGGATGGTCAAGTTAGGAATCCTCCTAGTGCAAGTGAGTACAAAGCCATTTGCTACCTTCACTCTGAACCCTGAAAACTCCTCTGTCTAAAACCCCCTCTTGGCAACCAAGCCCTCATCAATGAAATTAAGAGTGGCACCTGTATCTAACAAGGTAATGCACCTCTGTCCACCTAACACTCCTCGGATCCTGAATGACCCCTCTTCGAATGCTAGAAATATGGGCTGTGGGTAGGGAGGTATCCTCATCCTTATCTGGTACTTCAGATGCATCTGTCCCTGAATCATCATCCTCTGTATGTTGCTCTGAATGCATGTCCGACTCCATAGACTCATCTGCTGAGTGGTTTCTTGGTCACGACCAGCTAAAGTTAGAGTTCCATTAAAGAGCGTTTCCACGGGGTAGAACCTCCTCAGGGAATATAAGGTTTTCATGAGGCTGATCCCGAGCCGCCATCCAGGCACGAATACCTTCGTTCAAGAGAATATTTTTTGTATAAAAAGTCTCAAATTCAGGATCTTTTGCTGCACGAATCTCCTGGGAAACAAAATCATAAGCACGCAAGTTTAGAGCTAGGCCAACTACTCCAATGGCACTCATGCATAAATCAGTCACCGACAGAAATAACATGAAGAAATGTAACCAATGTTTATTGGAAAAAGCAACCCCAAAAATTTGGGACCAGAAACGGTTCGCAGTGACCATAGAATAAGTCTCTTCGGCTTGTTGGGTTAAAAGCACGGAGTGTATTTGCACCATCACTGTCTTCAAATAAAGTATTTTCCACGGTAGCACCGTGAATAGCACATAGAAGAGCAGCACCCAATACTCTGACAACTCCCATCATATGAAATGGATTCAAGGTCCAATTATGAAAACCTTGGAAAAAGAGGATAAATCGAAAAATAGCTGCTACACCAAAACTAGGGGCAAAAAACCAACCAGACTGGCCTAATGGATAGATCAAGAATACGGAAACAAAAACATCAATCGGAGCAGAGAACGCAATTGTATTATAAGGTCGCAATTGTACAGATTGAGCAAGTTCAAATTGGCGTAACATGAAGCCTATTAGACCAAAAGCACCATGAAGAGCAACGAAAGTCCATAGACCACCTAATTGACACCAACGAGTAAAATCTCCTTGTGCTTCAGGACCCCATAATGACAGGGGCATTTACTCATGGAGCTATATTTCTCATTAGAGATTATAATCCAGAATAGAATAAGGATAATGTATTGGCGAGAATGTTGGAGCATAAGGAAGCCATAATATCTCATTTGAGTTGGGCTAGTTTATTCCTAGGTTTTCATACCTTGGGACTTTATGTTCAGAACGATGTTATGCTTGCTTTTGGTACTCCAAAAAAACACATCTTGATTGAGCCTATATTTGCTCAATGGATACAATCTGCTCATGGTAAGGCCTTATATGGTTTTGATGTACTCTTATCTTCAGCAAATGATCCAGCATTCAATGCTGGTAAAAGCATATGGTTACCCAGTTGGTTGAACGCTATTAACGATAATAAAAATTCACTGTTCTTAACAATTGGTCCTGGAGACTTTTTGGTTCATCATGCTATTGCTCTAGGTTTGCATACAACTACATTGATTTTAGTAAAAGGTGCTTTAGATGTGCGTGGTTCTAAGCTAATGCCTGATAAGAAAGATTTTGGTTATAGTTTTCCTTGCGATGGTCCGGGATGGGGCGGTACTTGCGACATTTCGGCCTGGGATGCTTTTTATTTAGTAGTTTTCTGGATGTTGAATACCATTGGATGGGTTACTTTCTATTGGCATTGGAAGCATATCACCTTATGGCAGAGAAATGTAGCTCAATTTAATGAGTCTTCCACTTATTTAATGGGATAGTTAAGAGATTATCTTTGGTTAAATTCTTCACAACTAATTAATGGATACAATCCTTTTGCTATGAACAGTTTATCTGTTTGGGCGTGGATGTTCTTATTTGGGCATCTTGTTTGGGCTACTGGATTTATGTTTCTTATTTCTTGGCGTGGATATTGGCAAGAACTGATTGAAACTTTTGCATGGGCCCATGAACGCACACCTTTGGCTAATTTAGTTAGATGGAGGGATAAGCCGGTAGCTCTTTCCATTGTTCAAGCACGATTAGTTGGATTAGCTCACTTTTCTGTAGGCTATATATTCACGTATGCAGCTTTCTTAATCGCCTCTACATTAGACAAATTCGGTTAATTCTTTCTCATTTTAGAGAATATTTCTATTTTCAATATAATCTCTATGGATAAAAAGGAGTAATCCACGTAATACTTCTCCATCTCAAATTTGATCTATATTTTTATATAATGAATATAAACTGACTGAATCATTATGGCAAGAAAAAGTCTCATTCAAAGAGAGAAAAAGAAACAAAGATTGGAAAGGAAATATAATTTCCTCCGCCAATCTTTGAAAAAAGAAATGAGTGAAGTCTCATCACTGGATGAAAAATTGGAAATTTATAGAAAATTACAATCTCCACGTAATAGTTCACCTACACGTCTTCGTCGATGTTGTTTGAAGACTGGAAGACCTAGAGCCAATGATAGAGACTTTGAATTATCCAGATATATAATCCGTGAAATGGCGCACGCATGTTTGTTGGCTGGGGTAACAAAATCGAGTTGGTAGGGTAAAAAAAAAGGATTCTTTCAAGTTATTGTGATGATAGAAAAGTCCCTATATATTTCAGTTTTTACATCTCCTACAACTGGTGGAGTCACTGCTAGTTTTGGTATGTTGGCTAATGTTACGATTGTCGAGCCTAATGCATACATTGCATTTGTAGGTAAAAGAGTAATTGAACAGACATTAAATTAGATAGTAGATGAGGAAGATCAAACATCTGATTCTTTATTTGATTTTGGAATGTTTGATAGCATGGTTCCACGAGCTCTTTTGAAAAAGGTTCTGAGCGAGACAATTCAAATGTACATGTATTAGTAATTGAAAAGTCGAAATAATTCATTCCATTTTATTTATAAGATTCCCAAAAACAATTCTTGATCCTTTAAGAATTGTTTTTGGGAATCAAAATTATACATAGAGTTTATAAATATGTATAAGTTTTTTTTTTCTTTTTTTCTTTTTTTTAGTATAAATGTGTTTATACCACAACTAATTTATTTATATCTAATACATATACATTATATATATATTATATATATATTATAAAAATGTGCATATCTATTCTATATGCAATAAAAAATTAAAACATAATCATATATATATATATATAATAGAATACAAGATATATGTATATCTATTATAGTAAAAAAAATAGATATATAGTAAATCTTACATATATAAAATATAAGATTTATACACATACATTCTAATCCTAATATTTGAAATAATAGAATACAAGATATAAATTGTATTTATGTTTATGTAATAATAAAAGAATACTGTGTATATATTGATTGAGTCATAATATTAAAATATAGAAAAAAAAAAGAATTTATATATATATATATATATTTTATGAAAAAATAAAATTGGATGAAAAAAAAATTCTTATATATACTCAAAATAAGAGTAGACACTAATTTCTTAGCCTCTATGTTAAGAAAGCTCTTGTAGCAATAAAATTACGAAATTTACTTTATGTGTTTGTGCAAGCCCCTATGAAGAAGAAAGAAAAAAAAAGAAGCTATGGAGATGGCCAACGTCCCTAAAGTGCCCTATCAAGGACCCGAAGAGGAAGAACCGAATTGGGTCGAGTTATATCACAAGTATTTTTTGGAAGATACCTTTTTTTAGCTAAACCGCTGGAAAAGCAACCTGCAGATCAAATCATGAAAAGTATGATTTATTTAAATCAAGAAGATCAGACAAAGGAATTTATGTTCTTTCTTCAATGTTGAGGTGGAGGAATGATACAGGGAGTCGCTGTTTATGATACTATGCAATTTGTAACAGGGGATGTATCTACAATAGGCATCGGGGTAAATGCTTCAATGGGAGCTTTCCTTCTACATGGGGGGACTATTACTAAACGGGCAATAACCGAAAACTCAACAATTATGCTCCACCAACCCCATATGTCTCCTTATGATCGTCGCTCTGATGCAGAGGATTCAGGCTTCGATTCAGAGTATCTGAACGAATTGCAGTCATATGTTATCCATACTTATATAAGAACGACAAATCAAAATTATGACACAATCTCTCTGCTATTAGAGAGATTTTTATTTGCTACCAGATGAGGCGATAGAGATTGGTCTTGTCGACCAAATTGGCATAGACGGACTCATGTTTCCGTTTGGTGATGATTATCATCATATTAATGGTTCTGTTAGAACAATGAATTGATTATTGTTCTGCACAATGGTATTCAACATTGCATGCACTCCAGGCGGAAATACCACCCCGTCTCGGACCATCGCAAGGAAAACTATAGTTCTGCGAAAATATTGATTTTTCTAATTATTCTATTAATATTAATCTGTGGTAAAGAGAAGGGTAGACTTAGGCCTATTAGATAGTTCACAATTCATCCAGAAAAATTATGATTAATAGGGTTAAATAGAAAAAATAGCTCTCTAGTTCGAGTTATTTCAAGTAGTGATTTTCTACGACACCCTTTGAAAGAACTTGGGCGAACTCCCTATTGATTCAATCACATAGAATCACTGTATTGAATCTATAAAATATATATTAGAATAAGATATACTATTATCTATGATGAAAAGTATACATGCCAGGAACCAGATTTGAACTGGTGACACAAGGATTTTCAGTCCTCTGCTCTACCAACTGAGCTATCCCGGCTGTTCCCCTGTGCATCATACTAGCACAATAACCAAACTCCTATCAACTAAAAACAAAAAGGGTAAAAGAAACCATTTGAAAGAGTAGAAGTAGCGACGCAAATAAAAACATAAATATATGTTATATACATATACAAAGATGTGTATATACAGAAGCAGACACAAGTTGATCATACAATTCAAACTTTTTTTGTGATAAAGTGTTCTTATTAACACACCTAATGAATAAAAAAGAAAATAAAACAGAACTCTTTGATAAATAAATCTGGGGATAGAGGGACTTGAACCCTCACAATCTATAAAACCAACGGATTTTCCTCCTACTCCAATTTTCATTGTTGTTGACATTGACATGTAGAATTGGACTCTTCTTTATCCTCGTCCAATTATGACTTCCAAAAATGGAAGTAAATGCAACTCTCTTTCTAGAGAAGCTCTTAATTGGAAAGCTTAATGAATCCTTCAATTTCAATTTGAAGCTAGGCATATTCTTTTCAAAATAAAACCTAGAATAATTCAAGCTCTAATTGTTAGTTTTGTTTATTGGTGACATATAACTCTTTTTCAAGTGTTATATAAAATACATAAGGCATTCTGTAAATAAAATATTGTATCAAATTCAAATTATATTGATTCGTTAGAATAGCTTCCGTTGAGTCTCTGCAACTATCCCTTTCTAGGATAGGAGACTATTGTCTCCAGAAATCGGATTTGGCTCAGGATTGCCATTCAAAATATCCTAGGGTTCCTTGGATTTGGATGCTATCACTTGGTAAGTTTCCATACCAAGGCTCAAAAAATTTAAGTCCGTAGCGTCTACCGATTCCGCCATATCCCCTTCCTATAGAACGAAATCATAAAATAATGAATAATTGCATCCCATCAATTATTTCATCTGCATTAGCATTATACTCTTTCTGCATTTTTTATGCAATGTTTTTATTTATTTTTCCATCCTACACAAAAATATCCCTTTTTTCTTATTTAAATCATATTTCCCTTCTATTAAGTATAGTCTATGAAAGGATGAGATATCAAATTTTTTTTTTTTTTTTCAATAATACTGTTCCACCTGGGACGAAAGGATTCGAACCTTCGAAATAATAGGGTCAAAACCTGCTGCCTTACCGCTGCTTGGCCACGCCCCATTGTTGTTTTATTTTAATAAAAAATTAAAATTTTTGCAATGTTTTATTGTAATTCATTGCAGATGAATTCTTATCTGGTGCTATGCAATTCTGCATAGAAAGACCGGAGGGACATAGATTCTTGAGTGAATCAGATATATATAAGCGGAGCGTAAATTATGATAGCAATCCCTCCTTTGTTTCTTTTTTCGGAAAGCCAAGGGGAGGTGGCGGTCAATCACCACCACAATCTTATTCACTGCCTCCCCCCTCCGAGATGCATATTGATAGATCGATACAGTGCTGCAAACAAATCTGTCAGTGCGCTAAGTATGTTCACTTTGCCCAAAGTGCAACAAAGACCTCTCTCTCTACCCCTGACCTACTGCTTACCCTAAAAATCTATTGAATCATGAGGATTTAATTTGTTAAAGATAACATTATCTTTAGCCCACTTTTGGCGCGGGCTAAAAGAGATTGGAACCCCCTGACCCCTGGTCCTGGATCTACTAATCCACCGATCCCCATCGAATAATCTATTTTCTATTAGAGGTAAATACCTCTCCTCTAGCCGAAGTATCTATTCCCATCCATTCGGTATTCGGCTTACTCTTAAAAGATTAGGCCGAGTTCGATTTGATTAAGGGACCAAACAGACGAAAGCAGCTTGATTACAAGCGATCAATCGTATCAAATTCAAATTTGATTTCTTTCCATACTTCACAAGCGGCAGCTAGTTCAGGACTCCATTTAGTAGCTTTGCGGATCACTTCGTTACCTTCACGTGCAAGATCACGTCCTTCATTACGAGCTTGTACACAAGCTTCTAAAGCGACCCAATTGGCCACTACACCAGGTGCATTTCCCCAAGGATGCCCCAAAGTCCCTCCACCAAACTGTAATACGGAATCATCCCCAAAGATCTCGGTCAGAGCAGGCATATGCCAAATGCGAATACCTCCTGAAGCTACAGGCAGAACACCCAACATAGAGACCCAATCTTGAGTGAAATAAATACCACGACTTCGGTCTTTTTCAATAAAATCATCACGCAATAGATCAACAAAACCCAAAGTGACTTCTCGTTCTCCTTCAAGTTTACCTACTACAGTACCAGCGTGAATATGATCTCCACCAGACATACGTATTGCTTTAGCCAGTACACGGAAGTGTATACCATGATTTCTTTGTCTGTCAATAACTGCATGCATTGCGTGGTGAATGTGAAGAAGTAGGCCGTTATCTCGGCAATAATGAGACAACGAAGTATTTGACGTAAAACCTCCAGTCAAATAGTCATGCATGACGATAGGAACTCCCAATTCTCTGGCGAATACTGCTCTTTTCATCATTTCTTCACTTGTACTTGCAGCAGCATTCCGGTAATGCCCCTTAATCTCACCCGTCTCAGCCTAAGCTTTATAAATTGCTTCTGCACAAAAGCAGAAACGATCTCTCTAGCGCATAAATGGTTGGAAATTCATGTTTTCATCATCCTTGGTAAAATCAAGTCCACCACGGAGACATTCGTAAACCGCTCTACCATAATTCTTGGCAGATAGACCCAATTTTGGTTTGATAGTACATCCCAACAAAGGACGACCATATTTGTTTAATTTATCTCTTTCCACTTGGATACCATGTGGTGGGCCTTGGAAAGTTTTTGAATAAGCAGGAGGAATTCGTAAATCTTCCAGACGTAGAGCCCGTAAGGCTTTGAATCCAAATACATTACCTACAATAGAAGTGAACATGTTAGTAACAGAACCTTCTTCAAAAAGATCTAAAGGGTAAGCTACATAGGCAATAAATTGATTTTCCTCTCCAGGAACGGGTTCAATATCATAGCATCGCCCCTTGTAACGATCAAGACTGGTAAGTCCATCGGTCCAAACAGTGGTCCATGTACTAGTAGAAGATTCGACAGCTACTGCTGCTCCCGCTTCTTCGGGGGGTACTTCGGGTTGAGCAGTGACTCGGAATGCTGCCAAGATATCAGTATCTTGGGTATGATATTCCGGAGTATAATAAGTTAATCTGTAATCTTTAACACCAGCTTTGAATCCGACACTTGCTTTAGTCTCTATTTTTGGTGACATAAATAAGTCCCTCCCTATGATTTATTGGTTAATAGCTCTTACAAGAACGAGGTCTACTCGACCTGGGTGTCGAACGTAATAGAATCACTTTTGTATTACAAAAATTTTGTAGCCTTTAAGGCTTTTCAAGTAATATTGTATCATGTTATGTATATATGACGCAACCCAATTTCTTATTTCGATTAACTTGAGGACCTTTCCGCCATTAAATTAACTCATAAATTATTCTATATTAGAAGTAAATCTAATACATTTCATTTTAGACGAAAAATAAAAATAAATGCACATATGAAAAGAAAATACACCAATGCTAGAAATACAAATTGCAATAGTAGACGGTATGGGCATAGGTGGAAATGTGCCTAGTTATTGGCTCAGCAAGTCGAATATAACGTAATATGGCTATATGAATTAACTAAATTTACGCGGAAGTCCCCTTCAAAAGTAAGTAAATACATACAAAACATGTAAAAGGCAGTTAATCCTGCTGTGAACCAAGTTATCCCCCCGAAAACGGGAGAATATAACTTACTGTCACTAAGAATTTGGTCTTTAGACCAAAAACAAGCAAAAGGTGGAATACTAGAAAGAGCAAGTGTCCCTAAAAGAAAAGTGATTCCTGTAATTGGCATATATTTCCTCAAACCACCCATAAGAGCCATATTTTGACTTTTACCGGGGCAATATCCAACAATGGGTTCCATGGAATGGATCATTGATCCAGATCCTAGGAACAATAATGCCTTGGAATAAGCATGTGTAATCAAATGAAACAGAGCGATTTGATAGGAATCTATCCCTAGAGCTAACATCATGTAACCTAATTGAGACATAGTAGAATAAGCCAAGCCTCTTTTAAGATCTATTTGAGCGAGAGCCTTAGTAGCTCCCAATAGAGCTATTATTCCACCTATCCAAGAGATAAGATACATTATTAAAGGTAGAACTTTAAAAAGAGGAAACAATCAAGCTACAAGAAAAATTCTTGCTGCTACCATAGTAGCGGCATGTATAAGAGCTGAAATAGGAGTAGGCCCTTCCATAGCATCATGTAACCATACATGAAGTGGGAATTGTGCAGATTTGGCTACTGGACCTAAAAATAAGAGAAAAGCACACGAAGTAACAAAAAACAAACCAACCCCATCAACGGCAATCAATTCGTTTAATTTTTCAGACAAATATTGAAATTCAAAACTACTTGTTACCCAATAAAAACCTAGGATTCCTAATAAGAGTCCAAAATCCCCCGCACGGTTAGTTATAAATGCTTTTTGACAAGCATTAGCCGCACTAGGTCTTGTAAACCAGAAACCTATCAATAAATAGGAGCACATTCCTACTAATTCCCAAAAAAGATATATTTGTAATAAATTAGGGCTAATAACTAGCCCCAGCATAGAAGCATTGAAAAAATTAAGATAAGCAAAAAACCTCACATATGTTTTATCATGAGACATATAATTATCACTGTAGATCATAACCATGGTTCCAACTGTTGTAACTAAAACTAACATAATGGAAGTAAGTGGATCAATCAAATAGCCCAACTCTAATGAAAACTTATTATTGATAACCCAAGACCAGAAATATCGATAGATGGGACCACCGGTAATCTGTTGCAAGAACAAATTGAAAGAAAGAAACATAGCTACACTTAACAAAAAAATACTAATAATCGCCCATGTACGGCGAACACTCTTCGTAGCTCCTGGAAAAAATAAGGTTCCTAATCCGATTGGTACAGAAGCCGAAAGCGGAAGGAAAGGCATGATCCGAGCATATTTGTATATAAAATCCATAGGAAGATAAAATCATTATTCGAAATATTTTGATATTCGACATTCTTGGTTTCCAATCCACTAGATCCTGAAAAGAATAAAATAAAAACAACAGATCATGAATCAAGAAGAACAATAGAATATGGGATGCAATCCTATCGATTTCATATTTATTATGACCTTTTTTCCTCCTTTTCATGCAAATACCAAATTTGAACCGGTCAATACTAATACTAATCAAATATTTGTTAGATGAGCAAGAAGGAACTCTAGTTCCTAGTTTTCAGTCGAGGTACTGAGCTATTAGTCATGTACACACAGATTTTCCTTTTATGAATTGAAAACATTTTCTATTGTAGATGAATAGTAGTATTCCGAATGGAGAAAATGAAACTAATTGGAATTCCTAAGATAAGAAATGATTGAATCCGTTAAAATGACATAGTGGCTTTCCATTCACTAAAAATTTATGAATATATATGTATGTAAGAATTTCAATCTTGATTAATTTGTATCGTGGATTTCCTACTACTAATGCGGGATATCTCCGCTTACAAAATGCAAGAATTAGTATAAATAATATTCTATTTTATCTAAGTAAAATTATTGAAATGAAATGACCATTTATAAGATGTGTTTTAAAAGAACAAGGCACAAATACATTGAACAATCTAAAACCCATTTCGACAAATGAGTGGGAACGGATTCAGCAAAAGAAGGTGAGTCACTATTTATTTCAATTTGAAATAATTGGGGGAGTTTAATTAAAGTTTTTGTTCTTCAGATGTCCTTCACATCGAACTAGATAAATGAATTCAAACCATTATTAATTATGGCAGTTCCAAAGAAGCGTACCTCTAAATCGAAAAAAAAAATTCGTAACGATGTTTGGAAAAGAAAAGCATATCGGGCCGCAGCAAAAGCTTTTTCTTTAGTTAAGGGTGAGTATATTTATTCTGAGCTTGAGCTTTTTGGTGATTTTAAGAAATTTCCTGAGATTAATCATCTTACGTCAAGAGTCAAGGGTTTTCCTCCCATAGCAGAGGATAAGTCCTCTGGCTCACCCAAATAAAATATACATCCATCAATGAATTAGAGGAAGTGTAACATCAGCAAATATACTAAAGAACCTAGAGAAGAGCAATGGGAGGGAATCTTTTTATCCCTTGGAGGTATAAGGATGGTCGGGCAGAAGGGACACAGTTCTAAATTAGTTCCACTACAGCCGTTCTCTCTGACCAATTTTATAGATGGAGAATTTTATTAATCATTCCGTTATCATTTTTTTTTCCCCTTTACCAATGGAAAAGGATCAAAGTGCATCATTCTTTTTAATAATCCCAGATCAACTTCGACATTACATGTTGCTGGTAGCTTTATTCTATGAAAGTTGCATTTTATTTATCTATGCCAAAGAGAAACTCGATCAAAACTGAAAGATCCCCTACCAAATCTGATCTAATTTTTGACTTGCTGTTCTGAATTTTCTGATTGCGTTTTTTTGAAAGGTTTGCTTTGTATTTTGATGTTTCAATGCATGTAGGGTTTTGCCATGATATGATAAATAAAAGGTAACATAATACATTCAAATAACACCAAAAAGACAACTGAAATTGATTGGATCAGCAAGCAAACTATTTCAAATTATAGATATGAGTTAGGTGACTCAGTTTGACATACCCGTATATGGAAAATAGCTAATTACAATTGTGAGAGGATGGCTGAGTACAAACAGTCAGGTCTGATTATAAAATCAGACTTATAAAGGCATACAAATCTGATCCAGTGACCCACAAAACCCTCCCAACATGCAATGGCGTCAACCTCCAACTGTAGCAGCCAAGTATGGTGAATTTCAGTGACCAAAGTGACTGAAGCAAGCTGTCCAAACCCTTGTTTCAAATCTGCAGAGGTCTGATCATGAATATGCACACAAAAATGACGTCAAAAGAAGCCCAAACGGAAACCCAGTGTAGATTTCCCCATAATGTGAACTGGGTTGTCGTCCAATCCACTGTCCTCTAAGGGGTTTCGTCCTCAGAAGAGCTACAACCTGCTGAAAACCCTATCCAGAGCTCCAAACCTGCACTTAGCTTTTTAGAAAATGAGAGTAGAATGCTCAAAAGTGAGCCCAATACATTGCTTTATAGCCTCCATCCTTTTTTTTCCACAAAAAACATTAAAATATTCCCTCCAAAAGGGGACACCCACCTTGAGGGTCTGTTTCTCATGAAAAAGAAGGGCCACCTTTTAAAAACAACATTGGGGCTACTAGGATGGGGACCTTTTCACTATTCACCATCTAATTCTCTGTTACTATTCACTTTTCACTATTCCTCTTCTAATTTTCTGTTACTATTCACTTTTCACTATTCCATTAAAGCAACTCTTAGTATTTTCAATTCAACCCCTGGATTCATCAACTGACACCAAACTGAAGAGCTTGAAAGACTCCCAACAAAGCTCCACTGCCCCTAGATAGGTCCCCTAACCACTCTGCTGACCTATGGGAACCCTGGTAATAGGCCAACCACTGCTCATCTATGTGCCGTCTAGGAAGGGGACACTACAGTCCTCCCTTCCCGGGATTGCTTGCCCTCAAGCAATAACAAATCTACATACTGAAAATTTTTGCCCAATGACAAGAGTCTCCATCCAATCATAACCCAAGTGGTTACACATGCCAACAACGCAATATAGAGGAACAAATGACAAAAGATATCATCTCGAAAATGTGTCCATCCTACCAACATACCCGCTGCTTCACTTTGATGAAACCGATATCGTACCACAAGCCATGAAACAACCTCAATAAAATCCATGTGAAATAATGCACCAATCAAATCGATATCTGGATTCCATTCAAAAATGTAGAACCCACTGTAAGAGATGAAAAAGAAGTTTGTCAACCAAGTACCCTTACATAACCATCCGTGCATGTAAGACATCCAGCCAATGTGAAGATGAACCTCCATATGCCCACAAACCAGCACAAATGGCCACCAAACCTCTCTATCATAACTCTGACTAGAAACATAGATGATATCAAATATGTCATCAAACCAATGCCAATCAAGGAAAATTACTCCACACTCCAACTCAACCCAAAAGAATTGCCCTTCAACATTCCCATACTGCTGAGTCATTGATGTAGTCAATGCAAAATCAGAAAGTGCTACATGATTCCAATTAGGACAACCATTAGTCCATAAGAGATCAAAAACTATGAAGTCACCAAACAACAAAGATATCACTGCCATATTAAGAGGAATAGTTACCCAACTCAAAAGTGAAGTATGTATGCTAATACTTCTCAACACAGACAACTCTTGAGTGGCTGGCCCACTAAGAGATTCATCAACCCAATCACTATCACCATCATTGGAATGATCAACTATCTCAATTGGAGACTCCGGGTTAGGCAATTCATGTCTCTCATCATTAAAAGAATGGCGAATATCATGAATATGTTGAAAGTGAAGCTGGGCTTGTTGAGACACAATCTTAGCTTGTTTAGCTCTTTCCAACCATTTTTCATTCAAAACTTGGGCATATTCTACATCAGCTATATCAAAATGTATAAACTCAATCCTATGACAAGAGACAACATCAAAATTACCATGTACCATACTTGCCTCTTGTAGTCTATCAGTAGGTGAAACTGTACCCTTACTTTCTTCATGATTGTTAGTGGCAACATTGTGGGAAGGGTGAAATATATCACTGCTGTTCTCAAACTGAAATTTAGGACTGGTTTCAACCTTTGTGTCCTTGCCTATGCGATTTTCCTTGGATTGATGAGAAATTTCCATACCATTGTGGCATGAATCCACCTTTTGTTCCCCATAGTTTTCACACTCCATTTGGGTATCATCATAGGAAGATTCCATAATGCTATCCACCCTATGTAACCAAGTTGTTACCTCTTGATGAAGGAAAGAAGTATTACTGCTGTCATGATCAACACTTGTAATCTCGGCTTCATGAGTAATCCCAAGTGTATGAGCTGCAATATCAAGGGGAAGATGTAGATTATCGCTGTCCCAAATCAGACCTTTGGGATTCTCTTCTTTGCTTCTGCTGGAATCATCAAACATTATTTCATCCTTACCAAGTGCATAGATCCCTTCTACAAGTTGCATGATTTCCATAGTTCTACTGCTCGTTTTCTGTTCCATAGAGGTGGCTGCTATAGGAGACTGATCTTCTGCTTTGTATAATGCACCATGAGCCATACTTAGCTGCAAGCACAAGTCATCAACTTCTTTTTCTCTGTCTTCAGCAAACTTGATTGCAAGATCCCTATCCTTCAGCAACTGCAAGTAATCAGATTTCATTCTTTCTAATGCTCCTTTGATTTTGCATAAGAGGGTGCTATTGAATCCACGTGCCCCTTCTCCTTTCTTTTCCTTACTCTTACTTTCCCAAAGAAGACCTTCAATGTCCCTATGAATATTGTCATAATGAACCAAGGCTGCCACAATCAAGTCTTCACTAACCTTTAGCTGATTCTTGAAACCATATAGTTCAAAAGCCTCATCTTGAAAGACATTTTCTGATTTGCCTTCCAATTCAGTCCCTAGAGTGTCATCTTCTTGGCATGTTTCATAGCCGCTCATGTTTGCCATTCCTGAGTTCATCAAATAAGCAACATTATCTTCATTCACTTCCTCAGCAAAACCACTATGCTGAGCTTCAAAAACACAATCCTGTATGAGTAAACTACTACTACATGATTCATCAAATTTTTCAGTAGTGTTATAAATGTCTTCATAGGCCTCATACTCATTGTTGGACTGATCTAAATGCATGGTCATTGATGCTATTATGTTACCATTCTCAGGGGATTCTTTGTCATAAGAAGATGTACGTTCTTCATTAGAAATACCCTGGAACTCTAACTTATTCCCGTCTGGTATTAGATCATTTTTAATAGGAATAATATCAGCAATTTCACAACAAGTGTCAATGCATTCTTCATGAGGAAATGGAGAGTTTAAATCAAGAGGACTTATCTCTTTACAAAGTTTATCTAAATCTGCATCTCTGTCTTGCTTGCTTGCTTCCATGCACTCTTCCTTTGGAAGGGACAAAGATCTCATGTGTGCTTCCCTTTGTCTTCTTGCTTGCTCCAGCTGTTCACGTTTTGCCTTGACCTCTTGAAGGTGCTGTCTCGCTTGGGCAGCCACTGATTTTGCTTCTCTTGCTCTTTGTACCCAGTAGTTACACAAGACTTGTGTCTTCTTCACATCTGCCCAGGTCTGATGCACAAAATCAGAACTGTTATAGCCTGAATTCTTCCCAAACTTACCACTTTTAGTGCTCAAATCATGAGTGCCAATAGTAGAGGGTTCTTCCACCTTCTCACCATGTACGTTAGCTGCCATCTCAGGAATCTCATTCCATTGAATGACGTCAACATTTGACTTGGACAAAGGGTCTCCATCAAAGTAGTGAGTGGAGTCTACTACTCCCATGTGTGACTGAACTTCAATAAGTGTTGCTTCTTCTCCTTCCATAGGAATAGCTTTGATGGATGGAATGTCCAACATATCTTGATCACTTCCCTTCTTATGAACCAAGTCCATCTCAAGGATACCTACCCCATTATTTGATTCCATGCCAATATGATGTAGAGGGAATGAAACAATATTATCTAATGAACTCATACCTTGGTGAACGATAACCTCTGTGGTGGCATGTTCTTCGTCCATATGATCATGGTGAATGTGATTCTTCAATGAAGCTTCCTCATCACTAAATGTCACAAGGCTGCAAGGTACCTCCTTGTATGATTCTTCCATCCTTTTCTCAACTTGTTCAACTCCTACATCATTTGCCTTGTCATCTTGTACCCAAGGAGTAGCTGCTATAAAGGACTGATTTTCTGAATTATGCAAGGAATTATTGGACATACTCAAAAGAAGACAATGATCAACAATCTCTCTATCTTTTTCTTTCACCAACTTGACAGCCATGTCTCTATCTCTAAGCAATTGCAAGTAGTCATCTTCCTTCACCACTGAATAGTCTTGCAAATCTTGCCAAACCAAAGGCTTTTCTTCCAAATATCCTTGGTTGCCATAGTCTGATTTTTCATTATGTGTAGGTGATGTGACATTATGGGAATCAACTATCACACTAGAAGATGCCTTGAGAACACACAAAGAATCCATACCATTGCTTTCCAAATCACTAACATGCTCTGTGCTAGCCTCTGATGTAGAAGTCTCAAGTGAAATCTCATGCAAAGATGATGTAGACAAATCATTACCCAAAGCTGTCCTAATGTCTTCTTGAGTCAAATCAGCATGTCTATCAAATTCATAATATAAGTTTTTGCATACCTTATTGGAACTTGAAGACACTAAATCATTCTCATGAAGAGTTGTATCACCTCTATGTGAAGATTCTCTATCCATTCCATGTATAAACAGTTCATCAACTATAGTGTGATATTTCTTCCTTGCTTGCTCAGTTTTGTGACAAAGTTTGGGATGCATATCCATATAGTCCTTGAAAGGAAAATTCTCCTTAACCTGTTGAGGAAGAATGCTATACTCCTCAAATATGCTAACCACTATCGTTTCTTTGTCTTGTGGTGTTGGACCTTTGCTAGTAGAAAGTGAAGATGGTCCTTTAGAGAGTCCAAACTTTGAAAGTGATTCATCTAAACGCTGCAATTTACGTATGATCTTGTGTTGTGTTTGTTCAAATTCCTTCCATGCCTGTTTGTTGTTGAACAACTTTGCCATGATGACCTTTTGTTTTGCTGCCCAAACTAAAAACCAAATCCAAACTGACTTGTGCCCAACTAATTTCACACCAATTGAATGCAATCATTACCCAACAGGCTAGCAGGATTATGGCTCTGATACCACTGAAAGATCCCCTACCAAATCTGATCTAATTTTTGACTTGCTGTTCTGAATTTTCTGATTGCGTTTTTTTGAAAGGTTTGCTTTGTATTTTGATGTTTCAATGCATGTAGGGTTTTGCCATGATATGATAAATAAAAGGTAACATAATACATTCAAATAACACCAAAAAGACAACTGAAATTGATTGGATCAGCAAGCAAACTATTTCAAATTATAGATATGAGTTAGGTGACTCAGTTTGACATACTCGTATATGGAAAATAGCTAATTACAATTGTGAGAGGATGGCTGAGTACAAACAGTCAGGTCTGATTATAAAATCAGACTTATAAAGGCATACAAATCTGATCCAGTGACCCACAAAACCCTCCCAACATGCAATGGCGTCAACCTCCAACTGTAGCAGCCAAGTATGGTGAATTTCAGTGACCAAAGTGACTGAAGCAAGCTGTCCAAACCCTTGTTTCAAATCTGCAGAGGTCTGATCATGAATATGCACACAAAAATGACGTCAAAAGAAGCCCAAACGGAAACCCAGTGTAGATTTTCCCATAATGTGAACTGGGTTGTCGTCCAATCCACTGTCCTCTAAGGGGTTTCGTCCTCAGAAGAGCTACAACCTGCTGAAAACCCTATCCAGAGCTTCAAACCTGCACTTAGCTTTTTAGAAAATGAGAGTAGAATGCTCAAAAGTGAGCCCAATACATTGCTTTATAGCCTCCATCCTCCTTTTTCCACAAAAAACATTAAAATATTCCCTCCAAAAGGGGACACCCACTTTGAGGGTCTGTTTTTCATGAAAAAAAAGGGCCACCTTTTAAAAACAACATTGGGGCTACTAGGATGGGGACCTTTTCACTATTCACCATCTAATTCTCTGTTACTATTCACTTTTCACTATTCCTCTTCTAATTTTCTGTTACTATTCATTTTTCACTATTCCATTAAAGCAACTCTTAGTATTTTCAATTCAACCCCTGGATTCATCAATTGACACCAAACTGAAGAGCTTGAAAGACTCCCAGCAAAGCTCCACTGCCCCTAGATAGGTCCCCTAACCACTCTGTTGACCTACGGGAACCCTGGTAATAGGCCAACCACTGCTCATCTATGTGCCGTCTAGGAAGGGGACACTACAGAAAAGTAGGAATATATAGACCATGAACAAAAAGAAATGGATCTCATTCTTTTTTTTTTTTACTTATAAATAAAATAAATCATATTTAACTTCGGAATAATGTGATCAAAAATTTGTCTGCTCGCCCCTCTTTGATTCCTAGAGAACAAAGAGGATCTGTTGAATCTCAAGTATGTTATTTAACCAGTCGAATTAACAGACTTACTGAGCATTTAGACCTGCACAGAAGAGACTACTTGTCCCAAAGAGGTTTGTGTAAAATTGTGGGTAGACTTCTAATTTATATGTTCAAGAAAGATAGACTTCGTTACAAAAATTTAATTGGTCAATTAGATATTCGTGGACCGCGTTAATTTCGAACGAAATTTTCAGATCTATGGTTTATTAAATTCCGGACCCTCCCTAATGAGTCATTCTTTCTTTTGTTCTCATTGATTTATAAAAAACCGGGGAAGAATTATGATTATGGTTGCTACGAAGGACCCCATGATGGTAAGTATGGGTCCTCATCATTTATCAATGCATGGTGTTCTTCGACTTATTGTTACTCTAGATGGTGAAGATGTTATTGACTGTGAACCTATATTAGGTTATTTACATAGAGGGATGGAAAAAATTGCTGAGAACCGAACAATTGTTCAATATCTCCCCTATGTAACACGATGGGATTATTTAGCTACTATGTTCACAGAGGCAATAACGGTGAATGCGCTAGAAAAATTGGAAAATATTCAAGTACCTAAAAGGGCTAGCTATATCAGAGTGATTATGTTAGAGTTAAGTCGTATGGCTTCTCATTTGTTATGGCTTGGACCTTTCATGGCTGATATTGGTGCGCAAACTCCTTTCTTTTATATTTTAAGAGAGAGGGAAATGATATATGATTTATTTGAAGCTGCCACGGGCATGCAAATGATGCATAATTATTTCCGTATTGGAGGAGTAGCTATAGATTTACCCTACGGTTGGATAGATAAGTGCTTAGATTTTTGCTTTTATTTCTTCCCAAAAGTGATAGAATATGAAAGGCTTATTACATGCGATCCTATCTTTTTAAAATGAGTTGAGGGAGTAGGCATTATTAGTAGAGAAGAAGCAATAGATTGGAGTTTATCAGGGCCCATGCTACGAGCTTCCAGAATCCAATGGGATCTTCGTAAAGTGAATCATTATGAATGTTACGATGAATTGGACTGGGAAATCCAATGGCAAAAAGGAGATTCGTTAGCTCGTTACTTGCTTCGAATCGGGGAAATGAAAGAATCTATAAAAATAATTAGATAGGCCCTAGAAGTAGTTCCGGGAGGTCCCTATGAGAATTTAGAGATCCGACGTATAAATAAGGGAAAAGATTTGCAATGGAACGATTTTGAATCTCAATTTATTAGTAAAAAACCTTCCCCTACTTTTGAATTATCAAAACAAGACCATTACGTGAGAGTAGAAGCTCCCAAAGGGGAATTAGGATTTTTTTTAATAGGAGATGATAATATTTTTCCCTGGAGATGGAAAATCTGACCACCTAGTCTTATTAATTTGCAGATTCCTCCTCAACTGGTTAAAAGGATGAAATTAGCCGATATTATGACGATTTTGGGTAGTATAGATATAATTATGGGAGAGGTTGATCGTTAAAATGGTGATTAATATAGCAGATCTCAAAGAACAAGCTATCAATTTATTTTCTCGATTGGGATTTCCAAAAGAAATTTCTAGTCTTATATGGATTCTAATTGACATAATTACCCTTCTATTAGGAATTACGATAGGATTATTAGTTATTGTATGGCTCAAAAGAAAAATATCTGCGGGAATACAACAACGTATTGGACCTGAATATGCCGGTCCTTTGGGAATTATTCAAGCTTTGACGGATGGAATCAAACTACTGCTAAAAGAGGATATTCTTCCATCTAGGGGGGATATTTGGTTATTTAGTATTGGACCAGCGGTAGTGGTCATACCTATTTTTTTAGGTTATTTAGTAATTCCCTTTGGTCGCCACATTTTTTTAATTGATCTTAGTATAGGTGTTTTAATTGATTTATTTTTAACAGGCCTAGTATCTATTTGAATAGGAATAGGTATAAAAATTCCTCATATGGAGATCTTAATAGACTCCATTACCATTTTGACAAATTAAATTGATCAATACGAGTTGATTTTCTGTTACGATATATTGCCAGAACAATAGCTAATCCAATAGCTGCTTCAGCAGCAGCAATAGCTATAACAAAGATTGAGAAGATATCTCCCTTTACTTGCCTACTATCAAAATAATTTGAGAATGTAACTAGATTTAAATTAACTGCATTCAGTATTAGCTCAAGACACATAAGTGCTTTAACCATGTTTTTCGACTTGTTACTAGTCCATAAATACCAATAGAGAATAAATAAGCACCTAAAATAAGTGCATGTTCAAGCATAATAGAGGAACTCCTCATACCTTAACCTCTTCAGATACAAACAAAAGTTATAATAAGTTTCTAATTTTCCATTATCGAAAGAAGAAAATGATTCCTTCACGATCTATGAAGATAAAACAACATATTTATGCTACTAATAAGCACAAGAGCTTTCATTTGCAACTTTTCAAACTATTTCTTCTCGCTGAGCTATAATAATAGCTCCTATAAGAGCAACTAGAAGAATTATAGAAATAAGTTCGAATGGGAGGAAAAAATCAGTGGATAAATGAGCCCCAATATGTTGAATATTGTTTGTTACATCTCATTCTAACATTTGATCTGATTTTTGAGTCAGAGATATTCCGAACCATGATATGTTCAAGATAATAGTAATTAAGGAACAAAAAAGACTCGTACAAACTATTGAAGTGATGCTATCTCCAACGGTCCAGGGAGGGGCATAATTGGGATATTTCGGATTATTCATCAACATCACGGCAAATAGAATCAAAATATTAACAGCTCCTATGTAGATCAGGATTTCTGCAACAGCTACAAAATTTGCGTTCAATAGAATATAAAAAAGGGATATACAAATAAGAACTAGCCCCAATGAAAGAGCGGAATAAATTATATTAGTAAGTAATACTACTCCTATACCTCCTAATATGAGACTTAGCGTTAGAAGAGCCAAAAGCATATCATATATCGATTCAGGTCGATTCATTATGTGCACAATAAGTTTGAATATTATTTCATCCCATTCACTAAATAAAAAGTGACCCCTATTTACCTATATGCTATAATTTGATATGGGCATTGATTCATTAATCTATAGGTCAATAATGGATTATGATCAATCATACATGTGACATTATTAATGGAATGTCAATAGGAATTATTAATTAACCGATAAAAAAAAGTATCTTATTTATCAGATACTCTTTGATCGGAACTCAATCTGAATAAAGAAGTTATTGAATCAGAAAATTTGTCCGATACTACACACCACCATTTGGCTATTGCAATTTCTTTTCTAATCGCTGGTCATATGTATAGGACCAATTGGAGTATTGGCCATAACTTGAAGGAAATTTTGGAAGCTCATAAAAGGTCCATTTACAAGGGAAGGACATAGAGGTCTTTATGAGATCTTAACTACTTCATGGCATGCTCAATTAGCTCTTAATCTAGCTATCTTAGGATCTTTAACTATTGTCGTAGCTCACCATATGTATTCTATGCCTCCCTATCCATATCTAGCTACTGACTATGGTACCCAACTCTCTTTGTTCACGCACCATATGTGGATTGGTAGATTTCTCATAGTTGGCGCTGCTGCACATGCAGCTATTTTTATGGTAAGAGACTATGATCTGACTACTCAATACAACAATCTTTTAGATTGTGTTCTGAGACATCGTGATGCAATTATATCACACCTCAACTGGGCATGTATTTTCTTAGGCTTCCATAGTTTTGGTCTATATATTCATAATGATACTATGAGTGCTTTAGGACGTCCTAAAGATATGTTTTCAGATACTGCTATACAATTACAACCTATCTTTGCTCAATAGATACAAAACACTCATGCTTTAGCACCTAGTTTGACAGCTCCTGATGCAACAACAAGCACCAGCTTAACCTGGGGAGGTGGTGATTTGGTAGCAGTAGGTGCCAAAGCGGCTTTGTTACCTATTCCATTAGGAACTGCGGATTTTTTAGTGCACCATATTCATGCATTTACTATCCATGTGACTGTATTAATATTACTTAAAGGTGTTTTATTTGCTCGCAGTTCTCGTTTAATACTTGATAAAGTGAATCTTGGTTTTCGTTTTCCTTGCGATGGGCCTGGTAGAGGAGGAACATGTCAAGTATCTGCCTGGGATCATGTCTTCCTAGGGTTATTCTGGATGTACAATGCAATTTCGGTAGTAATATTCCATTTTAGCTGGAAAATGCAGTCCGATGTTTGGGGTAGTATAAGTGATCAGGGAGTAGTAACTCATATTACAGGAGGAAACTTTGCACAGAGTTCCATTACAATTAACGGGTGGCTTCGTGACTTTTTATGGGCACAAGCTTCTCAAGTGATCCAATCTTACGGTTCTTCATTATTTGCATATGGTCTTTTATTCTTAGGTGCTCATTTCGTTTGGGCCTTTAGTTTAATGTTCCTATTTAGTGGCCGTGGATATTGGCAAGAACTTATTGAGTCTATTGTTTGGGCCCATAATAAATTGAAAGTTGCTCCTGCTATCCAGCCCAGAGCCTTGAGTATTGTCCAAGGACGTGCTGTAGGAGTAGCTCATTACCTTCTGGGTGGAATCGCCACAACATGGGTGTTCTTCCTAGCAAGAATTATTGCAGTAGGATAATGGCTAGGAGGATTTGAAAAGCATTATGGCATCAAGATTTCCAAAGTTCAGCCAAGGCTTGGCCCAGGACCCAACTACTCGTATTTGGTTTGGTATTGCTACTGCACATGACTTTGAGAGTCATAATGATATTACCGAAGAATGCCTTTATCAAAAGAATTACACAAAAGATCATTCTATGGGTCCCATACCTCGTTCTATAATTCGTACTTTGTTCAGATTTTGGACAGAGCTAATGAGCCAATCGAGTTCGTTAGGGATTCACGAATTGAAAGTGGCCAAATATAAAGCATTAGCTTCTCTACAATATCTTACATGTTTAATAGTACTGCCTTGGGGAATTTCAATTTCATTACAGAACGGTTTGGAATCTTGGGTTACAAATTGGTGGAATACTGGTCAATCAAATTTTTTTTTTGATTATTTACAAGAAGAAAACGCTCTAGGAAAATTTGAGAAAATAGAAGAGCTATTCCTGTTAGAAATAATGGTGGAAGATTCTTCGGAAACGCATTCGCAAGATCTTCGTGTAGAGATGCAGAAAAAAATGATCCAATTGGTCAAAATATATAATCAAGATTGTATCCAAATAATCTCACATTTATTAGCAAATCTAATAGGTTTTGTTATTCTAAGTGTTTATCTCATTCTGGGTAGGAAGAAACTTGGCATTCTAAATTCTTGGATCCAAGAAGTCTTCTAGAGCCTAAGCGATACAATGAAAGCTTTTTCTATTCTTTTAGCAACTGATCTATGTATTGGGTTTCATTCGCCCCATGGTTGGGAACTTATTATCAATTCAATCTTCGAAAATTATGGATTTGCCCATAACGAATGAATAATATCTGGTCTCGTTTCAACTTTTCTAGTCATCTTAGACACAATTTTTAAATATTGGATCTTCTGTTGTTTGAATCGTATATCTCCTTCACTTGTAGTAATTTATCACTCGATGAATGAATAACAAATGGGTTTATCCCTCATTTAACCCCCCCCCTTTTTACTTTTTTAGGACGATACTTCTTATTTTTTATCTTTAGGTTTAATATAGTAGCAGAATTGCAGACAACTAACTATGATAGTTACCTACTACCATTTATTTAAAATAAAAGATTTGGAACCAAAAATTGAACCATGCAAAATAGAAAAACTTATGATAACTGGGTAAAAAAGTGGATAACTCAATCAATTTCCGTCTTAATCATGATAGATATAATGACTCGGACATCTATTGCGAATGCATATCCCATTTTTGCACAGCAAGGTTATGAAAATCCTCGAGAAGCAACTGGGCGTATTGTATGTGCCAATTGTCATTTGGCTAAAAAACCTGTGGAGATCGAAGTTCCACAGTCCGTGCTTCCTGATACCGTATTTGAAGCAGTTGTTAAAATACCCTATGATAAGCAAATAAAACAAGTTCTTGCTAATGGTAAGAAAGGAACTTTAAATGTAGGAGTTGTTCTTATTTTACCCGAAGGTTTTGAATTAGCTCCTCCGGATCGTATTTATCCTGAGATTAAGGAAAAGATAGGTGATCTTTATTTTCAGAACTACCATCCGAATCAAAAAAATATTATAGTAATAGGTCCTGTTCCTGGTCAAAAATATAGTGAAATTGTCTTTCCCATCCTTTCACCAAATCCCGCTACTAATAAAGCAGCTCACTTCCTGAAATATCCCATATATGTGGGTGGTAATAGAGGAAGAGGACAGATTTATCCCGATGGGAGCAAAAGCAACAATACAGTCTACAACGCTTCAGCAACGGGTAAAGTAAAATCGCACGTAAAGAAAAGGGTGGATATCAAATAACTATTGATAATTCATCAGACGGTCGACCAGTGGTTGACTTTGTACCTCTGGGATCGGAACTTCTTGTTTTAGAAGGCGAATTCATCAAGGCGGATCAGTCGTTAACGAATAACCCTAATGTAGGTGGATTTGGTCAGGAAAATGTAGAAATAGTACTTCAAGATCCTTTACGTGTTCAAGGTCTTTTATTATTCTTAGCATCTGTCATTTTAGCACAGATATTTCTGGTTCTTAAGAAGAAACAATTTGAGAAAGTTCAATTGGTCGAAATGAATTTTTAGGTGCATAAAAGATTTGAATCTCCATCTTATTGATGATTAATGCAATTATAGATAGATATAAAAATCAAAAAATAAAGTCATACTTCTTCGGAGCCCTTCATTTGCCCCTTCCCTCTGTTTGAATATATTGTGAAGGATGAGGAAATATAAATAATATGTGCATCATTAATAATGAGTTATTCCGGAACATACTTGCTAAACATAGTCATGCGTGACATTACATATTATATACATCTCATCTTTTCTCACCTTGATCTATCGTATTCAAAACAAATGATCAAAACATAAATAGATGGAAGGAAAGTATTCAGTAATCTTGGTTTACTATTTTTGCTTTTTTTCTCACTTATCCTACAAGTAAAAAGTAAAATATATATATCTTTTTTACTTTTTACCATTATTTCACCAATCACAAGAAGAGCGCATTCGTTTTCTAAATCTGTTCCAACATTTTGGACTGAAATGAGAAAAGGAGCAGCAAAGGCATAGATTGCTGTCCATTGAGTAAACGGGCCTTTTAACAAAACAAATCTTTGAATGAAACGGTTCGTTCCTTTTATAATCCTAATAGTTATTATATTATAAAACTATAAATTCTATTTTTTACACTTGCAAAATTTATTGCACATGAACAAATATTGCAGAAATATTCTGCAGATCCATAAAAACTGTTAATTGATTTTTGGAAAAAAAGACATTCTGATTGCATCGATCCAATTCTCTTTATAATGCAAATGAAATCTTTCTAATAAAAAAGATAGAGGTTGTCAAGACTCAAGAGAGGTAAAAATAATTTTTTTAAATTGGCTTGGTAATAGGAAAGCATGACTTGTGATCCTATCAGCAATTAAATTGAGGCTTCTTGAATTATGGATTACAATCAAATGACCCAACTCAGTAAGGAGTTGTCTATTTTTTTTTGTATTTATTCCAATCTCTAGTCTATTTGTTTTGGGCCAGTGAAGTTGTGTTGAAGAGTTTTAATTACTTGCAGTTGCTGGGAATCACCTTTAATCATTAGATACAAAAACTGATTCCTTTTCTAGTTGGAGTCCCAGTTCCTTGAGTAGTACTCCACAATATTATTGGTATGGGAGCCTATCAGCTGTTGAAGGACACCAACTGGTTGCCTTTATCGTTGCAGAAAATACCACCTATTTTGGCTTGTCCTGGATTGCACTTGGAGGCTCCATCAAAGTTGAGCATGATTTTACTGGTTGGGGGTGGTTCCCGAAATCTTACTTGATGAATGGTAAAAGATGGCATGTTGTACCGGATTCCTATTTGCCACTTTTTGGCCATGGTGAACACATTCAGGATGCTGGAATAAAGAGGAGATTTGTAAGAACTATGGGTCCTATCGTTTCACTAATATTATTTTGGATGGTTTTTAAGATTTGCTCCGTTGAATACTTTTCATTCTCAAATATTCTTCTGTTATGTTCTTTTTAAATTTGCCGGAAAACAAAGGGGAGGAATTAGTGAGATGAGACCTTTGAAGTGGTGAAGCTCTGGGAGTTATGAGAGTTTTATCCATTTTATTTTCTGCTAGTGTACACTACTTTCCACGATGGAGTTAAGATTGAATGATGCAGCAATGTATTTCTAGATGGATTCAGAGAAAGGGCAATTGAAGAATAGATGGGGTATTGTCTGTTCATCTCTGAGGTAAAGAGGATAGACTGAGCAGCCAATCCACCGTTTCCTTTGAAGGGCAGTTGTGTCAGGTGTTTGCCATGTGTATCCATAGTGCATGATCTTTGGCTAGGTTCTTATTTTCCAGAGTCTTCCCCATTTTGAATCACAGTGGCTAGTTGGTTTTATCAACCGGGTGCAGGCTGATGCAACTATACAATGACGATTATGGGATTTGGCCATATTCATAGGGTTCTACTTGTCACATGACATAATTTGCCTGTTAAAACAAATCCGTTTGGATTTGAGCAACATCTTTACCAAAGATTTCATGATAGGGATTGAAGACAGCCAAATTCCAATGGCAATCGTGCAGCTCCCCTTTCATATTGTCAGATACTTTGTTCAGGCCATTCTGTTCCTTTCTTCGCTGAATCTCCCTGTAACCCTTTTGGTTGAAAGGTTTGTCCTTGTAGTCATTCTAGGAGTCGGGGCAAAACTGAAGTTCTGTGCCTGTACCTATCTGTCCCATTAACGCTTTCTTCAACAAGATTGTGCCTTTCTGAATGTGTCCACCTATTGGAGAGGTAGACTGAGAACAAACTCTGGCAAGGACGGAGTTTGTTTAAGGAAGGCATTTCATTCTGAGGATTTCAGCCTCGGCAGAATGGGGGGTTCTGGAAGAGCCTCCATGACAGTTTCTTTTGCCATGTCTTGGTTGAACAGCAGTAGATCTTTGATATTAACCCCTCCTTCCTATCTAGGCTTTTTGATAGCCTGCCATTCCATTAGTGGGTGTTTGACATTGTTCCCGGTGCCTTGTCATAGAAACAGTTGTTGAATTCTTTCACCATCCTTTTGGACTGATTTAGGGAGTGGAAGAATAGCCATAAGATAGATTGTCATTTATTGAAGAACCGCCTCTTATTAACTGTGTGCAGCTTGCTAGGAAGAGCCACCTGTTAGACCAGCAACTAAGCCTGCTTTGGATTTTGCTGTTAATATGATTCCAATCCTCCTTTATTATATTTGCTATAGGGAAAACTTGGATGAGTGTGAGGGAAGGTTCCTTCTTAAAAGTTAAGCATCCAAAGAATTTTTATTTTACCTTCTGGTGGGTATTTAAGAAGACAGTTGATCTGTTACCTTTGATAAGTTGTCCAGAAGCTATTTGGTAGTTTGTAAGGATTGCTCTGATTTCCTTTACCTGTAACAAAATTGTAGTAGAAGCTATTTGGTAGTTTGTAAGGATTGCTCTGCTGTTTTTTGTTCACATGGAGAAAGCCCATTTAAAGAAAATTATGGTTCCAATCAAGATGACATGGAGTGTCAATAGGTGTACCATTGAAATAGATGACTGGAATAATGTGCGTAACCAGCCATTTCTAGACATGATTGCATTTTCTTCAGAAAGTCCTTATTTCTTAAGTACAGTCTTTTTCAGGGCAAAAGAAGAACACATTCTTCCAAAAGGAGCAGTTATGTGATGCTTATAAGGACTATGGGGCATCTAATATGGTCCAAGTATTAACAGATGTTTCCTTAGATTGCAGAGTATAGATTTGATAGCTCAAACATAATGGCATTGATGACTTTGATTGGATTGCAAAGCTGATTGGAGATAGAAAAAAGATTAAGATTTTTATATGCAATTACCACCTAGTGCAAGCTATTTAAATGCAAGGAGTATTATTTTTAACATCCTTTTGAAGTCGAAGGAGTATCATGTGCTGTGATGTTCGATGGCATGCAGACATCTTTAAGACAATCTTTTGAATTTTTAAATGACATTGCAATTGAGGTGAGAAGAATGATTAATGATGATTATTTTTTGGCCAATTTCAAGTATGTGGTTGATTTTGTTGAGTCTGTTCATAAGATGTTTCCGTTAGCAGAATATGGATGGCCCATGTTTGTATAAAATTTATTAGACGTTGACTCTATGTAAGAGAGACAAATCCCGTCCCCCAAATGCATTTAATCTCATTGATTACTGAATCTAAGCAGCCACTGAACAGGGGCAGGGAAATAAGGGCGAAGCATAAATAGAAGAGACACTTCTTTAGATCCCTGGATAAAAGCTGAAATACATAATAGATGGGACATAATGGCTAGAAATCCTTAATGGTCTAATACTGAACTAGGAAAGAGGAGTCCATCCTCTTATGGAGAGGGAAAGAAGGGATTATTCATTGCTGTGAAAAGAACATATGGCAACGGAGTGGAAACATTTGTTACGAAGTGCCAGTTTTTACATGCACATGGTGATTTTTTTTTACAATGGAAGCCTTGCATGGTAGACATGTTTAAGAGGGCCTGACAGATTGGTGCGCTTTCATTTGGTAACATGCATCTTAGTTGAGCTAAAATTACTATGTAGTTACTCTCAGAAATAGATAGCTCATCTTCTTATGAGAAGAATTGTCACAATTTATAGTCATATGATTTCATTTGTTCATTTGTAATGTCCCCTTCTAGGCTCATGGTTAGTCCATCATAGAGTTCCTGTGGACTAGCAGCTTGATTAGGGAACTGGGGTTAGTTGGCATTGGAGGTTGTGTCGGTGGAGGAAAGATGGTTCGAGTTCAAAGGATCCAGTTGGCACCTTTAGAGTTGCCTAGTTTGATCTTGAGCATTAGTTACTATTTTTAGTAAGTCCGGGTTCAGTGTCGGTTCGGGGTTTTCAGAGTGGGGTCAGAAGCGTTTCGTTATGACCTTTCCGACAAGCTAAAGAACGTGGCAATCCGACACCGTTTTCATATTTATTTTAAAGTCCGAAGTTTAATATAATTATTTATTGGGACTTTACAAATAAATATTACATGGTCACTTTATAAAAATAATTTATGACTTAAAAGTGACCCTCTAGGAGGTGGGAGCCCATGGGAGTCATAAGGGGGATGGAAATTAAATAATGAAACAAATCCAAATTCCCTCCAAAAAGAGGCATTGGGTTTGGAGAGTTTATAAAAAGGTGCTGAAGGGCTCATTTGTGTTATGCTTGCTTTATGATATTTTCTTCTTGGGAGCTCTATTAGAGTTTGCTATTGTGAGGGTTTGAGGATTCGAACCAGAGGCTTGTGGAGACGGAAACCTCCATAGGTAACGACATTCTATAGGTGTTAGAGACCACCCAACGGTGCCATTGACGGTGGATGCATTCAGCATTCACATTGTGCTTGCAATGGAGTCATTTGGAGGAGTTTTGAGCCGATTTGATATATAGCATTTCTCTATTGTTGAGTGCAGATTTCAGAGGGTTTGAAGGTAATTTATTGTGTGGGCATTGTTCATAGCTGCTGTTTGCATTTTCAGCCATGGCTGTACTGCTCAAAGAGTAATGTGGGAGTCTTAGAGTATCATTTCCTCTTGTGGGTATGACATATTTTACATTGTGTGAGGTGTTTAGAGCCCATTTATATTGCTGATATCATTTATAAGCTCAATCTCATATTTTTTGGAGTTTGGAGTGATTCTGGCTATACCCAATTGCTGGTGCACTCTCAGCACATGTACCAAGTTGCATTTCTGGATATGGGTATGTCACGGTAATTCATATTCGGCTATTTTGCTATCTGGGTCTTTACTACTTTCTTTATATCTGTTGTACTTTTTCTGGGTTTTCTCTCTATGCTCTATATTGTATGCTTCGGCAACACATCTGCAGGAAAACTTAAAACCCCTTCTACATCCTTCTTGTCATGTCCCGATATTAAGACATTGTTTAAATTAAAGATTTAAACAAAGGTAATTCACCTTTCGTGAAATACGATATTTAGTCAATCTGAATGATAGAAATAATTGTGTATATTTGAGCAAACATATATTATTAATAATATATTTAACAACAAGAGTATATTATATTTATAAAAGACAAATATAAAAATAATATACAATATATAAATAAATATAATAATATAAATATATATAAATATTATTATATATTAAATATTATAATCAATACAAATATTATATTATTACTATATAATAATATAATGATCAATATAAAATAAATGTTAATATCATTATTGTTATATAATAGTATCATTAATAAATATTGATATAAGTATTAATATAAATATTAAATACTTATAATTATATAATCCAAATATTATTAAGTGGCTGTATAAAAGCAGCGGTCACTTTAAGAGTTTGGATCAATTATAATAATGCAGCGATTATTATTATCACAGCATTATCATATATAGATGCCATTACATATTAAAGTAAAAGGATACGATGGTCAGTAAAAAGGCTGCGAATGAGTTTAAAGTTAAACAGATATTAGTGTAAGGGAAAAGCAGCAATCTTAAGAGGTATGTCTATTCAATTGGAAGTGTGTGTGTCTCTTTAGGGAGATATATTAAGAATTTGTAAATTGCTTATGAGGGGTATCTATCACATGAAAATAGGATCTGATTTTAAAGAGAGAGAATAGAATAAAATATAGAATGAGAATATTTATTAAAAACGAATAGCCTAAGAATATTATAAGTTAACTTAGTAACAATCTAAGATTAGTCTTAGAATTGCATACAAGCAAAAAGAAGATACATTCCTCTCTACAATAGGAAATAACAGGAGCAGCATCATATACAGCCAAAGAATAATTCCAGGGCTCTGCCGCAGCCAGACACCATACACAGCAAGGTACGTCATAATACTCTTACTCCATTAATAAATGCTTTACCTGATTTGTATGCATATACCTTGCATCTAATGAATAATGTACTCTGATTTCTGAGAATAACTGTGTAAAAGATATCTTGGTTCAGATTCGAATAGGCATTAGGATTAATAAGTGTATTTCATGACTTAGTACTCTAAAATCGGCTCATTATGTTAATTAGAGTAATTCAAAGGTATGCCATATATCATTACTGTATTATATGCTTCATGATTACCTGAGATAGGGAATAATGCTTGGAAAACATGTTGAATCATGAGATTAACATATAACCTCATATGAGATGGTGAGTCTGAGATGTATAGTAGCCAACATGGGTATGTTTTGTCCCTTGTCTCAGTAGGTGCAATGGCACCCCTTGGACGAGTGGAAAGTGTCCCTTGTCTCAGTAGGTGCAATGGCACCCCTTGGACAAGTGGAAAGTGGCCCTTGTCTCAGTAGGTGCAATGGCACCCCTTGGACAAGTGGATATGGCCCTTGTCTCAGTAGGTGCAATGGCACCCCTTGGACAAGTGGATATGGCCCTTGTCTCAGTAGGTACAAAAAAGGTACCCCTTGGACAAGTGGAAGTGGCCCTTGTCTCAGTAGGTGCAATGGCACCCCTTGGACAAGTGGATATGGCCCTTGTCTCAGTAGGTACAAAAGGTACCCCTTGGACAAGTGGAAGTGGCTTTTGGCTCCAGTTGGTGAAGAAGTCACCCCTCGTGCCAAAGGATTAATAGTGGACCCATGATTGGCCAAAGGGCATCCTTTCACCTCATCTCATATGAAGTTAAGAGTTAATGCATGGATAGTGATGATAAATATATATATACTGATAGAGATCATGACATTAATGATAAAGAATATCATAGTGAACTTAAGAGGAATATATGAAATATAAGTGATAGAGAATGCATATTGAAAGTAATCACAAAGATTATGGATACAAGATAGGAAATGATAATTGATGTTAATTATTGAAAATCTAAAGGCAATGTTCTTATGTGATTGAATATATCATTTATCTATTGCTATAATTGAAATTAAGAAGGTTTGGTATAATAACGTTCTCTTTGCAAGTTGGAAATGTGTTCGAAGTTTTGAAAATGTTGACTTGTGACAAGGGGACATTACACTTCTCTCTAGTCTGAAAGAAAACAAAATAAAAATTAAAATAACACATAAAAAGATCATTAAAAAATACAAACAGGGATGACACATTACATCATTTGAGGGCATAGTTCCACAGAGTTTTGGGGCCAGGGACGGGGGGACGGCGGGGGGATGCGTTTCGGGGACAAGGGGTCTAATTTTGGGTGCGGCGGGGGAGCGGTGCGCTGAAATACGTATAGTACTTGAAAAATTAGTTATAAAAAGATGTATAAATATAGAAGCCTAAGGAATAACTTAATAAGTAAAGTTTAGAGTTTAAACATAGTGCAATGATTTATCATTTCATTGAACTAGTGAACATTGAAACAATGAAAATCAAAATATACGTAATTTAATAGACATTGGAACGAGAACTAGATGTTTCATAATTTGAATTTCATAATCATGATTCATAATTACAATCAACAATGTTCAAATTTCAAACTTCAAAAACAAAATAGTATATAGTAAATGCCAAAATGCCAAATGGTTAATGGCCTGATGCTTCTAATGATCTAATCATCCCCAAGCTCCATGTCAATCTCCTCATCACTAGAACTGCGGGACCCCAAATGCTCAAGCTCATCTAAACCAATACCAACCAGCCCTGTCTGTGTAGCATCCTCATCTATTTGTGCTGGCTCTTCTGGCTCTACATCCCATCTGGCTACTGGACTCTCCTTGTATGTAGTTGTGTTGCGGTCAATGAGATGCATGGCACTATGTACAGCCACAAGCTTCTCTGCCCTCCTAGAAGTAAGACTGTTCCTCTTAATTGAGTGGATGAAGCTATAAGTAGACCAGTTCCTCTCAGCAGCAGAAGAACTAGAAACCTGGGACAACAAACGAACGACTAGAGTAGTAATCAAAGATCTAGGCCCATGCATAGTCCACCACAACTTGGGGTCCTCCTGTGACATAGTCTCCAAATCTATCTTGGCCGCCTCTAAATATCCCCAAAGAGTGGCAAATTTTGTCCACTTAGTACGAAGCAAGCTGGCCTCTATAGGATCATACATTTTGTCAATGGCCTTCATGAACCCTCCCTTCACCTCAGCATCCTCTATAGGTGTGATTTTGCTAGGCCTATGCACGTACCACTTTGGGTTCAATGTAGAGGCAGTCATGTGTAAGGGAGTGTTGAGCTTCTCCCATCTACGCTGAATGATTGGATGAATATGCTTGATGTAGAAATTGCATTGTGGGGTCCTTCTCTCACACAATAGCCTTCATTTGATGAAGCATGGTGTTAGGTCTCAAAAATGCAGGTTACAAGTCCTAAGAGGATGCCAGGGCCTATGATCAGACTTGCAACGTTTTTGAGCTAACGAATGGAGTTAACCTATATGATTGATGACTCCCTGCACTTCAAGTTCTGCTAAACCTAGGGGGGTGGACCTTAATAGCTAAAGCAGATTAAGAATTGTATAACTTGGTTGAATTTATGGATCTATCCACAGTGGCATGAAGTGAAATAGATGAAGGCTTACTAACTCCTCCTACTGCAGTTTGAAATCTGAATGTATGGATAGGACTTTTATAAAATTCTAAAATGGAATGGGTATGACTAGTGCCTACTTCTGTTGGGCTAATAGAGTCAAGAGGTGAATGATATATGATTTACTTACTGGCTACAATTTGAATTGCTTGGACTGTTTGCACCTTGTACAAACGTGCAAGAATGTAACTATCAGACTCTTCTTATCGATCCAAATGATCCTCACCAGGTTGCTGTGATTAATTAATAGGAAAGTTTAATCCCTCTTTGAAGGAACCAGTTAACTGAATCACACAGAAGCAGCAAGTGTGCCCTGACAAATCAAATATACTTCTGATTTGAACAACAAAATGGAATCAAAATGGAGACAGTATGATAATTATATCGATTATAGGGCTCTTCTTTAACTATCCAAGTGATATCTCCAAATTACTGTGATCTATTAAAAGGATATTTAATTCTTTGAAAGAAACCAATTAATGAAACCACACAAGAACAACAAATGTGTTTTGATAAATCGAGTTTCAACACTTCAATTTAAATAATATGAAAGCACCAATCTGGAGACAGCCAAATAATTGGATTTAAACAAGAAGCAATTGACACCAGTGTTGGATCATTAATTTATGAATTCTTCTCCATTACATAATTTCACAAGATTTTGCAATACATATCATGAGATTCTGTTGAGGCAACTGATCAACTGATGATTTCCTAACCTACTACTACTTCTGATTCCCCCTTTTCTTCTGATTTGCATCTCTCATATATATATTATGTGATTTTAGGGTTGTGACCCTTCATATTGGTGCAACCTTTCATTGTTTTAATTATCTTTGGCAATAATAAAATATTTGACTTTAATCTTCACCTTTGCTTCATAAGGATTAATTTTAATAATAATCATTATTATCTCTTCCTTTCTAGCAACTTTCATCTGTAAAGCATTCCTTAGGTAGAATAATTGCTTGCTCAGTTAATTCTTCGGAAAAGCATTTTATCTCCAAGTGAAGAATTTTGACTATAATTACTAAAATTTCACTTGATTATGAGCCTTGAGTAAAATAATTATTCACCCTATGAGATTTATATTTTATTCTGCATAGTCTTCATTTTACATTTCTATTTACACCTCGGAAATGTGCATACTAAATTTTACCCTGATGATGTTCATGCTTTCTTTCATCACTTTATTGGGTTTTAGGAGAGACCATACTTTGGGTCACGCTGATATGCAGATTTTAGGGTTTTATGCATTTATTCCACCCCCTTTCATTTTCCCACACCTTTCTGCCCGACTTCCTCAGCTCATGCTTCAGCTTTCTCCAAGGATCTCTCCATCTTTTTCTCTGAAAATATTTTGCCTTGCGAATCACTATTGCTTAAAATATGATTTCTGTAGTTTTATTGTCTTTCAAATATTTGCTTGATATCCAGGTTATATTTTGTCCATCGGCATATCGGTGGGACTCCACATATCATCACCCCGATGCCCCTTAATTTCATCGATATATGTTATGCATTTGATAATTCATGGCTATATCGAGCCATCGGCGGAATGCAAACATTTATCCCACCGATGCCCATGTGTTTCAACAATGCGTTTGCTTTCACATACCAGTGTGGCTCCAAATGCAATCATAATATATGTAGTGACAACCATGCCTACATTATCCTTGAATCTTTCCTTACCATCAGAAGTAAAACGACATATCTGGTCATCCCGAATCGTACTCCATATTGTGAATTGGAATATCCATTGATCCACAGATACTACATTGGTTGCCAAGCAAAGACAACTTCAAATACGAAAAGCTGCAGAAACTCCTACTAATGATTTTCCTGCCCTACACGGAATCACAATGATACCAGACCTTGCTCTACCATTCGAAAACATTTTACCAAGACTTTTTTCCTAGTAGGGTCGTGGTTGTGTCTGGGCTTTAACTCCATATTCAGGTCAGGGTTGGTAGTATCATTTCTGAAATCATATTCCTCTAGCATAGGATAATTTTAAAGCATTTGGTAGGCAACACTGTTTCACATTCTCAACCTGAGAGGAATTGATCTCAAATGAATGCGTTTCTTTTTTATGTTGTTTGTACTTTGGTGGATATCGGCCTATCAGTGGGACCCTAAATCTAGTCTCGCCAATATGTCGAGTCTTGTTAGGTTTATCTTACTCTCCTGCGCAAGCCATCGAACTTGGCTTTATAACTGCCATTGCATTTATTCTAAGATTTCTTAATACTTCACAAATATCCTTGATCAAGGCTTGCATTTTGGCAGGCAAGGGAAGAGGTGGCATCAAAGGTTATGAAATGACTTTTGCACCAGTTTATTGTATCTTCTTCGAAGTTTCTAAACTCTTCTAAACTAATCCATTTTACGTTATGCATCTGACCATCATTGCATTCTCTGATAAGATGTCTCTATTCTGCCAATTGGTATGTGGTTTGTCCATGCTTCTACATTTTGCAAGCACATCTATTAGAACATTTGTAGCGATAATGCTTCTGATTTGCCACCCGTCCTAAGATTTTCAATCTTTCTCTAAAAGGGACCAAAGAATCTAAAGCAAAACCTTTTACTTTTTCAATTTCATCATCCATCAATTTCTGGATACCTTCTTGAAAATAAGCAGTGGTCTCTTTTGCATAGCTATCGGAGAGCTTAAAATAGAACACAATACTTATCCCTTCACCATCACTTTCTCCCAGGAAAATTGCAGCTGCATAAGATGGAATCTGGATATTTACAATCAATATGGGTGGCATTTTGCCACTTGAATCAAAATCGGGAAGTTCCACATGTGCAATATGATCAATTTTTCTCTGACATTGAAAAACATCTACACCAAATGGGTAATATGCTGCATAATTTGGTGCAATCTCTTTTTTCTTGTCCTTGAAAAAATTTTCACCACGAAGCTTGAACGAAGAAGGTTCAATTTGTGACCAAGGTCTTGGCATTGCTTTTGCTGCTGAACAAAATGGAACCTGTGATCCTGCTTTAGGCCTCTCTAGAAATTTTATTGAAGAAAGAAATTAGGGTTCTCATGCCCATCTGTTGATTGACGCTTGAAGGATAGCTTTATCATTGATGCCTTTTTCTTGGTTTTCAAAACATCCATTTTGTGTGTGTGTTGCGATCATTACAAACCATGAGATGACATCTCTTTGAGGTAGACATAGCTCATGCGCCCTAATGGGAATGGCAGGACGTTGGCAAACTTGTGGAGTCTTGTCTTAAACCTACAAATGCATTCGCTTGAAAGTTTCTAACACCTTTTCAACAAATTGATAACTGTGTATACCCTTCAGTCATTGCAATCCTATGGCCTTTTTAAAAAATTTAACAGGTTCAACATATTAGAGGATGGTCTTCGTTGATATAATGCATGGCGCTGCATTCTGATTCTCCATAAGTTCCATTTGATTTCTTAGCTTTCCCTACTTTTCAAGATTGAGAGATGTAACATTTTCATCAATGAGATTATTGCCAGACAGGTTGAGCGAATTTGGATCTTCAGATTTGGATATTTCTCCTACAGAGGCAGTGCCACTCGTCATATTTGAAAGGAAAACATCAGTACTAACATTTGCCATTGTGAGAATTGAAGAGGGCTCTCGAATATTATCATCTCCAAGAATCATTCCATTTTCTTCTCCTTGGATGTTATAATTAGAAATGACGCCTTCCTTGGCCCTATCTTCTTTGCATAACATATTTGCAGAGTGAGCATGGTCCGTAAGATTACCAAACTGTTGATGCCGATTGTCAGGGAATTTGCATCGCATTCAGTTCCATGCTTGCTAGTTGCTCAATATTGGAATCTCTGGAATCTTCTTCAATGCTTAAGGGCTTAACCACTTGAAGCCAACTCTTTTCTTTTGTTGAAAATCAAATTCTGGCATCATGATGTCTTGACCCTTCAATAGGTCCTGTGTGACACAAGTTGGGTCCCCTTGTGGGCCCAACTAAAAAAAAAATTTCATTTTTGAAATGGGTTTTCTGCTAAATTGATCTGGAATTGCCTTAATATGCTCCTGAGGTGAGAAAATGAAATGGGTGGTCACCGAAATTCGTTTTTCTGACATTTTGTACAGTGATCAAAACTGGTTAAGTAGCCTCGAAAATTGCCTTGGAAAACTGATCAAAACTTCTCCCGGAGTGATAAAAATGCACAGGCTTGTAGAATTTCGTACCAAGAATCCAGTGCAACAAATGGTTTGGAAAGATCTATCCTGAAGTGCAAGATATTTACTGTCAAAGTAGCCCTCTTGGTCTTTTTTGAAACTGCACTTGTTAAAACCTAATTAGGGCTCACCAGCTTGTCTCCTTGAAAAAATATCAAATCTGATTTTGGGAAGCTGCAACTTGGGGATTAGCTCATTTAGGTACAATGAGTATGTGTGCAAGAGGATTCTTCACCAGTCATCTTCTATCATGAAATATTAAGGGCCAAAGTTGACCTCTATAACTTTCTAGAAATGCAGATGTCAAAACTGAACTTTCTACATTTGCTTTTGATTTTGAAAAAATAGCAAACGAGACGCTGGGGTTCTAAGAACTGGCATGAAAGTACATTATCATGAGGGGAATACGAAACATTGATTGGTTTGTCAGGATTATCATTCAGCTGCTAGATATTAGCCTCCAAAGTTGGCTTCCCAGGCTGATTTCACATTGTGCAGGTAGCAAATTTCCTCAAAACCCTTCAATTTGGCACTTCAAAACCCAGTCAAATCTCATAGTAGGAAGCTGAAATCAATCATGCACACTCACATATGATAGATGAACATGGTTGCAAAGTGATTTTGCATGAAACTGAGCAGGCTTAAAATTATGGCTCTCCAAAGTAGGCCACTTGAGCATATTGTGCAAGTGCATTTCTGAGTACTGAAATTGATTTTTACATCATGGGATCCTGAAATTTTTGCAAAAATTGGTGGGAAATTTCAGGTCCCAACACATGGAATCAATGCACTCATATACCTCTCCAAGGGAATGTGCATTAGAATCCCCAAATCTAATAACAGTGAGGGCTGGATGAATGATGGAGACAATATATTTGGCATCAGCACAAAAGACATCATTCGTCACCACCTCCTTAACCCTCAATCCCCTCAGTGTCTTCGACTCAGGCCATCGGTTCCATTCTGTTGTCATTACCATTAGTCGCAATGCCTCTTGCAACTCAAGCATCCTCTCCAAGAGAATAAAATATGATGCATACCGAGTCTCTACAGGCTTTAGGAATTCCTTCTTGGAGAAGGACTTGAAAAGTGCATGTGAAGTATGGTGGTTGCAAATAAACATCTGCACATCTCTAGCATCACTGACAATTGATTTGATCCAACTGATTTTACCCATGTCCTTAAGTGCATTATTCATAGCATGCACATAAGGAGTCCACCAAATATGTCTATAGGCTGCCTCAATCAACTTCCCTGCAGCTTTACACATGGGCCGCATCTGTCACTACCTGCACCACATTTTGTGGCCCAACCTCCTCTATAGCATCCTTGAGGAGCTGGAATTGATAATGGGCATCCTTGCTATGTCCTAAACAATCAATAGCCCTAAGGAAATAAGGGCCAACTGTAGATGAAACAATGATATTGATGAGTGGACGTTGCCTAATGTCCGTCAACCCATCCATGACTATGCTGCATCCACTTGTGACTTAGATTCTCTTCATCTTCTCCATCAAAATATTAATCTTGGAATAGTTTTGATCCAAGATTGTTGTCCTAAATTTCGTCTCCCCTGGTGGCACATATGATTGTCATGCCCTTATTATCTTTGACACAGTTTCCTTATAATAAGGAGAGCGAGCCACATGGAATGGAATGCCATTGGCAAAGAAGAATTTGCCAATGGCATCATTTGCCTCATCCTTTGCTTGCACATTGAATAAATTTGCCAATGGTTGTGAAGATGCCATCTTACGTTTCCCCTTAGGCTCTGCTACACTTGAACTGAATGGATTTGGTGGCCTTTGACTCTGCAAAGTAGAAGTAGAAATCTGATCACCCCTACTCCTTTGTGGCAACATAACAGATGTGGGTACTTCATCCTCATTACAATCCTATAATTTTTAAAATTCAACCTTGTACTTCAAGTTACGTTCCACAACACTGCATACATCTACACCTTTGCCTTGAACAAGAAGAAAGTGAGCATTAGTTCTTGTAATGCTTCCAAACCATGTAAGATCACACATGTTGCACTTCCATTTTCTAGTGCCCCCCTTTGCCCCAGGGTTTGCTGCTATCTTAGTTGCATATTGTTTGAAAGGTGCTTTTGGATCAAAGGGGCCGTTGGCCCATTTTTCAAGGACTCGTGAAGGGCACCTATCATTTTTAGTTTTACTCCCAACGGAACTTGTGTTAGTTTGAGACTTAGTATTTGAGGCATGTTCACCCTCCCCTCCTATTTCAAAATCAGGATCATCAGATTGAGATGAGTCATTTTCACTTTGAACTTCAACCTCTCTACCCTCATCGTCACTTCTGCTGTGTGAACTCATTATGATGATGATGTTGCAAAAGAAAATCAAAAAAGTTAAAACAATGTTAAGAAAAAAAATGAAAATCAGAAAATCAGACCTACATGCTACAATGTTACAAAAAATAATAATTTATAAATTAATTTTTTTTTTCAGATATTCATATTTTGTTAGATGTTGTAGTTGCAACTGCCCTGTTAGACATGTATGCAAAATGTGGAAGCATAGACAAGGCACGTGAACTGTTTGACAGAATGCCTCAAAGAAATGTGGTCTAATGGACTGCAATGATTGCAGGATATGCACAAAATGGATTTGTTGAAAAGGCTTTAGAAATATTAAAGCAAATGCAATTGGCTGGTGTAAAGCCAAATTCCACAACCTTTGCCAGCTTCCTCCTTGCCTGTGTCAAAGTGGGAGCTTTGGAATAGGGTATGGACATCCATCAAAACATAAAGGATAGAGTAATTTTGTTAGATGTAGTTGCAACTGCCTTGTTAGACATGTATGCAAAATGTGGAAAGCATACATGTAAAACTGAAGGTAAATCCTATTGCAAAGCATACATGTAAAATTGAAGGTAAATCCTATTGCATACATGTCTAACAGGGCAGTTGCAACTACATCCGACAAAATTCCTCTATCCTTTATGTTTTGATGGATGTCCATACCCTATTCCAAAGCTCCCACTTTGGCACAGGCAGGGAGTCTCATGGACTACAACGATTGCAGGATATGCACAAAATGGATTTGTCGAAAAGGCTTTAGAAACTTTTTTTTATTTTAATTTTTTATCAGTCTCCCGACTGAATGCCTCAAAGAGATGGCATCGCGTGGGATGCATCCCACACGATGACATCTCTTTGAGGCATTCAGCGCTGTCAATAAAAAACAAAACCCTCACCGAACGGCGAAAGACCAGATTTGCAAAAAAAAAATATTAAAAACGGAAAAGTGAAAACCCTCACCTGTTGGACTGATTCAATCGACGGATTCAATGCCCAGCTCAAAGAAGACTTCTAGACTCCATGCCTGATGGTGAAAAAATAAAATAAAAAATGAAAACAACTGATAACTTTTAGGTTTTAACTTTTAACTTTTGATTTAAAAAAAAATAATTTTTTAATGCATTTCGGGGGGACACCTGGAAGTCTTCGGGACGTCTAGAAGTCCCCCCCAAAGCGAGACATTTCGGATTCGGCGGGGAGACGGGGGGTGATGGGGGACGTTTCCCTGATGTCTCCTCATCACGGAAACGTCCTCGTCTCCGGGACGACCCTTTTCCAGGGGGGGACACGTCCCCATGGAACTATGTTTGAGGGGATCTAACTTGGGTCTAAGAAAGCAGACTTGGTGTGAATTTAAAATATCCTTTGACTTATGTCTTGTAGAGATCTAAGGTAAAAGGAAGTCTATTGAAAGAAATGGGACCACTTTACAAATGACGTCATTTATGGAGGAGAATAATGAACTATATAGTTTTATGGATTTACCTTCAGTTTTACAAGTGAGTTGAAACTTGAGAATAATAAGTATTTGGAGAGTATCTTTACATAAGATATAAGGAACTTGATGGTACTACTTTCTTATACCACTTCTATTCTTTTTTTTTGATAATATAATGATGGATCTGTTGGAAATGTTGTCATTGACGTCAAAGGTGCATGGATAAGATGGTTGTCATTGATGTCAAGGTGCATGAACAAGATTGTTGTTATTGATGTCAAAGAGTTTGTTGTGGAGATTGTTGGATCAGTTGTCCAAGATGTATGGACGAGAATGTCAAAGTATTGTCGTTGATGTCAAAGGAAGAATGAAGAGATTGTCAAAGGACGTCATTGATGTCAAAGGATGGAGTATGTTCAATGAATAAGATACATGGTGATACCGAGAGATGCAGAAGACATGGTGTTAGTGACAAGAAGAATGCAAATGACCAATATATCATCATCATCATATTACATTCAATGGTTGTTATGGTTTTTATGATACGTCTCTATTTGAGACTATTTGGTGAATAATAAACACATTGATATGGGCGATTATGATCAAGTTTAAATTAAAGATTTAAACTTGGTATTTGGGTCGACTTACCTTAAGTGCCAAGGAAGGATTGAAGTTAATTGTTAATACAAACAATTCATGTTCAAGGCCGACTTCAAAAGGAGGATTAAAAGTTTATTGCTGTTGATATGGGCCAACCCATATTAGAGTTTAAAGTTTGACAAAGAATAAATATTTAGTGAGGCCGACCTCTTCCCATAATGGAGCGCTCAATGTAATAAGACAAAATGTGTTATGTTTTATATTAATATTAGTGGTGCGATTTACATGTTATAAAGTGGCCGACCTCTCAAATGAAGCGCCACATATAATAAGAAAACTCTTATGGAAAAGATGACCAATTAGCAACAAGTGATGAGGTGCGATCAATATAAAGGGATGTGATTTCATTCTAAGAGGAATTATTAATATTTAAAAGTGCAGCGATTTGTTTATGAGGAGGTGCATGATAATTAAAGATTGTATCTTTAGAAAAAGACATAGCTATTCATTAAGGATGCCTCTCTTAAGAGGATATAAAGTAAGGGAAGGAGTGCTTAGAAGGCAAGCAATTTAAATGATTTATTTCTGAGATAAGAGCAGATATAAAGAGAGAGAAGGGGCAGAAGTATGAAGTGCAAATCTGATTTGTTTTGAAAGGAAGTGTGTGATAATATGAGCGGAAATTTATGTGAAGATATTGCCATGTTACAATCAGTTTTGAGTGAAGAAGTTGTGCATGATTTGAATCAGATTTGAAGGGAAGAAAGTGTGATCAGATTTGAGAAAGAAAGTGTATATTGTTTTGTGAAGGAAGAGCAGTGTATGTGAGTAAATCTGATTTGCAAAGATAAGACTTACATCATTCAGAATCAGAAGTAGTAATCAGATTGTGAGTAAAGGAGAACGATATCATCCATTGAAGAATTAGTAGGTTGGTGCCTAGAGATTGGTGTCTCTTATTGAGTTGGTGCTCAGTTGTGAGGGTTGGTGCCTATAGATTCTACAAGTGGGAATTGGTGTCTCCAGTGGGTTGGTGCTCACAAAAGAAGAATTGTAAGAGAAGTAGGTTGTTGCCTACAAAAGAAGAATCAATACATATATAAGCAATATTTTGTCGTGGTTTTCTCCCGCAAGGGTTTCCACGTAAAATCGTGTGTTCTCTCTTTGTTCATAATTGCTAGATCTTACATGTGTGATTTATTGTGATTGGTTAAAGTTTGAAAAAGTTTTAATATATACTGATTCACCCTCCCCCTCTCCCTCCCCCTCTCCCTCTCCCTCTCAGTATAACCGTGTGCTCATCAGGATCTATTGGGGTCCTCACTTAGGAAGAGAAGATAGGTGTGAATACACACAAAGATAACAAGAGAAATGCTCTAACACACCAGAAAAAAGGGAATACTTAAACAACAGAGAAGATCCAGAAGCTCTTCTAACCTCATATCAACTACAAAAGTACATTGGGAACCCCCAAAACATCATTGGTCCAAAACACCAAGCCAAAAAAACTCCAAACAAGCTACTGACCTATCCACAAAAAGAAAAAGGTGATACATCCCACCCCAAAGGGGGCAACACATTACTGGAGGAACCAATTGAGCAAAAAAGATCCCAAGACAAGGATCAAACTCAAGAAACAATGATTGATCTCCTTCTCTTTTGAGAAAGGGGAACCTCCATGGTCCATTGGGAGCTAGAGCTGATGTGTAATGTCCTGTTCTAGGTTCTTGAAGCAATTTTCTGAATCTTGCAAATTCAAACTAAACCCTAGGACTGAAATCTGATTTCTTATTTGCACTCTTGTAATATAGCTTTGCCAATTATGAAATATGAATAACAAAATACAATTTGACAATGGAACAAATAGATGATGGCAGCCTTTCAATGTGAATTACAATCAGAGAATGCAAATTACAATTATAGCAATGGATAACTCAGATCTTGCTGTTACATATCAGACTATGCAATTCATTCATTACATCAACAATCATGGCTAATGACAGCCAGTACAAAGAGTATAAACTGCTGTGACAATTCAGAGATGAAGTGACATTACAACATACCAATTGATGATCAATTACAATGCAAGAAGGTGGCAGTACTGCTGTAGCAAACTGATCCCCTTGTATGGTGAAATGCAATTGCTAAACTAATCACTGCCTACAAATTGGCTCCTCAATAGCAGATCGCTACCCTTTATGATGATTCGCTGCCTCTTGTTGCATGAATCGCTGTCTCCAAAGTATGTCCGCTGTCTTGAATATGCAGATTGTGTAGGTCGATGAGCATCAGGCCCGGCGAATTCCTTCAAAGATGAAATCGCACCAAAGCTAGCAATCTTCAATGGCGGCGGCTAGGGTGCTATGCAAGATGAAGTGGCTGCTGTCAAAACGGAAATATAACATGTGCTAGATGTATGATCTCCTCGGCAAATTGGCGCTCCAAGCTAGATGCAGATCGGCGCCTATGGAATATGCTCTTCCTTTGCAATTTGACGCTCAAGGAATATGATCCAATGTCTTCAACAAATGCAAACAATTCTCAAGCTTCCAAATTCGAATGATGAATCTATGAAGCTCAAACAAATCTCCAATGAAGTGCAAATGCGAACTTTGTATGAATCCACCTCTAATGATGCAAATTGGGTTTTCGTCCAATTCCACCGATGCAATTGAATTGCCAAGCAAAAATGCCAAAGTTTGCAAAAGATTCGTGATGCCGAAATGAGACTCCAAAGCCTTCTTTTATACTTGGATCTTCGATGAGGCCGACAATTCAAATTAAAGATTTGAATTTTACTTTTCCCTCCTTTCAAATTGAAATCACTTTCATTATTTATTTCTCCAAGAAGGGTGCCCAAAGCAAAGTATTATTTTATTATTTTTTAAAAATATTTTCCTTCTCCAAGGGTGAGCGCTCCAACATGAAATTATAAAATATTATTACTTTTTTCCTCTTCTCAATTTGGCGCACAATTCCAAGAACATGTATTATTTTTTATTTATTTTTTCCAACTCCAACACAAGCACTCAAGTTAAATAATATTAAAAATAATATTATTTAATTTATTTCCTTATTTTCTCATTCTTGGGCATTATAATTAAATAATAATAAAATATTATTATTTAATTCAATTAATTGTTTTTCTTTTGATAATTAATGCGAAATTGCATTAAGTCATTTTTCATCCTTGCCAATGAAATTTGTTGAGCCAACGTTCCGTTCTTCAAGCCTTTGAACAACATTATCTTTTCCAATCCTTAGTTCAACTAGAATATTCCCTTGTTTTGACGAATTAGCCTACAGGAATGATGATAGGCTAACTCCATTCTCTATTTGGTGATCATGTTGGAAGTGGGGACATTACATGATGGCTTCCAAAGCTTCCATTTGCAACCTTTCCTCCTCCATCCTATGCCCTTTGCGTTTCTTTGGTTTTTTTCTAGAGGTTTTTTGCTTCTCGGAACCCCTAGACGATCCTCAACTTTTGAAAGGGGGCGAAGGGGGGGGGGGGTCAATCCTGGTCGCCCAGAAAGTCCTCAACCAACCAATGCAAGTCCTCCTTGCCAAACAAACCCTGATTATAACCTATCACCACACAGCTATCACTTGGCATAGCCTCGCCAAGCCTATCAGCTAAGGCAACCAAAACTTTTGAGACCTTTGCAAGCTTCAAAGGGAGCTTAAACGGAGAGTTAACGAAACCTCTCTCACGATCCACCATGAAGCATCTACGGTTCTTCCAAATAAAACCTTCATTAGGCAAGCTTGCTTTCTGTACCCATTGATGAAGCTGAAGAGAAGGACTAGAGGGATGCGATCTGCAATCTAAAAGCTTGTGACCAAGCTTATTGCATTAAAAGCATCTGAAAGGGAGGCCTTCAAAATGAAGATATTGCAGCCAAGAACCCTGCCCATAGAGAACTCAAAGGAGTGATACAAGGGTTTAGAGAAATCTGCAATAACACAAACCCTCACAGAACTGTTGTGAAAACCATCTTGCTTAGAGTCAAACCTCATGAACTCCCCGATTTTTTCCAATGAGCATCATGATCATAGCTTGATTTCTTAGATCCAAGGGAAGCCTATTAAAGTGGATCCAAAGAGGGATGCTAGTAATAATTTCAGCTGTGGGATCAAAGAAAGGTGTTATTGATAGAAATAAACACCAAACCTTCCAAAAAACCAAAGGCCTTACAAAGTCATGGTCTTCATTTGATTGAAACAAATTCTGAAAGAAGTCCTTGGAGAGCAAGGCCATGGTTGGGCATTCGCTATTACTCCAAATAGTCCCCATCCTTTTGTTAATCTCAGAGATCAACGATCTGTTGTACAAAAATTTGCACACAAAAAACTTGCATTCCCATTCTTTAAAAAACTACTCCAAACATTCCTTAGGTAACACTAGATCAAAAGCTTCCTCATCCAACTTAACTTCCCAAGGGAAAGAGACATGGGAGGAAGAGCTTTTCCATCTTTTTCTGCTCCCATAGGAGAAACAACATCTACCGTACCTTCCTCCCCCTTAACCTAATGTCGAGCCACAATCGAAGACACCTTGACCAAGACAAGAGAGAGGGACAGCTATTACCAGAAGACAAATGAGCCCTATAATACTCACCACAGTTGTGAAATGGACTAGAAATATTTTTGCACCTGGAATAAACAATACAATTTGCAAGACCTTCCATAGGAAGAATCCACCAAACACCCCCCGTCTAATGAGGCACAAATGACAGATCTTGTTGCTGATTAGGAGTGATGAGCCCTTTACTTGCAACATGCTGTAATGTCCCCTTCTAGACTCATGGTTAGTCCATCATAGAGTTCCCGTGGACTAGTAGTTTGGTTAGGGAACTGGAGTTAGTTGACCTTGGAGGTATTTGTCGGTGGAGAAAATGTGGTTCGGATTCAGTTTTCTCAGTTGGCACCATCTGAGTGGGCTCAGATTGCTCTTGGTCATTACTTACTATTTTTAGTAAGTTTGGGGTCAGTGTCGGTTTAGCATTTTCAGAGTGGCATCAGATTCGTCTCGTCCTAAGGTTTCTGGCGAGCTATAGATCACTTCATTCCGACACCGTCTTCATATTTATTTTAAAGTCCGAAGATTTATTAATGTTATATTGAATATGGACCTTATAATATTTGGGGAAAAGTGACTTATGAGAAAATAAAGACATAACTTTAAGTTGTGACCTTGGGCGCCCTTCCCTAGGGAAATAAAGTTGATTTTAAATGTAATTCCCTCCTAAAAGCCCAACGCCCATCTTGGAGGGAGATAAAAGGTGAAATTAGAGCTCATTTACATTATGGTTGCTTTATAATATTTTCTTATAAGAGCTCTACTAGGGTTTGAGGGTTTGAGCATTTCGAACCAGGCTTTTGGAGATGAAAACCTCCATCAATGACGACATTCTACAGGTGTGCAATACCACCCAAAGGTGTCATTTGAGGTGAATGCATCCAGTGTTCACATATGTGCTTCAATGGAGTTCTGAGATGAAGATTGGGAGCGGATTTGCTACATCGATCACCAGTGAAGGAGTATTCTGATTTTCTAAGAGATTGTAGGCAGATTTCAGTGTGTTAGAAGTGAGTTATTGCTGTTGTGTTGAACTCCCTTGCTGGCTGTACATTCTAGTTGGGCCGTACCTTGTCTTGGAGGTGATTTTGGCATTATAACTTCATTATCTTTGCTTAATACTTGGCGTGAGGGTTCTTATTGGTGGTGCAACAACTTTAGAAGGAGTGCAGACCTTTTTTGAGACTCTTTTCTGCTATTCATCATTGGCTGGGCCGTACATCCTCACCTGGAGGGTCGTGGGTCTTCTGGGGGACTCATTTCTTGGTTTTGGGCAGCTGTATTTCTTCTCTTTTGGGCGTCTAGACCCCTTTTCTCATTGTAATCACTTGCACATCAAATATTATCAATACATCTGGAGTTTGGAGTGATTTCTAGCCATACCCATTGCTGGTTCGGCTACAACTGTTGTATGAAGTTTCAAATCTCAACATGGGTATGTGTTAGTAATTGTTTATTGGCCATTTTGCTAACTGGGTATCAATTAGTTTCTTCATATTCCTTGTACTTTTTTTGGGTTTTCCATATATGCTCTTTATTCTATGCTTTGACAACACACATCTGCAGGAAAACTAAAACTCCTCCTGCATCTTCTCTCTAGTCTAAAAGATCACACTAAAAATAAAATAAAACACATAAAAAGATCTTTTAAAAAAAAAACAAATAGGTACGGCACATTACAGTGGTATTAGAGCAGTGATTTTGCCATCCTGTGAGGTTGAAATCAGACATGCAGAAGGAGAATGAGACATGCAGCCGGGTGCTGATAGATATTACTTTAGATAGAGACAGGGTACAAGAAATCCACAGAGAACACATAATCCACAGTTAGTGCAACTAGAGAACCCAGTGCCACAAATAGATCCATTTGATACTTATACAGAGATTGTAGCTGTTGAGGAGCAACCAGTGGTATTTTATAGTTAGGAAGATCTCGAGGTTCCAAGAACAAATCCCTTTTCTGTTGTACTCCCAGAACAACCTGAAGGAATGGGAGATAGGGAGATTGGAGAGCCTAGCACCAAAGATATCCTTAATGACTTGGCTAGAGGACAAGAACAGATTATTGCTAGCATGGACAGGTCTCAGTTGACACTTACACGGCTTCTTGGCCGATTATTTCCCGAGTTGGATGAGGTTGAGGATGACGGAGACCGATATATATTCCGGAATGACAGAAACAGTGACAGGAATGATAGGAATAGAGATTGGAATGACAAGAATAGAGACCGGGATGACGGGGATAGACGCAGAGACCGAGGTAATGGAGATCGGAATGGTGACAAAAATAAAGGGAATGGAGATGCCTAAATGGGACGCTACACAGGTAGAGTTTCAGGATGAGATCTTTAGAGATTGGCAGGCTTCTAGTGCAGAGTTTCGGGCTGAGATGACTTTCAGGGACTATTAAAATCTCAGGATGAGACACAGACCCAGAGGGGGTAACAGGGAGTAGAATAATGAGCTACAGAAGAAAGTCAGCAAGATGACTTTACCCTACTTCGATGGTTCAGGAAAAACTTCAGCAAGAGCTTGGGTCCAAAAGTTGGACAGTTATTTGCAGATCAGCCCAATGCCAGAGACTGATGCCATCACATATGTGGCCTTACACTTGGAGGGTAGTGCACACAAGTGGTGGAGCAATGGGAAGGTAACTCTGGGACATGATTGGATCACATCTTATGTAGAGTTCTTATGGACCTTTCAGGATCTCCAAGAGGATTGGAGAAGTGGCTTATGAGTTGGAACTTCCAGAAGGTAGCAGGGTACATTGTAATGTCCCCTTTCCTATAGGGTTAGTCTATACTTGGTTCCCGTAGACTAACCAATGTGGTTAGGGAACTCTAGGAGTTCATTTTGTCGGTTTCTGACATTCTGGCTAGGACTTACTATTTTTAGTAAGTCGGGAAGTTGGCTATTTTGGGAAATTCATTATTGGAGGTGGAGCGTTTCGATGAGACTTTTCCAATGGTCTATTGCTCGTTAGATTCCGAGTCTGTTTACCCTTCCAATTTAAAGTCCGTAAATTCATATTTATATTTAATTGCTTGGACTTTATATTAAAGTGGCGACTTAGTGGAAATTATCAAAAAGGCAAAAATAAGTCACCCATGGACTTGGACACCTCATGAGGGGAAAAATAAAATAAAAAATTAAAAGTTATTTCCCTCTCAAAAAAGGGTTACCCCTCAAGGAAGGATTATAAAGGCAAAAAGTAAAAAGCATTATTCATTCTTGATATTACATTTTATGAGACTTTGCTCTGCTTTCTTCCAGCCAATGAGGGTTTGAGGGATTTCTTCCAGCCAGGGCTTTTGGTGATGAAAACCACCATTGGTATCAATCTTCCGTAGGTGTGAAAGATCACCTAAGGGGATTTTGGGGCAGCCATACACAGTGGCTGTAATTGTGCTTTAGTTGGATACACATTTGATGGAGTTTCTGAGAGGGTTTGAGATACATCTTCATAGTTTTGGTGTAGCTGAGAGAGCAGAGAAGGGACTGATTTTATTTGCAGATTTGAGGAGGGTTTGGACTGTTTCCCCTCTTTTCCTTGCTGGTTGTACCTCCTTGACTGGCCGTACCCTTCTTGTTGGCCGTACACTTTGGCAGCTCACATTGGAGTTCGTTGGGGCTGATTCCTTGTTGCATTTGGATCGATTTTTGGCATATGGGCCTATGCTATTACTGTAGATTGTTTTCCTCGACTTGCTAATGTATTTAAGGCAAAACTCCATGTTCATGTTGCTGGTCTATCAACAACAGAAATTCGAAGATGCTTATTTTGAAATGGGTATGTGATGATAAATCATTTTATGCCATTCTATGAACTGGGTCTTGATTATTTAGTTCATATCTATCATAGATTTTTTGGGTTTTAGTTGCATGTGATCTTTCTTTGTATTCTGGCATACACATCTCAAGAAAACGAAAACCCCCTTCTGCATTTTCTATCTAGTTTTGAAAGATCATAGAAAATGTAAAAAATATAACATTAAATAAAGATAAATCAAAAGAACAACAGGTGCAGGGTATTACAGTGGTATCAGATCTGGTGCATCTTGCCATCCGGTGTTGATCAGTTTATATGAGTGACGGAAGAAGAGTTTACACTAGACCCACCCCATATTGGCATCCACCCAAGGTTCTAGAAGGTGAAATAGTTTCCGGTATTGGGTACGGACAGGAACTCTTCCAGTGGCAGTGATAGCATAGCAGGTAGTATGGGGGATAGAGGACCAGACCAGCCAGAGAGTCCTAGCGCAAAAACAGAAAGGAAGTTTGATATTATGCTTGATATGATGTCCTAGCTCCTTGGGAAGTTTAACCAGGGAATTCCAGTAGTTCACACCAATACCACACCCGGAGGTGAGACCAGTGGCTCTAACGATGGTCACTGCAGACATGCAGGACAGGGTAGTGGATATGCAGGACAAGGTGGTGGACATGCGGGACAGGGTAGTGGACACGCGGGACAGAGTGGTATGCACAACACCAGGGTTACCCCCGGATTGGTTACTAGACCCCTACAGCCGACTTTTCCGCGTAGAAAGGAGGTAGTGGTTCAACAGGAACCAGAGTTTTAGCTTCCCATGACAGATGATGTTTAGATACAGCATTTAGAGTACATGACATTGGCTCTAGATATCAGAGAGATGCTGACATTCAACCAGTATATGAACCAGAAAAGACAGAGGGGAGCTATGATGGGTCGAGGAGATTACAGAGCTAACCGGGACTCCAGCATGCATTGAGCAAAGTCCCTATGGACCAGTTCGACATAAGTGGCAAGATTTTGGCCAGAGCTTGGGTGCAGAAGTTGGATAAGTACCTGACACTTAAGCCGATGCCGGAGGATGAGGCACTTAACTTTGCCACTATTCATTTGGATGGGTTAGCACTTGAGTGGTGGTACCATGGGTTGATCACTCTAGGCCACAGCCTTATCACCACATACGATGAGTTCACTAACAGACTCATCGAGAGGTTTGATACCAATGACCCAGAGTTGCAGTTTAGAGAGTTGGCACAGTTGAAGTAGTATGGGTCGCTTAAGGGATATATTTCGGAGTTCTAGAGAATCAGTGTGATGGTTCCTAGCATATCTGAGAGGAGACTTGTAGTCCTATTCATGGAGGGACTAATGGAACCACTTAAGGGTTGGGTTAAGCCATTTGACCCACCTTCACTTCAGGAGACTATTAAGAAGGCACAAAGTATAGAGTTTGCAGTGCCTAGGAAACAGTTTGTCTCCAAACCATTTCCTCCATGAAGAGATAAGATGCTCGTTCAACAGTGAGACACCTTTCCACAGAGGAAACCAATACCTCGATTAGATGATGATGCATTGAACGAGTACAAGAGGAAGAGACTATGCTTCAAATGCAAAGAGCCATGGGATCCTAATCACAGGTGCCCAATGAAGGGGCAAGCAAAACAATTAGAGTATTATTCTGCTCAGGAGGCAGCTTCAAAGCAATCAGGGCAGTAGAGTGATAGGGAGGGCAGCAATGTGGAGAATGTAGTAGAGGAGGTGCAGGATGCACAAGATATGCATGATGAGGATATTCCGATAGCACATATCTCTGCTATTCAGAAAGAGGGCTCCTTCAGAATACGAGGAGTATTGGAGGGACAACGAGTGACCACTTTGTTAGATACAGGTGCCACCCACAACTTCATTGATGAGGGGCTTGTGGCACGAAGGGGACTCAAAACATAAGAGTTCGAGGGATTCAAATTCAGAATTGCGGATGGGTTTGTCATTACCTGCAAACGAAGGATCCCCAATTTAACCATCAGGTTAAATAACTACGAGTTCCAGGCTGAATATTATGTGTTCGGTATGGGTGACATGGATGTAGTCCTCGGAATGAAGTGGCTACACATGATAGGTGAATTTTCCCTCAACTTGAGAACCATGGAGATGAAGTTCGAAGTAGATGGTCAGAAACATATTTTGAGGGGAATGTCCGATGGGGGTTTGAGAGCAGTATCCATTCGGAGGATGGAGAGGATACTGCGACATGATCAGGTACAGTGGGCAGTTGAGATACTTGTGATGCCAGAGGTACTGAAACAACAGAAACAAGATTATCCAATGGAGATTCAGTCGATACTAACTAAACACTCCAAAGTGTTGTGACATACCACCAGGTAGACCTCTAGACAGGGGTTTTGAGCATGTCATAAAGATGGAGCAGGGGGCCAAACCAGTTATTACCGTTCCCTACAGACATCCTAAGAGATACAAGGATGAGATTGAGAAGGCCATTTAGGAACTTCTCAAGATGGGTCACATTAGGCCCAGTAAGAGTCCTTTTGCTTCTTCTATTGTACTGGTCAAGAAGAAGGATGGCACCCTCAGGATGTGCATCGATTACAGGGAACTGAACAAAAAGACTATTAAGAATAGGTACCCCATCCATAGGATTGATGAGCTCATTGACGAGCTGCATGGTGCACGTTTCTTCTCCAAGATAGACTTGAGGTTAGGGTACCATCAGATTTGAGTACGTGAGGAAGATGTGGAGAAGACAGTGTTCAGGTGCCACTATGGGCATTTTGAATTTCTGGTTATGCCTTTCGGCTTAACCAATGCACTTGCCACTTTTCAATCTTGTATGAATAAGGTCTTTAGAGATCAACTGCGGAAGTTTGTACTCTTTTTCTTTGATGACATACTCATATTCAGCAAGACTTGGGAGGATCATCTGAAGCACCTGGATATTGTGCTGGGTATACTTGAGCAGGAGTTCCTATATGCAAAAATGTCAAAATGCGAGTTCGGCATGACAGAGTTGTAGTTGGGACACATCATCAATGCAGAGGGTGTCCGTGTGGATCCAGAGAAGATCCGAGCTATAGTTGACTGGCCACCACCCAAGAATCTCTCTCAACTCAAGGGGCTATTTGGTCTCTGTGGATTCTACCGCAGATTTGTGAAGGGATTTTCTCAGAAAGCAGCCCCACTTACAAATTTGACACGAAAGGGAGCTTTCAATTGGTCAAATGGTGGTCAGCAATGTTTTGACAAGTTTAAGGAGGTGATGAGCACTTGTCTAGTTTTGGCCATTCCTGATTTTTCGAAGCCATTTGAGCTTCATTGTGATGCCTCAGGGGAAGGCATAGGTGCGGTGCTAATGCAGGATAAGCACCCGATTGCTTTTGAGAGCCGAAAGTTAAGAGGTCCTGAGAGGAGCTATAGTATCTATGATAAGGAGATGTTAGCCATCATGCATGCATTGGCTAAATTCAGGCAATATCTGGTTGGAGGAAAATTTATTGTCAAATCTGATCACAATAGCCTGAAGCATTTCCTTAGTCAGAAGGACCTAAATGACCGGCAACAAAAGTGGGTCAGCAAGCTACAGACATATGACTTCGACATTGTTTTTGTCAAGGGGAAGAAGAATATAGTTGCTGGCGCTTTATCCGGGAGACCACACTTGTTTGCTTTAGGAGAGATTGTAGAGGACTGGAGAGATATGATCGTTGCAGAATATGCAAAGGATAATTGGGCTTCTGGGATTATGGATGGCACTATCCGTGATGACAAGTACACTATTGTAAATGACTTGATCATTTACAAGGGGAGGATCTTTCTGGTGCCAACTTCTACTATGAAGGAGAAGATCTTGAGAGCTTTCCATGACTTGCCTATGGCTGGGAATCCATGATTCTACAAGACCTACAGGCAGGTTAGAGAGAGGTTTACTTGGAAAGGCCTCAAGTTAGAAGTACAAAAGTATGTGCGAGAGTGTCCAGTATGCCAACAAGACAAACATGAGCACTCCTACCCAGGTGGATTATTGCAGCCCTTACCCATTCTCGAGAGGAAGTGGGATTGTATATCGATGGATTTCATTATTGGCTTGCCAAAAGCCCAAGGCAAGGACTGCATCTTTGTAGTGGTTGACAGGCTGACGAAGTTTTCCCATTTCTTTGCCATTTCAGCCACTTATACAACTCAGGTTGCTGATTTATTCTTTAGAGAGGTATTCCGACTTCATGGGTTGCCCAGGAGTATTGTGAGTGACAGGGACAACAGGTTCCTTAGCAATTTTTGGCAGGAGCTCTTCAGGTTGACAGGGACAGAGCTTACCCCTAGCACGAGCTACCACCCCCAGATTGATGGATAGACCGAGATAGTTAATAAATGGGTGGAGGTATACCTCAGGAATTACATAGCCAGGCAGCAAAAGGCGTGGGTCAAGTGGCTTCACTTGGGAGAGTATTGTTATAATACCACTTACCACATGTCTATCCAGATGACACCATTTATGGCACTTTATGGGTACGAGGTTCCCAGTTTCTTGGATTTATTGTTTGGGGACAACAGAGTACCTAAGGCTAAAGACCTTTTGCAGGAGTGTCAGGACATCATGAGGTCTTTGAAAGAAAACATTCAGAAGGCACAGAACCAACAGAAGCAATATGCAGATCAGCACAGGGTTGAGCGCTCTTTTGAGGTGGGTGATATGGTGTACCTTATGCTGCAGCCATACAGACAGTCCTCTCTTAAGAGGAGTGGTGTAGAGAAGTTGAAGCCATGGTATTATGGTCCATTTAGGATCTCCAGGAGGGTTGGAGAGGTGTCTTATGAGTTAGAATTGCCAGCAGAAAGCAGGGTTCATAATGTTTTCCATGTGTCACGCCTCAAAAAGGCACTGGGACACAATGTGGTACCTTCTACAGAGTTGCCTCCTCTTGATGAAGAGGGGAAGTTGGATTTGATATTGACACCAGGGAATGTACATTGAGGAAGAGGGTCATCAGGGAATACTTGGTGAAATGGAAGAACCTGCCGGTAGAGGATGCTACATGGGAGAATGAACAAATCTTGTTGCATCCAGATCTGAGATTGCTTGAGGCAAGCAATCTTGGGGAGGACGGACTGTAATGCCCCCTTTCCTAGAGGGTTAGTCTATACTTAGTTCCCGTAGACTAACCAATGTGGTTAGGGAACTCTTGAAGTTCGTTTGGTCGGTTTCTAACATTCTGGCTGGGACTTACTATTTTTAGTAAGTCGGGAAGTTGGCTATTTTGGGAAATTCATTATTGGAGGTGGAGCGTTTCGATGAGACCTTTCCAACAGTCTATTGCTTGTCAGATTCTGAGTCCGTTTGCCCTTCCAATTTAAAGTCCGTAAATTAATATTTCTATTGAATTGCTTGGACTTTATATTAAAGTGGTGACTTAGTGGAAATTATCAAAAAGGCAAAAATAAGTCACCCATGGACTTGGACGCCTCATGAGGGGAAAAATTAAAAAAAAAATTAAAAGTTATTTCCCTCTCAAAAAATGGTTGACCCTCAAGGAAGGATTATAAAGGCAAAAAGTAAAAAGCATTATTCATTCTTGATATTACATTTTATGAGACTTTGCTCTGCAAATGAGGGTTTGGAGGATTTCTTCCAGCCAGGGCTTTTGGTGACGAAAACCACCATTGGTATCAATCTTCCGTAGGTGTGAAAGATCACCCAAGGGGATTTTGGGGCAGCCATACACAGTGGCTATAATTGTGCTTCAGTTGGATACACATTTGACGGAGTTTCGGAGAGGGTTTGAGATACATCTTCATAGTTTTGGTGCAGCTGAGAGAACAGAGAAGGGACTGATTTTATTTGTAGATTTGAGGAGGGTTTGGACTGTTTCCTTTCTTTTCCTTGTTGCCCGTACCTCCTTGGCTGGCTGTACCCTTCTTGTTGGCCGTACACTTTGGCAACTCACATTGGAGTTCGTTGCGGCTGATTCCTTGTTGCATTTGGATCAATTTTTGGCCTATGGGCCTATGCTATTACTGTAGATTGTTTTCCTCGACTTGCTGATGTATTTAATGCAAAACTCCATGTTCATGTTGCTGGTCCGTCATCAACAGAATTCGAAGATGCTTATTTTGAAATGGGTATGTGATGATAATTCATTTTATGCCATTCTATGAACTGGGTCTTGATTATTTAATTCATATCTATCATAGATTTTTTGGGTTTCAGTTGCATGTTATCTTTCTTTGTATTCTGGCATACACATCTCAAGAAAACGAAAACCCCCTTCTGCATCTTCTATCTAGTTTTGAAAGATCACAGAAAAAGTAAAAAATATAACATTAAATAAAGATAAATCAAAAGAACAACAGGTGCAGGTTATTACATACATAATGTGTTTCATGTTTCTCGCCTCAAGAAGGTGTTGGGGCACAATGTGACACCATCAGCCGAGTTGCCTCCTCTTGATGAAGAGGGGAAGTTGATATTGGTACTTGAAGCCATAATTGACACCAGAGAACGTAATTTGAGGAGGATTATCAGAGAGTACCTGGTTAAATGGAAGAACCTGCCAGTTGAGGATGCTACTTGGGAGAGTGAGCAGATATTGGAGCATCCTGATCTGAGATTGCTTGACCCAAGCAATCTTAGGGAGGGCGGACTGTAATGTCTCCTTCTAGACTCATGGTTAGTTCATCATAGAGTTCCTGTGGACTAGCAGTTTGGAGTTAGTTGACCTTGGAGGTATTTGTCGATGGAGGAAATGTGGTTCGGATTCAGTGGTTCCAGTTGGCACCATCTGAGTGGGCTCAGATTGCTCTTGGTCATTACTTACTATTTTTAGTAAGTTCGGGGTCAGTGTCGGTTCAACATTTTCAGAGTGGCATCAGATTCGTCTCGTCGAAAGGTTTCCGGCGAGCTATAGATCACTTCATTCCGACATTGTTTTCATATTTATTTTAAAGTCCGAAGATTTATTATTGTTATATTTAATATGGACTTTATAATATTTGGGGAAAAGTGACTCATGAGAAAATAAAGATAACTTTAAGTTGTGACCTTGGGCGCCCTTCCCTAGGGAAATAAAGTTGATTTTAAAATGTAATTCCCTCCTAAAAGCCCAACGCCCATTTTGGAGGGAGATAAAAGGTGAAATTAGAGCTCATTTGCATTATGCTTGCTTTATGATAATTTCTTGTGAGAGCTCTGCTAGGGTTTGAGGGTTTGAGCATTTCGAACCAGACTTTTGGAGAGGAAAACCTCCATTAGTGACGGCATTCTATAGGTGTGCAATACCCACCCAAAGGTGCCATTTGAGGTGAATGCATCCAGTGTTCACATATGTGCTTCAATGGAGTTCTGAGATGAAAATTGGGAGCTGATTTGTAATGTCCCCTTCTAGCAAGTCCAACTTTTTCGCAACCTTGCACACAGTTTCAACTTGCGAGAGGGAACATTAGTACATAATTCACTTTCATATCTTAGTCATCTCATAAAATTCATATTCTTCTATTTCCCATTTAGGATTAGAACTACATATTCATGCACATTAATAACATATTCATCATAATAATCATGTCGTCTTTCTCTCATTGGGATGATGAGTTAGGCATGAGTGGTCACCATGGGCTTGATATTCAATTCCTTTGTCTCAAGTGGGAATAATCCTCAGCTTAGCCAAAGGCCTTCATGTATCCTTGGGTTTGACCCCAAGGCCTTCATAATTAATCCTTAGGTTTTACCCCAAGGCCTTCTCCTTAGGTTTTACCCTAAGGCCTTCATTAATCTTTAGGTTTTACCCTAAAGCCTTCTCCTTAGGTTTTACCCTAAGGCCTTCATTAATCTTTAGGTTTTACCCTAAAGCCTTCTCCTTAGGTGGTTAACCTAAGGCCTTCTCCTTAGGAGTTAGGCTAAGGCCTTCTTATCAAGCACTCATGATGGGCCATCATCCCACACTCTCATCCTTATGCCTTGGAATCCTTCTATCTATCACGAGATAGTATAGTTAAACATACTATCTCATGTAATCATATAATTTCCCATTTATTTATTCTTCATTTCATGTTATAATGCCAATAAAGATCATATATGTAAACATCTATTTTATTATTCAATTGCACAAACATATATACTAGATCCTACCTTATCATTATATCTTACCAATTGTATATTGAACAAAAATAAATTCTTATTTATAAACATATATATACTTGTTTCTTTTATTATTTATAACCTTACAAATATGAATTTAATAAGTGAAGATACTTACCTGCAGAGTCTTGTTGTTGAATGTTCTTTATAGATTGCAATCTCTTCAGACCTGATGCTGGTCTTGCTGTTGAATATTCTTTATAGACTGCAAATTTCCTCAGACCCGATGCTGCTCCTTTTCTTATCCACGAACTTCTGCTGCGCTGTGTGAAGTTTATTTCTTTATTTATTTCCCGCGTCTTTTTGCAAGATAGTATTCAATGATTCCATGCCATTGGAGAGGGGAAACGAGCCCTTTTAAACTTGGAGAAGTGCTGCCTTTGGCCAAGAGACACGTCTTTTCTTTTCAAAACAGCTGCTTGCCTTGGAACGGTGTATTCCTTGGCTTCCTTAATCACTTGTATTTGTCTTATACTTATTTCTTTGTCTTTTATGCCAAGTCATATTTGACTACTTTTGTCTTATGCTGTTTGTCTTTTTCTGATTTGTCTTTTATTAGTGACTTCCCTATCTTACGTAGATAAGATAGATTTGTCTTATTAAGATTATATGGCTGCTTTAATACTTGCTTTCTTATCATTATAATAATAATATCTAGTATTTGTATTTATACTCATAATTATAATAATATTTTATTTTTATATTATATAATAATAACAATAATATATAATATTTATATTATATTGATAATAATATTTAATCTATATTTATAATAATAATATTTATATTTGTAATTATATTTATTATATTATTATAATCATCTATAATATATTTATTATTAAATTTATTATATTATTATAATAAATGATTATAATGATATTTCTTATTTATATTTATATTTATTAATTAAATAAATATATTTATTAATATATTATTTTGTAATAATAATAATATCAATATTGATAATATTATTTTTGTATTTATATTATCATTTATAAATACCATAAATATAAAATATTTATAAAATAATACTAATATTATTGTTTATATATACGATTGATGATGACAAACACTATATTTGACAGAAACGACTTGTTCACTTTTATCATGGTGTTGAAATCTTTAATTTAAACAATGCTTTAATATGGGGACATGACAGGGCTCCCCTCTCGAGATTGCTTGCCCTCAAGCAATCACAATGATTTCTTTCATTACCTTGCACCTTTTAATGTCTACTTTCTGATGCGTTGAGACGAAATTGTGTATTTGATCTAGAATGAATATTGCTTTAGTGAAAAGAAATTGATTGTGATCCATGAAAGAGAATTTGTGATTAAAAGAGCATTTGTTTGATGTTTTGAATAATAACGATGGGATGGAAGTATCATAGATTAAGAAGATTTGAGAGTATTGCGATTCCAAGATGCATCTTGATCTTTGGTTACGAGATTTGGTCTTATATTTTATTGACCTCCAAATCGAGAAGAGTTACGTTCTTTGAGGAGTAATTGATCATATGATGTCATGGAGAGAAATTTGATGATCAAAGATTTGGTAAGCTTTTATTTGAATAACAATGTGCTTGATGAAATATAAGTGTTATAGATGATTATGAAGAATGGTCCTGGGAATTTGTGGGTTATCGGTCCATAATAAAACTTAGTATTGGTTTTATGTTACTTATGTCAAGGGAAGAATTCAAAAGAGATTCTTGGAAGAAATGAATTTGGTTTATGGGTCTTGTGATTAATGAAATTCTCTTTTTATTTTCTATACTTCCCTAATGTCTCTTTGTATGATATAGTGATTTCTTCACCTCAAGTTGAGCATAGAAATACTTGCAAGTTAGAGTGTGATGAAGGGTATTCTTCCTAGGTCACAAGGTGGCTATACCATCCCTCCCTAGTCCTCATGTGGCACATGCCATTCATTTGAGGTGTCCTCCTTATGTGGCGCTTGCCATTTATATAAGGAGCCTTCGATCTAATGTGGCGCTTGCCATTCATAATAGATCGCCTTGGCCTCATGTGGCGCTGGCCATTCATATGAGGTCTTCTTCTCCTTATGTGGTGCTTGCCATTCATATAAGGAGCCATTTAGTTACATAATAAAATTGAAGTAGACAACCAAGTAGCTCAAGAACGCAAGCAACCAGCTCAAGCAAGTAGGCAAGTAGCTCAAGTAGACAAGCAAGTAGCTCAAGCAAGTAGGCAAGTAGCTCAAGTAGACAAGCAAGTAGACAAGTAGCTCAAGTAGACAAGCAAGTAGCTCAAGCAAGTAGACAAGTAGCTCAAGTAGACAAGTAGTTGAAGTAGACAAGCAAGTAGCTCAAGCAAGTAGGCAAGTAGCTCAAGTAGTCAAGCAGGTAGCTCAAGCCACAAAACATACATGTAAGTCGTAAAGTATACACTTAAATACATAAGTCGCACGAATACACGTATTCACATAAGCCACAAGGTAAACCTTTGAATACACATAAATCACAAAGTATACACAGGGTGGCAGGATGACTGCTCTGATACCACTGTAATGTCCCCTTCTAGCAAGTCCAACTTTTTTGCAACCTTGCACACAATTTCAACTTGCGAGAGGGAACATTAGTTCATAGTTCACTTTCATATCTTAGTCATCTCATAAAATTCATATTCTTCTATTTCCCATTTAGGATTAGAACTACATATTCATGCACATTAATAACATATTCATCATAATAATCATGTCATATTTCTCTCATAGGGATGATGAGTTAGGCATGAGTGGTCACCATGGGCTTGATATTCAATTCCTTTCTCTCAAGTGGGAGTAATCCTCAGCTTAGCCAAAGGCCTTCATGTATCCTTGGGTTTGACCCCAAGGCCTTCTCCTTAGGTTTTACCCTAAGGCCTTTATTAATCTTTAGGTTTTACCCTAAAGCCGTCTCCTTAGGTTTTACCCTAAGGCCTTCATTAATCTTTAGGTTTTACCCTAAAGCCTTCTCCTTAGGTGGTTAACCTAAGGCCTTCTCCTTAGGGGTTAGCCTAAGGCCTTCTTATCAAGCACTCATGATGGGCCATCATCCCACACTCTCATCCTTATGCCTTAGAATCCTTCTATCTATCACGAGATAGTATAGTTAAACATACTATCTCATGTAATCATATAATTTCCCATTTATTTATTCTTCATTTCATGTTATAATGCCAATAAAAATCATATATGTAAACATCTATTTTATTATTCAATTTCACAAACATATATACTAGATCCTACCTTATCATTACATCTTACCAATTGTATATTGAACATAAATAAATTCTTATTTATAAACACATATATACTTGTTTCTTTTATTATTTATAACCTTACAAATATGAATTTAATAAGTGAAGATACTTACCTGCAGAGTGTTGTTGTTGAATGTTCTTTATAGATTGCAATCTCTTCAGACCTGATGCTGGTCTTGCTGTTGAATGTTCTTTATAGACTGCAAATTTCCTCAGACCCGATGCTGCTCCTTCTCTTATCCACGAACTTCTGCTGCGCTGTGTGAAGTTTATTTCTTTATTTATTTCCTGTGTCTTTTTGCAAGATAGTATTCAATGATTCCATGCCTTTGGAGAGGGGAAACGGGCCCTTTTAAACTTGGAGAAGCGCTGCCTTTGGCCAAGAGACACGTCTTTTCTTTTCAAAACAGCCGCTTGCCTTGGAACAGTGTATTCCTTGGCTTCCTTAATCACTTGTATTTGTCTTATACTGATTTCTTTGTCTTTTATGCCAAGTCATATTTGACTACTTTTGTCTTATGCTGTTTGTCTTTTTCTGATTTGTCTTTTATTAGTGACTTCCTTATCTTACGTAGATAAGATAGATTTGTCTTATTAAGATTATATGGCTGCTTTAATACTTGCTTTCTTATCACTATAATAATAATATCTAGTATTTGTATTTATACTCATAATTATAATAATATTTTATTTTTATATTATATAATAATAACAATAATATATAATATTTATATTATATTGATAATAATATTTAATCTATATTTATAATAATAATATTTATATTTGTAATTATATTTATTATATTATTATAATCATCTATAATATATTTATTATTAAATTTATTATAATAAATGATTATAATGATATTTCTTATTTATATTTATATTTATATATATTTAAATATATATAAATATATTTATTAATATATTATTTTGTAATAATAATAATATCAATATTGATAATATTATTTTTGTATTTATATTATCATTTATAAATACCATAAATATAAAATATTTATACAATAATACTAATATTATTGTTTATATATATGATTGATGATGACAAACACTATATTGGATAGAAATGACTTCTTCACCTTTATCATGGCGTTTAAATCTTTAATTTAAACAATGCTTTAATATGGGGACATGACATGATTTGCTACATCTATCACCAGTGAAGCAGTATTTCGATTTTCTGAGAGATTGTAGGCAGATTTCAGTGTGTTAGACGTGAGTTATTGCTGCTGTGTTGTAATGTCCACATTTTGAGCTAAGTTATATTTTCTAGTTGAGCTTGTTTCTATACATGGAGAACCGGAAAGTTGGTATATGTCTATACATGGAGAATTGGAAAGTTGGCTCAACTAAGTATTTTGCTTGAGTTTTATTATGTGAATAAAATAGAAAATAGAATCTTTAATTGCATTTTCTTCTAATCTATTTTTATGGAGTTTGGTGTGGAATAAGGAATTGCTCTAGGTGGGACCTATTTTATAATGTCATCAAATAAAGCCAACGTTGGAGGAGTGCATTTGCCCATGAAGGAAGATAGGTCCAAGCTATTTGAAATTCATTCAAACATTTTCCAAGGCTATCATAGAGATGATCGACTAGCATAATGGAGGAGTTGCATTGAATTGTGGTCCCATTTGATTTCAACGGCTAAGGGAAGGATTCGCCCAAGTCAAAGACATTTAAAATAATTGTGTGGAAATTCAATGCTAATGCCTTGTGTAATGAGGCAATTCCTTTTGATCATGCGCCTTAGAGAAGGATCAATGCAATATATTTTAAATGTTAGAAAATAATTTTAAATGCCAAGTAGAGGATCAGCAGCCAAGGCAAGGGATCATTTTGAATGCAAAATTTATTTATTAAATATTTGCATGTGGAGCGATTGGTATTAAAGAAGGATTTTAAATGTTTTATGAAGATTTTAAATGCCTTATTCCAGCCGTCCAAGACATGAAGATATTTTAAATATTTGTTCAAGAAAATTCAATGCAAGCATTCAATCGCCTATGTTAGAGGACTTTCATTGCTAAAGGGGATCGATCCATGTGTGAAAGAAATGTATTTCATTTAAAATAATTGAAGATTGTTTTAAATGAATGAGTTTAGGTTGCAACTCATTTAATTTCATCAAGATCAGCTACAACCATTGAATATTGTTCAAAGCTCTCCATTTTCATTGGTGGAACTCAAATTTCATGATAAAACATCATAGAGGAGGATCGCTCATCCAAGGAGAAGTTAAATAGAGACTTCCATCTTCATTTGGAGCTATGTTGAATCTGGTATCTTTTTTTTCTAACTATACTTTACTACTGAGAATTCCGATTTTCAGCTAGTTTTCAAGGAGATGACCCCTTGAGCAATATGGTGATGACCCCATAATGATTTCTGAGATGTTTTCATGACAGATTACATCATGTTTTGAATTTGCATGTTATTGTAGCTATTTGGAGTGATAAGATATCATTATTAACCCTTGGTTTCATTGCTTCTAAGCCAAGGTAGTAATCGTAGAGTTTGCAAGCATCATTGGGAAGCTTTGTGGTCTGATTTTCCATCACAGTAAGCTGATCATAGTGTATTTTAGGGTTTTAGGAGCTATTGTGCAATAAAGAATAACTTGTGAAGACTTTGGAAACCATCGCTTGGCTTGGAGAGGAGTTTTGGATGCATTTGAAGTGATTTGGCATTGGCTGGGCCAAAAAAAACAACATACAGCAGTCATATCAGCTGTCATTTTATATCAGTCAATTATCATTTCATATCAGTCCTATATATTTGAACTTCCAAGGCTGTAATTCAGGACAAAACATTGCCTAGTGTTTGTATTTGATATTGGATGTTGAAGAGGGCATTTTGTACCTCTTTTCATGATTATAATAAGTCCGATATAATTCATACAGTGACTGTAATTTGATAACAGCAGTGTGTATTTGAAGACTTTTCATTTCCAGTCAATAAAGAATGCAAAAGAGTTGATGGCTCCCATATATGTTGAGTTGTATTGATGCTTTGTCTTGATTTGTGCAAGAAATCTTATCTAAAGTTGATTACATTTTCAGTCTTATATAATAAGGTCTCTTACATGTGTTGAACTCCCTTGCTGGCTGTACATTCTAGTTGGGCCGTACCTTGTCTTGGAGGTGATTTTGGCATTGTAACTTCATTATCTTTGCTCCATACTTGGCGTGAGGGTTCTTATTGGTGGTGCAGCAACATTAGAAGGAGTGCAGGCGTGTTTTGAGACTCTTTTTAGTTGTTCATCATTGGTTGGGTCATACATCCTCCCCTGGAGGGTCGTGGGTCTTTTGGGGGACTCATTTCTTTGTTTTGGGCAGCTGTATTTCTTCTCTTTTGGGCGTCTAGACCCCTTTGCTCATTGTAATCATTCGCACATCAAATATTATCAATACATTTGGAGTTTGGAGTGATTTTCAGCCATACCCATTGCTGGTCCGGCTACAATTGTTGTATGAAGTTTCAAATCTCAACATGGGTATGTGTTAGTAATTGTTTATTGGCCATTTTGCTATCTAGGTATCAATTAGTTTCTTCATATTTCTTTTACTTTTTCTGGGTTTTCCATATATGCTCTTTATTGTATGCTCCGGCAACACACATTTGCAGGAAAACTAAAACCCCTTTTGCATCTTCTCTCTAGTCTGAAAGATCACACTAAAAATAAAATAAAACACATAAAAAGATCTTTTAAAAAAAATACAAACAGGTACGGCACATTACACATGCTGACTTTCACCACTCTGCACCTTGACATCCAATACTCCAACTTGCATGAGCCCATTCTTTTGTGCAATTTGAGTGCTCATAAACCACAGATTAAAATGACAAGACCAATATAAACCACCCGCCTTTGCTTCATCATCCCTGATGCCAGATCCAACCCTTGAAATTTTGCCACTTGAGCTAGGAGTCCTGCTGCACATCTTCATGCTTGCTCCTGAAACCCTAAATTTGATTTGTCTACACATCACTTTTTCCCCATCTTAAGACTACTGGTTCAATGTTACGCCATTAGCATCTTATGACATTTTTGTTGGAGTAATAGACTACTTCTATTTGTTGGTTCTTGTGTAATTTTATCATAGGCTAGAGTGCACTAGTTTTGGTACTATTTGTTTCCATAGGCTCCAAAGACTGATCTTTATGCCAACATAGTGAAAATTCTTCAAACTATGCTCCGTAAAAATGTCTAATTGAGACTTGGTCTTGGAAAAGATATTGTTGGGCTTAGGGTCTAGGTTTCAGTAGCTATATAACAAATCCTACTATAAGGTCTTTGTCTTTGTGTCTGACTATATGAGAGTAATTGAAAATTGAATGATAAGAGTATTCAAATGAAATTCATAATAATTGTGGAAACCCTTATTTGCAAAAGGGGCTATTTTTAGTTTTTTTTTCTTCTAAATATCGTTTAGCCTTTGATTGCCTTTTATTATAACTTATCTGACCTCTTACTGGTTAAAGGGAAGCATATTTTGTAATTTTTATTTAGATTCCTGTATATTGATCATGCACTAGTTTTGGTACTACTTTTTTGTACCATAGGCTCGACAGGCTGATCCTTATGACAACATAGTGAAAATTCTTCAAACTATGCTCCCTAAAAAAGTCTGAGACTTGGCCATGGAAAAGATATTGTTGGGCTTAGAGTCCGGGATTCACTAGCTATATAACAAACCCTACAACAAGGTCTTTGCCTTTGTGTCTGCCTATATGAGAGTAATTGAAAATTGAATGATAATAGTATTCAAATGAAATTCATAGTAATTGTGGAGACCCTTATTTGCAAAAGGGGCTATATTTAGTTTTTTTTTCTAAATATCCTTTAACCTTTGATTGCCTTCTATTATAACTTATCTGACCTCTTACTGGTTAAAAGGAAAGCATATTTTGTAATTTTTATTTAGATTCCTGTATATTGATCTGATTCTATTTGTAAATTCCTATTTATGAACTGTGAAAAGGAGAACAGCCTTCCATTTTCTTAAATTTAAGGGTTCCACTTTTCCAAATATTCAATATTAGTTTATGATAAGTTTGTGCTCTTGTAAAGAATCTAATCATTTTGAACTATAAATTTACAAAGTTTTCTTCAATTAAGTCTTTTTTTCTTAAACACAAATTGGTGGTTTTCTGTTATTGAAAAATCTAGCTTGCATTGAAAGCATAATTTCATGTATTAAGACCTTTGGTTCGAAGTAGTTGTTATGATCATCTTATGTTGTTTTTATGATTGTTCACTCTTTTTGAGAATGCAGATACAAGAGGAATTGTACAAGAACCTGCATAACACTGCTGATGGGCGTATCAGAGTTTGGTTTGGACTGAGACAAATTATGAATGCAACTGATGATCTTTTGCTTTTGACAAAGGAGTTTGCTGATAAACTTAATACAGGCATTCATATGGTAAGAAATATCATATGTTACAGTGATCCCAATGATTTGAGCTCATATTATGACATATAATAGTTTTTATTTCAGAGCTTTCCTTCTATCGTTGCCAACATTATGGAATAAATTCTTCCATTCAATGAAGTCTTGAATTTTTTTTTTGACTACCATATTCTTAATTTGTATCATCACTCTAGAATACATGATCTGGAAGGTATTGTTTCAATTAGATATCAAACCAATATGCTCCATGTAACAAATAAATATTAAAGACAATGGTTGAGAAATATTAGTTTGAGCAAATAATATTTAACATTTTACCACCTCTTATTTGATTTGAGATCAAAGTGTAATTTTTAGTTCTCCTTAGTTAGGGCAGACCTCATTCGCCCTCCTTCTAGGGCTTATTTTGGTATATTTGGTATGTAATTTGATAGTAGATACCTTGCTATGTGATTTGTGACTTGTGGCTGTTTAGTTTGGACTACATAATTCCAGTTTATAACAGCAGATCAGATTCCTTCATTTATGAGTTGATATCATGGTTGCAATTGTGTATTTCATGGTGAAATCTATTCCTCATGCTTGGGCGAACTCATATGTAATATTCCTTTTATGTTTGGATATGATCTTTATGGTGTTTCATGAAGTATTAGACTGCTGATATATAAAATCAGAGATCAGAATTAGGGTTTGAGCAGAAAAATCAGAATTGTTGCATAATATCCCATTTGTGATACTACAGTGCCATTATAAAAGAGGGAAGAAGATTCATCATCAAAGCACAAAGAGGAGTTCATAATAAAGATTAGAAAAATCAGAAATGATTAGATCTGAAAATCAAAGGTTAAACTCTAAATCTAAAGGGTGACAGGGTGGTGTTCAAAGAGATCTTATAGTAAGTCCAAACCCTAAGAGATAAAGCAATAATAATCACTCAAGGGTGGATCCAAACTCTAATCAGATCTAAAATGAATGTATCCAGGCCAAGTAAATAATTAAAGCGATAAGAAATAATCAACCTGGATAAATGAGCTGGGATTGGAAATAATTAAATACTAAACTAATTGCAGAAATTAAATGAGTTTAAATGTGATACTTAGCTCAATTTTCTATGATGGAATACATTGTAAATGGTGTTAGAAAATGATTCACCACCATGCTAAAATTTTACAGTTTTGATCAGATGACTGCCTCGAAATTTGCAAACTGACCGGACACTGTTGTGGTTCAGATCTGCACCTGCGGACTTGATCTCCGTTCCTATAGAAGTAAATTGGTGTGCAGACTTGAACCTATACCCACAAGAATGAACTAGCAGAAATCTGACTGATGAAAATCTGTTTGCCTCAATTTTCTGATGTTTGAATCCTAGTAAGGAACTGGTGGTGTTTACAAACACCTTTGTGGAATCTGTTGAATTGTAAAGGTCATGTTCTACTTTGTCAAACCCCTAGGAGGAACAATTCAACGACTATGGAAAATTGATCAAAGACAATAGGCAAGCATGCAATATGCCTAGTATGACAATGCAATGCTGATGCAATAAGATTCTACTAGATTCTTTTTATTGCATCATAAACCCTAGCTCCATCCTAGATGTTCTAAATGAATTAGAGTTAGTCTTTAAGTACACCACCCTAGTGTACAGTTTGAAATAAGTTGCACTTTAGTCGGCTCATAATGACTAGTAAGGGAGGGAAATAAGGGCCCAAATTAAGAAATTCAAATTTAAATGTTCAGGGTTTATATGTGCATCCACAGAAATGACCTAAGTCAATTCATCACCTGTGGATTTAAACCAGGGTGATGAATGGCTAGATGTGGAGATTGGATCAGGATCCTAGGGATGAGTGATGATGGGAACAAGCTAGGATAAAATCATTTCCTAACTTTCATGCAAAATACGCCATCTTACACACTAGTCAATACATAAAAGACAACCTAGTCACCATGGGCCCAAAACATAAGGCAAAAGGGCATGGGTAAGTGATTTTGACCATCACAATTGTAAGTGTTTGCACTCAGAAATGAAGAGTGCGAACATTTACAATATAATTTGTCATCTTAGAAATCAAGGCTATAACTTAACTAGCCCACCAACTTAACTCCCTTACATTATATGATGATCATGTGATCACGTTGAATGTTTGAGACGTGAGGCTAGAATATATATATATATATATATATATATAGAGAGAGAGAGAGAGAGAGAGAGAGAGAGAGAGAGAGAGCATCTTTGTGTTATATGCATCAATGGCATATGTTTTATTGTCCTCATTTTGCTGATACTGACTGGCTCTGCAATTGAGCACAAAACTTGGGACCCACAAAAAGGGTTGCCAGTGGTTACTTCTCAGGCACTGTTTGCACTACATTGCATTTCAATTTCATTGATGAAATGGGCTGAAATGACAACTTTTAACTTACACTGCCACTACATTTGCAGCTCTGCTCAACTCCTTCCCAAGCCTTCTCCTATTGGTCATGGCCCTTAGACACTTTTCTGACATACTGTCTCAAACCATCCTAACGGATGGGAACTATTTAAAGGTAGGCAAAAGCAGATGAATTTGGTTCTTCAAATTTGACATAATTAATTACAAGTATGTTAGCTTTCCATTGGATGATAAATTCTGTAATTTACCTTCATACATTTCTTAATATTGAGTATTCTAATGTTTCTAGCACTACGGGCGCTTGTTCTATATTATCAAATCATGTTATCGGTTTTATCATGTAAAAATTCTATGTTTCTATCATTTATTCTCTAGTATTATGTCTCCTTGGCAACCCAACTAAGTCCCTTAAGAGAGAGACATGTCATACCTACATGTGTTTCCTACAAGATTTCTAATCCCAATAAGTTTGGAATGGATGGCTTTTGCCTGCATTGTAATTTTGGAGTAAAACTTTGAAATGTATTGGAAAAAATGACACGGGGAAAAATGCATGATGCACCTGTTTGAAAAAAAATCTTGGTTTATGCAATTTACTTGCATGGATAACATGCTATCCTGTTGTTTAGCATGTTGCAGAAATTCCATATGAGAATGAATATGTAGCCAGCACGCGGGCAGTGAATCAAGGGACTGTTACATATTTAGAGAATATAGGCCTTCTGGGAGAAAACCTTTTAGCAGCTCATTCTGTTTGGATCAACAATGCTGAGGTAATTTCTTTGTGACTCATTTTTGTGCCTTCATGACTCGTTTCAATTTTGTATGTTCTGTAGGATATCTGGATTGCTACCATCAAAGATCATGTTTTGCCCTTTTTCTAATTCTTTTGAGAAACTAAACTACCTTCTGCTTCACCAATCTGTCTTATTATACTCAGATATGTGGAAGGACGATATTAAGAGTGATTTTATGTATGGGAAAAAACATGAATATGTTACCTTTTCCCTTCAGCGAACAATTATATCCTTGATGATTGTTGGTAATTTTATTATTCAACTAAGCTGTTGGTGAGTAGCTATGGTGATGTATATCACAACAAAAAGACTTTGAAGTTTCTTGATTTGTTATTTTTCCATTCCTCGTGGGTTGTGACCAAGTGAATCTTTTCAGTTAAATTCATCCAATACCTGCAGCTGGTCTTGTCAATTGAAGGATGGTCTTGTGCATTGAAGTATGTCGTACCAAGCATGTTGGATGTGGTATTTTACCCAATTCAAAACTTTATTATGTCTACTGTGGATTTGAATCTGGGGCTCGACTTTGGATGCCATAATACTTTTACCGCTTGAACTAATGACATTGAACAGATAAGACCCAAAAATTTAAAATATACGACATTTCCTATATTTTTCTTTGATCTCTTATAGATTCTACATGGTGTTATTTAAGATAAATTATTGGGCATGAGGAAGGTGGGTATCATGCATTTGTCCCAAAATTTTGTCTTTGACAATTGTTCTACATTTTCCCAAATTCCCAATTTGGTTTTCCTTTTCATTCCTTGGTTTTCTCCTTATATCTTTTATAATACACTTGTTTTTTGATAGAGAAAATCTCTCTCCCTCTCTCTCTCTCTCTCTCTCTCTCGTTATATATATATATATATATATATATATATATATATATATATATATATATATGTTTGTATTATAAAATTCCTTTGAAGGGAAGGAAGGTGGTGCTCTAGAGATTGGTGAGGAAGATGAACAATCACCTCCATTTTGGCTCTTGGAGCCTTGCTTTTCCCAGCAAGTGAATCTGATTGGAGTTTGCGCTTCTTATTCTTAGCTCTCCTTTGTGATCTTGGTGTTGTTTGTGATCTGATTATGGTGTCTTTTCTTTAGTTTTCATGCTTGGCTTTTAAATTTTAATGTTTGGGGACCGATTGTCTAATGTCATATTCTTGGTTCTATATCACAAAACCTTTAATTTTTAAGATTTTCAAATTATAGCTTAGAGGTGGCGGGTGGTAACGCCCCCTTGATTGATCTTTGTGCACATTAAATTGCACAAAAGCAGAGGCTATGGTGGTTGCGGAAGCAGTACCACCTTCACACCTGGTGCATCCGACGCTTGAGGCGAGTTTACTGCAGCAAGTTATAACATATCAATTCCCTTGTTTTGCAAAATTGCAAGATATGATTTGAATGGAAAGAGGTGAAGCCGAATTCCATTAAACTAATGGAGACAATAAAATGCAGAGCTGTGGTTTTGTTGGGAACAAGAAAAGGGAAGAGAACTAGAGATCTGAAGGAGGGGAAAAGTCTTATAGGAGTTCTTTTCATGCTGATGATTTGACCTGTTGGGACATAAAATTTCTATCAATTTTTGCAGAAATTTCAGGATCTGTAATGTCCCCTTCTAGACCCATGGTTAGTCCATCATGGAGTTCCCGTGGGCTAACAGTTTGGTTAGGGAACTGTGGTTAGTTTGGCTTTGGAGGTCTTTGTCGGTGCTGGGGTTATGGTTCATATTCAGTGGATCCAGTTGGCACCTGCATGGTTGGCTCAGTGGGCTCTTGATCGTTACTATTTTTAGTAAGTCCGGGTACTATGTCGGTTCAGGATTTTCAGGGTTGGATCAGATGTGTTTCGTCGAGACCTTTCCGACGAGCTAAAGATCATGGAATTCTGACACCGTCTTCATATTTATTTTAAAGTCCGAAGATTTCTTAATGTTATATTAATAAGGACTTTATTATAAATAATGAAAAAGTGAAATTAATGAAATGGAGACATAAAGTGAAAGTAAATTGTTATTTTCCATTCCTAGGAGACATAAAGTGAAATTAAATTGTTATTTTCCCTCCTAATTGCCCAACGCCTATCTTGGAGGAAGATAAAAAGGTCATTTGGAGCTCATTTGGTTTTATGCTATGTTTGATATTTGCTTATGAGAGCTCTGCTAGGGTTTCTGGAGTTTGAGATGTTGTATCAGGCTATTGGAGACGGAAACCTCCATTAGTGACGGTATCCCACAGGTATGAAAGATCACCCAACGGTGCCATGTAGGGTGGATGCATTCAACATTCATGAATATGCTTGCAATGGAGTTATTTGGAATCGTATTTGGAGTTGATTGATAGAACTTTCTTATTGTCAATACTTGCTGATATTGGAGGGTCTAGGAGGTAGAAATCTGAGTGTTTGTGGAAGTTTATTTGCTGCTGTATCTACTCCCTTTGCTGGCTGTACTCCTTAGCCAGCCGTACCATCTTATGGATGAAGTTTGAGGTGTTGAAGACTTGTTGGTGCATTCTAGTTTGGACGCCTAATATTGTTGATCAATTTCAGATCTTTGTGGAGGCAATACGAAGGGTGGAGAACATTTGGCTGCTGCTGTTTGCTTCTAGCCAAGGCCGTACCATGTACCTATGAGGCGTGGGTTTAGTGGAGACTTCTTTCTATTATTCTGCATCTTCTTGTATGGTTTAGAGTGGTATTTCAGACTTCCTTTATTGCTGATATCAGTTGTATAATCACTCTGTATCATTATGAAGTTTTGAGCAATTCTAGCCATACCCACTTGCTGGTCCATTTCCGGCGGTCATACCAAGTTGCATAATTTCTGATGGGTATGTAAGAGTAATTGTTTTCTGGCTATTCTACTATCTGGGTTGTCATTACTTTCTTCAGATTCATTGTATATTTTTTGGGTTTCTGTTATATGCAAAATATAGTGTGCTCGGTAGGAAAACACAAAAACCCCCTTCTGCATCTTCTGTCTATCTGAAAGAACACAAAAATAATAATAAAAATCACATAATAAAGATTCAAAAAATAAACCAACAGGTACGGCACATTACAGTGGTATCAGAGCTAAAGATCTTGCCATCCTGTGAGCTCAATATTGACATGCAGAAGTAAAAATGAGACGTGCGACCTACAGATAGATATCCTTTTAGAAGTACAAGGGCAAGGCAAGTAACACAGGTTCCGCAGTCGGTTATTCCAGAGAATCCAGTACCTATAATAGATCCTTTTGAGCCAGAACCAGAAATAGTGGTAGCAGCTATTGAGGACGATTCTCAGGTATCACGAACGGACCCATTTTCTGGAGAGCTTCCACCAGTTACAGGTCCTACAGGAGAGATGGATGACAGGGAGGAACCGGAGCTTAGTGCTCGTGATATTTTGATCGCACTCACTCGAGAGATGAGGGAGTCTCGACGAGAGATGGTAGAGGCACAGGCCGAGTTGACACATGCCATCGAATAGATGGGTAATGACTTGGACAATCACCGTGATAGGAACAGGTACAATGGAGGTGACAGGAACAGGTACCATGGAGGTGACAAGAACAGATACAACGGAGGTGACCGGAATAGGTACCAGGATGGTGATAGAAACAGACATGATGGAGGAGAAAGGAACCGGAATGATGGGAATGATAGGCATAACGGTGATAGTAACCGGGAAGAACGGAATAATGGGGACAGGAATCATGATGATAGACGCAGGGATAGAGATGATGATGATGAGGCTTCGGTTAACCACCGTAGGGCTTCGCAGTTCACTGTGGGAGATAGACCTGGCATTTCGATATTTGCTCCCAGGAATCAAGTTCCCGGACATGATCCTACTCAGGTAGAGTTTCAGGAGGAGATTCTGAGGGATTGGAGAGCATCCAGTGAGGGTTTCAGAAATGAGATGATATTTGCTGAATATTCTGAAATGAGGACTAGGTGCAAACCTCGGAGGGGAGGTAGATCATAGAACCAAGAACTGCAGAGGAAAGTAAGTAAGATGACACTTCCTTACTTTGACGAATCGGGCAAGACCACCGTGAGAGCTTGGGTTCAGAAATTGGACAGCTACTTGCAGATTAGTCCTATGCCAGAGGAGGATGCTATTACTTATGCAACTTTACACTTGGAGGGGACTGCTCACAAATGATGGAGTAACGGGAAGGTCACACTGGGTCACGATCAGGTCACTTCATATGTGGAGTTTACAGCTAGACTGATCGACAGGTTCGATAAAAAGGACCCAAAGTTACAATTCAAGGAGTTGACTCAGTTGAGACAGAGTGGATCAGTAGACTCCTACATTGCTGATTTCCAGGATATATCCGTTATGGTTCCGGATATTACTGAGCGCAGATTGGTTGTTCTTTTCATTGATGGATTGTCAGATCAACTTCGCGGTTGGGTGAAGGGTTTTGACCCTACTACACTCCAAGAGGCCATGAAGAAGGCCCGGGACATGGAGTCCTCAGTTTGGAGGAATAAGTTTCAAACCAAAGGATTTCCGCCAAGGAAAGATAAGGAGAGGGATAGAAGACCATTTCAGAGAGATGCAGGACAGCAACATAAGAGTTCTTCTAGATTGGACAGCGATCAGCTGAATGACTTGAGGAGGAAGAAGCTCTGTTTCCAGTGTCGGGAGCCTTGGGATCCTAAGCACAAGTGTGCTGCCCAAGGAAAGGCCAAACAGTTAGAGTACTTTTCAGCCGACGAGTCTGTTGATGGGGAGCCCCATTCGGATTACAATTCAGAGGCTAAGGGTGCAGAATTAGAGGGCTCAAGGGAAGCATCAGATAGAGAGGATGATCTAGCTCTACCTACAGCACGTATCACGAGTATCCAGAAGGAAGGGTCATTTAGGATACGGGGAGTACTGAGCGGGCAACGATGTATTGCTTTACTTGACACAGGTGCCACTCATAACTTCATAGACGAGGGCTTGGTCGCCAAGAGAGGGCTGAAAACCGAGGAATTTGAGGGCTTCAAGGTGAAGGTTGCAGATGGTTTTGTACTCACCTGCACTAGGAGGATACTCAATCTATCAATCCAGCTGAATAGGTACACTTGCCAATCGGAGTTTTATGTTGTCGGCATGGGTGAGATGGATGTTGTGTTGGGTATGAAGTGGTTGAATGATATTGAGGAGTTCACTCTCAACTTGCGGACAATGGAAATGAAGTTTGAGGTGGACGGAGTTAGACATGTGCTCAGAGGCATTTCAGATGGCGGGTTGAGAGTTGTTTCTCTCAAGCGGATGGAGCGATTGATTCGACATGATCAGGTGGAGTGGGCAGCTGAGGTTATGGTGATGCCAGTAGTAGATCAGCAGAAGCATGCGTATCCTCCTGACATACAGTCTATACTTACTAAACACACCAAAGTGTTTAGTGATATTCCACCAGGTAAACCTCCTGATAGAGGTTTTGAGCATGTGATCGAGTTGGAGGAGGGTGCTAAGCCAGTAATCACGACACCTTACAGGCACCCAAAGAGGTATAAGGATGAGATCGAGAAGGCTATCAAAGAGCTTCTCGAGATGGGTCACATCAGGCCTAGTAAGAGTCCGTTTGCATCATCTATGGTATTGGTAAAGAAGAAGGATGGGACTCTCAGAATGTGTATCGATTACAGGGAACTCAATAAGAAAACAATCAAGAATAGGTACCCGATTCCCAGAATCGATGAGCTAATTGAGGAGTTGCATGGGGCTTGTTACTTCTCCAAGATTGATTTGAGATCCGGTTACCATCAGATACGGGTCAGAGATGAGGATCTGGAGAAGACAACATTCAGGTGTCATTATGGGCACTTTGAGTTCCTGGTCATGCCATTCGGTTTGACCAATGCACCAGCTACCTTCCAGTCCTGTATGAACAGGGTATTTAGAGAGCAGTTGAGGAGATTTATGCTGATTTTCTTTGATGATATATTGATTTACAACAGGACATGGGAAGAGCATCTGAAACACATTGACATTGTTCTGAGCATCTTGGAGAGTGAGTCGCTGTATGCCAAAATGTCAAAGTGTGAGTTTGGGATGACCGAGTTGCTATACTTGGGTCATATCATCAGTGTTGGTAGTGTGAAGGTAGACTCGGAAAAGATTCGGGCAATTGTGGACTGGCCACCGCCGAAAAATCTCTAATATCATAAGGGATTTCTTGGCCTCTGTGGATATTACCGCCGGTTTGCGAAGGGGTTCTCTCAATCAGCTGCTCCCCTTACTAATTTGACTCGTAAGGATTCATTCAGTTGGTCTGATAAGGCACAGGAGTGTTTTGACAAGTTCAAATGGATCATGAGTACTTGCCCTGTGTTAGCTATCCCTGATTTCAGCAAGCCTTGCGAGCTACAATGTGATGCCTCGGGTGTAGGCATTGGTGCGGTAATCATGCAGGATAAGCACCCATTGCATTTGAAAGTAGGAAGTTGAGGGGTGTGGAGAGGAGTTACAGCATATATGACAAGGAGATGTTAGCCATCATGCATGCATTGGCTAAGTTCAGACAGTAGCTGGTGGGCAGCAAATTTGTGGTTAAGACGAATCACAAAAGTTTGAAGCATTTCCTTGGGCAGAAGGATTTGAATGAGAGGCAACAGAAGTGGGTCAGCAAGTTACAGGCCTACGACTTTGACATTGTTTATGTCAAGGGAAAGAAGAATGTTGTTGCCGACGCGTTATCCAGGAGACCTCATCTGTGTGCACTAGGTGCTATAGCTGATGATTGGAGAGAGTTGATTTCAGCAGAATATGCCAAGGATGAGTGGGCTATTGGAGTGATTGATGGCACCATCAAAGATGACAGGTACACAGTGGTAAATGACTTGATCATTTACAAGGACAGGATCTTCTTGGTGTCGGGTTCACAAATGAAGCAAAAGGTTTTGAGGGCATTTCATGACTTGCCTATGGCAGGGCATCCAGGATACTTCAAAACTTACAGACAGGTCAGAGAGAGGTTCACCTGGAAGGGCCTCAAGACCGAGGTGATGCAGTATGTGAGAGAGTGCCCAATATGTCAGCAGAACAAGCAAGAGCACTCACTTCCAGGAGGTTTATTGCAGCCCCTACCCATTCCTGACAGGAAGTGGGATAGCATTTCTATGGACTTTATCACGGGGTTACCTAGAGTCCAAGGCATGGATTGCATTTATGTGGTGGTGGACAGATTGACGAAGTATGCACACTTCTTTGCTATTCCTACCACTTACACTGCAGCTCAGGTTGCAGAGTTGTTCTTTCAGGAGGTATTTCGACTTCATGGGTTGCCTAGGAGTATTGTCAGTGACAGGGACAGCAGGTTCCTCAGTAATTTTTGGCAGGAGCTCTTCAGGTTGTCAGGGACAGAGCTCACACCCAGTACAAGTTATCACCCCCAGACTGATGGTTATACAGAGATAGTGAATAAGTGGGTGGAAGGATACATCCGAAACTATGTTTCAGGGCAGCAAAAGGCATGGGTTAAGTGGCTTCACATGGGAGAGTATTGCTACAATTCCACTTACCACATGTCCATTCAGATGTCACCCTTCATGGCGTTGTATGGTTATGAGGCACCGAGCTTTGTTGATTTACTGTTTGGTGATAGCAAGGTGCCAAAGGCCAAAGACTTCCTTCAGGAGAGTCAGGATATCATGAGGGCATTGAAGGAAAACATACAAAAGGCTCAGAATCAACAGAAGCAGTATGCAGACCAGCAAAGGACTGGGTGATCATTTGAGGTTGGTGATATGGTTTACCTCATGCTGCAGCCTTATAGGCAATCTACTTTCAAGAAGAGTGGAGCAGAGAAGTTGAAGCCACAGTATTATGGACCTTTCAGGATCACCAGGAGGATTGGTGAGGTGGTTTATGAGTTGGAGTTACCAGCAGGGAGCAGGGTGCATAATGTGTTCCATGTTTCTCACCTCAAGAAGGCACTGGGGCACAATGTGACACCTTCAGTTGAGTTGCCTCCTCTTGATGAAGAGGGGAAGTTGATATTAGTACCCGAAGCGATCATTGACACCAGGGATCGTACTTTGAGGAGGATTATTAGAGAGTACCTGGTCAAATGGAAGAACCTACCAGTTGAGGATGCTACATGGGAGAACGAGCGGATTCTGGAGCATCCTGAGTTGAGATTGCTTGAGGCAAGCAATCTTAGGGAGGGCGGACTCTAATGTCCCCTTCTAGACACATGGTTAGTCCATCATGGAGTTCCCGTGGGCTAACAGTTTGGTTAGGGAACTGTGGTTAGTTTGGCTCTAGAGGTCTTTGTCGGTGCTGGGGTTATGGTTCATATTCAGTGGATCTAGTTGGCACCTGCATGGTTGGCTCAGTGGGCTCTTGATCGTTACTATTTTTAGTAAGTCCGGGTACTATGTCGGTTCAGGATTTTCAGGGTTGGATCAGATGCGTTTTGTCACCTTTCCGACAAGCTAAAGATCATGGAATTCTGACACCGTCTTCATATTTATTTTAAAGTCCGAAGATTTATTAATGTTATATTAACAAGGACTTTATTATAAATAATGAAAAAAGTGAAATTAATGAAATGGAGACAAAGTGAAAGTAAATTGTTATTTTCCATTCCTAGGAGACAAAGTGAAATTAAATTGTTATTTTCCCTCCTAATTGCCCAACGCCTATCTTGGAGGAAGATAAAAAGGTCATTTGGAGCTCATTTGGTTTTATGCTATGCTTGATATTTGCTTATGAGAGCTTTGCTAGGGTTTCTGGAGTTTGAGATGTTGTATCAGGCTATTGGAGATGGAAACCTCCATTAGTGATGGTATCCCACAGGTGTGAAAGATCACCCAACGGTGCCATTGAGGGTGGATGCATTCAGCATTCACGAATATGCTTGCAATGGAGTTATTTGGAATCGTATTTGGAGTTGATTGATAAAACTTTCTTATTGTCAATACTTGCTGATATTGGAGGGTTTAGGAGGCAGAAATCTGAGTGTTTGTGGAAGTTTATTTGCTGCTGTATCTACTCCCTTTGTTGGCCGTACTCCTTAGCTAGCCGTACCATCTTATGGATGAAGTTTGAGGTGTTGAAGACTTGTTGGTGCATTCTAGTTTGGACGCCTAGTATTGTTGATCAGTTTCAGACCTTTGTGGAGGCAATACGAAGGATGGAGAACATTTGGCTGCTGCTGTTTGCTTCCAGCCAAGGCTGTACCATGTACCTGTGAGGCGTGGGTCTAGTGGAGACTTCTTTCTATTATTCTGCAGCTTCTTGTATGGTTTAGAGTGGTATTTCTGACTTCCTTTATTGCTGATATCAGTTGTATAATCACTCTGTATCATTATGAAGTTTTGAGCAATTCCAGCCATACCCACTTGCTGGTCCATTTCCGGCGGTCATACCAAGTTGCATAATTTCTGATGGGTATGTAATAGTAATTGTTTTCTGGCTATTCTACTATCTGGGTTGTCATTACTTTCTTCAGATTCATTGTATATTTTCTGGGTTTCTATTATATGCAAAATATAGTGTGCTCGGGCACTACATCTGCAGGAAAACACAAAAAACCCCTTCTGCATCTTCTGTCTATCTGAAAGAACACAAAAATAATAATAAAAATCACATAATAAAGATTCAAAAAATAAACCAACAGGTACGGCACATTATAGGATCCCATGATGAAAAAATGAATTTCAGTACTCGGAAATGCACCTGCACAATATGCTCAAGTGGCCTACTTTGAAGCATTATAAGTCGAACCCTGTTCATCTTCATGCAAAATCACTTTACAAATATGTTTATTTGCCATATGTGAGTAAGCACACCTGATTTCAGCTTCCTACGATCAATTTTTTACTGGGTTTTGAAGAACCAAGTTGGAGGGTTCTGGTAAAATTTGCTGTTCGCACATTGTGAAATCTGCCTGAGAGGTCAACTTTGGAAGCCAATATCCAACAGTTGGATAATGTTCATGACGAACCAATTGGTGTTCCTGATTTGCATTATGATAAACTACTTTCATGCCAATTTTTAGGTTCCCATCACCCTGTTAGGTATTTTTCCAAAACCAAAAGCAAATGGGTTTTACACAGTTTTGACAGCTGCACTTCCAGAAAGTTGTCACAGAGGTCAACTTTGATGCCTAATATTTGGTGAAGCAAGATGACTGGTGAAAAATCCTCTTGCACACATACGCATTGTACCTAAATGAGCTAATCCCCGAGGTTGCAGCTTCCCAAAATCAGATTTGACATTTTTTCAAGGAGACAAGTTGATGAGCCCTAATTAGGTTTTAACAAGTGCAGTTTCAGAAAAGACCAAGAGGGCTACTTTGACAGTGAATATCTTGCACTTCAGGATAGATCTTTCCAAACCATTTGTTGCATTGGATTCTTGGTACAAAATTCTACATGCCTGTGCATTTTTATCACTCCGGGAGAAGTTTTGATCGGTTTTCCGAGGCAATTTTTGAGGCTACTTAACCAGTTTTGATCACTGTACAAAATGTCAGAAAACGAATTTCGGTGACCTCCCATTTCATTTTCTCACCTCAGGAGCATATTGAGGCAATTCCATATCAATTTAGCAGAAAACTCGTTTCAAAAATGAAAATTTTTTAGTTGGGCCCACAAGGAGACCCAACTTGTGTCACATAGGACCTGTTGAAGGGTCAAGACATCATGATGCCAGAATTTGATTTTCAACAAAAGAAACGAGTTGGCTTCAAGGTAGTGAAGACACTTGAGACCAGTTTGGTTATAGTTGATGGTCCATATGCTTTACATTCAAAACTGCAATCTTTTCTAGCAGTGGTTAAGCCCTTAAGCATTGAAGAAGATTCCAGAGATTCCAATATTGAACAACCAGCAAGCATGGAATTGAATGCGATGCAAATTACCTGACAATCGGCATCAATAGTTTGGTAATCTTACGGACCATGCTCACTTTGCAAGTGTGTTATGCAAAGAGGATAGGGCCAAGGAAGGCGTCATTTCTAATTATAACATCCAAGAAGAAGAAAGTGGAATGATTCTTGGAGATGATAATACTCGAGAGCCCTCCTCAATCCCCACAATGGCAAATGTTAGTACTGATGTTTTCCTTTAAAATGTGACGAGTGGCACTGCCCCTGTAGAAGAAATATCCAAATCTGAAGATCCAAATTTGCTCAACTTGTCTGGCAATAATCTCATAGATGGAAACGTTACATCTCTCAATCCTGAAAAGTAGGGGAAGCTAAGAAATCAAATGGAACTTATGGGGAATTAGAATGCAGCACCATGCATTATATCAACGAAGACCATCCTCTGATATGCTGAACCTGTTAACTCTGGGTATAGATTTGTTGCTCAAACAGAAGGAAAGAATGCCCCACAAGATAATGCCAAACATAGTTTGGGTGACACCAACAATAGTTTGTTCATACAATGTTTTGACAGTAAGAAGGAAAACCCTAAGGCCTTGAATTCTCCGCAAAAATAGAAGACATATGTGGGAAACGAGAAAGGCAACAGAGGGGCCTCACGACATAAATGTTCGATTAGATCTCAATAAAAAGGCCTATGTTATTCCAAGAGACTCTAAAGGATGTTTCCTTAGTTCTCACAAGATGGATGGCTATAAAGATGGTGATAATCTTTGTCATCAATGGAAACAAACACCTAGTCGTATATCCTCAAAGCCACCCAAGAGTTTGCAGATTCTTTTGCTGTCAAGGCTGCTATCCAACAATACGATCCTCAGTTGAAATCAAAAATAATGAAAAGACAACAAGCACGCGAATGACAGGAGAGTAAGATAAACCTAACAAGACTCGGCATATCGGTGGGACTAGATTTAGGGTCCCACTGATAGACCGATATCCACCAAGTACAAACAACATAAAAAAGAAACACATTCATTTGAGATCGATCCCTCTCAGGTTGAGAATGTGAAACAACGTTGCCTACCAAATGCTTTAAATTATCCTATGCTAGAGGAATATGATTTCAGAAATGATATTGTCAACCCTGACCTGAATATGGAGTTAAAGCCCAAACACAACCACGACCCTACTAGGAAAAAGTCTTGGTAAAATGTTTTCGAATGGTAGAGCAAGGTCTGGTATCATTGTGATTCCGTGTAGGGCAAGAAAATCATTAGTAGGAGTTTCTGCAACTTTTCGTATTTGAAAAAGTTGTCTTTGCTTGGCAACCAATGTGGTATCTGTGGATCAACGGACATTCCAGTTCAAAATATGGAGTACGATTCGGGATGACCAAATATGTCGTTTTACTTCTGATAGTAAGGAAAGATTCAAGGATAATGTAGGCATGGTTGTCACTACATATATTATGATTGCATTTGGACCCACACTTGTACGTGAAAGCAAGCGCACCGTTAAAACACATGGGCATCGGTGGGATAAATGTTTGCATTCCGCTGATGGCTCGATATAACCATGGATTATCAAATGCATAACATATATCAATAGAATTAAGGTCCATCGGGGTGATGGTAGCTGGTGTCCTGCCGATAGACTTAAGGAAAGTTGTTCATCGGTGGAGAGGATGGCTATCGGTGGAAGAAGAACCACAATCCCGCTGATATGCCGATGGGCAAAATAAAATCACACGGGGAATGATAAAAGTAATCGGGAAATAATTTATTAAGCTACTAATGAAGAAATATAAACAGTATGCTGTTGGAAAATATTGAGATAAATATGCAAAGTGAGGATTTTTACTTCCAGCGGAATATGAAATATTTTCACCATAGGGGATGAGAAGTGGGTAATCATTTTTACCCAAATAATATTTTGTTAAATAAGGGTGAAAATGCAAAATAAAGATTTTACGAGGTTGTAAAGTATTTTCACCAAGATGTTAAATATTTTACCGAGGGAACGAGTGTTTGTTTACCTGAAGGAATATAGTAGTGCATACGATTAAATATAAACTATTTCCAGTGAAGGATGGCAAGCGAAGGGTCACCACCCTAAAAAATACATAGCATGTATATAAGGCACAAAATCAAAGGAGCAAATCATCATCAGTAGGAGTAGGTTAGAAGACCACCAGTAGTAGATATGTTCAGCCATTCCGCCCATCCATATCATATTAGAAACTTCTGCTATTAATGCATAAATTTTAAAGTATAATCAATGGAGAAGATTGCTCAAATTTGGTGATTTACTTTTAGTGTTCAACTATTGTGTCGGGATTAAATCTTATATGTTATTGTACTGTCTCCAAAGTGGTTTTTCCTTATTATTCAAATTAACACAATTTGTCAGGACGCATTTGCTGTTGCTGTGTGATTTTGTGATTGGTTTCTGCCCGGAGTGAATTAAATTCCTTTCAATTAATTTGTCCTAATTGGTTCCTGCCAAGGATTAAAATCCTTTTAAACTAATTATTTTGATTGGTTTCCCTCAAGTCAAGAATTAAATATCCTTTTATAATATCACAGTAATTTGGGAAAATAGCACTGGGATTAGTAAGAAGAGTACTGTGACTGACATACTTGCACGTCTGCATAAGGTGCAGACATTTAAAAGTGCCCAACTATTAGAGTTAAGCTAAGAAGTAAATCTACCAATCCTACACATCTGTCTCCATAATCATCATTTATCCACTGACTCCATCCACCCAATAGAGTAGGCACTGATCAATTTAGAACTCTTTATACAAATTTAATCCACATCCTTAATATTTCAAGCTTTTATTAGAAATTAGTTAGTAAGCTCTGCAGTTCTCTCACACCTGTGTGCCATAATTGAGTAGAATTACCCAACCAGAATTCATCTAGATTTTCAAATCTGCCTTATCATTTAGGTACACCCGCCTGGGCTTGGCAGAGCCTAAAGAGCAGGGGGTTTTCAGTTGCATAAACCTTGTCTTGTTGACCAAAAACGTATCAAGAGACTGGCGCCCTCTTGTGGTTTAAAAACCTGCGTTTTTGAGATCCAACACGACCCCAATACCTAAAACAGCTAAATTTGATGAAAGCTACAGCCATGTAGACAGAATCATTGGCTTCATTGAGGGATGACCCACCAACTGTGGAAGAGATGAGCACGATAAGGAATCCTTGTGCCCTAAGATACTTGTTATTAAGCCTAACGCTGCCATGGAAGAGGTAGTTAAGAAGGAAGAGGAACAACTTAAAAGTATTGCCATTTTTTCTGTTTTTCTGGATAAAGAAGCTTTGCCTTCTAGGAGATTTTTTGATGATTTGGTCATGAATGTTTAGGGGAAAATGGGATTGTACATATCTTTTTGTAGAACGGTATAAAACAGTCTATTTATTGCTTTCTTAAAAAATTCTAACCTGCAAAGGAGGGTGCTTGAAAAGGTTTCTAGAATATGGGAAAATCAATGTTTGGGCAGTTCCTTGGAATTTAGAACCCACTCCATGTGAGGTTTTTGTCAGGTCAGTTTTTAGGTGGGCTGAAATAAAAAAACATCCCACCTCAATTATGGGCCCTTATTCCCCATGCCCTAAAAATCTCCGGGGGAGGTGCTCCAAGTTGAAAATACAAGGGCAATCCTATATTATATGAGTGCTAGAGTTTTGCTAGTTATCAATCCAGAAAACCCTAGTCCTAAGTTGGTTTTCAGCTTGAAAAGAAGAATATTTAGTGTGAGGTCAGCCAATTAGGAGGGCTCAATGCTTGTTTTTTGTGCAAGTGTGATGGGCATTAGAGAAGGGATTTCTCTAGGGTTGTTAGGAAATCTAATAGTACTGTTGATGACAAAAGTACCCACAATCTTGAGCAAAATATGAATTTCAATCAAGAACCTGAAAAGAATTTTTTTTGTGTATAATGAGGCCGTGGGAATGGACGAAAGCTTGTGCAAAAATATTAACTCTTCCCTATCTCCAGAATAGGTTGTGTTTCTTAACGAGCCTTCCCCACTCAATAAAGACTTTGAAAATTACATAAATGGTGAGCTTCATAGTATGGTGAATGGAAATAAAACTGGAAATGTTAAAATGGATTGTGCCAAGATAGCTATAAACTCCCAAGGCATTGAAACCCTACAGGAGATTGAGCTTGCCCTACAAGATGAATAAGGCCAGACTATATTTATAGGAGCTAAAAGGCAAGAAGTTGTTGCCAGAAACCTATTAGGAAAATTGGAAAATAGTACTTTTGATCCGAAGAATCTTGAGGGGGAAGGTGAAAGGGGAAATTGTTTTAAATGAGATTGTCAATGATGTCAGGAAACAAAAACTTGTTGATTCTCACCCAAATGATCCCAAAGGGGGAAAAACGAGAGGCAAGAGGAAATCCTTGGTTGCTTTGACAGATTGCATAAGGGTCCAAAGCCCTCCCTCTCACCTTCTACCAAATGAAGATAAACTTTATCAATTGGAATGTTAGGATCATAGAAGCTCCTAATAGGAAATATGTCTTAAGAGCTTTGTGTAACTCAAAGCATAGTCTCGACTTTCTACTATTTTAGGAAGTGAAAGCCATTGTCTTTAATTTGGAATGTTGTCTGGAATTTGCATGGAAAGATGCTAAACCTTTTTTCTCCAAGCATGATAATGGGAAAGGTGGGTTTGCTATCCTAGTTCGCAATAATTTATATCTTCATGTCAAATTGTTTAGTTGCTCTCCTTGCAACCGGGTTATATGGGTAATCATTGGCATTAATAATATGAGTTTTGACATTGCATTTGTGTATGCCTCTAATTACTATAGGGAGAGGAGTGAGCTTTGGAGATGGCTTGCCACTAACCTACACAAAGTTCCATGGATAATCAGGGGGATTACAATACGATAGAGCACAAAAGATAAACTTGGAGGGAACACCGTATCATGGAAAGGTAATGAATTGTTTTTTTGGTCCAAATGTAAAAGAAACCTTAGTTATTGGATCCACTAGAGAAAAGCAAAAAAGACAGTAAAGATATTTGGTATAGCTGGTGCAATAATCAAAAAGGTCAAAAAAGGCTCTATCCTAGACTTAATAGGTTCTACATTAATAAGCATTCTTTTCAAGCTTATGATATTAAGGGCAGTAATTGTGTAAGGGTACTCCTCTTAACTATGTCTGACCACTACCCTGTTGAGATCTCAGTCATGTTTTAGGGGGTACAATTGACAATAGAGAATTTAAGAAAGGGTTATACAAATTGAGTACATATCTTTTGCGGGATAGATACTGCATAAATGTAGTCCACACCATTAGGAATATTAATAAAAGCGTTTTTCCCTAAAAATCTACAATTCCATTTTTTGGGAGAATTTGGCTAATGGATGGAAGACATTCCTTAGCACAATTGGGAAAAAGGCCCTTGATAGGAGCAAGAAAGGTCTTGAATGTGAAGTGAATATGATTGAATGTGAAGAGAAACTTTAGAACAATCTTAATAGTATTGATCCCCAGAATAGGCTTGTGGAATTAAAATAGGAATGGAGGTGTCACTAGGATTATATTGCTCAAGGGATCAAAATGAGGGCAAGGATAAATTGGATTAAAGGGGGAGAGAGGATCAAAATACTACTTCAATGTGCTGAAAGAAAAATTCAATAGAGAAAGAATTAGGCCCATTGATATTAATGGTAACATAAATGTAATGTGTCGTACCTGTTGGTTCTTTTTAAATTCTTAATAGTGTTATTTTATTATTTTTGTGTTCTTTCAGACTAGACGGAAGATGCAGAAGGGGTTTTAGTTTTCTTGTGATGTGTTTGCCAGAATCAATACAATATAGAGCATGGAATGAAAACTTAGAAAAGATACAATAGATATGAGCAAAATATCAAATACCTAGATCATAAAATATCATATAATGAATTACTATCACATACCCATATCAAAATATGCAACTTCGTACAACTACTGTAGCTGGACCAGCAAATGGGTAGTGTAGATCACCTCCAAATCACCAAGAAATGATAGTATTATGCATATAGAGGATTACAACAATCCCAGAGGCCCTAGATGCCCCCTCAGGACAAGATAAGTGGCTGCAAATCGATGGTGAATGTGTCCCAGACTCCCCACGTCCTTCTAGGCAAGTTGGTACGGCTGGGTATGACAACAAACAGCAAATGAAGACTTCAAAACAGGTTTGCAATCCACTGAAAAACTCTGCATAGTCCTAATGCCCTTCGATGCCAAGATTGGAGTGAAGAAAATAGGGTAAAGTCACCACAAATGCCTCCTTTGATGGGTACGACTATCCCAGATGGTATGGCCAGCAAGAACAAGGGAAAATAGTTCCAAAAACTCCGTCAATCTCTGCTTAAATATGCACTACTCTCTGTCCCTAAATCTGCATATGAAGAAACCACAAAATCTGCAAGGATGTAACATGTCCTTCAAACCCTTAACACATGAACTCCATTGAAGTGCAACTGCAAATACTAGATGTATTTGCCTTCAATAGCACCTTTGGATGGTATTGCACATCTGTAGAATGTTGTTACTAATGGAGGTTTTCGTCTCCAAAGCCACCTGGGTTCAAATGTCTTCAAACCCTCTCGAAATCCTAGCAGAGCCAAAGCAAACAATTTCATAACATCAAGCATGCCAAATGAAGCTCACTTTTCATCTTTTATTCTTTCTCCAAGAGGGGCATTGCTTTTTTGAGAGGGAATAATTCATTTTAAAAACACTTTATCACTTCCTAGAGATGGGCGCCCAAGTCATCTAAGTGACCTTTTAAATATAACTAAAATATGTCACTTACCTTAATATTTATAAAGTCCCCGTCAAATAAATATTATTAATCTTCGGACTTTAAAATGAATGCCAAGATGAACTTGGAATCCAGAGTTATATAGCTCACCAGAAAGGTCTCGACGAGATGTATCCATTCCACCTTTGAGAATCCCAAAACGACACCATTTCCGATTTACTAAAAATAGCAAATCCGGCACAAAGCACCCAAACCATCACTGAAAGTGCCAAGTACACCAACTGAATCCAAACCAACCTCCGCACCACTAAATTACCCATCCAAGGCTCTGCCAACCCTGGTTCCCTAACCAAGTTAGTTAGTCTACGGGTACCCAATGATAGACTAACTTTGTAAAGAGAAAGGGGACATTATAGTCCGCCCTCCCTAAGATTGCTTGCCTCAAGCAATCTCAGATTAGGATGCGATAAAATCTGCTCGCTCTCCCAAGTAGCATCCTCGACTGGCAGGTTTTTCCATTTGACCAAATATTAAGGGATGGTCCTCCTCCGCAAGGTACGTTCTCTGGTATCAATAATAGCCTCGGGTACTAAGATCAACTTCCCCTCTTTATCAAGAGGAGGCAACTCTGCAGAAGGTGTCACATTGTGCCCTAGTGCCTTCTTGAGGTGAGATACATGAAACACATTATGTACCTTGCTACCTACCGGCAACTCCAACTTGTAAGCCACTTCAACTTTCTTGGAGATTCTGAAAGGTCCATAGTAACATGGCTTAAGATTCTCTGCTCCACTCTTCTTGAGAGTGGATTGTCTGTAGGGCTGTAGCATGAAATACACCAAGTCACCAACCTCAAAAGAGCGCTCAGTCCTATGCTGATCTACATACTGCTTCTGTTGATTTTGTGCCATTTTAATTTTTTCCTTCAAAGACCTCATAATATCCTGACTCTCCTGCAAAAGGTCTTTGGCCTTAGGTACTCTGTTATCACCAAACAACAAATCCACAAAGCTCGGTGCATCGTACCCATATAATGCTAGGAACAGTGACATATGAATGGACATGTGATAAGTGGTGTTGTAGCAATATTCACCCATGTGTAGCCACTTTACCCATGCCTTTTGCTGTTTTGCAACATAATTTCGGAGGTATCCTTCCACCCATTTATTAACTATCTCCGTCTGGCGATCTGTTTGTGGGTGGTAGCTGGTGCTGGGGGTGAGCTCTGTCCTTGTCAACCTAAAGAGCTCCTGCCAAAAATTACTTAGGAACTTGTTGTCCCTATCACCCACAATGCTCCACATCAACCCACCTCTCTAAAGAACAATTCTACAACCTGTGTTGCAGTGTAGGTGGTTGGAATGGCAAAGAAGTATGCAAACATCGTCAATCTGTCCACCACCACGAAGATACAATCCCGGCCCTAGACTTTGGGTAAACCTATGATAAAGTCCATAGAGATACTATCCCATTTCCTCTCAGGAATGGGTAGGGGCTGCAGTAACCCACTTGGAAAAGAGTGCTCCTGCTTATTCTATTGACATGTCAGGCACTCTCTCACATATTTCAACACTTCAGTTTTGAGGCCCTTCCAAGTGAAACGCTCCCTCACCTGTTTGTATGTTTTGAAGTAACCAGGGTGGCCAGCCATAGGCAAATCATGGAAAACTCTCAAAACCTTCTGCTTCATCTCTGATCTTGGCACTAGAAGGATTCTGCCCTTGTAAATGATCAAGTCATTCACCACTAAATACCTGTCATCCCTGATAGTGCCATCAATGATCCCAATAGCCCACTTGTCCTTTGCATATTCTGCAGATACCAACTCTCTCCAATCCTCTGAAATAGCACCCAATGCACACAAATGGGGTCTTCTGGACAAGGCGTCAACAACTATATTTTTCTTACCTTTGACATAGACAATGTCAAAGTCATAGGCCTGAAGTTTGCTGACCCACTTCTGTTGCCTATCACTAAGGTCCTTCTGTCGAAGGAAATGTTTCAGGCTGTTATGATTTGTTTTTACCACAAATTTACTTCCTACCAGGTACTGCCTGAATTTAGTCAGAGTGTGCATGATGGCTAACATCTCCTTGTCGTATATGCTATAGCTCTTCTCCACACCCCTCAACTTCCCGCTCTCGAATACTATGGGGTGTTTATCCTGCATCAATATCGCACCAATGCCTTCCCCTGAGGCATCGCACTGTAACTCAAAAGGCCTATTGAAATTTGGAATGGCCAACACAGGACAGGTACTCATCAACTCCTTAAACCTGTCAAAGCACTCCTATGCACCACCTAACCAATTGAATGCATCCTTCTGAGTCAGATTTGTAAGGGGGGCAACTGATTGTGAAAAACCCCTCACGAAACGGCGGTAATATCCACAAAGACCAAGAAATCCCTTGAGCTGAGAGAGATTCTTTGGTGGCGGCCAGTCAATGATTGCCCGAATCTTTTCCGGGTCCACCTTAACACTACCAGCACTGATAATGTGACCTAAGTACAACAACTCGGTCATCCCAAAGTCACACTTCGACATCTTGGCGTATGATGACTCGTGCTCAAGAATGCTCTAGACAATGTCGATGTGCTTCAAATGTTCTTCCCAAGTCCTGCTGTATATCAGTGTCATAAAAAAATATGAGCACAAATCTCCGTAACTGGTCTCTGAATACCCTGTTCATGCAGGACTTGAATGTAGCTGGTGGGTTGGTCAAACCAAAAGGCATGACCAGAAACTCGAAATGCCCATAATGGCATTTGAATGCTGTCTTCTCAACATCCTCCCTGACTCGAATCTGATGATAGTCGGATCTCAAATCAATCTTTGAGAAGTAGCATGCTTCGTGCAACTCATCTATGAGCTCGTCGATGTGAGGAATGGGGTATCTATTTTTTATTGTCTTTTTATTTAACTTCCTGTAGTCTATACACATCCTGAGTGTTCCATCCTTCTTCACCAGGACAACAAAAGAAGCGAATGGACTCTTGTTGGGTCTGATGTGCCCCATTTCGAGAAGCTCCTTAATATGCTTCTCAATCTCATCCTTATACCTCTTAGGACGCCTGTATGGGGTGGTAATAACAGGTTTGGCACCCTCCTCGAGCTCAATGACATGCTCAATTCCCCTATCAGGGGGTGGACCTGGTGGAATATCACTAAACACTTTGGTGTGTTTAGTCAATAAGGCCTGAATTCAGGAGGATACTCATGCTTCTGTTGATCTGTAGCTGCAGGCATCACCATCACCTCTGCTGCCCACTGTACCTGTTCATGTCGTATCAACTATTCCATCCTCTTGAGTGAAACCACTCTCAATCCACCATTTGAAATTCCCCTGAGCACATGTCATCTCCCATTCACCTCAAACTTCATTTCCATAGTCCGCAAGTTGAGAGTGAACTCCCTAATGTCATGCAACCATCGCATGCCCAACATAATGCCCATCTCACCCATGCTAACCACATAGAAATTTGACTAGCAAGTGTAATCATTCAACAGAATGGTTAGATTGGGTATTCTCCTGGTGCAGGTGAGAACAAATCCCTCTGCCACTCTCACCTTAAAGCCTTCGAACTCTTCTGTCTTGAGTCCTCTCTTAGCAACCAAGCCCTTGTCTATGAAATTGTGAGTAGCACCGGTGTCTAATAGAGTGATCACTCGCTGCCCACCAAGTACTCCTCTCATCCTGAATGAGCCCTCTCTCTGAATGCTGGAGAGATGTGCTGTAGGTAGGGTCGTCTGCTCCTCTTTATCTGATGCCTTGGATGAACTCTTTGAGCTTGTATCATTGGCTTCTGATTGCTGGTTTGAATGTGGTTTTGACTCCACGGACTCATCTGCAGGAAAGTATTCCAACTGTTTTACTTTCCCTTGGGTAGCACACTTGTGCTTAGGATCCCAGGGCTCTCAGCAATGAAAACAAAGTTTCTTTCTTCTGAGGTCATTCAACTAACCACTATCCAACCTAGAAGAACTCTTATGCTGTTGTCTGAATTCCTTCTTAAAGTGTTTCCTGTCCTTATCCTTTTTGTGAATGAATCCCTTGGATTGAAATTTACTCCATGCCGAGGACTCCATGTCACGGGCCTTCTTCATGGCCTCCTGTAGAGAAGATGGATCTAGACCCTTTATCCAACCACACAAAGGATTTGATAGCCCATCTATGAATAGCATGATCCACCTACGATTTGAGATATCAGAGACCATAATAGATAGGTCTTGAAACTCCGAGATGTAAGAATCCATTGAGCCCACTTGTCTAAGTTGAGCTAAGTCCTTGAACTGCAGTACCAGATCTTTCTTATCAAATCTATCAATCAATCTGGTAGTGAACTCAACATAAGAAGTGATCTGATCATGACCCAAGGTGATCTTACCATTACTCCACCATTTGTGAGCGCTACCCTCAAAATGTAAAGCTGCATAAGTGATTGCATCAGCTTCGGGCATAGGACCGATCTATAAATAGCTATCCAACTTTTGAACCCACGCTCTAGCAGTGGTTTTGCCTGAGCCATCAAAATACGACAAAGTTGTCTTACTGACTTTCTTTTGGAGCTCTTGATTGTGCTGTCTGTTACCCCTGTTGGGTATGTGTTTCATCATAAGATCAGAATACTCTCTGAAAGTCATCTCGGCTTTGAACTCATCACTGGAAGCTTGCCAATCCCTCAGAATTACATCTTGAAACTCAACCTGCGTAGGCTCCTGTTCGGGAACATTGTTCCTCGGCGCAAAAACAGGTATACCAGGTCTGTCACCAGCTGTAAACTGTGTAGCTCCCCTGTTGTGGACTGATGCTTCAGCCTCATTGTCCCTGTCTCTGTGCCTATTTCCATAGTTCCTATCACCTCCATTGTTAACTCTGTTCCTATTCCCTCCATTATTATTGTTAGTGTTATTATTATTGTTTCCAGCATCACTAGGTATCAAGCGGGTAAGGATCTTAGCCAGTTCTGTTTGCGACCTTTGCATTGTGTCAAGCATATCCCGCTGCCCTCTCGCCAGATCATTCAAGGCATGCATCATGTTGGTGAAATCTATTCTACCCTCATCATACTAGTCTCTGCTAGACCTACCCTCACGATCACTCATGTTTTCTGAGATGGGTTCCTCTTTGCTGTAAAACACTACTAGTTGTTCCTCTGTGGCTATCACCTCTGTATCTGTATCAAAAGGATCTATCTGGGGAACCTGTATATCAGTCTATGATCTGTTCCGTATGAGATAATATCTATGTGTACGAGGCTACATCTCTCATTTCATCTTCTGCATGTCTGTATCTGACTTCATAGGATGGCAGGAAGCACTGTGCTCTGATACCACTGTAATGTGTCGTATCTGTTAGTTCTTTTTAAAATCTTAATAGTGTTATTTTATTATTTTTATGTGTTCTTTTAGACTAGATGGAAGATGTAGAAGGGGTTTCATTTTTCTTGTGATGTGTTTGCCAGAATCAATACAATATAGAGCATGGAATGAAAACCTAGAAAAGATACAATATATATGAGCAAAATATCAAATACCCAGGTCATAAAATATCATATAATGAATTACTGTCACATACCCATATCAAAATATGCCACTTCGTACAACTGCTGTAGCTGGACCAGCAAATGGATAGTGTAGATCACCTCCAAATCACTAAGAAATGATAGTATTATGCATACAGAGGATTACAATAATCTTAGAGGCCCTAGATGCCCCCTTAGGACAAGATAAGTGGCTGCAAATCGATGGTGAATGTGTCCTAGACACCCCATGTCCTTCCAGGCAAGCTCGTATGGTTGGGTATGACAGCAAACAGCAAATGAAGACTTCAAAACAGGTCTGCAATCCACTGAAATCTCTGCACAGTCCTAATGCCCTTCGATGCCAAGATTGGAGTGAAGAAAATAGGGTAAAGTCACCACAAATGCCTCCTTTGATGGGTATGGCTATCCCAGATGGTACGACCAACAAGAACAAGGGAAAACAATCCTAAAAACTCCATCAATCTCTGCTCAAATATGCACTACTATCTGTCCCTAAATCTGCATATGAAGAACACCACGAAATCTGCAAGGATGTAACATGTCCTTCAAACCCTCAACACATGAACTCCATTGAAGCGCAACTGCAAATATTGGATGTATTTGCCCTCAATAGCACCTTTGAATGGTATTGCACATCTATAGAATGCTGTTACTAATGGAGGTTTTCGTCTCCAAAAGCCACCCGTGTTCAAATCTCTTCAAACCCTCTCAAAACCCTAGCAGAGCCAAAGCAAGCAATTTCATAACATCAAGCATGCCAAATGAAGCTCACTTTTCATCTTTTATTCTTCTCCAAGAGGGGCATTGTTTTTTTGAGAGGGAATATTTCATTTAAAAAACACTATCACTTCCTAGAGATGGGCACCCAAGTCATCTAAGTGACCTTTTAAATATAACTTCAATATGTCACCTTAATATTTATAAAGTCCTCGTCAAATAAATATTATTAATCTTCGGACTTTAAAATGATGCCAAGATGAACTTGTAATCCAGAGTTCTATAGCTCGCCGGAAAGGTCTCGACGAGACATATCCATTCAACCTCTGAGAATCCCAAAATGACATCATTTCCGATTTACTAAAAATAGCAAATCCGGCACAAAGCACCCAAACCATCACTGAAAGTGCCAAGTACACCAACTGAATCCAAACCAACCTCCACACCACTGAATTACCCATCCAAGGCTCTACCAACCATGGTTCCCTAACCAAGTTAGTCTACGGGAACCCAATGATAGACTAACTCTGTAAAGAGAAAGGAGACATTACAATAAAAAATGACCAGGAAAGCATTAAAATTGCCTTTCAGGTATTTTATATGTATCTCTTTTCTTTTGAATGCAACAAGCCTAATGAGGAGGCCATAGAACTCTGTAGAAGATGAATTCCTGTAAAAGTTGAAAACGAAACAATGAGCACACAAATTATGTGAAGGGGAAAATCATTATAACATAATGATTCATAGGAAATGGGACTACCTACCTATGAACAAAAAGGAGACACTGGCTAGGGTAAGCCATTAATGGGTTGGGAAAAGTAACAATCCCTTTGTCTAAGGTAGGGTGCTAATTGTGGCCACTTGTATCCTGATAAACTCTGCAAAATTTTCACAAAGAACTATGGTTCAAGTGGATAGGAACGGTCGTGCAATGAAAAAATTAGCATAAACTGATTGATGCACATTGGTTCTAGATTTTCTTTTTTCACAAGGAAAAACCTATCCATCAAATGGAGACAGTTTAAAAACTCACACTTGACAGTTACTTGGTTGACTCAAAATTTTTAAAAACTTGGGAGTCAACAAAACTTGGCAATAACTCGACAAATTCATCGAACATTGAAAATTACATTAATTTTTAAAATTATTCTTTAAAAACATGCATATTACTGAATTTATGGACCATATTACTGATTTCCTTCATACAAAGAAATTAGAGTTCAGTGCACTTCATAGACCACAAAACAACTTCAAAGTTTCAATACATATAAACTTAAAGTTTCTCAAAAAGGGTTACTTCAGTCCTCCACATCTATGTTACGAAAAATGAGAAATGGAAACCACAATGGTAACAACATGACAAGAAATGGGATATTTAAAGGTTTCATATAAGAAATGGTTCTTATATACATATACCTTTCAAAAATTAGAATATCTATATAGTAAATATTACTTTAAAATAATTTAAAATACTTTTAAATTAAAAAAATAAAATTTAAACAAATATAACTATAAAAATTAAAAATAATATTTATATTTAAAACAAGTTTCTATAAATAATTTAAAAAAAATTAAAAGTTATTATATGTTTTAACTTTTAAAAATATTTTAAATTTATAAAAATATTTAATTCTATTTTATTTTATAATTACAATAAAAAAGAAAAGATTAAACATTAGAAAACTTAACAATATGTTATTTGAAAAATTAAAGAAATAAAAAGAGGGAAGTTAGAATAAATCTTAAATTTTTAGGCTTTTAGTTGCCTAATTCTCATGTCACGAATATTGTACGGGATGGGGTAAATGCTAAATGCAAAATACAAGTAGAAATTAACAAAACTCAGCGAAAACGCTTGAGTAAAATGAAAATCCATTGAAAACGTTTGAGGAAAACGCAAAATGCAGAAATGCAGACATTGCTAACATAGTTTGTGGCAATGTTGGCAATTGCAGAAAAACGTTGGCAACGGGAAACGGTTCCTTCAGTCGCATTTTTGGTAATCCATGTCGAATAAGGGTTCGTGTCGTCGGTGTCCCAAAAAATGGAGAAAAAAATTCACGTTCTTTTAAAGTGACGTTGGATGAGTTTGGTGCGATTTTTGGCAATTTAGGGTGAGTTTCAACAATTTTTCCTGCAATAATTGTTGCAAGTTTTTCCAAAAACTCGGAGCTGAGTTTTTGCGGCAATTACTTGCCGATAGTATTTGTTTACTTCCTATTGAATCTAAATGAACTATACAGAGTAAACAAAATACGTATAAACTGAGAATAAAATAACATCATAACAGTATACTCATTGCAATTGCACAGTAGAACTCATAGATGTATTAGTTCAAAACTTGCCAATACAATCACATCAAAACTGAACTGTCCTCCATACAATGAAATGAAAAGTATATAAAGGCAGCAGACAGTTGCTTGGATGGCCAACCGTTGCCAACGACTACAACTATCAGGAGATGACGACTCAACGATCACAACCAACCATAACTAAACATAACAAGTATAATTTGTCGCTAACATAACCCCCCCCCCAAAAAAAAAATAAAATAAAAAAAGTTTAGTCATCTTCCAGATGACTAGGATACAAAAACTCTCAAATACCCCTAAGTGAAATTACTATGAAGTAGGGGGAGGGGAAGTGGACGTCCCTAGAGGAGTCGATGTTGATGGGGCCGTCATCGATGGAATTGATGCTAAGTCTCCCACTGTGGGGAAACCAACCAGTGCAGCCGATAAACCTCCTTAGTACGTTGCCGAAGGTGGTGAGCTGCTATGACTTCTCTTTCCCTTGTCACCCTCACTATATGAATTGCCTCCAGCTACTTTTTAGTTATCTCAGGTGTCGGCTGAAGGTTCGCCAACTGTTGTTCAGTACTCACATGGGTACTCACTAGATCACTCATCTCCTTCTATGTCAGCTCACGAGTGTGTTGGAGGTCTCTGAATTCTTTCTCCTTGGTTGTAATCTCTCTAGCTCTCTCCTCCAAAGCCGACTCCTGTGCAACTACCTTCTTCTCCAACTCTGTCAACTTAGCTTGCTGAGCAAGCTGCCTCTGGAACTGGATGGTTTGCTCATCGACGGCTTCTCAAAGTTTCTTGCAAGCTTGGGCAGCTTCTTCCATTTTCCCCATGGCTGTAATATGATGCTCCATTTCTTCCTCACGCTAGTAGAAAAGTGCTCGGAAATTATCCTCAATAGTATAAAGTGCGGCGAGCACATGCCCATCCCTGCGTTCAAATCCAGGAACAATCCTAGCTGGCATCCAACCAAGATGCATCTTCTATGTGTTGATGCTCGGCCACCCTTTGCCCCTGAAATGCGTGTAAACTCAGCTGGGAATACATAACAAAGTGCTCTATCCTTCGTGCCTCTTGCAGAACCAAAGGGGAATGTCGGTTGTCCAGTCGCCTGGCAATATTAGCTACCTGATGGATAATTACCCCGATGGGTTCGAGATCATGCACATATCTCAGAACCGTACCTAGTGGATCCTCCTCGTCCGGTCTGAATATCTGAAAAGTCATGTCCTCGGGTCTCTTAGAACTCGTAGAAGCCTCCTTTGCTGTAGAATCACTCTCTATCATGACTGGCCCCGCTGTAGGGATCTGCTCAACTGAAGGAACTTCTAATGTTTGTACCATGTCTATCCCTTGAGTAGGAATTGGGACTGACTGAGCTACCTCAATTCCCTGAGTAGTCGGTGGTGGTGTAGTAACTGTGGGCTCCTTAGCCTGCTCTGGCAATTCTCGTGGACTCACAGGAGGAATGTTTGTAATTTGGAGGGGAGCTGCCAATAACTGTGGCCAACTGTCAACCTGAGCTGAATTCTGTGGTGACCATCCAGTCGATGGAGTGATGTCCTTGGCAGGAAGAGGAACTGGGTTGTCACTCGATAGTGTCACAATTTGTCCCCAAGGTACATGAGTAGTAGTCGAGTGAGGAGCATCCGTCTGTGCTAACACAACATCCACAGGTACATGACTACCACTCGGATGAGCACTCTGGTGAGCAGAAGCATCTGTCTGTGGCACAACATCCAATGGACTCTCTTGTCGAGACTACTATATCATCTAGTGATTGAAGAGTGGCTGAGGCTGATGAAGTAGCCTCAATGCAATCCTCTTCCTCTGCACTATGGGAAGCCTCAGAAGATGTTGCTGGTGCTTTTCTTTTCCTACTGCTTTTGGACTCTTCCCCTTTTCCACCCTGTGTTATGGCCCACAAATTTGTCCACCTGAAAATCATAGGCCAAGTCGGATCATACTCCTCATCAGGCTGAAAAGGTCCTCTTGCCAGTCAAGGCACATGTGTGTAGATGGCGTCAAGAAGTAAGGCGATGACGTGCTGTGTCATATAAAATGATTTTTGTGTCATTTTTATGAACTCGTGCATCCGCTCAGATAATACTACCGCCCAGTTATATAAAGCTCCCTTGCTGAGACCCACCATGTAATCAATCATCCAGAAGGGAATATCAGAAGAGCGGGTGGCTCTTGTTAACCTGCCTCGGATTACATCCATTATACATCTTCACTCATCATTAGCTAAGTGGCCCCGACACAACCGTCAGTTGCCTGTAATCCTGAACTGTGCCTTTTCCTTCTCACTCAAGTCACTTCTACAAATCTTTACCAGTATGGCTTCCCTGTAACTTGCGGATACTTTTTGTTTGCCAACCGTGAATCCTTGACAACGGATACCCATAACCCTCTCAAAGTCCTCAGGTGTGAAAGTGACTGTTACCGGTGTATTCATGTATTTAATAATAGTATACTTGGTACATGCATTATAGTTGGCCACCATACTTCTCAGGAGAGTCTCAAAATCTCAAAAATTAAAATAAGGCATTTGGATTACCTTGTCAATTTGAGCTTTTTGGAGAGCAACCTTGAGTGGATGGTCGACAACGTGGTTTGTCCACCATGTCCTGCATTCAGCGACTGTTAAACTTTCCCACTGCAATGATTTTGCCGTAAGCTTTTCTTTGCCTTTCCCTTTTTGTGATTGTTGCTTCTTTTGTACTGTAGTGTCCTTGGCAATCCTTGGCCTCTACTTTGTCGGTGATTCTTCTTTAATTATTTTGCCAACCATTATTCTTCCCTGTAGCTTTCAGCGTGCTGCACTTTGCTTTTCTCACTCACAAATGAAAATTATAATGCTTGTTCTTGTACGACTAGGGAGGAAATTCGTTATGGCGGTTAGGTTTTGATATGTCTCCTGATTCTTGCACTTGTACGATGATGAAGATTGCTTTGCCTTAAGAATTTGTACAACTTTGGCGACAACTTTATCTACTTGTTTCTGCACGGACTAGGTAGGCGACCACAACAACGACATGAGTAGGAGCAGCTGATAAAACCGTATGGCGAGGGATTTGGAGAATGCCGAACTTGTACAACAGATAGAACTTCTCTTTGTGGTAGTCGTACGATAGAACTTACGGTCGTGAAAACAAGACCCTGAAACTCGTACGGCTTCACACAATTCCTCAAGTCGTACTTCTTGATCGCTCCTTCACTCGTCCTCGTACGGATTCAACTCAGAGCAATCTAGAAAATAATGAGTCGTACGATGGGGATGTGAGGTGTAGAGCAAACTTGTGCGGCAATTCGTACAGATTATTCCTGTGGCAATCACACTCGTAAGGCGGCGACTCAAGACCGGTAGAGATTTCTTGAATCAATTGTCGGGCTGAAAGGGCAAAATAATAGTGGTCGTAGGGCAGCCAAATTGCTGGAAGGAATTTTTTTACACTTGGTCTTTTCTTTTTCTACTCGTACGACTTCTTTTTCCTACATTCATACGGCATGGTGAAAAAATCTTCAGAGACTCAGCCAAAAAAATCAACTCGTACGGCTTCACCTAATTGCTCAAGTCACATGGATTTCACTTTTCACTTTTTGATCCTTCGACGACAATAAAAATTGAGTCGGTTGTGGCGAGGGGTTTTACAATGGGGGTCGTACGACTACACCCTTAGTAGTACGGCTGAGGTTGTATGACTCAGCCGTACGGTTCTTTTTTTTTAATTTCTTTTTTCTAATTTTTTAATGATTTCTTTTTTCTAATTTTTTCTCAATTTTTTTCACTTACATTTCTTTTCAATTTTTTCACTTTTCTCATTTATTCTATTTTTCTTTGGGTTTTCTTATTTTTCGACACGCCAATTTGGCCAATTCCCAGTCTTGGAATTTTGTCATAGTCCATTTCTTTTTCCAATTTTCTCTCTCATTATTTTTCTCTTTTCCATTATCCTCTAAGACTTGGACTTCTATCATGTGATGGAAAATACAATCCCCGTATGTCCTCCGTAGACAATCATTAGAACAACAATCGTCAACTTCTTCTAACTCAAAGATTTGATCAACTAACTCTGATTGGTCCTTACAGTTGATTAAGTTTAGTCCCTTGGGTTCTTGGATCCACTGACATGTTTTCTTGTCCTTATTGATTGTTAGATGTCTAGTTTTGTTTTGTACTTTCCAAATCCAGCTTCTCGGAAGTGGTGCACTCCAGGGTGCCCCTTCTGGTAAGTCTTTCTCACTGCGTTTCTGAAGTTTGTCATAATAGGCAGAACGTTCAACAATAAACACACTTTCTGCTAGATATCTTCTCTGCGGTGGAACCTTTTCTTCTTTTGGTAATAGGAATTAGAATTTATCTCGTACCTTGTTGCATTCTTTGATCCACTCATCCGATGCGTCTTTTTCGAGACTTTGTCCTTCTCGATTTGCCCAAGGGTCAAAATTACTATCTTCGATTATACCCTCTCTCACACCTGTGTAGGGTGAATACAACCTCCAGTGGTGATTCTCGATCCTCATTGATCGTATTCTAGGTCAAAAAACTCCAGTGACTTTTTCCAAGTGTGTGCTTGAGAATGCCACTCCGTCAATTTTTTCGTTTGTATCCATCTCCACTGGACATTCTTCGACTCCCTCAAACCTCAAACCCAAACTTGCTTGGTTCATGTTTCAAAGTTTAACCAACTTCCTTCATCATTTCACCTTCGTTTCTCCACTCCATGAAGTTTATAGATATTGTTTCTTGTCTCTGTTTATAACCTTTTAATTTTTATCTGTTTACTACGTCTTTGATTGGAGTACCGTCCAAATTATCAAGCTTTATAGATCCATTGCCCAGCATTTCCTGTACTTGGAATAGTCCTAACCAACGTACTTTGAACTTCCCAGGTTTGATCTCGTTACGACCGTTATACTTCAACACTAACTGTCTTGGCCGGAAGTTCATTCTCCGGAGATGCTCATCATGCTAGCACTTCCGTCGTTTTTGCATAACTTCCGTCGACCATTGAGCTAGGATCCGTCTTTCATCAAGTTTATTCAACTGGAACAATCTCTCTTTTAGTATTTCTACGTCGCCCAGCCAATTTTGTACAGCGATTCGTAAACTGGGAACCAAGTATTCTATTGGCACTACAACTTCTTGGCCATACATCAATTGGAAGGGCATATGCCCCGTCGTCACTTTATAAGTTGTCTGGTAAGCCCATAGTACTACCGGTAATCTTTCTTCCTAGTCTGTCCTCTCAATGCCACATGACTTATGGATAACAGACACTAGTACTTTATTCGTTGCTTCTGCTTATCCATTTGTTCTTAGATAGTAAGGGCTCGACAGTATATGAAATATCTTAAATTTTGATGTCATAAGCTGTATTGCGTGGTTGACGAAGTGTCCCCCACGATCACTTGTTAATTGGGTTGGAATTCCGTATCTTGTGACTATTTGTTCATATATGAACTTGGCAGTACTTAAGGCTGTGTTGTCCTCACATGCTCTAGCTTCTGCCCATTTCATAAGGTACTCGGTTGCCACTATGATGTATCTGCACCGATGCAATTGGCTAACTTTGAGTGGCCTATAAAATCAAGCCCCCATCTCTTGAAGAGCTCTTGGGGTTATGATGGCAATAGAGGCATATAATCCCTCTTCAAGGGCTTTCCTACCCTTTGGCAATTATCACATCCTATCACCCACTCTCGAGTGTCTGTGTTCAGTTTTGGCCACCGTAGTCCTGCCAACAAAACTTTTCTGCTCATGGCATCTGGTCCCATATGTCCATCGACCAACCCTTCATGGGCTTCTTGTAATACTCCTCTCTCTTCACTCATCACACACCTTCGGAGTATGTGGTCCGGTCCCATTTTGTACAAAACCCCATTTATTAGCTGAAATGTTTTACTTTTTAGGGCTAACTTTCTCCTCTCTTGGCAGCATGTCCCTCGGGAATGTTGAAGTAGACAGATACTCACCGATATCCTCATACCATGGTGGTAGAGCGACAATTTGAAACAGGTGAGCATCTGGGAAATCCTCGTTTACTCCTTCTGGGGATTCTCTTGACTTAATCCGTGAGAGCTGATCGGCTATCACATGACTCTTCCCCAGTCGTACCACTATTGTGAAGGTGAACTCTTGGAGCAGTAGTAGCCATCTGCTAATTCTTCTTTGTATTATTGGCTTGTTCACCAAGTACATCAACGGTTGGTGGTTTACGAAGAAGGTGAAAGGTGTTGCCAATAGGGAGTGCCTAAACTTTTACAACGAGTATACCATCCCTAACGCTTCTTGCTCCGTTGTACTGTAATTACGTTTTGCTCTTGAGAGTAGTCTACTCACGAAAAAGATTGGGTGATCAAGTCCTTGCGGCCCGACTTGTGTGAGTGTAGCTCTGATTGCAAAGTTAGAAGCATCCACGTGCACATGAAATTCCTTGTCCCAATTCAGGTAGGCGAGTATGGGTGAGCTAATCAACCACGTCTTCAATTCATTAAAGGCTTTTTCTTGCTCGTCCATCCAACTGAATGCTACTCCCTTCCTAGTAAGCATGCCCAACAGGTAGGAGACTTGTGCAAAATTCTTTATAAATCGCCTGTAATAACTGACATGGCCAAGGAAGAACTTTACTCCCGTCACATCTGTTGGTGCCTCCATTTATACAATGACTCTTATTTTGTCTGGATTCGTTTTTAATCCAGCATTGCAAACTATGTGTCCAAGTAGTTTGCCCTGTGGTACCATGAATCGACACTTTTTGGGGTTCAGGGCTAGCCTGGTTGATCTACAACGCTCCATACATTCAGTGAGGGCTTTCAGATGTATTTGCTGGTCACTATAGATTGACCAATCATCAAGGAAGGCTTTAAAATTGCCCACTGACATCTTGTCAAAAATGTGAAGGATGATCCTCTGGACAGTGGTTGGAGCATTGCACAACCCAAATGACATTTTGTTGTAGGCATATACTCCATCTTTGACCACAAACGTAGTCTTCAACTTATCCTCTTCAGATATGCTGATTTGGTTGTAGTCGTGGAACCCATCCACAAATGAGTAAATTTCATGTCCGACCACTTCTTCCAAGATTGAATCTGTGAATGGGATTGGAAACGGGTCCTTGATAGTTACTACATTTAGGCACCTGAAATCCACACATATCCTAATCTGTCCCCCTTCTTAAGTGAGATGACAATCGACAATACCCATTCGCTCGTATCCACTTTGAAGATTATTTCGGCTTCTAACATTTTTTTTATCTCTTCCTGGACCTTGGCCGCATAATTTTTATTCATCCTGTAAGGTCTTTTTCTCACTGGTCGTGCTCCTAGTATCAATGGTATTCTATGAACACATAATTCTGGGGGTATCCCTTTCAAGTCCTTATAAGTCCAGGCAAACACGTCTTTATATTCCATGAAGATCTTGAATGCAACTGCCTTGAGTACTGGATCCCAGTCATCTCCGACTAGAATCACCTGAGGGTTACTTTCCTCTCCAAGATTGACTTTCCTCGTCAAGGGTTCTTCATACATGATGATATTCTCATGTTCAAATTTATGTGCCGACGTACTGTTTATTTCAATGTCCCCTTCTCTGTATTCCTCATATGCCACTGGAAAGGTATGAGCTATTCTCGGATGGATATTATCTTCGTCAAGTTTGTGACTTGTCGACGAAGATTCTTGCTAGCCGAGTGTTCTTTCTGTTGAGTGTTTTACTCGTCAGCTTAGAATCCTCTTCATCAAATGTTTTACTTGTCAACAATGTTTCACCCGTCGGCCCAAGTTTGCTAAGTGCTTCACTAGTCGGCCGAGAGTTGCCGAGTGTTTCACTCGTCGGCCGAGAGTTGCTGAGTGTTTCAATTGTCGGCTGAGAACTCTCGCCAACTTCTCTTATTTGAATCATATTGCATTCAGGTTGAAAAAATTCGTAATCTTCCATCTGCCAATGAATAGTCCACTAAATGAATTCGTCTCGTCTTCCAAACGCTCTTGTAGTTTCAATACTCCATCATCGGGCTCCATCGACACTCTTTCTTCCCCGACTGATGTCTCTCCTCCGTCTAAATCAGAATCGGATGCCATTTCTTCGCTGACAGTTTGAGTTATGAGGTCAATGACAAATTTTTTGCCTTTGTTTTCTATTGAGAATGTGTTTTTCTTCCAGTTGTGGTCGGCCTTGGTGGCCATTAGCCACACTTGGGCAAGTAATGCATCATAGGTTGCATTGTGTGCTGTAATGACTACAAAATTTAATAAAAATTGTCGAGTGTCGATCCTGACCTTTTGAGCTAGTAGCACTCCCAGCACTTTGATTCCGTGTTGGTTGGCTCCCACCAACTGGTAGCTTTGCTGCCACAAAGTGGGTTTCTTGAGGCTTTTCCAAGTCTCGCCAGGTAGCACATTCATTCCAGATCCCCCGTCGACTATAGTGCTCGTCAGGTTCCTCCTGAGAATTTCCATATGCACCACGTCTGGTTTCTTTCCTAGATTAATTGTCAATAGCCTTGGATTGACGACTTGCTCGCCGCTTGGTGGTGGCTCTATTATAACATCCTCGCCATCCTTACTCTTGGTTGGTTTTTCTTCCACCACATTGGATATTGTCATTCTTAATTGTGGCATGCTTTGTAGGAGATCGGCCATCCTTATTGGAATGGTGGTTTGTAATACCTGACTTGCAATATTTCTGTCGGATTCTGACCAAGTGATTGTGCTTGCCTTTTTACTTGAATTCCTCTGTGCCGTCTCCATGGTGTATTCCACTTCCTGGCATCACGGAGTCTCTCCTTCTCAGTTTTTGGATCGGGATAACTTGCCTTCTTTGCTTGTGCTCGGGTGACTGCAAAAACTCTGTCTTCTTCAATGCCGATGAAATTGATAGTACCTTTTTGTTTCGGGAAGTCATTATCTTCGTGGTCACCGGGCCCACACCACTTGCACAATGCATTCACTTTGTTCTGATTATTACTCTGGCATTCCCTTGCAAAGTGCCCCCATTCATTACATTGACGACACTGGATCATCGGCCGTTCTTTTGCATCGTATTTAATGCTGCTTCTCCCCCCACTATTGTTAAATCTGTTGTTTCCTCTTCAGTTGTTCCGATACCCGCCTAGAGATGCATTCTGATTGTTTTGTTTCGGCGGTGTAGTTGGTGGGGTAGATTGTTCGCCTTGTGTGAAGAGCACTTGGGTGCTCCTCGTTTTTAGGTTATACGGGCACTCTTTGATTGAATGGCCCATTGCTTGGCATATATCACAGAACATCTTTTTGGGGCAGTTTACTTTAACATGACCTTCATTATTGCATTCTGTACACCAGAGTTCTTTGCTTTCCTTACCAGTTTCTTTCTCGGCTTTGAACTCCTCCATCATCCTTATCATGTCTTTTCTCAGTGCTTGCACGGTTTTAGATTCGTCATTGTTGTTGTTCGAGCTTTCCTTATTGTCATCCCTCTTCTTCCCTCGAGTAGACATCTTATCCTCACTTTCGATGTCCATTGCCCGGTTATAAGCCTCAGCGTACGATGACGGCGGTACAATTTTCATCTTTTTTCTGAGCGAGGGAATCAAACCCTCAATGAACCAGCATTTCTTTAACCCGTCTGCAGGTTCCTTCTCCAGTTTTACCAGAAGTTCTTTCAGCCTCTGATTATAGACCTGTACGTTTTCGTGTTTTCCTTGTTTTGTAATGTAAATTTTAGTAACAATTTCATTCTCATCCCTCAAGATTTTGAATTCTTCCTGAAAGGTCTTCTTTAATGCATCCCAACTACTTTTCGAACCTGCCTCGAGTTTGGTGTACTAGTCGATTGCTATACCCCTAAGGGTTGCTGGAAACGATCTCGGCCCATAGGACCTATTGTCCTATTCGTTGGCTACCCATATTGTTTCATAGGTTTTACAGTGTCTAATTGTATGCTCCAATCCATTTTTGAGAAACTTCGGTAGCTTCTGCCTTTCCATACTCAGACTATCCGGCGGAGTCACCATCTTTCCTTGGCGCAACTTCAATGTTCGGTTTCTGGTCGTTGGAGAGTTTTGACCTGTACGCCCTGGTGCTGTCCATGCACTCTCGGCCACGCAGGTGTCCTCGAATCCTCCTCGTTTAGCAAACCTCACACACTTGTTGCCCACAGGGTTTCTCCTGTGCTCCTTTAGTCCCAGAGTTGTAGGTTATCGCTCACTGATGCTTAACTCTCCAACCCGTCGAGTAATGTCTTCATTTATCTCCAAGGGCGAGTCTTTCCATGATTGTTCTTCCCACTCGTCAGTTTAGTTACCCGCTTGATCGGCAAGATCTTCTATCTCGTCAGGGAGTGGTAATTGTTTTGCTATTTCTTCCCACTCCTTATTTGTATGTTGCCTTGGTTTAGTGCTTTGTCGTACGCGAGGAATTCTCTTCTCCTCCTGACTCCGACTCCGACTCCGACTCACTTCTATTCCTTTTTGGCGGTGGGCTTTTGCTCTCTGGTAGTAACCCTTCTGTTTCCTCACTGATTCTTTTTAATCGCATCCTTTCTCTCTGTTCTTGTATTCTTAGTGATCTTCATATTTCATACTCTGATGTTTCCTGACCGTTATCCGGTCGCTTGTATTTATTCGGCTGTAAGGGCATCAATTGTAGGGTGTATGATGTCGATCAACGTCGTGCTCCTCTTCCCGTTTCATGTGTTCCTCATACATTTGTAGTATTTGTTGCCGACACTGCTCTCTATCTCTCTCTTCATGCAGATCTTGCAGGATTAGGAAGTTCCTTGCCAAGAGCCTTGGCATATGCGTGAGAAGGTTATCAACTTCCCTATTCACTTCTAGATTTTCCGCGATTATTTCTTTTGGAATGTTTCTGCAATTGGCTTTGTTTCTCACGTGTTGTGTCACTGATAGGCTCCATAGATACACCAAGTCTTGTGTCAAATCATCCTCTCAGTCATTTTCTTCTCGCTCGTTGTCTTCTCTATCACTTTCTGTATGTTGTTCTTCTATCTCTTCTATCTCTCTTGTGGGTCGTGGTTCTTCGCTCGGTTGAATAGGCTGTCCCATTATGATGCCATAGTCATCATCCACTCTACTCGTCACCGACTATTCAACTTGTCACCGACGACTCAACTCATCATCCTTCAACTTGACTCCAAATAGGCAATGGCGCCAAAATGTTTACTGCCTATTGAGTCTAAATGAACTATACACAGTAAACAAAATACGTATAAACTGAGAATAAAATAACATCATAACTATATACTCATTGCAATTGCACAGTAGAACTCATAGATGTATTAATTCAGAACTTGCCAATACAATCACATCAAAACTGAACTGTCCTCCATACAATGAAATGACAAGTATATAAAGGCAACAAACGGTTGCCTAGATGGCCAACCATTGCCAACGACTACAACTATCGGGAGATAACGACTCACCGATCACAACCAACCATAACTAAACATAACAAGTATAATATGCCGCTACCAATATTTCCAAGTGAGTACTTACGAGTCAAGCGAGTACTCGTTGAGCTTTTAAACTATGGATGGAGATTCTTTGTGTCCTTCTAAAGGTGTCTAACAAGATCTTTCAGCTCTAGCACCTCCGTAGGAATAGTGAAATTAAAAATATCTGATTTGCTCCTCTTTTGCCATCACTTCGACATGCTCAACCTTGAATTCAATGAAAACATCATTCTTCAGGAAAGGTTGAAGATGCTGAGGGAAAATCTCAATCACCCTCTCTTGACTTTCCAATTCCACAACAGGTATTGGCTGTGCGCTTTGGGCTTGCAATGCTTCTTTAGCATTTTCCTTTGTTGAACCTTCTTCTGGCAACCCATCCAAGTTTGAATCTTTAAGGATCAAATCATTATCAAAGCATACGTGTTGAAGCAAATAATCATCCTCTAGTTACAAAGTTTGCCATCCATCATCCCATAGTGGCAGGCCTTGGGCGGATTGGGTCAATATTATTTTATTTGTGCAATTGACTTCAAAGAATATGTCCCTAAGAGGGAGGAAACAATTAGACTCTTCACTATTAATTTCATGCTTGCTATCTTCATTGATCAACCGTTTTTCTTCTTCAAGCATATCCAAGTTTAGCATCAACTCATTAACTACTATCAAACTCTCAATTCCCGATTCTTCAATTTTGCCTTATGTAGGTTTTTCAAATAATCCCTCAAATTCTGATAAGAACTATTTTGATGTGTCTTCCGCTATGGTGCATCCAATGCCTTTTTTCTCAATGAAAGTAGTTGGAACTTTATCATGCCTTGCAAATGCTTGGGAGACTTTATCTTCATCAACAAGCAAATGATATTCAGTTTCTTCCAACACAAAAGCTTGTTCTCCACAAAAAATATGCAAGGCTTGGAAGGATATGGGAAAATCTAACACTTGCTTTTATTTTACCAATGAAGGAATAAATATAGGCTTTTGAAAACTAGGAACCGTTAATGACTTCTCCCATGAATGTCTGGCTTGGACTCTCCTCTTTTCAAATCTTTACTCTTTCACAACTATTTGATTCCAAGAACATGCAAAATCATTAAATGTATTTACCTTTCTGGCACAATCTAGTGCGTTCTGAATATATCTTGTCATAGAGTCTCCATCGGGTTCATCATGAAGATGTTGCAGGTTGCGCAAGAATCTTTGATTGTTTGATTTAGAGGTTGCAAAGAGTTGCATCATGTGATGCATTTTTGGACAATGTTGAGCCTCGTGGTCACTTGTCTCGTGAAAAGAGAAAAAATTGTTTGTGTTGGCTTCAAGAGGTGCCTCAAATGCAAATTTTTAAGGTGGAGGTAGTCTAAGATGATTGTTTTTATTATTCCTTTGAAGTTGCCCCTGATATTGCTGCACTAGATCATTTAGCTGGAACTATCTTTTCATGTTAGTCACATCGGTCACTACTTGGAGAGGAGCTGTAGAACTTGGAACCAAGGGCATGGTAGTCTTTTCTAATTTCGTTTGTAGTGATCATGTCATCTTCTAGCTTGATTGCTCATGCTTGGGCTTCTTCCAATTCATCAATTTCACAGGTTTTTATCAAAAAGACAATTTATGATGGAAGGGTGTTTATAAAACAACTCAAAAGTATTTTTGGAGATGGTTTCAGAGTTGAGTTGATCCTTCCAATGAGGCAGTTGAATTGTACTACAAACTCTCTCTCATTGGCTCACTATTATGATTCTTTGCATTTGAAATCTATGAAAATAGAACATGACCATCTTCAGCCATTGTGAAGTGCGACAAGAATTTTGTGTTTATGGTCTCTTAGTTGGTGATGCAACGTACAGTGAGATGATGGAATCATTCTATTGTTGCTCCAACTAGGGTTTCAACAAAAAGTCTAACTGCAACATCTTCATGTGAAACCCCTAGTATACTGCAAGCTATAGTGAAGGCAAAGATATTCTCGTTTGGGTGTGAGTGCCATCACCATGGAATTTCAAAAAACTCTTTGTAAAGCCTTGTGGAAAATCATGATGAGTTGCAAGTGCCTGTAATGTCTCCCTTTTTAGGGTCTCTAGCAGTGCAGTTGTCGTTGACCTTTTGGTTCTGTGTCATCTTGTTCAGAGGGGTAAATTGATATTAGCAGTGAGCTCTGATGGTTTAGAGGAGTCATATGATGCTCTCAGAAGTTGTTTCTGGCTTCCGGTTTGGGCTCCAAGATTCTTGGAGAGGGCGTCTATTTATAGAAAGTCGCTCGGTTGGCTCTGTTCATCATTATTCTTCATCGAGATGACTCCAGTGCAGCCAGATTTCGATTCCGATGCATTCCGGCAGTTTCCGCAAAATGAGTATATTAATGGCTTTATTTAATTATTTTACTAAGGTTGCTAAAATATTATTTAAAATATTTTGAGAGCACCTTAGTGTTATAGCTCATCGGAACCGGGATGAAATGTTTTAAATTATGGATGCATTAAATAGGGACCTTGTGTGTCAAATTACCATTATTTTATTTAAAAGGTTATTTTCGGAGCTAAAATGGAGTTTAATTAAAAAGTGACTATAATATGATGTTCTGAAAGTGACTTAACTTTATGATGTTGTAAGTCATAACTTAAAGCTGTGTGCTAGGGTATGGACGCCCTTCATGAGGACTCATGGGACTTAAAGGAATAAAATAAAATAAATAAAAGAATTCCCTCATGGGTGTTGGAAGTCAAGAAATAAAAGGGGGAAATGAGATTTCATTTGCATCTATGAAATTTGCAAAAAAAAAAGAGATATTGTTGTGAAGCTTGAAGCTTGGTTTCTTGCTGATCTAGGGTTCTTCTGAGACGAAATCCTCTGTAGAATCACTTGCTTCGTGTTTGGAAGACAACATTAGGTGGGTTGTGGGAAGTCTCATCCAGGGGCTTCACATTGGACTTAATTTTATGCATTTTGGTGAAGATTTCATGAAGATATCATTCAGATTTTGGGTGATTAGACCAATACAAATATTACAGTGGCAGATTTGAGCTGATTCGTGGTGTTTTTTGGGACTGTTATTGCACTACCTTGCTGGCCGTACTTTCTTGGACTGGTTGTATATCGTTTGGCAACAGTTTGGGGTTTCATTTGAAGATCTTCTCATTCATGCTTGGGCACAGGAGTTAGAATATGGGTTGCAGATCATTGCAGGGAATTTAAGACAGATTTGAAGTCATTTTGGAAGATTTTAGCTACAACAAAAACCATATAGGCTGGCCGCACATCAACCAAGGGGTCGTGGGTTTCTCTAAGACCAGTCACTCACTTTGGAGCCACCAAAATACATGTAAAATGATAGCCTAGGGTTTCAAACTCTAATGCAGATCATTTTTTTAGGAAGGACTCTTGCATCTTGGCATTTGGAATGATTTTTCTAGTGTCTATATTGCTGGCCCATGTATATCAGATTTACGCAGTTGAAGAAAATGATATGGGTATGTTACTATAATTGGTTTTGGACTATTTTATGAAATGGGTCTTTGTTATTTCATGCATATTTATTGTAGTTTTTCTGGGTTTTTGTTGCATGCTCCGTTTTCATTGTACACTTGCCTATCTAGCTAGTTCACATACAACAAAAGTACAAAGCTGAAGAAAAAGAAATGGGTATGTAACTATAATTCATTTTGAGCAATATTATGAACTAGGTCTTCGATACTTTGTGCATATCTATTGTAGTTTTTTTGGGTTTGCATTGCATGCCTTGTATTTCATTGTTAAACTGCAAATATCATATGCAAAAACCATACGCAAAACCTATAAACAATCAATGGTGAGAAACGGAAAAAACTTCGGCATAAAAACCTACAAGGACGGTGGACATTATAGTGCCAAGGGACCAATATTGTCTCCCCATGGTAGAGGAAGTGGAGGTGGATCACTGGGATCATCGTCATGAGTGTTATGATCCGATGGTTGAAATGGTTCTTTAGCTGGATTTGGATTTCCTACCAAATTATTAATGAGCTCTCGAATTGTTGGTGAAGATGAACCTTTGCTTGAATGTGCTTGAGTGAGTGTTTGAAAAGCAGGATTAGGAAGCCTTGCCCTCCTCTGTTATCTAGCGTATACCTTGTTGGCTATGATGAAAAGATTTTAGTTGGAGGCAATAAGATTTTTTGCTTGCAAGATCAGCTTGTTGTATCTCATTCCCCAGTAGAGTCACCAAAAATTGTTAGCATTTTAATTTGTTTGTTTTGAGACAACACGAAATGGAACAATGTGTATGATAGAACCGTTCTTCAAATTATAAGGGGATGCTCCTTGAGACCTAACTTGTCATGTCTCCTTTTTTGAGACCTTGGAAATAATTAAATAATTACAAATTAAGTTGTTGAAAAAATAACTTTGAGTTATAAATTAAAAGACGACTTATTTTCAATTATTTAAAAGGGTTGTAAAAAGTGATGTTTTAAAGTGTCGCTAGGCATGGGGCTGCAAAAAGTGAGTTAAAAGGACACTTTATTATTATTTTAACTTTGAGGGGATAAATAAAAGAAAAGAATATAAAATAATAATTATATTCCCTCAAAAAGTTATACAGGGAACCTGGGGTGCCCAGGAGGTACCCTGGGCAAACCTAGGCAGGACCTGGGCCAGGACTCGGACCCGTATGAACATATGAGTACGGGGGCCTGTCCTGGGGAACCCGATAACTTAGCTGATCTCCCTTCCCACTGGCTGTGTTCATCTTCCTCTAGCCATAGTGGGTTGTCATTTATGTCACCACTGTCTCTTAATCTACTAGCTTGCTTGTTTGCTGTCCTGGCATTGAAATGCTCTATTAGATTACTTCTCCGACTTTGTTGTAGGCTGAGACATCTTTCCCTAAAGCTGCATATGGTTCTTCACAATTTAGATCCATTTTGTTATATTCTTTTGACTGTTGTAGGGCAAAGTAGCATGCTGCTATGCTGATTTTTCTTTCACTTTCTGTGATCTGAATCCATATTTATTGTTAATGCAGATCTTTTTTCACTACTTGTATAGATCTGCCTTGTCTTTCCTTTATGAGTATCATCACCCCTCCATGCCCCCTCCTCTTTTCAGCCACGTCATTCTGGCTATTGTTTCCATAACATTGATTTTCAATATTGTTACCTCTCCAATTGTCAACAATAAATTTGAATACAGCTCATGCTTTGAGATGAGTTGTAAGTAAATTGAAATCTTTAATAATACTTGAAAATTGGTTTTCATTCAGCTAGTACTTAAACTTATATGAAAATTTAAGAACTAAATTTGCTAATTGTGTGCATGAGATAACTTCTTCCTTATCAACGTCGATATCATATCAGGCTGTGCATTCCCCATATTTCATTCTGTAATGGATTGTTAAACTATGCCAAAAATTGGTTTGCATACTTGATATAACTTCATGTTATAGGTTTATTCGTCAATCTATATAATCTCCAATTGATTTTCCATCTCCAACATTGGCCAGGTGGAGTTATTGTCAAAGGCTGGTGTTAAGGTTTCACATTGTCCTGCAGCTGCGATGCGGATGTTAGGTTTTGCACCAATAAAAGAAATGTTAGATGCAGGAATTTGTGTTTCTCTTGGAACAGATGGGGCACCGTCAAACAATCGTATGAGTATAGGTTTGTAAACTTACAATGTTGAATCTTTTAGGTATCCCTATTTTTTGCTTGTTGCAAACGTTTTGTCCTTTATATTTCGTATTTAGGTGCATTTTCCTTAAAAATTCTGGAATATGACAAACCATTCTTCTTTTTTTTGCTTTCATACTAGCCAGTCCATTAAATATCATGCTATAGCATCTATGACATGCCTGAGTAGACATCCTGATCCTAGACCAATGCCACCCCTTGCATTTCCTTTTCTTGGATCTATTAGAGTTTGCTTATTCTGTCTTTCCGCTGGTTGTACTAAACTATCACGTCCCTTAATCTTTTGGATGAAGAGAATTGATTTTGATTATGATATTAGGTATGTTACCTGACGATGGGCAATGCCATATATGATGATGATGAGGACATCACAGCCTCTGTTAATCTCATTCCTAGTGCTATTAAACAATCGCCTATTATTACAAGAGATTTTCCTTATAGCAGGCCTATTCTATCAGTTGTGGGATTATGGGTTCCCCTTGCCATTTTGTGTATAATCACCTATTACAACTTCTATTAAATCTGCACATTCTACATCTAGGATGCCAACTATCCCTATTGTTATAAAACTGCTTAACTAGGCCATAAGCATGTTGGATTATTCAATTGAAATTTTAATGTAGGATGGAGCTGAACTCTGATAAATAGAATAAGGTTACGTTAGACACTGAAAACAATAGAAAAGCTGGCCACAAATAATCTTGAGAGTGTCATACTTTATTGGGTCAGAGTTTTGTCATCATGTGATCTATCACTATTGTCCATACAATCAATAAAACAGAGTCATAAATAAAGGAACGTGATGCCTATAGATGATTTAGTACTTAACATGATCAATTTAGTTGTGAGTTATGATAGTTGTTAGGTAGTTGTGGCCAATTGTGGTACTGTAATGTCCCCAATCAGACAACCTTAGGAAATAGATGAATGTGCAAGCTGAAATAATGGTTAAATGCTAAATGTAGATATCAAACCCTAGCTGATCAGCAAAGATGCAATATTGGAAGCCCTAGCAAACTCAACTATTTACTTCCAAACAATAATCTAAACCCTCATAATGCTGATATAAACCCTCAAACACATTACAAATAGCAAATCTGGCATGTAGATGACGAATTGCAACAAGTATGCTTGCTGATTTATGTATGAACAATAATATGAAACCCTAGAATGACAATATTTGACAAATTTTAATTATATGAGCCAATTTTCATTCAGTACAATTGCCGGTATAAACCCTAGGTTGCCAAAAATACTCAGATCTGAATCACAACAACAATAGGGAACCTCTGCAAATTGATTTTCCTTCAATTATGACGGCTGGAAACGATTACAAAGCTGATATGCAAACTGAAAACACAATTTTCAGAATTACAATAAAGATTATCAACTCACAAAATGTCAAAACTTGCAGATATGAATTATTAACTGATCATATGACTGAAAATTTTTCATAAAGTTGCTGGTATGGCTGGTGGCCAAGTTGGTATGGCTGTAGCAGGTCTAAATATGGCTGGAAATAGCAGCAAAATGATGTCAAAATGTTACCAAACAGTTGGTATAACTCTCCAAGTTCAGCCACTCCACTATTAGGCTGTACAACACTCTTAAAATTTGCTCAAAAGGTGGTATGGATCTCCCAAAATGGGTGGTGCATGCAATAAATGAGGGTGATCAGCAACAAACCCTGAAACTAGCAATAAATGATGTGCATAAACCTTGGAATCGACAATTAATGATGTTGGCGACTCCTCCAAAGTGTGGCATTCAAGATCTAGCAATGAAATCATGCTGAGTAGTAACAAATAACTTTGAAAATCAGCAAATAAGCCCCCCAAATCACCAACACAACATTTGTTTGCAAATACCAACTGCTCCCAAATCTAAAAATGTGCATAAAAATCTCCAAATCAGCAAAATCAAACCCTTTGACACTGTAGCGACACTGTAGCAACTGAAAATGACTTCAATTCCTCAATTAATCTTCGACAAATCAGGACAATTGTGACCCTCAGATAGAGTCACCTCTAATGGATAAGAGGGTTTTTGTCCTCGAATCCACACATGGAATCCAAGAGAGTTTTTGTCCTCTAGATCTCCCACACCAAGGGTTTTGATCTTTGAATGCTTCAAACTCCAAATCGGAAGAACAAGTGAAAAATGACAAATAGATGATGATCAATGAATCCAAGCACCACCTTTATATTCCTCTCCAAAATGGGCCTTTGAATTAAAAATTTCCTTCCAAAGTATTTAAAAATACTTTTTATGTCAATATTAGTGTTTTAAAACACTTTTTATTTTAACTATAATAATATATTATGTTGCACCTGAAATTAGAAATTACTGGGCTCAACTTAAAATAATATTATTAATTATTTACCTTGCTTAATCCTTTAGCCTATGAGAAATATGGATAGGCTAGAGGTCTTGTCTATGTCTCTAGTTCCAAAAAGGGGACATGACAGTCTACCCTTCCTAGAATTGCTTGCCCTCAAGCAATTGCAAATCCAAATGCACAAGTATCACCATGCCAATGTAATGAGTCATGCTGCAATGCCCATAGAGCCTGGATCCTGTACCTATCAAATGAAGCAACTCCTGCCATAAAACACTATGGGATCTATACAAACTCGGATGCTAAAGTGTCATTGTGTCAATATTATGAATCATGTTGTAATGCCCATAGAACAACTCTTGCCAAGAAGCACAACGATATTTACTACCTCCAGCGTCCACAACATCTCTATGCAACTCATGTAATTTGATCACTTCCTTGAAAAACACTCTGACCACTTGAGGAAAAGTTACAAAGAAGTGTGCATGAGTAACAACAACATAAATACAAACCTTTGGAAGACTCGTGATTAGATGCATGATTGTACTTTCCCACCTTTGACTTGGATTAGGCAAGGAAAACAACCAACTCACCATATGCTCCCTTTTGATGTGATGACAAATGGTGCCTTCTCCCCAAAGCATGAGAACACCTTCAAACTCCCACAAGACCAAAGGCTGCTCAATAAATTTACCACCACATTTCTGTTGCAATTCCAAATGCTCAAGTATCACCATGCCAATGTAATGAGTCGTGCTGCAATGCCCATAGAGCCTAGATCCTGTACCTATCAAATGAAGCAACTCCTGCCAGAAAACACTATGGGATCTATGCAAACTCGGATGCTAAAGTGTCATTGTGTCAATATTATGAATCATTGTAATGCCCTTAGAACAACTCTTGCCAAGAAGCACGACGATATTTACTATCTCTAACATCCACAACATCTCTGTGCAACTCATGTAATTTGATCACTTCCTTGAAAAACACTTTGACCACTTGAGGAAAAGTTACAAAGAAGTGTGCATGAGTCACAACAACATAAATACAAACCTTTGAAAGACTCGTGATTAGATGTATGATTGTACTTTCGCACCTTTGACTTGGATTAGGCAAGGAAAACAACCAACTCACCATATGCTCCCCTTTGATGTGATGACAAATGATACCTTCTCCCCAAAGCATGAGAACATCTTCAAACTCCCACAAGACCAAAGGCTGCTCAATAAACTTACCACCACATTTCTGTTGCACCACTCTGTTTGTATCATGAATTGAAGAACCTGGAACCTCCAACTGGACATGATAATAACATCCTTGATCTCCCATAGATTGTGCGACTCTATTGTAGGTAGAAACCCTCATAATTTAATGCAAATCAGATTGTATGCAAACTGAAATGAAGCTGTAGCAGCCATAAATCATTTGAAACCTCATCTAGAATAGTAGTATGGTGGTTGGAATTATTATTTTCAGCAGTTCCAATGGCTGAAACCCCTCACAAACAGCATGATACAAGGAGAAACTCTCACAATCTGCAAACATGTATCTGTATATGGCTGATAACAACAGTCCTAAGTCAAAAACCCTGAAAATCAACAATGTAAAAATGGTACAACAGCTGCAACACTGTAAATTCTTTGCCAAAATCATCAATATCAGCAATGTATAGGTTGGAAACAACCATATAATGACTTAAAATTCAGTAACAAACTGAAAACCACTCCATCCTTTGTCTTAAAACACTTGTATGGCTGCAAATAATGTAATGTTGCAGTTGGAAATGATGACATCCGCTCTAAAGCTGGAATTTATGGTGACTACAATCCTTGACATGTTTCCCTTGCAACATAATCGCACTATGTGATCACCACTTCTTCCCCTTATGCCTTGTTTGTAGTCTTTTGCAAACATATCTAAATTTGGGCCCACTTCCATCAAGCTTATGAACATCCTTTAGATACCTTTTCATTGTGCCAATTACTTCTTCAATATAAAAGATTTCTCCAACATGACTCTTCTTTATCTCTTGATGAAACCTTCTATTTGGTGTCCATCTTAGAGGTATAACATCCAACACCATACTATGATAAAAAATATACCAAATACCCCCATGATCAAGTGTCTCACCTTGGGATGAAGTTGTGGTTGTCACCAATTGATATTCCATCCACTTAGCCATGACAACTCTTGGGGCCCTCTCTTTGATGCTTTGAAGCATTACCTCTTCGTACTTGGATTTTGAAATATCCTACCCCTTCTGAGATATTTACTAACTGTTCTGCCTTGTCTGAGTTTTTGATATTTTATGCCATGTTAGGTATAACAGTGTAGTACAACAAATAGAGATATTGCAAATATATATATTTTCTACACTAACAGGAAATTTCAAAGGAAATGAACTGCTGAAAATTTCAGATTTCTATATCTCCCAAAATACTCAGTATTTTGACAAAATATTAAGTATCCAATTGAGAAATTATCCCCTATTATCTAAGCAACAAAACCCAGAAAAATTTATTGCCAAAATATGAAGCATTTTACATACCCATTACGCTGCCATGCAAAATACAGGTCTGTCACACTTGCTACAACTGGAATGCTCAATCTCCATTAATATGGCAGGGTACAACGCTGTAATGTCCTCAAAAGTGAAGACAACAATATATGGAGCAGATTCAGTACATCCAATGGCTGTCAAATAGGGCAAAATCATTCACAACAGATATCTCTGAACTTAGATGATTAATCTCCAAACCCTTGAACAATCTTTGAAGATAATCACTTTTAGATTTGCATAAACTCCATTGATGCTCAGATGTGACCTCTGTATGAAGCCACCAATAACCTGCAACCCCTACCTATAGGTAGCACAATCGAAGAAAGGCTACATTTTCCAAGATTGAAATTACAGTGAAACCTTAGGTTTCTTCTCCAAAGTCAAAGCTTCTTCAAAATAGACAAGTGTTGAATGATTGAAGAATGAATGAAATCCCTTTTCAAAAAGCCTTTATATAATATTCAATTTGTATTTGGCTTCATCTCATTAAATTTCACTTTAATTTCATTTACTTTTCCCTCCATTTGGTGCACAACAAAATAATATAAAGTATATTTTAATAATCACTTATATCTCGCTTAAAATTGGCACTTTATATTATTCCACAAGTAGGTGCCCATAATATGCACATTATAATTTGACTTAAATGCACTTTATATAACTTGACTTTATAATCATTAAATACCCCTTTTAATAATAAAGTCAAATAACATTTAATGATATGCATTTTTTTAATTAATTATTAATAAAGTATTACTTTATTAATAATTAAAATGTCATAACTCCAAGAATATTCATTATTTCTCGATTCCGCTAGAACCAGGTGGTCAACCACATAAACCACTACTCATCCAGATGCCTTTCCCAAAATAGAAAGGTTGGCCACTAACACTCAACTGACTTACTATAAATAGTAAGTGCCTCAAAATGGAACTAGAAACCTCTGAATAGCTTAGCCTCAGAATATACCAACAATCTGGAGAGGTAAACACTGCCAACTGCCACCTGAAGAGCTCATTAATGCCCATTGAACCCTCTAATCACTGAACACTAGCCTACGAGGGTCAACTAATAGGCTAATCCTCTGAACTCTGATGCTCACGAAAATGGGGACATTACAAATTTCAACTCCATAGTGAACTTCCAGTAAAGTGTAACCATTGCATGCCCAATTCTATGTTGATCTCTCCTAGACCTATGACATAAGCGTCATTGCACACCTTGTGTCTACTCGCTGTGATGACAACTTCTTGTGTCTTCATGATGCAAGGAATGGTGAAGCCATCTTGTAGTATCTCATCTTTTGTGAATTCTTCTTCATACATCCAAGGGTGGCAAACCTGTATGTAGCTTGATTCCAACACCACCATACTATGCTTAGTCATAAAATCTTGAACATCAAAATCACATCTATTTTGCTCACCACTTTCCAACATCAAGCATCCCGTTGTCACTATCTCCATACGGCCATTATCTATAACCTTGTCTTCAAGTGTGGGACTTATCTCCAAAGAGTGACTTATGAACTGTGAGCATTGATCCTTCATAGCTTTGTTAGAATGCACAACATACTCTATATGATTTCTCATGAACTTTCTTTCTATCCAAATGCAAGGGATGAAGAATTCAATAGTGATATTGATCTCATCAAAGTCTTTATCCTCTTTGTCCCTCTAAAGATCACCCTGGTCCCATATGCAAAAACAATTTTGAATTTGAATCAAAGAATCTACATGCCCTATACTGCAAGTTATATCCTTCACTATATCACCCTTTTTAGATTGCTTTCCATGATGACAAGAATCTTGCAATGACATAGTAGGAAGCAACAAATCTGAAATATGACCATTTTTATATCTTGGGCTGCAATCAAAGTGCACACTTTCTTTTGCTGAAATAGGAATTGTTGAGATATCCTCAACACCTCCATCTTTGTGACTCAAAATTTCGGAGTTAGGATCAACCAAAATATTCTCTTCAAATGCATCCTCATCCACATAGCTACTCTAAAAATCAATCACATACGGCAATGACTCACCCTTTGGAAGATCGATGGATAGTTCATGATTTGGCGCATCTTCCTCCATCTTAGGCTCTTCACATCCAACAAGTGATGCCCTTTCCTCCTTGACTTCATCAATATTTTGCTGGCATATGCAACCATTAGAAGTCAATAAAACATCTTCTAACAAAAAATCTTTACCTTTCTTTTGCATGTTGGATCCCTTCTGTTCCATAGCGATGTCTTGTGGCTTTGATTTTGGCTGTTCTTCTCGCCCCTTGATTTCCTCAGCCTTTTCTTGTGGTTCTACTTCTTTCTTCATCAACTGCTATCAACTGATGTCTTTAATCCTCGTGTCTGATCGAATTCTAGCATGTACCTCTCATACAAAAAACTGTCCAAACACTAACCTAAGCACTTGATTTATAGGCAATGGACAAAATAGGAAACAAGGAATGGTTCTCAATATTACGGGCTCAAAACCATAAGCCTAAACTTGGTCAATACTCCTCCAATTAGACCCATGCACCCCACCTCGTGAATGCACGCTTTAAGAATAGACTGTAATTGCTCCATGAGATTGCTTGATCCTTAGAATTGAGAAGTCCACCTAGTGAAACCAAGCGCTCCATTTAGGAGAAATCAATTGCTCTTACAAGCTCTTACACATGACTATTAGTAGCTACTCAAAGATGCTCCACCAAGTCTCTTTGTAACCCCAATGTAAATGCTCAATGCAACTCATCTTATGTTTCATAAGAAACAATCCAAGTGGTGGGATAAACTTGACAAGGGGAATCTCAAGATTTCTCTCCAATGTGGCGCCCCATTCCATAAGGGACCACAATTACAATTATTAAATTATTATTTTATGCAAGGTACACAACACAACTTCCTGATAACGTTAAGGGAAAAAGAACTTAGTGAGAGTGTCAGGCACGCTAGGTGTGCCTTTTTTGTTTCTCTTTTTTTAAAGGCATTTTCTAGGTCCTCTAGACGAATACACATTGAACATGATACATAATCTTGATATGGATAATACATTGGGGCAATACAATGATGATGTATGAGACAAACGATGATGATGACAAGGAAACTTGACGGAAGACATTTGACTTTGAATGCTTGCCTATACTTCTGACAACACAAATAAAAGTTTGGCATAGGTATAACACTACTAACCATGGTATTGTTTGTATGTGTACTCAATGAATAAAATTATAAATGGTAAATCCTAGACTTTCCATCCTTGGTTAGGATTATGATTGACCATTTCATTTAAGCCAATATTTGTAGGTGTCCACTATGCTTGTTCTATGCATGCATTAGGTTACTACATAGTCAAACATTTTAAATTAAATATACAAATATTATAAAAGTGGGAGAGTATCTCTATGGATTTCATCACAGGTTTTTTGAAGGTACATGGAAAGGATTGCATATATGTGGTTGTTGATAGGCTAACCAAATATGCACACTTCTATGCTATTGCAACGGACTATTCAGCATTGCAGGTTGCAGAGTTGTTCTTTCGAGAGGTATTTTGTTTGCATGGCCTTCCAAAGGCCATTGTCAATGATAGGGATAGTAGATTCATCAACATGTTTTGGCGTGAGCTATTCCGATTGGCAGGTATAGAGTTGACACCGGGCACTAGCTATCACCCTCAGATGGATGGACAGACGGAGATAATGAATAAGTGGATTGAGGGGTATCTTCGCAATTATGTTGTAGGGAACTAGTGCACTTGGATTAGGTGGTTGTATCTTGGTGAGTATTGCTATAATACTACCTATCACATGTCGATTGGCATGTCTCCATTCAGGGCTTTGTATGGATATGATGCACTTTCTTTTGTGGACTTGGCATTTGATGATAGTGGAGCTCCTCGAGCTAAGGAGTTGATGCAAGATACATAGGACATCCTTAGGATACTTAAGGATAATATTCAACAGGCACAGAATTAGTAGAAGATATATGCGGATAGGCATCGCATTGAGAGGACATTTGATGTGGATGACTTGGTATTTTTGCGCCTTCAGCCATATAGATAGAGTACTTTGAAGAAGAGTGGTGCAGAAAAACTCAAGCCAAGGCTTTATGGTCCCTACAGGATAGTGAGGAGAGTTGGCGAGGTTGCATATGAGCTTGATTTGTCAGCAGGGAGCCGGATACATAAGTGTTTCATGTGTCATGCCTCAAAAAGGCATTGGGACAACATGTGGTTTCTTCTCCAGATCTTCCACCTCTTGATGAAGAGGGCATGTTGATATTAGAGCCTGACAACATTGTTGACATGAGGGAGCGCAAGTTGCGTAGCCAAATCATTAGAGAGTATTTGGTGAGATGGAGAGGCTTGCCATTGGAGGATGCTACGTGAGAAGGATAGCAAATTTTGGAGCATCCTAATCTTCGATTGCTTGAGGACAAGCAATCTCGGGAAGGGAGGACTATCATGTCCCCATTTCTGAAGTGATCGCATGTGGAGTTGATGATTAGCCTATTCACCATTCCTGTAGGCTAATAATCATGGTAAGGGAATGATTTTGGTTTGAGCTTGGTTCTAGAGGATGGAAATCTATAATGTTGCTCAACAAGTGATTTTTGTTGGATTTTTGGCTAAGTGTTGCTAAATGATATCATTTATCTAGCCAAAATATCATGTTCTTCTAGCTATGTTGGAGGATAGAGAATGGGAAAATGGGAAATGCAATATTTAAATTGTATTTTCATAATTTCATTGGTTAATTCAAATGATGCCAAGTGGACAAAAGGGAAAATGCCAATCTTTAATTGCATTTTCAAATATATTTCATCTAGAGTTTTCCAACACCACTTGGAGTTTGACACCACCTTTCAAGGAGAATAAAATAATAATAAAATGTTGTCATGTATTGGATCATGTGCCAACACTCAAGGGAAAAAAGGATTTCAAGTTGTTTTCATTGGATCAAGTGCTCAACGCCTAGAAGGATTTGAAATAACAATAAAATATTGACTTCATTGGATCATGCGCCCAACGCCTAGGAGGAAAAATAATAAAATATGGGATTTCAAATGCCAAGGAGCCGTCGCCCAAGAAGGAGGAACATTTAAAATTAATAAAATACTATTTTTTGCTATGGGCGCCGTACAAGGAGGAGAAGAAGCAAAATTTTAAATAATATTTTATATTATTTATTGATCCAATGCTGGCCACTGCTCAAGGAAATGTATTTTTAAATAAAATAACGAGTTTTAAAGTTTTTTGAATGAAGTGATCCAATGTGACAAGGCAAAGCACTAAAATATTATTATTTTATTGGTTTTGTAAATATTGGTGGTTGTACAAATGCATTTCATTTAAAATTGTCATTGGGCAATTGCAATTTCATTGGTGGACTTCAAATTTTGGCAAAATGGAGCTAATTGGGACGCCTAAGCCAAGAGGAGGATAAATAGAGCCATTTGCCATCAATTTGCAACTATTGATCACTTGGTAAGTCTTTCACATTCTTGTGTTTGGCTGGAAATAACATTTTTCAATATTTTTCAAGGAGATGATCCCTTGATTTTGATATGGAGATGATCCCATATTTCATTGTGAGATGATATCATATGGATTTCATCATGGTTATTGATTTGCAGGTTTTCATTGAGGTATTGAAGGATATATGTGGTTTGCATTTGAAGACATTTTAACTCATTGAAACATTGGTTCATTGTTGAAAGCTTCTAAGTTAGCCGATTTGCATGAAAAGACAATTTTAGTGTGTTTTTACTATCATATGACATTCTGATTTTTGAATCAGCGAACTGGGAAATTGATAACAGGGCTGTTAGACATCATTCAATTGCATATTTTGAAGGTTTGAAGCATGGGGAACAATCTAAAGTCAAATCGTGGCCCTCCTTAGTCCTATCGCTAGCCAATGGAGGCATGTTTTGGCACCATTTTGGCATTTCATACAAATCTGGGTTGTGTAAATCAGTTGCAGCAGTCTGATCAGCAGGGACAGCAGTCATATCAGGGAAGATAAGGTCAGCTACAGCCTACATACATCCCTAGTTGAGATCTTTCATCATTGGTCCTCATTGCCTATCATTAGGCTAGGGTTTTGATACATATTTGTTCATCTATTTCACTTTTATGAGGACTGATCCTAAAATTAGTCAAGGCTGATATCATAATCCAGCACTTTGCAATTGTAATCCAAAGTTGCATGGACACGGATACGGTATCCGATACGGATACGGTATCGGATACGGATATGGCTATTTTTTAGGACCCCCCAATATGGATACGGCTGGATACAGGTCTCTTTCTCTCTTTATATATATAAAATAATATAATAATATTACTATATTTAATTAATAATATAATAATTTAATTCTCATACAGTAATATAATAATTAATAATAAATATACTATAAGTAATATAATAATTGATAATATTACTATATATAATTAATAATATAATAATTTAATTCTCATAGAGTAATATAATAATTAATAGTATGATATACTGTAATAATTTTAATTTGATCTTCTTATACTATAATAATATGATAATATTACTTGCACCGTAGGAGGCTCAAGGAGTACGCCGATAGGAACAACCGAGAACTATAATCATCGTGTAAAACATTTTATATATAAAATAAAACACGAAAATCCTTTAAGCATAGAAGAAAATTAAAATTAATTGAAATCGCAACATTGGATATTAATTATGTGAGCATTATAGTTCTCCAGAAATTGTCTCACGCCGTTTAAAAAAATCACGCAGTAAAATTTTCTAAACTCGTTGGTTGTTCCTGTCGGCGTACTCCTGCGGGTGCAAGTGCAGACGGACTGTAAGCCTTGCCAGTGCTTTCTTTTTTAGCAAACGCCATTAAAATTTAAACGTTTTAGGTTTTTGCTTTCTGATATTTTAAAAAATACGGCACCCTCTTATCAGAAGCCGAATCTAGGCGTATTGGGCACAGGTCTATATTTGCCCTAATCCTGGGTACGGACGGATACGGTATTTGAGGCGTATCCCTGCCGTATCGTACCCGAATCCATACCAGGTACGGCGGTACGCGTACCAGGGGAAAGGGCTTTGCCGTATCCTGCAACTCTGTTGTAATCATCTCATTGAAATCAATAATAAGCATTGGGGGTTGCGGGTATTCACTTTCTCATGTGTTCATTGATATGGTTATGTGTTTATAATTGATCATTTGATATTTGCTTTGAAAAGATATTGAAAAAAAAATTCAATTAGAAGTAGTAGGGTATTTTACATGGCGGTGGACTTCAAAAATAATAAAAAAATGCTTTATTTGGGCACCCAAGTTGAAAAGTATAAAAGGAGGTCATTTGGAGCATTTTTCATATATCTTGGTTATTTGGCATTTTGCATTTTGAGAGTTTTAGCTTGGCTATAACAGAGTTTCATCTTGATTCAAGGACGAAAACCCTTGAATTTTAGTGGTTTGGACGAAAACCCATTCCACCATGAGAAGTTCATCATTGAGCATATCTACAAGTTTTTGAAGGAGATTTGGCTTCAAACAGCTAGGGTTTTATGGTGATTTCATTTCCACCTAGGGTTTGAAGGTTTTTTATGCAGGTTGAATGAAGAATAATGCAGATCGGAGGACAAATTGATCATATTTTCATCTGTTGAGGTTGTACAAGGGTTTCTAGGTGGATCACCCTTCATTTGGAGGCAAATTTGTGGCTTGGAAGCCTCATTTGATATTCTGATTTTTGCTACCACATGCTAGAATTGTTTTTCAAAGATAGACATCATCATATTTTGACATCATTTGAGGTTTAGAGGCTTGCTGGGACAAATCGCCCTTCATTTCTATCTAGGCGATTTCGTAATTTGGCATATTTTGACATTGTTTGGCTTCATATTTCAAATCTAGGTTGTAATCAGCATTTTCAGACTTCATCAGGTTTATATCAGCTACAGATTAGAGATTTGATCATCATATTTTGAAGGCATAAGGGTTTACAACCACTCTAGGGTCAAATCGATTCATCTTGGAGGTGTTTTTGGGCATTGCTTGGCTGGAAATTGTTATCAGACTTTGCATCAGTCATATCAGCAGTTTGTCATATCAAACCATATTGATCATCTACAAGTGTTGTTTCAGTCATCCGTCATCAAGTTTGACCTTGTACCTTGGCTAGGCAACATTCCATACCAAGCGGCTAAGGTTTGATGCAATAATTGGACATATTTGCATATTGTTAGAGGTCTAATTTTAAAATCAGATTGGTCTGATGTAACTTACATCCATCATCATTTGTAATCAGCCTTCTATTTCAATAAAGAAGTGAAACTTTCATTCCGGATATGTTTACATATGCTTTGTGAGAGTTATTTGGTTCAATAATATCATCATTTCATGTTATTTGAATGTTCTTTTGCAACTCTATTATCTACATTGTATGTCAAATGCATTCTTGAACCTCATATGTCAAAACAATAAACACATTTCAAACAAAAAGCAATCAGAAAATTCAGGGCAACGATCTAAAAAATTTAGTTAAGATTAGACAGGGTTCTTACATTTATTGGCTGCCTATGAATGTTTATACTTTTGAAAATAAAATCAGAAAATCAGAGCAGAATTTTAGGGTTTCAATAGAAAACTAAAAGTGTAGAAAACTAGGGCAGAATTCAGAATTTTAAAATCAGAATTTTAGGCAGATCCCATTGGGGATATTACATCTATGACCAGGCTCCCAAGGCTCCTTGCATGAGAAGCAAAGCTTCTTTCTCCTTAGCTCATTTTTCGCCTCTAAGTCTGGTGTTGTCTTCTTAGGCCAATCCTTCTGAAAATCCTTCTTCAGGTCCTTTCTAGATAAGGAGAAAGGCTTACTCTGAAACTTAGGTTTAGATGGCGCTGAAAACTTCATACCTCGAGCCCTCTTGATTGCTTCCTTCAATGATGGTGGATCTAGGGCCTTCACCCATCCACGAAGTGGCTCCTCAAGACCCTCAATGAAAAGATAGGTCAATCTAGTCTCTGAAACATTAGGAACCAACACTGCAAGCTTCTGAAACTTGGAGATGTATGTGTCCACGAACTCCTTCTGCTTGAGTTGTGCCAACTCCCTGAAGAACTGCTCCGGATTTGACTCATCAAATCTATCAATCAATCTTTGTGAGAAATCAACATGAGTAATGACAAGGCTATGACCTTGAGTCACCATACCATTGTACCACCAATCTAGAGCATCTCACTCCAAGTGAAGTGTAGCAGACTGTATAGCATCTCTCTCAAACATAGGGCTCAATGTGAAGTAGTTATCCAACTTTTGGATCCATGCTTGTGTTGTGATCTTCCCCAAACCATCAAAAGGAGTGATGTTGACCTTACCCAATTTCCTTTGCAAGTCATGATTGTTATTGTTACCTCTTTCTCTGTTAGGTCTATCTCTGTTTCTATACTTGATATTACAAAATCATTCCATGGCAAGGCGCCTCGACATTCTTCACTTAGTGCTAACCATTCTCTTCTATAATCATCAAAAGTCTCACCTGCAATTTGTGGGTCATTCTCTGTAGCTCTTTGCTGATCCAAAAATGTAGGCATGAGAGGCCTAACCACGGATGCATGAGATGCATGAATAGGAGTACTGCCATTATTTCCAGAAGTGCTAGCATCATTATGTCCATTGCTTCTATCACCTCCATTGCCTTCATTATTGCCTCCATTATTCGGCATAAGTTGAGCCATCATTTGCACTAGATTTTGTTGTCTTCTAGCAAGTTCTCGGAGGATATCCTTCGTGTTAGATTCCTCATCACTTCTATCACCCATGTCGGCTTCTTCTTCCTTAAACCCTGTATCAACAAGTCGCTGCCTTCTCCTGTATGTGATAAATTCTCTATCTTCAGGATTCATACATCAACATTAGATGATCACCAATGCAAAACCACATATAAAACCCTTCAGGCTGGCAAGATCAAAGCTCTGATACCACTGTAATATCCCCAATGGGATCTTCCCTAAAATTCTGGAATTAATTTCTGAATTCTGCCCTAAGTTCTTGCAATTTAGATTTCTGCTCTAAAACCCTAAATTCTGATTTATGTTTTCTGCTCAGACCCTAGGACTGAATTCTGATTTTTATTTTCAAAAGCATAAATACTTATGGGCAGCCAATAAACATGCTCCAAACCCCATAAAGTATATGCCAAACATGTAAAAGCATCAACAATGATATCAACCATGAAAACCAACTATCCAAAGGCCAAACATGTGCCAAACAAATCTGATTTCTGATTAAACAAGTCTGCTGCTCCAAATCTGAATATGCTGATTTGAAATTATACCAAATTCATGGGCTCAAACATGACAAACATCGCCCAGATTTCTGCTCCTATAAGTTCAACCTAAATTAGGTTTATACATACCATAGAATAGCAAAGATGACTCAAAATAGTGAAGTCGCCCTCCTATGGAAGTGGCACTCAACTTAGGACATGAACCCTAGTCAATCTTCGTCCAAAACTCCTCCAAAAGGTGCCGCTCAAATATGTTCCAACAGATGTGGCTTGAATGCTCAAGATCCTCCAAAACTCCAATGAAGTGCAAGCGTGAACTCCGTGTGAATTCACCTCCAAGATGGAATTGGGTTTTCGTCCAATCCACCTAATATTCTCAAGGGTTTTCGTCCTTGAAATATGCTAACCTAAAGTGCAGCCAAGAGTAAAACTCCAAATGAAAGATGTGATGTGAATGAATGATTGAAATGCCTCCAAATGATCTTATATTTATACATAATTCAACTCTCTCCTTAAGCTAGCCGACCACCTCTTGTAAACTTATTTTATTTCACCTTTTTTCCCTCTCATAGGGCCGACCTCATGCTAGGCGCCCAAAATACAATGAATTTTTTTTTCTTTCTTCTCCTTTGGCCGACCCAGACAAGGTGTTTTATTTTTCTTATTGTTTCTTTCCATTTTCCAAGTGGGCCAAACCACTTAGGCATCTTTTACATCATGTTTTTGTAAAGTATGCATTCCATAATAAAAGCTATATAAGTAAATAATCCACTTATTTACATCCACTCAAGTAAAAGATAGATCTCATAATCATTAATCAATAATATCATTAAATCTTACAAATCGCTTGCTTAATCCAGGTGTTAGCACTATAAATAATATACAATGTCCATTAGCTCTCATGCCATAAATCATTCGATGATAAATACAAGGTACAATAATCATGTACAATATAAGAAATAATAAATCAATAAAATTCTCCAGCCGCCACGAACCCATATGGTCCTCTTACAAGCCAAGAGACGGGAACATGGCTCAGACACTTTTCCGCCCAACCATGAAGCAATTACACTTCCCCGGGTCCCTTCATAACACAAAGGAAACCCAGCCCTGCATGAAACGTCTAGCAACTAGGAAACAACTGGCAGGAGGGAACACTCGATGCTACCTGATGTCTAATGTGCAAATCTAAATAATGATATGCAAATTGTCTCACAACAGGATGTGGCAGAGATATATATAAATAAAGTTTTGCTAGACAAATTTTCATCTATTTCAATGAATCCCAGCTTGGCCAAGCATATAAAATAATTTAAGGTTCAATTCCCTAAAAGAGAAAAAGCCATCTTTGATATTCCTCATTCGGCATCCTAGCCCAAAAAGCAACCCCAAACACACACAAAGATATACTACTTTCTTTCAAAGCAAACTAATTCTTTTCTTTTGCACAATCAAAATAAATTCACTTTCAAGCAAACAATTCTAATGAAAAAGCTTACGCATATGTTTATTCAAGATACATAAATAAGACATAAACTGAAGATAACTCATTCCATATTAATTACCTCAAAAGAATCTTGAGTCTTTATCCTATAACACATACTTTGCCTAGATACAGTTACTACTTCATTTGTTTGCTCAATCAATGAGAATACATTTCTGGCAATATTTCTATCAAAGAGTTGTATTAATCATGCACGAGATACATAGATCACTATAAAACTGGTTATAATTTTTATCCCATAATTCATCATAATTTCTCAAAATAAATAACTCTAGATTTGCCTAACCGCAAGTAGTCTTATAATTCCACTCAGTTAAGGTCGTAACAGGGATTTAAAAGAACTATTGCTTAACAATATCAAGATTACTAATAAAACATCATTTACAGTGAGGTAAAAGCTGAGAATTATTTAATTATATCCTATGTCTATCACAAGAACCTTGTTGTCTGCCACAGGAATACTGTCAAGTTCGCGACAGGAATAGAGTTCATTTTGCTATAGGAAAGGCAGATAAATCTACGACAGGGAATAAAGATATACTGCTATGAAAGGTATTAAAACTACTACTTTAGGTATAAAATTAACCACTACAGGGAGTTTGGTATGCAGCTACAGGAGTAAGGACAAATATGCTACATAAAGACAGAAAATAATTGTGACAGGAACACAAAAATAAGTTGTTCTACAACAGGAACCCAGAAATACTGTTTTGTGACAGGAACCATCTAAACTGCAACATGAATTAAATAACAACAGTGATAGGGATTAAATAAGTTGTCATAGGAATAAGATAAATTTGCTGCAACAGGATTGTAAAATAGTGACTGCTGTGACAGAAACAATTACAGCTACAGGAACAAAATGGACTGCGACAGGAACTCAAATAAGCAGTGACAAAGATAAGGTAAATAGTAGCTACATGATTTAAAGTATTCTCTGCTAACTAACTGTCCTAGAACGCTATAGGGACAACAATTAAAACTCTAAGGTAAATTAATAGGTTTGCTACAAACTTAGGCAAATACACAGTCGTGATAAAGATTAAAATAGATCAGGTACAGGAACTTAAGAAGCTGCGACAGAATATAACTAATTGTAGTGACAGGAACTAGATAAGTGTGTTTAGTTATCTAAAAATACCACCTAACAATGGTAAAAATATGCATATCCATGACAAAGCATCTATGGCAGAGGTTTGAGAATCTAACAGGATGAAGATTTACCAAAGAAACTAAATTACTCTGCAACAGGAACTTCTAACAGTGACAGGAAGTAAAGTATTGGTACAGGAATAACACCATAAGCTGCTACAGGAAAAACACAGTCTACTGGGACAGGAATGACAGAAAATACAGCGACAGAAATAATTAGACAACAACAACAGGAACTTAAGATAAAATTGCTGCAACAGGAAATACAGTTATCTGCGACAAGAAATACAGTTATCTACGACAGGAAATACAGTTAGCTGCGACAGGAATGACAGTAAGCTATTGAGACTGTTTAACAATCTGCTGCTACAGGAATTCAGATGTAGTGACAAGAATAACTAAAAAGCTACAGGAAAACTGGCTGAAAAGATAAAGCAAAGGCCACTAAGATAGTCAAATAGGTCGTCCAAATTATTAACGCAGACCAAAGGAAGGAAAAGAACCAGAGATATTCTCAACAGTATACATAGTCAAAATTTTGTATTAAATTCAGAAAAACAGTACCCTATTTTTGCACGATTGCTCTGTAGGTTGACATTTCCCTTCTGACGTTTGATCTCTTCTTCTCCATGGTTCCCTCTCCCTTCTGTTGCCGATTTTGATGCTGATTAATGATGGATCTGCTTGCCGTGCCCTTTTTCCTTCTAACATTGCTGCTTGATCTCAATTCACAGAACCTTCTTTCTGTTGTTGAAACAATGGTGTCCTCTCCCTCTTTCGTTTCTATTTTTAATGAAAAAAACCCCCCCTTCTCTAAAAATAAATTGCCCTGCATATATATATCCTCTATTATTTAAATTCAGTTTTCTACCCTTTTGCATGACAATTCCGTTAAAAAGAATGCCAAATTCTCCTTAATAATTTTTAAACTCTCTCTCTCTCTCTCTCTCTCTCTCTCTCTCTCGCTTGCATGAGCATATTTATTATTTTTAGATTAGTTTATATATATATATATATATATATATATATATATATATTTATTTTATTATTTTTAGATTTCTTATTATTGAATTAAATAATTATGATTTTAATACTATATTTTTATTTTGAAATCTAACGAGGATATTATTTCCAACAAGAATAAATTATATATTTATCTAGTAATTAAACTATATATATATTTTTTCAAATAAACACTTTTATTAATTGTAATTAAATAATATCATATTATACGATTCTATTAATTATAAATCGCAAGAACATAAAATACATGGCTAACAAAGTAATTTAAATAAACATTCTGTAGCAATGAAGACACATATTTATCTAAGCACTAAACACCATCCACATTCATTAACCATATAATAATGCATACTAAAGCCATTCAAAATGCAATATGACATGAGACTATGTGAGTGTGTGCGTGCATCGGATCTATCCATCCCAACAGTTCTTGCCGAGTGGCTAAAACCTCTCTACCTCAACCATGTTCTCGTCTTCAACATTTCTCCTGCACTCAATCGCACTTAGATTTTCATTAATAGGTTGGTTCCCCAAAAATCATAGCCGAAGCAAAACAAAATGTACATCCATAATCGTACCAATAATATTCATTTATTAAGTCAACTTTCAAACTTATGCATTTATAACATTCACAACAGTTACTTTCACACACGTGGAATCACTCATAGTAAAAATGTCCAATTAAATAAAGTCCAAAAACGAGATGTGACAGTTTTTGACCTCCAATTAGGTCCTCCTCCTTCAAGGGAAATTCCATTAATTTATTCTTATTTTTCCTCAAACTCTCCAAGGCATTTTCCATCTTTTTCTTCCTTTTCATTTTTCTTTTCTCTCCCTTGGTCGCTCATCTCTAGGGCAAATTATTTAAATTACATTGACTTCTCCAATAAATCCACAAAATAATACAAAGTCATCTCTTATGATCATTTTGCCCTACAAAATTGGCTAAGTATGAAATATTGCCAATTAGGTTATTCCCTTAGCCCTTCGGCTTAGCCTACGGGAATGGAATAGGCTTGCCAACTCTGCTAGGTGATCACTCGGAAAATGAAGACATTACAAAGAACACAACCATCAACCAACGACTCCTATAACTACTCGAAAGAAAACAAACAATTAATACGTAGTTGGATAAACCATATTATTGAAACATAATAATCGACATTGTACACTGACTACAAAAACTAGGTCATTAGTAACACCATCTCATTGTTTGAAGTCACTAGAAAGTTGATAAGGGTGCGGTTCCTTTCATCTATCTACCTATCTAAAAGTATGGTGCATCCAAAGCACCACTGCTTCCTTTGTTCTTCCAAAATTGATTTTGCATTTGTGACAACATTTTGTAACAACCACCCACTTAAATCATATGGAGAGGGCGCCTTGTACCCTTGCTTTGCAACTGTCATTGTTGTAACCAAATACTCCCAATATGAGATCTCCACCACATTGAAAGGAAGATTGTTATAATGCCAAAAACTAGCACAAGCCTTATTTGCTTTCTCATGCATCGCCTTGTTGCACTTTGTATTTTGAAGTGAGGGTTGTGCTCTAGGTTTGTTTCGAGTTACAAAAGGCCTATGACTAGGCACTACTCGAGCTAGACAAGGTGGATGTGCCACGCATGCATAGACCGCAACTAAAACCCACAATCTATGTCATATCCACCTCTATTTCTTGCCATGGTTGTGTTTGCTCTCGCCCTCTCAAATTTCTTCTGATTCAACAATACAAGGGTTGCTTGCATCTCTTTGTGCCTCATTTGATGCTTTGAGGCATGCTTTGACATTGCGACAAGGAATGCATGCGAGATGGTACTTGAGGTAATTGATGCCTCCATGAACTTTTTTCCCATAGAAGTTGCAAATAACACTCCTCAGGTTTGGTCTAGGTGTGCCATGTTTCCAAGTGGCGTCCACTAGTCAACTTTCACTTCCTGATGCTATGCTATTGTATGCTAACTTGACATTCATAAAATAAAATAAAAAAATTTATAATGTAGCATGTTTAAGTACAAAAAAATAACTTTAAAATTAAAAAATAGTGATTTGAACCCAAATGGGCCAAAACATAGAATAAAATTAACATAAAATGCATTTCAAATGTAATTGAATAGCAATGGCATGAAATAATTCAAGCAAAATAACATTTTATATACCGTAAACCTTAGAAAAAAATCTGCATTTTCGTTTCATAAACAATAGCTGAAATCAACATTAAAATTTATATAGATTGAATTCAATGCACATTTAAAACATGTTTGCAAATCTAAATCTAACATTTTGGAAAGAAAATTTACTCAAGCAAACTTGCAAATATTGTGTGAGGAAATGGCAAGGGCAAATTTGCTTATAAAGACCAACAATCCATGGATTTGCAGAATATTTCTTGTATTTTTCCATGCTTTTCTATCATGCATACCAACAAACCACGTCTGACGAGTCTATGTGACAAACTTGTTGAGTACTCATATTGAGTTTCCACAATGGACTCACTAAAAATCGCTCTAGCCGAATCGCGAGTTTGATTATGAGTTTCTTGTTTTAGGTTTTCCCTTGGAGTACTCGTTGAGTCAACGAGTACTTTGCAAGTTTGCGATCTATGGCTGAAAAAACTCTTCAATTGTGGTGAAACTTGCAATATGCCTCTTTTAATGTTGTGGTGCACTCCAAGCCATTGTGATGTAATCCTTCCATGTCTTAGTGAATTTCTCCTTCATCTCTTCATTAATTGACTTATATTTTTTACCTTTTTCAAATGTCTGAAAACTCTTGCCATTGACTTGGACGAAAAGATGACAAAAACAACATAGGTGATCACAACCAGGATTCTGAAACACGACTCAAGATTTGATGGAAAAACAAGGAATTAGCTTGAAAGTTGTCACATTACAAAAAAAATTATATGGGTACAACATGTTCAAGGTTGAAAAATGATCAAATTCTACTACCATTAGTGAATTTTGTATGTGGAAATAATACCATACTTAATTGAGAGGTGTTGCATACTATTAGTACATTTCTTTAATCTATTTGGAGTACTCTTTTGGTTAAATTAATTATTTGATGTCAATCTACAATGTTAATATCACTTGTGCAATTGTTGGTGGATATCATTGGTGATATGGTGATATTGGGCATGATAGTAAGTTTTGATGAATTATAATTGAATATCAGTTAAAGTTATAATATGTTATGAATGTATTTTACTTTCTAATCAATTAGTGTATGGGATAGGATAAAAATTGATTATGACTTGTAAGTATATACACATTTGAACAACTCATCCATATAAAAAACAATCCAAAGAGATTGTTGTGAACTAATACATTTGACATGACTTGAATTTTTGTATTTTGGCAAGTTTACAAGTTCAAAACTAGTGTTCCACAAGAATGCACCTCCGGGATCTAGGTGATGTCGCCAATGCCCTAGATGATCTAGAGACTTGGGGACTTGGAGGGGAAGTAACCTTTTTCCAGGACTGGACAACTTGTTTCATTTGGTGCATAAAAATAAAAAAGTTAACTTTTTAAGGAAAAAATTACCAAAAACTCCTAAAAAGTTCAAAGGTGGAGGATTGTCATTGCAAATTGAGAACGTTGTATTTACATTTTAAAATTTCAGGTGCTTTTAGTTTTTTTTAGATTATTTTAATAGTCATCCCCCCATCTTCTCCAGAATTTGGGAAAAATTTTGCCATCCCTAAAACCATGTCCCCATGCCCCTACGTCCCCATTGTCACATAAACTTGGAGTTATATTGTTCAAAACTGTATGTCAGTATTCTTAATTCACCTATATTATGCTTGTTTTAGCAAACATTTTCTTTTGATAGTTGAAACTTGAGAGTGCCTATTTTTGTTCTTTAACGACTTATGAAAATTGTTGTTTTTGTGGTCAAATCCATAGCTTCTTGTTGATGTTTCTCAATCTTTTTCTATGCATTACATGCATCGATTAATTGATTGTTATTTTCAATTTCCATACAACCTTTTCTTTCGTTATCTCTAAGCTATTTAATTGTTTCTGTATATGTAGTGGATGAGATGTACCTTGCATCTCTAATTAATAAAGGGAGGGAAGTTTACAATAAAGGAAACACTGATCCTACAGCTTTACCAGCAGAAACAATTTTAAAAATGGCAACAATTGATGGTGCCAAAGCAGTCTTATGGGACAAAGAAATTGGATCCTTGGAAGTTGGAAAGAAGGTAAGGAGAGTCCAGTAAAGTTCTATGTTAATTCCATGATTATGCCTTCTTACTCTCGCTTTTTGTTTCACTATTAGTGTTTCATGAAATAAATAATTGCTTATATGAAAAATTAGTTAACTCTATGTGTGGGTCATCTTTGATGAAAAGATCATAGATTAATGTTCTTTGAATTGGTAATCTACAATAATTTGATTCTCTATGTTTGAAACTGATTCCAGTTCTATACCTTAACTGATTCCTTACACTTAGGAAAAGAAAAATGAAACCACAAAATATTAACAAGAGGGATGTGTAAGAAAAATGCTAGACAAATTTTATTTTATTTGTAAATTACCTCGTTTTGACCATAGTGGGGACTTACTTTCAAATTAGATTCCATGAGTGGGGGGCATCTATTGCATCAATTTTACTAAAGACTTGCACTCAACCTCGTCTATTGAGGTAAATCATACCCAAAATCAGATGTGATGTTACTTAAATGTTCCCTGGATTTGAATGTAGGTCCGTGCAATGAAAACACCATTGATTTACCACTTGAGTTCATACCAAATGATAAATACTAGAAAACTTAGCAGTATGGTGTTTGTGATTATATGTCGATTGGTAAGAACCATTGAAACCCAAAGATTGTAATAACCACCCTTGGTTACTACTATTTTCTTTTAAATTTATTTACGACTATCATTTTTTTTTACTTCGTAAACACAATCTTAATTAACCAAGCAACTTTATTCAGTAATACTTAATCTATCAAAGTGAACACATAATAGGAACATCAATTCAAATCCCATTCCTATTCCTCGAGTGCCACCCATTGTGGTCTGCCTACCTAACCCATTTTTCAAAAATCAAAGGATTTGCATAGTTAACACACAAAAAATAGGAAGAATTCATCCTCGCAATTTGGGATGGGATTCCCCGACCTCTCTTTTGGATCAAACCCTTAATTAAATTTATGCTTACAATACAATCCATGTACAATAGTATGATAACAAGTGTATCCCAATTAGATATTAGTACAATGTCAACATCAAAGTATAAACACAAAACCACATAGTGACCAGCTGGTATAAGAAGTGAATGCAACTCTATTGCATTATCAACTTTCAATTACCCAATTCACAAACACATAAGTCCTTTTACCGTAAATCTGACCAGTTGAAAAGTGGATAGCTAGTGCATCCCATACTACATCATCTCTCTTTTCCTTTTTGGGTTCATTGCTAGCAATGATGGCAAGACAAGTATCTCATAATACTTTTTGTGTCACCAGCAAAGGCACCTGCTACGTAGTGCTTACCATAAGCATACAAACACACCCCACATCAAGCAAGAGACAACATTGGCATCATACATGTAATGAAATACCAAGATGGGTAGATAATGGCATCTATCGCTTGCATGTTATTGGTGAAAGTTTGTTTGAACCCTATAAAAGTGGGTAACTTTTGGAGTCTATCACTTACATGTGCTACTAGTGAAAGTCAACTAAACCCTTATATGATACAATTTGTTACGTGTGCTAGCACAACATGCTTCTTGACTACTATCATTCCTGGAAGCTATTGCTAAGCTTAGTTGATAAGCGGGTCATAAGATTTCAAACTTGGTATACACCTAGGGAAGAGTAGGACAAACTACATTTTTAAGAGAACTATTGTCCTCTACCTATGCCCTCGTAGTGTCTCTTTCAACTCTAGTTGTGATGCCATAGAAGTTGGCTTCTGTATCTATTTCGGTTCAGACATTTTATGGTGTTTAGAAGGTACATATCAACTGATCTCAACACTTGTTCTAAGGGATTCACATACCCTAGAATGCTGATTTGTTCACATTGCCACCCAAACTAACCCATTAACCTATGCACATGGTCTTATAGGTTGTGTGAGTTACCAACATGCAAGTAATGCATTAAGCCCATATGAATGGGCTTCCAACCAAACACATATACATAAGCAACAAGCCAATACAAACTTATAAAGTAAATAATCTCAATGACCATCCACTTCATTACTTACTCACAATTCCACATATTACAAGGAAAACAAATTGCAAGTAGCTATATTTTTTTTTGTTAAGTTCAAGCCTTAATTCTTGGTTTATGGATTTCTCTGATTCATCATGTTTCATTTCCCAAGTTGTTATATTGCGTAGTTTCCTAGGACCAATTTGACTAGGATTGGTCACCTCCAACCTCAAGTTCCCAATATTTCTTAGACCCAGTTTTCTAGCCTTAGTTATAAAGCATAGTTTAACAGGTCTAGTTAGACAACTTATCGAGATCCTAGTAAAAATAGAGTGTTGATATTTAAAAGTGTAATTTAATATTTACAAGCCCCAAGCCGATGAGGTTCATAGTTGCATGGGTGGGGTTACATAGTTCCTATTACCTTGGCAACTTATCTTGCAATTCAATTTATTAGTATCCCATCCATGAATACTACAAGTTAGGTCATACCCGATTCATAAATAGTATTATAGCCAAAATATTCTTATAATAATAATTTAAGATTCAAAATATAAATTTATATAGATCTTATAATATAAACACCCAATACTATAAAGTTATAAACTATATAATTAATTAATCACTCACACATTTACAAACAACATATAAACATTTGCTTCTGAAGTATTGATCCCCCTTTTATTTGTCTCACATTATCCCATCAAATGCATTATTATGCAACTATAAGCTAAAGCTCGTATTAAATAAATCTTATTCGTAGTTCATATTATAAGGAGATCTTTACGGCTATAGATTTGTATTAAATAAGGAGCAGTATGATGATTTGTTTTAGTCCCAGACTATGCTGTATTCTGAATGAAATATCCCAAACTAATTTTTTCGTATTTTTGCAAGTTTTGACAAAATGACCATTTAACAATCAAACTGAAAACTGATTTTTATATCTACCATTCAATGAGAATACCACAACAAATTACATTAAACACAGTGAACTCAGATTTGCAAACATATAATATTAACACCACTGCTGGAAATGAACTCCATGCATACAGAAATTGATTTGAAGCAAATCTGAAATGTCCCGAACTAGGGTTTTGACCAAAATTTCTAAATTTGCAAATTTTCAACTTGAAACCCTAGGACTGATTCTGATTTTATTTCTGCACCTTATCAATTTGACTTCACCAAGCATGAAACATAGTCTAATAATGATGACAAAAGAGAAGTATAAATCTGCAGTCTTATCAATTATGAATTACACCATGAAATACACATACAAGCATGCAAAATGTGAATGCAAGGCTGCTGCTCCAAATTGACATTATATGGAATGCAATTACATCAAGTTTGTGGCTCCAACATGGCCATACAATCATGCATAAGTGGCTGATAGCCTGATACAATTCAGAAATGAATGATGGATTCCAACATACCAATTTTGTTGACAAATGCTAATGCAAGGTGAGGCGAACCTCTTCTATAGCAGATCGGCCTTCAAGATGATGATGAATGATGGCAAAGGAGACTCAAGTGATGATATATGATGATGCCCACTCCCTCTAGTTGGCTGTTGGTGCTGATCGGCCTCTTGATGATGACAAATGATCAATTTGCAACCCCACAACAAGGGCGATCTCCAAAATGCAATCGCTCCAAAAGCAATGATATCTACCACCAAAGTCGGTGGCGGCTAGGGTTTATGGCTGCCAAAGCTTGCTGATCTGATGACTGATATAAACCTGTTGTATGTGCATGCAATGAATCTCCTAAAACCCTCCAATGATGTGCTCCAATCATGTCATGATCCTCTTCACAAATTGGCGCTTAATGCGAAACCTAGTCTTCAACTTGTGCGCTCAACATACAATCATGAATCTTCCAAAATCGGCGCTCCTAGCTGATGTAATGACCTTCAATAATGAAATTCAGATCTGCAATGGAAAATTTATCTTTGAATGCTCAATCAGTCTTCGAATACTCCAATGAAGCGCCAGTGTGAACTCCGTATGAATCCACCTCCAAGATGTAATTGGGTTTTTGTCCAATCCACCTCCTTCCACAAGGGTTTTCATCCTTGGAAAGTCCTGCAATACATTTGCCAAGCAAAATTGCCAAAGTTGCCAAAAGTTCATGATGATGAAATGAAGCTCCATCAACCTTCTTTTATATTTGAATCTTCTTTTTCCTCCGAGGTAGGCTGACAAATTCAAATTAAAGATTTGAATAATCTTTTTCCTCCAAGTCAGCGAAAGACCAATATTTTATTTATTTTCTTTTTCTCCCAATATGGCCGCCCAAATTCAAAAATATAATATTATTTAATTTTTCCTTTTCTCCCAAGTTGAGCGCTCCAAATAATAATAATATAATATTATTATTTTCCTCTATTTTTGGGCGCTCCAATAGAAAATAATATTTTATTTATTTCTCCCATAATCTTGAGCGCTCCAATTTAAATAATAATAAAATATTATTATTTAATTTATTTTCTCCAAAGTGGGTGCTAGGAATATAAAGATAATATTATTTTATTCTCCCAAATAGTTCAGCCAACTTGAAAAGCAATTATTTTATTATTTTTGATCTTTTAAGTTTTGATATTTAATGTAAAAATACATTAATTCATTTTCCACTTTGTCGGAACTATGAAAAATTAGCTGAGCCTTATAAAACAACTTTCCATTCTCCAAGCTTCTGAACAATGTTATCTTCTCCAAGCCATTTTATAACCAGAGCTCAACCAAATCATTCCCTTGTTTGATGAATTAGCCTACAGGAATGAGGATAGGCTAACCCAGACTCTTGTTAGGTAATCATGCTGGAAATGAGGACGTGTCAAAATCTAACCTCAATGATGCTGAGATAATATAGTAAAAATGCTGATAATTGTCCCTGTAGACTGGAAATGCTTAAGACTACCTCTCTCAGACCTATACGACCTGCTTATAGAAGTTGTACGACCCCTAAACTCAGTCCAAAATGTTGTCTTGCTCCTAATGCTAACAACTCCACAAATGATGCGGTTGGGGTTCCAAGGCACAAATATCTTCAAACAAACTTATTTTGATACCAAAATTTCAATTGCTACCCTTCCAAGGAGTATGACCAGCATTTGATACTCATAAAACCTTCAAATGTGTGGTGGCTAGGTTCTGTGGGGTCTGCATTGGTATGGCCAGGTGTTATAGACCAATATCTCCCAAATAAAATACTTAATATTGGCAATGCAAGTACTTCCAATGTAGTCTTCTACCTCCAACACAACTAGAATTCCAATCTAAAAATGAAATCGCTTCTATTCAACACAAACCTATAAGAACTTCAACATTCAGCACTCATGTGAATTCTGGATGAATCCACTCACTAAATGGCTAGGAGGGTTTTCGTCCTCGAAACCATTCTTTGCCATTTAGGGTTGTAATGTCCCCTTTAGGGATTACCCTAAAACTTGCACTAGTTCTCACTTTCCAAACAAACAAGTGGGTTAGAAGATGTCATGTAAAACAAATTAGAAAATACTTACAATAATATTTCTCACAATCAAGTTAACATGATTAACAAACTCATAATGGCATTATTAATCCAACTAAACCTAACTATCTAGGAGACTCAACCATAAGAGAGTGGAGGAGTGTGACTTCGATGGGGTGTCTCGGAACCTCTACCCTAGGCCCAAGAGCGGATATACCATCCCCCTTGGCCTCATGTGGCCCATGCCATCCATATGAGGTGGTTTACCTAGTGAGGTATCCATTATCCCGTTCCCCCTCATCTTGTCATTTCCTTTCCCTTTCTCTATGATTGGTTCCTTTGAATTTGCATGTCTATGATAGGAGAATGAGATCACAAAAGGGTGCCTTGGAAGCCATCTCTTCTAAGCCCAAGGGCAATACCCTTTGTACCCCCTTGGCCTCTTTGGGATTATCCAATCCCCCCCTTGGAGTGGCATACCTAGAAGAGTGCCCCATCGCCGTATCCCTCTTGCCCCACATTCCTTCTATCATAGTAACCATAACACTCATACAAAACTCCATATTAACACATTAGTTCCAAACATATATACAAAATTATGAAAGATCTTATATTAGTTTACCTGCACATTGAATAATTAAAACAATAATAAATAAGTCTCATTGTTATACATGTATTACTAAGAGACTCCTACCAAGATTGCTGCTATTTACTAAAGTATACCCTTAACTGATCGCTGTTTTTTATGTTTGACTGCTGCAGATTGGAAGACTTAGAACTGATGTATATATTACTTGTGATCGATGCCTTTGATTCTGCTCTGTATATTCTAGATGCTGATTCCTTCTGATTAATCCTCAAAAATATATATGTTTTAACTCAGAAATATCATTTTCCATTTCTTGTCCTCCAACTTTCACTTTCACCCCTTCTTATATACTCCTCAAGGGAGATGACCCTTTAAGAGATGTTGACTTTCACCAACAAGAAAGACTCTTCAAACATTTCACCTCTTCTTTTCACCTTTGGATCGCAGCCCTTAATGTATTAGACAAATCCTTATTTGATTATTGTATTTTACTTACCAATCGTTGGGTCTTTTGACTTATTTACAAGCCTTTCTCATAGGCATAATTCAAGGTGAATACATACGCTGCCTATTGTTGCCTTTGATGAATATAAATCTCTCCCTTTGTTTTATTAAAAGATTACTTAGTAAGACACCGCATCCCTTTCTATTAACGGATTTCTTATGGAATCGATCCTCCTCATAATATGTGTCTTATTCTGTGGAGCGCTTCATCTATTTGATTCGTTGTTTTTAGTTACGGTTGTTTCCTTAAGATGACTCGTTACCTATGCATCATCTCTATATTTATCAATCGCTGCATTTGTTATCAACAAACACATTACCTATCATTTTATATTTTAATCGCTCCTTAATCACATGAACCCGGACTCTTTCATATGCATAAGTTACATATTGAATCATTCTTATATTAAGATTGCTGCTCTCTTCACAAAATATATGATGGTCTAAATAAGACTTTTGTCTTAATGGTGTTGAGCGCTTACTTTGGTCAGCCACTTTATGTCATGTCCCCATTTTTGAAGTTAACTTAAAATTGTTTAATTGTAAATTAATTTTATAAAATATTTTTATTTGCTTTATAAAATTAATATTTTATTTTAAGCTACTTAAGTCGGTATTAAAACACTTTATAAATTAAAGTGTTATTGTACGCACACATTTAAAAAGTGCAAGTGCAAGTATTTAAAAAGGTTAAATGTGACTATGTACACATAAACTTTCATTTAATAAAATTAGGGCCTGTCTAAATTGATGAAAGTTTAAAAGGGATGTTAGGAGTCATTGTTGAATATGTTCTAGGTGTTTTCAGATACTTGGTTTTGTGTCTTTTGACAAGTTGTATTCAGCTGATTGACAAGGTGATGTTCCCTTGCATTTGCTGAGCCGAGGAGATGTTCCCTCGGTGAATTGTTGAGGTGAAATCATTTCAGATTTCACAACTGAACTTCATTGGGTCTTGAGTTTGGTATTTTTGTTGAATAAGTCAATGATATTGAAGATCATTTGTATGCAGTTTTCAGAATAAAGTGAGAGGGTTTTTGTTTGCAAATTTATTGATTTGTAAAATATAAAATTGCCAGTGTTTAATCGATAGATATATCTTGGTGTTGAAGTTTAAGTATATTCAGATTTTAGACTATATATATGTGTTGCAGTTTAGGAGACAAAGATCTGACAACAGAAGCCACCGAATTGTATAGAGAAATAGCCTTAGTGGATCGCGGGACCCATTTCAAAGGAAAGGAAGAATTTTATAAGTTTAATATATAATCAGCACTTCACATAGAAGATCGTGGGTTTTGTTCGCAGTTTCAGATATTGATTATGTGTGTTTTGAGTTGAGTTAAATGACAAAGTATTTGCATTAACTCGTGGGTCCTAGATAAATGAGCGTGGCTAGCATAAGAGATCGATAGGAATAGTATAAGGGATTTACATGGTAATCGCTGTCCATTTCAGGGAAAGACGTGGGATCAGGACAAGTTTATAATATATATATTAAGGGGAGCCATTTATATATATGACATAACACAGGCCAATGATATATACATTATTGAAGCAGGACTGCTGATGACAGTGAACCATATTGATTGGTAGAAATCTATGAGTCTATTGTGAATTTGTCATCCAAGGAAGACTGTCGACTCATGAGGCAGCGCATCCATCTGAAAGACAGATTGAGGTGACACAGCTATAGTTTCTGTTGAAGAATAAGAATTGGAATTAAAGGAAGTTCGATTCATATATTAAGTGTTTGACAGTAAGAAGGAATCGTGACTCTTGGCGCCATTTCATTTAGACAGCAATATAGATAAGGCATCGCACATCAGGAGTCGCACCATCTATTATAGGAGAAATCGTGATAGGTAAACAATAAGATATCAAGGATGCCAAAAACCATTGTTGGTCTCTGAATTGCATAAAGGTAGTCATTGACAGATAGTTGTTTGAAGATTGTTGACAACAATCATTGGCATCACTCAACAGCAAAGATAGATATTTCCCTGCACTGTCTTAGTGTATTTCAGTATTTGAGGAAGATCACAGTCTTATTCCAGGCAGTATTACAAAGAAGATTTGAGTTGCATCAGCTTGGTCTTATTATACTGTGATTACCAGATTCCCTGAAGTACCGACTTTGACAGCATTCTACATAATTTGAGGTTTGTATAATCATCTGATCCAGCACACAATCATCCTGGCCATCTAGAAGTGTTTACACTTCATATTTTATTTGAACGGTTTCAAGTTTGACAAGATCAATAACACATTTCATTCAAATCTTTAATTTGAATGAAGTAATCTATGGCTGTGTAATGTAAACAGATTGTGCATTATCTGTTATAGTAAAGTTGTTGAATATAATGCTTTTTGAATCAATGCATTGAAACAGTCTTTAGATTTTCATTGTGAGCATTTCGAGAATTCATATCAGAATCTTAGCAATATCCATCAGGGATAATACACTTCGTTTGATAATATATTCATATCAAAACTATATAACAAATGTCTTACATAGTCAGTTTTATAAACTATGTAATATTATTAATTAAGTCTTATATATATATTTATATAATAATATTATTTATTAAATATTATATATTAATAATATTATGTATGTTTGTTAAATATTAATACATACAAAACTATTGCCAAAAGCACTCTCTAAAATTGACTACATTTCAAGAAACGATTTCACCGTTTTAACATGACGTTTTAAATCTTTAATTTAAACAATGCCTTAACAGCGGGATATCACAAGGGTTTTCGTCCTAGGGCAAAATAGATGAACAAAGTTCAATCTCAACAAGTTGGGGTTTGATAAAAATGCACCGAATGAATTTCCTCTTCTCAAGCTCTCCTTTTATACACTTTTCGAATAATTAAAATATTATTTTTCACCACTTTATTCCCCCCCTCAAAAGTGAATTTTAAAAATTCTTTTAATTTACTTTACTTTTGGGCCCCAAAATAAGTCACTTTTATGGTCTCCTTTAAATATCACTTTATAATGTTGACCATCTTTCATTAAAATAATTAATTAAACATAAATTGCCTTTAAAATGAACATCTCTAGACAACTTAGTTAACTAATTAGCTATTTCCTTGCAACATCCCAATTAGCTTACAGAAATTAGAATAGGCTAAGGGTCTCCAAAATCCTTCATGCCTGTGAAAGTGACATTATAGTCCTCCCTTCCCGAAATTGCTTGTCCTCAAGCAATTGCAAATTTGGATGCTAAAGAATTTGTTCTCCTTCCAAGTGGGCATCTTCTAGAAGCAAGTCCTTTCAATGGACCAGGTATTCTGTAATGCTTCTACTTCTCAACCTTCTCTCTCGTACATCCAGAATGGCTTTAGGAACCAAAATCAAATTACCTTCTTCATCCAATGGTGGAAGCTAAAGAGAAGGTGAAATGTGATGTCCAAGTGCTTTCTTAAGGAACAAAACATGAAATACATTGTGGATTTTTCCATGCTCTGGCAACTCTAGCTCATAGGCAACCTCCCCAATCCTTCTCACAGCCCTGTAAGGTCCATAAAATCACGGCTTAAGTTTCTCTACTCCGCTTTTCTTGAGTGAAGACTGTCTGTAGGGCTACAATCTTAAGAATACCAAGTCACCAACCTCAAAAGTTCTCTCCAACCTGTGTTTGTCTGCATATATCTTCTGTTGGTTTTGTGTTTGTTGGAGATTCTCTTTAAGTGTCTTTAGTATCTCCTGGCTCTCTTGGACCCTATCCTTGGTCTTCGAAACCTTGCTATCAGCAATGACTAAGTCCACAAAAGATGTAGCATCATTCCATACAAGGCTTTGAATGGTGTCATTCGGATAGACATGTGGTATGTGGTATTGTAGCAGTGTTCACCCAGATATAACCACTTGATCCATGCTTTCTGGTAGCTTGCCGCATATTTCCTTAAATACCCTTCCACCCACTTATTAACAATCTTGGTCTATCCATCCGTTTGTAGATGATAACTAGTGCTAGGAGTTAACTCAATGTTGATCAACTTGAAAAGTTCCTACCAAAACATAGTGAGAAACCTGCGTTCCCGATCACTGACGATATTTCTTGGCAAACCATGTAGTCTAAACACCTCTTTGAAAAATAACTCTGCAACTTGAGGTGCTTTAAATTTAGAAGATATGGCAAAGAAACGGGCATATTTGGTTAGTCTATCCACCACAACAAAATGACCTTACCCTGAACCCGTGGAAGACCAGTGATAAAATCTATAGAGATGCTTTCCCATTTCCGCTCTGGAATAGGCAGGGGCTACAACAGGCCTACTGGAAAAGCGTGTTCTAACATATCCTATTGACAAGCCAAACACTCCCTAATATGTCTAAGGACATCATCCTTGAGTCCCTTCCAAGCGAACCTCTCCCTGATTTGCTTGAATGTTTTAAAGTAGCCGAGATGTCTTGCTAATGGTGTGTCATGGACAACTCTCAAAATCTTCTCCTTCATCTTAAACTCTGGAACAGGGTAGATTATATCTTTGTACAAAATGATATCATCCATTACCCTGTATTTGTCATTCTGTATCTTCCCTTCCATGACATCACAAGCAAATGCATTTTTGGAATACTCAACCAGAAGATGAGCTTTCCAACCAGCTGATATCTCAGTCATTAAGCACAAGGTAGGTTTTCTAGATAAGACATCTGCAATTACATTTCTTTTCCCCTTAACATATTCAATATCAAAATCATAGGCTTGCAATTTGCTTACCCAATTTTGTTGTCTTTCATTCAAATCTTTCTGATTAAGGAAGTATTTCAAATTGTTGTGATCTGTCCTCACCACAAATGTTCTCCCTATCAAATATTGTCTAAATTTAGCCAATGCATGCATGATGGCTAACATTTCCTTGTCATAAATAGAAAACCTCCTTTTTGTTTCTTTGAGCTTCCTGCTCTCAAAAGCTATGGGGTGTTTGTTTTGCATTAGGACAACTCCAATTCCTTCACCAAAAGTATGACACTCCAACACAAAGGGCTGAGAAAAATCAATCAATGCTAATACTGGACATGAACTCATTACTTCCTTGAGTTTGTCGAAGGCTTGTTGTGCTGCACTTGTCCAGGAGAAGGCCCCTTTCTTAGTTAAGTCTGTCAAGGGTGCTGCCAATTGTGAGAAACCCTTAACAAACCTCCTGTAGTAGTTGCATAGACTGAAAAATCCCCTCAAATGATACAATGTTTTGGGTGGCAGCCAATCCAGAATAGCTCGAATCTTGTCCTAATCAACTTTGACTCCCATTGCAGTAAACACATGCCCTAGATACAAGATTTGTCATTCTGAACTCACATTTAAATACTTTAGCATACAATGATTGTGCCTCCATGATTCCCAAAACTTCATCAATGTGCCTTAGATGGTCCTCCCATGTTTTATTATATATAAGTATGTCATCAAAGAAGACCTGTACAAATTTTCTCAACTGTTTATTAAATACCTAATTCATGCAAGATTGGAAAGTGGCCGGTGTGTTGGTTAACCCAAAAGGCATGACTAGGAACTCATAATGTCCATAGTGGCATCTAAAAGTAGTCTTGTGAATATCCTCCTCACTCTGATTTGACGATACCCTGATCATAAGTAGACTACCCCATGCATTTCATCAATCAACTCGTCGATTCTGGAGATAGGGTACCTATTTTTTATTGTTCTCTTGTGAAGAGCTCTATAATCTAGACACATCATCATGGTTCCATCCTTCTTCTTGACCAAAACTACAAAAGAAGCGAAAGGACTGGAACTAGGTCTAATGTGCCCCATATTAAGAAGCTCTTTGATTGCTTTTTCAATTTCTTCCTTATGTCTTTTTGGGTGGTGATAAGGAGTAGTTATAACAGGTTTGGCCCCTTCCTCTAACTCAATGACATGCTTAAAGCCCCTATTTGGTGGTCTACTTGGAGGAGTATCACCAAATACTAAATTGTGTTTGTCCAACAATGATTGAATATCAACATGATATGCTCTCTTCTCTTCAGAAGAAGTTTTTGTAGAGATGAAGCATTGGGCTGCCCATGCAACTTCACCATGTCAGAAAATATTCTCCATTTTCTTTGTACTAACTACCCTGGGTTTTCTATTGGACATACCTCAGAGTACCACTTTTTTCCATCTGCTTTGAACTTCAACTCCATTGAAAGTTTTGTGAATACTTTCCTAGAGAGTGCAGCCATTGTATTCCTAAAACATCTGTTTCTCCAATGCCAACAACATAAAAATCATCAATTACCTTATGATTAGCTAAAGTAATACTCAACTGTGATATCTTTTTGGTACACGACATAGTGAAACCATCTACAACCATCACATTAAAGCCCTTAAAGTCCTCCATCTCAAGTCCTCTTTTAACCACCAATCCTTCGTCTATGAAATTGTGGGTTGCCCCACTATCATTCAGAACTGTCAGCTTTTGACCATATATAACTCCTCTAACTCTAAAAGGATTGTACCTAGGTATATCAGATAGTGTAGCAAAAGTTCCTCCTATGGCACCTTCAACAATCTGATTTCTCGCATCAACCTTTTTCTCTTCCTGATCACTCTCTGAATCAACTTCTTCCTTGTTTCATTATCAGAGACAACCTCAATATAATGAACCTTACCATGTCCAAGGCACCTGTGACTTGGTTCCCAAGTCTCCTTAGATGAGAAACATAGTTTCTTTCTTCGTAACTCATTCTTTGCCTCTTCATCCAGGTTTGTCTTTTTGGGCCATTCCTTCTGAAAGGGTTTCTTGTCCTTCTTAGGTGAAAATGTCTTAGGCTGGAATTTGTTCTTTGGGGTAGAAAACTCCATGTTCCTTGCTCTTTTGATTGCATCCTGTAAAGAAAGTGGATCAAATGCCTTAATCGAACCCCTGAGTGGTTCAATCAAGCCCTCAATAAATAACATAGTAAGTATTCTTTAAGACACATCTAGAGCCATCATTGATAGTCTCTAAAATTCAGATACATAGCTATCCACAGACCCATATTGTTTCAGTTGAGCTAGCTCTCTAAAGTGCGGTTTTGGATCTTTCTCATCAATTCTATCAATAAATCTCTGGCTAAGATCTACAAAAAGTCTATCAGACTATGTCTGTGAGTCACCATTCCATGGTACCACGACTTGTGAGCATCTCCCTTCAAATGAAATGTGGCATATTTGATTGCTTCGTTTTGAAACATAAGATTTAGTGAGAAGTATGTATCCAGTTTTTGTATCCAAGAATGTATTGTACACTTGTTTGAGCCATTAAAATTAGGTATGGAAAGCTTGCCCAACCTTCGCTGTAAATCTTGACTGTGGATGTTTCTCTCCTTCTTGGGTCTATTTCTTGACTTCAGTGGACATAAATCTATTAAAGACATTGTTGCATGAAATTCATCTCCTAAAGATCGATACTCGTGTAGGTAGTCTAAATAACTCTCTCCTATATTCTGTTGTTCTCCATTATCTTCAAAGCCTTCTTCTCTATCCAAAATTTTTGGCATGACGGGTCTAGCTACTGATCTGATCACTGTTTTGGTGATATTGTTATAATTGTTGTTCGCAGAGTTGTTTACTTCCCCATTGTTGTTCTGGTTAGCTTAGGGTATGCTCATGTTCTGCAACATTTGTGTCAATAAATTGGTCAACTGTTGTTGTTCCTATATGAGAAAATTATACTGTTGTTTTGTGTTATTACCCTCATTAGAATTCATTCTGTCTCTATCAGTCATGATGTCTTCTTCCTCCCAATCTGCAATTGGAACCCTTCTTTCGATATTTTTCGGAAATTGAAATTGTGTCCTTCTGAGTTCTCTTTGATAATATATGTTTGTTTTTTCATTGGGTTGCATAAGTTGTTTATTTCTGCATCAAACAATTAATTTTTCCCAAATAGGCTGGCAAGATCACCAACTTTGATACCACTGAAATATCTCAAACTATTTTTTTTTGTATTTTTCAAGTATTTGACAAAATGACCATTTAACCATCGAATTGAAAACTGATTTTTATAACTACCATTCAATGAGAATACCACAACAAATTATATTAAACACAATGAACTCAGATTTGCAAACATATAATTTATTAACACCATTATTGGAAATGAACACCATGCATACACAAATTGATCTGAAACAAATCTAACCTCAATGATGATGAGATAATACAGTAAAAATGCTGATAACTGTCCCTGTAGACTGGAAATTCTTAAGAGTACCCCTCTCAGATTTGTACGGCTTGCTTACAGAAGTAGTATGGCCCCTAAGCTCAGTCCAAAATGGTGTGCCTCACTCCTAATGCTAACAACTCTAGAAATGATGTGGCTGGGGTTCCAAGGCACAAATATCTTCAAACAAACTTATTTTGATACCAAGATTTCTATCTCTACCCTTCCAAGGAGTATGGCCTGCCACCAATGTAGTACAACCAGCATTTGATACTCATAAAATCTTCAAATGTGTGGTGGTTGGGTTCTGTAGGGTTTGCAGCTGCTATAGACTAATATCTCCCAAATAAAATAATTACTATTGGCAATGCAAGTACTTCCAATGTAGTCTTCTACCTCCAACACAATTGGAATTCCAATCTAAAAATGAAATGGCTTCTATTCAGCACAAACCTATAAAAACTTCAACATTCAACACTCCTGTGAATTTTGGATGAATCCACTCACCAAATGGCTAGGAGGGTTTTAGTCCTCGAAACCATTCTTTGTCAAAGGGTTTTCGTCTTCAAAACCATCATTTGCCAAAGGGTTTTCGTCCTAGGGCAGAATAGATAAACAAAATTCAATCTCAACAAGTCAGGGTTTGATAAAAATGCACCAAATGAATTTCCTCTTCTCAAGCTCTTCTTTAATACATTTTTCCAATAATTAAAATATTATTTTTCACCACTTTTCATTTTCCCCCTTAAAAGTGACTTCTAAAAATTCTTTTAATTTACTTTACTTTTGGGCCCCAAAATAAGTCACTTTTATAGTCCCTTTAAATATGGCCCATCCTTCATTAATATAATTAAATTAAACATAAGTTATCTTTAAATGAATATGTTTAGACAACTTAATTAATTAATTAATTATTCCCTTGCAACATCCCAATTAATCTACGGGAATTAAAATTGGCTAAGGGTCCACGAGGACATTACATTGAAAGTATAAATCATTATTTATAAATTCGAGATGTACATTTTTTAATGTGATTTTTGAACCTTTTGTACACAAAACATGGATATACTGTGTATTTTTGTCAACATTAATATATTTTTATTTTTTATATTTTTTGTATGGACATTTACACGTTGCATTTCCATCGGCTACTGGAAGACTGCCATTTTCCATACTTGCATCTGTACCCATTTTCGTTTCTTGGTATCTTAGCTAAATAATTTGCACACCTAAGTAGCACAATCTAGGTTTTAGTTATATAGTAGCAATTTAGAGCATTTTGTAACATTCCACTACTGATGAATATGCAATAATTCTTTCTACCATAAATGTAATATTAGCCAAAATACACAAATGATAAGTCAGTTTTACAAGACAGAAGACCATGAAGAAATCTAATTTCATACCATGCTGTGCACATTTCCAAAGTAGATAGCTCCAAATTTTGTTTCTGCTAATCAGTATGGATTCCAGAGAATCAATCTCCTAAGAAATGGAATTGCAACTGTAATTAGTAAAGAAGAATCTCGAGATTTGTAGATATCAAGCAAATAAATAGGCCTGTTCAGCAAACTAATTCCATTGATCCCCTAGATGGCTAAATTGATACAGTCGACCATTATATATGAACAGAAATTGTCCTGCTGAGAAAGGGCTGAGTCAAGTCTGAACTTTTGTGCTCAATTGTCAAATCATAAGATTACTCAGAGCAGAAAGGAACGAATGTTAACGTAATTTTAAAATTTTCCAAATCATACCTGTGCATTTTACTACGAACCATTCTTGTGCTACACCCTTCAGTATGCTTTTTTTATTGCAGCATCACCCATTATACATAACGATAGTTACACTATAAAATGCTCTTGTTGCTAGCCACCATATTAGATTAGAGGAATCCTCCTTATTTTTAATATCGAACCTCAATGATCCATTTGATAGAATCAACTGGTAAATAACATTTGATTTAATTATGAAACTCAGAAATATATCATAATTCTAGGTTCACTAAACTCAAATCTATGTTTCCTGTATTTCAACCAGTTGTAACTTCAAGAAACCAACTCAGCTCCTGGGGTTGGATTACAACCATAAAGAAAATGATTGCATTTTAGTTTTGTGAGATTCGCCTATTAAGAATGAGGTGAACACTCCCTCAGATTTTATGCATGTAAAATTTTACAGCAGACGAGTTTGTTCAACAGCATGTTAATTGCGTGGGTTTTTTCTATTCAGGACCTTTAATTTTCCCGATATGTTCCTATGGGTTGTTTTAGTACAGAATAGTAACGAGGGTAATCATACTTTTTTATTTTATCAAATATCATTTAAAGCAATCTTATTTGGATCATGTTAACAATTATATCAATTAATGATTTTAGGTACTTTAATTTGGTGTCTTCAAAAATCAAAAAAATTTCCTCCTGAGTTCCTATGTGCTTGCAATCATCATTAGGAGGACACGTCATATTAATACGATTCAAGATTGCCAGTTAACTGATGTGTTCCTTGTTTGCAGGCTGACCTTGTAGTTATCAATCCGTGCTCATGGACGACAATTCCTTTACATGATCCGTAAATTCTTCTTTACCATTTTAGATGGAATTTCGTCTCCTTTTGATGATAAAAGGACGTCCTATCAGAAAGCTGCACAGAATTTGATGCGAATTTATGCTTGTTTTTCCATCATATAGAAAAGAAATGTCGACGTACAGAATAATGCCCCAATATTTTTCCCCCTGTTAGATTTTATCGCACATGCAAAATAATATTATTTCCAATTTTATTTAGTGGGTACAAATATGGGTTAAGATCATGTGCTGGGGACTAGACTGAACAATTCAGTAGTCTCGGGTTACTTAACAGTTTTCTTGTTATTAAAACTAAATATCGGAACACTATGAAAAATGATAACAGAGATCTCTGCCTTATGTTTTAATGCTCATGTGTTTTATGGTATGCAGCATTTCAAGTCTAGTGTACTGTATGAGGACAGAGAATGTTGACTCTCTGATGTGCAATGGTCAGTGGATCATGCGTAATCGAAAGATATTGACAGTAAATGAGGTAAGCATTCAAAATTGGTCTACAGCTTATTAAAATAGAGCAAACTTCGCTTTACTGTAGTATAGGAAATAGAGGAGATATACAAGAACTACTCACAAAATTAGATATAGCTCTTGCGTTTATTCATATAACAAGGTGTAATGCACAACGATTCTCCATACAGTAATAGCAATGGCACTAGGGGTAATTCCTCAAACTAGACTTATAGATTGATAGATTGAAATGAAATGAAAGTTTTTAATGATGTCCATGAAACCAGCCAGTTTATGGGACTCAGAAGTAAAAACTGAACTGCTTGAAACAAACGAACCAGCCTCACAAACATTGTTTTCCTAAGCAAAATACAAAAGAGCTTCTTTGACAACCTGGTAAGCTTTGACACCAAGAAAATCTTAACCAATAACCAGCACCTTGAAAACAAATGCATAAGACTTGTGATGTGATAGTGCACAAAGAATGGAAGTGTTTCTACTTGAAAACTCCCACTGCAAACATTGTTGTTCATATGACAAAGTACGCCTACCTATCTTTGTAATCTTTTTATCCACGTGCTTTTATATGCACATATTTTTTGTGGGCCACATAGTCAACTAATATTCCCTTCTTAACACCTAACATCCCATTATGTCACATGGTCTTTTCTCAACATGAAACTATTTGACTTTCATGCATATATTTTCTCCATGGTAAATGATCAGTGCACATCCAAGATTAAGAAAACAAGGGGTATGGTGTAAGGATATAGTCCAATCCTGGCGACAAGAGAGTTGTGCAGAGATATCCCCCACTCCAAGCTTATTGTCATAACTTGACAATGCAAAGAGAAGTCCTACAGAACTCGAACTTCTCTCTTGGAACAATCTTCGTCAAAGCATCCGCCAGATTCACTTTCATGTTAATTTTCTTTCCCTGCAACTTACCTTCTTCAAGTACATGCCAAATGAAATGATATCTCAACTCTATATGTTTGGTTCGATTATGAAAAGTAGAGTTCTTTGCCAAGTGAATAGCGTTGTTGCTATCACAAAACAGAGTAGAAACAGATTGCTTACACCGCAATTCGCCCAATAACTGCTGTAACCATATCATCTCATTTGCTCCTTTAGTGAGAGCAATGTATTCAGCCTCAGTGAAAAAGAGTGCAACTACCTATTGCAAACATGAAATCCAACTAATTGCAGCCCTGGCAAATGTAAACACATAACCTATTGTACATCTCCGTTTGTCCAAGTCTAAGGCCATATCGGAGTCAACATACCCCCGCAACTAAGTATCCTGTCCTCCAAAACACAAAGCATGATTTGAATTACCTCTGAGATACTTGAATATCCAATGTATTGCCTGCCAATGAGGTTTACCTGGATTGTTCATAAATCTGCTCACAACTCCCACTGCATGGGCAATATCCAGACAAGTACAAACCATGGCATACATGAGATTGCCAACTGCAGATGAGTAAGGAACACTCTTCATGTGTACTTGGTCTTCGTTAGTTTTAGGCTAAGTTGCTGGTCCTGGTGCGGGTGCGGGTTCGGGTTCACGGGTTTGGGTTGCAGGTTCGGCCAAAAATTTTTTTGGGGGTTGGGTTCGTTTTTATATATATATATAAATATATGTATATGCAAAAAAATTAAGCATAGAAGCAAGAATTAAGTGTAGAATTGCAAGAATAAAGTGTAGAACACCACATAGCATCATATAATCAACAAAACCACCATCAACTTGAATATCATAAAACATAAAACTCGAACTTCAAGTTCAATAACAAGATTCAAAATAATAATATCATGTTCAACAATCAATTTTCATTGTTTCAATGTCAAATGCAAAGTGTCAATCATCATATGGATTTGCTAAATCATCCACATCATCATCATCATCTTGGACATTAGCAGGATCATTTGAAGAACCACAACCAACACCACTGCCACTCGCGGCACTCGCTGAAAAAGTGTGCTTGCTCTCTGATCCCTCAAGTGCAACATGTTTGGATTGGGAAGTAGAAGCATCCATGTCAATTTGCTCTGGCTCCACATCCCACAACTTTGATTCCCCCTCCTTATAGTCTTGCTTTTTGTGCGAAAGGAGGCGCAAGTTGGAATGCACATACACTAAATTCTCCGCCTTTTTGGAGTGCAATCGGTTGCGCTTTATCGAGTGGATAAAAGAGTACGTGCTCCAATTGCTCTCAGATGCAGAGGAACTAGCAACCTATGACAACAAAGTAGAGAGAAAGAGTTAAAAAATAAAAACTTACAAAGGTAAAACTTATAAAGTTACAAGTTATAAAATTTATAATAATTAAAAATTATGGAACTTCAAACTTCAAATTTTTAAAAGTCTTTAAGATAAAATTATAAATCATAAAAAACATAGAAATTTAGTAAACTTACTTGTGATAAAACTTTGACTGCAAGAGGTTGTAGGCACCAGAATTGTTGGCCATGAAAGTACCACCAATTGTGAGCATCTTTCTTGAATCTATCACGAAGAGCCTCAATGCTTAGACCATTGGAGTGTACAAAATCAGCGAACTCATCAGTGACCATATCATGCAAATCTGGATCAAGGAAGAGTCTACGAAATGTTGCCTTGTACCCATCAGACACTTCTAAATCTCTCCATGGGGGAATCCTATTTGTCACCAAAAGAATCTCACTGCTGTTATATTTTGGAGTCAATGCAAATGCAAGAAGATGCAGCGGGGTTGTCATTATGTTCCATCTAGCCTCAATAATTTCATGCACTTGCTTGAAGAGAATTTCATGAGGATCTTTCTCCTTCTCATTTATGATGTTCTTTATCTTCTCTATCATTGAATCAATGCCATCATATATCTCCCCCATGCAAGGCTTGTCCATGTCTGTATAACGAATCATGCTCAAAATGGGCTCGGTGAAACTAAGGAGATACTCCACACGATCCCACCAATAGTCATTTAGGATCATCCCCTTAACATTTGTTGCCCTCTCAGTGTTGCTTTGCCTCCATACAGACCAAGTAGTGCTTGTTACCATGCTAATAAGAGCCTATTTGACCTTCACAAGTCGTCTCAAGGCAATTGTGTTTGAGGCAAAACGGGTCTCGGCAACCTATTGAAATATCAAAAATAAAAAGTACAATAAATAAAATTTAATTTAAACATTTAAAAAATTGAAAACAAACTTCAACTTTTAAGAAGAAATAGAATATGTGAAATTAAAAATTTAAAGCACTATGAAAATTTTAAATTTTAAAATATATTGCTTCACTTACCTTCAACAACTCCAATGTAGAAAATGATCTAAATATGCTTTGGGACATGTGGTGGTTGGTGACGAACATTCGTATCTCCTCGGCCTCTGCATACAACTCTCTAATCCAATCAATTTTTTTCCCAATCTTTTGTAGCATTAGATTGAGAGAGTGGACAGCACAAGGTGTCCAAAAGATATGTGAATATCGTTCCTCAACCAACAACCCAGCAGCTCTACAATTTTTTGCGTTGTCTATTATCACTTGAACAACATTACGAGGTCCCACATCCTCAATGGCTGCAATGAGGATTTGAGCAATAAATTCACCACCTGTCCCTCACAATCCACAGCTCTAGCTCTCAAAAACATTGCCCCTTTAGGGGACACTGCAATGACATTGATCAAAGGCCGATTTCTTGCATCTTTCCATCCATCAGAGACAATCGACACCCCTGTCTCACTCCATGAATCTCTTAAGGGCTTCAATGCATCTTCTATACTCTTCACCTCATTCTCCAATAAGGTGCCACGCACCTTCTCATAACCTGGGCTCTTATACCCTTTTGGAGCCTCATTAATTTTTCTCACCATCTCTTGCCAATATGGTGAGCGAACAACATTGAATGACATACCATTTGCATAAATGCATCTGGTTATATGTTGGTCAGCAATATCTCGAGCCTCATTTTGAAATGATGTTTCCAAAGGTCCCTTTGGTCTCTTGTTTGTAGTGCTTGTGGGTTGCTCTTGAGGAGTGACCAAAAATGGGTGGCTCTCTATCACAACATTGGAACTAGGAATAGATGGAGGATCCATTCTTTGATTTCTGCCTCTTTTCCTTGACATGTTTGCTACTGATTTACGGCCTGCTGCTTCATTTGCTGCTTCTTGCTCCGTGATATATGCCAGCACTTGCTCTCGTGGTATAGGTTTATTACTCTTTCCTGGGCAAGCTTTGATCCCCATCCCAGGGATGTTACACAAATGGGCTTTCACCCGACTATATGAACTGTTATATTGCACATCACAGCCATTGCATTTCCAAAGGTAACCCCCACCACCTGGTTGTTGTTGAATCATTTCAACATGCCTCCAAAGAGGTGAGTGTGGATCGATTTTGAATTTTGATTGTGATACTGAGCTAGAACTAACTGCCATTGTGATTCCTGTCACCTGTGGGTGTGCCAATAAGTTTTGTAAACAAAATGGAAACAATGAAAACTCAAAACTTTCAAGAATCAAAACAAAATGTCAAAAACAAAAGCACGTTGATACATTCATGATTCATATAAATATTTAAAAAAAAAAAACAAGTTGAAAAGAATTTGTTGTTTGTTCAAAAATGCAAAAAAAAAAATGAATAGAAAACCTACCTCTTTGCAAAAATCTCTTCCTTTGATCTTCTTGGCAGCCTCTAAACCGTTGGAAATGAGTAGGAATGGTGGAGCAATGGATTTCCAACCTTCAGGATTCAATCTTCAAGCTTCTTTCTTCAACCACAAATTTTTTTTGAATTCAGCCACAATGGAGAGTTTTTGTGTTTTGGAATGAAAGAAATGAGTTGAAAATGGCAAAATTGTGTTTATAATGCCTTTTTAGGGTTTCATTTGCATTTGAGAATGTTTAAAAAATTATAAAAGTGATGTTTAAGTTAAAAAAAAAATTAAAAAAAAATGAATGGGGGCGTGGGTGCGTTCCGGGTGCTATGCGGGTTCTCTTTTTTTAGGCTGGGTTCGAACCCAGCGAACCTGAGTGCGTCCGGGACGCACCCAGCCCCCTTCCACCGCACCCTGCCAGTACCCGCAGGGCACGGGCACCCGCACCCGCACCCGCACCTCTGGCAGGCGAACCCTGCAACATAGGTTTTAGGACACATAGCTGATGACAACCGAAAGTGATCAGCCAATGGAGTACTAACAGGTTTTGCATGCTTCATGTTGAACCTGTCCAAGATTCTGTCAATATACATCTCTTGAGACAATCTGATTTGTCTCTTCTCTCTGTCCTTGATTATTGTCATGCCAAGAATCCTCTCGGTTGCCCCTAGATCTGAGCTAAATGTTGTTTCAATTCCCTAACAACCCTCATGTTGCTACCAGTGACCAACATGTCATCAACATAAAGTAAAAGTATGACAAACTCACCATTTGCAAGCCACTTGAAGTAAAGACACGGATCAGATTCGCAGCGAATGAAGTTATGCTCAACCATGAAGCTATCAAACTTGCGATACCATTGCCTTGGGGCTTGCTTGAGCCCATATAAACTGCGCTTCAGTTTGCAATATAAATGCTCTTGCCCCTGTTTTATAAAACCTTCAAGCTGCTCCATATACAAATCTTCTTCAGCATCTCCATGTAGAAAAGTCGTCTTGACATCAAGTTGTTCAAGCTCAAGATCCCACACAGCTGCCATACCCAGGACTGCACGAATGGTGGTCATTTTGACAACGGGTGAGAAGATTTCATTGAAGTCAATCTCCTTTTGCTAATCAAAACCTTTCACTATCGATTTGGCCCGGTAGCGATGTTTGCCTCCATCTTCCTCTTTCAGCCGATATACCCACTTGTTCTTCAAAGGTCTCCGATTAGGCGGGAGCTTCACCAAATCCCAAGTGTCATTGGCCTGCAAAGAGGCCATTTCTTCATGCATAGCCTCCATCCATTTCACTGAATTTCATCTTTGCAAGCTTGTTTGAACGTTGTAGGCTCTGACTAATTGGAAAGCAAAAACTCATAATCATCCAATTTAGTTGGAAGCTTCTTCTACCTGTTTTACCTCTTCAATTGAGGTGCTTACTCCCTGAAGTCACCCTGTGCTGGTAAACTGCCCTGTTCCTCATTATTGCCCTGTTCTGGTAAAAGACTGTGTTTAGGCATGGTGCTCTGTGCCTTATTACCCTGTGTGAAGCTAGGCACAACTCTCAAGTCTATCATTGGTTGCAATGGGAGTGAATCAACAGGGACCGTAGCAATGTTAAGAGGCTGAGGTGCATTTACTTCTGGCAACGAGTGATGGAGAAGAGGTTGCGTTTCAGTTGACAAAGGTTGCGATGGAGTGTAAGTAGGCAGTGTTTGAATATGTGGCTGCTGTGTCAGACTTTCTTTTGGCAACGTGGCTCTTTGATGAGGAGGCAAAGTTAAAGACTTTAACACCTGCGTTGGATTTGGAGATAGCTGCGTTGAACCTTGTGATAGCTCTGTTTGACTATTGATTGAGAAATTTGGACTTTGCAAAGGGATTGTGGGGCTAACCAATGACTAGGTTGCTCTGTGTGAGGGAAATTTCATATGCAGCATTTGAACCTGTGAGTCTCTTGACTATTGCGTGCTGTGTTGCACATCATTTACTTGTGGCATAGGCAGCGTAGAAAATAAAGATAACTCCTGCTCTATTTGAACATTCAAAGGTAGCGAATGGTCTTGGAAAGGTCGAGGAGAGACGTCTACAGGCTGTGAAACATCTTGTGCTTGCTGCGTACTACCTTGAGGAGGCTACATAATAACATTTGCAGGTTGAAAACTAACAGTAGGAGCAATTCTCTGTGTCTTAGGCATATTAGTGCCACTATCAAACATGTCAACCTGTATAGAATCATTTGAAGAGACACTCTGTTTTTGCAAACAAGGAAAAACCTTTTCATTAAAAACATCGCGACTGCGAGTAAATTTCTTTGTAATTGGAACGCAAAACCTAAAACCAAACTGGTTCTCACCATAACCAATGAATATGCACTTGTGTGATTTGGGATCGAGATTCGTCCGTTGCTCCTTACGAATATGCACAAATGCCTCACAGCCAAACACACGCAAATGATTGTAAGAAATGTGTTTCCCAACCCATCTCTCCTTTAGAATGTTGAAATCCAATCAAGACGAAGGAGCTTGATTGATCAGATACACTGCTGTATTACAAGCCTCTGCCCAAAACTCTTTTCCCAATCCTACATTAGAGAGCATGCACTAAGCTTTCTCAAGAATCATTATATTCAACCTCTCGGCTGCACCATTTTCCCGAGCGCTGAAAGGGACAACTTTAATTCAAGGAATACCATTATCTGCACAAAAAATGTCAAATTCCAAGGAGCAAAACTCTCCCCCATTGTCAGTTTTAAGACATTTGATTTTATGCCCAATCTGATTTTCAGCAATGGCCTTGAAAGTTTTAAATTTCGAAAACACCTCTGATTTATACTTTGCGAGTGCAATCATCAAGAAATGTAACAAAATAATTAGCGTCTCCAATGGAGGTTACCTCAGTGGGACCGAAAACATCGGAGTGAACAAGCTCCAATGGTATGGATTTGCTGTCATGACCAGTCTTCAAGAAGCTGGTCCTAGTCCGTTTGCCATAAAGGCAATGCTCACATAACTCCAAATCAATTGATGTGAGGCCAGGTAGTTGATTCCTTTGAAGCATAACTTCAAGTCCCTTTTGGCTCATATGTCCGAGCCTCTTATGCCAAATTTCTGACCCGCTGTCCACAACAAGCATTGCAGCTCCCACTTCACCACTACATTCTAACACATAAAGACTACCCAATTTGCAGCCTTTTGCAAGCACCAATACACCATTCGTTACTTTCCAAGTATCTAAAAAAAATTTGACATCACACCCTTGAGCATAAAGCTGACTTACAGAGATGAGATTCCGTTTCAGCGTGGGAACATGTCTCACATCTTTCAAGATCCACTTATTTCCATTTTTCAAAGACAATGTCACATCACCTTTTCCTACTATTTCACATTCTTTATTATCACCAAGAAAAACTTTTCCAAACATACCTTCTTGATAATTTGTGAAAACACCCTGGCATGGAGTAGCATGGAAAGAGGCACCAAAAATCGAGCACCCAGGAGTCTGCAATAGTGTCACTTGCTGATAAAACCAAAACACCATCATCTGCAGTGTTTGCTTCGTTATTGTTCACCTTTTCTTGTGCCTTTTTGTAGTTCCAACAATTCTTTTTTGTGTGACCCGCTTTGCCACAAAACCAACATTCTCCATTTCTACTTCTAGACTTTGATCTTCTGGCAGATTTAGACCTTCTTCTGTTATTATTTTTGCCTCTTTCTTGACCCCTTCCTCTATTGCCTGTACTTACAGCAATCAAGGCATCACCGTATGAGGGTTCTTGATTTTTCCTCCTCATGTCTTCACTGAGGAGTAGCTGCAACATCATCAAATTTAATGTACTCTTGGCAGCCACCGAAGTGTTAACTGTCATCACCACTCCTTCCTAGCTGTTAGGTGGAGAGCATAATAACAGAATTGCTTTGATTTCATCATCTAATTTTATACCTACTGAAATCAATTGAGTGACCAGGGTATTGAATTCATTTAGGTGATTAGACATGTTTCCACTTTCTTTCATTTTTAAATTGTATAACTTCTTCATGATGTATACCTTGTTCGATGTTGATGCCATCTCGTACATATCTGAAAGCTTATCCCATAGCTCTTTAGATGTCTTCTCTGTTGAAACATTGAAGAGGACATTGCTTGACGGCGAGAGAAAAATAGTGGCCCTTGCTTTCTTATCCAAAATCTCCCACTCTTCGTCGAACATCGAACCTTTCCCTTTGGTTTTCCCGATCAGTGCGAGTGAGAGATCCTACTTAATCAGCAGCGATTCCATCTGAACCTTCCACAGCCTGAAATTCTACCCTGAAAACTTCTCGATTTTCCATTTGTTTGCTTCGTCCATTCTTCTGAAAATTCTTCACTGATTTCCAACCAGCTTCACCAATGAGCTTCTTCGCCGAGCTTCTTAACCTGCTCTGATACCAATTGTTGTGCGAAGAAAAAACAATACAAACAAAAGCAAATGATTAAATCAGATACATAAACTAAACACATAATCGATGCAAAAGAGAACAACAAAGTTTTTTAAGGTGGTTCACCCAATGGCTACATCCACTTTGAGCAGGGGATAGCTCTCTGTATTAAATCCAGAATAAAATTCTCATACATAATATATCTGCAGCTCATTTCAATATATATTAGTACCAGCAGCTCACTATTGAAAATAATATCTTTGCTGTTCCTACAGCTATCACCACTCCCAAACTAACAATAGCCAATGCATAAAAGACCTGTGAAGATACTAATATAATCCTCAACGTGGGAGTAGAAACATGCAGTGGTCGATACAAATAAGAGGGAGTAGTGAGAGGACAGAACCGTTACAAACAATAAAGATTGGACTGCATAAATATAGTCAATGTTACACCAACATATAGTATGTACCATGTGACCAACATCATCATCTTAAAATATATAACCATTATTCCAAACACAAATTATTACAACTTGTTTTCGATGGTTGAACCAAGAACTAAAGTTAATTGGGTGGAAAAAAACATACTGTATTAAAGAGTTAATTGTATATAAGATTATGATGATGTAAAAGTTAAGTGGAAGGTAAAAATGTTAATGGTTTAGTTAAGGACAAGTTTGCATTTTTTAAGTGTGAGATAGGCAAGTGGGCTTAATGAATGGGAAATGAGAACATATCTATTTTCTAACAAGGGGTTGGAGGAGTCGGAACGGCACTACATCACGAGGTGTGCAGCCTATAATGACATCTATATCAAGTACAAAGAAGACCTGAGAGTAGACAACCTAACTGTCTTGTTTAAGGAGACGAGACTAGACAAAAGAACAAACTTTTTGATTAAGATCCACAATAAAAAATCCAACATAAAAAAGAAATTCAAAATTTCATAAAACTAATAAAACAGCCCTTGTATCAAGTAATTATATTAGCATAAAACATTTTTACTACAACTCACGATCATGAACATTATTAAAATCTTATTTTTCTCTCATTTTAATTCTCTTCATATAGTGTTGCATTTCCTTTAAGCCATGCCAAAACATTGTTTGACTTCGCTTCTTTGCTTGAGTTTTTTTAAATTAATTCAAACAAAGGTTGTCTTCCAATGTGTTCAGACTCTTGATTTAGATGTTGAGGTCTCTCCAAAGTATAATGTCAAACCACTATATAAATGTAGCTTCAACGGATGAAATTGGAAAAGCACTTGTGGACTGTGGTGAAGATCTTAAAAAAGGACCATTCATGGCTAGGTATGAAACAAAGAACAAATCGTGTAGAGAACACTAGACACAATATGCAGCAAGAACACAATGTGTCCTCACTAATAGCAGTCTCCAACTAATATTACCATGAAATAATAAGGGAAAGTGATTTACCCATTAAAGTTATTTCCAAGGATCTATGTAAATGTTACAAATGCAGACTTCCATAGAAAAACAAAACCAAATCAATCCCTCAACTGTAGTGGTTTTAGAGAAAAGATGAAACCCTCGTTGCATACGTAGATAATGGAGTTAAAGCTACTGTAACATTGAGCCAACGATGGACATACTTCCACAACAATAAATATTAGTCGCTCTGCCATTTGCTACTAACATATGATCTGCCTCAAAATGAAATGCTGTCAATGGAAGAGTCATCTATTGTGGTCAATGAAATATTCCTTCAAACTTTTGTGAAGCTACAATCATAGGGGATGCATGGGCAAGAGTTAAGGGTTCATACACACTGTTTTGATACCATGGAGTCACTAACACATTCCCAAAAGAATAAAAAGTGACAACTACAGACTAGGATCCAGCCTAACACGATTACTTGATTAATCGAAATAAAACTTCACAAAGAAGTATATAAATGAAGAGAGGTAAAGCAGAATATGTTATGGTCAACGGTCTAGTGATATAATAATGAAGATTGTTGTTAACTATGCATATCCTTCCACTGATGACTTGGGCAGAGTCAAACCAAGACAACATGAGGCAAAATCACTAATCGAGTCCATGGTAGCCAAGCTGGTCATGTTACAAATAAATATTGATTTTAACACTAAACAACAATAGAACATTGACGATCAGTGTTACCAATGTTATATTGTTGTTGTCGTAGAAGCAAAACCCAAGAATAGCTCGTGGCCCCGGCTTGGGGTCATGCTGGTTTGAACTGATCTGCCGAGTTTTTTCTGAGAACTGAATGAAACACTTAAAAAAACCACAATTATTTAAAAAAAAAAAAAGTTGTCCTTTTTCTTATAAATTCTGGGTTTTACATTTTTAGTTTATTTTTTCAACTTCCCACTCCAGAAACGAACATTTTCAGTCTTTCAAATCAAAGGTAAATTGGGGCTTGCCTCCGGCATTGTTGGTTTTATGGTTTTCAACATTTCTTTTTTACAGTTTAGGCTACTTGATTGAGAATTTGAGAGTAATTATAATATGGAACAAATTCTTTATTTATGTTTTTTTTCTTTTTCTATAAGTTATATTTGGTATGAAATAAAAATAGTAATTTTTATTAATCTCTTTTATAAATATTTAATATATTTTAATTTGTAAATTTATTCTATTTTAAATTCAGACAATTTTCCAGTTTGTTATATTATGTCAATGCCATGTAAATGGAATACTATTGTGATTGATTTAATTAGTAAATATGAGCAACTGTTCAATCCACTTTGTTCTAGCAATTGAGAATTATTAGAGCCTCGCGTGTTTTAATTGGAAGCATCATATATGTATTTGAGTGAATCATCATTATTATTGTTTGTATTATATCCCAACCCATGCTATCTTTAAGTGTGATCTTCGTTAGAACCTTAATACGTTGGCACCGCATTTCATTGTCTCAATATCCAAGACTAGACTTGGCCAATCAAAAAAAATCACAATTATGATAATACAAATTGTCACCAATTTGACTTCTATGCATGGACTTAACACCCCTGCACATGGCCCAATTTTAGGAATTATTATTTTATTTCTGCTTGTTTAAAGATGCACAATTCCTCACATATATATGTTGTGTATGAAATATACCTCTAAAATACAACAGCAAATTCATGTTATCCGATACAATTGAGTTTTCATATTTATTTTTCTTTATATCCAAAAACTAATTCTCATCTTAAACGTTACGCTTTTAAACTACTATTTATTTTGGAGATCCGTTATTTTATTATGTTCTAAGCAAATCTTGCTTGCATTTGTTCGCAGGAAGAGATTTTGTCAAGATCAAGGAAAGTTGCTTGTGAGATTTTGTCAAAAGCAAATATTGAAATTCCAAAGAGGATGAATATCTTATAGGTTAAAAGATTCGTTGTACTGACAATTATTGCGTTCGGATACAAGAAAGTAAGGAATACTTACAACCTAATGCAAAACCATTCCATAGAAAGTTCTTCAGAATCTCAGATATCATGAACTAACAAGCATGTATGATATTACATATTTGTTTCATATATCAAATTAGTTATCATCTCTTCTTGGGCATTTCAAAGAACTTATTTTGTTTTACATTCAAAGTGTTCACCAGATTCCATTGTAACTTATTTTCTTGTTGTGTCCTTTCATTCTTGTTATAATTCATCAAAACATCTTCTTGTAGAACCAACTAAAGATTTCAATAAGTGGACCATATTGTGTACTTTGTGTAATAATTTGTAAGGTAAAACAATAAATTGCACAAACGAAAGATGCACTGATACATAGCAAAAAGATAGAGCACCATACTCATAAACATAAAATGAAACAAGGGCTGCCTTGCAGCTGAAGTGCCTGTCAAAAGCTTAAAAATGGGTGTGAAACAAATACAATTGATAGGTATGATGTCATATTCCCCCACGATCATATTGTATTAAAACAAACCTTATAGTCCACATTTATTCCAAATATATTACAAATGTATTTTGCATACATATAATACATAATAAATTAACACCGCAGTTTGTATAAGCAACGGATGTCTCCAATCGCTACATCTCTTGGGCGATTAAACTCCCTCATGGGTTTTTAAAGGAGAACTTTCCCTCCTCCAAAGGCAGCAAAAAGAAGATACATCTCTCTGCAATAGGAAATAACAGGAGCAGCATCATATACAGCCAAAGAATAATTCCAGGGCTCTGTCGCAGCCAGACACCATACACAGCAAGGTACGTCATAATACTCTTACTCCATTAATAAATGCTTTACCTGATTTGTATGCATATACCTTGCATCTAATGAATAATGTACTATGATTTCTGAGAATAACTGTGTAAAAGATATCTTGGTTCAGATTCGAATAGGCATTAGGATTAATAAGTGTATTTCATGACTTAGTACTCTAAAATCGGCTCATTATGTTAATTAGAGTAATTCAAAGGTATGCCATATATCATTACTGTATTATATGCTTCATGATTACCTGAGATAGGGAATAATGCTTGGAAAACATGTTGAATCATGAGATTAACATATAACCTCATATGAGATGGTGAGTCTGAGATGTATAGTAGCCAACATGGGTATGTTTTGTCCCTTGTCTCAGTAGGTGCAATGGCACCCCTTGGACAAGTGGAAAGTGTCCCTTGTCTCAGTAGGTGCAATGTCACCCCTTGGACAAATGGAAAGTGGCCCTTGTCTCAGTAGGTGCAATGGCACCCCTTGGACAAGTGGATATGGCCCTTGTCTCAGTAGGTGCAATGGCACCCCTTGGACAAGTGGATATGGCCCTTGTCTCAGTAGGTACAAAAAAGGTACCCCTTGGACAAGTGGAAGTGGCCCTTGTCTCAGTAGGTGCAATGGCACCCCTTGGACAAGTGGATATGGCCCTTGTCTCAGTAGGTACAAAAGGTACCCCTTGGACAAGTGGAAGTGGCTTTTGGCTCCAGTTGGTGAAGAAGTCACCCCTCGTGCCAAAGGATTAATAGTGGACCCATGATTGGCCAAAGGGCATCCTTTCACCTCATCTCATATGAAGTTAAGAGTTAATGCATGGATAGTGATGATATATATATATATATACTGATAGAGATCATGACATTAATGATAAAGAATATCATAGTGAACTTAAGAGGAATATATGAAATATAAGTGATAGAGAATGTGTATTGAAAGTAATCACAAAGATTATGGATACAAGATAGGAAATGATAATTGATGTTAATTATTGAAAATCTAAAGGCAATGTTCTTATGTGATTGAATATATCATTTATCTATTGCTATAATTGAAATTAAGAAAGTTTGGTATAATAACGTTCTCTTTGCAAGTTGGAAATGTGTTCAAAGTTTTGAAAATGTTGACTTGTGACAAGGGGACATTACATATGAAGTTGAATTCATCAACCTTACCCAGTATCCTCTATGTATGCTAAAATGGGAGATTTGGAATTGGGTATGGAGATCCATCTAGAAAAATAGAAACATAACATTAACACTACCAAACACAAAGTTCAATAGCAGAACATCAGGGAAGCTCTTTAATTAGGAACTATTTATTTACTAAGTTGCTGGTTCTGGTGCGGGTGTGGGTTCGGCCAAAATTTTTTTGGGGGGTTGGGTTCGTTTTTGGGTTCATATATATATATATATGCAAAAAAATTAAGCATAGAAGCAAGAATTAAGTGTAGAATTGCAAGAATAAAGTGTAGAACACCACATAGCATCATATAATCAACAAAACCACCATCAACTTGAATATCATAAAACATAAAACTCGAACTTCAAGTTCAATAACAAGATTCAAAATAATAATATCATGTTCAACAATCAATTTTCATTGTTTCAATGTCAAATGCCAAGTGTCAATCATCATATGGATTTGCTAAATCATCCACATCATCATCATCATCTTGGACATTAGCAGGATCATTTGAAGAACCACAACCAACACCACTGCCACTCGCGGCACTCACTGAAAAAGTGTGCTCGCTCTCTGATCCCTCAAGTGCAACATGTTTGGATTGGGAAGTAGAAGCATCCATGTCAATTTGCTCTGGCTCCACATCCCACAACTTTGATTCCCCCTCCTTATAGTTTTGTTTTTTGTGCGAAAGGAGGCGCAAGTTGGAATGCACATACACTAAATTCTCTGCCTTTTTGGAGTGCAATCGGTTGCGCTTTATTGAGTGGATAAAAGAGTACGTGCTCCAATTCCTCTCAGATGCAGAGGAACTAGCAACCTATGACGACAAAGTAGAGAGAGAGTTAAAAATAAAAACTTACAAAGTTAAAACTTATAAAGTTACAAGTTATAAAATTTATAATAATTAAAAATTATGGAACTTCAAACGTCATATTTTTAAAAGTCTTTAAGATAAAATTATAAATCATAAAAAACATAGAAATTTAGTAAACTTACTTGTGATAGAACTTTGACTGCAAGAGGTTGTAGGCACCAGAATTGTTGGCCATGAAAGTACCACCAATTGTGAGCATCTTTCTTGAATCTATCACGAAGAGCCTCAATGCTTAGACCATTGGAGTGTACAAAATCAGCGAACTCATCAGTGACCATATCATGCAAATTTGGATCAAGGAAGAGTCTACGAAATGCTGCCTTGTACCCATCAGACACTTCTAAATCTCTCCATGGGGGAATCCTATTTGTCACCGAAAGAATCTCACTGCTGTAATATTTTGGAGTCAATGCAAATGCAAGATGCAGCAGGGTTGTCATTATGTTCCATCTAGCCTCAATAATTTCATGCACTTGCTTGAAGAGAATTTCTTGAGGATCTTTCTCCTTCTCATTTATGATGTTCTTTATCTTCTCTATCATTTAATCAATGCCATCATATATCTCCCCCATGCAAGGCTTGTCCATGTCTGTATAACGAATCATGCTCAAAATGGGCTCGATGAAACTAAGGAGATACTCCACACAATCCCACCAATAGTCATTTAGGATCATCCCCTTAACATTTGTTGCCCTCTCAGTGTTGCTTTGCCTCCATACGGACCAAGTAGTGCTTGTTACCATGCTGATAAGAGCCTGTTTGACCTTCACAAGTCGTCTCAAGGCAATTGTGTTTGAGGCAAAATGGGTCTCGGCAACTTATTGAAATATCAAAAATAAAAAGTACAATAAATAAAATTTAATTTAAACATTTAAAAAATTGAAAATAAACTTCAACTTTTAAGAAGAAATAGAATATGTGAAATTAAAAATTTAAAGCACTATGAAAAATTTAAATTTTAAAATATATTGCTTCACTTACCTTCAACAACTCCAATGTAGAAAATGATCTAAATATGCTTTGGGACATGTGGTGGTTGGTGACGAACATTCGTATCTCCTCGGCCTCTGCATACAACTCTCTAATCCAATCAATTTTTTTCCCAATCTTTTGTAGCATTAGATTGAGAGAGTGGACAGCACAAGGTGTCCAAAAGATATGTGAATATCGTTCCTCAACCAACAACCCAACAGCTCTACATTTTTTTGCGTTGTCCGTTATCACTTGAACAACATTACGAGGTCCTACATCCTCAATGGCTGCAATGAGGATCTGAGCAATAAATTCACCATCCTTCACCTGTCTCTCACAATCCATAGCTCTAAAAAACATTGCCCCTTTAGGGGACACTGCAATGACATTGATCAAAGGCCGATTTCTTGCATCTTTCCATCCATCAGAGACAATCGACACCCTTGTCTCACTCCATGAATCCCTTAAGGGCTTCAATGCATCTTCTATACTCTTCACCTCATTCTCCAATAAGGTGCCACGCACCTTCTCATAACCTGGGCTCTTATACCCTTTTGGAGCCTCATTAATTTTTCTCACCATCTCTTGCCAATATGGTGAGCGAACAACATTGAATGACATACCATTTGCATAAATGCATCTGGCTATATGTTGGTCAGCAATATCTCGAGCCTCATTTTGAAATGATGTTTCCAAAGGTCCCTTTGGTCTCTTGTTTGTAGTGCTTGTGGGTTGCTCTTGAGGAGTGACCAAAAATGGGTGGCTCTCTATCACAACATTGGAACTAGGAATAGATGGAGGATCCATTCTTTGATTTCTGCCTCTTTTCCTTGACATGTTTGCTACTGATTTACGGCCTGCTGCTTCATTTGTTGCTTCTTGCTCTGTGATATATGCCAGCACTTGCTCTCGTGGTATAGGTTTATTACTCTTTCCTAGGCAAGCTTTGATCCCCATCCCAGGGATGTTACACAAATGGGCTTTCACCCGACTATATGAATTGTTATATTGCACATCACAACCATTGCATTTCCAAAGGTAACCCCCACCACTTGGTTGTTGTTGAATCATTTCAACATGCCTCCAAAAAGGTGAGTGTGGATCGATTTTGAATTTTGATTGTGATACTGAGCTAGAACTAGCTGCCATTGTGATTCTTGTCACCTGTGGGTGTGCCAATAAGTTTTGTAAACAAAATGGAAACAATGAAAACTCAAAACTTTCAAGAATCAAAACAAAATGTCAAAAACAAAAGCATGTTGATACATTCATGATTCATATAAATAGTTTTAAAAAAAAACAAGTTGAAAAAAATTTGTTTGTTCAAAAATGCAAAAAAAAAATGAATAGAAAACCTACCTCTTTGCAAAAATCTCTTCCTTTGATCTTCTTGGCAGCCTCTAAACCGTTGGAAATGAGTAAGAATGGTGGAGCAATGGATTTCCAACCTTCAGGATTCAATCTTTAAGCTTATTTCTTCAACCACAATTTTTTTTTTGAATTCAGCCACAATGGAGAGTTTTTGTGTTTTGGATTGAAAGAAATGAGTTGAAAATGACAAAATTGTGTTTATAATGCCTTTTTAGGGTTTTATTTGCATTTGAGAATGTTTAAAAAATTATAAAAGTGATGTTTAAGTTAAAAAAAAAATTAAAAAAAATGAATGGGGGCGTGGGTGCGTTCCGGGTGCTATGCGGGTTCTCTTTTTTTACGCTGGGTTCGAACCCAGCGAACCCAGGTGCATCCGGGACGCACCCAGCCCCCTTCCACCGCACCCTGCCAGTACCCACAGGGCACCCGCACCGACACCCGCACCCGAGCCGCACCGACACCCACACCCGAGCCGCACCGCACCTCTGGCAGGCGAACCCTGCAACATAGTTTATTTACAATCTGATTGAAATATGTTGCCTTTAAAATTTGTTGGACAATTCTCTGCCCAGCCATACATAAGTGGTGCAATTATGTGTTAAAGCACAACCCTACATAGATTGTTCATTATTTATTACCAATGGGAAGTGACATATAAATATCAAGCTATTATAATCTGTTATACAATTTCATTCACTAAAATCAGAAAATCCGTAAGATCATATTTGATTTGAAGTGTAGATCAAAGGCAACTATATAACATTACCGAAACATTTCTCTGTTGAATCACGTCTTTTGGATAAAAACTTACAACAAAAGACAATAGACCCTTGACTTCCCACATCTCTACTTTCTTGCAAAGAGTGGTTTTGGGCCTACAAAATCATTCCCTCAATTTTAATCCTTTTCACTTAGTTTTACAAATATGGAGATATTTGTTAGGAAAGGTGTCTCAACTTTGTTCTTAATTCGTTAAGATATAAAAAATGTGATATTCAGATTATAGAATAGAAAACCTCAATGTCTAGGCTATAGAGGTCTTTTTTTTGCCAAAATAAATATTTCAGGTTGTTTGACATCAGTTCCGGATGCCCGGCACATAGATCTCTTCGAGCTCTATAATTTACAAAAAGGGGGCCCAAATGGCCTCTCAGATCAAAAGTTATGCTTGCAAAAGTTTAGTCTCCCATATTGAAAATGTAAAACATCTATGGCACATAAAAGAGCTATAAGAGGGAGTTACGTTTCTTGACCAACTTATGACATGTGTTATGACACCTCATAAGGCATCTTTGAATGAAGATAATAGAGCAACCAAGTTGGTGAGTGGATTATGATGAGTGTATAAAGGTGGAAGGAATATCCTATTTTTAGTCTACGGACTCATCCTGGGATTTGTGTGTTGGATTTTTAACTAAGGATTTAGGTGCCACATTTTGGGTGGTTTTAGCTCATGGTTTCCTAATTACCATTACATGGTTTCATGTATTGCATCTTCTATTTATTGGGTGCTTGAGATGAAGGTTTTGATAGTGAGTTTTGTAGGTATTATTATATTGTTAGAATTCCTCTAGATCTCTAGTTGGTGATACGCCTATAAAGGCTTAGACTTTGCAAGTGTATTATAACTTTTGATTACTAAATAATACATTGAATTGCTTTAGAGTGGGGTTTTTCTCCATGAGGGTTTTCCCCACATAAATCATTGTGTTATGGTATATCACTTTTGTGTTTATTTCCTTGTAATTGTATGATTGGTTTAGTGTTTTGCACATATCTCCTCTCATATATTAGTGTTGGAAGCATATTTTGCACATCTACTTCCTTTCAATATTAACCATAAAAACTACTACACATACACATATATGGTAGTTACCTTGACAACAACAAATGGACAGTGCGACTTGAGATGAACAATAAGGAGTTGAAGGATGAACACAGTAAATTCTCTCCACTTCATTCTCCTCATAGCTGTCTCAAACAATACTATAAATATGGTTCAAATCAAGTCATGTCATAGTTAGAAATAGAGATGAAAACTTGACCTACATGTATGTAGGCAAAATCAAAGCTTTGTCGTGGGGAAAGGGATTGCAACGATTTGGGAAAGTTGTAAAGGTAGTCTTATTTTAGATAGACCCCAAATATGACCATAAAGCCCTTGAATTGACAACTTAATGTTCTTCACGGTTTACTTCAATTTGTTTGTTATATTTGTAGAATATTTATGGTAAGTCCATTTGCTATGGTTCCAATGTAATGTCCCCTTTTAATTAATTGCTATCTCTGAAAGGGAAAGTGGGGCATTGGAATTTGTGCCATGTTGGTGTTATATATTGAGGTGTTTGGTTGCCTTCAAGGCATTTGCTAATTTATTCAAAAAAAAATTGTCATAATCTGAACCTTGTATTAAACTATAGGATTCAAGGACAAAAACCCTGGGATTTTGAAGATCAAGAGACAAAACCTTTTTGGTTTCCCAAGATTAGAGGACGAAAACCCTTTGATTTCCTAAGTGCAATCTCACATAGAGGTTGTATTTGTACTTTAAAGCTTTGTTTAGGTTTTAACATATATTTTGGTATTTGTAGCAAGTTTTGTATTTTTGAAACTTCAACATATTGTGGAAGCATATATTTTATAATCATTGAAGCAACATTATATTGTGGAGGAAGATTTATTCATATTTGTGTGTTATCCTTTGAAGTTTCAACATATTTATATTATTTGTGCAATCCATGGTTACATCTCTAGGCATTGTTGTTATTGAAAATAATATATACAAAAATCATTATTCATTTGGGGATCTGTGTGATAAAAAAAATGGTAAATAATAATATTTACTCACTGTATACTCACCTTACTCTCACGGGATCTTGGTGATAAAAAGTGATAAATATTTTATATTAAAATTTGTTGAGGATATTACATCCAATAGGTGGTCATTGCCTATGACTCAAGTGGAGCAATGCCTTCACAAAATGCATTCATATTAGTAAGATGATGGATGCCAAAAATACAAACCCTTGTTCAATATTTAAAATTTTGTGTCTATAGACTATCAAGGTAAATTAGTAGTGAATTAGGAATACATAAATATTCTTATCACAACATAGACTAAAAAATAGAACATTACAAATGCTTTAATTTTTGCCTTTTGTATAATTTGCAGTAGGATAAAAAGGGATTTTGTTTGATTTCTATAAATTGAAATTTTCAAAGTGCTCCTATGAAAATAAACTTTGACCAATTAAAAACCTTGGAACTTCTAATTTCTTATATTAAAAAATCCAAAACATTAGAATTGCAATAGTAGGCATGAGCTTTCCACGGTCCATAGAAATCAAAGAGAAGTGCTTTTGGATTTAACTGTGTATTTCTTTGAATTAGAATTGCATTTAGTTATTTTGCCCTAGCACAATTTTTAAGAAAATAAATAAAAACATAAGTATCCTTACGACAAGCAAGTACTAATAAACAAGCAAATATATAAACATTTGCATTATGCTAATGGTTAGTATTTCAACAACATTTATTTATTTTATGCAAATTAAAGCTCGTAATCCTTCTTAATTAGTATACAATAATTGTTGGTCCCATGCGAAATGGATGAACAAATCAGCCTATGCATAAATAGCTAGGAGTACCCATTAAGGAAACAAATTGGGCATGAAATACAATTATTTCATAACAAGCGGCCCAACAAGGAAATTAATCCATACATGCCACACTTAGTAAACAATTCAAACATTCTAAATAACAAAGGAGCTTGTGCCTTAAGCAACATGGTTGGTCGCTATCCATATGGACTACATGATAGTTACAGCGAGGGCTTAAATTTGACAATTGTATAGCTGTATTTAGGCATTTTAGCTGTAAAATACAACTGAAATTTTGAAAAGACTATCAGATGAAAGGAGAGATTTTGGACAAACTGTCAAAATTTATATAGGATTATGATGATATATATATGTTTTTTATATAATTTATTCATACTAATGTATGTCATAGTATTTTAAAGGCACTATTGAATACATAACTGTCATAAAAAAAATTGCTTGACAGGCAAGGTTGACTATCAAATTTAAGCCCTACACCAATTCATTATCTATATCTAGATCTCCTAAATCCACAACCACCTTCTCAACCATGGTCACAATGTATTTTTTAAGAATTTGTTCTTAGAAAATTATATAGAAAATTTGGGGAATCTTCTATTTAGAGGTCTAATCTTCTTGGCATTTTTTTGAAATAATCATCTTCTATTTAGAGGCCTAATCTTCTTGGCAATTTTTTTGAAATAATCTTAAGTTTATAGAGTGAATTACTACTTTTTGTATACATATGATTTTAAAAATAAAATGTATGTATTTTGAAACCAAACTTTCTATCAAACTTTTTTTTTATCAGTGAAATTGGCTTAAGGGAGCCATACCCAATAATAAAAAGATGAAAAATATATTAATTTCATATTGCAAGCTGCTCCAATGGAGGGCCACAATTACAATTTCCTTATGTTTTATAAAAAGCTATTAGTTTGTTTTTTCTTACTTCTATACAAATTTTTACATATTACTACCTTTAACAAGCACATTCAAAATTCATTCTCTCTATCTTCCTTTCCCGCTTCTATGGGACCGCTAATTCTTCTTCTATCAACCATACCATCTACTGTATCTCCAAAAACGCTACGTAGCCTTTCCTTAGTTCTATATTTCTATAGACTCTATATATTTTTTAAAACACATCATTCCCCAAATTTCACTGTACCTAGCTGGTCGAGGTGCCAGTGATATCATCACCTCCCTCGTCATCCTCCTACTTCAAGCTCCCAGTATCTAATGTAAAGGACCAATCTTCCTCTAATGCGGATGCAACCCCAGTGATGGTCTTGAGAAATTCGATCCCGCACTTCGCCTTATGATGTCACGCATTGTCATTTTCCCCAATGGCTCTGGTCACAAACAGCACCCACTGCCCTGTGTACATTGGATTACTGCTTGGCCAATTCCAAGGTCAGGATGAAATCCCAGCCTCGGGACAACATCATCTACTATCTTCTCCAGGCCACATCTCCATTGAGGTTTTACAATTGCTTCAGTAACCTCTCAAATCACCTCTTTGTCCTCCCCAACGTCCAACAACACTGCTAGGAACATGGAGGATATGTCAGTATTCACTCGATACATGTGCTCCGAGGACAAAAAGGTTTCACCCAAGATCATCTTAATGGCATGCAACACCACCGTAGCCCTGGTTTTAAATACCTTCTTGAGTCTAAAGTCTGTCACCGTTCCAAGGAAGGTGATTTGCCTCTTCTTAGCCTTGAGACAAATTGTAGTATCCATTTTGTATGCCTGTTTCAAATGTGTTCATTGAACTTAAACAATCTCTCGACTGCTTGAGTTGAAATGCCATCACTCTGTACCATGCCCTGTCTTGAAGCGGTCCTCAAGCATGCAAGCTAGATCTCTTTCCTTCACATTATTGTTCTCATTTATTTCAAGCAAGTTGGGATGGCTGACGTATTTGAATCCCATTCTGGCCATGGGTCGAAATAATCATTATTTTGCATATCTACTGCCACATTTGCCAGCTTGTCTACCAAGTCATTTGCTCCTCAAATGTTTCTAGCAATTCCTAGCATTGGGATAATATGCCATTTAGTTTCCAATTTTGTGTTTTCCTCTTCCTTATGGCGTTTATTGTGAGTAGGGAATCCCCCTCAAATCCCAATCTTTTACCAGTTTGGAGTCCAAGTAGTGCTGCGTGGAACTCTGCTTCGTTGTTTGTTCCTTCTAGAAGTTTTTTTGTTGCCATCCCTATAATTGCTCCTTCATGATTTCTTGTCATACATCCCACACCAAATAGCCCTAGGTTTCCATGCGAAGTGTCATCAAAGTTTATTTTATGCCAACCCTTACTCGATGGGACCCATCTCACATCTACTCTTGTGTTGTCACTCAGATGATCCCAAGCATCTCATGAATAGGGGGACAACCAGTCCCTTCCATTCTTTATGCATCTCTCCATCCCATTATGTGAATGAGTTCTCTTTCAATTTTAGATTTCTTGTTGCACTATTAACTACCTCTATGATGGTGTTTTCCAGCATTCTCAAAAATGTATCACGGGTCATCTCCTTTCCCTAAAAGATCCTTCTATTTATTTTCTTCCATAGTTCCCATATTATTAGTGATGGGATTGATATCCAAATGCTTAAGAAAATAGCCTTTTTATAAAGGATTGGCCAAGCTTTGAATATTGATAAAATGTCTTGCAGGAGTGGACTTTGCCAATGTAACTTTTCCATCACCTTTTTCTGGCATGTTTCTGCATATTTGCATCTTAGTAACAAGTGATCTGTCATTTCTTCTTCTTTGCATAATACACACCTGGATGGACTGTTCACTCCTAATTTCTGTAATCTATCTCTTGTTAGAATTCTATTTTGTATCGTTGCCCAAGCAAAGGCTTTTGCCTTGGGCAAACATTGTTTCTTCCAACATAGATGTACAAGCCAATCTTGTTTTCTAGTTGCAGCCTCTTCTATTGAATGGCCTATCTTTACACTATAGCTTATTGTTTTTGAGCCACACCTTTTTATTGTGTCCTCACCATTTGATATGAATATCCTCCTATTTGCTAGTATGCCTTCAAGTTAAGCTTGTTGGTCCATTGGTATTTCTAAGCCCTGAAACTTTCTCCAATTCCATTATTTCACTCCATCATTTTCTACTTGGATAGCATAGTCTCTAATGTTGGTCCCCTAATTGTTTACCAGGATTTCCTTAGCAATCTCCAAATCTTGTATATCTTTTAGTCCTTGAAATCCATTCCAGGAGTCCTCTCAAAATAGAGCCCTTCTTCCATCTTTGACTTCCCATGTTATATGCTTTGTTATTACATTTCTGCTAGATGTTATAAAGTTCTATATTTCCGAAGCAGCGAGAGGATTAGTTGTAGTTAGTATTCTTGTGGGATACTCTGAGTCCAAGTACTTATTTTGTAGTATTTTCGACCATTTATGTTGTGGATTATAATGCATATTCCAAACCAGCTTTGCCCCTAATGCAGTATTGAGGATTTTCCACTAGCATAGGCCCACTCCACCCGCCTCTTTGGGGCGACAATCTTATCCCATTCAATGAAAGGAAACTTCTTTTGCTCTGTGGATCCTTTCTAGAAAAAGATTCTCATTTTTTGCTCTAATATGTCACATTTTTTCCTTGGTAGTTTGGTGCAGGACATAATGTATATGGGGATAGTCGATATTACTGATTTTAACATTAGGATTCTCCCTGGTGAGGAAAGCCACTTACCTTTCTAGGACTCCAATTTTGAATTACAACTAGAGATGAGGGACTCTCATAATTTAGCTCTGCTAGACCCTGTGAACAAGGGAATACCCAAGTATCTACTAGCAGTTGGTTGATCTTGAACCCTAGTATATGAGCTATCTCCCTCTATTTTCTTAGATCTATGTTAAAGAATAAATTTTTTTGTCTTCTTCCAATTGATGTCTTGACCTGAAGCATGGCAATATCTGTCTAGAGCCCCCTTAATTGCCTTTGCTTATTTCTTGTTGGCTACTCCAAAAAGGATTGTCGTCTGCAAATTGTTGATGTGACAACTTTTACATTTGGAGCTATCTTAATACCTTTCCAGTTACCCTTGTCTCCTTCTTGTATTAACCTTCCTAAAGCCTTAACCATTATTATGAATAAAAACGGTGATATTGGATCTCCTTGTCTGATTCCTCTTGATGATGAGAAAAATCCTTGTAGACTCCCATTAATCAGAATTGAGAATCTAGGGGTAGATATACAACTTCTTACCTGATTGATCCATCCTCTACAAAATCCAAATTTCTCTATAACTTCCTGTAGGAATTGTTTGTTCACTTGATCATCGGCTTTCCTTATATCTAGTTTTATGATCATCCTCTCCACTTGATAGAAATGAAGGAAACCACTACAATATGGAAATATGAAATTGTACTATAGAATATCAAATGAAGATGTAAACTAGCATCAAAGAAATCAGCAATACTCAATGGCCATACGCAACACATGGATTTACATGGAGAAAACCCTTTTGGGTAAAAAACTCCACCAAGAAAAAAGGGAAAATTTGTATTATCTTTAGAAAGATTACAATACATCAATTTCCTTCAATCCTACATCCAAATCCAACTGCACTTATGTACCTATAAAACAAACAATTGTCATACAAAATGCATTATGAAGCTTCTGTTAAATAACAATCAAGCTCTCATAGAAAAATGGCTCTAAAAACCGAATGCCCACTTTGAGTGGCTAAAGATTATGGCAATAAATGCAATATGACATCTGTCATAACCACTTCCCCAAATGGTGCACCCAACTTTGACCCAAATCCCATGCCCCACCTCTAGGAAATCAATTACTTGCTGAAAATAGCCTCTTACAGGCTATCATAAGATGTTCTGTCATAGTTTGTCATAACTGTCCAAAATTAACCAATTCTCTTACAACACATAAGCTACAATTTAGGAGATTCTCTTACAGTTGTCATAAAATCAATTGATAGACTTGGACACCCCTATTTTACTTGTTTACCATCCCAAGATAAATAAGTAAATATTACAAGTCATCTTAATTAAATAATTACTATAGTCGATGGATTCTACTTCCCTTATGTTTGCATTTACAATTACAATATTGTGAGTAATTAAATTAATCGGATTTACAAGGTTGATGACACCTTAATCATAAGACCACTTTTCTCTGTTTTATTGTATGTATTGCTTCATGTGCTATTATTATCCCATCCACAATTGACCTTCCTGGTGTGAAACCACTATGTTCCTCTGAAATTATCTTTGGTAACAAAACTTTTAGTCTATTTTCCATTACTTTTGATATGATTTTATAGACTATGTTACATAATGAAATGGGACGGTAATTGTCCATCATTTCCACTGAGTTCTTGCATATAAATGCTATGAAGGTGTTGTTCATGTCGTTTAGCATAGTGGTTTTTTTCCTAGATTCCTCCATTGTTGATACTAATTCTTTATAGAGCCAACTGGAAGGATGCTATTCTAACTTCCTTTTGTTAAATTGGTTTTTCCAAAAACTCATATTGTTTTGGGCTAATTAAGCGCAGGATCTTGCTCATCACCTCATCCTTGCTTTGTTCTCTACTTGGAGCATCCTTGTTCATTAGTTCTTTAAAGAAGTTTTTTTCCATTACACTTATTTCTTTCAAACCTTCAATAGTGCATCCCTCACTGTTTTTTATACTTGTGATTCCATTCGTGCTTCTTTTTACCTAAGTGGTGTTGTAGAAGTATTTGTGTTTCTATCCCCCTCTTTGAGCTAGCATTCTCTTGACTTTTTCCTCTAGAAGGTTTCTTCTCTTGCCAAGATTTCAACATATCTACCTTCCAACTCTCTCTTTAGCATATGAAGTTTGATCCATCCCTTCGCGGATGACTTTTTTATTGAGTGCTTCTATTTCTCTTTCTATTTTTCCTTTCCTTCAAAAATATTCTTGAAATGGACTTTGTTCCATTCTTTGAGTTGTTCTTTTATAAAACCCAGTTTCTTGTTGATCTTGAATAGCTTGGTTCCTTTTATTTTGGGGGCCTTTTCCCACCATTTTGCAATCTTGTTAAACAAATTTGGATCCCTCATCCACATGTTTTCAAACTTGAAGGGGCATCTAGGAGGTGTTGAATCCATGGAGAATTGGAGCTACAGAGGAAAATTATTTGATCCAGAATATGGGAGTATAATTGCTTCATATGTCATTGGTATGGTGGACCAATTTCCACTAAACATAAATCTGTCCAAATGTTCAGCAACACTTGTGAATTTGTGTCTCTTATTAGTCCATGTGTAGCTTCCGTTCTTTGGGGTTGTATCTTGGAAATTATTACTATTGAAAAAATCTTGGAAGTATATATGTGTTTGGGTGAGCTTTGTTATTCCTCCCCACTTCTTTGAAGCATCAAAGTTGCATTGAAGTCTCCACCCACAATTATTTTCTCCTCTTTTAAAGATTGCACTATCTTTGAGATTTGATCCCACATTTCTTTTTCCTTGGAGTTTTCCACAGGTCCATAAACATTGATTAAATATGAAATCATTTTTCATAGGTAGAAAACTAATTCTACTTACCTGCCAATATTGTCTTGACTGTATTTCCTCTATTGCGACCCTGTATGGGTTCCATAATGTTCCTAGTCCTCTAGATGCCCCATGAGTAGCTACAAACTATCCTTGCCATTACTTCCATTTTTCCATTAGATTATTTGTTTCTACCATCTCCAATTTTGTTTCTTAAATTAAGAGTATATTGGTCTTTGACTTATCTAACTGGCGCTTGATGAGCACACGATTATACTGAGAGGGGGGGTGAATCAATATAACACAATCTTTTACTTTTCAAACTGTAATCGACCGCACTAATATCACACATGCAAGATCTAGCAACTACGAACACAGAAAGAACACAAGATTTACATGGAAACCCTTGCAGGAGAAAACCATGGAAAAATGTTGCTTATATATCAATCTTCTTTGTAGGCATCCACCTACTTCTTTTTACAAGTCTTCTTTGTAGGCACCAACCCATGGGAGACACCAATCCCCACTACAAAATTTGTAGGCACCAACCCACTAGAGACACCAATCCCCACAACTGAGCACCAACTCAGCAAGAGACACCAATCTCTTATTTGACAGGCACCGACCTTCAAATTATTCAATGAGTATTAATGTTTTCCTTCCCACACAAATCTAATCCAATTTATACACAATCCTTCTTTCATAATTTTGATCCAAATCACACATTATCTTCTCTCAAAAATCTGATCATAAATATCTCAAAAACTTCCTTCAACACATATTCCTCAAATATATATGCTCTTAATCTTCACACATGGGCTGCATATATCTTTCAAAATAGGTCTGAAATACTCTTCATAAGTACCTACCCTAGGTCTGCTCAAAATCAGAAATATATCTTATTCATTTCACTCTCACCAAACTCAACCTTTTCATCTATCTTTTATACTTCTTCAAGAGGGGCGACTCATTCAAAAAGTGTGTATTTTGCAAAGGGATGCAACTCCTTTTATACACCTCTTAATAATAATTTTGCCTTCTAGTGGAGCACTCCAAATAGGAGGTCGGCCACCTTTGGGAATTATTTTTAATTTATTTAACCTCCAACCAAGGGCACCAAAACATGAGGGAGTCAGCCACTTTAAGTAATATACTTTATTTAAATTCAAACTTCCAACTTGGCGCCAACAATATGAAGTCAACCAGGGTTTGTCTTATATATATTTCTTCAAGGATGGTTGGCCAACATTAAATCTTTATTTTAAACTCCAAAGTAAATGTTTATCTCTACTCTTCATTGCCTTATATATCTGCCTTAAAACACCATTGCAACCTTATATCTGCATTGCCTTATATATCTATTGTAATAACATTACTCTTTAACATCAATGACAACAATCCAACAATCTCCCCCTTTGTCATTGATGGCAACCCAATAATTTGTGAATGCAACTGACTACTCTTTCTCACTGCTTCCCTGTCTCTTGCTCCCCTTGTCTCTAATTCTCCCCCTTTGACATCAATGGCAAAGGAACTTTCCATCTATCTCTGACTTATCTCTTCCATGGAGCTAAAGAATAATGTTATAGTTAGCTCCCCCTGAATTTATGTCTCCTCTCAATAATTGATTAAGAGTGATCTTACTCCCAATTTCTACCTTAAGTACTCAAAAGTCTCTTTCGGAAGTGGCTTTGTGAAAATATCTACAATCTGTTCTTGTGTAGCAATGTACTCCAACTTGACCTGATGTTCGGCCACCTGTTCCCTTAGAAAATGATACTTGATAGGTATTTGCTTTGTCCTTGAGTGCATAACCAGATTCTTTGAGATATTGATTACACTCGTATTATCACAAAATATAGATATATGATGATCATACTCTACCTTGATATCTTTCAATGTTTGCCTCATCCATAAAACCTGAGTGCAACAAGATGTTGTTGCTATATATTCAGCTTCTGTTGTGGAAAGAAAGATTGAAGCATATTTCTTACTTAACCAAGATACAACATTATTACCAAGAAAAAATGCTCCTCCACTTGTACTTTTCTGATCATCAACACTACATGCCCAATCTGCATCTATATATGTTGTTAGGGTGAAATCTTCACCACTGGGATACCATAAACCAAAATCTAATGTACCTTTCAGATATTTGAATATCCTTTTTACTTCTTGTACATGAGTTTCCTTCTGTGCAGCTTAAAACCTTGTCACCATACCAACCGCCTGCATATAATGTCAAGCCTTGAAGTTACATATAACAATCTTTCAATCATTTACCTATAAAGAGTCTGATTTGCTTCGGGTGATTCATCATCTTTGCTTAACTTACATCCTATTACCATGGGGGTACTCACAAGATTACACTCCTCCATTCTGAATTTCTTCAACATTTCCTTGACATACTTGGTTTGTGAGATGTATATTCCTTTATCTGATTGAGAAATCTATTGTCCAAGAAAGGAGGACAACTCACCAAGCATAGACATCTCAAATTTTTTTGCATCTCCATGGCAAACCCTTGACACATATTGTCACTGCAACCGCCAAATATAATATCATCTACATATACCACAACTATCAACTGGTCATCACACACAGTCTTGATATAAAGATTGTTATCAGCTATCCCTTTCTTGAATCCTTGTTGTAGATACTTATCTAGTCTTGCATACCATTCCCTGGGGGCTTGTTTTAATCCATAAAGGGCAAACTTGGCATCCATTTGGTAAACCTTGAAATTTTTTAAACTAGCAAATGCTAAGAACATTCTGATAGCTTCCATCCTAGCAACAGGTGCAAAAGTTTCTTCAAAGTCAATACCTTCTACTTGGGCATAACCTTTGCATACTAACCTTGTTTTGTTTCTCACAACTTGCCCATCTTCATTTAGCTTGTTTCTGAAGACCCACTTCGTACCAGTCACATTCTTGTCTTTAGGCCTTGGGACAAGTTCCCAATTTTCATTCTTTTCTATTTGATTTGGTTCCTCTTCCATGGCCTCTATCCAATGTTTATCTTCACTTGCTTCTTTGAAGTTCTTAGGTTCTATTTTAGAGAGCAAGGACAAATTTTCATTTTCAATATTTGTCATTCTCCTTGTTTTAATTTCACCATCTTTGTCATCTATAATCAAGTCTTCTGGATGATTTCTTTGAACAAATTTAGATGGTGTCTTAGATGCTATTCTCAATGGTGTCTTTGTACTTCTTTGCTCAACTACTTCATCCTCATTTTCTTCCTCTACTTCCTCTTCTTTGCAATTGTCTTCATTTTGATAATCAACTTCTTGTGTCTTATCATGGTAACTTCTTTCCTCATCAACTTTCACATTTGCACTCTCAACAATCTTGCGCAACCTCTTATTGTAGCACCTATAGGCTTTACTCCTTGAAGAGTAACCAAGAAATATTCCTTCATCTGCCCTAGAATCAAACTTCCCTAGGTCTTCTTCATCTTTCCTTATATAACATAGACTTCCGAGCACTTTGAAATGTCTCCAATATGTAGGTCTTCCGTTCCATAATTCATACAGTGTTTTGTTGTCATTTACCCTGATTTATCCACGGTTTAGAATATAAACTTTCGTATGAACTGCATCCCTCCAGAAAGTATCAGGTACCTTGGTTTCATTTAACATAGTCCTAGCCATCCCTTGAACTATTCTATTTTTTTCTTTCCACCACTCCATTTTGTTGTCAAGTTCTTGTGGCTGGATAATGTCTTCTTATTCTATGTTTTTCACAAAAGTCTTCAAACTCATTTGAAGTAAATTCTCCTCCTCTATCCGATCTAAGACATTTGATTTTCAGACCTATCTCATTCTCAACTAAGGCTTTGAATGCCTTAAACTTATCAAGAGCTACAGATTTTTCTTTTAGAAAAGTAACCCAAGTCATTCTTGAAAAATGATCAATCAACAACATGAAATACCTTTCTCCTTGTATACTTCTTGCTCTAGTTGGCCCACATAAATCTATATGAATGAGCTCTAGAGGCTTCGTTGTGGAATATTCTTTTGATTTGAAACTCACCCTAGTTTGTTTCCCAAATTGGCATTGCTTACAAATAATGTTTGAAGGTTTTGAGATTTTTGACATATCTCTCACTGCTTCCTTTTGACTGATCTTAACAAGATTGTCAAAGTTCAAGTGCCCCATTCTCCTATGCCATAGCCATCTTACATCTTCTTGTCCCATGCAACATTTCTCACCTTTAATTTCACTAAGAATGTAAAGATTGTTGTATGCCCTGTTAGCTTCAACAACACGTTTTCCTGCTTTGTTGATCTCACATCCTTCTGCATGAAATGTGAGGGTGTGCCCTAGGTCACACATTTGACTCACACTTAAGAGATTGTGCTTTAATCCTTCAAAATATAATACTTTTTTTGCTCTTGTTCTACCATTGTCTAAACCGATAGTGCCTTTTCCATCTATCCCTACAGAAGCATTATCCCCAAACTTTACCATTCCACCATTCAATCTTTTCAAAGTGATGAATTTGCTTTTGTCACCGGTCATATGTTGTGAGCAACCATTGTCTATGTACCATTTATCTCCTTCATTTCGTGTGTGTAGGTCTGTTTGAACTAGCATTGACTTTTCTTTCTTTTCTTCTTCCTTTTTCTTTCTCCAAATCTTTGAACTTTCTTCTTTCTTCTTAGCCTCTTGCTCTTCCTTCTTATTTTTTCGAAGGCTCTACAAAGCTGCTTCTACAAAACTTTGTCATATGTCCAAAATTGTTGCACTTATAGCATATGATGTTGTGATCCATAAGTGGAGCAAATCAGCTGAAATTCTTGTTTGTGAACCCATGACTCATGTTCTTGTTCCATGCAAAATTGTTGCTGGTGTATGCTCCATGATTCATTGCTTTATGCCAAAAGTTGTTCCTTACATGCATTCTACAATCTACTGTGTTATGACCAAACTGATTGCATAGAAAGCAATAACCAAAGAAAGAGTGATAAAACCTAGTCATGTGAGCCTTCCTTTCTGGAAGAGGTTTTCTAAATGTGTCGTTCTTAACTTTTGGATGCATGGTTTGCTTCAAGTTCTCCTTCATTTTTCTGATTTCACCTTTGATGGGGCGTTTAAGGACATCAACATACTCTTTCGGCTTCTCTTCATTTGATTCCGTTGATGATTGAGTTGCTTTAGAACTTTGGCCTTTTTGATAGACAATACCACTCCTATCAAACATAGGCTTATGAGAGTTGATAATGTTATCCAAAATTTCTGAACTCAAGTCTCATTCTTCAAGTCTCTATTTACTTGAGCCATTGTTTTTTCTAACTACTTTCTCAAGGAAACAATCTCTGATTCCAAATTTTCACAATTTTCTTCTTTTTCCTTTAGTTGGTTTCTCACTTCCTCCTCAATCATTTTTGCTTCTTCTATTTAAACCTTTAGATCTATGATCATCTTCTCTACTTCTTCAAGTGCTTGAGATGCTTTGGCCTTGGCTTCATCATCTTCTTGAATCTTCGATTTTAGTCTCAATTTTCTTCTTTGAAGCCTTTCGATCTCATCATAGGTAAAATGAAGTTCCTCCTCAAGATCCACTTCTTCATTATCTTTGTTCTTCTTATCTCTTGAGTCTTTCTCTTCTTCTTTTTAGCGATCTTCATCGCTCTTTGCTTCCATTGCCATGAATAGTATTTCTTCTCTATCACTGAAAAATTATTCATTGCTTTCCTCTGATGAGTTGTTATATTCCTTGGAGTAAAGGCTCTTCTTATACCTCTGGGAGTTCTTCTTCTTCTCTTGTTGACCCTTCTTATGTTATTGAAATCCTCTTCCTTTCTTCATGTTATAGTCCTCTTCATCGTCACTGCTCTCATTTTTGCCTTGTGGACACTTAGAAGCAAAATGACCTATTCTACCACAATTAAAACATTTAAATAGTAACTTGTACCTTGGTACTTACCTGATCCTTTCTTTAGCTTCCTCATGAAGTGGGCTTCTTCTTCATCTATTTCATTGTTTGAACTATCATTTGGTTCATACTCTTTATTCTTTCCTTTCCTTGATGCTTTGAAGGATGCTTCCCTTTTGGAGGGTTTATCCATGGTTCTCATTTCATAGGCGGTAAGAATCCCATGCAACTCGTCCTTTGTCAATTTATCCAAATCTTTCATTTCTTCAATCACCGAAACTTTGGGATCAAATCTTAGCAGTAAAGATCTTAATACTTTTTGCACGATCACAGCCTCTTCAATTGTTCTTCAAGACCTCTTATAGTGTTCACTATCTCATCAACTCAAAGCAAGTAAGATGCTATGTTTTCATCCTCTTTCATTTTGAGGCTTTCAAAATGTTGCCTACGGGTTTGAAGCTTTGCCTTCTTCACTTTATCATCTCCCTCATAAATATTCTTTAGCTTATCCCACGTCTCTTTGGCAGATTTGCAACGCATTACTTTTACAAACTCTAATTCAAACAAACCGCATAAAATAGCATTTTTAGCTTTGGCATTATTTTCACTTGCCCTCTTTCCATCTGGCTCCGTAGGTGGGATTGCTGGAGCAGTATAACCATTCACAATGGATTGCCAAATATCAAACCCTAGAAAATTTAAATAAGTATCCATCCTTATTCTCCAAAACGAATAGTTTGTCCCATCAAATAGTGGTGCCCTATTTGAGGAAAACCCATATCCTTCTTGACCGGCCATGTGTGCTTCCAAGATCTGCCTTCTAGCGGTTAGGTTATTCATGAAGGAACCTGCTCTGATACCAATTGATGAGCACACAATTATATTGAGAGGGGGAAGGTGAATCGGTATAACACAATCTTTTACTTTTCAAACTTTAATCAACCACACTAATATCACACATGCAAGATATAACAAATACAAACACAGAAAGAACACAAGATTTACGTGGAAACCCTTGCGGGAGAATACCACGGCAAAATGTTGCTTATATATTGATTTTCTTTGTAGGCATCAACCTACTTTTTACAAGTCTTCTTTGTAGGCACCAACCCACGAGAGACAACAATCCCCACTACAGAATTTGTAGGTGCCAACCCACTGGAGACACCAATTCCCACAATTGAGCACCAACTCAGCAAGAGACACCAATCTCTTACTTGACATGCACCAACCTTCAAATTCTTCAATGAGTATTAATGTTTTCCTTCCCACACAAATCCGATCCAATTTATACATAGTCCTTTCAGAATTCTGATCCAAATCACACATTATCTTCTCTCACAAATCTGATCATAAATATCTCAAAAACTTCCTTCAAAATCTGCCCTTAATCTTCACACATATTCCTCAAATATATATGCTCTTAATCTTCACACATGGGCTGCATATATCTTTCAAAATAGGTCTACTCAAAATCAGAAATATATCTTGTTCATTTCACTCTCACCAAACTCAACCTTTTCATCTATCTTTTATACTTCTTCAAGAGAGGCGACTCATTCAAAAAGTGTGTATTTTGCAAAGGGATGCAACTCCTTTTATACACCTCTTAATAACAATTTTGTCTTCTAGTGGAGCGCTCCAAATAGGAGGTCGACCACCTTTGGGAGTTATTTTTAATTTATTTAACCTCCAACCAAGGGTGCCAAAACATGAGGGAGTCAGCGACTTTAATTAATATAATTTATTTAAATTCAAACTTCCAACTTGGCGCCAATAATATGAAGTCGGCCAAGATTTGGCTTATATATTTCTTCAAGGATGGTCGGCCAACATTAAATCTTTATTTTAAACTCCAAAGTAACCTTTTATCTCTACTCTTCATTGCCTTATATATCTGCCTTAAAACACCATTGCAACCTTATATCTACATTGCCTTATATATCTGTTGTAATAACAACATTACTCTTTGACATCAATGACAACAATCCAATAGCGCTTAAAAAGGTGCCTTTTGTTAGGGGAATTCATGCCCCTAACATTCCACGTTATTATCCTCATGGCTCCTTAGGAAGGGTAATCCCCTTCCCCAATCTCAGTTTCATTTGTACTTGAGCCCTTCCAGCCAGCTCCAATTTTACTTTGTTTGACTTTCTACTACTTAAGCTTTTCTTCCCTAATCTTAGTTTTTCAATTTTTACTCTGATTGCCTCACCATCCTTTCTTCCAGCAAGTCCACCTCTTCTTATGAGAATTTACTTCCAATCTCAAATTTTGTGATGGGTTCTTCCTCCCAAGTGTGATTTTGGTTGCACATTTTCTTTATAAAAAATCCAAAGTTGTTTCAAATATAAACACATCATTCTGTTTTTCTCCGTTCTCCTCTGATTGTGGGATTTTCGCCACCACCTTCTGGGTGGGGGTATTATTTTCCTTCTGTTTTGGTTCCTTTGGGGGAATGTCCTCTCTTAATTCAGTATTCTCCCCTACCTTTATTTCAATTTCCTTGGACTTTTCTTTCCTTTCATTTTTGGTATGTCCCTTTCTGTATTCTTTCGTTGAATGTCCAATTTGGTGGCCCTTTTTGCATTTTGTAAGGGTTTTTTCTATCTCAATTTTCTGTCTCCATATCGTGAAATCCGATCTTATCTCTAATTCGTATGGCAGTGGAGTTTTGAGATTAATAGTAGTGCATATTCTTGCATACATTTTGTGCTCCCTATCCTCCATATGATAGTCCACTTTTATAAATGTGCCTATCTCTTCCCTAATCTTCTTTAGGATACCAGGATTCCAGTATTCGGTTGGCAGGTTATACAATATTATCCACATCAGGGTGTCTGATATCTGATGTCTGAGTGGGTTAAATTTTGGCTCCCATTCCTTCAGGTAAAAACCCACCCCATCCATTAAATACAGTCCCTGACTCATGATTCATTTCCTTTTGTTGCTTGAAGGGCATTCTACCAGATAGAATCCCCTGGGCATTGATTTTATTCTAATTTCCTTACCCCATTGATTCTTGCACCAATTTTGTATATTGGCCCTTGACAACCATTCCCTCGCCCATTTCATGAGAAAAGCACATTCCTTCAAGCAAGATACCAATTTAACTAACTCCTCACTAATTAAAGCAAAGGAAATACACTTCAATGGAGGTTTTAGGTTTAAAGGAATTTTGTTCGCACCTATGGCTATTTGTTGCCCCTTTGGAATCGAAATCTTCTTACCCATCTCCTGCTATGATCTTAGATTTATATTATTGCCAGTGGTTATTTCCTACTCTTTATTTGCCCGTCCTCTATGACTTCATCCATCTCCACCTTTGATTTTCTTCATGAAAGTCTCTTTCTTTGAGCCATTTTTTCTTCTGCTCCCCCTTCCTCTGAAAGCTCCCCCGAGTTTTGTTAAAGCTTTCTATAAATCTCCCTTCCAGCCTATTGTTGTAATTCCAACTTCCATTTTGCCCTTTCCCATTCATCCATTCTCCCTTTCCTGTCTAATCGACCTTCTCATGGTTTTGTCCTATCTCCTTACACAGATTTCAGTAGCGATCCATTTCCATTATTCATTTGATCATATTATTTTCTATCAAACTTTAATCATCTTGGCAAATTAGAATTTAAATTCCCCATCAAGTTGTAATAAATCATTTGGTGAATTAGAACCTAAATTTCTTATGAAGTTATAATTGAGGCAGCAAATTAGAGACAAATTTTTTCATGATATTGTAATTGAGGATGTAAATTGTAACATAAGTTTCCACTAGGTTATAATCAAAGAGGAAAATTGGTGTTGAAGTTTCCCAGTAAACATTACTAAGGTGGTAAATTATTAATTAGAAGTTAGAACATATTTTTTCTAATAAACATAGTTACATAATGAAAGTAGGGAATATTGATTGTTATGATTATGTGGTTTGATTATTAACATAAAGATGATCATACGCCTTTGAGGCTTGCACAAATCTATAATACCTTGCATATAGCTTGAAAAGATGATTATTGTTTTTAACATAATTTAAAATAGATTGAAAAGATAATCATGATTGCTTTAATCAACAAGAGACACATTGCATCAGATTCGTGCTAAGGTTGAATGTTGAATTTAACTTGTTAAAATTGTTCAGGAAGAAGATTCTTAATGTTTTTGAATTTATTTGTTGGGATGTGTGTATCATAAAGGTTGCAAATAGGATCTTGTCAAAGTAGTATTTGTTAGAAATAATAATGTTGTTGGCTAAATTTACATGCTGAAATGCATGTGAGTGCAACTATATAGTTGTGACAATGTAACTTATATGCACAAGGTGTGTACATGTTTTAGAAATTTTTTAATTCTTAGAATATGTTTACGTGGTATGTTGCCTAATAGTTTTGGTGGGCATAATAAATCTGTTTGTTCAAGAAGGGCATTCTAACATCAAAATTTTGTTAGAATTTAGTGTAAGGTTAACATTTCAGCAAAGGTAAATGTAGTTGAACCATCATTTGATTGTTGTCTAATTAAAAAAGGAGCATTTGCATTAGTAAAAGACATGAATTCACTACAAATTTGTTGAATTAGAAATAAGAAATATTTATATATGTACGTTTTAAGTGCACTTTCTTTTATTCAAGTTTTAAATTTGTTTTTTTGCTAAGGGTAATTGCGAACATGAAGTAATTAATTATTTCATGGTGTAGCAATTCTTTGATTATTTTACATATCATACTATACAATTGTGAACATCATAGAAGGTTGGTAGACTTTTGTAGTGACCCTTAAGGTTTCATTCTGTCTCAGTTCCGCACTTGGTGGGAAAAAGATTTAATCCCAGATAACTTTGTTAGAATAGGCATCTATCCTATATGGCATAAGGATTATTATTGAGGTTCTGTGATTGGTGGATTGAAATATCAACTGATTTCTCTTCATTATCCTAAGTTTTTTTTTCCTATGAACAAGTGATATGTAAATGGATATAGTTCATCAACAAGTAGATATTTATGTAAATCTTGATTTGACTCGATATAGTTTATTCTGACCTTGTAAAGAGTTATTTATGTAATGCTTTGAAATAAATAACGATGTGTGCTAAAGAATAATCAACACATCCTATGGACATGTACAATCATACTCCACTACCTAGTAGTATAGCTCATTCTATGATTTTTGTTGTCCTATTTTGCTTCCTAGCCAAATAGTCCAAATCCATAAAATCTCAAGTATTTTCCCCTTTAGAGATGCAAGGAAAAACATCCAAAATTGACTAAGTCCCAAAAACCTTGTGTTTTCTAGGTTTTCAGAGTTTTGGGGTTCGGAGTTCTACCCTTCATCCTTCCATCTTAACCGTCTCTGAACTCTGTCCTTTCCCTTTGAAAATAAAGCTAAGTATTGTAACCTTTTTGGAGTTTTAGACTTTGGAATTTTTCCCTTCCCTCTTCCCTTTTGGAAGGCGTAAGGTCGAAATCCTAAAGCCCGACCCCCGACGAGTGTTAATTTTTCTAAGGCATTCTGCCATTCCGCGGAGAATATTTTAATAGAACAAAAGGTGATAGCAAAACCACAGAATGTTGCCGTGGACAAAGGGAAATTGAAAGGAAAAATGATCGGGGCCCGAGCTCTGACTCTTTCTTTGAGAAATAATGCTAAGTGTTTCGGCCTTCAGGGATCAGACTTTTCTTCTTCCTTCTCACTGAAGGCGAAAGACGGAAGGCCCGAGCTCTGAACTCCACTGAAACTTTCAAAAGTTGGCTAAGTTCTTAGACTTTCGGGGTTCAGACTTTCCTTCTTCCTCCTTCTTTGTGAAGGCGAAAGATGGAAGGCACGAGGCCCGAAGTCCACCAATAATGTGGTTGTCCTTTGTAAAGAGGGCCTCAGGGAATGGTTCTTTCTCCTTTCTCCTTTCTTCTTGGAAGGCAAAACGTCGAAGGCCCGAGGCCCGATCTCTAGCGATCAAAAGTTTCTAAGTGTAAAGTGGATCTCGGGGAGTGGACTTTCTCCTTCCCTTCTTCCCTCCTGGAAGGCCGAACATTGAAGGCCCGAGCCCTGATCTCCGGCGATCAAAACTTTCTAAGTGTAAAGCAGAGATCGAGGAACGGACTTTTTCCTTCTTCCCTCCTAGAAGGTCGAATGCGGAAGGCCTAAGGCCTAATCTCCGATGACTTCCACGATCTTTAGAAACAAAGGCAAAGAGGCTAAACCAAGGGTCCGCCATGATCACACATGATGAAATCTTGCTTCCAGGGTGGGAATCCAATTCATATGAAATTCAATTGTCCAACTCCAACTGGCAAATTGTGGTTGAGCATTTATGATTGCAAAAGGTGGTTCAAAACATAGATTTCCATCAAAGATATTTGTTCGACCACTTCTTTGAGATATTTTATCTGTAGTTATGTCGACGATCAGACTTTCTTCTGATATTCCTTTTGTAAAATATCTTTGACAGGCCCATGGGGTGCATTCGTTACAGTAGGTAATGGTGCTCCCATTGAAAATGTTATATAAGGCATTAAATGTAATGTTTTTTGGGTTGGTCATTGATTTTAAAAAATCACATCTCTTTTTAATTGTAACAGTGCCTCTTTGAGAATAAGCAATAGGACTTTAATTTTTCATGAATTCTGGTTGCTCTGTGTAATCTTTTTGTTTGAGTTTCCATTTGTGAACCCTTCTTTCCTTCTGGATCTCAATTAGTTTCTTTTACCTCTACAACTCATTTATGATTTGTGTATGCTTGTCTGTTGTTTATTGTTATTTTGTGCATACATGGTTGATTTGAGGGCTAAACATTCAAACCTAGTGTATCACCCCCTTTTCATTTTCAATTTATCCTCCTTCCCTTTTCCTCAATGGTGCATAGATTAGGTTTAGTCTTAGGAATAGATGAATCTCAGGCATTCAGTGAAGGAACTAGCCTCTCTCTGGAGATTTGGCCTTCTTACAGGATCCCACACCTGGAGGTCATCTCAATGTTTCACTGGATTGTTGGAGCCCTAAAAGCCTCCAACACTGGGTGCAAATCCAAGTGACAACAATTTTTTGGCATGCCCGATGGGACCAACTTGATGATCCTTATCATCCGTTGAAGAGTTTTGGTGTGCTCTTCATTGCATCTTGTCATTCAGGGCAGTCTCTCAAACACCATGGTGACTCTACCGATCAGATATGTTGGTGAAGCAACCCCAATTGCCTAAAGAGTTTCAAGAATCAGGATTTTGGTGGTATTCCTGGTTTAACATGCTTTTAGAAGCATTTTAATCACCTAGTAAATCCCTGGTATGAACGTATTTCTTTGAAGGGCAGACCTGTTTGCTCTTATTTTTCATGATTGTTTGAATGTTTCATGTTTCTTAATGCTTCAAAATGTCAATTTTTTATGGGAATTATGGCTACTCCCCTTCACCCAATCAAAATCCAAATTTTATGCCTCCATACCAACAATTTCAGACCTAAGATGCCTCTAGTTTTGTATTGTATGGCTCTGCTATAGCAAAATATCAACATCCTTACAGTGCATACCTCCCACCCGCCCCTGCTATGTCTTCTTGGTAGCCTAATAATGTTTGTTATCAACCCCAAGAAGACTATTTTTACCCTAGCTAGTGCAACTACCATTCTAATTAGTTCCAAGATGTTGACTATGTGAATGATGATGCATTTGATGAGCTCATGGGCATGTTCCTAGAGCTTGATAGACTTTTGGATGATAGAAAAAGAAAAAGAGGGTATAACCGGCCTCAGCAAAACTATGGTCTCAACATCAGAAACATTAGTGATCTCAAAGAGGCGTTCCTAGACCTGCAGAGGGAGTATGGTGAGTATGAAGAAATGAAGAAGCGTGAGAGGCAGCAAGAGGCACAAGAAAGGGCTTTTCAAGAAAACCTTGCTATAAGGATTGCGGCTCATGAGCAACAGATGAGGCAGGTAGCCCAATCGATTCCACCCTCTCCCAGCTTCAGGTAGCCCCTTTCTCCTACCCAAGTTTGACATGTAGAAGAGCATCCTCGACTTCACAAATTCCCAGGTTTCAAAAGCTCTCCCCCTCCACAAGACCCTGTTCCTGTGCAAATTCAAATTATCACTCCCTAGGAACAAACATGCTCAGAACCCTCTCCCCTCCAAAAACTTCAATAAAATATTGTGGCATCTTTCCCTGATACTATTTCATTTTTCAAAGGTGGACATGTTGTCTACTGAGCTAATTGGAAAAATGAGCTGAGGGAGATATATGCAACTAGAAAAGAGCCACTTGCAACTGATGAACCCTTATGCACCATTAAAACTAATAATTCAGACCTGCTGCAAGATGAAGTTAAGCCCAGTCTGATGGAGCAGCAATGCATTGAGCATACTGGGGTTATTACCGATTCAAAGGCAGAGTTGAGTCCTCTAGATTTTGGCTCATTCCAAGAGTTTTCCCATGCTTGGAACAAGAGGAATGAAAGAAAAATGTAAAGAGAGCATGGTGAAAAGGTCCAGTTGCAAAGACAACCCAAACAGTAAAATCTTGAGGAGTTGCAGTAAAAAAAGGATGATGTTGTTACAGAGATCACTCCAGAGGCTGATGATGCCACTCTATTTCATGAATTGCCCATTTGCACTGATGATAAAGATGGCATGCAAATTTCAACATTAGTTGCAGTTCTTAAACAATATGGAGACAGTGAACATGATGGTGAGTTGCTGGCATGTGCAAAAAGGAATAACCATAAGGTTCCAACTTATAAGGAGGAGAAAATAGGCAGCACTATACTAAAAAGTGTAGGGGCTAATGATACAAACCTATTTGAGGAACTCCAATCTTTCATGGAGGATGGCAATGTTCAAATCAAACATGAGCAAGAAAAAATTAAAGATTTGTTCTTGATTATCCAATAGGGATATCAGCTCCTTGGTGGAGATGTTTTCTCCATTGAACATATGCAGGGCTCATTTTTTTAGCCTAATCTAGAAAATCATGAGCATCTTATTCATGAGGTGGAGGCAGCCATATTTCCAATTGAGCCACAAGGGCTAGAACATTCAGACCAGTAGCAGAAGGTTGCAGAATCAAAGCATGAACGTAAATGTATCAGTGATGGCTTGCATGCCATTTCAGTGGGATGCCCTATTAGGCATCTGGCCCAACTAGAGACATATCAGAGGGAATCCCTACCTGTCATGCTTGCTTCAAAGCATGAGGTTGAGCATCAAGGAGAGCTAGATCAGCCCACTTATCCACTTCCAGAAAGCCACATTTCTGATCAATACAAGTGGATAGGTGAGTTTTTCTTTGTCCTTGGGGAAGTATTTCATTATCTTGTTATATGCCCATCCCTTCCCCACCTCTTTTTAACTACCCACATGCATGAGAAACATTGCAAATTGTTAAGAAAGGGCAGTTACTTTCAAGAACCTGTTAATGGCTTTGTTTGAATCCATTTCCTTGTTGTTATCTTAGGATTAGAGTAGGTTTTATTTCAATTTTAGGTTTACTCTCCCTAAGTATTCTTGCACAGGTTGCATTGTCATTAGGAGAATGTAGGCCTTGTTCCTTTTGGTGTGTTTTTAGAGGCAGGGTTTCAGTTGTTTTGACCTATTGCAGTCCCTTTGACTCTATGCCCAATGAATTCTTAAGGCCATTGGTTCCCTTTTGTTTAGCAGGCAAACACCCCTGAGAAGTGGGCATAATGTTGTCCTATTTTGCTTCCCAGCCAAATAGTCCAAATCCATAAAATCTCTTAAGTGTTTTCCCCTTTAAAGATGCAAGGAAAAACATCCAAAATTGGCTAAGTCCCAAAAACCTTGAGTTTTTCTTGTGTTTTCTAGCTTTTTGGAGTTTCAAAGTTCGGAGTTCTACCCTTCGTCCTTCCATCTTAACCGTCTCCGAACTCTGTCCTTTCCCTTTGAAAATAAAGCTAAGTATTGTAACCTTTTCGAAGTTTCAAACTTCAAACTTTTCCTCTTCCCTCTTCTCTTTTGGAAGGCGTAAGGTGGAAGGCCCAAAGCTCGACCCTCGACGAGTGTTAATTTTTCTAAGGCATTCCACCATTCTGCGGAAACTATTTTAATAGAACAAAAGGTGATAGTGGAACCGCGAAATGTTGCCACATGGACAAAGGGAAAGCGAAAGGCCAAATGATCGGGGCCTGAGCTTCGACTCTTTCTTTGAGAAATAATGCTAAGTGTTTCGGGCTTTGGGGATCAAACTTTTCTTCTTCTTCCTTCTCACTGAAGGCAAAAGACAAAAGGCCCGAGCTCTGAACTCCACTGAAACTTTCAAAAGTTGGCTAAGTTCTTAGACTTTCAGGATTCAGACTTTCCTTCTTCCTCCTTCTCTGCAAAGGAAAAAGATGAAAGGCCCAAGGCCCAAAGTCCGCTGATAATGTGGTTGTCCTTTGTAAAGTGGGCCTTGGGGAATGGTTCTTTCTCCTTTCTCCTTTCTTCTTGGAAGGTGAAATGTCGAAGGCCTAAGGCCTGATCTCTGGCGATCAAAAGTTTCTAAGTGTAAAGTGGAGATCAGGGAACGGACTTTCTCCTTTCCTTCTTCCCTCCTAGAAGGTCGAATGCCGAAGGCCTGAGGCCCGATCTCTGGTGATCAAAAATTTCTAAGTGTAAAGCAAAGCTCGGGGAGCAGACTTTCTCCTTTCCTTCTTCCCTCCTGGAAGGCCGAATGTCGAAGGCCCGAGGACCAATCTCTGATGACTTCCGCGATCTTCTAAAACAAAGGCAAAGAGGCTAAACAAAGGGTCCGCCATGATCACACATGATGAAATCTTTCTTCCAGGGCAGGAATCCAGTTCAGATGAAAGTCAAATGTCCAGCTCCAACTAGCAAATTGTGGTTGAGCATTTATGATTGCAAAAGGTGGTTCAAAGTGCAGATTTCCATCGAAGATATTTGTTCAACCACTTCTTTGAGATATTTTATCTGCATTTATGTCGACGATCATATTTTCTTCTAATATTCCTTTTGTAAAATATCTCTTATAGGCCAATGGGCCGCATTCATTACAGTAGGTAATGGTGCTTCCGTTGAAAATGCTATATATAAGGCATGAAATGTAATGTTTTTTGGGTTGGTCGTTGATTTTAAAAAATCACATCTCTTTTCAATTGTAACAGTGCCTCTTTGAGAATAAGCAATACGACTTTACTTTTTCATGAATTCTGGTTGCTCTGTGTAATCTTTTTGTGTGAGTTTCCATTTGTGAACCCTTCTTTCCTTCTAGATCTCAATTAGTTTCTTTTACCTTTGCAACTCATTTATGATTTGTGTATGTTTATCTATTGTTTATTGTTATTTTGTAAATATATGGTTGATTTGAGGGTTGAACATTCAAACCTGGTGTATCACCCCCTTTTCATTTTCAGTTCATCCTCCTTCTCTTTTCCTCAACAGTGCATAGATTAGGTTTAGTCTTAGGAATAGCTGAATCTCCCATTCAGCGAAGGAACCAACCTCTCTCTGGAGAGTTGGCCTCCTTGCAGGGTTCCACACCTAGAGGTCATCTCAATGTTTCACTAGATTGTTGGAGCCCTAAAAGCCTCCAACACATGGTGCAAATCCAAGTGACAACAATTTTAGTAGTGGAGATTTAGATTAACTTTAAGATGGCGATGTTGAGTCTTAAATTCTTATTAAGATGCCCAGGTTTTAAATGCGGATGCTAAGAACACATTGGTTGCATGATGCCAACCTATCAAGGTTACCCTTCTGAGATTATAATTAATATAGTGTAGTGGCATATTTTTTAGGAGTATCTCTTTGGTGCATTTGAATGATTTTGCACAAAAGAAATGTTCTTGCATGGGTAGTAGTTAAAAACTATGGATCAACATGTTCACCTTGGTACTAAGGCGGTTGCATTCGAAAGTGATAAAACTCCTATGAACTAAATCGTTGAGAGAATGAAACTCATAACTTTATACTTGTGGATATCAAATTTTAACCAAAAGATCAAATAAGGGTCCTTAGAAAGGGAACTAGTAGGTTGGAAAGTCCTTAAAACAACAAATCAAATCCTCATAAAGCCAAAGTGAATTTTGATAGATGATCAGGTTACATACACAAGGAATAGAACTGCTTGCTCTCAAAATGTATTTGAAAAGCTCTATTAATTAAAATTTTAGCTTGTAAACAATTTGATTGATTTATAAGCTTTATATTAGGCTTTCCCATCCAATGACTTTGTTGGAAAGAACCAAGTACTTTCATAATATCAAGCCTCAAGTTCAATCCTCAATTTTTAGACAACTTATGTAAGAAAACTGATTGCAAGGTTTGAAATATTGGCCTTCCCATGTAATCAATTTGTTGCACAAGAATTAGGTACTAACAAAGAGATGCAAAAATTGCATGCACTTGCTTTAAAGCCAACTTTCCTATATTTGATAAGTTTTGCATTTGATATATATTTGTGCAAAACAACAAATGTCATTTATTGTTGTTCAGGAGAAGTGATATATGATATGAAAAGTGAAGTTTCTTGTTAACAAGCTATTTAGTTCTTTTCTAGATCATAGTATTTACTTTCCAATACTATCATATAAGTTGATGTGAATGGTGATAATGCAGGCCCTGTCTACAAGTTCTTAAAATCTAATAGAGGTGGCATTTTTTATGAGAACATAAGATGGAACTTCTCCAACTTTTTGATAGATAAAGATGGAAATGTATTTGATCGATATGTACCCACTACTAGCTCCATTGAATATTGAGGTACTTGATAATATCTCTCATAGTTTAGCATCTTAGACTCGCAACACCACCAACATTTACTTAGATTGTCTTCATTGAAATATTATATCTCTTTTCAAAATTTAAACCCCATTCTTGGCTTGACAATAGTTTTTTATAGATAGAAAATAGATAAAATTATTTATTTTCTATATATATATATATATATATCGCTTATGATATTTATACCTACTTAATTATTTTTAAATTAAAATTCAGAAATCTACATGATTGACACCTGTCTCCTGAAAACTGTCTGCATTTCATGCAAGCCATACATGCACCTATTGTTGGGACCTCTATTTTCCATGCCTCAAAATTGTAAAATCTTGTCAAATTCCTCAAACCCTGTTGTGTGTTGTTGAATCCCTGAATTTTGACTAAGTCTAAAATCTATAAGATCCTCCAAATCCTAGAATCTGCATTATGACTACTATGGAGACGAAACCACTCTCAGACATCCTAATAGTATATGCATAAAATATATCTTAAAGTATAAGGAAGTAAATGTCAAAAGGTAAACATCAACTTATACTTAAATGTTATATCTTATGTATATACTATTGTTATATATGAAGAGGGGGAATGATGATGATTGGTAGTGTTGTAGATAGATTTAATCAAACCCTCCTTTCACATATATCATTCAAGGACATAAACTGAGTTAAGTCACTTCTCTTGCAAGAGGACTCAACTACAGGTTTGGTGTCACTTTGAGATGATAAGGAAAGTTGGAATGTATTGATACATTTGTAAAACCCTAATCTAATTAAGCCTTAAACCCTAATTATGTGATTCCAGATACAAATAGACATAATATGACAAATGATCACATAGGAAGGCACTAAATGCAAATTAGAAACATACCAAGATTCAGATTTTGAAAAATAGAAACTTTTGGGACACTGGGGCAGGCACCCTAGTCCAACAAGCCACTTTTTCTGTAGATTTGGAACTATAAGCTGATGAAGTCTACAACCTGCTTTAGAGTTTCTAACAATGGTAATCTCGAGGACACAAGGGCGGACATCCTTGTCTAGGAGGGAATATTGTTCATTATTTTCTTCAGATCCTGAATCTTTATCCTCTGCTCTGATCTCCTGCAACTCCTCTCCGCAAGATTTTGCACCTGTAACTTGCAATCACAAGAGAGGGGTTGGGGGTTGTGGTGTTTAAGAGCTTGCCTCGGTCAAGACCCAGAATGGCATTCAAGCCTTCCAACACTGCTGTTAGATAGAGTGTGTGTCCTTGGTGGACAGAGGCAAAATCAAATGATAAGATAAATTGATTGAAACACAATAAGATATCACCTTAGTAGGTGTAAACCCCCACGGAGATGAAGTGCCTTCAAATCATGAGGAAATGAGTTGATAGAACCAAATTTGCAACAAACACAATGCAATACTGCTCTGCAACATAATGAATGCCTTGAATGCTCTTTGCTTGATAATCATAAGTTTGCCTTTGTTAACTAGGAGTAAAATGAAGTCTTAAACATGTTTATATATGCATTCCCGCTAACATTCGTAATTCAAATTGAAAAGGCCGACAAAGGGAAACCTTTTAATAGTCATAAACTGACACTTTAAAATTTAGGTTATGGCCAAGTCCAGAGGCCTATTTTTGGTCTTGATTAAGCATTGAAGTAGACCCCTAAGCCCCATTTGTCATGGGTTTTAGGGATTTTTTCTCCGGCACAAGTTTTACACATGCATGATTAAACTAAGAGGACCTAGGAGCTAAACTTAGGAGGTAAAAGTCCCAGGGGCACATTTTATGACATAACAACTGTTCAATTTTCAGGTCCCGTCGGAACCTTCAAACTTTTCCCAAAGTCCAAGTTCCCTCTGTTTCCCCTCTATCTTTCCCCTTCTGAAGTTTTAGGCCATAAGTTTTTCCCGACCCAGCACCTCCTTTTCCCTTCAGGATTTCGGGTCCCACTGGAACTTTTGGACCCGATCCCTTGGTCCTTGGTTCTTCTGAAATCCCGCTCCCTACTTCCTTTCCCATCCTAAGTCTGGAAGAAATTCTCAACCTAGACCTTCCCGCCAAAACGTAGAAAACGTGATTGGACATGCCAACAACTCATAGGATCACCATTATTGCTCGAATTAACTTCTGTAACAACCTTTTTTTAAGTGGGAAACTTCTTCTATGACCTACAGTATGGATCCAAGTGTTATAAAGGTAATATTTTACCTCATTTCAGAGGGGTCTGGTGTGTGGTCTCCATAAGATATTTATAGGGGGTATGGTATGTGGTCTCCAGTTAAGATGGTCAACCTAGCCCTTAACACTGGAGGAAATCAATGGGACCATAGAGAATTATGCAAACCAAACAACCTACTACTCTTTACAATGCTGACATAGAGGTGAGTAAGAATAAGCCTATGCCCTTTTACTTGATAGTGATAATTGGTAAAAAAAATTATTACATAATTCAATGATTGACTCTGGTGCAAGCACCATATTCATGCCCAAGAAGATAATAGATTCCCTAAGCTTAAAATATGAACATATGGAAAAGGGGGTCATGTAGTTGGATGGGAAATTAGTTCAAAGAGTTGGGATCTTAAATAATCTCCCTCTCGCCTTATATGCATGCCCAATTATTAAATTGTGCCTCAAGAGGTGGTGATAATTGACATCCCAGCAGTCTTCGATTTATGCTTATCTAGGGATTTTATTGCCAAAATTGGAGGATATATTTCCCTTGACTAGTCCCATCTTATCATCAGGACTAAGTATGGCTCCAAATTGAATATATTGTTAGCACCATTGCATAAGGAACATATTACCCATGAGGTAATGGTAAAATTTGAACCTTCTCACACCATGATCACTAAAGAAGAGACATAATATGGAACTCTTCGATGACGAAGCTTCTCCAATGGATAGGAGTGACTAGGAAGAGGCATTTCTCCTTAAGACCATTTAGTCAGATCCCTATGGCAATTTTGATTCCACTAGTTTGGGAACATATATAATATATGATGAAGAGAAATCCATTTTGAAAGTAAATAATCTTCCGATGAAGGTGAGTGATGATATTAAAATGGTTCTCAACTATGGAAGTTATATTTTGATGGTGCAAGGTGCGTGAATGGTTTAGGAGTAGGTGTATGCCTTTTCTTTCCAAAGGGAGAAGAGTTCTGAAAGATTTCCAGTTCCAATTTAGTTGTACTAAGAATGAGGCTAAATATTCATAATCTCTAGTACATGGGCTTCTCCTAGTTGAGAAGTTAAAAATAAAGTAGTTATAAATATTCAGAGATTCAGAGTTAGTCATCATCAAACAAGTCAGAGGAACATCTATGGCTAAAAATGCCAAAATGAGGTCATATCACCACCGAGTATGGGATATTTTAGAAGGGTTTGAAGATCTTAATATTCAAGTAATTCAAAAATCCCAGAATACAAAAGTAGATCAGATGGCTTAGATTAGATCCTAGTTTGATCCAACAAATAATCTTCTATTGAAAAAAATGGTGTTAAATTGATCATAAGACCTGCAATTCCCGATAATGGAGATCAATGGTAGGTGTTTGAGAGTGACACTCAGATTGCTTTAATCCTACAACAATTTGGGGAGTTCATTGAGAAATTTTAGCCCAATATTGAGGAAGCATATGAGGAACAAATAAAGCAACTAAAATCAAATAAGCTTCTAAAAGGTTTAATCAGCCTAGAAAGCTTGTTAGTCCTGATGACATGAAAGGAGATAAGAGAAAGTTTACTACAAATAAAAGTGATTATGCATAGATTGAAGCAAGCTCTGGTGAATATGAAGGTAGGTAAGGTCTCTACTCAAGAAGAAATAGATAAGTTGATCTATCTTTGTAGCAAGTATAACTAGGTCATGGCCTAGAATTATGATGACTTGAAGGGGTACAATAGGGACATGATTCAACACACTATTGAACTATCTCCTAGTTCAAATCCTATCCAAAAAAATAGAGGCCATCCAATCCAAATATTGAGCCTCTGATGAAATAAGAGCTAAGCAAATTGATTGACTCTAAGATCATTTTCCCCATCAAACATTCAACATGGGTGTCAAATTTAGTGACGGTGAGGAAAAAGAATGGTGAAATATGGATTTGTGTTGACTTCAGAGATCTAAATAAAGCTTCCTTCAAAGATCACTACCTGCTCCCTTCAATGGAATAAATACTTCATTCTATGGTTGGATCAGAAAAAATTTCCTTATTAGATGATTTTTTAAGAAACAATCAGATTAAGAGGAAGTCCAACATAAGATGATGTTCACCACTAAGTTGGGGAACATTCACCTACACAAAGATGTCCTTTGGTCTATCAAATGCAAGAGCGACCTTCCAACATGAGATAGACATAACATTCAGTGAACTGATAAACAAGATAATCCTAATTTATCTAGATGGTCTTATAGTGTTTTCCAAGGCAAAAGAAAATCATTTTGACCGTTTAGAGAAGGTCTTTCATAGGTGTCAGGAGTTCAAGATTTCTCTCAACCCAAAAAAGTGTGCTTTTGGAGTCCCTTAGGGTAAACCCCTTGGACACGTAATATCAAAAGAAAGAATCTCCATAGATCCTGATAGAGTTCAAGCTATCCTAGAACTATCCCTTCCAATCAATAAGAAGATGGTTCAATCTTTCTTGGGAAAGATTAATTTTGTAGGGAGGTTTATCTTAGATTTTATAGGGTTGGTCAGGCCTATCACCCTCATGCTAAAGAAAGATAAGGATTTTAAATGGACCCTTAAGGGAAGAGAGGCATTTAAAAAAATTAAGCAGGCAATATCTACTTCACCGACTCTAGTTAACCCTAATTTTTCAAAGGACTTTATCATGTATGTCTATGGTGGAGATCACAGCATAGAAACAACTTTAACACAAAAGGATGATGTAGGGAAGGGGGAGCATTCAATTATTTTCAGTTCCTGATCCCTAAAGGACTATGAGATGAAATAAAAAATTTATGGAAAAACAAGCTTATGCTCTTATCAAGGGGTTGAAGAAATACCACCATCTAATATCAGGTAATAAGTTACAGCTTATGTAGTTCATCCTAGTGTTAGAGAATACATCATGGAAGAAGAGATCATTGAAAAAGAGTTGGATGGATTACCAAAATCTTTGAATATGATGTAGATATGAAACCCACCAAGCTAGTAAGGGGAAGAGCTTTATGTCTACACATTGCTCAAGATGCCAAATCATAGGAGGAAGAAAATTAGGCACTGGAGATGATCTTGGTAAATAAATAAAGCTTGTTAATGTCATGGATCAAAGATAGGATCCACTTTATGGAGATTGGTTTATACCCAAACCAACTCTTTTTTTTTTTAAAGGAGGTTTTACAGGAGCAATTTTTTCTGTAATTAATGGTATCCTATTTAAGAGAAATTTCAACAGAGTTCTCCTAAGATGTGTTTAAGACAGAGAAACTAACAGGATTCTCTCTGAATTCCACTAAGGAACATCAAGAGCATTTCTCAACCCAAACCATAACAACCAAAATAGCTTGCACAGGATATTATTGGCCTTCAATATTTGTAGACTATTACAAATTGGTAAAACAATGTCAACAATGCTAGTTTTATACTCGAAAGAGGAATAATGTTGCTCTTGCCTTGCTCTTGTCCTCAATCCCATTCTAGTGGAGGAACCATTTGCATAATGGGGTTTGTATTTTATCAAAATGATAAATCTATTTTCGAGCACATGTCACAAATGGATTTTAATGGCAACAGACTACTTTACAAGATGAAGCAAGGCAGTTGCATTAAAGGAAGCAACAGAGGGGGTTGTCCACAATTTCCTATAAGATATTATTACTAGATTTGGTGCTCCATGCATAATTATACCAAATAATGTAAAGGCATTCCTTGGCTCCAAAATTTTAGAATTCACCTTAAAATAGAATCTATTTGAAAACTTATTTTAATTGTTATCCTCGGGGAAATGGTTTAGCTGAGTCAATAAGTAAAAATCTTATCAGGATAGTCAAACACATCAACTCAAAGCATCAGAGAGAATGGCATAAGAATTCAAAGTTGCATTATGGGCATATTAGATTACTCTGAAGTAGAATATTGGTGCATCCCCTTATGCTCTGGTGTATGGAAAAGAAGCTTCAATACAAATCTCAATTGAAATTCCCTCACTCCAATTGGTTAAGCATCTTGAAGTTGAAGAAAACGATGCTATGGAGGTTTAAATTGCTAAGTTAATGGAACTACAAGAGACAAGAGAGTTTGTACTTAATTCTATGGCTAGTCATAAACAAATAGTCAAATGATGGTTTGACAAGCATTCATCAAAGCCAAAGTTCGATATTCGATATTTTGTATTAAAATGGGAAGAAAGGGCAATGAAACTAGGCCACCATTCCAAATCTGATTCCCTCTGGAGTGGCCTGTATAAGATTGTGGCTTGCAAAAAAAATAATGCTTTTGACCTAATCAATGAAGTAGGAGAGTTGCTGGAGATCCCAATTAATGGGATCTATCTAAAACATCATGATTAAATATTTCAAGCCTTTGGTACATATGTATATTAGTTTGGTGTTTTAGGGTGTTTTGTTCATATGTTTTCCTTTCAGTTATTTGTTTGTTTTAGTTTCTTGTAGGTTGGTGTGGTTTCCTACCTTTGTCAATTTGAAATAAGTGCGATCAACTCATGATGCCTCAGTGGTGATTAGTGGATCCATAAAATTCAATAAAAAGGGAATGTGCACTTATTTATCATTATGATGACCTCTTAGATGACTATATATATCTTTAATTCAAGTAAAATCTTGTGAAAGATAGGCTAACTACCTGTTAACGGGTATTAAAATTAGCAAATCACCCCAAATGGAGCAATGATCCAAAAAAATAGGATTAGAATTGATGAGATTGCTCGAACATACTTAAGTGAGGCATCATTTACCATAATTAATGAGCTATTTAAAGAACACAAATTCTATACTGCATGTTAGGTTATAAATTCAACCTCAAACATAGAGAGAAGGGTTATTGTGTAGCTTTAAAGCAATTTCATTTGGCCCTGCTATTCACAAGTATTTTAAAAATCTTATAGAATTTTTTATGCAAAGAGAAGTGGAATTGCAAAAGGATCTCCCAAGTTTCAAGAGGCCTAAGAGGAAGAGAAGTTTGTCTGCTAAGCCGCTCTATGATCTTCCCCTAGAGTTCAAACACAATAAATAATATGTTGTAGTGCCTACATAGCCAAGGGCGTCCCCATACATGAAAAATGTGAGAACAATCAAAAGGGGGAAGTGTTCTAACTCCTCTCTAGTATATGACACCACTGACCATATCTTGGATACAATACTTTTGAATTCTATAAAAAACATAAGAGAAGGAACACATGCACACAAGTTGAATCACCTAAGGATGAGAATGCAAGAAACCTTTGGGATAAGGATATGGAGCTCTAAATTAGCACAAGATATGGTCCCAATTGTTCACCTATGCTCACAAATCATCAAAGATTGCATGAAATGTTTTGATGCAAAAATAGGGATGATTCAAGGAAGAAATATTTAGGTGACAATCATCCCTAATGTTATTAGGGAGATGTTATAGTTGAAATATGATGAATAAGCCTTCTGATACAATTACAAAAACTTGTAGCTCGAACATGGGATACTAGGACATGGCAACTCAACTTCCTAAACAAAGAGCTTCACTTAGATAAAGAGAATATTGAGCTTCCCCCCTCTAATTATTGCTTTGCCACAATTTTCACATGATATCTAGGATGCTTGTTCTATGATGGCCTTGATTTTTAGCTTGGATGATGACATAAGCATGTATGGTTTCCAATTAGGTGCTCTCTTTAAGCTCAAGACTATCAGCTGGGAGGAAGATTTCAAACTTGATTTTGCATTGGTAATAGTAGATAGGATGCCTTACCAATTGAATCATTTCAATAGGCAACAATTGTTCAAGTATTTGTCCTTTTTTCTCCATTTGATGTTATATCAAAACTCTAGGTTTTTCCAACCCAATATGCACCTTTCTATTGTTGATGAGTTAGTAGATGCCTAGAAGATCATCGCAATGTCTTCTTGGACACCCATCCTTTCCAAGACCTCAAATTATTATGAGTTTGTAGAAAATTTCCTTGCTCCAATCCTCATGGACCTCAGTTTTTATAAGAACATCTCCAAACTTAGTGACAGTCAAAGAGAGTTAATGACCAATAGTTGAATCCCTTGCAACTAGTTTTATAGTGCACACTACACAATGATCTGATTGTATGGTTTCAAGGAGGAGCCTTTTAGACTCCCTAAAATCCTCACAAATTAGGTCCTAGCCATTGAATATGCACGATATATCAACATAATCAACTCTAAATTCAGAGACAAGAGAAAGAAAAAGGCATTTTATGATATCCCCTTCTCTTTTGAGGGCATAATGGTCAACAAGAGAGGAGTAGAGCACCTCCTAATGCTAAAATTGGTATATTTGGGCTTGGAGATCATAGAAAAATGTTGGTCATATGACTTGGATGAATTCATGGCTAATTGGGTTGATAAGTTGAAGACAAATGAGGTATTCATTCACCAAAGCTAACCATCCATTGAGGCCAAAAGATCCCCTCCTAATGATTCCTTAGATACATATGTTGAGATCCATGAGCTCCTTGTAAAGCCACTTCCCCCTTGAAAGACCTATAATTTTGTGCACGTTTATGATCCATCAAAAATCATGACAATTGGCCTCTGAAGAGCCCTTAGAAAAATAGGTTGGATTGAAAATAAGATCAAAGCCTATTAGAAATATAGGCAAGAGATAGCAAAGCCTAGGAGATCATATGCTCAGGTCTTGAGAGATTGAACATGGGAGACATTATGGGATCAAGAGCATAGTTCACCTACTTTAGATTACGATATCAGTAACATTCAAGCAAGTGAAGGTTTAGAGGTTTAGGAAGAAGAGGATGAAGCTAAGAGATCATTCTCATCACATGGTGATAGTGACTCGATCGAAGAACTCCTAGGACTAGAACCCAGCCCCAGTCAATGCCCAGCTCCATTGCATCAAGGAGAAGGAAAAGCATTGCAAGACCTTACTCGTTCGGTCCAAATAGCTTTGACAACTAGGGGCCTTAAAGTAGAACTCAAGCTACCTCATCAAGCTACACAAATAACTTTCCAACGAGGTTTGGAAAAGTTTCAAAAAGAAATAGGACAATTTCATTTGTCCAATGTCCAGGAAACATCATAGCCAACAATTACTATGGCTCAACTAGTTACAATAATGTCATCACTGGTGAATAAAGTGGAAGTTCAAGTCTCTGTAATGCAAGGAGCTCCAAAGCAAGGTTCTAGTTCCACATCAACAAAAGAACCCTCAAGGAAGAAGAGGAAACTAGTATTAGCGAAGGGATCTGATGAGGAGGAGATGGAGGTAGAATTTGTTATACCAACAATCAAACCAATCATAATGTCCACAACCCTGATGGTTGTGCAAGTATCTCTTCCCCTCCTCCTTCTCAATCTATTCTAGCTTCCCCTATGCTAGCACCTACTTCCACCATGCAACCAGTCTCTTTAACCTCTCCCATTCCAAAACCTTTTGTGGAGGAATTGACTCCACTGGTGTAAACCTTTCCTATGTGTACATCTACTCCAATGGTAGCACCAGTTTCTCCTCTTTTATGCAATCATTTCCAATGCCAACAGGTACAATGCCACAACTAATCTCCCCCTTTGCTTCTCAACAAATCCCTACTCTACCTCTTATGCATGCCCTAAGTCTACCCTCTTTTTCCCCTTCATGGTTCATTCTCTATTGCCTCCTAGAGCTATGTTAGCTCCCACCCACCAACAAGTCACCTTTCCATATGGCCTTCCTTAGGACTTTCCATTCATAGGTGGTTTCATTCAGTCACCGACAAAGCTCCACCAAAAAATGAAGATTGCAAGACAAGTGTATGAGGCCAAAATGGAGACTTAGAGGTAGAAGGAAGATAGAGCTCTAGCATACTCATACATGAGATCATAAAAAGATATGGTGTAGCAAGCACTAATGATCACTCACATGACCCTGAATGTTGACAAGCTAGAGGGATTAATGTGTCCCAAAGATTACACTGTACATGCAGCGGGGATGAGCTTGGTGCAACCGTGCCTTGAAGACTGGTGCAACCATGCCCTGAAGACATAATTGAATTGATGGAAGAAACACAAAAATCTGTCATAGCAAATTTCCTCAAGGTAAGTAGGAAGCTTTAGAAGAGAGAGTTGGAGTTGAAAAGAACTAAATACATAGTCAATCAAATTCAAGCATATAGAAGTTGACAAGTTTGAGATTTAGGCTCGCATCCCAATTGAAAATTTTCAAATTGAACAATCTAAACATGTTTCTTTGAAATCTGAGTTAGATAAGGTAAATCTCACAATAGAAGGCTATTGCCAAAATACATAACAAATAGATGAATGGGAGAAGAAAAGAGTAGTGGAAGGAACCCAACTTCATACTAGACTAACTAAGCTAATGGACTTAACCGAGTCATTGAAAGCTAAGCTCTATGCTAAAGATCAACTCCAATAGCTACAAACAAAGATCCAAGTTGCAAGACATATCCCTAGAGTCACTTTGTTAATCAAATAATTATATGCTTCCTATTAGGCTAGAATAGAACCAAGTACAACCAAGTTGAAATCTACACTAAATTTCATCACATCAGCTCAAGTATTAAATGCAGAAGTCAAAGTTGAGGTAGATCAAACTCTTCTATTGCTAGCACCCAAAGCCTCCTAGGCTCAATCCCTAGTTGAGAAACTTTACAGTTTGACAGATGAGGTTTTTCTAGTCATAGGTGTCAATAATAGGAGAGCTACAGTAGCTAAGGTCAACAAGGTGTGGAGCTAGAATAAAGCTGCTCTAAAGTGTAAAACTCAATTGATGACTTTAGAGCAAGGTATGAAAGAAATGAGAGAGCACATTATTTATTTGGTGTAACAAGAATTACCCTCTCCATTTCAAAGTGATGATAGTGTTATCAATGAAGAGTTGTTTAAAGTAATGCTCACAAATAAACAAGCAAACTAGACATCATTTAGGGGCTGGGAAAAAACATTGAGCATTTCAGAGGTTGAGGTAGTCCTCTACCTATTGGCTCAACTAGAATTTCATGTTAAGGCTGCAGTTGGCAAGCTTTGAAGCATTTCCCACAAAGAGATCATAGAATTGGATAAGGCTTTTGAAGCCTTCAAAGGGAAAGGACAACCTTCAACATGATGAGTGGGCATCGTTACAAACCACACTCAAGAAGCTATAACCTTTTGCCTCTCTCAAATTTAAAAATTATGTGATGATTCTTATGCTCAGATAATGCATCTAGATTCTTCTTTGCAAGCAAAGATCCCCTGCGAGGTCGCCAAAACTGTAGAGCTCTACTCTTTGTTCACCCTTTGGGTCATGATTTTTTATTCTCAAGGTATCGAGTCTCTTTTTCAAGACATCATCGTTTGTTTTAAGCTTTTCAACATTTCCAATTGCATCAGGTTTTGATTTCCTTAGAGAACTTCAAAGATATAGCAATGCTGGTAGTCTTTTGTTACAGGTTTTATTTTGCAAGTGCCAATGCCAGTTCTTTTGAGACTGTCAATGAGAGAAGTCAAGCTACGTGTCAAGGTCGCACACGTTTTGAACTTTGCCGGACTGACAGGTTCAAAACATTGTGCCATTGCATGTTCTCTCCAAGTAAGTAGTCAATGGTACCCATTGTTTTAAAAGGATCAGGTATAAAATAGAAAAATAAATCTTATCAGAGATGTAAATGTTCTGGCGAAAGAGTTCTACATGGCAAGATCTCATAATGTTTACATGTTTAAATGTTGTCAATTTGACAACCTTTAAGCATTGCACCATTGGTCAGTAAGGATGATTTGGCATGTTGTGGGCCCCAATTCTTCTTCAAGATATAAAGTAAATGAAAATGAGATTGACATTACAGGTGCTACGTGGCATCATTGCGTAAAGTTTTGGGGTGGTAGAACTAGTAGTTTTATAACGTTGTGCTATTGCTTCCATTGATGCCAAGCTGGAAGAGGGCCCCTGTTATTTTAAATTTGTCGTAGTAAGATCATAGATGAATCCAAATCGTTGATTATTTTTCTAAGATCAACAACTCGTGCAAAATATAAGCATTGTCATTTTGACAATGTTAAATGTTGCACCATTGGATAAAAAAGATGAGTTAGCTTATCGGCATGCCTGACTATAGAGATCAATCGATGTCATTTCCAATGACACTTGGTAGTTTTGCGCTCCTATAAATGATTATCAGATCTGACACATTTCCTTGTTGCGCTATTGGTCAAAGAAGAGAAAAGTGCAGTTCATTTGGCATTGCTCAAAACCTGGGTGATATCTATCGTCTGTTCTTCCAAAATCTTTTCACTGGTTGTTCTACAAATATCTCAAGAGAACGATAACATGTCATGTATTCTTCAATAATATAAATGAAGATAAGAGCTCTTATCAAAAGGGGGGAGGAAAATTTTGTAACAAACTTAGGCTTTTGTAGGCATTTCCCATAACTGAACAAATATTTGAGAAATTGTGCCTCTGGCCTCTTTTGCAATTTATTCTCAACTTACCAATAAATGGAAAAATGACATTTTGTGCCAACTTGTCTTTATAATGTTCTTTCTTGATGTTATTTTGTTATTTAGTCATTGTTTACATGCTTAATGATTGATAGTCTAGCATTGATTGATGATCGTGTGCTTGAGCGCCCTTTATTATAGTAATGTACTATTATAATTTATGCAATTCTTAAATTCTATGCAAACTTTACGTTAGTTAGAATTTCAAAGATCGATGCATCACCTTAGAGTTGTCCTATTTTATAGTTTCTCTTTCCTTTTTCCTTCTCCATGTTTAGAGGAACTTATTGAACAATCTATGAAGAGTTGGTTTCAAAATCCCAAAGGTTTCTCCTAGGTCGTGTCCTATCCCTGTGAGGTTTCTGATGTTGGTACAGATTTGCACCTTAAGTGTAAAGTTGAATATCAATAAATAACATTTGGGTGTTGACAGTAGGGGCAAGCATCATTCATGAGGTCACCATTAATTTTTTGCAAACCAGAAAGAGGGTCATCTTGGTTATTGTGTAGGCCAAGGCATTTGAAAGGAGGTCATGTGTGAGAGAGGTGCATGGGAGAGCATCCTACATAATGAATTTGAAGAAAAACATATTAGGGTTTTTACCAAATATTTCAAAAGCCCATGAAAGTTAGTTTTTTAATATAAAGATTCAAAGATTAATTTTTCACTTTTACTTCTCTATGTAGATTATTTTTTAAAGGTTTTTAAATTAAATTTTTAAATAATTCGTGACTTTTAAAAAGTGGGCCCCTCTTTTAGAAGCTTGGTCACATGGTGGGGAAAATTCTTTGAGTGAAATGTTTATATGGATTTAGCCCCTAGTCATATCGGACTATATAAAAATTTTAGTCACTTGTTCATATGGATAGCACCCAAAGGCTTAAGACTTGATAGATTACCCTTATTAGAGGCCATTTTTGGGGAGGCATAACTTTTGCATACAGAGCAATTTATCGACAAATTTGTTTTTAAAACTACATGTTTTTTAACCATTATGAATTGCTTTTCTAAAAAATAAATTTTGGTGTCTCTTGATCTATTTTTTAGGGTGGTTTCAATGAGTGATATGTTTCGTGCAAACATGCATTTCAAATATTCACTAGTTTTGAAGACATAGAGTATGTTGTCATGAGAGACTCTAGATAATTGTTCAATGGGAGTTTTGTGTGGGAACAAAGTTAATTTTAAAAGATTAACTTCTAGGTTCAAGATGATGACCATGATGCCATGGGAAGCTCATGAGTGTGTAGTTGGAATTTTGGCATGACATGGTTGTCCTTAAAAATATATCATGTAGATATTGACCTTTTTCCATGGGAATATCTTGGTTAGCATACACTAGGAGCTTTGGTGGAGATTTACTCATGTGATCTTTAGGGTTTTGAGGATGTTTAATTGTGATTCCATGGGAAGCTTTGGATTACTTTTAATAGGAGCTTTGGCAATGATGCATATCTATTAGTTTCATACAAATGTCATGAATCATGGTGTCATGAGTAGCTCTTAGATTTTGTAGTGATTGTGCAATGGGAGTTTTGGATGCGATTCATGTATTATGTTGGTTTTAGCAATTTTTTGTTTTAAAGATACAAATAATGTTGTCATGAGGAGCTCTTAGAATCTGCAATAATTATGTAGTGAGAGTTTGGCTATGATTTTTGTGATCTATCAATTGGAAAGATGGTCTTCTAATTTTGAGATGTGCATTGGTGTGCCTTTGTGGGCTCTAAATATACAGTGGAAGTCTTGGCATGACATCGATGTTCTCAATTCTATTGGTTGTAGACAAATGTCCTCTAGAGTTGTGGATGGGATCGCTTTTCCATGGTGATCTCTTCAATCTTGTAGTGTTGCATTTGGAATGTTTTAGCATGAGATGATCCTTTGTGTATCTATTAGTTTTGAATAGATGGATCTTTAGGTTGTTGAAGATATGCTTGGTTGTGGATGGTGTTGCTCTTTCCATGGAGAATCCAATAATAGGTTTCTTGGTACCAATGTCTTTCAATTATCTTGGAGTAGTCTTGTGGTCATGCAATGGACCTATAGAAGACCTATAGTAATCATATAGTAGTGCAGTAATGATCATGTAGTAGACTTGTGGAAATGCTCATGTAGTGGGCATGCAACAGTGTTTTGGCGGTCCTATAGTGGACTTGCAACATTTTTATGGTGGTCTTGTAATGGACTACGAGTAGTGCTTCATTGGTCTTGTATTGGACTTGTAGCTTCGTTGCGGTGGTCCTATAGTGGACTTGTAGCAATGCTTTGGTGGTCATGTAGCATACTTTTAGATGCCCTTTAGTGGACTTAAATGCATCCTATAGTGGACTTGCTATAATGTTGTAGTGTTTCTATATCAAACTTGCAATGGTTGTCCTTGTAGTGGTCTTATAGTGGACCTATAGCAAACCTGTAGTAATCTTGTAGTCATCTCATAGTGGATATATACAAGGGTTCATTAAATCAATCGAAGAGAAGACATTTGTTGTTTTGAAGGTGCAGTTTGGCTATGCATAGAGTTTCCCCTAGAAGTTAGTTTCATGTTTGTTGGAATCCCTTTTGTTCCTTTTACAAAGTATACAACAAGTGGGAGAATGTTAAGTTAGGTTTGTTGTACACCTTCTAAACCTAGGTGAATATTGTATTATTTTATATATGTAGTGTTGTAATATTGGGCACTCTTGGACGGGGGCACCCCACTTAGGATGAATCTTGGGAATCCTTGGGTGACACTATGTCACTTGGAAAGATATGCATGATATGTGTAAGAGATGTGTAGAAGCATCGTAGGACATGTAAGAGGAATGATGGAGGGGGTTACATATGTTGTTATATGGAGCCTAATCAGACTCAAAGATTAAATTTTCCCCACTTTTATCAGTGTGATTTCCCCCAAAATTATTTAACAAGAGTTTGGGGCAGCGCCCCTTGCAGGGTCCAGGGGCAGCACTCCCTGTCGCGATACAGGGCGAGGTCGAGGGGCAACACCCCCAAAAACTCAAATGACTTTTATTATTTTATAAAGGCGTCAGGAGTTATTTTTCTATTGGCTGACATTAAAAAAAACCCTACTTTGTAACTGACATAAGCCTTGATAAAACGGCTAAGGGTTAGGGTTTCCTTTGATATTGTATTGTAGCATTTGTAGCAATATTGAGTTGCAAGGATTACTGGTTGTAATCGGTTTGATTTACTAGATAATAATATTGGACTCTCTGTTGGTGGATGTAGCCCGAGTTTAGGTGAACCACGTTAAAAATTGTCTCTTATTGTTATTATTTCTGTGTATTTTTAATTCCTCTGTTTAATCTTTATTTGCATTTAATTGATATCTTCTGCATGCAATTCCTAACAACATAGTGGACTTAGTAAGGCATCTTGGATTGACTAATAATAGTCAAGTGGTTGGTGGAATACCACTTAGTAGTTTTGTGCTTGCTTGGCGTACATAAAAAAGCATATGTGTAGTGGTATTGTATGATACTAAGGTATATGCCCATATGCTTATTTTTAGAGAAGCTTGGTATATGCACATGGAGACTAAGTAGCGAGTAGTTACTGTTGTCACGTGAAATTGCACCCTACTTAGAGGTTGTCCAAGCATTCCAATGACACAATGGGACTGATCTCAAGGTGTGGGACCTTGCAGATGAGATCAGACCTCCAGCTGAAGGTTGGTTCCTCTTTCTAAACTTAAAGTTTAGAGTAATTGACTAAACCTATGCTAATGATCACTGAGGAAAAGGGAGAGAGGGAAATTGGAATTAAAAAGCGAGGCAATACACCAAGATTTAGGGTGTTCAATTGGAGATGACATAACACAATAATGATTTCAAAGGCTAAATAGACTAACACATACTCATATGTTCTTTATCAGAGGCCAAAATAGAATACTAGTGTTGGAAACAATGCAGATAACTGAGAGGGGGGGTGAACTAGTTATCTTATAACTTTTTCTATTTTTACTTTCTTTTCTTATCTTATCATTTAGTGTTATATCAAAACAAGGCAATCATAAGAACTGAAAAAGAAATTAACACATAACACAAGGATTTTTACGTGGAAACCCTGTTAAGGGAAAAACCACAGGGTGACTATCCCAAGATTGTATTCTTTGTTAAAAGAATAAGAGTACAAATTTGGCACTTGCCAATTAGGGCTCACTGCCCGAGCACATTGCTCACAAGAGGCACATGGCATACAAGAGACTTACAGTCTACAAATGCTTACAGATGATACCAAGGTGTTTGAACTGGGGAACAACATCTATACATGCAGGAATTCAGTTCTGGTTAGGCACAGTATATTGATCTGGCACATTTCATTCTTCCTCTGCTCAATATTGCTTTCCTGTCACATTCTGAGCTTGAATTACTCCCTTCGCACTTGTCTCTGCTTTCTTCACATTTATTCATTCATACTATCACTTACACACTCTCACAAGCTTGAATCCATTGGGTATATATATCCGCATTAAGGATTTCCCACAACTTTCTAGTCGGCAACAAGAACACTTAGGATATTTGCAAGTTATTGTTCAGTCAGCTAAATCCATACTTGATTGATGATGCACACCAAAAACTTAGGCATAGAAATCATTACCTATGTCGGCTAAAGTCATATAATGCCACAAATTGCTTGATCAATACCTTTTATACATCCGGATTGAAGTCTAATAATCTGTCGGTCAGTTCTTCCTTTGTCTGCTCTGCCTGACTGGAACCCAACACTTAGATGCTCGTATCTTTTTCATGCTTTGTCACCGGAGGCTAAATCTCTAGAATACAATAGTCATGATACCCCTCTTGACTTGTCCAAGTCTGCAACTTACTGAGTTACACCATCTGAGAGATCGAGACCTGATTGTCAGACCTTGTTACATACTCTATTCTTGTTCACCAGACCAAAATAATCTTCAATCTGACTTCCGGTATAGGCATATTATGTGCTGCGGATGTGTGGGATAGACTTTGTTGCCATCAATGATAACACTTATGAAGCCACATAGTGTCTCTTACCAACAATCTCCTCCTTTGGCATTGATGGCAACACTTAGTGAAAAATGGCTAAGTGTCGCAGTAACTCCCCCTTTGCTTGTGCTCTGTCTCTTGCACTATTTTACCAGAGCTCCCTCTTTGCTGGATTCCTCATTTTTCACTACTCTTCACTCCCCCTTTGACATCAATGGCAAAGGGTGGAATCCGCATACCAAAATTTTGCAAAAATTATTATATACATGGCCGCATAAGTATATAAAAATCATATGTTATACTTACATATACTTAAGTATATCTGCAAAGGTTGTCTTCAACTGTATGATTTATGTGGCCCAACTCCTCTTCATTCTATCCAAAATGGAGATGTGTCCACTTAACAAGAATGCATATGCTTTTGCCCTCTTTAAGTCTATTGGATCACTGGTCCAGACTATATTTTATGCCTCTGTAAGGCATCATGCATTGCCTCTAACTTAGGGATGATTATCCCTCTGAGCTCACCCATTCTATCCATTATGTTCTTTTTCTCTTTAACCAGTTCTTTAATTTCATTTATTATAGCAATAGATTGACATTCATGATTCACCAAAGAGGTAGTAAGGGGATCAAAATTCTGAGATAAACGTGACAGTTTTCCTTCTTGTTCTTTCAATTTCTTCTCAATGTCCTCTGTCACTTTGGGCCAAGTTAAACAAAATTTGTATATGTCCCCACCATCCTTAAGAGTGTTTTCAAGGCTCTTTATGCCAATCCCTAAGGTTCTTCTATCATTAGCAATTAGCCCTTGTACTTCACTAAATCTCTTTCCCAAGAACTTATTTTGCACCTTAGTTTCTAGCGATTTCTCTAAGGATTCAAAATGAGTGTTAACAGAATTGACTAAGTTTTTTAGATTCCCAGATGGAGAGGCAAAAGGATCCTTTTGATAGGTTGGCATAATCTTCTCCAGCATCCTAGATGCAATATCCAATAGGTCACAATCCTCCATGTGTGATTTTAGAAGTTTCTCTTTTGCTTTGGCCTGAGCAAAAGATGCTACTTTCATTATCTGAACCAGAGAGAGAGTCAAAGTTTAGTGGCCCTTGAATTAACTCAGGTTCATCTAGCTCCATTATTTCTTTGTCCAGGAAATTATGTACTATCTCTGCAATGTCTCTTGCCGACTCTACTTCCTTCCTTTTGGGGGCATCCGGACTGACTTGCTTATTGATATTTGTTTCTTCTACATGTCCTTCCTCTTCCGGAACAGAGGAGTCTAATGCCTCAGATGGCTCTTCATCATTTTTCTTTAATCCTTCGACATCCTTGTCAGAAAATGTTTCTTCTTTCTGTCCTTCCTCTTCTGGAACAGAGGAATCTAATGCCTTAGATGACTCTTCATCATTTTTCTTTAATCCTTCAACATCCATGTTAGAAGGCTCTTCATCTGTTTCCTTTATAATGGGAAGATTAAATCTTTTCAAGGCATTCCAGAGAATTTCTTTTGTTTCATTTGCTATTTGGTCAGTTTCTCCAACCATGAGTTTATTCATCCGGGACTTGCTTCGGAAATCATCTTTACAATCCTTAAAAACCATGTCCATTTGTTTTGGAGTGATAGAGGGACATAGTTGTATCACTATCTTCTATCGGATCTCCAATTCTTTTGCCTTTGCATTCTCTTTTCTTTGCTCCAATACATCTTCTAGGCTCTTTGGAATTAATGAAATTATTTCAATGAATGCTTTGTTATAGATATTCAAATACCTTGTAGTAGCTTCCTCCAGAATTCTCTTGTCAGCATCATTGTATTCATCATAGAACTCTGTCACCGGCTGCAGGTTCCCATCTACAGTAACTGCCTTGATGGTGTCATCAATAGAAAGAGTAGGTTTCTCAACATACTCTGCTGACTTCTACTCCACATCAACCTTGGGGGATTTTACATTTGCTTTCTTCCATTCTCTAATCTCTACATCTGACTCAGTCTCATCATCATCCTTGAGACTCACATAGGCTCTTTTGGCCTTGGATTTCTTTCTCTTTTCTTTTGCAGATGAATGGGCTTCCAGATTTGCAGCTTTAAAGCTCGTACAGGCAAAATTCCTGGTAGTTCTAGTCCGAGTGGAGGCTTCTACCGGAACCTGTTCTTTCTTTGCTTCCGCTTTTTCTTTCTCAATTTTCTCTATTCTTTCTCTATTTGCAGTAACAGCTTCTCTGGTGATGCCAAATTTCTTAGCCAGTTCTTCAATTTCTTTTCTCACCTTTCTTTTTATCTTAGGCCTTCTTAGTTCAACATGCAGTTTTATGTTTAATTCTTCAAAAGTGCCAAACCTCTCTGCTTTGGGGTCTTTGGGTTGACTCAGTAAATGTTGAATATGAGTCTCCAATATGTTTTGATCAACCTCATAGCCCATGGGCATTATCCATACTGTCCTTGGCTCAACTGCCTCTATTAGGCACTGATTAGTATCTACCATAAAGCAAACTGTGTCTTTGTACTTCTCCACTATTTTTTTGGGAATTCTTTCTTTTGCTTGCATCATGCTCTGGAAGTTTTTGAAGTAACCCCAAAGAGTTGTCTTTTGAGTTTGAGTGTCACCAAGTTCATACAAGTAATCCCTAATCTGTATAGCAACTGATTTGTCATTTTCCTAGATCAGACCTTTTGAGCCTGGTAACTCATTCATGAAGTAGAAAAACAAGCATAACACCAAATCACCATATTTGAAAGAGTTCTTTTTATCTTTCTTGATCTTTTGTAGGTTCTCCAGCAACTGATTCAACATGAGTTCACACAGGTCATAATCTACATTCTCTCTTAGCATTTGGTATGCAGTGTAGATGATAGTACCGGATACAGAGTTTTCTCTACTTGAATGGTAAATCTTGTAACCAATCATAATTGAGGCAAACTTGACATCTGTGTCAGTGATGTCATCAATGGTCATTGCCCTCTTATCAAATTTTGAACCTGTGGCTTCATATACTATTTGATTCTTCATAGACTTAAGAGCAGGCAACCCACCAATGGAGTGCAAACTAGTTACAACTTTGATGGCATCTTTGGTTATTTTGAAAGGCCTCATTAACCACATGAAGTTATCATGGATCCTGCTTTAGATATACCAGACCCATTCGTCCTCTCCAAAAGACAGAAAATGTATGCAATGTGCAAAATGCTTATCTTTTAGGGTCTGGAACTCTGGTTTCAGATCAAAGTTCTCACTGCTTAACTGATTGTGGTATAGTTTCATCAATTTCAAGTCTTCAAAGTCCTCAATGTTTGCATGTATTTAAACCCTAATGTCTTCTACATGGAGAACACCATACGGGGTACGGGAAAATGCACCCAAAGGATCAATCTCAATAGATTTATGAGGATGTTTCTTGAAAACTGGCCTTGGTCTCGCGGAAGCATTTACAACCATAGGAGTAGCCATTCTAATCAATAAAGATTGGAGATATTTACAAAAGAAATACCTCTTCACACCTTAGGGTTTAGAGCGACTACCGGAACAGATTGCACTTGGATTCGATCTTTAACTGAGTTTGAGTGTTTTGTTGGATTTCTTCTTAGAGCTCTTCTCCCTTCTTCATGAGTGCAAAGTGTTGCAAATGATAGATGAGAAACCTTTTAACCTTGCCCAAAAACCTAATTTCCCTTTGTAATAAATGCACAACTTAAGTCATCTGGTTACCCTGTATTGAGAGAGATTTTCTTGAATCACTGAGTGGATCTTAAAATCATTGTCTATGAGGGTTGACAACATATCTTCACCTTTTTCAAACATGCCATAGGTCCGCAGATTAAAACATTTCAATTCTAGATCATACCGGATCTGTATGTGAAATTCTGCTTTACCAAATAGTTGTCGATACAGGATCTCCTCATAGCTTCCTCAAATCTGCATGCGGATTTGTCAAATTTTGACTGGACAAATTTTAAATGAATCTCCTCAAACCCTTTAAACCACAACCTCTTATTCTGAATCAATGTGCTAAATTCAGGCACTCACTAGCTGGCTAGGGGAAAAGGGATCTTCTCTATAGCTCCCCCTGAGCCAAAGCTTACTTTTTAGTTTCCGGAAGGAATATCAGCACTGAATTCTGGTGCGGATCCATCCCCAATATTCATTGTACTCTTCTTTACCCAAATCTTTCTCATCTCCTTTTGAACTTCATCCGCATTTAATTTACCTTTGCCTTTATCTTATTTTTTATCATGATCCACTAGACCTTTTCTATTTTGACTCCTACTTTTGTAGAATCTCGCTATGTGACCAGATCCATTGCAATTGTAACACACAACATTTCTTTGCTTATTTGAATGATATCCTCTTGATCTGCATTCATTAGCCTTATGTCCAATTCTATTGCATACAAAGCATCTACCATTGAAAGAATTGTTCATTTGCATATTTATGCATTCATGAGATTTGTGACGATACCTTTTGCAACTGAAACATTGACCGGAGAAGGATGGATTGATTTGATTCATTTTGTTTCTGCACTGGATTGCTTTATGACCGAACTTGTTGCAATTGAAGCAGTATCCATTGAAGGAAGGATATCTTTGAGCGTTTGGTTGTCTTACCAGAGGTCTTCTACGCCTATTTCTTTGATTTCCTGATCCAAAGTTCCTCTAACCAGATCCAGAGCTTTCACCTTTCTCATATCCCAAGCCACGCTTATCATCTACCCTCTTTTGACTTTCAAGAAGAACTTCAAGTTGCACTGAGCTTTTCTTGAATTTTTCTTTGTATTCATTTGCAGATTGAAGATCTTGTTTAAGAGTGTCTATCTGGTTCTCAAGTTGTTCTTCATTATCTCTGGCTGAACTTCAAGATCAGATTCAAGATGCCTGATTATTCTATCCATTTTGTGGCAGTCCTTTGTTTTCTCCCTAAGGGATTGTTTTAGATTATCTTCAATCTTTCTCTTTTCTTCAATTTCTTGGGTGAATTTCATAACCCCTGATTCCATTTCATGCCTTATCATAATGACTTCTTTTGACAGCTTCTCACATAGCTTATTTTTCTCATTTAGATCCTCATCAACATTATTGACCTCATTCTAATTTGCTAATTTCTGGAGTAGTTCCTTTCTCTTTTTTACAAAATTACTGAGTTTTTCTTTCAACTCATTTATGAAATCATCAACTTGCTTGAGTCTTTCTCTTAAATTGTTGACTTTGGAGTGGGATTGTTCAAGATCATCTAGGGCAGATTGAAGTTGTTCTTTCATACCATATGCATCCATTGAGATTCCCAGATCTTCCTCAAGCTATTAGGCTTGTTCAGAGGAAATTGGCTCTGATACCAATTGTTGGAAATAATGCAGATAACTGAGAGGGGGGGTGAATCAGTTATCTTATAACTTTTCAATTTTTACTTTCTTTTCTTATCTTATCATTTAGTGTTATATCAAAACAAAGCAATCATAAGAACTGACAAAGAAATTAACACATAACACAAGGATTTTTACGTAGAAATCCTGTTAAGGGAAAAACCACGGGGTGACTAACCCAAGATTGTATTCTTTGTTAAAAGAATAAGAGTACAAATTTGGCACTTGCCAATTAGGGCTCACTGCCCGAGAACACTGCTCACAAGAGGCACACTGCCTACAAGAGACTTACAGTCTACAAATGCTTATAGATGATGCCAAGGTGTTTGAACTGGAGAACAACATCTATACATGTAGGAATTCAGTTCCAATTAGGCACAGTATACTGATCTGGCACATTTCATTCTTCCTCTGCTCAATATTGTTTTCCTGTCACATTCTGAGCTTGAATTACTGCCTTCACACTTGTCTCTGCTTTTCTTTGCATTTAATCATTCATACTATCACTTACACACTCTCACAAGCTTGAATCCATTGGGTATATATATCCGCATTAAGAATTTCCCACAACTTTCTAGTCGGCAACAAGAACACTTAGAATATTTGCAAGTTATTGTCAATTGGCTGAATCCATACTTGATTGATGATGCACACCAAAAACTTAGGCATAAAAATCATTACCTATGTCGGCCAAAGTCATATAATGCCACAAATTGCTTGATCAATACCTTTTATACATCCAGATTGAAGTCTAATATTTTGTCCGTCAGTTCTTCCTTTGTCTACTCTGCTTGACTGGAATCCAACACTCAAATTCTCGTATCTTTTTCATGATTTGTCACCGGAGGCTAAATCTCTGGAATACAATAGTCATGATACCCCTCTTGACTTGTCCAAGTCCGCAACTTACTAAGTTACACAATCTAAGAGATCCGGACCTAATTGTTGGACCTTGTTACATACTGTGTTCTTGTTCACCGGACCAAAACAATCTTCAATCTGACTTCCGATATAGGCATATTATGTACTATGGATGTGTCGGATAGACTTTGTTGCCATCAATGACAACACTTATGAAGCCACACAATGTCTCTTGCCAACAACTAGAACCTATAAAGGGACCATTTTATCCACAAGATAAGTGAAAAGCATCCAAACAGATATAGTGAAAGAGAAATGAGAGAGGCAGAATTAGTTGCTTATATTAACCATAGAGGCTAAATAGTCATTACAAAGATAGAAAAGCTAAATACAAATCGGGGATACACGAAATGATAGCTTTCCCCTCATAGTTGAACTAAAATGAAGATAGAGAGGTCCAAAAGAGGACATAGTCGATCAGATTCATGTAGTTCTGGGAAATATGATAAGGTCAAGATTGAGCATGAAGCATTCCAGTCTGAATAAAGACCAAGTGACCAACCAATCAATAGAAATACATCTCTAACACATGCATATATAGTTTTTATGATCATACTGTAGGAGTCATGGACATGGAAAGAGAAGTCAACAAGAAAGAACATTGATCATACTACAATAACTTTGTTTTGATGTCCTTGGAGCATGCCCACATGGCTCTGCCCATGAAATCCATTGAAGAAGAGTGTCTGCCCATGCCATGAGTACAAGGATTTAATGCAAATGAGGCTACAGTAGCATGGGGAAACAAGGAATCCTTGTACTCATGGCATGGGCAGACACTCTTCTTTGGTGAATTTCATGGGCAGAGCCATGTGGGCGCGCTCCAAGGACATCAAAACGAAGTTATTGCAGTATAGGCGATGTTCTTTCTTGTTGACTTCTCTTTCCACATCCATGACTGCTACAGTATGATCAGAAAAGCTATATATGCATGTGTTAGAGATGTATTTCTTTTGGTTGGTTGGTCACTAGGTCTTTATTCAGAATGGAATGCTTCATGCTCAGTCTTGACCTCATGATATTTCCCAAAACTACCTGAATTTGATCGATTGTGTCCTCTTCTGGACCCTTATGTCTTCATTTTAGTTCAACTATGAGGGAAAAGCTACATTTTGTGTCTCCCTGATCTGTATTTAGCTTTTCTATCTTTGTAATGGCTATTTAGCCTCTATGGTTAATATAAGCAGCCAATTCTGCCTCTCTCATTTCTCTTTCACTATGTCTATTTGGATGCTTTTCACTTATCAAGTGTAGATAAAACGGTCCATTTATAGGTTCTAGTATTCTATTTTGGCCTCTGATAGAGAATGGATGAGTCTGTGTTAGTCTATTCAGCCTTTGAAATCATTACTATGTTATGTCAGCTCTAACTAAACACCCTAAATCTTGGTGTATCGCCTCCCTTTTTTAATTTCAGTTTCCCTCTCTCCCTTTTCCTCGGTGATCATTAGCATAGGTTTAGTCAATTACTCTAAACCTTAAGTTTAGAAAGAGGAACCAACCTTCTCTAGAGGTCTAATCTCATCTGCAAGGTCCCACACCTTGAGATCAGTCCCATTGTGTCATTGGAATGCTTGGACAACCTCCAAGCAGGGTGCAATTTTATGTGACAACAATTTCTGGCATGCTCAGTGGGACTAGTTTGATGAGCTTTATCATCCATTGAAGGATTTGGTGTGTTCTTCAGGGCATTTTGCCATTCAGGGCAGTCTTCTTCAACACCATGGTGACTCTGTTAAACAAATCTCTGGTGTAGCTAGTTCAAATGCTTAAAGATTCATCAAAGATCAAAGTTTGGTGATACTTTTGGTCTTTTCCAGCTTTCAAGAGCATCATGAATCACCTAGCGACTCTTCTAGGTATGTATCAAGTTTTTTGCTAATGCAGACCTGCTTTGCTCTATTCCAGACATTTTCTATGATCACCTAGCATTTTGATGTGCTAAAATGTCAATTTTTTATGGGAATTATGGCTATTCCGCTCCTAATCAAAACATAGGTTATTGGCCCCCACACCAACAGTATCAGGCCCAAAATTATTCTGGTTTTATGCCATAGGACCTGCTACAACAAAATATCGACATCCTCATGATGCTTGCCTCCCTCGCCCCTAGTCAGCCTCTTTGGTAGCCTAATCATGCTTACTATCAACCTCAAGAGGTCCCTTTTGCTCCAAACCAATATAGTTACGCTCCCAACCCACCTTAGTTGGACTATGATTTTGACAGCATGAGTATCAAAGAGGTCATGTTGCACGTTAATAGGATGTTGGATGACATTGACAGAGAACAAAGGTATAACCAGCAGCAAGATGAGCTTGCTTATCAAGCTCATCTTCACTAACAGCAGATGGAGGTGGAGGAAAGAGCCTATCAAGAAAACCTGGCTTTGGAGATCAGCGCTAAAGAGGAGCGGTTAAGGCAATTGCTCACACAAAAGAGGCAAGAAGCTCAAGCAGTCCCCTCCATTCCCAATTTCAAGCAACCCCTCCTTTCTACCCAGGTTCATCCTGTAGAAGAAATAACCCCTAAATTCAAGCTCCCAAGTTTTAGGCAGGGGAACCACTCTGGGCCTCTGAAACCACTTTCCAGTTTCAAAATCTCAAGTTTCAGAGGCCCCCAACCTTCACAAGAACCTGTTCCTGTGTAAATTCAACCTATTATTCCTCAGGAACAACCCTCTCAAGAGATCCTTCCAGCTCATATTCCCTGTTATTCCTCTTACCCTAACACTATTTCACTTTTCAAAGGTGGACCTATTGTCTATTGGGCTAATTGGAGGGATGAGATGAGAAAGGAGACACCCGCAACAAGGAAGGATTCACTTGCAAATAATGAACCTTCATGTATCAACCCACTCTATAATGGCAGGCCAATTTTTTGGTGGGATACTAGGTTATATGAGCCAGAAAAGGAAGTATTTGAGGTTGCTGCGAAGCAGCCAACTAGTTGTGAGCCCTCACATGCCATTGAAATAAAAAATTTAGACCCGATGTAAGAGGAAACTAAGCCAAATCTAATGGAGCAACAATGCATCAAGCATGAGGTTAGTGCTAATTCAGGCGCAGGGTTGAGTCCCCTGGATTTTGGCTCATTTGTGGAGTTCTCTCACGCTTTTAATAAGATGAATGAAACCAAAATACAAAGAAAGCATGGTGAAGAGGTCCAATTGTAGATGCGGCTCAAGAAAAATAATGTGGAGTTGTAGCCAATGGATGAGGACATAGTGGAGGAGATTGCTCCAATTGCTCCAAGGGTCGATGATGCTGCTCTATTTGATGAACTGCCCAACTACATTGAAGATGAGGAAGGTGTGCAAATGCCAACATTGGTTGCGGTTCTGGAGCAGCATAAAGACATTGAAAATGATGTCAAATTGTTGCAGGATGAGGTCAAGCATAATAGTAAGATTCCAGCTCATGAAGAGGGGCATGAAAGCCGCTCTATGGTGGAAGGTGCAAAGGTTGAAGACCCAGACCTGTTTGAGGAGCACCCATATTTTATTGAAGATAACGATGTAAAGATTGAGCACGGGCAAGAACAAATTAAAGATTTGTTCTTGATTATTCAATAGGGATATTAGCTTCTTGGTGGAGGAGATTTTACTATTGAGCATGTACAAGGCTTATTTTCTAAGCCTAGTTTAGAAAACCATGAGGACATGGTGGAGGCAGCCATATTTCTAGTTGAGCCGCAAGAGCCAGAGCATTCAAACCAGCATCAAAATAATGAAGAAACAAGGAAAGGGCATGAGATCAACTCTGTTGATTTGCATGTCATTTCAAGGGGATGTCATTTCAAACATCAAGCCCAGTTGGAAATAGATCATGAGGAGTCACTACCTGTCATGCTTACTTCAAAGTATGAGGTTGAGCATCAAGAAGGGCTAGATCAGCCCATTTATCCACTTCCAGGCAACTATATTTCCAACTAGTGCAGGTGGATAGGTGAGTTTTTTTTTGTCCTTGGGGAAGCATTTCACCATTTTGTTGTATGCCCATCCCTCCCCACCTCCCGTTAACTGCCCATAAGCATGTAAAACATTGTAAATTGTTGAGAAAGGGAACTTATTTTGAAAAACTAGTTAATGGCTTTGTTTAAGTCAGTTTTCTAGTTGGTTAGTTTAGGTTTAGAATAGGTTTTGTTTATGTTTTAGGTTTCCTTCCCATAAGTGCTCTTGCACAGGCAGCATTCTCATTAGAAGATTGTTCTCCTTTGTTGTGTGTTTTGTGTTCTCTGGAGGCAGTTTTTTAGTTATGTATGGTCATGTTGTTGTTGTTCCTTTTGCCCTTGTGCCCAATGGATTGTATAAGGCCTCTGGATCCCAGTGTTTAGTAGGCAAACACCCCTGCATAATCGCCAAAATGTTATCATATTTTTCCTTCTGGCCAAATAGTCTAAAGATCCACGAGATCCTAGTGTTTTCACCCTTTTGGAATGCAAGAAAAACATCCTAATTTGACTAAGTCCCAAAAATCTTAGTTTTCCTTGTGTTTTTTGCATTTTCAGAGTTTTGAATTTTGAAGTTTTTCCCTTCGTCATGCCATCCTGATCGGCTCTAAACTCCGTTTTGTCCCTTTGCAAATTCGGCTAAGTGTTTTGGTCTTTAAAGGTCAGAAGTTCTCTCTTCCACGTTCTCTTCTGGAAGGTCGAAGGCTGGAGGTCTTCTTGTTGAAGCCCGATAAGTAAATGCTCTATGTATGTCAGAAGTCAGAGTACGGGCTGCTTGCTTTCCATCTTCTTCATAGAAAGCGTAAGGTGGAAGGCCCAACGGCCGACTCCCGACAGGACATGTGGCGAGATTCAATACATTCTGCCATTCTGTCGAGCCTTTTGGGTAGACCCACAGCAGGCTTACAGAATCGCGAGAAGGTGACAGGTGGCAAGCATTTGGCAGGGTAGTGCAGCGGGGCCCATTGGTTGGTCCCACCAGGTGATACGTGGCAGGTTTTTTATAGTATGCGGGGGAACTTAAAGGAAGGTCACCTTGTGCCATGTGGCATGATCTAAAGTGCTTTCGTCATTCCATGGGCCTTCATCTGTTGTTTTATCTCATGACCACGAAAGCGCAGGAGGTTGCCATGTGAAGGAATGCTCAGGGTCCGAGTTCTGCTTCCTTTCCTTCAAAATATTTCCAAGTGTTACAAGAAGTCAAACTTCAGGCTTTTCTTCTTCCCTCTTCCTTTCTTTTGGAAGGATGAAGGCTGAAGGCCCAAACCCCGAACTTCGCCGAACTTTTATAAAAGCGGCTAAGTCTTCAAACTTGCAAGGCTTGGACTTTCTCTCTTCTTCTTTCTCTAGGAAGGCATAAGGTGGAAGGCCCAAGGCCCGAAGTTTGTCGATACTGTAATTTCCCTTTGTATGTCGGGCCTGACCCTTTTGCCTTCCAGGGGCATTTTCTAATGTTTAAAATGCGATGAGACTGCACAGCGACCCTCCTGGTTGACATTAATGCTCCTTCAGAGCCTGATTTCTTGTAGAAGATGGATTCCTCGCTTCCCCATGCTATTGTAGCCTCATTTGCATTAAATCCTTGTACTCATGGCATGGGCGGACACTCTTCTTCGGTGAATTTCATGGGCAGAGCCATGTGGGCACGCTCCAAGGATGTCAGAATGAAGTTATTGCAGTATGGGCGATGTTCTTTCTTGTTGACTTCTCTTTCTACATCCATGACTGCTATAATATGATCAGAAAAGCTATATATGCATGTATTAAAGATGTATTTTTGTTGGTTGATTGGTCGATGGGTCTTTATTTAGACTAGAATGCTTCATGTTTGATCTTGACCTCATGATATTTCCCAGAACTACATGAATATGATCGACTGTGTCCTCTTCTGGACCTCTCTGTCTTTATTTTAGTTCAACAATGAGGGGAAAGCTATCATTATGTGTCTCCCTGATCTGTATTTAGCTTTTCTATCTTTGTAATAGCTATTTAGCCTCTATGGTTAGTATAAGCAACTAATTCTGACTCTCTCATTTCTCTTTCACTATGTCTGTTTGTATGTTTTTCACTTATCTTGTGGATAAAACAGTCCCTTTATAGGTTCTAGTATTCTATTTTGGCCTCTAATAGAGAATGGATGAGTCTGTGTTAGTCTATTCAGCCTTTGAAATCATTACTGTGTTATGTCAGCTCCAACTGAACACCCTAAATCTTGGTGTATCACATCCCTTTTTAATTCTAGTTTCCCTCTCTCCCGTTTCCTCGGTGATCATTAGCATAGGTTTAGTCAATTACTTTGAACCTTAAGTTTAGAAAGAGGAACCAGCCTTCTCTGGAGATTTGATCTCATTTGCAAGGTCCCACACCTTGAGATCAGTCCCATTGTGTCATTGGAATGCTTGGACAACCTCCAAGCAGGGTGCAATTTCATGTGACAACAGTTACTTGTTGAGAGATCATGTTAGGAGCATGGAGTGAGATGTGTATATATCATATGTTGTTGGATTGATCTCATGAATACAAGTGGGTTTCTCATTACTACTAAAGAAGTTATGCATAGAGAGCTCTATGAATGTAATCTTAAAGTATTGAGATAATACATTAAGTTGTGTAGTGCTTGAAGGTTGAATTTTTATTGAAATGATTTTTCAAAGTATATTTGTTGTCATCTTATGTGTATAATTTGTTATTATTTTTCATTTTGGATTCCACATCCTATTTAGTGTAGTTTCCCTCATAAAGGTTATATGCTAAATTAGTATTTGTTCATTAACATTGTTGGAATTTCCTACATTCCTAAGATAGACTAATCACTTGCAATCACCAGCAAATAAGATTAAATAATATTTATTTAATCCTATATCAAACTCACATAATTATTAACTATATGTTTAATTTAATAATTAAATATATTTACTAACCTATGATTTAATACTAATTTCTAACAATTTCCCTTTATTACGTCATATTCCTAAGGCTAACAAAGAAATAACTTCTCATGTGATCTAGGGCATACCCCACAATTCAACTTATCATACAATTAATCGATGAATTTGGACACACAAATAATTCATTAAGAAACATCCTTAATTCATGATACACTGCAATGCACACACATCTAATTAACAAGAACACACTCAGTTGTTCTCGACAAGTAATAATGGAAATGGCCTCACTATGCTTCTATCATGTCCGTATACTAACAAGTTATAATTGAATCAATTATGCATGATTCATATGAATGACATTAAAATATTATAAATCGATATAGATTAAATATATTTAAATAATGAATTAAACAATATCATATATTAATATAAATATAATATATATATTTATTTAAAATATATTATTAAATATAAATAACAAGTATAATTATTAATATAAATATAAATATAAGATATTATAATAACCATACATAACTATAAATATTATTAATTAAATATTATCATAATAAATATTATAAATTAATATAAGTCAAAAGAGGATTGATATCCTCTAACCTATGGGCGAATATAGAAAAGCCCATAAAAAAGTCTCCATGGTACTTAAGGTAATCGCTACGAACAAACTAATAACCTTTGTTTATATAACCAAAATTTATTAATGGGAAAGGCAGCGGTAATATGCCTCTTGAATGGTTGCCTCCCTTTATAAGAGATAAATGGAAGAAGAGAAGGGGAAGCATGGAATATATCTCATCATCATCAAATCATCGATACAGAAAAGAAATACACGGGAATGCAAGCAAATACAGTTTAAGAAATATTAATGGCATTTATAAAGTTCAGGCATGAATGAATCAATCAATACACAATAATAATCAGTCATCACTCCTCTCGGCGTAAGGCAGATCGAACAATTCAAGGAAAGAATTCAAATTACATACAATAAGAATATAATCAAAGGAACATTCAAGACAACAATACCAATCTAATAAATATATATTTATATCAGCAATTAGTATAGAGATTGCACATTCATTTGACCCAACCATCATCGGTGGCTCTATTATTAATCTTATTGAGTTCCTAGTATAGGAACAATAGCATAATCAAGAGAAATTCCATATTTCTTATAATAACCTTGTGTAAAAGCAAGGAACTAATTATATTGGTGATTGTAAGATCAATTATGCATCTTCGAATCATCTAAGTAGATGAATCTCATATTGGTATGATCTCTCTAACTCATACGATTATCCTTAAATAGTTATACTTACCTAACTCATGATATATGAGGGATGAGTGCGGCCTTGCCACATTCTTAATCTTTCTCCTTTGCCCCTATGACGACATTTGGGTTGTTAGGGACGTACGGTTTGTTATTATTATTATTATTATTATTATTATTATTGAGATGGCTCACACGATAGGTGACTGCCAAGTGGTGGTATTGTCGGGTGAGCATGAAACCCTTGGGCCTATGGTAGTGGAGTACAATTATCTGACGCTCTAAACGTAATATTTTCCCCTCCTCCATTAGGGTAGATGATTGGGCTAGATTAACAATCGGGCTCGACATCACCATTCCCAAAGTATATCATGAGGCAAAACATGGTTAAAGTATAAGTATGAGGAAATGCATTTGAATATATGTACTTGTTCATTATTATTGATTATGATCATGATATTACTAACCCCAATTATGATAAATGAATATATGTATTGATTTCATTATTGATCTTTAATATTGCTAATGTCCCTTTCTAGTAGTTATTCTTGTGTGCAGGCTAAGAAATCAAGAACATCCTAAAAGGGGACATTACAACTTCTTCAATGGAAATGGCCTCATTGGACTCATATGAGCACATACACACACAACTATTCATAACAAAATTCCATATGCAAATAGGAATGTATATATGTATTCACAAAACAAAGTAATTAGATTGGGCTCCACTATTTCTTCAAGTGATACCATACTCAAATCACAATGAAATTGGTCTTTAGTTGATCTAGGCTTACAACCTTTTTCTAAACTAAAATTGATACTAAGCCATTACTCAATCTCTGAGCTAGTAATGGACTTAAGATCAAAAGTTGTCCTCCATCCTCCTATGATCCCCTAACCTCCAGTAGTTTTTTGCTTCACTCAAGCAAGTCGATTAATAAGGTCATGTGGACCATAGAAAATGACATGAAGCACTTGAATGGTTCTAGCATATTGCCTAATGATATTGGCTATGTAATTTCTGGTACTTGGATTCTCCATTGATATGGGCTTCCCCGGATCAAAAAATGTTTATATGAGTGTCGAATACCACCACTAAAGCACCTCTTTAATAAAATGACAATTAAATCTCACTTTTCATAAGAGATGGAGTAAAATCCTTTTGCTAGATGATTTAGATTATATTTTAACACATATTGACAAAGTTTTGTAACCCACTTCCTAAATATAAAAAAATAAATAAATATTACCACATATCCTTAAACAAGATTTTAAATTTAAACTACACTACAAGAATACTAAAACAATTAATTCAAACCAGAGCTTAAAATATCCAATTAATTTGATTCAGCTTCCTTAGCTTCAGATATTTTAATTTTCCTACAGTTTAAATATATAACTTTATATTGAAAACCCTAATTTTATTTTATTTCAACTTATATGAATCTTTGTATTAATATGGGACGTTGTTGCTACTGGAATTTTGAACTGTTGGTCGCTTTCACGCTTTCACTCTCTCCTTCACGCCTCTTCCCTATTTGTATAGCACGAAACTTTTGTTGTTGTTGTTGTTGCTGCAAATCAGATCTTTTTCTTCCAGCAACCTCTCATATGGAACCTGTGATTGCTGCTATGAGTCAAAGATATTCTACACAAAAGAGGTCACGAGCAACAAACAATTTATTTCTTAAATCTCCTTATATCTCACACCAACCAAACACAAACTCCAGTTGATCAGTCCTTAATCTCATGGGTTCTGTCTTCCTCTCCACGTTATGATACACAGTGTAATCATGTATATAAATTTCAGAAGAAATATGTGTAGCTTTCATGTTGTCGTTGCACCATAACTTCTGAAAAACACCTGTCTTTGAATGCTGTAAGTTGTGCTCTCAGTGTTGCATTGCAGCACCACTTTTGCCTATGTTTAGACTTTGCAATGACTGCTCCTCCGAGGTACTTTACTTCTCCAATTGAAATGCTCTCTCCACAGCCACATCTAAACTCCTCGCAAGAACTTCTAGATCACATTTTATTTGTTGTTCTATTTCTTCACAGCTAGCTTCAACAATGAAACAAAACAAATTTTTTATTTGCAAGTGCTTTGGCTACATTCTTTTCACACCTACTAGTTTCCTTAATACTCTTAGCTTTGAATTTATTTTTCTCTCAACAGCTCTGGTACCATTTTACAATTTTGCAATGCATATACGAGGATCTTATTAGTGATCAAACAAGAAATATTTACACTATTATTTATTTGAGAGTCTACACCCTATTTTCATATTTCTTATATATCTCAACCTATTGTAACCCATATGAACAACTTCTTAGGATAGATTAACCACTAACAAATCATAAGATTAAATAATATTGATTTAATCTTGTGTCAAACTCATTAATTATTTATTATTTATATTACATTAAGTTTTAGGATGGGGATGATAGAGAACAAGAGGACACATTTTTGGGACTTTTTTTGGGAGGCCTTTTTTAGGGGATAACTATTAAAAAATAAGGAAATTTTACATATTCATATCATAACATTGATAAGGCATTCATCGTATACATTATAGAACCTTAATTCATAACATTAGAGTTGAATTGAGATTTCACGACAAATAAATTAACAAAATTTAATTGCTTTAATTGTCAATGTGCTTATATATTATATAAAAATTACAACAAAATGCCTAAAGGCTGCAAGTTTCAACTATAAAATGACAAAAACATAGAAAATATGTCGCTGCCCCTAATCAACATTTGCTATGGAATCTAAGTCTCAATCACTGCCACTATAAGGGACAACCTCATCCAACAGAACCCCAACCAATCCCTTCCATGTCTCCTCCCAACTTGTGTGGCATCTTCGGGATGAACATCCCAACGTGCGACTAGAGTCTATCAATCTGGAAGTTGTAAGGCACTATGCATGGCCACCAACTTCTGTGATCATCGAAAGTTAAGCCTATTCCTCTTGATTGGCTATATGAAGTTGTAAGCAAGGTTGGGGCAATGCCTCTTGCAAGGGTTTGGGGTTAGCACCTCCAGTGGAGTTGAGGGACAGTGTCCTTCATGGGGTCTGGGCATAGTACCTCTAGCACGCTCCCTTTCGCAATACAAGGTAGGGTCGAGGGGTGAAGCCTCAAACACCAAGTCCAAATCAAAGCCTTTGAGACCACACAAACCTTCAATGCATGTGTCATTTTTCATAATTTTATTGCTTTTAAGTTAATGACATAGTTTTGATGCTCTCTTGTATTCTTCTCATTGTTGTTCTCCTCTTCTCACAATTATTCTCCTTCTTTGTCTTCTTCTTCGCAATAAGAAAAATGACAAAATTATTTTTTTTGTTTTTAGTTGTTAGTATATTTTTTTAGTTTAGGTTGGTGTAAAGGGGTGGAAGGGGTCCTTGAGGGCCTTGCTATCCCTTTTTTTCAACATTGTGTTTTTCTTAAATTGCATTTTATGTTTATTGAGTTGTAAGGGATGGCTAGCCGTCTCCTATCATACCCTACCATACTTAGAAAAAAAGTGTTATGATCCTAATGTTATATATTCCTAATTATAATAAAGATAAGCACTTGTGGCATGCTTAACCTTAATAGTTTCATTTATTAGTGTTAGTTATTCCTTAAACTAACTTAATTAAAATGATATTTAAACTCATTTATTAATATATGATTTAATACTAATTTCTAATATTTGAGATTTTGGATATAATGGAGAAGACCAATTGTACTCCTAATGTTATTACCTATTCTACCTTGATGGGTGGTCTTTGCTAGGTGGGGAATTTAAAGGAAGCTTTTAAGGTTTTTGAAGAAATGTTGGTGAAGGGAATTGATGTTGATGCTCAGGCTTATGATGATTTTATTAATGGGTCTTGTGGGAATGGGGATGTCAATGGGGCTAAGAAGATTTTTTTATTTTATGAAGAGGAATAGGTGTAGCCCTAATTTAATGAATTTTACACCTCTTATGAAGGGGTTGTGCTAGGATGGGACGTTAGAGGAGGCTTTGTGAGGTTTTTGATGAAATGAAAGTTGCCAATTGCTTGCCTGATGTTGTGACTTATACTGTATTGATTGATGACTTTTGCAAAGTGGGTAGGCTTGAGGAAGGCAAGAGAATGTTGGTGAAGATGAGGGAAGGCGAGTGTGTGCCAGATTCAGTTACTTTTAACATACTAATTGGAGGCTTCTATAGGGCTTCTAAATTTGAGAAGGCTTTAGCGGTCCTAGATGAGATGTCATCTTGTGGATGTACCAAAATTTGATGACCCATAGGTTTAATTTGGTTACACTCTGCCCGCATTTGCAAGACCATCAAGCAATGCATTCGAGGAACCAGAATGTGGCATGAAGCCTCTCTTGGAAATCTCATCCAAAATCTCCAGACCTTTCTTAACTTCCCATTCATGTCAAGGAATTTTTTTATAACGGTTATCTATTCAAAGGTGCTCTATAAGTAAAATTGTATATAAACCAATCTACTTAAAATGTCTCCTTTCATGTGATATGTAATCTTTTTAAAATTTTAAATGTGTTTTACAAAAAATATGCTTAAATACGATTATACGGCCATCAAATAAAAAAACTTTTTTCTTTAATAAAAATAAAATAAAAACATTTTACTAATTTATATAAAAAAATAAATACAATTTACTACCTTAAGTAAAAAATATACATTGACATAACTTTAACTTTTTAATCATAATAACTATTTTTTATAAAAATCATGCCTATCAAAAATATATATAAATATGTATTAATTAAAAAACTTTTAGATTAATAGAAAAATAACACTATTGTTTAAATTCATTATTATTTTTTTAAATTAATTTGTTTTGGAACAAAGTTTTGATCAAAGTCAAGGAGCTTGATACAAGCAAGAGCTTCATGAAATTGAAATGAAGAGTTTTGCATATTTTGATTTTGTCAATGGATCACATTCAATAAGAGCAAAATAATGGATCCAAAGTGTGATTTGAAATATTGAGGAAATCAAAATGCACACGAGTTTTTTTAAAAAACTTATCATTTCAATTCAATGAACTGTGGAAATTTGATGTATAATAAGAATTTCATGGTTAAACTCAACTTGTAGATTTTCACTTGAGAAATAAGTTGTACATTTGTTTTAAGGTGCTTGTATCTAAAGCTTCTAAGAACAAGATGTTAGGCATAATGTAGAGCGAAAGATGAAGTTGAAGAATAGAAAAATTAATCCAAGTGCAAAGAAATAGCAAAGGCAAAGTCACAATCAACACATTTTTAGGGAAATTGGTGGAGGCGGGTGAGCGAAGTGGATGACAACTAGTGCAAGAGGGCAATTGATGAATGATGTGTTCAACTAACTTCAAACTTATAAAAAAATTAATGATATTAAAATTTCAAATGTTGTGGCCAAATGAACACAATATACCTAAAAACCCTAAAATACAATATTTCTAAAACATCAAAATATTTTCTCCAATATCCTCACTATCTTCACTCCCTCACACGAACATAGAAAGCTTGGTTAACAGATCATAAATTATATATGGTGCAAGGTTTTTAGAATCATAATTTTGGGATCTACGAAAAGGAATTATGGTGATATGGAAATAAAATAAATGGAAAAGAATGAAGGGGAGGTTTAAACAATGAGAGGGAGAGAGAGAGCACATGATTCCAAGTGTAATGTATAGAGTGAAAGATAAAGTTGAGAAAGAGGATAATTTATCCAAGAGCGGAGAAGTAGCAAAGGGAAACTCACAATTGACACATTTTTTAGGGAAATTGGTGGAGGAAAGTGAGTGGAGAGGATGGCAATAGGCATGAGAGGGTAGCAAATGAATGATTTGTTCAACTAGCATCAAACTTATTCAAAAAATGGTATTAAAATTTCAAGTGTTGCAACCTTAAAATGTGATATTTCTAAAATGTTAAAACATTTTGTAACAATATCTTCACTCCCTTGCACGAACATAGAAATCTTGGTTAACAAGTTAGAAATTATATAAGGCGCAAGGTTTCTAGAATCATAACTTTGGGAATAAAGAGAGAGGGTGGGGGCAGAGATAGAGAGGGAGATATATATATAAATATATATATAGAGAGAGAGAGAGAGCATGGTAGAAATAGAGATAAGAGATATAAAGGGAAAGAGAGAAAAAAGAGACTAACTTTTGATTAGTTGTTTCATGCCAACAATCTAAAGATGACATGTATCTGTAGGGAGCTATGCTCAAACTAGCACATCATTTGCTTAAGGACCCAATAATTCACCTTTAAGACCCCTTTGGTGTACCCATTGCACACTAAAGTTTAGAATAACAAGAGGGCCCAACCCCTTATCCAACGATTATGAAAAACTTATAACATCATCCCGACCATCCTTTGGTAGCACCTCCATAGGAATAGAGATCATTCAGATCATATTGCAGTTGTTGTATAGAGAGCATTTATTGTTGGCTTCCAATATGTGTGATGACAAATCCATCGAAGATGAGTTTCTAGGCGAGTTATATCATGGGATTAATTGTTACTTTTGGGTTTGTAGGTGTCAAAACAAGTTAATGTTTGTGCTCTTTGGAGGTTAATAATGAATTAACCTTAGTTAGCATTGGTCAAGTAGGCAAAAAAGAGAGATCAAACAAAGGTTGGTGCAAACAACATATAACCAACAACAACAAAATAATTCAAACATATTAAAACTTTAAAAGATACATCTAATGAATTCTATAATTTCTTCTAAAAATTATCAGCGTGCCCGTTGAACCTATGGGTCCAATTGCTAATACTAATTTCTAACACATTTGCAAATAGTTGCACCTACAATATCACCCTAACCTTAAAGGGAAAAAAGTATTAAAAAAACAGGAGTGAAAGTCAAATTGGCTCTAGAAATCCTACCAGAAAAAGGCTGGCCAAAAAATTAGAAGTGGAGGTGCGAGGGTGAAGATGGAGGTAGAGAAGTGGCAACCACCTAAGGTCAAGGCTAAAACTAAAATTAGCCATGATTCTCAAGGTTAGATTTCACAACCTTGGGATTAAACTGAGCTGATTTGAAGGTTTTTGTTTTGCAAGATATAGGGGCTACGAATTCAAATGAGGAAGGGAAAGAGTGGTTCACATGGTGGAAGGTAGTATGAACCTTGTAGATATAGAAAGGGAAAGTCAAATTGGCTCTAGAAATCCTACTAGAAAAAGGCCGGCCAAAAAATTAGAAGTGGAGGTGCAAGGGTGAATATGGAGGTAGATAAGTGGCAACCACCTAAGGCCAAGGCTAAAACTAAAATTACCCATGATTCTCAAGGTTATATTTCACAACCATGGGATTAAACCAAACTGATTTGAAGGTTTTCATTTTGCAAGATATAGGGGCTATGAATTCAGATGAAGAAAGGAAAGAGTGGTTCACATGGTGGAAGGTAGTATGAACCTTGTAGATTCGTAAGGGATTGAAGGAAAATTAGTTGAAATAACATTATTTTCTGGGAAATTAATGCAAGAGAGTGTGTTTGGCCAACACATTGCTGAAGGTATTTTATATACTCCTCCACTTGCAGTTCAACTTCGTCTAAATATTCTAGAAGAAGAAAAGGAAGTTCACTCACAGTTCAAATTTGTTAGAAGGAAAATATTAGACTTCAAATCCAAAGGGCCTTCCTTTACCCATGTGCCACAAAAGCAATGAACATGAAGTGTGTATAAAATTCTCTATTTAAACATCATCCACTTCAATGGTCAAATAGTCAATAGTAATTTTACACCTCATCCACAATAAAAGGTGGTAAATATTTATCCTTTTTTTATTGGTTGAAATTGACTTTTGACTATTGAAGTGGATGTTATTTAAAAATAGCCACTAGCACTCTATTTAAATATCATCCACTTCAATGTTGAAACAGTCAATAGCAGTTTTACACTTTATTCACAATAAAAAGCCATAAATATTTGTCCTATTTTTATTGACCAAAATTGACCTTTGACTGTTGAAATAGATGATATTTGAAGATAGCCTAGAAACAATAAATGCAACAAACTGCTAAATGATGCAATTAAAAGTATCAACTTCTTGAATTTAGGTAAATGTCCCAAATTAGTCAATGAGGTAGTGGATGGGTGGATCATGTCGTAATAGCTATGACTAACCTCACTAGTCACTAAGCTCATGAAAACCTAAAATGCAAAGATAATGTTTGTGTAAAAGAACAAAGTGCTCAAGCTGAGGGATGAAATAAAAGTCTTAATTTTGGGATTACAAGAGTACAGAAAAATTGTGAAAGAGGCTCTTAAAAAAAAAAAAGTTAGGTGAAACTTTATTTAATTGGCCTACATATCAAAAGGAAGGTCTTATAGAGATGAAAAAGATGTTGGATGCTACGAAGAAGAGCTAATTATCCATTGGGAGGGGTTCACTTGGTGCAACACAATAGGAAGCCATTAAGAAGCAAAGGGAGGTTCAAAAGGTTATGTTCAATGCATCAGGGAGAGAATGGAGCGAGAATGGATGCATATGTTGGTTCTCAACCACAAAGACATGCATAGCAACTACGTGCAAAAAATGTTAGAATATTAAGGTTTACGTTAATAAAGTCACCTGAGTGACTTGTAGTTTATTATGGTATTAAATAATTAATTGTATTCTTGTAAGATGGCAATTGGGGAAGTTATATTTGAAAGGCTTTATAAAAGCCATATTGTATTGTTATCCTCGAATTCAGCTTGCTCAATTTGTGGGATAACCCCTACGAAACTTGTCTGTTTCATAGCCCATGTCCTCTAAGCACATGAATCGAGACATTTCTAGGTCGTCTCAAGCGTGGTTTGATCCCTCAAAAAATCTTTTCAATTCCGATCATAGTCTATTTTAAATATTTTGTAAGTTTTTATTTTTCTAGTGTTAGTCATTTTTGAGACTTTGATGTAATTGCGCTGAATTTCTGCGCACTTGCATGTGTTATGTAAATGCAGGAAAAAATTGCAATTGCATGAAGGATGTAATTGCGGAAAAAAATTCTGCAATTACACTCCTACAATGGCACGCTTGAACATTAATGATAGTTTGTTAAAAAGATTTGTCAAATCTTCTTTTGCTTTATCTTTGCATTCTGTTTCTTTTTTCCTCATTTTGTTTGTTGTGCGTCATTATTCCTGCCACCTCTATGCCCTAGGCGTCCAAGATCAATGTGAGCCTACTTCCGTTTTCGGCTTTGTGTTCATCATCGATCACGGGTATGTTATAATTCCTTTCCTCTATATTTCATGTTTATCTCTATGTTGTATCTCTTTATTGTTTGTTTTTTGTTTCTTTTACCCTAGTTTCTGTATGTGTTTGAAACTAAGGTTGTTTTTCCTTTTTCTTTCGTGAGTTTTGTTTCAGGATGTTGTTATGTCATTTTTGGCATTCATTGTCTTGTATCTGTTTTTGAAACCCTAATCTAGGTGTTTTGTCTAAGTATTTGAAACCTTGTTGTATCTTTGTTTCCCTATGACTTAATGCACGATCCTAAGCAGGATGTCGTGCGGGGTATGATCCCCGTACAACATCCAAGTTCAAGATGTTGTGTGTGGATCAAACCCCGCACTACATCCCAAAAGAACTACACACGTGTGCACATGATTGAAGATGTCTGGGTAGAATGCAGAACGGATGAAGATGTAAGAAGAATGGATTATACCCAACTCTATCTAGATCAAGTAAGAAACTTCCAAATTGATGATATACCAGAAGATATGCTAGATGAGGGAGATATAGTAGAGGTTGTTTATGTGGGCAACAAGATTGTTGATACCCCTCTACCTGCAATTCAATGGTCACACAAAGAGATGACCTCGGTTATGAAAAGGTTTCAACAAATTCTTGCCAATACAATTGTTTGGTTGCAAAGGAAAGGGATAAAAGTAAAACGTTTCAAAATAGATTCAGAGGAGGAACAAATAGAAGGCCCTATAGGGAGGCAAAAAGAACTAAGGACAAAGAATAAAGAAGATACTCCTTCTGGTGATAAGAGGCTGAAGTTTGTTTTCAAAATAGGAGATAAGGGACAGAGGAAGGAAAAGGAAGGAACATCTGCACGGCCAGATGTCGAACAAGAAGAGACAGTTGAAGAGGAGTTACAAGAAAAACCAATCAATTCACAAGTTGAATCTACTCAGGTGACACCCCACCATTCCTCTCCTTTGGTTTCAAATGTTCAAACTCCTAAGACTCTTGTGTCATCAAGTGCACAACAATCACCATTTGTTCCGGATAACCCCCAGTCCCCTAATATGTCTATTCATTATGTGCATTCATCTCCATCTTCTCCTGGCAATGAGTCTTTGTTTTATCATCCCCTTGATAATATTGATAATGTTTTTGGTTCTCTTTCATCTATGCCAAGTTTGTCTGATGTTCCTATATCAATGAGTGATCCAATAACACAATTTGAGTTTGAAAAAATTTGGGCCTCTACCTCTTCCCAAGTGAATGTTGATGTCAATCCTACTGTCATACAAACACAAACTCCACCAATTGTCACTCATACTCCACTTGTGTCTGTATCAGTACAAGATCCTCCCATGCCACCTATGTCACAAGAGTCTATCATTCCTTCTACGTTCTCCCAAGCCATGACTACAGAAATAAGAGGTGATACTTTTGTCCTTCCACCATGGCTAATGACCCAAAAGTCAAAAAGAAAGAAACAAGATTTGCCACTAAAAGACTTTGATTTTGGTCAGTTAGTTCCAGTCAAGTCAAAGGCAACCAAAAAAGCCAAGACTTGGTCTAGGGTGCTTGTTGATACATCAGATAACAAATATGTTGAGGTAGCGATGCCTCCACCTGACAAGAGCATCACAGAAATTCAGGCTGAAGACTACACTATAACAAGAGTTGAGTTTGGTAAGCAGACACATGAGAGTGCAAAGGAAGATTTTTTGGCACAATTGTCTGCATTGCTAGATAGGTATGATCGAGATAAGGTAATCAAAGACCAACTCAAGGTGCAAGTAGATCAACTGAGATCAGGTCTTCTGAAGATAACTCAGTCATCATAACAGGTTGAACCTATTAAGACTAGCACAAATAATGAAGCTTTCCAGAAGGCTGAAAGAATTGTTGCTAAGGGGCAAGCAATTGATGCTTCGATTGACAGAGTACTTGCCCAAGGTTCGCAGCTTATAAAGTCATCCATTAAACTTTATAATGACTTGGGTAAAGTGGGAAAAGAAATCAACCAAACACTTGAGATCCTTTCTCAAGTTATGTAGCTATTTGAACAAGACTTAGATTCATGGAATAAGCTGCGGAAATTCAAAATTAAAGTATTGGTTGAAAATGGGGTAATTCTAAACAGGAAAAAATATGTGGAGTACAGAGAGGCCATGATTCACAAGAAAGATATTATTGAAGGCCTGATACAAGATTTGAAGAAAGATCTAGAAAGGGGAGAAAATAAATCTCTGGATGTTTCTGACGAGTTGGCTGAGCTTCCATTCCACATATTAGATGATACCCAGCAACCACTCCGAGAAGATGCAGTTATTCAGGAGTTCACCAACTTGATACAAATAGAGGTAGAAACAAAAGTCTTCACATTGGCTTCACTTGACAAGTTGGCAGAATTTCAAACAACTTTGAATAGGCTACAAAAGATATTGAATAAGCAAAAGAGTGTGCCCAACACCCTCACGGATTCCATCACCTGAGTGCTTACCATCTCCAAGGATACACCGTGGCCTGATAGTAATGAAGTCTAGGCTACCTTGAAGAGATATGAAGATTTTTTGGAGGACCAAGATGATGAAGAAGTGCCCAAGGACACTTAGTTATTTTCCCATGCTTTAGTTATGTTTTTAGTAATTTGTAGTTGACAAACTCCATGTCATTTTGTAAAATCAGATTACATGAAGTTGTGAGACAGAGTCATAAGTCAATTAGGACTCTAATTTTGAATAAGTTAAATTATTTGTTATTTCCCTATTTTTGGTCATAGCCTCTCCCTATAAATAAAGAGGGGCTCTGATGTAAAGATTATCTTTTAGTTATTGAAGCGAAACTCTGCCAAATTGAAGAGCATTTTGAAACTTTGAGTTCAAGTGTAAATCATATTTTATCAATAAATAGAAAAGCAAGTGGCCATTCAAACTTTGTTTTGGAATAAACTTGTGGTGTATTGGAGATGTTCTTAAGTCTTTTCTCTTGTACTTTCTTATACATTTGATCAAATTGTAGTGTGAGTTTGGATAATTTGGGAGATGTCTAAAGCTGATTTTGGAGACTTTGTGCTACAACATTATCTTTGGGTTTATGTTTTATGTTCGTAAGTAGAAGCTATTAGAAGACTTTGAGCTGCTAGCTATCTTCTGTGTTCATTAATCTCATTATAGCATACGGTGGAGACTTTGGGCTACACCCCATTCTATACGTTCTCAACTTCAAGTTAGCGAAAGAAGCAACAAAAGACTTTGAGCTTTTGTGGGTTTCTTGGTATTAACTCTTTCTGGTATCACTTTGAGTATTCCTACATCTATTCAATTTGGATATTGGTTATTATTGTTCCAACAAGTAGTTTTCAATTTATCTCACTTTGTAAGAATCAAGGATTTGATATTGAAAGTTTCTAAGTGAACGTCTTTTTCTGAAAAAAGAGAAATAGATGATATAGCAACATCCACGGGTTAATTTTTAGTGTAAATAATCCTAGTTAAGTACTTGTTGATTGTAGTGGGCAATAAGAAGGGAGCCTCCCCTTTCTGAGGGGAGAGATTATATCTCATCACACTATGGTTGATATAACCATTTTGTTCTCAATTAGTTGATAAAAAATATTCACTCAACAGTTTTTGGCAACTCTACTAGGGAAGAATACACAACCAAGAGCCTCTCACCTTTGGTTGAAGTATACTAGCCTTATTGTTTGTAATAATTTTATTATTTCTAATCTATTATTTGTTAAGATTGCACTCTAGCAAAACAAAGGTACACACGTAGCAAAAGAGCTCAAGGACTCATGGATCCTATTTTTGAATTGATGCAACAGCACAACTTTGACCTTTTGCATGCACGTACGAGATCTCCTCTTTTGTGTACAAGGAGTTTTCCTCCTGTCAACGCTAGGTCTCTTATACTGAGTGAAGCTTCAAGTTCTAGTAGAGTTCTACTTATCACACCAGTTCAGAGGTTTGTTATTCCTTCGTTCAACCAAGGAAGAATGGTTGTTCTAGGTCCATGGGGTAATGCCTTTGGGCCACTGAACTTGGCTCCACCATCACATGAACTACCTCATGGTTCACATAAGAACTTTCCCAAGTTCTACGGCGATGGTAAACAACACCCTAATGAGCATATTATAGCTTTCTATATTGCATGTGGTGTTCTCAAAGTAGAACATGAAGATGTAACCATGAGGTTGTTTGTTGAAACACTTCAAGGAGTGTCTGTCGATTGGTTCTATCATCTTCTAGCAAGAAGTATTACTGGTTGGAATATACTTCAAACCAAATTTGATGCAAGGTTCAAACCAGTTGAAGATGCACATGCTTTATTGGCTTAGCTTACCCAGATAAAAAAAGACCACATGAACCCATGCATGAGTTCATAGCTAAATTCAATAAGCTGACAAATAGAATTCCAACTACTACTCAACCAACAGCTAAAAATCTGAAATGTTTTTTCATCAACACTCAGTTGCCTAAGATAAGTTTTCTCCTGAGAAGGGCAACCCCAGTTGATCTGGCAGCTGCCCAGAGCCTAGCTACCAAGATTGAGGATGATTTAATTCTTGCTAGAAAAATAAGAAAAGATCCAAATAGGTCCAGAGGGTAGACTTCCTTGATTGCACCTTCTACTAGTACCACGAATCCCATGGTACAAAAGCTAGCCAACGAGTTGTTGGCTCTCAAAAAGATGTCTCAGAGTTTGTCTATTCCCTCCTATAAAGACATTCCAAGGAGAACGTACCCAAATGCTCCTAACTATCAAGGCAATGCTACAAGGAATCAAAACCAAAATAGGCTTCCCCCACCACAAGGAAGGCTTACTTTAGAAGCACCACCTATAAATGTAGCAGTGGGTTATTATGAATCAGATCAAGATAATCTCCCTCAATCAGAACATGATCAGAAAGATGATGCTAAGCTCTTCATGGAGGGTGAAGAAGAGTTAGTTGGTGACTCTAATATCGGGTTTCTCAATTATGAAGAAGAAGTTGAACAAGAAGAAAATGCATATGGTGAGTCTTATGTTGTTTTCACCCGTTCTCAGAATCAGCTCAATCATCCTCATGAGGTTGATAGAGCCAAGTCAAATGATGATCCACGGTCAGAAATCACAATTCCAAAAGGGGGACTCCTTTACCAGTTCAATCAAAAGGCTTGGCGGGAAACAAGCAAGTACACCAAATCCTCTTGTTTCTTCTTCTACATCTAAAACCAATGCATCTAGTCCAAAACCACAAGCTGAAATTCCCATGTCTTCTTTAGCAAATCCCTATCAAACTTTTGATATTATAGACCATGCTAAGAAGACCAAAATTCAAATGTTGGAGGTTGAGTATCTTCAAGCTAATCCCGAACAGTTTGAAAGATTGGCTAAATTTGTCAAGACAAAGCTGCCCCTATTAGCCAAGATTCTTCCAAAACTACCCATGTTGCTACTAAAGAAAGACTTACCCAAAGCAACTTAGTTGCCACTCCTTCCTCTGCTGCTGGAAAAATAGAACCATTTTATATCTCCTTGCTTGTTAATGGCCATAAACTCAATAATTGTGTCATAGACCCTGGTGCTTCTGATAATGTGATGCCCGCCAAAGTAGACAATGCTTTGGGGTTAACATTGATGAAAACTTTTGGCCATTGTTTCTCTATAGAAACTAAAAAAATACCCCTCATAGGGCAAATTAAGGATGCTCAGTTTGCATTCGTTGCCTTCCCTGAAAAGAGGATTAAAATGAAAGTCTTGGTAGCTGATGTCCTTGCTTCATATGGCATATTGCTGAGGCAGAATTTTTTTAAGGATGTTGGTGGTGAGATCAACATGGATTGGTCTGAAGCCAGGATACATATCAAAGGTGTCATGTAGAAGCTTCTTCCAGAAAGAGAGGCTAAGTACACCGTAACAAAATCTGAAGATCCAAAGGTTCAAATTCTTTTTGAGTCATCAGGTATGGGTACTTATTTCTTGACTACCGATGAGATTTTTGAATCATCAGTGCATCCTAGGTAATTGAAGATTCATCATCTTCAAGTGAAGAGAACTTAGACTTCAAAACTGCTAAGGTAGGGAGTTCAAGAGATGTTTGGACTTTGGAATTTGATGGCAATTGCTAGTCCACTGGATCCAGAGCTAGGATAGTCCTCATATCCCCTGAAGGAAATGTCTTTCCCTTTTCTTTCAAGTTACAGTTTGACAACACTAACAACAATATTGAATACGAAGCTCTGTTGTTAGGGATGGATGTTGCTCACAAGAAAGGAATAAAAAATCTTCATGCGCATGGTGATGTCGAGCTAATTATTTGTCAGGTAAGAAACCTTTACCAAACAAACAATGAAAGATTGAGGCATTACCACAATCGTGTTTGGGATTGCATAGAAGATTTTGATGCTTTTAACATCTCTGTGGTTCCAAGGGAATACAATGACAAAGAAAATTCTTTGGTTGTATCGGCTACCATCATGGTTCCACATAAGGATTTCAAGGGGAGTAAGTATACCATTGAATTGGTTTTTCGACCACATGTTCCTGACAATTCTAATCATTGGTAAATCTTCAATGATGATAACCAAATTATTGACTTTTTAGAAAAGGCAGAGAATTTCAATGAGTTGTACTTTGAAGGGAGTGATTCTCCTCCTCAGGAATCCATCTCTGAAGTGAATTAAGAAACTGGTGAATAAGTACTAAAGCTGAAAGGGAATAAGATTCCCAAAGGTTTGGTCTCTCTGGAAAAACTTTTTGATAAGCATGATCGCTATTCAAATGGCAGCAACAATCTGGATCAGATTCATCAACTGAGGTTGAGCAAGTTAATCTGAGTATGGAAAGTGATCCCAAGTAGTGAATATTGGGAAATGCTACACTTTGGAAGAGAAGAACAAGTTTGTAACACTTTTGTGTCTGTACATTGATGTGTTGGCATATTCATATGATGACTTGAAGTCTTTTCATCTGAAAGAAGTTCAACATGAGATTCCTCTCAAGTCAGGATCCTTGCCTCACAAGCAAAAGCAAAGGAAGTATAATCTAAAAATCTCAAGTACCATTCTTGCTGAGATTCAAAAAATGCTTAATGCTAGAATCATTTTCCCTATCCATCATTCAACATGGATAGATAATATTGTTCCAGTGAGAAAGAAGAATGGGGTAGTTCTACAAATAGTGACAGGTTCAAAAATGATGTCTATGTTAGACGGCTTCTCAAGATAGAATCAGGTGGAAGTTAGTGAAGAAGATCAGCATAAGATTGCTTTCACCACTCCATGGGGTACTTTTGCAAATCGCATAATGCCTTTTGGATTGATCAATGTTGGTGCTACCTTTCAAAGAGTTATGGACCTAGCTTTTTATGATGAAATGGGTAAGTTCATTATTGTTTACCTCAATGATTTGACTATCTTTTCATAGAACCATCAAGATCATTCTCATCACTTAATGCAAGTTTTGGAAAGGTGTTGTCAGCATGGTATTGTTGCAAGTATGGGCCTAACCGGTGTTGTCATTGATGTCAACATACTCATGTTGCATTAATGAGAAGGATTGGATGAGCTGTGTGCTGAGGATATTGAGAAAATTAGTCTCAAGCAGGAACAGTGAAGAACAGTGATGACAACAAGGTAAAAGTCCAAGATAGGTTGAGGATCAGAGGATGCGGTTTAAAGGGTTTGTAGATATAAGTCTTGAGATGCTCCAGGCAAATTTTTAGAGGTCCGCATGAAGATTGGAAGAAGTTATGGTCGCTCAAGTAGAACCATTCCGACAGGTGTTCAGAGGTGACAGAGTGACATAGATAGGTCCGGTGAGATCCAGAAATGCATTATCCCATTTTACGGATTTGAGGAAGTGTTGAGAATGTCCTTGTGAAGTGTTAAGTTGATTGGTTCATGGTTTGAAGGTCCAGAAGAACCTATTCCTTTGTGATAGTGATGACAGACTGTGTTCTTGAGGTTCCGGATGAGGGAGAGAAGGATTCCAGTAAGCAGATGAAGTGCGGATGTTCTTGGTAATTTAGGAAAGTTTGTGGTGATCTGTGGATCGTTTCCAGTTCATGTTGGTGGAGGGCATTGAAGTTAGAGTGCGCATTTGAAGAATAATCACTGGATGATGGTGTTCTTCCTGAGACTGGCCGATCGGATGTATTACACGTCTTGCGCATGTTCTTGTAGATGTTTGCTGACTTAGATGATCATTCCTAAGTTGATGCCTTATATAAATAAGGATTACGAAGTCAGTTTGAACTTGCCTTTTTGTGTGGAGATGAGCGTGTGGTAACGAAGAGGAGAGCGAAAGGCAGAGCAGAAGTATTGAGCTTAATGGAACTAATTCAAGCATGGTGAAGATGCTATTCTCCAGTTCATGTATGTGATACTTATTTCTTTGTAGACAGTGTGTCTCTTGTAGGTAGTGAACCTCTTGTGAGCAGTGTGCTCGGGCAGTGAGCCCTAATTGGCATGTGCCATTTTGTTCTTTCTATTCTTCTAACAGAGAATACATTCTTGGGTTAATCACCCTGTGGTTTTTCCCTTAACCAGGTTTTCCACGTCAAAATCTTGGTGTCTCATGTGTTGACAAGTTTTTGCTTTTGATTTGAATGCATTATGTCTCATGTTTAATATACTGCTAACTAAGAGGATTTAAGTGTGTAAATTTGAGAAAGCTTTGCACAACTGATTCACCCCCCCTCTCAGTTGTGTGCCCTAAGTCTAACAATTGGTATCAGAGCTAAGTTCCTCTAAAAGGAGCTTAACCGCTTGAGGAGATCCAGGATGTCATCATACAAGAAGGATAGTCCAAAGTTTGATGGAACCAACTTTGCTCTTTGGAAAGGTCGCATGAAATGTCACTTGCAGTGTATGGGAATGGCGTACTGGTCCATGGTTACAAAAGCGTATGTACCTCCACAGGGTGGTCCGACAACCCTAAATGAAATCACAGATGCTGAAAACAATCTGCGGACCAAAGAGGCTCTTCTAAGCGCATTATCTAACTCAGAGCTCTCAAATGTTATTGACCTACCAACTGCCTTTGAGATTTGGAATAAACTGGAACTTTTGCATGAAGGAGATCAGTATGTTAAATGTGCAAGGTTACAGAGTCTAAAAGGGAAATTTGAAAAACTAAAGATGAGAGATGATGAAAATATTACCACTTTTATGCCAATAGTGAATGAGCTGGTTTGTGGAATTAGAAATGTTGGTGGAGTCTTGGATGAAAATGAGATTGTTGGTAAAATTCTCAGATCCCTTCCTACTTCTTACAAAATCAAGGCTACTGCCATTGAAGAATTCAGAGCCCATACAACTGTCACAAGAGATCAATTGGCTGGGAAATTGGCTGCATTTGAAATGACAGAGTTTGGAGATGACCCCCCCAAGACTGAATCTGTATTCAAAGCCAATGCCTCTGTTAAAGGTAAACAAAGGTTTGATTTGAGAGAGAATTCTTCAAGGAAATTGTCATGGTATGAAAAAGTAAGAAAAGATCTGGAAGAAGAAGTAGAAACTGCTCAACTTGAAGCCCTTATTGCAAAGAGGCTGCCAAGAGGATCCCGTAAGTATGAAGGAAAATTACCTTTTAAGTGTTTTAACTGTAATAAGATTGGTCATTTTGCCTCAAAGTGTCCGAAAAGATTTTTAAGGCAAAATCCTAACAAGCCAAGGTTGCAAAAGAACTGTTACTATGTTCATGAAGAAGATGATAATGAAGGAGTAACAGATGATAAATCAGAGACTGGAAACAAATTAGGAAATGAATGGGTGTTTATTGCCATCAAGGAAGAAGAACCAATATCCTCTGTATCTGTCAATCATAAGGTTGTAGAAAAAGCCCTGGCTGCCCAAGTTGAAGAAAAGGATGATTGGGTCATTGACAGTGGTTTCTCTCACCATATGACAGGTGACAAAAATAAGTTCATAGATTTGGAAAGATATGAAGGAGGAGTGGTGAAGTTTGGAGATAATTCTGCTGGTAGAATCAGAGGAAGAGGAACTATTTCTTTTGATGGAAGGAACAAAACTAGTAATGTTCTATATATTGAAGGCTTGAAGCACAATCTTCTCAGTGTTGGACAGTTGGTGGACAGAGGCTATGATCTCTGGTTCAAGAATGGAAAATGCAAGATCTTTGAAAGCTCTGGAACAAAGATTGCATCCGGTACCCAAACTAAAGGTAATATCTTCCACTTGGTTGGCACTGATAAAAGTTGCTTATTTGTTCAAGTTGATCAGAGTTGGTTATGGAATAGGAGAATGTGTCATGTGAATTTTGATAATATCATCAAGATAAGCAATTCTCAGGTTGTAAGAGATCTTCCAAAATTGGTGAAACCTACTAACAGCTTGTGCAAGGAATGTCAGTTGGGTAAGCTGAGAAGAGTCACATTCAAAAGCAAGGAACTGTCTTCTACCGGATTATTGGACTTAGTTCACACTGATCTTTGTGGTCCGGCAAGAACCAGGAGTATTCAAGGTGATAGATACTTCATGTTGTTAATTGATGACTATTCCCGGATGATGTGGGTAACCTTTCTAAAGGAGAAATTAGAAGCTCTTGAGAAATTCAAAATATTCAAGGCTATGGTAGAGAATGAAACAGGATTAAAGTTGAAATGTATGAGGTCTGATAGAGGTGGAGAATTCACATCCGATGAGTTCATAGAGTTTTGTGAGAAACATGGAATTAAGAGAGTTGTCTGCTCCGATGACTCCACAGCAGAATGGAGTAGTGGAGAGAAAGAACCGGACCATCTAGGAAGCATCTAGAACTATGATAATGGAAGCAAATGTTCCTCAGATCAATTGGAGAGAAGCTGTTAGCACTGCAGTCTATACTCTCAATCGAATTCAAATCAGAAGCAATACCGATAAGACCCCTTATGAACTTTGGTTTGGCATTACTCCTACTGTAAGATATTTCAGAGTCTTTGGTAGCAAATGTTACATCAAAAGAGATGAAGATCTAGGCAAGTTTGATGCTAGAAGTGATGAAGGAATATTCTTGGGTTACTCTACTCAAAGCAAAGCATACCGGTGTTATAACAAGAGACTAAGAAAGATGATAGAAAGTACAAATGTGAAGGTTGATGAGGGAATAGAGAAACCCTCAAGGTTTTATGAATATGATGAAGATGATCAGAATGGTGTTCTGGTTCAAGGAGTTCAGTCCTTTTCTGAAAGTTAGATTCAAACTGATCCAGTAAATCAGGAAGAAGAGATAGGTCTGAATGAGATTGATCAAGAAGCAGAAGTGCAAGAAACTCCCAAAATTCCAAGGTATGTAAGACTGAACCACTCTGAAGATCAGATCATAGGTGACAAAAGCAAAGGTGTGCAAACTAGAAGGAAAATTGCTCAAACTTCAGATGAATATTGTCTGATTTCAAAGATTGAACCTAAGACAATAAATGAAGCCTGCAATGATGAAAACTAGACCAAAGCAATGGAGGAAGAGTTGATGCAAATTGAGAAAAATCACACTTGGGATCTTGTTCCCAAACCTAGAAACAAGAATGTGATTGGAACCAAATGGGTCTTCCGAAACAAACTAAATGAAGTTGGTGAAGTAATCAGAAATAAAGCCAGATTAGTCTGCAAGGGCTACTCTCAAATAGAAAGAATTGATTTTGAAGAAACTTTTTCTCCGGTGGCAAGAATTGAAGCAGTCAGATTATTTCTTGCATTTGCTGCCTTCAAGGATTTCAAGGTGTATCAGATGGATGTCAAGTCTGCTTTCTTGAATGGTGACTTAGAAGAAGAAGTGTACAATGAACAACCGGATGGATTTCAATTATCTGAGCATGGTGATATGGTCTGCAAGTTGAAGAAGGCATTGTATGGACTAAAGCAAGCCCCAAGAGCCTGGTATGAAAGATTGGACCAACATCTTTTGAAGATTGGTTTCAACAAAAGTACTGCTGACAATAACTTATATTTCAAAATTAATCATGAAAACATCTTGATTGTTGAAGTATTTGTTGATGATATCATCTTTGGAGGAAGAGATACTATGTGTAAAACTTTTGCCAATCAAATGAAAAGTGAGTTTGAGATGTTTATGCTTGGAGAAATGAATTTCTTCTTGGGTCTGCAAATTACTCAAACAAAGAAAGGAATCTTTATTTCTCAGACCAAATATGTGAAAGAATTGTTGAGGAAATTTGGAATGGAAGATTCAAAGCCAATGAATACTCCCATGGCAACCGGATGTAAGTTGAGAAAAGATGATGACTCTCCTAAGGTAGATCAGACAAAGTACAGATCAATGATTGAAGGATTGTTGTATCTCACTCAAACTAGACCAGATATAATGCAGGCTGTTGGTCTTGTTGCGAGATTCCAAGCTAATCCAAGAGAATCTCATGTCATGGCAATCAAAAGGATTTTTAGATATCTAAAAGGAACAGTTGAGTATGGTTTGTGGTATCCTCGAGATCATGATTTCTCTCTTCGTGCATATACAGATGCTGATTGGGCAGGAGATGTGGATGACCAGAAGAGTACCAGTGGTGGAGCTTTCTTTTTGGGAAAGAGATTGGTTTCTTGGCTAAGCAAGAAATAAGAGGCAATATCCCTGTCTACAACTGAAGTAGAATACATAGCAGTAGCAGGTTGTTGCACTCAAGTTTTGTGGATGAAGTAGATGCTAAGAGATATTAAAGTAGAGTATGAGGAGCCTATCACAATCCTCTGTGATAATTCAAGTGCTATAAGTATATCTAAGAATCTGGTGTTGCATTCAAAGACAAAGCATATATCTATCAAGTTTCACTTTCTGAGAGAGCAAGTGAATAAGAATGAAGTTAAATTGGAGTTTGTGTCATCCAAGGATCAGATTGCAGATATCTTTACTAAACCTCTACCTAAGGACTCTTTTGAGTACCTCAGAGAGAAGTTAGGGGTTATTGCCCCTCCGATGATGAACTAAGGTGCACTAATGTGCATCAGTCCGGTGGGTATCACAGTCACATCTTGTGATCTGGATTGATGTTGGGGAGCTGCTACTCAGGGGGAGTAACATGTATGAGTCTGAAGTGGTGAAATTGCAAGTATGTGCCCTTTGCCATTGATGTCAAAGGGGGAGAGAAGACATGTGAAAAACAAGTGGTTGCTAATCAAAGGAGGAGCGGTAAAGGGAGAGAAGACATGTGAATGGTTGTTGTTGATAGGGGGAGTTGTGACAGTAAGGAGAAGTTCTTGTCTTGATAGTTTTTCACATCATATGTTGCCATCAATGACAAAGGGGGAGATTGTTGCAAGTATGGGCCTAACTGGTGTTGTCATTGATGTCAACATACTCATGTTGCATTAATGAGAAGGATTGGATGAGCTGTGTGCTGAGGATATTACGAAAATTAGTCTCAAGCAGGAACAGTGAAGAACAGTGATGACAACAAGGTAAAAGTCCAAGATAGGTTGAGGATCAGAGGATGCGGTTTAAAGGGTTTGTAGATATAAGTCTTTAGATGCTCCAGGCAAATTTTTAGAGGTCCGCATGAAGATCAGAAGAAGTTATGGTCGCTTAAGTAGAACCGGTTCCAGCAGGTGTTCAGAGGTGACAGAGTGACATAGATAGGTCCAGTGAGATCCAGAAATGCATTATCCCACTTTGGGGATTTGAGGAAGTGTTGAGAATGTCCTTGTGAAGTGTCAAGTCGATTGGTTCATGGTTTGAAGGTCTGGAAGAACCTATTCCTTTGTGACAGTGATGACAGACTGTGTTCTTGAGGTTCCGGATGAAGGAGAGAAGGATTCCAGTAAGCAGATGAAGTGAAAATGTTCTTGGTAATTCAGGAAAGGTTGTGGTGATCTATGGATCATCTCCAGTTCAGGTTGGTGGTCCGCATTGAAGTTAGAGTGCGCATTGAAGAATAATCACTAGATGATGGTGTTCTTCCTGAGACTGGCCGACCGGATGTATTACACATCTTGCAGATGTTCTTGTAGATGTTTGCTGACTTAGATGATCATTCCTAAGTTGATGCCTTGTATAAATAAGGATTATGAAGTCAGTTTGAACTTGCCTTTTTGTGTGGAGATGAGCGTGTGGTAACGAAGAGGAGAGCAAAAGGCAGAGCAGAAGTATTGAGCTTAATGGAACTGATTCAAGCATGGTGAAGATGCTATTCTCCAGTTCATGTATGTGATACTTATTTCTTTGTAGACAGTGTGTCTCTTGTAGGCAGTGAGCCTCTTGTGAGCAGTGTGCTCAGGCAGTGAGCCCTAATTGGCATGTGCCATTTTGTTCTTTCTATTCTTCTAATATAGAATACATTCTTGGGTTAATCACCCTGTGGTTTTTCCCTTAACCGGGTTTTCCACGTCAAAATCTTGGTGTCTTATGTGCTGACGAGTTTCTGCTTTTGATTTGAATGCATTATATCTCATGTTTAATATACTGCTAATCACTAAGAGGATTTAAGTGTGTAAATTTGAGAAAGCTTTGCACAACTGATTCACCCCCCCTCTGAGTTGTGTGCCCTAAGTCTAACAGGTATTTCAATCAATCCAAAAAAGTCTATCTTTGGGGTTATAAAAGGCAAGCTTCTTGGACACATTGTGGCTAAAGAAGGTACAAAGATTGATCCTAAGTGAGTCAAATCCATCCAGAGTCTTACTTTGCCTTCAAGTAAGACATCAGTACATTCCTTCTTTGGGAAGGTGAATTTGCTACGCAGGTTTGTTCCAAATTTTACAAAAAAGACTTGTCATATTGTAGATATGATGAAGGGAAAATCTACTTTTTGTTGGAGTGTGGAAGGTAAAGAGGCTTTCAATGATATTAAAGAGGCGATAGCACATGCTCTGGTCTTATTTTGTCTAGATTACACCAAAGATTTTATCATGTACAGCTATGCTTCTGAGCATACCCTATCTACCATTCTGGTGCAACAAAACAAGGAAGGAATCGAATCTCCAATAGCATTCATGAGTTGTCCTTTGAAGACTCATGAGCTCAAGTACTCACCTATGGAGAAGCATGCTTATGCTATGGTAAAAGCAATTAAGCATTTTAGGTACTATATTCTTAACTCTCACACTATTGATTTAGTTCCTGATTCAACAGTCAAGTCTATCTTGACTCAACAGGAGTTTGGGAGTAAAAGGGGTAATTGGATTGCTAAGATCCAAGAGTACAACATGGATATGAGGCCCACCAAGTTGGTTCGTGGGAAAGGTTTGTGTCATTTGATCACTGATAACATACCTGTAGAGATATTTGATAATGAGGAAGAGAATACTGAGGTACTTCCCACCGTCCTGTTTATAAGTACGATGGATGAATGGTATTCAAATATTGCACACTTCCTTACATATGGAGAGTGTCCTAATCATTTGCCATATAAGGATAAAAGGACAATCAAACTAAAGGTTGCAAACTTTGTTCTATGGGACAACAGCTTGTACAAGAGAAGTATTGATGGAGTTTTTCTTCGGTGTGTTGACAAAATTTAGCAAGGTAAGTTGTTGGAATCCTTTCACAACTTGGCATGTGGGGGACATTTTTCAGCTCCAATTACTACTCACAAAATTTTGAGAGCAATGTACTACTAGCCCACACTTTTTTAAGATGCGTACAACTAGGTGCATAAGTGTGAATTGTGTCAATAGTTTGTAGGGAAATCAAAGTTGGTAGCTCTACCCCTCAAATCGGTGGTAATTGAGGAACCCTTTCAACAATGGGGTATTGATTTCATCAGAGCAATGAATCTACAATTAAGTGCAAGGCATAGTTATGTTCTCATGGCCACTGATTACTGTTGAAACTAGGACAGACAACTAAGAGGGGGTGAATCAGTTGTCACAAAAACTTTTATCCTTTGCTGTAATTAAACTTATTTACCACTTAATAATAGATGAATGATATAATCATGAAACCATGAATCAACAACACATGAGCAGAAACAAAATCAACATGCATAACACCAGGATTTTTACGTGGAAACCCGGTTAAGGGAAAAACCATGGTGGGGGTTAACCCACAGGATTTATTCTCTGTTAAAAGAATAGAAAATGGGGAAGGCACATGCCTTTAGGGCACACTACCCAGAGCTCATTGCTCAAGGAGGCTCACTACCTACAGAGATTTTTATAAGTTTATCATAGAAAGATTGAACTAGAAAATAACATCTTCTTCATGCAAAGGTCAGTTCCATTGATGAGCACAATACTTTTGCTCTGCCCCCTAAACACTTCTTTGCTAACTCCTCATCCTTTACTGCTCTTTCTCTTCTGCTCTTCCTCTTCTCTGCTCTGCTTTTCTTCCTTTCTTATGATCTTGTCATTTTCGCACGAGGATAATTTTCCACAACTCAACCACACGCATTTATATGCTTCATCAACCTTGGAATAAACATCAAGGTTGGCACTACAAATATTTGACTTAATACGAATCACTATATTGTCGGCCAAACATAGCTGGGATCCAAATCTTCCTCGAACAACATGCCATGCCTCAGAGAACTCTTAGATCATCTGCAACATGCATCATGCATCCGGTCGGCCAAGACTAGAAAGAACAGCAACACCCAAAAAGAAATCTTCATCCACGAGCTCAATCCTCAATGCGGAGCACCAACGTAATAGGAACCTAATTCAGAGACCACCACAAGCACAATGAAATCAATAGGAACAATCACACCACCTTAGATCACCAAAACCACTTGCACCTTCATCTAGGAACTCAAGAACACCAATTGTCATGACTATCACACTAGAAAGATTGCTTGCAGACCTCCAAACCATGAACTACTTGAGTTGAGGATACACACCGACATCCCAAACACACCTCTAGATCCACAGATCATAAGATTTCAATGCAGATCAATCTAGACCAGATTACTATCACTTTATCACCTCTGAACAACTACAAAACACAGTTCTACTTAGATGGCCATAACTTCGCCAATTCTCCATGTGGGCCTCTCAAATCTTGACTGGAGAAACTTCAGACAATCTTCTACAAACTCTTTAATCCACAAACTTTGATCTTCATCTTACTGGGAATGCGGAGCGAACTACTTCACTTGACCTGCACTGTCTTCACTGTCTCTTACAGAGAGATATGTAACTCACTTGTTTCTTCCAGAGAGGCTAATTTTCTCAATATCCTCAACATACAAGTCTTCTAGAATGGGATATAGTTGACACCAATAACAACAAGGATATGTTGACATCAATGACAACACTGATTAGGCACATATTTCCAACAATCTCCCCCTTTGTCATTGATGGCAACATATGATGTGAAAAACTGTTTCAACCAGCAAGACAAGAACTTCTCCTCCTTTCTCTTATCACACCTGCAACCACTTTCTTTACTGCTCCCCCTTTCACCATCAACTGCTTACTTCCAAGTTTTTCACATGACTTCTCTCCCCCTTTGACATCAATGGAAAAGGGCACATATTTGCAATCATTTCTTCCTATTTTTATTTCTTAATCCAAAATCATACTGACTACTCCCCCTAAGTAGCATCCCCTAAACACCAATTCGATCACAAGATATGACTATGAATTCCACCGGACTGATGCACCTTAGTTCTGAACAAGAGGGGTAATAACCCCTAGCATCACTCTGAGATACTCAAAAGTATCCTTCAGTAGAGGCTTAGTGAAGATATCCGCAACCTGATCCTTTGAAGAAACAAACTCCAATCTGACTTCATTCTCATTTACCTTCTCTCTCAAAAAGTGAAACTTGATGGATATATGCTTTGTCTTTGAATGCAACACCAAATTCTTTGAAATGTTTATTGCACTTGAATTATCACAGAAGATTGTAATAGGTTCTTCAAACACAACTCTGATATCCTTCAACATTTGCTTCATCCACAAAACTTGAGTACAATTACTTGTTGCAGCTATGTACTTTGCCTCTGTAGTAGATAGAGATATTGCCTCCTACTTTTTGCTCAACCAAGAAACCAATCTCTTTCCCAAGAAAAATACACCTCCACTAGTACTCTTCCTGTCGTCCACATCTCCTGCCCAATCAACATCTATATATGCATGAAGAGTGAAATCATCACCCTTAGGATACCATAAGCCATAGTCAGATGTTCCCTTCAAATATCTAAAAATTCTTTTGACTTTTACAACATGAGATTCTCTAGGATCAGCTTGAAATCTACCAACAAGGCCAATTGCATTCATAATATCAGGTCTGGTATGAGTCAGATAAAGTAGTCCTCTAATCATTGATCTATACCTTTTCTGACTTGCCTTAAGGGAATCATCATCTTTACTCAACTTGCATCTGGTTACCATAGGAGTACTCACTAGTTTTGAATCCTCCATTTCAAATTTTTTCAACAACTATTTCACATACTTAGACTGAGATATGAAGATGCCTTTTTCTGACTGAATGATTTGCAGACCTAAGAAGAAATTCATTTCACCAAGCATGGACATCTCAAATTCACTTTGCATCTAATCAGATATTTTTTTACACATATTCTCATTTCCACCAAAGATGATGTTATCAAAAAATACCTCAACAATCAAGATGTGTTCATGATCAATTTTGAAATAAAGATTAATGTCAGCAGTGCCTTTGTAAAGCCTAACTTTAGCAGATACTTATCTAATCTTGCATACCAGGCTCTTGGGGCTTGTTTAAGTCCATACAATGCTTTCTTCAATCTGCAGACCTTATCTCCTTGATAAGACAATTGGAATCCTTCCAGTTGCTCAATGTAGACTTCTTCTTCCAACTCTCCATTCAGGAATACTGAATTGACATCCATCTGGTAAACTTTGAAACCTTTGTAAGTAGCAAAGGCAAGAAATAATCTGACTACTTCAATTCTTGCCACTGGAGCAAAAGTTTCTTCAAAATCAATTCCCTCTATCTGAGAATATCCTTTGCACACCAATCTTGCTTTATTTCTCACAACTTCACCATCTTCATTCAATTTATTCTGGAAGACCCATTTAGTTCCAATTACATTTTTGTCTTTAGGTCTAGGAACAAGATCCCAAGTATGATTCTTTTCAATTTGCATTAATTCTTCTTCCATTGTTTTTACCCAACTTTCATCATTACAAGCTTCATTCATTGATTTTGGTTCAATCTTTGAAATCAAACAATACTCCTCGTGTTCTTCAACAATTCTTCTTCTAGTTTGAACACCTTTATTTTTATCTCCTATGATTTGATTTTTAAAATGATTCAATCTTACAAACCTGGGAATTTTGGGATTTTCTTCAACTTCTAATTCTTGAACTTGTTCCTCAACATCTGCATTGACTTCTTAAGTCATTGGATTCTTCGAAGTAAACTGAACTTGCTTTCCTTCATTTGGACCTTCATTTTGATCATCTGATTCATATCCACAAAACCTTGAAGGTCTCTCCTTGCTTTCATCAACCTTGACATTAGTACTTTCAACAATCTTTTTCAATCTCTTGTTAAAGCACCAGTATGCCTTGCTTTGATTAGAATAACCCAGAAATATTCCTTCATCACATCTTGCATCAAACTTGCCTAGATCTTCATCTCTTTTGGTATAGCATTTACTACCAAAAACTCTGAAATATTTCATAGAAGGAGCATTACCAAACCATAGTTCATAAGGTGTTTTACTAGAATTACCTTTGATCTGCACTCGGTTAAGAGTGTAGACAGCAATACTCACAACCTCTCTCCAATAGACATGTGGAACATTTCCTTACATCATCATGGTTCCAGCAATCTCTTGAATAGTCTGGCTCTTCCTTTCCACAACTCCATTCTGCTGAGGAGTCCTAGGAGTAGACAACTGTCTTCTTATTCCATGCTTTTCACAAAATGCATTAAACTCATCGGAGTTAAATTCTCCACCTCTATCAGATCTCAAACATTTTATCTTCACACAAATCTCATTCTCCACCCTAGCCTTAAACACTTTGAATTTGTCAAGAGCCTTTGATTTCTCTCTCAAGAAAGTGACCCACATCATCCGGGAGTGATCATCAATTAGCAACATAAAGTATATATCTCCTTGCAAACTCCTAACCCTGACAGGACCATAGAAATCAGTGTGCACAAGTTCCAACAATCCACTTGAATATTGTTCTTTACTTTGAATGTACTTCTGCTCTGTTTTCCCAATTGACACTCCTTGCACATGCTATTGGTAGGTTTCACAAGCTTTGGAAGATCTCTTACAGCCTGAGTAGCACTTATCTTAACAATGTTGTCAAAGTTTACATGACACATTCTCCTATGCCATAGCCAACTCTGATCAATCTAAGCAATCAAACAACTTTTACCAGTACCACTTAAATGAAAGATGTTACCTCTAGTCTGTGTACCGGATGCAATTTCAGTTCCGGAGCTCTCCAAAATTCTGCATTTGCCATCCTTGAATCAAAGATCATATCCCTTGTCAACCAACTATCCAACACTGAGAAGATTATTCTTCAATCCTTCTACATACAAGACATCATTAGTGTTATTCTTACCATTAAGAGAGATGGATCCTCTGCCACGGATTCTACCAGCTGAATTGTCTCCAAACTTTACAATTCCACCTTCATGCCTTTCCATACTTACAAACTTACTCTTATCACCTATCATATGATGAGAGCATCCACTATCAATTACCCATTTATCCTTTTCTTCAACCTGAACAGCCAAGGCTCTTTCCACATTCACACAGCTAGCAGATTCAGTAGGTACCAGATCTTCTTCCTTGATAGCAATGAACACCCATTCATTTCTAGAGGTACTTCCCTTATCAGATTCATCATCAGTGACTCCTTCTTCAGCAGCTTCTTGGACATAGTAGCATTTCTTCTGAGTCCTAGGTCTATTAGGGTTTGGCTTTGAAACCCTCTCCAGACATCTTGAGGCAAAATGACCAATCTTATTGCAAGCAAAACATTTGAAAGGCAACTTTCCTTCATACTTACCGAATCCTCTTGGTAGTCTTTTGGCAAAAAGAGCTTCAATTTCTTCAAGCTCTTATTCATCTTCTTCAAGATCCTTCCTTGCCTTCTCTAATCTGGTTAGTCTTCTTGAAGAGCTTCCACCTAGATCAAATCTTTGCTTTCCAAAAACATTGGCCTTAAATGTAGACTCAAATTTAGGAAGAGAATCACCAAACTCACTCATTTCAAATGTTGAAAGCTTGCCAACTAATTGATACCTTGTAATAGTTGTCACAGTCCTAATCTCCTCAATAGAAGCAACTCTATGTTTGTATGAAGCAGGTAAGGATCTGAGCACTTTGCCAACAATCTCTGATTCTTCTAGTTTTCCACTAGCACACCTGATATTGCACACAAGTTCATTCACCTTCTGCATGTAGGAAGTGATGTTTTCATCTTCACTCATCCTCAAATTTTCATATCTACTCTTCAAGCTCTACAACTTAGCACATTTGACATATTCATCACCTTCATATAGAGTTTCCAACTTCTTCCATATTCTATGAGCAGTTTTCAATTCTAGGACATTTGTCATTTCTGTATCAATCAGGGCACTCAATAAGGTTTCTTTGGCTCGAATGATGTTTTCAACATCTTTGAGTTCATCTTGAGTTGAAGGACCTTTCTCCAGGGGCTCATACTCATCCTTTGTTATCAACCAATAAGCTTCACCCATGCATTGCAAATGGCACTCCATGTGACTCTTCCAAAGAGAGTAATTTGTTACATCAAGTCTCGGACTATCCTTGTAAGTCAACATCCTGGATCTCCTCAAGCGGTCAAGCTTCTTTTAGAGGAACCGGCTCTGATACCAATTGTTGAAATTAGGGCAGACAACTGAGAGGGGGGTGAATCAGTTGTCACAAAAACTTTTATCCTTTGCTATAATTAAACTTCTTTACAACTTAATAACAGATGAATGATATAATCATGAAAGCATGAATCAATAACACATGAGCATAAACAAAATCAACACACATAACACCAGGATTTTTACGTGGAAACCTTATTAAGGGAAAAACCACAATGGGGGTTAAACCACAAGATTTATTCTCTGTTAAAGGAAAAGAAAATGGGGAAGGCACATGCCTTCAGGGCGCACTACCCAGAGCTCACTACTCAAGGAGGCTCACTGCCTATAGAGATTTTTATAAGTTTATCACAGAGAGATTGAACTGGAAAATAGCATCTTCTTCATGCAAAGGTCAGTTCCATTGATGCGCACAATACTTTTGCTCTGCCCCCTAAACACTTCTTTGCTAACTCCTCATCCTTTACTGTTCTTTCTCATCTGCTCTTCCTCTTCTCTGCTTTGCCTTTCTTCCTTTATTATGATCTTGTCATTTTCGCACAAGGATAATTTTCCACAACTCAACCACACGTATTTATATGATTCATCAACCTTGGAATAAACATCAAGGTCGGCACTACAAACATCTGACTTAATACAAATCACTATACTGTCGGCCAAACATAGCTGGGATCCAAATCTTCCTCGAACAACATGCCACGCCTCAAAGAACTTCTCTTAGATCATCTGCAACATGCATCATGCATCCGGTCGGCCAAGACTGGAAAGAACAACAACACCCAAGGAGAAATCTTCATCCACGAGCTTGATCCTCAATGCGGACCACCAATACAATAGGAACCTAATTCAGAGACCACCACAAGCACAATGAAATCAATAGGAACAACCACACCACCTCAGATCACCATAACCACTTGCACCTTCATCCGGGAACTCAAGAACACTAATTGTCATGACTGTCACACTAGAAAGATTGCTTGTGGACCTCCAAACCATGAACCACTTGAGTTGAGGATACACACCGACATCCCAAACACACCTCTAGATCTACAGATCATAATATTTCAATGCGGATCAATACAAACCAGATTACTGTCACTTTGTCACCTCCGAACAACTACAAAACACGGTTCTACTTAGATGGCCATAACTTCACCAATTCTCCATGTGGACCTCTCAAAACTTGACTAGAACAACTTCAGACAATCTTCTACAAACCCTTTAATCTGCAGACTCTGATCCTCATCTTACTAGGAATGCGGAGAAAACTACTTCACTTGAACTACACTGTATTCACTGTCTCTTACAGAGAGATATGTAACTCACTTGTTTCTTTCAGAGAGGCTAATTTTCTCAATATCCTCAACATACAAGTCTTCTAGAATGGGATACAATTGACACCAATGACAACAAGGATATGTTGACATCAATGACAACACCAATTAGGCACATATTTGCAACAATTACTTCACCAAGTGGATGGAAGCAATTCCTATGAAGCATGCTACTTCCGAAGTGGTTTGCAATTTTCTCAAGGAGAATATTATTTCAAGGCTAGGAGTGCCAAACAAGATAGTAGCAGATAATGCTACTTGTATTTCTTCTCATGAAATAACCAAATTTTGTTTTGAGTATGGGATCATTCTTGCTCATTCTTTAGACTATTATCCCCAAGGAAATGGTCAAGCTGAATCAAGCAACAAGAATCTGATCACCATAATCAGAAAGTTGGTTGATGAGAATTAGTGGACTTGGCACAAGGCATTATATGATGTGTTGCGGGCATATCATATTACACCCAAAAGGGCAATTGGCATGTCCACATTTCAGCTTCTGTATGGTCTAAATGCCAAAATACCAATCACATTGGAGTTGCCCGCTCTGAAGTTGGCTGAGACCATAGAAGATGAAACTTTTGATAGTTTCATTTACAAGTTTTTTATGTTTCTTTCTAAACTTGAGGAACAATGTGTGAAGGTGATGGATTGCATTGTGGAACATCAAAGTCAAGTAAAGAAGCTCTTTGACAAGAAGGCAAAATCACAGAGTTTCCAAATCGGTGATCAAGTCCTATTATGGGACAAAAGGAGAGAGCTAAAAGGGATGCATGGAAAGTTTGATTCCTTGTGGAGAGGTCATTTTGTGATTCACTAGCTCTATGGTGAAAATAGCTTTATTCTAGAATATCAAGATCAAACACCTTTTTGTTGCCTCATAGTGGACAACATCTGAAGCTTTTCACTCAGTGAAGCAATAGATAAGTTTGTGCTTTGTGTATAGTTTTGTGGTCTTTTTATTCTATGGTTTCTTTTTGTGTTTTGTCGCCTGACTCTATAGCGCAATGGTTAGATAAAGGCACTTAGAGTTCTAGGATTCTTCTCTCTTCAATCGTTTCAAAGGATGATCAAAGGAAGATCCCCAGTTAGAGCCAGCTGTTATCCTCAAATTCAACTCGCTCAATTCGTGGTATAACCCCTATGAAACTTGTCCATTTTGTAGCCCATGTCCTCTAAGCACGCAAATCAAGACATTTCTAGGTTGTCTTGAGCATGGTTTGATCCCTCAAAAAATCTCTTCAATTGGGATCATAGTTCGTTTTAAGTATTTTCTAAGTTTTTGTTTTTTTAGTGTTAGTCATTTTTTAGACTTTGGTATAATTGCGTTGAATTTCTGCGCACTTACATGTGTTATGTAAATGCAGAAAAAATTTCTGCAATTACACTCCTACACTGACATGCTTGAACATTAATGACAGTTTGTTAAAAATATTTGCCAAATCTTCTTTTTCTTTATCTTTGCATTTTGTTTCTTTTTTCCTCATTTTGGTTTTCATGCATCGTTATTCCTTCCACCTCCGTGCCCTAGGCATCTGAGATCATTGTGAGCCCACTTCCATTTTCAGATTTGTGTTTGTCATCAATCACGGGTATGTTATAGTTCCTTTCCTCTATGTTTCTCATTTATCTCTGTGTTGTATCTCTTTATTGTTTGCTTTTTTTTCTTTTACCCTAGTTTCTATTTGTGTTTAAAACTAAGGTTATTTTTCCTTTTTCTTTCATGAGTTTTGTTTCATGTCGTGATGTCGTTTTTGGCATTCGTTGTCTTGTTTGTGTTTTCTAAACCCTAAGCTGTGTTTTGTCTAAGTATTCGAAACCCTGTTGTATCTTTGTTTCCCTATGACTTAATGCACAATCCCAAGCAAGATGTCGTGTAGAGTTTGATCCCCACACAACATCCAAGTTCAGGATGTTGTGTCTGGATCAAACCCCGCACTACATCCTGAAAGACCTACACACATGTGCACATGATTGAAGATGTCTAGGAAGAATGCAAAACTGATGAAGATGTAAGAAGAATGGATTATAGCTGACTCTCTCTAGATCAAGTAAGAAACTTCCAAATTGCTAATATACTAGAAGATATGCCAGATGAGGGAGATATAGTAGAGGTTTTTAATATGGGCAACAAGATTGTCGATACCCCTCTACCTGCAATTCAATGGTCACACAAAGAGATGACCTCGGTTAAGGAAAGATTTCAACAAATTCTTGCCAATACAAATGTTTGGTTGCAAATGAAAGGGATAAAAGTAAAACCTTTCAAAACAAGTTCAGAGGAGGAACAAACAAAAGGGCCTACAAGGAGGCGAGAAGAACTAAGGACAAAGAATAAAGAACACACTCCATCTAGTGATAAGAGGATGAAGTTTGTTTTCAAAACAAGAGATAAGGCAAAGAGGAAGGAAAAGGAAGGAACATCTGCATGGTCAGATGTTGAACAAGAAGAGACAGTTGGAGAGGAGTTACAAGAACAACTAGTTAATTCACAAGTTGAATCTACTCAGGTGACACCCCCTCATTCCTCTCCTTTGGTTTCAAATGTTAAAACTTCTAAGACTCCCATGTAATCAAGTGGATAATAGTCACCATTTGTTCCAAATAACCCCCAGTCCCCTGATATGTCTATTCATTTGTACTTTCATCTCCATCTTCTCCTGGTAATGAGTCTTTGTTTTATCATCCCCTTGATAATATTGATAATGTTTCTAGGTCTCTTTCATCTATGCCAAGTTTTCGTGATGTTCCTATATCAATGATTGATCCAATAACACAGTATGAGTTTGAGAAGTTTTTGGCCTCTACCTCTTCCCAAGTGAATGTTGATGTCAATCCTACTGTCATACAAACATAAACTCCACCAATTGTCACTCATACTCCACTTGTGTCTATATCAGTACAAGATCCTCCCATGTCACATGTGTCACAAGAGTCTATCATTCCTCCTATGTCCTCCCAAGCCATGACTACATAAATAAGAGGTGATACTTTTGTCCTTCCACCGTGGCTAATGACCCAAAACTCAAAAAGAAAGAAACAAGTTGTGTCACTAGAAGACTTTGATTTTGGTTAGTTAAGTCTAGTCAAGTCAAAGGCAACCAAAAAATTGAAGACTTGGTCTAGGGTGCTTGTTGATACATCAGGAAACAAATATGTTGAGTTAGCGATGCCTCCACCTGACAAGAGCATCACAAAAGTTCAGGCTGAAGACCACAGTATAACAAGAGTTGAGCTTGGTAAGCAAACACATGAGAGTGCAAAGGAAGATTTGTTGGCACAATTGTCTGCATTACTAGACAGGTATGATTGAGATGAGGTAATCAAAGACCAACTCAAGGTGTAAGTAGATCAACTGAGATCAGTGCTTCTGAAGATAACTTAGTCATCAGAACAGGTTGAACCTGTTAAGACTAGCACAAATAATGAAGCTTTCCAAAAGGTTGAAATAATTGGTGCTAAGGGGCAGGCAGTTGATGTCTAGATTGAGAGAGTACTTGCCCAAGGTTCGCAGCTTATAAAGTCATCCATTGAACTTTATAATGACCTAGGTAAAGTGGGAAAAGAAATCAACCAAACACTTGAGATCCTTTCTCAATATATGCAGCTATTCGAACAAGACTTAGATTCATGGAATAAGCTGCAAGAATTCAAAATCAAAGTATTGGTTGAAAATGGGGTAATCCCCAACAGGAAAAAATATGTGGAGTATAGAGAGGCAATGATTCACAAGAAAGATATTATTGAAGGCCTGATACGAGATTTGAAGAAAGATCTAGAAAGGGAAGAAAATAAAGCTCTGGATATTTCTAATGAGCTGGCTGAGCTTTCACGCCACTTGTTAGATGATAACCAACAAACACTCCTAGAAGATGCATCTATTCAAGAGTTCACCAACTTGATACAAACAGAGGTAGAAACAAAAGTCTTCACATTGGCTTCACTTGATAGGTTGGCAGAATTTTAGACAACTCTGAATAGGCTGCAAAAGATATTAAATAAGCACAAGAGCGTGCCTGACATCCATCACCCGAGTGCTTACCATCTCCAAGCATACATCAGGGCCTGACAGTAATGAATTCCAAGCTACCGTGAAGAGATATGAAGATTTTCTTGAGAAGGACCAAGATCATGAAGAAGTGCCCAAGGACACTTAGTTATTTTCCCATGCTTTAGTTATGTTTTTTTATAATTTGTAGTTGACAAACTCCATGCCATTTTGTAAAATCAGATTACATGAAGTTGTGAGACAGAGTCACGAGTCAATTAGGACTCTAATTTTGAATAAGACAAACTAGTTGTAATTTCCCTATTTTTGCTCATAGCCTCTCCCTATAAACAAAGAGGGGCTCTTATGTAAAGATTATCTTTTAGTTATTGAACCGAAACTCTGCCAAATTGAAGAGCATTTTGAAACTTTGTGTTCAAGTGTAAATCATATTTTATCAATAATAAGAAAAGTAAGTGGGCATTCAAACTTTGTTTTGGAATAAACTTGTGGTGCATTGGAGATGTTCTTAAGTCTTTTCTCTTGTACTTTCTTATGCATTTGATCAAATTGTAGTGTGAGTTTGGATAATTTGGGAGATGTTCTAAAGCTGATTTTGGAGACTTTGTGCTACAACATTATCTTTGGGTTTATGTTTTATATTCATAAGTAGAAGATATTAGAAGACATTGAGCTGCTAGCTATCTTCTGTGTTCGTTAATCTCATTATAGCATACGGTGGAGACTTTGAGTTGCACCCCATTCTATACATTCTTAACTTCAAGTCAGCGAAAGAAGCAACAAAAGACTTTGAGATTTTGTGGGTTTCTTTGTATCCAAATCTAAGCTGCAATAGACAAACACAATGCGCAACACAATAACGTGCTCTTATATGAATAGTAGAACTATTTTCATTGATAACATGCAGGAAGCTTACAGATATGTTCATCTTTTACAATGCTCGCTATGACATACATGCTGAGATATTACAGAGTAAATCTAAAGCTTAAAGCTTTTACAACACTTTAACTCCGACTGGAGTTACTGACATTACTGACTTTTCTAAGGACTTATTCTAAGACTAAAACCTTAAGACTCTAGACTGGAATTCTTTGCATTCACTTCACTCGCCAAGAATTGCTTGAAGAATGCAGGCGGCCCTGGCACCCTTTTATAGGGAAGCGAGAGCAAATCTTTTAACCCCGACTTCATAATTCCGTGAGATCCGCCAATGAAAAGAGGACACGAAGCAATCTTATCCGAAGAGCATCCCAATAAGGTGGGACCCAATTACTCGTGAATGAGATAAGATAAACACGACCGACACAACTGATAATTACAGGACTTTCCTTTTGGGCCCAAGAGGAATAACTTGGCCTTTCGATAAGGTTGAAAGGTACCCCCTTTACAACGTGGTAGGGTCCACGCCTTATCTTTAGTCATGCGGAGATAAGATTCCACGATAAGTGACAAGCCCACTTATTAGCTAAGACCCTGTGCTGTCGGTATCCAAGTCTTCATTATGAAACCATGCGCACCTTTCACAGAAAGCTTTATCAGGATGATTACAGCTAGGTGGCGCATTGCTGGTTGAAGGGACCCTTGGGTCATCCTCTGAATGATCTTCACAGTTGTAACAGGTTTGGGTGGAAGCATGCGGGATGCAGGATGTCATCAACTGTGGTTCGCCTTCTTTCCAAATGATAGACATGACCTTTAATTTATAAGGTCCATAGATTCCACATGTCATAGACAGTGGAGTGGCTTCATTCATTCTATATGTCTTCACATGTATCCTGATTGGAACTTGATGAGCGTAGAAATATCTAATCCTATTCTTTACAGTCCAATGCTCAAAGACTGATTCAGGTCCACACGGTCCATAGTGCTGGGCTAGATATCTGCTGAGGGGAGTATCTTCTCCTGAATTAAAGGTTAATCTGAAAATACATCTAGTGTAAGCTGTTGTATTATGGAAATTCAGATTGTCAGCAGGAGGATATGGTCCGGATAACAAATCTCTAATTAAATCTTTACCTTCTTCAAAGTTTAACCATTCCTCTGGTTTACCTATGGCTGGATTATTGAATTGTATTGGAAGACTGAAATCACCGCACCAGTTGTTGAGAATGCGTCCTATATCAGGATCAACTGGTTCTGCTTCTGTAATAAAGTGAAAGAAGGGGACTTCTGTCCACAAACCTGAAGATGTCAACAACATCTTGGCCTTCAACATTTTATAACGATCATAGAGGAAATCGTTGGCCATTCGGAAGTTGTGAAGATCTCGCCTTGGGAATGGATTGGTGCTCCATTCTGTTCGACTGAGTTCATGCCATCTTTGTTCTCGGATGCGGATGTGCATGACTCTTACTTTACCCTTTACCTGTCTATTCTTGTTTTCTGGCTCTGGTTCTGGTTCTGGTTCTTGGTCATCTGAATGACCTTCCCTTGATACAAAATCAGCAACTATGTTTTCAGCTCCTTCTGCGTCTCTTTTTAAAGGCAAACTGCAAGTTAGAGATCGCTGAAACTTCTTCAAATCTTTAGTCATTACCGTAGAAGCAAACAATTCTTTGATCTGCTTGAGTTCTTCGTTCTTCTCTTGGAACTGTTGGTGAAGCCAAACCTGGTTGACAGGTCTTTTCTTCTTATCATCCTTTTGAATGGTGGAAAAGGATGTAGGCTGGTAGATGCGAGGCAACTGATATAAACCTTTAAATGTTAAGAAATCTTGTTCTATAATGAAAGGTTGCCATTCACTTAAGGTATTACTACCTATTACTCCATCATAATCTTCTGAACAAACAGAGTTTGAGCAGGAGTATTTTCAAAACCAAGTTGAACTGGAGCAATATAGAAATAATGGCTGAAACTCTTTTCATTATTTCCAAATGTAATATCAGTTTTACCTTCTCTCCAAGCATCTTCTGGGAAGGCATTCCTTCTGGCAATATTCAAATCTGCGCCAGTATCAATCAAGAAAGCAAGAGGGTAGGCTTGAATACCTGGGAATTTGATCAACATCACTGCACCCGGACAGTGAGTAGTAGCCTTTGTCATTCGAAAGGTATTCTTGATGACACTGTGCTGCTTAATAGCACTGTACTTTCCCTTGCTGCTTTCGCCTTCTTCGGAGAGATTGATTACCTCTCTGGCAGGACTTCCTATGAATCCTTCATCTGAAAGATACTGTAAAGGATCTTCTGCCTGCTCTACTTTGATAGATTGAATACTAGGAAAGGCCTTGAGAGGTTTAGTTACCTTTTCTCTAGGAACATCGGGAACAGTGTGGCGCTGCTGAACGACTTCTGCTGGATTGGGGATGACCGGCAGACTACTGCTTGCGAACGGACTGTAAGGTTTTTCCTCACAGAACAAAGCGATCTCTTTGCTGGTAGTGGGTTCCAGCATCTTGACTCCAGAAATAGAATTGAATCTGTTGATATAGAGATCCAACTCTCGCGTGGATGATTCCAGGCTTTGCTCTTCAGCTTCTTCAGTTATGAGGATATCAATTTCATCCGTTACTTGAGCCAACACTTTATCAAGAAAATCGAGACGATGGCGGCGCCATAGTCTCCTTGCCATACTTCCTGGGGCTGGAGCTTCCAGGATTCCTTTCTGCTCGATCGGTGTGGTAGCTATAACCACTATTCGGTCGGGCCGGTTTCTCTGAGAGAAGCCACTGAGGCTTTCAGCTTGTTGTACCATGGTGAGGGCTGATATCCATGGGACGGTACTGGAGAAACACCACGAGGGGAAAATACAGGAGATTTTCCTCTGAACTGATATGGCCTTGGATCAGCATATTCCCACTGGGATTCATCCTGAAATCTTGCTATTGTAGGCTTCGTAGCTTTAGGCTGCAACAAATAATACTTGCGGCTTTTTAACTGCTCGAGCCGAGCCTTCAACTTTTTCTAGGTGTCTTGACCCATATTCATCTCTTTGAGCTGTTGCTCAATATTCAGGATCTCGCCGATGATCTGATCCAACTCTGAAGTAGAGGACTTCATCATTCTATAATAGAATGAAACTTCAGATGCTTCTGACTCTGCTTCAAATTCTGAGCTTGAACTAGAATGAGGTTGTTCCTCACTTCTCATAGACTTGAATTGGCCTTGTTCTTCTCGGGCCGACTGATACTCTTCTTCAGACTCTGAGTCTGAATATTCAGGACTTGAAATGATTATATCCTCTGAATCGGAGGGATAGGCATTTATATAATCATATTCATCTAATGAGATGCCTGCTCCTTTAGCTGCACGCATCTTTGCTTTTCCTTTTTTCTTGTCCTTTTTTGGACACTTATTGGAGTAATGATCTCCTTTACAGATGTAGCACACTGGCTTTTTCTTGGAGCCATCTCTTTTCCTTTTATCTTTCTTACGAAAGAATCCTCTTTTCTTTTTCTTCGGATAGAACTTATCTTTCTTGGATCCTTTCTTTTTCTTTTTAAAGCCACTTTTCTCGGTTCGACATGGCTTGCACTCAACACCTTCTTCATCATAGTTTGACAGCCTGTAACACACTGCTGATGATAGAAGTGGTTGTACCTTTTTCTTTTCCTTTTTCTCCTTTACTTCATCACAGATGTCAGTATTTATCTGCTCCAGGAACTGAACCAACTGGGGAAAAGTTAGCTCTTTCATGTCGGTTTTCTCATGAATTAAGTTTTCTAAAACTTTCTTATGATAATAATCACCAATAGTATTACCAAAGCTTTTCAGAAAAGTAGTGTACATGAATTCATGATTTTGTTCCTGACCGGAGAAATAGAAATGTTCATATTGCTTTCTGCAATATGGCTTAAAGTTTCTTAAGTCTTTGCATTTCCCTTTAACAAACTTTTGATACGAGAGCTGTTCTAAGACATCTCTCTTTCCAACAAACATTCTTGCTAACTCTGCACAAACTTGATCTGTGCCACTGTCTACCAAAACTTCTCTAAAATCATTATCCAGTTTATCCCAAACTATTCTTGCCATACCTGTCATAGAATTAAATGCTTGCTTAATTACTTCTTTTTCATCTGCATCAGGGTTGGTAGACATATAGTTTGTGATCCATGCCTTCATTGCATCAATGCCACGGGCATTCTCCACTTCTTCAAACTTATCAAAATTTACCAATGGTGGAGTATCAGCTTTATAAGACTGAATATTTTTAAATGGATCATTTGTTGGATATGGAAATGCACCTGATCCCTGGGCCATTAACACAGTCCCCTGAGGAGGAGGAACTGGTGGTTGAACAGGAACATCAGACGAAGGGGCCTAGGTTGAAACTAACTGACCACTAGCAGGATCATATCTAAAAGGTTCAGGAGTAGGTGGAACCTGAGTCCAGAGACGCGGACCTTTGTATTGTGCTTGAAGATAAGAACTAGCATTACTAGGGAAATTCTTATATTTGGCAGACGCGGCTTGTGCCTGTCTTCTCATAGCCAACTGAACAGAATTAGATTTTGCTGCAATGGCTTCCCTAGTTTCCTGAGATTCAACTCTGAGTGAATCTGCAAACCTTATCTGAGAGGCAGTAAGAGAATGAACCTCTTCATAAATCTCTTGTAGCCTTTGCCCAGTATGTTTGATCTGGACATTGGTTGTACCTAACTATGAGCTCAAAACATCACAATCTGCTTTAACTTCTTGTCTGACCTTTAATAGTAAATCTCTCTGTCTTTCCATGGCTGCTTCTCTCTCAATTTTCCAGATTTCCATTTGAGTTCAGAATCTATCATATTGATCTTTTAATTCTACAACCTTATTTTCTACCTTTTCTTTCCATTCTTGATTCAACCTTTTTTCCAATTGTTCTATGGTTGAGATCATAGAGTGGTTGTTAGCTTGCATACTTTCAAAATGTTTCTCAATTTTGAGAGCTTGCATCTCGCACCAGATTCTGTGATCTTCTTGGATCAATAGAGATTTTCTATGATAGAGATTTGCCCAATTTAATAAATGACTTTGGCTCGGGGCATTATCACCTAAAGGAGTGACATGTAAAGGCCAGCATTTAGCTTTGTACTTGCCAGAGGTGTCAAGTAGCAGGAAGTCATGAAACGGTGGAACACGGCCTGGTATGGAGGAAGAACCACCAGGAGTACTTATGACTTGCGTGTCTACTACTGAAATATTATTTTCTGGCATAGATAGTGAGTATTCAGAATACACATTATGACCACCCATCATTCTAAACTTTGCAGTTTTTGGTGGGAAGACAAAGGAACAATCTTCACACTGATACAGACCATTTTGCAATATGGAATATTTGGAATGACTGCAATTAGGTTGTATGGATTTATTTTGAAATGATGGTTGATGGCTAGCAGCAGGAATGCGGAATAGATTTTCAAAACCCTGAGAGGGTTGTAAGCGGACAGATTGAGTCTTTGGCAAAACAGATGGACTAGGCTCATTATAGTTAAAAGGTACATCCCTGAATAAGTCTTTGGAAGAGGATGACTAACCATGACGCAGGGAATGACTACTTCTAAGGTCGGGACTGGACATCCTAATATGAGGGCTTCCAAACTTTATCACAGCCTTGTCATCTATTTCTTCTAGTGAAATTCCTTTCAACTGGGGATTCTTTTCTTGCTCTACTTCAGCTAGATTATCTTGTTCCCATAATTCCATAGCCCATTCTTCTGGCATTTTTATGTCCTTATGCCTAACAATCTTTGGGGCTGTTAACTTAGCAGTGTTGCTTGAGGAACTCCAGATAGTTGATAGACCTTCTAGACCCTTTTCACGGGGATTCCTGGGATTAACCATTAAGGGTATGACCTTATCATATAGTCTGTAATGGACTAAGAAGACCAGTGAATGATCAACTGAATCCTTTTTCATAAATAAGTTCATTGTTTTGAATTTATATTCTAGGACATCTTTCAAATTTCCATCTAAAAGACTTACAGGATAGTCTAAAAGACAGTCTACAAATATAGGACCTTTGGCCATGGAGTCACAACCTGCACCTAATAGGGAATGAGATAACTTATAGAAACGTGCATCTTTTAACATCATTAAAGCTATTATAGGCAACCCTTTTCTGTAGTGTCCACAGATGCCTATTCTAATATAAGATAGATGCATAAACTGAGGGTTCTTTTTACTTACAAGAGATTTCTGAAGAGGTTCATTCTCTTACTGCCTCTCAGATAAGGTTTGCAGATTCACTCAGAGTTGAATCTCAGGAAACTAGGGAAGCCATTGCAGCAGAATCTAATTCTATTCAGTTGGCTATGAGAAGACAGGCACAAGCCGCGTCTGCCAAATATAAAAATTTCCCTAGTAATGCTAGTTCTTATCTTCAAGCACAATACAAAGGTCCGCGTCTCCGGACTCAGGTTCCACCTACTCCTGAACCTTTCAGATATGATCCTGCTAGTGGTCAGTTAGTTTCAACCCAGGCCCCTTCGTCTGAGGTTCCTGTTCAACCACCAGTTCCTCCTCCTCAGGGGACTGTGTTAATGGCCCGGGGATCAGGTGCATTTCCATATCCAACAAATGATCCATTTAAAAATATTCAGTCGTATAAAGCTGATACTCCACCATTGGTAAATTTTGATAAGTTTGAAGAAGTGGAGAATGCCCGTGGCATTGATGCAATGAAGGCATGGATCACAAACTATATGTCTACCAACCCTGATGCAGATGAAAAAGAAGTAATTAAACAGACCATTTTGCAATATGGAATATTTGGAATGACTGCAATTAGGTTGTATGGATTTATTTTGAAATGATGGTTGATGGCTAGCAGCAGGAATGCGGAATAGATTTTCAAAACCCTGAGAGGGTTGTAAGTGGACAGATTGAGTCTTTGTCTTCCCACCAAAAACTGCAAAGTTTAGAATGATGGGTGGTCATAATGTGTATTCTGAATACTCACTATCTATGCCAGAAAATAATATTTTAGTAGTAGACACGCAAGTCATAAGTACTCCTGGTGGTTCTTCCTCCATACCAGGCCGTGTTCCACCGTTTCATGAGTTCCTGCTACTTGACACCTCTGGCAAGTACAAAGCTAAATGCTGGCCTTTACATGTCACTCCTTTAGGTGATAATGCCCCGAGCCAAAGTCATTTATTAAATTGGGCAAATCTCTGTCATAGAAAATCTCTGTTGATCCAAGAAGATCACAGAATCTAGTGTGAGATGCAAGCTCTCAAAACTGAGAAACATTTTGAAAGTATGCAAGCTAACAACCACTCTATGATCTCAACCATAGAACAATTGGAAAAAAGGTTGAATCAAGAATGGAAAGAAAAGGTAGAAAATAAGCTTGTAGAATTAAAAGATCAATATGATAGATTCCGAACTCAAATAGAAATCTGGAAAATTGAGAGAGAAGCAGCCATGGAAAGACAGAGAGATTTACTATTAAAGGTCAGACAAGAAGTTAAAGCAGACTGTGATGTTTTGAGCTCACAGTTAGGTACAACCAATGTCCAGATCAAACATACTGGGCAAAGGCTACAAGAGATTTATGAAGAGGTTCATTCTCTTACTGCCTCTCAGATAAGGTTTGCAGATTCACTCAGAGTTGAATCTCAGGAAACTAGGGAAGCTATTGCAGCAGAATCTAATTCTATTCAGTTGGCTATGAGAAGACAGGCACAAGCCGCGTCTGTCAAATATAAGAATTTCCCTAGTAATGCTAGTTCTTATCTTCAAGCACAATACAAAGGTCCGCGTCTCTGGACTCAGGTTTCACCTACTCTTGAACCTTTCAGATATGATCCTGCTAGTGGTCAGTTAGTTTCAACCCAGGCCCCTTCGTCTGAGGTTCCTGTTCAACCACCAGTTCCTCCTCCTCAGGGGACTGTGTTAATGGCCCGGGGATCAGGTGCATTTCCATATCCAACAAATGATCCATTTAAAAATATTCAGTCTTATAAAGCTGATACTCCACCATTGGTAAATTTTGATAAGTTTGAAGAAGTGGAGAATGCCCGTGGCATTGATGCAATGAAGGCAAGGATCACAAACTATATGTCTACCAACCCTGATGCAGATGAAAAAGAAGTAATTAAGCAAGCACTTAATTCTATGACAGGTATGGCAAGAATAGTTTGGGATAAACTGGATAATGATTTTAGAGAAGTTTTGCTAGACAGTGGCACAGATCAAGTTTGTGCACAGTTAGCAAGAATGTTTGTTGGAAAGAGAGATGTCTTAGAACAGCTCTCGTATCAAAAGTTTGTTAAAGGGAAATGCAAAGACTTAAGAAACTTTAAGCCATATTGCAGAAAGCAATATGAACATTTCTATTTCTCCGGTCAGGAACAAAATCATGAATTCATGTACACTACTTTTTTGAAAAGCTTTGGTAATACTATTGGTGATTATTATCATAAGAAAGTTTTAGAAAACTTAATTCATGAGAAAACCGACATGAAAGAGCTAACGTTTCCCCAGTTGGTTCAGTTCCTGGAGCAGATCAATACTGACATCTGTGATGAAGTAAAGGAGAAAAAGGAAAAGAAAAAGGTACAACCACTTCTATCATCAGCAGTGTGTTACAAGCTGTCAAGCTATGATGAAGAAGGTGTTGAGTGCAAGCCATGTCGAACCGAGAAAAGTGGCTTTAAAAAGAAAAAGAAAGGATCCAAGAAAGATAAGTTCTATCCGAAGAAAAAGAAAAGAGGATTCTTTCGTAAGAAAGATAAAAGGAAAAGAGATGGCTCCAAGAAAAAGCCAGTGTGCTACATCTGTAAAGGAGATCATTACTCCAATAAGTGTCCAAAAAAGGACAAGAAAAAAGGAAAAGCAAAGATGCGTGCAGTTAAAGGAGCAGGCATCTCATTAGATGAATATGATTATATAAATGCATACCCCTCCGATTCAGAGGATATAATCATTTCAAGTCCTGAATATTCAGACTCAGAGTCTGAAGAAGAGTATCAGTCGGCCCGAGAAGAACAAGGCCAATTCAAGTCTATGAGAAGTGAGGAACAGCCTCATTCTAGTTCAAGCTCAGAATCTAAAGCAGAGTCAGAAGCATCTGAAGTTTCATTCTATTACAGAATGATGAAGTCCTCTACTTCAGAGTTGGATCAGATCATCGGCGAGATACTGAATATTGAGCAACAGCTCAAAGAAATGAATATGGGTCAAGAGACCTGGAAAAAGCTGAAGGCTCGGCTCGAGCAGTTAAAAACCCGCAAGTATTATTTGTTGCAGCCTAAAACTACGAAGCCTACAGCAGCAAGATTTCAGGATGAATCCCAGTGGGAATATGCTGATCCAAGGCCATATCAGTTCAGAGGAAAATCTCCTGTATTTTCCCCTCGTGGTGTTTCTCCAGTACCGTCCCATGGATATCAACCCTCACCATGGTACAACAAGCCGAAAGCCTCAGTGGCTTCTCTCAGAGAAACCGGCCCGACCGAATCAGTGGTTACAACTACCACACCGATCGAGCAGAAAGGAATCCTGGAAGCTCCAACCCCAAGAAGTATGGCAAGGAGACTATGGCGCCGCCATCGTCTCGATTTTCTTGATAAAGTGTTGGCTCAAGTAACGGATGAAATTGATATCCTCACAACTGAAGAAGCTGAAGAGCAAAGCCTGGAATCATCCACGCGAGAGTTGGATCTCTATATCAACAGATTCAATTCTATTTCTGGAATCAAGATGCTGGAACCCACTACCAGCAAAGAGATCGCTTTGTTCTGTGAGGAAAAACCTTACAGTCCGTTCGCAAGCAGTAGTCTGCCGGTCATCCCCAATCCAGCAGAAGTCGTTCAGTAGCGCCACACTGTTCCCGATGTTCCTAGAGAAAAGGTAACTAAACCTCTCAAGGCCTTTCCTAGTATTCAATCTATCAAAGTAGAGCAGGCAAAAGATCCTTTACAGTATCTTTCAGATGAAGGATTCATAGGAAGTCCTGCCAGAGAGGTAATCAATCTCTCCGAAGAAGGCGAAAGCAGCAAGGGAAAGTACAGTGCTATTAAGCAGCACAGTGTCATCAAGAATACCTTTCGAATGACAAAGGCTACTACTCACTGTCCGGGTGCAGTGATGTTGATCAAATTCCCAGGTATTCAAGCCTACCCTCTTGCTTTCTTGATTGATACTGGCGCGGATTTGAATATTGCCAGAAGGAATGCCTTCCCAGAAGATGCTTGGAGAGAAGGTAAAACTGATATTACATTTGGAAATAATGAAAAGAGTTTTAGCCATTATTTCTGTATTGCTCTAGTTCAACTTGGTTTTGAAAATACTCCTGCTCAAACTCTGTTTGTTCAGTTTGAAGTAGAAGATTATGATGGAGTAATAGGTAGTAATACCTTAAGTGAATGGCAACCTTTCATTATAGAACAAGATTTCTTAACATTTAAAGGTTTATATCAGTTGCCTCGCATCTACCAGCCTACATCCTTTTCCACCATTCAAAAGGATGATAAGAAGAAAAGACCTGTCAACCAGGTTTGGCTTCACCAACAGTTCCAAGAGAAGAATGAAGAACTCAAGCAGATCAAAGAATTGTTTGCTTCTACAGTAATGACCAAAGATTTGAAGAAGTTTCAGCGAACTCTAACTTGCAGTTTGCCTTTAAAAAGAGACGCAGAAGGTAAGGAACTTCTTCCCCGAGCAAAAGCAAATTATTTTTTAATGAGTTCTACAGAAGTTCAGATTTGTGCTAAAGAAGTAGCTGAACTTGAAGCCTTAGATTTAATTCAGGTCTCAGACTCTCCCTTTTCATGTCATGCAATGTATGTGCCCAAAGTAGATGAAAGAGGTGTAGAGTTACCTGAAAAATGTCTAGTGGTTAACTACAAGCCCCTCAATGATTGTCTAGTAGACCACCGTCATCCAATTCCAAGTAAAGACCATATTTGGCAGGTAATTCAGGGCAGCCATGTTTACTCAAAATTTGACTTAACCAAGGGTTATTGGCAAATAAATCTCAAATCTGAAGATTATTACAAAACAGCCTTTTCTGTCCCTCAAGGTATGTATGAGTGGAAAGTATTACCCTTTGGTATTAAAACAGCTCCCTCTATTTTTCAGCAGAAAATGGATATCATTTTCAGGCCTCATGCCAAGTTTATTCAACCATACATAGATGATATCCTAGTCTTCAGCCAAACTATGGCAGATCATCTTGATCACCTCCGAACATTTCTATCAGTTTGCCAACATAACGACTTAGCGGTCAATCCCTCAAAGTCTCGTATCACCGTTCCTGAACTTGTGTTCATCGGCATCAAGCTTCTCCAGGGGGGAGAATGGAGGTACAAGAACATATTTTAACCCGAATCAGAAATTTGCCTGTCACAAATGTCAAAGAGTTGCAGAGATTTCTGGGTTTAGTAAACTATATTTCTGGGTTCTATTATAAACTTGCAGAAGACCGCCTTGAGTTGAATAAACTCTTAAGCAAGAAACCACCACCATGGAGTCCTCTTCATGACAGAATGATCCAAAATATTAAGGATAAATGTGCTAAATTACCAGCCCTTAAGCTACCTGGTCCAGGGTATAAAATAGTTGAAACAGATGCAAGTGAATTTGCATGGGCAGGTATTCTTAGAGAACAGAAAACTCCAGACTATAATCCAAAGGATAAAGGTCAGATAGTCCGAACAGTCTCAGGAAGTTTTCATGCTTCAGAAAAAGATTATCATAGCACACATAAGGAGATCCTTGCAGTAGTTAATACATTTCAAGCCTTTCAGATGTTCATAGCAGATAAAAGGTTTTTACTGAAATCTGACTTGCAGAATCTCAGAGGCTTCTTCAAGAAGGAATCTCGTAACAAAGTGGTAAGAGGTAGATTACTCAGGTGGGCTCAGCTCTTATGTACTTACGAATTTGATTGTGTTCATATTCCAGGAGCTGAAAACATAGTTGCTGATTTTGTATCAAGGGAAGGTCATTCAGATGACCAAGAACCAGAACCAGAACCAGAGCCAGAAAACAAGAATAGACAGGTAAAGGGTAAAGTAAGAGTCATGCACATCCGCATCCGAGAACAAAGATGGCATGAACTCAGTCGAACAGAATGGAGCACCAATCCATTCCCAAGGCGAGATCTTCACAACTTCTGAATGGCCAACGATTTCCTCTATGATCGTTATAAAATGTTGAAGGCCAAGATGTTGTTGACATCTCCAGGTTTGTGGATAGAAGTCCCCTTCTTTCAGTTTAATGCAGAAGCAGAACTAGTTGATCCTGATATAGGACACATTCTCAACAACTGGTGCGGTGATTTCAGTCTTCCAATACAATTCAATAATCCGGCCATAGGTAAACCAGAGGAATGGTTAAACTTTGAAGAAGGTAAAGATTTAATTAGAGATTTGTTATCCGGACCATATCCTCCTGCTGACAATCTGAATTTCCATAATACAACAGCTTACACTGGATGTATTTTCAGATTAACCTTTAATTCAGGAGAAGATACTCCCCTCAGCAGATATCTAGCCCAGCACTATGGACCGTGTGGACCTGAATCAGTCTTTGAGCATTGGACTGTAAAGAATAGGATTAGATATTTCTACGCTCATCAGGTTCCAATCTGGATACATGTGAAGACATATAGAATGAATGAAGCCACTCCACTGTCTATGACACGTGGAATCTATGGACCTTATAAATTAAAGGTCATGTCTATCAAACATACTGGGCAAAGGCTACAAGAGATTTCTGAAGAGGTTCATTCTCTTACTGCCTCTCAGACAAGGTTTGCAAATTCACTCAGAGTTGAATCTCAGGAAACTAGGGAAGCCATTGCAGCAGAATCTAATTCTATTCAGTTGGCTATGAGAAGACAGGCACAAGCCGCGTCTGTCAAATATAAGAATTTCCCTAGTAATGCTAGTTCTTATCTTCAAGCACAATACAAAGGTCCGCGTCTCCGGACTCAGGTTCCACCTACTCCTGAACCTTTCAGATATGATCCTGCTAGTGGTTAGTTAGTTTCAACCCAGGCCCCTTCGTCTGAGGTTCCTGTTCAACCACCAGTTCCCCCTCCTCAGGGGACTGTGTTAATGGCCCGGGGATCAGGGGCATTTCCTTATCCAACAAATGATCCATTTAAAAATATTCAGTCTTATAAAGCTGATACTCCACCATTGGTAAATTTTGATAAGTTTGAAGAAGTGGAGAATGCCCGTGGCATTGATGCAATGAAGGCATGGATCACAAACTATATGTCTACCAACCCTGATGCAGATGAAAAAGAAGTAATTAAGCAAGCACTTAATTCTATGACAGGTATGGCAAGAATAGTTTGGGATAAACTGGATAATGATTTTAGAGAAGTTTTGCTAGACAGTGGCACAGATCAAGTTTGTGCACAGTTAGCAAGAATGTTTGTTGGAAACAGAGATGTCTTAGAACAGCTCTCGTATCAAAAGTTTGTTAAAGGGAAATGCAAAGACTTAAGAAACTTTAAGCCATATTGCAGAAAGCAATATGAACATTTCTATTTCTCCGGTCAGGAACAAAATCATGAATTCATGTACACTACTTTTCTGAAAAGCTTTGGTAATACTATTGGTGGTTATTATCATAAGAAAGTTTTAGAAAACTTAATTCATGAGAAAACCGACATGAAAGAACTAACTTTTCCCCATATCCAACAAATGATCCATTTAAAAATATTCAGTCTTATAAAGCTGATACTCCACCATTGGTAAATTTTGATAAGTTTGAAGAAGTGGAGAATGCCCGTGGCATTGATGCAATGAAGGCATGGATCACAAACTATATGTCTACCAACCCTGATGCAGATGAAAAAGAAGTAATTAAGCAAGCACTTAATTCTATGACAGGTGTGGCAAGAATAGTTTGGGATAAACTGGATAATGATTTTAGAGAAGTTTTGCTAGACAGTGGCACAGATCAAGTTTGTGCACAGTTAGCAAGAATGTTTGTTGGAAAGAGAGATGTCTTAGAACAGCTCTCGTATCAAAAGTTTGTTAAAGTGAAATGCAAAGACTTAAGAAACTTTAAGCCATATTGCAGAAAGCAATATGAACATTTCTATTTCTCCGGTCAGGAACAAAATCATGAATTCATGTACACTACTTTTCTGAAAAGCTTTGGTAATACTATTGGTGATTATTATCATAAGAAAGTTTTAGAAAACTTAATTCATGAGAAAACCGACATGAAAGAGCTAACTTTTCCCCAGTTGGTTCAGTTCCTGGAGCAGATCAATACTGACATCTGTGATGAAGTAAAGGAGAAAAAGGAAAAGAAAAAGGTACAACCACTTCTATCATCAGCAGTGTGTTACAAGCTGTCAAGCTATGATGAAGAAGGTGTTGAGTGCAAGCCATGTCGAACCGAGAAAAGTGGCTTTAAAAAGAAAAAGAAAGGATCCAAGAAAGATAAGTTCTATCCGAAGAAAAAGAAAAGAGGATTCTTTCGTAAGAAAGATAAAAGGAAAAGAGATGGCTCCAAGAAAAAGCCAGTGTGCTACATCTGTAAAGGAGATCATTACTCCAATAAGTGTCCAAAAAAGGACAAGAAAAAAGGAAAAGCAAAGATGCGTGCAGCTAAAGGAGCAGGCATCTCATTAGATGAATATGATTATATAAATGCATACCCCTCCGATTCAGAGGATATAATCATTTCAAGTCCTGAATATTCAGACTCAGAGTCTGAAGAAGAGTATCAGTCGGCCCGAGAAGAACAAGGCCAATTCAAGTCTATGAGAAGTGAGGAACAGCCTCATTCTAGTTCAAGCTCAGAATCTGAAGCAGAGTCAGAAGCATCTGAAGTTTCATTCTATTACAGAATGATGAAGTCCTCTACTTCAGAGTTGGATCAGATCATCGGCGAGATCCTGAATATTGAGCAACAGCTCAAAGAGATGAATATGGGTCAAGAGACCTGGAAAAAGCTGAAGGCTCGGCTCGAGCAGTTAAAAAGCCGCAAGTATTATTTGTTGCAGCCTAAAGCTACGAAGCCTACAGCAGCAAGATTTCAGGATGAATCCCAGTGGGAATATGCTGATCCAAGGCCATATCAGTTCACAGGAAAATCTCCTGTATTTTCCCCTCGTGGTGTTTCTCCAGTACCGTCCCATGGATATCAGCCCTCACCATGGTACAACAAGCCAAAAGCCTCAGTGGCTTCTCTCAGAGAAACCGGCCCGACCGAATCAGTGGTTATAGCTACCACACCGATCGAGCAGAAAGGAATCCTGGAAGCTCCAGCCCCAGGAAGTATGGCAAGGAGACTATGGCGCCGCCATCGTCTCAATTTTCTTGATAAAGTGTTGGCTTAAGTAACGGATGAAATTGATATCCTCACAACTGAAGAAGCTGAAGAGCAAAGCCTGGAATCATCCACAAGAGAGTTGGATCTCTATATCAACAGATTCAATTCTATTTCTAGAGTCAAGATGCTGGAACCCACTACCAGCAAAGAGATCGCTTTGTTCTGTGAAGAAAAACCTTACAGTCCGTTCGCAAGCAGTAGTCTGCCGGTCATTCCCAATCCAGCAGAAGTCGTTCAGCAACGCCACACTGTTCCCGATGTTCCTAGAGAAAAGGTAAATAAACCTCTCAAGGCTTTTCCTAGTATTCAATCTATCAAAGTAGAGCAGGCAGAAGATCCTTTACAGTATCTTTCAGATGAAGGATTCATAGGAAGTCCTGCCAGGAGGTAATCAATCTCTCCGAAGAAGGCGAAAGCAGCAAGGGAAAGTACAATGCTATTAAGCAGCACAGTGTCATCAAGAATACCTTTCGAATGACAAAGGCCACTACTCACTGTCCGGGTGCAGTGATGTTGATCAAATTCCCAGGTATTCAAGCCTACCCTCTTGCTTTCTTGATTGATACTGGCGCAGATTTGAATATTGCTAGAAGGAATGCCTTCCCAGAAGATGCTTGGAGAGAAGGTAAAACTGATATTACATTTGGAAATAATGAAAAGAGTTCCAGCCATTATTTCTGTATTGCTCCAGTTCAACTTGGTTTTGAAAATACTCCTGCTCAAACTCTGTTTGTTCAGTTTGAAGTAGAAGATTATGATGGAGTAATAGGTAGTAATACCTTAAGTGAATGGCAACCTTTCATTATAGAACAAGATTTCTTAACATTTAAAGGTTTATATTAGTTGCCTCGCATCTACCAGCCTACATCCTTTTCCACCATTCAAAAGGATGATAAGAAGAAAAGACCTGTCAACCAGGTTTGGCTTCACCAACAGTTCCAAGAGAAGAACGAAGAACTCAAGCAGATCAAAGAATTGTTTGCTTCTACGGTAATGACCAAAGATTTGAAGATGTTTCAGCGAACTCTAACTTGCAGTTTGCCTTTAAAAAGAGACGCAGAAGGTAAGGAACTTCTTCCCCGAGCAAAAGCAAATTGTTTTTTAATGAGTTCTACAGAAGTTCAGATTTGTGCTAAAGAAGTAGCTGAACTTGAAGCCTTAGATTTAATTCAGGTCTCAGACTCTCCTTTTTCATGTCATGCAATGTATGTGCCCAAAGTAGATGAAAGAGGTGTAGAGTTACCTGAAAAACGTCTAGTGGTTAACTACAAGCCCCTCCATGATTGTCTAGTAGACCACCGTCATCCAATTCCGAGTAAAGACCATATTTGGTAGGTAATTCAGGGCAGCCATGTTTACTCAAAATTTGACTTAACCAAGGGTTATTGGCAAATAAATCTCAAATCTGAAGATTATTACAAAACAGCCTTTTCTGTCCCTCAAGGTCTGTATGAGTGGAAAGTATTACCCTTTGGTATTAAAACAACTCCCTCTATTTTTCAGCAGAAAATGGATATCATTTTCAGGCCTCATGCCAAGTTTATTCAACCATACATAGATGATATCCTAGTCTTCAGCCAAACTATGGCAGATCATCTTGATCACCTCCGAACATTTCTATCAGTTTGCCAACATAACGGCTTAGCAGTCAATCCCTCAAAGTCTCTTATCGCCGTTCCTGAACTTGTGTTCATCGGCATCAAGCTTCTCCAGGGGGGGAGAATGGAGGTACAAGAACATATTTTAACCCGAATCAGAAATTTGCCTGTCACAAATGTCAAAGAGTTGCAGAGATTTCTGGGTTTAGTAAACTATATTTCTAGGTTCTATTATAAACTTGCAGAAGACCGCCTTGAGTTGAATAAACTCTTAAGAAAGAAACCACCACCATGGAGTCCTCTTCATGATAGAATGATCCAAAATATTAAGGATAAATGTGCTAAATTACCAGCCCTTAAGCTACCTGGTCCAGGGTATAAAATAGTTGAAACAGATGCAAGTGAATTTGCATGGGCAGGTGTTCTTAGAGAACAGAAAACTCCAAACTATAATCCAAAGGATAAAGGTCAGATAGTCCGAACAGTCTCAGGAAGTTTTCATGCTTCAGAAAAAGATTATCATAGCACACATAAGGAGATCCTTGCAGTAGTTAATACATTTCAAGCCTTTCAGATGTTCATAGCAGATAAAAGGTTTTTACTGAAATCTGACTTGCAGAATCTCAGAGGCTTCTTCAAGAAGGAATCTCGTAACAAAGTGGTAAGAGGTAGATTACTCAGGTGGGCTCAGCTCTTATGTACTTACGAATTTGATTGTGTTCATATTCCAGGAGCTGAAAACATAGTTGCTGATTTTGTATCAAGGGAAGGTCATTCAGATGACCAAGAACCAGAACCAGAGCCAGAGCCAGAAAACAAGAATAGACAGGTAAAGGGTAAAGTAAGAGTCATGCACATCCGCATCCGAGAACAAAGATGGCATGAACTCAGTCGAACAGAATGGAGCACCAATCCATTCCCAAGGCGAGATCTTCACAACTTCCGAATGGCCAACGATTTCCTCTATGATCGTTATAAAATGTTGAAGGCCAAGATGTTGTTGACATCTCCAGGTTTGTGGACAGAAGTCCCCTTCTTCCAATTCTCAGCCGAAGCAGAACCAGTTGATCCTGATATAGGACATATTCTTAATAACTGGTGTGGTGATTTTAGTCTTCCCTTAATGTTTAATAATCCGGCCATAGGTAAACCAGAGGAATGGTTAAACTTTGAAGAAGGTAAAAATTTAATTAGAGACTTGTTATCCGGACCATATCCTCCTGCTGACAATCTGAACTTCCATAATACAACAGCTTACACTGGATGTATTTTCAGATTAACCTTTAATTCAGGAGAAGATACTCCCCTCAGCAGATATCTAGCCCAGCACTATGGACCGTGTGGACCTGAATCAGTCTTTGAGCATTGGACTGTAAAGAATAGGATCAGATATTTCTACACTCATCAGGTTCCAATCTGGATACATGTGAAGACATATAGAATGAATGAAGCCACTCCACTGTCTATGACACGTGGAATCTATGGACCTTATAAATTAAAGGTCATGTCTATCATTTGGAAAGAAGGCGAACCACAGTTGATGACATCCTGCATCCCGCATGCTTCCACCCAAACCTATTACAACTGTGAAGATCATTCAGGGGATGACCCAAGGGTCCCTTCAACCAGCAATGCGCCACCTAGCTGTAATCATCCTGATAAAGCTTTCTGTGAAAGGTGCGCATGGTTTCATAATGAAGACTTGGATACCGACAGCACGGGGTCTTAGCTAATAAGTGGGCTTGTCACTTATCGTGGAATCTTATCTCCGCGTGACTAAAGATAAGGCGTGGACCCTACCACGTTGTAAAGGGGTTACCTTTCAACCTTATCGAAAGGCCAAGTTATTCCTCTTGGGCCCAAAAGGAAAGTCGTGTAATTATCGGGTTGTGTCGGTCGTGTCCATCTTATCTTGTTCACGAGTAATTGGGTCCCACCTGAAGTCACGCTTCACATGGGATGCTCTTCGGATAAGATGCTGCTTTGTGTCCTCTTTTCATTGGCGGATCTCACGAAATTATGAAGTCGGGGTTAAAAGATTTGCTCTCGCTTCCCTATAAAAGGGTGCCAGGGCCGCCTGCATTCTTCAAGCAATTCTTGGCGAGTGAAGTGAATGCAAAGAATTCTAGTCTAGAGTCTTAAGGTTTTAGTCTTAGAATAAGTCCTTAGAAAAGTCAGTAATGTCAGTAACTCCAATCAGAGTTAAAGTGTTGTAAAAGCTTTAAGCTTTAGATTTACTCTGTAATATCTCAGCATGTATGTCATAGCGAGCATTGGAAAATATGAACATATCTATAAGCTTCCTGCATGTTATCAATGAAAATAGTTCTACTATTCATATAAGAGCACGTTATTGTGTTGCGCATTGTGTTTGTCTATTGCAGCTTAGATTTGGTATCAGAGCCTCTAGTGACGATATTACTGTATGTTGTTTACGTTGTTGTCTAACGTTAACTCCTTCCAGTTCTGAATATATGTAAAGCTCCTTTATTGTCTCCCTGTATTGACTCAGACCGTCATAAGTGTTGTAAGTCCCGACAAGTAAGTCCCGCTGAAGCCGTGGTAGGCGTAAGGGCAGTAAGGGCAGTAATCTGGTCTTTAGAGCGCAGGTTCGAGCGAAGTTTGAGCGCAGATGGCATCCTCTTCTTCTTCCCAAGCGAAGGACAACAGCCGATCTGACATGACAGCAGAGCGTAACTCAGAGGTTAGGTTCACCAACTTTTTTGCAAATAATGAAAGTTGTTTTAGTACTGTGTCTAAGTTAGGAAACTGTATAGATGATATAGAAAATTATGCAGTAGCTCCTGAAGATGAAAAACCATTTAAGGTTCCAAAAATCCCTCCACATGAAATATATCGGGATATACCCAAAGGTGTTGTAGATATGTTTAATAATAAGTCTATAGGTTTAAGAGACTGGTTTGGATATAAGTCTTCACTCAACTGTCATGTGGCGGAATTGTCGCATGTAGTTAAAGGAGGTAACAAAGGAAAATTAAATATTTTCACTGACGAATTGGTTAAGAAGTTTAGAAAGAAAGCTCTTGAAAGTAAAAAGAACCCTCAGTTTATGCATCTATCTTATATTAGAATAGGCATCTGTGGACACTACAGAAAAGGGTTGCCTATAATAGCTTTAATGATGTTAAAAGATGCACGTTTCTATAAGTTATCTCATTCCCTATTAGGTGCAGGTTGTGACTCCATGGCCAAAGGTCCTATATTTGTAGACTGTCTTTTAGACTATCCTGTAAGTCTTTTAGATGGAAATTTGAAAGATGTCCTGGAATATAAATTCAAAACAATGAACTTATTTATGAAAAAGGATTCAGTTGATCATTCACTGGTCTTCTTAGTCCATTACAGACTATATGATAAGGTCATACCCTTAATGGTTAATCCCAGGAATCCCCGTGAAAAGGGTCTAGAAGGTCTATCAACTATCTGGAGTTCCTCAAGCAACACTGCTAAGTTAACAGCCCCAAAGATTGTTAGGCATAAGGACATAAAAATGCCAGAAGAATGGGCTATGGAATTATGGGAACAAGATAATCTAGCTGAGGTAGAGCAAGAAAAGAATCCCCAGTTGAAAGGAATTTCACTGGAAGAAATAGATGACAAGGCTGTGATAAAGTTTGGAAGCCCTCATATTAGGATGTCCAGTCCCGACCTTAGAAGTAGTCATCCCCTGCGTCGTGGTCAGTCATCCTCTTCCAAAGACTTATTCAGGGATGTACCTTTTAACTATAATGAGCCTAGTCCATCTGTTTTGCCAAAGACTCAATCTGTCCGCTTACAACCCTCTCAGGGTTTTGAAAATCTATTCCGCATTCCTGCTGCTAGCCATCAACCATCATTTCAAAATAAATCCATACAACCTAATTGCAGTCATTCCAAATATTCCATATTGCAAAATGGTCTGTATCAGTGTGAAGATTGTTCCTTTGTCTTCCCACCAAAAACTGCAAAGTTTAGAATGATGGGTGGTCATAATGTGTATTCTGAATACTCACTATCTATGCTAGAAAATAATATTTCAGTAGTAGACACGCAAGTCATAAGTACTCCTGGTGGTTCTTCCTCCATACCAGGCCGTGTTCCACCGTTTCATGACTTCCTGCTACTTGACACCTCTGGCAAGTACAAAGCTAAATGCTGGCCTTTACATGTCACTCCTTTAGGTGATAATGCCCCAAGCCAAAGTCATTTATTAAATTGGGCAAATCTCTGTCATAGAAAATCTCTGTTGATCCAAGAAGATCACAGAATCTGGTGCGAGATGCAAGCTCTCAAAACTGAGAAACATTTTGAAAGTATGCAAGCTAACAACCACTCTATGATCTCAACCATAGAACAATTGGAAAAGAGGTTGAATCAAGAATGGAAAGAAAAGGTAGAAAATAAGCTTGTAGAATTAAAAGATCAATATGATAGATTCCGAACTCAAATGGAAATCTGGAAAATTGAGAGAGAAGCAGCCATGGAAAGACAGAGAGATTTACTATTAAAGGTCAGACAAGAAGTTAAAGCAGACTGTGATGTTTTGAGCTCACAGTTAGGTACAACCAATGTCCAGATCAAACATACTGGGCAAAGGCTACAAGAGATTTCTGAAGAGGTTCATTCTCTTACTGCCTCTCAGATAAGGTTTGCAGATTCACTCAGAGTTGAATCTCAGGAAACTAGGGAAGCCATTGCAGCAGAATCTAATTATATTCAGTTGGCTATGAGAAGACAGGCACAAGCCGCATCTGCCAAATATAAGAATTTCCCTAGTAATGCTAGTTCTTATCTTCAAGCACAATACAAAGGTCCGCGTCTCCGGACTCAGGTTCCACCTACTCCTGAACCTTTCAGATATGATCCTGCTAGTGGTCAGTTAGTTTCAACCCAGGCCCCTTCGTCTGAGCTTCCTGTTCAACCACCAGTTCCTCCTCCTCAGGGGACTGTGTTAATGGCCCGGGGATCAGGTGCATTTCCATATCCAACAAATGATCCATTTAAAAATATTCAGTCTTATAAAGCTGATACTCCACCATTGGTAAATTTTGATAAGTTTGAAGAAGTGGAGAATGCCCGTGGCATTGATGCAATGAAGGCATGGATCACAAACTATATGTCTACCAACCCTGATGCAGATGAAAAAGAAGTAATTAAGCAATTCTTGGCGAGTGAAGTGAATGCAAAGAATTCCAGTCTAGAGTCTTAAGGTTTTAGCCTTAGAAAAGTCAGTAATGTTAGTAACTCCAGTCGGAGTTAAAGTGTTGTAAAAGCTTTAAGCTTTAGATTTACTCTGTAATATCTCAGCATGTATGTCATAGCGAGCATTGGAAAAGATGAACATATCTGTAAGCTTCCTGCATGTTATCAATGAAAATAGTTCTACTATTCATATAAGAGCACGTTATTGTGTTGCGCATTGTGTTTGTCTATTGCAGCTTAGATTTGGTAATCTAAGCTGCAATAGACAAACACAATGCGCAACACAATAACGTGCTCTTATATGAATAGTAGAACTATTTTCATTGATAACATGCAGGAAGCTTACAGATATGTTCATCTTTTCCAATGCTCGCTATGACATACATGCTGAGATATTACAGAGTAAATCTAAAGCTTAAAGCTTTTACAACACTTTAACTCCGACTGGAGTTACTGACATTACTGACTTTTCTAAGGACTTATTCTAAGACTAAAACCTTAAGACTCTAGACTAGAATTCTTTGCAGTCACTTCACTCGCCAAGAATTGCTTGAAGAATGCAGGCGGCCCTGGCACCCTTTTATAGGGAAGCGAGAGCAAATCTTTTAACCCTGACTTCATAATTCCGTGAGATCCGCCAATTGAAAAGAGCACACGAAGCAATCTTATCCGAAGAGCATCCCAATAAGGTGGGACCCAATTACCCGTGAACAAGATAAGATAAACACGACCGACACAACCCGATAATTACAGGACTTTCCTTTTGGGCCCAAGAGGAATAACTTGGCCTTTCGATAAGGTTGAAAGGTAACCGCTTTACAACGTGGTAGGGTCCACGCCTTATCTTTAGTCACGCGGAGATAAGATTCCACGATAAGTGACAAGCCCACTTATTAGCTAAGACCCCGTGCTGTCGGTATCCAAGTCTTCATTATGAATCCATGCGCACCTTTCACAGAAAGCTTTATCAGGATGATTACATCTAGGTGGCGCATTGCTGGTTGAAGGGACCCTTGGGTCATCCTCTGAATGATCTTCACAGTTGTAACAGGTTTGGGTGGAAGCATGCTGGATGCAGGATGTCATCAACTGTGGTTCGCCTTCTTTCCAAATGATAGACATGACCTTTAATTTATAAGGTCCATAGATTCCACGTGTCATAGACAGTGGAGTAGCCTCATTCATTCTATAGGTCTTCACATGTATCCAGATTGGAACCTGATGAGCGTAGAAATATCTAATCCTGTTCTTTACAGTCCAATGCTCAAAGACTGATTCAGGTCCACACGGTCCATAGTGCTGGGCTAGATATCTGCTGAGGGGAGTATCTTCTCCTGAATTAAAGGTTAATCTGAAAATACATCCAGTGTAAGCTGTTGTATTATGGAAGTTCAGATTGTCAGCAGGAGGATATGGTCCGGATAACAAGTCTCTAATTAAATCTTTACCTTCTTCAAAGTTTAACCATTCTTTGGTTTACCTATAGCCGGATTATTAAACATTAAGGGAAGACTAAAATCACCACACCAATTATTAAGAATATGTCCTATATCAGGATCAACTAGTTCTGCTTCGGCTGAGGAATTGGAAGAAGGGGACTTCTGTCCACAAACCTGGAGATGTCAACAACATCTTGGCCTTCAACATTTTATAACGATCATAGAGGAAATCGTTGGCCATTCGAAGTTGTGAAGATCTCGCCTTGGGAATGGATTGGTGCTCCATTCTGTTCGACTGAGTTCATGCCATCTTTGTTCTCGGATGCGGATGTGCATGACTCTTACTTTACCCTTTACCTGTCTATTCTTGTTTTCTGGCTCTGGTTCTGGTTCTGGTTCTTGGTCATCTGAATGACCTTCCCTTGATACAAAATCAGCAACTATGTTTTCAGCTCCTGGAATATGAATACAATCAAATTCGTAAGTACATAAGAGCTGAGCCCACCTGAGTAATCTACCTCTTACCACTTTGTTACGAGATTCCTTCTTGAAGAAGCCTCTAAGATTCTGCAAGTTAGATTTCAGTAAAAACCTTTTATCTGCTATGAACATCTGAAAGGCTTGAAATGTATTAACTACTGCAAGGATCTCCTTATGTGTGCTATGATAATCTTTTTCTGAAGCATGAAAACTTCCTGAGACTGTTCGGACTATCTGACCTTTATCCTTTGGATTATAGTCTGGAGTTTTCTGTTCTCTAAGAACACCTGCCCATGCAAATTCACTTGCATCTGTTTCAACTATTTTATACCCTGGACCAGGTAGCTTAAGGGCTGGTAATTTAGCACATTTATCCTTAATATTTTGGATCATTCTGTCATGAAGAGGACTCCATGGTGGTGGTTTCTTGCTTAAGAGTTTATTCAACTCAAGGCGGTCTTCTGCAAGTTTATAATAGAACCCAGAAATATAGTTTACTAAACCCAGAAATCTCTGCAACTCTTTGACATTTGTGACAGGCAAATTTCTGATTCGGGTTAAAATATGTTCTTGTAGCTCCATTCTCTCCCCCTGGAGAAGCTTGATGCCGATGAACACAAGTTCAAGAACGGCGATAAGAGACTTTGAGGGATTGACCGCTAAGCCGTTATGTTGGCAAACTGATAGAAATGTTCGGAGGTGATCAAGATGATCTGCCATAGTTTGGCTGAAGACTAGGATATCATCTATGTATGGTTGAATAAACTTGGCATGAGGCCTGAAAATGATATCCATTTTCTGCTGAAAAATAGAGGGAGCTGTTTTAATACCAAAGGGTAATACTTTCCACTCATACAGACCTTGAGGGACAGAAAAGGCTGTTTTGTAATAATCTTCAGATTTGAGATTTATTTGCCAATAACCCTTGGTTAAGTCAAATTTTGAGTAAACATGGCTGCCCTGAATTACCTGCCAAATATGGTCTTTACTTGGAATTGGATGACGGTGGTCTACTAGACAATCATTGAGGGGCTTGTAGTTAACCACTAGACGTTTTTCAGGTAACTCTACACCTCTTTCATCTACTTTGGGCACATACATTGCATGACATGAAAAGGGAGAGTCTGAGACCTGAATTAAATCTAAGGCTTCAAGTTCAGCTACTTCTTTAGCACAAATCTGAACTTCTGTAGAACTCATTAAAAAATAATTTGCTTTTGCTCGGGGAAGAAGTTCCTTACCTTCTGCGTCTCTTTTTAAAGGCAAACTGCAAGTTAGAGTTCACTGAAACTTCTTCAAATCTTTGGTCATTACCGTAGAAGCAAACAATTCTTTGATCTGCTTGAGTTCTTCGTTCTTCTCTTGGAACTGTTGGTGAAGCCAAACCTGGTTGACAGGTCTTTTCTTCTTATCATCCTTTTGAATGGTGGAAAAGTATGTAGGCTGGTAGATGCGAGGCAACTGATATAAACCTTTAAATGTTAAGAAATCTTGTTCTATAATGAAAGGTTGCCATTCACTTAAGGTATTACTACCTATTACTCCATCATAATCTTCTACTTCAAACTGAACAAACAGAGTTTGAGTAGGAGTATTTTCAAAACCAAGTTGAACTGGAGCAATACAGAAATAATGGCTAAAACTCTTTTCATTATTTCCAAATGTAATATCAGTTTTACCTTCTCTCCAAGCATCTTCTGGGAAGGCATTCCTTCTGGCAATATTCAAATCTGCGCCAGTATCAATCAAGAAAGCAAGAGGGTAGGCTTGAATACCTGGGAATTTGATCAACATCACTGCACCCGGACAGTGAGTAGTGGCCTTTGTCATTCGAAAGGTATTCTTGATGACACTGTGCTGCTTAATAGCACTGTACTTTCCCTTGCTGCTTTCGCCTTCTTCAGAGAGATTGATTACCTCTCTGGCAGGACTTCCTATGAATCCTTCATCTGAAAGATACTGTAAAGGATCTTCTGCCTGCTCTACTTTGATAGATTGAATACTAGGAAAAGCCTTGAGAGGTTTATTTACCTTTTCTCTAGGAACATCGGGAACAGTGTGGCGGTGCTGAACGACTTCTGCTGGATTGGGAATGACCGGCAGACTACTGCTTGCGAATGGACTGTAAGGTTTTTCTTCACAGAACAAAGCGATCTCTTTGCTGGTAGTGGGTTCCAGCATCTTGACTCCAGAAATAGAATTGAATCTGTTGATATAGAGATCCAACTCTCTCGTGGATGATTCCAGGCTTTGCTCTTCAGCTTCTTCAGTTGTGAGGATATCAATTTCATCCGTTACTTGAGCCAACACTTTATCAAGAAAATCGAGACGATGGCGGCGCCATAGTCTCCTTGCCATACTTCCTGGGGCTGGAGCTTCCAGGATTCCTTTCTGCTCGATCAGTGTGGTAGCTGTAACCACTGATTCGGTCGGGCCGGTTTCTCTGAGAGAAGCCACTGAGGCTTTCGGCTTGTTGTACCATGGTGAGGGCTGATATCCATGGGACAGTACTGGAGAAACACCACGAGGGGAAAATACAGGAGATTTTCCTCTAAACTGATATGGCCTTGGATCAGCATATTCCCACTGGGATTCATCCTGAAATCTTGCTGTTGTAGGCTTCGTAGTTTTAGGCTGCAACAAATAATACTTGCGGCTTTTTAACTGCTCGAGCCGAGCCTTCAGCTTTTTCCAGGTCTCTTGACCCATATTCATTTCTTTGAGCTGTTGCTCAATATTCAGGATCTCGCCGATGATCTGATCCAACTCTGAAGTAGAGGACTTCATCATTCTGTAATAGAATGAAACTTCAGATGCTTCTGACTCTGCTTCAGATTCTGAGCTTGAGCTAGAATGAGGCTGTTCCTCACTTCTCATAGACTTGAATTGGCCTTGTTCTTCTCGGGCCGACTGATACTCTTCTTCAGACTCTGAGTCTAAATATTCAGGACTTGAAATGATTATATCCTCTGAATCGGAGGGATATGCATTTATATAGTCATATTCATTGAATGAGATGCCTGCTCCTTTAGCTGCACGCATCTTTGCTTTTCCTTTTTTCTTGTCCTTCTTTGGACACTTATTGGAGTAATGATCTCCTTTACAGATGTAGCACACTGGCTTTTTCTTGGAGCCATCTCTTTTCCTTTTATCTTTCTTACGAAAGAATCCTCTTTTCTTTTTCTTCGGATAGAACTTATCTTTCTTGGATTCTTTCTTTTTCTTTTTAAAGCCACTTTTCTCGGTTCGACATGGCTTGCACTCAACACCTTCTTCATCATAGTTTGACAGCTTGTAACACACTAATGATGATAGAAGTGGTTGTACCTTTTTCTTTTCCTTTTTCTCCTTTACTTCATCACAGATGTCAGTATTTATCTGCTCCAGGAACTGAACCAACTGGGGAAAAGTTAGCTCTTTCATGTCGGTTTTCTCATGAATTAAGTTTTCTAAAACTTTCTTATGATAATAATCACCAATAGTATTACCAAAGCTTTTCAGAAAAGTAGTGTACATGAATTCATGATTTTGTTCCTGACCGGAGAAATAGAAATGTTCATATTGCTTTCTGCAATATGGCTTAAAGTTTCTTAAGTCTTTGCATTTCCCTTTAACAAACTTTTGATACGAGAGCTGTTCTAAGACATCTCTCTTTCCAACAAACATTCTTGCTAACTGTGCACAAACTTGATCTGTGCCACTGTCTAGCAAAACTTCTCTAAAATCATTATCCAGTTTATCCCAAACTATTCTTGCCATACCTGTCATAGAATTAAGTGCTTGCTTAATTACTTCTTTTTCATCTGCATCAGGGTTGGTAGACATATAGTTTGTGATCCATGCCTTCATTGCATCAATGCCACGGGCATTCTCCACTTCTTCAAACTTATCAAAATTTACCGATGGTGGAGTATCAGCTTTATACGACTGAATATTTTTAAATGGATCATTTGTTGGATATGGAAATGCACCTGATCCCCCTATTCAATTTGGATATTAGTTATTATTGTTCCAACAAGTAGTTTTTAGTTTATCTCACTTTGTAAGAATGAAGGATTTGATATTGAATGTTTTTAAGTGAACATCTTTTTTCTGAAAAGAAAAAGAGAAATAGATGATATGGCAACATCCACAGGTTAGTTTTTAGTGTAAACAATCCTAGTTAAGTACTTGTTGATTGTAGTGGGCAATAAGAAGGGAGTCTCCCCTTTATGAGAGGAGAGATTATATCTCATCAGACTGTGGTTGATATAACCATTTTGTTCTCAATTAGTTGATAGTAAAATGTTCACCCAACATGTCTATGTAACTATCCCATATGAAAAAAAATATTATTATTCATGTTTATTGTTGTACAAATGTAAATGCCTTACCATTTCCATCATGATATCAGAGCACATGGAAGATCTTGGAAGCAAAAATAAATAGCCAATGGTAAGAAGAATGAGATACTCATGTTGAGGGCAAAGTGTCCACTATGAAACAAAGGTCTACAGACACATTTTTCCTTTTTTATTTACTACACATACACCTCATCCACATCCACCACATTGGTTAGGAAAAATGGAATGTGGTCACTGGTTATTGACCATGATGTAGAGATTGCCCTGTCCCAATTAATCCATACTCTGTCGATGCCAAAGTTTGCAAAACCAAAATGGTTCCCTTGCATATTGTCATGGTTTTAGATACACAGTCAATTATTATTAATGAAGAGTTTTTTTTTTTTTGTTTTTGGTTTTAAAGGAAGATTATAGATAGTTCTAAAGAACTTCCAAAGAATTTTTAAAATCAACGAAAGGAAGAAACAATGAATAAGTTTTTAAAAAAAGAAAGGAAATCTATTGTTTTGGCCAGCCATTTGGATGTAACTTATTATATAGAGAGGGCTTCATAATGTTCTCAACTAGAGGAAAATATAATTGACAAATCTTGATGAAGATGAACGAATTGATTATTGTGGATATAGATGGAATCCCCATGTTGAAAAAGGCATTGGGAACAAGTAGAGCAACCATAATATTAAATACAGGAATTCAGGCCTGAAATGTACCCATATGCAGATGTAAGTGAATAATTGTGTATTATGAGTGAGAAATTAAATTTTTAGTATGAAGTTATAAGTTCAAGTCTTCCAATATATTTTTTATTGCATATTGTATTTTGGGAGATATAAGAAGTTTTTAAAGGGTTATCTCACACCCATTCTAAAGAAAAAATACTTATAATTTTATTTCAAGCAGATAGATAGTTAGTTAGTGAAATTATTATAATTAAAAGTAATGTTGTGCTAGATTAAAAAATGCATTTGATTTATACTATTTTATATACAATGGATAATGTATGTGGCATTATTATTGTGCATGTGGTTTAATGATGTAATGGACTATCTACTATTGTGCAACTGAGGTGGATGCAGGGACAATGTTTCTCCCTCTCAGAAGAGGAAAGAGAACATCACCAGGGAGAGGTGATAGATCGCAAGAATACAATGATCATTGTGTCATCTGAGAACCACACACACACACCCAATAGTCGTATTGTGTTGGTCCGCCTTTTGATTTTCACATTCTTTTCTTTTGTCATTTTGGTGTCGACTTGAGTCATGAGTATATCTTGATGACTATTCTTGTCACGTATGTCTTGCAAGAGTTGTCAAGACGTGTATCAATGTTGATGCCTTATCATTTGGCGTGTGTCTTTTGAACCCAGGCATAATGTTTGTCTCTTGTTTCAGAGACCCTTGGACATAAGATATAACTATTTAAAGTTATTATTATTTTAATTATGCTCCAAATCTATTTATGTTTATCCCCAAGTATATGGGAGGATAAATCATTATTTTGAGTTAATTGTAAAGTCCTAGTTCTTCTGTGAGAAGATTTTAATAACTCAAGAAGTCTTATCCTCCATCATGCCTCCCTAGATTCTAGGGAGAGTGGAGGAGGGGAGCGACAAGTTCCATCATGCCCAAATTGAGGCATGCCAAGAAGTAGGCCATGGGTGGTTATGGAGTAAAAGCTCAATTAAAATGAGGAAAAACTTCTCTCTTTTGATTAGATACACTCATAACCGAGCAAAACAGTGAACCATCATTTTAACTTATAGTGTTAGTCTTTAAAGAGGAGAAGAATAGGAAGCTTCAGTAAAAAAGAAGGGTGGAGCTTGCTTTGCATCAGAGGATATTGTTGAGACTCCCTTTCAAGGAAACTTAAAGAAGCAAGAACTCAAACTAGGTTTCCATTCTTCTTTGTTTGAAAAGATAGCTTACTATTACTATTATCATAGCGATATTATAAACATAGGAATGTAAATGTAAACTGTAGTTATACATACCTGAGTGTATACCTATTCTCCTTCATTTGCTCTGGTGAGCATATAAGCCACAAAAATGGTCGTGGTTTTTATCTCATTCAACTATTTATGTCTGTGCAATGAATGGTTGCGGAGGGATTAATAATATCTTTATCAATTTTGTGTTTAGCTGGAAGTTATCACAACTATTAGGAAATTACAATGACTTTATATCTGGTCAATAGTCTTTCTTTTTAAATAGTTAACTCTATGTGTTATCTATATGCCTGTATAAGGCTGATAAATGTGTATGTAGCTCTGCATTAGAAGGGCATTAGAAGGTTGTTAATCAAGTAATCCTTGCATGCACCTTTGAGGGTCGATGATCATGTGTTTATTCCTTACATAAGCTTGTAAAGAATGGTGAAAATGTGCTAAGTTTATGTCTATAAAAGGTCAAGCACTAAGCATTTGCTCATGTGTCTGTGATAAAGGCCAATAGTTATGTAAAGGCCGAGCCACCTAAAACAAAAAAGTTCATATCTGGTATATTACTCATGCCTGTATAGGCCAACAACCTTGTAATGTGTATACAATACTTGTTTTAGAATGAAATGATGCAATGGTAGCTTTATAAGGTTGAAAGCATTACATAGGCATTGGTATAAAGCTGATAGGAAACTATATGTTGTTTGAGCCTATATTAGAAGATTGATGAGTAAGCGATTTAACCTGTTGATATGAAACTTGACTTCATGTATTATTTTTATCTTAGCTAGGAATGGCCAATAGTACATCATGTATTAGACTTATCTTACAATGGCAGTGATATGGCCATTATATATGAACATTTGTCTTTATAAAGGTAGAAATAAATAAGCTGAGACATAGCGACAAGAATATTGTTTAAAACAACACAACGTTGTCAAAATTGCAAGTATTATACAAGCATGCTATTCAAATGAAATATGATATGCTAATTCATTCAAGTTTAAGTTTGATATAAACTTCAAGTGAAGGTAGTTTGTTCTTTGGTTTAAAAGACAATGAGACCTAGGTTGTTATCAACAAAATGTATTTATGTCTAAACCTGTATTATAGACTTCTATAGTTCCTGAGGTAGACTTATTTAATATGTTCTACGTGGTTGAGTAAACTAACTTTAGGGAGAAGTTACGAATACTCGAGGGAGACTCAAAACAATACTTTAAGACGTAAAGAATGATTTATATTAAAGCTTTTTGTTTATTCATTGAGCATGAAAATATATGTTAGACTAGACATTTAGTAGTTGACAGTTGTCATAGACCTGAGATTGTGAGGATGCAAAGAGGGGCTCAATGCATATTTTTTTTAGTCATCCAGACTTTTATCTTATAATTGTCCAGAAGGTATATTGGTAATGCCAAGTAGACAAGTAAAGGGTAATACTCTCTAAGTATCTTGTTTTACCTTGGTTTGAGTCCTAAGAGTTGTGTGCTCATACACATCTATCTGGACTTAAGAGAATGGAATTAGTTCTCAGATTTTGATGAAATGTCTATAAACTATTTGTCTATGTTTTGAGTTAGAAAGATGCATTGTTTGTCCATTGAGCAGTTGATAGTTGTCATAGACCTGAGATTGCTGAGACGCAAAGAGGGGCTCAATGCATGGTCACGAATTGACCAGTCTTTATCCTATGATTGCCTAGTCTACCCTATTAAATAACTAAGCATAGAAAGAATGTTAGTCTCCAAGTCGAGAACGAAGTGTGTGAATAGTCAACTCTTTTATAATAAAAACTTTGGCCAAAGTAATGCAAAATCACTGCTTACATTGTTTGTTCACTATGTTCCAGATGGCATGAACAGTCAGATTGTTTGTACATAGCTAGAGATAGACTAGAAGTTGTAAATCCAATTGTTCCTTCCTAGGACACTGCACTAGTTCTCAAATGACACTTAGAATTAGTTGATTCTCATTATCTATACCCTCGCGAAGGGTAGGGCCACTTCTAGTAGGAAGGTGTGCAAGGAACTGCCGGTCTATGGTTGGAAGAAAAGCACCAAGGTGATGCTCTCCCTCTTGCAGTTGACTATCGAAGACTTGTGAATAGAAGACATCATTTTATTGTACATGTAATTATGTAAAATTTGTAAGTTGCATGTATATCAACCATCAACTAATGTATTATATCATGTATTTTGTAAATGCAAATGTACCTACTTTACTTTGTATGATACAAAAAAAAGAAATTTTGGCATTATTTGCTTCTATTTTTAAATGTTTTATTTAACATTCAAGTATGGATGTTACAGGGTATTAGTGAGAGATCTATTATACAACCTCTAGGTCCCTATTTTTATTCACACTTTTTATGAAATAGAAGTTATATTTCTTTCTATTTGGAGAAATAAGGGTGTAGTCACATCGTTGAAATAGGTGAAGGCTTATTTTTCTTTGGAGATATAAGGTTTATCTCAATAAAAATGTATTTTGTAATCTTTGTATAGATGGTTTCTAAGATCCTTATTTTAGTTGGAGATGTAGTTTTATTGTATGGATGCATTTTTGGTTGAACCTGACATCCTATTGCATTGTAATATTTACAAATATGCCTAAAAATATTGTTTGTATTCATTGGGCTTTGAAAGGGTGTAGTGCTACCACTAGCGGGTAAGGACTAATAGGGTTATTGGAGGCCAGAGGAATTTTCATCATCTCAAGCCAACTTCTCACTCAAAGATGGTGTTTGTATGAGAAGTATATTTTTTGTGTTTTCTTTTTTATGCTGATAGAATTAAAGAATGCATATATATTGTGAAGTTTGTTTTTTGAAGACAGGAAGGATTTGGTGAACTCAATATGAATTGTTGTCTACATAGTTTGGGAGTATGTGGATTTGGGGAATTATACCCTTCCAAGGGTCATGAGACAACTTGATGGAGCAATGGATCGTTGTCCAATGATTCAGGAGATCTGTGATTCAAGAGTTTGGGGAAGTGGTAATCCAGTAATTGGGAATTCAACTCAGGAGCTATACCCTTCTGAGGGTTGCGAGGCAACTTGATGGAGTTCCACCTAATTTAGGATTTGTTTTTCAAATAAAAAAGTTTCTAAAGAATATGTATTTGTTTGTTTCAATCAGCATGTTTTGTTGTGTGAAATGTAAACCTTAAGGGGGGTGTTAGAATATTAAGGTTTATGTTAATAAAGTCACCTTAGTGACTTGTAGTTTATTATGGTTATTAAATAATTATTTGCATTCCCGTAGTTTGAGAAGTTATATTTGAAAGGCTTTATGAAAGTCATATTGTATATGTAACTATCCCATATGAACTCAATATTATTATTATTCATGTTTATTGTTGTACAAATGTAAATGCCCTGCCATTTTCATCAATAATTATATAAGGTTCAAGAAGTGATATAATGAGCAACACCATGAGAAAATAGTGGTGGAGGAACTTGTATAGTTTGAAAATAGCAACACCAAGGATAAGTGGGGTTTGTATAAGATATATTTAGCATAGATTGACCAATTTTTCACACAATACATGGATACCCCAAAAGGTCTTGATGTGAAAAACATGATCTAGTAAGTTATTATGTAGTTTATCCATGCAATATCCTCCACTCTAGCAAATGCCTCCATTAGAATTTGATCCACAAAGTAGAAGCTTGCAAACTAATCGTGAGCGATAACCAAAGTAATTGTAGATGTAGTAAGAAGAGTTTTACATTATGTAACATATGTTAGTGGAATAGAAATCACGATTCATGGCTATGTTAATTTTGTTGTGAATCATTTGTGTAAGTCTATAAGTTGACTTAAAATTTTGGTATTCCTCTAGCTCTATTGTTTTTAATTACAATTGCACGAATGTGCTATCACTTTTTAATTAATATATTAAGAATATTTAATATAATAAAAATTTATTTTGGATAAATTTAATACATAAAATTCTATTAATAAAACTCATACGTGTCACAATAATTAAATTGAACAATATAAGATTATGATTACAAAAATGAGTTTAGTATTTACATATTTTGGTAAAAGCAATTATTGAATTTGCATCCAATTACATATCAATGACTCGTCTTATAAATCTAGATTTGTAATTTACTAAATATCTTGGTTGTTTTTGTTGGAAATTGGTTGACATCCATCTTTGTCTTTGTCATATTTTATTTGTACTAGCTCCTCTAAATCCATTTTAGAAATGTTTGGTTGATCTACATCTAATTTCAAGACAAAATATTTTTCAGAACTCTTCTTTTACATACATAGATCTCCAAATTACAATTTAGCTTTGTCAAATGGAAATGTATGAATATTTTATACTCTCATATAGAGCCTCAAGCAATTCTCCATATTAATTTCAATTTTGTTTCTTAACTTTGACTTCAAGATGATGAGCCATTAAAAAATCTTTCATCCTCCATTGAACCCAAAACCATTGTTCACACAAATTTGCAAGTTCAAAATGTTTTGAAATAGAATATTGTAGAATTTTGCACCTCTTTAAGTTTTTCCACAACTTGGTTTTGAAACATTCTTGAAAGGATGGTCAAGGAAGTTATACTTTTCAATCATTATTGTTGTGAATTGAGTAGATTATTTTTCTAAATTTAACCTATCTATAATTCCTTTGATTTCTTCTTGATTTATGTCTACCCTTCTACCAAAAAAATGTCCCTACCTTGGCCTAAAAATCACATGCCATATTTTGAGAATTCACAATGTTTAGGTTCTTATATCGAGGATAAACCATAAACATTACTTAGCTTCTAGAAGTTCATCATAAGGAAACCACTCTCTAATCTCTTTAATGTCAAATTTCTCATGATTCCCATAATATAGCCTTTATAGAAACCATAATCTCATTAAAATATTCCCTTATAACACTTTTTTATTTGACCCTAGAGTTGCATCTAACTTAAGTGAAGTAATGCAATTCTATCATATATTCCTGCACATGCACACAAATCACCTACATCATTGAACTCTAAGAGTTATCTTGGTATTCAATGTCTATTATTAATTCCCAAATTGTAACCTTTGGACCAATAATTGCCTCATTGTCGTTCAAATATAGATTATTCAGAGTAATACATACTATTTTCATGTCTTTGAATATCTTGCAATGTACATTATTTTGTCTTATGCCTTTTTATTAGAATAGTTGTTTCATCTAACATTGGAATAAGGTTAGATGAGTATCTATTTCACTAAAGAGTGCCAATATTTTTGTGTGACCAAGTTTGTTCTCTTATAACACTCTAAAAAATGTCTAGTTCTCTTAGAACAATCTAGTTGTCAATCCATGTAAAGATATCAACTTGGTAAAAATATCCTTAAGTAGCTTCTTACCTTTAGTTAGTCTTGAACAACAAATCTTTAAAATTTTAATTTTTTTTAAGACTTCTACAAAAATATAGACATAGACCTCACATGCAAGATCTTCAACTTTCAAAATAGATGGAAACTAGATCGTGATTTTAAATCTAAACTTAATCTATTGGTCATGCAATGAATGTTGGTCATGTGTGGTGAACATGTTGTCTTCAACTTTACAATAAGCCCTTTTTTGTGAGCCTACATGACTAATGCCCTATCTCCACCAACACACACCCTAGTTTTAATGAGTCCAAGGAAGGTAGTTGTGCTGGAATTTTCTCTCATTTATGAAGTGTAAGAATATCAAGTTGGTAGACATGATTCTCAACTACATAAACATGTGCACATGCCCAAGAAGTATTTCAATGGTCATCACTTCCTCTAAAGACAATACCACTTGAAAATATTACAATTTAATCTATCTTGTATATCTTTTTTCTCTACTTGAGAAAGAGCCTTAACCCCTTCCCTATCACTATTGATAGACCAATGAGAAATTGGAAAATTTGGCACCCCGAGCAAAGATGTTGAATTCCTTTATTCTAGACAGTCTATTAATGGATAGTCTACATTAATATATGAAATATAATTACAATTTGCATAGTATTTGATAAATGAATTATTTTTCTCACCTTTATAAACAGAGCAAACATAGAACCTCTAGTAGCAAAAATTCTAACCTACGATTTCATGTATTCTTTAAACTCACCTACATTATGAGCATGAGTGAATTCATCTTTTGTTTCTAGTACAACATTGACTTCAACTCTCCATTCACATTAACCTTTTTGTAGACTTCACTCACATACTTATAAATTGTTTCTACATTTAGTTGCAATGTCTCGTCTTTCTAATTTTTCCAAATGCAAATCTTGTAGCAACATAGTTTTGGTTGGCCCACTCCAACTTCATTCTCAATGGGTTATATGAATGGATACTTAGAAACCCATTCAATCAAAAAAATATGCATGTCCCACTCACATGCTTTGCATTTCTTTGGAATGTTTTAAAGATTGTAATTAGTGTCACCACTATCACTATCATTCATATTTTACCATGTGTGAAAGTGTTGTTGACACTTTCAAACTCAAATTGCAGTGCCACTTCAGTGTTGTTTAAAAGAGTACATCTCCTTCACAATTTTCATTAGAATCACACTAATTTTGAAATCAATTGAATTATTGTGCATAATTAGGTGGAAAGGAGGAAGAAGGTGCTCTAGAGCCTGGTGAGGAAGATGAATAGTCATCCTCCATTGTCACTCTTGGAGCTTTACTTCTCCCTTCAATCAATCAGATTGGTCTCCTTCATCATCTTGCACCTCTTACTCTTAGTTTTATTTGTGGTTATCATGTTTTAGATGTGGTATTGTTATGTTCTCTAATGATGTGGTCTTTTATTTTGGGGCCATTTTTTTAATTTTTAATGTTTCAAAGTTGGTCTATGTTAAACCATTGTCTTGTCCTGCATTTATTTATTTGTGCTCTTCTTGGGTGTTGGGTGGATTTTTATAGTACTTCTACCCCTCCCATCATTTTTTTCACTCAAGTTTGGGGTTATTGCATATCAAATATAATTGGTAGATTAGATTTTAATAGATTTCTTTAGAGATGAAAGGCTAGATGGAATTAAGGAAGGTAATTCATAGAGGTTTAAAAATAGTAGTAACAATAAACCAATTATCGTTAATATTCTAGAATGGGGGAAATAGTCGTGTGGAGGAATCAACCCTTGCTCCTAAGTAGGTAGTCTTTGCAGCTGAATTTCTTAATGGAAATAGAATCGATAGCTTTGACAAAGGAGGAGATGCCAAAACTAGAGGAGATGATCATAGTAAGGGTCATCTTGGTCCTAGAACATTCCTTGTTAAACCTAATGAATTAATACATGAAGAGGCTAGTAAAGAGGAAGAAAGATTAAAAAATATCGTTATCTTTTTTGTTTGTCTTGATAAGGATGCCCTTCCCTCTATAAGATTATTTGATGAATGGGTTAATAATGTTTGGGGGGAATGGGTTTATATGTATCTTTCTGTTGTATGTTGCAACAATGATTATTTGTGGTGTTTTTTAAAAACTCTAATATGCAGGAAAGAGTTTTAAGAAAAGGCTTTTGGAATATGGGAAAATCTATTTTTAGAGAATTTCCATGGAACCCTAACCTTGCTCCTTGTGAAGTTTTATCTAGGTATATTCTTAAGTGGATTAAGGTTAAAAATGTACCTCCTTGGGGTAAGTGCATGGAAATGGGGGACAAATAAGTGACCAACCTTGAGATTTTTAGCAAAACACGTTCGCATTATGAAAAACATAACACATATTTTAACACATACACATTTTTAATGTCTTGAATTAAAGAATTTTATGATCCCACCCATTTAGGTTTAGATTTCCAAGCCTAAGGGTTGGACATCTCTTATGGCTCCTAAATTAATGTTTTTAACCTAAAACAACTCGAATTCAAATTTCAACTTCATCAAGTTTACATGTTTTGTAATAAGATTTTGCAAAACCACCACCAAAATAAGGAGTTACTTCTTAGCTTTCTAGCCATACAATTTTTTTAATATTTTGAATAAGTTAAAGTATTTATTTTTATTTTCTTTGAAGGGTGTCTTCATATTCCTCCAATGCATATATATTGATTTTTTTAATAACTTTTGACCTGCTTATCCAGATTTGAATATATATATATATATATATATATATATATATATATATATATATATATATATATATATATATATATAGGATTATTCTATGCTTCATTTTATACACATTCAACAAAAAAAGTTACATTTTCAATTAGTTTTGTGCAAGTTATGTAACGTGCATGCTCAGTGATGTGATTTTTAGGATGCATCCACTTCAAAAAATCACCCAAAAAATATTCAATTAAAAAATATACTTGTAGTACTCACTCCCAGTTATATTTCCACCAACTAGTTTTTAAAAATACCTAATGTAGCAAAAAAAGGGGGGGTGCACACCAAACACTAAGTTATATTTTAGTGATAAAAATAGGAACACTTTTGTGTGTGCTCATCATTTCACCCCCTTAACCTTAACCATTTTTTAAATCTTTAGTAGTTTAGAAAATCGATTTAGATTAATAAAATCATTGTTCTTATCATATCTTCAAATTTTGAGTGTACATATCTTGAATTAGTCATCCAAGTTCGACTTTTGCTGATCTTAGAAAAAAAGTGGCCACTTTTGACCCCCTTTTGTCCCCCATTTCCATGCACTTACCATTGGCTATAGGCTCTTTTACCTCATGCTCTTAATTCATTACAAGATGTGCTCTGAGTTAAGAATACCAAAACCACCATTCCTCATATGGAGGTTGGGGTGTTGATAGTTGTCAACCCTGAAAGCATTATTCTTGACTCTATTTGTTTCAAGATGGGAAATTAAAATATTTAGTGTGAAATGGATCAACTTGGTGGTCTTAATGGTTCTTTCTTATGCAATTGTGATGGACACCAAAAATGTAAATGTCTAAGGATTAATAAAAAGACATGCTAGACCAGTGAATGTCAAAGGTCCTCAATCCCCTAAGAATAATGAGAAGGGAAAAAATATTAATAATATAGTGGAAGAACTTATAATTGAAGAAAACCAGGTAGTAAGGATAATAATATAAATATTTGCAATATTAGCAATGTTAAGTCTAGATTATGAGCCAACTATTATTAATATTAGTTGTGATAGTTATGCTCAAGGAGAGATACATGCATCAATTCATGAATACAAGGATGTTGTGGTTGAAGATATGGTTGTGTCTCAAGATTCCCAAGCTAATCAAGTGCTACTAGAAATGGATTCTATGATTCAGATAGAAAAAGAGAAAAACTAAATTTAAAGAAGTCTCAAAAAAGAAAAAAGGTTCTAATATGGAAAAGAAAACTAAAGATCCTATTGAGAAGAAAAATAAAGAAAGGATTGTGTATAAAAAAATAATAGATGAGTTTATAAAAATGAAGTCAATTAAATCTCCTAGGCTTAGAATTTAATGATAAAAAATACACCCTTAGATCTTTGCTTAACTCTAATAAAGACCTTATTTTTATTGATATGAAAAGTTAAATATGTGGGGTTTAATTTGGTTGTTGTTTAAAAATTGCATGGAATGAGGCAAGAAAAATTATTCTAATCATGAGAAAGGCAAAGGTGGAATAGAAATTTTGATAGGGAAGAATATTGCTCCTTTTATTGTTGAATAGGTGGTTGTTCTCCTTGTAATAGGCTTATCTCAAGGTAATTACTGAGAATAATGTGTTAGACACATAGGTATACTGAGAGGGGGGGTGAATCAGTATACAACCAAATTTCACTTTCTGTAAATTCAACTTATCCAGAGTAGATTAGAAATTTAAGTATTACAGCATTAAAATGAACATGAAAGAATAACACAATGCACATCAACACATAACACCAGATGTACGTGGAAAACCCTAGAAGGGAAAAACCACGGTGAGGATTAAATCACAATATATGAAGCTCAAATAGTAACTTTATTTTAGGGGCTTTAACCCAAGGAAGCTGCTACTCCCTAAGTAACTTTGATTTAGGGTCAGTCCCAAGGAAGCTTCTACTCCCTGATGACTTTGTTTTAGGAGCTTTAACCCAAGGAAGCAACTACTCCCTAATCTGAGAACAAACTCAGAAATGATTATAGTATGACAATCTTTCAATTATCTAAAAACTATCTCTGAAGCTCATACATGATGATTGCACTTCTGTCTCTTCAAACTTTCTTCTAAAGATTTGATCAGTCAGGCACATTCTATACTTGATTACTGTCCTAAATAAGTCTTCAAGATGAATCCAGACAGCATCAACAACATTTGCTCTTTCTCCCATAGTTGCACATTGAAATGTATTTATTCTACTTTTATCTGCTTGTGAACCTTTTTAATCATCTTGCAATCATATCCTCTGCATTCAGTTTGATCTACTATTTATACATGATATTACATTGATTACATATCTTGTCAGCCAAATAAACCATAAAAAATAAATCTACATGTCAGACATACAATATACAATATGAAACGTGTAGAAGGTAGGTCTAATTAGGACATGTTACACCAATAGAAGACTCAAGCCTTGCGGACCTCAAAACTTACTTAACCAAGTCCAAAACATCCTTAACAACTTCAAGCATCAAGGAATTACATCCGCACACTTCGCACATTTGAAAAGAGGACAACTTTAAGGAAAGCTCATGAAAACTTGAAGAGAAATGACCATATCAATTAGAAAACCTTGTGTTTTACTGGAAACAAGAAAGATCTCCATGAAACTCTTTCAGATGAGTCCACATGACTCATACAACATCCCCAAACACTCATTTGCCACCACACATCAAAGAATTGTGTTGCGCACCTTCAATCATTAACTCTAAGAGCACATTGTTATCTGAAACACACTGCAACATGCTATCAATTGAAAAACTAAGCTGCAGACCAATAAGAAGCTTAAAAAAGAAAATAAACATGAAACTCACATTCAAGAACATGTTCACAAAATTGTAAGGTCAAACATTTATATCTGGAGGAATGCAGAGCATTCTAATGAGTCTTCAATGATACTCCATTATGCCAGAGCACATACCGATACTTTATCAATCATAACTTTCACTGCGGAGGAAATGACGGTTTGGAACTTTGGAAACAACATGTTTACCACCTTCTAATCACATATCCAGAACCGCATAGCCATATCTGCAAATGTGGACCATTCCATTCACATTTCAACATCACATTACACTGTCAGAGCCTGAACTAGAACTCAGTCACTTATATCTTTCACAACGGAGAAGCAAGCCTTCTGAAACTTTGGATTTAGCACATGTACACCATATTATCCTTAACTCTTGAACTGCAAGACCATATATTCAAAACCAGATAAATGTGGAGCATTCTATTATTATGCTAGAAACATCTTCACATAACCAATACTCTCTTCAAAACTCTTTCTGGAGGCCAAGTCTTCTTTGCATCACCATAAACAACTTAGGATCAGTAGGAATGAACATACACCATGCTTCAAATCAACTGGAACACATCCTCAGCATCCACAACATAACTGCTTCTTTTAGTGCTTCTAGTTTACATATTGATCAGGCTTTAATATCAACTTCATTTTAACTCTGCTTTGATTAGGAATGTAACTTTTAGGACCTCCAATGATGAGCTTTCTCTTTCCAAGATTGGTCTCTCACTCTAAGATAGTATTGCCACCAGTGTATTCTATGCTGACATCAATGTATGTTGTTATGTTGACATCAATGACAGCACACATGGCCAACATAATGGTGTGAAATTTGGCATTGCTTTATTGTATGCATCTAATGACTATAAGGAAAAGAGTAATTTTTGGAATTGGTTGACTTCTAATTTACCTAGAAGTCCATAGATTATTGGAGGGGATTACAATATGATTTAATTTAGAGAAGATAAGGAAGGAGGGAAGAGTTTTGCTTGGAAAGATAATGAATCCTTTTATAGGTCCAAGCATAAAAGGATGCTTAATTTGTTTGACCCTTTGGCAAAATCCAAAAAAAAAGTATTTGGTATACTTGGTGTAATAATAAAAAACGGGATGTCGATAAGGGCGTGGTTCAGTGGTTAAGTCACTCGATTGTAGTGGTGGCCACCAGAGTTCAAACCCCCACTGGGCCAACGAGCTCGCAGGCTTTATGCCTTCGCTGGGCCAATGAGCTCGCGGGTTTGAAGTGTTCTTTCTAGGGGATGAGGTCCCCCGTGTTGTGGCCTCACCGGTTCATTGCTCCGGGTAAAAGCATTTGCGTGGAGTTGGAGGGCGTGTCGCACCAGCGTCGTTGGTCATGTTAAAAAGTTTACCAGGTGCATTTTTAAAAAAATCAAAAATGGGATATAAGAGTACTCAAGGCTTGGAAATTTTTATATTAATAAGCATGTTTTTTTAGATTTGTAAGGAAAACAACTATAATTGTGATAAGACTTGGTTCCCCAGACTATGTCTAATCATCATCCTATAGAAATTTTAGTGATCTACATTGGGGCCAATTTAATGATTCTAAAAAGTTAAAACATAGTTTTTTCAAGTTAAATACTATGGGATAATGATTATTCTAACGATGTCCAAACAACAAGGAACATTAATAGGAGCATTTATTCATCATATTCTACTATCTATTTGTGGAAAAATCTGATTTTTAGTTAAAAATATATATATATTTTAAGCACTATTGGTTGGAAGATGGCCTTTGATAGGAGGAAGACTAGTTATGTGCTAGAAAAAAAAGTTTAAATGTGAAGAAATCATGCAAAAGAATCCATTTGATATTAGTCTTCAAAATAATATGGCTAAAGTTAGACATAAATGGAGGTGTAATCAAAACTATATTACTCAAAATATTAAGCTTAGAGCTGAGGATAATTGGATATAAGGTAGTGATGAAGGTTCTAAATATTTTTTTACTAAGAGCCAAGTTTGCTAAAGAAAAGATTGGACCTTCTTAGTTATAAGTATATCTAGTGGAATCTTGAATATAATTATAATCCTTTAGCTCTTAGCAGAAGTTGTTCGACCAAAGGTTGGGAGGTTAAATGTAAAGTCCGTAAGTAGCACTTACTAAAAGTAACCAATGAAAAGCAAAACTCAGTCCAATTAAAGAAAGGGATTCATCTTATTAACATAGATATCCATAAATGCATAACATTTTGCAAGTTTCCATAATAAGAAAAGTGCATCTACAAGCACAATAAGAGAAGTAACGTTACATCTTTTACAATTGTTTTGAATACATCAATAATACATCAATGAGAAGTACAGTTACATAATTGGCTAAACAAGCCAAACAATTATCAATACAATGAAATATCCATCTCGAGTCACATAACATATGAAATTTGTCTTCAGCTGCCATGACCCACTGGTCTTCCAGAAGTCGAAGCCAAGAGCATGGTTAAGGTGTTTTTTCCACCCAACCATGAAGCACTTCACTTCCCCAAGTTCTTCCTAACTTGAAGAATCCCCAACCCTACACGAGGAGCCTAGCAACCTGAAACATATGGGCAAGAGGGAAACTCTTGATGCAAGTTTGATGCCTATATGCACTCTAAACTAGCATGAACATATTTCTTACATGCAGGATGTGGCGGAGATAAAATAATAAATACAACTAGGCTAAGTTCATTTCCATCTATTTCAATGGTGCAATCTAGCTTTGGCCAAAGCAATAAACATAAGTTGGTAAAACTTGAAAAAGAATTTTACCGTCTCTGAGAATCCACACTCAGCATCATGTCCCGAAAGTAAAACATTTAACTCTATTGCAAGCTAATACATTCAATTGACTAGTCAAAGAACTATAGCAAGGTAACTAGTAGCAATTAATTCCATTCGATTTAACATAATCGATATAGTTCCTATGTTTGATCATCATGAGCTATATCTTTGATTAATGTGGTTTACTATAAGTAATGAACATGTTGGATTCATCATCATGATATAATTATCTATGATAGTAGATTTACATGATTTCAACAATCATTGAGTAGATTCTCGTTATTATCTGGAATAGCAACATAGTTTTACTCTATTAAATTTAAATAGAAATTGTCCAATGACAAAAATAAGGTCATTCATTTTTACTTTGACATAGAATAAAAGGTTACTTTGGGGTATGTCTAGAAACTTAGTTTATTTAGAATACTTCAATCATGCGACTCATTTCTTTTATAAGGTAATTTACTGATAAAATACTATGAATTCATATGAACTTATAATGCAATAAACAATAATATAATATCAAGTCTTTTTCTTTATCTAATTATGAGTTACAGGTTGGTGGCATATAGTGGCTAGTTTTAATTCTAAAGAGTCGATATGGAAGTATAAAGGGATACCTAAGAAATCGATTGTCACCATTCATCATGGAATTTCAAGGGATCAATGTTGTCATTAGCCACAAGCTAGAATATTAATGAAATCAATAAAATTCTTTTGATTACGTTTGCAGTGGTGACGCCGAGGATTCTTGCAGGTTTACCATACAGTAGGTTTAAGATTCAAAAGTCACCCCAACAATAAACCACCTCTCGTCACAATAGGAGTCGATCTAATAGCTAATATCAGAAGATTTTTGGTTTCGGGGGGAAGTCAATGCATACAAAATATCTTGAGGATACATAGTTTGTTCAAAGGAGAGTATACGGGTTCAATGAAAAAGAAAAGATATACAAGGAAGAGAGAAAATCATGAGATCCTAAGACAAAGTGCCTCGAGGTCTTATCACAGCCGCAATGAAATGGGTAAAACAAACAGTGATCACAAGATACATACAAAAGGAAGCTGAGTGATACCATAGGTAATCGCTAACCAGAGATTCGCATAAGCTTGTGCAGTAGGGAGATTACCAACCTTGTTGGGAATGAATTAAAATTGAGGAAATAGGTTGTATTTAACAATGGAAACTCAGCATTAGTAAAGCATAGCAGGTTGCCCCATTGTTGGCACCAATATTGAACAATTGGAGTAAATTTGGAAGGTGCGACTTGAAGGATACTTCATTGGTTTGGTAATAATATTACGATCTGTTCAGTACCGATAGGGAAGGCCAAGTAATTCAGGTCATGAATGACTACCTAAGGAGCTGACCTGATGTTTTCCATATATGGTTGGTGCATATGAGATTAATTCGCTGCGAGGAAAAAGTTATTATGGAAAAATAATAATAGCCATGAAAGTTCATCAACGATCACTGTAATTTACTTGGTTATATAAAAAAAATATGTCAAGGTCGATTCTAATGGATAGCCATATGCACGATCCAAGGAAATGCAAGGACACAACTAGAGATTTGTTTAAAATACACAGCTACCACAATTGGTGCTAAATCATATCAAAGATAGAACTAAGGTCGATAGAGAAATCGAAGGTTGCAGAAATCATAATACTTATAGAGATGACAACGCAGCCAAGAAAGTCAAAAAGGGAAATACCTGAAGTAGTTTAAGGGAAATACCTGAAGTAGTTTCTGAAATATGGTTACTCTCAGTGGTATCTTTTTGTAGTGGTTCTCTCCTCGCAACTCTCTTCTTCCTGTTTTGAATTCATTTTCGTTCTCCTCTTGCTGTCCTTCTCTTCGCATGCAAAATCTTCTTTTTTTCTCTATGATAATTTCCATCTCTCTTTATTCTTGATAGTTTCTATTCTTTTTCCCTTTCTTGATTTTCGCTTTTCGCTTTTATTTCTTTATTTTTTGTTTTCCTTCTATTATTTCTAGTTTTCTTTGTATTAGTCTTGTTTTATTCTCTTTTTCTATCTTTTTAGTTTGTCATTATCTAGATAAAAGGATTTTATTCTTGACATGGATAAATATTACCATGAAATCAAATAAAATATCTATTTATTTCATCCTTTCTAATTTACTACTATTTCTAATTTATCACAAAAGAAGATAAATAAGTGATTTATTTTAAACAAAACGAATATCGCTTTCTTTCTTATCTAATTTAATAAAAGAAAAATATAACTTCTAAATCTATTTTATTTTACTCAAGGGATAGTTTAACGTAATGAACCAAAAATTTGACTATGTGTCTAAAGCAAACATAACTGAGATAATTTATCCTGTGCAATAAGTCAATTCATCAACATAAGATCATTCGTGCAATGTTAAAATGCAAATTGAATGCAACTAGGTGCTTGTGTGTGTAACATAGAGTCTCTCCATCCCATCTCTATCAGGTGGCCAACCACCTCTACCTTAACCATACTCTTGTCTTCGACAACCTGCCAACATTGAACTCAATTCTCCATTAATAGGTTAGTAACTAATCCATAGCCGAAGCATTGATTATTTTCTAATTGCATATTTGAATTTGAAAATAATTAATAATCATCCACTTTTATCCATAATATAATCGTAAATAGGCATTCAACATTTCTAATTATAGTCAAGTTTAGAAAGCATAACAGTTTGAGACGTGACATTAAAGGATGAATAAAATTTAGAGATATCTTTAGTAATGGTGGTTTGATCCCATGGTCTAAGCTTTATAATAAATTTAAATTTCCTAATTCTTAGAAAAAGACATTCCATTTCGAAAAATCATTAGAGGATGTGAACTTTCCTATTCAAATTAATTCTAGTAGAGATCTTAAGAAACATTAAATGGAAGAATGGCCTACCTCTCTGATGTTTTGTCAAGTGTAGGGACACTTATAAAATGTTGTTGGATACATAAGAAATCTTTGATATGATTAACCCTCTCTAGAATCTCTCCCTTTCTATTAAGGACTAACATTATATTCTTGGTCATATTTGGTCTTATTGGTTAGAACCCAAGAAATCATGTTTTAGGTAGCTAATCATTCTTAAGGATATTATTGTTGGTTTTATTTTAAGTGATGCTAGTGTTAGACCTTACAATTATCCTATGTGAAATATTCTTGAGACTATTGAGCATCGTTTTGGTTGCAAGTTTGCTAAATTGTTTTGGTCTATTTTTGGGGGTACAAGTTTGGGTGGACTTATAAAGATAATATTTCTTGGTGTGAGATTTTATTTGGTATTGTGAAATGTTTTCATAAGGCCTTGAATAGGGTATGGCTAAGTCTGTCTACTAATTTTTTTGGCTTTTGTGAAAAACGAGGAATAATGAGGTGTTTCAAGGCAAAAGAAGGACCTTTACTGACTCTTGTTGGGAGCTCACCCTTTAATCCATTGTGTTAGAGGTTACAATTACTTTGAAGATATCTAAGAGTAGGTTTATGAAATAATGGATCATGGTAAGGGCTTGTTATTAAAGTCTTGTATTCTTCAAGTTAAGTGGTCGTCGAAAATAAATTGTAATGGCAATTGGATTGATGATAGTGGTATAGAGGAGGATCCTATGGATGGTGATTCCCTTCCAATATTAGGGGTTGATAGAACTATGCTTGTTGTTGATATGGTTGGAAATATATATGTTAGGTCTTGTCGATAAATGAATTGGTACTTGTCAATTCCCAATAGTTTATTGGGGTAAAAATCCCTCCTAAAGACGGGTGAGGCTTCTTGTTATTTAAAACCAAGACTAAAATCAAAACATATAAGGAAATTACAATTGTATAATAAACACATTGGCATTCAAGAATTTTGAAGGGTTTTTGCAAAAATATACGAAGAGTATTTTAAAAATAAAGGGTAAGATAAAAGTGAAAATACAACCAAATAGAAGGTAGAGTTTGATTAATCTGCACCAAGAAATGATTTTAGAAATGTAGGAATAGAGACTAATGATCACACTTATATATATCATAGAGGAAGTGCATTTAAGAAAATAAATCATCACATTAACATAAGAGAAATGTAATGAAGAAATGCAAATCTGATGCAAATTCCAAGTTTGCAAATTTTATTTATCTTCTCAAATAAAAGGGTGCAAAGTCTTCTTTCTCTCTCCCTATACCAAATTTATAGAATGGACAAAAGTCTCCATACAATGATAAATCCCCAATTTATAGGGAAATATTTCCCTTCCTCACATAATTGTTGAACTTCCCTTGTCCATAAAACTATTCAACTTCCCTTCTTTAGTTTACATATGTTTTAACGATAAAATACAATTTATTCTCAAGTGTATGACTTGGATCATTTAAACAATTACATTATATTTATAAAATGGATTTCATAATAGATTACTAAATCTTTGCATAGGGTGTATGGTTTTCGCACCATTGTGTCATACAATTCAAGTGCACCAGTTGTAGATGCATCTCTCTTTAAATCATTTTATCAAATATATCATGAGCAAAATCTATAGATGTTGATTTTAGAAGCATTTTATCCAATAGTTCATGAGCATAATTTATGCATCTTGATTCTCATGTCACATTGTTTTTTGCAAGATGAGTCATAAGAGAAATGGCATACTTGGTATTTTGTAATATAACAAGTGACAATTGAGGTCTCCAATTTCTCGTTATTTTTTATAATCTTGTTTGAAAAAGCAAGTTGGATTTAGTTAAATACTAAATGTTCAGAAATCATGCATGTTTTTGTTATTAAGTAAATCTTTGCATTTCTATATCCTTTTCTTAGTTAAATGAAGTCCTCTTTTTGAAGCTCTTCAGGGGAAAGGATCATATCTCATATTGATTTTTTATGTAGAGGTTGGCGAGCATCATTTTAATTTTCCAATGGCATATATTGGGAAATGATGGCCATGATTTCAAAATCCATGTATGACTGAATTCATATATTTGTAAAACATGTAACCAACAACAACAATACCTACAAGGCCAACTAGAACAAGGAGTGTCAAGAACCAACAAATCATGAATTATTCTTGTCAATGTAAGTATCATGTTCTACAATGTATAGAAGACCCCCCTTTCATTCACAATCAAATCCTCCCCTTTTGTTCTTGCATCTAGAAATACTAGGTCATCAACGAAATCAATACTTTAGTCTTCTTTATGAGTAATCTTCAACTATCCTGATTGTCTAGATATAGCTATCAATCCTTAAAGCCACTCTCAATTTCTATGCAAGATCTATTTTTTCCAAATTAGACATCCTTAATTTCCACCTATCTTCAAATTGCAAAGTTTTCTTAGTCTTCCTCTAATCCAAACATGTACCCTCCGCTTAGACTTGTTCAAAGAGATTAGCTTAATATTTTTCTAATCTTAACTTCCCACTATCCAACATCTAGATTTGCTTAAATAACCTATATTTCCAATAAGCCATTTATCATTCTCAAATCGTGTCTCTTGTTCTCATCTTCCCAAGTCAACTTTAAGGGAGAGACAAAAATTTTCCCCTAAAATGGAATTTTGTCCACATAAGCATTTGTGGGTAAGCCTCTGCCTTCAATCTTGGACATGAATATTTCCCTATATGATTCAAATTAGTGGGGCACTAAAATGGGCTCTACTAAAACCCCTACATAATCTAAAGTAAAAATTAAGCTCTTTGAATCTAGACTAAAGATAGAGGAAGGCATTATTTCCTTGACTTGTTAGCTTCCTATAGATGGAGGCTTAGGATTAATTTTTCCTCTAGAAAAGTTACAACTTGCATTGAAGGCAATGATATCACCTTGGTACTTAAGGAGACAAATTCAGGTCCATGGCTTGTATATATGACACCATTTTTCTTCCAATCCAAAAACCAAACCCTAGAACACCTTGTGCATCTAAGATCCATCTATCCTTATTACATTGATAGCATCACCCTCCATGGATATAGGGAATCATTGATCCATCTAGGTAAAATGATGGAAATTCCCCATCTATTCTAAGAGGGAAATCTCAAGAAAAGGAGATTCTACATGCTCAATCATGAGAACATAGGTAATTCTAGTATCTACCATGATGTATCTATCTGGCTAAAAATAGGGTGAAACAATCAATGAGAAATGTTGTTCTTTAATGCATCCAAGTTACTTAACTGTGATAGATCATAAATGGAATGGAAATCAGCAATAAAAAACATTCAAACTATAACATAATATTTATGTGGATAAACCCTTGTGGGTAAAAACTCCACACCCAAAGAGACCCAATCTTATATTAATCCTGAAATTAGTTATATCAACATAATTTGCTTATCTCTTTGTATTTTGGCAACATAACAATGCTAGAATGACCTACAACATAATATCATAATACCATCATCTCAAGGCACCAATACATAGGAGATATGAATCTAATATACCATGAGTGGTATCCTAAAACTAGTGGCCAATACCATTCACTGAAATATAGGCATCCATCTCCATTATGGGAGATCTCACAACTCATCAAAATTGGTTAACCACCTTGAATAGTAACTCCTCTTACACACCTTACACCCACCTCACCCATCACAAATGTCATAGATTATTTCATAATGGTCAAATTGACCAAGATCCCAATCCTAGGAGCTCTATGGGAAGATTGTTCAAATTTGTTATAAGATCCTCTTACATGCTCTTGCACATCCCAATCTTTAACCAATTTCCAATATCTTCCTAAATATAACTCTTGACTTATATGCCACTACCATTACATATGATAGAATAAATAATGATAAATAATTTTTCCTACCACCTAGGAGGGGTGTCCAAATCTACCCTCTCCATAATCCTTGGAGATGTAACATTATTTATCGACAATGTTAATTAAAATAATTTAAACATGTCTAGGGATTTGCAAGGTGAATGGTACCTAATCCCAACATTCTCCTACTTGACATTCACATTGCAATGACATAATCAGGAACATGATCAATCAATCTTTTGAAGAGGAGAGACCCATGGCCTCTCTACACCAATTGAACTTCTTTGTGCTAATTGTCTTAGTGAGAGAATCTACAACGTTCTCCAAGGTGTCCACTTTTTGTAACGTGACTCTACCACCCTCAACCATTTCCCTAACAAAGTGATATTGCGCATCAATGTGCTTCATGCAAGCATTATACATTGGGGTTTTAGCCAAACAAATGGCACTCTGACTATTGCATGCAATTCAGACTTGTCTACATTGAAAGCCAATACTTGAGCACAACCTTTATAACCACTGCCTCCTTATAGGCACGTGTCACTAAATTATGTACTCTACTTCTATAGTAGACAATGCAACTATAGGTTATCATTTTCTCATCCAACTAACTACACTTAGAAAGAAAGTAAAGGCATATCCACTCATATACCTCTCACAATCTAGATCACCAGCCCAATTAGAATCAACAAAGCCCTATAAATTATCCATCCTTCCCACATCATCAATCCCATGACTACAAATGTAATGGTTGGAAGTTCCACATAAATATTTGAAAATCCTTTCAACATAAGTCTAGTGTTCTTTAACAGGATTTGGCATAAACCTACTCAAAACTCCCACTACTTGGGTAATATCAGGTCTTGTACAAACCATGGCATACATGAGGATTCCAACAATATTGGCATATGGTACCTTATACATCTCTTCAAGATTGTCATCCATTTTAGGATACTATTCCAAAGAGAGCCTAGTGAAAAATGGTAAGAGGATGCTAAATGGTTTACAATCCTACATAGCAAAACACTACAAAATAATGTCAATGTACTTCTAATTTAACCAAAGTTTCCTATTAACCTAATGATATAGGAACATCCTAGCATGTAATAGTGATCTTGCATCAACCCAAAAAATATTTTACTTGTTTATCTTGTTTGGAAGTTTTTCATTTACATGTCAATCTTTACTAGTTACCAAAGATCCTACCACATTTCACCGCAGTTGAACATCTCACCTCACAATTGGGAGAATATGTTCTACAATGATCCTTCAATGTTATATTCACTTTCCAAAAGTTTATGATCACTACAAAGGCATAAGTTGGTTTTTGATCTTTTATTGGGCTTGAGAAGCTTACACTCAGTTTCATTGTTCATCGCTTGTGACAACTTTTTGGAGTTTGTGGTAGCAAAGGAACACATATCAATGTACATTGGACCCAAGAGTTCTTATGGTGTGAAACACATGAACATTCATCAATCCATCATCATCACATTCAAATTGAGATATTCAACTGCATATTTGGTTGACTACACATTTCATAAGGTATTGAGCTTTGTGCCACCTTATAGCCGACTGTAATCATTTCTAAGCCTTGAGTTACTATGTAAACATTATTCATAACCATTTGAAGGTAGTCAAGTAGAATCAATTGTAGAGTTGAGATGATATGGAGAGGATAGTTCTATTTGGAAGCTTAGCATATGGAATTATATTGCAATATCATTTGAATTATGTAATTTGCATGTATTTATAATAAATGACTAAAGCTTGGCATGTTGGAAGCCCATTGAAACATATTGCAATTCATTCATGATTGATAATTAATAAAGACCACTTTGTCTTTTTACTATATTCATCGAGATTCTATTGTGTGAGTGTGTTTTCATTTCATTGCATGGTTAGATAATCCTTCATTGGATCCTAAATTCATGACCACATCACCTAATCCCTTTTGTATCCCCTAAATAATTCAAGTCAAAAGTACCAGATAACTAACTCTTAAGTTATCTAATCATTCTCAATAAATAACATATCATCAACATATAGGACAATGATTAGTAGTTGATCATCAATTGATTTAAAATAGACACGATCAGCCTCACTTCTAACAAAGCCATGATCCAATGTAAAAGCATCTAATTTCTATTACCACATTCTCAGTGACTGCTTCAAAACATACAAAGATTGCTTCAACCTGCAAACCAAGTGCTCATGTCCCTTCACCACATAATTATCATGTTGTTTCATAAATATTTCCTCATCAAGATCCCCATGTAGAAATGTCCTCACATTCATTTGCTCTACCTCGAAATCAAAAGCAATACTAATAGATAAAAGGAACCTAATAGAGGTTAGTGTATCCACATGAGAAAAAATCTCACCAGAATCCACTCCCTCAACCTAGGAGTAACACTTAGCCACTAAACAGACTTTATATCACTCCAACTTACCATATATTTTGAATTTATTTGTAAATACCTATTTACATCCAATGGCTTTCCTCCCCTCAGAAAGTTCAACTAGATCCCATGTGTCAATTTTTCCAAAGCCTTTATTTCATCTTTCATGGCTTCTAACCAGGACTCAAGCTCATCTCAAAACAAAGCTTTCTTCATAGATCTAGGTTCCTTGTCAGTACATGATAAAGCAAATACACAACTACAATCAAAATAACCATGCCTTTCAACTAGATTCCATTGTCTAGTGGACATTATGAGAGGTGTAATAAGAGGCTCTTGTTGTTCCTTATCAAAACTCAAATATGAACCTTCTCATTCCTCATTTTGTCCATCGTGTTGTTTTGTATGTGCATCTTCCTATGGATCACTCTTAATATCAAAATGCATTGTTTTTTTAGGATTTCCATGAGGTTGTTCAACATTTGTAAATACCCTAAGTTCCCTAAAAATAACATCCTTAGAATATAATATTTTTAATACTACAAGATTCTAGAGATTATAGCCCTTAATGTTTGCACCATAACCCATGAACACACATGTTAGCTTTGAAATCAAGCTTAGAACATGTTTCCTTAGGAACATGAACATATGCCTCACTACCAAAAACTCTAAGTTGAAAAACTAATGGTCTCTTACCTATCCATACCTCATAGGGTGTTTTGTCAACTAGAGCAGAAGTGGAAGATTTATTAACTAGATAAAAAGCAGTGTACGACTTCAGCCATAGAAATGTTATTTAAGCTTACAACTTCTTAGCATGCTTATATATTTGTCCATCAAACTTATTCATCTATTATACTACTCCATTTTGTTGTGTAGTGTATGGAGTTGTTTTTTGTCTTTTTTTTTTTGCATGCCTACAATAATCATCAAAATCTCTAGTGCAATACTCACCACCATTATTTGATTTTAAAACCTTCACTTCCCTATCTATATGTTTCTCAACAAGTGCTTTAAACTCTCTTAAACATAGAAAATATAATTATTTATGCTTTAGAAAGTAAGCCCGTGTATATCTAGAGAAATTGTTGATAAATGCAACACAGTAGCAAGATTTACCAATGGAAAGAACATCCATAGGACCAAATACATCACTATGAAGTAATTTTAAAACATGTTTATCTCTACTATAGCCAAATTTAAATGAAAATCTATGTTGTTTGCCATACACATATTGTTCATAGAATTCAAAGTCGATAGAATAACCAAATAAACCATTGACCATATTTTTATTATTGAGGCTTTTAAGACCATTCTCACCAATGTGACCCATTCTATGGTGTCACAATTTACAAGAAATAGAGTTTTCAATTACATTCATAGTTATAGAAAGTGGATGCTTCTAACCTAAACAGGGTGCATCACTAAGTGCCCCTAGCCAACACCAAATTCTATCTACTCAACCTACAACCACTCTTCTCAAAATTCACATGCACCCCTGAGTCATTCATTTTAGATACAAAAATCAAATTTCTAGCCAAACCAAGGATATGCAATACATTTGTGAGAGTTTTCACCCTCCCATCACTGAAAATCAATTTTACCTCCCCTTAGCCCATAGTCTTTTGAGTGATATTGTCACCAAGGAAACTTCCCCACCATCATATGTTGTATATGCTAAAAAACACTCCTTGTGAGGATTCACGTGGTAGGATGCACCCAAATCTATCAACCAAGAGTCATCAAAAGTTATGTTAGCAAAAATAATAAAAGCATCAATAGCTTCATCATTAGAGGATTTATTAGTAAAGGAATCTTCATCTTTCTTTTTCTTATTTTGACAATTTTTTTGAGATTCCCATGTTTTCCATAGTTCCAACACCTCAATCTACTCCTACCAAGTGTCTTGGATGTGCCCTTAGACTTATCCTTACCACCTTTCACCTTGTCCATACCCTTCTCTTTAGATCTTCCCTGCATGTGCAATTCATCCTTAGACCCATCATCCATAGTTTTTCTCCTCATTTCCTCTATGAGAAAGATAGCAATGAGACCATCCATAATTGGATCTATCATAGAACTACTAAGTACAAGAATTAGATTATCCTCAAAATCAAGAAATGAACATAGTACTCAAATACATCTATCCTCTTCTTCTATCTTTATATCTATTGACTATAACTAACTCAATATTAGATTGAATGCATTCAAATGTTCATTAATCGAGTCTCCATCTTTCATTTTTAGAGAATACAACTTTATTTTCAAAAATAACTTATTCACAAGACTCCTAGTTTGGTAAATTTCTCCTATTCTTTTCCACAACTTATATGTAGTAGTTTCATTAGAAACATTCAAAATAAAGGAATCAAATAAACACAACCATATAGTACCATGGGCCTTTTCGGGAAGTTTCTACCTAATCTTCATATTCCATCTTTTCTGGTTTGTTTTCATTTTCATTACAATCCACTGATCTCTTTCTTCCAAGAGATCCTCCATATTTAGCTTCCAAAGTTAAAAACCTTGGCCATTGAACTTTTCAATCTCCAACTAGGACGAGCTAGCCCTAGTCTATATCACCCAAAATATGAATTTACAAGAAACACAACAAACTGCCATGACAACAAAACCTAATCAAACACTTTGAAAGAGGCCTCCCTCTCTCTAATTAAGCTAATTGTGACTCTGATACCAAAATTTGAAAATATGGTGAAACAATCAATGAGAAATGTTGTTCTTTGATGCATCCAAATTACTTAATCGTGATAGATCATAAAATGAAATTGGGATCAACATTGAAATAAAATGCAAACCATAACACATTGTTTATGTGGAGAAACTCTTGTTGAAAAAACTCCACCCAAAGAGACACAAGCTTGTATTAATCCTAAAAATAGTTACATCAACACAATTTACTTATCTCTATATACGCCAACAACATAACAGTGCTAGAATGACATACAAAATAATCTCATAATACCACCATCTCAAGGCACCAATATATAGGAGATATAAATACAAAACTAGTGGCCAATGATGAGTGTCAAGTAGCACCCATAAAAATATACCCTTTTTACCTCTCTTTTCCATCCTTCCTATTCTGTTGTCCTTGTAATTACACCATAGTAGACTGATAAGGTTTGTTCTAATTACATTAATGAGAGATGAATTACCAAAAGTCATAATTTTTTATTGCAGGACTAATGTGCAACAAATTAATAGAAATATGCAGAAAATTCTCTCTTTTTGCATCTATAGGTGCAGTTGTACGGACAAAGGCAATTTTGAGCATCTCTGGAGATGGTCCTAGCAATCTCCGGAGCTAACATGAAGGATACTACACCAGACTCCAATGTTTTCTAATATGATTGGAGATATTTTGAAATAGGAGGACCAAGGGTGGATCATCTCTGGAGCTGGACAAAAGTCATAAGCGCATCTTTGTGGAGCTCCAGACAAAAGCACACGTCTTTGGAGTCCTCCTTAAGACAGTGCAGAGTCTTCAGCACCGCTATCAGTCAACACTTCCGGGGGTGATTGGAGTGCTCCGGGGATTACTCAGCCAACACCTGAATGATCGAGTGAAGACTCTAGTTGACTTCTAGAGGTCTAATTCCTCTTTTATTGATTTTGCATGAGTTCCCAAAAGACTTATTAAATACCTATATTTTCAGGGCCTCGCTACCCAGTTGTATTTAAACTAAGATTCCAAATTTAGTGGGACTACTGTACCACTAAAGTCTATTTCAGTTGTATGATTTTACTCTGCAGTTAAACAATTGATAGAATAAGAGATTGACACTATCTCATAGATGAACTGATAGTTAGAGTACAGTGATATCTCATCGCTTGGTTTGATATATAGATATATAAGGTAGAAGCAAGATAGAGATGATATAGTTGAATTGTTGTAATCTTAATTTTTCTAGATTAGATATATTTTTGAATACAAAGCATACTGATGAAATTAGACTGAAGAAAGATTGCGATACTTTATTCTTGTACTAATTTATTGCTTTAGTCTTCAGTCCTGAGGGCGAGGAGCAAGGGCCCACTCCAACCATTCAAGACAGGAGGCTAGTATTTGTTTGTTCATTATCTTGTTTCAGATTCTACTTAGGAAAATAGTTATTGCTTTCACATAGATAAATGTATGTTTCAGTTGTGTGGATTAGAATAGGTCAATATTAGCAAATTTACTATTTCAGCTTTGTTTCCAGTACTTTCATAATTTACTTTCATAGCAGATAAATTAGCAGTATTAATTTCTAGAGCAAATGAGATTAGCAAAATTAGTTAAATAGACTGGTAACTATATGATCCCTAATTGCAGATAGCCAAGGACATAGCCCTGGACTTGACACATGAAAACATGATTAAATGCCAAGGACTAGCAACCGTTGTCAGCCAATATTGTTCACCCAAATCTAGGCATCCACCTCCATGACATGGAATCTCACAACTTTTCAAAATTGGTCAAACACTCTAAATAGTAAGTAACTCCTCTTAAACAGACCTTACACCTACCTCATTTATCATAAACATCATAGATTCTATTATAATGGTCAAATTGACTAAGATCCCAATCCTAGGTGCTCCATGGGAAGATTGTCTGGAAATCTATCATGAGTTTCATTTGTAGAGGATCCTCTTACATCTTATTACACATCCCCATCTTTACCCAATTTCCAATATCTTCCTAAATATAACCCTCAACTTAAAGGCCACTACAATTACATGTGAGGCAATAAATAAAAATAAATAAATTTACCTACCACCTAGGAGGGGCATCTAAGTCTACCCTTTCCATGCTCCTTGGAGACATAACATTATTTATTGATAACATAAATTGAAATAATTTAAACATGTTTAGGGATTTGTAAGGTGAATGGCACCTAATCCCAACATTCTCCCAACATTCTACTACTTGACATTCACATTATAATGACATGATAAAGAATATAATAAATTAATCTCTCAAAGAGGAGAGGCCCATGGCCTCTTTACACCAACTAAATTTATGTATGCTCAATGCATTGGTAAGAGAATTTGCAACATTCTCCAAGGTGTCCACTTTACATAACATGATTCTACCACTCACAACCATTTCCTAAACAAAGTGATACTAAACATCAATGTGCTTCATGAGAGCATGATACATTTGGTTTTTATCCAAATAGATGGTACTTTGACTATTGCATCAATTTGACCTATCTACAAAGAAAGCCAATAACTAAACAAAACCTTTTATAACTACACTGCCTCCTTATAGACATGTTTTGCAACCATGTACTATGTTTCTATAGTGGACAACATGACTAGTGGTTGTTGTTTGATCATCCAACTAATTGCACCTACACACAAAGTAAAAACATATAGCCACTCATAGACCTTCTACAATCTAGATCACCAGCCCAATCAAAATCAACAAAACCCTATCAATCAACCATCCTACCCATATCATCAGTCCCATGATAACAAATGCAACGGTTAGAAGTTCCATGTAAATATCTAAAAACCCTTTTAACAAAAGTTTAGTGCTCTTTACCAAGGTTCAACATAAACTTACTTAGAACTCCCACTACTTGGCCAATATCAAGTCTTGTATAGACCATGGCATACACAAGGCTTCCAACAACACTGGCATATGGAAACTTATACATCAAGCTTCAATATTACCATCTAGTTTAGGACATTGTTGTAGAAAGAGCCTAGTGCCAACTGGTAAGGGAATGCTAACTAGTTTACAATCTTGCATGTCAAAACACTACAATATAGTGTTAATGTACTTATAATTTTAAAAAAATTTCCTATTTACCTAATCCCTGTAGCTTTCCATGCCCAAAATATCATACAACCCCTAAATCTTTCATATAAAAATTACCAAATAACTGATTCTTAAGTTCCCTTATCATTCCCAATAAATAACATATCATCAACATATAGGATAATGATTAGTGAATGTTCATCAATTAATTTAAAATAGACATAATGATCAACCTCACTTCTAATAAAGTCATGATCTAATGCAAAATCATAAAATTTTTGATACCACATTTGCAATGACTACTTCAAACCATATAAAGATTGCTTCAACCTACAAACCAAGTGCTCTCGTCCCTTCACCATAAAATTGTCAAGCTAGTTTATAAATATTTCCTCATTAAGATACCCATATAGAAATGTTGTTTTCACATCCATTTTCTCTACCTCTAAATTAATAGAAATAATAATAGATAAAAGGAATCCAATAGAGGTTAGTTTATTAACATGAGAAATTTTCTCACTAAAATCCACTTCCTTAACCTGGGAGTAACTCTTAGCCACTAAATGAGCCTTGTTCCACTCCAACTTACCACCTGCTCTAAATTTATTTTTAAATGCCCATTTACATCCAATGGTTTTCCTCCCCAAGTGGGAAGCTCAAATAGATCTCATATATCACATTTGTCTAAAGCCTTTATTTCATCTTTCATGGATTCTAACTAGGACTCATACTCATCTAAAGTCAAAGCTTCCTTCACAAATATAGGTTTGTTATCTATACACGATAAAGAAAATACACGATTGTAATAAGAAGAATTATACCTTTCAATTGGATTATTTTGTCTAGTGGACCTTCTGAGAGGTTTAACAAGAGGCTTCTATTACATTCCTCGTCAAAATTAAATCTAAACCTTCTCCTTTCTCGTTCTATCCATTCCCATTATTGTTACATATATGCATCTTCCTGTGGATCACTCCTAATGCCAATATGTATTGTTTGTTAGGCTTTTCATGACGTGGTTCAACGTCTATAAATATCTAAGATCCCTAAAAATAACATCCTTAGGATATACCATTTTCAATGCTATAAGATCTGAAAACTTATAGCCTTTACTATTCTCACCATAACCCATGAAAGCACATTGTTAGCCCTGAAACGAAGATTAGAATGTTTTTTCTTTAGGAACGTGAACATATGCCTCATTGCCTAAAACTCTGAAATGATAAATTGATGGTCGCTTACATGTCCATATCTCATAAATTATTTTGTCAACTAGAGCAAAAGTGGGAAATTTGTCAACTAGATAACAAGAAGTGTGTACAACTTTAGCTAAGAAACATTGTTCAAGATTAGCATTGCTTAGCATGCTTCTACATTTATCCATGAAAGTTCTATTCATCCATTCAACTACTCCATTTTGTTGTAGAGTGTATGGAGTTGTTTTTTGTCTAATAATCCTTGCATGTTTGCAATAATCATCAAAATCTCTAGAGTAATACTCACCACCATTATTTGATCTCAAAACCTTTACTTTATTATATGTTTGTTTCACAACAAGTGCTTTGAACTCTTTAAGCATAGAGAATACAATAGATTTATTCTTTAGAAAATAAAGCCATGTATATCTAGAGAAATAATCAATTGATGTAACATAGTAGCGAGATTTACCAATGGAAAGAACATCAAAAGGACCAAATACATCACTATGAATTACTTCCAAAATATGTTTAGCTCTAGTACCACTAGATTTAAATGAAATTGTATGTTATTTGCCATACACATAGTGTTCACATAATTCATAGTTAGCAAAATAACCAGATAAACTATTGGCCATCTTTTTTTATTATTGAGGGTTTTAAGACCCTTCTCACCTATGACCTGTTCTATGGTGCCACAATTTACAAAAAACAAAGTTGTTAGTTACATTCATAGAGTTACATAAAGTGGATGCTTCTGACCTGAACAAGGTGCCACACTGAGTACTCCTAGCCAACACCAAATCCCCCTGATCAACCTACAAGCACTCTTCTCAAAAGTCACATGCACCCATTAATTTTAGATACAAAAATAAAATTTCTAGCTAAACCAGGGATATGCAATAAATATGTGAGGGTTTTCACTCTTCCACTATTGAAAATTGATTTTACCTCACCTCAACCCACAATCTTTTGAGTGTTCTTATCCCTAAGGAAAACTTCCCCGCCATCATATGTTGTATTTGTTGAAAACCACTCCTTGTGAGGAGTCATGTGGTAGGATGCACTATCAACCAAGAGTCATCAAAAGTCATGTTAGTAGAAATAATAAAAGCATCAGTAGCTTCAACATCAAAGGATTTATCAGTAGAGGAATCTTCATCTTTATTTTTGTTATTTTGGCTTTCCTTTTTGAGATACCCCTATTTTCTAGAGTTCTAACATCTCAATCTACTCTTACCAAGTGTCTTGGATCTACACTTGGACTTATATTTGTCCTTAGACTTATCCTTACCACCTTTCATCTTGTCCTTACTCTTCTCTTTAGATCTTCCCCACACATGCAATGCATCCTTAGACCCATCCTCCATAGACTTTTTCCTTATTTCCTTTGTGAGCAAGGTAGCAACGAGAGCATACATTGTTGGATCTTTCATAGAATTATTGAGTTCAAGAATTAGATTATCCCAAGAATCAAGCACTGAACATAGTGCTGAAATACATTTATGCTCTTCTATCATTACATCTATTGACTATAACTGACTCAAGATTATATCAAATGCAATCAAATGTTCTACAATCAAGTCTACATCTTTCATTTTTAGAGAACAAAACTTTATTTTCAAAAATAACTTATTCACAAGGCTCGTAGTTTGGTAAATTTCTCATATCCCTTTTCACAACTTATATGTAGTAGTTTCATTAGAAACATTTAAAAGAACAAAATCAGATAAACACAACCATATAGTGCCACAAGCCTTTTTGTTGAGTTTTACCCAGTCTTCATCTTCCATCTTTTCTAGTTTGTTTTCACTTTTCACCATAATCCACTGATCTCTTTCTTCCAAGAGATCCTCCATCTTTAGTTTCAAAAGTTCAAAACCCGACCCATTAAACTTTTCAATCCCCAACCAAGATGAGTTAGCCATGATCTTTATCAACCAAAATTTGAATCTGCAAGAAAACACAAAAAACTTCCACATCAACAAAAAACTCAATTACACACTTTGAAGAGCTAATCAAGTTGTGGCTTTGATACCAAATGTTGAAAATAGGGTGAAACAATTAATGAGAAATGTTGTTCTTTAGTTCATCTAAATTACTTAACCATGATAGATCCTAAAAGGAAAAGGAAATCATTAATGAAAACAAATGCAAACCATAACACAATGTTTATGTGGAGAAACCCTTGTGGGAGAAAACTCCACACCTAAAGAGACCTAAGCTTGTATCAATCCTGAAAATAGTTACATCAACACTTGATCTACTTATCTCTCTATATTCTGTCAGCATACCAGTGCTTGAGTGACCTACAAAACAATCTCATAATACCACCATATTAGGGCACCAATAAATAGGAGATACAAATATAAGATACGATGGGTGGTTTTCCAAAACTAGTGATCGATACCATTCACCCAAATCTAGCCATCCACCTCCATCATGGGGAATCTCACAACTCACCAAAATCGGGCAACCACCTTAAGTAGTAACTCATCTTATGCACCTTACACCCACCTCACGTGTCGTAAACATCATAGATTCTATCATAATGGTCAAATTGACCAATATCCCAATTGTAGGCACACCATGGAAGATTGTCCAAATCTATCATATGATCCATTTGTAGAAGATATTCCTACACATCCCAATCTTTACCCAGTTTTCAATATCTTCCCAAATGTAACTCCTGATTTAAATGCCACTAAAATTACATTTGAGAGAAAAAATAATAAATAAATAAATTTGCCTACCATCTAGGAGGGGTGTCCAAGTCTACCCTCTCCATCATCCTTGGAGACAACATTATTTATTCACAATGTTAATTAAAACAATTTAAACATGTGTAGGGATTCACAAGGTGAATGGCACCTAGTCCCAACATATCTATCATACATACACTATCATCCAAATTTACACCATCCTTAGAAAAAATTTATTGGCACTCATTTCTACAATAATATTGTATCTAAAGCCTCTCTTCTGTTAAAATTACTTTCAATAATATAGGCCAAAACTAGGTTAGCTTGATTCTTTGGCATATCGACTTTGTTCATCAATGTTTGCATTGTAGAGGGTCCAAAGAAATTACCATTATAATTCATTGTTCAATCCCATTTGTAAGAAGGTCTTCTTTGTGATTTGAAGAAGTAATGTCAAGGGCACATGTGTCATATACATATTGTGCACACCAATGCAATGGTTTCTACTATGATTGTTTCATCAGAGCCTACTATTGAAATTGTTGTTATGTACAAAAGTAGAACAACTAAAATATGAGGATAGATTTCTGACTAGTTCATCTTGAAGGGTATCTCTAAATTTGAAAGAATCTTCATTGCTAATATTTTTTTAGATAAATAAATAGCCTAAGGTTAATAGATTTTGGTGAATTTAATAATAGTAACATTTAATATTAAAAACCATGGAGTCACAAGAGGACCTCCATGATATGCTAAATATGCACTTCCTTAAGGCTACATTTCTTTGTGGCATCCTATCAAATAGTTATCATGCCTTGTCTCTACTTCCACAATTTGCATACATGACCAACAATCATGGCATACCATGAGATAAGGTTGTATTGGCCCTTAGGATTAGGTAGAGAAGGCCCTTGAATAGTGATCTTATTACATCTTGTGGTAATGGAACAATCAAAATTTTTGTTTTTTATGGTAGCTATTTAGTCCTTAGGGTGCTCAGTGTGATCAACTATGGCATCATATGAGGAAGAGGCTTTGTTGTAATGGACATTGTTAGTATAATTGTTTTGATTTGACCTTAATTAGATGATGGATGGGATTGTTCATGATTTGGAAAAGGGTATTGATATATCCCTAATTGCTTATTTGGTGATTCAAAGGTGTTCTCTTCTATTTTAACATCCCTTCTATCAATGAGGTCTTGCACACAATTTCTCAATTTCTTACACCCATTAGTTGAATGTCCTTGGACCTTGTGAAAATCACAATACTCATTCTCTCTATACCAAGTTCTAGTTTAGGTTTATTTTCATCAAATGGTCTAATAGGAGCGAAAATTATCATGTTTTCTTTAGCCAATTTATGGAACATGATTTATAGTGGCTCTCATAGGGATGTGAATTATCTATGCTTCATTTCTTGGTTTGATTGTCTTAATGGAATTGTTATAGTAGAAGAGTTTTGGATGTTTTGAATGTGTTTAGAGTCAGTAATTCTATCACCAACTACGTTTATATTCTTGCCAAAGAATATGGGTTTATGTGATTTGTCTTAATCTTTGGAGAAAATTTTGTTGACTCCCTTAGCAACAAGGGCTTTCTTAATTTGCAAACCCTTTTCAATGATCTCATCTAAAGTAGTTGCACAATATACTTACAAGTGGAAGCCTATTTATAGATTTTAGTTGGTGATAAAGATATCGAATAATTGTTTCTCTAGTATGTGCCTGGGGAATCTACTTGCTAAGCCTCTTAATTGTTGAAGGAAAGTGGATAAACTCTCCCCATTCCTTTGTTATGTATTACAAAGGTCTATCATTCTCAATTCACGTTCCATGTTGTAAGAAAAGTGTTACATAAATCTTCTGCTAAATCTAAGAATGTTGTAATGTTGTCTTTAGGTAAGTGTAAAACTATTTAAGAGCTTGCCCTCTTAGGATACTGGGAAAGAGCCTGATTAAATATATATCATCATAAGCCACTTCTTGACATGTTGTGTATGATGTTAGATCTAGAACTAAGTGTAAGAGATTAAAGTCATATTAAACCCTTATTCTAAATCAAGTAATATATCTTTAGATTGAGCATAAAGATCAAATCAAATTCTTACCTTCACTTACCAAGCAAGAGATCTCCTTTGTTGAGTAGATTTTCTCATCGACATGAGTGATGTAATTGCTCTTAGAGTCTTCAGGATCTTGGTAGCATGTACCTCACCAAATGATGTAGTTATCACATAAGCATATGAAGATGCATGTAAGATTATGTAGGCATGCATTATCTTGATGTCAGATCATGTAGGTGTTGTGCATCTTAGGAGAGATAAATTATTGAGGGTTGCATTTATAGGTGCTTGTGTTAGGGTTAGCCCGTAGAAGATATCAATTAAATGTAAATAAAGATTAAACAGAGGAATAGAAATACATAGAAATAATAATAGCGAGAGATAAGTTTTAACATGGTTCACCCAAACTCGGGCTACATCCACAAATAGAGAGTCAATATTATTATCTAGTAAATCAAAACCAATTACAACCAACAATCCTTGTAACTCAATACCACTACAAAATGCTACAATACAATCATTGGAAACCCTAACCCTTAGCTGCTTTTATCAAGCCTTATGTCGGTTACAAAAATAGGGTTTTTTTTATGCCAGTTAATAGAAAAATAACACCCGACGCCTTTATAAAATAATAAAAAATATGTGAGGTTTCGGGGACGTTGCCCCTCAACCCCACCCTGTATCACGACAGGGAGCGTGCCAGGGGCGTTGCCCCTTGACCTCGTATGAATTTGGGGGGAAACCGTGCAGATAAAAGTGGGGAAAATTTAACCTCCGAGTCTGATTAGGCTCCATATAACAATAATCTCCCACTTGGAGACTGATCAGACTCCACACCATATCATCTCCCACTTGGAGACTAATCATAACATTGCTGACCCTGTAGCTCCCACTGGAAATAAGCACCCTGGACTCTGTTGTTCTATTTTTGTTGTTTTCAGTTTAGAAGACCAACCAAAGTTGAAGAGGAGCTCAACTTCTTCCTTGTCACTGTCTTTGTAAACATATCCACTGGATTTTCATCTATATGTATCTTTTCCAGCTTTAACTATCTATCATCCAACACCGACCGAATAAAGTGATACCTCAACTATATGTGTTTGGTCTTTGAATGCAAGGCAGAATTCTTTGCAAGATGTATGGCACTCTGGCTATCCATAAATAAATAATTGTTAGCATGTTGTTTGCCCAATTCTTCCATGAAAGATTGCAACCATATCATCTCCTTGCTTGCCTCTGTTGCAACTACATATTCTACCTCTGTGGTGGATAAAGCAACCACCTTTTGCAACCATGAGATCCAACTCACCGTTGTCCCACCTACAGCAAAGACATAACCTGTAGTACTCCATCGGGTATCGATATCCCCTACCAAATCTGAGTTTACATAACCTGCTAAATCTATATTAGAGCCCCCAAAACATAAGTGTTTGTTAGATGTACCTCTCAAATATTTGAGAATCCATTTTACTACATTCCAATGCTCCAATCCGGGATGACTTATATACTTGCTTACGACTCCTATAGCATGTGCAATATCCAGTATCGTGCATACCATGGTGTACATTAAACTTCCTACAATTAAAGCATATGGTACCTTGGACATTTTTTCTTCCTCCTCTGGTGTCTTAGGACACATCTCCTTAGTTAATTTCAAATGACTAGGCAAAAGTGTGCTGACAGCTTTTACATTCCCCATATGGAATCTCTGCAACACCTTTTGAACATAATCAGCCTGAGACAGAGTCAATTTTTTGTTCTTCCTATCTCTGCAAATTTTCATACCAAGGATTTGTTTTGCTACCCCCAAATCCTTCATAGCAAATGACTGTGCTAACTGTTGTTTTAACTCTCTTATGTGATCCATGTTAGACCCCGCTACAAGCATGTCATCAATATATAAACATAAAATAATGTAGCTGTCATTATCCAACCTATTAAAATAAACACAATGGTCAGAATTACACCAATTGTAGCCTTACTCAACCATAAAACTATCAAATTTCAAATACCATTGTCGAGGTGCTTGTTTCAGGCCATACAAACTTTTCTTCAATCTACACACCAGTTTCTCCTTACATTTGACCTTAAATCCTTGGGGCTATTCCATGTATATCTCCTCCTCCAAATCACCATGGAGAAAGACAGTTTTCATATCTAGCTGTTCCAAATGCAAATCTTCAGCAACCACAATACTTAAAACAGTGCGAATAGAAGTCATCTTAACAACCAGAGAAAAAATCTCATCAAAATCAATGCCTTTTTTCTGTGCAAATCCTTTTACAACTAACCTAGCTTTAAATCATTTCTTACCTCCATCTTCTTTTTTTAGCCTATAAACCCATTTGTTTGGTAAAGCCTTTTTACCTGCAGGTAACTTACATAATTCCCAAATCTGATTTTTTAGCAAGGAGTCCATTTCTTCTTTCATTGCAAGCTCCCATTGAACCTGTGTATCCACCTGCATAGCTTTATCATATCCTTCTGGTTCACCAACATCTGTTAACAAAATAGAATACAGAGATGGAGAAAACTTTTTAGGAGGTCTACTTAGCCTTGTTGACCGTCTAACATTCACTGGAGTTTGTGGTATTTCTGGTTGCTGTTGCGGAGCATGAGGAACCACTGGAACATCACTATTTGGAGTATCATCCAGCACCACATAATCCTTTTCTTTCTTCTCATGCTACTGCAATTGATCTTTGTACAACACCTTCTCATTGAATATAACATCCCTGCTTCTCACAATTTTATGATTTTCAAAATCCCAAAGCCTATAACCAAATTCATCAATGCCATATCCAACAAAGGTACACTTTTTTAATTTTGCATCTAACTTGGTTCTATTTTCAGAATCTACATGTGCAAATGCTTCACATCCAAAGGTGTTGAGAAAAGAATAACTCACCTTCTTACTTGTCCATGCTTCCTTTAGAATACCACAGCCCAAAGGAACTGAAGGACCTCTGTTAATTAAATATACAGCAGTGTTGATAGCCTCTGCCCACATATTTAAAAGTAGTCTAGCATGCAATCTCATGGTCCTTGCACGCTCCATTATTGTCCTATTCATGCGCTCAGCCACTCCATTTTCCTGCGGAGTCCCTGGAACCGTTTTCTGCCTATGAACTCCATTAAAGGAACAATAATCCTCAAATTCTTTGCTGCAATACTCACCACCATTATCAGATCTGAGACATTTTAATCTTTTACCTGTCTCATTCTCAACCAAGCTTCTCCATTTCTTAAATGTTTCAAATACATCAGATTTCTGCCTAAGGAAATAAATCCGTGCCTTCCTAGTTGCATCATCTATGAATGTAACATAATATCGAGAGCCACTGAGAGAAGATACCTGAGCTAGTCCCCATACATCTGTGTGCACAAGCTCCAACTTTTCATTTTTCTTTTGTTTCCCACCCTTGAGAAAACTGACTCACTTTTGTTTACCATACACACAACTTTCACAAAAATCTATATTAATACATTTCAGACCTGGTAAAACTTTTTTAGAATGAAGTACCTTCATACCTTTTTCACTCATATGCCCAAGTCTATTATGCCACAGTGTTGTCTCAGAACCTGCAGCAACTGTTTCAGTCTCTTCCTGCAAACCTGCAGCAACTGTTCCTGAACCTATTTATTTTTTCTCTACAATAGCTAAAGTAGAAGGAACAGTATGACCTGTACAAAGATATAAGGTGCCTACTTTCACACCTTTTTCTACTATTAAGACACCTTTTGAAACCTTCCAATTTTTATCAGTAAATGTAATAATACAACCTTCTTCAACTACCTGCCCTACTGAAATTAAATTCTTATTGAGCCTTGGAATGTGCCTTACCTCTTGTAGTAGCCAATGATTCACATTTTGCAACTTAATCTTGATTCTTCCCTTTCCAACAATCTGACAGGGTTCGTTATCTCCCAAATAAACGAGCCTAAAATCCCCTTGGACATAATCAAGAAAATAACTTCTATGGGGCGTAGCATGAAATGAAACCCATGAATCATTAGCATTATCTAGGGAAAGAATCAAAGCATCATCTTCAAATTTATTACTTACCACATTTGCCTCTTTATTTCCTTCTTGTTTGTCTCCTTTATTCTTCCTAGACCAGCAATCTTTCTTCAGATGACCTAGTTTCCCACAGTACCAGTAGTCCTTCTGTCCTCTGGATTGGGATCTCTTCTTTGATTTTCCTCGTGACTTCCCATGACCTCCAGAACCTTTTCCTCTCTCCTTTGATCTGCCCCTGCTTTCTGCATTCAAAACACTACCTGATGTGGACCCTCCTGAGTTTTTTCGTCGCATTTTTTCGCTAAGGATAACACCAAAAACATCATTAAATTTTAAAGTGTTTGAACCAGCGATAGAGTTACTTACAACCATTACCAAGCTATTCCAGCTTTCTGGCAAAGACCATAAAACCAAGAGAGCCCTCACCTCTTCATCAAATTTCACTTTTACAGAAGTTAACTGATTGACAATCGTATTAAAATCATTTAAATGATTTGTCACAGATCCACCTTCAATCATTTTTTAGATTAAACAAACGCTTCATGAGAAATACCTTATTTGAGGCTGAGGGTTTTTCATACAATTTAGCCAAAGCTTTCATCAGTTCACTTGTTGTCTTCGCTTCTGTTATATTGAATGCCACAGATGGTGCCAGACACAACCGAATGGTTCCCAATACCTTTCTATCTAGAAGTTTCCAATCCTCATTTGTCATTCCTGTCAGTTTCTTGGATACTCCTTCCAATGGCCTCCATAAATCCTTCTGATAGAGGTAATCCTCCATCTACATCTTCCATAACTGATAGTTCTGCGCATTAAATTTATCGACCTCCAATTTACCCTCATCCGCCATTCCTCCCACTCAACCGTGAGACCTTCCTATAGATGATAATCAAACACAATCCGCTCTGATACCACTTGTTAGGGTTAGCCAGCAGAAGATATCAATTAAATGCAAATAAAGATTAAACAGAGGAATGGAAATACACATAAATAATAACAACAAGAGACAAGTTTTAACGTGGTTCACCCAAACTCAAGCTACATCCACCAAACAGAGAGTCAATATTATTATCCAGTGAATCAAAACCGATTACAACCAACAATCCTTGCAACTCAATATCACTGCAAAATGCTACAATATAATCATCGAAAACCCTAACCCTTAGCTGTTTTTATCAAGCCTTATGTCGGTTACAAAAATAGGGTTTTTTTTTATGTCAGTCAATAGAAAAATAACACCAGACGCCTTTATAAAATAATAAAAAAATGTGTGAGGTTTCGGGGGCATTGCCCCTCGACTCCACCCTGTATCGCGATAGGGAATGCGCTAGGGGCGCTACCCCTAGACCCTGCAAGGGGCGCTGCCTGAAACGTGTCAATAAAAGTGGGGAAAATTTAACCTCCGAGTCTAATTAGGCTCCATATAACAACAACTTGCATGAGGATGTGGATGGCTAAGATTATATGATAGATGGATGGTGGAGATGCACTTGGGACATTAAATCATGTGTAAGGGGCCCTTTAATTTGATAATGTTTAATTCATGTGAATGGTGATGATTTTATTGGTTAAAGTGAATGGCTAGGATTAAATGATTTATTTTAATTATTATGGAGGGAATGATGTGGACCTATTTATTTGAATTTTGGAGGGATGAGTTTAATTTAAATTTTATTTATTTCTTTTATAGGTGAATGGGAGTGGATTTATTTAATTTAATTTAATAGTGAGGTGGCTAGTGGACTTAATATATTTAATTAAATAATTAGGCAGGAAAATAGATTTAAATTAATAATTAAGTGGAAGTGGTATTATTTAGTGAGGTTGATAAGTGACTTTATAGATAAAATTAAATAATTATTGAAGTTAGTTAATATTTTAGATGAGGTGAATTTTAGGTGTCCACATATAACACTTCCAAACTATGTGCCTCCCTTATTTTAAGATGATCCATTACTTGCTTGATTATTTCCAATAAGTTTAGGTGGTTATGCACTCACATGGTTTTGTTCATCACAACATGCTTACATCACTTCCTTTGTGGATTTATAGTGCTTTCATGAAACATTTTTCATTATAATGTTGAACCTAAGGCAATGGATCTTAACCTCGTATAATGGAAGCAAGAAGAAAAAGAACCAATCAAGGATTGCATATTACAATTTCAAGTGTTAGTTACTGACATGAGTTATGCCTCAGACAATGATGAACTTCAAAACATATATTTATGGATGGTTTACTTCCAATATTTGAGAGCCAATTCTATTACATGCCTTGTCATCAATTTTTAGAGTTATGTACTAATGTATGTAAGTGTGACAATGCTTTCATGAACAATACTCTTTCATATCAACACATTTCTAGCACTTCACTACATTCAGATAATGGGGCCAATTATAATGTACTTGATGATGGATATCATGCACAAATCAAGATAGACATATTTAGAGAATTCCCTATATTAGAGGAGCCTACACATATTATACTTGACACACTTTTCAAACACTCTTATTACTTTAATTTCAATCAAGCCACTAAATATATCCAAGCCTTCACCCCATAGAACTAATTAATTTTGTTCTTATACATCATACACATTAACATTGCATGAATAAATGCATCAAATTCAATATCTTATAGACAAAAAGATGATATATAAGTTGAGGATAATAATATTAAATTTGCATGATGAGGATCCTTTTGATTCTTGTTGATCACTACACACCACATTTAAACACTTGTGATGGGGGACAAATTCATTTATTAGATATCCTTACCTATCCTTCTTACTACATACCATATTTTGTGCATTTTGTTTTGCTTTATTAGTTTCATGTTTATGTTTCCATGTTCCTAGTTAGCACGTGGATGACACAAATACACCTTTATTGGTGCATGTTGACACAAGTAATTTTAAACATGTATTGGGTTGTTCATGTCACTCTTCCTTTTGATTTGCATCATTTTTATTTTAACCTTTTGCTTATGCCATGTATGTTGTGATCCTCCTTGCTTATTCATCCATTTACCTTGTGTGTTCTTACACTCTAGCATCTTGTTTATGCTATGTGTTTGGTGCATCTCCTATTATCATTTCACATTTTATATTATGCTTTATGCTTTGTTTCCCCACCTAGGGGGCATATTTTCTATATTATTTGTATGCTTGGCTCCTATACTTCCTTATATAATATGGTGTTTTAGATTTTCATGCTTACTTATGTTTATTTGATTGCTTCTACACATGCTTGGTTTAAATTTTACCATTGCTTGAATGTTCCATGTTCCCACTTTGGATGTTCACATATTCATTGTTTACATGGTAGTATGATCTTATGTTTTCATGATCCATGACATTTTTTTTGCTACACACTTACCTCCTATTTGCAATGACCACTATGCTTTTTATGTTTATCTTTATCATGAACCATGTTTACTTATCTTATTATTATCATGCACACCCACTTATGACTTCGTGTTTATCACTTTATGCTTATTATCTCATCATGCCTATGTTTTCATGCCCATGCTATTGTACCTTATGATTTCTGTCATGCTTTGTCTTATTATCACACATTTGAGACCCTTTTCATGACTTCATCTTATACATTCCATTGATACTTTTATAATCCTCATCTTGCCATATTACCTATATTATTTAGGGGGAAATCATCCTTACATATGCCTTGGTGCTCATATCCAAGTTTTCTATGCTCACATGCTTATCACTTCATTCAATTTGGTATTTGATATAATTACATGATACTTATCTAGCCTCTAAGGACCATCCTTACATTATGACTTACCTATAGAGGGGGCAATATTATGCCTTGACAATCATCTCCAATTTATGATCTTACATGATGACACCTTATTCAATTATTTGACACTTTTTATCATTATCAATGTTATCATGTATATTTTTCCTCTCAAATCCTTACATCCATTAGATGAAACCAATTGGAGGGGGCATATATTATTGTTCACTTTTCAAGGTTGAGATTTAAGACAACGATTTGTGCTAGATGAAGACTCATCATCATATTTAGATGAAGCTTGATCACATTAAATACTTGCATTGTGTACATATTTATCATATTACCACATCATGTGGTGTTTTACCACATGGCCACATCATGTGGACCCTTATCACATTACCATATCGTGCATAGTATTTTGTATCAGTCTTTGTATAGGCAAAATTTTATATCCCTTTTCTCTACTTTTTATTTTCATAGATAGTTGAAGCAAGTTGTAGTTTGTGCTTATTTTGATTATGAGGCGAGAGTTACTCATTACAAACTACTTTATTGTCATGCATGTTTCGATGGAGCCTATAAGATTATATCCCCTTCATTGAGCAGTGTTGTGAATTTTTTAATTTTTATTTATTTTTATATGTAGTCACATTAATTTTATTTATTTACATGACAACTTTTTCAATATATAATACACAAATAAAAAAACCATCTTTATATTCTATATTAAAAAAGTTTACATAAAAAATTAGAAACATTTATTTATATAACTCAACTTCAGAAAATCTAATTCAAAATAAAAAATAAAATTTTAGAAACATTTTTTTTTCTAAAACTCAACTTCAAAAAACAAAAAACAAACAAACATTTATTTCATATAACTCAACTTAAAAAAAATAAATTAACTCGAGTTACCTTTTGAGTGTTTTTAGTTATTGTCTTTTTTAAATTTTTAGAGAGAACATATGCATATTCATGCTGAGAGGCATTATAGTCAGAGCGGGGTGGAGCACTTATTTTCCGTGTAAATATATAGCAAAAAAATAAACTAGTAAAAGCACCAAAGGTGCTATCAAATGGCCGATAGGCACAAATATTTAAAGGCCTATCACTAAATAGTTTATATTTTTATTTTTATGGAAAGTCATTACATGTAGTTGTTGGTAGACAAGGCTATAAATACTATAAGAAATTCAATTTATTTTTCGCAAATAAAAATAATGAAATGGTATTAAATGAATAAGCATATGAAGTAAATCGTGAATGAACTAAATAAATTCTAAGCAATCAAGAGATTAGGTGAACCGTGCAATACCTAAATAATGTAGGATAATAAAAATCCATGTTACTAATTTTCTATCGACCAAGTATTGCACAAAATAACTTTTAAAAAACAATATGCATGAAGTGTGTGTTTAAATCAACTATGTATGAGGTGATTAAACTAACTTTGTGTGAAGAGTGTGCTTTAACTTTGGCATTCACTTTGTGCGTGTTTGTTCTTTAGCATATTTCAACTCGAGTGTTTACTTGTGTGTGATTGAACTAACTTTGTGCATGAAGCATGTTTAAAATTTGCCACATGTTCACTTTCTATGTGTGAAGTGTATGTTTTAACTTTGACATTCATTTTGTGTGAATTGTGCGTGTGAAATTTAATTTGGGCATTCACTTTGTCTAGTGTGTGTATTTGTATTTGTACTTGTACTTTATATTCACATATGATTACAACTCTTATCAACTAACACTACATGAAAATCACATCAAGTTAATAATTAAGACATAGTAGAATTCATTGAGTGAATCATAATATTATAAGAGTTTTCAAAATGTTATTTTTTTTGTATTTTTTGAGAGAAAAATAAGCAACATAAAAATAGTTTGTTGCAAGATTCAAGCAAGTCATTCATTAAAGGGGATCAAATAGTTGATAATGTATTCAAGAAAGTCATTCATTAAAGGGGATCAAATAGTTGATAATGAACACACATGATTTTTTTTTTATCATTTGAAGTCATTTTTAAATATGAGGGTTCCCTATCTCTCCAAAAAGGTTTCCCTTTCTTTATACTAAATTATTTTTTAAAGAACTAAAAATATTATAATGTTAATATAAATAAACACTATTTTCATATATATCAATGTAAAATCTCTTATATTTATAGAAATTAATGAGGCAGGCAGCCGTGGTGACCGAGTACACAAAATTTAATAAATCAACCTAACATAGTTTTACAATCTTAAAAAGTAACTTGTTAGAATTTGAAAAGATTAATAACCCGGAAAACTAGTGCAAATGAATAGATATTAAACTATGAATGCAAATGATACGAAATTAAAATATCAACACAGAGTTAGTCTCCAAGAGAGTAATGCAAATGCTAGAAGGAAAATAGCATTAAGAGGATGCAAAAATAAGAGATACCAAATACAAGCCAAGTAGCATGCTTATATAGACTAGGAAGAGGGAGGAGGTGGCAACATAGACCAATCAGGAACAACCATCTATCGGACTAAAGATAGCAAAGTATCTTCCCAAGATAGCTAGTGGATGCTCACATGTAGGAAGATGACACCTCGTAATCCTCTCACCTAATAAGACACACTTTATTAACCTAAGTGAGATTAATAGAAGTATAGGAAAAACCTAGAAATATAGGAAAAAATAAATAACCCAACTAGGAAATAAAAACCTATACTAACACCCCCCATAAGCAAAGCTTAGGTGGATGTAGAAATAGGTCTCGGTAAATCAAGCCTGATGAGGTACCCATGTACATAAAATTCTCCCCCAAAAAGAGAGAAAGCCCCCCCCCAAAAAAAATAGAGAGAGAAGAGACCACCCCAAAGTAGAGAGAGTCAGGACTCTGAGTGAGAGGAAGAAGCCCCCCAGAAGATGAAGCATGCCGCACCCCTGGCAAAGCTCGCAAATGAAGGAACTTGCTCTCAGTGAAGGGTTTGGTGAAGATATCAGCAACCTGCTTGAAAGTCAAACAGTAGCGAAAGTCGATGACGTGGCCATGGATGAGCTCCCAGATGTAGTGCATGTGGACCTCGATGTGTTTAGTCCGCTGATGATGGATCAGATTCTGTGAGATTTGAATGGCACTCTGGTTGTTACAAAATATGATTGATGGTCATTTGATCTGGATACCAAACTCAGTGAGAAGATTTTGAAGCCAAATGGCCTCAGTGGCGGCATTCACAGCCCTTCGATACTTGGCCTTAGTAGAAGATAGAGCAATAGCAGACTGCTTCTTGCTCGACCAACAAATAGGACCTGAACCAAGTGAGAAGTTGTAACCTGAAGGAGACTTGCGATCCTGAGAATCGCCCTCTATGTAGCCCACCAAGTCAAACTCCATGCCCACTATGTAGTGAATCCCAAAACTGTGAGTACCCTGAATGTAGTGAAGGATCCGCTTGGCTGCTTTCTAGTGCAACTCATGAGGCTTCTGCATGAATTGAGAGACCATGCCTACATCATATGAAATGACGGGTCTCGTATGAGTCAAATAAATGAGACTCCCAACAAGTTGTCGGTACAAAGTGCCACCAACAAGTGGAGAAGAACACTGAGCCTCAAGTTTGACTCCAGAAAGAAAGGGAGTCAGAGCAGGCTTGTAGTCAGCCATATGAATTCTCGAGAGCAAATCTAGAGCATACTTGGACTGTGTGATGGTGATCTTGGAAGTAGATTGGTAGATCTCAATCCCGAGAAAGTAATGCAACAAGCCCAAGTCAGTCATCAAAAACCTGTCATGAAGGGCAGTTTTGACAACCCCAATGGTAGATGAAGAACTCCCTGTGATCAACAAGTCATCAACATACAGAACCAGAAATAGGAGTGAATCATCCTGCTGCAGAATGTAGACATTGGGATCAGAATGGAACCGAGTGAACCCAACTGATAGAAGGAAGGAGTCCATCTTGGCATACCAGGCCCGAGGAGCCTGTTTGAGGCCATAGAGAGACTTTCGAAGATGGCACACAAGTGAAGAATCCTGAATGAACCCCTGTGGTTGCTCCATGTAGATCTCCTCCTGAAGGTCACCGTGAAGAAAAGCACTCTTCACATCCATCTGGTGTACTTCCCAACGATTGGATGCAGCAATGGCGAGAACAAGTCGGATGGAGTTCATTCTGACAACTGGCACAAAAGTCTCAGAGTAGTCAATCCCAGGAACCTAGGAGAATCCTTTGGCGACCAAGTGAGCCTTATGCTTGTCAACCGACCCATCTGTTGCAAATTTTGTCTGATAGATCCACTTACATCGAACAAGTTTTCTTCCCTTAGGAAGAGGGACAAGATCTGAAGTGTGGTTCCTCATCAAAAAACTATACTCCTCTTGCATAGCTGTATCCCACTCAGGAAGACCAGAAGCCTCATGAAAAGATTGTGGATCTGAGGCAGTAGTAATGAAGAGATGTGGAACATCCTGGAATTGTGAACGAGTCCGCCTGGTGTCTGATGGATCCCCAACCTAATCATCTGCAGACTGCAAGGTCTGTCTAGCCCAAAGTGGACCGAAAGATGGAGAATTTGGACGAGAATCATCAACCTTTGAATGATGACTGGGAGAGGAAGGAGGTGAGTCCTTTGAATCGCTCTCTGCATCAGAAGTGGAGGTAGAAGACTGCTCAGGTGAATCTAACTCATCAGAAGATCTATCATGTATCCCAAGTGACTCCAATGTCAAAGTAGAAGGAGGTGAAGTGATAGAAAGTGAGCTTGAAGAGCCCTCCTCAAACTAGACACTCCTCTTAATGAACAACTTAAGTGTAGTAGGGTGGAGCAACCGATAACCTTTCACACCATCAGGATAGCCTACAAATATGCAAGTTCTACTCTGTGGATCTAAGGCCTTGCATTTCTCTACAGGAATGTGGGCCCATGCAAGAGAACCAAAAACTTGAAAGTGCTTAACTGATGGTTTCTGACCGCTCCAAGCTTCAAAAGGAGTGACTCCCTTCAAGGCTCGGTGAGGAACACGGTTCTCGATATAACAAGCACAGTTAATGGCCTCTGCCCAATACTGTGGTGCAAGAGATCTGGAGTGAATCATGCAGTTCGCCATTTCTTTCAAGGACCTATTCTTCCATTCTGCAATACCGTTCTGCAACACCATTCTGCTGAGGATTGTATGGAATTGAATGTTGCAAATCAATCCCTTCTGAAGTGCAAAACCTCTCAAACCGATGGTTGACATACTCACCACCATTTTCAGTGCGCAAAACTTTGATGGCTTTCCCTGATTGCCTCTCTACAAAAGTCTTGAAGTCCTAGAAATGATCAAATACCTCTAACTTCTGTTTGAGAAAGTACACCCAAGTATATCGAGAAAAGTCATTAATGAATATGAGGACATATTGGCCCTGCTGAAAGAAGGATGTTGAAATGGACCAGCCAAATCACTGTGAACTAACTCCAGTATTTGTGAAGCTCTCCATGCCTTACCTTTGTCAAACTTTTCCTTATGATACTTACCAAGAATGCAACCTTGGCAAACACCACCTGAAAACTGAACTGAAGACAACCCTGTGACCATGCTCTGTTGGTTGAGCTGTTGCAAGTAGCGGAAGTTAAGATGGCCAAACCACTCATGCCATAATCTACTCACATCATCAGAATGAGTGAGCAAAATAGTCGAAGGAGGATCAAGAACAAAGTGAGAAAACAGATAGAGCCGTGACTAATGATTTGCTCTCCCAACTGCAACTGTAGAGCCACTGTGTAACTCACGAATCTCCACTGAATTAGGAGTGAACTCAACCCGCTTGCCTGAACCTGTGTGAGTGATCTGGTATACTGATAGGAGATTAGTTGATAATGAGGGCACACAAAGAACATCATGGAATGTGCCATCCCCCACATCAACAGACCCTCTCCCACACACCTCAACAAGAGTGTCATCACCCATCAAGATAGAAGGCATAGTACACGGCTCCAAAGATGCAAGTTCTTCCTTAGATGAAGCCATGTGGTGCGAAGCACTCGAATCAAGAACCCAAGTGGATGGTGAAGAAGCAACTGCAACAAGGGTCTTGCCCTTTCCTTTCCCCTTGCTATTTTCATTTGCCTTGTTAGACCCCTCATTAGAGTTCTGTTTGATAGACTCAGGAACATTGATATTATTCTTCTCAAGAATGTGTGTCAAGTGATCAATTTATTTTTTCAGACATTTATGTTCATCATGATCAGGTCTTTTACAATAGGCACATTGGACGCTCTCTTTCTTAGGCTTGTCGCCCTTGGAAGATTAGGTCTCATTAGTTACTTTTGAAGCAACTGGTATCTGATCCTTCTTCTCCTTGATATTCTTCTGTTTCTTATCCTTACTATTGTTGTTACTACTTTGTCTTTTTTGTTCAAATTTTGTGCCTTGGTTGGCAGCCAAGGCATGTGACTTAGATGACTTAAGAGTGCCCATCTGGATTAACTTGTTCTGTTCCGAGTGAGATTGCAAGAAAAATCATCTAAAGATGACATGGTTAATTGAGTACCAAGTGCACCCTTAGTAGCATAGAAGGTAGAGACAAACAAATAATATTCTGTTCAAACTTATCTTAGAGAGACTACTAAAAATCAGTTGTTCATCTTTCTTTTCAATTCCACATTGTTTTAACTGCAACCTTAGTGATTTCAATTTAGTGAAGAAATCCTGGATTATGTTGAAATTGCCTAGACTTAAACTAATTAGTTTATTTTCCAACATATGACCCCTCATTGAATCTTGTGTGCTAAATAGTGTTTCTAGCTTTGTCTAGATTTTATTTGGTGAATTCAAAGACTTAATGTGAAAGAGTAAATCAGGAGAAACAGACAAACACAATATTCCATATGCCTCATCACATTTGTTAAACCACTTAGGCTTATCTTCATCTTTAGTAGGTCTAGTTTCAAGTCCCATAGTTATCCTATTTAATCCAGCTTTCTTTAAGTGAATTGTCATGTGTGATTTCCACTTAAAGTAATTGTATAGAGTTAGGATGGGCACATTTGTTTGATCCATGATGAAGAAATGGATAGAAGAAATGGCGAAAAGAAGAGAACACAACCAAGACAACCCCCCTTTTCACTCAATCAAATAACCCCCCTAAGAAAATATGATTTGACACTTTATATTAGTGTGTTTACAATTGCCACTAGCAACAAATACTAAGTGGTCTTGATTTCAATGCATTACAAAACTCTCACGAAGAGCATATGCTGAAAATACAACTTTGACACAATACTTAGAGAAATAAACAACACCACTGTGATCTACTGAAAAAATCATGCACTTTCAAAAAAAGAATCGTCTCGATACGAGGTCGTATGTGAAAGTTATGATCCTCTGAAGTTCTCAAAATGAGAACTGTGCAGTGTCACGACTAAGAATTTACAATTTCTAAAAAATCTCTGCACCAAAATAAAAAAATGACTGCACTAGTGCATAGAGCACGAAAAAATAGTCAAAATCAAAAAAAGTTCATGGGAAACAGAGTTCGTATGAGCAAGAATGGAGCATTTGAAAACTGCCTTCAAAACTGCAACTACCAACAGAGAGGGGTCCTGCTGTAGCTTTCTGAGTGCGTTTCTGCAAAATCTATAGACTGCATGCAAAAACTAAAACATACCAAGATAGTTTTTCTGTGTTGCGAACAAAACCCATAAGATGTTTTTCTTGATAATGTACAGAAGACATTGATCCAATGTAAACATAATGCCTTTAACTACAAAAAATGACTCCAAGAACAAAAAAATTATGCAAAGGCTGAATCAGCTACCTAAAACAAGCAAAGGCATGCTGGAACCTGCAATATTGATTGAAAACACTAAATATGCAAGCTGGTTGTTAGATTTGAGCTTGAAACTCTGGTTCCGCAACTGTATCTGATGATCTCTGATTTCGGTGAAGCGAAAACCAAATATAACTTTCTTGAGCCTCCTGGACGCGTTGGAACAGCTAGAAATGCCGCCAGTATAATCAGAAATACTACAATCACCCAAATTTCATAAAAACACATGTGCAAACCCTAGAGATTAAAATGTTTCCGTCAAATTTTTCTGATTCTCTAGATCATCTGAAGATGCAAGAGAAGAGCATATTTAGTTTTTCAGAAAACTACAATAAGTTTAATTAGCCCCCCCAAAAAAAATCTCTCAAAGAAAGAAACTAAAACCTACTCTTGCACATAACAAGGTTCTGATACCATGTTAGAATTTGAAAAGATTAATAACCTAGAAAACTAGTGCAAATGAATAGATATTAAACTATGAATGCAAATGATACGAAATCAAAATAACAACACATAATTAGTCTCCAAGAGAGTAATGCAAATGCTAGAAGTAAAATAACATTAAGAGGATGCAAAAGTAAGAGATACCAAATACAAGCCAGGTAGCATGCTTATATAGACTAGGAAGATGAAGGAGGTGGCAACATCGACCAATCAGGAGCAACCATCTATCAGACTAAAGATAGCAAAGTATCTTCCCAAGATAGCTAGTAGATGCTCACATGTAGTAAGGTGACACCTCACAATCCTCTCACCTAATAAGACATACTTTATTAACCTAAGCGAGATTAATAGAAGTGTAGGAAAAACCTGGGAATATAGAGAAAAATAAATAATCCAACTAGGAAATAAAAACTTACACTAACATAACTTAGTGTATAAAAAGATATATTTTTAAAAAGTACTAAAGTAATTTTTTTTTTCTAAATTATAATAAAATTTATTTCATGTTTTATATTTATTTTATATTTGAAAAAAGAAATCTGTAAATTTTTTTCTAAATACAATAAATCAACCTAATACAAATTTGTAATTTAAAAAATATCTTTCAACCTAACATAAAATTGCAATTTAAAAAAGTATCTTTCAACCTAACATAAATTTGTAATTAAAAAAAATATCTTTAATGCATAAAAGATATATAATCAATAAATCAACCTAACATAGTTTTGCAATTTTAAAAAGTAACTTTAATGTATAAAATTAAATAAGAACTAATTTCAAACTAAACTAAATAAGAGAGAACCAAAAAAATTATATTTTTTAAAGGAATAAAAAAATTATAATGTTAATATAAATAAACACTATTTTCATATATATCAATATAAAATCTTCTATATTTTTAAATAGAATTAAATAAGAACTAATTTCAAACTAAATAAAAATCTTAATTAAATTATTTTTTAAAGAACTAAAAAAATTATTATTGATTTTAGAAGAATAATAGAAAAGATCAAATTAAATAAATCTATAAATTTTATTTAATTTTGGAAGAATAATAGAATAGATCAAATTAAATAAATCTAAAAATTTTATTTAATTTTAGAAGAATAATGGAAAAGACCAAATTAAATAAATCTAGAAAATTTATTTAATTTTAGAAGAATAATGGAAAAACCAAATTAAATAAATTTAGAAAAATAATAGAAAATATAATGATAAGATAGATGATGGAAAAAATTGAATTTAAAAAATTGGAAAGATCAATTATAAATTGAATCAATTTCAAACTAAATAAGATTAAATTTAAATCCTAATTAAACTTTTTTTTTAAAGAATTAAAAAAATTAACCATCACCAAATATTTTTGGTTTTTATTTTTTATTTTGTCTAATTGTTTTTTTGGTTTTTATTTTTTAGTTTTTCCAATTTCTATTTTTTATTTTTTCCAATTTTTATATTTGGTTTTTATTTTTATTTTTTTTCCAATTTCTTTTTTGGTTCCATAGTTTTTTGTTTTTTTATTTTCAATTTCTTTTTTGTTTTTATTTTTTATTTTTTCCAATTTCTTTTTTGGACTACACTCATGCAACTTTAAAAGAAAATGCAACTTTTAAAGGATTTTGTAATTTTTCTATTTTTTTCATTCATTTTTTTTTTGGTTTTTGGTTTTTATTATTTATTTTGTCCAATTTCTTTTTTGGTTCCATAGTTTTTGTCATTTTCTTATTTCATTTTTTTTTTAGTTTTTATTTATTATTTATTTTGTTTAATTTTCTTTTTTGGTTCCATAGTTTTTGTGATTTTCTTATTTCAATTTCCTTTTTAGTTTTTATTTATTATTGATTTTGTCTAATTTTTTTTTGGTTCCACAGTTTTTGTGATTTTCTTATTTCAATTTTCTTTCTAGTTTTTATTTATTATTGATTTTGTCTAATTTCTTTTTTGGTTTCATAGTTTTGTGATTTTCTTATTTTCTTATTTCAATTTTCTTTTTATTTTTCCCAATTTCTTTTTTGGTTCCATATTTTTTGTTGGACTGACTACCAAATTTATTTTTAGCATTTGGACAACCAAAAATTGGGACTACCAAATTTTTTTATTGCTAAAAAATGTGTGCACATATAGAATGGCCTATAGGCCAAAAAATAAAAAGCAAAAAAGAAATTAGAAAAAATTAAAAAAAAAAAAAACCAAAAAATAAAAAGGTTGAAGCAAAAAAATGTGGAGAAAATTAAAATAAATTATGAAATCAATCAAAAAAAAAGTGGAGAAAATCACAAAAACCATGGAAAAGCAAAAAAAATGGAAAATAAAAATAAAAACAAAAACAAAAAAAAATTGAACGGTTGAAAGCTATGGAAACAAGAAAAAAAGTGGAGAAAATTAAAAAAAAAGGAAATAATAAAAAAAAAACCCAAAAAGAAATTGGAAAGTTTGAAGGAAAAAAATTGGAGAAAATCACAAAAAACACGGAAAATAAAAATAAAAACAAAAAAAGAATTTGGAAACAATTGAATGAAAAAAAGGTGGAGAAAATCACAAAAGCTAAAAAAAATACAAAAAGTACGGACAAAACCTTAGAATATATCTCTCGCATACTATAGATATTTTCTTTTAAATCTAAATATACTAGTTTAATGAAATATAAATATTTATGCCGAGGCACTCTACAATCACAGTGGGGTGGAGATGAGAGCACTCATTTTCTGTGTAAGTATATAGGCACAAAATTAAAAAAAAAAAAAAAAAAATTAGAAATAGAGGAGAGGGGCTAGTAGTCGCCCACCCTAACTTTGCGCACATCAAACTCATAGCTAGACATATCGGATTTTGATGATTTTTTTTAATGTTTCTTCATATGCGACCGAAGAGCTTAAAGCTATTCTTTCAACTTCTGGGCACTTACACATTTCCCTGTAGGATGCGTTATGTGCACATGAGTCAAAAAAGTGTCATTTCAACATGTCACCCCATACATGCCCAACGATGTGCCAGTAACCGCTCGCCATCACATTGGTGCATTTGTGTTAATTTGATTGGTTAATTTATTGGAGTTGTGAACATGTATTAGTGCATTTGTGAACATGTATTTTAGTTGTGAATATGTGTTGGTGCATTTGTGTTAATATATTAGGTTGGTATTTTACATGTATTGGTTCTTTTTAAAAATTTAATTGGGGGGTCAAGTGCAAAAAAACATAGCGGTTATTGGGCGTGGGCAGCAACTGCCCCCTCTCCCCTAGAGAAAATCATAAAAAAAATTGAAAAAAAAAAGAAGGTAAAAACAAAAAAAAATTACAAACGGTTGAAGGAAATAAAAAGTGGAAAAAAATCACAAAATCCATGGAAAATGCAAAAATACAAAATCCATGGAAATGGACAAACCTTGAGAAGATATCTCTATTGTAGCTATATTTTGTTGGCATTCTACAATTGGAGATGAGAGCACTCATTTTTAGCGTAAACATATAGCAAAAAAAAAAACTAAAAAAGAAATTGGAAAAAATAAAAAATAAAAACCAAAAAAGAAATTAGAAATGGTTGAAAGAAAAAAAGGTGGATAAAATCATAAAAACTATGGAAAAAAAAAGAAATTGGAAAAAATAAAAAATAAAAACTTGGAAAGTGGAAAAAATCACAAAAACTGTGGAAAATGCAAAAACAAATCTCTTGGGGTGTAGATATATTTTTTTAAATATAAATATACTAGTTTTAATTTATTTAAAATCTTAATTTAAATTTTTCAAATAGGAGAGGTTTTGGGGGTGCAAAAACCTTATGAGTGCTCATAGCAAGGAGAATGCAAGAAGAATTATTATATCATTAAAAAGATAATATCCTTTATGAGTGTTTATATATTTATTTTTCATATTGACTAAGAATGTCTATATAATTTAAAATGCACGCTCATGTTAGATTTGCACAAACATTAAAGCGAGATGAAAATGTAATGGCAAAATTAGCATATCCATGCCATTTCCAATTTAGATTTGCACCCACCTTCATGGAATGACTTAATGCAATAACATACCAATAAGTGGTATATTCTTGTGCTAGGTTTGGCTCTTGGCTTGATCCCTATTCATCACTATTTCACCCTCATTTGTCCTTATTCCCATGCATTCACCATCTACCCATTCCTATTTCATCCCATTTGCACTCGCTTCTCTACATTCACTCTTGACCTCCAAATTATCACTTTATCCCCATGGTTCATTTATGTGTTACTTAGGATTGACCCGGTTCAATCCTGAAGTGTGTGAGAATAACTCCAAAATTCAAATGTTATGAGGTGACTTGGCACACGTTTATGTGCCACGTTGTTATGTCATGGTGTTTAAAGACATTGAATATGCAATTAATTCACATCCAAAATATGCAAGAAATAAGCGAAAATCATTAGGGCACACTTCAATTTCTAAAGGGACAAAATAATGACATTTGCAAGTTAGTGAATGTTGTCTTTGACAAGTCTCATCACCGTTACTCTAGCCCACCAAAGGGGTTTAACCTATGAGAACACAATCACCTATTGAGTCAACAAATTCTTAAACAATGTCCCTAGACACAACCATGACATATTCAGATAACAAGAAGGCAAAAGCAAGCAAGTTTTCTAGTGTACATCTTATTAGATTGTTCCTAAACAACACAAGTCAATCTCGCATAATAGATCAAGTTTGCGTCACCTGGGATTGAACTCGTAGGGCTGAAGATTGAACCATGGAGATTTATGAGACAATATAAATTCTGAGACAATTATCAATTCAATAACATTAATTTTTGCACAACGACGCAAATAAATTCTACACAAATTCAACATCATTCTTCCATTAATTTTAAAGCTAAATACTCCCCTACCTCACATTTGATTTTTTGTGTATTTTTATAATTATCCATCCCAACTCTAATCAATATAGAGTAATGTATAATTAATTGATTGGATTTGTTTAATTAGCCTACATATTTATGAAATGTCATTAAATCCCTTACAACACAATAACTCAAAAAAAAATCTTTGTTCTTAAAAGCTTATTAACAATAAAGTATTAATTAAGTTAATTAAACCAATTCCTAAAGAGATTATAAACTCACTTTCAAATATCATTAAATCCCTTAAACTCACAAAAAAAATCTTTATATGAAAAGCTTATCCACAATAAAAAAAAATTGATTAAGCTAATTAAACCAACTCCTAAAGAGACTATAAACTCCCAAACAAATATCATTAAATCCCTCACATATAATAATAATAACTCAAAAAAATCTTTGTCCTTCGAAACTTATCCACAATAAAGAATTGATTAAGTTAATTAAACCAACTCCTAAAGAAACTATAAACTCGTAAACAACTAATTAAGTATTCTAATTACTGTAACACACCTTTTGGAACCTGGAAGTTTCCCCACAAAATTCAAATTCATCCAAACCATGGAGATAAATATAAGACTCAGCTAGTCTTTCAAAACATGTTCCCCATTTATTTGTTTAGCAAGCAAAATACAATCATATAAATTGAGTGATCATGTTCTAGAGAGGGCTCCACATTTTATGTTGACATCCCTCTGCTCGTCTTCATCTTGGTGTTTCCCTAAACTTGTAGGTATATCGTGAAGTTTACAAACCCTCCCTTTGCCCTGACTGAAGAATCCTCTTAACCCTGCGATTGCTATTCTTCGCACAAACTCGATCGACCATGGCGTTTACCCTCTCCTGCTCGCTCTGATTTTATCGCAATTTTCCTATCGCAAATATCTCGAGTGTATGTTGGCCGGGGCCATGGCTGCCTTCGTCCTTCCATCTCCAGTAGCCTGAATTTGCCATTTGTTCCACGCGCTGAGGTAATTGCTTCTCACACAAGACGAAACAGAAACGCGCAGTCTGCAGTGATAAACCCTTACTCACATTTTTTCTTCGAGTAAAAATGGCCGATGACAAGCGTGATCTTCTACAAGAGCCCCGGAACAGCAGAGGTATTTTTCACGCTAAGCTTTTTGTCTCCTCTTTTTTTTTTTTTTGTATTTCTGTGTGTGATGGTTTACTTTTTTACTGTATACGATCCGTTCCCGCCTTGTCTTTGACTGATTTAAATTTGCGTACGGTTGTAAATTTTCGCGATCTGCTTTCAGATCGTTAAGCATTAAAACTTCTTTGGGAAAACTTGTTTCTGCATAATTAGCCCTTATTCCCGTTGTACAAACCCTAGCTAGTTTTGAACTGAAAAATGAGGTCGAGGGCATTCTAGCCAAGTTGTTTATTCTCTTTATTATATTACACGCCCGATGAGTGGGGGCTTTTTGTATCGTGAAGCTAATTATGCTGCGAGGTCCTAACAATGGGTTTACTCTATTTCTTGTAAATTCGAGGAAAAATTCTCCACTGCACAACTCATATGAAGGGTTAAATGTGATTTATGCCCTACATTCTTCTTACTTGTGAGTGACTAAAACTGTAGAACGCTTTCAATGAGGTTTTCTATTGCTGTAACACATAGATTAGCACTTGGTGGGTAGGCATGCTGAAAGTATATGTGACGATTTATGTTCTAAATTCTTCCTACTTCTGAGTTGACTAAAATTGGAGAACGCTTTCAATGAGGGAACGGATAGAAAACCACTTGGTCAACATGTAGTAAATATATATGACCCAGATATTTTGAAGTGTTTCCATTTTAGCGACTTGCGGTCTTCACGTAAAGCTGGAAAAAACAGCAAGTGTTATGTACAGCAAGTCTAGTTCTTTGAAACTGTAACCTGTGCTCTACACTAATTGATATTGTGGAGGTTTAAAATTTTTCTCAGCAGGCAATGCTGAGTAAATTTAGGGGCTCTTTGCAGTGGGATGGGCCCATGAGAATTTTCAGCACTGCTACAGGTTTTGAGGTGGGTTCTTCCAAACTTAACATAAAATTTTGTGGAGGGAGTTTTACAGAAAGTTTAGGCTAAATACAGATGGTCACTTGGCAATGAAACTACAGTTTTTGGTGCTGCAAATCTTCACCACCCTCCACAGCAGCCACCTGGAAATATGGAAATATTTCTCCTTTTGCAGTTGCCAGTCTGAGTTGCATTGGAGCATCCGATGCATAAACTTTGAAGCCGTAGCCACCCTTTGGGGTTCCCTCCCTAAGTCTAGCTATTCCCTTTATTGGTGTCTTTGGATTGCTCTATCAACTTTAGGCTTTTTGAAAATTGTGTGCTATAACAATGAATGGGATGTTTTTAATTGTAAGTGCTAACTTTTTTTCTCTGCCTAATTTTAGATGGTCGCAACAGTTTGCTAGACCCGTCTGGATTGCTGGTGGACTCCTTTGATATGGAGACCAAAGGTATGTATTTGGAATGTTTTAGGCTTCCTTGTTTGCTTTATGATGTTGAAATCAGAATCTATTTACCTGGAAACTTGTATGAAATAGATTGGTGGACATATTTCTTGTGTTTTAATTTGTTTACTTCCATTGCAGATTTTTCTGGGTCTGAAAATGTTATCCCCCTGTCTCCCCAGTGGTTACATTCAAAGACTGCTGAGAGCAAGGTATGTGTGCTACTAGCATTAATGAAACCCATTCTTTCTTGTAAAGCAGCAATAATATTCAGTATTTTCTAAGATTTGTTTTGTTTCTCTTTAAGATTGGATGGTCACTTAACTAGATGAAAACAGCAAACATTTCTACAATCTTTGGTCTTATTTTTTTTTAGCACTCTGAATGCCTATGGATTAGCATGCAATTATGTTTCGCTTTTATTTGCTTCTTGCTATATCATTTTGTGTCAAATTAGTTTCAGGAAACCCGAACTCCGAACAACTTGAATCAGAGCGGAAGTTCTGATGCCAATCTAAAAGAGCATTGGCGAGGAGATGCCCCCCTTGATAAGAAAGATTGGAGGCGCACTACCTCCGTTGAAAATGATGGTGGGCGCCGTTGGCGGGAAGAGGAGAGAGAAAGTAGTGCAGTGGCCAGAAGAGATCGTAGAAAGGATGGTGATAGAGAAGCTGAAACGTGGAAAAATGATCGCCGATCTGAAAATTCTTCACTGAGAGAAGCAGCAGAAATTAGAAATTTATCAGACCGATGGCAAGATGCTGGCAGTCGTGACAAGAAATGGTCCACAGTGTGGGGACCTGAAGATAATGAAAAAGATGCACGCCGAGAGAAACGTGGTGAGACAGACAAGGAAGATGGTCATGATAGACAGTCTTCTTTTCCCAGCAGTCGCCTAGTTACTGATCGTGACTCCGAGAAGGTACCTGCCTGGAAACCTCGTTTCCGTTTGGATAGTTCACGTGATAACTCACGCAAAAGTTCAGGAGGAAGAGGTTCTGGATTTGTATATGGTAGAGGTCGTTCAAACTGCAGTGCTAGTAATGTACCTGGTAATCTCCCTGTGAAAGCTCCAATTGGTGCTTCTATAGTTGCAGATGGCTTTTGCTATCCACGAGGCAAACTCCTTGACATATACAGGGACCTTAAAGTCTTTTCAATCTCCCTTGGTATTCCTGATGGATTTGTTGAAGTTTCTGGGATAACTTCATCTGATCATGTTGAGCCATTAGCATTTATTCCACCTGAAACAGAAGAGCAGGTGAAATACTGGTTTTTGGTTTGGTTTGTTATTTTTACTTTTGGAAAATTTGAGGGCTTAGTGTTTGGAGTTTTACCTTGCCTATGGGGACGGTACCTATTTTTATTGTAGCTAAAGGATTGTTCTAGAAATACAATTAAGATCTGAAGCAAGGGGTTCTGCATATTGAATAGAAAATTTATTGTAGGTAAAAATTCAAAGAAATTTGGGACTGCCCAAAATTGCCCATTCATTTGGTTGAACACAATTTTGATAGGTTTCTGTTCATGTGTTGTTCAGGCTATTTTGGATGATATCCGCAAGGGAAAAATCACAAGCTGTGAAGCGGTTTCTGGTAGATCTAGCAATATAATTGGCAGGGACTATCGTGGGGGCAATGGTATGGATGCAATATTTTTTTGTTTGTATGTCTTTTAATATTTGTAATTGTTTACATGGCTACAGTATGATTTAATTAACATTGCCTGTTCAGGATTCACAGAGGATGTATTGGTTGATAGCAACAAGCAGGCCTCTTTTGATTCTGCTGCAGATCCTCAGACTGTTACTGATTCACTGTTAAAGTTGTGTGAAGTTAGGCTTCCTGACTTAGACGAGTCAGATCTCACTGATTCAGTTATTTCAAAAGAGACAAGAGAAGATTTCGGAGGTAGTTTTTATGCATTGAACCCATCTTGATTTTGTAGAAATTTTGTTTAAAATCATGATTTGGGCTCACAAAGATCCAATGCATTTCCGATTATTGTGCTGATAAAGTGTTAATCTTTTGAATGCTCATTGGACAGGAGCAGATGAAGTTTTCAGTTTGCCTGACAGCAGGGTTGAAACATTTGTGTCAGAGACATTTTCTCATGCAGTTGGAGCTGCAAAATTAAATGAAGAAACATCTGAATATCCTTCTGTTGGGGAAAACACAAGAGCAGATGTTAATTATACAAGACTGCAAAGCAAAAGCAGAAAAGAGCTTGACAATGTTACTAAGAATCTTTCTTCAGGGACTCCATTAATTGAGGAAACACCTATGGGAGATATTCATTCAACTTCGGAGGGGGTTGGTCTACCAGATGATGCAAGTGGGCTTTTTGATAACAAAGTCTTTGATGGATGTGATTTGGAGGAGGAAGAGCTCAAAAAGAAAGACCTAAGTTTAGGAGAACAAGGTTTATCTCCAGAGGAGCTAACTCTTTTTTATAAGGATCCTCAAGGAGAAATTCAGGGGCCTTTTCTAGGCATAGACATAATTTCATGGTTTGAGCAAGGTTTTTTTGGTACAGATTTACTGGTGTGCTTTGCTGATGCTTCTGAAGGAACACCATTTCAGGCCCTTGGAGAGGTTATGCCGCACTTAAGACATAAAACCTGTGCAGTTGATGGTTTTGTCTCTATTAAGGATTCAGGAAACTCAAATGAAATGGCTTTGAGAAGTGGTCAAGGTGTCTCATCTTCAGAATCTGGGTTTGATAATGTTAAGAAGAACCCAGTTTTTAATTATAACCAGGACAAATTGTTATCTAGTTATTTAGAGCAGTCTAATTTTTCAGAACAGGATGCTACTGTTTTGGGTGGATCATATATTCCTGACACTCTGAAAAGCAACTTACAGAATATACTTAATCTGGAAAAACAGTCCCATTTGGCACCTGTAACGGATGGCAGAGAGGGTAACTAATTTCTGTCAAAAAATGATTTAAAGAGTATAAAGTTAATTATTACAAAGGAAATTGTCATTCATCTTTTGCATTAAATAAGAAATCTTATAATTGTTTTTTATACTCTGCAGGAAGTGTGGCGAGAATGACACGACATGGTGGGGGGATCATTGTTGGAGAACCTATTGCAAATATTGAGATGCAGAGGGTGCCTGCCTTCCACCGGACTGAGGCAAATGATAAACAGGTTTCTATGCAATCTGTAGCAGAAGCTCCTGGTTCAATCTGGTCTGGACCAGAGGGTGATCAGTTTCTTAATTTAAGAGCTGGCTTTTCAGATTCAATGGTCAGTAGCTCTGTTACTGGCAATGTGATTCCTACGACACCAAAAGTGCAATCTTTTCCTAACAATCAGCGACAGGACTTATTTCATTCTTCTAAGGAACCATCGTTTAGTGTTAGCTCTTATGTTCCAACTGATAGGGCTTGGTCTGAGATATACCAGAGGGATGCACATCATTTGCCACAATTTGATCAGAATATGCAGCAGATGGAACAAGCTGAGCTTTTATTTCATCACCACTTACAACAGGAGCAGCAGCAACATCAAAAGCATCAGGTGCCACCACCAGGACAGCTTCAATTGCAACCTGGAGTTGCATTGCACAATCAAATTGCAAATTCAGGTTTAGGACACAACATTGATAATATACTGTTGCAGCATCCGTCAGCACTGCAACCATCTTTGCTCCCATCACATAAGCATCTTGTTGGCCCTACACTGCCTCAATCTGCAATGGCACTGGACCCAATCTCTAGGCTTCAGCTCCAGCAGCTTCAGCAACAAGCCCATAACCCTGTACAAATACAGCCGCAACAGCAGCTGCTTCAGCAGCAACATCATACCCATGCACAACCACCCCATCCTCATATGTTTTTGCAGCATCAACGACAATCTCATCAGACATCCTCAGATCACTTACTTTCTCAGATATACGATCCTAGCTATGAACAAAGTCACGTCCATCCATCTCAAAGTGGCTTAATTGATCAAATTTTATTACGACAGGAAGGCCTGAGGCCTGAGTCCCACCTGCATCAGCAGTCTATGCTTAGACCGAATAATTCCATGGAGCGAAACCTTTCGCTGGAGCAACTTTTTCATCAGAGAAGACATGAGCTACAATCTCACCAGCTTTCTTTGGCATCCCAACGACAATATATGGATGAGAGACGCGTCAGTGGAGTTTGGGCTGTTGATGAGTCTGGTGAATTTGTGCAGACACAAGCTTCTAATCTGCAACCCTTTGATCTACACCAGCCACATCAGCGGATGTTGAGTACACAACAGCAGCATTCACAATTTCCAAATTTTCAATCTTCACATCCTTTGGCATTGAACGCAGATACAAAATCTAATCATCCATTTGAGCGGGTTGACCATCTTGAACGTACTGTTGATGGTAGATTGCATGGTATGCTTGACACCAACTTCCTATCATTTGAAAGGCCTACAGATTTGGCTTTAATGAACATGGATGTTGCACAATCTCTCAAGCAACAACTTCAAGAATATAAAATGCAAGAACGGTTCTATGGTACATCCCTGGCAGGACAGGATGAACAATTCCTGTCAAAAATTAATCACAACAATTCCCGACCTCTTCCAATGCATTTTCAAGCCATACAACCAGAGGCTACAAGTAGAGGCTGGGAGCAACCCTCTAACACACATGCTTCTGATGTTGCCTTTCAGGGAACTGGTTATTTTATGCAACAAGGACAGGCTTTAGATTTTAATATTGAGAATCAAGGTCATAAGTTGCAGCTAGGCAGTGTGAACTGGCAATCCAAGGAAGGCTCTAAGGAGAATCATTCTCTAAGGTCGTTTACTAATTCACACAATGCTAATTTACATAGAGGACAGTTACAGGATGATTCATTTCTTCAACAGTTCTCTCTTCATTCTGGGTCCACATCTCTAGTTCCTGGAAATGGGCTTTCTAATTCTCCAGAGCAAAGACAGCGCATGTTGTCTGATTTTGAATCAACAGATATATCTGGTCCTGTTTTTGATTCCTCATATAAAATTTCGGGTCAACTGTCCAAAAATTACACAAGTGAAGAGGTGTCTGAGGTTCTCAAAGAGTTGGCTATAGATGGTATTAGTCCGACTCATTCATCCCAGGCAACGTTTGCTCCCACAAGTATGGGTTATATGATGCATTCCAAATCACTTTATGAAACCCATGAAGAGAGGGTTGGCGGCAAAGAGGCATTGGATGGATCCAACTATGCTGCCTGTAAGTCATCATCTGAGATGCAGATGTGTGTTGCTACGCCTTTATATGGTGGATATGATCAAATGTCTTTGGATGAATTTGTCAAAAAAGAACCATTTCATTCATCAAATGTTGATGAGCTGGAATTGTCTTTGCCACACTCTGATTCTGTTGCTCAATCTGCACAGGATGACAATGACATTTCTGAGCTCAAAGGATCAAAGAAACACAAAAAACGGAGTTCTAAAGCTAGAGGGGCAAACAAAACAAACACAGTGGCTGCTTCAGATGCTTCTTCATTGCCAAATGTACAAGACTTGCCAGCATGGATTAAACACGCGGGATTGGTGAATTCTGTTATAGATTCTTCATCTCTTTCAAACTCATCGGAAGTTTCTCATAAAGCTGGCCAATCAAACTTTGAAAGAAACAATGTTGATGGGAGAATGACATTCAACAATGATGGTGAACAAGCAACAAATATTGAATGGTAACCACTTTTTGTCTGAGTTTATTCATGAAGGCACTTTTTCTTTTGCTGTGTAAATTACTTGCAGCCAATAGTATTTGTCAAGAACTTAATTTAGCTTCATATCATATGAGTGAACCAAAATCATAGGTACTATTTGTTTTTTTTATTAGAAGCTAGAGGCCAAAATTATTCTTTTCAACTACATTTTTTTAATTTTTACTTTTGAGTTGAGTTATGTGTGAAGCTATCATTTAACTAATTTGAGTACGTATTTAGAATTGTTTATTCAAAGGAGATATTTTGTTTCTATGTGTGTTTCAGTCTTCTTGTTTTCAATAAGTCAGTTTTACGGTATGTATTTGAACTTGTGGCTCGTAACACATGCATGTGAAAATCTTTTTACTGTGAAGATGTATGGAACCTAGGTATTAATACATGAAGCACACTTATTTATTAATGGTCAAAGTGCAAACTTGCCAAGATCTGCATTTAGTAACCATTGTTTGTTCTGAGGACCAGTGCAGTGTCTGTGTGGAGTAGACTAATTTTTTTATGGCTTTTCTTCCAGTTGCTTGTCTGATTTTCGGTAGTTCTCATGCTATTGTACAAGGCATTGGTGTTCCATTGCATATATATGCATTGGGTGTAAGTGGATTGGAAAGGTTTTGTTTGCTCTCTAGCTTGGTCATGGTCTCATGAGGTCAAATCCCATGGGTAAAAAATTTGAACAATTTGCAAAGGTAAATTGAAAGAAATCTTCTTGCAGGCTTCTATGGTGGGGGTTCATACTCCAATACCAAGTTTGTGGTTGACTTGACAGTGACCCGAAAACAAGTTTTATGGAGACACACACACACACACTCACACTTATACATGTATAATATACACACACAAATACATACATACATACAAGCATACACATACATGTGTGTGTGTATTTATATATGTACGACACACACACACACACACTGTGTGTGTGTGTGTGTGTGTGTTTATATACTTATGTTTCACCAAGTTTCAGGGACAGGGACGGCAGGAAACAGGGGGGTACATTCCTGGGACAACAGGGGATGGGATGGGATGCCTTTTTTTAAGGGATGGCAATTAAAAAAGCAGGGGAAATTTAAAAATATAGAAAATTTCAAATATTCATATGACAAGGCATTCACCATATTCATTATATAACCATATTATGAAACATTAGTGCTGAATTAAGAATTCACATTAGTTGACATACAAATTAACAAAATTTCCATGTTTAATCATTTGAGTTTTCTTTACCAATGTGCCTATACAACAAAATGAGAAGGCCGAAAGGCTACAATTACAAAATGACTAAATGTAGACGACCAGATCTACTGCTGCTATGCCTCTGCCTCATCCTTGCAAAACTAAAATCAGACTGTGAATCTAAGTCACTGCCAATAAATTTAAATAAATTGAAAAATATTAAATTTGAATTGAAAAATTTTAAAATTAAAATAAATTTAATAATATTAATTAAAACCTAAACTAAATATATTAAATATTATTAAAACTTTATAAAGTTTTAAATATTAGTTAAAAACCTAAAACCTAAAGCATAGAAATTTAATAAATTTTAAATATTATTTAAAATCCTAAAACCCAAAACATGAAAGTTTATAAATTATAAATAGCAGCAGGATATTCTCTGGCTTAATATCACAGTGGATGATGCAATCAATGCACTTCTCATGCATATAATCTATACTCAGTGCCATTCCTAAATTCCTAATGCAATCTGGAAGCGCATGTGCCAGTCCAGCAGTCTCTTCGAATTATCTTGTGGGCTTCGAGTACTGGACAAGAGAAACCTGTCAAGTGAGCCATTGGGCATGTATTCATACATCAGCATTCTGCTGGATCCCTCTGAGCAAAATCCGCAGAGTTGAACCAAGTTCACATGTTTTATAATTCCCACCATGCTCGCCTTTGCATTGAACTGTTACTCTCCTTGGCCGTGGCTGCCAAACTCCAATATCTTGATGGCTGTAATATCCCGTTTAAATTTCTTTAATATCCCAGAGGGAATATTTTGTCATATCTAATCAAGTTGGTGTCCCTCTAATGTGGGTTTAGCAGTTCTAGAACTATCAATGATTGGGGAATAAGCTACCTCTAAGGAAAGAAAATGTTTTGGAGTTGAATAAGCTACCTTTTATTTTTTATTTGTGATATTGTTGGGGTAAACTTTGAAAATTAGATTGAGACTTCTCAAGATTTTTTCACATTGCAACATAACATCTCAGCTTGGGGATATTTATATATTTTTTTCTCTGTAGCCATAATGTATATTATATATAAGCGTTTAAAACCGGAAAGCTTGTGGCTTCATGTTTTTTCAAACCCATATAATTTGAGTATAATTTTCTAGAGTGAGTCTCAAGCTTGACTCTAGAAAATATAATCTATAGCCTTTTGTGAACCACCTTCAACTTAACATCACTACTTTTGGATCACATATGCTGGAATTTATGTTTCTTAAGTTCTTGGTTTCTTAAAATTTTGTCTAGCGATGACTGATAACCTACTTGGACACCACTTTTTATATCTTTTACATCTTGGTTTGGGCCTTGGCTGAAAGTTGGAACTTGATTCAAACTTTGTTTGCAGGGGCATATGTGACAAATCCATGTACAAGCCCAACAGAATGCAATGCACACTATATCCTCATCAATTCCTTTAGCGCTGTACCATTGGATAAACTAATAGAAAATACTGTAATCAATTCCCTCCTTTATGGAGATAACTGCTCATTCTGGGATACAAGTGCGAGTTGATTATTGACTAGAAAGAGTGCACAATTAGGCTAAGCTGTTGTGAAAAATGAAGATTTTCTTTCTTCTTTTAATTTAAAAAAATGATAATAATATCTTTTTAATTGCAAAAATGACTTTCTTTTCTTTTTATGGTAATATTTTCATTTTTAATTGCAAAAATGACATGCTTTTCTTTTGATTGTATGGCTTCATGGATAGATGGAAACAATTGGGAATTGTTGTGAATGGCCTTTGAATAAAGCATATATTGACAAGCATCCTTTCTAATCTCAAATGTTTATATATATGTATATATAGTTTAAAAGTAAAAGTTTTATTGATCAATTAGAAATACAAAGAATAGAAAGCAATCCGAGAGAGGGAATCGGGTACTGGTATAGGTACGTGGGTACGAAATGCTGGTACGGCAAAAAAAAATTTAGAGGCTGGGTATGTTTGGGTACGTCCATACAAAAACTATATAAGAATCATAAATATATACATATTTGCGGCATAAAAATTATATACTATTTTAATTTTTAACTATAAATAATACTACTATATAGTATATACTATATAATTATAATATAAATAAAAATATTATAGACTATTTTATTATTTTAACTATGTATATACTGAGTAATATATACAGGTTTTTAAATTTTGTTATTTAATATTGATTGGATGATTAGAATTTTAAATGAGTAAATTTTAAAATACTAAATAGTAAATTACTAAATATTAATATTATTAAAAGACAAGTTTTAAAAATTAAATCGTTATAAAATAAAAAAATTAAAAATAGTATCAAAATTTAAAAACAATGAAATTTTTAACCATTATGTTGTGAGGAATGTATACTGAATTTACAGCTATCTGCTTATAAAGTTGTAAACGTTCTCGACGACTTGAAACAAACCTGAAATTATGCTTCTTTATGCTTATGAAGAGTATTAGCACATTGGTTTCAGTGCTTTATAAATGTAGCTTAAAGTTTTAAATGACGATAATTAGTCGAAAGGCTTTTATATGTGAGCATTATAGTGCTTGGAATTGTCTCACGCCGTAAAAAAATTCATGCCGGAAAATTTTCTAAACACTCCGGTTGTTCCTATTGGCGTATTCCATGAACCTCCAGCAGCGGTGTGCTAGTTTAAAAATCATGGAGTCTAAGGGCAGCGGCAGCGGCAGTGGCGTGTTTCTTTTTCTGTGACGTGAATAATGTCAATCCTGAAAAATAGGCGTTGGCGTTTCCTCAAGCAGGGCACACAAATGCCATGCTGCAATTCTCAAAGGAACCCTGGTTGATTCCGCCGCGTTTTTTGAGGGTACCGATTCCAAGACGTACCGTACCCGGAATCGGCAGGGTAAAGTGCCGATTCGGCAACATAGGATAAACACAATAGGCCCTCTACCTCATAGTGAAGAGAAGTCAACCTTTAGTGCTTTAGCAAAGGCCAATAACTAAGCATTATATTAATCAAGAGAATTTTCTGTATTTCTGTTCCTAAACTTTTTAACCTGAGCAGAACCCTGAGGTAAAAAAATGCCTTTGTTAGCTTTTTTATCAGCTAGGGAGTTCACAGATCTGGGGATGTAATGCCAATGTGATTGATAAAAAATTTTCAGAATATTTCTAGTTTGAATCAGCAGAAGCTTGAGCAGGATGGATTTGACCGCCTGGGTGCTGGAGAAGAACTGTATCTCATGTGTTTATATTATTCATGTAGTAAATGTCATTTTTGACTTAGTTATCAGCCTGGATCCGAAAAGATGAATATATGAGTTTGAGTAATCCCAGTAGAGATTTGGTTGATACAACAGATTTAGTTAGGTAAATGCTTGGTTTAACATGGTATCTACATTTATATGAGATCTTTAGAATCTATAGACAATGGATAAACTCCAGTGTCATATCTTCTAGTGGGTTAAGCATGGAGAAAAAGAAGGTCCTTTACTCAAAGGGATTGAGGTTTTTGGAAGAGACCCCAAGCCATCTAATTTAATCTTGTAAGACTTAAAACAGTATATTGTATTTCATGTTAGTTTAACGTATTGCTTATTTTTACTTTTTATTTACAAAAAATGCAAATATCATGTCATCTCCTGTTTTTAAATCTTATCTAAAACATTTTTAGAAAAGGAAAATAAAGACCTTGTGCCTGGACTTGACCATCGTTTTTCCTGTGTAAGGAAGCCCTCCAAACTGTCTGTAAGCAAAAGATCTAGAGGGAAGTCAAACAAACTCTCCATGGATGGAGAAAGGATATAAGTTATAACCAAAGGTGCTCTTTTGAGTTGCTTCACAATCTCTTTGACACTGTCCATCCAGAAGAAGCAAACTGTACAAGGACATGAGTTCATTACTCTGTTGCCTTTCAATTTTGATATACGATACACCCAACTTCCCTGTTTAATGTTATGCTTCATTTGTACTTGTATAATGAATAGGAGATCTGATCTCGCGATATCATTTCTGAAAGATTTTTAGACAGAACATAGGATTCATTTCTTTGTTATGAAGTTAAAAATATATTATATGCATGTAATAAGCAGTTTGGCCTTATATTCTTAGTTTGAAATGTGTGTTAAGAAGCAGCACGAGGTATTTCTAAATGCATAAAATCAAATAGGATCTATCAATGATGATTGTTTTGTTTAGGTATTTACTATTTTTTTGAATTGTAGCGAGTTGTTTTTGTTTTTATTGGGTTTGCCCTATGGTGTTCCTACCAGCTCCTTGATATCCTTCTTGTCTATTTTAAAAGCCAATTATCTTTCATGTCTTAAGCTTTGGCTAGATGTAAGCATGTTCCGAATTAGCTTGTTGGCTTTATCCTCACCTCTAGTAAATATATGCTATTGTTTCTTTGTAACTAACCCTGGGTTTTGTATGCATAAAATTACACACTGAACTGCGTATTATTTCAAGTCTGATTTTTCTTTTGATGGTGACAGGAAAGACTCCAAATCTTCAGGGAAAGCTTCTGGCTCTCTAGATTTTGCCACTTCTTTGTTCAAGGCAAAGGGAGATTCACAGATTATCACTATAGCATCAGATGGTGAGTCATTAGCCCAAAGTACTGATAATATAAGGTAGAATTCTACTTTGGATATTAATTCATCATATTTAAAGAGTTATTTTTATCGTGATGTAGAAGCCAGAGAATGTGCTGTGGAAAGTGCGAGCAGTAATCCTGCAGTGAAGGCTTCACAAGGTGCTGCTTTTCAACGAAAAGAAAATTTACAAATAGCAAGTCTTAATAAAAGTCCATCTTCCAACGATACTGAAATGAGAAATGAAGGAGAAAAGTCCTTTCTAAACACATTGAAGAACTCTAAGAAACTGGAACAAGATAGAGAGAAGAATAAAGATGATTTCTATTCTGTGTTAGATTCAGATGGCCAAGGACCAAAAGGCATGAAAAAGAAAGGAAAGAAAGGAAGGCAGATAGACCCTTCTTTGCTTGGTTTCAAGGTTACAAGTAATCGCATTATGATGGGGGAAATTCATCGTTTGGATGATTGACTTTCTCATTTTATTTCTGTTCCTTTCACTGTGTTCTTCTCAAGCCGAGGTAAATATGCTCTTGCTGATTGTTTTAACAGGCCATTGTTCTTTTTGGTGTACAGGACCTTTAAACATGAATGTGGCCCTTGTATCATTCTTTTATTTATTGTAAAAGTTGATTTGATAGATAAAAATTTGTACAAGCTGAGCTGTCATTTTTTTTCTGTCTTCCAGTTGCCTTTTTTAACATTTGTCATTCAATATTGATTTCACAAGAATGGCAACTCCTTGTTTTTCAAAAGTTAGAATTTAATGCAAAATTTCAATCTAGTTGTAAAACAAAGAGATTTCCATGATAACAAGTTGCATTCAAGCAGGTTGGGGTGTTAGTTGCAGTTTAATCATGACAGAATAGATATCCCCCAGGTGTGGTCATGTTCAGATTGATTCCCAACATAGATGAATGAAATTGCAGGTGTGAGGTTTTACCAATTTACTGGAGAAATATTAAAGCCTTTTATCCTTGATTTTTATTGGAACCTTGGAAGCTACTTCCTTGGTGATTTTTTATCAGGTCATTGTGTTTATGTCTGAAGTCTTAGTGGGTCTTCCCATTACTAAGTAAATATGCTCCCACTGATTATTTTTACAGGCCATTGCCTCCTTTTTGCATGTATAGATATTTTTTTATGTCTCCAAGCCATGGTACAGTTTTCAACTGATTGAGTTGTGATCAATGTTTATACAATTTAAAATCTTTTATTTGTCCTATCCAACATTTGCATTTTGATCTTGTACCAGTAAACATTATTTCAGTAAATGCTAGGTTGTTTTTTTGACTTAAGGTATAATTTAATGCTTTTTTTGTCTGTATTTGTGCAAACTAATTAGGTCATTCTTCCACTGCAGTATCTTCTTTTATGCACATGGGTTTTTGGAACCTGTTGGTCTATTGTAGTGCTAAAAAGATAGTTACAAAAACTAGCCATAATGTCCATATTGATGTACAATGAATAAAAACAAGGGATTGCAGATGTTCTATAGCTTTCAATACTGCCACAGTGATAGGAATTTGACTTAATGTCAGTTTTGGTGTTAATATTTATTTTTGCTAGTAAACCTGTGTTTAGCACCCAGGGGCTGCAGAAAATGGCGTCAAAGCGCTGGATTATGATAACATTGGGTTCACCAAATCCATCCATCTATGATTATTCCTCCAAATTTTAACATTCATTGAAATATGAGACCATAATGGCTGTATACCACAAATCCTCTGCTGCCACTCCACGTTCTCCCTAGAAGGAAACTGACTGTATTAATTAATATAGTTCATATATACAATATAGTTCATATATACACGGCTGAATGTATCAACTTCTTCACATTCAACTGTATCATCTTTAAGACAACCAAAAAATACTGACTGTATTATCCACACCATCCTCACCGGAATACGCTGGCGGCTGGCCCGCTACCTGACATGATCTTCAAAGCAAAAAACATCTACCCTTATTGGTCCCAAACAAAATGGTAGGGCATTGCAAGTAACATAGGCTAGTTGTAACCCACATATATGCATTAATCTAGAGGGCTTAGTCTTTTTCGTCCAGGTTCTCATTACAACAGGTTACATCATCAACCATGACATTTACAGGGAATTTTGCATGTAAAATATTACCCAGAATTTTCAGGCAGTGGAAAATAGTACCTTGATTGTACATGACAGTGTGCAGATGTTCTAGGAGGCAGTCACGGTGCACCTCAGCTTTTTATTGACAACCTAGAGTCCTCATAGAGCATATCTATGCCAGCCGCCGTGGATAGCATAGTGGCACTGCTGAGCGACTGAGCAACATCAAACATGTTGCATCTACCTATAGATTGCCTCAGGTCCAACATGATCTTAATTGTGGACTCATGGATTGCCACATAGTCATCACCATCCATTTCCTTTTGCTAAACCCCACATCCCGAGCATCTAGATATGAAAATCCATATTGAAAAGCTCCTAGAAATATAATCAGCAAAGTTCTTAGTAACACCGGCAGCATCCAATCTTTTGGTGCCTAAACCATCTGCAGTCTCCTTCTCTACCTCCTCTCTAAAGCTTCTCCTTACCTTTCCCACCTACCTCCTTTCTACCAGACTCACTTCTGGAAACTGTTATTAATACTATTATGTAAACAGGGGATTTAACCATTGCCAGCGTCACATTCCAGATATCTTAGAAACAAAATTCACATGCTATTATATCTGTGGGAATTGTGGCATGCAACACCCAAGCCTCTCATAGAGAGGAATGATGCCTAGTAATGAATTCCACACAACAACTAGTGCGGCGTGGTACCATCTAATACAATTGCATGGTGGCACTTGTTAGGTGCCAACCCAACTGCAAGACTCACAGCTGATATTATAAATGCCAACCCAAGTTGTTAGGTTAACAAAAAAATATGAAGTCATCCTCCTTCCTAATAATGTCTATCATAAACAAAAAAGGAATTAAAAACAGAGGAACCTTACATGCAACTATATTTAAAATTTTATATAATGCTATTCTATTTGGAAAATGGAGTACCATGTAAGCAATTGCATCCCCTTTTATTCAATGTAAACTTAATCCTTTTTCTATCTTTAGCATGCATTACACCATTTTAAATTTCTAAGTGAACTTACCCTCAACATTCACATGCATGAAGTTGCATGATTTTTTTAAGCCTGACTATTCTCAGTCTTCTTCCCGTTAATGTTTAATGCAGTTGGCAATCTTTTTCTACCAATTTTGCTCGAACAATTCACCTTATACTTAGTTTTTGTAAATCCATGACAAATTTGTGCAGCTTTAGGGAGGTCAATCAATTCCCATATTTTGTTTCTTTCCATTGCATCAATTTTTCTTTCATTGCTTTTTGCTAAATTTTGTGCTTTGCTGCATCTTAATGAAAAGTTGGTTCAACTTGAATTTGAGAAAATAAGTCAAAATGAACCACTTGGCTTATATTAGTAGTCCTTCAATAATTTGTTTGAGACTGTTTATGTTTCTTGGAGGACTAGAACTTGATGTCGGATTTACAAAGAAATTAAAATGATGAAATAAAACTGCCACCAGAACTTTCAGTTGTTGCTAGAGCTTCTGGGAGGAGTGATGTCGCTTTCTGATGGCTGAATGTACTTAACTATGGCTTTCCTTATTATATGTTGTCGTGCCATTACTAGACTCCCTTTTCATTAAAAATTAAATCAGGAGTAGTTATAACTTATTTATTTGTTTCAGGATTATACAACTTATAACTTAACATAAATATTCATTTCACTTTTGTCGTCTAGTTTTTGGCATTTCATTGTAGATAATGAAAATATGCAATCCAATCAAACACCTTAATATGAGCCATACCTGGCTTCTTCTATCTGCACCAACACTTGTGAGGTGTCATGCCCTTCACCTATGGTGGACATCAATCTAACAAATAAATTGCCTTACCTATAGCTTTAATTAAAAAAGTGTTTGGAAGATCCTTGGCTTTGATTGTACTTATCATTTCAACAATTGTTCAATTTATATGCTCTGCCTCCCCATTTAGTTGAGGTGTATGACTTAAAAGTCAGCTGCCATTATATTTTATTCTTCTTTCAAGACTTATGAAATTGAATGGAAATAATTCATTTCTTTATGTAAGTGACACCTTAAAAGAAACAACCACATGGTTTCTCTACTTGTGCTCTAAGTTGCTTGAAAATTGAAAAACCCTTTGGATTTCTGTTGAAGGATATATGCCCAAGGTCATCTACTAAATTCAAGGTAATAAAATATCTGCTCTTACCAATTGATGGAGTTTGCATTGGGCCGCACATATCAGCATGCACTAGTTTAAGATGCACTTTCACACCAAGGTCCTTACATTGAAAAATAATCTTTGTTTTGTTTTCAAAGAATGCAACCTTTACTCCTCATCCGTATACTCAATCACAGGTAGCCTATTCATCTTATATTTCTTGTAAAGTAAATGCAAACCATGAAAGTTTATTTTTCCAAGCATCATGTGCAACAACGAAGATTCATTATCTACAACAGCTCTCAATACTTGAGAGAGTCCATTAGCAAACTTTAGGGAGAACCATTTGTAATGTCCCGTTCTAGAGTTTTCTTATTTCTTAAAATATAATAAACCCTAGCTTACAATAATAATTGCAAAATAAATATAATAAACCCTAGCTTACAATAATAATTGCAAAATAAATTGTAAACATGAAATCCATCTGACATTGTAGTTGCAACAGTTTAATGTAATTCAGAGTTAATATTTAGAATGTATCTTTTTTAGTAGAATGAAACAAATGTTTATATCTGCTGTTTATCTTCTCCAAACTGCAATGATTTATCTTTAGTAAATTGCCTTTGAAATTTCTTTGGGTCTGCCTGAATCATGGGTTTCTGTCCGTTAACTCAACAATAGTAATTAAGGGCTTTCGTCCTTAATTGCATAATTATATGAGGGGTTTCGTTTTTAGATTTATAGATCAGGTTTTATACTCCTTAAGGAGTAGATTCATATATAAAATTATCTTTCTAATTGATGCCCCTCTTCCTTGAATGATTTTCCTTATATATCTTATCTCTTCATGAGACACATCCCGTCATATGTCCTTCGATCATATTATTAAACTAACTTTATTTAATTTCAATTTAATAATATTAATTAACTTCTCCCTTAAGCGATTCCGTTATTACCCTGTGGCTTGATTATGTTTACTGTTTTATTTGTGTACCAATTATAGATCACATTACAGTTTAAGGAAGGCCTCTTGAATCACTCAGATCCCTCACGATTTTGCCTGAAATTGATATTCCACACAGTCGAAAGTAATTTTGACTCCTTGTTTTTCCACGATCCCCTTTTCTGTGTTGTCCGACTTGCTTCTAAGCCACACAGGTAAGTCACATTATGAGGGACAGTTGCCTTGCAACGGAAAGCCACCCAGTATGAATCAGCCATTAGCCAGGTAAGAGTTATGCTGCCAGTAATAACAGCAAATGTAAAGTAATTGCCAGCCACTGCCTGTTTTGTAACTGCTGCCAGGGTCAATTATAGACGATGTTTACATGGTTGTTAGTTCCATGATCCCACCTCCATGTTAGAATGAAATGTAGCCTTAATGCAGCGCCCAGTATGTAATGCCCAGCAAAGATGACTGCTGCTATTGCCATGGTTGATCCGTGACCAGGATAGGCCAAGGGTTTTCAATGTTCAGCATTTCAAGTGGCAAACTTTGCTTTGAATGGAGTTTTCAAAGAGGGGACATTACACCATCTGATTCCTTGTTGTGGATACCATTGAAACTTCTTTATTACTGCCATTTCCATCATAAATAATACATTTGTTAGTCCTAAAAATATTTGGACACCCCTTGTCAATCAATTGCCCGCCAGTAAGTAAATTATGTTACAAATTAGGGGCATGCTAAAAATTTGAAATGGACTTCTTCGTACCTTGCATTGTCTTGATCAAGATTATACCTCTAACCATCTTAGGGGCTTTATTATCATTGCTAAGTCACTCGGGACTTCACTGATTCATCTAATTGGGAGAATAGACTTCTTGTTCACTGTCCTTGCTGTTACCAACCACCATCTCAAAACTAATCTTGTAATAATGCCTTGCCATGTAACAACTAAAAATTATTGACTAGAATTTTCAATTTCTTATAAAATATTAGCTCTTTCTACTTGTCCATATATTTTGTGTCATTGAATATTGGATTTATCAAAGTCTTGATTTTCCTTCATATTTGTTTTGCTTCTTGATCTACCTTGGCTTCTTCTCGGACTCCTTTCACTACCTCTAAATCGGAAAATCCTCCTCTTCCTCAGCCTGTTTATTTATCAAAAACTCTTTTTGAGAAGTACTCCCATCCTTAGTTCTTTGAATTCTCAATGTTTTAACTCTTGATTGAAGTCCTTGTTCAAGAGAATTGTCTGTCAAACTATTCATTTGTTGCTCATGAGTTTTAAGAGATCCCATGAGCTCTTCAATGGACACATCACCAAATCTTTGGGATCCTCAATATTAGAACTGAATCATATCTTGGTGGTGGGTTTCTTATAAGTTTTTCAAGAATCTTCTGATTTGTTAAGGTCTCACTTCTCATAAGTTTTTTGAAATCTTCTGATTTGTTAAGGTCTCTCTCTCTCTCTCTCTCTCTCTCTCTCTGTTCTTTATTAAAGAGTTACGATGAGTGAAATTTTAGTCTCACCAGAATTACAAATGAATCATTAGCGTATGATTTATTCTGTGAAATTAAAATGAGTAAGATGCATCCTCTAATTCATTGAATGAAATAGCAATTATAACGGGACATCTTGATTTGAAAATAACGTCATTTTTTTGACAAATACATTCACAAAATTTCGATTTTGACTATTACATATCAAGTTAGTTACGATGAAATTGCAAATTAATCATTAGCGTATCATTTGTCTTATAAAATTAAATGATTGCAGAGGCATGCTATAATTTAATGAATGAAATAGCAATTGCAACAGGACATGTTGATTTGAAATTGCATCTCAAGTTATTGAGAATAGAATTGCAATTGCAGTTTTTCGGCAAGCAACCGAGCTCATAGGTAATGCTGGTGCTTGTAAAAATATAACCTAGTTATTAGTAACTAGACAGAACAAAGTATTTGTTGAATTATCAATAACCTCAAGTGAAAATCAACTTTGTCTCGGCATGGAACATTTTGGGTGGATATTATTAGATCAGACATGTCACCTGGCTGCTTGACGGGTTTACATCTAGATGTTCGAGGTGATCATGTACATGTTATATTCCATTCTTATTTTTTGATTTATAATTGAAATAAATGAATACTATGTGAGGAGGGATTAGGGCACTTTGCAATTGGAATTGCGATGGAGAATAATAGTTGATGCCATGTAGAATTGGGTAGCCACGGTATTGAAAAATCTATGTTTTTGGTTTGCTCATTTTCTTGCAAGTGTAATAGCTGTAGAATCTTGTGCATGTCGAATTTGCACTCCTTGGGATAGCACAAAATTGTTTTGTATCTTGTGGAATTGATCTATTGTCTATGGATTGTAAAAACTTGTGGCACCTTAAATTATGATGTCTGTTGATGTGTAAGGACTAGAGGTATTTAAAAATACTTTAGGGAGATTGCTAGATTACAAGGGTTGTGTTCTACTAGGTCAACTCCCTTTTGATTAGATTGATCTTATGGTTAAAGGCAAAGATCGATTTGATGTAGCTTTTGGATCTTTTTGGTGCTTCAAATCAAAATATTTCTAGAATAATTTTCTTTGTAATGTTGGATTTTTTTGATATGCCCCCTCGTGTGTTAAATGCACAAATGAATCTTTAAATACAAGGGAACGTTGAATCACTAAAACTTGCCCCAATTTAGCACATAATGGCTAGTGAAAAGGTTGGGAGTTGGCAAAATTTAAATTTGAATTTGAATGTTTGGGGTAAATTTTTGTGGTGCAAGATCGAACTTGCATTGCAGGATTGGCTTGAGACATGGAGGGATAAATTTTGAGGTGGGGAATGAGAATGAATGTAAGTGTAATGATAGGCATAACAAATAACTAATTATGGCAAATGTACAAGAGTGTGCAAATAGAGACATGATAAGGTCAAATGTGTAGAAGTATATGTAAATAGAGGTGGATAAAGGATTAGACCATTTGTTGATATGTAATTATAGTAAGGCATTCCATCAAATGGAAACTAAAACAAGGTGGGAATTGGCATGAATAGGCAGATTTCACCATTACAATAACATTACACTTACATTTTTTTTAGTGTCTTTATTAAAGTTTTATTTTGTGTAGGCTTTTTGGAATCATTTTCGCCATTTTCAAACTAATGATGTGCGAGACCCATCAAATCACATTCTCCCGAGTCTATGGTTTCATTTGTTCTTTTACTTTGATTTGGCAAGTTCTCTTTGTGCCTTTAGGTAGTTTGCACCCAACAAATTGAATGTGGTGCTTTATAAGTTTCAGAAACGTAACTCAAAATTTTCAACTAATATTCGTTATAAAGTCGAATACAATTATATATAGAACTTTGTCAAATTGATTTTGGTTAACTAACTATTATTTATTAAAAAACATTAGCAAGATGATGACAAGCACTTCTAGATTTAATTGTGTACATGCCTTGTCATTATTAGGATGAGGAAAGAATATTGATCCAAAACGTTTGATGCAAAATATTGTACATAGTTGAATCCAAAAGGCACTTGAGATCATCTTCATGGACTATAGAAAACTCATGCCTACAAATATAAGTAAGGTTAAAATATTATATTATGAAAAATAAATAATGAAGGGTCATTAGTTTGGTGGATCATTAATAATTCAGGGTGGTGACATGACACTTAGGGAACCATTTGTACCCTATTAGACTCCGTGACTCTTGGGTCCATTATTGTTGCCTGACACTTGTGTCTCCTTTGTTTCTTTACATCGATTTTTGTTGTATGATTTCCCCTTTGCTATCCCCAAGAAGAAATTCCTTTCAAGCTCCTTGGAGGGGCTATGTTTGAATAGTGTACTTCGAAGGTTCTTCTATGGCGTCATTTTATGCTTCTTTTGACACCAAATTTGGATTCATCTACCTCAAATTTTTTCTATCCAATAAGAGCAAATTCCCTTTTTTGGCCATGAGAAACAAACAAAGATTATGAGGATTTTGGACTTTGAAGAGGGGGTTTATGAAGTTGAAGCTCATCTTAGGGAGTATGTGGTAATTTGTTGTTCTCATTAATTTTGTTCATGTTTGGTGGATCTAAATGATAGGATTTCTAAAATTGTGAAGCACATTTTGGAGGAACAAAATTTTAGTGGCCCATATGTTGAAGGAATTTTTGTTGTTATGTGCAGCTCTATTAAGGATAGAGACAAGTTAATTTGGGATGGTTTTAAGGTCTTGTGATAAAGCTATCTTGTGTAGAGTTGGTACTTGGGCTTCAATCTTCTAATTGAGGTCTTTTTTGTCCTACTAGTTTGGGTAAGACTTCCTATCTTCCTTTATAGTTTTGGCGCGATTCTTGCCTCATTGTGATTGGCAATTCATTGGGGAAGCTAATTTCAATCCAAGAGGAAACACAATTGGATTCTCATTTTTCTTTTGCTTGGATCCTTGTGGAGATGGATCTTAGACTTTGTTAAAGGAGATTAGGTTATTGGTGGATTCTTGTGGAGATGGATCTATCTCATACTTTGTTAAAGGAGATTAGGTTATTGGTGGATGGTAGGATTTAGAAGAAATAATTAGATTATCAAGGGATAACATTCAAATGCAAATCATGTTTTGCCACTAGGCATTTAGCCTTTGCCCGCCCTTTCCAATATCCCTCTATTGCAAAAAAGTGTAGCTCTCCCAAACAATCAACTTGGTGGTAGGGTGCTAAGTTGAGAGACATGTTCATCTAGATCCTCAATCTTTGGTTCCCTCAGCTCTCATCACTCCTTTGGTGGATCTCAATCCTTTTAGTGAAGAGTTTTCATTGTTAGATAATTGTTTTTCCCCATAGGAGTGTGAGGTAGTACCTTTGAGGTCTTCAAACGTGGATGGGATTTTCCTTCCCCTATTATGGAGGAATTGCAAAATTGACTCTAATTTGGGGATTCTCAGCGAGTTTCCCTTGGACAATCTTTTTTGTAATTGGACCACAATGAAGAAAATAAATCTTCCATAGGAATAAGAAAGAACAATTCAACACAATCGTTTATTCTCAATCCAAGATCAGCGAGCGAAATATAGTTAAGATCATGCAAATAACGATTGTGTTGAATTGAGAATATGTCAAAATTGGTTCAAGGAGAGAAAAATGTCTTAAGAAGTTTCAACATTAAAAACTGGATGAAGACGTATGTATTGTGGTCATATGTAAGGTCATCTCATCATCTAAATGCGGAATGATGTAAGGACAATAACACAAGTTTTATCTTTCAATGTGGACCCTTAAATCATTCCTTTTGAAGATACAACTAGACTTTGTCACCAACCTTGAATGAGTGAGGTGTGCGATGTGTCATGACACTCTTTGTATTGTTGCTGTTGGCGTGAGAATTTGCTGAACCTATTGGTTAACACTCCAAATGTGTTGTAGACACTTCTATGCTTTATTCACTTCTCATTTTTGTCTACATGTTTTTGCATAGGTGATGCGTAATAAGATATGTTCAAGGGTGCTACATGCTAGAACCCAATACATGTTTGGAATGGACTACATTCTATTGAACTGTGCAAAGCTTTGCTGTAGCCATGTTGAATTTAGAGCAAATCATCATCCCAAATGCATGGATGCTAGTGCAAAAGATTCAAAAATGTGTGGTTGATCATTTTTGTTCAACTGTTTGTCTAAAAATGAGAAGTTGTGTATCCAATTTCTCCCATAAAGATTGTCAAAATGCACTAACAAACCTTGGGTTGCAATAAGAGATAATATATGTTGGTAGCCTGAAATGGACCCAAACATGATTGAAGAAGAAGCATATGGTCTTTGATACTATGATGCTTTTCTTGCAAGTAACCATGATGGTCATTTTTGAAAATATGTCCATCACAACAAATATAAAGATATTTTGATGCTTTATCATAGGGAGTTTTCTAATGAAATCCATACTAATGGATTCTAGGGCCTTTGCAATATCGCTAGTGGTGTGTAAACCTTGAGCTTCTTGTTCATGGGCTTGGCGATGCAATAGGGAATGCATGACTTGATATGATGCTAGGTCGATAGAAGTGTTTTGTAGTGCTACAAATGTCTTGGTAACACCAAAGTGTCTAGCTGCCTCGTCGTAGTGCGCCTCTTAGATGAGTGTTTAGTGAGGTGTGCCTTTTGGAACATAGAGACATTTGAGCTTGAAGAGAAGCTTGTCAGACAAATGGAATTAACCAACTTGTTTACCTTGCACAAACACAATGTAGGTGTGTGTGATGTTTGAGTCTGTCGAGTAGATGTTCCCATAGTTAGAGAGGTTATGGTCGCATAAATCTAACACTATGAGGAGCACTTGAACCAATGACCAATTGAGGCAATTTTCTACCTTATTGTCTTTCCCCTCATGCTTTATCACTAGATGAAACTATTGCAAATATGTCATCCACTTCATATGGTACACATTCTCCAATTTACTCTATGTGCAAAAATTGAAGTGGTTTATGATTAGAATGAAGGACTATCTCCTTGCCTAGAATTTAGTGGCACCATTGCTTGACAACTTGAACAGTGGAGCACAACTCTTTCTTGAGGTGGAGTAGTATTGGATTGTTAGTGAAAGTGATAAACAACCATATGATAATGTTATGTGAGTACAACATTGAGTGTATAGATAAATGCATTGATTTTAATCTTAAAGGGGTGTGCAAAATTAGATATTGCCAAAACAAAATTGAGCTCCTCGAAGGTGCACTCTTATGTATATGTCCAAATGAATGCTACCTTGGCACACACCACTTGACTTAGTGACTAAGTGATATGTGAGAATCTGAGAAGAAACTTGCATTAGTAGTGCAAGTTCAAAAAAGTTGCAAAATTTAGTGATGTTGCATGGATGCCTACATTTTTAGTGTTATAGCCCAAATACTAGATTTTCTCTATATCTACATAGATGCCTACATGATCAATGTTATAGCCCAAATACTATATTTGTGTGGTGCCAAAGGTACACTTATAGAAGTTGGCTTGCAACATGTGTTGGCATAGAATGTCTAGGATGTGCGAGGTGTGCTCCCTATGCTTCTCCCAGTTTTTTCTATAGATGAGAATGTCATCCAAGTAGATGATGATGGAGATGGTGAAGTGACACGTGATGTAATTCATTAGGTGCATGAATGTTGGTGTATTTGTTAGGTTGAAAGGCATAACCATCCATTTGTATACTCCTTAATTTATTTTGAATGCTGTTTTCCAAATATCTTCAGAATGAATTGGTACCTATTGATATCTAGACTTGAGGTTGATTTTGGTAAAGTATTACACATTGTGAAGCTAGTCCAGAAGGTCATCAACACATTATAGAGGATACCTTTTATATGTGTGATAGTCAATGCAAAGGCACCATAAGCCATTTTTTTTGGCACAAGAACTATTGGCTTACTACATGGCGAAGAGTTGGGTTAAATCTTTGCCCTCATCAATCAACTCTTGAATTTGGTGTTGAAACTCATTATTCTCCCAAATAGATACGCATCGCACAAGGCTATTTGGAAGAGGGGATATGGGAACCAAATCAATCTTGTGCTGAGCCACACAATGTGTGTGGGAAGGTTCTTGCACTCCTTAAAGACATCTCTATACTGTTGTAGTACCTTGTCAAGATGTTGTGATGGTGTTTGCACAACCTTGTGTACTATCAACACACTTTGTTTCTTTTGTAGGTGCCTTTGGGTAGATGACAAGAAGCATAAACATCTACATGTGCAAAACGATCTTACAACATTGTTTAGCAGAGATTAATGCCACATCTTTAACAATGATATATTTAAGCAAAGGACCCTAAAAAGTTCAAAAAACTCTTGTGAATCTCGGTAGGGTGCATTAATTTTCATTTCAAATCAATGGTTTTTTTTGGAAAAAAAATCTCCATGGTAAGTTTGTGCACACTGCTAGACAATGTTGTTTTTACTTGGTGAATTGTAGAGATTAAAAAATAAAACAATTTTTTAGGTGAATTATCAACTGATTCAAAAAATACATAATTTGGTGGCAAAACTATTTTGACAGAAAATGATATAAATTAATTTGTTTGGCAAATTAACTTGAATAATCTTACATTCTGCATCATCTAATGAACAATGAAGGTGTATTCTGCGAGATAATCTTGACACCCAGATTTGGTGATAATTTTTTTAGAATAGGCCTTCATTTGTTAGATTTATTGACATTTATGACTATGTTGTAAAATCTAGTGATGGACCCTAACATTCCATGTGGTTTCATCATGATGAGTGTACGTTCTTAAATTAATGTTCTGATAAATATACATTGTTGGTTTAACAATGATTGGCAATTGATGTTCTATCCTAGGAGATAAATCAAACACATTTTTGGTGAAATAAGTCCTAAAATAAATCATTAACCATATGATTTCTTTAAATCAAGGGTTGTGGTCATGCTTACAAGTAGTCTTCTAATCTTCAGAGTGTTGCTGATCGTTGTTGATAAGTAGTTTGTTTAATCTACAACATATATGTGGCAACTTGTGGATATTCTTGCGGCAACTATGACCTATGTCACAAATTTGAGAATGCATTCATGAAGGATTATAATGGCACAATGTAGAGCTTCCAATTGGTAAATGGCCATTAGCCTATGATAGGTGGTGGGACCACCATAGGTTCTCAAGATCTTCAAAGTATGTAGGAAGATCTTATAGACCTTTAGGGAGCTAATTAGATATCTTGATGTAGCTACTACAATTCTCTTGATTGAAGGAATGACTCACATGTACCTTATGAAGTTGATGTCTATCTGGGAGTGGGTAAATTCCTATAAAAGACATTCTAATTCATTGGTCGACAAGCCTTGCTTGGTAGTTGTTGAAAGTTGATATTAGAAAGAACATCTCCTTTGTCTCCCAATTCTTCTAGATCCTTAGGTTCAAACTAGGCATCACCTTCTATAGGATGAAGATAGCCACAAGGCTAACCTACCATAAAACAAGTCATTTGGGATACTTCGGAGGAAATTGATGCTACTTTCCTCTTTGTCTGGGGCAATTCCAACCTCATCAAGCAATTCACTAGCATCACTAACCCACTCACCTACCTTGAGGCCAACCAACACTAGATGTTGAGACACATGGATACCTTATAGGTTGAAGCAGTTTCCCTGGTTTCCACCATTGAATATTTGAAGACATGGAGAGCTCGACGGTGCTTTCCATTGTGTCTAGTCAATGCATCAAGCCCTATAGAAGCTGTGTAATGCCCTGAATATGGTACACTTTAACTCAACCCCTAGTTTAAGAGTAATTAATTTAGGGTAGTAGGCTAAGGGAAATGACATTTGTCGTGGGTTCCATGTTGATAGTTACAAATGTAAAGTGAAGGGACAAGTGTAAATCACACATTAGATGAGCATTGTTGCACTCACTATAAATAGGAACCCTTGAGTCCTAGTATTTTGTCTTTTGAACTATACATACATATAGTTCTTTTTAAATTATTATACAGGTTATTGATTTTAAATTATCACACACTAGTATGATTCCATTAGATTTTGTTATACACATTTATGCAAAGTTTTAAGCAAGTTATGTAATGTTTGGTGTCCTTAGTGAAGAAATGTTTAAATAAGGGTACCATGTAGTCGCTTAGCTAAATATTTTTAGTAGTGACTGCTCAAGTGTTTTAAGAATTTTTTTGGTGTTAGTGGTCTCATGATTTTTAGATTTTTCTTCATCTTTTTGTTTTAATGTAAATTTGCAATAAATCTTTTTGTTCTACTTCCTAAACTATACTTGCTCCACCATTTTATATGAAGAGATTAAAAATTCCAGGAGACCACTAAGGCTTCTTGATATAAACATGTTTCGTCTAAATATCCATTATTTGAGTTTCTTAATTGATTAATAAATTCTTCAATAACATTTTATAAATCTATAATAAACTTTGAAATTTTGAAAAGAGAACACTAAATATAAAAACTATTTGTAATATAAAAATATTATTCAAAAATAATTTTTGTAAATAATATACTGGTAACATGCACATTACACTACATTGCTACAAGCATGTTGTTTTTGTTTATATATTCTAATTTTTTAAAAATCTATCAGTTCTTTAATCCACTATAATCCAAAACTAGCCTATTTACCAACAACATTTTGGAGATTTATTCTAACATATAGTTTGGCACAATGTTAATAAATTTATAGCTAGAAAAATTTGCCTCATACGTACAACAAAACTTAATATGTAGATAACACTGCGGTCGGTAAAAGAGGATTAGGTGGACTAATTCAATTACAAATTGCAGACCATACTTTAATTTTTAATTTCTTACCTGCTTAAAGTAACTATGTTGGAAAGACGGTTGTTGTTGCACCAAAAGATCAACGTGTTAATGCCCGATACAACCGCCAGAGATAATGAATCTACGAGAGGTGGTTAAGCCTTGTCACGAACCCAAGCGCTGCGCTACACAGCACAAGGAGACAAAGGGCACACACCTTGCAATAACCCCCCTAGCGCAAGCGAGGGGTTCGAACCCGTGACCTAGGCTCTGATACCAATCATTGGAAAGATGGTTGCCGTTGCACCAAAAGATCGACTTATTAATGCCCAATACAACCGCTAAAGATAATGAATCCACGAGAAGCAGTTAAGCCTTGTCACGAACCCAAGCATTACGATGCACAACACAAGGAGACCAAGGGCACACACCTTGCAACAAACTATTCATCCATAATACCATCCATCTTTTTTCAAAACCAACACTTTACATATGAGACTTGACTAAATAAATTATTTTATTTCTGATACTCGGGTCTTGCAAACAAAAAGTATGCTTCATAGAGCACACCAATGTTGACATTTGAAAAAAAATCTAGTATTCAACTTTGAAATTTTATAAAAATATAAACTAGTGACGACATTTGAAAACAAAGATGTTTTTGATTAAGATAAGTCAGCAAACAAGGGGCTAAACCCTTTACAAATAAGAGCCCCAAGGGCCTAGTAAAGCAGGCCAACTCAGGCCACAACCAGAACAAAAACAAAACATGAACAACAGACATACATCTGTCAAACAACACACATGAACTAGACAACCCTAGAACTTGAGGGAACAAATCTGACTCCCTTAACCCTAGGCCGCAAGGCAGCGATAGATCTGGGGAGTCCTTTCTTTGCACGATCGACCAATAAGACTCTGGGTCTAGGTCCATCGAGCGAGGCGAGAGGAGTGGATCCTCAACAACCACCACAGGCAAGGAATCACCATGCACCGAGGGAGTCGGTAGCATAGAAGAAGAGTCAGGGGTCATCGAAAGACCAACAGAGGCAATCATTGAGGGTCAGGCAGGCTCGACCTAAACATCAATAGCAGTTCGAGGCTCCAAATGTTCCATTGAAGGGACAACCAATAGAGAATCTTGGGGAGACATGATCTCTTGGGATGATTCATCCAGGGAAGGATCGTCCTCCCTGGAGGAACTATTCGAAGAGGGAGTGCCCAGTCGAATGATCAGAGAGAGCGTTCTTCCACCAGGTAGCTGCGCCCTTGCGACGAGCGATAGGGCATTCAGAGGCAATATGACCAATGGAGAAACATCTCCTGCACCGAAAAGGAAGACTCTCATAATCCAACATCTGCGTCCATGGTCTGTCCTCCACTATCAAGACCACATCTCCATGGAGTGGTTTGGAGATGTCTAAATCTACTAAAATGAGCCACCATAGTATGCCCAAGATCCCAGGTCGTAGAGTCCACCTTCAGAAATCATCCAATGGCATTGCCAATGGGTTCATAATAGGACTCCTCCCAAAACTGGAGAGGGATATTCGGAAGTTGGACCCAAATAGGTCTGGTATTTAGTGGCTCCATAAGAGGATTGAAGGAGCGAGCCCAAGGCTTGATGGACAATGAATGAACACCCCACATCCATCCCTTGCCCAACACTAGGTCTCGCTCCTCGAAGGAAGCAAAGGTCGTTATGAAGAACCCCCTAGCGTTGGGAAAGCGTTCAATTTTCCCAGGGACTAGAGGTTTCCAACAGTCCAGAACCCAACCATGGAGATCGGGGAGGGAGGGCCACTAGCCATTGAACCTGCAAACCACACCACATTTCAATTAGAAGCCCTCATTTTCAGCAATCACAGGACCACAGACCACAACAGGGGAAGCACGAGGACAAGGCATAGGCCTAACCCTAGCCTATGAAGGGATTGACTGAGCATGAGTATTAGTTACAGCATCAGAAAAGGTTTTCTGAGCACGAGCATTAACAACATCAGAAAATGATTTTTTATGGCAGCTTGAAGTGGCCCTAACAGTGGTAGGACCAGCATTAACTGAAGACACACCAGTACTAGGTGGATGGATGCCTCCAAAAGTTGGTAGAGGAGACTTTAGCACAATGTTCACGGGTGTAGATGGACCTAGAACCTTAGCAACAGTACTCGCGAAGGACTCCTATACAACATTAGTGCAGTGCCCAACAACAACACTAGAAGAGACTGCCCTAGGAAAGAAGGTAGCGAACAAACCTCCAAACCCTGCTTGCTCGCGCTTGAGATCTCCCGCTCAATGCCATTCAAACTGGACATTCTCCTACTCAACGCCATTTTTTTCTCATTTGAAAACGAAGATGTTGAGTATACAACTTTTAAATTAAAAAAACATAAATTGGCAATTAACTTGAATTAAGATAATGACCTACTTTTTATGATTAGATTTAATAATGAATGTCACTACATCGTTTTTCTTCTATCTTTATAAAATGTGCTTATAAACATGTTAAATGAATTGTAAATTTTTGAATAATGGTCCAAACCTCATTTAGAATATATGAATTTTGATGGCACAGAGCATGAGGATGAACACATTAATTGTCATTATCATTTCAAAACTTAGTTTCATTAAATTTATATTATTTTTTATAATCACTTTATTAGCTAGTGGTCAAAGGTTGAAATTAAACTTATTAACTTTGTTTAGTTTGGTTGATTTTGTTTATTCTACAATTTATGTTGTTTAATGGATGAAGATTGACAACTGAGCTTGTATTTTAAGACATAAATTTGACAAGACACAGTGCTTGACCCTTAGACTTTTTGAGATAAATGGTTATATTATTTTACATTATGAAACTTACAAAAGAAAAAATCCAACTATTGTTAAAATTTACTATAATTGTAATTCAACTACTACAAGCTACAATGTTCATTCAAAGAGAGATCACACATGCATATAACTTGTGGGTTGTGATAGATTGATCATTTTTCTAGGTAAATAAAATCTTAAATTCCTTTTTCTAAGCCTTGAATTTTAGACTTTCATTCTTAGTGTCAAATTTTATTGATATAAACATGTCTAAGGTTTTGCCTAATAGTAGTTTGATTGGCAAGGGAGCCATAGAGATAAAATCTCAAGGCCAAATGAGTGTTGATACTAGAACTTGTTTCACATACATGGAACTAAATGAAACTAATGGATTGATAAATATCATGATATTCATGATCCCCAACATAGTCATAAGACCACTAGAGAGATTAAATACACCTATTTTGATAGGATAATAAACTCTGAGCTTTCACCTAATGTCAGCATGTCATGGATGTATAGATCGGGACAAAGGCTGTTATTGTTGTCCTATTTTGCTCTAGGCCAAAATAGCCCAAGAATCCCTTGAATTCTGCAAAAATGTTGTAAAATTGCCTTCAAATATGTTGCAGGCTTGTTATATGTTTTTTCCTTGCATAAAATTTCCCAAAAAGTCCCAAAAAATCCTAGGGAAAATCCAAAATTCCAAGCTTTCTAACTTAGAAAGGTTGTTTTTCAACGGGTTAGGCAGTTCGTGAATCTGCCAGTTTGCCAATGGCAGAAGTCACCGATGGGCGAAAGAAAAACAAGGGAATCAAAGAGACACCTTATCAGTGAACTTAGAGGTTTGTGAACCTCTTAGTTTGCTAATCGACGGGTTCACCGATGGTCGAAGTAAAGGGGAAAGAAAAAAACAAAAAAAAGATAAGTCAATTAGTGGATCTACCAGTTTACGAACTTGCGAACTCGCCGATTACTTCACGAGTTCATTTGTTCACTGATGGAGCGATCCGTCGATGCAAGACACGGAAAAAGGAAAGAGATAAAAGAGATAAGTGTTCATCGGTGGATCACCAAGTTTGCAAACTTGCGAACCCGTTGATAACGAAGGCTACAGTGGTTCGAGAACTTGATAGTTCACCGAGACTTTAGTTTGCCAACAAAGAGTGCCACCGATAAGGAATGGTTAAGACAAAGAAAAGAGAAAGGCTTACCAGCCAAAAATAGTTCGCAAACCAAGTGGTTTGCCAATTCTCAGGTTCACCAATTATCTTATTGAGTTTCAATATCTAAATCTGGTTGCCTTATTCATATCCGGTTGCGTTGTCTTGCTTCAACTAGACATTTCATTTAGACCTTTCCTAACTAGACATCCTATTGAATTGTTATATCCGGATCCTGTTGCTATTCATATTCGGATCCGGTTATGATGCTTTATCATCCATCTGGATATCTCATCTGGATATCATGTTACATATCTGATTACATTGCTTGTTTTCAATTGAAGATATTTCAAACTGGATATCCTGTTACATTTCATTATTTAGATCTAGTTGTTGTTCACATCCGATTACAATGCTTCATCTCTAACTGAACATTTTTCTATCCGGATGTTCTGTTGAAATGCCCAATTCTGGTTGTCTATTTCATCTTCCAATCAGACATCTCTCAAGAAGACATCTCCCATCCAGACATCCTATTGCATATCCATATCTAGTGGTGCCACTTATCTCCCAACCAAACATTTTTCTATCCGGATGCCCTATAGCGTGTCCTGTTGCTCAATCACATTCGGTTAGCTTGCAGGATCATCCTTTTTGGGTGCCACAAAATCATGCCTCCACGAATGATGCCATTGGTGTAGGTTGAGGTCATTACAGGTAGTTGAAACAGTGCAAATCTTCAATGTGCATGTACTGGGAAATGAATGCAGTGGATAGAGTGTATGGGTCTCTGCAGGCCCAAGCCAAATCAACATACCATAGGATATGGGCATCCTCAAAATCTATAGGTTCTCTGACATGGGCCATGGGTATAGTTTATTATAGCATGAGTAGTTTGTAAAATGTGTTGACTAGGTTTTCTCATGCCCAGGGTTGCAACAATGATTTGTAAAAGCTATATAAGCTTTTGAAAAATGCATTTTTAAAGGGTTGGTTGGTCGCTGGGTCCTTATCCAAGTTGAAGCGCATGATGTTTGATCATGGCCTCATGATATTTCCTAGAACTATATGAATCTAGTGGATTATGTCCTCTCCCAGACCTCTCTTGTCTTCATTTCCAGTTCAACTATGAAGGGAACGTTGTCATTACACTATGAAGGGAAGGTTGTCATTCTATGTCTTTTCTAATCTGTATTGAGCTATTCTTCCTTTGTAAAGGCTTTTTAGCCTTCATGATCAATATAAACTACTGATATTTGCCTCTCTATTTATTTCTACACTGTGTTTATTTGAAATCTACACACTTATACTGTGGATGAATGGTCCCTCTTTAGTTGTAGTTTTCTATTTGAACCTCTATTAGAGTTTCACAAGTCTGTGTGAGTTTCTTCTATTTTGAGATCATTGTTGTGTTATATTAGGCTCAACCAAACAAACTAAATTTGGTGTATCACCTGCCTTTATTTTTAGTTCTCCTTCTTCCCCTTTTCCTTGGTGATTAGTAGCATTAGGTTTAGTTATTTGCTTTGAATCTTTAATTCAAAAAGAAGAACCGACCTTCTTAGGAGGTATGTTCTCGGTAGCAAGGTCCCACACCTTGAGATCATTCTAATGTTTCACTGAATTTGTTGGAACTACCAAAAGCTTCAACAATAGGGTGCAAATTCAAGTGAAAAAAGTTTTTGGCATGCCCGGTGGGACCAATTTGATAATCCTTATCATCCATTGAAGGATTTGGTGTGTTCTTCAGTGTATCTTGGCATTTGGGGTAGTTTTTTTTAACACTATGGTGACTCTGCTGATAAAATCTACTAGTACAACCTGTACAAGTGCTTAAAGGATATCAGTGATCAAGATTAAGGTGATGTTCTTGATCTCTTCTTGCTTTTTGAAGTTTTCCAATCACCTGGCGACTCTCCTTTGGGATGTACCTAGTTTCTCAAGGCAAATCTGTTTACTTTTATTTCAAGAATATTTGAATGGTTTTTTGGGTTTGATGGTCCAATATGTCAAACTATTATGGGGACTATGGCTATTCCCCTCCACCTAACCAGAATATAGATTTTATGTCTCCTTATCATCTCTAGTTTAATGTCAAATTCTCCTGCTGCAATAGGTTATCAACATCCTCATAATCTTTACCTCCCTCCCACACCTACTCGCGCTTACTATCAGCCTCAAGAGGCATGTTTTGCTTTAGATCAACATGTTTACCCTCCTAATCAACTTCAAAATGTCAACGATATGAGTATCAAAGATATCATGTTGAACATTCAAAAGGAGCTAGATGACATTGACAAAGAGTGAAATCTCAATCAGCAGTGGGAGGAACTTGCTCATCAGGCTTATCTTCAATAGCAGCAATTGGAGGCACAATAAAGGTATAAACAATAATATTTGGTTATGCAAGTTGCAACCAAAGAAGAATAGATGAGGCAATTGCTTTCCAAGATATAAAGGCTAGAATCCCAATTGACACCATCCATTCCCAGTTTCATAAAGCCTCCTACAATTGTGAATCATCCTGTGGTGGAGAAGGCTTCTTAATTTAACATCCCAAGCTTCAAACAAAAATCTTTTGAACCTCCAAGGCATCCTTCCAAATTTAAATTTTTGAGCTTTAAAGATCCCCATCATGCGGAAAAGCCTAATCCTATTGGAAACTAGCCTATTACTCCTCAGGAACAACTATCTCAAAATATCTCTTCCTAAAGTTTAAAAATCCATTTAGGCCCCCTTTCCATGTCAACCCTCTGGTCCTAGCACCATTTCCCTTTTCAAAGGCGGGTCAATTGTTTATTGGGCTAGTGTGTTGGACTAGAAAAAAGAGGGCTTGCCTAAAAGGAGAATCAACCTTTTGATAATGAGGATTCCTTGGACACTTTAGAGGTTGCAAGGTTTTTTGTGGAGGAAGTTGTTACAGAGGCTGTCCAAAATGGTGGCACAATTCCATTTAGTGAGATGCCTTGTTTTATTGAAGAGGAGGAAGAATGTACACAAATGCCCATGCTCACATCAACAAAGGAATTGTAACAACATGAAAACATTGAAGACTGTGATGAGATACTAACCTATGGGGATGAGCATGAAAATGAGGTTCTGGTTCATGAGGAACTGCATGAGGGCGGCCTTATGTTTGAATATGAAGAGTTTGATGCGCATAAAGTTGCTCATCAAGCTGAGAAAGATATTAAGCATAAACCTATGCCCTATGAGGAAGAGCCTAATGCATTCTCAAAACTTTAGGAAGGACACCATCAAGCTTAGGCCAACCTTCTCATACATAGAAATCAAGAGTAGCTAGAGGAGGATCTTTTCTGGGACAAACTAGAGGTTTTCTGCTCTAATTGTGATGTGAAAATGACATTTTTTGAGGAAGAAAATCATGAGCATCATGTGCACAAAGTGGAAGTGGTTTCATTTCCAGTTGAGCCTCAACAACTAGAGAATTCAAATCAGTAGCAGAAAATCAATGAGGAATTAGATCTTGAGCCTAAACATGAAGTCTCCATTGATTGTTTGTGCATTGTTTCAAGGGGGTGTCCCATCAGGGATTTGGCCCAGTTGGACATGGACATAGAAGAGTCACCACTTGTCATGATCACCCCTGACCATGAAGTTGAGCATCAAGAAGGGATGAAGCAACCCATTTATTCACTTCCAGGTGGCCACATTTCAAATTAGTGCAAGTGGATAACTAAGTTTAATTTTGCTCTTAGGGTGGCATTTCATCAATTTCTTGCATGCCTACTCTTTTTACATCTCCTGTTAGCTGCCCACAACCTGGAAAGATATGTTAAATTACTAAGGAAGGCTAGTTATTCTAAAAAACCAGTTCATGAATTTATTTAAGTCATCTTCTAGTTGGTTAGTTTAGGTTTAGGATATGTTTGTTTTGTGTAGTTTTCCTTTACTCCAAGTGCTCTTGCATAGGTTGCATCCTCATTAGGAGTTTATTTTCCTTGTTTGTTTTGTGTGTTCTATTTTTTGTTTTGCTATTGGTGGAGGCATGTTTAATTTTGTGTTGGTTTGGCCCATCATAGTTTCATGTGTTGTCGTAGTCCCCTTGACTCTATGCCCAATGGATTGTTAAGGCCACTGGATTCTTGTGTTTAGCAGGCAAACACCCCTGCATAGTCACCAAAATGTTGTCCTATTTTTCTCTAGGCCAAAATAGCCCAAGGATCCCCTGAATTCTACAAATATGCTATAAAATTGCCTTCAAATATGTTGTAGGCTTGTTATATCTTTTGCCTTGCATAAAATTTCCCAAACGTCCCAAAAAATCCTAAGGAAAATCCAAAATTCTAAATTTTCTAACTTAGAAAGGTTGTTTTGTCAGTGGGTTGGATAGTTCGTGAACTTGTCGATTCGCCGATGGAAGAAGTCATCGATGGGTGAGAAAAAAAAGGGAAACACTTATCAGCGAACTTATAGGTTCATGAACCTCTTAGTTCAGTGATCGACATGTTTGCTGATGGCCGAAGTAAAGGGGGAAAGAAAAAGAAAAAAGAAGTCAATTGGTGGATTGACCAGTTCACAAACTTGCGAACTCGCCGATTAGTTCATGAGTTCATCTATTCACTGATGGAGCGATCCGCCGATGCAAGACAAGGAAAAAGGAAAGAGATAAAAGAGATAAGTGTTCATCAATGGATTGCCAAGTTTGCAAACTTGCTAACCTGCCGATAATGAAGGCTGCAGTGCTTTGCAAACTTGATAGTTCATTGAGGCTTTAGTTTGCCGACAAATAGTGCTATCGATAAGGAATGGTTAAGCCAAAGAAAAGAGAAAGGCTTACTAGCCAAAAAATAGTTCACGAATCAAGTGGTTCGCCGATTCTTAGTTTCACCAATTATCTTGTTGAGTTTCAATATCTAGATCCAGTTGCCTTATTTATATCTAGTTGTGTTGTCTTTATTCAAACATACATTTCATTCGGACCTTTCCTAACCAAACATCCTGTTGATTTGCTATATTTGGATCCTATTTCTATTCATAAGAAGATCTAGTTACGATGCTTTATCATCCATTTGGATATCATGTTACACATCCAGTTACATTGCTTGTTTTCAACCAGACATATTTCAAACCAAATATCTTGTTACATTTCATTATCTGGATCTGGTTGTTGTTCACATCCAGTTGCAATGCTTCATTTCTAACCATACATTTTTCTATCTGGATGTTCTGTTGACATGTCCAATTTTGGTTGCCTATTTCATCTTCCAACCGTACAATTCCAACCAGACATCTCTCAAGCTAGCATCTCCCATCTGGACATCCTAATGCATATCCATATCCGGTTGCACTACTTATCTCCCAACTAGACATTTTTCCATCTGAATGCCCTGTAGAGTGTCTTGTTGCTCAATCACATCAGGTTAGCTTGTAGGATCATCCTTTTTGGGTGCCACAAATTCACACCTCCACAAATGATACCATTGTTGTAGGTTGAGGTCATTGCAAGTAGCTAGAATAGTGCAAATCTTCAATGCGCAGGTACCAGGAAATGAATGTAGTGGATAGAGTGTATGGGTCTCTACAGGACCAAGCCAAATTAATGTACCATAGGGAATGGGCATCCTCAAAATCTATAGGTTCTCTGACATGGGCCATGGGTCGAGTTTATTACAATATGGGCAATCTGCAAAATGTGTTGATTCAATTTTCTCACGCCCAGGTCCGCAACAATGATTTGTAAAAGGTATATAAGCATTTGAAAGATGTATTTCAAAGGGTTAGTTGGTCGATGGGTCCTTATCTAGGTTGAAGTGCTTGATGTTTGATCATAGTCTCATGATATTTCCCATAACTATATGAATCTGATGGATTGTGTCCTCTCCTGGACCTCTCTTGTCTTCATTTCCAATTCAACTATGAAGGGAAGGTTTTCATTCTGTGTTTTTCTGATATATATTAAGCTATTCTTCCTTTGTAATGACTTTTTAGCTTTCATGATCAATATAAACTACTGATATTTGCCTCTCTTTATTTCTAGACTGTGTTTATTTGAAAGTGTAATGTCCCCTTCCTAGACGACACATAGATGAGCAGTGGTGGGCCTATTACCAGGGTTCCCGTAGGTCAGTGAGTGGTTAGGGGACCTATCCAGGGGTAGTGGAGCTTTGCTGGGAGTCTTTCGAGCCTTCAGTTTGATGTTAGATGATGAATACAGGAGTTAAATTGAGAATATTAAAAGTTTGCCTTAATGTGAATAGTGAATAGTGAATAGTAACAGAATAATAAAAAATGAATAGTAAAAAGTGAATAGTGGAAAATGAATAGTAAAAAGTGAAGAGTGAAAAGTGAAGAGTGAAAAGTGAGTAGTAAAAGTGAAAATGTCCCCATCCTAGAGACCCTCAAGGTGGGCATCCCATTATGGAGGGAATATGTTATTATTTTTTTGAGAAGGTGGGCATCCCATTATGGAGAATATTTTATTATTTTTTGAGAAGGTGGGCATCCCATTATGGAGGGAATAATTTATTAAGGTGGGCATCCCATTATGGAGAATATTTTATTATTTTTTGAGAAGGTGGGCATCCCATTATGGAAGGAATATTTTATTAAGGTGGGCATCCCATTATGGAGGGAATATTTTATTGTTTTTGAGGAAAAAGGAGGATGGAGGCTATAAAGCAATGTATTGGGCTCTCTTTTGGTATTCAATCATCATTTTCTAAAAACACAAATTCAGGTTTGGAGCTCTGGATAGAGTTTTCAACAGGTTGCAGCTCTTCTGAGGACGAAAACCCTTAGAGGATAGTGGATTGGACGACAACCCAGTTCACATTAGAAGAAAATCTACATTGGGTTTCCGTTTGGGCATCATTTGGTTTCATTTTGTGTTCAGATTTACAATCTAATCTCTACGGGCTTTAAACAGGGGTTTGGACAACTTGCTCCAGTTATTTGGTCATTGGAATTCAACATACTTGGCTGCTACAGTTAGAGGTTGAAGATATTGCAAGTTTGGGAGTGATTTGTTTTTCATTGGATCACTTCTATATGTTCTTATAAGTTTGATTCTATAATCAGACTTGACTGTTTGTAATCAGCCATCATCACATGATTGTAATTAGCAAGCTTCAATAATCGGGTATGCCAAATTAAGTCACCTAACTCATGTCTTTAATTTGATATAGTTTGCTTGCTGATCCAATCAATTTCAGTCATCTTTGTGGTGTTATTTGTATGTTATTATGTTACCTTTTTATTAATATATCATGGCAAGACTCTACATGCATTGAAAACACAAAAAAACACAAAGCAAACCATTCAAACAAAAATCAGAAAATTCAGAACAGCAAGGCACAAATCAGATCAAAATATAAAAATTAGATCAGAAGTGGTAGGGGATCTTTCAGAAAGCTAGACACTTATACTATGGATGAATGGTCCCTCTTTGGTTGTAGTTTTTTGTTTGAACCTCTATTGGAGTTTCATAATTTTGTGAGTTTCTTCTATTTTGAGATCATTGTTGTGTTATATCAGGTCCAACAAAATGAACTAAATCTGGTGTATCACCTCCCTTTCATTTGAGTTCTCCCTCTTCCCCTTTTAATTTGTGATTATTAGCATTAGGTGAACCAACCTTCTCTAGAGGTTTGATCTCGGTTGCAAGGTCCCACACCTTCTGATCATTTCAATGTTTCACTGAATTTGTTGGAACTGCCAAAAGCTTCAATAATAGGGTGCAAATTTAGGTGACAACAATTACATGAGATTTTCTCTTGTCCTAAGTTTGCCAAGTTATGTGCCCTAAATTATGAACCCAAAAATAAGAGCAATTGTTAAGAGAGACACCTAAGAAGTAATTATGTACAAACAAAGACAAATGTTGGCACCATGTTGTTGAGAAACCAGGTAAACAACACAATGAAAACATTAAGCAATGTGATCAAATCCAATTAAAAACATAGTGATAAACCATGAAATAGAAAGGACAATAGTACTAATAAAATAGTGCAAACAAGATAACACTTGATATACATGAAGAACCACTTTTAGGAAAATTCTCCTCCACCAAAGAGAGCATAATTGTGTATTAATCTCAAATATATGAGTGCATCAATACATCAAAGTTCCTCCTTGATCTTGATAGTATTCCAATAGCATAATCTTCCTCAAACCTTCAAAGGAACATAAAACCTCTATCACATGCCTCCAATATATAGGAATTTGGAAACTAGAAACCATAAATAGTTTTCTAAAACAAGTGGGCAAAGCTATGGTCCCAAACATCTTTGACCAAACTCTTCATTATGGGTAATTGTAACTCCTAAGTTCTCCCCCATGAAGCATTAATTACACAACATGCCCACTAAATAAAGATGATGATCCACTATCTCTGAAGTTTGACATTTCCCATGTAAAACCCTATTCAATGCTCACAACAATACCTCCAAGTCACTGAAGAATATTAAATTAATTTCATGTGTCCCCACCCTCATATGAGTGTTCTATTTTATTCACTCTGTGATTTTTGGAGATACATAAATTATTTACTATCTCCAAATAATTAAGTTACAATAGACCTTAGGATTTGCAAGGTGAACAACACACACAATCCTAACATTCTCCTACTTGATATTTACATTGAAAAGACATAATAGGTAACATAAGAGAACTTTTAAATGTTAGAGACTGAAAGGCCCATATCCTCCCTACACCAACATAATTTCCTTGTGGTCACTAGCTTAGTAAGTGAATCTACAACATTCTCCAAAGTAGAAACTTTATCTATTTGGACCCTCTCATTCTCAACCATCTTGCAAACAAAGGGGTGCTAAACATCAATATTCTTAGTACAGATACAATACATGAGATTTTTACCAAATAGATAACACTTTGATTGTCATAGATGATTCTCAATATCTAGCTTACCTAAACACAATCTCTATAACCACACCACTTATTTACAAGCATGTGTTGAAGCCATGTACTCTACTTCTATAGTGGAACAAGAAATTTTAGGTTGCCTCTTATTCATCTAGGTAATTGCACCTCCAAACAAAGTATACACATATCATCTCATTGACCTCCTCCTATCAGAATCACCAACCCAATTTGCATAAAACAAGCCCTGCATATGTAGCAACTTGCTCGTATCATTAATCCAATGATAACAAATGCAATAATTAGAAGTACCACACTGATATCTTAACAACCTCCTCACATAGGTCCACCATTTACTAGCATGGATAAACATAAATATGTATATAACTCCCATTGCTTGGATAATATCTAGTCTAGTATAAACCATAACATACATCAAAGTACTAGCATAAGGAACTTTATACATATCTACAAAATCATCATCAAATTTAGGTCATTGTTTTAAAGAAATCCTAGTGCCACAGGTAAATGAATACTCATTGGCTTACAATCCTACAAACCAAATCTTTGTAAAAGAGTGTCAACATACTTTGATTTAGCCAAAGCATTTTGTTAATCTAATACTTGTTGATTTCCATATCCAAAATGTATTTTGTAGCCCATAAATCGTTCACATCAAATCTACTTGAAAGCTAATTTTTAAATTCCCTAATCATTTCCAATGAACAACATGTCATCAACATATCAGATAATGATTAGTAATTGATCCACACCAAAATTAAAATAAACATGATGATTTGCATTAGTTATAACAAAACCAAGCTCTAAGGCAAAAACATCAAACTTAAGATAGCATATCTAAGGTGACTACTTCAAACCATACAAAGATCTCTTTATCTTGCAAACCAAAGATTTTATTTTCCCTTCTCCACAAATTTTTTAGGCTATTTCATATAAATCTCATCTTCAAAATCTCCATATAAAAATGTAGTTTTAATCTTTATTTTCTCTACTTCTAAATCATGGACAACAACAATAGAAAGTAAGTATCTAATATAAGTCAATTTAGCAACAGGAGATAAGATTTCACCAAAGTCTATTCCATCAACTTGAAAATTACTTTTTGCCACTAGTCTAGCTTTGCACCTTTCCAACTTACCATTTAATTCAATTTTTAAACACCCACTTGTATCCAATGGCTGTCCTTTCCTCAGGTAGTTCTACTAGATCCCAAGTCTCTTATTTATCCAAAGCTACCATCTCCTTCTTCAAGACTTCCATTCTTTCAAAGAAAGAACTTCCTTCATAGATCTAGGTTCATCATGAGTAGAAGATAAACCAAATACACCACAAAAAATTGGTGGGCTATACATTTTAGCTAGTTTCCATTGCCTTGTGGTGGATTAAGAGATTCTATCTATTCTTCTTTTGAACTATCCTTTGAATCTTCTTTTGCCTCCAACCTCTTGTCCAACTTATTTTTCCACTTGCATTTTCTTTCTTCTCATTTTTGATTTCAAAATGCACTATTTTATTTTCTTTTTTCTTTGTCTATTCCACATCAAAAATAACTCTAAGTTCCTTGAAAAACACCTTTTTAGAATAAACTATTTTAAACATTAGCAGATTCCAAAGCTTATGACCTTTAACATTCTTACCATAACAAAAAAAAAATACACTTTTTAATCCTTAAAATCTAACTTAGATTGCTTTTTCTTTAGGCACATGAACATAAGCCTCACAACCAAAAACTCTAATGTGTGAAACATATAGATTTTATTTTTTCACATTTCATATGATATCTTATCAATTAAAGTAGAAGTAGGAGATTTGTTTACCAACTAACAAGCATTAATTACAACCTCCTATAAAAAGTATTGATCAATCTTAGAACTATTCAACATGTTTATGACTCTACACATCAAAGTCTTGTTCATCGATTCTGCAACTCTATTTTATTGTGGTGTAAATGGAGTAGTTTTTTATCACACAATACCTAAATGTCTACATAAATCATCAAATTTCCTAAAGCAATATTCACCTCCATTATTTAACTTCAATATTTTTATCTTCAGATCCATCTGTTTCTCTACAAGAAACTTAAAATCCTTAAACTTGTAGAAAACATTAGACTTATGATTTAAAAATAAATCCAAGTATACTAGATATATACTAATAGAAGGCACATCCATAGGTTTATATGCATCAATATATATAACTTCTACAATTCCCTTTGCTTTAGTGCTATCAAAATTAAACTTTACTCTACTTTGTTTACCAAACATGCAATGCTTACAAAAGCCAAAATATATATAATAACTCAACAAACCATCAACCACATTCTTATTAGTTAAGGTTTTTAAATCTTTTTCACTAATGTGGTCCAATCTATGGTACCAAAACATACATGAATCATAATTTTTAGTTACATTAGTAGTTAGATAATGCAGACATTTCTAGTTTAAATAAGTTTCCACAGTATGTACTCTTAGCCAACACCAAGCTCTAGCCAACCTGCAACCACTCGTATCTGTGTACAAGTAAATTTAAAACATGTAAATAAGATTCAAACCCTTAAGCCTAAACCTATATTTCTCGTACATGCAACCTCAAGATTGAGCCTAAAGACTAGAAAAGTTAACAAAAGTATGAAAGAAAATTCTCACCAACAACAATCCTTGTTGTGCTTAAGTGTTTGTGCTCATAAGGATTATTTTGGTTGAGAGGAGTATGTTAAGTGCTAAAATTGATAGCATAACATTGCATTCAAAAGTTGTTCATAAAGTAGCTTGTGAGAGGTTCAATTTATAGATTTTTGGATAGGAGGATGAAGAGCTATGATTGATTGGAGAGATCAATGGTTGAGGATGCTTGAGGGGACCGAAGGCATGAGGGACCTCCAAGTGACACCTTGTGGTAGGTGCACAAGTGGAGGTCCAAGTTCATAGGATTTAAAGGTGGAGGATTGTCTTGGAGAAAGTGGATGGTGGAGATATGAAAAGTAGATTTTTGGAGTGATGTGCAAATCCTTATGCATGTACAAATAATGTACAAATAAAAGTACAAATTTTTGACCCATGTACACTTTAGAACCTTGTGCAAGATTTGCCTTTATTAATCATGATTTAGAATGTGCAAACGATTAGCTAGGTTAATGATTTTATTTAGTCAACTAATGATTGGGTGGATAAAATAAGAATTAAATAAATATGATGTAGTTATTTGATTTTTAAGATGGGGATGATGAACCTAGTTAAATAAATATTTGAATTTATTTAGCTAAGGTTGAACTATAGATGAAAGATGAAAAGAACGATTAATTAAATAAATAGGATTTTTTTAATTAACTATATAGAAGAATGGTAGTAGAATGGTTGAGGGATGAATTGATGATGATAGAAATGGCGATTAGACAATTTCAAGTGTCTATATTTTGCCCCTCTTTGAAATGGTGTTAAAATAATGTTACTTCAAAGAAAATAAAATATACTACTTTCTAAAGAGGAAGGGGTGATAGGATGCCCCAATTGTTAAAAATAAAAAATTAGGATTGAGTGATGATGCTCCCTCAAGAGGCCAATCAAACAAAAAAAGTGTGAGTGAACTCTTGAAAGGAGAAATAGATATAAAAATATGATAAGGAAAAATGAGGATTAATGAAAGAAAAATAGGCAAAAAGGGCCCAAAAATAAAGAAATGGAGTGAAAATGAGTGAAGAGGGCTGAAAATTTTGATTGGGGGAAAAATTAGGGTTGGGGGTGTATAAATAGGGCTAGGAAGCTTCGATGTACTTGATATTTTTGATGATATACGAGATGAGATAGTTATACTATGAGATGTGTTTTAATTTTTTTATGATGTATATGATGTTTACGCATGGATGTGTATGATGTAATTTATTTATGTGATGGATGTATATGATGCTTGTATTGATGTTTATGTGATGGATGCACATATGATAGGTTATTGATGTATGTATGATGCGTATATTTAATTTGATTTATATGGTGTAATGAAATGATGTGATAATAGATAATGTAAATTGATTTGATATATATATGGAACACAAATATATATGATGTAAATGTACAAATACATATTGTGATGAATGCATATATTAGATGGATAGACTAGGTGAGTGATTTTTATGGACATGTGATGCATAGATGGACATGATTTTGATATGATGATGTATGCATGGATTAGATGATTATGGATGATAGTGATGATTTTATGTTATGGATGCAGTAATGGATACATGCTTATATGCGATGGATATGGATGAATAATGCAATGAATACTGATATTTTTGTTCATGGCATAACTATTTAGAGGAAAATGATAAATTACAGATAAAAAATGATGATGTTAGATAGAGGAAAATGATGATAAATGTTAATTAGATATATGAATAAAATAACTAACCAACTAATCATTTGACATTTTAAACCATGATTAATCAAGGCTAATGGATATTGGGTAGTGGATAATAACAAATAAAAATAGATAATGGATAATCTAATGAGTGGTTTGATCTTGAATGCAAGTATTATGTTGATAAGTAGTGAGCACTTATTTTGATATAGCATGAGATGTTATGCACTAGGGTATAAAGACCAAGGTGACGGTGTATCCCACACATAGGATTGACTTACAAGAAACAAACAAAAGGATGTCTTAGTGCACACAAGGTGTTTGATGACCTTGGTGGGTACTACAATGAGACAACCAATAGACAAGAGAATACCCCAACACATCATAATGTGTTTGATGACCTTAGTGTGTATTGAAATGGGACAACCAAACAAACATGACACACAAAATAATTAGACTCATGCTGTGGTGTATACCAGTCAAGACACACCATGGTATACAGATCATGACAACCTTAAGGAGGTAGAGTGCGGGTCAAAGATAAAAAGAGTAAAAATAATGGTCAACTGACATACACGAGTGTTACCTTTTTCCAAAGTTTCAAAATGATGATGATGGTGATACTGATGATGATCTATGTGGGAAAAAAATATATCTCATGAAGGAAAAGGATGAGATAGATGATACTTGATATGGGGAACACTATATCCCGCAAAGGTAAAGAGTGAGATAGTGATGTTCATGATGATAAATGATTCAAATGATGCATGTTATCAAGGTTACTTTGGATCTTCGTTGGAGCTTTTAAGTTTGATGTCTTGAATGCAGGATTTGCAATAATGAGGTCAGTGGACTTGTAAGTGCATGAAGCTTAGAACTAGGAATGAAGTTCATCTAAAATGCTGAATAAGTAATAGGGATAATTCTAGGATCTTTTTCCAAAGCAAGGCACAATCCATTTCCCCTAGCATATGACAAGGTTAATCATATGGATGGAATGAATGGAAGACTAAGAGATGAATGCCAAACTATTTGATGGTTAGGATATGGCATGGAGAGAATCTAAAAGATAATGGAGTTCAATGACACACATGGCACCTATGAGCAGGTTTTCACCATGGTACTTGTCCAAGGTGCTATAAAGAGTGGTTTTCACTAGACAATGTATTTCTCTTGACTTTTTTTGACTTTTGATAATTTTTTTTATTTTTTTAATTGAGATATTTTTGGACTAAACATGGAATCATTTGAGATGGATGATATTCAAAGGTTCATTAAGCTCTTGACCATTCGGGGTAGCCAAAAACATCTAATCATGCATCCACGCAAGCAAAACCATGTGCCTAATTTTTTTGTATACACGATCATTCAACAATAGACATGACAATCATAACTTATTGCCTCTAATTCCATTTTTCTATGCACATCTATAGAGCTACTAGGTTCCATATTTTTCTATGCTATGAATGGGGCAGTGCATGAAGATGGAGGACTAAAAATTGGCCACCTCACTTTTTGGTCCTAGAAATATAAAATAGACAAAAAAACACAGACCCATGACAATAATTTTTCATTTTCATTTTAGAGGTGTGAAAATGTGATAAGTGTTATTTTGTGAGAGTGTTTTGAGGAGATTAAGGGAGAAAGTACACAAACATAATGCTGTGTAGTTGTTTCCATCATGCACGAGCTCAACAAAGAAAACAAACTCAAGAAGGTAGGGTTTTCATCTTTTCTCTACACTTGAAAATGAATTGAATTTGTTTTTCATTGTTTTGATTGAATTTCTATTTTCAATTTCCAGCCAATCAATTACCCGAAAACCCTAATTCAAGAGATGAGGTTCCAGTTGAAGAGGAGGCTCAAAACCATCCTCAAACTCCTCCTTCACTTCCTCTCTGTCCATGTGACACACAAGAAAACTATTTAGGGCAAATCCAAGAGAATGAAAGACAACTTGAAACCTTAATTCAAAAATTAAAGTGTCCAAATACAAGCAATGATCACAGGAGATCCCTTGCCAGTTCATTAGAGTCCATTATTTCTCACATTGACTCAGTGACAAACCAAATCAACCAACGGACAGACTATAGTGATAGATGTCGACAATTATATATGGATAAATTGTTGTAGAAACAAGTTAAAGACAAGAAAATTTTGAAAGCCGATCTATGTGCACTTTTTATTGATTCTAGAACAAATCAACCATTACATGATAGTTGCAAACAATTCCCCATTCATTGGTGTGTGCAAGATAAAATATCCCAAAACTTTTTGGATAGATGGTATATGGTTTTTGATGAACTGCCCTGTAATAATAATGAGGTCCCACAATTTTTCTTGAGGAAACTCTATTGTGAGCTCAAACTTAATGAGATTCCAAACTAATTTGACATATGATATTTCCAAGGCAAAGGCGGTGGCTCTGCACAGGATAGAGAGGGGAACATCGGGCCCAGAACCATCCACCTAGACCCCTTATGAGGCCACAACATATCCCACTCCCTTCGACTTTGGAGGAGAGTGTTGAGGTGGAGAAACTACACTCTCTCAGTTCCCTCACCTAGTCTTTAGCACAACATGGTAGAGATCTTTCCCAGACTGGTGAGGGTGAGAGCAGTAGGCGTCATCGGTCCCCCCATCTTTGTCAATCATGTGGAGCTTTGTATTATTATGGGACTGAGGATGCTCCCATGTAGACATTAGAGATGATGTTCCAGAGTTTTAGGATTATGTAACACAGGGCGGCAAAAGGTGCATGACACATCCATATTGGATGATATTATACTGATAGATGACTTGTTGCATGATACATTTGGTATTTATTCCTAGGTAATATTTTAGAAGGTTTTGCAATTTATTATATTTGTATTTCAAATCTCTAGTTAATTATATTAATAGATATTATAAGTCAAAATTAATGTAGGTAATTGTATGCACTATGAAATTGTAGGGTCAACGTATTAATCCCATGTCTATTAGCTGTCACTGCATGGTTATGAGAGGAGGTCGAGTCGACATGTATGTAATTTGTCACAAAATCATAAATATAGTACATGTAAACTTTTTGTCATATATCAATGGTAATCTTATTTAGTGACAATTTGATGATGAACATGTGGATGTTGGAGCTTCACCATCAGGAGGATTTCCTTGGGCCGATCGTAGAGGTAGTTTCACTGAGGTAAATTTTACCATTTCTAATCATTATTCATTTAAATAATGTTATGTATCTATTTTGGTCAAATAAGCTTGAACTCTATGTTTAGATGATGAAAAATTTGGAGAATTCTCATCTTCGTTAGTCAACGGAGGTGGGCACTATTGGAACTATTTTGTCTACAAATCCTTTGACCAAGGTATGAACCAGTAACATGAAAATGTCACTTTGTATTTCTTGTTTTACCTCATATCATTTAATTTACATAAATGATATTCATGTTTACTGAAATTTTCTTCTTCATGCTTCTCATAGGATGTCACAACTCCTACCCGTCCAGTTATAGAAGAAGAGAGACAACAAATGATCAAGAGGGATCACCAGTTGGTGGTAAGTGATTGATTACTTATGTCATGTATATTTCATGTTTTCTATATTAATGTGGATATTGTTTGATTCTATTAACATGCAAAGATTCAAAAATCACTATCAAGGAGGTGTAGTCGGCGGACGAGAGTGGATGAGTCATTGACTAATTCTCCATCTTCATGGCTAAGCAAGGGCTGTCGATTATTTGATATCACTCCATATAAAATTTGATTTTGGGACTTTTTTTTGTATGCCTATATGGATTTGTAAACATATTTTTCTATTTTACCGATGTATATTGTTGTATATGCCTATATGGCTTTGTTTGTACATCCCTATATGGCTTTATATATACACTATATGTGATTTTCATGACATTATGTATATGATATTTTACATTATACATATGATGATAAATTATGGTTACACAATATATAATGTATCATGCTTAAAAGTTTTGATATTGCGTACGTGTTCTTCAATATTTTCATGAAATGGTATTATGCTAAATTATTGTTGAATATACTTTCCAAAGTGTTTGATTAACTCAAATATTTTGACAACATCCTTGCAAAATATATTTTGTGCATATCCTGCAATCATGGCATTCGATGAGACCACATTTCTTTGAGGCATCATGTCAAATAGTTCATGCACCTTGTGTATGCTTCCAAATTTTACATACATGATGCAGGAGCATCTAGTGGTGTAAGGGCAATCTTGCATCACCTAGAAAGATGTTGATTTAAAATCATTAAAGTTGTTTTCATTTCTTTTCATAATTAGTATTTATGCTTCCATAATCTCTTGAATAATGATGTAGGACTTTCAATTTTTCCAAATTGCTAAAAATAACAAACTGCTATTTTTGGAAAGTTTGCATTTGGGCACAGATTGAAGCAAAAATTTATAGGAAGCTTCATAAATGAAATATAATACCTTTGGTGAAGGAATCAGGCAAAGATCATTTGTGAGTTGAAAGATATTAAAGTTTTCATTTTCTGAAAAACCCCTAAAAATCTCTAAAATCAGATATGAGGCACTAAAACGTCCCATAACACCTCAAAAATTTGATGGAAATGGAATGATAGTTCACTTCGTGAGCTTTCTGACACTTCAAACGGTTCATCAATTGGACACCCGGATCAAAAGTTATGCTTCCCGGAAGTTGACCTACTTTTGGAGGGAGTTGCAAATTTTGAAATTTAGCTGGAGGCCGCCAAAAAGGGCCATTTATAACTATTTTTGGGAACCCTGGGTAGTAGTTGAGTTAAGGGGGAAAGTGTAGAGTCAAGGAAAGGTGGTAAAATAGAAACCCTAGCAGATTTGGGGTTATAGAAGGTAGAAGATTCCAGAGTCTTGAGAGAGGTAACTGTAATGTGTTGTAGCCTATGGAGGATTGATTCCTCTGATTGTATTTCAGCTTCTGTAATGTAATGAGTTGTCCAAATCAATAAAAGAATATTCTATTTTCTATGTGCAATTTCTATTGTTGTGTGTTTTATGATTTACTCCCTTCATCACATGTCTCCTAGGGTAGTTGCAAGTACAACATTTGAAAAAATTCCCATATCCTTTATGCTTTGATGGATATCTATACCCGGTTCCAAAGATGACATTTTGGCACAGGCAGGGAGGATGCTTGCAAAGGTTGTGGATTTTGGATTTACACCCACCAATTCATGCATTTGCTTGAAAGTTTCTTTAAGCCTTATCAAAAAATCTATTTTGTGCATATCTTGCAATCATTGCATTCCATGAGACAACATTTCTTTGAGGCATCATGTCAAACAATTCACGTGCCTTGTCTATGCTTCCACACTTTGCATACATGTCTAGCAGGGCAGTTGCAACTACAACATCCGACAAAATTCCCATATCATTTATACTTTGATGGATGACCATAACCTATTCCAAAGATCCCATTTTGGCATAGGCAAGGAGGATGCTGGCTAAGGTTGTGGAAAATTTGGCTTTACACCTGCCAATTGCATTTTCTTTAAAGTTTCTAAAGCCTTAAAAAATTCATTTTGTGCATATCTTGCAATCATTGCATTCCATGAGACAACATTTCTTTGAGGCATCATGTCATTCAGTTCATTTGCCTTGTCTATGCTTCCACACTTTGCATACATGTCTCCCAGGGTAGTTGCAACTACAACATCTGACGAAATTCCCATATCCTTTATGCTTTAATGGATGTCCATACCTTGTTCTGAAGATCCCATTTTGGCATAGGCAAGGAGGATGCTAGAAAAGGTTGTGGAATTTGGCTTTTACACCTACCAATTGCATTTGATTGAAAGTTTCTAAATCCTTATCAAAAAATCCATTTTGTGCATATCTTGCAATCATTGCATTCCATGGGACAACATTTCTTTGAGGCATCATGTCGAATAGTTCACGTGCCTTGTCTATGCTTCCACACTTTGCATACATGTCTCCCAGGGTAGTTGCAACTACAACATCTAATGAAATTCCCATATCCTTTATGATTTGATGGATATCCATACCCTATTTCAAAGAACCCATTTTAGCATAGACAAGGAGGATGTTGGCAAAGGTTGTGGAATTCGGATTTACACCCGCTAATTACATTTGCTTGAAAGTTTCTAAAACTTTATCAAAAATCCATTTTGTGCATATCTTGCAATCATTGCATTCCATGAGACAACATTTCTTTGAGGCATCATGCCAACCAGTTCACGTGCCTTGTCTATGCTTCCACACTTTGCATACATGTCTCCAAGGGAAGTTGCAACTACAACACCTGATGAAACTCACATATCCTTTATGCTTTGATGGATATCCATACCCTGTTTCGAAGATCCCATTTTGGCATAGGCAAAGAGGATGTTGGCAAAGGTTATGGAATTTGGCTTTACACCTGCTAATTGCATTTGCTTTAAAGTTTCTAAAGCCTTATCAAAAAATCTATTTTGTGCATATCTTGCAATCATTGCATTCCATGAGACAACATTTCTTTGAGGCATCATGTCAAACAATTCATGTGCCTTGTCTATGCTTCCACACTTTGCATGCATATCTCCCAGGGCAATTGCAACTACAACAATTGATGAAATTCCCATATCCTTTATGCTTTGATGGATGTCCATACCTTGTTCCAAAGATCCCATTTTGGCATAGGCAAAGAGGATGCTAGTTAAGGTTGTGGAATTTGGCTTTACACCCGCCAATTCAATTTTCTTGAAACTTTCTAAATCCTTATCAAAAAATCCATTTTATGCATATCCTGCAAGCATTGAATTTAATGAGAGAACATTTATTTAAGGCATCATGTCAAACAATTCAATGCCTTGTCTATGTTTCCACACTTTGCATACATGTCTCCCAAGGTAGTTGCAACTACAACATCTAATAAAATTCCCATATCCTTTATGCTTTGATAGATGTCCATACCCTGCTCTGAAGATCCCATTTTGGCATAGGCAAGGAGGATGTTGGCTAAGGTTGTGGAATTTGGGTTTACACCCTTAAAGACTTGGTATACTTTAAAGAAAGACGACATGCAAAGTGACAGGTTCTCGAAGATATATATAGTTAGCTAGTGAGGAATTCAATAAATTTACTCATTATAGAGTTAATTTTAATACGAGCCTATGTTTTATTTGTTAAACTAACAATTTAAACATTGCCAAGGGAAATGGACGTATACAAAATCTAAATGGGTTAAAGATTCATATTGATTAAACATAGTCTATAGATAAATTATAAGTATTTTAATCATGAACCTAATAATATTATTAGTAGTATTTTATTTTGTAAGAATTTTCTTATGTAGTGTTATTTTATAATGACAAGAAATGGACAAAGTATAAAGTGACAAACTCAAGCATTATTGATAAGGACAAAGTATAAAGTGACAAACTCAAGCATTAATGATTTTAACCATCAACCTATCCTCTAACTTTGGCTCTTGGTTCCAATTTATTGAGTATGAGAATACTCCCTTTGTTTGCTTCTAATGTCATAAATCTTGCCATTTTACTAAAAAATACCCTACCAAAAGTATTTGTAAAAAGGAATTTATTATAATAATCAATAAAAATAAGTAACAAAAAATCAAATGGTCAATCAAAACAACAAAAAAGATCTCCTTCAAATCACGTTTATCCTAGGGTCTGGTGAGTTGCCATTGGTAACCAAACCCTAGGCCTTCATGACACCATATTAGCTTGATTTTGGCAATAAAACTTGACATGCATCCTTGAATTCACTCATAATTCATAAATTTATCATGTCAATCTTGATAATTGTCTGAGATGAAGTTTGAAACAAGAATATCCATGATACATTTAAGCTCTACCATGCATTAATACTGTTATGATAGTCAAAACAACACTTTCACCCTTTTTCCCTTGCCTATATCATAATGTAAAAGTTAATCTAAATAATAAAAGTGAATATTATATAGTTTTATGCACCCTCCCACATGTGTGGGCCTAGGATAAGGAGTTTGGGCATGAAAAAGGGATTTATAATAGTTTATAGGAAAAGGCAGTCTTATAATGATAAACCCAACAAAGTTTAACACCTTTTCATATAATTTAACACTTTTGAGGCTTAAGGACCTCTTGTCCATACAGTTACCTATGTGGGCCCCATTAGTGATCTCATAATATTAGTGAAAGGTAATGACCAATTAGAAATTTAAACATTTTCCCCTCCCTTTTCAATTCAAAATTTGGCACCCAAATGACTCATGAATGATTTCAAGGCTTAATTAAGGGTTATGTGACTATTTTAAGACTCTTATGCAAAGGTTTGAAGAAGTTTGTATACGTCTAAAAATGACATGACTCTGTCCAAATAAATATTCTTAATATTTATTTAAGTCAAATTCCTCTATCAATAAATAAATAAACAAATTTATTTATTTGATTCATATTCTCCCAACAATTAAATAAAATCAATTTATTTAATTAAAAATCTTAAATTCTTCTAATTCCTCCAACAAATTAAATAATACCAATTATTTAATTAGTTCTTCCAAATTCATTCTAAATTAAATAATATCAATTATTTAATTGTTTCTTCCAATAATATCTTCTCTAAATTTAAATAAATCAAATATTTATTTAAGTTATTCATTTCTTCTAAATTGAGTTATCTCTAAATATAATTCAATTCTTGTGCACATGCAATTGAATATTTTAAATATTTAATTGAGCTAAAATATCTTCTCATTCTCATGCAATTTGTATTCTCTAGTTCTATTCTCTTAATTGATTGATCTATTCTTTTAATTGATTTAATCTCTTCAGTTAACTCTTCTTCTATTTTATTAATATTTAATTGTTTCTTCCACTAATATCTTATCTAAATTTAAATAAATCAAATATTTATTTAAGTTGTCCAATTCTTCTAAATTGAGTTGTCTCTAAATATAATTCAATCCTTGTGCACATGCAATTGAATATTCTAAATATTTAATTGAGCTAAAATATCTTCTCATCCTCATGCAATTTCTATTCCCTTAACTGACTGATTTGTTCTTTTAATTGATTTAATCTCTTCAGTTAACTCTTCTTCTATTTTATTAATTCCTCTCATGCAAAATATAGTAAGACACATGTCTTCTTCTTATTCACGCACATTCCTCAACCATTGATCTTCACATTCTTTCTATACTGTTGATCTTCTCTCCCCCAAGTCTATAAATTGAACCCTCTTCTTCCATTTCATTCATCCAAGCTTTTATTATTATTACTCTGCAAGAATTATAGTGCGCCTTTGACACCCACGTCATTCCATTTGCTTGCGATCAACTTGTTACCATATCACTACCATTGTTGTGAAGCTCATCTTCATTGCAATCAACTATCATGGCCATTTTCCATTGACAATCTTGGAATAGCAAGGAAGTGCACTCTCTGAGGGCCTTATTCATACATGCAAGATTGATCGAGATAGGCAACCAACGGAAGCTATGAAGTATTGAGGTTTGCAAAGGTTTCATCTTTGTTTGTTTGATCTTGATTATTTCCCTTTTTGTTGAGTTTTGGGTATTATTGATATTGATATATTGATTATTCATGTTTACACCAATTTTCCCTTAACAAATTTAAATAGTCCAACAATGACAAAGAGAGGAAGAGAGAGACACAGGTCTAGCATACCCTCATTTCACCTTCTATATGGGTTATGGACACAACAAAATGAGGAAGAGAGGAAGAGAGAGACATAGAGAGAGAGACACATTTGGCATGATTCACATATCTTCATTTCACCTTCTATATGGTTTCCATGCTTTGCATATCCTCATTTCACCTTTGTATCTAGTTCTTGAGTGTTGAATTGCAAGAAAAAGGCATAAATTAGAGAACACATTAGAGAACACCTTTGATTAATGCCCTAGAACACATTAGATCAAGTGAGAACACCATATCAACCTAAGGAGAGTAGAGGAAATACCTAAAAATGGAGATTACAACATAGCTTTTAGTTTAGTTTCATCTACTAGAAAGGTGCTAGGAGTGAAATTTTGCATTCTGTACCTCATGGGTTCAAACTAACTATGCCAACACGTAAGGGTGGGTAGGTGAATGCTATGGGAGGTGTCTTTTTGGTGGAAAAGCCTCCTGGTTATTATCAACTACATTAGATGGAGACAGTCTCTTAAGAGCTCTAAGACAAAAAAGGTGTCAAACTTTGGACCAGTTGTTTTGTCAAACCATGAAACCTATGAATGTCTTCTTTGCATGTATAGGTGGCTGTCAAGTCCACCTACAAATACCTACCTCAATTTTTTTAATCAATTTCATTTGTCTATGGTGGCAAGGAACACAGTGTTCCAAAATGCTTCAGTTTCATGTAGTGCAAAGGTGCTAGGAGTGAAATCTTGTTGCATCAACAACTTGAATCTAGTCCCAATGCTAGGAGGATAAAATTGAACCATTGCTATCTTGCTTTAAAAGTTAACAACTTGCGTGTGTGCTCAAGTAGCTAGCTCATTTAGTCTTTTTCATTTTAATTAGGGGAAAAGAACCACTGTCTTTCATATTTTTGGGAATGATACTAGACCTATGCTCTCCCCTATCTTGGGTGACCAAAATGCCAAACATATCATTTTCGTATGTGTTTAACTTTTAGAGAGGCCTGCCCTTGGATATCCTTCCGTCCTTGGGGAATGACCTTAAGTGGTAACAAGCTAAAGACAAGCTCTGCCAAGCCACTATAAATAAATTATGTTTGGAGCGAAATCTTCAAACAACAAGTGAAGTTGCATTATACCGACATCCAACCTCCCCCAAAACCCTCCAAGGTGCACCACTCAAATGGTTGCACTTACTAGTCATCTTTGTTTTAGTAGCCCAAAATCCTTCTATTTGTTAGTGCAAAAGGTGGGACCTTTGAAGCCGCTTCGATTCATGTGGTACTTAGTAGAGATAGAAGAGACAATCCTAAGGTTTGGTGGGGGTACGAGCCTTGGGAAACTTAGATCTTGGTATGTATGAGAAGTGTGTGCCGTAGAGAGGAGTTGGTGCTACCAAGATCCTGAAGCTATCCACTTTGAATATGCACAGCTAGGGGATCCGACAAATATTTCCTTTTCCAATCTAGGATTTGTACTTTCTTTTCGAGCCAAAAAGAGTCCAAAAAAAAAATTATCACAAAAAAATATTCAAAAACTATGAAAATATTCTTTGTGTTTGCTATGTCTTCTTACCATAATTAAGAAAATTAGACCAAAAAGAGCATCTTGCAACCAAGAAACCAAAAAAATATTGAAAAACGTGCCAAAAAATAGCAAAAACAATCAAGAAAACCAAAGCTGTGCATTTACCCTCTGAAGCTACGCATACATATTGACCTGCTACGCATTTATTGTGACTTCTTGCACATTTATCACTTGTTACAGTGCATTTGTCTTTTACTAGAACTATGCATTTATTGCGACTTGCTACACATTTATCCTCTGTTTCAACACATTTGTTGCTGCACATCCGTGACAGTGAGCATTTCCCGGTCTTTTGAGATAAATTTTTCAACCTTTCTGGGTACCCATTTTGGCCTTGTGTTAGTTTCTGAGGAGATGACAACCGAATTAGAAGAACTTGCTCAAGAACTCCAATACCTAAAATTACAATTAAACTTAGACACCTCGCCCCAAGGTCGTATAGCAATTGCTCAAGAACTCCAAGCCATACAACAATAATTTGCTATCTTACAAGCTGAACATGCTAGTATTAGCTACACCTTGCCCCAGAATCATACATTCTTGTCCCGTTTTAATGATTCTCTTGACAAGGCAAGCACCACCTCAAGTATGAAATCATATACCAATTCATCTACTAGTCCTCTGTCACCATCTCCTAGAAGGCATAGCCCAAAGTATACTAGTCCTACACCAACACCGGCATCAAGTTCCCCTAGCTCTAAATAGACAACTAAAAAATTCTCGGATGATTTTTGGGAAAGATGTTTTCTAAATCTATGTGTATACACCTAAAATTGGCTCATGCCAAATTAAGTAAATATTTTAATATTTATCTTAATTCTTATTTTCTTCTGTCAATTAAATAAATATTCTAAGTTTATTTGATTGGTTCATTATCCCATAATTAAATAAAATCATTTTATTTAATTAAATTTCCTAAATTCTTCTAATGTCTCACATAAATTAAATAATCCTACCTTATTTAATTAATCCTAAATCCCTCTATCCTAAGTCCTAATTTCTTAATTCCACCTCACCTTTTCCACCTCACCATGTTGCACATGTAATTAAATATTTTAAATATTTAATTAGCTAATATTCCCTCACCCACATGTCCTATTTATCCTCTAGTCAAATTAGTTAACTCATCAATCAAGTATGTTAACTAATTAATCATTCAAGTTCACTAATCAATCAATTCAGTCAAACTCCCCAATTAATTCACTTAACTGGTTGGTTTATTCTGTTAACTATTCAATCAATTTTGTTAACTCCCTTGTTACATGATGGAGCTTGGACACTTGTCCTCTTTCTATTTGTGCACATTCCTCAACCATTCTCAACCTTTGATCTTCGTATTTCTTCTCAACCGTTGATCTGCTCTCACATATTTCTATAAATGCAACCCTCTTCTTCTTCATTTGATATCCATCGTTTGAGTAAACTTATGCTGCAGAAACACCAAGCGCGCCTTTGGCACCCCCATCTCCATATCATCTATCGTCCATCAATAGTGTGTTGAAGCTCATCTTCAATCACACAAAGTATCATAGCCAACTTCATCTTGTCATCTTGAGGACTTCGAAGCAAGGAAGCAAGCTTCTTGAGGGCCATATTCATCTCCATCAAGATCAATATAGAAAAGGCGAGCAATGGAAGACGAAAGGTGAAAGGTTGTGAGTATCATTTGTTTTGTTATTTAAATCTCCTTTTCTCCTTCATATTCTATTGATGTTTGGGTTTATTATTGTTATCGATTAATCCACATTTTACCCTCATATTCTGACGCCCACCGTGATCTGACCCATTTTATTTGTGAGTATTTGTTTTAGAGGTTTTGTTGTTGTAGATTCAGATGTGTTTCAGGTAAAACTTCAGGAATCGACTTTCACAAACAACCTCCTACGCACAAACCGAGCTCACCATTGAGTCCGAAAGGCCTCGGAGGTAAGAAATAACATATAATTTGTCTAGTTTTCATTACTTAAATTTTTTTGAAATTTTTTTTACTTTTCGGTCTATTTTTGCAAAAAATAAAAAAAATATTAAAAAAAAACTAAAAACAATCCCAAAAAAAAAATAAAAAAAATTTGTAGGCAATGTTTAGAATAGGATTATTTTTCTGTTTTGTTTAACCAAAAAAAAAAAAACCAAAAAAAACATCATTTTTTAAAACACTTTTAAAGTATATTTTTTTTAGCCAAAAAAAAAAAAAAAAAAAAAACACAGCAAGTTATTTTTTTTTAGGTTTTTTTTTTTAATTTAAAAAAAAAAATCACAGCACACACAAAAAAAAAAAATCATAGCACAAAAAAAAAGAAAAGAAATTTAATACCAAAAAAAAAAAAAAAAATTAAAAATAAATAAATAAACTGTTGCAGACAGGGGCCGAAGCCCTTGCCTGCACGTAGGCCCCCGCGGCCTCCCCTTTCCCTCCCCAACACCCCCGCACCCATCCCCTTCCCGCCGCCCAGAACCCCCCCTAAACCTACCCCTCCCCCCTGTCTCCCCCGTGCCCAGAATCCCCACCTCCCCATATCCCCCACTCCCTCTCGATCCCTCTCCTCCCGCGCGCCGCCTCTCCCAAACCCTCCACCTTGCCTGCAGTCCCCCCGATCCCCCGTCCCTTATCCCTCCGCCCTGTCTCCACCGCCTAGCCTCCAACCCTCCACCCTGCCTGCGATCCCTCCTCCGTTCCAACCTCCCTTTGTCCGCCCAGGCCTGTGCCGCCCTCCCACAACCGCCACTTGCACTCCACCCTGCACACACAACACAATTAAATTAAAACAAAAATATATAAAGCAAAAAAAACAAAAACAATCATATAAATTTAAAAAAAACCCTAATTTAATTTAGCTTTTTAGGTTAAAAAAATCATCTCTTAGCCTCTGGTCACATGGAGGACCAGGTACTTGCTTAAAACCCCTAACATCAAACTTAACTGCCAGACTTCAAACAATCACATGTGACCAAATTTGCACTAACTGTTTGCTGTTTAGGTAACTGTCAGGTTTGCTCTTACTTGTCAACATAGGTGTTTTTTTCTTTCTTTTTTGCATAACTTTTTGCAGGTACATTAGATTTTCACAAATTTAGTCGTTGGAAAGGTAATTTGACAAACTTCGCAACGATACAGGTATTTTCAGCCTACCAGGTTAATATCAACATGTATAATCAGTCAAAGTCGCCTTTACCTTGACAACTTCAAACGGCTATAACTTTTACATATTTTATCAAATTTTCATGAATTTTTTTTTGAAACAACATAGAATTTCATGTAGATTCTGATTTTCATATCTATTTTGCTGTCAAATATCATATTTTCATGAAATTTTTCAGATTATGTGTTTTTCACCTAACCATTTTATTTACAAACTTCTTGATTCAATTTTTATTTTTGTGGACTACAGGTGGATATCAAGAGACTACTAATCCACTTTGGTGCAAAACATCCACTGAAGACAATCATTTTTCACTAAGTGTTGAATAGGACTAATTTAGGCATTCTCATACAAATTGCATACAATTCTCATCTAGTTCTAATTAGGAAGGAGTAACTCATTGTTCATGCAACTTGCATACAATTCTTATCTAGTTCTAATTAGGAAGGAGTAACCCATTGTTCATGCAACTTGCATACAATTTTCATCTAGTTCTAATTAGGAAGGAGTAACCCATTGTTCATGCAACTTGCATACAATTTTAATCTAACTCTAATTAGGAAAGTAAAAATGCATACATGCAAATTTCACGTAGTTCATAACTAGGAAGAGAGTAATTGAACCATTGCTATATCTACATATTGCTATCTTCTTTAGTTAGATCATTGCTATCTTACAAATGGGAATGAACATTACTATCTTTTTAACCACTTCAAAGTTAACAACCGCGTGAGTGCACAAGTAGAATAGCCCATTTAGTTTTTTCTACTTTTAACTAGGTTTGGATTAATCAATGTCTTCTGTGTTTATCGAATGACAATAGGCTTATGCTCTCCCCTTCATTAGGTGATCAGAACGCCAGACTTGTTATTCCATTTGTTCAACCTTTGGAGGGGCCTACCCTTGGATGCACGCCTGTCCAAGTGGGAACGACCTTGAGTGGAAACAGGCTAAAGCCAAACCCTACCAATCCACTTAAAATAAATGTACTTGAGGTGAAAACCTCCTACAACGAGTACTGTTGTGTTACACCGACGACCAACCTCCCCCAAAACCCTCTAAAGTGTAACCCTTTGAGGTTGGGAGACTCCATAGTGGAGAGTAGTACCGCCACACGTGTAACCACTCGAACGGTTGCCTTGACTACGAACCAATTGTTTAGTAAGCCCAAAACCCCTATTTGTTGATGCAAAGGGTGGAGCCCTTGAAGCGGCCTCGATTCATGTGATTCTTAGTAGAGGTAGAAGGGACAATCCTATGGTTCGGTGGTGGTACGAGCCTAAGGAAACCCAGATCTGGTATGCGTGAGAAGTGAGTGCCGTGGAGGGGAGCCGGTGCTACTAGATCCTAGAGCTACACACTTTGAATTTGCACAGCTAGAGGATTCAACAGATATTGTCCTATCCAGCTTAGGGTGTACTTGTTTTTGAGTCAAAATAGTCCAAAAATACAAAAAAAAACAAAAGATAAAAATCCTGAAAACTTCTGTGTTTGTTGTGTCTGCCATAATTGAAAATCAATTCTCAACAACACTGGGTTTTCAAACCAAAAATAAGAAAATCTCAAAAAATGTTCCAAAATTCTGCAAAAATTCTAAGAAACCAAACTAAAAGCCAGAGTTGCGCATTTTCCACGACCTGTGGCGCATTTGATCCGACTTACGATGCATTTAAACTCTATTGCGGCACTTTTGAAAAACCACATAATTACACATTTGATCTGACTTTTAGCGCATTTGAACTCTGTCGCGACGCATTTATAGTTGCACATCCATTCCAGAGAGTAAATCAATACCTTCCAAAGAGCAAATTTTTCAACTTTTCAAAAACCATTTTAAACTATCTCAGTTTTTCCAAAACCTGATTAAGATCTTGCAAATCCATACCTTCACTGCTTTTTCCAGACTGCATCCAAAGTCTCGCAAAATTCTTCCAAAATCCAACAAGGTTAAGACCAAGCTATCTTTGATCACATCAAAATCTCAAACAAACCTAGTGAGTCTCCACCATCAAAGATCACTTATCCTTTCTCTAGGAACTCCATTAGTGGCTTGTGTAAGACTAGTCCCATCAAGTAAACGGGTTTCTATCATCCTTACTTTGACTATCATTTTGTACACCCTACTTTGTTTGACACCAACTAGATCTTAAGAGAACCTTGCTCATAATCTTGTCCCATTGTAACACCTTGCTCAAAGACTTTCTCACTCCGTACCATCTCTCGTCACCTTTTGCATGGTCTTAACACAGTTACAAAAACAAAAACAGATTGAAATGGCTGAGAAAAGTGTTCCAAATGGTCACGACAGTGATGAAGAAATTTCTATGGAAGAGATCCTTCAAACGCAACATAACCCATAATTTCAACGTCTACTAGAAAAGGTACTTGCCCAAGACCCTACCAAATTATTTTTACACCTAGCAAATCTAGGAGTCAAGCTACCCAAAGATTATGACGTAGAGGCTCTAAAAGAAACTGAGGAAGAAAGAAACCCTGAGGGAAGTAGACAGGAGGAAGTACCCATAGACAAAAATAAAGCAACCACTGATTCCATGGATGCCCTAAGTCTAGTGAACCAGAAGATTCAATCTTTAGAACAACTATTCACAGACATGAAAATAAGAGCATCGACCAAACATTACACCCTAGAGGATATTTCACCATATCCTTTTGATAGGACCTTGACCATGATACCTTTGCCCTCTAGATTAGAGGTGCCAAAATTTGATAAATATCGAGGAAAGGGTGATCTAAGGGACCACATCAGGGAATTCAATGCTGCTTGCCTTGAGGTCGCACACAATGACACTTACCTTATGCGATTATTTCCAAGAAGCTTGGGAGGACAAGCCATGGAGTGGTTTTCTAGACTACCACCTGGCATTAAAACTTCAACGAACTTGTAAACAAATTTGTCACCCACTTCTCTTACAATATTGAGCACGACACCTCAATATTGGATCTTTGTAACACCAAACAAAAAGGTGGGGAATCTTTTGCCGACTTTCTACAAAGATGGAGACAATTAGCAAGTAAATGTCCACACCAAATGCCTGAAAAGCAAATGCTAGAAATGTTTGTGCACAACTTACAAACTGACCTGAGCTATCAGATTCAAATCCAATGTCCTACTTCCTTTAGCAAGGTCATTGAGATGGGTCTCATCATTGAAAAAGATCTAATTGCCAAAGGTCAAATCAAGCTATATAAAGACACTCCTAGTACCAACACCAACAATGATAAAACAAGATTCTGGATGAAAATAAAAAACATTGTGAATGATGGGGTGGTGGATGCCAAAAATGCGGCACCCAAACAACCGATCTTCAATTTATCGATCCTCAAAACAACCCCCCACAAAACAAACCAAGGAACATTGAATCACGGTTTACCAACTTTCAACCTAGGAGAAAGTTCACACCTTTGGGAGAATCATTGGAAACTGCCCTACAGAAGCTAATCACAAACAAGATCATAACACTTCCAACTGCGCGGGAATATGAACCAAAGGTCAAACCTCATTGGTGGAATGGCAACAACTTCTGTGAGTTTTATCGAAACAGGGGGCACAAAACCAATGATTACATTGCCCTAAAACACAATATCCAAGATTTGATAGAGCAAAACAAGATATCCATTGACGAACATACCTCTAACAGTGATCATCAGGCATTCAAGGATCCTCTTCCCAACTACGTGCAGGGAGGTCCTTCCAACCGACATAACAGTGGAAATAACAACGCCAATTACACAAACGTTGCGTTTGACTATGTTGTTAACCACATATCAGAGAGTGAGCCACATATCAATGTGATCACTATAAACAAGGATCCGGATTGTAACGTTACCACCTGCAGTAATAAAGTCACTCTTAGAGGAGCCTCCACCTCGTCGGCTAGTCAGTACAGTATCTTGGACCAACTTTATAAGACATCTACACATCTCCATCCTGGAACTTCTGCGTCTATCCCCGTCTCACAGGGCCATTCTTGACAAAGCTTTAATGGAAGCCTCCATCCCTACAAACCTTGCCGAAGAAAAGTTCCAAACCATGGTAGGTCACATTACCTCACCTCATTCCCTATCATTCACTAAAAAGGATGATATGTCAATCACTCAACCCCATAACGCCTCCCTTCATATCGAAGATTTCATTCACAAACACAAGATAAAGAGAGTCCTAATCGATGGATTAGCTGGTTTGAATATTTGCACCTTGAAGCTAATCCTTACATTTTGGTTTTCAAAGAAAGCTATAGATCTGAAAAAGAAGATCACTATCAAAGCCTATGATGAAGAGGAGAGAACTTCCAAGGGAATTGTTACTTTACCAATCAGAGTGGGACCTATAGTAAAAGATGTGGCTTGCCAAGTCCTTGATATGGAGCTAGTGTATAACATCCTTCTTGGGAGACCATGGATACATGCTCTGAAAGTAGTTCCATCAACATACCATCAGTGTATCAAATTCCCTCATGAAGGTCAAGAGATCACCATCCAAGGTGACCCCAATCCATACCAATACTGCAACTCCATTCAATTTAAACCTGAAGTGGTGATTCCTAATAATCGTGCCTTTGCTTCATCTTCATCTTGTGTTGACCCAGCTTCACTTGCTTCCTCTTCAGGAGCGTCTCAGCCTAAACTCCAACTCAAGGATAAGGGCTTGGGTGAGTACACAATTTCCCAATCCCTTTGTTTGGCACAACTCCCCCTATCTCCCAAATCTTACGGGAGACCTATCCTGAGCAAGCCCACAATAGAGAAAGCTACCAAAGGACCTTTTGTCAAATAGGGAAGCCTCGAAGAGGAGAGTGATGAAAAAGATATCTTGCAATGGCTCTATAAGGATGAAGATAGTTCATCAACATGACATGACCATCCCACTATACCAACTACAAAGTATGGTCAAGGATTCCAAATGCTACAAAGAATGGGGTATGAAGGACATGGTCCACTTGGTTCAAGAAAGGTTGGTATCACAGAACCTATCCAACCTCATACCTTAACAGCCTGAGACACTACAGGGCTAGGTTACACTGGCACATCAAGAACCGACAGAACAAACAAGAACAAAGGCAAACAACAAGAAACATCCACTAGCAATTTGGTTGAGCAAATTCAATGAATGCAAATGGGGAGTGAGACTGATTCTAACGAGTATGAATGGGATAGCCTCTCTGAGCTATCTTGTGATGAAAAAGACATAGACATTGTCCATGAGTATGACCCAACCCACGCAAATGAGGAACAAGGTCCAAGGGCTAGACCGCTAGAGTCTGACCTGCATAGTAACAATAGTGATAGTCATGAGGAAAGTATGATACCCCCCTTGATGGATCCACTAATAGAGTGTACCATCGCAGACCTTGTCCGTGCTTTTAACAACTCTATCCTAACCATCAACACCGTGGAACCTGAGGAACCCAATGATCCTTTACCGTTGGTGCACCTTGAACTTATAGACTGGGACCTAGAAGGTACTACCCCTAAGCTTGATACCTTTGAAAACAATGAAGCCATCATAGATTACCTTGAGCTTAGAGATCATATACCCGCAGGGGACCACAGAGCTGGCTATGTTATAGAACTCAACGAGAAGGCCTATTTTGGAGAGTGTGCCAAGTTTTTCAGTCTCAAAAATGTGAAAATGAAAGAATGATCTAATGGTGAAAACCACTCTGCGGCAGTGTTAGATCATGAAAAAAGTAAAAATAAAGACGTATCCAATGGTGAAAACCTCTCTGAGGTGCTGAAGGATGGAATGCTTGACCCTCTACCCAATCTTACACATCAAGAGAGATCGTCAATCTTGATAGAACCAGCAGAGCCAATCAATGTCAGCATAGGTGATAATCCCAGAATGAGCCACATGGCAAAGGCTCTAACTAAACAAGAGAAACCCGCATTCACTGACTTCTTCAAAAGAAAACAAATCAACTTTGTGTGGACATATGCAGACATGCCAGGGCTGGATCCGAATCTCATAATGCATCATCTATCGTTAGCTTCGGGAGCTAAACCAGTAAAGTAGAAATTTAGAAAGATGCACCCACATGTGGCCCTCATGGTCAAAGAAGAGCTGAAGAAACTGTTAGATGTTGGGTTCATCAGACCAATAGACTATCCTGAGTGGATTTCAAACATAGTACCAGTGGATAAACTGGATTGCAGAGTCTGACTATGTAATGACTTCAGGGACCTGAACAAAGCTTGTCTGAAAAATGACTTCCCCCTGCCAAACATTGACATGATTGTAGATCTCATGGCAAGGCACACCATGTTGTCACTAATGAACAATTTTTTTGGATATAACCAAATAAAAATTGCACCTGAAGACCAACACAAGATTGCATTTTTATGTCCTTGGGGCACCTACTGTTGGTGTGTCATGCCATTTGGTTTCAAAAATGCTGGTGCAACATATCAGAGAGCTATGACCACAATCTTCCATGACATGATGCACACCATAATGGAAGATTATGTTGATGACATTCTGAAAAAATCACTGACAAGAGAAGGACACCTGGCAGTGCTGGATAAAATCTTCACAAGACTAGAACAGTTCAATGTGCGCCTCAACCCAAAGAAGTGTGTATTTGTAGTTACGTCAGGAAAGCTACTGGGATACATAGTATCTGCAAATGGAATTGAGGTTGATCTAGCTAAAGTGAATGCCATTAGGGAAATGCCACCTCCCAAGAATCTCACTCAGCTAAGGTCCCTACAGGGAAAACTACAATCTATCAGAAGGTTCATTTCTTAGTTGGCAGACAAGTGCCACCCATTTTCCCACCTTCTACATAAGAATGTCCCTTTCAGATGGAATGAGTCATGTGAGCAAGCATTTCAACAATTAAAAGAATATCTAATGAAACCACCTGTGTTGATGTCACCAATCTAGGGTAAGCCTCTACTACTGTATATCTCGGCTACACCAACAACTCTAGGAGCTCTTCTTGAACAACAAAACCATGAAGGGAAAGAACAAGCAATATACTATATCAGTTAAACACTTGTTGGGTATGAGCTGCAATACATGCCCATTGAAAGAGCATGCCTCGCCGTGGTCTTCGCCTCGCAAAAATGGAGACATTACATGTTGGCACATTCTGTCAAGCTCATGGCAAAGATCGATCCACTCAAATACTTACTCAACAAGGCAGCATTAATAGGTAGATTGTCCAAATGGGTCATGCTTCTTAGCGAGTTTGACATCGAATATGTAGACAGGAAGGCAATAAAAGGTCAAGTGCTTACAGATCAACTGGTAGATGCACCTCTCATAGATGACAACCCTTTGAGCTTTGAGTTTCTAGATGAATCTATCTTTCATGTCACTACAACAATCTGGCAAATGTACTTTGACAGATCTTACACTCAACATGGATTGGGGGCAGGTATCTTGTTGGTTACCCCTAGTGGCAACACTATTCCAAAGTCATATAGATTACTCTTTCCTTGCACTAACAACGTGGTGGAGTACGAAGCCCTAGTCATTGGTATCAAGCTAGCAATGGAATGGAATATCAAAGAACTACAGGTGTATGGTGATTCACAGTTGGTCATAAATCAAGTAAATGATGACTACCAAACAAAAGATGAGAAATTGATCCCTTACAAACGGATGGTAGATGACTTCAAAGAATACTTTGACCAGATCTCTTTTGAGCAGATACCACAGATAGAGAACAAAGCTGCAGACGCAATGGCAATGATTGCATCTCTCCTCGATATTCCAGCTAATCAAGCACACTACAAGTTCTTGGTAGAGCCAGTGATTTGTCCTGCATACGACACCCCTGAATCCCATATCATTTGCGACATTGTCGGAGTTGATTCCCCCCTATACAAAAAAATCTTTGCCTACCTTAAAGAGAATACCCTCCCACCTGACCTCTCTAGTAACCAAAAATGAACCTTCATCCGTCAGGCATCCCGGTATGCCACTGTCACCAACACCCTATATTGTAGAGGTCTCGATGGTACTATCCTTAGATGTCTCGATAGTGAGGAATATCAAACCACCCTGAGCGAAGTGCATGACGGTCTATGCGGGACCCACTCTAGTGGTCCTACCCTGGCTAAGAAACTCATACGCATGGGATACTACTGGCCAACTATGGAACAAGATGCCTATCATTTTGTCAAGAAGTGCAAAAAGTGCCAAGTCCATGGGAACTTGATACATGCACCAGCATAGGAGCTGCAGCCATTAACGAGTCCTTGGCCTTTTTGTCAGTGGAGACTCGACTTAGTGGGCAAGATTCACCCTCCTTCATCCAACAGATATAAATTCATAATCACTGCCACTGAGTACTTCATGAAGTGGATTGAAGCCGTGCCCTTAGCCAACATCACAGGCAAACATATTGCCTCTTTTATCTTGAACTATATCATTTGTCACTATGGTATCCCTTCGTGCATTATCACGGATAATGGACGACCCTTCAAAAATCAAGATGTCAGGGAACTATACGACAAATTCCATATATAGCACCGCTTTTTAACCCTGTACTACCCCCAAGGCAATGGTTAGGTGGACGCATCAAATAAAACTATCCTAAAAATCCTAAAGAAGACTGTCAATGATGGTGACCGAGATAGGCATGTCCAATTAAATCTTGTGCTGTGGGCCTATCGTACAAGCATCCGCATACCCATAGGTGCAACACCGTACTCCGTGGTCTACAGATCCGAAGCTATCTTGCCCATTGAAGTCGAGATCCCATCCTTGCAAGTTTCGTTAAAAGGCCTCATATCTGATGAAGAATACAGAGTAACTAGACTTCAAGAGTTGGAGCTGCTTGAAGAAATAAGGCAACAGGCCTTTAACCATCTAAAAGCATATCAGCAACAAATGTCCAGAAGCTAAAATCATAGGGTAAAGCCTTAAGTATTCCAAGTTGGTGATCTCATCCTCAGAGAGAACCCCAGAAATCAGCAAGATAGAGAAAAAAAAGGAAAGTTCAAACTCAACTGGTTAGGTCCCTATGTCGTCATTGCAGCTTATGGCTCAGGAGCATATCAACTAGCTACATCTAATGGCAAACTGTTTGATGATCCCATCAACAGCATGCATCTCTAAAATTTCTACACCTAAACCCCAGTGCAAGGGAGTCAAGAAAAAATTCCAAAAAATCAAAAAATGATCAAAAGAAAAAATTCAAAAAAATCAAAAAATGATCAAAAGCAAAAATTCAAAAAAATAAAAAATGATCAAAAGCGAAAATTCAAAAAAAATCAAAAAAGCAAAAAAAATGGAAAAATAGCAAAAAAAAATCATCTTATGGTGAAAACCTGGCAAACAGGTGCCTAGGATAGGTACCATGGTGAAAACCTGGCAAACAGGCATCATGTCTACTTTTAGCTTCCATGCAAATAAAAACAAGTGCTGAAAACCTGGTAAACAGGTGCTATTCTGCGACAAACCACTTCCTCCATCTATTGTGAATTCGTGTCTATTGTGTCTTCCATATCATTCATCTTGAACTAGTCCTTTGAACTGTCGTCGAACTACGTCACCTTTGAGTTATCATGTAGGCAAGGCCATTCTTAATGCGCCCCCAAGGCTCTCCTCCAACTCCACTTCCACCATCCCATAGGAATTCAACAATCAAAATCTGCATGCCTCTACCTATAAAGTCAAAAATCCTAAGAGTCCTCATGACCTAGGATACAAAAGCCAAGAATCAAAGAAACATCTTTCTCCAGAGCTACATGCACCCACACACTTATATGCCAAACTAAAAAAGGTGTGGGTCCGTATCCAACAAATAATTACCTCTGAAGCTACACAAAAGCTGCCTACACCCAAGCCCATACCTCCACATGTACTATCTAAAAGCAAAATGGTTTGGGTACCTAAGAAAAAAGCCCTCAAGATACATGAGGAATCCACCTCTCAAGAATCTCAACCATCTACGTTCTCCCAATCCATCCATAAGTCTCAAAATATTTCATCCCACATAACGAACAAAAATCAAGACAATACTCAGTCTATGTGGATCCCTACATGCCTACGTCATTCATCCACAAGAAAAAGTCTTCGTTGCTTCCTATACTACTTTCCCATCACTAGCTTCAATGTTTACCATGGTATGTGCAATCGTTGGTCATGATTCCCTCCCATTCCACAACATTTTCATATACCTCCATCTCCCCTTCCTTTCACTATTATCCTACATATCTTCCTCATCCTATTCCTATGGTCCATGCTTTTACATAGGCCTTCCCTCCATATTCTGCATCATAATCCACTATCTACCTATGCCATATCACTTTCATGCGATCTCCTACCAACATCTATGAGAACACTTGACATTGTCCATGCGACAACATCCATCCACCTCCTATCTAAAAAAAATAAAGAAAAATCGCTTCGTCCAGTGGTGAAAACCTGGCAAACAGGCGCCTTGGATAAGTACCATGATGAAAACTTGGCAAATAGGCATCATATGTAAGTTGATCTTCTATGTCACCTACACTTGGGGGCACCTTGTCTCATCAGCATATCACTTTTCTCCTACCAGTTTCCTTTCATACCATTTCCTATCCTATCCTCTATCCATTACATACCTATACTGTCCCATCCATCCATTCAATCTTCCTTTCCTATATTCTTTGGTCTTGATATAGATTGGGGGCACAATGTTGACAAATGTTTTAGATGTCTCTTCGCATACCTTATCCCTCCAAACCATGCAAATCCTTCATTATCCTCTCATCCTCCTATCGTCATTAGCATTGTCATGAAAAATCCTACATACTCTACCTACAATGGGGCATGTTATACTTATGCGACATAGTCCTTGGAGATCACATCCTTGTTTCCTTCTATCCACTATTGCCCATCCTCATACCTACCCGTTCTATTCTTTATCTCCCATCCATCTTCCTATCTGTGGTGTTTCCTTGTCATCAATATCTAGCGTTAAGGCTCCACTGCCCATCCATCCCATGTCTTGCCATCTGTCCGTCTATCCGTCTGTGTTCGTACCCTTTCACCAGGCCAAGCAAGTGCAGCAAAAAAAGCTTCCCAAAGCAAAAATCTTGACCCAAAACATCAACCTATCCAAAGTAGAACACCATACCGAAACACTCAAACTAATTCTATATCAATTATGGCAAAAAGACACATCTAATGCAAGAATGTTTTGTGAACATGTTAACTTACAAAGTCTTGGATTTTTGCCATTATGTCTTCCTATGCTACTCAAGGATGCCAAAAGCTAGAGATTCTATGATGGGGGCATAATCTTTTTCTTTGTCTGCTGCTTGTGGATTAAACTTTAGTAATGTAACGACTTTTGTCTAACAACATGATCAGCAAAAAGATCATGAAGGACTCCGAGGTCTGAAACATGAAAAAGGGCAATCCTTGTCTGTTGAAACACAAGAAGTACTTAGGTCATCTAGATTCAAGTTTGACTAGATGCTTGTATTAACTTGCTATATCAAAATCCATGTAAGTAATACTCAGGTCATGTCGGTTTAATTATACCTAGATGCTTGTATTTTCTTACAACATAATAAAGCCTAATGATGAAATAAGCACTTCAAAATACTTGCTATATCAAGATGACAAATATCTATATCCATATCCATACCGTATCCAATTGCAGTTCATATCCATATCCATATCCAATTGCATTTCTCCATATCCCATCCAATAAAGATCTAAAATGCAGCGAATCAATGTTTACAAAAGCTTGTAATTTCTTCTATCAAGTCATTCTCCTATCAATCAAATTTCTATTTGTCTTCATGTCTCTCATCAATAATTCTAGCTGCCAATCCGAGCAGTGATCAAAATGCAAATTTATCCTTAATCCATACCAATCGAGTCAAGCCAATCTTGTCGAATTATCCAATCTCAATCAGCGGTCTTGATCCTAATCTTGTCGTAAACCATATCAATCAGTCATAACTATCCTTCGTGTTGCTCTAGGGATATATCATTCCCCGCCATGATAACACTATCATATATTGTTATCATATCAAATGTCTTAGACATGATGTTGCATTGTTGAAACCAGACCCAGAGTCTTATACGACATGTTTCATTCCTGAAACCAGACATCGTCGATCTATATCCTTGGTTTACCGCTTGACAGGGGCAATACCTTTTTTGTTCTTGTATCATTTGTGCATACTTTCTTACTTTCTTGTGTGTGTTTCACATGTCATTCACCTCTTTCTTCTCAATCTACCCATTTTCTTCAAATCTTACCTTCTTCATCGTGAGATTCTCCGTCTCACGCCTTCTGCCGTCTCCCCGTCCAATCTCCTGAGGGGGCATCCTGTCGTCAAACTTGTACCAAGGGCAAATTGGGGCATGTATCATTGTCAGAAAAATTTTTATTCTTTGAAACAACGTGATAAAACACATTGCTTCAAAGAGGGGCAAAATGTATACACCTAAAATTGGCTCATGCCGAATTAAGTAAATATTTTAATATTTATCTTAATTCTTATTTTCTTCTGTTAATTAAATAAATATTCTAAGTTTATTTGATTGGTTCATTATCCCATAATTAAATAAAATCATTTTATTTAATTAAATTCCCTAAATTCTTCTAATGTCTCACATAAATTAAATAATCCTACATTATTTAATTAATCCTAAATCCCTCTATCCTAAGTCCTAATTTCATAATTCCACCTCATCTTTCCACCTCACCTTTTCCACCTCACCATGTTGCACATGTAATTAAATATTTTAAATATTTAATTAGCTAATATTCCCTCACCCACATGTCCTACTTATGCTCTAGTCAAAATTAGTTAACTCATCAATCAAGTCTGTTAACTAATTAATCATTCGAGTTCACTGATCAATCAATTCAGTCAAACTCCCCAATCAATTCACTTAACTAGTTGATTTATTCTATTAACTATTCAATCAATTTTGTTAACTCCCCTGTTACATGATGGAGCTTGGATACTTGTCCTCTTTCTATTCGCGCACATTCCTCAACCATTCTCAACCTTTGATCTTCGTATTTTTTCTCAACCGTTGATCTGCTCTCACATATTTCTATAAATGCAACCCTCTTCTTCTTCATTTGATATCCATCATTTGAGTAAACTTATGCTGTAGAAACACCAAGTGCACCTTTGGCACCCCCATCTCCATATCATCTATCATCCATCAATAGTGTGTTGAAGCTCATCTTCAATCACACAAAGTATCATAGCCAACTTCATCTTGTCATCTTGAGGACTTTGAAGCAAGGAAGCAAGCTTCTTGAGGGCCATATTCATCTCCATCAAGATCAAGATAGAAAAGGCGAGCAATGGAAGATGAAAGGTGAAAGGTTGTGAGTATCATTTGTTTTGTTATTTAAATTTCCTTTTCTCTTTCATATTCTATTGATGTTTGGGTTTATTATTGTTATTGATTAATCCACATTTTATCCTCACACTATGCAACAAAAGAAAAGCTATGGAGAACTCCAAATCTACTTATCCATTACCTCATTCGTCTACCTATACACCTATGAAGGATGTGATCCAAAGGCTACTAGCAGAGAGTCAACCATGTCCCCAAATTCTAGTCCTTGATCTTATGAAAAAGCCTTCAAACATGTCCATTGCACCAACCTCGTCATGTGATCGACAACCCCTCAAGCATGTTCAAGGTCCATCACACCTTCATATTGTCGACCAAGATCCTATCCAAGAGATCTCTATCTCCACTTCCATTCAAAAAACCCAAGAGTTATGTCAAGAGCACACTTTAGAACAGGTGGAAACATTAGACCTTTGTCTAAATCAAGATCAAAGCACCCTCATCTGAGCCATACATAACCTTTATCTTTTCGATGATCCTATACCTATACATGAGCAAGAAATCCAATTTCAAACCATTCATAACCCATATCTTTTCCATGATCAAGATACTATCTTTGATGAAAAACCTGTCCATGAGCAACTTGATCCTATACAAGAGCTAGAGATCCAATTTTGGCCTCTCCATAACCTCTATCTTTTCGGTGATCAAGCTATTATCATTGATGAAGAACCTATATTGGAGCACCTTAATCCCATAACGCTAAATCCTATCTATGATCAAGATCCCACCTATCATCAAGGGACTATCTATGATCAAGCAGACCATGATGATCCTCTTAGTCCACTTTATGCGTTCCATGGTCTTGAGCCTATAACCCTATCTAGCCCTATCCAAGATCCAACAAATTCCACTTCCCTTGATGAGACACTTGCCTCCCAATCAAGCATAGAAGATCAAACCAAAAATAATCCTCCGCCATCCATTATCGACCATGCTGCAAATCTCCCACCGTATATCCTTGGTCTTACTGCCTTCATTCATGAGCGTTCCTCCTTAGAACACTAGTAACCATTATCCTCTATCTCTTCTTCTCCATCCAATAAAGAACTTGTGTCTAGTGTTCCACCTACACATAATCGCACTCTCCACTGCATACTCCAACATATGAACTATCAAGGTAAAGGCTTGGCCTTCATAAATAAGGTATTTTGGAGCCCGTCCATGTCAATGTTCCTCCACCTTCATATGGCCTTGGATACACACCCCAAGGTGAACAATCTCACGATGTTGGTACTTCCTCCACGCCTTCCAAATCTACCACTTTCCATCGCAAACCCTATCATATCCCCAAAACATATGTCACCATTCCACCTCCCTTATCATATACATCCCACAAGCATGTGACCATACACCTTCCACCATCCAATCTACCTTTGATACTTCCAACTCCTAATATCCCACCACACATTTCACCACCACTTCTTCCAATACCTTATTCATCCATCTACGAATCTTCTAACAATCCCAATCATGGCCAACAAATGCACCTGTTGTCTAAACAAAAGGCTTCCTCCAACCCCACTTCCACCATCCCACGGGAATTCAACAGTAAAAATCTGGATGCCGCTACCTATAAAGTCAAAAATCCTAAGAGTCCTCATGACCTAGGATACAAAATCCAAGAGTCAAAAAAATATCCTCCTCAAGAGAAACATACACCCACACACCTATATGCCAAACTGAAAAAGGTGTGGGTCCACATCCAACAAATAATTACCTCTGAAGCTGCACCCAAGCTGCATACACCCCAGCCCATACCTTCACAGGTATTATCTAAAAGAAAAATGGTTTGGGTGCCTAAGCAAAAAGCCCTCAAGTTACATGAGGCATCCACCTCTCAAGAATCCCAACCATCCACTTTCCCCATTCCATCCAAAAATCTCAAATTCTTCCATCCCACATGACAAACAAAAATTAGAAAAATACTTAGTTTATGTGGATCCCTACATGCCTAAGTCATTCATCCACAAGCAAAAGTCTTTGTTGCTTCCTACACTACTTTCCCATCACCAGCTTCAATGTTTATCACAGTATGTGTAACCGTTGGTCATGATTCCCTTCCATCTCACAAACATTTCCATATACCTCCTGCATTTCTTCCCCATCCTACTCCTATGGTCCATACTTTTGCATAAGCTTTCCATCCGTATTCTACATCATCATCCACTATTGCACCTTTTACAATCCGCTATCTACCTTCGCCATCTCACTATCACGCAATCTCCTACTAACATCTATGAGAATACTTGACAGGGTCCATGCAACGACATTTTTCTAGTGATACTATCACCTTCATGGAGCCTAATGCTTGAGTTCCTCTCGTCCATATTCCACCTTCTCAAAAAAAAAAAATCAAGAAAAATCCCTTCGTCCAACGGTGAAAATCTGGCAAACAGGCACCTTGGATAAGTACCATGATGAAAACCTGTCAAACATGCATTGTGTGTAAGTTAATCTTCTGTGTCACCTACACTTGGGGGCACCTTGTCTCATTAGCCTATCACTCTTCTCCTATTAGTTTCTTTCCATACCATTTCCTATCCTATCCTTCTATATTGTCCAGCCTATCCATCCTAATCTTCCCTTCCTCTATTTTCTTGATCTTGATAAAGATTGGGGGCACAATGTTGACAAATGTTTTAGGCATCTCTTGACATAACTTATCCCTCCAAACCATGCAAATCCTTAATTGTGCTCTCATCCTCCTATCATCTTGAAACATAGCCATGAAAAATCCTAAGTATTCTACCTACAATGGGGTACGTTATTCTTATGTGACATAGTCCTTGGAGATCACATCCTTGATTTCTTCTACCTAACCATCCGTATCCAGTATCACCCATCCATCTTCCTATCTGTGGTGTTTCCTTGTCATCAGTTTCTAGCATTCAGGCTATCCATAAGGTCCTATCTAGTATCCTATCCATAGTGTCAACCTAGCATAGAGTCTGTCATCAGTATCATTAGGGTCACTCTGAACTACATTGCCTCTGCATTGTCACGTAGGCAAGGCGATATAGCAATGAGCCCCCGAGGCACTAGGTCAGTCCCTTAGGGTTCATCTCACCAATAAGGATTGTGGAACCTTTCACCAAGAAAGCAAACGCAAGCAAAGACTGCTTCCAAAGCAAAAAATTTGATGTAACGCCTCAACCTATCCAAATCAACGCAAATAAGTACCTAAAGCACTCTAAATGATTCTATCTAAAATTATGGCAAGAAAAACACATCTAATGCAAGAATGTTTTGTGGTTGTGATCAGGTTAGGTTACAATGTCTTCATTTTTTGTTATCATGTTTTCTATGCTACTCGAGGATGCCAAAAGCTAGAGATGCTATGATGGAGGCATGATTCTTTTCTTTTCTTGCTGTTTGTGGATTAACCTCTAGTAATGTGAAGCCTTGTCTAATGACATGATCAACAAAAGATCATCGAGGACATCAAAGGTCTAACATGAATGGGGGCAATCCTTGTCTGTTGACATGCAAGAAATACTTAGGTCATCTCAGTTCAGTTATACCTCGATGCTTGTATTAACTTGCTAAATCAAAATCCATGTAAGCAATAGTCAGGACATCTCGGTTTAATTATACCTAGGTGCTTGTATTTTCTCACAACATTTTAAATTCCCAATGATGAAATAAGCACTTCAAAATACTTGCAATATCAAGATGACAAATATCCATATCCATATCAATAATGTATCCAATTACATTCCATATCCATATCCATATCCAATTTCATTTCACATGCTATGCATGCAATAAAAATTCTATGCAGAGTATCAATGTTTACAAAAGCTTGTGTGTCCTTCTCTCGCGTCTTTCTTCTATCAATCAAATTTCTATCTCTCGTCATATATTTCATCCTTGTCCAGTCAATCTGAGCAATGGTCCAAATGAAAATCCATCCTTAATCCATACCAATCAAGTCAAGTTAATCTTGTGAAATGATCCAATCACAATCAATGGTCTTGATCCTTGTCTGGTTGTAAACCAACTCAATCAATTATAATCAATGAATTGTCTTATACAGGATGTTGGATTGTCGAAATCAGATCAACACACGCATCTTACACAACATGTTTCATTTCCTGAAACTAGACACTATCCTAACATGTTGCTCTAGGGATCTATCGTTCCCCGCCATGAAAACACTATCGTCAATCCATATCGATTAATCATTGGTTTACCACTTGATAGGGGCAATACCTTGTTTGTTCTTGTATCATTTGTGCATACTTGCTTGCTTGCTTGTGTGTGTTATCATTTTATCTTGCATCGCGTATCATTAGGCTCTTTCTTCAACCATTTTCTTCACCTAAACCTATTCTTCCACCCTTCTTCATCGTGAGATTGTCCGTCTCGCGCCTTCGAAACTCTCTCCTCGTCCAATCTCCCGAGGGGGCATCCTATCGTTGTTAAACCTGTACCAGGGGCAAACTGGGGCATGTATCATTATTAGAAATTCTTATTCTTTGAAGCAACACTGTAAACTACATTGCATCAAAGAGTGGCAAAATGTATATGCCTAAAAATGACATGACTCTGTCCAAATAAATATTCTTAATATTTATTTAAGTCAAATTCCTCTATCAATAAATAAATAAACAAATTTATTTATTTGATTCATATTCTTCCAACAATTAAATAAAATCAATTTATTTAATTAAAAATCTTAAATTCTTCTAATTCCTCCAACAAATTAAATAATACCAATTATTTAATAAGTTCTTCCAAATTCATTCTAAATTAAATAATATCAATTATTTAATTGTTTCTTCCAATAATATCTTCTCTAAATTTAAATAAATCAAATATTTATTTAAGTTGTCCATTTCTTCTAAATCGAGTTATCTCTAAATATAATTCAATCCTTGTGCACATGCAATTGAATATTCTAAATATTTAATTGAGCTAAAATATCTTCTCATCCTCATGCAATTTCTATTCTCTAGTTCTATTTTCTTAACTGATTGATCTATTCTTTTAATTGATTTAATCTCTTCAGTTAACTCTTCTTCTATTTTATTAATATTTAATTGTTTCTTCCAATACTATCTTCTCTAAATTTAAATAAATCAAATATTTATTTAAGTTGTCCATTTCTTCTAAATCGAGTTATCTCTAAATATATTTCAATCCTTGTGCACATGCAATTGAATATTCTAAATATTTAATTGAGCTAAAATATCTTCTCATCCTCATGCAATTTTTATTCTCTAGTTCTATTATCTTAATTGATTGATTTATTCTTTTAATTTATTTACTCTCTTTAGTTAACTCTTCTTCTATTTTATTAATTTCTCTCATGCAAAATATAGCAAGACACATGTCTTCTTCTTATTCGCGCACATTCCTCAACCGTTCTTAACCGTTGATCTTCTCTCCCCCAAGTCTATAAATTGAACTCTCTTCTTCCATTTCATTCATCCAAGCTTTTAGTATTGTTACTCTATAGGAATTACAGCGCGCCTTTGGCACCCACGTCATTCCATTTGCTTGCGATCAACTTGTTACCACATCACTACCATTGTTGTGAAGCTCATCTTCATTGCAATCAACTATCATGGCCATTCTCCATTGACAATCTTGGAATAGCAAGGAAGTGCACTCTCTGAGGGCCTTATTCATACATGCAAGATTGATTGAGATAGGCAACCAATGGAAGCTATGAAGTATTGAGGTTTGCAAAGGTTTCATCTTTGTTTGTTTGATCTTGATTATTTCCCTTTTCGTTGAGTTTTGGGTATTATTGATATTGATATATTGATTATTCATGTTTACACCAATTTTCCCTTAACAAATTTAAATAGTCCAACAATGACAAAGAGAGGAAGAGAGAGACACAGGTCTAGCATACCCTCATTTCACCTTCTATATGGGTAATGGACACAACAAAATGAGGAAGAGAGGTAGAGAGAGACATAGAGAGAGAGACACATTTGGCATGATTCACATATCTTCATTTCACCTTCTATATGGTTTCCATGCTTTGCATATCCTCATTTCACCTTTGTATCTAGAATTGAGTGTTGAATTGCAAGAACAAGGCATAAATTGGAGAACACATTAGAGAACACCTTTGATTAATGCCCTAGAACACATTAGATCAAGTGAGAACACCATATCAACCTAAGGAGAGTAGAGGAAATACCTAAAAATGGAGATTACAACATAGCTTTTAGTTTAGTTTCATCTACTAGAAAGGTGCTAGGAGTGAAATTTTGCATTTTGTACCTCATGGGTTCAAACTAACTATGCCAACACGTTAAGGTGGGCAGGTGAATGCTATGGAAGGTGTCTTTTTGGTGGAAAATCCTCCTGGTCATTATCAACTACATCAGATGGAGACAGTCTCTTAAGAGGCCTAAGACAAAAAAGGTGTCAAACTTTGGACCAATTGTTCTGTGAAACCGTGAAACCATGAAACCTACAAATGTCTTCTTTACATGTACGGGTGGATGTCAAGTCCACCTACAAATACCTACCTCAATGTTTTTAATCAATTTCATTTGTCTATGGTGGCAAGGAACACAGTGTTCCAAAATGCTTCAGTTTCATGTAGTGCAAAGGTGCTAGGAGTGAAATTTTGTATTCCACACCTCGTGGGGCTGAACGAATAATGCCAACACATTGGGGTGGGTGGGTAAATTCTAGGGGAGGTATCATTTCATGTGCCAAGTGTCCTAGTCATTTCGTGCTACAAGCTTCCAATAAAGTCACTTAAGATCCTTAAGAGTAAAAAACTTTCAAACTATGATGGAGTAGTTATTAGAATTTGTGGCACCTGGGAATGTTCTGTTTAGACGTATAGGTACACGTGGGGTCCATCCAAAATAACCTCTCTTGGTTTTTTTTCAACTCTAATCCGTTTGACCATGCTAAAATTAGATGTATTCTTGCAAAATGCATCAGTGGCATTCAACATAACTTTGCCAGAAGTCATATTTTTATTTCTACGCCTTGTGGGGCTGAATGGACTGCACCAACACATCGGGGTGAGTAGGTAAATTATAGTGGTAGTATCATTCTGTGCACCAACTATCCCAGTCATTTTGGGCTACATGTTTCCAACAAAGTCACTTAAGATCCCTAAGAGTAAAAAACTACGAAACTTTGACAAAATAGTTCTCAGAATCCGTGGCACCTGGGAATGTTTTATTGGGACCTATAGGTACATGTGGGTTCCATCCATAATAACCTCTCTCAGTTTTTTCAACTCCAATCTATTTGACCATGCCAAAATTAAATGTATTCTTGCAAAATGCATCAGTGACATTCAATATAACCTTGCCAAAAGCCATATTTTTTGTTCTGTGCCCCATGGGGCCGAACTGATTGTACCAACACATCGGGGGGGGAGGATAAATGCTAGGGAAGGTCTCTTTTTATGCGCTAAGTGTCCTAGTTGTTTTGGGCTATAGGCTTGTGAAAAAGCCACTTAAGACCCCTAAGAGAAAAAAATTGCCAAACTTTGATGGAGTAGTTCTCAGAATCTACATGGCATCTGGGAATGTTTCGTTCAGACCTATAGGTGCATGTGGGTCTATCCATAATAAAATATTTTAGTTTTTTCAACTCCAATCCATTTGACTGTGTTGAAATCAAATGCATTCTTGCAAAATGCATCAATGGCATTCAACATAACCTTGCTAGAAGCTGTATTTTCATTCTATGCCTTGTGGGGCCGAACGGACTGCACCAACACATTGGGGTGGTGGGTAAATGCTAGGGGAGGTCTCATTTCATGTGCCAAGTGTCCCAGTCATTCTGGGCTATAGGCTTCTGACAAAGTGTGAGCTGGAAGTCTATAGCCCGGATCATCTGGGACACATGATGCATGAAACAAGACCTCCCCTACCATTTACTCACCCAACCTGACATGTTGGCACAATCCGTTTGGCTCCACAAGGCGCAAAACAAAAAATATGGCTTTTGGCAAGGTTATGCTGAATGCCACTGATGCATTTTGCAAGAATGCATTTAATTTTAGTACGATCAAACAGTTTGGAGTTGAAAAAACTAAGAGGTTATTTGGATAGACCCCATGTACACCTATAGGTCTGAACAAAACATTCCAGGTGCTACTGATTCTGAGAACTGCTCCGTCAAAGTTTGGCAATTTTTTGCTCTTAGGGATCTTAAGTGACTTTGTCGGAAGCCTGTAGCATGGAATGATGGGGACACTTGGCGTAAAAAATGAGACCTCCACTAGTATTTGATCACCCACCTCAACATGTTGGTATAGTCCATTCGGCCCAATGAGGCTTAGAATAAAAAATATGGCTTTTGACAAGGTTATCCTGAATGCCACTAATGTATTTTGCAAGAATGCATTTAATTTTGGCACAGTCAAACGAATTGGATTTGAAAAAAATGAGATAGGTTATTGTGGATGGACCCCACGTGCACCTTTAAGTCCAAACATAACATTCCTAGGTTCCACAGATTCTGAGAACTACTTTGTTATAGTTTGAGAGTTTTTTTGCTCTTAGGGATCTTAAGTGACTTTACTTGAAGCCTATAGCCCAGAATAACTGGGACACTTGGCACATGATATAAGACCTCCACTAGAATTTACCCACCCACCTCGATGTATTGGCACAGTCCGTTTGGTCCCACGAGGTGTGGAATGCAAAGTTTCACTCCTTGCACCTTTCCATTGTGTTTCTTGCAACCATAGGCAAATGAAATTGATTAAAAAACCAAGCTAGGTATTTGTAGGTGGACCTAATGTGTTCATCCACCTATATATGTAATAATACGTTCATAGGTGTCACAGTTTAACAGAACAATTGGTCCAAAGTTTGACACCTTTTTTGTCTTAGGGATTTTAAGAGACCGTCTTCATCTGATGTAACCGATAATGAACAAGAGGCTTCACCAATGAAAAGACACCTCCCCTAGCATTTAACCACCCACCTTGACATTTTGGCATAGTCCGTTTGGCTCCACAAGGTGTGAAATGAAAAATTTCACTCCTATTGCAAGTTTGTAAGTTTGTTGAAGGGGGAATATATGTAAGAGGCTTCTTACTTGAATAAGGAATGTTTTCAATCCCAAGGATGTTTTAATCAAATACAAAATCAAATTTACTTGTATCCTTCTTGCTATTGGTAAATTAATTGTAAAAACTAAGTGTTCTACTTGGCTATTGATGAAAAAGTTTGATAGTTAGTTCATGATCATGACTATCCTTATTTTTCATTTCATGATCATGACTATCCTCAACTTGCACCATCATGAAGAGGTCTTAAATTTATATTTGTGACCTTCATAACAAGTTATCATGTAATTGATGTATAACTATTATAGATTAATGAACCAAATCTATTATACAACAATGCTTAATAGAGAAGAATTGAATCTCTCGTACCATGCCTTGTTTACTACAAAAATATGTGAAACCATACTCAAAAATAACATGTGTTGAATAAGCATATTAGTCACATGAACATGAAAATTATATAAGGTAGCCAAGCCACAATCCTCTTGCATTTTAGGATAGTCAACTACTTGTAGTTTTGTTTCATAATAATAACCTTTCATAGACTTCTTAGGACTTGATGATGAACCTACAAAACCCATAATAAGACCCATGCAATAATAAAACCACTATTATGACTGTCCCAAAATGAGGAATTAAGGCTTTCTATACCACTATTATGATTGTCCCAAAAATTTTACTAGGAATTAAAGCTACCCTTACCACTATTATGACTGTCATCTATCTATACCATTGGAATTGACACCAATACTCTTCCCTTGTTGTTCATGATAGTACCTACAACCTCCTAAACTTGTTGACTTCTTAGAATGACATGGAGATAAAAAATCCATGGGATCCCAAAAAGGACCGATAGATGGTGAAAGATGAGAAGCATGACAAAAACATGTTTTATAGACAAAAGTAAGTAATATATGAAAGCATATGAAAAATCATGGAATGGTGTATAATAAACATAAAATGAATCAAAACTTAACATGAAATCACATCCAATGGTTATCAATTCTTAGCACCAAATGTCAAGAAACACGAGGGTTTGTAAGATGGAATCCTTGTCATTAAAACTCATAGTAACATCATGATATTATGGTCATTATCTCCTCATAAGATATGACAAAGATAAGTTTGATTTCATAATGCAAAGGTAAGCTTGATGTACAATTTGTAACTTTGTTTTCCATGAATGAAACCATAATAAAATATGATGAAGTGCTCAATCTTTGAAGGAACCCTTATCACTATGATGCATGAAGAACCATGGCTGCTCCCAAGCTTGATAGAGGATATTTTAGCCAAGAATGCCACTACTAGTACTATGAAACTTTCAAAACCTTAGGGCTTGCAAGAAAAGTGAGAACATCAATGATTTTGTTTAGAAATCAAGCATTCTCAAACAAGATTAGGGATTTCAAAGACCTAGGAATAATTCACAAACCCCTGCATGATGCAAAACCTTACTTTCCTTCCAAAACCAACTCCATAAGGATTATGCCTACCTCCATCATACTCAAATCCTGCATGCAAATGCAATTGCACTATTTAGCTAAAATGAGTACACCAACGTGATGAAATGAGACAATACCATCAAAATATCCCCACATAAGCCAAGAAACTAGGTGAAAACATGAAATGCAACCTCAATTCAAAATGACCCTTCAAGCAAACATAATGGTATGACCTCTCAAGTGAATGAATAATCATCAAATTGACTCCAAAGGACATATTATCATGAAATAATCATGAAGACCTCATTTTTGCCGATGTACCATAATGCCATGACCTAAAAATTTATCATAATAATGCCATAACCTAAAAATGTGAAATAATCATGAAAAATCAGTCATACCATGCTATGTTAGGGATGCATAAGGATTATTCCTACCTTGCTTTTCTTCCAAAACCAACTCCATAAGGATTATGCCTTCATTATACTCAAATCCTACATGCAAATGCAATTACACTATTTAGTCAAAATGAGTACACCAACATGATGAAATGAGACAATACCATCAAAATCTCCCCACATAAGCCAAGAAACCAGGTGAAAACATGAAGTACAACCTCAATCCTAACAAGACCCTTCAATAAACATAATGGCATGACCTATAAAGTGAATAAACAATCATCAAATTGAATCCAAAGGACATATCATATCAAATGAAAGCATTCAAAGCATGACATGAGCAACCACTTAGTTTGATCAAGCCAAATCACCAACCACGACCCTGGGGAATATCCAAATGCATCAACAACCATGCCATTTAGTCACGAGATCTATAATAAAATGAAGCTAATCAACTAGGACCAAGGAGCACATATACTAAGGTAAGAAAAATGTCAAAAATATAGAAGGTGAAATGAGGATAGAAAAGAAAAATGTAATCAAATCACAAAACTTAATAACTATACACATAACATACCTTTGTGTCATTCCAATGATTCAATCTAATGAAACATGTGGATCCGTTCAACTCTTTATGGTGTCAAGTATTGCTTCATGGTCAGACTCATGAACTTTCCACAAGTTTTTATTCAACGGTCTACCCCCATATTTTATCAAATGAACATTTGATGCCACAACAAGGTTAGAATAATGAAGAATCTTCCTATGTGTGTCAAAGTACTCAAACAACCACACATCATACTTCTTCACTAGACACCTTCTAAGCCATGTTCCAGCAACAACCACCGATCTTGTAGGATACTCAATGTTTTCTCCATCTATGACAGGGGCTGTCAATTTCTTTTTTACCTCAACACGACATAAATAATAATCCGTTCCCTCATCATTATCTTCATCTACAATAATTGCATATACATGCCCTACATTAAATTGCACAAAAAAGATTAAAATTCAATAAATGATAAAAAAATACTATATCATATCTAAAATATGTATTAATTTTCATTACGTAACACATTACTTGGTTCAACTAGATTTGAAATATAGTCAAAGTCAATTGATGATTCCATTTGCATGAGTTGTAGTTCTCCTAGAAATTGTTATGTTTGAAGTAGGCTCAAAGATCTATCACGTCATTCATTGACCCATTCTTTTGACTCACACTCATTCCAAGAAAAATCTGTACACAATGAACAAAAACACACCATCTGCCTCAAATAAATAGTCTGTGAAGCTGCATTTGAGATTCTAAGTGAGTGGAACTCACTCGATCCTATCACTGTACAATAATATTCATATTTTTCAATGTTAGCTTCTTCTATTAACCAAAAAATCTACGAATTGTAGACTTACATTCATTACCTGGACCCATTGTAGAGTTGCACCATTCGACGGTGGATGTTGCATCTGTCAAATTTGCACTGTCCTTATATTTCAACTCTTGTCATGCTACCATCATGCTCCCCTTTTCCATGCCCATCCTCAAAGAAATTCCATATATGTTGAACACCACTAAATATATGCATCATACTCAACTAATAGAATATTTGTGAATTCTTAAATTGTGACGCACAATCATCTAACCATATGATACGCTGATCAAACATGATGTTCCTACTACTCAAAGGACCATAGAACATTTGAAAGAAACCTTGCACAAACTCTGTAGAATGTGTGTGATCATCACTAATATAAAAATGAAACTCCCTCAATATGTTTCTATCTTCCTTTGTACTATTGGGTGAATGAATGAATGATATATGCACAAATATAGCAACCTAAGTGGAGTTATAGTACTGTGATTGAACCTTATTCTATGGTTGTAGTGTATAATTCTCTGCAAAGTCTATAATTGACATGATTGTACAAAGAGGAAATGTGTCCTTGCATAACTTGAATTACAAGTCCAACCATCGAGCTTTGTGTGTATGCCTTGCATACTCATAAACTATCTTTTATTGAAAAATAAGCATAAATGTAGATACTGGTATTTCTTCACTCATCAATTCACACCTTTTTGCTTCTTTACCATCTTTTAGATTGTATGCCACTATCTTATATTTCCCAAAAGGTACTAATTCATTTCCAATTGCATGTGCATTATCCTTGTGTACAGAAGTTCTCAACATTGCAAACCACCGCAACTATCACATTTTCCATCCAAACATGACATCTTATAAAAAACTTGTCCATACTATTTCATAAAAAATGATTGAAATGAAATCTCTTGCCAATTTAGGTGGAGCCTCTATCGTAGGCTCTTGCAAAACTTTGTTAGTGTGCAAAGATACACATATTTGTCGATAAACATCATAACACAGAAAATTCCATGTGAACTTTAAACAACAAGTTGTGTGTGAGTGATTTATTTTGACATAAAAAGATTTTGCCATTTCAAAATACCTTTTCAACTAATTTGAATTTGAGAATAAGTAGCTACAAATTTGGAGAAAAATTGTGTTTGAGTCATATCTAAAAAATGCTTTGGATGTGGCTCATGGTTTTGACAACCAATTCTCCTTCTTACAACATCCCTTTTATTAGGAGATACTCTTATTTTATTTCTCCAAAACTCCTCAACTAAGGATTTTAAGGCTTCAACTATGGCTTGATATTTCCATGGGAGTCTATCAGAAAATGCCCATAGTTCATTGCTATTCAGTTACTCAATTCTTTAATGCCTCCCAACAACTTTTATCAATGTTTTTCTATTTATATTTAGTGCTTGACTTGTTTTTCTTATCAAGCAAGATTTCTTTGTTTGATTGCTCACAATAGTTGATGTAATGATACGTCATGTAGCATTACTATATTTGGTGCATGAGGTGGAACCAATGATTGATTATATTTCTTACAATAGATTTTTCACTATTACCACTTGATGTTCTTAGGCCAAGAATCTTCATGGTTGGCCTAAACTTAAGATTTTTCATCATCTCAAAAAACAATTAACATTTTCCAGTTTCACTTATGTTTTCAATAAACAGATTCCATATCTTATTTACATTTCTTCTACAAGTACATTCAAGAATCTTACCAATCATTGGTTTTAGAATATTCTCATCAATTTCAATAAAAAACTTAGGCTTTTTATGCAAAATTCTAGGAGGTGTTCTCAATGGAAAACTTGAATCACAAGATAAATTTTGGTCACTCAACACTTGATCAATTGGTGTATCATCTATATTCACATTTGCAAATGCATCATCATTTTCAATTGGTGATTGAACATTTTCTATAATATCAATTTGAGATGGCAAAGATGCATTCGATTTCTTACTTGCATGCAATTTTTTCATTCATTCCCTTTGTTTCTCCAAATCTTTCTCTCCTGGATGCTTCATCATCCAATTCAATCAACAAATATGGTTGACCTTCATTTGTGGAGTTCAATTTCTTATTGTCATGAAGTTGTTTCATTCATTCTTTTTTCTTTGCATTCTTGGCTTCACACTCCTTTGGTGTTAGAGGTTCTGGTCATTTCGTTGGTGTTGTATTGAATTGTATATCAATCTAAAACAATGGTCAAAAGAACAAAAAAATATCTGATAATTTATCAAGTTATAATACAAAACATGCACAATTACAATGTTTGTGTCAATGTAAGACAAAAAACTAGTTAATTTGTTCAATCAAGTGTTGCAATCCCTCAAAACATGAAAAAAATAATTTTCAATATCATATTTGAATTTCAAACATGTAATTAATATCTTGTAAATCGAAACAAGAACAAAAAGTGCTCCAATTTTGTCAACCAATGATGGGAGAACCTCAAAAGCATCAACAATCTCTTTCAATGTTAGAAAAAGTGCAGAACAAGGAATAAAATAGAGCACGTGCACTGAAAATCATGTGACATGCCTTTTTGCAGGCCGTGAGTCATCATTTTAGCTAGTTTAAAACATGGTCGCATTATAACGCGAGTGCGTTTTAAACTAGCTAAAATATTGACTCGCATCCTCTCTTCTACTCTTTTAGAAACTCTCTTTCTCTCTTTCTCTCTTCTATGCTCTCCAAACTCTCTTTCTCTTTCCCCTTAAGAAAACTACGAAGGTTTTGTAGAGGAACTACTTCCTATGCTTCATAGGTTCTAGTGGTTCTTGGTAAGAATTAATAGATAGTATAGAACTACTTGTGTGATCCCAAGAGTCATATTAGCCTTTATGGACCAACTTATTGGCACATTCCAAGAAGTGATAGCATGAAAACTCAAGGTTACCTACTAATGGCCAACCTTCTGTTAAATTCCAACCATAAACTTATCCACTAAACATGGACAGGGAAACAATAACACTTTATATCTAGCATCTATCATAAAACACAGAAAACTCATTCAAAATGCTCAACACCACAAAGCTAAGAGACAAGAACTCAAAATCAACAGGTTTATATAGAGAATGAAACTTGGTTCTTTTATTATCCTTCACTCTCAAAATAGTTACAAGCATGTTGCATTACAAAATAAAACATAAACATGATACTATTCGGCCTTCACAATCGAACTGTTCTATCTACAGTCCAAAATGACTCTAACCTCTATCTTCATCTCCCGTCCTTCTGTCTCTCCTGCTCTTCAACTAGTTGCCAATGATTTCTGCCCACATATCCTATTCAGACTTGCTTCATTCTTCTGTTCCAGGTCTCATTATCTACACCACTGCTATCGTTCGACCTCTCACTTGACCTTGTTCTTCACAAATATACTCAGACCACCTCCAACTAGCATTTAACTCCTATTTGGTCCTTGATTATTTGGCCTTCGGCCTTCTTTCTGCATTGGCCTATTGTCGACCTTCTCTACACATTATAACCCTCTCCTTTCTTGGCCTTCCCTATTTGACCTCCTCCCTCTGTCTTCTCTGTCGACGCCCCCCTTCTTATTCTTCCTTTGGCCATTCTTAAATCTCTTCTAACTCTCAATAAATCCTCACTCCCATGATATCTATGTCTTCTAGTCATTCCTTCCATTTGTCTTATGACTATTCGCTGCCCCCTGCCAATTCCTCTAACTGTCGGTTATAATAATAGTTTGAAATCTAAAGGATTCCCTTCGAAAGAGTACCTGTCACTCAGCTGGATTCTTAAACTAACCTTTCAGTGACCGCTAATGAACAACTGTTGTTTATTCTTCTTCTCACATGGTGATAGGAACCTACCTTATTCTCTAACAGTTTCTCTTCCAAAACTCCCTTCATAGTTGTTTCCCACTAACTTCAAACTCTCCATATTCGACTGCCATGCTGCATAAATCTAGGAGGAATGGTTTCCCAATTCATAACCGTCATTAAAATGGAACTCTTCTCCAAAGCATTCGATCTAATGATGGGAAATCATTCACATCGACACCACAATATGACACAATGTCTATAACTAAATTCAATTCAACAATCATCTTCCACAACACATAAAGCTCTTGGCCCAAATGTGACAAGAAGATACACCAACAACACACAAACCACCGAAACTCTATAGAAATCCCAAAACCAAACAAAAATTCAAAACCAAAAATTAAGATGGAGATCAATGCCCCTGCATTAGACTCCCCAGGGGACAAAATTCATGTGCTCCTACACATGCGTCATTACTCAAAACTGATTCACTTGCCTTCTCTTCTTCCACTTCTTCCAACATCTTAATGCTACTACTACTAAATTCCTCCCATACTGTGGTCCATTATTCGACTCTTCACTCATGAAAACATTTATCCCCTTCATCATCCTCTTTTGATTTTCCACAACACCAAACATCTTTTCCAACCACCCAACATCCAAGACTAACTACTGCCACACTATAACATTATCAACTTCATTATTTACACCTCCACTCACAAAATTGTTTATTTAATTTGCCTCAATGTCTACAACAATTTATTTATTTTTAGTCATAGCCTCCATCTGCACATTTGTCACTACTCCACTTGTTTGTACACCTCTAAGCTTGCCATTCCACTCCTCTTCAATTGTTGCATATTTTGCCCATAAATCCTCTCCTTTGTCATCGATTGCTGTTCCTTTTTCCATGCCCTTTTCGGCAAGATCTTCCTCTTCTTTCTCTTGCTTATCTTCTCCACCTTGGACCTTGACTGTTCCAATATATATAGTCCCCCTTTTTGCTGCATTCTTATTCAATTTCCTCCTTGTGTCCTCTTCTTCATGAAGGTTATTATTTTCTACATCTGTTTCAATAATTCTCCCCATTTTTACATCTGCATTATCCTTTCTTGCTTTTAAATTTGCTACACACTCTTGCCTTTGGAGACTCATCTCCAATCCTCCTCCATTGATGAGTTAAATTTGTTTTTGCTCCTTTCATCCTTCTGATTCTACCTATATTCTTTCCCTCCTCTTCCGATGTTTTCTTCTCCTTCCACCTTTCTCATCCATCTTCCTCCACACTTCCATGTCATATTCATACATTTCATTTAAAGCCTCACAATTATCTTCATCAAAATTAAACAACTAACCTTTCACCTTGCTAGAACTATGCCTCTTCTCCTCTAATCCTGCTGCATGCCCTTGATCTTTATTCTCTTTTTCATCCTTTACCATGACTCCTTGTTCTAGGGGCTGGTTCTTCTATTCATAATTCCAACTCTTGAACATTGTCTTCTTATCACCATCTTCTCTTATTGCTGTCCCATGCTTCACTATCCTCACTTTACTTGTCATATTGTTGGACTACTGTCCCTTTATTGCTACACTCATTTTGCTTAAGCCATGCTCTGGTTTCAACCCTAATTCACCATCTATAGGCCTCCTTGCTTGCCAACTTGTCCTAGATTCAGGTTTCCACTTAGTTTGCAACACATGTTCCCCACTTTGCACCTTCTTGTTAGTACAAACATAATCAAAAGTATCAATCTCCCTATAATTTAACCACTGCCCTTTATCATTCTTTTCCTTTTGCCAACAAGGAACTATATAGCCATAATTCACTAATTTACTCTTCTCCTTTCTAACTTGTAGGGTTACATTCCTATTTTCATTTGCATAAACAAAATCATCACCAAAACTCACTTTTACCTCTTCATTGGTCTTTTGTTCCAAATTGTTGACATTTTTGGCTTTGTGTCTTGCCACCTCTTCCTCTTCACAGGGTTTCCTCCTTTCTTCATTAGCTCTCTCTTCATCTTTAGGTACCTTGCAATGTACCCCTACTACAATCTATCTTCTTTTCTCTATTGCTGCAACTTGTCCTTTTCTGCTCTTATCTTCCTCTCCATCTACGGGCTCCCTTCTTGCCCTTTCTCTTTTTGTCTCCAAAGGCTTGTTCTTATTCTTCTTCATACCTGCATCCACACTTTCAAACAAATCAATAGAAAATGCATCAAGAGACCAGAATGTCTCTTCAGGTGCCTCTTCCATAGACACTATCTTCTCTTTTTCTTGAAGTGCTCCTTGCTACACTTTGTCTTTTCTCTTTTCCTTGTTGTCTTTAATGAGGATTTTCCCCTTCTCTTCTTGTCCACTTACTACAATCACCACTTTATCAGGGAAATAAATCCTTTCCAAAATAATCATTCTTCTTGCAATCTCTTCCAATCCCTCTTGGTATTTTCTACTTTCCACTCCATCCCAATATCTTTCCCAAAATGGGATTATGACGGGTCTCCTTACACTAATACCCATCTTTTCATTACTACAACAAAATCTCTTACCTTCCACAACTACCCTCTACCCAACAATGACCCTAGAAGATGTTACTCTCAAAACCCCCTCTACCCACTCTCTCTTCGTGGAGGAAGTTATACACCTTTTACGTAGTTTATCTTTTTTGGAGGATAGCAGTTACAAGCCCTATCTCATGCCTGCAACAACAAATGCTCTCATGTCTACTTCTTTCGTAACTCTATCAACTCTCTCATTCTTCTGCATGCTTTTCACCATGCCAGTGATCTTCTTCCTCTATCCTTTACCCAGTCTTATGGGTTCTTCAACAACCTGTCAATATGCAAACACAGATAATACTCCAAGATTCTTTTGAACACCAAACTACCACAACCTATAACAAACCTTGACCACCCAGATCTTGTAGGGCTCTGGTTCTGCTCCAAAACCTATCAAAACATTGACCCATATACTCTTACGAGCATAACTGATTCTTTACCCAAACATTTCTTTGTAACTCTCCACTTCTCTTCCCAGACCTTTTCTGGGCTCTGATACCACTTGATAACATGAAAACTCAAGGTTGCCTACTAATGGCCAACCTTCTGTCAAAATCTAGCCAAAAACTTATCCACTAAATAGGGACAGGGAAGAAATAACACTTTATATCTACCAGCTATCATGAAACAAAGACAACTCATTCAAAATGCTCAACACCACAAAGCCAAGAGATAGGAACCCAAAATCAACAGGTTTATACAGAGAATGAGACTTGGTTCTTTTATTATCCTTCACTCCCAAAATAGTTACAAGCATGCTGCATTACAAAATAAAACATAAAAATGATACTATTTGGCTTGCACAATCATTATATTTTATCTACAGTCCAAAATGACTCTAACCTCTGTCTTCACCTCCCGTCCTTCTATCTCTCCTGCTCTTCAACTGGTTGCTAATGATTTCTGCCCACACATGCTATTCAGACTTGCTTCAATCTTTTGTTTGAGGTCTCACTATCTACACCATTGCTATCGTTTGACCTCTCACTTGAACTTGTTCTTCACAAATATACTCAGTTCACCTCCAACTGACATTTAACTCCTATTTGGGCCTTGATTATTTGGCCTTCGGCCTTATTTATGCATCAGCCTACTGTCGGCCTTCTCTACACATTATAACCCTCTCCTTTCTTGGCCTTCCTTGTTTGACCTCCTCCCTCTGTCTTCTCTGTCGACGGCCCCCCCTTCTTATTCTTCCTTTGGCCATTCTTAAATCTCTTCTAACTCTCAATTGATCCTCTCTCCCATGATATTTATGTCTTCCAGTCAGTCCTTCCATCTATCTTATGATTGTTCGCTGCCCCTTGCCAATTCCTCTATCTGTCAGTTATAATAATGGTTTGACAGCTAAAGGATTCCCTTCAAAAGAGTACCTGTCGCTCAACTGGATTCTTAAACTGACCTTTCAGTGACCGCCGATGAACAATTGCTATTTATTCTTCTTCTCACGTGGCGACATGAACCTACCTTATTCTTTGATGGTTTCTCTTCCAAAACTCCCTTCATAGCCATTCCCCACTAACTTTGAACTCTCCATATTCGGATGCCATGCTGCATAACTCCAGGAGGAATGGTTTCCCAATTCATAACCATCGTTAAACCATAACTCTTCTCCAAAGCATTCGATCTAATGATGGACAATCATTCACATCAACACCACAAGATGACACAATGTCTATAACTGACTTTGATTCAACAATTGTCTTCCACAACACATAAAGCTCCTAGCCCAAATGTGACAGGAAGATACACCAACAACACACAAACCACCCAAACTCTACAGAAATCCCAAAACCAAACAAAAATTCAAAACCAAAAATTAAGATGGAAAGCGATGCCCATGCTTCAAGAAGTCATGGATGGGGAAACTTATATAGAATGGAGTGATGTTGGTCTTAGAATCTAATGAGATAGAAAGGGGCTTGATGAGGGACAAATTCATGGATGAGAAAACTTAGATAAGGGAGTAGGGTTCTAATTTAGGGGTACTTACTGATTGGGGTACTCATAGCTCAATTATAGTTGCTACAAAAGCAACCCTTGTAAGCCAAGTTTTAGGCCATATGGCACTTGCTTCTCCTTACAACTCTAGAGATGATCGACTATGTTGTTGTTGGTGTTTCCTTTAGGTTTAGAGTCAAATGATGGTTCCTTTCATTTTTAAGGACCCAACCAAGAATTCATTACACTTGAGCCTCAACCTCTTGGATTGTGACTAGAATGAGTTGTTCCAAATTTTCTAAACAAAATAGAAGATGTGACCAAAGGGGTGTATATTCAATTATTGGTTGCATAATATAAGGGATGAGACATCCCTTCAAAATGAACTAACTCATAGGAAACTTTCAGTTAACTGGTTCTATTATACCTAGTTGTGCTTTCCAAGATTAGAACTTGGTGTGAAGCCTACACCATGATGTGTGCATTAGAGGCATATTTTTCTTGAAGTTCCTTAGAGAATTGTTCATTAACTATTGTTGCTTTAGGTTTATACCCCTACCTAGATTGTGCCTCATGCATAGTTAGTAAGTATGATGTCGCATGCCCAAATCTCATAGGTGTCTCTAGTGCATTGATGTGTAGAGTTGAGATCCATTATGCTTCTTTTTGTTTGGACTACTAATCAAAGAGGTTATTGATCTCTTCATCCATCACATGTTCATAGATAAGAGTCATTACTATTTGATTTTGCACTGGTAACACCACCATGCTTAAATATTTGTATTAGACCATGTCACCATTTCCTTAGCTCAATCTTCTTGGTTTGAAGCTTATGATCAAATTTATGGCCAAGGTTGTAGTCTTCTTGTATCTTGTAGAAGTAGTAATCCTCTATAAGAGGATTATGTTTTATTGATTGGGTCACAATAATGACCGATACCTTGTTTTCACATCTAGTGTTAGTTGCTAAGGCTAGTCTTGGAAATTGGAGCATCTTCCATAATGTTGTGGAGAGCTTTGATTTATAGTTATATTTAGTTGAAGGAAAACTCTTTCCCACCTTGATATTGGAATTGTCCTATGAATCATTTCTCTACAAATCACTATTTGATTTTGACGAGAGATTGGAGAGCATGTCCTAGAAGAAATAACTATATAATTACATTTCAACACAAGTGAAAGGATCAAATTTATAATAGAATCCTATAAATCATAACCTTCTTAATGTTGGTGCCAAACTCATGGTCTAGGATGTCATGCTATCACATAAGATCTATTGTAACTATGAATGTAGTGCATCAAATATGTAATCAAGTGATGGCCCAAGATAATCCCTACACTCAAATCTCCATGTGGTTGGTGAAATAAAACTTGTCTGTACTAGAGGGACAAATGCAACCTTGTATCTACATGGGTGAGTCTCTTTCTACCTATCCCCTCTCTCTCTCTCTCCATTCCTCTACATCTCAATCTATCTCCCTATGTCTCTGGACATATATTCATCTCTTTCCTATCTCTATCTCTCCCCATATCCCTATGTCTTAATCTATTCTTCTCTACCTCTCTCTCTATCTCTATATATTTCCCTCACTCTCTATCTCCCTATCTCTGCTGTCTATCCATTTGTATCTCTATCTCCCTATTTATTTATCTTTCTCCCTCTATAGATCCCTTTGTCTATCTCAACCCCCTCTCTCCTTCTCCTTGTCTCTATCTCCATCTATCCCTCTCTATCTCTTTATTTTCCCCTCTTTACATATTCTTCCCTCTCTAACTCTATCTCTCTCCCTCTCTTTGTCTTGCTCTCTCTATCAACACCTGAGAGAGAGAGAGAGAGAGAGAGAGAGAGAGAGAGAGAGAGACGACGACGAGAGAGAGAGAGAGAGAGAGAGAGAGAGAGAGAGAGCGAAAGAGAGAGAGAGAGGAGAGAGGAGAGAGAGAGAGAGACGAGAGAGAGAGATGCATAAAAAGAATTTTAACTGCTTAAAAATGCACTCACGTTATAACGCAAGCATGTTTTTGACTACTTTGGGAAATTCTAACCCTAGGGTTGGATTTGCCTTGGGCATCCAACCAAAGGTTTGGAGGTACTTTTTGGATTCCAAAGATGTATTTTCAACAAAAGTTATAAAATTCAACAAATATTCTCTCTCTTTTCCTCCTCCTCCGTTGTTGTTGTTGAGAGAGAGAGAGAAAGAGAGAGAATATTTGGTTGAATTTTATAACTTTTGTTGAAAATACATCTTTGGAATCCAAAAAGTACCTCCAAACCTTTGGGTTGGATGCCCAAGGCAAATCCAACCCTAGGGTTAGAATTTCCCAAAGTAGTCAAAAACATGCTTGCGTTATAACGTAGAGTGCATTTTTTAAGCAGTTAAAATTCTTTTTATGCATCTCTCTCTCTCTCTCTCTCTCTCCTCTCTCTCTCTCTCTCTCTCTCTCTCTCTCTCTCTCTCTCTCTCTCTCTCTCTCTCTCTCTCTCTCTCTCTCTCTCTCATTCATAAAAATCATATATTCATTAAAAATTAACAGAAAAATCAAGCATAATCTACATGGTGTTAGCTAATTTTCCATTGAAGCGATTTATCAAATACTTAAAAAAAGTTGACATTTTAGGGGAGCACACCAGACACTATGTTATATTATTTGACAAAAATAGGAGCACTTTGTGTGCTCCCGCTATTTGAACCTCTTAATCTCCACCATTTTTAGAAAAAAATAGCAGTTTAGAAGCTAGATTCCGAGCACTACAAAACTTGTTCTTAACACATCTTCTAATTTTGAGTGTGACTATCTTCAATTTCTCATCTAAGATTAGTTTTTACTGATTTCAAAAAAAAAGTGGCTACTTTTAACCCCCTTTTGGTCCCCATTTCCATGCACTTACCCAATGGTCTTTGAACAAGCTATGCCCTCCACTTCACATCTATGTGTGTGGTAGAAGTTTACTCTATATTAAGACTCTTAATACACTTATCAACTAGTAACATCTTGACCCACAAAGATAATTGTGTTAACAACTTGTGCCAAGTAGAGGTGGGAAACTTGCGTAATGCTTCCTCTCTTGAATTGTATGTGGAAACTATGAATTATAATATGTAGCTATCAAATAGCTCTTTTGAGAAGAGTGTGAATTGAATGCATCCAAATTGTGTCTATTTATAGTCCCACAATATTTCATGTAGTCCATGCTATCTCCCGATGATACTCCTTGTGATATTTGATTGAGGCCAATAATTACTCAAAGATATGTTTTGGAAACTCAACTCAAAGTTTCTAGTATAGTGGATCAAAAAGTATAGCCTCTTGTCAACTCCTAGATGATGTATTAGTAGGTTCTTATGCTTGTATAAACCCTTCCACATTTTATGTAAACTACCTCTAAATGTCTACATGTGTAACCTACCAAGGCATGCATATAAATCAACTCATAAGTTGTTAGAGGGTCCTAGTGACAAAACCAAATGTTAGTCATAATTCTCCTACTTACCAATGACCTAGGCTAAGCACTTAATTAACTCCTATGCACCAACATTTCAATTAACATACAACTTAATCGAGACACACTAGGGTTGTAGAACCCTCTAATTAACTTGTGTAGTGTTAATTATATTACACAAAACAATATGAGATAAATAATAATTCACAAATAACAATACTTAGTCCTTACCAACATACATTATTATATTTAGCATAACCACAATGCTCACATCATATTCTTAGCATCTTTAAAAATAATTACATTGGGGTTTATAGAGGCGTGTGTCCCCAAAAATGACTCAATCTTTCTTAGGAATCTTTAAAGCAACTTTAGCCTTATCCTATGAGTAGTATGAAATTCTCGTAAAAGTTAGCTAACACTCATTTCTTAAAATCCTAATTCTTCTATTTTTGTCCTTGGCTCACTTTCTTCTATTTCTAGTGCATGCTTAATCAATTCAAATTATTACAATATGGTGTCAACAATGATGTTACTTGGCATCTATTTATGGTGTTTTCTACAACATACTTACCTACTATGGCTTCTAATGTGTAATGCCCCAAGATTTAACATAAGACATTAATGGTTTAAATGAATGGACGACCAATTTTTGTGTGATACAATTGTGACACAAACATGTCACAATGCACACCTACACACTAGAAGTATCATGAAATAATGCAAAAATTCTCGTAGTGTGTGATGCCAATGCACATAGCATTATTGCCCATTTAGAAGAATTACACACTATCACATGATGACCTTATCACAATGACCATATGAGAGGGTAGAGTTCCCTCTAATTGTAGTGAAAGGGTAAAATATTGTAATCCCCATATCTCATGAATGAATAAGACACAAATGTGGATGAACCCTACTTTCTTAGTCCAAATAAATGTGAGCATCATTCAGTCAAACAAAATCTACCAAGATCACACTCACACATCCTAAATGATGTGGAAATGACATAAAAACACAAGGAATGCCCAATTGGGAGGTCAAATGTAAGGTGAGTCACTATCTGAACATAGTCTTGAAAGAGTACCTATTTTCTCCTAAGGTATGAACTTCAACACAAATAAATCATAGCTCACAAAGGACATAAAATATCACGAAACCAAGAAGATAGGCATTCAAGGTAAATCCTAGGGAGAACCTTTATTTATGATTTTTTTTGTAAACAATTGGCAACTAACCCCTATACTAGGATTGTCCCTTTTGGTTCAATTTGCCCATGTTTATTGTCTTGAATTGACTAGGTGATTTGGGAGTCACCCCTAGTGTCATAACCCTGACTTCGCAACTAGTCATATTATTTTAACTTGATTAAATTATTTAATCAATTAGTTATTTCAAGTATTATTTTCTAGTAGTTAGGCATTATTTTATTATTACTTAGATTGATTTATTCTATACATGAATAATGTATTCCTTTGTGCATGTCACGAACCTACTAAATAATTTATATTTGATGAGTTTAATATTTATGGTAGTAGATTCAATTGTCTTACTCTATGAAGATTTTATGTTGATATTCTTGCATGCCTAGTTAGAGTTTATGTGATGTTATATAAGTGGCCACCATAGTTTCTTTTAAATTTAAAATAAATATATATTTTTTGGATTTAGGCAATGTTGTAAAAATGACCATCTTAGTTAGTTTAAATTTAAAAAGAATATATATGTATTTAGATGAATATAGGTATTTAATTTTTATTAAATTTAAGCAAATAAACATGATTGAATGTCAAATATAAATTACATTTTGCTTCTAGTACCATGCTCAACAACTTGCTATAGTGATACATTAATGTGTTTTTTTTCCTTTTTAAGCTCCTCAAATCTTTATCTTCGTTTAAAAAAATACATGTTGGCAATCTATATTTATTTACGTGGCTAGATCTTGGAAGGGGTTATCTTTTCTTCTTTCCCTCTTAGGTTATACTAAATGTTATCACGTGAAATTACACCTTGCTTGAAGCCTGTTCAAGCATTCCAATGACACAATGGGATTGATCTCAAGGTGTGGGACCTTACAGACGAGATCAAACCTCCAGAGAAGGCTAGTTCCTCTTTCTGAGCTTAAGGCTCAGAGAATTAAAACTAAATCTAATGCTACACTCATGGGGAAAAGGGGAAGAAGGAATACTAGAATATAAAAGAGGTGATGCACCGGATTTATAATGTGTTTAACTATGTTTGAATTAACACAACAATGAATTCAAGATTGTAAAAGGCTCACGCAGACTCATATAAGCTACATAGAGGTTCGATAGAGAATTAGAGATACGAAAGGGACCATTTTTTCCCATAATACCAGCATCTAATTCTCAAATAAACACATAATAAAACTTAAGAGAGAGGCAAAATAACAGTTTGTATTAGTCATGAAGGCTAGAAAGCCATTACAAAGCAGAACAATTTGCTGTAGGAGAAAGAGATGCAAAATAATCAATTACATTCATTGGTGAACCAAACTAGAAGACATCAAAGGCCTAGCTATAGGCACATTACATCAAATTCTACTGGTTCTTGCAATCACATTACAAGATCCGTGACAATAAATTATCAAGCTAGCATAACCGCCTAGAACAACAGCTAACCAACAACATGTTGCAAGTATGAGGTGAGCCATTGTTGTCATTGATGTCAACATACTCATACTGCATTGACAAGAAGGATTTGATGAGCTTTGTGCTGAGGATATTGAGAAAATTAGCCTCAGTCAGGAACAGTGAAGAACAGTGATGAGAAGAAGGTAAATATACTGTATAGGATGAGAACCGGAGGATGCGGATTAAAGGGTTAGTAGATATGAGTCTTGAGATGCTACAGTTAAGATTTCAGAGGTCCGCATGAAGATCTGAAGGAGTTATGGCTGCCGGTATAGAACCGGGTCCGGCAAGTATCCGGAGGTGACAGAGGATCACAAAAAGGTCCGGTGAGGTCCGGAATTGTATTATCATAATCTGCGGATTGGAAGGAGTGTTTTAGATGTCCTTGTGATGTGTCATCCTGATTTGTGTGTGATTTGGAGGTCCGGAAGTACCTCTTGCATTATGACAGTGACGACAGACTGTGTTCTTGAAGTTCCGGATGAGGAAGACAAGAGATCCCAGTAAGCAGAGAAAGTGCGGATGTATCCGGACATTCAGACAGACTTGTGAAGGTTCCTGAATCATGTTAGGTTGTGTTGTTGGTCCGCATTGATGGTAGAGCCCGGAATTGAAGTTATTCTTCCGGATGAAGTTATTGCTCTGTTTAGCCGACCGGATGTGTTATTCATCTTGCGGATACTCCTATGGTTGTTTGCCGACTTAGATGCTTGTTCCTAAGTCGATGTCTTGTATAAATAATGATTTGTGAATTCATTTCAGAAAAGGAGTATGGAGATGTGCAAGGTGTAGCGAAGAAAGGTGCGGAAAGCAGAGCAGAGATTGTTGGGCTTAATTGGAACTGATCCGGACATGGTAGAAGATGTCATTCTCCAGTTCAAGACTGTGATTTTTATCACTCTGTAGACAGTGTGTCTCCTTGTAGGCAGTGGGCCTCTTTGTGAGCAGTGTGCTCGGGCAGTGAGCCCTTATTGCATGTGCCATTCATTTTTCCTTATTCTTCTAACAGAGAATAATTCTTGGTTAATCACCCCGTGGTTTTTCCCTTAACCGGGTTTCCACGTCAAAATCTTGGTGTTCAATGTGTTGATGCTTATCTGTTCTTGTGTTTATATATTGTGCTTCCATGAATGATTATTTGATATGCTGCTAACTAACAACAGAGAATTAAGTGTTTGAAAGAGAACAAGTTCTATACAACTGATTCACCCCCCCCCCCCTCTCAGTTGTATGCCCTAGATCCAACAATTGGTATCAGAGCTAAGTTCCTCTGATAGGAGCTTAACCGCTTGAGGTGATCCAGGATGTCGTCATACAAGAAGGATAGTCCGAAGTTCGATGGAACCAACTTCACTCTCTGGAAAGGTCGCATGAAGTGTCATTTGGAATGTATGGGAAAAGCATACCTGGCTATGATTTCAAAACCATATATACCCCCACAAGGTGGTCCGACAACTCCTGATGAAACCACAGAAGCTGAAAACAATCTGCGGACCAAGGAAGCTCTTCTAAGCGCATTAAATGACTCAGATCTCTCGAATGTCATTGACTTACCAACTGCATATGAGATCCTAACTAAACTGGAACTTCTGTATGAAGGAGATGAGTTCGTCAAAAGTGCAAGGTTGCAAAGTCTGAAAGGGAAATTTGAAAGATTGAAAATGAGAGATGATGAAAACATTACTACCTTTATGCCAAGAGTAAATGAGCTGGTATGTGGAATCAGAAATGCTGGTGGAACTCTAGATGAAAATGAGATTGTCTGCAAAATCCTAAGATCCCTTCCTGCTGCCTACAAAATCAAAGTTGCTGCCATTGATGAATTCAGAGCCCACACAACTGTCACAAGAGAACAATTGGCTGGCAAACTAGCTGCATTTGAAATGACCGAGTTTGGAGATGATCCACCCAAGACTGAGTCTGCTTTTAAAGCCAGTGCCTATGTGAAAGGCAAACAGAGATTTGATCCGGGTGAAAAATCATCAAGGAAAATGTCATGGTATGATCAAGCAAGAAGAGACATGGAAGAAGAAGAAGCAGAAACAGCTCAACTTGAAGCCCTCATTGCAAAGAGATTGCCAAGAGGATCCGGTAAGTATGAAGGAAAACTACCCTTTAAGTGTTTTAACTGCAATAAGATTGGTCATTTTGCCTCAAGATGTCCGGAGAGATCTGCAAGATCTAATACTCACAGACAAAGGTTTCAAAAGAATTGCTATTATGTTCATGAAGAAGATGACAATGAAGGAGTAACAGATGATGAATCAGATCCAGGAAGCAAATCCGGAAATGAGTGGGTGTTTATAGCCATCAAGGAAGAAGATTCCTTGCTCTCTGAATCTGTCAATCACAAAGTTGTTGAAAAAGCCTTGGCTGCTCAAGTGGAAGAAAAGGATGATTGGGTTATTGACAGTGGATGCTCTCACCATATGACTGGTGACAAGAATAAGTTCTTAGATTTGGAAAGATATGAAGGAGGAATGGTAAAGTTTGGTGACAATTCTGCTGGCAGAATCAGAGGTAGGGGAACTATTTCCTTTGATGGTAAGAGCAAAACAGGTAATGTACTATATGTTGAAGGATTGAAGCACAATCTTCTCAGTGTTGGTCAGTTAGTGGACAAAGGCTATGATCTCCGGTTCAAGAATGGAAAATGCAGAATCTTTACAAGCTCCGGAACTGAAATTGCATCCGGTACTCAGACAAAAGGTAACATCTTTCATCTGGTTGGTTCAAATAAAAGTTGTTTGTTTGTTCAAATTGATCAGAGTTGGTTATGGCATAGAAGAATGTGTCATGTAAATTTTGATAACATCATCAAAATAAGCAATACTCAGGCTGTGAGAGATCTTCCAAAGTTGATAAAACCTACAAACAGTGTGTGTAAAGAATGTCAGTTAGGCAAACAAAGCAGAGTCTCTTTTAAAAGCAAAGATCAGTTTTCTACCGGATTGTTGGAATTAGTACATACTGATCTATGTGGTCCGACAAGAATCAAGAGTCTGCAAGGTGATAGATATTTCATGTTGTTAATTGATGATCATTCCCGGATGATGTGGGTTACCTTTCTGAAAGAAAAATCAGAAGCTTTTGAGAAGTTCAAAATCTTCAAAGCTATGGTGGAGAATCAAACCGGATTGAAACTGAAGTGTCTAAGGTCTGATAGAGGTGGTGAATTTACATCTGGTGAATTCATTGACTTTTGTGAGAAACAGGGTATAAGGAGACAGTTGTCTGCTCCTAGGACTCCACAGCAGAATGGAGTAGTTGAGAGAAAGAACCGGACCATCCAGGAAGCTGCTAGGACAATGATGTTGGAAGCAAATGTTCCTCAAATGTTTTGGAAAGAAGCTATCAGCACTGCAGTCTACACTCTCAATCGAGTTCAAATCAGAAACAACACCGGTAAGACCCCCTATGAACTTTGGTTTGACATCACTCCTACTGTGAAATATTTCAGGGTATTTGGTAGCAAGTGTTATATTAAAAGAGATGAAGATCTAGGAAAGTTTGATGCTAGAAGTGATGAAGGAATTTTCTTGGGCTACTCCACTCAAAGCAAAGCATATCGGTGTTACAATAAGAGATTGAGGAAGATGATAGAAAGTACCAATGTAAAGGTTGATGAAGGAATTGAGAAGCCTTCAAGATTTTATGAATTTGATGAAGATGACCAAGATAGTGTTCAAGGAACTCAATCCTCTCCGGTGAAACAGAGTCAGCCTGATCCGGTAAATCAGGAAGAAGAGTTAGGTTTAAATGAGCCTGATCAAGAAACAGCAGTACTGGATACTCCCAAAATTCCAAGGTATGTAAAACTGAATCACTCTGAAGATCAGATCATAGGTGACAGAAGCAAAGGTGTACAAACTAGAAGGAATATTGCTCAAGATCAGAATGAATGTTGTCTGATTTCAAGGATTGAACCTAAAACAATAAATGAAGCCTGCAATGATGAAAATTGGACCAAAGCAATGGAAGATGAACTGATGCAAATTGAGAAAAATCATACTTGGGATCTTGTTCCCAGACCTAGAGACAAGAATGTAATTGGAACCAAGTGGGTCTTCCGGAACAAACTAAATGAAGCTGGTGAAGTAATCAGAAACAAAGCCAGATTGGTCTGCAAAGGCTACTCTCAAATAGAAGGAATTGACTTTGAAGAGACTTTTGCTCCGGTAGCAAGAATTGAAGCAGTCAGATTACTTCTTGCATTTGCTGCCTTCAAAGATTTCAAGGTATATCAGATGGATGTCAAGTCTGCCTTCTTAAATGGTGATCTGGAAGAAGAAGTCTACATTGAACAACCGGATGGATTTCAATTGTCTGATAATAATGATATGGTCTGCAAGTTGAAGAAAGCTTTGTATGGATTGAAGCAAGCCCCAAGAGCATGGTATGAAAGGTTGGATAAGCATCTTGTGCAGATTGGATTCAACAAAGGTACTGCTGACAGCAACTTATATTTCAAAATTGATCATGAAAACATTCTGATTGTTGAAGTGTTTGTGGATGATATCATTTTTGGAGGAAGAGATAGTATGTGTAAAACTTTTGCAAATCAGATGAAAAGTGAGTTTGAAATGTCTATGCTTGGTGAAATGAATTTCTTCTTGGGTCTGCAAATTACTCAAACAAAAGAAGGGATCTTCATTTCTCAGACCAAATATGTGAAAGAATTGTTAAAGAAATTTGGTATGGAAGACTCAAAGCCTATGAACACTCCTATGGCAACCGGATGTAAGTTAAGCAAAGATGATGATTCTCCAAAGGCAGATCAGACAAAGTATAGATCAATGATTGGTGGATTGTTGTATCTCACTCAAACTAGACCAGATATAATGCAAGCTGTTGGTCTTGTGGCAAGATTCCAGGCTGATCCTAGAGAATCTCATGTTATGGCAATCAAAAGAATTTTTAGATACTTGAAAGGGACAGTTGAGTATGGTCTATGGTATCCTAGAGATCCGGATTTTTCTCTTCATGCTTACACAGATGCAGATTGGGCAGGAGATGTGGATGACCGGAAGAGCACTAGTGGTGGAGCATTCTTTTTGGGGAAGAGATTGGTTTCTTGGCTAAGCAAGAAACAAGATGCAATATCTCTGTCTACAACTGAAGCAGAATACATTGCAGCAGCAGGTAGTTGCACTCAAATCTTGTGGATGAAGCAGATGCTAAGAGACATCAAAGTTGAATATGAGAAGCCTATTACAATTTTCTGTGATAATTCAAGTGCAATTAATATTTCCAAGAATCCGGTATTGCATTCTAAGACTAAGCACATATCTATCAAATTTCACTTTTTGAGAGAACAAGTAAACAAGGAAGAAGTCAGATTGGAGTATGTTCCCTCCAAGGATCAGATTGCAGATATCTTTACAAAACCTCTTCCCAAGGACTCTTTTGAATATCTCCGGGAGAAGTTAGGGGTCATGGCCCCTCCGGTGATGAACTAAGATGCACTGATGTGCATCAGTCCGGTGGCTATCACAGTCATATCTTGTGATCCGGACTAATGGGGAGCTGCAACTAAGGGGGAGCAGCTGGTATTATTCTGATGCATGAGATTTGCAAGTATGAGCCCTTTGCCATTGATGTCAAAGGGGGAGAGAAGACATGTGAAAAACAAGTGGTTGATGATCAAAGGGGGAGCAGCAAAGGAAGACATGTGAAGAGTTGTTGTTGATAGGGGGAGCTGTGACAGAAAAGAGAAGTTCTTGTCTTGATGGTTTTTCACATCATATGTTGCCATCAATGACAAAGGGGGAGATTGTTGCAAGTATGAGGTGAGCCATTGTTGTCATTGATGTCAACATACTCATACTGCATTGACAAGAAGGATTTGATGAGCTTTGTGCTGAGGATATTGAGAAAATTAGCCTCAGTCAGGAACAGTGAAGAACAGTGATGAGAAGAAGGTAAATATACTGTATAGGATGAGAACCGGAGGATGCGGATTAAAGGGTTAGTAGATATGAGTCTTGAGATGCTACAGTTAAGATTTCAGAGGTCCGCATGAAGATCTGAAGGAGTTATGGCTGCCGGTATAGAACCGGGTCCGGCAAGTATCCGGAGGTGACAGAGGATCACAAAAAGGTCCGGTGAGGTCCGGAATTGTATTATCATAATCTGCGGATTGGAAGGAGTGTTTTAGATGTCCTTGTGATGTGTCATCCTGATTTGTGTGTGATTTGGAGGTCCGGAAGTACCTCTTGCATTATGACAGTGACGACAGACTGTGTTCTTGAAGTTCCGGATGAGGAAGACAAGAGATCCCAGTAAGCAGAGAAAGTGCGGATGTATCCGGACATTCAGACAGACTTGTGAAGGTTCCTGAATCATGTTTAGGTTGTGTTGTTGGTCCGCATTGATGGTAGAGCCCGGAATTGAAGTTATTCTTCCGGATGAAGTTATTGCTCTGTTTAGCCGACCGGATGTGTTATTCATCTTGCGGATACTCCTATGGTTGTTTGCCGACTTAGATGCTTGTTCCTAAGTCGATGTCTTGTATAAATAATGATTTGTGAATTCATTTCAGAAAAGGAGTATGGAGATGTGCAAGGTGTAGCGAAGAAAGGTGCGGAAAGCAGAGCAGAGATTGTTGGGCTTAATTGGAACTGATCCGGACATGGTAGAGATGTCATTCTCCAGTTCAAGACTGTGATTTTTATCACTCTGTAGACAGTGTGTCTCCTTGTAGGCAGTGGGCCTCTTTGTGAGCAGTGTGCTCGGGCAGTGAGCCCTTATTGGCATGTGCCATTCATTTTTCCTTATTCTTCTAACAGAGAATAATTCTTGGGTTAATCACCCCGTGGTTTTTCCCTTAACCGGGTTTTCCACGTCAAAATCTTGGTGTTCAATGTGTTGATGCTTATCTGTTCTTGTGTTTATATATTGTGCTTCCATGAATGATTATTTGATATGCTGCTAACTAACAACAGAGAATTAAGTGTTTGAAAGAGAACAAGTTCTATACAACTGATTCACCCCCCCCCCTCTCAGTTGTATGCCCTAGATCCAACACAACAACCTTTTTCATCTTTTCTACATGTATATATAGCATTTTTATCCATCTGTAGCATTAGGAACTAAAAATCAGTCAACTAACCCTACCCATGCCCACACTACATTAAAATCTGGCTTAGAAGCCCTATCATAAGACCTGTAGAAAGGGATGACAACCATGCTCTGCCAAGTCTACAAACTAGCAGAAGTAGATCTCCTACACGCATGGGATGTCAGAAACATTTAGGAATGAAGGTCTGAAATCCTTCCATGGTACCAGCAAGTCCATTTTGTCCCTTCTTGTATAATCACATTGAAGGATTTAACTGTTTCAACTACTTAATTTTGACTTTTCTGTAATATTTGTACTTCAAGTATTAAATCCCTTCTGTAACAACAGAAAATTGTGTCCTTCAATCTTTTACAACACTTTAAAATATTTAAAATTCTCTAAATATTCTAAAGCATTATATTCATTGATTTTCCCTTTTTTATTTTGCCTTATCAACAAAATCTCTCTTTCACAAACTAGACATGTCTCTGTCTCTTCTTTTGCCTTATCGGCAAAATCCCACTTTTGCAAACTACTGAGCCAACTCTCTTTTCTCTAGTCAGTGTTTTTTTTTTTTTTTCAAACTTCTTGGCCTTTGCTTTTGCCTTATTGACAAAATCCTGATTTTGAGAACTAAGCTCACTTTGGCTCTTATCTTCCATTTTACGTTATTGGCAAATCTCCCCGTTCGCGAACTATTCATGTTTTTCTTTGTCTTTCATTTTGCCTTAGCTAATTTTTCCTTTATCTCCTCCATTGGTGAATTATCACTGTTGTGAACTTGGCCTCTTCCTCTTTATCGATAAATCTTGGAAATCACAATTTATTGGCATGTTGTCCTTTTGGCTGATTTCCTGACTAGTTGACCTTCATCACATTTTTGCCTTATTGATGAATTCCCCTTTTTTTGAACCAATCTTTCCTTTGTCTATGTCGTGCTTATCTTTTCACCCTTTCCTGCCTTGTCAGAGAATTGCCTTGTCAGTGAACCTTTGAAAACTTGAACCATGCAGTGAGTTTGAATTTCCCCTGATCCTCCGACGAAGCCTTTTCTTTCCTTGCCTTAGCCATTTGAGCCTTTGATGAAGATTCCCTACCTCCTCACCATCTTCTACTTTTTGGCCTCTCCTTCACTTAGTCAGCGAACCACCGAACCACCGAACCAAAGGTTTGCCAAACTTAAATTTTTTTGACTAAGGCAAAAGAAAGAGCAAAGCACTTAGAAATTTAGGGGGTTTTCCTGGGATTTTACTCCTTCCATTTAGGCTTTCTCAGATCAAATTTCTCTTATGGAAGGAGGGATTTTTGGGATATTTTGACCTGGGCAAAATATGACAACATTTTGGTGACTATGCATGGGTGTTTGCCTGCTAAATACAGGGATCCAATTGCCTTATCAATCCATTGGGCATAGAGTCAAAAGGGAAAATGTAGAAATGAGACCAATATAGAACTAAAACTACCTCCAGAAAACACAAAAACACATAACAAGGCAAACAATCTCCTAATGAGGAAGATGCTTGTGCAAAAGCACTTAGAGGAAGGGAAACCTAAAACAAAAAAAAAACCTACTCTAAATATTTACAAGAATCCCAAAACCAAACTCATAAGTATGCTTTGATATGAATCCCATTCATTGGGATCGGGAGTGATTCACCAGTCAGCTTGGAGAGTTGAAAGGCATTGGCTTGCTTGCAACTGGTGATGATGTAAGGGTCACTCCATAAGGCATTGAATTTGGAATTCCTCCCAGCCTTCACTCTATCTTTATCCCATTTCAACACCAAATCTCCCTCTTGGAAGACTCTATCAACTAATTTTCTATCAAAGGTCCTCTTGACCTGATCTTGGTGGGCTTCAAGGGTCTTCATATCAGCATCCCTTTTTTCTTCGAGCTCCATTAGCTTAGCAAACCTGACTATCATGACATCATTTTCCCCAACTCAAAGGAAGATAATTCAAGTGATAATGGAATCCTTTCTTCCCTTTCATACACCAACATGAAGGGTGAATTACCAATAGCCCTCTTGGGGGTGATCCTATCAGTCCAGAGAGTTGTCTTCAACTTGGAATGCCAAGCTCTTTAATTATCATCCACTGTTCTTTTGATGATCCTGATTAGGTTCATGTTGGTAAACTCAGCTAGGCCATTCCCTTGAGGGTAGTAATTGGATGATGTCTTCAAGTAAATCCCATAGTTAAGTGCCCATTCACTGATTTTGTGCCTACAAAGGCCTTGGCATTGTCAAAGATAATGGTGAATGGAACATCAAACTTGGTAACTATCCCTTCAAGGAAGTTTAAATGGAGGCCTCTGTGGAATCCTTCAATGCAACTGCCTCTATCCACCCAGTGAAATAATTAGTGGATGTTAAAATCCACTTGTGGCTAGCATTGGAAAGTGGATTAATCATCCCAATGAAGTCCAAACCCCACTTGGCAAATGGCTGATCAATCTGAATTGGGTGTAGGGGAAGAGCCACCCGACCTTTGTTTTCTTCCAAATAATGCACATTCTTTACAACTTCTTACCCATCTATGGATGTCTCTGAATAAATTGGGCCAATAATAACCACCCATCATGATCTTAACAACAATTGTTCTTGGAGAATAATAGCCACCAACAGGGCCATTATGAAATTCTTCTAGCACCCTAGAGGTTTGATCTTGTGCAATGCATCTAAGAAGAAATCCATTGATGTCTTTTCTAAACAAGACAACATCAACAAGAACATAAGGGATGGATTGGATCCTAAAATACCTTCTTTTTTCTTGATCTAGTCCATTAGGCCATCTACCTGATTGTAGAAATGTGACCATATCATGGTACCAGTCAGTTGGAGCATGGGAACCGGCTGGCTGTGCTTGCCTAAGGACATAGTCAATGTCATCTCTGTCTTCAGGGTCTGCATCCATCTGCTCACATAGGCCTTTGCCTCATACCAACTTGGTGATGTTGATGTTTACATCATATTCCATTACTTTTGTAATCCACCCAGCCTTGTTTTCATTGATATTTCTGCTCAAAAGAAACTCTTTAATGCCAAGGTGGTTCACCATCAACTGTATCTTGCTATTTGAAAGCATATGCCTAAACTTTTTGAGTGCTTTCACCATAAAAACACTTTTTTTCAGCAAAATCATACTTTATCTCATATTCTTTAAGCAAATGGTTGAAGAAAGCAATTGGCTACTCTAATTTTTCTTCATTCTGCTGTGTTAAAACTGCTGATATGCCCTCCTTGCCTCCAAAGGCATAAAGGACAAAATCCTTCTCATACTTGGGGTTTATCAGTGTAGGAGCCTATGCAATAGCCTTCTTGATAGCTTCAAAACTATCTATGCCTTCCTTTGACCATGTGAATGCATCATTTTTCTTAAGCATGGCAGTGAGGGGTTTTTCTATTGAATCAAAATTAGGTATGAACCTCCTCACGAAATTAATCTTTCCCAAAAAAAATTGTAGGCCCTTCTTGTGACTGGGAAGGGGAAGAGCTAGAATGGTGCTAGTTCTTTCCAGATCAATGGTCAATCCTTCTTTTGAGACTCTATGTCCTAGCAATTTGCCTTCTGGGACAACAAACACACATTTCTTTGGATTCAATGATATGCCATATTCTATGCATCTTTCAAAGACTTTTCTTAAATGACCCAGGTGGTCAGCTGCATGCTTGGAATACACAGTCAAATCATCACGATACACTAAAATAATATCACTAATTAGGCCTTTGAAGGCCAAATCCATTTCTCTTTAGAAGGTTGCCCAAGCATTAGTCAACCCAAATGACATTTTTTGATAAGCCAAAGTACCCCACTTGGTGGTAAAGGTTGTCCTGTATTGATCTGATTCTTTTACAAGAATCTGTTTATAGCCTGAGTAGCTGTCTAGGAGTAAAAACCTTTCATTCCCTGCTACTGTTTAGAGAATCACTCCATGGAAGGGAGTGGATAATGGTCTTTGAGAGAGGCTTTATTTAGGTCTCTAAAGTTCACACACAATCTAATTTCCCCATTTTTCTCCATGACTGGAACTAGGTTAGCCACCCAAGAGGAATGTTTAATCAGATAAATGATTTTGGCCTCTATGAGTTTGGATAGCTCTTTTCTCATTAATGGCTCAATTTTGAGGTTGATTGGCCTTTGTTTGTGGCAGACAGGTTTTGCATTGGGTTCTAAATCAATGGTGTGTTGGATTAAAATAGGGTCAAAGCATTTTAGATCCATATAGTCCCAAGTAATTAAATCATCAAATTCATTACAAAGTTTGACAAAACCTGCCTTTCAGCTTGATCACATACCTTGCCATGTTTTAGGAATCTGTCCTGTGCAATCTCCACCTCTTCATAGTCTTCTTTCTTGTCTGTCATGTTCATTTTCTCCTTCTTTGGTTGATCATCAACACCAAATATGTTTTCCAAAGTAACTAATCTCCTGGGCAACTTGTTGGTCTTCAGATGGATCACCTAATCACCGTATTGTTCTTGCAATATTGACTAGTTCTTGGCAGCAAACTCTGCCTCCTCTTATAGGAAATACATTGTCAAGCACAACAGGCCTCACAATAATCTTCACATGCTGATCTGAGTTTTGCTTGACATTCTGGGGAATGTCAAACTAGGCACCAACTGTAGCCAGCCTATTAGCATCCTTGTTTCTTTGTTTGGACATTGCCTGTATATTGAAGGCATCAAAGTCTTCATTCAAATCCTAGACGAGCTATGTTTATATGACTTGAGAAAGTCATTCTTTAAAGCACTTTGCAATCTGATTTGGTGAACAACAAGCTTACTATCACTAAATGCCTATAAAACTTTTATTCCTCTCTTCTGTGCTAGCTATATACCCTAAATTAAGACCTCATATTCAACAACATTATTAGTACAAATGAACTATAGTTTGAAAGTAGAGAAATAAATTTCTTTCTGGGGTGAAATTAGTACAACCCCAACACCTACTCCATTTTTGCTTTTGGAGCTATTGAAATACATCTACCATAACCCATCCAGATCTAATGTTGCCTTTTCAAGATTAGGGATGATGGCATCCTCTTCATGAATACAATAAGTACCCAACCTTGTGTCTTCTGTATGATTAGGAGTATCAAACTGAAAATAGTTTGCCCACTCATCAAGCAATGTATCAGGGATCTCCTCCACATGTGTGGCAGCCTCATGCCTACTGTTGTCATCCTCCTCTAACTCATGGAATGTGCAATTCATATTGGTAGGGATGGGTGTATAAGGTTCTACATGATCATTAGCAATAGGCTCAGCCTTAATGGTCACCTTAGTGCCATATCTAGTTTTGAATAACATATAGGACCAATTAGAAGATATGTACCCACCTATTTTAGTAGTGAAATCCATAGATAGGCATATGCCAATGTATGCAGGGAGGTCAATAACTGAGATATCTTGTGAAACAGAGTAGCCAAGGCATGCATGCAGGGTGAACTTCAAATTCCTAATCACACCTACTGTCTTAACAACAGTGCCATCTAATTGCACTACCCCTTATTCACAGGCTCATATTCAATGCCTAACTTATTAGCTATGTTTTTGGGCATAATAGAAGTACCCACCCCAAACCTATCATGCAATTATGCAACAATTTATCACCAATGATTAGGGATACATAGAATGGAGAGGGATTATTGATTTTGCTTGTTCTTGTTCCCTCTTTTTCTGGTTGGCATAGGCTTGCTGGGATGACGACCTTTTCTTTTGTTGCCTTTGTGGCAGGCTGATTGAAGCTTGTCAAAGCTTCCTGCAAAAAATCCCTCTATGATGGTATCAATAGAGAATCCCACATAATGATGCTAAGATTAGTCTTATGCATTTGATCAACTATGCTGAAGGGAATTTGGCTGACCTTTTGAGAAGTTTTAGCAACAACAAAGTTGATTTTTGTTTGCTGATCGGCCTGGGGCTACTATCGTGGTGTGAACTCACCCACCCAACAGAATGATCTACCTATGTTGAAGGTGTCCCTGCAGCTCTTTCCTTCGTTGCATTTGCTAGGATGCATGAGGTGTAGACACGTGAGAAGTGGAGGCATGAGAAGCTGTAGGGATTGCTACATCCTCAACCACCCTCCTTTTGGCCCTTGTGTTGAAAGCTATTGGACTTGTGTGATGAGGTCGGAGTAGGCTTTGTTAATACATCATCATTTACTCTTTCTCAATCTGGAGGTGTTTAGAGTGATCTGCAATAAGACTGTTTGTTGGGGGGGTTTCTTTACGGGATGGTTGAGGACCAGAGATTGGTTTGGTGATCCTCGCACGGTTGTAGTTATGATCTTATTGCTCATAAAATAACTACCTTACTTTTCTTGAAAAGAAACACTCTTGCTTGAAAAAAAAGAAACTATTCTAACATTTGCTGAAATAAACATTAATCTAATTGCTTTGAAACAAACACACGTGCTGAAATGGGAGTTTAATCTAATTGCTAGAAATGAACACACTTGCAAAAAATAAGAGATGAACAGAAAGGAAACCTATTGTTTCTTCTCAGACATACAATACTTTGAACATCACAATGCTTAAGGAGATAACAAATCTGATTTTTTTTTATAATTTTCTATTTTTGGAAGAATAAACCTGTAGGTGAGAACACATGACATAAAAACAACACATAACACTTTGCTGTAAAGAAATTAACAGAAGTAAAATGATACAGACAGAATACCGAGATATCTCCAAGATGGGGAAGCGGACCCTACTTTCCCAGCTAGAGACGATCCTCTTTGATCAACAACTTCTTTCAAAAGAAATCTCCCTTCATTTGTATTTTATTCAGATTTAAAGAACATACATGCCTAAACTCAGAAGTTTTCTTCTGCTGAAAACAAACTACGATGAACAACTAAATTGATGGAAAACATGAACTAACTTAATAAGGTGCAATGACTCCTCTACTTATACAATCAAGCCTTATTGAAAAAGGAATGCTAATTGTGAGTCTAACTGCAGCGAACTGGAACAACCAGTTGTATGCTTATTGAAAAGTAAATCTAACTACTAAATAATTCCCTATGAACTGGAGCTAGAACAACCAGCTGTATTATTTGCTTAACTACATAATCAGTTGCAAGAAACTCCAGATCCACGATATGAGTAAAGCAATTAGTCAGGAGAACTCCATGAGTTCCCCAAAAATAGTGGTGCACCCAGGTGACAATGATAGCTGGAGCTGATGTTTTCTATCGGATATATGGGTTACTAAGTTCAGTGATATGGCGGTGTGATTAAAGCTATGGCAAGGATTTGAGGTACTGATTGGGTGTGTTGCAGGGATTAGAGGGTCTTTAGGAGCGTTTGCTAGAATTCATCAACTCAGGGGAGGATGACGCTTAGGAAGTATTATCCTCCAAAGCTATCTGGAGTTTAGTTGAAGTTCAACTACTGCAACCTTTATTGAACATCCACAACTTATACCACAAATTATGAGATATGCACATAGAAAACGTCATTCAAGTATCAATATTAAAGAGATTTCATCAAGGTGTAATGGAAACAAAACATAAGCATAATCAATTCTCAAGACAAATATAATTATAATAATATGTATATATATGCCAATATGTTTTTTTAAAAGTTTATCAAAGCATGAAAATATTGATAATTAAATGAGTCAGTCATTTGGCTCATCATTTCCTCCCTGCTTAGCTTCTGCCATGCCCTCATGGCCATTACTGTCCTGCCCCATCCAGAATGTTTTTCCCTTCTATAATTGTGCTACAATTATAGTCATCATCACCGTACTGGAACAATTGTCCGCCCTTAGGGTGGAACCCATCATTTTCCTGAATCCTGCTCTGCCATTTGCTGAATTTTTTCAGTGGCATTGGTTCACCTTGAGGATGGCTGAGCCTAGGTGCTGGCATGAGCAACAGTGGGGGTCTAAACCTCATTCCAATCCAATTTTTTTTGCTTTTGTTGAATAATTGGAATGAGGCTCTTGACTCTTGCGGTCATCCATCGTATGTTAGCAGGGGAAACTGGTTCCCTTCTTTTTAGCACATTGGGAAATGTTTCAAACTGTGCTCTGCAGCTTGACACGGCGGCATTGGGAAGGTGATCTACAATGGCAAATAAATCTGCAATACAAGAGTTCAGATTTTGTATATATTGGCCCATGATACCCTGCCTATACATATTTACCTTGAAAGTGTTTCTGAACCATTTAGTCTTTGGGCATTCATGCCTCATTAGTAGGCCAATTGACCCAACAGTAGTTTCATACTCCTCCATTCTGTCTTCCCATAATATGATGTTTCTTAATAGGGACATATAGCTCTGGATTTGGAGTTCCCCTATATAAAGATTTAGCATGGAAGTATCTACATAGCCCAAAATGTGGCCATGTTGGAAAAATTCACAGAGAAGGTTCTTCTGATCTGGAGGATTTTGAAGGTAACATTCAACAAATTCTTTTTCATTTTCAAAATCAAGGGCAAATTGTAGCTAATGCACAATAGTTTCCATCTCAAAAATTGTTCTCTTAAAAAAAAAAAAAAAAACCTGAGGGTGCCCATTGTGCTAATAGAGTTTCCCCTGTTTCATAGGCGAGAGCCAGATTTTGCTCTACCTTTACTTTCTCCTGCCTCAAGGTCTCCATCACTCTCTGGATCTTTGCAATTTCACCTTTGAGTTGTCTATTATCTCCAATTAACTACAGATTTTGTTTATAAACATTTAAGGATGTGGTAGCAGGGGTTTGCTAGGTAGAAGTCTATCTCAGCCTGGCAATTTGCTTGTCCTTTTGGGTAATCATGCCTGCCTGATTATCCACCTCCTTTTTTAAAGAAGCAATTTCTTTTTCCTTTTCTTCTTTTTCCCCAGTGGCCTTTGCCCTTTCTACCACCAACTCCTCATCTCTTTCCTTTACTTGCTGGGACAAAGCTGCCAACTGTGTTTTACATTGCTTTAGCTCAAATTCAATCTTTGAAAGCTCAAGGGCATGTCGGGTATCTTGTGCCATGGTATCCTCAGAGCTGGAGCTCTCTGTCATGACCTGTTTTCCTTGCTTGTGCCCATGTTGCAATGGTTCATTCTCTAGAGCTTCTGAGGCATTATGCTCATTTGTCGCTGGAATGCCACTGCTACCACCTTCTTCAATTGTTTCATGTACCTTTTGTGGAATATCATCTCCACCACTCTCCTCAGCCGTTTCTCGCGTTTCTTGTGGACTGCCCTGCTGACTTGCCAAAGCAATGGGGACTGCTTCAATATCTTCATCATCCGAAGAAATAACAAAAGTGCAAGAGTGTCTAATTTGTGTAGGTCGGGAGGATGCAGCGTCACCTTGTTGGCATAGATGCTCTGCACCTTTGCGGAGCCTTTTGAAGTGGACCTTGGAAGGATTTGAAGACATGGTAATGGCTTCGCCAGATATAGACACAGCAGAAGAGTGCTTTGTTTTTTCTTCTTTGGCGTCAAAGCCAAAAAGTCCTCCCTTTTTCTCTACCCATCTTCTTACTATATGAAATGGTGTTTCATAATCAAATGAATTAATCCCGCATGGCCAACCGGGCCCTCTCTACTCTTTTGTTTTCTCAGCATATTTACCAATGGAGTATGCAAAAAGGTAGGAATTTTTATTAGAAATTGTGGATTATTGGCACCATGCCTGAGGTGTGTGATTAATCTCATTCCAAGGCCAAGTACAATCCCTTACTGGCCATACAGGTAAAGAACTTCATAATCCACAGGACTATAGTCTTCCAAGGATCCAGAAGACTATTCCTGTCGATGCCTTTTGTGGCACCTTTGCTAATAATGTATCTAGGCAAGGGCTCAGGAGTGACATGAAAGTTCTAAATTAACTCCTCATATGAGGGTTTAGTGGCAAATAAATCAACTCCTACTGTAGCTATTCCAGAAATTTGACTAATGATAGTAGAGTTGATTGGAATCCTTACCCCTCTTACAGTTGTGAATGTTCTATAGAAATTCTTGGCAAATTCTTGTACTCATTCCACCTCGAAACCCTTGAACTTCTGCAAGAACTTGAGCCATCCTGCCTGCTAGAAAATTTGAGCACTAGCGTCATCGATGATTGCATTCTCTGGTTCTGCCTTCCGTTTATGCCCCATATCTGGTAATTATTTTCTCTCCCTGCCACTCTGGTTTGAAGGAATTCAATCTGGAGCAAGGGGGGTCTATACTGCAACTTGGTTTATTGAAGTTTGTCTTTATTTTAGTCTGGCAAAGAAGGAAGCTATTGAAGTATGAGTTGCCATAGATTCACTGGAAGAAATGATTGCATGCAGGTTGGAACTTGTTCCTGCTGTCTTTTCAGTACTCATGGCGGATACTTCAGAGTGTTGCTGTAGGGTGGTGCGTGCAAAATTTTCCTTCAGATCTGCCATCTTAATTGCCTTCTATGCATTTCCAGAGCTGACGCCATTCCACTACGACTTTATGTTCATTCATATGTACTTCCCTCTTAATTGGTCATCATTACCTTCATTATGATTTTACAAACTGGGCTTTTATTCCATTTTTGGCAATAATTTAAAGCTCACCCATCTTAATGACCAAGTACTATGATTTCTTGGGAATACATAAGATCCACAATTAAGTATCAACTTGCCACATGTCAATCCACAATCATTGCTGTGACTGCAATCTTTGTGTACCAAAAGTTGAAGCTACATGATTTTACTTTTTTGAAACACGTGGCATAGCTATACATATTAAAATAATTATATAAGTTTTGAGGAAAGAGTATACCTAGGTAAGGTACCCATGACCTTGATTATATCACTTCAATATTTCCACTGAATTAATTTCTGCCGCACATTGGTCTTACGCCCATAGGTATTTGAGTTGGTGCGATACACTTGGTCTTCATTTGGAGCCGTCAGGAGCTATCTGGAGCCATCTGGAGCATGCTATATCACAAAAAGATCTGTAGAGCCTGCAAAAGATTTTTATTAGAAAAGGAGGGAGTTTCAAAGAAAAGACCGCCATTACTAGTTTTCAGTCTTCCCTCTAGGCAAAGCCACCCTTACTGGTTTTCAACATTTGCCTATTTTTTTTTTAATTTTTTTTTATAGGAAAGGCCGCCATTTCTAGTTTTCAACCTCAACTACTTTATTCATTCAAGAATCGTTATTTAGAGCACAATTCCCATGGAAGAAAGGTCTTCCATAGAGAAATGTTGTATTTGAGACTGAATTTTGGCAGAGAATTCTTCTTTGGAGGCTAGTTTATGGTACAACTTCAATCTATGTCCATTGACTAGAAAAACTCTATGATCTCCATCAATTAGAACTAACTGGACAACTCCATTGCTGAAGGTTTCTTGAATTTCATAAGGCCCCAACCATCTAGTATGTAGTTTTCCTTTTAGATTCTGATATTTAGAATCATACAACAGGGCCCAATCTCCTTGTCTGAAGTGCCTGCTGATGATGTGCTTATCATGCCATTCCTTCCTTTGTTGTTGGATTAATTTAGTATGCTAAAGTGCTTCCATTCTCATCTCATCCATCCTGTTTAACCATAACACCCTTTGTTGTTGAGCCTCGGTCAAATCAATGTCGACTTCAAGTGCTATCCTTAATGTTTCTATCTCATATTCGATGGGTAGCACTAGGTGCTTTCCATAAACTATCTCATATGGAGTGAAGTTAGTTGTTGATCTCTAGGTAGTATTATAAGCCCAAACAACTTCTGTCATTCTATCAGCCCAATCTATCCTCCTGCTTGAGATAGTTTTGGTGAGAATATTCTCCAATTCTCTGTTTGTGACTTCGACCTGACCATTGCTCTGTGGATGATATGGAGTAGATTTTCTATGAGTGATCTGATATCTTTCCAGGATTGCTTTGATCATGGAAGACATAAACTGTGGTCCTTGATTAGAGACAAGAGTTTTGGGTGCTCCATACCACTGCAAGATATGTTTGTACAGGAAATCTGCAACTTTCTCCTCTTTTGCTGCGGTAGTGCTTTTGCTTCAACCCATTTGGTGGCATAATCTATGCAGACCAGTATATAGTGATTTCCTCTAGATGGTGGGTCAATTGGTCTGACAAAGTCTATCCCCCATTTTTCAAATGGCTCTAAAGCCACTTGGAGATGGAGGGGCATCTTTGTGGTGAAAGTTGGATGTCCCATTCGTTGACACTGATCTCATCGCTTGACATATTGGTGAATATCTTTGCTCATTGTTGGCCAAAAATATCTAGCTCCTAGGATTTTGTGCCTCGTTCTGATAGCTAAAAAGTGTCCTCCAGAAGGTTCATCATGACATGCAGGGATTATTTCATACACCTCTGTTTCCTGCACACATTGATGTAATACATGATCAAGACAATTTTTAAACAGAAGACCATTTACCCACTTGTATTTGGAGCTCTCCCGAACTAGCCGTCTGATTTATTTCAAGTTGAAATGTTGTGGGCATTTTCCCGAAACCAGATAATTAGCCAGATCAACAAACCATGGAGATTGTATAGAGATTGCGAACAAATGTTCATCAGAAAATGTATCATCCACTGGTTCGTTATTTCCCTGCACATTCAATCTAGACAAGAAGTCAGCAACAACATTATCTTTGCCTGGTTTATCAATAATAGTTATGTCAATTTCTTGCAATAATAATAACCATCTAATAATTCTACCACCAACTACAACTTTGATCATTAGATACCTTATGGCTGCATGATCAGTGTGTACGAAGATTTTATAGCCTATGATGTAGTGGCAAAATTTGTTGATAGCATAGATTACTGCCAAAAATTCTTTTTCAGTTGTTGTGTAATTTTTCTCAACTGGGTTCAAGTTCTTACTGATGTAATATATTGCATGCATAGCTCCAGACTCACTCAATTGTCCTAAGACTACCCCAATGGCCTAATTGGAAGCATCTGTGTGGATGTGAAATGGTTCTCCCCAGTTTGGTCCTTTTATCACCGGAGCGGTTATGAGGGCACTTTTGATGGTCTCAAATGACTGCTGGCATTCTTGTGTCCACTTAAATTGAAAATCCTTCTTCAGCAAAGTGAACATAGGGTCAGTGTTTCAACTAAAATTTTCAATGAACCTTATGTAATAGCCAGCATGTTCCAGAAAGCTCCTCATCTCAGTTTGAGTTTCAGGAGGAGGAATTTGTACTATGATTTTGATCTTCTTGGGGTCCACTTTCAATCCCTCCTGCGAGATATGGTGACCAAGTACAATTCCCTCAGTCATCATGAGAAAGCATTTTTCATGGTTTAAAGACAACTAGTGTTCTTTGCATCTTTCAAGTACCTTGTTTAAACTATTCAGGACTTCATCAAACGTTTTACCATGCATCGTAAAGTCGTCCATATAGACTTCAACACAAGTATTCGCTAGATCAACAAATATTGCTAAAACATCACGTTGAAACGTGGCTGGTGCATTACATAACCCAAATGGAAAGACTCTATAGGAAAATGTCCCCTATGGATAGGTGAAGGTTGTCTTATCCCGATCTTCTAGAGCTACCTGGATCTGGTTATAGCCAATAAACCATCTAAGAAAGAGAAATAGCGAATTCCAGCTAGGTTGTCTAGGACTTGGGCAATAAAAGGGAGTGGAAAATAATTCTTCTTTGTAGCTTTGTTTAGCTCCCTATAATCTATGCAGACTCGCCATTTTCCATTCTTTTTGGGCACTATTACTAATGGTGATACCCATTGATTATCAGAGATGGGATAAATGAACCCTACCTGTAATAATTTCTCAATCTCTTACTTCACTATGTCTTTCAGAGCTGGGTTGATTCTTCATTGTGGTTGCCTAACAGGTCGAACATCCTTAGTGTAAATATGGTGAGTGCAAACGCTGGGATGGATTCCCTTCATGTCTTTGTATTCCCAAGCAAAATCCTGGGTGTGGTTTTGTAACCATTTTGCCAATCGAATCTCTTCCCCTTCTATTAACCAACTGCTTATAGAAAGTTCTTTGTTGGTTTGAATTGGGATTTGTTTTGTGCCAGTATGTACAGAAAGAAGTTCTCTATATGGACTTAACAGCGTGTTTAAAGGACAAAGGTGAGGTATGACTTGATGGAGAGTTTTCGCTTGTTGGTAACTTACATGAGAGGTAATCTCTTCAGAGTATGGGCAATTAAAAGCTTTGAAGGACCCTTTCAGATCTCTCTAGAGCCATCCAGAGACCTCTTACTGAGTAGCATTGTATAAGGAGTTTTTGATGTTTGGTTCTATTTCTTCATATTCCTTATTACATTCTTCAAAGTGTTCTACTATTGTTACCATTGCCAACAAGGAGGCATCCTCTTCATTAGAATCTATCAAATCATCTTATCCATGGTTTATTTTCGTATTACAGAAATGGTTTGGCCAGAGGATAGATAAAAAGCTCTTTAAGTCTTTTTCCATTTGAAATGGTCATATTTCCAGATCTACAGTCAATAAGTGCTGCTATTGTAGCCAACCAAGGTCTCCCCAGGATTATTGGGTAAACTAATCATTTTTTTCTTGTTTGTAGGATAAGAAAATCAACCGAATAATCCCAAGTGTCAATGGTGACTATGACGTCCTCTAAAATTCCTTTGGGTTTGGTAATAGATAGGTCTGCAAGTTGTAAAACAGTTGAAGTTGGATGAACATATTCTAATGCCAAAGCTTCTACAGTTTCTAATGTCATTACATTTATAGCAGCACCCAAATCTATTAAAACATTTGAAATAGACACCCCTTTTATGTCCACCATTATGACTGGGCTCCCAGGATCCCCATATTTTTGAGGAATCAACTTGCCTGATAGAACATTTGCAAGTTTTCCTTCAACTTGGATAGTGTTGGGTAATTTCATTTTTCTGCCTAGAAGTTTTAGATACAAACTTTTAATAGTCTGATTTATCTTAGGGATCTCTTTTATCACTTGTAACAAAGGAACTTCAATGTGCATTTTCCTAAGTTCCCTAATTAATTGGGAGTCATCATGTCAAGGCTAGTTTTCCATAGATTGTGGAGGGGTCTGTCTCAACCATTTTGGGAATGGAACATGGGTCTCCTTCAAAATCTCTTCTATTTCTTTTGCTTTAGCCTTTTTATTGGATTGTTGTGTATCATCTTTAGGATTTGTTTCTTCTTCTTCGATGACTTCCTCAATAGGTATAGTTACAGGCACATTTTTGGATCAGAGTTGGATATCATTGATCTCTACCACATTTAGGGTTGCTGTATTTAGATCGGTATTGTACACCTATTTCTGTGGTCTATTGTTCTTGGGGTTCAGAACTGGTTGTGCAGGCATTGATGGTTGGTTTACTTGCTCATTGGGATTTGTATTCGCAGGCTGTGAAGGTCCTGGAAGTAAGGCCTGAGGTTGGTTTCCAAATCTTCTCATCCCTTGGTTGTATTGAGGAGCCCATTTCTATTGATACTGCTGTTGATTGGACCAAGATTGATTTGTCCAATCTTGTTGAGGCCATGAACCCCACTGCATTGGAATTTGCATTGGCATCTGCATTTCCCACGGTCCATTATAAGAGTTCCCTCTTGGAGCATATTGGTTTTGAAACTGATTAAATCCATAAGTAGGTTGTTTCTGACCAATAAAATTTAGCTCTTCCTCATCTACTGGAACCTTTTTCAGTCTATTTTTAATCTAAGGGAGCAGGCCACATTCGTTGGTGGAATAATTTTTCTCATAGATTTTACACAACTCTATCCTATTTAAAGGGCATTCCCTAAGTGGATGTTTTTCTCTACAATGAGGGCAATAAATAGCTAAGGGTTTAGTATTCTTTTTACTAGCCTGCATGCCATCCAAAGTGGTGTTTAAATGAAGTAAGATGTTAGTTTTAATATTTGCTAGTTCCTCCATCACTTTCATAACATCACTGTTACTACCCCTTTTTAAAATTCTTTTGCCCGCTCTTGTACGAGAATAGTTTCTGCAAACTTCTATAATTTCTTCAAAAGTTTGCTTATTAATGTCTCCCTTACCCATTAGATTTAATGCTTCTCTGCTGTCATCATCAATCCCTCTTAGAAAGATGGTCTTACTTAGTTCCTCATCTAGATTGTTTCCACACCTCCTATGGACAAATAAGAATATATCCACATAGTCTTCTAAGTTCTCCTCCTCCATTTGTTTCATGCAAAAGAGTTCATCTTTCCGATCCCTGACTCTACAGTAATCCTAATATTTATCAAGAAAAACTATTTCCATCTCATCCCATGTGGTGATAGAATCTGTTGCCAAGCCCATGAACCATCTTAAAGCTGACTCCTTGAGAGTGGAAGGAAAAAGTTTCAGCTTCTAGTTATCAGTAGCATAGTCATAAGTTTGATAGAGAACTTTGAACTTGAATAGGAACTGGTCTGGATCTTCAGATGTTTTTCCCCTGAAAGTAGGTAAAAGTAGGTGATATGTTTTTCATAGGAGGCTCATTTACCCCAGGAACTATGGCTATAGGATAAGAAAAAGTTCTGTTAACAGGTGGATCTTCTTGATCACCCATGGTTGAGGATGTGGCAGACGAGTTGGAAGACTCTGATAAAACTGGTAATCCTTAATTGATCAGATCTTGTCGAGGTTCTTCCCAATTAGCCTCCAAAGGTATATCTATTATAGGATGTCTAATGAATCAACCTAAGGCATCCCTAGGTCTTCTCATAAACTAATGGATTGAAAGTCTTATCGACACCTTAAACCTACAATGATTTGCAGATTATTTCCCCGGCAACGATGCAAAAAATGATGAGGTTGGAGTAGGCTTTGTTAATACATCATCATTTACTCTTTATCAATCCGGAGGTGTCTGGAGTGATCTACGATAAGACTGTTTGTTGGGGGGTTTTCTTTACGGGATGGTTGAGGACCAGAGATTGGTTTGGTGATCCTCACACGATTGTAGTTCTGATCTTCTTGCTCATAAAATAACTACCTTACTTTGCTTGAAAAAAAGAAACTATTCTAACATTTGCTGAAATAAACATTAATTTAATTGCTTTGAAATAAACACACGTACTGAAATGGGAGTTTAATCTAATTGCTGGAAATGAACACACTTGCAAAAAATAAGAGATGAACAGAAAGGAAACCTATTGTTTCTTCTCAGACATGCAATACTCTGAACATCACAATGCTTAAGGAGATAACAAAACTGATTTTTTTTATAATTTTCTATTTTTGGAAGAATAAACCTGCAGGTGAGAACACATGACATAAAAACAACACACAACACTTTGCTGTAAAGAAATTAACATAAGTAAAATGATACAGATAGAATACCAAGAGATCTCCTCCAAGATGGGGAAGTGGGCCCTACTTTCCCAGCTAGAGATGATCCTCTTTGATCAACAACTTCTTTCAAAAGAAATCTCCCTTCGTTTGTATTTTATTCATATTTAAAGAACATACATGCCTAAACTCAGAAGTTTTCTTCTGCTGAAAACAAACTGCGACGAACAACTAAATTGATGGAAAAACATGAACTAACTTAATAAGGTGCAATGGCTCCTCCACTTATACAATCAAGCCTTATTGAAAAAGGAATGCTAATTGCGAGTCTAACTGCAGTGAATTGGAACAACCAGTTGCATGCTTATTGAAAAGTAAATCTAACTACTAACTAATTCCCTATGAACTGGAGCTGGAATAGCCAGTTGTATTATTTGCTTAACTACACAATCAATTGCAAGAAACTCTAGATCCGCGATCTGAGTAAAGAAATTAGTCAGGCGAACTCCATGAGTTCCCCAAAAATAGTGGTGTGCCCAGGCGATAATGATAGCTGGAGCTGATGTTTGCCATCAGATATATGGGTCACTAAGTTCAGTGATATGGTGATGTAATTAAAGTTGTGGCAAGGATTTGAGGTGCTGATTAGGCGTGTTGCAGGGCTAAAAGGGTCTTCAAGAGCGTTTGCTGGAAATCATCAACTCAAGGGAGAATGACGCTTAGGAAGTATTGTCCTCCAGAGCTATCTGGAGTTTAGCTGAAGTTCAACTTCTGCAACCTTTATTGAACATCCACAAATTATACCACAAATTATGGGATATGCACATAGAAAACGTCATTCAAGCATCAATATTAAAGATATTTCATCAAGGTGTAATGGAAACAAAACATAAGCATAATCAATTCTCAAGACAAATATAATTATAATAATATGTATTTATATGCCAATATGTTTTTTTAAAAGTTTATCAAAGCATGAAAATATTGATAATTAAATGAGTCAATCATTTGGCTCATCACTATGGCCTGATTGACACCACAAAAATCATCATGGGTCCAATTCATCAAGGTGGAATTTTTTTCCATTTGTTTTGGCCCCCTACCATTTCTTGACTGGGATTGACTTGCTGTTCTAAATTTATTGATTGTCTTTGCACTATCAAAGCCTGACTAAATTGTCCATTTTGGCATAAATTCTGATTGTGTGGCTGATTACTGGGGTAGCACCAACATTATCCTAAGCCAAATTGTTCTGTATGGGCACCGAAGGTCTAAACATGCTTGTTGCATTAGGATGGATAGCATTCAGTGGCCTAATATAACTAGGCTGATTTTGTTTCTGCACATTCCCCTAGTATGGTGGTCTATTTTTTTTGGTAATTCTGATTGAATGGATGATATGGACTGCTAGGTTGTGCATTCTGTCTTATTAGTGCCACCAACTCATTGCTCAATCTTCTTATTGTAGCATCCTTATCCTCTGATTGCTCAAATGAAGGTATAATTATAGGAATAACAGGGCTGATTGTCATAGGAATTGGAGCCACAATAGGCTGAATAACAGGAGCCTCTAAAAACAAAGGCATTGGTGGCATAGGAACAATCTTCCTAGCTTGAATCAGATAGTTATTTGCCATTATGGCTATGTCATATGCGTCTGGTAATACAATCCCTCCCATAGACTGAATCATGACAAAAATGTCAGGATTCAAATATTTCAAATAATAAATAAATACAGTATTTGGGGAGGGTTTCACTAATAATGGGATCCTGTCCCATTTCTTTTGAAACCTATAGTTGAAGTCCACCATATATTCATGGGGGACTCTTTTGATTGTAGCTAGTTGCTCCATCATAGATAGGTGGTCACTCTTATCTTCAAAGTGCTGACACAATCTAGTTCCTAAATCATCCCAATTGTGAATGGAATTGGTTGACAGACCTCTATACCATTGAAGGGATTTCCCTTTGAAGGAAGAAGCCAGAAGCCCCATAGCCACATTATCTGCAGTGACATTATGGATAGAACAAACACTAGCAATGTCTTGAATATGGTTAGCAGGGGTGGTGAAATTTTCACCAGTGAAGAATGGGATTGCTTTTAGGGCTGAGGTGGGGATATCATCATACTAGGCTAGGTCAAGAGGGCTACCCCCATTGAATGTAATAAAGGGAAGGTTCCTTGCCATGTTATGGATATTTAAATTAATTCTAGGTATATGCAAGCTCCTTCTTGAATATTGGAATCTAACTGGAGGGGGGGTAGACTGAGCTCTTGAAGGAGATGGAACAACACTCCTATTTTCCTTCACATGGGACCTAGATAGTCTACTTCTTGATTTAGTAACTGATAGTTCTATAAATCAAAAATTACCTCTGGAAGAAGATCTGGTTTGCACTCCAAACATGTAATATCAGACTGATTTGAATACTGGATCAGTAGAGTCGCCAGGTGCCTTGTTGAATGCTTCCACAACAACAAATCAATTAAGAACACTAAAATTTCTAAGTCCAACTCTTACTCAGAGCAAAGAGTCCCACCAGGCATGCCAAAAACTGTTATCATGTGAAATTGCACCCTGCTTGAAACCTATTCAAGTATTCCAATGACATAATGGGTCTGATCTAAAAGTGTGGGACCTTGCAGATGAGATCAGACCTCTAGATAAGGCTGTTTCCTCTTTCTGAGCTTAAGGCTCAGAGAATTAAAATTACATCTAATGCTACACTCACAGGGAAAAGGGGAAGGAGGAATACTGGAATTTAAAAGAGGTGATGCACTAGATTTATAATGTGTTTAACTGTGTCTAAATTAACACAACAATGACTTCAAGAGTGGAAGAGGCTCACACAAACTCATATAATCTTCATAGAGGTGCGATAGAGAGTTAGAGATAAGAAAGGGACTATTTTTCCCACAATACCAGTGTCTAATTCTCAAATAAACACAGAATAAAACTTAAGAGAGAGGCAAAATAACAGTTTGTATTAGTCATGAAGGCTAGAAAGCCATTACAAAGAAGAACAATTTGCTGCAAGAGAAAGAGATACAAAATAATTGATTACATTCATTGGTGAACCGGATTAGAAGACATTAAAGGCCTAGCTGTAGGCATAATACATCAAATTCTACTGGTTCTTGCAATCACATTACAAGATCTGTGGCAACAAATTATCTAGCCAGCATAACTGCCCAGAACAATAGCTAACCAACAACAACCTTTCTTCATCTTTTCTACATGTATGCATAACATTTTTTATCCATCTACAACATTGGACACTAAAAATAAGTCAACTTACCCTGCCCATGCCCATGTTGCATTAAAATCTAGCTCAGAAGCCCTGTTAGAAGACCTGTAGAAAGGGACGACATCCATGCTCTGCCAGGTCTGTAAGCTGGCAGAAGAAGATCTCCTGCACGCATGGGATGTTAGACACATTTAGGAAGGAAGGTCTGAAATCCTTCCATGGTACTAGCAATTCCATTTTGTCCCTTCTTGTACAAGCACATTGAAGGAATTAACTATTTCAACTACCTGATTCTGACTTTTTTGCAATATTTGTACTTCAGGTATTAAATCCCTTCTGCAACAACAAAAAATTGTGTTCTTCAAGCTTTTACAACACTTTAAAATATTTAAATTTCTCTAAATATTCTAAAGCATTATATTAATTGATTTTCCCTTTTTATTTTGCCTTATTAGCAAAATATCTCTTTCATGAAACAGGCCTATCTATGTCTCTTCTTTTGTCTTATCAGAAAAATCCCACTTTTGCGAACTACTGAACCGACTCTTTTCTTTTAGTTAGTGTTTTCTTCATTTTTTAAACTTCTTGGCCTTTGCTTTTGCCTTATCCGCAAAATCCTAATTTTGAGAACTAAGCTCACTTTGGCTCTTATCTTCCATTTTGCCTTAGCAGCAAATCTTCTTGTTCATGAACTATTCCTATTTTTCTTTGTCTTTCATTTTGCCTTAGTCAATTTCTCCTTTATCTCCTTCATCGGTGAATTGTTAATGTTGTGAACTTGGCCTCTTCCTCTTTATCAGCAAATCCCAGAAATCATAACTTGTTGGCAAGTTGTCCTTTAGGCTGATTTCCTGACTAGCCAACCTTCGTCACGTTTTTGCCTTATTAGCGAATTCCTCTTTTTTTGAACCAATCTTGCCTTTTTTTGTGTCTTGCTTATCTTTTCACCCTTTCCTACCTTGTCACAGAATCACCCTATCGGCGAACCTTTGAAAACCCGAACCATGCAGTGAGTTTGAATTTCCCCCAATCTTCCGATGGAGCCTTTTCTTTCCTTGCCTTAGCCATTTGAGCCTTTCGTCATGCCTACTGTTAGTGCCTGAATTGATTGACAGTTTTTGAGCAATTTTCATGCAGGCACTTTCCCTAAGTATCCAAAAAATGTTCTAAGTGTTGGACCTCCTCAGCATTTTTTTAGCTGCATCATCATATTTTCTTTGAAGAAGAGGTCATCATCATCATATTTTCTTCGATGGTGGTCAGCATCATCATGTTCTCTGTCGACCGGTTTCTCATCAGGATCATCATATTTCAAATATCAGGTGATGTCTGGATATCATCCTGATCCTGTTGATGAGCTACAGTGTGCCCTGATTTGCTTGCGGGGGTGATTTTTCAAAGTATCCGGTGATCTTCTAATTATCACCTTGCCCTAACATGATGATGATGTCACCCCGATCTTCTGAAGGGGTTATTCTCTGAGTTGTTCGACCTGACTTGTTTTTTCTTAAGGGTCGTCATCATCATCATCATATTTCCAGTTATCACCGTGTTGCTTGCGGGGGTCATCATATTTTCTGCCTGCATGATATTTCGCTGGGGTGATATTTTTATCATCGGGTGATCTTGGTTATGATCATCCTGATGATGTTGTTGAAGAGTTCTAAGTGTGACCCGATATTCACTGGGGTCATCATATTTTGAACGTCAGGATGATCTTAGTCAATATCATCCTGATGTTGTTGTATCACTTCATGTTCGTTGTTTTATCATCCTGATGATGCTGACGTCATTCTTATGTCAGGGTGATATCTATTTCTCTGCCTATCTGCATCATGATATTTCCGAAGGAGGGGGTGATATTTTCATTTTGAATATCACCCGGATGTATGTTTGTTCCAGCGTCATGATGATGCTGATATCAAGGAGATATCCTCTTGCCGGCTTCGTGCATTATCTAAGTGGGGGGTGATCTTTTCAAGCATCATCATATTCATCTATCGCCCCGATCTTATAGTGGAGCTACAGTGCAACATGATATTTGTGCATCAGGATGATATTTCCAAATATCCGGTTATCTTCCGAATATCATCCTGATGTCGATATGATGATGACGTCAGCAGGATATGATGATGACGTCATCAGGATGTTCATCGGCCAGACTTTTGGTATAGGCTCAGTAGGAGGATGTTCCTCCGATGGATCAGGTTGTGCCGATGAAGGCGATTATCATGCAGGTTATATTGCGATATGATGCTGACGTCAGGGTGATATTTCAAGCGACAGGATATCATGCTGCTGGAGGATGATGATGATGAAGTCTTATACTAGTGTCGTCAGGAGCAAAAGCACCGACATCATATATGCTCATGACCTAGTATATAAAGTGTTAAAGAGGTTGCTGCGGGGTGCATGTGGGATAATTGATATCCTGCATATTCGAAATATCATGACGATGAATCTTGGCGGGAAATGGTTGCGATCGACTGTTTGATGTTTTTCCCAAGGCCGCGAGTTGGTGCGCCATTAATGGCGAAGGTTATAGAGGTATGGGAAGATCTGGTACCTGATTGAAGGTGTACATCAACGGACAGTGGCGCAGGGCTCGAGATATCTTCCTGTCTCCTCCCCTACCTGCTGCATTCATGTTTGGGCGCCAATCTGGTAATGCGTTGAGCGCCATTTTGCTGATACTGTGTATCTGGCGGGATTTTTGGTCAACCATGTAATTAATTGCTGTGGTACACTACCTGGCTGTTATAAGCAGGAAGTGTTACTCATTTGTGTTTGTTGAAAACTGGACATTTTTGGCTCTGTAACAAGATACAACTGGTTTTGGTTGCTCTGTGCAGCAAAACTTGTGAGTTTATGTATCTCCTGTTGTACGATTTGGCATGAATCCACTGATTTCATGGTTAATCTTATATGAATAATGCTATGTTTGCATGTGTTATGCTGATTCTGTCTCCAGTTTTGCATGTATCTTTCTTACTGCAATAGGGATGCCATAAGTATAGACAGCTTAACACTCTTTATTGGGAGATATCTGTAAGGCAGATATCATGTGTATCCCCCTGAAATCCAGTTTTAGCTATTCATGCTGATCATTCACAGGTGTATGTCTACCGACTCCAAGCCTTGGATAGGCACCAATCTAGCTCTGTGTTGAGGTTATACACCATGTCCAGCTTTGCATCCAAAATTCAAACTAAACCATTTCATACTTCCACCTGTTAGTTGTAGGAGTAGGATTAGGAACCCCCTGCATGCTCTCATACCCAACCAGACATCATGTCCAAGAATGTTGCCAGCCTTGTGATCTATCATACAGATCTTGGTCCATACATGAGAGTATTCTGCCTGTTGTTGTCAAGTTAGATCTTTCTATCTTTGAGCTAGTCAAGGTTACATCTTGAGTTATAGGGATACCCCCCTTGGTGCGGTAGAACCAGAAGTGAAGGGGAGGCAGCTCACGCAACCTCCTGTATTTAGTTGGCTGAATCTGCCTGTGCATTAGAAGTGGCAAACCCTAATGCTGATTCAGAAGAAAAACCCAACAAATTAGCGACTCTGCTGGGGAGTCTTTCATGTGAAAAATGATGCTCTGCTGGTGGAATGAACCTGGAAAAGTAGCTTTCAGCTATTGAAAATTTTGTCCTCTTTGGAGAGGTGGCGACTCTGCAAAAAAGATCCAAATGCACATGAAAGATAGATGTATGTTATTGGTTGAAAGATGTACATATTTCTGCATCTGTATGAGAAAAGGTACCTTGTTACTTCCCCTTTATTTGCTGTTCTACTGCATAGGTTAGATGCCAGGGGAAGCCTTAGGTCTTAGACAGACAAAGGATGTCTAAGAGTAGGATTTTTATCAATCCAAGTATGAGTTATCCCATACTCAGTGGTGAAATGTTGAATAAAGGAATAGAAGAGATAAGAAATAGGTTGATATTCTTAGAGGCTGAGCAGGCCCAGTTGAAAAGCAGTAACCCTGTTGTGTCTGCCAGTCAGAATGCTAAACCTCCTGTCAGCCCTTTTGATCCTTTGTATGACCAACTGGATTTGTCATGGGTGGATTATAAAGTAGAAACTATGCCTGCTAGGATATACTGTCAGATGCCTAGATTTAGTGGTCACAATGTATGTGATGGGAATGCACATATCCAAAATTTTCACAGTTTTATGGGAAAATATTCATTCAGAGATGAGGATATGTGGATGAGGTTTTTTGTTAGGCCCTTTGATGCAAAAGCAAAAGACTGGTATTTGAGCTTTCCAAAGAAATCCTTTTCCTGTTGGGATGAGCTTGCTGACTGTTTCAAGGAAGAATTTGCAAAAAAACCGGCTGACCTTGTTGCAGAATTGATGAGAATCAGAAAACAAGATGAAGAGCCATGTGTTGATTTCAGTCATAGGTTTGCAATAGCCCTTTCACAGATCCCAGAAGTCTTCAGACCTGATATTTCAGCCTGTGTTGGCATATTCTTTGAAGCTTTTGAGGAGGGCTTTAGTGCAATACTGAGGGATTTCAAGGTGACAAGTATGTAGATGGCATACAGGTCCATAGAAAAGATAGAAAAAATCAGAAATGTGTATCTGCTGAAACCCCTGTCCCCAGGCCTTGGTGTGAGAAATGGTTATGAAGCTGCAAATGACCAAATGATTATGGCATCATGTGCAGGTAAAAATGAAAATAAAAGCAAAAAGGTTGAGACTGCTGTGTTTGAACATAATGCTAACAATACTGCTCAACTGGATTGTTCACCAGTTGAGGATGCCAGTGAAAGGACTAATGAGGATTCCCATTGCAATGATGAGGCAGCTGACCATGAAAACAATAACGAGGTTGTGGACAACAATGAGCAATTTTTGGAATGGACCTGTGGAGACAATTGTGAATATTGTATTCAAGACAGAGAAGATATAAGCAAACAGAGAAGCAGTCCTATGTGTGACCCATTGCCTACCTTTCAAACACATGGAGATCATGAAGAGCAGTCAGAAATTGAAATAAGTGCTAGTTCAGAGCATGATTGTTTTTCATTTGATGGCTGTTTTGCTTATGACACACAGGCTGATACTCCTCCACAAAGTGAATCCATTGGTGATGAAGATGTGTGCTCTGCTGCCCATGAACAGATGGCATACTATGATGAAACTGATGCACCTGGGTCACCCATTTATGACACATATGGTGATGAGGATCTGTCTGAGTATGGTGAGGATCTAGACACTATTTTTGGCTTGGATTCTGTTTCTCATCCTGATGAAAGAGGAAACAACATGCATCAGGTAAGTGACTGTGAAAATGTGCCTGATTTGAAAGAGATGCCAGAGCCTGATCTTTTCCAGCCTGGTGCTGCTGATTGTTGTGTACATGATGTGTACAATTGTGATTTTGAAAGCTTTTCTTTTGATGTGCCAGCATATAATACAATGAGCCCTGATCTTCCTAGTTGTGTGGTGGACTCTGAGTGTTTCCTATTTGCAGTCCAGCTAGGAGATCATGTTGCAATGCATGATGATGATACAGATGATAACCTGTGTTCTATACCATTTGAGTATGCATTGCCTGATATATTCTGCACCCACATGTCACATGATGTTGAAGGTTATCTGCACAGGGGTGATAATGACAAGCCAAATCAGAGGGTTGAATATGCAGATGACAAGATTTGTTTGTGGGTGGATCTTTGTAGTATCTCCAAGCTTGACCCAGTGCATGCAGATGAAAACAAGATATTTGACAAAGGGAGATACATGTTTTTCTTTTCTTGGTGGCCTTAGGCCATCAAGTGTGTTTGGTGATGCGGATCGGTGCAGTATTTGACTCTGTGCCCAATGGATAGGGGACTGGTCTGCATCCCAGAGATCTGGGGTTCTCGCTGCAGTCTTGCACCTGCACGTCCCCAGACAGAGCCAGTGTTAGTGCCTGAATTGACTGACAGTTTTTGAGCAATTTTCATGCAGGCACTTTCCCTAAGTATCCAAAAAATGTTCTAAGTGTTGGACCTCCTCAGCATTTTTTCAGCTGCATCATCATATTTTCTTTGAAGAGGAGGTCATCATCATCATATTTTCTTCGATGGTGGTCAGCATCATCATGTTCTCTATCGACCGGTTTCTCATCAGGATCATCATATTTCAAATATCGGGTGATGTCTGGATATCATCCTGATCCTACTGATGAGCTACAGTGTGCCCTGATTTGCTTGCGGGGGTGATTTTTCAAAGTATCCGGTGATCTTCTAATTATCACCTTGCCCTAACATGATGATGATGTCACCCCGATCTTCTGAAGGGGTTATTCTCTGAGTTGTTCGACCTGACTTGTTTTTTCTTAAGGGTCGTCATCATCATCATCATATTTCCAGTTATCACCGTGTTGCTTGCGGGGGTCATCATATTTTCTGCCTGCATGATATTTTGCCGGGGTGATATTTTTATCATCGGGTGATCTTGGTTATGATCATCCTGATGATGTTGTTGAAGAGTTCTAAGTGTGACCCGATATTCACTGGGGTCATCATATTTTGAACGTCAGGATGATCTTAGTCAATATCATCCTGATGTTGTTGTATCACTTCATGTTCGTTGTTTTATCATCCTGATGATGCTGACATCATTCTTATGTCAGGGTGATATCTATTTCTCTGCCTATCTGCATCATGATATTTCTGAAGGAGGGGGTGATATTTTCATTTTGAATATCACCGGATGTATGTTTGTTCCAGCGTCATGATGATGCTGATATCAAGGAGATATCCTCCTGCCGGCTTCGTGCATTATCTAAGTGGGGGGTGATCTTTTCAAGTATCATCATATTCATCTATCGCCCCGATCTTATAGTGGAGCTACAGTGCAACATGATATTTGTGCATCAGGATGATATTTCCAAATATCCGGTTATCTTCCGAATATCATCCTGATGTCGATATGATGATGACGTCAGCAGGATATGATGATGACGTCATCAGGATGTTCATCGGCCAGACTTTTGGTATAGGCTCAGCAGGAGGATGTTCCTCCGATGGATCAGGTTGTGCCGATGAAGGCGATTATCATGCAGGTTATATTGCGATATGATGCTGACGTCAGGGTGATATTTCAAGCGACAGGATATCATGCTGCTGGAGGATGATGATGATGAAGTCTTATACTAGTGTCGTCAGGAGCAAAAGCACCGACATCATATATGCTCATGACCTAGTATATAAAGTGTTAAAGAGGTTGCTGCGGGGTGCATGTGGGATAATTGATATCCTGCATATTCGAAATATCATGACGATGAATCTTGGCGGGAAATGGTTGCGATCGACTGTTTGATGTTTTTCCCAAGGCCGCGAGTTGGTGCGCCATTAATGGCGAAGGTTGCAGAGGTATGGGCGGATCTGGTACCTGATTGAAGGTGTACATCAGCGGACAGTGGCGCAGGGCTCGAGATATCTTCCTGTCTCCTCCCCTACCTGCTGCATTCATGTTTGGGCGCCAATCTGGTAATGCGTTGAGTGCCATTTTGCTGATACTGTGTATCTGGCAAGATTTTTGGTCAACCATGTAATTAATTGCTATGGTACACTACCTGGCTGTTATAAGCAGGAAGTGTTACTCATTTGTGTTTGTTGAAAACTGGACATTTTTGGCTCTGTAACAAGATACAACTGGTTTTGGTTGCTCTGTGCAGCAAAACTTGTGAGTTTATGTATCTCCTGTTGTACGATTTGGCATGAATCCACTGATTTCATGGTTAATCTTATATGAATAATGTTGTGTTTGCATGTGTTATGCTGATTCTGTCTCCAGTTTTGCATGTATCTTTCTTACTGCAATAGGGATGCCATAAGTATAGACAGCTTAACACTCTTTATTGGGAGATATCTGTAAGGCAGATATCATGTGTATCCCCCTGAAATCCAGTTTTAGCTATTCATGCTGATCATTCACAGGTGTATGTCTACCGACTCCAAGCCCTGGATAGGCACCAATCTAGCTCTGTGTTGAGGTTATACACCATGTCCAGCTTTGCATCCAAAATTCAAACTAAACCATTTCATACTTCCACCTGTTAGTTGTAGGAGTAGGATTAGGAACCCCCTGCATGCTCTCATACCCAACCAGACATCATGTCCAAGAATGTTGTCAGCCTTGTGATCTATCATACAGATCTTGGTCCATACATGAGAGTATTCTGCCTGTTGTTGTCAAGTTAGATCTTTCTATCTTTGAGCTAGTCAAGGTTACATCTTGAGTTATAGGGATACCCCCCTTGGTGTGGCAGAACCAGAAGTGAAGGGGAGGCAGCTCACGCAACCTCCTGTATTTAGTTGGCTGAATCTACCTGTGCATTAGAAGTGGCAAACCCTAATGCTGATTCAGAAGAAAAACCCAACACCTACATTTCCCATGCGGTCACAACACACATTTACACGTGTCATGTCCACATGCGTCATGTGGTCATGATACGAATTAACAAAAAATTTCCTTATTACTATGAAAACCCCCTCGCACGCGTAAGCGTGCTCGGTGGCGTACACCTAAGGCATCAACAAATCTTGTTGTTAGCGGGACAATAACCACACGTGCGCATTCTCCATGTTGGATTTTCTATCTTGTTAGATGACGTTCACTGGTTTACGCTTGGTTAATTTTTCAACGTTGAAATTTAATTAAAATAAAATCTGTGTCTTAGTTAGTTCTCTCAGCCCATATCGATAATGACTCGCATTTTCTCCTATATTAAATTGTTTTATTTATTTACTTATTTAATTAATTAATTATTTATTTATTTAATTATTTACTATGTTTCAATTCCTTGGAAATTCATTTGGAATTTATTAAATTCTGAATTCACCATTCGCTTTTACGAAACGAACTAAGATAAATATTTATTTAGTGTAAAATACATTGGCCCCTTTTTTTTTGTTTTTATTATTATATATATATATTTATATATATATATATATTTATGTATATTTCTTTTTAAATCTCCCTCTCACCATTTAACTATAAATATTAGGTATATAGGAATATTGATATATTTACATATATGAGAAGAATACATATATATATATATATATACATATATATATATACATATATATATATATATATATATATATATATATATATATATATATATATATATATATATATATATATATATATATATATATATATATAGTATACAATAAATTTTAAGAGTAACAACACATTTATTATTAAATAATATATATATATATATAAATACATATATATATAAATATATATATATATATATATTAATATTTATTTTATCATATTAAATTATACTCCACTCATACAAATGAGAATATTGTTATAAATCATAACTCATTTCCTTGAGGGTGAATAACCCTAACATTTGTTTGCATTTTTAATATGTTGCAGGGCAGAGAAGGCGACGACGGCGGCGATGGAGGCATTGTGGTGGGGATGGCGCAGGTTTGGTGGCCGTGGTGGGGGCGGGCGGAGGACGCAGGTGGAGGGTGGTTTGGAGACCGTAGAGGGTGGCAGACGGAGGGCGCGGTGGAGGGTGGTTTGGAGGCTGCAGAGGGCGGCGGACGGAGGACGCGGTGGAGGGTTTGTTGGCCGCGAAGGGCCTGTGGTGGCTCACGGGAGATGTAACATGGCGGGGGTGTGGGGTGGGGCGGAGCCCCACCCACATCCCACTTCGTGGGGTGTGGGTGGGGCTCCGCCCCTCCCCACACCCTCTTTGTATTAAGGTTCGGTGGGGGTTTAAACCCCCACCATTTTACATATTAGATTTTGGCTGTGTATTCAATGAAAACTGTGAACTTCTTTTCTTCAATGCATTTGCTATTTCGTTAATTTTAAATAAATAAATAAATAAATATATATATATATATATATATATATATATATATATATATATATATATATATATATATATATATATATATATATATATATATATATATATATAGCATAAGATCATCACAATGTGTAATTTTTAGTTTATATATATATATTTTTATATGTCATAGGCACTTTACAAATTCATAAATCTCAGTTTATATAATAAACAAATTCTTGTATAAAAACAGAAAATAAATATAAATTTAAATATATATTTGTCCATTATAATTTATCTTTTCACATGTACTTTCCAATGCAATATAAAGTTAAAAATTATGGTTGAGAGTAAATATAAGATAATTATCAAATCTTTCACTTCAATGTTCAATATAACAGACATGTAAATCATTTTTGAAGAATTTTTATTGCATAATTAAATCAAATCTTAAGTCTTTTCCAAAAGACAAATTTACTTCTTATATAATTTTATTGAACGTAACATTTCCACTAAACAATACAATGGATAAATTTTAACAACTTTGTCTAAATCAACAACTAATTTCACAACTTTACAAATTGTTAAATAAGTATAAAACAACTGTAAAATTCACAACTAACAAACACTTTAAGGGAGGAATTACTCTCTTCTCCCAAATAACAATTTTTACAAATTTAGAGGGAGAAAATCTCTCCTCAAAACACTCATCCAGGATGAAACTTTAAGAGATCAAGCTCTCTTTACAAGTAAATGAAATGAATCATTTTCTCTAAACAAGGAAAACTCCTCCAATCTTTACTACATGCTCCAAGAGAAACCTGCATAACAAACATGGAAAGAATACACCACTCAACTAGCTCTCCTCCCTACTGTAGACCCGCAAGAGGGTCACCCCTGAGCTAGGGAGATCATCCACACACCCAGGGAAGAATAGTCCAATAACACTTCATAACATTGAATAACAACAATAAAAGCAAACAATACACAAACACCCATGGTTATACTCACAACACGAAAACTCAACTAAGGTGAGTTTAAAGAGGGTAGGGGAGTGGACTCACTCAACTCAAGAGTGCCACCCTTCTCAACATTTTATCACAGCTTTTCTCATGGCCTCAAGCCAACAAAATAACTTTTCTCATGGCCTCAAGCCAACCAAATAATTAAAAAATTCCAGGGATATCACAATTAGGCTCTCAAGCCTTATAACCATTTTGCTCAAAATCATAAAAATGCCCTCAAGGCTTCTGTTTTCCAAGAACAAGAATAAACCCGAGGAGGTTCACACCTCCCCTACCCCATACATGATGAGCATTGTCTCCCAAGTGGGAGAAGCTCTTTCAACACCCAAATAACTTCCCCACAATAACATAAATACAACATGGACAACATATACATAACAACATTCATCAAACAAGTAACAGAAGATACAAGGGTGAGAAACTTGCTTACTAACCTTAACAAGCCCTATTATGGATGTAGTTGATGAAGAGCTCCACACTTAGTCTCTTCTCCCCATCTTCCTTCTCCCAAAAAATAATCTAACCCCCTTCCACTCTCCCTCCTCTCCTTTTTAAAACTAATTCCCCAACTTCTCTTATCCCCAAGTGGAATTAAAAAAATTAACCCCACTCCTTATCCACTATCCCTAGTGGAAATAAAAAAATAACCCCACTCATGAGGTCCCCCACCATAGTCCTTTTCCAACACATGGAGGAAAAAAATAAAATAAAATAAGATAAGTAAAATAAAATTAAAGAGGGAGTGGATGACACACCACACTTCTTCATGGGGGACTCCCACCAAAAGTGAGGAACAAAAAGACAAACCACTCCCTTATTGGTGGATCATGGAGTCATTCCATGACTTGGAAATGGGCCTGAGTGTTGATTCCACTCATCCTATTTTTCCCATACCTCCAAATTCGTCACTTAATTTCACTGTGAAGTTAAGGTGACCATATGGAGGTCATCCCAAGGTTATCCTAGTGAAAAGGATCCCTAGACCCATGGGGTATAACCCAGGGTTGATTTTAACCTAGTTAGGACACCCAGGGTCAAGTTAAAGCACAAGTAAAGGGTCTCAAAAATTTAAAATTCAAAAATGAAATTCCAAACAACAATTCTTACAACACATATCATAATTCACTTTTACAAGAGGGTAGACCTAATTCCCTTTGACCTCATGCAACATTACAACATTACAACATTTCACCAAACATGGAGTTGATCTTAGTTCCTTGTGGAACTTAGATCGGCTTCACAAGGGATACAACATAGGGTGTGGAATGATTTCCTGTATCTGTGGTTTCGTTAGAAATACCTGCACACTCAATTTCAAAGTTAATTCCACATATAAATATCATAGCCGAAGCAAATTAAATACATGCATTCCTAAAACATACTACCATATAAACATACTGAAATCACATTAAAGTTCCCTTTCTAATATTACCCACTCATTATTCTCTTAAAAGCAAACATCTATCTATCATTGCACAATTTCTTCCTTAAAAATAATTAGGTTCAATAGTCAAAATTCTGGGATCAACATGTTGATAACTGAGAAGGGGGGGGTGAATCAGTTATCCTAATTGTTTCTTCTTTTGAACTTTCTTATTAAGCAAAGCAGCATTGAGTTAAACAAACAAACATTATCATGAAATGAGAAACACATGACATAGTATTTTTGACGTGGAAACCCGGTTAAGGGAGAAAACCACGGGGTGATTAACCCAAAGATTATTCTCTGTTAGAAGAATAAGGAGTTACAAAAATGGCACTTGCCAATTAGGGCTCACTGCCCGAGCACACTGCTCACAAAGAGGCCCACTACCTACAAGGAGACACACTGTCTACAAAGAATGTTATACAATACTTGAACTGATTGGAAGCACCTACATATGCTAGGGTTCAGTTCCGGTTAGGCTCAGTACACTGATCTGCTGCACTTCATCTTTCCTCTATTCTTTATTCTGCTATCTTTTCACATACCGGATCTTTCTTACTACTTCTACTCTGATCAGTACTTATTCGCATACACTATCACACAATCACTACTTTCACAACTAAATCCATCCTCTATATGTATCCGCACAAGTAATTTCATCACCTTTCTAGTCGGCATCCGGAACAGTCTAATTTCTTACAAACTCTGTTCTGTCGGCTGAATCCTTGCTCACCAAGCAATGCAGATCAAGCATATACTTGTAGATATCATTAATCATGTCGGCCAAACATGATTCATGCCTTCACAACCTTTACCATCAACGGTAACTCATCCGAAAAATATTCTGATGCTCTGTCAGTCAGTTCTTCCTCTGTTCTTGTTGTCTTTCAGGAATCCGGTACTCAGCTATTCATATCTTTTTCTTTGTCCATCACCGGAGGCTAAATCCTTGGAATATACTACTCAAGGTAGTCCTCTTGACTTCTCCAAATTTGCACTGCACCAAGACACTTCCTCTGAGAGGTCTGGACCAATCTGTCGGACCTTGCCACATGCTCTGTTCTTGTTCACCGGACCACAACAGTTCTTCATTCTGACTTCCGGTAGAGGCACACCATGACTTGCAGATATGTGGGATGACCTTTGTTGCCATCAATGACAACAACCATGAATCCATATAGTGTCTCTTGCCAACAATCTCCCCCTTTGGCATTGATGGCAACACTTAGTGAAAAATGACTAAGTGTTTACACTATGCTCCCTCTTTGCTGATGCTCTATCTTTATATACAATTTCTGGAACTCCCCCTTGGTTGGATTCCTCATTTTTCACTGCTCTTCACTCCCCCTTTGACATCAATGGCAAAGGGTAGGGTCCGCACACCAAAATTTCCAAAAATTTTCTATACATAGCCGCATATTTACATACTCACATAAACTGAAGAATGTCTGCAAAAGATGTCTTTAGTTGGATCAGTTTTGTAGCCCAACTTTGCTTCATTCTATCCAAAATTGAAATGTGACCACTCAACAAAAATGCAAAAGCTTCTGCCCTCTTGAGATCTGTCGGATCATTTGTTTGGGCGGTAGTTTGAGCATCACTAATAGCCTCATGCATAGTTTCTAACTTAGGGATTATAATCCTTCTAAGTTCTCCCATCCGGTTAGTGATATTCTTCCTTTCCTTCTCAAAGTTCTTTATTGCATTTGTGATTGTAATAGTTTGACATTCTTGATTTACTATGGATGAAGAGAGAGGATCAAAATTTTGAGACAGACTTTGTAGTTTGTCCTGTTCCGCTTTTATTTTCTTATCAATTTCTACTGTTGCCTTTGACCAGGAGATACAAAATTTGTAGATATCACCGCCATCCTTAAGAGCATTTTCTAAGCTCTTTATTCCAATACTCATATTTCTCCTATCATTAGAGATTAATCCTAATACTTCTGAAAATCTTTTATCCAAAAATTCCTTCTGGACCTTTTCTTCAGCTGATTTTTCTAGAGAATCAAAATGTGTATCAACACTGCTGACTAAGGTTTTGAGATTACCGGAAGAGGAGGCTGTTGGATCTATCTGGATTGATGGCATAATCTTTTCAAGCACTCCGGAAGCAACCTCTATCAACTCACAGTCTTCCATATGAGACTTTAGGAGTTTTTCATTTGCCTTAGCATTTGCAAATGAAGCTATCTTCATTGTCTGTACCAGAGAGAGAGAGTCAAAGTCAAATGGGCCTTTTAGAAGCTCCGGTTCATCAATCTCTAAAGTTTCTTGGCTTAGAAACTTTTGAACAGTTTGTGCAGTGTCTCTTGCCGGAGACAGATGTTTCTTTTCTTCTGCAGTTTTGTCCTTAGGAGTCTTATCTCCTTCCACATTTTTACCACTTGCAGTTGTGGTTTTCTCTGTTGGATTTTTCTCTTTCTCTGCATCCTTGGTGCAGTCAGCCTCTTTTTCCTTTTCTGCTGCATCTTTCTCCTGTGATTTCTCTTCTTCTTGGGATCCAGAGATTGTAGGAGAAGCCGGAGAAGAGATGTTAGTCTGTTCTAGTGGCACTTCTTCCGGAGCAGATGATTCCAAGTCCGCAGCTGTTTCTGCACCTAAGTCCTCTGTAACAGGAATATTGAATCTTTTGAATGTATTCCGGAGGATCTCTTCAGTGTCCTTGGCTACTTTGTCGGTCTCACCAAGCATAAGCTGATTCATCCTTGCTTTGCTTCTGAATTCATCCTTGCAGTCCTTGAATATCATGTTCATTGTTTTGTGATCAATTGAAGGATATAGCTGAATAGCTATTTGTTCCCTGATCTCAAGATCTTTTGCCATGGCATTGTTCTTTCTTATTTCTAGTTCCATTTCTAGACTCTTTGGAATTTCAGAGATGATCTCAATAAAAGCTTTATTGTAGATGTTCAGGTACCTAATTATAGCTTCTTGCAGGATCTTTTGATCTGCCTCATTGTAGTCATCATAGAATTCAGCCACCGGTTGAAGGTTCCCATCCACAGTGACTGATTTGACTACACTGTCTAGAGACAGGGTGGGCTTTTCAGCAAATTTCTCTGTCATTTCTTCCTTGTCTTGGCCTGAAGAGGGTTTACTGGATCCTTTCTTCTTCTGCTTCTTTATTTCTTTTATTCCCTCATCTGACTCAGTTTCTTCTTCATCCTTTTGGCTTTGATAAGCTCTTGAGGCTTTTGTCTTAGATCTCTTACCGGATCCCTGAACTTCCAGTATTGAGCTTTTGGTTCTGATAGGTGTAGATCCTTTTGATGATCTGGTCTGGGTTGAGGTTTCCACCGGAGTACTTTTCTTGCTTTTCTTTTCTACTTCTTTCTTTTCTTCCTCAGCTTTTCTTCTCTTTTCCCGGTTGGCATCAAGTGCCTCCTTTGGGATGCCTAGGCCTTGAGCAATATGCTCTACTTCTTTTCTCACCTTCCTCTTTATCTCAGGTTCCCTGAGTTCTACATGGATCTTTACACTCAGCTCCTCAAAGGTTCCAAACCTTTCTGCCTTTGGATCTTTGGGCTGACTTAGCATGTGTTGAACATGCAGCTCCACTATCTGTTCATCCACTTCATACCCCATGGGCATGATCCAGACAGTCCTTGGCTCCACTGCCTCCATTAGGCACTGATTAGTGTCCACCATAAAGCACACTGAGTCTTTGTATTTTTCAACAAGAGACTGGGGAATTCTTTCTCTTGCTTGCATCGTGCTTTGGAAGTTTTTAAAGTATCCCCATAGGGCTGTATTTCTTGCTTTGGCATCCCCAAGCCCATGTAGATAATCTCTTATCTAGACTGCAACAGGTTTGTCATTCTGCCATGCCCATCCACTTGATCCGGGCAGCTCATTCATGAAGTAGAAAAATAGATATAATATAAGAGTACCATACTTAAAGGAATTCTTTTTGTCCTTCTTGATTTTCTGTATATTTTCCATTAATTGGCTTAGGAGCAGTTCGCAGAGATCATAATCTGCATTCTTCCTTAGCATTTCATAGGCAGTATACACTGCAGTTCCAGATACAGAATTCTCCCTGCTGGAGTGATAGATCTTGTATCCTATTATCATGGATGCATACTTGATATCCGGATCCGAAATATCTTCAATGGTCATTGCCCTCTTGTCAAATTTTGATCCGGTGGCCTCAGTTACAATGTTGTTTTTGACAGATTTGAGGATAGGTATCCCTCCGGAAGAGTATAGACCAGTTACTGCCCTAATTGCCTCTTTTGTGATTTTGCAAGGTCTATCCAGCCATAGGAAGTTGTCATGCATTCTGCTCAATACATACCGGACCCATTCTTCTTCTTCAAAGCAGGGGAAATGAATGAATTGATCAAACTGTTTCTTCTGGATACCCTTGTACTCTGGTTTAAGCTCAAAAGCATTGTCTATCAGTTGTTTGTGATAGAGATCTCTTAATTTGAATTCCCCGAATTCCTCAATGCTTGCATGTATGTAAACCCTAATGTCTTCTGTGTGTAAAACTCCATGAGGAACACTGGAAAATGCTCCTAAGGGATCTACCTTCAATGACTTGTATGGATGTTTCTTAAATTTAGGTCGGGGCCTATCTGAGATTTTTACTATATTTGGAGTAGCCATTTCTTCAAAAGATTTGTAGCAAGATATCGAAAGTGGAAAATACCTTTTGCGTCTTCGGTTACATGGAGTGGCTGGATTGATTTCTGTATGTAATGACTTTGGCAGGAGATCTTCGGTGAACTTGATGAATTTCATTGCAGAGCTCCGTTTTTCGCTTCTTCTTGGATGTGGAATGATCAAGTGATTGTTGAGAAATCCCTTATATCATTTCGCAAACCCTAATATCTGTTTGCAATAAATGCTCCACCTGCATTATTCCGGTTTGCCTTATCTGGATAGCTTGGAGTATCCCGGATCAGTCCTGATCTATGAACATCATGCGGATCTTTCAATCATGAAAAAATCAAGATGACACATTACAAGAACATCCCAAACACTCTGTCCAATCCGCAGAGTGAAATAATGCACTTTCGGATCTCTCCGGACCCTTTTGTAATCCTCTGTCATTCCGGAGTATCTCCCGGAACAGGTCTTACTTGATCGATCACAACTTCTTTATATATTCATGCGGACCTTTGAAATCTTATCTGGATTATCTCAAGACTTATCTCTTCAAACCCTTTACTCCGCATCTTGTGCCATATTCGGCACCACTTGATTGGCTGGGGGAACAGGATTTTCTTTGAGTCTCCCCCTGAGCCAGAGCTTACTTTTTAATTTTCGGAAGAAATATCAGCACCAGAGTCTGGTGCGGATCCAGTTTCTGTATTCTCTGAACTTTTCTTTACCCAAATCTTGCTCATCTGATTCCTAACTTCATCCGCATTCATCTTTTGTTTACCCTTGTCTTGATTCTGATTATACACCGGACCTCTTTTGTCCTGATTCTTGCTTCTGCAGACTTTAGCATTATGACCGGACCTATTACAGATTTGGCAAATAACATTTCTTTACATATTTGACTGATAACCTCTTGATCTGCATTGATTAGCCATATGACCTACTCTATTGCATGTAAAGCATCTACCTTTGAATGATTTGTTTACTTGCATATTTCTGCATTCATGAGACTTGTGTCCATACCTTTTGCAGTTAAAGCACTGTCCGGAGAAGGATGGATTAGTTTGATTCATTCTTTTTCTGCACTGATTAGCTTTGTGACCAAAGTGATTGCAGCTGTGGCAGTATCCATTGAAAGATGGATATCTTTGAGCATTGGGCTGTCTTACTGGAGGTCTTTCAGGCCTATTCCTTGGATTTTCTGATCCAAAATTCTTTTGACTGGATCCGGAGCTTTCTCCTTTCTCATATCCCAAACCGTACTTGTCATCTATCTTCTTTTGACTTGCAAGAAGTACTTCAAGTTGGGCAGAACTTATCTTGAATTTATCTTTATATTCATTTGCTGTTTGAAGATCTCTTTTGAGAGAGACAATTTGATTCTCAAGTTTTTCTTCATTATCTTTGGCATCTTCAAGATCAGATTCAAGATGTCTGATAATCCTGTCCATCTAGTGGCATTCTTCTGATTTCTCTTTAAGAGATTGTCTTAGATTGTCTTCAGCTTTTCTTTTTTCTTCAATCTCTTGAGTAAACTTTATAGTTCCTGATTCCATTTCATGTCTTAACATAATGACTTCTTTTGATAACTTTTCACATAACTTGGTTTTCTCAGTCAATTCTTTATTAGTATTGCTTTCTTCAGTTTGGCTTGCCAATTGTTGGAGCAGCTCTTTTCTCTTTTTCATAGAGAGACTTAATTTGTCTTTTAGTTCTCTCATGAATTCATCAGCCTGTTTGAGTCTTACCTTTAATTCATTGACTTCAGAATTTGATTGTTCAAGATCCTCAAGGGCAGTCTTGAGTTGCTCCCTTAAACCATATGCATCCATTTAAATTCCCAGATCTTCCTCAAGCTGTTAGGCTCTATTAGGAGGAACCTTGCTTTGATACCAATTGTTGATAACTGAGAGGGGGGGTGAATCAGTTATCCTAATTGTTTCTTCTTTTGAACTTTCTTATTAAGCAAAGCAGCATTGAGTTAAACAAACAAACATTATCATGAAATGAGAAACACATGACACAGTATTTTTGACGTGGAAACCCGGTTAAGGGAGAAAACCACGGGGTGATTAACCCAAAGATTATTCTCTGTTAGAAGAATAAGGAGTTACAAAAATGGCACTTGCCAATTAGGGCTCACTGCCCGAGCACACTGCTCACAAAGAGGCCCACTGCCTACAAGGAGACACACTGTCTACAAAGAATGTTATACAATACTTGAACTGATTGGAAGCACCTACATATGCTAGGGTTCAGTTCCGGTTAGGCTCAATACACTGATCTGCTGCACTTCATCTTTCCTTTGTTCTTTATTCTGCTGTCTTTTCACATACCAGATCTTTCTTACTACTTCTGCTCTGATCAATACTTATTCGCATACACTATCACACAATCACTACTTTCACAACTAAATCCATCCTCTATATGTATCCGCACAAGTAATTTCATCACCTTTCTAGTCGGCATCCGGAACAGTCTAATTTCTTACAAACTTTGTTCTGTCGGCTGAATCCTTGCTCACCAAGCAATGCGGATCAAGCATATACTTGTAGATATCATTAATCATGTTGGCCAAACATGATTCATGCCTTCACAACCTTTACCATCAACGGTAACTCATCCGGAAAATATTCTGATGCTCTGTCAGTCAGTTCTTCCTCTGTTCTTGTTGTCTTTCAGGAATCTGGTACTCAGCTATTCATATCTTTTTCTTTGTCCATCACCGGAGGCTAAATCCTTGGAATATACTACTCAAGGTAGTCCTCTTGACTTCTCCAAATCCGCACTGCACCAAGACACTTCCTCTGAGAGGTCCAGACCAATTTGTCGGACCTTGCCACATGCTCTGTTCTTGTTCACTGGACCACAACAGTTCTTCATTCTGACTTCCGGTAGAGGCACACCATGACTTGCGGATATGTGGGATGACCTTTGTTGCCATCAATGACAACAACCATGAATCCATATAGTGTCTCTTGCCAACACAACAGTCCCCCAACATAAAAGTAATAGCAATAGTACGGTAAATAATCTCATGAACAGAAGTGAAAAAGGTAGGCCTCACACCTTTGATGAAGATTCCCTACTGCCTCCCTGTCTTCTGCTTTTTGGCCTCTCCTTCACTTAGTTGGCGAACCGCCGAACCAAAGGTTCGCCAAACTTAAATTTTTCGAAGGCAAAAGAAAGGGAAAAGTACTTAGAATTTTTAGGGGTTTTTCCTCCCACTTAGGCTTTCTTAGATCAGATTTCTCTGATGGAAGGAGGGATTTTTGGGATATTTTGACCTGGGCAAAATATGACAACACTAAATCCACAGATTTTCAAACATCAATGATCCTTTTTTTTCATGAGCTCTATGGGCTGAGACAATGTTAAAGGCAACATATTTGCAGTTCTTCTTGCAAATAATCTTCCCCTATATTTCTTCAACATGGTCAATGGCTACCAATTCAACAATATTTTGCTTGTCGGTTGTGGTGAAATGAATCATGGGTAGTTGAGGATACACTCTAGAGTCTCATTCCAGGATGGGACTTCGTTGGAATGCAGGTAAGTTGAACACTCATAGAGCCAAAGGTGAGTATTTAGATCCAATGGGTCTAAGTGGACATGGACTATACTCTGCTCTAGTTTACAACTTCTAGTTGTGGAATCACATGTGAAGTGAAATCTTTGCCTAAGAAATCATTTTTCTTTCTACACATATTATGTGACTAGCTTTTGAATTGTTTCTAATATAGATAGTTTGATAGATCTGATTTGAAAATTGTTATATCCAAATGCTTTGTCTTCTATTCCATGTATTTCTTATTTGTCCACTGGCACATTTGCAACTATAATATTTGACAAAAATCTTCCTATCATTATATGGATGTTCTTTCCCTATTCCAAAGTCTTTTCAAAAAAATTATTTTGTGCATACTCGAAATCATTGTTTTCCATGGGATGATATCTCCTGTTTTCTTTTCTTTTAAATAATTTTCATACTTTTTGTATGCTGCCATTATTTACATGGAGAAACTTGTTAAAGTACCTTGTACATGTGGCCATTGTAATAACTATTCCAAGGCCATTGTAACAACTAAAGTGCCATGTCTATGTGTCCATTTTTGTATATCTGTTTAACAAAATGCTAACATTTTAACATTGTAATGAAACTCCTCCTCTATCCCTTATGCTAGAAGGATGTCCATAACTGTTCCACAACTCCCGTTTTGGCACAAGTAGTGAGGTTGTGGCCAAGATTGTGGAAGTTAGTTTTTACATATACCATTTACTTTTCTTGCAAGTTTTAAAATCTTTTTCAACAATTCCATTTTGAGCATAACCTACATTCATTATTTTGCATTATGCGGAAGTTTTAAAGCCCATTTCAACAAATCTATTATGTGTGTATCCTACAATTAATACATTCCATGAGATGGAGTTTCTTTGAGGCTTCTATCAAATAACTCACGTGCCTTGTCTCTGCTCCCCCTATTCTCATGCGCATACATTGTTCCACAACTCCCATTTTGGCACAGGCAAAGGTTGCAGAGTCTATCTTTTTGCCTACCAATTCCATTTTGCTCAAAGGTCTCTAAAGCCTTTTCAACAAATCTATTTTGTGCATATCCTACAATCATTGTAGTCCATGAGACCACGTCCCATCGACTATTCTTAAATATCATCCACTTCAACAGTTAAAGGTCAATTTTGATCAATAAAAATAGGATAAATATCTACCACTTTTTGTTGTGAATGAGGTGTAAAATTGTAGAAGTTGTGAAACAACCTCATAGGACCCAATGAACACCTTCAAAACCTAAGAAACCTTCCAGAAGAGAAAAAAGAAAAGAGAGCAATTTGCAAAAAAAAGGATGCAATTAATGAAATGGATTAATGAATTACATGAGAGCACTTGCTTTTATATTTGCAAGTTAGAAAACCCTAATGAGAGATTCCTAAGTTTAGCTTAAGTGAAATAAAGTAAAGGGTGACTTAATTAATTAATCAATATGATTAAATTAATTAAGCAAAGAACCTATTACTCTAACACCCCCCCTTAAGATGAACTTAGGGAGAAGCTAAAAAACTAAGGACAAATGCATGAAAACAAAGATGGGACCTGGCAACTAGGCTTGATGAGGTACCCATGTACAAAAGAGTCTCTCACAAATAGAGAAAAGGAGAAAATCAAGTGGGAAAAACTCCTCCCCAAAAGAGAGAACAAACCTCCCTACAAGAGAGAGAAAGAGTGAAGGACTAAAAAGCCTCCACAAAGGATGTCCCAAAAGAATAGGAACATGAAGAACTCCACTGAAGCATGAAGAAGTTGTAAACACCGTTGAAGACTGACTACTATAGTGCTGAAAGAAGAACATCCTCTAAAACAAGATGAAGATCAGGATCAAGAAGACAAGAATCTACATGAGCGCCCCTAACGAAACTACTCGAATCAGATGGCAAACAATGGCAAAACATCTGGAACTCAAAGATAGAAATGGCACAGGTACCAAAAGTCTAAAGAACTGATCAAGTGAAAATAGGTCACCTCCACAAAAGGAATGCAAGAATGTTCATATGGTAAATGCTCCAACTCACCGAAATGCATGGGTAACCAGCCACTGATGTACCGTTGCATCCGCCTAGTACATAGGAACAAATACTAGATACATAACTCACTCCAACATGAAACCAATGAAGCATTAGCACCAACAGTAGAACCCCCCCATAATGTGGACAAGGGAGAGCCATGATAGGTACACTGAAATTGTGTGAAAGCTCAAGAAGTGCATGCAGAAGAAACAAGAACATCTGAACGTGCAAACATGAAAGTACCAACAAATAAAAGGGTGTGCAAACCAAGGCACACACGCATGACAAAGGTGTGATGGCAAAACAAAAGGCAAACATCAACCCCCATGGTACTTTATATCATAGTGCGAGTATAATAAGACTCAACATGATGTGCAAGATCTCAAGAATACATGTACAATGCTAAGGCACTTTATTTTAGTACATTTACAGATGAGAAGTGCTTACAATGGAAGCTCACAAGGTCTTAAAAAAGACCACATGCTGAAAATAAAATTCTCTGACAGAAAGAGAGGAAACTAATAGCACCATGATGAAGTACATAGAAAACCATGCACTTTAAAAAAAAAGGGAACCCAAAGAAGGAGTTCGGATGCAGAAGATATGGCATGTCAAAGTCTCCAAAATGATAACTGCACAACAACACTGAGAAAATTAATTTATGGAAAAAACTAGAAGTAAAAAATGAAAACCACCTGCATCACTGTGAAGAGTACAAATTCTACCCCTTTTAAAAAAATGCACTGAAAAATACCACTGTATGACCAAAATATGGCCTCTGGAAGATGGAGTGCAAAATTGAAAAGCCCAATGGTGAAGGGTAGATTTGGCAAAAAAAAGTAACCTCCGCCAAATTTAGCAAAACGCCTCCAAATTTGGAGATCTGCCAACTTTAGAACCCTGCCAAACTTAGCTGTAGCAAATAATAAAACTCCTCCAGACAAATGTAGAGCTCCTCCAAACTAGAAAAAACTGCCAAAAAAGCCTCTAAAATAGAGGTACAGTTAAAAAGACCACCAACTGGAATAAATCCCGAGGCATGCAGGTACAATACAGATTTATGCATGTGTTTTTTATTAATAAAAAACACAATTTTTTTTATTACAAATTGTTTTTTTTGAAAAAAACTGTAAAAAAAAATAATGCATGTTTATTTTTTATAAAAAAAATATAAAAAAAGGATGATTTTTTTTTAATTTTAATTAAAAAAAATATAAATGTGGGGGGAGGGGTTAAATCTCCCCCCCCCATGCAGCCCTCTTTAAAAGGGACCTTGCCCTGCTCATGACAGGGTCGTACCCTGTTGTGGCAGGGTACGGGGTACCTCCATGACAGCAACGCTTTAAGCGCTTAAAACAATTTTTTTTTTGTTGTTGTTTGTTTATTAAAAAAAACCTGCCCCTGCTTTTAAATAACTTTTTTTCAATAATTTTTTTTGATTTTTTTTACATTGCATGAGAAAAAAATAATATATATATATACAGTACCTCGGTTTGCATGCTGGGGATGTTGTACCGCTTCTCCTAGCAAAAAAAATTGCCCAAGATGAGCCCAAGGCTGATTTCGATGATTTGACAATTGATCTTAAGGTTTTTGGGTCTTTTAATCGTGATGGTGGGTCTGTTTGGGCCCAAAACACTCTGAAAAATAGCTTTCCTCCCAATTAAAAAAAACCTGGTGAAACCCTTGCAGATCTGGCCTACAAAGCTCAAATCAAGCCAAATAAAAGGCTAATATAACTATTTTGACTGCTCTGAATTCAATGGAATACTCTGTTTTACACAAAAATGCACCAAGAAAAAAACTCTTGCTCAAAATTTTCTCCAAATCTGAGAAGGGGCTTGCAGATCTGGAGCTCTGATACCATGTAGAAGTTGTGAAACAACCTCATAGGACCTAGTGAACACTTGCAAAACCTAAGAAACCTTCCACAAGAGAAAAAAGCAAAGAGAGCAATTTACACAAAAAAGGATGCAATATCATCTCCTCTTAATCTTAAGGTACCTTGATCCTGTGGATATGGGTATGTAGGCAGTCTGAAATACGAAGGAAGTATCCAATACTCAGGTACATAAGATATCATCATTTCACCTAAACATCCTCAAAACACTTCATCCCATCCATCTCATCCATACATCCTAATAAAATCTATAGATTTCATGAAGATCGATCAATCATCATTTCTCTATTATGTGATATCAATTCTTCTATTCTTTCTCCATTTATCTTCCATCTTTCATCTAACTTTTCGTCCATGTCTCTCTATCTCTTGACTTTTCATTTCAAGAGCACACTTGTGTTCTTTGAACCCAAATTTCCTCTCGAGGGGGATCTTCACCATCATCATTGTTCATCTTATCCAGTCTAGCTAATCAAATCTAGCCAAATTATCCAATCACATCCTTTGGTCTTAATTAAGTAAAGAACCTATTACTCTAACAAAAATTACTATTGATTATTTGACCATTGAAGTGGATGATATTTAAGTAGAGTACGTCCCATGGAAGGATACTTTTAATTCCTCTATCTTTTACCATTCTCCATACCATTTGAACCCCACTACATGGATGAAAATTTCTTTTCTATCCTTCTATTTTCAAATTCCTGACACATAATTCATATATGTTAATTTGAGTTTTAAGAAAACTACTCTTCTTGAGTTAGTTTAAGGAAGTTACTTTTTTTGAACTAAATGCTTTTAGAACTTAACATATATTGTGATTTTACTTATCTCAATGCATATATCTTGTGCTATTGTTGATTGGTAAGTCAAATTCGTATTTTCTTGAATCATACAAAGTTGGTTTTCTTAGGAATCGAAATTAGTAATATGAGTTAGGACTTAGATTTATGTTTAAGGGAAAACCTTAACATGAATGTATTACACTCTTTTGGGATAGGCCTATTTGGAAATGTTATATTTGACACTAAATTTATATTTGTTTGTATTGCTTAAAAGATGAAATAAATATCTTTTGATCCTATTTAAGTAGAGTCTTAGATTTGCAAGGGGAAAAAGACTTGTGATGCCCAGGAAAACTCATTTAATTTTACTATTCTCTTATTGTAATATTGACATTAGTTAAGATTTATAAAACTAGCCATGTTAGGGAATTCTTCCTAAACCATGTCTCTTTTACTCTTTAAATGCCTTTGACTTCGTTCGTCTAAGGAGTTGAGCCTAATTGATTAAAGCATTGATTTTTCATTGTGGAGACCCGAGTTTAAAACTGTGAGGGACATCTAATATGGAATTTTAAGTTATGAATCTCAGTCTTCCATGGTTGACTTCTAATATGGATGAGGTTTCTAAATAATGTGATTTTCTAGATAGTGACTCTTAGACTTCCATAGGATATATAGGTTAACAAGGGATCAAAATCTAAGACAAGGGCTATGGCTTCTATTATGTCAATGTTTAGAATAATCCAATAATGCTTATTGTCTCTCTTGGATGTTATTTTCCATTAGGCCTCCCTATTACACACTCACTACAACAACAAATGTTAAAGGGAACTTTGATAAAGTCATGTTGGTTTGTGCATGGATATTGTTAACATTTGGGAGTGTCCACTCACTAATAGAAGAACAGTTGACTAGATACCTTACTACATATTTTTTTGTATTTGATTCTAGTGTTTACATATTCGATATTCACTTTAGCAATTTCACCTTGGGGTTAATACTTTGAACCCTTTTGTATGGTTTTCTATGTTGTTCAAGGTTTAAGAACAAATAAATTATTTTTAGAACATGTTTATTGGAGCTAAGAACTTGGGTTAGTAAATGATTTGGAAATCTTGTTTTGAGTTGTTGGAGCAGTACTCCAAATTGGTATGTTCATTTACACTTGGGTGCTCAAGTTTAGTCATTATGTTATCTAAACACATAAAGAATTTGGCTAATATTTTAGTGTAATCCTTCTGTTGAGACTTACTTTGTTTGTAAGAAATTACTATTTGGAAACCTTATTTTCTGTGAATCATTAATTGATAGTATAGTGTATGTTAAATAACTTGACTACATAAATGTTTTGGAACTATAAGGTCAGTTTTAACCAAGAACACTTCTTGTCATATGCTCTCGCCTTGCCTTTAAGAATCTTGGTGATTAGAAAATAGTAAGCATTCTTCTAAAACCAAACTGTTAAGTCCATGCAAATGAGAAATCTTCCTTGGACATGCAAAAATTAGGTAAACTTTATCACTACATAAAAATAAGACTTAAACGTCAAACACCCCTCATAGGTGTTTTCTTTCTATTTTTACTGACTTCATCCATGTTTCATCTAAGTGGGTCGTAGCCGATGAAGACTTGTCTGGGTAAATTGGACCCTAGAAAGGGTTGCGTATCCACTCGTACAGTTACATAAGCATAGAGAAACTAGAACTACATATCGCTTATAACCAATCCTTGTGTATCTTGATCTCGTGGATACATGTTATGTAGGTAGTCTAGGAAAATGAAGAATGTTTCCAAGACTTAGGTACCGAGATTATGTGAGGATTTACAACTTACCATGTTAATATAGAATAGTTATTTAATAGACATGTACCACTGATGTTATTTGGTAATAAAAATAATTTTCTCTTCTGCATTTAGTAGTATTTTTGGTTTAGGGATAGGAGGGTCCCTACACCTAGCTATCCCTAGGTTTCTCCTTTCATCAGTAGAATCACCCATGATAAAATAGACAATTATAGACTACTAAGATGCCTTGTTTTGAACAACAAGACCTCAAGAGGCTTAGTTTTCAATTTTGAAGATATAAGGGTTCCCTATAAGGATACTACCCAAAATAACATCAAAACCCAAGTTGACAACCTTCAAAACAAGTACAAGGAACTAAAGTCTAAAACTAGAGCATTGCCAAGCCAAGGCAATCGAGATGATTAAACACCAAACTTGCCATAGCATCCTCTTTTTACAAGTTATTATAAAATAATTTGAACCAATGGTCCCTACGATGCTATGATTTTTCCTTCATCATTCCTTATGCTCTATGCATATGATCTTTAGAGTTATAGTTTATACCCCAGTGTAAAGGGATGAGAGGAAATAGGAAGATTATAATCAATGTGATAGATTATAGTGAAGTTTGATGGAATACCAAGCATATAAATTAAAAATACATACATATAACTATTCATCACATTCATATAGCAATTGGTATAAACCATCAAATACTTATTCTATATACTTGTGGTATATAACATCAGTATTCCACTACATATTCATCTCTCATTCATATACTTCTTACATATAAAATCTCTCTCCTTATCTCTGACTCTTTCTTCTCTACTATTATACCACTCTTATCTTTTGTTATATTCTATATTCTCTCTTCTCTATTCTATATTTCACCTTGTGATGTCTATATACATATAGGGACATGTCCCTCTTCCTTATGTTCTATCACAGGTCAGATGTAAGTGCCACATGTGACTTGTGGTGACTCTAGCCTTGCTCTTTCTATTGCATAGCTTCGTCCTACCAACATCACAATCATGTCTTGTCCTCAAGACATGCTAGCTTTGTCTACCAGTTTCAAAAATGTTTATTATTCTCCAAAATCTTCAAAAAAAATTTGCTACCAAAAATTTCTCCATCTTAGGGCAAGATATTCTTGTATATTTCCTTCATTTGGGTGTTAGTGATGTCCTATTGGATAATGGTCTACTGCAATAGATGAATGGGGCCATTGATTTTTACTAAGGTTGCTTCTCCATTATTGATAGAATTTGGAATTTCAATGGAGTTTATGAGTTGCTTGGCTTCAACCAAGAGACTTGTTAAATGTGCATAACCTCTTGACTTACGTTTTTTAGGTTTTCCCTTTGATTATACACCTACAAGTATTGATTGTGCAAGTTCTCTAGCTATACCCTTTGGCTACTATCTGTTGGTAAACAAATTTGTCAATGTAGATTTCAATGTGACTTGTCCAATGAGTAGTACAAATGTTCCAATAGTTGGATAACTTGTTACTGAACTAACAACTTTCTTCTGCGTTTGAGAGGGGCAACTCCCTTGTATGATGGGGTGTTTTAAGGTTTTTTATGTACTTTTAACTTGAAAGTACAAAAAGGAAAAGGGAAAAACTAGAAGAAAGTGAATTACAAAAATCCCAGTGGCAGACACACAAATACCAAATGAGATTTCACAAATTTATTACAACTTACAAGGGGCTTTCACCACATAAGCTTAGAAACTATGTTTCTGAACTTATATGATAAACAAATTTAACATGCAAGCATGATGAAAGAAGAGTAATAAATCTCAACATATGAAGAGATAGGATGTATCAACACATTCAAATCGAGATACCAAGAAACAATTGTATTCTTTACATCAATTGCACGGTTTGTAAATGTTTCATTAGATGACCAATGATTTACACAAAGACATAGAGGGATTACCAATTTAACATATGAAAAATCAATAATTATAACTCAGAAATACATTCAGAACATACAACCAAATGCACTCTTTATTATCTTTGTGAAATTATACAATTCCATAAAAACCCTTCTATACAAAGTGTAAGACCAAAAATCCTCCAAAAAGTCTCTCCATAAGTCCCCTTATGAAAGGTCTCTTTTACATTTGAAATAGCCTTGTATTTATAGACTTGCTCTCAGTAACAACCTGGCAACTACCTAGTAACTATCTTTTTTAAATACAATACTTTAAAAATAATCTTTATTCTAGTTATATTTCTCTCAACTTTTTTGAAAACAAAGCTTATTTTCTAATTTTTAGTTACAATAAGTGACATAAGTCACTTTTACAAAAAGGTAACTAGAAACTTGTGACTTTTGAGTTATGGATTTCGCTAAGTTCTTTCCATCTCCATCTGCTCCATTTTGGTGGTCAAATCTCATCAGATCTTGACAACTCCTCTAAATACCTGAATCTTAGACTCTTGTGTCCATGTATACAAAATATGGACTGTGGAAATAACATGTCTTTAATTGGCAACATCAACATGATATATGTAGACTGAATAACGTTGCACATTTAACTGCTCTAATTATAATCATAAAATACCATTGTCATCATCTCCAAAGCTAATTTCTCCAACTCCACATAGATTTCTGCAGTTTGTATATATGATATGTCTCCTCCACAAAAATCATGTGCTATTTTTTAGCCTTCAATCCAACTATATCCAAGGCTCTTTTTAGTTCTTCTTTCTTTTGTCAATTCCCTTACATTTTTGAGCATCGCCCCACATGCCTACTTTTGCATAGGTGTTTGAGAGAAGAATATAAGGTTCCACATTTTTAGAATCCAAATTGAAAACCACTGGTGCTGTAAATACTCCTCATTAGTGTATATTCACATGTGATCTTACACGCACCAAGAAAACACATCCACATAACCACCAAAGGTCTAATTGTCATCTTAATGATAAATGATAAAGTTTATGGTGTCATTAAGATAGCCAACACGAACAAGAAGCTCAACCATACACACTTAATGCTCAATTGTAGCCACCATGCAATACAATATACTCATGTCATTGAAGTATTTACAGCCATCATTCACTAAATCCTATTCCAAAACCCTAATTCTAGCAACAAAGGTTATGGCAGCTGGTTTTACACTTGCAGACCATGTTTGATCGAAAGTTTCTAAAGTCTTTTTCACAAATCCATTTTGTGTGCATCTTACATCTATTCCATTCCATGAGACTACAATTTGTTAAAGTATTCTATTTGAAAGATTCCATTTTGGCATGGGCAAGGAGTGAATTGGCAAAGATAGTGAGGTTTAGATTTGCATTTGGAAATTACACTTTTTCTGAAAGTTTCTAAAATTCTTTCAACGAATCCATTTTGTGCTTGTCCTACAATCATTGCATACCATCTGACCGCATTTATTTGAGGCATTTGTTAAAAAATCTTTCATGTGCCTTGTTTATGCTCACACAATTTGCATACACATCTACGAGGGAATTTGCAATTACAACATTCGATAAAAATAAACTTTCCATGATGTTTTGATGTAAGGCTTAAATTTGACGGTTGACCCTTCTTGTCAAGCAATTCTTTTATGATAGTTATCCATTCAGAGGTGCCTTTAAAATGAAAGGAACCTAGGTGTGCGGAAAATTCTTCCTACACTAATCTAATGAGGAGAGGGCTATGCAAATTCAACTTTATCCTAACTATTACAGCAATGTTAAACCATTAACATGAGATATTGCAGCAAAACATAAGAACCATAAAGTAGACAAAAGAAGAGAGAAAAAGATTTACAGTGGGGAAAACCCTTATCAGGTGAAAAACCTCACACTCAGAAATCTACACAATGTATTAACAAATTTGAAAGAATGTTTACAATACACTTGCAATGCAAGCTTCAATGGTCTTCGACACTCATGTTTGGAGTCAATCCGGCAGCATAATAGTACCTATAAACCTGTGATACAAACTCCATCTCCAAGCACTTGTATATAAAGAGAAGTAGTATGAAGGGAGGTAGCTTCTAGAGCAAGTCACACAAGGAACTCGTCCAAATCCATGTGGCACAATTTCCAAGGCCATAAAACATGCGTATGACACATGTAAGTGATTCTCTTTTATCCCTTACAACCCCTCAACTTGGGCACCCCAAATTTAACCAATTAAGGTATGACACATGCTCTTACAATGTCATAAAATCTGTCATATATGACAACTCTTACAGTTGTAAGAGAATCTGTCATAATTGTCTATTAATAGCAAATTCTCTTACAACCTTGTCATAGTCAAACTTGGGTGCCAACTTCCCCATTCAAGATGCTTTCAGACACTTGTCTTCACCTGTCATATAATCTTCCATTTTTGGCCCTTACATGTCATAGATTCTGTCATAGGAATCTATCATAACTCTTACGCGTCATAAACCTCTTACAACACCTGAAAGATGCCAACACATGGTAAAAATCTTCTACCACAAGGTGGAACGCCTATCTCCTCATATGAGGACAAAAAATACATGTGGTCACCTTCCATGTAGGATGACACATCATCGTGCCAACTCCCACAAAGTGACGAAATAGGATTTGCATCCAAATTACAATAATAGGCAAAATAATAAATACAATTAAATAATAAATGCTAGAAACTTGCAAAGGTTGAGACACCTTAATTCCTAACATAAAATACTATGACATACTATAGTATATAAGTAATATTATCTATAAACCAAATGTGTATATAATCATAATTCTATATAAATTTTGACAGTTTGTCAAAAAATTCTCCTTTCATGTGATACAGTCTTTTGAAAATATTGCTTATATTTTATGACAAAATTGCTTAAATACGGCTATACGGCCATCAAATTTAAGCCTCACTTTGATGAATATCAATGCCCTATAATCTTAACCTTCATGCATTGTCTATGATTCCACATTTTGCATATCGGCCTGCCAAAGTATTTCCAACTATAATATTTACCCAAAAACCATCGCATGATGCTATTTTGAAACTCTCGTTCTGGCAATGGCGCGGGAGAATGCCGACAAAGGTTACACAGTTTAGTTTTAAACTTGCCAATTGCATTTTCTTGCAGGTTTCTAAATCCTCTTCAACGAATCCATTTTGTTTATATGCTACTCTCTAATGCCTTGTCTATACTTCTTTGACGAAATTTGTCAAAATAAAACTCTCTAATGCCTTGTCTATACTTCCAAATTCTCCATGCATATCTACAGGGTGACTACAAGTACAATAGTTGACAGAAATTCATTTTCAATCATGCTTTAAGGGACGTCCATAGCCTGTTCCAAAGCTCTAAATAGGCCAAAAGTTGAGAGGATGAAGGCAAAGATTGTGGAACTAGCATCACACCAGCAAAGTGTATTTGCTTGGAAGTTTTAAAACCTTCATAACAAGACCATTTCGTGTATATCCTGTAATAGTGGCATTACATGAGACCACATTTCTTTGAAGCATTCATTCAAACAACTCATGTGCATTGTGAAAGAGTGATTTTGAGGATGTAAGTCTGAGAATAATTAAAGATATGTGTAGTGCAACGCCTCCTTCAATTGGTTCTCTCTAACTAATGCCATGAGATTGAAATGAGTAGCACATGATGTTCAATCTCTTAGGTAGTTATAGTAACTACCTTTTCTTTTGCAATGTTGCATTCATTGGCATTTGAGATGCCATTCATAAAATAGTTTAAAAAAATCACAACTTGCATTTTTTTCCCTTCATCGGCATTTTGACTTCAATGCATAACTTATTAAAATTTAAAACTTGCGCTTCCAACAATTCCTTTAGGGGCATTTTGAAGGCTTTTCACAACGTGTTAAAAATAATTTGTTAAAAATTATAACTTGTTGAAAATTATAACTTGTTGAACTCCAATTCACAAGTTATAACTTTTCACAACCCTAATTCACAAGTTATAAATTTTCAAAATTTCAAATTACAATTTTTTAATTTCTCCTTGTTATCAACACTTTGGCATCTATTCATAACTCACGAAAACTTTATAACACTTGACAAACTACAAAGGTGATGAAGGAGAATAATGCCATAACTTTTAATTGGCTCAATATTTTCTCTTGAAAGCTTGCCACATTATCCATAATAAAACTCCATGTTAGACCATTTTTTTATTCAGCTCTTATAAAACTCCCATTTTAATTGTTTCTGCAAATTACTTGGCAAAAACTTGAACTTTTAATATTTCCCAAACTATAAAGTGTTTTGATCTGAAAACTTGCCATATTGAGTAGAATAGATTCACTAATGTCCTTATAAAAGGGTTTCTTTCCAGCCCTTATAGATTTTCAAATTTAATTATTTTTGTAAATCATTGCACTACACAACTGCTCCTGAGGCTTCGACTAAAACAAATGTACAATTCCTCCTTCAAACTGGAAAGAAACTTGACACTTTAGGATAATTAGAGCATTTGTGACTTGGGAGTGATTCATCATAAGGATTTTGACTCAAAAGTTCAAAAATTGGCAAGTTAAAAAAAATGAGGCCAATACTATCCAAGTCCTTCATTGCATCATAAGATGTAGAGGCCTACATTATCTAATTTTCAATGTTATCCATTTGTATTCTTAGTGCTCTTGTCAACACATGCCATCCTAGGCATAATTGATATAGTGTGTTAATATTACTATAGGTTCCCATTGACTTCGATCTCCAATTTGGTCTATACTATGGTGCATTTCCTCCTTATGTCTTCCAATTGACTCTTTTCCTATTATACCAACAATTATTGCTTAAGGTCTTCTCTTCTTAAGTCCCATATTTGAATTTTTTTTATTATTTCACTTATCATTGCCTTTAATTATTGATCCAAGGGGAGAGAAGTGTCCTTGCTAACTTGTAGTAGGCTTGATTGTAATGAATTCAATGAAGATTCCAAGGACTCAGTAATATCCACCTGATGTTGTAACAAGCTCTCCTTGGATGTGGTATGTAAATGTTTCCTATCTAAATATTTTGGATGGGAGAGATGAGTGTGATATCTACTTGTGGGCCAAAAGTGGATGGTGTGAACAATATTGGAGTAGATCCATCATAGACTACCATTACTTTCGTCATGCTAGAAATTCTTTGATTTTATCTATGGAATCCACTAGTGAGGAGAGCGGTGAATGTTCCACTATTATAGTTTTTCCTTTCTATTCCTCCTTTATGTTTGGTGTTTCTTGCTCTTTCTTTATCTTGTTTATCTCTTATTACTTGTTCTTCCTCTTGTGCAATATACTCTAGCAAATCCTAAACCAATTCCTATGCACTTATTTATGTCATGCCATAATCTAGTTGTTCTATCATCTTTTCTTTTACTTTCACCTCCAACAAAACTATGTAGGCATTTTAGGTGGCCACCTCAAAGGTCTCTTGTCTAATTTGTATCTGGGCCTCCTTTTATTTCATTAAGAGAGTGTCTACTCTCTGTTTAGACCTCAAATCCACATTTTGCATCTATGCTAGTTTATCTTTGTTGGTTGGGGAGAGGTTTGGTGCTACTTGCTCTAAAAATTGTTTTCTTATATCTTCTTCCAACTACACTGACTCTTCTCTTATCTTCTTGATCATTGTGACTGATTCATATGGGAGTACCTCAATAATGTTCATTATAGAATGAGGACTTCCAACAATGTACTCTAGCATTGCTTCTATAATTACTTGTTTATTTGTTGTAGACACCGAGTGTAATGCCCACTTATAGAATTAATAATAAATAACAATAATAAATTTATCTAAGTAAAGAAATAATGGAAGAAATACAATTAAAGGAGAAAATTCACTTAATTCTAAATAGTAAAATTAAAATTAAACATATGTTTAATAATATTCATTGTTAATGATACAAACGTTTCATATAAAGTTATACGTGCATTATCAGAAAATGCCAAATAATTATTTGGTCTCAAGGTGAGAAAGTTCTTTCTTAGCTCCAGTATCCTGTATGGTTATTAGATCAAAATTTGCACATTGAATGTAAACATTAGCAACGCAAAGTCAATAAATAAACATATTACATATCATTGCACAAGATGACAAGTCTATTGGACCTAAGGGCCAAACCTAATGTTTGGGGGGCTCATCCATGATGGCCTTGCCTATGTACCACAACGCAAAGACTTCGTAGTTCGGGGCTTGAACTTGCAACCACATGATGATATCATACAATTCAAAACTTCTAGAATGTTATTCATATAACATCGACACCATCTCAAACTTAGATACATATTCACATTTTGAACCATACATGAGGACAATAGAAGATTGAGGTTTACCTATCTCACAATAATCTCATAAATGTTTTTAAACATAAATGATCTTCTTCAAGCTAGTAAACAAGTTACCACTATACTTAACTAATCATGCAAGGTTGACATTAGATCTTCTTTTCAATGTAAAAATACTATTTCTCCAAGCTAATTTAGTAGTCGAACATAGTATAAGCCTTAACGTACAAGTAAGAAAAGATTAAAAGGTGACATTTCATTCTTTACAACTACCATATAGAACTTATTAATACAACTATGAAACACATTACTAAATCATTCGTTCCATAATTATTAACTACACAATAAAGTTTGATATAATGGTTTAATTTTAAGCCTACGAACTCAAATAAATCTCAAAATAAATTAAAGAGATTATAAACTAAAAACTTCAGTTATCACTCAGTCAAACTCACACCATTAGGGTAAAGATACAAACTTCTTCTAATTTTCCAATACATTGTCAAATCACCTCACCTATTCTAATGAAACAACACAAGTTATCCCAATTACATAATGACTGAAACATGATTCTTTCACTAAGAATTAAGATCTAAGTTCATAAATCATTTCTAACCACATTTTTTTAAATTTTCTTAATCCCAATAAGAAAGAATATAATAAAAGAGAATTATTATTCTAAGAAAGCTTATTCTTCCTAACTATCCATTTACTTAAATAATACATAACCAATTAATTTACTTTCATTCAATCATCAACATGACAATCATATCAAAAAGACCTAATTCACTCAAAGATATTTCATCTTCTAAATGCAATGATATATTTTGTGAACTAATCCAAATTTACATGATTGGCCATAAGGACATAAATCAATTAATGATTTAAGTAAGGTACCTAATTATAACAAAAGGCTATAACATGATTAGACATCATCTATTTTAGGTTTAGTCCTACAACTCTACTCCATTCTATAAGGAAATAGAAGCTAAAATTTCACCAACCATTCCAAATAGGCTCACAAGTTATAGCATTCATTACTAGTCTTTTCCAAAAAATACAAGAATATTGTCATGATAGACCTATAACAATCTAACAAATGGAAAACTACCTACAAATTATAAAATTTCTCTAACCATTATATGGTTATCAAAGTCATCTCTAAGGTATCTCATCATACACATATAATAATTAAGGTATCTACTTGATGCTTACCTGTGATAAAATTTACACTAAGATGGTTAATTCTTGGCAGCCCCTCATTCAACAATACTTCCAGACCTGAACAATCCATCAATCTTTCCAAGAATCCAAAACATAAGGAATACCAAAGATCATACTTGTCCAATCCTCATACGTGCTTCTCAAAACCTGTGTAACTCCCCTTTATAGTTTTCTAAAATAAACTTTTAAAGAAAATGTTCGTTAGAATAAAATCAATAATAATTCAAATACACCCACTAACTCCTCTTTTAATACCTGGCAAGAACATCTTTCCAAGAAAAACAAACTTAATATTAGTAAAAACATTTAAATGCCACTACCCCAATTTTGTATTCCATTTCCTATTGTATAGGAACAGACAGATTTATGATAACAAACATTAATTATCTCCTGACGATAGTTTATGGATAAAATAGAATTAAATAATTACAATCATTTAAAGAGAATCTTTCTAAAATATAAATAGGACAACACATATGGGAAATGCATGATTTTCTTTTTTCTACACAATATTAATTTATCTAACTAATTATTTCTAAACAATGTAGTTAATTAATTATTCTCAATAAAATATTATAAATAAATAAATAGGGTTCAGGTATCCTTACATTCTTCCCCCCTAAGAATGGACTTCCTCTTAGAAGTCATCAAGAGAATTGAATTCTCCCTATCTTCCACACATCCAACCTAAATTAGATTTCATCAAAGTATTCATTTGTACACTATTAAAACAAAGTAATGGATATGCCAATCCTCTATTTGAATTTTGAACATGATACAACTTAAATCAACATTATCACTCAACATTCAGGTGTATCATTTTGCACATTAAAATTTTGTAATATCTATAACATTTTACTTATCCAAGATGTTTGTTTATCATTAGTATATTACCACCTATCCAATTCATTGCAAACATATTCTATCAAATAGATGTTACACAACTTCACAATAAACATTCCCCATGCCATCTACTCCCCTATACAACCTGTCAGGGACCTTTCTTGGGAATGGAAAACTATACAATTCACATTACTCCACACAAGCTAGCAACAACAATTACTAATAAAGCCTCAAAATTAAGAAATTTCCAATAAGTAAAAATTTCAAATAAAATCAATAAATAAAACTTCATATAAACACAAATCAAATATCAGCTCAAATCAAATCCAAAACCCTTAATAAAATAGTCCTTGAGGTAAAAGGACAATTTTCAATTTCAAAACAACAAAGCACTTTAAAATTTCTCGCTCAAAACAACAAGGAAGAAAATAACAAAATGAAATTTCTAAAAAAATTTCATAAAACTTTACATCACAATCACCACATGACTTCAAACAAGTCACCTAAGGGGAGGAGGGGAATTTGATGGTTTCAAACCACATGGAGCTCCATCATATACCACAAAATAAATTGATTATGCAATTATGCACATTCAACAGTTATGAACATGTAATGATTATGAATGATTACATTTTAGAAAACTCCCTTTTCCCAATGTACCTCCCTTATATCACATGTAACTCCCAAATCACACAACTCCCACAACACCATTTCATCAACCAAACCCCCATCACAACACCAACACCATGAATAGCCCCAAAGGGCTTAGGTCCTTGTAGCTCCCTTATCATAGCTCCCAAATCACAACCAACCACAACACCAACACCAACACCATGAATAGCCCCAAAGGGCATAAGTCCTTGTAGCTCCCAAATCACAACCAACCACAACACCAACACAAACACCATGAATAGCCCCAAAGGGAACATAAGTCCCTGTAGCTCCCTAACCATAGCTCCCAACCCACAACCAACCACAACACCAACACCAACACCATGAATAACCCCAAAGGGGTATAAGTCCCTGTAGCTCCCATAACACCAACAACCACAACACCATAACCATACACACAAGTTTGTTAGTTTCATCACAGAATAAGGTGAAAAATATACATGCTTAACAACAATCATTAATTTACATTACAGAAACTTACAATTCCAAGAATACATCCACGATCATATATGCATATATATTTAAAATAATTTACTAGACATTTATTTCATATAATTAATTAATTAAAATTTACCTCTACTTACCATGGTGAGTCACAAAATAGGTTTACATTACTAACACTTTTACCCCAGAGCTCCCAAGTGTTGCAACCTGGTGCTCTAATACCTATGTAATGCTCACTTACAAAATTAACAATAAATAACAATAATAAATTTATTTAAGTAAAGAAATAATAGAAGAAATACGATTAAAGGAGAAAATTCCCTTAATTCTAAATAGTAAAATTAAAATTAAACATAAGTTTAATAATATTCATCATAAATGATACAAACATTTCATATAAAGTTATACACATTATCAAAAAATGCCAAATAATCATTTGTTCTCAAGGTGAGAAAGTTCTTTCTTAGCTCCGGTATCCTGTATGGTTATCAAATCAAAATCTACACATTGAATGTAAACATGCAACACAAAGTCAATAAATAAACATATTACATATCATTGCACAAAACAATGAGTCTACTGGCCCTAAAGGCCAGACCTAATGTCTCGGGGGCTCATCCATGATGGCCTTGCCTATGTACCACAATGCAGAGACTTCGTATTTCAGGGCTTGAACTTGCAACCACATGATGGTATCATACAATTCAAAACTTCTAGAATGTTATTCATATAACATTGACACCTTCTCAAACTTAGATACATATTCACATTTCGAACCATACATGAGGATAGTAGAAGATTGAGGTTTACCTATCTCACAATAATCCCATAAAATTTTCTAAACATAAATGATCTTCTTCAAGCTAGTAAACAAGTTACCACTATTCTTAACTAATCATGCAAAGTTGACATTAGATCTTATTTTCAATGTAAAAAATACTATTTCTCTAAGATAATTTAGTAATCGAACATAGTATAAGCCTTAACATACAAGTAAGAAAAGATTAAAAGGTGATATTTCATTCTTTACAACTACCATATAGAACTTATTAATACAACTATGAAACACATTACTAAATCATTCGTTCCATAATTGTTAACTAGGCAATAAAGTTTGATATAATGGTTTAATTTTAAGCCTATGAATTCAAATAAATCTCAAAATAAATTAAAGAGATTATAAACTAAAAACTTCAGTTATCACTCAGTCAAACTCACACCATTAGGGTAAAGATACAAACTTCTTCTAATTTTCCAATACATTGTCAAATCACCTCACCTATTCTAATGAAACAACACAAGTTATCCCAATTACATAATGACTAAAACATGATTCTTTCACTAAGAATTAAGATCTAAGTTCATAAATCATTTCTAACCACATTTTTTAAAATTTTCTTAATCCCAATAAGAAAGAATATAATAAAAGAGAATTATTATTCTAAGAAAGTTTATTCTTCCTAACTATCCATTTACTTAAATAAGACATAACCAATTAATTTACTTTCATTCAATCATCAACATGACAATCATATCAAAAAGACCTAATTCACTCAAAGATATTTCATCTTCTAAATGCAATGATATATTTTGCGAGCTAATCCAAATTTACATGATTGGCCATAAGGACATAAATCAATTAATGATTTAAGTAAGGTACCTAATTACAACAAAAGGCTATAACATGATTAGACATCATCTATTTTAGGTTTAGTCCCACAACTCTACTCCATTCTATAAGGAAATAGAAGCTAAAATTTCACCAACCATTCCAAATAGGCTCACAAGTTATAGCATTCATTACTAGTCTTTTCCAAAAAATACAAGCATATTGCCATGCTAGAACTATAACAATCTAACAAATGGAAAACTACCTACAAATTATAAAATTTCTCTAACCATTATATGTTTATCAAAGTCATCTCTAAGGTATCTCATCATACATATATAATAGTTAAGGTATCTACTTGATGCTTACATGTGATAAAATTTCCACTAAGATGGTTAATTCTTGGCAGCCCCTCATTCAACAATACTTCCAGACCTGAACAATCCATCAATCTTTCCAAGAATCCAAAACATAAGGAATACCAAAGATCATACTTTCCCAATCCTCATATGTGCTTCTCAAAACCTGTGTAACTCCCCTTTATAGTTTTCTAAAATAAACTTTTAAAGAAAACGTTCGTTAGAATAAAATCAATAATAATTCAAATACACCCACTAACTCCTCTTTTAATACCTTGCAAGAACATCTTTCCAAGAAAAATAAACTTAATATTAGTAAAAACATTTAAATGCCACTACCCCCCACTTTTGTATTCCATTTCCTATTTTATAGGAACAGATAGAGTTATGATAACAAACATTAATCATCTCCTGAAGATAATTTATGAATAAAATAGAATTAAATAATGACAATCATTTAAAGAGAATATTTCTAAAATATAAATAGGACAACACATATGGGAAATGCATGATTTTCTTTTTTCTACACAATATTAATTTATCTAACTAATTATTTATAAACAATGTAGTTAATTAATTATTCTCAATAAAATATCATAAATAAATAAATAGGGTTCATGTATCCTTACACCGAGGGGTACATTTGTGCTAGCTATAGAGGCATTCTTGGAGTGAACAATGTCTGATATAATAATTGAGTATCCATCTAATCTTCTACTTTTTATTGTTTCTATTATGCAAGGGCTTGCGGTGTTTGTACTATTTTTGCCTTCTTTGTTTCCCTCTACTCAACTATTTTTAATTTCTCTAGTTGTTCTCTTGTGATGTTGTGTAGTACATCTATTTTAGAGGTTTAGACTATCAAATCCTCTTCTATGTTTTCCTCCTCCTCTGCAACGACTTGAGTGTGTTTCCTTTTGGCTTTCTATTTTTGTCTTGCTTCCAATTTTGAGGATTCTACCTCACTTTTCTTCTTTCTGACACTCATTTGTAGGAGAGCCTCTGTGGCTTCTCTTACTAGTGATTCTTCTCCACCTTCCCCTATTTTTTCCTTTTGTGGTGGTGTGGTTGCTAACCTCCTCCTTGTGGATACTTGCAATGAGATTTAGTTGAGTTCTTCCTCTCCAGTTACTTATGTGTTTTAAAATCTCTTATCTTAAATATTGGGGATTTAGATTTGATTCTTTCTAACCATCATACTTGTGTTTCTTTTATTTCTACAGATGGTGGGGAGTCATTGATTTTTGTTACTACAGGTGGTTTTGGATCCTTCATAAAACCCTATTTTTTATGCAACTTCTCCTTTCCTTCTTCTAGTTTCTTCTACACCTCCTTCTTGATCCTCTTATCCATGATCTTATCATATATGCAAAATATTTCCACTTTGGGATCTTTTGGCATCATCAATAATTGCCTAATATTAACTTTTGCTAAGTCATTAGTTATTTCATAGGGTAATCTAGGTACCTGTGACTTCCTTGGCTCCACTACTTCAATGTAGACAAAATCTATATCCACCATGAAGGTGATCTTGTTTTGATATTTTTGCACTATCTGGAAAGATATGCAATCCTTGTTTTACATATCTACTTGGAATTTTTGGAAAAATCCCCAATAGACCTCACAAAAGGAGGTGGCCTCCTTGAAACTCTTTACATGCCTATTTTTTTGTGATGTAATAGTGGTTCCATTAGTCTAGACATAACCCACATATGCTTGAAACTAATGCATAAAATTGAATGCAAGGAAAATAATAAGGTATCCATACCTAAATTAATAATTTGTTCATTTTGATCTTTCTAGATTCTCCAATAATTGTTCATGTAGCACCTCAGTCAAGTCAAATTCCTTCTTGTTAATGATCATTTCATATGCAATGAGGATGGCAGTGCCATTCATTGAGTTTTCCCTATTGGTGTAGTGGATTGTATGTGTTACCATATATTGCATTGCAAGTTTGTGATATCCTCCACTATCAAATTTCTTCTAGTACAAGTTGTACCTATAAGTTCTATCACCTACTTAGTTTTTACTTTCTCTTTAGCTTGGAGTTCTTGTTTGTCACACAAGCCAAACATTGCCTTAATTGCTTGTTTAGTAATCTAGTAGGGTTGATTGAGATATAAGAAGTCAACATTTATCTGACTCAATATAAGGCATACCCATGCTTGTTCATCACAAAAGATTTGGAAAGTCTACCCATGTATCTAGTTTTATCTCCTCTACTCCCTTATACTATGGAAAGTATTCATCTTTTCCCATAGTTTCATCCTCCTTCATCAAGAGCCATTTGACCTATCTTTAAATTTTTCATGATCTATTTTAGATAGAGTGGTATGGCTATACTTCCTCACATCCTATATGTACATTATATATGCTATAAAATTAGAAAAGGCGCCATCTATGTCTATATCTATTGCTGTCCATTGATATTTATTATATTTAGATCATAGGTTATGCTCTGTATCTATCAACATAGAAGATACCATTCTAGGGTTTCTTCCTTTACTATCAATACTTTGATCTTTCCTGATTGGTTGTCTACTCTTTTGATCACTTTTACCATACTTATTTGTTTCAACTTCAAACCTTATCCTTCAATTTTCTCTTGCTCACCCTATCTCACTACTTAAACATATCTCGTATATGTTCATTAAGTCTTTATGCCACTATAGGTCAGGATGGTCTTTACACTTGACACTTTTTGGTAAATATTTTATTTTTGTTTCATGAGGTTATATAGGACACCAACGTCCTTTTTTGAATTTATTGTTTTACATACCTCTTTCCCTCCATTTTTTCCGTTGGTTTCCAATTGTGATGTGATATTTTTACTAGTTGTCATAATCCAATTTGCAATTTTTTCTCATCATAGGTATAGTGGATATCTTCCAATTGTCTTTAGCCTTTTAGCAATGTGCATCCTTTCCTATGGTAGGTCCATTTCCATTCCAATTGCCAACAATTTTTTGTTAGGTCTCTCTACTATGTTCCATGATTTCTTCAGTGTTACACAACTTTTCTCTAACCTTGTGTTATTTTGTATAGTGTTGCAAATCCCTTGCAATGTGTTTGGAGGTTATATTTACTCTCACAACCTCTTTGCAATATAATATGTGTTTTTTATTTATTTATCTAAGATGCAGAGGTTTTAGTGGTGCTTATTTATTGCCACAAATTGTTTGTGATGTAGTTATACTCTATTTTATTTTCTTACTATACTTTCTACATTTACTTCTTAGTATCATTCTTCCTAGTTATAAGACCTCGGTCTCCCACATAATAATGTTTCAACCTTGCCCTATTTATATACCCATTTAATAGATTGTCTTGTAGTGCCTTTAGTTTTACAACTCTTGTTATTTCAATAATTTTATAGGGTCGTAACCACCTCCTTTTCAACTTTCTAGGTGTTTTGAACTTCTTGTTGTACAGTAAGACAACGTCATTGATTTGGAATGATATATTCTTTATGTTTCTACCATGTCATTCTTTTTGTCACCTTTTCTCCTAGATTTTATTGTACACTACTAATAATCTTTTCTCATCTAATTTTTGTAGGTCCAATAGTCTTTCTTTTAGTGATTCCTCCTCATTCAACCTCAAAGTGCTTTCTAATCTCAAGTTAGATACCATGTATTGAATAGAAAAATTTGTATCAAGTCCATAAACTAATTGGAAAGGGAAATATTTGTTTAGTCTTTTATATGTGGTCTGATAAGCCCATAAGATAGCTAGTATTTTAACATTCTAGTATGTTCTATTTCCATTACACATCTTTTTCAATGTTGTACCCATGAAGGATTTAATAGCCCCATTATCGTGTGGGTGGTATGGGCTACTTTTATTCTATGTTATCATGAAATTTTCTAGTAGTTCTACAATAGTCTTATTAACAATGCTCATTGGACATCCAAATCTTGTTATGATGTTTTCATAGATGAATTTAGCAATAGTTATTTTGGTACAATCTGTTGTGGCCTCTTCTTCTACCCATTTGGTCAAATATTCTATTCTTATTATGACAAACCTTGCATGGGACTTATGTCTTGGTGTTTCGATGGGCCTAATAAAATCAATTGGCCATTTCTAAAAGGGAGCTTGTGCCATAATTGGTCACAAGGGAATCTCATCTCTTATTGTGGGTCTTCCTACCCTTTAACATATATCACATCCTCTTACGTAGATATTTACATCTCTAAATAAAGTAGGCCACCATAGCCCTGTTAACATCACTTTCCTAGTTGTACCATCTCTGGAGTTATCTCCTATTGAGACACCTTCATGTGCTTCTCTTAGAATATTATTCCTCTCATATTCTAGCACCACCCTTCTTGTTATTTTGTCTTTCCCAATAATATATAACTCTCCTTCAATTAAAGTGTAGGGAAAGGATCTCCACAATAATCTTTTTTCTTCTTTTGTACATACTCCCATGTTGACAACAATATTGTTATTTCATTAAGCTCCTGAGGTACCACATTTATCCTAAACAAGTCTGTACCATGCATTTCATCCTCAATAGGCCCCAAATCTTCCTTGTTTTTAATTATAGATAAGTAATCTAGCCCCTAGTTAGGATAGCTAGGTTTCACCATTATTTTGAGCTCAAATTCTTGAAATAATAATTAGTGGCATATTCTTCCTTGAATCATAGGTCTATTTAGTAGGCATTTCATTGGTTCATGATTTGTAAAAAATATAAATGAAGTATCCAATAGATAATGCCTAAATTTATGTAATGTGTACACCATTTCCAAGGCTTCTCTTTCTGTCATTGTGTAATTCCATTCAACTTGTGATAATTTTCCACTAGAAAAAGCTATAGATGATTTCTATTTCCTCTTAGCTCTTCTAGTACTACACCTATTCCAATATTAGAGGCATCTATATGGACATGGAAGCATAAATTCTAGTTAGGGAATATTAGAATTGGTGCTTCTACAAGTTTGGTTTCTAATTTATTAAGTGCCTTGATGTAGAGTAGGGGAAACAACTAGACAATTGATACCATATTTCACAACAAATGGATTCACTCCTTCCTCAAAACTCAAAGGCAATCATATTAGGGCAGATTTCTTCACAAGGGTAGACATTTGATCTTCAAGAAACAAACCATTCAAGGATATACACAACCCTCAATCTCCCACAAGGACCCCTTGGTCTCCAACCTATCAAACTCACTCAGACAACCACTCAAAAGAGCCCTCACACATCAACCAATGACCTTTCCTTCACAAACTGCCCTTTTACCCTAGTAGCCTTTCAAAACTAGTTTTTTAAACATAACTTGCAGGGAAGGCATGCCATTCAAAATTTAAGCATAGCTATAGATACCATTTTTCCCCTTTACAAACATATCTCAAAATTAGATAGGGTTCCTTTGTACAGAATGAGTCAAAATTTGACTGTCCTCTTCCTGAATAGGCTTAATTACACAAGTAGACTTGGTAGCAGTAGGGTTTTGGAATTCTAGAATCTAATACTCCATTCCAATGCATCAAACATGTCATACAGGGCCTCAAACATCTACTCACATTACATAGATCATTCCACAAATAGCAAACAACAAATTTCTTCTACTTACTAGGCTTCTAGGGCTGATACATGAAGATATCAGCACCTTTAGTGTCCCTCCACATGTGTAAACTTACACCCCTACCTCTGCAACTTAGGAATATCAAAATATACACAAACATAAGCCATTCCACCAAGTTTCATGGGTTTCTACTAGTGGAAGGCAAAGATATGCATTTTCTTTATTCACTGGTTACCCTAACTAGGGTTTTGACCAGTCTGAACTAAAACTAACACAACTCCTTCAAAACAAACTAAAATTCAATGCAACAAAGATATTTGTAAATTAGATTCAAAACTCTTTTATCTCCAATTAGTTGTAGACCTTGACACATCCGTAAAAGGCCGTACTGTGCAAGGGAACAACAAGAAACATCTGAATAATGCAAAAAACATAGTTATTTTATTGTTTTTCTCTCCAAAAATCCTTCAACCACCCTGGTGTCAACCATACAATGCCTTTTTAAACATTTCCCATCATTCCCCAATGGTTCATAACCAATCTTTCACATTACAACGGTTCATCTTCCAATTTGACAACAAAATGCAAAAGTTGCTTTGTGCAACTTGATAATATTTTGCAACTAGGCCCTACTTCACCCCTAATGACTCAAAACTGACTCAAGCACACAAGAAATGGTCCTTTAAGACCTTATTACATAAAAACATCACAAAACAAAATAAAATGCTAACTTTGACCCCTTGGAAGCATGAAGACCTATGGTGCCCCTACACCATGCCTTCTAGCATTTCTTTGTCCATTCTAAGTTTTTGTTGTTTTTCTTCTTTAATAGATTTTCTATTGGGTTGGAGATTGCCACATAGTTTTTGATAAATTTTTGACGGTACCTTGTATATCCTAGGAATGTTTTCACCTTCAATACCATCTTTGGTGGTGGTAGGACCTTTCAATATTATTCCTACTGTTAAGGGATTCACCATCTTTCCCTCTTTACATATAATGTGCCCTAATAAGGTACCAAATGGTACCACAAATGTAAATTTATTTAAATTCAAGGATATTTGGAGACTTCTACATCTCACCAGCATTAATCTCAATAATTTTACATGATCATTCAATAATCCATAGATAATCTAGGCATCCAAATAAACTAGTATTGACCATGATTCTACTAAATATTGTTGGGATGTTCTTTAGACCAAATGGCATCATAATATACATAAATAATCTCAATTCTATCACAAATGTTGTATTGTGTTGATATTTCTCTTGTATTTTCACTTGATGATACCCTAAAAACCCATCAGTGAAAGAGTATAGTTCTCTACCAACCACTAATTCTAAGACCTCTTTTATGAAAGGTGTGGGGAAGGGATAATGAAAATATGTTTAATTTAATTCTCCGAAATGAACACAAATTTGTATCTCCTCAAGATTTCTATTTTGTATAACAATTAAACTTATCCACTCAAAATCCTCTACAAGTTTGATGATCCCTCTGGTAGTATAGGTTTTTATTTTCCTAGTTGGTTATTTAATTTCCTATTCCTAGATTTTTCCTACACACATATTTAAGCTTGCTTAGGATTAATTAAGTGAGTATTAGTGTGAGTGGGTGCAAGGTGTCAGCATCTTCCATGGGAGTTACACTTGCCTATTTTAGGCTCTTGTGGTGGACTCTTCCCATTGGTCATATTTGTGACCTCTCCCCTCTCTCATATGTTTTATATACTCACCTCCTAGCTAGTCTTGGGTACATTGTATTATGCATCTTTTTCTTTTGCATCCTTTTAATGCTATTTTTATTCTAGAGAATTTGCATTACTCTCATGGATATTGACTCTATGTTGCTATTTTGATTTCATATCATTTGCATTCATAGTTTAATATCTATTCATTTGCACTAGTTTTTTGGGTTAGTCATCTTTTTAGATTCTAGCATGATATCAGAGCTATTCTAGTGCAGAATAGATTTTAGTTTCCTTAGTTGAGAGATTCTGGGGGGGCTAATAAGTTTCTATGCATTTTTTTTTGAAAACCCAGTATGCTCTTCTCTTGCATCTTTGGATGATCTAAAGAATCAGAAAAGTTTGAAAGAAAAATTTTAACCCCTAGAGTTTTGTACTTGTATCTTTTGAAATCTAGGTGTTTACAACATTCTGGTAATCTTGGGAGCTTTTTCAGGCATTCCATAGCATCTAGAAGGCTCAAGAAAGTTAGATTAGGGTTTCATTTCAGAGATCAGAAATTCAAGTTGCAAATGGGGGTTTAAAGAGTGGTTCTAGCATGATGCTCAAATTTGGGGCATTTTGAGGCTAAATAGACCTTTCCATTATGTCTAGAAGGCCCCAAAACCCCCCATTTTTATATAAAGTTCATCCATATCAGACATTGGAAGGTTCAAAGGATTTTTTTCCTTTTATGGTAGTTGTACAACCATGAACAATGTCATCAACAGTGTTTTAGGCCGTGAACAATGTTTTCAAGCTGTGAACAATGTTTTAGGCTGTGAACAATTTTTTAGGCTATGAATAGCATTTTGAGGCTGTGAATAGTATTTCTAGGCCATGAATAGTTCCTTTAGGCTATGAACAATATTTTCAGCCTTTATCCCTCACCATTGAGGTTCTCATTGTGCACCCAAACTTCGGAAGGCTCATTCTAAGCCATACAAAGGTCTTTTTTGGCACAATGTTTTTTGTTTTGGGGTATAATTTCATGCTCTACATTATGGTAAAGTTGGTTTTCTGATTTGACACTCAAAATTTTCATAAATTGTAGATTATTACAGATTTTGTTACGCAGTCCTTGTTTTGAGACATTTCGAGACCCATAGCTTGTGTAAACAAACTCCTTTTTGGGTGCCATTTTTTAGAGTTTATATTTTTATATGGACTCCACATTGGTACTCTAAAATTGATCTCACATTGTACTTGAGCTATAGTTTCAATGTTTTGGCCATTTTGGGCCTTGTAAAAGTCTGAAAATCTAAGATTTGCAATGTAAATCACACTAATTATAAAGTGCCAACATTGTAATTTTTGGGGGGTCATTTCAAAAAATAGTGAAAAGGGAGGGTGTACTTGAGTTCTCTTCTTTTCAGCCCTTCATTTTTGCATTTTCTGCATCATGGATCAAATAATAGTACCAATCTTAACTCCTTACAACTATTTTGAGTGGAAATCATGCATGACAATCTACTTAGGGAAAGTTGGTTTGCATAGGATAACAATGGGACTGAAAACTGAACCTGCTAAAGATAAAGATGAGCCTAAGTGGTTTAACAAATGTGATGAAGCCTAAGGAACTTTGTGTTGGTTTGTTTCTCCTGATTTGCTCTTTCATGTTGAATATTTGAATTTGCCAAATGAAATCTGGACAAATCTAGAAACACTATTTGGCACACAAGATTCAATGAGGGATGATATGTTGGAAAACAAACTAATTAGTTTAAGTCTAGGAAACTTCAACACAATCTAGGATTTCTGCACAAAATTGAAGTCACTAAGGTTGCAATTAAAATAGTGTGGAATTGAAAAGAAAGATGAACAACTAATTCTTAGTATTCTCTCTAAGCTAAGTTCTGGATATTTAGTGTTTGTTTCTACCTTCTATACTACTAAGGGTGCACTTGGGACAATTCACTATGCCATCTTTGGATGATTTTGCTATCTCCCTCACACGGGAGAAAGATAATCCAGATGGGCACTCTAAAATCCTCTAAGTCACATGCCCTAGCTACAAACCAAGGCACAAAAGAACATAAAGGACAAAGTAGTAATAATAAGGATAAGAAACAAAATAATAACAAGGAGAAGAAGGATAAAAAACAAGCTGCCCCAAAAGCAGCTAATGAGATCCAATCTTCTAATGGCAACAAGCCTAAGAAAGAGAAGGTCAAATGTGACTATTGTAAAAGATCCAGTCATGATGAACATAAATGTTTGAAGAAACAAATTGATCACATGACACACATTCTTGAGAAGAATAATATCAGTGTTCCTGAATCTATAAAACAGAGTTCTAATGAGGGGTCTAACAAGGCAAAGGATAACAACAAGGGGAAAAGAAAGGGCAAGGCCCTTGTAGTAGTTGATTCACAATGATCCACTTGGGTTCTTGATTCGGGTGCTTCACACCACATGGCTTCATCTAAGGAAGAACTTGCATCTTTGGAGCCATGTACTATGACGTCTATTTTGATGGGTGATGACACTCCTATTGAGGTGTGTGGGAGAGGGTCTATTGATGTGGGGGATGACACACTCTATGATGTTATTTGTGTGCCCTCATTATCAACTAATCTTCTATTAGTATATTAGATCACTCACATAGGTTTAGGCAAGAGGGTTGAGTTCACTCCTAATTTAGTAAAGATTCATGAGTTGCACAATGATTCTATAGTTGTAGTTGGGAAATCAGATCATCAGTCACAAATTTATTTATTTTCTCATTTTGTTTCTAATCCTCCATCTTTTTTACTCACTCATTCAAAAGATGTGAGTAGATTATGGCATGAGTGGTTTGGCCATCTTAACTTCTGCTACTTGCAGTAGCTCAACCAGTAGACCATGGTTACAAGGTCGCCTTTAGTTTAGTTTTCAGGTGGTGTTTGTCAAGGTTGCATTCTTGGTAAACATCCTAAGGAAAAAATTGACAAGGGTAAGGCATGGAGAGATTCACATATACTAGAGTTAGTTCAAAATGATTTGGTTGGTCCATTTCCTTGTCCATCCTTCATCAAGGCTAGATTTGTTCTAACTTTCATTGATGACTTTTCTTGATATACTTAGGTGTACTTTCTCAAACAGAAGTTTGAGGTATTTGATTACTTTTAAGACTTCAAAACTTTGGTAGAGAAGTAATCTGGGAAAGCCATCAAAGTTTTGTGCATTGACAATGGTGGTGAATATGTCAACCATCATTTTGAGTGGTTTTGCACTTGAAAGGAGATTGATCTGCAACATTTAGTTCCATACACTCAGTAGAATGGTGTGGTAGAATGAAAGAATAGGTCCTTGAAGGAAATGGCGAACTGCATGATTCACTCCAAATATATTGCACCATAATATTGGGTAGAGGCCATTAACTGTGCTTGTTATATCCATAACCATGTTCCTCACCAAGCCTTAAACAGAGTCACTCCTTTTGAAGCTTGGAGCAATCAGAAACCATCAGTTAAGCACTTTCAAGTTTTTGGTTCTCCTGTATGGGTCCACATTCTTGTAGATAAATGTAAGGCCTTGGATCTGTAGAAAAGGCCTTGCATATTTGTAGGCTATCCTGATGGTGTGAAGGGTTATCAATTGCTCCACCCTACTAAACATGAGTTGTTCATTGAGAGGAGTGTTCAATTTGAGGAGGGTTCTTTGATCTCAACTCCTATCACTTCTCCACCTCCTTCTACTTTGACATTGGAGTCACTTGGGCTACATGAGAGATCTTCTAATGAGTCAAATTCACCTGAGTAGATTCTTGATGATGAGGAGTCTTCTACCTCCACTACCAATGCTAAGAGAAATTTAGAGGATTCATCTCCTTCCTCTCCTAGTTATCATTTAGAGGGTGATGATTCTCCTCTAGATTCTCCAACTTTTGGTCCACTTTGGGATAGATAGATTTTACAATCTGCAGGTGATTGGATTGGGGATCCATCAGACACCATGTGGACTCATTCACAATTCCAGGATACTCCACATGTCTTCATTGCTACTGCCTCTGATCCACAGTCCTTTCAAGAGGCTTCTGGTATTCTTAAGTGGGATACAACTATGCGGGAGGACTATAGTTCCTTGATGATGAACCACACTTGGGGAATTTTCCTAAGGGAAGAAAACTTGTTCAATGTAAGTGGATCTATCAAAAAAAGTTTGCATTAGATAGGTTTGTTGATAAGCATAAGGCTCACCTAATCTCCAAAGGATTCTCCTAGGTTCTTGGGATCGACTACTCTGAGACTTTTGCGCTAGTTGCTAGAATGAACTCCATTTGACTTGTTCTTGCTATTGTTGCAACTAATCATTGGGAAGTACACCAGATGGATGTGAAGAGTGCTTTTATTCATGGTGACCTTTAAGAGGAGATCTACATGGAGTAGCTACAAGGATTCATTTAGGATTCTTCACTTGTGTTCCACCTACGAAAGTCTTTCTATGGCCTCAAACAAGCCCCTCGAGCCTGGTATGCCAAGATGGACTCCTTCCTTCTAATAGTTGGGTTCACTCGATGCCATTCTCATCCCAATGTTTACATTTTGTAGTAGGATGATTCACTCCTACTTTTGGTCTCATATGTTGATGACTTGTTGATTATAGGGAGTTATTCATCTACCATTGGGGTAGTCAGAACTACCCTTCATGATAGGTTTTTGATGACAAACCTGGGCTTGTTGCAATACTTTCTCAATATTGAGATCTTCCAGTCTACTTTTAGGATCAGCATCACATGTCCAAGTATGCTTTAGATTTGCTCTTGAGGTTTCATATGGCTAACTATAAGCCTGCTCTGACTCCCTTCCTTTATGGAGTCAAACTTGAGGCTTAGTGTTCTTCACCATTTGTTGATGGCACTTTGTTCCAACAACTTGTTGGGAGTCTCATTTATCTGACTTATACGAGACTTGACATTTCATATGTTGTAGGCATGGTTTCTTGATTCATGCAGGAGCCCCATGAGCTACACTGGAAAGCAGCCAGGCAGATCCTTCACTACATTCAAGGTAATCATAGTTTTTTGATTTACTACATAGCGGGCATTGAGCTTGACTTGGTGGGATACACAGATTCAAATTGGGAAGGTGATTCTTAGGATCACAAGTCTACTTTAGGTTACAACTTCTCACTTGGTTTAGGTTCTCTTTGTTTGTCCAGCAAGAAGCAGTCCACTATTTCTCTATCTTCTACTGAGGCCAAGTATTGGGGGGATATGAATGCCACCACTAAGGCCATTTGACTTCAAAATCTTTCATCGAGTTTGGTATCCAGATCAAATAGCCATCAATCATATTTTGTGACAACCAGAGTGCCATTTAGATCTCATGGAATCTAGTCCATCATCAATGGACTAAACACATTGAGGTCCACATGCACTACATCCAGAAGCTCATCCATGGCCATGTCATTGGTCTTTTCTATTGTTAGACTTTTGAGCAGGTTGCCAATATCTTCACCAAACCCTTCACATAAACAATTATCTTCATCTGCAAGATTTACTGGGGCTGTAAGAGGCTTCATCTTTTGGTGGGCTTCTTAGTCCTCTCACTCAGAGTCTTAATTCTCTCTACTCTAGGGGGTCTCTTCTCTCTCTATTTGGGAGGGGGGGTATTCTCTCTTTTCTGGGGGGATTCTTCTTTTTTGAGGAGTTTTTATGTACATGGGAACCTCATCAAGCTTCATTTTCTGGGACCCATCTTTTCACCCACCTAAGTTGTGCTTAAGGGGGGTGTTAGTGTAGGTTTTTATTTTCCTAGTTGGTTATTTAATTTCCTATTCCTAGGTTTTTCCTACACATACATTTAAGCTTTCTTAGGATTAATTGAGTATTCGTGTGAGTGGGTGCAAGGTGTCGACATCTTCCATGGGAGTTACACTTGCCTATTTTAGGCTATTGTTGTGGACTCTTCCCATTGGTCGTATTTTCCACCTCTCCCCTCTCTCATATTCTATATATACTCACCTCCTAGCTAGTCTTGGGTACATTGTATTATGCATCTTTTTCTTTTGCATCGTCTTAATGCTATTTTGCTTCTAGAGAATTTTCATAACTCTCATGGAGACTGACTCTATGCTGCTATTTTGATTTCATATCATTTGCATTCATAATTTAATATTTATTCATTTGCACTACTTTTCTGGGCTATTCATCTTTTCAGATTCTAACACCCTCCACTCAACATCTTATCTAGTTCCTATTTTACTTTGATCTTGACATTAGGATTAAGGAAATAAGGTTTTTTCCTAATAGGTTTGGTACCTTATTTCAATTGAATTTTCATCATACTAGTCTCTTCTTTGTTGCTCTTCAAATTTGTAAAAGTACTAGGGAAAAGATATTCATATTCTTGTAGTACTTCTAATTCCTACATTACTTCTTTCTCCCCTCAATAGTTGTCAATTCTTGCTAACTTAGTTGTCCCTTCACTTGCAATGTTTTTTAATCTTATCTTTAAGGGTTGGTAAAAGTATTGGGATTTGTCTAGGTTTTGTGTTGCTTGTTCTCTTTCACCTTCCTCTACCTATACTTCCAAAATCTTAGGGTCTTCATTTTTTGGGATTACCATCTTTTTTATTTTTTAACATGTCTTGTTAGGTATCGTCTCTAGTTCATTCATAAATTATGCTAGCGTCATTATCCCTTGTTCTCTGTGGATCTTTCACCCCCTTCTTTTCTCCAAAGTTCTGCCTCACTTCTTCTGCAAGAAGGGTAATTACTTGTTTCATTCTTTGTAGGATATTGTTCATTTGTTTATTAGGATCATTAAATTGGAATGTCTTATAGAAATTCACTTTAAATATCATCCAACTTCCTATTTTTGCTTTCTTTTCCTGGTTGATACACCATGTTTTAACAATTGGGGAGTGTTCAATAAAATAGGTATACTTGTAGCCTCTCATCAAATTCTTTCTCTTCAACCCAAATTGCAATGTAATGTTGAATGTGTTCCTCAGGTTCAATTTTTCCATCATACTCTTTAATACAATACCATTCCCCTTCTTCCTCCAAATTTCTAGTTTTTATTAGTATTGTTAGTGCTTTCTAGGTGGGGATATTAGGCTTATGAGTGTACCACCATGTTGCCACACTACACCCTAGTGTATCATCTAAGGCTTCTCTTATAAGGTCCTCCTTTTCAAATGTTTTCTCCATAACATCTAGGTATCCCAGTAAGTCCCCTACCCAAAATAATGAGCTAACTTGATATGAGATATTCCCCATGTAATGCAATGAATCCTAGGGATTTTCAATGTTGCTACTTTCCTTTCCCTATTGATTTTTGTTAGTTGTAGTGTAATTTTTCCTTTTGTGGTATTGTTGTTATCTATTTTGTAAATTTTTCTAAGGCTATTCACTTTTCTCACCCCTAAAACTCTCTTAGCCCTTAGACTTTTGCCTCATTGAGAAGCCAAGCTTCTATCAAATCTTTGTTGTCAGTACTATAATGGCTATTATCTGACTCAATTTCCCCCTCTAAATTTGGATTTTTGCCTATTTCTACTTTGGGGATTCTTCCTAAGGAGTATGTGCCTTTGTAGTCTTCCTCATCCTCTACATCTTCTTGTGCTACTTCTTCTATGTATGTGCCACTCATATCAATATATAAGGGTATGTGAACTACCATATCCTATCCATGTGAAACTAGTGCCTCTTTACTTGACTCAAATACTCCATCACAATTTACAAACCATTCTAGGTTCAATAGGCCACTAAATGTATTAAAGGGCTCTTTCATTTCAATGACTTCAAAATCTACCACCCTCCTTATTCGTAACTAATTTACTTACACATTTTGGCAAGTTCCTATAATGTTTACAAGTGAGCCATCCACCAACATGATGTTGTATGGAGTTTCATGCAATACTGGTCTTCCTAGATCTTCCCATACCTCTCTAGGAATTATACTTACATGTATCTCCTAGGACTACTAATTCTTTTGTCATCCATCTATCAAGGCAGGGTGTTTGCACCATCTTTTGGTGGTTTTGGATGCACTTCTTACTTGTTGTGTTGTATTAGTTTCTTGATGCTTATTCTGATATTTAGTGAATTGTTTTAGTTTTTCTAATATGTTCTCTTTTGTTAGAATGACCAATTCCTTCAATAATGACTCTTCCTTTTTATAAAAACAAGCTCTACAGTAATCCACCTTCTCCCATTCTTGTTTAATAATCTTTGTAGATTTTTCTTATACCCTTCATTGGTTACTTCTACTTTTTGACATATGAGAGAATTTAGAGGGTTGTCCTTGGGTATTTTCATTATAACCTTATCCCCTTTTGGTGCATTTGGTACAAACAATTCCTCGCTCTTTGTAGTGGTCTGGCTATTCTTGTAATTTTGTGCAACTCTTGGACAACCAAATAAATAATGATTGGATTGGAATTTCCACAAAACCCATAGACTTTCTTCTTTTCTTCCCTATAGTCATTTGCATAATGCCCCATTTTGCCACATTTGTAATAGGTGACATCTTCCCTCATTCTCTATCATTGGCCTCTTCCTCTACCATGTCCTCCTTTAAACTCATTGTGGTAGGGTATGTTGTCACTATAATCATTCCCATAACTAGTAGAAGGTTTATCTTTTATGACTTGTGGTGCAACATTTTGAACTAGTTTATATTACGTTGGTCTCTCCATTTGGGTTGTCTTTATTTGCAATCCTATCTGTGAAAAGCCCCTTCTACTAACCCCTTAGCCCTTTCCATACTTTTGTGATAGAGCCCATTATCTTCATGTCTACAATTGTACTAGGTCTTGTGTTATTCATCATCAAATTCGCAAGGATGGATAGCCATCAATTTCATGGTCATCCCATTCACCATAAATACCATAGAAAACACTTTTTAACCTCCCAGGAGGTTCCATAAAGTTTACTTTTATTGTCACGAATCTTATTTTCCCCTCTTGTACTAGGCATTCGTCCCTCATATGTCCTTCATTGGAACAATAAGAACACTAGATTTTCTTTGTCCAACTTGACATCATTTATTGGTTTCTCTCTCCTTTTTACTAAAATATCTTGTTTAATTTTTAACTGCTCCAATTCTTTTTCAATTTTTCTATTTCAACATTTTCCCTTCTCCAAGGTTGGGCTTCAATTCTTGATTCTAGTTCCACTACTTGTGCATATGTTTCAAAAACTCTTCCATCTAATAACGTTCTGATTACAGGTAGCGATTCAAACACAAATCATTCTACCCTTTGTTTTTTTTAATGATCAAACTTTCTTATTGACTCCCCCTTCCTCTATAGCATTTCCCTCATCTTGATTACACTTTTTGAAGGGATTTTGGGGGACTAAAAATTTATTTAAAAATACTTCTTTTATTTCATTCCACTCATTATCATGTTTTAGAACATGCCTTTTATTTACCATTTAAGGGATTCATCCTTCAAGGCACCCACAAAATCATAAAGTTTAGTTTGATTTTCTCTTACTCCATTTCTCTTCCATGTAGATTCTAGGACAAAGATATGCTCAAAGGCCTCTTTGATATCTTTCCTAAAGATAGGTAGTTTGATGTGATTCTCATCCATTATTTTAGGTTCCTCTGATTTATCAATGTTTATTGAGGTTTTTCCTTCACTCAACTTTAAGATTTTATTCTTTATTCTCATACCCTTATGTGTTCGGTGTCCTTAATATCCTTGTCTTTCCTATCACACTTCTCAATTTTCCTCTAATTTACTAATTTCCTTATTCTTCCCTTATCTCTAGGCAATTTTATCTCAAAGAAATATATTCCCAATATCTCTTTGCACTCATTAACTTCTTTTCTTTTTTATTCTTCTTTAGTTTGAAATAACTCACTAGATATACCCTCACTAGAAACTTTTCTTGTCTTAAACGACACAAAACACAACTCTTGGTTAGGGTGGTTTACATATTCATGGTGCCTTTTTAGCTTAGGAGATAATTTTTCATTAGTTAGTAACATTTTATTAATTTATATAGGGTTTTCCCATCCTTCATCAATTGTCTCAATTGTATTGATGGCTAGGTTATTAAACACATCCTTAAACTCTTCTCTCTTTGAATTCTTTTCTTCTCTCAATTCCCAATCTTTCATCATCTTTTCTTTTTGTAAACCTACATTCATGTTTACCACATGTTCATAAAAGGGGTTAATAAACTCTCAATTTCATCATTAATTATGACCTTTATGTTTGATAAGTTAGGTTTAGAATGTGGTATAGAGTCAAAAATTCAAATGGAGGAGTAACCCTACTTCCACACCATGACTAAGTAGTACAAAAATTCCTCCTTCTAATGATTCCCTAAACACAACATATTCCTCAATCTACTTTGTCAATTTTATTGCTTTATCAAGATAGTCATTTAGTTGCTCAAATGCATATTTGTTGCTGAGTCTCACAATTATCACTCATCCCTCTATTGGTAGAATCTCAATACATTCCATACTTATAGTTTTCTCAACATCCTCATTCATTGAATCACAACATCCTCATTAGTAGCCTTCTTGGTGTGCTCTAAATCCTCCACATTTATAAAATCCTCAACATTCTCAATATCAACCCTCTTGACATGTTCTAAATCAACTTTCTTTTCCTTTTCCATATGCATTATCTCTCTTGCCTTTCCTAAAATTTTTTAACCTCTTTTCCTCCATGTTCATCTCTATAGCCATCTTAATCTCTTCCAAAATCTCTCTCAACTTCTTACTATCTCCTTTTGCCATAGGTAATTGTTGACCTATTTTTCCCCTTCCCAGAAAAATAGTCCAAGTTTGAAAATATTGAAAATCTTGTTGCAATCCCTTAAGTGCCTAGTATTCTTTAGATTTCAAGGTGTTTTCCTTGTAAAATCCCCCAAAATTCCAAAAACCTAGAAATTTCAAATCTTTTGCCTTAGTTTTTCTACCTTAGTCGACAAAAAGTCAGGTTCACGAACTCGTCGGTTTGCCGACTGGCCAGTTCACATACTAAGAAAAAGGGAAGGTGCTCTTCCAAATCTTGAAAATGACTAAGGAAAAGGGAAGAAAAGAAAGGCTTTATCAACAATTTTCAAAAAGCTCAAACTCATCCAAAAGTTTGAAATTTCTTAAGTTCATTGATAAGGCAAATCACTGACTAAAGAAAGAAGCCAAGGAAAGGTTCAGAAAAAGGGAACTTTGCTGACTAAAGAAAGAAGCTAAAAATCAACTAAGGCAAAGAAGGGAATTATTCTATCAGTGAATCGGTAAAAAGCAAAACTTACTGAAAAGTTTAAAATTTCTCAAAATCACCGATAGGGTGATTCAACAGCTAAATAAAAGAAGCAAAGGTGAAACAAGCCAAGTTCGAGAAAGTAAGGTTTTGTCGATAAGGCAAGAAGTATAGGAAGAGAAAGTTCATAAAAATCAAGAATTGCCAACAAAGGGGAAAAGACAAAGGTAATGGTTTCCAAAAGTCAAATTTTGTTGATGAAGGAGAAAAAATGAACACATGCCTAGTTCATAAAAGTTGAGATTTTCTAACAAGGAAAAAGAGATATGGAGAGAATAAAGTGAAAAAACAAAGCAAGAGATGGTTTGTAAAGATGAAGTTTTGCCAATAATGGGCAAAAAGGGATGAGGCGAGCCAAGTTTGAAAAAAGATAATTTTTTCGACAAGGGGAGAAGGCGAAAAAGTTTGAAAGTGTGTATTTTTTCCAATAGAAGAAGAAAATGAAAAAGCAAGCCAAGTTCAAAAAATTATAACTTTGTCGATAAAGGATAAAGCAAGCCAAGTTCAGAAAAGTTAGAAATTGCCGATAAGGGTAGAAAAGGAGGAGGCAAGCAAAGTTCATAAAATTGAAAAGTTGCTGACTGAAAAATGAAAATATGTAGAAGGTAAAGACATAATGGTTAGTGAAAGTCAGATTTTGCCAATAAGGCAATATAAAGACAAAATTTTAAGTAAAATAGAAATAAATGAAAATAGAGCTTGTAATAGAAATGTAATCTTTAAAATATTTGAAATTAAATATTTTAAAGTGTTGTAAAAGCTCTACACAGGGTTTTGGTAGGAAAATATATTCCAAATATCTCCCTCAATCATTAATAAAGATCAGATCTGCCCAGCTATTCCTTCTCTAGATATTTCACATTTATTGTTGCATGTAGATGAATCAGCTACCTGCATTCAAGACGACAAATATATCCCAACTACTTCATCCTCAAGATATTTTCTACATTGATGTTTTGCAGATAGACATTCCTTTTGGTAGAAATATCTTTTGACAGGCCCATGGGGTGAATTTATTGTAATGTGACTTAGGTTAGTAAATGGAATGGTATAAATAACTGAAAAATCAATGTAATGAGGGTTGGATACAAAGACATATTTTTGTGTTCAAACAAAACCCTCCTCTACTGTAATCGTGCCTTTTTAATCAATACACACTGTGTTTTTCATCTTTTCTTGTTGTTCCTTAATTCTGTGTATGTTTAAGACTAGTTATTGTTTGTGAATGTAATTCCTTGCAATCCTTTTCTTACCTTTACCTTTGTTAGGATCTGCATGATTTGTGTGAGTTATCAGTTGTATTTTATTATTCTGTGCATTTTAGCATTGTGGGTGTTCTATATTCAAACCTGGTGAATCACCATTAAATTTTAGTTTCTCCTTCCTCCCCTTTACACAATAGTGATTAGATTAGGTTTAGTCTTAGCACACTCTAAATCTTATATTCAGAAAAGAAACCAACCTTCTCTAGAGGTTTGATTTCCTCGCGGGGTCCCACACCTGGAAATCACTCCAATGTTTCACTGGATTGTTGCAGCACAACACTTCAACATAGGGTGCAAATCCAAGTGACAACAGTTTCTGGCATGCCCGGTAGGACCATTTTAATCTGAATTAAGAATTAGGCTGAGAATTTGGTGTTGTTCTTAGTACTTTGTAGTTCAGAAGACAAACTTCATGCACCTGACAACTCTATAGACTCTTGTTTTAGACCAATCCAATGTTATATGCCTGTGTAGATGCGAGCTTCGTCAAGAGGTAATAATTATCAGTTTGTTGAATTGCTTATTGCTGCTTCAAGAAGAATAACTAGGTTATCTAGGTCTCATATGAGAAGGAATAGTAGTGTTATTCCAACTCATTCAAGAGCTCAATCTACACCTCCTCCTGTTAGGTTTTAGTACACAAGAAGGGGCTTGCACATACCTAGAATAAATTTGAATACCCTAAATATGGATTTGCCAAGAAACCTACCCTTTGTGACCTTCAATGGAGACAACCCTTTAGACTTGGCTACACACAATGATATCCCCACATCAGCCCTAAAGTGTATTTCATTCTTTTTTGGTGATGGTTCTACTACACCTGTTGAACACATCAAAGACATATCCAACATGTTTTTAGTCCACCATATTCAACATGAAGATGTGGTTGTTAGGCTCATGGTTTCATCCTTCAAGGGGAGAGCTCTGCAATGGTTTAGGAGTTTAACCCCTACTTCAACACATGATTGGGATGAGCTACGAGAAGCACTCTACAAGTAGTTTGGAGAAAGAGGAGATAATGTTTCTCTACTAGAACAATTGACAACGATAAAGAGGGCCCCCAACAAGATGATGTCAGACTTTAATTTCAAATTTTAGAGGACGTGGGAGAGAATCCCAGCTCTCCTCAGACCATCTCCATAAGGTGCCATTTTATATTTTTTTAGAGATTTAAATTTTGATATTGCTGTTATGATGCAATCTATGGGTATTGTTACCTTGTCCGATGCATATGAAATAGCTTTGAGGGCTGAAAATTGCTTGATACAGGCTAGGAAAATTTCTCAAAGACCTCATGTCCCTATTTTCCTAGAACTGCCTTAATTTCAACAACCTACTATTGCTCCCATCCCAGAGCCTAAATCCTCTACATCAGCTCTTTCACAAGAAGAGAATGAACTCAAAACCCTAGTGACCAATTTGACTAACACGGTCAATATTATAGCTATTCAAACTGCCCCCAAACCCCATCAAAATTATAACCAGGGGTAGTCTTCAAATCATAATTGAAATTAGGATATAATATAAATAGGAATCAAAATTAGAATCAGGGTTACCAGCCAAATAGGTACCCAAATAATAACCCTACTTAGCCTTTGCAAACAATCAGACCTATCCAACAAATACTGACTGTAAATCTAGTTAGGGCCTTGGTCCCCACTCAAAACAATCTGGCCCAAGAGGTAGATTGGTGTTATTCTTGTAACCAACCTCACAATCAGTCCACTTGTACTTTTGGAGCACAAGAATGAGCTTTGATGATGCAAAATTTTCACACTCAGCAAGCATCATTGGTGAAAGCAACCAACAACAACCTTGAGGTACCAAATGAGGCTGCTTCTGATTCTAATTTAATGCTTTAGACTCCTAAGGAATTTTGCATTGTTAATTAGCCTATGGGCAGTGTGGTAATGCCTATTAGCAATGTTGTAGACAATACAAGGTCCAAAAAGAGATAGTTGGAGGATAACCCTATGCCTACTGTATTACAAAAGGAATCTGTGTCAAAGGCAAAAGGGTCCAGTGCTAGGAATTCAACTCAGAGCACTAGGCTTGTTGTTGCAACAGAGGTTTCATCAGACCCAAAAGTGCATGAACAAGATATAGAGCAGTCAAAGAAGGGAACATGGATTCCCTCAATGCATAAAACATTAACTTTTCCCTTGAACATTGTGCAACAAATGAAAAAGACAAACATGAATGTATCAATGTGGGAGGTAATGTCAATCCCCTCTCAAAGGGATTTATTACAAGAGGCCTTAGAGAAATTCCCAGCAACTAAATCATAAAAGCAGAAGGAAAAGGGCCCAGTCAATCTTGTACAACCAAGTGAAGATCAAGGGGGTCCAACAAAGAAGCCATCCCCATTTTACTTGTCTCTAATTATTGGGAAATTCTTGGTGCATAATTGCATGATAGATTTAGGGGCCAGTGTCTCAGTCATGCCCAAGAAGATAGCAAATGCATTAGGCATCAAGTATACCCCTATTTCATCAGGTGTGTTGCAACTGGATGTAACTTCTGTAAAAACTATTGGGGTGATCAAAGGACTGGACCTAACCTTGTATGCTTGTCCAAGCTTGACTATTAGTCAAGATATTTCAGTCATTGATCTTCCTCCTTTCTTTGCGATCTATTTGTCAAGAAACTTCACAACTAAGGTAGTTGGCTACCTTTCTTCTGACTGGTCTCACATGCCGCTGAGGACAAGATATGGCACAAGGTTCACCATCAAGGCTGAATGAGTTTCAAATTACCATGTAGAAAATTATGATTATAGTCTGGTGAACCCTCATTGTATGATCTAGGATAACAAAGTTCATGATTTAGGGTCTCTTGAGACAATATCTACACCCCTTCCAACCCTAGATCTTTTCCTTGATGAATGGGCAAAAGAGCACTTTGATTTTGATCCCTATGACACCACTAAGACAACCGGACTAGGCACCTACATGATCCATGAGGAGAATTCCTCAGTCCCCTCTATACTTAAACTAGATGATGATTCTGATGGCCCATGGAAAATGTTCTTTGATGGAGTAAAAAGCAGAAATGGAGCTGGTGCAAGGGTGTTACTCATCTCTCCAATAGGTAAGAAACTACATTTTGCTCAAAGACTGCAATTTTCATGCACAAATAATGTTACAGAGTATGAGGCATTAGTCCAAGAAAATTAGACATCTGGAAATCTTTGGAGATACTAAGGTGGTGGTCAACCAGGTCAGGGAAAGATGTGCAATAGGGAATCAACTCCTAAGAGCTTATAGGTACAGATTTTGGGGGCTGTTTGAGAGTTTTGATGCTCTCAATGTACAGGTGATCCCAAGGAAATTAAATATTGAGGTAGACCAATTGAAAATAATTGGTGCTCAATTTTCTCCTCCCACAGACTTCTTTCAAGGCCCTGATCAACATGTCAAAATAGTGGTTAGGCCCTCAGTTCCTGATAATGATGTAAATTGGTAAATTTTTGACAGCAACGAACAAATTGTGAGCTTCATCCAGAATGAAGCTGAGTTCTCATCAACTACATAGTCCAGGCTGCAAGAAGGGTATGGCAACCAGATCATGCAATTGAAAACAAATAAGTTGCCAAAGGGGTTAGTCACTCTTGAGGTGATTTTCAGTCATGATGATGAATTCAATGGCAAAGAGAGGAACATCACGTGCAAAAGGGAGGATTATCAGAATTGTTTCTATCACCCAGGGCAAAGATTTATTGCTGGGAAAGGTATGTTGTGACATTGAACAAGAAGATTTTATTCACCTTTCTCAAAAATTTAGTGATGTTTTTGCATGAAGTTTGTTACATCCCCAAATTACAACTAAACTTAATCATTAACTTAGTATGATAATCAGGAGGATTAGACATAGTTAATTGATTCAATATTATGGAAATATTTGATTTAACTCTTGATTATGAAAATGTCATTAATGATGATTTGTTTTATAAATTGATTAAATTAAGTTATGAAACATAATGATGATACACTGATCATGATCTTGTGGTCCTAAGTGTGAACAGGAAAATGAACATCCTTTGAAGAAGGAAGGAGAGTATCATCCTGGAGGAATGGTTAGACATTGTGAAAGCAAAGGGTCAAATAGCCATCTGAGTATCAACTTTTATGTCCTTCTTCTCAATTCGTAAGTTGACACGTTTCATACCTATTTTCTTAGTTCTCTTGTCCTCTGAAGTTGTTATGTCTTTGATGCCATTAAGACTAGTCATGCAGACTAGTCGATGTTCTTAAAGCATCATCTCATGTCAAGGGGACAATCATGTAGAGAGAGATGGAAGTCTCTCGTAATTTTTTTGTTCTCTAGGATAGTGTTCTTTAGTCTATCGATTAAGGATGATAGTCGAATTTGGAGGAGAATCTTTTGACCGACATTCGACAATCTAGATGTGTTCTTTTGTGCTTTCTAGTATTCAATTTTATCCTATTAGTAAAGATTGCAAACCCTTATGTAGGTTAAATTGCCATGATAATAATGATATTATTATCTCTTATGTTATTTTTATGGGATCTTAGTCGAATGCTTTTAACCTAGTGTTGGTCGGTTTAGTGAAGTGATGGAGAGCTTTAAGCTCATCCACCTTTGAGCATGTCACCTGATTGTAGCCACCTTATGAGGAACTGATCAGGCGGAGAAAGGTGGTTACCTTCCTTTTTGGCATGCGTAGAGTGGAAAAAGGTTAGAGAACCGAAAATAGAGTGCTTTCACAGAAGGCAGTTTTTAGTTTTTGTTTTTGGTCCTTTTTCAGTTTGGAGAAAACAGTAGTGAGTGGGGGCTGGTTTGGAGCTGAGTGCACTCGCAGGAGTCTCGAACTAGTGCAATGACTCATTTACTATCATTATTCAAGTATTTAAAAGATGTAATCCTACTCATTATCGATTAAAATGTTTAAACAAAGAAGTGTGTTTATAAAGATGAAGTTAACGTTTTAATTCAAAGGCACGAAGCTAGTGAGGCTGTGCCAATATTGTTTAGAAATATTTATCTTGCTGTAGCTCGAGGCTGATACAGCTGAGCATTGTGACTTCTAAGTGTTATCATCCAGTGGCTCCAAGCCTTAAGGCTGAGTGTATCAAATTTATTTCTTTTATTATGAATGAGCTCGTAGCGTCAATGGTTGAACTATCATTTCTAGCTTATCGTCGACTATTGATCCAAGTCTTGAACCTTTAGAAATATTTATATAATTCTGTAGGTCGTAAGGCTGATTATTTGTCAATGGAACTCTTTTAGAGACTACATTCAAGGCCGTATGGCCGAAGCAGTAAGATGTCATATTACTATCAATGGGTAGACTCGAGTTTTGAAGCTAACCTACGATAGTCTTCTGTAAAGATTGTGTTTAATACTCAAGGCCGTAAGGCTGAGTTATCTATAAAGATTGTGTTTATTTACTCAAGACCGTAAGGTCGAGTTATTTAAAAAGACTGTGTTTCATACTCAAGGCTGCAAGGCTAAGTCATTGAGAAGACTCCATTCTTGCTCAAGGCCGTATGGTTGAGCCTTTGGAAATAAATCCTTTTTGTGTCGATGTTGGGGTCGCACGACCCGACTGTGATGTTTTTACATCTTATACTTTGTAAAGAATAACCAGAGCTTGAGCCGTATTGGCTGGGCTTTTGTAAGTAATGATATCTCACATCATTTATTGACTTGGTTAGAGTATAAAACTCTCGACTGGAGCAGGAATTTAACTCCATATCGATTATTATTATAATATAATGATACAGTCTTGTGACTAAGGTTTCAGCCTCGAAGGCATTATCAATTCATGATATAGTCACCCGACTGTAATGATAGTCAAGGAGACATTTGAATAACAGTGTGTTTACAACACCACAATTGACACCAATCGAGCTTATATGAGAAGTTGATTGTGAAACACTTTATGAGTTACCTTCATTATCAAAATTATATACTTATATCCTCGAGTATAGAGGAGGAAGAACCATTGTGAACATGGTCTTATTATGAAATCATTGAAATGAATTTATATTAGAATATTTATATAATCATTATGAGTCTGCATTTAAGACTTTTTGTTAATGATATAAGTTATGAATAATACACTTTTACTCTATCAAGGGTAGGATATACCTTGAATACATGAGTATAATTTCTTCATATGAGATGACTTGTTTCTGAAATTGTGAACCATATGTGGCCTAGGGGTCAAATCGTCAAACTGATGTGAAATAAATTAAATCATGTGACAAGGAGTCACTAGAATCTTGTAACCAACCTATGGAGGGAGTTAAATGTCCAAGCATGGATAATGATTCGAATTGATCCCACTTATTCAAGACCTAAAGAATTGGGTTGTTAAGAACAAACTATAGGACATGACAACTCATAAGTCGAGTTAGGGTGGTGGACATACAATGACGTTCATGGTGTAACATATTTGTATGAAAACTTTGGCCAAAGTGATGCATCCATCTTAGCATGCATTGTCGGTCCATAGTGTTCCAGATGGCCTAGTGTCTCCAATAGTGTCATACAAGTTAGAGGGGATCTATAGTGTGTGATCGTGAGACATTAGGAAGGACACAACACCAGAGACTTAGATGGCTAACCTATTGGGTTCTAATGTCTAACCTTTCCATGAAGGGTAGGGCCTCTTCCAGTTAGGAAGATAAGCGAGGGACCGCAGGTTCGTGGTTGGAGGAAAAGCACTAGGATGATGCTATCCTTCCCAAGCATGAGTTAAGCCGAGGCTTATGGAGACAAATGTCATTGGTTCCAGATACAGTAATTGTATTTTGTGACCAGTTGGTCTATTGTGATGTAAAAACTTGATTATGATGCCTAGAGCATATTTTGTATTTGATTAGTGATGGTTACTCACTAAAGATTGTAATGGTTTATTGGATTGTAAGTTATGTTATATCTTGTTTTTATTAACATGCTTAATGGATGGAAAATATTATGTTTTCTTTTGATTCAAATTTTGATTATCTCTAACAATTCTTAATTAATGACTTGATTAAGTTACATGTTTAAAGTTAATTCTTGAGCATTATGGAAAGTGTTGTTACAAAGTTATGAGGATTTGAAGGGGTTCGACCCTAATGTTGCTCAGCATGCCATAGATCTCGACCCAAGTGCTAAACCCTTCCACCAAAAATAATGGCTAATAAATCCCAAAATCGAGTCTCTGATGAGGAAGAAGCTTGCAAAGCTCATTCAGGCTAGAATTATTTTCCCCATCAAGTATTCCACCTAGTACTAGTGAGGAAGAAAAATGGTGAGATAAGGTTGTGTGTCAATTTTTGGGATCTAAATCATTCCTCGTTGAAAGACCACTATCCTCTGTTGTCCATGGACCAAATCTTGTAGACTATTGCAGGGGAAGAAAGGTTTTCATTGCTTGATGGTTTTTTTAGTTATAACCAGATATTTGTGAAAGAGGAGGATAGATTCACGACAACATTTACAACTAAGTGGGGAACCATGGCATATGCAAAAATGCCCTTTGGGCTCTCTAATGCTAGAGCCACTTTTAAAAGGGCGATGGACATTGCTTTCAAGGGCTTCATTAACAAGTTCATTCTAATCTTTTTGGATGATATTACAGTCTTCTCCAAGAGAGGAGAAAATCATATGCTGCATCTAGAGAAGGTTTTTGAAAGATGTAGGGAGTTTGGGGTGTGTTTGAACCCTAAAAAGTGTATTTTTTCTATTGCACAGGGCGAGCTTCTGGGCCACTTGGTGTCAAAAGATGGGATCTCCATAGATCCAGAAAGAACATTAGCTCTTCTTGCTCTTCCTTTGCCTACTTATAAAAAATATTTACAATCATTTTCTAGGGTAGATCAATTTTGTTAGGAAATTCATTCCTAACTGTGCTAGTTTGGTCAAACCACTGACTCTTATGCTTAAAAATGATGTTGTTTTTAGGTGGACTAAGGAAGGTAAGGCTAGTTTTGAGAAGATAAAAGAAGAGATTGCTTAGGCTCCTAGTCTCATGAATCCAAATCATGGGAAGGACTTTATCTTTTATGCCCGTGGAGGAGAGAACAATATTGCAATTGTCCTGATGCAACAAAATGACCAAGGTATGGAACAACCCCTGGCCTTTTTAGTTAGACATTGAAGGACTATGAGGTTAGGTACAGTACCATGGACAAACATGTATTTTTCATTATAAAAGCATTAAATTTTTTTAGATATATGCTGGCAAATAACCATATCAAAGTATTAGTTTCTCATACTAGCGTGAGAGACTACATAATGGGAATTGAAATCAGTGAAAAGAGAGCAAGTTGGGTCACTAAGATCCTAGAATATGATGTTATCATCAAAGCCACTAAGCTGATTAGAGGCAGAGGATTATGTGAACAGTTGGCTCAAACTACTATGGATGAAGTGAAATCATCCTACCACTTGAATGAGGCAGAACCTATAGATGACCTAGCAGTTGTGAGTTCTTGGACAATAGACATGGCTAGGTTCCTATCCATTGGTGAGTATCCTTATGGATTGGATAGAACTAAGAGAAAACATTTCAGGTTGCAATCCATTCCTTATGCCTTGGTGGATGGGGTTCTCTTCAAAAGAAATCTGGATGGAGTCTTGCTGAGATGCATTGAAGAAGATCAAAAGGACAGGTTGTTGAGTGAGTTTCATGCTAGTCCAGCTAGAGGACACTTCTCTGCAAGAGCTATAGTGATGAAAATGATGAGGGCAGGTTGCTTTTGGCCCACATTATTCAATGGTACCCATGTATGTGTAGGAAAATGCAAAGAGTGTGCTCTCTTCGCTGGGAAGAAAAGATTGGTAGCCCTTCCACTTCATCCTATTCAAGCAGATCAACCTTTCTTGCAGTAAGGTCTGGATTTCATTGGCATGATCAACCCTACATACAATGTTGGCCACAAATGGGTTTTAACTGGAGTGAACTACTTCATCAGATGGATAGAAGCAGTCCCACTCAAAGAGGCCACATAATCAACAATCATGGATTTTTGGAAGAAATCGTGACAAGGTTTGGAGCTCCTCACACTATCATTTCAAATAATGCAAGAGATTTCATTGGTTTTAGAATAGTTGATTGGGCCTTGAAGTATAATGTGTTCTTGAAGACTTCATCTAACTATTACCCTCAAGGTAATGGGTTAGCTGAATCTACTAATAAGAACTTGATCAGAATTCTGAAGAGGACCATGGAAATAAATCAAAGACAATGGCGTAATAAGCCCAGATTGGCTCTTTGGGCTGATAGGATCACCTATAAAAGAGCCATTGCTAACTCTCCTTTTGTTCTTGTGTATGGAAGAGAGGCTAGATTTCTTTTATCTTTAGAGCTTCTTGCATTAGAATTGGCCCAACAATTGGATTTAGAAGGTGAGGATCCTAGGTCTGTTAGGATAGCCAAATTAACTAAATTTTAAGAACTGAGGTAGTTAGCCATGGCTACCTTGGAAGAACACCAAAAATAGACCAAGAAATACTTTGAAAAGAAGGCCAAGGATCATATTTTCAAGGAAGGAGATCTTGTTCTCAAATGGGATGCAATCTGGAAGGGTCCATATATCATCATCACATGTAAGCAAGCCAATGCTTTCAATCCTTCAAAGATGGATGGTGAAGTTTCACCGATCTCAATTAATCAGATCCATCTCAAACCTTACATCTAAGGTTGGTTTGAGATTTTGTATATACTATTTTGTTTTATTTCTACTTTAGTTTTCATTTTCCCTAAGTGTTGTTGCACAGGCTGCACTCTCATTAGGAGAATGCAGGCCTCGTTTCCCTTTTGATGTTATTTTTGTTGTCTTATTTTTCCTAGAACAAAATAACCCAAAAAATCCCTTCTTCCATAAAAATATCTAATCTGAGACACCTAAAATGGAAGAAGTTTCCCTTAGCAACAAACCCAAAAAAATCCCCCAAAAATTCCAAGTTTTTACCCTTTCTTTGCCTTAGCAAAAGTTCAGTTTGGCGAACCTTTGGTTCACAGGTTCAACAGTTCGCTGATTCGCCAATTTCTGACTAAAGGGCGAATCGGCTAAAGAAAAATAGTGTAGGATAAAAGGAAAGAGGATAAGCATACGTTCCAGTGATAAATTTGTTGGTTCATGAACTTCATAGTTCACCAATCGACAGTTTTGCTGACATGCATTTCACCGACTGAGGCATAAGACAAGTCAGCAGAGATCCCTCCATCAAGTTCAAGGAAAAGCTATGGCAAAGCATAGAAAAGGGGTCTTATTGGCAAATCGACAGGATTAAGAACTTGTGAAGTAGTTTAAGTTTTCAAGGATTCACCAATAAGGTGATCGGAGCTCAGATAAAATTGCCAAAGGGATTTGGTTCTAAGGATGGCAGATTCGCCGACTAAAGGCCAAAACTGGCTAAAGAGAAGTTTGACAAAGTTAGAGTTTTCTAACAAGGCCTAAATACGGCTAAGGCACAAAGAGTTCTGAAAAGGGCAAATTTGCCAACTGAGGAAGATAAGTGACGAATGAAGTGGTTCAAAAAGTTGATGATTCACGGACAAGACAAAAGACAAAGTAAAATTTGGCTAAGGTTGGATAGTTCACTAGATGCAAATTTTGCCAACCAAGTGGCAAGATGGCAGAAAGGCTAGTCGAAGAATCGGTGAAGCCATGAACTTTATAAAAGTTCAAAAAAGTCCAAGCTTGCTGACAAGGTGAGATTTGTCGACAAGAAAGCTATTGAGGTTGGGTTCTAAAAGAGATGAATTCATTGATAAGGCAAAAATGAGCACTTGGTGTGAAAAGGCAACAGTTCGGCAAAAAGAAAATTTGCTGACAAAGAGAGATAAAGGATAGAGCAAGGTGAAGAAGAAATGTAAGAAGTGAGACAAGTTTGAAAAAATGCAAATTTGCTGATAAAACATTATAAGGGACCAAGAAGCAGATGATGGAGATGGTTATGAAAGGTGGGATTTTGCTAATAAGGTAGAGCCTGATAGTTCTAAGAATACAATTTTCTCTGATCAAGTGACAAGAAGTAGAATTCAGCCCATGCCAATCAGCCGATAAAGAGTTCAGTGGCGCCATGGCTGATTTTGAAGGTACAACACTTAAAAGTGTTGTAAAAGCTCTCCTTCCTGAAATCATGCCATCTTCTCAGGGAAAGGTACCCAACATTAAAATTCTGCAGGCCAAGTCAAACGCAATGTCATGTCCTTATATTGATAAATTATAATTGAATCGATTATGTATTATTCATTCAAATTAAAGATATGAATGACATTAAAATATTGTAATCGATTAAATAATATAGATTAAATCTATTTAAATAATAAATTAAGTATTATATAAATCCTAAACCAATATTATAAATATAATATATAATATTTAATATATATTATTATATATAAATAACAAATATAATTATCAATATAAATATAAATATTATATATTATTATTATTATATAATAATATAAGAATAAATATTATTTAATAATATAAATTATAACTATCAATATAAATATAAATATTAAATAAATTACTATTATTATATAATAATATAAATTATCTAAAATAAGGCAGCAACACTTAAAATACAATAAGCAATTCATGGTCTATTCACTATGATGCATCGAATCAATATTACAAGGCATAAAGGCAGCACTCAAAGGCTGCATTTTACAAAGGGTTGTTTAAAGCCAATGATGACTAAGAGTCATCGACTCTTAACTAAAAGTAAGTATTAGTATAAATAGCAATTGGCAGCAATTAGTAAAAGGAGACAATGACTTTAAGATATGAAATGCAGCGATCACAAAAGGCTGCGATTAGCCTTGGGAAGGGGCATCATGACTCTTCTCTCCCAACCAAAGGTCATGACTCTTCTCACAAAAAGGTAGAAGTATATATAGAGAAAGGGCAATAGTGAAGAGGGCATAGAAAGATATACAATTCTGATTTTATATATATATTTGAGCATAACAAGGAAGTGGAATAATATATAAAGAGAGATCTACAGTCTACTTGTTGAAATGCACCGGACAACTGAGAGGGGGGAGGGTGAATCAGTTGTCCCTAAAACTTTGAACACTTATGAACATCAACACATCAAACACTTATTTATTGTTATTCAGATTTAACCATTAAAGCATGAAATAAGAAGCTCAACACAATAACATAATCAACACACGAGACACCAGATTTTTTACGTGGAAAACCCTATGAGGGAAAAATCATGGTGGGTGTTAGCCCACAAAGATATATATGTTATAGCAATACCAAAAAATAGAAGCTCACTACCCAAAATGCTCACTACAAATGTTATGGCTCACTATCAAGGGGTGGCACACTGCCAGGGAATTGTGAACTGATTGATAGCATCTACTTCATGCCTGAGTTCAGTTCCATTGAAGCACAATATGACTCCTTTGCTTTGCTCTTATTACACCTTCACACTTATCTTATCATTTTTGCACAAGGACATCTTTTTCATAACTACATTACATGTTTTTATACAACTCATCAACCTTGGAGCGTACATCAAGGTCAGCATTACATTCATCAATCGTTGGAGCAATCTCTAAGGTTGGCATTACAAACATATATAGAAATAGGTTTGGACCTATACAAGATTGGCTAAGGGAAAGATGTATGTGGATTATGTTATGCCTTAGCTAGGACTAAAATGCAATCTTCCATGCCACAATACGCTTCCATGATCTTCAATGCATCTCTGCATGTAGTGAAAACAACCAAGTTGGCCAAGACTGGTGTTAACACTAAGTCTTCTAATAACAGTCTTCATTCACGATCCAAATTTCTCTTTGTAGACTAATCTAAAAGTAGGAACATGATCAGGAGACATCCACAAGCACATTATAATCACCAGGAGCAACTGCACAATCTTTAGCCACTCTATCAAGAAGATTCTTCAAACTAGAGCACATAAACAACACTGCTAGCTACTGTCATAAAGGAAAGACCGCTTGTGAACCACCAAATCATGAACCATTGGATTTTAAGGCACTTATCATCAATACAAACTTAATTCCAGAACCGCAAAGTGGGAAACTTCAATACGGAAGAATGCAGAGCAAAATACTTTCTCCTTGTCACCATTGAATACATAGAAAAAGTAGTTTTCACTCTAGTGAACATATCTCACTCAATTCTTCATACCGGAGGCTCAAACTTGAGATATAGCATCTTCAGACATGCCTCTAAGTAACTTCCAATCGATAGACAAAGATATTCATTCTTCAGGAAATGTGGAGCAAATTGTTGGACTGATCTTTTGTAAACAAGGATACTCTGCAATACAATGTTTCCACTGCACCTCACTGTTTCCACTGGAGGAACTAATTTTCTCAATATCCTCAGCATTAGGATCACTTACTTATTATCTACAACACTTGCATAGGAAAATACAAAGCATCTAACTCATAACAAAATAAGAGAATGGTTGACACTAATGACAACATAGATATGTTGACATCAATGACAACATCGGTTAGGCACATACTTGCAACAATATCCCCCTTTGTTATTGATGGAAACATATGATGTGAAAAACTTAATGACCATCAAGACAAGATACTCCTTTCTTTTTACACATCTGCACTCTTTCTCCCCCCTGAGTTTTTGTTGTGTGGTTACACAACACGCCCCATTTTGACTTGACAAAACAGGGACCCAACTTTTTGCTTGGCTTGGCTTGTGTTTTTTCTGCTTTTTGGCGGTTTGGTAAAAGTAAGTCATGCAGGTGACCCTACATAAGGGGGCTGGGTAAGTCATCATGATGAGGTCAGTAAGTCAAAGTTAATATTTCATGTCAATAACCTCATGGTTGGAAAGAGTACAAAATTTCATGCAGGTTTGCTTTTTGGATCACCCTGATATTCCTTAGGGAATGAAAGTTATGACAAGTCAAAATCTTGGTCAAACCTGATATTCTGAGGGGGTCATATTTCTTAATATCAGTCATCTTACAGAGGATCACCCTGATCCAATTTTATCACCTGATAATCAGCCAGTCCGGAATTCCGGACGTCAATTTTACGTGATAGTGGTATTTACTCATCAAACAGCTTCATATATTTTGTGGGTGTCATATTTCGAATATCACCTGATATTTCGAATATCACCCGATCTTTCAAATATCACCCTATTGCAAAATATCACCCTAGAGCCAATATGATGATGACATCATCCAATCTCGATGAACAAAGAAAATCACCCTGACGGTGACATCATCATCCTTTTTACCTCACGGAGGCATATTTCCAATGATCACCCGTTTTTGCAATAACATGACGGTGACATCATCCCAATCTTTCGAAAGGGGGTCACTTTAGTTTTGAGGGGTCATCTTAAAAACATCACTTGATCTTTAAAACATGACCTGATGATCTTTAAAACATCACCCGATCTCTTCGACATCAGTGTTACTGCTCTGGCGGAGGGTCATATTACACGGAGGGGGTCATATTCCCAATATCACCTGATATTCTGAATATCACCCAATCTTTTGAAGATCACCCCCCTCATCTTGCACCATGGCATTAAATGTACATAAATGCAATAGGTGGATTCCCTCTGAATACGAATGCGATGCGAACACCTGGAAACATCCATAGATTTGTTGGGAATTAAGGTGTCTCAACCTTTGCAAATTCGTAATGTTGTATTTATTTATCCCATGTTGAGTTGGCATAGTCAACACCTTGTGTATATTCAGCAGGGTAAATTTTGGTGACTTTGGCAGCCACGGTTTCCCCCTTGAATAATTAATGGGGGTTTGGGGGCAGCGCCCCCAAGACAGGGTCAAGGGGTGTAGCCCCTTGCGGTGTCCAGGGGCAGCTTTAAGAGGAATATGATATTTTTAGTCAGTGTATGACAAATTCTATGACAGCTGTAAGGTGCGTAAGAGCATCTATCGTAACCTATCTTGGGACCAGGTGCCCACTTCACGATGGGATGTTGGACAAGTGTCCTTAGGCATGGGTTTTGGGGCATGAGTCCAAGATGGACGCCCATCTCTAGAAGGTTCCATATTTGCCTTGTAAACTCTATATAAACAGGTGCTTGGATGGGAGATAGACAACTTTGGTACAAGTACTGTTATGCTATCGGAATATCTCCAGATTTGACATTTGAAGACTCTTGAAAGAGCATTGGCTCTGAAACTGTATTGTAATCTGTTATTGTTTACTGTAATACATTTGAGCTGTGTTTTGGAGTGTGGGGTTTTTCACCCATAAGGGTTTTCCCACGTATATCTTGTCTCTCTCTCTCTTCTATCTTCTTTCTGGTTCTTGTGTTTTGCTGCAATATCTTATGTTAATGGTTTAACATTGCTGTAATAGTTAGGATAAAGTTGGATTTGCATAGCCCTCTCCTCATTAGATTAGTGTAGGAAGCATTTTCTGCACACCTATCTTCCTTTTAGTTGGTATCAGAGCTTGATCACCTTTGGTCCTAGTTGTAGGGTAGGGGTTTTTTGAGCTAATCTTAGGTTGAGTGGGAGTCTGTGCAGAGCATTCTGTATCTTATTGCAGCAAGGAGATGGCAAGCACATCAGGAAGGTTTGAAGTAGAGAAGTTCAACGACAGTAATTTTGAGCTATGGAAGCTCAAGATGGAAGACATGTTAGTTGACTGAGACCTTTGGGAAAGTGTGAATGGAACTAAACCAGCTGCAATGTCACAAGCTAACTAGGATCTCAAGGATCGAAAGGCTAAGGGTCTCATAAGACTTAGTCTTGCCGATTCTGTGTTGTTAAATGTCCATGAGGAGGCTACTATAACACTCCTTTGGAAGAAGTTGGGGGATGTGTATCAAGCTAAATCCCTTGTCAATAAACTTTTCCTGAGAAAGAAGTTGTATTCTCTTCAAATGGAGGATGGAGGATCCATGGCTGAGCATATGAATGCCTTTAACATGCTGGTTGCACAATTGACATCTATCAATGTAAAGATGGAGGAGGAGGATCGGTGTATGACCTTGCTTTGTTCTCTGCTGGACTCATGGGATCATCTTGTCATGGCAATTGAAAGCACCACATCCACATTCAAAATGGAAGAAGTGGTTTCTTCGCTGTTGTCTGAAGAGATGCGGAGAAAGTCTTCAGAGGCAGCCAAAGAAGCGCTTGTAGTTTGTGGAAGACCCAAGAAGAAAGGGAAGAAGAAGGACAAGAAAGCTAAGAAGGGTAGATCCAAATCCTGTGGGAGATCCAAATCTCTTGGAAAGTCCAAGGCTCTTTGTTGGAACTGTGGCAAGACCGGGCATTTTCGAAAGGAATGCAAAGAGGAGAAGAAGAAAAAGAAGAAAGCTCCTGATTCAGATTTTGACAAATCACAAGATGATGGTGATGCCTTCATCACAGCCTTGGCAACCCATGCATCTGATGATGTGTGGCTAATCGACTCTGGTGCATCATTCCACTTGACTTCGCATCAAGACTGGTTCACTAAGTATGAGGAGTTCGATGGTGGAAAGGTGTATCTAGGTGATGACTCTCATCTGAAGATCATTGGTCATGGAAGAGTCTCTATCTGATTCCCTGATGGTCGAGTGAAGGGGATCACTGGGGTTATGCACATCCCAGGCTTAGCATGGAACCTACTTTCTATAAGTATGTTGAATGATGCAAGTGTGCAGGTTGTCTTTTTGAAAGATGGATGCAAGATGACTAGAGGATCTATGGTGCTTACTAAGGGTACTCGGAGAGGTACTCTGTTTCAGCTGGAAGCATGCATTGCACAATGCGATAGTTCTTCTGACTCAAGGAAGAGGGCAGCAGTCATTTCATCCCCACCATCTGAACAAGCAGTGAATAAATCTATTGTTTCTAGTCTTGATGGTTGTAATCGTGCATTGGAAGTTAAAATTCCTACAAAAAAGACAATGTTATGGCATAAGAGATTTGGCCACATTGGTGAGAAGGGTCTGCGTACCCTAAAAAATAAGAACCTCATTGAGGGGTTAGATGATTGTAATCTTGAGTTCAACTTTTGCAAACATTGCATTTATGGAAAACAAAACCGTGTTCAGTTTTACTTGAGTTCTCATAAGTCTTCTAGTGTGTTGGACCTTATTCATTCTGATGTGTTTGGTCCTGTTAATGTTCCTTCGTTATCAAAATCTATATACTTTGTATCTTTTATAGATGATTACAGTAGAAGGACATGGATTTATTTTCTCAAAAGCAAATCTGAAGTCTATAGAAAGTTTAAGGAGTTTAAAGCTTTTATTGAAAATCAGACTGGTAAAAAGATTAAATATTTGAGAACTGACAATGGTGGTGAGTTCTGTTCTACAGAATTTGATAAGTACTGCAAGGAACTTGGGATTGAAAGACATAAGACAACTCCATATACACTGCAGAAAAATGGAGTTACAGAGAGGATGAACAACACACTGATGGAGAAGGCTAGGAGTATGCTTAGTGGTGCTGGTCTAGAACAAAAGTTTTGGGTTGAAGCTGTTGGCACTGCTTGCTATCTGGTAAACATATCTCCTACATCAGCTCTTGTTGGAAAGACACCCATGGATGTGTGGTTTGGTAGAAAGCCTTCAGTAAGGCATCTTCGTGTTTTTGGTTGTGAGGCATATGCACATGTGCCTAAGGAGAAGTGGTCAAAGTTGGAGAACAAAGCTGTTAAGTGTATCTTCATCAGCTATTCTGTTGGTGTGAAAGGATACAAAGTTTGGGACCCCGTGGCTGGAAAAGTGTTGTATAGTAGAAGTGTCATCTTCAGAGAGCTTACACCTTCTTCCACTGTTTTGCAGCCAGAAGAAAAAGGAAAGAAAGAGGATGTTGTTCAGTTTCCTCTCACCCCTGAGAAGACTGAACATAAAGACAATGTTGGACCTGATGATGAGGAGAGCTCTAGTAGCTCTGAAAGCTTAGATGAAGAAGCTGAACCTCAACCTTAGCTCTTGAGGAGGTCTACATGGATAAGAAAGCAACCTGAAAGGTTTGGTTTTACATTGCTTGATTCTAGTTGTGCTTATGCTTTTCTTACTAACAATGATGAACCTAGAATTGTATCAGAGGCTTTGGATATGAAGGATGCAGGTTCCAGGAAGGAGGCCATGGAGGAAGAAATGGCTTCTTTGGATAAGAATTAAACTTGGGGCTTGGTGCCTTTGCCTCCTGGCCGGAAACCTGTTGGATGCAAATGGGTGTTCAAGAAGAAGATTGGTGCAGATGGCAGTATTGAGAAGTATAAGGCCAGATTGGTTGCGAAGGGGTATTCACAAGTGGAGGGTATAGATTATGGTGAGATCTTCTCTCCCATTGCAAAGCTGACATCCATTCAATTCCTGTTGTCACTCGCAGTAGCTTATGACTTGGAGGTAGAACAGATGGATGTGAAGACAACTTTCCTTCACGGTGACTTGGAGGAGGAAATCTACATGTCACAGCTAGAGCATTACATGGTAAAAGGTAAAGAAAATTTGGTTTGCAAACTTAAGAAGTCTTTGTATGGTTTGAAGCAATCCCCTAGGAGATGGTACTTGAAGTTTGATGCCTTTGTGTTGTCAATTGGATTTGTGAGATCAAAATCGGATCACTGTGTGTATTATAAATTTGATGGTGATCGTATTCTCATTGTTGCATTGTATGTTGATGATATGTTGCTCATTGGGAAGGGTAAGAATATGATTTCTGATTTTAAATCTTAGTTGTCAGCTCAGTTTGAAATGAAAGATTTAGGGGCAGCCAGGTACATTCTAGGAATGGAAATTAGAAGAGACAGAACCAACAGAAAACTTTGGTTAAGTTAGAGTAAGTATGTTAAGACTGTGTTGGATAGATTCAGCATGGGAGATTGTAGACCATTGTGTGTTCCTGTTTCCTTGGGGACAAAGTTGTCTGTTAAGGATTGTCCAAAATCTCCTAGTGAGGTGGAGGACATGAGCAGAGTACCTTATGCTAGTGTTGTTGGTAGTTTGATGTATGCTATGGTATGTACAAGACCAGACATTGCCCAAGCAGTGGGAGTCCTTAGTTGATTTATGGCTAATCCTGGATAGGTTCATTGGGATGCAGTTAAGCAAGTGTTTAGATATTTGAGAGGTACTTCTGAGTATTCCATTTGCTATCATGGTAATGTTTTAGGACCTCCGCATTCTGTTGATATTCATGGATTTGTGGATTTAGATTGGGCAGGTGACATTGACAACAGGAGATCCACCAGTGCTTATGTTTTTACACTGTTTGGTGGTGCTATTAGTTGGATGAGTAAGCGACAACTTGTTGTTGCTTTGTCCATGACAGAAGCTGAGTATATGGCAGTAACTCATGCTTGTAAGGAATCCATTTGGCTTAAGAGATTGTGTTCAGATATTGGTGTTGATGCAGGTTAGATCATGATCAGTTGTGACAGTCAGAGTGCAATTTGCCTTGCGAAGAATCCAACTTTCCATGCTAGAACAAAGCACATTGATGTTCAGTTTCACTTCGTGCGAGACATGGTTGAGGATGGAAAGGTAAATTTGGAGAAGGTAGATATTTTGAAGAATGTTCCAGATGCATTGACGAAACCAGTGGGCACAGAGAAGTTTAGATGGTGTTTGGAGTCTATGGGGCTCTTGGCCCCTAGCAGTTAAATCTTGTCATTGCTTTTGGCCCTTGCAAGGTGTTTGACAAGTGGGAGAATGTTGGGAATTAAGGTGTCTCAACCTTTATAAATTCCTAATGTTGTATTTATTTATCCCATGTTGAGTTGGCATAGTCAACACCTTGTGTATATGCAGCAGGGTAAATTTTGGTGACTTTAGCAGCCGCGCTTTCCCCTTTGAATAATTAATGGGGGTTTGGGGGCAGCGCCCCCAAGACAGGGTCAAGGGGCGTAGCCCCTTGCGGGGTCTAGGGGTAGCTTTAAGAGGAATATGATATTTTTAGTCAGTTTATGATAGATTCTATGACAGCTGTAAGGTGCGTAAGAGCATCTATCGTAACCTATCTTGGGAAGCACCGACTTTAGGATGGGATGTTGGACAAGTGTCCTTAGGCGTGGGTTTTGGGGCATGAGTCCAAGATGGATGCCCATCTCTAGAAGGTTCCATATTTGCTTTGTAAACTCTATATAAACAGGTGCTTGGATGGGAGATAGACAACTTTGGTACAAGTATTGTTATGCTGCCAGAATATCTCTAGATTTGACATTCAAAGACTCCTGAAAGAGCATTGGCTCTGAAACTGTATTGTAATATGTTATTGTTTACTGTAATACATTTGAGCTGTGTTTTGGAGTGTGGGGTTTTTCACTCGTAAGGGTTTTCCCCACATATATCTTGTCTCTCTTTCTTCTGTCTTCTTTCTGGTTCTTGTGTTTTGCTGCAATATCTCATGTTAATGGTTTAACATTGCTATAATAGTTAGGATAAAGTTGGATTTGCATAGCCCTCTCCTCATTAGATTAGTGTAGGAAACATTTTCTGCACACATAGCTTCCTTTCAAGATTCAGGGTAGAAGATCAATGGTTTTGATCAATTTAACTTGGTTTTGCCCTAATTTGCCCTACTAATAAGGTTAAAAGTGAATTTCCAAGGTCATTTTGCATTTAGCTTGTGAAGAAACAAGAATTTACAGAGCGCACACTCAAACCCTCATACGACCTACCTGCGGACGTATACAGCTTACAACAGAACAGAACACATGATTATCACTGGTATCTGAGCCCCTTTTTCATAATCATCAGCATAATCTAGGAGATAAGCGTTGTCAGGTAAGTAATTAAAAACCCTCCTGTTGTCATTGTTTGCATGTCCAGGTAGGATACATTTCCATTGGTTTGAGACTGTAAGTATGCATATCATGATGAAATGGAGATTAATAAGTATAATATGCATGATGCCATAAACGTATAATGTTGCATATGAATATCAAATGGTAAGACCAGTCATGTTCATTGCAGGAGTCCATGGCAGATGTCAGGAGGAGCAAGTTAGAGTTAGAATTTCTTAAACCTATGTTTGCTCAACTTGAGGGAGTGCAGTTCAAGTATGGTGTCATCGGAGACACTCATCAGGGAAATACAAATTTAGTAGCATGGTCGTCGAAGATGTATAATGATAAAGAAAGTACCCTACTGGATGCCATTTTCACATCAGGAATGTGGCATGCGGCTAGATTTCCTTATTCCATGGAAACTCCAAAGTTGATAATAGAATGTGCTAGGAATTATAACCCTCAGACGAGGAAAGTGGAAAAACATGGCAGGGTTTATGCAGATTTGTCCATCAAAGGGATTGCAACTACTTTCAGCCTCCCACTTGGAAATAAGGTAATCAGAATGGATTTGAAAAAATTGGAGACAGTATATAAATAAAAAAAGGACCGCAAGAAAGAGGATGTATCAGTGGAGATCAAAGAACAACACTTACACTGCCTCTGCTAAATTACCAGTGCACCTGTAAAAATTCAACTTTGATGATGAATATCAGTATATGATTGCCTTGCTCAACAGAGTGATAGGCCAGCCTACTGCTGGCAGTTTCAAAGATTGGATGTATGGGGTCATCATGATGTGCATTTACATGGACAATAAGCCATTATGCGCTAAAATGACCAGTGATTACCTAGATGAGCAGATGATGAACCTAGGAGGCCTGGAGTGTTCATTTTACATGACTTCATATGTTATATATTCATGTGCGTACAAGGTTACATTTGATGCACTCACCACAGTTGGAAAGATTGGTTGCAGTTTAAATGATGCCCATATATGGGACCATTACCCTCAGTTGCAGAGAACAAATTATCTCCCTGATTACAAATTAGTGAATGATGCATTTTCTATGCATCTGGTCAGAACAATGGAGGAGGATAGAACCAAAAGACTAAACATGGAAGCTCATGAAGTTGTATACAAGCATGGTGCCTGGTTTATCTAGTTTGCCACATTTTCTTACATCAGAATAGAGGGCTTTGAAGGACAACCATTGATGCTACCTAGGTACCCTACTAATGGGGTAGTCCTGATGGAATTTCTGAGGCAGGTATCAACTATACTGGATGCATATAAAAAAATAATAAGATTCCTCCAGTTTTGTTTCGAATAACTATAGGGTGGTATATATGCCTTGATTCAGAAAACATAAAGAAGGCCATAGCAGGTCTAAGCATGATGAACCTACAGCCATTCCCATTGGCTAGACCATATGACCCCTATGGAAGAATACAAAAGATCATAGGCCAAGCTATACATAAGAAGAACTTAGAGGATTTCTGGGCTGATTGTGAGGATGAGGCTGAAGTTAGAAGAAGAAAATATCAGAGACTCACCCTCAATCAGGTTAGGACATTTGATTGCATTCCAGTGCCTGTACAATTGAAGAGGGATAATGGCAAGACCATGTCCAATGAGTATGAAGAGAAAAAGGTGTATAATGACACCATTTCAGCCCCTGACCTAACTCAACTTGAAGATATTTCATTAGATCAGTTTACAGGTTAGGTGCTACAGTTGACCCAAGCATGGGTAAAGGAACAAATCAATACAATGAAGAAGAAGGGTGTAGCCCTCACAATAGATAACAAGAGGAAAAGGCAGGAGATTCCTGATGAGGAATATGATGACTTTCTTGTGGAGAAGAGAAAATCCAATGGAGAAAGGCTGCCACCTCAGAAACAAAGCAAAGGACCTCCTAGAGGAAAGAAGAAAACTAATGATAATCCTAAAGGGGTAATAGTTGAAAGAGTTGATACATCAGCTGAAGGTGCATCTGCATCAGGATAGGCATCAGCCTCATCTGCATTGCCTTTGGTAGATGAACCAAGAACAAAAAGAATCCTAAGGCCAGTTGTGGACACTACAACAATAAAAGATAAGGGCCAAACCTCACAGCAGAATGTGGAAGAAGATATCATTCTTGAGGAGGAACCAGTGGATAAGGAGCCTACAAAAGATGACCCCATGATGGTCACAAGGAAGAGTAAGGCACCCCTGGTGGCATCACTACCTAAAAGACAGAGAACATCTATGAGGGGTAAAATAAGACATGACCCGGTAATATTAAGGGGAGCTGGTAGTGAAGTGTTTAGGAAAGAATTGCAACATGATGTGCCACTTCCTACCATAATTTAGTTTAAGACTGAGAAGGATGAAGAGAAAGCAAAAGAAGCCACTAGAGCAGTTCAAGGTGGTCCTTTCTCATTAGAGGAAACTGTGGACCTATCAGATGATGAAGTGGTACAGAACGTGACTTCTCAGCAAATGGAGACCCTTGCTTCTAACACTCGCATGGCACCTCATGGAACTCCATCCTCACAGAAGGTGATATTAGAAGAGTTGAAGCAGACAGAGCAAGAGAAAGAGAATAGTCCAAAGAGGGCAGCCCAACAGATAGGGCTTGATATGTTAGTTGATCAGGTAACTAGCCCTGCGGTGATAGACCTAACATACAGAGAGGATGTAAGTCCCGAACATCAAGCAGGTGCACCTGATAAAGAAGAAAATGTTGAAGAAGTTAAACAGAAAGAAGTGGAGAGCCACACTCCAGATATGGGCCAGCAACAACAAGAAATACCAGCTGAACCCAAGATAGTAGAAGTCCGAGAAAAGGGTGGGAATGATAAAGACACATCAAGTGATGATGCCCCCCGGACTCAAGAAACCTCAGGTGATAAAGAAACATCAGGTCATGAAGACCTTAAGACGCAGGAGGTAGATACATCAGGTGCAGATTAGAATGTAATCCAAGATCAGGTAGATGCACCTAGTTCAAATACAATGATATCGATGGATACAAATGTGCCTTAGGATGAGGAAATCCCCAAAGTGGATGAGACACAAAAGGAGGAAGTGAAAGATTAGGTTCAGGACCGGCATGAAAATACACAGCATGATCCTCCCCCTCAAGAAGAAATTCCACAAGAGGAAGAAATACAACAGGATCCCCCTCATGAAGAGTATCATGAGGAAGAAATAAGGAAATCACCCTCTCCATCGAGAATAGAGACAGATACAAGAGATCAGGGTAGACATGATGATGATGATGGATACCAAGGATCTAGAGATCAAGTACCTCAATGGCTTGAGAAAGAAATAGGTACAGAATCAGGTTTCGAGATTTAGGAATTTGATGTTTCAACATTATTTTCAGAAACCATCATGAAGCCTAAGAGGAAAGCTAGATTAACATCTGCAATTAGAAGACATCTTGCTACGGGCAAAAGGATCACTTAGGTAGCACTTCCTATTGTTGAGAGAGAGAAAGGCAAAATCACACTGGAAGAATTCTAGATTAGCATAGTTGATTTGGGGTTTGCCAATGAAGACCAAGAAGGTCAGGAAGGGAAGGATATAATAGATTCTTTAACCCAAAGGGTGAAGAAAGAAAAGGAGAAGAATAAGCAGCATAAAGAGCACATTGCTTAGCTACACTCATACATAAAAGGCTTGATTAACCCTGACAATACATCATCAGAATAGGCAGTCCCATTGACTGCAATTTCTCAAGAGGAAGTTAATAAATTAGAACTTATGAGGCATGAGTCAGTGATAATGAGGAAATGGATGTCGTCAGCACTAATAGGAGCTAAGTAGTGAGAGCCTCTTTACAGAGGTGGAATTCTTTGAGTATCTCCAAGAAGAAAGTCGATAAATTACAGACTGAGATTGGAAGGTCATTCCAGTTAGAGAAAGCCTTGGGTGCTCTGAGTGAAATAAAGAGGATTAATCCTCAGATCCTGATAAAACATCAGGTGCTAGATAATAACACTGCCATGCTGGTAGATATTTGGTATAACGACATGAGGTTTGAATGTGATGTCCTGAAGAAGTGCAACAGTAAATTGAGAGATATTAGTGTGAAACTGCACAGCATGATGTCCTATGAAGTAGAGGTCTTGGAAGCCCTTGAAGGGAAAGTAGAGGGGAAAATTGAAAATCAAGAGGTAGACTTTGCCATAAAAGCTCTGCATGATAATTTCCAGCCGATGGCTGATGATCCTCTCACCCACCTGACGGAAGAAGCAATAAACAAAATCATGAGGATCAAAGTCAAAGTGGACAACTACAATGAAACATTGAGCAGCAAGAAGGGTAAATTGGAGACCCTCCAAGATAAGTTTCAAGCCCACAAGCACGCCATCAGTAAAGCCAAAACTCAAGATGGCAGGGAAGTTGAAAGAATAGTAGAAGCATATGAAAATATCAGGACAATAATGCAGGTCCATATACAAGGTGATATCCATTAGGATGATGAAGACACAGAAAGTGATGATCATGATAATGAAGAAGAGGATCCTTAGGAGTAAATGAAGATGCACCACAAGGGAAACATCTGCATCAGGTGCTTAGAAGAAAATGAGTTACCTAGATGGTTGCCAGCTGGCAACCTGTGCCACGAGAGACAGTTGACCAAGTCAAAAGGAATATGCACCATTGATTCTAATTGATAAATCTTGATCGTAGATCATTTGTAACTGCTCCCTCACCTTGCTCTATAAAAAGGTGTAGGGATGCCTTGTTTTAAACATTCGAAGCTTAATTGAAATTTGTTTGCTGAAATATCAGGGCCTATTTCAAAGTTATTGTAAACCTACATGTTTTTGCATACTTAATGAAAGAGAAGACCATTTTGATTACAAATCATCGTAAATCCTAAGTAGTCTATGTTTGAATTCTTGATACATGCTTTGATTTGCTGCGTCCCTTGGAGTGCTCATCAGTCTGCATGTATTGTCTTCATTCATCATCCTTTGAAGTTAGCATCATTTGTATCTAGCTGTGGAACATCCTGGTGAAAATATGGTTTGATTTCTTCTCTTAATGACAGTATCAAGTGTGTATGTGGCTCAATAGCTGAAGATTCATCATAATTTGAAGTATTCTTTTTCAATTTCTTTTAATTTCATAAATTCACCATCACAAGTGCAAATAATAGATAATCAGAAGCAAATACACATGAAATATGCAGACATCTCGTAGATAATTGAAGATTCATAGCATATTTGAAGTTAAAGCATGTACAATTGATAAATATCATGTAAAGATCTAAGTATAGACACAATATTTGTAGAAATATCCTGTGTAGAATAACCTCTCTGTGTAGCATCTTTACAGAAACAAAATCTTACTGATAAGCAAACGTAAGGCCCCTGAATGGAAAACAACAACACACATCAACCACTGAGTAATGTTAGTTAATTAAGAACTAATCCACAGAGACTTGGGATCATGAATTCTTTGAATTTATCATATCTTTCAAGATGGGTAAAGGTTGTTGTGTAACTTTTATTCTATGTTTTTTTATGACTAACATCATGATCAACAATTTTTCACATGATTTCTCTCCTCCTTTGACATCAATGGAAAGGGGCACATACTTGCACTTAGTTGCTCTAATCAAATTACTCTTTCATGAATACTATAACACTTTCTACTATTTATCAGGAACACATATCAAGAATGCTTGTACTCCCCCTGAGAGGTATCTCTCAAAACATCAATCCAAATAAAAAAATGAGGCTTTAGACACCACTGGACTGATGCATTCTTATGCATCTTAGTTCAGAGCAGGAGGGTTAATAACCCCTAACTTTTCTTTGAGATACTCAAAGGTATCTTTAGGCAGAGGCTTAGTGAAAATATCTGTAATCTGATCCTTTGTGGGCACATATTCCATCTTTACTTCATTCTCTTTCACCTTCTCTCTAAAAAAGTGATACCTTATTGATATGTGCTTTGTTCTTGAGTGCATCACTAGATTCTTTGAAATATTTATGGCACTTGTATTGTCACAAAAGATTGCAATTAGATCTTCATACACAACTCATATGTCCTTTAAGGTTTGCTTCATCCATAACACTTGAGTGCAACAACATGCTTCTGCAATATACTCTGCTTTTGTAGTAGACAAGGAGATCGAGTCTTACTTTTTGCTCAGCCATGAAATGAATCTATTTCCCAAGAAGAAGGCACCTCCACTTGTACTCTTTCTGTACATCTCTAGCCTAATCTACATCTGTATATGCACTGAGAGTGAAATCATTATCTTTTGGATACCATAAGCCATGATCTGATGTGCCTTTCAAATACCTCAAGATTCTCTTAACTGCCATCACATGAGACTCTCTAGGATCCTCTTGAAATCTTTCTACAAGACAGACTGCATGCATTATATCAGGTCTGGATTGATTTAGATAAAGTAATCCTCCAATCATGGATCTATACCTTTTTTGATCAATCTTAGGTGATTCATCATTTTTACTCAACTTGCAACTAGTCACCATGGGAGTACATATTGGTTTAGAGTCCTCTATTCCAAACTTCTTCAACAACTCTTTCACATACTTAAATTGGGATATGAAGATTCCTTTATCTGATTAAGTAAATTGTAGACCTAAAAAGAAATTCATTTCACCAAACATAGACATCTCAAACTCCTTTTGCATTTCACTAGCAAATTTCATGCACATACCTTCATTGCCTCCAAAGATAATGTCATCAACAAAGACTTCAAAAATCAAAATTTGATCACCATTAATCTTGAAATAGAGATTACTATTAGCAGTACCTTTATTGAACCCTAGTTGCAATAAGTACTTATCCAACCTTGCATACCAGGCTCTAGGAGCTTGCTTGAGTCCATACAAAGCTTTCTTCAACCTGCACACCATATCACCTTGTTCTAATAATTGAAATCCTTTTGGTTGCTCAATGTAAACTTCCTCTTCCAACTCGCAATTTAGAAATATAGACTTCACATCCATTTGATACACTTTGAAATCTTTGTGAGCTACAAATGCCAGAAATATTCTAATTGCTTCAATCCGAGCCACTGGAGCAAAAGTCTTTTCAAAATCTATTCCTTCAATTTGAGAATATCCTTTGCACACAAGCCTTGCTTTATTCCTTACAACTTCTCCATTTTCATTTAGCTTGTTCCCAAAAACCCATTTGGTTCTAATAACATTTTTATCAGCAAGTCTAGGAACTAATTCCCAAGTTTCATTCTTCTCTATCTGCATTAGTTCTTCCTTCATGGCTTTTACCCAATTTTCATCATTGCAGGCTTCATTCATAGTTTTTGGTTCAACTTTAGAAAGCAAATAGTAATTCACTTGTTCTTCTGTAGCTCTTTTCCTTGTCATTACTCCTTTGCTTTTGTCTCCAATAATTTGATCTCTGAATGATTGATCCTTACATACCAGGGAGTCTTAACTATAGTTTTTGTAGCCATCTCTTCTTCATCTTGACTATCTTCTTGATCCTCTTTCTTTTCATTTACTATGACAACAGATTCATCTGATTCGTAGCTATTAAGATCTGATGTTCTTCTTTTGTCTTCATCCACCTTCACATTTGCACTCTCAACCATCTTTTTCAACCTTTTGTTGTAGCACTGGTAGGCCTTACTCTTGGTAGAGTATCCAAGGAAGATTCTTTCATCATACCTTGCATCAAACTTCCCTATATCTTCTTCTCTTCTGATATAGCATTTGATTACAAAAACTTTGAAATATTTTACTATAGGAATTCTTCCATACCATAATTCATAAGGAGTTTTAGTACCATTACCTTTCACTTGAACCCTATTTTGAATGTAGACAACAATATGTATAGCTTCTTTCCAGAAGACTTCCGGCAGATCTGCTTCCTTCATTACTGTCCTAGTAGCCTCTTTGTTGGTATGTGGCGACTAATCATGCAAGTACTGTACACTCGTAATGTTCTTTTTGCCCGTTCAGATTTGGTTGTTAATTTTTGTTAACCGAAAAAAGAAAAAATGGCATTGTAAAACCCTAATTCTAGAAGCTTCCAAAAATCTTGTTATAAGTAGCCGGGATGTATGTTGTGGGTGGGATTTCAATATTGTATTGTAGCATTTGCAGCAGTATTGAGTTGCAAGGATTGTTGTTTGTAATCGGTTTGATTTGCTAGATAATAATATTAGACTCTTTGTTGGTGGATGTAGCCCGAGTTTGGGTGAACCATGTTAAAAATTGTCTCTCACTATTATTATTTCTATGTATTTTCATTCCTCTGTTTAATCTTTATTTGCATTTAATTGATATCTTCTGCATGCAATTCCTAACACTCTTGAACTGTCCTATTCTTCCTTTCCACAACTCCATTCTGCTAAGGAGTCCTAGGTGCAAACAACTGTCTCTTTATCCCTTGCTCTTCACAGAAAATGTTGAATTCATTTGATGTGAATTCACCTCCCTTATCAAACCTCAAGCATTTGATGTTTAGTTCTATTTCATTCTCAACCATTTCCTTGAAAGATTTGAACTTCTCTAGGGCTTCTGATTTGTCTCTTAGAAAAGTAACCCAAGTCATTCTAGAATAATCATCAATAAGCAACATGAAGTACCTATCACCTTGTAGACTTCTCACCCTTGTAGGACCACAAGGATCTGTATGCACTAGATCCAACAAGCTGGCAGAAAATTGCTCTTTGCTCTTGAAACTGGTTCTTGTCTACTTCCCCAATTGACATTCCTTACAAATGGTATTGGTGTTGTTCTCCTCTCCAGTTGTTGTCCTTGATGACAATCCACACATCATGGTTTAATACAATTGCTTCAATGCTATAGTTTTGACTTATGGTATTCTTGATTCTTGATGGATCTCAGTTTGACACTCCATATACAGTTGACATAATGCTCTACATAGTTGCTATACATTTGACTATGTACTTGGTTCTTGATGTGCTCATGATCTTTTGATCTTTTATGCTCATGATCTCTTATGGCATATGATATGAACATGCTCTATATAGTTAACATGCTCTACATGCTCTATTCTATGTCTCCTCCTCAGTTGTTGTCCCTGATGACAAATCCACAACTTGATGACAGTTGATAAATGATGATATCATTTTGATATATTCACATTGTTGGTTCAGTTGATTGTTGGCACATGCTCATAGTGATCATAGTTGGCACAAGTTGTTTATGCAGTATTGATGGTATGCTCATAAGACAGCTCTATAATAGTCATGAACTCATGATCTCCTGATGATTTTACTTTGGTTATGATGATTTTTCCTGTGGCATATGGCATATGATATCATGTTACATTTCTATGGTAGATACTTGTATCAATTTGGCACATGGTCATTTGTAATAGTTTGACATATGGTTGGATTATGACACTATCATGGTAGTTGATATAAGGTTGGCATGAGTTTTTTTCACATTTGCATTAGAGTTAAACAATGAATTTATTTTGATATCCTCATATGAGCTACACAAGGTCATAAAGGCACACTCTCTTTCTTTAAGTTTGTTCAAGTCTAAAAAGGAACATTTGTTTACTTGTTTCAAATATCACATGAGACCATTGCATTTCCTAGTGATTAATTTATTTCACACTCAACAAAGTATGATGTTTTCAGGATTTATTAGGGGTTTTACCTGCTGGGTAGGTTGTGGCTCGTTGTAACATGTGAAAAGCTCACTTCTTACTTAGTTGTCACTAACCCTTCATTAGGGTTCACCGAGCATACAGGTTACTTGATCTTATCAGGAAAAAGGGATGTTTGTGTTTCATATTGCAAAGTTTTATCTTGGTAATATTGCTCTGAATGAGGGTTTCATATTTCAATTACAATCATGAAATAATGTGGAAAGAACAACATGCATCTTTGAGAGTTTATGAAGAATCTAAAGGATGAGATAAAGTTGGACAGTTTAGCTCAGTTGGTAAATGATTTTTACTTCATGCTACAACAATATGGTTTCTTGTGTTAGCCAACATGTGATTTTGTTCTTGATTTTTTGTTCATGCTTTACAAAGTCTTAAAATACACATCTGGTTAAGGGTTTTACAAATGTTTAAGGTAGAGGTATTAATGTTTGATAACCATGGTATGGCAAGGTATCTCGAAGATCTTTTATGGGTTTGCAATACTCTATTGTAACATTATAATATTTAGTTATAACAGTCATATGAATCCTCTCAGGTGATAATGTTTTACATGGCATTTTTTTGATTCATGAAGCAGTCTGTGTAAAGGTTTTGTAAAGGGGTTTAACCCTGGTTAGGGTTTGAAGGAAACAAGTATTTTTGCATGAGATAGATTTTTTGGTGCATTGTTTATGGCATATAGTTTGTCGAAGATTTCTTTATCTCAACAAACAGTTTGAACATGATATGTGGTTAAAGATTTATTGTTTAAAAACTCAAACTATGGTTAAAGTTTTTAAATTGTTGTGTAACCAAAATTCAGAAAGGATTATGAAAGGTCTTTATATTCTCAAAGTGGGTTAGTTTGACCACTCTTTTTTGACAGTTATTGATTTAGTTTGAATCTACTTCAAATGGTTCATCTTCTTATTCAAGTTGGTTATTGAAAGAAACAAAAGGGTAGTAACAAAGTATAAAAGGGCATAAGATGAAAAACATTTGTGATGAGATTGATGATCTATTTTTATTGCACTATCATTAAGGTTATTCTGGAATGTTGAAGATTAGATTGTAGCGAAATAGAGTAACCCTCTGTATTAAACTGTATTGTTCATTGTTTTGGTTGAAATATGCTAGTGAGGCACAAATATGCCAGTGAGGCACAAACAACTAGTGAGGCATAAACAACCAGTGAGGCATCTGTATTTTCTAGTGAAGCACATTTTGATTAAGCCAATGAGGCATTTTGTGGAGTGGTTTTTCATCCCTAGAGGGTTTTCCACTCATTAAATCTCAGTGTTATGGTTACTTGTTCTATTCATGAGTTTATGTTCATTGTTTCATGATTTAACTGTTGCACATTATTGATATGATGCTCATCTTGAGTTAGTACAAATGCATAATAATTTTGATACTCATCTTTGTCTAATGAAGTAATAAATCTACCTCTATTGTTTGTCATGATAAAATATTCATCACAGCTTAGTTGTCACATTCCTTCATATTCACAAGTTGATCTGATAATGCACTACAATTCATAAATGAATGTCTTGTTTTCATTATACAAAGAATGAAGTTCACAGTTGGTAAAAGTTTTTAATTGTTGCCAAAAACAAGTTTGATTCATAAGACACTAATTCACCCCCCCTCTCAGTGTCTTTCGTACTCCAACAATTGGTGGGTTTCACAAGCTTTGGTAAATCTCTCACAGCCTGTCCTAAACTTATCTTTACCAAATTATCAAAGTTTATATGATACATCCTTCTATGCCACAACTAACTTTCATCTGCCTGGGCCAATAAATAGTAATCATTAGTTCCTATTAACTGGTAAATGTTATCTCTAGTTTTCTTACCGGTATTAATCACTATTCTGGAGCTTTCCATGATCTTGTACCCATTATCTTTGAATCTAAGATCATATCCTTTGTCACACATCTGACCAACACTCAAAAGATTGTGCTTTAAACCCTTCACATACAAGACATTATTAGTGTTGTGCTTTCCATCAAAAGAAATAGATCCTTTCCCAAAAATCTTACCAATTGCACTATCTCCAAACCTAACCAGTCCTCCATTATACTTTTCCAAACTCACAAACTTACTTTTGTCACTAGTCATGTGATGTGAACATCCACTATCAATAATCCATTCATCCTTATCCTTCTCCACCTGAACAACCAAAGCACTTTCCTCCACTGGTTTTTCCTCCTTTACACATCTAGTAGGATTAGTAGTCTCAGGTTCTTCTTTAATAGAAATAAACAAGCACTCATTTGCATGAGTATTAGCATCACCAGATTCATCTGTTATACCTTCATCATCAATGTCTCTAACATAGTAGCATTTCTTTGGAACTCTAGGTTTGCTCTCAAATCTTTTTCTATTTGTTTCAATTCTTTTAGGACATCCAAAAGCATAGTGACCAACCTTACCACATGAAAAACATTTGGAAGGTAATTTTACTTTATACTTACCGGAGCCTCTTTGTAGTCTGTCAACAAAGTTGGATTCAATTTCATCAAGCTCATCATCAGATTCCACTCTGTACTTCTTAGCTCTGGAAGTCTTTTTTGAAGTGCTAGCTTTGAAAGTAGTTTCAACCTTCAGCAAAGCATCATCAAATTCTCTCATTTCAAAAGCTGTAATCGTCCCAAGTAACTTATCCTTAGAGACATCCTTCATGGTCATTATTTCTTCAATTTCATCTACCTTATGACTGTAGGACTTAGGTAATGACCTAAGAATTTTCATTACAACTTCCTTCTCATCAATAACTTTCCTCTCATTCCTTTTATTCCATAGACAATTTCATCAACTCTTTGCATGTAGGTTGTTATGTTCTCATCTTCACTCATCTTCAAACTCTCATATTTTGCTTTCAAACCTTGCAATTTGTCACTTTTTATAGATGTATCTCCTTCAGACAAATTTTTCAGCTTCTCCCAGACTTCATGTGCAATTTCCAAATCCATGACCTTTATCAATTCAGTGTTAGACAGGGCACTTAGCAAAGCATCTCTAGCTTTTTTGTTCAACTCATATTCTTTGATTTCATCTTCAGTTGTCAAACCATTCCAAGGCATAGTATACTTTGTCTCTGTCACTTTCCATACTCTATATCCAAGGAAAAGGAGATGACTTTTCATTCACACCTTCTAGAGAGCATAATTTGTTCCATCGAACTATGGAGCTTCCTTCTTGTAAGACATCTTGGATCTTCCTCAAGCTGTTAGGCTTACTCCCAAGGAACCTTGCTCTGATACCAATTGTTGAAATGCACTGGACAACTGAGAGAGGGGGAGGGTGAATCAGTTGTCCCTAAAACTTTGAACACTTATGAACATCAACACATCAAACACTTATTTATTGTTATTCAGATTTAACCATTAAAGCATGAAATAAGAAGCTCAACACAATAACATAATCAACACACGAGACACCAGATTTTTTACGTGGAAAACCCTATGAGGGAAAAATCATGGTGGGTGTTAGCCCACAAAGATATATATGTTATAGCAATACCAAAAAATAGAGGCTTACTGCCCAAAATGCTCACTGCAAATGTTATGGCTCACTGCCAGGATCGACTCACTACCAAGGGGTCGCTCACTACTAGGGATTCTGAACTGATTGATAGCATCTACTTCATGCCTGAGTTCAGTTCCATTGAAGCAAAATATGACTCCTCTGCTCTGCTCTTCTTACACCTTCGCACATATCTTATCATTTTTGCACAAGGACATCTTTTTCACAACTACATTACATGTTTTTATACAACTCATCAACCTTGGAATGTACATCAAGGTCGGCATTACATTCATCAATAGTTGGAGCAATCTCCAAGGTCGGCATTACAAACATACATAGAAATAGGTCTGGACCTAAACAAGATTGGCTAAGGGAAAGATGTATGCGCATCATGTTACACCTTAACTAGGACTCAAATGCAATCTTCCATGCCACAATATGCTTGCATGATCTTCAATGCATCTCTGCATGTAGTGAAAACAACCAAGTCGGCCTTGAGACTAGTGTTAACACTAAGTCTTCTAAGAATAGTCTTCATTCATGATCCAAATTTCTCTTTACATACCAATCCAGAAGTAGGAACATGATTAGGAAACATCCACAAGCACATTGTAATGACTAGGAACAACCGCACAATCTCTAACCACTCTGTCAAGAAGATTCTTCAAACTAGAGCACATAAACAACACTACCAGCTACCATCACAGAGGAAAGATCACTTGCGGACCACCAAATCATGAACCATTGGAGTTGAAGGAACTTATCATCAATACAAACTTAATTCTAGAACCGTAGAGTGAGAAACTTAAATGCAGAAGAATGCGGAGTAAAATACTTTCTCCTTGTCACCACTGAATACATGTAGAAAAAATAGTTTTCACTCTAGTGAACATATCTCACTCAATTCTTCATATCAGAGGCTCAAAATTGAGATCTAGCATCTTTAGACATGCCTCTAAGTAACTTCCAATTTGCAGACAAAGATATTCATTCTTTAGGAAATGCGGAGCAAACTGTTGGACTGATCTTTTGTAAACAAGGATACTCTGCAATACACTATTTCCACTGCACCTCACTGTTTCCACCGGAGGAACTAATTTTCTCAATATCCTCATCATCAGGATCACTTACTTATTACCTTCAACACTTGCATAGGTAAATACAAAGCATCTAACTCATAACAAAATAAGAGTACAGTTGACACCAATGACAACACATATATGTTGACATCAATGACAACACCGGTTAGGCACATACTTGCAACACTTCTTGTGGTAGGATTTATGTGGTAATGTAATGTATGGGTTAAGTATGGTAGGTCATGGATATTGTATTTATAATTTATGATAATTCAGTATGTATTGTTGATATGATTATTTGAAAATGTGGAATTGATAAGAGTTTATTATGCATAAACCTATACTATGATAGGAGGAAGGAAAAGTACAAAAGGGATACAGTGACAGGACCCTCTTCTAGGTATGCCACCTGAAAGGAAAAAGAATGAGTCCTCATGGGCCAAAGGGGTACTACCTTTTAGTTGAAGGGTACTACCTTTGGGCCTAGGAGAGTCGTGCTACCAGAAGGTGCCCTCTCTAGGTACGCTACCTAAGAGGGAATGGAATGAGCTCACATGGGCCAAAGGGGTACTACCTTTGGATCTAGGACAATTGTGCTACCAGGAGGGGCCCTCTTCTAGATACGCTACCCAGGATGGGAAATGATAACTTTACATGGGCCAAAGGGGTTCTACCTTTTAAATGAAGGGTTCTACCTTTGGGCCAAGGAGATATGGGTTACTAGGACACCCTTTTGAGACCTCACTTCCTTATCATGGTATAGCAATATAAGGAGACCAATCATGAGGAAATGGGGATAACGAATAAATTAGAATCCTCACTAGGTACGCCACCTCATATGAATGGCATGGGCCACATGAGGCCAAAGGGGTTTTGCCTTTTAGTACTGTTAGGATTAAGGTGCCATCAACCTTGTAAATCCTATGTAATTAATTACTCCTAATATTGTTTGTAAATCACCCATAAGGGATGAAAGGTTTCACCAGCAATGATCTTGCTTCAGCTGTGTGTTTATATCCAGTACATGGCGCTCATTTGTCCACAATGGGGGGTCGCAAGGGGGTTTCCCCCTACTAGGGGTCCAGGGAGATCATTCCCCCGGTGGTGGGTCCAGGGGTCATGCGCCTTGGCGGGGGTTTGGGGGCAGCGCCCTTGAAACCTCATTTTATAAATATATTTTATCATTGTGAATCTGGACCGTTCGTCATTAGGTCACAAATCTGATGGTCGATATTTTTTTGGTTATCTTACCCTAGAAGGCAACCCCCTTTTATAAGGATATTTGTACTACATTTTTATTAGATTAGAGAGTAATAGGTGTCGCTGGATTGAAGATTAAAGAAATAGAGGAAGTGCATATATTGTAATCTCATATATTTGAAGATAATACAACTTAGAGCCTCTTTTCTTGGAGGTTTTTTACCTGAAAGGGTTTTCTCCACATTAAATATTGTGTTATGTGTTATGTTCTTAATGTTTGTTATTTCTGTGTAGTGGGTTTTATTTCTATTGCAATTTCCATTGATTCTACATTGTTTAAAGAGCATAATAAAGTTTGAATCAGATTTCCATTGTGTGGTTTGCACCTTAATTTCTAACAAGTACAAAGGGTTATGCCTTTGGGCCTAGAGAGGCTAAGACACCCCATCGAGTCACTCTCTTCCATGCTCCCCCATGGTTGATCATCCCAAGCTAAGATTTAATTGAGTTTATTAAATTGTTATGGACTTACTGCTGTATATGATTTCTAACTTGTTGCAGGGATTAAGTCAGGACAAGGTATTCTCTAAACCCATCGTTTGCTTAGAAAGTTGATAGTATGGCATAAAATTATTGTAATTGTTATTAAGGACACTACATAAACCAGGATCTCTTTTTCTTACAACATTTGATTGGTAAGTTGTAACCCTAACTTGTGATTTTAGGGAAAGGTTAAGGGAAGTCCCAAAAAGGGACATTACACACAGGTAGCTGAAATAGTGGAATTCTTTAATGTTGCAGTACAGATGAAGCTGCAAGATGCCTTATCTCATAAATACACTTGGCATCCATGCGTGCAGGCAATCTCCTCTACAGTTTTGTAGACTTCAAGGGGCATGGTTGTCGGCCCTCTTCTCGTAGTTTTCTAAGCCAAATTTTAATGCAGTGTGGGCCTGGGTAGTGCCAGTTGACCAAATTTCAGTGCCTAATACAAATGAATTCAAAATGTTATATATACATGTGAGAAAGATGTAAAAAGTGTTAGATGTTCTTCTGGGCTATTATATAGGTTAGAGAGTTCTTTGCGATCAATCCTTGTAATGCAATTACATGAACTAATTGGATCCAATACATTATTCTTAACTCTGAGCCTTTGATGTCTCTAGTTGATTGGTCACTAATGAATATAATTGGTTATTTTGTGCCTACTTTCTCTACAATAATTCTCCCTCTTTTGTAATGGCTATTTAGCCTTCATGATCAATACAATCATTGATATTTGCCTCTCTTATACTTTTACTCTATGTTTAATTGAATATGTAGCTTATTCTATGGGTAAAACGACCCCTCTTACAGTTTCAATTTTCTAGTTTGGGCCTCTGTTAAAAGTTGTAAGTTTGTGTTAGTTTATTTCAATATTTGAGATCATGTTTGTGTTATGTATGTCCCAACTAACACTATAAATCTAGTGCATCACCTCTTTTAATCCTAGCAATTCTCATTCCCCTTTTCCTTACAAGTATTAGCATTAGATTTAGTTCAATTCTCTGAGCCTTATGCTCAGAAAGAGGAACCATTCTTCTTAGGAGGTCTAATCTTATCTACAAGGTCCCACACCTTGAGATCAGTCCCATTGTGTCATTGGAATGCTTGGACAACCTCCAAGCAAGGTGCAATTTCACGTGACAATAGTTTTGAAGGCACGATTTCAGTTGTGTACGGTCTACTACAGTCCCTTTTGACTCAATGCGCAATGGATGATTAAGGCCACTAGTTCTTTGTTTAGCAAGGAAACATCCCTGAGAGGTTGCCAAAATGTTGATCTATTTTTCTCCTTCCCAGAAAAATAGTCCAAGCTTTAAAATATTGAAAATCTTGTTGAAATTATTGAAATGGTGAGCACAAATACATAGATAATTAATCAAACCATGATGCACAATGAAATAACATAAATGATATATTGATGATTTCTCAGTGATTTTACATTTGAGTACATTGGCTTATAAAGCCACAATTATTCCCGTACAAGTAACCACAATAACTTCTTAAAAACTACTATGGGAATAAATAATTCTCTAACTTATAAAACTAACATTTATTTATTATATATATTAAACTAAACTAATAAATGTAAACCTTAATTTATTCTAACACCCCCTTTAAGGTTTACATGTAATAAAACCATCATTCCCCCTTATTACATTATCTTGAACAAAGGACAGAACTCTGCAAGAGTTGATCACAACAACCCTTCTAGAGACTTTGATGAAGCACCTTCACCAATCCTCCTCGCTCACCCTGGAAACACTAGACTGAAGCCATCAATCTCCTGACTATAGAACCTGCAAAACTCTGCACAACATGAGAGAACATAAAGTGTCCCCAACCTCCTTGCACAATGAGACAACAACTTTCCTCTGAAAGTCCACATCTCCTCCTAGTGTGTCAAAATGCCTTCTCAAGTACTACACATGAGAGAACAACTCTCCTCTAAGAGTCCACATCTCCTTCGAGTGTCTCAATATCCCTCCTCTAGTGTTGTGGAAACAATCCCTCCTCTGCTATATAGAACTACTGTGAATACATTAATCGCACCTATTTCAGAGATTACACTATCCACAAACTAAGTAAATGTAGATACTCTAACTCCACCTATTTCAAAAGTTACACTATCCACACATACTTCCACAAAATGCCAAGCCCCCCTTGCTCCATGAAGGGACACAAATAAAAAATGGGTGCTCCTCATGCAATAATCACCCTTGAGCGAGAAGCTAGCTCGGGATGATGAAGATCCTCCTACCTCCATTGCCCCCTGCCTCCAATTTGTTGTGCTTTTTACATTTTTCTCCTTTTATCTTCGTCATTGTCTTCTACATTTGCCTCGTAACCCTATTTAAGTTTTCTCTTTTCATGTCACATGCGACATTTGGCATCAAATATAATGTAATCCAACATTCCTTGATCTACCAAATAATCAAAGTTCAAAGGCCCTATTTCTTTAAGAATTGCTTGTAGTGCAAAATAAAATCCATATGAAGACATTTTGGGATAGATAATGCACCTTTATTTTTACAATGAAACAATTATAACTCTTTTATTCCAAGAAAAACACTTATAACTCCTTATACGCCTTACAAATTCAAACCATCCCTAATCACCTTATAACTTCAAAAAGAAAAAAATCTCTATTATTTCTTCAAAAAGAAAATCTCTAACTCCCCTTTTTTCTTTATTATTATTATTCTCCTCCCTTTTTATCTTTATTTTACTCCTTAAAAAAATGTTCACTCCTCTTATTTTACTCTCCTTAAAAATAATGTCCACTCCTCTAATTTTACTCTCCTTAAAAAGAATGTCCACTCCTCTTTCTAAAGAAAACATTATGTTCCTTTCAAACTTCTAAATATATAATATGTTTTTAAACTTTAACTCCTCCAATAAAAGGAACTTTTTAGAAATAGAGTAAAACATAAGTCTCCTCTCATGAAATCGCTAGCTTTTCCTCCACTTAATAGCCCTAAAAATTTATGCCCACAAAAGTCAAATGTGACTATTTTAATAGAAGTCGCAAAAAAATTACCTTTCTTTCTTTCATGCAATGCTTAAGATTTGTGTGTCCGTTGCTTTTATCATGTTGTCCTCAAAATATTTTTTTTCTTCATTCATCATTTAAAAAACAAACTCACTTCAAATGTATCATCCTTAAATAAACTATTTTTAAAGTCTTAAAACTATGCCTTCAATACTAATCAATGGACATTCTATGCACATCAAACACATAAAGTTCAATCTTCACATGCAATAAGTTAGTTTCCTCTACAGCAAATAACAGCCTGTATTTCAATACGTCTTTGGTCATACATATTTCCACTTGCCTTCGGCTTCTTCTTTCTCAACTCTATCATCATTGTTGTAGATGCCAAAAATCTTTACTTGCAACTCAATGAGAAGCATGCGTCTAGAAAACATCATAAAGAATTTTGCAGATAGCTCTATTTTTCTCAATGTTTTCTCTTCTTTCTGTTTGGGCTCTTAACACAGAACAACAATTGCTAGTGAGGGTGCAAGAGAAACAGAAACCCATGGCTTCTATGCAGAGATATGTATTCATCGTCCTTTAAAGTTTATTCCTCAATGTTGCTTCATAGGCACATAAATAATTTCGCTTTGATACCATATTGAAATGGTGAGCATAAATATAGAGACAATTAATCAAACCATGATGCATAGCAAAATAACATAAATGATATATTGATGATTTCTCGGTAATTTTACATTTGAGTACATTGGCTTATAAAACCACAATTATTCCTATACAAGTAACCACAATAACTTCTTAAAACCTACTACGGGAATAACTAACTCCCTAATTATAAAACTAACATTTATTTATTATATATATTAAACTAAACTAATAAATGTAAACCTTAATTTATTCTAATAGAAATCCCTTAAGTGCCTAGTATTTTTTAGATTTCAAGAAAATCTCCAAAATTCCTTAAGGAAAATCCCCTGAAAAAACCCAGAAAAACCTAGAAATTTCAAATCTTTTGCCTAAGTTTTTCTGCCTTAGTTGGCAAAAAGTCAGGTTTGCGAACCTGTCGGTTCACCGACTAAGCAAAAGGGAAGGCGTTCTTCAAAATCTTGAAAATTACTAAGGCAAAGGGAAGAAAAGAATGGCTTTATCGACAATTTTCAAAAAGCTCAAACTCATCCAAAAATTTGAAATTTCTTAAGTTCACCGATAAGGCAAATTGTCGACTAAAGAAAGAAGCCAAGGCAAGGTTCGGAAAAAGGGAACTTTGCCGACTAAAGAAAGAAGCCAAAAATTGTCTAAGGCAAAGAAGGGAATTGTTCTATCAGTGAATTGGTAAAAAACAAAACTTACCGAAAAGTTCAAAATTTCCCAAAAACGCTGATATAGCGATTCGGCAGCTAAAGAAAAGAAGCAAAGGTGAAACAAGCTAAGTTCAAGAAAGTAAGGTTTTACCAATAAGGCAAGAAGCATAGGCAGAGAAATTTCATAAAAATTAAGAATTGCCGACAAAGGGGAAAAGACAAAGGTAAAGGATGATATGCAAAAGTCAAATTTTGCCGATACAGGAGAAAATGTGAACACAAACCTAGTTCATAAAAGTTGAGATTTGTTGACAAGGCAAAAGAGACATGGAGAGAATAAAGTGTAAAGACAAAACAAGAGATGGTTCATAAGGATGAAGTTTTTTTGATAATGGGCAAAAAGGGATGAGGCAAGCCAAGTTTGAAAAAAGGTAATTTTGCCGGCAAGGGGAGAAGGCGGCAAAGTTTGAAAGTGTGTATTTTTTCCAACAGAAGAAGAAAATGAAAAAGCAAGCCAAGTTCAGAAAATGATAACTTTGCCGATAAAGGATAAAGCAAGCCAATTTCAGAAAAGTCAGAAATTGTCGATAAGGGCAAAAAGGAGGCAAGTGTAAGCACAAAAATCATGCACAGCCTCCACGAGGACCCCTATGATGATTTTAGTCCTTGTCACATACATGTAAGCTTGAAATAATGTCCTCTAAGCAGTAGACCTCTTGATGACGTGTCTTCTTTCTTGTCTTGTGTTGTTTCCTCTTTGTCATTTTCTCTCTCCCCATTTTTGACACTTTTGCGACACTTGTCGATTTGCATTTTCTAAGTTTTCAACCCTATTCCTAAGCCTTGTGAGTGTCTTATAGGTGAGTTTTCACCTTTCCCCTATGTTTTTCATCCTCTGTACCCCCTAGAAGCCTTCTAGAGGCTTCCCTATCCATCTCCAACTTTTAGTTTCACTCAACCAATCCAAATCTCCCCCTATTATTTTGAGATCTCCCCTGGGAGATCCTACAGGTGCAAGTGGAGATTTGGATTCTTGCACATGACTGACCTATTTTTGGACGTAGATCACCTCCTTTTTCTCTCTTCTACCATCTCCCTTTTGCAGTTCCTCCAAAAACCCTATTTTGCTCAGATCTCCCTCGGGTGACCCATGGTCACCCAGGGGCGACCCTATTGGAAAAAGGGATGACCCTATCACATTTCCAGCCATGGAAAAACTTGAGTTTCGCACTCAAAAAAGCTCTGTTTTCACCTATTTTTCTTCCAAGTCGCATGATTTTTGATGCCTAATATGGAGTTGACTATTTCATGTACCCACACATGTACAATTAACTCCATTTGATTTAAAATTAACAACTCAATCTCTCTCATGCATTCTTCCAACTCCAATCCTTCTTCAGTGATAGCTATTATTGATTTATAACTCCCTAATTAACTGAGTTCACTAGGTAATCAATCTAGTTCACTCCCTAATCAATCCTTGTTAACTCTTCAATCAATTGAGTTAACTTCTCAATCAATTCCACCTCACATCCCTTCTTCTAACTTATAAATACCCCTCACCTCTTCATTATTTTCCATGTTGAGCACATTGGAGAATACCATTCTCATCTTCACAAGCTTTTTCAAGCTTCTTCACAGGCCTTTGAGCCTCTTTCTTCAATTCTTTCTTTAGTTTTTCAAAGCTTCAAAGCTTTCATTGTTGCATAGCTTCAAATCTCTTCCACGAAGGCAAATTCATTGTGCACATAGCTCTTGCTAGTTTTTGCTCTCCAAACTAGCATTCTAATTCTCTCATAGGACGAAGGTAGCTTTTATTTTATTTATTGTTCAATTAATCATTGCTACACTGCTTCAACCAATGCGATTGTGCTCATCAAAAGCTCACATTGAGCTCTTTCAATCTTCAACAAGCTTCTTTTGCTTCTTTGTGTTGTCTTGTCATCAAGAGGTCTTCCTGTTACTTCAAGAGGATTTGAGGTTGCCAACATCAAGGATTTATGAGGGTAGTGGAGTCACATAAATATTCATTCTTTCAGGTTCCTCTATCACTTTATTCAATTCATAGTAATTAGAAAATCAAAACTGCTCTTGGGAATAGTAAATCTTTGCTTTTTCGTCGATAGATTAGATATTGCATGTTAGAATAGTTATTTTCAAATTCCCAGATCTAGACTATTTGTAGAAGTAATTTCCCTTCATAGATTAGATTATTTCAAAACAGCCAAAAACCCAAAAAGATAGATTAAAATTGCATTAGGAAAAGTCATATTAGCTTGCATTTCATATTTTAGTTATTAGTATAGAAAAAGCATCTTTATTTCCATAAAATACTAAAAAAGCACAAAAACAAGTTTGCATTTCATTTAGCTTTGCATGCATATAGAAACCCTAGAAAAGATAGATAACTTGCAAAGCCTCGATACCATCACGAGGTAAACCACGATAAACAATTCAATCAAACCCTTGATCACATCACAAGATAAACACAAGTCAAAGCATAACCAAACCCTAGGTCAAACCCCTAAGTCTAGTTAAGGTTGGTCTTCACACATTTACTTCTATCTTGGCTCACGAATGTGCCTAGGAGTGGGAGGTGAGTGGGTGACGGCTATCCTCAATGAGATTGAGGAAATCAATCCATGACAATAATAGGAGACATTTACTTTACCACAACAAGAGCCATTGTCCTCTTATTGATAGAAGAACATAGACAACTTCAAATACAATGATAACTCATTTAATGAATTGAAAGACAAGAGGACATAAATGAAAGAAACCTCTTACCCACACAAAGGTGGAATAGAAGAAACCCCAATAGGAGAAGAGAAACTAGTGACCCTTTAGGTCATAGGGTTATCTCTACAACAACTACCATCGAATGAAACATTCAACTTAGCACACAACAACAAAGGCCACAAAACTTGCCGACCCCTCTCCGCGAAGTCCAGCTCTCTAATGAGACAGACCCCCACTATGTCTCGCCTCCTCTTGACTGGCTACTTCCATGAGAGAGAGAGTGATGTGGAAGATCGCCCCGTGGCAAGGAGGGAAGGGTCTGTGTGCATGCCGAAATCTGACCCGACAGTCCTAGGCATCCGGAGTCTCGATTTTGAGCGTACATATTTTAGTGAACTTGATGTGAAGTTACGAATCCTTTTAGGATGAGTAGTTTTGCATTCCAACTTCAGATATTCATTCATCACCATACGTCATCATCTTCACCACATATTTTGGTGAACCTGACATGAAGATCAAAAACCTTTTGGTTGAGATTTTTGCATTTCCTTGCAAGATCCCACTTTCATCCTCATTCAACAAATCCTCGTGGGATAGATTCTTTCACATTTTTTTGCACTTCACAATGTTTCATGAAAAAACTCAAAGGGAATGTCCCCTCGAGTAAAGTTACAAATTCAACAGTATAGATCCAAAGAGATCTTGACAATGATGACCAAATCAAAACACAAGTAAACAATCAATCTTAGATCCATCAAGATGATCAACCCATAACAAGCCATAAACAATGGACAATGAAGTATGTTGTCAAGAGAAGAACTTACAAGAAGATCAGGGGAATCACCCCTCCAATGAAAGTAGCACATGTTCAGATCCAATAGCTTCAATCTCGAATCAATCAAGCTCCAAAGACTCAAAGGGGATCCAACAAGATCCCCACAACATTGACCAAATCAAAACATGGCAAGTGAGTGTTTGGTCTAGGATCCATCATCAAGACCAACCCATAACCAATAATATGAAAATGGCCACTAAGGTGAGCCATCAAAAGAAAATCTTACAAGAAGATTGGGGGGCACAGAAACCCATCCACATAGTACATCAAGATAAAAAGTCCACAACATGTGAAATGTCATCAGAAAGAATGAATAAGGTCACTCAAACCCCAATGCAAGGAATCCATTGCAAAGTGGAAAAACTCAAAGAATGGACAAAGCCTCACTCACAGACCTTATAGAAAGTTTGGTCCAATGAATCGAGACCCTTGAGGCTAGGAGGATTGAACAAAATTACCAAAACAAAATTGAGGAAAAACCTAGGGCACATGGAAATCATTTCATTGACAAGATCAAATCAAACCAGAGGGCAACACAAAATACCCATCATCCAAACTTCATGAAACATTCAGGCCTCCCTTGCCTTCACCATCCAACATGACAAGTAGGTGGGATTCCTATGGCGCAAGATCAACCACAAATGATCCCACCAAATATTCAAAACATAAACATGACACCATCTAGTCATTCAAATTTTTCAGGCTATCAAAAATCTAGCATACCCTTTCAACAAATGCAACAAGATCCACATGAAGGGCTAATGTTTGGAGGAACAAAACCTTCTAAACATAGCCGCCTCCTAGGAACATACCTTGAGTATTTAAAGGAGCCTGTTGACTACAAAATTCATCAGGTAATACTACCATGACCTCTCCCTGAGCTTCCAAAATTTAAAGGAGAGGGTGATCCCAACTCTCATATCAAGGCTTACATCATAGTAGTGCAAGAACTCCTTCCTTGGGATGGGGTGGTAGCAAATATTTTTCCAAATACTCTAGAGGGTATTGCTCTGGATTGGTACTATCGAATTCCAGAAGCATCAATCCACTCTTTTAGGCAACTCATCGATCAATTTGTGGTAGCCTTTGACATAAACAAACTAGTCAAGGCAGGAATACGAGAAATTTTAACAATCAAACAAGAAGCCAATGAGTCAGTTGCACATTTTATCCCACGATGGAGGGAAGTTCTCTATTCTTCAACAAGCGCACCAAACATGGATCATAGAGAACTTTGTGGTCTCTTCTTACATACTCTCAACAGTGACATATGAGAACAAGTCCAAAAACTCCCTTACAAATCATATGAAGAAGCACTCGAAAGTGCCCTTAGAATTGACCAAGCCACTATTGATAGCGGAAGAAGGGAGTATGACTCTAGTGGAAGGTTGATAAACCATGATAAAAATGATAAATCCTCAACAAATGATCAATACATAGATGGGTCAACAAACACCTCACCATGTAGAAACAACAACAATTGTGACTACAATAGTCATACAAATTTTAGAAATAAAAATGCCAACAACTATCCCTTGAGGATCAATAAGAGGTCATACAACAATCATCACAAACCTCAAGATCAAAATCATGATAAATACTTCTCATTTCACAAGAGAAGGGAGCATGGATCAAGTCATGTTGGGGGTACCATCGCTTCATATCAAACCTCCCAAAACATCAACAAAAAGCATTCATGGACGCATTCTCCCAAGATGAAGAGGTCAGTCCAAAATCCATCAAAACACCTTAGGTCTTGTGGAATTAGATAAAGATCAACAAATTTGTGTCATACAAGGACCAGAACAACCAGATGACACCAACAATTCAAATTTTTCTCATATGCTAGAGATTATCAAGAGTTCTCCTACACACAAAAGTGCTCTCCTCAAAGCCCTAGATCTAGGCCATATAGTTCAAAACACTCCGAACGAAAAGTGTTCTTCTTCAACATTTGATTTTGAAAAGTTACCCTCAAACAATGACATAGCCAAACAAGGTGACCTCCCCCTCCTTCTGATAGACCAAGTCCAAGACTATTCCATTAAATGTGTAATGATTGATGATGGGTTTGCAATCAACATAGTCTCGGTTGGATTTTTCCCAACTGGATGCTTCCCAGTTATCCCTACAAGGTAGCCATCATTGATCAACAGGATTTCCAGGCTAGGGGCCAACAGTACAGGAGATAGACTCTATAAATATCTCCTCTTCTTCTTTAGGCTCTGTAGAACCAAGGGGGGTATTCCCTATTCAACATCCATGAAATATGCTTGTGAACTTAGTAGGATGTTGATACAAACTAGATAAATCCTCTTTTTTGCAGACCAAAACTATGAAATAAGTGCAAAGGGGCTAGCTTTGGGCCTATGTTCAATTGTGAGACAGAGGATTTTGGTCCTAAAACTACTTCTAATGTCCTAAAGGTTTGTATTTGAAGTTTGATTTTGTTTTTGTATTTGGATGCAAGACTGGGACTTTGGGTTGTAACCTTAATACAAGACTAGACTAGTGCCTATACAGGGCTCAGAGTCAATAGATATATAAATGTGAATGTTTACCATAGACTTAAAACAATAATCAGATTTCAAGGGGGTTTTGTAATGTCTGCCTTACAGACACTACCCAAGACTAAGTATTCAGTTATTTCTGCTTACAAACATCCTCACTATAATATATTCTTCCCAACACTTAACCCAAAACATTTAATCTACTCCTTAAGCAAAAGTAAAAGATCAAGCATTCAACATAGCAAACCCATGTCCTAGAATCTCAAACACCCCTTAACTATTTAGATTCAGAAGAAGAACACATTCAACTTGGAGACAAATAATAGAATACATGCAATGAAGCATTACTCATTTAAATTAATATGAAACTGATGAATTCTATGCATAAAACATTCAACATACAACTCATGAACTCACAAGGCACCAAAACAGAGCCACCAACAAAGTTGTATCTTATTACAACACCAAAATTTGTCCCGTTTTCAACAACCTAAAATGAGTGACATAGTTTGCATTTTATAGCAAGACTGTGTACTCAACAATGATTACATGGCAATTTCAAAATTTTGCTAGAAACATTGCATCTTCAGATTGGCGCTCAAAAAATTCAATGCAGTTGAGAGAAGGAGAGGAATGAGCAGGTGAAATTGGGGAATGTGCCACCGTCTGGAAATTTTCATCCTTGAATGTGGTAGCTGGCCGATCATCTTGACCCATACCCATCTGGACATCTACCATCAATGCCAACTACTCGCAGCCCACTGGTTCGCGTGCCCCTGAAGCTCCTTCCCGCTCAAAATGCAGCTACAAACATACAAAACCTCTTGCGCCTAAAAATTTGAAGGGTGGCCGTCGATTCCTTCCTATCGCCAAGATCTGTGGCCTCAAATCGCGCTAAAAAGTCACCACCCAATTAGAACGTGCCACGTAGGCACCCTGTGCTTCTATCGCTGACTTTTTTGCCATCTATTTTGCCTTTTTTCACTCTATATATGCAAAAGAACATGCATATACATTCAATTGCCTGCATACAAGCCGCAGACGCCAAATACTTATAGAACACTTTGCAATCGCTATCGGGTCCGGCTTGCATCCTAACCTTTGCATATTTGCTTTGTACATTGCACATACAAACACAACATACAACTCACGGATTTCAAATTCTTATAAAGAAGATTGGAATCATTTTGAAATCCAACATGTATCTAACTCCCTTTGTATATTGGCATACATACAATGCACAATATACACTCTGCGGACGCCAGCCACCTTATCATCCAGATTACATCCCCCCTCACGTCTAGGCCTTGTATATGCGTGCTTGTACATTCTCTTTGTATATAACATATACAAACAACCCGGGACATACAAGCTGCGGGCCCCACCACACTCCTAGAAACTGTTGACCTTTTGACCACTAGCGCTTGTATGTTTCACTTGTATGTGTTATTTGCACATCAGAGATACATTGGATACATACAACACAAACATACAAAGGGAAATGCCCTTGACCTCTCCACTTAGCCATTGTCACCTTTGTATATGCAAAACCATATACAAGTACCTCATACATACAAGCCACAGACCTCTGCCTTTTATGAACTAGAATGCAATATCCTTCGAGTCTGCGCCTTGTCTATTAGGAATGTATGTCTGATTGCATAAGCAATTGGTGGGCCCCACCAAATGTATCTTTTCCTTTGCATGTTTCAATTGTATGTTGGGAACATACAAACAACCCAACATACAATGTACGAACTCCACCTGCCTTACAAATGCAATTAACTATCTTCACCACGTCCACCTTGCACTTGTTTACTTGTATATTTCCTCTTGTATATCAGACATACATTCGCCTTTGTATATCCGACTTGTATGCTACCGATGAATGTTGTTTCGCTAACGACCCCTTCACTGTAGCGAATGCATGCCCGCTAATGTACCTTTTGCTTGCATGTCTCCCTTTGTATCTAGTCATTGCATGTCAAAACATACAACATAAATATACATGCAAACCCACACATACAAGCAGGGAATATTCCCAGAATCTGCAACAGATTCCCCAATGCATATACAAACCTGATTTGCATTCAAAATGCATACAATCAATTTTTTCACTTGTTTGAAGGTTGATTGAACATTTTTGCAAGCTCGTCAATGTACCTTTGGACTTGTACATACAAAGGCATATACATGCGATAGACTTTACCACATGCACAAAGTAATTTTAAACTTAGCCATTTTTCTTAAGTGCGACGGGAAAAAGAGGTAAAACACTGCATAGGGGCCGGTCAACCAATGAGCGCCAAGGCATGAAAATGCAACTTAAGCAACCGGGAACCCTCTATAGGAAGTCAATAACAAAATAAAAGATACAACGCAGAAGGTCAAAGGAAAAATAAAATCTAAGGCATTGAGAGTTTGAGGGAATAAAATATAAGCTTGCAGACCTGACTCAAAACCCTAACGCTAGGTGGGCACCACCACTGGCTTCGACTGGGGACGTGCAGGTGCAAGGCTGCAGTGAGAACCAAACTACTCTGGGACAGAGTAGACAAAATGCAAAATGCAAAACACGACCGACTATACAAGGCATGTACAAACTATTTACACCTAATTTACAATGTGCACACAAGCTATTCATTCATGAAAAATAGGGCTTTTGAAACTGACCGTGCACAAGCAATTCCAGTAGTTCACCATTTAGGGCCTGAAGAAAGTAGGAATCTTCTCCATGAGTATTGCTGACTTGATATGGGCCCATCCACAAGGGCTCAAATTTACCATGTTTGCCCTTATCCTGGTTCTTTGCATTCCAAACAAAGACCACATCACCTATCTGAAACTTCCTTTCTGTAGCCTTCCTATCAAACAAATATTTTACCTTTTGTTGTTTCTTGATGTTTGTCTTCTGTGCCTCTCTTCTGATTTCATCCAGTGCAACCAGTTGATTTATCCTTTCGTTCATTGAGTCCTTAATCTCTTCATTATTTTCCTGTATGAATTTATAAACTGGTAGGAGATTATTCACACGTAATTTAGCTGCTGCACCATACACCAGCTCGAAAGGTGACCTTCCAATCACTTTCTTCACTGTTACCCTGTCAGCTCACAATGCCATCTTTAACTTTGAATCCCAAGCCCTTTTGTTCTTATCTGCCATCCTTTTAATGATTTTCATGAGTCTTTTGTTACTTGACTCTGCTTGACCATTTCCCTGTGGATGATATGGTGATGCATATGAAAAATCAATCCCATAATTGTTGCAAAAATTAATAAATTCACCAGATCTGAAACACATGGCATTGTCTATGACCACTTTGACTGGCACTCCAAATCTGATAACAATATGTTCCAAAATAAAATCCATCACCACCTTTCTCGTAGCTTTCTTAGTTGGAATGGTTTCAATCCATTTGGTAAAATAGTTAGTAGCAACCGAAATCCAACTATGTCCTCCACTTGATTTTTCTAAAATTTCCCCTATAAAATCAATTCCCCATTGCTGAAATGGAGCATCCATAGTTATAGTTCTAAGGGGTAATGCACCTTCATACTTTAGTTTTCCTGAGAACCTTTGACAGGGATCACATTTTCTCACCATCTTTTGTGCGTCTGAGAAAAGAGTTGGCCACCAATAGCCAGCTCTAAGAATTTTGTGAGCTGTTGTCTGGGCAGTATAGTGTCCACCACACACTCCTTTGTGCATGTCATTTAAAATATTCTTAGCTTCATTTTCATCTACACACCTAAGTAATACACCATCAAGATTCTTCCAATACAACTCTCCTTGAATAATGATGTATTTGATTGCATGTAGCTTCAAGGTCCTTTTCTGACTATCACTGAGATGGGAAGGACAATTCAAATTCTGCAAATAATACACAATGTCCTTGTACCATTCAGATTCTGACATATTAACAATTTCATTCTAAACTACATTCACTTGGCATGCTTCCAGATTTGAATGTGTCATCATCTTAGCCAAACCTTGTCCCCTTATCAATTTTGTGATCTGTATCTCAATATTGAACTCCAGTAATTTATTTATCCACCTGCATCTTCTTCCTGTCACTTCCTGCTGAGTGAAAATGTCTTTAACTGTTGCATGGGGTACATATGCAACTATCTGAGAGCCTACCAAGTATGGCTTGAAGCTTTTAACTTCCTTAACCAATGCATATGCCTGCTTTTCCATGATATCATATTTCAACTCAGCTACCTGCAATGACATGCTAAAGAAAGCAATAGGTTGCTCAAAATCCTCTTCAGTTTTCTGTAATAAACATGCAGCAACAGTATGAAAAGAAGCAAATGAGAACAATTGAAGTGGCTTAGAAAAATTAGGAGATTTTAACACATGAGCCATCTTTATAGCCTCTTTGATGTTCTGAAATGATTTAATTGCTTCACTCTCCCATTTGATAGTCTCACCCTTCTTCAACATTTTAGAAATATCCTTTGTAATCTCTGCAAAATTGGGGATGAATCTTCTAACAAAATTAATTTGTCCAAAGAAGGACTGAATGCCTTTCACAGTATTAGGAATTTGAATTCTATCAATTGCAACAACCCTTTCAGGATCAATCCTAACTCCATCCTTGGAAACAATGTGTCCCAATAGTTTTCCTTCCACCACCCCAAAGGCACATTTCTTTGGGTTAAGTGAAATGCCATATTCTAGTGCCCTAATAAAAATTTGTTCTAGATGCATGCAGTGTTGCTCCTCCTTTTTTGAATAAGCAGTTAAATCATCCTGATATACAGCCAAGATTGAGTCAATCAATCCTGCAAAAATAACATCCATAGCCCTCTAAAATGTAGCACCCACATTTCTTAGTCCAAATGGAATTCTTACATATACATAAGTTCCCCATGGAGTGGTGAAGGCAGTTTTGTACTGTTCAGATTCTTTTACCTTCACCTGATTGTATCCTAAAAACCCATCCATCATGGATAAAATCTCACAACTAGTTACCTTCTGCAACATAGCTTCCATGTTAGGCAGTGGATAATTATCCTTCAAAGAAGATACATTCAGATTTCTAAAGTCAACACACAGTCTTATATCACCATTTTTCTTTCTAACTAGGACAAGATTGGACACCCAAGTTGAGTGTCTGATAGGCACAATTATTCCAGCCTCCCTAAGCTTCATAAGCTCTTCTTGTATTTTTGGAGCTAGAGTTGGGTTAATAGGTCTTTGTTTCTGTCTAAATGGCTTGGCTCCAGGCTTCAAATGAATCTCATGCTGGAATAAATCTTCTCTATAAGCCTTTAGGTCCTCATATGACCATGCAAAGACATGCTTATACCTTTTTCGTAATGCAATCAACATACTCCTGATGTGTGGCTTGAGTTGTTTGCCAATGTATACCCTTTTGGGGGCATGAGCTATCCCCAAGTTTATCTCCTCCAAGTCATTCTTATTTGTAGGAGATGCCTTTGTAACAAACTGGTCTCTATTGTCAAATACTCTCTCTAAAGCAACCAACCTTCTAGGGATTTTATTTGTTTTGAGTTGAAATACCTCTTTCCCCAAAAGAGTTTCTTTTCCATCCATAACTTCTACAAAGTTTTGAAAATCCATCTCTTGGTTCTCATATTCATCTATGCAGTGCAAGAACCTCAACAAATCTTTATCATCATCAAATACTTGCCAACTGCATATATTTTATGGTACTACAAGTCTAATTTTAACGTCAACATTTGAAACATCAGACAGAGTAATATCATCCGGCCTTATGGCCACATTAGCTAAAAACTCTGCCATGACATTTTTTGACCTCTCTATCTAGTTTATTGAAAAAGCATCAAACAATTCAATTATGTCCCATACAACATGCTTATACTATTTTAACCTTTTATTTTTTGAAACATACTTATCTCTAACCTGGGAAACAATTAATTCTGAATCTCCAAATACTTTTATCATCTTAATTCCATGCTTCAGAGCAACATTCAATCCTAGTAACAGAGCTTCATATTCTGCAATATTATTTGTGCAGGCAAACTTTAACAGGAAAGAGAACTTTAGAAGCTTACCATCTGGAGACAAAAACACAACTCCAGCACCAGAGCCTTCCTTTGAACAAGCTCCATCAAAATACATAGTCCATAGACCCTGTTGGTCAAGCTCTTGAATGCAAATATCTTTCCTTTTACCTCCTTGATCATCTAAGACAACCCTGAAATTTTCACAGTTAGTATCCACAAAACATATATGTTCCTCTGAATCTTGATCTTCAACTGTTTCTAGTGACCTTTCTTCTCTAACCAGTTTGACATCTTTACCATTTATTGGAATCATGGCATATGATAGATCTAACTGCATACTTCCACCAATCAATGCTGCCCATCTTCTTGACAACAACATGTCATACTGTGGCTTTATATCAACCATTGTTATGTTCATTCTGTATGTCTTTTCTGGATATGTTGCTAACCTAAAATCCACATCCTTCATGATTCCAATAACTGGTACCTCCCTGGCATCCATTACATAACATTTTCCACATGCCTTATCTATCTTCAATCCAGCTTGCTACATGATAGCCAAAGGCATGATATTTGTTGATGCTCCTGAGTCAAGCATACAATTCTTAATCACTTTTCCATTGATAACAAGGGAGACATAAAATGGTTCAACCTGTGAAGGGCATTTTGTCGTGGTCACCCCTAGATATACTTCAGGAACCTCATCCTCATCCATACACATGGCTTTTTTCTTACTCTGAGTCTCAACATTCCGCTTGGCTTGACAAGGTACTCCTGAAATCATGGACTATGCTTTATTCCTGAATTCTTCAACTTTCATCAACTCCATCAATGGAACAGAGACCTTTATCTGGGACAAGACTTGAATTATGTCAAAAGGAGCATAATTTTGTATAATAGTTGTAACCTGATCCATGGTTTTATTTTTATCCTGAGATGGTCCAGCTTTAATTTTTATGGCCCCCTGACTGTCATCCATGATCTGAGAATTCTCACTTTGATCCTCATTTTGGGGAGCTTTATTTTCTGGTCTTTGAGAATCATGACCTATTTTTTTCTTAAGATTTTGCTTATTATTGCTCCATTATTTCCTATGTGGTTCAGCCTCTTTATGATTATGCACTGGTTGGCTCAAAAAAGTGTTCTCTAGCTGGCGTGAGTTGCTTACCTGAGCCTCACCTCTAAGGTTGTAATTGCTTTTGACCTGAGCTACTGTTGCAACTATGAGAGATCTAATCTCTTCATTAGAAGGCCTTCTCAAGTTATTCAAAAAGATGTGTGATTCTTGAGCATAAGCATAATTATCTTCATCATCCTCATCACAAGAAACCTGCTGGCAAACCTGAGTTCCATTATTTGTGATTGCATCAGCATCATGAGAAGGATGTTCTCTATTTGTGAACAACATATTGACACTATCATCCTCCATACAATGTGGCTCATTACACTCATCACAGGCAACAACATTATTATATAAAGAATGAGCAATCATACATTGCGACTATGAGTGAGGCATTTGACATATTATGCACCATGGGGTGTCATCAACAATATTAACAGCCTTCTTTAAAGGATCATGAGTCTCCTTGACATTTTGAGCTCTTTGATTGGTGTTGCTGTTATGTGGGAGGATGGGTTTACCATTATGCCAATTAGTGTTATATGGCATATCATGCAATGATGGTCTCTTTTCTTGTCTTTGGTAAACCTGCCTGTCAGGACCTATCCCCTTTTCATTTTTAGCAAGTCTATAACTTAGGTCCTTAACAACAGTTGTCATTTTATCTAATTTATCCTCAGAAGTAGATGCATTACCTTGTGTACCTTGAGACTTATTTGGATTCTGCAGAATTTTTACATCATCCCTTCTGTTTGTCTTACCAGAGGCTTTCCTATTATTCTCAATGTTGGTTGCAATTCTAAAAGCATCCCTGAGGCTAGCAGGACCCTTATCTCTTAATCCATAAGTTGTTTTAGCATCAAAAGCATTTATATATAACACTATGCACATTGGCTCATTAGGCCTCATGTGAGTTGGTAATTTGTTCAACACTTTAGTGAACCTAGCATTAAACTCTGCAACCTGCTCATTTGACCCCTTATTGATGCTAGTGAATTCATTCACAAAAAAGTTTGGGTCAGTCTTGTCACCATACTGTTCTTTAAAAATCCTTCTGAAGTCATCCCATGATGAGATACTTCGGTCAGGAAGACTTTTATACCATTCTCTAGCTTCATCAACTAAGGATTGCATAAATAATTTCATAAAAACATCTTCATGCTCAACCTCAAAGTTGTCCATAACATTTTGAAAAGCCTTCAAGTGATCTTCACCTGATACAGTATTGTTTCCTGAAAACTTTGGCACCTGCGGCCTCACATGTTTGTCAATTGGATTAGGGTAGCCAGGAATAACATCAAAAACAAGTTGCCTGAATTTGTCCAGCTGCATAGGCTGTCTACCAAACTGATTAACATTGGCATTCCTATTGGCATTCTGATTTCTCACATTGTTTAATGGTACCCTAACATTGTTTATATTCTGTCTTTGATCATTCTGTTGATTATGGATTTCATTTCTTTGCTGGTTTCTCAGCACATCTGCATTATCAAGGGTGGGAACTAAATTATGTTGAGCAATTTTTAGAGCTTGTACCCTCTGTCTCATATCATCTCTAATCTTCACTGCCTGCAGATATTCTAATTCAGCCCTTAGGCTCTTGATCTCTTTAGCTAATTGTTCATCTCTGGGCATAGAAGAGGATGGCCCCATTCTATTTTGGTCATCATCATCATCCCTTAGGGACTCTATTTCTTCAAATCTATCTGAGGGATCTAAGAAAGGGCATTCCTGGAACACCTCTGATCTCAATCCACCACCCTGTTGTCTCTCAAATATATCTTGGATTTCAGCCTCTGTGTTTGAAAAATAGGGTGGATGTTGCTCTGAAGATCTAGGATTATCTTGGATATTATCATTATTTATGGGGCTAGGAGAACCTTCTTTATCAGCTTGAACAGTCCCTTTTTTCTTGTACATCATTTTTCTGGGTAATTCTTCAAACAAAGGATTACGCAGGGATCTTCTCCCTTGCATACAAAATTTACTTTACCGGTTGGGAGATTTGTTCGGAGTCACCACCTACAACTAGGAATTATTTTCTATTAAACCAGAGTTCTTACACAAAGCGTCCCCAGCGGAGTCACCAAATCTATTAGATTTTTCCCAACTGGATGCTTCCCAGTTATCCCTACAAGGTAGCCATCATTGATCAACAGGATTTCTAGGCCAGGGGCCAACAGTACAGGAGATAGACTCTATAAATATCTCCTCTTCTTCTTTAGGCTCTGTAGAACCAAGGGGGGTATTCCCTATTCAACATCCATGAAATATGCTTGTGAACTTAGTAGGATGTCGATACAAACCCGATAAATCCTCTTTTTTGCAAACCAAAATTGTGAAATAAGTGCAAAGGGGCTAGCTTTGGGCCTATGTTCAGTTGTGAGACAGAGGATTTTGGTCCTAAAACTACTTCTAATGTCCTAAAGGTTTGTATTTGAAGTTTGAGTTTGTTTTTGTATTTGGATGCAAGACTGAGACTTTGGGTTGTAACCTCAATACAAGACCAGACTGGTGCCTATACAGGGCTCAGAGTCAATAGATATATATATGTGAATGTTTACCATAGACTTAAAACAATAATCAGATTTCAAGGGGGTTTTGTAATGTCTGCCTTACAGACACTACCCAAGACTAAGTATTCAGTTATTTCTGCTTATAAACATCCTCACTGCAATATATTCTTCCCAACACTTAACCCAAAACATTTAATCTACTCCTTGAGCAGAAGTAAAAGATCAAGCATTCAACATAGCAAACCCATGTCCTAGAATCTCAAACACCCCTTAGCTATTTAGATTCAGAAGAAGAACACATTCAACTTGGAGACAAATAACAGAATACATGCAATGAAGCATTACTCATTTAAATTAATATGAAACTGATGAATTCTATGCATACAACATTCAACATACAACTCATGAACTCACAAGGCACCAAAACAGAGCCACCAACAAAGTTGTATCTTATTACAGCACCAAAATTTGTCCAGTTTTCAACAACCTAAAATGAGTGACACAGTTTGCATTTTATAGCAAGACTATGTACTTAGCAATAATTACATGACAATTTCAAAATTTCACCAGAAAACATTGCATCTTCATATTGGCGCTCAAAAAATTCAATGTGGCTGAGAGAAGGAGAGGAATGAGTAGATGAAATTGGGGAATGTGCCGCTGTCTGGAAATTTTCATCCTTGAATGTGGTAGCTGGCTGATCATCTCGACTCATACCCCTCTGCACATTTGCCATCAATGCCAACTACCTGCAGCCCACTGGTTCGCGTGCCCCTGAAGTTCCTTCCCGCTCAAAATGCAACTGTACATATACAAAACCTCCCGCGCCTAAAAATTTGAAGGGTGGCCATCAATTCCTTTCCTATGGCCAAGATCTGTGGCCTCAAATCGCACTGAAAAGTCACCACCCAATTAGAACGTGCCACGTAGGCACCCTGTGCTTCTATCACTGACTTTTCTGCCATCTATTTTGCCTTTTTTCGCTCTGTATATGCAAAAGAACATGCATATACATTCAATTACCTGCATACAAGCCGCGGACGCCAAATACTTATAAAACACTTTGCAATCGCTATCGGGTCCAACTTGCATCCTAACCTTTGCATCTTTGCTTTGTACATTGCACATACAAACGCAACATACAACTCATGGATTTCAAATTCTTATAAAGAAGATTGGAATCATTTTGAAATCCGGCATGTATCTAACTCCCTTTGTATATTGGCATACATACAATGTACAATATACACTCTGCGGACACCAGCCACCTTATCATCCAAATTACATCCCCCCTCACGTCTGGGCCTTGTATATGTGCGCTTGTACATTCGCTTTGTATATAACATATACAAACAACCCAGGACATACAAGCTACGGGCCCCACCACACTCCTGAAAACTGTTGACCTTTATACCACTAGCGCTTGTATGTTTCACTTGTATGTGTTATTTGCACATTGGAGATACATTGGATAACAACGCAAACATACAAAGGGAAATGCCCTTGACCTCCCCACTTAGCCATTGTCGCCTTTGTATATGCAAAAGCATATACAAGTACCTCATCTATACAAGCTGCGGACCTTTGCCTTTTATGAACCAAAATGCAATATCCTTCGGATCCACGCCTTGTCTATTAGGAATGTATGTCCGATTGCATGTGCAATCGGTGGGCCCCACCAAATGTATCTTTTCCTTTGCATGTTTCGATTGTATGTTGGGAACATACAAACAACCCAACATACAAATTAACTATCTTCACCGCGTCCACCTTGCACTTGTTTACTTGTATATTTCCTCTTGTATATCAGACATACATTCACCTTTGTATATCCGACTTGTATGCTACTGATGAATGTTGTTTCGCCAATGACCCCTTCTTCTCATCCTGATGATGGATCATGGAGTGTGATCCAAAACGTTGATGCAAAATAAAGCAACACACAGTGGAACCAGAAGCTCTACTATTATAATGACCCCTTCACTGTAGCGAATGCATACCCGCCAATGTACCTTTTGCTTGCATGTTTCCCTTTGTATCTAGCCGTTGCATGTCAAAACATACAACACAAATATACATGCAAACCCACACATACAAGTAGGGAATATTCCTAGAATCTGCGACAGAATCCCCAATGCATATACAAACCTGATATGCATTCAAAATGATTACAATCAATTTTTTTACTTGTTTGAAGGCCGATTGAACATTTTTGCAAGCCCTCCAATGTACCTTTGGACTTGTACATACAAAGGCATATACATGCAACAGACTTTACCATGTGCACAAAGTAATTTTAAACTTAGCATTTTTTCTTAAGTGCGACAGGAAAAAGCAGTAAAACACTGCATAGGGGCTGGTCAACCAATGAGCGCCAAGGCATAAAAATACAACTTAAGCAACCGGGAACCCTCTACAGGAAGTCAACAACAAAATAGAAGATACAACGCAGAAAGCCGAAGGAAAAATAAAATCTAAGGCATTGAGAGTTTGAGGGAATAAAATATAAGCTTGCAGACCTGACTCAAAACCCTAACCCTAGGTGGGCACCACCAGTCTCCTTTTCACTTCTTCAAAGAATGGGTTACGATGAAACACAAATCACAAAACAGACTTCCATCCTTAGAATTCATGATAACCCAAACACTCAAACCATGGGTAAGGTCAATCTTCAAATCACATTGGGTCCTAAAACCCTCCCAATTGAATTTTATGTCATCAATGAAGAAACCACTTACAACATGATCCTAGGAAGGCCTTGGATCCATAGGATGAGGGCCATTCCCTCCACATTATTTCAAGAATTACACTTCTCGTACATGGGACAAACCCACGTCATCAAAGGAGATCCTGATCCTTTCAACCTTTATAGAGTTGAACAAGTCAAAAAGAAGGGAAAGTCCATGGAAACCACTAGTGACCTAAAAATCAACACTTTTGGAAAAGGAGAGACATCAAAACAAATTGGAAACATAAACAAGACCTCAAAATGTATATGGAAGGGGGAAACAAGAGAATTCCCCTTCGATCCCAACTTAGCAAAGTCTTATGCTCCATTCAACTTAGTGGTCATTCCAATTGAACCAGACATAAACATCCCTATGGTTGAAACCATGACTAAAGAAGAAGAACCAGAATCCACACAGAAACTAGGAGAGTCAATACCAACATCATTTGCCCTTCAAAATTTTAAAACAAACATGGGAACTCAACAAGAATAAAAAATGATAAAGCTAGGGAGAAAAACATCAAACAATGAAACATGCGAGTACACAAAATTCATCACTAAATACAAAGATATTTTCATACCAAGTCTTCGAGTGTCCTTGCAAAGACTTTCAAGTGAAGTTTAGACCAAATTGGATAAGTCCACACATAGCTAAGGAAGATGTCATAAACGATGCTACCTCTTGTGCATTATGGAAGGAGAAGATCTTAGCATCTCATAAAAATCATAAAACAAAAAAAATACAAAAAAAATCATAAAATCAAAATCAGGAAACAAATTTGTTTCTTGCATTTTAGTTTCATTCTATTCATCTTGCATTACAGTGAATGACTCGCTCTTATATTATTTTCATTTCAGTAAGGAGTCTAAGGTTTCCTAGGTATACGTCATCCTTTCAGGACCTAGAGATTCCCCATCTCCACAATCACCATTATTCCTTTTCATTCCTAGTGATTCTAATCAAAGCCTAGCTCTTAGCTTTACACTGATCCCAGTCTTAATGTGTCAAGATGTTAGGTCTAAACAAAGTCAGTATTCAAACATACAGTGTTCAAAGGAAGCTTGCAAGTAGACTTTCCCAATTCTTCCCTAGTAGTAGAGAAGTTCAAACAGATTACAAAACTTTAGGTGGCACAGCCCCTTATCTTTCCTGACCAAAAACATTAGGAGGATCAAAACTCTGAAGGAAGCAACCTAAAATTTGAGTGAATAAAAAAAATGAGTGATCAAAATAAGAGTGTGGGAGATCAAATTATTGCATATCAAAGTTCCAAAAGCATTCATTTCTTAAAAAGTCAAAATCCAAAAAAATGAGAAAAATCAAGTGAGGAAAATACAAAAAAAGTGAAAAGCAAAAAAAGAGATACAAAAAAAAAGAGTGAAAGAGAGAAGATTGCTGAATGTTTGTACTCTTGGGTGGAGATCAGTCTAAGCTCAAAACCTCAAGGGTGACATTCTAACAAAGAAAGTAAAAAGAAAGGTACAAAGCACACACATGCACTAGCTGAGTAAAGCCGAGAGTCTAGTAGTCTCTAGGATGATCTTCTACCTAGGGACCCTCATTCTTTCCTATTTATCCTTTACCCTGGGTCTATCTTGCTTGCCATCTATGATCTAAGTCTAGCGAACATCACTAAATTTGTTACTTGTCTAAGTTGAAAGCTTTCCAAATTGTCTTATCTAGATAAGGATCAGTGTTTAGCTTTTAGCAAAGCCCAGATTTAATATGACCCCATTTTCATTCCCTCTCCCCACTTGAGTTTTAAAAAACCCTATCTCATAGTCTTGAGTGGGTCTCTTATATCAAGACAACTTGCAATCCCCTGGATTGAAAATCATATTGTTTGTTCTACATTGCATTCATATCAAAGTTAGAAAAGGAGTCCCAAAGCAATAAAGTCAATGTCATAACTCATGGCATTCCATAGAAGTAAAAATTTCATTTCAGCATTGCTTGTGTTCTTACATCTGCATATCGTCACCTGCATTCATATATATAAAAAATTGCATCATCCATATGTGATCATCTTAGGTATGCATTCTTGTAAGAAAAATAAGAGCTCTAGCAAACCATATGCACAAAAGGGAAAGTGAAGTACAAGATGTTGGATAAAGCTATGTATGGATCTCATCAATCAAGTCTTGTAACAATAAAGTGTAAAACAATGTCTGAGCACAAGCCACTCCTCTAACGAGTCAAAAGAACAATATCATGTAGTCAAGTACACGAGTCTTCCCATGCAAGGGGGCAAGGGTAGAAATATATTAAATGTAGGTCTCAAAGACCTCAAGGAGTGTCAAATCAAACCTTTGAAAAATCTTCACAAAAACCATAAAAATTGGAAAATTTGAAAAAACCTAAAAAAATTATAAAACATCAAAAACCTTGTTTGATATGAAAAGGGGGATGATGGAATGTGGTTGTTTTAGTTTGAATCCTCCTTTCCACTAAACATTCCAAGGGATTTTCAACCGAGTGCTTCTCTTATTAAGAGGAGAGTCATCTATCAAATTAGGTTACCACTTGGTTTTCTGTTAGGAAATTTAGAAGTTATCACACAATGTTGTCAATTAATGCTCTATGCTCTTGAAACCCTAATTTAAGAAAAACAATAATTAAATCTATGAATTATGACAAATGCTACTAGAATTAGACAAAGGGCATAGAGCCTTAACTTGCTATTTTTCACAGTCTGGAAAGCAGAAATATCAGGGACAATGGTGTTGGCACCCTAGTCCAAGGTACAACTTTTTCTATGGATTCCCGATCTCCTTTCGACACTGATCTATGCTGTATCTTCAGTTTCTGGTGATGTGACAATGGAGGACAATGTTGATAACACCCTTCTCCTGATATCTTGTACAGTGTCCGCTTCTTTTCAAATCCTGAATCTTCAATGTCCACTGATCTTCCCTGCAACTCCACTTTCTCCATATCTGATACATGTAACCTGCAATCACAGGGAGTGTGGGAGGGGGTTGTGGTGTTTAGAGGCTTGCCTCAGTCAAACCTCAGAGAGACATTTAAGTCTTCCGAACACTTGTTAGAGAGATTGTGTATCCTTGTGGGATAGAGGCAAAAATCTAAATGATAATGATGATAAAACACAATAAATGTCACCTTGATGATGAAGCTCTCATGGTTTAGGAAGATGCTCTTCAATGCCATGAGGAGAAGATGTAATCCAACCTGCAAAAATAAACACAATAACAATGCTATGCTCTGCAACACAATGATATCACAAAAATCTCAAGTATGCACAAAGTTCACAATCATCTTCTAGTTTGCAAATGATAACCTAAACATGCTTGTATATGCAACTACAAATATTCTCGCTAAGAATTTCGTATTTGAAACTTATGATGTCAGCTTGGAAACCAAATAATGGTCACAAACTTGACATTTGAATTTAGGGCAGACCTAAAATAGGGCTGGACTAGGGCACTAGCGCCCTTGTCCATCCCCTGTCTTTATTCAAGGATCATCAAATTAGCACCCCCCAGATCCTATTTGTCACAAGATCCAAGGGTTTTCCCATCAGGAGTTTGAATTATCATGTGAGATGCTCTAAATGCAATCTAAAGACTAGGAGCTAAACCTTAATAGGAAAAAGCCCCCAAAGTTGCATTTTTCTGACATAACATTTAGCCCCCACTTTAATATATGTATAAACGCAAGGCCAATACATGCATTAAAGTAAGGTCAACAAACACAACAAACACGCCAAGCACAGAGAAGACATGCAAAACACATTGAAGACAATAATAGGCACACAAAACACAGAGAAGACAATTATAGTCATGCAAAACACAGAGAATACAACATTGAAGACACACAAAGCACAAAGAATATAATGAATGTAGTGATTATTTTGTTTTTGATTTTTCCATATGAAATGCAAGATGCAAGTGCAAGGAAAGTAAACAAACAAATCCCCAAAAGTGTAGAGGAGCTATTCACCACCGGTCTTACACTTTTTGAGAACAGATATGCCAAACAAAATCCCAAGGTGTAGAGGAGTTGTTCACTACCGGTCTTGCACCTTGAGAACAAACATGCTAAGCAAATCCCAAAGTGTAGAGGAGCTCATCGCCACCAGTCTTGCACTTTGAGAACAAACATGCCATACACACACGCGCTGAAGACATGGAGAAAACATGATAGACAAGCAATGGAGTGAAACTACTGCTAGATTCATCGTCATCTTAGGCACATTATAGGCACACACCAACGATTGGGCTTTTCCACAACAACCGCCAAAAACACACTTAAGGGTTGTGTTAGTCACAAAATTGCTCCCCGCCTCGCGATGAGGACTCTTGAGAATGACAGGATAATGCAATCTCTCTGAGAAATACACCATCCTTGCCTCACGATGAGGGCTTAAGATAAAAGGATATGCTTGATATCCCACCTCCACAGAGGGCTTAAATGATTGTGATTGATTTTTAGATTGTTCAAACACGCTTTACTATCATCTAAAGCAGATAACTTACCTTATATATCCCCCCACCTTAAGGTGGTTGATATCACGTACTGATATCAAGCACGTTAAGGTAGGAAGAAAACACACAAGCAAACACAAGCTCTGGCAAAGCCCATGCCCCCCCAGAGGTGACATGTACTTTAGGATAGCCAAATGTTCCCACAAAGACATCCCTGCAAGAAAAGTGTCAGTGTCCAAATAATCATGATAGACAACAATGCATATGATCAACTATATGGAAGAGCCAAGCAATGCAATATCCATGATAAACAAAGTGCATAGAGCAGTAGTATTGTTAAAGTGTTATTAGCAAGATAAGATAACATCATCATCAACATCAAGATAGAGAAATCACGGAGTGATTCCACTAGCCAAGCGTTAGATAATTTGTTACAACCCGTCATCATGTATGGACTAGGTCCATTTTTTGATTACTTGCGAAAGGGACACTAGGTCCGCATCAGTATAATATGTTTTTCATCATCCACCAACCAGATGGAAATACTAGAGGAAGGGAAACAATAAATCAGAGAGGAGAACAAGTGCCTTAGGGACAGTCATGTAGGAGGGTGCCCCCAAATCACCAACCGCAACACTATGTCCATAAGACACAACACACAACAATTAAATCAGAGGAGAGGCAATATAGAAGAATGATGATACAAATAGAAGAAGGTCATAATAGAGATGGTCTCCTAGTATCCTTGACCTTACAAGAGAATCAAGGGTCATCCTAGGAGGCCTAACAACACATAACACATCATGGGGGAAACACAACACGAGAGATAAAGGGTTAGAGATACTTACCTGTAGAGATGTCCATGCTAGAAGTCATCATCGAGGAGGTCGTCATCCTTCCAATCCTGAATGCTAGATGAAAGTGGTGTGTAAGGTACCAAAGCCCAACTGTTGTTCTTGTTTTGCTCATCTTTAAGATCTTCTTGATTTGTTTCAACATTAGGTTGAATGTTCTCTTGTTCATTTGCAATCCATTGGGCGTAAGCTTGTCTTCTCCTCCTCCTTTCTTTTACTAGTCTATTTATTCTTGTCTTATTTCTTATTTCATCATTGTTATGTTTTTCCATAGTTTGTACAGCAGAGGAGGAAGCATGATGTTCAAATCTCATTGGTCTTGGTGGAATATTTTATTGTCGATGAAAGCCTCCAAATCCATGTAAGGATGACAGAGGAGGGACCTCAACATAAATGCCATCTCTCCGTGGATGAGGTTGGTTATGGAACCTTTCCTTATCCACATTTCTCATGCCAAAAATTTCATCAAAGCCATAATAACCTTGTTTTATGCTTGCTTCTTTTTCTTCTCTTATTGGTTGCAAAGGAGACCTGGCCACTCGAGCTAGTTGTTTTGCTTTGTATTTTCTATATTCTATGAAAGTTCTATCTCTTTGTGGCTCAGAATTTGTCTCAGGTTGTGGCCAAAAGTAATCAAGAATAAATTTCTTGTCCTTAGTCGGAGGTTGATAGTCATTACGACGAATAGTACAGATCTCTCCACACAAAGGAAATTTTATACATTTGTGAATGGTAGAAGGAACAACATTCATAGCTTTAAGCCAAGGATGTCCAAATTTTACATGGAAGAGGTTAGATAAGGGGATTATATGAAATGAATTATCCATGGCTTTATCATAGACCGAAACCATTAGAGTTATCTTGCCAATCAGTTTCATTAAAGCTCCATTATGTGTTTTAATTCTCAAATTCGACAGTTCATAAGATTCTTGTACCATTTCATGTTTAAGGAGAAAATATTTTGTGACCACATTTGTCATGCAATTAAGATCTATGAGTGTTCCATGCATAGGTTGTTCCATTATCTTTACCATGATATAAAGAGGCCCTTTGGTATTTACCATTTCTTTGTCATGGGGTGTGAATGTTATTTCAAGCTCAGGGGCTCTTCTTTTTAATTGAGGCCTAGGAACAAACCTAGAATTATTATTATATTGAGAAGCCATTTGTAATCTTGCAAAGGAGTGTCAAATCAGATTTTCAAGATCTTCCAAAACTTATGCAAAAGGCAGATGCAAAAGTGATGTCGAATATGCTCTAAAATGCTTGATTTTTTCAACTTTTCTTAATGCAAACAAATGAAAGAAGAGGTGTTGTGAAGATTTTCAAGAGGTACAAAAAATTATATGCATAATAATAGTCCACAAATGCAAAAATACCTTTCACAACACACTTTTGAAGCAACTCTAGAGAGTCTATAAGTCAAACCTCGTGAAAATAGGACAAAATATGTGATTTTTCACCAAATCTCCATGCAAAAGGGTAGGGCAACAGGTGTTGTAAGGAAAATGATGATGGAAAGAAACTTATAACAGTAATAAAAGCCACCTAATTCCAAAAAATCCATTACAACACACCTATAGTGCCACTCTAGATCAAACCCTAGTGCAAAGATAGCAAAAATATGCAAATTTTCATAAAATTTCAATGCTAAGGCCCAAAAGAAAGGGTGTTGTAAGGAAATTGAGAATGAGAAGCAGATAATAACCCTAATTACAGCCAATTAGTGCAGAAAAATCCCTTACAACACACTTGGAGTGCAAATTTAACAAGACGACAAGGCCAAATCTAGTGAAAAAATGCAAGTTTTCAAGCTCTAGACATGAAATTTCACAAGGAGGACACTATGATGCAACACTACAATTAGAGATAAGACCTAATGAGTGTTTTAACAAGGTATTAAAATCTAAAACAATATTTTGACTACAACCCTAGCTCATGCAAAACTAGGTTTTCATGAAAAATGCAATATTTCAAGCAATTTCTAACAAATCAAGCATGCAAATGTAATGCAAATGAATTGTAAATGATGACTTTATGTATTTTGGATAAGATATAATGAAAATAAAAGAAATTATTTTAAATTATATGTCAATTAATTCAAATTTTACAAAAATGCAAGCCTAATATGTCAATTTTTGCAAATTTTCCAATTTTTTCAATTTTTTTTTGTAATTTTTCAAATGCAATATTAAAAATAATGAATTAAATGATAATGAATTTCAGATCTGATGTAAAAATCATATAATTAATTAAATACAATTGAATGAATGCAAACTATGTCAACAATCAAATCCTAGAATGTAAATTTTTCAATTTTTTCAAATATATCATTTTTTTGTAAATTTTTGAATGCAATGAAATGAATGAATGTAAATCTATGAAACAACACTTAGCAAGGTGCCAAAAAGTTCAAAACATGGGTTCACAAAAATGTTGTATATGAAAACGGGGATGATGGAATGTGGTTGTTTTAGTTTGAATCCTTCTTTCCACTAAACATTACAAGGGCTTTTCAACTAAGTGCTTCTCCTATCAAGAGAAGAGTCATCTATCAGATTGGGTTGCCACTTGGTTTTCTACTGGAAAATTTAGAAGTTATCACACAATGTTGCCAATTAATGCTTTTATGCTCTTGAAATCTTGATTTAAGCAAAATGATAATTAAATATGTGAATTACGACAAATGCTACTAGAATTAGACAAAGGGTAGAGAACCTTAACTCACTATTTTTTGCAGTCCAGTCCAGAAAATGAAAATATTAGGGACAATGGTGATGGTGCCCTAGTCTAAGGTAAAACTTTTTCTATGGATTCCCTATCTCCTTCTGACACTAATCTCTGTTGTATCTTCAGTTTCTGGTGATGTGACAGTGGAGGACAATGTTGATGGCACCCTTGTCCTAAAATCCTGCATAGTGTTTGGTTCTTTTTGGATCCTGAATCTTCAATGTCCACTTATCTTCCCTGCAACTCCACTTTCTCCAAATCTGATACCTGTAAGATGTAATCACAAGGAGTGTGGGAGGGGGTTGTGGTGTTTAGAGGCTTGCCTCAGTCAAGTCCCAGAGAGACATTCAAGTCTTCCGAACATCGTTGTCAGAGAGAGAGTGCGTATCCTTGTGGGATAGAGGCAAAAATCCAAATGATAATGATGATAAAACACAATAAATGTCACCTTGATGATGAAGCTCTCATGGAAGGCAGATGCTCTTCAATGCCATGAGGAGAAGATGTAATCCAACCTACAAAAACAAACACAATAACAATGCTATGCTCTGCAACACAATGATATCACAAAAATCTCAAGTATGCACAAAGTTCACAATCATCTTCTAGTTTGCAAATGATAACCTAAACATGCTTATATATGTAACTACAAAGATTCCTACCAAGAATTTCATATTTGAAACTTATGATGTCAGCCTGGAAACCAAATAATGGTCACAAACCTGACATTTGAATTTAGGGCAGACCCAAAATAGGGTTGGACTAGGGCACTAGTGCCCTTGTCCACCCCTTGTCTTGTTCAAGGATCATCAAATTACACCCCCCAGGTCCTATTTGTCACAAGACCAAAGGGTTTTCTCATCGGGAGTCTGAATTATCATGCAAGATGCTCTAAATTTAATCTAAAGACTGGGAGCTAAACCTTAATAGGAAAAAGTCCCCAAGGGTGCATTTTTCTGACATAACAATCCTTAAAAATCAAATATGTTCTTCAAAATCTACAATAAAAAGGAGAATCTATTCTCCTCCTCTCTAGATTAGCATGTGTTCTTTTTCTTTTATGCATCTCTTTTGTGCATCATTTTGCGTGCTTTCATTCCTACAGGTCCAAACTGACAAAGCTAGACAACTAGTCAAACTTGAACGATCCATGGTAAGTTCATCATTTCAGTTTTCATTTTTCTTTTTGATACATTTAAATGTTGGACTAATACTAGTTATTGCAGGTACAATTGCAGGAAAATTGACAATAGGTAAGGCCTAGTTCGGGAATGGTACCTACGTTTCATATAGACTACCATCCCCGAGGGGGAAAATATGTAAGCAGAAAAATTATGCATAGCCTCCATGAGGACCCCTATGATGATTTTAATCCTTGTCACGTACTTGTAAGCGTGAAATAATGTCCTTAAGTAGCATACCTCTTGATGATGTGTCTTCTTTCTTGTCTTGTGTTGTTTCCTCTGTCGTTTTCTCTCTCTCTCCCCATTTTCGACGCTTTTTGACACTTTTGTGACACTTGTCGATTTGTGTTTTCTAATCTTTTGACCCTATTCCTAAGCCTTGTGAGCATCTTGTAGGTGAGTTTTCACCTTTCTCCTATGTTTTTCATCCTCTGCACCCCCTAGAAGCCTTCTAGAGGTCCCCCTATCCATCTCCAACTTTCAGTTTTTAGTTTCACTCAACCAATCCAAATCTCCCCCTATTATTTCCAGATCTCCCCCAGGAGATCCTGTAGGTGCAAGTGGTGATTTGGATTCTTACACATGATTGACCTATTTCCGAAGGCATATCACCTCCTTTTTCTCTCTTCTACCATCTCCCTTTTGTAGTTCCTCCAAAAACCCTATTTTGCCTAGATCTCTCCCGAGTGACTCATGGTCGCCCAAGGGTGACCCTACAGGAAAAAGGGGCGACCCTGTTACGTTTCCAGCCATGAAAAAACTCAAGTTTCTCACTCAAAAAGCTCTATTTTCACCCATTTTTCTTCTAGTTCGCATGATATTTGATGCCTAATATGGAGTTAACTATTTCATGCACCCACATAGGCACAATTAACTCAATTTGATCTAAAATTAACAACTCAATCTCTCTCATGCATTCTTCCAACTCCAATCCTTCTTTAGTGATAAGCTATTATTGATTTATCACTCCGTAATTAATTGAGTTCACTAGGTAATCAATCTAGTTCACTCCCTAGTCAATCCTTGTTAACTCTTCAATCAATTGAGTTAACTTCTCAATCAATTCCACCTCTCATCCATTCTTCTAACCTATAAATATCCCTCACCTCTTCATTATTTTCCATGTTGAGCAAGTTGGAGAATACTCTTCTCATCTTCACAAGCTTTTTCAAGCTTCTTCATAGGCCTTTGAGCCTCTTTCTTCATTTCTTTCTTTATTTTTTCAAAGCTTCAAAGATTTCATTGTTGGATAGCTTCAAATCTCTTCTACGGAGGCAAATTCATTGTGCACACAACTCTTGCCAATTTTTGCTCTCTAAATTAGCATTCTAATGCTCTTACAGGATGAAGGTGCCTTTTATTTTATTCATTGTTTAATCAAGCATTGCTATGTTGCTTCAACCAATGCCATTGTGCTCATCAATTTAAGCTTACATTGAGCTCTTTCAAGCTTCAACAAGCTTCTTTTGCTTCTTTGTGTTGTCTTGTAGTCAAGAGGTCTTCCCGCTGCTTTAAGAGGATTCGAGGTTGCCAACATCAAGGATTTCTAAGGGTAGTGGAGTCACACAAATCTTCATTCTTTCAGGTTCCTCTATTGCTTTATTCAATTCATAGTAATTAGAAAATCAAAATTACTCTTGGGAATAGTAAATCTTTTCTTTTTCCTTTTTAGATTAGATCTTACATGTTAGAATAGTTGTTTTCAAATTCCTAGATCTAGACTATTTGTAGAAGTAATTTCCCATCATAGATTAGATTATTTGAAAACAACCAAAAACCCAAAAACATAGATTAAAATTGCATTAGGAAAAGTCATATTAGCTTGCATTTCATGTTTCAATTATTAGAATAGAAAAAACATCTTTATTTCCATAAAATACTAAAAATGTACAAAAAAACAAGTTTGCATTTCATTTAGCTTTGCATGCATATAGAAACCCTAGAAAAGATAGATAACTTGCAAACCCTCGATACCATCATGAGGTAAACCACGATAAATGATTCAATCAAACCCTTGATCACATCACAAGGTAAACACAAGTCAAAGCATAACCAAACCCTAGGTTAACTAAACCTTAGATCGAAACCCTAAGTCTAGTTAAGGTTGGTCTTCACACATTTACTTCTATATTGGCTCACAAATGTGCCTAGGAGTGAGAGGTGATTGGGTTACGACTATCCTCAACGAGATTGAGGAAATCAATCTATGACAACAACAAGAGACATTTACTTTACCACAACAAGATCCATTTGTCCTCTTATTGATAGAAGAACATAGACAACTTCAAATACAACAAGAACTTATTCAACGAATTGAAAGACAAGAGGACATAAATGAAATAAACCACTTACCCACACAAAGGTGGAATAGAAGAAACCCCAACAGGAGAAGAGAAACTAGTGACCCTTCCGGTCATAGGGTTATCTCTACAACAACTATCATCGAACAAAACATTCAATTTAGCACACAACAACAAAGGCCACAGAACTTGCCGACCCTTCTCCGTAAAGTCTAGCTCTCTAACGAGCCAAACCCCCACCGTGTCTCGCCTCCTCTCGACTGGCTACTTCCATGAGAGCGAGAGTGATGTGGTGGATCACCCTGTGGAAAGAAGGGAAGGGTCTATGTGCATTCTGAAATCCAACCCGATAGCCCTAGGCAACCGAAGTCATGATTTTGAGTGTACAACAAGCAAAGTTCATAAAATTGAAAAGTTGTCAATTGAAAGATGAAATATGCAGAAGGCAAAGATAGAATGGTTGGTGAAAGTTAGATTTTGCCGATAAGGTAGAATAAAGGCAAAGTTTTAACTAAAGTAGAAATAAATGAAAATAGAGTTTGTAATATAAATGTAAGCTTTAAAATATTTGAAATTAAATATTTAAAGTGTTGTAAAAGTTTTGCACAAGGGTTTGGAGGGAAAATATATTTCAAATATCTCTTTTAGCCATTAATGAAGATAAGATCTTCTTAGCTATTCTAGATATTTCACATTTATTGTTGTAGGTAGATGAATCAACTGTCTACATTCAAGACAACAAATATCTCCCAGCTACTTCATCCTCAAGATATTTTCTGCATTGTTGTTTTGCAGATAGACATTCCTTTTGGCAGAAATATCTTCTGATAGGCCCATGGGGTGAATTTATTGTAATGTGACTTAGGTCAGTAAATGGAATGGTATAAATAGTTGAAAAGTCAATGTAATGAGGGTTGGATACAAAGACATATTTTTGTGTTCAAATAGAACCCTCCTCTACTGTAATCGTGCCTTTTTAATCAATACACATTGTGTTTTTCACCTTTTCTTGCTATTCCTTTATTTTGTGTATGTTTAGGACTAGTTATTGTTTGTGAATGTATAATTCCTTGCAATCCTTTTTTTTACCTTTACTTCTATTAGGATCTGCATGATTTGTTTGAGTTATCAATTATATTCCATTATTTTGTGCATTTTAGCTTTGTGGGTGTTCTATATTCAAACTTGGTGAATCACCTTTAAATTTTAGTTTCTCCTTCCCCTTTACACAATAGTGATTAGATTAGGTTTATTCTTAACACACTTTGAATCTCATATTCAGAAAAGGAACCAACCTTCTCTTGAGGTTTGATTTCCATACAGGGTCCCACACCTAGAAATCACTCCAATGTTTCACTGGATTGTTGTAGCACAATGCTTCAACACAGGGTGAAAATGCAAGTGACAACAATAATTTTAATTTAGAGTTTCATTAATCCTTTTATCCATCATTAATGGCTCAATCAAGACCTATGTTTAGTGGCTGCATCTCCTCAAGGACCCCTTTCAAAATCCCCCCTTTCCATTCATTGCCCCCTAAGTGCCTAACCCCTCTCATAGGATAGGACCTAGTGCATTTTTCCATGAATCAACAAATATTCTTCTTTTGTGTTTGTAATCCCTTATTGATATATATCTTTTCTTGCCACAAAATTTTTCTTTTGATTTTCAACCTTACCTTACCCCTTACCAAGGTCTTGACAACATAACCAAAATATTAGTAGGAGAGGAAGCACAGATCAAAGATCTGTGCATATGCTCTTCAGAGTTATAGTTTATACTCTGGTGTAAAGGGGTAAGGGGAAGATTCGAATCAATGTGGTGGAATACAATGAAGTGTCGTGGCATACCAAGCATATAAATCAAGACATACACATAAATATTCATCGCATTCATATAATAGCTGGTATAAACCATCATATACTCATTATATATGTTTGTGGTATATTAACATTAATATTCTATTACATATTCATCTCTCATTCATATCCTTTTTACATATCACATATCTCTCCTTATCTCTAACTCTTTCTTCTCTACTATTCTATTACTCTTACATTACATTCTATATTCTCTCTCCTATGTATTCTATCTTTCACCTTGCGGTTTCTATATACATATTGTTACATATAAGGATGCGTCTATCTTCCTTATTATGAGCCTTAAGTTCTATTGTAGGTTAGCTATAAGTGCCACATGTGACTTACGGTGACTCTTGCCTTGCTCTTTGTGTTGCATGACCCAGTCTTGCCAATAAATCTACCAAAAGTCTTACCACTCTACTATGCCCATTGAGGCTTCTACCTTTATTGTTGTTGGGGATCCCTAGGAGGTGTAGAAGATGTCTAAAAAATCCCCTTAGCTTAGGGCTAAGATCCCTAAATCCTAGTCTTTGACTAAAATGGAACAATGCCCTAAGTCCCAAACTATCCTCCATACCCTTTGGCCAAATTCTCCTCCACTAGCTTCACCTTCTCCATAAATTATCATCCTAACCACCCCTATAATTTGGAAGTTTTAGCCCTTGACAAAATAGTTAATGAAGTTTCTTGTCAACTAGGCAAGATGCATATTGCTTCAACTTGAAGAAGTGGTTCTCATGTTGAGAAAACATCATCCCAAGCTACTAAAGATTGTGAAATTCATCTATCCTAGGTTATTTTAAATGCTTAGATAAGTATCTCACATGAAACCTTTATAGAAAGATTTCCCATGTAATAGAATCCAAGGAAATATTGTGTTTTTTCTCCTCTTGGTGCCACTAGGTGGAAGCATAACTGTGAAGCTACAAGCTAACAGATCAAGCCTTGAGATTACTCTCATATGGTTACATTCCAAAACACCTCTCCAATTAAAAATCCAATCCTTCACCTCGATCCTATTTCGATAGGTGTAGCCAAAGAAAATCCCTTATGTGGCCTACTGACACATTGTGATCCACACAACTACTTGAGCTCTTGAAAAGACTACTCACCCACTCTAGACTTACATGGACTTTGAGAGAATCCTTTACCTACAACCTAGATAACCTCTTTTGTGATGGGTGAGAGCTACCTACTTGAGCATGATCTTGATGAGGAGGAAACGATCCAAAAGTTTCTACATCAGGTCCACAAGTTGTGGTCCATACCCTCATGCCTTATCATATTGATGATGCCCCTTAGGTAGAGTACCCTCACTTCTAATCTTCAAAAAATCTCTATTAGGGTCATCCTAATTAGTTTATCAAGTATGGTAGTACTCAAGAGCCATCCTCCTTCACAAGAAAGTTGCATGGATTAGAAGATACACGTTAGTCCAATCACATAACATACAAATATACTACACACCAAACACTAGCAAACACATAACCCATAGCTTCTAGCACTACAATTTAGGCACTATGATAGCAAATATAATGCATAAACTTTAATCTAAGACATTAACAATAAACAAATGAATGAACAAAATTTTTGTAATACAATTGTGACACAAACATACCACAATGCACACTTGTGCACTAGAGATTGTTTGACACAACACAATGACATTCATAGCACAAAGTATGAATCCACATGTGGAAGACTTGCACACTGTTGTGTGATGACCTCATCATGATGACCATACGATAGCATAAAGTTTCCTCTAACTGTGATAAAAGGGTACAAGATTACAATCCCCATCTCTCACAAATGAATAAGACATAATGTAATATCCCCTTCCTAAGCCAGGTATCTTGGTGACAGTTAACCTATACTTCGGGTTCCTGTAGGCTAATGAAGTTGGTTAGAGAACTCCATAGTTCTTGGAGACAAGTCAATACAACTTATGTAGACTTCCTCTTTGTGGCATTGGGCTCAGCTTCCAGAGAGGTTCACGGTGACGCTTTTTGAAGCATTTTTGGACACCTGGTCCGCGCTCCACATTTCTTGGAGCTCACATCTATTTTTAGAAAGTCATTGTTTCGGTACCGACATCATCCCTTGGTGTATGCTTCATTTTGGCACACTCAGTTTAGAATTATGATGTCTTCACGATGCTTTTCGCAAGGCAAGAGTTATTTTAAATTAAATGCTTAAGTTATACAATGTTTAATTTAAAATAAAGTGCTTTTATTCCCTCTTGGTATGGGCGCCCAAGGTATAAGTGAAAGTTTATTTTAAAAATCAATGTATTTTCATAAGTGTGGCGTTCAAAAGGGAGACATAAGGGATTTTAATAAAAAGTAAATATTTTTATTTTCCCAAGGAGGGTGTGGTTTTTTGGCGAAGGATAAAAAAGCTTTTTTGGAGCTCATTTGTTTTATGCGTTGATGTTGAAGGAATGTTATGCTACTAGTTTTTATCCAAGAACTTTGTGAGGATGAAAACCCTCATAGAGAATATCATCCTCGGTGGTGAAAGATCCTCCTGAGTTGATTTGTAGGTGGTTTCATTCAAGAACTATGCTTGAGCTTCATTGTATTGATTTGCAGTTAGTCACGGAGAGTTTTGAAGGGAAAAATATTAAGATTCTTCAAATAAAATTTTGAGGAGGGATTGAAGGGATAGTTTGGTGAATTTGGTTGCATATTTGAAGTGTTTAAATACAAATTTTGGTGTATTTCCTAGCTGCACCTCTTCCCAGGGTAGGCCATACCAGTTTGTAGTTGCTGGGATTGTTTTGTGCAAAGTACTTACCACTTCCTAAGTCGTTGAAGCATTGCAATAGGGCACTGAGGTATGATGAGTGAGGTTCCATCAGATTGCAAGGTTTAGATAAGCCTTCAATAGTGAAAGAACATTCCTTGGTAGGTCGTACAACCATCCCAGCTGGGCATGAGGGTTTTCTACCCAAACCGCCTAGGTTTTTATGGAGTTTGAGAGTGTTTGGAGGTGCCTTGGTCTCTTGTGTTACTGTTTGGAAACTTAGCACTGGAGGAGCTAGGATTTGGAGTATTTTAGTGTTGATCTACACTTCCAGTTTGTTGTTTGGAGTCTTTTAGCAGGCCCGATTACAACACTTTATGGGTATGTTTATATTGTTGTCATAAGTGTTATTTTCCATCTTTGTTGTACATAGACTTGTGATGAATTATTAATATTAATGGCATCATTCCTATATTCCAAACCATGATAAAACTATGCATTTCTGATCACTATATTAGCTGGTTGCTTCATTAAACTTTCAAAAAAAAAGTAGGGTGTATGTTACACATAAATGAGAAAAAATCCTAGTTTCTTAGTCTAGAGAAACTTGAGCATCATTCCATCCCATAAAACCAATCAAGAACACAATCGCACATCCTAAACAATGTGGAAATGACATCCTAAACAAAAAGAAAGTCCAACTGGGAGATCAAATGGTAAGTTGAGTCACATTTTGACCCAGTCTCGCAAGAGACTATTCATTTCCTCTTGAGGCATGAGCTCTAATAGAAAATGAAGCATAACTCAAAAAGGACGTAAAATACAACCAAATCAAGATGATTGACATTCAAGACAAACCCTAGGGAACAACTTTCATTTATGATTTTTTCATAATAGTCAACAACTACCCTTGTCCCAAGATCACCCCTTTTCGACCAATTTGCCCCTCCTGCTAGTGTAGAACTACCTAGGCAATTTGGGAGCCACCCTTGGCTCTCCTAGGGTTACCCCTTTCATCAGTAGAATTTTCCCCTAATAAAATAAGTGATTCTAGACTGCTAGGATGCCTTGTTCTAGATGATTGGATCTCTGTTTTAGATTTTGAAGAAGGCATAAGGATTCCCTACAAGCCTACTATCCAAAATGACATCAAAACCCAAGTTGACAACCTTAAAAACAAGTACAAGGAACTAAAGTCTAAAACTAAAGCATTATTAAGTCAAGGCAAGCCAAGAAAGTTGAACACCAAATGTGCCATAGCATCCTCATTTTACGAGCTAATGTAAAATGCTATGAACTAATGGCTTCACTAAAGCTTAGGGTTTAATTTACCGTATTTAACATCCATGAAAATATAAATTCATTTTAAACAAGATTTACTACTATTCATCCAATGCAACATAAGCATATATGAACAACCTTAACTCTAAACAAAGACTAATTGCACAACATCATACTAGTGATTTTACCTTGATCATGGCATCAACTATAAAGCATAACACAAGCAACAAGTCTCATTTCAATTTCCAATGCAACTATGCCTACACATCTTAGAATCACGACTATTCACATCATGATAAATCCATCACAAACAAGATGAGGTAGGAAATCCATTACCAATACAACATATACATAATTCATTGCAATGATCCTCATCCAAAACATGGATGGTTTAATATCAATACATCACAGTTCAATGATAAACAAATTAGAATTTAAATATAGGATCACGAGATCCCACTTTACAACTTTTGCAAGAATCCCAAAAATGAAAATCTACAACTATCAAGATGCCATAAGAGCCTTGCACACCCTCTAATGTGCATCTCTAATAATCCATTGCCCCTAATAGTGATCACCTCCATGCAACCATGTGGGACCCTGAGGTGCACCCCTTTGAATTAGGAGGCCATCGACTAGGTAATCTAACAACACTCACAAAAAACAAGGGTTGAACAACCACATGTACTTGTTATCACTTGAAATTACACCCTTTTGTTGAAGCTTTAACAATCTCAACAATTTTAGAGTAACATGGGATTGGTTTCAAGGTGTGGGACCTTGCAATTGAGATTAAACCTCCAGAGAAGGCTAGTTCCTCTTTCTAAGGTTAAGGCTCAAAGAATTAAACTAAATCTAGTGCTGCTCTTACCAGGAGAAAAGGGATAGAAGGAATGCAGAAAAGAAAACAATGATGCACCAGATTTAAGATGTTTAGTTGGAACTGACATAACACAGCAGTGATTTCAAAGGCTGAATAGACTAACACAAACTCATACAATCTTTAATAGAGGCCAAAATGGATTGTTGAAACTTATAAAGGGGTTGTTTTATCCACAAAATAAATGAGCAACATTCAAACAGACACAGAGTAGAAGATAATGAGAGAGGCAAAGTCAGTTGCTTGTATTAATCAGAGAGGTCAAATAACCATTACAAAAGATAGATGATTTGTTACAGAAGAGGTAGACACAAATAGCCATTTACATTCATTGGTGAACCACACTCAAAGACATCAAAGGCTCAACTTCAAGCGCAACATATCAAATTTGACTGGTTCTTGCAAATGTGCTACAAGGTCTATGACAACAAATTATCTAGCTAGCATAGCAGCCCAGAAGAACAACTAACTCTAATACATCTTTTACAAATCATTGTGCACCAACAAACGTTGAATTCTGGTCAATCGATTTGATTTATGCACCCATGATCCATTCAATTTTGGCCCATGGCCCTATCAGAAGATCTGTAGAATTTGAGGAATGCCCATGCATTGGCATTGATTTGTCCTTGGAAGGACTTGCATAAGCATGGGTTACAAGAATACTTCATTTGATTCATTAAATTTTGTCCTTTTGTATTGAAGCCTCTCCACTGTTTCAGCTACTTGGATTACCTTGGCCTGCAACAATGGCGTCGCCTAGAAGCACGTCTTAAGACACCTAGAAAAGTTGTACCTTTTAAAAGCCTTTTACAATACTTCAAAATATTTTAAACTTACTTTAAAATATTTTAAAGCAATACATTATACTACATTCTTTAACCTTACATTAATTTTCACTTTTCTGGCCTTTATTTTGCCTTATCGGCAAAATCTCCATTTTGCGAACCACTTCGCTTTTGCTTTTGCCTTATCGAAAAAATCTTCATTTTGAGAACTAGGCTCTCTTTTGCTCTTCAGGCCTCTTGGTCTTCTTCCTCACCTTATCGGCAAACTTTTATTTCTACGAACCACTTAGCTTCCTTTGTCTTTTTTTTCTTTTCTTGCTCATATTTTCCTTCTCTATTGATAAAATATTACTTTCGTGAACCTGGCTTGTGTCTTTGATTTTTTCCTTATCAGTGATCTTTCATGTTCACAAACTTTCCTTGCCTTTCTTCTTTATCTCTTCTCCCTTTGGTTGGCAAAAATCCACCTTGGTGAACCATACTTGCCTTTGCTTTTTGCCTTTCATTTTGCCTTATCGACAAATTCTCTTCTCTGCGAACTTGGATCTCTTCTTCTTTATCGATGAAATGTTGATTTTGTGAACCAAATTTGCTTCTTCCTTTTCTTCTTTGCCTTGTTGGCAAAGCTTCCTATTTGTGAACCACTTCTCTTTGGCTTTTTTCTCACCTTATCAGTGAATTTTCACTTTTGTGAACTTGCTAGCAAGTTCATCTTTTTGCCAATTTGCCGACTAGCCGCCCTTCATCACCTATTCGCCTTATCGGTGAATTCTCCTTTTCATAAACCAACCCTATTTGGTTCTTTTATGCTTTTTAGTTCCCTTTATCAGTCAATCGCCCTGTCGACGAACCTTAGAAATTACGAACTAGTCAGTGAGTTTTGCTTTTTACCGTTTCACTGATTCTCTCTACTTTTCCTTTGGCCGACCCTTATCTTCTTTTTCTTTCCTTCCATTGTCTTTACCTTATCGGTGAATTCTCATTTTGAAAAACTTGCCTTGGATCCTCCTTTGCCGATGTCTCTCTTAGTCACTTTCACCTTATCGGTGAATCTTCCATTCTACGAACTACTTTTGGCCTTGCTTTTGCCTTGCCTCTCCACTTTAGGTTCTCTTTATTAGCTAATCGTCCCATCGGTGAACCTTTGAAAACATGAACCATGTGGCAAGTTTGACCTTCCTCCGATCTTTTGATAGAGCCTTTGCTTTCCTCTTTGCCTTAACTTTTCCTCTTTGCCTCTGCCTTAGCCAATTTCAGCTCTCCTTCACTTAGTTGGTGATTTTTCCGATCGGCAAACCAAGAGTTTTACAAACCCAAAGATTTGTTAATAAAGCGCTCCCCTTGTCTTCTTTTACTTTACCTTAGACTTTTTCCCACCTTCTCTCTCCTTAGTCGGCAAACCGATGAACCATAATTTTGTTGACTAAGGCAAAATAAAAGATAAAATACTTAGAATTTTTTGGGATTTTTTTAGGGGAACTTCCTTCCATTTAGGTTTTCTTAGATTGGATTTCTTTGATGAAAGGAGGGTTTTTTAGTCTATTTTGACCTAGGAAAAATATGACAACAGTACTAATCACATCTCATACAAACAATTTCCAAGCAAAGCATACATGAAGGATACACAATGACTAATCAATGCATACACATGGATTTCAGTAACACCAATCAAATACGAATGATTGAATGGAACATAAAGGAAAAGACTACTAGACTTAGTACTATGACCGTGTAGATGTTGAGAAGTGTGCTGCCATCTACAATAGGTGATCCCCAATGACATTCAACAATCATGATAGGATTGTGATAAGTTTCGTGCTATTGTTCCATGAACCCAATTTAATCGAATGGTCAGTATTAAAGGCACATTAAACCTTCATTAAGTTTATGCATGTTTAAACCCCATTCAATTTTATCATTTTAAGTTTTATTCCTCTTGCAAGCCTCATCCTTTGGCTTCATTCCAACATGATGGGCAATGAGAGTCCACTCCACTCCTACCCTAGTTCTCATTCGTAAAAAGCCAAAAAGGGACCAATTTATACAAAACAATCTTGGCCCAAAAAATGAGGCACAAACAATGACACCTTGCCAAGCCATAAGCAATCTCATGTCCATGGGAGGATAATTCATCTTGCAAAATACAATGAATAATTATAGTCTAAATTTCAAATTTTACATTTTCAAGAAATGTCAACGCCCACAAATTTTTATTTCCACTATTAATGAACCTTGGGGTTTTCTTCAACTTTTAGAACACAAAACTTCTAAAATTGAAAGATAACCTTTGGAGCACAACGATGAGAACACTTCACATCACACAAGATTTTGGGAAAATTTTGCCATAGTTCATGCACAAAATTGTATTTTTCAAAATTATGAAAACCTACAATTAAAATTACACAACCATCTAATTTACAAATCCTACTCCAACTTTAATCCTACATAAGGAAGGCCATATGCAATCTACCTATGTGAAGCATGGAAAATGGAGAATTTCATTTAAGTAGAATCATATACGTGAATAGAAAGACTTTCAACAAAGAAAACTTCAACAATAGAGATTTTTCTTTTTTAATGCAGTGTACAACATCTTTAGCAGTCCACTTTTAGGCTCCAATTCTAAGCTCCAAGCCATAAACAATCTTTCCCAAGCAATTCTTTTGAAAACAAGCACTCACACAATGGAGGAGATGAGAGTGACAATGTAATGTCCCTTTTTAGGATATTCCTGATTTCTTTACCTGCATACAATAATAACTACTAGAAAAGGACATTAGAAATATTAAAGATCAATAAATTAAGACAATATTCAGTTCAAAGCATCATTCATATTAAATTCATCTATCATAGCATAATTAATAATGAGATCAAATCATCATAGCATAATCAATATTTATTTAAATCCACCATCACATAATTCCTCAAGACAATCACATATTGAATCTACCAGGAGTGTTAGCAAGTAACAATATTGTCGAGAGCATGAAAGGGGTCAATCCACCTAACATCTCCTAGTTCACCTTGGAGGCTGGTTGTCCTCCTTGATCAAACCTAGGAGCACTTAGTCGCCGCTATTTAACAAGCCCGAGAGCACTCATATGCCTCCCAACACACACTCCACTAACTCGCGGTGGTGTTCTTGATGAAGGGGCTTATCGGTACTTCACCATCTCATGAACCTCGAAAGGGCCATCATTTCCTACTTACTAACATCACCTTATTTCAATTGTATTGCTTGGGAATTGGTATGATTGATACATGTACCTCTTCATGGATTTCAAGTTTGGTTCAAGGATTGCAATATATCCTTCTTTGTTGTTAACACTTGTTGTATAGTAGATATATATACTTGATATATTTTCTTTTGCTTGATTCTTATATGACTTCCTTCTAATGAAGATAGCTTCCTTTTGATTGCTAATTGATATCTCGGATATTTGTTGATTTGATTGATTTAATAATAAAATTATAGAACAATAGAATGATAGAATAATAGAATAATCGAATGATAGAATGATAGAATTATAGAATGATAGAAGAGTAGAAGGATAGAGTGATGAATAATATAATAATAGAATGATGGAATAATAGAATGACAGAAGAATATAATGATATAATGATAGAAGAAAGAATGATATAATAACCGAATGTTAGAATGATAGAATAATAGATTAATAGAATGAGAGGATGATAAAGTTATAGCATGGTAGAATGGTTGCAATGAATAATTCTCTATTGATATATTTTTGATTGATATATTTCTCTACTGATATATTTTTGCTTGATATATTCCTCTGCTGATATTTTTCTGCTTGATATCTTTTTCCCACCACTCCTTCAAATGCACTTTACAAACTTCTTAATATATCTTCCCAAGGAGGGCGACTTCATGAAGGAACACACCTATTGGGATGAGAGGCAAGCTTTCATAGTGATGTGTCCTTTCCCTTCAACCTTCATCGTTGCCTTAACAGTAATAATCATTGCTTTATGAGAATCACTATTTAATATATCTTTAATCATTGCCTTTAATTGAGCGATCTAAAACATGCTAATATTGTTGTTATATGGAGCCTATTTTGATTCAGAGGTTAAATTTTCCCTACTTTTATCAACGCAGTTTCCCCCCAAATTCCTACGGGGTCAGGGGGCAGCACTCCTTGTAGGGGTTTGGGGACAGCACCCCCAAGATGGGGTCAAGGGGTAGCGCCCCTTATGGGGTCTAGGGGTAGCGCCCCTAGCGCACTCCCTATCGCGATACAGGGTGAGGTTGAGGGGCAGCGCCCCTGTGGGGGCTCAGGGGCAACACCCCCAAAACCTCACATGGTTTTTTATTATTTTATAAAGGCATCGGGTGTTATTTTTCTATTGACCGACATAAAAAAATCCTATTTTTTGTAACCGACATAAGGCTCGATAAAAGTGGCTAAGGGTTAGGGTTTTCATTGATATTATAATGTAGCATTTGCAACGGTATTGAGTTGCATGAATTGCTAGTTGTAATCGATTTGATTTACTGGATAATAATATTGGACTCTCTGTTTGTTGGATGTAGCCCAAGTTTGGGTGAACCATGTTAAAACTTATCTCTCGCTGTTATTATTTCTATGTATTTCCATTTCTCTATTTAATCTTTATTTGCATTTAATTGATATCTTCTACCGGCTAACCCTAACAAGTGGTATCAAAGTGGGTTGTGTTCGATTATCGTCTACAAGAAGGTCTCACGGTTGAGTGGGAGCAATGGCGAATGAGGGTAAATTGAAGGTCAATAAATTTAATGGGAAGAACTATCAGTTATGGAAGATGCAGATGGACGATTACCTCTATTAGAAGGATTTATGGAGGCCATTAGAAGGAGTATCCAAGGAACCGACAGGAATGACAGATGAGGATTGGGAAGTTCTAGACAGAAAGGCACTGAGAACCATTTGGTTGTGTTTGGCACCATCTGTGGCATTCAATATAACAGAAGCGAAGACAACAAGTGAACTGATGAAAGGTTTGGCTAAATTGTATGAAAAACCCTCAGCCTCAAATAAGGTATTTCTCATGAAGTGTTTATTTAATCTAAAAATGGTTGAAGGTGGATCTGTGACATATCATTTGAATGAGTTTAATACGATTGTCAGTTAGTTAACTTCTGTAAAAGTGAAATTTGATGAAGAGGTGAGGGCTCTCTTGGTTTTATGTTCTTTGCTAGAAAGCTGGAATAGCTTGGTAATGGCTGTAAGTAACTCTGTCTCTGGTTCAAACACTTTGAAATTTAATAATGTTGTTGGTGTTATCCTTAGCGAGGAAATGCGGTGAAAAAGCTCAAGAGGGTCCATATCAGGTAGTGTTTTGAATGCAAAAAGTAGGGCAGATCCAAGGAGAGAGGAAAAGGTTCTGGAGGTCATGGGAAGTCACGAGGAAAATCAAATGATAAGAGATCCCAATCTAGAGGACAGAAGGACTACTAGTACTATGGGAAACCAGGTCATCTGAAGAAAGATTGTTGGTCTTGGAAGAATAAAGAAGGAGACAAACAAGAAGGCAATAAGGAGGCAAATGTGGTAAGTAATAAATTTGAAGATGATGCTTTGATTCTTTCCCTAGATAATACTGATGATTCATGGGTTTTAGATTCAAGGGACTCATTTCATGCTACGCCCCATAGAAGTTATTTTCTTGATTATGTCCAAGGGGATTTTGGGCTGGTTTATTTGGGAGATAACGAACCCTGTCAGATTGTTGGAAAGAGAAGAATTAAGATTAAGTTGCAGAATGGGAATCATTGGCTACTACAAGAGGTAAGGCATGTTCTAAGGCTCAGTAGGAATTTAATTTCAGTAGGGCAGCAAGCTGAAGAAGGTTGCATTGTTACATTTATTGATAAAAATTGGAAGGTTTCAAAAGGTGCCTTAATAGTAGCATAAGGTGTGAAAGTAGGCACCTTATATCTTTGTACAGGTCATACTGTTCCTTCTACTTTAGCTGTTGTAGAGAAAAAACAAACAGGTTCAGGAACAGTTGCTGCAGGTTCGCAAGAAGAGACTGAAACAGTTGCTGTAGGTTTTGAGACAATATTGTGGCATAACAAACTTGGGCATATGAGTGAAAAAGGTATGAAGGTACTTCATTCTAAGAAAGTTTTACTAGGTCTGAAATGTATTATTATGGATTTTTGTGAAAGTTGTGTGTATGGCAAACAAAAGAGAGTCAATTTTCTCTAGGATGGGAAGCAAAAGAAAAATGAAAAGTTGGAGCTTGTGCATACAGATGTATGGGGACCAGCTCAGGTATCTTCTCTCGGTGGCTCTTGATATTATGTTACATTCATAGATGATGCAACTAGGAAGGTATGGATTTATTTCCTTAGGCAAAAATCTGATGTATTTGAAACATTTAAGAAATAGAGAAGCTTGGTTGAGAATGAGACAGGTAAAAGATTAAAATGTCTCAGATTTGTTAATGGTGGTGAGTATTGCAGCAAAGAATTTGAGGATTATTGTTCCTTTAATGGAATTCGTAGGCAGAAAATAGTTCCAGGGACTCCACAAAAAAATGGGGTGGCTGAGCGCATGAATAGGACAATAATGGATCATTCAAGGACCATGAGATTACATGTTGGGCTGCCTTTAAATATGTGGGTAGAGGCTGTCAACACCGTTGTATATTTAATTAACATAGGTCCTTTAGTTCCTTTGGGCTGTGGTATTCCAGAGGAAGCATGGACAGGTAAGAAGGTGAGTTATTCTTTTCTCAAAATCTTTGGATGTGAAGCATTTGCACATGTAGATTCTGAAAATAGAACCAAGCTAGATGCAAAATCAAAAAAGTGTACCTTTGTTGGATATGGCATTGATGAATTTGGTTATAGGCTTTGGGATTTTGAAAATCAGAAAATTGTGAGAAGTAAGGATGTTATATTCAATGAGAAGGTGTTGTACAAAGATCAGTTGCAGTAGCATGAGAAGAAAGAAAAAGATTATGTGGTGCTAGATGATACTCTAAATAGTGATGTTCCAGTGGCTCCTCATGCTCCGCAATAGCAACCAGAAATACCACAAACTCCAGTGAATGTTAGATGGTCAACAAGGCTAAGTAGAGCTCTTAAAAGGTTTTCTCCATCTTTGTATTCTATTTTGTTAATAGATGCTGGTGAACCAGAAGGGTATGATGAAGCTATGCAGGTGGATACACAGGTTCAATGGGAGCTTGCAATGAAAGAAGAAATGGACTCCTTGCTGAAAAATTAGACTTGGGAATTATGTAAGTTACCTGCAGGTAAAAAGTCTTTATCAAACAAATGGGTTTATAGGCTAAAAGAGGAAGATGGAGGTAAGAAAAGATTTAAAGCTAGGTTAGTTGTAAAAGGATTTGCACAAAAAAGGGCATTGATTTTGATGAGATATTTTCTCTAGTTGTCAAGATGACTTCTATTCGTATTGTTTTGAGTATTGTGGCTACTATAGATTTGTATTTGGAACAACTAGATGTGAAAATTGCCTTTCTCCATGGTGATTTGGAGGAGGAGATATATATGGAACAGCCCCAAGGATTTGAGGTCAAAGGTAAGGAGAAACAGGTGTGCAGATTGAAGAAGAGTTTGTATGGCTTGAAACAAGCACCTTGGCAATGGTATTTGAAATTTGATAGTTTTATGGCTGAGGAAAGTTACATTCGGTGTAATTCTGACCATTGTGTTTATTTTAAGAGGTTGGATAATGACAGCTACATTATTTTATGTTTATATGTTGATGACATGCTTGTAGCGGGGTCTAACATGGATCACATAAGAGAGTTAAAACAACAATTAGCATAGTCATTTTCTATGAAGGATTTGGGGGAAGCAAAACAAATCCTTAGTATGAAAATTTGTAGAGATAGGAAGAATAGAAAATTGACTCTATCTCAGGCTGATTATGTTGAAAAGGTGTTGCAGAGATTCTATATGGAGAATGCAAAAGTTGTCAGCACACCTTTGCCTAGTCATTTGAAATTGACTAAGGAGATGTGTCCTAAGACACCAAAGGAGGAAGAAAAAATGTCCAAGGTACCATATGCTTCAGCTATAGGAAGTTTAATGTATGCCATGGTATGCATGAGACCGGATATTGCACATGTTGTAGGAGTAGTAAGCAGATATATGAGTCATCCTGGATTAGAGCATTGGAATGTGGTAAAATGGATTCTCAGATATTTGAGAGGTACATCCAATAAACACTTATGTTTTGGGGGCTCTAATAGTGATTTAGCAGGCTATGTAGACTCAGATTTGGTAGGGGATATTGATACCAGGCGAAGTACTACAGGTTATGTCTTTACTGTAGGTGGGACAATGGTGAGTTGGATCTCACAGTTGCAAAAGGTGGTTGCTTTATCCACCACAGAGGCAGAATATGTAGCTACAATAGAGGTAAGCAAGGAGATGATATGGCTGCAATCTTTCATGGAAGAATTGGGAAAACAACAGGCTAACAGTTATTTGTATATAGACAATTAGAGTGCCATACATCTTGCAAAGAATTCTGCCTTGCATTCAAAGACCAAACACATACAGTTGAGGTATCACTTTATTCGGTCAGTGTTGGATGATGGATAGTTAAGGATGGAAAAGATACATACAGATGAAAATCCAACGAATATGTTTACAAAGGCAGTGACAAGGGAGAAGCTGAGCTCCTCTTCAGCTTTGGTTGGTCTTCTAGACTGCAAACAACAAAAATAGAACAACAGAGTCTAGGGTGCTTATTTCCAGTGGGAGCTATAGGCTTAGTGGTGTTATGATCAGTCTCCAAGTGGGAGATTGTTGTTATATGGAGCCTAATCAAACTCAGAGGTTAAATTTTCCCCACTTTTATCGGCACGGTTTCCCCCCAAATTCCTACGGGGTCTAGGGGCAGCGCCCCTTGCGGGGGTTTGGGGGTAGCACCCCCAAGGCAGGATATAGGGCAAGGTCGAGGGGCAGCACCCCCATGGGGGCTCAGGGGCAACACCTTTATTATTTTATTGATTGACATAAAAAAATCCTATTTTTGTAACCGACATAAGGCTTGATAAAAATGGCTAAGGGTTAGGGTTTCCATTGATATTATATTGTAGCATTTGCAGTGGTATTGAGTTGCAGGGATTGCTGGTTGTAATCGGTTTGATTTACTAGATAATAATATTGGACTCCCTGTTTGGTGGATGTAGCCCGAGTTTGGGTGAACCACATTAAAACTTGTCTCTCACTATTATTATTTCTGTGTATTTCCATTTCTCTGTTTAATCTTTATTTGCATTTAATTGATATCTTCTACTAGCTAACCTTAACAAATATAAGTCTTGAAACATTTAAGGAAGTTGGCTTGCAACAACTCAACCATGTATAAATTTAAATCTTTAATTTAAATTTTATGCACTCAAGGGAAGTCGGCCCATATTGAAATATATTTTATTTCCAAAGGTCAGCCATCTTTTGACTAAAGGGTGGTTAGCCTAAGTACAGGACATTTCAGACGAAAGCAACAAGTGTTTGAAAATAACCCTTTCTTTTCCTTTTGTCAAAAATCCCTAAACCTCCAAATAGCTTTTTGCCCTTTTCACATTCAAATTAGATAATTTTCAAAGTAGATAGTTGCATAGGGTACATTTTCATTTCACATGACTAATGCATAACCTTTAATTTCTATTTTAACCTTTTAGTTTCATTTCAATAATGCAATTAAATTTATTAGCATAACACCTTGTACACTAAGGCATTAACCAATAGATCTCTAAAATTATTTGACTACAACATATTAGTCATTTGATAAACACTCTACAAACATTATGAATACTAAATAAATGGAAACACGGGAAGAGCTAATAAGTCTACATAAAACATTCATACACATTTTACAAGTTTTAACAAGACAAAAATCTAGCATCGACATCAATTCATATCAAGGATTCACAAAACTACACATGGCTCATCCGCAACTGAAATTGAGCGAGATAGGAAATTCAAACATACATATTTATCCAAGTCGATCGTCTCTAGATTAATCACCATTGGAAAAACTTGTGTTTGCACACTTAGTTAAAACATTAAATGTATCTACACAATATAAGGATAGCCAAAGCACAACATGTAAACAACCAACGTGATAATCCACAAGACACTCTAATAACTACATCTAACTAAAAATCATCTACAACTAGTATGATCCAAATATCACAGATGCGAAATCAATGATCCACAATGCTAAACTATATAATATAATCATAATCACATGTAAAGTGAAAATAGTGAAGTTGAAACATTGCTAGAGTTCAAACATATAAAATCACAAGATATACATCCAAAAAATCTCGATGCCAATACAAAACACCATTAATAAATACAATATCAGTATCAAAATCAAAACCAAATAGCAAAATAAGACATGCATCTATGGGTCTTACAAGGTACATGGAGTACTCATTTTTTTACCTTGACCCTCTTCTGACTAGACCTCCAAACCCATATCTAAAAGATGTCAATAATATTGCATCAGGAAAGAATGCATTATGGGATTACATTCCTATTGATAGGAAAGATTTCAACTTGTCTAAAAAATTTCAATAATTTGCCAAGCTTAAATATAGGATTGAATAGTTGTCATGAAACCTTTGATTGACCTAATTGCAAGCTATTGTGTCACCTTCAAACTTATTGACAAGAATCTCTAATGTCCTTAGCAAGCTAATTAACAAGAAATGTCAAATATGATTCAGTTATTCAATAACTATGGCAAATCTATTGTACAAATCATGGAGGCAGTCCCCCATGCATGGGAATTTTGTACTCTATGCGGAGGCAAAGACAGTTTTGTAAGCAATTTATATTATGATCAGTACCATTACAATAACACAATAATTTGAATCTATCTTATTGGACACCCTTTAATCTTTAAGGTTCTTGTTGGAACACATCAATATGGTTTTAAATTTTAATGTTTTTTATAGATATAATAGTGGGGGTTCTATAGATGCCCCTGCCCTTGAAATTAAGATCAAATACAAAGTTTGCAAAGCTACATGACCAATAATTACAAACAAAATATTATAAAAAATAACAACCACCAACCCTAAAACCCCATATTACTACCAAAATTCACTAGTCATAGAAGGTCAAAGCCCAAGCCTCCACAACTATATGCTAACACAAAGCATAAGCACGGGAGAAACAATGGACCAAGTACCAACAAAACTCTAAACCACCCCCTAGTAATCACGAGCCACTAACAACACATGGTATCAATGACCTCTAACTAGGTCTCTACATCATTTGTTGATTGACCTCTCTTGTTACTTGCCAAAGAAGGAAATATTATGTTGTAACATATCTCCTTTCGTTGTCTATAGTTGTGCAATTAAGTACCATAGAAGAGCAAATGCACACTATATTCTCACCTCATTGTTCAGCTCTGCATAAGAATTATCTGAGCTTGAACTCAAAGGGGTAGAAGTAGAGCCTCCCCCCTCTACACCTTTGGGCTTTATATACTAACCCTCCTCCAAACCTGCATTTAGTGTCGACATTAAAAATCTAGATTTGTTATGAAATATTTGTGTATAGTAGCCTTAGGATGACACCCAACAGACATCAATTGATCTCCCAAAATACCCTTGATGAATTCCTAAGTGATAGGATCTTAATAGGAGAAGATGCATTGAAAGCACTTATTTGAAATTTTTCCTTGCACCAATTGGACTCCATGGCAAACCTCTTGAGGCTACTCCTCCATAGCATCTAAAGAGTTGGAGAGAAACCCAAAATCAAACCTACAGTACCAACAAGCTGACACCACCACCTTACAAATCAATAATTGCCACAATGCTTGGCATATTTAAAACAACACATCCATATGTTTCCACCTTACTGAAGAACTTAATTGCACTATACTCCGCCACCAATCAACATACCAACTATCATGTATGCCACAATACTCTCTAATCATTACATTCAACGCAACTACCACCCATGCATCATTCTTAAAATGCCTTAAAGGCCTGCACAAAACTCTATCACATTATCTTCATAATATTAGGAGGCTTAAAAGCTAGCATTGCTCTAAGGTGGGCCACAAACTTGTGCTATGGCTATAAATGGTTGTTATCAGGTTTTGATTTACATATTTATTGGCCAAATGGCAACAACATTAATTATATCTTTTACAATGAACAAACCTTACTGACTGAAACTATTTCTCAACTACTTGCACCTCTTCTACATATCAATTCATTTTCTAGCTTGGGCATCTACCCTTGTTCATTGCATTCATCACTATAAGAGAATCGCCTTCCACTATAAAATTAATATGTTTTTGAGAAATCGCCACTCCAAAACTAATAATTAAGGCTTCACATTCCGTTTCATTGTTTGTGCAGATATCCAAATAAAGAGAGCCTCCATAAATCAAATCACTATGTGAGTTTCTAATTGCAATATTTCCACCTGCAAAAGTCGGGTTGCCCCTTCAACCCCATCAAAATTTAGTTTAGAGTAACCAACTAGGGGAGGGAGACCAATTATTCTTTTGATTTCCTTCTTCTTTTGTACCAGAATTCACTTGACTATTATGAGTGCCACTTAACCTTTGAATGAGAGTTGAAATTTTAATGTTTACTGATAAAAGATGTGCAACTCTATCATACATTTGTTGGTTTGTGGGTTTAGTAATGCAGTCAACTAGTCTACTTTTAAATTGTGGCCTTGGGCTGATTTTGAATTAAATCCTCAACTTTGTCTTAAGATTTTTTAGGCTCGTATGTACTTGTCTTAAATAAGTTGTTAATTTCTCTGTAGTAATATAAAGCTTTAAATTTCATAGTAAAAATTAGTAATTGTGAATCTTGCATTGATTGTTTCTTGGACCCATGGAATCTGCTATTGATGTTATGTAGTGGTGGAAGATATAAGTCAAAGGTAGCGCCTATGTAATAATCATGATTAAGAGCACCCAAAACATATCTTAACTAATTAGACTAAAAGGTGGCAATGATTCCAAGAGGCACATTCCATAGTGGCAGACGAATATAAAAGGATGGTAATCAGAGATCTTAAAGGCATCAATCAATAGCACAATTCCTTATATATCTGCCACAGTCAATTGGAAATAGTCACCATAAATTGTATAAGGAAACTGCACTTATTATTCTGATTTATAAGAGAATATCTTGTTGAGTTTTTCTCCCTCGTGTAGGAGGGTTTTCCCAAGGCAAAATTACTGTGTTCATTATTTTATATGTTGTATTTTCTTCTTGTTTACATTTCTGATCTATAAAACTAACTTGGTATTAGAGTGGGTATAAGAAAGATCGTGATTAGATTCATTCAAGCAGCGCTACCCTCCTATCTTATTCTCATCCTTGATTGCATCTATTGTCAAGATGGTGAACGGGCTCAAGGTCGAAGATAGACTTGAGGGCATATCAAACTTCACATCTTGGAAGTTTAGAGTCATGCTCACTTTGGAAGAAAATGAGTTAGCTGAGTTCGTGGAGGGAGAAGTGCCTGAACCAACCAATGAGAATGAGAAGCCTCAATGGAAGAGAAATGGCATTAAGGCGAAAAAGATGTTGGTTGATTCTGTGAAAGATCACATTGTGCCAATTATCTCCAAGTTGAAAACTGCAAGAGATATGTTCAAGACTTTGGAGATGTATGAGATCAACAACACAAGTCAAGCTCTTGCATTAAAGCAATAGCTTCATTACATCAAGATGGCGAAAGGAGATTCCATCATCACATTCTTCATGAAGTCACCGAGTTGAGAGATCAACTTTCTACCATTGGGCATATTGTTGATAACAAGGATTTGACTATGTTGGCTCTTAATGGTCTTCCTCCATCTTGGGAGTCATTCATTCAAGGAATCAATGCGAGATCAAAACTTCCTAATTTTGATCGGTTGAGGTCAGATTGTATTCAAGAAGAATCAAGGTTGGCTGCGAGAGGGATTGGTCAAAACTCTACAAATGAAGACATTCATGTTCTTACCACTTATTTCTCGAAGAAGAAAGGAAAAGAAGGAAAGAAAGGGTACTTCAAGAGGAATAAAGGTAAAGGATCAAATGGTATTCCCGTATTTAAGAAGAAGAAAGGACTACTCTCGCATTTAATGTTTTAGATGTGACAAGTTTGGTCACTATGCTAAGGATTGTCCAACCAGACCTAAGCAGCAGGCGTCATTTGCCAACGTGGGTGAGATCTCCCCGCAAAAGGATACAAGTAAATTTCTATTCTATTATGCCTTGTCAAGTAATGTGCATATCGACATTCACACCTGGTTGATTAATAATGGTGCCTCTCGCCACATCACTGGATGTAGAGAGCATCTATCTAATTGGGTGGAAAGAGATTCTAGTGTTCGAGTCATCATTGGTGATGATGCAAGTTATTCTATGAAAGGTGTTGGGACCTCCTCTCTTCACTTGGATTCTGACATTTCCTTATAGTTAAGCGATGTTCTATTTGTTCCGGGTATCAAGCGGAACCTTGCCTCTATTTTAGCCTTGGAGGACAAGGGATATCAAGTTGCATTCTCCAAGAGCAAAGTTCTTGCATGGCCAAAGAATTCAAGTATCAAGACTACTCAGGTAATTAGAGTTCGACATGAGTGTCTCTACAGACTTTGCACTCGTCCATTTCAGGCCTTGTTGCATGACTCATCAAGTTCGTGTGAGCTTTGGCATAGAAGACTTGCTCACCTTCACTTTTGAGCACTACCAACCATGGAGAAGATGGTCACGAGCCTTCCTAAATTCAACCAGGAGCATGAAGGCACTTGCAGAGGTTGTGCATTGGGTAAGAATACTAAAGGTCCATTTCATAGTAGTGAAAGTAAATCTAAATGTATTCTAGAACTTATTCATTTTGATTTACGTGGTCCAATGTCTATTGTTTCTTTGAGTGGTTTCTTGTATTATGTAATTTTTATTGATGGCCACTCTAGAAAGACTTGGATTTATTTCTTAAAGACCAAAGACTCTGAGGAAGTACTTGAGAGATTAAAGGAGTTTAAAGCCTAGGTAGAGAACTTATCCGGGAAGAGGATCAAAGTTCTAAGATTTGACAATGGAGGAGAATACATCTCTGAAAGTTTTCGTAACTTTTGTGTTGAGGCAAGAATTAAGAGGGAGTTTTGTATTCCCTACAATCCATAGCAAAATGGTGTTGCAGAAAGGAAGAACAGATCTATTGTAGAAGCAGCTAGAGCCATGATTCATGATCAAGATCTGCAAACCTTCTTTTGGGCTGAAGCATCTAGGATAGTTGTGTATGTTCAAAATAGAAGCCCTCATCGAATTTTGGAGAACATGACTCCCGAAGAAGCATTCATAGGGGTAAACCCAGGAGTAAGTCATTTGAGAATCTTTGGTTGTCCTATGTATGTTCATGTGTCTAAAGATAACAGGACAAAATTGGAACCATCTGGCAAGAAGGGAATATTTGTGGGCTACAGTGAGTCTTCAAAATCCTACAGAGTTTACATTCCAGGTCAGAAACTGATAGAGATTAGCAGGGATGTTACATTTGAAGAAGATGTTGCATTTAAGAGATCTAAGGGCACTCATATGGAGATAGACAATGAAGATCAAGAATCTCCTCAAGACATGGAAGTTGACCATACTCCTAAGATTCAGAGGGAGGCTACTGATCCTAAAGAAGATGATGATCCAGTTGAGCCTTTGGAACCTATTGATGGGCCTATAGACATTGTCATTGGTCATAAGAGACCTCTATGAGCTAGACAAACTATGTGAGAAGCTAAGAAGTATGTAGTGTTGGCAAGAGACAATGTGTGGCTTCATAAGTGTTATCATTGATGGCAACAAAGTCTATCCCACACATTTGCAGTACATAGTATGCCTGTACCAGAAGTCAGATTGAAGATTGTTTTGGTTCAGTGAACAAGAATAGAGTATGTAACAAGGTCCGACAATCAGGTCCAGATCTCTTAGATGGTGTAACTCAGTAAGTTGCAGACTTGGACAAGACAAGAGGGGTATCATGACTATTATATCCTAGAGATTTAACCTCTGGTGATAAAACAAGAAAAAAATATGAGCATCTGAGTGTTGGGTTCCAGTTAGGCAGAGTAGACAGAGGAAGAACTGACTGACAGAGTATCAAACTTCAAACTGGATGAGTAAAAGGTGTCGATCAAGCAATTTGTGGGATTATACATTGTTGGCCGACATGACTAATGACTTCTATGCTTAATATTTTGATACACATTACAAATTAGGCATGGATTCAATCGACAAATCAATAACTTGCAAACATCTTCAGTGTTCTTGTTGCCAACTAGAAATTTGATGAAAATCCTTGATGTGGATATATATACCAGATGGATTCTAGCATGTGAGTGTGTGTGTTGAAGATGTGAAGAAATAAGGTTCGAAGAAAAGTAGGGATAAGTGTGAGAACAACAATTGAAGTCTAGTATGTGACTGAATAACAACATTGAATAGAGGAAGAATGAAGTGCATCAGATCAGTAAATTATGCCTAACCTGAACTAAACTCTTGCATTTGTAGATGCTTCTCATCAGTTCAAACACTTGATTATCTTCTGTAAGTTTTGTAGACAGTGAGTCTCTTGTAGGCAGTGTGCCTCTTGTGAGCAGTGTGCTCGGGCAGTGAGCCCTAATTGGCAAGTGCCATTTTTTACTCCTTTATTCTTTTAAAAGAGAATACAATCTTGGGTTAGTCACCCCATGGTTTTTCCCTTAACAGGGTTTCCACGTAAAAATCCTTGTGTTATGTGTGTTGATTTTATTTCTGTTCTTATGATTACATATGCTTTCATGTTTTGATATAACACTGAATATTGAGATAACTAAAGAAAAGAAAATTAAGGAAATTTTGAGATAACTGATTCACCCCCCCTCTCAGTTATCTGCCTTGTTTTCAACAATTGGTATCAAAGCCAAGTTCCTCTGAACAAAGCCTAACAGCTTGAGGAAGATCTGGGAATCTCAATGGATGCATATGGTATGACAGAACAACTTTAGTCTACCCTAGATGATCTTAAACAATCCCACTCTGAAGTCAATAATTTGAGAGAAAGACTCAAACAAGATGATGAATTCATAAATGAGCTAAAACAAAAACTTAGTATCTTTGTGAAAAAGAGAAAGGAACTACTTCGAAAATTAGCCAATCAGAGTGAAGTCAATGATACTAATGAAGATCTGACTGAGAAAAATAAGCTATGTGAGAAGCTGTCAAAAGAAGTCATTATGGTAAGGCATGAAATGGAATCAAGGGTTATGAGATTCACCCAAGAAATTGAACAAAAAAGAAAGATTGAAAATAATCTAAAATAATCCCTTAAGGATAAAATAGAGGACTACCACAAAATGGATAGAATAATTAGGCATCTTGAATCTGATCTTGAAGAAGCTAGAGACAATAAAGAACAACTTGAGAATCAGATAGACACTCTTAAACAAGATCTTCAAACTGCAAATGAATACAAAGAAAAATTTAAGATAAGCTCAGCCCAACTTGAAGTTCTTCTTGAAAGCCAAAAGAGGGTAGATGATAAGCGTGTCTTGGGATATGAGAAAGGTGAAAGCTTTGGATCCGGTGAGAAGAACTTTGGATCAAGAAATCAAAGAAATAGGCCTAGAAGACCTCCGGTAAGGCAACCAAATGCCCAAAGATATCCATCCTTCAGTGGATACTGCTTCAATTGCAACAATTTTGGTCATAAAGCAACTCAGTGTAGGAGGAGAATGAATCAGAATAATCCATCCTTCTTCGGACAATGTTTTAATTGCAAAAGGTATGGTCATAAATCTCATGAATGCAGAAATATGCAAATAAACAATTCATTCAATGATAGATGCTTTGCATGCAATAGAATGGGACATATGGCTAATCAATGCAGATCAAGAGGATATCAATCAATCAAGCAAAGAAATGTTGTATGGTACAATTGTAATAGATCTGGTCATATTGCCAAACTCTGCAGAAGCAGAAATCAGGATAGAAAAGGTCTGGTGGAACATTATTAGAAACAAGATAAAGGCAAAGGTAAAATAAATGCGGATGAAGTTCAAAAGGAGATGAGCAAGATTTGGGTAAAAAGGAGTACAATGAATATTGGGGATGAATCCACACTGGAATCTAGTGCTGATATTCCTTCTGGAAACTAAAAAGGTGAGCTTTGGCTTAGGGGGAGTCACAGAGAAAAACAATTTCCCCCAGCTAGTCAGCTAGTGCCTAAATTCGGCACATTGAGTAAACATTTGACGTTGTAGATTAAAGGGTTCTCAGAAAAACCTCCAAATAACCTTCAGTCAAAATGTGAAAGATCCACATGGAGTTTTGCAAGATTTATAATTGCTCAAGTTAATCCAGTTCTGAAAGCTATCTAGTAAAGCAGAATTTCACAGACAGATCCGGTATGATTCAAAATTGAAATGCTTTGATCTGTGGACCCATGACATGATTGAAGAAAAGAAGATACATTGTCAATCCTCACTGACAATGATTCTAAGTTCCACGTAGTGATTCAAGAAAATCTCTCTCAAAATAGGGCAACCAGATAACTTAAGTTGTGTATTTATCACAAAAGGATATTAGGGTTTATGCAAGGATAAAAGGGTTCTTTCACTCATTATTTACACACTTGCACTCACGAAGAAGAAAAGAAGATCTCTGCGAAGAAGACTCTACAATTCACTCAAGTTCAACTAAAAATTGAATTCAACCAGAGATTCATTCTGGCTCCTGCTTCAAACCCTAAAAGCATGAAAAGGTACTTCCATTCTAAAAATCTCTCTCTGAATCTCTTGCAAAATGGTTACTCTAATGGTTGTCAAAATTTTTGATAGGCTGAGACCTAAATTCAAGAAACACCCTTACAAATCTCTAGAAGTTAATCCCTTGGGTGCATTTTCTAGCATTCCGCACGGAGTCTTGCATGTAGAAGATGTTAGGGTTTACATCCATGCAAACATTGAAGAATTTAGAGACTCAAAATTGATGGATATTTATCCCAAATAGCTAATAGATGAGAATTTTGAACTCAAACTTGAATTCAAGGCCCTCTGGGACAAACATTTCAGACATTGCATACATTTTCCATGTTTTGTAGAAGACGACTGGGTCTGGTATGTTCTAAGTAGGATGCATGATAATTTTATGTGGCTAATGAGGCCATTCAAGATAACTAAATATGCCATCAGGGTAGTGACCTGACTGCATTCATCAGGTGGGTTACCCGCACTCAAATCTGTGAAGAACCAAATGGTAACTGAAGCCACCAGATCAAAATTTGACAAAAGAGAAATGACTATAGATGACATCATAGATCTGGATGTCAAGTTTTCTTCAATGATAATCAGCTACAAAATCTACCATTCGAGTAGGGAGAATTCTGTGTCTGGTACAACAATCTATGCTACATATCAAATGTTGAGGGAAGATGTAGATTATGATCTATGTGAGCTTCTTCTAAATCAGCTGTTGGAGAAATTACAGAAGATCAAAAAGGATAAGAAAAATTCCTTTAAATATGGTAGCCTAATACTATGTTTGTTCTTCTATTATATGAATGAGCTACTTGGATCAAATGGTTGGGTCTGGCAAAATGATAAACTGGTTGTAATTCAGATCAAAGATTACATGTATTGACTTGGTGATGCTCAAGCCCAAAACACAGCCCTCTGGGGTTACTTTAAGAATTTCCAAAGCATGATGCAAGCCAGAGAGAGAATACCACAGTCCATAGTTGAGAAATACAAGGACACAGTTTGCTTTATGGTTGACATTGATCAATGTCTAATGGAGGCAGTTGAGCCAAGAACTATGTGGATAATGCCTATGGGATATGAGGTCGATGAAAAAATCTTGGAGCTACATATTCAACATCTACTGAGCTAGCCTAAGGACACTGAAGCAGAAAGGTTTGGCACCTTTGAAGAGCTAAGTATAAAAACACATGTTGAGTTAAGACAGCCGGAGATGAAGAGGAAAGTAAGAAAGGAAGTTGAAGAAATTGCCAAAAGATTTGGCTTATCAAAGGAGGTTGTAGATTCTAATGGAGAGAAAATAGATAGGGCAGAGAAAGAAAGACAAGAAGCAAAGAAAGAAAGTGCTCCTGTACAAGCCTCCTCTCGGACTAGATCTTCCAAGCGCTCTGCACCTATCACTCCTAAAAGCTCAAAGGATACCAAACTGGAAGTCAAGCCATCCGGAAAAAGTGAAAAGAGAATGAAGAGAAAAGCCTCAAGAACATATACAAGCCATAAGGATGATGAAGAAACAGAATTAGATGAAGAAATCAAGAAAATGAAGAAGAAGAAAACATTCGGGAAGTTCTCTGCTAGCAGAGATGAGGAAGAGAAGGCAGAGGAATTTGTTGAAAAGCCCACTATTTCCATTGATAACATCATCAAGGCAGTTACTGTGGATGGGAACCTATAGTCGGTGACTGAGTTCTATGATGCATACAGTGATGCTGACAAGAGAATTCTAGAAGAGGCTATTGTCGGGTACTTGAACATTTACAATAAAGCTTTCATTGAAATTATATCATTAATTACTAAGAGCCTAGAAAAGGTACTTGAGCTAATAAAAGAGAATGCAATGGCAAAAGACTTCAAGATTCGGGAGCAGATAGCAATTCAACTTTATCCTTCCATCACTCCAAAACAAATGGACATGATTTTCAAGGAGTGTAAGAATGAGTTCCAGAGCAAGGCAAGAATGAACAAACTCATGCTTGGAGAAACTGACCAAGTAGAAAGAGAAACAAAAGATATCCTTCGGAATGCCTTGAAGAGATTCAATCTTCCTATAGTAGAGGAAATAGATGAAGAACCTTCTACCATGGATGTTGAAGGATCAAAGGATGTAAATGAAAAACCTTCTGACAAGGATGTCAAAGGATTAAAGAAAATAAATGAAGAAATCTCTAAGAACTTAGACTCCTCAGTTCTGGAAGAGGAAGTTCATGAAGTAGAAAACATAGGTAACATCTCTCCTCTAGATCCCACTGTAGCTATGAAAAACATTCCAGACTCTGAAGCTGAAGGGGAAGGTAGAAAAGAGGAGAAGAAGATTCAAGGAAAAGAGGATAAGAGAAAAGAAGAAGAACAAACAGAAAAGACTAATGATGACTGTTTTGATATTTCAAAAGGAAAGAAGTCCAAATCTCTAGCAAGAGACACTGCAGAGACAGTGAAGAACTTCTTAGACAGAGAAATGATGGAGCTGGATGAACCTGAGCTATTTCAAGGACCACTGCATTTTGACTCTCTCCCCGGTTCAGACAATGAAAATAGCATCTTTTGCTCAAGCCAAAGCAAAAGAAAGACTCTTAAAATCTCACATGGAGGACTGTGAACTATTGGAGATTGCATTCGGGATGCTGGAGAAGATCATGCCATCCTATCAAAAGGATCCTTCAGCCTCACCATCTGGTAACTTGAAAAACTTAGTAAATTCTGTTAACACTCATTTTGAATCTCTAGAGAAATCAGCAGAAGCAAAGGTCCGGAAGGAGTTTCTGGGAAAAAGATTCACTGAGGTGCAAGGACTTATTGCAAATGATAGGAGGACTCTAGCTATTGGAATAAAGAGCCTTGAAAATTCTCTCAAAGACAGTGGGGCTCTCAAAGACGGTGGGGACCTATTCAAATTTTGTCTAACTTGGCCTAAAGTGACAAAAGATATTGAGGAGAAAGTAAAAGAATAAGAAGAAAAACTATCAAGCCTAGTTCAAAATTTTGACCCTCTTTCCTCCTCTTTAATGAATCAAGAATGCCAGGCTATTGTTATAATAAATGAAATAAAGAGACTGGGCAAAGAAAAGAAGAACATAATGAATAGAATGGCTGAACTCAGAGGGATAATTATCCCTAAGCTAGAGGCAATGCATGAGGCCTTAATAGATGCTCAGACCACAGCCCAGACTAGTGATCCAGCAGATTTAAGAAGGACAGAAGCATATGCATTTTTGTTGAGTGGTCACATCTCCATTTTGGATAGGATGAAGAAGAGCTGGGCCACAGAGTTTGTACAGTTGAAGACTACTTTTACAGATATACTTGAGTATATGTAAGTATAACATATGATTTATATATACTTATGCCATGTATAGAATATTTTTTGCAAAATTTTGGTATGCAGATTCTACCCTTTGCCATTGATGTCAAAGGGGGAGTGAAGAGTAGTGAAAAATGTGGAGTCCAGCTAAGGGGGAGCTCCAGTAAAACAGTGCAAAAGACAGAGCATCAGCCAAGGGGGAGTTACTACGACACTTAGCCATTTTTCACTAAGTGTTGCCATCAATGCCAAAGGGGGAGATTGTTGGCAAGAGACACTGTGTGGCTTCATAAGTGTTGTCATTGATGGCAACAAAGTCTATCCCACACATCCGCAGTACATAGTATGCCTATACCAGAAGTTAGATTAAAGATTGTTTTGGTCCAGTGAACAAGAACAGAGTATGTTACAAGGTCTGACAATCAGGTCTGGATCTCTCAGATGGTGTAACTGAGTAAGTTGCGAACTTGGACAAGACAAGAGGGGTATCATGACTATTATATCCCAGAGGTTTAGCCTCTAGTGATAAAGAAAGAAAAAGATATGAGCATCTAAGTGTTGGGTTCTAGTCAGACAGAGCAGACAGAGGAAGAACTGACCAGCAGAGTATTAGACTTCAATCTGGATGAGTAAAAGGTGTCGATCAAGCAATTTGTGGGATTATACATTGTTGGCCAACATGATTATTGACTTCTATGCTTAAGCTTTTGATACGCATCACAAATCAAGCATGGATTCAGCTGACATATCAATAACTTGCAAATATCTTGAGTGTTCTTGTTGCTAACTAGAAAGTTGATGAAAATCCTTGATACAGATATATATACTAGATGGATACCAGCATGTAAGTGTGTGTGTTGAAGATGTGAAGAAATAAGGTGTGAAGAAAAGCAGGGATAAGTGTGAGAACAACAATTCAAGTTCGGTATGTGACTGAATAACAACATTGAATAGAGGAAGAATGAAGTGTGTCAAATCAGTATATTGTGCCTAACCAGAACTGAACTCTTGCATTTGTAGATGCTTCTCGTCATTTCAAGCACTTGATTATCTTCTGTAAGTTCTTTAGACAGTGAGTCTCTTGTAGGCAGTGTGCCTCTTGTGAGAAGTGTGCTCAGGCAGTGAGCCCTAATTGGCAAGTGCCATTTTGTACTCCTTTATTCTTTTAATAGAGAATACAATCTTGGGTTAGTCACCCCGTGGTTTTTCCCTTAACAGGGTTTCCACATAAAAATCCTTGTGTTATGTGTGTTGATTTTATTTCTGTTCTTATGATTACATATGCTTTCATGTTTTGATATAACACTAAATATTGAGATAATGAAAGAAAAGAAAATTAAGGAAATATTGAGATAACTGATTCACCCCCCCTCTCAGTTATTTGCTATATTTTCAACATGTAGCTCCTACACGCACATTCAGAGAAAGAAAGAGACCACATAAGTTTTGAGACTATGTGGCATTGATGAGTCAAATGATTGAATCCGATCCTTCCAATGTTGAGGAAGCTTCAAGATAGCAAGTATGGAGAGATGCTATGGATGAAGAGTATCAATCTATTCTCAAGAATGATGTTTGGGACATCGTACCTAGACCTGAAGTTAAATCTGTTGTATCTTCTAAGTGGCTCTTCAAGATCAAGCATGCGGCTAATGGGAGCATCAATAAATACAAGGCTAGGTTTGTAGCTAGAGGATTCTCTTAGAAAGAGGGAGTAGATTATGAGAAAACCTTTGCTCCAATTGCTCGTTATACATTCGTCAGGACCATCATTGCTATTGCAGCATCTAAAGGATGGAAGATACACCAGATGGATGCGAATACAACATTTCTGAATGGTGTGATCAAGGAAGAGGTATATATTGAGCAACCTGATGGCTTTAAGGTTCATGGGAAGGAGTTTCATGTTTGTAGGCTGAAGAAGGCTTTGTATGACCTTAAGCAGGCTCCTCGTGCTTGGTATGAAAGAATTGATCAATACCTGATGAGCTTGGGCTTTTCCAAGAATGATGCTGATTCAAACCTATACTTCAAGGTAATTGATGGTGAAGCATTGATCTTGGTTCTATATGTTGATGATCTAATTCTTACTGGAGAAGATCACCTCATTATCAAATGCAAGGAGTTAGCTTCTGAATTTGAAATGAAGGATCTTGGTCTCATGCACTACTTCCTTAGCTTAGAAGCATGGCAGAAGTTGAATGAGATCATTCTGAGTCAAGGGAAGTATACAATTGACATCTTGAAGAGATTTGGTATGATGGATTGCAAATCCATGTCTACACCTATGGAAACCAATTTTTAGAAGCTTAAGGAGGCTGCAGCTAGATCAGATCCAGTAGATCCCTCTATGTACAGACAGTTGATTGGATCGTTGATGTATCTAGTCAATACTAGACCAGATATTTGCTATGCAGTGAGTGCACTTAGTCAGTTCATGTGTGAACCAAGGAAAATACATCTAGTTGTAGCAAAGCATATCCTGAGATACTTGCATGGCATAGTCGGGTATGGCTTGAGATATTCTTTTGGTGTGGAATTAAAGTTGCATGGATATATTGATTCCGATTGGGTAGGGCGTGTCACTGATCGGAAGAGCACGTCCAGATGTTGTTTCAGTTTGGGGTCTGTAATGATCTCCTGGTGTAGCAAGAAGCAGTCTTCAGTGGCACTAAGCACCGTAGAGGCCGAGTATATTGCAGCTTGTGTGGCAACTCGAGAAGTAGTGTGGCTTCGGAAGCTCCTTGCAGGATTGTTTGGAAAATTGTTGAATCCAACCGTCATTCATTGTGATAATCAAAGATATGTGAAGCTTTCTGTCAATCTAGTGTTTCATGATAGAATTAAACATGTTGAGATCAAATACCACTATATCAGAGATATGGTATTGAGGAAAGCAATCCAGTTAAAGTATATTAGCACTGATGAGCAGACAATAGACATTCTCACCAAGCTCTTGCCAAAGTAAAGTTTGTGTACTTTTGAGACAAGCTTGGTATTGTGGAGAATGAGGCCCTAACTGAGAATGAGTCTCAGTATGTGAGGCCTACCTTTTTCACTTCTGTTCATGAGACTATTTGCAGTACTTTTTTCTAATACTTTTATGTTGAGGGACTGTTGATCTTGGAATCTTTTTATTAAACCTAATTGATTTTTAAGAAAACAAATTGTGCAATGAAAGATAGATGTTTGCTTTTAAGAGAATAATGAGTGGATAATATTAGGAAGGGAACTTTAATGTGATTTTAGTATGTTTATATGGTAGAATTTTTAGGCATGCATGTATTTAAATTGCTTCGGCTATGATATCTTTATGTGTTATTAACTTCGAGATTGAGTGTGCAGGTATTGCTAACGAAACCACAAATACAGGAGATCATTCCACACCCTATGTTGTATCCCTTGTAAAGCCGATCTAGTTCCACGAAGAACTAAGATCAACTCCGTGTATGATGAAATTTTGTAATGTTGTAATGTTGCATGAGGTCAAGGGAATTAGGTCTACCCTCTAATTTACTTGTATTATGATATGTGTTGTAAGAAATGTTGTTATGAATCTTGTTTAAGTTTATTTCTTTTAGACCCCCTTCTTGTGTTTTTACTTGACTCTGGGAGTCCTAACTAGGTTAAAATCAACCCTGGGTTAGACCCCATGGGTCTAGGGACCCTTTTGACTAGGATAACCTTGGGATGACCTCCATATGGTCACTTTAACTTCACAGTAAAGTTAAGTGACGAATTTGGAAGCATGGGGGTAATAGGATGAGTGGAATCCACACTCAGGCCCACTTCCAAGTCATGGAATGACTCCATGATCCACCAATAATGGAGTGCTTTGTCTCTTTGTGCCTCTCTTTTGGTGGGAGTTCCCCATAAAAAGGGTGGTGTGTCATCCACTTCCTCTTTATTTCTATTTCACTTATTTTATTTTATTCCTCCATGTGTTGGAAAAGGACTATAGTGGGGGACCTCATGAATGGGGGTTAATTGTTTTAAGTCCACTAGGGATAGTGGATAAGGAGTGGGGTTAGTTTTTTTAATGCCACTTGGGAATAAGGAAAAATGGGGGAATTAGTTTTAAAAAGGAGAGGAGGGAGAGGGTAAAGGGGTTGGATTATTGTGGAAAGAAGGAGAACTTGGAGGAGGAGACTAAGGGTGGAGCTCTTCTTCAACTACATCCATAATAGGGCTTGTTAAGGTTAGTGAGCAAGTTTTCTCACCCTTGTATTTTCTGTTACTTGTTTGATGAATGTTGTTATGCAAATGTTGTCTTTGTGGTATTTCTGTTATTGTGAGAATTTGATGGGTGTTTGAAAGAGCTTCTTCCACTTGGAAGACAATGTTCATCATGTATGGGGTAGGGAAGGTGTGAACCTCCTCGGGTGCATTCTTGTTCTTGGTATATGGAAGCCTTGAGGGCATGTTTGTGATTTTGAGCAAAATGGCTATAAGGCTTGAGAGCCTATTTGTGATATCCCTGGGATTTTGATTTATTGGTTGGCTTGAGGCCATGAGAAAAGTTAATTTTGTTGGCTTGAGGCCATGAGAAAAGTTGTGATAAAATGTTGAGAAGAATGACACCCTTGAGTTGAGTGAGTCTACTTCCCTACCCTCTTCAAACTCACCTTAGTTGAGTTTTCATGTTGTGAGTATAACCATGGGTGTTTGTGTGTTGTTTGCTTCTGTTGTTGTGAATCAATGTTGTGAAGTGTTTTTGGTATATTCTACCCTAGGTGTGTGGATGATCTCCCTAGCTTGGGGGTGACCCTCTTGCGGGTCTACAGTAGGGAGGAGAGCTAGATGAGTGGTGTATTTTTCCTTTTGTGGATATGCAAGTTTCCTCTTGGAGCTTACTGGGAGAATTGGAGAAGTTTTATTGTTTAGGGAGAATGTATTTCATCCTTGTGATAAGAGCTTGGTCTCTTAAGGTATATACCTGGATAAGTTCTTTTAAAGCGGGAGATTTTCTTCCTCTAAAAATTGTTAAAAAATTGTATTTGGGAGAATAGAGTAATTCTTCCCTTAAAGTGATTGTGAGCTGTGAAATTGTACAGTTGTCTTATACTTGTTTAACAAATTTATAAAGATGTGGAAATTAGTTGTGGATGTATGCAAGTTGATTAAATTTACCTATTGTAATGTATAGTGAGAATGTTAAATTTAGTGAAAAGTAATAGTAGTAATTTTGTCGTTGAAAGAGAAAGGAGATTTTTAGTTACAGTTGAACACTTATTGTTGTGAAATAAACGTAATTATGGGGTTAAATCCTTTCCTTTTTATATTGCATGCTACTATATTTAGATAGAAATTGTTAGGGACTTGAAACTTAAATTTTATCAAAGAAGAATAGAGTTCAATTAGATATTGATTAAATGCTATTTCGTATGCAGTTAATTTTGGGATTGCAATTAAAAAACCACTTTGTGTATAAATGTAAATGGAATACATAAAATTTTGCCCTTTGATAATAAATTAAATGACAGTAACAAATATATATATATATATATACATATCTATATATATATGAGAATAATGTTTCTACATTTCTATTTATTAAATGATGACAATAGCGAAATTGGGAATCGAACCCTTGAGTGAAATTGTGAAATCCGTATATATAAATATATATATATATATATATATATATATATATATATATATATATATATATATATATATATATATATATATATATATATATATATATATATATATATATATATATTTATATATTTGATATAATTAAAAAGTGCCAACGAATTAGCAAAGTTGTCGTTTACATACAAAAGAAATTACAGTCGCAGTTCATATGTAAGTGGTGGGGGTTTAAACCCCCACCGAACACTTAGAAGAAAAAAACAGAGGGTGTGGGGAGGGGCGGAGCCCCACCCACACCCCACAAAGTGGGATGTGGGAGGGGCAGAGGGATGTGGGTGGGGTTCCGCCCCTCCCCACACCCCCCCATTCTACATCCGCGCTCCGCATTGCTACCTCCTGCGGCCTCTTCCCTCGTGGCTTGCGCACTGGAACCTTCCTGCCGCCTGCGTCCTCCTCCTCCCCGCTGCTCACTACGGCCTCCTCTCGACCCACCACCATCTTTGCCACCCCTCACACCCACCTCCATTCAGCCTCCCCTGCGATCTCCACCATCGCCGCCGCCGAAGCCTTCCTTCCTGCAAAACACAACAAGCTCATACAAGAATAAGGGTTAGGGTTTTATTAACCCATTTGCTATGAATTGGATTTCATAACAATACTCTATTAAATTATGAGTGGAGTTTCCATTAGCATGATAAAATAAACAATGATATATATATATATATATATATATTAATTGTTAATAAATAAGATTTCTCTAAAAGGATATTGCATATATGAATATATATATATATATATATATATATATATATATATATATATATATATATATATGTTCTCTTCCTAAATTAAGGGGAAGATTTTTTTAAATATATATATATATATATATGTGTGTGTATAAAGGAAAAAATATATATATAATTAAACAATATTAATGGGCAATTGTAATTTAAACTAATAATTATTTATATTAATTCATTTGTAAAGAAGTCGTGACTTCAGGATTAGTATTTTCCAAATGAATTACCAAGGTATTGAAAATAAATTAACGTAATATATTTAAATAAAAATATAATAAGTAAATAAAGAAATACGTAAACGAGCGAACAAGAAACTAATTAAAACAAATTGATAGAGGAGTAAACAAATAAGGTGAGGCAGTATTGAAATAGACTAAGAAAACCAATTAGGGGCCAACTAATTATCAAGTAAATTTAAACGCTGAAATTAAAACCGACGTAAACGTAGTGAACGTCATCAAGCAAATAGTAAGTCCAGTATAGTGAATGCACGCGTGTGTGAAATATTCCGTAAACAACAGTATCGTTGACGCCTTAAACGTACGCAACCAAGCATGCTTACACGTGCGAGGGGGAATTCAGAGTAGTAAGGGGAACATTTTTGATAGTTCATATCATGACCACATGTCGCATGTGGACATGACACGCGTGTTTGCGTGTTGTGACCGCATGAGAAATGTGGGCATGACACAGTATCAGTGATCTTCTGATTTGCTTTAATGCATTTCTCTCTGTGAGAGAGATTGGAGGTGAAAGCCTTTGTTTCCACCCTCTAGGAGTAGCCATGGTGGATGTCATGTGTGTGACTCCATGACAACATCATGTGAGAGAGCCCGTGATGATTTTCTTGTACTTGTGCTTTTCACCCTCTGGGAATAGCCATGGTGAACGTCACGATGAGGTGACAGCATCACGTTGAGTAATTCCATAATGGGCACTTGTGTACTTGTTTCCTTCCACTCATGGGAGTAGCCATGATGGACGTCATGTTGAGTGACTCCATGATGATATCACGTTGAGAGACTCTGTGATAACCTCTTCTCACTAATGGGTGTACCCATTGTGAGTGTCATGTTGAGAGACTCCATGACATGAGCATCTGGAAAGAAATCTCCCTAGCTAAGATGGAGTGTTGATGTTATGTAGCGGCGGGAGATAAAAGTCAAAGGTAGCACCTATGTAATAAGCATGATTAAGAGTGCCCAAAACATATCTTAACTAATCAGACTAAAAGGTGGCAATGATTCTAAGAGGCACATCCCATGGTGGCGGATGAATATCAAAGGATGGTAATTAGAGATCTCAAAGGCATCAATCAATAACACAATTCCTTATATATCTGCCACAGTCAATTGGAAATAGTCACCATAAATTGTATAAGGAAACTGCACTTATTATTCTAATTTATAAGAGAATATCTTGTTGAGTTTTTCTCCCTCGTGTTGGAGGGTTTTCTCGGGGCACAATTACTGTGTTCATTGTTCTATATGTTGTATTTTCTGCTTGTTTGCATTTCTGATCTATAAAACTAACATCTGCAAATCCATATATATCATTATGCATTAAGATATCTCTTATGGACTACATAAGAAAAATGTAAGTCCTTATGTATTATGATTTATCAAGATTCACTTGTGTAGTTTCAGGTCAATCCACACCACTGTGGAAATACCACATGTATAAAAATTTAAGTCATTGTTAAGAATAAACATTGACATGTACCATTCGAATTAATTTCAGCATTATTTATGATGATGGGTCCTAGTACTTCTTTAACAAGGATACATAAGCAAGATGCAATTTCACAGTAATAAAAAAAATTATGTCCTAGTGATGTGCCAATGTGCAACCTCTAAACCAAATTAGCTTGTCCTAAATTCAAAGAACAACAGGATTCTTTCAAGTTATATCAAAGCATCATGTAAAAGAATTGTTATTTTTCTTGTCTAATATAATGAACCAAATGCCAAAGCATTTCACCGGGGCAATATTCATCTTCTCAAATTTTCTTTTTCTTCCAAAAATACTATATTTAACAACTAAGAATGAAAGGTCTCATGGGACTGGTCACAGATCATTGAAATTTTTTTTATGATAGCCTCAGTTAATTAGAGTAATTGCTCAATTAGTTTTCTTTGTGCTATCTAATGCAACTAGTACATTAAGGAGGTATGTTCTAATTTTGAAAGCCTTGCCATACAATTTAAGTATGGCCAAACTACAAAAATACTTCATAACTTATACTATATTTAGTAGAGCATATGGAGAATCACCTTAATTGTGACAGCAAATGCATATTGCATACAATCATAGTGCAGTTTGGTAGCAAGCACAATAGGATATATAGCAAAGAGAATGCAGATCATGCCAATATTCCCAATTCAAAGTAACCATCTTCTCTTGTACAAGCTCTAAACATGCCACTGGTATTAAAGACTATGGTAACTTCTCCTTCGCTTGATACATCAACAAGACCTACAGTTCCTTTCTCCATATGTTTGATAACATAATCAGTTACTTCCTTGAGAGAAAGTCCTTTGTATTCCATGAGTGCAGCTACATCACGAGCTATAGTATCTTGAATAATATGTTCTCCTCTACCTATAGCTTATACAACACATATGTGGTTGGCATAATTATCTGCTCCTACAATTGGAGTGTCTCCAATTCGACCTGCCATCTTGTTCACCATTCCACCTACAGAGGTGGTTGTTGCACAATTTCCTTGATTGTCAACCACCACACACCCAACTGTCTCTTGATGGCAATTACTTCTGTATACGCCGAAAAATGACATGACTTGGTCTAAATAAATATTCTTAATACTTATTCCCTTCTAATTCTTCTATCAATAAATAAATAATCAATTTATTTATTTGATTCACATTCCTCTAAATTAATTAAATATTGAAATATTTAATTACCTCTTCTAAAGTCAAAATTAAATAAAATCCTTTATTTAATTAAATTCTTCCAAACAATTAAATAATTCTTAATTATTTAATTAAATCAAATCATTCTTCCAAATTTAAATAAGTCAAATCAAATTTATTTAAATCCTCTCAATCTCTAAAAATAAAATATAATCAAATATTTTATTTATTCTTCCAAAATCATTCTAAATTAAATAATACCAATTATTTAATTGTTTCTTCCAATAATATCTTCTCTAAATTTAAATAAATCAATTATTTATTTAAGTTGTCTATTTCTTCTAAATTGAGTTATCTCTAAAGATAATTCAATCAAATGTGCACATGCAATTGAATATTCCAAATATTTAATTGAGTTAAAATATCTTATCCTCATGTAATTTCCATTCTCTAGTCCTATTCTCTTAACTGATTGATCTATTATTTTAATTGATTTAATCTCTTCAGTTAACTCATTCTTCTATTTCTTTAATTCCTCTCATACAAAATAGAGCAAGACACTTGTCTTCTTCTTATTCGCGCACGTTCCTTGACCGTTCTCAACCGTTGATCTTCTCATTCTTTCTATACCATTGATCTCTTCTTTCCCAAGTCTATAAATTGAACCCTATTCTTCCATTTTGTTCATCCAAGCTTTAAGTATCGTTACTCTGCAGGAATTACAGTGCGCCTTTGGCACCAATTCCTTCATTGCTTGTGATCACACTCGTTACCATACTACTATCATTCTTGTGAAGCTCCTCTTCATGGCAAAACTATCATAGCCATTCTCCATTGACAATCTTGGAATCATAGCAAGGAAGTGCACTCTCTGAGGGCCTTATTCATACATGCAAGATCGATTGAGATAGGCAACCAACGGAAGCTATGAAGCTTTAAGGTTTGTAAATGTTTTTGAATTTCTTTTGTTTGATTGATCTCTTTGTTTATGTATTTCGTTGAGTTTTGGGTATTATTGATATACTATATTGATTATTCATTTACTCTAATTTTACCATTAGCATTTTTGGCGCCCACTGTGGGGCCTAGCCCCAAATTTAACCCAAAAACTAGTTTTTATGTTTTAGAAAGCCATACACAAGAGGAAACAATGCATCTGACATATCCTAACATGCATCTGCTGTCTATTCCGGTGCATACATTATTTCAGCACATACAGACTCTGTTCCAGCGCATCTATCCTTTGATACGACACATCTATCAGCTCGGTGCATATACACTATTTTCTTATGCTTTTGACCTCTATCTTAGTGCATATGTACTGTGGCACTTCTGAGCGCTATTTCTGTGCATTCAGTCTCTGAAGCTACACATCTGATCTAGGCAGTGATTTTTAGGGTCTTCTTGAAGTTTTTTGCTAACGCTGACGTCTCTTTGTAGGAACACTCTTGATTTGTTTTGCAGGCTAGGTACTGGTTTAGAATCATATAGTTGCACTTGTTAACTCACACTTTAATTTCTAACAGGAAAGTAAATGGGTGCTCATTCAAATCTGACATAGTTTTAACTAGGAAGGCAGTAATTGAATCATTGCTATCTTGCATATCATTGAATCATTGCTATATTGCTATCTTTCAAAGTTAACAACTCATTGCTATCTAGATAAAATTGAACACATCATTTCTATCTGGGTAAAACTGAACCATTGCTATCTTGATCATCACTTCAAAGTTAAGAAATTTGTGCTATCTGGGTAAAAATTGAACACATCATTACTATCTGGGTAAAACTGAACCATTGCTATCTCGATCATCACTTCAAAGTTAACAAATTCATGCTATCTAGGCTAAAATTGAACACATCATTGCTATCATGGTAAAACTAGACCATTGCTATCTTGTTATCACTTCAAAGTTAACAAATTTCTGTGCTTGCCCCAGTAGATAGCTCATCTAGTTTTTCTCATTTTAACTAGGGGAAAAGAACCAATGTATTATGTGTTTTGGGAATGATACCAAGCCTATGCTCTCCCCTTTCTTGGGTGACCAAAATGCCAGACGTATCATTTTTGCATGTGTTTTTCCTTTAGAGGGGCCTGCTCTTGGATACTGTCCATCCAAGTAGGAACGACCCTAAGTGGTAACAGGCTAGACGCCAAGCCCTTCCAAGCCACTATAAATAAATTATGTTTAGAGCGAAAGCTTCAAACAATGAGTGTAGTTGTGTTATACCAACAGCCAACCTCCCCCAAAACCCTCCAAGGTGCAACCCTTGCAGGCTGGGAGACTCCATAACAGAGAGTAGTGTTGCTGCATGTATAACCACTCGAACGGTTGCCTTTATTACTCATCCTTTGTTTTAGTAGACCAAAAACCCCTATAATCTGGTGTAGGGAAGGGTGATTATCACCTCCCAAAGATGTTTCACTAGAGATAGTGAGAATTCAATTTTATACTGTCCTTTGAAACCTAGGCTTGTACTTGCTTTCTTTTTAGTCCAAAAAGAGTCAAAAAATCACAAAAAAAAAAACCATAAAAATATTCTTTGTGTTTGCTATGTCTTCTTGCCATAATTTTAGAAAATCAGATCAAAAAGACCTTCTTGCAACCAAAGATACCAAAAACATTAGAAAACTACCAAAAACTTGCAAAAATACTGAGAAAACTAGAGTGGCGCATTCGTCCTCTTTTGTTGCGCATTTGTGCTGACTTGCAGCGCATCTACACTGACTTCCAGCACTTTTACAACCTATTACAACCCATTTTCAATTTACCAGTGTGGCACTTCTGTGCTGACTTGTTGCACATTTACCAGTTTTTGCAGCGCATATGTTTCGGTGCATGCATGACAATGAGCACTTCCATAGTCTTTGAGAGAAAATTTTTATCATTTCTGGGTACCCATTTTAACCTAGTTCCAAATTCTGAGATCAAATCTTACCTTGCAGTCACGTTTTCATCCATTCCATAGCATACCCCCTCTTTTGTTGGTCGTCTCATTCACCTTCTATCAGGTCTTTGTAGTCCAAGGTCAAAGTATCCCATATCAGATCAGCATAGCCCCCTTTTTTGTATCATTTTGGATTCAAGTAACCCTAGTAAGTCACAGAACTTCGCTAGTGGTCTTGGTGCACGACTAGTCCCTACATAGTAAGATGGGTATCGAGTACCCTTACTAGTGGTATCGTCTTATATCGGCCGTCTTACTTGGAATCATTGATCAAAAGAGTCCCTTGTCCAAATCTTGTCATAAGTATCCTATTCTCAGCAGTCTCCACCGGCATCTTGTCAAAATCTCTAGTTTCATCCCACTGCCTCCTACATCACCTTGCATGGTTCTTACTAGATCTCAATACCAAAAGCAACTTGAAATGGCCAGACGATTTGACCATATTGTCACCCCTCATGATAGTGATGAAGAAATCTCTCACAAAGAATAGCAAGGACACCTCCAAGATCAGAAATTCCAATGCTTTCTAGAAAAAGTGCTCCATGAGGACCCTCACAAGTATTTTTATCATCTTACAAATCTTGGGATTAAACTCCCTGTTGATTTTGATCTAAGAAAAATCCAAGAAACCATAGAGGATAATCATGAACACCACAATGGTGAAGACAAAGGAAAGAAAGCCATAGACCCAAGCACTCCTATGGAAGAAATAAGGAAACAAATCGAGGGTCTAATGCAACAAATGATGGATCTCAAGATGGGTACAAGCACTAAAACCTACTCCTTGGAAGATATTGCATCGTACCCCTTTGATAAAAGTTTGAACATGATACCATTTCCCTTTCGATTTGAAGTTCCTAAATTTGACAAATACAAAGGGAAAGGGGACCCTAGAGATCACATTAGGGAATTCAATGCAACATGTATGGAAGTAGCTCACAATGAGACCTTCTTAGTGAGACTATTCCCTAGATCTCTAGGTAGTCAAGCCATGGAGTGGTTCTCACGGCTTCCACCAGGCATCAAAACTTTTGATGAGTTAGTCAACAAATTCATCACGCACTTCTCATACAATATTGAACACGAAGTCTCTATGCTTGATTTATGCAATACCAAGCAAAAGAGTGGCGATACATTCGCCTCCTTTCTACAAAGGTGGAGACAACTAGCAAGTAAATGCTCATATGATGTACTTGAGAAGTAATTAATGGAGATGTTTGTCCACAACCTCAATTCTGATCTTAGCTACCAAATACAAATTCAATGCCCTACTTCATTCTCGAAGGTCATTGAAATGGGATTATTCATCAAAAAAGCTATGATCACCAAGGGGAAAATCAAGTTATACAGGGACACACCTATATCCAACTACACGACTGACAAATCAAAGTTTTGGACTAAGAATAAAAATGTCGTAAATGATGGAGTAGTTGATGCCAAGGTGGTGGCTCCCAAACAACAATCAATATTCACTCTCAAAGGAGAGGCAAGCAATGTTACACCCAACAAAACATTCTCTCGGGAGCCAAGACTGTGGTTCAACTCAAATCCAAGGTGAAAGTTCACACCGTTGGGTGAGTCCCAAAAATCTGCATTAAGGAAGCTATTGGCCAACAATGAAATCTCTCTACCACCAACAAGTGATTACAAACCTCAAATCAAACCTCACTATTGGAAAGACACCGACTATTGTGAGTATCATAGAGGAAGAGGACATACAACCAACAATTGTATCCATCTCAAACATGTTATCCAAGACGTTCTTGATCAAAATCAAGGAGGTTCTCAACAACATACTTCTAATGAGACGCATGTGGCTTACAAAGATCTGCTTCTCAATCATGACAGGCCATACAACAACAACACCAACAACCACAACAGGAAAAATTAGAATAATGGGAATAGTAATGCCAATTATGCAAGTGTACCATTCAAATATACAATTAATTGCATATTAGAGCATGTCCCACAAATCAATGTGGTCACACCCAACCAACAATCAGAACCTAACAGAACTGATTGTAGTATCATTATCCACAGCAGTAAGGTCACCCTGAATACCATTCCTCCAAGGTCATCACCTTCTCAGTCCAATTTCCATCAGTATAGTGTCATAGACCAACTATGGAGGACTCCTACCCACATTTTCATCTTAGAGTTGTTGCGTCTATCTCCTTTCCACAAGGAGATTCTCGATAAAGCCTTAGTGGAAACCACTGTCCCCACTAACTTGGCCCAAGAGAAGTTTCAGGCCATGGTAGGTAATCTAACCTCCTCAAGTACCATATCATTTACCGAACAAGATGACCTCTCAGTGTCTCAACCTCATAACACCCCTCTGCACATTGTTTCCTTCATCCACAAGCACCGCATCAAGAGGGTTCTCATTGATGGGGGAGCCGGTTTAAATATTTGCACATTGAAGCTAGTCCTTACATTGGGGTTCTTTGAAAATGCAGTTGATCCAAGGAAGAAGATTACTATCAAAGCCTATGATGAAGATGAGAGAACTACCAAGGGAACAATGGTATTACCCATACAAGTGGGACCAGTGATAAAAGACATTGTGTGCCAAGTCCTAGATAGGGAGCTTGCCTATAATATTCTTCTAGGTAGACCATGGATTCATGCCATGAAAGTTGTGCCTTCTACCTATCACCGATGCATAAAATTCCCTCATAATGGCAAGCAAGTCACCATCCAAGGTGATCCCGACCCCTTTCAGCATTGCAACTTTGTCCTTTCAAAACCCGATTGCATCATACCAAACAATAGAGCATCTACATCCCCTACCCCATAGCATGATTCTACCTCTAAAGCTTCCTCATCAAAGCCCAAAGAGCAGAAAATTACCATCAAAGAAATAGGAGTTGGGGAATACTTCATTGAGCACAGCCTCAATCTAGCCAAGATGCCTTTATCTCCTAGATCCTTTGGGTGACCCAAGCATTTTCCAAAGCCATCTACTCCTCCTACACCTCCCACAGCTCCCTTTGTAAAATGGGGGACCTTATCAGATGAAACAGAGGAAAGAGATATCCTACAATGGCTCTACACTAAAGAAGAAGAGAACATACAACAAGAACAACCTAAGCTTCCAATGAAAATCTATGGGTGAGGTGAATCTATCCTACACAGAATGGGTTACAAAGGACAAGGCCCCATTGGCCTAAGAAAAGAAGGAATTATAGAACCCATTCAGCCTTCTTCATCCTCATTGGCTAGAACTACAAAAGGTCTAAGATATAAGGACAAGGGTAAAGCTAAAGCAAATGCTTGTCTAGTAGAAATGATCCATACACTTCAAGAGGACAGTGACACAGATTCTAATGAATATGAGTGGGATGAGCTGACAGAGTATTCCTATGATGACAAAGAGGTTGATACCATTCAAACTTATAGCTCCTACCGTGAGGGACAAATGCTACTGCATAGGCCACTAGAGTGTGATTCACCTAGCCCTGAGAATATGACTTTTGAGGAAGGTTCGAGTTCTATTGCAATAAACAACTTGGAGGAAAGTACCATCCTGAACGCTCTCCCTACCAATGCTCCTAGTATATCCATTCAAACTATTAATGAATTAGGTGTATCCTCCGACTCCCTCCCCCTTGTGCATCCTGAGCTTATTGATTGGGATCTACGAGGAACCACGCAACTAGATATGATCCAAAATGATGATACCTATATTGACTACATGGAACTTAGGGACCACCTACCTAAAGGAGATCATAAGGCTGGCTTCGCTATTGAACTTAATATCGTGGCTTATTTCGGAGAGGGTGCCGAGCCTTCCAGTCACAAAAATATCAAAATAAAAATTGGATTTGATGGTGAAAACCACTCCATGGTAGTGTCAGATCCCAAAATAATAAAAAGAAAGGACACATCCGATGGTGAAAACCTAACTGTGGCACCTAACAATGGAAGGCTTGACACTCTCCCTGATGACATACACCAAGAGAAGTCTTAGATTGTTGTGGAACCCACAGAGCCTGTTAACATTGGAACAGAGGAACAACCTAAGATCATTCACTCTGCTAAGTCTCTAACCCCACCAGAAAAGACTAAGTTTGTACCATTCTTCAAGAGAAAGCAAGTCAATTTTGATTGGTCATACGCAGATATGCCAGGGTTAGATCTAGATTTGATTCTACATCATCTTCGATTAGATCCAGGAGTGAAACTAGTGAAATAGAAGCTTAGAAAGATGCATCCACACATAACACTGCTTGTAAAAGAAGAACTCAAGAAACTACTGGATGTAGGGTTCATCAGAGCTATAGACTATCCGGAATGGGTCTCCAACATAGTACCAATGTCAAAACCTGATGGCCAAGTCAGACTATGCAATGATTTTAGAGATCTAAATAAAGCTTGCCACAAGGATGATTTTCCGTTGTGAAATATAGATATCATAGTCAACTTAACAGCAGGGCATACCATGTTATCCCTCATGGATGGCTTCTCAGGATACAATCAGATCAAGATAGCACCGGAAGACTAACATAAGATAGCTTTTACTTGTCCATGGGGCACTTTCTGCTGGAATGTCATGCCATTTGGTCTAAAGAACGCAGGAGCCACATATCAACGTGCTATGACCACCATATTTCATGATATGATGCACGTCACCATGGAAGATTATGTAGATGATATCCTCGCAAAGTCACTCACAAGAGAATCATACCTGGATGTGTTAGAGAAAGTCTTTCAAAGATTAGAGCTATTCAAAGTCAGGTTGAACCCAAAGAAATGTGTGTTTGGAGTCACCTCAGGCAAGCTCCTAGGTTTTATTGTATCAGAAAATGGAATAGAGGTGGACCACGCCAAAGTCAAAGCTATTATGGACATGCCACCACCCAAGAATCTTACCCAACTAAGATCTCTATAGGGAAAGCTACAAGTAATCTGTAGGTTCATATCACAACTGGCAGACAAGTGTCAACCCTTCAGTCATCTCCTACATAAGAACATTCCATTCAGATGGGATGAGAAGTGTGAAGAGGCATTCGAAAAACTGAAAGAGTATCTTATGAATCCACCCATTCTCTACCTCTTATCCAAGGGAAACCATTTTTACTATACATATCTGCTACACCAATGGCTCTTGGGGCCCTTCTAGCACAACATGATTATGAAAATAAAGAAAGAGTCATCTACTACATCAGTCGCACATTGGTGGGCTATGAGTTGCAATACTCTCAGATAGAAAGATCATGTCTTGCGGTAGTTTTTGCTTCCCAAAAACTCTGACATTATATGCTTGCACATCTAGTCAAACTTATTGCAAAAATAGATCCACTGAAGTACCTACTAAACAAAGCAGCTCTAAAAGGTCACCTAGCCAAATGGGTAATGCTCCTAAGTGAATATGACATTGAGTATGTAGACAGAAAGGCTCTCAAGGGGCAAGTCATTGCTGATTAGTTAGCGGATGCACCACTACAGGACACCACACCAATGCCATTTTGAGTTTCCAGATGAATCCTTATTCAATATATCAACACATTCCTGGAAACTCTACTTTGATGGGTCCTACACAAACCATTGATCATGGCAACACCATACCAAAGTCTTATCGTCTGATATTTCTATGCACCAACAACATAGCAGAATATGAAGCCTTAGTTATTGGCCTCAAAATGGCAACAGAGTGGAAAATCAAAGAGCTACATGTCTATGGTGATTCTCAACTAGTAATCAATCAGGTCAATGACAATTACCAAACCAAAGATGAGAAGCTTGTCCCATACAAGCGGATGGTTGAAGACTTTAAGGAATACTTTGTGATCATCTCTTTTGAGTAGATACCTTGCATTGAGAACAAAGCAACAAATGTCATGGCAACCATTGCCTCTCTTCTCGAAATCCTAGAGAATGAGTCATGGTACAAGTTCTTAGTGGAATCAATTCAGCAACCAGCTTATGATCTTCCTAAAACCCATTCCATATGCCTATTAGTTGGATCTGATTCTCCTTTGTATGGTGAGGTTTACACTTACCTCAAGGACAACCCCTCCCACCTGACTTATCTTCAAACCAATGATGAACCTTTATGCGCCAAACCTGTCGTTATACCATTATTGCCAACACCCTATACTAACGTGGTCTAGATGGTACTTTACTCTGTTGTTTAGAATGAGAGGAATCCCAAACCACATTACAAGACGTACATGAAAGCATTTGCAGAACACACTCTAGCAGTCCTTCCTTAGCTAAGAAACTCATGTGTTTGGGTTATTATTGGCCGAACATGGAAACATATTCATATCAATTTGTGAAGAAGTACAAGCAGTGCCAAATACATGGGAACCTAATACATGCACTAGTTCAAGAGTTGAGACCTTTAATGACACCTTGGCCCTTTTGCCAATGGGGACTTGACCTTGTGGGTAAAATCCATCCACCCTCATCCAACGGCCACAAATTCATAATAACCACCACTGAGTACTTTACCAAGTGGATTGAAGCTGTTCCCCTCACCACCGTCACAAGTAAACAAATCTCCTCTTTCATCCTTAATTACCTCATATGCAGATACTTAATTCCCTCATCCATTATCACAAATAACGGAAGACCCTTCAAAAACTAGGATGTCCAAGAACTCTGTGACCGATTCAAAATCCAACACCGTTTCTCCACACCCTATTACCCCCAAGGCAACGGCCAAGCAGAAGCATCCAACAAGACCATCTTGAAACTCCTCAAGAAGACAGTCAACGATGCTAGCCATGATTGGCACATCCAACTCAATCCCACTCTATGGGCCTACAGAACTAGTATACACACTCCCACTGGTACTACCCCTTACACCCTTGTCTATGGCTCGGAAGCTATCCTCCCCATTGAGTTCGAGTTACCATCTCTCAAGGTGTCATTAAAAGGTCTCATAACAGATGAAGAGTATAGAGTTTCCAGATTGCAAGAACTAGAGTTGCTAGAGGAAAGGAGACAGAAAGCCTTTGACCATCTCAAAGCATATCAACAAATGATGTCATGAAGCTACAACCACAAAGTCTGCCCAAGAGTCTTTAAAGTTGGAGATCTAGTACTTAAGGAGAATCCCCGCAATCAATAGGATTGGGAAAAGAAAGGCAACTTTGAACCCAACTGGCTTGGGCCTTATGTGATCGTAGTTGTTTATGGATCAGGGGCACATTAGTTAGCAATATCAAAGGGTGAGCTGTTTGAGGACCCAATCAATGGCATGCATATTCATCAGTGCTATACCTAAGAGAACCCCAATGTAAGGGGGGGCATAAAATACAAAAAAAATACAAAAATTAAAAAATTAAAAAAGTACAAAAAAATTGTCCTTTGGTCAAAACTTGGCAAACAGGTGCCTTGGATAGGTATCATGATGAAAACCTGGGAAACAGGCGTCATGCATACTTTCTATCTTTTGTGCAAATAAAAGAAAGTGGTGAAAACCTGGTAAACAGGTGTTACTTGTGATAGACCGCTTCCTCCATCTTTGGGAAACCAATCACCTTGTGTCCATTCTTCCTTCACTCGTGTCTCATTTGATCCATATTTGTTCCATAATAAAATCCTAACGATAACCTATCATGGCTTGATACTCTATCTCTTTGTTGCCTTGTCAACCAAGGTTTTATCCCATATCCTATCCATAGTGTCAGCCTAGCATAGTATCTGTCGTCAGTATCCGCATGGTCCAGGTCCATGAACTACATTGCCTCTGTGTTGTCACGTAGGCAAGGCCATTATCAATGTGCCCCTGAGGCTCCACTATCCCATCCTTCCCAGGTCTAGTCCTTCTATCTATCTGAGTCTGTGCCACTTTCTATCACCTAGGTCTTAGGTCCGTTAGGGTTTACCCCGAACTACATTACCTCTGCGTCATCACATAGACAAGGTCATTTAGCAATGAGCCCCCGAGGCACTAGGTCAGTCCCTTAGGGTCCATCTCACCAATAAGGATTGTGGAATTTTTCACCAGCCAAGCAAGCACAAGCAAAACCCACTTTTCAAGAAGAAATCTTGACACAAGACCTTAACCTATCCCAAGAAAAGAAAACAAACAACTAAGGCATTCTAAATGATTTTACCCAAATTATGACAAGAAACAAACACATCTAAATGCAAATATGTTTTGTGGATTGGAAACATGGTTAAAATATAGAGTCTTGATTTCTGCTATCATGCCTTTCTATACTACTCGAGGATGCCAAAAACTAGAGATGCTATGATGGGGGCATGATTATTTTCTTTGTTTGTTGTTTGTGGATTAAACTTTAGTAATGTGACGCCTTGTCTAATGACATGATCGGCAAAAGATCATCAAGGACTTCAAAGGTCTAACATGAACGGGGGGCAATCCTTGTCTGTTGATATGTAAGAAATACTTAGGTCATCTTGGTTCAATTATACCTAGATGCTTGTATTAACTTGCTAAATCAAAATCCATGTAAGCAATGCTTAGGTCATCTCGGTTCAATTATACCTAGATGCTTGTATTAACTTACAACATTTCAGAAAAAGTATGAAAAAAAATTGCCCAATGATGAAATAAGCACTTCAAAATATGTGTACCTTCAAGATGTCAAAATCAAAGCATCCATCATACATCCATTATACATCCATACATCCATACCCCATGCAATAAAAGATCCAAATAATGTAGAGTATCAATACAAAATGAAGCTTGTGAGTCTTTCTATTGAGTCATTCTTTCAATCAATCTTCTATCTACCATTATGTCATCTCTGTGTCGATAGAGTACATTTGGACAGCACAAAAACATAGCATATAGTTGCATATCATATCACATGATATAATCATTTACATGATTAAATTAGTTGCATACATAATAAAGTGCATCAGGTCATCCATATACATTTTTGCAATCATCACATAGTGTCAACAGAAAAAAAAATCAAAAACATAGATAAGTGCACCACATAAACTGCATAATCACATAGATACCATTTTCATTCACACATCAGAGACATATCAAGTAAACATCTAAGTCTGCATTAGATAAACATCACATAGCATCATACAAAAGTCTGCATTAGATAAACATGTGCATCACATCATACAAATAGAAATGCATCATAACTCATAAATATAGAGAGAATCAAATAGCTGCATCATCATATAAATATCATAAAAACATGTCTAAATGTACAATATCACAAGGTCCATCTCTAAGTCAATGTCATATACAATGAATACATCTCAAGGATGGTGATACATGTCTCAAAATACCAAAGTGGTACATATACATATCCAGCTGTTTGAGTCGTCAAAAAGTGTACGTAGGAGCCAAAATCTACGCAAGTGTTTGTTATCCATGCTGCTATGAACCGCCACTCCCAGTAGTGTCTCCTGAGTCCCCTCCGCTCACCCTAGACTACTATGGACCCATCATAGAGGCTCTTGACCTCAATCCACTTACTCTCTGGGAGGCCATAGACTGGCTCCTGTAGCTCGGAGCCCTCTGACTAACTGGCACAACACCATGGTATAAACCCCGATAGTACTGTGTCTGGGCCTGCACTCTGGCAAGCTCACCCTGCACCTATGCTAACTGAGCATGTACCTGTACTAGCTGTGACTGTGCCTATGCTAGCTATGCCTGAGCCTGGTGCACTTGCCCAACCAAAAAGTTGCTAGTAGCATTTGTCCCAAGGGCTGACACTGTTGTATCCCGCTCTACTCGGATAACTTGTATCCATGCCTCTGCCATAGCTCACTCTCTAGTGAGCTCCAAGATAACATCTGCATCTGTCTCCTGCCAGGCCTCGACCAACCTAAGCTATGCCCACAGTTGCCTAACATGTCCTCTCAGCTTAGCTATGGCTCTCTCTTGGACATCCGGCTGTGTTGGACCCTGAGGTGCCTGTGCCTGTCCCTGCCCTTGTGGCTGAGGTACCTGCTATTGTGCCACCTGCTGAGGTGGTGGCATCTGTGCCTGCTATGTAACCTATGGTGGCACTACCTACTGACTGTGGGAAGGTCCTTCCCTAGCTTTCCTCCTCTGCCTAGGCCTGTCTCCATCATCTCCACCACCTCCCCATCCTCCATCATCTCCATCACCTCCTCCTCCTCTACCGTCTCCATCGCCTCCTTGTCCTCCTCTCCTACTCCTCCTACCAACCTGGCCCTCATCATTTGAATGTGCCTCATCTATACGAGGAACCAGCTCTCCAGGCCCAAAGTACCTCAAAAATGGGTGCTCTGTGAACCACTCCTCAAAGTTTTGAGTCATCCCAGCATCTGCGATCTCTCTCCTCATATCCCAGTCAACATAAGGAGTCTACCGAAACTCTGCCACTGCCTCCTCATAAGATGCCACCGGCCCCCATCTGAATCTCTTTGCGTGAGTCCGCACAAACAGAGCCTACCCCTAGGGCATGCCCTGTCTCCTCCCAAACTGTCTCCGAACCTGGCTGACAATCTATCTCTCCAGAATAAATCGCATCCGGCCTATCAGCCACCGAGTCTGATAACAATATGGCAGCTCATCCACCTCATCCTCCTAAGGCTCACAGGCTAGATATGGTCACCAGATGACCACATCTACTCCATCCAATGCATGCCTCCAATACTTGAGCTTTCCTAGCCTATGCTGGGAAATCACTCCTGCGTAACCGTAACTGTAGGGCTCTCCCTTCTATCTATGAAAGACACATGTCGGCCTAGTAATGGCAATGTACTCCCACAGCCAAAACTGCAATAGTGAGACACCTGCTGATAAACTCGCACCCTTGTGGTATACCACTTGATGCATGTCATGGTATAGGTGTGCCAGAACACAGACACCCCAAGCATAATGGGTACCCTCTGTGACCATCTGCTCCATGATCCGTCCCCATCCAATAGGGAACCCATGTGATCTCCTAGCAGGGCATACAACGCCTCTGATCAATCCTACCACTATCCCCAAGAAGTAATCATAATAATCATGAATGTCCTACTAGGAGATGACCTGTCCTACTAGCTCGGGGTCATCAAATACCTGCTTGCACTCTGTAAGTCCTGCGTCCCGCTGTGGATCATACTCCATGAGCTCTCCCTAAATAGGCAAGTGGAGTATCCTGTATACATCCTCCAAAGTAACCATCATCTTGCCAGTTCAGAAGTGGAAGGTCCCGTCCTTGCTGTGGAACCTCTCTACTGCTGCAGTCAGCAAGCCGCAGTTTGCTCGAACCTTAGGCATAAAGCAAACATAGTCCAATCCCATTGCGTCGAGCGCCTCTCGATCCATCTCGGTCAGCATATGTCGCTGCAACATCGGCATGGGAAACTACTCCCGTGACATCAATGTATCTTGTATGTCCTCCTGCAAAGCAAGGCATCAACCTAAAGCTACAAGTACCATGCTCAACATATCTATAGAAACATATCAACTAACTTAACATATCAAATTGATCAAAACAACACACTACATCTCTTGACTAGATTCCTGCAATCTTAGAGATAGCTTATCGATTGACGCGTCAAACAAGATGCCAATCAACTCAATTTTGTTAAGTAAACTGACTATCTATATCATATGCACCATAACAGAAGGTACATGTGCCATTTCTTATCAAATGTGCCATTTCTAACAAATGCGTTGCAAGATTGCATGCATGCACCATCCCATACCATAAATGCGCCGCCTAGTTGCATGCGCCGTCTCATACCGTAAATGCGCCACAGAATTATGCATGTGTCGACTTAACTCATGCATGCGTAGCTTTAGTGTATGCACCGTTCTATATCCTAAATGCGCCAAAGTTTGATAGATGCGCAGTTTCGCATGTCATATGCGCCAAACTGCGATCTGGCATTTGTCTAGCATAATTTCTCCTAGCATTTATTGCACTAAAAATCAACCCTAGGGGAAATTTTTTGAGATACATACCGGGGGTCCTGCCTTTGCTGGCTGGTCGAATCGTCAAACTCACTCAAAGCGATGCTCCTCGCACAGAATATCCATCCTCGTCCTGACTGCTCTATGTTCTATGCTCTCCTAAGCTCTCAGAAGCAAATCAAACAAAGCTAAGTGTGCAAATGAATTATCTTGTGGACCTAGCTCCTATATATAGCATGCAAACCCTAAACTAGCTATGTGGTGACTATTACTACTTCCCGCACCCATTTCTTCCATTTTTCTTCCTATTTCTCTGAAACGCATCCTATTTTCTTCAAACCTAACCTAGTTTTCCCTTCGTCTTCGTGAGATTGTCCATCTCACGTCCTTTTGCCTTTTTCCCGTCCAATCTCCTGAGGGGGCATCCTATCGTCATAACCTGTACCAGGGGAAAACTAGGGCATGTATCATTATTCAACAATCGATTTCTTTGAAGCAACGTCGTAAACTGTATTGCATTAAAGAGGGGCAAAATGTATACACCTAAAAATGACACGACTTGGTCTAAATAAATATTCTTAATACTTATTCCCTTCTAATTCTTCAATCAATAAATAAATAATCAATTTATTTATTTGATTCACATTCCTCTAAATTAATTAAATATTGAAATATTTAATTACCTCTTCTAAAGTCAAAATTAAATAAAATATTTTATTTAATTAAATTCTTCAAAACAATTAAATAATTCTTAATTATTTAATTAAATCAAATCATTCTTCCAAACTTAAATAAATCAAATCAAATTTATTTAAATCCTCTCAATCTCTAAAAATAAAATATAATCAAATATTTTATTTATTCTTCCAAAATCATTCTAAATTAAATAATACCAATTATTTAATTGTTTCTTCCAATAATATCTTCTCTAAATTTAAATAAATCAATTATTTATTTAAGTTGTCTATTTCTTCTAAATTGAGTTATCTCTAAATATAATTCAATAAAATGTGCACATGCAATTGAATATTCCAAATATTTAACTGAGTTAAAATATCTTTTTATCCTCATGCAATTTCCATTCTCTAGTTCTATTCTCTTAACTAATTGATCTATTCTTTTAATTGATTTAATCTCTTTAGTTAACTCATTCTTCTATTTCTTTAATTCCTCTCATACAAAATAGAGCAAGACACTTGTCTTCTTCTTATTCGCACACATTCCTCGACCGTTCTCAACCGTTGATCTTCTCATTCTTTCTATATCGTTGATCTCTTCTTTCCCAAGTCTATAAATTGAACCCTATTCTTCCATTTCATTCATCCAAGCTTTAAGTATCGTTACTCTGCAGGAATTACAGCTCGCCTTTGGCACCAATTCCTTCATTGCTTGTGATCACACTCATTACCATACTACTATCATTGTTGTGAAGTTCCTCTTCATGGCAAAACTATCATAGCCGTTCTCCATTGACAATCTTGGAATCATAGCAAGGAAGTGCACTCTCTGAGGGCCTTATTCGTACATGCAAGATCGATTGAGATAGGAAACAAATGGAAGCTATGAAGCTTTGAGGTTTGCAAAGGTTTTTGAAGTTCTTTTGTTTGATTGATCTCTTTGTTTATGTATTTCATTGAGTTTTGGGTATTATTGATATACTATATTGATTATTCGTTTACTCCAATTTTCCCATTAACAAATTCTTGTAGGTGTAGAGTAGTTAATCTGTTCAAAAAATAGCAATCTAGGATCAGTTAAACATTTCTATGCATAGAACATCGAGAGGGACAATAGACTGCCTCAAATAAACCTAGTACTTTTAAGAAAGAGCACCCAAAAATCAACAAAAAATTAGTAAATACAGTAGGCTTGGTGTTTGATGCAAAGAGGTAGAAAAGTAATTTGACTTCAGACAATCCTAAGAAAGTATGAATATGGAATAAACTTGTGTAAGTGATAACCAAATTGCAAAATTAGTAGAATCACAATAACCTAGACTTTCACATATGTTCGTTTAACACATGATTTGATAGACTACAAAATTTACTCATGACACAACAAAACAATGATGCAAGAAAAATTTGGTGCCAGCAGAATAGGTCTTGAGGCTTTGGTAATTTTCATTGGTGTTGGGTAGATGAATAAACAACAAAATCTTATTTTTAAAATCCTCTTCCTTTTCATTATACAACCTAACGATAACCTCTTATCTTTCATTCATTTATGTGATTACACTGATGCTTAGCTATCATCCACATACGATTATATGTTGCTATTATTTTTAAATTTCTGATGAGTACCATTGTTAGAAGTGATCAATACAACATATAAAGAATAAATGTTAAAGAATGCAATAAAGCTAGGCTCTCAGTTGGCCCACATAATAGTAAATCATTTAGACTTAGTTGTACTTTGGGTGTAGATGGACTAGCAAGGTTTGGTTCCTACTGTTGTTAGGTAGAATCAATATAACTTAGAAGAATAAATGTCAAAGAATGCAATAAAGTTAGGCTCATGGGTAGCCTAGACAACAATAAAACATTTGGAGTCACAATCATACTTTAGGTGTAGATTGATGTCATGTCCTTAGCCTATTATTTTACTTCCTATAGGCTAAAGGGAAGGGTAAGGGAAATAATTTAATAATAATAACTTAAGTTGTCCTAGTCACTCTATGTTTTTTATTAAGTCAGCTAGAAAAGAGGGTCTAGATCCCTATACAAACAGCCCCAAGGGTAGAGCAAGGCCTCACAAAAGCCAGAAACAACACATTAATAGTTCATAAACAACTGATAAACAACAACAAAAAACATGATTAGAGTATAATAAAAAACAACAAAAACACCTAGAGACTAACTAGGGATTCTCAGTAATCCCATATTTGGACATGAACTTGAGCATGTCCTTGTAATCCCCCAGACTATCAACTCTGCTTCCCTTAACCTTATCATCAAAATCTTTGATAGCAGAGAACACAGAGGTTACGCGGTGTAATGCTTTTGCAGCAAATTCTAACATAACCCGCCACTTCTTCTAGAGATTTTCCATCTTGGATTTGAGCTCAACAACATCTTTGGTCATTTTGGTACATAGAGAGCAACCCCCTTTATCACCTTTCTATTCCTGGACTTCCTCCTCATCATCAGAGTATGGTAAATTCAGCTCAGGGAAGTGGCTAGTCCCCTCTTCCTCGTGATAAGACTCGGTAGGAGTCTCATCCTCCCCTTCACCCAAAGTATCTTCAACAAATTTAGAATCCCCTGATAGTTCCACACCCTGTGGAATGGCAGAAGGGATGCCTACAATCCTGTTTGATCTTCTAACACCTTGCACAGGGTTACCAACATCACTTGAATCTCCACCTTTTCCCTGTTTAGCAATAGTCTCCAGATCAATGAACTTCAAAGAAACAACTTCCTTTTGGACTTCCGCCTTCCCAATTTTGGCCTTTTTGTGAAGCTAAATTTTCTCCTCATCCATATCCAACTCCCTCTTCCCCACAACAGCAGCATCCTTCTTTACATCTTGGGTTAGAGATTTGTTCTTTTTGCTGGACTTGTTGGGTGTGGTTTTACTTTTTGACTTGGAGCCCGACTTGGGGACATGGGTACCAATTGGTGGGGTGTCATGGACTTATTTGATTTTGGGCCCTTCATCAGGGCCACTAGGGGAGGGGGTTGTGATTTTGGGGGCCCCGATGGATTTTTTGCCCTTTCCCTTAGAACCAGGGTCAACAACGGCTAGAATTGGAGGGGATTATTCAAGAAGGCTCATCCTAATTTGTTTGGGAGGACACAAAGCTAAATGAAAGTGGTAGAGCTGGAGGATGAGTCTATGGTGGAGGGGAATAATCAGGGAGTTAGGGTTCTTGGTCTGAATATCTTTGGCAGACTGGATAGAGCTCTCCAAAGACGACAACAAAAAGAAAGGGAAGCTTAACTCCAAGTTGTGTCTAAAATGATTAAGTAAAACAAAATGATAGTGGTAGAAAACCCTAGAGCACCCCTCGAGGGTGAATTATTTCATAAGCATAAGACAAACCTGGTCCCACGGGGAGAGTAACTTCTCGCTTTCGAATCCTCCCTGGAGTTTGACTGCAACTTCACCTTCCTTAAAAAACAACCCCATGCTCTCTGAGTTCGGCACTTTGCTCCTTTGACAGTGCTTCTTTCCTCTGGTAGGCATACCAGTGGCCTACTCGATAACTTCCTCTAACACCTCAAACCCAATGCCCCCAACGCGAACCTGCCTATTGTCCCACAATTCCGTGAATTGCCTGGAGAGGTTCTCATCATAGCCAATCAGAGCTTCCAAGAAGGAAGCCACCTCACCCTCCTGGATAATGTACCACATCGTAGGATTGTACTTGAATTCATCCAGTGAGGAAGGCTCAATTTTCACAATATCACTCCCCATGTTAGCCGTCTGGAACCAGTGCAATACTAGAAGTAGAAGCAGGTAACGATCGTTAATGATTTTCTTATGTGAGTGAGGCCAAGGTAAAAACACTCAAAAATAACTAAAATCGCTTGTGCTCTCCCATCTCATCCATGGCTTGTGAATCTTAAAATTTATTTTTTTGTCATCATAAAACTGATGTGAAGGGTTCTTGCCACCTTGTTCCGTCACCTGAGAAAAGACCTCCGCCCGCCACCTCATGTGGGAGTAATTAACTTAGAGAATGGGGATGGAAATATAATTATTATAGGCTTGCCAACCTATCATCCATCCTTCATCACATGGGATTCCCCTCCACCATGACATCTAATCAGTAGCCATTAGTTGAGTCAGCCTCTTCCAATTGAAGGCATCACCTTCATCCTGAGAGTTTTGAAAACCAATAGATCCTTCAACAATTTGAATTTTACCGCTCAATTATTCGAACTAGCCTTTTGGCTCCTACTAATAATGCAGAGGTAAATTAGAACCCACCTCCAGCTTATCCTCCTCCCCCCATTGAACACAGGGTCAAATATGATATGGATTTGTGTCCATCATTCTCAATAAGGGTTTCTATTTTGCGAGGCAAGTTGAAGGACTACCTCCAACATCTCTAGCAAGAACTATTGATGCCCTAGTTAGCCATGGCATCCACCACAACATTACCCTCCCTATAGATGTGGAACACTTTATACTCGTCAAAAGCATTGAACAATCTAATGTCCCCCACCACATCCATTAAATGCCAGTCCAGGTTGGCCAAGTCTGAGACAGCATTGACAAGAAGCTAGGAATCTCCCTCGACATGCAACTTCTTGATGTTTATAGAATGAGCAATTTTAATCCCCCAAAGCATAGACAGTGCCTTAGCCTCATTGTTTCTCTTGATCCCTATCCCTCCAATATAGGCAGCCACAAGAATTCTAGAATCAGTCCTAATTATAGCCCCTCCACTAGCTGCTCTTGGGTTGCCTTTAGCAGCCCCATCGAAGTTCAACTTACACCAATTCTTCTATGGAGGAACCTAATAGGTTATGACCCTAGCAATCTTCTTAGAAGAATCAATGTTGCAGATATCTAGATTAACAACCCATTGTTTCAGCATATTCACTTCATCCTGCCTAGGAGTGTTATCAACAACTTTGAATTTGCAAGTGTTGATGTTTTCAGTTAGAAGCTTAGAAAATTCCTGGAAAACCTCTAGAGAGGTTCTGGATTTCTCCCTAAAAATTTTATTATTTCTCTTTTTTCCACAAATTCCAAGCTAAATGTGGGGGGCTTTGATTCCATAATTCCTTGGTCACCAGGAATGAGGGTAGGAAGGGGGACCTCCACTCCCTGACGAGAGTAGCAAAGCTAGCATTGAAAAGCCAAGACACATTCAGTCACTGCAAAATAAGGCTCCAAACTTCCCTTGAAATGTTACAGTATAGTAACAAATGTGGGACAGTCTCCTCTTCACTGCAAGGAACACATCGATTGGGGATCTAAAACCCTCTCTTCATCAAATTATCCTAAGAGAGGATGTTATTGTGAATGAGGGTTCACCAAAAAAAATTATTTCGGGAATAACCTTCAGTAACCAGACCTTTCCCCACAAACTGTCTTCTCCTGGTTCTAACAACAGACCATAGGCAATCTTCACAGTGAATAGACCCCTGTTGTCCTTCTGCCAAACAATCTGATCTTGCTTAGGGAACAAAGTGAGTCTGAGATTGTTCAAATCCCCCTAAAGCTGAAGAGCAATCTATTTATCCTCATTGTGAACAAAGCCACAGTCAATAAGGCATTTCTACCTTCTGAGGAACCCATTATGGCTGATATAATCCAAAACTAGGATGCCAAAGAAACTGTTGGCTCTGTTAACAAGCCTACCACAATTTATTTCTTTGAGAGGCAAGTCTTTCAACCATCTGTCCTCCCAAAAGCTAATGAGCACCAGCACTCCTGCCATCCCCCACCTTACACCTAACTCCTTTACGAACAAGACCCTTGGTTCTAAGGGTCCCATTCCAAATGACCGATCCTTTAGGGAGATTTTTCTTAGAAAGCAATCTGCACGCCTGATCCCCTCTGAAGTACTTGGCATACATGATATCACCCCATTCCTTGTTACCTTGGATCAGGTTCTAGCCAATCTTAGCCACAAGGGCTTTGTTCATGAGATGAATTCTTCTTAACCCCAACCCCCCTTAGACCTTGGGTAAACAAACTTTCTCCCAACTAACAAGGGCAATTCTCCTTCTCTTCCACACCTGACCATAAAAACTTTTTTCTAGATTTGCTCAATTCTCTCAGCTAAATATTTAGGGATTTTAAAAAGGCTAAGGAAATATGTGGGGATTCCTTGGAGAGAGGCTATAAGGAGTTGAAATTTCCCAGCTTGGCTAAGCAACTTACCTTTCTGTCGTGTCAACTTCTTCTGCATTCTTTCAATGATCAAGTTCCAATAGTGATAAATAACTTTAGTAACCGTGAGGATGAATTTGCAGTCTCGGCTGACAACACACATCAGTAGTCGAATTGAAGTGTTGCAGGACTTTCAGACGCAGATATTTCACATTGATGGTTGTCGGTAAATGATTCAATAGTTTGCATTAATGGCCCAAAATATCTTTCGGCCACCTATGGATTCAGATATTTTTTAACAAAGCCCATGGGAGCAATTTATTGTAACCTAATTAGGTCATTTGGAATCAGATGCTATTTATACATGAATGTAAGATGTAAAAAAGGTTGGAAAATAGTTAGTCTTACACTTTTGTATTCCAAACAAAACTTTCCTCTGCTGTAATTGTGCCTCTTAATCAATACATAAGGTGTTTAACTTTTTCATGCTTTTAACTTTGTGTAGTCTTAAAATTGGCTATTGTTTGTGAATGTTTAATTCATGGCAATCCATTCTTTACCTCTGTTAAAATCTCCATGATCTATGTAAGTTTATCAATTGTATTTCTTTATTTGTGCATCTTAGCTCTGTGAATGTTCTTTATTCAAACTTGGTGTATCACCTCCCCTTCATTTTAAGTTTTTACTCCCTCTTCCTCTTTTCCTATCAGGTGGATAGATTAGGTTTAGTCTTACGATCGTTGAATCTCATATTCAGCAAAGGAACCAGCCTCTCTCTGGAGATTCGGCCTCCCTGTAGGGTCCCACACTTAGAGGTTGTCTCAATGTTTCACTAGATTGTAGGAGCCCTAAAAACCTTCAACACTGGGTACAAATCTATGTGACAATAGTTTCTGGCACACTTGGTGGGACATTAAGCATAAGTAATCAAAGAATCAAGCTAAGAATTTGGTGTTCTTTTAAGTAATTTGCATCTTGGCAGACATTTCATGCACCTGGTGACTCTACAAGGTACTAGTTCTGATTAGTGCCATCTTTTATGTCTGTACAAACTAGGGCGTCTTCGAGAGGTAACTTCCATTTCATTGAATTGTTTGCTTCTTGAAGGAGAAGGTCTAGGTTATCTAGGTCTCCTCTGAGAGGGAACAACAACCTTACTTTACCTCAGTCAAGAACTCATTCAACACCCCCTCTTGTTAGGTTTCAGTATAATAGAAGAAGCTTGCATATCCCTAGACTGAATCTGAATATTCCAAGGATGGCAAGGAATTTGCCTTTTGTGACCTTCAATCAAGGAAGTCCATTGGATTTGGCTGCATATAATGACATACTTGTCACAACCCTAAAAAGTGTCTCATCCTTCACGGGTGATGGTTCTATAACCCCTACCTAGCATATCAAAGACATATCCAATGTATGCTCGGTTCATCAAATACAACATGAAGATGTTGCAGTCTGGCTCGTGGTCTCATATTTCAAAGGGAGGACTCTCCAATGGTTTAGGATCTTAACCCCTACTTCAATACATACTTGGGACAAACTGGGAGAAGCCATCTATAAACACTTTGGAGAGAGGTCAGATAATGTTTCATTGCTTGAGCAATTGACAACTTTCAAGAGGGCTTCAACTGAGATGTTGGCAGATTTCAACTTCAAATTCCAGAGGACATGGGAAAGAATTCCAGCTACTCTCATGCCATCCCCACAAGGTGCTTTCTTGTATTATTTAAGAGCTTTGAATTCTGACATTGCAGTGATGATGCAATCAATGGGTGTTGAGACTCTACCAGATGGCTATGAGACAACTCTGAAAGCTAAAAATTGTTTAATACAGGCTGGGAAAACTGCTCCCAGACCTCCTATCCCACTTTTTCTAGAGTTGCCTTCCTCATCCCAACAACCCATTGTTGCTCCTATCCTAGAGCCTATTAATTCAACATCCGCTCTTTCTCAAGAAGAGAGTGATCTTAAGACCCTAGTGTCTAATTTGGCCAACAAGGTGAATAGTATAGCTATTCAAACTTCTCCCAAACCCTATCAAAACTATAACCAGGGGTAGACATCTAATCAGAATTGGAACCAAGGGTATAATTCTAATAGAAATCAAAACTGGAACCAAGGTTACCAACAAAATAGATACCAAAATCCTAACCCTGCACAACCTTTACAAATTATTAGACCTATCCAACAAATACCTATTGTGAATCTAGTTAAGGCCTTAGTCCCTACTCATAACAATCTGGCCCAAGAGGCAGATTGGTGCTACCCTTGCAATCAACTACACAATCAGTCCACTTGTGCTTTTGGAGCACAAGAAAGGGCTTTAATGGTGCAGAACTTTGATACTCAGTAGGCATCATTATCAGAGGCAACAAATAATCATCCTGAAACATCAAATGAAAGTATCCCTGATGCCAGTATGATGCTATGGACTACAGAAGACTTTTGTGATGTTAATCAGCCTATGGATAGTGTTGTTATGCCCATCACAGACAACATCAGGTCAAAGAAGAGGCAGTTGGAGGCTAGTCCCATGCCTGTTGTGTTACAAAAAGAGCCAGTTCCAAAGGCAAAAGTGGCCAATGCCACAATTCCAATTCAGAGCAACAAATTTGTTGCTACAAAAGAAATTCCACCAGGCTTAAAAGTACCTGAACAAACTACAGATCAAACAAAGAAAGGAACATGGATTCCCTCTATGCATAAGGCAACCACTGTTCCATTAAATGTTGTGGAACATATGAAGAAAACAAATATCAATGTTTCCATGTGGGAAGTAATGTCTATCCCTTCCCAGAGGGATCTATTATAAGAGGCCTTAAGGTACTTTCCATCTGCTAAGTTAGCAACATCAAATCCATCAACTAGGCAAAAAGAAAAGGCCCCTACCAGTCTTATGCAACCAAGTGAAGGACAAGTAAGTATAGTCAAGAAGCCATCTCCTTTCTACTTGTCTTTGATCATTGGCAAATTTCTAGTACACAACTGCATGATAGACTATGGGGCTAGTGTTTCTGTCATGCCCAAGAAGATAGCAGATGCGTTAGGCATCAAATATACCCTTGTTTCATCAGGAGTATTGCAACTAGATGGCACTTTAGTGAACATTGTAGGAGTGATTAGGGGACTGGACTTGACGTTGCATGCATGTCCTAACCTAACTTTCAAATAGAACATTTCAGTCATTGATCTTCCTCCCTTATTTGCTATCTATCTATCAAGAGACTTCACAGCCAAGGTGGGTGGATACCTTTCTTCTAACTAGTCTCATATGTTGTTGAGGACCAGATATGACACATGATTCACCATCAAGGCTGAACAAATTTCAGAATATCATGTGGAGAATTATGACCACAGCCTTATGAACCCACATGTGATGATTCAGGGTTAGGAAGTTAATGACTCATAACCTATTGAGGAAGAACCTTCACCTATTCCTATCCCTAACCTATTTTTAGATGAGTGGGCAAGGGATCATGAAAATTTTGACCTTTATTATACTACCGAGGCAACTGACTTGGGCAACTACATGATCCATGAAGGGGATCCTTCATTCCCTTCTATACTCAAGCTAGATGATGACTCCATAGGCCCGTGGAAGATGTTATTTGATGGTGCAAAGAGAAAAAATGGAGCTGGTGCAGGTGTTTTGCTAGTCTCTCTGACCGGTAAGAAGTTGCATTTTGCTAATAGGCTGCATTTTTCTTGTACAAATAATGTAGAAGAGTAAGAGGCATTGGTCCATGGCCTGCTGATAGTAGAAAATGATAAAATCAAACATTTGGAGATCTTTGGTGATACTGAGTTGGTGGTCAACCAAGTCAGAAAGAGATGTGCTACAAAAATCCAACTTCTAAGAGCTTATAGACATAGAGTTTGGAACTTGTTTGAGACCTTTGATGCTCTCAAACTGTAAGTGATCCTAAGGAAATTAAATATTGATGCTAATCAATTAGCAACGGTGGGGGCTCAGTTTTCTCCACCTACAGACTTGTTTCAAGGTCCTGATCAACATGTGAGGGTTGTTGTCAAACCATCTATTCCTGATAATGATATCCATTGGTAGGTCTTTGACAACAATGAGCAGATTGTGAGCTTCATTCAGAATGAAGCAAAATTTTCCTCCACGGTGCAACCTAGGTTGCAGGAATGCTATGGTGATTAGATCATCCAGCTCAAATCAAACAAGCTGTCTAAGGGTCTAGTTACTCTTGAAGCCATCTTCAGTCATGATGATGAATTTAGGGGTGATAAAAACAACATGACCTTCAAGAAAGAAGATTACCAGAAGGTAATCATCACCCAAGACAAGGAGTTGCTACTAGGAAAGGTATGCGACAATGCAGAAGAACAAGAATTTGTAAATCTTGCCCACAAATATAATGATGTCTTGGCATGGACATATGAAGATCTTAAAGGATTCAATCTAGATGTGGCTCAACATGCCATTGATCTGGATCCTAATTGCAAGCTGGTTCGCTAAAATCAGTGGCCCATTAATCCAAAGATTGAGACGCTCATGAGGAAAGAGCTTGCTAAGATCATACAAGAAAGGATTATCTTCCCTGTCAAGTATTCTACTTGGGTGGCTAATCTAGTGCCTATGAGAGAGAAAAATAGAGAGATTAGGCTCTGTGTAGACTTTAGGGACCTGAATTGAGACTCTCTAAAGGATCATTACCCTCTGCCCTCTATGGATCAAATTTTACAAATAGTTGTGGGGGCAAAGAGGTTTTCATTATTAGATGGCTTCTCTAGCTATAACCAGATCATTGTTAGAGAGGAGGATAGATTTAAGATGACATTCACAACCAAATGGGGAATCATGGCATACATAAAGATGCCAATTGGCCTGTCTAATGTTGGTGCCACATTTCAAAGGGAAATGGATATTTCCTTCAAAGGATTTATAAACAAGTTCATCCTGATTTATCTGGATGACATCATAGTCTTCTCCAAGAAGGAGGAGAATGATATGGAGCATCTGGAAAAGGTTTTCCAAAGATGCAGAGAGTTTGGGGTATCCTTGAACCCCAAGAAATGTATCTTCATTGTTGTCCAAGGTAATCTTTTGGGTCACATAGTGTCTAAGGATGGGATATCCATTGAATCCGAGAGGACATTAGCTCTCCTTTCTCTTCCCCTACCTGCTCACAAAAAAGATTTACAATCATTTCTAGGGCAGATCAACTTTGTGAGGAAGTTCATTCCTAATTGTGCTGGCTTAGTGAAACCTCTAACCCTTATGCTTTAAAAAGATGTGGTCTTCAGATGGACTAAGGAGGGGAAGGATGGTTTTGAAAATATCAAGGAAGAGATTGCCCAGGTGCCTACTCTCATGAACCTGAATTATGAGGACTTTGTCCTCTATGCATATGGAGGAGAGAATAGTATTGTTGTTGCCCTGATCCAACAAAATGAACATGGACTGGAGCAGCCCCTAGCCTTCTCCAGTCAGACCTTGAAGGACTATGAGGTCAGGTATAGCCCCATGGATAAACAGGTATTTTCCATTGTTAGAGCTTTAAAGAAATTTAGATATATGCTAGCAAATAGCCATATGAAAGTTTTAGTTTCTCATCCTAGTGTGAAAGATTATATAATGGGGATTGAGATTAGTGAAAAGAGAGCTAGTTGGGTCACTAAGATCCTAGAATATGATGTGATCATCAAAGCCAATAAGCTGATTAGAGGCAGAGGATTGTGTGAACAACTATCTTAGACATCAATACATGGAGTGAATTCATCCTACCATTTGAATGAGGAGGAACCTACAGCTGAGTCATCAGTTGTAAGTTCTTAGATCGCATATATGGCTAGTTTCCTATCCACTAGTGAGTACCCCTATGGATTGGATAGAACCAAAAGAAGATATTTTAGGTTGTAATCTATCCCTTATGCATTGGTAGATTGTGTTCTCTTCGGGAGAAACTTGGACAGAGTCTTACTGAGATGCATAGAAGAAGATCAGGTTGATAGACTTCTTGGTGAGTTTCATGTTGGACCAGATGGTGGCCATTTCTCTGCTAGAGCTACAAAAATGAAAATAATGAGGGCAGGCTATTTTTGGCCCACATTATTCAATGATGCCCATATGTGGGTAAGAAGATGCAACGAGTTTCTCTCTTTGCTAGAAAGAAAAGACTGGGGGCACTTCCACTTCACCCTATTCAGGCTTATCAACCCTTCTCACAATGGGGATTAGACTTCATCAGCATGATAAATCCTTCTTTGAGTGCTGGTCACAAGTGGGTTTTGACTGCAATGGATTACTTCACCAGGTGGGTTGAAGCAGTCCCACTCAAGGAGGCCAATGAATCATCTATCATGGATTTCTTGGAAGAAATCATGACAAGGTTTGGAACTCCTCATACTATTATTTCTGATAATGTGAAAGCATTTACTAGTTTTAGGATTATTGATTGGGCTCTAAAGTATAATGTGTTTTTAAAGACTTCATCTAACTATTACCCCCAAGGTAATGGGTTGGCTGAGTCCACTAACAAGAACCTAATCAGGATCTTGAAAAGGGCAAATTAGAGGCAATGGCACAATAAAATTAAATTAGCTCTTTGGACTGATATGATCACCTATAAGAGAGCCATTGGGAACTCTCCTTTTGTTCTGGTGTATGGAAGAGAGGTCAGATTGCCTATATCCTTAGAGCTTCCTGCACTAGATTTGGCTCATCAATTAGAGTTGGAAGGAGAACATGCAAGGTCTATCAGAATGGCTGAATTGACTGAATTAGAAGAGAAAAGATAGTCAACCATGATCACATTAGAATAACATCAGATGCAGACCAAAAAGTATTTTGACAAAAAGGCCAGGGTCCAGACCTTCAAATAAGGTGATCTTTTCCTAAAATGGGATGCTGACCGAGCTAAACCCGGAGGCCACACCAAGTTTGATGCACTTTGGAGTGGGCCTTATGTTGTCATTAGCTACAAGAAAGCAAATGCCTTCATTCTTTCAGGGCTGGATGGTGAAGTTCTATCGATCTCAGTGAATGGGACCCATCTCAAACCTTACCATTAAGGTTGGTATGAGATCTTATACATATTGTTTTAGTTGATTTCTATTTTAGGTTTCCATTTCCCTAAGTGCTTTTGCACAGGCTGCATTTTCATTAGGAGAATGCAGGCTTTGTTTCTTTTTGTGGTCTTGTTTTGAGGCATGTTTTAGTTTTTCCAACATGTCTCAGACTTGACTCCATGCCCAATGGATGCTTAAGGCCACTAATCTATTTTTTTAGTAGGAAAACATCCCTGAGAGGTCACCAAAATGCTGACCTATTTTCCTCTGTCCAGAGTCAAATAGTTCACCTTAAAAATATCCTAGACATCCCTTGGAATATGGCCTTGCAAGCCTTAAATCCTCTAATTTCCTTATGCTCTAACTTGCAAAAATCCCTAAGATGCCATCTGGAATCCTTGCAAAAAACCCAAAAAAACCCAGAAATCCTTAATCTTCAAATGTCTTCCTTTGTAGGGATTTCCCATCTTCATACTTAGTCATTTTGGTATGAATATCTTGGTGACATCATCTGGATCTTAGCTAACATCATGAATATTATCTTAATATCCTAGACCTTAGCTAAGGTCCCAATATCCCCTTCATAGTCAGACCTTAGTTAATATTCAGATGTTTTCTAAACATCCAGATCTTAACGAATATCTGGGTCCTTTGTGAATGTGCAGACCCTTGTGAATATGAGGATGATGTCATCCAGACATTCTGCCACTAATATATTATCCTACATCGATAAAGCATCCTGATGATGTCACCTAAATCTCCTCTCAACGGAACTCTTCATGCTGGTGACATCATCAGGATATTCAAGAGGCATCCGAATATTAAGTTGATATCGATGTGGATGAGGATTTCTCCATGTTGCGAAGGTAAATTTGATGAGTGCATATCCAGATATCACATAGCCTGTAGACCAACTAAAGTGACATCACCTTCCTTGTGCACGGCTGCAAGAGGAAGCTATGTGGAGGGCTTAGCGCGCTTCTATAGAGCCCAAATGAAGATGGCCATTTTCCTTCTGCGCGACTCCAGAATTGCGACACGTGTAAAGTGCATCAGGGAAGAAGCTACAACTCAGAATTGTTGACTCCATCGGATGGTAGTGCAACGTCGCAGGAGAATATTTTCTACTAGGGAGGTTATGTGTGTGGCCGCAAAATGATGACATGTGGATATCCATATGCTTGTTGACTGCAACTTTGACTTTGGATTTCTCCTTCATCCTGAGGAATTTCTACATGATCCAAAAGGCAAAAGTGCTTAGAATTTCCTCCTCTTTCATTTGGTGAGCTTTTTTTTGAGGGGGGATATTCTCATTTCAAAATATGATCCCAATTCTACAATCCTGATGTGCACATCTGGATATTAGGATGGTTGTCGACTGAGGATGAATTTGCAGTCTCGGCTGATAAGACACATTAGTGGCTGAATTGAAGTGTTACAGGACTTTCCAGATGTAGATATTTAACATTGATGGTTACATGTAAATGATTCAGTAGTTTGCATTAATGGACCAAAATATCTTTCGGCCACTTATGGATTCAGATATTTTCTACAATGAATTCTTGCAGGCTGACTTTCCTTTTGGCAGAGATATTTTCTGATAGAGCCCATGGGGACAATTTATTGTAACCTAATTAGGTCATTTGGAATTAGATGCTTATATATATGCATGAATGTAAGATGTAAAAAAGGTTGGAAAATAGTTAGTCTTATGCTTCTGTATTCCAAATAGAAGTTTCCTCTACTGTAATTGTGCCTCTTAATCAATACATATGGTGTTTTACTTTTTCATGCTTTTAACTCTGTGTTGTCTCAGAATTGGCTATTGTTTGTCAATGTTTAATTCCTGGCAATCCATTCTTTACCTCTGTTAAAATCTCCATGATCTATGTAGGTTTATCAACTATATTTCTTTATTTGTGCATTTTAGCTCTATGAATGTTCTTTATTCAAACCTGGTGTATCACCTCCCCTTCATTTTTAGTTTTTACTCCCTCTTCCTCTTTTCCTATCAGGTGGATAGATTAGGTTTAGTCTTACAATCATTGAATCTCATATTCAACAAAGGAACCAGCCTCTCTCTAGAGATTCGACCTCCCTATAGGGTCCCACACCTAGAGGTCGTCTCAATGTTTCACTAGATTGTTGGAGCCCTAAAAGCCTTCAACATTGGGTACAAATCTATGTGACAACAGTACCCTTTGTACCCCTTGGCCCCAATGGGATTTATCAATCCCCTCTCAAGGGGTGGTGTACCTAGAAGAGTGTCCCATCACCATTCCCCTCTTGCACCACATTTCCTCCATCATAGTAACCATGGCATTCATATAAGAATCCACATTAATGCATAATAAACTCATAGTTGTAAACAATTCTATCAGCCATACAAATGAATCATGAAGATGATATCACAATATGCATGATCATATCTAAACACACATAGATCCTACAACACATATATTAACTTACAAATCTACAATCACAAGATAGCTTATGCAAACATAGATTCTATGGTTTGTTTGCTGATTTGTTTCTCTCCTCTTCAAATCTGCATACTTCTCTTTCAAATCTGCATACTCCTATTCATAAGTCTGCTAGTCTCTTTTGTTTTACTATTGTGGTTTGAAGATTCAAAGCAGATGTATATATTTCTTCCTTGTTATTGTACTCCTTATATATATATATTCAGATATATCTCCCTTGAAATTGTCTTACTTGGATTATATATATATATATATATATATATCAGAAATATATATATAATTCTAATTCCCAATTATATTTCTCTTTCTTTTGTGTATTCAATTCAAATGTTATATATTTCTTCTTAGATCTCCCTCAAGACATGTCTTCCTTTTATATTTATATCCTCTTCCATAAGAAAAGGACATACCTCTTCATCATTATCTTTTAAATGGTTGTAACCCTTCAAAATAGATCGCTCCTTTCTATAACATAAATTCTTCTCCTTATAAACTGATAGCGACACATCTGCATCCCTTAATATATATGCTCTCTTACTACTTAATCACACTTTCATAAATATTAATCGTTGCATTGGGGTGATCCCACGATAGTGGGTTACAATTTCCTTGAGGAAGGAAAATTGCCCTTGCCTAAAAAAAAGTGACCAGGTTCGATCGAACCCAAAATAGGTTTGATCTAACCTCCCCATTCGATCGAACACTATGTAAGCCCAAGTCAAGTGGAGGGTTCAATTGAACCCCTGGGCGGCCTATTACATGTTTCGTATGATTTTTTTATTTTTAAATAAGGGGGTTTCATCGAACCCCAGTTCGGTTGAATGGGTCGTGGGGGGTTCGTTCGAACCCCCATTCGATCGAACCCCTTTATTTTGCCCTTGCCCCTCTCCACCTGCAATTTTATGTAGATTTTTGGGTTTCGAAGCTCAAGTTGAGGATCAAAATGGAAGCTACTTGACAAAACCATCTGGAGGATTATAGTCCTCGAAACAAGATTTCTATCAAGTATAATTTTAATATATTTTGGTTTTATTATAATTTATTTTTTAGTTTAATTAAACATGGGTTTTTCACCGAAAATCAAGCTCTCTATTCTACACATGTGGAAAATAGTATATTACCGAAAAAAATTATGAAAAATATCTATCCTCTTGGTATTCATGTCCTTGATCCAACAAAAATAAAATGAATTATGATACATACAAAAAAATTTATGCTTTACATAGTACACCTATGTCTAAATTGTAATTAGTTTGACTTCAAAAGTTAATTAAAAGAAAAACATTCAATAAAACATTATGAAACCAAATCCATCCTCTAGATATCGTAGTTAAAAATCTAAATTTGAAAAAATTAGAATTTTATCCTTCATAGAAAAAAAGTTATGTTTTACACAGTACACATCACTCTTTAAAAATGACGTTTACTGTTAAAAACTAGTTATTGAAGGAGATGGAAAAAGAAATACAATTTGATTCCAAAAAGATTAAAAATATATACTTAGAATCTACAGACAAAATGTGACAAATCACTAGTTTACATCATCTTCAAATTCCTCATGGTTTAACAACTATAAGTGTCTGAAAGTGAAGATTTTTTTCAAAATGTTCATTTCAATGTTAACTTTGGCCAAAAAGTGTAACCCACTATTGTGGGATCACCCATTGTCTTTCTCCACTCATCGCTGCTCCTTGATAATTGTTTTGTTAACTGATGCTTATGGTATTATATAATGATCGCTAGATATTTGTAATTGCTGCCTATTAGAAGTCATACTAATCTTGTCCCTTGTTTATTAATGGCAGCCTCAAGATTATTGAGCGTTGCCTATTAATTTGCTTTTCTCTTCTTTTTTTTATTCTTTCATTATATGTAGATGGAGTGCTTATGATAGGGATAAGACTTCTCATTATAATTTGTAATATTTATTTTTATATATAATAATATATCTTATTAATTATTTACATAAATATATTATATTAAAATATTTATATTCGTATTTATATCATTTGTTATTTATATTTATTTATAAATATAATATATTAAAATAAATATATTATATTTAATTATATTAAAATATTTATATAATAATTATTTAATATTATTTATTAAATATATATTCATAATATATCTTTATCGCAATTATCTCTATCACTTAGTTTGACTAAACACCATGTTTACGGAAGCAACTTCACCGTCTTCTATTGTGATGTTTAAATCTTAATTTAACTTTAAACAATGCCTTATTATCGGGTCATCACAGATAGGATGCATATTGCTTCAACTTGAAGAAGTGGCTCTCATTTTGAGAAACCGTCATCCCAAGTGACTAAAGATTGTGAAATTCATTTATCCTAGGTTACTTGAAATGCTTAGATAAGTATCTCACATGAAACCTTTATAGAAAGATTTCCCATGTAATAGAATCCAAGGAAATATTGTGTTTTTTCTCCTCTTGGTGCCACCAGGTGGAAGCATAACTGTGAAGCTACAAGCTAACAGATCGAGCCTTGAGATTAATCTCATATGGTTGCATTCCAAAACACCTCTCCAATTAAAAATCCAATCCTTCACCTTGATCCCATTTCGACAGGTGTAGCCAAAGAAAATCCCTTATGTGGCATGCTGACACATTGTGATCCACGCAACTACTTGATCTCTTGACAAGACTACTCACCCACTCTAGACTTACATGAACTTCGAGAGCATTCTTTGCCTACAACCTAGATAACCTCTTTTGTGATGGTTGAGAGCTACCTACTTGAGAATGGTCTTGATGAGGACGAAACGATCCAAAAGTTTCTACATTAGGTCCACAAGTTGTGGTCCATACCCTCATGCCTTTTCATATTGATGATGCCCCTTAGGTAGAGTACCCTCACTTCTAATCTTCAAAAAACTTCTATTAGGGTCATCCTAATTAGTTTATCAAGTATGGTAGTACTTAAGAGCCATCCTCCTATTGTCTCTCAGATTTGCACCCTTGCTAAGTTGTAAAACTTGGCAATCTGGAGAAACATGGGATGTTTCTAGGTCTGTGGGTCACATGTGATGGAAAGAACCTCCAGAGAAGGCTGACTTCCTAGCTGGTATCACCTAGAATCTACTGGATTTGCAGAGGAAAAGGGAAAAGGAATGCTTTTGAAAATGAAAATTTTAAAACTAGAAAATGTGAAAATAAGGGTGATTCACCAAACTTGATATGGTTAATGAAACTCATACCTGCATACACTTGGCCACAGACAACAGAAACTAAACCTGCACAACCTATCACTGTATGTTTGCAAAAACACTTCACAAAGATGCCTAAATGCATTAAACTCTCTAAAAGGAAGCTAACTTCACAATTTGAAAGCCTTATCACACTTTAAGACACAATTTGCAACCTGCATAAACATAGCTTTTGCAGAAAAGGTATTGAAACATGAGACAAAGTCACAAGGAAATGAAAATACCTCACAAATGACCTGATCAAACACTTGATAATACCCAATTACTACAAAAATAAAAAGGCAAAATCTGACTATTAATGGTATCCAAGGTGTTCTCTGTATTTCATATGCCAAAAAGAGTTACAAAAACATGCTCAAACTGAGTAGGATTGCAAAAAAAATCACTAACTCCAGAATGTACATGGAAAAGAACTCTATACAAAGAGTCAAATGAATGACTATATACTCTCCAAACAGCTGCAATGAGATAAGGATGAGCCACCTCCATTTTCGTGCATCTCATAAATGTACCCAAAATATCTGCTAAAAGTCCTCCAAAATGGGTTTCCAATGCAGAAATAGTCAAGGCATGCCATCACTAATCATAAAAGCTCCATAAAATGTCTTCAAATGCCCTTAAATGCTCTTTAAGGCCACTGAAACAAGTCAAATTTGTGCAATAACTCTTCTCCCTGTTTGTCAACCTCCCCTGCAGCATCATAAATGTCTGATATTTTGCACAATAAATGACATAAATACACATTATTTCTGCATTCAATTAACATTGACTAAGAGGCTTATAATTACACCACTTAGTTAATGTTTTACAATCCAAAATTATTACAAACCTATGCAGAAAATAATGGCATTTAGGACACAAATATTTAATTTCCCGATTTTGCATAATTTAGGGACAAATTAAATATTGTGAAGGAATGACAAAGTAATCGACGAGACTTACTTTGCCATGTGTGGTAAATCTGCCTATTATTGTCCTTTTGCATTTTTATTACAAATGATAAAGTAATTCATAACTTATTACTTTATCATCCGTTTACAACATTTGATCTATTTCTAGACTATGCAAAATCAACACAAAACACCCTTATAGCACCTAGGCAAAAACAACACGACTCCATACATGAAAAAGATCGCCTCCTAATGCATTTGCATCATCACAATGCATTACATGGCTATGTCGACACACCTTATAACTCCATACAATTCATGCATTTCACAATATGCAACATCATGTCTTTACGAAGTCTAATGCAATACATTTTAAACCAACCCTTATGCCTCCCTATACACACTACCATGTCCTTCATATGACATTTTACCCACCTTATGAATATACTATGACATGCCTTAGCGAAATAAGGCTCTCGACCTTGTGTTTCTCATAATACATTTTTGACTTTGGAAAAGACAAAAGGTAGAATCATTCTCTCACAACCACATGTGGACTATCATTAGGTTTTAAAGACTTTTGTAAGTCTTTACCATAGGCTTCAAATGGCTAGCCATAATCTGAGTTTACAAGTAAAAAAAAAAAACCAAAATCACTCATTCGATCATAACAAAATAGGGTTTGAAACCCTAACTCAAATCATTTTGACTTTGCCATTTCGTTGTGAGCTCTGTCAAGCTGCCGCCATACCTGCAAGGGTTCGATGCTTCTCCATTATCCTCTGCCATTTCAATGGCCTTCTCAGGCATTTCTGTTTGGATTTATGACAGGGAAATCAAGGTAAGTAATTTATATGTTTGACTGAGCTATCTTTTTGCCTCTATTCATTGGTTTCTGAGCATTATGGTCGTGGCCTGTCTTTTTTTTATGTATTTCTTCTATTTTCTGGGTAGACCCACCATTGCATTGCTTTTGACAGTGTTTGAGGTCGATCTGGAAGGTCAATTGAGGGAAAACTATGTGATTTTCTACACGAGCATTCGGTAGAAAGAAGGTAAGTCATTTATAATGGCGATCCCTCTTCATTTCCTGAATTTTACTTTGAATTTCGCTGCCAGAGGTTGCAACCTGATATCATTCTGAGTATCTTGTGTTTTTGCAATGACCTTGAAAGTCTTTAATTTACTTCCATATTTGCCATTCTTCTGGCTCAAAATGAGCCCCCAGCTTATGACAAAACTTGTAAAAATGAAATTTTGTGCACTGTGCTAAAAACATAGTTGAAAATCTACATTCTCTAAGTGTTTGCAGTAGTATGAGGCTCAATTTTGAGGTATTTTTGGGTATTTCGTTCTTGAAAAGAGTTGAAAAACTTTAGATTTTTCCCTTTACACTGATGATCTCTTCCTTTTTTTTCTAAGATTACCTGTTCTATTTGCTGCCTGGGGCCACGATTTTGATGGCTCTGAGCATATTTGTTTGAAATGATTTTGAGAAAACCTCATTTTCCTCTGTATCTGCACCTTTTCTTCATTTGACGAGGGTTTCAAAAACTATATATGTTTTTATACTATTTTGAAAAAGCCTATTTTCAGGCTGCAACCACACTCTTTATGCATATGTAGCACTTGTATATGTTTCTGCCCTGCAATCACATTGCTCTTCTTTTGCATCCATGGCTTTTACATATAAAAAAGGCAAATCTATATGGGTTTTCACCATTCTTGAACTGGGTTTTGGTTAAATCTGGTCTATTTCTGAATATTTCTGCTTGAAATGAATTAGCAAACATCATTTTCTCTACTCTGTATACATTTTGAATGCAAAAACCCTTCATTGCAAAGCTTGAGCATATCCTGTAGCTTTCAAAACTGTGGATCCACTTTTCATTTAGCATATCCTATATATATGATGAAATATTGAATACACCAGATCTCTAAAATGTTCAAACACATTCTATCACTGATAATGAAAACACACAGCTATCTTTCTTTTATCTCATAAGGGTTTACAAAACAAAACCCTTCACTGTATATTTGAACCATATATCATGACTCTTGTAGCTACAGATCTTGTATTTTTGTTCTAGAGCAACATAGATATATGTTCATAAACTGTGGGTCTCCATTTGATTTGCATTGTTATTCACATCTAAGGCACCAATTATAGCAGTAACTCTTCATGAGGTCTCATGAAGCTGCATCTTTTGATGAATAACTCCGATTAGTCTCAGTAGCATCAAACTTATGGATTTTCATTTTGCTTCTCATGAATTTTGCATATACATTGTGAAATGTTTATAATCTAGGGTTTTGTAAAGCAAACCCTACACTGTGGATAACACTGCCACTCATATCATTTGGTCTACTGTATACATACCTCATGCTTTTGAATAAACTGCATATAGCTCCTTTGAAATGCTCATGTCGTTGCTTATGACATGACTTTTATAGACCACTGGTATCCTTGATGACTCATGGCGAATGTTGGATAAGCTACGTCCTGTAGCTGTAGCATAACATGATATGGCTGCCCCCTAATTTTTTAGACTGTTGTAGCATATTCTTGAACTTTTGATGATGATTTTGTTGATGAAAAAACACAAAAACCCAATTGGGTATCCCTTTTTGGGAAAAATGCAAACCATGCTGCAAGTACTAGATATATAGGCTTGAGGCCATACTTTCTTCTATTTTGCATGAAGCTATCCACTATATCTGTCACTTGTCCATTATTTAGATATGAGTATGCATGCTTCCTCTTCATTGCCTTCATGGGTGACTTCATTGTATATCTTCATGTCTTGCTTTCCATAACGCTGTCTTGAAGGACTTAACCTAAGGATGTAGCTTTAACTTACCACTGCATCCTTTTCCATAAATGGTAACAATACCTTGGCTACTTGGATAATAGTCGATATAACTATCATGTCATATTTGAATGCAATAATCATGTAATAGTCCCATGTGCTTGTGACAATTCTCTTTATGCATATGATGTTGCATCCTTTATGTTGGACTGTAGATGAATAACTAAGCTCCTCTCTAGCATTTGTAACTTGAGGATTTCATATCCCCACATAAGCAATGTACCTCTGAACTCTTTACTGCACTATAACCTCCTAGCTCTTATTCTCTTTTAAAACAACAATGAGATTCATGTCTCTTAATTATTAGGTTGTTCACTACCTGTTATATGCTTATTCATGACAGGGACGTGTTTGTTCCTGATCAAGCATTCCATGAACATTGTATATGCTTCATATTTAAATGTTAATGATTCATTTAATTATTTCCCTCTACATGTTGTATGTTCTATCTTATTTTCTCTAAATCATACATGTAGGTGTAAGCAATTATTTGAATGCTCCCTGCTCACCGCTGCTCTCCCTATGTATGAATACACTACATTCCATTTGGCATGGATGTACTTTGCTTGCTACTGTCCATTGCCATATGACTATCCTTTTTTCCTTGAATTTGAATAAAGGCTATGATATGTGATACTCAATGACAAACTGTTCTTATGCTGCTCCATCATACTGTATATTCTATCTTCAAGGTATATCCGTCAAGGTATTTCTTGCCATGGCATTATGAATTCTTCCTCTTGACACGTGATAGTGATGATATTGCATTGCTTCCTCATGGTCTTTTTGATGATACAATGGTTTCACTATGGCTATACCACATGGCATTTTATGAAATACTCATTCTCTCTATCTATACTTGTTCATTTAAGGGATATGGAAGCAAATAGACTGTCATCTTCACATGCCTCGACTGCTTTTTTATAACATGATGTTCTATTTGCTATTCCATTATATGCTATGACAGCACTTATCTGCTTTCTGAATATGCTCCTTGAGCTGTGATTTTGCATTTGTTATTTGCTACCCCTTCACTATAATAGAACTATTGTTAATATTCTTTCATTAAGGACTGTAGCACTCCTATGATTGTTCCCTTTCCCTTATTAGTGACTTTCATGACTGTCTTGCGTTTGAATATTTCATATGAAATGTTCTGTAAGGACTATGAGTTGGGCTTAACCCTTGTGCGAGCCACATTTTCTCCACTCATAATATAATTTGATGAATCAAACAAAACATAATTACACCTATATCTGCACATGAAGCAAACTTGTTATAAAATAAATGCATATTTTGGATGTGTTTGATGACTTGATCGTTCTCTAGGACATTCAAGGTATACATTTCTTGTTTAATGCATTTAAGGATCAATTTATACATGCATGGTATCTTGTTCGTGTATGGTGTGGGACCATTCATTGCTTAGAGCATTGCTCTAATGCCATTATTTTTGCCATATGTAGGAACCAGGGACGACATGAAGCTAGGAAGGACAAAGACAACCTGGGGCGACAGGACAACACACCAGAACTAGAACCAGTCATTCTCAGGCAATGACTAGCCTCTAATCTTACATGCACATTACTTATATTTACTTATTCATGTGTATATTATTCTTCTATTTCATTGAATAAGACAGTTAACCTCACGGATTGTGTGAGATAATGAACATTTTACATTCAATAAAGATTATTTATTTTTTGGAAAAGATTTTGGGTAAACCCTTCTTATGTTACATGCACTTGGATAAATGCAGTAAACTAATAAACATAATCTCCTGAATTGTTTCATTTATGCACTTGAACATAATGAGTGAAGGACTAGATGAGATGTACCTTATAAGTTTTGAATCCAAACTCTATCTGAATGAGCCATAGTGAAATTTAGGTAACATCTTTGGCGACATCTGCTATATGTTTGCTTGCTAAACATCAGACGAATTGCTTGAAGCTTAACCATTGGGCATAGAGTAACTGATACATGACAAAAACTTGAAAAAACTTCTTTCCATTGCTGCAACTCACTCCAAATTGCAAACTCTTCTAATCCATCAAGTGCATGGGTATGTTTGGTGACAGTGAACCAACAAAAATCACTGTTACTAATGATATGCATCTACTTGATGGGTTAGAAGGGGATAATCAACAAGCACATGTCCTTAGCAAATTGCTGCAATTTATTACATCTCTGTGAGGAGGACAAGTATGATGTGTGACAGTGAATACATGTATTCACTGTTTCATATGATAGTTGTCTATACATACAACTGTAGTACATTACAATAGTTTCACCTCTTGCACATAACCAGACCCAAGAATAACTAACAACTGTGCAGAAATGCACTTAGGGAAATGAAATTTGCATCTAAACTAGTGTGCAGTAGCACTTATTCAACAACATAAATTTCATGAAATATGTACAAACATGAAAGATCCTACCTCGGAAGCAATGTTTGAGGTGAATCCCATTGAATGAGATTGGCTCAATGTCACCATCCAGCCTGGATAGTTGGAAGGCATTATGTTGTTTGCATTCTAAAATAATATAGGGTCCACTCCAAAAAGCATCGAACTTAGAGTGCTTTCCAGGTTTGCTTTTCAACACATCCCATTTCAGCACTATGTCACCCTCCTGGAATGTTCTTGGAGATGCTCTTTTGTCAAATGACCTCTTCATTTGAGCTTGATGATGCTCTATATTTCTCATGGCATCATTTCTAGCTTCTTCAAGCTCAACTAGTTGAGCTAGCCTTACTGTCATAGGGCCTTCTTCTAGCATGTCCAGCTGATTCACCAAATCAAGTGCTCGTAACTCAAGTGTGATAGGAAGCCTTGCTTCCCTGCCATACACCAACATGAAAGGCGAATGCCCTGTTGACCATTTTGTAGAAATTCTGTCAGCCCATAGTGCTGAATTTAACTGTGTATGCTAGGCTCTCTGGTTGCCCTCCATGGTCTTCTTAATAATTCTGATCAAGTTCTTATTGGTGGATTCCGCTTGGTTGTTGCCTTGCGGATAGTAATTGGAGGATGTATTTAGATAAATGCCATTCTTTACAGCCCAATCAGAGATTCTGAAACCAACAAAAGCAAGGGCATTGTCTGAAATAATGGACTCAGGCACCCCAAATCTGATAACCATCTCTTCATAAAAATTTAGAATAGCAGACTCATTGGACTCTTTAAATGCGACCACTTCAGTCCACTTAATGAAATAATCAGTGGCTATAAGAACCCACTTATGTCCAGCACTGAATGAAGGGTTTATAACCCTAATAAAGTCTAATCCCCACCTCATAAAGGGCTAATCAACTTGAACTGGCTGCAAAGGTAAGGCTGCCAACTTCTCTTTTCCAGCAAATAGAGCACATTCCTTGCATTTTCTAACCCATAAGTGTGCATCCTTAAACAAACTGGGCCAATAATAGCCACCTTTCATCACCTTAAGAGCTGCTGCTCTAGGTCAAAAATGGCCTCCAGCTAACCCCTCATGAAATTCATGCAACACTTTTTCAACTTGGTTAGGTCCAATACATCTCAGCAACACTCAATTGAAATCTTTCCTAAAAAGCAAGCCATTAATGAGCACATAAGGTATGGACTGCAATCTGAAATACCTTCGTTTGGCTCTGTCCAAGCCCTGAGGACACTCACCAATTTGCAAGAAGTGAACCATTTCATGCACCCAATCAGCAACAGGAACTGAAACAACTATTTGTTCTTGATCTTGCAGTGATAGAACAACTTCTTGTTCATGTTCTTCTTTGCTGATAACACCATCAACAAGCTATTTGCACAGCCCTTTTCCCCTGACCAGCTTGGTAACCTTAATGTCCACGTCATATTCCATGACCTTAGTCACCCAACCAGCTCTCTTATCATTGAGATCCTTACTTAGTAGAAATTCCTTCACGCTCGGATGAGAAACCATTAGATTAATCTTATTACTTGACAACATGTGTTTAAACTTCTTCAAACTCCTTATAATAGCAAGCACATGTTTCTCAACAAAAGTGTACCTTAGCTCATAATCTTTCAACGCTTGACTGAAAAAAGCTAAAGGCTACTCCATTTCTAACTCATTTCTCTGTACCAACATAGTAGAAATAGATTCAACATTACCATAAGCATACAAGGTGAAATCCTTAGAAAAATTAGGATTTAGAAGTGTAGGTGCAGCTGCCAAAGCCTCTTTAATAAGCTCAAAACTTCATTTTCCTTCTCTATTCTAGCTGAAAGACATGTTCTTTCTCAACATAGCAGTTAGTGGATTTAACAAATCAACAATATCAGGGATAAACCTCCTGACAAAGTTGATCCTACCAATGAAACTTTGTAGGCCTTTTCTGTGTGCTAGTAAGGGGAGAGCCAAAATTGCACTTATTCTTTCGGGGTCAATGGTGATACCTTGTTTTGACACCACATAACCAAGCAATCTGCCCTCATGGATAGAAAACACACACTTTTTGGGATTAAGTGATATCCCAAACTCCCTACATCTCTCAAAAATCTGCCTTAATTGATTTAGATAATCCTTGGCTTCTTTGGAGAAAATAGTAATGTCGTCAAGGTAGACTAGGACGATCTTGTACATTAGGCCTTGAAAGGCCATATCCATAGCCTTTTGAAAGGTTACTCCAGCATTGGACAAACCAAAAGTCATCTTCTTGTAAGCCATAGTTCCCCATTTTGTGGTGAAGGTTGTTTTATACTGGTCTTCCTCTCTTACTAATATTTGATTGTAATTGGAATAACCATCTAGCAAGGAAAACCTCTCTGATCCTGAGACTACTTGGAGTATCTGCTCCATGGAAGGCAAAGGATGATGATCTTTCAAGGAAGCTCTATTCAAGTCACAAAAGTCTACACACAACCTTATCTCCCTGTTTTTCTTCCTAACCGGCACAAGGTTGGAGACCCATGAGGTGTGCTTAATAGGAAAGATTATGCTACTCCTAATCAACTTGTTTAGTTCTTTTTTCATGAGAGGCTCTAATTTAGGATTCAAGGGCCTTTGCTTTTGCCTAATAGGCTTGGCATCAGGTTCTAGCTCAATAGTATGTTGAGCAAGCTGGGGATCAAATCCTTTTAAATCACCATACTCCCATGCAAAAATGTCACTAAATTCTTGAAAAAGTTGAATAAATGCATGTTTTTCTTTTGTTGTACATACCTTGCCCAGTTTAAGGAGCTTACCCTTGAAGATCTCAAATTCTTCATAGTGATCTTGCTGAACTTGTAGGCTGGACTTGGGTTTTGTAGCTTCATCATCAGTGTTAAAAATGGACTCTAAGGTGACCAAACCCTTTGGCATCTTGTTATTCTTGAGCCGGATGATTTGGTCACCATACTGGTGATGTAGTTTCTCTTGGTTAGCATGAGAAAATTCAGATTCCTCTCTCAAGAAGTTTACAATTTGCTGATCACTATCAAACACCTGCCAATGTGTATTATTATCTAGCACAGCAGGCCTAACAACAATCTTAATATGCTGATTAGTCTTATCGCTACTAATCTCCTTCAGAATGTCATATTCAGCCCCTACTACAACCAACCTATCAACATGTTTATTCTAATTTCTAGGTATGGATATCAAATTGAATGCATCACATCCCTCCAAGAGGTCCCATACTATATGCTTGTAAGACTTAAGCAGATCATTTTTTGTGACATTAAATTTTCTCACCTGATTTACAACCAGTTTGTTGTCGCCATAAACTTTTAAATAGCCAATACCTTTTTGTCTTGCCCATTCCAAACCTTGAATAAGAGCTTCGTATTCAGCCACATTGTTAGTACAGCTGAAACAAAATCTAAAAGTTGAATAGTACCTCTCAGCCTTCGGGGAAACAAGCATGCATCCACCACCGGCACCCATTTTACTCCTTGATCCATAAAAAAATAGCTCCCAGACCTCATTATCTTGCTGCCCATCTTGTTGTTATGCACTTTTTTCAATGTTAGGCATAAATGAATCAACTTCATGCATCATATACACACCCAAACTAGCCTCTTCTAGGTGCTCACACAGATCAACCACTTGAGTTTGATCTGCCCATTCATCAAGAAGGACTTCCGGTATACCTTCAATCTATGTACTACCTTCTTGGACAGCGTGCTACTCCATTTCTAACTCACTTGCAACCAAGTTGGCATTGATGGGGTGTGTAGTGTAAGGCTCAATATGGTCTTTGGCAATGGGTTTTGACTTGATAGTCACCTTAGTGTTGTACCTCATTTTGAACAACATATGAGACCAATCTGAGGACAGGTAACCTCCTATCTTTGCGGTAAAATCCCTTGACAAACAAATGGCAAAATAAGGAGGTAATTCAATGACATATATGTCCTACAGGATAGAGAAATTTGGACAAGCATGTAAAGTTAAACTTAGCCCCTTTATGACACTCACTGTATTAACAACAGTTCCATCTAGCTGAACAACTCCCTTCTCTAATGGCTCATATTCAATACCTAACTTGTCAACGATCTATTTGGGCATGACGAAACTAGTAGCACCTGAGTCAATCATGTTGTTATGGACTAAATGATCACCTATGATCAAGGACACATAAAATGGCGGGGGTTTGGCCTCTGAAGCTTGTTGTTCTACATTTTTTTCCAATGTTATTTGTCAAAACAGCCTTAGACTTATCTATATCAGACTCTTAAGACAGTTTTAAATTTGATAAGGTTGATTGAAGCAAGTCTTTTTGCCCAGGGATACTTAGGGAATCCCACATAGACATGGATACATTCACTTTTTTCATATGCTCAAAGATATTGAAAGTAGATGTACTTGATTTAAGTTGGCTTTTGGAGGCAACCACGTCACCTTGAGTACAAGCTGGCTGAACAAGTGGATTAAGCTACTCCTTGCCTATCAAAGGCTGGCCTTTTGATAAAACTTGCGTTTTCTCAGCATTTGATGGGTTAGAAACACCTTGACCCACATTTGGCACTTGATGCTCATGAGTTTGAACCTTACTAGACTGCTGCCCTTCGTTAATAGCCCTTTTCTTGCTGCTTGTATTAGCTACAACTGAAGAACCAACCTGGTTCATACCACATAATTCCTCTCCTTACCAGTTTAAGATTGTTGTCTCATGTACTTGTTCTTCTTGCTGCTAAACAGGAGGTTCTACAGGCACATTAGACTGCACTGTTGGACTGTTTTGAACCATCATAGCTTGGTTAATCACCCCATTGGCACAGGTATTTTGATTATGGGGTTGGTTACAAGGAAAGCACTAGTCATAGTCTTGGGCCAAATTGTTTTGTGTGGGTACGATCTCCTTCGAGGAACTAGCAACGTTTGGATTGTAGGCCTGATAAGGCCTAGAGTTAAAGGCTTGCCTTGGACCTTGATTATTGGGCTGATAAGGTGGCCTATTTGGCTAATTTTTTTGGTAATTAGACTGAAATGGGGGCTGATAAGGTCTAAAATTTTAACCTTGCTGCCTCTTGAGGTTCACTATCTCATTACCAAAAGATTGCAACAGTCCTTTGATCTCCTGTAACTCAAAGGATTGAGTTTGAGCATTATTCTCTTAGTTATTGGGCTAAGTATTAGGTGTTGGTAATGTTGGTGTAGTGGGTATAATAGCTATAGGAGGCACATGCATTGGCATTGGTGGCTGAATAGAAGGGAATATTGGCAAAGGAGGCCTAGGGGCAATTTTACCAGCCTGTATGAGGTTGTTCTCAGCTCTTATGGCTATAGCATAAGCTTGTGGTAAGGAATCTCCTCCTATAGATTGAATCATGACAGAAATATCATTGTTCAAAGCTCTCAAATAATATAAGAAAGCATGATCAGTAGTAGGCCTTATCGTTGGTGGGATTTTATCCCACGTCTTCTGGAAACGGTGGTTGAAGTCTGACATAACTTCGTGAGGAGCCCTCTTAATCGTAGACAGCTACTCCACCAATGACAGATGGTTTGATTTGTCTTCAAAGAAGCTGCACAACTCCTCTCCCAAATGATCCCATGAATCTATGGAGTTCACCGGTAGGCTTCTGAACCACTACAAAGCCTTCCCTTTGAGGGAAGCTGCTAATAACCTAATTGCAACATTCTCTTGTGTCACATGATGGACAACACATAGGTTTGCAACATCTTTTATGTGTTTAGTCAGAGTAGTATGATCTTCACCTTTAAAATATGGTAAACTTTTCAAGGCAGCTATAGGAACATCATCATGCTAAACTAAATTCAGTGGGCTTCCTTGGTTGAATGCAACAAACGGTTAATTTCTAGCTCCAGGAATCATTGTAACTGGGATTCTTGGGATAGTATGAGTTCCAACAGCAGGAGGAGTAGACTTGGCCCTCCTAGAATAGACACGAGTTTTCTTGGGTTTCTTAGCTATTATCCCTCTTCTCCTAGGTGGGGATAATTGCAAATACTCAAAAGATGAAGAACTACTTCTAGTTTGTATTCTTTTCATAAGCAGAAATACATAGATTTTGCTAAACCAAAGCTCAAAGTCACCAGATATGCAGGTTTTAACCTCTTACAGGTCTGAAAATCACTAGCTGCACATCAAAACCAACAATAAAGGTAGTATTTGACCTATTTATATTTCCACAGTCCCAGCGGGCATGCCAAAAACTATTCTCTCAGATTTGCACCCTTGTTGAGTTGTAAAACATGGGAATCTGGAGAAACATGGGATCTTTCCAGGTCTGTGGGTCACCTGTGATGGAAAGAACCTCTGGAGAAGGCTAGCTTCCTAGCTTGTTATCACCTAGAATCTACTAGATTTGCGGAGGAAAAGCGAAAAGGAATGCTTTTGAAAATGAAAAGTTTAAAATTGGAAAATGTGAAAATAAGGGTGATTCACCAAACTTGATATGGTTAATGAAACTCAGACCTGCATACACTTGGCCACAGACAACAGAAACTAAACCTGCACAACCTATCACTGTATGTTTGCAAAAACACTTCACAAAGAGGCCTAAATGCATTAAACTCTCTAAAAGGAAGCTAACTTCACAATTTGAAAGCCTTATGACACTTTAAGACACAGTTTGCAACCTACATAAACATAGCTTTTATAGAAAAGGTATTGAAACATGAGACAAAGTCACAAGGAAATGGAAATACCACATAAATGACCTGATCAAACATTTGATAATACCTAATTACTGCAAAAATAAGAAGGCAAAATCTGACTATCAATGGTATCCAAGGTGTTCTCTGTATTTCATATGCCAAAAAGAGTTACAAAAACATGCTCAAACTGAGTAGGAATGCAAAGAAATCACTAACTCCAGAATGTACATGGAAAAGAACTCTATACAAAGAGTCAAATGGATGACCATATACTCTCCAAACAGCTGCAATGAGATAAGGATGAGCCACCTCCATTTTCATGCATCTCATAAATGTACCCAAAATATCTGCTAAAAGTCCTCCAAAATGGGTTTCCAATGTAGAAATAGTCAAGGCATGCCATAACTAATCATAAAAGCTCCAGAAAATGTCTTCAAATGCCCTTAAATGCTCTTTAAGGCAACTGAAACAAGTCAAATTTGTGCAATAACTCTTCTCCCTGTTTGTCAACCTCTCCTGCAGCATCATAAATGTCTAATATTATACACAATAAATGGCATAAATACACATTATTTCTGCATTCAATTAACATTGACTAGGAGGCTTATAATTAAACCACTTAGTTAATGTTTTACAATCTAAAATTATTACAAACCTATGCAGAAAATAATCGCATTTAGGACACAAATATTTAATTTCCCAATTTTGCATAATTTAGGGACTAATTAAATATTGTGAAGGAATGACAAAGTAATCGACGAGACTTACTTTGCCATGTGTGGTAAATCTGCCTATTATTGTCCTTTTGCATTTTTATTACAAATGATAAAGTAATTCATAACTTATTACTTTATCGTTCGTTTACAACGTTTGATCTATTTCTAGATTATGCAAAATCAACACAAAACACCCTTATAGCACCTAGGCAAAAACAACATGACTCCATACTTGAAAAAATCGCCTCCTCATGCATTTGCATCATCACAGTGCATTACATGGCTATGTCGACAAACCTTATAACTCCATACAATTCATGCATTTCACAATATGCAACATCATGTCTTTACAAAGTCTAATGCAATACATTTTAAACCGACCCTTATGCCTCCCTATACACACTACCATGTCCTTCATATGATATTTCACCCACCTTATGAATATACTATGACATGCCTTAGCAAAATAAGGCTCTCAACCTTGTGTTTCTCATAATGCATTTTTTACTTTGGAAAAGACAAAAGGCAGAATCATGCTCTCATGACCACATGTGGACTATCATTAGGTTTTAAAGAATTTTGTAAGTCTTTACCACGAGCTTCGAATGGATAGCCATAATTTGAGTTTACAAGTAAAAAAAATGACCAAAATTGCTCATTTGATCATAACAAAATAGGGTTCGAAACCCTAACTCAAATCATTTTGACTTTACCATTTCGCTGTGAGCTCTGTCGAGCTGCCACCATACCTGCAAGGATTCAATTCTTCTCCATTTTCCTCTTCCATTCCAATGGCCTTCTCAGGCATTTCTGTCTAGATTTATGATAGGGAAATCAAGGTAAGTAATTTGTATGTTCGACTGAGCTATCTTTTTGCCTCTATTCACTAGTTTCTGAGAATTATGGCCGCGGCCTGGCCTTTTTTTGATGTATTTCTTCTATTTTCTGGGTAGACCCACCCTTGCATTGCTTTTGATGGTGTTTGCGGTTGGTCTGGAAGGTCAAATGAGGGAAAACTATGTGATTTTCTACACCAGCATCTAGCAAAAAGAAGCTAAGTTGTTTATAATGGTGATCCCTCTTCATTTCCTGAGTTTTACTTTGTATTTCATTGCCAGAGGCCGTGACCTGATATCATTCTGAGTATCTTGTGTTTTTGCAATGACCTTGAAAGTCTTTAATTTACTTCCATATTTTCCATTCTTCTGGCTCAAAACGAGCCCCCAGCTTATGACAAAACTTGTAAAAATGAAATTTTGTGCACTGTGCTAAAAACATAGTAAAAATCTACATTCTCTGAGTGTTTGCAGTAGCACGAGGCTAAATTTTGAGGCATTTCTGGGTATTTTGTTCTTGAAAAGAGTTGAAAAACTTTAGATTTTTCCCTTTACACTGATGATCTCTTCCTTTTTTTCTGAGATTACCTGTTCTATTTGCTGCCTAGGGCCGCAATTTTCATGGTTCTGAGCATATTTGTGTGAAATGAGTTTGAGAAAACCTCATTTTCCTCTATATCTACACCTTTTCTTCATTTGACGAGGGTTTCAAAAACTATATATGTTTTTATACTGTTTTGAAAAAGCCTATTTTCAGGCTGCAGCCACACTCTTTCTGCATATGTAGCACTTGTATATGTTTCTTCCTTGCAATCACATTGCTCTTCTTTTGCATCCGTGGCTTCTACATATAAAAAACGCAAATCTATATGGGTTTTTGCCATTCTTGAACTAGGTTTTGGTTAAATCTAGTCTATTTCTGAATATTTTTGCTTGAAATGAATTAGCAAACTTCATTTTCTCTGTTCTGTATACATTTTGAATGCAAAAACCCTTCATTGCAAAGCTTAAGCATACCATGTAGCTTTCAAAACTATAGATCCACTTTTCATTTAGCATATCCTGTATATATCATGAAATATTGAATACACTAGATCTCTGAAAAGTTCTAACACATTCTGTCACTGATAATGAAAACACACAACTATCTTTCTTTTATCTCATAAGGGTTTACAAAACAAAACCCTTCACTGTATATTTGAACCATATATCATGACTCCTGTAGCTGTAGATCTTGTATTTTTGTTCTAGAACAGCATAGACATATGTTCATAAACTATGGGTTTCCATTTGATTTGCATTGTTATTCACATCTAAGGCACCAATTATAGCAGTAACTCTTCATGAGGTCTCATGAAGCTGTATCTTCTGATGAATAACTCTGATCAGTCTCAGTAGCATCAAACTTATGGATGTTCATTTTGCTTCTCATGACTTGTGTATATACATTGTGAAATGTTTATAATCTAGGGTTTTGTAAAGCAAACCCTACACTGTGGATAACACTACCACTCATATCATTTGGTCTACTGTAGACATACCTCATTCTTTTGAATAAACTGCATATAGCTCCTTTGAAATGCTCTTGTCGTTGCTTATGACATGACTTTTATAGACCACTGGTATCCTTGATGACTCATGGCGAATGTTGGATAAGCTATGTCCCATAGCTGTAGTATAACATGATATGGCTGCCCCCTAATTTTTTAGACTGTTGTAGTATCTTCTTGAACTTTTGATGATGATTTTGTTGATGAAAAAACACAAAAACCCAATTGGGTATCCCTTTTTGGGAAAAATGCAAACCATGCTGCAAGTACTAGATATATAGGCTTGAGGCCATACTTTCTTCTATTTTGCATGAACTTGTCCACTATATCTGTCACTTGTCCATTATTTAGACCTAAGTATGCATGCTTCCTCTTCATTGCCTTCATGGGTAACTGCATTGTATATCTTCATGTCTTGGCTTTGCATAACGCTATCTTGAAGGACTTAACCTAAGGATGTAGCTTTTATTTACCACTGTATCTTTTTCCATACATGGTAACAATACCTTGGCTGCTTGGACAATAGTCGATATAACTATCATGTCATATTTGAATGCAATATTCACTGTAATAGTCCCATGTGCTTGTGACAAGTCTCTTTATGCATATGATGTTGCATCCTTTATGTTGGACTGTAGATGAATAATTGAGCTCCTCTCTGCCATTTGTAACTTGAGGATTTCATATCCCCACATAAGCAATGTACCTCTAAACTCTTTACTGCACTATGACCTCTTAGCTCTTATTCTCTTTTAAAACAACAATGATATTCATGTCTCTTAATTATTAGGCTGTTCACTGCCTATTATATGCTTATTCATGGCAGGGACATGTTTGTTCCTGATTAAGCATTCCATGAACATTGTATATGCTTCATATTTAAATGTTAATGATTCATTTAATTGTTTACCTCTACATGTTGTATGTTCTATCTTATTTTCTCTAAATCATACATGTAGGTGTAAGCAATTATTTGAATGCTCCCTACTCACTGCTGCTCTCCCTGTGTATGAATACACTACATTCCATTTGGCATGGGTGTACTTTGCTTGCTGTTGTCCATTGCCATATGATTGTCCTTTTTGACTTGAACTTGAATAAAGGCTATGATATGTGATACTCATGACAAACTATTCTTATGTTGCTCCATCATACTGTATATTCTATCTTCAAGGTATATCCGTCAAGGTATTTCCTGCCATGGCATTCTGAATTCTTCCTCTTGACACGTGACAGTGATGATATTGCATTGCTTCCTCATGGTCTTTTTGATGATACAATGGATTCACTATGGCTATACCACATGGAATTTTATGAAATAGACATTCTCTTCATCTGTACTTGTTCATTTAAGGGATATGACAGAAAACAAACTGTCATCTTCACATGCCTCAGTTGCTTTTTTATAACATGATGTTCTATTTGTTGTTCCATTATATGCTATGACAACACTTATCTGCTTTCTGAATATGTTCCTTGAGTTGTGCTTTTGCATTTGTTATTTGCTGCCCCTTCACTATAATAGAACTATTGTTAATATTCTTTCATTAAGGACTGTAGCACTCATATGACTGCTCCCTATCCCTTATTAGTGACTTTCATGAATATCTTGCATTTGTATATTTCATATGAAATGTTCTATAAGGACTATGAGCTGGGCTCAACCCTTGTGGGAACCACATTTTCTCCACTCATAATATAATTTGATGAATCAAATAGAAACACAATTACACCTGTATCTACACATGAAGCAAACTTGTTAGAAAATAAATGCATATTTTGGATGTGTTTGATGACTTGATCGTTCTCTAGGACATTCAAGGTATACATTTCTTGTTTAATGCATTTGAGGATCCGTTTATACATGCATGGTATCTTGTTCATGTATGGTGTGGGACCATTCATTGCTTAGAGCATTGCTCTAATGCCACTATTTTTGCCAGATGCAGGAACCAAGGATGACATGAAGCTATTAAGGACAAAGACAACCTGGGGCAACAGGACAACACACTAGAACTAGAACCAGTCATTCTCAGGCAATGGCTGGCCTCTAACCTTACATGCACATTACTTATATTTACGTATTCATGTATAGATTGTTCTTCTATTTCATTGAATAAGACAGTTAACCTCACGGCTTGTGTGAGATATTGAACATTTTACATTCAATAAAGATTATTTATTTTTTGGAAAAGATTTTGGATAAACCCTTCTTATGTTACATGCACTTGGATAAATGCAGTAAACTAATAAACATAATCTCCTGAATTATTTCATTTATGCACTTGAATGTAACGTGTGAAGGACTAGATGAGATGTGCCTTATAAGTTTTGAATCAAAACTCTACCTGAATGAGCCGTAGTGAAATTTAGGTAACACCTCCTTCACAAGCAAGTTGCATGGATTAGAAGATACACATTTGTCTAATCACATAACATACAAATATACTACACACCAAACACTAGCAAACACATAACCCATAGCTTCTAGTGCTACAATTCAGGCACTATGATAGCAAATATAATGCATAAACTTTCATCCAAGACATTAACAATAAACAAATGAATGAACAAATTTTTTGCAATCCAATTGTGACACAAACATGCCACAAAGCAGGCTTATACACTAGAGATTGTTTGACACAACACAATGACACTCATAGCACAAAGTACGAATCCACATGTGGAAGACTTGCACATTGTTGTGTGATGACCTCATCATGATGACCATACAAGAGCATAAAGTTTCCTCTAATTGCGATAAAAGGGTACAAGATTACAATCCCCATCTCTCACAAATGAATAAGACATAATGTAATGTCCCCTTCCTAAGCCAGGTATCTTGGTGACAGTTACCCTATACTTTGGGTTCCTATAGGCTAATGAAGTTAGTTAGGGAACTCCATAGTTCTTGGAGATAGGTCAAAACAACTTATGTAGACTTCCTCCTTGTGGCATGGGCTTAGTTTGCAGAGAGGTCCGCGGTGACACTTTTCAAAGCATTTTCGAACACCTGGTCCGTGCTCCATATTTCTTGGAGCTCACATCTATTTTTAGAAAGTCACCGTTTGGGCACCGACATCGTCCCTTGGTGTATGCTTCATTTTGGTAGACTCAGTTTAGTATTTTGATGTCTTCACAATACTTTCTACAAGGTAGGAGTTATTTTAAATTAGATGCTTAAGTTATAAAGTGTTTAATTTAAAATAAAGTGTTTTTATTCCCTCTTGGTATGGGCGCCCAAGGTATAAGTGAAAGTTTATTTTAAAAACCAATGTATTTTCATAAGTGTGGTGTTCAAAAGGGAGACATAAGGGATTTTAATAAAAAGTAAATATTTTTATTTTCCCAAGGAGGGCGTGGTTTTTTGGTGAAGGATAAAAAGGCTTTTTTGGAGCTCATTTGTTTTATGCATTGATGTTGAAGGAATGTTATGCTACTGGTTTTTATCCAAGAAATTTGTGAGGACGAAAACCCTCATAGAGAATATCATCCTCAGTGGTGAAAGATCCTCCCGAGTTGATTTGTAGGTGGTTTCATTAAGGAACTATGCTTGAGCTTCATTGTATTGATTTGCAGTTAGTCATAGAGAGTTTTGAAGGGCAAAATATTAAGATTCTTCAAATAATATTTTAAGGAGGGATTGAAGGGATAGTTTAGTGAATTTGGTTGCATATTTGAAGTGTTTAAATACATATTTTGGTGTATTTCCTAGCTGCACCTCTTCCCAGGGTAGGCCGTACAAGTTTGTAGTTGTTGGGATTGTTTTGTGCAAAGTACTTACCACTTCCTGAGTCATTGAAGCATTGCAATAGGGCACTAAGGTATGAGGAGTGAGTTTCCATTATATTTTAGGGTTTAGAGCAGCCTTCAACAGTGAAAGAACATTCCTTGGCAGGCAGTACAATTGTCCCAGCTGGGCATGAGGGTTTTCTACCTAACCTGCCTAGTTTTTTGAGGAGTTTGAGAATGTTTGGAGGTGCCTTGGTCTCTTGTGTTACTGTTTGGAAACTTGGTGCTTTTTGTCCTCAAAATCAGTTGTGCTCATTTTGTAGGACGACCCCTATGGAACTTGTCCGTTTCGTAGCCTACATTCTAAGCATGCATTTTGAGGCAAGATACTTTGACCTCATGCATGGTCATCTGACACTTAAGAGTGGCTTGTAACGTTTCCCTAAGTCAGTTCCTCAAAATCCATGAAACTTGGATAGGTTGCAAGTTCGTCGAAATCTCATTTTTGACCTTCTTAGGGGTGTTAGAAAATTTGTGATAGCAAGCATGCACGGGCAGTTAAAAAGCCGGCTCCAGCATGTGCCTTGTTCCTTGAATATGCAAGGGTAGTCAAAACAACCGCCTGGACATATCCTTTTCCTAAACTTGCAAGGGTGGTCGTTTTGCCTGCCCATGCATGTTTCATTAGTCTAACTTTAACCAGCATGAGCCGTCATTTTGACCGCCCATTCAGGTGTTTTCATTTTTGCTTTTTTCATGCAAGGGTGGCGAAATTCGCCACCCAAGCATCTCCATGTTAACTCAAGTGAATTAATGGCACTTGTGCGAAATTATAATACGGCTCTTTTGATACTTTTTAATCACTTATGTTTGTTATTTTTACTTATCTTTTCTCCTTGCGATTTCTTCTAGTGTTTTGGGATAAGATGTAAATGGTTTATGTTTTTATAGAATCATTGTTAGATTCTTTGTTTTCATTTAAAGATGATGTCATTTTTTTTCTTAACCTGGGTTTGCATTTTGTTTTAGTTTTTATTTTCATTTTCTTTTAAATGTCTGGTTGCATGAATCGCCGTCAGTTTTTTATGGAATCCTAGTTCATTTTTAAGTTTAGGTTGTGTGTTATGTCATTCTTGTTAAATTGTTCAATTTTTGTGTTTTGGTTTCTTCTTTTGAGTGTGTATGGGTGGCAGATTTCGGCCACCCATATTTGATCTACCCACTCTACTCATGTGCATGGGCGATGATTTTCACCGCCAATGCACATGGTGTTTTTCTACTAGATGCATGGGAGGTGAAAACCACCGCCGATGCCATTTTTACTTCATTTTTTAAAAACATACCCAAGTGTAAGAGCGGTCATTTCGGCCACCCTTACATGGAGATCTTCAAGATACATGCAAAAGCGGTAAATACCATTGCTTATACCTTTGCTCAGTTTCCACCAATATGTATGAGTGGTCATTTTGATTGCTCTTACATCGAAAATGAAATATACCTACATGCAGGAGTAGTCAAAATGACCGCCTGTACATGATTCCCTGAAATCTCTTAACTTTGGAAAATTTTGAAGAATGATGCCTTTAGCTCGCTTTCACCTAATTTCTCGACTTGCGCACACTCTAGCCCTTTTAAGCTCGTCCCTGTGAACATGGTCAACATTACACAGTTTTCCCAAAATACCAATTTTTCCCCTAACTGCGAGATCATGACTTTTTTGCAGTTTCTGCAAGCAACAGTTGTTGTCAACACCAGTTTCAGTGATTCCTTCAAAAGCAGATGTCTGAGCCATTTCTATCCAAAGCTAAGACAATGATGTGACACTTTTGCATAGGCCTGAAGAGTTCCCATGTACCCTCATAGCTGAAAATAACAAGTTTCTTCCTGCAGAAGAGATGGTCGATGCCTTTGAAAAGATGATCTAGAAGAACTTTGAAGATGAAGCATTTTCAATTGCTTCAATGGATAAACTCCAAGATTACCATTCAACCTTTGAGAATTTAAAAGATAACCTTAGAAAGCATGAAAAGGTGATAAAGGTGGTGAAAGATTGTCAAAGCTCATGTTATTTCAGACAATACAGTTGGATCAGACATTTATGAGATGGAAGCAATAAAGGCCATGTATCACAATTTTCTGAAGAAGAATGATAGTGGAAGCTGATATTCTTTCTTCAGTACCTTAGTTTATTTTTCCTAATTTTTGTATATGTAATTTGTAATCAATTTTGGACATATCCATATGTATTTTTCTAAAATGTAATTACATGTGGAACAAAGGAAGTCCTAAGTCAAAAAGGACTCTTTTGTTGAATAAGTCAAAGTAGTTAGACTTTTTCCTAGATTAGCTCAAGGCCCCTCACTATAAATAAAGAGGGCCTCTATTGTAATTCGCATCTTTAATCTTATGCATCGAAGCACTGCCCAAATTGAGACTCAACTTTGAGACTTTGTGTTCAAATTGCACAATCAATTCCAATCAATAAAGAAGACAAGTTTTGATATCAAACTTTGTGTTGAATTGAATTTGTATTAGTGAGGATGTACATATGACATTTTTACTGATTTCTCTTGTTGATTGATTGGATAAAGTGGTGTTTGGTTATCATAATTGGAGGACGTTCGAGATAAATTATATAAACTTTGTGTTATATTATTTCCTTGAATCTATGTGTGTTGAAAGAGTTTCTTGGTGGAGAATTATAAAGACTTTGAGCTTGTAGTTGTTCACTTTGTATATGAATCGTGTTGAGAACTTGTAGACTTTGTGCTATAATTTTCAATCACATTTGCGTAGATCAGTGGTATTGCTAGTGGACAGACTTTGTGCTCCAACTGGTGATACAGTTACTTTTAAAATCTTTCTGGGGATAATTTGAAGACTTTGTGCTTGAGATTTTTCACTTGGTTCGTGAATCTTTTTGTGAAGTGAGTTGGAAGACTTTGTGCTTCAACTTACATCATTGGTTACTATAAAACTCTCATTGGAGGGAGTGAAAAGATTTTGTGCTTCTGCGTGTCTTCCGGTCTCTTATCACATATGTATACTGGTACTCTTTGATTATTCACATGTTAATCAAGAATATTGGTGATTACTGTTTAGGTTAATATTAGAAGTGTAGAAGCATTATAAATATTACCGTGAAACATTGTAAATATCTTTCCTAAAAGAAGAGAAAAGGATGAATGTAACAGACCCCCTACATGGTTAGAGCTAGGGTAAATATTATTAGCTTAAAGTAGTGTAATTTTGTTTTGACAAACTGTAAGAAGGGAGCCTCCCCTTGCTGAGAGCAGAGACTTTGTATCATAATAGCTATGGATGATATAACCATTTTTCCATCAGTGAGTTGATGACAAAATATTCACCCAACAGTTTTTTGGCGACTCTACTAGGGACCGAACGCGCAACCAAGAGCCTCTTGCCTTTGGTTGAAGCATACAGGCCTCATCTTTTGTAATATATTTTTGTTATATTTGCTCTATTGTTTGTTAAACTTTTATCAAGGAATATGGTTGTCCCAAGTCCATGGGGAAATGCCTTTGGGCCGTTGAAGTTGACTCAGCCTCTACTTGAACTACCTCAGGGTTCATGCAAGAACTTTCCCAAGTTCTATGGGGATGGTAAACAACATCTAGATGAGCACATTGCGGCTTTCTACAGTGCATGTGGTGTTCTCGAACTTGAGTATGAAGATGTTTCTATGAGACTGTTTGTAAAAACACTCCAAGGTGTTGCAGCTGATTGATTCTTTCACCTCGCACTTGGAACTATCACTGGATGGAATACACTTCAAACTTAGTTCAAAGCCAGATTCAAGCTAGCAGAAGATGCTTAGGCCTTGTTGGCCCAACTTACTCAAATGAAAAAGGAATCGCATGAGCCCATGCATGATTTCGTGGCAAAGTTCAATAAGCTAAAGAACAAGATCCCAACTATTTCTCAACCTACAGATGAGAACCTAAAATGCTTCTTCATCAATTCACAGTTGCCAGAAGTAAGTTTTCTTTTACAAAGAGCAGCACCAGCTGATCTTGCAATTGTTCAAAGTTTGGTAGTTTAAATGGAGGATGATTTGATCTTGGCGAGAAAGTTGAAGAAGGATTCTATTAGGCCTAATGAGCAGCCCCCTTTGGCTTTATCTTCTACAAGCAATATGGATCCTATAGTGCAAAAGTTGGTTGATGCGCTGTTAGCTCTAAAAAAAATAGATGTCACAAAGTTTGTCCATTCCCCTCTACAAGGACATTCCAAGGAGGGTGTTCCCAAATACTCTAAATTACTAAGGCAATGCTTCAAGGGATCAGAATCAAAATAGGTTTCCTCCACCACAAGGACTACTTGCTTTATAGGCACCACCTGTGGATGCAGTAATCTTCTACTATGAATCAGTGCAAGATAATCTTTTTCAATTAGAATATGATCAAGGAGAAGATGATGCTAATCTTTTCATGGAAGGTGAAGAGCAGTTAGTTGGCAACTCTACCATCAGGTTCCTGAACTTGGAATATGAGATGGAACAAAAAGTTACATTTGGTGAATCTTATGTTGTTTTCACATGGTCACATGATCAATCAAATCATAAAGATGTGACTGGTGACAAACAAGTAAGTGCATCAGATACTCTTACTTCATCCTCTGTTCCTAAGACTAGTACCCCTAATGTAAAACCTCAAGATGAGAGTTTTGTGTCTTCTGTAGCTAGTCCATATCAGCTTGTTGATATTATAGGATCATGCTGAGGAGACAAAGATTCAAATGTCTGAGGCAAGAATACCTGTTAAGGGTATTATGCAGAAGGTTCATCTTGAAAGGGAAGCCAAGTACACAGTGACAAAGTCTGAGGATCCAAAAGCTCATATTCTCTTTGAGTTTTCAGATATAGATACTTCTTCTTGATCTCTAATGAAGATCCTAAGTTATTGGATAGTGTTTCAAATGGAGGTCTAGAAACAAATGGATCATTCTCTTCAAGCGAAGGGATTTTGCAGCTGAAAGGAAATACAATTTCTAAAGGATTGGTTTCCCCGGAGAAACTTTTTGATAAACATTATTGCTTTGTCAAACGACGACGACAGTTGGAACCGAATTCATTAGCAAGAGCGGGACAATTCAATCTGGATGCAGAAGAAGATCCCAGAAAGTCAAACATTGGGAAATGTTACTCATTCAATAGTAAAAAAAGGGGGGGATGGAACATTTTTCTGCTACCTCATAGCAGACATCATCTGAAGCTTTTCTTAAAGTGAAGCGATAGATAAGTTCGTGTATTTTTGTATAGTTTTTGTGTCTTTTTATTTTTAATCTTTTTATGTTTTTGGTGTCTTTTTGAGTTTTTGTTTTGTTTGCTTGACTCTATGGCCCAATGGCATGGATGAAGGCACTTAGAGACTGGAATTCTTCTCCCTTTGATCATTTCAAAGAATGATCAAAGGAAGCTCCACAGTTAGAGTTAGTTGTAGTCCTCAAAATTAGCTGTGCTCATTTTGTAGGACAACCCCTACGAAACTTTGTCCATTCCATAGCCTACACTCTAAGCATGCATTTCGAGGAAAGATACTTCAACCTCATGCATGGTCATCTGACACTTAAGAGTGGCTTGTAACATTTCCCTAAGTCAGTTCCTCAAAATCCGTGAAACTTGGCTAGGTTGCAGGTTCATCGAAATCTCATTTTTGACCTTCTTAGGGGTGTTAGAAAATTTTTGATAGCAAGCATGTACAGGTGGTTAAAAAGCCTGCTCCTGCATGTGCCTTGTTCCTCCAATATGCAAGGGCGGTCAAAACAACTGCCCAAACATATCATTTTCCTAAACTTGCAAGGGCGGTTGTTTTGTCTGCCCATGCATGTTTCATTGGTCTAACTTTAACCTGCATGAGCGGTCATTTTGACCGCCCATGCAAGTGTTTTCATTTTTGCTTTTGTCATGCAAGGGTGGAGAAATTCGCCGCCCGAGCATCTTAGTGTTAACTCAAGTGCATTAATGGCACTTGTGCGAAATTTTAATACGGCTCTTTTGATACTTTTTAATCACTTATGTTTGTTATTTTTACTTATCTTTTCTCCCTGCGATTTCTTCTGGTGTTTTGGGATAAGATGTAAATGGTTTGTGTTTTTATAGAATCGTTGTTAGATTCTTTGTTTTCCATTTAAAGATGATATCATTTTTTATTAACCAGGGTTTGCATTTTGTTTTAGTTTTCATTTTCATTTTCTTTTAAATGTCTGGTCGCCTGAATTGCCGCCGGTTTTTTATGGAATCCTATTTCATTTTTAAGTTTAGGTTGTGTGTTATGTTGTTCTTGTTAAATTGTCTAGTTTTCGTGTTTTGGTTTCTTCTTTTGAGTGTGTATGGGTGGCGCATTTGGGCCGCCCATATTTGATCTACCCACTCTACTCATGTGCATGGGTGGTGATTTTCACTGCCGATGCACATGGTGTTTTTCTACTAGATGCATGGACAGTGAAAACCACTGCCCATGCCATTTTTACTTCATTTTTTTAAAACATACCCAAGTGTAAGAGTAGTCATTTCGGATGCCCTTACACGGAGATCTTCAAGATACATGCAAAAGCGGTAAATACCACCGCTTATACCTTTGCTCAGTTTCCACCAATATGTATGAGCAGTCATTTTGATTGCTCTTACATCAAAAATGAAATATACCTACATGCAGGAGTGGTCAAAATGACTGCTCGTACATGATTCCCCGAAATCTCTTAACTCTAGAAATTTTTTAAGAATGATGCCTTTAGACCACTTTCGCCTGATTTCTCGACTTGCGCGCACTCTAGCCCTTTTAAGCTCGTCCTTGTGAACATCGTCAACATTACACAGTTTTCTCAAAATGCCAATTTTTCCCCTAACTGCGAGATCATGACTTTTTTGTAGTTTCTGCAAGCGACCACTGTTGTCAACACGAGTTTTAGTGATTCCTTCAAAAGCCGATGTCTGAGCCATCTCCATCCAAAGCTAAGACAGTGATGTGACACTTTTGCATAGGCTTGAAGAGTTCCCATGTACCCTCGCAGTTAAAAATCACAAGTTTCTTCCTGCAGAAGAGATGGTCGATTTCTTCGAAAAGATGATCTAGAAGAACTTTGAAGATGAAGCATTTTCAATTGCTTCAATGAATAAACTCCAAGATTACCATTCAACCTTTGAGAATTTAAAAGATAACCTTGGAAAGCATGAAAAGGAGATAAAGGTGGTGAAAGATCGTCAAAGCTCATGTTGTTTCAGACAATATAGTTGGATCGAACATTTATGAGATGGAAGCGGTAAAGGCCATGTATCACAATTTTCTGAAGAAGAATGATACTGGCAATTGATATTCTTTCTTTAGTACCTTAGTTTATTTTTCCTAATTTTTGTATATGTAATTTGTAATCAATTTTGGACATATCCATGTGTATTTTTCTAAAATGTAATTACATGTGGAACAAAGGAAGTCCTAAGTTAAAAAGGACTCTTTTGTTGAATAAGTCAAAGTAGTTAGACTTTTTCCTAGATTAGCTCAAGGCCCCTCACTATAAATAAAGAGGGCCTCTATTTGTAATTGGCATCTTTAATCTTATGCATCGAGTGCTGTCCAAATTGAGACTCAACTTTGAGACTTTGTGTTCAAATTGCACAATCAATTCCATTCAATAAAGAAGACAAGTTTTGATATCAAACTTTGTGTTGAATCGAATTTGTATTAGTGAGGATGTACATATGGCATTTTTGTTGATTTCTCTTGTTGATTGATTGGATAAAGTGGTGTTTGGTTATCATGATTGGAGGACGTTTGAGATAAATTATATAAACTTTGTGTTATATTATTTCCTTGAATCTATGTGTGTTGAAAGAGTTTCTTGGTGGAGAATTATAAAGACTTTGAGCTTATAGTTGTTCACTTTGTATATGAATCGTGTTGAGAACTTGTAGACTTTGTGCTATAATTTTCAATCACATTCACATAGATCAATGGTATTGCTAGTGGACAGACTTTGTGCTCCAACTGGTGATACAGTTACTTTTAAAATATTTCTGGGGATAATTTGAAGACTTTGTGCTTGAGATTATTCACTTGGTTCGTGAATCTTTTTGTGAAGTGAGTTGGAACACTTTGTGCTTCAACTTACATCATTGTTTACTATAAAACTCTCATTGAAGGCAGCAAAAAGACTTTGTGCTTCTATGTGTCTTTCGTTCTCTTATCACATATGTATACTGGTACTCTTTGATTATTCACATGTTAATCAAGAATATTGGTGATTACTATTTAGGTTAATATTAGAAGTGTAGAAGCATTATTGAATATTACCGTGAAACATTGTAAACATCTTTTCTAAAAGAAGAGAAAAGGATGAATGTGACACACCCCCTACATGGTTAGAGCTAGAGTAAATATTGTTAGCTTAAAGTAGTGTAATTTTGTTTTGACAAACTGTAAGAAGGGAGCCTCCCCTTTTTGAGAGGAGAGACTTTGTCTCATCATAGCTGTGGCTGATATAACCATTTTTCCCTCAGTGAGTTGATGACAAAATATTCACCCAATAGTGCTGGAGGAGCTAGGGTTTAGAGTTTTTTTATTTTGATCTACACTTCCAGTTTGCTATTTGGAGTATTTTAGCAAGCCCGATTACGACATTTTATGGGTATGTTTATATTGTTGTTATAAGTGTTATTTGCCATCTGGGTATTTGTCAAAATGCTTCTATTTGTTGTACATAGACTTGTGATGAATTATTAATATTAATGGCATCATTCCTATATTCCAAACTATGATAAAACTATGCATTTCTAATCACTATATTAGCTGGTTGCTTCCTTAAACTTTCAAAAAAAGGTAGGGTGTATATTACACATAAATGAGAACAAATCCTAGTTTGTTAGTCTAGAGAAACCTGAGCATCATTCCATCCCATAAAACCAATCAAGAACACAATCACACATCCTAAACAATGTGGAAATGACATCCTAAACAAAAAGAATGTCCAACTGGGAGATCAAATGGTAAGTTGAGTCACTATTTCGACCTAGTCTTGCCAGAGACTATTCATTTCCTCTTGAGGCATGAACTCTAATAGAAAAGGAAGCATAACTCACAAAGGACATAAAATAGCACCAAACCAAGATGATCGACATTCAAGACAAACCCTAGGGAACAAATTTCATTTATGATTTTTTCATAATAGTCAACAACTACCCTTGTCCCAAGATCACCCCTTTTCGACCAATTTGCCCCTCCTGCTAGTCTATAATTGCCTAGGCAATTTGGTAGTCACCCCTGGCTCTCCTAGGGTTTCCCCTTTCATCAGTAGAATTTCCCCCTAATAAAACAAGTGATTCTAGACTGCTAGGATGCCTTGTTCTCAATGATTGGATCTCTGTTTTAGATTTTGAAGAAGGCATAAGATTCCCTACAAGCCTACTATCTAAAATGACATCAAAACCCAAGTTGACAACCTTAAAAACAAGTACAAGGAACTAAAGTTGAAAACTAAAGCATTGTTAAGTCAAGGCAAGCTAAGAAAGTTGAACACCAAATATGCCATAGCATCCTCATTTTATGAGTTGATGTAAAATGCTATGAACTAATGGCTTCACTAAAGCTTAGGGTTCAATTTACCATATTTAACATCCATGAAAATATAAATTCATTTTAAACAAGATTTAGTACTATTCATAAGCCAACATGCCCTTTTCATCCAATGCAACAAAAGCATATATGAACAACCTTAACTCTAAACATAGACTAATTGCACAACATCATACTAGTGATTCTACCTTGATCATGGCATCAACTATAAAGCATAACACAAACAACAAGTCTCATTTCAATTTCCAATGCAACTATGCCTACACATCTTAGAATCAAGACTATTCACATCATAATAAATCCCTCACAAACAAGATGAGGTAGGAAATCCATTACCAATACAACATATACACAATTCATTGCAATGGTCCTCATCCCAAACATGGATGGTTTAATATCAATACATCACAGTTCAATGATAAACAAATTAGAATTTAAATCTAGGATCATGAGATCCCACTTTACAACTTTTGCAAGAATCCCAAAAATGAAAATCTACAACTATCAAGATGCCACAAGAGCCTTACACACCCTCCAATGCACATCTCCAATAATCCATTGGCCCTAATAGTGATCAACTTCATGCAACCATGTGGGACCCTGAGGCCCACCCCTTTGAACTAGGAGGCCACCGACTAGGTAATCCAACAACACTCACACAAAACAAGGGTTAAACAATCACACATACTTGTTATCACCTAAAATTGCACCCTTTTGTTGGAGCTTTGATAGTCTCAACAATTTTAGAGTAACATGGGATTGGTCTCAAGGTGTGGGACCTTGCAATTGAGACCAAACCTCCAGAGAAGGATAGTTCCTCTTTTTGATGTTAAGGCTCAAAGAATTAAACTAAATATAGTGTTGCTTTTACCGGGAGAAAAGGGATAGAAGGAATGAAGAAAAGAAAATAGTGATGCACCAAATTTAGGATGTTTAGCTAGAACTGACATAACACATTAGTGATTTCAAAGGCTGAATAGACTGACACAGACTCATACAATCTTTAGCAGAGGCCAAAACAAAATGCTGAAACTTATAAAGGGACCATTTTATCTACAGAATAAATGAGCAACATTCAAACAGATAGAGAGTAGAAGATAATGAGAGAGGCAAAATCAATTGCTTGTATTAATCACAAAGGTCAAATAACCATTACAAAAGATAGATGATTTGTTAAAGAAAAAGTAGACATAGAATAGCCATTTACATTCATTGGCAAACCACACTCGGAGACAACGAAGGCTTAGCTTCAAGCACAACGTATCAAATCTGACTGTTCTTGCAAATGTACTACAAGGTTTGTGACAACAAATTATCTGGCCAGCATAATAGTCCAGAAGAACAACTGACCTCTAATACATCTTTTACATATGCATATATAGATTTTACAAAATATTGTGCAGTTACAAGCGCTAAATTCTGGTCAATCGATTTGATTTATGCGTCCATGCTGAATTCAATTTTGGCCCATGGCCCTGTCATAAGATTTGTAGAATTTGAGGAACACCCATGCCCTGGTGCTGATTTGTCCTTAAAAGGACATGTATAAGCATGGGTTACAAGGACACTTCATTTGATTCATTAAATTATGTCCTTTTGCATTGAAGCCTCTCCATTGTTTCAGCTACCTGGATGGCCTTGCCCTGCAACAATGGAATCACCTAGAAGCATGTCTTAAGGCACCTAGAAAAGTCACACCTTTTAAAAGCCTTTTACAATACTTCAAAATATTTTAAACTTACTTTAAAATATTTTAAAGCAATACATTATACTACATGCTTTAACCTTACATTAATTTTCACTTTTCTGGCCTTTATTTTGCCTTATCAGCAAAATCTCCATTTTGTGAACCACTTAGCTTTTTCTTTTGCCTTATCGGAAAAATCTTCATTTTGAGAACTAGGATCTCTCTTTTGCTCTTCAGGCCTCTTAGTCTTCTTCCTTTCCTTATCAACGAACTTTCATTTCTATGAACCACTTAGCTTCCTTTGTCTTTTTCTGCTTTTCTTGCTCATCTTTTCCTTCTCTATCGACAAAATATTAGTTTCGCGAACTTGGCCTGTGTCCTTGCTTTTCGCCTTATCCATGATCTTTCACGTTCACGAACTTTCCTTGCCTTTCTTCTTTATCTCTACTCCCTTTAGTCGGCAAAAATCCACCTTGGTGAGCCATACTTGCCTTCGCTTTTTGCCTTTCATTTTGCCTTATTGGCAAATCCTCTTCTCTGCAAACTTGGCTCTCTTCTTCTTTATCGGTGAAATGTCAATTTTGCGAACCAACTTTGCTTCTTCCTTTTCTTCTTTTCCTTGTCGGAAAAGATTCCTATTTGCAAACCACTTCTCTTTGGCTTCTTTCTCACCTTATAGGAAAATTTTCACTTTCGCGAACCTGCTGGCAAGTTCATCTTTTTGTCGATTTGTCGACTGGCCACCCTTCATCACCTTTTCACCTTATCAGTGAATTCTCCTTTTTTTAAACCAACTCTGTTTAACTCTTTTATGCTTTTAGTTCCCTTTATCAGCTAATCGCCCCATCGACGAACATTAGAAATTACGAACCAGTCGGTGAGTTTTGCTTTTTACCATTTCGCTGATTCTCTCTCCTTTGCCTTTGGCCGACCCTTATCTTCTTTTTATTTCCTTCCATTGTCTTCACCTTATCGGCGAATTCTCATTTTGGTGAACTTGCCTTGATTCCTCCTTTGCCGATGTCTCCCTTAGTCACTTTTGCCTTATCGGCGAATCTTCCATTCTATGAACCACTTATGGCCTTGCTTTTGCCTTGCCTCTCCACTTTAGGTTCTCTTTATCGGCTAATCACCCCATCGATGAACCTTTGAAAAGACGAACCATGCGGCGAGTTTGACCTTCCTCCAATCTTCCGACAAAGCCTTTGCTTTCCTCTTTGCCTTAGCTTTTCCTCTTTGCCTCTGCCTTAGCCATTTTCGGCCTCTCCTTCACTTGGTGATTTTGCCGATCGACGGACCTACCGATCGGCGAACCAAGAGTTTTGCAAACTCGAAGATTTGTCGATAAAGTGCTCCCTTTGTCTTCTTTTACTTTACCTTAGACTTTTGCCCACCTGCTCACTCCTTAGTCGGCAAACCAACGAATCCATGAACCAACAAACCACAATTTTGTTGACTAAGGCAAAATAAAAGACAAAATACTTAGAATTTTTTGGGATTTTTTAGGGGAACTTCATTCCATTTAGGTTTTCTCAGATTGGATTTCTCTAATGGAAGGAGGGATTTTTAAGCTATTTTGACCTAGGCAAAATATGAAAATAGAACTAATCACATCTCATACAAATAATTTCCAAGCAAAGCATACATGAAGGATACATAATCACTAATCAATGCATACACATGGATATTAGTAACACCAATCAAATACGAACAATTGAATGGAACAAAAAGGAAAAGACTACTAGACTTATGACAATTAAGTGTCAACACTCAGTACTATGACGATGTAGATGTTGAGAAGTGTGCTGCCATCTACAATAGGAGATCCCTAATGACATTCAACAATCATGATAGGATTGTGATAATGTTTCGTGCTATTGTTCCATGAACCCAAAATTGAATGGTCAGTACTAAAGGCACATTAAACCTTCATTAAGTTTATGCATGTTTAAACCCCATTCAATTTTATCATTTTAAGTTTTATCCCTCTTGCAAGCCTCATCCTTTGGCTTCATTTCAATGTGATGGGCAATGAGAGTCCACTCCACTCCTACCCTAGTTCTCATTCCTAAAAAGAAAAAAAGGGACCAATTTATACAAAATGATCTTGGCACAAAAATGAGGCACAAATAATGACACCTCGCCAAGCCATAAGCAATCTTATTTCCATGGGAGGTAAATTCATATTGCAAAATACAATGAATAATTATGGTCTAAATTTCAAATTTTACATTTTCAAGAAATGTCAATGCCCACAAATTTTCATTTCCACTATTAATGAACCTTGGGGTATTCTTCAAATTTTAGAACACAAAACTTCTAAAATCGAAAGATCACATAAGATTTTGGGAAAATTTTGCCATAGTTCAAGCACAAAATTGTATTTTTCAAAATTATGAAAACCTACAATTAAAATTACACAACCATCTAATTTACAAATCCTACTCCAACTTTAATCCTACATAAGGAAGGCCATATGAAATCCACCTATATGAAGCATGTAAAATGGAGAATTTCATTTAAGCAAAATCATATACATGAAATGAGAAAGACTTTCAACAAAGGAAACTTCAACAATAGAGATTTTTCTTTTTAAATGCAATGTACAACATCTTTAACAGTCCACTTCTAGGCTCCAATTCCAAGCTCCAAGCCATACACAATCTTTCCCAAGCAATTCTTTTGAAAAGCAAGCACTCACACAATGGAGGAGATGAGAGTGACAATGTAATGTCCCTTTTTAGGGTATTCCTGATTTCTTTACCTGCATACAATAATAACTACTAGAAAAGGACATTAGAAATATTAAAGATCAATAAATTAAGACAACATTCAATTCATAGCATCATTCATATTAAATTCATCTATCATAGCATAATTAATAATGAGATCAATACTTCATAACATAAATAATGAGATCAAATCATCATAGCATAATCGATATTTAGTTAAATCCACCATCACACAATTCCTCAAGCCAATCACATATTGAATCTCCTAGGAGTGTAAGTAACAATATTGTCGAGAGCATGAAAGGGTTCAATCCACCTAACATCTCCTAGTTCACCTTAGAGGCTGGCCGTCCTCCTTGATCAAGCCCATGAGCACTTAGTCGCCTACTAGCCCACAAGTGTCTTAGCTCGGGGTGGCGTGCTTGATAAGATGCATGAAGACTGCTATTCAATAAGCCCGAGAGCACTCATATGCCTCCCAACGCACGAGAAACTAACTTGTGGTGGCATGCTTGATGAAGGGGCCTATCGGTACTTCACCATCTCGTGAACCCCGAAAGGGCCATCATTTCCTACTTACTAACATCACCTTATTTCAATTGTATTGCTTGGGAATTGGTATGATTGATACATGTACCTCTTGATGGATTTCAAGTTTGGTTCAAGGATTGCAATATATCATTTTTTGTTGTTAACACTTGTTGTATAGCAGATATATATACTTGATATATTTCCTTTTGCTTGATTCTTATATGACTTCCTTCCAATGAAGATGGCTTCCTTTTGATTGCTAATTGATATCTCAGATATTTGTTGATTTGATTGATTCAATAATAGAATGATAGAACAATAGAATGATAGAATAATAGAATAATTGAATGATAGAATGATATAATGATAGAAGAAAGAATGATATAATAACCAAATGTTAGAATGATAGAATAATAGATTAATAGAATGAAAGGATGATAAAGTTATAGCATGATAGAATGGCTGAAATGAATAATTCTCTACTGATATATTTCTGATTGATATATTTCTCTACTAATATATTTCTGCTTGATATATTCCTCTACTGACATATTTCTGCTTGATATCTTTTTCCCACCACTCCTTCAAATGCACTTTACAAACTTCTTAATATATCTTCCCAAGGAGGGTGACTTCATGAAGGAACACACCTATTGGGATGAGAGGAAACCTTTCATACTGATGTGTCCTTTCCCTTCAACCTTCATCGTTGCCTTGACAGTAATAATCATTGCTATATGAGGATCGTTGCTTAATATATCTTTAATCGCTGCCTTTACTTGAGCAATCTAAAACATGCTTATATAAGTCTTGAAACATTTAAGGAAGTCAGCCTACAACAAGTCGGCCATGTATAAATTTAAATCTTTAATTTAAATTTTATGCACTCAAGAGAAGTCAGCCTATATTGAAATATATTTTATTTCCAAAGGTTGGCCATCTTTTGACTGAAGGGTGGTCGACCTAAGTACGAGACATTTCAGACAAAAGCAACAAGTGTTTGAAAATAACCCTTTCTTTTCCTTTTGTCAAAAATCCCTAAGCCTCCAAATAGCTTCTTGCCCTTTTCACATTCAAATTAGATAATTTTCAAAGTAGATAGTTGCATAGAGTACATTTTCATTTCACATGACTAATGCAAAACCTTTAATTTCTATTTTAACCTTTTATTTTCATTTCAACAATCCAATTAAATTTATTTACATAACACCTTGTACACTAAGGCATTAACCAATAAATCTCTAAAATTGTTTTTGATTTCAACATATTAGTTATTTCACAAACACTTTACAAAAAATACGAATACTAAATAAATGGAAGCACGTGAAGAGCTAATAAGTCTACATAAAACACTCATACACATTTTACAAGACAAAAATCTAGCATCGACATCAATTCATATCAAGGATTCAGAAAACTACACATGGCTCATCCGCAACTGAAATTGAGCGAGACAAGAAATTCAAACAGACATATTTATCCAAGTCGATTGTCTCTAGATTAATCACCGTTGGGAAAACCTGTGTTTGCACACTTAGTTAAAACATCAAATGTATCTACACAATACAAGGATAGCCAAAGCACAACATATAAACAACCAACGTGATAATCCACAAGACACTCTAATAACTACACCTAACTGAAAATCATCTACAACTAGTATGATCCAAATATCACAGATGCGAAATCAATGATCCACAATGCTAAACTATATAATATAATCATAATCACATGTAAAGTGAAAATAGTGAAGTTGAAACATTGCTAGAGTTCAAACATATAAAATCACAAGATATACATCCAAAATATCTTGATGCCAATACAAAACACCATTAATAAATCCAATATCAGTATCAAAATCAAAACCAAATAGCAAAATAGGACATGCATCTATGGTCTTACAGGGTGCATGGAGTAGTCATTTTTTTACCTTGAGCCTCTTTTGACTAGACCTCCAAACCCATATCTAAAAGATGTGAATAATATTGCATCAGAAAAGAATGCATTATGGGATTACATTCCTATTGAGATAGAATGCATTCCTCTTGACCTATTTGATAGGAAAGATTACAACTTGTCTAAAAAATTTCAAGAATTTGCCAAGCTTAAAGATAAGATTGAATAGTTGTCATGAAACCTTTGATTGACCCAATTGCAAGCTATTGTGTCACCTTCAAATTTATTGAAAAGAATCTCTAATGTCCTTAGCAAGCTAATTAACAAGAAATGTCAAACATGATTCACTTATTCAATAACTATGGCAAATCCATTGTACAAATCAAGGAGGCAGTCCCCCATGCATAGGAATTTTGTATTCTATGCGGAGGCAAAGAGAGTTTTGTAAGCAATTTATATTATGATTAGTACCATTACAATAACACAATAATTTGAATCTATCTTATTGGACAACCTTTAATCTTTAAGGTTCTTGTTGGAACACATCAATATGGTTTTAAATTTTAATGTTTTTTATAGATATAATAGTGGGGGTTCTATAGGCGCTCCTGCCCTTGAAATTAAGATCAAATACAGAGTTTGCAAAACTACATTGCCAATAATTACAAACAAAATACTATAAAAAACCACAACCACCAACCCTAAAACCCCATATTACTACCAAAATTCACTAGTCATAGAAAGCCAAATCCCAAGCCACCACAACTATACGCTAACACAAAGCATAAGCATGGGAGAAACAATGGACCAAGTACCAACAAAACTCTAAACCACCCCCTAGTAATCACGAGCCACTGACAACACATGGTATCAATGACCTCTACCTAGGTCTCTACATCATTTGTTGATTGACCTCTCTTGTTACTTGCCAAAGAAAGAAATATCATGTTGTAACATATCTCCCTTCGTTGTCTATATTTGTGCATTAAGTACCACAGAAGAGCAAATGCACACTATATTCTCACCTCATTGCTCAGCTCTACATAAGAATTCTCTGAGCTCGAACTCAGAGGATGGGTAGAAGTAGAGCCTCCCCCCTCCACACCCATGGGCTTTATATCTTAACCCTCCTCCAAACCTACATTTAGTGTCGACATTAAAAAGCCAGATTTGTTATGAAGTATTTGTGTATAGTAGCCTTAGGATGACACCCAACAGACATCAATTGATCTCCCAAAATACCCTTGATGAAATCCTAAGTGACAGGATCTTAATAGGAGAAGATGCATTGCAATAAAATTCTGCCTTGCACCAATTGGACTCCATGGCAAACCTCTTGAGGCTACTCCTCCATAGCATCTAAAGAGTTGGAGAGAAGCCCAAAATCAAACCTACACTACCAACAAGCTAACACCACCACCTTGCAAATCAATAATTGGCACAATGCTTGGCATATTTAAAACAACACATCCCTATGTTGCCACCTTACCGAAGAACTTAATTGCACCATATTGTGCCACCAATCAACATACCAACTATCGTGTATGACACAATACTCTCTAATCATTACATTCAACCCAACTACCGCCCATGCGTCATTCTTAAAATGCCTTAAAGGATTGCACGAAACTCTTATCACATTATCTTCCATAATATTAGGGGGCTTAAAAGCTAGCATTGCTCTAGGGTGGGCCACGAACTTGTGCTATGGCTATAAATGGTTGTTATCAGGTTTTGATTTACATCTTTATTGGCCAAATGGCAGCAACATTAATTATATCTTTTACAATAAGCAAACTTGACGGATTGAAACTTTTGCTCAACTACTTACACCTCTTCTACATATCAATTCATTTTCTAGCTTGGGCATTTACCTTGTTGTCTCTCAGATTTGCACCCTTGCTGAGTTGTAAAACTTGGCAATTTGGAGAAACATGGGATCTTTCCAGGTTTGTGGGTCACCTGTGATGGAAAGAACCTCCGAAGAAGGTCAGCTTCCTAGCTGGTAATCACCTAAAATCTACTAGATTTGCAGAGGAAAAAGGAGAAGGAATGCTTTAAAAAATGAAAAGTTAAAACTGGAAAATTTGAAAATAAGGGTGATTCACCAAACTTGATAAGGTAAATGAAACTTAGACCTGCATACACTTGGCCACAGACAACAGAAACTAAACCTGCACAACCTATCACTGTATGTTTGCAAAAACACTTGACAAAGAGGCCTAACTGCATTAAAATCTTTAAAAGGAAGCTAAACTTCACAGTTTAAAGCCTTATAACACTCTAAGACACAGTTTGCAACCTGCATAAACACAGCTTCTGCAGAAAAAGGGTATTGAAACATAAGACAATCACAAGGAACTAAATTACCTCACAAATGACCTGATCAAACACTTGATAACACTCAATACTACAAAACAAGAAGGCAAAATCTAATTGTCAATGGTATCCAAGGTGTTCTTTGTATTTCATATGCCAAAAAGAGTTACAAAAAACATGCTCAAACTAAGTAGGATTGTAGAAAAAATCACTAACTTCAGAATGTACATGGAAAAGAACTTTCTACAAAGAGTCAAATGAATGACTATATACTCTCCAAACAATTGGAATCAGATAAAAATGAGTCATCTCCATTTTCATGTATCTCATAAATGTGCCCAAAAAGGGTCTTCAAAGCAGAAATAGTCAAGGCATGCCATCAACTATCATAAAGGCACCTGAAAATGTTTTTGAATTCTTTTAAATGATCTTTAAGGCCACTGAAAATAAGTCAAATTTGTGCAATAACTCCCCTGCAACATCATAAATGTTTGATATTTTCACAATAAATGACATAAATACACAAATTTTCTGCATTTATCAAACATTGACTAAGAGGTTTATAATTGCACCACTTATTTAATGTTTTTACATTCCAAAATTATTACAAACCTATGCAGAAAATAATGGTATTTAAGACAACATTTAATTCCCCAATTTTGCATGATTTAGGGTCAATTAAATGTCGTGAAAGGACAACAAAGTAATCGACAAGACTTACTTTGTCGTTTGTGATAATCTGCCCAATATTGCCTCTTTGCATTTTATTACAAATGATAAGGTAATGCATAACTAATTACTTTGTCATCTTTTTACAACATTTAATCTGTTCCTAAACTATGCAAAAAATGACAAAGTAAACATGCTCATAACCCCTAGGCAAAAATAAACATGACTCCACACTTGCATCATATCTCGCATCTCAAGGCCATAACAAAACATCTCCAACTCTCTAACCATTTCCATTTTCACATACATCTCTATCAACAAGATACAAGGCCTTAGTACAATACATCTCAAAAATAACCCTTATACCTCCATATACACATCACCATGCCTTATGGATCCCATCAAATGTTGTTTATCCACCACTTACCTTTTATATCACCTTATATCTCCCAACATACACCACCATGCCTTATGGCTACACTTCATCCACCTTGACTATATCATGACATACCTTGCAAGATATAATATTCGGCCTTATGTTTCTCATAATGCATTTTGACTTGTCTTTGAAAAAGAAACAAAAGGCAGAAAAGGTCGCACGACCCCATGATGTAGTATTACTAGGTTTTAAAGACTTGCAAAAGTCTTTACCACGGGCATAGAATAGATGGAAATGATATTAAAAGAAAGTCAAAAAAAATGAGAAAAGGAACCCACCATGACTAATTCGATCAAAAGGAAATGAAAACCCTAAGAGTCTCATTTGCATTCTGTTCTTTACTTGCTCCCCTACTCGACCGCCACCAAAGAGGGTTTGGAAGGCAAAAAATGCATGATTTTGGTCTATTCTGGGTTGATCTGGCCGATTTTCTGAGGAAAAAATGCAAGGTATTGGTTCCTTACTGAGGCTTCGACTTCTTGTCAATTTTTTGTGGTTTTGGGCCTCTGAGGCCGCGAATTTTTTACTAGTTTTTGATGCATTTTCTGCTCTTTTGAGGCTGACCATTTTCGCACTTACTTTCGTTGTGTTTGAGGCCGTATGAAGGTCGCTTGAGGAGAAGAAAACATGATTTTACATAGTAAATGGCAGAAACAATAGAGGTAATCCCTTACTGTCAAGTTTCCTTCATTTTTTTCTGATTCTTTTACCTGAATCCGTTGCCAGAGGCGCGATTTTAATGCATTTCTGAGCATATTGTGTGAAATGGGTTCAGAGGGTTTCATTTTTTTCTATATGAGGCTTTCATTTCTTGCTCAAAAATGAGCTCCAGCCATGATAAAACTTGAAAAAACTTGCAAAAAAATAAACGTCTCTGTGCATTTCTGAATTCGAGAATCTGTATTTTTTGTGGCTGTAGCGTGAGGCTTGCTGATTCCATTTCTTGTGACTTTCACTTTACAATGGAGAAAATCTGTAAGATGTTTGTTGTTTCTTTCTTTCTCTGATGAAAACTATGAGAATCTTACAATTGTGAGGATCATTGCTCTTTCTCTTGACAAACTGTGACTCTTATCTTTGCTATTCTGCTGTGTTGGCTTTCTTAAGAAAGTAGTGAAAGAACACAACTTGGCTTTATTGCTTCCTATGGTTCCTTTATAGCGAGCTCTTCATCTTCGAACTGTCATGATACTATTCAAGCTTTTATCCATATTATCTGCAATAAAAGAATGTGGTCTTACAACATCAATAATTTCTTTCGGTAGTTCAAAACTTGCTTGAACTGTGACTCCTTTGGGAAATCCCTTATCAACATCAAATTTATGTACTTGTTCAGTATTTAATATGTCAATAAATGCTGGAGCCTTGAGCCTCCTTTTCTAAAGCTGTAATGTCCATGTTTCATCATCCACAGCCTGACACTTTCCAGATGATATCAAATCCAGGGGAAGAGATTTGGAAATCCCAAGTTCAAAGAATACATTTCCATTGTTGAATAGTAGTTTGCTACCACCATCTTCAGGGCATTCCATTGGCCTGGATCACCATCTAAACCCTCACACAAGAAATACTCTAAAGTTGCATAAAAAATCCTTCCCACTACGAGCTCCTTTAACAATCTTTATTCTTTGGCAAGCCTTCCATAATTTTCCTTTTCTTCTTATCTGAGCAACCACTCGTACCACTTTTTGTGAAATCCCAAGATCCTTCCCATTGCTAGGATTAAAAATCCATACTGCGTGCTCATCACAACATTCCACCTCATCATAATTTTCATGCATTGCTTTTAACCAGTCTTGATATTCCTTATCCAGTTGATTCACTGGCAGTCGCTTACCATCTTTCTCTATATCGACATGTATTATTGGAGTGCTAGCATTAGGGTTGAGCCCAAGATTTTTTTTTAATGCAATAGTGAATTGATGCTTGTGAGCAAGATCGGTTTTAGAAGTTGTTGGTGCAAATCCAGCATCCATCTCCACAAAACATTTGACCCTTTTATAACATTGTTGTGGAATTAGTGCATTCTCTGTCCGCCTGCGCTTGGGCTTCCCTTATTGCATTTTGACTGTTGAGGCTGTGAGATTTGGCTCAAAAAACTTCATCTTCTGTCATGCTTGGAGGGTTCTGCAACCATTCGGAACTTGGAAAATCTGCATTTTCTGTTGTTGGCTGCGAGATTTGAGCATTTCTGTATTTGGCTTTCCAAAATCTATTTCTATCCTAGATGTACTTTTAGAGCCACTGTTATCATGGTCTGCCTCAGATGTGAAAGTATGAAAATGCATTGTTCGGAATAGCCCCCGATCTATTGAAGCATGGTTTATAACCAATGAGTCTTCCTAGTTGTATCCATAATGAACATTGACAGCCACAATAGCATTTTGACCATTATAGAGCTCCACCTTCTTGAGACAATCAGAAGACACAGTCTTAAACAAAGTTTTCTGAGGATAAAACAATTGATGTGAAGAGGTATCACATCTTGTACAGGAATTTGTTGTATAGTATCCTATTGCTTGCCTTGAGTGTTTCTTTGATTGAAGAAGTGTTCTTGTTGCAAGATTACGGTTTGCAAATGGGATCAGACTCGCATTGAGGCTCAATAAAAAAAAATGGGTCCAACTCAGTGAGTAAATTGTACAAAGTCCGAGTTCTTTTCAGCTATCCTTAAATTATCAATCCCACAAGCTATTTGAGCATCCTCTTCTTCAATGTTGTCCCATGCCTGGCAGAAAAATTATTGTTCTTCTGGATTATGCTTGACTATTTGCTAATAGACTGATCTGCCTTTTCTTGACTTGTTGCAAACATTATCAGACCTTTCAAACCTTATTAGTGAGGCCCCTGCTATGAAGCAGACCTCTGCTAGTCTTGCATTCCTTTATAGGTCATTTCTTGTAGAGATTTAAAGATCTTCATCTAAGAATTAATGTTGAATGTATTAAAGATTCAAAGCAAATCAATCTATTAAATCTTATATGGGAAATTCCAATGTTCTCATGCTCACTTCTCCATTGCAGTCTTCCTCATCTATCCACTATCTACAGTAGCTTTACTGTACCTTATCTTCACACTATAAGATCTCTACACTTCCATCATTGTACTGTCCTCTATGAATGCTGAATATATCCTCTTCACAACTTCCTATCTTCAACATCTGCTGCATTTTCCTCTGTCATGGAATACTACTGTGCCTTTCACAATATTAGTGACTACTCTTTCATACACTACTATGCCTAGTTCAAATGAATGTTGTTCCACTATTGGCTGCTCAACCCCAGCCCTATCATGACTGTTAACACAGTCCATTACATAGCCTATAGGACCACAATAGCACAATATTCATATGTCTATGACTTATAGTCATCCTCACAATGGTTTGACATCATTTCTTTATTTCTAAAAGGTCTGCTAGGGTTTGTCATACCTTATTTAGGCAAAGAAACCCCTAGAACCTACAAACAGTCCTCTCTGTGATTGTTACTTAGTCTATTGTCTATTATGTTTTCCTCATTTTGTTAATATGACTGCTATCTCTGTATTGTGACTACTATGCAGTCAACATTTGACTGTCCAACATGCCTTATTGGCTACCTGCACAATGTATGACTGTTCAAAGGGGTCTATGACAGTGATCTTTAGGTTTTAATCTCATGATAAAGCTGCTATTAAGCTTCATAAGTTAGGTATATACCTTCGTAAGTCATCAACATTGGGTTTTTGGGAACAACTTGGCAGAACCTCCTCAAGGTTTGACAATGATCTTGGAAATCTCTAACTTTTGTGTAGTTCTTCAAGTGCTTGACAATGTTTCTAGTGATCTACATGTATTTCAACTACTATGCAATCTTAAACAAGGTTCTACATCTTCTTTCAAGCATATGAGGTTTCCAGAAATCTCTAGACTCCTCTCATAGCTTCACAGAACATAACCCAACTCAAAACTTACTAACTTGCATATAGGTCTGCACTGTATAAGTTGTTTCATGCACCCTCCTGGCATGTGCTCAATCTGCATTTTTGTTGCTTATCCCACTGTCATGATCTTCCAAGGCTTTCTTTGTCCTTGTATGCTCTTCATGGGATGACTTCCATGCAGACATCTCTGCACTCATTCCTCTATTGTTTAAGACCTCTGTCCACTTGACAATATCTCTATTTATTGTTTGCCATCATGCTTTGACTGTCATTGCCTTTTCTTATTGTTGATGATTGTTGCTCCATCATACTTTGCTGCTCCATCTCATGCACCTTATGCTTTGTATCTTCTGTCCTAAAGTGCTTGGGTTTTCCTAATTGTTGGATGTCCTTTGTCCTTTATGATTGTGTATGATCATGTTGACTGCACTTGTATACGCTGCCCTACTATGACTGAAACCTCTTGACAGCTGTGATCTGTCTTTTGAATATGCTCCTTGAGTTGTGCTTTTGCATTTGTATATTGCATATGAGATGTTCTATAAGGATTATGAGCTGGACTCAACCCTTGTGGGAGCCACATTTTCTCCACTCATAATGTAACCTGATGAATCAAACAGAAACATAATTACACCTGTATCTGCACATGAAACAAACCTGTTAGAAAATAAATGCATATTTTGGATGTGTTTGATTACTTGATTGTTTTCTAGGACATCCAGGGTATACTTTTTTTGTTTAATGCAATTGAAGAACAGTTTATACATGTATGGTATCTTGTTCATGTATGGTTTGTGACCATTCATTGCTTAGAGCGTTGCTCTAACACCATTGTTTTTGCCAGATGCAGGAACCAGGGACGACATGAAGCTAGGAAGGACAAAGACAACTTGGGGCGACAGGACAACACCCCAAAACTAGAACAAGTCATTCTCAGGCAATGACTGGCCTCTGACCCTACATGCACATTACTTTATTTACTTATTCATGTATCGATTGTTCTTCTATTTCATTGAATAAGGCAGTTAACCTCACGGCTTGTGTGAGATGATGAACATTTTACATTCAATAAAGATTATTTATTTTTTGGAAAGGATTTTGGATAAACCCTTCTTATGTTACATGCACTTGGATAAATGCAGTGAACTAATAAACATAATATCCTGAATTATTTCATTTATGCACTTGAATGTAATGTATGAAGGACCAGATGAGATGTACCTTACAAGTTTTGAATCAAAACTCTCCCTGAATGAGCTGTAGTGAAATTTAGGTAACATACCCTTGTTCATTGCATTCATCACTATAAGAGAATCGCCTTCCACTATAAAATTAATATGTTTTTGAGAAATCGCCACTCCAAAACCAACAATTAAGGCTTCCCATTCCGTTTCATTGTTTGTGCAGATATCCAAATAAAGAGCGCCTCCTAAATCAAATCACCATGTGAGTTTCTAATTGCAATATTTCCACTTGCAAAAGTCGGGTTGCCCCTGGCAACCCCACCAAAATTTAGTTTAGAGTAACCAACTAGGGGAGGGAGACCAATTATTCTTTCAATTGCCTTCTTCTTTTGTACCAGAATTCACTTGACTATTATGAGTGCCACTTAACCTTTGAATGAGAGTTGAAATTTTAATGTTTACTGATAAAAGATGTGCAACTATCATACATTTATTGGTTTGTGGGTTTAGTAATGCAGTCAACTAGTCTACTTTTAAACTGTGGCCTTGGACTGATTTTGAATTAAATCCTCAACTTTGTCTTAAGATTTTTTAGGCCTGTATGTACTTGTCTTAAATAAGTTGTAGTTAATTTCTTTGCAGTAACATAAAGCTTTAAATTTCGTAGTAAAAATTAGCAGTTGTGAATCCTGCATTGATTGTTTCTTAGACCCATGGAATCTGCAAATCCATATATATCATTATGCATTAAGATATCTCTTATGGACTACATAAGAAAAATGTAAGTCCTTATGTATTATGATTTATCAGGATTCACCTGTGTAGTTTCATGTCCATCCACACCACTGTGGAAACACCACATGTATGAAAATTTAAGTCATTGTTAAGAATAAACATTGAGATGTAGCATTCGAATTGATTTCAGCATTATTTATGATGATGGATCCTAGTACTTCTTTAATAAGGATACATAAGCAAGATGCAATTTCACAATAATAAAAAAAAAATATCTCCTAGTGATGTGCCAATGTGCAACCTCTAAACCAAATTAGCTTGTCCTAAATTCAAAGAACAACAGGATTCTTTCAAGTTATATCAAAGCATCATGTAAAAGAATTGTTATTTTGCTTGTCTAATATAATGAACCAAATGCCAAAGCATTTCACCGGGGCAGTATTCATCTTCTCAAATTTTCTTTTTCTTCCAAAAATACTGTATTTAACAACTAAGAATGAAAGGTCTCATGGGACTGGTCACAAATCATTGAATTTTTTTTTATGACAGCCTTAGTTAATTAGAGTAATTGCTCAATTAGTTTTCTTTGTGCTATCCAATGCAACTAGTACATTAAGGAGGTATGTTCTAATTCTGAAAGCCTTGCCATACAATTTAAGTATGGTCAAACTACAAAAATACTTCCTATCCAAACTATATTTAGTAGAGCATATGGAGAATCACCTTAATTGTGACAGCAAATGCATATTGCATACAATCATAGCACAGTTTGGTAGCAAGCACAGAAGGATATATAGCAAAGAGAATGCAGATCATGCCAATATTCCCAGTTCGGAGTAACCATCTTCTCTTGCACAAGCTCTAAACATGCCACTGGTATTAAAGACCATGGTAACTTCTCCTTCGCTTGATACAGCAACAAGACCTGCAGTTCCTTTCTCCATATGTTCGATAACATAATCAGCTGCTTCCTTGAGAGAAAGTCCTTTGTATTCCATGAGTGCAGCTACATCACGAGCTACAGTAGCTCGAATAATATGTTCTCCTCTACCTGTAGCTGATACAGCACATAGGTGGTTGGCATAATTACCTGCTCCTACAATTGGAGTGTCTCCAATTCGACCTGCCATCTTGTTCACCATTCCACCTGTAGAGGTGGCTGCTGCACAATTTCCTTGATTGTCAACCACCACACACCCAACTGTCTCTTGATGGCAATTACTTCCTGTAGGTGTAGAGTAGTCAATCTGTTCAAAAAATAGCAGTTTAGGATCAGTTAAACATTTCTATGCACAGAACATCGAGAGGGACAATAGACTGCCTCAAAATAACCTAGTACTTTTAAGATAGAGCACCCAAAGATCAACAAAAAATGAGTAAATACAGTAGGCTTGGTATTTGATGCAAAGAGATAGAAAAGTAATTTGACTCCAGACAATCCTAAGAAAGTATGAATATGGGATAAACTTGTGTAAGTGATAACCAAATTGTAAAATTAGTATAATCACAATAACCTAGACTTTCACATATGTTCGTTTAACACATGATTTGATAGACTACAGAATTTACTCATGACACAACGAAACAATGATGCAAGGAAAATTTGGTGCCAGCAGAATAGGTCTTGAGACTCTGGTAATTTTCATTGGTGTTGGGTAGATGAATAAACAACAAAATCTTATTTTTAAAATCCTCTTCCTTTTCATTATACAATCTAACGATGACCTCTTATCTTTCATTCATTTATGTGATTATACTAATGCTTAGCTATCATCCACGTATGATTATATGTTGGTATTATTTTTAAATTTCTGATAACTACCACTGTTATAAGTGATCAATACAACATATAAAGAATAAATGTTAAAGAATGCATAAAGCTAGGCTCTCAGTTGGCCCACATAATAGTAAAGCATTTAGACTTGGTTGTACTTTGGGTGTAGGTGGATTAGCAAGGTTTGGTTCCTACTGTTGTTAGGTAGAATCAATATAACTTAGAAGAATAAATGTCAAAGAATGCAATAAAGTTAGGCTCATGGGTAGCCTAGACAATAGTAAAACATTTGGAGTCACAATCATACTTTAGGTGTAGATTGATGTCATGTCCTTAGCCTATTATTTTATTTCCTATAGGCTAAAGGGAAGGGTAAGGGAAATAATTTAATAATAATAACTTAAGTTGTCCTAGTCACTATGTTTTTTATTAAGTCAGCTGGAAAAGAGGGTCCAGATCCATATACAAAACAGCCGGAGCAAGGCCTGACAAAAGCTAGAAACAACACATTAACAGTTCATAAACAATTGATAAACAGCAACAAAAAACACGATTAGACTATAATAAAAAACAACAAAAACACCTAGAGACATGTTGATGGTTGTTTTTCGACAAGTCAACAATAGAGTGAAATACTGAGTATCTGACTCTCTCTTGAGCAAAGCCTCTCGGATGCTGAACTAAGTGATCAAACGAGATAACTCCAAGGTTCCTTCTTATAATGTTTAATTTCGGTAAGAGACAGCTCAGCGATTTAAGTATGATTTTGCTGTTTAAACACAAAGGGACTTACGCAGACTCTTCTCCTTTCATTCAGCTTGTTCCTCCTTTCAGTGTGGATGATATATGCACAAAGGTCTTAATGATAAAGAAATGGAAAAAGGGCAAGGGTTTAGGAAACTATCTAAAGTCAATGAGGTAATGAAACATGTAAAGATAGACAAACTTCTCATGAAACCAGACTTCGCTTCGCCATGAGAACCAACAACTACACGAAGCCGGTGCAATCTTCTAAGGAAACTCAAGGATTTTCATGTTGTAAATCTCCATCCAAACACCCACAGCTGGCGCAATTTGAACAAGCATTCACAACCGAACTAAAGAAAATGAAGGTTCAGTCTAACTTTGCAAAGTGGGTTGCCTTCGACAACACACGAAAAGTATGAACCAGAAGAGTCCATCAAATATCTTTACGCATATTCATTACATCAATGCACTTCTAATCTATTTCTAAGCTATTTGAAACATCTCTTAACTCCATCAAGATTCAGAAACCATGTTACTCCACAAGATAATACTTAACACCAAACAAGTAGCTCCAATGTCTTTGCATTAACTTTGGGGAATATTTACAACAATTTCCAGTCCTCTCAGAGAATTTTGAGAGTCTCTTCTATTCTACTCTTAAAATCTACTCTCTACTATTACTAATGATCTACTCTCTAATCTATATCTCTAATGAATAACAAATCTACTCTTCATAACCCGCAATATTTTAAATGCTTTCGCCTTACCTTATCACATTGGAAAACGTGGATCTTAAGAGAAAATTTCCAGTCCTCTCAGAGAATTTTGAGAGTCTCTTCTATTCTACTCTTAAAATCTACTCTCTACTACTACTAATGATCTCCTTCTAATCTATATCTCTCTACTTTTGATTTAGATGTGGATTTGAATTAAGGAAAATTTTCTACTTTTTTTGAAGAACAAATCTGCTCTTGAAAATGATAAGAATGAAAAGGAAATGAGGTATACAACAAGACCAACTAGAGATTCTTAGTAATCCCATACTTGGACAGGAACTTGAGCATGTCCTTGTAATCCCCCAGACTATCAACTCCGATTCCCTTAACCTTAGCATCAAAATCTTTGACAGCAGAGAACACAGAGGTTGCATGGTGTAATGCTTTTGCAACAAATTCCGACATAACCCGCTACTTCTTCTGAAGCTTCTCCATCTTGGCTTTGAGCTCAACAACATCTTTGGCCGTTTTGGTACATAGAGAACAACCCCCTTTATCACCTTTCTGTTCCTGGACTTCCTTCTCATCATTAGAGTATGGTAAATTCAGCTCAGGGAAGTGGCTAGTCCCCTCTTCCTCGTGATAAGACTCGGTAGGAGTCTCATCCTCCCCTTAACCCAAAGTATCTTCAACAAATTTAGAATCCCTCGATAGTTCCACACCCTGTGGAATGGCAGAAGGGATGCCTGCAATCCCGTTCGATCTTCTAACACCTTGCACAGGGTTACCAACAGCACCCAAATCTCCACCTTTCCCCTGTTTAGCAATAGTCTCCAGATCAATGAACTTCGAAGCAACCACTTCCTTCTAGACTTCCGCATTCCCAATTTTGGCCTTTTTGTGAAGCCGAATTTTCTCCTCCTCATCCATATCCAACTCCCTCTTCCCCACAACAGCAGCATCCTTCTTTACATCTTGGGTCAGGGATTTGTTCTTTTTGTTGGACTTGTTGAGTGTGGTTTTACTTTTTGACTTGGAGCCCGACTTGGGGATAGGGGTACCAATTGGTGGGGTGTCATGGACTTCTTTGATTTTGGGCCCCTCATCAGGGCCACTGGAGGAGGGGGTTGTGATTCTGGGGGCCCCGATGGATTTTTTGCCCTTGCCCTTAGAACCGGGGTCAACAACAGCTAGAATCGGAGGGGATTATTCAAGAAGGCTCACCCTAATTTGTTTGGGAGGACGCAAAGCTAAATGAAAGTGGGAGAGCCGGAGGATAAGTCCCTGGTGGAGGGAAATAATCGGGGAGTTAGGGTTCTTGGTCTGGATATCTTTGGCAGACTGGATAGAGCTCTCCAAGGATGACAACAGAAAGAAAGGGAAGCTTAACTCCAAGCTGTGTCTAAAATGATTATGTAAAGCAAAATGATAGTGGTAGAAAACCCTAGACCACCCCTCGAGGGTGAATTATTTCATAAGCATAAGACAAACCTGGTCCCACGGGGAGAGCAACTTCTCCCTTTTGAATCCTCCCTAGAGTTTGACCGCAACTTCACCTTCCATAAAAAACAACCCCATGCTTTTCGAGTCCGGCACTTTGCTCTTTCGACAGTGCTTCTTTCCTCTGGTAGGCATACCAGTGGCCTACCCAATAACTTCCTCCGACACCTCAAACCCAATGCCCCCAACGCGAACCTGCCTGTTGTCCCACGATTCCGCGTATTGCCTGGAGAGGTTCTCATCATAGCCAATTAGAGCTTCCAAGAAGGAAGCCAGCTCACCCTCCTGGATAATGTAGGATTGTGCTTGAATTCATCCAGCGAGGAAGGCTCAATTTTCACAATATCACTCCCCATGTTAGCCGTCTGGAACCAGTGCAATACCAGAAGCAGAAGCAGGTAACGATTGTTAATGATTTTCTCATGTGAGTGAGGCCAAGCAAAAGACACTCGAAAATAACTAAAATCGCTCATGCTCTCCCATCTCATCCACGACTTGTGAATCTTAAAATTAAATTTGCTGTCATCATAAAACCGATGTGAAGGGTCCTTGCCACCTTGTTCCACCGCCTGAGAAAAGACCTCCACCCGCCACCTCGTGTGGGAGTAATTAACTCGGAGAATGGGGATGGAAATATAATTATTACACCCTTGCCAACTTGTCATCCATCCTTTGTCACATGGGACTCCCCTCCACCACGACATCCAATCAGTAGCCGTCAGTTGAGTCAGCCTCTGCCAATTGAAGTCATCACCTTCGCCCTGAGAGTTTTGAAAACCAAGGGTTCCTTCAACAATTTGAATTTTGTCGCCAACTCAATTATTCGAACTAGCCTTTTGGCTCCTACTAACAATGCAGAGGTAAATTAGAATCCACCTCCATCTTATCCTCCTCCCCCCATTGAACACAAGGTCAAATATGATACGGATTTGTGTCCATCATTCTCAATAAGGGTTTTTATTATGCGAGGCAAGTTGAAGGACTACCTCCAACATCTCTAGCAAGAACTGTTGATGCCCTAGTTAGCCGTGGCATCCGCTACAACATTACCCTCCCTGTAGATGTGGAACACTTTATACTCCTCGAAAGCATTGAACAATTTGATGTCCCCCACCACATCCATTGAATGCCAGTCCGGGTTGGCCGAGCCTCAGACAACATTGACAAAAAGCTGGGAATCTCCCTCAACATGCAACTTCTTGATGTTTATAGAATGAGCAATTTTAATCCCCCAAAGCATAGCCAGTGTCTCAGCCTCATTGTTGCTCTTAATCCCTATCCGTCCAATATAGGCAGCCACAAGAATTCCAGAATCAGTCCTAATTATACCCCCTCCACTAGCCGCTCCTAGGCTGCCTTTAGCAGCCCCATCGAAGTTCAACGTACACCAATTCTTCTGTGGAGGAACCTAATAGGTTCTAGCCCTAGCAATCTTCTTAGAAGAATCAATGCTGCAGATATCTAGATTAACAACCCATTGTTTCAGCATATTCACTTCATATTCACTTCATCCTGCCCAGGGGTGTTATCAACAACTTTGAATTTGCAAGTGTTGATGTTTTCAGTTAGGAGCTTAGAAAAGGCCTGGAAAACCTCTAGAGAGGTTCTGGATTTCTCCCTAAAAATTCTATTATTTCTCTTTTTTCCACAAATTCCAAGCTAAATGTGGGGGGATTTGATTCCATAATTCCCTGGTCACCGAGAATGAGGGTAGGAAGGGGGACCTCCACTCCCTGACGAGAATAGCCAAGCTAGCATTGAAAACCCAAGACACATTCAGTCGCTGCAAAATAAGGCTCCAAACTTCTCTTGAAATGTTACAGTATAGCAACAAATGTGGGACAGTCTCCTCTTCACCGCAAAGAACACATCGATTGGGGATCTAAAACCCTCTCTTCATCAAATTATCCAAAGAGAGGATCTTATTGTGAATGAGGGTCCACCAAAAAAAAATTATTTTGGGAATAAGCTTCGGTAACCAAACCTTTCCCCACAAACTGTCTTCTCTCGGGTCTAACAACAAACCATAGGCACTCTTCACAGTGAATAGACCCCTGTTGTCCTCCCAAACAATCTGATCTTGCTTAGGGAACAAAGTGAGTCTGAGATTGTTCAAATCCCCCTAAAGTTGAAGAGCAATCTGTCTATCCTCATTGTGAACAAAGCCATAGTCAATAAGACATTTCTACCTTCTGAGGAACCCATTATGGGTGATATAATTCGAAACTAAGATGCCAAAGAAACCGTTGGCTCTGTTAGCAAGCTTGCCGCAATTTAATTCTTTGAGGGGCAAGTCTTTCAACCATCTGTCCTCCCAAAAGCTGATGCTCCTGCCACCCCCCACCTTCCACCTAACTCCTTTACGAAGAAGACCCTTGGTTTTAAGGATCCCATTCCAAATGACCGATCCTTTAGGGAGATTTTGCTTAGAAAGCAATCTGCACGCCTGATCCCCTCTGAAGTACTTGGCATACATGATATCACCCCATTCCTTATTACCTTGGATCAAGTTCCAACCAGTCTTAGCCATGAGGGCTTTGTTCATGAGATGAATTCTTCTTAACCCCAACCCCCCTTGGACCTTGGGTAAACAAAATTTTTCCCAAAAGGGCAATTCTCCTTCTCTTCCACACTTGACCATAAAAACTTTTTCTAGATTCAAGCTTAATTCTCTTAGCTAGACATTTAGGGATTTTAAAAAGGCTAAGGAAATGTGGGGATTCCTTGGAGAGAGGCTATAAGGAGCTGAAATTTCCCAGCTTGGCTAAGCAACTTACCGTTTCATCCTGTCATCTTCTTCTACATTTTTTCAATGATCAAGTTCCAATAGTCAGAAGTAACTTTAGTAACCATGAGGGGGAGACCAAGATACGTTGCCGGTAAACAAGCACTCGAACAACCAAGGATTCCCTTGATCTTATGCTGCAGAACCTCAGGAGTGTTTAGAAAGTAGATGTGACTCTTTTCAAAATTAATGCTTTGCCCAGAAACAACCTCATAATCTTTGAGAAGACATTTCCATCTTCTATCCTCCACCACAGAAGCGATACCAAACAAGATAGTGTTGTCAACAAATTGTTGGATAACAGAAGGTTGGGTTGTGGAAGCAAGGTTTATATCATGAAGGGATCCATTCCCTAGCATCCTACAAGCATTTCTGCCTAAAACTTCTGCCAAAATAATGAAAAGATATGGTGAAAGAGGGTCCCCTTGCCTGATGCCCCTTCTAGTAGAGAAAAATCCACGGGGGGAACCATTAACCAACACTGAGAATTGAACAGTGGAGACACATTCTTTCACTAGATTGATCACACGGTCTTGGAATCCAAATCTCCTGAGTACATTAAATAGAAAATCCCAATTGACCCTATCATAAACCTTGGAAATGTCAAGTTTAAAAATCATACTTGGGGTATTACTCTTTAAGATAGAGTGGATGACCTCATGGGTGTGATGGTCGCGTCCAAAATTTTCCTACCCAGGAAAAAGCCTTTCTGATTAGCAGCAATAAGCTTCTCCAAAAGGGGTTGAAATCTAAAAACCAAAATTTTCGTGAAAATCTTGTAAACAGTATTGCAGAGACTGATGGGTCTGAAATTAGACATGGAACTGGGATTGGCTTTTTTAGGGATCAACGCAATGAAAGTGTTGTTCAACTGTCACAGGAGTCTACCGGTTCTGAAAAAATCTTTAGCCGCTTCAATGACATCTCTACCAACCACCTCCCAGAATTCTTGGAAGAAGGCAGGGGGAAAACCATCCAGCCTTGAGGCTTTGAATGCCCCCATAGAGAAGACCACCGCCCGAACTTCCTCCTCAGTGACTGGCTTAGTTAGGAGACTATTGTCTTCTATAGAAAGGAGAGTAGGTATGGAATTCGAGAGAACAGTGTCCTCTCAGGAGGTGAGGTTGTTGGAATGGGCCGCCAATAGTGATTGAAAGTAGATGGAAGCCATCTTCCCCAACTTATCATCATCAACTTCAGTCCCATCCACATCAAGGAGTCTACTGATAGTATTTTGTTTCCTGTGCCTCAAGGTAGATTGATGGAAGAAAGAAGTATTTCTATCCCCCTCCTTCAACCATTGGATCCTGGATTTTTGCCTCCAAAATAGCTCCTCTTTTAGAATTAGGAACCAGTCCTTTGGATAAGGATTTTTCCAGGGCCAAGATCTCTTCCAAACTGTCTCCCTGCTCCAATTTGGATTGAATGTCAAGTAGCTGACTAGCTAAGGTCTTCTTTCTGTTCAACACATTCCCAAAATTATAATTATTCCATCCCTTAACCTGATTCTTAACATTAAGAAGCTTTTGGAACAACTTGGACATAGCCAACCCTTGAACAGGATTCTCCACCAATCAGCTAGGCAACTTTTAAAATCCGGATGAAACGCCCACATCATTTCAAACCTAAAGGGGAAGGGTCCTTTGAGATTCCTATCCTGCCACTTCAATAACAATGGGTTGTGATCCGACCCCACCCGAGGAAGAGCCTCCAAGCTGAGGAGGCTGACAATTGTCTAGTTGGAAGAGATAAGGACTCTATCTAGTTTGACTTGAATAAGATGTTTCCCTTGCCTTCTATTGGACCAGGTAAAAGGATTGGCCAGCAAGTTCGATGTCCATGAGGCCGACATTACTTAGAAACTCCACAAGATTGGACATGCTATTAGAGTAGTCAGTGATACCACCCATCTTTTCCGAAGGGTAGAGGGGGGAGTTAAGGTCACCAACAATCATCCAATGGTTCTTCCTAGAGTGATTAATTTTATTAGTCAAGTAGTCCCAAACCTCCTTGCAACCCAACCTAGAGTTAGGAGCGTAAACATTGACAAGGGTCCAAAAATTGTCTTTGTAAGAGAAAGAGACCACAAGGAAATACCTGGTACAAGTGACCACCAAACCCTACAAGTTTTGGCCCCACAGGATAACAATACCACCTGTAGCCCTCAAAGCTTCACTGATAGCATAATTAGCATTAGGCCAGATGTTCTTCACAGTCAGCTTGAAGTTGTCTTCAGTTATTTTAACTTCCTGCAGCAAAAGAATATCAATCTTATTTTCAAAAATACAGTTTTTAACTAACAACTGTTTATGAGGGTTGTTTAGCCCTCTGATATTCCAGGAGAGGACCCTCATTTCTTCAGCCTTCTGGCGGCACCACCAAGGTGGTCTGCCTTCCATTAGTTATCTCTCTTGCTATCTCACGCTGTCTTGTTTCGATATGTGAGGGTCTTCCCATCTTCTGCTCTCCTCCCACATTTGCGGTCTTTCTGTTGGGACCCTTCCCCTTTCTTCTCGTGGTAGACCATCCCTCAGAATCCTCAGTAATCTTACTAGTGCTTGCCCCTGGGGATGGGGAGAAGTTATCCCCCAACATGCTTACCCCTAACTTGAAGCCTCCAGAAGCCTGTTTAGGACTACTAACTTATTGACTTGTGTCTCCTATTGGACATTGACAGTCGCAACCTCTAGAATGTCCAAAGACTGAGGAATCTCCCCTTCTTCTCTTTCGCAAGGAACCTCTCTCGATTCCTCAACAGGGATAGAGAGTATAATAGGCCTATTCTCTTGGTTACCACTGTCAGCATTTGGCTCTTCTAGTCTTTGCCTTTCCCCCTGCTGTCTAACTGTTGTTCATCCCTATCAACACCCCTAGTTTCAACTTCATAATAGTCAACAACTACCCTTGTCCCAAGATCACGGTTTTCTTACTTCGCCGATAAAGAGAAAAACATCCTTTACTTAACCAATTTTGGGAACTTCCCACCTTTGTCGATGAATCGGCCAGTCGGCGAACTAGCCAGTTCGAGAACTTGAAGTTTTGCTGACAAAGGGGAAGAAAGGCTTCGTGCCTTAGTCATTTTTTTGGTTAGTTCAGGAAACTAAAAGTTTGCCGATAAAAGCCAAAAGGGGGGCAAAAATTAAGGCAAGAGCTTCAAATTTTTTGGTTTTTTTGCAAAGATTCTCCAAATGAATTTTCAGGGATTTTTACAAGGTAAACACTGAGATTTGAAGGATTTTAGGCTTGCAGAACTAAGTTTCAAGGAATTTCAACAAGATTTTTAAGTTGGGCTATTTGACTATGGGCAGAGGAAAATAGGTCAACAGGGACCTTAGGTTGGTTACACCACAACCTCCCCACATGTCCATTGTTGTTATGAGTTGCCTTATTGCAATGTGAGGGATTTCAACCATGCTCTTAGAAGCGTTCCCAATTACTACTACAACACAATCCCTTGAACTAATAAAATAAATTAAATTGATTGCACTTTTTTTCCATATTTATGAAATTTCTATATTCATTTATCTGTTATGTCCAAATATAATGATAATTAGCCCCTAACTAACTTTTTTTGTTATTAAAATTAATATTATCTATATTTCCATTTATTTATATAAATGAAAATGTGAGAAAACAACATCACTACAGTAACTTCATGCTGTTCATATGATCATCAGCATTCTCAACGGTTCCTTTTTTATAAGCCCAAGTGTTATCTATATCAAATTTCTTATATTATATGTTATTAATACTTCATCAGGTATGGCTGTTTACTATGCACACAAACTTGATGATTGCTGAATTAGGTCCAGAAAAGAAAACATTATAGCTGATAGTAGTGCAGAGTGAAGATGATTGTATGCTAATCCGATGTGATTGCTTTAGTGAGAATGATGACAACTAAAATAGACAGAATAGAATCTTTCATACTTTGGCTCATTCTTGCATGCATCATTGGTCCTAAAGACAATGAGAATTTTCATAAATGCACCAAATTTGGAGGATGTCAAAGTAATATTTAAATGTCAAGAGAAGAAACTGACCTGTACTCTATGAGCTTCTTTTGCTTGTCGAAGTCGTTCCACATTCTCTTTGGTAATTAAGTTTTCCATGCTAGTAGTCTCAACACCCTAAGGAGCAATTTCAATCTAGATAAAGTAAACCATATAATGAAATAGAATTTTCATATAGAAGTTAAAAAAATTCAACAATTTATGTTCAATAGTCTATGAACACTTATCACATAAATCCAAACATGACCCAAAATCCAAAAGGATTTATAGGCTTGGCGTGTGCCTCATCCATGAGTTCAACAATCAATTCATTTCAACCAAAACAATTAAAAAGAACCCAAAAGTGAATACAAGCAATACCTGACAAGAAAGACAGTACATAACCTAACCACCTTAGAATAGCTTTTTGTTCCAGAGAAAATAAATGTTTGTTTTTATATTTAGCAAGACATTTTTTCTGGAGATGAAAAATATATTTACTACTTCCTCTTTCAGCTGTTTAATAAGGAGACTCTTGTATTTATTCTGATCATGGCTGGGAGTTGTATTGCCATAAGCACTCCCTTGAGATATGATACATTTTGCATTTAATAAAACAGTGCCAACCACTTTTTTGTCACTTATGGACAATAATACTTTTATTTCTTTATCTATCTTCACACTATAACAACTCCCAAACATGGATCAAGAGGAAAGAAAAACATATATAAAAGGTTCTTCTTGTACATAATTTTCCATCTACATGACACAATCTATTTGAAAGCGATATAGGCATGCATTGATCAATTAAAGTTATGGGATGATCCCCTCAAACCTGCATTGTGAAGGAAGGTTTTATGAATATTGAACCTCTAACAGAAGCATAATTTATGTATTTAATGCCACTAGGTGATCATTAACACTTCTAAATAGAGTATCTTGCATTGTGAATCCTGTTAGCATTTTAATTTGTCATTTTCAAGACAACTCAAACTGGAACAGTATATGAGGAAATCCTCTCTTCAAATTTACAGGGGAAGCTCCATGAGTTCTATTCTACTCCTAAAATCTAAAACAACAAACAAGCTCACTACTTATGCGTGTTGTACAATTTATCTTTTGGGGTTTTGCATGAAAACAAATAAATGGAAAGCAAACTTGAACTATGATTTTGATCTTGGAGATTACGACACAAGACTTGGAAGTTCTTTATCTCACCATGAGAATTTTTAGTTTATGCAACTAAACAATAACATGAATCAGAAATAAATTGTCATGACATGAAATATCAAAAAAAAATTCCCACCTGACTCTAAAACCCCCTCGCGCACAACATGCGTGCTCGGTGACACACGCACGTAACGTGGTTGTATTCGCAACACACATTAGGCGCATCGCGCCAAGGCGGGGAAATCAAACAACGTGCGGGATGATACGAGATTCCTTTAGTCTTTCGCAATCCCTAGGATGATGATAGCAACTAAGGGGGTGTGCGTTGCAACAAGCGTCGCTAAGAGAGGTGGTCTCCATCAAGGAACCATCCCTAGGGTTTCCTAGGTGAAGGTGAAAAATGGTTTCAAACTAAGTCAAAATCCCAACCCTAAAAATAATCTAACAATTTTAAATAGCACCAAAATGCGGAAAACAAACATGTTAAAGATAGATAAATCTAATTTAACCATTAAAATTTAACTATGAAAATTAAATTTAAAGCCTTTATTAAAACATTTAACCGCATAAATTAAAACGGGAAAGCTTAATAACTAAATAAATTAATTAATTTAATCATCTCAAAATTTTTGCCATAAAAATACTTGAACATTCTAATACTGGGTCTCCAAAATTTTTGCCAACATAACATTACTCGGGGTAAAAATTCACTAAAAAATTTCAGCAGCATAATTCCACTTTTTTTCAGCAGCATAATGCCATTTTTATTTATTTTTAAATGCACCTGGTAAACTTTTTAATGTGACCGGCGACACTGGTGCGACACACCCTCCTACTCCACGCTAGTGCTTTTGCCCGGAGCAATGAACCGGTGAGGCCACAACACGGGGGACCTCATCCCCTATCAAGACCACTTCAAACCCGCGAGCTCGTTGGCCCAGCGAAGGCGTAAAGCCTGCGAGCTCGTTGGCCCAACGGGGGGTTGAACTCTGGTGGCCGCCACTACAACCGAGCGACTTAACCACCAAACCACGCCCTTATCAGCCGCATAATGCCACTTTAAGAACTATGTAAAAATTAAATTAAAAATAAATAATTCCTCCCAACTATAGAACTATGACCAAAAAAATAAATTAAATAAATAAATTAACTCCAACTATAGCACTAAAGCAATAAATTAAATAAGACCCAAAAGTGAGTTTAGGAAAGCAAAAAAGGTTTAGAGTTTGGTTAATCACCTAAAGATTAGGGCAACTCATCTAGCCCTAAAATAGAGTTTATAAAAGCATTATAAAACTTCATTTGACTCTCACAAGTTTAAATTTTGTTTTGTAAAAATTAAATTAAAAATAAATAATTCCTCCCAACTATAGAACTATGACCAAAAAAATAAATTAAATAAATCAATTAACTCCAACTATAGCACTAAAGCAATAAATTAAATTAAACCCAAAAGTGAGTTTAGGAAAGCAAAAAAGGTTTAAAGTTTGGTTAATCACCTAAAGATTAGGGCAACTCATCTAGCCCTAAAATAGAGTTTATAAAAGCATTATAAAACTTCATTTGACTCTCACAAGTTTAAATTTTGTTTTGTAGGTGGGAGAGAAACAAGGAAAATTGAAATCTCTTCCCTCAAGGGAAGATTATTTCTCACATGTCATAATTTTCTAATGTCTTAGTTTTCCAAGTTTATAGATTTTCAAAACTTTAATTGCTAATGATTTTGTTTTCCCATTTCTCCAGGTTTTCAAAAAGTTTATAGTTTAAAGTTTCAAAAATAGTTTCTCCCTCCAATGCATTTTGGGAATGAGGCATAGTTTAAAAAGTATACAGTAGTGTTTAATAACTTTATATGGTTGCTAATGGTTTTAAATAGTTCTCTTTTTAGTTAAATAGATTTTAAAATCAAAGGAATATATACAAGCATATATATATTAATAAAATACTGAAGTAGAGAGAAAATACTCTTTGTATATACACAACACTGTGTATATACAGAGACCTCTGTATATGCACAATACTGTGTATATACAGAGGCTGCAAGTATGTATATACATATATATAAACCAAACCCCATAGAAAATATTAAAAAGAACATATAGATTTAATGGCAAGGGTTTTAAGATAACACAGAGCCGAATCGAAAATAAGTTGCAGAGATCATTTTAAAACAGAGGACGGGTTTTATGGCAGGGGGTGTGGCCTGTGTAGGCCGCAGCGGACGACTGGGGGCGGAGGCTCCCCCCCCCCTAGAGTCGTGGCTCTATGGGGAGGGGACAGGGACCTCCGGCTCCGCGCCCTCGGCCCTGCCTCATAGGTAGCGGCAAGGGAGAACACAGCGTATCACCATTTTTTGTGTTTGCTTTGTTTCAAAAACAAGAACCCTAAAAAAATAAATTCCGATTCCTATGCATTTATTTGTATTGTAATAATTTTAAAACTATAAACTATAATATATATTTATATATATATACAATATATTATAGAACTGATCTATAAATTAAAACAGAGAAACATAAGTAAAACTATATATATTTGTATATATATATTTAAATATAAAATTTTATTACCACAAACCCATACGAAGGGATATATATATATCTTTTTCAAACAATATAAGTAAACATTTTTTTTTCTCAACAATATAACTATATTCATTTATTTTCTTTTCAATCCAAGTCAAAATAAACATAAGGTTGTAACATCGGAAATTGTCCTCCTGTATGGAATGGTACAATTTCCCTCGGTTTAGCTCCTCACTTGGGTGACCTCTCAACCTTTTCTTTTCTGGCCTTCCTGAAACCCTAATTGACTAAGTCTAAGAGCAAACTATTCACTTTTTGAGGTAACTTATTGATAGAACCCGGAAAGGGGATTTGAGATTTGGGTCCCTAGGACCCCCAAAAATGCAAATCTGAGTGGAAATAGGGGGCTTGGACTTGGGCGTCCGCACCCTAGTCCTCCCCTATTTCCCGGGATTTTGAATTTTGGAGATTCTGTTTTCAAATTCTTGGTTTTCGCGTGATATCAAGACGTTATTTTGAAATTTGAATTTCCATAAAGCTAGGTATAAAAAGACATTTGCAAATCATTTTATCACACACAATTCTTATGCAAGCTTGATGCCAAAACTTTGCTGCAATTGCTATTGAAGATTAGTGACTTGTTGAAGCTCTTGGAAGTATTCTTTATTTGCTATCATGGAGACAATGGATGGAGATTAGGAATCAAGATCTTGAGTCTATCTTGTTCTTCTTAGGATTTGTACACCCTTTGCATGATCGGGAGAAGGGATGAAGCCTCCAACAGCGAGCTTGGAGATCCTCTGCGGACATTGCTGATTCGCCTTCTTGTTCATGCAAGTCTTCATTTGTTTTCATCTCCTTGAGGTGAAGTTGTATGTATTTATTGATGCAAAGCAAGTTGTTGATCTTCCCTTGATTGAGACATCTAGGGTTTGATATTTCTGCATACACATTGTTAGGTTTGCACACACTTCTGCAAATCTTTATCTCTGGCTATTGTTGAGGTAGAAATACCGAAGACAGGGCTTGACTAAGGCAAGCTCCTATATAGCCACAACATTTTCCTTCTTTTGTAGGTGCAGATCGTGTTTGCAGGTTTCGACGGAAAGGAGGATATTGCGGGTATAGTCGTGACAAACTATCGAATTTTCAGATTCTGACACTTGCGGGACACTGGAGCGAGCGCCCTAGTCCAACCAGGGGTTATTTCTAGGATCCGGAAGCCTTTTAGCAGTCTCAGACACCCTGTGTAGAAGATTTTCCAGTTCGGAAACTTTTAGGACACTGGAGTGGGCACCCTAGTCCAATTGGTCCTTAAAATCCGGGTGCACAGTCTTTGAAACCCTCTCTCTGCACTTTTGTGATCAGTTTTGCAAGTTGTTTCATCAGTTTCTGAATATTTCTGATATAACGCATAATTAGGGTTTTACTTAGTTGAAAGGAAAACAATTGATAAAACCTTAGTTAGGGTCTTAGGTTTCATAACCACGCGAGCATAAGGGACAGACAAAGTGATTAGAAGCTTGTTCATAAGCTCAGTCCTTGTCCTCCCAATGCTTAGCGGTGGAATTGTGGTATTTGACCTAGTTTAGACAAACCTACAATTTTCACCCTAAACATTTTGGTGAACCCGAGCTTTAAAGAATTTGCATCCTTTTAAACTTCATATCTGAAATAATTTGTTGTTCTAGAGCATAATTGGATTGAAAAACCTCTTTAGTGAAATTGCATATGTTAAATTGCGGATTACATTCTTTATCTTTTCACTAAAAGAGTTGGAAATTATCATTTATTGTTGGAAATTGTATTTCATTTTCAAAGGCCATCATTGTGCATTTAAATCTTGGTTTAAATAGAGCATGTTAAAATGTCGGATTACTTCTTGCAAGATTTTCATGCTTATGATGAGCCATTTAGTCGTGATGACTTCGATATGTTAGATGAAGCCCTTTGAGGATTTTATCTCGATTGAACATTCCACTACGGCCTCTAAGCCATCATTATTTCAAAGACTTGTAAATGCAATTTATGTTCCTAAATCTAAAGAAGAGATTGAAAAACTGAAAATTGTGGTCACTCTATGTGCAAATGTGGTTCAACCATCTTCTAAACTTGTGCTTATTGTTAAAGGTCTTTCATCTTCTTCTTGGTCTCTTGATCACATTTATGATTATGCTAAACAAATAGCGAAACAAGACTCACAACAAACCAATCATAATGTGGTTGCTCATGCATATAACACTCGGAATAACAAACAAAGTACACAACAAACGAGTATTTCGATATCTCTACCAGCTTCTCAACCTATTGTTGCTCAAACACCTCGTTTAACATACAAAGGTGGTAAAGACTATGATCTTGTAGAGTAGCTTCGCACTACTCCTGCAAAGATATCTCTTTGGGAACTCATACAAACTTCACCTACTTATCATGGAATGCTACAAGAAGCTTTACAAAAGGTGATTGTTCCTCCCGCTGTTAAACCAAATGATGTTGCCGCTTTACTAGATTGTATGCATGCAACAAAAACAGATATTCTATTTCAGCAACATGAATTACCATCTCTCGAGGTTCAAAATCAGTATGATCATTTGGTTATCTTTATTACAATCAACAAAACATTGGTTAAGAGAGTTATGATTGATAATGGATCAGCCCTCAATGTTTGTGGCATTGATTTATTGCATAAAGTTAAAATTGATGTATCTGCCATCAAACCGGAATCATTAAGTATTCATGGCTTTGATAATGTTGGACGACAATCCGTGGGCACTATAACTGTACCTATACAAGTGGGACCTGTGATTGTGCCTACCCTGATTCATGTGATGCCTTGTTCTCTATCTTATAACATGATTCTTGGTAGACCTTGGATACATGCATTAGGAGCAGTTCCTTCTACTTTACACCGTTCGATTAAATTTATATTTAAAGGTAAACTGCATACTATCCATTCGGATCCTGAACCTGGTAATTGTTTACAAATGGAAGTGCATAAGCATGTTGTTTGTCCTAAGAGTTTAAGCAATCTGAAAGCTGAGTTGTCAGCTCCTCTTACCTCTAACAATGTTATGCAAGAGTCCAAGCAATCGAACGCATTTCTTGGTGATAACTGGGGTTCGCTAGATTTTGCATCTTCCTCCACAGGAGAGTATAAACTTAAAAACGTCGTCCCCGAAACATCAAATATTGCATCGATCACATCGCATGCTTCAAATAATAAACATAAGACTTCTTTGGTGACAAATAAGGATAATACTCTTAGCTATACTACTGACTATGAAACTTATGAAGCTCCGCCTTCCTCCAAAGAAATGGTCTCTCTCTATGGCAGAGGATTCCGAATCCTTTACAAAAATTGTGATTATGTAGGTAATGGCTGCGGCATAAACCAACAAAGAATCAAAGTCCCTATAGAATCCGCTTCATGACATTATTCAAGTGGCATTGGATACAATCCTTTTAGGGAATCCACAGCCCGCAAATGCCCTACTCTAAATGTGAATACAATATCAACACTTAGTTTGATATTCCCTGAGATGACTGACATCAATTGTCCTCTAGGATCACTTCCTTTGGATGTATTTACGACAGATGAAGCGCTAATAGAATTCTTGGGTGTTTATGATGGTATTCCTTGTTATCACCATAAACGTGGCCTACCTTATTGTTTAAACAACGATGCATATTTTGGAAAGACTACTAGCACAATAACTACTACAGTAGAGCATAATGAAGAACTAGAAGAACAATTACAATCCTACAATCCTCCAGACCATAGTACTCTCCTTAACGGAAAGACTATTGATGTCGTTATGGATAAGGATAACCCTGAAAAAGTTATCCCTATTGGTGATTGTTTAAATGCGGAAGAAAAAGAAGAAATGACTAAACTGTTGAATGAGTTCTCAGAATTATTTGCTTGGAATTATTTAGACATGCCTAGTATAGATGCTTAGATTGTAACGCATAATATTGTGTTGAAACCAGATGTTAAGCCATTCAAACAAAAGATTCGTAAGATGAATCCTAAGATTGCTTTTCTTGTTAAAACTCAAATAGAAAAACTCTTACAAGGTGGTTTTATCCGACCTATTGATTACTCTCCGTGGATCTCGAATATTGTTGCCGTCGCTAAACCTGATGGTCATATAAGAATGTGCACAGATTTCCGAGATTTAAATTTGGCATCTTTGAAAGATGATTTTCCGCTTCCTAATATCGATATGATTGTTAATTCCATAGCTGGACATGAGTTGCTATCTTTCATGAATGGATTTTCGAGATATAATCAAATCCTTATAAATCCTCTCAATCAATATAAAACAGTCTTTATAACACCTTGGGGTACATTTTGTTGGGTAGTCATGCTGTTTGGACTTAAGAATGCAGGAGCTATTTACCAGCGTGCAATGACTTATATTTCATGATTATATGCACAATATTTTAGAAGATTATGTTGATGACATTCTAGTGAAGTCTATCCATCGTAAGGATCATGTTACAAATTTTTGACAAATATTTGAGTGCATACGAAAGTATAATATGCGATTGAATCCCCGTAAGTGTGTTTTTGGTGTGGACAGTAGAAAGTTACTTGGATTTATTGTTTCAAATGGAGGTATAGAAGTCGATACGAAAAAGATAGATGCAATTGTTAATATGCCAATACCTACGAACATATCTCAACTTCGTAGTTTGCAAGGAAAGATACAGGCCATCCGCCGATTTGTTTCACAACTCGCGGATAGGACTCACCCCTTTACGCAACTACTGAAGAAAGATTCTCACTTTCAATGGAATTCTGAATGTCAAAAAGCTTTCGATGACTTAAAGGATTACTTAGCTAATCCGCCTGTTTTGCAACCTGCTGTTTTTGATAAACCATTTCTGTTGTACATCTCAGCATCTAACAATGCCCTAGCAGCTTTGTTAGCACAGCATAATGCTAAAGGCAAAGATTGCGCCGTCTATTACATCAGTCATACTTTGCTTGATTATGAGGTGCGACACACAGTTATAGAGAAGCATTGTTTAGCTTTAGTGTTTGCCACTCAAAAGCTTAGACATTATCTCTTAAATACTGAAGTGCATGTAATGGTAAAATTCGACCCTTTGAAACATCTCTTCGCAAGAACAGATTTATCAGGGCATCTTGCTAAATGGGTTATGTTATTAACAGAATTCGATCTTAAATTTATTTCACAAGAAGCGATTAAAGGGCAAGCAATAGCTTATCAGTTAGCTAAAGCTCCCTCGCCCTTTTCTATACAAAATGTCAATACTTTTCCCGACGAACAGGTCTTAACAATCTATGCGGATGAAAATGAGAATTATACTTTGATGGATCAAAATGTCGAACTGGCTCCAGGGCTGGTGTTATATTGATACCCTCCGTTGGTAAGCCGATTCCCTTATCTTACCGCTTAGATTTCTTATGCACAAACAATATAGCTGAATACGAAGCTCTTATCACTGGACTTCGTGCAACCCTAGCTCTTAATATCAAAAACATTACAATATATGGTGATTCTCAGTTAATTGTCAAACAGATAACGAGATCATATCAAACTAAGCACATAAGCTATCTCAGTACCATGAGTTTGCATTATCTCTCTTAAAACAATTCAAATCATATTCAATCGACACCATTCCTAGGAAAGATAATCGGCATGCGGATGCAATTGCAAATGTAACTTATCTTATATCCCCTAATGGTTCTCCTGAGGAATTTACTTTTGTTGTTCGTAATCTTAAGACACCAATAATCAAAGACCCTATAGTTGCGAACTCGGAACTCTGTGGTAATACATACACTGATGAATGGTTCTCCTACATATTCAACTATTTACGCGATGGAACCATTCCTGATTCGACATCTAAGAATGCTCGACTCTGTTTACGCAAACTAGCAGCACGATACATTATATTATCGAATGTCTTATATCGACGAAGTTATAATGGTGTCTTACTCTGATGTTTAAGTAATTCAGAGATTCCGATAGCTTTAGAAGAAGCTCACTCTGGGGCCTGTGGAGGGCATCTTGGTGGAAAATCATTGGTGCAAAAATTGTTGCGTATGGGATACTATTGGCAGCATATGGAACAAGATTCCTTTGCTTATGTCAAGAGATGCCCGCAATGTCAACAACATAAACACCTAATCCATGCTCCTGCTCAAGAGCTTTGGGCCCAGGTCTCACCATGGGCGTTCTCTATTTGGGACTTGGATCTAATTCCTCTCAAGGACATACGTTTATCATTACTGTTACTGATTATTTTACAAAATGGGTCGAAGTGGTCCCTTTGTGATCCACGACCGCCGATGTCATCTGTCGATCATACAAGATAACATAATTTCTCGATATGGAATACCTTCCTCCTTGGTTTTGGACAATGGTACACCATTTAAGAACAAGGATGTGAAAAAGTTCCTCGAAAAATATCATATACATCGCTTCTCTACGCCTTATTACCCTCAATCAAATGGCCAAGCAAAAGCTTCAAATAAGGTTATTGGATAGATTTTACGCAAAACTGTTAATAAACATCAAAAAGATTGGCATACGCAATTATTCTATGCACTATGGGCTTACAGAACAAGTATTCGAACGGCCACGAGTAACACACTGTATAATCTTGTCTATGGCACAGATGCGATAATGCCCTTAGAGTTAGAAATTCCTTCCTTGCGAATTTCCCTAAGAGATATCATGGATGATGACATAGAACGAGAGTAAAGATTACAAGAACTTGAGATGCTTGATGAAAGACGAATTAACGCTCTCGAACATCTCAAGGCTTATCAAAAAGGAGTACAATGAGCCTATAATGCGCAAGTCATACAACGGTCATTCAACGTTGGGGACTTGGTTCTTTATGAAAATCAATGAAACATAAATGCACCGCCTAGCGAAAAAGGTAAGTTCAGCCCTAATTGGCTTGGACCGTATATAATCACTGAAACCTTTGGATCCAGAGTGTATAAATTAGCCAATGAGCAAGGTACGCCGCTTAAGGAACCTGTTAATACAGCGCACCTCAAAAGATTTTATGCTTAAAGATCTAATGTTAAATGTTTCTAAGCTAATTTAGTACATAGATTAGCTTCAATATCAACAAGATATTATTGTTTTGTCTTAATTCATTTGGCATTATCTTTGTTCAGTTGATCATTGTTGTATCGTGTTTAAGTAGTAATTGCTTAGATCACTTTTGTATTAACTGAACGTAGCATGGAAATTAAAATTATGTGTAAAATAAATAATCATTGTGTTTGTTAGTATTCTTTTTAGAATTGTTAGTATATCACAATAGCACTAATTATAGCATTTAGACATCATCACTAGTTGCATTTTTTTCAAAAATCACATGTGATAGATCAAAAGCCATTACACATAGATCAAAAGAAATAGTCATATATATATATATATATCTCTCAGTTTCATGTATACATCCGAGTCGACTATCCCTCAAAACAAAATGGGATGTTGCAGTGCATAAAGTACATATATCACATAGTTGAGTCTCGATCGCCAGTACCCTTAGGCCCTTGTGGTGTGCGAGTGATAGAAGCTTGACCATGTGTGTCTACGGATCGTGAATGACTCCTAGAGATGCTTCGCGATCGTAACCCCCTGATCTCGTCTCTCATCTCTATCATCTGCTCATGTGCCTCCTGGTACATCCTCTGGTACCGGTCTCTCTCAGCCTGAACCCTGTCTCTGTCAACTCTTGCCTACTGGACCTCCTGCAGTAAGAACTCACTGATAGCTGGCTCTCCCTCCGATGTAGGAACCGCTACCGTCTGCTCTCGTTGTGCCCTGACTCAGCCTTGGCGCGCTCAGCTCTCTGTCGAAACTCCTCTCTTTTCCATGCAGACTGCTCTAGGATAGCCTCAGTAGCAGTCCTGTATCTGACGACAAGCATAAATATCTCAGCATGCCGCCTAGCGGATGATCATGGCGAATAACCCGCCTACACCCGCTGCTCTAAGGCATCTGTAGGTACTATGCCTGCTATGACACGACTCACAAAGTCTCGCCATGCATCTATCCCAACTGCAAAACAAAGGATGAGATAGATGTTAGACTCCCATATAAATATCACAAATAACAAACTATACAAAACATCAAAATAATAAATCAAACCTAACCTGGATCTCCATCTAGCCAAGATGGATCTCGGATTGCCGATGGTGTGATGAGCTCTGCAGTCTGATTTGCTAATGGGGGCATAGACCTACTACTCTCCCCCCGCTCTGTCTGACTAGGCCTCACATCGTCTGCAAGAGTAGGACCACGAGCCTTGGATCGTGGTCTCGATTTGGTCTCCTCGTCAGTGTCTGCCTCCTGCTGGCTTTGTCGCGATCTTGCTTTGAAGACATATTATGATGGGACCTCCTCGGACTCATCCCCGTCCTCCCCCACATCCTCCTCGAGATCGTAGTATCCCGCAAAATCATTGACGTCGTCCTGCACCCTTGTGTCACTAGCGTGACCGGCCCAAGGTCGAGCATCCCTTGTAGGTTGCCCGGGTGGAAAGATAGGTGAAGGCCGCACTGTGTGCCACCAGGTCCGATATGCTCAGGTACACCCGACATCATCTATGTCTGACACTGGCTCTGCATCCTCAAAACCCTCATCATCACTAAGTGGCACATCTACTACTATCGGCTGTCGGATGGTATTTGTCCTGACTGCACTGCGAGCAACCCGTGCGTAGCTCGGACGAACCGCAAGAACATCCTGTATCTATCCGAACTGTCGTGCCACCTTGTCAAAGTAAAACCAAGATACAATATGATCGAGGCAACCGGGCCATCAGCCGATCCCTCTGCATCCTCGCTGTCTCTGCTGGCTAGGCCATCCGATGTAGCCGCGATATGGTCTCCAGATGATGTCATTGGGCTGTAATCTGTCAAATACTACTCTCCAGTATAATAGATCCCCATGCCTCCAGCACCTGACCAATGGATAGGCATAGACACGTGGGTGGGTGAATGCTGCCTCTATAGGAAAACCCACCGGTCATGTGCATCTAATGTGCTCAAAGGCCCAGACCTGTAGTAATGTGCAGACCATCAGACTATGCATCTCATAATGGACGTATTGCCCTAAGTCGCGATAAAGGTGCGCAAGCATACTGCACCCCCATGCATAAACAGTTTGATGCTCCTCCATCGCTCTAATGGTGTGAACGAGACCCCTGTGTAGGTGAGTGCCTCGTCCATCTGGTGCGATGGCTAGTGCGACTATGACAATCATGATCCTCCATAGTAAGGGAATGTCTCTACATCCTTGCTCTAGCCAACGGAGCTGAATATGTCCTCGCTTTGCCTAAGAAACAATGCGACCCAAGCAGTATAGCTGAATCTCGCGAGTGTACCCCGCTGAGCGATGTCCTACAATCCTCACTGTCTCTCTTCGGATCGGTAGTCGAAGGATCCTGAATACATCCTCCAGTGTGATGGTAATCTAGCCTGTCGATAAGTGGAATGTGGATGTATCTACATCCCACCTCTCCATCAGTGCAATCAGCATCGCGCAGTGGAATCTAATTGTGGGCATATCAAACACCCACCATAGGCCCACCGTCTGTAAGTGCTCTCTCTCTGCGACAGTCAAAGCGCTAGCGTGCTCTTGTAGAAGTGCCATTAAACGACCGCCTGAGATGCTCACGCATCTCAGGGACATCCTGCAGATCAGAAAGCAAGCAAGAGTATCAGAATCCCCTCTAGAAACCAAAGTAAGCTATCAAGAACTGAACAGAAAGCCTATGCCTAGGGCCTGTGTCCTCTATGGACACTGGTGCCCCTGTGGGACTAGGGCACCCCAAAGGGACTCTGGTGCCCTAGGTGGACCTGGGCGCCCCTGTTAGGGACCCCTGTTCACCTTCCCCTCTTGGCATAGAAATCGGTAAACATAAAAGCAAAAGCACAATGAAAGATGACACAAGTGTTGGATCAGAACCCTACCTCGGCCTTGAAACATCTCTCTGCTACTCAGGCTCGGAGCATCTCCAGTTGTGGTGGATGTCGGCTCGGCATGGTCGTTCTCCTATTCTCCTCTCTCTCTACTTTTCTACAATGACAAGAAACAAGAATGAGTTAGTGATAAGTGACAACTCCCCTTTACATAAAGTAAGTGAATGAGAATTCCTATCCCTAACTAGGTGCAAAAGTGTGCTCTTTTACTCTTGAGCCCTTTTCTTGAGCTGTCGAACTCTATTTTCCATGTCGTTTGTTGCGTTCGAATCCTGGTTCCGCTCTCCTTCTTCCCCAATGTGTTATGTTTGAGCGTTGTTTCTTCAAGTGACCCCTCATAACACATTTTTCATCAAGTTTCCCCGAAATCAACGCGCTTGGATATCTCCTTGTTTCTACTCTCAGACTAAGCAAGCAGAATCAAGGGGGGGCATATATCTCCCTCATCATGTCTCATTACTCAACCCCCTTAGCGTTTTGATACTGACTCATTGGTGGTGGTTGCAGATTGATTTGATTTGTGATTTTTCTGACAAGTGTTCCTTTGTAGGTTGTGGTTCCTAATTTTGTGGTCTTGCAGGATTACGAATTTGGGGGTCTCTACCTTCTTGGCGACAATGCTTCGGCTTCCTCTACAGTATCTTTTTGGGTATCCTTTTCATGATTGATGTATTTACTTTCCTTTAGTTGCTTATGCATGTAGTGTCATATGGCCACTAAAGTGGGGACTAAATGTAACGTCGGAAATTGTCCTCCTGTATGGAATGGTACAATTTCCCTCGGTTTAGCTCCTCACTTTGGTGACCTCTCAACCTTTTCTTTTCTGGCCTTCCCGAAACTCTGATTGACTAAGTCTAGGAGCAAACTATTCACTTTTTGAGGTAACTTATTGATAGAACCCGGAAAGAGGATTTGAGATTTGGGTCCCTAGGACCCCAAAAAATGCAGATCTAAGTGGAAATAGGGGGCTTGGACTTGGGCGCGCGCGCCCTAGTCCTCCCCTATTTCTCGGGATTTTGAATTTTGGCAGGATGTCGGCTCCCGCAGAGTGCCTCAGGATTCTGTTTTCAAATTCTCAGTTTTCTCGCGATATCAAGACGTTATTTCAAAATTTGAATTTCCATAAAGCTAGGCATAAAAAGACATTTGCAAATCATTTTATTACACACAATTCTTATGCAAGCTTGATGCCAAAACTCTGCTGCAATTGCTATTGAAGATCAGTGACTTGTTGAAGCTCTTAGAAGTATTCTTTATTTGCTATCATGGAGATAATGGATGGAGATTAGGAATCAAGATCTTGAGTCTATCTTGCTCTTCCTAGGGTTTGTACACCCTTTGCATGATCGGGAGAAGGGTTGAAGCCTCCAACAGCGAGCTTGGAGATCCTCCGCGGACATTGCTGATTTGCCTTCTTGATCATGCAAATCTTCATTTGTTTTCATCTCCTTGAGGTGAAGTTGTATGTATTTATTGATGCAAAGCAAGTTGTTGATCTTCCCTTGATTGAGACATCTAGGGTTTGATATTTCTACATACACATTGTTAGGTTTGCACACACTTTTGCAAATCTTTATCTTTGGCTATTGTTGAGGTAGAAATACCGAAGACGAGGCTTGACTGAGGCAAGCTCCTATATAGCCACAACATTTTCCTTCTTTTGTAGGTGCATATCATGTTTTGTAGGTTCCGGCGGAAAGAAGCTACAGAAAGGAGGATATTACAGGTACAGTCGCGATAGACTTTCGAATTTTCAGATTCTGACACTTGTGGGACACTGGAACGGGCGCCCTAGTCCAACCAGGGGTTATTTCTAGCATTTGGAAGCCATTTAGCAGTCTCAGACACCCTGTGTAGAAGATTTTCCAGTTTGGAAACTTTCGGGACACTGGAGCAAGTGCCCTAGTCCAACTAGTCCTCAAAATCCGGGTGCACAGTCTTCTAAAACCCTCTCTCTGCACTTCTATGATCAATTTTTCTAGTTGTTTCATCAGTTTCTAAATATTTCTGATATAAGGCATAATTAGGGTTTTACTTAGTTGAAAGGAAAACAATTGATAAAACCTTAGTTAGGGTCTTAGGTTTCATAACCACGCGAGCGTAAGGGACAGACAAAGTGATTAGAAGCTTGTTCATAAGCTCAGTCCTTGTCCTCCCAATGCTTAGCGGTGTAATTGTAGTATTTGACCTAGTTTAGACAAACCTACAATTTTCACCCTAAACAAAGGTAACTATACAAGTATCATTTTTCCTTTCCTTCCTTTCAACATAAATGATGCAAGATAGCCAATAGTGAGTATTTTCTAAATATGTTTATTTTTCAAGAACAACAATATAGTAAAACTTCGATGCCAAAACACTTAATTTAATAATGAAATATATACATTTATAAGAGATCATTACAACAATAGGAGTATTTCTAGAGAGACGTTTACTCTCTCTTTCACCCAACCCTTACAAGGCTCAAAGGAGCCAAGGCATTTACTTTGCCTTAGTTTTTACAACACAGCTAAAAATTCTAACACTTCATGAAAACTTCTTCCAAGTTCATTTCCAAGAGTCAAACTTGCAATACAATGAAAATCTTCCCAAGGCTAAAGGAAGCTCACATCTCAACCGTTGGCTTGTAAGCAAGCCACCCTGAGCTAGGAGGCCCACAATATAATTGGATTCATACTCACACAAAGGGTTTCAAACACACACACTCAAATGAATACACAAGAACACCCACCCAAGGAGACTCAACAAACTACATCCATACAAATGGATTTTAAGGGAGACAGAGTGGACTCACTCAAGGGAAAAACCAAACCAACCAAAGTACTAAAAACTCATAACACCCAAATATCATAGCCTCTTGCTATCAAAACCACTTATAACTCCAAATAATAACAAGACACTCTTGCCATACACAAAACTACCAAATCTTCCCATAAACAAGGCCATAGCCATCAAAACTCCTTTACAAGAAGAGGTTTTCCCCGAGGAGGTTCTCTTCTCTCTTACCCAACACATGGTGAGCTCTCTCACATGGAGAGCTCACTATTACAACCCAAAAACCCATTACAACATTAAGAAAATCACAAGAACAAAAGCATAACATACTACATGCATAGATACAAAAATGAACAAGAAGGACTTGAAGCCTTGAGAGCCTACCTCTCAAGTCTCAAGTGATGAAGGATGTTTGGTGATGACCTCCAAAAGTCTACTCCAAGATCCTTGCACAAATCTTCCTCTGCAAGACTAAGCTCCTTCCCAAAATCAAGATCAAAATCCAAAAAGAAAGAACCCTTCTCACCTCTACAAGAGGGAGATATATAGTGTTTCAAAACCCATCCCAATGAATAAGGAGTTGACACTTGTCACCTTCTCATTCACTCTCACAAGCACAATTCCCCACAAGTGTTCTCACACGTGTGAGATATGGAGAAGTAGGGAGGTGACACTTGTCAACCTCTCATTCCTTCTCCAAAGCACATCTCCCCATATTTCTCCTCACACGTGTGAGGCATGGGGAAGAGGGAAGTACTTGGGGTTCTCTTCCCAAGGGTTCTTACATTGTGTGAGATATGGAGAAGTAGGGAGGTGACACTTGTCAACCTCTCATTCCTTCTCCAAAGCACATCTCCCCATATTTCTCCTTCCACGTGTGAGGCATGGGGAAGAGGGAAGTACTTGGTGTTCTCTTCCCAAGGGTTCTTACATTGTGTGCTCACACATGTGAGACCCTTGGGATTCCCCCAAACCCACTCAAGAACCTTGGGTTGTGGGATTAAATGAGACAAGTCACCCAATCCTTAAGCCAAAACCCTAATCTCACCACCTAACTCCTAGGGTTAAAAATAGGGGTCAAATATGAGTTAAAACTCATGATTTGAGGTCTACAAGGTACCTAACCCATAGGTACTTGACCTAGACCCCTTAAACACATGAAAATAACATTAAAAGCTCAAAAAACTCATTTAAAAAGCCTTTAAAACTTATGAACGAAAATGACACATGGATGACACTCATCATCCACTCATCCTAAGTCAACCTTAGGAGACTCAAATTAACAATGAAATCAAGAATAAACACATTACATTCATGTTAAAACACAATTAACCTTAGTCCACCTTAGGGACTAGGTTGGTTTTACAGGGATAATTACTCAGGGTTATTTGTATGACCTCTAGTTTCCATTAGCCATATATAAACACGAACACATCAATAGCCCAAGGTATAAAATAGCCGAAGCAATTAAATTACGCACGCAGATGATCACACAAGTTCAAGCATTCTCAAATATATCACATGATAAAATTCACTTGATTGCCAAATCAATTATACTTTCAATAACACAATTAGGATCATGAAATCATAAATCGACATAATATTTCATCAACTCAATTAGCTCAATAATTCATTTCAATTGCATCAAATATAATAACGCATTCATCATCATAGAAGCAAAATTTAATCTAACATGTCAAGATATAGCATCCTCATAATATAACTCATCTATCTAAACAAAGCATAAAATAAAGTCATCAAATGTCTAAATATACAGGATCAATAGACCCCAAAATGTCCACATGTCAAAATATAATCCAAACAACAAGTCTCATAGTCAAAACAGGAGGTGTAATAAGGGTAGGCCTCACATCCTCCCCCCCCTATGACTAAACTTCCTCCTAAATGTCAGCAAAGAGGTGAGGGTAGAGTGCCCTCAAACGTGTAGCATCCTCCCAAGTGGCTGAAACCTCATCATAGCGGTCCCACTGTACTCCGACAAGCCAAGATGTGAATGGGCTCTGTTGTTACTTAGATTTGCACCTGTATTGGAGGTTTTTAGGGCTCCAACAATCTAGTGAAACATTGAGATGATCTCCACGTGTAGGACCCTGCAAGGAGATCAAATCTCCACAGAGAGGTTGGTTCCTTCGCTGAATAAGGGACTCAGATATTCCTAAGACTAAACTTAATCTATCCACCGTTGAGGAAAAGAGAAAGGAGGATGAACTAAAAATGAAAAGGGGTGATACACTAGGTTTGAATATACAACACTCACAAAGCTGAGATGCACAAATAAAAAAATACAGTTGATAAATTTATACAAATCATTAAGATTTTAACAGAGGTAAAGAATGGATAGCAAGGAATTAAACATTCACAAACAATAGCCAATTCTAAGACTATATAGAGTTAAAAAAAGCATGAAGAAGCAAAACACCATATGTATTAATCAAAAGGCACTGTTACAGTAGAGGAGAGTTCTGTTTGGAATACAAAAGCATAAAGAATATCCAATTATTTTCCAATCCTCATTTCATCTTTTTCTATGCATATATAGCACTTCATTACATTGACCTCAGTCATTTCATCAATAAATTCGCCCCCATGGGCTCTGTCAGAAGATATTTTACAAAAGGGGATGCCATAAATGCAGAAAAATATCTTCACAGAAGTAGCTGAACAAATATCTTCAAATATCTACATTAAAAACTGGCGCTTGAAACTCCACCCACAACAATAAATGCTCAACTGCAATTTTTCCAGTTGGAGTTGGATGTTTGACTTTCATCTGAATCGGATTCCCACCTTGGAAGCAGGCTTTGAACAAGATTGATCATGGCCAGCCCTTGGTTTAGCTTTCTTGCCTTTGTTTCTAAAGATTGTGGAAGTCATCGAAGTTCAGGCCTCGGGCCTTCGGCGTTCTGCCTTACCAAAGGAAGAAAAAAGGAGGAAAGTTTGCCCCCCGAACTCCACTTTACAAAGGACAATTACATTATCGGCAGACTTCGAGCCTAGGGCCTTTTCATCTTTCGCCTTCGCGGAGGAGGAAGAAGGAAAGTCTGAGCCCTGAAAGTCAAAGACTTAGCCGATCTTTTGAAAGTTTCAACGGAGTTCGGAGCTCAGGCCTTCCGTCTTTCGCCTTCAGTGAGAAGGAAGAAGGAAACTTCAAACCCTGAAGCCTGAAACACTTAGCATTATTTCTCAAAAAAAAGTCGGAGCTCGGGCCCCAATCATTTTGCCTCTCGCTTTCCCCATGTCCACGTGGCAGCATTCCATAGTTCCGCCATCACCTTTTGTTCTATTAAAATATTCTCTGCAGAATGGAGGAATGGCTTAGAAAAATTATCACTCAGCGGAAATCAAACTTCAGACCTTCCGCCTTCTGCTTTCCTTGACGTCACAGCCATGTGTCAGCATCCCACGATTCTGCCAGCCCGCTGTGGTCCACCCAAAAGGGTTCCACGGAATGGTGAAATGCCTTAGAAAATTTAACTCTTGTCGGGGGTTGGGCTTCGGTCCTTCTGCCTTATGCCTTCCAAGAGAGAAGGGGAAAGAAGGAAAGTCTAAAGTCCGAAACTCTGAAAAGGTTACAATACTTAGCTTTATTTTCGAAGGGAAAGGAGCGGAGTTCAGAGCAGTGTAAGATGGAAGGACGAAGGGTAGAACTCTGAACTCCGAAATTCCGAAAAGCTAGAAAACATAAGGAAAACTCAAGGTTTTTGGGACTTAGTCAAATTTGGATGTTTTTCCTTGCATCTCTAAAGAGGAAAACACTTAGAGATTTTTTGGATTTAGGCTATTTGGTTGGGAAGAAAATAGGAAAACAGGCTCCAAAGCTAATTGCCCATCCGAGTCTACCTGTAAAGCACCCCAATCCAAAACATGAGCCACATCAGATACATAACGCCTCAACATAGAAATATGAAACACATCGTGGATACGCGACAGGCTAGGTGGCAAAGCTAGATGATAAGCGACAAGTCCTATCCACTCCAAAATCTCAAAAGGTCCAACAAATCTCGGTGCAAGCTTAAAGCCCTTTCCATAACGGATTGGACTCTTATGTTGCCGCACGCTCAAGAACACCTTGTCGCCAACAGAGAAGCTCCGATCCAATCTCTTGGCATCAACATACTTCTTCTGACAATCCTGTACCTCCTACAATTGTAGTCTAATCAAAGTGACCTGCTGCTCCATGTCCTATACAACTTTGGTCCAATCGCAACTCTATCCTCAATGTGGTCCCAACTCAAAGGAGTCCTGCAAGGCCTGCCATATAAGGCCTAATAAGGAGGCATCGTAACGAGATGTGATGCCCATTATTGTAGGCAAACTCAACAAGATACAGGTAGTCCTCCCATCTCGACTAGTGATGCATAAAATACATGCAAAGCATGTCCTCTAAAACCTGATTCACCCTATCAGTCTGACCATCTGTCTCAGGGTGATATGCTGAATTGAAGTTGAGATGAGTGCCCAACGCCTATTGTAGTGCTCTCTAAAAAATTGATGTGAAAACTGAATCTCTATCTGAAATGATGTGACGAGGAACTCCATAAAGTCTCACTATCTCATTCAAGAAAATCCTCGCCACTGCAGATGCATTATACGTCGTACAAACCGGTGAGAAATGTGCCACATTGGTCAACTTGTACCATGATGGCGGTGAGATGACAAAGGTAGACCAACTATGAAGTCCATGGAAATGGTGTCCCATTTCCACTCAAGTATCTCATGGAGATATAGAAGTGCTCGGCCTTGACCCTCTGGCACTCAAGGCAATGAGCTAAAAACTCTGCTATGTCACATCTCATCCCTGCCCAATGATACAACTGTCTAAGGTCTGCGTGCAACTTCTTGACCCCAAGTTGTGCTGCATAAGGTGCTCTATGAGCATCCTCAAAACCACTCTGTGAAGATCTCCTGCAAAGGGTACATAGATGTGGTGTCGATGTCATAAAAGCCCATCTGCCTCAATGGAATATCCTATAAACTTGCCCTTAAGGGCCCTCTGCGATTAAATCTCCCACTGAACCTCAAGGAACCACTCATCCTCTGGTAGCTGCTGCAAGATGCGCCCTCTCAACTCTACACTCAAGGTCAAGGTCAGGATCTTGTGTCATCTCTGACTCAAGGCATCGACAACCACATTCTCCTTACCCTTGATGTAATGCACATCAAAGTCATACTCGCACAAGAATTCCATCCAACACCGTTGATGGGCGTTTCGATTTAACTACGTGAAGATATACTAAAGACTATGATGGTCTGAGTGCAACTCAAGACGACGTCCCAAAAGGAAATGTCTCCATCTAACTAGAGCGTGAACTATAGCTGCAAGCTCTAAATCGGGAGTGGGGTAGTTCGTCTCATGGGTCTAAAGCTTTCGCGACTCATACACAATTGCTCGACCATCCTACATAAGGACTACTAATCTCATTAACCTCTGTCACACTGGTAGGTGTTGGCCAATCCATAATCGCTCTAATCTTCAATGGACCTACTAAGATACCATTGCCAGATAGAACGTGCCCCAAATACTGAACCTCTAAACGGAAAAAGGCACACTTCACCAAGTTGCCATATAGTTGTTGATCTCGCAAACACTGTAATACTTGACACAAGTGCTCCTCATGCTCCTCCTCAGTCCGTGAATATATCAAGATGTCGTCAAGGAATACCAACACGAACCGATCTAGGTAAGTGCAAAGCACCCCACTCATGAGACTCATGAAAACTGCAGGGGCGTTCCTCAAATCGAAGGGTACCATTGTGAACTCATAGTGACCATAACAAGTCCTAAAGGTTGTCTTATGAGTATTTGCCTCTGTAATCCGTAGCCGGTGGTAACCGGACTTCAGGTCTATCTAAGAGAACACTCTGGCTCCTTGCATCTAATCAAACAAGTCATCGATCCTAGGCAAAGGACAACGGTTCTTCACCGTCACCTTATTCAACTGTCTATAATCCATACATAAATGAAGAGACCCATCCTTCTTAACAAAGATGACCGGCATGCCCCAAGGTGAGACACTAGGCTGAATGTGACCCTTTTCTAGCAACTCCTCTAGTTGAAGTTTGAGCTCTGTAAGCTCATGAGTAGTCATCCTATATGGTGCAAGAGACACTGGCTCGACACCTGGTACAAGATAAATGTAAAAATCCACCTCTCAGCGAGGTGGCATCCCGAAAGCTCAAGTGGAAATACATTTGCGAACTCCCTAGGGATAGGATGGCCATCCAATGAAGTCTCTGACTCATCCTCTCATTTGTCACTAACTGTGATCACAAACATCTAACATCCCTTACACATACAATGCTTAAGTTGCTTAGCAAAAATCATATGCAAGGCTATGGGCCTCTAAATGCCCACAATCTCTGTTGTTGTGCCATGGTCATCGAGGCATCCTATCACCTTTCGTCGACAATCAAGCTTGGCTCTATGAGCCGCAAGCCAATCCATGACTAGCACCACTCCATAGGATCCTAAGGGTATGACCCTAAGGCCTACAACCGTGGTTAAGAGTCCAAGAGCTAACTCATCCTCTGATTTGTCATTAATTGTGATCGCAAACATCTGACATCCCTTCTGCATACAACACTTAAGTTGCTTAGTGGAAATCATATGCAAGGCTATGGGCCTCTGAATGCCCACAATCTCTGTTGTTGTGCCATGGTCGTCGAGGCATCCTATCACCTTTCGACAACAATCAAGCTTGGCTCTATGAGCTGCAAGCCAATCCATGCCTAGCACCACTCCATAGGATTCTAAGGGTATGACCCTAAGGTCTACAACCATGGTGAAGACTCCAAGAGCTAACTCACAATCCCGAACCACTGAGTCTACGACCATCTTGGCCCCTATGGCTAACTCGACCTCCCACCTAACGTCCTGCCTAGAGGCCACCAACCTGCAACTCTCCACTAACGATGGAGATATAAAGGAGTATGAAGCTTCAGAATCAAACAATATAGTAATAGGAATATCTCCAATCATACCTGGGGTCTCAATGACTGAGGCCTGATAATCAGCCTAGCTATTATCAACCACTGCAAACACACGATGGCATCTACCCACATCTCCTACAATCTGCTCTGAACCTCCAGCACACTGTCCTCCTGCTATATATCCCTAGGGACACTTTCTAGCTAAATGCCTAGCACCACCACAAACATAGCATGGTCCTCTCAATTGAATATGCACTGACTGTGTCCTATTGGACTGCTAAGCTCCTGGTCTACCTGAGCTACTCTGGCTGCCTCTATAAGACTGTTGTGATCGTGTTGGTCCTATAGCTTGTGCCTGATGTCTTTGATCTCTACGCAGTTCCTGAGAGTGCCATCCTCTAGTGTGGCCACCTTGTGCTCTCTATTGGGGTCTAGATCTCTGACCCTGCTACTATAGAGGCCTAGGAGGCAATAATGTAGCTCTAACCTTCCTTTTGAGGGAGTTGGGGTCTACAAAAACCATGATCCTGCTGCTGGTTACGTTTCTGAAACTGTGCGCGTGACTCATGGTTCTACCCATGAATCTCCTCGGTAATGTACACCTTCTCAACGACCTCACTCATGTTTTGGTGATCAACCATCCGCAATGGTCCTGCTATCCCAAGATTCAAGCCTCTAATAAACTTATTAACAATAAGTTTCTCATCTTGAAGGTACTAAGCATACTGCGACAACTCTAAAAATTGGCTCTCGTACTAAGCCACTGTGGATCCTCGCTGCTACAAATCATGAAACTCATCGATGCGACGCTGTTGATAGTGCTATGATAGGTATTGCACCCTAAAGCGCTCAAGAAAAGTACTCCAAGAAAGAGTATCCAAGGAAAGATGGTGCTTGCGCTCCTCAGTGCGCCACCATGTAAATGCAGAGTTCGCGTAATAGCTAAATGGCGACTCAGGCCTTTGTATTGCTCCCATAAGGATGCAATGCAAAGCACCAATCCAAACTAATGAGCCAAGCTTCAGCCTCATCCCCCTTAGTAGCTCCCACAAAAGTAGGAGGATTAAGATGAAGCAAATCTCTAATGTGATCTCCAAGGTCACGAGAGGCCCGAACTGGACCCTCAGCCTTTAGCCGCAGGCCAAATCCCAAGGGGTCGTACTAAATTGACTCCACGACGATCTCCTCGTGATCCTCTCGACGTAGCTGATGCGTGATCCTCAACTGACTTCACAGGTATCTCCACTCGCGGTCCACCTGCAACTGGTGGTAGTCTCGCCAAAACGGCCTGAAGTGTGCAATTTCTGAGGCCCAATGTCAAGAAGTACCTCCTGGTTTCGAGCTTCAAATGGTGATGCAGAACGAGTAGCTCGTGACTGAGCCTCACCAGAATCACTAACGCATGAGCGTCCTCTCCTGGGTCTAGGCGGCATCCTACATGAACAAGGTGCCTAGATTAAAAACAAATTGGGAAAAAAAGTGCCCTTAATGCCTAATGTTTAAACCTGGCTCTGATACCAAATGTCATGCCCATGGTACAAGATCAATGTGAAAATCCGCCTCTCGGCGAGGTGGTATCCCTAGAAGATCAGGTGGAAACATATCTGCGAACTCCCTAAGGATAGGATGGTCATCCAGTGAAGTCTCTGACTCATCCTCTAAACTGTCACTAACCGTGATTGCAAATATCTGACATCCCTTCCGCATACAACGCTTAAGTTGCTTAGCGAAAATCATACGCAAGGCTATGGGCCTCTGAATGACCACAATCTCTGTTGTGCCATGGTCGTCAAGGCATCCTATCACCTTTTGGCGACAATCAAGCTTGGCTCTATGAGCCGCAAGCCAATCCATGCCTAGCACCACTCCATAGGATCCTAAGGATATGACCCTAAGGTCTAATATTCGGGGAGTTAGAGTTCTTGGTCTGGATATCTTTGGCAAACTGGATAGAGCTCTCCAAGGACGACAACAGAAAGAAAGGGAAGCTTAACTTCAAGCTGTGTCTAAAATGATTAAGTAAAGCAAAATGATAGTGGTAGAAAACCCTAGAGCGCCCCTTGAGGTTGAATTATTTCATAAGCATAAGACAAACCTGGTCCCACGGGGAGAGCAACTTCTCTCTTTCGAATCCTCCCTGGAGTTTGACTGCAACTTCACCTTCCTTAAAAACAACCCCATGCTCTCCGAGTCCAGCACTTTGCTCCTTCGATAGTGCTTCTTTCCTCTGGTAGGCATACCAGTGGCCTGCCCGATGACACCTCAAACCTAATGCCCCCAACGGGAACCTACATGTTGTCCCAGGATTCCGCAGATTGCCTGGAGAGGTTCTCGTCATAGCCATTCAGAGCTTCCAAGAAGGAAGCCACCTTACCCTCCTAGATAATGTGCCACACCATAGGATTGTGCTTGAATTCATCCAGCGAGGAAGGCCCAGTTTTCACAATATCACTCCCCATGTTAGTCATCTGGAACCAGTGCAATACCAGAAGCAGAAGTAGGTAACGATCGTTAATGATTTTCTTATGTGAGTGAGGCCAAGCAAGACACTCAAAAATAACTAAAATCGCTCGTGCTCTCCCATCTCATCCATGACTTGTGAATCTTAAAATTAAATTTGTTGTCATCATAAAATCGATGTGAAGGGTCCTTGCCACCTTGTTCTGCCGCATGAGAAAAGACCTTCGCCCGCCACCTCGTGTGGGAGTAATTAACTCGGAGAATGGGGATGGAAATATAATTATTACAGGCTTGCCAACCTGTTATCCATTCTTCGTCACATGGGACTCCCCTCCACCACGACATCCAATTAGTAGCCGTCAGTTGAGTCAGCCTCTGCCAATCGACATCATCACCTTCGCCCCGAGAGTTTTGAAAACCAACGGCTCCTTCAACAATTTGAATTTTGTCACTCGCTCAATTATTCGAACTAGCCTTTTGGCTCCTACTAACAATGCAGAGGTAAATCAGAACCCATCTCCAGCTTATCCCCCTCTCCCCATTCAACACAAGGTCAAATATGATACGGATTTGTGTCCATTCTCAATAAGGGTTTGTATTTTACAAGGCAAGTTGAAGGACTACCTCCAACATCTCTAGCAAGAACTGTTGATGCCCCAGTTAGCCATGGCATCCGCCACAACATTACCCTCCCTATAGATGTGGAACACTTTATACTCGAAAGCATTGAACAATCTAATGTCTCCCACCACATCCATTAAATGCCAGTCCAGGTTGGCCGAGCCTAAGACAGCATTGACAAGAAGCTAGGAATCTCCCTCAACATGCAATTTCTTGATGTTTATAGAATGAGCAATTTTAATCCCCCAAAGCATAGCTAGTGCCTCAGCCTCATTGTTGCTCTTGTTGCAAGTATGTGCCTAATCGGTGTTGTCATTGGTGTCAACTGTGCTCCTATCTTGTTGTCTACTTGTAATGAGTAAGATGCTTTGTAATTACTTATGTAAGTAATCTTGATGTTGAGGATATTGAGAAAATTAGCCTCTCCGGTAGAAACAGTGAGTTGCAATGGAAACGGTTTATTGCTTGCAGAAGAACAGTCCACAAGAATGCTCCACATTTTCTGTAGAATGAATATCTTTGTCTGCGGATTGGAAGTTTTTTAGAAGTCCATTTGAAGATACTATGTTCCGAGTTTGAGCCTCCAGTAGGAAGAATTGAGTGAGTTATGTTCACCAGAGTGAAAACAGCTTTTTCTGTATGTTTGGCAAAATAGGGAGAAAGTGTTATGCTCCGCATTCCTCCGCATTGAAGTATTTTGATATGCGGTTCTAGAGATAAGTCTGAGATAATTTTAAGTGCCTTCAACTCCAATGGTTCGTGATTTGGCGGTCTGCAAGCTATCTTTTCTTTATGACAATGTTGTTCTTGTGCTCCAGTTTGAAGAATCTTCTTGACAGAGTGGTTAGAGATCGTGCGGTTGTTCCTGGTGATTACAATGTGCTTGTGGATGTCTCCTGATCGTGTTCCTACCTTTGGATTGGTCCGCAAAGATAAGTGTGGGTCTTGAAAGAAGAATGTTCTTAGAAGACTTAGTGTTAACTCCAATCTTGGCCGACTTGGTTCTTTTCACTATTTGCGGAGATGCATTGAAGATTGTAGAAGCGTGTTGTGGCGTGGAGGATTGCATTTGAGTTTCAGATAAGGCGTGGCGTGTTCATCATACTTCTCTTCATCTTTCCTTAGCTAAATTTTGTAATAGGTCTAGACCTATTTCTGTGTATGTTTTGTAATGCCGACCTTAGAGAATGTTCCAATGGTTGATGAATGTAATGCTGACCTTGATGTACATTCCAAGGTTGATGAATTGTATAAAAGCGTGTAATAGAGTTGCGAAAAAGTGAGTGTGAATATGAAGAGATAAGTGCGAACATGTGAAAGAGCAGAGTAGAGAAGTTATATTGTGCTTCAATGGAACTGAATCCTGGCATGGAGTAGATGCTACTTAATCAACTCACCTCCTTGGCAGTGAGCCACCCTTTGGCAATGAGCCATTCTTTGTAGTGAGCCCTGTAGGCAGTGAGCCTCTGTTTTTCGGTATTGTTATAACTCATATTTTTGTGGGCTAACACCCACCGTGTTTTTTCCCTTTAGGGTTTTCCACGTAAAAATCTGGTGTCTGCTGTGTTGGATGTATGTTTATGATTAAGCTTATGGTTTTATGCTTTCATGATTAATCTAATTATAAACAATTAAGTTGTTGATGGTTTGATGTTCATATGAAGCTAAGTTTTTGTGACAACTGATTCACCCCCCCTCTCCAGTTGTCCGGTGTATTTCAACAGCTCTTGATCCCTATCCCTCCAATATAAGCAGCCACAAGAATTCCAGAATCAATCCTAATTATACCCCCTCCACTACCCCACTAACGATTTAGAGCTTGCAACTGTAGTTCACGCTTTAGTTAGATGGAGACATTTCCTTTTGGGACGTCATTTTGAGTTGCACTCAAACCATCACAGTCTTCAGTTTTAAGCTTCCCTTTCTTTCTGTTGTCGTCCTTGGAGAGCTCTATCCAGTCTGCCAAAGATTATCTAGACCAAGAACCCTAACTCCCCAAATTGTAGACCTTATGGTCATACCCTTAGGATCCTATGGAGTGGTGCTAGGCATGGATTGGCTTGCGGCTCATAGAGCCAAGCTTGATTGTTGCCAAAATGTGATAGGATGCCTTGATGACCATGGCACAACAATAGACATTGTGGTCATTCAAAGGCCCATAGCCTTACGTATGATTTTCGCTAAGCAACTTAAGCATTGTATGCAGAAGGGATGCAAGATGTTTGCGATCACAGTTAGTGACAGATCAGATAAGTCAGAGACTTCATTGGATGACCATCCTATCCTTAGGGAGTTCGCAGATACATTTCCTGAGCTTCCAGGGATGCCACCTCGCCGAGAGGTCGATTTTCACATTGATCTTGTACCATGCGTCGAACCAGTGTCTCGTTCACCATACAGGATGACTACTCATGAGCTTACAGAGCTCAAACTTCAGCTAGAGGAGTTGCTAGCAAAGGGTCACATTTGTCCTAGTGTCTCACCTTGGGGCGTGCCGGTCATCTTCGTTAAGAAGGATAGGTCTCTTCGTTTATGTATGGATTATAGGCAGTTGAATAAGGTGACGGTGAAGATTGCCAAAGATCGATGACTTGTTTGATCAGATGCAGGTAGCTAGAGTGTTCTCTAAGATAGACTTGAAGTCCGGTTATCATCAGCTACAGATTACAGATGCAAATATTCATAAGACAGCCTTTAGGACTCATTATGGTCACTATAAGTTCATAACAGTACCCTTTGGTTTGACAAATGCCCCTACAGTTTTCATGAGTCTCATGAATGGAGTGTTTCACACTTACCTAGAACGGTTCGTGTTGGCATTCCTTGACGACATCTTGATATATTCACGAATTGAGGACGAGCATAAGGAGCACTTGTGTCAAGTATTACAGTGTTTGCGAGATCAGCAGCTACATAGCAACTTGGTGAAGTGTGCCTTCTCCTATTCAGAAGTTCAATATTTGGGGCACATTCTATTTGGCGATGGTGTCTCAGTAGATCCATCGAAGATTAGAGCGATTATGGATTGGCCAGCACCTACCAGTGTGACAGAGGTTAGGAGTTTCATGGGATTAGCAGGATATTACCACCGGTTTGTTGAGGGCTTCTCTAGGATAGCTCACACTATCACTTCTCTTCAACGGAAAGGGAAGAACTTCTTATGGACTGAGCAGTGTGAGAGGGTCTTTGGGGTCCTCAAGGAGCGTCTCACTAGCGCTCCTATTCTAGCAGTGCCTGACCCCGCAACTGATTTTATGGTAAGCACTGATGCATCATTAGAGGGACTAGGCGCAATCCTTATGCAGGATGGTCGAGCGATCACGTATGAGTCGCAAAAGCTTAAGACCCATGAGTTGAACAAAACCACTCACGATTTAGAGCTTGCAGCTAGAGTTCACACTCTAGTTAGATGGAGACATTTCCTTTTGGGACATCGTTTTGAGTTGCACTCAGACTATCATAGTCTTCAGTATATCTTCACGTAGCCGAATCTAAATGCTCGTCAACGGTGTTGGATGGAGTTCTTGTGTGAGTATGACTTTGATGTGCATTACATCAAGGGTAAGGAGGACGTGGTTGCCGATGCCTTGAGTCAGAGGTGACACGAGATCCTAACCTTGACCTTGAGCATAGACTTGAGAGGGTGCATCTTGCAACATCTACCAAAGGATGAGTGGTTCCTTGAGGTTCAGCGGGAGATTCAATCGCAGAGGACCCTTAAGGGCAAGTTTGCAAGCTATTCCATTGAGGCAGATGGGCTTTTACGACATTGACACCACATCTATGTACCCATTGCAGGAGATCTTCACACAATGATTTTGACAGAGATTCATACAACACCTTATGCAGCACATCCTAGGGTGAAGAAGATGCACGCAGGCCTTAGACAGTTGCATCATTGGGCAAGGATGAGACGTGACATAGCAAAGTTTTTAGCTCGTTGCCTTGACTGCTAGAGGGTCAAGGCCGAGCACCAGCATCCAATAGGACTTCTATATCCCCATGAGATACCTGAGTGGAAATGGTGTCCCATTTCCATAGACTTCATAGTTGGTCTACCTTTGTCATCTCGTCACCATGATGCCATCATGGTGACAATTGACAAGTTGACCAAAGTGGCACATTTCTCACCGATTCGTACAACGTATAATGCACCTGCAGTGGCGAGGATTTTCTTGAATGAGATAGTGAGACTTCATGGAGTTCCTCGTCGCATCATTTCATATAGAGATTCATTTTTCGCATTAGCTTTTTGGAGAGCACTACAACAACTGTTGGGCACTCAACTCAATTTCAGTTCAGCATATCACCCTGAAACAGATGGTCAGACTGAGAGGGTGAATCAGGTTTTAGAGGACATGCTTTGCATGTATGTTATGGATCACCAGTCAAGATGGGAGGACAACCTGTATCTTGTTGAGTTTGCTTACAATAATGGGCATCACAGCTTGTTAGGTACGCCTCCTTATTAGGCCTTGCAGGACTTCTTTGTGGTGGGACCGCAATGAGGATAGAGTTGCAATTGGACCAGAGTTGGTATAGGAGATGGAGCAATAGGTCACTTTGATTAGATAGCGATTGCAGGAGGCACATGATCGTCAAAAGAAGTATGCCGATGCCAAGAGATTGGATCGGAGCTTCTTGGTTGGCGACAAGGTGTTCTTGAGAGTGCGGTCGCATAAGAGTCCAATCCGTTATGGAAAGGGCTCTAAGCTTGCACCAAGATTTGTTAGATCTTTTGAGATTTTGGAGCAGATAGAACCTGTAGCTCATCATCTAGCGTTGCCACCTAGCCTGTTGCGTATCCACGATATGTCTTATATTTCTGTGTTGAAGTGTTATGTATCTGATGTGGGTCATGTTTTGGATTGGGGTGCTTTACAGGTAGAGTCGGGCGGGCAGTTAGCTTTGGAGCCCCTTCGCATCTTGGCTCATCGGATGCAGGCCCTTGAGGGCGAGAGCTAGACCATGTTAGAGTACAGTGGGACAACTATGATGAGGTTTCGACCACTTGGGAGGATGCTACGTGTTTGAGGACACTCTACCCTCACCTCTTTGCTGAATTCCAGGAGGAAGTTTAGTCATAAGGGGGAGGATTACCCTTATTACACCTCCTGTTTTGATTATGAGACTTGTTTGGATTATATTTTTTTCATGTGGACATTTTGGGGACTGTTGATCCCGTATATTTAGACATTCGATGACTTTATTTTATGCTTTGTTTAGATAGATGAGTTATATTATGAGGATGCTATATCTTGACATGCTAGATTATATTTTGCTTATATGATGATGAATGCATTATTATATTTGATGCAATTGAAATGAATTAATGAGCTAATTGAGTTGATGAAATATTATGTCGATTTATGATTTCATGACCCTAATTGTGTTATTGAAACTATAATTGATTTGGGAATCAAGTGAATTTTATCATGTGATATATTTGAGAATGCTTGAATTTGTGCGATCATGTGTGTGCGTAATTTAATTGCTTTGGCTATGATATACCTTGGGCTGTTGATGTGTTTGTGTAGTGTGCACATATTTTCCATGGCTAATGGAAATTGGAGATCATATACAAATAATCTTAAGTAATTATCCTTGTAAAACCAACCTAGTCCCTAAGGTGGACTAAAGTTAATTGTGTTTGATCATGAATGTAATGTGTTTATTCTTGATTTCATTTTTTATTTGAGTCTCCTCAGGTTGACTTAGGATGAGTGGATAATGAGTGTCATCCATGTGTCATTTTCGTTCAGAAGTTTTAAGAATTTTTAAATTATGTTTTTTGAGCTTTTTAATGTTAGTTTCATGTGTTTAAGGGGCCTAGGTCAAGTACAAGTGAATTTTATCATGTGAAATATTTGAAAATGCTTGAATTTGTGCGATCATGTGTGTGCGCAATTTAATTGCTTTGGCTATGATATACCTTGGGCTATTGATGTGTTTGTGTAGTGTGCATGTATTTTCCATGGCTAATGGAAATTGGAGATCATATACAAATAATCTTGAGTAATTATCCTTGTAAAACCAACCTAGTCCCTAAGGTGGACTAAAGTTAATTGTGTTTGATCATGAATGTAATATGTTTATTCTTGATTTCATTTTTTATTTGAGTCTCCTCAGGTTGACTCAGGATGAGTGGATAATGAGTGTCATCCATGTGTCATTTTCGTTCAGAAGTTTTAAGAATTTTTAAATTATGTTTTTTGAGCTTTTTAATGTTAATTTCATGTGTTTAAGGGGCCTAGGTACCTTGTAGACTTCAAATCATGAGTTTTAACTCATATTTGACCCCTTTTTTAAACCCTAAGAGTTAGGTGGCGAGACTTAGGTTTTGGGTTAGGATTGGGTGACTTGTCTCATTCAATCTCACAACCCAAGGTTCTTGAGTGGGCTTGGGGGAATCCCAAGGGCACACAATGTAAGAACCCTTGGGAAGAGAACCCCAAGTACTTCCCTCTTCCCCATGCCTCACACGTGTGAGGAGAAATATGGGGAGATGTGCTTTGAAGAAGAAATGAGAGGTTGACAAGTGTCACCTCCCTACTCCATATCTCACACGTGTGAGCACTTGTGGGGACTTGTGCTTGTGAGAGTGAATGAGAAGGTGACGAGTGTCACCTCCTCATTCATTGGGATGGGTTTTGAAACCTTATATATCTGTAAGATACCCAACTATGCTTAACTAAAATTTTTCTTACTTAGACAAATTTACTTGCACTTAACTCTTCAATTACTCAATCTACTTAACATCATGTTGTACCCAATCAAAATTTTTGCTTCATTAAGGCATTTTGAACAAGTCTAGAAAATTTTTCGCCAAAAAAAAAAAGTCAAAAAACAAAATTTTTAAAAATAGAAATTTCTATTTTTAGAAAGTTTCTAAAAATAGACGTCAAATTAGGTTTTTTGGGTTTCTTGAGATAGAGATGCTAGCAAATTTTTTTAAAAATAGAAAGTTTCTAAAAATAGAATCTCCGATTCAGGTGTCGTGCCTATTCTGATTGGTCGATTTTGCTTCACGATCAGCGTGGTCCAGACGGAATCTGCAAAAGGTCAAGTTTTCTCTACTGGGTCATTTCTACTTTTTCAGAAGGCGAAGCATGAGCTCTAAAGTCGTCAATGAAGGAAGTTCATATGTCATAGCTCGTTTTCAAGTTTTCAACGCTGTTCGGACGACGCAGAACCGACGAACAATCGTCGATTCAACGAAGAACGCAAAACGGAGCAGGGTCAATCCGGAGTAAGGAGAAAAGTTGAAAATCATCAAATTTGACTAAGGCATTGGAAACCAAGTGCCCTTGGAGGATAGGAGCACCTAGTTGCACCAATGTTAGATTTTTTTCGCGTTTTTCAAGAAAATGCAAGAAATGTCTCTGTCGATCAGTTTGATGAGCGTAGAAGTAGTCATTTTGGTCATCAGGCCCCGAAAAGCTGGAAATCATGTCCGATGTACCTGAAAAGCTGGAAATCACATCCGATGTACCCAGGCTATCCAGTGGCAGTTGATTGACGAAGTTGTTGAAATCGACATCAGGAAACAGCTGCCGGCACGCAAAACCGAGCAAGTTGCAAACGAAGGTTGAAAATCATGAAATTGGCTAAGGCACATAATCCTAGGTGCCCCTGGAGGCTAGGGGCGCCCAACTTCTCATGCCTTAGAATTTTTTACGCATTTTTCAAGAAACGTCAAAAATGCCTTCGTAAGCTCGTTTCCAGGTGGTCAAACTTGGTCAAACTAAGTCAAACATCGGTAAAAGCTGGGATTTCATCACAAACGTGTTCAGGCTACTCAAATCATCCCCCGTCCTGCCACAGTAGTCATCCGGATGAGCGAAAACGAAGATCAAACAAGAGTTGTTGGCACAGAAATCAAGAAACGACATGAAAATTAAAAAATTCCAAAAATTTTCTAAGGCATTGAATCTTAGGCGCCCCTGGAGGCTAGGGGCGCCCAAATCCTCCGAACTTAGAATATTTTTTGAGTTTTTTCCAGAAAACGAAAATCTTCCTCCGTCAGCCCGGTCAGGTTCACAACAAGTCAGTTTGGTGCATTTCCCAAGGTAGATAGAGAGTACAGTTAGCTCAGTTTTCATCAGGCCTGCCTATCTGCCAGATCATCAGGCTCAGTTTTGTCCCAACAAACAAAAATCGACAACCAAACAGGGGTCACCTGTCACCGGAACGCACACGGAAATCAAGAAGTTGAAAAAGTTGAAATTTTTAAAAAAATGATTAAGGCATTGAAAATCAAGCGCCCCTAGAGGCTAGGGGTGCCCAAGTTCACTAGAGATAGAAAATTTCATGATCTACTGATGACATCTGACAACCGCTTCCAAGACTTCGCCCGGTGACAGTTTCCAGAAGTCAAATTTACGGTCAAACATCGTCAGAACGTCGTTTGAGGCTGGGGATGGAATCACAATTGATAGGTCTCCAAAATGTCAGGATCAGTCAACTTTATCAATCAACGGTGACATTTTACTTTCCTGTTGAAGTCAGAGACAGGCCATACTGGAGTCAGAATGAGTGCAAAAGTTTCAAAAAACGAAGTAAAACTGGCTAACACTTTTGCAAGCTCGCGTGTTTGATGACATCATCAAAGAAGATATTTTTTAGTCATTTTACACATGAAGCCATAGGCAGCTATAAAATAGGGATTCTTCCTATTCGAAGACATCCACTTGGATTTGCGCTTTAAAAGTTGCTTCCTTCATGGATAAGATCCAAGTTTTATTCTTTCACAAAGAAAGCTGCTTTTTCGCCCTAAAGTTCTATAAAGACAAGCATTTAACTTCTTTTATTCATTATTTTTTGTAGGTTGCATCCAAAGGAAGGCATATTTTTCTTTCCACAAAGATTCGAAGGCTCAAACGAAGTGTTTTTTTAGCGTTCTTCATAGTTTCGGGTTGAGGAAGCAAGGAAGCACGCTCTTTCAGGGTCCTTTTTTCTAGGGGATCGTTTTTCAGAAATTGGATCGAAGCTTTTTCAATTTTCATCGAGATGGGTCCATCCAGAATTTCATCCTCTTGAAGATTGGGAATTTTGCTTTTTTCGGGAATCTGCTTTTTTGCTGCTATTTTGAGAAATCCTCCGCTTTTGCAAAATCTGACAATCTGGGTTGCTTCAAAACGGAATTGCCTACAAAACCCATGTGCTAGCTTTTTTGCTCACGTTCTGCTTCTTCTAAGAAATCAGCAAGTTATTTTCAGCGTTTTGTCCAAGATTTTTCCGACATAGGCGTGTTCACAGTCAATTTTTAAATCTTTCAGTATGCAATACTCTCCAACACAAATCAAGCCCAAAACGGTGTTGGTTCACGATTACCTGAGGACTTTCGAGATAGACTTGCATAAAGTATTTCCAGTGATCAATTTACATTCTTTGGAGGATGCAAGAAATAATGCTATCAGGAATCTAGGACACTCCGGTTTGCTTGCAGCAGCATCCTTCCCCATCACAGTGCAAAGTATCGAATTTGTAATTGCTTGTATGATGCATTACAATTCGGTCACAAGAGAAATCCAATCAAGAGATGGACATGTGCTCTGTAGTCTGAGGTCGAACGACATTGAGAAGTGTTTTTCAATACCAGTCTGGAGGGAAAACTTAACTGTTTCAATTGAAGAATGCAAGAGGGTTTGGAACAATGATAAAGAAAAGTACCGGAAAAAGATTGCTCGTGGAGAATGTCATGCTAAAGAATGTTGGACGTGGAGAATTCAAGGAGGAACATGCAATAATGATTACTCTGCTGAGCCGAATCACAGGTCAAGCAGATGCTAACAAGTTCTAGCCTTGGATGTTTTACATCATGTCCCAGATTGTTGATGGAACCGAATTCTATGACTGGTCGGCACTCATCAGTGATAGTCTCCAACAAATACTTGATTTTCAAAGGGCCCATGAATTCCACATGATGTCATACCTTGTGTATTTGATGGCTTTTCAGGGTCAATTCAGAGGTTTGAATATTGTTGGAACTCTGGGTATTCAACATGTATATCACCATTTTCCGCAGTTAGAATTTTCTCAGGCTGAACAACATTACAGGCGGGTAAATGATACATTCCTGATGCATGCAGTGCGAGATATGGATAATGAGTTGCATATACAGTTTTCAGCAGATGCTAGAATGGCAATGGCAGAATGGGCTGATTGATCTATCCAGTTTCCCACTTTTTCCTACCTCAGAGTATATGGCTTCTCAGGAGAGCCAGCCATGTTGCCGAGATATCCTACAGATGAAATAGCATTAATGGAATTTTTGAGGCAAGCCTATGAAGTTCATACATTTCTGTGTAGCAGACGCAAGGCAGCTTTCAATTTTCCAATTGGGATGGGTATTTACAGATGCAGATCTAGAGCAGATGCCAAGGTAATTGGTAATGAATCATCCAAGTATGGTCTTAACTTTTTCGACAAGAGGTCTTCATATGATCCTCGTGGCGTTTTTGCATCACATCTTGGTCAAAATTGTGTGCATACACCTGCAGTTGAAGACTTCTGGGCTAACTGTGCTGATGAGTTTGAAGTGCGAGAACGTAGTTACAGCAGGTTTACTCTTTAGCAGATGTCTGATATCCTGTCAGAAGATGTAGAGGGCTTGTCAAAAAATGGTGAAGTTCTACTTCTCACGTAGTTCAAAGATCAAGTTGAGCAACAACCATTACCACCAGTTAATTGGTCAAGAAAAGAGAACACTTCCATTGAAGAAAGAACGAGTCGAGTTGTTAAAAACAGTTTGATATTCTTGAAGAATAAGCGGAAGGAGGACATTCCAGTAGCAGAGCCGCCAGTTGTACAACCATCAGAACCTTCCACTTCCAAACCAAAACAAAGAGTTAAAGCTATGAGTGTTCTTCCAGAAGGAACAAAGATGGCCAAGTTGAAGAGGAAAAATGATGAGTCTTCAGCTCATGTCCAGTAGGAACAACCATCAATTCAATCAAAAGTTCTCGTTGAACCAACGCCGCATGTTGAAGCATTACCTTTAGATCATGTCTCTCCACCTTCACCGAGCACTTCTATTCACATAGATTCAAAGCCAGATTCGCTAGTTCATAACTCTAATACACATATTGGTTCATCAAGAGTTGATGAAGTTAGAACCGAGTTTCCAAGACAGGATGGCTCATCCTGGCTTGAAAACATTCTGAGAAGGAAGAGGAGAAAGCCTTCATATTGGTTGGATTTAATAGAGTTTAAAAGCGTCTACCAAGACACGCCAGACAAGAAGCTAAAGAAGCAGGTTCGCATTGAAAAGAATGCGGATGGAGAAATGATCCTTGAAACTGCAACGCTGCCAAAAGATAGAAGTGCTGATGATATTGAGGTTGATGATTTCAAGGTTGTCAAGGCTAAATGGTAGGAGTACCCAGCATACAGATGTAAATCTCTTTGAGGTTGCAGCGGATAATTTGAAGGAGAGGGTGTTGAAGGATGGAGAAGATAAAGCAGCCCTCAAAGCTTGAATTAGGTAGCTGCGGCAGTATATTTCAAACCTTTTCCATGGTGCATCACAGGCTGATTTATTGCTTCCACCGAATCTGGAATCACCAACTGATCAGCGGCAATTCAGTCAGTTGGTCCTCTATGGGAGGCACATGAATAATTGGGTGGAAGAATTTGTGAGTAAAGGGAGAGTTGTACTTTCAGAGTTTTATCAATTAAAGTATAATGCACACGATCTGCGTCAAGGCATTCAGGGGTTGCAACAGACTATGGCTAAAAATAGACCGGTGTTTGAGATCATTATCTCTGACTTGAAGATAGCACATGATTCTGTTGATTCAGCTGAAGATAAGAAGATAGTTTCTACTTGGAAAGCGCAATATCTTTTCACAATAAAAACTTATGACAATATAATTTCAGAGTTAACAGAATGGAAAGAAAAGGTAGTAAATGTTCTCAAGTTTGTGAGATCTTTTGTTTCTTAGATCCCATGTTTGTATGAAAAAGAAGATGGTACCCTGTATGATCTCAGGGAAGTGCAAGCAGAGTTCCAGACTCTTGTTCACAGCAATTTTAATGGTGATATCAGTGCCGGCAAGATGGATCGTTTTGCCACAATGACAGTGAAGTTTGATAAAGTTGTGGGCGAAGTTCATGAATTTCTTCAAATGGTTGCAAGTGGTGAAGAAATGTTAGAGAATCAGAATATCATTCTAGAGAGTATCAGTGTTCCCGGCAAAGATGCGGTCACTCGCTTTTTAGAAGATATTGTTTCCCAGAATATCAATGGATGACATCACCAAAAAGCAAGAATGTTGATGAGGATGTGATTAAAAAAAAAACAGCTTTAAATCAGATGCTTTTTGTTTTGAAGCAGTTGCTTTCATCCTAAGCTCATCCATTCTTTATTTAGAAAGAAATCACTTTGTATTAGTTGGAGTTTTCTTTGCTTTAAAGCATTTGTTAGTTGTATCTTTGTCTTAGAATAGAAATAAAGCTTGCGAGTTGGCAAGTTAGTTAGGGTTAATCAAGGAGATTTTAGGGTTCCCTACTCCTCTGATTTAGTATAAATAAGGGCAGCCTTGCCCATTGTAATAGAGCTACTTTTGTGATAGCAAATTTGTTGTGCCTATTCTAGCCTGCAAATCTTGTTATTCCAAGTGTTTGTTCACTCTGTGTTCATTATAAGGGAACGGTGTTGGAGATAACATATTTTGCTGTGTCTATTCTAGCCTGCAAAATTGTTGTTCAAAGTGCTTGTTCACTCTGTGTAATCTATTTCCAGTATTTGATCGCTTGTTGTATGCCTGCTTTTTGCTATAGTATTGCTGTCCTGGAGTTGTATCAACTTTGTGATGTTGGAATAGAAATCTCATGCCTGCCTTTGCTCTGATATTCTATCTCAGATCATCAAGTTTTGTTATCAGATGTGTGGCTTGTGTAACTTTTATTCATCTTTCATCATTAAAGTACAATAAGTCTTGTGATGTAAATCTGGGAGAAATTTACTTAAATTTTCGTGTTAAAACAATCATTCCTTGTCCACTTTTAATCCCTTTGCTCTGAATTTAATTAGGAGATTAAAAGCGTCGTTAGTTTAAGCCTAGTTGTAGAAGTTTTAAAAAGGAAAAAACCTCTTCTGCAGCGTTTAGAGTTTATAACCTTGTGCTCGCAGCTAAGAATCAAAAAGAAGATAGGCGAAATTTAATTTATTTATCTTTTCAGCGAACATCAGCGAAAAGGGAACTCCCCCTTCCAATAGGAGAGTAGTTTATCTGTGCATAGCTGTCCGTTTCCAACTCACATTCTAGAGGTGCGAATTGAAACGCCAACACATCATTCATGAAAGCTAACAATGACAACTTGCATGAATCAACTTGAAGTTGGGCACTTGTATTATCACTGGATTCAAATAATACAATTGTCTTATTACAATTGATGATGCCTTCAATGGCATGAATATACGATCTTATTCAATTGATTACAAAGAAAGGCCTCGAAGCCTAGATATATACAATGACTTCACACATGAACAACTTCTCTTGAACACAACAATGTCAACTGTATGTCAACACCTCACAACTTGACAAGGGAGCATCACCTTATCACCGTTGAGGGAGCATCACCCCAACTACTTGAAACTCGCAGGCCTTAAGATCACAAGCATAAAGCTTTGTAGAGAGAAAATTCACCAAAGATAAGCTGCCCAAATGAGAGAGCCTCTCCTCCTTTTATAGTGCTCCTCAAGGCAATGAAGGCACGTTTCCCAATGCACAAGAGGAACCAAGGCACATTTTTCAAGAAGCATATCCATGGAGAATATTCCATCTGACAACTCAGTCTGAGGTGGCAACCTTACACACTGAATTGGTACGGATCCCAATGTCATCTTCTTGTCTGGTAACACTTGGAATGACAAGGCAACATACCTTGATGAGTACCTCAATTGGAAACCTTAAACTCAATACCTATCTTCCTTTAGGCACACATTTGGAGGATTTGATGAGGTATATGCACCTAGGCTACACTTAGCCAGTTTTCCTTCAAGATTTGCAATGTATGTTGCTCCTAGAAGTTGATAACATTGTTTCCAAAGGTAGCGCCACTTCTTGACTCAATCAAACTTATGTCTTGACAACTTGATGCTTGAATTGATGAAATGGCTCTCAGACTTAGCCAATTTTTGAGTTTCTGACTTGGATCCTGCAAAACAATAAAATTGAGTTAGTCAAAAACCAATTCATTCCCTCATCATTTAGAATTAGCCTCCGGGAATGAGTAGGCTAATCTATGTTCCTTTTGATGATTAAGCCAGAAATGGGGACATGACAGTCTTCCCTTCCCGGGATTGCTTGTCCTCAAGCAATTGAAAGTTAGGATGCTCCAAAATCTTTTCTCCTTCCCAAGTAGCATCCTCCATGGGCAAACCTTTCCATTTCACCAAATACTCCCTTATACTTCGATTGCGCAATTTCTTTTCTCTCATATCCACCACACTTTCAAGTTCCAGAACTAACATTCCTTCTTCATCGAGTGGTGGAAGTTCATCGGATGAAACCACATGCTGTCCTAGTGCCTTTTTGAGACACGACACATGAAACACATTGTGGATGCAGCTCCCAGCTGGCAGATCAAGTTCGTATGCCACTTCCCCTACTTTTCTCAACATCTTATAGGGTCCATAGAACCTGAGTTTCAATTTCTTTGCACCCGACTTCTTCAAAGTACTCTGTCTATATGGTTGAAGGCGCAGAAACACCATGTCACCTACTTCAAAGCTCCGTTCAACTCGGTGTTTGTCGGCATACAACTTTTGCTGGTTTTCAGCTCTCTGCAAATTGTCCTTTAGGACTCTCAAAATGTCTTGAGTATCCTTCATCAATTCTCTTGCTCGAGGAGCTCTACTATCATCCAGTGTCAGATCAACAAATGAAACTGCATCATACCCATACAAAGCTCGAAAGGGAGACATGCCGATTGACATGTGGAAAGTGGTGTTTTAGCAGTATTCACCCAGATGTAGCCACTTAATCCAAGCCGCTGATGACCAAATACATAATTTCTCAAGTATCCCTCAAGCCATTTATTTACAATTTCAGTCTCTCCATCAGTTTGAGGATGATAACTAGTGCTTGGTGTCAAGTCAGTTCCAGCTAGTCGAAATAGCTCTCTCCAGAATACACTGATGAACCGGCTATCTCGATCACTGACTATGGTCTTAGGAAGGCCATGTAGTCTGAAGACTTCACAAAAGAATAACTCAGCTACTTGCAGTGCTGATGACTCAACTGGAATTGCAAAGAAGAGAGCATACTTTGTCAACCTGTCAACAACTACATAGATACAATCTTTTCCATTCACCTTCGGAAGACCTGTTATGAAATCCATAGAGATACTCTCCCACTTTTGTTCTGGAATTGGCAATGGTTGGAGTAATCCTGCTGGAAAAGGATGTTCTGACTTGTTCTGCTGACAAGTCAAACATTCCCTAACATATTGCAAAACATCTTCCTTCAAACCTTTCCAAGTGAATCTTTCTCGGATCTGTCTGTAGGTCTTGAAGTAGCCAAGGTGTCCTGCAAGTGGAGTATCATGGTATGCCTTCAAAACTTGTTGCTTTAGCTTGGATTCAGGAGACAGATTCTATCTTTATAATAGATGATGTCATCAACTACCTTGTACCTATCATCTTGAATGACTCCATCCATGATCTCAGAAGCAAATTTAGATTTGGAATACTCAACAAGAAGCTGAGATTTCCAATCAACTAAAACTTCACTTAGGGCACAAATGGCAGGTTTTCTAGACAAGGCATTAGCAACAATATTCTTCTTACCTTTCACATATTCAATATCAAAATCATATGCCTGTATCTTAGTCATCCACTTCTGCTGTTGTTCGTTCAGATCCTTCTGCCCTAGGAAGTATTTCAAACTGTTGTGATCAGTTCTAACCACAAACTTGATGGTGTCAGGTTGTCATTGATGTCAAAAAGGTGTCCTCAGTTTGTTTGATGTCATCAGGACTTGGTTGATCAGGTTTGGTCTTCAATGTGTCTTCTTATGTTCTTTGTGCATATTACTTTGATCTACAGAGTTCATGTTACTTGGTGTTGAGTTACTCAGGAGTTGAGTTGTTACTTCATGGTGTTGAGTTACTCAGTTAAGAAGTTGAGTTGTTACTTCATGATATTCTTCATCATGGTTCAAGTGTAATGCAAGAGCAATACAGATCAAGTATTCATGGAATAAAGATTTTTTGAAAGAGATTTTATTTTACAAGGGCAGGATGAAAAATAAATTGTTGAAGACTTTCATTTTGATAAAGATGAAAATTGAAGAGAAGATGAAGGGTTTTGTACAAAGAGGATAATGAAAATTTGGTTTAAGAAATTTGCAGATTGAAGGGTTTTGTGAATTTGAAAGGGCAATTGTATTTTATTTGACAGAGATGGAACTTACAGAAGATGAAAGGTGAAAAGACATTCAACTTTTATAAAAATGTTTTTCAGGTGCATTGATGGACAATTTGCAAGATAGAGATGAAACATACAAAGTAAAATAGTGTTGTTGAATGGATTAGAATACAGAATTGATATGCAGTGTTGTTGAATCGAATAGAATACAAGATTGATATGCAGTGTTGTTGAATGGATCAGAATACATGATTAATTTGCAGAGAAAATTGTTTATAGAGATTTGTATATGGAGCTTGTTTGCAGAAGTATGTAAAAGAAAATGGTTTTGATTTGAAAATCAAACAGGAGGTATAAGGTTGTATACAATGGTGCAAATCTGATTGAACTGCAATCATGTCTTGCACACAAAGTCTAATGTTTTGTTTATAGTGATTGTGTTTGCCAGTGAGGCACAGTATGCCTATGAGGCTTGTGGTCAGTGAGACCTTGGTCAGTGAGACCTCTGTATATGTCAGTGAGACATTTGTAAGAAGATTTTTCATTTAAGCCAGTGAGGCAGTTCTGGAGTGGTTTTTCTACCCCTGGAGGGTTTTCCACTCGTGCATATCTTGTGTTATGATTCATATTGATCATCTTTGTGTGTGTTTGATTTACTTATGAAGTTTTGTTCTCTTTCTGTATTCACAATCATGTCCATTTTACAAATCAATGGTATCTTTCTTTTGAGCTCTAAAAGTTGAAGTTTAAACAAAGGTTTTGAAAATTCACACAACACTGATTCACCCCCCCTCTCAGTGTTGCCCTTGATTCCTACAAAACTTAGATCCAACTAGATACTGGCGAAATTTAGCCAAAGCATGCATGATTGCCAGCATCTGTTTGTCATATGTTGAGTACAACCTTTCTACATCCTTCAGCTTCCTGCTTTCAAATGCAATGGGATGATGATCTTGCATCAATACTGCTCCAATGCCTTCTCCAGAAGCATCACATTCTAGGGCAAAAGACTTAGTAAAATCTGGTAAAGCCAATACTGGTGTTGTATTCATAACTTCTTTCCATTTATCAAATGTAGCTTGAGCTTCCATTGACCATATGAAAGCCCCTTTCTTTGTCAAATTCGTCAAGGGTGCAGAGAGCTGCGAGAAACCCCTAACAAATCTTCTATAATAGCTGCAGAGGCCAAAGAAACCTCTCAATTTAGAAACATTCCTGGGTACTGGCCAATTGCAAATGGCTTCAATCTTCTCTTCTTGAACTTTCACGCCGTTAGCTCCAATCACATGACCCAGGTATAGTATCTCTTTTAGTCCAAGGTCACATTTAGACATCTTTGCATACAAAGATTGTTTGTCCATGATGCTCAAAACCTCGTCCAAGTGTTGGAGATGTTCTTCCCATGTCTTGCTGTAAATCAAGATGTCGTCGAAGAAAACCAACAGGTACTTCCTCAACTGCTTGTTGAACACATGATTCGTACATGACTGGAAAGTAGCTAGTACATTTGTCAACCCAAACGGCATCACCAAGAATTCATAGTGTCCGTAATGACATCTGAATGCTGTCTTTGGAATGTCTGCTTCACGAACACGAATTTGATGGTAACCAGATCAAAGATCTATCTTTGAGAAATAGATTGCTCCATGCAACTCATCTAGTAGTTCAATCCTAGGTATGGGATACCTATTCTTGATAGTCTTCTGGTTCAACGCTCGATAATCAATGCACATTCGCATTGTTCCATCCTTTTTCACGAGCACTACTGATGATGCAAATGGACTAGAAGATGGCCTAATGTGCCCCATATCGATCAACTCTCTGTTCGTCTTGTCAATCTCAATTTTGAAATGCCTTGGATGCCTGTATGGTGCAATATTAATGGGTTTGGTCCCATCCTCCAACTCAATCACATCTTAAAAACCCCTGTTTGGTGGTCTACCTGGAGGTATATCACCAAACACTTTGCTATGTTTTTCTATCACAACTTTGAGATCTTCATGATAAGGCTCTTCAATAGAGAGAACTTGGTTGTCCTTGATGCAAACTTGTGTTGCCCATTCAATGTCATTATGCCCGATTAAAGCTTCCATACGCTTGGCTGAAACCACTCTGGGATTTCCATCAAACAATGACCTCAATTTTATCTTTCTTCCCTCATGCATGAATTCCAATTCCATCTTCTGAAAATCCTGAACTATTCTTCCAAGTGAATGTAACCATTGTACTCCAAGCACTACATCAATATGCCCAAGTCCAACTACATAGAAATCATCCTATAAAGTATAATCACCCATTTGAATTTGCAGCTGGGTCACTCTCCTTGTGCAATCCATAATGAATCTGTCTGCGACTGCTATCTTGAAACCTTCGAAGTCTTCAACTGTCAGACCTCGCTTAGCTACTAAGCCTTCATCAATGAAGTTATGAGTAGCACCACTGTCAACAAGACATGTGACTCTTTGTCCTTTGATGACTCCTTTTATGCGAAAAGTATGATACTTAGGCACTCCTGAAAGTGTTGCAATGGTTACTTTATCTTGTACTTCTCCCGTAGCAACATCAAGAGTAACTTGATCAGTTCCTTCTTCTTCATCATGAATTGATTCTTCCTCGCTTTGTGATTCTTCTTCACTCTCTTCACCTAATAATACTTCTATCAAATGAGCTTTACCTTTGCCAAGGCACTTGTGTCCTGGTTCCCAAGGTTGTTTACATGAGAAGCAAAGTTTCTTCCTTCTTAGTCCATCTCTTTCTGCTACAGATGTATCTTGAGTCTTCCTTTGAGGAAATGAGGGTTTCCTTTGCGTGGAACTAACGCCTTTATAAAACTTCTTCTTAGATGTATAGGCAGGAGTAATGTCAAGATCAAGAGCAAAGTCAATTGCTTCTTCCAAGTTTGCTGGCCTTTGTACCTTTACCAATGGCTTAATCTGACTGTTCAATCCCTCATTGAACAACATAGTGATTCTTCGGTTAGTCATATCAGGTACCATCACCGCTATCTTCTGAAACTCATTTACATACTACACAACTCTTCCTTCTTGCTTGAGTTGGGCTAGTTCGCGATAGTACACTTCAGTGTCTTTTCTATCAAACCTTTGAATCAACTTGTTTACAAACTCATCATAGGAATCTATCCTATCATGATGTTGAGAGACTAGGCCATGATGCCACCATTCATAAGCCAACCCTTCAAGGTGCATTGTAGCAAAGTGAATCGCCTTCTTTTTTGTCAAAGGCTTAAAAGAAAGGTATGTATCCAGCTTGTTCACCCAAGCTCTAGCACTGAGATTACCACTTCCATCAAAGGTAGGAATAGGAACTCGATTCAAGGCTTCTTTATACTCCTTTGTATCATCATCCCTTCTAGGACGAAAGCCTCTAGCTCTACCACGCCTGTCCCTATCTTCCCTCTTCTGTCGGCAATATTCATTGAAAGTCATCATTTCCCAAACACGATCTAGTAATCTGGCATAGAGATTTGCAAAGAGTGCTACTTCATCTTCAAAGTTATTCTGTTCTCCTTCTTCATACTCTTCATCAGCATCATTGACGTGTTCTAGAAGGAAAGTAGGTCTCAAAGGCCTGTCCACTGTTGAAGTTCTAGTACGAACCCTTCTTCCTGTTGCACTAGTAGCTTCATCATCATCATGCCTATCTTGTCTAGCATCATCTCTATGACCTTGTCTAGCTCCTTCACCTTGATTCATATTTTGAAGGGATTGTAGGACTTGTTGCAATATTTGAGTTGTTTGTTGTTGTCCAATGGCAATGTTTCTAAACATCTCCCTTGCTTCATGATCACCATCAATAGGTGGACTTCTACTTCTTCTTTCACCCATAGCAGCTGGTCTAGCTTCAATTGCTCCTGAAAGAGTATGCTGTTGAGGATATGGATTCGTCCACTGATACTGCCTTCTTTGATTCCTTGCTATGTACCTTCTTGTTCTATCACTTTGTTGATCACCTTCTTGCATTACCCAAAGGCTAGCAGGATCCAAGCTCTGATACCACTGTAAGATACCCAACTATGCTTAACTATAATTTTTCTTAGACAAATTTACTTGCACTTAACTCTTCAATTACTCAATCTAATTAACATCATTCATGAAAGATAACAATGACAACTTGCATGAATCAACTTGAAGTTGGGCACTTGTATTATCACTGGATTCAAATCAATACAATTGTCTTATTACAATAGATGATGCCTTCAATGGCATGAATATACGATCTTATTCAATTGATTACACAGAAAGGCCTCGAAGCCTAGATGTATACAATGACTTCACACATGAACAACTTCTCTTGAACACAACGATGTCAACTGTATGTCAACACCTCACAACTTGACAAGGGAGCATCACCCCAACTACTTGAAACTCGCGGGCCTCAAGATCACAAGCATAACGCTTTGCAGAGAGAAAATTCGCCAAAGATAAGATGCCCAAATGAGAGAGCCTCTCCTCCTTTTATAGTGCTCCTCAAGGCAATGAAGGCACATTTCCCAATGCACAAGAGGAACCAAGGCACGTTTTCCAAGAAGCATATCCATGGAGAATATTCCATCTAACAATTCAGTCTGAGGTGGCAACCTTACCCACTGAACTGGTACGGATCCCAATGTCATCTTGTCGACCAATGAGAGCTCAAGTGCTTGTAATGGCATCCTGCTTACTCTAGGCGCTATATTGAGATAGTTTGATCATGAAATAGTGCCCAATGTAGAACTAGGCACCCATTGAGAGAGATGTAACTAAGGGATGCGCCTAGTTGAGAAATTGATTCCTTGTGTTGTCTTCTCGTTCTGTAGGAAGTCTAATAGCTCCAATTGGAAGATCCCTTCATGTTGCTAAGTTAATCTTCTTGAGGCGCATCTTTGGTGCTCTAGAGACTTGAACTTGCGTCTAGCACCTTTATGACGATATTCTACATTATTCAAAACCTCAAACACTTGTAATCATACCTTTTGATGCTCCTTTATCCTAGCGCCCTCATCCAGAGTATCGGCATCTTGTTTGGGTCTTCAACTTCACTTAGGCGCACTTATTGGTAGAAAAGGTCTAGATTGGCGCCTTAGGAAGAATGTGGTCTTTCCTTGCTAAAATCTCCAACTCAAGTCACATCTAAGTCAAAAACACCATCTCCTATCAAATGCCTTTCATCTTGAGTAGATTGAAAGCTCTTTTCTTACCTAGGTGCACTTTTGGACTAGTTCCTTAGGCGCAATATGATGTATGTGGAAGGGTGAATTGGTGCCTTCCCTTGAATTGCTCTTCTCCCATGCAATCGCTCACTTCTGGAGACATTCAGGTAAGTTTGGAACACCATCCCTACTAGCGCCTTGATGATTTGGAGAGTTTGGAGTCCATTTCATCAATGAGGCGCATATTTGAGATAAAATGACATGGATTTGGCGCCTAGTCTTGAATTGTCCAATCTTCATTAAGAGCGCTCACACTTGGAGTCTTTGTAATGAAACAAAACACTTGTCTTACCAAGCACCCTGGCTTCCTGAGTTGTTTGGAGATCATTTACCCTCTTAGGCGCATCTTCAAGGTCATGGAGTCTTGTTTTGGCGCCTTGATGTTCTTAGGCGCACTTTGAGAGTTGCAGGTGTCATATTAGCGCCTAGGGTCCCAGACTTCTTGAAATGTCATATCTTCTTGTTTGGTAACACTTGGAATGACAAGGCAACATACCTTGATGAGTACCTCAATTGGAAACCTTAAACTCAATTCCTATCTCCCTTTAGGCACACATTTGGAGGATTTGATGAGGAATATGCGCCTAGGCTACACTTAGCCAGTTTTCCTTCAAGATTTGCAATGTATGTTGCTCCTAGAAGTTGATAACATTGTTTCCAAAGGTAGCGCCACTTCTTGACTCAATCAAACTCATGTCTTGACAACTTGATGCTTGAATTGATGAAATGGCTCTCAGACTTAGCCAATTTTTGAGTTTCTGACTTGGATCCTGCAAAACAATAAAATTGAGTTAGTCAAAAACTAATTCATTCCCTCATCATTTAGAATTAGCCTCCGGGAATGAGGAGTAGGCTAATCTATGTTTCTTTTGATGATTAAGCCGGAAATGTGGACATGACAATATCTCTCTCATATAGAGGTGAGAAGGGTACTTTCTTTTTGGATTTTGATCTTTGATTTTGGGAAGGAGCTTAGTCTTGGAGAGGAAGATTTGTGCAAGGATCTTGGAGTAGGCTTTTGGAGGTCATCACCAAACATCCTTCATCACTTGAGACTTGAGAGGTAGGCTCTCAAGACTTCAAGTCCTTGTTCATTCTTGTATCTATGCATGTAGTTTGTTATGCTTTTGTTCTTGTGATTTTCTTAATGTTGTAGTGGGTTTTTGGGTTGTAATTGTAATGTGTCGTACCTGTTGGTTTCTTTTTAAAATCCTTTTAGTGTGATTTTATTATTTTTATGTGTTCTTTCAGACTAGATGGAAGATATAGAAGGGGTTTCAATTTTGTTGAGATGTTGCCAGAATCAATACAATATAGAGCATATATTGAAAACCTAGAAAAGATACAAGGGATATGAGCAAAATATTAAATACCTAGATCATAAAATACCATATAATGAATTACTATCACATACCCATATGGAAATATGCAACTTCGTACAACTGTTGTAGCTGGACCAGCAAATGGGTAGTGTAGATCACCTCCAAATCACCAAGGAAAGATAGTATTGTGCATACAGAGGAATACAATGATCAAAGAGGCCCTAAACGCCCCCAAAATGAGAAATAGAATGGCTGCAAAGAAAGAGAAATTAGTCCTAGAAGACCCAGCGTCCTCCTAGGCAAGAGGGTATGGCCCAGTAAGGATGAACACAACAATAGAGGCTCCAAACAGGTCTGCAAACCAGCAATAAATTTCTGCAAAGTCCTTCCTTTCCCAAATGCCCAAGAAGAAGTGACAAACTTAGCACTAAACCCCAAAATGAGCCTCTAAAATGGTACGGCTGCTACAAGGATAGTACAGCCACCAAAAGGAAATCGCAGCCCATGATAAAATGGCTCAAACAGAAGCAATAACTCCATTAAATTGATATATTTCACTGTTGAACTCCAGAAAATATGCAAGAATATAACAAGTTCTTCCTCAAACCCTCGTCACATGAACTCCAATGAAGCACAACGGCAAATACTGAATGTATCTACCCTCAATAGCACCTTTGGATGGTATTGCACATCTGTAGAATATTGTTACTAATGGAGGTTTTTATATCCAAAAGCCACCTGGGTTCAAATCTCTTCAAACCCTCTCAAAACCCTAGCAGAGCCAAAGCAAGCAATTTCATAAACTCAAGCATAAGAAATGAAACTCACTTTTCCATCTTTTATTCTCCAAGAGGAGTGTTGCCTTTTTGAGAGTGAATATTTCACTTTTAAAACATTTTACTTTTTCCTAGAGATGGACGCCCAAGTCATAAAGTGACCTTTTAAATTAAACTTCAATATGTCACTTTGCCATTAATATTTCTAAAGTCCCCGACAAATAAATATTATTAATCTTCGGACTTTAAAATAAATGCCAAGATGAACTCGGAACCCAGAGTTCTATAGCTCGCCGGAAAGTTCTCGACGAGAGGTATCCATTCCACATCTGAAAATCCCAAAATGACACAATTCCCAATTTACTAAAAATAGCAAATCCAACACCAATCACCCGAACCATCACCGAAAGTGCCAATTACACCAACTAAACCCAAACCAACCTCCACACAACTGAATAAACCATCCAAAGCTCTGCGAACCATGGTTCCCTAACCATGCTAGCTAGTCTACGAGAACCCAATGATAGACTAACTCTGCCAACCATGGTTCCCTAACCACGCTAGCTAGTCTACAGGAACCCAATGATAAACTAACTCTGTAAAGAGAAAGGGGACATTACAATCCACCCTCCCTAAGATTGCTTGCCTCAAGCAATCTCAGATCAAGATGTGATAAAATCTGCTCACTCTTCCAAGTAGCATCCTCAACTGGTAGGTTTTTCCATTTGACCAAATACTCTCTGATGATCCTCCTCCACAAGGTTCGTTCCCTGGTATCAATAATAGCCTCAGGTACTAAGATCAACATCCCCTCTTCATCAAGAGGAGGCAACTCTGCAGAAGGTGTCATATTGTGCCCTGACACCTTCTTGAGGCGAGACACATGAAATACATTATGTACCCTGCTACTTGCCGGCAATTCCAACTCATAAGCCACTTCTCCAACTTTCTTGGAGATCCTGAAGGGTCCATAGTAATGTGGCTTAAGCTTCTCTGCTCCACTCTTCTTGAGAGTGGACTGTCTGTAGTGCTGCAACATCAAATACACCATGTCACCAACCTTGAATAAACGCTCAGTCCTATGCTGATCTACACACTGCTTCTATTGATTCTGAGCCTTCTGAATGTTTTCCTTCAAAGACCTCATAATATCCTGACTCTCCTGCAGAAGGTCTTTGGCCTTATGTACTCTGCTATCACCAAACAACAAATCCACAAAGCTCGGTGCAATCGTACCCATATAGTGCCATAAACGATGACATCTAAATGGACATGTGATAAGTGGTGTTATAACAATATTCACCCATATGAAGCCACTTTACCCATGCCTTTTGTTGCCCAGAAACATAATTCTAGAGGTATCCTTCCACCCATTTATTAACTATCTCTGTCTGACCATCTGTCTGTGGGTGGTAGCTGGTGTTGGGGGTGAGCTCTATCCCTGTCAACCTAAAGAGCTCCTGCCAAAAATTACTTAGGAACCTGCTGTCCCTATCACTCACAATGCTCCGTGGCAATCCATGAAGACATAATACCTCTCTAAAGAACAATTCTGCAACCTGAGTTGCAGTGTAGGTGGTTGGAATAGCAAAAAAGTGTGCAAACTTCGTTAATCTATCCACCACCACAAAGATATAATCCCTACCTTGGACTTTTGGTAAGCCTGTGATAAAGTCCATAGAGATACTATCCCACTTCCTCTCAGGAATGGGCAAGGGCTACAGTAATCCACCTGGAAAGGAGTGCTCCTATTTATTCTGTTGACATGTCGGGCACTCCCTCACATATTTCAACACTTCAGTTTTCAGGCCCTTCCAAGTGAAACGCTCTCTAACCTGCCTATATGTTTTGAAGTAACCAGGGTGTCCAGCCATAGGCAAATCGTGGAAAGCTCTCAAAACCTTCTGCTTCATCTCTGATCCTGGCACTAGAATAATTATGTCCTTGTAAACGATCAAGTCATTCACCACGGAGTACCTGTCATCTTTGATAGTGCCATCGATGATTCCAGTAGCCCACTCGTCCTTTGCATATTCTGCAAATATCAACTCTCTCCAATCCTTTGAAATAGCACCCAATGCGCACAAATGAGGTCTTCTGGACAAGGCGTCAGCAACTATATTTTTTTTACCCTTGACATAGGACGATGTCAAAGTCATAGGCCTAAAGTTTGCTGACCCACTTTTGCTGCCTATCATTGAGGTCCTTCTATCCAAGGAAATGTTTCAGACTATTATGATCTGTTTTAACCACAAACTTACTCCCTACTAGATACTGTCTGAACTTAGCTAACGCATGCATGATGGCTATCTCCTTGTCGTAAATGTTGTAGCTCTTCTCAACACCCCTCAACTTCCTGCTCTCAAATGCAATGGGGTGTTTATCCTGCATTAATATCGCACCAATGTCTTCCCCTAAGGCATCACACCGTAGCTCAAAAGGCCTATTGAAGTCTAGAATGGACAACACAGGATAGGTACTCATCAACTCCTTAAACCTGTCAAAGCACTCCGGTGCACCACTTGACCAATTGTTATGTCCCTATATTCACAATTGAATTGATTATGTATTCAAATTGAATATATGAATAACCATTATAAAAACTAAATATTCTTATTTAAATAATAAAGATTGAATATATTAAAATAATAATTAAAATATTATACAAATCATACATATTCTATTATATTTGATGCAGGAGCATCCAGTGGTGTAAGGACAATCTTGGATCACCCAAAAAAAAATGTATTTCAAAATCGTCAATGTTCTTTCCATTAAGATGTGTGTCATGTCCCCACATCGAAGACTTGTAATCGAATCGATTACATTCATCCAAATCAAAACTTAAATATATAAATACAAATATAATATATAATATATATTATTGAACATAAATAATATAATTATTAATATAAATATAAATATTAATAATTAAATATTTTTATGATATTAAATATTATTGATATAAATACAAGTATTATTATTAATATAATTATCAATATAAAAATAAATATTAATTAATATAATATCAAAATAGGATTATAAATATTTATAATTTATTATTATCATAATATATATTATTGTGTAATAATAAATATCTTACTATTATTAAATATCATAAATATACTTATGATTTCATAAATCAGCGATCACTTTCTAATAAAGATAAAACTTACATATAAGCTGCGAATAAAGGCAGCACCATAAGACTATTCAACAGCGAACTAATTCCCTACTGATTCATATACTAATGCTAACCATTGAAAAGTGATTAATATTATTTGAGAATAGTTATAAGGGTGGCGAAGGAGCATATCTCATAATAAGGCAGATACGTAACATCAAGGAATCGCTGCTAATTACGGGAAGAACAGTCACGTCTTGAAAGATCATGACCGATGGCTATACACACTTCTTCAAGACTTATAAGACTCGATTGGTGGATGGCATAAGGGGAAATCATCTCATCATGGAATAATATCATTGAATTGCATCTGAGGGGAATACATAGATATAGGGAGATATCGGATCAGTTTAAAGAAGATCATATGCATTAATGGAATCAGCCATCATTTGATAGTCATAACAGAAAGGAATAAAGGAAATAAATAGGAACAATCATTGAACGAAAAGAAAAGAACAATCAGCAACGAATCAAGGAACAGAAAGAATAAGGGGATAACAAGGCAGTGAACAGGTATGTTGAATAATGTATATTTTATATTTAAATAGAAGTCAAGTAATATATATTATATATAGAAATTCGTATAAGAACATAGATGTGTGACATAAGGTGAATTCATAGTATAAATCTGAATGTATGTTCAGATATTACTCAATTAAGGAAAATGAACTTATATGTTAGAAAATAGTGAAACCCACTATATAGCAAAATAGAACTATACTATGTGAACAAATAGTTGATTGAAAGTACATTCTTAAATAAGAAACAGGATTGAGACATATATGAACATATATATACATTATGAAAAGAAAAACATAACCATCCCATCACTTCCATTTCCTATAACTATAGGAGAGGCAGTCTTGTTAGGGAAAGGCGGGGTAATTCCATCACGATGGATTGGAGAGAGTTTAACACGCCCTAGACAAGGATGCTAGGGAGAGGCGGAGTTATCCCATTCCCAATCGCATTGGAGAGGGTTCAACGCGCCCTAGACATATAATTTCCCCATCCATGGTTAAGGAATAGAAGGAAGATGATATGGGAAGATGAACTTAGATTATTACTTCTATATTTCTCTATTACCTCATCCTTAAAGGAATGCTAGGTATTGTGGGGAGAGGCGGAGTAATTCCATCCGTATTAAGGCCCGTAGGCTGGGACATAGTTTCCCGTAGGCTGGGTCAAGAGATGGTTTAAGCGCGCCCTATACATGTAAAGCCTAGTTCTATGAGGAAGAGTAATGAGGAAAATATGCATGATTGAATTATGGAACGTATTATAGAATAGTTATCAATAGCAAGTAACAACTAGGAAATAAATAATCCTTGGAATGATGTGAATACATTATCATTGATCTTATTTGATCTTATCATCGAAAATTATTAATCTATAATATTTCTAATGTCTCTTTGAGAATCACTTTGAATGTAGATTCAAGTTTAAGTGTTTCCTCTAGAAAGGGGACATTACAATGTGTTTCAAAATCGTCAATGTTCTTTCCATTTCTTTTCAAAATTTGTGGTTCTGGTTCCATAATCGCTTGAATAATGATGTAGAACTTTCAGTTTTTCCAAATTGCTAAAAGTAGCAACCTGCTATTTTAGGAAAAATTGCATTTGGGCACGGATTGAAGCGAAAATTTATAGGAAGCTTCATAACTGAAAAATAAGACCTTTGACGAAGGAATCACGCAAAGATCATTTGTGAGCTGAAAGATATTAAAGTTTCTGTTTCCTAAAAAACGCTTGAAAATTATTGAAACTCAGGTTTGAGGCACTAAATGGCCCCGTACGGGCCCGAAAATGGCCGGAACCGGCAGAGCGGGCTCTTAGGGCGTAGAGCACTCCGCGAGCTTTCCGGGGCTTAAAACGGTTCGTCAATTGGACACCCGAATCAAAAATTATGGCTCCCGAAAGTTGACCTATTTTTGGAGGGAGATGCAAATTTCGAAATTAGGTTGTTGGCCGCCAAAAAGGCTATTAATAACCATTTTGGGGAACCTTGCATAGTAGTAGAGTTAAGGGGGAAAGTGTAGAGTCAAGAATAGGTGGGAAAACAGAAACCCTAGCTGATTTGGAGTTACAGAAGGCAGAAGATTCCAGAACTTGGTGATGTGTAGCTATAGTGTATTGCAGCCTGTGGAGGATTGATTCATTTTATTGTAATTGAGCTTCTGTAATGTAATAAGTTGTCCAAATCAATAAAGAAAGTTCTATTTTTCGTGTGCCATTTCTGTTGTTGTGTGTTTTATGATCTACCCCCTCCATCAATATTATTCTAATATAATCAATAGATTTAATTATCAATATAATATATTATTATTATAAGTATCAAGATAAGTATTATTATAATTATAATATAATAATTGTAATATGATAATATTTGTACTTGCCTTATAAAGTAGGCGGACCATTACAAGGGAGCCATCAACTTAAGTTGCCTAAGTCAATAAACCTTTTTAGCACCTGTGGAATGGAAAACTTACGAATAACTTTTAAGAGAGACACAAAACAAACATCGGTTGACAAATAAGAGAAAGTCTTATTAAGACTACCCATAATTAACATCGATAATAAGACAAACAAAAGTGCCGACTATGTTAAAGAATCGCAACCCAAGCAAGAAGGTGTCGATTGAACGATGGGAAGTATAGATAGAATTGGCAGGATCAAATCAGGATAACACAATAAACCACAAATCATCTCTCCTCATCGCTGTTACATGGCATCAGTCCCTCAAGCATTAATAATTAATACAACGTCAGCAATCTATGGAAGGAAGTATCTAAATCATTCGATCTGCAGCATCTCATTGACCAATAATAAATATCAGATCTCCATTCCTCTCAATCATACCAAGAATTCTTCGAATAAGCATCCAAGCAAGATGTCATCGGATCATCCTCTCGCAATCAGCAATTTGAATATCCAATGCATACAGACTCCATACAGCCCGATCTGATCCAGACCGAGTCTCCTAAAGTTATGCTTACATATTGAAGCCAAAGGTACGAATCATATCTTCTATTCTAGTTATCTTTGGTGCAATGTTAAATATGATAGAATCAAATATAAACATGATAGAATCAGATATAAACATGATAGAATCTGATAGAATCAGATATAAATAATGGTGGAATTAGATATGAAAAACTTACGAATAGAATCAGATATAGAATCTGATTGAACATGTATGCTTGGAAAAAATATATTGCTTCATGCATTTAGACTTAGTATACGCATCCTATTATGACTTGCAATAATGATGAAAGGTAATATTGTCTGATTGATGTATAATCTATATATTCTTATGTTTATGATTGAAATGATATAAGCCATGAATTTAATGTGTAAATGTGTAAACCAATCATTAATAAGAATCCTTATTTAATGAAAATCTGATTGAATTGATTAATCATTAAGCAATACATGATTAGAACTAGATATGTTTTTATACATCATAATGATATGTCCATGACAAATGAACTACGTAAATAATGCCTACATGAAAGATGATATTGGACTGTTATTATCAAAGGCATAAAAGGAATGTTATAGAAATGAGAATGAGGACAAACATGTTGTCTACGAGGAATAACATGATCAATGGAAAGACAAGTTTATGATATTCTCGAAGTTGACTAGGACTCTACCATTAACCCCTCTATCACCTTTCGGGTAGGACATAGTTAGGAATAGTTGGAATGAGCCTAGGTGACCCTCGACTGGACGAGGTACTCCGGATGCGAGTGAGGTCCCTCGAGCCAAGTGATGAGGTACCCCGCGTGTGGGTGAAATCCTTGGGCCTAGAAGTAACTTGCAAAGTTAATTGCTCTATGGAAGGTGACCCTCGTTTGGATGAGGTACTCCGGGTGTGAGTGAAATCCCACGAGCCAAATGGTGAGGTACTCCAGGTGTGAGTAAAACCTTTGGGCCTCTGTAAGAGATGGTTGGGCTATCTCCCTAATGAAGTCATACTCGGTGATCTAGAGCTGGTTAACGTTTGAGTCTACCTTAAGTCCCTCCCGAGCCATATCATGAACGAGTGATGAAAATGAATAACATATATGTGAATGTGTTTATGAATTGGGAATGTTATAATGCATGATGATGAAATGAATTATATGAAATATAATGTGAATATGATCAAATGTGTTATAGTCTTAATGATTATATGTTGAAATAAATGATAAGTAAATTCCTAATGCTCTCTTTTACTAAGTTGAAATTGTGCAAGGTTGTGAAAAATTTCGGCTTACTAGAAGGGGACATTACAAGTGGTATCAGAGCAGTCATCCTGCCATCCTGTGAACAATAAGCATTTATTATTAATTGATTATAATCTGAATATATGTTAACATCGGTGATTGCAAGAATTAAATATACACATAGAGATAACATTACATTCGTATTAATTATTAGTGATGATAGTTCTTATGTAATAACTTAGTTAGGGAATTGATCTTTAAAGGTACTAACATCTCTTGCCTGAAATTATTCGTGTTATAGGTTGAGAAATCAAGGTTATCCTAAAAAGAACATTATAAGATTTATATGACTCACACCTTGTGTATTACTTGTATTCCTGCTTTAACTTCCTTGCCTTACTTGTATGCTCTCTGTGTGTATTTACATATCTTTTTGTGTATATTCACGTCATGCTTTCTGTCTGTGTTCATGTGTGTTTTTAAGTGTACTACGTCTTATCTGTGTAATCTTGTGTATTTCCATCCATTGCTTCTTATTTGCATGCTCCTATATGCTTCTTGCCTTGATTGTATGTGTGAGCCACTTAGACATTTATGTGTATGTTTGGTGTGTATACCTCTTTGAGTGTATTTGTATGCATAACTCATGTCATAAATCTTCATGTGTCTTCAAGTAGATGCTCCATGCCTTACGCGTGCTTTCTTACTACATGCCTCATTAGTAATCATAATTGTGCCTTCATGCCTGGTATGTATTCATGTACTCCATGATTGTTCATAACGTATATACTTCCGTATCTACTTCATGCCTTACATTCACATATACCTTGAGTGTATTTGAATGCATGCTTCATGCTTTACATATGTGTGTATTCATTCTCGCCTTGTGTATATTCATGTATGTGTTTCACATTTTGTGTGCATACTACAATGCTTTATATGTTCACATGTACATTTCGTGTAGTCTTATATGTATATGAACGCTTCAAGGTTTAAGTGTATTCGTTAAGTATGAATATGAATTTGTAATTGTAGGGTATTTGAAAATTGTATACTCTATGCTTTGCGTTCAAGTATGATTATGAATTTGAGTACATGCTCTATGATTTGCATTTGTATACTTTGTGTAGTACATATATCTGCATGTATACCTAATGTGCGGTGTATGCTCTATAGGTGTATTTGTTTCAAGTGTATGCTCTAACATGTATTTGTATTCAAATGTACTTCTATTCAAATATATGCTCCATGAACATGTATCTGTATTTGAGTATACTTGTATTTGTATTCGAATGTATGTGCCGTGACTTGTACTTGTATTTACCAATATTCGAGTGTGTACTCTATGATTGTATTTGTATGCGAATGTATGCTCTATGACTCATAATTGTATTCGAGTGTAAGCTCCATGACTTGCATATGTATTTAAGTGTACATTCTACAAAATTGTATTTGTACTCAAGTATATACTTTGTAATCATATTCAAGTGTATGCTCTATGATTCTGTGAATTGTATGACCTGTTTTGAAAATTAAATGAGTGCATGCTCTATAACTTGTATTTACAATTTTGTGAAGTTGTAATTGTATGATTGTGTATGACTTGTATTCAAGTGCGAATATGTATTCAAATGCATACTCTATGACTTGTATTTGTATTTGAAGGTGTACTTGTGACTTGTATTCGTATTTGAATGTATACTCTTTGAATTTGTATTCAAGCATGATTGCGTTCATACTTGAGTGTATTTAATAACTATGTATTCGAATGTACGACTTGTCCTTGTATGACTAGTATACTCCATGATTGTACTTGTATGCAAATGAATACTCTATGACTTGTGAATTGTATGTTCTATGCCTTTGCAATTGTATGACTTTGTAATTGTATTCCAAGTGTTACTCTATGACTTTGTGTGTGTATTTGAGTGCATACTTTATGATTGTAATTATATTTTGAGTGTATACTCTATGCTTGTATGTGTATTTGAATGTATACTTTAAGGTTATATGAATGCATACTCTATGATTTGTATTTGAGTATATTCTCTATGACTGGTGCATTCCATTGTACAATTGGACTGCGTGTATTCATGTGTATACCCATGACTTATATACACTTCATGACTTGTATATTCGTATGCTTCATGCCTTATGTATTATGCGCATATACCTTGTATGCTTCATACTTTGTGTATCAAGTGTATGCTATGTATTTCATGTATTACATGCATATACTTATATATTACATACCCTATTCATGCTCCATATATTTTGTGTATCAAGTAATAAGCGTTAAGCTCTGTGTATGTTTCATGCACTACGTGTATTTATGATTTGTGTTTCATACATAATAGTGTGCATATACTTCAACATGGATCATCTCTCTTCTATTGTAAATTATCGGCACACTATTTTAAACACTTCTACGATCTACATTCTCTACAATATCATTAAATTTATCTTTACAAATTCTCAAGATGTCTCGTCACTTGTTAAAATCTTGGAATCTCAATACTCTCAAATCCTCTTTAGCATCAAAGATATTTTCATCGCCTAAACCCACATCTTCATCTATGATACTTGCATCACGCCATTACATCAAACAAATGCTTATCTATACATTGAACATTCATTAGACCCTTCAAGTATTCTTTGATCATAAATTCTCTTTCATGGAATCACAATCATTTTCTCTTCTTTAAAGCACATTCATGACAACACATCGGAAGGTGGCGCAAGGAAATTAAAGAACTCATGGTGATTGCTTGAGGACAAGCAATTTCAAGTGGGGAGGGTTGTTATGTCCCTATATTCACAATTGAATTGATTATGTATTCACATTGAATATATGAATAACCATTATAAAAACTAAATATTCTTATTTTAAATAATAAAGATTTAATATATTAAAATAATAATTAAAATATTACATAAATCATACATATTCTATTATATTATTCTAATATAATCAATAGATTTAATTATCAATATAATATATTATTATTATAAGTATCAAGATAAGTATTATTATAATCATAATATAATAATTGTAATATGATAATATTTGTACTTGCCTTATAAAGTAGGCGGACCATTCTAAGGCAGCCATCAACTTAAGTGCCTTAAGTCAATAAACCTTTTTAGCACCTATGGAATGGAAAACTTACGAATAACTTTTAAGAGAGACACAAAACAAACATCGGTTGACAAATAAGAGAAAGTCTTATTAAGACTACCCATAATTAACATCGATAATAAGACAAACAAAAGTGCCGACTATGTTAAAGAATCGCAACCCAAGCAAGAAGGTGTCGATTGAACGATGGGAAGTATAGATAGAATTGGCAGGATCAAATCAGGATAACACAATAAACCACGAATCATCTCTCCTCATCGCCGTTACATGGCATCAGTCCCTCAAGCATTGATAATTAATACAAAGTCAGCAATCTATGGAAGGAAGTATCTAAATCATTTGATCTGCAGCATCTCATTGACCAGTAATAAATATCAGATCTCCATTCCTCTCAATCATACCAAGAATTCATCGAATAAGCATCCAAGAAAGATATCATCGGATCATCCTCTCGCAATCAGCAATTTGAATATCCAACGCATACAGACTCCATACAGCCCGATCTGATCCAGATCGAGTCTCTTAAAGTTATGCTTACATATTGAAGCCAAAGGTACGAATCATATCTTCTATTCTAGTTATCTTTCGTGCAATGTTAAATATGATAGAATCAGATATAAACATGATAGAATCAGATATAAATAATGGTAGAATTAGATATGAAATGATGAAATCAATGAACATGTATGCTTGGAAAGAATATATTGCTTCATGCATTTAGACTTAGTATACGCATCCTATTATGACTCGCAATAATGATGAAAGGTAATGTTGTCTAATTGATGTATAATCTATATATTCTTATGTTTATGACTGAAATGATATAAGCCATCAATTTAATGTGTAAACGTGTAAACCAATCATTAATAAGAATCCTCATTTGATGAAAATCTGATTGAATTGATTAAGCAATACATGATTAGAACTAGATATGTTTTTATACATCATAATGATATGTCCATGACAAATGAACTACGTAAACAATGCCTACATGAAAGATGATATAGGACTGTTATTATCAAAGGCATAAAAGGAATGTTATAGAAATGAGAATGAGGACAAATATGCTATCTATGAGGAATAACATGATCAATGGAAAGACAAGTTTATGATATGCTCGGAGTTGACTAGGACTCTACCATTAACCCCTCTATCACCTTTTGGGTAGGACATAGTTAGAAATAGTTGGAATGAGCCTAGGTGACCCTCGACTGGACGAGGTACTCCGGATGCGAGTGAAGCCCCTCGAGCCAAGTGATGAGGTACCCCGGGTGTGGGTGAAATCCCCGGGCCTAGAAGTAACTTGCAAAGTTAATTGCTCTACGGAAGGTGACCCTCGTCTGGATGAGGTACTCCAGGTGTGAGTGAAATCCCACCAGCCAAATGGTGAGGTACTCTGGGTGTGAGTGAAACCTTTGGGCCTCCGTAAGAGATGGTTGGGCTATCTCCCTAATAAAGTCATACTCAGTGATCTAGAGCTGGTTAATGTTTGAGTTTACCTTAAGTCCCTCCTGAGCCATATCATGAATGAGTGATGAAAATGAATAACATGTATGTGAATGTGTTTATGAATTGGGAATGTTATAATGCATGATGATGAAATGAATTATATGAAATATAATGTGAATACGATCAAATGTGTTATAGTCTTAATGATTATATGTTGAAATAAATGATAAGTAGATTACTAATGCTCTCTTTTACTAAGTTGAAATTGTGCAAGGTTGTGAAAAATTTCGGCTTACTAGAAGGGGACATTACACCAAGTAAATGCATCCTTCTGAGTCAGATCTATAAGGGGGGCAGCTGACTGTGAAAAAACCCTCATGAAACGGCGGTAATATCCACAAAAACCAAGGAATCCCTTGAGCTGAGAGAGATTCCTTGGTGGCGACCAGTCAATGATTACCCAAATCTTTTTTTGGTCCACCTTAACACTACCAGCACTGATAATGTGACCTAAGTATAATAACACGGTCATCCCAAACTCAAACTTTGACATTTTGGCATATAATGACTCACTCTAGAATGCTCAAAACAATGTCTAAGTGTTTCAAAAGTTCCTCCCATGTCCTGTTGTATATTAGTATGTCATCAAAAAATATTAGCACAAACCTCCACAACTGCTCTCTGAATACCCTATTCATACAGGACTGGAAAGTGGCTAGTGCATTGGTCAAACCAAAAGGCATGACCAGAAACTCAAAATGCCCATAATAGCATCTGAATGTTGTCTTCTCAACATCTTCCTCCCTGACCCGTATCTAGTGGTAACTTGATCTCAAATCTTTCTTTGAGAAGTAGCATGCCCCATGCAATTCATCTATGAGCTCATCAATGTGAGGTATGGGGTATCTATTTTTGATGGTCTTCTTATTTAACTCTTTGTAGTCTATGCACATCCTAAGAGTTCTACCTTCTTCTTTACCAGGACCACAGAAGAAGCAAATGGACTCTTGCTCGGCCTTATGTGCCCCATTTCGAGAAGTTCTTTGATATCCATCTCGATCTCACCCTTATACCTCTTCGGGTGCCTGTATGGTGTGGTGATCACGGGTTTAGCACCCTCCTCGAGCTCAATAGCATGCTCAATACCCCTATCAGGGGGTTGACCTAGTGGAATATCACTAAACACTTTGGTATGTTTAGTCAATAAGGCCTGAATCTCAAGAGGATACTCATGCTTCTGTTGATCTGTAGCTGCAGGCATCACTATCACCTCTGCTACCCACTGAACCTGATCATGTCGTATCAACCTCTCCATCCTCTTGAGTGAAACCACTCTCAATCTACCATCTGATATTCCCTTGAGCACATGTCGTCTCCCGTTCACCTCAAACTTCATTTCCATAGTCCACAAATTGAGAGTGAACTCCCCAATGTCATGTAACCATCTCATGCCCAAAACAATATCCATTTCACCCATGCTAACCACATAAAAATCTAATTTGCAAGTATAATCATTCAACAGAATGGTTAGATAGGGTATTCTCCTGGTATAGGTGAGAACAAATCTATCTACCACTCACCTTAAACCCTTCAAATTCTTCAATTTTGAGTCCTCTCTTCGCAACCAAGCCCTCGTCTATGAAATTGTGAGTAGCCCCAGTGTCTAATAGAGTAATCACTCGCTGCCCACCAAGTACTCCTCTCATTTTGAATGAGCCTTCTCTCTGTATACTGGAGAGATGTGCTATAGGTAGGGTCGTATGCTCCTTTGTATCTGATGCCTCAAATGAACCATCTGTACCTGAGTCATTGGCTTCTGAATGTGGCTCTAACTCCACGGACTCATCTGCAGAAAAATACTCTAACTGTTTGGCTTTCCCTTGGGCAGCACACTTGTGCTTAGGATCCCAAGGCTCTCAGCAGTGAAAACAAAGTTTCTTCCTCTTAAGGTAATTCAACTGATCACTATCCAACCTAGGAGAACTCTTAGGTTGCTGTCCGGATTCCTTCTGAAAATGTTTTGTCTTTATCTTTCTTGTGTATTAATCCTTTGGACTAAAATTTACTCCTCCATGTCGAGGACTCCATGTCACGAGCCTTCTTCAGGGCCTCCTATAGTGATGATGGATCTAGACCCTTAATCCAACCACGCAAAGGATTTGATAGCCCGTCAATGAATAGCATCATCAGCCTGCTGTTGTGCCAAATCAAAAATTTTGCTTCATTAAGGCATTTTGTGAAAGTCTAGAAATTTTTCGTCAAAAAAAGTCAAAAAGTCAAAATTTCTAAAAATAGACGTCAAATTAGGTTTTCTAGGTTTCTTGAGATACGGATGTTGGCAAAATTTTTTAAAAAAAGAATCTCCGATTCAGGTGTCGTGCCTGATTCTGATTGGCTGATTTTACTTCATGATCAAGGTGGTCCAAACGGAATCTGCAAAAGGTCATGTTGTCCCTACTGGGTCAATTCTGCTTTTTCAGATGGTGAAACACGAGCTCCGAAGCCATTAATGGAGGAGGTTCATCTACCAGGGCTCATTTTCAGGTTTTCTGGGCTATTCAGACAACGCAGAACTGTCAAGCAGTCGTCAACGGATGAAGAACGGAGCAGGATGAATCCAAAAAGTGAAGAAAGGTAAAAAAATCCTCAAAAATGGTTAAGTTTGGAAATCCTGAGCGCTCTTGGAGGCTGGAGGCGCTCATCCCACTCAGACTTAGATTTTTTTTATGTTTTCCGAGAAAATGTCAAAGATACCTCTGTCGGTCAGTGTCAGGGTGGATAGAAGCAGTCATTTTGGTCAACAGATTCTGAAAAGATGGAATCCATGTCAGATATACCCGATCTATCCAGTCCATCCATCATTCAATGGTAGTCGACTGACAAATCATCGAAATCAGTGACCAGAGCGGTTGTCGGCACACGAAACGAGGTAAACTGCAAGCAAAAGTTGAAAATCATGAAATTGACTAAGGCAAAGTTTTCCAGGCTAGGGGCGCCCATCATTTCCAGTGTTAGATTATTTTTCATGTTTTCGAGAAACGTCAAAAAAGTCTTCGTCAGCCCGATTCCAGGGGGTCAAAATCAATCAAACTCAGTCGAAATGCCTCTAAAAGATGGAAATTCATCTCAGGTATGTTCAGCCTACTCAGATCACCTCTCATCCTACTTTAGCAATCAGTTGAACAACCGGAAACAAATATCAAACATCAGCTGTCGGCACGAAAACGGAGAAAAGTTATAAAAATTCAAAAATTCAAAAAAATTTCTAAGGCATGAAATTCCAAGCGCCCCTGGAGGCTGGGGGTGCCCAAACTCACTAGACTTAGAATATTTTTGAGTTTTTTTGAAAAACGTGCAAATCCTCTTCCGTCAGCCCGGTCAGATTCGCAGGAAATCAGTTTGGCTCAATTTTCGAGGCAGGCACAAGGTACAATCAACTTAGTTTTCATTAGGCTTGCCTACCTGCCAGATCATCAGTCTCAGTTTTGCCCCAGCAGGCAAGATTCGACATCCGAACTGGGTCCAACAGTCACCGAAACGCGCGCGAAAAAGAAAAATTGGAAAAGTTAAAATATCACAAAAATGGCTAAGGCATGAAAACCCAAGCGCCCCTTGAGGCTAGGGGCGCCCAAGTTTTCAAGTGTTAGAAATTTTTCATGCCTAACAATGTTTTCTCACAACTGTTTTCCGTTCTTTCTCCGACGACAGTTTCCAGGAGTCAGATTTGCAGTCAGACGTCGGATCGTTAGTTTGAGGCTGGGGATGAAATCAGAATTGATAAATCTTTAAGGTGCCATGATCAGTCAGCTTTTTTAGTCAAATGGTGACAATTTGTCGTCTTGTTGAAATCAGAGGCAGGCCATGCAAGAGTCAAAACGAGTGCAAAAGTTTCAAAACGAAGTAAAAATTGGCTAACACTTTTGCAACTTCGCGTGTTTCATGACATCACCAAAAAAGCTTTTTCATCATATCACACATGAAGCCATAGGCAGCTATAAAATAGGGATTCTTCCTATTCGAGCATATCTACTTGGATTTGTGCTTTAAAAGATGCTTTCTCCATGGATAAGATTCAAGCTTTGTGCTTTCACAAAGAAAGCTGCTTTTTCGCCCTAAAGTTTTATAAAGACTAGCTTTTGGCCGCTTTTATTCATTATTTTCGCAGGTTGCATCCAGAGGAAGAAAGCATATTTTTCTTCTCACAAAGATTTGAGAACCCAAACAGAGTGCTTTTTCAGTGTTCTTCATAGTTTTGGGATGAGGAAGCACAGACGCACGCTTTTTCAAGGTCCTTTTTTCTACGGGATCGTTTTTCAAAAACAGGGCCAAAGCTTTTTCAATTTTCATCAAGATGGGTCTATCCAGAATTTCATCCTCTTGAAGATTGGGAAATTTTATTTTTCCAGGAATCTGCTTTTTCGGGAAATCCTCAACTTTTTCAAAATCTGACGATCTGGGTTGCCTCAGAACGGGATTGTCTACAAAACCCATGTGCCAGCTTTTTCTCTCAAAATCTGCTTTTTAGAAGAAATTATCAAATAATATCAGTGGATGACATCACCAATAAAGCAGCAATAAAGATGGGGATGTGACTCAAAAGAAAGCAGCTTTAACTCAATGCCTTTTCTTTCATCCAAAGCTTATCCATCCTTAAAATAGTAAAGAATCACTTTGTAATAGTTGGAGTTTTCTTTGCTTTAAAGCAAATTGTTTTAAAGCAGTTGTTAGTTGTAATCTTTGTCTTAGAATAGAAATAAAGCTTGTGAGTTGGCAAGTTAGATAAAATCAAGGAGATTTTAGGGTTCCCTACTCCTTTGATTTAGTATAAATAAGGGCAGCCTTGCCCATTGTAAGGAGAGCTGTGTTTGTGATAGCAAGATTTGTTGTGCCTATTCTAGCCTACAGAAATTGTTATTTCAAGTGCTTGTTCACTCTGTGTTATCTATTATCCAGTGTTTGATTGCATATTGTATGCCTACCTTTTGCTACAATATTGATGTCCTGGAGTTGTAATAACTTTATGATATTGGGAATAGAAATCTCATGCCTGCCATTTGCTTTGATTTTCTATCTCACGATCATCTAGTTTTGTCGTCAAATGTGTGGCTTGCGTAATCTTACTTTCACTTTTCATCTTAAAGTACAATGAGTCTTCTGATGTGATCTGAAAGAAGTTTATTTGAGTTTTTATGTTAAAACAAATCATTCTCTGTTAACTTTTGAGTCCTATGCTCTGAGTTTACTTAGGTGATCAAAAGCGTCATTTAGTTTAGGCCTAGCTGTAGTTAGAAGTTAAAAAGAAAAACCTCTACTGCAGCGATAGAGTTTTATAACCTTGTGCTCGCAGCTGAGAAGCAAAAATATAGGCAAAAATTTAATTTATTTATCTTTTAAAGCAAACATCAGCAAAAACGGAACTTCCCCTCATAATAGAAGAGCAGTTTATCTGTGCACAGCTGTCTGTTTCCAACTTGCATTCTAGAGGTGCGAATTGAAATGCCAACACCTGCACCCTGAGATATCAGAGACCATAACATATAGGTCCTAAAACTCTAAGAAGTAAGAATCCACTGAGCCCACTTGTCTGAGTTGAGCTAACTCCTTGAACTGCAATTCGGGATCTTTCTTATCAAACCTATCAATCAATCTGGCAGTGAACTCAACATAAGAAGTAATCTGATCATGACCCAATGTGATCTTTCCATTACTGCACCATTTATGAGTGTTGCTCTCTAAGTATAAGGCTACATAAGAACTTCTGGCATAGGGTTGATCTGTAAATAGCTATCCAATTTCTGGACCCACGCTCTAGCAGTGGTTTTACCGGAACCATCAAAACAGGGCAAAGTCATCTTACTGACTTTCTTCTGGAGCTCCTGATTATGTTGTCTATTACCCCCTCTGGACCTGTGTTTCATCCTGGGATCAGAATACTCTCTGAAAGTTATCTCCGCTCTGAACTCCTCACTGGAAGCCTATAGTCTCTCCAAATTTCATCCTGAAATTCTATGTAGCCTCCCACTCAAGAACATTATTCCTAGGTGCAAAAACAGGTATATCAAGTCTGTCACCAGCTGTAAACTGTGTAGCTCCCTTGTTATGGACTAAGGCTTCACCCTCATTATCCCTGTCTCTGTTCCTATAACCACAGTTCCTGTCACCTCCATTGTTAACTCTGTTCCTATCCCCATTGTTATTCTTGTTCCCTCCATTATTATTGTTTCTATTATTGTTTATAGCATTGCCAGGTATCAAACGAGTAAGGATCCGCGCCAGTTTTGTTTGTGATTGTTGCATTTGGTCAAGCATATCTCGCTGTCCTCTAGCCAGATCATTCAAGGCATTCATCATGCTCCCAAAATCTGCTGTACCCTCGTCATACTAGTCTCTGCTAGACCTACCCTCGCGATTACCCATGTTTTCTGAGATGGGTTCCTCCTCGCTGTAAAACACTACTAATTGTTCCTCTGCAACTATTACCTCTGTATCTATATCAAAAGGATCTATCTGGGGAACCTATATATTAGTCTGTGACCTGTTCCATCTGAGATAATATCTGTGTACAAGGTTGCATGTCTCATTTTTTCATCTGCATGTCTGAATCTGACCTCATAGGATGGTAGGAAGAGTTGTGCTCGGATACCATTGTAATGTATCGTAGCTGTTGGTCCTTTTTAAAATCTTTTTAGTGTGATTTTATTATTTTTATGTGTTCTTTTGACTAGACGGAAGATGCAGAAGGGGTTTCAGTTTTCTTGAGATGTTGCCAGAATCAATACAATATAGAGCATATATTGAAAACCCAAAAAAGATACAAGAGATATAAGCAAAATATTAAATACTCAGATCATAAAATACCATATAATGAATTACTATCACATACCCATATGGAAATATGCAACTTCGTACAACTGCTGTAGCTGGACCAGCGAATGGGTAGTGTAGATAACCTCCAAATCACTAAGGAAAGATAGTATTGTGCATACTGGGGAATACAATGATCAAAGAGGCCCTAAATGCCCACAAAATGAGAAATAGAATGGTTGTAAACAAAGAGAAATGAGTCCCAGAAGACCCAACGTCCTCCCAGGCAAGAGGGTACGACCCAACAAGGATGAACACAACAATAAAGGCTCCAAACACGTTTGCAAACCAGCAATAAATTTCTCCACAGTCCATCCTTTCCCAAACACCCAAGAAGAAGTGACAAACTTAGCACTAAACCCGAGCAAAGCTTTTACAACACTTTAAGTCCTCAAACCCTTGATTCTGTGCTCTATCGGCTTTGACCAGCAAATGGGTAGTGTAGATAACCTCCAAATCACCAAGGAAAGATAGTATTGTGCATACAGAGGAATACAATGATCAAAGAGGCCCTAAATGCCCACAAAATGAGAAATAGAATGGCTGCAAACAAAGAGAAATGAGTCCCAGAAGACCCAACGTCCTCCCAGGCAAGAGGGTACGGCCCAACAAGGATGAACACAACAATAAAGGCTCCAAACACGTCTGCAAACTAGCAATAAATTTCTACATAGTCCATCCTTTCCCAAACGCCCAAGAAGAAGTGACAAACTTAGCACTAAACCCGAGCAAAGCTTTTACAACACTTTAAGTCCTCGAACCCTTGATTATGTGCTCTATCGGCTTTGAAAACCTTTGAATAATCAGGCTTTAAATGCCTCTACAGATTGAACCTGTATTTTTGCCACCTTCGAGATGCTTGGGGTCTCCATTAAATTATGACCGTAGATGGATTGCCCTTTTAGAGATTGACGACCGTTATGCATTCCATTGCTAACCGTTACCTTTTAAATTTCCTTTATCCTGTACCCCCGTGGCGACGTGGCACCATATCGTAGTCACGGAGTGAATCTTCCATGCAGACAAGATTCCTCTACGCTACCGCACCACCGTTACATCTTCAAATATTGTGGCCTTCTTCTCTCTTTCATTCTTTGACACCTGGCATAATCTCCACCATTCGATGGATTCATCGATCATATGGCCATGGGCCCCTGATGCACTTTACACCTGTCTTGATTTCGCAGCCCTGTGGAGGGGAAAGGACATCAGCATAGGCGGGCCGCGGGCTCACGACATACTGCCACGTGGCATCATTAGAGAGGTTCCGGGGCATTCTTTAGAGTGTCAGCTTCCTTTTGCCTTCGTGACCCGGAAAGCCGCCACGCGTCCACATATGGTAGCATTCCGGAGCCCGATGAGAGACTTCGCTTCCTTTTACCTTCGCAACCCGGAAAGCCACTATGCGTCTTAATTTCGCAGCCATGCACTGGATTTACGACGTCAGCAAGATTCATCTACGACGCTGCGTTGCCGTTGATTTACATGGGACCCCACCGCACCCCTGACCGCAGACCATGAACACTTTACAACTGTCCTCTCGCAGCCCCACAGAAGGGAAGTGACATCATCTTAGGCGGTCTACGAGCTTGCAAAATACCGCCACGCAGCATTTCGGGCCCGAAAGGATTTAAGGCATAAAGAAATAATGCTGACGGGCGATAAAGGGTAACCTTAGGACCTAGGACCGGTCACTTGACGACTTAAAAGGCTTCAAGGTTGTAACTTAAGTGACTGGGCACCGAGGATAGGCAGTCAACAACAAATTATAACAAGGGGAAGATTTTGAGCGTAAAGCCCTAGGGTTTTAAGGGTTTGGACTATTGGCCAAAGGGGCAAAATAGGTCAACACTTACAATGCTTATCTTTTATATATTTATTTTATATTATATATATTATTTAATTTATATTAATTAATTTATATTAATTAATTTATAATATTTATTTATATCTATATAATATAATAATATATATTATAATAATATTTAAATTATTAATATTTATATTTATATTAATAATTATATTTGTTACTTATATTTAATAATATATTTTAAATAAATATATTATATATTATATTTTAATTATATTAATTTATATAAGGCTAATTTATTATTTAAATATACATATTCGATTTACAATGAATAATGCATAATCAATTCAATTATAAATCATTAGTATAGGGACATGACACAAACACATTGTTGAAAACAACATGTCAAAACCCTAAGCATATTTCAAGTAAAAGAAATTAGAAAATTTAGGGCAGCGAGCGGAAATTCTAGTTAAGACTAGACAGTGTTCTTACATTATCTTCTAGAGGAATAGTTGTTTCAATAACCAAATTTCCTTCTGCCATTTTGGTCATCCTGATTTGGTGCTTAGACTTTTTCGCAACAGGTTCTCTAACCACCTTACCAAGAGTACCAAAATCAATTTGGTATGATAGTTTCTTCCTCTTCTTCCCAACCACTTCTCGCAGCCACACATGAACTTCTTGTTAGAACACAAGCAATCTACTGAGAGGGAGGTGAATCAGTAGATCAATAAAACTTCAAACATCAAATGTCTAGAATTCAGATCAAAATTAACTTTCAGTGCAATAACATCAACATCAAGAAAGCATGCACATATCAACACTAGATATACATGGAAAACGCAAAATGGGAAAAACCATGGTGAGAAAACGCTGCTAGGATGTACCGTCCTAATCCAGCCTCACAAATGAATCCATCGATTACAATATTTAAGAGCACCAACTCTAAGGAGACTACAATCCCCTAATCTACCCTAAACTAGGATTTCTGGCTGTTTACAATCAAATTGCTCTAAATCACTCCAACCTTAATGAAAACCGATGAAACCAATTGCAATAGAAAGAAGGTTCAATACCACATTGATTCTAGTGGAGCTTAGGTCATTTCCAAGCCGTACGGGGCCATACAATTCTCTGAAACAGCAAGAAATCACTAGAAAATGCAGAAAAAGCAGAGTATCTTTATTGCTCAACATAAAACTTCACACCCGTCCTTGTCTCGGCCTCAACAAGGCTTTTCAATCAAAACCAACCGATCCCCAACTGTTTTTCAAATCCCCAACGGTTCATCTTCCATAACAACTCAAAAATGTAAAGTTGCTTGTGCACTTTTTTTGCAATTTTTGCAAAATTGACAACTTTAACAAAACTGACCCCACATGACCCATACAAAACATAAGACATGGTCTTAAAAGACCTTATTACAACCAAAATGATTTAACCACACCAAAAATACTAACACTTTGCAACTTTGAAACAATAGTCAATGACCTAGGTGCCCTGCACCACTATCTCTGCATACACTTGCACATCTGCATGTGCCCACTCCAATCCTTCTGTATGTTTACAACTCTTGTTTGCATGTAAACTTTCCAGTCATTTCTGCATTTCTACTTTTTGCATGTCCAGAAAGACAATTCTGCATGTAGCTCTAATCATGCATTCAATCAGTTTAACTGTTGTTTATCCACTCTATCATAATCACAGTCACAATTTTATTTATCTTCATGCATGCAAAACATCCAGCAATTCTGCATCACCATCATCGCATGCATAAATCTGTGTTTATCCGCTAATTACGCATCCAGGTTTTGCGCCAAAAGTATAGCCATTAAAACCTTTTATTTATTTCATTATCCTCTTCTATCGGCGAATTTGTCCTTTCTCAAACTTTGGCTTTCAGCCCTTTATCGGCGATTTTCTCATTCTTTGAACTTCGACCTTTTACTCCTTTATCGGTGAAGCTTGTCTTTTGAGAACATTGCATGTCTTCTTCTTTATCGGCGATTCCTTGAAATCTCGAACTACTCTTCCTTTGCCTCTATTGGCAAAAGTTCATTCTTTCGAACTTTTTCTTTTATTGCCTCTATCGGCAAACTTTACTTTTTCTGAATTGTTGGCTCTATCACCTTTATCGGCAAAAGTTATCTTTTGCTAACTTTTGACTTTTATCCCTTTATCAACAAGTATCACCTTTTCCGAACTTTGGTCTATTTCCTTGTTATCAACGAAAACATCTTCTTCCTAACTTTGGCATTTGTATCTTTTATCGGCGAAAAGCTCATTCTCCGAACTATTCTTCTCTACCGCCTTTCCTTTCTATCGGCAAAGTTTCTAACTCACGAACTTTGCAATCAACTCCTTTTGCCTCTATCAGCAAAGTCTCCAAATGGCGAACCTTCCTTTCAACTCCTTTTGCCTCTATCGGCAAAGTCTCAAAACCGTGAACCTTTGTTTAAGCCTTCATTGCTTTATCTACGCCTTATATATTCTTTGTCGGCAACTCGGGAAAACTCTAACCTTCAAACTTACTTTGGAAAACCTAAGTTCTTCTGATGAAGATTTTCCCGATCAAGTACTTAGACTCTTCATATTCTTTTGCCTTAACTGTTTTCAAAAAAAAGAAAACTCTTTAGTCGGCGAAATAATAAAACCCCGAACCTTTGACTTTGAGAGCCTCTGTCTCCTAGTCGGTCAATCGGCGAAATGTCGAACTCTCAAACTAGTTTGTAATGTGCCGTACCTGTTTGTATATTTTTAAAGATCTTTTATGTGTGATTTTTATTAATTTTTATTGTGATCTTTCAGACTAGACAGAAGAATGCAGAAGGGGTTTTCAGTTTTCCTGCAGATGTGTTGCCGGAGCATACAATATAGAGCATTTATAGAAAACCCAAAAAAAGTACAATGAATTTGCTTAAACGAACAATGACCCAGATAGCAAAATAGCCAATAATGAATTACTAACACATACCCATGTTCAGATTTGCAACTTCATATTTCAGCTGTTGCCGGACCAGCAAATGGGCATAGCCAGAAATCACTCCAAACTCCAAAGAATACAAAGATGAACATACAAATTGATATCAGCAAGAGAAGAGGCCCTAAATGCCTCACACAATGCAAAATAAACACTACCCACAATGGGAAATAAGCTCCACACTTCCCCACGTCAAGCCTGGTGGTGTACGGCCATAGCTGGAAAGGTATAACAGCAAATAGAAATGTCACAAGCCATTGAAAAATCTCTGTGAAGTGTTGTAGGCTACTAACAAGGAGGAACAATCAGATTTGGAAGAGATATATGCAAAGAAACAACCTTAAAATGCCCTCAAACATGGTACGGCTGGGCTGGGTAGTACGGCCAGGTAGCTGCAAATGAAATACAGTCCCAAATATGTGTATTTCTGCCTTAGACCTCCAATGAACTGATTTCCAATCTGCTATGAAGAACTCAACTGAAAATACAAGAGAAATCCTCAATACTATATCAACTCTTCATCACACAAACTCCATTGAAGCACATATGTGAACACTAAATGTATCCACCATAGAAGGCACCATTGGGTGATCTTTCACACCTGTGGGATACCGCTACTCAGGGAGGTTTTTCGTCTCCAAGAGCTTCTGGTTTGAATCCTCAAACCTTAGAGCCAAGCTCCAAAACCCTAGCAAGGGAAATCTCAAAGAGAGAAGAAAATAATAAACCAAGCATATCCAAATGAGAGCACTTTTCCTCCTTTTATACTTTTCCAACTGGGAGTCTCTAAAATCCTCTTGCATATGGGATAAAACATGAGAGGGAAAATACATTTTAAAATATTATAATCCTATTTAATTCTTTTCTCAACATCACCCTTAAAGTCCCCTCTTTTAAAACAACATTAAGTTGTTGAGCCTAGGCACCAAGGTCCAATATTAAATAATAATGTTTAATTTACAGACTTTAAAACGGAGGCCAAGATGATGTCGGAAACCAATAATCTATAGCTTGTTGGAAAGGTCTTGACAAGACGAATCCAACTCCACTCTCAAAATTCCGTTCCGGTGCCAATCTCGAACTTACTAAAAATAGTAACGGCCATAAGCAAACTGAGCCAACTCAGAGGGTGCCAACTGGATCCACAAACCATCTGATAGCTCCGAGCTCAGTGCAATGTCTATGAGAGCCGACAGTTGACTGCCATGTAGCCCAAACAACGCCAAACTGCCACTTACTAAAAATAGCAGTGACCACCGAGGACCAAAGAGAACAAACCCAGAAAAACCCAAAAAGATTAACGACATGCAAGCACTTACTATAAATAGTAAGTACGGACAAGTTGTCCGAAATCCCTCCGGAAAGTGTCAAACATCTCCACTGGATCACCCGAACACCCTGGTGACATTGAAATATTCCTCTGATTATGCTGTCACCAACCCAGAAAGCCCGCTCTGACTGATCTGCAAGAGAATCCGAAAATGGGGACATTATAGTCCGCCCTTCCCAAAGATTGCTTGTCCTCAAACAATCTGCACCTGCATGCCAAAGCTGAACACCAAGATCCCAAATCAATCTGAAAAATGTCCCACAGCATCTCCATTGCATCCACTAGGTAGAGGTAAAACCATGCTCAGCATCAATGTAAATAACTACCCCAATATAGAACAATCTGCTAGTCATAGGAAACCCTGGGTCCCGAAGCCAATGTGGAAGTCTGTCATACACATCCCCTATTGACTTCCACTGCGCTACTCTAATAAAACCTTCACCATGCAAAGAGTGGTGAAGCAACACCTCGGAATCCAACTGAACTGTCATGCCAAACCTATCACCACCTGGATCCCAACACATTAGAACCTCACATCCATCAATCATGAAGAGGAAATTAACCCTCGAAGTGTCCGAACCACAACATCCCCCTCTATCCTCTGCAAAACTCCTATGGATGTTCCGACTACACAACATAGGTGCTAGAAAATATGAAACTGCTCCTCTCAGAACGAGGGAATGAATAAACTCTCCTCCATCACCGCTGTAAAGACTAAACATGCCATCATGCTTACTGACACTGCAACCTCTCAAAAGCCATGTCTCCAATGGAAATTTAAGAGACCAAGAAGCTGCAAACTCTATCTGATACATATCACCATGATGGTAATCTGATCTCTGACTCTGCAAATAATCCTCTGAATGTATTTGAGTCAACCACCTGGAATCTCTAGTTCCACCTTCTGTAGATGGAAACCCTTCATCCCATAATGGATGGTATAAATCCTGAGCCAATCCACAGTTACGCATCATCAGGTCATCTGTGTGTGGACTAAAGGAGAAATAATGAGCACTCCTCACTATGCAATCAGAATAAAAAGCACCTGCCTGTGTCAATGGTCGACCGATATAGTCATGGGGAACACACTCCTCATCACTCACATCACCTGAATCAGAATATGGCTCGTCTCCGATCCTGAATAGCTAACTGGGTAGATACTCTGGCAGCCTTCTCTGCGTACCCAATAGCATACTCCCTATCACGATACAATTGGAGATATTCTGATTTTACCTCCTCCAAAGCACTCCTGATGAATTGCAAATCATGAATGTGAGTACCAGCCGAGACCCCATACTGTCTCTCCTCCAACTTTGTTGTCCAAAGAAGGTTCTCAACATTCCTATGAGTGTAATCTAAACGAGATAAGGTTGAATCAACCCTCTCTCCAGTAACCTCCAGCTGATCTCTCCATCTCTGTGGCTCAATAAGCTGTAGATCAAAATTAGCTGCATGGGATGTAGACTCTAATTTGCTTCCACGAGAGGGAAACAAATCAACATGAGGACTAATCACTCCACTGGATGATGCCCTGCATATCTCCTGTGAAAATGATGAAATAGTGTGGTGATCTGTCACACAACTCTCTAGAAAATTAACTACTACACCACAAGAGCCATCAACAACTTGCTCTGCATCACCTGTCATGGGACTAACCTCAAGAGAACCTAGTGCATCATGTGGTCCTCTACAACTCTCAACCAATGCACTCATCCCATCTGTGTCACCTGCACCAGTAAATGAAATGGATGTGACCACATCCTCCACATGCTCATTACCACTATCCATGGATGTATGCTCATCACTACATGCTGCCATAGATCTCTGAATTGTATCTGTAGGTGATGAAGACTGTGTCAATCTCAACTCCATGGTAAGCTCATCTACCTGTAACTTTGACTCTTGAAGGGCTGTTTGAGCATTCTTCAAAGAGTCTGCGGCGACCTCAAGCTCATAAGTGAGCTCATCAACCTCCTCTTCTTTTCCCCTTAGAGCATCATGATAAATACCGTCAAGCCTGATAAGATGATCTCTATCTGATAACAACTATAGGTAATTATTCTTCATGATCCCAACTGCATCTCTAAGTGCCTGAAATTCAGCAAGGGAAAGTCCTCTGCCATCATGTTCCTCCATCTCAGGAGTACTCCAACCATAGGTTGCCAACATCTCTCTAGCAACATCAAAATGTTCCAAAGCTGTAGCAATCATATTGTCATTAACTTTCAATTGCCCAATCAAATGATGATACCCCTGTGACGAATCATCTCCACACAAATCTTCCGATTTGTAATCTGCACTATGGAAAGAGGCTGAATCATTATCACTCACCGATTGATAAGCATCCTCATGTGTGCTATCAGTTCTGCACACTTCCTCAACAAAGGTACTGCTGTTATGTACCTCACGAGATGACTCCTATGACACAATAGAAGCTGCTGATTGGACATCATCAATGCTCACTGCTGCCTCCAAAGTAGACACATGCTCATCCAAAGAGCTATCCTGGGACCCGTCATTAACAAATAAATTTTCTAATTTGTTCACATCGTCTAAAATCTGATTTACCAAATCAAATTCATTGTGGCATGAATCCCCGACACCTATTGCATCACTATCACCCGAAACTGGAGTGTCTACATTGGATGACTCAACACAACCAACATCATCATGTGTAATAGCAGTATCTTCATGCTGATGCAAATTGATCAAACTGCTGTCACAAAATTCAGAACTGTTATGGCTTGTATCCTCATGGTTTTCTTCGTGTTTGACACTCATATTTTGCGTGCCAACACTAGAAGTATCTTTTACAATTTTTTCCTCTTGTGCCATAACATTTAAATCATTACTACACTCAGGAGAATGACTGCTGTCATAAAAATCAGAACTGTTATTAGGGCTGATAACAACCTCTTGAGTGCTGAAAGTAACTTCATTTGCCAAACCAACATCAATTTGTGAGTCCCTTTTATCGGTACATTGGTGGTTAGGCTCCCAAAATTCTTTGCAAGAGAAGCATAGGCCTTGTCTTCTCATGTGATTCTTGCTCAACTCTTGGTTCTGAGGTCTATCTCCCCTGTGGGGTCTAGTCTTTATCCTGATGTGAGAGTACTCGGCAAATGTCAACTCGTCTCTGAACTCTTCACTGGACACTCTCCAATCCCTCAGAATCTCCTCCTGAAACTCCGCCTCTGTGGGATCCTGTTCAGGAACTTGGTTCCTGGGAGCAAATGTAGAGATACCAAGTCTGTCACCCGCTGTAAACTGTGAAGCCCTCCTATGAGTAACTGAGGCCTCATCCTCATCATCATGCAACTGTCGAAGGACCCGTGTTATCTTCGCCCGTGATTCTCTCAACTCCTGTCGAGACGTCCTCATCTCTCGGGTGAGTGCATTCAAGATCTCACGCAAGCTGGGTTCGTCACCTTCCCTGTCACCCATTTCCTCTATCACTATTGTATCTGTACCTGCAAAAGGATCAATCTGGAAAACCTGTATGTGTACTCATGCCAGTGCTGATCACTCACATGCAAAGCTAAGCTGTATATCTGTTCAACCTCACAGGATGGCAAGATCATAGCTCTGATACCACTGTAATGTGCCGTACCTGTTTGTATATTTTTAAAGATCTTTTATGTGTGATTTTTATTAATTTTTATTGTGATCTTTCAGACTAGACAGAAGAATGCAAAAGGGGTTTTCAGTTTTCCTATAGATGTGTTGCCGGAGCATACAATATAGAGCATTTATAGAAAACCCAAAAAAAGTACAATGAATTTGCTTAAACGAACAATGACCCAGATAGCAAAATAGCCAATAATGAATTACTAACACATACCCATGTTCAGATTTGCAACTTCATATTTCAGCTGTTGCCGGACCAGCAAATGGGCATAGCCAGAAATCACTCCAAACTCCAAAGAATACAAAGATGAACATACAAATTGATATCAGCAAGAGAAGAGGCCCTAAATGCCTCACACAATGCAAAATAAACACTACCCACAATGGGAAATAAGCTCCACACTTCCCCACGTCAAGCCTGGTGGTGTACGGCCATAGCTGGAAAGGTATAACAGCAAATAGAAATGTCACAAGCCACTGAAAAATCTCTGTGAAGTGTTGTAGGCTACTAACAAGGAGGGACAATCAGATTTGGAAGAGATATATGCAAAGAAACAACCTTAAAATGCCCTCAAACATGGTACGGCTGGGCTGGGTAGTACGGCCAGGTAGCTACAAATGAAATACAGTCCCAAATATGTGTATTTCTGCCTCAGACCTCCAATGAACTGATTTCCAATCTGCTATGAAGAACTCAACTGAAAATACAAGAGAAATCCTCAATACTATATCAACTCTTCGTCACACAAACTCCATTGAAGCACATATGTGAACACTGAATGTATCCACCATAGAAGGCACCATTGGGTGATCTTTCACACCTGTGGGATACCGCTACTCAGGGAGGTTTTTGGTCTCCAAGAGCCTCTGGTTTGAATCCTCAAACCTTAGAGCCAAGCTCCAAAACCCTAGCAAGGGAAATCTCAAAGAGAGAAGAAAATAATAAACCAAGCATATCCAAATGAGAGCACTTTTCCTCCTTTTATACTTTTCCAACTGGGAGTCTCTAAAATCCTCTTGCATATGGGATAAAACATGAGAGGAAAAATACATTTTAAAATATTATAATCCTCTTTAATTCTTTTCTCAACATCACCCTTAAAGTCCCCTCTTTTAAAACAACATTAAGTTGTTGAGCCTAGGCACCAAAGTCCAATATTAAATAATAATGTTTAATTTACGGACTTTAAAACGGAGGCCAAGATGATGTCGGAAACCAATAATCTATAGCTTGTTGTAAAGGTCTTGACAAGACGAATCCAACTCCACTCTCAAAATTCCATTCCGGTGCCAATCTCGAACTTACTAAAAATAGTAACGGCCATAAGCAAACTGAGCCAACTCAGAGGGTGCCAACTGGATCCACAAACCATCTGATAGCTCCGAGCTCAATGCAATGTCTATGAGAGCCGACAACTGACTGCCAAGTCGCCCAAACAGCGCCAAACTGCCACTTACTAAAAATAGCAGTGACCACTGGGGACCAAAGAGAACAAACCCAGAAAAACCCAGAAAGATTAACGACATGCAAGCACTTACTATAAATAGTAAGTACGGACAAGTTGTCCGAAATCCCTCTGGAAAGTGTCAAACATCTCCACTGGATCACCCGAACACCCTGGTGACATTGAAATATTCCTCTGATTATGCTGTCACCAACCCAGAAAGCCCGCTCTGACTGATCTGCAAGAGAATCCGAAAATGGGGATATTACATAGTTCTCAAAAAGAGAACTTTCCCGACAATGAGAAACTTTCAACTTAAACACTTAAGCCTTTCCTTTATCGCTTCACACTGTCTCCTTTTCATTGCCACGCATCGCCCAGTCGGCGAATCGGCAAAATGCCGAACTTGCAAACAAGTTCACAAAATAAAGATGTTGCCGATATTATAAGTCTTGACTTCAAATACCTTTTCTCCATCCCTGCCTTTGTCGGCGAATCGCCAAATCGGTGAACCAACGAACTTCATAACTTTCAAACTAAACTTTTGTGGCCAAGACTTAGTCTTTTTCTTTTTCAAAGTCTTCAACAAAAGATGCTTCCCTTTGCTTATGTCGGTGAATCGGTGAATTTCAGAACCGGTGAACTTGCCAGTTTTCGAACTAAACTGTTTTGCGGACTAAGGACAAAACTAATGCCTTAGTGACTTTTTCTTTCCTTCTACCTTAGAACATTTTGCTTCTATGCACTTCTCTGCCTTAGACATCAACTTTCACATCAATGACAATATATATCAACACTTCTTCTCGAGCTTCTACTTCCTCAACTGCCAAGGAACCAAGTGGTGTAGAAATATTTTGTGTTGGAGACGAAAACCCTAGTTCTAATTGCATTGGAGTGGGCGTTACCTCCTTGGGAGAAAGCTCTACAACCAGCTATGGAGGAGTTAGTGTGGGCTGGTCGTATCAGATAGGAGGGGCAATGCCAAACCTTTGCCTTTGAATCTCTCTCAAGATTCTTGACTTAGGAGTATTCTAAACTTTTTTTTCACCTTATTCTTAGCATCTTCTTCCCTTAGCTTTATAATCAGTCTTGGAGATGGAGATAGTATCTTTTTGGATGGTGGCTCTACAATTGGAGTCTTCTCCTTCAGCGTCTTTGTTCTCCTTGTCATCTTCAAACTCAAAAAGAATTTGTTGCGCTTAAGGGTAGCACTAGCTATCTCTTGATTTGAAGACATCTCTTTTATGGACCAATTAGCCTAAGGCAAAGGCTATTGCTCTACTTTGTCGTTCAAGAATTGAGATGACAAGACATCCTCCTCATCGTCTGAGGTGCCTTCAACATTTTCTAACAGGAATTCAACAATTTGGCGAACTATGAGATGGCTGAAATCTTTTCTGCACACCTCAAATTCATCGATACAGTTGGCCCAATAATCTTTGATCCTTGGAATGTGCATAAATTTGTTCCCAAGCCTAGATCACACAATTTCCTTAGAATCGTAGGTGTGTTTTTCATAGAGAAATTTGAGATTAAATTGAGCCATTTCCTCGCCCTTGGATTTTGAATCCAATGCCATCTTGCATTTGTAGATCCCCAACTGGATTGGAAAACCAACTTCGAGCTTATCCCAACCTCTCAAGAATAAATGAACCTTGGAAACTTGGTGCAAGTACTCCATGAAAATGACTTCATTGCTTGTGTACCTCGGCCGCATAAACTTGAATGTAAGTAAATGTTGGGAATTGGATGAACCAATATGCCCAATCAAAAATGGTTGGCCTCGCCTTTTCATAAATTCTCGCATGCATCTAATTCTCCATGTCTTGAATTGAATGCATTAGAAATGAATCATTCACCCTCCTATAATGCTTCAAGGAATTTGTATATTCTAGCTATGGGAAATGTCTGTATATGTGAGTGTGCTAGTGTGACCTAACGAAATTCAACCCTCTAAAATTGCCATGAAGCCATCAAATACACCAATATGATGACATTCTGAACTCGCGAGTTTGCTCAAACTCTGTCAATTGCTTATGCAAGCAATCACTCACTAAGGCGGCCCAATCGAAGTGCTCATTGTCGTTGCATATGGTGCTTATCAAGTAGAACATCCACGACTTGAAACTTCAAGTCTCCTATCTTGTGACATGGTTAAGCAAGATGATCATGATCATGAATTCATCTTTGAATTCTCCTTGCCCCACATTCTTCGACAATGTGATCTTTTTCTCCTTAAGCCAACACTTGGCCATCTGCTTCTGACACTCCACCAAATGCTTGTGCCATGCCTTCTCGCATTCTTCAAGGTCTACCTCAAGTGACTTCATATGGCGAAACTGAAAAGGCGAGCTTAATGTCATCGAAATTGAGGCTACATAGGGTACGTCCATTAGCCGATCTTATCTCTTTGTTCTCAGAATTATAATCCTTCATGCAAGCCAAGACAAACTCTAGGCTTTGCACTGTGATTGGGAACGAACCTGCTTGGACATGGCTAGAATGCAACTTCTTTGCTACATTACTTCTTTCTTTGATCTTTCCTTCAAGATCAAACCCTTCTAGTGCATCTTGGCATACATTTGTCTCCTGCACCTTGGGATACTCATGAATGATACCTCCAACGTGAGAGCTGAATATTACATCTTGTCTGAAAATTTTCCAATCAAAAGATCCTTCTTGATGCCTTGGGTTGCTGATTTAAGGCAGAGTTTTCATGTTTCACTTGATTTTCCGAAGATTTGAAGGGAAAATTTGAAAGATTTGGAAACCAAAAAGAATTTTCTGCTGCTGTTTTGATGATTTATGTTCAAAAATATGTGCCCGTAGCTATTGTTTGAGATTTAAAAAAATTGCAAAAAATGACGAATATTTTAATTTCTGGACCTAGACTTCTGCAAAAATTCAACTTTATGACATTGTCTCTTCCTTTTTCTTCTATTGTACCTACTGATAAAAATAAAATTCTGCAAAATTCCTTCTGCATGCTGTTGTAGAACGTTGATGAAGAGTTTTTTTCTACTCTTTTTGATATGAAAAACAAAATGAAAAAGGCCCTTTAAATAAAGAGAAGTAGCACTGCCTTTTATGCTAGTAATAAATCTGTTATTTTTTGTTTTGAAATTACAACTCTAATTCTAAAATTATAAATAGTCCTTTAATCTTTAAAAAGTCATGACTTATTGCATGAAAGAGGCGCCTCTTCAACTACAAATGGCCAACTAAATTAAAGAATTGAAATGCGGGTTTTTTATTTTAAAAAACAAATATAAAGGCGCCTTGTATTATCCTTTGGTGTGGCCTATGAGCAGATAGGCTCACAATCCATTGGTCTAGACTTTCAAATTTTTAACCTTTTGGAATGGTGCATCAAGTGATGGTTAGGCGCGTTAATAGACTATATATTTTAGTCTTTGGAATGGCATGTGAGATGACAAGAAGGCACACCATTGGTCGACACCATTTCCTTTCAAAAACCTTGAACTTCTATTACATTTGATCCTCCAAAAGCGTCTAATTTTCATCTTCTTCAACGTGAGATGGCAGGTGTGTGAGATGACAAGCAAGCACACCAAGATTCAGGAAAAAACATTTTATCCGTCTTTGGTGTAGTGCAAGTGCATGTCAAGTGACAAATAGGCACACCCATAGTATATTTTTAAACTTGTATCTTTTTATGGTTCCCCTAATGGAATAGGCGCGCGCCATTAGTCTTGTTCACATCATTCTATGTATAGGTGTGGCCATCAGCAAAAGCGTGCACCGATGAATTGAAATGACCTCTGTCTTTCCTTCAAATGCTTTTGATGTGGCGCATGGGAGGATCGATTTTAATGTCCCCATTTTTGGAATGGTCGCCATTGGAATTGGTTTTCACTCTCTGAGATGTTTTGATGATACATTGTGGGTGTATTTTGGTGTGAACATGTTCCTTTCTATGGGAACGGATCATATTGAGGTATTCTCCTAATGATGATATGACTCTTTCATTTACAATCATAATTTGACCTTGGCGCGAGCCACTTGGAGGAGTCACAAATATGGAAGACTTGTCATATTCCTACATTGATGATGAGATATGGGTCCCATGCATGTATGTGCCATCATTAAGAGATTATCCTTGCATGGAGAAATAAATAATAGTTAGTACCTTGCCTTGGCACTTGAGGAGAAATAAAATAATAAATAAAATCATATCTTTTATTTGGGCGCCATAATGCTCTAATGCTGGTCGGCCTACCTAGAAGGCACAAATCATTGAAATAAAAGATTATCCTCCCTAGGTCAGCCTAGAGAGAAATTGAGCATAAACCATGTATAAATATAATGTGGAGTTGGCATTTGCAAATCACCAATTCAGCATTCATTCATCACACAATTGGAGAGCAATCTCTAGAGTGGATCTTGGGACGAAAACCTCAAGCATCCTAGGAGGAGTTGGACAAAAACCTAGCTTCTTCATTGGAGGATTCCGTGATGGGGATCTACTTAAACTTCATCATCTTCCAGGGCAGAATTCATATCAGATTTGAGATCATATTTGGAGGCATTTGACTAGGGCTTCATCCTAGGGTTGAAGCGAATCATTCTAACCCTATTCTACGGAGAAGCGACCTGCATTTTGAGGTAGTTTTGTGATGATTGTTGGCTGCTAGGGGTTAGGGTTTGAGCAGATTTTGTAACAGAAGACTTGCAGCCTTATTCGCCTATCATTGGAGGTCATTTCATGCTTATTTTGGTATGTAAAACATTGATATTTATGTCTACTATATAGCTGGGCTTGTTGGCTGTTTGCCCTAGCCATTCTATGTACTTGAAGACTTCATTATTTCAGAATTACAGCAGCAGAATTCTATATTCATTGTGGATGTGTATTTGAGTGGTTGCAATTGTATATTTCATGGTGAAATCTATTCCTCATGCTTGGGTGAATTCATATGTAATGTTCCTTTGATGTTTGATATGATATTTATGGTGTTTCATGAAGTATTAGACTGCTGAAATTAAAAAATCAGAATTAGGGTTAGAGCAGAAAAAAATCAGAATTATAGTCAAATATCTCATTTAGGATATTACATCGATGAGCACACCATTGCTCAAAACTCTTAACTTTTAAAACATTATCTTCTTCCCTATTTGGCATGCGACGTGTTTGGTGTGCGTGCCATTAGACTAGGTGAAGGAAATTTAAAACTTTGATATGGCACACTTAATGACCATTAGGCACACCAATGTACTTTGGCAAAAAAAATTCCTTCGTGATGTGGCGCTCTAAGTGCTAGGCATGTGTGTCATAGGTCTTTGCAAACATTTTTTAAATGTGAAGTGGCATGTGAGATGTCATCAAGGTGTGCCAAAGCACAGATTTAAAATTTGAAATCCTTCTTCCTAGTGTGCAAAGGTCTAGAAGTGCGCCAATCCTTTTTGTTTGACAGTATTCACATCTTTTGCTAAGACACGTGTCCAAAACTGGTTGAGTGTTTGATGATCCTACAAGATTAGCAAAATCAACAGAATGGTGTACAAGAGGTAATGCTTTTAGAACAAATCAAGGGCAAACAAATGAGGTTTTTGCTTGATAAGGTTGAAAAAATACAAAAGTTTCATATGGGTACAACAAAATACAACCTCTATCTATATGAGATTGTCTTTTGGAAACCAAAGAGATTTCGTCCTCTAATCTCCAAATCCAAGGCCCTTGAATTTTAGAGCTGAACATAAGGCTCAAACTATGACAAAAATGGTATGAAAATTGGCATTTGTTTCAAAGGGCAAACAAGCACCTCAATATATAGCAGCAAGAAGGCACAAATTTCAATGCCCCATTTCCCTCTCAAAATAGCAATTGGTAAATTAAATAAGATTTTTTCCTCAAAATAGCACCCACTTGGTCATGAATGCCAACTTGTAACTCCTCATTAATGAGCTGTCGTAGAGTTTGTCATGATTAAAATACCAAGTGTCTCGGGGGTTACAACACTCCTTTATGAAAAACCCATATGCTGAAATATTATTTTATTTTGCTACTAATTTCCCAATCCATGGCTCCTTTATAAAATTATTTTTCTATCTTTATTGGAAAAATAAGGATTGGACCTACATATGTTGAATTAATTAAAAAGAGACATTACACAATAGGCCTGCTTGTAGTTCTAATTAACAAATTGATGATGTGAACGCTCTCAATGAAGTGCAATATGTTGATTTGTCTTGAGTTTTAATGTGCAGTTGCATGTTTGACCACTAACTACTGCATTTTGAACATATAGAATTTTATAAACTGTTTTGATATATCTTTAACATTTGACATTAATTATCAATTATTAGTTGTGTAATGTATTTGATTTTGTATATATTTACATGTGTGTGTGTGTGTGTATTATATGGTCGCACCAATTTAAAAAATTGGCAAACCCCAAACCAAACAGGGAAGTTAGATTTGACATTATCCGGGTTAGTTAGCAGCCTGTGAATATTTTTCCAGGAGATTCCTCTGAGCTCATTTTTGGTTGGGGTATTTGCCACTTTTTTTGATAAAAGGGTCAATATATTAAAGAAAGAAGAAAACAGGCTGCCTTCTACAAAATGCTAGAGTCCACAGCAGTGGTGTGGAGTAGAGGGAAAGCAGTCAGGTTCCAGAGATACATGGAGTAGCTTTGAACAGAAAGGAAATAGAAGTACAGAACCTTAGGTAGCAGCACAAGAAAGTGAGTAATTTCTTTATACAAAATAAAGCATTAGAAAGGACCAAAAAGTAGAACATCGAACAAAGAGGTGCATACAGAAAGATTTCAGTTTATGGTTAATTCAAGGCTGCCGTAAGAGCTCTTTTCATGTTGTTGATGACTCCATCCTCCTAATAAATACTCCTCCAAAGTGAGTTTGCATGACTTGTGGTAGGTTTGAAGAGAGAAGATGGACCTTTCCTTAGTTGAGTATGCCATTCCATAGCATTAGCAGCCATTGATTGCATCTTGACAACTTGTTGCATTGCATCATATAGTTGATGCAATGGCCTTCAGAGGTAAGGATAAATTCAAAAACCTCAGAGCTGTTTTAGATATTTTTATAGTTGTGAGTCAGGTAGTTTAGGCAGTTCACTAGCTTTTCATTACTCATGTTGAGTGATGCAGTCAGATTGTTTTGGGAGACAATTGATCAAGAGTTTTAGAAGGCTATCATGCAATTCTTTATCTTTGGCCTAACCTTCTAGGATCTTAGAAACTTGCAGAATGGCTGCATTTGTATTAGCAAGGACAATTTTATGTTTTCCTTTGGAATGACATTGGATTGGGTGTTGAAATTAGCATTGCTACAAAGGTTGAGCTTGGCATTTTGGATGGGAAATCCAAGTGGAACAGCATTATGAGGGATATTTGAATCCTGATGGCTTGGATGGATAAGGGGTGTTTGGCACTTCTATGAAAAGGACTATGAAGAAATCCAAGCATGTTTCGTTCTTTCCATTTCTTTATAAGTAGGCCCCATTTACTGTTAAATTTTTTTGCACACAGATTGTGTCACTTGTTAACAACTTCTATGAAAAGGACTATGAAGAAATCCAAGCATGTTTCGTTCTTTCCATTTCTTTATAAGTAGTCCACATTTACTGTTAAAATTTTTTGCACACAGATTGTGTCACTTGTTCACAACTAGAAGTGATTTATAGAAGTGGCTGGTATTTGCATCTCCTTGTTTGATCCACTTCTCTAAGGTTTATTGCCTCCAATAGAACTCTTTCCATTCCTGTAGTTTTGCTCACTTGTGGAGAAGTACCTATTTGCGAGATGCCATTTCATCAGTGAGGCCTGTCTCTGATTTGCTTTTGTGGATAATTCAGTTAATTATTGTACCTGTAGATTTTCTGAAAATGTTGTCAAATACACGTTCATTCTAATTTTTCATCCTTCTTTTCAAATGGTTGTGTTTTACAATGAATATAAACACAGCGTGCCTCTCTATCCTCAATTTCCTTCCACCATTTCTCTACATTTTTCCTAAAATTCAGATGCATCGTCCATACGTTTTCAAACCTGCACTGGGAGCTAAGGGGATCCAAGCTACTGCCAATTATCTCTGAAGAGGCCAGTGGTCTGAGAGTGGTGTCATTTACCTTTTTCCAAAACTGTTTTTCTGTTTGCTAACCATCTCTCTGAGATGAGAATACGGTCCAGCTTTTCTGCTATGTATTGTTGGGCTTTCATCTGTTACTCCAGGTGAAGAACCCTTGGACACCTTCAACATCTATCAATGAATTCCTAGTTACTAGTTATATCAAAGCATCTTATGTTTGAGGATTGAATCTCTGCCCTCTTTTTTTTTGTCCAGGGTTTATCGTATGTTGAAATCAACAGAATAATGGGTTTTTATGTAGATGTGACTGGAACCAGTTGGATAGCTAATCTAGATATGCTCTTTGGTACTTGTCTTCTCCTTGCTGCACTTGATTCAGCCTTTCATTATTTTTCTTTTCCCTAGTTGTTTGTCCTTCTTTCTCCAAGTGTGGAGTCCCATTTTCCAGCTTTGTCTTCATTGCTTGATCCTGCTCTTGCTGGATGGGACATATCCTGGAAAGATGACCATGATCATGACAGCGGAAGGAAATGCTTTCATAGTCAATGGGCTGCTCCCATTCAATTCCACATAGTTTCAGGTGTTTTTTTTCAGGTAAGGACTTTTCTATATCTATAATTACATAGATTCTTGCATTGTTAAGGAACTTGGATTTTTTGGGCAGCTCTTAGGCCGTAATGTATTCTCCACTTGCACTCCAATTTTATATAGTGTGAATTCTTGCAAACATTCACTTAGGAGGAGAGGAAGCCCAATCCAAATAGGAGCTTTTCTTGGAAGATTCTTTCTGGCGTTGAAAGCTAGAGACACTGGCTTCATGACGAGGCCTGATTTGTTCTCAAACTATGGTCCTCCTCTCCTTTGATGAAAACATTGACATGAAAATAGCCCTCTGGCATCATCAAGATGTCAATAGAGCTTACCAGTCTCCAATTTTGTTGCACCTAGAGTCTGAGCATTTTAAGCCCTACGTAGGCTCCAATCAAATGGCATATCAATGTTTTTTCCCTTGTGTCCAGAGCCTTTTTTCCACTATATCCATCGAAAACTGCAGCTTTAGAGGAGTCTCTGCTCATAGGTAACAGCAATTCTCTTTCTTTGTTGAGAAAGTAAGAAAAATGATGGTTTTATAGGCATGTTGATGTAAATATATGACCAAATCATCCCAATAGATCAGACTGTTTTCTTCTGATACAGCAGTTCTGAAGTTTGATAAGTAAGGAACTTAAGAGGAGGCCAAGGCCACCACCCAGGAGGCCTTCTTATGGCCTCTAGTCAATCTAAAGGGTGTTGGAGAGGTGGATTACAACAGATCTGATAGAGAGTATGTTCAGAGCTGGGAAGGAGAGGATGTAGCATGAAAAGAGTATATTTAAAGGGTCAAGTATGGTTATGATGGGAACAAGATCTGAAATAAGAATTTAGAGAGGTGAGTCATGCATGGTATAGCTATCACAATGCAAAACAATAATATATTTGGTTTTTGATTGCTAAATCCCAAGCTGCTTTAAAGATTCTTCAGATTATAATGTCACTTTTCAAATTGCAATCAACAATCTCTTCTAAATATCAATCTAAATTACATGTAAAACAGTAAAACACTACAAGCAATAGAAATATACGTCTGACTTGTTTCATATCAAATGTCTTAATAAGGGAAGAACAAGAAGAATAATATATCAAAAGCATATGAAGTCAAAATTGCTTAATAAAACAAGGAATGATACTTTGGAAATTAGAATTGAATAAGAGAGAAATCAACTCTGATTTTAATAAGAAATCAAAGTTTGAGCACTCACATAATCTCGAGCGAATTTCTCTGCTCTATCAAAGGCCAAATAAATGTGAGGTGTCTTCTCCATAACAAGTCGAGCAAGGGAAATGGGATTTGTGACTGTAGAAAGACCAGAAACTGCTCCACAATGTTTTGTGGCACCATCCATGATACATGCTTCCATTTCAATTGTGCCTTCTGCTGTCAAAACTGATCCCTTACCGGCATTAAAAGTTGGATAGTTTTCAAGTTCACGTACCTGGAAAGCCATATTGTTTTCTAGTAACTCAATTAAATGCCATCAAAGACCTTACAACTACCAATCGTAAGTTGTAAACAACAAAAAAGGTATCATATTTCCTGCATCCATACATGCCATTAGATTTTGTGGCTACTTTATTTTTTATAGGTATATAGCTTTAAAATAGTATGACACAATTATCTTGTTATAAAAAAGCTACCTTAGATGTGGTAACTAATAATTTTCAAATTTGTTGATGCCAGTATAATACAGCCCATGAGAGCTTGGTGAATAGACTAGGCTTCTCTAGATTAAAGGTTGAGTAAAGCAGCTTGATCAAGACTCAAGCCCGACGATCAACACTGAAGGTACTCTGATTGTAGAAGGCTTGGCAAGATCAAGTTTACTCCTGAACTTGGTCACGAGGTTGAAACTGAAGGGGTACAAAATTTGAACAATAATTGGAAAAAGAAATTCCCTTGTGAGCTTCACAAGGTTGGTCTCATATGTCAAACTGGCATATCACTTGGTTGTGGCCTAAAAACTAACCTTTACCACTATCTTTGTTGAATCTTTACCAAATTGAAGTGTCTTGGGAAACTCATCCAGTCTGCATTAAAAAAAAAATTATCTCAAGCATAAAAAATAAAGTAGAAATATTCAGTTTTAAAGTTTTCAAATTGCTTTTTCAAGGAGTTTATTTTTGGCAGTCAAAAAAGATAAACATGTAGTGCTCCACTTGTTGATACCATTCTCCATAGCACATTGCTGCACTTTCTTATATTATTCAGCATCATTTTGATGACAGGATGTGTTTTTATCGACCTTGGGTTGTATTATTCAATCATTGATTGGCACCAGTATCCACAATGATTCTTATGTAATGGGCTGCCCCTGTTTGATCTTTCTTTTTATATTTATATATGTTATTTTATTATTTTTTTTTTGTGATCTTTCAAAACTAGACAGAAATTGCAGAAGGGGGTTTTTTGTTTTGCATGTGATTGTTTTGCCAGATAACAATGAAATATATGACATGCAATGATAACCCAGAACAACTATGATAGATATAAACAAAATAACAAAGACCCAAATGCTAGATGAATTACTGTGACATAACCATTTCAAGTTATTCAACTTCATACGTCTGTTGTAGGTGAACCAACAATACCACTCCTATAAAAACGCCTCCAAAATGCATACAGATAGTTGTTTACATTCACACAAATGTAGGGAAGTGTTGTGCAGCCCTAGACGCCCATAATATGTAACATAACAGCCAATATTGAGTGCGAACCAGCTCCAAAATGCCCACAACGCCCTAGGCTATGGGTACGGCCCAGCTGTGAATGTTGCTGCAGTAGTGAATGACTAAAAACTGGTTTGAAACCCTCCTTGGACCCTTGCAATCTGGTCGACCTTGCTGATAGAAACCCAACGCCACAATAGCAAGTGAAATAACATTCAAAACATCCCTAAATGCTGCTCCAAATGAGGTATGACCATGGCTAGAGAGTGGTATGGCCTGGTAGTAGTATGGTCTGCCTGAAAAGATAACAAATATTCTTCAAACAACTATAAAATCTGTCCTCAAAACCCTTATTATTAGATGCTCTCAAAAATAGAAGTATTATCATGGTGAAACTCCATCAAAATATATCAATCTAAGCTCACGGTGAAGCCCCTGGATTAGACTTCTAGCAATCCTCCTAATGCTATCTCTCAAGCATGAGAAGAGTGATCTTATAGAGGTGTACGTCCCTGCAAAACCCTTGTCCAAACCCCAAAGCCAAGCTTCAAGTTTGCGCAACAAATATTTTCCAAGAGAGAGAGAGCAAATGAGCTCACAAATGCCTATTTATAAGCCCTTGGATACCAACGCCCAAGGAGAGGATCTCTTTATTATTATTGGCCTTTTGCTTCAAAGTCCTTGTTCGCAGGTCTTTTCTCTCTTCTTGTTAACTTGTTCCTTTTTGAATTGCTATATTCGGTAAAGGATACCATTCTTCTTAGTTCAGGCTCTAGGTTGGCATAAGCTCTCATCATGTCTTCCGTGCTTATGTTTTGGGGGGTATCATTTTCCATTTTTGGATTTTCTTCGCTTGGTAGTGTTGATGTTTGTTTTTAGACAGGTCAACAATAGAGTAAAACACTAGAGTATCCCACTCTCTCTTGAATAAAGCTCTTCAAAGGCTGAACTATGTGATCCAGTGAAGTAACTCCAAGGTTCCTTTTCCTATGACTTATGGTGGATAACTCAGTGATTACATGTGATCTTGCTGATAATCACAAAGGGACTTACGCAGACTTCTTTATACACTTAGCTTATTTCTCCTTTCAGTGTGGATGATGTATCAATAATGAAGAAAAGATAAAAGATGAAAGTTTAAGGAATCTAATCTAAGGTCAATGAAGCAATGATGATATTTGAATAGACAAACTCCTAAAGAAACCTAACTCCATTTCGCCAAGGATGCCTACAACTACATGGAGTTGGTGCAATCTCCTAAGGTACGCGAATGGTTTTCAAATCATGAAGGCTTATACAAGCATCCATCGAATGGCGCAGCTCAAATAAGCATCCACAGTCGAACTCAAGCAAATGAGGCTCAGACTAGCTTTACGCAACACTTCACCAGCGATGAATGTTAAAAGCATGAGCTAGGAGTTGATCAAATATTCAATACATACATACATCACATCGATGAGCTCTAATCTACTTCTAATCTAATTTGAAACACCTCTCCATTTCATCAAGATACAAGAAATCATGTTACTCCACAAGACAAGACTTAAACACCAAGCGAACTCCAATGTCCTTTGCATTAATCTTGAGAAATATTTACAACAATTTCAAGCCCTCTCAGAGAATTTCGAGAGTCTCTCCTATTCTACCCCTAAAAATCTAATCTCTAATCTCTATATGTTACAAATGAGGCAACAAGGCCTTTATATAGTGGTCCAGGTTTACAATGAATGGCTTAGATCAATTTGATAGCCAAGGGCTCAGATCATGCCACCTCAGTAGGTAGTTACAACAACTTTCTATTTTTAGTACAAAAGAGAGAGGCAATGAAGGCACACTTTCCAATGTGATAAGGTAAGATGAAACATTTAAAAACATCTTCCACATAGGCGTCCCTTTGGCTTTTTTTATTAAATGATACATTGAATGCATTTGAAATGATGTGGCTACTTATGATTGGATGATGATAGGTACTCGCCACATAGGTGCTACCTCAGCATATCTTGTGGATTTCAACTGTTAACTCAATATGCTTTTGGGCACATTCCCGAAATTGTTTCATCTGTGTAATTGCTTGAACTCGTATGCTTGGGAATGTATCTTCAATGATCTTGCCTTGTTCAGTGTAGATTGAATATGTATAATACTTGTTGCTTGATTTGACTAACATTGTGATGCTTCTTCTTCTTGTAGGTAAGTTGATGATCTTCCTTGATGCATCTTCATGAAGAGTAGATGATGATACCGCCTCCTTCATCATGTAAGAGTAGATGATGATGATACTTGATTCATGATTAGAAGTAGAGTCTCTCTTGGACTTTAAGATTTGAAGAATCTTGAAGCTTGGATGGATGAATGCCTTGGAACATTTGATGATGGCACATATGAAATTGGATGTGAACCTCTTGGAATGATTTGATACTGAAGCAGTGTACTTGCCATGCATCCTTGAACTTGATGTAGTTGATGAAATGCTTCCTTGAAGATGATCTTGAAGTATTCCTTAGAGCAGCCACATGATGACCCTTCCTTGAAGGTTGAATCTTGAAGTAGAGTGGATGCCTTTGGAAGTCTTGATGAAGATGACGTCCTTTGGATGGATGTCTTCTAGATGATTTGGAACAGCAGATAGGATATCTTGAAGTGACTTCTTTGGACAGCTACATGATGCCTTCTACAGGATGACAACTTGTTAACTCCAAATGTTAGCCCCTTTGGTGATTCCTTAGCTTCATCAAAGGTCCTTGTTCCTACAAGACATAGACATGAATAAATAACTTTGAAAACAAATCACTTCAGCCCCTATATCATTTGAAATCTGATTTTTCAGTGTTCTAAAAAATGAAATTTCACAAGATCATAATGATTGACTATCCTTCATACAAATTTCATTTACACTTAGACAATTTTCTGTTTAGAATTCAATGAACCTACTGAAAATGAAGGAGAAATTAGAATTTCATCCTTAGATCAAACTTTCCAAAAGACTAATTTGGAGAGATACCTCAAAATCAGACTCAACTTGACTAAAATCAGACTTGACTTTCTAAGAAATTTCTTTGCTTTTTAGCAAATGCTGAAAGATAACAAGGGCGCAGTGGTTGAGACTCTTGATTTCCCCTTGCTCTGAGCGCACTAGATCCAATGTTAAGGATCTTCTTTAAACATGACTTACCCCTTGGCGCATGGGATCAAAGGTTCGAGATCATCATCTTGTTGGTGCATGGGATCAAAGGTGCAAAGTCATCATCTTGTTGGCGCATTGGATCAAAGGTGCGAAGTCATCATCTTGTAAGCGCACTCTATCAAGATTTTGTGCCAAGATTTTGCGCCACTATTATCTTTGTCGCACTAGATGGGGAATTCGCGCCCTCTTAGTACTTAATCGTTCTTTCAGGGCAACTTATACTTTAAATATTTTTCAATATACCTTTCAAGATGTTTGAGATAGGTCTCGAATCCACCGGATTTAACATGCAGATTATAGAATTTGGAGGATCCACCAGATTTCAAACTTAGTCAATTTTTCAGGATTTCAAGATTTCAGGCTACCAGACTTAGTGATTTCAGGATCTCAAACATACATCAGGGTTGATCTCAATGTTCATGAACTGGATGGAATTTGATCAAGACTCTTCATTACTACAAGTTCATATTCCAGATGAGACCTCCGGTTATAAAGCAAGAATCTTCGAGGAGAGAGACTCATTATTAGATTAGTAGAGGAAACAAACCTAAGACATCATCCAGAACTAAATGCAAAGCATTAGAGCTCAAAAAAAAAGGGGGGTCCCCATTTGCAATGGGGCGATGTGTGATTTGGTCACAACAGGTAGGAATGGTGGTATTGGAATCCTTGTGCTTGTTGAAGAGTTTCCATTTCCCGCTTGGTTGGAGATCACCTCCCTTTCATTTGAATCTTGACCCTTGAAACTGTTCATCATGGTTTCCATATTTTGTATAGTAATTTGAAGGACTTGATTTGACTTTGCGCTTTGCTCCATTAATAATTTTGTTTGTTGCGTGACTGCTTGAGTTTGTTCCATCATTGCCTTAGTGGTTGCTTCCATAAAGGCTCTCATTTCGTTGATCATTTCCATGTCGCTGTTTTTGTTGCGTGTGTTGTGCTTCTTGAGTAGGTTTGCATCAAATTCCCTTACAGGATGGCAGGTCGATAGCTCTGATACCACTTGTAATGTCCCCTTCTAGCAGGCCAAAATTTTCGCAACCTTGCAAACAATTTCAACTTGTAAAAGAGCACATTAGTATACAAATCATTTCATCATGTTGTGCCTTCTTGAGTAGGTTTGCATCAAATTCCATTACAAGATGGTAGGTCGGTGTCTCTGATACCACTTGTAATGTCCCCTTCTAGCAAGCCAAATTTTTCGCAACCTTGCAAACAATTTCAACTTGTAAAAGAGCACATTAGTATACAAATCATTTCATCATATTCAGATAAAGTGCTTAAATATAATAAACTCTATCTATTTCATATCCTTTTTAGTCATATATCCATGTTCATGATCTATCTTATATCATTAATCACACATGAGTCATGGAGATACCTCGGGGAGGACGTTCGTAATCCTACCCATTAATCAGACCACTCACCTAATATGAGAGGGTGTGTTAATATCCATGGCTGTAGGCCCAAGGCTTCGCCTCAATATCCAGAGGTACTTCACACTTGGCTCAGAGGGGCTTAAAGCCAGCTCAAGGTTCACCTACCATTAGGCCATTAACACTATCTAGGTCCTTCGCAACCATAGGGTCAAGAACTTCATGCTACACCCGGCAATACTTTGCTCTTAGCTCGAAGGGGCAATGACTTGCCAGCTTGAGTGCTAGACACTAGATTCCTTCTAACCACCAATCTCATACTTATAAGGTGTGTAGGTGGATTAAGAGGAAGGCTACTAATCCTAGCCCGGTACTCCATGGTTATGTTGATCACTTATTAAAGGTGATCTCATAATCAATCCCTTTGTAGAGATATACTTATTATTCTAGGCATCAACATGCCTTCAATTTAAAATCACTATCTTGGATATTCACAATATCCACTAGTATATTGTCATTCATCTTTGAATGCTTATGTCTTCATGGCTATGAAACTAGATGTTTACACTATTACTACTAACCTTGGAATTACTCTAATATGAGATTTAACATTAAGAGTTATATAACATCCAACTGATTAAAACATTCATAACATTCATATAACCTTTATGAAATGCATCTATTGTTTAAGTGGCTGATCTCATGATTACATCTATCATTTTAAACATTCTTGTAAATCTATTTTATAGACAAACCTTTCATTCCTATATATGTAATATGATGAGCCAATTTAGAGTACTAAATCATGAAATGCAATTATTAATCCTAATGCCTATTTAATATGATAACACAGTCATATGTATCTTCGATTACATGAAAACAAGGTGCATTTCTCATGTTATGAGTATATTCGAATCTGATTCAAGACATCTCTTTTCACAATTATCATAAGAAAGCAGAATATGTTATTCACAAAATGTGAAGGCATATGCAAATATATCAGATCTAAGCATCTATTAATCGGATTTATGGAGTAAGAGCATCATTGCATACCTTTTGCTGTTCGAATTCTGCTATATGCTTTGTTTGTTGTGTGAGTAATCACTCCCAATGGCTCTTATAATTCGCTGCTATACACAGATCTGCTGTGGAGTTAATGAGAGTAATAGATATATGTTTGGATTGTATATTGGATCTTGCTGTAATAGAGTCGTTGGCTGTTCCTTTCCTCTTGTTCGCTGATGTCTTAGCAAATACAAACTTGATTGATCCTTCATTCCCTTCTCCTCCGCTCCTTATAAAGATGGAGATTGGGTGTAGTTTGCCAAAGGTCATCACTTTCTATCATTTGCACCCACTCATAATTATTAACTAATTACCATCTCTTAATCGATCCCTTATGGTAATCGGCGCTCCACTTGATTTGTCTTATATTATTCTTGTTTGTCCTTAGCTTGTCTTTGTCTTTTAGTCCATGTCATTTTTGGTCTCATTCCTATTTTGTCTTTATTCTTATTTTGTCTTTTCCTCTTGGCTCCAAATTTGCCCAAGTATGGGAAAGTAAAGAGAGTCCTAGGATAGAAAAGGATTATGAATGCTAGTCTTTTCCAATCTTCAATTGGAAACATCGAATCATCACAGACCTCCCCTCTTGAAATTGCTTGTCCTCAAGCAATGTTTAAATCGAGATTTTGGAGAATCTCTTGTCCTTCCCATGTGGCGTCATCCTCGGGCAGGTTCCTCCACTTGATAAGATATTCCACTATAGTTTTGTTCCTCAATCTCCTCTCTCTAGTACTTAAGATTTTTTCAGGTTCTAAAGCCAATTGTCCATCATCTAGAGGAGGGAGATCTTCACATGTGACATTTTGGCCAAGCACTTTCTTTAGTCTAGACACACGGAATACATTGTGGATTTTGCTGTTTCTGGGAAGTTCTAGTTCATAAGCAACTTCTCCTATCCTCCTTATCACCTTGTAGGGTCCATAAAACCGGGGTTTAAGCTTTTCTGTACCACTGGATTTTAGGGAGGATTGCTTGAAGGTTGCAATCTCAAGAATACTATGTCACCTGCCTCGAATGTTCTTTCCACACACTTCTGGTCGGCATAAATCTTTTGCAGATTTTGTGCATGGTGGAGATTATCCTTTAGAGCCCTCATAATGTCTTCATGTTGCTGGATGAAGTCTTTGGCCTTAGGACATTGACTTTCTCGTAAGATCATACTCCCAAATGAAGGTGGATCATATCCATATAGAGCCTTAAAGGGGCTCATCCCAATGGACATCTGATATGTCGTATTATAGCAATATTCACCAGAAAAGACCAGGTTTGTACCGTTCTTCAAGAAAAAGACGGGCAGCTTCACTTGGTCATATGCAGACATGCCAGGTCTAGACCCAAACTTGATTCTACACCATCTTCCATTAGACCCAGGAGTAAAACCAGTGAAACAAAAGCTTAGAAAGATGCATCCACACATAGCACTATTGGTCAAAGAAGAACTCAAGAAATTACTAGATGTAGGGTTCATCAGAGCTATAGACTACCCGAAGTGGATATCCAACATTGTGCCAGTGTCCAAATCAGATGGCCGAGTCTGACTATGCAATGATTTCAGAGACCTAAACAAAGCTTGCCGCAAGGATGATTTTCCATTGCCAAATATAGATATCATAGTCGACTTGACAGCAGGGCATACCATGTTATCTCTCATGGATGGTTTCTCGGGGTATAATCAGATCAGGATAGCACCAGAAGACCAGCACAAGACAGCTTTCACTTGTCCATGGGGCACTTTTTGTTGGAACGTCATGCCATTTGGGCTAAAAAACGCAAGAGCCACATATCAACGTGCTATGACAACTATATTCCATGATATGATGCATGTAACAATGGAGGACTATGTCGATGACATCCTAGCAAAGTCACTCACAAGAGAATCACACCTGGATGTGTTAGAAAAAGTCTTTCAGAGATTAGACCAATTCAAAGTCAAGTTGAACCCAAAGAAATGTGTGTTCGGAGTCACTTCAGGCAAGCTACTAGGTTTTATCGTGTCAGCAAACGGAATAGAGGTAGACCCCGCCAAGGTCAAGGCTATCATGCACATGCCACCACCCAAGACTCTAACTCAATTGAGATCGCTACAGGGAAAGCTGCAAGCAATCCCCAGATTCATATCATAGCTGGCAAACAAGTGCCAACCATTCAGTCATCTCCTGCACAAGAACATTCCATTCAGATGGGATGAGAAATGCGAAGAAGCATTCAACAAGCTGAAAGAATATCTTATGAATCCACCCATTCTCATGTCCCCTATCCAAGGAAAACCACTAATACTCTACATATCAGCTACACCTACAGCTCTTGGGGCTCTTCTGGCACAACGAGATTATGAGAACAAAGAAAGAGCCGTCTACTACATCAGCCGAACATTAGTGGGCTATGAGTTGCAATACTCGCAGATAGAAAGATCATGCCTAGCGGTTGTTTTTGCTTCACAAAAACTCCGACATTACATGCTCACACATCCAGTTAAACTCATTGCAAAAATAGACCCACTGAAGTATCTCCTCAACAAAGCAGCTCTCACAGGTCGCCTAGCAAAATGGGTAATGCTTCTAAGTGAGTACGACATTGAATATGTAGACAGAAAAGCCATCAAGGGACAAATCATAGCTGATCAACTAGCAGATGCACCATTACAAGACACCACACCAATGCAGTTTGAGTTTCCAAATGAGTCCTTATTCACTATATCAACGTCTTCTTGGAAACTCTACTTCGACGGGTCTTACACAAATCATGGATCAGGAGCAGGCATCCTGTTTGTAACTCCTCAAGGCGACACAATCCCGAAGTCTTACCGTTTGTTATTCCCATGCACCAATAACATAGCAGAGTACGAAGCCCAGTAATTGGTCTCAAGATGGCAACTGCGTGGAAAATCCAAGAGCTACATGTCTATGGTGATTCTCAACTTATCATCAATCAAGTCAACGATGATTACCAAACCAAAGACGAAAAGCTTGTCCCATACAAGTGGATGGTTGACGACTTCAAAGAACACTTTGTAATCATCACTTTCAAACAAATACCTAGGATCGAGAACAAAACAGCAGACGCCATGGCTACAATTGCCTCTCTTCTTGAAATACCAGAAAATGAGTCAAGGTACGAGTTCTTAGTGGAAACTATTCGGCTACCAGCTTATGATCCTCCTGAGACCCATACCATATGCCTTCTAGTCGGATCTGATTCACCTTGATAAGGTAAGATTTACACTTACCTCAAGGACAATACCCTCCCACTTGACCTATCTTCTAACCAACGACGAACTTTCATACGCCAAACCTCTCGCTATACCATCATTGCTGATACCTTATACCGACGTGGTCTAGATGGTACTTTACTCCGTTGTTTAGAACGAGAAGAATCCATAACCGCCTTGCAAGACGTACACGAAGGGATTTGCAGAACACACTCTAGCGGTTCTTCCTTAGCCAAGAAACTCATGCGCTTGGGTTATTACTGGCCAAACATGGAAATGGATTCATATCAGTTTGTCAAAAAGTGCAGGCAGTGCCACATACATGGGAACCTAATACATGCACCAGCTCAAGAATTGAGACCTTTAACGACACCTTAGCCCTTTTGCCAATGGGGACTTGACCTTGTGGGAAAGATCCATCCGCCCTCATCCAACGGCCATAAATTCATCATAACTACCACGGAGTATTTTACAAAGTGGATTGAAGCCGTTCCCCTCACCACCATCACAGGTAAACAAATCTCTTCATTCATCCTGAATTACCTCATCTGCAGATACGGAATTCCTTCATCCATTATCACAGATAATGGAAGACCATTCAAAAACAAGGATGTCCAAGAACTCTGTGAACGATTCAAGATCCAACACCGCTTCTCTACACCATACTACCCCCAAGGCAACGGTCAAGATGAAGCATCCAACAAGACCATCTTGAAACTCCTCAAGAAGACTGTCAACGATGTTGGCCGTGATTGGCATATCCAACTCAATCCCGCTCTGTGGGCCTACAGAACCAGTATACGCACTCCCACAGGTGCTACACCATACGCCCTTGTCTATGGCTCAGAAGCTATCCTCCCCATTGAGGTCAAACTACCATCTCTCAGGGTGTCGTTGAAAGGTCTCATATCAGATGAAGAATACAGAGTCTCCAGGTTGCAAGAACTAGAGCTGCTAGAAGAAAGGCAACAGAAAGCCTTTGACCATCTCAAAGCATATCAACAGATGATGTCAAGAAGCTATAACCACAGAGTTCGCCCAAGAATCTTTAAGATTGGGGATCTTGTCCTCAGAGAAAATCCTCGCAATCAACAAGACAGAGAAAAGAAAGGCAAGTTTGAACCTAACTGGCTTGGGCCCTATGTGATTGTAGATGCTTACGGATCGGGGGCATATCAATTAGCAACATCCGAGGGTGAGCTGTTCGATGATCCAATCAACAGCATGCATCTTCGCCAGTTTTATACCTAGGAGAACCCCAATGTAAGGGAGGCACAAAATACAAAAAAATAAAAAAATCAAAAAAAAGTACAAAAAAAAAATATCAAAAAATCAGAAAAGAACAAAAAAAAATCGTCCTGTGGTGAAAACCTGGCAAACAGGGGCCTTGGATAGGTATCATGATGAAAACCTGGCAAGCAGGCGTCATGTATACTTTCTAGCTTCCGTGCCAATAAAAGCAAGTGGTGAAAACCTAGTAAACAGGCATTACTTGTGATAAACCGCCTTCTCCATCTTCGGGAAACCAATCACCTTGAGTCCATTCTTCTTTGTGTCCCATTCGACCCATATCTGTCCCATAATAAAATCCTGACAGTTACCTATCGTGGCTTGATACTCTATCTCTTTGTTGGCCTTGTCAACCAAAGTTTTGTCCCATACCGCATCTATTGCGCACGCCTAAGCATAGTGTCTCTCGTTGGTTTTCCATGGTCCAAGTCCATGAACTACGTTGCCTCTGCATCGTCACGTAGGCAAGGCCATATTCCTATGTGCCACCGAGGCTCGCACGGTCCCATCCATCCCATTTCTTGTCGTCTTTCTTGTTGTCTCTCTTCTAGTCCATCCATGGTCCATTAGGGTTTACCCCGAACTACGTTGCCTCTGCGTCGTCATGTAGGCAAGGCCATTTAGCAATAAGCCCCCAAGGCACTAGGTCAGTCCCTTAGGGTCCATCTCACCAATAAGGATTGTGCAATCTTCTCATCAGATAAACAAGAGCAGCAAAGCAAGCTACCAAAAAAACAAAAAATCTTGACGCAAAAACATCAACCTATCCAAGACAAAACAAGAGTACCATATCAAAACACTCAAACTAATTCTATCTCAAATTATGGCAAGAAACAAACACATCTAAATGCAAGAATGTTTTGTGTTGGTTAGATGAACTTACAGTCTTGATTTATGTTATCATGTCTTTCTATGCTACTCGAGGATGCCAAAAGCTAGAGATTTTATGATGGGGGCATGATTATTTTCTGTCTGCTGCTTGTGGATTAAACTCTAGTAATGTGACGACTTTTGTCTAACGACATGATCGGTAAAAGATCATCGAGGACTCCAAGGTCTAAACATGAAAAGGGGCAATCCTTGTCGGTTGAAATGCAAGAAGTACTTAGGTCATCTAGATTCAATTTTGGCTAGATGCTTGTATTAACTTGCTAAATCAAAATCTATGTAAGCAATACTCAGGTTATCTCGGTTCAATTATACCTAGATGCTTGTATTTTCTTACAACATAATAAAGCCCAATGATGAAAGCGCTTCAAAATACTTGCTATATCAAGGTGACAAATATCCATATCCATATCCATACCGTATCCAATCATATCTCATATCCATACCGTATCAAATTGCGTCTCATAACCATATCACATCTTATATCCATATCATATCCAATTGCGCCTCATATCCGTACCCATATCCATATCCATACCGTATCCAATTGCAAGTCTATCCTTAATCCATGCCAATCAAGTCAAATCAATCTTGTCAAATGATCCAATCACAATCAATGGTCTTGATCCTTGTCCAGTCGTAAACCAACTCAATCAATCAATCAATCGTCTTATACAGGATGTTGCATTGTCGAAATCAGACCAACACACGCGTCTTACACGACATGCTTCATTTCCTGAAACCAGACACTATCCTTCGTGTTGCTCTAGGGATCCATCATTCCCCACCATGACGACACGCCTACCGTGTTGATCTGGGGATATATTGTTCCCCGCCATGACAACACTATCATATCAAATGTCTTAGACAGGATGTTATATTGTCGAAACCAGACCCGAAGTCTTATACGACATTTCATTCCTGAAACCAGACATCATCGATCCATATCATTGGTTTACCGCTCGACAAGGGCAATACCTTGTTTGTGCTTGTGTCATTTGTGCATACTTGCTTACTTGCTTGTGTGTGTTATCATTTTTATCTTGCATTCCATATCATTCATCCATTTCTTCTACGTTCAACCATTTCATTTCTTGTCAACATATCTTATCGTGAGATTGTCCGTCTCACGCCTACCGCCTTCTCCCCGTCCAATCTCCCGAGAGGGCATCCTATCATCATAACCTGTACTAGGGGCAAACTGGGGCATGTATCATTTTCAGACTATTTATTCTTTGAAACAACGTGATAAAACACATTGCTTCAAAGAGGGGCAAAATGTAGACACCTAAAATTGGCTCAGGTTGAATTAAGTAAATATTCTAATATTTATCTTAATTCATATTTTCTTCTGTCAATTAAATAAATATTATAAGTTTATTTGATTGGTTCATTATCCTACAATTAAATAAAATCATTTTATTTAATTAAATTCCCTAAATTCTTCTAATGTCTCAAATCCTAAATCCACTATTGAATTCTTAATTCAATTATCATAACCCACTATCCTCCACTATTGAATTCTTAATTCAATTGTTCCCCACTATCATCCACTATTGAATTCTTAATTCAATTGTCATAACCCACTCTTCTCAAAAAAGAATTTTTAATTCATCCATTATGAATTAAAGATTCACAAAAAATGAGAGCCATTGATCTCATCTTTTGATCCTCACCCTCCATTGCCTTTTCAGAAAATCTATAAATGAGACCATTCTCTAAGCAATTAACACATATATTCAGGCATCCTTATCATGCCCAATTTCCTTTAGGAAATCTTCTTTTGGCATCCTCATAATGCCCACATTCTTCTCAATTCCCTTCTTCATACCCTCCTAATGCAGAAATTATTCTAGCCATCCCACATCCTGTATTCATTGTCCCTATGTTTGAAGCTCATCAACACAACAAAATATCACAGCCACTCCATTCTTGTCACCGTCAACAAGCAAGGAAGCAAGCTCATTGAGGGCCAATCTTCTTCATCAAGGTCGAGGACAGATAGGCGAACAATGGAAGCCGCAGGGTAACAGGTGTTGTAAGTTTGTAATTTGTTTATTCAAGCTTGTTATTTGCATATTTCATTGATGTATGGGTTTTATTATCTTAATTGATCAATCCATTTCACCCAAATGTATACACCTAAAATTGACTCAGGTCGAATTAAGTAAATATTTTAATATTTATCTTAATTCTTATTTTCTTCTGTCAATTAAATAAATATTATAAGTTTATTTGATTGGTTCATTATCCCATAATTAAATAAAATTATTTTATTTAAATTAAATTCCCTAAATTCTTCTGTCTCAAGTTCTCAATCCACCTCATCTTTCCACCGCATCATGTTGCACATATAATTAAATATTCTTAATATTTAATTAACTAATATCCTCCACTCCTCCACTATTGAGTTCTTAATTCAATTGTTCCCCACTATCCTCCACTATTGAATTCTTAATTCAATTATTCCCAACTATCATCCACTATTGAATTCTTAATTCAATTGTTCCCCACTATCCTCCACTATTGAATTGTTAATTCAATTGTTCCCCACCATCCTCCACTATTGAATTCACAATTCAATTGTCATAACCCACTCTTCTCAAAAAAAAAAATTTTAATTCATCCATTATGAATTAAAGATTCACAAAAAATGAGAGCCATTGATCTCATCTTTTGATCCTCACCCTCCATTGTCTTTTCAGAAAATCTATAAATGAGACCCTTCTCTAAGCAATTAAGGGGGACTTCTAGCATCCTTATCATGCCCAATTTCCTTTCGGAAATCTTCTTCTGGCATCCTCATAATGCCCACATTCTTCTCAATTCCCTTCTTCATACCCTCCTAATGCAGAAATTATTCTAGCCATCCCACATCCTCTATTCATTGTCCCTTTGTTTGAAACTCATCTTCAACACAACAAAATATCACAGCCTTTCCGTTCTTGTCACCGTCAACAAGCAAGGAAGCAAGCTCACTGAGGGACAATCTTCTTCATCAAGGTCGAGGACAGATAGGCGAACAATGGAAGCCACAGGGTAACAGGTGTTGTAAGTTTGTAATTTGTTTATTCAAGCTTGTTATTTGTATATTTCATTGATGTTTGGGTTTATTTATCATTATTGATCAATCCCATTTCACCCATTCACATTTTGGCGCCCACCGTAATCTAATCCACAAGCTTGTGAGTGTTTGTCTTTGAAAGTCTCGTTGCAAGATACAGGTGTTTTCCAGAGCACATTCGGGCATCAACTTCCACAAACGGCCTCCTACGCACAAACCAAGCTCACCGTTGAGTCTGGGAGGCCTCAGAAGTAAGAAATCACCTATAACTTCTCCAATTTTGTTACTTAAAATTTTTTGAAAATTTTTTACTTTTCAAAATATTTTTTTGCAAAAAACTCAAAAAAAAAAAAAAAAAAAAAAAAAGCAAAACAAACAAACATTGGGGTCTTTTTTGTTTTTAACATTCAAAATTAAAAAAAAAAAAAACAACATTGGGGTTTATGTGTTTTTCATTTTAATATTTTCATTTTATTAAAATAAAAAAAATAAATAAATAAACCACAAAAATAAATAAATAAATAAAACAAAAAAAAAAAAAAAAACCCACCCTGCGACCTCCCCCCCCCCCCCCCCCCGCGCCACCCACGCAACCCATATCCCCCATCCCCCCCACGCTACCCTCTACTCCCCACCCCGCGGCCACCCCCTGCTTCCCCCCCCCCCCCCCCCGCGCGGCCACAATCAGCTCGCCCCTACCCCTACCGACCCCCTCCCCTACACCCCGCAGCACCCTACAAACCCCCCCGGCCCCAGCGCGGCTTCCCCTGCCTTCCCCCTGTGTCTCCCTCCCTCCCGCAGCCCAACCCTCCCCCAAACCCTCGAACCCCCACCCTGCGACCTACCCCCCAGCCGCCTCCACTCCAGCCGCGCCACCCTGCCTCAGCCACACCACCCGTCTCCCCCAGCCACCTCCCCTCTGCCGCCCACAACACCGCCAAACCTCCGCCACAAGCCACCTCCGCCCAGCGACCGCCGCCACCAGCCACCTCCACCTCTCCACCTCCACCGCTCCGCCCAGCCACCCCACACACACACACACAAATTAAAAAACACAAAATCAAAAGCAAAGAAAAAAAAAATCAACATAACAAATTAAAAAAAAATCAAAATTAATTTTTTTTTTTTTTTTTAAAAATACAAAATAAAAAAAAGGGGGAGTTCTTTTTTTTCTTTTTTGATTGCCACATAGCGAAATAGGCTGGTTTTTTCAAATTTTCACAACTTTCGCATACGGTGACAGAATTTCGCAAACGAACACTCATCGGAAAGAGGATTCAGAACACTTCGCAACGGTGGTGATCTTATTAGGTGACTGTACTATTTTATCAGTTTTTTTCGCAGTCAAAGTCAAACCTACTTGCAACCTTCAAACGCACATAACTAGAGCAAAATTTGATCATTTTTCAGTGAAATTTTTTTTCAAAGTGTATGGAATTTCGTCTAGAATCTAATTATACACTTCATTTCTCTGTATCAGTTCATTCTTTATCAAATTTTATCAGATCATCGATTTTCGCATAATGATCATCTTGGCTAGTCTACGTGCTTCGTTTTTTATTCTGTGACTTGCAGGTGATCATTCGGGGCTGGAACAACATCAAGATCAGCAAAAACGTCAATTTGGACAGCGAACAAAAATCCGGGTGCATCCATTTTCATCTTGTATCTCTCAATCTTGTTTGCAAACACATTTTGATTTGGGCTTCTAAAACGAACTTTGTTTGATTACACATCATTGAAATTGCGCTTAAAATCAACCAGTGTCTTCAATCACATCTTCAAATTGGACTAAAAAGAACCATTGATTGGCGTATCCTTCACACATTTCAATTTCTAAGGGCAATTAACCAAGTGCGAGTGTGAATCAAGTGTGCGTGTGTATGCTCTCTCTTCGCACCGCAAGGTGACCTTGGAGATCAAAAACACCTCACTTGATTTGCTTTTGTCAACCCCTTTTCTAGGAGGCCTGCTAGGGGATTTCATCACCCCTAGGGACGACCTCATCCGAGGCTGAATCGAAAGACACCCTTATTGAAATCAGAATCTTATCACTCTTGGCTAAGCCCTAAAGAACTTTCTACTTTTGGGAAGTGAAGGTGAAGGGTGGGTCCCGGCTGTGTGACAAGATTTCACTTTCAAATTCCTAGTCAACCTCGTGCAATCTAGTCTAAGACCTAATTGGCCATACCAACTTGACTAGACATTAGGCTTGTGATGTGTTTTCAAGTGCTTGCTTAATAATCATCACATTTCATTTTCAAAGTCAAAAAACTTGCTTATGTGTCTTGTGTGAATGATTCATGTGTGTATATGCATAATCATTTGTTTGAACATTGCCAAATCAAGCTATAAACACCAAACACAAACAAATCAATATAAACTTTCATCCTAGTCACCTTCATCCAAATCAACTTCATCCAAACAATCAACATCATCATCGAATCATAACCAAGCACTTGCCAAAAAAGACTTAAGACTTAAACACTTGTGTGACATCATGTCAACCTTAGAGGACCTCCAAAAGCTCCTTCATATGCTTCACCACATGCATGCAAGTCCAAGTGGCCCTTTGTATATAAACCATGCTAGCCTAATACAAAAAGACTTAATTACCTTTGACAAGGGAGATACCAATCTAGCCAATGCATCTTATGAGTGGCTTTCACCATCCAATCCCATGCCAACACATGAGCCAACAAGTCCTATCATAAGACCACCATGTGATCCTACCCCTAGTCCATCTTCTAGCCCATCAAGCCCTTCATCAACTCCATACCCATGTTCTACCAATCCTCCAGCACAGGATCCCTTGGACATAATCGTACAACAATTAGTTCAAACAAATTTGATTGAGCTGCCACCGATAGACCCTTTTGAACCAATCCTTAAACCCCCTCGATATAATGAAAACCATTGTTGTGCATACCATAGATATAAGGGCCATACAACAACCCATTGTGTCAAACTTAAGAGATTGATCAAAAACATCATAAATTGTGGTAAGATTATCCCTTCATCCAATCCAAATCCTAATCCACCCAATCCAATTAGCCCCCAACCTAATCCTAGTCCTAAGCCTACAACATCATCCGCTATTATTGCTCATCCATTATATCATCCATCTACCCATACACCTGCGACGGATGTGATCCAAGGACTACTAGCAGAAAGTCAACCATGTCCCCAAAGTCTGGTCCTTGACCTTACCAAAGATTCTTCCAATACCATGTCAAATCCTACAACCCCTTCATGTCATCCGCAACCCCTTGAGCTTCTCAAAGAGCCTTCTACCATGCACCAGAGTCAAGGTCCGTCACACCCTCATGTTGTTGACCACGAGCCCATCCAAGCGCCTTCCACTTCCATTCAAGCAACCCAAGAGGTATGTCAAAGGTTTAATCCTAAGCATGTGGAAACATTAAGCCCTAGTCCAACTCAAGATCAAATCACTTTTATGCAACCCATCCATAATATGTATCTTTTCCATGATCAAGATGATAGCCATAATGATGAATCTATCCATGAGCCACTTGATCCTATCCATCTCCCAACAACCATTCACGAGCAAGCTATCCAAATTCAACCCATCCATAACATTTACCTTCTTTATGATCAAGATAATATCTATGATGAAGAAGCTATCCATGAGCACCTTGATCCTATCCATAATCCTCTATCCATCCATGAGCGAGATATCCAAATTACTCCTAGTCATCTGTCATCAAGCCCTATCCAGAATGAGCAAACACATCCACTTGTCATGATGACACTTGTCCCCCAAGCAAGCGTAGAAGATCAAACCAATAATACTCCTCTGCCATCCATTATTGACCAAGCTGCAAATCCTCCACCATATATCCTTGGTCTTACTACCTTCATGCATGAATGTTCTTTCTTAGAACACCAACAACCATTATCCGCTATCTCGCCTTCCTCATCCAATAAAGAACTTGTGTCTAGTGTTCCACCTACACATAATCCTGCTGTCCGCCACACACTCCAACATATGAACTATCAAAGTAAAGGCTTAGGCCTTCATGAACAAGGTATTTTGGAGCCCGTCCATGTCAATGTTCCTCCTTCATATGGCCGTGGATACATACCCCAAGGTGAGCAAACTCAAGATGTTGGTACTTCCTCCACTCCTCCTAAGTCTACCACTTTCCATCACAAATCCTATCATATTCCCAAAACATATGTCGCCATTCCACCTCCATCATCCTATAATTGTCAAAAGCATGTGACCATACACCTTCCACCATCCAATCTCCCTCCGCTACTTCCAACTCCTAATATCTCACCATCCAATCTCCCTCCGCTACTTCCAACTCCTAATATCTCACCATCCAAACTCCCTCCTACTTCCAACTCCTAATATCCCACCATCCAATCTACCTCCGCTACTTCCAACTCCTAACACCCCTCCATGCCTTTTACCACCACTTCTTCCAACACCTTATCCATCCATCTATAAATCCTCTAAATATCCAATCATGGCCGACAAATGCACATATTGTCTAAACAAGGAGCTTTCACCAACCCCACTTCTACCATCCCACGGGGATTCAATGACAAATATGTGGATGCCTCTACCTATAAAGTAAAAAATCCTAAGAGTCCTCATGACCTAGGATATAAAAGCCAAGAATCAAAGAATTATCCATATCAAAAGCTGCATTACACCCATACACCTCAATGCCAAATTGAAAAAGGTGTGGGTCCCCAAGCAACAAATGATTACTCCAAAAGCTACACAAAAGTTGCATACACCCAAGCCCATACCTCCACAACTACTATCTAAAAGCAAAAGGGTTTGGGTACCTAAGAAAAAATCCCTCAAGATACATGAGGCATCCACCTCTCAAGAATCTCAACCATCTACTTTCTCCCATTCCATACATAAGTCTCAAATTCTTCCATCCCATATGGCAAGCAAAAATCAGAAAAATACTAAGTCTATGTGGGTCCATAAATTCCTAAATCATTCATCCACCAAGCAAAAATCTCCATTGCTTCCTACACCACCCTCCTATCATCAGCTTCAATGTTTATCACGATACATGCAACCGTTGGTCATGGTTCCCTTCCATTCCACAACACTTCCGTATAACTCCATCTCCCCTCCCTTCCACTACTATCCTACATATCTTCCTCATCCTACGGTCCATGCTTTTGCATAAACCTTCCTTCCATCTTTGGATAAGTCCTTCTGTATTCCGCATCATCATCCACTATCGTACCTTCCATAATCCGCTATCTACATACTCATATCTCCCTTTCATATGATCCCCTACCAACATCTGTAAGAACACTTAACATTGTTCATGCGACAACATCTATCTAACAGAACTATCACCTTTCAAGGAACTATATACTTGAGTCTTTCCATATCCGCGTTCTCCTACCCAAATGTTTCAAAAAAAAAAAAGAAAAAAAAAATCCCTTTATCCAATGGTGGAAACCAGGCAAACAAGCACCTTGGATAAGTACTATGATGAAAACCTGGTAAACAGGCATCATGTGTAAAGTTGATCGTTCTCCTACCCAAATGTTTCAAAAAAAAAAAGAAAAAAAAAATCCCTTTATCCAATGGTGGAAACTAGGCAAACAGGCACCTTGGATAAGTACCATGATGAAAACCTGGTAAACAGGCATCATGTGTAAAGTTGATCTTCTATGTCACCTACACTTGGGGGCACTTTGTCTCATCGGCATATCACTCTTCTCCTACCAGTTTCCTTTCATACCATTTCCTATCCTATCCTCTATCCATTACATACCTATCTGGTCCCGTCCATCCATCCAAACTTCCTTTCCTCTATTCTTTGGTCTTGATAAAGATTGGGGGCACAATGTTGACAAATGTTTTGAATGGCTCTTGACATACCTTATCCCTCCATACCATGCAAATCATTCATTATCCTCTCATCCTCCTATCATCATTAGCATTCTCATGAACAATCCTACGTACTCTACCTACAATGGGGCATGTTACACTTATGCGACATAGTCCTTGGAGATCACATCCTTGTTTCCTTCTATCGACTATTGCGCATCCTCATAACCATCCGTATCTACTATCTTCCATCCATCTACATATCCGTGGTGGTTCCTTGTCATCAGTATTGTTTGTTCCATATCTATTCCATGTCATGTCTCTTTTTGTTCCATATCTGATCCATATCGTGTCTTATCTAATCCATATCGTGTCTTATTTGATCCATGTATGTTCCATATCATGTCGCATGTGATCCATATCTTGGGTCCATTAGGGTTCTTGTTGAACTACGTTGCCTCTGCGTTGTCACGTAGGCAAGGCCATTATCAATGCGCCCCCGAGGCTCTGCTTCCCTGTCCATCTCATATCTTGTCTATCTTCTAGTCCATCCATGGTCCAAGCCCCAAACTACGTTGCCTCTGCGTCGTCACGTAGGCAAGGCCATTATTCTCATGCGCCCCCGAGGCTCCACTTTCCCCTCTGTTCCATGTCTAGTCCTTCTATCCATCTGAGTCCGCTCCACTTCCCGTTCATCCTATGTCCTGTCGTCCGTCCCACCAATAAGGATTGTGATACCTTCTGCTAGACAAACAAGAGCAACAAAGCCTGCTTCCAAACAAAAATCTTGACGAAAAACATCAACCTGTCCAAGGCAAAACAGAGCACCATACTGAAACACTCAAGCTAAATCTCATATCAATTTTTTGCCATATCTAAATGCAAGAATGTTTTGTGTTGGTTAGATTAAGAGTCTTGATTTATGCTATCATGCCTTTCTATGCTACTTGAGGATGCCAAAAGTTAGAGATGCTATGATGGGGGCATAATTATTTTCTTTGTCTGCTGCTTGTGGATCAAACTTTAGTAATGTGACGACTTTTGTCTAACGACATGATCGGCAAAAGATCATCGAGGACTCCGAACTCTAAGCATGAAAAGGGGCAATCCTTGTCTGTTGAAAAATGCAAGAAGTACTCAGGTCATCTAGATTCAATTTTGACTAGATGCTTGTATTAACTTGCTATATCAAAATCCATGTAAGTAATACTCAGGTCATCTCGGTTTAATTATACCTAGATGCTTGTATTTTCTTACAACATAATAAAGCCCAATGATGAAAGCGCTTCAAAATACTTGCTATATCAAGGTGACATATCCATATCCATATTCATATCATATCCAACTGCAGTTCATATCCATATCCATATCTATACCGTATCAAATTGCGTCTTATATCCGTATCCATATCCATATCCATACCGTATCCAGTTGCAAGTCTATCCTTAATCCATGCCAATCAAGTCAAGTCAATCTTGTCAAATGATCCAATCACAATCAGTGATCTTGATCCTTGTCCGGTCGTAAACCAACTCGATCAATTAATTAATCAATTGTCTTATACAGGATGTTGCATTCTCGAAATCAGACCAACACACGCGTCTTACACGACATGCTTCATTTCCTGAAACCAGACACTATCCTTCGTGTTGCTCTAGGGATCCATCATTCCCCACCATGACGACACGCCTACCGTGTTGATCTGGGGATATATTGTTCCCCGCCATGACAACACTATCGTATCAAATGTCTTAGACAGGATGTTATATTGTCGAAACCAGACCCGAAGTCTTATACGACATATTTCATTCCTGAAACCAGACATCATCGATCCATATCATTAGTTTACCACTCGACAGGGGCAATACCTTGTTTGTGCTTGTGTCATTTGTGCATACTTGCTTACTTGCTTGTGTGTGTTATCATTTTTTATCTTGCATTCCATATCATTCATCCCTTTCTTCTGCATTCAACCATTTCATTTCCTATCAACATATCTTATCGTGAGATTGTCCGTCTCATGCCTGCCACCTTCTCCCCGTCCAATCTCCTGAGGGGGCATCCTATCATCATAACCTGTACCAAGGGCAAACTGGGGCATGTATCATTATCAGACTATTTATTCTTTGAAACAACGTGATAAAACACATTGCTTCAAAGAGGGGCAAAATGTAGACACCTAAAATTGGCTCAGGTTGAATTAAGTAAATATTCTAATATTTATCTTAATTCTTATTTTCTTCTGTCAATTAAATAAATATTATAAGTTTATTTGATTGGTTCATTATCCTACAATTAAATAAAATCAATTTATTTAATTAAATTCCCTAAATTCTTCTAATGTCTCGAGTCATAAATCCACCTCACAAAATCCACTTCATCAATCCACCTCATCTCTTCCACCTCACCATGTTGCACATATAATTAAATATTCTTAATATTTAATTAGCTAATATCCTCTATTATCCAAAATAAATCTTTAATTCAATTATCCTCCACCATTAATTCAATTGTTCCCCACTATCCTCCACTAATTGAATTATTAATTCAATTGTTCCCCACTATCCTCCACTAATTGAAGTATTATTTCAATTGTCCCCCACTATCCTCCACTAATTCAATTGTCCCCCACTATCTTCCACCAATTGAATTTAAAATTCGATTGTCATAACCCACTCTTCTCAAAAAAGAATTTTTAATTCATCCATTATGAATTAAAGATTCACAAAAAATGAGAGCCCTTGATCTCATCTTTTGATCCTCACCCTCCATCCTCATCTCCAAAACTCTATAAATAAGACCCTTCTCTAAGCAATTAGGGGACTTCTTCTGGCATCCTTATCATGCCCAATTTCCTTCAGGAAATCTTCTATTCATTGTCCCTGTGTTTGAAGCTCATCTTCAACACAACAAAATATCACAGCCATTCCGTTCTTGTCACCGTCAACAAGCAAGGAAGCAAGCTCACTGAGGGCCAATCTTCTTCATCAAGGTCGAGGACAGATAGGCGAACAATGGAAGCCGCAGGGTAACAGGTGTTGTAAGTTTGTAATTTTGAAGGTTTCACAGTTGTAGTAGCTGATGATTTTACAATGAGTTGTCAGAAGAAGGTACCACAGCTTAATATCCAGATGGGTGATTATACATTGGTAGATTTTTACATGGTTGGACTTTCAGGTATTGATGTTGTATTGGGAATGCAATGGTTGCATTCTATTGGCAGGTATATACATGATTTGAAAAAGATGGAGATTGAGTTTATACATAATGGGAAGAAGATAGTATTGAAGGCTATTTCAGATGGAACACCTAGAGTGGTTTCAGCTAGGCGTATGGAGGCTTTGTTTCGTCATGATGATATTGCATGGGCAGCCCAAGTTTCTATATCTTCTAATTCTTCTTCCAAGGGTGAGTATCATATTGATATCCAATCTTTATTGGATAAGCATAGTAAGTTGTTTGGTGACATTCCTCCAGGTAGACCACCAGATCGTGGATTTGAGCATGTGATTGAGTTGGAGGATGGGACCAAGCCCATCAACATTGCACCATATCGACATCCTAGGCACTTCAAAATTGAGATTGAGAACACAATTAAGGAGTTGATCGATATGGGACACATTCGACCATCATCTAGTCCATTTGCTTCTTCAGTGGTGTTGGTGAAGAAGGATGCTACTATGCGAATGTGTATTGATTACAGAGCTTTGAACAAGAGGACAATCAAAAACAGGTACCCCATACCCAAGATCGATGAGTTGCTAGATGAGCTACACAGGGCCATGTATTTCTCCAAGATTGATCTTTATTCAGGCTACCATTAGATATGTATTCGTGAGAGGGACATTCCTAAGACTACATTCAGATGCCACTACGGACACTATGAGTTTCTTGTTATGCCCTTTGGTTTTACTAATGCACCTGCTACATTTCAGTCTTGCATGAATCATGTGCTCAATAAGCAATTGCGTAAGTTTTTGTTGGTTTTCTTTGATGATATTTTGATTTATAGTAAGACATCGGATGAGCATTTTCGACATCTTGATGAGGTTCTTGTAGTCATGGAGGCACAATCATTATATGCTAAGATGTCCAAGTGTGACATTGGGATCGAGGAAATTCTCTATTTGGGGCATATGATTAGTGCTCAAGGAGTTAGAGTATAGGAAGAGAAGATCAAAGCAATTCAGGAATGGCCTACACCACGGAACCTTACTGAGTTAAGAGGGTTCTTGGGTCTTTGCAGCTATTATAGGAGGTTTGTTAAGGGATTTTCACAGTTGGCAGCACCATTGACAGATCTCACTAAGAAAGGGGCATTCCTTTGGTCTTCTAAGGCACAGGTAGTATTTGACAGGCTTAAGGAGGTGATGAGTACTACTCCAGTGTTCGCACTACCAGATTTCACACAGTCCTTTGTACTTGAGTGTGATGCATCAGGAAAGGGGATTGGAGTTGTGTTGATGCAGAATAGGCATCCCATTGCATTTGAAAGCAAGAAATTGAGAGATGTGGAGTGCCTATATTCCACCTATGACAAGGAGATGCTAGCCATTATGCATGCTTTGGCTAAGTTTCGTTAATACTTGGTAGGTGCAAAGTTTGTGGTTAGGACTAACCACAATAGTTTGAAATACTTCTTGGAACAAAAGGATTTGAATGAGAGACAACAAAAATGGGTCTCTAAGATACAGGCATATGATTTTGATATTGAGTTTGTGAAAAGCAAGAAAAATATTGTTGCAGATGCACTTTCTAGGAGGCCTACTATTTGTTCCTTGAGTGAGATTTCAGCAGACTGGAAATCTCAACTTTTAGTTGAGTATTCCAAATCTACTTTTGCATGAGATCATGGATGGTATTATACAGGATGGCATGTACAAGGTGGTAGATGATGTGATTTACTACAAGGACAGGATATTTTTGGTACCTGAGTCAAAGCTCAAGCAGCAGATATTGAGAGCCATTCATGACACACCTCTAGCAAGACATCCAAGGTTTTTCAAAACCTATAGACAGGTGCGTGAGAGATTCTCTTGGAAGGGTCTCAAAGATGATGTTCTACAGCATGTTAGAAAGTGTTTGACTTGTCAGCAGAACAAGTCAGAGCATACTTTTTCTGCAAGTTTACATGGCCTTCCAAAGATCATTGTGAGTGATCGGGATAGTAGGTTCATTGGTATGTTTTGGAGAGAGCTATTCTGACTTGCAGGTACAGAATTGACACCAAGCACAAGTTACCACACTCAAACTGATGGACAAACGGAGATTGTTAATAAGTGGGTAGAGAGATATCTTCGTAACTATGTTTTAGGACATCAACGTGCATGGGTGAGATGGTTGTATCTTGGTGAGTATTGTTACAATACCACCTATCATATGTCTATTGGCATGACTCCATTCAGAGCATTATATGGGTATGAAGCATTATTTTTTGTTGACTTGGCTTTTGATGATAGTAGAGCTCCTAGAGCTAAGGAGTCAATGCAAGACACACAGGATATCCTTAGAGTTCTTAAGGATAATATTCAACGTGCACAGAATCAGCAGAAGATTTATGCAGATAGACAGAGTTGAGAGATCATTTGAGGTAGATGACTTGGTTTTCTTGCGCCTACAACCTTATAGACAAAGTTCATTGAAGAAAAGTGGTGCAAAAAAACTCAAGCCAAGATTTTATGGGCCATACAGGATTATCCAGAGGGTTGGTGAAGTAGCATATGAATTAGATTTGCAAGCAAGGAGCCGCATACATAATTCATTTCATGTTTCATGCCTTAAAAAGGCATTGGGTTAGAATGTGGTTTCTTCTATAGATCTTCCACCTCTTGATGAAGAGGGCATGTTGATATTGGAGTGACAGTATTGTTGATATGAGGGAGTGTCAATTGCGTAGCTGAGTCATCAAGGAGTATTTGGTGCGATGGAGAGGTTTTCCATTAGAGGATGCTACATGGGAAGTTGAGAAGATTCTAGAGCATCCCAATCTTCGATTGCTTGAGGACAAGCAATCCCAGGAAGGGAGGACTGTCATGTCCCCATTTCCGGAGTGACTTCACATGGAGTTGATGATTAGCCTATCATCCATTCCCGTAGGCTAATGCATTGGTAAGGGAATGAATTTCTAGTTTAAGCTTATTTCTATACATGGAGAACCGAAAAGTTGGTATGTGTCTATACATGGAAAACCAAAATGTTAGCTCAACTAGTATTTGGTTAATTGGAAAATGCAATATTGAAATTGTATTTTCATTTCATTTGATAGATTTTAGAAAATGGAATCTTTAATTGCATTTTCTCTAATCGATTTCTATGGAGTTGTAAATATGAATAAGGTGATGTGTTCGCCCATGGAGCAATAGGTCCAAGCTAATGCCAACAGTTGTCCTTGAAGATGATCGATTTGCATATGAGATGGTTTTGTATTGTTTGAAGAGCAAAACAACATTCGATCGTGGTCCCACATGAAGCCAACGGCTTAGTATTCGCCCATTGAGCGAATTGCATTGAAGGAGGTTTGTTAGTGATTTTTAAATGATTGCACATAGATTCTAGCTAGCCACCGATCATGATGAAGAATGTTTTTAAATGCAAGATTTATTTATTAAATGATTGCATTTGCTACCGCCGCCCATGAAGATGAGGATTTTAAATGATAGTAAGCAATCATCAATGCATCGACTAAGCTCTTTGAAGAGGTTTTTAAATGCTAAACGCCAATGTTGAGGAGGATCGCTCAAGTCCACTAATGATATTCAATGCCAAACGAAAGTTTTAAATGCTTGATTGCTCTCACTACTAGCCGCCGCCCAAGATGGATTGCTAAAGGATCGATCCCATGAAGAGTAGATGTATCTCATTTAAAACAATTAAAGATTGTTTTTAAATGATTGAGTTCATTGATGTCATTCATTTAAAATTGTTCAAGACTCTCAATTTTGATTGGTGGATTCCAAACTTCATTCCAAAATGACAAAGAGAAGGAACGCCTATCCTTGGAGAGGATAAATAGAGCTCTTGAACTTCGATTTGCAACTATTGATGCATTGGTATGTTTTCTTACTCTTTTGTTTTGGCTGAAGATTTCAATTTTCATTTCAATTTGCAAGGTGATGACCCCTTGTGTTTCTATGGAGATGGCCCCATACTCTTTGTGAGGTGATATTATACAAATATTCACCATTGAGCTTAATATTGCAAGTTTAAGGAGCATTTGAAGTGAATTTGACATCATTCTAACCCTTGGTTATTGTGGATGTTACACCAAGGTAGTCAATTTGGAGAGATCATCATTATATGAAGATTTAATATGCATTTTCAGTTCTGATTTCTTATAACAGCCAGCTGGTAATGGTATTTCAAGGTTCATATGCAAGCTTTGATTGAAGATTCTGGCTCGGGAGCATTGTAGACACAAGATATTGCATCTAGGGTTCCATCGCTTGGCTACAAGAGGAGTTTTTGTCATTGTTTTGATCTCTAGAAGATTTTTGGGCATATATACATTTTGTATCAGTCATAACAGCAGTCAATATGATGTAACCGGTCATTTTATGAGGCTGTAACAGTGACATTTGAAGTATATTTTCATTGGACATTGATAGCTCTTTCATGTTTTAGGGATATAAGGACATTTGGTTGCATTTGGTTGTCATTTTCATAAGATATTCAGGTCTTATGATTATGTCAGTGACTGAAATTCGATAACAGCGGCAAGTTTTTGATGTCATTTCAAGTTGAATCAATGATACAGGCAATGGTGATTCATGATTTAATATATATGTGATTGTATTTGAATCTTGGTGTTATTTTGTGCAAGAAATCTTATCTAAAGTTGATTACATTTTCACTCATATATAATAAGGTCTCTTACAGATTCAATTTGAAATGACATCAAAAGCTTGCTGCTGTTATCAAATTTCAGTCACTGAAATAATCACATCAGACTTGAATTTGTTTTGAATATTGCATCCAAATGCACCCAAATGTCTTTCTAACCCTAAAACATGAAAGTACTATCAATGCCCAATGACTATAGACAACAAATGTCACTATTACAGCCTCATATAATTGACTGATTACATCATGTAAACTACTGTCATGACTGATACAGAATATGCATATGCCCAGAAATCTTTTGAAGACCAAATCAATGACAAAAACTCCTCTTGTAGCCAAGCGATGGATTCCTAGATTTTAATATCTTGCGTCTATAATGCTCCAAAGCATTTCATACATCAAAATCTTCACTCAAAGCTTGAATATGAACCCTGAAATACCATTACCAATTGACTGTCATAAGAAATCAGAACTAAAAATGCATAGTAAACCTTCATATAATAATGATTTCTCCAAATCGACTACCTTGGTGTAACTTCTACAATGAACCAAGGGTTAGATTGAAATCAAATTCACTTCAAACACTCCTTAGTAACCTGCAATATCAAGCTCAATGGTGAATATCTGCATAATATCACCTCACAAAGAGTATGGGTCATCTCCATACAAACACAAGGGGTCATCACCTTGCAAAATGACATGAAAATCGGAATCTTCAGCCAAAAACAATAGAATAAGAAAACATACCAATCCATCAATAGTTCCAAATCGATGTTCAAGTCCTCTATTTAACCTCTCCAAGCTTGGACGTCCCTCTTCTTTGGCATTTTGGAATGTAGCTTGAGTTCCACCAATGATGAGCAATGAACTTGAACAAAATTAAATGAATTACATCTAAAGCATACTCATTTAAAATCAAACTTTAGTTGTTTTAAATGAAAGACATCTATTTCATATGGATCGATCCTCTAGCTCTCTTGCATTGAATTTTGCTTTGACAAACATTTAAAATCTTCTCTTCTCTTGGACGGCTGAACCAAATCATTTATTTTCCTTCTTCTAAACCCATCGCTCCATAACTACCTCAAGGCAAATGCATTGAATGATGACGTTGGGCAATTAATATTATGAATTTGCATTTAAAATGATTCTTCTATACCTTGGCCTTCGATCCATTGCATAGCATTTAAAATAATTGTTTTGAATATCTTTGACTTGGGCGAATGCATCTTCCTTATGGCGTCAATCCTCTACTAGCATTTAAAATCATTTGCTAGCATTTAAAAATGTCTTGCATTGGATTGATTGACCCTCATAGCCATTGGTTCTCCCTTGAATGCACAAATACTATTTTAAATGCATTTACTTCTCTTTTGAATCGATCCTTCTCACTAGCACATGATCCAATGGAAATTGTGTACACTTTTACCTTGGGCAAACTCCTTATGGGCGTTGGAACAAATGGGACCAATATCCAATTAATTTTGCACTCCACATGATAGTCGATCTCCACATGATAGTCGATCCTCTTAAAATAGCCATTTTAAAATATTTGAATGAATTTGAATAGCGTGGACCTATCTTCCTCCCGCATTGGCTTTTGATGACAAATAGGTCCCACCTGGAGCAATTCCTTATTCCACACAAAACTTCATAAAAATAGATTACAAGAAAATGCAATTAAAGATTCCATTTTCTATTTTATTCTCATAATAAAACTCAAGCAAAATACTAGTTGAGCGAACTTTCCAGTTCTCCATGTATAGACATAAACCAACTTTCCGGTTCTCCATGTATAGAAACAAGCTCAAACTAGAAAATATAACTTAGCTCAAAATGGGGACATTACACCACATCTCGTAATTTCCTGCTCTCGTATGCAATGGGATGCCTATTCTGCATTAATATAGCCCCAATACCCTCTCCTGATGCATCACATTCAAGAATAAAGGGTTGTGAAAAATTTGGTAGTGCTAACACTAGAGTAGTACTCATCACCTCCTTGAGTCGATCAAAAGCTGATTGTGCCTTAGAGGACCAATAGAATGCCCCCTTCTTAGTGAGGTCTGTCAATGGTGCTGCCAACTGTGAGAATCCTCTAACAAACCTCCTGTAGTAACTGCAAAGACCCAAGAAGCCTCTTAACTCGAAAATGTTCCTAGGAACAAGCCACTCCTGTATTGCTTTGATCTTCTCCTCATGTACTCTAACTCCATTAGCACTAATCGCCCTAAATAGAGAATCTCCTCCATCCCAAATCACACTTGGAAGCCTTTGCATATAATGATTGTGCCTCCATGACTCCAAGTACCTCATCAAGATGTCGAAGATGCTCATCCCATGTCTTACTATATATCAAAATATCATCAAAGAACACCAACAAGAACTTACGCAACTGCTTATTGAAAACATGACTCATGCAAGACTGAAATGTAGCAAGTGCATTAGTAAGACCGAAAGGCATAACAAGAAACTCATAATGTCCGTAGTGGCATCTGAATGTTGTCTTAAGGATGTCCTCCTCACGAGCACGTATCTGATGATAGCCTGAACGAAGATCAATCTTAGAAAAATACACGGCCCCTTGTAGTTCATCTAACAACTCATCGATCCTGGGTATGGGGTACTTGTTTTTTATTGTCCTCTTGTTCAGTGCCCTGTAATCAATACACATTCACATAGTACCCTCCTTCTTTACCAATACCACCGAAGAAGCAAATGGACTAGACAATGGTCGAATGTGTCCCATATCGATCAACTCCTTAATTGTCTTCTCAATCTCGACCTTGAAATGCCTAGAATGTCGATATGGTGCAATATTGATGGGCTTGGTCCCATCCTCCAACTCAATCACATGCTCAAAACAACGATCTGGTGGCCTACCTGGACGAATGTCACCGAACACCTTATTGTGCTTATCCAATACAGATTGGATATCTACATGATATTCATCATTGGAAGAAGACTTAGAAGTTATCTCAACCTGAGTTGCCCATGCAATGTCATTATGACAAAATAAAGTCTCCATATGCCTTACTGAAACAACCCTAGGTGTACCATCTAAAATAGCTCTCAAAATAACCTTGAATATATTTGCCAAGAGAATGCAACCATTGCATTCCCAATACAACATCAATCCCTAAGAGTCCAACCATGTAGAAATCATCTGTCAATGTGTAATCACCCATTTGAATACTAAGTTGTGGAACCTTCTTCTAACAACTCATGGTAAAACCATCGGCCACAACTACTGTGAATCCCTCAAAGTCCTCTGCATGTAGTCCTCGTCTCATAACCAAGCCCTCATCAATGAAATTATGAGTAGCTCCACTATCCACCAAACATGTGATCCGCTGTCCATTAAGAACCCCCTTAATCCTAAAAGCATGGTATCTAGGGACTCCTGAAATAGTAGCAATAGTGACTAGATCACCTGTGTCTCCTACCTCAAGCTCCAATGTAGGCTGGTCATCATGGCATGAACCTGTATCATCATGTGTTTCACTTTCATCCTCAAAAAGTACCTCAATAAGATGTGCTTTGCCTTTCCCAAGGCACCTATGTCCTGGTTCCCATGGTCGTTTGCAAGAAAAGCATAACTTCTTCCTTCTCAATTCATCTCTCTACTGAAGTGGGACTAGGTTTGAAAGTGTGAAATGTCTTCCTCTGATTAGAACCTGAACCCCTAACAAAGCTTTTCTTTTGGCCTTGAAATGAAGTAGGATAAGTGTCAAGATCAAGTGCAAGTTCATCCAATGTCTTAGGCTTATGTACCTTCACTAATCCTCTCATTCTATCATTCAAGCCCTCAACAAACAACATTGTCACTCTTCTTTTCGGCATTTCAGGAACCATAACAGCAATTTTTTGAAATTCATTAATGTAGGAGTCCACCTTACCACCCTGTTTTAGTTGAGCCAATTCCCTATAATAGACCTCTATGTCCTTCCTATCAAATCGGTTGATAAGCCTACGTGTAAACTCATCATAAGAGGTAATCATATCATGTCGTTGTGACACAAGTCCATGATGCCACCAATTGTATGCCAAGCCCTCCAAATGCATAGTAGCAAACTGAATGGCTTTTTCTTCACTCATTGGCTTGAGTGTGATGAAAGTATCCAACTTATGTATCCATGCTCTAGCACTTATTTTGCCACTACCATCAAAATTTGGTAAAGGAACCTTATTCGATGCCTCTTTGTATTCATTTGATTACTTCTTAGGTTTTTGCTCCTTTTTCTTTTTGTTCTTTTCATTCTTTTGTGACATGTATTGATTGAAATTTAAGTCTCTCCTCACATCAGGTGGTAGTATGTGGTACTCATCATGTACAATCATAATATCATCCGTGAGATTAGTCTCTTCCTCCTGAGGTTCTTCAAGTTCAATTGCTAGCTCAAACCTGGGACGGAGTGGTCTATCATCAACTGTTGTAGTAGCTCTACCTATAAGGGAATGTGTAGCATTTCTATGTGTATCATGTCTTCTTGCATCTCTGCCTCTATCCGAATTTGCAATACTTCTCCCACTACTCACACTCCTTGACCTCCTAGAATGTGCCCTGTCAACAAAGGTGTTCAAATTGTTCTGAAATTGTTGAAGTATTTGTTGCATAGTCTGCTGTTGTTGTTGAGCAAACTCTTGTTGTGCAAATGTAGTCAAAAAGTCTTCAACATTAAGCTGACCATGTCCTCTAGGGCTGCCATTACCACCTTCTTCAGCCATAATTGGTTGAGTACCTGTATTGTGTTGCTGTCTAGCTGTCCCTCTTGTATAATACCTGTGTGGACCTACTTCTTTTGGATGCATAACCCAAAGGCTGGCAAAATCGTGGCTCGGATACCACTGTAAAGTACCCAACTAGATTTGACTGAAAATTTTGTTTTGATTTTCCTTTCAAAACATAACAATTCTAAATGCATAACAATGTCAATGAAACATAAGAAATGGATATCAAAATTCCCAGATCTTATTGCTGTCTTCAATGATGATAATTACAACCAATCACTGTTTATCTCAGATAATTAGATATGACTGTATGATATCAATCTTGTATCAATTTTCAATATCAAATAGAATGAGCAACAATGAATTTCCAAACCTCCAATAATCGAAGTCTGAACAAGAGAAGATGATCAATGGCATGTACTAACAATCATGTGATCTTTTCTGCATGAACAAAAGTCTGATATGCCTCTGTAACAAAGCTGTAGATTGCTGCTATCAACTGATATGACTACAATAGCTTCAATGTGCTCAAAATTATTAGCGATCAGCTCCTAGAGGTATGCTATTGATGTAGAACCGTTCTCCCATATCAAATGACCTTGAAACTCTTTCAATCTTCACTGGAAATGGCCTGGGACAGAACTGATAGTAAAATTGTACAACCCAGATTTCTGATTTAAGACTGAAAATACAATTTCTAGACCAGTGATGAGTCTCCAAGGATGCCGAATTTGATATAGCAATGCTCCAAATGTCTTTGAGCTTCAAATGCCTTCAATATCTTCAATCTAAAGACCCTGAAAAGGTTTGCCCAGATGGCTAATATGATTCAGATCCTTGATAATTATCAAAATCATGAAAATGTTTTCTTTCAAACAAAATATCTACCTTGGTCTTTTTTCATAATAACCAAGGGTCTTCCAATTCACTGATTTTCTTCCTCAACTGTCAACCTGCAATTTGAAACATGATGAATTCCATTATGAAAACATCTCATTAATGAATGGGGTCATCTCCATTCTATGATCAAGGGGCCATCACCTTGATTCAACACTGAAAACACACAATTTCCAGTCAAAATGAATGATAATAGAACATACCATAAGAATCGATTCATTCCTTGTGGGTGGAGAGCCTCCTTTTAACATTCCCAGCTGGGTCGATCCATTAAACTATAATTTTCTGTTGATTGAATTCCACCAATGAGTTGTTCTTTCTCCTTCTAGTTGGGTGTTGATTCAGCTTGCATAATTTTAATGATAAATAACCTTTATCCTTGACTGGGCAAACACATATGCAATCATTTAGGCATTTGATATTTTATAATACTCCACTTCATTTGGGTTGATCCACATAGCCATTGGCATTTGTAAATGCTAATTCCTCCACTAAGCATGAATCGACACAATTTGTTGTCATTGTGTACATTTTTACTCTATCTTCCACCTTTTATGGCACATGATCCAATGTCATGTACACTTTTATCCTTGGGCGAACCTATCCTTGATGTTGGCACTTCATTACAAATTTTCCAACGATGGCACATGATCCCATATTCCATTTCAATCAGTGGCACATGATATGATAGCTGGGCCTATTTTCTTTTTGGGCGAATGCCTTGGAAAGCTTCCTTGATCCATCGATTTGCATATTACTAAGAGAGATTCACCTTGGCAAAATTCATTACAAAGGCAATTAGATATTTGACAAATGTAATTAAAGATTTCATTTGTCATTACCTACTTACACTTGTTGAGCCAACTTTCTAGTTCTCCATATTTAGAAATAAACCAACTTTCTGGTTCTCCATGTCTAGAAACAGGCTCAAACTATGAATCATTCCCTTAACAGGAATGGATGATAGGCTAATCATCAACTCTATAAGAAATCACTCCGGAAATGGGGACATGACATGCTTCTTCTACTGCTGCTGCTCTCTCCAATTCAGCAAGATCCTCATTAGTAAGGAAGACATCAGCATCATCATTTTGTTCATCAACAGTCCATTCACCATATGGATCAATATCATCCAAGTCGATGGACTCATGTGAAACACCCTCCACCTTTCTAGTTCGAAGGCGAAGGTTGTACCGAACAAAAACTAAATCATTTAGGCATTGTTGGGTCAACCTGTTTCTCTTCTTTGTGTGAATGTTCTCAAATAAACTCCAATTACGTTCACACCCAGAAGCACTACATGGCTGTGACAAGACACGGATGGCTAGCTTTTGAAGATTTGGCGTGCTAGCACCATAGTTCTCCCACCATAAATCTACAAAAACACATTTAAAAAATATAAGTATTAAGAATAAAGTAAAAAATGTAAGAATCAAGTTTCTAATTTTTTTACCCTGTTGTTTTCCTCTCCTTTCAATTACTTGTAGTGGGGAAAGAGTCTCCCCTCTACACCCTTGTAGACCTTGAATAGATAAAATTTAAAAGTAAAATTAAATCAAATATAGAAAATTCATAGATAGTCAACAATGAACATTGCAAATTCATAAATACGATGTAACAAATCTCACCTCCAACTCATCAAGCACCTTGTCTCTCATCTCAGGATCAGGCACCATCCTATCGATGCATCCGACAACACCTGCCATGACCTCCTCTTCAGCCTTAAATGTGTCTGAGAAGTAAAACTTCAGGTTCAAGAAGTAGGCAAAGGCATGTATCGGCTGGTGGAGTTGGTTTGTCCATCTCCAATCAATCATGCACCAAATGATTTCATATTTTTATTTGTTGCCACCATAGTAATGTGAAATGGCCTCTTTGGCCCTATCCATGGCCTCATATATGAATCCCATTGGCATGCCCTCTCCATCAACCATACGAAGAACCCTCACCAAAGGTTTTGTCACCTAAAAAAAATCAAAACAAATGTTAAATTATTACAAAATTAAACCCTAAAAAAAACAGCAAATAGATTATCATGTATAAGGTTTATTTTTGTGTTTGTTACTTACCCCGATTAACTCCTCTGCATTTTTTATGAATGTCTAATCAAAAACTATGCTTATAATCCTCTCCCCTTCAGGTTTAGCGGCAAATGGGCATTTGCCACTAAACCTGAAGGGGAGAGGATTATAAGCATAGTTTTTTATCAAACATTCATCAAACATTTGCATGAGATGAGCATTGGCACAAAGAATGCTTTGCAATGTGAGGAAGTGGCTAGCAAATCGTGTCACTTCTGGTCGCACAAGGTCCTTGCCATTTGTGAATCTCCTCATCAAGGAAAGCACCCAAGTATGGTTGTAGACATTTGCCGCTAAACCTGAAGGGGAGAGGATTATAAGCATAATTTTTTATCAGACATTCATCAAACATTTGCATGAGATGAGCATTGGCACAAAGAATGCTTTGCAATGTGAGGAAGTGGCTAGCAAATCGTCACTTCTGGTCGCACAAGGTCCTTGCCATTTGTGAATCTCCTCATCAAGGAAAGCACCCAAGTATGGTTGTAGATAAATTTGTTAACATTTTTGGCATCTTCAACCACACTTTTGACCCATCCAATCTTCCCAATGTCCTCTAGCAACAAGTCCAAGCAATGTGTAGCACAAGGAGATCATGCAATGGTGGGATGCTTCTCCATAAGTAGTCTACCTGCAACTACATATGCAGCTGCGTTGTCCGTTATAATTTGGACAACATTATCAACCCCAACCTCCTGGATCACCCCATCTAATAAATTGCATAAAGTCTCAGCATTTTGACTTTATTGGAGGCATCTATTGACTTTAGGAACACCAATCCACCATTAAAGGCCACTAAAATGTTTAGGAGAGTCCTATTCCGTCCATCTGTCCACCCATCAGATAAAATGTTGCAGCCTTTTCTTCGCCAAAATTTATTTTGCTCATCAACCACAACCTGTGTGTTCTTTACGGCTGGCTCTAGCAATGGCCCACTCAAATCTTTGGCTGTTGGGGTCTTAAACCCTTTAGTTGCAACTGTAAGGGCATTCACCAAACCTTCCCAATATGGGCTATTCGCCACATTGAAAGGTAAATTATTGTAGTACCAAAAGTTTGTTGTTGCCATCCTAGCTTCATGATGCTTTTCCTTATTCCAACTGGTACCTTCAAGTGAAGGTTGTGCTCATGGAACATTGCATAGAATAAAGAAATTTGGTCCTGATGAAGGACCCTGGCTAGCACTAGCAGTAGCTGTAGGAGTAAAGAAAGAACCCTTAGGACTCTCATCAAAAGATGAATGTGGCTAACGGATATCACTGTTGCTAGTGCATCCTTAGTTTTTTGTCTTTCATCTTTTTTCATCTCATACTCAGCAAGGAGGGCCTTCATCTCTCTAACAATCTCAGGAGTCGATTTAGAGCATACATCCACATTTTGCCCAGGTATTCTTGCAAGGTGGTATTTTAATCTGTTTATTCCTCCAGTCATCCATTTCTTGCATTCAGTACATGTCACCTCAACCTTTTTATTTTTTGGTATCCCATACTTCCATGCAGGGTCTTTTCTCATTCCCCTTGGGTTTGAAGATGACATTGTTGTTTCACGTTTAACATGAAAAAAAAATCAGCAAGGGTTTGGTAAAAAATCAGCAAATAAATGAGATTCAAACATTTTGCAAAAAAATAGAATGCAAAACCAAGCTAGAAATAGTAGGAATTGGGTTATTAATGGAAATAGAAAAAAAATTGGCAACATTTCCCCTTATTTTTCTTGATTTTTCAGATTTTGAATTGAAAAAAAAAAACAGAGAAGTTAAATCACTTACCTGGTTCTATGATGATCTCCTTAGCTCGTCTTCTCGGGTGCTTTGAAGCTGACTTCAAGTGTAGACCTGTTTTTTTGCAAGGCACAATGGTGAAATGAGCAAAAAATGCAAAAAAAATGAGGGTTTTATGTTCTTTTTTCACATCCCAGGCGGTGCAAGTCCCTGGACTCGGCTCGTGAGTCCGTGCCGAGTCGACTCGGCAAGCTCAGGGACTCGTGAGTCACGGCGAGTCCGTAGAGTCCTCAAACAATGGTTGAAACAGTTAAAATCTTCAATGTGATTGTACAAAGAAGGGACAAAATGGACTTTGTTGGTACATCAAAGGATTTCAGACCTTCATTCCTAAATGCACTTAACACCCCTACGTGTGGGCAATCTTCTCCTGCAAAGTTGCAGGCCTGTCAGAGCATGGCTACCGTTCCAAATTTGCAGGTTTTAAAGGGCCTTTGGACCAAAATAGAATGCAACATGGGCACCTGGGCAAGGTAGTTGACTGATTTTCAACGCCTATTGCTACAGATAGATTAAAAATGCTATATATACATGAAAGAAAGATGTAAATAATGTTAGTTGTTCTTCTAGGTCATCACGTGGGTGGAGTTTATTGCAGATCACAGGCCTTGTAATGCAATTGCAAGAACCAGTAGAATTTGATGTATTGTGCCTGCATCTAGGCCTTTAATGTCTTCTAGTATGGTTCACCAATGAGTGCAATTGATTATTTTGTGTCTTTTCCTCCTGTAGCGAATTGTTCTACTTTTGTAATGGCTTTTTAGCCTTCATGATTAATACATACTATTATTTTGCCTCTCTCTTAATTTTACACTGTGTTTATTTGTGAATTATATGCTAGTACTATGGACAAAACGGTCCCTTTCTTAGTTCTAGTTCTCTACCCGAACCTCTATAATAACTTATATGAGTCTGTGTGAGCTTTCTTCAGTCTTGAGGACATTGTTGTGCTAATTCACACATAGTTAAACACATTTACAAATTCAGTGCATCACCCCCTTTCAATTCCAATATTTCTTCTTCCCCTTTTCCTCATGAGTAGCATTAGATTTAGCTTGAATTCTCTGGACCTTAAGTCCAGAAAGAGGAACCAACCTTCCATATTTGTGTAACACCCTCTCTAATTTAACAGAATAGTAATTTGTCTAATAACAGAATTTCAGCAGAAAGAATAACTAACCAATATGAAATAGTATTGAATGCAATAAAGTTTGAAATCACAACTTTCTTTCTTTTCAACTGAAATAAACTTTCTAACAGAATATTTGTAACAAAATAATTTAACTTTCTTCAATGAAATTCAAATATTAAAGGAGAAAAGTACAACTTGAATAGTTTCCTGCTGATTTGTTTGCAAATCCTCCTCTGGATTGTTTTTGGGAAAAAGAGATATCAACAAGGGTTTTAACCACCCAACCAAGACCAACTGGTCTCCCGTGCTTCTTCAACTGAAGAAACCCGACCCTTCACGAAGGTGATTAACAAGGAATCAATTAACAACAATATGCCTCTAAGGCTGGTGTCAAGACCTATACCTCCTAATCAATCTTTTCCCTATAGGTACCTCCTAACTGGAAAGATCACTCTGACCAGTGGTATATCTGGTACTTGATAGCTGACAGATGCCTATTCTGCATCGTAACCTTGGCCAAGGATTTCTAGTAAATAATTGACACTACTGTGTCTTCAGCACTCACCCTTGCTCGGCATTGTTATTAATTCAAATGTTTTCTTTTTCTATGATTGTAGGTTTTTGAAAGAATATTATGCATAACTCACTTGACAAACTTACAGATTCATGATAATTACAGAACAGAAGTATATAGACAGAAAATACTCTTTCTTCTAGTGACCGCAGTCCTGTATCTCAGTGCAACTATAACATAAGAGCAGATGTAATACCTTTGTATATATATATATATATATATATATATATATATATATATATATATATATATATATATATATATATATATATATATATTCTCATTAAGTATCAAAAGAAATCAAAGCTTCGGCAGATTCGAAGACTTATTGAAAGAAATACATATACAGTTTTCTGAAGACTGATCAAGAAATACAGAACTACGATCAAAGAAAGATAGTATGATTCGATAGCTTAGATCATCAAATACTGTCTTTGCCTTAGCATGATAAATCGGACTATCAAAAAGGGACTATGATCTTGCTTGAACAAATCTTTTTTTGATCGAGGTTGAGGTAGATGCAGTTGCACGACCAACTGAAATATGCGATTATAAGGCCGCTTGACAGAGTAAGCACAATGCAGAGTCAAGAAATATCTCAGAAGAATGCAAAACAATGATCAAGACTTGTGCGATTCAAGTTACAATAATGCTGAGACAAAGTTACTTCAGTTGAATGCCACTATCCAAAACCACCTTCCTTATGCTTCCTACGAAAAATGCTTAATGGAATATATGCGAATGCTTCTTTCTATCAAGGATAACGTAGCGAATGCATGCCAAGAAAGAATGAACGCCAATATGTATAGCCGCTCCACTACGACCGCATGCAAGAAGGAGCATTCCTTCTTGCATTCGGACGAAGTGGGGAGTTACTATCAAGACTCCAACTCACACACTCCAAGTGCTCCACAAAAGGTAAAAATACAATTTAATAATTATTTAATAAACATAAGGGATAAATAATTCTCACTAACTATAATTATATTTATACTTATACACATGTGCCTTGGCCAAGGCTACAATGATTTAGGCTTAGACGTAATTATTGTTTTTCGATTCCTGTAATCACCCTCTCCCTGTTGATATCCCTTTTTCCTTGTCACCTGATTTGTCCTGCAACCACTTCGACAAATAATGAAGGTTAAATCGTTTCCTTGATACGAACAATAATTTATACTATTTCCATAAATCCATTTTCACATATAATTAAGAAAATATTCGCATATAAAAGAAAACCATTATACACATTATCCAACGAATAATTTTCACATTCACATGAAAGCAGTGTATTCAACTAACATAGCTAACATTTCATTGTTCAAAAAGAAGGGGATGTGGCAATTTGAGGGAGGAGCGATTTTAGAGACTGTTGAAGAATCCCGAAAGAAGGGCACCCTTTTACAAGATCTTAATAATACCTTTATTGTGCTCATCCCCAAAAAAGACCTGGCACTGACCTTTGATGATTACAAGCCAATCTCTCTTTGCAACACAATAGATAAGATAATTTCCAAGGCCATTGCAAATAGGTTGAAACACATCTTGCATGACATCATTGCAGAAGAACAAAGTGGCTTCGTCTCGGGAAGGTCCAATTTAGATGGGGTAATTGTAGCACAGGAAGCTATTCACTCTATCCAATCTACTAAGAGAAATTGTATGCTTTTGAAATTAGATATAAATAAGGCCTACGACAGGGTGGATTGGAGATTCCTGCTAAAAGTTATGGAGGTGTTTGGTTTCAATAAGCTATGGCTAGACTAGATCTTTAGTCTCATTGCGAGCCTTAGATATTCGGTCATTGTTAACGGTAGTCCCCAAGGTTTCTTTGAAGCTTCTCGTGGAGATAGACCCGATCTCCCCTTTCTTTTCATCATCATGGCTGATGCTCTTGGGAGATTGATTCAAAAAGCTTCAATATTAGGTGCATGGGAAGGTATTGTGATAACAAAAAATGTCCCCCCACTTACTCACCAATTATTTGCAAATGATACCATGCTCTTTGGAATGTCGAAAAGGAGAGAAGCAAGAATCATCAAGAAAATTTTGGATATCTACTTTGATGCTTCAGGTCAATTTGTCAACTTTGCCAAATCAAAAGTTTTCTTCTTCACAAGGACCTAAACACAAATGGAAATTCTTAAAATCTTGGACTTCAAAGAAGGCTACATGCCTAGCAAATACTTGGGTTTTCCGTTATTCATTGGAAGTTGTTCCACAATGTAATGTCCCCATTTCTGGTATGATCACCTAACAGGAGTTTGGGTTAGCCTATTACCGTAGGCTAATTCACTTGGAAAGGGAATGTTCTAGTTGAGTTGTGGTTTGAATGTCAACTTGGCTGTGATATTTGAAGAATTGATTTAATTGGGCTCAACTAATTTTTCTACACAAGGCAATTTTGGGAGTTGACATAATATATTTTTGTATTATTTATTGATGGGTCAAAAATAATAAAATATTTTTCCTTGATGTGGAACGACCCATCTTGAGGGTTTGGAAAAGATAAAAAATAAATAAAAAAATAATATTTTATTCATTGGAGAGGTGTGCTCCATTTGGTGAATAAAATATTAATTTAAAATCAATTTTCAATTGTATTTTGGGTGCCCAAGTTGGTTGGCCCTATTGGAGGGTAAAAAAAATGTTTGAAATGAGATTGTCGGCTATAGTGAAATAAAATAATATATCTCTTGGTGGCCGACTTGGAGGAAAAAAAAAGTGAAATTCAAATCTTTAATTTGAATTGTGGTGCCTAGACTTGGTCGGCCTACTCTTGGAGGGAAAGGTAATGTTGAAGAGACTTGAATAAATAGAGGATGTTGATGGATCAAGGAACATGAACTTTTGGCATCTATTCTATTTTGCATTTGCAACTTATTGCAGGACTTTCCAAGGACGAAAACCCTTGTGGAAGAAGGTGGAATTGGAGGAAAAACCCAATTACATCACGGAGGTAGATTCATATGGAGTTCACACTTGCACTTGAAGGATTGATTGAGCATCCACGCCATATACTTTGGAGCAGATTTCATTCATCATTGGATTGGCCATTTTGGAGGATCATTCTTCTCTAGGAGCGCCAATTTTGATTGGAGCCCACTTCCTTCCCATTGGTTGAATGAGTCTTGAGATGGTCCATGGTATTTCCCACCTTTTGGAGTGCTTCAAGAAGTATTTGTGTTGTCCTTTCTCCTTGATCCGTCATAGCTTTAGTGGTTTTCTCATTTTGGTCCATCATTGCTTTAGTGGTCATCTCCATGAAGGTCCTCATGTCGTTGTTCATATGTGCCTCCATGTTGTTGCGAGTTTGATTCCTCCTTGTGTAGGCTTGCATTAATTGACTTCACAGGATGGCAGGATAACTGCTTTGATACCACTTGTAATGTCCCCTTTTAGGAAGCTCAAAATTTCTTTACCTTGGACACAATATAACTTCTTAAAGAGAACATTAGTAACCAATAATTCAATTATAATATTATAAACCTCGAAATTAGGGTTAGTAACCACATAATCATGATCAATATTAAAGCATATTAACATATATACAATTCACATTTTCTCATTCTTATCATATGGAGATTCCATGATATACCTCGGGAGAGTCATTCTTGTGCCTGATCGTTACTCTAACCACTAACCCCATGGAGACAGTCATCATTTCGTTAGGGCGTTGGTATACACCTGGCAATACTTCACCACTTGGCTTAAGGGGCTTCATGCTACACCCAGCGATACTTCACCCACTTGAGAGTCACCTACCGTGTAAGCCATTTTAATAATAATTAAATCTACGCAACCTTAGGCCCAAGGGCTTCACGCTACACCCAGAGATACTTCACCACTTGGCTCAAGGGGCTTCACGCTACACCCAGCGATACTCCACCCACTTGAGAGTCACCTAGGTGCTAGATCACTAAGCCGCCCTTCCCTAACTCACTACACGTACTCGTAGGGTGATAGATAGATTAACGATGAGGCTATTTACTCTTGTCCTGAGTATATCATGATTAGAGTTAGGAATCATACCTCATAGGAAACTTGTCCTTACGATCTCGTGATCCCATAGATCACGAGATAGTACCTTGATCACATTGTTTCTCTACGGGAACTTGTCATTGTACCATTTCATATGATGGTTAAGTATAATACATTGATTGCCATATATCTATATCATATTTATTACTATGGCATCATACATCATTCTTTCTTAGAGGAATCGGACCTTGTCCTTCTTCCTTATAAACATTCTCATTTATTATGTTTAACATAGAGAGATCATTCATAAACTCATTGCTATGAGACATATTAACTTATTACAAAGTAACATACCTTTGTATGATTGATTCGTTGGATCTGTTGTATGTATATATATCTATTCTTTATTAATACTTGCTGATGTAAATGCTTTTGCTGACCTTATTGCTGATAAAGGCCTGCGATCTACTATATGATGATCAATTAACTTGCTTGAGATTCAATGAGTGTATGTATTGAAGTAAATTGGAATTTGTAGATGTTGATCGCTGATCTGTATATCTGCTAGGCTGGAGATTGCAAATATAAAATGACTTGAGATTCTTCGATGATCCTTGGATGACCAATCGATTCTCCTTATGTATGGATTCTCTCCTTGAAGGGTCACGATCCTTAAGGGAGTCATTTCCTTTGGTAATCAATGTTAACCTTTGTCTTGATCTTAATCGACGCTCCATCTTTGTCTTATCTGCCTTAACATAATCGGCGCTAGACTTAGTTGATTTAGTTTGTCTTTTATTCTTTTTTTCTTTATTGGCTGACTTGGATTATGCCACGTGGGATTAGTAATGGTTACTAAGTGTCATGTATGCTTCCCACGTTAGATCCTCATTCTCTTTGATCGACGTTGGTAATCACCTTGGCAATGTATGATGATGCTCAAATGCGCATCTAGTTGTAATACAACCAACCCATCCTCCATCGATGATCTTTGTTAGATGTCATCAGATATATAATCGATGCACAATGGACAAGATCTGCAATGTATATTTCCATGCTTCAATACCTGCGACATGTTGATGAGTTTGCCAACTCTATTCTAAGAATTGCTTGTTAAGTCTTCAGTGATCGATCATGACAATACAAATCAATCAATAGTGCTGCCTCGATGGTCTTCTTTGATTGATGAAGTTAGTTTTATCATTCCAATCTTTAATTGGAATGAGATAATCGATTTGATGTGGGACATGACAATATTTATATTAATAATTATATTTGTTACTTATATTTAATAATATAATTTAAATAAATATATTATATGTTATATAATTTTAATTATAATAATTTATATAAGGCTAATTTATCACTTACATAAACATATTCGATTTACAATGAACAATTCAATTATAAATCACTAGTATAGGGACATGACAGCCCTCCCCACTCAAGATTGCTTGTCCTCAAGCAATCACAATGAGTTCTTTCATTACCTTGCACTTTTAACGTCTACCGTCCAATGTGTGGAGACAAAGTCATGGTTTTGATTCAGAATGAACATGCTTTAGTGAAGAAAAAATTATTGTGATTCCATGAAAAGAGAAGAGAATACTTGAAAGTATAGTTAAGTATTTGTTTAATGTTTGAATAACAATGGTGTGATTGAGATAATACAAGTATCAAAGGTGAGGATGTAATTTTAGTCAAATAAAAACTTTTCAATGCTAAAGATGATTTTGAGAATATTGAGATTCCAAGATTCCATTGAATGATGAAGACATCTTGAGAACTTGTAGAGATGAATCTAATGATGCTGTAGAGAAGGTAATTTCAAGTAGGACTTGATTATTTCACAAGTCGTAGAGTGTATAATGATGATAAGATAGCATGGAGAATGATCCTGGGATTTGTGGGTTATGGGCCCACAATATAATTTAGCATAAGATTATGTAACAACTATCATTCACATGATGGCAGGAAGACTGCTCTAATACCACTTGTAATGTCCCCTTTAGGGTATGCTATTTTCACCTTGCACACAAATATAACCCTCTTAAAAAGAACGTTAGTAAATTAATAATAAAATCAAAACATTAATTTGGATTAGTAATAACATGATCATTAATGACAATTATATAATTCATACTCATTTTTCTTACTTATTCATATGGAACCTCATAGTGTACTTTGGGATGATAGTGCCTAGTCACTAATCTAATCTAGCCCTAATGAAGGATAGGTGTATGTTTATTAAGGTGCGGAATAATAATACCCAAGGGCTTCATGGCACGCCCGGCCATACCCCACTTCTTGGCTCAAGAGCTTCAGTGCACGCCCAGCAATACCTCACTACTTGAGGATCATGCTCCACTGTCATAGGCCCAAGTGCTTCTTTGCACGCCCGGCAATACCTCACTACTTGGCTCAAGGGACTTTATTACACACCCGGTAATACCTCATCCACTTGAGAGTCACCTACCGTGTAAGTCATCTCCATAGGTATAGGCCCAAGTGCTTCATTGCATGCCCAACAATATCTCACTACTTGGCTCAAGGGACTTCATTGCACGCTCGGTAATACTTCATCCACTTGAAAAACACCTACCCTATGCGAGATTGATCATAATAATCTGCACTTACTTAACCATCCTCCTAGGGAAATAGATAAGATTAAGGACGTGGCAGGACATGCACTATCCCTTGTATATCATGGGCAAGACTGATCTTTAGTATATGTGAGTTAGAAATATCATACCGATTTGACGGTGTGCTCTCCTTAAGGAAATGTAGTGATCTTATAGATAACAATGATGTTGGTTTGCCTTCCCGAGGCTATCACAATATTAGAAATACTTAAGCAAGGATCTATATCTACTTTGCCTTGCTTATATGTGCAGATTGTATGTTAGGAATATGTATATATTTGCTCAGAAATATATTCTTCTTAATTCTATATTTTCCTTATTAAATATCTTCTGCTGTGTATGTGAGATGAGATGCTTGCTTGATTTGGAATGATTGATATTTGTATTTATCTATATGAAATCTTAACTCAGAAAATATCTTTTGCATTGCTTTGCTGTTACACTAGATAAATATCTCAGAAATATTTATTTAACTCAGAATATATAAATATTCTAAACTCAGAAATGTCTTCTTTATTCTCAGAAAAATATCTTTTTTCTTCCTCCCTCTAACTCACATCTTTTCTCTTTTATTTCCCTTAAGGAAGGCATCTTTTAGGAATCCTTATCTCTTTTTACAAAGAGAAATGACTCTTCAAAAATAAAATTGCATCCTTTTAAGGAATCGCTGCTTTAATTAAATCTTAACTCTTGACCATTTCCTTGGTCTTATTCCAAGTCAGCGATCCTTAAACTGGTCACTCCTTAATTTAGTCGCTGCCCCTTTGTTTAGTTTAACATAAGACTTTTTATTGTCTTATATGTGGGTATTCTTCAAGGGGGGTCGGTCATCCCAAAGGCATGGGACCGGCCTTATAAAATATATTTAATTTATTAATATTTCAGTCAATAAAATATATTTGAATTATAATATTTATATTCATTATAATATAATAATATATATTATAATAATATTTAATTATTAATATTTATGATTATGTATTGTTATTATATAATATTTTATTTTGATATTTATATTTATTAATATTTATATTTATATTAATAATTATATTTGTTATTTATATATAATAATATAATTTAAATAAATATATTATATATTATATTTTAATTATAATAATTTATATAAGACTAATTTATCATTTAAATAAACATATTCGATTTACAATGAACAATTCAATTATAAATCACTAGTATAGGGACATGACATGGATCTTGCAACTTGGTTTGCATTGTTTTCCAAACACGAAAACCCTTGTGGAAATAGGTGGATTGGATGAAAACCCAATCTTATCTTGGAGGTGGATTCATACCGAATTCACAACTGTACTTCATTGTTATTCATTGGTGAAGAGAAGCAGATTTCTACATCAGATATTCAGATCAGATTTGAAAAAGGGTCTGATTGGCGAGTTTTGAAGGTATTTTGACTAGGCTTTGGCCCTAGGATTCGAACACCACCTTCTAGGATTGGATCTTATTCTTGTCATATTTGGACTTCCCAAAAAAACTGATTTGTAATAGCAGAGATTGTAGGCTATGTTCGGCCATGTTTGAGCCAATAAACTTGATGTAATCACAGTTTGGTATCATCTGTTCTTTAGCAGCAGTCATTTGTGTTCAGAAATCAGAATTATATGACATTGTTTTGCATTTTGGATGGTCACATTATGTGTTTGAATTCATATTTGATATTATCTCTATAAAGATACATAATGGGCATGTTTATTTGATCAATTGACATACATTGGTTCGCTGTCAAAAGCCATTTATAATTCAGAAACAAAAAATCAGATTTCAGATCTAGGGTTTGGCAGAAAATGCAGAAAAAATCAGAATTCAGTTTATTTCCAGTCCTAGGGGTTGGAAGTAAAAGTCAGTAATAAAGTCAGAAAACTAGGGCAGATCTGATTAGGAATCTTCAGTGGTATCAGAGCAATGTATCTTGCCAACTTGGAGGGTAGAATTCAATTTGGAAATCAGGTTGTAAGACAAACAAGTTTTGGAACGGCTAGCACAATGGGTGATAGAAGGAATGGTATGAATAGACAAAGGGAAATGAATAGACATATGAAAGAGTTTATGAATGGTATGAATAATTGGATGAACACCTATATGCAATACCATCAAAACTTGATGACAGCCATTGAGTTACTTGCACAACAAGAAAAAGAAAATGTCTTACTTCAAAATGACTGCAAGGTTGGAGGACAAGTCACCATGAAGCTTGCCAAACCAGCCATGTTGGATCAGCTACATGAAGAAATTCAATCTTCTTTGGCAGCCACACCCAAGGAACAACAAGTCAATATGAATTATGAAGTTTGGACACAAGGACAAAGAATTTGATGGTACACATGAATACATAGCTTGCAGCCATGGGACAAAAGTTTTGATACATGATACACTTGATTCTCCATTAGAGACATCCTTTGGACCTGCAATAGTTGACGATCATCCACTCATGGAAGAAGAGGAGGCTAAGATCTACGAAGACATCACCCAAGGGGATGAGGTAAGGTCTAATTTTCTGATACGTGACAGCAATTCCATTTCCTCACACTTTCATGAGTTAACAGCCACTTCTCATGAGGAAAAGGAGGAACAATCTCCCAATGTTGGCACCTATGACTTGAGTGTTAAGCATAAAAAGTGCGTTGAAGTTTCTAGCCACAACAAGTCTGATTTTGTACACCATACCCTGGAGGATGTCAAGAAAACTCAAGACGTGTGATGGATGGTTACAAAGGGCTAAGGAGGCAAAGTTGTTGGCTGCCCAAGCAAGACAGCACCTACAAGAGGTCAAGGAGCATTGCAATCAGCTAGAACAAGCAAGGAAACAAAGGGAATTATATCTTAGATCTCTATTCTTTCCAACAAAAGAATGCATAAAGGTTGAGCAAGCAAGAGAGAAGCCTCTTGAGGTGAGCAAGCAAGAAGAGTATGCAAATTTTAGTGAACAAGAAAAGAGGTATGATACAGAAAGTTTTGTTTGTTTACCTAATTTGCATCATAAGGTCCATGAGATACCTTTATTTGAGAGCCCAATGAAGGCTCAAGTCATAGAGGATGATGGAGTAGTTGAACACACTTTGTGGATCAGCCACTAGTGTCATGTCTTCACATGAAGAGGGAGTCATAAATGATTCAGTTTTGGAGCAGCCCTTGGTCATCCATGGGAAAGATGAAAAGTTGATTTGTAATGAAGTACAAACCCATCACAATGACGATTTTTTGGTAGAATTGGAGGCTGCCCTATTTCAAGGGTTCGTGACACATGTTATGGAGACAAATGCCATTGAGAGACAACTGATCTATGACATGAGATATGCAAGTATTACCATAATGTTTGATTTTGAGTCACTGACGCTTGAATTTCAGTTGAACTTTGGCATAAGAATTGGAAGTGAGCATGAAGACATAAGCATTTCTGTAATGTGTCGTACCTGTTTGTATTTTTAAGAGATCTTTTTATGTGTTATTTTATTTTTATTTTTGTGTTCTTATAGACTAGACAGAAGAATGCAGAAGGGGTTTTCAGTTTTCCTGCAGATGTGTTGCCGGAGCATACAATATAGAGCATAGAATGCAAACCTAGAAAAAGTACAATAGATATGGAGAAAATAACAAAAACCTAGATAGCAAAATAACCAAATATTAATTACTATCACATACCCATGTGCAGAAATACAACTTCATGTTTATGCTGTTGTCGAACTAGCTAGTGGGTATGGCTGGAAATCACTCCAATCTTCCAAGAAATACAAAGATGAGTATACAAAATGATATCAGCGATACAAAGGGCTCCAAACACCTCTAGCAATGCAAAATCCACAATACCCACAGAGAAATGAAGCCAAAATGCCCCCACGTCACTCCTGGAGGTGTACGACCTATGCTAGAAGTGATGAACAGCAAACAAAATGGTGTATGGCCTCTAAAACAAGGCTGCAATGGACTGTATGTTGTTTCCAAGGCTAGGCGATCATATAAGAATGCAAATGCTCCCTTAAATCTCCTTAAATATCCACCTTGAAATGGTACGGCTTGAGTTGAATGGTATGACCTGCAACAACAATGAATAACAGTCCCCAAACTCACAATGAAATCTGCTCTAATCTGTATTTGAATCAGCCCTTCAAATCTGCATAAGGAAATCTTCACAAATCTGCAAAGAATGTGTCCAAGAGCTCTCAAACCCTCAACAAATCAAGCTCCAATGAAGCACAGTTATGAATACTGGATGTATCCACCAAAGAAGCACCGTTGGGTGGTATTGCACACCTGTAGAATGCTGCTACTCAGGGAGGTTTGCGATTCCAAGAGCCTCTGGTTTGAATCCCTTCAAACCTTAAAGCCAAAGCTCCAAAACCCTAGCAAGGGAAATCTCAAAGAGAGAAGAAAATAATAAACCAAGCATATCCAAATGAAAGCACTTTTCCTCCTTTATACTTTTCCCACTGGGAGTCTCTAAAATCCTCTTGCATATGAGATAAAACATGAGAGGGAAAATACATTTTAAAATATTATTATTCTCTTTAATTCTTTTCTCAACATCACTTGTAGAATGAAGCTCCAAATGAGAGCACTTTTCCTCCTTTTATACTTTTCCAACTGAGAATCTCTAAAATCCTCTTGCATATGGGATAAAACATGAGAGGGAAAATACATTTTAAAATATTATTATTATTATTCTCTTTAATTCTTTTCTCAACAAATCAAGCTCCAATGAAGCACAGTTGTGAATACTGGATGTATCCACCAAAGAAGCACCGTTGGGTGGTATTGCACACCTATAGAATGCTGCTATTCGGGGAGGTTTTCGTCTCCAAGAGCCTCTGGTTTGAATCCCTTCAAACCCTAGAGCCAAAGCTCCAAAACCCTAGCAAGGGAAATCTCAAAGAGAGTAGAAAATAATAAACCAAGCATATCCAAATGATAGCACTTTTCCTCCTTTTATACTTTTCCAACTAGGAGTCTCTAAAATCCTCTTGCATATGGGATAAAACATGAGAGGGAAAATACATTTTAAAATATTATTATTCTCTTTAATTCTTTTCTCAACATCACTCTTAAAATCCCCTCTTTTAAAACAACATTAAGTTGTTGAGCCTAGGCACCAAGGTCAAATATTAAATAATAATGTTTAATTTACGGACTTTAAAACGGAGGCCAAGATGATGTCGGAAACCAATGATATATAGCTCGTTGGAAAGGTCTTGACAAGACGAATCCAACCCCACTCTCAAAATCCCGTTCCGGAGCCAATCTCAAACTTACTAAAAATAGTAACGGCCATAAGCAAACTGAGCCAACTCGGAGGGTGCCAACTGGACCCACAAACCATTTGATAACTCCGAGCTCAATGCAATGTCTATGAGAGCCAACCGCTGACTGCCAAGTCACCCAATCAGTGCCAGACTGCCACTTACTAAAAATAGCAGTGACCACCGGGGACCTGTTGTGACCAAATCACACATCGCCCCATTGCAAATGGGGACCCCAGTTTTCCTCATACGATTAGTCGTTTTTAGATTAGTTGCTTTGGGGTAATTGTTTTGTTTTGTCTTGGGAGTCAGTTGGCTAATGAGCTTTGCAAATACAATATAGGGCCTTCCTTAGGTCAAAATTGAGAAGGATCTCGCCTGGAATGTTTGCATTCAAAGTGTTTCAATGAGAAAGAATCCACAAAGGAAATGTCATGAGTTAAGACCCTAGGCGCACTTTGCCATTGAAAAGTCCATTTTGGGCACCTAGGAAGAAATCCAATTGAGTGTGCAAATTTAAAGAGTTGTTGGCTTTGGGTAGGATCTCTAAGAATGTCTGCAAGATTTGAGCACACTAGGAAGGAAAAAGGGAAAACTCATCTTAGTTAGGCGCACATTATCACTTGTAGAGACCCAAATTTGCGCCTTGGAGAGAATGACATTGGAAGTTACAAATGAAATAGCGCCTTAAATGAAACAAGCTCACAATTGCAAATGTTGGGGATGATGTTTTTGAGAGGGCATGAAGTAAATAAGAGGAAAGTTGTGTCCAATAGCCCTTTGAGCGCCTTGCAAGGAGATAGGAGATCTTAGGGAATATAGGCGCACTTTTACCATCATGGAGTCTATCTTGAGCACCTTGGGAGGAAATTAAACCTCTGAAGGTGCTTGGGCGCTTATTGTTGCTCCAACCATCATCATTTTTGGTGCCTAGTGACAGTAGCCTTCTGAAAGTGGAAAGTAGATGTTTGAAGTTGCAAATTACATTAAATGAGTTAAGGCGCCCTTTTACTCCTCTGTGCACCTCAATGAGCACCTAGAAAGTAGATTGCTTTGAGAAATGAATTTGGTGCCTAGAAATTAAAGGGCATTTCATTGGCCAATTTGGAGGAGTATAAGCATCAAGGGGCACATATTGAAACTCCACAAGTGTTTGCATCTATGGAAAATGAAGTGAATATCTTCTAAAACAAGGCACATTTTCTTGTTCCTTCCATCTAGTTTTGGCGCCTAGGAATATAGAGTGTTAGAAATCACCAAACTTAGCTTAGTGAAAGTGTTTGAAATAATGAAATGCCAATCCAAGACCTCAAATAGCCTACATGTCCTATAATCATCAATTGGCGCCTCAAAATAGTCTAGGCGCATTTCCTAGTTTATACCACCTCACTTTGGCGCCTAGGAGGAATTCACTTGAAACAACCCTTTTGAGTGGACTCCTTGAGAAGTATGACCATTTTGTGTCATCTTCTGTTGTTTGAAGTCATTGGAATATTAAAACTTAAGTCAAATTGATGCTAGGCGTCAGATTATACCCAAACTATCATCAAATGCATTCAAGGAGAGGTGTAAGCGCATTTCAATCATTGAGAAGTCCATCATGGCCGCCTGGAGAGGGGATGATGATAGATCTTGTTGAAGTAGTTAGGCACACTTTCATGTTGAAATGACCTTGTGCAAGTGCCTTTGAAAGAGAATGAGGTGATCATTATGGAACATATAGGCGCCAATTCAACTCAAAATAACCTCATGCATGCGCCTAAGGAGTTGATTCTTGAGGAAAGTGTGTTTGAGTGTTTGAGCGCCCAATATCAAGGGGATTTTCATCAAGCTTTTGAAGGAGTATTAAGATTCAGATATTTCCATTTTTGAACCTCAACCAATGTTTAAACCATCCCAATTTTGGCGCCCTTCATGTGGATTCTTATCAACTTTGGCGCCCTGGCACTTTGTACTTGGATAACCTCATTGAGCGCCTTAGATGAAAAGTTATTCTGAGTTTAACTACTATAGAATGCGCCTTAAATGGAGGAATGAAACATTAGAGACATAGGCGCATTCTCTGGACAAAACCATCTTATATTGGCAGCTAAGGGAAGTTAAGGAATCCTTGATGCCATCAACAAACTTATAGTTGGAAATACCTACTTGAGGCCTTATGGGAAGTCAGACTTAGCCTAGGACAATTGGGCGCTACTTCAACACCATTTGAGCGCCTTGCAAGGTATATTGGACTCCGCAAGTATTTGAGTGACTTCACAACAACTTGGAATCATCAAATTTTGAAGTGATCAACTATTTAGGTTAAGGCGCATATCCTCATCTCTCCAAACCAATCCTGGCGCCTTGAGAGCATAGTGTTTATAAGTACCTAAGTGAGTGCCTCTAGATGAAATGATCTTACTGGGATGTAAATAGGTTTTGAGAGCCTCAAAAGTGCCAAAAAACTAGCTAAGTCATTTAGGCGCCAATCCATATCTAGGCAACCTAGTTCTAGCGCTTAAGTTTGACAAGACATGATTCTTGGAACCTAAATGAGCGCCTTAGGAGGAGATCAACTTGAAGGTTTGAAGGTGGTTACTTTGAGAGGTCTCTTCAAGACAACTTCAGTGATTGGAAGATAATAAAAGTGAAAGAAGTCCTCAAGGTTCTAGGCGCCCTTCATATAGTTTCCTATCAACTTTGGCGCTCAAATGACTTCAAATTTTGAAAATCCTGAAAATTGCATTTAATGCTTAAACCTAGCTAACCTCAACTTGGCCGACCTACATTTAATGAAGTTGGATTGCCTATATATGGAGGGCGCCCTACTTCATTTTGTCATAATTCACATCACAACTCACTCAAGGAGCGATTTTGGAAAGAGGAGCAGCGACTTTAAAGGGCAGGTCTGCACTTTTTGAAACTGATTTGTCATTTCATAACTGATTTTCATCATTTCTACAAAAATCTGCACTTTTCTAGGTCTGAAAATTGGTGTAAGGTATGTTTTAGCCACTTTTAACTCATAAAATTGCCTTCTTATTTACTTAAATTGCAAGTTTTTATAGTTTTATCATCCAAAAAATTAAGTTTGTGAAGTTAAATTTCATCATTTCAAGTCACTTATTGAGGTGTTGTCTTGTAGATAGATGGGCATGATGGCAAAGGAGCGTCAAGTGATGATCAAGATGGATGCCAAGTCCACCATACCCGACTCCAAGCTCGAGACTCATTGGAAGAACATGGGAGACACCAACATGGGACACGTCAACTTGGAGGAGATGAAGGATTTCTTGCTCGCTATCACGAGGAATGAAGATATCAAGGCCATTGCAAAGAGTGGAATTGTACAAGCAGCATGCTTCCCACCTACCCTACCTAGCACTGAGTTGGTGTTAAAATGTATTCAACATTATGACAAAGAGAGAAGACAAATTGTGGCTAAAGACGGGACCGTCTTAGCCTACTTGCAAAGAGAAGCCATTCAGGAGATCTTCAACATCCCAAATCGGAAGGCAGTGTTCATTTGTCCTACAACTGCCCAACGTACCTTTGAAGGCAATTCCAAGCACTACATGCAAGAAGTGAGGAAGAAGTGGATGATAGATTCATCAATCAAGATATACAACTCTGAAGATCCGAAGTTTCACAAAGCAGATTTCAAACAAGAGATAAGTTACTTCATCATGTTCTTGAATCGAGTAACAGGTAGGCCTCAATCATCGACTTTTGAAGGGTGGATGTATACATACTTTGATCATGTGTTTCAAAGAATAAGATAGTTGATTGGGCTGGGCTTATAAGTCATTGTCTTGATGAACAATTTGAGAAATTTGATGAGACAAAGTCCTTCTTCATGTCTTCCTATCTTGTTTACATACTGGCAAGAAATGTGGTATATAAAAGATTGACAACTAAAGGAGAAGTAGGAATAAAATCTGGCCAAATTCTATCACATCAGTGCTATCTTCAGCTCCATTTGAAGAATATCAACCATTATAAGAGGTTTAATGATGCATTTGCCATATACATAGTGAGAAAGTTGCGGGGAGAGTTGCATAGAAGATTGACAGGTGCTGCTAGGAACTTCATTGAACAATATGGAAGATACTACATTCAATATGACAAGTTCACTTATATTAAAATTCAGGGCTTCACATCCTTTCCATATCGACTGCCAAGGTATCCTACCAATAGGATGGCGTTGCTGGAAGTTTCAAGACAGTTGTTGGAGTTCCATAAGATGCAAAGGGCAAGGAAGAAGGCTGGGGTTCAGTTTCCTCTCAAGCTAGGGAGATATTATTCATGTCCATCGCTTCAAGCAGCCGAACATTCAGAGATTGAGCTTCAAACATATCATTTACATCTTCATGATTCAAGGAGGGAGAACTTCGATCCACATGGAGCTATTAAATAATCATATTCTTCCTACCGGCATGTTGAGCAGCTTGAAGATCATTGGGCAAATGCTATTGATGATGATGATATAAGGATGCAGAAATGTTCAAGGTTAAGATGGGACCTGGTGAGAGCTACAAAAGTATTGAGGATACCTGATCAGCTAGATGATGATAGAACTCTTTCGGGTGATGAATACAACAAGATCCGGAACCTGCCATATGACATTGACTGGACTGATAGAGAAAGAGTATATGATGAAGAATTGATAGAACCTATCATTGCTATCACTAAGGAACATGCAAAAGAGCAAGTACAAGCATTGATAGATGAAGGAAAGAAGCTCACTTACACCAAAATGGGAGAAGTTGAACAGCAAGAACAACATAGTGCACCTGGCAGGAGTTCGCGAAGTAAGGACAATGAAAGAGATTCAAGTCAAGCAAGGAAAAGAAAACAACTTGAATCTACACAAGGAGAATCAAGTAAGAAGCAGAAAAGGATAAGTATTGAAACTGCTTCATCTAGACAACCAGGAGATACTCCAATGAATCAGGATATAGTTGTACATGTTGTTGAGGATGCAATCCCGGATACTCCATTTGAAGAGGTGCCTTCAAGTCCACATGATACTGAAATCATTGATGAAGCTAACACTGAAGACAAAGATAAAGCTGAAGAAGAATCATTGCCTATGCAAGGAAAGCAAGTACAACAGTCAAGGGATTTCTCATCATTGCCGGAGTGGCTACAGGATAGAATTAAAGATAGCTGTGAAGTGGAAAAATATCATCCTATTACAGTTGAAGAGTTGCTTCTGGACATGTCTACTGAAAAACCAAAGAAGAAAGCAACTACTCTTTCAAAGATAACCAAAGATGAAACTGGTGTAAGAAGGGTACATGTAGCTATTCCAAGACTTGAGAAGAATATAGAAGATATTACGCCTGAAGATTATAACATCAATACAATTAACTTGGGTCCGTTGACTGGGGCACAAGTGGAAGAACTTCAGGATTCAATTGATAATGCTCTAGCTATCATAAGGCAGGAAACAGAAGGTAGAATTAAGGCTGAGCAAAGGTGCCAAGCATTGGAACAGTATATTCAACACTTAGTTCATCCTATCCATCAACAGGAGAGAGTTTCTACACCTCCGTCTCTTCTTCTTCCTGAAACAATTGTACATCTTGAAGGGTTGAGGTGTTCATCTCATAGGTTGAAAGATTGGATGAAAAGGTCAAAGGAAGCAACATATAGACATCTGGAAGATATTATGCAAGTGTATGATAAAGTTGTTGATCTCAAGGAAAGGGTGCTCGCATTGTTGACAACTTGTGCTGAGTTTAAGGCTATCAAAGGACAATATATGCCACATTCGAAGAGCTTGATGGAGACTTCAATTGATGAGTTGATACATGCTGAAGTGATTGAAGAAGGCATAACATATGATTTCTCTTCTTGGTACTACTGCTTTCACAATAAAGGACAACTACTTGATAAGGTTGAAACAAATATGTCAAGAGTAAGGAGTGTGATTCAAAGAATCCAAGATGGAATACATGCATCCTTGATGAAGATATGCAATCCCTTTGGAGAGATGACTATTGAAAGTATGAAAAAACAAGTTCAAGCATTCTACTTCCAAGAGGATGATGTTTCTGATGAGAAGCTTGATAGTATATTTTCACTTGTTGTCCACCTTGGCGCCAGTAAGTGAAAATATGAAAGAACAAGTTCAAGCATTCTACTTCCAAGAGGATGATGTTTCTGATATATTTAGTGTATGTGCATGTGTATGTGCATTCCAACTTGCGCCTCCTTTCGCACAAAAAGCAAGATTATAAGGAAGGGGAATCAAAGTTGTGGGATGTGGAGCCAGAGCAAATTGACATGGATGCTTCTACTTCTCAATCCCAACATGTTGCACTTGAGAGATCAGAGAGCGAGCACACTTTTTCAACGAGTGGCAGTGGTGTTGGTTGTGGTTCTTCAAATGATCCTGCTAATGTCCAAGATGATGATGATGATGTGGAGGATTTAGAAAATCCATATGATGATTGACATTTGTCATTTGACATTGAAACAATGAAAATTGATTGTTGAACATGATATTATTATTTTGAATCTTGTTATTGAACTTGAAGTTCGAGTTTTATGTTTTATGATATTCAAGTTGATGGTGGTTTTGTTGATTATATGATGCTATGTGGTGTTCTACACTTTATTCTTGCATTTCTACACTTAATTCTTGCTTCTATGCTTAATTTTTTTGCATATACATATATATATATATAAACAAACCCAACCCCCAAAAAAAATTTTGGCCGAACCCGCAAACCCGAACCCGAACCCACACCAAAACCGACAACTTAGGGAAACAGGGACTATAGGAAGCGCTGACAGGTAAAGAGAAGGGCACATTTGAAAATAAGAAACCAAACTCAATTTCATTCCCTAGAATGTTACACTGCTTTCAGCAGCTTTGGCACTTGGAGACGGAAACCTACAAGCATGTCAACCTGATCACCTTGGGGATGGAAACCCTCAGGGAGTAGTTCATGATATAGCGTGTTAGCAGGATCATGCAGATCATCATCAGCATCAGCAAGGCGTCTGAATTGCATGTTGCAGAGCATCATTTGGACCATTAAGGCATCAGATTTGCATATTGTGCCCAATAAGTTGTATCACTCAAGTGTAATTCAATACTTTGTGTACGTTTGAATAGAACTCAAAAACATAAAAATTATTCATTGCTGGAATATTTCTGGGTTTGTTTTGTTTCTGTATGCATTTAGTTCAAGTCTTTCAGTCTAGTGAAGTGGCTGCATATTTCAGTCCCAGCCAGTTAGCTGCCATCGTTTGAGGAGTGATTCCCTTTGATTGTGGATCGCAGGAAAGAGGGACTATAAGAAGCCCTGAGAGGTAAAGATAAGGACGCTTTTGAAAATGAGAAACCAAACTCAATTTCATTCCCTGGAATGTTACGCTTTCAGCAGCTTTGGCACTTGGATACAAAAACCTACAGGCATGTCAACTTGATCACCTTGGGGACAGAAACCCTCAGGGAGTAGTTCGTGAAATAGAGTATCAACAGGATCGTGCAGAGCATCATTAACATCAGAGTTGCATGTTGCAGAACATCATCAGGATCATCAAGGCGTCAAATTTCCATACTTGGTGCACCCAGTAAGTTGTATCGGTCTAGTTTAGTTCAATGCTTTGTGTCTGTTTGAATAAAATTTTAAAAAAATAAAAATTATCCATTGCTGGAATATTTCTGGGTTTGTTTTGTTTTTGTATACATTTAGTTTGGATCTTTACAGAATGAAGGGGAAACGGGGATGAAGAAGACATATATGATTGACATGGCTTAGTGGCTCCTGGTGTTGTTCTAGTTGACCTAGATAATCTTTTGTAGATTAATTATTATAAATAATTTTATTACTGATAAACTTGATAAGCTAATAAATTAAATTAATAATTAGTAATTATTACACTGGCTGCAATAACCTTGAGCCACTTCATCTTGGCTCTAACAATTTAAACCTTAGTTTCTTCTTAGACGGTGCTCTACCTTCAGCTCTTGCCCTCTACTGTATTCACCATCCAAACAACCTCCTTCCCTTACCTTGTAAGATCTTCATGGCCAGCAAAGAGCTGATCCCAACCTGCTGCCAACTCCTAAACCCAAATACCTGGGCCTCCTCCTCAATGAGTTGTGCTTGTTGTCAGATCTGTACTGAAATCTTTGACAGCACTCCTTTGCCTTTCAGTGTAGCTTATCCTTTTCTCCCATGGCCCTGTCTCTCTCCTAAGTCAAATGCTTGTTTTCAACTGTTCAGCCATTGCTCTCCCACCATGCCCTGTTTTCTGAAAAGTGCTAGAGTCTGAATTGTGCTCAATGGCATACAACTCCTCATGAACCTTGCAAGCTGCTGGGTAAGTCATATCTGAAAGCCACAGCTCAGATATCTCTTTGGTATGCTGTGATGACTACAGCTGGCTCCCACAGATCCACACAAATTGTGTAGCAATCCTCCTCCACAAATCTATGCACACAAGAAACCTCTTGCATAATAATAGGTACCCACTCCCGCCACACTATCTAGTCCAAGTCTTCCACCTTCTCAGCAATATCTAGCATCACCTGGAAATGAGCCTCAGGTTCTTCAAAAAGAAGTGCAAAGTATCGCAAAGATCTCAGTTCTCATTAACAAAGCAAGTAAATCTGAGCAAATTTTGGATTCAACACTTGAGATTCACTCGCCCCACTCGAACCTTTTGTGTTGTAGAAGCATAAAAGAAATCATTCTCTTCTTGAATCCTACCACCATTCTCCTACTCATGGCCATCTTGGTGGATATCACCTTGCTCCTCAACCTATGTCAATGGCAAGCTTCCCTCCAAGTGTTGCTTTGTATGAATTCCGACTGTTGAGTTGAAATTTGGTCCTCAAGCATTTTCTGCAGCTGCTTCAGTAGGTCTTCCTCAAACTCTGGAGAATGAAAATAGGCTTGGTGTAGAAGAGCTCCAAAGCTACTCAACCAGTCATTCACATGGAGGTTCTTGCCTCCTATATGTTGGGTGACTAAAGGTCCACATGTAGGCATGGATAATAAAACAGGAGATGCTCTGGTGCCTATGTCTGGAGCACTAAGCACCTGTCTAGAGATTATGCAGGTTGTAACTAGTGTTTGGTGCACAAGCTGGAGAGCAAACTTGGTGTCACATTCTTCTTGTTATCTTGGCACTTCCTTCCCAATCCAATTCATTGACGCTATGCTACTAATCCTCAGAATTAACCATTTCATCCACCACTGCAGCCTCCTTTTTCTTGGTGGCCTTTTTCTCCTTAGGAGTCCCCTTTGACTTTTCTCGTGGGAGACCCAAGTTCCTCCATCTAGGATCATGATCAGTATCCGGCTTCATGCCCTCCCCTAGTTCATTAGCTTGAGAATACACTACATCTAGTAATAGGCCCTATCTGATATCCTATTTACGGTGGTATTTATCTTTAGAACATTATTTTAAAAACACATGTAAAGTCATCTCTAATTAAGCCATGGAGATGTAACTGTTTGAGGACATGAAAGCAGTGTAACTGGCATTAACTAAGGGAAAATTAGGGATACTTTTATCTCTTGAAATCTTGTGGATCTATGTGCATTTACTTGTTATTTTATTTTATTCTGCATGATCAGGTTGGTTTCCCTTAGTTGAAAACTCACTTTTGGAGAAATTTTCTTGCAAGTAATTTGCAACAGTTGCCAGTGGTCACACAATCCCAGGACTTGGCTCACAGTCAAGCCAAATGTCAATTTAAAATATAAGACTTCTTTTACGGAAGCCCGCAAGGGAATTTTTAATTTGATATATGCGACCTTCTTTATGGAAGTCCACAAGGAGGATTTGGGATTCTTCCCTATTTGACATAAATATTGTTCAAATTTTATACCCAGAATTGGCATTTGGCATATAAAACCTGCTTAATAGAAGGCCACATGGGAGTTTTTTTCCTTTTAACTTTGTATATGTTCAAATTTTACACATCTAAATTTGGATCTCGAGACCAAGCTTGATATAAACTGAACCTAGCCAATCTAACAATAAACCCCATGTTACAACCCATACAGAACAAGCGACATGAGCTTCCGGTAAAAGAAGAAACAGAACCCATCTACTATAAATTGAATAACAAAAAGAGAAAAACAGGGAAACGCATTTAGGAGGAAGAGCGGGCACTCACAACAAGTTCAGCCACATCCAGAGCTGAACGGGATTGTCGAAGGGCAGCAACTCCAATTTCAAGGCAATGACGAAGGCCAACCTCGGCAAGCTCTCTGCGCTCTGATGGCACAGAAGCAACGTCTCCAGCTCCTCCATGAAGCGATATTGCCCACCCCATTCTCACGCCCTCTCAAGCTCAAGTGTTCCTTCTCACTTTCTTACAGGATTTGTTTCAGAAGGAGCCTGTTAAGAAAGGAGCCAGTTAAGAAAATGAGAGTTCTTCACCAAATTAAATAACAGAAGATCGTCAATTTAAAAAGTTCAAATGACAGAGAGGTAAATTAAAAAATCTTAAATTCTATCCTATTCCCTGTAGCCGTTAAAATTTTTCAATTCTATTATATTCTTTTACATCGTACCCACGATTCCCAATACTGTTTCTGTTGCAACAGCTACATCGTAGCTACGAATCCATGTTTCCGTTGCAAGATGCTGTTGCGAGAGGGACAAATGTTATGCCTCTACTCTAATTCCTTCAGAATATGTTGGGCAGAAAAAATATGCTTATTTTTAACTATGGACATCATAGAATATCCAGCCTATAAAGATATAAAGATATGGAGTCCATCACATTTATATTTTAAATGTGGTCCCATGAACTATTTAACCTCTTAATATTATTAAAAACCTTCATTCATCATCTTTTCACTAAATATTTCAATTCAAATATTAAACACCGTAAACCTTTGATCTGGCCAAATTGGCAAGAGAGTAAAGCCCAAAAGAGATGCATTATGGAATAAAAGTAAAGCACGGGTCCATAGGGGAAAATACCCAATATTTAAGATAGTTCCAATGGCTGAGATAGTATTTGTGTATTTAAGACCCAATATTTTTAAGAGTTTAGCACTGGTATTTGTGACTTTAAGGTTGTTAGTGTTGACTACAATTACTAATAATTGAATGAAATGTGCCCTTTAGATCTAAAAAGCAACCAATCATGTGATGTCGCATCAGTGCACCGACAAAACATAACTTAATGCACACTTATTGGTCCACCTTTTTTTTGGGAGAACTATTTGACACCTCAACAAAAAGCATGTTGATGTGGCATCATATTTGATGATGTGGCCCTCAAACCTTAGTTATAAGCAAGGGCCTTGCCAAGTAAACTACTATAAAAATTTTAGAGTGATTTGAAGTTAGGGTGCTCGACCTATACATAAACGTAAAGAGAAAAATCAAGATGATATAAGATGGATAAACCTAATAAACCTAAAAAAAAACATACTAAACAAAAGGAAATCACATGCTCTTAAGCTACATTCATTTTTTCATCCATTATATAGAGAAGTTTGTACTCTTTAATAAAGAAGAAGAAACATATAATCCTTTTTCGAGTTCCAAAGTATAATAACAAGAACAATTTTTTCTACTCTGACCCCTAAAGAAAAAAAAAAAAGGCCTCTGGTTAGTATTTCAATTTAGTTTGTCTTAGGACTTTGAAAAGCATCACGGGCCACGTAGCCAACATCAAACCACGAATCCATGAATAATGCGCAAACACCCTATGTACTTTTGTCAAATACCCATCAACCCAGACTTGTCTGACGTTATATTATTGCAGAAACTAGAAGCATATGCACGAACTACAGGCATACGCATGTCTCCCAATACATCAGTGCAGGCCCCACCACAAAACCCTTTGCCTGATTTATGAAGGGTTGCAATCATACACGAAGGACAAGCAAAGTCATAGGCACTCAACTAATCTCTGTGCAACAGAAAAACCCTATATTTGATCCATATTCAAACTGATCTGTTATCTGGCAAACAGAGAGAATTAACATAAGCATTGGAAATCTACTACACAAATGAAATCTGCATTAATGTCGAGGTCCCTAGAAATAATATCTTATTGTGTGCTATTGTCCTCCATACATGGCATGTTGTGCCTCAGAACATGTGTAAAGACAAAAATTAGTCATTTGTTTATGGTTTTTTATATTCTTGAGAGAGTTATTCAGGAAAGTTGGTTTTCTATTGGGTGATTGATTTTTGAGCCCATTGGTAATTTTTTTTGTATCCGTAAAATCTTGAAATTTTTTTGGCCATGTATCGATAGTATGCTGTTTTTTTCATTGTTCTGCAAGTGCTTGCTTCGCTCGACAGTTGATTGAGGGGAATTTGGAGTTATTCCCCACACGTGTTTTTTGCAAATGAGATTGACAGAGCTCGATTTTGTGCCCAATGTTTTTTCTTTTGGAAGTTTTAAAATGTGAAAAAAGGTTAAAGATTAAGTGTTTGTCATAGTTTTCCCTTTTCTTTCAGGGCAAACGCGTGTTTAGGTGGTTAAAGAGGGCAAAAATTTGCATGTGTGGATGGCTTGGGGCATGGATGAACGGTTTTTCACACCAAGCAGAACAGACGATCAAATTTATGGAATTTGGCTCTGCATTTGCCAATTGTGTTTACTAGGGGGTCGATAATGTTTGTGGAGTTTGCCCTAGTCTCAGCGTAGAAGCAGTAAAGCTACACCTGCACCTGCGATGCCATTCAAACTTGGGTAGAGCAGAATGGAGCATAGCATAGCAGACACCGGTGTGAAAATGGATCAAGAATTGAAGCAGTCAGGTAACAAAGGAATGGCTGGCAAAGCAACGAGTACAGAGAAGTCTTCCTCTTCCTCCTCCTATGGAGTCATGTGCTTCATAGAAGTGGTGATAAGAGTGCTTGCACTGGGCACGACCTTGGCAGTCGCCATTGTTATGGGCTGAAATAAACAAACCATTTATGTATTCAGTGTTGCATTCAAGGCTAAAAATAGCTATTCAGCAGCCTTGGTGTAATTTTCTTAAAATCTCTCACTGGGGAACTTTTCCCCTTTTCTTTCAGCTTTGGGAAATTCAAATAGATGATGTGGAATACATATTGGTTGTGTGCAGGTTCTTCATGGCGGCCAACACAATAGCTTGCGGGTATGTCTTCTTCTTAGTGCCATTTTCGCTGCTCAACCCAAGTCTCATGTTGCCATCAAATTTGTGGTGTTCCTTCTGGATTTGCTAGTGCCTCTGCTCTTTAACATTCCTCAATTTCAAGGACAAAATTTTGAGATCTTGATGTGGAAAAATCACATGTTTATTAAAAAAAATTCAACATAGGGAAATTCTCCACTTAATTCAACCTAGTTTTCATTTAGAAATTCTTCTCTCTGTAAACAACTTGTGTTGTGTTATGGTCAATATATTAGCTATCTACATGGAACTCAATTTATCACTTCCTTGGAAAAACTTAATGTTGATGTTCAAAAACATTGTCATTTAAATCTCTATTTTTTTTTGGTAATGTCAGGAATCTTATTGCCACACAATGCCAAAATCAATTGGAAAGCTAGAAAGAAGCAAAACATCTAAAATTACTATGACAATATGCAAGAAGAAAACAAGAAACAAACTGAATTGAGATCCGAGAAAATCCAATTGTTAGACAAACTCAATTGAGGTTAGAGAAAAAAAACAACTCTCAACACAAGCCAAGGAATATCAGAATGAGATTTTGGAAGCACTTATTTTGTTGTGCATTTCTTAAACATAAAATTCTCAAACAAAAAGAGCCCAAAGGTTCTTAGTGTCAGGTTTCAAGATTTAGTAATGTCTAGTTGTGTTATGCCTAAATATAATCTATTATATTGGCAATGGATGCCTTGATGTTCAAAGTTGTTTATATGGTTCTATGATGTTTGGGTGCAACATGATTAACTTCCTAAGAGGTTTATCTAGTCATATTTTTTGATATATTGCTTGAGTTATGCATGGCACTCAAGTCTCAGTTCATGTGAGTGATGTGTAAAATGCATTTATTAATTTTTCCCTCTGGTTAATTTAAGAACTTATTTATCTAAACACCAAATTAGGTCAAATCCAAATATCTCCAACTACTAGCGAGTCATACAAATGTAGTGTATTTGGTGCACACAACTAAGAACATGAGAGTGGAGAGGTTATGTGTGAGCTCATGCGGATACATTGATTATATTTAGCTTGGCAATCAAGTTTGGAAGCAGCCTTGGCAGGTAACATATGTAGTTTCATCACTTCATTTCTTGAAATAAAATTTAAAGTGATGGTTTTATGTAGGGTTTTATATATGCCTGGTACACATCTTGGTTAAATAGAATTGTTGTTTGTACATGGTTTTCACTTTACAGGCTCCGACTGCTGAGGCACTTTCTTTAGATAGACAACATCTCTTCGAGGCATTATGTCAAACAATTTTTGTGCCTTGTCTAGGCTTCCACATTCTGCATACACATCTACCAAGAAAGTTGTAACTACAACATCTGACAAAAGTTCTCTATCCATTATGCTTTGATGGATGTCCTTACTCTATTCCAAAGTTCCCATTTTGACATAGGCAGGGAGGATGCTGGTAAAAGTTGTGGAATTTGGATTTACAGTTGCCAGTTGCATTTGCTTCCACATTTTGCTTACATGTCTACCAAGGCAATTGTAACTATAACATCTAACAAAAATTTTGCCTTCTTTTGTCCTTTGATATATGTCCATGCCCTATTCCAAAGCTCCCATTTTGGCATGGGCAAGTAGGATTCTGGTAAAAGTTGTGGAATTTGGCTTTACAACTGCCACTTGCATTTGCTTGAAAGTTTGTAAAGCCTTTTTAAAAAATCCAATTTGTGCATACCCTGCAATCATGGCAATCCATGAGACCACATTTCTTTGAAGCATTTTGTGAAACAATTCTCTGCCTTGTCTATGCTTCCACATTTTGCATACATGTCTACTAGAGCATTTCCAACTATAATATCTAACAAAACCCCCCCTTCCATTATGTGTTGATGGATGTCCATACCCTGTTCCAAAGCACCCATTTTGACATAGGCAAGGAGTATGATGGCAAAGGTTATGGAATTTGGCTCTACACCTACCAATTGCATAGTTTTCGCCCCCCAAGAAATTTTAGTCACGTCACATGGCTTATGTTTTATGTTGTTGGTGAATCAAGTGATACTTGTCCACTGCCTAGGTTAGTAAACAAAAATCAAACTTGCAACTTGTCATACTAGACTATAGCTAGAGAGCTTCTCTAATTTATCAAAAGATAGAGTAGCAGTTCCTACAATGTGAGCTAAATAGACTGATGCATACTGTACCACCTAAAAACAAACGATTTTTCCACTTGAAAGAGTTATACATGCATTTCAGAAAGTCTAAGACTAAGTTATATTATGATTTCATATTTTAGCCATGGAAATCTGGATTATTTTTTAACTGTTGCTTTTTGTGGTTAAATTTACTTTTACAAAAACTATCATTATGTCATCTTCATGTATGATTTTGCAGAAAAGAAAAGGTGGGGACTACCTCCCTGCTTGCTTGACAGTCACATATGTAGGTCAAGCTTTGTGTTGCCACTGGATAATGCTTTACACATTACGGGACTAAAATATAATTTGTTAGTATCACTTGCATGCTTGTTTAATCAAGTGGTGAAAACATGGCACTTTGAACAAAGATAACCTAGATTTATAAGTTTAATCTCTGTCATAATTTGGGAAACAAAATTATTTTGCATATTTTTCTAGTAAATGAGGTGCATCTGTATAAAATTGACCTGGTTTAGGCATGAAAGCTTGAAAATCATTTATAAATTTAATATATTGGCATTAGAGTTTTTTGTTGCTTCATATTCTTTGTCATGGTTGTAGTCTTGTAGACTTTGCATTTGCTTTTATCAAATGCCTGTTGCCAAACATTCACTTCAGTTGGAAATCAAAATATTTGGCGATAATGGCATTGCTCAATGGTTTTTTGGCTAATGATCATGTGCTTGCATTAAAAAAAGCCATAATTAAATTGATACCAGTTTCAAACCCACAAAAATATTACAATATGGTGCAGAGACCAACATAGTTAATTTTGACTTGTATGCTCACTAGGAGCCTTAAATTTTTTATTTTGTGCTCATTTTGAGCCTAGGTGGAGTCATGTATTAGTTTATTATTGTAATAAGGTCTGAGTCAGACCACTCTCTTTATTTTAGAAACCACTCCCTCTATTCTAGAAGTCAAACTAGTAGTGGAACTCCAAATAGCATGTGCTATGTTTAGAAAAAACAGTAATAAGGCTAAAATTAGTGAAATTAGTCAGAAATTAGTAATCCTTTTTGTCTTTTGGATAGAAAAAGAATCTTGCATGATGTGAAGAGATGAATTACATTATATTTATCCCATTTATCTCGTGGGAAGAGATGTATTGAAGTGGGAAAAGAGAAAATACAGAAAAGAAGATTGTTTGCTACTTTTTACTGTGAAATCTGATGTTCTTTGCTACAGTACTCGCCCGTACAGCCATTTCAAGGGATCTCATGTTTTGGATGATGTAAATACATGTTTTACCTTTCATTTAAATCATATTAGGTGCCTTGATATTGCAGGAGGAGGGAGAACAATTCGCTATCCCAATTTTGTTGTTTTGAAGAGGGTTTGGTAGGGTTTAAGGAGAATGATGGGGTTCTGACCCAAATCTTTGTGTTAGAGCCCCAAAATGGATTTGTTAGGTCTATTTAGGTGTCTTTTACAATGGGTTTTGTGTGCAGGTGTAGGGGAGCAGTCTAAGACAAGATTTGGTGAAGAAATGGCTTGATATCTCTATGTATTAAGCCATTAGTGATAGCTAGAGGAAGATTGAGTTAGAAAACTAGTTGGAAATGCCCAAGGAGGCCCAAAACCTATTGAATCCATCCATTTGCAATCCATACTAAGTCTCAGAATTGGTTAGGAAGTTCTGGGTCACTCTGGTAGGGCACTTCCTTTGTAAACCTAGGGCTAATTGCCCCTTGGAACAGCAGGAACAATCATTTTTCAAGGCATGTGTTCCAAAACAAAGTACCTTACATGTCAAGTATGTTATAGAGGGCCTTAATGGGTATCTAAAAAGATAAAGAGTTTTGGGAGTTGTTTGGAAAGTTTAGGAGTTAAGCCCTCTGAACCTCATCTCTAGGGCTATAAGGAAAATAGGCCATTTGTGAAGGAACAGTGGGTAGGACAACTTGCTAGGCTAACTTATGAGTTTGGTAAGCTTCCATTGGTCAAAAGAACATGTCTCATGCCCTCCTTAAGTGTTGACAATCATCTCATACATCCAAACCAAGTTAGGCTCATGAATGGCGGTTGTAGGTGCCATTATGTGCAAGTTTGTTGTCCTTCCCTCCAAGATCAATCACTCAGGTTTGTGAGACTTGATAAGTCTTCCCTTATTTTTCATCACAATAGCAACCCATAAAACCAAAATGGGCCAGAGATAGAATGTCACTGAAAATTACCATTAAAGACACTACCCATAGAAAAGACAAACCATAGTATATAAGGATTTAAGGCTTGGATAAACCACCAAAACCTATAACATAGATAACTCTAACATGCATGTGATTAAAGCCCCATTGTTAGAAAAAAAAAATCTATATTTCAAATTAATATTGAATACAGTCAAATCCAAAAACTATATTTAGATTGTAAGTTATCCGTATAGATTTTGATTATATTTAATATAAAGTTATTCAGTGTTTGTTCAAGGAATTACATATTGATGTTCAAGCTTTCTTGTAGCTTCATTTGGTTTCCCTGCTAGTTTTTGCAAGCCTTCCACCATGGATATAGTATTGTGTTTCCAAAAGTCATTTAAGAATATCTGGGCATCATCCACACTTGGGAAATAAGGAGGCTTAGAATATATCTGAGTGAGAGCATTAGATGCACCTAAATGTGTTGTTCGATTCATTTCAACACCGCTCATGAGTGCAATTACCAACTATTGATATGAGAAGAAAAACCTCTTCACTACAGCTTTAATTGTCTGGAAGGCCAGTAGAAGATGAATAGTCCCACATGAGGTTTTGCTAATTGGGATTTCCCTTCTTGGGTGTCTATGAGAATGAAACAAGTGCAAGCCTGCTCCTTGAAGCTTAGGTCCACCCTTTGGATCAACCTCAACACCCATAACTTTTGGCACAATATTTATTAGTTCCTTGCATGCATCTGTAAGGCTTCTCAGAGTAGTAGATTTAAGGAAGTATGCACCTTTGAAGGTACTAGCGTTAGAAGCCCTGTTGATGGACAATTGGTGTTTAAGGCAAAGAAAGTCATCTAGATCCATCAACAGAAACAAATTCTAAATATCTATAAGCAATTTCCAAATCCTTTCAATTGTCGAGCAATCTTTGGATGCTCCTGTTGAATCGTCATGGTCTATCCTTTGATCTATTCTCTTCAACAGCAATTGGGCTACAAACAACCAGGCCTCAAAGATCTGATGGGTAGTGCAAAGCGTGTGTTCCTCTACATTTTGGAAGTGTGAGGATTGCTTGAAGGAATACAAATAGATTGGCTTACAAATCTTATCATATTCAAGAATAGGCTTTCCTGAAAGATTTGGTTCCACAAGGCCTAAAGTAAAAGAAGTTCTCTACCTATGAGCTTCAATTACAAGCCATATTCTAGAAACCATATGTTCAACCATTTTTCATGTACCCAAGCGAGGTAGTAAACTCTGTTCACTTACTCTGCTAACCATGGGTAAAGCCCCAAGCCTCTACCATACATCTTGGACAACTTTGGTAGCAAGAACACCATCACTTACAAATGGTTGAATTGTGGGGGCATCCTTATCACCTTCACAAATTATTGATATTAATTCAAGTCTTGAAGTAGTTAAGGATTCAAGTCTTGTTTTCCATTCTTATTTGTCAATGTAAGGCCTTGTGTCACACATGACTAATGAAATTAACTAGAAAGTCATTTCCAATGACTAAAAGGCTAGTTTTACCAGCAGCTTTGCAGGCCAAACATACCATTCTCTAAATTTTTAGTTTGTAGTAAGCTCTAATAGATTTAGATACTACTCATATGTTGCACACCCACTTGGAGATGCATCTATAAACTCTTTAGTTAAGGAAGAACAATTTTGTTGAAATACACCGGACAATTGAGAGGGGGGTGAATCAGTTGTCACAAAAACTTAGCTTCATATGAACATCAAACCATCAACAACTTAATTGCTTATAATTAGATTTAACCATGAAAGCATGAAACCATAAACTTAATCACAAACACACATCCACACAGTAGACACCAAAGTTTTTATGTGGAAAACCCTAAAAAGGAAAAACAACAGTGGGTGTTAGCCCACAGAAATATGAGTTATAACAATATGGAAAATCAAAGGCTCACTGCCTACAGGGCTCACTACCTGAATTGCTCACTACAAAGAACGATTCACTGCCAAAGGGTGGCTCACTACCAAAGTGGTGAACTGATTAAGTAACATCTACTCCATGCCAAAATTCAGTTCCATTGAAGCACAATATAACTTCTCTGATTTGCTCTTTCACACCTTCGCACTTATCTCTACATATTCACACTCACACACTTTTTCACAACTTTATTACATGCTCTTATACAATTCATCAACCTTGGAATGTACATCAAGGTCAGCAATACATTCAACAACCATTGGAACATTCTCCAAGGTCGGCATTATAAAACATATACAGAAATAGGTCTAGACCTATTACAAAATTTAGCTAAGGAAAGATGTAGAGAAGTATGATGAACACGCCACGCCTTAGCTGGGACTCAAATGTAATCCTCCACGCCACAACACGCTTCTACAATCTTCAATGCATCTCCGCAAATAGTGAAAACAACCAAGTCGGCCAAGACTGGAGTTAACACTAGGTTTTCTAAGAACATTATTCTTTCACGATCCACACTTCTCTTTGTGGACCAATCCAAAGGTAGGAACACGATTAGGAGACATCCACAAGCACATTGTAATCACCAGGAACAACTACATAATCTCTAACCACTCTGTCAACAAGATCCTTCAAACCGGAGCATAAGAACAACACTGTTAGCTACTATCGTAAAGAAATGATAGCTTGCGGACTGCCAAATCACGAACCATTGGAATTGAAGGCAATTAACATTATCTCAGACTTATCTATAGAACCATAGATCAAAATACTTCAATGCGGAGGAATGCAGAGGAATGCAGAGCATAACACTTTCTCCCTGTCTTTGCCAAACATATAGAAAAAAGATGTTTTCACTCTGGTGAACATAACTCACTCATTTCTTCATACCGGAGACTCAAACTCGGAACATAGCATCTTTAGATGGACTTCTAAATAACTTCCAATCTGTAGACAAAGACATTCATTCTACAGAAAATGTGGAGCATTCTTCTGGACTGTTCTTCTGTATGCAATACACTGTTTCCACTACAACTCACTGTTTCTACCGGAGAAGCTAATTTTCTCAATATCCTCAACATCAAGACTACTTACATATGTAAATACAAAGCATCTTACTATTACAAGCAAACAACAAGATAGGAGCACAGTTGACACCAATGACAACACAAATATGTTGACATCAATGACAACACCGATTAGGCACATACTTGCAACAATCTCCCCCTTTGTCATTGATGGCAACATATGATGTGAAAAACTGTAAAGACCATCAAGACACGAATCTCCCCCTTCCTCTTTACACATTTGCACTTCTTTTCTGCTTCTGAGTTTTTCACATAATTTCTCTCCCCCTTTGACATCAATGGCAAAGGGCACATACTTGCACTCTGTTGCTCTGATCAAATTTGAACTTCTACAACCAACTCTTTTGTCATCATTCAGCTACTCCCCCTGAGAGGTAGCTCTCAGAACATCAATCCAGATCAAAGAATAAATCTTTGGGCACCACTGGACTGATGCATTCGTTTGCATTTTAGTTCAGAGCTGAAGGGGTAATGACCCCTAATTTTTCCCTATGATACTCAAAAGTATCCTTAGGCAGAGGCTTAGTGAAGATATCTGCAATCTGATCCTTGGTGGGGACATATTCAAACTTAACTTCATTCTCTGTCACCTTTCTCCCTCAAAAAGTGATACCTTATAGATATATGCTTTGTTCTTGAGTGTATCACTAAATTCTTGGAAATATTTATGGCACTTGTATTGTCACACAGGATTGCAATTAGATCTTCATAAACAACTCTTATATCCTTCAAAGTTTGCTTCATCCATAACATGCTGTTGCAATATACTCTACTTCTAATGTTGGTAAAGAGATTGAATCTTGCTTCTTGCTCAATTATGAAACCAATCTATTTCCCAAAAAGAAGGCACCTCCACTTGTACTTTTCCTATCATCAACATCTCTAGCCTAATCAACATCTGTATAAGCACTACTTCTTAGTGTGTTCTTCTGCAACCCTAGTTCTTGTCAACCACCAATGGTTTGGTCTTCAGTGTGATACAAGTCCTATGAGACTTAAAAATCCTTTCCAGAGCTTCTTCATCCGGCACTTTCTTTCCTTTTTCTTCATTGCTTCATGAAGACACAACTGGTTCATATCCATTCTCCTCAGAGTTCATTAGGTACTATCAATCATCATGAAAACTTGCTCTGTAATGAGAACAATTTTGTTCTATCAATCCAGACTTTTTGCACAATTCTTCTTTTATCCTTCTCAAATACAGTTGCAATCCTAACTTAGAGTTTTGTTGTTGATCCTTGACCATGTCTCCTTATGTTGAGTTAGTAGCATCAATCTTTTGATCGGGGAGGAAAGATTTTCAATAGGGCTCCCCCTGAGCTAGAGATCCTATTTTACTTCCCGGAGGAAATATCTACACCAGAAGCTGGTGCAGACCTACCCTTGACTTCAATCATATCTTTCTTGATTCAGATCTTGTCCATTTCTTTCTTAGTTTCAACTGTATCAACTTTTTTCTTTCCCTTATCATTTTTTTGCTCAATTTTCCTTTTTTAAGGATAGTAGTTTCTTTTCACATCCTTTCTTCTACAGAATTTTGCCATATGTCCAAGTTTGTTGCAATTATAGCACACAATACTTCCTTGTCCTTGATTCCTCTCATTCATTTTGGATCTGCATTGGTTGGCTTTGTGTCCAAGTCCATTATATTTATGACAATACCCATTAAAGGAGTTTACCATTATGTATTCATTTGTTTTATGACCAAACCTTTTGCATGCAAAGCCCTTTTCATTGAGAGATAGAGTCTTCCTTCTACTGTTGAAGCCATTTCTTGTCATACTCCTACATTCACTTGCTATGTGACCAGTTCTTTTACAGTTGAAACAATGACCAGAGAAAGATGAAACATCTTGATTCATTCTACTTCTACATTGAGTAGCCCTGTGACCAAATTTAATACAAGAATAACAATAGCCATTGAAAGATGGATATCTTTGTGTATTTGGTTACCTCACCGAAGATCTTCTTGATTTGTCCCTTAGGTCTTGAGTCGGTTTGCCTTTGACCTCATAAATCTTTTCTTGATCTATGCTAGAGCTTTCATCCTTTTCAGGTCGTATATTGTTTGTGTCATCAGGATCTTTCTAACTTGCTTCAGCCATTAGTCTATCAACTCTGGTTGCACTTATACTAAGTTTGTCTTGTTGAACCCATGCATGTCTCAGATCAGCTTTCAGATCCACAACTTCTTCTTCAAGCTTTAAGCAATCATTTGTTTTGTTTTTCAAGCATTCTTCATTTTTTTCTTTTTCCTCATTTGCCAACTTCAAATCTTTACTACTTTCCTCAAGTCTTTGCATAAGCTCCTTGATTTGTCTTTTTAACTCTTTGATGCATTCATTTGCTTCTATTGTGTTTACTTTTGAAATTATGTTTTCTTCTTCAGATTTTCAAGATTAATTTTGGATTCTCCAGTGGACAGATATTGATCTTGAGAGGAATTTATATTGTTGTAGGCTTCAGACATAGATTTAGATTTAGCATTGGCAATCAAACACCAATTCATTTGTCCTTTTACTTCATACTGGAAGTCTTTCTCCATTTTCTTCTCTTCAGTATCATCCTCTTCTTTGGTGAATACCTTTTCCTTTCTTGTATTGTAAGACAACCTATTGATTTCAGAATACTTCTATATGTCCTCATCAACCTTGATATTTGCACTCTTAATGATCTTTTTCAGTCTTTTATTGTAACATCGATAGGCCTTAATCATAGTAGAATATCCAAGGAAAGTCCCTTCATCATACTTAGCATCAAACTCACCTAGCTCTTCTTCTCTTTTGATATAACATTTGCTTCCAAAAACTTTGAAATATTTTACCGAAGGTATTCTTCCATACCACAATTCATAAGGATTTTTAGTATCGTTACCTCTGACTTCAACTCTATTTTGAATATAGACAACAGTATGTATAGCTTCTTTCCAATATGCTTCCGGTAGGTCAGCTTCTTCTATCATAGTCTTTGCAGCTTCTTGAATAGACTTGCTCATTATTTCCATCACTCTATTCACTCTGGATAGCTATCTATTTATTTCATGAGTCTCACACAACATATTGAATTTTTCAAAGGTAAACTCTTCTCCTCTATCAGACTTTAGACATCTGATTTTCACATTTAACTCATCTTCAACCATTGTTTTGAAGGCTTTGGATGCATCTGGAGCTTCTAATCTTTCTTTGAGAAAACTAACCCAAGTCATTCTAGAATAATCATCAACAAAGAACATAAAGTACCTGTCATCTTGGAGACTTTTTACTCTTGTAGGTCCACAAAGGTTTGTATGAACCAATTCCATCAGTCCAGATGAGGTTCTTTCTTCATCCCATAGACTTCCTCTTGCTTGGTTCTCAACTTGACACTTATTGCAGGTGATGTTGCTAAAATGTATCCTCTCTGGCAAATCTTTCACAACTTGAGCTGAGGTTATCCTTGCTAGATCATTAGGATCGATGTGACACAATTTCCTATGCCAAAGCCAATTTTCTTGATTGTGAGATATAGAGCAGATGATGTTGCCTTCTCTAAGGTGATAAAGATTTCCCTCTACCCTTTTTCCACCAGCTATTACAGGTCCAAATTTATCTCTGATTTCAAAGGTATCATTCTGAAAGATGAAACTGTATCCTTCTCTGCACAATTGTCCAATGCTCAGGAGATTTTGTCTTAGACTTTCAACATAGAGGACATTATCTGTATGTTGTCTTCCATCAAAACTGATTGAACCTTTACCACATATTTTAGCAATATGGTCATCTCCAAATCTCACTAATTCTTCTTCATTCTTCACAAAATTAATAAACTTGTCTTTATCACTAGTCATATGATTTGAGCAGCTACTATCAATAACCCAATAGTTCTTTATATCTTCGTTGTCAATACTTACCTCTAGATCAAAACTTTCATCCTTTTTGCAGTTGTCATCCTTTGAATTAAACCAATAGTCATCATCTTCATCGTCTTTAACATCATAAAATGTTTTCTTGGACTTTATGCTTTTGCCTTTTTCATCATAATTTTTTGAGTTTCTTTTTGGACATCTCAATGCATAGTGTCTAGCTTCACCAAACTTGAAACACTTGAAAAATAATTCATCCTTGTGTGGCATCCCAGATCAACCTCAAGATGTTAGGCTTATCTCCGAGGAACTTGGCTCTGATACCAATTGTTGAAATACATCAGACAACTGAGAGGGGGGGGTGAATCAGTTGCCACAAAAACTTAGCTTCATATGAATATCAAACCATCAACAACTTAATTGCTTATAATTAGATTTAACCATGAAAGCATGAAACCATAAATTTAATCACAAACAGATATCCACACAGTAGACACCAGATTTTTTACGTGGAAAACCCTAGAAGGGAAAAACCATGGCGGGTGTTAGCCCACAGAAATATATGAGTTATAACAATACCAAAAATTAGAGGCTCACTGCCTACAGGGCTCACTGCCGAAATTGCTCAATGCAAAGAATAGATCACTACCAAAGTGGTGAACTGATTAAGTAGCATCTACTCCATGCCAGAATTCAGTTCCATTGAAGCACAATATAACTTCTATTCTCTGCTCTTTCACACCTTCACACTTATCTCTACACATTCACACTCACACACTTTTTTGCAACTTTATTACATACTTTTATACAATTCATCAACCTTGGAATGTACATCAAGGTCGGCAATACATTCATCAACCATTGGAACATTCTCCAAGGTCGGCATTACAAAACATATACAGAAATAAGTCTAGACCTATTACAAAATTTAGCTAAGGAAAGATGTAGAGAAGTATGATGAACACACCACGCCTTAGCTGGGACTCAAATGCAATCCTCCACGCCACAACACGCTTCTACAATCTTCAATGCATCTCCACAAATAGTGAAAGCAACCAAGTCGGCCAAGACTGGAGTTAACACTAGGTTTTCTAAGAACATTCTTCTTTCACGATCCACACTTCTCTTTGTAGACCAATCCAAAGGTAGGAACATGATGAGAAGACATCCACAAGCACATTGTAATCACCAAGAACAATTGCACGATCCCTAACCACTTTGTCAACAAGATCCTTCAAACTGGAGCACAAGAACAATATTGTCGGCTACTGTCATAAAGAAAGGATAGCTTACAGACTGCCAAATCACGAACCATTGGAGTTGAAGGCACTTAACATTATCTCAAACTTATCTCTATAACTACAGATCAAAATATAATGTGGAGGAATGTGGAGCATAACACTTTCTCCCTGTCTTTGTCGAACATAGAGGAAAAAGTTATTTTCGCTCTGGTGAACATAACTCACTCATTTCTTCAGAACGGAGACTCAAACTCGAAACATAGCATCTTCAGATGGACTTCTAAATAACTTCCAATCCACAAACAAAGATATTCATTCTACAGAAAATGCAGAGCATTCTTCTGGACTGTTCTTCTGTATGTAATACATTGTTTCCACTGCAACTCACTGTTTCTACCGGAGAAGCTAATTTTCTCAATATCCTCAACATCAAGACTATTTACATAAGTAAATACAAAGCATCTTACTCATTACAAGAAAACAACAAGATAGGAGCACAGTTGACACCAATGAAAACACAGATATGTTGACATCAATGACAACACTGATTAGGCACATACTTGCAACAAATTTATGGGACCTGAAGAAGATAACATTATGTCGTAACCCATTTCATAACTATCCTTCATCACTTCCATTGTGTTACTACTACACCTTATTAGAATGTCTAGTAGCATTGCTCATGGTCTGTTCTATTTTTATTGCATTATTCTTTAAACTATTTTCAACCTATTTGATCAGATTTTGTTATTATATTCATCTTTTGCCATTTGAGTTGAGTGCAAAGATATATCCAACATCGCTCACAAGTTGATTCTTGTTTCTAGATTCAGGTAGAACTTTTACAAAATTATGAGAATGTTTTTTATCACCATTTGCACACAAGTAGCTAATTCGGTTCATAGTCTAATTCAAATATGCTTCTCTTACAAGAAGCTTAAGATTTCAAGAAAAATATATATGTAATATAGTCTTAAAATAATATTTGTTTTAAACATGTCTTCCTCGTAGTTGACAAAGCAATCAAAGAGTTTTGTGCAGGATCAAGCAATGTTTTTGCCAACCTAGGTTAAGCAAAATGTTTATGTACCCAAAGCAGATATATCTTTTTCTTTGAGTTTGCAGCGTTAGGCAGGGACTCTAGCTACAACACAAACCTTGTTCCTTGTGTTCCTTCACAAAGACCATGCACACCATGAACAGCCACACAAAAAGACAAGGCAACGCATACATGTTGAACTTGACACTTATCTTCTATCCTTTTACACTAATATTTCATGGAGAAACTACACTTGCACCTTCATCGTTATATCTGCACTATAACATCCCAATTAGAATATTAAATAAATAAATACAAAAATCCCATTTCTCTCTTTTTTTTAAGAGCATAAATCCAACAATAATATATTTGCAATTTCCAAAGTTTAATAGATAATTTCAATTTATGGTCGCTCCACATGCGACTTACAAATTTTACATATTTGTCAAGTATAAATATAAATGGTCACTTTCCTTGCGACTACAACATGTTTCAATTTCTATTTACATAATAAGTAATGTTTCTTGTTCACAAGTCTTCGATAGTCAACTACAGGAGAGAGAGAGCATCACCCTAGTGTTTTTCCTCCAACCACAGACTAGTGTTCCCCCGCACACCTTCCTTCTGGAAGTGGCCCTTCCCTTCACGAGGGTATAGATAATGAGAATCAACTGATTCTTTATGCCATTTGAGAACTAGTGAAGTGTCCTAGCTAATAACAATTAGGCTTACAACTCTAGTCTAGCTCTAGCTATGTATAACCCACTCTGACTATTCAGTTATCTGGTACATAGTGAACCGACAATGCAAGCAATGACTTTTGCATTACTTTGGCCAAAGTTTCATATAAATAAAGTCGTATGTTCACTCACTCTTTTCTCAACTTGGAGACAACATTCTTATAATTCAATAAATAATATTATATATCAACACACTTTGACTTGTTTATTCAATATCAGTCTTAAAGATATAAAATATACCCTTTTCTATTAGTCAACTAGACAAGTATAGGGTGAGAGCTTAAGTGACTTAAGAAGCATACATTGAGCCCCTCTTTGCATCCTTGCAATCATGGGTCTATGACAACCCATCATCTACTCAATGGCTTGTCAACCCATTTCTGTGCTCATCAATAAATTTAGTATTCTTTCATAATGATATGCAAGATTTCGACATTATGCCATTGGTTTGATGATTAAAGACTATCTGTCTTAGTTTAGGAATATATTTGACTTCTAACTTGTTGAATAAAAACAATAACTTCATAATCCTTCATATTGGATACATTTTATCCTGTAATTCAAAAGAGAATTCCAAATAATAAATACTCTCATTCTCAGTGCATAACTATAGAAAATTGACCTTTCATTGCCATATTGAATGTATTACATGATAATCTTGTGGCTATAATTCTTAGCCTAGATTTGGATAAATAATAATCCTTTTAAAACTAGGATAAACATAGTTTTTTTTATAACTCTTAGTTACCTAAAAGGATACATCTATAGCAAACTAAATTCTTTAGCATATTAATAGAATAAGAAGTCTAAATATCAAGTGCTTTTAAACATAGACATCAACTAATATCTAGCTTTAAGCTTTTAATAACATTTGGTAATGATACCTATATTTTTAGTTAGCTACGACTCTTAGATAAGATACTATGATAACATAGTGTTGTTACTTCGGTTTTACACAAGAAATAAGACTCTCGATCTGTTGCAGTTTACTAAAGAACAAGACAAAATTGAATGACTTATACTGACCTTTACTCAGGTCAACTAAGCATACTAGCATTCGGCCTTATTCAGGTCAACTAAATCAAAGCATAGCTAGTAAATATTGTTCGGCCAATACATACAGTCAACCTTTATGTTTTCTACAGGATTTGTTTAAGAATAACCTTAAATGGTTTATATACACATAATAGCCATTCAGCTTGACAATCACAGTCATATGACTATGTCACAAACCGTATACTTGTTTTTTATTCGCAGCAAAGGATAACATATATTTATCATAATCTTTATATACAATACTCTCCACTTCTAATAGGTATTCATAGATAAGACAAATCTTGTTTGACATTCAATATACGGTATAAATATGCAGACAGAAGTCTCTGTCGAAGGTATATCAATAGTAATGCAAATCTTAATATAGTCTACTATGATAACATGCAAAATATTCGGCCTCTTATGACACACACAATAGGTTTTATCTATAAACCTTTATCTATTTTCTTCTCATTGATATAAGCTTGCATTATCAAACTATTTATGCAATATATTATGGATGGTGAGCTTACCTGTAATGTTAAACAAGAAGAATCAAGACTAAGCTTTCATTTCCTTCTTCTTGCTTCTCCAATACAGAGATCCACCACGCTTCTTTACTTTCTTCACCTTACTATATGCAAGAGAGAATACTATTTTATCTTCTCTCCCCCACTACCATCAGTTATGCAACCGCATAATTAATATCTTCCCTCTATTCCCTCAGCCATCCGTGGCCTCACATGCTGAAAAGGGGAGTATGGAGCTACTGCTCCTCCCCGCTCCTCCAAGCATCTAGGGAGAAATACGATGGAAGTCTATCTACCATAGGCTTTACTCTTTCTCAAACTAGACGTTATTTTTAACCATAACTAAGCTTAAAATAATAATTTAAAATAAACAATAGTACACCTACTTTATAGATGTCACTAATGCGTTCTTTCGAATGCTATAATTATGCTTATTCACGAGCACAATTATCAATGATGGAATCTTACAAAGTTGACTTAGACCTTAACAACAAATTTGGACTTGTCTAGTCGATTACTCACGTCAACTCGGCATTCAAAGGCATACACTACCTTACTAATTGTCAATGTAGAAGATTAATCCATAGACATGACAACAACAATATAAATCAAGTATGGAATGATCACAATGTTTAAAATATTACCGAGGCGACCAACTACATAAAGAATAAGACTTACTCCAAAACTGACTTAACTTCTAATGTGAGTGTGTGTATGTATTCCCATATAACACAAGGATCATTGTATTCATGTGATCTAGCACCCTCTCCATGGTGATACTCTCTCTCTCTCCTCTTCTTGGAGGGGGAAAACAATGTTCCTGCATCCACCAAGTAGTCACACAATGGTAGTTAGTCCATCACATTATTTAATCACGTGGATGGTAATGATGTTATAAACAATCATTCTTATAAAAATAATATAATTCAAATACATTTTATATTCTAACATAACATTACTTTCCTCATATTAATTTCACTTACTATCCATCTATCCTCTTGAAATAAAATGATAAGTATGTTAGTTTAAAAATAAGGTGTGACATGCACTTATATAACATATAACACATCCAATTCACATAAGATATGTTAGGCCATTGGGCCATAGTGAGGGTGTAGATGACTAGCTAAAGTGGTTCCCATGGACCTGTTAAGGCGATTGTTGGTCTCTTGCATTGTAATGAAATTAAATGAAAGGAAAGATTTTAATAATGTCCACAAGGCCAAAGCAACTTATGGGACTAAGAGCAACACACAGTCCTGCTGAGAAACAAAGCACCAAAGCCTTATAAAGTTTGTAATCTCCTCTTGAGATTAGATCTTCTACAGTGAATTTTGATCAAGAAGTTTGCATTTTTGCCCAACTTTACCTCCTCAAACAAGGTGCTTAAATTGCCAATTTCAAGGTGTTTTCATAATTGGTACATATGTCGTTGTAAGCTGAGCACTTCATGATGAAGTGTCATTCTGTCTCCACCACTCCCTTGTTACAAATAGGCATATTCTCTTTTTCCACTCCTCTTTAGGTACCAACCATCTATCAATTTCACATCTAAGATGATGTGTGCTAGTCCTTAATTAGGCTATCAACATTTTTGCTTTCCACTTAATATTCGCTCCTATGTAGGTTTTATCCTCATGGTCCCATGTGAGGTTAAATTCTTTGATATAGTAAGCTTTTTTTCATCTAGTTTGTTTTGTCCACATGATGGTCCTAAAATTTTCTCTTACAAACCTTTTTATTTCTTCATTAGTATTTGGACATTCCTGCATATTAATGTCCCAATTCTTTATCCATTTGTCATTTTGTTTCATCCATGTGTTATTTCTTATAGTTAGCTCCTCCTCCATAATTAGCCTAGGCCAACAATGGTTCTCCATATTTTGAGTCTTCTTTAGATAATTTAATACCCAAACCATCGTCAATGATTCTAAAGGGAAAGTATTTGTTTCAGCCAATAAAATCTCGTATGGAACAATAGTCTTAATTTTGAGACTGCTTATGATTAGATGTTTTTGGATTCTTTCTACCTGCCTCCATTTCTAATCTAATATGTTGCTGCCCCAAATTTCACGCCATAAAGAATCACTAGAGTAACAAGTCGATCAAAAAGCATTCTCTTGGTTTTACAATACTATAATTCTGCATTCCTACACCTATTTTGAAGAGAGTATAATGCTTTCCAACCCCCTTGAATTATTTTTGCTCTACATGTTTCCCAACTGAGCTTGTTATGGATATCACGTCTAAGGTATTTATACTCATCTACTACTTCCAACAGGTTGCCTTCAAAAATAAAGTTAATTTGCTTCTTTTTTCTCCACAATGAGAAGATAATTACTTTAGTTTTTCTAGTGTTCACTTGCATTCTGACGTCCTGACAAAAGGTTTCAAGTGCCCTCAAGTGTTCTCTCAGACTATGAGCTATTTTAGCAATTAATATGAGATCATCTGCATATAAAAGTAACTTTATTACGTACTTAGCTAGTTGAACTCCCTCCCCACCAACCTTGTTTATCCACTCTTCTAACTTATCAACGTATAGTCCAAAAAAAGTTGGGGAAAGTGGGAAACCTTGTTTGATGCCAATATTGCTACCAAAGCACTCTGACATTCCATCATTGGTTCTAATTTTAGCCTTGACTTGTTCATAAAGCATATGGACTGCTACTCTAAACACATGTCAAACTCCAAGTTCCTCCATCCTATTCCAAAGTTTGTCATGGGCTACCGTGTCAAAGGCTTTTTAAAGTATACAAAGTAGCAAAAAGCCTCGTCACCTTGGGTGTTCCATATTTTTTGATCAAGAACTTAAGGGTAACACCATGATCAATAGTGGAATGTTTCCATCTAAAGCCAACCTATCCCTTAACTCTTTTTCCCTCTTTCTCTACCCAACTACTAATTCTGTGTTCAACCATGCTTCCAAAAAGTCTTCCAATGAGGGGATTAAACATAATAGTGTCGTAATTTGGTGGATTATTGGTATCATCACTTTTGTAGAGAGGAATAACAACACTAGTCATCCAATCTTCTAGGAAGCCCTCTTGAATGACATTATTGAAGATACACTTGATACGAGGTGTAAGGACCTATATACCCCATTTTAAATGATCTACTTATAGCCCATCAATATCTTGTGCTTTCCCTCACGCCAACCTTTTTATGCCCTAATTGATATCGTCAATGGTGAAAAGTTCAATAGTTGCATTGATTACCAAGGGTCTATGTTTATCCTGGTCATGCTCATATAGAAACTATGCATAATAAAGCCATTGGTAACCTTTGATATTATTTTCTGTTTGTTTTCTCTTTTGTTGGAGTTCCTTCCAAAAGATTTTGGGGTTGTGTTTTCCAAGAGCAATCAACTCCTCTCTTCTTGTGTTCAAATACTTTTCTTTTTTACACCGTAACAATTTTTCATATTATTTATTATTTTATTTGTCCTTCCTATATTCTTGCAAATTTCTTTTTGCTACCTTGCACTTGTCGTCAAACCAAGGATTTGCCAGAAAATTATTTTTTGTTCCTCGCTTGGATTTGGCCCTCTTACACCCACTTAAAGCCTTGTGCATTAGGGGAATCAACATATTTTTGCTTATAGGGTAGTTCTCTATGCAAGTTTTATTACTCTCATACTCCCTAAAACGTCCTTTGAGGGAAACTCTGAAGAGTTTATGATTTTCTTGAGTCATGAGAATTTTACCTTGTGAAGGTGCCTTCTTTTGGTTGGAGTGGAATTGTTCCCCTTGTTGCTTGTTTATGTTAATGTCTATCTTTACATATATTGGAGTATGATCTGATTTTGACTCGATTGGATAGTTGCCAACCACTAACTCCATTAGCCTCGAGGTATAATTCTATGAGAAAATAACATAGTCCACTACACTTTGCCTATTGTAGGTTTTGCAAGTGATGTTGCTTGATTTTGGCCACACCTTCATACTATTGCGTATGACCATGTTGTATAAACTACATAGTCCCAATAGTTCTACCTCGTAGTGTGTAACATTTGCTTTACTATCTTATGAGATCCTTTCCCAAAGTCGATTGCTCTCTTCCTCCAACAATAATTGGTTACCTTTCTCTTTGTATTTGCTTTTCAAATTAAGGGCTTGGATGTTTGTTGTCCTTGTATTAAAGTCACTTATTATTAATACTCCCACCATGGTACTTGTTATCACCTAGAATTGCACCCTGATTGAAGCTTGTTCAAGCATTCCAATGACACAATGGGACCAATCTCAAGGTGTCGGACCTTGCAGATGAGATCAGACCTCCAGAGAAGGTTGATTCCTTGTTTTGAGCTTAAGGCTTAGAGAAAAAGCTAAATCTAATGCTAATGGTCACTAGGGAAAAGAGGAAGAAGGAGACTAGAGTTAAAAGGGAGGTGGTGTACCAAGAAGTGTTCAGTTGGGACTGACACAACACAACAATGATCTCAAATATTGATATGGATTCACACAGAATTATAACTTTAATAGAGGTTTGAGGTAAAAAATTGTAACTACAGGAGGGACGAATCATCCATAGAATAAGCCTGCAGAATTCAAGTAAACACAATATAGAAGTATAAGAGAGGTGAAATATCGGTCTATTATATTGATCATGAAGGATAAATAGCCATTACAAAGGAAGAAGAGCTCAATACAGACTAGAAAAGACATAGAATGACAACCTTCCCCTCATAATTGAACTAGAAATGAAGACAGAAAGGTCTAGAAGAGGACACACTCGATCAGATTCATATAGTTCTAGGAAATATCATGAGGTCATGATCAAACATTAAGTGCTTCAACCTGAATAAGGACCTAGTGACCAACCAACAAGAATACATCTCAAACATATGCATATATAGCTTTTTAGATCACACTGTAGCAGCCATGGAGGTGGGGAAGAGTGGTCAACCAAGAACATCAATTGCCCATGCTGCAATAACTTCATCTCTATGTCCTTGGTGTGTACCCACATGGCTCTTCCCTTGAAATCCACTGAAGAAGAGTATCTACCCATGCCTTGGGTATAAGAAATTCAATGCAAAGGAGATATAGGGGCATAGGGGGACAAGAAATTCATTTTCCATAAGCAATCAGACTCTAAAGAAGCGTTAATGGTAGCTAGGAAGGTCACTGAGCAATCTCATCATGTTAGGAATAGTAGGAAGAGCCAGGAAGGCAAAATAGGTCGGGCCCCAACCAATTGGGCTTCCTTCGATTGGGCCTTTGAAAGGTGAAGAAGGAAACCCCGATCAACAACGTATGAAAGAGAAATAGAGAAATCATCGGGTTTTGGAGATCTGGCCTTCACCATGCATTGTTCTTTTGAAAAGAAGAACCGCTCGATCCTCGACTCTGCAATACTTAGAAGAAATTATGAAACTTGGTGGGAATCGGACCTGAGATCTTATGCCTTCTGCCTTCTTTTGGGAAAGGAGAAGAAACTCCCAACCACTGACATCCAAATGACTTAGGCAAATTGAGAAACTCAGCGGACTTTGGCAGTCGGTCCTTCCACCTTCCAACTTCCAAAAGAAAAGAGGAAGAGAAACCTTCTGTTTGCCACCGCTCGCAACACTTAGAAACATTAGAACTCATCGAGATTCGATGATCAAACCTTCCATCTTCTACATGTCAAAAGAAAAAGAAGGAAGAGAGAAATCTTGACCCCCTACGCCTGAAACACCTAGGCAAATTTATGAATAACCAAGGTGGAGTTTGGAGCCAACAAGAATGGCATAGCGAAGAGGAAAACCCCAAACTCTAAAACTCTGAAAAGGCAAAAAATAGAAGGAAAACACTTAGGATTTTGGACTTAGCCATTTGGGGGGCTTTTTTCCTTGCACTTCAAAAGAGAAAACACTTAGAATTCTCACGGATCCTTGGGCTATTTGGCTTGAAGGCAAAATAGGACAACGATATTAAAAACATAAATGCCCTTTTTAAGTGATACATAAGAATCCTCCCAATCCAGGGTCCTTTTCTTATATGATTTTGAGCCTTTTGGAGTGAAGGAGCATGCAACCCATCTTATTGTTGCTTGATTTTCTATTATTTTTAGCCACATGTATTGCTTGTTTGGGTCTTCTTTCTCTACTTTTATAATTTTGCACCATGTTTCTTTGATTAGAACCACAACCCCACCATGCCCTTTGCCACTATCAGTCCTTTCATTCCAACTTAATAACTAAAAGTCTCAGCAACCAAGAATCACCAGTCAATGTTAAAATATAAAAGTACATGAGCATAGGGTAAAGTTTAACATTGAAACAAAATAGGGTATGTTGACCGAGATACAAAACATAAGCATTTAAATTTGAACCAATGACTTCGATGAGGCTCAGAAGGCATTAAAAACATGGAGACATAGAGCACACAGCTTTGACTAGATCCAGAAAAGCATTTTACAAGAATCCTCCATGAATATCACAAAGCAACCTAAGGCAATATTTTGAATGCAAAGCTTGAGATTAAACATACATATGCACATAGGCCTCTTGACACCATATAGACATGTTCAAAGTCTTAACAAGCTCAGATACACATGAATAAAAAGTTTCAAAACCAAACTTTAGCCATACACATGGACCCTAAAATGCACATTAATAGGTACTTAAAATAGAGGTAAAGACAACAAATATATATTAAGGTTCATCTGAACTTGTCATTTATTTTATTGTTTGGCCATGGATTTAATAAATATTTTGTTAAACTATGCATTAATATAATGGTGCAGGATAAATGAGCAAGATCCAACTATCAAGGATGAAATGTTGGGTTAAGTTGTTAGGTATTTAATAAGGTCATTTTAGCCTTGTGTTGGCATGTGTCCCTTTAGGCGAGTCTTCCTCAAATTGTTAGGATTAGTGTGTTATTCACTTGCAATTCTATTTCTAATGTTGTTTACTCTAAATACCTTCTAGAGAGTGTAACTTTTGATCTAAAGCTCCAATTTCAGCATAAATAAACAAATTGAAGATCACAACAAGTCAAACACATTAAACTAATAAAACATCAATTTGGAGATTGTTAAAACCCTCAAAAACCCCTTATAAAGTGAGAAAATCAACTCCAAAGTTTCATGGTTTAATTATTGAGAAACAAAAAGGGTGAGAGGTGGAAACCCTTAAGGAGGCTAGATCTTTGGGCTACAAATGAAAATTTAGAGATACTTGGGATATTATTGTAATGGTATTGAATAAGGAAGTCATGGTAAAAGGTCAATTGTGAGAGTTACATTGGGAAGAGTGGAGCATCTTTTTATTAGTTGATTTCCATCTTGGTTACATGTTCCAATGCATAGCTCGAGACCTATGGGTTTTTGCTTGTGGACTATGGTTTTGGTGGCCATTAGTTTACAGAAAGCACTTGGTGGTTTCATATTTCCTTTGTTTTATATATTGAGTGTATGAGGTAGAGATTTCATAATATTATGCAAGTCTAGTACTATTAAGTAGTCAGAATGTTGTTAGACTAAAGAAGATTAAATGGATTGTATTAGTGTAATCTTGTTCTTGAGATTAATATAAGCTCAATATTTCTTTGGTGGTGGAGTTTTTTCTTGAAAGGATTTCTCCATGTAAATCTAGTGTTATTTATTATTGTTGTTTTTATTTATACTTCTCCATGTTCTATTTGATGGTTTGATCACATGTACTAATTGGATTTGAGCACTATTTGTTTATACTTTCACTATATTTGTTTACCTTGTTCTCAACATTTGGTATTAGAGCTACGAATTGATTTTAGAAGGGGATTTCTTTCTTTCAATGTTATGAGTTTTTTTGTGGTTGTAATGAGAGTATTTTGTTCACTGGTTTTGTAGATCCAATTGTGGCTAGAGAAGCCATGACAAGCACATCTTGTTCAAAGATTGAGAAGCTCAATGAATTTGGATACGAGCTATGGAAACTAAAAATAGAGAATCTCTTAGAGGAAAGAGATCAATGCAGAGTTGTGATACAAAAAGAAAAGCATGAAATAATATTGAATGCAAACTAGATAAAGCTTAACAAGAAGGCTTGAGGAACAATATGGTTGTGTTTCTTTGATTCAATCAATCTAAATATTTCTAAGGAGACCATTACACACAATTTTTTAATAAGGTTAGGTGAAATCTACCAAACTAAGAGTATTATTTTTGATAAAGTCAACTAGAAAAGAGGGTCCATAACCCTGTTCAAAACAACCCATAGGGCAGAGCAAAAGCCTCACACAGGCCAGAAATAGTGCATTAACAACAAACTAACATCATAACATAGAGTAACCTAAAAACCCAACTGTTGTCACTTGGATTTGCACCCTGTGTTGGAGAGGTTTAACGGTCTTCAACAATCCAGTGAAACATTGAGATGACTTCCAAGTGTGGGACCTTTCAAGGAGGCCAAATCTCCAGAGAGAGGCTAGTTCCTTCGCTGAATAAGAGATTTAGCTATTCCTAAGACTAAACCTAATCTATCCACCATTGAGGAAAAGAGGAAGAGGGATAAAACTGTAAATTAATGGAGGTGATATACCAGGTTTGAATATGGAGCTCTCACTGAACTAAAAATGCACAAAATAAAGAAATACAACTGATCAACTTACACAGATCTCGCTGATTCTAACAGAGGTAAGAAGCAGAATAGAATTGTAAGGAACAAAGCATTCGCATACAAATCAATCCTAATTTACACAATGCTAAAAAAACAACATGAAGAGGTAAAACTGTCATGCCCACATTCCCCATGCGGTCACAACACGCAAACACGCGTGTTGTGTCCACATGCGACATGTGGTCATGATATGAACTGTCAAAAATTTTTCCTTACTAATCTGTATTTCCTCCTCGCACGCATAAGCGTGCTCGGAAGCATACGTTTAAGTCGTCTTTGTTACCCTTATTAACGGAAAGATTTCTCATACGTGTACATTGACTACACCAGACTTCCTATTCATGTTAAGAGGTCGTTGCTGATTAACAATCGGTTTGATTTGAAACGTTAAGTTTTACGGATTGCATATTGGCCCCTAAATTAGTTACCTCAGGTAACTTCAACTTGCCTTTTTTTTTTTTAAATTAAACATTTAAAGTACGATTACAATGTTCTTATAATATATTTATGTCAAATTTGGTATTCTCTTTAGAGATCTATATATTTTCTATTATTCTAACATTTTAAGGGTATATATATATATATATATATATTTTTGTATATATATATATATATATTTGTATATAATTGATAAAATTACATTTCAAAAGTACAACCAAGATAAGTTTTTATCTGCTTTGATATACATATATTCGTCGACCAACATTATTGTATTCCGTTATTACAAAACGTAATTTTATGTCTTTGATATATATATATATATATATATATATATATATATATATATATATTTATAGTCGATAAAACCCATCTAGAAAATATACCTATATATATACATATATATAAGTTTATATACTCATATATATATAACCAGAGCAAAAATAAATATACATTATAATATATATGTAGATATATATAACTTTATATATATATACATATACATATATATATATATATATATATATATATAATAATTATTACTCTTAATCATACATTTTCAATATGTTTGGTTTGAATAAAAACATGGATTACAACTATACTCCACTTACATTTCTTTCTTATAGTTTCATTAGAGAAACCCTAATTCGAAATTAAATATATGTATATATCACTCTATATATATACATATATATATATATATATAATATTATTAATCTTAATCATACATTTTTAATATATGTTTGATTTAAATAAGACATGGGTTACAACTATACTCCACTTACATTCCTTTCTTATAGAATTATTTGAGAAACCCTAATTCGAAATTCTTTTGTTGTTGACTTTTTTTTTTGGTGTGCAGGGCTACCAAGATGGCGGCGGTGTGGACGTCGGTCGCAGGGAGGCCGAAGAGGAAGGGCAGAGTGGAGTGGCGGAGTGGAGGTGGTGGTGTGGGCATCGGTCGCAGGGAGGCTAAAGAGGGACGAACGCGGCGGCAGAAGAGGGAACCGGCGGCGGAAACGGCTGAAGCGCAGGCCGCGAGGGGAGGAAACCGCAGGGGCGGCATGGCGGAGTTCCGCGGGCGGGGTGTGGGTGTTAGGTCACGGCGAGGGTGTGGGGAGGGGCGAAGCCCCACCCACAACCCACTCCGTGGGGTGTGGGTGGGGCTCCGCCCCTCCCCACACCCTTTTACTTAAGGCTTTCGGTGGGGGTTTAACCCCCACCCTGTAACATGTAACATTTCGACTGTGTAAACAGCGAACTCTCTTTTCTCATTCATTTGCTAATTTGTAAGTTTTAATTAATACTAATTATATATATATACAAGTGTAGCACATTTTCACAAATTCATTTAAATTAAACTATTTATATATATATATATATGTATGTATTTATATATATACACAAGTGTATCAAATTTTCACTTCTTTTAATAATAAAAATATATATACATATATATTTAATTCATAACGAAGTTTCATATTTCCTACAACCTTTCAGTTCACAAATTAACAAATTCATTTCACATTTTCTCTAACATTTTAATTTACAATTTAACAAATACTTGAGTGAAACAGAAAGTAAATAACCATTTAAATCCATAAATTTCAACTAATTTTTAATCTATCAAGTATACATTCCATTTCAAATAAAATTAAAGTTTAAGAGTAAATATAGGGATCTAATAAATCTTCCACTTCAATAACCAAATAAACAGACATGTAAATCGGTTTAGATTAAATTCCATTGTATACTTAAATCAAGTTTTAATTTGTTTCCAAAAGGCAAATTTACAGCTTCTATAATCCAGTAAATGTAACTTTTTCACTAAATAAAACCAGAAATAAACTTAACAACTTGTCTAGATCAAAACTTAATTTTCACAACTTACAATTTGATAAACAAGAATAAACAACTGTAAGATTTCACATCTCACAATCACTCTAAGGAAAGAATTGCTATCTTCTCCCAATACAATATTTACAATATCAGAGGGAGAAATCTCTCCTCTTTAAAAAGAACTTATCCAGGAAGAAACTTAAGAACCAAACTCTCCTTGCCAGTAAGGATGAGATACTTTTTCCCCAAACAATAAAACTTTCCCAATTCTCTCAATAAGCTCCAAGAGAAACCTGCATGACAACAAGGAAGAAATACACCAACCAACTAGCTCTCCTTCCTACCATAGACCCGCAAGAGGGTCTCCCCCGAGCTAGGGAGATCATCCACACACCCAGGGTAGAATAGACCAAAAACACTTCACAACAATAGAAAGAAACAACACACAGCACCCATGGTTTTACTCATAATACAAAAACTCAGCTGAGGTGAGTTTAAAGAGGGTAGGGAAGTAGACTCACTCAATTCCAAGGTGTCATTCTTCTCAACATTTTATCACAGCTTTTCTCATGGCCTCAAGCCATCCAAGTAATCAAAATCCCAGGGATATCACAAATAGGCTCTCAAGCCTTATAGCCCTCTTGGCTCAAAATTACCAACATGCCCTTAAGGCTTCCATATACCAAGAACAAGAATGCACCCAAGGAGGTTCACACCTTCCCTTCCCCACACATGATGAGCATTGTCTTCCAGTTGGAAGAAGCTCTTTCAAACACCCATCACAAACCCAAAATAACAGAAATACCACATAGACAACCTTTGCAAAACAACATTCATCAAACAAGTAACAGAACATACAAGGTAAGTAAACTTGCTCACTAACCTTTACAAGCCCTATTATGGATGTAGTTGAAGAAGAGCTCCACCCTTAGTCTCCTCCTCTAAGTTCTCCTTCTTTCCACAATAATCCAAGCCCTTACCCTCTCTCTCCTCTCTTCTTTAAAACTAATTCCCTCCATTTTCCTTATTCCCAAGTGGCATTAAAAAACTAAACCCACTCCTTATCCATTATCCCTAGTGGACTTAAAACAATTAACCCCACTCAAGAGGTCCCTCACTATAGCCCTTTTCCAACACATGGAGGAATAAAATATAATAAGTAAAATAGAAATAAAAAAGGGAGTGGATGACACACCACCCTTTTTATGGGGATCTCCCACCAAAAGAGAGGCACAAAGAGACAAAGCGCTCCATTATTTGGGGGATATGGAGTCATTCATGACTTGGAAGTGGGTCTGAGTGTGGATTCCACTCATCCCATTATCCCTATGCTCCCAAATTCGTCACTTAACTTCACTGTGAAGTTAAAGTGACCATATGGAGGTTATCCCAAGGTTATCCTAGTCAAAAGGGTCCCTAGACCCATGGGGTATAACCCAGGGTTGATTTTTACCTAATTAGGACTCCCAGAGTCAAGTAAAAACACAAGAAGAGGGTCTAAAAGAAATAAACTTAAACAAGACTCATAACAACATTTCTTACAACACATATTACAATACAAGTAATTCAGAGGGTAGACCTAATTCCCTTGACCCCATGCAATATTACAACATTACAACATTTCAACCATACACGGAGTTGATCTTAGTTCCTCATGGAACTAAATCGGCTCACAAGGGATACAACATAGGGTGTGGAATGATCTCCTGTATTTGTGGTTTCGTTAGCAATATCTGCACACTCAATCTCGAAGTTAATAACACATAAAGATATCATAGCCGAAGCAATTTAAATACAAGCATACCTAAATATTCTACCATATAATCATACTGAAATCACATTAAAGTTTCATTTCTAATATTGTCCATTCATCATTCTCTTAAAAGCAACATCTAACTATCATTGCACGATTTATTTTCTTAAAATTCAATTAGGTTTAATAAACAAAATTCCAGGATCAATAGTCCTTCAACATAAAAGTAATAGCAATAGCACTGCAAATAGTCTCATGAACAGAAGTGAAAAAGGTAGGCCTCACAAAAACGCAGTGTGTATTTCAACAAGAAGGCAAAGTTACAACATAGGGCTTTGTTTGAAAATACAGAAGAATCAAGAAATTCCACTATCTTCCAACTATTTTTCAACACTCATTACATCTTAAAAATATGCATATATAGCAATTCAATATATTGACCTCAGTCATTTCACAATTAATTCACCCTATGGGCCTGTCAAAAAATATCCCTGTAAGAAGGAATGTCTATCTGCTAAAATTCAATGTAGAAAATATCTTGGATCATGGAGTAGCTGAAAGATATTTTGGATCTTCAATGCATTGGCTGATTCATCACCTGCAACCATATATGCAAAAATATCTGCAATGAGGTAGTTGAGTAGATCAAATCTGCATTAATGGCAGATGAGGAAAATCAAATAGATTTTCCTTCCAAAATCCCTTTATATAGATCTTTTACAACACTTCAAATATCTATATTCAGATATTTAAAGTTTACAATATATTACAATTCTCTATTTTTCATTGATTTCTGCATTTCTAGAAAATCTGGCTTGAATTTTGCCTTGTCAGCAAAATCTACATTTTACAAACCACTCAAACTTTGCATTTTGAATATTTCATTTTCTATTGGCAATTTTGCAATTTTTTAAACTATGGCTTGTTTCTTCATTTTGCCCTTATCGACAAAAATCTATTTCTCTGAACTACTTTTGACTTATCTTTTTCATCTCTATTTTTCCTTATCATTAAAAATAATCTTTTCTAAATTTTTTCCGTTTCTACCTTTCTTCCTTATTGGCAAAAGGTCTTTTTGCCGAACCATCTCTCTTTCTCTCTTTATCGGCAAAACTCTCTTTTGTCAAACTTTTGTTTGCTTTCTCTTTTCCCTTGTCGGCAAAACTTACTTCTCATGAACTTTGCTTTGGTTGTCCCCTTTGTTGGTGAAGTCCTCCACACTTGAACTATTTTGTCCTCTTTACTTTAGCGGTGAAATATCCTATCGATGAACCAAAGGATTTTCGAACTTTTGAAAAGTTCACGATTTTCTCACTTCGTCAATAAAGACAATTCTTTATCTTTTCCTTTCCTTAGCCAATTTTATGTTTTGTCGACCCATTTACCTTTTCTCCAACCTTTACTCCTTCAGCCTCCTTTGTCGGCAATTCGCCCCATCAGCAAACCTGAAGATTTCTAAACTTTTGAAAAGTTCACAATTTTTTGATTTTGCTGACAAAGGCTCGGCAAATTGTTCCATTGGTGAACTTAAGAAAATGTAAACTTAGGGAAAGTTCATGAAATATGAAACTTGCCGATAGAGAGGAGTCTTCTCTACTTAGCCAATTTTTGAAAACTTCCCCCCTTTGTCAGCGAATCGGCTAGTCAAAGAACTTGAGAAAAAGTGAACTTTTCACAAGTTCATAAAACTTGAATTTTGCCAATGAAGGGGAAGGAACTATTTCATGCCTTAGTCATTTTTTGTTAGTTCATGAACATGAAATTTTTATCGATAAAGGCCAAAAGAGGGGCAAAAATTAAGGAAAAGGCTTCAATTTTTTTGGGTTTTCTGCAAGGATTCTCTTAATAAAATTTTAGGGATTTTTACAAGGAAAACACTGAGATTTGAAGGATTTTAGGCTTGCAGAGTCAAATTTCAAGGAATTTCAACAAGATTTTTAAATTGGGCTATTTGACTTTGGGCAGAGGAAAATAGCTCAACACCAACCAAACTAACTTTAAGCAAAAACCAATATTAGAAAACATAGAAGAAACAACTAAGGATTCCCATCGATCCCATGCTTAGTGAGGAACTTGAACATCTCCTCATAATCCCCTAGGCTATCAACCCCAATGCCCTGGATCTTGTCGTCAAACTCCTTCACAACAGAGAAGGCAGTAGCAGCACGGTGCATAACTTTGGCAACAAACCCACCATCACTTTCCAATTCTTTGACAACTTCCCAACCTTAGACCTGAGATCAGAAACCTCCTCTGCAATCTTTTCACACAGGGTACATTTCCTCTCCTCCTCCTCCTGATCATGGGTATCCTCCTCATCTTCTGAGTAAGGGGTGTTCATTTCTGGTAAGTGACTAGTGCCTTCTTCCTCCTGCACAGACCCCTCAGGGGTACCCCCTTCATCTTCTCCCAGAGTGTCTTCCACAAATTCACACTCACCTGATAGTTCAATTCCTTGAGGATTTATCAAAGGAATACCTGTAACTTGGCTCGACCTTCTAACCTGCTAGGCTATTTTATCGACATTTCCCAACCCGTCACCACCTCCACTTTGCTTTGTAACAACATCCAAATCCATAAATTTTGACACAACCACTTCATATTGAATAGCCTCCTTCCCTTTAATTTTTTATGGGGGCGGGACCTTCCTTCTTCTTCTTCTTTCATTTCCATCACTCTCTTAGTAGAGGAGACCTCCCCCTTCTTAACATCAATGGCCTAAGATTTGGGACTCTTGCTTAGTTTCTTCGGGGTGGTTTTGCCTTTGGGGGTTTTAGAACTAGATTTAGGATTAGGAGTTTCAATCGATGGGGAATACTGGATTTTCTCAATTCTAGGCCAATCCCCAGGGACAACAGAAGGGGAAACCATCTCTTTTTGGAGCCCAACAAATTTCTTCCCTTTACCCTTAGCACTAGGGCTAGCAGCAACAGGGTTTGGAGGGGAGTCGTGGAGAACACTAACCTTAATGGTCTTAGGGGGACACAAGGCTAAATAAAAATGGTAGAGACAGAAAATAAGACCCTGGTGGAGGGGATGACTGTGGTATTGGGATTATTAGCATGGTATTCCCTTGCACCCTAATGGAGTTCTCCGTAGAAGATAAAAGGATAAAAGGAAAGCTACTCTCAGAGCTATGACGAAAGTGGTTAACCAAGGCAAAGTGATAATGAAAGTAAACCTTATAACGCCCTTTAATTGTAAAATATTTCATAATCATCAAACACACCTGGTCCCATAGAGTCAGAAGCTTCTCCTACTCAAAACCCTCTGCATTTTGGTCGCAGATTCCCCCTCTCTGAAGAAGGCTACCGTACTTTCTGATTCGGGTACCTGCTCTAGCAACAATGCTTCCTCCCTTTGGTAGACATCCCAGTTGCCTAGCCTATGACCTCTTCAGTTACCTCGAAGCCAATACCACCCAGCCGAACATGCCTATTGTCCTAGGAATCCCCAAACTGACGAGAGAGGTTCTCGTCATGCCCTTTCAAATTTTCAAGAAAGGAAGTCACCCCTCTTCCTAGAGGATATAATAGATAGTATGGTCGTGCTTAAATTCATCGGGGGAAGAGGGTTCTATTCTCACAATATCTCCTCCCATGTCAACACCCTGGTCAACACATAGTAACAGATACACCGCAAGAATACCTTTGTCTTTTCTGCAGGAATTGAGCCAAGCTAAGTAATAAATGGCATGGTGGATTCTCGCTCCTTCTGTGCACCTCGTATCACTCCAATGAGTGTCGCACTAGATTTTATGGGAGTTGTAATGATAGATCAGACGCAGAGAGCTCCTACCACCTTTCTCTTCTGCTAGGGGAAGAACGTACGCTCGCCACCTCGTATTGAAATCAATGCAGAGGCGATCAGAGAAAAAATCATGACGATTGCTATAATGCCAGCTTGTCCTCCAACCATTCTCGACAAGTGGGCCACCTTACCCGCTAGTAGTCTAGTCAGCAACAGACTGTTGACTCATGGCTTTCCATTCCAAATTATCCTTCCTGCTTTTAAGGATTTGAATCCCAACTGCTCCATTATTCATTTGAATTTTATCCCTAAGGACCTTATTTCCTCATGTGGTCCTATTAATAGCCCACCCTTTCAAGTCATCCACATTTCTCCCTACACCAATGTAGAGGAACATCGTCCAGATAACCCAACTAGCATTCCCCCAACTATCAATCTTCCCACCATGAGGCTTGAGATCTGAAATATTATCAAAGCCTACTACCATCTTTGGGCTTAAACTTTACTAGGTAGATTAGTAGCCTTTCTCTAGCATCTCCAAGAGGAGTTATTAATACCAACATTGGCCATAACATCCACAACAACATTACCTTCCCTATATATATGGGAGACCATATATTCCTCAAAGCCACTTAGAAGCATTTTTATGTCCCTGACCGCATCCATAAGTTGCCAACCAGGGTTAGCATGCCAAGAACAACATTAACAAGGAGTTTGAAATCTCCTTCCACATGGAGTATTTTGATACCCAGAGAATGAGCCAGTTTAACTCCCCATAACATAACAAGAGCCTCAACATCATTATTACTTCTGATCCCTAAATCTCTAGCATAAGCAACCAAATAGACCAGGGAATTTTTTAGTGGCGAATCTTCGCCAATTGGCGAATAGTTGAAATCGGGGCCTCCAAAAATGGCAAATAGTACGAGCTCTACAAGAGACTAAATTGCCCGATTTTTACAGAAATTTATTTTGTCTTGGTTAATTCGCCAATGTATTATTTTTAAAACTAATAAATCAAGTTGATTCGCCAGGTAAATTATGCGGCATTGGAGCTGATTCGCCAATAGTTTATAACATAATTACAAATATTTATTATATTTCACCATTAATAGAATATTCCTTCCATTAATTTCGGGTCAATATTGCCATTAATAATGAATTCCCACTTAATTTTAGGGATATTTTGCTTCGAAAATGGGTTTTATTTGTTACCATCAATTACCTTTTTAATCAAATGGCTATGATTTAATTCTGGGGACTCTGCATATGCCTTTGAAAAGGATTGCTGAGGCCCAGAATTTGTTTTGGGCCACACGATTAGATTTAATCGTGTGGCCCAAAACAAATTCTGGGCCTCAACAAGCCTTCTCAAAGGCACATGCATAGAGTGTCGTGGAATTGAACCACAACCATTCGATTAAAAAGGTAATCAATGGCTACCCCCACAAGGGGCGCTGCCCCTTGAGCCCATCAGTGGCTGCCACCCCCTGGCCCTTGCTTCAACATTACAAAAAATAAAAAAATATTTTGGGGGGATTGCGCTGACCAACTATGAAAATTTTTAAAGGAAATATTTGCCACTGTAATTAATTTCTTTAGTAATTATTCGCTAGGATTCACCATTGTAATTATTTTTTTTTACCAATTATTTATTAGGATTCACCAAGATTTTAAATTTTTTTAATAATGTGCATAGATTCGTTGGGATTTTACAATTTTTTTAATAATGTGCATAGATTCGCCAAGAAAATGAATATTTTTGCAAAAAAAAAGGAAAGATTCACTAGGAAAATTATGGCACTTAGCTAGGATTCGATAGGATTTTATAGGCTTTTTTAGGGGGGTCTCCTTAAAGTTATCACTGAAATAGACACCCGTGTCAGATCTAATAATACCTCCTCCACTAGCCTATCCTGAGTTGCCTTTGGTAGCCCCATCAAAGTTTAATTTGCACCAATCCTTCTGAGGTGGTTTCTAATTAGTCTTGGCTCAAGCAAGCTTCCTGGAGTTTTCCACTTGATAGTCAGAATATCCACTTCAGCCTGGCTAGAGGGGACTCAATAGCTTCAAAATTACAAGTGTTCAAATTTTCAATTAGGAGTTTGGAGAAGGCCTGGAAGACTTCAAGGGGAGTTCTGGAGGTGTCTCTGAAGATCCTATTATTCCTCTCCTTCCAGATATTCCACCCAAGGTGAGGGGGCATTTGTCTCCATAGCTCCTTGGTCACCGGAAAGGAAAAGGGGGACACCCGTTCCCTAACAAAATCATTCAGGTTTTCATTGAACACCCTCTCCACACCCATCCTCTACAACATTAAACCCCAAACTTCCCTAGAAAATTCACAAGAAAACAACATATGGGGAATAGTCTCTTCATCCTTAAGACAAAGAGCACACCTATTAGGGAGTTGAAATCCCCTTTTCTTTAGGTTATCCAAAGTGAGAATTTTGCTGTGATTAAGAGTCCACTAGAAGAAATTTATTTTAGGGATGAGTCTAAAATTCCAAACTTTATGCCGAAATTTGTCTTCCATAGGGTCTAATAGTAGACCATATGTTGTTTTCATAGTAAAAAGACCTCTACTATCTTTCTCCCATGCAAGTTGATCCTCTCTCGAGAACAAAGAGAGTTTGTAGTTATCCAATTCCCTTTGGAGCTGTAAGGTAAGCTGTCTATCCTCATTCTAATCAGGATAACAATCTAGCAGACATTTCCAACTTCTGGAGTAACCATTATGACCAATGTAAGCAGAAATAACTGAACCAAAGAAGTAGCTGACTCTGTCAACCATCCTACCAAAACTTAGCTCCCTGAGAGGATGTTCCCCTATCCATATGTCCCCCCAAAACTTGATATACCTACCATTACCCACCTTCCATTTGAAACATTTGTGCAAGAGCCCTCTGGAGTTTAGAGTACCATTCCAGATGAGCGATCCCTTAGGGAGATTTTGTTCTGAGAGGAAATTGATAGCCTAGCCCCCCTGAAGTATTTAGCTCTCATGATGTCCCCCCAATCTTTGTTGACATTAATCAAGTTCCATCCAATCTTAGCCAAAAGGGCTTTATTCATAAGGTGGATTTTTCTCATACCCAAAACCCCTGGGTTTTGGGGAAACAGACCTTGTCCCAACTGACCAAGGCTACCCTTCTTTTTTCCTCCGCACTCGACCACAGGAATTATTTCTAGATCTGTTCAAACTTTTCAGCTAAGTATTTAAGGATTTTGAAGAGATTGAGGAAATAGGTGGGGATACCCTGTAAAGAAGCCTTTAGAAGCTGAAACTTCTCAATCTAGCTAAGAAGCCTACCTTTCCATCCTGCCAATTTCTTCTGAATTCTTTTGAGGACCGAATTCTATTAGTCAGGGGTAACTTTTTTCACAGTGAGGGGTAACTAAGAGTATTGTTAATAAGTTGTATTTAAAAAATAAATTAATTCATTAAAAATGAAGGAAAGAGACTGTGTAGCTAAGAATTTAAATGTGTTTGATCTTATTTTGAGACAACTAGGAACCATAGATGTTAAGATTGACGAGGAGGATAAATGTATAGTGTTACTTTTCTCTTTACATAAATCTTGGGAGAATATAATAGTTGCAATCAATGGTTGTATTGTAGAGCCTAATATGGATGCCCTTGTTGCTAATTTGCTCAAAGAAATGAGGCAAAATTCCATGGATGAGGTTTTAAGGGTGCACTATATGTATGGGGTAGGCCAAAGGAAAAAGGTGGTAAAGAAAAAGGGGGATAAGGAGAGCTCTAAATCAAAAAGATGGTCTAAAACCCCATGGTAAGATGAGAGTGAAATGCTAGAAGTGTGAGAAGTAGGGTCATGTAATGAAGGAAAGTAGAAATAAGAAGTCTTCTTAACATTCCTCTAATGATAAATCCTTTGATGATGAAAATGATGCTTTGGTTATTTCTTCTAAAATTGCTAGTGATGACTTGTAGCTTATTTATTCAAGTTCCTTGTATCATATGACTCCTCATAGAGAGAGCATATAATGGTGGTGAGGTGTTCCTTAGTGATGATATTCTACATCAAAGTGTTAAAAAAGGGAAAGTAAAACTTGTGTTCAATGATGCAAAAGTAAAATCTCTCATAGATATGTTGCACATTCTAGGATTAAAATCCTTTCTAAACTGAATGATGTTAGAGTGCATATAACATTTGACAAGAGTGGTTTCAAGTTGGCTAGAGGGAATTTGGTGCTAGCTAAAGGGTCTTGGTGTGGTACTCTATTTAATCTTGATATTGTTTTGTAACTCAACCTATGTAAAGTTTGAGAACTCATATTAGTGTATATTGTGGCACCATAAGTTAGGCCACATTAGTGAAAAGGGGCTTAATACCCTAGTTAATAAAAACATGGTGGATGGTTTGTCTAGTTATTATGTGGATTTTTGTTTTTGTGAGCATTGTGTTTGGAGATAGGTAGAGTAAAGTTTAATTCTAGTAACACTAGAGCAAAGATAATATTGGAGGTTGTTCATAGTGATATTTTTGATCATGTGGATGTTGCTTCAATTAGAAAGTCTTATGATGTTTCTTTTATCAATGATAATCCACATTATACTTGGATTTATTTTTTAAAGTATAAACATAAAGTTTTTAGCAAGTTTAAATATTTTTAAGTTCTTGTTGAAAATTAAATGGATTGAAAAATAAAAGTATTAAGGTTAGATAATGGAAGGGAATATTGTTCTAGAGAATTTGATGATTTATGTAGAAATGTAGGTATTCTAGGGTAGAAAATAACTTCGTATATGCCACAACAAAATTGCACTGGAGAGAGGATGAATGAGACATTAGTGGATAGAGCTAGAAGTATATTGAGTATGCTCAATTAGATTAGTATTATTAGGCTAAGGCTATACATACTATTTGTTATTTGATTAATAGATCTTTGTGTTTTACTTTGGTTGATAAAATATCATATGAAGTGAAGACAAATAATAAACCCTCTATTTTGCACATTAAAGTTTTTGGCTATGAGGGTTTTGTTCACATGCCTAAACAAAACTAGTCTGAGTTAAATTTCAAAGCTACTAAATTTATTTTCATTGTTTATGGTGATAGTGTTAAGGGTTATAATATTTCAAATCCTCTAACCTTGAAAATGGTATATTCTAGAGATGTGATTTTCAAGGAACCTAGAGCTAATTCTGATTGGGTACAACCAAAAGAAAAAGAAAAGAAAACCATGCATTTTAAAACCAAAATAGAGAAACAAGGAGATACATAGGTGGAATAATAATAGGTTGAACAAGAGGATGTAGAGTAAGAAGAAGGTTTAGATTCAAGGAGTTCAAAGGAAGAATAGGAGTAACCTCTTTCTATACTATTGAGAAGGTCCATAAGGCAACTTGAAACTAGTTGACAAGTATAGCCCACCATTTTTTGTCTATTTGTTTTATGTTGTACTGATGATGAACTTAGATCTATGAAGTAAGTTTTTTATTTGATAGAGGCCTTGGAAGATGAGATGATGTCCTTGGACAAGTGTGAGACTTGGGATATAGTTGAGTTGTTTGAGGGAAGAAACCCATTGGCTGCAAGTGGGAATTTAAGAAGAAATTCATAGTGGATTGTTAGATGGATAGTTGGAAAGATACAAGGCAAGACTAGTGGCAATATATTACTCCCAAGTTGAGGGAGTTAATTTTGGTGTTTCTTATGATTTAGAATTAGAACAAATGGATCTTAAAGTTACTTTGTTGCATGGGAATCTTGAGGAAGAAATATATATGAAACAACCTAACAATTTTATGGTAAAATAAAAGGAAAACTTGGTTTATAGGTTAAAACGGTCATTTTATGGTCTATTTACCAATCACCTCAGATGTGGTATCAAAAGTTCAATTCTTTTGCATTAGAACAGAGGTTTGTTAGAAGTAAATGTGATCATTGTGTTTGTTTTAAATTAACTGATGATTATTTGTTAATCATTGTCATGCATGTTGATGCCAATGTTGTTCATTGGAAATAGTAAGGGAATGATTAGGCAGCTCAAAACTTAGTTATGTGGTTCCTTTGACATGAAGGATTTGGGGGTTGTAAAATACATATATTAGTTATGGAGATTGGTATGGATTGGGTTGGTAGAAAGCTTCAACTTAGTTAGAGTAAGTATCTTCATAATACTTTGTAGTGGGTTTCTATACAAAACTATAAGCTAGTAAGCACTCTGCTTGTCAACGCTAATTTATAATTTGATCATTTTACTAAGTCATATGATAATTTGGAGGATATGTTTAATGTTCTTTAGGTAGCCTAATGTATGTTATGTTTTGTACAAGATCAAGCATTGCCCAAGCAATGGGAATTCTTCGCAAGTTTATGTCTAACCCTAGTAGAGAGAATTAGAATTATGTGATAGGGTTTTCAAATATTTGTGAGGGACTTTTAATTATTGTATTTTCTATTGTTGGATTTATGATATGGGCAAGTTGCTTGATTTATAGGTCTTTGTTGATTTAAATTGGGTTGATGATTTGGATAGCATGAGTCCATGAACAATTATGTGTTCACTCTCTTTAGAGGAGTTGTTAGTTGGATGAATAAGTGACAACCTATAGTTGTGTTTTCTACTATAGAAGTAGAGTACATGGCTGGAACACATGCCTTAAAGGAGACTATGTGGTTATTGAGATTGTGTTCAAGTATTGACTTTGAATACAAACATGTTAGTATTAGATGTGATAGTTAGAGTGTTATCTAATTGATAAAGAAATAATATACCATGCTCATATGAATAATATTGGCGTTTAGTATCACTTTGTCTATGATATGGTTGAGGGTGACAAATTCATGATACAAAAGGTTGACACTTTGGTTAACATTGTCGATTCCTTCACTAAACCAATGAGCACAAAGATAATTCAGTTAGTGAAGAAAGTGTTGGGATAGGTGTTGTACACCTTGCATAATATTATACTATTTTATTCGGTTACCACTTGTATAAGTTGTATTGTAACATTGGGTTAGTTATTTTATGTGTGTGGGACACATAAAGTAATTAACTATTATTTGTATTATTTGATTTATTGGGAAAAGTTAGTACCAATAGTCAAATGTTGGGTGAAGTGGGTTTATAAGTTAATAGTTTTGTGTTACCATGGTTTTTGGGGCGCATGGTTTTATCCAATACCACAAGTTGTATTTGTGTGAGCTTGGTCTATAAAAGCAAGCACATGGTTAGTGGTTTGGGGAATATTGGCTATTTCATTGTAGATGGATTGGAGGTTTGTGAGAGCCTGTCATTGTATTGAGCTCTCTCATGTAAGTGCATATTGTGAAGCATGGAAGGTGATGTGTGGATTCATGCTTGTACACATGGAGAATGAATTGGAGGTGCTTGATAGATTCAGAGGTATTCATGGACGCTCATGGATTGTATTCTAATTTTAAATTGTTGAATAACACATTTGAGCGTGGATGCTTTTAGAGACTGGGTTTTTCCCTGCAAAGGGTTTTCCCAGGGTATATCTTGTGTTTCTTGTTGCTTGTTCATTGATCTTTTGCATTATGATTTGTTTCAGCATCTTATTTCTCCTATTGGGTTATGTGGAATTAGTTTAATTAGACCTGCAAATTCCTAACAGTTGGTATCAAAGCCATGTTCATGGTTGAGGGAGGTGTGAGCTCCCTGGATGTGTATAACCCTTGTGTGTAGATCAGGTGCAAAATGGAATCCATGGCAATGCATGTAAGGATTTGGGACACTACAAGGTTTTGTGCAGGTTGTATTGTAGATTGGAGGTTCTGGGTATTGGTGATTTGTTGTGCATGTTGCAGATCGGGTGATTAAAAAATCATGGCTGAAGAGGGTTTTCAGGTTTTGGTTTCATGAGGATTTTGAGTAGGAACTTTCACAGATGACCTCCTAGGACAAAACGGACCTCACCATTGAGTCCAGGAGGCCTGAGAAACGAAGATTCATATAAAATTTGACCTGTTTCAGCCACAGGAGCAAAATGCAAAAAAATTTAGCCCCCTTCCTAGGTTGCTGGTATGACGGTACGACCGTACGATCATAGAGGTACACCTGATTTAAAAAAAAAACTTTCCTGTACATTTGAAAATTTTTCTATAGTTTTGAAAATCAAAAAATTAAAAACTATAGCGCATTCAAAAAAAATTTTGCAAGATGAATAATTTTTTTTTTTATGGTGGTAGGGGGTACGCAAACCCCCCGTACCACCAGCCCCTGTGCAGTGTTGCAAGAAGGTACTGTCCCACCGGTCCTCCATTCTCTCATTGGCTTTTGGGCCGTGGTGCCCACGATAGCCCTTATAGGCTTATTAAAACTTTAAAATTTTTATTAAACCTTTAAAAAGGTTTGGTGGAGTGGGATTTAGCCCGTATGGGCTTTAAACAAGAATTTTTAATATTAAACCTTGCTTTAAGGTTTTGGAAGGTGGGGTATAAAAAATATATGACAGCATTTTATTATTTATTTGGACCTATTAAAATATTAAACCTCCTTTGTATTATATGTAATTTTGGGGTCCAATGAAATTAAAGCATATTGAAACAATTTTGGAGTCTGCCACATCATCTAATGATGCTAGTTAGATACACCACATCAATGCCACCTCATGCACAGTTAGCATGCCCAGTCAACAGTGATGACATCAGCAATGACGTCATGCCACGTCATCATGGTACCAGGGGCCCACGAGGGGTCCAATTTTAGCCTTAGGAGTGCCTTTTCTTCGCGGGGGCATAACTTTCACATACGGTATCAGTTTTTCAACTTCTTATAGGCGTCAGAAATCTCTCTCCGAGCACTATGCAGTGGTATAGATTTCATGATCAGATTTTTCTGTTTGTGTCAAAATTTGGTGTTTGAAGCCCGCATTGCTCCGGTACAGTTTTATGCTCATAACTTTCGCATACAGAATCAGATTTTAGATTTTGGATAGGCGTTGGAGAGCTCCAGTGTACTATAGTTTGGATATGTAGATTTTTATTTTGGTGTGCAGAGAGAGTTTTGTACTTGTTTGATCACTTGTAGGAGCCTAAGATTCAGAGTGCATTTACGATTTCATTCAGATGGATTTTTTGGCACAAACTTGTGGGAGTACATGTTGTTATGAGACCATCAACATGGTATAGCAGGTCTTTCAGATATGGTGCTTCTTGATATAGGTTTGCAGGTATTTTTTAGAGTTGCGACTTTGATGGAGACAGGTACAGGTTGTGTTCTAGTTTGAGCACATGGTTGATACTCGTGTGAGACTTGGAGTCTCGTTTCAGTGGGAGTTGAGTACAGGTACAACAATGACAATGATTATGGTGTCATGGATATGCAGGTTCACTTTTGCATTGGCACGACATGATCATGTATACAATTGACAGGTATGGGCTATGATGTTTGATTCATGATTACAGGTGGTGTTGTGGTGTTATTTTAGGGGATTGTTCTTATCTTCTAGATGCTTGATTAGTTCCTTGACAACGATATTCATTTGTGGACTTGTTGGTAAATTGAATCTAGATTTGATTTGGTGTTTGAGTCTTGGAGTCTACATATTATCCTCTTTGATATCTCAGTGTGCATATTACTAGTGTGATGATGAGTTTGCATGTTACATTTGTTTTGGATCTACGAGTTATGTAGTTTTGTGGATTAGCTACCCCTTGGATACGGTGAGATGACTCAGATGTGGACTGTCTATATCCACTAGGTTGATTCAGTGTTTATGCAGACTTCATTAGTTGGCCTTGTCTGTGGTCATTTGTGCATTGGTATGTTGCTTTGGGATAAGAGGATGGATGATTAGAGTGCCTGGATAGTCGGTTGTTGGGACTTGTAGCATGTTTATCACGATGTCATGGAGAGCTTGGATACATGGTTCTATGTTAGCTTTTGACAGTGATGGTTTTATCTTCTTGATTGGAGATTTTAGTTCACTCAACCTTTTGGGAACTGTTGATGTTACAGTGGGATTCCTTGATTGGTTGGGGCCATGGATAATCTTCATTTAGGAGATGGTTATTTTGTTGTCATGGATAGCTTGGTATCACAATTTCAATGGGAGCTTTAACAACATGTTGGATTCATCATACATGATGAATGATCTTCTGCAGTGGATGTGGGTGTCATGGAGGAGCTCTTGGTTATGAGAGTTCTTTGACATTTTCAGTTCAGTTGTCAGTAGATGGTTATCTTCATATGATTGGAGATGTTGACATCTTGGTTTACCATGGAGGACTCCTTTGAGTTTTTGGTTGAGGTGTCGGGTTTATGATTTGTCAGTTGACATGTTTATCCTTGATTTAGAGATGTTGATATTGTGTCTTGATTCTTGATACCGGTTTAGAGTTAGATGGCATGATACAGGTTCTCTTGAGATAGGATGTATACATCATTGTATGCTTTGTTGCATGTGATCTTCTTACGAGGAGATGGTCAGATCATGATGTCATGATGGGCTTCTTGATTATGCAGATGTGCAGTAGGAGCATTGATAGTGGTCTTGTTTGTTCTCTTGGTATTGAGTACTTTGATCATTTACGTGATTACTTCATGATGGTGCTATGTTGCATTTAGAGTTTGGCATGTATTGGTCAGTTACAGGTGCTCACAAATACTTGGAGACTTAGGTGAGGCTGGAGTTCTCTTGTGATTACAGACATTTGTTGAGACAGTTACTCTTTGGAGGTTTCAGCAGATAGACTGAGGAGCCTTACACCTGGATATGGACATGAGTTCATTATGGACCTAGAGGAGATTGTTCTTGGAGAGAGTCTATGTGGGTTGGTGTATCCTGGAGGAGCATTCTCATTCCCCACTCTTGGTCTACTCAGCGGTTTATTATCTATGAGGTATTGCCCATCCTTTTAGATGTATTTGCTTTATGTTTCGTCTTCTCATAGATATGGATCTTGAGCTACATTTATTAGTTCTTGAGGGTTCACTTGAGGGATGTTAGCATGGTTATCTCCTTGTTCATATGGTTTGATTTATGATGTTCATTATGAGGAGTTTGGGAGATGTGATTGGGCTTATTCTTGGTTATGGAATGGTTATGAGTTTGGTCTACCTTGATTAGAGAGGCTTACATCCAAGTTGGTTACATGTTACATATGTTCATTTGATCTTATGAGATTTAATGGTTGGGTGTTGTTGAGGCTTTTCATTTGGGGTTGTAGAGGAGATCATACTTGGCACAACTTAGCACTTTGAGGTGTTTGTAGAAGGATATTATGATTTATAGGTTTTCTCTCTCTGTCTTGTGACTACGTTATGGAGGATCATGTCGATATGTTCGGACTTTGGGAGAATTATGGTGACATGTTGTGAGAGAGTGTGCAGTGATTTATCATGCATGTGTCACTGGATCATTGTGATTGTTCTTGGTACTGCATTGACTTGCTGATTAGCAACACCTTGGTTTGAGTGTTGGTTGATAGACTTGGTATGCCTTGGATCTATTTTCAGATTTGACATTACCCTTACAGTGGGAGTTCCTGGATGTATGTATTCTTCATTGACAAGTTTTATTCATGGAGCTTGTTATTGCAGTATATGGGTTGGATATGTTATTGGCACGAGTTTATTGATGTTGTTGATACATATGAGGTATAGATGGTTGGATGTATTAGCATATGTTGTGGGTTCTATTTCCAGTCATGTGGGTTTTTTACCTTTTGACAGCAACTTGGAGCCTATTTCGTTTCACTTGGATTTGATGCTTGTGTTCTTTGGATTAGTGCATCTTCACCTTGGCATGTTCCTTTTCTTCCATAGGTGGCACATTGGAGGATGACAGGAGTTCTTTCTTGAGGTGGTGGTCACTTTGATTTTGTTGTAGGTATCTTGATGGAGCATGAGAGCATTCTGGAGATTCATGTGATTTCCTGTTTTCCTATGATGATGTATTTCATGTATTGACCCTTATGCAATGTATACAACAAGTGGGAGAATGTTGGGATAGGTGTTGTACACCTTGCATAATATTGTACTATTTTATTTGGTTACCACTTGTATAAGTTGTATTGTAACATTGGGTTAGTTATTTTATGTGTGTGGGACACATAAAGTAATTAACTATTATTTGTATTATTTGATTTATTGGGAAAAGTTAGTACCAATAGTCAAATGTAGGGTCAAGTGGGTTTATAAGTTAATGGTTTTGTGTTACCATGGTTTTTGGGGCACATGGTTTATCCAATACCACAAGTTGTATTTGTGTGAGCTTGGTCTATAAAAGCAAGCACATGGTTAGTGGTTTGGGGAATATTGGTTGTTTCATTGTAGGTGGATTGGAGGTTTGTGAGAGGCTGTCATTGTATTGAGCTCTCTCCTGTAAGTGCATATTGTGAAGCATGGTAGGTGATGTGTAGATTCATGCTTGTACACGTGGAGGATGCATTGGAGGTGCTTGATGGATTCAGAGGTATTCATGGAGGCTCATGGATTGTATTGTAATTTCATATTGCTGAATAATACATTTGAGCGTAGATGCTTTTGGAGGCTGATTTTTTCCCTACAAAGGGTTTTCCCAAGGTATATCTTGTGTTTCTTGTTGCTTGTTCATTGATCTTTTGCATTATGGTTTGTTTTAGCATCTTGTTTCTCCTATTGGGTTATGTGGAATTGGTTTAATTAGACCTACAAATTCCTAACAAAAAGGCCATGGGCCTTGCCTCTTCTAGCACTTGATTTATTTTAAGTTTCCTACTATGTCATTGAAATGTAAATATCAAGTGGAATAATGTTAGGATTAGTGTGCTATTCACTTGCAATCCTATGTCTAATGTTGTATTCTCCATATACCTTCTATAGGGTATAAATTTTGATCTAGAGCTTCGATTTCAACGATTTTTTTAAATTGAAGATCTCGATGAGCTAAACACCTTCTATCAATGTAACATGTCATCTCATATTACTTGGAATTACAAAAAAAATTTACTAAGAAAGTAAAAAATAAATAATCATGAGCGAAATATTTTTTTTATCATTTGCATAATTACTAGAAATAAAAGAATATCTTTTCTGAATATTTTTCAACCTTGAAAATCAATATATTCAAATATAAATCATAGTGCGAACATTTCACTTTACATTTACAAATATGTTGCACTTGGCAAAAGAATAATTTTATATCATAACATAGAAAATACTACATCTGGAATCTTAATATATGTCACTCAAGTCTTGGCGAGTCTTCTGCTACTAAGGGAGAGCATCATCCGAGTGCTTTACCTCGACCAACCACAGACTAACGGTCCCCCACACACCTTCCTTCCTGGAAGTGGCCCTACGCTTCACGAAGAGTATAGAAATAAGGAACCAACAGGTTTTCCATCTAAGTTCTAGTATTGTGTCCTACATAACACAATCGTCCATACAACTCTGGACAATCTTTTAGCTAAGTATAATTCTACTGACATGTTATGCCATCTAGACATTGTAAATTGACAAATGCATGTAGAGACAAATGTATCACTTTGACCAAAGTTTCTATATATATATAAACGTTTGTAATAAACATAGTCATGAGTTCACACACCTCTAACTCGACTTGGAAACTATCTCATCCTACAGTTTAATTTGTCTGACTAATAACATTAGACATGAAATGTCTTGACTAAGTTTAATTCCTAGTAAATTTGACTTAGAATTTAATCCTAAATTCTAGGATATAAATACAATGAATAGGTTTAGAAGATTTAATCTTTTGGAGAGTACTTCATTGCATTCTTGTAAACATCAGAGTCTATGACATCCTATCATTCTACTCCTCGACTCAAAATTAGGCATTCTTGTGCCTTAAGTCATGTTTTGACTCTATCATTTAAACTTTATCAAGAAGTTTCTTAAACTCTTCCTAAGGCATGATCTATGGATTCTTGACTATTTATTGTCGACCATAAACACACTAAATTAAATGAATGTCATAACCGTATTGAGAGTTTAGAGTTTACTAGACCCATCTGGGTTGGTCCTAGGGTTTTATACTCTCTTAACCTAATATACAAAATATCATAAAAACTCTCATTATCCAATGATAAGAATGTATAATAATATTACATGATTATAATAGCCTCTAGTCTTTTCTAGACCACTTAGGCTCTAATCAATTTCACGTTTACTCTTGACTAAGTTTTCTCTTCGAATAGGTTTTGAGTATTTATTAGAATAATAAATAAAGTTCCAACCTACTGGTCTCCTTTTGTCCACTGACTCTGGATATAGAAAGGTTATGTACTTGTACACACCAACCTTATAAAGGAAATACATAATCTATCTAAAGAAAACATAAATTCTAATATATATAACTATATATATTATAAGGTGTTTCTAATGATATCAAAATCATTTCTATATACTCAGAAATAAGTGAAAACATTTCACGAAATCTTAGATTTAAAACAATAAAACATTAATGAAATAAAAGAAACATCTTTTATTTTAAAACTTACTAGCCTCGACTTCTAAGTCTTAAATCAATAATCTCAAGAGGCTTAGTTTAGAAAACAAAAGATAGATTCAACAAGTTTTGGTAGTAATAACACATCACTTGCATTCCTTACTATCCTGAATGCAAATAGAGATAACAGGTAACTACAGATAACCAGAACTCTCGGATATCTCTCTGTGTCTAACAATGGTCTATTTTCTACAAAGACACCCTCGAAGCACGACAAGATTATATATCCATAGCATTATAACATACTAATGCTTAGTTCTAACTGTCTTCTCAAACTACAAGAGTTCACTAACTACAAACATTAGCTATCTTCCTAAGATTACTAGCCTTTTGGCCTATTACAAATAAATCTTCAATGACCGTTCGGCTTGCACAGGTTTACCATATTTATAAGATACAGATAAACCACAGATTTCTCAATCTTTAAGGTGTAAATCAAAAGAGCTAAGCTTGATTTGTTCTTAACTAAAATATGCAAAGAGTAAGACTATTCGGCCTCATATTACCACTACAATATACTTTGCTCTCGGCCTCTTACATCCTACAAAAATATTCTAAGTTCACCAATATTATTCACAGTGTTTCACTAAGCTTATTGGTCATAAAAACACAGTGATGTTCTAACCTATCATTTATAAAGACACAGTGTTGTGCTAAACTTAACACAAACATGGCAATATTCTGAGCTTATCCATTTCAAAAACTCAAAGAAAATATAAGTCAATCAACCACATAACACTTAGAAATAGTCAAAGGCTATCAGTCACATAATATAGTTATACTCTAAGTATATCAGCCTTAAACACAATGTTGTGCTAAACTTAACACAAACATGGTAATATTCTGAGCTTATCCATTTCAAAAACTCAAAGAAAATCTAAGTCAATCGACCACATAACACTAAGAAATAGTCAAAGGCTATCAGTCACATAATGCAGTTATACTCTAAGTATATCAACCTTAAACACAATTATAGAATCGAAGCAAACTTAAGATTCTTTAACTATTATCAAAGCTTTAAAACAAAGGAGAAAACCTATTTAGAGATTGAATGAGATAGATCCTTCAATCATCTTTCTCCTTTCTATGAAGAGCTCCTCTCCCTATTGTCTCACCCTTGATATCCTTAACAAATAAAGCTTACAACTAATACTCCTAGTGTCTCACTCCCGCTCTCTCTCTAACTATATGTCTGTGTTGAGAGAAATCTCCCATGGAGATTAATAGCCACTCTCCATAACCACATTCTTATCTCCTTAAACATAGCCCACAATAATTCCTCGTAGGCATGCAATTAGTGGAGGTTATGGTCATAAAAAACCACTCCACCAATCAGTCGATGAGCTCCTCCTTACTCTCTAAATTAGTTAGGGAGTAAAGGAATCAAACCACTTTAACATAAAGGTTGTTTTCAATACCATGGAATCTTAACTATGTTTATAAAGAAGTTTAACGATGACCTCATAGATCTAGCTCCTTAATATATATATATATATATATATATATATATATATATATATATATATATATATATATATATATATATATATATATAACCACAAGGTGAAGTAAAATCACCCAATACTTATGTTGCTACCAACATGCATAAAGATATGAGAATGGGGTCGAGGTTTTATACCCCTCTCTATCTTTGCAAAAACACTAGAGAATGGTTAAGTTACCATAATGGAACACTTATCGAAAATCACTGACAATAAAATAATATAAATTAACCTCTAATTTAAATTATTATAAAAACATAAATTATAATCATAGTGCATAAGGAAAATAATGACTATCGACCATATCTTGTCGATGGTCATTTTTTTAATCCTGACTCAGTTTTTTGACAAAACCTACACTAATGGTTCTTGATGTTAAATCGATGATTGTCAAGTCAAAACCCAAACTCTGACCAAATAGGTCAAACACAACTTACCAATTCAATGAGGGTTCACTAATGGTCAAAGTACAAGTCTTAGATGACAATAACCTGTCCTTTCCATACGTCTATTCACTTCTCTCCTATGATGCTCTCCCTCTCTTTCTTTGAGGGCGGTTCAAAACTTGTTTTCCTGGTTACAACTTGCAACCAACCAAATTGGGATTAGTGTATTGTTAGTTAATCCATATACATTATGAATAAATAATCATGATAGCATATAATCACATGTCTAAATCATAAACATATAAACATAACTCATGAAATCATTGATTTATCTTGACATTTTCACTAAATGTCAAATCATTAATCCATACAAAATTATCTACTAATTACTTAAAAGTAAAAAGTAAAACATAGTCAAAATTTGGGGTGTGACAATCACTTTAGAGATAATTAGAACTCTCAAAAACCCCTTAGAAAGTAAGAGATCTCCAAAGTTTTGTAATGCAATACCTGAGAAATAAAAAGAGTAAGAGGTGGTTCAAGGGGGTGTCCCATCAAGCATTTGGTCCAGCTGGAGACAAACATAGAAGAGTCACCACTTGTCATGCTCACCCCTGACCATGAATTTGAGCATTAAGGGTTGGATCAACCAATTTATTCACTTCTAGGCGACTGCTTTTCAAATCAGTGCAAATGGATAGGTGAGTTAATTTCGCTCTTAGGGTGGCATTTCATTAATTTCTTGCATGCCTACTCTTTTTACATCTCCTATTAGCTGCCCACGAGCTAGAAAGATATGTTAAATTACTAAGGAAGGGCAATTATTTTGAAAAACCAATTAATAGCTTTGTTTAAGTCCTCTTCTAGTTGGTTAGTTTAGGCTTAGGATAGGTTTGTTTTGTGTAGTTTTCCTTTCCTCCAAGTGCTCTTGCATAGGCTACATCCTCATTAGGAGGTTGTTTTCCTTGTTTATTTTGTGTGTTCTGCTTTCTATTTTTCTATTGGTGGAGGCATGTTTAGTTTTGTGTTGGTCTGGCCCATCTTAGTTTCATGTGTTGTCGTAGTCCCCTTGACTCTGTGCCCAATGGATTGTTAAGGCTACTAAATTCTTGTGTTTAGCAAGCAAACACCCCTACATAGTTAGCAAAATGTTGTCCTATTTCTCTCTAGGCCAAAATAGCCCAAGGATCCCCTGAATTCTACAAAAATATTGTAAAATTTCCTTTAAATATGTTGTAAGCCTATTATATGTTTTTCCTTGAATTAAATTTCTCAAGAAGTCCCAAAAAATCCTAAGGAAAATCCAAAATTCTAAGTTTTCTTACTTAGAAAGGTTGTTTTGTCGATGGGTTGGATAGTTCATGAACCTGTCGGGTCGCTGATGGCAGAGGTCACCGATGGGTGAAAGAAAAACAAGGGAATCAAATAGATGCCTTATTGGAAAACTTAGAGGTTTGTGAACCTCTTAGTTTGCCAATCGACAGGTTTGCCGATGGGCAAAGTAAAGGGGGAAAGAAAAAGAAAAAAAAGGAGAAGTCAATCGGTGGATCAACTAGTTCGCGAACTTGCGAACTCGCTGATCAGTTCATGAGTTCATCTGTTCATTGATGGAGCGATCCGTTGATGCAAGATAAGGCAAAAGGAAAGAGATAAAAGAGATAAGTGTTAATCGATAGATCTCCAAGTTTGTAAACTTGCGAACCTGCCGACAATGAAGGCTACAGTGGTTCGTGAACTTGATAGTTCACCGAGACTTTAGTTTGCCAACAAAGAGTACCACAGATAAAGAATGGTTAAGACAAAGAAAATATAAAGGCTTACCGGCAAAAAAATAGTTCTCAAACCAAGTGGTTCACCGATTCTCAGGTTCGTCAATTATCTTGTTGAGTTTCAATATCTAGATCTGGGTGCCTTATTCATATTTGGTTGTGTTGTCTTTCTTCAACCATACATTTCGTCTAGACCTTTCCTAACCAAATATCCTATTGATTTGTTACATCCGGATCTTGTTGCTATTCATATCCGGATCTGGTTACAATGCTTTATCATCCATGTGGATATCTCATCTAGATATCATGTTACACATCTAGTTGCATTGCTTGTTTTCAACCAGACATATTTCGAACCAGATATCCTATTGCATTTCATTATCTGGATCTGGTTGTTGTTCACATCTGATTGCAATGCTTCGTTTCTAACCGGATATTTTTCTATCTAGATGTTCTGTTGACATGTCTAGTTCCGGTTGCCTATTAATCTTCCAACCGTACAATTCCAATTAGACATATCTCAATCAAACATGTCCCATCTAGACATCCTATTCCATATCCATATCCAGTTGCGTTTCTTATCTCCCAACCAGACATTTTTCCATTTGGATGCCCTATAACATGTCATGTTGCTCGATCACATCTAGTTAGCTTGCAAGATCGTCCTTTATGGGTGCCCCAAAATCATGCCTCCACAAATGACACCATTGTTGTAGGTAGCTAGAACAGTGCAAATCTTCAATGCGCGAGTACTAGGAAATGAATGCAATGGATAGAGTATATGGGTCTTTGTAGGCACAGGCCAAATTAACATACCACAAGGCATGGACATCCTCAAAATCTATAGGTTCTCTGACATGAGACATGGGCTGAGTTTATTGCAGTATGGGTAGTTGGCAAAATGTGTTGATTGAGTTTTCTCACACCTAGGGCTGTAACAATGATTTGTAAAAGCTATATAAGTGATGAAGGGGGTAACTCATAAAACACACAATAACAAAAATTGCACATAGAAAATAGAATGATATTTTATTAATATGGGTAAAACATTACATTATAGAAACTCAAATACAATTAGATGATGAATCCCCTACAGGCTGCAACACATTATAGCTCCCTCTCTCAAGACTCTGGAATCTTCAGCCTTCTCTAACCCCAAATCAACTAGGGTTTCTCTTTTCCCACCTTTTCCTGACTCTACACCTTCCCCCTTAACTTTAGTACCCCAAGGGTTCCCAAAAATGGTCATATATAGCCCTTTTTGGCAGCCACCAGCTTAATTTCAAAATTTGCATCTCCCTCCAAAAATAGGTCAACTTCCCGGGGCCATAACTTTCAATCCGATTGTTGGATTTTCAATTATAATACCTTTTTAGAAAGCTCTCAAAAAGACAATGGTGCACATGCGATACCTAAAGGTAGCTGCTTGTGTTTCCCACCAAATTTTGGGCCCATTCAGAGCCTCTATGTGCCTCAAATTTGACTTTGAATATTTCAATAGGATTTTTGAAATTTGAAATTTTAATATCTCACAAATGACAAATGATATTGAAGTGATTTCTTCACCATTAGCTTCAATTCACCATTCTAGAGGTCTGTGTAAGATTTTGTATCCAACTGTGCACAAATGCAAACTTACTTAAAATAGTAACCCTGCCAAATTTAGCCCTTATTGAAAAGAAACAACATTTTTTTTTGGTTGATGCAAGATTGCTTTTACACCTTAGATGCTCCTGCATCAAACACCTGGGGTAATTTGAAAAGTGACCCTATCACTTCTCATGAGTTAGAGGGAAACCAAAACAGTTAACCTTAGTCTCATATAACCATGATGAATCTTCAATAGGCCTTCCTTTCCATTTCACCAAGTATTCTATATATTGTCTGTTTCTTTTACTCTTACCCACACGACTATCTAGAATGCCCTCTATCTCCTTCTCTGAAGTAGATGCTAGAATGTCCCACTGTGTTCCTTTATCAAGCCCATCATCATGATACTCTGTCAAATCTGAAATGTTGAACACTGGTGAAATATTGATGTCATTAGCAACTCTACCTCAAATGCATTTCCTGAATCATGCTTCTTTAGGATTCTACACAGTCCAAATTTTTTCATTTTCAACTTATTGTATGTTCCAATTGGGAACCTTTCTTTCTCAAGTGAACCGTGACTTCATCTCCTACCTAGAACTCCTTATATCTCCTCTTCTGATCTGCCTTAGCCTTGTACTGAATATTCATCTTATTAATGTGCTTTCTCACTTCTTCATGTAAATTCTTCAGGTTTTCTGCTAAGTCTTCAGCCTCAGCACTTATCTTTTCTCCTTTGCCGAGCTTCTTTAACTCTGAAGCATTTCTTGGACTATTGCCATATACAATCTGGAATGGTGATTTACCAGTACTTCTATTCTTAGAATGTTGTAAGTGAATTCCGCCTGTGGCAAAATCAAATCCCATCCCTTGGGCTTATCTCCTACTAAAAATCGTAGCAGGTTACCCAAACTCCTATTCACCACTTCTATCTGTCCATCAATCTGTGGATGATGTGCAGAATTGAACTTCAAATCTATTTTCAACTTCTTCCACAATGTCCTCCAGAAATAACCACCTAATTTGGTATCTCGATCTGAAACTATGCTCTTAGGTAGACCATGTAGTCTCACCACTTCCCTGAAAAATAACTTTGCAATATGAACAGCATCATTAGTCTTCTTACAAGGAATAAAATGGGCCATCTTTGAGATTCTGTCGACCACCACAAAAATGGAATCATGTCCTCTCTGTGTCCTTGGTAAATCAAGAACAAAATCTATACTAATATCATTCCATGGCTTCTCTGGTACAGGTAATGGTTGATATAGCCCTGTACTCTGACTTGTTCTTTTTGCCATCTGACACACTCTGTAACGCTGCACAAATTTCCTCACATCTTGTTGCAATTGTGGCCAGTAATAATGGTCACCAACAATAGCAATGGTCTTATCCCGACCAAAGTGTCCAGCTAATCCTCTACTATGCTTCTCCTTAATCAGGATCTCTCTCATGGAACTGCTCAGAATGTACAACTGGCTTCCTCTAAACAACATGCCACCTTGGATTATGAAATCCAACCATTTTGTCCTATCCAAAGTAACAAGTTCCAAACAAGCTTTCCAGGCCTCTACAAAATCTGGATCTTCAGGATACAAACTTTTGAGCTCATCAAACCCAACAACCTCTATCTTCATTTTTGTCAACAAATTTTGCCTTCTGCTTAAGGCATCTGCAACTCTGTTGGACTTCCTACTCCTGTGCTTCAAAACAAAAGTATAACTCTACAAAAACTCAACCAATTTTAAGTGCCTTTGATTTAACTTTCCTTGACTATTAAGATACTACAAAGCCTGATGATCAGTATATAAAAAAAACTCTTTTGGCAACAAATAATATCTCCATTTCCTCAAAGCCTGAACTATTGCATAAAACTCCTAATCATAAACAAAATACTTTTTCTTGGCATCATTAAGCTTCTCACTAAAATAGGCAATGGGCTTACCTTCTTGACTCAAAATAGCTCCTATACCACTATTACTAGCATCACAATCTACCTGAAATACCTTATTGAAATCTAGAAGTGCCAAAACAAGTTGTTCTATGAATTTCTGCTTCAATGTATCAAATCTCTTGTCTGTTCCTTTAGTCCATCTAAACTCTTTTCTATCCCCTCTCATTGTCGTAGTTAGGGGTGCACAAATGCTACTGAAATTCCTGATAAACTTTCTGTAAAAACTTGCCAAATCATGAAAAGATCTTTCCTCAAAAGCACTCCTTGGCGTAGGCCATTCAATGATAGCCCTCACCTTCTTTGGGTCCATCTTAAGACCTTCCTCTAAGACAATAAATCCCAAGTATACCAACTCCTTCTTTGCAAAACTACATTTCTTCATATTGATAAACAAATTTTCCTCCCTTAGCTTCTCTAAAACTCTTTTGATATGCATCAAATGCTCATCCCAAGTCTTACTGAAAATCAAAATGTCATCTAAATGAACATAACAAAACTTCCCAAAATTTTTTTCAGTACCTCGTTCATGAGCCGCATGAATGTGCTCGGTGCATTGGTTAGCCCAAATGGCATGACTAACCACTCATACAAACCTTACTTTGTTTTGAAGGTTGTCTTCCACTCATCTCCTTCTCTGATTCAAATCTGGTGATACCCACTCTTCAGATCAATCTTTATGAAGTACTTGGTTCCACTCAAACAATCCATTATGTCATCCATTTTGGGCAATGGAAATCTGTACTTGATTGTGATCTTGTTGATGGCTCGGGAATCTGTACACATCCTCCACTCTCCATCTTTCTTTGGTGCTAGTACTGTAGGTACCGCACATGGACTTAGGCTTTCTCTTATCAATCCCTTCCTCAACAACTTCTGAACTTGTCTGTTCAACTCTTCACTCTCTACTGGAGTCATTCTATGGGCTGCCTTGTTTGGCAAACTAGCTCCTAGTATCAAATCCATTTGATGACTTATCTTCCTTACTAGTGGTAAACCTTCTGGGACATTATCAAAGATAATGTCCTGAAATTCTTCCAACATGTCTGAGACTTTTGCTGGTACATCTTCACGTTTCTCTTGACTAATCTTATGATTCAATGCAAAGCAATGACGCTCATGCTTCATACCCTCCAAAAATTTCCTACCATCTACCAAGCAAATTCTGGCAATACTACATACCTTTTCTTCCACCTCCTTCAAGGGCTTCAACTTATGACGAACTCCATCCTTTGTTAGGGAATATGTGTTTGCACAACCATCATGGATAGCGCTCCTATCATACTGCCACAGCCTCCCTAATAACATATGACATGCATCCATCGGTATGATGCCACACAGCACCTCATCATGGTAGTCACCAATATTGAACTTCACTAAACACTACTCATTGACCAAAGCTCTATGGTCCTTCTACAACCATGCAATCTGGTATGGATGCGGATGCTTTCTTCTTGTCAACTTCAACTTGTCAACCATCTCCTCTAAAACAAGATTATCAGTGCTTCCATTGTCAATAATAATATCACAACACTTACCTTCACATTTGCACCTTGTGCGGAATAAACTCTTCCTTTGATTGGGTTCTTTCTCCTCATTCAACAAAGTTCTTATGACAACTAGGGTTTCTCCCCTTTCAGCATCTTCAGAGCACTCAGATTGCGCATCTTCATTAACATGTGCAACTCATGCATTACCTTCAGGTCTTCTATTTGTCCTTCCTTGATGTTGCGGACACTCGTATGCTCAATGTCCTTCTTCTCCACATTGGAAACAGGTTCCTCTGAAACCTCCTCTTCCAGGTCCTTGCCCAGGTATGCCTCTTCCTCTTCCTCTTTGCGGTCACGAGGGCAGTAGGTATTATCTCCTCTCTGATTTTGACTAGTGTCGACTTCTTCATTGTTTTTTGAATCTTCATTTCGGCCCCCATAGGGTCTTCCACCAGTCCTTCCACCTTGATCTCTTCCCCTTTGCTTACTATCAAATCTTTTATTCAGCTTCTTTTCCACCTTCAAGGAAAATAGGTATGCATCTTCTATGGTGGTCATTCTAACTAGGCTCAACTCCTCTTGAATACTTGGCCTCAACCCATTAATGCAACAGGCTACCTTCTCCTTGTTAACCTTTGCATGACTGGTTCTGATAGTAATCTTATAAAACTCTTCTGTATACTCCTTAACAGACTTGTTGCCTTGCTTCAATCCTTGCAGCTTCTTCAACAACTCCATCTCATAATCCACAAGAATGAACTGCTTCTTCAGTTTCTCCACTATCCAATCTCATCTGGTGATCTTTCATTTTCCTCTTCTATTCCCCTCTAACTGGACCTCCTTCCACCAAATACTGGCATGGCCCTTCAATTTTGTTTTTGCAAACTTGACCTGATCTGGGTCTTCCACATTTTCATACTCAAAATATTCCTCCATGTTATTAATCCAATCAATAAGTTGTTCTAGATTCAAATCTCCAGAATATATAGAAACTTCGATCCTGGGCCTCTTTCCAATCTTAGAAATGGCCCTCAACAACCTAACTTTTGCAGTATCTCCTACAGCTTCTTGTTCTTCCTTAGATAGCTCCTCTTCTGCTTCATCCTCGCTTTCTTCTCTTGTTCTTGGCTCAAACCCTCTTCACAGCTCCTCTTGCAATGCATCGATTTGTCTTTGCAGGGCTCTAAAACCCTCATCTGTCAAGGTATTCCTCTCAACACGATTTCTTTGTGGAGGCATCTTGATCTCCGCAGCAAACCCACAACCTCAAGTCCTAGTGCAAATTGCCTCACGGTCGGCGATCTGTCTACACACTCAGGAACCCTTGCTCTAATACCACTTGATGAAGGGGGTAACTCATAAAACACATAATAACAAAAATTGCACACAGAAAATATAATGATATTTTATTAATATGGGCAAAACATTACATAACAGAAGCTCAAATACAATCAGAGGATGAATCCCCTATAGACTGCAACACATTACAGCTCCCTCTCTCAAGACTCTAGAATCTTTAGCCTTCTATAACCCCAAATCAACTAGGGTTTCTATTTTCCCGCCTTTTCTTGACTCTACACCTTCCCCCTTAACTCTACTACTCCAAGGGCTCCCAAAAATGGTCATATATAGCCCTTTTTAGCGGCCCCTAGCGTAATTTCGAAATTTGCATCTCCCTCCAAAAATAGGTCAACTTCGCAAGGCCATAACTTTCAATTTGACTGTTGGATTTTCAATTATAATACCTTTTCAGAAAGCTCTTGAAAAGATGATGGTGCACATACAGTACCTAGAAATAGATTGCTTGGGTTTCCCACCAAATTTTGGGTCCATCTGGAGCCTCTAAATGTCTCAAATTTGATTTTGAATATTTCAATAGGATTTTTGGAATTTGAAATTTTAATATCTCACAAATGACAAATGATATTGAAGTGATTTCTTCACCATTAGCTTCAATTCACCATTCTAGAGGTCTGTGTAATATTTTGTATCCAACTGTGCACAAATGCAAACTTACTTAAAATAGTAACCCTGCCAAATTTAGCCCTTATTGAAAAGAAACAACATTTTTTTTTGGTTGATGCAAGATTGCTCTTACACCCTGGATGCTCCTGCATCAATAAGCATTTGAAAGATGTATTTTTAAAGGGTTGGTTGGTTGCTGGGTCCTTATCTAGGTTGAAGTGCTTGATGTTTGATCATGGCCTCATGATATTTCCCAGAACTGTATGAATCTGATGGACTTGGTCCTCTCCTGGACCTCTCTTGTCTTCATTTCTAGTTCAACTAGGAAGGGAAGGCTGTTATTCTGTGTTTTTTTGATCTATATTAAGCTATTCTTCCTTTATAATGGATTTTTAGTCTTCATGATCAATATAAACTATTGATATTTGCCTCTGTTTTTATTTCTACACTGTGTTTATTTGAAAGCTGCACACTTATACTGTGAATGAATGGTCCCTCTTTAGTTGTAGTTTTCTATTTGAACCTTTGTTGGAGTTTCACGAGTCTATGTGAGTTTCTTCTGTTTTGAGATCATTGTTGTGTTATATTAGGTCCAACAAATTGAATTAAATCTGATGTATCACCTCCCTTTCATTTCAGTTCTCCTTCTTCCCCTTTTCCTTGGTGATTAGTAGCATTAGGTTTAGTTATTTGCTTTGAATCTTCAATTCAGAAAGAGGAATCGACCTTCTCTAGAGGTCTGATCTCAGTTGCAAGACCCCACACCTTGAGATCATTTCAATGTTTGATTGAATTTGTTGGAATTGCCAAAAGCTTCAACAAAAAGGTGCAAATTTAGGTGACAACAGTTACATGAGATTTTCTTTTGCCCTAAGTTTGCCAAGTTATGTGCCCTAAATTATGAACCCAAAAATAAGAGTAATTGTTAAGAGAGGCACCTAAGAAGCAATTATGTACATAACAAAGACAAATGTTGTCACCATGTTGTTGAGAAACCAGGTAAAAAACACAATGAAAACATTAACCAATGTGATCAAATGCAATTAAAAATATCGTGATAAACCATGAAATGGAAAAGACAAGAGTACTAATAAAATAATGCAAACAAGATAACACCTAATATACATGAAGAAACACTTTTAGGAAAACTCTCCACCAAAGAGAGCATAATTTTGCATTAATCTCAAATATATGAGTGCATCAATACATCAAAGTTCCTCCTTAATCTTGGTAGTATTTCAATAGCATAACCTTCCTCAAACTTGCAAAAGAACATACAACCTCTATCACATGCCTCCAATATATAGGAATTTGGAAACTAGAACCCATAAATAGTTTTCTAAAACTAGTGGCCAAAACTATGGGCCTAAATATTTGACCAACCTCTTCATTATGGGTAATTGTAACTCCTAAGTTCTCCCCCATGAAGCATTAATTGCACAACATGCCCACTAAATAAAGATGATGATCCATTATCTCTCAGGTTTGACATTTCCCATGTAAAACCCTAATCAATGCTCACAACAATACCTCCAAGTCACCAGAGAATATTAAATTAATTCACGTGTCCCTACCTCATATGAGTGTTCTATTTTATTCACTCCATGATTTTTGGAGATACATACATTATTTACTATCTACGAATAATTAAGTTACAATAGACCTTAGGATTTGCAAGGTGAACAACACACACAATCCTAACATTCTCCCACTTGATATTTATATTGAAAAGAGATAATAGGTAACATAAGAGAATGTTTAAATGTTAGAGAGTGAAAGGCCCATATCCTCCCTACACCAACATAATTTCCTTGTGTTCACTAGCTTAGTAAGTGAATCTACAACATTCTCCAAAGTACAAACTTTATCTATTTGGACCCTCTCATTCTCAACCATCTTGCAAACAAAGAGGAACTAAACTTCAATATTCTTAGTACACATACAATACATCAAAATTTTACTGAATAGATAACACTTTGATTGTCATAGATGATCCTCACTATCTAGCTTACCTAAATACAATCTCTGTAACCATACTACTTATTTACAAGCATGTGGTGAAGCCATGTACTCTACTTCTGTAGTGGAACGAGAAATTTTAGGTTGCCTCTTATTCACCCAGGTAATTGCAACTCCAAACAAAACATACACATAGCATCTCATTGACCTCCTCCTATCAAAATCACCAACCCAATTTTCATCAAAAAAGCCCTACATATGTAGCAACTTGCCTGCATAATTAATCCAATGATAACAAATGCAATAGTTAGAAGTACCACACAAATATCTAAACAACCTCTTCACATATGTCCACTATTTCCTACCATGTCTAGACATAAATACGTTAAGAACTCCCATTGCTTGGACAATATCTAGTCTAGTATAAACCATAGCATACATCAAACTTCCTATAGTACTAGCATAAGGAACATTATACATATCTATAAAATCATCATCAATTTTAGGTCATTGTTTCAAAGAAATCCCAGTGCCACAAATAAATGAATACTCATTGTCTTACAATCCTACAAACCAAATCTTTGTAAAATAGTGTAAACATTCTATGATTTAGCCAAAATATTTTGTTAATCTAATACTTGTTGATTTCCATATCCAAAATGTATTTTGTAGCCCATAAATCGTTCATATCAAATCTACTTGAAAGCTAATTTTTAAATTCCCTAATCATTTCCAATGAACAACATGTCATCAACATATACAACAATGATTAGTAATTGATCCACACCAAATTTAAAATAAACATGATGATTTGCATTACTTCTAACAAAACCAAGCTCTAAGGCAAAAACATCAAACTTAAGATAGCACAAATGAGGTGACTACTTGAAACCATACAAGGATCTCTTTAGCTTGCAAATCAAGGATTTTATTTTCCCTTCACCAAAAAATTGTTAGGCTATTTCATATAAATCTCATCTTCAAAATCTCCATATAAAAATGTAGTTTTAATGTTTATTTTCTCTACTTCTAAATAATGAATAACAACAATAGAAAGTACGAATCTAATAGAAGTCAATTTAGCAATAGGAGATAAATTTCACCAAAGTCTATTCCATCAACTTGAAAATAAGTTTTTACCACTAGTCTAGCTTTGTACCTTTCCAACTTACCATTTACTTCAATTTTTTTTAAACACCCACTTGTATCCAATGGCCTTCCTTTCCTCAGGTAGTTCTACTAGATCCCAAGTCTCTTATTTATCCAAAGTTACCATCTCCTTCTTCAAGACTTCCATTCTTTCAAAGAAAGATCTTCCTTCATAGATCTAGGTTCATCATGAGTAGAAGATAAACCAAATACACCACAAAAAATTGGTGGGCTATACATTTTAACTAGTTTCCATTGCCTTGTGGTGGAGTAAGAGATTCTATCTATTCTTCTTTTGAACTATCCTTTGAATCTTATTTTGCCTCCAACCTCTTGTCCAAATTATTTTTCCACTTGCATCTTCTTGCTTCTAATTTTTTAATTTCAAAATGTACTATTTTATTTTCTTTTTTCTTTGGCTATTCCACATCAAAAATAACTCTAAGTTCCTTAAAAAACTCTTTTTTATAATAAACTATTATCAACATTATAAGATTCCAAATCTTATGACCTTTAACATTCTTGCCATAACCAATAAAAATACACTTTTTTATCCTTAAAACCTAACGTAGATTGCTTTTTCTTTAGGCACATGAACATAAGCCTCACACCCAAAAACTCTAATGTGTGAAACATATAGATTTTTATTTTTCCACATTTCATATGATATCTTATCAATTAGAGAAGAAATAGGAGATTTGTTTACCAACTAACAAGTATTAATTACAACCTCATGTAAAAAACATTGATCAATCTTAGAACTATTCAACATGTTTATGACTCTACACATCAAATTCTTGTTCATCCATTTTGCAACTCTATTTTGTTGTGGTGTATATGGAGCAGTCTTCTATCACACAATACCTAAATGTCTACATAAATCATGAAATTCCCTAAAGCAATATTCACCTCCATTATTTAACTTTAGTATTTTTATCTTCAGATCCATCTATTTCTCTACAAGAAACTTAAAATCCTTAAACTTGTAGAAAACATCAGACTTATGATTTAAAAATAAATCCAAGTATACTAGAGATATACTAATATAAGGCACATCCATAGGTTTATATGCATAAGTATGAATAACTTCTAAAATTCCCTTTGCTTTAGTGCTATCAAAATTAAACTTCACTCTACTTTGTTTACCAAACATGCAATGCTTACAAAAGTCAAAATATACATAATAACTCAACAAACCATCAACCACATTCTTATTAGTTAAGGGTTTTAAATTTTTTTCAATAATGTGGCCCAATCTATGGTACCAAAACATACATGAATCATAATTTTTAGTTACATTAGTAGTTAGATAATGTAGACACTTCTAGGTTAAATAAGGTTCCACACTATGTACTCAGCCAACACCAAGCTCTAGCCAACCTGCAACCACTCGTATTTGTGTACAAGTAAATGTAAAACATGTAAATAAGATTCAAACCCCTAAGCCTAAACCTATATTTCTCTTACATGCAACCTAAAGATTGAGCCTAACGATTAACAAAGTTAACAAAAGTATGAAAGAAAGATCTCACCAACAACAATCCTTGTCATGCTTAAGTCTGTGTACTCATAAGGATTATTTTTGTTGAGAGGAGGAAGTTAAGTACTCAAATTGATAGCATAACATTGCATTCAAAAGTTGTTCTTAAAATAGCTTGTGAGAGGTTTAATTTATAGATTTTTTGATAGGAGGATGAAGGGCTAGGATTGATTGGAGAGATCAATGGTTGAGGATGCTCGAGAGGACCGGAGGCATGAGTGACCTGCAAGTGGCACCTTGTCGTAGGTGCACAAGTGAAGGTCCATGATTTCATAGGAATTAAAGGTGAAGAATTGTGTTGGAGAAAGTGGATGGTGGAGATATGAAAAGTAGATTTTTGGAGTGATGTGCAAATCCTTTCCCATGCCCACGTACAGATCATGTACAAATCAAGGTACAAATCTTTGACCCATATACACTTATAACCTTGTGCAAGATTTACCCTGATTAATCATGATTTAGAATGTGTAAATGATTAGCTAGGTTAATGATTGCATTTAGTCAACTAATGCTTGGGTGGATAAAATATGAATTAAATAAATATGATGTAGTTATTTATTTTTTAAGATGGGGATGATGAACCTAGTTAAATACATATTTGAATTTATTTAGCTAAGGTTGAACTATAGATGAAAGATGAAAAGAATTATTAATTAAATAAATATGATCTTTTTAATTAACTATAGAAATGGTGATGAGGCAATTTCAAGTGTTGATATTTTACCCCCCTTTGAAATGGTGTTAAAATAATGTTACTTCAAATAAAATAAAATATAGCACTTTTTGAAGAGGAAGGGGTGATAGGATGCCCGAATTGGTTAGAAAAATAAAAAAATTAGGATTGAGGGAGGATGGTCCCTCAAGAGGCCAATTAAACAGAAAGACTGCGAGTGAACTCTTGAAATGAGAAATAGATATAAAAATATGATAAGGAAAAATGAGGATTAATGAAAGAAAAATAGGCAAAAAAGGCCTAAAAATAAAGAAATGGAGTGAAAATGAGTGAAGAGGGGTGAAAAATTTGATCGGGGGAAAATTATTGTTGGGGGTGTATAAATGGGGCTAGGAAGCTTCGATGTACTCAATATTTTTGATGATATATGAGATGAGATAGTTATACTATGAGATGTGTTTTAATTTTTTATGATGTATATGATGTTTAAGCATGGATGTGTATGATGTGATTTATTTATGCTATGTGATTATTATGGATGCACATGTGATGGATGTATATGATGCTTATATTGATGTTTATGTGACAGATGCATATATGATAGGTTATTGATGTATGTATGATGCATATATTTAATTTGATTTATATGGTGTAATGAAATGATGTGATAATGGATAATGTAAATTAATTTGATATATGTATGTAACACATATGTATATGATGTAAATGTACATATACATATTGTGATGAATGCATATATTACATGGATAGAATAGGTGAGTGATTTTTATAGACATGTGTTGCATAGATGGACATAATTTTGATATGACGATCTATGCATGGATTAGATAATTATGGATGATAGTGATGATTTTATGTTATAGATGCAGTAATGGATACATGCTTATATGCGATGGATATGGATTTATGATGTAATTTTTATCACTTAAATTTGTACCTTGTTGTTGAAGCTTTGACAATTCCAACAAATTCAGTCAAACATGGGATTGGTCTCAAGGAGTGGGACCTTGCAATTGAGACTAAACCTCCAGAGAAGGCTAGTTCCTCTTTCTAGACTTAAGGTCCAGAGAATTTAACTAAATCTAATGCTAATGATCATAGGGAAAAGGGGGAAAAGAAACTGAAACTGAAAGGGAGGTGATGCACCAGAATTTAGTGTGTTTAGCTGGAACTAACCCAACATTGTAATGATCTCAAACACTGAAAGGGATTCACACAGACTCATGTAGGCTTAAACAGAGGTTAAGGCATAAAGATAAAACTATGAAAGGGACCACTTTATCCATAATACACAGTTTGTATCTATCAAATAAACACAGTGTAAGAATAATGAGAGAGGCAAAAATATCAGTTTATATTGACCATAGAGGCTAAATAGCCATTACAAAAGAAGCAAGAATTCACTGCAGAGGAAATAGACACAAATAACAATTTACATTCATAGGTGAATAGAAATCGAAGACATCAAAGGCTCATAATCAAGCACAATGTATCACATCTAATTGGTTCTTGTAAAGCATACAAGGTCTGCAACTACAACAAATTCTCCTACATGCGTAATGACCCAGAAAACAACTAACAATCAAATACATCTTTTTCACATGTATATATAGCTTTTTTATCACCGTGTAGCTCCAAGCGTTGAAATTTAGTCAACTATTTTGCCCATGCACCCGTGATGCATTTAATTCAGCCCATGGTGCTATCATAAAATCTATAAATTGGGACAGCAGCCATGCCCTAACATGTCTGCAAAATTTGTAGAGGAAGATTGCCCACATGCCTGGGTACCCGATGCATTAATGAAGGAAGGTCTTAAATCCTTCTCTGGTACCTACAAATCCATTTTGTTCCTCCTACATACTGGCTCATTGAATATTTTCATTGTTTTAACCACCTCCATCTGACTTCGGTTTGCAATATTAATTGTTGGGTACCTCTTCATCCTACAATAATGGCGTGATTTTAGGTACTCAAGAATCGTGCCTTTAAAATATTTTACAACACTTTAAAGTGTTTCATATTTTGAGTTCTTCCTTTAGCACCTTTTGATTTTCTCCCTTATCGGTGAATTCACCCTCTAGAAAACTCTCCAATCGACAAACTATCAGGTTTGCAAACCATCCTTCTGGGTGGCTTCTTCTCTTTGGTCAGTGAAATATCACTTTTGTGAACTTGGCATGTGTTTTCCTTTGTCTTTTCCTTTGCCTTCGTCGGCGAGTTTGCCAACTCTTCCTTTCGCCAATAACTTGTTCTTTTCTTCTGTCCCCCTTTCGCCTTGCTCCTTCCTTAGTCCACAATTTTCTCCATTGGTGAAGCAGCCGGTCAGTGAACCAACAGGTTCACGAACCAAACAATTAGCTGACAAAACTTCCTTTGCTTTAGAGAATTTTTCTATCTTCTTTCTTTTCTTAGAAAAAGGTCTACCTTGCTGAAATTCCTCTTTTTGCCTTATCAGTGACTTGTCTTGTTGGTGAACTAGCCGATCAATGAACCGACAGGTTCACAAACCTTCAAGTTTGTTGATAACGTGAAATGGAGTAAGGCAAAACACTTAGAAGAATTTAAGAATTTTGGGGAGAAAATTCCTTCCATTTAAGTTATCTTAGATCAGATATTTTTGATGGAAGGAAGGCATGATAAGGGGATCTTTGGGCTATTTTGGCTTGTGCTAAAATAGGACAACATTTTGGTGACTATGCAGGGGTGTTTTCTTGCTAAAAACAAGGATCCAGTGGCCTTATCAATCCATTAGGAACATAGTAAAAAAGGGGAACTGTAGCAACATTTGAAGCTAAGATGGGCCAGGCAAACACAAACTAAATAAGCCTCCAAAAAATAAAAGAATAGAAAACAAACAAGTTAAACAACCTCCTAATGAGGATGCAACCTGTACAAGAGAACTTATGGAAGGAAAACAAAAACAAAAACAAGGCCTATTCTAATTGAAGACAACATAAAGTTTCAAGGTCAAAAACACAAATGAAATACATTAAACACAAATATTATACCTTCGAAACCTTCCTTCTTCTTGATAAGGTTGAGGAGAGTGCACCCAAGAGCTCTCCTTGCTTTACCCAATGTTGAATGTAGAATTTGGATTGCTCCTTGGTCTTCAACACAATATGATGATGAGGATTTGATGGAGATTGGATATACATAGAGAAGCTAGAATGATTTTGGCATTATGATGGAAAGATTAGGAGATTTGATAGAAGTTTTGGCATAGTGACGATAGGATGAAGTTATTAAAATGGCTTAGATGAGGGCTCTATTTATAGTTTTTGGTAAAAGGATGGAGGTTGAGGATTGAAAGTTTAGATCAATGGCTAGGAATGCTTGAGGATTAGGGTTTGGATTAGAGTTGTAGTCTTGTGACAAGTGTCACAAGAGGGTTGACCAAGAGAGATCAAAGGCTAAAATTTGGTCAATGAGATTGGATGGCTCCCATTATTTGTGAATTTTAAATTCACATAGGGAAGGGTGATGAGAATAAAAATGAATTAAAAATTCATTTTGAGGGAAGAGTTGGATATGACAAGTTGGATGTGAATTTTTAATTCACATATGGAAGAGTTCCATTAACATGGGGAAGAGTTCCATTCGTGTGGAAGAGTTCCATTAATGGAGACTAGGACAAGTGGGAATAAAGTTAATTTTTTATTTGGTGGGGTGTGGGAATGAGTGTTAATCAAGGTTTGACCATATTAATTAAGTGTTTAACTTAATTAATTTAGGTCTAGGGGATAGGTAGGCTAGGGTAGCTAATTAAATAATTGCTATTTAATCAACTAGGCTAGCTTTAGGTTGATTTGTAGGGTAGATTAATCAAATAAGTATGATGTATTTATTTAATCAAGATTAGGAGATGGAAAGATTAACTAAATAAATATTGAAAATATTTATTTAGTTAATGAGGGATAGTGTTGTAAGGTTTAGTGATAAATTAGATGAATTAATTGATCACAAAGGATGGATAAATGATTAAGGGTAGATGATTAGGGATAAATTAATTAAATAAAATAAATTTATTTAATTAATAGGAGGGATAATTGGTGGTTTAGAGTTACGGGAAATTGGTTTGCGGAGCAAGTCAATTTTAGGTGTCCACACTAATTATTTACAAGAATCCCAAAACCAAACTCAGAGGTATGGTTTTAGGTGAATCCCATTCACTGGGATTGTAAATGATTCACCAATTAGCTTGGAGAGTTGAAAGGCATTAGCTTGCTTACAACTGATGACAATATATGGGTTACTCCATAAGGCATCAAATTTGGAATGCCTCCCAGCCTTAGCTCCGTCCTCATCCCATTTCAACTCTAAATCTCCTTCTTGGAAGACTCTGTCAACTAATTTTATATCAAAGGTTTGCTTGATCTGATCTTGGTGGGCTTCAAGAGTCTTCATGGGAGCATCTTTTCTCTCTTCAAGCTCCATCAGTTCAACAAACCTCACTGTCATGGCCCATCATTTTCCAGTAGTTCCAACTGTTGTGTGAGATCAAGGGAAGGCAATTCTAGTGACAGTAGAAGCCTTGCTTCCTTTCCATAAACTAACATGAAGGGTAAATTGCCAATGGCTCTCTTGGGAGTGATTCTATCAGCCCAGAGAGCTATTTTCAACTTGGAATGCCAAGTCCTTTGATTGCCCTACACTGCTCTCTTGATGATTATGATAAGGTTTTTTTTGTGGACTCAGCAAGGCAATTATCCTGAGGATAATAATTGGAAGATGTCTTCAAGTAGATCCCATGCTTGCATGCCCACTTGCTAATGCTAATGCTTATGAAGGCCTTGGCATTGTCAGAAATAATGGTGAATTGAACACCAAAACCCTCAAGGAAATCTAAAACAAAGGCCTCTGTGGCATCCTTTAAAGCAACTGCCTCTGTCCACCTTGTGAAATAATCAGTGGCTATCAAAATCCACTTATGACCAACACTGGAAGGTAGATTGATAATTCCAATGAAGTCCAAACCCCATTGGGCAAATGGTTGATCAGTCTGAATTGGGTGCAGGGGAAGAGTTACCAACTTTTGCTTACCTACGAATAAAGCACATTCCTTGCAGCCTCTTACCCATCTATGGGCATCTCTAAATAGGTTGGGCCAGTAATAACCCACCCTCATGATTTTAACAGTTGTCATTTTTGGTAAAAAAAATGGCCACCAGCAAGGCCATTATGAAACCCTTCTAACACCCTTGAGGTTTGATTTTGTGCAATGCATCTAAGAAGAACTCCATTGATGTCTTTCCTAAACAAGACACCATCAACTAGAACATAGGGGATAGACTGAAGTCTAAAATACCTCCTTTTGGCTTGATCCAGTCCATCTGGGCATTTACCTGACTGTAGAAAGGTAGCCATGTTGTGCTACCAGTCGTTTGGAGTGTGAAAATTAGTTGGCTGCACTTGTTCAAGGACATACACTGTATTATTTTTAGCTCCAATGTCTACTGTCATCTTCTCGCACAGTCCTTTGCCCCTTACCGGCTTTGTAATGTTGATGTTCACATCATACTCCATGACTTTTGTGATCCACCCAGCGCTTTTCTCATTGACATCTCTACTCAAAAGAAACTCCTTTGCATCGGGATGGTTCACCATTAATTGTATCTTGCTGTTTGAAAGCATGTGCCTGAACTTTTTGAGTGCTTTCACCACAGAAAATACCTATTTCTCAACAAAATCATACCTGAGCTCATATTCCTTGAGGGGTTGGCTGAAGAAAGCAATTGTTCCAATTTTTCCTTATTTTGCTGTGTCAAGACTGTTGATATGCCCTCCTTGCCTCCAAAGGTGTAAAGGATAAAATCCTTTTCAAATTTGGGGTTCATTATTATAGGATCCTATGCAATGGCCTATTTGACAGCTTCAAAATTGTCCTTGCCTTCTTTTGACCATGTGAAATCAACATTTTTCTTAAGCATGGAGGTGAGAGGCTTTGCTATTAAAGCAAAATTAGGTATGAACCTCCTGACAAAATTGATCTTGCCCAAGAAGCTTTACAGAACCTTCTTATTACTGGGAAGGGGAAGAGACATAATCATACTGGTTCTTTCTAGGTCGATGGTGAGTCCTTCTTTTAAGACTACATGTCCCAATAGTTTACCTTCTGGGATACACTTCTTTAGATTCAATGATATGCCATATTCCCTACATCTCTCAAAAACTTTTCTCAAATGACCTAAATGGTTAGCTGCATGCTTAGAATACATAGTCAAATCATTAAGATATACTAAAATAATATCATTGATCAGGCCTTTAAAGGACAAATCCATTGCTCTTTGGAAGGTTACCCCAACATTAGTCAATCCAAATGGCTTTTTCTGATAAGCCAAGGTACCCCATTTGGTGGTAAAGGTTGTTTTGTACTAATCTGATTCTTTTACAAGAATCTGGTTCTACCTTAAATAGCCATCTAGGTGTGAAAACCTTTCAGCTCCAGCCACTGTTTGTAATATCTATTCAATTGAGGGGAGTGCATAGTGGTCTTTAAGGGAGGCCTTGTTTAGGTCTCTAAAGTCCACACATAACCTATGTTTAGTGTAAAAAGAGGGAAGATGAGGTTGATAGTTTTTAGGTTAGATCCTCCTTTCACAACTAACATCCAAGGATATTTAACCGAGTTGAATCACAACTTTTGCAAGAGGATTCACCTACAAGTTGGCTATCACTTGTAATGATAGGGAAATTTGGAATTTGCTGACTAATGTATTAATTTAATGCCTGATTATGCTTAAAACCCTAATTATGCAAAATCATAAATAAATAGATGAATCCCAACAAATGTTCGCACACATAGATCTAATATTCAAAGTAGATACATACCAGGTTTTGAGATTTTGGATCCTAAAATGTCAAGGGCTAAAGAGAAGGCACCCAAACCCAGGGTAGGAATTTCTATGGAGACTTCTGGAACTTATCTGCAACTAATCACCACTGTCATGGAGGTTTTCTGTTTCAGGGATCTGGAGGGCTTCGGGGGGCACGCAAGCCCAAGAAGTGCTTTTCTTCTTAGATCTGGATACTATACTCTCTATCACAGCCTCCTACAACTCCACTTTCGTAGAACACGACACTTGTCACCTGCAATCACAAAGAAGGGGTTTGGGGGTTGTGGTGTTTAGGAGCTTGCCTCAGTCAAGCCTCAGAATGACATTCAAGCCTTCCAAGACCGTTGTTTCATAAAAAGTGTGTATCCCTGTGGGATAGAGGCAAAAACAAATTGATAAATTGATAAATGATTGATTCAACACAAACAAATATCACCTCGAAGGTGTAGCTCGCAAGTAGATGAAAATCCTTCAACACATGAGAAGATGAAGCCAAATCTGCATAACAAACACAACAACAATATTCTTCTCTACAACAATGAATGCCTTGAATGCTCTAAAATCATAAGTTCTCCAAAAGTTCATCATCATCTTCTAGTTTAGAAATGAAACCCTAAACATGCTTATATATACATTCTCGCTACAAATTTCATAATTCAAACTTAAGATGTCAACAACAAAACCTTTTAACGATCACATAACCGACATTTAAAATTTAGGTCCCAACCAAATAGGACAGGACTAGGGCACAAGTGCCCAAGCCCTTACCCCCATTTGACATGGGTTTTCAGGGATTTTGCATCGGGAGTTAAAATGAACATGCATAATGAAAAATAAGGGATCTAAGAGCTAAACTTAGGAGGTAAAAGTCCTAGGGAGATATTTTACAACTAAACAACCTGATTTCCTGATTATTTTTCTAACTGGAACTAGGTTAGCCACCCAAGAGGAATGTTTGATTGGGTAAAATGTTTTGGCCTCTATGAGCTTAGACAACTCTTTTTCATTAGTGGCTCAATTTTGGGATTGACTGGCCTTTGCTTTTGGCGGACTTGCTTTGGGATCTAAATCAATAGTATGCTGAATTAAACTAGGTTCAAAACATTTTAGATCCCTATAATCCCAATCAATTAAATCATCAATCTCATTACAAAGCTCAACAAAACCTTGTCTTTCAGCTTGATCACATACCTTGCCATGCTTTAGAAATCTGCCCAGTGCGAGTTCCACCTCTTCATAATCTTCTTTCTTGGCCATCATGTTCATTTTTTTCCTTTTTGGGTTGATCATCAGCACCAAATAGTTTTTCCAAGGTGATCAATCCCTTGGTTAGTTTGTTGGTCTTTAGCTGGATCACCTGGTCACCATACTGGTCTTGCAATATTGATTGGCTACTAGCAGCAAACTCTGCCTCCTCTTGCAAGAAATTGACAATTTCCTTATCATTTTCAAATACTTGCCAGTTGGACATATTATCAAGTACAACAAGCCACACGACAATCTTCGCATGTTGATCTGAGTTCTATTTGACATTCTTGGGGATGTTAAACTGGGCACCAACTGTAGCCAACTTGTCAACATATTTGTTTATTTCTTTGGGCACTACCTATATATTGAAGGCATCAAAGTCCTAAATCAGATCCTAGACTCTATGTTTATATGACTTCAGCAAGTCATTCCTTGAAGTGCTTCGTGATCTGATTTGGTGAACAATCGGCTCACGATCACCAAACACTTGTAAAAAATTTATCCCCTCTTATGTGCCAGCTGCATGCCTTGAATTAAGGCCTCATACTTAGCCACATTATTGGTACAATTGAATTGAAATCTAAAAGTGGAGAAGTAATTTTTCTTTTGGGGTGAAATCAACACAACACCAGTACCTACTCCATTTTTGCTCCTAGAGCCATCAAAATACATCTTCCATACCCCACTTAGGTTTTCTATTGAATTTTCAAGGTTAGGAATGATGGCATCTTCTTCATGGATACAATAAGTACCCATCCCTGTTTGTTCTACCTGAGCTAGGGCATCGACTTGAAAAAATTTGCTCACTCATCAAGCAATATATCTAGAATTTCTTCTACAGGCATGGCAGCTTCATGAATATTGTTATCCTCCTCTTCTGGATCATGGATTGTGTAGTTCATGTTCAAGGGGGTAGGAGAATAAGGCTCTATGTGATCATTGGATATAGGTTCTACGTTAATGGTCACTTTAGTGCCATACCTAATTCTGAATAACATGTGGGACCAATTAGAAGATAGGCACCCACCTATTTTAGCAGTGAACTCTCTAAATAGTCATATACCAAAATATGCAGGGAGGTCAATGACTGAAATATCTTGTAAAACTGAGCAGTTGGGCATGCATGTAGGGTAAGCTTCAAATATTTCACCATCCCAACTATCTTAACAATAGTTCCATCTAATTGCATTGCACCTTTTGATATGAGTTCATATTTAATGCCCAATCGATCAACTATTTCCTTAGGCATCACTGAGCTACCCACCATAGAACCTATCATGAAATTATGTAACAATTTGTCACCAATGATCAGGGAGACATAAAAGGGAGGGGGCTTACTAATTTTTCTTATGCTTGCCTCCTCTTTTGGTTGGCACATATTCACTAGGGTGGCTACTTTTTCCTTTGTTGTCCCTATGACAGGCTGATTGAAGCTTGTCAAGGCTTCTTGTAGCAAATCCGTTTGTGATGGGAATCAACAAAGCATCCCACATAGTGACATTCAGGTTAGTCCTCTTCATCTGAAACTATGTTGAAGGGGATATGACTAACCTTCTAGGATACCTTCGTAGTAACAACATCAACCTTTGTTTTTTGATTATCTTGGGACTGTCATTCTAGAATTGGATTTACTCGCCCAACAACATGATCTGCTTGTGTTGAAGGAGTCTCTGTTGCTGCACCTTCATTTATAGCCATTAGGGATGCATGAGAGGTAGATGCACAACCAACTATAGGGATTGATGCATCCTCAATGGCTCTTCTTTTGGCTCTTGTGTTGAATGCTATTGAACTCATACCCTGATTAACACCACATAAGTCATCCTGTGTCTAGTTTACCAAGGTAGAATTATTTTGCATTTGTTCATGTCCTCCCCCAATCTCTTAACTGGAACTAGGCTGCTGCTTTAGAAGGACTGATGGGTTTTGCACTATCAAAGCTTAGCTGAACTATCTTCTTTGGCATAAATTTTGATCATGGGGCTAATTGTGTGTATAACACCAATCACTATCCTGAGCTAGATTGTTCTATATAGGCACAAGAGGTCCGGATGTGCTTGCAGTATTGGGATTGATGGCATTCAGGGGCTTGATATAACTAGGTTGATTTTGTCTATGCATATTTCCCTGATAAGGCTACCTATTAGGCTGGTGAGCTTGATTGAAGGACTAATATGGCCTGTTGGATTGTGTTTGCTGCCTCTCTATTGCTTCTAATTTATTTCCAAAGATTTGCAACAGGGTCTTGACCTCATGCAATTCATTTGGGGGGGGGGGTAATCAAAGAGGTTATATGGGTGATCATTGTAGGAATTGGAGCCACACTTGGTTGGATGACCAGAGCCTCTAGTAATAGGGGCATTGGTGGTCTTGGAGCAATCTTTATAGCCTGAATCAGATAATTCTCTGCCCTTATTGCTATATCATATGCATCTGGTAACACAATCCCTCCCATGAATTGAATCATGACAACAATATCACTATTCAATGACCTCAAATAATATATAAAGATAATATTAGGAGAGGGCTTCACCAGCAATAGAATCTTGTCCCATGTCTTCTAAAATATATAGTTGAAGTCCACCATAAACTCATGGGTAGCCCTTTTGATTGTTTCTAATTGTTTAATCAAAGACATGTGGTCACTTTTATCTTTAAAGTGTTGGCAAAGTCTTGTTCCCAAATCATCCCAATTATTAATGGAATTAGCTGGCAAACATATGTACCATTGGATGAATTTTGCTTTAAAGGAAGAAGCTAAGAGTCTCGCAATAACATTGTCTTCCATGACATTATGGATAGAACACACACTAGCAATATCTTGGATATGTTCAACAGGTGTAGTAGAGTTTTCACCATTGAAAAATGGAATTGCTTTCAGAGCTGAGGTAGGGATATCATCATATTGTGCTAGGTCAAGTGGGCTTCCCCCATTGAAGGTGATAAAAGGAAGGTTTCTTGCCATACTAGGGATATTCAAATTGATTATGGGTATATGCAGGGTTCTTCTTGAATACTAGAATCTAACAAGAGGGGTAGATTGGGCTCTTGGGGGAGATGAAACTACACTCCCATTCTCTCTCATGAGGGACCTAGACAATCTACTTCTTCTTGAATCAGTAAAAGATAGCTCTATGAATTGTAAATTACCTAAAGAAGAGGCTCTAGTCTGCACTCCAAGCATGCAATGTTGGACTGGTTTGAATACTGGACCAATAGAGTCACCGAGTGCTTGTTAAATACTTCCACAACATGAAATGAACTAAGAAAAACACCAAATATTCTCAGTTCAACTCTTACTCAAAGAAAAGGATCCCATTGGGCATGCCAGAAACTATTATCACTTGAATTTGCACCCTGTTGTTGAAGCTTTGATAGTTCCAACAAATTTATTGAAACGTGGGATTGGTCTCAAGGAGTGGGACCTTGCAATTGAGACAAAACCTCTAGAGAAGGCTGATTCCTCTTTCTAGACTTAAGGTTTAGAGAATTTAACTAAATCTAATGCTAATGATCACATGGAAAAGGGGGAGAAGAAACTGAGACTGAAAGGGAGGTGATGCACCAAAATTTAGTGTGTTTAGCTAGAACCAACCTAGCATAGTAATGATCTCAAACGCTAAAAGGGACTCACACAGACTCATGTAGGCTCAAATAGAGGTTAAGGCAAAAAGATAAAACTATGAAAGGGACCACTTTATACATAATACACAACTTGTATCTATCAAATAAACACAACATAAGAACAATGAGAGAGGCAAAAGTATCAGTTTATATTGACCATAGAGGCTAAATAGCCATTACAAAAGAATCAAGAATTCATTGCAGATGAAATAGACACAAAATACCAATTTATATTCATAGGTGAAAAATAACCAAAGACATCAAAGGCTCATAATTTAGCATAATGTATCACATCCAATCAGTTCTTGTAAAGCATCTAAGGTCTGCAACTACAACAAATTCCTTTGCCCACGTAATGACCCAAAAAACTACTAACAACCAAATACATCTTTTTCACATGTATATATAGCTTTTTTTATCACTGTGTAGCTCCAGGCACTAAAAATTAGTCAACTATTTTTCCCATGTGCCCATGCTGTATTGAATTCGACCCATGGCCCTATCAAAAAACTTGTAAATTGGGACGATGGGCATGCCTTGACATGTCTGCAAAGTTTGCAGAGGAAGATTGCCCAGATGCCTGGGTACTCGATGCATTAATGAAGGAAGGTCTGAAATCCTTCTCTGGTACATGCAAATCCATTTTGTTCCTCCTGCGTACTGGATCATTGAATATTTTCACTATTTTAACCACCTACATCTGACTTTGGCCTGCAATATTAATTGTTGGGTACCTCTTCATCATCCAATAATGGTGTGATTTTAGGTAACTAGGAATCGTGCCTTTAGAAGCTTTTACAACACTTTAAAATGTTTCATATTTTGAGTTCTTCCTTTGGCACCTTTTTATTTTCTCTCTTATCAATGAATTCAACCTCTGGCAAACTCTCCAGTCAGAAAACTATTAGGTTCACAAACCATCCTTTTGGGCAGCTTCTCTTTGGTCAGTGAAATATCACTTTCGTGAACTTGGCCTATGTTTTCCTTTGTATTTTCCTTTTCCTTCTTCGGCAAGTTCACCGATTGGTGAACCATTTGGTTCACCAACTCTTCCTTTCACTGATAACTTGTTGCTTTCGTCTTTCTCCTTCCTTAGTCGGCAATTTTCTCCATTGGCGAACCAATCGATCGGCGAATGTAATGTACCCTTATCACAACTCGAAATTTCTCAACCTTGTCCACAAATTTCAACTTGCAAGAAGAGAACATTAGTACACTAAATATTTTGATCACTAATAAACATAAGTTATATTCATCATATTGCTCTTTACTCATATATATTTCATAATTCTAAGATTCACAATCTATGTTCACTATTTACACTATCACTTTCCTTATGATCATTTCATTTCATTTTTTCTACTACTAGACATTATTTTTCATTCACTAACTTTGAACATTATATGCATCAACATTACATAATGTACACTCTTTATTTATATTTCTCAATTCTCTATTCTCATATTCACTTTTATATTTCACTTTCTCTATTATCCTCTATCACTTGCATTTCACTTGCACTATCACTTGATATCTCATATCATTATAACATCTTGCACTAATTCATGGATATCATATGAGAGTAGAGAGGGAGTATCTTTCCCATTTGCCATTATGGGGCTCTATTATATCCTTGGTGTAATGATGCATTTTACATCCTTTGCAGCCAAGGCCTCTAAGGTGACCTATCCTTGACACAATGATGCCTTTTGCATCAATTGTGAACAAGGCCTCTATGTCATAAACCTTTGCATATGGTACCTTTTGTACTCATAATGTCAAAGGGCTCTAAATACCCATTGGTTAATGGCAAGGATCCTCTTCTACCTCCTCTCCTATGAGGTTCATGTGTTATTTCTTTAAGAAAGATATATTCATTTACACTTATTGAATTAACATATTTGCAATCTCTTCTTATGTCACTCATTAATAGCCTATGAGAGGTGAGATAAGAGTTGCCACTGTCCACCATGGGGCTCTAATGTCTCCTATCCTTAGACTCAAGTTCAATACTCTTAGAGTCAAAGCCTCTATGAGACTAACTACCCATGAATGGCCTCTTAGGCACTTATACCCACTCTCATATGAGTTTAATGGGTCACATAATATCCATACAAATTACATTACTATGGTATATGACTGTCTAAGAGATGATTGCTTACAAATATGAACTTATCATAATGATACAAATCTAAACTTATCATAATGATACAAATCTGAACTTATCATTGGCAATAAAGGTAAAGAGGCATTCGTACCTGATATACATACGATTGACTGATTTGGAAGTGATGATAGAAACTTACTTGTTGGTTGTGGCTATTTGCTTAGAAATTTCAAAAATAATATGCTTCGTAATTGATTGCTAGCTGTTGTGCTGATGTGTCAAAGACTGTGATTCGATCTTGAGTAATCAAGTGTTATTGATTGCTTGTTTAGTGATTCTATTCTGATGCCTCTTAGTTTCTCATGTGCAAATCTCTTCTTTATTTCCTATCTCATGTGCAACGAAAGTGTTGTAGATGATCCGATTCCTAGATTTCATTTCATCAAAGCCATTGTGATCCGATTGAGGGAGGACGACGGTACTATGTGAGACAATGAACCATGTAAAGTGTATTCATCGGGCTCTAAGTTCCATCACCAAATACTATAGGCGGGCCCAATAGCATCCCTTTCGTAATTGCTAATTGTTGCAAATATTATGAATCATTGATGAGGATATGATGTTATGATGCCTTTCATAGGATGAGATGAGATGATTGAATTATCTCCTTTCTCATTTCCTTTTCAAACTATTCAATACATACATATATATATATATATATATATATATATATATATATATATATATATATTCAGATGTGTTGCTGATGATAATTGAGGATCTATAGTGATGATTGCTTGATCGCCCTTGAGTATAAGATAGGTGAAGTGCCCCTATTGCTATGATTTCTAAGATTATTTTTCCTCCCTTGATTAATTGAAGCTTTTGAATGATGAATGTTTTTTTGATGCCATTTGATTACATTCCCCATCAATTCTCTTTATAGCTGAGGATCGTGGTCTTTCCTTAATCGATGCTCCTCTTGAGATAATACCATTCCTAAATTGCCTTAAGCGATGATAATCTTTGCAAATCGTATCATACTTATACGTAGCACTTTGTATAGTGCATCTTAATTTGTTTCAAAGTTACTTCCTTTATTTATATTAATAATATTGATCAATATTATTAAAGCACTAATATTCATATTTATAATATAATAATATTTAGATTATTACTTATAATATGTAAATTGACCAATCTTTATATTTATATTGGTATTTGATATTTACCAAATAATAATATATTTAGTTAATAAAAAAAAATATTATAGTCTAATTAAAAATATAATAATGTAATTATCATTCAAATTGATTCATAAGGGTAACTTCACCTTCTTCTGATACAATGTTTTAATTTAAACAATGCATTAACATCGGGACATGACAGCCCTCCCCACTCGAAATTGCTTGTCCTCAAGTAATCACAGTGAGTTCATTCATTACCTCGTGCTACCTTTTGATAAGTTGAGACGAAGTCATGGTTTGACTCGGAAGTAAAATTATTGTGAACATCCGTTAATGAAAAGTAAGTGATCGTGACTCTATGAAAAGAGAAGAGAGTACTTGAAGAGTATAGGTAAGTATTTGTTTGATGTCTCGAATAATGATGTGATACAAGTATCATAAATGGTTTTGAGACAAAAATATTCCAATGCTTTGAGATTCCAAGATGACGATATCTTGATCCTTGATTACAAAATTTGGTCTTGTCACCTTGTAGTTTTGACTTTTCATATGTCATTGACCTCAAAATTGGGAAGGGTTCTGTTCTTGAGGAGTAATTGATTATTTGATAGCAATGTGATTGAAGTAATACAAGGATGAATTTTTTTTTTAAAGATGAAATGATATTAATGAAAGACATGAATGATGATGTCATCTTGAGAATTTGGAGAGATAAACTTGTAAAGAAGGTGAACTCATTTGTAGAAGTGTATAATAGATGATGACATGATATCATGGAGATAGTCAACGATGGAGAGAAGACCCATGTTGAAGTACATGCACATATATGAAATACAAAGTTTATACACAAAGTATACGAAGCATGAGTTCATAGTATGCAATACACAAGTATATATAATACATATAGCACACTTTTGATACACAAAGCGTGAATCATCCAAAGTATAAGGCATGAAGCATACATGAAACATGCAAGTATACACATGAAGGTATACACACGAATACAAGTAAGTTAGGAAGTGTGCATTTGAACATACATAAGTCACGGAGTACACACATAAAGCATGTAGTATATATCTGAACACTCAAAGTCATGGAGTATACACTTGAATACTCACAGTCATAAAGTATACAATTGAATACAAGTCATAGAGAATACACTCACATACAAATACAAGTCATAGAGTATACAATCATTAGTTATACAAATACAAATCAAAGTAAAATACAATCATAGAGTATACAATCTCAAGGCATAGAGTCATACACTCAAATACAATCATAGAGTATACACTCAGGTTACAATTACAACGCATAGAGTTGTACACTCAAATGAAATCACAACCATAGAGTATACACTCAAATACAAATAAAAAGAATAGAGTATATAATCAAATATAATTATCGACATAAAGTATGCATTCAAATACAATGTCATAGAGTATACACTCGGATACAAGTACATAGTCATAGGGCATACAAATACAAATTCATATAGCATACACTTGAATACAATTGCAAAGTCATATAACATGCACTTGGATACAATTGCAAGGTCATAGAGCATGTATTCATACAATTTCATATAATTTCAAGGATGTAGAGTATACACATACCCTCACTCAACTTTCAAATACTAAAAAAGCATATACTCAAACCATGAGACATTCATATATATACAAGATATGAAACATGTTAGGCAAGAATGAATACACACATATGTAAAGCATGAGGCATACATTCAAATACAAACACAATCATAGAGTATACAGTTAAATACAAATACAAGTCATAGAGTATACATTTGCATACAAGTACAAATCATACTCAAATACAAATACACGTCATAGAGTAAACACTTGAATACAAGTGCAAATCATAGAGTATATACACACATGCAAATATATAGAACATACACTCACTGCAATTTTGATCCTAGAACATACACTTGAATATATAATCATACAAACTCATGGAGTATACAAATGTGAGTCACTTGAAAACATAATCATACTTGAATACGAAGTCATAGAGTATAGACTTGCAAACTAGCACATTATTCAAATACAAATACAAGTCATGGAGATTACAAATACACTCGAATGTAATTGTATGCTCATAGAGCATACATTAGAATACAACGACAAAGTCATAAAGTATACAAGCTATGAACAAATACACGTTGCACATTCATCAAACATGAGTAATTATATGTAGCATATGTAAGCACACCCATAGGAAGCATATCAGCATGAAGCAATACACGAAAATGCACATGATTACACAGATAAGAAGTAAGTACGCACATGAACATAGACAGAAAGCATGACATGAATACACTCCCTAAAATACAAAAAATACACACAAAGAGCATACAAGTAAGGTAGAAAAACAAGTAATACACAAAGTGAGTCATATAAATCTTATAATGTTCTCTTTAGGATATTCTTGATTTCTCAATCTGCAAGCAAGAATAATTCCTAGAAAGAGATGTTAGTACCCTTTAAAGATCAATTCCCTAATGAAGTCATTTCATAAGAATTATCATTAATACAAATGTAATGTTACCTTTGTGTGCATATTCAATCCCTGCAATCATCGATGTTAACAACATAGATTTTAATCAGTTAATACTAATAAATGCTTATCATTCACAGGATGGCAGGATGACTGTTCTGATACCACTTGTAATGTCCATTTATCACAACTCAAAATTTCTCAACCTTGTCCACAAATTTCAACTTGAAAGAAGAGAACATTAGTACACTAAATATTTTGATCACTAATAAACATAAGATATATTCATCATACTGCTCTTTACTCATATATATTTCATGATTCTAAGATTCACAATCTATGTTCACTATTTACACTATCACTTTCCTTATGATCATTTCATTTCATTTTTTCTACTACTAGACATTATTTCTCATTCACTAACTTTGGACATTATATGCATCAACATTACATAATGTACACTCTCTATTTATATTTCTCAATTCTCTATTCTCATATTCACTTTATATTTCACTTTCTCTATTATCCTCTATCACTTGCATTTCATATGCACTATCACTTGATATCTCATATCATTATAACATCTTGCACTAATTCATGGATATCATATGAGAGTAGGGAGGGAGTATCTTTGCCATTTGCCATTATGGGGCTCTATTATATCCTTGGTGTAATGATGCCTTTTGCATCCTTTGCAGCCAAGGCCTCTAAGGTGACCTATCCTTGACACAATGATGCCTTTTGCATCAATTGTGAACAAGGCCTCTACGTCACATTTATAGGATGACCTATCCTTGGCACAATGATGCCTTTTGCATCACTTGCACATAAGGACTCTATGTCATAAACCTTTGCATATGGTACCTTTTGTACTCATAATGTCAAAGGGCTCTAAATACCCATTGGTTAATGGCAAGGATCCTCTTCTAACTCTTCTCCTATGAGGTTCATGTGTTATTGCTTTAAGACAGATATATTCATTTACACTTATTGAATTAGCATTTTTGTAATCTCTTCTTATGTCACTCATTAACAGCCTATGAGAGGTGAGATAGGAGTTGCCACTATCCACCATGGGGCTCTAATGTCTCCTATCCTTAGACTCAAGTTCAATACTCTTAGAGTCAAGGCCTCTATGAGACTAACTACCCATGAATGGCCTCTTAGGCACTTATACCCACTCTCATATGAGGTTAATGGGTCACATAAGATCCATACAAATTACATTGCTATGGTATATGACTGTCTAAGAGATGATTGCTTACAAATCTAAACTTATCATAATGATACAAATCTAAACTTATCATTGGCAATAAAGGTAAAGAGGCATTCGTACCTGATATCCATACGATTGACTAATTTGGAAGTGATGATAGAAAATTACTTGTTGGTTGTGGCTACTTGCTCAGAAATTTTAGAAATAATATGCTTCGTAATTGATTGCTGGTTGCTGTGCTGATGTGTCAAAGACTGTGATTCAATCTTGAGTAATCAAGTGCTATTGACTGCTTGTTCAGTGATTCTGTTTCGATGCCTCTTAGTTTCTCATGTGCAACGAAAGTGTTGTAGATGATCCGATTCCTAGATTTCACTTCATCGAAGCCATTGTGATTCGATTGAGGGAGGACGACGGTATTGTGTGAGACAATGAACCATGTAAAGTGTATTCATCGGTCTCTAAGTTCCATCACCAAATACTATAGGCTGGCCCAATAGCATCCCTTTCGTAATTGCTAATTGTTGCAAATATTATGAATTGCTGATGAGGATATGATGTTATGATGTCTTTCATAGGATGAGATGAGATAATTGAATTATCTCCTTTCTCATTTCCCTTTCAAACTATTCAATATATATATATATATATATATTCAGATGTGTTGCTGATGATAATCGATGAGGATCTGTAGTGATGATTGCTTGATCGCCCTTGAGTATATGATAGATGAGATGCCCCTATTGCTGTGATTTCTGAGATTATTTTTCCTCCCTTGATCGATTGAAGCTTTTGAATGATGAATGTTTTTTTGATGCCATCTAATTACATTCCCCATCGATTCTCTTCATAGATGAGGATCGTGGTCTTTCCTTAATCGACACTCCTCTTGAGATAACACCATTCCTAAATTGCCTTAAGCGATGATAATCTTTGCAAATCATATCATACTTATACGCAACACTTTGTATAGTGCATCTTAATTTGTTTCAAAGTTACTTCCTTTATTTATATTAATAATATTGATCAATATTCATAAAGCACTAATATTCGTATTTATAATATAATAATATTTAGATTATTACTTATAATATGTCAATTGACCAATCTTTATATTTATATTGGTATTTGATATTTACCAAATAATAATATATTTAGTTAATCAAAATAAATATATTATATTCTAATTAAAAATATAATAATGTAATTATCATTTGAATTGATTCATAAGGGTAACTTCACCATCTTCTAATATGATGTTTTTAATTTAAACAATGCATTAACATCTGGACATGACAGCGAACCAACGAGTTCGCGAACCAAACAATTAGCTGAAAAAACTTCCTTTGCCTTAGAGAATTTTTTTATCTTCTTTATTGCCTTATAAAAGGCTTGCCTTGGTGAAATTTCTCTTTTCGCCTTATCGGCGACCTGTCCTATCAGCGAACTAGCTAATTGGCAAATCAATAGGTTCGCGAACCTTCAAGTTTGCTGACAACATGAAATGGACTAAGGCAAAACACTTAGAATACTTTAGGAATTTTGGGGAGAAACTTCCTTCCATTTAAGGTATCTCAGATTGGATATTTCTGATAGAACGAATGTAGGATAAGGGGATCTTTGGGCTATTTTGGCTTGTGCTAAAATAGGACGACAATAATGAATGCCAATATTTTTGTTCATGGCATAACTATTTAGAGGAAAATGATAAATGATAGATAAAAAATGATGATGTTAGATAAAGGAAAATGATGATAAATGTTAATTAGATAGCTGAATAAAACAACTAACCAACTAATCATTTGCACATTTTAAAGTATGATTAATCAAGGCTAATGGATAATAATGGATAACAATGGATAATGGATAATAGATAATCTAATGAGTGGCTTGATCTTGAATGCAAGTATTATGCTGATATGTAGTGAGCACTTATTTTCATATAACATGAGATGTTATGCACTAGGGTATAAAGACTAACGTGACGATGTATCCCACACATTGGATTGACTTACAAGCAACAAAAAAAAAGGATGTCTCACTGCACACAAGATGTTTGACCACCTTGGTGGGTATTGTGATGAGAAAACTAATAGACAAGAGAATACCCCAACACATCATAAGGTGTTTTATGATCTTAGTGTGTATTGAAATGGGACAACCAAACAAAAATGGCACACAAAATGATTAGACTCATGCCGTGGTGTATACTAGTCAAGACACGTCATTATATAAAAGATCATGGCAACCTTGAGGAGGTATAGTGCGGATCAAAGATAAAAAAGAGTAAAAAACAATGGTCAACCGACATACATGAGTGTTACCTTTTGCCAAATTGTCAAAATGATGATGATGGTGATATTGATGATGATCAATGTGGAGAACAATATATATCATGAAGGAAAAGGATGAGATGGATGATACTTGATATGGGGAACAATATATCTCACAAAGGTAAAGAGTGAAATAGTGATGTTCATGATGATAAATGATTCAACTGATGCATGTGTTGATAACTGAGAGGGGGGGTGGATTAGTTATCTTAATTATCTTTACTTTCTATTATTCTTTAACAACTAGTGCAACATTAAAACAAATAAGCATTCATGACCATGAAAGCAGAAACAAAATCAATACACATAAAACAATGATTTTGACGTGGAAAACCCTATTAAGGGAAAAACCACGGGGTGACTAACCCAAGATTGTATTCTCTATTAAAAGAATAGAAGTACAAAATGGCACTTGCCAATTAGGGCTCACTGCCCAAGCACACTGCTCACAAGAGGCTCACTTCCTACAAGAGACTCACTATCTACAAGTTATAAAGAAAGCAACAAGATACTTGAACTGATGAGAAGCATCCACATATGCTGAAGTTTAGTTCCAGTTTAGGCTCAGTACACTGATCTACCACACTTCCTTCTTCCTCTTCTTTGGTGTTGTTGTCCTGTCACATACCGGACCTGTATTACTACTTCCACACTGCTCTCTGCTTTTCTTTGCACTTTACACTATACCACACATCTTCATACCAAAATCAATCTGGTATATATATCCACACCAAGGATTTCATCAACTTTCTAGTCGGCATCTGGAACACTTAATATCTTCCCAAACTTTGGTCTGTCAGCTGAATCTTTGCTTACCAAGTGATGTGTATCAAAGAGATGCTTATAGAAGCCATCAATCATGTTGGCCACTCATGAATGATACCTCACAAAGCTTGACCACCATCAGTATCCCATCCGGATTAAGGTCTGATGCTCTATCGGTCAAGTCTTCCTCAGTCTACTCTGCCAAATAGGAACCCAACACTCAGCTGCTTATATCTTTTCATTCTATCATCACCAAAGGCTCAAACTCTAGAATATATTATTCATGGTACTCCTCTTGACTTCCCCAAGTCCGCACTTTACAAAGATACTTCCTCTGAGAGATCCGGACCTGATTGTCAGACCTTGCTGCATGCTCTGTTCTTCGTCACTGGACCAAAATACTCTTCAATTTGACTTTCGGTAGAGACACACCATGTCCTGTGGATGTGTGGGATGGGCTTTGTTTCCATCAATGACAACATTCATGAAGCTACAATGTGTCTCTTGCCAACAATCTCCCCCTTTGGCATTGATGGCAACACTTAGTGAAAAATGACTAAGTGTTATAGTAAACTCCTCCTTGGTTGATGCTCTGTGCTTATGTACACTTTTCCAGAGCTCCCCCTTAGCTATGCTCCACATTTTTCACTGCTCCTCACTCCCCCTTTGGCATCAATGGCAAAGGGTAGGATCCGCATACCAAAATCTCCAAAATTAATCTATACTTGGCCGCATAAATATATATACATAACATACATATAGTGAAGTATATCTGCAAAAGTTGTCTTCAACTGGACAAATTCTGTAGCCCAACTTTGTTTCATCCTGTCCAAAATTGAGATGTGACCACTCAATAGGAATGCAAAAGCCTCTACCCTCTTTAGATCTGTCGGATCACTGGTCTGGGCTGTGGTCTGAGCATCAGTTAGGGCCTCATGCATGGCCTCTAACTTAGGGATAATTATCCCTCTAAGCTCACTTAACCTGCTCATTCTATTTTTCTTCTCCTTCTCAAGCTTCTTAATTTCATTTAAGACTGCAATAGTCTGACACTCTTGTTTTATTATGGAGGAGGTGAGAGGATCAAAATTTTGAGATACACTTGACAGTTTATCCTCTTGCTCTTTCATTTTCTTCTCAATATCCTTGTTACTTTGGACCAGGATAGACAAAATTTATACATTTCTCTGCCATCTTTAAGAGCATTTTCTAAGCTCTTTATCCCAATATCCATATTTCTCCTGTCATTGGTTATTAGTCCTTGTACTTCAGAGAATCTCTTTCCCAAAAACTCCTTCCAGACCTTTTCTTCTGCTGACTTCTCTAAGGAATCAAAATGTGTATGAACATAATTTATAAGAGACTTTAGATTACCAGATGTGGAGGCCAAAGGATCCTTTTGGAAGGATGGCATGATCTTCTCCAATGCACCGGATGCAATCTCTATTAGCTCACAGTCTTCCATGTGAGACTTCAAAAGTTTTTCTTTTGCCTTTGCATGGGCAAAGGATGCTATCTTCATAGTCTGAACCGAGGAGAGGGAATCAAAATTGAATGGTCCTTGAAGTAGCTCCGGTTCATCTAATTCCATCATTTCTTTTGTCAAGAAGTCTTTGACTTCTTCTACAGTGTCTCTTTCCGGAGATAGAGTTTTCTTCTCTTCTGCAGCTTCAGCACTGTCACTTGTGGTCTTCTCTATTTGACATTCTTCTCTTCCCTTCACCTCTTCTTCTTGATTGATTTTCTCTTCTGTTATTTCTTCTCCTCTAGATCCAGAGTCTGCTGGGGAAACCAGAGGAGAGATGTTTGCTTCTTTAAGGACTTCCTCTTCCAGAGCAGAGGAATCTAGATCCTTAGTTTTCTCCTCACCTTCCTTTGTCTCTTCGACAACTGTCTCAGTAGATTCTCCTTTGTCATCCATGGTAGAGGGTTCATCACCTAAGTCCTCTATAACAAGAATATTGAATCCTTTATAGGCATTCTGGAGGATATCTTCTGTTTCTTTTGCCACTTTATCAGTTTCTCCAAGCATAAGCTGATTCATTCTATCTTTTCTTTGGAACTCATCCTTGCAATCTTTGAAGATCATATTCATTTGTTTCGAAGTGATTGAAGGATAGAGCTGAACAGCTATCTGTTCCCGGATCTCAAGGTCCTTTGCCTTAGCATTGTTCTTCTTTATTTCTAGTTCCTTCTCTAGGCTCTAGGGAATTAGAGATATGATTTCAATAAATGTCTTATTATAGATATTCAGATACCTGATTGTAGCTTCTTGCAAAATCTTCTGGTCAACTTCATTATTTTCATGATAGAACTCAGTCATTGGTTTTAGATTCCCATCCATAGTGACTGATTTGACTACATCATTAATGGACAGAGTAGGCCTTTCAACAAATTCCTCTGCCTTCTCTTCTTTGTCTTGACCGGTAGAGGGTTCATCAGATGTTTTTTTCTTCTTCATTTTCTTGATCTCCTCATCTGACTTAGTCTCTTCATCATCCTTTTGACTAGCATAAGACCTTGTGGCCTTTGTCTTAGTTCTTTTCTCTCCCTTTTTGGATGTTTTGACTTCTGGTTATGATGCTTTCTGGCTCTTACAGGTGGCAGGTGCAGAGCTTTTGGAGGATCTGGTTCGGGAAGGGGCTTCCACCGGATCACTTTTCTTTTCTGCATCTTGTTTCTCTTTCTCTGCCCTTTCCATCTTCTCTCTATTGGCATCAACTGCCTCCTTTGAAATTCCATGTCTTTTGGCAAATTCTTCCACCTCTCTTCTCACTTTTCTCTTGATTTCGGGCTGTCTTAGTTCAACATGAACTTTTACACTCAACTCTTGGAAGGTCCCAAACCTTTCTGCCTTAGGGTCCTTGGGTTGAGTCAGCAGGTGTTGAACATGTAGCTCTACAATTTTCTCATCTACTTCATACCCCATTGGCATGATCCAGACTGTCCTTGGCTCCACTACCTCCATTAGGCATTGATCAGTGTCCACCATAAAGCACACTGTATCCTTGTATTTATCAACCAATGATTGAGGGATTCTTTCTCTGGCTTGCATCATACTCTAAAAGTTCTTGAAGTAGCCCCAGAGTGCTATATTCTGTGCTTTGGCATCACCAATTCCATGCAAATAATCTCTGATTTGTATTGCTACTGGTCTGTCATTTTGCCATATCCAGCCATTAGATCCGGGTAGCTCATTCATGTAATAGAAGAATAGACAGAGTATTAGGCCACCGTATTTGAAGGAATTCTTCTTATCCTTCTTTGTCTTCTGCAGATTCTCCAAAAGTTGGTTCAGAAGGAGCTCACACAGATCATAGTCAACATTCTTTCTTAACATTTCATAAGTAGTGTAAATTGTAGTTCCGAGTACTGAATTTTCCCTGCTGGAGTGATATATCTTGTAACCAATTATCATGGAGGCAAACTTGATATCCAGATCAGTGATATCTTCTATTGTCATTGCTCTCTTGTCAAATCTTGATCCGGTAGCCTCACTCACAGTTTAGTTTTTGACCGATTTGAGAATAGGTAACCCTCCGGATGAGTGCAAACCGGTTACCGCCCTAATAGAATCTTTTGTGATCTTAAATGGTCTATTCAACCACATGAAGTTATCATGCACTTTGCTCAAAACATACTAGACCCATTCATCTTCTATAAAATAGGGAAAATGGATATAATGTCCAAAATGCTTGTTCCGGATAGCCTTGTATTGAGGTTTGAGTTCAAAAGCATCATCTATTAATTGATTGTGATAGATATCCATTATCTTGGATTCTCCAAATTCCTCAATGTTTGCATGAATATATGCCCTAACATCTTCTACATGCAAAACCCCATGTGAAATGCTAGAAAGTGCACCTAGGGGATCAACTTCTAAGGATTTGTAGGGATGTTTCTTGAATTTAGGGCGTGGCCTATCAGAGATCTTCACAACATTCAGACTGACCATCTTTCAAAAGATTCAGAGAGAGGTTTTTAAGAGCAGAAAATACCTTTTACGCTTTTAGGGTTGACGATATGAACCGGATCGGATTGCTGGGAGAATCAACTTTTGCAGTTGATCTTTGAGAAGTTTTGAGGCAATTTGCTTCAGAGCTCCTTCTTTTCTTCTTCTCGAATGCAAATGTGCAAATGATGAACAAGAGGACCCTTATATTTCTGCGCAAACCCTAATTTCACATTGTAATAAATGCACAACTTAAGTTATTCCGGTTGCCCCTTGTCCTAAGAGATTTTTTCGGACCACTGAGATGCACTTAGAGTTATTCTCGGTGAATATTACAAATCTAACTACCTTTCTCCAATCATTCCATTTATCCGCAAATCAAGATACCTCAAATTTGAATCATACCGGATCTAACTGTGAAAATTATGTTCTTATCGGATGACTGTTAAACCGGATTAATTTTAGATGATTAACCTCTTCAAATTCCTTGTGGATCTTTCATATCTTTCCCAAGGGTTATTTAGATGTTTCTCTGAGAGCCCTTTTAATCTGCAACCTTCCATGTGCCAATTTCAGGCACTAATTGACTGGCTAGGGGAAATTGTTTTCTTTTGTGACTCGCCTTGAGCCAGAGCTCATCTATCTAGTTTCTGGAAGGAATATCAGCACCAGATTCTAGTGCGGATCCATCCTCAACATTTTCTGTACTCCTCTTTACCCAAATCTTGTTCATCTCCCTTTGAATTTCATCCGCATTCATTTTTCCTTTTCCTTTGTCTTGGTTTTGATTATGATGCACAGACCCTTTTTGTCCTGGTTCTTACTTCTGCAGAATTTAGCAATATGACCGGATCTATTGCAATTGTAGCAAATAATATTTCTTTGCATATTTGACTGATACCCTTTTGATCTACAATGATTAGCCATATGTCCCATTCTATTGCATGCAAAGCATCTACCATTGAATGAATTGTTCATTTGCATATTTCTGCACTTATGAGATTTGTGACCATACCTTTTGCATGTAAAACACTGTCCGGAGAAGGATGAATTAGTCTGATTCATTCTTCTTCTGCACTGATTTGCTTTATGACCAAAGTTATTGTAGTTGTGGCAGTATCCATTGAAGGATGGATATCTTTGAGTATTAGGTTGCCTTACCAGAGGTCTTCTAGGCCTGTTCCTTGGATTTCCTGATCCAGAGTTCTTCTAACTAGATCCAGAGCTTTCACCTTTCTCATACCCCAAGCCTTGCTTGTCACCTACCCTATTTTGGCTTTCAAGAAGAACTTCAAGTTGAGCAGAGCTTATCTTGAATTTCTCTTTGTACTCATTTGTCGTTTGAAGATCCCTTTTAAGAGTGTCAATCTGATTCTCAAGTTGTTCTTCATTATCTCTAGCTTCTTCAAGATCGGATTCCAAATTCTTGATTATTCTATCCATTTTGTGATAGTCTTCTGACTTCTCCTTGAGAGATTGTTTTAGATTATCTTTAGTCTTTATTTTCTCTTCAATTTCTTGGGTAAATTTCATAACCCCTGATTCCATTTCATGTCTTACCATGATGACCTCTTTTGACAACTTCTCACATAATTTGTTCTTCTCATTCAGATCTTCATTAGAATCATTGGCTTCATTTTGACTTGCTAATTACTGAAGAAGTTCCTTTCTCTTTTTCATAGAAATGCTCAGTTCTCATTTAGTTCATTTATGAAATCATCAGCTTGTTTGAGTCTTTCTCTTAAGTTATTGACTTCAAAGTGAGATTGCTCAAGATCATCTAAGGCAGACTGAAGTTGTTCCCTCATACCATACATATCCATTGGAATTCCCAAATCTTCCTCAAGCTGTTAGGCTTTGTTTGGAGGAACTTAGCTCTGATACCAATTGTTGATAACTAAGAGGGGGGGTGAATCAATTATCTTAATTATATTTACTTTCTATTCTTCTTTAACAACTAGTGCAACATTAAAACAAATAAGCATTCATGACCGTGAAAGCAGAAACAAAATCAATACACATAACACAATGATTTTGACGTGGAAAACCCTGTTAAGGAAAAAACCACAGGGTGACTATCCCCAGATTGTATTCTCTATTAAAAGAATAGAAATACAAAATGGCACTTGCCAATTAGGGCTCACTACCCGAGCACACTACTCACAAGAGGCTCACTGCCTACAAGAGACTCACTATCTACAAGTTATACATAAAGCAACAAGATACTTGAACTGATGAGAAGCATCCACATATGCTGAAGTTTAGTTCCGGTTTAGGCTTAGTACACTGATCTACTGCACTTCATTCTTCCTCTTCTTTGGTGCTGCTGTCCTGTCATATACCGGGCCTGTATTACTACTTCCACACTGCTCTTTGCTTTTCTTTGCACTTTACACTATACCACACATCTTCATACCAAAATCAATCTAGTATATATATCCACACCAAGGATTTCATCAACTTTCTAGTGGGCATCCGGAATACTTAATATCTTCCAAAACTTTTGTCTGTTGGCTGAATCTTTGTTTACCAAGTGATGCGTATCAAAGAGATGCTTATAGAAGTCATCAATCATGTCGGTCACTCATGAATGATACCTCATGAAGCTTGACCGCCATCAGTATCCCATCTAGATTAAGGTCTGATGCTCTACCGGTCAGGTCTTCCTCAGTCTACTCTGCAAAATAGGAACCCAACACTCAGGTGCTTATATCTTTTCATTCTATCATCACCAGAGGCTCAAACTCTAGAATATGTTAGTCATGGTACTCCTCTTGACTTTCCCAAGTCCGTACTTTACAAAGATATTTCCTTTGAGAGATTCGGACCTGATTGTCAGACCTTGTTGCATGCTCTGTTCTTGGTCACCAAACCAAAATACTCTTCAATCTGACTTCTGGTAGAGACACACCATGTCTTGCGGATGTGTGGGATGGGCTTTGTTGCCATCAATGACAACATTCATGAAGCTACAACGTGTCTCTTGCCAACAACATGTTATCAAGGTTACTTTGGATCTTCATTGGAGCATTTAAGTTTGATGTTTTGAATGCAGGACTTGCAGACATGAGGCCAATGGACTTGTAAGTGCATGGAACTTAGAACGGGGAATGAAGTACATCCAAAATGATGAATAAGTAATAGGGATAATTCTAGGAGCCTTTTCCAAAGAAAGGCACAATCCATTTCTCCTAGTGTATGACAAGGTTAATTATATGGATGGAATGAATGGAAGACTAAGAGATGAATGCCAAACTATTAGATGGTTAGGAGAAGGCATGGATAAAATCTAAAAGATAATGGAGTTTGATGACACACATGGCACCTATGAGCATGTTTTCACCATGGTACTTGTCCAAGGTGCTATAAAGAGTGGTTTTCACTAGACAATGTATTTCTGTTGACTTTTTTTTAAAATTTTTGATAAATTTTTTATTTTTTATTTTTTTTAATTGTGATATTTTTTGGACTAAGCATGGAATTATTTGAGATGGATGATATTAAAAGGTTCATTGAGCTCCTGACCATCCGGGGTAGCCAGAAACTTCCAATCACGCATCCACACAAGCAAAACCATGTGCCTAATTTTTTGCATACACAATCATTCATTAATAGACATGACAATCATAACTTCTTTCCTCTAATTCCATTTTTCTATGCACATCTCTAGAGCTACTAGGTTCCATATTTTTTCTATGCTATGAATGGGGCGTATGCATGAAGATGGGGGACCAAAAAGTGGCCATCCCACTTTTTGGTCCTAGAAAAATAAAATAGACATAAAAAACATAGACCCACAACAATCATTTTTCATTTTCATTTTAGAGGTGTGAAAATTTGATAAGTGTTATTCCGTGTGTGTGTTTTGAGGAGATTGAGGGAGAGAGCACACAAACATAATGCCACATCGTTGTTCCCATCATGTACGAGCTCAACAAAGACAACAAACTCAAGAAGGTAGGGTTTTCATCTTTTCTCTACACTTGAAAATGAATTGAATTTGTTTTTCATTGTTTTGATTGAATTTCTATTTTCAATTTTCATCCAATCAATCACCCAAAAACCCTAATCTAGGAGATGAGATTCCAGTTGGAGAGGAGGCTCAAACCCCTCCTCAAACTCCTCCACTTCCTCACCATCCACATGTCACACAAGAAAACTATTTAGGGCAAATCCAAGAGAATAAAAAATAACTTGAAACCTTAATTTAAAAATTAAAAAATCCAAATGCAAGCAATGATCACAGGAGACCCCTTGCCAATTCATTAGAGTCCATTATTTCTCACATTGACTCAATGACAAACCAAATCAACCAATGGGCAGACTATAGGGATAGATGTCAACAATTCTATGTAGACAAATTGTCGTACAAATATGTTAAAGACAAGAAAATTTTGAAAGTCGATCTATGTGCACTTTTATTGATCCTAGAACAAATCAACCATTACATGATAGTTGCAAATGATTCCCCATTCATTGATGTGTGCACGATGGAATATCCAAAAACTTTTGGGATAGATGGTATATGGTTTTTGACAACCTACCCTGTAATAATAATGAGGTGCACAATATTTCTTGAGGGAACTCTATTGTGAGTTGAACAAATTCAATAAGATTCCAAACTACTTTGACGTCTGAGATTTCTAGGGTAGAGGCAATGGCTCTGCACAAGATAGAGAGGGGGAACATCATGCCCAAAACTATCCACCTAGACCCCTTATAAGGCCACAACATATCTCACTCCCTTCAACTTTGAAGGAGAGTGTTGAGGTGGAGACACTACACTCTCTTAGTTCCCTGACCTAGTCTTTAGCACAACATGGCAACAATCTTTCTTAGACTTGTGAGGGTGAGAGTAGTAGGCATCATCGGTCCCCCCATATTTTCTGATCATGTGGAGCTTTGTGTGATTATGGGACCGAGGATGTTCCCATGCAGACACTAGAGATGATGCTCCAGAGTTTTAGGATTATGCGACATAGGGGTGACAATAGGCGCATGCAACTCCTTATTGGATGATATTGTACTATCAAATGAATTGTTGCATGATACATTTGGTATTAATTCCTAGGTAATTTTTTAGAAGGTTTTGCAATTTATTATATTTGTATTTGAAATCTCTAGTTAATTATATTAATAGATATTATAAGTCAAAATTAATGTAGGTAATTGTATGTACTATAAAATTGTAGGGTTAAAGTATTAATCCCATGCCTATCAGCCATCCACTGCAAGGTTATCAGAGGAGGTTGAGTCGACATGTATGTAATTTGTCACAAGATCGTAAATATAGTACATGTAAACTTTTTGTCATATATCAATGATAATCTTATTTAGTGACAATTTGATGATGAATAGGTGGATGTTGGAGCTTCACCATCAGGAGGATTTCCTTGGGCTGATCACAAAGGTAGTTTCACTAAGGTAAATTTTACCATTTCTAATCATTATTCATTTAAATAATGTTATGTATCTATTTTGGTCAAATAACCTTGATCTCTATGTTCAGATGATGAAAAATTTGGAGACTCCTCATCTTCGCCAGTCAATGAAGGTGGGCATTGCTATAGTTGTTTTGTCTGTAAATCCTTTGACTAAGGTATGAGCCAATAAAATGCAAATGTCACTTTGGATTTCTTGTTTTATCTCACATCATTTAATGTACATAAATGATATTCATGTTTACTCAAATTTGCTTCTCCATCCTTCTCACAGGACATCACAACTCCTACCCATCTAGCTATAGAAGAAGAGAGACAATAAATGATCGAGAGGAATCACCAGTTGGCGGTAAGTGATTGATTACTTATGTCATGTTGTATATTTCATGTTTTCTATATTAATGTGGATATTGTTTGATTCTATTAACAGGTGGAGATTCAAAAATCTCTATCGAGGAGGTCTAGTTAACAGACGAGAGAGGACAAGTTGTTGACTAATTCTCCATCTTGATGGCTAAGCAATGGTTGTCGATTATTTGATAGCACTCCCTAGAAAATTTGATTTTGGGACATTTTGTTGTATGCCTATATGGATTTGTAAACATACTTTTCTATTTTATTGATGTATATTGTTGTATATACCTATGTGGCTTTGTTTGTACATGCCTATATGGCTTTATATATACATTATATGTGATTTTCACGACATTATGTATATGAGATTTTACATTGTATATATGATGATCAATTATGGATACATGATAGATAATGTATCATGCATAAAAGTTTTGATATTGTGTATGTGTTCTTCAATACTTTCATGAAATGATATTATGTTGAATTATGGTTCAATATATTTTCTAGAGTGTTTGATTAACTCAAATATTTTGACAACATCCTTGCAAAATATATTTTGTGCATATCCCGCAAACATAGAATTCCATGAGACCACATTTATTTGAGGCATCATGTCAAACAATTCACATGCCTTGTGTATATTTCCACATTTTGCATATATGTCTCCCACGATAGTTGCAACTACAACATCTGACAAAATTCCCATATCCTTTATGCTTTAATGGATGTCCATACCTGGTTCCAAAGATCCCATTTTGGTATAGGTAGGGAGGATGTTGGCAAAGGTTGTGGATTTTGGATTTACACTCGCCAATTGTATTTGCTTGAAAGTTTCTAAAGCCTTATCAAAAAATCCATTTTGTACATATCTTGCAATCATTGCATTCCATGAGACAACATTTCTTTGAGGCATCATCTCAAACAGTTTAGGTGCCTTGTCTATGCTTCCACACTTTGCATACATGTCTCGCAAGACAGTTGTAACTACAACATCTAATAAAATTCCCATATCCTTTATACTTTGATGGATGACCATAACCTATTCCAAAGATCCCATTTTGGCATAGACAAGGAGGATGTTGGCTAAGGTTGTGGAATTTGGCTTTACACCTGCCAATTACATTTGCTTGAAAGTTTCTAAAGCCTTAAAAAAATCCATTTTGTGCATATCTTGCAATCATTGCATTCCATAAGACAAAATTTCTTTGAGGCATCATGTCAAACAGTTCATTTGCCATGTCTATGCTTCCACACTTTGCATACATGTCTCCCAGGGTAGTTGCAACTCCAACATCTGACGAAATTCCCATATCCTTTATGCTTTGATGGATGTCCATACCCTGTTCCAAAGATCCCATTTTGGCATAGGCAAGGAGGATGCTAGCAAAGGTTGTGGAATTTTTCTTTTACACCTACCAATTTCATTTGCTTGAATTTTTCTAAATCCTTATCAAAAAATCCATTTTGTGCATATCTTGCAATCATTGCATTCCATGAGACAACATTTCTTTGAGGCATCATCTCAAACAGTTCACGTGCCTTGTCTATGCTTCCACACTTTGCATGCATGTCTCTTGTTGGGCCCTGAAATTATCAGTTCCCAAAATGCTTCATTTTGCCCCAAAAAACCCGAAAAATTTATAAAATTTCCCACTTTACCCAAAAATCAATCAAAACCCATCAATTATACTCGATCTAAGATTATCTTTCATGGGTTCCCTTCAGAAAATTTTTAAGTAAAATTTCCCTTTTGTTCCTTGTGTTTCCTTATATTTCTTTCCCTTAGAAAATCTCTTCTTTTTTGCCTATTATTGGCAAACCGACAAAATTCCAAACTTCCGAACTTGTTCACAAGTTCGAAGTTTTGTCAGTTCGCCGACAATACGATTCGCCGACAACTATAAAGTGAAGGAAGGTAGGAAGAAAGGTTCATCGGCAGAAAAAGAAGCTAAGACTCCTTTGTCAGTGATTTTTTGAGTTCACGAACTTGAAAGTTCGCCGATGGTGGACTTTACTGACAAAGAGAAAGAAGGCGAAGGCCGCGGGGCAAGTGAGTTTTTCCTAAGGCACAAGAAAGAAATGATGAAGAGTTTCTCAGTCGGCATAGGTGGAGGTTCGAGAACCTCCAAGTTCGTCGACTGAAGGATTGTAAGGGGAAATTTTGTCTAAGGAGAAACAAAGAATAGGGCAAAGAAAAGGTAAGGTTCGACAAAATTTATTTTTGCCAACAACGGTAAAGTGGAAGGAATGAAGCTAAGGCAGGGGGCTTTGTTGGGGAATCAACAAAGTCCCAAACTTTGTAAAAGTTTGATTTCTTCAAGATTTGCCGATAAGGCAAAAGAAGAAGCTGACAATGGAGACAAGGCCAAGTTTGAGAAAATGAAGATTTGCCGATAAGGCAAAAAGAGGTAGAAAATAAAGAAGAAAAAGAAGAAGTCTCCATGGTTTGAAAAAGTGGAAGTTTGCCAACAAGGTGAATAGAGGGAGAAAATGAAGAAATTTGTGATAAAGAAGATAGGCTGATAAAGTGGGAAGATGCCCAATATACAAAGGAGGATTGTGAAAGGAAGCAAGGTGTGCGGAAATCGCTTCCTACACTAATCTAATGAGGAGATATGGGTGAAAATTCATTTTAACCTTTACAATTACAAAATGTTTAATACAACAATAGAGATATTGTAGCAATGCACATACACATAGAATGTAGACAGAAGAGAGAGAGACAAGATATAATGTAGGGAAAACCCTTTCGGCTAAAAACCCCTGCACAATGTGTTATCAAAACAACAATGTTTATAACACACTTGCAATGCAAGTCTTCTCAGGAGTCTTCGACACTCGTATCTAGAGATATTAAACTGACAGCATAACAACACCTGTTAATCACTCTCTACATCTCCTCTCTAAGCATCTGTATATAAAGAGAAGTAGTACGAATGGAGGTAGCTTCTAGAGCAAGTCACACAAGGAACTCGTCCAAATCCATGTGGCCCAATTTCCAAGGCCATAAAACATGCGTATGACACTTGTAAGTGATTCTCTTTCATCCCTTACAACCCCCCAACTTGGGTGCCCCAAATTTACCCAATTAAGGTATGACATATGCTCTTACAATGTCATAAAATCTGTCATATATGACAACTCTTACAGTTGTAAGAGAATATGTCATAACTGTCTATTAATAGCAGATTCTCTTACAACCTTGTCATAGTTAAACTTGGGCACCTACTTCCCCCATGCAAGATGCTTTTGGACACTTGTCTTCACCTGTCATAGAATCTTCCATTTTTAGCCCTTACATGTCATAGATTCTGTCATAGGAATCTATCATAACTCTTACGCGTCATAAACCTCTTACAACACCCAAAAGATGCCGACACATGGAAAAACTCTTCTACCACAAGGTGGAATGCCTATCTCCTCATATGAGGACAAAAATACATGTGGTCACCTTCCATGTAGGATGACACATCACCGTGCCAACTCCCACAAAGTGACGAAATAGGATTTCCATCCAAATTACAATAATAGGCAAAAAATAAATACAATTAAATAATAAATGCTAGAAACTTGCAAAGGTTGAGACACCTTAATTCCCAACAGATTGTGTGGTTGACATATACTCTGAATTTAATAATTTTGTAGAGTTGTACCTTGCAAGTGGTTGACACAGTGATATTCTTCAATGCTCGAAGGACAAAGTAGATATGTCAGATGTTGTACAAAGAGTGCAAGCAATCTTTTGCTGTCAGTTTGCAGAGCTATCAGAGTATGGGTGGACTTCTAAAGTGTAGATTTTATGGTATTGCAGTGGGGCTAAATTTAATGCAGCGCAATTGCTTGTTGACTGATTTTCTCCAATGTCTAGGGCTGCACAATGAAACATAATTGCTATATATACATGTTTGAAAGACATTCTAAGGGTTGGTCGGTAAGCCAATTGTCTAGTCTGGAGCGCCTAAGGAGTACTCTCTGGCATCAAAACACATTCTATCTAGTTTGTTAGTGAAGCGATGTATTCATCATAGCGTAGGAAGGCTGTGTAATGCAGATTTGAATGTAATTGCCTCAACGGGAGTTTGTAGTGATTTTGGCAAATATATAATCGCAGTTGTTTATTTTCCCTTGCCACATTTGTTGGCATGATTGTAACAGGTGTTTGGAGATGTGTGACAACATCCAAGTTAATACAAGGCTTTGTATTTGCCATTCTTTTGTTGCATATGAATCATTGCAGTTCTCTTTTGGATTATTAAGAATGTCCATTATGTAAGGATCTATTAGTGTCATATATGTGAATATATGTCTGGTTTTGTTGATCCTATGCTATGTATTTTTTTCCTCCTTGCATTCTATGACTCTGTTGCCCAATGGAGTAAGCATTGGTCCATATTGGAGAGGGATCAAACACATTTTAAAATCAAACAAATCATTCACCCATGGTTTAGGGGAAAAAACAACCTTTCTTGTGCATGTACATTTGCACAGTTGAATAAACTATATAGGGGTTATGTGACAGCCAGTCGTTCTTGACTTAGTGATAGCTTTTGGAGTCAAGATAATGAGTTGGGTTTGACTATTTATTTATTTTTAGTTGTTCATCTAGTTTGAACTTAATACCTATTAAAGTAAACCCATTTGGAATATCCCTTTAGAGTCTAAGATAAGCTCAAAGTGTAAAGGATCATACCCACTCCTATCAGTTAGCCAAGATCGCTCAAAACTTGTTGATAAACCTCTTCCTATCACCCTGACGCCAGTCCCTGGCCTAGGTGATTTAGGAATGTTTTAGAGTTTTGTGCTGTAGTTATTTTGGGTCCCAACACATTGGCATCATTGCCAGGGAATAAAAAAAGGTTGAATTGTTATGAAGGCCCCTGTAATGGTCAGTTTGCAGTTGTGCATGTGTTTGTGTAACTCTAGTAGCCTATCAACTTACGCCAATAGATTGGCTCAATTGCCGAGGAATAAAACAAAAGGTTGAATTGTTTTGAAAGCCCCTATAATAGTCAGTTTGTAGTTGTGCATGTGTTTGTGTAAGTTTGGCAATCTGTCAACTTATGCCAACATATTGGTACCATTGCTGGGGACATAATACTTTGGTTCAGATTTGAGGACCCTAGTAACATAGTCGTTGAAGTAGTTTGCAGTCATTGCCGGGTGCAGTTTGTTGTGTGTGTAAGTTGGCAACTCATCAACTTATGCCAACAGATTGGCGTCATTGCTGGGGACAAGTAATGTGCTGGGTTAAAAAGATTTGAAGACTCTGCTAGTGTGAGTAACCCTGAATTAGTTTTGAAGCCTTGAATATTGTCACACTTCGAGGGATTTCCTCATTCAGTGAGGTGGCGGCTCTACTGTCAAAAGAAATTAAAATGTTGTTGTTGTGCATATTTCAAGGAGATTATAGCTGGTTAAGGTACATGTTTTTCTTCCAACTTTGATCATGGTTTCTTTCTCAGTAAAGGAGCATGTTATTTGTTCTCCTTTTTCCTGCACATGTGGTTTGTAGTTGGTAATGGCCAACTTGTATGAACATGGATACCCTAGGGAGGATTCTTCTTGTGCATCTTCTTATGTTGCAGACCCTAGGAACTATATGGCTTTTGACCATCCGGACAATGCATTTTCTAATCATAGCCCTGCTAGCTCTACAAACCCAGATGTTTTTTCACCCTTGCATAATAGAATTGAGTCCACTAGGCTACAGTATGAAATTGAAAAAGAAAAGTAGTTGCCTGAGTCTTTGCTGCAACAAGAAAAAGAATTAGAAAGACAAATCAGGCTACATCAATCCAGGACACAATCTAGTTCTTCTCCTGCTGTTCCTAGTTGATTTTTTCCTCAACCTCCTATTGCAAATGAAAATACATACAAACAACTAGACCTCTCATGGGCCAATTGTGAGCAACAATCCATGCCTAAAAAGATCTACTATCAGATGCCATTATTTGATGGGTATGAGGTTTATGATGGGATGACACACATTGAGGCATTTTTAGACTTCATGGACAAATTTCAATTTAGAGATGAAGATATGTGGATGATATTTTTTGTTAGATCTCTATGTGGAATGACACGGAAGTGGCTGGTTAGTTTTCGTGACCAGCATTTTGCTTGCTAGGATCAATTAGTGGCTACATTTAAAGATTATGCAAATAGTCTAGACCCTATTTTTCTTGTCCAAGAACTACAAGATATTAGAAGGTAGGAAGGAGAGTCTAGCATGGAGCTCAACCATAGATTTATGGTGGCCTTGTCCCACATCTTGGAAAATTTTAGACCTGATCTTCCTATTTATATTGACATGTATCTTCGGGCTTATGGTGCTACTTTAAGCCCAGTTTCTGTATGGGAGGAGTTCAATCTAATGGGTATGCAACATGCCTACCTATTCATTGATTATGTTGACAAAGTTAAATGGGATATAATTGAAAAATCCTTATCCTTAAATGCAGAGGTAGCTGGAATTAATAGGTTGTTGGAGACAACAAGAATGTGGGTGTTTCATGTGATCCAAACACAATGTCGAGTGATGATTGTGTGTGCAGAAGGTTAGAGGAAGGTGTTGGTGCAGTGTATGACAACAATTTAGATGAAAATAGTAGTGACTGTACCTACCTTCGATTGGATCAGTCCTTAGTAGATGATGAAGATGAGAAAACCAATGATGATTTCCAATCTAGTGAAGAGAGTTATGACCTTGTTGCTTGTTGTAGTATTGTGGACAACCTAGAAGGTATGTATGCAAGTGAAAATTTGAATGAATCAGCTCATATAGTTGATTATGCATAGCATACATATATTGATGAAGCAAATAATGATGAAGGGTTGAGCATAAGGTACAATGCCCTTTATGAAGGGCATGCAAGTTTGTCAAGTAGCACAATTCATGATTATCATTGGTGCATGGATAATACTCTTTTTGAAAATGACTTGGAGTTCAGTGACTTTGAGCTGCTAGCTTTGGAAGTGGAGAATCATATTCTATATGACCCCGCTACCTATGGACACCAAGTAGACAGGGAAGGGTGTGTGCAAAATGATATTGAGGGTGAACAAGAGACTAGTCCCTTGTTTAGTGTGTTACCCTTACTCATCCATGAAGATGACATTGAGGCCATTGGTGGCACTTTTTTGCATGAGGATGATGTGAATTATGCTTCAGCTGGACATCATGAAGGCAATGCTACAACTACAAGTGATTTTGAGGTAATAGTTTCCCACAATGAAGGCTATGTCACAAATGATTTTCTAGAGCTTTGTATGGGGCAATTATCTCTTGTTGATGTGGATCATGTTGAGAGCATATTTTTGAGCTCATTGGTTGAGCTTGACAACGTTGAGACTGGATTTTCTAGTGTGGGTCAAGTTTTTGATCTGCAGGGTGAAGAGGAGAAAATCATTAGTGATTTTCTTAGCAACACATTTTACATAGTAGTGTGTGTCAAGGAATTCAAAATAGAGAGGCAACTAGAAGATTGTGAGTCTTCACTTGAAGTGTCTCAAATTTCACATTTATATGCTAATGGTATAGATTTAAATATGAATCATGCATTTGATTCATCCATGGAGGAATGCATTAGCATTTGTGGTGTAGTTGAGTTGCAAGAATTTGAACAACCACATAACCCGACCCAGCTTTACACCACACCTAGGCTGGATACATTTCAACTTGATATTTTTCTTCATGCCGATACTTATGCAGATCCAGAAATGCATCATGCTATCATGAAATTTGATGGTGAGTACTTATATGTGAGTCAACATGATGATGAGTCGTATTATCTATAGCTACCTTGCCCTGGTGAAATTTTTTTCCATCTTGAGCATGATGATATGAATGCTTGTATTTTGTATGTGCATGCATGCAAAATGTTTTTATTCTTAATGTTGGGTGATCAGTGCAGCAAAGGATTGAGGGAGATCAACTCCTTCAATAGGCTTGTCTTTGAAAGAGGCAAGTAATTTCACTTGTTTGTCTGCATGGGTGGCCTGCAGTGTCCTAAAATTTTGATACAGTCTTTTTGACTGTGTGTTGTTTCCCTGCAAATATGTTTTATGTTTTGTCCCTTCGTGTGTTTTATGTTTTGGTCCGCCTGGAGATATTTTGTGGTTCTCGCTGTGCCAATTTTGCCACATGTCCCCAACTAGAGCTAGTGTTGGGACCTGAAATTACTAGTTCCCAAAATGCTTCATTTTGCCTCAAAAATTCTAGAAAATCCATAACATTTCCCACTTTACCCAAATATTAATCAAAACCCATCAATTATACCTAATCTGAGATTATCTTTCATGGGTTCCCTTCATTATTTTTTAAAGTAAAATTTCCCTTTTGTTCCTTCTGTTTCCTTATATTTCTTTCCCTTAGAAAATCTCTTCTTTTTTGCCTATTGTCGGCAAACTGGCAAAATTCCAAACTTGTGAAATTGTTTGCAAGTTTGAAGTTTTGTCGATTCACTGACAATAGGATTCACTGACAACTATAAAGTGAAGGAAGGTAGGAAGAAAGGTTCATCGATAGAAAAATAAGATAAGACTCCTTTGTCGGTGATTTTTTGAGTTCATGAACTTGAAAGTTCGCCGATGGTGGACTTTGCCAACAAAGAGAAAGAAGGAGAAGGCCGCGACGCAAGTGAGTTTTTTCTAAGACATAAGAAATAAATGATGAAGATTTTCTCAATCGGCAAATGTGGAGGTTCAAGAACCTCCAAGTTCACCGATTGGAGGTTCTTTCGACATAGGATTCATTGACTGAAGGATTGTAAGGGGAAATTTCATCTAAGGAGAAACAAAGAACAGGGCAAAGAAAAGGTAAGGTTCAACAAAATTTATTTTTACCGACAATGGTAAGGTGGAAGGAATGAAGCTAAGGTGAGGGCTTTGTTAGGGAATCGATAAAGTCCCAAACTTTGTAAAAGTTTAGTTTCTTCAAGATTTTTTGATAAGGCAAAAGAAGAAGCTGAAGATGGAGACAAGGCCAAGTTTGAGAAAATGAAGATTTGTTGATAAGGCAAAAAGAGGTAGAAAATAAACAAGAAAAAGGGTTTGAAAAAGTGGAAGTTTTTTGACAAGGTGAATAGAGGGAGAAAATGAAGAAGTTTGTGATAAAGAAGATAGGTTGATAAAGTGAGAAGATGCCCAATATACAGAGGATTGTGCGGTTGACATATACTCTGAATTTAATGATTTTGTAGAGCTGTACCTTGCAGGTGGTTGACACAGTGATATTATTCAATGCTCGGAGGACAAAGAAGATATGTTAGATGTTGCACAAAGAGTGCAAGCAATCTTCTGCTATCAGTTTGCAGAGCTGTCAGAGTATGGGCACGCTTCTAAAGTGTAGATTTCCTAGCATTGGAGTGGGCCTAAATTTAATGCAGCACAGTTGCTTGTTGACTGATTTTCTCTAATACCTAGGGGCCGCATAGTGAAACATAATTGCTATATATACATGTTTGAAAGACATTCTCAGGGTTGGTCACTGAGCCAATTGTCTAGTCTGGAGCGCCTAAGTACTCTCTGCCATCAAAACACGTTCTGTCTAGTTTGTTAGTGAAGGGATGTATTCAACATAGTGTAGGAAGGCTATGTAATGTAGATTTGAATGTAATGGTATGTCTCCATAGGAGTTTGTCGTGATTTTGAAAAATATATAATTGTAGTTGTATATATTCCCTTGCTACATTTGCTGGCATGATTGTAACAGATGTTTGGACATGTGTGACAACATCCAAGTTAATACAAGGCTTTGTATTTGCCATTCTTTTGTTGCATATGGATCATTACAGTTCTCTTTTGGATTATTAAGTATGTCCATTATGTAAGGATCTATTAGTGTCATATATGTGAATATATGTCTGGTTTTGTTGATCCTATGCTGTGTATTTTCTTTCCTCCTTGCATTCTATGACTTTGTTGCCCAATGGAGTAGGCATCGGTCCATATTGCAGAGGGATCAAACACATTTTAAAATCAAACAAATCATTCACCCATGGTTTAGGGGAAAAAACCACCTTTCCTGTGCATGTACATTTGTACAGTTGAATTAGCTATATAGGGGTTTTGTGATAGCCGGTCATTCTTGACTTACTGATAGCTTTTGGAGTCAAGATAATGAGTTGGGTTTGACTATTCATTTATTTTTAGTTGTTCATCTGGTTTGAACTTAATACCTATTCAAGTATACCCCTTTGGAATATCTCTCCAGAGTCTAAGCTGAGCTCGAAGTGCAGAGGAGACTACCCACTCTTGTCAGTTGGCCAAGATTGCCCAAAACTTGTTGATAAACCTCTTCCTATCACCCTGACGACAGTCCCTAGCCTAGGCGATTTAGGAGTGTTTTAGAGTTTTGTGCTGCAGTTATTTTGGGTCCCAACATCTCCCAGGGTAATTGTAACTACAACGTTTGATGAAATTCCCATATCCTTTATGCTTTAATGGATGCCCATACCCTATTATGTAGATCCCATTTTGGCATAGACAAGGAGGATGCTGGCAAAGGTTGTGGAATTTGGCTTTACACCCACCAATTGCATTTGCTTGAAATTTTCTAAAAACTTATCAAAAATCCATTTTGTGCATATCTTGCAATCATTGCATTCCATGAGATAGCATTTCTTTGAGGCATCCTGTCAACCAGTTCACGTGCCTTGTCTATACTTCCACACTTTACATACATGTCTCCCAGGGTAGTTGCAACTACAAAATCTGACAAAACTCCCATATCCTTTATGCTTTGATGGATGTCCATACCCTGTTTCGAAGATCTGATTTTGGCATAGGCAAGAAGGATGCTGGAAAAGGTTGTGGAATTTGGCTTTACACCTATAATTATATTTTCTTGAAAGTTTCTAAAGCCTTATCAAAAAATCCATTTTGTTCATATCTTGCAATCATTGCGTTCCATTAGACAACATTTCTTTGAGGCATCATGTCTAACAATTCACATGCCTTATCTATGCTTCGACACTTTGCATACATGTCTCCCAGGGTAGTTACAACTACAACATCTAATGAAATTTCCATATCCTTTATGCTTTGATGGATGTCCATACCCTATTCCAAAGATCCCATTTTGGCATAGGCAAGGAGGATGCTGGCTAAGGTTGTGGAATTTGGCTTTACACCCACTAATTGCATTTTCTTCAAAGTTCCTAATCCTTATGAAAAAATCCATTTTGTGCATATCTTTTAAGAATTGCATTCAATGAGAGAACATTTCTTTAAGGCATCATGTCAAACAATTCAGTGCCTTGTCTATGCTTCCACACTTTGCATACTTGTCTCCCAGGGTAGTTGCAATTACAACATCTGGTGAAATTCCCATATCCTTTATGCTTTGATGAATGTCCATACCCAGGTCTAAAGATCCCATTTGGCATAGGCAAGGAGGATGCTGGCTAAGGTTGTGGAATTTGGCTTTACACCCTTAAAGACTTGGTATACTTTAAAGAAAGCTGACAAACAAAGTGACAGGTTCTCAAAGATATATATAGTTAGTTAGTTAGTTAGTGAGGAATTCAATAAATTAACTCATTATAGGGTTAATTTTAATACAAGCCTATGTTTTATTTGTTAAACTAATAATTTAAACATTGCTAAGGGAAATGGATGTACACAAAATCTAAATGGGTTAAAGATTCATATTGATTAAACTTAATTTATAGATAAATTATAAGGATTTTAATCATGAACCTAATAATATTAGTAGTAGTATTTTATTTTGTAAGAATTTCTTATGTAGTATTATTTTATAATGATGAGAAATGCACAAAGTATAAAGTGACAAACTCAAGCATAAATGATTTTAATCATGAACCTATCCTCTAAGTTTGGCTCTTGGTTCCAATTTATTGAGTATGAGAATACTCCCTTTGTTTGCTTCTAATGTCATAAATCTTGTAATTTTACTAAAAACTACCCTACCAAAAGTATTAGTAAAAATGAAGTTATTCTAATAATCAATCAAAACAAGTAACAAAAAAGATCTCCTTCAAGTCAAATTTATCCTAGGGTTTGGTGAGTTGTCGTTGGCAACCAAACCCTAGGTCTTCATGACACCATATTAGCTTGATTTTGGCAATAAAAATTGATATACATCCTTGAATTCACTCATAATTCATAAATTTTTTATTTCAAGCTTGCTAATTGTCTGAGATGAAGTCTGAAACAAGAAGATCCATGATACATTTAAGCTCTACCATGTATGAATACTGTTATGATAGTCAAAACAACACTTTCACCCTTTTTCCCTTGCCTATATCATAATGTAAAAGTTAATATAAATCATAAAAAGTGAATATTATATATCTTTATGCACCTCCCACATGTGTGGGCCCATGCTAAGGAGTTTGGTCATGATAAGGGTTTTATAATAGTTTATAGGAAAGAGCAGTCTTATAATGATAAACCCAACAAAGTTCAACACCTTTTCATATAATTTAACACTTTTGAGGCTTAAGGACCTCTTGTCCATACAATTACCTATGTAGACCCCATTAGTGATCTCATAATACTAGTGAAAGGTAATGGCCAATTAGAAATTTAAACATTTTCCCCTCCCTTTTCAATTCAAAATTTGGCACCCAAATGACTTGTGAATGGTTTCAAGGATTAGTTAAGGGTTATGTGACTATTTTAAGACTCTCATGCAAAGGTTTGAAGGATTCAAATAGTCCAAAAATGATAAAGAGAGGAAGAGAGAGAGAGACACTGGTCTAGCATACCCCCATTTCACCTTGTATATGGGTTATGGACACAACAAAATGAGGAAGAGAGTAAAAGAGAGACATAGGGAGAGAGACACATTTGGAATGATTTGCATATCTTCATTTCACCTTATATATGGTTTCCATGCTTTGCATATCCTCATTTCACCTTTTTATCTAGTGTTGAGTGTTGAATTGCAAGAACAAGACATAAATTGGAGAACACATTGGAGAACACCTTTGATTAATGCCCTAGAACACATTGGATCAAGTGAGAACACCATATCTATTAGAGTGAATAATTTATCTATTCACTATAGCTTAAGTTAACTTAGGTTGATGTCATATCCCCCATATGGCATTTGTATTATATGTCATAAATCATATTCAAATGCATGCTTTGTGACTTCTGTGTATCCAAGTGCACACCTTATGATTTACTAGTAACTTACATATATGAATGCATGTAGCTATTGTGAGACTCTTCATGCCTTTCCTATCATTAAATAAATATATATATGATATGATAATATAAAAATATATATAAATTATATATATATATATATATATATATATATATATATATCTGTTAACCTTATTTCCCCTTGTCCAGAGCCAAATAGTTAACATGGTATTTTCCTTGGAAATCCCTTTGAAAAGGTCCCTATAAAGCGAAGTGCCAAAATTCCCAGAAGCCTTGCCTAAAAAACCTTACCATTGTAAAGAGCTTGAAAAAATAGGCAGGTTTGCTTTTTACAGCACCCTGAAATTCGTCCAAATGAAGAAGTTGTGCATGGTCAAAGTTTCAGTCAACAGACAGTTCAAATGGGCATTTGGCGGGCTCTCAAAAAATTCCATCAGCCTTTTGAAAATGATCGTCGCGGATCGTGACACGTGTCAACGGCGGAGCGCAGTTTCTAAAAGTTTCAATGCTGCCGCGGAGGGGCCACGTGTCGGCTTCCGCCATAGTTTCTCTGCAGTTTCTTTAAGTTTCTAACTTGCAGTTTCTAACAATTTCAAGGAGTGCGCGAATGGCACCACATGGAGGCACCCGAGAGACACACGAAAAGTAACTTGAGCCCCGCGGATGGAGACAAGTGGCAGCACCCGCCAATGTTTCTAAAAGTTTCTCGGCCTCCGCCCAAGTTTCGCGAGCCCCTTTTATAAAGTTTCTCAGTGCGCGAAAGCCGACAAGTGTCAACGGCAGAGAGTCTCATTATTGTTTCTTAGAGTCCCGCAGAAATTGACAAGTGTCGCTTTCCGCTTAAGTCTCTTCTATGTTTCTAAGATGGGGCAGAACGCTCCACGTGTCTCTTGTAGTTGCTACGGAAGCTGATGCGTGTCAGCTTCCGCGTGAGTTTCTATTTGTTTCAGTGCGAGGCTAAGAGAAGAGGTGGGCCCCTACTATGTTTCTCAGAGTGAAGCGAAACCCAACACATGTCAGCTTTCGCGTGAATTTTAAGTGGGTCTTTAAAAGGTTTCTATCTTATTTCTCTTTGCGCGGAAGGCGCCAAGTGGCGAGTTCCGCCGAAGTTTCAAAGGGCCCCTTTATATGTTCTAAGTGTGCGCGGAAAGCACCATGTGTCAGCTACAGAGGGTCTCATATGTTTCTCAAAAGATAAGCAGACAGCGCCAAGTGTCGCTATTTGTTGCAAGTTCAAGACCCTGTTTATCTTTCAAGAGTAACGCGGGGGACGCCAAGTGTCGTCATCCGCGTGAGTCCTAGCTGAGCCTTAACGTTTCTCACGGCAACGCGGAGGGCACCACGTGTCACTGTCCGCTAAAGTTTCTAAAAAGTTTCTAAGTCATAGCGGAGGTTGCCACATGCCCCTTAAATGCTTCCGCAGAAGCTGACAAGTGTCGGCCTCCGCAGTTGTTTCTATCTGTTTCAAAGCTTAGCGTAGGCAAGGTGGGTTCCAGTAAAGAGCTCTGTTGTGGCGGATGGTTGTCAGCCCTAGTTTCAAGGTGTCTCCAGTTAGATGCTACAGATTGCGACATGTGTCACGAGTGGGGGCAACTTCAACTTTTGATACAGTTTTATAAGGCAACGCAGAACTTGCCACGTGTCGGCTTCCGCGTAAGTTTCCGGCAGGGGCTTCTCAAGGGGAAAGTGATACAAGATGGACTCAGCAGGAAAATGGAATGCAGCTAAGGGTGTTTTTTCGGGTTGGCAGCTTGTATGTTCACATAGACAGAAAGGGAGATGCAATTGGTGCGGTCTACAATATGCAGGGCCTTTTGGCGCCCAGATGCTGATACACATACAACCCGGACCCGATGGCATTTTTCAATAGTTTCATAACGAGCTTCGGGTCCACAGCTTGCATTTAGGGTTGTATATGCCGAGACACAGTTAAAGATATAGAAGCGATATACACATAGATGCAGAAGCGATATACACATGCAATTGACCAAACTTTGACCACCTGTATCTCCTCCGTCTTGGCGAATTTTCACATGCTGTAAGAGGCAAAGTTGTGTATTTTCATCCCCTCTTTCATTTGGCAGGCTTTTTGGGAGGTTTTGTCACTTTTCAATAGATGGAGATTTTTGGGGGCATTCATTACAGCAGATATAGCAAGCAGCTGTTAGCATTCAATGCTAAGTTATCCTCCACCATTTTGAGGATCAGATCGATGACGCGGCTGTTTGCATTGAAGACCCAGAATATCTCCCACCTGCCCCTGTTCCTGATCTTTTGTGCCATTACTCTTGGTAGGTGGACGTCTCTTCAAGAAGATATTTCTGATTGCAGCCCCAGCGTGGATTTTTGGTAACCGACCTAGGTCAGTTTTTGCGTTGCTATATAAGCTGAGGCTTATGATGTAATAAGGGTTGGAAATTTTCTGGAAACATTCTGTTCTCCCTATTTCCAAACAGAACTTTTCATACTGTAACCTTGCCTTTCTTTAGATATATGAAAACTATGATGCCTTTTGTTGATTTTTCTATCTCTGTGTAAATCTACATATGGTTGTCTGTGAATATTTCTTGTTCCTCTCAATCATTTTGCTCCTTACCTTTGTTAGAATAATCTATTTTGTGTATATGTGCTTGCTGTATCTAATTATATTGTGCATGCTTCATCTTTGCAAAGGTTCTTTAGAACTGTCTGGTGCATCACCCCTTTCATGTTTTTAAGTATTGTTACTTTATCTTTCATTATAGCACATTTCTTCCCCTTTTCACCCCAAAATATAGTAGTTTTAGGTGATAACTAGACAAGGAAGCCGACCTTCTCCAGAGGTTTGATCTCATTTAGCAAAGTCCCACACTTAGAAATCAATCCCATTGTGTCATTGGAATGCTTGGAATCCCATTCAAGCAGGGTGTAATTTCATGTGACAACAATATCATAATATATAAATATATATACATATATATAACATAATAGAAGTGATTATAATATATATATATTATCATAATAAACAAGTATCTATGTATATGTGGTAATATATTATTATTATAATATACAAATATGTATAGATATAATATATGATTATAATATTATTATAAATATTGATATGCATATTAATAAAAATATTAATGATTATATTTATAATATAATCAAAATATTCCAAGTGATATATAAGTATTGGACAACAATCATATAAAGGAACGGTGAGTAAGAGGTTGTGAATTAGTAATAGCAGCGACTCATCATCCAAGGTGACATCCATTTAAAGGTAGTGTACCTATGAAGAGATGCAACCATTGACAACCAAGGCATTCAAGGAAGATGAATGGATTTGGGAAGGCATCGATCAATCAAGACAATAGGATATTTAGCAGCATCATCGATCAAAGGAAAATTGGAAAGAAAAATAATCAGCAGCAACCAGTTTAAGTTAGCAATCTTCTACAATAAAAGATAAGTATTCAGAAATAAGGCAAGTATTAAGAATTATTTAATATGTTAATTTATAATTATTAAGTAAAGATGTAAGATTATATATATACACACATAAATGTACATCTATGTATATTATAATGTCATCTTATAGTTGATACAAATCCATGTGAATTATTGTAGTTCAAAGGGAATGTCTTATATGTATAGATCTAAGATCTAATGATGATGAACAAGAATATATTACAATGGTATTCCAAATTTATAAAAGAATATTTCTATCCATGTTTTATGATGATAAATAATAGATTAGGGGAATGTTAGCATAAGGGATCATATTTCCCATCACTTCTATTGATTCATCCTTAAAGGAATGGTTAGGTACTTTGGGGAGGGGTAGTGTAATTCCATCCATGAATAGGCCTGTAGGCTAGGACATAATTTCCCATAGGTTGGGTCTGAGATGGTCTCCATGCACCCTAAAGCCTAGTTCCTTGATAAAGAACAAGAGGGGAGATCTGGATCTTGACTTATGTTTAATATCTGCCCTAAGGAATATTAGAATACAAGATCGTACTTCCGATTACTCCTATTGGTTCATCCTTAAAGGAATGTCAGGTATTGTAAGGGAGGGGCAGTGCAATTCCACCTATGATAAGGCCTGTAGGCTGGGACATAGTTCCCCAAGGTTGGGTCTGGGATGGTCTCCATGTGCCCTTGACATGTAAACCCTAGTTCCTTGATGAAGAATAAGAGGGAAGAATATGAATCTTGAATTATGTTTAATATTCACCGTAACATACTTATATAGTATAGTCATCAATAGTGAATGACAATCATGAAATGAATAATCATTTAACAAGGAAATGATATACTTATACTATCATTTGGTCTTATTTGATCTTATCATTGAAATTTATTGATCTCTAACGTTTCTAATGTCTCTTTGAGAATCACTTTGAATGCAGAATTAGGTTTAAGTGTTTCCACTAGAAAAGGGGACATTACAAGTTGTATTAGAGCATCTTTCCTGCCATCCTATGTATACTACGTGTGCCTTACATGTATTCAAGTGTATACTTTGTGATTTATGTGTATTCAAGTGTATTCAAAGGTTTACTTTGTGACTTATGTGTATGCTTTGTAACATATGTTCATGTGAATACTTTGTGTATTATGTGTATTCGCGTGTATGCTTCATACTCATGTGTATACTTGGTGACCTTGAAATGGTGGATGGGTCCACGGTGTATTATGGGATGCACCGAATCACCTTTCCAATTGTCCGATGGTATACTTCATGACATTGTATTGGTATTTGAGTGTATACTCTATGACTTGTATTTATTTGAGTGTATACTCTATGATTGTATTTAACTGTATACTCTATGAATTTGTATTTGTATTTGAGTGTATATTTTATTCAACTTTGTGTATTCAATTGCATACTTTATGACTTCGTATATTCAAGTGTATACTCCATGACCTTGTGTGTTCAAATGTATAATGTGTGTACTCCATGACTTATGTATGTTCAAATGCACACTTCATGACTTGCTTGTATTCATGTGTATACTTCATATTCATGCATATACTTGTGTGTCACATGTATGCTTCCTACCTTATGTATTGCATGCGTATTATACTTTGTATGCTTCATGCTTTATGTATCAAGTGTATGCTATGTGTTTCATGTATTATGTGCATATTACATACTATGTTCATACTTCATGCTTTGCATACTTTGTGTATCATGTATTAAGTGTATGAGCTTTGTGTATGCTTCATGTATTATGTGTATTTATTATTTGTATATAATTGTGTGCATATACTTCAATATGGATCTTCTCTCCACTGGTGTTCTCTATTTGGAGTGTCAAACCAAAGAGCCTCTTTCATCATGATATAGACAAATGTAATTTTGATCTCTCATCATTCTTTCTTGATTGACACAATCATGGTTCACATTCTATTATGTCCTTTGTTATCAATGTTAAGAGTTTACAACACTATATATAGTTACACTCTATTAGCTAAGATAGTTTAACCATTATCATCCACAAATTGAGTTCTTACAAATCATAGTCTAGATATAATGATCAAAACATTATGCCTTAACTCTAAAATATAAGTGCTAGGTTCAATCTTCACTAGGGTTGTCATACAATTATGCTTTAACTACTATTACTTCTTTCTTTTCATTAGACTGATACAATGTAGTGACCTCAACCTAACTATTATATAGAGATCTAGTACTATGCTATGCCCTTATTAATGGACTATGTTCAATCAATTCAAGATAATATATTTACCCCTAAGTATCTAAGGTTAAACATAATTAATCTTTGATAGCAAGGTACTCTATTACTACCCTTAGTCTTAACCTTGACTTACAAATGTTAAGCAATATCAATTACATTGAAACCCTTTCATCCCCTTCTAAAAGATTGGATAAGTGGCCAATGACCATCAAATCTAGGAGAATCTTATAAAATCTCTAGGTCTGCATTAGCAACTCAAATTAACTTTGTCTTGAATAGTGGACAATGTAACAAGAAATACCTATAGGATTCAACATCTCTTCATGGTTGTCTATACTATTATCTTGATTAATAGCAGACACTTTGTTTGTGACTGCTACTTCCAAGTAATTAAGACAATTTTTGTTATAATCAGAACTAGGATCTTAACTAGATATTGTTTCAGTTCCGTAACAACCCTTATCACTCAAAATTTAGTAAGTTCCCTTGAGGGCAACCAAATTTGAGATGCATTAACAATTATGTGATTGTAAGGACTTCTTATGGCAGTCTTCATGAACTTGAACAAATCTAGTCTTAAAGTTAATATTGCCATGGTAATCACTGGGGTAACTGCACCTTCATCATCTAAGACGTCCCATGCAATACAAAATAGTGGTAATAATCTTTGACAAACAATCTTTCATATAAGAGCATGCCTACATTTTCAATGCCTTATAAGTTAGTTCAAAGGAGGTAACTCTGGTGGTGATTCCTCAAATGGATAGCCCAATGAGCCCAAGTGCATGATAACAATCATAAGAGTCAATAAAATCCTTGGCAACATAAACTTGTCATCTTATACTTGGACTCTTTGATAAGTATGGGTCAATAGCATACTTTACAATTTTTACAAACTAATCTAACAACAAATTTCACTAAGTCCACACAATGTGCAATAATGAATAATACAGACCTTCACATGCTATGATGTCAAATTATACAAGGATAATTCCTTACAACATCCATTTCCTTAAGCATACTGAAATACTATTATCTTGTCATAACAAGTTACAATACAAATGAATATGTGCCAAGATCATACAAGTAAATCCAAGTAGGCTCAATCCAATCATGATCCATGCTATGCTACCTTATTCTTCACGTTGATAGTTCATCCAAACCCTATATACCAAATGTTTTTATTCAAATAATTTGCCATGGAATTAATACAGGATCTCAAAATCATCCAGTCACAACAAAGTGCAAAGGTTACATCATGTCATATGAGGTGAAGTTAAATGACCCTCAAGACAACCATAAAGAACCAAAAGTTATATTATGGGGCCATAACCCACAAAACTCAAGATCATTCCCCACTAACCTAAACATAACTTTTCTCAAACTTATTGATCATCTAAACCCAAAATTGCTTGAGGACATGCAATCTTGAGTGGGGAGGACTGTCATATCCCCTATATGACATTTGTATTATATGTCATAAATTATATTCAAATGCATGCTTTGTGACTTCTGTGTATCCAAGTGCATACTTATGATTTACTAGTAACTTACAAATATGAATGCATGTAGCTATTGTGAGACTCTTCATGCCTTTCCTATCATTAAATAAATATTATATGATAATATATGTGTGTTAATATATATATATATATATATATATATATATATATATATATATATATATATATAATCATAATAAACAAATATATATGTATATGTGATAATATATTATTATTATAATATACAAATATGTATAGATATAATATATGATTATAATATTAGTATAAATATTCATACACATATTAATATAAATATTAATGATTATATATATAATATAATAAAAATATTCTAAGTGATGTATAAGTATTGGACAACGATCATATAAACAGAACGATGAGTAAGAGGCTGTGAATTAGTAATAGCAGTGACTCATCATCCAAGGTGACATCCCTTTAAAGGCAACGTATGTATGAAGGGATGCAACCGTTGACAACCAATGTATTAAAGGAAGATGAATGGATTTGGGAAGGCATCGATCAATCAAGACAATTGGATATTCAACAGCATCATCAATCAAAGGAAAATTGGAAAGAAAAATAACCAGCAGCAACCAGTTTAAGTTAGCAGTCTTCTACAACAAAAGATAAGTATTAAGAATTATTAATATGTTAATTTATAATTATTAAGTAAAGATGTAAGATTATATACACACACACACATAAATGTATATCTATGTATATTATAATGTCATCTTATAGTTGATACGAATCCATGTGAATTATTGTAGTTCAAAGGGAATGTCTTATATGTATAGATCTAAGATCTAATGATGATGAACAAGAATATATTACAATGGTATTCCAAATTTAGAAAAGAATATTTTTATCCATGTTTTATGATGATAAATAATAGGTTAGGGGAATGTTAGCATAAGAGATCATATTTCCCATCACCTCTATTGATTCATCCTTAAAGGAATGGTTAGGTACTTTGGAGAGGGGTAGCGTGATTCCATCTATGAATAGGCTCGTAGGCTGGGACATAGTTTCTCGTAGGCTAGGTCTGAGATGGTCTCCATGCACCCTAAAGCCTAGTTCCTTGATAAAGAACAAGAGAGGGAGAGCTGGATCTTGAATTATGTTTAATATCTCCTAAGTAATATTAGAATACAAGATCGTACTTTTGATTACTCCTATTACTTCATCCTTAAAAAAATGTCAAGTATTGTAAGGGAGGGGCAATGTAATTCCACCGATGATAAGGCCCATACGCTAGGACATAGTTCCCCAAGGCTAGGTCTGGGATGGTCTCCATGCACCCTTGACATGTAAAGCCTAGTTCCTTGATGAAGAATAAGAGGGAAGAATATGAATAATGAATTATGTTTAATATTCGCCTTAACATACTTATATAGTATAGTCATCAATAGTGAATGACAATCGTGAAATGAGTAATCATTTAATAAGGAAATGATATACTTATACTATCATTTGGTCTTATTTGATCTTATCATTGAAATTTATTGATCTCTAACGTTTCTAATGTCTCTTTGAGAATCACTTTGAATGCAAAATTAGGTTTAAGTGTTTCCACTAGAAAAGGTGACATTACAGTTGATGAGGTTAGACAACATCTTGTCTAATTGAATGTGCAATATTTTAGAGGTTAGAGGTTACCAAGTTGTTTGGTAAATCTCATGTGCATACCTTTTGAGGTTGGAAGACTTTCCATCTCACCTCAAAAGGCACTTTCTAGTCATCAACACTTGTCACACAAGGTTGTTGATTTGCACAATCCAAGTGATCCAAAGGTTGACACCTATAGGACACTTGTCTACATGCATGTGCCACATCATGGGGCACTTGTCAATCCACATGCAAGGTGGATTGACTCTTCCATGCCTATATAATGAGGTATTCTCATGTAAATTCATAAGTGAGATCAATATAAGTTTATGCTCAATTAGGTTCATCAATATCATTGATTTATTATCTCTATTTATCGATTTCCATATTGTGAGAGTGAATATCAAGTGTTGTAGAGAATACTTGGCTATTCCAATATGGTATTAGAGCCATGCTGTAAACACGCTCTTTGATTTGAGGGAATCTGGAGGTGAGGCAAAAGTCGATGTGTCCTCGAGCCAAATAGATTTCATCAAAAAACTATAGAAAAATTGATTTTTTTTTGCAGAGGTCATTTTGACCCCTAAAATTTTCTGTCTCTTGATTGAAAATTAAAGATTTGCAAGCGATTATATCTATTTGGTTTTTCTGATTTGTGTGCCTCTCTTTTAGTTCATGTGTTGGCTTGAAACAATCTGTGAGTTTCTCCTTCATTTGCTTTGGTTCAAACGTTCGTGAAGGGTGAGTATTCAAGGTATATTACTGTTGTTTGTAGAGGCAACATTTTTTTTTCTTTTGTTGATTACAAAGGTGCCCAACATTTTTATTTCTTTGTTGATGAGTGTAGCAGACATTTGTTTGGCATATTGATCGCCTATTTTTAGGGCATGTTTTTCTCGTTGTCAAGGGTTTTTGGAGATCTCTACCTATTTACAATGGTTTCATGGTTACTGATTGGTTGGGCACCATTTTGGCCTCACAACCTTTTGTTTCTCTAGATCAACTAAAGGTTTTCACTTTGCATTTTCACTAATGATGGTTTCTTGCACTAGTTTTTTGGGTCGAAGCATTCACACACAGTCATCTTCTTTGATTATCTACAGTCATATTTGCAATCTTCAATCCCTTCAGTCATTGTTTGGGGTCTCCATCACCATTTTCATTGGGTTGAGGTCTTTATCCTTAGGGTCTTCATTCAACATTTGATGCAGTTGTTTGTCGCTACACCAAGATTGCATGCACGTTGGCTTTCTTTCAAACTGCAGTAGATCATTGTTTAAAGTAAGTCACTTTGTTGCATATTGTGGTAGTTCACCTCTGCTTGGTTCAACCCATCTAACCATTCAACTTTGGACTCAGCATTCTCTTTTCTAATCTTGACTCCTTCATGCCCTGTTCCGAGCTCATCAAGCCACCCTTTCTACTATACTCTGCACACCTACTTCAACACTCAATCAACCCCTTCTACAACATCTTTAGCCTTTGTCAGCCTACTTTCCTTCAAATTCAGACTCAGTGCTCTACATTTAGTGGGTTCTAGGGATATCCATCCCTCACGGTCTCTGTGAAGCTCGCACTAGACACATTTCTTAGCCTGACGCCCTCAACATGGTCTTATGAGTCCTATTTGGACTTCTCAACGCTCCTAAGTCTCTCTTTGACCAGGTCAAGGTCATTGTTGGTAGTTATTATGGTTGTTTATTGTTATCTATTCTAATAGCCACTAGTTTGTTATGGGATGCTCATATTAGCTACTGACATCAAAGGTTAACATTTATGGTTTAATTGATTGTTAACTTCTATTGGTTATAGTAACATTTTATGTTACTCTATTAGTAACTTCAAAAATTCATTATAACCATCATATGTATTTTCATTTTTTTTGAAAAGCATATTGGTTTGTAAAAACACTTTGTATTTTCCCTTGTCAAAGGTGAAGGGTGAGGCCCAGGTTGGTAGGACACCAATTCCCCCTCACAATCCAAACCTTTGTAATCTTCATTTCTTGCCAGTTCCAATGAGTAGTTGGAAGGTTGGGTTCCTGTTGATTTATTTTCCTCTGCCCAGAGTCAAATATCCCAACTTGAAAATCTTGTCGAAATCCCTTGAAATCTAACTCTACAAACCTAAAATCCTTCAAATTCTAGTATTTTGCCTTGTAAAAATATCTAAAAATCCACCTAGAGAATCCTTGCAAAAAACCCATAAAATTTGAAGCTTTTACCTTATTTTTTGCCCCCCTTTTGGCCTTTATCAGCAAAGTTTCAGTTTTTTGAACTAACCAAAAAGTAACTAAGGCATGAATTTTCCTTCCCTTTGTTGGCAAGACTTCAAGTTCTTGAACCGACCTGTTCACCGACTGACCGATTCGCCGACAAAGTGGGAAGGTTTAAAAATGGCTAAGTAAAGGGAAGTTTTCCCCCTTTATCAGCAAAGTTTATCTTCCGCGAACTTTCCAAAAGTTCAATTTTTTCCCGGTTAAGTGACTTGGTGATTTGCCGACAAAGGGTGAGGGAACAAGTTTTTTTAAAAAGATGTCAAAAGCAAGGGGTGGGCTTCTTCAAAATAGTCTAAAGAAAAAATAAAGGAAGCACCTTTGTTAGCAAAGTTTGCAAGGCCCAAACTTTTCATAAAGTTTGAAATCTTTGTGGTTCACTGATGGAGCATTTCGCCGACAAGGCAAGGAGAGAAGGAGGTTGAGAGGAGTTCGAAAAAAGGAAAGTGGGTCAATAAAAGGAAAATGGCTAAGGCATTGTTGGTTCGAAATTTCAAGGTTTTGCAACAAACTTTTGTCGGTAAAGCAAAAGTGAAGGAAAAATGGTTTGGCAAAATGAAGTTTTATCGATAAAGAGGCCTAGGTTCACAAAAGTGACCTTTTGCCGATAGGGCAAAAGGCAAGCCCAAATGGTTCGAAAAAAGAAGATTTTGCTGACAAAGGCAAAAGGTGATGAATGAAGAAAAGTTCGTCGGAGACAAGTTTTGCCGATAAGGCAAAAAGGAGGGCAAAAACATGAAGAAACAAGCCATAGTTCAAAAAATGGAAAAGTTACCAATAAATATGAGAAAATACAGAGAGCAAAACATAATGGTTTGTAATAAGTAGAGTTTGGCGATAGGGCAAAATATAGACTAGAAATTGAAATATGCAGAAATCAATGAAACAAAGAATTGTAATATATTGTAAACTTTAAATATTTGAATGTAGATATTTGAAGTGTTGTAAAAGCTCTGTGAAAAAGGAATTTGGAGGGAAAATTCATTCAAATTTCCTCATCAGCCATTAATGCAAAATCTAATTTGCTCAACTACTCCATTTTAGATATTTTGCATTAATTATTACAGGTGATGAATCAACTTCTTGCATTAAAGAGGAAATATATCTCCCAACTGTTCCAGGATCCAAGAGATTTTCTGCATTGAATTCTCATAGACAAACATTCCTTTTGTAGAGATATTTTCCGACAGGCCCATGGGACAAATTTATTGATGAAATGAGTGAGGTCAATGTAATGGATTGCTATATATGCATGTAAAAAAAGATGTAATGATGGTTGGAAAATAGTTGGATACTTTTCATTCTTCTATATTCCAAACAGAGCCCTCCTCTATTGTAACCATGTCTTTTGTTGAAATACACTGTGTTTTTATCTTTTCTGCTATTTTAGCTTTGTGTAATTCAGAACTGGTTGTCTGTGAATGTTTATTTCCTCTCAACCTAGTTCTTTTCTTTACCTTTGTTAGAATTTGCTAGATTTGTGTGAGTGATCATCTATATCTCTTTATTTTGTGCCTTCTCAGTTCTGTGAGAGATTTTATATTCAAACTTGGTATATCACCTCCATTAATTTACATTTTTATCCATCTTCCTCTTTTCCTCAATGGTGGATAGATTAGGTGTAGTCTTAGGAATAGCTAAATCCCTTATTCAACAAAGGAACTAGCCTCTCTCTAGAGATTTGGCCTCCTTCTAGGATCCCACACCTGGAGGTCATCTCTATGTTTCACTAGATTGTTGAAGACCATTAAACCTCTACAACACAGGGTGCAAATCCAAGTGACAACAATTTCGTCAGGGTTATAGGCATTTTTTTTCTTCTTCAAGTGTAGTTTTTAAAATAGCTATGTTTTACGAGAATTCGTTATTGTAATAACTTTTGCTCGGTAGCTTAGAATTAAGCACCATTTTTTGCAAAAGTGCATGTTTTTCAATTTCCTACACATTGGTCATATCTATTTTGTAAAACACACTAAGTTGTAAAGTGCCAAAATTTGGGGAGGGGTCACCTAATTGTTGTCACCTGAATTTGCACCCTGTTGTTGGAGCTTTTGGTAGTTCCAACAAATTTAGTGAAACATGGGATTGGTCTCAAAGTGTGGGACCTTGCAATTGAGATCAAACCTCCAGAGAAGGCTGGTTCCTCTTTTTGGACTTAAGGTCTAGAGAATGATGGCTAAATCTAATGCTATTACTCACAGGGAAAAGGGGAAAGAGAAACTGAAATTAAAAAGAGGTGATGCACCAAATTTAGAGTGTTAGCTGGGACTGACATAACACAACAATGATCTCAAATACTGACATAGACTCACATAGACTTATAACTTTTGCAGAGATTCAAATTAGAAAACTATAACTGCAGGAGGGACCATTTTATCCATAGAATGACCTTACATATTTCAAGTAAACACAGAGTAAAAGCATAAGAGAGGAAAAATATCGGTGATTGTATTGATCATGAAGGCTAAATAGCTATTACAGAAGAAGGACAATTATTATAGAAGAAATAGACACAAAATAACAGTTTACACTCATAGGTGAACCACAATCAGAGACATCAAAGTCTCAGCTTCAAGCACAATGTATCAGATCCGACTAGTTCTTGCAATGTATTACAAGGTCTAAAACTGCAACAAATTCCCCTTGCCCATAGAATGACCCAGAAGAATAGCTAAAAACAATTACATCTTTTTTACATGTATATATAACTTTTCAAATTGTTGTGTAGCTACAGGCACTAAAAATCAGTCAACCACTTTGCCCAGATACCCACACTGCATTGAATTTGGCCCATGGATCTATCAGGAAATCTTGCAAAGTTGGACGGTGGCCATGCCCTGACAGGTCTGCAAGCTTTGCAGAGAAGATTGCCTACACACATGGGTATCAGGCATATTGAAGAGGGAAGGTCTGAAATCCTTCCATAGTACCCGCAAGTCCATTTTATCCTTCCTGTGTACTGGCACATTGAAGATTTTTACTGTGTCAAGTACCTGCACTTGGCCTTGACCTACAACATTGAATGTTGGGTACCTTCTCATCCTATAATAATGGCATGATTATAGGGATACAATAAATTGTGCCTTGTAGAAGCTTTTACAACACTTTAAAAGTGTTTATCCTTTTAATTCTACCTCTAGCACATTTAAATTTTCCTTTATCGGCGAATTCGCCCTCTGGCAAACCCTTGGCTCACAGCTTATCCACATTATCTCCTTGTCGCCTCTATTGATGAAATTTCCCCATGCTGAACTCTTCAACTTTGCCCTTTGTTACTTTCTTTTTTATCGACAAATTGCCCTATCGGTAAACTTGAGAAATCATGAACTGATCTCTCCTTTGCACTTTCACCGATTTCCTGATTTCTCCCTCATTCAGTTTTTGGCTTGCTTTGTCTCATTCTGCCTTATCGGCAAACTTTCCCTTTCACAAACTTGGCCTTGCTTTGACTTTCCTTTCCTTATTCACTTTTCTACCTTTGGCTCCTTTAGTCAGTAAATCTCCCTATCGGTGAACTTGAGAAACCGCGAACTGATCGGCGAGCTTGCAAATTTTCTGATTTCTCCTTTTTTGTTTGATCTTTGCCTATTCTCTATTGACAAATTTCTCTACTGATAAACTATCTCTCTCTGCCCTTTTCCTTTTGCCGCTTGGTCACCTTATCGGTGAATCAATGAAAATAGAAGCTCATAAACTTGGTTGGCAAAATTGGTAGTTCACAAACTAGCTGATTCGCCGACAAACACTTAGTTTTTTCTCTTGCTTCCTTTGAAACCTTTTCTTCATTTTCACCCCTTCCCTTTTCCTTCACCTTGTTTCATCTTCATCGGAGCCTCCCTGCCACTTTATCGGCCAATTGGCGAAGCAACAAACTCGTGAACCCAGTCGACAAGTTTGCATGTTCATGATTTTTGTCGATTTGTCAAAAAAACCTTAGCTTGGATAATTTTCCTAAAGAAGACATCAAACTTTCTTTCCTTCAACACTTTCATTCCCATTTTTTCCCATATGTCGGCAAATCAGAAAACCAACAAAAACATGAACCTATGAACTTGGTCAGCAAAGTCAACATTTCACAAACTAGTTGATTCACCGACAAAAGGCTTCAAACTTCAAATTTTTTCTATATTTCTCTTTCCCTTCACCTCCTTTGCCACCTTATCATAAAATTGACAAATTGACGAAGTCACGGACTTGTGAACTTAGTTGGAAAAATTGGCAGCTCATGGTTTTGTCAATTTGCTGACAAAGCCCTCAAATGGATAGGTTTTTATAAGGAAAGAAAACATATTGAATTAGGGGGGACCTTTAATTAGAAAATATTGAAAGAAACCTATTCAAATTGTCTTAGATCGGGTATATGTGATGGGTTTAAAATGCAAAGGCAAAAATTGGGATTTTTGGGTCATTTTGGCATAGGCAAAATATGACAACACTAATCAAGGGGACAAATTTCATAGTTCTAGGGGGGGTCTTTTTTGTCTTCTTTCTTGCAATGGCCAACCTATTAACTCCTTTTAATTACCATTCATGGAAACATGTAATGGATTTACAACTTAAGCAAAAGGGTTTACATAGAGCAACTATAGGATTGGAACCTGAACCTACCATGACTTTTGAAAAGAGGAAGTGGTTTGATCAACTTGATGAAGCCTATGGCATTATTTGTATGGCCATTTCTCCAGACCTATTATTTCATGTCAATGATGTAAAAACACTGAATGACATCTTAACAACATTAGAAACATTATTTGGGAAGCAAGATATAATGAGGGATCATCATTTGGAGAATGCATTAATAAGTCCCAGTCCTCGAGATTTTGTGACAATTCAAGATTTCTTCACCAAGTTAAACTCATTAAGGTCACAATTGAAAGTATGTAAGATTGACAAAGATGGTGATCAAATGATCCTAAGTGTCTTATCAAAGCTAGGTCTAGATTATTCAGTGTTTGTTTCAACTTTTTATGCCACACAACACTCATTAGGAAGTTATTTCACTATGCCTTCTCTATCTGAGTTTGTTGTTTCTCTAACACAAGAGCAAGATAAATTAATTCAAATGGGCACACTAAAGTCTTCATCAAATCATACTCTAGTTGCTACTGGTGAAAAGAATTCAACTTGTAACGCGAAGAAAGCAAACAAGAACCTATCTAAGGGATCAAAATCAAAACCTCAACTTGAAGAAACTACTCCATCCAAAGGGAAAAAGTCTAAGGAAAGGCCACTTGTAGTTATTGTAACAAACTTGGGCATGAAGAGCACCGTTGTTTTGAAATAGAAAGAGATAACATCAACCTCTGAATAGTTGAGTTAGAACTTATTACTAAGAAGAATCAAATCAACTCCTCAGGTGGCTCTTCCTCTCCATCATCTTCAAATGTGAATAAGAACAAAGGAATGGCATTGGTTGCCTCTACTAATAATGCATCATCTAAGTGGCTTCTAGATTCAAGGGATTTACATCACATGGAAAATTCAAAAGATATGTTTTCCACCTATGAACTAGGTTCATATCCACCTATTCTCATGGGAAATGACGCCTACATGACAACATTTGAAAAAGGTACTATAGAAATTGGTGGAGGCGCAATCAATGATGTTTTGTACGTCCCTTCTTTATCCAATAATCTCTTTTCGATTTATCGAATCACTCATAATGGGATAGGGAAAATAGTTGAATTCACACCTAATTCAATGATCATAATGGATTTGTACAGTAGAGACATTGTTGCAATGGGATAAGAAAGATCATGGGTCTCGTTTATATTCTTTCTATTGATTTGGTTTTTCACATATTGAAGACTTGCATGATGATCTTCATGCATTACACTTGGATAAGGAGATTAAATATGGATATTTGAACCTTGGAGTTGTTTCCTCCACATCATTTCTTTCTAAGATCACATCTCCTTGTGAACCTACATCTTTGGTTCCCACAGACTTCCATCAGCAGGCTACTTCCATTAGTCTTCTAACACCAGTTTTTTGGGATGAGTACTTGATAGACATTTCATGTTTGCTTAATGATTCTCACTATGTATATTTGGTAGACACTTGTAATGATAGCCATCTCGATACTATTGTGTATCTATCTTCATCCTTGGCATTAGTTCTTATGGAGCAAGTTTTAGAGGATTTCAATACTATCATCGAGGCCCATCATCACTTTGTGAAGTCTTCATACTTATCATTGGATTTTGTGCAACATCCAAAGACTTATCATCTTCTTCTTCCATGGGAAGATTCATTGCACATATTTGCAGTTCTCTTTCTTCCTAAGGGGTGAAACTGTTGTCACTTGGATTTGCACCCTGTGTTGGAGATATTTAACGGTCTTTAACAATCCAATGAAACATTGAGATGACCTCCAGGTGTGGGACCCTGCAAGGAGGCCAAATCTCTAGAGACTTCCATCAGTAGGCTACTTCCATTAGTCTTCTAGCACTAGTTTTTTGGGATGAGTACTTGATAGACATTTCATGTTTGTTTAATGATTCTCACTATGCATATTTGGTAGACACTTTTGATGACAACTATCTCTATGCTATTGTGCATCCATCTTCATCCTTGGCATCAGTTCTTATGGAGCAGGTTTCAAAGGATTTTAGTACTATCATCGAGGCCCATCATCACTTTGTGAAGGCTTCATACTTATCTTTGGATTTTGTGCAACATCCAAAGACCTATCATCTTCTTCTTCCATGGGAAGATTCATTGCACATATTTGCAGTTCTCTTTCTTCCTAAGGGGTGAAACTGTTGTCACTTGGATTTGCACCCTATATTGGAGATGTTTAACGGTCTTCAACAATCTAGTGAAACATTGAGATGACCTTCAGGTGTGGGACCCTACAAGGAGGCTAAATCTCTAGAGAGAGGTTGGTTCCTTCACTGAATAAGATATTCATCTATTTCTAAGACTAAACCTAATCTATTCACTGTTGAGGAAAAGAGGAAGAGGGATAAAACTATAAATTAATGGAGGTGATACACTAGACCTTTGAATATAAAGCTCTCATAGAACTGAAAATGCACAAGATAACTAGATACAATTGATAAACTTACACTGATCTAGCAGATTCTAATAGAGGTAAAGAGCAATAAAAGGATTGAGAGGAATTAAACATTCACAGACAAACCAATCTTAAATTACACAGAGTTAAAACAAGAATGAATAGGTAAAAACAACTAGCATATATTCAATCAAAAGGCATGGTTACAACAGAGGAGGGCTTTGTTTGGAGTACAAAAATGTCTCTATATCCAACCCTCATTACATCTTTTTTATATGCATATATAGAAATTCATTACATTGACCTCAGTCATTTCATTGATAAATTCTCCCCATGGGCTTATCAGAAAGTATCCTTGCAAAAGGAATGTCTATCTGCTAAAATTCAATGTAGAAAATATCTTGGATCATGGAGTAGTTGGGAGATATTTTGTCTGTTCAATGCACCAGCTGATTCATCACCTACAATCATAAATGCAAAAATATCTACAGATGGGGTAGTTGAGAAGATTAGATCTGCATTAATGGAAGATGAGGAAAATCAAAAAGATTTTCCCTCCATAATCCTTTTTTATAGAGCTCTTACAACACTTCAAATATCTACATTCAGATATTTAAAGTTACAATACATTTTCAGGCTCTATTTTCATTGATTTCTTACTTTTCTAGAAATTTTGGCCTGAATTCTGCCCTATCGGAAAAATCTGTCATTTACAAACCACTCTATCTTTAATCTCTAAATATTTCATTTTTTGTCAGCAATTTTACAATTTTCTGAATTGTGGCTTGTTTCTTCATTTTTGCCCTTATTGGAAAAAAAATTATTTTTCTAAACTATTTCTGACTCTGTCATCTTTTTGCCCTTATTGGAAAAATATCAAATATCTAACCAATCCTTTGGCCAACTTTTACCATTATCAGCAAAAGTTCATCCTCACGAACTTTGCCTTTGGCCTTCCTTTTCTCTCTATCAACAAAATCCATCTTTGCCGAACCATACTTTTCTTTGTGTTTTATTGCCTTATCAGCAAATCCTTCTATCAGTGAACTAAGGCAACTTTGAACTTTTGAGAAGCTCGGCCCTCTGTCGACTCACCAATAAGGTCTAGCATTATCTTTTGTTTACTTAGCCAATTATGAAGAGGCCGACTCCCCTTGCCACTTTATCAGAAAAATGTTGAATCAGCGAACCATAGAAACTTTGAACTGATTAATGCCTTAGCCATTTTTGTGTTATTGGTTCATTTTCCTTTTATTAAACCTTCCACTCAGCCTCCCTGCCTTATCGGCAAAAATCCATGTCGGCAAACTTGAAGATTTTCAAACCTTTGAAAGGTTCACAGTTTTCTTACTTTGCCGATAAAAACAATCCTTTATCTCTTCTTGACTTAGTCGATTTGAAGAACATGTTCCCCTTGTTGTTTTATCGGTAAAATGCCGAGTCGGCAAACCGATGAAAAAGTGAACCCTTGGAAAGTTCATGCTTGACAGACTTCACCGATAAAGGTAAAAACATCCTTTACTTAGCCACTTTTGGGAACATCCCGCCTTTGTCAGCAAATCGGCTAGTCAGTGAATTGGCCGGTTCGAGAACTTGAAGTTTTTCTGACAAAGGGGAAGAAAGATTTCATGTCTTAGTCATTTTTGGGTAGTTTAGGAAACTGAAAGTTTGCCAATAAAGGCCAAAAAGGGGGGCAAAAGTTAAGGTAAAAGCTTCAAATTTTTTAGGTTTTTCTGGGTTTTTGCAAGGATTCTCCAAATGGATTTTTAGAGATTTGTACAAGGAAAAACACTAGAATTTGAAGGATTTTAGGTTTGTAGAGTTAGATTTCAAGGGAATTCAACAAGATTTTGAAGTTGGGCTATTTGACTCTGGGAAGAGGAAAATAAGTCAACATTTTGGTGACCTCCTAGGGATGTTTGTCCGCTAAACAAATAGACCAGTGACCTTAAGCATCCATTAGGCATGGAGTCTAAAAGGGACTGCAATAGGTCAAAATAAATAAAACCCTACCTTCCAAAAACACAAAAAAGAACAAGGCCTGCATTCTCCTAATGAGAATGTAGCCTGTGCAAAAGCACTGATTGAAGAGAAAACTAAAGCAAAAGTAAAACTAAAACAATATGTACAAAATCTCAAACCAACCTTAATAGTAAGGTTTGAGATGGATCCCATTGACTGAGATTGGTAGAACTTCACCATCCAACCTTGAAAGAATGAAATCATTGGGTCACTTGTAGCTGATGATGATATATGGCCTACTCCAAAGTGCATCAAACTTGGTGTGGCCTCTAGGTTTGGCTCGGTTAGCATCCCATTTGAGAACAAGATCATCCTCATTAAAGGTCTGAACCTTGGTCTTTTTATCAAAATACTTTTTGGTCTATTTTTTATATTCTTCCAATGTATTCATGGTGGACTATCTATATTCTTCTAGTTCAGTCAATTCAACCATTCTGACAGACCTAGCATCTTCTCCTTCCAATTCTAATTGTTGAGCCAATTCTAATGTAGGAAGCTCCAAGGATATGGGCAATCTAGCCTCTCTTACATACACAAGAATAAAAGGAGAGTTTCCAATGGCTATCTTGTAAGTGATCCTATCAGCCCAAAGGGCTAATTTGATCTTGTTGTGCCACTACCTCTGGTTTGTCTCGATGGTCCTTTTCAAAATTATGATTAAGTTCTTGTTGGTGGATTCAAACAGCCCATTACCTTGGGGGAAATAGTTGGATGAAGTCTTTAGGAACACATTGTATTTTAGAGCCCAATCAGCAATTCTAAAACCAATAAATGATTTTGCATTATCAGAAATAATGGTCTGAGGAGTTCCAAACCTCGTCATGATTACTTCCAAGAAATCCATGATTGTTGATTCAATGGCCTCTTCCAGTGGGACTCCTTCAACCCACCTGGTGAAGTAGTTTGTTGCAGTCAAAACCCACTTGTGAACAACAGTGGAAGTGAGATTTATCATGCCAATGAAGTCTAATCCCCACTATGAGAAGGGATGCTCCACCTGAATAGGATGGAGTGGGAGGGCTACCAATCTTTTCTTTCCAGCAAAGAGAGCACACTCTTTGCACTTTCTTACCCATACATGGGCATCATTGAATAGTGAAGGCCAAAAGTAACTTGCCCTCATTATTTGCATTGTTGTAGCTCGAGTAGAGAAGTGGCCTCCAGCTGGGCCAGCATGAAACTCACTGAGTAGTCTGTCAATTTGATCCTCTTGTATACACCTCAGTAAAACTCCATCTAAATTTCTCTTGAAGAGAACACCATCTACCAAAGCATAAGGAATAGACTGTAGCCTGAAGTGTCTTCTTTTGGTTATGTCCAATCCATAGGGATACTCACTAGTGGATAGGAATTTGGCCATATCTGTTGTTCGATAACTCATAACTGCTGATTTAGCTATACGTTCTACTTCTTTCAAATGGTAAGATGAACTCACTTCATCCACATAAGTCTGAGCTAGTTATTCACACAATCCTCTACCTCTAATCAACTTAGTGTCTTTGATGATCACTTCATACTCTAGGATCTTAGTGACCTAGTTGGCTCTCTTTTCACTAATCTCGATGCGCATTATGTAATATCTCACACTACGATGAGAAACTAAAGCATTAATATGGTTATTTATCAGCATATATCTAAATTTTTTCAATGCTCTAACAATGGAAAATACCTATTTATCCATGGGGCTATATCTGACCTCAAAGTCCTTCAAGGTCTGATTAAAGAAGGCCAGGGCCTATTCCATACTCTATTCATTCTACAACATCAGAACAAAAACAATGTTGTTCTCTCTTCCATGTGCATAAAGGATGAATTTCTTCTCATAATTTGGGTTATGAGAGTAAGGGCCTGGACAATTTCTTCTCATAATTTGGGTTATGAGAGTAAGGGCCTAGACAATCTCTTCTTTGATTTTCTCAAAACCATCTTTCCCTTCCTTAGTCCATCTGAAGACTGCATCCTTCTTGAGCATAAAGGGTTAGAGGCTTTACTAAGCCAGCATAGTTAGGAATGAACTTCCTAACAAAATTGATCTTCCCCAAAAATGACTGTAAAGCCTTTTTGTGAGCAGGAAAACGAAGAGAAAGAAGAGTTGATGTCCTTTCAAGATCTATGGAGATCCCATCCTTAGATACTAGATGGCCCAGTAGCTTACCCTGAGCAACAGAAAAAATACATTTCTTAGGGTTCAAAGACACCCCAAACTCTCTACATCTTTGGAAGACTTTCTCTAGATGCTCCATATGATTTTCTCCTTGGAGAAGAATGTTATGTCATCTAGATAAATTAGGATGAACTTTTTTATAAAACCTTTGAAGGCAATGTCCATTGCCCTTTGAAATGTGGCACCAACATTAGAAAGAACAAATGGCATTTTTGCATATGGCATGGTTCCCCATTTAGTTGTATAGGTTGCTTTAATCTACCTTCTTCCTCGACAAAGATCTGATTATAGCTAGAAAAACCATCAAGCAGTGAAAACCTCTCTGCCCCTGTAACAGTCTACAAAATTTGATCCATAGAGGGAAGAGGGTAGTGATCCTTCAAGGAAGCACGATTCAGGTTTCGAAAGTCTATGCAGAGCCTTATCTCACCATTTTTCTTCCTCACAGGTATTAGATTAGCTACCCAAGTGGAGTATTTAATGGGAAAGATAATCCTTGCATGGATGAGCTTTGCAAGTTCCCTTCTCATAAGCGGCTCAATCTTCAGGTTTATGGGTCGTTGCTTCTGACGGATAGGATTGCAATTTGGATCCAGATCGATGGCATGTTGAGAAACATCTAGATTGAAACCTTTAATATCCTCATACGTCCATGCTAAAACATCACCATTTTTTTGGGCTAGTCATATAAACTCTTGTTGTTCAGCGTCACCACATACCTTTCCTAGTTGTAACTCTTTGTCTTGGGTGACGATGACCTTCTGGTAATCTTCTCTTTTGAATGTCATATTGTTTATGTCTCCCTTGAACTCATCATCTGGGTTGAAAATGGCCTCAAGAGTAACTAAACTCTTGGGCAACTTATTTGTTTTGAGCTAAATTATCTGATCACCGTAACTCTTCTATAGCCTGGGTTGCACCATGGAAGAAAACTCAGCTTCATTCTGAATGAAGCTTGCAATCTACTTGTTGCTATCGAAGACTTGCCATTGTATATCATTGTCTAGAATAGAGAGTCTGATTACTATTTTCACACGTTGATAAGGACCCTGAAACAAATCTGTAGGTGGAGAAAATTGGGCCCCAACCATGGCCAATTGATCAGCCTCAACATTTAACTTCCTTGTGACTACCTGTAAGTTGAGAGCATCACAACTCTCAAATAGGTCCCAAACTCCATGTCTTTAAGCTCTTAGAAGCTAGTTTTTTGTGGCACATTTTTCTCTGACTTAGTTGACTAACAACTCAGTGTCTCCAAAGATTTCCAAATGCTTGATGTTCTTATTCTCAGTAATAAGAAAACCATAAACTAATGCCTCATACTCTACTACATTATTGGTGCAAGAAAAATGTATTCTATGAGCAAAGTGTAGCTTCTTACCAGTCAAAGAGACTAATAAAACCCCTGCACCAACTCCATGTCTATTCTTGTTGCCATCAAAGAACATTTTCCATAGGCCATTGGAGTCATCATCTGGATTAAGTATAGAAGGGACTAAAGAATTCCCTTCATGGATCATATAGGTGCCCAAGTCAGTTGCCTCAGTGGTATCATAAGGATCAAAATCACAGTGATCCCTTGCCCATTCATCAAGAAACAGATCAGGGGTTGGAAGGGGTGAAGATGCTGCCTCTAGAGACTCTAAGTCATGCACTTCCTCGCCTTGAATCATAACATGAGGATTCACCAGGCTGTGGTCATAGTTTTCCATGTGATAATTTGAAATTGGTTCAGTCTTGATGGTGAACCTCGTACCATATCTAGTTCTCAACAACATATGAGACCAGTCAGAAGAAAGGTAGTCACCTACCTTGGCTGTGAAGACCCTTGATAAGCAAATGGCAAAGAAGGGAGAAAGATCAATGACTAAAATGTCTTGACTAAAAGTCAAGTTTGGACATGCATGTAGAGTCAAGTCTAGTCCCTTGATCACTCATATAGTATTTACAGAGGTGCCATCCAATTGTAATACTCCTAATGAAATAGGGTATACTTGATGGCTAATGCATCTTCTATCTTCTTAGGCATGACTGAAACACTAGCCCCTGAGTTAGTCATACAATTGTGCACTAAAAATTTTCCAATCATCAAAGACAAGTAGAAAGGGGATGGCTTCTTTGTTGAGCTTACTTGTCCTTCACTTGGTTGCACCATACTGATAGGGCTCTTTTCCCTTTGTTTTGCTGATGAGTTAGTTGTTGTTGATTCAGCTGATGGGAAATGCCTTAAGGCTTCTTGTAACAGATCCCTTTGAGAAGGGATTGACATTACTTCCCATATTGATACATTTATATTCATTTTCTTCATCTGTTGCACAATATTTAGTGGAACAGCTACTGCTTTGTGCATTGAGGGAATCCATGTTCCCTTCTTTGATTGATCTGGCACTTGTTCAGGCACTTTTGAGCCCGATGGAATTTCTTTTGTGGCAGAAGATTTTCTATTCTGAATTGGAATTGTGGCACTGGCCACCTTTTCCTTTGAAACATACTCCTTTTATAAAATAGTGGGCGTGGGGCTAGCCTTCAACTGCCTCTTTTTTGACTTGATGTTGTCTGCAATGGGCATAACAACATTGGACATGGGCTGATTGATAGCACAAAAGTCTTTAGAAGTCCATAACATCATATTGGCATCAGAGGTAGCCTTAGGTGATACCTTGGGGTTGTTATTGGCTGCCTTCGATAATGATGCTTGTTGGGTATGAAAATTTTGCATCATTACAACCCTTTCTTATGCTCCAAAAGCACAAGTGGACTGATTATCAAGTTGGTTATAGGGGTAGCACCAATTTGCCTCTTGGGCCAGATTGTTTTGAGTAGGGACTAAAGCCCTAACTAGATTCACAATCAGAATCTGTCGGGTAGGTCAGATTGTTTGTAAAGTCTGAGCATGGTTAGGGTTTTGATATCTATTTTGTTGGCAACCCTGATTCTAATTTTGGTTTCTATTGGGATTGTAACCCTGATTCCAATTTTGATTAGAAGACTACTCCTGATTATAATTTTGATGGGGTTTGGGGGCAGTTTGAATAGCTATAGTATTGATGTTGTTGGCCATGTTGGCCACTAGGGTTTTAAAGTCATTCTCTTCTTGAGGAAGAGAAAAAGTTGAAGCTTTAGGCTCTGGGATGGGAGCAATAATGGGTTGCTAAGATGGTGAAGGCAACTTTGGAAAAAGAGGTACAGGAGGTCTGGGAGCAATTTTCCCAGCCTGTATTAGATGATTTTTATCTTTTAAAGTTGTCTCATAAGCGTCGGGTAGGGTTTCGACACCCATGGACTGCATCATTACTACAATATCAGAATTTAAAGCTCTTAAAAATATAGAAAAGCACCTTGTGGAGATGGCATGAGGGTAGCTAGAATTCTCTCCCACATCCTCTAGAATCTGAAGTTGAAATCTGTCAACATCTTACTTGGGGCTCTTTTGATTGTTGTCAGTTGCTCTAGCAGCAAGACATTATTTGCCCTCTCTCCAAATTGCTTGTAGAGTTTCTCTCCCAGCTTGTCCCAATCATGTATTGAAGTAGGGGTTAAGCTCCTGAATCATTGAAGAGCCCTCCCTTTGAACGATGAGACCATGAGCCAAACAACAACATCCTCATGTTGTATGTGATGGATTAAGCACACATTGGATATGTCTTTGATTTACTCAGCAGGGGTTATAGAACCATCACCCGTAAAGGGTGATACACTCTTTAGGGTTGTAGCTGGTATATCATTATATGTAGCCAAATATAAAGGACTGCCTCCATTAAAGGTCACAAAATGTAATATCCCTTGCCACTTTTGAACTCAATATGCTGATATAAAGCTCAAGGAATATTGTCAAACACTTGGCATACAAAGTCTGAACCTGCTGTTATAAATTTTCTGATTGGCTTCTTTGAGTTCATAGGTTGCTAATGATGTTATTGAGTGCTTCTAACAATGCAAGGTTGTTATAGAAATGATATACTAGTTGTTTCAGACCTTTGGCATACATATAAGTGACTGTATTTAACTAGTATAACTAGTTGACATTAAGACAAACACTTTCCATGCATCCCAATATAGCCAATATACACCCATAGCCACTAGGCATTTATGCAAACACTTGGCAAGCAAAGGCTCTTGACGAAATATGCAAATCACTATACAAAACAACCACCTTCAGCCAATAGGCATTTTCACAAACATTTGGCATGCATACTCATATGATAATCTAGAGCTCGATCAATATAAGCATTACATCAAATAATTGGCATACAAATTTCCCCTTCTTAATTGAATGCAATCTCTAGTACAATGCTGATATAACTAGCCAATACTCATGACTTACAATGAAATCCCAATACAATGCCAATCTAATATAAATGTTCATCTACAACAACACCTAATGCAAATTGACTTAACAATGCAAATACTATAACAAAACATTAAGGAACCTAATACACATAGTTGAAATGCCTGAGATATTGAAGCAACACTTGTTAATGATGAAACCCCACTAAAAATGGTGAAATAGCCCCTCTATGTGTGAAGTCACCCCTACCCTTTCCTGGCAATATTTTAGATAAATAAATGCAGCAATAAAACTCCACTTCTTGGCACTTAAAATAATTGGTAGGACCAAAGGATCAAAATGCAACAATGCCCAAAACCATAGGATGCTTCAATGATGAGATATGAACAAAAATGTCTTGCCAATGGCACCCTTGCTGTAGTATATCAGTCCTCAAGATTAATTAATTTCATCCTTGAACCTCCTCCAATTTTCCCTTGAAATGATTGTCTCGGCAAAAGGAATTGATTGCTCAAATACCCAGAACGATTTGATGCTTCAGCAGTGCACAATGAGCAAATATCCATGTCTCATATAGGCTGTTCAAACCCCATAACAGTAGACTGATGTAAAATTGTAGACCTCAAAAAACCCTTCCAATGACTGAAAATAACTCTAATTAAAAATATGTAAATCCTCCAATGTAGCATAGATTGGACCCCTAAAGTGAAGCCCACAATGAAGCAATAATTCAGCTGATATTTCACAACCTCAAAATTGCATAACCAACTGGGAGTTTTCATTCCCAATGGCTGGAAAAATGGCAGAACCCTAGCTGGACTCACCACCAAGCAAACTAAGTCAAATATCCAATTATTCATGTCCAAGAATGAGCCCATAAGATCCTTTTATTATTTTCTTGGGGAAACTCACACACTTTCTTGTCATTGTGGGATAAAAGATATACTTTATATTTGCACTTTATTATAATATTATAATATAACATTAAAATATATAGTGCAAAACATAATGTCAAAACATAACATGAGGTTTCCCAAATTCGAAACATTTGTAATAACATAGTAGAACCTCCATATAATCACCAAATCCATGAAAGAAAGCCAACCGCTGATCAGGTAACTGCCAAGAAGACCCTCTAATCAAACCGTATTAGCCTACGAGAGCCAGGAATAGGCTAAACCCTCTGCGAACTGATGCTCATGTAAATGGGGACATTATAGTCTGTCCTCCCTGAAATTGCTTGTCCCCAAGCAATCTCAACCGCCAGGAAAAATTGACTCCACCTAGATCCCAAATGACTTTTTAGAGTGTTCAGAAAGATACTGAATCATGCTTAGCATTGTTGTGAATAACTGTCATGATGAAAAGAAATCTACCAAACAAAATGATTCCTAGATCCCAATACAATCTGTACTCACATCCATCTACCAAACCCTCCTGGCTATGATAACTAATCAAGCCATCATACCTACTAACACCATAACCATCCTATAACCATGTATTCATATGAAATCTCTGTGATATAGGAGTAGCAATCCCTAGTGGATTCGTATCAACATGATGGATAGTTGACTGCTGTCCCTGCAAGTAATTCCCCATACACAACTGAGTTGGGTACTTGCAGGCTCTAGTTCCATCTTCTGTAGATGGCAACTCTTCATCCCACAATGGATGGTATAAGCCCCCCGTCAATCCACATCGATGCATCAACCAATCCTCTGCATGTGAACTAAAAGAAAGGTGATGAACTCTCCTCACTATGTAGTCATGGTAAAAAGCACCAACCTCCGTCAATAGTTGACTATCATAGTCCTACTTTGTATCACCTGACATGGAACTAACCTTAGGGGAATCAAGTGTATTTTTAGATTCATCCCTCATTTGAATGAGGAGTCTCCTAATGTGATCTACCCCCTTTTTCCTTGCCATGTTGGAGAGATTGACCCTTCCTTTTATGTTTTGAAGATGCTATCTCGCATTGGCAGCCATTAATCTAGCCTCCTTGGCCCTTTGTGACCACATATCGCATAAATTTTGTGTCCTTTCCACATCCTTCCAAGTCTGATAAAAAAAATCAGAATGCTGATGACTTATATTCATCCCACAAATCCCATTTTTAACCCCCCATTATGATGTGCCATCTATAAACAATTCCATGGTCTTATCATTGTCATGTTGAAGAAGTGTTTTTTCATGATGAAGTAACGAAATGTGGCTACTGTCATCAATATACCTGTCATATTCTTCAAGCTTCACAAGTACATTTTTATTGAAATTTTCAAGCCCATCACTTACACTTTGTGAACCAACACTTGTAGACTCATATTCACAAGTTCTCCCATATGTAAGAGTAGCAATCTCATAAGAATGAGGAAGAACATCACTGTTCCAATTCAGATCTTTGGAATCTTCTTTTACATTGTAGTCATCAAACACCACCAAGTTTTGATTTATCTCATCTTCTTTTCTAGGAGTAGCTGCTATAAAGGACTGATTTTTTGAATTATGAGAGGAGAGATTATGCCTACTCAAAAGTAGACAAAGGTCTGCGATCCCTCTATCTTGATCTTTCACCAATTGGACAACCCTATCCCTATATCTAACCATTTGTAGATAGTCTTCTTTTATCAACTCCAAAGCTTCTTTGAAAGAATGCAAATGTGTATGAGGAATGCCATGTCCCATTCCTTTTTGTCTTTCTTCTCTTTGAGCTATCTAAATGAGGTCTTCTAGGTGTTTGTAAGTGCTATCCATTCTTGACAAAGCATGAATTATTCCATATTCCTTCACCACCATTTGAACTTGCAAATCTTCCCAAACCAAGGGCTTTTGTTCCAACTATCCTTGGCTTCCATAGTCTAATTTTTAATGATCATCCAAAGAGTCCATACCATTGCTACCCATATCATTAGCATGCTCTATGTTGACCTCCAATGTAGAAGTCTCAAGTGAATCTTCTTGCAAAGATGATGTAGACAACTCATTCCCCATGGCTGCCCTCATATCCTCTTGAGTCAAATCAGCATGTCTAACAAAGTCATCATATATATTCTGCATATATGTGAAGTATCTTTATCCTTGTGTTGTTCAACCAAACTCCTTAACAACTCATGTGCCATGGGTGACACATCTTGCTCACCTTTCCAAAAATCCCATAAGTCATTTGTCATAGCATCATCCTCATACAAAACTAAAGACATGATGGATTGCATTGAAATAATCACGGTGCTAGGATGAACCTCATCAATAACACTCCAAAATATATGAAACATCTTGCGAATGACATCTACACAATCCATGGATAACATAATGTTTTCAAATCTGAACATTGCAAATATTTCAAGTATTTTTACCCTCTTAGAAAAATAAGGGTTCTTGATGTCATCCAAACCTTTGAAGCTTGCCACCATGATCTGAAGTACTTCTTTCATAATATGGTTGTTATAAGGATCATTAGGAGCTGTTATCCTCATAATTTCACTAATGCATGAGATAGCTGCAAGTTTTATCACCTCATCATGATGTCTCATAAGTTGTGGCTTAACCAAAGAACTTACCAATGGACTTATAGCAAGTTGCATTGTTTGAGATGGATCTTGTTCAACTTTGCATAAACAAGCCTTTGCCTCCTCCAAAGTACTTAGAAGAACCTCCTTTTGCTGAGATGGATGTTCTAATTTCTTCCTTGCCCTGTAAATTCTTTCTTCCAAATCTCTTTCACTTGTTTAAACCATGCTTGTATCTGAAACTCAAGTTTTGAATGACCCAATCAGGCTGGCAGGAAACCGCTCTGATACCACTGTAATATCCCTTGCCACTTTTGAACTCAATATGCTGATATAAAGCTCAAGAAATATTATCAAACACTTGGCATACAAAGTCTAAACCTACTAGTATGAATTTTCTTATTGTCTTCTTTGAGTTCATAGGCTGCTAATGATGTTATTGAATGCTTCTAACAATGCAAGGTTGTTATAGAAATGATATACTAGTTGTTTCAAACCTTTGGCATACCTATAAGTGACTGTATTTAACTAGTACAACTAGTTGACATTAAGACAAACACTTTCCATGCATCCCAATATAGCCAATATACACCCACAACCACTAGGCATTTATGCAAACACTTGGCAAGTAAAGGCTCTTAACGAAATATGCAAATCACTACACAAACAACCACCTTTAGCCAATAGGCATTTTCACAAACATTTGGCATGCATACTCATATGATAATCTAGAGCTCAATCAATATAAGCATTACATCAAATAATTGGCAGACAAATTTCCCCTTCTTAATTGAATGCAATCTCTAGTACAATGCTGATATAACTAGCCAATACTCGTGACTTACAATGAAATGCCAATACAATGCCAATCTGATATAAATGTTCATCTATAGTAGCACCTAATGCAAATTGACTTAACAATGCAAATACTCTAACAAAACATTAAGGAACCTGATACACATAGTTGATATGCCTGAGATATTGAATCAACACTTGTTGTTGATGAAACCCCACTAAAAATGGTGAAATAGCCCCTCTATGTGTGAAGTCACCCCTACCCTTGCCTGACAATATTTTAGATAAATAAATGCAGAAATAAAACTCCACTTCTTGGCACCTAAAATGATCAGTAGGACCAAAGGATCAAAATGCAACAATGCCCAGAACCATAGGATGCTTCAATGATGAGATATGAACAAAAATATCTTGCCAATGACACCCTTGTTGTAGTAAATCAGTCCTCAAGATTAATTAATTGTAGCCTTGAACCTCCTCCAATTTGCCCTTGAAATGATTGTCTCAGCAAAAGGAATTGATTTCTCAAATACCCAGAACGATTTGATGCTTCAGCAGTGCACAATGAGCAAATATCCATGTCTCATATAGGTTGTTCAAACCCCATAATAGCAGACTGATGTAAAATTGTAGACCTCAAAAAACCCTTCCAATGACTGAAAATAAACTCTAATTAAAAATATGTAAATCCTCCAATGTAGCACAGATTGGACCCCTAAAGTGAAGCCCACAATGAAGCAATAATTTAGATGATATTTCACAACCTCAAAATTGCATAACCAACTGGTAGTTTTCGTTCCCAATGGCTGGAAAATGGTAGAACCCTAGCTGGACTCACCACCAAGCAAACTAAGTCAAATATCCAATTCTTCATGTCCAAGGATGAGCCCATAAGATCCTTTTATTCTTTTCTTGGGGAAGCTCACACACTTTCTTGTCAATGTGGGATAAAAGATATACTTTATATTTGCACTTTATTATAATATTATAATATAACATTAAAATATATAAAGTGCAAAACATAATGTCAAAACATAACATGAGGTTTCCCAAATTAGAAACATTTGTAATAACATAGTAGAACCTCCATATAATCACCAAATCCATGAAAGAAAGCCAACCGTCGATCGGGTAACTGCCAAGAAGATCCTCTAATCAAAACGTATTAGCCTATGAGAGCCAGGAATATGATAAACCCTCTATAGACTGATGCTCATGTAAATGGGGACATTACACAAAAGGCAACTTTCTTGCCATCCTAGGGATATTCAAATTCAGTCTAGGAATGTGCAGACTTCTTCTAGTATATTGATACCTAACAGGAGAGGGTGTAGATTGAGCTCTTGGATGAGGTAAAAGAGGGTTGCTATTCCTTCTCACAAGAGACCTAGATAACCTAGACCTTCTCTGATGCAGAGTGGCACAAGGGAAGCAACACACAAAGGTTTACTCTATTGTCCTTTGCCCACTCACCCACTTCAACTAGCCTTCAACCAACCAACCAACTAAAGGCACATACAAGGCATATGAAGGATTTGATGTCCAGACTATTGTCCAACCCCTAAAGCTTCTCCAACACCTTAAGACAGATCAACAAACACCTTCTATGTAGTTGGTTTGATCTCCAACTTCCCAAAACTCTTCAACCTATACCTTGACTAGTAAGGTTACTAGCCCTCCAAACTAGGTTTTCTCAACAAAACTTGACAAAATCCCAAAGGTCTAGGCAAAAAAATGATGGAATTGAACACCTTTCAGGGGACCCTAACAAACCTCCAAATCTCCTGCTCCAACTCTACTCCAGCAATCCAGAACGCCTACTAGGTCTCTAGGCCTAATTGATCAATTTAGGCTAGGTTACAAAGCAAGTGCTCAAAATTGGGTGCATAGGTCAGGGGCAGGAACTTGGAATGACTCTACCATCCCCAAACAACACAAATCCACCATTCATTCACTCATCCTCTTAGGGTTTTGTCAAATACAACAATAAATTACATAAATTCAGTCAAATACATAGAGATATTTGACCTAGGGCATCACATTAAAAATAGTAAACTGTATTTTCTCAGAAAATGCTTTTGGAATCAAGTAGTATACACCCCTAGCCTACATTTCACCGAGTGGCATGAAATTTCATCGGTGGAAATGCATTCTAGGGCCAAATTTGTGGGACTGCCCTAGAAAACAGGGTTTCTAGACCAGTTTTGAAAGAAAATTCAATAACTTTTGACTCCGACCACTTCAAGACCTCAAACCAGTTGCATTGGAACCCTGACTCCAAGAGCTTTCAGAAAAATATCATTTGCACACATGAAAAGTCTGTACAGTCTGTACATAGCAAGAAAAATAGCGAAAAACAGTCAGTTTTCTTGATTTTTGTGCCCAAATTTCGTACAAAAACTTCCTCCTCCGTACTGAGTCAGATATCCACCATATTAACCCATCCAAGTTGGTTTCCAACTTCTACAACAACATTTAACTGCCCAAAGTGGTTTTTGAACCGACCCAACACATAACACCTTTGACAACTATGGTGTTTTGCATTAACACAAGGAGGTTGATTTGTTTGGCTTGTCCAATGGAGTCCAAATGATCAACACACTCCTTCCAACATACTAAAACATTAAAACAACCAAAAAAACTCGAAAACCAATCCTTAGACCTTCTAGGCCTAATTGGCACAACAAGGGTCCAAATGGACTAAGAAGGATTTAAGGTTTATATAGTCACCCCAAACCTCTTGACCATACAAAATGGACCAAACAACAATGGCTAAAAGCCTTGTTACAAAACACATTGAACAAAAAAAAAACATAACTTCTCAAAATGCATCAAAATGCCTTTAGGAACCAAGGTGCTCCTAGGTGCCCTGCACCATACACCCACTGTCAAAGAGAACTCAAGTCTCTTGAGTTGGAATGCTGTCAAATGTGAAACCTGCCTTCTCAATGTCTACCCTGCTCATCCAAGTGGCATCCTCCTGAGGTTTGTTTAGCCACTTCACCAAATAGTCATGATAGGTGTGCCTTCTAGTTTGTTTTGCAATCCTCTTGTCCAAAATGCACTCAATCTGAGTTGGAGATGAAGGAATGAGTTCCTGGAGTGTCTGATCAGTTTGATCTTCTTCAAAAATAGTCTGAGGATCAGATCCTTTATAGGGATAAAGGTCTGAAACATTAAAAATTGGAGACAAAGCAATGCCATCCGGAAGTCTGATTTTGTAGGCATTTTCTCCACATTTCTTGAGCACTTCACAAGGCCCAATCTTCTTCATGAGTAGCTTAGTGTGTTTACCTACCGGGAGCCTCTCCTTCTTTAGATGAACCATTACTAAATCACCTTCCTTGAACTGCAAATCCCTTCTTTTTCTGTCAGCAAATTGTTTATATTTCTTAGAAGTGGACAGCAATTTCTGTTGTACTTGTTCATGGACATCTTTCATGACTTGAACAAAGTCTTCAGCCAAGGCACTGCTGTTTTCCAGTCCTTTAACCTCTCTTAGTTCCAAAATACCCCTTGGGTGAGTGCCATAAACAATTTGGAAAGGAGACAGGCCGGTGCTTCTATTGACAGTGTCATTGTATGAGAACTCTGCCTGAGCCAAAATTGAATCCCAACTAGCACCCTGCTCCTTGGTTAGGCATCTTAGGAGGTTGCCAAGTGACCTATTAATCACCTCTGTTTGTCCATCAGACTGAGGGTGATAGGCAGATGATAAGGACAAATTTGTACCTAGTCTCTTCCACAGTGTCCTCCAGAAGTGTCCAATGAACTTGGGGTCTCTATCTGAGATTATGGACAAAGGTAAACCGTGTAACCTGACTATTTCCTTGAAGAAAAGACCTGCTATGTGTGAGGCATCATGTGTGGTTCTACATGGGATGAAGTGAGCCATTTTTGAGAACCTATCTACAACCACAAAAATGCTGTCATGTCCATTCTTTGTCCTAGGCAAACCAAGTACAAAGTCCATACTTATGGAATCCCAAGGCTTTGAAGGAATAGGTAGAGGAGTGTATAAACCTGCATTTGATGTATGCCCCTTTGCTCTTTGGCAAATTTGACAAGTTTCAACAAACTTCCTTACATCGGTTGGCAATTTTGGCCAAAAATAGTACCTCCTAACCAATTCTAGGGTCTTATCAATACCAAGTGACCTGACATGCTGCCACAATGCTTTTCCTTTATTATATTCTCTCTAATAGATCCTCTTGGGATACACAACATGCTACCCTTGAAAAGATATCCATCTTGCAACAAAAAATCAGAAAAATCAGCATTATACCTTCCTGTCATGGCCTTGCAAGAGAGGTATGGTTCTTTGAAGTCTTCATCTGCTGTATACTGATCTTTAATGGCATGAATACCTGTACTTTCCAACTGAATAGTTTGCACAACAAGATTTCTCCTACTTAAGGCATCAGCTACCTTATTGGCCACTCCTTTCTTGTGTTTTATGGAGAAGGTGTATGCTTGGATGTACTCCATCCACTTGACATGTCTGTGATTCAACTTTTGCTGCCTATTCAAGAAGCTTAATGCATGGTTGTCAGTAAAAACTATAAATTCCTTTGGCAATAAGTAGTGTCTCCATTTCCTCAATGACTGAACCATGGCATATAACTCTAGATCATAGGTGGAGTAGTTTTGTTTTGCCTCATTTAACTTCTCACTAAAGAATGCTACAGGCCTCCCATCTTGACTTAGGACTCCTCCAACAGCCCTCTTACTTGCATCACATTCTACCACAAAGACCTTGTCAAAATTAGGTAGCACTAGGACTGGTTTTTCTGAAATTTTTTTCTTTAACAGTTCAAAGGCTTTGCTGGCCTCATTTGTCCATACAAACACACATTTCTTGCCCCCTTTTATGGTGTCAACAAGTGGAGCACAAATGCCACTAAACCCTCTAATGAACTTTCTATAAAAGCTGCATAAACCATGGAAACTCCTTACCTCCGAGGCTGTTGTAGGTGTTGGCCAATTAAGAATGGCTGCAACCTTACTTGGATCCATTTTTAGGCTGCCCTTGGAGATGACAAACCCCAAAAATATCAACTCTTCTTGTAGGAAGACACATTTGTCAAGATTGATTCTCAACTTCTCCTCTTGAAGCCTCCTGAGCACTTGATGGATATGCCTTATGTGGTCTTCCTTGCTGTCACTAAAAATCAGTATATCATCCAAATATACAACAACAAACTTGTTAAGGAAAGGTTTTAGCACTTCATTCATCAATCTCATGAAGGTGCTTGGTGCATTTGACAAGCCAAAAGGCATGACAACCCATTCAAATAGTCCTTCATTGGTTTTGAAGGCAGTTTTCCACTCATCCCCTTCCCTTATCCTGATTTGGTGATAACCACTTTTTAGATCTATCTTGGTAAAATACTTAGCCCTACCCAAGCAATCCATTAAATCTTCTATTCTAGGCATTGGAAATCTATACCTGATAGTAATCTTGTTGATGGCCCTGGAATCAGTGCATAGTCTCCATGTTCCTTCCTTCTTAGGTGCAAGCACTGCAGGTACTGCACATGGGCTAATACTCCTCCTGATAAGCCCTCTATCCAACAAGTCTTGGATTTGTCTTGCCACTTCAGCATTTTGCTCTGGAGTCAACTTGTAGGCTGCTTGGTTTGGTAGGGTGGATCTAGGGATGAGATCAATGCAATGACTAATCTCCCTCTTTGGTGGAAGAGCATCCTTGCCTTCATCGGCTATCACATCCTGAAACTTCTCCAATAGTTCTTCCACTTCCTTTGGTCCAATCCTCCTAAGAGGTTGCTGCACTCTGACCTTCTTGGGATTCACATCCTTGGGCTTGATGACTACTGCAAAACATGGCACTTTCTCTTCCTTGAGGTTAGCCAAAAACTCTTTTTCACCTACCAACATAACTGAACTAGAAATGACTTTCTCTTTGCAATCATCAATCAAAGGAGTCATTGTAAACTTTTCACCATTCTTGGACAAATGAATTACATTGTTCTTACCATCATGTTGGGCACTTGTGTCATGTTGCCAAGGCCTTCCAAGAAGAAGGTGGCATGCATCCATATCCACTATCTCACAAAGAACCTTATCATGATAGTCACCTATCTTGAATTCAACCCAACATTGCTCTTTCACCACAATTTGTTGTTCCTTGGTTAGCCAAAAGACTCTATAGGGGTTAGGATGAGGCATTCTTTCCAATCCTAACTTAGTCACCATTTCATTAGAAGCCAAATTTTCAGAAGAACCTGAATCAACTATTACCTTGCACACTTTTCCTTTCACCTTGCAAGTGGTTCTGAACAAGTTGTTTCTTTGGGGCTGCTCCTTGGTGGCTGGCATGATGAGTGACCTGTTGAACATGATGCATTCTCCACTCTCAGGTGCTGCAGACTTGGAAGAGGGTGTTTGGTAACTTGTGGTGCTTTGACAATCCTCTTCTTGAAGGAGTTGTACTTTTCTTTCTTTCTGATTTGCAGCAGTGTTTCCCATCTTCTCCGGGCACCTAAAGGACTGATGTCCAATCTGATTGCAAGAGAAACACCTTCCAGTAAACACATTGGGACCTCTGCCCCCACTTCTTCCTCTGCCATTACCTCTGCCCCTAAACTGACCCTTATCAGCACTGTTTTTATCACCCTGCCCTTGGCTGCCTTCTTGTGATCCACCACCTTGGAATCTAGAGAAATTATCTCTGTTTTGAAATCTGCCCCTGCCCCTAAAGTTCTGATTTCCTCTGCCTCTACTGCTGCTGTATGAATCACCTTTTCTTCTTTGTTTATCCTCAGTTCTCAATGCCATTTGAAAACACTTATGGACTGTCTCCGGGTTAAAGAGAGTTAATTCATCTTGAATGGAGAACTTGAGGCCATTAAGATACCTTGCAAACTTCTGTTTTTCATTCTCAGGCATCTTGGCTTTCAATGTCATCTTGTGAAACTCCTCTGTGTAGGTGCTCACGTCCATGTCCTTTTGTCTCAAGTTGTGTAACTTCTTGTTCAAGTTGACCTCATAATCCTCAGGGACAAATTGCTTCTTGATTTCAAGTACCATCTTCCTCCATGTAGAGATAGGATTCCTATCATCTTCTATCCTCTCATTTTGAATAAAATTCCACCAACTCAAGGCTGGCCCTTTCATTCTTGATTTGGCAATCTTCACTTTCTGATTTTCTGCCACTTCTTCACATTCAAAATAGTTCTCCATTGCCTCAATCCAATCAAGGCACTCCTCTGGATTCATCTTACCAGGAAACATAGGTAAGTCTGCCTTAGTGTCCTTCCTACTCAACTTTCCAAGTGCATCTAGGAATTGTCTCTCTGACATGCCTCCTTGTGGCTCTTCCATAGGCACTTCTTCTTCCTCATCTTGATCCTCTTCATCTGAATCCAAGATGACTTCTGACTTCTTCTTCTTGTCTTTGTCTTTCTTCAACTTTTCTATCTCAGCCTCCATCCTTTTGTTCTTGGCTGCTTGCTCTCTCACTATCTTTGCCAATTCGGCATTTGTCACCTTTGAAGGAATTTCCTCCTCTTCTTCTCTATCTCCCATCTCTTTGATGGCTCTGATACCACCTGATGTAGAGTGGCACAAGGGAAGCAACACACAAAGGTTTACTCTATTGTCCTTTGCCCACTCACCCACTTCAACTAGCCTTCAACCAACCAACCAACTAAAGGCACATACAAGGCATATGAAGGATTTGATGTCCAGACTATTGTCCAACCCCTAAGGCTTCTCCAACACCTTAAGACAGATCAACAAACACCTTCTATGCAGTTGGTTTGATCTCCAACTTCCCAAAACTCTTCAACCTATACCTTGACTAGTAAGGTTACTAGCCCTCCAAACTAGGTTTTCTCAACAAAACTTGACAAAATCCCAAAGGTCTAGGCAAACAAATGATGGAATTGAACACCTTTCAGGGGACCCTAACAAATCTCCAAATCTCCTGCTCCAACTCTACTCCAGCAATCCAGAACGCCTACTAGGTCTCTAGGCCTAATTGATCAATTTAGGCTAGGTTACAAAGCAAGTGCTCAAAATTGGGTGCATAGGTCAGGGGCAGGAACTTGGAATGACTCTACCATCCCCAAACAACACAAATCCACCATTCATTCACTCATCCTCTTAGGGTTTTGTCAAATACAACAATAAATTGCATAAATTCAGTCAAATACATAGAGATATTTGACCTAGGGCATCACATTAAAAATAGTAAACTGTATTTTCTCAGAAAATGCTTTTGGAATCAAGTAGTATACACCCCTAGCCTGCATTTCACCAAGTGGCATGAAATTTTATCAGTGGAAATGCATTCTAGGGCCAAATTTGTGGGACTGCCCTAGAAAACAGGGTTTCTAGACCAGTTTTGAAAGAAAATTCAATAACTTTTGACTCCGACCACTTCAAGACCTCAAACCAGTTGCATTGGAACCCTGACTCCAAGAGCTTTCAGAAAAATATCATTTGCACACATGAAAAGTCCGTACAGTCCGTACACAGCAAGAAAAACAACGAAAAACAATCAGTTTTCTTGATTTTTGTGCCCAAATTCCGTACAAAAACTTCCTCCTCCGTACTAGAGTCAGATATCCACCATATTAACCCATCCAAGTTGGTTTCCAACTTCTACAACAACATTTAACTGCCCAAAGTGGTTTTTGAACCGACCCAACACATAACACCTTTGACAACTATGGTGTTTTGCATTAACACAAGGAGGTTGATTTGTTTGGCTTGTCCAATGGAGTCCAAATGATCAACACACTCCTTCCAACATACTAAAACATTAAAACAACCAAAAAAAACTCGAAAACCAATCCTTAGACCTTCTAGGCCTAATTGGCACAACAAGGGTCCAAATGGACTAAGAAGGATTTAAGGTTTATATAGTCACCCCAAACCTCTTGACCATACAAAATGGACCAAACAACAATGGCTAAAAGCCTTATTACAAAACACATTGAACAAAAAAAAAACATAACTTCTCAAAATGCATCAAAATGCCTTTAGGAACCAAGGTGCTCCTAGGTGCCCTGCACCATTCTCCTAGAAGCAGCAACAGATAATCTAGTAAATTGAAAGTTACCTCTTGAAGATGCCCTTGTTTGCACAGGCATAAAAGGTTGCACTGATTAGAACCAAAAGCTTGCAGAGTCACCAGGTGCATGAAAAGTCTGCCAAAGTGTAGAGTACTGAGAAGAACACCAGATTCTTAGCTTAATTCTTTGATTTAGATTTCTCACTATCTCACAAGGCATGCCAGAAACTGTTGTCACTTGTATTTGCACCCTATGTTGGAGAGGTTTAATGGTCTTCAACAATCTAATGAAACATTGAGATGACCTCCAAGTGTGGGACCCCGCAAGGAGGTCAAATCTCTAGAGAGGTTGGTTCCTTCACTAAATAAGAGATTCAGCTATTCCTAAGACTAAACCTAATCTATCCGCCATTGAGGAAAAGAGGAAGAGGGATAAAACTATAAATTAATAGAGGTGATACACCAGGTTTGAATATAAAGCTCTCACAAAACTGAAAATGCACAAGATAAATAGGTACAACTAATAAACTTACACAGATCCAGCAGATTCTAATAGAGGTAAAGAGCAAGAAAAGGATTGAGAGGAATTAAACATTCACAGACAAACCAATCTTAAATTACACAGAGTTAAAACAAGCATGAAGAGGTAAAAACAACCAGCATATATTCTATCAAAAGCCACAGTTATAGCAAAGGAGGGCTCTGTTTGGAGTTCAAAAATGTCTCTGTATCCAACCCTCATTACATCTTTTTTACATGCATATATAGCAACTCATTACATTGACCTCAATCATTTCATCAATAAATTTTCCCCATGGGCATGTCAGAAAATATCCCTGCAAAAGGAATGTCTGTCTGCTAAAATTCAATGCAGACAATATCTTGGATCATGGAGTAGCTGAGAGATATTTTGCCTCTTCAATGCACCAGCTGATTCATCACCTACAATCATAAATACAAAAATATCTACAGATGGGGTAGTTGAGTAGATTAGATCTACATTAATGGCAGATGAGGAAAATCAAAAAGATTTTCCCTCCAAAATCCCTTTTTACAGAGCTCTTACAACACTTCAAATATGTACATTCAAATATTTAAAGTTCCAATACATTTTTAGGCTCTATTTTTATTGATTTCTTACTTTTCTAGAAATTCTAGCCTAAATTCTTCCCTATTAGCAAAATTTTAGATTTGCAAACCACTCTGTCTTTGATCTCTGAATATTTCATTTTTTGTCTGCAATTTTACAATTTTCTGAATTGTGGCTTGTTTCTTCATTTTTTCCCTTATTGGCAAAAAATCTATTTTTCTAAACTATTTCTGACTCTATCATCTTATTGCCCTTATCAGCAAAATATCACATATCGAACCAAGCCTTGGGCCAACTTTTACCATTATTGGCAAAAGTTCGTCCTCACAAACTTTGCCTTTGGCCTTCCTTTTCTCTCTATTGACAATATCCACCTTTGTCGAACCATACTTTGCTTTGTGTCTTCTTGCCTTATTGAGAAATCCTTCTATTGGTGAACTAAGGCAACTTTGAACTTTTGAGAAGTTTAGCTCTCTGTCGATTCGCTGATAAGGCCTAGCATTATCTTTTCTTTACTTAGTTGATTATGAAGAGGCCGACTCCCCTTGCCGCTTTATCGGCAAAATACCGAATCGGCGAATAATAGAAACTTTGAATTGATCAATGCCTTAAGCCATTTTTGCATTATCGACCCATTTCCCTTTTATTGAACCTTCCACTTAGCCTCCCTACCTTATCGACGAAAAGCCATGTTGGTGAACTTGAAGATTTTCGAACCTTTGAAAGGTTCGCAGTTTTCTTACTTTGCCGATAAAGACAATCCTTTATCTCTTCTTGACTTAGCTGATTTGAAGAATACGTTCCCCTTGCCGCTTTATCGGCAAAATGCCAAGTTGACGAACTGGTGGAAAAGTGAACCCTTGGAAAGTTCGTGTTTGATAGACTTCGCCGATAAAGGAAAAAACATCCTTTACTTAGCCACTTTTGGTAACATCCCACCTTTGTCGGCGAATCGGCTAGTCGGCAAACTAGCCGGTTCGAGAACTTGAAGTTTTACCAACAAAGGGGAAGAAAGACTTTATGCCTTAGTCATTTTTGTGTAGTTCAGGAAACTGAAAGTTTGCCAATAAAGGCCAAACACTGAAATTTGAAGGATTTTAGGTTTGCAGAGTTAGATTTCAAGGGATTTCAACAAGATTTTGAAGTTGGGCTATTTGACTCCGGGCAAAGGAAAATAGGTCAATAGAAACATTGTTCAACATTCACGGAGCAGCTTCAACATACTTCATCAAGCATCTATGAGCACTGCAACATATCTTATGGGGGGATTCCAAGTCTCTCATTGTATCTCCTATTTTGGATAAATTTCTTGTACACATGTGAAAGAAGCTGTTTGTAATGTCCCCAAATAAATATTTATGATGAATTTCAAATCTAGAAATGATTTTTTTAAATAAACACAAATATGCATCCAAATAAGCCAAACTAGTTGAACTAGTCTTCATTGAATGACACCAGATTAAATATAAACACACCAAATATTTTTTATTATAATTTTCTGATACATATTGTTAGTTTTTAGGATAGACAACTGAGAGGGGGGTGAATCAGTTGTCTTAAAACTTTCTTTTCTTTAAACACTTAAATCCTTCTTGTATTTCAACAACATAATAATAATTCAATCATGGAAGCATAATGCAATAATTCAAGAGCAGAAACACATTAACACATATGACACCAAGATTTTAATGTGGAAAACCTAGTTAAGGGAAAAACCAGGGGGTGACTAACCCAAGATTCTATTCTCTATTAAAATAATAAGAGGAACAAAATGGCACTTGCCAATTAGGGCTCACTGCCCAAGCACACTGCTCACAAGAGGCCTAATGCTTACAAGAGACACACTATCTACAGAATAATAAACATTACATACTTGAACTGGAGATTAGCATCTTCACCATGCTTGAGTTAATTCCATTTAAGCTCAATACTTCTGCTTTGCTTTTCGCTCTTCTCCTCTCTATTACTTTCTCATCTCCCCAGATACTTTGAAATGAATTCACAAATCTTATTTATACAAGACATCAACTTTGGGATAATCATCAAAGTCGGCATAATACATACTTTATTTCATTACAGAGCAAATACACAAATACAATTTGATTTGTTACAAGAACTTCATGCATATCACCACACTATCGGCCGCACATATCTGGGACTTCAATATTCTTTGAGGAACACACCATACTTCGCAGAACATCTTCAAGATCATTCGCAAGATGTGTAACACATCTAGTCGGCCATGATTAGGAAGAACATCATCACCTAGAAGTAAATCTTCAATTACGAGCTCAATCTTCAATGTGGATCACCAACACGAACTAGATACAATCTAGAGATCCCCACAAGCTTTCCCAAATCACTAAGAACATCCACACCACTTCTGCTTACTAAAATCATTTGCATCCTCATCCAGAACCTCAAGAACATAGTCTGTCATCACTGTCACATTAGAATAAATGCTTGCGGACCTCCAGACCATGAACCAATTGAGTTGTCAATTCACGTTGGCTTCCTAAACACTCCACCAAATCTGCAAAACAAGATATTGCATTTCCAGATCTTACCGGACCTATTTGTGTCACTCTGTCACCTCTGAACATCTGCCAGAACCAGTTTTACTCATATGGCCATAACTTCTTCAAATCTTCATGCAGACCTCTCAAATCTTGATTGGATCATCTTTAGACACATATATACACACCCTTTGATGCGCATTCTCTAATCTTCATCTCAGCTTGGATCTTCACTTCATAGAGCTTTAATGTCTTCATTGTTCTTCTCTATTTCTGATAGGACTAATTTTCTCAATATCCTCAACACACAGCTCATCCAATTCTTGACATCAATGCAACAGGAGTATGTTGACATCAATGACAACACCGGTTAGGCCCATACTTGCAACAATCTCCCCTTTTGTCATTGATGGCAACATATGATGTGAAAAACTGTTTTAACCATCAAGACAAGAACTTCTCCTCACTAACTGACATAACTCCCCCTATCAACAACAATCATTCATATGTCTTCTCTTTATTTTCTGCTCCCCCTTTGATCCGCAACCACTTTTGTTTTTCACATCTACTCTCCCCTTTTGACATCAATATCAAAGGGCACATACTTTCATCAATCAAAATCATATAGACTACTCCTCCTGAGTAGCAGCTTCCTATCATCAATCCAGACCACAAGATATGACTGTGAGATCCACTGGACTGATGCACATCAGTGCACCTTAATTCAGAACCGGAGGGGTAACAACCCCTAACTTCTCCCTGAGATACTCAAAAGAGTCCTTAGGTAACGGTTTAGTAAAGATGTCTACAATTTGATCCTTAGAGGGCACAAACTCCAATCTGACTTCATTCTTATTCACCTGCTCTCTCAAAAAGTGAAACTTGATGGATATATGTTTTGTCTTTGAATGCAACACTAGATTTTTTGATATATTTATTGCACTTGAATTATCACAGAAGATTGTGATAGGTTCCTCATACTCCACTCTAATGTCTCTTAGCATTTGCTTCATCTACAATACTTGAGTGCAACTACCTACTGCTGCAATATATTTTGCTTCTGCAGTGGACAGAGATATTGCCTCTTGTTTCTTGCTCACCCAAGAAACCAATCTTTTCCCCAAAAAGAATGCACCACCACTGGTACTCTTCCGGTCATCCACATCTCCTGCCCAATCTGTATCTGTATATGCATGAAGAGAGAAATCATGATCCCTAGAATACTATAAACCATACTCAACTGTTCCTTTTAGATATATGAGAATCCTCTTGATTGCCATGACATGAGATTCTCTAGGATTAGCTTGGAATCTGGAAACAAGACCAACAACATTCATAATGTCAGGTCTAGTTTGAGTAAGATACAATAGTCCTCCAATCATTGACCTATACTTTTTCTGATCAACCTTAGGAGAGTCATCATCTTTGCTCAGTTTACATCCGGTTGCCATGGGAGTATTCATTGGTTTTGAGTCTTCCATCCCAAATTTCTTCAACAATTCTTTCACATATTTGGTCTGTGAAATGAAGATTCCTTTCTTTGTTTGAGTGATTTGCAGACCCAAGAAGAAATTCATTTCCCCAAACATAGACATCTCAAATTCACTTTTCATTTGATTTGCAAAAGTCTTGCACATACTATCTCTTCCTCCAAAAATGATATCATCAACAAATACTTCAACAATCAAGATATTTTCATGATCAATCTTGAAATACAAGTTACTATCAGCAATACCCTTGTTGAAATCAATCTTCAAAAGATGTTTATCCAATCTTTCATACCAGACCCTTGGGGCTTGTTTGAGTCCATACAGTGCTTTCTTCAACTTGCAAACCATATCACCATGATCAAACAATTGAAATCCATCCGGTTGCTCAATATATACTTCTTCCAAGTCACCATTCAGGAAGGTAGACTTGACATCCATCTGATATACTTTAAAATCATTGAAGGTAGCAAAAACAAGAAATAATCTGACTGCTTCAATTCTTGCCACCGGAGCAAAAGTTTCTTCAAAATCAACTCCTTCTACTTGAGAATAACCCTTACAGACCAATCTGGCTTTGTTTCTGACTACTTCACCATCTTCATTTGGTTTATTATGGAAGACCCACTTGGTCCAAATCACATTTTTGTTTCTAGGTTTGGGAACAAGATCCCAAGTGTGATTTTTCTCAATCTGCATCAACTTTTCCTCCATTGCTTTAGTTCAGCTTTCATTATTGCATGCTTCACTTACTATTTTTGGTTCAATCTTTGAAATCAGACAATTCTTTTCAGAGTCTTGAGCAATCTTTCTTCTTGTTTGAACACCTTTGCTTCTATCACCTATGATCTAGTCTTCAGAATGATTTAGTCTTACATACCTGGGAGTTTTGGGAATATTTTGCACTACTATATCTTGGACAGGTTCATTCAAACTTATCTCTTCTTCCTGTATTTCAAGATTCTCTGGATCAGTCTGGATCTACATTTCAGAAGGGTCTTGAACTTCTTGGATCAAAACATCATTTTGATCATCTTCTTCATATTCATAAAACCTTGAGGGTTTTTCAATGCCTTCATCAACCTTTACATTTGTACTTTCTACAATCTTTCTCAATATCTTGTTATAACACCGGTATGCTTTACTTTGAGTAGAGTAACCCAAGAATATTCCTTCATCACTTCTAGAATCAAATTTGCCAAGGTCATCATCTCTTTTAATGTAACATTTGCTACCAAAGACTTTGAAATACTTCACAGTAGGAGTGATGCCAAACTAGAGTTAATAAGGAGTCTTACCAGTATTTCTTCTAATTTGTACTCGATTAAGAGTATAGACAATAGTGCTTACAACTTCTCTCCAGTAGATCTGAGGAATATTTACTTCCATCATCATGGTTCTAGATGCTTCCTGGATGGTCCGGTTCTTTCTCTCCACTACTCCATTCTGCTGTGGAGTCCTTGGAGCAGATAACTGTCTTTTTATCCCATGTTTCTCACATAATTCTATGAACTCTCCAGATGTGAATTGTCCACCTCTATCAGACCTAATACACTTTATGTTTAACCGAGTTTCATTTTCTACCATAGCCTTGAATATTTTGAATTTCTTAAGAGATTTAGATTTCTCTTTCAGGAAAGTCACCCACATCATCCGGGAATGATCATCTATTAGTAACATGAAATATATATCACCTTGCAAACTCTTGATTCTTGCCGGTCCACATAGATCAGTATGTACTAAGTCCAACAATCTGGTAGAAGATTGTTCCTTACTTTTGAATGTGACTCTGCTTTGCTTACCCAACTGACATTCTTTGCACAAGCTATTAGTAGGTTTCACCAGTCTTGGAAGATCTCTTACAGCCTGAGTGTTGCTTATCTTGATGATATTATCAAAATTCACATGACACATTCTCCTATGCCACAACCAACTCTGATCAATTTGAACAAATAAACAACTTTTGTCAGTACCAACCAAGTGGAAGATGTTACCTTTTGTTTGAGTACCGAATGCAACCTCTGTTCTAGAATTTTCAAAGATCTTACATTTTCCATTTTTCAATTGGAGATCATAGCCTTTGTCCACCAACTGCCCAACACTCAGAAGATTGTGCTTCAAACCTTCAACATACAGTACATCACTGGTTTTGTTCTTTCCATCAAAAGAAATAGTTCCTCTGCCTCTGATTCTGCCAGCAGAATTATCACCAAATTTTACAACTCCTCCTTCATATCTTTCCAGATCTATGAACTTGTTTTTGTCACCAGTCATATGGTGGGAGCATCCACTATCAATGACCCAATCATCCTTTTCTTCAACTTGGGCAGCCAAAGCTCTTTCTATCATTTTATGATTGACAGATTCAGAGGGCATTGGATCTTCTTCCTTGATGGCAATAAACACCCAGTCACATCTGGATTTATTTCCTGTCTCTGATTCATCATCTATTACTCCATCATCATCATCTTCATGAACATAGTAACAATTCTTTTAGAATCTTGATCTGTTTGGATTTGTCCTTGAAGATCTTTCTGAACACCTTGAGGCAAAATGACCAATCTTGTTGCAGTTGAAACATTTGAAGGGCAATTTTCCTTCATACTTACCAGATCTTCTTCGCAGTCTTTTTGTAATAAGGGCTTCAAGTTGAACAGCTTCTGCTTCATCTTCTTCCAGATCTTTTCTTTCTTTTTCATACCATGATAGTTTCTTTGAGGAGTTCTCTCCTAAATTATACCTTTGTTTGCCTTTTACAGAGGCACTAGCTTTGAATGCAGATTCAGTCTTGGGGAGTGCATCTCCAAATTCAGCCAATTCAAATGTAGCTAATTTTCCAACCAATTGATCTCTTGTGATATTTGATAAAGATTTGAACTATTCAATAGCAGCAACCTTGTATTTGTAAGTAGGAGGTAGGGATCTAAAAATTTTGGCAACAATCTCATCTTCATCCAAGGTTCCACCAACACACCTAATGCCACAAACAAGCTCATTAAGTTATGGCATAAATTTAGTGATATTCTCATCTTCATTCATCTTTAGGTTTTCAAATTTTCCTTTCAGACTCTATAGCTTGGCACATTTAACATATTTGTCTCCTTCATGCAGAAGTTCCATTTTTTTCCAAATCTCATATGCAATTTTTAAATCTATAACATTTGTCAACTCTGAATCAAATAAGGCACTTAGTAAGGCTTCTTTAGCTCGAAGATTGTCTTCAGCATTTTTGATTTCATCTACAGTTGTCGGACCATTCTTTGGAGGAACATACTTCTTTCAAGTTATGGTCCAATATTGCATTCCCATACATTGCAAGTGACATTCCATGTGGCTTTTCCAAAGAGTGTAATTAGTTCCATCAAACCTCGGACTATCCTTCTTGTAGGAAGACATCCTAGATCTCCTCAAGCGGTTAAGCTCTTTTTAGAGGAACTTAGCTCTGATACCAATTGTTAGTTTTTAGGATAGACAATTGAGAGGGGGGAGTGAATCAGTTGTCTCAAAACTTTCTTTTCTTTAAACACTTAAATCCTTCTTGTATTTCAACAACATAATAATAATTCAATCATGGAAGTACAATGCAATAATTCAAGAGAAGAAACACATTAACACATATGACACCAAGATTTTAACGTGGAAAACCCGGTTAAGGGAAAAACCATGGGGTGACTAACCCAATATTGTATTATCTGTTAAAAGAATAAGAGGAACGAAATGGCACTTGCCAATTAGGGCTCACTGCTGGAGCACACTGTTCACAAGAGGCCCACTGCCTACAGGAGACACACTGTCTACAGAATAATAAATATTACATACTTGAACTGGAGATTAGCATCACCATGATTGAGTTAATTCCATTTAAGCTCAATACTTCTGCTCTGCTTGTCACTCTTCTCCTCTCTATTACTTTCTAATCTCCCCAGATACTTTGAAATGACTTCACAAATCTTATTTATACAAGACATCGACTTTGGGATAATCATCAAAGTCGGCACAATACATACTTTATTTCATTACAGAGAAAATACACAAATACAATTTGATTTGTTACAAGAACTTCATGTGTATCACCACACTGTCGGCCACACATATTTGGGACTTCAATCTTCTTTGAGGAACACGCCATACTTCGCAGAACATCTTCAAGATCATCCGCAAGATGTGTAACACATCTGGTCGACCATGATTAGGAAGAACATCATCACCTAGAAGTAAATTTTTAATTACGAGCTCAATCTTCAATGCGGACTGCCAACACAAACTAGACACAATCTAGAGACCCCCACAAGCTTTCCTAAATGACTAAGAACATCCACATCACTTCTGCTTACTGAAATCATTCGCATTTTCATCCAAAACCTCAAGAACACAATCTGTCATCACTGTCACATTAGAATAAATGCTTGCGGACCTCTAGACCATGAACCAATTGAGTTGTCAATTCACATTGGCTTCCTAAACACTCCACCAAATTCACAAAACAAGATATTGCATTTTCGGATCTTATTGGACCTATTTGTGTCACTCTGTCACCTCTGAACATCTGCCAGAACCAGTTTTACTCATATGGCCATAACTTCTTCAAATCTTCATGCGGACCTCTCAAATCTTGATTAGATCATCTTTAGACACATAGATACACACCCTTTGATGCGCATGTTACCTAAATTTCACTACGGCTCATTTAGGTAGAGTTTTGATTTAAAACTTGTAAGGTACATCTCATCTGGTCCTTCATACATTACATTCAAGTGCATAAATGAAATAATTTAGGAGATTATCTTTATTAGTTTACTGCATTTATCCAAGTGCATGTAACATAAGAAGGGTTTATACGAAATCTTTTCTAAAAAATAAATAATCTTTATTGAATGTAAAATGTTCATTATCTCACACAAGCCGTGAGGTTAACTGTCTTATTCAATGAAATAGAAGAACAATCTATACATGACTAAGTAAATAAAAGTAATGTGCATATAAGGTCAGAGGCCAGTCATTGCCTGAGAATGACTGGTTCTAGTTCTGGCGCGTTGTCCTGTCACCCTGAGTCATCTTTGTCCTTCCTAGCTTCATGTCGTCCCTGGTTCCTGCATCTGGCAAAAATAATGGTGTTAGAGCAATGCTCTAAGCAATGAATGGTCCCAAACCATACATGTATAAATTGATCCTCAAATGCATTAAATAAGAAATGTATACTTTGGATGTCCTAGAAAACAAGCAAGTCATCAAACACATCTAAAGTATGCACATATTTTCCTAACATGTTTGTTTCCTGTGCAAGTATAGAGAAGGTTATGTTACTGACTTGTTTCTTTGATTTCAGCATGTGGGTTAAATGTGGCTCCCACAAGGGTCGAGCCCAACATGCATAAATAAGGAGAGACATGTTGATGCATGTGGACTGAGTAGAAAAGGGCAAGCTCTCCAAGATAGTGGAGACCTTGTAACAACTAGACCATCAAAAGACCAATAGACATGGATATCGCTCTCCTGTTGAAGGTTGATAGATGCTTCAATTAGTGAATGTAAGAGAAACTTATATAGAGAGGACATTCATACTATCTTGACAGAGATCACACTCAATCTTGACAAAGGGCATTCATTAGTGCTGACAAGACAGTTCATCAAGCAGTCATTAGGAGAAGCAGACTGTCTCAAATTTGTAGGGAAAGTATGTCAAACGATAAAGGTCATATAGTACACGAATAGCATACTAGAAAGAGGCAGGTCTGCATTATAAAATGAGGAACTAGGTAATGTACCCTGAAGGAGGTCTATATAATGTCCTAATGTGGTCAAATGGTCTAGGAGGCTCATCAAAGTCCAAAACCTAACACTGAGACAGTCATAAGGAGTATGGAATAGTCATAACTTGAGGAATATAGTGTAGTAACCACAAGTGTTAGCATAGCAGAAATGATTCTGATAGTAGATACAATATGAAGACATGATAGAAGTTTGTACAGGCAATGTCTAGCATTGGGATAAATAAGTATTGTTTTACTGTCAGCTCTCTACACAGAAGGTATATCTTGTTGTCAATATTGTTAGCAGTGTCACAACATTTGACGTAGTAGATGCAATGTCATAATTGATATATAGATCCTTAAGATAGTGACACCTAGGTTAAAGGACCACAGAAAACTCTGCACTCCATGTTAAAACCTATCAAGCTTGCTAAAGAATAATTAGCAATCTATATCATATAAACCCCATCTAGAAGGTTTCATTGATTACAAGAAGGTTTAGACAATGATAGAGATATGACTGTCTAAGAGATATTTGCGTGGTTGTTTGCAAAACTTAAAGGGTTAATAAAGATATGTTTAAGGGATAATGAAGACCTAAGATCTAAAGAGGGCAGATCAAGTATCATATGAGCCAGCAGCATGCAATCAGCTTGTTCAGATCAAAGAGGCAGGCATTCCTTCATTTCATTCATGTGAACCAACTCTTCCACATCAGATTGAAATTAAGGTAGAAAACTCAAACAAAGGCATAAAGAGAAGCCTGAGCAACAACATGATAGTCTGGATTATGATACATCCTTGAACAATAACATTTGACAAGTATAAATGAAACATTGGCAAGGTACTAAAGAGTCATCAGCATGCTTTCCAGGAGTCTAATAGTTTCAGACCTGAACAAACCTTGCAAAATGAAGAGAATGTTTTCATAGTAGAGGTGAATGCATGCAAAGACTTTAGTACAAGTAGTATAGGTGGAGTATCAATAGGAAGCCGGCCTTCTCTGGAGGTTCTTTCCATCACATGTGACCCACAGACCTGGAAAGATCCCATGTTTGTCCAGATTTCCAAGTTTTTATAACTCAGCAAGGGTGCAAATCTGAGAGACAATAGTTTTTCTCAGATTTGTACCCTTGCTGAGTTATAAAAACTTGGTAATCTGGAGAAGCATGGTATCTTTCTCAGTCTGTGGGTCACCTGTGATGGAAAGAACCTCCAGAGAATGTTGGCTTCCTATTGATACTCCACCTATACTACTTGTACTAAAGTCTTTGCAGAGAAAAGGGTAAGAAGGATTGCATTAAAATGAAACCTACTGTCTAAGGTGATGCACCAAAAGATCATCTAAGAGTACACAGAACTGACACACTATAGAACTAGTAATAATAAGGCTCTCTTACACAACCCAACAAATCATAATATTTGCATAATTACTTTGTAAGGAGGCTAAATAACAACAGTTCTGTAAAGGAGAAAGATGTTTTCTCACCACTCAAAACTGATGGTTATTCCTTGCACATCTCACAACCTGCAGAAATATATGTATCCCTGCATAAAGGCACCAACATGAAATACAACTCCAAGGACAAAGGACATCACAAGATCTGTACTAACACTGAGGACACACAATATCAAAAGAAATGGGAAGGTATAAATTGCTTATTACTGCTAAAAAGGGTGTTACAATGCTGTATATCTCTGAAAATGGGTTACAAGACTATTCAATTCTATAAAAGAACTCAGAAAATTACAATATATAGTGTAGTGAATAGCAAGAACTTCTGAATAATGAACAAGGAAGAAGACTATATACTTTCCAAACAGCTTGTAACAAGATAAGCATGAACCACCTCCATTTTCGTGTATCTCATAAATGTCCCTAAAATATCTGCCCAAAGTCCTCCAAAATGGGCTCCCAATGCAGAAATAGTCAAGGCATGTCATCACCCACCATAAAAGTTCCAGAAAATGCCTTTAAATGATCTGAAATAAGTCAAATTTGTGCAATAACTCCTCAACCTGTTTGTCAACTTCACCCTGCAGCATCATAAATGTCTGATATTTTCACAATAAATGACATAAATACACAATTTTTCTACATTTATCAAACATTGACTAAGAGGTTTATAATTGCACCACTTAGTTAATGTTTTTACATTCCAAATTTTATACAAACCTATGTAGAAAAAATGGCATTTAGGACACAACATTTAATTTCCTGATTTTGCATAGTTTGGGGACCAATTAAATGTCGTGAAAGGACGACAAGGTAATCAGCGAGACTTACTTTGCCATTTGTGATAATCTGCCTAATATTGCCTCTTTGCATTTTATTACAAATGATAAAGTAATTCATAACTAATTACTTTATCATTTGTTTACAACATTTAATATATCCCTAGACTATGCAAAAATAACATAAAAAACGTTTTCATAGCTCCTAGGAAAAATGACACAACTCCACATACACTTGCATTACCTCTCGCATCTCATGGCTACATCAAAACACCTTATAACCGCTAGCCATTCCTATGTTCACACATATCTATCATCATGATGCAAGGTCATAAGCAATATACTATAAAGTGACCCTTATGCCTCCCTATACACATTATAATGCATTATATACAACATTTCACCCACCTTGTAACTCCCTCATGATATGCCTTAGCAAAAAAATACCCCTGACCTTGTGTTTTTCATAATGCATGACTTGACTTTCAAAGAGAAAAAAAAGGCAGAAAAATGTCTCACAGCCCCCTTATATCATCACTAGTTTTTTAAAGACTTTAGCAAGTCTTTACCACGACACAAAATAGATAGCAATGATTTAACAAAATCAAAGTCAAAATGAATAATAGAAAATTAGGTCGATGAACCTAAATGGAGGAAAAACCTAAAAAAACTTTCATTTTGCATTTTACTCCTCTCTCTTGCTGTCGTGCCACCATGACTAGGGTTTGTAGAGGAAAAACTCCATTTTCTGGTTGATTCTGGGAATTTACAGGCTGATTTTTGTGCAAGATGCAAGGTATTTTTCTTTTCACTGAGATTTTGACTCCTAGTTGATTTGGCGTTGATTTAGGGGCTCCATGGCTGCGTTTTTACTGGTTTTGATGCATTTTTTACTGTTTTCTGTCATGGCCGACCACCTGTATTGGTTTTCACTATACGAGGCTGCCATTGGAAGGTTGCTTGAGGAGAAAAAAACTGTGATTTCACATAGAAAATGGTAGAAAGGAAAGGTAATTCATCCTTTGTTGTAGATCGCCCTTCATTTTTTTTGAGACTTTCTCTTGCATTTCGCTGTGTGGGGCCGCAATTCTAAGGGATTTTGTGAGCCTTTTAGTTTGAAAAGAGTTGAAAACTTTGTATTTTTCCTTCTATACCTGCATTCTTGGCTCAAAACGAGCCCCCAGCTTATGGCAAAACTTGTAAAAATGAAAAACTTTGTGTGTGCACTCTGTTCAAGAAAATCTACATTTGTTCTTTGTTGGCTGTAGCATGAGGCTCGAAAAAACTTCATAGTTTTTACTCCGTATCTGCCTTATTCTGGGATGACTTCCACTCTAGTATTGACATAAAACTTATAAAATGACATTCCTATGCATTCTAAGCTGGAAAATCTACATTTTTCTGTAGCCTTCTGTGGTCGACAATGACAAAAAACAAAAAAATGTAAAAAAAGGCACTCCTATGCATTCACTGCTTGTATGAGACTATGTAGCTCTTCCTCCACTTTTCTATTCTTTACCTCGGCCATTGTGACATCCTTACTAGCTTCCTGGATATGTCTGCAAGAGACCAAGCCAATTCCTCAGGTTTCCTTGTCGAATCAGCCTTCCTGTCCTTTTACTATTCGTCTTTGTCCAGGTCGACCTATTGTCTATCAAGATAGTTGGTTTAGTGGACAAAAGAATGAGCTTCCTGAGATAAAAGAAGAACCTGTTGTTCATGAACCTATATGTGATAAAAAAAGAGGAAAAATTAGGCAACTTGCAAGAGGAAAATGAACATGATCAGTTAGGACAGCAGGTTAAGAAGCTTGAAAAGGGTATCAAAAGCAATGATTTCATGTTTTTATTTGATGAACTCACTTCTTTTATTGAGCTGAATGAGCAGGAAAAGGTCAAACAATCTGATGAGTTGCTGACAGAAGACAATCAATGTAATAATCAAGTCTTGGAGCAGCTGAAAGATGAAAATGAATGTGAGGAAAGGATGGTTCATGAGGTAAAAAGCACTCCCTTTTTATCAAAAGATCAAGAAAGATCTGATGAGGATTCATTTTGGAATGATCTTGAATCCTTTTTGTCAAACTTAGATGGCAGACAAGATCAAGTTGAACATGTTTTGGAGAAGGAAATAGAGGTTGAATATCAGGATTTAGCTATTTCATTTGATGAATTACCTAAATATGTAGATGAGAATAAAGATAGCATATGCGTACTAACATCAGTGCCCGCTTTTGAGCAGCAGAATGACAAAGCTCATCTAGATTTAATGCAAAGTTATGAGTTAGATCAGAACATGTTTTCAAGGATCATTGAGGTTTTTTGCTCTAACATCAATGATAAGCTAGTATCATATGAGCTAGTAGCATGCGATCAGCCTATTCAGATCAAAGAGGAAGGCATTCCTTCATTTCATTCATGTGAACCAACTCTTCCACATCAGATTGAAATTGAGATAGAAGTCGAAACAACATCTTTGGAGGAAGGAAATATTACACTGCAAATGGGGCATTCCAATCAGCAAGATGAGGGATCGGTAGTACATAAGCCAAAAGCCAGCAAAGAGAGTGAGGTTCATCAGTTCAAACGGATATCCTATCAGACATCTAGCTCAAATCAAGCTTAACAAGGTGTTTTCAGTCATGCTCGCACCTGAGGAGAAGATTGAAACCAAGGAGCAGCATGTCCAATTTGCTTATATGCCTCAAAATAATAGCAAGCATGATCAAAATTATGAGGTGGGTGGACTTGTTTTCTTTCTCCAAATCTCATTACAATAGTTGGTTATACTTCTGTCAATTGTCCACCTCCTTGAGGCTGCTCATGAGCATGTGAGGTATTGCAAATTGTTAAGGATGGGAAGCTATTTCAAAGAACTAGTGAATGGTCATGTTTGAGCAGCACCTTTGCTGGTTAGATGTAGGGTAGGTTAAGTTTTTTGATGTTAAATAAGTGCTGCTGCACACTAGATTAGAGGCAGTTTTCATTTCCCTAAGTGCGTTTTTGCATAGTTGTTAGTTATTCTTGGGTCTGGTTATGTGTGGGGATGAAACTACTGTAATGTATTTCAGCTGTATGTGGTACAACCATCATATGAAACATTGAATACATGTATTCACTATTACACATCATACCTGTCCTCATAGGGCTGTAATAAATCGTAGCAATTTGCAAAGGAGGTATTCTATTGATTATCCCCTTCTAACTTATCAAGTAGATGCATATCATTAATGATAGTGATTTTTATTGGTTCACTGTCACCAACCATACCCATGCACTTGATGGATTAGAAGAGATGGCAGTCTGAAGTGAGTTACAGCAATGGAAAGAAGTGTTTTTCAAATTTTTGTCAAGTATGTGTGACTCTATGCCCAATGGTTAAGCTTCAGGGAACTGGTCTGATGTTTAGTAGGCAAACATATAGCAGATGTCGCCAAAGATGTTACCTAAATTTCACTACGGCTCATTCAGGTAGAGTTTTGATTCAAAACTTGTAAGGTACATCTCATCTGGTCCTTCATACATTACATTCAAGTGCATAAATGAAATAATTTAGGAGATTATGTTTATTAGTTTACTGCATTTATCCAAGTGCATGTAACATAAGAAGGGTTTATCCAAAATCTTTTCCAAAAAATAAATAATCTTTATTGAATGTAAAATGTTCATTATCTCACACAAGCTGTGAGGTTAACTGTCTTATTCAATGAAATAGAAGAACAATCTATACATGACTAAGTAAATAAAAGTAATGTGCATGTAAGGTTAGAGGCTAGTCAATGCCTGAGAATGACTGGTTCTAGTTCTGGCACATTGTCCTGTCACCCCGAGTCATCTTTGTCCTTCCTAGCTTGATGTCATCCCTGGTTCTTGCATCTGGCAAAAACAATGGTGTTAGAGCAATGCTCTAAGCAATGAATGGTCCCAAACCATACATGAACAAGATACCATACATGTAAAAATTGATCCTCAAATGCATTAAACAAGAAATGTATACTTTGGATGCCCTAGAAAACAAGCAAGTCATCAAACACATCCAAAGTATGCACATATTTTCCTAACATGTTTGTTTCCTATGCAGGTATAGAGAAGGTTATGTTACTAACTTGTTTATTTGATTTCAACATGTGGGTTAAATGTGGCTCCCACAAGGGTCAAGCCCATCATGCATAAATAATGAGAGACATGTTGATGCATGTGGACTGAGTAGTAAAGGGCAAGCTCTCCAAGACAGTGGAGACCTTGTAACAACTAGACCATTAGAAGACCAATAGACATGGATATCGCTCTCCTATTGAAGGTTGAGAGATGCTTCAATTAGTGAATGTAAGAGAAACTTATATAGAGAGGACATTCATACTATCTTGACAGAGATCACACTCAATCTTGACAAAGGGCATTCATTAGTGCTGACAAGACAATTCATCAAGCAGTCATTAGGAGCAGTAGACTGTATCAAATTTGTAGGGAAAGTATGTCAAACGATAAAGGTCATATAGTGCACGAATAGCATACTAGAAAGAGGTAGGTCTACATTATAAAATGAGGAACTAGGTAATGTATCCCTGAAGGAGGTCTATATAATGTCCTAATGTGGTCAAATGGTCTAGGAGGCTCATCAAAGTCCAAAGCCTAAGACTGAGACAATCATAAGGAGTATGGAATAGTCATAACTTGAGAAATACAGTGCAGTAACCACAAGTGTTAGCATAGCAGAAATGATTCTGATAGTAGATGCGATATGAAGACATGATAGAAGTTTGTGCAAACAAGCATTGGGATAAACAAGTATTGTTTTACTATCAGCTCTCTACATAGAAGGTATATCTTGTTGTCAATATTGTTAGCAGTGTCACAACGTTTGAGGTAGTAGATTCAATGTCATAATTGATATATAGATCCTTAAGATAGTGACACCTAGGTTAAAGGACCACAAAACTCTGCACTCCATGTTAAAACCTATCAAGCTTGCTAAAGAACAGTTAGAAATCTATATCATATAAACCCCATCTAGAAGGTTTCATTGATTACAAGAAGGTTTAAACAATGACAGAGATATTACTGTCTAAGAGATATCTGTGTGGCTATTTGCAAAACTTAAAGGGTTAATAAAGATATGTTTAAGGGATAATGAAGACCTAAGATCTAAAGAGGGTAGATCAAGTATCATTTGAGCCAGCAGCATGCGATCAGCCTGTTCAGATCAAAGAGGCAGGCATTCCTTCATTTCATTCATGTGAACCAACTCTTCCACATCAGATTGAAATTAAGGTAGAAAACTCAAACAAAGGCATTAAGAGAAGCCTGAGCAACAACATGACAGTCTGGATTATGATACATCCTTGAACAATAACATTTGACAAGTATACATTAAACATTGGCAAGGTACTAAAGAGTCATTAGCATGCTTTCCAGGAGTCTAATGAGTTTTATGATGCAGAGGAAACGCAACAGAAGCTTACAAATGGGAAGGAGGAGTCATTAACACAACCAGCATGTTAAAATCCTAGACATGCAATATGTAATACCTATTGGCTTATCATCATCATCATATTTCTTGCTAACACAGACAGCATCATCATATTTCAAAGAGGCATGAACTATCCTCCTGCTAACTACTGTTCACTTCCTTATCGCCTTTCGCCTTTCGCCTGTCAACAGCATCATGATACTCGATGAACACAATTATCCTCTTGATGATCACTATTCACTTAGCGCCAAACTCTATTGGCAGCATCATGATGTTCGACCTCATCTTCATCAGTAGGATATAAAATATCCGGTTCCTCCCATATATCCTGATGACGACAACTTCAAGCACCTTTCCTTCGATGCTTACGTCACCCCGATATCCGACTACTCAAACAACAGCATCAGGATATGACTTATCCGGTCATATTGAAACATCCTGATGATGTTAACCAAACTTTATGCCGATGACTTACGCCGATGCCAAAACACCTAGCGACAACAGGATAAACTTGCATAGGGTGATATTCGCAATATCCTGATGACGATGACGTCACTTGCACCCGATGATGATGTCAATGCACCTGATGATGATGTCAACAGGATATAAGACACTTATATCCTCTGCAACATGATAATGAATATCCGGTGATCTTTTCAATATCCTGATGATGACCTTTCCGGTCCTTAGCCAAAAAGTGAACTTTCACTTCTGCATGCGATAGCGATATGCGGACGATGGATACACACGAAAGATGATCCTGACGATGATATACACACTGAGTATATATCCAACCTATATCAACTGATGCACTTGAAACATACAGTCTTCGTCAGCTTTATAACCTGATTCGGATAGCGATATACTCGCAGATGACGATACGATTCACTCCGTCTGGAAAAGCACATGCAGATCCCTGTATATCCGTCAGCTGCATGTAAACTCACAGAACCGCACAATTTTACAAAGAAAACATGATGATCGGGCCGGATCACCTTCAGATCAAAACTTAACAGCTTATCTTCCTAAATCCTAGCACATGAGGATGCTAGGTTGATTCATAGCATGCTACCAATCGATCTCCCACACAATGAAATGCATAAACAGAAAACTAAAATACAACCTAAACTAACATGCATGACCATTCCACCGATTCACAGAATCAACCGGTGGAAGGGTTGAAAGAATCCATTAACCTGTAATCAGAACAGAAATCAAAACATAAACAGCTGATAAACCAGATAATGCAATTGATGAGATCTTATTTAGATGAAACACAAATGTCCTGTTTCTACAATACTATCGAACAACAATGTTTCACAATGTCTGGCCTGATCTCTGGATCTCACTCAATCACCAGTACAACATAACATAACTACTACTCTGATATCAATCACCAGTACAACAGAACATAACTACTACTCTCTCTTCTGATATGCTCTCAAACCCTAACTGATCTGAGTTATTTATAGCAATATCCCACGAGTACTACCAACTCGATTCCCAGCGGCTGGGAGCTTCCAAGTGGCTGGGAGAAGACAGCTCAGACAACCTGATAACAAACTCTAACTACCTGCACACTCTCCTAGGCTGATCTAATACATATGCATTGGTCCAATGGACCTTATTACATTATGAAGTCAAACATGCTAAAAATAGACTGATGTCCTGTCATGCGGACAATGAACCTATATCCTGTCTTGTAGGGGTGCTCCTGCACCATACTCCCCAGAAGAAGAAATCTCAAGTCCACTTGAGATGAGAGTATGAAGATCTGCACCATGTTTCTGGATCTGCTCTTCAGTCATCCAGACTGCTTCAGAATTAGGTTTTCCCTTCCAAGAGACTAGATACTCCAAGTACTGTTTGTTCCGGGTCTGTTTGACCACTCGGGTGTCCAAAACCTTCTGCAACTGTGGAGGATCATGCTTGGGAATGTTATCATGGACTGTATCCTGTAGGAGATCCTGATCTGCATCTGGATAAGACTTGTATGGAGTTAAATCACATACATTGAATATAGGGGACAAACCAAGATCAGGGGGGAGTTGTATCTCATAAGCATTTTGTCCATGCTTGTGCAAGATCTGACATGGTCCAACTTTTCTCTGCATAAGTTTAGTATAGTTTCCCTTAGGAAGTCTGTCCTTCTTCGAATGAACCCATACCAAATCTCCAACATCAAACTGTACATCCTTCTTCTTTTTATCAGCATATTCCTTATACTTCAAGGTGGTTTGTTGTAGTTGGGTCTTGACTTGATCATGAACCTCTTTTATGGCTTCTGCAAAAGCTTCTCCTTCTGCACTAATAGGGTCTACTGTAGGTAGATCTCTCAATTCCAAAATTCCTCTTGGATGCACACCATAAACTATCTGGAAAGGTGATTTCCCTGTGCTCCTATTGACAGTATCATTATAGGAAAATTCAGCTTGAGATAGAATATTATCCCACTTTTCTCCATGTTGTTTTGTCAAACATCTAAGCAAATTTCCTAAGGAACGGTTCACTACTTCAGTCTGTCCATCCGTTTGAGGATGATATGCAGAGGAAAAAGACAAATTTGTTCCAAGCTTCTTCCAAAGAGTTCTCCAGAAGTGACCAATAAACTTCACATCCCTATCTGACACTATGCTCAATGGCAATCCATGGATCCTGACAATCTCCCTGAAAACCAAATCTGCAATGTATGAAGCATCAGCAGTGGTTTTGCATGGCAAGAAATGTGCCATTTTGCTGAATCTATCCACTACAACAAAAACACTGTCAAACCCTTTCCTTGTCCTTGGTAAACCCAAGACAAAATCCATACTTATGCTTTCCCATGGTCTGGAAGGAATGGGTAAGAGCTGATATAAACCTGCATTAGTCGACCTGCCTTTAGCTTTCTGACATATCACACATGTCTCTACAAACTTTCTGACATCTGATTGTAACTTAGGCCAAAAGTAATGTCTTCGGACAAGATCAAGAGTCTTATCTAAACCAAAATGACCTGCCATAGCTCCACAATGTTTCTCCTTAATGATGTTTAACCTCATAGAACACCTTGGAATACATAACTGTCCACCTTTGAACAACAATCCATCCTGAATCAAAAATTCAGAGAATTCAACATGATATTTCTCTCCAAAAGAAGTACATACATGATATATCTCCCCAAAATCTTCATCAGTCTCATACATGGTCTTTAGTGAATCAATGCCAACACTTTCTAACTGAATCTGGTTGACTGTTAGAACTCTCCTGCTCAAAGCATCTGCAACTTTATTCTTGACTCCTTTCTTATGCTTCAATGTAAAAGTAAACGCTTGTAAGGTTTCTACCCATTTCATGTGTCTGTGGTTCAGCTTTTCCTGGTTGTTTATGAAACTCAGAGCCTGGTTATCTGTGAATACTATGAATTCCTTTGGCATCAAGTAATGCCTCCATTTCTTGAGTAACTGGACTAAAGCATACATTTCCAAATCATATGAGGAATACCTCTTTTTAGCATCATTGAGCTTCTCACTGAAAAATGCAATAGGTCTTCCTTCTTGGCTGAGTACTGCTCCAATGGCCATGTGACTGGCATCACATTCCACCTGAAAGATTTTGTTAAAGTCTGGAAGTGCAAGGACTGGCTGCTGTGCCACCTTCTTCTTCAATGTTTCAAAAGAATCATCTGCTCTTTGAGTCCAAACAAATCTGCACTTCTGTCCTCCTTTGATGGTATCAATCATGGGTGCACAAATATGACTAAACCCTCTTATAAACTTCCTGTAGAAGGTTGCTAACCCATGGAAACTTCTGACATCATTCATAGTCTTTGGGGTTGGCCAAGACAATATGGCACTTACCTTCTTCTTATCCATTTGTAACTTTCCTTGTGAAATGACAAAACCCAAATATGTGATCTCCTCTTGCATGAACAAACACTTGTCTAAATTTATCATCAGCTGCTCTTCATGTAACCTCTTAAGAACCAAATCTATGTGTCTGAGATGTTCTTCTTTTGTGTTGCTGAAAATCAAAATGTCATCTAGATATACTATGACAAACTTACCAATGAACTCTTTCAAAACCTCATTCATCAACCTCATAAAAGTACTAGGTGCATTAGATAAACCAAAAGGCATAACCTTCCACTCATATAACCCTTCATTAGTTTTGAATGTTGTTTTCCATTCATCTCCTGGCCTAATCCTGATCTGATGATATCCACTCTTTAGATCTATTTTTGTAAAATACTTAGCACCTCCCAAACAGTCAAGTAAATCCTCTATCCTAGGGATTGGAAACCTATACCTGATTGTGATCTTGTTAATAGCTCTGGAATCTATGCAAAGCTTCCAAGTACCTTCCTTCTTTGGTGCTAGTACAGCTGGTACTGCACATGGACTTAAACTTTTCCCAATCAGACCTGAATCCAATAATTCTTCAATTTGTCTGGCTACTTCTGCATTCTGTTCTGGAGTTAGCTTATAGGCTGCTTTGTTTGGAAGTGTTGACCCTGGAATTAAGTCTATGCAGTGACTAATATCCCTGACAGGTGGTAGGGATCTTGGCATTCCCTCTGAGATGATACCTTTGTACTTATCCAATAGCTCTTGGATAGCTGGGTCTATGAACCTTTGCTTTTTCTCTTCCTTGACTTCTTGCTGCTATTCTTTATTCACCCTCATACATGGGATTAGGGCGTATGCAACTGCACCTTCTGCTGCTACTTCTTTCATGAACTGTTTACCTTCCATCAGCATTACCTTCACCTCTTTTCCTTTAGATTTCTCCTCCTTCTCCGTCAATGGTAGTAACTTTATAACCTTACCATCTTTAGTGATTGTATAGGTGTTTCTAACACCATCATGTTGTGCCTTCAAATCATACTGCCATGGTCTACCAAATAAAAGATTGCAAGCATCCATCGTGGTAATATCAAACAACAACTTATCCTTATATGCTCCAATCTAAAATTCTACCCAAGCCTGCTCTTCTACAATTGTCTGCTGACCTTGGGTAAGCCATGAGACTTTATATGGGGATGGGTGAGGCAATCTCCTAAGCTTAAGCTTTGTCACCATTTCTTCAGACACAAAATTTTCAGTAGAACCAGAATCAATCAAAACTTTACATGCCTTACCTCCTGCTTTGCAAATAGTCCTGAAAAGAGACTTTCTTTGAGGGGATTCTTTGTCAAGTACCTTCATGGTGGTCACTGTTCTTCTCATCATTAGAGACTCTCCACTTTCTGGGTATCCATAATTATCAGGAGCATTCACACTCTGAAAAGCATTCGAGCTTGGATCAGATTTGTTCTCCTTTCTCCTGTTGAGCTTGTGGCCTTTTCTGGACATCTGTTGGCTATATGGCCTTCTTTGTTACAGTTATAACATCTGATGGATCCTCTGCCCTGGGATCTTCCTCTGAAAGGTCTTCTACCTCTGAAGTTTCCTTGCTGACTATAATTTTCCCTCTGGTTCTGACTATTGTTTCCCTTACTATTGTCATGACTGGATTCTCCTTGATATCCATGTCCATGTCCTCTACCTCTAAAAGGACCTCTTCCACCCCTTTGTTGTCTTCCTCTTCCTCTATTGTGTTGTTCTTGTTTTCTCTTTAACTTCTCTTCCACTTTCAATGCCAACTGAAAGCATTTCTGAACTGTATCTGGATTATGCAGACTTAAATCTTCCTGAATGTTGAACCTCAATCCATTAAGGTATCTAGCTACCTTCTCTTCTTCACTTTCCTTTACCTTTGTTTTCATACAAAGTTTCATGAATTCTTCTGTATATGAGCTGACATCTAGCTCCTTCTACTTCAAGTTTTGCTTCCTCTTGTGTAATTGGATACTGTAATCCAATGGGACATAAGCTTCCTTTACTAATGCCATCATTTTCTTCCATGTAGTGACTCTACGCTTTCCTTCCTGTACTCTATCATCTTGGACGAAATTCCACCATGTCAAGGCAGCTTCTTTCATTTTTGACTGGGCTATTTTCACCCTCTGTTGTTTTGGTATCTCCTCCGTTTCAAAGAAATTGTTCAAGGAGTCTATCCACTCCATCACTGAATCAGGTTCCATCTTTCCTGTAAACACTGGCAAATCCAATTTCACATCCATGGTTCTCCTCTCCATGGCTTTGAGGGCGTTCAACAGTGGTCTCTGGTCTGCAGGAACGACCTCCTCGTTCCAACTAGGGATCTCTTCTTCTTCCCTATCTTCTTCTCTACCAGAACCTACTCTGTTCCTCAACTTCTCTAACTCATCCTTCAATTCCTGATTCTGAGCCTTCACGGCCTTGCTCTCTGCAATCTGTTTCTTCACCAGAACTGCCAACTCAATGTTGGTCATCCTTGCCGGAATCTCAGATGTTCCTTCTTCATCTGACATCCTGTTATATCCTGATCTTTTCCAGAAGATCCTTCCTTTGCTCTGATACCACTATGATGCAGAGGAAACGCAACAGAAGCTTACAAATGGGAAGGAGGAGTCATTAACACAACCAGCATGTTAAAATCCTGGACATGCAATATGTAATACCTATCGGCTTATCATCATCATCATATTTCTTGCTAACACAGACAGCATCATCATATTTCGAAGAGGCATGAAATATCCTCCTGCTAACTACTGTTCACTTCCTTATCGCCTTTCGCCTTTCGCCTGTCAACAGCATCATGATACTCGACGAACACAATTATCCTCCTGATGATCACTATTCACTTAGCGCCAAACTCTATCGGCAGCATCATGATGTTCGACCTCATCTTCATCAGCAGGATATAAAATATCTGGTTCCTCCCATATATCCTGATGACGACAACTTCAAGCACCTTTCCTTCGATGCTTACGTCACCCCGATATCCGACTACTCAAACAACAGCATCAGGATATGACTTATCCGGTCATATTGAAACATCCTGATGATGTTAACCAAACTTTATGCTGATGACTTACGCCGATGCCAAAACACTTAGCGACAACAGGATAAACTTGCATAGGGTGATATTCGCAATATCCTGATGACGATGACGTCACTTGCACCCGATGATGATGTCAATGTACCTGATGATGATGTCAACAGGATATAAGACACTTATATCCTCCGCAACATGATAATGAATATCCGGTGATCTTTTCAATATCCTGATGATGACCTTTCCGGTCCTTAGCCAAAAAGTGAACTTTCACTTCTACATGCGATAGCGATATGCGGACGATGGATACACACGAAAGATGATCCTGACGATGATATACACACTGAGTATATATCCAACCTATATCATCCTGATGCACTTGAAACATACAGTCTTCGTCAGCTTCATAACCCGATTCGGATAGCGATATACTCGCAGATGACGATATGATTCACTCCGTCTACAAAAGCACATGCAGATCCCTGTATATCCGTCAGCTGCATGTAAACTCACAGAACCGCACAATTTTACAAAGAAAACATGATGATCGGGCCGGATCACCTTCAGATCAAAACTTAACAGCTTATCTTCCTAAATCCTAGCACATGAGGATGCTAGGTTGATTCATAGCATGCTATCAATCGATCTCCCACACAATGAAATGCATAAACAGAAAACTAAAATACAACCTAAACTAACATGCATGACCATTCCACCGATTCACAGAATCAACCGGTGGAAGGGTTGAAAGAATCCATTAACCTGTAATCAGAATAGAAATCAAAACATAAACAGCTGATAAACCAGATAATGCAATTGATGAGATCTTATTTAGATGAAACACAAATGTCCTGTTTCTACAATACTATCGAACAACAATGTTTCACAATGTCTGGCCTGATCTTTGGATCTCACTCAATCACCAGTACAACATAACATAACTACTACTCTGATATCAATCACCAGTACAACAGAACATAACTACTACTCTCTCTTCTGATATGCTCTCAAACCCTAACTGATCTGAGTTATTTATAGCAATATCCTACGAGTACTACCAACTCGATTCCCAGTGGCTGGGAGCTTCCAAGCGGCTGGGAGAAGACAGCTCAGACAACCTGATAATGAACTCTAACTACCTGCACACTCTCCTAGGCTGATCTAATACATATGCATTGGTCCAATGGACCTTATTACATTATGAAGTCAAACATGCTAAAAATAGACTGATGTCCTGTCATGCGGACAATGAACCTATATCCTGTCTTGTAGGGGTGCTCCTGCACCAAATAACATTTGACAAGTATACATTAAACATTGGCAAGGTACTAAAGAGTCATTAGCATGCTTTCTAGGAGTCTAATGAGTTTTAGACCTAAACAAACCTTGGAAAATGAAGAGAATGTTTTGATAGCAGAGTTGAATGCATGCAAAGCTTGACAACAGGAGATAGGTGATTTGTATCCCAAATAGTACAACAATGATTTTTAAAGGTTTAGAGAGACATTTTATAATTACCAAAACACACTCAGATGGAGCAGCAAAATTTAGAAAAAGAACAATAGCAAATTCAGAAAAAGAAGAGAAGCAAATTCAGAAATGGAGCAGCCACAAAACTGAGTTAAAGTGCAAAAAAAAAACTGGTTTCAAGAATAGTAGCAAAAAAACAATCATAGCAAGACCAGTTAAGAAACAACAGTGAGTTTCATAAAGTGTCCATAATGTACAGAAGATAAAGAAGTCATGGTTATTCCAATATCAATAATGAACAAGAATACATTTGAAACAATAGAAATGACAAGTTTGATCATAGTGTTTTTCTTTCATGATGACAGCCATCACATTCTATGCTAACATTGTTTTGAAAATGAAGAATTAGCATGGAATCATAAAGTAATGAAAACCTGGCCTCAATAATGAACAATATATACCAGAATATGAGTTTACATGATTCTTTCATGAAACAAATTCAAATTGAGTTCTCTTATAACAGAAAGATACAACACTGAAAATGCTATGCATTTGTTGCTTTCAGTCACAGCCATGTGTAAAGCCAGAACATATGGGGGAAGACCCAATTTGAGCTCTTGTAATCAGAGGATGCCAAACAGAGGTTTGTGTTTCACATTTCCAGAAATAAAATACAGAAATAGAGAACAGATCAAACACATGTGCAAAGGGAGCAGCTTCCAGGCTTCAAAGGTATCTGAGTGTCTGAGATACACAACCAGTGTTTCTTCATGAAATAACAAGAGCCCAAATCAAAATACACGAGTGTGACAATGCTACAACATATGCTTTTTAAGAAAATATACAATCAAAAGATGTGTATACTGCTCACAAGACCCCATATCTTTTCTTGCTACAGGAAGGGTACTTTGCATACATAACCAGGAAGCTAGTAAGGATGTCATACTAGCCAAGGTAAAGAATAGAAAAGTGGAGGAAGAGCTACACAGTCTCATACAAGCAGTGAATGCATAGGAGTGCCTTTTTTTACATTTTTTTTGTTTTTTTGTCATGGTCGACCACATAAAGCTACAGAAAAATGCAAATTTTCCAACTTAGAATGCATAGGAATGTCATTTTATAAGTTTTATGTCAATATTAGAGAGGAAGTCGTCCTAGAATAAGACAGATACAGAGTAAAAACTATGAAGTTTTTTCGAGCCTCATGCTACAGCCAACAAAGAACAAATGCAGATTTTCTTGAACAGAGTGCACACACGAAGTTTTCCATTTTTACAAGTTTTGCCATAAGCTGGGGGCTTGTTTTGAGCCAAGAATACAGGTATAGAAGGAAAAATACAAAGTTTTCAACTCTTTTCAAACTAAAATGCTCACAAAATCCCTCAGAATCGCGGCCCCACACAACGAAATGCAAGAGAAAGTCTGAAAAAAAAATGAAGGGCGATCTACAACAAAGGATGAATTACCTTTCCTTTCTGCCATTTTCTATGCGAAATCATAGTTTTTTTTCTCCTCAAGTGACCTTCCAATGGCGGCCTCGAACAGTGAAAAGCAATACAGGTGGTCGGCCATGACAGAAAACAACAAAAAATGCATCAAAACCAATAAAAATGCAACCATGGAGCCCCTAAATCAATGCCAAATCAACTAGGAGTCAAAATCTCAGTGAAAAGCAAAATACCTTGCATATTGCACAAAAATCGGCCTGTAAGTTCCCATAATCGACCAGAAAATGGAGTTTTTCCTCTACAAACCCTAGTCGTGGTGGCACAGCAGTGAGAGAGAGGAGTAAAATGCAAAATGAAAGTTTTTTTAGGTTTTTCCTCCATTTAGGTTCATCGACCTAATTTTCTATTATTCATTTTGACTTTGATTTTGTTAAATCATTGATATCTATTTTGTGTTGTGGTAAAGACTTGCTAGTCTTTAAAAACCTAGTGATGATACAAGGGGGCCGTGAGACATTTTTCTGCCTTTTGTTTCTCTTTCAAAGTCAAGTCATATGCATTATGAAAAACACAAGGCCAGGGGTATTTTTTTGCTAAGGCATATCATGAGGGAGTTACAAGGTGGGTGACATGTTGTATATAATGCATTATAATGTGTATAAGGAGGCATAAGAGTCACTTTATAGTATATTGCTTAGGACCTCGCATCATGATGATAGATATGTGTGAACATAGGAATGGCTAGGGATTGTAAGGTGTTTTGATGTAGCCATGAGATGCAAGACGTAATGCAAGTGTATGTGGAGTTGTGTCATTTTGCCTAGGAGCTATGAAAATGTTTTTTATGTCATTTTTGCATAGTCTAGGGATAGATTAAATGTTGTAAACAAACAATAAAGTAATTAGTTATGAATTACTTTATCATTTGTAATAAAATGCAAAGAGGCAATATTAGGCAGATTATCACAAATGGCAAAGCAAGTCTCGTTGATTACTTTGTCGTCCTTTCACGACATTTAATTGGTCCCCAAACTATGCAAAATCAGGAAATTAAATGTTGTGTCCTAAATGCCATTTTTTCTGCATAGGTTTGTATAAAATTTGGAATGTAAAAACATTAACTAAGTGGTGCAATTATAAACCTCTTAGTCAATGTTTGATAAATGCAAAAAAATTGTGTATTTATGTCATTTATTGTGAAAATATCAGACATTTATGATGTTGCAGGGTGAAGTTGACAAACAGGTTGAGGAGTTATTGCACAAATTTGACTTATTTTAGATCATTTAAAGGCATTTTCTGGAACTTTTATGGTGGGTGATGACATGCCTTGACTATTTCTGCATTGGGAGCCCATTTTGGAGGACTTTGGGCAGATATTTTGGGGACATTTATGAGATACATGAAAATGGAGGTGGTTCATGCTTATCTTGTTACAAGTTGTTTGGGAAGTATATAGTCTTCTTCCTTGTTCATTATTCAGAATTTCTTTCTATTCACTACACTATATATTGTAATTTTCTGAGTTCTTTTGCAGAAGTGAACAGTCTTGTAACCCATTTTCAGAGATATACAACATTGTAACACCTTTTTTAGCAGTAATAAGCAGTTTATACCTTCCCATTTCTTCTGATATTATGTGTCCTTAGTGTTAGTACAAATCTTGTGATGTCCTTTGTCCTTGGAGCTGTATTTCATGTTAGTGCCTTTATGCAGGGATACATATATTTCTGCAGGTTGTGAGATGTGCAAGGAAAAACCATCAGTTTTGAGTGGTGAGGAAACATCTTTCTCCTTTACAGAACTATTGTTATTTAGCCTCCTTACAAAGTAATTATGCAAATATTATGATTTTTTGGGTTGTGTAAGAGAGCCTTATTATTACTGGTTTTGTAGTGTGTCAGTTCTGTGTAGTCTTAGATGATCTTTTGGTGCATCACCTTAGACAATAGGTTTCATTTTAATGCAATCCTTCTTACCCTTTTCTCTGCAAAGACTTTAGTACAAGCAGTATAGGTGGAGTATCAATAGGAAACCGGCCTTGTCCGGAGGTTCTTTCCATTACAGGTGACCCACAAACCTGGAAAGATCCCATGTTTCTCTAGATTGCCAAGTTTTTATAACTCGGCAAGGGTGTAAATCTGAGACAATAGCACGTTCTCTAATCTTCATCTCAGCTTGGATCTTCACTTCATAGAGCTTCATTGTCTTCACTATTCTTCTCTGTTTCTGATAGGACTAATTTTCACAATATCCTCAGCACACAACTCATCCAATCCTTGACATCAATGCAATAGAAGTATGTTGACATCAATGACAACACCGCATAGGCCCATACTTGCAACACATATGACATGAAATTAGGCTACAACATTGATTTACAATAGCAATAACTTTTGCAACATTTACCAACAAATATGCTAGCTACAACACCAAAATAGGCTAAAATTCACATGGAAATCACTACTAAACACTACTAAAACTCCAAGAATAATGCCCAAACATGTAGGAGCTGAACCAAGTTGCCTAGGATTGATGAAGAAAAAAATCACACACAACAACACATTTCTAATACATCAGCAACAACAAACAACACCAACCAAAGCTCTACAATCACTCTGAAAAGCTTGGAACACACCCTGCAACACACACATAAACTACACATGCAACACTCCTTAGATCAAACCAACAATACCTATTTGGTCAAAGCTGATCCAAACCTTTGAAATGGATGAAATACATCTACTACACTAACATGCAATGACATGTAATGATCTGCAACAACACAATTACTCTGATACCACCAAAATCTATTCCTGCACACAAAACATTGAAATTGCCAAAATCTCCAAATTCCTTCAGCTCTGATGCAACCTCTAAATGAAATTGCTATCTAAAATCGAAGAACATTGTCCTTAGATAACCTAGAACTCATGTCCACCGGCCACAAGCCCCAACTTCAATGGTTTCCCTATCCATTGAAGAAAACACATGCTAAATAGCTCCGTGAGAAATATCAAATTTGCAATAGTCTCAAATGTGTTTTTGGCCTGCAAATAAATAGAGGAGAAAAGCCAAACAAACCCCTCTTGGAAATTTAATTAAATAATATTATTACATCAATTTCTCTCCAAAATAGGCCCACCATAATGACTACTACAAGATTCCCCACTAAAATTAAATAATAACTCCATGCATGCAAGCTGTCATAAAAACTACCAAGGAATCTACTAATAATAGTCTGTCACCTAAACTTGGAGGTTACAAACCTTCTCACATGAAATCCCATGTCCTTCCTTGGTTAAATAATCCAAAATAATAATATTAAATTAATTATTTGAACCCTTTTATCATAAATAAGAATTAATAAATGATTCGGGCCCAAATAACCAATTTTAGATATAATTATTTTCCAAGTTCCATACCTTAGCCCAAGGAAAATATTTTGAATTGGAAAATATCTCCTCCAACATGAATTAAATAAAAAGGGCACATGACATTTTCCTAGGGGGATCATGATATAATTAGTCATTCTTCTTCACTTGTTTTCTTTTCAATGCATTGTGTTTCTCCTTTTGGAGAGGAGTTTTGTTCCCATTGGGTTTTCTCCTTTACTCCACTTTATGAGAAACTTTGTACATGGGTACCTAACATGGCCTAGTAGTTGGGACCCATATCTTTGTATCTATTTCACTTTTGTGATCTCCCCAAGTATCACTTAAGGAGGGGTGTTAGAGTGAATAATTTATCTATTCACTATAGCTTAAGTGTACTTAGGTTGATGAGGTTAGACAACATGTTGTCTAATTGAATGTGAAACCTTTTAGAGTTTAGAGTTTACCAAGTTATTTGGTAAACCTCATGTCCATACCTTTTGAGGTTAGAAGGATTTCCATCTCACCTCAAAAGACACTTTGTAGTCATCCAACACTTGTCACACAAGGTTGTTGGTTTGTACATTCCAAGTGATCCAAAGGTTGACACCTATAAGACACTTGTCTACATGCATGTGCCACATAATGGGGAACTTGTCAATCCACATGCAAGGTGAATTGCCTCTTCCATGCCTATATAATGAGGCATTCTCATGTAAATTCATAAGTGAGATCAATATAAGTTTATGCTCAATTAGGTTCATCAATATCATCGATTTCTTATCTCTATTTGTCGATTTCCATATTGTGAGAGTGAATATCAAGTATGGCAAAGAATCCTTGGCTATTCCAACAATATCAACCTAAGGAGAGTAGAGGAAAGACTTGAAAATGGAGATTACAACATAACTTTTAGTTTAGTTTCATCTACTAGAAAGGTGCTAGGAGTGAAATTTTGCATTCCGCACCTCGTGAGCTCAAATGAATTGTGCCAACATGTTGGGGTGGGTAGGTGAATGCTATGGGAGGTGTCTTTTTAGTGGCAAAGCCTCCTGATCATTATCGGTTACATCAATTGGAGATAGTCTCTTAAGAGCCCTAAGATAAAAAAAGGTGTCAAACTTTGGACCGACTGTTCTGTCAAACCGTGACACCTATAAATGTCTTCTTTGCATGTATAGGTGGATGTCATGTCCACCTAAAAATACCTACATTGATTTTTTTAATCAATTTGATTTGCCTATGGTGGCAAGGAATGCAGCGTTCCAAAATGCTTCTATTTCATGTAGTGGAAAGGTGCTAGGAGTGAAATTTTGCATTCCACACCTCGTGGGGCTGAACAGATTGTGCCAACATGTTGGGGTGGGTGGGTAAATGCTAGGAGATGTCTCATTTCATGCACCAAGTGTCCTAGTTGTTTTGAGCTACAGGCTTTTGACAAAGTCACTTAAGATCCCTAAGAGCAAAAAACTGCCAAACTATGATGGAGCAGTTCTTGGAATCCATGACATCTAGGAATGTTCTATTTAACCTATAGGTGCACGTGGGGTCCACCCAAAATAACCTCTCTTAATTTTTTCAAATCTAATATGTTTGACTGTGTTGAAATTAAATGCATTCTTGCAAAATGCATTCTTGCAAAATGCATCAGTGGCATTCAACATAACCTTGCCAGAAGCCATATTTTTTGTTCTACGCCTCATGAGGTCGAATGGACTATGCCAACACATCAGGGTGAGCAATTAAATTCTAGTGGAGGTCTCATTCTGTGTGCTAAGTGTCATAGTCATTTTGGGCTACAGGTTTCCCACAAAGTCACTTAACAAAAATTTTCAAACTTTGACGGAGTAGTTCTCAGAATCTGTGGCACTTGGGAATGTTTCATTGGGACCTATAGGTGCACATGAGGCCCACCCACAATAACCTCTCTTAATTTTTCAACTCCAATCTGTTTGACTGTACTAAAATTAAATGCATTGTTGCAAAATACATGAGTGGTATTCAGTATAACCTTGCCAAAAGTTGTATTTTTTGTTTTACGCCTCGTGGGGCTGAATAGATTGTGCCAACATGTCATGGTGGGAGGATAAATGCTATGGGAGATCTCTTTTGTTTGTCAAGTGTCCTAGTTGTTCCAGGCTATAGGATTTCAAAAAAGTCACTTAAGATCCCTAAGAGCAAAAAACTGTCAAACTTTGGTGAAGTAGTTCTCCAAATCTATGGCACTTGGGAATGTTGTGTTCAGACCTACAAGTGCACATGGGGTCTGTCCATAATAAATTCTCTTAGTTTTTTCAACTCCAATCCGTTTGACCGTGTTGAAATTAAATGCATTCTTTCAAAATGCATTAGTGGCATTCAACATAACCTTTCCAGGAGTCGTATTTTTCATTCTATGCCTCGTGGGGTTGAATGAACTGCACCAACACATCGGGGTGGTGGGAAAATGCCAAAGGAGGTCTCATTTCGTGTGCTAAGTGTCCCCATCATTCCGGGCTACAAGCTTCCAAAAACTTGTGAGTCAGAAGTCTGTAGCCTAGAATGACTGGGACACATGGTGCATGAAATGAGACCTCCCCTACCATTTACCCACCCACCCTGACATGTTGGCATAGTCCATTCAGCCCCACAAGGTGCAAAACAAAAAATACAACTTCTGGCAAGGTTATGCTAAATGCCACTAATGCATTTTGCAAGAATGCATTTAATTTTGGCACAGTCAAATGGTTTGGAGTTGACAAAAATGAGAGGTTATTGTGGAAAGACCCCATGTGCACCTATAGGTCTGAATGAAACATTCCCAAATACCATAGATTTTGAGAACTGCTCCGTCAAAGTTTGGCAGTTTTTTGCTCTTAGGGATCTTAAGTGACTTTGCTGGAAGCCTGTAGCCCGGAATGACTTGGACACTTGGTGCACAAAATGAGACCTCTAGTAGTATTTACTCTCCCACCTCAACATGTTGACACAGTCCATTCAACCCCATGAGGTGCATAACAAAATATGACTTCTGGCAAGGTTATCCTGAATGCCACTAATGCATTTTGCAAGAATACATTTAATTTCAGCAAGGTCAAATGGATTGGAGTTGAAAAAAATGAGATAGGTTATTGTGGATGGACTCCACATGCACCTTTAGGTCCAAAAAGAACATTCCCAGGTTCCATGAATTCTGAGAACTACTTCGTCATAGTTTGAGAGTTTTTTCCTCTTAGGGATCTTAAGTGACTTTATTGGAAGCCTGTAGCCCAGAATGACTAGGACACTTGGCACATGAAACGAGACCTCCACTAGCATTTACCCACCCACCTTGACATATTGGCATAGTTTGTTCGGCCCGATGAGGTGTGGAATGCAAAATTTCACTCCTAGCACCTTTCCATTGCATGAAACTAAAGCATTTTGGAACACTATGTTCCTTTCCACCATAGGCAAACAAAATTGATAAAAAAATCTAAGGTAGGTATTTGTAGGTGAACTTGACAAATACCTATACATGCAAAGAAGATGTTTGTAGGTGTCACAGTTTGAAAAAACAATTGGTCCAAAGTTTGAGACCTTTTTTTGTCTTAGGGCTTTTAAGAGACTGCCTTCATCTGATGTAGTCATTAATAACCAAGAGGCTTTGCCACCAAAAAGACACCTTCCCTAGTATTTAACCACCCACCCTGACATGTTAGCACAATCCGTTCGGCCCCACAAGGTGCATAATGCAAGATTTCACTCCTATTGCAAGTTTGTAAGTTTGTTGAAGGGGGAATATATGTAAGAGGCTTCTTACTTGAATAACGAATGTTTTTCTGTATCATGTAGATGGACAATCCAAAGGATGTTTTCATCAAATACAAAATAAAATTCAATTGTATCCTTCTTGCCATTGGTAAATTAATTGTAAAGACTAAGTGTTCTACTTTGCTATTGATGAAAAAGTTTGATAGTGTGTTCATGATCATGACTCTCCTCAACTTGCACCATCATGAAGAGGTCTTAAATTTATATTTGTGACCTTTATAACAAGTTATCATGTAATTGATGTATAACTATTATAGAGTAATGAACCAAATCTATTATATAACAATGCTTAATATAGAAGAATTGAATCTCTCGTACCATGCCTTGTTTAGTGCAAAAATATATGAAACCACACTCAACAAAACATGTGTTGAATAAGCATATTAGTCACATGAACACATGGACAATTACATAAGGTAGTAAAGCCACAATCCTCTTGCATTTTAGGATAGTCAACTAGTAGTTTTATTTCATAACAATAACATTTGAAAGACCCCTTGGGACTTGATGATGAACCTACAAAACCCATAGTAAGACCCATGAAACACAAAACCACTATTATGACTACCCCAAAATGAGGAATTAAGGCTTCCCTTACCACTGTTATGATTGTCCCAAAATTTTTACTAGGAATTAAGGTTACCCTTACCACTGTTATGATAGTCATCTATATATACCATTGGAATTGACACCAATACTCTTCCCTTCTTGTTCATGATAGTACCTACAACCTCCTAAACTTGTTGACTTCTTAGAATGACATGGACATAAAAAATCCATGGGATCCCAAAAAAGACCGCTAGAAGGTGAAAGATGAGAAGCATGACAAAAGCATGTTTTATAGATAAAAGTAAGTAATAAATGAAAGCACATGGAAAATCATTGAATGGTGTATAATAAACATAGTATGAATCAAAATTTAACATGAAATCACATTCAATGGTTATCAATTCTTAGCACCAAATGTCAAGAAACACATGAGGGTTTGTAAGATGGAATCTTTGTAATTAAAACTCATAGTAACATCATGATATTATGGTCATTATCTCCTCATAGGATATGACAAAGATAAATTTGATTTCATGATGCAAAGATAATCTTGATGCATAATTTACAACTTTGTTTTCCATGAATGAAACCATAATAAAATATGATGAAACAATCTTTGAAGGAACCCTTATCACTATGATGCATAAAGAACCATGGCTACTCCCAAGCCTAATAGAGGATATTTTGGCCAATAATGGCACCAATGGTACTATGAAACCTTCAAAAGCTTAGGGCCTACAAGACAAATGAGAATATCAGTAATTTTGTTAAGAAATCAAGCATTCTCAAACAAGATTAGGGCTTTCAAAGACCTAGGAATCAATTCACAAATCCCTGCATGATGCAAAACCTTACTTTCCTTCCAAAACCAACTCCATAAGGATTATGCCTATCTCCATCATACTCAAATTCTACATGCAAATGCAATTGCACTATTTAGCCAAAATGAGTATACCAATGTGATGAAATGAGACAATACCATCAAAATATCCAAACTAGGTGAAAACATGAATTACAACGTCAATCCAAACAAGACCCTTCAAGAAAACATAATGGAATGACCTATCAAGTGAATGAACAATCATCAAATTGACTCTAGAGGACATATTATCATGAAAACCTCATTTTTGTTGATGTACCATAATGTCATGACCTAAAAATTTATCATAATAATGCCATAACCTAAAAATGTGAGAAATAATCATGAAAAATCAAAGTCATACCATGCTAGGTTAGGGATGCATAAGGATTATTCCTACCTTAATTTTCTTTCAAAACCAACTCCATAAGGATTATGCCAACCTCCATTATACTCAAATCCTACATGCAAATGCAATTGCACTATTTAGCCAAAATGAGTACACCAACATGATGAAATGAGACAATACAATCAAAATCTCCCCACATAAGCCAATAAACTAGGTGAAAACATGGAATACAACCTCAATCCAAACAAGACCCTTCAAGAAAACATAATGGCATGGCCTATCAAGTGAATGAACAATCATCAAATTGAATCCAAAGGACATATCATATCAAATGGAAGCATTCAAAGCATGACATGAACAACCACTTGACTTAGTTTGATCAAACCAACTCACCAATCACGACCCTGGGGTATATCCAAATGCACCAACAACCATGCCATTTAGTCATGAGCTCTATAATGAAATGAAGCTAATCAACCAGGACCAAGAAGCACATATATGAGGGTAAGAAAAATGTCAAAAATCTAGAAGGTGAAATGAGGATAGAAAAGAAAAATATAATCAAATCACAAAACTTAATAACTGTACACATAACATACCTTTGTGTCATTCCACTGATTCAATCTAATGAACCATGTGGATCCACTCTATTCTTTATGGTGTCGAGTATTACTTCATGGTCAAACTCATGAACTTTCCACAAGTTCCTATTCAATGGTCTACCCCCATATTTTATCAAATGAACATTTGATGCCACAACAAGGTTATAATAATGAAGAATCTTCCTATGTGTGTCAAATTCCTCAAAAAATCACACATCAAACTTCTTCACTAGATACCTTCTAAGCCATGTTCCAGCAACAACCACCAATCTTGTAGGATACTCAATGTTTTCTCCATCTATGATAGGGACTGTCAATTTTTTTTCCCTCATCATTATCTTCATCTACAATAACTGCATAGACATACCCTACATTAAATTGCACAAAAAATATTAAGATTCAATAAATGATAAAAAATACTACATCATATCTAAAATATATATTAGTTTTCGTTAACATATTACTTAGTTCAACTAGATTTGAAATATAGTCAAAGTCAATTGATGATTCCATCTACATGAGTTGTAGTGCTCCTAGAAGTTGATACATATGAAGTAGGCTTAAAGATCTAGTATGCCATTCATCGAACCATTCTTTTGACTCACACTCATTCCAAGAAACATCTGTACATGATGAAAAAATACACCATCTACCTCAAATAAATAGTCTGTGAAGATGCATTTGAGCTTCTAAAAGAGTGTAACTCACTCGATCCTATTGCTGTACAACAATCTTTATATTTTGCAATGTTATCTTCTTTTATCAACCAAAAAAATCTACAAACTGTAGACTTACCTTCATTACCTGGACCTATTGTAGAGTTGCATCATTTGATGATGGATGTTGCATTTGTCAAATTTGCATTGTCCTTGTACTTCAACTCTTCCTAAGGCTCTTTTAATACATGCTCCAACACTATTTATGCTCCCCTTTTCCATGCCCAACATCAAAGAAATTCCATATATGTTGAAAACCATTGAATATATGCATCCTACTCAACCAATAGAACATTATAAATTCTTAAATTGTGATGCACAATTATCTGACCATATGATATGCTGATTTAACATGATGTTCTTGCTACTCAAATGACCATAGAACATCTAAAAGCAACCTTCCACAAACTCTGTAGAATGTGTGTGATCATCACTAATATAAAAATGATACTCCAATATCTTTATATCTTCCTCTGTATTGTTGGGTACATGAATAAATGATATATGCACAAATATAGCAACATGAGTGGAGTTGTAGTACTGTGATAGAACCTCATTCTATTGTTGTAGTGAATAATTCTCTACAAAGTCTACAATTGACATGATTGTACAAAGAGGAAATGTGTCCTTGCATAACTTAAATTGCAAGTCCAATCATTGAGCTCTGTGTGTATGCCTTGCATACTCATAAACTATCTTTTCTCAAAAAATAGGCATAAATGCAGATACTAGTATTTCGTCACTCACCAATTCACACCTTTTTTCTTCTTTACCATCTTTTAGATTGTATGCCACTGTCTTATATTTCCCAAAAGGTACTAATTCATTTCCAATTGCATGTGCATTCTCGTTGTGTACAGAAGTTCTCAAACATTGCAAACCACCACAACTATCACATTTTCCATCCAAACATGATGTCTTATAAAAACTTGTCCATCTACTATTTCACAAAAAATGCTTGAAATGAAATCTCTTGCCGATTTAGGTGGAGCCTCTATCATATAATCCTGCAAAACATTGTTAGTATGCAAAGATACATATATTTGTCGATAAACATCATAATACATAGAAAATTCCATGTGAACTCTACAACTACAAGTTGTGCATGTGTGATTTATTTTGACATAAAAAGGTTTTGCCATTTCAAAATACCTTTTCAACTAATTTGAATTTGAGAATAAGTAGCTACAAATTTGGAGAAAATTTGTGTTTGAGTCATATCTAAAAAATGCTTTGGATGTGGCTCATGGTTTTGACAACCAATTCCCCTTCTTAGAACATCCCTTTTATTAGGAGATACTCTTGTGTTATTTCTTCAAAAATCCTTAATTAAGAATTTTAAGGCTTCAACCATGGAGTTATCTTTCCGTGGGAGTCTATTGGAAAATTCCCATAGTTTATTGCTATTCGGGTCCTCAATTCTTTCACGCCTCCCAACAACTTTCATCAATGTTTTCTATTTATCTTTAGTGCTTGACTTGTTTTTCTTATCAAGAGAGATTTCTTTGTTTGATTGCTCACAATAGTTGATGTAATGACATGTCGTGTAGCATTACTATCTTTGGTGCATGAGGTGGAACCAATGCTTTGATATGCATTGATTAGATTTCTTACAATAGATTTTTCACTATTACCACTTGATGTTCTTAGACCAAGAATCTTCATGATTGGCCTAAGCTTAAGATTTTTCATCATCTCAAAAAATAATTGACATCTTCCTGTTTCACTTATGTTTAAAAAAATAGATTAGGTATCTTTTTCACATTTCTTCTACAAGTACATTCGGGTATCTTACCAACCATTGGTTTTAGAGTATTCTCATCGATTTCAATAAAAAACCTAGGCTTTTTACGCAAAATTCTAGGAGGTGTTCTCAATGGAAAACTTGAATCACAAAATAATTTTTGGTCACTCAACACTTGACCAATTGGTGTATCATCTATATTCACATTTGCAAATGCATCATTGTTTTCAATTGGTGATTGAACATTTTCTACAATATCAATTTGAGATGGTAAAGATGACATACCTTCAACTCTCACATTCAATTTCTTACTTGCACAAAGTTTTTTCACTCATTCCCATTGTTTCTCCAAAGCGTTCTCTCTCTTGGATGCTTCATCATCCAATTCAATTGGCAAAGACGGTTGACCTTCATTTGTGGAGTTCAATTTCTTATTGACATGAAGTTGTTTCATTCATTCTCTTTTCTTTACATTCTTAGCTTCACACTTCTTTGGTGTTAGAGTTTTTGGTCATTTCCTTGGCATTGTAGTGAATTCTATATCAATCTAAAACAATGGTCAAAAGAACACAAAAAATATCTGATAATTTATCAAGTTATATTACAAAACATGCACAATTACAATATTTTTTGTCAATGTAAGATAAAAAACTAGTTAATTTGTTCAATCAACTGTTGCAATCCCTCAAAACATGAAAAATATAATTTCCAATATCATATTTCGATTTAAAACATGTAACTGGAATCTTGTATATCGAAACAAGAACAAAAAGTGCTCCAATTTTGTCAACCAATGATGGGAGAACCTCAAAAGCATCAAAAGTCTCTTTTGATGTCAGAAAAAGTGCAAAACAAGGAATAAAATTGAGCATGTGCACTAAAAATCATGTGACATGCCTTTTTGCATGCTATTAGTCATTATTTTAGCTAGTTTAAAATGTGCTCGTGTTATAACACGAGCGTGTTTTAAACTAGCTAAAATGCTGACTAGCATCCTCTCTTCTACTCTTTCAAAAACATTCTTTCTCTCTTCTACTCTATCTAAACTCTCTTTCTCTTTCCCCTTCAAAAAACTATGAAGGTTTTGTATAGGAATTACTTCCCATGCTTCATGGGTTCTCATTTTTTTTGGTAAGCATTACCATATAGCATAGAACTACTTGTGTGATCCCAAGAGGCACATTAGCCTTTATGGACCAACTCATTGGCACATGCCAAGAAGTCATGGATGGGGAAACTTATATAGTATGGAGTGATGTTGGTCTTAGAATCCAATGAGATGGAAAGGAGCTTGATGAGGGACAAATTCATGGATGGGGAAACTTATATAAGGGAGTAGGGTTAGGGGTACTTACTGATTGGGGTACTCATAGATCAATTATAGTTGCTACAAAAGCAACCCTTGTAAGGCAAGTTTAGGCCATATGATACTTTCTTCTACTTAAAACTCTAGAGATGATTGGTTGTGTTGTTGTTGGTGTTGCCTTTGGGTTTAGAGTCAAAGGATGGTTCCTTGAATTTTTAAGGACCCAACCAAGAAGTCATTACACTTGAGCCTCAACCTCTTGGATTGTGACTAAAATGAGTTGTTCCAAATTTTCTAAATAGAATAGAAGATGTGACCAAAGGAGTATAGCTTCAATTATTGGTTTCATAATATAATGGATGAGACATCCCTTCAAAATGAACTAGCTCATAGGAAACTTTTAGGTGAACTGGTTCTGTTATACCTAGTTGTGCTTTGCAAGATTAGAACTTGGTGTGAAGCCTATACCATGATGTGTGCATTAGAGGCATATTTTTCTTCAAAGTTCCTTAGGGAATTCTTCATCAACTATTGTTGGTTTAGGTTTATGCCCCTACCTTGATTGTGCCTCATGCATAGGTAGTAAGTGTGATGTCACATGCCCAAATATCGTAGGTGGCTCTAGTGCATTGATATGTAGAGTTGAGATCCCTTAAATGCTTCTTTTTATTTGGCCTACTAATCAAAGAGGTGATTGATCTCTTCATCCATCACATGTTCATAGATAAGAGTCATTATTATCTGATTGTGCACTGGTAACACCACCATGCTTGAATATTTGCATTAGACCATGTCACCATTTCCTTAGCTCAATATTCTTGGTCTGAAGCTTATGATCAAATTCATGACCAAGGTTGTAGTCTTCTCTCTGTTGCAAGTATGGGTCTAACCGGTGTTTTCATTGATGTCAACATACTCATGTTGCATTAATGAGAAGGATTGGATGAGCTGTGTGTTGAGGATATTGAGAAAATTAGTCTCAATCAGAAACAGTGAAGAACAGTGATGACAACAAGGTAAAAGTCCAAGATAGGTTGAGGATCAGAGGATGCAGTTTAAAGGGTTTGTATATATGAGTCTTGGGATGATCCAGTCAAGTTTTCAGAGCTCCACATGAAGATTTGAAGAAGTTATGACCGCTCAAGTAGAACCGGCTTTGATAGGTGTTCATAGGTGACAGAGTGACACAGATAGGTCCGGTGAGGTCCGGTAATGCATTATCCCATTCTATGAATTTGAGGAAGTGTTGAGGACATCCTTGTGAAGTGTCAAGTAGATTGGTTCATGGTTTGAAGGTCTGGAAGAACCTATTCCTTTGTGACAGTAATGACAGACTGTGTTCTTGAGGTTCCAGACGAAAGAGAGAAGGATTCCAGTAAGCAGATGAAGTGCGGATGTTCTTGGTGATTCAGGAAAGATTGTGGTGATCTGTGGATCGTTTCCAGTTCATGTGGTGGTCCGCATTGAAGTTAAAGTTCGTATTTGAAGAATAACCACTAGATGTTGGTGTTCTTCCTGAGATTGGCCGACTGGATGTATTACATGTCTTGCGGATGTTCTTGTAGGTGTTTGCCGACTTAGATGATTGTTCCTAAGTCGATTTCATGTATAAATAAGGGATTGTGAAGTCATTTCAAAGTGTGTCTTGTGGTGTTGAGTGTGTGGTAGCAAGGAGGAGTGCGAAAGGCAAAGCAGAAGTATTGGGCTTAAATGGAACTAATTCAATCATGGTGAAGATGCTATTCTCTAGTTCATGAAGGTGATACTTATTTCTTTGTAGACAGTGTCTCTTGTAGGCAGTGAGCCTCTTGTGAGCAGTGTGCTCAGGCAGTGAGCCCTAATAGGCATGTGCCATTTTGTTCTTTCTATTCTTCTAACAGAGAATACAATCTTGGGTTAATCACCCCGTGGTTTTTCCCTTAACCGAGTTTTCCACGTCAAAATCTTGGTGTCTTATGTGTTGATGAATTTCTGCTTTTGATTTGAATGCATTATGTTTCATGTTTAATATACGGCTAATCACCAAGAAGATTAAGTGTGTAATTTGGAGAAAGTTTTACACAACTGATTCACCCCCCTCTCAGTTGTGTGCCCTAAGTCTAACAATTGGTATCAGATCCAAGTTCCTCTAAAAGGAGCTTAACTGCTTGAGGAGATTCAGGATGTCATCTTACAAGAAGGATAGTCTGAAGTTTGATGGAACCAACTTTGCTCTTTGGAAAGGTTGCATGAAATGTCACTTGCAGTGTATGGGAATGGCGTACTGGTCCATGGTTACAAAAGCGTATGTACCTCCACAGGGTGGCCTGACAACCCTAAATGAAATCACAGATGTTGAAAACAATCTGCGGACCAAAGAGGCTCTTCTAAGCCCATTATCTGACTCAGAGCTCTCAAATGTTATTGACCTACCAACTGCTTTTGAGATTTGGAATAAACTGGAACTTTTGCATGAAGGAGACCAGTATGTGAAATGTGCAAGGTTATAGAGTCTAAAAGGGAAATTTGAAAAACTGAAGATGAGAGATGATGAAAATATTACCACTTTTATGCCAAGAGTGAATGAGCTGGTTTGTGGAATTAGAAATGCTAGTGGAGTCTTGGATGAAAATGAAATTGTTGGCAAAATTCTTAGATCCCTTCCTACCTCTTACAAAATCAAGGTTGCTGCCATTGATGAATTCAGAGCCCATACAACTGTCACAAGAGACCAATTGGTTACATTTGAAATGACCGAGTTTGGAGATGATCCCCCCAAGACTGAATCTACATTCAAAGCCAATACCTCTGTGAAAGGTAAACAAAGATTTGATCCGGGAGAGAACTCATCAAGGAAACTGTCATGGTATGAAAAAGCAAGAAAAGACTTGGAAGAAGAAGTAGAAACTGCTCAACTTGAAGCCCTCATTGCAAAGAGACTACCAAGAGGATCTAGTAAGTATGAAGGAAAATTACCTTTTAAGTGTTTTAACTGCAATAAGATTGGTCATTTTGCCTCAAGATGTCTGAAAATATTTTCAAAGCCAAATCCTAATAGATCAAGGTTCCAAAAGAATTGTTACTATGTTCATGAAGAAGATGATAATGAAGGAGTAACAGATGATGAATCAGAGACTGGAAACAAATCAGGAAATGAATGGGTGTTTATTGCCATCAAGGAAGAAGAACCAATGTCCTTTGTATCTGTCAATCTTAAGACTGTGGAAAGAGCTCTGGTTGCCCAAATTGAAGAGAAGGATGATTGGGTCTTTGACAGTGGATGCTCTCACCATATGACAGGTGACAAAAATAAGTTTGTAGATTTGGAGAGGTATGAAGGAGGAGTGGAAAAGTTTGGTGACAATTCTGCTGGTAGAATTAGAGGAAGATGAACTATTTCTTTTGATGGAAGAAACAAAATTGGTAATGTACTATATGTTGAAGGTTTGAAGCACAATCTTCTTAGTGTTGGATAGTTGGTGGACAAAGACTATGATCTCTGATTCAAGGATGGAAAATGCAAAATCTTTGAAAGTTCCAGAACAGAGATTACATCCGGTACTCAAACTAAAGGTAATATCTTCCATTTGGTTGGTACTGGTAAAAGTTGCTTATTTGTTCAAGTTGATCAGAGTTGGTTATGGCATAGAAGGATGTGTCATGTGAATTTTGATAATATCATCAAGATAAGCAATACTCAGGCTGTAAGAGATCTTCCAAAATTGGTGAAACCTACTAACAAGTTGTGCAAGGAATGTCAGTTGGGTAAGCTGAGCAGAGTCACATTCAAAAGCAAGGAACTGTCTTCTACCGGATTATTGGACTTAGTTCACACTGATCTTTGTGGTCCGGCAAGAACCAGGAGTATTCAAGGTGATAGATACTTCATGCTACTAATTGATGACTATTCCCGGATGATGTGGCTAACCTTTCTAAAGGAGAAATTAGAAGCTCTTGAGAAATTCAAAATATTCAAGGCTATGGTAGAGAATGAAACAAGATTAAAGTTGAAATGTTTGAGGTCTAATAGAGGTGGAGAATTCACATCCGGTGAGTTCATAGAGTTCTGTGAAAAACATGGAATTAAGAGACACTTGTCTACTCCTAGGACTCCATAGCAGAATGGAGTAGTGGAGAGAAAGAACTGGACCATTCAGGAAGCATCTAGGACCATGATGATGGAAGCAAATGTTCCTCAGATCTATTGGAGAGAAGCTGTCAGCATTGCAGTCTATACTTTCAATCGAGTTCAAATCAGAAGCAATACCGATAAGACCCCTTATGAACTCTAGTTTGGCATTACTCCTACTGTAAGATATTTCAGAGTCTTTGGTAGCAAATGTTACATCAAAAGAGATGAAGATCTAGGCAAGTTTGATGCTAGAAGTGATGAAGGAATATTCTTGGGTTACTCTACTCAAAGCAAAGCATACCGGTGTTATAACAAGAGACTAAGAAAGATGATAGAAAGTACAAATGTGAAGGTTGATGAGGGAATAGAGAAACCCTCAATGTTTTATGAATATGATGAAGATGATCAGAATGGTGTTCTAGTTCAAGGAGTTAATTCCTCTTCTGAAAGTCAGATTCTAACTGATCCTATAAATCAGGAAGAAGAGATGGGTCTGAATGAGCCTGATCAAGAAGCAGAAGTGCAAGAAACTCCCAAAGTTCCAAGGTATGTAAGACTGAACCACTCTGAAGATCAGATCATAGGTGACAAAAGCAAAGGTGTGCAAACTAGAAGGAAAATTGCTCAAAATTTAGATGAATATTGTCTGATTTCAAAGATTGAACCTAAGACAATAAATGAAGCCTGCAATGATGAAAACTGGACCAAAGCAATGGAGGAATAGTTGATGCAAATTGAGAAAAATCACACTTGGGATCTTGTTCCCAGACCTAGAAACAAGAATGGGATTAGAACCAAATGGGTCTTCCAGAACAAACTAAATGAAGTTGGTGAAGTAATCAGAAATAAAGCCAGATTGGTCTGCAAGGGCTACTCTCAAATAGAAGGAATTGATTTTGAAGAAACTTTTGCTCCAGTGGCAAAAATTGAAGCAGTCAGATTATTTCTTGCATTTGCTGCGTTCAAAGATTTCAAGGTGTATCAGATGGATGTCAAGTCTGCTTTCTTGAATAGTGACTTAGAAGAAGAAGTGTACATTGAACAACCGGATGGATTTCAATTATCTGAGCATGGTGATATGGTCTGCAAGTTGAAGAAGGCACTGTATGGACTAAAGCAAGCCCCAAGAGCCTGGTATGAAAGATTGGACAAACATCTTTTGAAGATTGGTTTCAACAAAGGTACCGCTGACAGTAACTTATATTTCAAAATTGATCATGAAAACATCTTGATTGTTGAAGTATTTGTTGATGATATCATCTTTGGAAGAAGAGACAGTATGTGTAAAACTTTTGCAAATCAAATGAAAAGTGAGTTTGAGATGTCAATGCTTGGTGAAATGAATTTCTTCTTGGGTCTGCAAATTACTCAAACAAAGAAAGGAATCTTTATTTCTCAGACCAAATATGTGAAAGAATTGTTGAAAAAATTTGGAATGGAAGATTCAAAGCCAATGAATACTCCCATGACAACCAGATGTAAGTTGAGCAAAGATGATGACTCTCCTAAGGCAGACCAGACAAAGTACAGATCAATGATTGGAGGATTGTTGTATCTCACTCAAACTAGACCAGATATAATGCAGGCTGTTGGTCTTGTTGCGAGATTCTAGGATGATCTTAGAGAATCTCATGTCATGGCAATCAAAAGGATTTTTAGGTATCTAAAAGAAACAGTTGAGTATGGTTTGTGGTATCCTAGAGATCATGATTTCTCTCTTCATGCATATACAGATGCAGATTGGGCAAGAGATGTGGATGATCGGAAGAGTACTAGTGGTGGAGCATTCTTTTTGGGAAAGAGATTGGTTTCTTGGCTAAGCAAGAAACAAGAGGCAATATCTCTGTCTACAACTGAAGCAGAATACATTGCAGCAGCATGTAGTTGCACTCAAGTTTTGTGGATGAAGCAGATGCTAAGAGATATTAAAGTAGAGTATGAGGAGCCTATCACAATCTTCTGTGATAATTCAAGTACAATAAATATTTCTAAGAATTTGGTGTTGCATTCTAAGACTAAGCATATATCTATCAAGTTTCACTTTTTGAGAGAGCAAGTGAACAAGGATGAAGTCAGACTGGAGTACGTGCCCTCCAAGGATCAGATTGGAGATATCTTTACTAAACCTCTTCCCAAGGACTCTTTTGAGTATCTCAGGGAGAAGTTAGGGGTTATTGTCCCTCTGGTGATGAACTAGGATGCACTGATGTGCATCAGTTTGGTGGATATCACAGTCATATCTTGTGATCCGGATTGATGATGGGGAGTTGCTACTCAGGGGGAGTAGTAGGTATATAGGAGTTGCAAGTATGAGCCCTTTGCCATTGATGTCAAAGGGGGAGAGAAGACATGTGAAAAACAAGTGGTTGATGATCAAAGGGGGAGTAGTAAAGGAAGAGAAGACATGTGAATAGTTGTTGCTGATAGGGGGAGTTGTGACAGTAAGGAGAAGTTCTTGTCTTGATGGTTTTTCACATCATATGTTGCCATCAATGACAAAGGGGGAGATTGTTGCAAGTATGGGTCTAACCGGTGTTGTCATTGATGTCAACATACTCATGTTGCATTAATGAGAAGGATTGGATGAGCTATGTGCTGAGGATATTGAGAAAATTAGTCTCAATCAGGAACAGTGATGACAACAAGGTAAAAGTCCAAGATAGGTTGAGGATGAGAGGATGCAGTTTAAAGGGTTTGTATATATGAGTCTTGAGATGATCCAGTCAAGTTTTCAGAGGTCCGCATGAAGATCTGTAGAAGTTATGACCGCTCAAGTAGAATCGGCTCCGACAGGTGTTCAGAGGTGACAGAGTGACACAAATAGGTCCGGTGAGGTCTAGTAATGCATTATCCCATTCTGTAGATTTGAGGAAGTGTTGAGGACGTCCTTGTGAAGTGTCAAGTAGATTGGTTCATAGTTTGAAGGTCCGGAAGAACCTATTCCTTTGTGACAGTAATGACAAACTGTGTTCTTGAGGTTCCGGATGAAGGAGAGAAGGATTCCAGTAAGCAGATGAAGTGCGGATGTTCTTGGTGATTTAGGAAAGCTTGTGGTGATCTATGGATCATTTCCTATTCATGTTGGTGGTCCGCATTGAAGTTAAATTTTGTATTTGAAGAATAACCACCGGATGTTGGTGTTCTTCCAGAGACTGGCCGACCGGATGTATTACACATCTTGCGGATGTTCTTGTAGGTGTTTTCCGACTTAGATGATTGTTCCTAAGTCGATGTCGTGTATAAATAAGGGATTGTGAAGTCATTTCAAAGTGTGTCTTGTGGTGTTGAGTGTGTGGTAGCAAGGAGGAGTGCGAAAGGCAGAGCAGAAGTATTGGGCTTAAATGGAACTGATTCAAGCATGGTGAAGATGCTATTCTCCAGTTCATGAAGGTGATACTTATTTCTTTGTAGACAGTGTGTCTCTTGTAGGAAGTGAGCCTCTTGTGAGTAGTGTGCTCGGGCAGTGAGCCCTAATTGGCATGTGCCATTTTGTTCTTTCTAGTCTTCTAACAGAGAATACAATCTTGGGTTAATCATCCTGTGGTTTTTCCCTTAACTGGGTTTTCCATGTCAAAATCTTGGTGTCTTATGTGTTGATGAGTTTCTGCTTTTGATTTGAATGCATTATGTTTCATGTTTAATATATTGCTAATCACCAAGAAGATTTAAGTGTGTAATTTGGAGAAAGTTTTACACAACTGATTCACCCCCCCCCTCTTAGTTGTGTGCCCTAAGTCTAACACTTTCATCTTGTAGAAGTGGAAGTGGTAATCCTCTAAAAGAGGATTCTCTTTTATTGATTGAGTCACATGAATGACCTCTATCTTGTTTTCACATCTAGTGTTAGTTGCTAAGGCTAGTCTTAGAAATTGGAACATCTTCCATAAGGTTGTGGAGAGCTTTGATTTCTAGTTGGCTTTAGTACAAGGAAAACTCTTTCCCACCTTGATATTGGAATTGTCCTACGAATAATTTCTCTACAAATCACCATTCAATTCTGAGGAGAGATTGGAGAGCATGTCCTAGAAGAAATAACTATATAATTACATTTCAACAAAAGTGAAAGGAGTAAATTGTCCAAGGAGTTGAGCTTAATTGGTTAAAGCATTGAGTTCTCATTATGGAGACCCAAGTTCAAATCCCAAAGGGACATCTAATAAGTGGATTTCTAAGTTGTGACTCTTGGTCATCCATTGTTGGCATCTAGTGTTGAGGTGGTTTCTAAATAGTGGATATCTAATTAAGTTGTGACTATTGGTCTTCCATAAGTGGTTTCTCGAAAGGAGCTTGTATTAGTCTCATGGTTGTGCTCATAAGAGCTTGTGTTAGTCTCATGTTGATGCTCAGTTGAGCAAAATATTTGTAAATGATTAGCAATATAAAAAAGGAGCAAATTGATATTAGACTCCTATAAATCATAACCTTCTTAATGTTGGTGCCAAACTCATGGTCTAGGATGTCATGCTATCACATAAGATCTATTGTAATTATGCATGTAGTGCATCAAATAGGTAATCAAGTGATTATCCAAGAGAATCCCTACTCTCAAATCTCTGTGGTTGGTGAAATAAAACTTGTCTGTACTGGAAGGACAAATGCAACCTTGTATCTACATGGGAGAGAGTCTCTCTCTCAATCTCTCTGCTTATGTCTCTAGACATCTCTTCATCTCTTTACCTATCTCTTAATCTATTCTTCTCTACCTCTCTCTCGATCTCTATATCTTTGCCTCACTCTCTATCTCCCTATCTCTCCCCTCTATCTATCTCTATCTCTATCTATCTCTATCTCTATCTCCCTCTTTATCTATCTTTATCCCTCTATAGATCCATTTGTCTATCTCAACCCCCCTCTCTCTCGCTCTCCCTATCTCTATCTCCATCTATCCCTCTCTATCTCTGTATATGTCCCTTTTTCTATATTCTTCCCTCTCTAACTCTATCTCTATCTCTCCATATCTTTCTATTTCCCCCCCTCTATCTCCCTTTCTATCTATCCATCTCTCCCTTTATCTCTTTATTTCTCTATCCTCCCTCTAACTCTATCTTCCTCTCTATCTCTCTCCCACTCTCTATCTCGCTCTCTCTATCAACACCTTAGTCTGAGAGAGAGAGAGAGGGAGAGAGAGAGAGGTTTATGGGGAGAGATAGAGATAGGGAAAGAGATGAAGAGATGTCCAGAGACATAGGGAGAGAGATTCAGAGGTAGAGGGATGGGGAGATAGATATAGAGGGGGAGAGAGATAGAGAGGGAGGGAGAGATAGAGGTAGAGAGGGGTAGATTAAGAGATAGGGAAAGAGATGAAGAGATGTCTAGAGACATAGGGAGAGAGGTTGAGAGGTAGAGGGATGGGAAAGAGATAGAGAGGGGGTGAGAGATAGAGAGGGAGGGAGAGAGAAAGATAGAGTTAGGGAGATGGGGTCGATAGAGAAAGAAAGATAGAGAGACAAATAGAGTTAGAGAGAGGGATAGAGGAGAGAGAGATAGAGAAGCATAGAGATATAATTCAAGAGTTAGAGAGAGGGGATCCATAGAGAAAACAATAAAGAGGGAGAGAGATATATGCATAAAAAGAATTTTAACTACTTAAAAATGCGCTTGCATTATTGATAAGGATCGTTGTAATCCTCTTCATTTAATTTATCAATCCAGGGTGGTGTCCAAAGGTTGTATGCATTAGGAACTTAAAGATTTTTTGGCAAACGGTTCTTTCTAACAAAAATAGAAAAGAAAAATTAAATTAATCGAATGAAATCACACATGCAAAATTTAAACACACTTGCATAAATTAAAACTATAAGTTTAAAACATGTTTCCATTAATTAAAAATACATAAATAAAATAGCTCTTGCACTAAAATCTAATTTAATACATTTAAAATAAATAGAAATGCATAAAACTAAAATAATAAACAATAAAATAAGTACCAAATGTTGTCCTTTTCCTCAAGATGAGCAACTTGCTTGCTCCTCACTTGGAATTGAACCAAGATCATTCACCCAACTTTGTGTTCAATGCTCCATATATCTTATTTCTTCAACAAAATATTACAAATTTACTTCTAAAACTGCTATAACTTTCTTATTCCAAAAATTTGCCAAAATAACAAATCCTTTCTTTAGAGTTGAGAGGTTTATTTATACATTGAAGATCTTCACCCAACTCCCTAAACTAGTGGAAAGCATAAATACACTTGTCTTTCCCATTCCTATGATAAAGGAACAACTCCCTTTATTCTCTACACATATCTTTCCTTCTCCTATGCTAAAGGAAACAAATTCCTTTATTCTCTCTACTAATCCTATGCTAAAGGAACAACATCCTTTATTCCCTCATTACAAAGTGACAACACATCCACATCCTTTTAAGGGAAAAAGGCTTTATTTTTGCTACTTTTATTATTTTCTCAAAACAATTTATCTTCAACTTTTTAAAAAATAAAAGGTTGAGAGAATATCAAATCCATGCTTTTAAGCCAAATGAGTTGAAACACCTTTGGCTGAAATCAAGCTGGAATACTTTTGAAGTTGGCTCTGGAAGTGATTTTAGAATGCTTCAAAGTTGGCTGAAAGAGGCTGGAATACTTTGAGACTAATTCTGCATCATTTTTAAACATATTGCATTCTATTTTTTCAATAAACATTAGAAAATGTTAGCAATTAAATTGCAATAGTCTTCTAAGAAACAAACCAATATATATCTATATTCTATTTTAAATAAGCTAATAGTTCGTAAAACTACATTTAAATCCACTTTTAATGCTAATTTTAAGAGAAAATAGAGATGAATTTAGATTAGACATTTCTAGTCTCATCAATTATAACGCAAGCATTTTTTTGACTTCTTTGGGAAATTCCAACCCTAAGGGTTGGATTTTCCTTGGGCATCCAACCCAGAGGGTTAGAGGTACCTTTTGGATTCCAAAGATGTGTTTGTTGCAAGTATGAGGTTAACCAGTGTTGTCATTGATGTCAACATACTCATATTGCATTAATGAGAAGGATTGGATGAGCCGTGTGCTGAGGTCATTGAGGAAATTAGTCTCAATCAGGAACAGTGAAGAACAGTGATGAGAAGAAGGCAAAAGTCTTTAATAGGTTAAGGATCAGAGGATGCGGTTTAAAGGGTTTGTAGATATGAGTCTTGAGATGTTCCAGTCAAGATTTCAGAGGTCCGCATGAAGATCTGAAGAAGTTATGATCGCTCAAGTAGAACTAGTTCCGACAGGCGTTTAGTGGTGACAGAGTGTCACAGATTGGTCCGGTGAGCTCCAGAACTGCATTATCTCATTCTGCGGATTGGAGAGAGTATTGAAGAAGTTCGTGTGAAGTGATAACTAGACTTTTTCATGGTATGGAGGTCCAAAAGCACCTTTTTCATTATGACAGTGATGACAGACTGTGTTCTTGAAGTTCTGGATGAAGAACAGAAGAATTTCAGTAAGCTGATAAAGTGCGGATGTTCTTGATGACTCAGAAAAATTTTGGTGATCTTTGGATCGACAAGTCTTATTGGTAGTCCGCATTGAAGTTAGAGTTTGCATTTGAAGAATAACCACGGATATTGGTGTTCTTCTTGAGACTGGCCGACCAGATGTATTACACGTCTTGCGAATGATCTTGTAGGTGTTTACCGACTTAGATGTTTGTTCCTAAGTTGATGCCTTGTATAAATAAGGGTTTGTGAATTCATTTTGAAGTGTGTCTTGCAGTGATGAGGGTTATATAGTGAAGAGAAGTACGAAAGGCAGAGCAGGAATTTTTGGGCTTAAATGGAACTGATCCAGGCATGGTAAAGATGTCAATCTCTAGTTCAAGTTTGTAATACTTGTTATCTTGTAGACAGTGTGTCTCTTGTAGGTAGTGTGCCTCTTGTGAGCAGTGTGCTCGGGCAGTGAGCCCTAATTGGCATGTGCCATCTATTTTTCTTATTCTTCTAACAGAGAATAATCCTTGGGTTAATCACCCCGTGGTTTTTCCCTTGAGCGGGTTTTCCACGTCAAAATCTTGGTGTCCAATGTGTTGATGTATATCTGCTCTGGTGTTTATGCTTTATGCTTTCATGAATGATTAATTGATATGCTATTAAATAACAAAGAAGATTTAAGTGTTTGAAATAAAAGCAAGATTTGTACAACTGATTCACCCCCTCTCAGTTGTGTGCCCTAGATCTAACAATTGGTATCAGAGCAAGGTTCCTCTAAAAGGAGCTTAACCATTTGAGGAGATCCAGGATGTCGTCATACAAGAAGGATAGTCCGAAGTTTGATGGAACCAACTTCTCTCTTTGGAAAGGTCGCATGAAATGTCACTTGGAGTGTATGGGAAAAACATACTTGTCCATGGTCACAAAAATATATGTACCTCCACAGGGTGGTCCGACAACTCTAAATAAAATCACAGATGCTGAAAATAATCTGCGGACCAAAGAAGCTCTTCTAAGCGCATTAACTGACTCAGAGCTCTCAAATGTTATTAACCTACCAACTGCCTATGAGATCTGGATTAAACTGGAACTTCTGCATGAAGGAGATGAGTATGTTAAGAGTGCAAGGTTGCAGAGTCTCAAAGGGAAATTTGAAAGATTGAAAATGAGAGATGATGAAAATATCACTACCTTTATGCCAAGAGTAAATGAGCTGGTGTGTGGAATTAGGAATGCTGGTGGAGTTTTGGATGAAAATGAGATTATTTGCAAAATTCTCAAATCCCTTCCTGCTGCCTACAAAATCAAGGTTGCTGCCATTGATGAATTCAGAGCCCATACAACTGTCACAAGAGACCAATTGGCTGGCAAACTGGCTGCATTTGAAATGACCGAGTTTGGAGATGATCCCCCCAAGACTGAATCTGCATTCAAAGCCAGTGCCTATGTGAAAGGCAAACAAAGATTTGATCTGGGAGAAAATTCTTCAAGGAAGTTGTCATGGTATGGTCAAGCAAGAAAAGACATGGAAGAGGAAGAAGCAGAAACAACTCAACTTGAAGCCCTCATTGCAAAAAGACTGCCAAGAGGATCCGGTAAGTATGAAGGAAAATTACCCTTTAAGTGCTTCAACTGCAATAAGATTGGTCACTTTGCCTCAAGATGTCCGGAAAGATCCACAAGATCAAATTCTAATAGACAAAGGTTCCAAAAGAATTGTTATTATGTTCATGAAGAAGCTGATAATGAAGGAGTAACAGATGATGAATCAGAGATAGGAGACAAATCCAGAAATGAATGGGTGTTTATTTCCATCAAGGAAGAAGATACAATATCCTCAGAATCTATCAATCATAAGGTTGTAAAAAGAGCTTTGGCTACCCAAGTTGAAGAAAAGGATGATTGGGTTATTGACAGTGGATGCTCTCACCATATGACAGGTGACAAAAACAAGTTCTTAGATTTGGAAAGGTATGAAGGAGGAATGGTAAAATTTGGTGACAATTCTGCTGGTAGAATCAGAGGTAAGGGAACTATCTCTTTTGATGGGAAGAACAAAATCGGTAATGTACTGTATGTTGAAGGATTGAAGCACAATCTTCTCAGTGTTGGTCAGTTGGTGGACAAAGGCTATGATCTCTGGTTCAAGAATGGAAGATGCAGGATCTTTGAAAGTTCCGGAACTGAGATTGCATCCGATACTCAAACAAAAGGTAATATCTTCCATCTAGTTGGTACTAATAAAAATTGTCTGTTTGTTCAAGTTGATCAGAGTTGGTTATGGCATAGAAGGATGTGTCATGTAAATTTTGATAACATCATCAAGATAAGCAATACTCAGGCTGTAAGAGATCTTCCAAAGTTGGTAAAACCTACAAATAGTTTGTGCAAAGAATGTTAGCTAGGTAAACAGAGCAGAGTCTCATTCAAAAGCAAGGATCAGTCCTCTACCGGATTATTGGAATTAGTTCATACTGATCTATGTGGTCCGACAAGAATCAAGAGTATGCAAGGTGATAGATATTTCATATTACTGATTGATGACCATTCCTGGATGATGTGGGTTACCTTTCTGAAAGAGAAATCAGAAGCTTTTGAGAAGTTCAAAATCTTCAAGGCTATGGTAGAGAATCAAACCGGATTGAAACTGAAATGCCTGAGGTCTGATAGAGGTGGTAAATTCACATCCGGTGAATTCATAGACTTTTGTGAGAAGCATGGTATAAAGAGACAGTTGTCTGCTCCTAGGACTCCACAGCAGAATGGAGTAGTTGAGAGAAAGAACTGGACCATCCAGGACAATGATGATGGAAGCAAATGTCCCCCAGATGTTTTGGAAAGAAGCTGTCAGCACTGTAGTCTATACTCTAAATTGAGTTCAAATTAGAAGCAATACCGGTAAGACTCCTTATGAACTTTGGTTTGGCATCACTCCTACTGTGAGATATTTTAGAGTATTTGGTAGCAAATGTTACATTAAAAGAGATGAAGATCTAAGAAAGTTTGATGCTAGAAGTGATGAAGGAATTTTCTTGGGTTACTCCACTCAAAGCAAAGCATACCGGTGTTACAATAAGAGACTGAGAAAGATGATAGAAAGTACAAATGTGAAGGTTGATGAAGGAATTGAGAAGCCCTCAAAGTTTTATGAGTATGATGAAGATGATCAAGATGGTGTTCTGGTTCAAGGAGCTCAATCCTCTCCTGAAAGTCAGATTCAGACTGATCTAGTAAATTAGAAAGAAGAAATAGGTCTGAATGAGCCTGATCAAGAAACAGAAGTACAAGAAACTCCCAAAGTTCTAAGGTATATAAGACTGAACCACTCTAAAGATCAGATCATAGGTGACAAAAGCAAAGGTGTGCAAACTAGAAGGAAAATTGCTCAAAATTTAGATGAGTGTTGTTTGATTTCAAAGATTGAACCTAAGACAATAAATGAAGCCTGCAATGATGAAAATTGGACCAAAGCAATGGAGGAAGAGTTGATGCAAATTGAGAAAAATCACACTTGGGATCTTGTTTCTAGACCTAGTAACAAGAATGTGATTGGAACCAAATAGGTCTTCCAGAATAAACTAAATGAAGTTGGTGAAGTAATCAGAAATAAAGCCAGATTAGTCTGCAAAGGCTACTCTCAAATAGAAGGGATTGATTTTGAGGAAACCTTTGCTCCGGTGGCAAGAATTGAAGCAGTCAGACTATTTCTTGCATTTGTTGCCTTCAAAGATTTCAAAGTGTATCAGATGGATGTCAAATCTACCTTCTTGAATGGTGACTTAGAAGAAGAGGTGTACATTGAACAACCGGATGGATTTTAGTTATCTGAGCATGGTGATATGGTTTGCAAATTAAAGAAGGCACTATATGGTCTAAAGCAAGCACCAAGAGCATGGTATGAAAGGCTGGACAAACATCTTTTGAAGATTGGTTTCAACAAAGGTACTGCTGATAGTAACCTATATTTCAAAATTGATCATGAAAACATCTTGATTGTTGAAGTATTTGTTGATGATATCATCTTTGGAGGAAGCGATAGTATGTGCAAAATCTTTGCAAACCAAATGAAAAGTGAGTTTGAAATGTCAATGCTCCGAAATGAATTTCTTCTTGGGTCTGCAAATTACTTAGACAGAGAAAGGAATCTTTATCTCTCAGACTAAATATGTGAAAGAAGTATTGAAGAAATTTGGAATGGAAGATTCAAAACCTATGAACACTCCCATGGCTACCGGATGTAAGTTGAGCAAAGATGATGACTCTCCTAAGATAGATTAGACAAAGTATAGATCAATGATTGGAGGATTATTGTATCTCACTCAAACTAGACCATATATAATGCAGGTTGTTGGTCTTGTGGCGAGATTCCAGGCTAATCCTAGAGAATCTCATGTCATGGCAATCAAAAGAATTTTTAGGTACTTGAAAGGAACAGTTGAGTATGGTCTATGGTATCCGAGAGATCATAATTTTTCTCTTCATGCATATACAGATGCAGATTGGGTAGGAGATGTGGATAATAGGAAGAGTACAAGTGGAGGAGCATTATTTTTGGTAAAAAGGTTGGTTTCTTGGCTAAGCAAGAAACAAGAGGCAATATCCCTATCCACAACTGAAGCTGAATACATTGCAGCAGCAGCAAGTTGCACCCAACTTTTGTGGATGAAGCAAATGCTAAGAGATATTCAAGTAGAATATGAGGAACCTATCACAATTTTCTGTGATAATTCAAGTGTAATAAGTATTTCTAAGAATTCGGTGTTGCATTCTAAAACCAAGCATATATCTATCAAATTTCACTTTCTAAGAGAGCAAGTGAACAAAGGTGAAGTCAGATTGGAATATGTACCCTCCAAGGATCAACTTGTAGATATTTTTACTAAACCTCTTCCCAATGACTCTTTTGAGTATCTCAGGGAGAAGTTAGGGGTCATGGCCCCTCCGGTGATGAACTAGGATGCACCGATGTGCATCAGTCCGGTGGATATCATAGTCATATCTTGTGATCTGGATTGATGATGAGGAGCTGCTACTAAGGGGGAGCAGCTAGTATGATTCTGATGTGTTAGAGTTGCAAGTATGAGCCCTTTGCCATTGATGTCAAAGGGGGAGAGAAGACATGTGAAAAACAAATGGTTGATGACCAAAAGGGGAGCAGTAAAGGAAAAGAAGACGTGAAGAGTTGTTGCTGATAGGGGGAGCTGTGACAAAAAGAAGAAGTTCTTGTCTTGATGGTTTTTCACATCATATGTTGCCATCAATGACAAAGGGGGAGATTGTTGCAAGTATGAGGTTAACCAGTGTTGTCATTGATGTCAACATACTCATATTGCATTAATGAGAAGGATTGGATGAGCCGTGTGCTGAGGTTATTGAGGAAATTAGTCTCAATCGGGAACAGTGAAGAATAGTGATGAGAAGAAGGTAAAAGTCCTTAATAGGTTGAGGATCAGAGGATGCGGTTTAAAGGGTTTGTAGATATGAGTCTTGAGATGTTCCAATCAAGATTTCAGAGGTCTGCATGAAGATCTGAAGAAGTTATGATCGCTCAAGTAGAACCGGTTCTGGCAGGCGTTCAGTGGTAACAGAGTGTCACAGATTGGTCTGGTGAGCTCTAGAACTGCATTATCTCATTCTGCGGATTGGAGAGAGTATTGAAGAAGTTCGTGTGAAGTGATAACTAGACTTTTTCATGGTTTGGAGGTCCAGAAGCACCTTTTTCATTATGACAGTGATGACAGACTGTGTTCTTGAAGTTCCGGATGAAGAACAGAAGAATTTCAGTAAGCTGATAAAGTGCAGATGTTCTTGATGACTCAGGAAAAGTTTTGGTGATCTTTGGATCGAATACAAGTCTTATTGGCGGTCCGCATTGAAGTTAGAGTTTACATTTGAAGAATAACCATGGATATTGGTGTTCTTCTTGAGACTGGCCGACCGGATGTATTACACGTCTTGCAAATGATCTTGTAGGTGTTTTCCAACTTAGATGTTTGTTCCTAAGTTGATGCCTTGTATAAATAAGGGTTTGTGAATTCATTTTGAAGTGTGTCTTGCAGTGATGAGGGTTATATAGTGAAAAGAAGTGCGAAAGGCAGAGCAGGAATTTTTAGGCTTAAATGGAACTGATATGTGCCATCTATTTTTCTTATTCTTCTAACAGAGAATAATCCTTGGGTTAATCACCCCGTGGTTTTTCCCTTGAGCGGGTTTTCCACATCAAAATCTTGGTGTCCAATGTGTTGATGTATATCTGCTCTGGTGTTTATGCTTTATGCTTTCATGAATGATTAATTGATATGCTATTAAATAAAAAACAAGATTCAAGTGTTTGAAATAAAAGCAAGTTTTGTACAACTGATTCACCCCCCCTCTCAGTTGTGTGCCCTAGATCTAACAATGTTTTCAACAAAAGTTAGAAAATTCAACCAAATACTATGCCTGCTCTCCATCAGGTTTACACATTTTTCAATGTCAATATGAAAAATGCCAGGATGAATTCAAGTTTTTTATTATCTTTCTAACCATGTATTTTTTTAAAAAATCTGATAACACTAAGGTTTCCATTTTTAATTTCTTTTGCTAATGTGTTGTTTTTTCAGAAAACCTACGTCTAGTATTACTGGTGTCATTTTTTACATGTTTATTGAAATTTGAAACAAGTTACATTTTTAGATTCTAGACTCAATTCTATACACATTGAATTTTTTTTTAATTTTTGATTAGTTTTAAAAAAAATAGGGGGGAGCACGCTCAATTTTTTATTTTTCAGGATGTGTCCACTTTGAAAATTCATAAAAATCATATATTCAGTAAAACATTAATAGAAAAATCAGACATAAACTACATGGTGTTAGCTAATTTTCCACCGAAGTGATTTGTCAAATACTTAAAAAAGTCAACATTTTAGGGGGAGCACACTAGACACTATGTTATATTTTTCTGACAAAAACAAGAGCACTTTGTGTGCTCCCCCTATTTGAACCTCTTAATCTCCACCATTTTTAGAAAAAAATAATAGTTTAGAAACTAGATTTTGAGCATTACAAAACTTGTTCTTATCACATTTTCTAATTTTGAGCGTGGCTATCTTCAACTTCTCATCCAAGATTAGTTTTTACTAATTTCAGAAAAAAAAAAAAAGTAGCTACTTTTGACCCCCATTTGGTCCCCCATTTCCATGCACTTACCCAATGGTATTTGAACAAGCTATGCCCTCCACTTCAAATCTATGCATGTGGTAGAAGTTTACTCTATATTAAGGCTATTAGTTAACATACTTATCAACTAGTAACATCTTGACCCACAAAAATAATTGTGTTAACAACTTGTGCCAAGTAGAGGTGGGAAACTTATGTAATGATTCCTCTCTTGAATTGTATGTGGAAAATATGAATTATAATATGTAGCTATCAATAGCTCCTTTGAGAAGAGTGTGAATTGAATGCATCCAAATTGTGTCTATTTATAGTCACACAATATTTCATGTAGTCCATGCTATCTCCCGATGATACTCCTTGTGATATTTGATCGAGACCAATAATCACTCAAAGATATGTTTTGGAAACTCAACTCAATTTAATTTCTAGTATAGTGGATCGAAAATTATAGCCTCTTGTCAATTCCTAGATGATGTATTAGTAGGTTCTTATGCTTGTACAAACCCTTCCACATTTTATGTAAACTGCCTCTAAATGTCTACATGTGTAACCTACCAAGCCATGCTTATAAATCAACTCATAAGTTGTTAGAGGGTCCTAGTGACAAAACCAACATGTTAGTCATAATTCTCCTACTTACCAATGACCTAGGCTAAGAACTTAATTAACTCCTATGCACCAACATTTCAATCAACATACAACTCAATCAAGACACACTAGGGTTGTAGTAACCTCTAATTAACTTGTGCAATGTTAATTATGTTATGCAAAAGCATGTGACATAAATAGTAATGCACAAATAATAATACTTAGTCCTTACCAACATACAAATTATTATATTTAGTATAACCACAATGCTCACATCATATTCTTAGCATCTTTAAAAATAATTACATTGAGGTTTATAGAGGCGTGTGTCCCCAACATTGACTCAATCATTCTTAGGAAGCTTTAAAGCAACTTTAGCCTTATCCTATGAGTAGTATGAAATTCTCCTAAAAGTTAGCTAACATTCATATCTTAAAATCCTAATTATTCTATTCTTGTCCTTGCACACTTTCTTCTATTTCTAGTGCATACTTAATATATTCAATTATTACAATCTGGTGTCAACAATGATGTTACTTGGCATCTATTTATGGTGTTTTCTACAACATGCTTATCTACTATGGCTTCTAGTGTGTAATGCCCCAAGATTCAACCTAAGACATTAATGGTTTAAATGAATGGATGAACAATTTTTGTGTGATATAATTGTGACACAAACATGTCACAATGCACACCTACACACTAGAGATGTCATGACATAATGCAAAAATACTTGTAGTGTGTGATGCCAATGCACATAGCATTATTGCACATTTAGAAGACTTACACACTATCACATGATGACCCTATCACAATGACCATATGAGCGGGTAGAGTTTCTTCTCATTGTAGTGAAAGGCTAATATATTGTAATCCCCATCTCTCGTGAATGAATAAGACACAAATTTGAATGAACCCTACTTTCTTAGTCCAAATAAATGTGAGCGCATCATTCAGTCACACAAAACCAACCAAGAGCACACTCACACATCCTAAATGATGTGGAAATGACACCAAAACACAAGGAATGCCCAATTGGGAGGTCAAATGGTAAGGTGACTCACTATCTCAACATAGTCTTGAAAGAGTACCTATTTCCTCCTAAGGTATGAACTCCAACACAAAATAAATTGCAGCTCACAAAGGATATAAAATATCACCAAACCAAGAAGATAGGCATTCAAGGTAAATCCTAGGGAAAACCTTTATTTATGATTTTTTTGTAAACAATTGACAAATAGCCCCTATACTAGGATTGTCCCTTTTGGATCAAATTGCCCCTTTTTATTGTCTTGAATTGATTAGGTGATTTGGGAGTCACCCCTTGTGTCATAACCCTAACTTTGCAACTAGTCGTGTTATTTTAACTTGATTAAATTATTCAATTAATTAGTTATTTCAAGTATTATTTAAGTAGTTAGGCATTATTTTATTATTACTTAGATCGATTTATTATGTACGTGAATAATGTATTCTTCTGTGCATGTCACAAACCTACTAAATAATTTATATTTGATGAGTTTAATATCTATGGTAGTAGATTCAATTATCTTACTCTATGAAGAGTTTATGTTTATATTCTTGCAGGCTTAGTTAGAGTTTATGTGATGTTATATAAGTGGCCGCCATAGTTACTTTTAAATTATATATATATATGAGAGAGAGAGAGAGAGCGGGGGGGGGGGGGGGGGGGTAATGTTTTAAAAGTGGCTACCTTCAACAGTAAGGATCAATTTTGGCCAATAAAAATAGGACAAATATTTACCATTTTTTGTTGTGAATGAGGTGTAAAATTTCTATTGAGTGTTTGACCATTGAAGTGGATGATATTTAAGTAGAGTGCCAATGGCTATTCTTAAATATTATCCACTTCAATGGTGAAGGTCAATTTTGGCCAATAAAAATAGGACAAATATTACCACTTTCTGTTGTGAATGAGGTGTAAAATTACTATTGATTGTTTGACCATTGAAACATATGATATTTAAGTAGAGTGCGTCCCATCCCACGATGCTTTTAATTCCTCTATCTTTAATCATTCTCCATACCATTTGAACCCCACTGAATGGATGTTTGAAATAACAGAAATTTGTAGTATTATTTTCTCTCCTTCTATTTTCAAATTCCTCGCATGAAATTCATATATGTTAATATGAGTTTTAAGAAAACTACTTTTCTTGAGTTAGTTTAAGGAAGTTACTTTTTTGAACTTAATGCTTTTACAACTTAACATATTTTGTGATTTTACTTATCTTAGTGTATATATCTTGTGCTATTGTTGAGTAAGTCAAATTCATATTTTCTTGAATCATACAAAGTTGTTTTTCTTAGGAATAGAAATTAGTAATATGAGTTAAAATTTATATTTACGTTTAAGGAAAAATCTTAGTATGAATGTTTTACACTCTTTTGGGATAAGCATATTTGGAAATGTTATATTCCACATTGAATATATATTTGTTTGTATTGTTTAAAAGGTGAAATAAATATCTTTTGATCCTGTTTAAGTAGTCTTAAATTTGCAAGTGGAAAAAGACATGTGATGCCTAGAAATACTTAATTAATTTTACTATTCTCTTATTGTAATATTGACATTAGTTAAAATTTTAAAAACTAGCCATGTTAGAGAAATCTTCCTAAACCATGTATCTTTTACTCTTTAAATGCCTTTGACTTCGTTTATCTTTAAGGAGTTGAGCCTAATTGATTAAAGAATTGATTTATCATTGTGGAGACCCAAGTTTAAAACAATGAGAGACATCTAATATGGAATTTTAAGTTATGAATCTTGGTCTTCCATGGTTGGCTTCTAATATGGATGAAGTTTCTAAATAATGTGGTTTTCTAGATAGTGACACTTAGACTTCCATGGGATATATAGGTTAATTAGGGATTAGGGATCAAAATCTAAGACAAGGGCTATTGATTCTCTTATGTCAATGTTTAGAATAATCCAATAATGCTTTATTGTCTAGATCTTGGATGGTATTTTCCATTAGGCCTCCCTATTACATGTTAGGGTTAGCCGACAGAAGATAGCAATTAAATGCAAATAAAGATTAAACAGAGGAATGAAAATACACAGAAATAATAACAGCGAGAGACAAGTTTTAACGTGGTTTACCCAAACTCGGGCTACATCCACCAATAGAGAGTCCAATATTATTATCCAGTAAATCAAACTGATTACAACCAGCAATCCCTACAACTCAATACCACTACAAATGCTATAATACAATATCAATGGAAACCCTAACCCTTAGCTGCTTTTATCAAGCTTTTTATCAGTTACAAAAATAGGGTTTTTTTATGTCAGCTAATGAAAACATAACTCCTGGTGCCTTTATAAAATAATAAAAAACCATGTGAGGTCTTGGGGACGTTGCCCCCAAACCCCCGTAAAGGGCGCTACCCCTTGACCCTGTAGGAATTTGGGGGGAAACTGCACCGATAAAAGTGGGGTAAATTTAACCTTCGAGTCTGATTAGGCTCCATATAACAACAATCTCCCACTTGGAGACTGATTAAACTCCACACCATATCATCTCCCACTTGGAGACTGATCATAACACCGCTGACCTTGTAGCTCCCAATGGAAATAAGCACCCTGGACTTTGCTATTCTGAATTTGTTTTCAGTCTTGAAAACCAACCGAAGCTGAAGAGGAGCTCAGCTTCTCCCTTGTCACTACCTTTGTAAACATATCTGCTAGATTTTCATCTGTATGTATCTTTTCCAGCCTTAACTGTCCATCATCCAACATCGAACGAATGAAGTGATACCTCAACTAAATGGGTTTGGTCTTTGAATGCAAGACAGAATTCTTTGCAAGATGTATGGCCCTCTGACTGTCCGTAAACAAATAATTGTTAGCCTGTTGTTTGCCCAATTCTTCCATGAAAGATTGCATCCATATCATCTCCTTGCTTGCCTCTGTTGCAGCTACACACTCTACCTCTGTAGTGGATAAAGCAACCACTTTTTGCAACCGTGAGATCCAACTCACTGTTGTCCCACCTATAGTAAAGACATAACCTGTAGTACTCCGCCTGGTATCAATATCCCCTGCCAAATCTGAGTCTACATAACCTACTAAATCGGTATTAGAGCCCCCAAAACATAAGTGTTTATTGGATGTACCTCTCAAATATCTGAGAATCTATTTTACTGCATTCCAATGCTCCAATTCGGGATGACTCATATACCTGCTTACGACTCCTACAACATGTGCAATATCTAGTCTCATGCATACCATGGCATACATTAAACTTCCTACAGCTGAAGCATATGGTACCTTGGACATTTTTTCTTCCTTCTCTAATGTCTTAGGACGCATCTCCTTAGTCAATTTCAAATGACTAGGCAAAGGTGTGCTGACAGCTTTTGCATTCTCCATATGGAATCTCTGCAACACCTTTTCAACATAATTAGCCTGAGATAGAGTCAATTTTATGTTCTTCCCATCTCTACAAATTTTCATACCAACGATTTGTTTTGCTGCCCCCAAATCCTTCATAGCAAATGACTGCGCTAATTGTTGTTTTAACTCTCTTATGTGATCCATGTTAGACCCCGCTACAAGCATGTCATCAACATATAAACATAAAATAATGTAGCTATCATTATCCAACCTCTTAAAATAAACACAATGGTTAGAATTACACCGGCTGTAGCCTTGCTCAGCCATAAAACTATCAAATTTCAAATACCATTGCCAAGGTGCTTGTTTCAGGCCATACAAACTCTTCTTCAATCTGCACACTAGTTTCTCCTTACCTTTGACCTCAAATCCTTAGGGTTGTTCCACGTATATCTCCTCCTCCAAATCACCATGGAGAAAGGTAGTTTTCACATCTAGCTATTCCAAATGCAAATCTTTAGCAGCCACAATACTTAAAACAGTACGAATAGAAGTCATCTTTACAACTGGAGAAAATATCTCATCAAAATCAATGCCCTTTTTTTGTGCAAATCCTTTTACAACTAACCTGGCTTTAAATCTTTTCTTACCTCCATCTTCCTCTTTCAGCCTATAAACCCATTTGTTTGGTAAAGCCTTTTTACTTGCAGGTAACTTACATAATTCCCAAGTCTAATTTTTCAGCAAGGAGTCCATTTCTTCTTTCATTGCAAGCTCCCATTGAACCTGTGTATCCACCTACATAGCTTCATCATACCCTTTTGGTTCACCAGCATCTGTTAACAAAATAGAATACAAAGAGGGAGAGAACCTTTCAAGAGGTCTACTTAGCCTTGATGACTGTCTAACATTCACTGGAGTTTGTGGTATTTCTGGTTGTTGTTGCAGAGCATGAGGAACCACTGGAACATCACTATTTAGAGTATCATCCAGCACCACATAATCCTTTTCTTTCTTCTCATGCTACTGCAATTGATCTTTGTACAACACCTTCTCATTGAATACGACATCCTTGCTTCTCACAATTTTTTGATTTTCAAAATCGTAAAGCTTATAGCCAAATTCATCAATGCCATATCTAATGAAGGTACATTTTTTTGATTTTGCATCCAGCTTGGTTCTATTTTCATAATCTACATGTGCAAATGCTTCACATCCAAAGGTTTTGAGAAAAGAATAACTCACCTTCTTACCTGTCCATGCTTCCTCTGGATACCACAACCCAAAGGAACTGAAGGACATCTATTAATTAAATATACATCAGTGTTGACAGCCTCTACCCACATGTTTAAAGGCAGCCCAACATGCAATCTCATGGTCCTTGCACGCTCCATTATTGTCCTATTCATGCGTTCAGCCACTCCATTTTCCTGTGGAGTTCCTGGAACTATTTTCTGCCTACAAATTCCATTAAAGGAACAATAATCCTCAAATTCTTTGCTACAATACTCACCACCATTATCAGATCTGAGACATTTTAATCTTTTACATGTCTCATTCTCAACCAAGCTTCTCCATTTCTTAAATGTTTCAAATACATCAGATTTCTACCTAAGGAAATAAATCCATACCTTCTTAGTTGCATCATCTATGAATGTAACATAATACCGAGAGCCACCGAGAGAAGATACCTGAGCTAGTCCCCATACATTTGTATGCACAAGCTCCAACTTTTCATCTTCCTTTTGCTTCCCATCCTTGAGAAAACTGACTCAGTTTTGTTTTCCATGCACACAACTTTCACAGAAATCCATATTAATACATTTCAGACCTGGTAAAACTTTCTTAGAATGAAGTACCTTCATACCTTTTTCACTCATATGCCACAGTGTTGTCTTATAACCTACAACAACTGTTTCAGTCTCTTCCTGTGAACCTGCAGCAACTGTTCCTAAACCTGTTTATTTTTTCTCTGTAATAGCTAAAGTAGAAGGAACAGTATGACCTGTACAAAGATATAAGATGCCTACTTTCACACCTTTTTCTACTATTAAGGCACCTTTTGAAACCTTCCAATTTTTATCAGTAAATGTAACAATGCAACCTTCTTCAACTAGCTGCCCTACTAAAATTAAATTCCTACTGAGCCTTGGAACGTGCCTTACCTCTTATGGTAGCCAATGATTCCCATTCTACAAGTTAATCTTAATTCTTCCCTTTCCAACAATCTGACAGGGTTCGTTATCTCCCAAATAAACTAGCCCAAAATCCCCTTGGACATAATCAAGAAAATAACTTCTATGGGGCGTACCATGAAATGAGGCCCCAGAATCTAAAACCCATGAATCATCAACATTATCTAGGGAAAGAATCAAAGCATCATCTTTAGATTTATTACGTACCATATTTGCCTTCTTATTGCCTTCTTGTTTGTCTTCTTCTTTATTCTTCCGAGACCAACAATCTTTCTTCAGATGACCTGGTTTCCCACAGTACCAGCAATCCTTCTATCCTCTAGATTGGGATCTCTTGTCCTTTGATTTTCCTCGTGGCTTCCCATGAACTTCAGAACCCTTTCCTCTCTCCTTTGATCTGCCCCTACTTTCTGCATTCAAAACACTACCTGATGTGGACCCTCCTGAGCTTTTTCGTCGCATTTCCTCGCTAAGGATAACACCAACAACATCATCAAATTTTAAAGTGTTTGAACCAGAGATAGAGTTACTTATAGCCATTACCAAGCTATTCTAGCTTTCTAGAAAAGAACATAAAACCAAGAGAGCCCTCACCTCTTCATCAAATTTCAATTTTACAGAAGTTAACTGACTAACAATCGTATTAAACTCATTTAAATGATCTGTCACAGATCCACCTTCAACCATTTTCAGATTAAACAAATGCTTCATGAGAAATACCTTATTTGAGGCTGAGGGTTTTTCATACAATTTAGCCAAAGCTTTCATCAGTTCACTTGTTGTCTTCGCTTCTGTTATATTAAATGCCACAGATGGTTCCAGACACAACCGAATGGTTCCCAGTGCCTTTCTATCCAGAAGTTCCCAATCCTCATCTGTCATTCCTGTCGGTTTCTTGGATACTCCTTCCAATGGCCTCCATAAATCCTTCTGATAAAGGTAATCCTCCATCTGCATCTTCCATAACTGATAATTCTGCCCATTAAATTTATCGACCTTTAATTTACCCTCATCCACCATTGCTCCCACTCAACTGTGAGACCTTCTTGCAGATGATAATCGAACACAACCTGCTCTGATACCACTTGTTAGGGTTAGATGACAAAAGATATCAATTAAATGCAAATAAAGATTAAACAAAGGAATGAAAATACACAGAAATAATAACATCGAGAGACAAGTTTTAACGTGGTTCACCCAAACTCGGGCTACATCCACCAACAGAGAGTCCAATATTATTTTCCAGTAAATCAAACTAATTACAACCAGCAATCCCTGCAACTCAATACTGCTGCAAATGCTACAATACAATATCAACGGAAACCCTAACCCTTAGCAGCTTTTATCAAGCTTTTTGTCGGTTACAAAATAGGGTTTTTTTATGTCGGCCAATGAAAAAATAACTCTCGGTGCCTTTATAAAATAATAAAAAACTGTGTGAGGTTTCCTCGACCCAGCCCTATATTGTGACAGGGAGCATGTCAGGGGCGCTACCCCCCAATCCCCGCAAGGGGCGCTGCCCCTTAACCTTGTAGGAATTTAGGGGGAAACCGCGCTGATAAAAGTGGGATAAATTTAACCTCCAAGTCTGATTAGGCTCCATATAACAACATTACACACTCACTACAACAAATGTTAAAGGGAACTTTGATAAAGTCATTTTGGTTTGTACATGGATATTGTTAACATTTGGGAGTGTCCACTCACTAATAGAAGAACATAATTGACTAGATACTATACTATATCGTAATTTGTATTTGATTCTAATGTTACATATTTGGTATTCACTTTAGCAGTTTCACCTTGGGGTTAATACTTCGAACCCTTTTGTATGGTTTTCTGTGTTGTTCAAGGTTAAGTATGAATAAATTATTTTTAGAACATGTTTATTGGAGCTAAGAACTCGGGTTAGTAAATGATTTGGAAATTTTGTTTTGAGTTGTTCGAACGATGCTCCAAATTGGTATGTTTATATACAAGGGTGATCAAGTTTAGTCATTATGTTATCTAAACACATAAAGAATTTGGCTAACATTTTAGTGTAATCCTTCTGTTGATACTTACTTTGTTTGTAAGAAATTATTATTTGGAAACCTTATTTTCTATGAGTCATTAATTGATTGTATAGTGTATGTTAAATAACTTGACTGCATAGTTTTTTTGGAACTATAAGGTCAATTTTAACCAAGAACACTTCTTGTTGTATGCTCTCACCTCACCTTCAAGAATCTTAGTGATCAGAAAATAGTAGGCATTCTTCTAAAACCAAACTATTAAGTCCATGCGAACAAGAACTCTTCCTTAGACATGCAAACATTAGATAAACTTTATCACTACATAAAAAGAAGACTTAAATGTCAAACACCACTCATAGGTATTTTCTTTCTATTTTTAATGATTTCGTCCTTGTTTCACTTGATTGGGTGGCAGCCGATGAAGAATTGTCTGAGTAAACTGGACCCTAGAAAGGGTTGTGTACTCACTCGTACAGTTGCATAAACATAGAGAAACCTAAACTACATGTCACTCATAACTAATCCTTGTGTACCTTGATCTCGTGGATACAAGGTATGTAGGCAGTCTAGGAAATGAAGGATGTTTCCAGGACTCAGGTATCTGGATAATGTGAGGATTTACAACTTACCATGTTAATACATAATAGTTATTTTTAATAGACATGTAGCACTAATGTTATTTGGTTTAGGGATAGGAGAGTCCCTACACCTAGCTATCCCTAGGTTGCCCCTTTCATCAGTAGAATCACCCATGATAAAATAGACAATTCTAGACTACTAAGATGCCTTGTTTCGAACAACAAGACCTCAAGAGGATTAGTTTTCAATTTTGAAGATGTAACTTGGGTTCCCTATAAGGATACCGCCCCAAATAACATCAAAACCCAAGTTGACAACCTTCAAAACAAGTACAAGGTACTAAAGTTTAAAACTAGAGCATTGCAAGCCAATGCAAGCCAAGATGATTAAACACCAAACTTGCCATAACATCCTCTTCTTACGAGTTATTGTAAAATTATTTAAACCAATGGTCCCTACGATGCTATGATTTTTCCTTCACCATTCCTTATGCTCTATGCATATGATCTTTATAGTTATAGTTTATACCCCAGTGTAAAGGGATAAGAGGAAAGAGGAAGATTAGAATCAATGTGGTGGATTATAGTGAAGTTTGATGGAATACCAAGCATATCAATTAAAAAGACATACATATAACTATTCATCACATTCATATAACAATTGGTATAAACCATCATATACTTATTCTATATACTTGTGGTATATTAAATCAGTAATCTACTACTTATTCATCTCTCATTCATATACTTCTTACATATAGCACCTCTCTCCTTATCTCTGACTCTTTCTTCTCTACTATTATACCACTCTTATCTTATGTTATATTCTATATTCTCTCCTTTCTCTATTCTATATTTCACCTTGCAATGTCTATATACATATAGGGACATGTCCCTCTTCCTTATTATGACCCTTAGGTTCTATCATAGGTTAGATGTAGTGCCACATGTGACTTGTGGTGACTCTATCCTTGCTCTTTCTATTGCATAGCTTCATCCTACCAACATCACTCCCCAACTAAAATCATGTCTTGTCCTCAAGACATGCTAGCTCTATCTACCATTTTCAAAAATGTTTATTGTTCTCCAAAATCTTTAAAAAAAATCAGCTACCAAAAAATTCTCCATCGTAGGGAAAGATATTCTTGTATAGTTCCTTTATTTGGGTGTAAGTGAAGTCCTATTGGATAATGGTCTACTGCAATAGATGAATGGGGCCATTGATTTTTACTAAGGATGCTTCTCCATTATTGATAGAATTTGGAATTTCAATGTAGTTTGTGAGTTTCTTGGCTTCAACCAAGAGACTTGTTAAATGTGCATAACCTCTTGACTTACGCTATTAGGTTTTCCCTTTGATCATACACCTACAAGTATTGATTGTGCAAGTTCTCTAGCTATACCCTTTAGCTACTATCTATTGGTAAACAAATTTGTCACTGCAGATTTCAATGTGACTTGTCCATTGGGTGGTGACAAATCTTCCAATAGTCGGGTAAGTTGTTACTGAACTAACAACTTTCCTATGCATTTGAGAGGGGCAACTCCCTTGTATGATGGGGGTTTTCTAGTTTTTTTGTGTACTTTTAACTTGGGAGTACAAAAAGGAAAAGGGAAAAACTAGAAGAAAGTGAATTACAAAAATCCTAGTGGCAGACACACGAATACCAACTGAAATTTCACAAATTTATTACAACTTACAAGGGGATTTCACCACAAAATATAGAAACTACGTTTCTAAACTTATATGATAAACAATTTTAACATGCAACCATGATGAAAGAAGAGTAATAAATCTCAACATACGAAGAGATAGGGTGTATCAGCACATTCAGATCGAGATACCAAGAAACGATTGTGTTATTTACATCAATTGCACAGTTTGTAAATGTTTCATCATACAACCAATGATTTACACAATGACATAGAGGGAGTATCAATTTAACATATGATAAATCAGTAATTATAACTTAGAAATACATTTAGAACATACAAACCAAATGCACTCTTTATTATCTTTGTGAAATTATACAATTCCAAAAATAATGTTCTATACAAAGTGTAAGACCAAAAATGCTCCAAAAAGTTTCTCCATAAGTCCCCTTATGAAAGGTCTCCCCTTTTACATTTGAAATAGCCTTGTATTTATAGGCTTGCTCTCAGTAACTACCTGGTAACTACCTGACAACTACCTAGTAACTACCTTTTTTAAATACAATAATTTAAAAAAATCTTTATTCTAGTTATACTTTTCTCAACTTTTTTAGAAACAAAGCTTATTTTCTAATTTTTAGTTACAATAAACTTGACATAAGTCCCTTTTACAAAAAGGTAACTAGAAACTTGTGACTTTTGAGTTATGGATTTCGTGAAGTTCTTTCCATCTCTGTCTACTCCATTTTGGTGGTCAAACCTCACTAGATCTTGAGAACTCTGAATACTTGAATCTTAGACTCTTGTGTCCGTGCATACAAACTATAGACTGTCACTGCTCTATAATCTTGACCTTCCACCAGATGACATTTCTTTGAAGTATTTTGTCAAACAGTTTGTCTATGCTGCCACATTTTGCATATTGGACTACCAGAGCATTTCGACCTATAATATCTACCCAAAAACCATCGCATGATGCTATTTTGAAACTCTCATTCTTGCATGGCATGGGAGGATGTTGGCAAAGGTTGTGCAGTTTAGTTTAACACCTGCTAATTGCATTTTCTTGCAAGTTTCTAAATTCTCTTCAACAAATCCATTTCAATTATATGTTGCAATCATTGTCTTCTAGGAGACCACATTTCTTTGAGGAAATTTGTCAAAATAAATCTCTCTAATGCCTTGTCTATACTTCCTAATTTTGCATGCATATTTGCTAGAGCAACTGCAAGTACAACGGTTGACTAAAATTCATTTTCAATCATGCTTTAAGGGATGTCTATAGCCTGTTCCAAAGCTCTAAATAGGCCACAAGTTGAGAGGATGAAGGAAAAGGTCTTGGAACTGGCATCACACCAGCAAAGTGTATTTTCTTGTAAGTTATAAAACCTTCATAACAAATCCATTTCGTTTATATCCTCCAATGGTGGAATTACATGAGACCACATTTCTTTAAAGCATTCATTCTAACAACTCATGTGCATTGTGAAAGAGTGATTTTGAGGATGCAGGTTTGAGAATAATTAAAGATATGTGCAGTGCAACGCCTCCTTCAATTGGTTCTCTCTAACTAATGCCATGAGATTGAAATGAGTAGCACATGATGTTCAATTTCCTAGGTAGTTATAGTAACTACCTTTTCTATTGCAATGTTACATTCATTGCCATTTGAGATACCATTCATAACTTCACAAGTGGTTAGAAAAAATCACAACTTTCCTTTTTTCCCTTCATCAGTATTTTGACTGCAATGCATAACTTTTTAAAATTTAAAACGTGTGCTTCCAACAATTCCTTTATTGGCATTTTGAAGGCTTTTCATAACTTGTTAAAAATTAGAACTTGTTGAACTCCATTTCACAAGTTATAAATTTTCACAACCCTAATTCACAAGTTATAAATTTTCATATCTTCAAATTACAACTTCCAAGTTGTGACTTATGAGTTATGACTTTCTGATTTCTCCTTGTTATTGGTATTTTGGCATTTGTTCAAAACTCACGAAAACTTTGTAGATAAACTGCAAAGACAATGAAAGAGAATAATGTCATAACTTTTAATTGGTTCAATATTTTCTCTTGAAATATTGCCACATTATCCATAATAATGTCATAAGACTCCATGTCAAACCATTTTTCTTCAACTCTTATAAAGCTCCCATTTTAATTGTTTCCGCAAATTACCTAGCAAAAACTCAAACTTTTAATATCTCCAAAACTATAAGGTGTTTTGATCTGAAAACTTGCCATATTGAGTGAAATAGCCTAAGGAATGTCCTTATAAAGGGATTTCTTGGACATCCCTTATAGATTTTCAAATTTAATTGTTTTCTTAAATCACTGCACTACACAACTACTCCTGAGACTTCGACTAAAATAGATGTATGATTCCTCCTTCAAATTGGACAGAGACTTGACACTTTTAGATAATTAGAGCATTTGTGACTTGGAAGAGATTCAACATAGGGATTTGATGCAAAATTTCAACAATTGGCAAGTTAAAAAATGAGGCCAATACTATCCAAGTCCTTCATTGCATCATAAGATGTTGAGGCCTACATTATCTAATTGTCAATGTTATCCATTTGTATTCTTAGTGCTCTTTTCGACATAGGCCATCCTAGGAAGAATTTATATAGTGTGTTAATATTACTATAGCTTCCCATTGACTTCGATCTCCAATTTGGTCTATACTATGATGCATTTCCTCCTTATGTCTTTTAATTGATTCTTTTCCTATTCTACCAATAGTTGTTGCTTAATGTCTTCTCTTCTTAAGTCCCAGCTTTGAAATTTTGTTATTATTTCACTTATCATTGCCTTTAATTATTGATCGAAGGGGAGAGAAGTGTCCTGGATAACTTGTAGTAGGCTTGATTGTAATACAAAGGACTCAGTAATATCCACCTGATGTTATAACAAGCTCTCCATGGATGTGGTATGTAAGATGTTTCCTATCTAAATATTGTAGATGGGAGAGATGAGTGTGATATCTACTTGTGGGCCAAAAGTGGATGCTGTGAACAAGATTGATAGTAGATCCATCATAGATTACAATTACTTTTGTCATGCTAGAAATTCTTTGATTTTATCCATGGAATCCACTAGTGAGGAGAGTGGTGAATGTTCCACTATTATAGTTTTTCATTTCTGCTCCTCCTTTATGTTTGGTGTTTCTTATTCTCTTTCTTTATATTGGTTATCTCTTATTACTTGTTCTTCCTCTTGTGCAATATCTTCTAGCAAATCTTAAACCAATTCCTCTACACTTATTTATGTCATGCCATAATCTACTTGTTCTGTCTTCTTTTCTTTTACTTTCACCTCCAACAAAACTATGTAGGCCTTTTGGGTGGCCTCAAATGTCTCTTGTCTAATTTGTGTTTGGGCCTACTTTTATTTCATTAAGAGAGTGTCTACTGTCTATTTAGACCTCAAATCCACATTTTGCATCTATGCTAGTTTATCTTTGTTGGTTGGGGAGAGGTTTGGTGCTACTTGTTCTAAAAATTATTTTCTTATATCTTCTCCCAACTACGTTGCCTCTTCTCTTATCTTCTTGATCATTGTGACTGATTCCTATGGGAACACCTCAATAATGTTCATCATAGAATGAGGACTTCGAACAATGTACTCTAGCGTTGCTTCTATAATTACTTTTTTATTTATGGTGGACACTGAGGGGTACATTTGTGCTATCTATAGAGGCATTCTTGGAATGAACAATGACCGATATAATAATTGAGTATCCATCTAATCTTCTACTTTTATTGTTTCTATTATGCAAGGGCTTGTGATGTTTGTACTATTTTTGCCTTCTTTGTTTCCCTCTACTCAACTATTTTTAATTTCTCTAGTTGTTCTCTTGTGATTTTGTGTAGTACATCTATTATAGAGGTTTAGACTATCAACTCTTCTATCTTTTCCTCCTCTGCAACAACTTGAGTGTGTTTCCTTTTGGCTTTTGATTTTTGTCTTTCTTCCAATTTTGAGGATTCTACCTCACTTTTCTTTTTTTCAACACTCATTTGTAGGAGAGCCTCTGTGGCTTCTCTTACTAGTGATTCTTCTCCACCTTCCCCTATTTTCCCCTTTTGTGGTGGTGTGGTTGCTAACCTCCTTGTGGATACTTGCAATGAGCTTTTTTTGAGTTCTTCCTCTCCCAGTTACTTATGTGTTGTAAAATAATTTATCTTAAATCTTGGGGATTTAGATTGGAGTCTTTCTAATCATCATACTTGTGTTTCTTTTATGTCTATAAATGGTGGGGAGTCATAGATTTATGTTACTACAGGTGGTTTTCGATCCTTCATAAAACCCTATTTTTTATGCAACTTCTCCTTTCCTTCTTGATCCTCTTATCCATGAGCTTATCATATGTGAAAATTTTTTCCACCTTGGGATCTCTTGGCATCATTGATAGTTCCCTAATATTAACTTTTACTAAGTCATTAATTATTTCATAGGGTAATCTAGGTACTTGTGACTTCCTTGGCTCCACTACTTCAATGTAGACAAAATCTATATCCACCATGAAGGTGATCTCGTTTTGATATTCTTGCACTATCTGGGAAGATATAAATCCTTGTTTTGCATATCTACTTGGAAATTTTTGAAAAATCCCCAATAGACCTCACAAAAGGAGGTGGCCTCCTTGAAACTCTTTACATTCCTATTTATTTGTGATGTAATAGTGGATCCCTTAGTCTAAACACAACCCACATATGCTTGAAACCAACACATAAAATTGAATGCAAGGAAAATAATAAGGGAGCCATACCTAAATTAATAATTTGTTCATTTTGATATTTCTAGATTCTCCAATAATTGTTCATGTCGCACCTCTGTCAAGTCAAATTCCTTCTTGTTAATGATCATTTTGTATGCACTGATGATGGCAGTTCCAGTCATTGAGTTTTCCCTATTGGTGTAGTGGATTGTATGTGTTATCACATATTGCACTACAAGTTTGTGATATCCTCCACTATCAAGTCTCTTCTAATACAGGTTGCACCTATAAGTTCCATCACCTACTTAGTTTTTTCTTTCTCCTTAGTTGGAGTTCTCCTTTGTCACACAAACATTGCCTTAATTTCTTGTTTAGTAATCTAGTAGGGTTGATTGAGATATATGAAGTCAGTGTTTATCAAACTCAATATAAGGCATACCCATGCTTATTCATTACAAAAAAATTGGAAAGTCTACCCATGTATCTAGTTTTATCTCCTCCACTCCCTTATATTATGGCAAGTATTAATATTTTCCCATAGTTTCATCCTCCTTCATCAAGAGCCATTTGGTATCTTTAAATTTTCCATGATCTATTTCAGATAGAGTGGTACGGCTATACTTCCTCACATCCTATATGTACAATACATATGCTAGAAAATTAGAAAAGGCACCATCTATGTCTATTTCTATTGCTTTCCATGGGTATTTATTATATTTAGGTCATAGGTTATGCTCTATATCTATCAACATAGAAGCTACCATTCTAGGGTTTTTCCCTTTACTATCAATACATTGATATTTCCTGATTGGTTTTCCACTCTTTTGATCACATTTACCATACTTCTTTGTCTCAAATTCAAACCTTATCCTTCAATTTTCTCCTACTGACCCTATCTCACTACTTAAACATAGCTCATATATGTTCATTAAGTCTTTATGCCACTATAACTCAGGATGGTCTTTACACTCGACACTTTTTGGTAAATCTTTTGTGTTTGTTTCATGAGGTTATATAGGACACCACCATACTTTTTTGAATTTATTGTTTTACCTACCTCTTTCCCTCCATTTTTTTCGTTGGTTTCCAATTGTGATGTGATATTTTTACTAGTCATCATAATCCAATTTGCAATTTTTGCTCATCATAGGTATAGTGGATCTCTTCCAACTATCTTTATCCTTTTAGCATTGTGCATCCTTTCCTATGGTAGGTCCATTTCCATTCCAATTGCCAACATTTTTTGTTAGGTCTCTCTACTATGTTCCATGAGTTCTTCAATGTTGAACACTTTTTCTCTAACCTTGTGTTGTTTTGTATAGTGTCAAGAATCCCTTGGAGTGTATTTGGAGGTTATATTTACTCTCACAACCTCTTTACAATATAATATGTGATTTTTATTTGTTTATCTAAGATGCAGAGGTTTTAGTGGTGCTTATTTCTTGCCACAAATTGTTTGTGATGGAGTTATACTCCATTTTATTTTCTTATTATACTTTCTCCTACCTATGCTTTCTTAATTTCTCATTTCACCTTAAGATACACTTTTATTCTTATTATATAAATAATTCTTAGTATCATTCTTCCTAGTTCTGATACCACGGTTTCCCATATAATAATGTTTCGACATTGGCCTATTTATATACCCATTTAATAGATTGTCTTTTAGTACCTTTAGTCTTACAACTCTTGAATATGTTATTTCGATACTTTATAGGGTCATAACCACCTCCTTTTCAACTTTCTGGGATTTTTAAACTTCTTGTTGTACAGTAAGACAATGTCATTGATTTGGAATGATTTATTCTTTATGTTTCTACCATGTCATGCTTTTTGTCTCCTGTTCTCCTAGATTTTATTGTACACTACTAATAATATTTTCTCATCTAATTTTTCAAGGTCTAATTCTCTTTCTTTTAGCGATTCCTCCTCATTCAACCTTAAAAGTGCTTTCTAATCTCAAGATGGCTACCATGTATTGAATAGACAAATTTGCATCAAGTCCATAAACTAATTGAAAAGGGAAATATTTGTTTAGTCTTTTGTACAAAAACACTGCCTTAATTACTTGTTTAGGAATCTAGTAGGGTGATCGAGATATATGAAGTCAGTGTTTATCAAACTCAATATAAGGCATACCCATGCTTGTTCATCACAAAAAAATTGGAAAGTCTACCCATATATCTAGTTTTATCTCCTCCACTCCCTTATATTATGGCAAGTATTAATGTTTTCCCATAGTTTCATCCTCTTTCATCAAGAGCCATTTGATATCTTTAAATTTTCCATGATCTATTCCAGATAGAGTGGTATGGCTATACTTCCTCACATCCTATATGTACAATACATATGCTAGAAAATTAGAAAAGGTACCATCTATGTCTATTTCTATTGCTTTCCATGGGTATTTATTATATTTAGGTCATAGGTTATGCTCTGTATCTATCAACATAGAAGCTACCATTCTAGGGTTTTTCCCTTTACTATCAATACTTGATCTTTACTGATTGGTTTTCCACTCTTTTGATCACGTTTTCCATACTTCTTTGTCTCAAATTCAAACCTTATCCTTCAATTTTCTCCCGCTCACCCTATCTCACTACTTAAACATAGCTCATAAATGTTCATTAAGTCTTTATGCCACTATAGCTCAAGATGGTCTTTACACTTGGCACTTTTTGGTAAATCTTTTGTGTTTGTTTCATGAGGTTATATAAGACTAAACAAATATTTTGACATTCTAGTATGTTCTATTTTCATTACACTAGCATGTTCTAGTATAGACTAATGGGCATTAGCTAGTATTTTGACATTGTAGTATGTTCTATTTCCATTACACACCTTTTGCAATGTTGTGCCCAATATTTTTTTGAAGGATTCAATAGCCCCATTATGGTGTGGGTGGTATGGGCTACTTTTATTCTATGTTATCATGAAACTTTCTAGTAGTTCTACAATAGTCTTATTAACAAAGTGTTTCTTTTGTTTTCTTGTAATGCTCACTGGGCATCCAAATCTTGTTATGATGTTTTCATAGATGAATTTAGCAGTAGTTCTTTTGGTACAATATTTTGTGGATTCTTTTTCTACCCATTTGGTCAAATATTATATTCTTATTATGATAAACCTTGCATGGGACTTGTGTGTTGGTGGTTCGATGCACCTAATAAAATCAATTGGCCATTTCTAAAAGGGAGCCTATGCCATTATTTGGTCACAAGGGAATCTCATCTCTTATTGTGGGTCTTCCTACCCTTTAACATATATCACATCCTGTTACGTAAATATTTGTATCTCTAAATAGAGCAGGCCACCATAGCCTTGCTAACATCACTTTCCTAGTTGTACTATCTCTGGAGTTATCTCCTCCTAAGACACATTCATGTGATTCACTTAGAATATTATTCCTCTCATATTCTAGCACCACCCTTCTTATTACTTTGTCTTTCCCAATAATATATCACTATCCTTCAACTAAAGTGTAGGGGAAGGATCTCCACAATAATCTTTTTTCTTCTTTTGTACTTCATTATCACGTATACAGTCATCAGTTGTATCACATTCACGGATACTCTAATAGATGGTGAGATGGTGGCATCACTATCTATGGCATCACTCGATCGTCGAGGGAGGATAGGGGGCACTTGACAAAATAGGGCCCCGGGGGGTGAACACAGCCGCAGTGAAGTATTATACCCCAGTTCTGCTGATGCGGGACAGCTACTTTAGATAGGCCAGGCCACTATTGGCCACTGGACTGGTCAACTCAACTCTGCAGCACACTGGATCACTATGTGGTATAGATTGTCAAGCCGATCCGATTAGAACCTGACCTTGGCATCATTAGCCGATACTCCCATGTTGACAACAATATTTCTATATCATTAAACTCCTGAGGTACCACATTTATCCTAAAAAAGTTTGCACCATGAATAAGCCCCAAATATTCCTTGTTTTCAATTCTAGATAAGTGATCTGGCCCCCAGTTAGGATAGCTAGGTTTAACCATTATTTTGAGCTCAAATTCTTGAAATAATAATTAGTGGTATATTATTCCTTGAATCATAGGTCTATTTAGTAGGTATTTCATTGGTTCATGATCTGTAAAAAATATAAACGAAGAATCCAATAGATAATGCCTAAATTTATGTAATACGTACACCATTTCCAAGGCTTCTTTTTCTGTCATTGTGTAATTCCATTTAGCTTGTGATAATTTTCTACTAGAAAAAGCTATAGATGATTTCTATTTCCTCTTGGCTCTGCTAGTACTACACCTATTCCAATATTAGAGGCATCTATATGGACATGGAAGTGTGAATTCTAGTTAGGGTATATTAGAATTGGTGCTTCTATAAGTTTGATTTTTAATTTATTGAGTGCCTTCTAGCATTTCTTTGTCCATTCTAAGTTTTTGTTGTTTTCCTTCTTTAATACCTTTTCTATTGGGATGGAGATTGCCAAATAATTTCTGATAAATTTATGATGGTACCTTGTATATCCTAGGAATGTTTTCACCTTTGATACCATCTTTGGTGGTGGTAGCTTCAGTATTATTGATACTTTTAAGGGATTCACCATCTTTCCCTCTTTACATATAATGTGCCCTAATATGGTACCAAATGGTACCACAAATATACATTTCTTTAAATTCAAGGATATTTGGAAATTTCTACATCTCACCAGCATTAATCTTGATACTTTTACATGACCATTCAATAATCCATAGACAATCTAGGCATCCAAATAAACTAGTATTGACCATGAGTCTACTAAATATTGTTGGGGCGTTCTTTAGACCAAATGACATCACAATATACATAAATAATCCCCATTCCATCGCAAATGTTGTTTTGTGTTGATATTTCTCTTGTATTTTCACTTGATGATACCCTAAAAACCCATTAGTGAAAGAGTACAGTTCTCTACCAGCCACTAATTCTAAGACCTTTTTTATGAAAGGTGTGGGGAAGGGATAATGAAAATATGCTTAATTTAATTCTCTAAAATGAACACAAATTCATATCTCCTCAATCTTTCTATTTTGCATAATCATTAGACTTATCCACTCAAAATCCTCTACAAGTTTGATGATCCCTCTGTTAGTGTAGGTTTTTATTTTCCTAGTTGGTATTTAATTTCCTATTCCTAGGTTTTTCCTACACATATATTTAAGCTTGATTAGGACTAATTAATTGAGTATTAGTGTGAGTGGAGTGCAAGGTGTCAGCTATTACAAATATGTGCCTGATGTGTTGTCATTGATGGCAACATATGATGTGAAAAAATGATTCAACCATCAAGACAAGAACTTCTCCCCCTTTCTCTTGTCACACCTACAACCACTTTCTTCACTGGTCCCCCTTTCACTAGCAACTACTTACTTCCAAGTTTTTCACATGACTTTTCTCCCCCTTTGACATCAATGGCAAAGGGTGCATATTTGCAATCATCTCTTCCCCTTTTTATTTCAGATTGATGTCCAACTTTTGCATACTGACTACTCCTTAGAGTAGTATTTTCTCAACATCAATCCAGATCTCAAGATATGATTGAGAATTCCACCGGACTGATGCATCTTAGTGCATCTTAGTTCTGATTCGGAGGGGTAATAACCCCTAACTTCTCTCTGAGATATTCAAAGGTATCCTTGGGAAGAGGCTTAGTGAAGATATCTGCAATCTGATTTTTGGATGACACAAACTCCAACTTGACTTCATTTTCATTTACTTTCTCTCTCAAGAAATGAAACTTGATAGATATATGCTTTGTCTTTGAATGCAACACTAGATTCTTTGAGATACTTATTGCACTATAATTATCATAAAATATTGTGACTGGCTCCTCAAACAAGAAGGATAGTCCGAGATTTGATGGAACAAATTATTCTGTTTGGAAGAAACACATGGAGTGCCATTTACATGGACGATGCCTATTGGGCGATAACCAATGTTGAGTATAAACCTCTAAAGAAAGGTTCTTCAACTCCAGGTCAAGCCAAAGATGCTGAATATAACCTTCAAGCTAAAGAAGCCTTGTGGAGTGCCCTGACTGATTCAGAAATGACAAATATCTTTGGTCTAAAAACTGCTTATGAAATCTGGAAAAAGTTGGAATATCTATATGAAGGTGATAAATATGTCAAATGTGCCAAGTTGCAAACTCTGAGAGGAAAATTTGAAACTATGAGGATGAGAGAAGATGAAAACATCACAATCTACATGCAAAAGATAAATGAACTTGTGTGTGGTATTAGGTGTGCTGGTGGAACTTTGGAAGAATCAGAGATTGTATCAAAAGTACTCAGATCTTTACCTAATTCATACAAACACAAGGTTGTTTCTATAGAGGAGATCAGGGTTATCTCAGATGTTACAAGAGATCACCTGGTTGGCAAAATTTCAGCTTTTGAATTAAGTGAGTTTGGTGATTCTCTTCCCAAGTCTGAATCTGCATTTAAGGCTAGTGTATATGGAAAACAAAGATATGATCCAGGTGAAATCTCTTCTGCAAGAGCAAATAGATTAGTGAAGACAGGGAAGGATCTTGAACTTGAAACTATTGATCTTGAAGCTCTTCTCGCCAAAATATTGCCAAGAGGATCCGATTAGTATGAAGGAAAATTGCCACTCAAATGTTTTTCTTTTAATAAAATTGGTCATTTTGCCTCAAGATGTCCGGAGAGGTTTTCAAAACCAAACCCTAACAGATATCGAAATCAGAACAAATGTTACTATGTCTAACAAACTAGAGAAGGAGTCACAAATGATGAATCTGATCATGGAGGTTCCCCTGAAAATGATTGGGTGTTCATTGCCATCAAAGAAGAAGATCTGGTGTCTACTAAATCTGCTAGCTCTGCAAATATGGAAAGTGCCTTGGTTGCTCAGGTTATTGAGAAAGATGAATGGGTGATTGATAGTTGATGTTCTCATCATATGACTGGAGACAAGAGTAAGTTTGTGAATTTTGAAAATTATGAAGATGGGCTTGTGAAATTTAGAGATAACTCAGCTAGTAGAATCTATGGCAGAGAATCCATCTCTTTTGATGATAGGAATAGCACCAATGATGTTTTGTATGTGGAAGGACTGAAACATAATCTTCTCAGTGTTGGATAGTTGGTTGATAAAGGTTATGATCTCTGATTCAAAGATGGAAAGTGTAGAATCTTGGAGAGTTTCAGAACTGAAATTGCATCCAGTACTCAAACTAGAGGTAACATTTTTCATTTAAGTAGCTCTGGAAAAAGCTATTTGATTGCTCAGATAGAGCAAAGTTGGTTATAGCATAGGAGGATGTGTCATGTGAATTTTGATAATATTGTCAAAATAAGTACCACTCAGGCTGTGAGAGATCTTCCAAAACTTGTGAAACCTAATAGCATGTGTAGAGAATGTCAATTGGGGAAACAGAGCAAAATTTCATTCAAAACTAAGGAACAAGTTTCAAATGGACGATTGGAACTGGTACATACTAATATCTGTTGTCCTATTAGAATTAGGAGTGTGCAAGGAGATAGATATTTCATGTTGCTAATAGATGACTACTCCAAGATGATGTGGGTAACCTTCCTAAAAAAAAAATCATAAGCTCTTGAAAAATTTAAGGTGTTCAAAGTGATGGTGGAAAATGAAATTGGTGAAAAATTGAAATGTTTGAGATCCGACAGAGGTGGAGAATTTACTTCCCATGAGTTTGATGCTTTCTGTGAAAAGCATGGCATAAAAGATAGTTATCTACTCCTAGGACTCCCCAACAAAATGGAGTTGTGGAAAGAAAGAACCAGACCATTCAAGAAGTTTCCAAGACCATGATGATGGAAATAAATGTTCCTCAAGTTTATTAGAGAGAAGCTGTAAGTATTGTTGTCTACACTCTTAACCAGGTGCAGATCAAAGGCAATTCTGGTAAGACCCCTTATGAACTATGGTTTGGTCATCCTCCTACTGTGAGATATTTTAGAGTTTTTGGTAGTAAATGTTGTATCAAAAGAGATGAGGATTTAGGCAAGTTTGATACAAGAAGTGATGAGGGAATATTTTTGGGATACTCTACTCAAAGTAAGGCTTACTGGTGCTTTAACAAGAGGTTGAAAAAGATTGTTGAAAGTGCTAATGTTAGAGTTGATGAGAGTAAGGAAGGACATTCCAGGTTCTGCGGATATGATTCAAATGATCAAAATGAAAGTCAAAGTCAAGGAAGGTTAGCTCAAACTTTGACTCAGATGCAGATTGATCCAGAAACTCCAGAGACTCAAGGAATTAGTACAGATGTTGAGGAACAAGCTCAAGAAATAGAAGCCCAAGCAATTCCCAAAACTACCAGGTATGTAAGAATAAATCATCCTAAAGATCAAATCATAGGGGATAGAAATAAAGGTGTTTGAACTAGGAAAAGAGTTGTTGAAGATCAAGAAGAGATTTGTTTGATTTCAAGGATTGAACCTAAATCAGTTGGTGAAGCCTGCACTGATGAAAACTGGTTAAAAGCAATGGAAGAAGAATTAATGCAAATTGAAAAGAACCACACTTGGGATCTTGTTCCTAGACCCGAGGACAAAAATGTAATTGGAACCAAATGGGTCTTCCAGAATAAACTAAATGAAGATGGTGAAGTTGTAAGAAACAAAGCAAGGTTGGTATGCAAAGGCTATTATCAAGTAGAAGGAATTGATTTTGAAGAAACTTTTGCACCAGTGGCAAGAATAGAGGCAGTCAGATTGTTTCTTGCATTTGTTGCTTTCAAATATTTTAAAGTATATCAGATCGATGTCAAATCAACATTCCTGAATGGAGATTTGGAGGAAAAAGTCCACATTGAGCAACCGGAAGGATTTCAGGTGTCTGATTAGGGTGACATGGTTTGTAGACTAAGAAAAGCCTTGTATGGACTCAAGCAAGCTCCAAGAGCATGGTATGCAAGATTGGATAAATATTTACTTAAGATAGCTTTTAGCAAAGGTATTGCTGATAGTAATCTTTACTTCAAGATTAATCATGAGGACACCCTGATTGTTGAGGTCTTTGTTGATGATATCATTTTTGGTGGAAATGAATGTATGTGCAAAGCATTTGTTGACCAGATGAAAAGTGAATTTGAGATGTCAATGTTTGGAGAGATGAATTTCTTCCTAGGTCTGCAAATTGTTCAGTCAGATAAAGGTATCTTTATATCTCAGTCCAAGTATGTGAAAGAATTCTGAAGAAGTTTGGAATGGAAGATTTAAAGCCAGTAGGTACACCTATGGTAACTGGATGCAAGTTAAGTAAAGATGATGATTCACCCAAGGCAAATCAGAAAAGGTATAGATCAATGATTGGAGGATTGCTCTATCTAACCCAGACCAGACCTGACATCGTGAATGCCGTTGGACTTGTTGCTAGATTTCAATCTGATCCAAAAGAATCCCACGTTGTGGAAGTCAAAAGAATTTTCAGATATCTCAAGGGGACAATTGATTATGGATTGTGGTATCCAAAAGACAATGACTTTACTCTTCATGCATATACAGATGCTGATTGGGCAAGAGATGTGGATGACAGGAAAAGTACTAGTGGTGGTGCCTTTTTCTTGGGAAGAAGATTGGTCTCTTGGATGAGCAAAAAGTAAGAGGCAATATCTCTGTCTACTGCAGAAGCAGAATATATAGCAACAGCAAATAATTGTACTCAGGTTCTGTGGATGAAGCAAATGTTGAAGGACATCAGAGTTGTGTTTGAGGAGCCAGTCACAATCTTTTGTGATAATTCTAGTGCAATAAGTATTTCAAAGAATCCAATGTTGAATTCAAAGACAAAGCATATATCTATCAAGTTTTATTTCTTGAGAGAGAAGGTAAATGAAAATGAAGTCAAGTTGGAGTTTGTGTCATCCAAAGATCAGATTGCAGATATCTTCACTAAGCCTCTTCCCAAGGATACCTTTGAATATCTCAGAGAGAAGTTAGGGTTATTACCCCTCCGAATCAAAACTAAGATGCACTAAGGTGCATCAGTCCGATGGAATTCTCAGTCATATCTTGAGATCCAGATTGATGTTGAGAAAATACTACTCTAAGGAGTAGTCAGTATGCAAACATTGGAGATCACTCTGAAATAAAAAGGGGAAGAGATGATTGCAAATATGCTCCCTTTGCCATTGATGTCAAAGGGGGAGAAAAGTCATGTGAAAAACTTGGAAGTAAGTAGTTCTTGGTGAAAGGGGGAGTAGTGAAGAAAGTGGTTGCAGGTGTGACAAGAGAAAGGGGGAGAAGTTCTTGTCTTGATGGTTGAATCAGTTTTTCACATCATATGTTGCCATCAATGACAAAGGGGGAGATTGTTGCAAATATGTGCCTAATGTGTTGTCATTGATGCCACCATATCTTTCTGTTAGAAATAGTGAAGACAGTGCAGATGAGTGATTAGTATTTCCAGTAAGGTGAAGATTAGAGTATGCGGATTAAAGGGTTTGTATAGGGTTGTCTATTGTTGCTCCGAATGAGATTTGAGAGGTCCGCATGAAGATTTGGCGAAGTTGTGGCCCTTTGAGTAGAACAGGTTTCTGCAGTTGTTATGTAATGACAGAGTGACAAGAAGCTGGTCCGGATTAGTCCGATATGAGCATATTATGATCTGCGGATCTAGAGGCATGTCTGGGATGTTGGTGTGTTCCCTCAACTTGAGTGGTTCGTGGTTTGGAGGTCCGGAAGCAATCTTTCTAGTATGACAGTCATGGCAGTGTGTGTTCTTGAGGTTCTGTGTGAAGATGCAAGTGATTCTAGTGATGCGAAGTGGTGTGGTTGTTCCTGTTGACTTAATTTAGCTTATGGTGGTCTCTAGATCGTGTGGTTGTTGTGTTGGTGGTCTGCATTGACAAAGGAGCTCGTGATTGAAGTTTTCCTCTTGGTTGTTGTTCTTCCCAGTCTTGGCTGATCAGATGTTCGTAGCATGTTGTGGATGATCTAAAGATCATTTTATGAAGCATGGCGTGTTAATAAAGGAAGATTCAAGTCTCAGCTATGATTGGCCGACAGTGTAAAGATCTGCATTAAGTTTGGCCGACCTTGTTGATCATTCCAAGATAGATGAAGTGTATAAATACTTGTTGAAGAGTTGTTAAACATTATCCTTGAGAAAAACAGATTAAATTTGAATACAGGATCAGAAGTAGAGTAGAGAAGAAAAGGAGCAAGAATAGTGTAGAGTGTGAAGTTAGTAAAGAAGAATTTGGAGCAAAGCAGAAGTTTTTAAGAATTCATTGAAACTAAACCAGGCATGAAGTAGATGCTATTTCTTAGTTAATCCGTTCTATTCTAAATAAATTATGTAGGCAGTGAGCCTCCCTTTTTGAGCAGTGAGCTCTGGGCAGTGCGCCCGAAGGCATGTGCCTTCTATTTTTCTAAAGTACTTTTAACAGGGTACAAATCTTTGTGGGTTAACCACCACCGTGGTATTTTCCACGTCAAAATCTTGGTGTCAAGTATGTTGATTATGTTTCTGCTCTTATGTTGTTGATCTATGCTTTCATGTTTACATCATTAATCTGGTAGTAAGATGATAAAGGAGGTTAAAAGAAGAAAAAGTTTGTATTGTGTGACAACTGATTCACCCCCCCTCTCAGTTGCCTGGCCTAATTACAACAATTGGTATCAGAGCCAAGGTTCTGGGTTTGAATCTCCCCTGCGAGTGACACGGGCTCCCACGAGTGACACTGGGGGGATTGTTGGCAGTGAACCAGCATCTCTTGCAGGATTCATGACATGGCTTAATCGCCTCCCGTGGATTCATTAACTCTGGCAGTTGTATTCGGCATTAACAGGTCGACCTTTTGATGGAATGACAATCGTGGGACAACAGTTAGCATCTTCCATGGGAGTTACACTTGCCTATTTTAGGCTATTGTGGTGGACTCTTCCCATTGGTCGTATTTTCCACCTCTCCCCTCTCTCATATTTTATATATACTCACCTCCTAGCTAGTCTTGGGTACATTATATTATGTATCTTTGGATTTTACATTCTCTTAATGCTATTTTGATTCTAGAACATTTGCATTACTCTCATGTAGACTGACTTTATGCTGCTATTTTGATTTTGTATCATTTGCATTCATAGTTTAATATCTATTCATTTGTACTAGTTTTCTGGGTTATTCATCTTTTCAAATTGGTATAAGAGCTATTCTAGTGTAGAACATATTTTAGTTTCCTTATTTGAGAGATTGGGGAGGGGATAATAAGTTTCTATGCAAATTTTTTGAAAACCTAGTATGTTCTTCTCTTGCATCTTCGGATGATCTTGAGAATCAGAAAAGTTTGAAAGAAAAATTTTAACCTCTAGGGTTTTGTACTTGCATCTTTTGAAATCTAGGTGTTTGCAACAGTTTGGTAATCCTAGGATCTTTTTCAGTCATTCTATAGTGTCCAAAAGGCTCAAGAAAGTCAGATTAGACTTTTGTTTCACCAAAATTAGAGATCAGAAACTCAAGTTGCAAATAAGGGTTTAAAGAGTGGTTCTAGCATGCTGCTCAAATTTGGGGTATATTGAAGCTAAACGAACCTTTCCATTGTGTCCAGAAGACCCAAAAACCCCATTTTCATATAAAGTTTGTCCAGATCAGACATCAAGAGCTTCAAAGGATTTTTTCCTTTTATGACAGTCATATAACCATGAATAGTGTTTTAGGTCATGAATAGTGTTTCAGGCCATGAATAGTGTTTTCAAGTTGTGAACAGCATTTCTAGGCAATGAATAGTGATTTTAGACTATGAACAGTGTTTTTAGCCTTTACTCCTCACCATTGGAGTTCTCATTATGCACCCAAACTTTGGAAGGCTCGTTCTAAACCATACAGAGGCCTTTTTTAGTACATTTTTTTTGGATATAATTTCATGCTCTACATTGTGGTAAAGTTGGTTTTCTGATTTGACACTTAAATGTTTTAGAAATTGTAGATTCTTATAGATTTTGCTGTGTAGTCCTTGTTTTGAGACATTCTGGGAGCCATAACTTGTGCAAATGGACTCCTTTTTGGGTGCTATTTTTTCAGAGTTTATACTTTTATATGGATTCCACATTGGTACTCTAAAATTGATCTCATATTGTACTTGAGTTGTAGTTTCAGTGTTTTGGCCATTTTGGGCCTTGTAAAAGTTCGAAAATCTGAGATTTGCATTGTAAATCACACTAATTATAAAGTTCCAACATTGTAATTTCTAGGTGGGGTCATTTCAATACTAGTGAAAAGGGAGGGTGTACTTGAGTTCTCTTCTTCTCAGTACTTCATTTCTACATTCTCTGCATCATGGATCAAACAACAATACCCATCTTAACTCCTTACAACTACTTTAAGTGGAAATCACACATGACAATCTACTTAAGGAAAGCTAGTTTGCATAGGATAACAATGGGATTGGAAATTGAACCTGCTAGAAATGAAGATAAGACTAAGTGGTTTAACAAATGTGATGAAGCCTATGGAACTTTGTGTTGGTATGTTTCTCCTTATTTGCTCTTTCATGTTGAATCTTTGAATTCACCAAATAAAATCTGGACAAAATTGTTGGCAATATGTATTGTCATTGATGTCAACATAGCATATGGAAGTGAATAGACATACTTGTACATAGAAAGAGTCAGTTAGCATGGTTAAGGAAAACTAATTAGGGAGAAGAGAGAACAGTCTAAGAATGATAAAGTGACCAAGTTTTGTGTTTGAGCATGATGCAAAGGTAAAATCTCATATCTTTGCATGTTTCTAGTATTCGCACATATATATCTAATCAGTTGGGTGTACCACACTTAATGAAAAAAAAACAAAAATCTCACTAAGGCATTCACAATGCACATCCTAAGGCAGAGTCATCTTAAGTTGGTCTACATTTCTCTGTAGAAAATGTTTTATCTTGCGATTATGAAGACAACCTTACTAAGGTATTGAAATGATAAATCCAAGTTTTCAAGTCCTCATATCATTTGTATGGAAAGTTATAAAGAACAAAGCATCGACCATCACTTAGACAAAAGCAATGCAAACTATTCTGGAGCCCATCTGCACAGGGTTAAGTTTTGTGGAGGATGAAACATGTATAGTTCAATCATTAGAGGGTGTGCGGAGACACTACATGTTCCAAGGGATATCAGGTATGATCCGCATGCAGACCAATTTCATTTTCGGTACTGCATCAAGCTATGATGTCTGCAAGTAAAGTATTGAGCATAACTCTCCTCTAGACTCTTGGTTATTCATGTCAAACTTTTAAATTCCTCTCGAATCATCAAATAAATAGATGGCCTAAATTTCTTGTTGTTTTCACAAGATTTCAGTTTTGTTGTGTTTGTCCCATTATAAAATTACTGAAATCTGATTTTCATGAGATTATTTCAGAATTTTGCAGCCATGAGATTGATCTTTTTGTTTTTAGCTCTTTGTGTGAGGATGACAAAATAGTTTAGTTGAAAAGAACAAGTGTTTCAACTAATTCTGCTCTTTTGGATGGTGAAAATCAGGTGATTCATGGTTGTTCGTAATTGCTTTCAGCTTGTGTTCAAGCTGATTTATGTTCTTCCTTGGAGGAACACTTCAGATTTTGGTTCCCAGTAGTAGTTTCAGGTTTGATAAATTGTATTGATGACTTGTTGGAGGATGCTAACTCTTGCACTTTCAGGGTTAGTGATGTTATAGATGTTTGGGTTCCAAAAAGATTTGTGTTTGATATAATGTTTCAAAGTTGTAAGCAGAGTTCCAACTATGTAGTCTACAGTTACATCATAGTAGTGCAGCAGAAGTGGTGTGGAACATTCTTAAGATTGGTTTGGGATCCGAGTATAGTATTGCCAATCGTCCATGGATTTCTGTTGGATAACATGTATTGCTTAAGGACAAGCAATCTTGAGCGGGGAGGACTGTAATGTTTCTTTTTTTGGTGCATAGATTTTTCTGCCTATTATGCTTGTTCTTAGTCTTCCGGAGGCTATCCAACATGTTTGAGAGGACTCCAATGTTCTTAGAGTAGTCATGGTTCAGTCTGCAGATCAGTTATATGGTTTCCCTTGTGTTAATGGACTAATTCTCTATGGCATTGAGTTCAGTTGATGTTTAGGTTCACAATGATGCTTTCTGATGTTTGTTCGGGCTTATGGATTGCTCTCCAAGATTCTTGGAGGAGCAGTCTATTTTTGGAAAGTCTCCCGGAAGGCATCGTTGCGCTTCCCAAACCTTACAGAGCATAATGGTTCAATTTATTTGGCAGTTGGGTGAAGTTTGGGATTTTCCCCAAAATGGTGTTATTTAATGAGCTATTTTAATTATTATTTTCACTTAAGCTCCAAGGGATGAAAATAATTAATAAATACCTAAGTGTTATAGCTCATTGGAAAGGTTTTTAAATGTTCTAAATGATGGACACTTAAAAGGGAACCTCACACTTGATATTTTATTATTATTTCAAAAAAGTTTTTTGGAGAGGAGAAATATGAAGAGTTAAAAGGAAAATAATAATATATTCCTCTCAAAAAACTTTAAAAGGGGAATGGGAGTTCATTTGAAAGGTTATGCTTTGGAACTGATTTTGTTTTATAGATGAATTGAACCTGTGAGTTCTTCTATATTCTCTTGAGGACGAAAACTCTCTTGTAGAATGCTCTTGAGGACGAAAACCCTCTGGAGGTTGGGTGTGGTTTCAATACAGGAATCACCAATAGGCTGAAGCAGATTTGGAGATTTCATGAAGATTGTTGTTGGACTGATTTTAGATGTGATTTCATTTATATGTTTGTGGATTTTATTGAGTTTTGTTGTTGTATAGTGTTGGGTCGTACATGTGCAAGTCTGGGTGATTTTGATGAAGAAAATTATTATGATTGCCACGATTCACAAATCTGATTGGGAATTCATTTGTTGTGTTAAGACTTTCCATTGAGATTGATTTTTATTAATTTTGGGCTGTAATGAAATGTTTTGTACCTCCATGGTGTTGTACATGCCTGCTGGGATAATTTTCTTGCAAACAATAATATGTCTATAATCCTTGCAAAGTATGTTAGGGATTCCATTGTCATCCCTTGGCGCTCCTTTCAAGATAGTTTTGATGAAGTTTGATTAAGATTTGTGACTGTTGTTTGTATTTCTTTCGTTCCATGGCCGTACCAATCCATATGGTGATTTGTACTTAAAAAAAAATGCTTGCATCTTTGGTTGTTGTGCTTATTGGGAGTTGATCTTCATGTCTAGGCATCCCCTTTGAGCTTGATTTTAGGATGTTCTGGGTGGTTTATGAGAAGTTGTGATCAGTTGCATGCCATAACAGGGCTGTATGAACCTGAGTAGGAAGTGATTTGATTTCTAAAACTGTCTGTGTTCTTTTTGTGCCAGTTTTGGCATTCATTATTATTGTTGAGTGGTTATAATCAGTTCAAGGGCATGTGGATAAAGAACATTGTTATATTCATGCATTTATGAGAAATGGGATATGCTCATGATGTCATACAACGAGAGTATTATCATTGTAGAATGCAGTGATGACTAGAGCAGATGTTAATAGGCGATGTTTTGGGCTTTATTACAGTGTTTATGTGAGCTGAAATAATAGTCTATGGCTGGTTGGTTCTTCATTGTTTTGGTGTATATAATCTATGACATGGGCTACCGTACCAAGAAGAGGACAGTCTAAAAATAGATATATAGTGGAACAACAGTGAATCATCCTTGTTTATCATCATTTGGCATTGAGATATTAAGCATAATAACACTCTTTATGTTGTAGGGTTTATGTGTGATGCAGAGTCTCATAGAAATTGTTATCATGTTCTAAATATACTTATTTTGATTATCGTATACAACTGATAACATTGTATTCTTTCTTTACCTTGCAAAACACATAATGACCCCTGGATGGTTCAACCGCCAGTGTGGAGCAAATGAATCCTTCTTTCATGTTTAATCTACCCACTGAATAAGTGGCGAATTCCCATTGCATAAGTGGATGCCTTCTCATAGCAGATGAATGTATTTTCATATTGTATAATGCTTTAGCTTTGTAAGCTAAGACATTACGCTCTCACCTCGCTCGATTTGGGAACTTGGTGATCAGAAGTGTGGAGGCAATTTACTGTTCATGCATGATTGTGCTAACATTGTATTACCCTTGTTAACATTTTGTAAAAAATTTGGGGTAGCTTATTACACAGAACCCCTTTGGCCCATGTGGGCTCATCTTGTCCCCCCTGGGTGGCGTACCTAGTAGAGGGCCCTCTCACCATTCCCCCTTTGCAATTCTCCCTTCTCCTATCATGGTGAAGGTATTGTTGTGATGTTCACAACACGCCCCATTTTACTCCTTAGCAAAATGAGGACCCCTGCTGTGGCTGTTGCTTTTTCTTTTGTGTGTGTTGTTTTGCTTGGTGGTAAAGGGAAAAGAGAGTCAAAATTCGCAAACTTTGTTAAAAATAGAGAAAAATGCATTTTCAGTACTAGTGCATGATATAGTTGGATTCCTTATAAAAAATGAGCTAGGGTTGCTTTTTGAACCATTTTAAAATTCACCATATTTTGCAAGTTATGATTATTTTGGTAAAATGTACATTCAGGTTTGTATGTTGCATGAACAGTGCCCCTTGTATATCGCTGTGCATATACAAAGTCGTTTGTATATGCAGGGTTTGTTTTATACTTAGTCGCTTTTGCAATCGGGTTCATGTACATTGTTATTTGCATGCTAGGTCGTTTGTATGTTGCATATACAATCCCTTTTGTATATCGCTTTCATATACAATGTTAATTGCATGTCCTTTATCTTGTATGCATTTGGTAAAAGTTTTGAAGTATGTACATACAAGATGGACCCGAAGTGGTTTTAGAGTTAGAATGAATGAGGGTTTGAATTCCGTTGTATGTATCTCACGTTGTATATTTTGGTAGGTCGAAACATACAAGGCAAATGTACAATACACTTTATACGTGGCGCAGAATTCAAATATTAAGAAAAGAGGTTTTATGGTTGTATTTCCGCCGGCTTGTATGTTTAAGTAGCATACAAATATATAATGCACTTATGCATTTCGCGACGCGCAAAGGAAGTTAAGAGGAGTTAAATCGTTGCATATCCGGGTTGTATATTCAAATATACATTGCAAAATGCATTGCTTTACATACAAGTCGGATTCAAAACAAAGGTCCAAAATAGAAAATTCATTGTATATCGGAAGATACAAAGTAATATATACAATGGCAAACCTGAAAAAGTTATTATACAATGTTTAAACATTGTATATTTGGCGCGATGTATATTTCATACATACATTATAACATACAACAAAAATATGCATCGCGCGGAATCCAAAGGGTTGCGAATTATGGTTAATTCATTGTATATTCCGTGGTTTGTATGTTTTGGAACATACATCGCTGATATACGAGCCGGAATCCGAAGGCGGATTTAAATCTAATTAAACCAATGTATCACGTCCAAGATGTATGTCAAAATATACATTGCTCAACATACATCATAATATACATTGCGGAACTCAGAGGCAAACTAAAGGTGGTTAATTCGTTGTATATATATCCGATTGTATATTGGAAGGTACAAACGCAACATACAATGGAATGTACAAGCGCGGACCCGAAGGGAGTATTAAAATTGGTGAAATCGTTGTATATATGCGCACTTGTCTGTTTGAGAGGCATACAATGTGGAATCCAAAAAGATTAAAATCGAGTTGAGCCCTTGTATGTATATCCAAATGTATATCTAAAACATACAAGGCACCACATGCAGTGCGGAATCAAAAGGAAAGTAAAATGTGGTTAACTGCTTGTATCACGTCCGAATTGAATATCTAAGGGATGCAACGCATTTATACATTGAGCGGAATTGAAAAATCATAAATTGGAATTAAGGGCTTGTATATTTTGATGTTTGTATATTTTGATATACAGCCCGATATACATTGCAAACATACAACGCGAACTTTAAGGAGTTATCAAACAATATTAATTCGTTGTATAAGTTCTGGTTTGTATATTTCGAAACATACATTTCACCTTATACATACAAGCCGGATTCGAAATAAAAGTCCAAAAAAGGAAAATCGTTGTATGTATCAGATTTATATTTTATCAAACATACATTGCACTTATACAAGTACCGGAACCGAAAGTTTATCAAACAGGGTTAAATCCATGTATGTTTTAAACAGTGCATATCGGAGGATACAATATAATATACATACAACACGGAACCCAAAAGGGATTAGAATCCGATTAAAACGTTGTATCATGTCTGGCTTGTATAGCGGCTTATACATCGATTTAAACGAGGAAATGAGCGGGAAAGAGCAATAGGAATTTTGAGGCCCGAATGCATTTTTTTGGTCAACGATAGTTGACCCAACTTTTCTAAGCACTATATATGCATTTTTGACCTGCGTTTTTTATAGATTCGAGGCCCGATGGATGCATTCACGCAGTCACGACTAGATTTGGCAGTTGTTTTCCTTCCTGCAGGTTTATTAAATGATGATACTTATTGCTTATCTGTTTTTGCAAGTTTGCAGTTGAAGAGGGAGCTGAAACTTAATGGCAGTGACATCACGGAGGAGGAAATCAGATCTCAGGAGCAGAGGAAGATAAGGATGAAGGGCGAGGAAGTCAAGGGTCTTCACTGATGAAGACAAAATGCAGCTAAAGACATTATTGCAGCAGACCACAGAAGTTATTATTGAGCTGCTAGGGTTTCCAGAAGGGCATATTTCGCCCAGATTTGATGTATGCTCAGAGATATTTTGGGAGATTTGATCTCCAACATTTATTGTTGTAACCAGGGTTTAAACTAGAGGTTTCGACCTGTATTGAGGATAATCAAAGTCTATATATTGTGCCTCTATGCACTGTAAAACTTTACACAGGGGCTACATAGAAATTTGTAGCAGCAAGAATTTGTAAAAATAGCATTTTAGTTTAGTTTAGAAGTAGAAGAAGGAGGTTGCCTGTGTTTGCAATAAGGAATGCGTGAAACATCTAGCTTCCTTACTATATCTATAAAGCTTGTAAGTTTTCTGTAGTTTGGTCAATGAAGCTACGAGTCATTCAGACATTGTAAATCTTATATGACTGTCTATTTCTAATACAATTGAATCTGGAATTCTGCATCTATCTTCTGAGTGTTTTCCTGCTCTTCTTTGTGTTTGAAAACATTTTCTCTTAGAGCTTGCAATCTTAGGTGTATGTGAAAATGCTCAGAATATACATTTAAGGTTTTGTCTGTGGATTTGATCAAATTGCTGTATTATTTATAAAGTGCATAACAGAACAACTAGATCCTTTAGTAGATTTGAATGAAGTTTAGATTAGATCTCTCTAACTTTTCCCAACCCATATGAAAATACTTAGCTTAAAACGTAGAAATTTGAAGGAAATTTGTCTCATATTTGAAAGAAGCATGCATAACAGAGTTAAAAGTAGACAATTTTCATAAATATTTAAGAGGAGAAAGCTACAATAATCCGAGAAGACTATTTAAAGTTTCGTAGCACAAGTATAAGTTTATGCAAAAAGAATGAACAACATATTGACATTTATTAATCTTTTGCATAGTTTGAGTCCAGTAAGCCAACAAGAAACCCTAAACTACGTAAGGCCCCTTGAACATTACAACTTCACATTGACTAACTGAATTTGCCCAACAGGTCAACACCTGACCATATTAAACTTGGGATTAAGTGAATCTTAACCAATTCCTTCATATCTTTCAAGTCAGTTTTGGTTCATTTTATGTGAATTTTAACTAATTGTTATGATTGCATCAAAACCATCATCAACAGTTTTCTGGCGCTAGAAGGAGGGCCTGACTTGAGTTAGGGTTTGTTTCAATAAAAACTGGCTAATAACAGTTATAGAGTGACCAGGTCTAGATCTGGTTCAGGGGATATTTTTGTGCAACTACTTGATACAAGGCGAAGTAAGAGCCCTTTGATTTGGAATCCTAAAATATCGCAAGCAGGGAGTTCATCTGGAACACCTCCTAGGTCACCTTTTAACATCTGTGACATTGTGAGTCCTGACAGATCTTTATTTAGATCTTTAAATCTTGGTTCAGGTCCTCCTAGGGATCCTACCCCACTGATAAATCCAGGTATTCCTACAGATTCAGGTCAAGCTCAAGCACCCACAATGGCATATTTCAATGTCCAGTCTCCCATACACTTCAATGATTACAATGAAATGCCCAAAAATCTGGAAAAGATGTCCTAAATATTAGTTACACCAAGACCCAGAAGACCACATTAGAATATTCAAGGAAGCATGCTTTAGGGCTAGATTAGAGCACGAGGACATTGTGTGTAGATTGTTTCCCTACACCTTTAATGAACAAGCCTCTAACTGGTATGTAAACCTACCCAATGGCTATATTTCTTCCTGGTCACTTATGGAGGAAGCATTTATGTCTAGATTTAGAGGACCCATTGATCCTTGCATCTTGTATCATAAATTGGCTACTATAAAATGAGGTGAGGGAGAGTTGATTGATAATTTCAATGACAGATTTCAAAAGGCCTACTCTAGGCTAGTAGCCCCTTACACCGTGGATGATGATACCTTGTTGGCTATGTACTATGCAGCCTTAGATCCTTTAACTGCCATGTTTGTCAAAAGAAAACCTGACATAGATTCAATATCCAAAGCCTATAAAGAGGCAGCCTCAGTAAATCAAGAGATGAGGCACACAACTTGTAGCCCATTTGTTAATGGAGGAAATTTTGGGATGCAGAATCAGGCACAACCTTGGAATGGAGTCCCTATGCATCACACTCCATTACTAAATCCGGTTCCTTCTTACACACCTATGTATAGTCCTACCCCGATCCAAGCCATAGCTCCTTACACAAGTAACACTTCTAATAACAGTCAAAATAATGGTCAGCCTTTCTTCCAACCTCCTAGGGATACAACTGTGGGAAAAGCACAGGAGGAAAGGAAAGAAATCAAAGAGATCACTGCACATTTGAAAAGATTGACCACTGAAGTAACACAACTAAGAAATGAGAACCTCTATGGGAGAGGTAACCAGGGATACAATCAAAATCAGAATTATAACCAGGGCCAAAATCAAAACTATAGTCAAATCAAAATCAACATTACAATCAGAACTATAATCAGAGCCATACCCAAAATAATAGCCAGGGCCAATGTTCAAATCAGAGTCAAAACTATAATCAGCATCAAGGTCATAACCAAGGGCAACCAATGCAAAATAGAGGGCCAGTGATAGACAATAGGGCCTGGGGTAATAATAACAAAAATCAGAATCAGCCTAGGCCATCCAAAACATGGAACACAAGACCAAACAATGGTACTCTAGCTTCTCCTTTTGAGAATATAAATAATCATGATGCAAAACAAATGACTGGCATCCAAATGGCCAATACATCACTGAAAAACTGGTGCAGATTCCACAATACCAATGCCCATGCTGAGCTTGACTGTCCACAGTTTCATTTAGCAGCCAGCATATTTAATATAGAGGTGCAGCCTCCTACTTCTGAGTTTCTTATTCCCAAGGGTAATGAGGTAGTACCCTCAGGGTATGATACAGCTTTAGTTTTAGAAACCTTTACCTTTGCAACTACAGAGGAGAAGGAAGATGAACTGTTGGAGGATGAACCATACTTTTGTGAAAATCTTTATCCTGAATCAGCCTTTGTGTTAAATGCTTTTCAGTTTCCTTTTGAAACTGAAAATGAGGTATTAACTGAAACAGAAGAGGTGCGGGCCTTTCGACAGACAAATAAAAACCACACCTACAATTTAAGGAACAACACTAGGCCGAGAGGACCTTTTACCACTTCCATTCCTCCTAACAACTTCAATACACCCCCAGATCAGAATGCTAGCAACAATCCTGCCATTCTTAAGGCTAATGCAAACAGTGGAACAACGTTAGAAAAGGCCCAAACAAGTAAAACTGAAACAGTAGAAACAACAAGGTTAATGAGTTAATTGTCAGAAGAAATAAAGAAAATTAAGGTCAGTATACCTTTGAATGAATTATTGAAAACTCCAGGGATCAGGAATGCTTTTATAAAATCTCTGGATGCATCCATAACAGATGGGGTTGCTACTGATATAACTGTTCCTAATAGAGATTCACCGCCTAAAGAGAAAAGTAAGAAAGTTGAGCAGCCTTCCAATACAAATATAGTAATGTATGCTGATAAAAAGGATGCTCCCCCTTTCTTGATAACTGTTAGATTGTGTGGGAAGAATATACACAACTGCATGGTAGACTCTGGTGCCTCAGCCAACGTAATGCCCTTAGGAATATGCAAAACTCTCGGGCTGACTCCCACCAAATCTGCTAAGGTTGTCACACAGTTAGATAAGACTGAGGTTAGTGTGATAGGAGAACTCATGAACATTCAAATGCAATTAGCTTCAGACCCTAGGGTAAGCCAATTCATTGACATTCAAATAGTGGATATACCCGTGAATTATGGAATGTTGTTAAGTAGGGATTGGTCCAAGACATTAAACGGATATATGGCCACAGACTTTTCACATATGTGGCTTCCTTGGAGAGGCGTCCCAAACCAGATTAGAATAGAGGCAGAACCCAGGATGAAACACATGATAACAGAGTATAATCGAACGAATGAAATATTATATGTTGATGTTGAACTTGGTGTTTATAAAATTACTAACAATGGGGTGCAAATTGAAGAGATCATGATGTTAAACATTAGAGAAAAATGTGTCAGCAAGGAAACAGCATTATTCATTGAGTCTGATGGAAATTCTTCAGATGAAGAAAACAGTGCAATGGAAAAATTTGGTCATGCCATTAGACAAGAGGTGGAAGAGTGCATTAAACAAAAGCTGCCGGTCCAATGTAAATTGTATAAAAACAGATGTAGGGTCCATGATAGGCCACACTCTGAGGAGAGTTGTGGAATGTGCAAAGACATCATTGAATATGAATACAAAAAATGCATAAAGAGGGTAGAGTCACAAGAGGAAAATGAGAATCCTAATCAACCACAGAAATACTTTCAGAGTAATGTAGATGCTCTGATTTTAAATTTAGAAGAGGGATTAAAGGACAAGGGTAGTTGTCTTTCTGATTTGCAAGCTAAAAATACACATATGCAAGTTAACCAAACACAAATACCCATGAATAAATATACCAGCACCTCACAAGTAGTGGAGAGACAAAGCATGCCAGGGTAAAAGGTCAGAAAAGTAAAGATGGCATATGGACACTAAAATGTGACGGGTCCAAGTCAAAGCAGGGTGCGAGTGCAGGTGTTGAACTCATAGATCCTCAGGGTAAGTCATACCTAGCAGCATATAGACTGCAGTTTTCTTGTACTAACAATACTGCTGAGTATGAGGCCTTAATTTTGGGACTTGTCACGGCCGTTAAGAAAAAGGTGAAGACGATTAAGGTATTTTCAGATTCTGAACTAGTAGTCAGACAAGTAAGGAAACTATATGCCTGCAATTACAAGAAAATGATTTGTTACAGACATAGAGTATGGAGTTTAATAGATTTATTTGATGTTTTCAACATAGAGCACATCCCTAGAGAATTAAACCGCAGGCCAGATGCACTAGCAGTTGCAGCTAGCACATTAGAACCCTTGACACTGTCAGGATTGAGACGATTTGTTGTTGAATTAGTTAATGTTCCCAGTATCCCAGACAACGTTACACATTTTCAGGTATTTGGAGGGGATCAGCAAATTATTGACTTCCTGACCTGCGATGAGGTATTTGAGGCTCAAATCATTGATGAACAAGAAAGGCCTAAGGTAACATGGGACGAAGAAGATATAATCAACTTGAAGAGCAACTTCTTACCCAAAGGGGTAATTGAACTAGAACATATTTTTGACTTCGATGGAATAATAATACAGAAAGATTTACCCAAAACAGAAGGGGGTAAGTGTGATTTACACAAATTAGGGACAGAGCAAAATCCACAAAATGTGCCAATTGAAAAAGCTTGCTCTGAGAAAATTAGAAATGAAATTTTAGACATTCTGAAAGAATACAAACACATAATAGCATGGACATATGAAGATTTGAAAACCTATGATATGCCCATCATAACTCACGTAATACCTTTGAGACCAGAGGTTAAACCATTCAGATAGAAACAAAGGCCTGTGAACGCCATTCTAGAGCCTTTAATCTTCGAAGAAGTAAAGAAATTGCTGTCTGCTAGAATAATTTTCCCAGTCAAACATTCAGTCTGGGTAGCTAACCTAGTACCAGTAAGGAAGAAAAATGGAGACATCAGATTATGCGTAGATTTTAGGAATTTGAACAAAGCATTCGAAAAGGATAATTATCCTCTGCCTCCTATAGACGAAGTGCTGCAAGCAGTAAATGGGGCAAAGATGATGTCTTTTCTAGATGGTTTCTCGGGCTATAACCAGGGTTTAATAGATAGGGATGACAGATTAAAAACCACCTTCACTTGTAAATGGGGAAATTATGCATATAGGAGAATGCCTTTTGGTCTGATCAATGTAGGTGCCACTTTTCAGAGAGCCATGGACATTGCTTTCTCTGGATTATTAGGTAAGTGCATTGTTGTGTATATGGATGATTTGACTGTGTATTCCAAGGATACATCCACTCACGCTGAAGATCTCAGGAAAATACTTAAGCGATGTGAGAGGTATGGAATTTCCCTTAATCCTAAAAAATGTTCATTTGGAGTTACTGAAGGTAAATTACTAGGGCATGTCCTTTCTGAGGATGGAATATCGATTGACCCAGGTAGAATAGAATCAATAAAAAGTTTGCAAATACCAAACAGTAGGAAAGAGTTAAAATCATTTTTTGGTAAGATTAACTTTGTTCGGAAGTTCATCACGGGTTTTGCAGAAATCATGTAGCCGCTAAGCGCCATGTTAAAGAAAGATGCGCAGATGGAGTGGACGCCTGTGGCTAAGGCTGCATTCGAAGATATCAAGGAGGCAATTTCTGATGCTCCTGTATTGGCAAGCTCAGACTACACCAAAACATTTTATATCTACTCCTTTGCATCCTCTCATTCAGTCGCGGCTGCCCTGATGCAAAAAGGTGAAGACAATGAGGAAAAACCCATTGCATTTATGAGCGCACCTCTGAAAGACGCACAATTAAGATATCTGGATACTGAAAGACAAGCATTTGCATTAATGAGAGCCGTGAAAAAATTCAGACATTACATTCTGCGCAGCCAAATCAAAGCTATAGTGCCAGACACAGCATTAAAGATGTTGCTGATGCAGAACGAACCTGGAGAAAAGAGAGCCAAGTGGATCACCACGCTGCAAGAATTCGACATGGAAATCATTCCCATGAAGCTGGTCAGAGGGCAGGCGTTGGTACAAACAATAGCAAATACATATCCAGATTTGATAAAATAGCAATATGTATTGAATTCCCAGAACGCATCAGACTGGTATGATGATTTAAGCACTTTTTTAATAGCTGGAAAGTACCCAAATAGGATGAAAACTTCTCAGAGAGAGCTTTGAAGATTAAAGCACATAAATATATGGTGCAAAGAGGTCTTCTATTCAGGAAGAACCATGATGGAATTTATTTGAGATGTCTAAATAGAGCCGAAGTGGATAAAGTGTTGATAGAACTGCATGACAAATACGGAACAGGTCATGGTTCCCATCTAGCTACAACACATAAAATATTGAGGGCGGGCTATTACTAGCCCATGATGTTCAAAGATACTGAGAGTCACATCAAAAGTTGCCACACCTATCAGACTGCAGCAGATAAGGGAAGAAATCAGGCCAACCCATTACAACCTGTGACTGAATCAAGACCATTTGCATAGTGGGGCCTGGATTTTATTGGAGTCATCAATCCTCCATCTTTTGTAGGACACAAGTTCATACTGATGGTGACCGACTACTGTATAAGGTGGACTGAGGCTGCATGCTGCAAATTCTCCACAACTGAGGTAGTTATCAAGTTTCTTGAAGAAAACATCATCACCAGGTTTGGAACTCCCTATTCATTAGTACGTGACAACGGCCCTGCTTTCTCTTCTTTAAAGTTTTCTAAATGGGCATTTGAATACGGGATTGTTTTAAAGTTTTCTTCAAATTATTACCCTCAAGGTAACGGATTAGCTGAGTCTACGAACAAAATTTTATTAGATATAATCACAAAGCTAATTGCAAAGAGTCCTAGAGAGTGGAATACCTTGTTAAAATATGCACTGTGGATAGATAGGACCAAGTTCAAAACAGCTTTAGGTAGTACACCTTATCATTTAGTTTATGGTACTGATCCCATACTTCCAGTAAATCTGATAATACCAATCTGGAAGTTTGCCAATGAGTATTTAGGCTTTGATAATCATAGAGAAGCCATGATAGTACAAATGTTACAATTAGATGAGAAAAAAGGTCAAGCCATCGAGAAATTTGCAAAACACCAGGCAGTAGTTAAGAGGTGGTTTGATAAGAGGGCAAGAGTTAAGACATTTAGGATATCAGACTTAGTGCTGTGCTAGGACAAAGCACATGAAAAGAAGGGGAGCCATGGAAAATTCGATAAACTATGGCTAGGTCCATTACAAGTCTCAGAAATAATAGGAGACAACACATTTAGACTCAAGACCTTGACAGGGGAAGATGTGCCATTACCAGTTAATGGCCAACATTTGAAACACTACTTCCAGGCCTGAGGTAAAGGGCAGTCCATTTTGTGTAATATAGTGTAGGTACTGTACAGTTTTCTTTGCTTTGTTTTCTGTTTTCTTTTTTGTAGGTTAGTTGTTTGTACAGTTGTCCTTTTGCTTTGTTTTCTGTTTCTTTTTATTTTTGTTTGTACATTTTGTTGTTTGTTTGTTGTCTCCTCAACAGGGATCTTTGTTTTACTTTAGAATATTAAGGAGCAAGCTAACAACCATTGAAAATAGTATAAAATTCAGAATATTCAAGTTAATCATTTGCAATTCATACATAACTTGTTGTGACTGTCATGAATGTAGAGAGTTGTTTAACTTCTGAAATTTAGTATTCAATAACAGTGATTGAGAGTTCGAAGAAAGTTTCTCACGATGACACACCTAAAATCCTTGGGTTTGTTGAACCTACCAGTGTAGATATTAGGTGAAAAATCCAAGGTCACCCTTGCTACCATTACAATTCTCAGCTTAATTTCAGCAAGTGCCCACTCCTTGCATCATAAAGTTACAAATTGCTATATCTTGTGAAAGTTCTATCAAGCATCAAAATCAATAAATCATAAAATATAAAATATAAAAATGAATAAAGCAGATTATACTAAAAATCTAGATTAAGCCATCTAAGTAACTCTACCGGGGCTATAGACGTTCGCTGGCAGTGGGGCTCTACTTAGGAGAATTGTAACGATAACCTTACCGGGGCTATAGACGCTCGCTGGCAGCAAGGCTCTATCCGGTTGGCTATGAGGGAATATCCTCAACTACGTAGGCTAATGTCAGTCACTGGTTTGTTCAACCGATCTTCAAGATGAGGATAATTAATCACGTGCACATACTTAAACTGAAAATAAAAATTCATGCACCCTTATTGAATACCTTAGGTCTCAAGTTGAATAATAATTTGCAGGAAGGATAGTTGCAAGTTATAGATTTATTTCACTTAGTTTCATTAATGCTTTGAATTTAATTGTTTTGTTTGATTGCTAGTTGTTGTGATATTCACAACACGCCCCATTTTACTCCTTAGCAAAATGAGGACCCCTGCTGTAGCTGTTGCTTTTTCTTTTGTGTGTGTTGTTTTGCTTGGTGGTAAAGGGAAAAGAGAGTCAAAATTCTCAAACTTTGTTAAAATAGAGAAAAATGCATTTTCAGTATCAGTGCATGATATGGTTGGATTCCTTGTAAAAAATGAGTTAGGGTTGCTTTTTGAACCATTTTAAAATTCGCCATATTTTGCAAGTTATGATCATTTTGGTAAAATGTACATTCAGGTTTGTATGTTGCATGAACAGTGCCCCTTGTATATCGCTGTGCATATACAAAGTCGTTTGTATATGCAAGGTTTGTTTTATACTTAGTCGCTTTTGCAATCGGGTTCATGTACATTGTTATTTGCATGTTGGGTCGTTTGTATGTTGCATATACAATCCCTTTTGTATATCGCTTTCATATACAATGTTAATTGCATGTCCTTTATCTTGTATGCATTTGGTAAAAGTTTTGAAGTATGTACATACAAGATGGACCCGAAGTGGTTTTAGAGTTAGAATGAATGAGGGTTTGAATTCCGTTGTATGTATCTCACGTTGTATATTTTGGCAGGTCGAAACATACAAGGCAAATGTACAATACACTTTATACGTGGCGTGGAATTCAAATATTATAAAAAGAGGTTTTATGGTTGTATTTCCGCCGGCTTGTATGTTTAAGTAGCATACAAATATACAATGCACTTATGCATTTTGTGGATGCGAAAAGGAAGTTAAGAGGAGTTAAATCGTTGCATATCTGGGTTGTATATTCAAATATACATTGCAAGATGCATTGCTTTGAATACAAGTCGGATTCAAAACAAAGGTCCAAAATAGAAAATTCATTGTATATCGGAAGATACAAAGCAATATATACAATGGCGAACCCAAAAAAGTTATTATACAATGTTTAAACATTGTATATTTGGCGCGATGCATATTTCATACATACATTATAACATACAACAAAAATATGCATCGCGCGGAATCCAAAGGGTTGCGAATTATGGTTAATTCATTGTATATTCCGTGGCTTGTATGTTTCGGAACATACATCGCTGATATACGAGCCGGAATCCGAAGGCGGATTTAAATCTGATTAAACCAATGTATCATGTCCAAGATGTATGTCGAAATATACATTGCTCAACATACATCGTAATATACATTGCAGAACTCAGAGGCAAATTAAAGGTGGTTAATTCGTTGTATATATATCCAATTGTATATTGGAAGGTACAAACGCAACATACAATGGAATGTACAAGCGCGGACCTGAAGGGAGTATTAAAATTGGTGAAATCGTTGTATATATGCGCGCTTGTCTGTTTGAGAGGCATACAATGTGGAATCCAAAAAGATTAAAATCGAGTTGAGCCCTTGTATGTATATCCGAATGTATATCTAAAACATACAAGGCACCACATGCAGTGCGGAATCAAAAGGAAAGTAAAATGCGGTTAAATGCTTGTATCACGTCCGAATTGAATATCTAAGGGATGCAACGCATTTATACATTGAGCGGAATTGAAAAATCATAAATTGGAATTAAGGGCTTGTATATTTTGATGTTTGTATATTTTGATATACAGCCCGATATACATTGCAAACATACAACGCGGACTTCAAGGAGTTATCAAACAATATTAATTCGTTGTATAAGTTCCGGCTTGTATATTTCGAAACATACATTTCACCTTATACATACACGCTGGATTCAAAATAAAAGTCCAAAAAAGGAAAATCGTTGTATGTATCGGACTTATATTTTATCAAACATACATTGCACTTATACAAGTACCGGAACTGAAAGTTTATCAAACGGGGTTAAATCCATGTATGTTTTAAACAGTGCATATCGGAGGATACAATATAATATACATACAACACGGAACCCAAAAGAGATTAGAATCCGATTAAAACGTTGTATCACGTCTGGCTTGTATAGCAGCTTATACATGGATTTAAACGAGGAAATGAGTGGGAAAAGATGAAGCGATAGGAATTTTGAGGCCAATTTTGGGGCCCAAATGCATATTTTTTGGTCAACGATAGTTGACCTAACTTTTCTAAGCACTGTATATGCATTTTTTACCCGCATTTTTTACAGATTCAGGGCCCGATGGATGCGTTCACACAGTCACGACTAGATTTGGTAGTTGTTTTCCTTCCTGTAGGTTTATTAAATGATGATACTTATTGCTTATCCATTTTTGCAGGATTGCAGTTGAAGAGGGAGCTGAAACTTAATGGCGGTGACATCACGGAGAAGGAAATTAGATCTCAGGAGCAGAAGAAGATAAGGATGGAGGGCGAGGAAGTCAAGGGTCTTCACTGATGAAGACAAAATGCAGCTGAAGACATTATTGCAGCAGACCACAGAAGTTATTATTGAGCTACTAGGGTTTCCAGAAGGGCATATTCCGCCCAGATTTGATGTATGCTCAGAGATATTTTGGGAGATTTGATCTCTAGCATTTATTGTTGTAACCAGGGTTTAAACTAGAGGTTTCGACCTGTATTGAGGACAATCAAAGTCTATATATTGTGCCTCTATGCACTGTAAAACTTTACACAGGGGCTACATTGAGATTTGTAGCAGCAAGAATTTGTAAAAATAGCATTTTAGTTTAGTTTAGAAGTAGAAGAAGGAGGTCGCCTGTGTCTGCAATAAGGAATGCATGGAACATCTAGCTTCCTTACTGTATATGTAAAGCTTGTAAGTTTTCTGTAGTTTGGTCAATGAAGCTAAGAGTCATTTAGACATTGTAAATCTTATATGACTGTCTATTTCTAATACAATTGAATCTGGAATTCTGCATCTATCTTCTGAGTGTTTTCCTGCTCTTCTTTGTGTTTGAAAACATTTTCTCTTAGAGCTTGCAATCTTAGGTGTATGTTTGTGAAAATGCTTATAATATACATTTAAGGTTTTGTCTGTGGATTTGATCAAATTGCTGTATTATTTATAAAGTGCATAACAGAACAACTAGATCCTTTGGTAGATTTGAATGAAGTTTAGATTAGATCTCTCTAACTTTTCCCAACCCAGCTGAAAATACTTAGCTTAAAACGTAGAAATTTGAACGAAATTTGTCTCATATTTGAAAGAAGCATGCATAACAGAGTTAAAAGTAGACAGTTTTCATAAATATTTAAGAGGAGAAAGCTGCAATAATCCGAGAAGACTATTTAAAGTTTTGCAGCACAAGTATAAGTTTATGCAAAAGGAATGAACAACATATTGACATTTATTAATCTTTTGCATAGTTTGAATCCAGTAAGCCAACAAGAAACCCTAAACTATGTGAGGCCCCTTGAACATTACAGCTTCACATCGACCAACTGAATTTGCCCAACAGGTCAAGACCTGACCATATTAAACTTGGGATTAAGTGAATCTTAACCGATTCCTTCATATCTTTCAAGTCAGTTTTGGTTCATTTTATGTGAATTTTAACTAATTGTTATGATTGCATCAAAACCATCATCAACAGGTATATGCAAGATGAACTAATCAAATTCACATCTACAAATAATCACATTAGTAATAATAATTTATGATAACAACAAGAATAAACCATATTTAAATTATACATTATACTCCCATATGAGTATCCTACCACAAGTAGATTAATGGACCTTTCCTCAATTTAATACCTTTTTTTATATCTCTTTCTTGCAAATTTGTATATCTGTTTTCTCTTGATTGAATATTATATTTATTCTTTAATCCCCTCACTGCTACCTTACCTCTCCATATATATATATATATATAAACACCCGTATGATGAGAGACATGTCTTTTCAAAGGATTATAACTCTTTATATATAGGGGTGCCTCTTCAAGGCTGATCACAGCGTTTTCAAAACCGATTACAGCCTTTAATACACTATTACAAAGTATTTATAAGCACTGCCTTTTTATTAATAATTGCTACCCCTTAATAATACTAATCACTTCCTCTATGATTAATCGTTGTTTACCATTTTCCTTAATACTAGTTGTTCTAAGGCAGATTTGTTGTCTTAGTGGTTGCTTCTTTAAATCGCATCACTTATAAATATTAGCCTTTTTCATCTGGATCAATCTGTATGATCTAATCACCGCTGCCTTAGTATTATATATATATATATATATATATATATATATATATATATATATATATATATATATATATATATATATATATATATATATTTAAACTGTTAATATTTATATTTATATTTATATAATATAATAATATATCTTTGTTAATTAAAATATATTATATTATATTTATATAATAATATTATTTATTAGATATTATATAGTAATAATATATGTTTATTTAAAAATTAATACATATGTAATTATCTCCATCATTCAAATTGACTAAACACCACATTTTACGGAAGCAATTTTACTGTCTTTTATCATGATGTTTATATCTTTAATTTAAACAATGCCTTAATATCGGGATATCACAGTCTGCCCTACCCAAGATTGCTTGTACTCAAGCAATTACTAGGATCCCTCATCAATCTCTTCGAAGAATTGTTGTTAATATTCTTATCTCAATCCAACTGGCAATTTGTCGTCCCATTCTTTTGGTTCATGTACTTGTATTTGCCCATATCTCTTAACATGAGTTGATAATTGGTAAGGTTCATAACTTAAGACAAATTTTCTCTCATTCTCCAAAAGACATCTTGACCTTCGACCTCAGAATTTGGTCTTTGTATGGAATGAGTTCTTTCATTACCTTGTACTTTTTAACGTCTACCTTCTGATGTGTTGAGACGAAGTCATGGTTTTGATTCAAAATGAATATTATTATGAACCTGCTTTAGTGAAGAGAAAATGATTATGATTCCATGAAAAGAGAATTTGTGACCAAAGAATACTTGGAAAGTCTAATGAAAGACAAATGTATAGGTAAGCATTTGTTTGATGTTTTGAATAGCTATGTGATGCAAGTATTATAGATAAAGATATGGTTTTTAGATAATGAAAACATTTTTAATGCAAAAGAAGATTTTGAGAGTATTGAGATTCCAAGATTCTGAATGAATGATGAAGTCGGAGAGCCGAATCTAATGATGTTGTAGAGAAAGTAGATTCAAGTAAGACTTTGATTATTTCACAAATCGTAGAAATGTTTAATAAATGATGATAAGATAGCGTGGAGACAATCTATGACAGATAAGTTGATTAGAAGAGAGAATATCCGTGTTGTTAAAGAGAGTATACGTGAGACATGGAGGATGAAACAAATCAGCAAGTGTATTAGAATTGAATGTAGTTGATGAAGGATGCAATCAAGAATTTGAATTTGATTTTTGTAATTGAATCCGCTTTGTCTGCTATGCGTTACTTATGTTTCATATGATTGTATTGCTCCCTTCTTTACTTTCCATGTTTTCTTTTACTTCATGTAATTTCTATATGTGTCTTACCTTAGTGTATTCTCCAATGGATGCTATACCATAATTTATCTTACCTTATTTCTTCAAATAGTCAACCACATGCCTCCTATAGTCCTCATAATGACCATATTTCTTACACTGGTGTCCTTTTTTTAATGCTTGTTTACGTTTCTAATTCCTTTTTATAAATCAACTCTAATCAAAGAACCTTAGTCACTTATTGTTCTCAAATTCTAAATTTTCAAAATTTTAACTATCTTTGATCCCCAAGCTGGCAGGATCAAAGCTCTAATACCACTTGTAATGTCCCCTTTTGGAATTCCCCTAAATCTTGCCCTAAAATCACAAGTTAAGGTTACAACTTACCAATTAAATGTTGTTATCAAGATAAATCCTAGTTTATATGTAATGTCCCTAATAGGAATTATACTAATTCTAACCTAAATTACCAATTTCCCAAGCAAATAGTGGATTTAGAGAGTACCTTGGCTTGATTTAATTCCTACAAACAAGTTAGAGATCAAGTACAATAATAATTTATCAAATAGAGTATCATGATTAAATATCAATAAGTCCATAGTGAATTAGTTAACCCAGTTATTAAACCTTACCTTGGGATGCTCAGTCATGGGGGAGCATGGAAGAGAGTGATTTGATGGGGTAACTTAGCCTCCCTAGGACCCTGGGCGGATATACCATCCCCCTAATCCTCATGTGGTGCATGCCATTCATATGAGGTGTCCTCTTCCTTATGTGGCGCATGTCATTCATATAAGGTATCTTCGACTTCATGTGGCGCATGCCATTCATATGAAGTTGCCTCGGCCTCATGTGGCACATGCCATTCATATGAGATCGCCTACCTAGTGAGGATCCGTTATCCCCTCATCTTGCCATCTTTTCTCATTTTCCCATGATTGATCTCCCTGTGTTGTTACACCATGATAAGAGAGAGAGGTTACAAAAGGTGTCCTGGTAGCCAAACTCTCTAAGCCCAAATGCAAGTACCCTTCTACTAAAAAACAGAACCCCTTTGATCCATGTGGGCTCATTTGTAATGTCCCCATTTTTGGGTTCTCTTGCTTTGCAGTTGGAGATGGCTTTCTAGGTTTGTGTCAGCTTGATCAGAAGGGTAATTTGATGTTACCAACGAGCTTAATTGGTTTAGAGGACTCATATGCCACTTTTTGGGGTGATTTCTAACTTCTGGTGTGCTCTCCAAGAATTTTGGAGAGGGGCGTCTATTTATAGTAAGTCGCTCGGTTGGCTCTATTTATCATTATTCTTCATCGAGATCACTCCAGTGCAGTTAGTTTTCAATTCCGAGACATTCTGACAGTTTCCGCAAAATGAGTGTATTAATGACTTTATTTTAATTATTTTACTAAGGTTGATAAATATTATTTAAAATATTTAAAAAGCATCTTAGTGTTATAGCTCATCGGAACCGGGATGAAATATTTTAAATTATGGATGCATTAAACAAGGACCTTGTGCGTCAAATTATCATTATTTTAATTAAAAGGTTTTTTCGAAGCTAAAATGGAGTTTTATTTAAAAAGTGAATTTTAAAATAGAAGCTTCTGGTGAGTTTGACAAAAAAATATAAAAAGGCATTTGAGGGGCTCATTTGGGATAGGAAGATTATTCTATTTCTTTGATCAAAACCCTTGTGGTTCTGGAAATTGAACTTGGTTCATCTCAACTTTCTTGAGGACGAAAACCCTCTTGGAGAAGACTAGCTACGGTAGTGAAAGATTTACTCTGGTTAGTATTTGTTGGTTCACAGTGCATTTAAAGATTTGGTTTGAGAACTACAGCTGAATGCGAAACTATTGAAGATTTTGGGAGAGATTTGGGACTGTCTTTCCTCTCATATACAGGTCGTACCATTTGTGAGGGTTATTGGGATCGATTTTGAGGAGTTTAGTTGCTGCTCTCTTTGCTATTGGGTTGCCATACATCTGCAGGGATTCCTTCTTGTTGAGTGAAGGGTTTAAGGGAGTTTTGGTGCTGATTGTTGCTGCAAAACAGTCCCAGTAGACGCAGTACAGCATAGGCATGGATATGGGTATTGTAGAAAATTAATCCTTCCCCTTTGTGGCTTGTTATCACTCAAAACTTGGGCCCCTGAAGGTTATTATTGAGCTGTTCATATTTGCGAAGTCATACCTCTTCATTTTTTAGAGTTTGGAGCACTTTTCTATGCTTTATATTGTTGGTCCTCCGTCAGCATCTGTATGAAGTTGTAAAACTCCATCTGGGTATGTCACTATAATTCATATTTTGGCTCATTGCTATCTGGGTATTGTTAGTTTGTTAATATATATTCTAGTTTTTCCTAGGTTTTCAATTTATGTTTCATTTCCTATATATTTCATGTCAAAACACACATGCAAGCAAAACCCATGAAACCTTAAATCATCAAACATAAAAAACACCAAAAAAAATAGAGCAAACAATACAGAGCAAAACATATACCAGGGGTGTATGTTACAGTAGTATCGGAGCAGTGTATCCTGCCATCCTGTGAGGTCAGACTAAGACATGCAGAGTATGCACTGAGACATGCAGCCTGGTTCACACTAGTATTATCTTAGACGGAACAGGTCACAATGAGATATTGAGGTTCCCCAGCATATAGAACCCTTTATAGGTGCAGTTTCCTTAGTTAGTAATCAACATTTTAGTAGCTAAAAGTTTGTTTAATGGTTGCAAATCATGAAGCCACTCACGAAAGAAGAAATTTTGAAGGAATACCTAGCAATGGGAGCAGAGTTTCATGCTTTAATCTCATTTTCAGAATTCATGGATGTTAGGGTAGGAGTAAAGCTTTACCATGCAAGTGAGGATCTTGATCAGCTAAAAGATGTTCTTCTCAGTACTTTGGAGGAAGTTGAGGGATGTTTATACATAGTGAAACAATCACCTTCTCGAGGAATGCAAAGAAATATGAAACCTTTGGTGACTTCCTTGGGTAAGAGAAAATTTTTGAGACATGAAGATAATGATGTAAGACTTCTTGTTGCTTCTTGTTTAAGTGAAATCATGAGAATTACAGCACCTACCACTCCATACAATGATAACACAATGAAAGATGTAATTCAACTAGTAGTGGATAGTTTTCGGGCTATTGACGATATAACATACTCTCAATTTTCTAGAAGGGTTGCTATACTTAAAACATTTGCAGAAATCAAATTGAGTAACCTTATGTTAGATTTAGGATTGCATGATTTGATCTACAACATGTTTCACCATTTCTTTACTTCTGTCAGGATAGAACATGATGATGTTATTGCAGCTATGCAAAACATTATGGTTTTGACTATTAATGAGAGTGAAGATGTGTCACGGTCTCTTTTTTATATCCTATCAGCTAACAAAAAGGGAATTCTTGGAATTCCATTTGTTAATGAGAGATTAGCTAGAAGGGTGATTGATCAATGTGAAAAAATATTGAAACCTTTCTTGGATAGTGAGAAGCAGGACAATGAAAAGAGGGTTATGGCTGAACATTTGGATAGATATGGGGCCTTGACTCATGAGGACTATGTGACAGGGCTTCAGGATGATTCTTTAGTTATGCATGTAGCTACTAAGGATGAGGATGTGTGCAACGAAAGTGACAAAACTGCAGCCTTAGATACACAATTAGAGTTTTCCAATGAAGCTGATAACACTAGTGAAAATGTTGGGATAGTTGAAATCATTGATATACCTTCAGATGATGGGCTTGTTGAAGACAAAGAGGATGAGGTCTTCAAATCAGCTAATGATGATGATTCTACATTAAATTTCAATGATGGTGATATAGGTGGTGTTCTTAATGTTGAGAACAAATCTGATTTCATATTGCATGTAGTTGATCCTGAGTAGAGACTTGATGGTCTTGTTGATTTAGATTCACAGTTCACTATTGAAGATGATAAGGAAGAGGCACAAGGGATTTGGGATAGCCTTGGAGTCATTGATGACAGGAATGAAGGTTCTGATTTTAGTATTCATCATAGCAGCAATTTATTTTATTTGCATGAACATGGTTGGAAAAAATCGTTTGTGGTGATTTCTAATAATCCATTGTTTGAGATGGGTGTTGATATGGTGTATGACAATCCACCTCTTGACTTGAATGTTGGGACTCTCATGATTGTAGCATTGCACTTGGTGAAAATAGCAAGGTATGGGATCCGGGAGAAGATTCAAAATCTGAGTTGGAGTGTGGTACTCAACTTGTTTTTTATTCTAGTTCACTTTATGAGGAGTTTGGTTACCCTCCTGGGAGACCACCGAATATGAAATGTGCAAGTAAGGAGACAGATGAAGTTTGCATTCGGGATGATATGACACGAGGAGGCATCATCATTCCTTGCTACATGAGGAATTGGAAGGTAACTTGGGTATGCAAATTAATGATTTCAATTGAGAATCATTTCCTTGTTGGTATTTATTATGAGTTTCTTCATTCTTGCATGAGGTTTAGCCTTAAGTTTTGGAGCTGGCCAACAAGTGTGTCATTTCATACTTTAGCTAAGTTGGTGAGTAATATTGCATACTTCTCATATGTAATTGGTGATGCATTTCTGTCATGGAATGTATTGATTTTGGGAGATCATTCTTGGTTGGGTATCCATGCTTGGAGTTCTCAACAAGAATTGTTAGAGAGTATTGGGAGTCATAAGAGTGATCTTTGGAGGGATAAGGATCAAAATTTCAGACTTCATAATGTTGTTCCTTCCCTTACCAGCCATCTAGTTATTCCATTTGTTCATCTACAAAGGGATTGGAGAGAAATTTAAGCAAGGATTGGGTCAGTGAATGATTGGTCACGATTGGGTGTGTTCCTTGGGAAAGATTGGATCAGTCTTTCCGTTTTGAGCTTCTTGTTTGGTGGCAGGTCAGCCAATTCATGTTTTGGTTTGCTTTCATTCAGAGAAGTTGGCACACTATTCTTTGTCAAGGTAGTGAGGATTTTCAATTGATAATTGCTTGGAGATGTTTTCCGAGCACTTCTGAGCTACTTGGGCACAACACAATGCTTTTCACCCATGCTCCTACTTGGAAAATCCATTGGTGCTGCTGTTGTCCTTGGTGTAAAGCACTAAAATCAGATTGTACCTCTCTAATTTCAGTTTTGGACAGCAGTCATTATTGTTTACTTTAGACCTTCCTAACTCAAAGAGTTCATTTTATGAAGGTTTGTGATGTAAACTTTGATAGTTTGCCCTAAGTGTGGGTTCAGGACTGCAAGTTTCCACATGCTATGATTTATCTTTCAAAGGGTCTTGGAGTTGCAACAATGAGTGTTACCACCGCTGTCCATTTTCCGATCAGCCTACACATGACTTCAGCTCTTGACTCGCGTTGTGTTAGTTTGTCTTTTCAGAACAACAGTGGAGTATTTGGAGGTTGGAGTTGGTTGCTAGAGGTGATTTGATCATAGGAGATGACTCTTTGGTTACTACCATACTCATACCTCCTATATTCACAGTTGGATATTAGATTGATTACCACTGTCCTTATATTTCTACGTTGGTTATGACAACTTTTAATGAGCAGATTGATTTTAATGCTTGGCATGATTTGGGGCAGCTAGTTATGAGAGGTTTTCTAAACACGGTTCATTTATTTATTTTTTCCAATTTGGTGAGTGATGGTCATTGCACATACTTCATGGTGATGGCATATATATCATCAGATGATGCTTTGATGTTTGCAGTGGGTTGGTTGTGTTGGTGTGTTCGGAACCATTCTTTTGACACTTGGAGGTTATGTGTCGATGATATGATTTTAGTTGGCATCAGTAGAGACATTCCCTCCTTGGCATATTTCAAAGTGATAATTGTGATTGGATTGCTTCATCTTTGGGATGTCATGAGAGGTTTTGTTGAGCTTATTTCCTTATGGCGGAGCAAGTTTAATTTTTTATTGCCCAAAATTCTGATAGGTAGTGAGATTGCAAATGTGGACCTTATTGTGATGTTTCAACAGGAGTTGTTTCATGGTATAGGTTTCAACCTTTCCAGATATTTCAGTTTGGGTTTTGACAATGGTCACTTTTGGGGGTTCCAAGAAAGGATAGTGCAGTTTTGGTACAATGGTTTTACAGTCATGATTAGAATGACGCAGTGTCAGCATGGTGGTTCTTTCCTAAGATTGACATGGAACCCTGGGATCATTTTTGGTTTTAATTGGACCAGTCTGACGATTGTAAGGGTTGTTTTGGCATTGCTTGAGGACAAGCAATATTTGAGAAAGGCGGACTATAATGTCCCCATTTTTGCGTTCTTTTGCTTTGCAGTTGGAGATGACTTTCTAGGTTTGTGTCATCTTGATCAGAAGGGTAATTTGATGTTACCAATGAGCTTAATTGGTTCAGAGGACTCATATGTCACTTTCTGGGGTGATTTTCAACTTCTGGTGTGCTCTCCAAGAATCTTGGAGAGGACATCTATTTATAGTAAGTCGCCCGGTTGTCTCCATTTATCATTATTCTTCATCGGGATCACTCCAATGCAGTTAGTTTTCGATTCCGAGGCATTCTGATAGTTTCCACAAAATGAGTGTATTAATGACTTTATTTTAATTATTTTACTAAGGTTGCTAAATATTATTTAAAATATTTAAAAAGCATCTTTGTGTTATAGCTCATCGGAACCGGGATGAAATGTTTTATATTATGGATGCATTAAACAGGGACTTTGTGTGTCAAATTATCATTATTTTAATTAAAAGGTCTTTTCAGAGCTAAAATGGAGTTTTATTTAAAAAGTGAATTTTAAAATAGAAGCTTCTGGAGAGTTGGCAAAAAAAGTATAAAAAGGCATTTGAAGGGCTCATTTGGGATAGGAAGATTATTCTATTTCTCTGATCAAAACCCTTGTGGCTATGAAAATTGAACTTGGTTCATCTCAGCATTCTTGAGGACGAAAACCCTCTTGGAGAAGACTAGCTACGGTAGTGAAAGATCTACTCTGGTTAGTATTTGTTGGTTCACAGTGCATTTAAAGATTTGGTTTGAGAGCTACAGCTGAATGCGAAACTATTGAAGATTTTGGGAGAGATTTGGGACTGTCTTTCCTCTCATATACAGGCCGTACCATTTGTGATGGTTATTGGGATCGATTTTGAGGAGTTTGGCTGCTGCTCTCTTTGCTATTGGGTCGCCATACATCTGCAACGATTCCTTGCTGTTGAGTGAAGGGTTTAAAGGAGTTTTGGTGTTGATTGTTGCTGCAAAACAGTTCCAGCAGAGGTCGTACAGCATAGGCATGGATATGGGTATTGCAGAAAATTAATCCTTTCCCTTTGTGGCTTGTTATCACTCAAAACTTGGGCGCCTGGAGGTTATTATTGAGCTGTTCATATTCGCGAAGTCATACCTCTTCATTTTTTGGAGTTTGGAGCACTTTTCTATGCTTTGTATTGCTGGGCCTCCGTCAACATCTGTATGAAGTTGTAAAACTCCATCTGGATATTTCAATATATTCATATTTTGGTTCATTGTTATCTGGGTAGTTGTTAGTTTGTTAATATCTATTCTAATTCTTTCTGGGTTTTCAGTTTATGCTTCATTTCCTATATATTTCATGTCAAAACACATATGCAAGCAAAACCCATGAAACCTTAAATCATCACATCAAAAACACCAAAAAAAATACAAAGCAAAACATATACCAAGGGTGTATGTTACATCATCTCTCCCCCCCCCGCCCCCCCCCCCCCCGGGTGGCGTACCTAGTAGAGGGCCCTTTCACTGTTCCCCCTTTGCAATTCTTCCTTCTCCTATCATGGTGAAGGTATATGAAGAATGAACTAATCAAATTCACATCTACAAATAATCACATTAATAATAGTAATTTATGATAACGACAAGCATAAACCGTATTTAAATTATAAATTATACTCCCATATGAGTATCCTACCACAAGTAGATTAATAGACCCTTCCTCAATTTAATGCCTTTTTCTATATCTCTTTCTTGCAGATCTATATATCTGTTTTCTCTTGATTGAATATTATATTTATTCTTCAATCCCCTCACTGCTACCTTACCTCTCCATATATATATCTTTAACACCCTTATGATGAGAGAAATGTCTTTTCAAAGTATAACTCTTTATATATAGGGGTGCCTCTTCAAGGCTGATCGCAGCCTTTTCAAAGCTGATTAAAGCCTTTAATACACTAATACAAAGTACTTATAAGCGCTGTCTTTTTATTAATAATCGCTACCCCTTAATAATACCAATCGCTCCCTCTATGATTAATCGCTGTTTACCATTTTCCTTAATACTGCTTGTTATTCTAAGGCAGATTCGCTGTCTTAGTGATCGCTTCTTTAAATGGCATCACTTATAAATATTAGCCTTTTTCATATGGATCGATCTTTATGATCTGATCACCGCTGCTTTAGTATTATATATATATATATATGATTATAATAATAATTATAATGATATTTAAATTGTTAATATTTATATTTATATTTATATACTATAATAATATATCTTTGTTAATTAAAATATATAATATTATATTTATATAATAATATTATTTATTAAATATTATATATTAATAATATATGTTTATTTAAATATTAATACATACACAATTATTCACATTTTACGTAAGTAACTTCACCATCTTTTTATCACGATGTTTAAATCTTTAATTTAAACAATGCCTTAAAATCGCGATATCACAGATTTTGAATTAAATCCTCAACTTTGTCTTAAGATTTTTTAGGCCTGTATGTACTTGTCTTAAATAAGTTATAGTTAATTTCTTTGCAGTAATATAAAGCTTTAAATTTCATAGTAAAAATCAGCAATTGTGAAACCTGCATTGATTGTTTCTTGGACCCATGGAATCTGCAAATCCATATATATCATTATGCATTAAGATATCTCTTATGGACTGCATAAAAAATATAAGTCCCTATGTATTATGATTTATCAGGATTCACCTGTGTAGTTTCAAGTCAATCCACAGCACTGTGGAAACACCACATGTATAAAATTTTGAGTCATTGTTAAGAATAAACATTGAAATGTAGCATTCGAATTGATTTCAGCATTATTTATGATGATGTGTCCTTGTACTTCTTTAACAAGGATACATAAGCAAGATGCAATTTCATAATAATAATAATAAATTATCTCCTAGTGATGTGCCAATGTGCAACCTCGAAACCAAATTAGCTTGTCCTAAATTCAAAGAACAGGATTCTTTCAAATTATATCAAAGCATCATGTAAAAGAATTGTTATTTTGCTTGTCTAATATAATGAACCAAATGCCAAAGCTTTTCCCCGGGGCAGTATTCATCATCTCAATTTTTCTTCTTCTTACAAAAATACTGTATTTAACAACTAAGAATGAAAGGTCTCATGGGACTGGTCACAAATCATTGTAACTTCTTTTTATGACAGCCTCAGTTAATTAGAGTAATTGTTCAATTAGTTTTCTTTGTGCAATCCAATGCAACTAGTGCATTAAGGAGTATGTTCTAATTCTGAAAGCCTTGGCATACAATTTCAGTATGGCCAAACTACAAAAATACTTCGTAACTCAAACTATATTTAGTAGAGCATATGGAGAATCACTAAAATTGTGACAGCAAATGTATATTGCATACAATCATAGCGCAGTTTGGTAGCAAGCACAAAAGGATATATATCGAAGAGAATACAGATCATGCAAATACTCCCAGATCAGAGTAACCATCTTCTCTTGCACAAGCTCTAAACATGCCACTGGTATTAAAGACCATGGTAACTTCTCCTTCGCTTGATACAGCAACAAGACCTGCAGTTCCTTTCTCCATATGTTCGATAACATAATCAGCTGCTTCCTTGAGAGAAAGTCCTTTGTATTCCATGAGTGCAGCTACATCACGAGCTACAGTAGCTCGAATAATATGTTCTCCTCTACCTGTAGCTGATACAGCACATAGGTGGTTGGCATAATTACCTGCTCCTACGATTGGAGTGTCTCCAATTCGACCTGCCATCTTGTTCACCAATCCACCTGTAGAGGTGGCTGCTGCACAATTTCCTTGATTGTCAACCACCACACACCCAACTGTCTCTTGATGGCAATTACTTCCTGTAGGTGCAGAGTAGTCAATCTGTTCAAAAAATAGCAGTCTAGGATCAGTTAAACATTTCTGTGCACAGAACATCGAGAGGGACAATAGACTGCCTCAAAATAACCTGGTATTTTTAAGATAGAGCACCCAAAAATCAACAAAAATGAGTAAATACAGTAGGATTGGTGTTTGATGCAAAGAGATAGAAAAGTAATTTGACTTCATACAATCCTAAGAAAGTATGAATATGGAATAAACTTGTGTAAGTGATAACCTATGTTGCACGGAGACCCGTCTCCGACCCCCTGGTACCCGTCTCGGAGACTGGTACTCGTCTCCCCGTCTCGGAGACTTCTTGGGTACGTCTCCCTGCAAAGGGAGACTTCTGGTTGAGTCTCCCACACGTCTCCAAGTACCCTGCGTCAATAAAAAAGCGTCTCCATTTTTTTTTCTTTCTCTACCTTTCATTTTTTCCACTATTTTCTCACAAACTCAGTGGATTCTTACTCCTACGGACTTCAAACCTCAATACTAGTGTCTACAGTAATATATATATATACATTAATCTATATTAAATTGTTACAAGTAAACTATAAGCCTATAAGTAATATATATACAGTAAGCTATATTAAATTGTTACAAGTAAGCTATAAACTTAAACTTTACCAGTTGTCTTGTTTTAAAAGTTCAATGTCATGATATTTTCAGTTTTAATGTTAGCATATTAATAAATTAATAAAATTATTAAATTATATTTTTTTTTAAAATGGTGTCTCCAAGTACCCCCGTCTCCTATTTTTCAAAAACAGACGTACCGGTACCGGTACCAATCTCCCGTACCAGTACCAGTACCAGTCTCGGTGCAACCTTGGTGATAACCAAATTGCAAAATAAGTAGAATCACAATAACCTAGACTTTCACATATGTTCGTTTAACACATAATTTGATAGACTACAGAATTTACTCATGACACAACGAAACAATGACGCAAGGGAAATTTGTGCCAGCAGAATAGGTCTTGAGGCTCTGGTAATTTTCATGGGTGTTGGGTAGATGAATAAACAACAAAATCTTATTTTTAAAATCCTCTTCCTTTTCATCATACAACCTAACGATGACCTCTTATCTTTCATTCATTTATGTGATTATACTAATGCTTAGCTATCATCCATGTACGATTATATGTTGCTATTGTTTTTAAATTTCTGATGACTACCACTGTTAGAAGTGATCAATACAACATATAAAGAATAAATGTCAAAGAATGCAATAAAGCTAGGCTCTCAGTTGGCCCACATAATAGTAAAGCATTTAGACTTAGTTGTACTTTGGGTGTAGGTGGACTAGCAAGGTTCGGTTCCTACTGTTGTTAGGTAGAATCAATATGACTTAGAAGAATAAAGGCCCTAGACAACAGTAAAACACTTGGAGTCACAATCATACTTTAGGTGTAGATTGATGTCATGTCCTTAGCCTATTATTTTATTTCCTATAGGCTAAAGGGAAGGGTATGGGAAATAATTTTATAATAATAACTTAAGTTGTCCTAGTCACTCTGTTGCAACATTATAAATGGACAACTTACATGTTATTATTAAAAAATGGCCTAAAGTAATGTTAAAAAGTGTCACTAGGCAAAAGAGCCAACTATAATGTTATTTTTTAAAAATGAGTTTCTAGAAGAAGGCTAAAATTAGAAAAAGGGTGATTATAAAAGGAGTTGGGTTGAGAAAGAGATCATCCATTGTCTTTGTTATCAAAACCCTTTTCTTGAAGATTGAGTACTTGTGTTCATTTTTCTACTTAAGGACGAAAACCCTTTAGATTTCTGGTGTGGATTGAAGGACGAAAACCCTTTGATTCACTTGAGTGATTCTATTTAAGGGTCACTTGTGTGATAAAAAGTTGCGGAAGTATTTCCAATTTGAGTTGGTTTTTGATGTGTGTTGAAGATTCCAGATTTTGGGTTTGCATTGAAAGCTCTAATTTTGGTATGTGAAGATTTTCAATTGATAAGATTTTTCAGATTTTGGATGAGGGTTTCATTGTCATTTTGTTTGATCTTTTAACAAAAAGTTTATTATATTATTGTTTATTGTTGCTGGGCCCATTTGGATGAGCCATACAATGGGGAATGCTAGTCACAGCCCATACTCATATTTCCAGCCATACATATTTCAGTGAATAAGTTCTAAAGTCTCCCAAACTCTTGTGAAGGGGAACCGCATTATATAAGGACTTCTGTACCCTCCTAAATTGGAGTCACCTGACCTTTTTGGTTGTCAACTAGCTTTGATGCAGAATGAGGCTGCTGTACACTTGCTCTAGTGACCGCAACAATTTGGGGAGCTTGTTGTACTCTTTGGACAGCCATTCATTTTGAAGCATGTATTTTGTGAGTTATTGGATATTATTTGAACTTAATATAAGCTGGGCATTGTTGTTCATTTTCATTTTTCTATATATCCAGTAAGATCATTGATGCATAAGAAATTGTCATATTTATTTCAGAAATTATCTACTACTGTTCAATTTAGTTTACTAGTGCATAGTAGAAGATTGCTTAACATAATGGCAAATAATCTTGTGTTTTGAACAGTCTATAATCTAATGATTTATCAATATGTGTGCTTCATCGCCAAATTATATTGATTGAAATTCAGACTTGTGTAGTTTGGAAGGCTCAGCCGCCAAGATTGCATATCATTCAAATTTTGTAGTTACATTTGGCTGTGCGCATTGCCACCAATGAGCATCTAATAAAGCTAATATTGATATATTCTAGTCACCGTATGCTCTCACCCTACCCATTCTAGGATCTCAGTGATAAAAAAGTACTAAAATTTGTGCATGAATACTGGGTTATTGTCAAGATTATCAAAATATCTAGTTTGGGACGTTACAGTGGTATTAGAGCTTTGTAGGGAAAGCTAACATTTTGATGCGGAAACCATGGGAGACCAAAAAAAAAAGACATTTCAAGAATCCATATCATAAATGATACAAAATTTATAGAATATGAATAAGGGTAATCAAATGAATCATTTTACTGGTCCGGTGAAACAAAAGGACAGAAAAGTAAAGCAAGATTGTCTGCAAATAATGGATTTGTGATCAGTCCCACATCCAATCTTTTTCAGCCAAGATTCTTTAAAAAAGAAGAGAATATAGATCCTATTCAAGAAGTATCAATGCAAATACAAAAGGATAAGGAAAGGTATAAACTTGAGGCCACCAAAATTCTTGATCAGTATCAAGGAATCCCTGATGAATTCAAATCCCAAGTTACCCTTGCTGATTACTTTAAGATACTCAAAAACAGGTATCCAAACAAAAGAGGCCATATGAATACATAAGGATGAAGAAGAAAGAAGAATAATTAGAGCTACAAGAGATTGAGAGGAAGCAAACAATGAAAGAATAAACCATACAAGTGGAAGTTGAAAAAGATGTTCCTATACAAGAAGCACTCATCAATCTTCCAAAGATTTGACTCCGTACCAGATAAGAGTGATTTTTAGGATAGTTGTGAAAATGAAATTGAAAAAAATATTTTGGTAAATTCCAAAGTGCTGATTAGAGAATGGTGGTGTTGATACAAATCTTTCAGAAGCATCAGTAGAAGAAAATAAGCACCCTGCGCATTATAGGATCTCGATGATCAGATGTAACATACACCCTCGGATATTTTTTTTCTGTGCCAAGTTTTTGTCTTTTCTGAATGCTTTGGGTTTAGGGTTTCATGTGCATGTTTTGCATGCAGGTTTTTTGCATTGCATGTTTGGAATATGAAGCATATAACAAAACCCAGAAAAACTAAGATAGCTATGAACAAACTAACGAAGACCCAGATTGTATTATAGCAAAATATGAATCACAGTAACATACCCATTACAAAATCTTCGACTTCATACAACTGCCAAAAGTGGCCAGCTACATGCATGTGTGAAATCACATCAAATCCATCAAAAATAAAAGAGTATCAATCACCAATAGACACACACTGGTTCTGTTGGTTTTTCTTCTAAATCAGCATTAGGGTTTGCCACTTCTAATGCACAGGCAGATTCAGCCAACTAAATACAGGAGGTTGCGTGAGCTGCCTCCCCTTCACTTCTGGTTCTGCCGCACCAAGGGGGGTATCCCTATAACTCAAGATGTAACCTTGACTAGCTCAAAGATAGAAGGATCTAACTTGACAACAACAGGCAGAATACTCTCATGTATGGACCAAGATCTGCATGATAGATCACAAGGCTGGCAACATACTTGGACATGATGTCTGGTTGGGTATGAGAGCATGCAGAGGGTTCCTAATCCTACTCCTACAACTAACAGGTGGAAGTATGAAATGGTTTGATATGAATTTTGGATGCAAAGCTGGACATGGTGTATAACCTCAACACAGAGCTAGATTGGTGCCTATCCAGGGCTTGGAGTCGGTAGACATACACCTGTGAATGATCAGCATGAATAGCTAAAACTGGATTTCAGGGGGATACACATGATATCTGCCTTACAGATATCTCCCAATGAAGAGTGTTAAGTTATCTCTACTTATGGCATCCCTACTGCAGTATACCCTTCCCAATGTTCAACCTGAAAACAGTTTAATCTACCCCTTGAGCAGAAGTTAAAAGATCAGACATTCAACATAGGAATTCTATGCTCTAGAATCTAAACATTACCCAAATATCCAGATTCAGAAGAAGAATACATGCAATACTGGAGACAGAATTAACACAACACATGCTAAGATAGCATTACTCATATAAGATTAACCATGAAATCAGTGGATTCATGCCAAATCGTACAACAGGAGATACATAAACTCACAAGTTAGACTGTACAGAGCAACCAGATCAGCTGGTTTTGGATTACAGAGCCAAAAATCCTCAACTTCAACGACCACAAATGAGTAACACTTCCTGCTTCTAACAGCCAGGTAGTGTACCATAGCAATTAATTACATGGTTGACCAAAAATCCCGCCAGATACACAGTATCAGGAAAATGGCGCTCAAACACTACCAGATTGGCGCCCAAACATGAATGCAGCAGGTAGGGGAGGAGACAGGAAGAAATCTCGAGCCCTGCGCCACTGTCCGCTGATGTACACCTTCAATCGGGTACCAGATCCGCCCATACCTCTGCAACCTTCGCCATTAATGGCGCACCAACCCGCGGCCTCGGGAAAACGTCAAACAGTCGATCGCAGCCATTTCCCGCCGAGATTCATCATCATGATATTTGAAAATACAGGATATCAATTATCCCACATGCACCCCGCAGCAACCTCATTAACACTTTATATACTAGGTCATGAGCATATATGATGTCGGTGCTTTTGCTCCTGACGACACTAGTATAAGACTTCATCATCATCATCCTCCAGCAGCATGATATCCTGTCGCTTGAAATATCACCCTGACGTCAGCATCATCACCGCAATATCACCTGCATGATAATCGCCTTCATCGGCACAACCTGATCCATCGGAGGAACATCCTCCTGCTGAGCTTATACCAAAAGTCTGGCCGATGAACATCCTGATGACGTCATCATCATATCCTGCTGACGTCATCATCATATCTGCCTACTGCGCACCTCCTCATATCCGGATGACGTCATCATCATATTTGCAAATATCGGGGGATCTCCACAAGATGATCAGTGTTAGAAATATGACCCCCCCGGACCTTGATGACGTCGTCATCATATCGACATCAGGATGATATTCGGAAGATAACCGGATATTTGGAAATATCATCCTGACGCACAAACATCATGTTGCACTGTAGCTCCACTATAAGATCGGGGCGATAGATGAATATGATGATGCTTGAAAAGATCACCCCCCACTAGATAACGCACGAAGCCGGCAGGCGGATATCTCCTTGATATCAGCATCATCATGACGTTGGAACAAACATACGTCCGGGTGATATTCAAAAATGAAAATATCACCCCCTCCTTCGGAAATATCATGATGCAGATAGGCAGAGAAATAGATATCACCCTGACATAAGAATGACGTCAGCATCATCAGGATGATAAAACAACGAACACGAAGTGATACAACATCATCAGGATGATATTGACTAAGATCATCCTGACGTTCAAAATATGATGACCCCAGTGAATATCGGGTCACACTTAGAACTCTTCAACAACATCATCAGGATGATCATAACCAAGATCACCCGATGATAAAAATATCACCCCGGCGAAATATCATGAAGGCAGAAAATATGATGACCCCCGCAAGCAACACGGTGATATCTTGGAAATATGATGATGATGATGACGACCTTTAAGAAAAAACAAGTCAGGTCGAACAACTCAAAGAATAACCCCTTCAGAAAATCGGGGCAACATCATCATCATGTTTGGGCAAGGTGATAATTGGAAGATCACCGGATACTTGAAAAATCACCCCCGCAAGCAAATCAGGGCGCACTGTAGCTCATCAGCAGGATCAGGATGATATCCAAACATCACCCGATAGTGAAATATGATGATCCTGATGAAGAAACATGTCGACAGAAAACATGATGATGATGACCTTCATCGAAGCAAACATGATGATGATGACCTCCTCAGGAAAATATGAACCCCAAATGCAAGCCTCCAGATGCTATGGCTGTAGCTGAAATGGTATGGCTTGCTACAGTGATTTTCCCCACGATTTCCAGCTGCAACACTAATGAAATGTCTTTGTTTTGAACTGGTTATTACTGCAAAGGATAGGCGACCTTGCTGAGATGAAAAATACACAATAAACCCACACAAAACTTCCGATATATTCCCCACCAGATAGTACGGCCTATACTTGCAGAGGTACGGCCAACAAATGGATGAAATACAGTCTTCAAATCACACAAAAACTATCAATATCTGCCCTATATCATTTCCTTTCTGTTGTCAACACCAAACTGCAAGAATGATCCTCAATCTTTACTCAAATCTTTGTCAAAATGAATCAAACGAAAGCCCAAATGAGACCCTTGAATGAAGCCTCCAACTTCCCTTCCTGATGTGGTCTTTCACAAGCGAAGAAAGGTGTGCTGATTGGATTTCCCTTGTAACTGAATTGTAATGCTTAGTACAAGCAATTACGAATTCAATGCTTTGCACTGTGACGGGGAATGAAGCAGCTGCAAGCAACCCGGAGTGACTCAAATTCCTGATGGCGATGTTTCCTGCATCTTCTAAAGCATGCAAATTAAATATTGGAAGCACCTTATGCAAATTTGTCTTGACGGTCCTCAGGTTATCATGAACCAATGTTGTTTTAGGCTTGATTTCTATTGGAGAGTACTGCATACTGAAAAACTTGAAGAATGCCTGTGAACACGCCTATGTTTGGAAATATTTTGAGTAAAAGGCTGAAAATTGTTTGCTGATTTCTTTTTAAAAGCAGCTTTTGAGAGAAAATGCTGGCATGTGGGTTTTATAGACAATCTCGTTCTGAAGCAACCCAGATCGTCGGATCTGAAAAAACAGAGGATTTCCCGAAAAAACAGCAAAAAAGCAAATTTCCAAAAAACTAAAATTTTCCAATCTTCAAGAGGACGTAATTCCAGATGAACCCATTTCGATGAAAATTGAAAAAGCTCAGGCTCTATTTCCGAAAAATGATGCTCTAGAAAAATGGACATTGAAAAGCATGCCTCTGTGCTTCCCAATCCCGAAACCACAAAGAACACTAAAAAAGCACTCCATTTGGGTTCTCAAATCTTCATGACAAGAAAAATGATGCTCTTCTTCCTCTAGATGCAACCTGCAAAAATAATGAATAAAGGAGGCCAAAGGTTTGTTTTTATAAAACTTTAGGACAAAAAAGCTACTTTCTTTATGAAAGAATAAATCTTAAAGCTTATCCGTGAAGATAGCAACTCTTTGAGCAAAAATCCAAATTGATATGCTCACATAGGATGAATTCCTATTTTATAGCTACCTATGGCTTCACGTGTGAGGATGATGAAAAATTGCCTCTTCGATGATGTCATCAAACACGCGAAGTTGCAAAAGTGTTAGCCAATTTTTCATCGTTTTGAAACTTTTGCATTCGTTCTGACTCTAGCGTGGCCTTCCTCTGATTTCAACAAGACGGCAAACTGTCACCGTTGACTGAAAAAGATGACTAATCATGGCATTTTGAAGTTTTATCAATTTTGATTTGATCCCCAGCCTTGAATTGACGATCTGACAACGTTTGACTGTAATTTTGATTTTTGGAAACCGTCGCCAAACAAATATCACGAAACAACACGAAGGAGGCACTGTCGGGACAAGAAATTTTCTAACACTGAAAAACCCAGGAGCCTTGATTGGACAAGGGCTCCTAGTATCTCATGCCTTAGCCAATTTTCTAAGATTTTCAATTTTGTTCACTTTTCATTTTTTGTGTGCGTTCTGGTGACCGTGGGCCCTTGTTTGGATGCTGAATCTTCCTTGCTGAAGCAAAACTAAGACTGATGGTTAGGCAATCAGGCAAGCCTGATAAAAACTGAATTGATTGCACCTTCTGCCTGCCTCGAAAATTGGATCAGACTGATTTTTTGTGAACTTGACTGGGCTAGCGAAGGAAGATTTGAAATTTTTCAAAAAATATTGAAAATAATCTAACTCTGGGAAGACTGGGAGCCCCTAGAGGCTCTAGGGGCTCCTGGGATTTCATGCCTTAGAATTTTTTTTGATAATTTTCAACTTCTTCTGTAGTTTCCTCGTTTCGCGTGCCGACAGCTGCTTTCTGTCATCGATTCCTGTGATTTGCCGGACAACTGTCACTGAATCAAGGGTGGATTGGATAGCCTGAGCATATTTGAGATGAATCCCAGCTTTTTCAGGCCTGACGACTAAATTTGATTGATTTTAACCACCTCATCAAAAAAACTATCTCTGGACAAACTGGGAGCCCCTGGCCTCCACGACCTCCTAGGAAACCCAGACTTGGCCAAATTTTGGCTTCTTTCAATTTTTCTTTGTTTTCTGGATTCATCATGCTTCGTTTTCCAAAAAAGCAGAATTGACCCAGTAGAGAAAACTCGACCTTTTGCAGAGTCTGCCTGGACCACCTTGATTGTGAAGCAATATCAGCCAATCAAAATCAAGCAAGACTCATGAATCATAGATTCTGTGTTTAGAAAATTTCTATTTTTAGAAAATTTTGCCAGCATCTGTATCTCAAGAAACCCATAAAACCTAAATTTGATGTCTCTTTTTAGAAACTTTCTATTTTAGAAATTTTGACTTTTTGACGACAAATTTTCTAGACTTTCACAAAATGCCATAATGAAGCAAAAATTTTGATTTAGCACAACAATATAGAAATTCCTTTGTATTGTTGGTGCCATCGTTATATTGCAGATTTTAATAGAGACTTGAAGGAATTAGAATTAAACACATATTGCAAGAGTTTTGTGGTTTTTTAAAGAAATATTCATTGCTTAATATGAAGGCCATTCTAAAAGGAGACAACTGCTGGCAAGAATTCAGTTCAATGATTATTATAATCAGAAAATCAATCACAAAGGAATGCTGGATTTTTCTTCCAGTCTTGTTACTTATGTAGTGGATTGTGGATCCTGTGGAGCACTAGCAAGGAAGTTTAAGGAGATTATAAGTTTTTTAAAAGGAATCATGGATTTTAGTATAGATTTATTGATTGCTGTGTGTCCAGGTGTTACATTTCAAAGGCTAGCGTGAGGAATCTATGAGGAGATGTGAACACATTAAAAAGGTCTTTCACATTTTGTATTAGAAGCAGCTCTTATATAATCGGATGCCATATTCAAGAGTTGCTAACAGCGTGACTGGAGTAAAGAAGATGACACATTTTGTGAAAGGATTATATCTTCTAACCGTCAATTGATAGAGGCTCGGTTCAGTGTGGCGACCACTTGTTTTGTATCGTCAGAGATTTCATTGGAAGTCCCAAGAGCTTTATGAAGATGTTAGTCATAAGGAGTTTGATCTTCATATCAAATACACTATGACTGCCTGTAGTTTGCCTCAAGTGTATTCTGCATGTAGTAGTGTCCATCTATCATCATAGAGACATCGATCTACAGGTAAAGAAGACTCTTCTGCATTATTTGACATCCAATATATCAACATTGCGACAGCAATCTTATCTATTAGTGCTGGCAATTAGTCTAGAGGAAATCACAGTCATTGAAGGATCCATCATCATATAGGTTGTATCAGCAGTCTATGTTTGTACTTGGGCTATCATAGAACCAAGAGAATGGTGTAATTAAGGATTTGAGCAACTGTATTTTGGTAACAGCCAAATCTGATTCAGTATACCGCTTCATTTTGCTATCCTTGTAATTTGTAATCCATGATATAATCCAGTAGTAGAGGATGCTGCATATATATATATACATTGTTAGTTATCATTTTTGTACATGATAGTCTATGTTTCATGTTTGTTTGGGTGAACAAATTGGAAGGTGCATTATGAAATTGATTTTCAATCCTAGGGTAAGATTGTAAGAGTCAGAAAAAATCATATCAGCACTCTTTATAAGTCAGAAGTTGAGCATCTATCCTAAGCGGGATATTACAGTTTGCCCATTTCTTTGCTATTTCAGCCACCTATACAGCAGCTCAGGTTGCTGATTTATTTTTCAGGGAAGTATTCCGACTTCACGGCTTGCCTAGGAGTATAGTGAGCGACAAGGACAGCAGGTTCCTGAGTAATTTTTGGCAGGAACTCTTCAGGTTGAGTGGGACAGAGCTCACTCCTAGCACGAGCTACCACCCCCAGACAGATGGACAAACCGTGATCGTTAATAAGTGGGTGGAGGGATACCTCAGAAACTATATAGCAGGGCAGCAGAAGGCATGGGTCAAGTGGCTTCACTTAGGGGAGTATTGCTATATTACCATTTACCATATGTCAATTCAAATGACACCATTCATGGCACTCTACGGGTACGAGGCTCTGAGCTTCTTGGATTTGTTATTTGGAGACAACAGAGTACCAAGGCTAAAGACCTCTTCCAAGAGAGCCAGGGCATCATGAGGTCTTTGAAAGAGAACATTCAGAAGGCGCAAAACCAGCAGAAGCAATATGCAGATCAGCACAGGGTTGAGCGTTCTTTTGAGGTAGGAGATATGGTGTATTTTATGCTGCAGCCTTACAGACAGTCCACTCTTAAGAAGAGTGGTGTAGAAAAACTTAAGCCACGATATTATGGACCATTCAGGATGTCCAAGAGGGTTGGAGAGGTGGCTTATGAGTTGGAGTTGCCGGTAGATAGCAGGGTGCACAACATCTTCCATGTGTCTCGCCTCACAAAGTCATTGGGGCACAATGTGGTTCCTTCTACAGAGTTGCCTCCTCTTGATGAAGAGGGGAAGCTAATTTTAGTACCAAAGGCCATCATTGACACCAGGGAGAGGACATTGAGGAAGAGGGTCATCAGGGAATACTTGGTGAAATGGAAGAACCTGTCGGTAGAGGTGCTACATGGGAGAACAAACAAATCTTGATGCATCCAGATCTGAGATTGCTTGAGGCAAGCAATCTTGGGGAGGGCAGACTGTAATGTCCCCTTTTCGAGAGGGTGTTAGCCTATACTTGGTTCCCGTAGGCTAACTATGGTGGTTAGGGAACTTTGGCAGTTTGTTTGGTGGATTTCGGACACTTTGGCGGAAACTTACTATTTTTAGTAAGTTAGGGTTTCACCCGGATGAGCTAGTTCATGATTGGAGGCAGAGCATTTCATCGAGACCTTTCCAATGGTCCATAACTCCTGTGATTTCGAGACCGTTTGGGCTTTCATATTAAAGTCCGTAAGTTATATTTTATTATTAATATTTGGACTTAAATATATAATGTGGTGACTTAGGAAAATAAAGTGGAATAAATGTAAAAATAAGTCACATGGACTTTGGGCGCTCAAGAGAAGAGAAATAAATTTTTATAAAGTAAAATATATTCCCTTTGACATATGGTCTACTTCATGAGGGAAATATAAAAGGAAAAAAGAAAGCTTTTTCATTCATTCACGACAATACTTTTCTCATGTTTTGGCTCTACAAGTTTCTTGAGGGTTTGAAGAAACCATTGGCATTTGGTAAAAAAAACCACCATTTGTAGAAGCTCTTCGCAGGTGTGGAATATCACCCAAGGGAGTTTGAGGACAACCATACTCAGTGACTGTGATTGCACTTCATTCTATTCAGTTTGTGTATTCGGAGCTTGTCGCGGAAGATTGAAGATAGAGATATCATCTAGTATTTGCCTCCATAATTGTTGTTTCTGTTTGGAGAACCTATGCTCTGATTTTCAGAGGTTTTCGAGTAATACTGATACATATTTGAAGCCCCAAGCTGACCGTACCTCCTCAACAGCCAGTTGTACCTTTTGGAAGAGTTTTATGGGAGTTCGAAGGTCTTTTGGCACAATATCTTCACCTTTTCATGGCATCCAGCATCTCAGTCCCTAAGCAGAGATAATAGAGAGGATTTGAAGAGTTTTTGGTCACTTACATTGCTGTTGTATCATTCTGCTAGGCCGTACCATGACAACAGGGGTTTGTTTCACATATGAATGACTTCATTGCATCATTAGATCGTTGTTATTGTATCTGTTGAACAATAATGTATCATTGAGATTGAGTATGTACTGAGATTTCTTTGCCTTGGAGGAGGATTCATTATCACTCATTGTTGTACCTTCATATTCAGACTTGTACTTGCTGGACAGCGAAATGGGTATGTGACAAAAATGCCTTTTTGATCATTTTAGCACATGGGTATTGTTTAGATATGTTCTATAATGCTTTATAGATGAAATAGACTTTGTGGGTATTTCCATTTCTATTGTATTTGCAAAAATATGTGCATGCATGTTATGCTATGTTATGGACCCAACACCAAAACGCAAGCAGGAATCAACTTAACCACAGAAAACTCTTTAGACGGTGAAATAAATTATACCCAGATCAACAAACAAATAAACTCATACGGGGGTGGGTCATTTTAGTGGTATTAGATCGGCAAACAAATAAACTCGTAAGGGGGTGGGTTATTTCATCTTTGATAGAGAAGAAAATAGCTTTGCAGGAAAACAGTTAAGATTGTGCCTATATTATTCAACATAGATACTTGAATTCTAACTATGCCTTTGTAATATAGAGCCCATGATGTATTTATAGAGCTCACTGTATAATAGAGCCACTGTGAATTATATATATTGAAGCTCACCTTACAATATATCTTACTATGGGCCATCTGTATCGTGTATACCAGGCCAACTATGGATCGTCTGTATCGAGTATACCAGGCCGACTATGGGCCGTCTGTATACTGTCATATTTTTCTATGGCCATGTCATGTCCCCAATTTTGGAGTAACTTAAAATTGTTTTAATTATAAATTAATTTTGTAAAGTATTCTATTTACTTTATAAAATTAATATTTTATTTAAGTTACTAAGTTAGTAGTACTACACTTTATTAAAAAGTGTTGTGAACAAGCATTTAAAAAGTACAAATGCAAGCATTTAATAAAGTTCATGTTGTTGTGAACAAGCATTTTAAAAGTACAAATGCAAGCATTTAATAAAGTTCATGTAAAAGCATTTAAAATGCTTTGGTCTGATGTGTACATGTAAACTCTCATTTAATAAAATTAGGCTGGGCCTAATTAATGTAATGGCTTTAAAAGCAAGTCTGAAAGTCATTTGAAGTCATGTTTAAATGTCTGAGTGTCTAGAAATCTGTATATTTTGGTTTATGACTTTTGTCAAGTTGTATTCAGCTCATGTCAAGGTGATGTTCCCTTGCATTTGTAGAAATCGTTTTGGTGATGTTCCTTTACCGTCATTGAGGTGAAGTTATTTAAGACTTCACAATTGTGCTTCAAAGTGTGTTCCAAGTTTTCAGTGGATTTATTTTTGAATAATCAGAAGATATATTATGCAGATTTGATGGTTTTATTCATATCATTGTTCAAACATTTCTTCTGCATATAATTTAAAATAAGGTAGTTGGTGGTTTACGAAAAGTAAAATGTTGTTATCTAATTAACCATTGTTGGCTGTAAGGAGACAATATCTGATAGTATTCTGCAGACTTCAATAGTGGACGGTGGGCCCCATATTATATGAAGGATGTGAATGTTTTAATGAAGGCAAATCTTATATAGTTCGTGGGTTTTTGAACAAGGATTTGTGGGTTTAGAAGTTTTGTTTGCTGCCCAACAGGGGACAAAGTCTGACAAATCATCTAATCAGCAGCTGCCTGTTTATTATTGTTTTCAAAAGATGTATTTGCATTAGATCGTGGGTCCCAGCCATGAGTTTGGAAAGTTTAAATATCATTTTGTTAATACTTTGGGGATTGCCACATCTTTTAGAGTAATATCAATTTTTAAAGGGATTCGTGGGCTTTCAAGAAGACTATAGATTATAATATATATGAAGCTGAATTGAATATATGGAAATCGCCATCAAAAAGAAAGAATCGTGACTCTCTTACAACAGCTGTAGCATTCTTAAGGAGTGATCGTTGCCTTAGTTCCTATTGATGCTTCAACCACTACTCTTAAGGTATTTGTCAAAGCTAATCGCCCAGGTATAGAAGTATGCATAAACTGGGCCATCTCTCTTTGTAGCGGCTACTACTGGCAGACATCTTTATCAGCTGTGAGTTTATAATGATCTCCAATATAAAGTTGAAATAAAGTGAATGGGAGTAACATCTCCAATATACTGGGGAATAGATTTCATATTACAGTAATGCAAAACAGTTCAGAATTGCAGCTTCAGCGTCACATTAGTGTCTCAGAGCACATCAGCAAACAACAGTCATCTCATTTCTTTATTTGCAGCAGATACAGCAGTCAATTGATATCTCTATTTGGTATGTTGTTATTCTATTCATTATAATCTTTGACTGTGTGTAGCCAAGCAGCCTTCAAATCTTTAATTTGAAACATCTATTTCTAATTACAATCCGAGTTGCAATTTCTGAGTGAAAAGTACAACCACCTGGACATTTGTATTCAATTTGAATCAAATAAAAGCAGCTTTGAAACTGTTATGATGTATGCCAACTGATTGATATAAAGTCTTGTTCTTAGAAGTCTTATTTTGGCATTAATACATATCTGTTGTTACAAGCAAATCATTCTAAAAAGCAAACAAACTCAGAGATGCCAAACGTTTGACGAAATGTCAACACTATAGAAGTCAGCATATGATAGTTTAAAGGAAGAATCCTAAATAGGATTCTTTACAGTGGTATCAGAGCATTCAAAATTTCAGTCCAATATCCATTAGGGATATTAAAGGCCAACTGTCATATTTTACTAAGGCCGACTATCATATTTTACTATGGCCGATAGATATATTTGGCTGACCATTATATTTTATTATGGCCGTTTGATTATAATTATGCTTTGGCCGATTCTATTATCTTTACTTTGGCCAACTATTACACTTTACCATGGTCGACTGCTATATCTATTTCTAGCCGACTACATAATCTTTATTTGGCCAAATGGGTTAATATAATATACCCACAACATTAATTAATTAAGTTGTTGTGCCTTAAGAGTGGTCAAGTGTGCCGAGGAAATTAAGAGCCCGGCTATGTAAGGAATTAAGTCATTAGGAAGTGTTCGATTATTAGCTAAAAACCAAGTTTGGTCGTAAAAGTTTTATTGTGGGCCAAATGTGTACTTATAGAGACCTAAGTGAAGGTCGTTTTTGTGAAACAAAATACTCATTTTGTAGCAATAGATAATCATGAAGATTTATAGTGTTTGAAAAAGCTTTAAAAGAAGCTAGTTTGGAGTCAAAAGTAATGTGTGGAAACATTTGACATTAGATCATTGTCTTCAAGTATATGAAGAAGAATGTGTTGTTTCTAGAAGCCATTCTTGAGTTAATTTAAACTATGTATATTCTAGTCTTTTATAGAGGAATAACCTTTAATCCTATCTTGTTGATGATGTTTTTGTGAAACCACAACAATAGAATAAAATACTGAGTATCCTATCCTCTCTTGAAGATCAAGAGAGGATAGGATACTCAGTATTTTATTCTATTGTTGTGGTTTCACAAAAACATCATCAACAAGATAGGATTAAAGGTTATTCCTCTATAAAAGACTAGAATATACATAGTTTAAATTAACTCAAGAATGGCTTCTAGAAACAACACATTCTTCTTCATATACTTGAAGACAATGATCTAATGTCAAATGTTTCCACCTATGTTCCCCGGGGACGCGTCCCCTGTCCTTTCTAAGCTGTACTCGTCCCGAGGACGTCCTGGAGACGCGAGGACGGCTAGGAAACGTCCCCTGGCCGTTCCTGTTTCCCGGGGATGTCCCCTTTTTTTTCCGGAAACGTAGGGGACAGCTAGCCGTACCCAGTACGACCGGGATGTCCCCCGACCGTACCGGGTACGGCTAGCCATCCCCTACGGCCCAACAACTTTCAAACTTAAAAAACAAAAAAAAAAACTCACTAAAATTAAAAAAAAAAAGGATGGGAGGGCCCACAAGGACCCCCCCATCCCTTATAAACATACCTAAACCTAAAAAAGACCTTATATCATCCAAAAACAAAAAACATAAACTCATTACCTCATTTTGGCACTCTTGAACAGCAGCTTGAAGAGGAGAAATAGTAGTTGGAGGAGGGTAATAGCAGTGAAGAGAAGGTAATAGGGCATCATATCATCGTCATTTAAGGTAAGATTGACATTCTTTGTTTTGTTTTCATATTCCTTCGTATTTTTTTTAGTTTTATTTTCAATTTCAAACACATGGAGAGGGTTTTTAGTTTTTTTTTTTTTTTTTTTTTTATGTTTGCTTGCAGCTGTCTATTAGCATTTTTTCAAACAAAAAACAATGAGCAGCAGTGACAATAGTGAAAGTTCTGAAAATGACATTGAAATTCAAGTGCAACGGCAACCAAGTAGAACTAGAGGCCGTAAAAAGAGTGGGGGTTCTACTAGTGGCAGTGGTACAGTAGAGAATGTCAGTTCATCCAAATCCAATCCATTTGAATGCCCCTCCAAAACACTTGCCACTTATGCAAAAGGTCCATATAATCCTAAAAAACCTCTCTTACAATTTGTAACCCGCATAGACACTGACAAACAAAAGAATACTGGGGGGTCTAGAATATGGCTTTGTCACATTTGCAATGAAACATATAGGGGCAGCCATACAAGAGTTTATTCTCACCTTTTGCACTTGGGTGGAGTGGGGGTAAAAGGTTGTCGAAAAATTACCCTAGCTGAGAAGGTCGGGGCAACTAGGTTGCACATGGAAGGGGAGGCAAGATCTAAGGGATTGTCAATGGAGAATATGCCTAGTATGCCTGAGTCATTGCCTTCACAAAGCCAAGTGGAAGAGGTTTCTAGTAGGGGAAAGAAAAGAGCTACTACTGTTGCAAGGTTGTTTAATGCACAAACACGAGAGGTGGCTGACTCTTCCATTGCTAAATTTTTCTTTGCTCATGCCATACCATTTCATGTGGCACACTCTCCCTATTTCAAACAAATGTTAAGAGATGTTACAGCTGTTGGTCCTTCATATGTCCCCCCTGGAGAACATAAGCTACGCACGACCTTACTTGACAAGGAATATTCTCAAGTGAGTATCTTGATGGAGGACATGAGGCAAACTTGGACTAGGGATGGTTGCTCTATTGTCATGGATGGGTGGACCGACATCAAACGTTGGCCACTCATCAATATCATTGTCACATGTCTAGCTGGCTCTTATTTTCTTAGAGCTATTGATTGTATAGGGAGGAGGAAGGATGCTCACTTCCAATTTCAGATTTTGAAGGATGCCATTGAAGAGGTTGGGGCATCTAATGTTGTCCAAGTGGTAACAGATAAAGCCTGTGTATGTAAGTCAGCTGGTTTGATGGTGGAGGGTGCTTATAAGCACATTTTCTGGACCCCATGTTGTGTTCATGCATTGAACAACGCATTGAAAGACATTGGGAAGATTGCTTGGGTGAAGGAAGTGGTGGCAGAAGCTAGAGATATACAGATGTTCATTTGCAACCATCAAACCTCACTTGCACTTTTCAGGACTTTTTCGAAAAAGGAATTCCTCAAGCCTGTGGAAACTAGATATGCTAGTTATTTCATTTTGTTAGAGAGGATGGTTGAGGTGAAGGAGCCTCTACAATTATTGGTGGTTAATGTAGAATGGAATAGATGGCCAGAGTCAAATTCAGTTGAAGGAAAAAGTGTGAGGCAAAAGATCCTTGACAATGATTGGTGGTCCACAATAAGGTATGAAATTGAAATTTCAAATTGCTGATTTTCTTTTTATTTATATTATGACATTATTATTTTATTAAAAAATTAATTTTTGTTCTTAAATTGCTGATTTTTGTAACTTGTGTTCACTTGCAGCTATGTTTGCTCCTTCATTGCACCTGTTGTGCATGTCATACGATATGCTGACACAGACTCTCCTAGTCTTGGAGAGATTTATGAGACATTTGATAGCATGCTTGGGAAAATGAAGCAAGCCATTTAGAGCAAGGAAACTACTTTGGGATTTTATGAGGAGCATCTTAGGCCCATTGTGACGTGGAGGTGGGACACTATGAACACCCCACTTCATATGGCAGCATATGCTCTAAATCCCAAATGGTATGTTTCTAGACTTGGAAGAGTGCCTCCATCTCATGATGATGAGGTGAAACAAGGGTTCATAAGGGCCCTTGAAAAAATGTATACCGAGGAGAAGGCTTCTCTACTTCGCTCACAATGGATGGCCTTTGTCAATCTACGTGGTCCAAACTTTACCAAAAAAGAGGCGAGGATGTATAGAGCTACATTAGGTCAAACTGACTCTATTGGATGGTGGATGTGGCATGGCATGGATGCACCAGAATTGAGGACACTTGCCACTCGCCTACTTGGACAGATTGTCAGTTCCTTTGCTGCAAGAGGAATTGGTCCACATATAGCTTCATTCAGTCAATGAAGAGGAACAAACTTACCTCTAGACGATCAGAGAAGTTGGTGGCAGTGCATAGTGCCCTGCGGCTATAGGATCGACAGAGACCTGAGTATCATCAGACTCCAGCTGCACGTTGGGATGTTGATCCAGAGGATGTTATGCAGATTGATGAGGAGGAGGCACAGGAGGGATTGGTTGGGGTTCCACTAGATGAGGGTCTACTAGACCCTCATGGTGGCAGTGATTCGGATTTAGATTCTGATTTTGATGCAGTATTAGAAGAGGCTGATTAGGGACAGCCATATATTCTATGTTTTTGATATTTTGTCATTTTGTTGTTGAAACTTGAAACATTTTGTTGTTGAAACTTGAAACTTGCAGCCTTTGAGCATTTTGATATAATATATATGCAGATTGTCATTGAAAACAATTAAATTTGGTTTATTTGTTTGCCAATTCTCATGTGACAAGTTGAAAACTAAGTTCAAGTGTAATTTTATGGTTATGTATGCATGTTTTAATGTTCTATAATGTCTAGAACGAATGCCTTATCAATGTTATCATCTAAATATTTGAAATTTCCTTATATTTTAAAAAAAAAACTTATTTTTTTAGTAGCCGTCCCCTAAAAAATGGCCAAAAAAAATCGCGGTCCCTGAAACTCGTCCCCCCCTCCCCGCCTGTCCCCGTCCCCGGTACTTGCGGGAACATAGCTCTTGAACAAAGCTTCTCAGACATTGAACTTCGTGATCAAATGAGACTGCTCCAAGGTTCCTTGAATGTCAGGCCTTGATGTGCATAGGGATAGACCTGACATTCAAGGAACCTTGGAGCAGTCTCATTCGATCACGAAGTTCAGCGTCTGAGAAGCTTTGTTCAAGAGAAGCTAGGATACTCAGTATTTTATTCTATTGTTGTGGTGTCACAAAAACATCATCAACATCTTTGGTGCTAGAAGGAGGGCAGAACAGAGGCATTGCTCCATTCAAAGACATTGATTTCATCAACACGCCCCTCTCTTCCAACGCTCAACATCTTTGGCGCTAGAAGGAGGGCGGTTCAAGGAATTGCTCCATTTCACTTTGGGCATGAACTATGGATTACTCTATTCATTCTGAGGTTGAAGGAAGAATTGCTACACGTGTCTCCATCGAATGTTCAACAAAAGAGAGAAGGAATGTTGAATGAATTCCGAATTGTGAATGTGGAACCAAAGTGAGCTTTCAAGGAAGAATTTGAGATTTGCTAGATCTCTCATATGTGGAAAAACACAAAAAAAGTAAAAAATCAGAAAAAAAGAAAAAGACATGGATTTCTCAAGCTCTAGAAGGCAATCTAGTGTGGATCACCCTCAAGTTAACATTCTCCAGCCCTGGTGGAATTTGAATGCACAACTTCATCCTAGGAGCTTGGATGACTTTGCATCAAAAAGGGGATGTAGAATCCACAATACCCATGGACACAAGGAGCTATATTGCCTCACATTTCTGTCTAGGATGGAATTAGCTTTGCAAGAGAAAATTCCCTTTTCACAAGTGCATGAGCCAGTTGTTCCTACGAAGGAGGTGCCCGACGCCCCATTTGATGAAAGGGAGTTCTTCACAAGTTTCAAGGAAATGATCAAGAAGAAATTGAGCATTGAGAAGGATTTGCCTGCAGAAGACTTCTTGATTCCAGGTGGTTGGTGTCAGATTCATAACACAACTCATTCAGAACTCACATGTTCATCTTGTGAGGAAGCTATTCGTCAAGGAACAATTGAGGTTGGAAGAGGAATCCAAGACGCGATTAAGATTGGACATCTTGTGGAGCAAGTGTCTTCAAGAAATCAATTGTACATCCAAAGGAGAAGACTTTCCCATTTCATCCAATAGTGTAGACAGTGCAAATGGCTCTGATAACCAAAACACTATTGAGGAGAGCAAGTTTGCATATCTTCTTCCAAGAAAGAACGAGCCTGCTAAAGGAGAAGCGGAAAAGAAAATAAAAGATGTTCAGATGAGTACCTGTGACGATCAAGACGTTGATTCCTCCATCAAAAATGAAGGTGACCTCAGTCCATTGGAAGAGGAGGAAATCCTTGACGAACACTCATCCATACTACAAGAGGAAGTCATTGAAAATGAATCACAAGGAATTTCAAGCGTCCTTAGAGAGGAAGACAACCTTATGGATATGTTGAATGAAAAAGTACCAGCTATTGAGTCCAAGGAAGAAGAACAGTACGAAGGGGTGCTGGAAGATCCAAGAAAGGAAGTGGATGAACATCTTTGGCCAAAGTTATTCCAAGATGAACGAGTTGCTGCAAGAGGAATGATCCATCATCAACTTTGGCCTCCTGATGCGCTGATGGAAATTGAACAAATTCCGCTGGAAGACGAAGTATCCCAGGTTGTTTCTCTCCTTGCTTTTAGTTGTGAAAAGTATGAATTTGATTATGGCAACTTAGGAAAAACAACTTGTTTGTGGATAAATCATGGACCTTTTGAATTGCCGCAATTGATAATTTTACAAGAAATATTGCTTGAATATGAGAAATGCATTGTACAAGATCTTTTCTCCGAGTTCAAAGATGAATTTGCTATATTTCGAATTGTCGCATGTGCATTATTGCTCCTATTCATCTTGAGAAATCATGCTAAATCATGTATATATTTAGGTCTTTTGGGTCTTGTTCATAGTTAGATAGGTTTCTTTTTTTAGTTCGCTTTAGTTTAGGTTTGCTTTCCTCAGTTAGTTTGCTTTCCTTAGTTTGGTAGTTTGCTTAGATTTAGGTTTCCTTTTTTAGGAATCCCGATTTGCAAGGAGGTGATGAACTTTCAAACACAATCTGGCTTATCTTAAAGTGTTCATTCCTTGGATAAATTGTTCATGAAATTCTTTGCAATCCTAGGATGATTTTCTCTAGCTTCATCATCAAGACAAGAATTGTACTTGACTCAGAAAGGAACCAATAATTGTGTCCTGACACTGATACCTTGCAATCATAATATTTTTTTTTTAATCTATATTTTAACTGATGTCTCTTAGTCTTCCTTCGAGAAACATGAGTCATGAATTGGAAGTTTGTTGTGGACTCCATAGTTAGTATTGACTAAGTGTGAATGTTGATTTTGGGAGGAAGAATCCACTGTTTAGCACAACTTGAAATATTTGAAGATCTTATACTTTTTACACATCTTAATAATCCTAAAGCTTCTGAATGAATCTTGGCGATATTGAGTTAAGTGAAAAATCCATAAGCTCACCTTTGCCACCACTATGATTCCCAGCCCAGCATGAATGAACCAAGAAATAAACTCAAAAGCATTTACAAAAGAATAATCTGCAAAATAGAAAAAACTTCCTAAATCTGTTTCAAAGTGTTCAATCGACTGGAGGATTCAAGTAACTCTATCGGGGCTATGGACGCCCGGCTGGCAATAGAGCAATGCTTGAGGGAATCATAGAGACAACCTCGTTGGGGCTATAGACACCTGCTGGCAGTGGGGCAATGTCCAAGGTAGTTCAGAAGGTGAGCATCTATACATAGCTTAACGCAAGAAAACCTTGACAATCTCGATTGCAGAAGGATGGAAGAAATTCAATTGCACACACTTGGATCTTTGGGTTATGAATGGTTGTGGTAAGCTTTTGATTCCGATTCCTTGATCATGTTTTCATGTTTGTTCAATCTAACATGTGGGTGTACGCAGAAGGTTCCGACTCCCTGATTCTGGTTTATCATGTGAATACTTCACAGAATCAATGTATTTAGCATTGCACACACCACAATGATCAAAAGAAAAAGTGTTTTGATTCAATCCTTTATTCTTTTCCCTTTCGAGTGCATTTCTGGGTTGACTAATAGGTTAGAGGGGATTATCCAAAGGTTCTTGGTTTAGAATAAGTCTTTATCTTTGAAATGTTCAGGAACATTTGTTTGAAGGTGGCACTAGATGTTGTGACGTTTTCACACATCGCCCCATTGCAAATGGGGACCCCCTCTTTTTTTGGGCCCGGTTCCATTTTTTTGCTTTGATCTTGCAGTTTCTTGCCCGAATCAATGAGGCTCGGGAGTGATTTCCATGCACTTAGCTCACAGGGAACGTGAAGAATGCTTGGAATAGTGAAGAAAACGATGAATTTCCTAAGGATGAAGGCAACCCTAGAAAATTGGTCAATCCATGGCAAAAGTCCACCATTTCATACAAAAGGTCCTAATCCTTCACTCTGTCCATAGTTTTGATCCAGGAGTTTCTGTCCATATTTCCAATCCAAGAGTCCCTGTCCACAGTTCCAATCCAAGACTCCAGTCCAGAAGTTCCTGTTACAACACTCCAGTCTGGAAGTCCAATCCAAAATCCTGTCCAGAAGTCCAATCCAGAATCCTGTTCCAAGAGTCCAATCCGGAAGTTCCAGTCCAGAAGTCCTGTCCAGAATACCGTTCCAAGGTCTATCCAGATTCTTATCCCGACAAGGTCCTGAATTCGACAAAGCTTGTCATTCCTTGGCATGTTCATCTTTCCATCTTGGAGCCCTCTCATTCCCGGCATGATGCCCTATTCCAGTGGCTATGGTCCAGAGGATGTCCATTTTCAATCCCACTCCGGGACTCATCCCAAAAATCCTAAGACCATGACTCAGAGGAATTTCAATAAATAAAGTTTTTAAGGCTCAGAACAATCTTGGAGGGCGAATCTTGTCAATGTTCAAGGCCCATTCGGAGGAACCGCGAACTTTGGTCCTGAACATTCCTGGTTGCATATTCCGGTAGGTACTGGATTATGCGCCCAAGAAGGTTTTTCGTCCTGGTCGCATGTTCCAGTACCTACTGGATTATGCGCTCCAGGAAGAAATCATTCCTGGTCGCAAATTCCCGTCCGAGGTGGATTTTGCGCCCTGCTTGGAGATGGTTCTTGATCTAGTCTGTGAGTCCCTGCATGAAGAAGTCCTTGTCTGGTTGGAAAATTTCACCATGGAATCTGGAACTTCCTAGAACTCCTTGTTTTGGATCCCATTTCAATGATTGAATCTCTGATCGAACACCTAAAAGTCCACCCTTTGCGAAAAACTGAACAGGAGAATAAGTCCTTAGTCAAAACTAAGAAAAATGTCCAGGTCGCATAATCCAAGACCTACTGGATTTTGCGCTCCTGGAAGAAAATTGTCCAGGTCGCATAATCCAAGACCTGTTGGATTTTGCGCTCCAAGAAGAAACTTGATGAAATTCCTGATCTAGTCTAGATATGTGACCTACCTGATGAAGTTCCTGAATCCAGTTTGCAAGTACCTGCATGAAGAATGTTCCCTGCCTATTGGAAAACTTCACCTTGGAATCTGGAATTCCCTAAGGGGATAAGGGGTATTTCTCATGTTGGATCTTATCTCAAGGAATGTTGAATCTCTAAGCAAAGTCAAAAGTCCATTGCTACTAAGCAAAATGATGAAGTCCTTAGTCAAAAACATGAAAATTTTGTCAAGGTTGCAAATTCCTGCAGGAGGTGGAATTTGCGACTTGGACAGAGGGAATTCCTGTAGGAGGTGGAAAATGCGCCCTAGACACCTGGATTCCTGTTGGCAGTGAAATTTGTACCCTAACCTGGAATTTCCTCCTGTCCTTGCCTGGTGACACTGGAATGAAGGAAAAATGTGAAGGATACCAAAAAATGATGAAAATCCTCTATTTATTCAGAAGTTCATAAGTCAAATTTATCAAATCTTGCAAGTTTATTTCATGTTTTATCTTTTGATTGCATTGCATTTAAGGATCTTGTTCATCATAACTACTCGAGGTTTCCCTTGTTTTGTAGGAATCTAGGACGAGGATAGGTTCCATAAAGAGGATGAACAAGGATGATCTGGGGCAATCAGGATGGATGCAGAGAGTTCAAGCGCCGGAGAGGATGACCATTTCAAAGATCCGGGAGTTCCAACAACAAGAAGACCACACATGCATACCGAGGATCTGTGAAGGACATCACTCCATTCCAGTGCCCGCCTTTCTCCCCCTAACACTCAACATGACTAGCGCAAGGAAGGCAACGTCAAAGGATCCCAGTTCAGTGATAGAGAGACTTCGCGTGAAGGATAAGGGAAGATCAAAAGTCCTTCCGAAGATTTCAAATGACACGAAGAATACCTACATCAAGGATGACAGAATGGGAGAGATCGCTCCAAGTCCAGTATCAGGGATTCCAGTTCCGGACAAGAGGAGGAATCCTTGGAAAACTAGGAGGATACACCTCAAGTTCACCATCCATCGAGAAGAACGAGAATCCACACCAAGAGCAAGGATCAGTGCTAGTGCGGGAATCCAAAGGGAAATGCAGCATGGATGGAGTTTCAATTCCAAAATACACAACACAGAGACAAAATTCCAAGGATCACTCCAAGAATTCCATCAGGATTGACTTGATTTCCAGCCTGGAAGGAATTCCACAGCAAAATTCCTTGACCCCCTAGAATATGCGCCTAGGAAATGAAGATATTCCAGGTCGCAAAATCCTGCACCAGGTGGAATTTATGACTCGAACAAGTGAAATTCCAGGACACCATGAAATTTGCGCCCAAGGGGCAGGACAAGCTAGCAGTTGACTAGCCAACCTGCCTACCAAGCAGCTTAGTCAGCCTGGCGTCCAGGACAGGTGGCAGCTTTTCATCCAGGATAGGTGGCATCCAGGACAGGTGGCAGCATCCCATAGGGCCTATGACATGGTCATTCCTATCTCTTTAGGGTTTGCACAGATTTTGAGGAGATCAGATCTCCTCACCTCCTTTGCTTTTGTTAGCCTATAAATAGGTTGAGGCGCTTCATTTGAAAGGGATCTTTTTTTCCTCTTCCTCTCATCATTTTCTCTTCCCTCATCCTTCCCTGCTCCCTGAGCAGCTGGACTGTATATTCTTTCTTCATCACTCCATTCCTGTTGAGCTGAACACTTCAAGAATCAGCTAGATTGTTGTATACAGACTCCCAAAGCAATAATATAAGCATTGAAGATTGGTGTTCATATGGTTCTTTGGATTTTTGACATGGTCTTCTTGATTTCTTGAAGCATATCTTAAAGTTTCTGAAGTTATTTCCTTTACTTTCAAGCTTTTCATTAGTTAGAATGATGGAGATTATTACTGTTGAATGATTGAATCTATTTGTTCATACCATTGGTGATCTGTGGCCTACAAATCACCGTCCATGGTTAGCCTGAACTAATTCCAAGTCTAACTTCGATTGTTTAGCATGTTTCAGTCCCATGTCCCTTGCAGGAGCAGTCTAAAAATCCTTACCTCCCCTCAGAAGATAGCACCATCCCTGCCTAGTTGTTGTCTCATGACGAAGCAGAGGACTGATTCCAGTTTCCATCCTCGACAGTAGTCTTTTCCATCAGTTAGATTCCTGAACCCTTATCTCATCTTTTGCATTTTCTTTTAGATTTTCGCTAGGATTAGTTTTCCAGAAGCTTCATTGCCAAATCATACGCCTCTTCAAGAGTGGAACTTAGGAATTCCATGTTGTCCATTTGTGAAGGAGTTCCATTCACCCACAAATCCGAGTCCGAGGAGTAAGGAACTATTCCATGTCCATGAAGGAGCAATCTCATGTAAGTCCCCCTCGTGATTACCAAAAAATCACATCATTCCACTGAGTCTATCCATGTGCATGTCAAGACCTAACATTCAAGGAACCTTGGAGCAGTCTCATTCGATCACGAAGTTCAACGTCTGAGAGGCTTTGTTCAAGAGACGATAGGATACTCAGTGTTTTATTCTATTGTTGCGGTGTCACAAAAACATCATCAACATATCTAAGTTAAGATTAGCCACCAGGAAGATGAGGGATATACTCACTACGATAATGATAAGTCATAATATGGATTACTTTATTAATATGGTATCTTTTGACATACATGAGGAATTGTATTCAATCCGATAGTATTTGTAACCATAGTTATCTTCGACAGATTATGAGTCAAACAACTATATTCTTTGACTAAAATAGAGTCTTTAATCTTAAAAACCCTATGGTTTAAATGTTAGAATTTTGCTTGTATAGAGAATACAATGAGCATGAGAATAGGTTGACAGGGCATTGAGTAGATGACAGGATGTCATAGACCCATGATTGCAAGAATGCAAAGAGGGACTCAATATATGTTATATAGTCACCTAATTTCTCACCTTAGACTTGTCAAAACGACTAGTAGATAAGGATTATGATATATCTTTATAACCAGAATGGTATAAGCAAGTCCAAAGAATTATTTATTTATATGATAGAATACTAAGCATGTTGTCTCCAAGTCGAGCAAAAGAGTGAAGTGAACATATGACTATTATTTATATGAAACTTTGGCCAAAGTAATGCAAAAGTCACTGTTTGCATTGTCGGTTCACAATGTACCGGATAAGCTAAACAATCAGAATGGGTCATACATAGCTAGAGCTAGACTAGAGTTGTAAACCCGATTGTCTTTAGCTAGGACACAACACTATTTCTCAAATGGCATATGGAATCAATTGATTCTCATTATCTATTACCCTCATGAAGGGAATGGCCACTTCCAGGAAGGAAGGTGAGCGGGGGACCGCCGGTCTGTGGTTGGAGGAAAAGCACCAGGGTGATACTCTCTCTCTCTCTCTCTCTCTTTCTCTCTCTCTCACTCTCCTGTAGTTGACTGCAGAAGACTTGTGAACAGGAATACATTGCTTATTTTGTAAATATTATTGATAAAATTTTAAGTCGTGAGAGATACAACAAATTGAGATATTTGTACAAATTGTTAGTCGCATGTGAAGTGATCTTCTTTTGAAACATGTATATTGTACTTGAATATTACAAATGTAATATTTTGATTATGGGTATTCTTTTTATTTTAAAAAAATATAGTGAGATTATTTTTCTTAATTATGTTTGAGTTATTCTAATATTCTAGTTGGGATGTTACGAAATTAGTTCCATGCCCATAAATAAATGTAGGGGCTTCCGAGTTATTGAACAGCTATTGAGAGTAATTATGATACTCAACCCCCTTCTCCCCCAACTCCCCCTTTAGACAACAGACAACAAAATAGAAGCCTAGGATAGCCCACTGAACCCATTACTTTAGTCCCTCTACCTAAAAACACACAAGGAAGATGAGTCACCATACATATATATATATATATAAAGGCCTTGTATGGGCTAAAGCAAGCACCTTGCGCTTGGTACTCACAAATTGATGAGTAATTGTTAAATTTGAGCTTCAATAAAATTGTTGTAGATCCTAATCTTTATTATTGATTTGATAAATCTGATCTGCTAGTTTTAGTCCTATATGTGGATAGCCTTATTGTTAGAGGAAGTAGTGAGAAGCTCATAGGATGGTTAAGGCCAATAACTATGTATGAAGTTGATAACTCAGTATAAAGCCAATAGTTCTGTAAGCATTCATATACAGATGGGAATGTAAAAGAAAATTATATCACTTGTATGTTATCATTTGGTTCGACCTCTAAGGAGTATACCCTCTGTATACTGTAGAAGACCAGTTCTATAGAGAATGCTTCACTGTATTTCTTTTGTATACATTCGGCCTATGGTAAGTGTATCAATTGTGTGTTGAATAAGGCTCAGCCAGTGCTATGAATATCACCTATACTTTGAATATGGCTCGGCCTGAGAAAGATTTGTCACCTGTACAATATTATATTACGCTGCATGTGGACATTATATCATGGGTATGTTGTAATATGAGCATCTTATAGTAGTTATAGTACTCATGTAATGATAAATGAATATCTTATGTTACAAAGAGAGCAGTTTGTTCTCTATTTAAAGCATAAACTTGCCTTGCAAACTTGTGTATTAGTCTTTACCAGCATGGAGGCCATAAGTAAGAGCCTTATATAAATCTATTTTACAAGGTGAGAACTATCTTTGGTATAGATCTCGAGTACCTCAGTAAGAGTTGATAAATATTCTCTTTAATGCAAAAAGCAAAGATGCAATCTCTTTTGTTTAAGTAGAACAAAAGGAATAGCTCACCATGTATGTCTTTTGACTTATGTTTTTAAAGATTGATAGACCCTTGAGTATAGTGGTTATCAAGAGGTCAGAAAATGTGCTATGAGTTTAAGATAAGACTCATTTACCTTGGCTTGAGTCCTTCTAAGAGTGGTATGCTCATACACCGTTGCCTGGACTTGAGAGAATGGAATTAGTTCTCGGATTTTGATAAAATGTCTATATAAACTATTTGACCATGTTTTGCATTAGAAAGATGGGTTTGTTGGCCATTGAGCAGTTGACAGTTGTCATATGCCCGAGATTGCGAGAACACAAAGAGGGGCTCAATGCATGGTCACAAATCGACTAGTCTTTATCCTATGACTATCTAGTTTACCCTGTTTAAATAACTCGACAAAGATAGAATGTCAATCTCCAAGACGAAAAAGAGGCGTGTGAACAATCAACTCATTGATATGAAACTTTGGCCAAAGTAATGCAAAATCACTACTTGCATTGTCAGTTCACTATGTTCCAGATTGCATGAACACTCAGATGGGTTGTACATCGCTAGAGATAGACTAGAAGTTGTAAACCCGATTGCTTCTTGCTAGGACACTGCACTAGTTCTCAGGTGGCACATAAAATCAATTGATTCTCATTATCTATACCCTTGCAAAGGGTAGGGCCACTTCCAGTAGGAAGGTGTGCGGGGGACCGTCGGTTTGTGATTGGAGGTAAAGCACCCAGGTGATGCTCTCCCTCTTGCAGTTGGCTGCCGAAGACTTGTGAACAGAAGACATCACTTTATTGTACATGTAATTATGTAAAATTTGTAAGTCGCATGTAAAGCGACCATCAACAGATGTATTATATCACGTAACTTGTAAATGTAAAAGTACCTATTTTACTTTGTAAGATTAAAAAAAAAGAATAATGAAATTTTGGCATTTATTGCTTTTATTTTTAAATGTTTTATTTAGCATTCAGGTATGGATGTTACATAGGACTTGAACACGTCAATGTTAGGTCTAGAGCCTAAAAACTTCCTGATGAGGGCACCTTAGCCTTGAAGCATTTCTTTCAACAAAGACATTCAGAATACTACATACAGCCTGCTCTCAAGCTTCATACGAGATCAATGGGTGTGAAACAATGAAAGCATTGAAGTCTCACTTCCCAGCAAAATCACTCAACTCAATACCCTTGACCAAAGACTTCTCCCCTAGCTCACTCGGAACCCCATCCACGCCAAACAAATGCTCCGCCATTTAGTGGTTTTCTAATGCCACTAACAACCTTAGCATGTTCCCTATCAACCTCAGATGAGAGGCAACCAACTTCAACAAAGCCTGAAGCCAGTAAGGGAGGCCACACCTTCGCCCTTGCTATTTTGGAGGTTCCAACTCCACCTGAATGACCAAAGGGTAGCAGAAAAGCCCTACACAAACTCTTGCATGGAGTAGAAGATGAGGCCCCACCACTAGATACCTCTGAAACCTACAAAAGGGGCACAAAATCAAGAGGCCATCACCAAACTCTGTCACAACAGAGGAGAGAGCAGTCTGTCATGCACAAGCAAGCCTACGAGCCTCCAACCAAATGTCCGAAAGACGCCTGCTCTCAACTTCATCGTCCCCGCAACCAATCCAGTCATCTTCTGAGTCAAACCAACCATCCCCATCTACATCTCCATCATATTTTTCCCCGTCCTCTAAATCTAGCTACTTCTCGCCCATCCCCTATTCAAATGCACTTTTCCCGTTCATCCCCATTATTTATTTTTCATAAACCTTATATGTCGATTGGTTATTCTTTGCATTATTATTTTTTAAGACATGAACATGAAGAACCTATCTACAATTTCAATTACCTAATCAATAAACATTGAATACCATAAATCTAACAAACTAAAACCTACTTAAAAATTAAATAAGATAAATGCATCTTTTTACATGTTGAAATGCACAAAGTTGAAGATCTCAACCAGAAATAAAACATACAATAGAGATCTCAACCAGAAATATACTTACGTCATGCATTTTAAAGATAAAATTGCTGGCAAGAAAGAAATGTTCTTGGATCACTGAAAATCATTCTTATCAATATTTATCATAGGGTAAGGATACTATCACCTTTATGTTTATCCAATCAACAATAGTGTGACCTTTTGGCTAAAAAAGGCTTTTTTAAAAATATTTTTAACTCTCCTATGGTTTCTCCTATCACTAGTGTTTTAAAAAATTTAAGAAACAGTACAAAATAAAAAATTGTACTAATATTCACTATATTTGTGAAGTTCTATTTAACTAGAAAAAGTGTGATTGTTAGCATCGTTTTGCATATGGTAGGCATACTTGCAGATAAATACACAACTCAATTTCTTCTAAATTGCAAGTAATTTCAATGCAAAGTTAACCATTTAGAGATTACTTCTTGACTTTGTTTTGCTTGGTAAGAATTGAATGAGGTTATGAGCTGCTTTAATGTAGTCTGGGATGATTTGGCCCACATTCTTAAGATTTAAACCTGGGTCATGATTGAATGTACTTCATTGAACATAGATCAGATTCAAAGGTACCTTAGGTTGGTTACACCAAAACCTCCCCACATGTCCATTGTTGTTATGAGTTGCCTTATTGCAGTGTGAGGGATTTCAACCATGCTCTTAGAAGCGTTCCCAATTACTACTGCAACACAATCCCTTGAACTAATAAAATAAATTAAATTGATTGCACTTTTTTTCCATATTTAAGAAATTTCTATATTCATTTCTCCATTATGTCCAAATATAATGATAATTAGTCCCCAACTAACTTTTTTTTGTTATTAAAATTAATATTATCTATATTTCCATTTATTTATATAAATGAAAATGTGAGAAAACAACATCACTACACTAACTTCATGCTGTTCGTATGATCATCAGCATTCTCAACAGTTTCTTTTTAATAAGCCCAAGTGTTTTCTATATCAAATTTCTTATATTATACGTTATTAAATTTTAATACTTCATCAGCTATGGCTGTTTACTATGTACACAAACTTGATGATTGCTGAATTAGGTCCATAAAAGAAAACATTATAGCTGATAGTAGTGCAGAGCGAAGATGATTGTATGTTAATCCGATATGATTACTTTAATGAGAATGATGACAACTAAAATAGACAGAATAGAATCTTTCATACTCTTTGGCTCATTCTTGCATGCATCATTGGTCCTAAAGACAATGAGAATTTTCATAAATGCACCAAATTTGGAGGATGTCAAAGTAATATTTGAGTGTCAAGAGAAGAAACTGACCTGTACTCTATGAGCTTCTTTTGCTTGTCGAAGTCGTTCCACATTCTCTTTGGTAATTAAATTTTCCATGCTAGTAGTCTCAACACCCTAAGGAGCAATTTCAAACTAGAAAAAGTAAACCATATAATGAAATAGCATTTTCATATAGAAGTTAAAAAAACTCAACAATTTATGTTCAATAGTCTATGAACACTTATCACATAAATCCAAACATGACCCAAAATCCAAAAGGATTTATAGGCTTGGTGTGTACCTCATCCATGAGTTCAACACTCAATTCATTTCAACCAAAGTAATTAAAAAGAACCCAAAATTGAATACAAGCAATGCCTGACAAGAAAAACAAAGTACATAACCTAACCACCTTAAAACAGCTTTTTGTTCCAGAGAAAATAAATGTTTGTTTTTATAATTAGCAAGACATTTTTTCTGGAGATGAAAAAGATATTTACTACTTCCTCTTTCAGTTGTTTAATAAGAAGACTCTTGTATTTATTTTGATTATGGCTAGGAGTTGTATTGCCATAAGCACTCCCTTGAGATATGATACATTTTGCATTTAATAAAACAGTGCCAACTACTTTTTTGTCACTTATGGACAATAATACTTTTATTTCTTTATCTATCTTCACACTATAACAACTCCCAAACATGGATCAAGAGGAAAGAAAAGCATATATAAAAGGTTTTTCTTGTACATAATTTTCCATCTACATGACACAATCTATTTGAAAGCGATATAGGTATGCATTGATCAATTAAAGTTATGGGATGATCCACTCAAACCTGCATTGTGAAGGAAGGTTTTACGACTATTGAACCTCTAACAGAAGCATAATTTATGTATTTAATGCCACTAGGTGATCATTAACGCTTCTAAACAGAGTATCTTGCATTGTGAATCCTATTAGCATTTTAATTTGTCATTTTCAAGACAACTCAAGCTGGAACAGTATGTGAGGAAATCCTCTCTTCAAATTTGCAGGGGAAGCTCCATGAATTCTATTCTACTCATAAAATCTAAAACAACAAACAAACTCACTACTTATGCGTGTTGTACAATTTATCTTTTGGGGTTTTGCATGAAAACAAATAACTGTAAAGCAAAATTGAACTATCATTTTGATCTTGGAGATTACAACACAAGACTTGAAAGTTCTTTATCTCACCATGAGGATTTTTAGTTTATGCAACTAAACAATAACATGAATCAGAAAGAAATACTATCCACTGGTTAAAACTAAGACCAACAAATTCATATCAACAATAGTACCAATTTTAACAAAAGAAACAATTTACTAATAGTAAGAAACATAATGTGAAATTGAAAAGAATTTTTTTTTTAGAAACATACAAAACTACTTCAAAGAATAAAGACAAGTGCTACACAAAGTTAAAAATGAATCCTCTTATTAATAATTTATCAAATTCTCACATACACAACACAATGATTCAACTTCAAAATTTGAATGAAAACTTTTGCAGCATAAGTTTAACATTAACTTTCATTAGAAATTATGTGCTCAAAGCACTTATTTATAAGCTCTCAAGAGGTATCTTTTAGGCATAAAATAATATTAAAATATTCCCATAAAAGCACTATTTAAAGAATCCTATCCCTATCTGCAGAAAAGAGAAAATAAAACTACTTAAAGCAAAATAATAAAACAATTAATTAAATAAAATTAGCCTAAAATAGGCTCTCATCTTTGCTCAAAAATAAACATCAGCCAAAAATGGAAGTAGCCATAAATGACTATTTTGAATCATCGGCATCTAACCTTGCATCTGAACTTGACATATTTAAATGATCTAGTGATTTAGGAGACGATATTCTTTTTCTCTTGCAAGCTGAACTTTATCCATAAACTCCCCAATTTCAGCGGTAGGAAGCTTACGAGCTAACTCTTCCTTATCCAACTGTAATGTCCCCTTCCTAAGCTTCGTCAATTTGTTGGTCATTAGCCTATTCCCCAGGGTTCCCGTAGGCTATTATAGTATGGTTAGGGAATTCCATGGTTTGTGGAGGTTTGGTTGTCGTCTTTTGGTTGCTCCCAGGTGTTGGTTGAGCTCAATTCTTCATATGTTCCTTAGTGAGTCTTTTCGGGGATGTTTCAATCACATGGTCCGTTTTTACTATTTTTAGCAGTCACCCTATTCCAGCACCGACTTCGGTATTCAGCTTCAGTTACCCCCTGGCTCAGTCAATTTCATTATATGATGTTATGTCAGTGTGTTCCGCAAATTAAGTGTTTGATTTTAAATAAACGCTTATATTATAATGTTTAATTATAAAGATATTACTAAGTGTTTATTTAATATTAAAAGGGGAACTTTATTAAGTTGGGCGCCCAAGTGCAATACATGTAATATTTGAAGGAGTGCTAAAGTGGTATACCCTAGGGGATGCCAATATGGAGACATAAGTTAAAAATAAAATAAAGTTATTTTATTTCCCCAAGCTAGGCGTGGGAATTGAGGAAGTATATAAAAGCATTTTTTAGCTCATTTGAAGGGTTATGCTATTCTTTGATTTTTAAAGAGAGTTTTACCAGTTTGAGCGTGGAATGCCAAAGACTTTTTAGAGACGAAAACCTTCACAGGGAACACCAATTGCAGAAGTGAAAGATCTTCCAAGGTTGGTTGCTAACAGATTCATTCAGAATCTATGTTGGAGTTTCATTGCAGGAAATTCACTTGATGCAGGCAAGGGTTTATTTGTCAAATCTTTGTGATTCTTCGAATAAAGATTTGATGAGAGGATTGCAGATTTGGGAGTTGTAGCAATGAAGAAGATTTACCTTGCCGGGCCGCACATCTTCCCTTGACAGGTCGTACATCCTGTGGGACGCAGGGGTTTATTGAATGCAATTTATGGTATTTTACCATGAGGGATCTGACTGGAGTTGAGGCGCCTAATTTGACTTATCAATCTTTGGCATGATTGGAAGGAGAATACAATTGTGCTGCTGCTGTACAACATTTTCCCTGTTTGCCATACTTGTACCAGGGGTGCGTGAGGGATCTAGGTTGAGCGCCATAGTTCTGTGGGGCATTTCTTCATTGTTGGAGGTGCCTAGGATGGAGATGGAATGAGTCTCAAGCTTGTATGGTGTTTAGACATTGGTAAGCGTTTTCGAGTTGAATCCATTGCTGTTCCACTTTGTAACAGACCTGCAAATACTTATATCAGCAAATGGGTATGCTCTTAATTTGATGTTTGTGCCAAAACTTTATTTGGGTATTGCTAGTTTCTCTTGATATTGTTATTTCCTTCATATATAAGCTAAGTTGCCGGTCCTGGTACGGGTTCAAATATGGATACGGGGTTCGGGTACACGGATACGAAAAAAAAAATTTTGCCTGGGTACGGTACGGCAATATATATAAATTTATATTTAAAACAGTAAATTCTAAGACTAAAAAGACTTAAAAACAGTAATACTCATACTATGATAATTGCCAATAAACAACATAATAAAATATCAAAATACCTCATATTTCATAACTTGCAATAAGGAAAATCAAAATACTCAACTGGAATAGGGATAAATGTAAATTGCAACTTGGCTTTGCATTAGTTGAGTTTGACAAAGGAATTGTGACGTTCTAGAGTACTCATTGAAGGTAATGGTAGAATTTTTAGCATATTGATAAAAGTTATTTTCAGACCTTGTAAGGTTGTACTTATGCTAATTCAGTTTATTTTATGGGTTATGTTGTGTATTGCTCATCTATGTTGTTGAACATTGCGAAAATGAAGTAATGAGGAATATAGTTGCTTGTTGCAGACTGATCTAAACTACATCTTATACTTAAGATCAGTGGGGTGTTGTTTAATGATGCAAGGAAATAAGTTGTTTGCCAAACCATGATTACGAGTTAGTTAACGTATATTGGAAAGTACTTGAAAGAGGATAGTTCTAGGTGATTATTAAATACTTTAGATGTTGGTTGAACAAATCAGATGTCAAGTATTATTATGTTGTTCTATACTTACTCACTAAGTATTATGAACCCCCCTATTTACCTTGTTTGGTTGAAATCAGATTTGTCAACAATAAACTGAGTTAAGATTAGATGTATGTGTAGACTTTGATAAATGTAGAGTTATGATTTAAAAACTTTATTTCACCTTTAGTCATACTTGGACAAATTTCACTTTTAGGGCGAAATAGACTCATTTGGATTTTTTAAAGTTAAAAAAAGGTTTAAAAAATGTTTTAAAAAGTTGATTTTGACATCATTTTGGGCATCCCTCCCCTAGGTTCCCCTGGGTTCTACCCGAGTTCTCTATGGGTTCTTCCCAGGCACCTTGGGTTCTCTGTGGGTTCTTCAAAAAGAACCCACAAAGAACCCAGGGTGCCTGGGAAGAACCCACAGAGAACCCCCTGGCATACCCGTACCCATACCTGAGCCGAACCCATACGGGCACGTTGGGCATTTGAAAAGAACCCGGTAACTTAGTATATAAGCATCTAGGTGTTGTTGGAATGCTTTATATTATATATATATATGTCATGTGCCATACAAAAATTGTATGCAACAACAAACCATAAACCTTGTTAAGTCCCCAAATAACTGCAACCCAAAACTCTAAAACATTCCTAAATCACCTAGGCCAGGGTTGTTGTCAAGGTGATAGGAAGAGGTTTATGAACAAGTTAAGGGGGATTTTTACTAACTAACAGGAGTGGGTAGACTCCTCTACACTTCAAGCTCAGCGTAGACTCTGGAGGGATATTCCAAGGGGTATACCTGAATAGGTATTAAGTTTAAACCAGATGAACAACTAAAAATATAGACAACCAATGTTTAAGGCTGATAACTCTGCATCTAGGGTTTTAGGACATAATTTTAGGAAATTTCAAGTCCACCGCCAAAGATAAATATTTTAATTTGATTTTTATTTAATATTTTTCCTCCTTTTCCTCTTGGGCGGCGACTAGGAGAGAGAAAATAATATTTAATTATTTTCTTTTTTTTATTTTATATTTCCTCTCGAAATTTGGGCGGCGATTTCCTTGGGAAAAATATATTAATAAAATATTCTTGCTCATCAACTTTCCCAATTTCCATCTTTAAATTATTTTTATTTTTCCAACTTGGCCGCTCAATCCCTTGGCTTGATTATTTTATTATTTTTCCAGGAGGCCTTCTTATGGCCTCTAGTCAATCTAAATGGTGTTGGAGAAGTGGATTACAACAGATCTGATAGAGAGTATGCTCAGAGCTGGAAAGGAGAGGATGTAGCATGAAGAGAGTATATTTAAAGTATGGTTATGAGGGGAACAAGATCTGAAAAAACATTTAGAGAGGTGAGTCATGCATGGTATAGATATCAAAATGCAAAAAAATAATATATTCAGTTTTTGATTGCTAAGTCCCAGGCTGCTTTAAAGATTCTTCAGATTATAATCTCATTTTTCAAATTGCAATCAACAATCTCTTTTAAATATGAATCTAAATTACATGTAAAACACTACAAGCAATAGAAATATATGTCTGACTTGTTTCATATCAGATGTCTTAAAATAAGGGAAGAACAAGAAGAAGAATATATCAAAAGCATATGAAGTCAAAATTGCTTAATAAAACAAGGAATGATACTTTGGAAATTAGAATTGAATAAGAGAGAAATCAACTCTGATTTTAATAAGAAATCAAAGTTTGAACACTCACATAATCTCGAGCGAATTTCTCTGCACTATCAAAGGCCAAATAAATGTGAGGCGTCTTCTCCATAACAAGTCGAGCAAGGGAAATGGGATTTGTGACTGTAGAAAGACCAGAAACTGCTCCACAATGTTTTGTGGCACCATCCATGATACATGCTTCCATTTCAATTGTGCCTTCTGCTGTCAAAACTGATCCCTTACCGGCATTAAAAGTTGGATAGTTTTCAAGTTCACGTACCTGGAAAACCATATTGTTTTCTAGTAACTCAATTAAATGCCATCAAAGACCTTGCAACTACCAATCATAAGCTGTAAACAACAAAAAAGGTATCTTATTTCCCACATCCATACATGCCATTAGATTTTGTGGCTACTTTATTTTTTATAGGTATATAGCTTTGAAATAGTATGACACAATTATCTTGTTATAAAAAAGCTACCTTAGATGTGGTAACTGATAATTTTCAAATTTGTTGATGCCAGTATAATACGGCCAATGAGAGCTTGGGGAATAGACTAGGCTTGTCTAGATTAAAGGTTGAGTAAAGCAGCTTGATCAAGACTCAAGCCCAAAGACAACATTGAAGGTACTCTGATTGTAGAAGGATTGGCAAGATCAAGTTTACTCCTGAACTTGGTCATGAGGTTGAAACTGAAGGGGTACAAAATTTGAACAATAATTGGAAAAAGAAATTCCCTTGTGAGCTTCCACAAGGGAGGTCTCATATGTCAAACTGGCATATCACTTGGTTGTGGCCTAAAAACTAACCTTTACCACTATCTTTGTTGAATCTTTACGAAGTTGAAGTGTCTTGAGAAACTCATCCAATCTGCAGTTAAAAAAAATTATCTCAAGCATAAAAAAAGAAGAAGAAATATTCAGTTTTAAAGTTTTCAAATTGCTTTTTCAAGGAGTTTATTTTTGGCAGTCAAAAAGGATAAACATGTAGCACTCCACTTGTTGATACCATTCTCCATAGCACATTGCTGCACTTTCTTATATTATTCAGCATCATTTTGATGACAGGATGTGTTTTTATCGACCTTGGGTTGTATTATTCAATCATTGGTTGGCACCAGTATCCACAATGATTCTTATTTATGACATTTTGTGAATTTTTCGATGACACATTGGCAATTTTATTATGTACTCAACATGTGATAATATCCTTTCCATTTGAATATGATGCTGTATTTTCATAATCATTATCACGTTTACATTAGTGCATTTAATGATTTTAATTCTAATGACAAATTGGTCCAACATTTATATGAGGATATAGTTAGTATTCACTATTGGTGTTGCTTTGCAGAGAAGATGAGACTTCCATGAATGTGATGTTCCATGGTGTACAAAATACAGGTACCCATGACATCTACTTAGGTCTAGGGGTACACAGCCCGGGGGAAATTGAGCTCAAGATGTCATTCTGGCACACACTTCAAGGGAAAGGATATATAGGATTTAATAGACAGATGTCATAATAATGACCCACTTGATGTACATCCTTTTGGTAAACACCGCTATCTTTAGAAGAATGATATATTTAACCTTTTTATGCCTAGTCATCTAATCAGATGATGTGGTGGGCTGAGGACATGCCAGTATCATAGAAAATATTGAAGCAGCATTGGATGATTAAGCATGCCACTTGGCATAATAGGATGTACATGTTTGAAGCCATGGTATAAAATCTTTTGAAAAGTGTTGTAAGGCTAAATGCATTAACTAAGCTATGTCATGTCATATGCCTTGATGAAGAAGTCTATTAATAAACATATTATTTTGAATTCAAACTTAATCTGATTTTCTCTATAGGAATTGATGCCTTCCCTATGAACCAAAAAAAGGGTCACTTAAGCTGGATTAATGGGGCCATATGGAGGTTCACTTTAGGACATGTGACTAAGAGATTCTTTCTGAACATCTCGACAACCTTTCATTTAGGTTGCAGACATCAGCATTAGGTGAAAAAGGCTGAATGGTGAAACCGACACTTGCAACACAAGGCGCACACATGTTCGTCATAGCAAATACAGTGGCTACCACAATGAATGGCCATTCGCCATGGCAATTAGGCAAACACCATGGCGATTTCTACTAGTGGAAGTGATGAACATTTTTAGACAAACAAAGAGTGGAATTTTAAGGGTTTTTGGATTTGAATCGATTCATTTCATGTAATTTTTTCCATTTTGCCACCATGGAGGAGTGTGGGAACACTATATCTATTGTAAACTCAAATTCCCAAGGGTTGGCTCAGTTGGAAAACCTCTGATGTTAAATTCATATGTGCAAGTGGAAAGAATTAGGGTTTCATGGTTGCAAGTGTGAAGGAGTTTGTAAGCTTTGTCAAAGCTCTAATTAGCCCAAGAGGCATTGTAACAGTTATAGATGATGCCTAAGATAGTGAATGAGATGCCTAAGGCATAATCTTGTTGAAGTTTTTCACCCAATTAGGGTTTTCTCCAGGGCAAGTTTGGTGTCTTGTGTTTCAATCTTGTGTGTGCGCTATGTTTTGCATATTTCCATGTTGATGTGATATGTTGAATATGTTCATATTGTATTTTTCACTCTATGTTGGATGTTAGATAGCAGTTCTTGAAGGTTGCAGTAGAGAGTTGACATAAGAATCCATTGTTGGTGATCACAAGAGGCATAATGTAATGTCCCATTTTTGTTGTTTTTGCAATATTCTGATTGTTTTGCATTTTTTTGAATTTTGGAAACCAAACCAAACTGGAACAGCAAATTAAAATTAGAAACAACTAGCTGGAAACAATTTGTCAAACCCTCAAATGCAATTTCATAACCTCATATGTCAAATCTGAATCAAAACTGATCAATTATAAATTTATAATGCTGATAGAAACCCTAGGTGACCAAAAAACACTCAGATCTGAATCAACATCAATTTTAGAAACTCTCAGAAGACTGATTTTATTAATTTGCAACTGCTGGAAATGATTACAAGGCTGGAAACATTATTTTCAGAATTGCAACAATTTACAAATCCACTCACAATTGTAGATCTGATGGAAAACTGACCACATAACTGAAAATATGTCGAAGTGTTGAAGGTAAGCTATTGTACGACTGTGACAGACCTATACGGCAACAACGGCAGGGTTTGTGAAGGCTGGGCAGCGGCTAGAAAACATGATGCTGCACAGCAGCAATAACATCCTTCTTAATGAAAATCGCCCTCCAAACTACAAATGACAACCATGAACAGCAACCAACAAGTCTGCAAACAGCAATAAATGTTGTACGGCTGAGGTAGAATCACCCAAATTATATTTATAAACTTCTTTCAATGCTGGCGCAATCAAATCAACAAGGCAAAAATAGGTTATGAGCACTAAACTCAATAATAGATGATGGTAAACCCTCCTCTTATGATGTGGCACTCAAAATGTGATAAGGATCAACCAAAATAAATGATGAACCAGCTGTAACAATTCTAAAAATCAGCAAGATAAGTCCCAAAATCACGAACAATAATTTGCTTGCAAATCCAAATCCATAGAACCCTGAAATTTCGCACAAATAGTTGAATTAGTTCAACATGCAAACCTCAGGTGGAATTTGCCAATGCTAAAGATGAGGATTTTCGTCCTCACCTCTAAAAAACAAGAGCCAAGAGGGTTTTCATCCTCTCAGATCGCTGAAAACAGCCAAGGGTTTTCGCCCTTGCATGCAAAAGCTCACAATGAAATTGCCAAATGAAATCGGGATGCCAAGAAGGAAGCCAAGCGCCCCCTTTTAAACATTTTCAAATAGGGCCCATGATTAAATTTCCCTCCAAATAGTATTTCGAAAAACTTTTTATTTTTATTTTATTTTCTTTTTAGTATTTAAAAATACTTTTTTTTAATACTAGTGTTTAAAAACACTTTATTTTATTTTAATAGTATTATTTAAGTTAATCAAGATGTTAAAAAACTTCTTCTAAGCTTTGAAGGAATTGAGGTCAACCATGTTTACAAAGAAGGCAGCCAAATTGCGGATGCCATGGCAAATATAGGGAGTAACCTTTACCCTGTGAGATGTTGGAGGAGTCTCATAAACTTTCCTCCCAACATTAGAAATAATCTCCAAAAGGAGGCCCAACCTTACATTAATCAATGGCCAAACTAAATCCCCTCTATTTCCTTTCCTATGTTTTCATGATTGACCGTTGCTATAAGGGGTGGCATGAGAAGGTCTTTGTCATCATGACTAGGATGACATATGCCTGTTACGTTTGGATCAGGGAGTTCCATGCAAGCAAGAGACAGCTCAGCGAGACCCTTGAGCAGTTGCTTAGCTGGCACAAAGGGTCTAATCACATCACGATGGCTCTTCTAGATTTTGATATCTCGCACGAGTTCTATTTTGATGGCAATTATGTTTCTTATGCGGGAGGTGATATGAAGGACAATTATGGGGGGTTGAGAGACCTCGAGAGTAGAAACAATAATGATCGACAGATCATTAGTTCTAGACAGTTTGGGGAGGAGTCGCATTTGCCTAAGTTTTTTATCAGCATTTTTCCTTGCAGGATTGTGAAGTGCAGAATCATGGGTGGCGACAAGGTGCGTATTGAGTCGTCTTCTTGTGCTGAGTTCAAAGCCAACTCCATGGTGTGGAGCATCTGTTATGAAGGAGGGATTACACCATTTATGGAATGCTTATGATGACCGCAAGGTGCGCGTGAGCGGGGTTCAATTCGAAGTCATTGAAGACTCCATCGCCAAAGCCACGGGTCTGAGCCACGAGAGCAATAGGCTAAAAAAGCAAACCAAGGTTTAGGATTTGGAGGGAATGAAGAAGTTCTTCCATGAAGGGGAGAAGCCTGTCCGCATGCAAGGTGGCTTTGACCATGAAAGCCTAGTCAATCCTTGGGACTGTGTATGCTACCTTATAATGAAGTTCATCACCCTCGAGGGTCATTACAGGTGCTACTACCATTACCATTTTGCCCTTCTCAATCATTTTAGACATAAGGTGTTGGTGAATTTTCCTTTTTATTTGTTCTCATCCTTAGAATCCTCTGTCATGCTTACCAAAAAACCCGTGAGGGAAACCTTGTTGTGGTTGCCGTCCCGCTGCATCAAGGCTTAATCCTCTGTCTTTACCATTTTCACCTCGCTCTCTACCAGGCCAAACCGATTAAAGCCTTTCTTATTGAGGATAGCAAGGATGATGACCCCGAGGATAATATCCCGCTTAGTGTCAAGTATGGGAGCCCTGGTAAAAACAAAGTCCTCAGCCCTGCCGTCTTTGAACCTCCAAACCCATCTGGGCCCTCCAGGGAAGGATGGAAAAAAGAAAAGCAAGAAAGGTGATGGTGGTGAGAAAACTACAGAGCCGTCAGCGAATAAGGGGAATGTCAAGCCTCATGAGCAGGGGGAGGATGTTATTGCTGAAATTAAGGAAGTTGCTGAGGTTAAAGGTAGTACTGCAAGGAGACCCAGTATCCGCAGGTCTAGTAGACTGGCTGGGGGGAAGACCCCTATTTTGAAAATTGTGGATGATTCTTCTGCCTCGGATCCTGAAGATCCAGAGGATGATATTGAAATTAAAATGGTTAAATTGACTCCTGAGCAAGAGCAAGAGGGGGCCAATCACTTTGAGTCTTTAAATAACTCTTTCTATGACATCGACCAAGAAGAAGTGGAGATTCTTGAAACCCCTGAGAAAGAGGTGGACAATGCTAGGGATGGTGATACCAGCAATTAGCCTAAGCAGGAGTTGGTTGATGTCAAGGGGAGGCTTCTTGTTGTGGAGAAGAAGGTTAAGGTTCTAGCTACTATGTCCTTGAAGGTGATCCACCGGGCGGCAACTACTTCAACTGTTCTGCAAGATGATCATCATGGCCAAGCTGGCAAATATGGGCAGTCTGCGGGCAAGGAGGAACTTCTGGAGTTCCTTAAAGAAGACTGGAATGATCTTCTTAATTAGTTGTTGGTTTTGTTGTTTCTAGTGCTGGTTCTCTTTAATTTCTGCTATGTCTATTTGTTGTTAGTTAGCTATTTTTGTGATGTTTGTCGCCACTAGCCTGTTTTGCTACCCGTGGGGCTTTTGTAATAGGGACTTGCACCCTCATTTGCAGCTTACTAATATCAAAAACATATTGCTTCCAAAATATCACTTAAAAAATGGCTCACAACCAAGCTCGATTCAAAGAGTAGAATCATAATTGGATTTCCTGGCTCTCTACAAATAGAAGCAGGGATTTATTCGATAGAAGGGTTAAGAGTAATGGCGAACAGAGATTGGAGCAGCGGGATGGAGAAACAAAGGAAGGTCTCAAAGCACGAATTGTGAAGGAATTCAGAGAGGACTAGCGAGGAAGGGATCCCAAATATTAACACTCTGTTCACGGCCTACACAAAATTCCCAGACAAAGGAATGGCTTCTGAGCGCAAGATTTGTTGAATACAAAAGAACGGCCACCAAGGAATAGCACATCTCTGGAACAGAAAGAGTGGACAAACATCCAAAAGGAAGACCACCAAAGGGAAATCTACGAATGGAGAACAAAGGAAAGAAACCCTCGCGCGAAAGTAGTTACGAATAAAGATCTTGCCCTTGCCTCAAGTTTTGTGACAAGGGCTAACAAAATTCCGTTAAGATTTAGGGCAAAGCCGAGATCTTTGAAGATTCAAAATCTGCAAGCCTTGGACAATTCAATTAAGACTTTAAAAAGAAATGGATCTCCTTATAAAATGGGCGAATTTGTGGCCAACTTGTGATAAAATAACAAATTAGTGCAAATCAAATTGGTGTCAACCAAAGAAAATCAGAAATGTGTCAATGAGGTTTTATCTCATTGATTGTGAATCCAAAGAGAAGAAAGAGGATATTCTAAGCAAAGGCCCTTGGTTAATGGATGGCGTCGAGCTCTATATCAAGGAGTGTGAACCGAATTTCGATCCGTTGAACCATAAAGTCACCCTCACCCCCATGTGGGTAAGACTTTACAATTTACCTGTTGAATATTGGTTTGAGTATATTCTAAAAGAGATTGGTAATAGTTTGGGATCTTATGTAGCCACAGATGATTTAACGGACAATAAAGTGTTTGGGATATATGCACAAATTTGTGTAAAACTCAATCTGGCAGAGGAAATTCCGGCCAACATTGAACTCCTTTCTGAAAATGGATCTTGGGTCCAAAACATTGAGGTCGAAGGGCCTAATATTTCCAAGTACTCATGTGCATAAGAAGCAAAAGAAGGAAAATCCTAAACACCACAAAGCTCTGGACCCTTCCCCGTAAAGATTGAATTCAAAAGACTGTGCCCTTCCTCTTCTAGAATCAAGTGATAAGGTGGTGGATGAAAGGTCTGAAGAGGTAGATTGGTTGAAGGACTTTCCAAAGCAATTGAGGCCGGAGCTTGAGGAGAGTAGAAATGTTTTTGACATAGCTTTGGATCTCTTTGGCATAACAAATGAGAGAAGGAATTTTGCTATGCAAAGAGGGGAAATAGCTGAATTTCAACAGCCTATAATGGAAGTGGTAGGGGATAAAATTGCTAGGGTGATAGACTATGAATTTTTTTTGGATTCGTTCACACTTCCAATGGTGCATTGGAGATGGTAACCAAGGAGAACTTGGAGCAAGAGGATGATATAAATTCCCTTGACAAGAGAGGGATAAGTCAATCTGTGACGACGATGGAGAAACCTGATTGTGGTGAACAAAAAAAAGAGAGGAAGGAAATCAATCAAAGAGCTGCTAACTTTAGAAGGTGAAGCAGATGGTCAAATGAAAATAAACATGATGCTAAGATCTAGGAAGGGAATTCCCCTTCCCAACAAGCAATGATGATAACATCATGGAATGTTAGGGGCCTCAATGCCCCTAACAAAAAGCGCTTGGTAAAGTGCCAAATGGATATATCCAACTCGGATATATTTTTGATTCGGGAAACAAAACTTAACAATAAAGAAATAGATATCATGAGAATGAAGGTCAAAAGATGGGAAGGCACGTTTGTGTAGTCGGAAGGTGCATCTAGGGGATTGGCTACATTTTGGCATCGTTCCTCTATAAGACTAGAATTGGTCGGTAGCTCGAGAAACTGGATGGTATGTAAAGTCACATTTCTTTCCTCTTTTATTCAATTTCTTCTGATAAACATATATGGCCCTACTGAATGTTTTTTAAAAAAGCAAGTGTGGACAAAACTCACACGGATCATAAGTTCCTTCCCAATATCCTTTATTATCATTGGGGGAGATTTTAATGCAATTTTGAATGATGAAGATAAGTTTTGGGGGGTTGAAAAAAATGTCAATCACAAATAGCTTTTTCGGAGTTTGTGACTAAGACCAATTTGTATGACATTCCTCTTAAGAATAGTAAATATATGTGGACCAATCGAAGACTGGGCTTCAACAATATTTCTAAAAGGTTGGACAAATTCTTATGTTGTGGGGATTAGGGCTCCTCCCCTAGAACCTCTGAGTGTAGCATTATGCCCATTTCAAGGTCGGATCATTTTCCCATTCAACTCAAAACAATGGATGAGAAGAAACTAGATAGATGTCCGTTTAAATTTGAGAACATGTGGATGAGAGACTCAAGCTTTCTTTCTAACATTGAGAAGTGGTCGGCGGTAGAACATCAAAAAGACACTAAAATGTTCTCATTATTTACAAAGTTGAAATACATCAAGGAGCAATTACAAACTTGGAACAAGAAGCATTTTAAGGACTTTTTTGCAAAAAGGGAATTGATAGAGGAAAAAATAGAAAAACTCAATGAAGAAGTTTTCAAATTCGGAATGGATCAGGAAGGATTTTTGGATGAAAAAGATCTAATGTGCAAATACTCAGAAATACTAGCTAGGGAGAAAACATTCTGCAACAAAAGTCAAGGGGGTTATGGTTGAAGGATGGTGAGAGGAATTCAAAAAATTTCCACAACTCCACAAAGGTTATACGGATAAAAAACCGTATCTCCAAGATTAAAAATGATGAGGGAGCAATACTAGATAATGACATGAGCATTAAAGAAGTAATTGTATACTTCCAAAGGTTGCTTAACAATTGGGAGGGCTCAAATTTGGAAAATCAAAATCTAATACTACAATGCATTCCAAGACTAGTTAAAGCTGAACATAATTCTCTCCTTTTGGGGGTCTTCACGGAACAAGAACTTCAAATGGCAATAATGTAACTTCATCTTGATAAAGCTCTTGGACCAGATAGCTTTCCAGCCAACTTCTATCACAAGTGTTGGCATATTGTTGGGAGAGATATTTTAGAGGCTATTGAAGAATCCCGGAAGAAGGGCACCCTTTTGAAAGATCTTAATAATACCTTTATTGTGCTCATCCCCAAAAAAGACCCGACACTGACCTTTGATGATTACAAGTCGATCTCTCTTTGCAACACAATATATAAGATAATTTCAAAGGCCATTGAAAATAGGTTGAAACACATTTTGCATGACATCATTGTAGAAGAACAAAGTGGCTTCATCCTGGGAAGGTCCATTTTAGATGGGGTAATTGTAGTGGAGGAAGCTATTCACTCTATCCAATCTACTAAGAAAAATTGTATGCTTTTGAAATTGGATATAAAGAAGGCCTATGACAAGATGGATTGGAGATTCCTGCTAAAAGTTATGGAGGTGTTTGGTTTCAATAAGCTATGGCTAGACTGGATCTTTACTCTCATTGCAAGCCTCAAATACTTGGTCATTATTAATGGCAGACCCCAAGGTTTCTTTGAAGCTTCTCGTGGACTTTGCTAGGGAGACCCGATCTCCCCTTTCTTTTCATCATCATGGCTGATGCTCTTGGGAGATTGATTCAAAAAGCTTCAATATTGGGTGCATGGGAAGGTATTGTGATAACAAAAGATATCCCCTCGCTTACTCACCAACAATTTGCAAATGATACCATGCTCTTTGGAATGTCGAAAAGGAGGGAAGCAAGCATCATCAAGAAAATTTTGGATATTTACTTTGATGCTTCAAGTCAATTTGTCAACTTTATCAAATCAATAGTTTTCTTTGCAACAGAAACCAAAACACAAATGGAAATTCTTAAAATCTTAGACTTCAAAAAAGGCTACGTGCCTAGCAAATACTTGGGTTTTCCGTTATTCACTAGAAGTTGTTCCACAAAGTTGTGGGATCCACATTTGGAGCAATGTTCTAAGAAGATGTCATCTTGGAAAGGGATGTGGCTCTCTTGGGTGGGCAAAATCACAATGTTAAAGGCAGTGATCTCGACTATCCCTATCTTCCTTATATACTGTTTGAAGATGCCGATAAAGGTGAGTCAGAAATTAGATCAAAAAATGAGAAACTTATTTTGGCAAGGTCCTTCGAAGGAAAAGAAAATCCCGTTGATCGCCTGGGACTCTATTTGTAATCCTAAATCTTGTGGGGGCGTCGGGTTAAGGATCCAGGGTGCTCAGAATAAAGCTCTAGGGGCCAAACTGCTTTGGGGTATATATTTGAAGCTTGATCTGAAAGGGACTCGGATCTTACAAAATAAATATTTAAATAATCAAGAGCCCTTGAGAATCATGATAACTCTTAACCCTCCTAAAGGGTTTGGACTCTGGTCTATGAAACCTTCTTTTGTCATGCAGAACCATTGTCACAAACCACCTTACATGGGAAATCAGAAATGGTAGGAATGCCTTATTTTGGGAAGACTCTTGGAAAAATGTGACTCCTTCAATCATGCCAAAAGGATTCTTTTTGGTTTATGAGGCCGTCATGTGGCAAATTATGTGATTCAAATAGAGAATTTTGGCTTGGTAAGGTGGGAATGGAAAGATCCTAGGGATATTGGAATTCTAGTGGAAGACATCAAACAACTTAGAGAGCTTATGAATGAAAAAAGAATCTACATTATAATTGGGAGTGACTCAATTAGATGGAATTGCTCAAAGACTGGGGAATACTCAGCTAAAATCAAGTTTACGGTGGTGGAGGTCCTTGGAGATAAGGCTGACATCCCAACACATTTGTGTTGGAACAAATTGTGCCTTCCTAAAGCCGGGGTATTCACCTTAGTGGCACTTCAAAAGAAAGTTCTCACGACTGACAAATTTGTGTTGGAACAAACTGTGCCTTCCTAAAGCCAGGGTATTCAACTTAGTGGCACTTCAGAAGAAAGTTCTCACGATTGACAAATTTGTGAGACTGGGGTATTATGGGCCTACACAATCCCCTCTTTGCAAAGCCAATGAAGAAACCACCGATCACCTTTTGTTAGGTTGTCAATTTGCTCAAGAGTGCTAACAGCGGTTGTGTGCTAAGTTGGCATGGAAAGGGGTGCTTCCGAATGATATTCTTTGCTTGTTTAAAGCATGGCCCATACTAATGAAAAATGCTCCCTTTTCCTGCCTTTGGATCATTAGCCCTTTGATTATTGTGTGGGAGCTATGGAAGGAACAAAATCGAAGGATTTTTCAAGATAGTGAGATGTCAATATCTTCATTTCAGAATAAGGTAGACGTAGCAATTGTGGAGGTGGTTAATAACCAAACTAGGGCCATGGCCTCCAAAGGGAAAGTTTTAACTGCTTAGGATAATCTGATGACAAAAAGTTGGAACAGATTTATCCCCTTGTTAATGGGGCTTTAGGAGATATTCCCTTAAACTACGAAGTGAAGCTAAATGGACACCTCCTCTATTGGGTTGGCACAAAGTGAATTTCGATGGGGTTTCAAAGGGCGATCTAGGCAAATCTGGAGCTGGGTGTATCGTCAGGGACTAGAACGGGAATGTGGTATGCGCGGCATCTAATTTGAAACTTAAATCTGCTTTTAGTGAGGTGCCTTCCTTTGTTCTAGGCATGCACCTATAAACGTGAATTCATTCTTGATTTTAAAACTAACTTCCTCCTTTATGAGGCATGAACTTGTGCTCTAGGCACGCACCAACAAACATGGATTCATTCTTCACTTCAAGTGAAATTTCAGACCTCTTTATCTAGTGCACCCCTGCCCAAACACACACCTTTGAATGTGCCTTAAAACTTTGATTTGAAATTTGAATTCCTCTTTGAAGAGGCATGCACTTGTGCTTTAGGTGCACACCTATATGCTATCCTTGCCTTCCTTCGTCAAAAGTGCATCGCTTTTTACATGCTTCTGATTTTCAAATTCATTATCATGAGAGTGCACTTGACAAAAAAAATCTTCAAATATGACTTGTAATCAGCTCAATCAAGCGCACACGCACACCTCAAAACAGGATTTCACAGTTTGAATTTGTCTTATTAAGGTGCAAATTTCTACATCCCATGCACACCTATCAACGCAATCTTTGAATTTGGCCTTTGATTTCCCCTTTGATCAGGTGCACCCTAGAACACCAAGTGTGCACCTTAGTATAGGACTTTGAGTTTTTTGAAACTTGAAAAGAGGATTGCCTTTTGATAGGCACTTTGGAATGTTATGATGCTTTCAACAGCTTTGGCACTTGGAGATGGAAACCTACATGCATGTCAACCTAATCACCTTGGTGACCAAAACCCTCAAGGTGTACTTCGTGACATAGAGTGCCAGTAGGATTGTGCAAAGCATCATTGTAATGTCCCCTTTTTGAGCTCAAGTGACTTCAAGCTTGGAGAATGGAAAGTTGGCAAAAACTTAAAGCTTGGAGAATGGAAAGTTGATTTTTAGTGGCTCAACTATTTTTCCTTGGCATGGCAAACTTGAGAAATGACTTGATATATTTTTCTATTAATTTTGGATGAGTCAAAAACATTTAAATATTTTTCCTTGTAGGCGAGCAACCCATTTGGAGGTTTAAAGGTGGTCAAAAATAAATAAAAATAATAATATTTTATTATTTGTTTGGTGCGCTCAAGGAGGGGAAATAAAATAATATTTAAATTAATTTGATTTTAAAGCACCCAAGGCTAAGAGGAAGTGGTCGGCCTACTTTGAGGAAAATAGTTTGAAAATAAAAAGAAAAAAAATATCTTAAGTTGGCCTAGGAGGATAGGTCGGCCTTAATGATTAAAAAAATAAAGGAAAAGCTATCTTGGTTGGCCAACAAGTAGGAAAAGGTGAAAGTCAAGTATAAATATAAGGTCTGGTGAGGCATTTGATCATCATTCAACATTATATCTTTGTATTTTCCTTTGTGGATCGGCATGTAATGTCCCCTTTTTAGTAGAAACACTTAAACCTGAATTTGCATTCAAAGTGATTCTCAAAGAGACATTAGAAACATTAGAGATCAATAAATTTCAATGATAATATCTAATAAGATCAAGATAATACAAATATTTCATTCTTGTCAAAGGATTATTCATTTGTCATTCATTATTGATGACTATTCTATAATATATTTCATAAGTACATTAGGGTAGATATTAAACATATTTCAAGATCCATATCTTCCCCTCCTATTCTTCATCAAGGAATTAGGTTTTACATGACTGGGGCGTGCTGAAACCATCTCTGACCCGACTTCGGGAAACTAGTCCCAGCCATTGGGGCCCATACGGAATCTCCAATCCGGCTTCAGGAAACTATGTCCCAGCCATTGGGATCAATATGAAATCTTTTGACCCGGCTTCGGGAACTATATCCCAACCATTGGGGTCTATACAAAAAATGGAATTACTCCGCCTTTCCCTACAATACCCATGATTCCTCATTGGATGAAGTAATGGAGGCTACAGAGATATGAGCCTTATGCAATATCTCCTTGTACTATAGATGGAATTCTATTATACCATTATCATCATAATACATGAATTAAAGACATTCTTATTGCAAATCGAAGTACCGTTATACGGTATCCTTATAATTGTTCATTATTGTTAGATCTTGAGTCTAAATATGGATATCAATTCGATTATGAGTAAAGAAGTCATTTCATTATAAACTATAATCATTCACATGGATTCATATATTTGTGTAATACTAATGATGTGATTGACATATATGTAGATCTATTATTAATTATGCATACATACATACATACATACATACATATATATACATTTCATCTTACAAATCTTATATTTAATAATTATAAAATAAACATATTAAATATGCTTACCTGTTGTACCTTACCTTTTTCCTTCTGCAGATCTGAATTATTATAAACCTCTTATTTTTATTTGCCGCTGATTACTGTATTGGAGTATCCTTTTTCGATGCCCTTTGAAATTGATCCCTATTAATAAAGTATGAAGGGGTGCATTGACCCAACAGTCACACCTATAAATGACAATGCTTACCATAGGGATATTCGCTACTTTGTTTGTGTTTAAATAGTCTTATGGGATCGGCGTCTCTCTTAAGAGGCTCGATTCCCATATATAAGAGCCTTTATAATATGAAATGAAATAATACTTGTTAAATATATATTTATTATTTATTATATACATTCTTATTATTATATATATTAAATATTATTATATTTGTTATTATATATATATACGTATTATCTTATATATATATTATCACATATATATATATATATTTGTTTATTATGATTATATATATACATATATATATATATTCATAATCACTTCTATATTATCATAACATATATATGCACATATATTATCATGTATATATATTTATTTAATGATAGGAAAGGTATGAAGAGTCTCATAATAGTTACATACATTCATTACTAGTAAATCATAAGGTATGCACTTGGTTACATAGAAATCACAAATCATGCATTTGTATATATGTAATTCATAACATATAATGCAAATGTCATATAGGGGATATGACACGGCAACTTGGTTTGCATTGTTTTCCAAGGACGAAAACCTTTGTGGAAATAAGGTGGATTGGACGAAAACTCAATCTTATCTTGGAGGTGGATTCATATGGAATTCACAATTGCACTTCATTGTTGTTCATTAATTAAGAAGAGCAGATTGCTAAATCTGATTTTCATATCAGAGTTGAAGAAGGTTTCATTTGGCAAGTTTTGAAGGCATCTAGACTAGGGTTTGGCCCTAGGGTTTGAGCACCACCTTCTAGGAGTGGAGCGACCTCATCCTTGAGGCGATTTATGATGTTCTTTGGCTGCTAGGGTTTGGAAATTGTAATCAGATTGGTACAGCAGCAGATCAGACCTCCTTTGGCATTGTTGTTTGGTGCTTTTGATGTGATTTTGCTAGGGTTTCATCATTCCATTGGAGCGCCCATTTGTGGAGGAGATTTTGGTGATTTCATTGCATCCATTTGGTATCATTTACATAATTTTTGGAGCAGCGATTTATTGCAGACCTGAGCGCCCATTTGGATCGGCTTCATTGGTGTGTTGGAGTGTCATTTTCATAGGGTTTCAAACCCTAAGTCTGAGCGCCACCTTTTAGAGGTCCAATTTCATCATTCGGAGGTCAATTTTGCATGTAAATTGGTATGTATAAACCCTAGGGTTTATAGCAGGGTATGGCTAGGGTTTATAGCAGGTTATGGCTGGGCATAGTTTGGCATGTTTGCCCATTGCATTTGATGTATTTGAAGACATTATATCTCTAATTTATGACAGAAGACTTATGTTTTGAGTTTCCATCATTTTGGTGTTGGATCCATGTGTATTTCATTGTGTAATTCATCTAGGGTTTTGGCACATATTTTGGCATGATGATTATGATGTATCTAACAAGTTAAGTGGCTGTTATAAGGTTTATTTAAGTCTGAAACAGAAAAATCAGAATTGCAAAATTAGCGTTTTGGATCAGATTTGAAAATCAGAAAATTAGGGCAAAAATCAGAACCCTAAATTCAGAAAAATTAGTAAATATCCTATTTGGGATATTTCAATCATCAACATCAACAATATGTCAAAATTGCATGTTGTAGAGCATTATCAAGATCATCAAGGTGTCAAATCTGCATACTAGGTGTGCCTAGTATGTTGTATCAGTCTAGTGTAGTTCAATGCATTGTGTATGTTTGAATAAATCCCAAAAAAATAAAAATTATTCGTTGTTGGAATATTTCTGGGTCTGTTTTGTTTTTGTATGCATTTAGTTTGGGTCTTTATAGTGGTATCAAAGCAGCTTTGGAGGCATTCGACCATTTGAAAAAGGCTTGCAATACCTGATTTCTCATTACCTTTTGTGGTGGAGTGTGACACTTCAGGAGAAGGCCTAGGTGCTGTTATCATGCAAAGAGGACAATCCATTTCATTTGAGAGTCAAAAATTGGCAAAGACAAAGCATCAATTCTCTATCTATGATAAGGAGATGTTAGTGGTCATGCATGTGCTAGTTAAATTCAGACAATACTTTGTTTGTGTACGTTTTGTGGTGTGCACAAGCCAAAACAGCTTGAGATTCTTCTTATTGCAGCATGACCTCAATGACAGGCAGCAAAAATGGTTGAGCAAATTAAAGGCCTATGATTTTAACATTGAGTATGTCAAGGGAAAGAACAATATGGTAGCAAACACACTCTCCAGGAGACTTGAACTATTAGCCATTTTTTCAAGAGTTTGATTGGAGAGAGGAAATGATGGCTAAGTATGCCAAAGACACTCATGCTATAGGTCTGATTGAGGGTACTATTGCTGCCTCAAATAGGGATGAGAGGTACTAGGTGAAGCATGGAACTATTTTATACAAGGACAAAACTTTTTTGGTGCCAAGATCAAAGCTAAAGTAGAAGATTATTGTAGCCTTTCACGATTTTCCACTTACCGGACATACTAAGTACTTCAAAACTTACAAGCAAGTGTGGAATAGATCTGCATGGAAGGGCTTGAAGGAGGATGAATTGCAACATGTACGAGAATGTGAAGTGTGCCAAAGGATGAAATATGACACTACAGACCCAACAAGGTTGCTTCACCCCCCCTAATTCCTCAATAGAAATGGGAATCTATGACAATGGACTTCATCATAGGCTTGCCTCGACTAGGAGGAAAAAGTTGTATCTTCGTGGTTGTTGATCAATTGACAAAGCTGAAAGCTTGCATACTTCTCCATCCCCAGTGAGTTCAGGGCTCCACAAGTGGGAGATATATTCTTCATGGAGATCTTTCGATTGCATGGACTTCAGTGTCACTACACCATACCATGGTCAACAATAGGGGTGCACATTTCATGAGTGCTTTCTTGTAGGAGCTACTTAGATTAATGAGGGCAAAGTTGACGCCTAGCGCCAATTATCACCCCCAAGCAAGTGGGCAAATGGAGATAGTGAACAAATGGGTTAGGAGTACTTGAGGAGTTTTGTGAGTGATCATCAGACAACTTGGGTGCGATGGTTGTACCTAGGGTAGTATGCTACAATACTACCTACCACATGTCAATAAGGATGTCCCCTTTTATGGCATTGTATGGATATGATACACCAACCTTCGCTGAGTTGACGCTTCCATAAACATGGGTACTCGCAACAGGAGACTTCTTTGAGTAGAGTGGGCAGGTTTTGATAGGTCTACGCAATCAACTTTAGTGTGCACAAAATCAGCAAAATAGGCATCACATGAAGAGGCATTTTGAGGTAGGAGACATGGTTTTCCTTTAATTGCAGCCCTAAAGGTGGTCTTCTTTAAAAAGGAGGTTGAAAAACTCAAACCCCACTTCTACAGTCCTTACATAATAGTTTGATGTATTGGTGAGGTGGCTTATGAGTTGGAGCTTCCTCCTAACAGTTAGATCCACAACAATTTTTATAGATCATGTTTGAAAAAGGCAATGGGACAATAGGTAACACCTTCAACCGAGCCTCCATCACTCAACAATTAAGGAAAGTTGTTATTAGTGCTAGAGCAAATAATTGGGACTAAAGAGAAGCAATTGCAGAACCGTGTGTGAACTGAATTCTTGGTGCAATGGAAAGGTTTGCCTCAAGAGGATGCTATTTGGGAGTTGGATAACATCCTAGATCACCCAGCCTTGTCTTGCTTGAGTACAAACAAATTTGGGGAGGGAGGATTTGTAATATCCCCTTTCTAATCAGTAGCAATGAGTGAGGTTGACTGGCAATGTAGGAGTAGCAATGGTTAGGACTATAGTTACTTTGAGTTTTTTAGTTGCAATAAGGTGGTTGAGTCTTTTAGTTGCAATAAATTGGTTGAGTCTTTCAGTCTAGTAAAGTGGTTGAGTCTTTCAATCCCAACCAATTAACCCCTTCGATTGAGGAATGGACTTGCCGGTTAGCTACTGTCGTTCAAGGAGTGATTACCTTTGATTGTGGATCGCAGGAATCAAGGACTATAAGAAGTGCCAAGAAGTAAAGAGGACACTTTTGAAAATTAGAAACCAAACTCCATTTCATTCCCTAGAATGTTACGTTTCTTTCAGCAACTTTGGCGCTTGGAGGCGGAAACCTATAGGCATGTCAACTTGATCACCTTGGGGACAAGAACCCTCAAGGAATAGCTCATGATATAAAGTGTCAACCAGATCATGCAGTCTTCATCAGCATTAGCAAGCCATCAAAATTGCATGTTACAGAGCATCATCAAGATCATCAAGGCATCAAATTTACATACTGGGTGCGCCCAGTATGTTGTATCAGTCTAATGTAGTTCAATGCTTTGTGTATGTTTGAATAAAATTCAAAAAAATAAAAATTGTGTTGCTGGAATATTTCTGGGTTTGTTTTGTTTTTGTATGCATGTTGTTTTTATATCCCCTTTCTAATCCTTAGCACTAAGTGAGGTTGACTGGTAGCATGGGAGTAGCAGTGGTTAGGAACTTAGGACTATAGTTAGTTTGAGTCGTTCAATTGGAAGAAGGCAAATGAGTCTTTTAGTTGGAATAAAGCAGTTGAGTCTTTCAATCTAGTGAAGTGGTTGAGTCTTTCAGTCCTAGCCAATAAAACCCTTTGATTGAGGGATGGACTTGCCAGCTGGCTGCCACCATTTGAGGAGTGATTACCTTTGATTGTGGATTGCAGGAAATAGGACTATAGGAAGCACTGACAAGTAAAGAGAAGGGCATGTTTGAAAATAAGAAACCAAACTCAATTTCATTCCTTGGAATGTTACACTACTTTCAGCAGCTTTGGCGCTTGGAGACGGAAACCTACAAGCGTGTCAACCTGATCACCTTGGGGATGGAAACCCTCAAGGAGTAGTTCGTGATATAGAGTGTCAGCAGGATCATGCGGATCATCATCGACATCAGTAAGGTGTCAGAATTACATGTTGCAGAGCATCATTTGGATCATTAAGGCATCAGATTTGCATATTGTGCCCAGTAAGTTGTATCGGTCTAGAGTAATTCAATACTTTGTGTATGTTTGTATAAAATTCGAAAACATAAAAATTATCCATAAATGGAATATTTCTAGGTTTGTTTTATTTTTGTATGCATTTAGTTCACGTCTTTCAGTCTAGTGAAGTGGCTAAGTCTTTTAGTCCCGGCCAGTTAACACCTTCAATTGAGGGATGGACTTGCCAGTTAGTTGTCATCGTTTGAGGAGTGGTTCCCTTTGATTGTGGATCACAGGAAAGAGGGACTATAAGAAGCCCTGAGAGGTAAAGAGGACACTTTTGAAAATTAGAAACCAAACTCAATTTCATTCCCTGGAATGTTACACTTTTAGCAGCTTTGGCGCTTGGATACAAAAACCTACAGGCATGTCAACTTGATCACCTTGGGGACAGAAACCCTCAGGGAGTAGTTCATGATATAGAGTGTCGACAGGATCATGCAGAGCATCATTAGCATCAGAGTTGCATGTTGCAGAACATCATCAGGATCATCAAGGCGTCAGATTTCCATACTTGGTGCACCCAGTAAGTCGTATCGGTCTAGTTTAGTTCAATGCTTTGTGTATGTTTGAATAAAAATTTTAAAAAATAAAAATTATCTGTTGCTGGAATATTTCTAGGTTTGTTTTGTTTTTGTATACATTTAGTTTGGATCTTTACAGAATGAAGGGGAAACAGGGATGAAGAAGACGTATATGATTGATGTAATGTCCCCTTCTTAGCCAGTTTGACAGGTGGGAGCAATTATCCTATTCTAGGGTTCCCGTAGGCTAATGGTGTTTGATTAGAGAATTTCTGTGGGGAATTTCTAGCAACTCCAGCACAATTGGATGATGGGTTGAGTTCATCTTTCCTTTCCGAGAGTGCCTTGGACACATTTTCTAGGACTTACTATTTATAGTAAGTCAGGCAGGGGGTCACTGGTGGAGTTGGTCTCGATATTTCCATTTTTAGTATCGTTGGTTGGATTATCTAGCACTTGTTACATGGCATTCGAAACAACCAAGGAATAATGTTTTTTAATGTCGATATTTAAGTTAAATTAAATATTTAACTTATAATATCTTTATATAAGTATAAGTTACTTTATGTTATAAAGTAACTTATTAAAAGCGAGTCATAAGTTGTGTTAAAAGTGAATGTGCTAGGTGTTGGGGTGGGCGCCCAACCCATGGAGACATAAGGAGATAAATGAAATTAAAATATTAAATTAAAAAAAAAGACTCTTAGAGGCGTTGGAATGAGAGGATTAAAAGTGAAAGAAATAAAGAATTCAATATTCATTCATTCACTCATCTTTGTCATGCAAGTTTTGGAGCTTTGGCTTTGAGTTGGAATATACAAGGGTTTGCAGAGACAGAATCCTCTGTAGATCACACTCTTTACGTGATTGAAAGATGTCATCTGAAGGGTTTGTTGGTAGTCTCATTCAGAGATTACACTGTGTTTATTGGATGCATTCTTGGAGAGATTTATAGAAGTTTTGATGCAGATTTTGTGAGCAACCAATAATAAATATTATAGTTGCAGATTCATGTAGTTGCAGATTCATGAGCATTTGGGAGTGATTACAAACTGCTTTTCTCTACTGTGCTGGCCGTACCTTCCCTAGACAGGCCGTACACTGCTGGGAATCATTTTGGAGGGTTTTTGGTGGCATTTACCTTTACTGGGTGGGCGTAGCTGCTCTATAACAGTGAGCATTTGGTCTGGTTATCAGAAAATTGCAGATTGAGGAGTTTATCTGAGTTTTGGCACTGCTGTGCATGCACCAAACAGGTCGTACAGGGCTGCAAGTGGGACGTGAGCATCCTAGAGGGAAACGCCTCCAGTTTGGGAGACATTCAACTTGTGTGGAAGGCATCTAGGGTCTTGGTGTTAGCTGCTATCATTTGTATGTAGATTTCCTTGAAGTTTGATGCATTTGAAGTCCATTTTGTAGCCAACCTTCACTGGTTTCTGTATTTCAGATTTGCAACATTGAAGAAATTAAAATGGGTATATATCACTGTATTAACATTTGAGCGATTTAGTTATCTGGGTATTCATAGTTTTAAGTGTTCATGTTATATTTCCATGTGGGTGTCTTTGCATGTCAAGTATCTCATTACTGTTTCAAGTATTATATGTGAAAAACAAAAAAACAAACCAAACACACAACAGTGAGCAAAAAACCCAAACAGGTAAAAAACTTGGTCATAGAAAACCTACAAAACAGGGTGTATATTACAATTGACATGGCTTAGTTGCTCCTAGTGTTGTTCTAGTTGACCTAGATAATCTTTTGTAGATTAATTATTATAAATAATTTTATTATTGATAAACTAATAAAATAAATTAAGAATTAGTAATTATTACACTGGCTGCAATAACCTTGGGCCACTTCATCTTGGCTCTAATGATTTAAACCTCAGTTCTGTTCTTAGACGGTGCTCTACCTTCAGCTCTTGCCCTCTACTGTATTCACCATCCAAACAGCCTCCTTTCCTTTCCTTGTAAGATCTTCATGGCCAGCAAAGAGCTGATCCCAACCTGCTGCCAACTCTTAAACCCAAATACCTGGGCCTCCTCCTCAATGAGTTGTGCTTGCTATCAGATCTGTACTGAAATCTTTGACAGCACTCCTTTGACTTTCAGTGTAGCTTATCCTTTTCTCCCATGGCCCTGTCTCTCTCCTAAGTAAAATGCTTGTTTTCAACTGTTCAGCCATTGCTCTCCCACCATGCCCTGTTTTCTGAAAAGTGCTAGAGCTTGAATTGTGCTCAATGGCATACAACTCCTCATGCACCTTGCAAACTGCTGGGTAAGTCATATCTGAAAGCCACATCTCAGATATCTCTTTGGTTTCCTGTGATGACCACAGCTGGCTCCCACAAATCCACACAAATTGTGTAGCAATCCTCCTCCACAAATCTATGCACACAAGAAACCTCTTGCATAATAATAGGTACCCACTCCCACCACACTATCTAGTCCAAGTCTTCCACCTTCTCAGCAATATCTAGCATCACTTGGAAATGGGCCTCAAGTTCTTCAAAAAGAAGTGCAAAGTATCACAAAGATCTCAGTTCTCATTAACAAAGCAAGTAAATCTGAGCAAGTTTTGGATTCAATACTTGAGATTCACTCGCCCCACTCGAACCTTTTGTGTTGTACAATCATAAGAGAAATCATTCTCTTCTTGAATCCTACCACCATTCTCTTACTCGAGGCCATCTTGGTCAATATCACCTTACTCCTCAACCTATGTCAATGGCAAGCTTCCCTCCAAGTGTTGCTTTATAGGAATTCCGACTGTTGAGTTGAAACTTGGTCCTCAAGCATTTTCTGCAGCTGCTTCAGTGGGTCTTCCTCAAACTCTGGAGAATGAAAATAGGCTTGTTGTAGAAGAGCTCCAAAGCTACTCAACCAGTCATCCACATGGAGGTTCTTGCCTCCTATATGTTGGGTGACTAAAGGTCCACATGTAGGCAAGGATAATAAAACAGGAGATGCTCTAGTGCCTATGTCTAGAGAGCTAAGCACATGTTTAGAGATTATGCAAGTTGTAACTAGTGTTTGGTGCACAAGATGGAGAGCAAACTTGGTGTCACATTTTTCTTGTTATCTTGGTCACTTCCTTCCCAATCCAATTCATTGACGCTATGCTACTAATCCTCGGAATTAACCATGTCATCCACCACTGCAGCCTCCTTTTCCTTGGTGGCCTTTTTCTCCTTAGGAGTCCCCTTTGACTTTTCTCGTGGTAGACCCAAGTTCCTCCATCTAGGATCATGATCAATATCTGGCTTCATGTCCTCCCCTAGTTCATTAGCTTGAGAATACACTACATCTAGTAATAGGCCAGGTATCTGATATCCTATTTATGTTGGTATTTATCTTTAGAACATTATTTTAAAAACACATGTAAAGTCATCTATAATTAAGCCATGGAGATATAATTGTTGTCTTATTTTGCCTAGGCCAAAATAACCCAGAAATCCTACCTTCCATCAGAGAAATCCGATCTGAGAAAGCCTAAATGGAAGGAGGTTTCCCTTAGAAAAATCTTAAAATTTTCTAATTGTTTTTCCTTAGCTAATTTTGCAGTTGTCGGCAAACTTGAAGGTTCGCGAACCTATTGGTTCGCCGACCAACAAGTTCGATGATGGAAGAAATTGCCGATTGAAAGAACCAAGCAGGCAAAATTTCTCTAAGGAAAGAAAAGTGTCAAAAGTTTGCCTTTATCGGCAAAATTTTGGTTTGGTAAACCTTAAGTTCGTCGATCAGCAATTTTGCCGACAAAGGAATGAAGGCAGAGATAAAGCAAAGAAGGATGGTTCATGAAAGTGAAACTTCGCCTACCGAAGAGGATAAAGGGGGACACAAGCCAAATTCACAAAATGGAAATTTTGCCAATAGAGAAGATAAAGTTGACAAGGCCAAAAGAAAGATCAGAGGGAAGAGACTAAGTGCTTGTCGGCGAACTTAGCAGTTCCCGAACTAAGAAGTTCGCCGACCAAAGAGTTCGTCAATGGGGGGATGGGTCGATACGAGGAAGGCAAGCAAGAAGACAAGGGCGGAGAAAAGAGAAGGATGGTTCACGAAAGAGGATTTTCACTGACCAAAGGGAGCAAAGGTAAAGAAGAAAGACAAAAATAGTTCACGAAGCAGAGATTTTGTCGATAAGGCAAAATAATAGTCTGAAGCAAAGTAAAGTGAAAATCAATGTAAAAATAAAGCATGTAATATGATGTAGTACTTTAGAATATTTTAAAGTGTTGTCAAAGCTTTTAAAAGGCACGACTTTTATGAGTGCGAGTGCCCTAAAAGCGCACTTCTACAAGTGACGCCATTGTTGCAGGTCAAGGTCACGCAAGTAGCTGAAACAGTGTGGAAATTCAATGCACAAGTACATGAAATAAATGAATCAGATGAAGTACCCCAGCAACCATGCTTCTACAGGTCCTTTCAAAGACAAATTCAACACACAAGCCATGGGCAATTCTTCTTCTGTGGATTCTTCAACACACCAAGCATGGACGACACTCAAAATTTGCAAGTTCCAATAGGGCCTCTGGGCCGAGTTTAATGCAACATGGGTGATTGGGAAAAACGTGTTGACTTAATTTCAACGCCCAGGGCTGCACAGTGATTGTAAATGTTATATAAGCATGTTAAGATGTATTCAAAAGGGTTGGTTGGTTTTGGGTCATTATTCAGACAGAAGGATTGATTGTAGGTTCAAACCGTGTGATATTTCCCAGAATAGGGCGGATTTGATGAGTTGTGCTATCATCCAAGCCTTCTACGTCTCTATACCTGTTCGACAATGAGGGAAAGTTTATCATTTTGTGTCTATTTCATGTATGTAATAAGTTTTTCCCTCTTTGTAATGGCTATTTAGTCTCTATGATTAATATAAGCAACTGATTTTGTCTCTCTCATATTCACTGAATTTGTTGGAACTGCCAAAAGCTTCAACAACAGAGTGCAAATTCAGGTGACAACAGTAACTGTTTGAGGAGATGAAAACAGTGTAACTGACATTAACTAAGGTAAAATTAGGGATAATTTTATCTCTTGAAATCTTGTGGATCTATGTGCATTTACTTTTATTTTATTTTATTCTGCATGATCAGGTTGGTTTCCCTTAGTTGAAAGCTCACTTTTGGAGAAATTCTCTTGCAAGTAATTTGCAACAGTTGCCAGTGGTCACACAATCCCACGACTTGGCTCACAGTCAAGCCAAATGTCAATTTAAAATACAAGACTTCTTTTATGAAAGCCCGCAAAGGAATTTTTAATTTGATATATGCGACCTTCTTTATGGAAGTCCACAAGGAGGATTTGGGATTCTTCCCTATTTGACATAAATATTGTTCAAATTTTAAACCAAAAATTGGCATTTGGCATATAAAACCTGCTTAATATAAGGCCACATGGGAGTTTCTGTCCTTTTAACTTTGTAGATGTTCAAATTTTATACATCTAAATTTGGATCTTGTGACCAAGCTTGATATAAACTGAACCTAGCCAATCTAACAATAAAATCCATCTTACAACCCATACAGAACAAGCGACACGAGCTTCCGACAAAAGAACAGACAGAACTCGTCTACTGTAAATGGAATAACACAAAGAGAAAAGCAGGGAAACGCATTTAGGAGGAAGAGGGGGCACTCACAACAAGTTCAGCCACATCCAGAGCTGAACGGGATTGTCAAAGAGCAGCAACTCCAATTTCAAGGCAATGGCGAAGGCCAACCTCGGCAAGCTCTCTGCGCTCTGATGGCACAGAAGCAACGTCTATGGCAGAGACTGTGCACACCATGAACAGCCACATTTAAAATATCAATATAAGGTTTACCATGACTGTGGCAAATCACAAGATAAATCAATATAAGGTTTACATTTAAAAACCTTATTCATCACCTTTTTACCCATCATGATAAACCTAATAACCTAAAAAGAACATACTAAACAAAAGGAAATCACAAGAGCTCTTAAGCTACATTCAAGATTTATGATAGAATAAGGATTTTTGGTTCATGAAGGAGATTTTTTAAAGGGGGTTGCCCACGAAGGAGAATTATAGCAATCAGTGATTAATTGTCGATTGTCTCAATAATAAAAATAATGATTGTTTTTATGTTTTCCCTTATCATAATATTCAAAGACCATCCAGTATATAGAGAAGTGTGTACTGTTTAATAAAGAATGAAAAAAAGAATACAATCATTTTTCGAGTTCCAAGGTATACTAATAAGAACATTTTTTTCTACTCCAACCAAAACAAAAAGGCCTCTGGTTAGTATTTCAATTCAGTTTATGTCTGGGGGCATGTTTAACTTTGAAAAGCATTACAGGCCACAAAAACAAAAGCAACCAACATCAAACCACGAAGCTCATGCAAATCCATAAATAATGCGCGCACACCCTATGTATTATTGTCAAATACCCATCAACCCAGACTTGTCTGACGTTATATTATTGCAGCAACTACAAGCATATGCACGAACTACAGGCATGTCTCCCAATACATCAGTGCAGGCCCCACCACAAACCCCTTTTCCTGATTTATGAAGGGGTGCAATCATACAGAAAGGACAAGCAAAGTCATAGGCACTCAACCAATCAATGTGCAACAGAAAAACCCTATACTTTGATCCATATTCAAACTGATCTGTTATCTGGCAAACAGAGAGAATTAGCATATAAGCATTGAAAATCTACTCCACAAATGAAATATGCATTAATGTCCAGGTCCCTAGAAATAATATCTTATTGTGTGCTATTGTCCTTCATACATTGCATGCATATATATTATTCCCTGTGTTCCTTCCCAGAGACTGTGCACACCATGAACAGCCACACAAAAAGACAAGGCAGCGCATGCATGTTGAACTTGGCACTTATCTTCTATCCTTTTACACTAATATTTCATGGAGAAACTGCACTTGCACCTTCATCGTTATGTCTGCACTTATATAACATATAACATATAACACATTCAATTCACATAAGACCACAGATGTTAGGTCATTGGGCCATAGTGAGGGCGTAGACGACTAGCTAAAGTGGTGCCCATGGACCTGTTAAGGTGATTGTTGGTCTCTTGGATTGTAATGAAATGAAATGAAAGGAAAGATTTTAATAACGTTCACGAGGCCAAAGTAGCTTATGGGACTAAGAGCAGCACACAGTCTCGCTGAGAAAGAGGGCACCCAAGCCTTATAAAGTTTGTAATCTCCTCTTGAGATGAGATCTTCTGTAGTGAATTTTGATCAAGAAGTTTGCAGTTTTGCCCAACTTTGCCTCCTCAAACAAGGTGCTTAATTTGTCAATTTTCAAGGTGTTTTCATAATTGGTACGGATGTCGCTGTATGTTGAGCACTCCATGATGAAGTATCATTCTATCTCCACCACTCCCTTGTTGCAAAATAAGTATATTTTTTTTTCCCACTCCTCTTTAGGTACGAACCATCTATCGATTTCACATCTAAGATGATGTGAGCTAGTCCTTAGTTGGGCTATCAACATTTTTGTTTTCCACATAATATCCACTCCTATGTAGGTTTTTTCCTCATGGTCCCATGTGGGGTTAAATTCTTTGATGTAGTAAGCTTTTTTTCATCCAATTTGTTTTGTTCACATGATGGTCCTAAATTTTTCTCTTACAAACATTTTTATTTCTTCATTAGTATTTGGACATTCTTGCATATTAATGTCCCACTTCTTTATCCATTTGTCATTTTATTTCATCCATGTCTTATTTCTTATAGTTAGCTCTTCCTCCATAATTAGCCTAGGCCAACGATGGTTCTCCATATTTTGAGTCTTCTTTAGATAATTTAATACCTAGACCATTGTCATTGCTTCTAAAGGGAAAGTATTCATTTCAGCTAATAAAATATCATACAGAACAACAGTGTTAATTTTGAGACTGCTTATGATTAGATGTTTTTGGATTCTTTCTACCTGCCTCCATTTCTAATCTGACGTGTTGCTGTCCCAAATTTCACACCCATAAAGAATCACTGAAGTAACAAGCAAACCAAAAAGCATTCTCTTGGTTTTTCAATCCCATAATTCTGCATTCCTACACCTATTTTTAAGAGAGTATAATTCCTTCCAACCCCCTTGAATTATTTTTGCTCTACATGTTTCCCAACTGAGCTTGTTGTGGATATCAAGTCCAAGGTATTTGTACTCATCTACTTTTTCCAACGGGTTGCCTTCAAAAGGAAAGTTAATTTGTTTTTCTTTTCTCTGCAATGAGAAGATCATTACTTTGGTTTTGCTAGTGTTCACTTGCATTCTGACCTCTTGACAAAAGGTTTCAAGTGCCCTCAAGTGTTCTCTCAAATTATGAGTTATTTTAACAATTAATATGAGATCATCCACATATAAGAGAAACTTTATTACATACTTAGCTAGTTGAACTCCCTCCCCACCAACCTTGTTTATCCACTCTTCTAACTTATCAATGTATAGTCCAAACAAAGTTGGGGAAAGTGGGAAACCTTGTTTGATGCCAATATCGCTGCCAAAGTGCTCTAACATTCCATCATTGGTTCTAATTTTAGCCTTGAATTGCTCATAAAGCCTATAGACTGCTACTCTAAACACATATGGAACTCCAAGTTCCTCCATCCTATTCCAAACTTTGTCGCGGGGTACCATGTTAATGGCTTTCTAAAGTATACAAAGCAGCAAAAAGCCTCATCACCTTGGGTGTTCCATATTTTTTTGATCAAGAACTTAAGGGTACACCATGATCAATAGTGGAATGTTTCCATCTAAAGACAACATGTCCCTTAACTTGTTTTCCCTCTTTTTCTTCCTAACTACTAAATCTGCGTTCAACCATGCTTCCAAAAAGTTTTCCAAGGAGGGGATTAACCATAATAGTGCAGCAATTTGATGGATTATTGATATCACCGCTTTTGTAGAGAGGAATAACAACACTGATCATCCAATATTTCGAGACGCCCTCTTGAGTGACATTATTGAAGATGCACTTGATACGAGGTGCAAGGACCTCTATACCCCATTTTAAAGGTTTTGCCTGCAACCCATCAATATCTTGTGCTTTCCCTCACGCCAACCTTTTTATGCCCTGATTAATATCTTCAATGGTGAAAAGTTCAATAGTTGCATTGATTATCGAGGGTCTATGTTTATCCTGGTCACACTCATATAGCAACTATGCATATTCAAGCCATTGGTAACCTGTGATATTTTTTCTGTTTGTTTTCTCTTTTGTTGGAGTTCCTTCCAAAAGATTTTGGGGTTGTGTTTTCCAAGGGCAATCAACTCCTCTCTTCTTATGTTCAAATACTTGTCTTTTTTACACCGTAACAATTTATTGTATTCTTTCTTATTTTCTTTATCCGTCCTGCATTCTTGCAAATTTCTTTTTGCTACCTTGCACTTGTCATCAAACCAAGGATTTGCCAGAAAAGCATTTTTTGTTCCTCTCTTGGATATAGCCCTCTTACACCCACTTAAAGCCTTATGCATTAGGGGAATCATCATATTTGTGCTTATTGGGTGGTTCTCTATACAAGCTGTATTACTCTCATACTCCCTAAAAAGTCGTTTGAGGCCAACTCTGAAGAGTTTATGATTTTCTTGAGTCATGAGAATTTCACCTTGTGAAGGTGCCTTCTTTTGGTTGGAGTGGACTTGTTCCCCAAGTTGTTGCTTGTTTATGTTGATGTCTAGCTTTACATATATTGGAGTATGATCTGATGTCGGTTCTATCAGATAGTCACCGACCACTAACTCCATCAGCCTCTGAGCAAATAACATAGTCCACTACACTTTGCCCATTGTAGGTTTTCCAAGTGATGTTTCCTAATTTTGGCCATGCCTTCATACCATTGCATATGACCATGTTGTATAAACCACATAGACCCAATAATTATGCCCCATAGTGTGTAACATTTGCTTTACCAGCCTATGAGATCCTTTCCCAAAGTTGATCGCTCTCTTCCTCCAACCATAACAGGTTACCTTTCTCTTTGTGTTTACTTTTCAAATTAAGGGCTTGGATGTTTGTTATCCTTGCATTAAAGTCATTTATTATTAATACTTCTTCCTATAAGGAAGCTAAGGTAGCGAAACAACTTCATACACTAATCTTGAAAGGAGGATAATGCAAAACTTTACAGATCTTTAACAGTTACAGAAACTTAAACATAAATAAGCATAGATATCATGCATACCACAACATAGTTATTTACGTGGGGAAAACCCTTTCAGGAGAAAAACCCCACACTCCAAAAGCCGCCCAATATATTATTTAGAAGTCACAAAGATTACAATATACTTGCAGAGAAAGCTTCTCATAGGAGTATCACCACCAAAGATCCAGAGACAACATGACCGCTATCAGACTCTCAGAATACATCACGATACTGCAGCTGTAATACAATGCCCTCATAAAATAGGGTTACCTTCTAGGGCAAGACAAGCCAAAAAAAAATCTACCATCAAATCTAAAACCTTATAGAATTGCAAGGTTAAGACACATTTTCCCAAAAAATCTCCCACTTGTCGAACACCTTACAAGAGCAACGGGAGGGAGTAAACATCGTCTCTTAATTGCTAGGGGCCAAAAGGACTATAGTCTCTAAACACCATCTGAACTTTTTTGTGTTCACAGGCTTAGTTAAAGAATCAACAACATTTATCAAAGTCTCTACCTTAACCAACTTCACCATGCCATCTTCGATCATATCTCTAACAAAATGATATTGTACATCAATGTGCTTGGTCCTGGCATGAAATATCGGGCTCTTAGCTAGACAGATCACACACTGACTATCGCAATAAATTGTCACCGCACCTTGTTTTATTCCAATATCTAAACACAACATCTTAAGCTAAATGGTTTCTTTGCAAGTATGAGTAGCTGCCATATACTCAGCTTTAGTAGTGAACAAAGCAACCATGGCTTGTCGCTTACTCATCCAACTAATTGCACCACCAAATAAAGTAAACACATAAGCACTGGTGGATCGTCTACTATCAATATCACCTACCCAGTCTGAATCCACATAACCATGAATATCAAGGGAAATGTCATCTTTAGTCAAATTACTATGATAACACAAGGAATACTCTAAGGTATCGCACAAATATCTGAAGACTCTTTCAACTGCATCCCAATGAACTCTACCAGGATTAGACATATATCTGAAAAGAACTCCCACTGTTTGGGCAATGTTTGGTCTAGTACAAACCATAGCATACATCAAACTTCCAACTGCACTCTACTCATCTCTTCCATCTTTGATGGAGATGTTGGACAATCTGAAATAGATAACTTTGTTCCAACTGAAAAGGAAACACACAATGGTCTACAGTCCTCTACATTAAACTTCTATAAAATTGAATTGACATACTTACTTTGGCCAAGCCATAGCTTTCTATTCACTCTATCTCTTCTAATTTCCATCCCAAGAATGTGTCTAGCTCCACCAAGGTCTTTCATTTCAAATTTAGCAGCAAGTTGAGATTTCAGTTTTGAAATCATACCTTTCCCTTTACCAATAAATAACATATCATCAACATATAATGCAATAAACAGGAAATGATCACCATCAGTTTTATAATAAACACAATGATCCGATTTAGAACGCTCAAATCCCAAACTCAACACATATGTATCAAATTTCTGGTACCAAATCATAGGACTTTGCTTTAGGCCATACAAAGATTTCTTCAATTTACAAACCAAATTACCTTTACCTTTCACCACGTAGTGCTCTGGCTGTGTCATATAAATATCCTCCTCCAAGTCACCATGAAGGAAAGAAATTTTCACATCCATTTGTTCAACCTCTAAATCATAAGCAGCAGCAATAGAAAGCAAAAATCTAATGGATGTCATTTTTGCAATAGGAGAAGATATCTCACTGTAATCAACACCCTCAAACATTTTATTTTCTTTCCAGTATGCAACTCAACCATTGCTTTAAATTTTTTAAATCAACTGAAAACTTCATATTTAATCTTTAGAAAGTATACCCATGTCTTACTATAGTCATCAATAAATGAAACATAATATGTGGATTTTCCAAATGAAGGAACATCTACGGGACCAAACACATCAGAATGAATAAGATCCAATACACCACAAGATTTATGAGAACTCGAGTAAAATTAAACGCGGTTTTGTTTTCCATAAATGTAATGCTCACAAAAATCAAACTCAAGATTACAATCAGACAACCTTCAACAAGGTTTTTATTTTTCAAGGTCCTTAGACCCTTTTCTCCAATGTGGCCAAGTCTCTGGTGCCATAACATAGTCTCTGTAGGTAACTTTGATTCAGAAGAAAGAGCACCCTTGGGTACCCAAAAGCCATGACCATCTACTGAAGATGAAACCCTCACCTCTTCCATAGACTTGCTTTTCATAGAAGTACTATTGCACTCAATAGTGCATGCATCAAGCTTCTATAATGTGTCATATCTGACACCTCTAGCAATCACCATAGCACCTCTAACCATCTTGGATGCTGCATCATAAAATACTACCTACACACCTGCATCTATTAGTTTGCTCATAGATAACAAATTTCATGCTAATCCAGGGATATGCAACACACCATTAATCATTTTTATTCTACCATCAAGAAACCTAATTCTAACTTTACCATGACCAATAATATTTAAATAAGAATCATCACCCAAGTACACCTTACCTCCATCAAATTTTTCATATTCAGAAAACCAATCTCTATTAAAGGTCATATGGAAAGATGCATCTGATTCAATTAACCATGCACTATTACCTGCACGAGTAGCCAAAGTTGCAATGAATGCATCACCATCTTCCTTCTCAGACTTAGAATTAGAATCAAATCTCTTCTTGTTCTTCTTCTTTTCTTCTTTGCATTCCTTACGAATATGTCCAGGCTTATAGCAGTTCCAGCAAACAACTTTGGACTTTCCAAGAGATTTGGATCTCCCCTTGGACTTGGATTTATCACGCTTCTCATTCTTCTTGCCTTTTTCCTTAGGTCTTCCATGAACATTTAGGGCCTCCTTGGCACTAATGGATACCTTGCTCATCTCTTCAGAAAGCAAAGAACCCACCACATCTTCAGTCTTCAATATAATAGAAGTACTCCCAATAGCCATAACAAGAGAATCCCATGAATCAGGCAAAGAACAAAGCAATATCTAACATTTCTTCTCCTCATCCATTTTGACACCAATTGATGCCAATTGAGCCACCAACATATTGAATGCTTCCAGGTGGTCTGTAATTCATCCAACCTCTTCCATTCTCAAGGAATACAATTTTTTCCTCAAGAAAATCTTGTTCACGAAAGATTTGGCTTCATACATCTCACCAAGCTTCTTCTATAGTTTCTATGCAGAGGTCTCTTCATTGACATTGATTAAAACAGAGTCTGCCAAATACAATCTAAGTAGACCCTTGGCTTTACAATCCATAACATCATATTGAGCAGCCAAAGTAGGATCTATAGGCCTTAGAACCTTCTCATCAACAGCATCCCACAGATCTCGATCTATCAACAAATCCTCCATCTTTAGCTTCCACATTTCAAAAATATTTCTAGAAAATGTATCCACCTCTATTCTCCCTGATGAACTTGCCATCTAAAAATTTCTGCAACAAGATCACAAAGTGTCTTCTACACAAACTCCCACTCAAATCTAGATTAGTTCAAAAAACCCAACAACCCACAACTGAAACCAATGGTGATTAGGCTCTGATACCACTTGTAAGGAAGCTAAGGTAGCAGAACAACTTCCGACACTAATCTTGAGAGGAGGATAATGCAAAACTTTATAGATCTTTAATGTTCAATTATAGAAACTTAAACAGAAATAAACATAGATATCATGCATACCACAACACAGTGATTTACGTGGGGAAAAACTTTTCAAGAGAAAAACCCCACACTCCAAAAGCCATCCAATATATTATTTAGAAATCACAAAGATTACAATATACTTGCAGAGAAAGCTTCTCATAGGAGTATCACCACCAGATATCTAGAGACAACACGACCGCTATCAGACTCTTAGAATACATCACGATACCGCAACCATGTAATACAACGCCCTCATAAAATAGGGTTACCTTCTAGGGTAAGACAAGCCAACAAAATATCTATCATCAAATCTAAAACCTAATATTAAACAGTTCAGATTTACAATATATCATTAATTTAATGTATGTCAGTCATTTAATAGTTTTTGTTAACAAAAAATGTTAACACACATCCCACTCCACCCCATGCTCCCATTGTATATTACACCTATAGGTGTAACTAGGAAATATATATAAATATATATCCTATCAATAATAAACCTTATATAATTGCAAGGTTGCCCGACACATTTTCCCAACACTTCCATGGTACTAAAAACATAAATGTCCTTTTTAAGCAATGCATAAGGATCCTCCCTATCCAGGGTCCTTTTCTTATATTATTTCAAGCCTATTAGAGTGAAGGAGCATGCATCTAGTCTTATTGACAATTGTTACTTGATTTCTGTTATTTTCAGCTATACGTATTGCTTGTTTGGGTCTTCTTTCTCTACTTTTATAATTTTGCACCATGTTTCTTTGATTAGAGCCACAACCCCGTCATGCCCTTTACCAATGTCAGTCCTTTCATTCTAGCTTAATAACTAGAAAGCTCGGCAACCAAGAATCACCAATCAATGTTAAAATATAAAAGTACATGAGCATAAGGTAAAGTTTAACATTGAAACAAAATAGGGTACGTTGACCAAGATACAAAACACAAGTATTTAAATTTGAACAAATGACTTCAATGAGGCTCAGAAGGCATTAAAAAACATGAAGTCATGGATCACACGCAACTAGATCTAGAATAGCATTTTACAAGAATCCTCCATGAATATCACAAAGCAACCTAAGGCAATATTTTGAACGCAAAGCTTGAGATTAAACATGCATATGCACAAAGGCCTCTTGACACCATATAGACATGAAGTCTTAACAAGCTAGGATACACATGAATAAAGAGTTTTAAAACCAAACTTTAGCCATACACATGGACCCTAAAATGCACATGAATAGGGATTTAAAATAGAGGTAAAGACAACAAACATATATTAAGGTCATCTGAAATTGTCATTCATTTTATTGTGTGGTCATATTTAACAAATATTTTGTTAAGCTATGCATTAATCTAATGGTGTGGGATAAATGAGCAAGATCCAACTATCAAGGATGAAATGTTGGGTTAAGTTTCTAGGTATTTAATAAGGTCATTTTAGCCTTGTGTTGACATGTGTCCCTTTAGGTGAGTCTTCCTCAAATTGTTAGGATTAGTGTGTTATTCAATTGCAATTCTATTTCTAATGTTGTTTTCTCTAAATACCTTCTAGAGGGTGTAACTTTTGATCTAAAGCTCTAATTCAGAATAAATAAATAAATTGAAGATCTTAACAAGTCAAACACATTAAACTGATCAAACACCAAGCACAAGCAAAATTTGTAATGCCCACCTTAGTTTATGCCTTCTGTGCCTTTTGATTCATGTGTTATATGTTGTTCTGAGTGTTTATCTGTGTATTATGTGATTATTATGGTTTGATGCATTGCACCGAACTTGCTGATGAGGTCTATGCTGCCATCGATGGGTTCTGAGGGTGTATCTTGCATGACCATTGAGGTGTTTTTGATGGGGCTATGCTTTGTTATTTGGCTTTCCAACTATGCATTATGGGATGCATACATTGTGATTGTGCATGTTAGATTATTTCAGTGCTTCAACTTCATTGTTTTCACTATACTTGTATAGTTGTGATTGTCGTATTATTCCCGCATTGTGAAATGTTTCCGTTTATGCATCATGTTCCTAGATCATGTTAGTCGTAGATGATTATAGTGGATGTGATTATTTTATATCATGTGTGATTATACTATGTTGGAGTGGATTATGTTGCTTCGGCTATTATATGTGGAGCAAGTACGCCTGGTGGTTGACTTGAGTGTGCAGGTAATAATAGGTGTTAAACAATGTGGGAAATGTGGAGAAGGTTGACATGGGACGCTAAGTCATCTCACCCTTATCCTTGTGTTGTGAAAACCTGTGATTTGTGTTTGGAATCATTTGCGTGTGTTTCCTTAGCATTCTTGCACTTTATTTTAAAATGGTTCGAAAAGCGTGTTTTCTGTGTTTTCAGATTAAATTAATGATTTTAATTTAGAAATTGCTATTTCTAATTTAGTGAAAATGTTTGTTGCATAATTATATGCTTGTGAAACAAATTTGAGTGATTTCGGTTTAATTCTAAAATTTGATATTTTTTCGTAAAAAGGTAGAAATTGCATTAAACAAGAAATCTGAATGCCTAGTATGGCGTGTTTGTACTTTTTTTGGATTGAGAATCGTGCACAATTTGTATTCAAAAAGAAATATACCAGGTTTTACATCAATGTGGTTAGGAGAACCACTATAAGGAGTTCAATGCAATTAAATCAACCCAAAAACACAAATTACTCTACTACAAGTACAAACAGTTTTTTAGACTTCAAAACATGAGTAAGTAATAGAGTTTATACATAGTAAATATAGTTTCTTATCCTACTCTGATGAAATCAGTTATGTTCCACTTTGACAAAAAGAAAACAAGTCTGTAGTAACTTCTATATTGAAACTTTCTCTGCCCTATTCAAAATTCCATGTCATTTTTTGGTATTTCAGCTGCTGCTGGTATTCCACTGCTTATATCCAGTCCCCCTGCCTTAGAGTTTCCCTTGTTGCCACTAAATTGTGCTGACTCCTCTTCATCTCTCCAATCTCCTCCTTTATAGAAGAGATCAAGGTTGTCATCCAGGCTTGTTCCATAGTATTTTTCTTCTGCCCTAACATTCCTCAGTTCATTCCTATCGTTGTCTTCTACCTAGCTTGTGTTTTGAAACCATAAATTATTCCTATTGTCACTCACATTATAAGAGTCCATACCTACAACTACACCTATGCTTGGGGAGTTCCTTAGTTGGTATGAGCTTACACTGTAGTTTTGGCATGAATTTTCCATGTATCTGTAGAGTTCACTTTCCTCCATATCTAGTTGATGCCTCCTACAATATAGGTCTTTAAAGTCTGTGTATTCCTTATAAAACTTGTGATCAATTCTTCTTACATTCCTTGCACAGAAATCTATCTCTTTATGTCTTCTTTGTATATCATCATTCCTTCATCCATTAGTAATTTAACCTTGTCAAGAGATAGCTCCAATGAAACCACAACCTATTAAAAAAAAATTGAAATGCATGAGACTAGAAAAATCCTCTGTGAGTACCCTCTCCCTACCTTGGAATTTTTCCTTGTTCCTTTTTTCCATAGAAACCACATGACTTCAGTAGAAAACACAAACCATAAGAGATTAGCATTTTTATTTAGACCAACTACATATCCACATAAAATTTCTTTCCAATTTACACTTAGAGTAGGATTCCAATTTGAGATGTTACCCATGAATACTGCCCAGACCTTCCTAGCAAACACACAGTCAAAGAAGACATGAAAGGAGTTTTCTATAACATTACATAAGGGACATACAACATTGTCAATTCCAAAACAAAGTTTATCAAGCAATAGTAGCCACCTAAAACAGGACTTCTTAGGTTCAATCACTTTGGACCAGATTAGGTTGCAAGTTTTGGCTAGGTCTTTATGGCTTAGTGTGTCACCCCAGGATGCAATGATATGCAAGAAGACAAACTATGAGTTAGAAAGCATTTTATAAATCAATTTTGGTTTTACATTCAACAAGCTAGTTCCATTCTTCCACTTAATCACTTCAAGACAATTATCCTTCAAAATCAATACATCATGTGGAAGCTTACCAATTAGGGCCTTATGGAGAGTAGAAAAGTTCTAGCATGACCATCATTAAGACCAAATTCTAGTTTAAGTTGCTCCCAGCCTTTAGGACTATCCCCATCAAATAAATCATCAAAAGTAGATAACCCCTTAGCATTACATTTCTTGGTAGAGCACCCCTATAGCAGGGCTAAATATTTACCTTTGTGTTTAACATTCCACAAAATGGACCTATTTCCCCAAATACATCTTTTGTCTAGATTCATAGCTTCTTTATCTAGTAACAAAGCTTTGGCCTGTTCCCAAGCTTTCCAGATGCTACAGAATACAACTGATCCCCCAGGCTTAACCTTGAAGTCCCCAAGAAGAGTGTCATGAAAAGGCAAACACCCCCAGCCTCTATTCTTCCCCGGGACTACAAGAAGAATATTATTCCTTACCAGGATTTTCCATGGTTCCAGACCATTTAGGGAGTTGATTATCCATTTTGTTGCCAAGGCAAAACCCTGAATCCTCATGTCCTTTATTCCCAAACCCCCCAACTCCTTGCTTAAACATCACCAATCCCATTTCACCAAGTGCTTTTTATTCTTACCCTTGCCATCAAACCACAAAAATTGTTTGATAGATTTATGAATAATTTCAAATTGGTAGTTTGCAAATAGCCATATGGAAGAATAGAAAATAGAATATGCAGAGAGGATCTTTTGGCACACTTGGGTTCTTCTAGCTAAGGAAAGATAAATCATGTTCCAACTATTTAGTTTTCTTTCAATCTTAGACAACAACCATTCCCACATATTTTTTAGAGATGTGCAAATGGCAAAAGGAATACCTAGAAACCTCACCTGTTTCATAGGCCCCCCCCATTGCCATTTGTCCAAATCAATCCAGCAAGGTGCACATTCATCCCAGCTCAACACAATGGATTTAGAGGGTGAGATTTTAGCCCCTGAGGCAAGGTAGAAAATTTCTAACCTTGATTCCAACCTACCAAATTCCTCTTTATTAAGTTTGGGAAAAAGAGTTGTATCATATGCAAACTGCACATTAAGTAGTTTTTCTTCATTGGGAAGAGTGATTCCATCTAATTGTCCTTGAATAAGATTTGTTCTAAGAAGAAAGTGAAGAGCCTCTGAGGCTATAACAAACAAGGAGGGGGCTAGGGGGCAGCCCTACCTAATTGACCTTCTGATTTTAAAAGAGGGGGACAAAACTCCATTAACTTCTACCTATGTTTAAGCATCTTTGAAAAGCATTTTGACCAAGTTACAGAAGTAGTCAGGAAATCCTATTGTAATTAGCATCTTGAGAATGAAGGACCACTCCACTCTGTCATAGGCTTTTTCAAAGTCCAAGAGAAGGATACCTGCATTTTGACTAGTCTCTTTTGCCCAATGCAACGCTTCCCAGTTGGTAATTAAATTTTCAAGGATGTATCTGCCTTTAATAAAACCAGTTTGTGTATTTCTTATTATCTTTGGTAAGATATCTCTTAACCTTAGAGCCAAAACCTTGGCCAAGATTTTATAGGACACATTCAACAAGGTAATTGGTCTCCAATTTCTCATGTTTGTCATGTCTCCCTCCTTAGGTAGAAGCTTGATAATTCCTCTATTTATTTATCTTCCCAATGTTCCTTTTTCAATAGCATCTTTGTATAAGTCATTTAGATCATCAACAACCCAATCCAAATTGGGTTTGTAAAACTCAACAGGGAGGCCATCTGCTCCAGGAGATTTCCCATTATCCATTGATTTGATAGCAACTTCAATTTCTTCTTTTGAAATTTCTTTGTTTAATTTAATTTTCATTTCTTCATTTACCTTTTCCTCGCAAGTTTTGACACATAGATCTTGGGCTTCTTAACATCCATCTTTGCCATCTTTAGCCTTAAACATATTCTCATAGAATCCTTTGAAAGCATTTAAAATCTCCCCTTGTTCCTTCATGCATACCCCATTTTCTACCAGAGTTCCAATGTTCTCTTTAATATTTTTATACTGAAGAAGATTAAAAAAGTATTTAGTTCCTTTGTCCCCATCTTCTAGCCAGTGTAGTTTGGCTCTGATTTTTGTACTTTGAGCTTTCCTTACTTGATGCTTCCTCAAACTGTGTTTTACTTCCCCCAATTTATCTATTATATCTTGATTAGTAGGATTGGTTTGTAACTTTTCTTCTAATTTCAAAAACTCTTTTTGCAATATCAATTCCTCTCTTTTCCTATCAAGAGAGTATTTTTTCCCACAGTCTGAAAAATATCTTTGCAATAATTGACAAGCTTGCTCTAGTAGGAGGAGGCATCTTTGGTTCCATATGAGGATTTGCATATCCCTCTTAATGTTTTTATTCCATTAAGACAATCTCTATCTTTTAATAGATCACAGTTAAGTTTGAAACTTCCCCCTTTAAGCATATTGGGGTTCTCATTGTGTCTTTTAACTATGATAACCAACCTGATTAGATGATGATCTGACAAAGCATTAGGCAAAACCTATACTTTATTTAACCCTTTTTTTTTCCAGAAAAAGGAAGACATCTTTATCCACATAGAATCTATCAAGTCTGCTATAGATTCTACTGTTGGTTTTATGACTTTTACACCAGGTAGACCAGATGCCTCTATTATCTTTTTTATTACCTTCTAAGGAGTCTATTAATCTCATAGTCTTCTTCAATCTTTTCCAAAAAAATCTCTCATTCCCTTTCCACTCCACAGTTTTGCCCCTAGTTTGTCTTCTGTATTCTCAATCATGTTAAAGTCCCCACAAAGGATCCAAGGAACCTTAGGAAGATTTAAGCACATCTAGTTCCAAAGTTTAGCTCTGTTGAAATATTCATTAGGGGCATATATAGAACAAAGCCCAATCTCAAAAATCCCCTCTTCCAATATTATCCAAGTACACCTATTACAAGGGGAGTGTCCTGAGTCCTTAAGATTCTTTTCCCATTTTCTGTTTAACAAGATGGCACGGCCACCTTTCCCTTTGTCATGCTTGGTTGAGAAAACCATGGCATCTCTCCAAATAAATTTCAAAGTATTTTCCAACATAAAACCAACATCTTTCACTTCTTGGATACAAAGAATATCCATATCCCTATTTTTATTACAAAAGTCTCTGATAACATACTTCCTATCTCGAGACTCCAACCCCTAACATTCCAACTAAAGCAATGAATCTCTTTCATTAACCATGTTTAGCTGGAGCAAGGCTTATCCCCACAACTAATTTTATCAAAGTACTTGGGAATATGATCATCCTTGCCTTTCTTACCAAGCTTCACAAAGCTATTAGTTCTACTCATGTTCTTTCTTTTTTTTTTTCCCTCATCATCTGCTTTATCCTCAACATCTTTTCTCTCCTTTTCCTCACTCCTAATCTCATACCTTCTAACTTTAGGAGTAGCATTTGATTTCATGCCACCCATCTTGTGGACATCCAAGGCTACTCCAAGGGGATCAATCGCCTTCATTTTTAAAAATTCTACCTTTGAAATGAGTCCAGTTTATTCTTTTTCTCTGCTATCTCCCTAATCTTGTCAAGAGCCAGCTCTTGAGAAATTTTCCTTCTAACAGAGATAAATCCATTAGTAGATGTATTGTCATTTTTAATAGGCTCACAAGGCCCTTAATTAAGGTCATTAGAAGCAGCCGGGGCTCCAATACCTTTCTCTTTCTCAAAGTTATTGTTATCTAAAGGGGTTTGAGAATCCTCAACCTGGGAAGAAAAATAATTAATGTTGTCTATCATGGCAGTATCTTCATTTTCCCCAACTGAAAAGAGGCTCAAACTGCCATCATGAGTGCTACCAGTGTCACAATCTTCTATAGGTCTATTCACAAAGGTTTCAAAAGAGGCATCACTACTTTTTGTATTGTTTACAGTCTTCGAGAGGTCAGTGTGTTTGTACTTTTCAGCATGAGACTAAGTTAAATGACAATAACCTATTTGGAATAGTTGAGTTTGTTTGACTAACTATTTCCTTGTTATTCTTAGTAAATTATTTGAGTGTTTCCAAGGAAAATTGAAATATTAATGCAATTTGATTAAATGCTTATTCGATTTCACATGAAATATTATAATTATTTATTGTTTGGAATTAATGAATTAAATTATTTAATTATGCAAAGGCTATAATTTTGATTTGATTTATTAAATCACTTAAAGGATTATTTTATTATCAAAATAGGAATAGTGTCTTTGGAGGAATAAAAAGAAAAAGACATGTATTTTGCATTATTCTTTTTCTCCTCAAAATTTACTCTCTCCTTTGTTTGAAACCCTCTTGCTTGAAAAATAGATATCTGATTGCTTGGAAGGGAGTTTTGCTTGGAATTGCTTGGAGTTTGGATTGGATTTATGAGGTTGGTGTTTGCTTGCTGTGTGTGGATCGAATCTGACATTCAACCTCATTCTTTTCCTTGGATTTTGCTTGTATTGGAAGGTAAGTTTCTCCAATCTTCTCATATAAATTGTTTTATTATGTTTCTTTCATGCCACATCGTCTAGAATGGTTGAAGATCCGTCTAGAATGGTTGGAAGGGAGTTTTGCTTGGAATTGCTTAGAGTTTGGATTGGATTTATGAGGTTGGTGTTTGCTTGCTGTGTGTGGATCGAATCTGACATTCAACCTCATTCTTTTCCTTGGATTTTGCTTGTATTGGAAGGTAAGTTTCTCCAATCTTCTCATATAAATTATTTTATTATGTTTCTTTCATGCCACACCGTCTAGAATGGTTGAAGATGGCTTTGCTTAGTTGTAGGAAACTTAGAAAATTTATTTCAGTTGGTTATGTATTTATTTCATGTATTTTTAATTTTGGAAACATAGAAATAGAGACAAAACCCTAGGAAAATTTCTGCGAAAATCCCCAACTCATTTTTATTGCATATATTGGTTGTTGGGCATGTTATCTATGATGGGTAGTTGTCAGATCATCCATAGCTATTGAAAAACAAAAGTTAGAAAATTGGTCAAACTTTGGTCAAGGTGCTAAAGAGAGCTCCAATGGAGTTTTTAGGGCCTTATGGTTATTTTGCACTTTTACAAAACATGAAAACTAAATTCTATATATTTCCTTTATGATTTTCTTGAGGGATGAGTTGACTCCTTCATATTATGTGATTCTGCATCTTGTGAGCCTATGTTATTTTTTGAGACATTTTGGTGCATTGAAATCCATGCCACTTATTTCTCTATTTTTGAAAACCTAAAAATTGATTTATATGCATTTCCTTGATGTTTTAGTTTGTGGGATGAGTTGTCTCCCAATTAGAATGGTATTTTGCATCTTTTGAGAATATGTTGTGTTTTTTGTCAAAATTGTGATTTTGTCACCTTGAAATCTGTGCCATGCCCAATTAGTCAAATTGGTGCTATGGGTGTTTAGGAAGAGGTCTAGGGGTAGGAAAGGAGTGGCTTCCATTGTGCACCACGGCCCAAAGAGGTCCTTGGAATTAAGTGAATGGAAGTTTTGATCAAGAATAACATTTAAACACATTGGGTAATAAAATTTAATAATAAGATCATCTACACCAAACTGCATGTGCTAGTGAAGTGTCTGCCTTTCTTGGGTTTGGGTGTAAAGAGTAATCTTTGGTGTAGTGTCTAGTTTCTATGAGGAGCTTACGCCCTCATGTTCTACCGCGAGGTGAGTATCGCCCTCGTTTGACACTCCTTGTCCTAACTACCTAGGTCTCTCTTCCTTCTTCCATCGTCAGAGTTTGACTCGACGTGTGATGTTTACCATGTGATTGCATGTGCATTGTGATGCCTGATTCATGCTCGTATGTGTCTATGATGGACTATGATTTATGTCTCGTTTAGCATGCATTGAAGGTGTGATTATTTCCCTTATGCTTGAATGTTGTGATGCCATTTTATTATGCTTCGGCAAGTGTGTCATATGTTACTTGAATGCAATTGGATGGTAGTTGTATCATGTGTTGTTTATATGAATTGTATTTGACATTTGTGCCATGTGTGTTGTGTGCATTGATTGGCGTGCATGCCATATGTTGCTTGTATACCCTGGATGTGTGAGATGCTCTTAGCGGGTTTGCCATGATCACCTTCTCCGTAGCTCGAGGGTTGCCTAGAGTTGCATAGACAACTATTGCACTCGACGATGCCAATATGGTTGGGAGGCGAGAAACATTTCCCCATTGGTCCTTCATGATGATCTTCAGGTGTTGGATAGTTTCCTTATCTTCTTCTAGGTTGATTATGTTGTGCTTCATGTCTTGTTGCAACTTGGAGAGCGTGTTGGTTTTTGGGCGGTTTATGCACTTGTATATTATCATTATTGAATATTGTAACCTTTGCAATGTAGGTCTTTTGAGACCCTTGTAATAAGATGTAATTAATGCTTTGAGTTGATTTATGATGTTGGCTATGATTCATCTATGTTTAGGATGAATCCCTTCGAATATTGTAATTATTGGATATCGTCTTGTATTTTTCCACGCCTCGGTTTGTGAGGACGCTAGCATGTTTTGATAGATTTTACATGTTAGAATCTAGCCATGTTAGCATGTTTAGACTCAGTTATTTGATGTTGTATTTGATATTTAAGGATATGTTTGTGTTGGATCGTATTCAACCCACATAGGTGGTGAGGATCCTATCTTTTATTTTGGCATGTGTCGATGTTGGTGTCGAACATGCATAGCCTTTTGTATCGCTTTTGTCCTTTTTGACATGTGGACATAATTGGTTCAAAACCTTAATATTTTTGCTTTAAATGAATCCTCTTTGGTGTTGATTACTATTTTTAGCTTCGTAGGTGTTTTGGTGTCATTTCCATGATGTGATATGCACTCTTGGATTATTCCCTTCTTTGCATTGGAAGCATGCCTTTACGTGAGTTTGACTAGTCCAGTTGGTTGAGGAATTGTACCTCCTAGTTGGACTATCCTATGGGTGAGCATTACCATTGTGTTTGGGATGTCTTGTGTCATCATGGAATGGACTGAGGTGGATGTCACCTTCATCCTACTCAATGTGTTCGCGAGGGAGTGAGATCGTGGATGTGTATCCAATCCTCGTCATGGAGTGAGCTCCACCTCTCGCTTGGTCATCATGGTGAGTTGTCACATGATGGGTGAAGTCTTCCGCTTGTGCCACCTTGCATTATGCAATGGTGATGTCATTTTAGGTGTTGTTGTGCTTGTTACGATACCTTGTGTGTGCGTGATTGCAATGCGACATGTAAATGTCGCACTTGCAAATGCGAAAAATTTGTTGGTTCGGTGTTTGTTTGGCTAATGTTCTGTGTGAAAGCTTAGGGCATTACATCTGATATCAGAGCTCATGTTGCAGCATTGGGAGCTCTGGGGTGTGTCCTGCTCAGCTTGTTCGAGCATGTGTGGGGTCCTTGTGTGTTTACGTACTATGAGTAGTATGTGCTTTATTTCGATATGTCTTCCTTGTATGAGTGTGTTTGAGTGACCTTTGTAGGGTCACGTTTGTGCTTGTGTGATCATTTTTGATAGTGGAGTTATGGGAACCTTTGTGTGAAAGGAAATACCATGTTCTTGAGTGTGATTGAACCTGGTTTACTCTTTTAAGAGTTATGCATTTGAATGTGAAAGAGATGATGTTTTGGTCATATGCATGATATATGAAGAATATTGTTGTGGTAATGCTAGTTTAAATGAACCTTGCATTGTGCACCTTGTTGTGTGTATGTTTGTTGCAAGAGTAGCATACCCTCGTAATGCTTGTCATAATTGTTTATTAATTGCCTCTGTATGGTGATTGGAAATGCTTTCCTAAAATGCATATTGCATTGTCTTCTTGAGAGCATGTCCCTGTGTGTGGATTAATTATGCGATTGTAAGAAAGATAGTGTTGCATTGCATTGCTAGAATAGATCATTCGGGTAATGACTTATGTCACCAAATTGCATTCTTCCCTAGGATTCATGTGGGAACCTAGATGTAATTATTGCATTGCATTATTTGAAGAGTTAAAGAGAAAAGGGGTTGTGAAAAGGGTCATTTGCATAGTCCTTGTGATGTTTGAGGTGTTAGAATCATGAGTGAAGTAGCAAACCCTGCATCTTGTGTTTACGAGTTGTGTTTCCCCTATTGTAATGTGTGCATTTAGTATGTGTGTCATCATGTTGTGGAGAAATTTAGCATCATATGAATGTTGCATTAATGCATTATCCATATGCTTGGTGAATCCTTGTTTGGTGAGAAATGTTAACCGCTCTTGTTGTGAGAGTGATGTGTTTAGATATCTTGGTTTGTGAACCTCATTTTGTCCTAGCTTAATCTTGGTTACTAGATATTTGCTAGTGTGTGAATTTGTGTGTCATTGTATGGTGATTGTGATTCCCTTGAATGGGCTGCAACTTTTGGTTGCTTGACATCTTGAGTGATGTTTGTGTGGTTAAGTAGAAATGATCTCTTGTTATAGATGTGATTGGAGTCTTAGAAAACTTGTTTGTTTGGTGTGATTGAGTGTGTTCTCTTACTTGCCTTGGATTTTGGAATCTAGGTGTAGTATAGCATTGTACTCCCTCTCTTGTGACTAGAATTAATAGTCACGTAGTTCATGTAATGTGAAACTTTTGAATTTTGATACTTTATTTATTTGACTTTGGTGATTTCACTAAACATTGTAAGGGCTAGCATTGAATTTTTATTCTTGTTTATGAATAAGTATAGCCATCGAAGTTTGATATTTATTTATCTTGTGACCTTTATGGTCGTGTTTGATTTACTATTGAAATTGAGCTCATTTTATGCCTTATCGTTGGAATTTACTTTTCTTCCACTTTGGTATTTTGTTTATTTATTTATTATTGGTGGCTATGCTTGAATGTTTTAAACTGGTGGTCATGTATCATGTTATGTTCTCTATCATGTCTATGATGGGCCTCTGATGGATTGTATAAGGAGTAGAATGAGGAGAATATACTAGTTCTTGGTGTGCATGTTACTAGAGCTATGGTAGATTGAATTCCTTGGTTTGTTGTTAGACATAAGTGAATATTTAGTAAAATTTTGAGAAAGTTTTGAAATGGCTATGTGTTGCTATGGATCACTTGATGTGAATTGAATTCATGTGTGAGCTTAAATGTTGATTCTTGACTGTGTCTATGTGAATGAGATATGTAGAGAACTTGTTTTGGACTGAATCTTGCTTTTAGTAGATTGCTTTTGGTTGGGTGTTGACTTAGTCCACCAACTATGGTTGTTCTTCCTTGTCTCGTTCCTGTTAGTCTTGGACGTGATGCCATGCTCCTAGTGTTTCGACATTAGTGGAGTGTTTAATGTCAAGTGTCCTTTTGATGTGAGTTCCATAACTACACTTATATATTTTGACATAGTGTAGGGTATGATGGAGCCTTAGTTAGTGTATGAGCACATATTATTTATATATTTATAGTATTATAGTTGTCTTCTTGCTTTTGTTGAGTTTCCAACTATGGGAATTCAGTTGCTTCAAGAGTTTCTCCTTAGTGTTTTGGAGATTTCCTAGCATAATGTTGGAAGGGATACAACTTTTGTTTGAAGAGGTTTCTATCCTATGCATTCCATTTTATGGATATTTGGTGTTTAGGCCACGAGGAAGCCTTGTGTTGCCTAGTTGATCATGAATTCATGATTGTGTTGTTTTGCTTGACCTTTTTGGTCTAGATTAGTTGAGTTGAAGTGGTGTTGTGAGTAGTCTTGCACCTTGTTGGTGTGTTGTGGCTGCCTTAGATGTTCTCCTAGTGAGTAAAGGTTGCTAACCCTTGCTTGATGGAAGTGCTTATGCTGTTAGAGGATGTGGTTTAGATTATTCCCTCTGAGAAGATGTTTGGTTGATCCTAGTTTTGGTGGTGTAGAGCTAGAGTGTTAGAGAAACCCTCTCTTTTAGGAGTGGAACGTGAGGAAGTAGCTCATGTAGGGAAACCATGTCTAGAGTTGAGGCATGCTTTTGGTTAGGATGAAGGTGCGGTAGTGGTGCCTATAACCTTTTGAGTTATCTTTGCTTGATCCTTGAGTTCTTTTGTTGTGGGTAGTGCCTGAGGAAGGAATGTTGAGAGAGTAATCTTTTGTTTCCGATTCTCCTTAAGAGTGGATATGGTAGCCTTGTGAGTTTCCTTAGACTTATTTGAGAGCTTGAGAGGTCATCCCAGCATAGTTATGGTCTTGAGTTTTATGGACTTGACTTGTTTGTGGTCTATTGTCCCTTTTGGCTAGAGCCTCATCTCATTGCAGTGGCAGTTGGAGGATGGAGTGATGCAGTCTCATAGGAGTGTGGATGCACAATGGTTCATTTTGACCTAGTTGGTGCACCTTTGGAGATTCATTTTTTTTGAGACTTTGACCTAGTCTTGGTTAGGAGGACTGATCTTTTGAGATATGTTATGTTGTAAAGTATTGTGTACTGATGGTACTTCATCCTTGTATTTTTTTTAGGCTTCCAGGAGTAAGTAGGCCTAATACTACTGGGGGAGGATGTAATGCCCACCCTAGTTTGTTCCTTGCGTTCCTTTTGATTCATGTGTTATATGTTATTCTGAGTGTTTATTAGTGTATTATGTGATTATTATGCTTTGATGCATTGCACTGAACTTGCCGATGAGGTGTATGCTGCCATCGATGGGTTCTAAGGGTGTATATTGCATGACCATTGAGGTATTTTTGATGGAGTTGTGCTTTATTATTTGGTTTTCCAACTATGCATCATGGGATTCATACATTTTGATTATGCATGTTAGATTATTCTAGTGCTTCAACTTCACTATTTTCACTATACTTGTATAGTTGTGATTGTCATATTATTCCTGCATTGTGAAATGTTTCTGTTTATGCATCATGTTCCTGGATCATGTTAGTTGTAGATGATTATAGTGGATGTGATTATTTTATATCAAGTGTGATTATACCATGTTGGAGTGGATTATGTTGCTTCAACTATTATATGTGGAGCAGGTACACCTGATGGTTGACTTGAGTGTGTAGGTAATTACAAGTGTTAACTAATGTGGGAAATGCGGAGAAGGTTGACATGGTATGCTAAGCCATCTCACCCTTATCCTTGTGTTGTGGAAACCCGTGATGTGTGTTTGGAATCATGTGCGTGTGTTTCCTTAACATTCTTGCACTTTATTTAAAATGGTTCGAAAAGCATGTTTTCCCTGTTTTCAGATTAAATTAATGATTTTAATTTAGAAATTGCTATTTCTAATTTAGCAAAAATGTTTGTTACATAATTATATGCTTGTGGAACAAATTTGAGTGATTTTGGTCTAATTTTGAAATTTGATATTTTTCTGTAACAAGGTAGAAATTACATTAAACGAGAAATCTCAATGCCTAGTATGGCATGTTTGTACTTTTCGGAATGAGACTGAGTTAAATGACAATAACCTATTTGGAATAGTTGAGTTTGTTTGACTAACTATTTCCTTGTTATTCTTAGTGAATTATTTGGGTGTTTTCAAGGAAAATCGAAATATTAATGCAATTTGATTAAATGCCTATGTGATTTCAAATGAAATATTGTAATTATTTATTGTTTGGAAATAATGAATTAAATGATTTAATTGTGCAAAGGCTATAATTTTGATTTGATTTATTAAATCACTTAAAAGATTATTTTATTATCAAAATATGAATAGTGTCTTTGGAGGAATAAAAGGAAAAAGACATGTATTTTGCATTATTCTTTTTCTCCCCAAAATTTGCTCTTTCCTTTGTTTGAAACCCTCTTGCTTGAAAAATGGATATCTGATTGCTTGCAAGGGAGTTTTGCTTGGAATTGCTTGGAGTTTGGATTGGATTTAGGAGCTTGGTGTTTGGTTGTTGTGTGTGGATCAAATCTTACACTCAACCTCATTCTTTTCCTTAGATTTTGCTTGTATTGGAAGGTAAGTTTCTCCAATCTTCTCATATAAATTGTTTTATTATGTTTCCTTCATGCCACACCATCTAGAATGGTTGAAGCTGGCTTTGATTAGTTATAAGAAACTTAGAAAATTTATTCCAGCTAGTTATGTATTTATTTCATGTATTTTCAATTTTGGAAACATAGAAATATAGATAGAACGCTGGAAAATTTTCTGTGGAAATCCCCAACTCATTTTTATTGCATATATTGGTTGTTGGGCATGTTATCTATGATGGGTAGTTGTCATATCATCCATAGCTTTTGAAAAACAAAAGTTAGAAAATTGGTCAAACTTTGGTCAAGGTGCCAAAGAAAGCTCCAATGGAGTTTTTAGGGCCTTATGGTTATTTTGCACTTGTAGAAAACATGAAAACTAAATTCTATGCATTTCTTTTATGATTTTTTTGAGGGATGAGTTGACTTCTTCATATTATGTGATTCTGCATCTTGAGAGACTGTTATTTTTCGAGACATTTTGGTGCATTGAAATATGTGCCACTTATTTCTCTATTTTTGAAAACCTAAAATTTGCTTTATATGCATCTCCTTGATGTTTTAGTTTGTGGGATGAGTTGTCTCCCAATTAGAATGGTATTTTGCATCTTTTGACAATATGTTGTGTTTTCATCAAAATTGTGATTTTGTCACCTCGAAATCTGTGCCATGCCCAATTAGTCAAATTGGTGCTATGGGTGTTTAGGAAGAGGTCTAGGGGTAGGAAAAGAGTGGCTTCCATCATGCACCATGGCCCAAAGAGGTTGTTGGAATTAAGCAAATGGAAGTTTTAATCAATAATAACATTTAAACACATTAGGTAATAAAATTTAATAATAAGATCATCTACACCAAACTGCATGTGCTGGTGAAGTGTCCGCCTTGCTTGGGTTTGGGTGAAAAGAGCAATCTTTGGTGTAGTGTCTGATTTCTATGAGGAGGTTATGCCCTCATGTTCTACCACGAGGTGAGTATTGCCCTCGTTTAACACTCCTTGTCCTAACAACCTAGGTCTATTTTCCTTCTTCCACCGTTGGAGTTTGAATCGATGTGTGATGTTTACCATGTGATTGCATGTGCATTGTGATGCTTGATTCATGCTTGTATGTGTCTATGATGGACTATGATTTATGTCTCATTTAGCATGCATTGAAGGTGTGATTATTTCCCTTATGCTTGAATGTTGTGATGCCATTTTATTATGCTTCGGCAAGTGTTCCATATGTTACTTGAATGCAATTGGATGGTAGTTGTACCATGTGTTGTTTATATGCATTGTATTGACAGTTGTGCCATGTGTGTTGTGTGCATTGATTGGCGTGTATGCCATATGTTGCTTGTATACTCTGGATGTGTGAGATGCTCTTAGCAGGTTTGCCATGATCACCTTCTCCATAGCTTGGGGGTTGCCTAGAGTTGCGTAGACAACTATTGCGCTCGACGATGGCAATATTGTTGGGAGGTGAGTAACATTTCCCCATTGGTCCTTCATGATGATCTTTAGGTGTTGGACAATTTCCTTATCTTCTTGCAGGTTGATTATGATGTGCTTTGTGTCTTGTTGCACCTTGGAGAGCGTGTTGGTTTATGGGTGGTTTATGCACTTGTATATTATCATTATTGAATATTGTAACCTTTGTAATGTAGGTCTTTTGAGACCCTTGTAATAAAATGTAATTAATGCTTTGATTTATTTATGATGTTGGCTATGATTCATCTATGTTTAGGATGAAGCCCTTCGAATATTGTAGTTATTGGATATCATCTTGTATTTTTCCATGCCTCGATTTGTGAGGACGTTGGCATGTTTTGATAGATTTTACATGTTAGAATCTAGCCATGTTAGCATGTTTAGACTCAGTTATTTGATGTTGTATTTGATGTTTATGGATATGTTTGTGTTGGATCGTATTCATCCCACATAGGTGGTGAGGATCCTATCTTTTATTTTGGCATGTGTCGACGTTGGTGTCGAACATGCATAGCCTTTTGTATCGCTTTTGTCCTTTTTGACATGTGGACATAATTGGTTCAACACCTTAATGTTTTTGGTTAAAATGAATCATCTTTGGTGTTTATTACTATTTTTAGCCTCGTAGGTGTTTTGGTGTCATTTCCATGATGTGATATGCACTCTTGGATTATTCCCTCCTTTGCATTGGAAGCGTGCCTTTACATGAGTTTGACTAGTGACCATTCCAGTTGGTTGAGGAATTGTACCTCCTAGTTGGACTATCCTATGGGTGAGCATTACCATTGTGTTTGGGATGTCTTGTGTCATCATGGAATGGACCGAGGTGGATGTCACCTTCATCCTACTCAATGTGTTTGTGAGGGAGTGAGGTCGTGGACGTGTATCCGATCCTTGTCATGGAGTGAGCTCCACCTCTCGCCTGGTCATCATGGTGAGTTGTCACACGATGGGTGAAGTCTTCCGCTTGTGCCACCTTGCATTATGCAATGGTGATGTCATTTTAGGTGTTGTTGTGCTTGTTGCGACACCTTGTGTGTGCGTGATTGCAATGCGACATGTAAATGTTGCACTTACAAAAATGAAAAATTTGTTAGTTCAGTGTTTGTTTGGCTAATGTCCTGTGTGAAAGCTTGGGGCATTACAAAACTAGTAAGCCCCCTCCATTCTATGTTTCCTTAATTATTGGTAACAAATGGTTACATAATTGTATGATAGATTCTGTGGCGGGTACCTCTATCATGCCTAAAGACATAGCTGACAGGTTGGGTATAAAGTATGAGCTTGTGAACAAAGGGCTAGTGCAATTAGATGGTACCGTTGTTAACACAGTGGGTATTATTAAGGATTTAAAACTCACTTTGCATGCATGCCCTGGTTTCTCTGTTTCCCAAGATATTTCAGTCATTGATCTCCCAGCCTACTTCGACATATGCGTATCTAGAGACTTTAGAACCAAAATAGGTGGGTACCTATCCTCTAATCAAGGTCCCACATGTTATTTAGAACTAGGTATGGCACCAAATTAACCATCAAGGCTGAACTTATTGCCAATGATCATATAGAGCCCTACTCCCCTAATCCCACCAATATGAATTGTACAAATCCATGAGTTAGAGGAGGATGACAATAGTAGTAGGCATGAGGCTACCACCCTAGTGGAGGAGATCCCTGACATACTACTTGGTGAGTGGGCAAACTGTTATTAGTTTTATACTCCTTCTCATATAGAGGAAATAGGGATGGGTACTTATTGTATCCATGAAGATGATGCCATCATCCCTAATATTGAAAAAATAACAGCAGATCCAAGTGGGATGTGGAAAATGTTTTTTGATGGCTCCAGAAGCATAAATGGAGTAGGTGTTGGGGTTGTACTAATTTCACCCCAAAAGGAAAGTTATTTCTCTTCATTTAGATTACAGTTCAGCTGTACTAACAATGTAGCTGAGTATGAAGCCTTGATTCAGCGCATATAGCTGGCACAAAAAAGAGGAATAAAAACTTTACAAGTATTTGGGGACAACGAGCTGGTTGTTCACCAAATCATATCACTTAGTGCTTCAAGGAATGACTTGTTAAATTCATACAAATACAAGGTCTAAGACCTGATTGAAGATTTTTATGCCTTCAATATTCAGGCAGTTCCCAGGCAAAAAAGCAAAGATGTTGATAGACTGGCCACAGTTGGTGCACAGTTTGACATTCCCCAAAATGTCAAACAAAATTCAGATCAGCATGTAAAGGTTGTTGTGAGGTCTGTTGTGCCTAATAACATCATAAGATGGAAAGTATTTAAAATTAACCAACAAATTGTGATTTTTCTACAAGATGAGGTAGAGTATGCTATCAGGAACCAATCGATATTGCAAGAGCACTATGGCGACCAGGTGATCTAGCTAAAGACCAACAAACTACCCAGGGTACTAATCACCTTAGAGAGCATATTTGGCACAGATGATCAACCAAAGAAAGAAAAGATGAACATGACTGTCAAAAAAGAGGACTATGAAGAGGTGGAAATTGCACAGGGTAGATTTCTTAAACATGGCAAGGTATGTGACCAAGCTAAAAGACAAGGTTTTATTGAGCTTTGCAATGAATTTAATGATTTAATTGCTTGGGATTATTGAGATATGAAATGCTTTGATCCTGGGTTAATCCAACATACCATTGATCTGGACCCTAATGCAAAACCTGTCCGCCAAAAGCAAAGGCTTGTCAACCCCAAAATAGAGCCATTGATGAGAAAGGAGTTGTCCAAGCTGATAGAGGCAAAGATCATTTATCCCATCAAACATGCCTCTTGGGTGGCCAACTTAGTTCTAGTTAGGAAGAAGAATGGGGAAATAAGATTATGTGTGGACTTTAGAGATTGGAATATGGCCTCCCTTAAAGACCACTATCCGCTTCCTTCCATGGAACAAATCCTACAAATAGTAGCAGAAGCTAAAAGGTTTTCTCTCCTAAATGGCTACTCATGCTACAATCAGATTCTTGTAAAAGAATCAGACCAGTATAAAATAGACTTTACCACTAAGTGGGGTACCTTGGCTTACAAAAAAATGCCTTTTGGGTTGACAAATGCTAGAGCAACTTTTCAAAGGGCAATGGATTTGGCCTTTAAAGGCCTGATCAATTATATTATTCTAGTGTATCTTGATGATCTGACCATATATTCTAAGCATGCAACTGACCACTTAGGTCATTTAAGAAAAGTCTTTGAAACGTGCAGAGAATATGGAATATCATTAAATCTAAAAAAATGTGTATTTGTTGTCCCAAAAGGCAAATTGCTGGGGCATGTAGTCTCAAAAGAAGGACTAGCCATTGATCTTGAAAGACAAGCACCATTCTATCTTTTCCTATTTCCAATCATAAGAAAGGTTTGCAGAGCTTTCTAGGAAAGATCAACTTCATGAGGAGGTTCATACCTAATTTTGCTTTAATAGCAAAATCTCTCACAACCATGCTCAAGAAGAATACTGCCTTCACATGGTCCAAGGAAGGCAGGGACAGTTTTGAAGTTATCAAGCAGGCCATTGCACAAGCTCCAACACTGACAAATCCTAATTATGAAAAGGATTTTACCCTTTATTCCTTTGGAGGTAAGGAGGGTATATCAATAGTTCTAACACAACAGAATGAGGAAGAATTAGAACAACCAATTGCTTTCTTCAGCCAACCTCTCAAAGATTATGATTTGAGATATGATTTTATTGAGAAACAAGTGTTTTCTATGATTTTATTGATTTTATTGAGAAACAAGTGTTTTCTATGATTTTATTAAGAAACAACAAAATATAGTTGAAAGAGTTCCTTTTGAGCAGGGGCGTCAATGAAAAGAGGGTTGGGTGGATCACAAAGGTAATGGAATATGATTTCAACATCAACATTACCAAGATGGTGAGAGGCAAAGGCATGTGTGAGCAGATGGTTGCAGATGCTAAAGACAGATATGATGTTGTATGTGTCTAGGGGTAGGCACAACCAGCTGATACCCACTCACTAACTAACTGGTATCAAGACATGGTCACATTTCTACAGTCAAGAAGATGCCCTAATGGACTAAATCAGGAAAAAATAAGGTATTTCAGACTTCTGTCTATCCCCTATGTTCTTGTATATGGTGTCTTGTTTAGAAAGGACATCAATGGAGTTCTTCTTAGATGCGTTACACAAGATCAAACTTCTAGGATATTAGAAAAATTTCATAATGGCCCTGCTGGTGGCCATTATTCTCCAAGAACAACTGCTATTAAAATTATGAAGGCTGGTTATTACTGGCCCAATTTGTTTAGAGATGCCCATAAATGAGTAAGGAGATGGAAAGAATGTGCATTCCTTGCAGGTAAACAAAGGTTTGTTGTTCTTCCTCTTCATCCAATTTAGACTGATCAACCATTTGCCCAATGGGGTTTGGACTTCATTGGGATGATTAATCCACCTTCTAGTGCTAGCCACAAGTGGATTTTAGCAGCCACTAATTATTTTACAAGGTGGACAGAGGTAGTTGCATTGAAGGATGCCATAGAGGCCTCCATTTTAGATTTTCTTGAAGGTATAGTTACCAAGTTTGGTGTTCCATTCACCATTATTTCTGACAATGCCAAGGCCTTTGTAGGCACACAAATTAGTGAATGGGCATTAAAGTATGGAATTTATTTGAAAACATCATCCAACTACTACCACCAAGGAAATGGCTTGGTAGAGTCCACAAACAAAAATCTGATCAGGATCATCAAGAGGACAGTGGATGATAATCAGAGAACTTGGCACTCCAAGTTGAAGAAAACTCTTTGGGCTAATAGAATCACTCCTAAGAGGGCCATTGGTAATTCACCCTTCATGCTAGTATATGAAAAGGAAGAGAGACTTCCACTATCATTAGAGATACTTGCCCTTGAGCTAGCCCAATAGCTGGAATTGTTGGAAAATGATGCCATAACGGTCAGATTTTTCAAGCTGATGGAGCTCAAAGAAAAGAGGAATGCTGCCATAAAAACCCTTGAAGCACACCAAGAACAAGTCAAGAGGACATTTGATATAAAATTAGTTGATAGAGTCTTCCAAGAGGGAGATTTGGTGTTGAAATGGGATGAAGATAGGGCCAAGGTAGGAAGACATTCTAAATTTGACGCCATATGGAGCGGCCCCTACATCATCATCAGTTGCAAGCATGCCAATGCCTTTGAACTACCTAAACTGACTAGTGAAGCACTTCCGATCCAAGTGAATAAGATTCATCTCAAGCCATACTTCTAAGTTTGGTTTTGAGATCTTTGTAAATATTTAGAGTAGATTCATTTTCTGTTCTAGGTTTCTCTTCCTCCAAGTGCTTTTGCGGAGGTATCATTCTCATTAGGAGAATGTGTGCCTTGATTGTTTTGTTCTTGTTTCATGGAGGCATTTTCATTCTATTTAGTCATGAGGCTACTTTCTTTTGACCCTGTGCCCAATAGATTGTATAAGGCAGCTAGATCCTTGTGTTTAGTAGGCAAACACCCCTGCAAAGTTGCCAAAATGTTGATCTATTTTCCCTTTCCCAGAGTCAAATAGCCTAGCTTAAAGATATTGTTGAAATCCCTTAAAAGCCTGATATCTTTTAGTTTTTAGTGTAAAACCTTGCAAAAATCCTTGAAAATTATTGTGGAGAATCCTTACAAAAAACCCATAAAAATCTAAGTTCTTGCCTTAGTTTTTAGGCCCTTTTTGGCCTTTATCAGCAAAAGTCCAAGTTCAGAACCCTGCCAGTTTGCCAACTGGCCGATTCGTCGACTAAGGCAAGAAGGAAGGCTCTTTGCTTTGTCGGCGATTTTCATGTTTCACAAACTTTTCAAAAGTTTGAAATTTCACAAGTTCACCGATTCGACGATTCACCGACAAAGGGACAGGGAGCGGGTTGTCTTCAAATTTTGACTAAGGCATGAAAATAGCTAAGGGATGGCTTTATCGACAATTTTCAATAGGCATCAACTTTTCAAAAGTTTGAGAATTCTCAGGTTTACCGATGCGATGATTCCTCGATAAATGAGAGCAAAAGAAGACAAGGTTTGGGTAAAGTGAACGTTCCTGACAAAGGAAGGATTTGCAAGAATCAGCTAAGTAAAGAAGAAGGGAAAATGTTTGCCTTGTCAGAAAACTTATGGTTCGGTGAACCTTAAGTTCGCCGATCGGCAGGTTCGTCGATCAACGACTTTACTAACAAAAGGATAAGGAATAAAAGTCGCGATGCAAGAGAAAGTTCCTAAGGAAAAGAAAAGTGAAAGATGGCTTTGTCAGCGAAATTAGAGGTTCATGAACCTCCAAGTTCATTGACAAAGGGTTTCGTTGAGGGAGGAATTGCCGATAAAGTAGTAGAAAGGAAAAGGGGGAAAGGTTCACAAATGGGCAAATGGGTCAATAAAAGGAAATTCGGCCAAGGCATAGTTGGTTCGCCAAAAGTAGGTTTCACCGACAGAGATTTTGCCAATAAGGCAAAAGGCAGAATGAAGACATCGACAAAGAAAGTGGTTCAGAAAAGTGAAGTTTTTTCGATAAAGAGGACTTGGTTTGAAAGTTGAAGATTTTGCCGATAAGGCATGGAAATGACTAAGGCAAAGGAAAAGAAGCCTTATCGGGAAATCGGTAAAAGTGCGAACTTTTCAAAATTTCAGAATTCCTCAAGTCTGCCAATAGAGAAGAAGGGGGAAGCGGTCAAGTTTGGCAAAGTGACTTTTTGCCGATAAAGAAGAAAGGCAGGACCAAAGGGCAGAGTTCAGGAAATGAAGATTTTGCCGATAAGGCAAAAAAGCAAGCTAGTTCGTAAAGATGATATTTTGCTGATAAGGTAGGCCAAGTTTGAGAATTGGAGAATTCATTGATAAGGCAAAAAATGGCTAAAGGAAAGGTAAAATCGGTGAATTAGCAGAAGAAAGAACTCATTGAAAGGTTCAACTTTTTCATGGTTCATCGACAGGGTGAAAAGATGATAAAGGAAATAGAAAGAAAGGAAGGTTCGACAAAAGCCACTTTTTTCAACAAGGTAAGATGAAGATAAAAAGGTGCTAAAGGCTTGGTTCGTAAAAAAGTAGATTTTGTCGATAAGGCAAAAAGAGACAAGGCCAAAGTTTCAGAAAAGTGGGACTTTTCTGACAAAATGCAGTAGCAAAGATACGAAAAGTTTGTCATATGGATAATTTGTCGATAAGGAAAAAAAATGCCAAGGAGGTAAAAGATAAAACAAAGCTTGGTTCGCAAAATGCAGAATTCGCCAATAAGGTGGAAATGAACCAAATGGAAGTAGCTGGGCAAAGAATAAATTCACTGATAAAGCAAATGAAGGTAGAGCCCGATGGTTCTGTAAGCAAAGGATTTGTCGACCAAAGGAAAATCAAATGCAGGTAATTCTACTTGGGGCGAATTCGCCTACCATGACAAATTCAGATGCGCCATGTAAGATTTTAAGAGGTACAACACTTTAAAGTGTTGTAAAAGCTTGCTCTCCCTGAAATCATGCCATTTTCTTAGGGAGAGGTACCCAACATTCAAAGCTCCGTAGGCTAGGGCCGAATGGGGGTAGTTGAAATAGTGAATTCTTCAATGTACCAGTACATGGAAATGACAAAATAGATTTGCAGGCCTTCTCTCATAAATGTGCTTGGTACCCACGCATGCAGGCAATCTCTTTTGCAGGTTTGTAGGCCAGTAAGGGGTGTGGCTATTGTCCTAGTTTGTAGGTCCGTTCCAGTTTGCAGGGGCTTCTAAGCCAGAAAATTAATGAAGTGTGGGCATGTCCTGGGTTGATTGACTAGAATTTAGTGCCCATTGTAGCAAAATGATGATAAAATGTTATATATACATCTGAAAACAATATATTTTTGTTAGTTGTTCTTCTGGGCTGTTATGCAGGTTAGAGAGTTCTTGTGACTAGACCTTGTAACATAATTACACAAACCAACTAGATTTGATGCGTTGTTCTTGAAGCTAAGCCTTCGATGTCTCTAATTGCTAGTTCACCAATGAATGTAGTTGGTTATTCTGTGTCTATCTTCTCTGCAACAATTCTCTCTTTTGTAATGGCTATTTGGCCTCTATATTCAATATAAACTGATGTTTTGCCTCTCTCTTTATTCTTGTACTATGTCTATCTTCTTGATGTGAGTTATGTATTGTGGATAAAACGGTCCCTTTCATACCTTCACCTCTCTATCTTGACCTCTATTTGAATTGATATGAGTCTGTGTGAGTTTCCTTCAGCTTTGAGATTATTACTGTGTTGAGTCAGTTGCAGCTAAACATCTTCAATCTGGTGCATCACCTCTTTTAATTTCAGTATTCCTTCTATCCCTTTTCCCTAGCAAGTATTAGCACTAGATTTAGTTCAATTCTCTAAGCCTTAAGCTCAAAAAGAGGAACCAACCTTCTTTGAAGGTCTAATCTCATCAGCAAGGTCCCACACCTTGAGATCAGTCCCATTGTGTCATTGGAGTGTTTGAACGAGCTTCAATTAGGGTGTAATTTCACATGATAACACCACCCAAAAAAAGATTTGTTGATCAATGAGGAAGCCATTAACTTCACACCATCCTTAAGTTCTCCTAACTCAAGCAGAATGGCTATAAACATTGAAGATATATCATAATTTACTCTGTAATGATGCTCAGTGAGAAGAAATTCCTCACCCAACACCCACTATATTGCAAACAAAATTAGGCCATTCCATGTTTTGAAAACACTTAGCAAACATTTCTCTAAGACCAGACCCAAAAAGTCCATTTTCGTTTGAGCTCTCTGCAATCTAACTAGTGTATCCATTGTTGATCTCGAGAGAATGTGAGGCTAACACCACCCAACCAAGGCGAGATTAACAAAATAAACCAAGAGGAGAGATTCATTGTAATTATCCTACATACCCTAGAAGAGGAGATGTCTATGAAATAATGGCAATATTTATTTCCTGCACTTGAGCAATCCCACCTGCAAGAATATCAATGTCTCCTTACTATGGAATGATTAACCATATTTGTTGATCCAAAATGGAAGGATTACAATGCAAGCCCCTTACAAACTATCACATCCATTCTTAGCTCCTCATCCCTATCAACTGCTTCGTTGGCCAACATGTCCGCCTCCTTGTTGGCCTCTCTAAAAATGTGGTTGATATTATATGCTTCCAACTTCTCAGGTAAATCAATAGCTTAGGAGAGGATAGGGCCAAGTTTACAACATTGTGTATGTGTAGTTCTTACTGTGTTAATGACCAATGATGAATCTTCCTCAATCTCTACCTTCCTCAAACCCAAATTAAACACAACTGAAGCTCAAGAATGAGTGCATGAAGCTCAGCTTCATTATTAGTCCCCAACTTTAGTCTTTTTGAAGCTTCATAAACAATCTCCGATGCAGGAGCATCCGAGTCCACGAGAAATCCTCATCACCCAAAAAATATTTTGTTTTCTTTTATGTGTATTTTCCTTTATTTTTTCTTGTAGGAGTAGATGTTCAAAAATCTAATAGATCCAGTTGTAACTATGCCCAAGTAAGTAGTGTATCGTCCTAAGGAGCCAAATGGGTATCTATAGTTCAAATTTGGTGAAGATCTAATGAATTTTGGCTAAATTATGCTCATCACTCCATCTGGGCATCTAGACATCCAATTGTATTTCACATCCATATCAGGTTGCACCTCTTTGTATTTTAACTAGAAATATTATCAAGATGTACTTCAAGTCTGGTTCTGGTTGCACTTCTTTGTATTTCATTCAAATATCTTATCCAGATCATGTTCCCTTGTTGCATCCCAATCCTATTGTTCTTATGTCCAGATCCAGTTGCATTCTCTTTATATTTCCAATCAACCATTTTCCTAACCAGATATCTTGTTGAGTTCCAATATCTGGATCAGGTTGACTTTCTTCATAACCAGTTGTATTGACTTTTCTTCAACCAGACATTTCATATGGACAGTTTCAAGCCAGACATTTATTATATCCGAATCCTATTGCTATTCATATCCAGATCTAGTTATGATGCTTTATCATCCATCCAGATATCATCTTACACATCTGGTTAAATTGTTTGTATTCATCCAACCAGATATCTTATCCAGATATCATGTTACACATCTAGTTGTACACTGCTTGTCTTCAATTGGACATATTCTCATCTGGATATTATGTTCCACATGCGGTTGAAATGCTTTGTTTCTAACTAGATATTTTATATCCAGATGTCATGTTGACGTATCCACTTTCGGTTGCCTATCATACAATTTCCAACTTGTCATGTCCCCTTTCCAAAAATAACATTTTCTATTTTTAGTAAGTCCCTCCTATCCGAAAATTGTAAGTCACTTTACATGGCAGCTTGGAGGGAAATTAATTATTTAATATTATGTTTGTTCCGATGCATTTTCAAATATTAAAGAATAAATAAATATTAAATAAAATGTATTTAGAGCTCAAATATTCCCTTTGGGCATTTGGCTTTGAGAGGGAATAATTTATGGAGATTTGAGGCAGATTTGTGAAGAGATTTGCTAAAAATAGGGACTGCACCTTTGACAAGTGAACGGTGGGCATTGTTTGAAGCATCCAAGTGGCATATGGGAGTTGTAACTCCCATGATTCAGGCATGGGAGATCTTGGATGCCCAAGATGGCCTCTCACATCATAAAATAATGTAACATTTCATTTTGGGAGGCTAATGACATTTTCTGATTCTTTCTTGCAGAGTAGATGCTTGTGCAACTTCAGTGGACAAGGAAACCATTGAAGACGAAGCTTGTGGCTGGTGGACATGAGTTTCTAACAACCTGAGGGTGGTGTTCTTGGGTTGATATAGCAATCTTATCTCAGAGATTGCATTTGTGCAGACAAGATTCAGTAGTACAATGTTCTTGTGTTGTTGTAGGATTTTGTAGTGATTTCGTAGTGTGTTTAGGAGTTGTTTGTGTTGATGTTTGCATTTGCTGTTGTATGGGGTTTGGTTTGCTATGTGTCCTACTATAATACATTATATACAACATCATTCTACAGCCATATCAGTTTTGGGTGTGAATCTAAGAGTTTGGAGGTTTTGTAGTGAGTTATTTTATGTAGATTTCAGCATTTTGCTTAATGGGTTGTGGCTGAAATTACGGATTTGTTGTGATAGTTTGATGCTGGGTAAATATTATGTATCAGGCCTGCACATATGTGTTTCCATCAGAAAATAATAATAAAATTGGTTTGGAGTTGTGTTGCAATATTTTGGATGGTTTATTGTGCAAACTAGTCACTAGTTTCTAGAAATTGTGATGCATAGTTGTGTTGTTAATGCAAAGTCACTTTTAGATTTTGTGGGGTTTTAATAAAAAATTAGATTGGGGACATTTTAGTGGTATTAGAGCATGATCTTTCCATCTTGTAGGGTTTCTTGATTCATGCTTCCAAGTGAAAGAGATCTCAGAGCTTGGAGAAGAGAGCAAAAAAAGTTAACAGCTAACAGAGAAACTTAAGAAGTTCAAATAATGGCTGAGGATAGTGGTAAAAGTAAGGGAGAGGAAGCAGGTGAAAGATTTTTAGCCACTGTGGATAGATTGGCTCTCATTTTTGAACAAATGTGGATATATCAGAGTAAGAAAAATGGAGAAGATGCTATTGGTGAAGGAAGCACTTCCAGAGGAAGAAAGGCAACAACTATGTCAAGGCAAAAAGAACCCATATTTCTACCTGAGAATGGAGAAGGAGAAGTTGCAACTGATGTTAAAATAGAGGCCATCACTATTAAGGCAATAGCTAGGTTTGAGGAGTGTTCCAAGCAATCACAAGCCTATAAAACATCCATTTCATTTGACAGATTTTTGGAGATCTTTGGTAAGGAACATAGGAGAAGGTAGCAAGATAGAGGAGAAAGAGAACTTAAAAGTAAATTGAACAAACTTGCAGCACCTACTTCTGATGGTAGCGACAAAATCTCAGCTAGAGCATGGTTACAAAAACTACAAACATACCTCACCCTCAATCCTATGACTGAGAAAGATGCTATTCAGTTTGCAATTCTACATCTGGAAGGTAATGCTTATGAGTGGTGGTATCATGGGACCATTACTCAAGATCATGATCAGGTGAATACATTTGCAGATTTCAGCTAGAGGCTATTAGACTGCTTTGAACTTAGAGATGAAGAAGAGTATTTCAAAGAACTTTCAAAGATTAAACAGAAGACTACGGTGAGTGAGTATGTGGATAAGTTTCAGAAAATTGCTGTTATGGTGCCTAACATATCAGAAAAAGGATTGTTTACCTCTTCTTGGAAGGACTTGAAGATCCTTTAGGAGGGCTTATCAAAGCCTTTTCACCTACCACACTCCAAGAAGCAATTAGAAGAAGCTTGCAGCTTGAACCCATTTTTCCCAAGAAGAGCTTGGCACAACCATCTAAGGGATTCTTTTCAGGACAGCAAAAGAGTGGTTTCCAAAAGAAGACTTTCTAGCCCCTATACCAAAGATTGCATCACATGTACCACCTACAGCCCCTAAGAAGATAGACCTCAATGATAGGAAGGAGCTTAGGAGGAGGAACCTTTGCTTCCATTGCAAAGAACCATGGGACCCTAGCCATCGATGCCTTGGTAAGGGAAAGGTGCTTTTCATTGAAGTATCTTCAGACCCTAAGTCTGAGGAGAATGAAGAATTTCATGACTCTATAGACCCTAGTTTTGAAGGAGTGGAAGTTGAAAACAACAAAGAGGGTTCCTTGGCAGCCCTATCAGAAGCCCCTAGATACCATCCATTCTGGGTTTGAGGAGTACTAGCACGACAAAGGATGACTGTGTTGATTGATAGTGGGGCTACCCACAATTTCATTGATGAAGGATATGTGATGAAGAGGGGATTGAAAACTGAGGAGTTTGAAGGATTTAATGTCACAGTTGCTGATGGTTTTACAATGCCTTGCAAGAAAGTGATTCGGCAGCTCAACATTACTATGGGAGATTATAATCTAAGTGATGATTTCTATGTGGTGGGTATTGGTGAAATAGATGTGGTGTTGGGTGTGCAATGGCTACACTCCATTGGAGGTTATTACCAAAACTACCAAACTATGGAATTCAAATTCCATTCAGATGGAAGAGAAATTGTTCTAAGAGGCCTTTCGAGTGGATCACCAAGAGTAGTAATTGCAAAGAAGATGGAGAGGACTTTCAGGCAAGGGCTAGTAGCTTGGGATGCAACATGCTTGATACATCCTTTGAGTTCCCCACAAGAAAAAGGTAAATTTCATTTTGAGATTCAAGAAATTTTGGATAAGCAAAGTATTGTTTTCAATGATCCACCTCCAAGTTTACCTCCGGATAGAGGATTTTAGCATGTGGTTGAGTTGGAATAGGGTGCAATACCTATTATTACAACTCCTTACAGACACCCATGAGGTTATAAGGAGGAGATAGAGAAGACTATTAGAGAGCTCTTGGATATGGGTTTCATCAGGCCTAGTTCTAGCCCATTTGCTTCATCAGGGGTGCTTGTGAAAAAGAAAGATGGCACTCTTAGGATGTGTATAGATTACAGAGCATTAAACAAGAAAACAATCAAGAATAGATACCCCATTCCAAGAATAGATGAACTCATAGATGAGTTACATGGAGCAGTTTACTTTTCAAAGATTGACTTAAGGTCAGGATACCACCGGATTCGCATGAGGGAGAAAGATACAGAAAAGACAGCTTTCAGGTGTTACTACGGGCACTTTGAGTTCTTAGTCATGCCCTTTGGCCTCACCAATGCTCCAGCTACTTTCCAACCTTGCATGAACCAGGTATTTAGTAAGCAACTCCGAAAATTCATGCTAGTCTTTTTTGATGATATTTTGATATACAACAAAACATGGAAAGAATATTTGGAGCACCTAGATACAGTTTTGGGGATTTTAGAACAACAATCTTTCTATGCCAAAATGTCCAAATGTGAGTTTGGGCTGACTGAAATTTTATATTTGGGGTATGTCATAAGTGTTGAAGGAGTCAAGGTAGATCAGCAAAAAATTCAAGCAATCCTAGATTGGCCACCACCTACCAATCTCACACAGCTAAAGGGTTTTTTCAGACAATGTTGTTACTACAGAAGGTTTGTGAAAGGTTTTTCACAACTTGCTGTTCCATTAACTAATTTGACAAAGAAAGGAGCATTCATTTGGACAGAAGAAGCACAACAAACTTTTGATAAGTTCAAAGAGGTAATGAGCTCTTGCCCTGTGCTTGCAATTCCAGATTTTTCTCTTCATTCGTAGTAGAATGTGATGCATCAGGGGAGGGTGTAGGGGCTGTCCTCACTCAAAATAAACATCCCATAGCTTTTGAGAGCATAAAATTGAGCAAGTTAGAAAGAGGATACTCTATTTATGATAAAGAAATGTTGGCAATAATGCATGCATTGGAAAAGTTTAGACAGTACCTATTCTGTGGGAAGTTTATAGTAAAGACAGATCATAATAGTCTCAAGTTCTTTATGGAGCAAAAGAACTTGAATGACCGCCAATAGAAGTGGGTAAGTAAATTACAAGCATATGATTTTGAGATTGAGTATATGAAAGGGAAGACTAATGTGGTGGCAAATGCACTTTCTAGAAAGCCTACTTTATGCTCTTTGTCAACTATTTCACCTGATTGGAAGATGTCCATCATTGCTGAGTATGCAAAAAACCCCTTTGCTACTAACATCTTGGATGAGTTGGTCAAGGATCATAGGTATGTGGTGATGGATGGGCTGATCTATTACAAAAATCGGATCTATTTGGTGCCTGAATCCAAGGTTAAATAAAAGATCCTAAGGGGCTTTCATGATACACCACTTGCGGGTCATCAAGGATATTACAAGACTTATAGGAAGATCTATGAGAGATTTTCTTGGAAAGGGCTGAAATAGGATGTGCATAGCCACATTAAGGAGTGCATGGTATGTCAACAGAATAAGAGTGAACAACTTTATCCTGCAGGGCTTCTACAACCACTACCCATACCCGAACAAAAATGGGAGAGCATCTCCATGGATTTCATTACAGGTTTACCCAAGGGGCAAGGTAAGGATTGTATTTTTGTGGTGGTAGATAGATTGACAAAATATGCTCATTTCTTCCCTATTACAGCTGAATTTAAAGCACCACAAGTAGCGGAATAATTTTTTAGAGAAGTTTTCAAATTGCATGGGCTACCCAGAAACATAGTTAGTGACAGAGATAGCAGATTTCTTAGCTCTTTTTGGAAGGAGCTCTTTCACTTAACAGGTACTGAACTCATGCCCATCACAATCTACCATCCACAAACTGAAATAGTGAACAAGTGGATAGAGGGATACCTGATAAATTATGCTTCATATCAGCAACATGCTTGGGTGAAATGGTTGCATCTAGGGGAATATTGTTACAACACTTCTTTTCATATGTCTATAGGTATGACTCCTTTTTGAGATCTTTATGGGTATGATGCACTTTCCTTTGCTGATTTACTATTTTTAGATAGTCGTGTACCAGCAGCAAGTGATCTAATAAATCAAAGTCAGGAGATTTTGAGGTCACTTAAAGATAACTTACAGCATGCACAAAATTAGCAAAAAAATTATGCAGATAGGAAGAGAACATAGAGAGTATTTGAGGTTGGGGACTTGGTCTTTGTGAGATTGTAGCCATATAAACAGAGTACATTGAAGAAGAATGGGGTTGAGAAACTCAAGCCTAAGTACTATGGTCCATACAAAATCATTCGAAGGATCGGAGAAGTTGCCTATGACTTGGAGCTTTCTTCAAGTAGTAAAATTCATAATGTTTTCCATGTTTCATGCTTGAAGAAAGTGGTAGGACAACAAGTTGTTACTTCACATGATTTACCACCATTGGATGATGAAGGGAAATTAATTCTGATTCTAGAAAGAGTGTTGGAAACAAGGGAGAAGAAACTCAGAAACAGGTGCATCACAGAATATTTGATCAAATGGAAGAACTTGCCGATTGAGGATGCATCATGGGAGGGACCTGAGATACTTGAGCATCCTAATCTCCATTGCTTGAGGACAAGAAAATTCTGGGAGGGAGGACTTGTCATGTCCCCTTTCCAAAAATAATATCTTCTATTTTTAGTAAGTCCCTCCTATCCAAAAATTTTAAGTCACTTTACATGGCAGCTTGGAGGGAAATTAATTATTTAATATTATGTTTGTTCCAATGCATTTTCAAATATTAAAGGACAAATAAATATTAAATAAAATATATTTAGAGCTCAAATGTTCCCTTTGGGCCTTTAGATTTGAGAGGGAATATTTTATGGAGATTTTGGGCAAATTTGTGAAGAGATTTGCTAAAAATAGGGACTGCACCTTTGACAAGTGGACGATGGGCATTGTTTGAAGCATCCAAGTGGCATATGGGAGTTGTAACTCCCAATATTCAGGCATGGGAGATCTTGGACACCCAAGATGGCCTCTCACATCATAAAATAATGTAACATTTCATTTTGGGAGGCTAATGACATTTTTTTACTCTTTCTTGCAGAGCAGATGCTTGTGCAGCTTTAGTGGACAGAGAAACCATTGAAGACGAAGCTTGTGGCCGGTGGACATGAGTTTCCCGCAACCTGAGGGTGGTGTTATTTGGTTGATACAACAATCTTATCGTAGAGATTGTATTTGTGCAGACAAGATTCAATAGTACAATGTTCTTGTGTTGTTGTAGGATTTTGTAGTGATTTCGTAGTGTGTTTAGGAGTTGTTTGTGTTGTTGTTCGCATTTGCTGTTGTATGGGGTTTGGTTTGCTATGTGTTCTGCTGTAATACATTATCTACAGTTTCATTCTATAGACATATCATTTCTGGGTGTGAATCTAAGAGTTTGGAGGCTTTGTAGTGAGTTATTTTATGTATATTTCAGCATTTTGCTTAATGGGTTGTGGCTGAAATTATAGATTTGTTGTGATAGTTTGCTGCTGGGTAAATATTATGTATCAGACCTGCACATATGTGTTTCCATAAAAAAATAATAATAAAATTGGTTTGGAGTTGTGTTGGAATATTTTGGATGGTTTATTGTGCAAACTAGTCACTAGTTTCTAGAAATTGTGATGCATAGTTGTGTTGTTAATGCAAAGTCACTTTCAGATTTTGTGGGGTTTTAATACAAATTAGATTGGGGATATTTCACAACTGGACATCTCCTGATCGGGCATTCCAACTAGACATCTCCTAAGCAGGCATTCCAACTGTTGGTGCCTACTGCTGGTGCAACTTTCAAACATTCATCTGCAGGCCCTTTCTTTTAACCAAATTTTTTTTAAGTCCCTTGGCCTCCTGAAGTTGCATGCATGTATCTTTGTATATACATTGGTGTTTGTATGCACATTTGAATATACAAGTGCATATGTACATTGGTGGGCCCAAAAAAGATTAGTCAAATCGGCTTCAAAAGGTGCAAAAAATAGTTGTATGCATTTTGTATGCATATCAGGTTGTACATTGCAGGCATATTCCATCGCAGATTCTGTGCTTGTATGTAAATGATTGCATGTATATTTTGTTTGTATGTTTGAATATACAACAGATACATACAAAGGCGATGTACAAAGTCAATGTACAAGGGATCATCGGCGAAACAATGTGTATCGGCAACTCATGCAACAGTCTCACTGATAGCCTGATGCAGATACAAAGGCCCGATGCATATATAAGGTAGCATACAAGGCCAACATACAAGGCCGGCATACAAGGATGACATACAAGGGGGACATACAAAGGTCTTTTTAGCGTGGCAGCATCCATCGGTGGCTCAGTTTGAGGTCTCCCTGACAGCTGATGCATATACTAAGGTGAATGTATATTTGATATACAATGGAATCATGCAAAAGGCACATGCAAAGAAAGGATACATGCAAGGCAAGAACTAAAGGGTGGGGTCCACCAGTTGCATGCAAAGGCGATTGTATGTTTGCACATGCAATCGAACATACAAGGGAATATGCAATCAAGAGATGCAAGGCCCAGACCCGAAATGAATGTGCATTCTGGATGATAAAGGCAGAAGTCCGATTGTATGTATGTTTCACTTGTATATTTGCATTTTATGTGCTATATACAAGGCTGATATACAAAGGTAACACATACAACCTGGATGCGAAAGGAAAAATTTGTTGTGGCGGATAAGTGGTTGAGGTCTGCGGGTTGTATCTTGCACATTGTATGTGCGATATATAATGAAAGATGCAATGGAAAAGATACAAGCTAGATTTCAGAAGTTGTTCCAATCTAATTGATAGATGAGCTGGAGTTCGCATTGTATGTATATTGCATTTGTATATGCAATATACAAAGCAATGATACAAAAGGGAAGATGCAAGCCGGACCTGAATGCGATTTGTAGTTTGTTCCATAAAAATTTGGGGTCCACCTTGTATGCAGGATGGTTGTATGTATATGCAACCTCACATACAATCTCAAAAACAAATGGAGATACAATGGACTGCCGATGAAAATGCAAATGCATAGCGATAGAGAGCCAGTCAGGGGATGACACGTGTCCAGGCGCTATTGTATGTATATACATTCTGCATATACAAAGATTTAAATGTGCAAGCGGTTGTATGTATATGCTTTTGCATATACAAAGGTTTAAAGGCAAAAAGGGCGAAAAAAGGAAAAATGTATGTCACGATGGGAAAAGTCATCGATGGAAAAAGGGTGCCTACGTGGCGCGATTTGATTGGTTGTTGACTTGTCAGCATATTTTGAAGCCGTTGATCTTGGCGATGAAGAGGGAAATAGATGGCCCTTTTTGAATGCCCGAGGAAGGAAGGATTTTCTTTGTATCTGCATCATTTTGAGTGGGAAGAATTACAAAGCACGCAGTTTCCAGAGGCCGCGGGTATGTTGGCATTAATGGTAGAATTGCAGAGGTATGGGTCGAAATGACAAGCCAGCTACCATTTTTATTGGAAAATCTTCAGACGGCAGCGCGTATCCTGATTTCACCTGCTCTTTCTCTCTTTTCTTCTCTGCTGCATTGAATGTTTTGGGCGCCATTCTGAAGGTGCACCGTATCTGGCAAAATTTTGAGTTGACCATGTAATTTATTGCTAAGTGCACATTCTTGCTATAAAAAGCAAACTGTGTTACTCATTTAGGGTTGTTGAAGACTTGGGCATTTTTTAGAAAAAATAATGAAGAACAGAGCATTTCTTGGTTGTTTGTCTCTTTTTGTGAGTTTATGAGTTGCATTTGAGTGCACCTTGCACATATGTTCAGTTTCATTGTTGTTTTATATGAAAAATGCATTCTTTGCATGTGTTTAGCTATTTGTCTCCATTTGTTGTATGCATCCTTTCTTTTGAATATGGTTGCTAAGGGTTCCTCAGATTCTAGAATATAGACTTTATGTATTGCATGCTTGATCTGTGACTTCCATTCAAGGAGTGGATTAAAGTGTTTTAGGTGAAGTATGAAGAAGAATGTATGTCAGCTAGGATATTTGTAAGTAGAGGCAGCTAAATACTCAGCCTTGGGTGGTGTTTGTAAGGCAAATACCAGTCCTAACCCCTTGAAACTTGAATGCCAGTGCAAATCATTCTCTTGTATACGTCTAGTTGACTCCTTGCCCTGAGATAGGCACCAGTCTGCTTCTTGTGTAGTAGTTATGATCCAAAACTCCCTGTCTTGCTTCCAAAATATTAAAACAAATCCTTTCATAATTCCAACCTATTAGTTTGTAGGAGTAGAAATAGGACCCCTGCATACTCTCATCAACAACTAGTTAGATATGTCTAAGAACGTTGCCAACCTTGTGATTTATCCCACAAATCTTGGTCTAAACATGAGAGTATTCTGCCTGTTGTTGTAAAGCTAAACCTTTTTATCATTGGGTGAGTCAAAGTTATATCTTTAACTATAGGGAGACCCCCCTTGGTGCGGCAGAACCAAAAGTGAAGGGGAGGCAGCTCACGCAACCTCCTGTATTTGTTGGCCGAATCTGCCTATGCATTGGAACTGGCAAACCCTCTGTCGATTCAGAGAGAAAGATCCAACACCAACTAGACATCTCTCAAGAGAACATATCCCATCCAGACATCCTACTGCATATCCATATCTGGTTGCAATGCTTCAATTTCTAACTGGACATTTTTCATCCAAATGTCCTGTAGCATGTATTGTTGCTCAAAAACATCCAGTTAGCTTGCAGAATCATCTAGAAACTTCCAGAAGCAGGAAATACAGTTGAACAACTGCCATTTAGCCAATCCTAAGTATGCACGTTGATGTCGATCTAAAGAACAAATAATATGATGTTGTTTTCCCAAGATGCTTGTAAGGGGATGACATTTGTCCTCTTCACGTGACAATGGTGGTGTTTGTAGTAATGCACATAACCACCTTTGCTACCTTTAAAAGGGGAGATTTTATGTTTTAAAAAAAAAAGTTAATTCAAAGATGATCGGGGATACTACATTTTTTGTTGTAACTTCTTCAATATCTGTAATTTGCCTCTATGATTTGTATCAACTAAATGTAAGGATGAGGTCAATGTATGTAAGGCTATAACATCATTTGTACTCCTACTGCTACTAAAAAAATTCTATTTCATTTTGGTGAGTTAATTGATTTATTGCTACTCGATTCGGTAGCTTGTCAAAGCCCCTAGACCTTGATCTGTGTCAATCTCTCCCTTCCAATCCTTGACTATGCTTCTAGCTTTGAATTTACTAGGGTTTCCTTTAGAAGCCCCACAAAGTTCAATTTAAACCAACCTTCCATTAGTGTGGTCCATTTTGCTTCCTTACATTTCTGTCGGGATTCATCTCCCCTACTCCCATTAATGAAAGTTTTCTTAACTAAATATTTTTTTTGATATATGAAAGGGGCTTTAGGGGGCCCAACCCCAAATATAAAGAGAGATTCAAAGCTCATACATTCAAAAAGTTCCACCAAAAAACCACCAACGATCAAAACACAAACCACAGACCAGTTATCTTACGTGTCCTCTATCACCAGCATCTCCTCGCCCACCTTCACCATGTCCTCCGCTGCCATTCCCCCTACGCTACCCTCCACCATTAGCAGAGAAAGAAATGCCACTTGATTCTCCAAGTTGCAGGCTCTCATGAGTTCTTTCAGCAGATTAACGTGCCCTGTGACTTCCTTCCACCTCGCCTCCCTATCTTTGCCAGCATCCCAGATTATAAATGGGATCCATGGCCCATTATATACTTGAGTGAGCGAAGGCCATACTCCACTTGCTGGTCACAAACCAAACCCTAGGACAACCATGGCCAAGTAATCCTCCATGCCCATCCACCAACTAGCCACTACCACCCTACTCATCAGAAATTACACCATTGAAATGTCCTCATGAACCTCCAGTAACCATGCTATGAACATTGAAGAGATATCTGCATTAATGTGGTAGCGATATGCAGACACTAGGAATTTTGTTCCCAACATAGACTTGATCACACCCAGGGTCTCCTCATCATGCAGTCTAAATATTTTCTTCAGCCTCATATCTGACACCACCCCATGAAAAGCCATTTGTCTCTTCTTCGCGTTGAGGCAAATAGTAGTCTCCATTGTTGGCAGAATGCACAAAACTGCCTCCAACTCAGGGTTTTAACACCATTTAATCTCTGTTGAACCCCTCTTAATTACCTTTGTTGGCCATGAATTAATGGCCGCCATCACTCCTACCGCTCCCCTCACTCTCCACTCATGTGGAATCAGAATTCTAGAGCACCAACATATCGCCATGCTCTGCCTCAATCTCAATTGCCTCCTTCAAAAGTTGGTCCGCATCTCTGTTAACTTCTTAGTAGATGTGAGATACCTTAAAGTCCTCTAGGCTATCAAGTATCCTCAAAATCTCTATTAACCATTTATTAAGCTTCCAATTTGGTGTTGATCTTTTCCTAATCACATTTATTTTTAATAGAGAGTCTCCCTCTAAGTGGATCCTTTTCACTCCCAAACGCTTCCCCAACTGAAGACCCAAACAATCTGCCTGAAACTCCGCTTCATTTTTTGTCCCATCCACCAACCGCTTCACCCAAGTAGCCACTCAATTACCTTTGCAATCTCAAAGAATGCACCCAACACCAGACGTGCCTGGGTTATCCTTCGGTGCTCTGTCGAAGTTTATATTTATCCATCCTATATCTGGTGGCTTCCAATGCACTTCTTCCCTTAGGTTTAAGAGAAGATTAACCTTCAAGACCCCATCAACGAGGGTTTCTTAACTAAATATTAATAATTATACATTTGATCCATTAAAATTAGCTATTATTTATTATTTTTATAATATTAAAAGAGCAAGATATATTATTTTTCATAAAATATACCATAAACATGTTTTATCTTACTTGTTACTACATAAAAAATTTAAAGTCTTATTAGTCCCATCATAAGAAAATGAAACTATAGTAAATAGTAATTCTTACTTGGCATGATTAATAACTGTACCTCTTACCAATAGCAATTTTGAATTTTTTGGTTGAATATTTATATCCATTGTTTAAAAAGGTGAATGTGTTCATTTCTAATAAAGAACATAATAAAATAAAATTATTTGAATTGTCATTAACTAGAAGTTTGAAGTCTTATTAGCCTTTTATACAAACTTTAAAAAATGAAAACAAAATGACTAGACAAGTTGTTAATATTGCACATTTATATATTTTTGCACTTTTAACTTTTTTCTTTTTGCGTATGATGTGGCAAATTTCTTCTTGTATTACAATACCCCTCTACTTTTTCTATATTTATGATTGAACAATGACCTAAGAATAACATGCATGTTACCATCTAATTGAACAAGAGTATACAAAATTATAATGATGATGATGATGTAGAAAGTGTGTTTGTTTTGATGATCACTTAATAATATTTTTCATACATGTTGACAATTATTAAATAGATTAAATCAAGTGGATGTACCCCACTTTAAGATTAAACATAGAACAAGGAAAATTAATTATGACTATGTTAAATGTATCTAATTAGATATTTTTTTTTTACCTAGCAAATATATATTCTATTACAAGTTGCTTTTAACTAGTGATTCTTATGTCCCACTTGTTGCACAATGTGAATTTCAAGTTTATTATATTCCTCACCCCTTAAATGAGGAATACACAAGATATACATTGAGAGTGTGAATAAGGGAAAATGTGTATATATATAAGTGTTTTATTAAATTTATTGTGTAATTATAATGTTTGTTTATCAATGATAAATCTACTATTAAAAATGTAGCAACTTGGATTTTTATATATAATTATTATAACAAATAGAGTTTAAAATTATATGAATTTTTAAATATTATAAACAATATATTATAATAATATATACAAAATCTTTCATTAATGGGGTAATCAAAAAAAGAGTATTGAGATTTGTGACACCATGGAAACCACCTCTAGATGGCTTTTTAAAGCTTATTTTTATGGTACTTCTAGGGGGTATCTAAAGTTGGTTGGTACTAGGCGACTTGCTCGATCTTCTTTGGGGATGTTATTAAGAGGCAGGTCCTTCTTTCTAGGAACTAAATTCAATAATGAACTTGTGGTGGAGGCTCTACTTAAAGGAATAAAAATATTAACATTAATGACATTATGGGGCAATAAAAAAAGAGTATCAAGATTAGTGACATAATGGAAATCGCCTCTAGATGGCTTTTTTAAGCTTATTTTATGGTGCTTCTATGGGGAATCTAGGGTTGTTGGTGTTGGAGGATTTGGTAGACCCCCTTTAGGGATGTTATTAAAAGGTTGGTTCTTCTTTTTGGGAACTAAATTCAATAATGAAGTTGTGGTGAAGACTCTACTTGAAGGAATCAAGATTGCATCCTTGGGGGGCTATTAGAAATTGATTGTCAAGGGTGATTATTGTAGGCTTGATTGAAAGGGGATACTAAAATTTGGGAAATTAATAATGGCCTTTTAGAGGATTGTACTCTATGTGAACATTTCAAGGAATTCATATTCCTTTATTACTTTATGGAGTGCAAAAAGGTGAGAGATCCTTTGGCTAATGCAATAATTGACCAACTCCCATTCTCTTCCAGGATTAGTGAGAATCAAAGGAATATGAGAGCCTCCCTCACATTATTTATGTAGATTATATTCCTACCAAGGAAAGTCTGTGCCAATTTTTTTATCCTCTTTTTAGGAGAGAGTTAGTTTTAATTTTGGTTACTAATTGTGAAATTTTTTTCTAGCTTCGGGGGCCTTCATCATTATTTATTATGGATGGTTTTCCCCTTGTATAGGATAATTTAATATAGGCTAATGATGGATAACATTTGGTGTGTTCTCCTTCCATTTTTTACATGTGTGAATGAGTGTATTTGGTGGTAGACGTAAGGTTTACTCCCCTATTATGTTTCACATTCATTTATAGAGATTAAAAACTTTCTTCACAAGATTTTGTGGAATGTTCTAAGTTTCTCTCAAAGATACAACACTAAGGTGCATTTTTCCTGATTCCCCTTATAGTGGATCTATGTTATATCAATGCCTCATACATATATTTTTTATTTCAAATTTGGAGACCCTAAAGTTTATCAAGCTCATCCTTTGTCAAGACAAGACTAGGAGTATGAGTATTCTCAAAACTAAGGTCAACATTGTAGTTAATTTCAAGAAAAACTAGATTCTATAGCTCTAGACCTAGTTGTCAAATAATGGGTCCTAAATAAGGTTCTACCCACAAAAGACATTTTTATTAAATGTGTGAAAGTTCTAAGGAAGATAGTGCTAAACTAGAAGAGGAGCCAACAAAAAGTATGGTAGAGGAAATAATTGCCCTCTATAAGGAAATTCAAATCGTTTACGCTCAAAAAGAAGAGTTGATTTCCTTTTGTGAAAATATTACAATCTATTTAGACATTATGTGGGTAATTCATTGTGAGGGCCATTTGAGGATATATAATATCTTTACCCATCCTACAATTTTAAAATATGACCTATTTTGTTGATTTGCAAATATCTTAGAAGTAGTCAAGAACAAGAATTAAAGTTTTACTAATTTTTTATATTGTGTAATTACTTGTTGTCTTGACATAGTCATAACCATTTTTCTCATTTACAGGTTTCAAAATTATTAGTGGTAGTTTCATAATTGCCGATGTAGTATAATCGCCATTGGGTTGGTCATTAGTATTGGTTAGTGGTGGTTTCATTGTGACACAATGAATGAAATGGGAAGTGAATAATCATGTATTTTGGGACTCTAAATCATGCAAGGAAGCTTCTAGTATATGGGAAAGACTTCTAACATCCTTCAAAAGGGAATGTAAAAGGCAATTATAAGGTTCAAGAGGTTGGAAAATTGTTTGTATGCGTCTAAAAAAGGAAAAACTCAGTTTTAAGTTTGAAGGAATCTTAACAAAGAGAAAGAAAAACTTATTAGTGTTAGAAAACAATGACATACTTGTTGGCAAGAGACACTATATGGATTCATGATTGTTGTCATTGATGGCAACAAAGTTCATCCCACACATCCGCAGGACATGGTGTGTCTCTACCGGAAGTCAGAGTGAAGAATGTTGTGGTCCGGTAAACAAGAACAGAGCATGTGGCAAGGTCAGACAGACAGGTTCAAATCTCTCAGAGGAAGTATCTTGGTGAAGTACGGATTTGGGAAGTCAAGAGGACTACCTTTAGTGGTATATTCCAAGGATTTAGCCTCCGATGATGGACAAGGAAAAAGATATGAATAGTTGAGTACTGGATTCCTGAGTGACAGTGTGAACAGAGGAAGAACTAATTGACTGAACATCAGACTATTTTTCAGATGCATTTCTGATGGTGGTAAAGGTTATGAAGACATGAATTATGTTTGGCCAACATGATTAATGATTTCTACAAGTATATGCTTGATCTGCATTACTTGATGTGCAAGGATTCAGCCGACAGAACAGAGTTTGTGAGAAGATTGACTGTTCCGGGTGCCGACTAGAAAGATAATGAAATCACTTGTGTGGATATATATATATAGGATGGATTTAGTTGTGAGAAGTGTGTGGTGACATGTGATGTGTGAATAAAAGCAGAAGTGCAGAGCAGAAGCAGTAAGGAAGATCCGGTATGTGAAAGGAAAGCAGCAAAAGAGAAGAGGAAAGATGAAGTGCAACAGATCAGTATATTGAGCCTAACTGGAACTAAACTCCAACATTTGTGGATGCTCCTAATCAGTTCAAGTATTGTATAACATTCTTTTTGTAGACAGTGAGTCTCTTGTAGGCAGTGTGCCTCTTGTGAGCAGTGTGCTCGGGCAGTGAGCCCTAATTGGCAAGTGCCATTTTTGTATTTCCTTATTCTTCTAACAGAGAATAATCTTTGGGTTAATCACCCCGTGGTTTTCTCCCTTAACAAGGTTTCCACGTCAAAAATACTGTGTCATGTGTTTCTCCATTTCATGGTAATGTTTGCTTGTTTGAATTAATGCTGCATTGATTAATAAGAAAGTTTAGAAAGAAGAAATAATTAGGATAGCTGATTCACACCCCCTCTTAGTTATCAACAATACTGAGAGGGGGTGAATCAGTATATACCAAAAACTTATTCCAAATTAACTTTATCAACCAAATCTTCTTACTTCCTTAAACATATGATAAAGTAAATTAAGCAATTCAAAGCATAACATATAAGCACACAACCATAACACCAAACTTACATGGAAAACCCAAGAAGGGAAAAACCATGGTGAACAAGCTACTTGGATCTACTATCTAAATCTAGCCTCACAAATAATGATAAAAATATATTACAACAAGTTTTAGGGCTACAACCCAAGGGAGGACACACCCCCTGAAATACAATGCTACAACACTTACATAATGAAGCTACAACCTCTAAGCATCACACTCAACAAATCTCACTAATCAAACACCTCCACAACATCCACACCCTTCACTCTATCACAAATCTTCACTTCCTCTACACAATGAACACTGCCACCTTCATCACGCTTCCACACACACTCTCACTTCTACCCTCACATATCCTCGTACACTCGCACACACTCATCCTTCTTACATCAAATGAGATCTTTTATTTATACCTTCCACAAATTATAAAATATTTCTCCTACATCAGCCAAGATGAAACATGTAAACATGAAAAATGCAACGACCACACCAAGTCAGCTTCCAAATGATGTAGAAATCCAATACATTTCAAGCCAAGTGATAACTAGGACCTATTCTTCCTTAACACATTCTTCCAAGTTGGCACACACATCCAAAAATATGATGGGATCATCAAAACTCATCAAGTCAGTCCAACAAACACTTATCCTTCCACAAAATAGCTCTAGACCTAAAGCAGTACCGAAGGGACCAATTAGCACCATGTGGATCACTTCAAAAACAACATAAGACTTGCAAAAACCTTCTCCAACATTTATTCCTTTGAAATATATGTTTTCTTTCTGGCGTAAATAAATAGGTACTGAACCTGACATCACTTACAAACACTGAACACCTAGTCTTGAGATAGAACATTGGAAAACCAACTTGTGGTGCACTTCACCACCTAAAATCTGAAACTAGAAAACATACAAATCATCTAAACACATCCTCCAAATAGCAACACCATATGATGTAATGCGGTGAAATACGGTGGCATTTGCTTTCTCCTCCAGACAATCCTAATCATCAATAAGATATGTCTTTGCTCTGCTAACTCTGGAGAACCTTTGCGATATAACTTATTATCTAAAACTTAAATATATCAATATTCTCATTTGTATCCAGCTATCCTTCAAACCGCAGCATCACATCTTCTAATACAGAGCATTCCTTGGACCCTCTCCGACTGCACCAACACAGAATCATTGTCTTCACTCTGTGAGCTCTATAATCTTTTGTAGTAACTGCTAAGATCTAAAACCAGGAACATACCTTCTACACACCTGTCTCTGTCTAACCTTTAAACCATGGGGCCATACCTTCAAATGCAGAGGAATGTAAAGCATTCTCCCGAGCTACTTCAATGCAGACTCCAGTGCCTTAGACTTCCTAAATCTTTCTTTGAAAACTTAAGCAATACTTTTGATCAGACAATGAATACCATATTCACCACATTAGAGACTTCATTCATAACATCATACAACAAGCACAACTCTTTTCAACAAAATAAGAATCTTCAAGTTAACACATCCTTTGTCTATGAACTTCAGAAGATAAGGTACAAATGTGTACAAATGATATTGATCCAATCAGTATACATAGTACATGGCTTCCAACACTTACCATTCACTTCACAACTTTTTTGATTCATCTCTTCTTTGTCTTCTTCTTTGATTTGGTCCTTTGAACACTTACTCTCTACAATAGTCTCTCTTAGACATCACTATTCTTTGGAAACTTTGATCATCACTAATCAACACACCATACCACTATTAGCATTATCTCTGTTAACATCGCTTCCACTTCCAACCTTCCTCATCACAACACTGTTGACATCAATGACAACACATATGCAACAATCTCCCCCTTTGGCATTGATGGCAACACTTAACCTGATATACAAATTTCTTCCCCTTTGACATCAAGGGTAAAGGGTTGGTGGTCTTCCTTTGAACTGATCTTCTTTTAGCTCCCCTTGTCTACATTAGTCTTGATCTTCTTTCATCGCTCCTTATTTGTCAACTCCCCCTAACTATTCAATCATTGTCGTCTTTCACAATCTCTTGCCTACCTACTCCCCTTGAGAGGCAGCCTCCATCACTCTAGGGATAAAGATATGTCTTGACCTACTCCCCCTGGACAGATGCACCATCTATGCATCTAGTTTTAAGGAGGGGCAATCACCCCTAACTTCTGTCTAAGATACTCAAATGTATCTTTGGAAAGTGCCTTTGTAAAGATGTTTGCAACCTGATCCTTTGTAGGCACATACTCCAATCCGACCTCTTGATTTGCAACCTTCTCTCTTAAAAAGTGATACCTGATAGATATGTGCTTGGTTCTAGAATGCATCACTAGATTCTTTGAAATATTGATGGCACTTGTATTGTCACATAGAATAGGAATGGGCTCATCATATACTACCTTGATATCCTTCAATGTTTGCTTCATCCACAACACTTGAGTGCAGCTAGCTGCTACAACTATATACTCTGCCTCTACTGTTGATAAAGACATTTAATCCTACTTCTTACTAATCCATGAGACCAACCTATCTCCCAAAAAGAAAGCTCCTCTATTGGTACTTCTATCATCAACACTACTAGCCCAATCAACATCAATATAGACACTCAGTGAAAAGTCATCACCCTTTTGATACCACAACCCATGTTCTAGAGTGCTCTTCAAATATCTAAAAATTCTCTTAACTACCTTCACATGTGTTTCTTTAGGATATGCTTGAAAGCTTGCAACCAAACACACAACTTGCATAATGTCAGGCCTTGATACTATTAGGTATAGTAGGTCCCCAATCATAGATCTATACAAAGTTTGATCAGGTTTAGGTGACTCATCATCTTTACTCAAATGACAACCATTTAGCATAGGAGTACTAACTGGTTTATAGTCTTCCATGCTAAACTTCTTCAACATCTCCTTGATATACTTTGCTTGAGAGATAAAGATTCCATCATCTGATTGAGTAATTTGGAGTCCAAGAAAGAATGATAGCTCATCTAACATAGACATTTCCAATTCTTTTTTCATCTCTTTTGCAAGATTCTTACACATCTCATCACATCCACAAAAGATTATATCATCAACATACACAACAACAATTAGAATTTGTTCACCTTTAATTTTGATGTAAAGGTTACTATCTGTGGTACCTTTCTTGAAACCCTACTAGAGTAAGTACTTATCCAACCTTGCATACCAAGCCCTAGAGTCTTATTTGAGACGATATAGGGCCTTCTTAAGTCTGCATACCATGTTTGGGTTTTCTGATAACTATAATCCATTAGGCTGCTCTATGTAGACTTCTTCTAAGTTACCATTTAGAAATGTAGATTTTACATCCATCTGATATACCTTGAATCCCTTATGCACTGCAAATGCAAGAACCATTCTGATCACTTCCATCCATGCTACTGGAGCAAATGTCTCATCATAGTCAACACCTTCAACTTGTGAATAACCTTTGGAAACCAACCTTGATTTGTTCCTAACCTCTTCTCCATCTTCATTCAATTTGTTCTTGAATACCCATTTTGTACCTATCACATTCTTGTCTACAAACCTTGGCACTAACTCCCAAGTCTAATTCTTCTCTATCTAATTTAGTTCTTCTTCCATAGCTTGTATCCATCCTTCATCCTTTCTAGCCTCATAAAAAATTTTAGGTTCTACTCTTGACAGCAAAGAAAAGCATACTTGTTCATTTGTTCTTGTAAATCTTCTTCTTGTCTGTACTCCTTCATTCTTGTCTCCAATGATCTAATCTTCTAAATGATTCTTTTGAAGTACATACTTGGCAGGAGTCTTGGAAATCTTCTCTAGAGTTTCTTCCTTTTCTTCAACTTCTTCTTCTTCTATGCAGGAAGGTTCATCTAACCAACATTCTTCTCACTCATCTATGATTTTATGTGACTCTTCATGCACTTTAACATTTGCACTCTCAACTATCTTCCTCAATCTTTTGTTGTAGTACTTGTAGGCTTTGTTGGTAGTTGAGTATCTAAGGAAAATACCTTCATCTACTCTTGAGTCAAACTTTCCTAGACCTTCTTCATCTCTTCTGATGTAACATTTGCTTCCAAACACTCTAAAATACTTGATTGATCTTGGTCTTCCATTCCATAACTCATAAGGTGTCTTGGTGCTATGTCTTAGTTTTCCTTTGTTAAGAATGTAGACTACACTGTGAATTGCTTCTTTCCAATATATATCAGGCAACTTAGCTTCACTCAACATTGTCCTGGTCATCTCTTGAACAATCCTATTCTTTCTCTCTGCAACACCATTTTGCTGAGGGGTACTAGCAGCAGAATAGCGCCTCTTGATTCCATGTTCTTCACAAAATTCTACAAACTAATTTGATGTAAACTCACCACCTCTATCAAACCTTAAACACTTGATTCTAGCATTCATTTCATTTTCAACCATGGACTTGAAAATCTTGAACCTACTGAAAGCTTCTAATTTTTCTTTCAAAAAAGTAACCCATGTCATTCTAGAGAAATCATCAATGAGCAACATAAAATACCTCTCACCTTGTAGACTTCTCACCCCAGTAGGTCCACATAAGCTAGAATGAACCGGCTCTAATGGCCTTATAGTAGAATGCTCCTTGGTCTTGAAACTTATCCTTGTCTACTTCCCCATATAACATTCCTTGCATATGGTACTTGCAGGCTTGATGATCTTTGACATGTCTCTTATTGCTTGCATGGAGCTGATCTTCACAAGATTGTCAAAGTTGATGTGCCCCATCCTTTTGTGCCACAACCAACATTCACTTTTTTTTCCTAGAAGACAAGTCCTTTCATTAATTCCCTTTAGATTATACAAGTTGTCTTCTCTCTTAGATCCTTTTGCCACCAATTTTCTAGGTTTTGCTCTTCTAATTTCACACCCTTGATCATGAAATGTGAGACTGTAATCTTTACTGCACATTTGACTTACATTGAGAAGATTATTCTTGAGACCTACATAAAGAACATCATATGTTTTAGATTTACCATCAATAGTTATGGTGCCTTTTCCAGTGATCTTTGTAGATGAATTGTCTCCAAACCTGACTAGTCCACCATTCCACTTACCAAGATTGATGAATTTGCTCTTAGCACCTATCATGTGATTTGTACATCCATTGTTTATTACCTAGAGATATGTTTGATCTTGAGCATGAAATATTGTTTGGACAATCATTGAATTTTCAACTCCATTGTTTGTCTTCTATCTTTTAGAGGAATCACTTTTATCTTCTTGCTCAGAGACATCTATCAACTAAGATTCTGATTTTGCCAAACCATTCCTGCAATATCTTGCTATATGTCCAAACTTGTTGCACATTTGAGATACCATATTAACATCCGCTAGTAAAGAAAAAATTTCTACTTACAAGATTTCTTTTATTCATTTCAGACTTGCAATCTATAGCTTTATGACCAAATTTGTTGCAAATAAAACAATAACCAAAGAAAACATGATTGAACTTGTTCATGGAGAATTCCCTTGCATGAAGAGATCTTCCTTGAGGTATGATGAGATTTGCACATTCAGTATCATCCAGACTTCCAAACTTTGCCTTCCCCAAATCCCTTTTGAGCGACAAAATTTCTTTCTCAAGTCTTGTACATTCTTTTGTCTTAGCTTCAATCAAAGCTCTTTGTTCTTGATTCTCTTTCCTTGCACAATCAAAGTCTTCAAGAGTAGAAACAAGTTCACATTCAAAATCAAATTCATATCCTTCTTTATCTGCAGTCTTGTCTAAACCATCTGAGATCACCCTAGCCATGAATATAGATTCTCCTCTTTCCTCATCTAATGAGTAGTGATCTACGTCTTCTCCAGAGCTGTAGTCTTCTTTTAAAAGAAGACTCCTCTTGAGATTGTTTCTCTTGAAACCCTTGCTGCTATTATCACTTTCTCCAAAAGGACATTTAGAGGCAAAATAACCAACTCTACCACATTTAAAGCATTTGAAAGGTAGCTTACCTTTATACTTTCCTGATCCCCTTTTCAGTTTCCTCACAAAGTTTTCTTCTTCTTCCTTAGCTTCATTGCATACATCAGATGTTTCTTCATTCTTCAAAATATTGAAAGCAGCTTCTCTTTGGCATGGTCCTATGACTTCATTTCTCATCTCATAGGTAGTGAGGGACCCAAACAACTCTTCCATTGTAAGTTTCTTTAGATCTTTGGCTTTTTCAATTGCAGGAACTTTTGAATCAAATCTATGAGGGAGATTTTTCAAGACTTTCTTCACAACTAATGAGTCAACTATGTCTTCACTCATACTCCTGATTCCATTGATTGCTTCATCTACTCAGTGCAAATAGCTAACAACATTCTCTTCTTTCATCCTTAGATTCTTAAACATTGTTTTGTAAGATTGTAGTTGTGCTTCCTTTATGGTGTTGTTTCCTTCATAGAGATATTTAAGCTTCTTCCATATCTCCTTTGTTATCTTGCATTGTACAACCTTGACTAACTCTGAATTTATCAAACCACTGAAGATGACATTCTTGGCTTTAGCATTGTTTTCATGAGCCTTCTTTGCATCTAGATTTGTAATAAGATGATGAGGTTCAACATAATCATTCATGGTAGCACTACAAACATCATACCCTAGCGAGGTTAGATAGGCTTCCATCCTTACACTCCAGAAATCATAGTTACTTCCATCAAATATCAGAGCCTTAGAAGAGGACTCCTTCTGAGCCATGTGTTCTACTCCAAGATCCACCTCTAGCTATTAGGCTACACCAAGGAACTTAGCTCTATTATCAATTGTTAAAACACAATGATATACTGAGAGGGGGGCACACATTAGTATATACCAAAAACTTATTCCAAATTAACTTTATCAATCAAATCTTCTTACTACCTTAAATAAATGATAAAGCACATTAAGCAATTCAAAGCATAACATGGAAACACACAACCATAACACCAGATTTACGTGGAAAACCCAAGAAGGGAAAAACCACGGCGAGCAAGTTGTTTGGATCTATTGTCCAAATCTAGCCTCACAAATAATGATAAAAACATATTACAACAAGTTTTAGGGATACAACCCAAGGGAGGACACACCCCTTGAAATACAATGCTACAACACTTACAAAATGAGGCTATGACCTCTAAACATCACACTCAATAGATCTCACTGATCAAACACCTTCACAACATCCACACCCTTCACTTTGTCACAAATCTTCACTTCCTCTGCACAACAAACACTGCTATCTTCATCATGCTTCTACACACACACACACACACTCACTTCCACCCTCACATACACATCCTCGCACACTCTCACACACTCATCCTTCTCACACCAAACAAGATCTTTTATTTATACCTTCCACAAATTACAAAATCTTTCTCCTACGTCGGCCAAGATGAAACGTGTAAACATGAAACGTGCAATGACCACACCAAGTTTGCTTCCAAATGATGTAGAAATCCAATGCAGTTCAAGCCAAGTGATAACCAGGACCTATTCTTCCTTAACACATTCTTCCAAGATGGAACACACATCAAAACATTTAGTGGGATTATCAAAACTCATCAAGTCATCCCAAAAAACATTTATCCTTCCACAAAATAGTTCCAGACCTAAAGCAATACTGGAGGGACTAATTAGCACCATGTAGATCACTTCACAAGAAACATAAGACTTGCATAGACATTCTCAAACATTTCTTCCTCTGAAATATATGTTTTCTTTCTGGCACAAACAAACAGATACTAAACTTGGCATCACTTACAAACACTGAACACCCAGTCTTGAGATAGAACATTGAAAAACTAACTTGTGGTGCACTTCAGCACCTAAAATATGAAACTAGAAAACATACAGATCATCTGAACACATCCTCCAAGTAGCAACACCATATGATGTAATGCGGTGAAATGCGATGGCATTTCTTTCTCCTCCAAACAATCCTGATCATCAATAAGATATGTCTTTTCTCTGCTAACTTTGGAGAACCTCTGTGGTAGAACTTATCATTTGAAACTTGAATATATCAATCTTCTCATCTGTATCCAACTATCCTTCAAACTACAACATCACATCTTCTAATGCGGAGAAATGCAGAGCATTCCTCGGACCCTCTCTGATTGCACCAACAAAAAATCATTGCCTTCACTCTGTGAGTTCTAGAATCTTCTGCAGTAATTGCTAAGCTTTAAAATTAGGAACATACCTTCTTCACACCTATCTCTGTCTAACTTCCAAACCACAAGGTCATACCTTCAAATGTGGAGGAATGCAGAGCATTCTCCCGAGCTACTTCAATGTAGACTCTAGTGCCTTAGACTTTGTGAATCTTTCTTTTAAAACTTAAGCAATGCTTTTCATCAGGAAATAATGAATACCATATTCACCACATCAAAGACTTCTCACAACATCATACAACAACCACAACTCTTTTCAACAAAACAAGAATCTTTAAGTTAACACATACTTTGTCTATGAACTTCAAAAGATAAGGTACAACTATGTACAGATGATACTAATCCAATCAGTATACATAGTACATGGATTCCAACACTTTACCCTTCACTTCACAACTTTTCTAATTCATCTCTTCTTTGTCTTCTTCTTTGATCTGGTCCTTTGAACACTTACTCTCTAGAATAGTCTCTCTTAGACATCACTATCCTTTGGCAACTTTGATCATCCCTGATCAGCACACCATACCACTATTAGCATTATCTTTTTTAACATCACTTCCACTTCCAACCTTCGTCATCACATTACTGTTGACATTAATGAAAACATATATGCAACAATTAGTTGTAATCCAGTCCATGTAACTTGTTTTCCAATTAATGTAAATCATGTAGACAAACTATTGGCCACTATTGGCTAGTTTTTCCTCAATGTTGGAGGTTTTGTAGCATAAATTTGAGTGTCCACCATTTTGTAATTATTTTTGACATTTAATATTTAAAACCAAATATCAAATGTAGAATCCTATGACTAGAATAAACTTCATAATCAAAGGAAATAGAAAAATGTAGAATCCAAATGACAACATATCTAATGAAGACTAATAATGAACAAAAATGGAAAATAAAATAGAAACATAATAAAAATATTTATCTTTTTAAAAAATTATATTAGAAAAAACCCAACCATAAAATTTGTGCCCATATTTCAAGGAGTTCCAACATTAATCCTAAAATATCTCCTTGTGTAAACTATTCTTACTCACTCAACCAAAATTTATCCCTCAGTAAATAGAGGGGGAGACACAAAGCTAAACATCCCAGTGTCTCAATATGAATGCTTAATTTGTGACTCTTCAACTTCCAAGAACCTCCAACTTACATTTATCTCCTTTTATTATAGATTCTTTGTAACTCCTATCATCATGCCCTTACAACATAATCTCTATGTCATAACCAACCTCCCAAGTGGGCTATTTTGTCATATAAAGAATCACATAGATTTATTAATTCTTGCACCTAATTTAATGAGGAGACAAAAATTACAACACATTAAAATATTACAAGGTTTACAAGGTGTACACCAAACCTAACCTAAATATCCTAACATTCTCCTACTTGTTGTATACATTGTAAAAGTACATGGGAAATAATATCATAGATTTAATAGATAGGGGAAATACCCATAGTCGATCTAAACCATCTATACTTATTCATGTTCCCTAGATTAATCAATGATTCCACATTTTTGGAAGTACCCATCTTCTCAATCATGACCATGTGATCCTCCACCTTGTCATGAGCATAATGGTTCTCCATGTCAATGTTCTTTTTTTGTGTGGGAAAATTGGTTTCTTGGCCTATCATAGTCAATTCACCTATACCTTGTCTCAGGCTAATATTATAATACAAAATTTAAAGCCAAAGTGCCTCCTTAAAATCATGATTAAACACCATTTACTTAGGTTCCTAGTTTAAACAAAAACCATATATTTCCTCTTTCTCATCCAACTAACTACACCACCAAATACGTTAAACACATAACCACTAGCGGACATTCTACTTTCAATGTCAACAAGCCAATCTTCATCATTGAAACCTTTTTTATTCATTTCCTTTCCCAAATTAGGTTCTCCTTGGAATAAAATAAAATAATTTGAAGTGTCACGAAGATATCTCAAGACACTTTTCAAAGCATTTCAATGATGTTTATCTAGATTAGAAATGAACCTACTTAGGACTCCCACTACTTGGGTAATATTTAGTTTTGTATAGATCTATCTTCCAATAGCACTAACATGTTGAAAATTACATATTTCCTTTTTATCATCCCCAATATTAGGACACTATTCCATAGACAACTTAGTTACCATAGGAATAAGAGAACACATTGGCTTATAGTCTTGTATCTTGAATCGTTGCAACACAAGGTTAACATACCTATAAATCATTTTGTCATAAATGATTTGTAACTCCCTACATCATGATCTAACAAAATAACCTCCATGTCATAACCAATCTTCCAAGTAGAATTTTTTATCATACAAGAAATCCCATAGATTCCTCCAAGGCTGTGCCCAATTTTAATGAGGGCCCAAAAATTACAACACATTAAAATATTACAAGGCTTGGAAGGTGTATGACATACCTAACCTAAATATCCTAACATATTTTACATTTTTTCATGGAATTTCACTATTAAACACACTTCTAGATTGTAGTTTAAAGTTCTAAATCAAAACAAATAATTAAAAATGTGGTAATCTTTAGTTTTGGTTAACTATTGATAAAATTACAAATCATTTTGGTGTCAAAGAAAGTTATTAAACATGGGGAATTAAGTGGAAACTAATTGTATGAAAGTGACAAGGCCTTGAAATGATTTGAACTTAGTCCTTATTAATCTAGATATTGGAACACATAGGTGAAATAAGGAAATGAGAATGGAAAGATACTTGAATGCATGTGTTTTCTACCTTGGAGTGCCACATGGAAAAAAGTAATAAAACACCAACAATGGATGACTCAACAACATGAGAACATGTCTTAACAACAAGCCCAAATTAATCAATAATGATCATCCATGAACATATTGGTGCATGCTCTATCCAATAAATTTGGTATTAGAGATATGAAGAAGAGAAAAATAGTAATAAGGAGAATTTTTGTAATGAAAAATATATTGAAAAAGGGGTAAATTTTGAAATTACTCTATTTGAGGTTGAAACTAAAGTCTAAACCAATGGGGTTGTCCACTAATCATAGACTTGGAAAATCCCCTATTTTATAGGCCAAGCACATCCTTTTGCATGGTAATTCTAAGGTAGGGGAATTTGGCTTAGTGGATTTTTTAAATCTTTTTATGGGTTTGAGTTTAGAGAAATTAGATCATGTTCATGTTAGTACAAGAATTTTTGGTTCGATTGGATGTTATAATCAACTTTTAGATTTATTTGACTATTTATTTTGTATAGTGTTTTATTATATTATATGGGAGAAGGCCTTAATAGAATCCTTAGTGTATCATCTAAAAATAATAATATGTGAAACAATCAATGACTTCAATCTACAAAGTGCTTAAACTAACGTATGATTGATTTTATTATCATACATATTTTATTAAACATTAAACTTTCCATTGTGATACTCTTGTGTTTACAAAAATCAACCATTTTGAAATAAAAATTAAATTGTACTTTCATTTTTGCTAATTAAAAAAGCTAAAAAATCTTCTATAGACAAATGTATTTTTAAAACTCTAATTCTAAAAATTGAAGTTTAAAAATGCCAAATATTTCTTGCTCTTTAATCTTTTAAAAAAGCAAATTTCAAAACATTATTGATGACATCATCATATCCATTACAAAAAATCAACAAGAACTAGTCACTACGCAACCTCGGCCCTTATTATCCCTTATGCACACTTAGAAAAAAAACAATTAACCCTTTATTACAAAGTAGAGAAAAATAGCAAGTGCTTGTCTTACATGTACCATTTCATCCAACACATACTCCAATATCAAAGAAACCACATACTATCTATTATCATGCCAAAGAGTACAAAATCTAGATCCATTTTTGGATCATTCTAATCAAAGTAGGCCTAAAACATAAGGGAAAAGTGCACGGGTATGTAATTTTCACTAATAAAATAATAAGGATTTTTTAAAGTTTGTGCCTATGTGAAAAAATTATTGCAACCATATTTGTTTAGCTAAAATTAAATCTACGTTATTTTTTAAATGTGGGTCCTCACTTTATTAAACAATCACAATGTATGTATAAGGGATACAAGTACATAAAATGCAATTTTACTCTTTTTTTAGACTATTTTGTGTGGATGTCATAAATATATGGTGTACCACTCAATTTGATTTATTTGGCATGCTAGCCAACCCTAAACCTGAACCTATTATCTAGATTTGCTTTATCCTCACCTTAAAATAGGATTGCTCCATTTCTTTACGATTTTATGTCTATAGACTAGGCCACACCAGTAATCTTACCCTCCTAGTTTTACATTCATATATTATTATTTTGAGGCCAAATTTCTTGGAATATGACCATTACTTGTCATCTTGTACACCAAATTTCTCATGTTCTCTGTCTAGGTTTCATATTTACATTTATGCTCAGTGGGTTCTTAATCTTTGTGCTTTAGCCACATGGTTTGACTACTATCAAGAAACTCAATGATCTTCCTTTCTTTATGGAAATCTCTCCAAGGTTATTTTCAAAATCACCAAGCTTTAGACACTAGTATAGATGTAGGCAAATTAATACCAAAGATCAAATATGCAAATGAGATATTCATGTAATAATAAAGTGTTTAGGGATAAAAATGTGGATGCAACCTCATTCTAAGCAACGAAAATCTCAAAATAACTATCATAGTCTCTGAATCTTAGTTCTATTACTAGATCTCAATTTTCACCCTTCTACCACATTGTATTAGTTGATCAAATAAATCAAATTCAACATCACAGAAAAATCAGGATAAGCTCTCTATCTCTCCATAGCCATTTTGTTTCCTTGTCTCAATTACTCAAATCTCAATCTTAGCTCCCAGTGTTTTGAAATTTAATTTAAGTAGGGTTAGACCTAAACCCCTTAGCTTAGTATAGGAAACATTTTATTTCCTTACATAAATTGTAGGGTGTGTTTTTCCCCTACAATATGCTATTCTTGTTTTCTTAACCAAATATTAATATTTGTACCTTTGATCAATTAAAATTAGTTATTATTGATTATTTTTATAATATGAAAAGAGCCAAAAATATTATTTTTAATTAAAAATGACATAAAAATGTTCTATCTTAATTATTATTAGATAAAAAGTTTAAATTATTATTAGTTCCTCCATAAGCAAAGGAAACTATAACAAATAGTATTTGTTCACTCATAATTAATAATTATACATCTAAGGCAATAACAATTTTGATTTTTTTAATACTGATTATATTCATTGTTTACAAAGGTGAATATGCTTATTTTAAAGCAAAAACATGATAAAGTTGAATTATTTGAATTGTCATTAGCTAGAAGTTTGAAGTCTTATTGGCCTTTTACACAAACTTTGAAAAAAAAGAAAAAAATAATAAGGACTAGACAAGTCATTAATATTGCACATTTATATATTTTACACTTGTTAGTTTTGTGTATGGTGTGGGAAATTTCTTATCTTATATTATAATACCTTGTGGCCTTTTCAATATTTATGATTTAATAATGACCTAAGAATGGCATGCGTGTTGTGCCATCGAATTGAACAAAATTAAACAAAACTTTAATGATGATGATGTGGAAAGTGTATTTGTTTTGTGATCATTGAATGATATTTTTATATGTGTTGACAAGTACTAAATAGATTAAATCAAGTGAAGATGCCTCTCTTTAAGATTAAGGATAGAACAACGGAAAATGAATTATGACCATGGTACATGTATCTAATTAGATATTCTTTATTCCTTGCCTAACAACTATAAATTCTATTACAAGTTGCTTTTAGCTAGCGATTCTTATGTCCCACTTGTTGCTAGTGAGCTCCAACATACATTAAGAGTGAATAGGAGAAATGTGTATATATTCAAGTGTTACCATTTTGTATCGTAATCATAACGCTTATGTATCAATGATAAATCTATTGGTAAAAATGAAGTGGTTATTACTTGAGAATGACGTGTTTCACCATCTAATTGAACAAAATTACATAAATTTTTAATGATGATGATGTAGAAAGTGTGTTTGTTTCATGATAAATGAATAATATGTTGACAATTACTAAATAGATTGAATCTTGAATGGATGTGCCCATGTTTAAGATTAACGATAGAACAAGGGAAAATGAATTATGGCCATATTGCATGTATCTAATTAGATATTCTTTATTTCTTTCCTAACAACTATGTATTCTATTACAAGTTGCTTTTATCTAGTGATTCTTATGCCCCACTTGTTGCTAGCTATGAATTTTAAGTCTATTGTTTTCCCCACTCCTTAAAAGAGGAATGTACAATATATACATTAAGAGTGAATAATAGGGGAAAATGTGTATATATTTAAGTGTTAATTTTTTTTATTATAATCATAATGTTTATTTTTCAATGATAAATCTATTTGTAAAAGTGAAGTGGTTGTTTTATATATAATTACTATAAAAAATATATAATATAGAATAATATTAATTTTTAAATATTAAGAATAGTATATATTATAATAATATATATAACAATACCTTGTTAATGGGGTAAAAGATGAAAATTCTACTAGAAAGAACATTATTTGGAACACACCCCCAGAAAGCTCAAGCTAGACTTTAATGGTGCTTCAAAAGGGAACCTAGGCTAGGCTAGTGCATGAATAATCATTTGGGACTCCATGTAATGATCCAATCATGTATATTTAAAAATATTATTAGATATAAAGTATACACAATAAATAAAACATGAAATGCATTGAAATAACCTCCATCCAATTTACATGTTAAAGATTGTAACATGAAATGTTGATTTTACAACTAACTATGTCATAGAAGTACTCAATGTTTGCACACATAAAACAAACTTCACTAAAAAACTAGAGCTGATTTATATTTATAGAATGTACAAAAATATTTTTTCATAAATAAAAAATAATAGAAATACAAAGGATTTTCAAATTTGTAAACAAAATTTTGTATGTTGGGGCTCCTTCCTTCACAAATATTGCAAACAAACTACTGAAAACTATGCTAAAATCCAAACAATCTTTGAAGTGCAAATTACAACCTCATGTGAGATTTCCCTAAAAAACCAAAGGGGTTTTGTTCGTTGATTTCAAAATCCAAGGGGTTTCATCCTCAAATTGATGAATGGACACAAGTGGTCAAATAATTTTAGTAGAGTTTTGGTATGATAAAAATGGGATACTAAATTGAAGAAATTGCTTGTATTTTATGAATCTGAAGGCCTAACTTGGGTACCCAACCTCTTTTCTAGAAAATAATAATTAATATTATTTTTAATATTCTCTTTCCAAAAGTTCCCAGTAGAAGATAAGTCATAACCTCCATTTGATGCTTGTCTAAAAATAGAAGGTAACTCCATAAAAGCTTGTCATAGAATATGTTAAATATAGTAGGACTTACACAAGGCCCATGAAGAATCCCATACCTCAATGGAAGTTGAAATGGATAGCTAGATGAGGACATACTAGCTACAAAATTTTTAATAAAAGAGGGTAAAAACTTTATTAATCAAAGAGAGCAGTACAAAGCATAAAAGCAACAAGAAGCCCAAACAAGTCTAGAGACAACAAACAAGAAATCAAGAAGTGGTCATGCAACATATCACATCCTCTATGACCAAATCCACCAAATCCTGAGTAAGATCCCCAGGAAAACTGTCCCAATCATCCACCAGCCAGGTCCCATTCTTCTTAGAAGCCCATTTGGCCAACCCATCAGCCACCTTATTCCATTCCTGAGGGATATGAGATAAGGTGATAGAATCAAGTAATTCTCCAAGACTAGTGATTTGCTTAGCCGCCACTGCAAGCTGCCAACTAACATCATCAAATTATCTTCTATTTATCAAGTCTATCACCACCTAAGAATCTGACTCGCAGATAATCTTATTCCAGCCAAGGGCATATGCCTTCTTCAAAGCCAAAAGAATAGCCAAGGCCTCCATAAGGTTATTAGAGTGTAACCCCCTATATTCTGAGAAGAAAAACACAACCACCCCAGAACTGTCTCTGCCCACCCCACCAATGCCAGTGTGCCCATGGTTACCCCTTGCAGACCCATCAGTATTGATTTTCAAGACTCCAGTGGGAGGGGGCAGTCAATGCCCTTCCCTAGAAACCTTCCTTCTAGAACACCTGCTCCACCCAATCTTGGGCCTTCCGGGACCCCCAACAAGAATCCCCAAATTACGAATCACTCTAGTATCACTAAGATCCACCAGGGCTAACAAATCACATTTAGCATACAAGGTCTCCTGCAAAGCCCCAAGAATGTGAGACCAAACTTGACCCACCAACAACTACTTATCCAGAAAGACCCTGCGGTTGCGCTCCAACTAGATGTGCCATATAATCAGACTAGGGCCAACTGGCCATGCTATGTGCAGAAATGAAGTCCTCACCAGAATGGGCCCAAAGTTTCGCCAAAACTCCTCTAGAGAAGAAGGGTGCCTGCACTGCAAACTCCAAGCCCCCCACCAAAAATACCAAATAGTCCTAGCAAAAGGGCACTAGAAGAAAAGATGTGAAACAATCTCAACATCTTTTAGGCATAAGAAACATAATGAAGGACCTTGGAAGCCACGCTTATAGAGGTTATCCCAAGTCAAACACCTGCCATAAACCACCAACCAAGAAAAGAAATTACATTTTGGCCAAGAGAATTTATTCCAAATTTTTCACCAAGGAACCTCAACACTACCCCAGGCCTGTCTGTCTAAAACACGATACCCTGAAACAACAGTGAACTTCCCTTTTAGATCTGGACCCCAAGCCAGCACATCCCACTCTGGAAGAGAACAACAGACTCTATCAGCTAAAATGGAAGACAACTCCCTCCTATCCTCCAAAGATCCACCCATGGGCCATTCCTACATATCCTTCCATTGGTAAACATGAGTCTACCCCAAATCTTGAGGGGCTTTAAAATCCATCACTCTACTCCAACTAGCCTGAACAAAAATCCTACATAAATCCCCCAAGTGAGGGTGCAAGGAGAGGATAGGCAGGAAGCCATCCCAGGAGTCATGCCAAAAAAGAGCATCAAAGCCTCTATTGCAGATCCAAAATAGGCCTTGTTTAACTAGCGCAGCCCCCCTCTTGAGAGTATCCTAGATCATAGAACCTCTCCCCGAAAGACTAAAACGAGGCACCTCAGTGCCCTCCACCTCCCCAAGGTACTTGAAGGTAAGGATCTTGGCCTAATACTTATGCTGATATGAACACCATCTCTAGTATAGCTTAGTAGCCAAAGCCTGTCCATTCCAATCTGTCCTACACAAACCCAGACCACCATCCTGCTTTGGCCGAAAAACAACTTCCCACTTAATTAAGCTCCACTTCTTCGAAAGGAGATTACCTGACCAAAGAAACTGCCCACAGAGGCCCTCAAAATCTTTGATGAAACTTGAGGGAGCAATCAACACAAAGCACCTGTATAAAGGAAGGGCCTGCACCACAGACTTCAACAGAGTAACTCTTCCAGTTGTAGATAAGCATCTATAGGTCTAGTGACAAACCAACGCACAAAATTTATCCATCACATCTTGCCAAAAACACCTGGGAAGTGGGCGCACATCCAGAGGGATGCCAAGGTATATATAGGGGAGTTTCCCCACCTAAAACCTTAAGATCATGGCAATACACTATTGAATAACCCTGGGGGTATTAAAGAAATAAATGCAAGACTTACTTTCATTAATGCTTTGACCTGAGGCAGCTAGGTAACAATCCAAAATCTGACGCAAAGCAACCGCTTCAGCCACCTTAGCAACACCCATCAAAGCCATATCATCCACAAACTGAAGATGAGTTTGACGAGGAAGAGAATTGCTCCATTTCCATCCCTAAAAGAGCCCATCCATAACATGGGACTTAATGAATCTCCCCAAGCCTTCATCCATCAAGATGAACAAATATGGGGATAAGGGGTCCCCCTGTCAAAGACCTCTAGAAGCACCAAACAAATCTGAAGACTCCCCATTTATGAGAACAGAAAATGAGGAAGTCCTCACACAACTCATGACCCAATCAATCCACTCACAACTGAACCCAAAGGTTTTGAGAATTTTGATCAAAAAGCCCCAGTTAACTCTGTCATAAGCTTTAGCCATGTCCAACTTTATAAACATAGCCTTTTCCTTAGAAGAGGCCATAGAGTGAATAGTCTCAGCCGCAATAACTACTCCGTCTAAAATCTGTCTACCTGCAACAAAGCCCCCTTGTTCCTCTGAGATCAACTTATCCAGACATGGCTTCAAACATTCAGCAATTAGCTTTGTAATGATTTTATACACCACATTGCACAAAGCAATTGGTCGAAAATGATCCAGAGAATCAGCACCCTCGCATTTTGGGATAAGAGCAAGAAACGTGGCATTCATGGCTCGCAACATTTGCTTAATCCTAAAAGACTCCTGCACCACCTTCAATAGATCAAGGTTGATGACTTCCCAAAAATCCTGAAAGAACTCAGCCGGGAACCCATTAGGACCGGGAGCCTTCCCTTTTTTCAACTGAAACACCACATCCTCCAACTCCTTCAAAGAAATAGGTTTAAGAAGAGAAACATTCATATCCATAGTCACCAGAGAGGGAATACAAGCCAGGATAGAAGCTTCCTCCTCACTAGCAAGCAGGGTATCTTCAGAAAAGAGAGCAGAGAAAAAATGAATCGCCTCACTAGAAATCCCCGTAGAGGAAGAAAGAACAGAACCCTCGGGAGAGCGGAGAGAAAAGATAAAGTTACCTTGTCTTCAAGCCTTCACCGATTTATGAAAGAAGAAAGTATTCCTGTCCCCTTCCTGAAGCCAATCAACATGAGCCTTCTGTTTCCAAAAAAATTCCTCACGAAGCTCCCATTCCTCGAGGTCTTTAACTGCACTAACCTTAAGCCTGCTTAAATTCACATCAAGACCCTGATCTTGGATCTGCCTGGTAATAGAATCCAAGCGCTCCTAGGCAACCCTTTTCTGCTGAAACATGTTGCCAAACTGATACTTATTCCAATATTTCAATTTATACTTCACATATTGAAGCCTCTTCAAAAATGAGTACATAGTTGTAGTGAAATCAAGTCATCCTTCAGTCTACCATCTATAATCCAAGTCAAGAAGACTCTCCTCCCTGAGCCACATAAGCTGAAATCTAAAAGTTTGTTTCTTAGGACCACCAGCCAAACAAGCAGAGAATTTGATCGGCCAATGGTCTAATCCTCACCAATCTAAAATTTTAGAACTTGACAGCCACTTATCACCCACCCAAAAATAGGAAACAAGAAACCTATCTTACCATTCAAAAATGGCATCATCCCCAAGCCTCCTATTATTCCAAGTAAACATGTCATTCGAAGGTTTGATATCCACAAGTCAGAGGTGAGCCAAATTATCCCTTAGAAGATCAGAAGAGGGGTCCAAACAAGGCACACCCCCCCTTTTCTCCTCGAGGGAGGCAATTGCATTGAAGTCACCTGCTATAATCCAAGGGAGGAAAGGATCCAACGATCTCAGAAGATTGATATGAGACCACAGGAGAGTCTTATCAGGGACATCCGTCGAAGCATAAATGTTAGAAAGAAGAATTATTTCCCTCGTCTCCAAACTAATTGCAACTAGAGAAATGGAAAATCTACTAGAGATCCACCAATCAAGAGAAATTTGTCGAGGATCCCAGAGCCAAGCAAGACCCCCTGAGCTGCCTTGTGCACCCACACACTAGCAAAACCCTCTGGTCCAAATCTTAGAAACACACTGCATCATACCATCCACAGATAACTTCATCTCCTAGAGGAAAACAAAGAATGAGCACTAACCAAGTCCTAAATAGCCTTTTGTCTAGGGATTCTATTCATACCCCTTACATTCCATGATAACACAATCATCGCGAAGGGTGAGAGAAGTGAGTATCTAATGTCTTCACCGACCCAGATTCCACTAATGTCTCTCCAGCCATCTTAACTTTCTCTTGATCCTTCTTCCTCCCCACCTTCTGGGGCTTATCAAGAGCACACTTTTTTAGGGATTTTTGCTGTAGACCTAGAATAGGTGAAGAAGAGAGGGCTTTTTTCTTACCAGAGTCTTCCAAACCCGGTCCACTAGCTAAACTCACCCTTTCATCCGAAGAGGCCATGGGGGTTTCCACCAAACCACAAGAGTCCCCAAACCCAGCATCGGGGGGAGGAGCAACTGAATCCATCACCACCCCAAAAGCCACCACAAGAACTAGGACCAAGGTAGTGACAGAAAAAGACTCAAAATTACGATCAACTAAAGGAGAAGCTTCAACATGCATGTTAGAAGAAACCTCCTCCTCATGGACTAATTCATCCAAAGCCTCAAACTTGTTAAAAGTCTCCTCTTCTTGACGATCCCGAAGAGTCCTCTTCTGACCCCAATTCTTGTTTCGTGCCTTAACTGGCACAAAGCCATCTTTATCCGGTACCACCCCTTGCATGGGTACTTTACCCTTTTCCGCCCTTGGATTAGATGGAGCCTTCACATTATCTGAACCACCAGCACTCAAGGCACGAGGGCACCTCCTTTGAAGATGGCCATACTCATGGCAGAGTCAGCACCTGAAAGGTAAAGTCTCATAGTCTAACTGTTGAGTCCAGGAGCTAGACCAATAGTCAAATCAATAGAATCTGGTAGAGGTTGGCTCAGATCAATCTTCACACAGACCTGAGCATAGGAAAAAATTCATTTCTCTAGAGTTTGCTGAGACGGGCCAATAGGCTTCCCCAACAGGAACGCAATTGATTGCAAAATATCCTGTCTCCAACATTCCAATGGCAACTAAGGAAAATGAACCCACAACGACACCTTCGAGGGTAGCTCCTCCACTAAGTTAAAGCCTGCATGCCAAGGCTTCATGAAAAGGCCAACTTGATTTTAAAAGTTGGGCCCTCCCTCAAAAACCTTGTTACGATCGGAGATACACGAAAAAACCACTACAAAGAAGTTATTCGCAGCTAGCAAGATTTCAAAATCACCCTCCGGATTCCATGACTTGTGAATCCAGGGTTCTAGAAAAGGCATCGAAACCCTCAATCCTATAAATTTATATATTAAAACATGTTTTCTATAATACTCTGGTCCTCAGCTACCGCCTTTATTTGAATCACTAGCTTCGGACGAACCTGAGCTCTTTCCAAGCATCCGTTTATCTTGTGTAATTTCAAAGCACTAGTGCTAAAAACCCCAACATCAAGTGGGGATGGATGAGGAAACCCATCACCAACCTCTGCCATAGCAACATCCTCCGACGTCTCACCCAAAGGCATAGACCCTACCATTAGAAAATCCCCTCAAGCCCTCGCATCCCACACCTGCACCGAACAACACACACACTCAGGAAAAAAAACCCCCGAAAGCTAAAAAACCCCACCCCTTGCTGAAAACAACCCCACTGAGTCTGAGCTGCAAAGAAAAAATGCATGCAACAAAGAACAAACACATGCAGGCTGCGACCTGCTACAGGTCGCGGGACTGCACAAAGCTCTTGTGCACATGCTCTATCCCCCCTTCTTCTCCCTACTAGCTACAAAATTAAATAATATGTACAAAAATATTTATTCTAGGTACCCCAACTTAATGAGGTCCTAACTCCTCGCCCAGTGAGTGAAAATCAAACTTCTCTGGTGCATTGGAAAGATCTCTAGAAGACCTACATTGAAAAAGAAAACCATAAATAATTTTAAAACAAACTAGGCCCCAAAATTTTTTTGAAGACCTCCAAAAATGTAATTTATGAACATAGAAAATATCAAAAAATATTAAATTGAAATTATTTCTTTGTCACTTTCCCTAAGCCCATAGAAAATATGGAACAGGCTTTTGGTTGCCTGAATCAAATTATTAGAAAGGGGACATTACACTCCAAAGGTTGTCTAATTCATGTGGCCTCTTTTTATTTTGTTCATAAAAAGATCAACAATGTAGAGTGGTTGGCTATAGTGGTGGGCTTAAAATTGGCTCTTGAAAAGGGTGTAATCAGTTGATTGTTAAAGGGGATTCACAAAATATGATCACAGGGCTCAAGACCCAAAATTGTTTGACTTGGAAGCTTCATAGGTTTCTTTATGAAGCATTAGATTTTTTTAAGGACTTCACTAATGTATCCTTCATATATTGTTAGGAAGCTAATAGGGTGACTGGCGCTCTTACTAATGTGAGTATCTCCCAAGATCTCTCTTCTACTCTTTTCAATGACTTTTGTGATACATGGCCCTCGTTGTGAATGATTTTATTATATGGTAAGCTAACTTTGTCTCCTTTTTAGGATATAGCCTATCCAACCCCTTATTGGATGTTGCTTTTTCCACATTAGCTTCAATTTTAATGTGACTTCTTGGTCTTTCCTTGGTGTGGTGTGTATTGGTGAAGTATGTATCTATGATGGTAAAGAAATCCCCACCCTATTGTACATGCTTATACTTTTAAAATTCCCTTTATCTTTAATGTGACCTTATTTTTGGTGCACCATGTTTAGCTTGTTTGGCTTGTTGCTTACTTATGTCTAAATTTTGGTTGAAAATAAGTGGCATTTGCTTGTGCTTGGTAGTTAATTTTATGGCTCCATATTGCCTCTCCCTAGATACAAGGGATTCATATCTATGGGGAAAGGTCTTAGACCACCCCCTGCACTTGATTTTTAGGTGTCCCTCCCATTTCAGGTTGAATGTGGCAAAGATTGTGTTAGATCAAGAGCGTCTTGAGGAATTTGGTAAGTTTTGATCAAGGTCTTCAATTTTGGCAAACTTTAAAGAAAAATTAAATATGGTGATTCTTTTAGAGGATATATAGGGTTGGATTTCTAGTTTGTTTATTCATTCTAAAGATATGGAATTCCCTATGGTGGTATGGACTAATTTTATTAAGGTAGAATCATTATTGGTTAGGTCTAGTTTATGCTCAAAACTACATTCTACAACTCTAGAAGGAAAGTTCTAAATAATAACTCCAGGGAAATAAAGTCATGCTAGGTGCTTTAATAGGACTTGTAATCAAACTATAAGTAGTTTGGGCCAACTAACAAGAGTGAGACAACTCTTCTACTCATTTGTCTCTACTAGGCCAAGGAGGGTGTTCCTAGAGATCTGGTAGGATGAATAAACTATATTGGTCACATGGATTAACCATTACCTATGCATAAGGACACTAAAAAAGGTTCACTAATTATCCTTTAAATGCTTGGGCTATTAGTATTTTATACCATAGATCTCTCAATAAAGCATATTAACAAACATGTTACAATGCATCTCAAAATATAAAACCATATTCATATCACTAAATTTAATTCCATTTGTGATTTCATATTTTGTTATAAATGAAGGTGAAGAACTATAGAGTGGAAATCTGATTTCAACTGTTATAATAATCTAGTGCAAAACCAAACGGAGATTATAGGAAATCAAATCAGTAGTACAAATAAATGAAGGAACAAGAGAACTAAACACATAACACAATGTTTACGTGGAGAAACCCTTTCGAAGAAAAAATCCACACAAGAAGAGATGCATTAGTCTATATTAACTTTAGTAAAGTTTACAATACATCACTAACGACCTCCTCTTTAGTCTTCAATCCAACAACACCTATTTTTCAGTCTCAACTCTCCACCACACCACAACCGTAATACAATGCCCTCATTAAAAGAGTGTTGCCATCTAGGGAAACAAACCCTAACATAAATTCTATCGTCAGATATTACAATGCCCCCATTAAAAGAGTGTTGTCATCTAGAGAAAAAAACCCTACCACAACTTCTATTGTCAGATTTGCAACCTAATGATGAATGGTCCAGATTGACTATGAAATTACACTATTTTACAAGGCAATTTTCTAAAAAAAATCTTTAGGAGCATTGCACTTGAACCCCCCAGGGGGAGAAATCACCCCTCTGGACCCCCCGTTAGGTATAGGGATCCAAATCTAACTACAACAAGACTATTGCTTGGTGAATACATCTTCTCTTATAGAAATTTACAAACAACATTAGGAGTAATTAATTACATAGGATTTACAAAGTTGATGGCACCTTAATCCTAACATATTTCATGTGTAATTCTAGAACTAAAACATGCATAACTCTCTAAGATTATCACAAGTATATATTCTCAAAGGATTTAGCCAAAGGTAGGTAGTATTGATTTTATGCAAATTGGTAAAACAAAAATTATATAATTTATTAGAACAATGGACAAAGTATATATAATTTTAAAAACTTGATCAAATGGCTAAGTATAGGATTGATGTATTAATCCATTGGATAATAAAGTCAAAACCTAAAGTAATGAGGAAACAAGTATACAAATTAATTAAGAGCATATAACCATATATATAAGATCCTATCACTCTAGCTTTAATTTCACTAAAATACATTAAAAAACACAAGAAATTCACATGACCAAACTTTCTTAGTAATTAAAAGTTGAACAAACAATCCCATATGATATTAATTAAAATATTTTACAACTATTGTGACAATAGAATAATCAAAAACATTAATGAACTAGCAAATGTAGCCCTAGATATTTATCAAATCCCCTCAAATTATTAGACACACGTGGAGACATTTAGTTCATAAAGAGGATTTTTTCTTGCATGGATATTCTCCATATTTACAAAATAATGAACTACTTAATACCAAAAGATTTGAACTTAAATTTTGAAACCCTAGAACACACTAAGACCAAAGCACGTTATACAAAATTAGGCCAAGAGATTTATGTTTGGCTAAAAGGACCAACTTTTATTCTATACAAATAACCTGCATATGTAATCAACAATTTTTCCCTAAAATGCACACACAACTAACACATGTTTTCATATCCATTATTGCCCTACTCTATATCAAGAAGGATAAAATATACCTTTACTACTCCTCATCTACTAAAATTGCATAACAATACATATCTAATTTTCTTTGGGATCCAAAAATACCTAATTTGGCTCTCTCTAAAACTGAATAATAGAAGAAAATATCCCATTTTCTCAATACTTATCCTTAAAAATTACTTTTTCTTTCCCACCCAACAAAAATATCCCATTGTAAGAATATGAATTGCATACTATACAATTCCTATTATTGTGTTTTGCACCTATTTTAGGTTCTTTCCCATTTGTATGTTTTTCCTCATTTTTACCTCATTTTCTCTTTCCTAAGCCTTTTCCTATCCTTTCCATGTCATCATTATTCCCCTTTCCTAGTGCCTTCCTTTTAATTTAATGTCCTTTTCTTTTTTCTCCGTCATTCTAGGTGTTTTCCCGTTCTTCATGTTCCCTTATCCCTTTCTCCTATCAACTAATTTACCTTTCCCCCATTGACCAAATCATTTAATCTCATAAGCTAAGTGAAAATAATAATATTTATCTCATAAAATAACACATCCAATATCTCACATTGATCCATAACCACCACCTTTAGATGGCCACCTTTCTTCTTAATCTATCATTAAAATTTAGGGTTCCTCAGGCACTAAGCCTAGAGTTCAACCTTGGGTGTTCTTGTCATGTGAAATTGTACCTTGATTGAAGCCTGTTCAAGCATTCCAATGACACAATGGGACTAATCTCAAGGTGTGGGACTTTACAGACAAGATCAGACCTCCAAAGAAGGTTGGTTCCTCTTTATGAACTTAAGGTTTAGAGAAATTTACTAAACCTATACTAATGATCACCAAGAAAAAGGGGAAGAAGGAATACATAAAGAGAAAGGGAGGTGATACACCAAGATTTAGGGGTGTTAGCTGGGACCGCCATAACACAACAATGACCTCAAATATTGAAAGAGACTCACACAGACTTACAACTTTAACAGAGGCTCAAATAGAAAATTGTAACTAATAGAGGGACCATTTTATCCACAGAGTGAGTTACAGACTTCAAATAAACACAAAGAAAAAGCATAAGAGAGGAAAAATGTTAGTGATTATATTGATCATGAAGGCTAAATAGCCATTACAAAAGGAAGATAACTTTTTATAGAGGAGTAGACACAAAATAACCATCTACATTCATTGGTGAACCATTATCAGAGACATCAAAGGCTGAGCTTCGAGAATAATGCATTAGATCTGAATGGTTCTTGAAGATGCGTTACAAGGTCTGTGATAACAAACTATCAGCCTAACATAATAGCCTAGAAGAATAGCTAACCAACAACAACCCAATTGCATCTTGTTTACATGTATGTATAGCTTTTACAAATCTCTAGTGCAACAATAGGCACTAAAAATTAGTCAACTACCAAGTGTAGAGGCGCTCATGTTGCATTGAATTTGGTCTAGAAGAACTATCAGAAGACCTGCAGAATGGGATGGAAGCCATGCCTTGTCAGGTCTGTGAAATGGCAAAGAAGATCACCCACACACATCAAGATCTGATGCATTGAAGAAGGAAGGTCTAAAATCCTTCTATGTAACTGCAAATTCATTTGTCCCTTCTTTGTACAATCACATTGAAGATTTTAACTGTGTCAACCTGAATATGACCTTTCTGTGACATTTGTATTTTAGGTATTAAATTCACCCTACAACAATGGTATATGATGCAGAGGACTATGTCCTCCAAGCTTTTACAACACTTTAAAATATTTCATATTTTAATCTACTCTTTGGCGCCTTTACTTTCTTCATTGTCAGTGAATTTGTCTCATGCCAAACTCTTCAACCTTGCCTTTTTATCTTGCTCACCTTGATTTCCCTTTGGTTGGAGAAATCTGCATTTCACGAACCATCAGGCTCTCTTCTTTATCCTTTCGAGCTCATTAGTCGGCAAATCACCCTATCGATGAACTTTTGAAATCACAAATTGGTTGGCAGGTTTGCATTTTTGCCAATTCCCTGACTGGCCGCTCTTCATCACCTTTTTCTTTTCCTTTCTCAATCACCTCTACCTTGTTGGCAATTTCCCTTTTTCACTTAGTTGGTGATTTCGCCAATTGGTGAACTTGCCAATCGACAAACTTTTGGTTCGTAAACTCTGAAACTCACTGACTAAGGCTTGCTTTTCTCTTTTCCTTTTGTCTTTGCCTTAGAAGATTGAGAAATTGTTAGAGATTATGCCTTGGGCCTTCCATTTGTCATCTTCAGAAAAGGAGAAGAGGGAAGAAGGAACTCCCAACCTCCACTTTCTAAAAGACTTAAAAGGTGAAAACACTAAGGATTTGTGGATCCTTGGGCTATTTGGCTGAAAGGAAAAATAGGATAACATTTTGGTGACTATGCAGAGGTGTTTGCCTACTAAACACTGGGATCCAGAGGCCTATCAATCCATTGGCACAGATTCAAATGGCACAACAATATGAACAGGGCTTGGCCAGACCAACACAAAACTGAACACTCCCTCCAGAAAACAAGACAAAGCAAAACTAACAAAGCAAACATCCTCCTAATGAGAATACAGAAGAGTGCAAGGGCACTTATTAAAGGGAAACCTAACATATTTACAAGATCCCACATGCTAAAAGCAAGATTTGAGATGAATCCCATTGATTGGGATTGGTAGAACCTCTCCATTCAACTTGGAAAGTTGAAATACATTGGCCTATTTGCAGTTGGTAATAATATAAGGGCCACTCCACATAACATCAAATTTTGAATGTCTCCTAGCTTTAGCTCTATCTACATCCCATTTCAACACCAAATCTCCCTCACTGAATGTTTTGCTAGTTGATTTTCTATCAAAAGTTATTTTAACCTGATCTTGGTGAGCCTCAAGAGTCTTCATGGCAACATCTCTTTTTTCTTCAAGCTCTATTATCTCAGCAAACCTAAATGTCATGGCATCACTCTCTAGTAGTTCTAGCTATGTGTTAGCTCAAGGGAAGGAAACTCTAATGATAATGGAACTTTTTCTTCCCTTCCATAGACAAGCATGAAAGGGGAATTACCTATGACCCTCTTGGGAGTAATTTTATCAGCCCAGAGGACAATTTTCAACTTTGAATGCCAAGTTCTCTGATTATCATCCACTATCCTCTTGATGATTCTAATCATATTTTTGTTTGTGAATTTAGCCATACCATTCCCTTGGTGATAGTAATTGGATGATGTCTTCAAGTAGATTCCATAGTTAAGTGCCCACTCATTGATTTTTGTGCATACAAAGGCCTTGCCATTGTCAGAAATAATGGTGAATGGAACACCAAACCTGGTAACTATACCCTCAAAAAAATCTAAAATGGAGGCCTTTGTGGCATCCTTCAATGCAATAGCCTCTATCTACCTTGTGAAATAATCAGTGGCTATTAAAATCCACTTGTGACTAGCATCGGAGGGTGGATTGATCATTCCAATGAAGTCCGAACCCCATTGGGCAAATGGCTAATCAGTCTGAATTGGGCACCAGGGAAAAGTAGTCAACCTTTGTTTACCTACAAATAATGTACATTATTTGCAGCTTCTTGCCCATCTGTGAGCATCTCTGAATAAATTGGGCTAGTAATAACCATCCCTCATTATCTTAATAGTAGTTGTTCTTGGTAATAATGGCCACCAGCAGGGCCATTATGAAATTCTTTTAGCACCCTTGAGGTCTGATCTTGTGCAATGCATCTAAAAAGAACTCCATTGATGTCTTTCCTAAACAAGACACCATCATTAAGAACATAGGGGATGGACTGAATCTTGAAATACCTCCTTTTGGCTTGATCTAGTCCATCTGGGCATCTACCTGACTGTAGAAATGTGGCCATATCATGGTACCAGTCATTTGGAACATTAGAACCAATTGGGTGTGCTTGCCGAAGGACACATACAACGTCACTTCTATCTTCGAAGTCTATGGCCACCTGCTCACTCAGGCCTTTGTCTCACACTAGCTTGGTGATGTTGATGTTAACATCATACTCCATTACTTTTGTGATCCACCTAGCTCTTTTTTCAATGACATCTCTGCTCAAAAGGAATTCTTTCACGCCAGGGTGGTTCACCATCAACTATATCTTGTTGTTTGAAATCATATGCCTAAACATTTTGAGTGCTTTCACCATAGCAAGCACCTAATTCTCAACAAAATTATACTTCAGCTCATATTCTTTGAGAGGCTGGCTGAAGAAAGCAATTGGTTGTTCCAATTTCTCTTCATTCTGTTGTGTCAAAATTGTTGATATGCCCTCTTTGCCTCCAAAGGTGTAAAGGATGAAATCCTTCTCATAGTTAGGGTTTATCAATATGGGAGCATGTGCAATGTCTTGTTTGACAACTTCAAAACTATCCCTACCTACTTTTGACCATGTGAAGGTGACATTCTTCTTAAGAATGGCAGTGAGGGGTTTTGCTATTGAAGTAAAATAGGCATGAACCTCCTCACGAAGTTGATCTTACCCAGGAAGCTTTGTGGGCCCTTTTTGTGACTGGGAAGGGAAAGAGATAGAATGGCACTGGTTCTTTTAGGGTCAATGGTGAGTCCTTCCTTTGAGACTACATGTCCCAACAATTTTTTGGGATAGCAAACACACATTTCTTTGGATTCAATGACACACCATATTCTCTATGTCTTTCAAAGACTTTTCTCAAATGGCCTAGGGGTTCAATTGCATGCTTAGAATAAATAGTCAAATCATCAAGATACACTAAAATAATATCATTGATCATGCCTTTGAAGGCCAATCCATTACCCTTTGAAAGGTTGCCCCAGCATTAGTCAACCCAAATGGCATCTTCTGATAAGCCAAAGTACCCCACTTAGTGGTAAAGGTTGTCTTGTACTGGTCTGATTCTTTTACAAGAATCTAGTTGTAGCCTGAGTAGCTGTCTAGGAGTGAAGATATTTCAGCTCTTGCCATTGTTTGGAGGATTTGCTCCATGGAAGGGAGTGGATAGTGGTCTTTAAAAGAGGCCTTGTTTAGGTCTCTAAATTCCACACACAGTCTGATTTCCCCATCCTTTTTTCTAACTAGAACAAGGTTAGCCATCCAAGAGGAATATTTAATTTGATAGATAAGTTTGGCCTCTATGAGTTTGGATAGCTCTTTCCTCATCAATGGCTCAATTTTGGGATTGACTAGCATTTTTTTTTGCGGACAGGCTTTGCATTGGGGTCTAAATCAGTGGCATGTTGGATTAAACTAGGGTCAAAAGATTTTAGATCCCTATAATCCCAAGCAATTAAATTATTGAATTCATTACAAAGTTCAACAAAACCTTGCCTTTCAACTTGATCACATACCTTACCATATTTTAGAAATCTACCCTGTGCAATCTCCACCTCTTCATAGTCTTCTTTCTTGACTGTCATGTTCATTTTCTCCCTTTTTGGTTGATCATCAGCACCAAATATGTTTTCCAAAGTGACCAATCCACTGCGCAGTTTATTGGTCTTAGCTGGATCACTTGATTGCCATACTGTTTTTCCAATATTGACCGATTCTTGGCAGCAAACTTTGCCTCATCTCACAAGAAATTTACAATCTACTGGTCATTTTCAAATACTTGCCAACTTGTCACATTGTTAGGCACAGTAGGCCTCACAACAATCTTCACATGCTGATCTGAGTTTTGTTTGACATTTTGGGAAATGTCAAACTGGGCACCAACTATAGCCATCCTATCAGCATCTTTGTTTCTCTATCTGGGCACTGCCTGGATATTGAAGGCATTAAAGTATTCAATTAGGTCCCAGAATTTGTGTTTAAATGACTTGAGTAATTCATTCCTTGAAGCGCTCTGTGATCAGATTTGATGAACAACAAGCTCACTGTCACCAAATGCTTGTAAAAAATTTATTCCTCTCCTTCATGCTAGTTGCATACCATGAATTAAGGCCTCATACTCAACCACATTATTGGTACAACCAAACTGTAGTCTGAAAGTAGAGAAATAATTTTCTTTCTGGGGTGAAATTAACACAACCCCAACACCTGATCCATTTTTTCTTCTGGATCCATCAAAATACATCTACCATATCCCACTTGGATCTTCTTTTGACTTCACAAGATTAGGTATGAAGGCATCCTCATCATGGATACAGTATGTACCCAGCCCTGTGTATTCTATATGGTCAAGGGTATCAAACTAAAAAAAATTTGTCCACTCATCAAGAAGTATATTAGGGATCTCTTCCATAGGTGTGGTAGCCTCATGCCTATTGTTATCATCCTCCTCTAACTTATGGATTGTACAATTCATATTAGTAGGGTTAGGGGAATAGGGCTCTACATGGTCATTGTCAATAGGCTCAGCCTTAATGGTCACCTTAGTACCATATCTTGTCCTAAATAACATGTGAGACCAGTCAGAAGATAGGTACCCACCTATTTCGGCAGTGAAATCCCTAGACAAACATATGCCAAAGTATGTAGGAAGATCAATGACTGAGATGTCTTGTGAAATAGAGTAGCCAGGGTATGCATGCAAGGTGAGCTTCATATCTTTAATAACACCTACTATCTTAATAGTAGTACCATCTAATTACACAACTCCTTTGTTCACAGGTTCATATTCAATTCCTAACCTATCAACTATATTTTTAGGCATAATAGAAGTACCCGCCCCAGAATTAGTCATGCAATTATGGAACAATTTGTCACCAATGATGAGGGAAATATAAAAGGGAGGGGGCTTGTACTAATTTTTATTATGGTTTCCTCCTCCTTTGGTTGGCACAAGTTCATTGGGGTGACTATCTCTTCTTTGGTTGTCTCCACAGTAGGTTGACTGAAGCTTGTAAGGGCTTTCTGAAGTAAATCCCTTTGAGTTGGGATTAACAGGGCATCCCACATAGTGACACTTAGGCTAGTATTTTTCATCTGATCAACTACGCTGAAGGGAATCTGACTAACCTTCTGGGTTACCTTTGTGGCCATAGTGTCAACCTTTGACTGTTGACTAGTCTGGGGCTATTGTTCTGGTGTTGGATTTGCCTTGCCAATAGTTTGATCTACTTGTTTTCAAGGAGTCTTGGCTACTACTTCTTCACTTGTAACCATTTGGGATGTGTTGACCTATTTTCCTTCACCTAAAGTACAATAGTTCATCTTGAAAATATCATTGAAATTCCTTGGAATATGGATCTACAGGCTTTAAATATTTCAAATTCTAGTGTTTTGCCTTGCAAAAATCCCTAAATTTTCATCTAGAGAATCCTTGCAAAAAACTTAGAGAAACCCAAAAAAAATTAGCCTTCAATGTTTGCCTTTAGAAAGTTTTCCATCTTCATACTTAGTTGTTTTGGTATGGATATCTGATGTCTGGATATCCGAACCTTAGTTAATATCTGGATATTATCTTAATATTCAGACCTTAGCTAAGCTCTGGATATCTTCGAAATGTCTGGACCTTAGTTGATACCTAGATTTTTCATATCATCCAGATATTTCCTAATGTCTGAATCTTTCTCGAATGTTTGGACCTTAGTCAATATCTAGATCTTTCTCAACATCCAGATCTTTCTCAACATCTAGATATCTCCTAATGTCTAGATCCTTACTGAATGTCCAGATCCTTAAAGCAAATGTCCTGATGATGTCATTTGGTACCCTCCCCAAAAGAACTGCATATGACGATGATGTCATTAGGACATTCTGCCACCGACATATTATCCTTCAGAGCTAACATCCTGATGACATCATCCAGATCCCTTCTCTAATGAAGTTCTCTATGCTGATGACATCATCAAGATATTCAGGGAGTCATATTAAAAGTTAATATCATGATATTGGATATCCATGTGGATGACGATTTCTCCATGCCGCAAAGGTAAATTTGATGGGTGCACCCGGATATTAGGATATAGAGACTATATGTTTCCAGTCGGGCTATATTTACAAATGTGAAGACCCGAGGGTTCATGCATGGATATCCATATGCTTGTTGACCACAACTTTCACCGCGAACACCTTCTTCATCTTGAGAAATTTCCACATGATCCAAAAGGCAAAATTACTTAAAATTTCATCCTCTTTCATTTGGCGGGCATTTTTGTGGGATATCCACACTTTGAAATTACAATCCAGAATTCAAGATCTTGATATGGATATGCATATCTAGATATCAGGATAGGTTGCTGACTGAAGAGAAATGTGCAGACTCAGCCAACAAGACATATCAGAGGTCGACTTAAAGTGTTGTAAAATATTTCAAAAAGTGGATATTTTGCATTGATTGTTGCAGGTGCATGATTCAACAGTTTGTATTAATGGCACAAATATCTTCCAGTTGCTCGATGGATTTAGATATTTTCTACGTTGAATTCTTGCAGGTAGACATCCCTTCTGGTGAGGAAATATCTCTGACAGGCCCATGGGTGCATTCATTACAGTAGGTAATGGCGCTCCATTGTAAATGCTATATAAAGCATGAAATGTAATGTATTCAAGTTGGCTTTTGGTCTAAAAATCCATATCTCTTTCAATTGTAACCGTGCCTCTTTGAGAATATACATCGAATTTTTTACCTTCTCATGAATTGTTCTTTGCTCTATATATTTTTTGTTTGATCTCCATCTATGAATGCATCTTTCCTCTTTGATTTCATTTAGTTTACCTTACCTCTACAAGTAGTTCATGATTTGTGTATTTTGGTCTGTTGAATATTTTTATTTTGTGCATACATGGTTGTTTTGAGGGCCTTCCCATATTCAAATATGGTGTATCACCCCCTTTTACTTTTAGTTTTACTCCCTCTTCCTCTTTTTATAAATAGGTGGATAGATTAGGTTTAGTCTTAGGATCACTGAATCTCTTATTCAGCAAAGGAACTAGCCTCTCTATGGAGATTTGGCCTCCCTGTAGGGTCCCACACCTGGAGGTCATCTCAATATTTCACTAGATTGTTGGAGCCCTAAAAGCCTTCAACACTGGGTACAAATCTATGTGACAACAAGATGCATGAGAGGGAGATGGTTGACCAACTGCAAGTACTGATGCATCCTCAATTGCTCTTCTTTTGGCCCTTGTGTTGTGTGCTATTGGGCCTACACTTTGATTAACACCATAGAGGTTATCCTATGTCCAATTCATCAAGTTAGCAATGTTTTGTATTTGTTCCTGCCCTCCTACCATCTCTTAGCTGGAAGTGGCTTGCTACTCTGAAGGGACTGACTGGTTTTGCACTATCAAAGGTTGACTAAACTATCCATTTTGGCACAGATTCTGATCATGTGGCTGATTGCATGGATAACACCAATTGTTGTCCCACGCCAGGTTGTTGTGAATGGGCACCAAAGGTCCAAATGTGCTTGCAGTATTGGGATGAACAACATTGAGTGGCCTGATGTAATTAGGCTGATTTTGTCTTTGCATATTACCCTGATATGGTGGCCTATTTTGATGATAAGCTTGATTGAAAGGATGATATGGTCTGCTAGGTTGTGCATTCTATCTTCTTGCCAGCACCAATTCATTCTTCAATCTTCTTATTGTAGCATCCTTATCCTCTGATTGCTCGGTTGAAGGTGTAATTAGAGGAGTAATAGGGGCTGACTATTGTAGGAATGGGAGCCACAGAAAGCTAAATTATAGGAGCCTCTGGAAATAAGGGCATTGGTGGCCTTGGAGCAATTTTCCCAGCTTGAATTAGGTAATTCTCTACCCTTATTGCTATGTCATATGCTCCTGGTAACACATCTCCTCCCATAGACTAAATCATGACAACAATGTAAGGATTCAAAGACTTCAAATAGTATATAAATGTTGTATTTGGGAAGGGCTTCACCAACAATGGAATCATGTCCCACATCTTCTGAAACATGTAATTGAAGTCTACCATATATTCATGGGGGGCTCTTTTGATTGTAGCTAACTGATCCAGTAGAGACAGGTGATCATTCTTATCTTCAAAGTGCTAGCATAATCTTGTTCCCAAGTCATCCCAGTTATGGATGCAATTAGCAGGTAGACCTTTGTACCATTGGAGGGCTTTTCCTTTAAACGAAGAATCCAGAAGCCTCATAGCAATGTTGTCAGCAGTGACATTATGGACAAAGCACACACTGGCAATGTCTTGGATATGCTTAGCGGGTGTGGTAAAGTTTTCACCAGTGAAGAAAGGAATGACTTTCAGAGAAGAGGTGTGGATATCATCATATTGGGCTAAGTCAAGGGGCTTCCTCCATTGAAAGAGACTAAAGGGAGATTCCTTGCCATATTGGGGATATTTAGATTAATTATGGGTATATGCAAGGTCCTTCTTAAATATTAAAATCTAACTGGAGGAGGGGTAGGCTGGGCTCTTGAAGGAGATGGAACAACACTCCTATTTCTTCTCAAAGGAGACCTAGATAGTCTACTTCTTGAATCAATAAAAGATAGCTCAATGAATCAAAAGTTACTTGAAGAAGAAGCTCTGATCTAAACTCCAAGCATGAAATGTTGAATTGATTTGAATATTGGGCCAGCAGATTTGCTAGGTTCTTTGTTGAATGCTTCCATAGTAGTAAAAAAACTAAGAACAACACCAAAATTCTCAGTTCAGCTCTTACTCAGAGTAGAGAGCCCCATCGGGCATGCCAGAAACTGTTGTCATGTGAAATTGCACCCTGCTTGAAGCCTGTTCAAGCATTCTAATGACATAATGGGACTGATCTCAAGGTGTGGGACCTTACAGATGAGATCAAACCTCCAGAGAAGGTTGGTTCCTCTTTCTGAACTTAAGGTTCAGAGAATTTTACTAAACCTGTACTAATGATCACCAAGGAAAAGGGGAAGAAGGAATACATAAAGAGAAAGGGAGGTGATACACCAAGATTTAGTGGTGTTAGCTAGGACCACCATAACACAACAATGACCTCAAATATTGAAAGAGACTCACACAGACTTACAACTTTAACAGAGGCTCGAATAGAAAACTGTAACTAATACAGGGACCATTTTATCCATAGAGTGAGTTACAGACTTCAAATAAACACAAAGAAAAAGCATAAGAGAGGAAAAATGCTAGTGATTATATTGATCATGAAGGCTAAATAGCCATTACAAAAGGAAGATAACTTGTTACAAAGGAGTAGACACAAAATGACCATATACATTCATTGGTGAACAATTATCAGAAACATCAAAGGCTCAGCTTCGAGCACAGTGCATCAGATTTGACTGGTTCTTGCAAATGTGTTACAAGGTCTATGATAACAAACTATCAACTTGGTATAATAGCCCAAAAGAACAACTAACCAACAACAACCCAATTGCATCTTTTTTACATATATGTATATATTTTACAAATCACTGGTGCAACAATAGGAATTGAAAGTTAGTCAACTACCTTGTACAGGCGCCCATGCTGCATTGAATTTGGTCCAAAAGGACTGTTAGAAGACCTACATAATGGGACAACAGACATGCCTTGTCAGGTCTATGAAATGGCAGAAGAAGATCACCCGCACACATTGGGACCTGACATATTGAAGAAGGAAGGTCTGAAATCCTTTTATGTACCTACAAATTCATTTGTCCCTTCATTGTACAATCACATTGAAGATTTTAACTATGTCAACCACCCGAATCTAACCTTTCTGCAACGTTTGTCCTTTAGGCCCATTAAATTCACCCTGCAACAATGGCGTGATGCAGAGGACCGTGTCCTCTAAGCTTTTACAACACTTTAAAATATTTCATAATTTAATATGCTCTTTGGTGCCTTTACTTTCTTCATTGTCAGCGAATTTGTCTCATGTTGAACTCTTCAACCTTTCCTTTTTATCTTCCTCACTTTGATTTCCCTTTGGTTGGCAAAATCTACATTTCATGAACCATTGAGCTCTCTTCTTTATCCTTTCAAGCTCATTAGGCAGCAAATCGCCCTATCGATGAACTTCTGAAATCATAAAATGGTTGGAAGGTTTGCATTTTTGCCGATTCCATAATTGACCGCTCTTCATCACCTTTTTCTTTGCCTTTCTCAGTCACCTCTGCCTTGTCGATAATTTCCCCTTTTCACTTAGTCAGTGATTTTGCCGATCGGCAAACTTTTGGTTCACAAACTCTAAAATTTGCTGACTAAGGCTTGCTTTGCTCTTTTTTGCCTTTTGTCTTTGCCTTAGAAGATTAAGAAATTGTCAGAGATTGGGCCTCAGGCCTTCCATTTGTTGCCTTTGGAAAAGGAGAAGAGGGAAGAAAGAACTCTCGACCTCCGCTTTCCAAAAGACTTGGAAACTTTTGCAACTAGTGGACTTCAAGCTTCGGGTCTTTCATCTCCTGGCTTCTGCAAGAGAAAAAGAAAGGAGAAACCTCGAGCCTCTGCCTCCCGAGTGACTTAGTTGCTTGAAGAAGTTTTAAGCAGAAGTCAAGCTTCGGGCCTTCCATCTTCCACCTTCCGAAAGAAAAAGGAGGAAGAAGAAAATCCTGACCCCCAGCACCTGAAACACTTAGAAATATTTTGCTATGGACCTCTGCCACATGGTAGTACCATGCACCAGCACACTTCACATTACCTTCATTTTACCATCACCGTATGATGTCCTTCCCTTAGAATGAAAGTCATCAGACTTCAGTTGTCGAGCCTTCCACCTTCCAGAAGAAGAACAGAAGAATGAGGAAGAAGGAAATCCCAAGCTTCGGCACCTGAAATACTTAGGTGAATACAATGAACAAGTTAGAGCTCAGAGCCAACAAGGATGGCATGATGAAGAGGAGAAGCCTAAACTTTGAAAAAGCTGAAAAGACAAGGAAAACTTAGGATTTTTGGACTTAGTCAATTTGGGGGGCTTTTCCTTGTATTCCAAAAGGTGAAAACACTGAGGATTCATGGATCCTTAGGCTATTTGGCTGGAAGGCAAAATAGGATAACAGGTGTTTGGTGGATGGCCTAGCCCTTTAACCCAATCATAGATATAATTAAATGTGAGGTGAATTTAATGATGGTGCTCAGGGTGAACTAAGTTTTCTTCTCATCCACCCTTGAAAAATCTATAAAATAGGCCTCTCTCCCTTATTTTTACATAAGAATACCAAGGGTTCCACTTGCTTGCTACTTTAGAGCCATTTTTACTAAAGAAGTGAGGGTATATTAGTGTTTAATATATTGAGGAAGAGTGTTATATTTCATCCCAAGGTATACAACAATATTTTGAAGCCTCGTGGCATTCTCTAAAGCTAATCTCTTCATGTTAGGTGATTATTTTTTATGTTTTTGCACTATGTGAGATAGGTTTCCTATTAGATTTGATTAGATTTCAATCCATTTTTTTATCTAACCTATATTTTATTGTCTCTTTTCCATATCCATTCATTTTCCTTGACTTCCAAATCTATTTAGCTTCATTTTTCATCTCCCGCCATTCTCTGTGCTTCCTTCTAAGCCATTGCTTCCCCTAGTTGTGATTTTCCTTTCAATTTATCTCTAGTTTTCACAAAACCTCTTCCAAATTATTATTTTCCATCTCCCATTTTAGTCCTCCTTATATTCATATCAGTTTTATTTCATTGTGTTTCCATTTATTTCCTCTTTTTTCCCAACCACCCTTTCTCCTCCAAACCCTAGTTTGCCTACTTTAGATTTTATTCCTAATTTCTCTTCAAATCCATCCAAATTTTCCCTAAACTAGTTTTTTCTCTCCCCCAATTTAGTCCTCTTTCCACTCTACCATCCTTCCTTGGTTTTGTTTCCATTTTTAAAAACTTTTCTCTCTTCCAACCTTGTCATTATCAAGCTTTCCTCCTTTGTTTTCATTTATCACTTATTATTAGGGTTTTCTTTTCCATGCTTTTAATTAGTTAAAATTATGAGTGTAGACTTTAATTTTAGAATTATCATTACCATTACCTTTGTGGATTTATTCTTAAAATCCCACAAGGGGATTGAATGAGGCATACTCCCCTTTAACCATTTTGTTATGTAGGGTTTCTTCTATAGACTTGGTGTTTTCAAGTGAAATATGAAAGAATATTAAAGGAATATCATAGAGTGCCAAGAAAAATGTATGCTAGAAATGACAAGATAAAACTTTATGTAAATTTTAAGATCATTTTAACATCCTTGAATAGGATACCCTTAGGACTAGGTTGCAACCCAAGGAACTAGGGGAGGATCAAACTAGGGCGCAAACCAACCTTATATCCTTGTCCCTACATTAGTTATATCAAAATTTGAATGGAAACATCCTGTCACTCTATAAAGTTCATATCAATAGTGTATGAGCCTCTGTATTAGGTATATTCCTCTAATTTTCCTATATTTCTCTACATCTAGTGCGTTTGAACCTAATGATGACACATTTTGTTGTTTTACTCCATCATCTACTTTCTATCTTGATAAGTGTCTATATAAAGAAGTTATCAAAATATTATCTTGGACACATCCTAAAAGTTTTGAATCTCTATGACTTATAGGACCAAGCTATCCCCTTGGGTGCAACTGTAGGTTGCACATTGGTCCTTTCATCAGAAAGAGCTAAAATTTGAACTAGAGCTTCTCTACACTATTATGAATTCTTCTCTAGCTATAAATATCTTACGCATGTGCATCTTAACCCTCTTTTTCACCATTATTTGTTTATTAATCCTAGTTAAAATATATTCTAAAAGATGTGTTTCTAAGTCTCTAATTTTGTTGATAGTTTGTTTCAACTCATAGTGTGAAATAGACCAAATTAGAGCTTTTTCATTCACTCTAAATGTCTATATTTGATTTAATATAACATACAAACACATAAAACAAATAAAAGTTCTTTCTAGGTTACATTTTGGTGAACCTATAAGATCTTACTAGTACTTCTTTCTAATAAGCATATGCTAGAGTAGTTTTCTCTTGATCTTTTATGTATTTGAATATATAGATAGAGATTCTCTCTTTGCATTATGGCCTCATGTATTCTATTGTTTAGATTTGTGCATGTTTCCCAATGGCTCCTCCAATTCCTCTTGCTTCCCTCAATACCTCTTTCATTGATTTTTTTTGTGCTCATATTTGTGGATTCCCAAATCCCTAAAGATAAGATATACCTAAGTGCCAAAGGTGTCAAACACATGATATAAAGTGTGCAACTTCTGATCAGGAAGGGACAACAATGGACCACTTGATAAGGATGGGTGACTCCTTCCTTTTCTTTAGGATCTACTAGGTTTGGGGGTGTTCCTTGAGGTATTTTCTATAAGATAACAAAAGAAAAGTAATGAAATAAATGGCCTTGAGACAAATCATACCCAATGCATAAGAGAATCCAATTTTGATTGTCCATGCACTAAGTACCTATATGTTGGTCTGTCATAAACAAGAGTTCACACCTATATAAGAAGGTATGTCGACCATGTAGAGACTAAATATCTCTTCTTCCTAACCCCTTAAGATATTCAACCTTAGACTTTATTTCATACATGGATGCAATAAGAACAAAAATACATATATCACTATGAAAGATATTTGTGAAGTACACAAATGTTTTATATTACTAAAGTAATGAGACTATGCAATGCTAAAGATCAAATAAAACTAAATTTATTAAGGACTTATATTTTATTTTTAAATGTGATGGGATGATGGTAGATTGAACATATAGTAGATGGGTGCCTTTATCATGTATGGGCAACAAAGTTTGGATTTTTAAACTAAAGAAAATCACAAGAGTAACACCATAGAAGAGACCTTACAAAAGATGGAAATATGGACTATACTTTGCAACCTTACACACAATCTAGGTTCTTGTTGTCACATAGATTTGCACCCAGTGTTGAAGGCTTTTAGGGCTCCAACAATCTAGTGAAACATTGAGATGACCCCCAGGTGTGGGACCCTATAGGGAGGATAAATCTCCAATGAGAGGCTGGCTCCTTTGCTTTATAAGAGATTCAGTGATCCTAAGACTAAACCTAATCTATCCACCTGCTTATGAAAAGAGGAAGAGGGAGTAAAAGTAAAAGTAAAAGTAAAAGGAGGTGATACACCAGGTTTGAATATGGGAAGGCCCTCAAAACAACCATGTATGCATAGAATAACAATATTCAATAGACCAACATACATAGATCATGAACTACTTGCAAAGGTAAGGGAAATTAAATGAAATCCAAGAGGAAAGATGCATTCATAGATGTTGATCAAACAGAAAATACATAGAGAAAAGAATAATTCATGAGAAGGTAAAAAAATCTGATGTCTATTCTCAAAGAGACACGGTTAGAATTGCAAGAGATATGGTTTTTTAGACCAAAAGCCAACCTGAATACATTACATTTCATGCTTTATATAGCATTTACAATGGAGCATCATTACCTACTGTAATGAATGTGCCCATGGGCCTGTCAGAGATATTTCCTCGCCAAAAGGCATGTCTAACTGCAAGAATTCAATTTAGAAAATATCTGAATCCATTGAGTAGCTAGAAGATATGTGTGCTATTAATACGAACTGTTGAATCATTCACCTGCAACAATCAATGCAAAATATCTGCTTTTTGAAAGCTTTTACAACACTTTAAGTCAACCTATGATATGTCTTGTCGGCCAAGTCTGCACATTTATCTTCAGTCAACAACCTATCCTGATATCTATATATGCATATCCATATCAGGATCATGAATTCTGGATCATAATTTCAAAGTGTAGATATCCCACAAAAAGGCCAAATGAAAGAGGATGAAATTTTAAGTAATTTTGCCTTTTGGATCATGTGGGAATTCCTCAGGATGAAGAAGATGTTCATGGTCAAAGTTGTGGTCAATGGGCATATGGATATCCATGCATGCACCCTCGGGTCTTCACATTTGCAAATATCTAGATGATATAGCCCGACTGGAAACATATAGTCTATATCTCGATATCTGGGTGCATCTGTCAATTACCTTTGCGGCATGGAGAAACTATCATCCACATGGATATCTGATATCAAGATATTAACTTTTAATATGCCACCCCTGAATATCCTAATGATGTCATCAACATAGAGAACTTCATTAGAGAGGGGATCTAGATGACATCATCAGGATGTTAGCTCTAAAGTATAATATACCGGTGGCAAAATGTCCTGATGATATCATCATCATAAGAAGTTCTTTTGGGGAGGGGACTGAATGACATCATCGGGACATTCACTTTAATGATCTATACATTTGGTAAGGATCCAGATATTAGGAGACATCCAGATGTTGAGAAAGATTCGGATATTGACTAAGGTCCGAACATTCGAGAAAGATCCAGACATTAGGAAATATTCGGATGATATGCAAAATTTGGGTATCGACTAAGGTCCGGATATTAAGATAATATACGGATATTAACTAAGGTGTGGATATATAGAGATTAGATATCCATACCAAAACAACTAAGTATGAAGACGAAAAACTTTGCGAAGGCAAACATTGAAGGCTAAAGGTTTCTGGGTTTTTTGCAGGAATTCTCTAGATGAAAATTTAGGGATTTTTTCAAGGTAGAACACTAGAATTTAAAAGATTTAAAGCCTGTAGAGCCATATTCCAAGGAATTTCAAGGAGATTTTTAAGATGAACTATTGGACTCTGGGCAGAGGAAAATAGGTCAACAGTACAAATTGCAAGCATATGAAATTACAGTAACCAGTTGAACATATCTTAATAATCCATAAATTGCTTTTATAAGATGCCTTACAAGGGATTTCACAGAGTTTTACATTATTTTTGCTAACAAACTATTCAAAAGTGACATTGAAATCAACAAATATGACCAAGATGATTAATAAGACCATCAAAAAATTATAAAATATCCACAAAGACATTCAAATAGTTACAAATTATGCATTGAATTCATTCCTTTAAGGAATAGAACAACAATGAAGCACTAGGGGATTCAAAACCAAACATATACATTCAATATTAGATTTTATAACTATTACAAGATCTTAAGACAAATATTTGCAGCCTTTTATTATCTTTGTTCTACAATTGTGCCAACAATCAACATTCTGCCATATCAAAACTACATATATAACCTTTATCTATCACAAATTTTTGGAAGGAGATTCAAATATGTGTCCAATCATCACCAAGTCACATACAAGGCTCATACATTACTCTGCTAGAAAACTAATTCCTTTAGGAAGAGAAATTTGCCTTGGATCACACACAATTTGCATCATGAGGGTAAATAGACCATTCCCTCATGATTGTGAGTAAGAAAGTACACCCAATGATTTATAGAAACCTTGAAACTACATGTGAAACTACTAGGGGCACAACCACCAATAAAATCTTGTAGTTAATGTGTAACCAAGTTGAAGAAGAGAAAAATGAAATAGGAAAACCTTGCCATAACTTCACACAAGGCTCAAGATAAGAAATTGAATCATACCCACCATTGCAAATATACATAATAGCCTTAAGGAGTCAAGATAAATCCATCAATGTAGAGGAGATCACAAACTACTTTCAGGGTCAATCATAAAATCCATGCCTTCAAATACAAATAGGTAATTGTAAAATGCAACATGGTAATTGGGTGAATAGTGTTTGGCAGGTAAGTACATTTGAAATTTGTTTGAATGTGCATCATCCATGTTGAAAACATTGATGATCAAATGACATGCATATTGCATGAAAATGGGTGCATACTCATGAATGAGCCACTAAGGAAAGTTATGCATAGGGTTAAGATGTGACCAATGATGAGTAGTAATGTGTAGATAGGAAAAGAAATAGTCTTCACATAGAGAAAAACCATTGCAGGATCAAAGAATGAAGGCCTAATTGGTAGGCACATGAGCATAAGAGAACATTCAAGAAGAGAATGATTTGGTGAAAATGAAAATACCAATGAGGAAATGACATGCAATAAAGAGAACACATAGAGTAACCACATAAGGATGAATAAATCCAAGTGCTGCAAGCATGGATAAGCCTTCATAAAGGTGACTAAAACCACTACCACAACCACAAAACATAGAGTGAAAACATTGTTGCATGAGGGGAAAACACACTAAAACCTCCACAATTAAATCACTCGATGTCACACAAGCACACTATAGAACAAATTCACAAAGATGTTGTATACTTGGGTTCTCAAGAGATAGCCACAACAACTTCATGAGAGAACTAGGCCAATTCAACCACTTTACTATCACAAAATACTGAAAACAAATGGGGGCTTCCATAACATAGAATATGCTTTTAAGGAGATAGGTAGCCACTATAAGCTTATAAAATCTATCACAATATAACTAACCCATTCTAGGAACATAGTAAAGATAAGTAGTTTAGAGTATTTGGCCTGGATAGTGAGAATAATAGGGTCAAATGCACATGTGGTAACAACAAAAAGTGAGGACAAGTGATGTGAGGCCATTGTGAAACAACAAGGGGTACTACAATGCAATATAAGGCATTATAACACAATGGATGCAAGCAAAGGCTACAAAACAACTCACCAAAAAATACCATAGATGAAAGATAACACATTTTCCAAAATTACAGGAAGTAAAAAACACAAAACATGACTTGTGGGAGACATCCAAGAAAACAATAAGGCACCACAACAAATGGAAACACATGATTTAGTCATAAAATTAGTAACAAGATAATAGATTTGACTTCTTCTCTAAGTTTATCTCTAGTCACCCCCTTGTTTTGGAGGATCTCCTTATATTTTTTAAGTTAGACCCTTCCCCTTTATCCACAAAATTTTTATGGAGATGTCTCTCACATTATCCTACTCTTATGATCTTCCATAGTGCCTATCTAGTACCTTAGATGCTCTTATGTCCTTTTATGATCATTTTATAGCACCCCACCTCATGACATAGATGAAAACATAGGTTCTAGTTTACCCATCCTACCCTCTTCTTTTCTTTTACTCCTAATAATTCAACTATAGATCATGATAGGACTACCATTTCTCACACCACTATTCCACCTTTCATAGATGCCTAAACTCCCTACCCTTATTGCTACTTCTCCTCCTCCCTCACCCAAAAGTTCTTATACTTCCCTTTCTAATCTATCTTTTGATACCTTCAGTGATTCTTCCTCTAGTGATGATATAATCAATGGTTGATATGATGATTATTCTTCCCCTTTTCTTTCTCCTACTTTTTATCATTATTGAGTTTTTTAGACACCCATGGATGACACCAACCTTGAAGATTTTAGTCCATATAATACACACCTTTCAAACATTTCATAAGGTGAGCCACATAGTGGCATTGACACACCTCCTTATACTTCCCACTCTACACATTGTTCTCCTCTGTCTAAGCCTTCCTCTATTGATGTAGGTTTACTTCATCCCTTTTCAAAACCATCTTTATTCCCTCCTATTATTCTTCCTCCACCTATCATGCCTATGCTCCCTACTTCATATGACTCATTAGCGTTTCCTCCCACTTCCCATGATGCCTTAGATTTGCCTGTATGTCATTTCATACTTCCTTCATTCATTATGTCTTCACTTTACTATGAATCATTAAATAAATCTTGCCCCAATTTAGATGCATGTGATAAGCATGACATTGTTAATTTCTTAGATACTACATTAGTATCATGTTATGATGAATATTTGAAGATGTATTTTCCTTTTAATAATGATTATTCTTGGCATGATGTGTCTCCTTCACCTTCCAACATATGTTATTATCTACATTGTCTAATGAAAAATATTTTAAAATATGAGTAATTGTTAAAATATTCTATGAATGATGTGATGAGGCTATCATGATGTCTTGTTTTCCTTATCCTTTACATGACAACATGCTTAGTCAATTTCATGAGATTATATATATGTTTATTATTCATCCTCCACCTCTTTTTTCTATTTCTATTTTCATAAATTTTGTGTCCAAATCGCATCCTACACAAAAACCTTTGACACATATTTCTTATTGTTAGAACACACAAATATACTGAGAGGGGGGTGAATCAATATATACCAAATTTTAACTTCAAAACCTAGTGCAACATCAATATCTTTACCGCATCAATAAAGCATCAAAAGAACTATGAAAAATACACACATATACACAAGAGGACCCCAACATTTTACGTGGAAACCCAAAAGGGAAAAACCATGGTGAGAAAAGTTGCTTTGATCTACTGCCCAAATCCAACCTCACAAAAGAGTATTGAATTACAAGTATTTTGTAGGCACCAACCCACTGGAGTTTCAACCTAAGAGGACACCAATCTCCTTTACAGATTTGTAGGCACCAACCTATAGGAGACTCCAATCCCCTTATCAAAAACTAAGCACCAACCCAATCACTGAGCACCGACTTAGATTATGAAGCACCAACTTCAAATAGTTGAAAACAAGATCAAGTTCATTCTTCATACATTCAATTTTGCAATATCACATACTTCTCAACTCTCCTACTCCGCAATTTAGAATAAAGAAATATGCTCATGCAAACATGGATACATCCTGTGCAAATTCTAAATTATCTTTAGATCATACCCTTCGCACACCACTTACTCAATATTTCTTACATCTTACTACTTACTCTCTCACTCAAACAACTTCAATTCATACATATATATCATCTCCAGCTCTTCCAAATCAACTGCGTTGGCTTAGAACCACTTAATACATCTTTCCAAGACTACTCATGTCAAACATCAACCCTTAATTCATGTAATGTGTAGTCAGCTTGACTCCAAACCATATGTGGTAACATAGGAGTGAATTCACATTATACACTTCATCCCATGAGCTCTCCTAGTCCCATGCTACCTTCACATCCTTCCTCTTGCTAGCACATGTTTACTTTATCTAGCGCAACCATTAGAACATTTGTACAGATAACCAGAAAAAAGAGACTTCATCATGTCACTTCTAGATCTCTTCTTAGTATTGAAAATCTTATGAAATGAGAGTACAACATACTTCTTGACTATCTTTGCTTATATTCCAAATTACAAGCCAAAACCACCAACAATGGTAGAATGCGGTAGTCTCCAACAACACTTCTGATAACCAGATTCATTGTCTTGACTCAGACGCTTCTATATATCTTTACGATGATCCATAAATTATGTAAATAAGATATAACATTCCTTCTTCATAACCTCCAAACCACAAAGCCAAACAATCAACTGTGGTAGAATGTGGTACCAAGGACAATAACAGTCTAACACTGCTTTTGAGCAAACAAACCTCAGCGAACTACCGCAAACATCTCCATACTTCTAAAAATGTAGTAGACAATCAGGAACATTTGATTCTGGTATGAAAACATAATGACAAATAATAACATTAACATCTTGCAACTATACTTTGACATCTGTTGTCTTGACAACAATGACAACAGTCTTTCAACAATCAATGATAATGAATTCCATCTTGACGTCAACAATCAATGATAATGAATTCCATCTTGATATCAATGACAAAATTTGCAACACTTATACACTACCATCTTTTTCTCCTTCTTTTAAGGTTACACTCTTTCCCTCCACTTTACATCCTACATTTACTTTCTCATAAGAGCTCTTTCCATCCAATTATTGTGATCCACCTCTTTCTTCCACCCCTCCTTACACATAACGAACATGCACTTCTCCTCATCATGATGTTTCACCTCCTTCTCAATATGATATTTATCCATCCTATACTGTTGATTGAACATATGACTTTACTAAAATTAAGGAGCTAGAGGTAAAATTGGAGACCCTCACCTCTCCCCCTCCTTATTTGACCCCTTCATGGATAATATCACCTATTTCTTCTACAATGTATACATATCCCTCTAATAGTGATAAAGAATCATTATATTTAGATGAATATAATGACCATAGAGACTCTATTCATCACGTGAAATAGTTATATGTCCTTTGATTGAGCTCAATCATTACCCTTGATGATCTTGTTTCATCCAAACACTTTCCTAGAACATTGATAGATAATGCATTGGATTCACTCTACACTTTACCCCCTAGCTCCATATAATCCTTTTTTGATCTTGTGCATGCCTTTACTCTTCATTTTCAATTAACATAGAATCCAAAGTTTATCTTCTAAAACTCACACATTGAAAACAAGCTCCTATAGAAATTGTTCAAGGCTACACTTCTCACTTCTTTTCCCTACTTGTTCATATGGAATTCCATCCTCCTAATTATTTACTTCAATATATATTTCTTGAAAACATCTTACCTTATATCCAAGAGAAACTACTTCTTACACACCACACTTCTCTTCAAACCTAAATATGAGGGCCATTGAAGTTGATCATCTACTTACGTGGCCTAGGGGCATCTCTTCTCCTCCTCATATTGATTCTATATATATAAATTCTCTAGAAGATTCTTCTCTTATTTGAATACATGTAAGGAAGCTAAGGTGTCAAAACAACTTCCTACACTAATCTTGAGAGGAGGGATATGTAAAACTTTTCAGATCTTTACAACAATTACAAAATTTATACAAAAATAAACACAAATAGAAATCATACCACAACACAATAATTATGTGGGGAAACCCTTTCAGGAGAAAACCCCCACACTCCAAAACCCACCCATTATATTATTCAGGAATCAACAAGATTACAATATACTTTTAGAGAGCTTTCACAAGAGTATAACCAACCAGATATCTGAAGGTAATTCAACATCTATATGACTCTCACACAAAACCTCCATCTCAAGCACCTAATATATAGGAGATATAATACATGAAATTGTCAAATGGTAATTACAAAACCATGAGCTAAAACCACCCAAAAAGGTGGTGCACAAATTATCTCCAATCAAATATGCCCTATGATGTGTCAAAACACACACCAACACGTGTAACTCCCCCTTATAGCTCTTTACTGTGTCCAACATGTTTTCACATTTCTAATTTGGGAGACCCAACTTTCGGAGGCCATAACTTTTGATCTAGGGGGCCGATTGACGAATTGTTTAATGCATTAGAAAGATTGTGAAGAGATCTATAAGTTGGGAATTGTGGTATCGATGTTGAACAACTAGAAAATTTTATTTTGGCTAAAAACAAATGCTATAGCCCATAAATTGAGATTTTATGTCTTTATAACCAAAAAATCACACCTTTTTGTAATTGCAAGGTTGATACACCTTTCCTAACATTCTCCCACTTGTCAAACACCTTGAAAGAGAAAAGGGAGTATCAACATCATGATTTAATTTCTAGGGGCCAAGAGGTCCATAGATTCTGAACACCATCTGAACTTCTCTGTGCTCACATGCTTAGTTAATGAATCTACAACATTCATCAAAGTCTCTACCTTAGCTAGCTTCATCCTATCCTCCCCAACCATATCTATGACAAAATGATATTGTACATCAATGTGCTTAGTCTTGGCATGAAATGTCTAGTTCTTAGCTAGGCAGATTGTACTCTGGCTATCACAATAAATTGTCACTGCACCTTGTTTTATTTTGATATCTGAACATAGCTTCTTAAGCCAAATGGCTTCTTTACAAGCATGAGTAGCTTCCATATACTCAACTTCAGTAGTGCAAAAAGCAACCATAGTCTATCAATTACTCATCCTACTAATTGCACCACCAAATAAAGTAAACACATAAGTAATAGTGGATCATCTACTATCAACATCACCTGCCTAGTCTGAATCCACATAACCATGAATATCAAGGGAATGTGTGTCTCCTATCAAATTACCATGATAACATAATAATTTGAGGTACCCCACAATTATCTGAAGACTCTTTTAACTACATCCCAATGAACTCTACTAGGATTAGACATATATCTGGAAAGAACTCCCACTGCTTGGGTAATGTCTGGTCTAGTAAAGACCATAGTATACATCAAACTTCTGACTGCACTCTGGTAAGGCACTCTGCTCATGTTTGTTATGGAGTAAAATGTGTACACTATCATTTTACACCTATTTTAGCACTCGGGAGGATCTAAAATGTTTAGCCTTGTTAATCAAGACCTATTTTAACACCTTTTTGAACATTAAACGAGTAAATCTTGATCCCAATGAATAAACCTGACAAAATAAAGTTATGAATGGTCTAAGCCCACATAAATGGACACTCTTCAAAGTTTGTGGGGCTAAAGGACCAGGACGCCTAGCACCCTGGTCTCGGATGTTAGCCCTAGTCCTATTTTTGTGGTGTCAGCTTAGAACACCTCCTTAACTTTTACTTATTGGCCCCATGTAATATACACCCCTATTGGGTATATATTTTGATGCCAACTTTTTTTTTTTCTGATTGTTCTAAGTTTAGGGTTTCATTGAATATATTGCATGTTTGATATTTACATTGCATACATGAAATAAAGAGCATATAGCATAAACCCATAAAATCTAAAATAGATTTACACAAACTAATGAAGACCCAGATTGTATTATAGCATAATATGAATTAAAATGACATACCCAGATGGAAATCTTCAACTTCATACAGATGCTGATGGAGGACCAACAATATAAGCCATGGAAATATGCTCAAACCTCCTACAATGGAAGTAATATTGTTTTACAAACATAAGTAGCCTACTACTCAACCCAAATCACCCAGATTGCAAGAAGAATGAGACCCAAAGAAGAGTTTTTGCTGTTCTAGAAATCCTGCGAACTGTACTAGCAAGTACAGCCTAGCTGCAGCATTATTTCAACACCAAATTCATGGAAAATAACCTTATTTAATGTTGTTTCAGTCTGAATAATATCGCAGGCATTAGGCAACCATGTCTAGATGAAGAAAAGCAGAAAAAAACTTCATAAAATCCACCAATAATGCTCACATAGGAGTACAGCCTGCTAAAGGATAGGTACGACTAGTAATGGAATTTTATATCAGTCACAAATTGCCCCAAAAAACTATCAAATATGCTCTTCTAAAACTGTATTCTCCTTTGTACATCAACCTCCAATGAATAAGATCATTTCTTGCTCAAATCACCACCAAAATATTGTTGATAACTGAGAGGGGGGGGTGAATCAGTTATCCTAATTATTTCCCTTATTGAACTTTCCTTTTAATTGAAGCAGCATAAAATCAAACACAAAACATTAACCATGAAATAAGAAACACATGACACAGTATTTTTGACGTGGAAACCCTGTTAAGGGAGAAAACCACGGGGTGATTAACCCAAGAATTATTCTCTGTTAGAAGAATAGGAAATTACAAAAATGGCACTTGCCAATTAGGGCTCACTGCCCGAGCACACTGCTCACAAGAGGCTCACTGCCTACAAGAAGACACACTGTCTTACAAAGTGATAAGAATCACAGTCTTGAACTGATTGGAAGCATCTGCATATGCTGGAGTTCAGTTCCGGTTAGGTTCAGTATACTGATCTGCTGCACTTCATCTTTCCTCTGTTCTTTAGTCTGCTATCCTTTCACATACCGGATCTTTCTTGCTACTTCTGCTCTACTCTGGACTTGTTCGCATATCCTCTCACACATTACACCCACTTTACAACTAAATCCATCCTCTATATATATCCGCACAAGTAATTTCATCACCTTTCTAGTCGGCATCCGGAACAGTCTAGTTTCTTACAAACTTAGTTCTGTCGGCTGAATCCTTGCTCACCAAGCAATGCGGATCAAGCATATACTTGTAGATATCATCAATTATGTCGGCCAAACATGATTCATGCCTCCGCAACCTTTATCATCATCTGTAACACATCCGGAAAGTAGTCTGATACTCTGTCAGTCAGTTCTTCCTCTGTTTTCACTGTCTCTCAGGAATCCGGTACTCAACTATTCATATCTTTTTCCTTGTCCAACTCCGGAGGCTAAATCCTTGGAATATACCACTCAAGATAGTCCTCTTGACTTCCCCAGATCCGCACTGCACCAAGACACTTCCTCTGAGAGATCCGGACCAATCTGTCGGACCTTGCCACATGCTCTGTTCTTGTTCACCGGACCACAACAATCTTCAATCTGACTTCCGGTAGAGACATATCATGACTTGCGGATATGTGGGATGACCTTTGTTGCCATCAATGACAACAACCATGAATCCATATAGTGTCTCTTGCCAACAATCTCCCCCTTTGGCATTGATGGCAACACTTAGTGAAAAATGACTAAGTGTTTACACTATGCTCCCCCTTTGCTGATGCTCTGTCTTTATATACAATTTCTGGAACTCCCCCTGAGTTGGATTCCTCATTTTTCACTGCTCCTCACTCCCCCTTTGACATCAATGGCAAAGGGTAGGGTCCGCACACCAAAATTTTCAAAAATTTTCTATATATAGTCGCATATTTACATACTCACATATACTGCAGAATGTCTGCAAAGGATGTCTGCAGTTGAACCATTTCAGTAGCCCAACTTAGCTTCATTCTGTCCAAGATTGAAATGTGACCACTCAACAAAAATGCAAAAGCTTCTGCCCGCCTGAGATCTGTCGGATCTTTTGTATGGGCGGTGGTCTGGGCATCACTGATGGCCTCATGCATAGTTTCCAACTTAGGGACTATAATCCTTCTAAGTTCTCCCATCCGGTTGGTAATGTTCTTCCTCTCCTTCTCAAGATTCTTTATTTCATTCAAGACTGCAATAGTCTGACATTCTTGATTTATTATAGAGGAAGAGAGAGGATCAAAACTTTGAGATAAGCTTTGAAGCTTGTCCTGTTCCTCTTTTATTTTCTTGTCAATTGCTGCTGTTGCCTTTGACCAAGATATACAAAATTTGTAGATGTCACCGCCATCCTTAAGAGCATTTTCTAAGCTCTTTATTCCAATGCTTACAATCTTCCTATCCTTAGAGATTAATTCTAGTATTTCAGAAAATCTCTTATCCAAAAATTCCTTCCGGACCTTTTCTTCAGCTGATTTTTCTAGAGAATTAAAATGTGTATCAATACTGCTGACTAAGGTTTTTAAATTACCGGAAGTGGAGGCTGTCGGATCTATCTGGATTGATGGCATGATCTTTACAAGTACTCCGGAAGCAGCCTCTATCAACTCACAGTCTTCCATATGAGACTTCAGGAGCTTTTCATTTGCCTTGGCATTTGCAAATGAAGCTATCTTCATTGTTTGTACCGGAGAGAGAGAGTCAAAATCAAATGGACCTTTTAGAAGCTCCGGTTCATCAATCTCTAGAGTTTCTTTGCTCAAAAATTGTTGAACAGTTTGTGCAGTGTCTCTTGCCGGAGACAGATGTTTCTTTTCTTCTGCAGTCTTAGAACTGTCAACCTCTTTGTCTGTCACCACTGCTTCCTTCTCCTGCAATTGCTCTTCTTCTTTGGATCCGGAGGCTGTAGGGGAAACCGGAGGAGAGATGCTTGCTCGTTCATGGGCCACTTCTTCTGGAGCAGAGGGTCCCAAGTCCTCACTTGTCTGTTCAGGGCTCACTTCTTCCGGAACAGAAGATTCCAAATCAGCAGCTGTTTCTGCACCTAAGTCCTCTACAACAGGAAGATTGAACCTTTTGAAGGCCTTCCGGAGGATCTCTTCTGTCTCTTGTGCCACTTTGTCAGTCTCACCAAGCATGAGCTGATTCATCCTGGCTTTACTTCTGAACTCATCTTTGCAGTCCTTGAAGATCATGTTCATTGTCTTGGGATCAATTTGAGGATATAGCTGAATAGCTATCTGCTCCCGGATCTCAAAATCTTTAGCATGAGCATTATTTTTCCTCACTTCCATTTCCTTTTCTAGGCTTTTAGGAATAAGAGATATTATTTCAATGAAAGCCTTATTATATATGTTAAGATATTTCACTGTGGCCTCTTGCAGAGTCTTTTGGTCTGCCTCACTGAAGTCATCATAGGATTCAGTCATTGGTTGAAGGTTTCCATCCACCGTGACCGACTTGATTATGCTCTCTAGTGACAGAGTGGGCTTTTCAACAGTTACCTCTGCCATTTCCTCCTTGTCTTGTCCTGTGGAGGGCTTACCGGATCCTTTCTTTTTCTGTTTCTTTACTTCTCTTACTCCCTCATCTGATTCTGTTTCCTCTTCATCCTTTTGGCTTCCATAAGCCCTTGTGGCTTTTGCCTTTGATCTCTTACCGGATGCCTGGACTTCCGGTTTTGAACTTTTGGTTGAGGGAGGTGCAGATCTCTTTGTTGATCTGGTCCGGGTGGGAGCTCCAACCGGAGCACTTTCTTTGCTTTTCTCTTCTTCCTCAGCCTTTCTCCTCTTTTCCCGGCTGGCATCAAGTGCCTCTTTTGAGATGCCTAGGCCTTGAGCAATGTGCTCTACTTCTTTTCTCACTTTTCTCTTAATCTCAGGTTCCCTGAGTTCTACATGTAATTTCACACTCAGCTCCTCAAAGGTTCCAAACCTTTCTGCCTTAGGATCTTTGGGCTGACTTAGCATGTGTTGAACATGCAGCTCTACTATCTGTTCATCAACTTCATACCCCATGGGCATGATCCAGACAGTCCTTGGCTCCACTGCCTCCATTAGGCACTGATCAGTGTCAACCATAAAACATACTGAGTCCTTGTATTTCTCAATGAGAGACTGGGGAATTCTCTCTCTTGCTTGCATCATGCTCTGAAAGTTTTTGAAGTATCCCCATAGAGCTGTATTTCTCGCTTTTGCATCCCCAAGTCCATGCAAATAGTCTCTTATCTGGACTGCAACAGGTTTGTCATTCTGCCATACCCATCCACTTGTTCCGGGTAGCTCATTTATGAAGTAAAAGAATAGACATACAATGAGAGTACCATACTTAAAGGAGTTCTTCTTGTCTTTCTTGATTTTCTGTACATTTTCCATTAATTGGCTTAGTAGTAGTTCACAAAGATCATAATCTGCATTCTTTCTTAGCATTTCATATGCTGTGTATATTGCAGTTCCGGATACAGAATTCTCCCTGCTGGAGTGATAGATCTTGTATCCTATTATCATTGATGCATATTTGATATCCGGATCCGAAATATCTTCAATGGTCATTGCCCTCTTATCATATTTTGATCCGGTGGCCTCAGTTACAACGTTGTTCTTGACAGATTTGAGGATAGGTACCCCCCCGGAAGAGTATAGACCAGTTACTGCTCTAATTGCTTCTTTTGTGATCTTACAGGGTCTATCTAACCAAAGGAAGTTGTCATGCATCCTGCTCAGTACATACCGGACCCATTCATTTTCTTCAAAGCTAGGGAAATGAATGAATTGCTCAAATTGTTTCTTCTGGATACCCTTATACTCTGGTTTGAGCTCAAAAGCATTGTCTATCAGTTGCTTGTGATAGAGGTCTCTTAATTTGAATTCCCCAAATTCCTCAATGTTTGCGTGTATGTAGACCCTAATATCTTCAGTATGTAAGACTCCGTGGGGAACACTAGAGAAGGCTCCTAGTGGATCTACCTCCAATGATTTGTAGGGATGTTTCTTGAATGAGGGGCGAGGTCTATCAGAGATCTTAACTATGTTTGGAGTAGCCATTCTTCAAAGATTTGCAGTGAGGCAATGAAAAACGAAGAATACCTTATGCGCCTTCGGTTTGCACGGAGTGGTTGGATTGATTTCTATATGCAATAGCTTCGGCAGGAGATCCTTGGTGTGCTTGATGAACCTTGTTGCAGAGCTCCATTATTCGCTTCTTCTCAAGTGTAGAATGAGCAGATAACTTTTGAGAAATCCCTTATATTGCTCCGCAAACCCTAATATCTGTCTGCAATAAATGCTTCACCTGCATTATTCCGGTTTACCATGTCTGGACAGCTTGGAGTATCCCGGATTAGTCCTGATCACTGAATATCATCTGGATCTTTAAATCATGAATAAATCTAGGTAACATATTACAAAAACATCCCAAACACTCTGTCCAATCCGCAAGACAAGATCGTGCACTTCCGGATCTCTCCGGACCTTTTTGTAATCCTTTATCATACCGGAGCACCTCCCTGAACAGGTCTAACTTAATCGAACACAGCTTCTTCATAACTCTATGCGGACCTCTGAAAACTTGACTGAAGCATCTCAGGACTTATATCTACAAACCCTTTAATCCACATCTTGTGCCACATCCGGCACAACTTGTTTGGCTGGGGGAACAGAATCTTCTTTGAGTCTCCCCTTGAGCCTGAGCTCACTTTTTAATTTCCGGAAGAAATATCAGCACCAGAATCTGGTGCGGATCCAACCTCTACATTCTCTGAGCTTTTCTTCACCCAAATCTTGCTCATCTGATTCCTAACTTCATCCGCATTCATCTTTTGTTTACCCTTGTCTTGATTCTGATCATACACCGGACCTCTTTTGTCCTGATTCTTGTTTCTGCAGACTTTAGCATTATGACCGGACCTATTGCAGATTTGGCAAATAACATTTCTTTGCATATTTAACTGATATCCCCTTGATCTGCATTGATTAGCCATATGACCTACTCTATTGCATGTAAAGCATCTACCTTTGAATGATTTGTTTACTTGCATAATTCTGCATTCATGGGATTTGTGTCCATACCTTTTGCAGTTGAAGCACTGTCCGGAGAAGGATGAATTAATCTGATTCATTCTCATTCTGCACTGATTAGCTTTGTGACCAAAATGGTTGCAGCTGTGGCAGTATCCATTGAAGGATGGATATTTTTGAGCATTTGGCTGTCTTACCGGAGGTCTTCTAGGCCTGCTCCTTGGATTTTCTGATCCAAGATTCCTCTGACCGGATCCGGAGCTTTCTCCTTTCTCATATCCCAAACCATACTTGTCATCAGTCCTCTTTTGACTTCCAAGAAGAACTTCAAGTTGAGCAGAACTTATCTTGAATTTCTCTTTATATTCATTTGCTGTTTGAAGATCTCTTTTGAGAGAGGTAATTTGATCCTCAAGTTTTTCTTCATTATCTTTGGCATCTTCAAGATCAGATTCAAGATGTCTGATAATCCTGTCCATCTGGTGGCATTCTTCTGATTTTTCCTTAAGAGATTGTCTTAGATTGTCTTCAGCCTTTCTTTTTTCTTCAATCTCTTGAGTGAACTTTATAGTTCCTGATTCCATTTCATGTCTTAACATAATGACTTCTTTTGATAACTTTTCACATAACTTGGCTTGCTCAGTCAATTCTTCATTTGTATTGCTTTCTTCACTTTGTCTTGCCAACTGTTGGAGCAGCTCCTTTCTCTTTTTCATAGAGAGACTTAATTTGTCTTTTAATTCCCTCATGAATTCATCAGCCTGTTTGAGTCTTTCTCTTAATTCACTGACTTCAGAATTTGACTGTTCAAGATCCTCAAGGGCAGTCTTGAGTTGCTCCTTTAAACCATATGCATCCATTTGAAATCCCAGATCTTCCTCAAGCTGTTAGGCTCTATTAGGAGGAACTTGGCTCTGATACCAATTGTTGATAACTGAGAGGGGGGGTGAATCAGTTATCCTAATTATTTTCCTTATTGAACTTTCCTTTTAATTGAAGCAGCATAAAATCAAACACAAAACATTAACCATGAAATAAGAAACACATGACACAGTATTTTTGACGTGGAAACCCTGTTAAGGGAGAAAACCACGGGGTGATTAACCCAAGAATTATTCTCTGTTAGAAGAATAGGAAATTACAAAAATGGCACTTGCCAATTAGGGCTCACTACCCGAGCACACTGCTCACAAGAGGCTCACTGCCTACAAGAAGACACACTGTCTTACAAAGTGATAAGAATCACAGTCTTGAACTGATTGGAAGCATCTGCATATGCTGGAGTTCAGTTCCGGTTAGGTTCAGTATACTGATCTGCTGCACTTCATCTTTCCTCTGTTCTTTAGTCTGCTATCCTTTCACATACCGGATCTTTCTTGCTACTTCTGCTCTACTCTGGACTTGTTCGCATATCCTCTCACACATTACACCCACTTTACAACTAAATCCATCCTCTATATATATCCGCACAAGTAATTTCATCACCTTTCTAGTCGGCATCCGGAACAGTCTAGTTTCTTACAAACTTAGTTCTGTCGGCTGAATCCTTGCTCACCAAGCAATGCGGATCAAGCATATACTTGTAGATATCATCAATTATGTCAGCCAAACATGATTCATGCCTCCGCAACCTTTATCATCATCTGTAACACATCCGGAAAGTAGTCTGATACTCTGTCAGTCAGTTCTTCCTCTGTTTTCACTGTCTCTCAGGAATCCGGTACTCAACTATTCATATCTTTTTCCTTGTCCAACTCCGGAGGCTAAATCCTTGGAATATACCACTCAAGATAGTCCTCTTGACTTCCCCAGATCCGCACTGCACCAAGACACTTCCTCTGAGAGATCCGGACCAATCTGTCGGACCTTGCCACATGCTCTGTTCTTGTTCACCGGACCACAACAATCTTCAATCTGACTTCCGGTAGAGACATATCATGACTTGCGGATATGTGGGATGACCTTTGTTGCCATCAATGACAACAACCATGAATCCATATAGTGTCTCTTGCCAACAAATATATCATTCGAATGCCCAATTGAAGCTCCTGAATGAAGCCTCCAAGAATTGACCAAGTGGGTTTTCGTCCACAAAGCCAAAATCAAATCCTATCTTGTAGAGGTTTTCGTCTCAGCAAGATAAACCAAACCCTAGAGCCAAGTTCCCAAAAAACCCTCACGGGGATATCTCAACAAGAGAGAAAAATCAATATCCAAGCATATGCAAATGACTCCCATTCACCTCTTTTTTATAATTCCACAAGAGGGGTCCATTCACTTTGGAGGGAAATATTTTTTTAATTTCACTTTTAATATTTCCCAAGGTGAGCGCTCCACAAAATGACTTAAGTGTCTTTGAAATATTTTGTTTTTCATCACTTAACCATTATAACCCAAAGTCCAATATTAAATAATATTATTAATTTACGGACTTTAATATGGAGGCCCAAATGAACTTAGAATTTAGTGATATATAGACCATTGGAAAGGTCTCGTCAAAACATTCTATCTCCAATACTGAAAATCCCATAATGGACCAAAACCCTAATTTGCCAAAAATAGTAAGTCAGGGCCCAAAGTCTGGAATCACCTGGAAAGACTTCACTGCAAACCATTTGATATCACAGAGCTCAATGCAACATCGAGGATGACCAACGACTGACTGCCAAGTCACCAAAATAGTGCCAAAATGACACTTACTATAAATAGTAGTGTTCTTCGAGGACCCAAGAGAACAAATCTAGAAAAACCTAGAAAGATTGTCGCCATGCAAGCACTTACTATAAATAGTATGGACAAGTTGTCTGAAATCTCTCCAGAAAGTATCATACAGCTCCATTGGAGCACCCGAACACCTTGGTGACATCGAAATACTCCTCTGATTATGTTGTCACCAACCCAGAATGTCAGCTCTGACTGTGCTACAAGAGAACTCAAAAATGAGGACATTACACCCCATTTGGTTTTATTTGTCGTTGGTGAGCGGCAATGCATATATAAAAGAGTTTTACAATTCATTTTATAAACTAGATGAGAAGAGAAGAATTAGAATTGCTTACATGTTTGATCTCATGTGCTTAAGTACTCTTCATGCTTGGAATTGCTACATGCTTATGGATGTTATGATGCTCATTTGTAGGTTTTGAAGGAAGTTCAAGCTATCTTTATCTATCTCCTTGTTGGTGCATGATCTTGAGTTATCTACTCCAACTAGGGTTTCACATCTTGTGGTAATCTTTATCACTTTCATTTATACTATCATCATATATTGTTGATCTTGCCTTTGCCCTCCTAGGGCACACACTCTTGGATCACTAATCATCATTGTAGTGGAGGTGGAAACACCAACATGGGGTTTGACCAAGGAAATCCCCTAAACACAACACAACCTTTTCCCTCTTTACTTGTGTGCATGTTGAAGATATAGGTTTCTGAAGACAAGATCCACAAAGAAGAAAGGGTTTGCAAGTATAGGTCTGGTGAAACTTAGAGATTCTATAAAACCCTAAATTGGGTCTAGGGCATCTAGCACCCTAGTCTTTTTGTGCTCCTAAACTTGGATCCAGGTTCTGATTTGTCTCTTGACCTCTATTGTACTTTCTTATTTTTGTTTATGTTTTTGACTGTCATATATATGTTGATATGTCAATTAGGGTTTCATCTTTTGCCCTAGTTTGATTAGTTAGTTTTGGTTGGATTTGGTTGATTCTCCTCTATACAACAAAAGGACAGAACCCCTATAGTTTGGCTCTCCTCTATACAACAAAAGGACAAAACCCGTATAGTTTGGCTCTCCTTCATGGGTAGAATCCAGTCTCAATTTGTGTCCTAATGTTTATGGAAGAGAGTTTGACCTAGTTTAACCTCTTAGGCTAGATCTTTCTTTTCCACGTAAACATTTTAATGAACTCATCATTTCTTGCACTTTGGCATCCTTCTTGCATTATATATAAGTTTTTTTCTTCCCTAGATCTGATTTTTATTGAGCTCCTTGATCATTTTGCATACTTACATAGCTTACTTTTACATTGTTTCAAAATTAGGGTTTACAAAAACCTTGCATTGTTAGAAAACTTAGCTAGTCTTTAACCTAGGGTTTGGAGATTAGTGAGTTGTTTCAGATCTTTGTGGCATGATTAAATTGATTTCATTTGCTTTTCATACCATCTTTGTGTTTAAATAAAATACATGCTTGCATACTTGCATTGAAAAGTGAAAAATCAAGCATTTTAGGGTTAGAAAAAAACATAGTTATTGCATTATTTTCATTGCGTAGCTTTTAGATCATCATAGAAAGATTTAAATTTCTGATTTTTGCATCAGATATGATTGGTATTATAGAAAACAATCATTTCATATTTCTCTATTTTGCATTTGAACCTATTCATTGCTATGGTTTTTTTCATAAAAAGTTGCATTTTTAGGAAAACCTAGTTTTTGTGAAATCTAGGGCTTGTGATTCATATCTTGTTTCAAAGTTTTCTAATGACATTTGCATTTTTAATATGATTTTACATTTCTCTCATACATCATATGTGACATTTTTTATTTAAATTTGGAAAGAAGAACAATTTTTGGATTGATACATTTTGAGAAAAGCATTAAATTTAGGGTTTGATTTGAAAATGATTATTGATGATATCTAATTTGCTTTGAGTAAAGTTGAACTTGATTAAGCATTTATTATTTCATTATAAGTGTTTTCATTTGAGAAAAAATACAAAACATTGGTTCATTTAAACAACAAGTCAAACTCTTCTTTCATCACCTCATTCATCTCTACTTTGTGTGCATCTTGTGTGTCACTAAGACTTGTAAACAATTTATGAGTTTTGTGACTCGATGCCCTAATTCAAACACTCTTGTGTGAAGAAGTCTTCAAATTATGGGTTCTAATGCTTTGAATAACAATGATAACATTACATCAGAACCCCAATTTCCAAGTCTAATCACAGAAGAAGGTCAAACACTTCTTCCTGATATCCCTTCTTCGCATATGCCGAATGCATCAACATTTTAGGAATCCATCAACATAGATGACCTTGTGGCTCATGTTTTTAAAGCTCAAATTTAAAGATTAGACATGGAGTTGGCTAATTTTCAGCAATTTGTAAGTTTAGAACATATAGTTGAAGAGGTTGTCCCTGTTGTTGAGAGTTTAAGAAGTCTTTTTCTCAAAGGTCAAGAAGGATTGGAAGTCTTGTGCGGCCTTGCTCATATAGTGCATAACAACATTCTATCTACATCTAGTTGTGCCAAAATCATCACTAACGTCCCTTCTTCTAATCAAATAGGGATTCAAGTGTCGGCACCCATATCAACATCCCCTATTCCTACATATACTTCTACTATTCTCACAACTACACAACCAAGTAATAGTGCTACCGCATGTGTTGGGTCATCTACTAGGAATCCCATCATCATTATAGTTTTGTTCCCTTCAATTATCTGAATACTACACCTAGTGTCACCCTGCCTAATCAAACTAAGCCTAATATCACTTTCTAGAAAGCCAACCATATAGGGTCACAACCTATGGTTATCCCTATCTATTCATATAAATCTCAATCTAGTTTGAACACCTTTCAATCCCGTCATCAATCAACTTCTATAAAATATGAACGCCATCCAACAACAATTAGCAAGAATAAACCAAAGTCCTACCAAACCATCTACGCCATCACATTACATTTGTATCCCTTTATCCTATCCTATCCTAAGATCTTAAATGATCGAAAAGTTTGAAACCCCTTGCTTTGAGAAATATAATGGGAAGGGAGACCCTAACAACCATGTGGCAGCCTTTACAACTATGTGCAGTGATTTCTTCTTTGAAGATGCAATCTTGGCAAAACTCTTTCCTAGTTCACTCAAGGACATAGCCTTGGATTGGTTTTGCTCTTTACCTTCTAATTCAATCACTTCTTTTTCACAACTCATCAATAAATTCCTCAAACATTTTCAAGAGAACATTGGACCTCAAGTCTCTTTGACCAACTTGTTTCATTGCAAACAAGGAATAAAAGAGAAAGTAATAGATTTTATGGGGCATTATCAAGCTCTCTTTTCACAAGTCCAATATTTTATTCCAGATGCTTATGTACAAAGAATCTTTATTAGAAACTTACAACCTCACATCCATGATAAGATATTGTTGATGCACTATGAATCTTTCACTCATCTTTGCATAGCTCTCTATGATTACCAACTTTTGGTTAGTCAGTATGAGAATAATCCCTCATCGGCTCCAGTTGGTCAATCCAAAGCCTCACACAATCATTCATTCAAAAGACACAACAAAAGCTTCATCAAGATCAATGAAATTTCAACTAGTAACATAAGAAAACATGTGGCGGTAGCGTCATCTCCTGCTTCCACCCCAAAATGTTTAGGTGGAAAAGAGAGATCTAGCCTAAGAGATTAAACTAGGTCAAACCCTCTTCCATAAACATTAGGACACAAATCGATCTTGTCTTCTACCCATGAATGAGAGCCAAACTACAGGGGTTTTGCCCTTTTTTATATAGAGGATAATCAACCAAATCCAACCAAAACTAACCAAGCAAACTAGGGCAAAAGATGAAACCCTAATTAACAAAGATCAAAAAATATATGACAGTAAAAAATAGAAATAGAAAATTAGAAAGTACATAGAGGTCAAGAGATAGATCAAAACCTAGATCCAAGTTCGTGAGCACCAAAAGACTAGGGCGCTAGGTTCCCTACACCCAATTTAGGGTTTTATAGAATCTCTAAGTTTCACCAGATCTATACCTGCAAACCCTTTCTTCTTCCTGTATCTTGTCTTCAGAAACTTGTATCTTCAACCTGCACACAAGCAAAGAGGGAAAAGGTTGTGTTGTGTTTAGGGGCTTGCCTTAGTCAAACCTCATGTTGGTGTTTCCACCTCCACTACAATGATGATTAGTGATCCAAGAGTGGGTGCGCTAGGAGGGTAGACGCAAGATCAACAATATATGATGAAAGTATAAATGAAAGTGATAAAGATTACCACAAGATGTGAAACCCTATTTGGAGTAGATAACTCAAGATCATGCACCGATAAGGGGATAGATAAAGATAGCTTGAACTTCTTTCAAAACATACAAATGAGCATCATAACAACCACAAGCATATAGAAATTCCAAGCATGAAGAGCACTTGAGCATAGGAGATCAAACATGTAAGCAATTCTAATTCTTCTCTTGTCATCTAGTTTATAAAATGAATTGTAAAACTCTTTTATATATGCATTTCCGCTCACCAATGACAAATAAAACAAAATGGGGCTGACAAGTAAAAGTTAAGGAGGTGTTCTAGGCTGACACTAGAAAATAGGACTATGGCTAACATTCGGGACCAGGGCGCTAGACGCCTTGGTCCTTTAGCCCCACAAACTCCATAGAGTGTCCATTTAAGTGGGCTTAGACCAGTCCTAACTTTATTTTGTCAGGTTTATTCATTGGGATCGAAATTTAGTCATTTAATGTTAAAAAAGGTGTTAAAATAGGTCCTAATTAACATGGGTAAACATTTTAGATCCACCCGGGTGCTAAACTAGGTGTAAAATGCTAGTGTACACATTTTACTCCATAACATTTAGCCCCCACTTTAGTGTGGGTATGAACTTATGTTCAAATTCACACTAAAGTAAGGAGAAGATAGATTTAAAACATGAAAACATAGCATCCCAAAGAATTATGCTAAGTTGTGGACTATTGTAGCCCCTAAGCTTTGGATTCTAAGGTTGAAAACACATGAGAAAAGCGATTTTCAAACACGTAATACATTGCAACATAATTCACATACATGGAGTACTAAAAACATACAAAGGATTACACACAAGAGACACGCCTTACACAAAGGTAATGCATGCCATACATGATGCATACACGCTTGACATGAAGCATACACACAGGGCATAGAGAATACATAGAATACTCATGGAAGCCATGATGAAGACAGACAAAACACATGGAATCATTAAGTAATACAAGTTAAAACAATAAATCACACAAACAAACATAGAAATAAACACACAAGGCACATGACTCTGATGCTAGCTTGCTCTGTCACTAGGGGTCATGTGAAGAGAAGTGACCTCATGGATCCCACACTAGTAAGGATCGCCAAATTACTAGGTGACCATGACAAGTCACATGAATCACATGGGATAGCAAACTTCATTTTACTAGGTGCCTCATGGACTAAAAGGAAACATCATGGGCTAGTGAGGACCCTCGAATCACTAGGTGAGTTCCATGCCAACTATAATAAACAAGTATGTAATCAAAAGAGCATAGCGTGATGTATGCCCCCACCTTAAACTAATTGCTAACTCCTATTAGGGAGCAATTACTTTAAGGTGGGGGCATACATCACACTATGCTCTATTGATTACATACTTGTTTATTACAATTGGCATGGAACTCACCTAGTGATTCGATGGTCTTCACTAGCCCGTGATGTTTCCTTTAAGTCCATGAGCCACCTAGTACAATGAAGTTTGCTATCCAGTGTGCTTCATGTGACTTGTCGTGGTCACCTAGTAATTCAACGGTCCTTACTAGTGTGTGATCCATGAGGGCACTTCTCTTCACATGACCCCTAGAGACAGAGCAATCTAGTGTTATAGTCATGTGCCTTATGTGTTTGTTTCTATGCTTGTTTGTTTGATGTATTGTTTTAACTTGTATTCTCTTAATGATTCATGTGTTTTTTGTGTCTTCATCATGTTCTCCATGTGTTTCACTATGTGTTCTCTATGTCTTATGTGTATGCTTTGTGTCAAGTGTGTATGCATCATGTATGACATGTATTATCTTTGTGTATGGGGTGTCTCTTGCATGTATTCCTATGTATTATTTTAGTACTCCATGTATGTGAATTATGTTGCAATGTCTTGCGTGTTTGAAAATCTCTTTTCTCATGTGTTTTCAACCTTAGAATCCTAAGCTTGGGGGATACTATAGTCCACAACTTAGCGGAATTATTTGGGCTTCTATGTTTTCATGTTTTAAATATGTCTTCTCCTTACTTTAGTGTGAGTTTGAATGTAAGTTTGTACCCACGCTAAAGTGGGGGCTAAATTTTTTGGAGTAAAATGTGTACACTAGCATTTTACACCTACTTTAACACCTGGGTGGACCTAAAATGTTTACCCTTGTTATCAAGACCTATTTAACACCTTTTTGAACATTAAATGATTAAATCTTGACCTTGATGAATAATCCCGGCAAAATAAAGTTAGGACTTGTCTAAGCCCACTTAAATGGACACTCTCCGGAGTTTGTGGGGATAAAGGACTAGTGCACCTAACGCCCTGGTCCCAGATTTTAGCCCTAGCTCTATTTTATGGTGTCGGCTTAGAACACCTCCTTAACTTTTACTTGTCAACCCCATTTGTTTTTATTTTTCGTTGGTGAGTGAGTATGCATAGATAAAGGAGTTTTATAATTCATTTTATCAATTAGATGGCAAGAGAAGAATTAGAATTGCTTACATGTTTAATCTCCTATGCTCAAGTGCTCTTCATGCTTGGAATTTCTATATGCTTGTGGATTTTGTGATGCTCATTTGCAGGTTTTGAAATAAGTTCAAGCTATCTTTATCTATCCCCTTATTGGTGCATGATCTTGAGTTATCTACTCCAACTAGGGTTTCATATCTTGTGGTAATCTTTATCACTTTCATTTATACTTTCATCATATATTGTTGATATTGCCTCTGCCCTCCTAGGGCATGCACTCTTGGATCACTAATCATTATTGTAGTGGAGTTGCAAACACTAACACATGGTTTGACTAAGACAAGCCCCTGAACACAACACAACCTTTTCCCTCTTTGCTTTTGTGCAAGTTGAAGATAGAGGTTTCTAAAGACAAGATCTGGGAAGAAGAAAGGGTTTGCAAGTACAGGTTTGGTGAAACTTAGAGATTCTATAAAACCCTAAATTAGGTCTAGGGCACCCAATGCACTAGTCTTTTGGTCCTCCTGAACTTGGATCTAGGTTCTGATCCGTCTCTTGACCTCTATTGTACTTTCTAATTTTCTATTTCAGTTTTTGACTATCGTATATTTGTCGATATTTGTCAATTAGGGTTTCATCCTTTACCCTAGTTTGCTTGGTTAGTTTTGGTTAGATTTGGTTGATTCTCCTCTATACAACAAAAGGGTAGAACCCCTGTAGTTTGGCTCTCCTTCATAGGTAGAAGCCAAGCTCGGTTTGTTTACTAATGTTTATGGAAGAGGGTTTGACCTAATTTAACCTCTTAGGCTAGATCTCTTTTTTCCACCTAAACAATGTCTTCCATCTTTGATGGGGAGGTTGGACATCATGAAGTAGATAATTTCGTTGAAGCTTAGGCAGTTCCAACAATTTCAGAGTAACATGGGAATGACCTTAAGGAGTGGGACCTTGTGAATGAGGTCAAACCTCTAGAGAAGGATGGTTCCTCTTTTTGAACTTAAGATTTAGAGTAATTGACTAAACCTATGCTAAGTATCACTAGGGAAAAGGTAGAGAGGGAAATTAAAATTAAAAAGGGAGGGGAGTGATACACCAAGATTTAGGGTGTTCAGTTGGAGCTGACATAACACAGTAATGATTTCAAAGGTTGGATAGACCAACATAAACTCATTTGTTCTCTATCAAAGGCCAAAATAGAATACTAGAACCTATAAAGGGATTGTTTTATCAACAAGATTAGTGAAAAGCATTCAAATAGACACAATGAAAGAGAAATGAGAGAGGCTGAATTAGTTGCTTATATTAATCATAGAGGCTAAATAGCCATTACAAAGATAGAAAAGATAAATATAGATCGAGGAGACACATAATGATAGCTTTCCCCTCATAGTTGAACTAAAATAAAGACAAAGAGGTCCAGAAGAGGACATAGTCGATCAGATTCATGTAATTTTGGGAAATATCATGAGGTCAAGATCAAGCATGAAACATTCTAGTCTGAATAAAGACCCAGCGACCAATCAACCTGTTACTTCTCAATCTGACTAGATGCTTCCCAGTTATCCCTACAAGGTAGCCATCATTGATCAATAGGATTTTCGGGCTAGCGGCCAACAGTATAGGAGATAGACTCTATAAATATCTCCTCTTCTTCTTTAGGCTCTACAGAACCAAGGGGGGTATTCCCTATTCAACATCTATGAAATGTGCTTATTAACTTAGTGGGATGTTGACACAAAGCAGATAAATCCTCTCTTATGCAGACCAAAACTATGAAATAAGTACAAAGGGGCTAGCTTTGGGCCTATGCTCAGTTGTGAATCAGAGGATTTTGGTCCTAAAACTACTTCTAAATGTCCTAAAGGTTTGTATTTGAAGTTTGAGTTTGTTTTTGTATTTGGATGTAAGACTGGGACTTTGGGTTGTAACCACAATACAAGACCGGATTGGTGCCTATCTCAGGGCTCGGAGTCAATAGACATACACATGTGAATGGTTACCATAAACATCTATCAATGACTGGATTTCAACAGGATTTATAGTGTCTACCTTATAGATACTTCCCAAAACTGAGTAGTTAGGTATCTCTGCTTACGAACATCCTTACTGCAATATATTCTTCCCAACACTTAACCCAAAACATTTAATCTACTCCTTGCGCAGAAGTACAAGACTAAGAATTCAACATAGCAAACCTATGTCCTAGAATCTTAAACACCCCTTAGATGTTTAGATTCAGAAGAAGAAAACATTCAGTTTGGAGACAAATAATAGAATACATGCAATGAAGCATTACTCATATAAAACAACATGAAACCAGAAAATTTATGCATAAAACATATATCATGTGATTCATAAACTCACAAGACACCCAAAACAGAGCCACCAATGAAGTTGTATCTTATCACAGCACCAAAATTTGTCTAGTTTTCAACAACAACAATGAGTAATATTGTTTGCATTTTATAGCAAGATTGTGTACTCAGCAATAATTACAGGGCAAAATTCAAAAAAAATCCGCTAGATACAGTGCACCACAAAAATGGCACCCAAAACATCAATGCAGTAGGTAGAAGGAGAGGCAAGGAGTGGTTGGACTCGAGCCCTGTGCCACCGTTTGGGGATTTTCACCACAAATTTGGTAGGTGACCTGTCATTCTGTTGATCATCCTTCTGCAATTCCGCCATCAATGCCAACCTACCCGTAGCCTTCTGAAATGCAGCAATCACGTGCCTCTAAAGCTTTTCTCGCTCAAAAGATAGCCACATATACAAAGAAAATTCCTCATTGCTTGAAAGTTTAAAATCAGCCGTCGATTTCCTTTCCATCGTTGAGATCTGCAGCCCTAAATCACTTTGAAAAGTCAGCAACCAATGAAATTGTGCCACGTAGGCACCCTATGCTTCCATCGATGACCTTTTCCTTTCTTATTTTGCCCTTTTTGCCTTTAAATCCCTTGTATATGCAAAAACAACTACATATACATACAACTGTATCCATACATGGCGCGGACCCCAAATTATTATAAAACAAATTGAAAACACCTTCAGGTTCCGCCTTGTATCTCCTTTTTGTATCTATCGCTTGGTATATTGCATATACAAATGCAATATACATGCCGTGGATTTCAAATTTTTATGAAACAAGTTGCAATCACCTTGAAATATGGCTTGTATCTTTTCATTTCACATTGGCTTGTATATTTGCATATACAAGCACTTTATACAGCCCACGGACCTCAAATTTTATCCACTGCATTTTATTTCTCCTTCGCGTCTGGGTTGCACCCCCTTTTCCTTGTATCAATGCCTTATATATCGCAAATATACAACGTGGATATATAAAACAAAACATACAATCTGGAACTAAAACCTTTATCAACCAGAATGTATAACTTTTTGAGTCTGGCTTGTATATTTGCGAATGCATATTTGATTGTATGTGCTAACATACAATTGCTAGAATATGTAATCGGTGGGCCCTACCTAATGTATCTCCTGCTTTGTATATTGCCGAATGTATATTTGAACATACAACTCAATATACATTGAACCCTGCGACTGCCCTTTGCATGTTTTGAACATACATTCCTCTTTGCATATGCATCAGCTATCGGGGAGACTTTAGACTTGGCTGCCGACGTGCATTGTCATGGCGATGAACCTTTTCACTGTAGCTAATGCATGTCACCCCCCTTTGTATATTTTTCTTGCACCTTTGCAATGTATATTTCCGTTGTATGTCTAAACATACAAACCCGATATACAAGCGAACCCGACATACAAATACAGAATATTCCCAGAATCCTGCAGAAGATTCCCCATTTGTATATGCAAACTCGGTATGCATACAAAGATGCATACAACCATTTTCTCACCTTTTTGAAGGCCGATTTGAACATTTTTGAGACCCGCCAATGTACATTCACACTTGTACATACAAGAAAAAAAACATGCGACAAATTTTGCTGTGGCATAGAGTAATCTTGGACTTGTCATCTTTCTCTCAAGCACGATAGGAAAAGGCGGTAAAGAAATGCATAAGGGACGGTCAACCAATGAGTTAAAAGACAAAGGTTGTAACTTGAACAACTGGGAACCCATCATAGGAGGTCAACTCAAAATTAAAAGATAAAGCGCAAGACCTTATGACTCAACATTTTTAGGGTTTGAATGAAAAAACCTACAAATGTTCAAGCTTAAAATCCTAATCCTAGTTGGGCACCAACACAACCAACTGAAATACATCTCTAACATATGCACATATATCTTTTTTGATCATACTATAGTAGTCATGGAAGAGAGAAGAGTGGTTAAGAAGAGAGAACCATCGCCCATGCTGTAATAAATCCATTATGTGTCCTTGGAGCATGCCCACATAACTCTGCCCATGAAATCTGCTAAAAAGAAGTGTTCCTCCCATGCCATGAGTATAAAGATTTAATGAAAATGAGGCTACCATAGCTTGGGGAGGCGAGGAATCCATCTTCTACTAGAAATTAGGCTCTGAAGTAGCATTAATGGTGATTAGGAGAGTCGTTGAGCAGTCCCATCGCGTTTTGAATAGTAGAAAATGCCCCTAGAAGGAAAAAAGGTCAGGCTTTGACATATCGGACTTCCTCCAATTAGGCCTGGAAAAGTGAAAGAGGAAACCCTATTAGAAATGAAAGCAACACTACTTCAATGGAAATCTGATTCGAGATAAATTTCAACAAACTTTAACTGTGTGTTATTAATGGAGATTGTAACAAAACATAAACCCACAATACAAAAATATACCAGAAGTAGAATGAAGCACATAACACAAGTGTTTAACGTGGAGAAAACCCTTTCGGCTAAAACACTCCACCAAGAAATTAGGCCAAGTTGTATTATCTTCACAAAAGGAGATTACAAAGACATTCACTTCCTCTATCCTCCAACCTTCACTCCGGCAGAACCTGGGTACTTGTAAACTGTTATTATTCCTCTCATATACTATGCTATGGTTTTTATATAATTTACACAACCTCAAGACATTAAATGACTTCTTACAAGCCCATAACAGTTGTCAAGAGTCAACAATACAACCTTGGGCATCCAAGGCCAAGAATAGGCTCTTACGGGGTCATAAATGTTGTCATACATGCATCCTACACTTGGGAAAAAGTGCCCATGCAAGCTTGAACACCTTGGGGCTAAAAATAGCCACTTACAACATCTTATGATGCATCATATGCTATTATTAGTGTCATAGAATCTCTTACACCCTCTTACAGCATCTATGACGTGTGTCATAACACTAAAAATAGATTATTCCTCCACATGTGCACCCCACTTTGACCAATTACCATTTACCATAGTAAATGACATCCTGTAACTATTGCCGGTAACTCCGGGACTTACCGTGCAGTAACTCTGTAATTACCATGGACAGTAAATAATTTCTACCACTGCCGGTGAAACTTGTACATCCCTTATGGGTAATTACAAATTACAAATAATAAATGGAATAAATACAATATTAGGATTTACAAGGTTAATGGCACCTTATCCCAATATTCTCCCACTTGACATTATACATTGTAAATCAACCCATAGGAAATCAAATGAAAAATAATCAGGCACTAGAAACAAGGCCCACGGCCTCTCTGCACCACACGAACTTCTTTGTGCTCACAGGCTTGGTCAATGAATCTGCAATGTTCTCCTAAGTGTCTATCTTCTTCAACTCAATCTCTTCATTTGCAACTAACTCTCAAACAAAGTGATACTGAACATCAACATGCTTAGTTCGAGCATGATACATGGGATTCTTAGCCAAACAAATAGCACTCTGGTTATCACAACCAATCTAAATATTCATGCAATCAAAACTAATACTTGTACACAGTCTCCTCAACCAAACTACCTCCTTAGAGACATGAGTTACAACCATATACTCTGCTTCTGTGGTGGACAAACCAATGGTGGGCTGCCTCTTACTCATCCAACTCACTGCACCTCCAAATAGAGTAAACACATAGCCACTAGTGGACCTTCGACTATCCAAGTCACCTGCCCAATCTGCATCAACAAAACCCTGTATGTCCAAAGACTTATCAATACCAAAATAAACCAAACAATGATCAAGAGTACCTGCAAGATATTTAAACACCCTCTTCGCATAGTTCCAATGCTGTCTACCAGGGTTAGACATAAATCTGCTCAAAACTCTCACTGCTTGGGCAATATCTGGTCTAGTGCAAACCATTGCATACATCAAACTCCCTACAGCACTAGCATATGGCACATTAGACATATCCTCAAGATCATTCTCAGTCTTTGGACACATATCTAATGAAATCTTAGTACCAATGGGTAAAGGAACTCTAACTGGATTACAGTCTTGCTAACTAAACCTCTGCAAAATAGTATTCACATACTTACTTTGTGACAACCAAAGCTTTCTATTAACTCTGTCCCTCCTGATCTCCATTCCCAAAATATACCTTGCAGCACCAAGATCCTTCATCTCAAATGCACTTGAAAGTTGGGCTTTAAGCTCACTGACCATACCCTTAGTATTGCTAAAAAACATGTCATCAACATACAAAGTAATAACTAGTATAGAATCATCAACACAATGAATGTAAACACAATAGTCCTCCTCACTTCTAACAAAACCCAATTTCAAAACAAATGAATCAAACTTTTGATACCACATTCTGGGGGACTGTTTCAAACCATAAAGAGACCTCTTTAACCTATAAACCTAATGTTCTTTTCCTTTTACCTCAAAACCTGTAGGTTGTTGCATATAAATTTCTTCTTCAAGATCTCCATGCAAGAATGCAGTCTTAACATCCATTTGCTCAATCTCCCAATCATAAGCTGCAGCAATGGATAAGAAAAATCTAATAGAAGTCAAACAATTTAGCAACAGGAGAGAATATCTCACCAAAATCAACTCCCTCTCTCTGGGAGTAGCCCTTGGCTACCAATCTAGCCTTGTACTTCTCCAATGACCCGTCTGCTCCAAACTTCTTCTTGAAGACCCACTTACATCCTATGGCCTTTCTTCCTTTGGGTAAACGAAAAAGATCCCAGGTGTTATTAGAGTCCAAAGCCATCATCTCCTCCTACATGGCTAGCTGCCAAGACTCACTATCATCTGTAGAAATAGCTTCCCTGTAGGATCTAGGTTCATCGTTAGTACTCAATAAAGAATATACACAACAGAAATCTGGTGGGCTATACCTGCCAACTAGATTTTGTTGTCTTGTGGATCTCCTCAAGGGTGGAGTAAGAGACTCTACTCGTTCTTCTGCATGATCATTTGTACCAACTTCTTCTGTCACAACAAATTCATCTTCATCAAAACTACTTGAATCTTCTTCTTCTTCTTCACCCCCTACTCCATCATTTTGTTCTTCGTGAGGTGCATCTTGCTGCTCTAAATCAAAGTGCACCTTCTTTACCTTTTCATCTTTTTCTTTTGGCTGCTCAGGTTCAGAAATAGCTCTAAGTTCCCTAAAAATAGCATCACTAGAAAAGATAATCTTGCGGGTTAGTGGATTCCAAAGCTTATAACCTTTTACATTATCACCATATCCAATGAATGTACACTTTTCAACTTTTGGATCCAAATTAGATTGCTTTTCCTTAGGCACATGAACAAAAGCCTCACAACCAAAAACCCTTAAATGTGAAATAGAAGGTTTCTTACCTGTCCACACTTCATAAGGTGTCGAATCAAGAGCCTTACAAGGAGATCTATTTATTAAGTAGCAAGCAGTACACACAGCTTCTGCCCAAAAGCATTTATCCAACTGTGCATCACTAAGCATACTTTTGGCCCTTTCCATAATTGTTCGGTTCATCCTTTTTGCAACATCATTCTACTATGGTGTATACGGAGTTGTCCTTTGTCTGATTATACCTACATGCTTGCAAAACTCATCAAATTCCTTAGAGCAATATTCCCCTCCATTGTCAGATCTTAATATTTTTATCTTTAAACCTGATTGGTTCTGTACTAAGACTTTGAATTCCTTAAAAATAGTGAAAACTTTAGATTTATGCTTCATAAAATAAATCCATGTAAATCTAGATACATCATCAATGAAGGTTACAAAATAATGAGATTTTTTGATAGATTCATTATCCACAGGTCCAAACACATCCGTATGAATAATTTCTAACTTCTCTTTTGCTCTATTGCTTCCTGAAGGAAATGATTTTCTATTTTGTTTATCAAACACACAATGCTCATAGAAATCAAAGTGCTCATTAGAATAGGAGAAACCATCCAACAATTCTTTATTCTTAATAGTTTTCAATACATTATTGCTTGTGTGGCCCAATCTACGGTGCCACAACATACATGTATTTTTAGTAGTGGCCTCAGATACATAGGAGGCATTACAAACTATAGTGGCTTCAAGCTTAAACAATTTCCTAAATCTCTTCCCTTTCGCTACCACCAAGTTCCCTCTCACCAATCTGCAGCCATGCTTGTCAAATGTTACATGCATTCCCAAATCATTCAACTTCAAAACTGAAATCAGATTTCTAGCTAATCTAGGAACATACAAAACACTAGGGAGGGTTTTAATCCTCCCATCACTGAAACACAACAATACCTTTCCTTTCCCAACAATCAGATATGTAGAGTTGTCACCAAGGTAGATATTACCTCCATCATATTCTTCATATGAGGAGAACCATTCCTTATGCAGGGTCATATGAAATGAGCATCCTAAGTCAATCAACCAGTGATCATTAGAAACAAGATTACATGCAGAAAGTAAAAATTCTTCACCTGCATTCGAGGACTTATCCGAAGCACTCTCCCACTGTTTCTTGGGATTTCTGCACTCCTTCTTCACATGTCCTCTTTTACCGCAGTTCCAACACTTAACTCTATTCTTTTTACCAGGAGTCAGACCGGCCCTTGGACTTGTCCTTAGTCCCTTTCTGATCTCTTTTAGGTCCTCTTTCCTTAGACCTTCCCCTGACATTGAGAGCATCCCCTGAACTATCTAAACTCTTCTTCCTCAATTCCTGTGATAGTAGCACTGAAACAAGAGCATCCAACTTTGGATCCATGAGGTTAGCAGTGATAGCAAGGATAACATTCTCCCAAGACTCAAGTAAAGAACAAAGAAGTAAGATACATTTATCTTCCTCACTAACCTCAACATCTACTGAATCAAACTGACTCACTAACAAATTAAAAGAATTTAAATGCTCTGCAACTGATTCACCTTCTCGCATTTTCATGGAAAACAATTTTCTTTTTAAATAAAGTTTATTTACCATACTCTTGGCTTGATAGATCTCACCCAACCATTTCCACAACTTGTATGCAGTCTCTTCCTTTGCGACATTCAATAGGACAGAGTCTGAAAGACACAACTGAATGGTTACCCATGCCTTCTTATCTAGTCTATCCCACTCATCTTGAGAGACATCGTCAGGTTTCTTCTCTTTTTGGATAGCCAACCATTGGTTTCTTTCTTCCAACAAATCTTCCATTTTTAGCTTCCACGACTCATACCCCATTCCGTTGAACTTCTCAATGTCCATTCGAGAGGTTGATGCAATGGTGGATGTGGCCATAATAACAACACAAGATCTGCAAAACAAATGCAACTAAATCTCCCACTGCAGCTACAGCTTCCACACTACCACCCAAGAGTCAAAGCTGGCTAGGCTCTTATACCAAATGTTAGAAATGAAAGAAACACTACTTCAATGGAAATCTGATTTGAGATAAATTTCAACAAACTTTAACCGTGTGTTATTAATGGAGATTGTAACAAACATAAACCCACAATACAGAAATATACCAGAAGCAGAATGAAGCACATAACACAAGTGTGTAACATGGAGAAAACCCTTTCAGGTAAAATACTCCACCAAGAAAAGAGGCCAAGTTGTATTATCTTCACAAAAGGAGATTACAAATACATTCACTTCCTTTGTCCTCCAACCTTCACTCTGGCAAAACTTGGGTACCTGTAAACTGTTATTATTCCTCTCATCTACTATGCTATGGTTTTTATAGAATTTACACAACCTTAAGACATTAAATGACTTCTTACAAGCCCATAATACTTGTCAAGAGTCAACAATACAACCTTGGGCATCCATGGCCAAGAATAGGCTCTTACGGGGTCATAAATGCTGTCATACATGCATCCTACACTTGGGAAAAAGTACCCATGCAAGATTGAATGCCTTGGGGCTAAAAATAGCCACTTACAACATCTTGTGACGCATCATATGCTATTATTAGTGTCATAGATTCTTATGACAACTTACAGTTGTCATAGATTCTTATGACAACTTACAATTGTCATAGAATCTCTTACACCCTCTTACAGCATCTATGACGTGCGTCATAACACTAAAAATAGATTATTCCTCCACATGTGCACCCCACTTTGACCAATTACCATTTACCATAGTAAATGACATCCTGTAACTATCGCCGGTAACTCTGGGACTTATCGTGCAGTAACTCCGTAATTACCGTGGACAGTAAATAATTTTTACCACTATCGGTGAAACTTGTACATCCCTTATGGGTAATTACAAATTACAAATAATAAATGGAATAAATACAATATTGGGATTTATAAGGTTAATAGCACCTTATCCCAACAAACCCCAGCCTCCAAAGTCTGACAGAAGAGAAATCATCAGGCTTCGGGGGTCGGACCTTCACCATTGCATTGTTCTTTGGAAAGAAGAAGAACTTGACCTCTGCCTTTGCAACACTTAGCTGATTTGAGACATTGGCAGAGATCGGGTCTCAGGCCTTCTACCTTATTGCTTGCTAAAAGGAGGAAGGAGAAAACCCTGAAGTCTAACACTCTGACATACAAAGGGAAATTACAATCAGTGGACTTCAAGCCTTGGACCCTCGATCCTACGCCTTCCCAAACAAAGTAGAAGAGAGAAAGTCTAAGCTTTGCAAATTTGAAGACTTAGCCACTTTTAAAAAGGTTCAATAGAGTTTGGGGTTCGGGCCTTCGGCCTTCCACCTTCCAAAATAAAGGAAGAGGGAAGAAGAAAGGTTTGAGCACCGAAGTCTGAAACACTTAGAATTATTTGAGAAGGTTCGACAGAAATCAGTCTTTGAGCCTTCCATCTTATGCCTTCCTTGGTAAAAGATAAATCTAAATGACGTCACAGCCACTTGGTAGCTTCCCATTGTTTCATGGCTATAGACAAAGCTTCATTGAAATGCTCCACTGAATAGCGGAAGAGTCACAAAGTAGACCATGTGGCACCCATTGGGTCGCTTAGATGATCTGCTGTTGAACCTTGCCACATGTCTTATTCCCATGGTTCCACAAGCCTATTGTGGGTCCACCCAAAAGGCTCAGCAGAATGGCAGAATAGCTTAGAAGGAATTAACACCCATCGGGGGTCGATCATTGGGCCATCCATCTTCTGCCTTCCATGAGAAAATGGAGAGGGAAGAAGAAAAGTTTGACATCTGATTCCCCAAAACACTTAGAGAAATTTCAAAAGAAGAGGGGAGAGTTCGAAACAGAGTAGGATGACAAGATAAAAGGGAGAACTCCAAACTCTGAACCTCTGAAAAGGTTAAAAACACAAGGAAAACTCAAGATTTTTGGACTTAGTTGATTTTGGGATTTTTTTTCTCTTGCATTTCAAAAGAGTGAAAACACTAGGATTTCATGGATCCTTAAGCTATTTGGCTAGAAGGCAAAATAGGATAACATTTTGGTGACTATGCAAGGGTGTTTTCCTGCTAAACATTGGGATCTAGAGGCCTTACCAATCCATTGGGCACAGAGTCAAAGGGCACAGCAACAAGAATAGGGGTTGGCTAGACCAAAATACAACTGAACACTACCTCTGGGAAATAAGACAAAGCAAAACAAATGATGCAGGAGCATCCCTGGTTCAAGAGCAATCTTACATCAACCAAAAAATATTTGCATTTCAGTTTGTAGTTCAATTTGTTTCTTTTCAGTTCAGTTCAGTCAGAAGAAGATTCTATATTTTGGTCCAGTAGCATTTGCAGATCTTGTGGAGCTAGACTTAGCATCTACATTCATTCATTAACATCATATCCAGAATTCAGAGATCCGCATGTCAATACCAAAAAGATATTGCTATCAGAAGTTGACCGTTTCTCATAACAGAGCATCCTGATATTCACTGGCAACTAGTTGAAGAAGAAACTTGCGGAAGTATTTTTTAATCCTTGGAGCCTAATGACACATCATTCAATGATATTTGGTTTGTGTCCGACCTTCCCAGGAGATTTGCACTTCAATCCATTCATTTACTAGAAGTGTGCTAAGCATTTAGGTTCGACCTATCTGTGTGTACACGTTACACCTCTTCTTTGGAGTTTGTGATCTTCCTTGGCCAACATGGAGGAATCTAATGGTCCGGAGATGATATATATTGATGTAATAGATCCTTAGGAAAGTAGTTAGCAATTGATTCATATTTATTAGTTTAGAATTTTGTACGAAGGGAGCTTCAAAGCTTTATCTGGCGCATGTATGTAATCAGGCCTGTGAGCCCTAATTGTAAGCCCACATGTTGCCGGCTAATCTCTATTGGAACTCTATGACATATTGGATGACTGAATCTGTAATTGCTTTATTTCATTGAGTTGTTTCCATTGTGTTGATTCTTGCTACACGGTTTGGATAGTTCATTCTATGAACCCTCCTACCGTGACTGCACCAAGTGGTATAAGAGCAAAAGTTTGAATCTTTGGAGTGAATTAAGCGAAGTTGGCGAGGAAATTCCATAAGATCTTGTTGTGGACAGATTGCCGAATTGAGGCAGGCTACTTGTGTTGCAACCGATCGCCGATTGTGAGGCAATTGTCACCTTGTAGCCCGATCGCTGAACCTGAGGTAGTTTACACTTGATCCTAGGAAGAATGCCGCTGAGGAGAGTTGCTGCTGTTGGAACAATGGCTAGTAGAATAGATGAGATGATGCAAATGATGAAAACCATGCAAATTCATTTGGATGTTGTTGAAGAAGATAGGCGAAGAGGATTGACACTGAGACCTAATGTTGAAAGCGATGAGGAAGAAGAATTTCAATCTGTTGAACATACTAGTGAAACCCTAGGAGGTGATGAAGAAGAAGAATCAGACCAAGTGAAGATGTTGTGAGCTATTTCAAAGATTGGAAAGAGACCTAGAGTAGATGTGCCGAACTATACTGGTAATTTGAATCCTGAAGAACTGATTGACTAGATAAATGACATGGAAGAATATTTTGAATATGAGGAAATTGAAGATCTGGATAAGGTGAAATTTGCAAAGATAAAGTTGAAAGGACATGTTGCTATATGGTGGAAAGAAGTTCAGTTGGAAAGAAACAGAAGAGGAAAAGAAAAGATTACAAAATGGGATAGGATGGTGACAAAGTTGAAGAATCAGTTTATACCTGCTGACTATGAGTTGGAGTTGTTGAAAAGATTGCAAAACCTGAGGTAGAAGGAGAAATCTGTGAAGTACACTAAAGAATTTCATAAAATGATCATAAGGACAGGACATAGTGAAGTAAGCAAGGAGAAAGTGGCTAGATACATCAATGGATTGAGATTGAACATTCAAGAGGAACTAAGCTTGGTAAGGATGACATCTATGGAAGAAGCATATTAGTTTCCCCTGAAAGTTGAAGGGAAGCTAAATAAAAGACATGATCAGAGACACAGAGGAAGAGGAGGTAAATTTCAGAGAGGTACGACTTATTCTGGAGGAAACAAATCACATCTGGAGCAGAACAAGTTTGACAACCCATTTAAGAAGGAGGATAGAGATACTATTTCTTACCGGAGAGATGACATAAATTTTTACCGGAGAGGAAACCCTAGTGCATACCAGAATGAAGAATACATAAGAGAAGGAAGAGGATTGGATAAGAGAACATTCAGAGGTACTTGTTTCAAGTGTGGAGGTGAAGGACATAGAGCATTTAAATGTAATCAAGGTAGTACAAGTAAGAGGACAAAAAATAGCGGAAGAGCAGCCTATGTTGAAGAACCTGTTGAACTAGATGGCCCCTGTTCTGTTGGTAAACCAGAGAAAGGAGAATCATTGGTGATGAAGAGAGCACTATTTAAAGCAGAGACAAATGAGGAATCACCGTAGAGGAAGAGTCTATTCAGAACAAGATGCAAATTAGGAGGTAAGTGTTGTAAAGTTGTGATTGATAGTGGTAGTTCAGATAACCTAGTTTCAAAGGAGATGGTGACTAAGCTGAAGTTGGAAAGATTGAAACACCCTAATCCATATCAGATATCATGGATTTAGGATGATGATAAGGTACTGGTGAGTGAACAATGTTTGGTGAAATTTCATATTGGATCTTATCATGATGAAGTCTTATGTGATATTATGCCTATGGATGTATGTCATATCTTGTTGGGTAGACCTTGGCAGTATGATAGAAAAGCTATACATGATGGGATAAAGAATACATACACTATAACAATAAATGGGAAAAGAATTACTTTGACTCCTTTAGAAGATGATCCTAAGGATGTAGTATGTGAAAATGGTAGAATCTGTTTGGTAGATGGAAGGAATTTTCTGAATAGTTTGAGACATGAGAAAATGTGTTATTCCTTGATTCCTAAGAAACCTAAAGCATTGAAAAAAAATACATCATATCAGATAATGTGCCTGATGGATTGTCACCTATAAGGAGTATTAGTCATCACATGGATCTTATACCTGGAGTAAGTTTGCTTAACAAAGCAGCACACCGGATGACATCGGTAAAGAATGAAGAATTGAATAGACAAATACAAGAGTTGTTGAGGAAAGGTTTGATTAGAGAAAGCTTGAGTCCTTGTGCAGTACCTGTTGTGTTGGCACCTAAGAAAGATGGAGAATGGAGAATGTGTACTGATTCTAGAACAAATAAACAAGATCACAGTTAAGTATAGATTTCCTTTACCTAGGATGGATGATATCATGGATTGTTTGAGTGGAGCAAGATATTTCACAAAGATAGATTTGAAGAGTGGATACCATCAAATTAGAATTAGAGAAGGTGATGAATGGAAGATTGCTTTTAAGACAAATGAAGGATTGTATGAGTGGTTGGTGATGACCTTTGGATTGACAAATGCACTGAGTACTTTCATGAGGTTAATGAATGAAGTCTTGAAGAAATTCTTGGGTAAGTTTGTGATTGTATACTTGGATGATATTCTAATTTTTAGTAAAACAAAAGAGGAACATTTGTGGCATATTAGACAAGTTTTGCAGAGATTGAGAGAAGAGAAATTGCTGATAAACATTAAGAAGTATAGTTTCATGAAGGAAGAGTTAGTATATTTGGGATTTGTGATTTCTGCGGAAGGATTGAAGATGGACCCTTAGAAAGTGAAAGCAATTGTTGAATGGCCTACACCGAAGAGCATTGGAGAGGTTAGATCATTTCATGGATTGGTTATTTTCTACCGGAAGTTCATCAAAAATTTTAGTTCAGTTTGTAACCCTATGATAGAGACAATGAGAGGTGACATAAAAGACTTTAAGTGGACATCAGGAGTAGATAAAAGTTTTGAGTTATTGAAGCAAAAAGTGACAGAGCAACCTATTTTGGCATTACTGAATTTAAATAAGGTATTTCAAGTTGATGTGATGCAAGTGGAAGTGCCATTGGAGTAGTGTTAAGTCAAGAAGGTAGACCTGTAGCATATTTCAATGAGAAGTTGAATGACGCAAGGAGAAGATATTTAGTCTATGATTAAGATTTCTATGCCATAGTTCAAGCCTTGAAGAAGTGGAGACATTACTTGTTACCTAAGGAGTTTGTGTTGTATACAGATCATCAAGCTTTGCAATATTTGAACAGTCAAGGTAAGTTGAATCAAAGACATATGAGATGGGTAGAGTTCATGCAGAGTGATACTTTTGTGTTCAAGCATAGAAGTGAAAAATCAAACAAAGTTACTAATGCATTGAGTAGGAGAAGAAACTTGCTGACAGAGATGAGAGTTGAGGTGTTGGGTTTTGATGAATTGAAGAACATGTATGAGGGAGACACTGATTTTGTAGAACCTTGGAAAGCATGTAAGGAACCTGTTGTGATAGATAGGAGTAAGTGGTTGGACTATTTCATTCAAGAAGATATGTTGTTCAAGGGAAGTCAGTTGTGTTGCAAGTATGGGCCTAACTGGTGTTGTCATTGATGTCAACATACTCCTGTTGCATTGATGCCAAGGATTGGATGAGCTATGTGCTGAGGATATTGAGAAAATTAGTCCTATCAGAAACATAGAAGAATAGTGAAGACAGTGAAGCTCTATGAAGTGAAGATCCCAACTAAGATGAAGATTAGAGAATGCACATCAAAGGGTTTGTAGCTATGTGTCTAAAGAGATCCAGTCAAGATTTGAGAGATCCGCATAAAGATTTGGAGAAGTTATGGCCATATGAGTAAAAATGGTTCTGGTAGATGTTTAGAGGTGACAGAGTGATACAAATAGGTTCGGTGAGATTTGAAAATGCAATATCTTGTTCTATGGATTTGGTGGAGAGTTTAGAAAGCCAATGTGAATTGACAACTCAATTGGTTGATGGTCTGGAGGTCTGCAATCATTTATTCTAATATGACAGCGATGATAGAATGTGTTCTTGAAGTTCTGGATGAAGATGCAAATGATTTCAGTAAGCAAAAGTGGTGTGGATGTTCTTGGTGATTCAGGTAAGCTTGTGGGGCTCTCTAGATTGTGTCCAGTTCATGTTGGTGGTCCACATTGAAGAATGAGCTCGTAATTGAAGATTTACTCTTAGGTGATGGTGTTCTTCCTAATCATGGCCAATCAAATGTTTTACACATCTTACAGATGATCTTGGAGACGTTCTGCAAAGCATGGCATGTTCCTCGAAGAAGATTGAAGTCCCTAATATGTGTGGCTGACAGTGTGGTGTTTCGCATGAAGTCTTTAGTAATGAGTCAAGTTGTACTTGTGTAATTGCTCTGTAATGAAATAAAGTATGTATTGTGCCGACTTTGATGATTATCCCAAAGTCGATGTCTTGTATAAATAAGATTTGTGAAGTCATTTCAAAGTACTGGTGTGGAGATGAGAAAGTGATAGAGAGGAGAAGAGTGAAAAGTAGAGCAGAAGTGTTGAGCTTAAATGGAACCGACTCAAGCATGGTGAAGATGCTAATCTCTAGTTCAAGTATGTAATATTTATTATTTTGTAGATAGTGTGTCTCCTATAGGTAGTGGGCCTCTTGTGAGTAGGGTGCTCGGGCAGTGAGCACTAATTGGCAAGTGTCATTTTGTTCTTCTTATTCTTTTAACAGAGAATACAATCTTGGGTTAGTCACCCCATGGTTTTTCCCTTAACCGGGTTTTCCATGTTAAAATCTTGGTGTCATATGTGTTAATGTGTTTCTGCTCTTGAATTATTGCATTTTGCTTCCATGATTAAATTATTATTATGCTGTTGAAATACAAGAAGGATTTAAGTGTTTAAAGAAAAGAAAGTTTTGAGACAACTGATTCACCCCCCTCCTCTCAGTTGTCTGTCTTAAATCAACAATTGGTATCAGAGCGATGTTCCTCTAGAAGATCTTAATCAATTGAGGAGATCCAGGATGTCTTCCTACAAGAAGGATAGTCTGAGGTTTGATGGAACTAATTACACTCTTTGGAAAAGCCTCATGGAATGTCACTTGCAATGTATGGGAATGCAATATTGGACCATAACTTCAAAGAAGTATGTTCCTCCAAAGAATGGTCTGGCAACTGTAGATGAAATCAAATATGTTGAAGATAATCTTTGAGCTAAAGAAGCCTTGCTAAGTGCCTTATATAATTCAGAGCTGACAAATGTTATAGATTTAAAAACTGCATATGAGATTTGGGAAAAATTGGAACTTCTACATGAAGGAGACAAATATGTTAAGTGTGCCAAGCAACAAAGTCTGAAAAGAAAATTTGAAAACTTGAAGATGAATGAAGATGAGAATATCACTACATTTATGCCAAAAGTAAATGCGCTTGTTTGTGGCATTAGGTGTGCTGGTGAAATCTTGGATGAAGATGAGATTGTTGCCAAAGTTCTCAGATCCCTACCTCCAGCTTACAAACACAAGGTTGTTATTGAAGAATTCAGATCTTTATCAAATATCACAAGAGATCAATTGGTTGGAAAACTAGCTGCATTTGAATTGGCTGAGTTTGGAGATGCCCCCCCAAGACTGAATCTACATTCAAAGCTAGTGCCTCTATAAAAGGAAAACAAAGGTATGATCCAGGAGAGAACTCCTCAAAGAAACTATCATGGTATGAAAATGCAAGAAAATATCTGGAAGAAGATGAAGCAGAAGCTGCTCAACTTGAAGCCCTTATTACAAAAAGACTACCAAGAGGATCTGGTAAGTATGAAGGAAAATTGCCCTTCAAATGTTTCAACTGCAACAAGATTGGTCATTTTACCTGAAGGTGTCTAGAAAGATTTTCAAGGACTAATCCTAATAGATCAAGATTTCAAAAGAAATGTTACTATGTTCATGAAGATGATGATGATGATGAAGGAGTAATAGATGATGAATCTGAGACAGGAAACAAATCTGGAAGTGACTAGGTGTTTATTGCCATCAAGGAAGAAGATCCAATGCCCATTGAATCTGTCAATCATAAAATGGTAGAAAGAGCTCTGGCTACCTAGGTTGAAGAAAAGGATGACTGAGTCATTGACAGTGGATGCTCCCACCATATGACTGGTGACAAAAATAAATTCATAGATCTAGAAAGATATGAAGGAGGAATTGTAAAATTTGGTGATAATTCTACTAGCAGAATCAAAGGCAGAGGAACTATTTCTTTTGATAGAAAGAACAAAACCAGTGATGTACTATGTGTTGAAGGTCTAAAGCACAATCTTCTCAGTGTTGGGTAGTTGGTTGACAAAGGCTATGATCTCCGATTCAAAAATGGAAAATGTAAGATCTTTGAAAGTTCTGGAACAAAGGTTGCATCCCGTACTCAAACAAAAGGTAACATCTTCCACTTGGTTGGTACTGGAAAAAGTTGTTTATTTGTTCAAATTGATCAGAGTTGGTTGTGACATAGGAGAATGTGTCATGTGAATTTTTATAATATCATCAAGATAAGCAACACTCAAGCTATAAGAGATCTTCCAAGACTGGTGAAACCTACTAACAGTTTGTGCACAGAATGTCAGTTGGGTAAGCAGAGTAAAGTCTCATTCAAAAGTAAGGAACAATCTTCTACCAGATTGTTGGACTTAGTACATACTGATCTATCTGGACCGACAAGAATCAGGAGTTTGCAAGGTGATAGATATTTCATGTTACTAATTGATGATCATTCCCAGATGATGTGGGTGACTTTCCTAAAAGAGAAATCTGAAGCTCTTGAGAAATTCAAAATATTCAAGGCTATGGTAGAAAATGAAACCCGGTTAAACATAAAGTGTCTTAGGTCTGATAGAGATGGAGAATTCATTTCCGGAGAGTTCATAGAGTTCTGTGAGAAACATGGGATAAAAAAATAGTTATCTGCTTCAAGGACTCCACAGCAGAATGGAGTAGTGGAGAGAAAGAACCGAACCATCTAGGAAGCATCTAGAACCATGATGATGAAAGCAAATGTTCCTCAGATCTACTGGAGAGAAGCTGTAAGCACTGCTGTCTATACTCTTAATCGAGTACAAATCAGAAGCAATACTGGTAAGACCCCTTATGAACTCTGGTTTGGCATCACTCCCACTGTAAATTATTTCAGAGTTTTTGGTAGTAAATGTTATATTAAAAGAGATGAAGACCTTTTCAAATTTTATGCTAGAAGTGATGAAGGAATATTCTTGGGTTATTCTACTCAAAGCAAAGCATACCAATGTTATAACAAGAGATTGAGAAAGATTATAGAAAGTACAAATGTGAAGGTTGATGAAGGCATTGAAAAACCCTCAAGGTTTTATGAATACGAAGAAGATGATCAGAATGATGTTTTGGTCCAAGAGGTTCAAGCCCCTTTTGAAACTCAGATCCAAACTAATCTGGAGAATCCTGAAATACAGGAAGAAGAGATAAGTTTGAATGAACCTGTTCAAGAAATAGAAGTGTAAGAAAATCCCAAAACTCCTAGATATGTAAGACTGAATCATTTTGAAGACTAGATCATAGGTGATAAAAGAAAATGTGTTCAAACAAGAAGAAAGATTACTCAAGACTCAGAAAAGTATTGTCTAATTTCAAAGATTGAACCAAAAATAGTGAGTGAAGCATGCAATGATGAAAATTGGACTAAAGCAATGAAGGAAGAGTTGATGCAGATTGAGAAAAATCACACTTGGGATCTTGTTCCTAGACCTAGAAACAAAAATGTGATTTGAACCAAATGGGTCTTCTAGAATAAACTGAATGAAGATGGTGAAGTAGTCAGAAATAAAGCCAGATTGGTCTACAAGGGTTACTCTCAAGTAGAAGGAGTTGATTTTGAAGAAACTTTTGCTTTGGTGGCAAGAATTGAAGTAGTCAGATTATTTCTTGCCTTTGCTGCCTTCAAGGATTTCAAAGTATATCAGATGGATGTCAAGTCTGCCTTCCTAAATGGTGACTTGGAAGAAGAAGTATATTAAGCAACTAGAGGGATTTCAATTGTCTGATCATGGTGATATGGTCTACAAGTTGAAGAAAGCACTGTATAGACTCAAACAAGTCCCAAGAGCCTGGTATGAAAGACTGGATAAACATCTTTTGAAGATTGGTTTCAACAAAGGTATTGCTAACAGTACTTGTACTTCAAAATTGATCATGAAAATATCTTGATTGTTGAAGTATTTGTTGATGATATCATCTTTGGAGGAAGAGATAGTATGTGCAAGACTTTTGCAAATCAAATGAAAAGTGAATTTGAGATGTCTATGTTTGGAGAAATGAATTTCTTCTTGGGTTTGCAAATCACTCAAACAAAGAAAGGAATCTTCATTTCACAAACCAAATATGTGAAAGAATTGTTAAAGAAATTTGGAATGGAAGATTCAAAAGCAATGAATACTCCCATGGCAACCGGATGTAAACTAAGCAAAGATGATGAATCTCCTAAGGCTGATCAGAAAAAGTATAGGTCAATGATTGGAGGACTACTATATCTTACTCAAACTAGACCTGACATTATGAATGTTGTTGGTCTTGTTGCCAGATTCCAAGTTGATCCTAGAGATTCTCATGTCATGGCAATCAAGAGAATTCTCAAATATCTAAAGGGATCAATTAAATATGGCTTATGGTATCCTAGGGATCATGATTTCTCTCTTCATGCATATACAGATGTGGATTGGGTAGGAGATGTGGATGACTAGAAGAGTACCAGTGGTGGTGCATTCTTTTTGGGGAAAATATTGGTTTCTTGGTTGAGCAAGAAACAAAAGGCAATATCTCTATCCACTGCAGAAGCAGAATATATTGCAACAGCAGGTAATTGCACTCAAGTATTGTGGATGAAGCAAATGCTAAGAGACATTAGAGTGGAGTATGAGAAACCCATCACAATCTTCTGTGATAACTCAAGTGCAATAAATATATCAAAAAATCTGGTGTTGCATTCAAAGACAAAACACATATCCATCAAGTTTCACTTTTTGAGAGAGCACGTGAACAAGAATGAAGTCAGATTGGAGTTTGTTCCCTCTAAGGATTAGATTGCAGACATCTTTACTAAACCTCTACCTAAGGACTCTTTTGAGTATCTCAGGGAGAAGTTAGGGGTTATTACCCCTCTGGTTCTGAATTAAGGTGCACTAATGTGCATCAGTCCGGTGGATCTCACAGTCATATCTTATGATCCGGATTGATGATAGGAAGCTACTACTTAGGGGGAGCAGTCTGTATAATTCTGATTGATGCAAGTATGTGCCCTTTGCCATTGATGTCAAAGGGGGAGAGAAGACATATGAAAAACAAAAGTGGTTGCTAATCAAAGGGGGAGCTATGTCAGTCAGTGAGGAAAACTTCTTGTCTTGATGGTTAAAACAGTTTTTCACATCATATGTTGCCATCAATGACAAAAGGGGAGATTGTTGCAAGTATGGGCCTAATCGGTGTTGTCATTGATGTCAACATACTCCCGTTGCATTGATGTCAAGGATTGGATGAGCTGTGTGCTAAGGATATTGAGAAAATTAGTCCTATCAGAAACAGAGAAGAATAGTGAAGATAGTGAAGCTCTATGAAGTGAAGATCCCAACTAAGATGAAGATCAGAGAATGCACATCAAAGGGTTTGTAGATATGTGTCTAAAGATGATCAAGTCAAGATTTAAGAGATCCACATAAAGATTTGGAGAAGTTATGGCCATATGAGTAAAACTAGTTCTGGCAGATGTTCAGAGGTGATAGAGTGATACAAATAGGTCCGGTGAGATCCGGAAATGCAATATCTTGTTCTATAGATTTGGTGGAGTGTTTAGAAAGCTAATGTGAATTGACAACTCAATTGGTTCATGGTCTAGAGGTCCGTAATCATTTATTCTAATATGACAGTGATGACAGAATGTGTTCTTGAAGTTCCAGATGAAAATGCGAATGATTTCAGTAAGCAGAAGTGGTGTGGATGTTCTTGGTGATTCAGGCAAGCTTGTGGGGGTCTCTAGATTGTGTCCAGTTCATGTTGGTGGTCCACATTGAAGAATGAGCTTGTAATTGAAGATTTACTCTAGGGTGATTATGTTCTTCCTAATCATGGTCGATCGGATGTTTTACACATCTTGCAGATGATCTTGGAGATGTTCTGTGAAGCATGGCATGTTCCTCAAAGAAGATTGAGGTCCCTAATATGTGTGGCCGACAGTGTGGTGTTTTGCATGAAGTCTTTAGTAATAAGTCAAGTTGTACTTATGTAATTTCTCTGTAATAAAATAAAGTATGTATTGTGCCGACTTTGATGATTATCCCAAAGTCAATGTCTTGTATAAATAAGATTTGTGAAGTCATTTCAAAGTACCAGTGTGGAGATGAGAAAGTGATAGAGAGGAGAAGAGTGAAAAGCAAAGAAGAAGTGTTGAGCTTAAATGGAACTGACTCAAGCATGGTGAAGATGCTAATCTCCAGTTCAAGTATGTAATATTTATTATTCTGTAGACAATGTATCCCCTGTAGGCAGTGGGCCTCTTGTGAGCAGTGTGCTCGGGCAGTGAGCCCTAATTGGCAAGTGCCATTTTTTTCTTCTTATTCTTTTAACAGAGAATACAATCTTGGGTTAGTCACCCCATGGTTTTTCCCTTAACCAGGTTTTCTACGTTAAAATCTTGGTGTCATATGTGTTAATGTGTTTCTGCTCTTGAATTATTGCATTTTGCTTCCATGATTAAATTATTATTATGCTGTTGAAATACAAGAAGGATTTAAGTGTTTAAAGAAAAGAAAGTTTTGAGACAACTGATTCACCCCCCCTCTCAGTTGTCTGTCTTAAATCAACAAGTTGTGCATACCTAGAAGTTCAATGAGAGATAATTTGATCAAGGAGAAGCATAGTGGTGGATTGGCATTTTGGCATTGATAAGATAGTGGCTTTGGTGAGTGAAAATTACTTTTGGCCTTAGATACATAAGGATTTTCAGAGATTTATACAGAGCTGTAGAGTTTGTCAGGTTGCAAAAGGGAGTAGTCAGAATACTGGATTGTATAAACCTTTGACAGTACCGGAGAGACCTTGGGAAGACATAAGCATGGATTTTGTAATAGGATTGCCTAAGACATAAAGAGGACATGATTCAATAATTGTAGTGGTTGACAAATTTTCAAAGATGGCTCATTTCATACCTTATAAAAAGACAACTGATGCAGTGCACGTAGCTGACCTATTTTTCAAGGAGATTGTGAGATTACATGGATTACCTAAGAGTATAGTTTTAGACAGAGACACAAAGTTTGTTGGATACTTTTGGAGGACACTTTGGAAGAAGATGAAGACGGATTTGAAGTTCAGTTCAGGTTTTCATCCACAGACCAATGGACAGATAGAGGTAGTGAATAGGAGTTTGGGAAACTTGTTGAGATGTTTAGTTGGAGAGAAGACAGGAAGTTGGGATTTGATTCTTTCACAAGAAGAGTTTGCATACAATAATTCAGTGAATAGGAGTACCGAAAGAACACCTTTTGAGATTGTTACTGGAGTGAACCCTAAAGGAGTTGTAGAATTAAGAGATATCAGTATGGAAGAAAAGAGGAGTGCAGAAGCAGAAGAATTTGCAGCTCATATGAAGATAGTGCATAATCAGGTGAAGAAGAATTTAGAGGACATGAACAATAAGTATAAGGAAAAGGTAGATGAGAAGCAAAGACATAAGGAATTTGAAGTGGGGGATGAAGTAATGGTGTACTTGAGAAAATAAAGATTTCTAGTTGGGACATATAACAAGTTGAAGATGAAGAAGTTTGGACCTTGTAGGATACTCAGAAATTTTGATTCAGGAAATGCATATGAAGTGGAATTACTGGAGACATTTGGTATATCACCTATTTTCAACATTGCAGACCTTTATCAGTTTCATGAAGCAGAGTTCAGTGATAGCATGGAAGAAGACTTGAAGAAGTAGTTACCACAACAAGCACCGGAGCAGAATGAAGACATCTTGGACAACTGAGTTGGACACAACACTAGAGGAAGACAATACAAATAATATCTTGTGAAGTGGAAAGGCAGACCGGAAGAAGATTCATCATGGATTTCTCAGGCTGAGGTGGACTGTCTTGGTTCTCCCTAGCCCCAACAAAGTGAGGGACTCACTTTTTCAATAACCCCAGATGTTTGATGTAGGAGCATCCCTGGTTCAAGAGCAATCTTGCATCAACCAAAAAACATTTGCATTTCAGTTTGTTTGTAGTTTAGTTCAGGCAGTTCAGTCAGAAGTAGATTCTATATTTTGGTCCAGTAGCATTTTCAAATCTTGTGGAGCTGGACTTAGCATCTACATTCATTCATTAACATCATATCCATAATTTAGAGATCCACATGTCAATACCAGAAAGATATCGCTATCAGAAGTTGACTATTTCTTAGAGCAGAGCATCCTGATATTCACTGGCAACCAGCTAAAGGAGAAACTTGCGGAAGTATTTTCTGATCCTTGGAGCCTAATGGCACATCATTCAATGATCTTTGGTTTGTGGCCAACCTTCCCAGGAGATCTGCACTTCACTCCATTCATTTACCAGAAGTGTTCTATGCATTTAGGTCTGACCTATCTGTGTGTACACATTACACCTCTTCTTTGGAGTTTGTGATCTTCCTTGGTTGACGCGGAGGAATGTAATGGTCCAAAGATGATATATATTGATGTTAAAGATCCTTAGGAAAGTAGTTAGCAATTGATTCATATTTCTTAGTTTAGAATTTTGTGCAAAGGGAGCTTCAAAGCTTTATCTGGCGCATGTATGTAATCAGGCCTATGAGCCCTAATTGTAAGCCTGCATGTTGCCGACTGATTTCTATTAGAATTCTATGACATATTGGATGGCTGAATCTGCAGGTGCTTTATTTTATTGAGTTGTTTCTGTTGTGTTTACTCTTGTTGCATGGTCTGGACAGTTCATTCTACGAACCTTCCTACCATGACTGCACCAACAAACAAGGCAAACATCCTCCTAATGAGAATGTAGCAAAGTGAAACAACACTTATTGAAAGGAAACACCTAACATATTTACAAAATCCCACAACCATGCTAAAAGTAAGGTTTGAGATGAATCCTATTGACTGGGATTGGCAGAACCTCTCCATTTAGCTTGGAAAGTTGAAATGCATTGGTCTGTTTGCAACTGGTAATAATATAAGGGCCACTCCACATGGAATCAAATTTTGAATGTCTCCTAGATTTAGCTTTGTCTGCATCCCATTTCAACACCAAATCTCCCTCACTAAATGTTATGTCAGTTGATTTTCTATCAAAATTTCTTTTGACCTGATCTTGGTGAGCCTCAAGAGTCTTCATTACAATGTCTCTTTTTTCTTCAAGCTCCATTAACTCAACAAACCTAACTATCATGGCATCACCTTCTAGCAGCTCTAGCTACTATGCCAGCTCAAGGGAAGGCAACTCTAATGATGATGGAAATTTTTCTTCCCTTCCATAAACAAGCATGAAAGGAGAATTACCTATGGCCCTCTTAGGAGTAATTCTATCAGCCCAGAGATCAGCCTTCAACTTGGAATGCCAAGTTCTCTAATTATCATCCATTGTCCTCTTCATGATCCCTATCAGGTTCTTGTTTGTGGACTCAGTCAGGCCATTCCCTTGGGGCTAGTAATTGGATGATGTATTCAAGTAAATCCCATAGTTAAGTACCCACTCACTGATTTTTGTGCTTATAAAGGCCTTGACATTGTCAGAGATAATGGTGAATGGAACACCAAACTTGGTAAGTATTCCCTCAAGGAAATCTAGAATGGAGGCCTTTGTGGCATCCTTTAATGCAACTACCTCTATCCACCTGGTAAAATAATCAGTGGCTGCTAAAATCCACTTGTGACCAGCACTGAATGGTGGATTAATCATCCCAATGAAGTCCAAACCCCATTGGGCAAATGGTTGATCAGTCTGAATTGGGTGAAGGGGAAGAGCAGCCAACCTCTGCTTACCTGCAAATAATGCACATTCTTTGTAGCTTCTTACCCATCTGTGGGCATCTCTAAAAAAATTGGGCTAGTAATAACCAACCCTCATGATCTTAACAATAGTTGTACTTGGAGAAAAATGGCCACCAGTAGGGCCATTATGAAATTCTTCTAGCACCCTAGAAGTCTGATTTTGTGCAATGCATCTAAGAAGAACTCCATTGATGTTTTTTTAAACAAGACACCATCAACAAGAACATAGGGTATGGACTGGAGTTTGAAATACCTTCTTTTTGCTTGATCTAGTCCATCAGGGCATCTTCCTATCTATAGGAACGTGGTCATATTCTGATGCCAGTCACCTAGGACGTTGGAACCAGTAGGTTGCTCTTGTTCCAAGACACACACAACATCATTTCTAACCTCAGAACCTGTGACCATTTGCTCACATAGGCCTTTGCCATGTACTAGCTTGGTAATGTTGATATTGACATCATATTTCATTACCTTTGTGATCCACCCAACCCTTTTTTTATTGATATCCCTGCTCAAAAGAATCTCTTTAATGCCAGGGTGGTTCACCATCAACTGTACTTTTTTATTTGAAATCATATCTCTAAACTTTTTGAATTCTTTCACCACAACAAACACTTGTTTTTCCACAAAATCATACTTCAACTCATATTCTTTGAGTGGATGGTTGAAGAAAGCAATTGGCTATTCCAATTTCTCTTCATTCTACTATGTTAAAATTGTTGATATGCCCTCTTTACCTCTAAAAGCATAAAGGATAAAATCATTTTCATAGTTGGGATTTATCAGTGTTGGAGCTTGCGCAATGGCATGTTTGATAGATTTAAAACTGTCTCTGCCTTCCTTTGACCATGTGAAGACAACATTCTTTTTAAGCATGGTTGTGAGGGGCTTTGCTATTGAAGCAAAATTAGGTATGAATCTCCTCACAGAATTAATCTTGCCCAGAAAACTTTGCAGGCCCTTCTTATGACTGGGAAGTGGAAGAGTTAGAATGGCACTGGTTCTTTTTGGATCAATAGCCAGCCCTTCTGTTGGTGCCTGAATTGACTGTCAGTTGATTTAGCAATTTTTCATGTAGGCACCTTCCCTAAAATCCAAAAAATTTTAAGTGTTGGACCTCCTCAGCATTTTTCAGCTGCAGCATCATATTTTCTTAAGGAGAGAAGATCATCATCATCATGATATTCTAAGGGAGGGGGTCATCATCATTATCATTTTCTATTGACTGGATGTTTCATCAGGGTCATCATGTTTCAATATCGGGTGATGTTTGGATATCATCCCGATCCTGCAGTGAAGCTATAGTGCAGCATGATATTTGCGCGTCAGGATGATATTTCCAAATATCTGGTTAATCTTCCGAATATCATCCTGATGCCGATATGGGGGTGACGTCATCAAGGTCTGGAGGGTCACATTGCTAACACTAAGTCATTTTATGGAGATCCCCCAATGTTGCAAATATGACAATGACGTCATCCTGAAATGTATAAGGGCGGCGAACATGCTTCTGCTACAGTGCGATGTACAAGTGGTCTTGTATATCGAGCTACATACAAAGCCGCCAACATGCATTTCAAACATACAAAGAAAAGATACATTGCGGGTATGTTCCCAGGAATATTCCTGCTTTGTATATCGAGTCATGCACAAGCGAAATGTACAAAGGAGGTGCGCATATACAATTGCTACAGTGCCGCGGAGGAGATGCATGTGCTGGGGCCCGCGGATATGCAAAGGAACAAAATATACAATGGCCGATATATAAGTGATGGGGCCCTCCAGTTGTATATACATGCAAAGGTATATAGGTCAAGATACAAGCCGGACCCGAATATGCTTCCAATCTGCTTCATAAAGGTTTGGGGTCCGCCTTGTATATCAAACAGTTGTATATGCATAGGTGTAGGATTTCTCAGTTGGGCCGACAGAGGTGTTTGGTTGATGGAACTGTATCGGCGTAACATGTGATGTCGGCGAATGAGATTGTTGTTCTACCGATGGTGTTGGTCTTGCCGACAGGGGTAAGTCATGTATTCATCGGCAGGAGTGGGAGCTATCGGGTGAGCGGTCAGATGTTGGGCCGACAATGTAGTGTTTGGCCGATGAAGATTCATCAGCGTGTGTCTTACCGAAGAAAGTGGGGTTGACGTTTGGCATCGGTAAGACTACTGTGATCGGCCAATGTGTTTTGTGGTCCGCCGATAGAAGGAAGTCACCCCGGTGGGGAATGCCATCGGGATGACTTTGTGTTCAGTTTGGCCAACGGTGGAGTATGTAGGATTTGGCGATCAGCGAGACTTTTGAGATCGGGCTAGCAGTTGGAGGGCCCGCCGATGGGTAATGTTTGGCCGATGAGGTTTCATCGGCATGTGTTTGGCCGACGGAGGGATGAGGCCATAGTTCATCGGCATGAGTTGTTATATCAGCGAGGGAATTTTGAGTTGGGCCGATGGTATATGTCACAGCGATGGGTTCTTGGCGAAGGGTTGTGTGTCAAGCGTGGCAAAACGCTCGACACCTATCATGTGTGCGGCTATGTTTATAAAGCGCTAGTGTGTTCTCCTCACCATGCATGTGGGACTATTCTTTTTCCACAATTTGAACCTGCGAAGGAGGCGTTTTGGCGGGAAGCCTCATGTTGACTACAGCGACAGTTTCCAAGTGAAGTGCGGGTGGTTGAGCCATCAATGACTGTCGTGTAGCGGTATGGGCGATGATACAAACGGTGAAGCTGCCTGATCATGAATGAAGATTTCCAGATAGTGGCGCGTGGCTCGAGGCTCCTCTTTGTCTGCTGCATTTACATTTTCTGAGCGCCATTCCTTCTGAGGGTTGTATCTGGCAGATTTTTGTCAAAGCCATGTAATTAATTGCTTATGGTACACTACCTGGCTGTTATAAGCAGGAAGTGTTACTCATTTCTAGGTTGTTGAAAGTTGAACATTTTGGCTCTGTAACACAATACAGTTCATTTTGGTTGCTCTGTACAGCTAAACTTGTGAGTTTATGTATCTCCTGTTGTACGATTTGGCATGAATCCACTGATTTCATGGTTAATCTTATATGAATAATGCTATGTTTGCATGTGTTATGCTGATTCTGTCTCCAGTTTTGCATGTATCTTTCTTACTGCAATAGGGATGCCATAAGTATAGACAGCTTAACACTCTGTATTGGGAGATATCTGTAAGGCAGATATCATGTGTATCCCCCTGAAATCTAGTTTTAGCTATTCATGCTGATCATTCACAGGTGTATGTCTACCGACTCCAAGCCCTGGATAGGCACCAATCTAGCTCTGTGTTGAGGTTATACACCATGTCCAGCTTTGCATCCAAAATTCAAATCAAACCATCTCTTCCTTCCATCTATTAGTTGTAGGAGTAGGATTAGGATCCCTGCATGCTCTCATACCCAACCAGACATCATGTCCAAGAATGTTGCCAACCTTGTGATTTGTTACACAAATCTTGGTCCATACATGAGAGTATTTTGCCTGTTGATGTCAAGTTAAATCCTTCTGTCATTGAGCTAGTCAAGGTTATACTTTTATCAAGTAGGGAACCCCCCCTTGGTGCGGCAGAACCAGAAGTGAAGGGGAGGAGCTCACGCAACCTCCTGTATTCAGTTGGCTGAATCTGCCTGTGCATTAGAACTGGCAAACCCTAATGCTGATTCAGAAGAAAAACCAACAAAATGGCGACTCTGCTGGGGATTGAGAAGTAAAAGTACTATCTAATCATCTCCAGTAATATATCTGTGACCCATCCGAGTCACCAACAGAAATTGGCGACTCTGCTGGGGAGTCTTTCATGTGAATGATGATGCTCTGCTGGTGGTATGAACTCAGAAAAATATGTGTTGAGCTTTCAGCTTCTGTAAATTTTGTCCTCTTTGGAGAGGTGGCGACTCTGCAAAAGATTCAAGTGCACATGAAAAGTTGATGTGTGTTGTGACAGAAAATGTGCTTTTCAGACTTCAACATTTGTATGAGAAAAGGTACCCTATTTCTTCCCACTTATATTTATTGTTCTACTGCATAAGTTAGATGCCAGGGGAGGCTATAGGTCTTAGGAATGCAAAGGATGTCTGAAAATAGAAATTTCATGAATCCAAGTATGTATTATCCCATACTCTGTCAAAAGGGGGATGATTTGAATGATAAAAGAATAGAAGAGATAAAAAATAGGTTGATATTCTTAGAGGCTAGGCAGGCCCAGTTAAAAAGCAGTAACCCTGTTGTGTCTGCCAGTCAGAAGGTTAAACCTCTTCTCAGCCCCTTTGATCCTTTGTATGACCAACTGGATTTGTCATGGGTGGATTATAAAGTAGAAACTATGCCTACTAGGATATACTGTCAGATGCCTAGATTTAGTGGTCACAGTGTATGTGATGGGAATGCACATATCCGAAATTTTCATGAGTTCATGGGAAAGCATTCATTCAGAGATGAGGATATGTGGATGAGGTTCTTTGTTAGGTCCTTTGATGCAAAAGCAAAAGACTGGTATTTGAGCTTTTCAAAAAGATCCTTTGCCTGTTGGGATGAGCTTGCTGACTGTTTCAAGGAAGAATTTGCAAAAGAACCGGCTGATCTTGTTGCAGAATTGATGAGAATCAGAAAACAAGATGAAGAGCCATGTGTTGTTTTCAGTCATAGGTTTGCAGTAGCCCTTTCACAGATCCCAGAAGCCTTCAGACCTGACACTTCAGCCTGTGTTGGCATATTCTTTGAGGCTTTTGAGGAGGGCTCTAGTGCGATACTGAGGGATTTCAAGGTGACAGGTATGCAGATGGCATACAAGTTCGCTGAAAATATAGAAAAATTCAAAAATGGGTGCCTGTTGATATCCCTGTCCCCAGGCCTTGGTGTGAGAAATGGTTGTGAAGCTGCAAATGACCAAATGATTATGGCATCATGTGCAGATAAAAATGAAAATGAAAGCATAGAGGTTGAGACTGCTGTATTTGAACATAATGCTAACAATACTACTCGACTGGGTTGTTCACCAGTTGAGGATGCCAGTGAAAGGACTAGTGAGGATTCCCATTGCAATGATGAGGCATATGACCATGAAAACAATAACGAGGTTGTGGACAATAGTGAGCAACTTTTGGAATGGACCTGTGGAGACAATTGTGAGTATTGTACTCAAGACAGAGAAGGTATAAGCAAACAGAGAAACAGTCCTATGTGTGACCCATTGCCTTCCTTTCAAACACATGGAGATCATGAAGAGCAGTCAGAAATTGAAATAAGTGCTAGTGCAGAGCATGATTGTTTTTCATTTGATGGTTGTTTTGCTTATGACACACAGGCTGATACTCCTCCACAGAGTGAATCCATTGGTGATGGAGATACGTGCTCTGCTGCCCATGAACAAATGGCATATTATGATCAAGCTTATGTACCTGGGTCACCCATCTTTGACACATATGGTGATGAGGATCTATTTGAGTATGGTGAGGATCTAGACATTGTTTTTGGTTTGGATTCTGTTTCTCATCCTGATGAAAGAGGAAACAACATGCATCAGGTAAGTGACTATGAAAATGTGCCTAATTTGAAAGAGATGCCAGAGCCTGATCTTTTCCAGGTTGGTGCTACTGTTGGTTGTGTACATGATGTACACAATTGTGAATTTGAAAGCTTTTCTTTTGAGAGGCCAGCATATGAAATGAGCTCTAATTTTCCTAGCTGCATGGTGGACTTTGAATATTTTCAGTTTTCAGTCCAGCTAGGAGATCATTTTGCAATGCATAATGCTGATACAAATGATAACTTGTGTTCTATGCCATGTGAGTATGCATTGCCTGATACATTCTGCATCCACTTGTTGCCGAATGCTAAGGGTTATCTGCACAGGGATGACAGTGACAAGCTAAATTAGAAGGTTGAATGTGCAGATGACCAGGTTTGTTTGTGGTCAGAGCATGGCAGTACTCTTAGGCTTGACCCAGTGTACGCAGATGAGAACAAGGTGTTTGATAAGGGGAAATATTGGTTCTCCTTTTCTTGGTGGCCTTAGGCCATCAAGAGTGTTTGGTGATGCAGATCATTGTAACTTCATGACTCTGTGCCCAATGGATAGGGGACTGGTCTACATCCCAGAGTTCTGTGGTTCTTGCCATGCCTACAAGAGGCATGCATCCTCAGACAGAGCTACTGTTGGTGCCTGAATTGACTGTCAGTTGATTTAGCAATTTTTCATGCAGGCACCTTCCCTAAAATCCAAAAAATTTTAAGTGTTGGACCTCCTCAGCATTTTTCAGCTGCAGCATCATATTTTCTTAAGGAGAGAAGATCATCATCATCATGATATTCTAAGGGAGGGGGTCATCATCATTATCATTTTCTATTGACCGGATGTTTCATCAGGGTCATCATGTTTCAATATCGGGTGATGTTTGGATATCATCCCGATCCTGCAGTGAAGCTACAGTGCAGCATGATATTTGCGCGTCAGGATGATATTTCCAAATATCTGGTTAATCTTCCGAATATCATCCTGATGCCGATATGGGGGTGACGTCATCAAGGTCTGGAGGGTCACATTGCTAACACTAAGTCATTTTATGGAGATCCCCCGATGTTGCAAATATGACAATGACATCATCCTGAAATGTTTAAGGGCGGAAAACATGCTTCTGCTACAGTACGATGTATAAGTGGTCTTGTATATCGAGCTACATACAAAGCCGCCAACATGCATTTCAAACATACAAAGAAAAGATACATTGCGGGTATGTTCCCAGGAATATTCCCGCTTTGTATATCGGGTCATGCGCAAGTGAAATGTACAAAGGAGGTGCGCATATACAATTGCTACAGTGCCGCGGAGGAGATGCATGTGCTGGGGCCCGCGGATATGCAAAGGAACAAAATATACAATGGCCGATATACAAGTGATGGGGCCCTCTAGTTGTATATACATGCAAAGGTATATAGGTCAAGATACAAGCCGGACCCGAATATGCTTCCAATCTGCTTCATAAAGGTTTGGGGTCCGCCTTGTATATCAAACAGTTGTATATGCATAGGTGTAGGATTTCTCAGTTGGGCCGACAGAGGTGTTTGGCTAATGGAACTGTATCGGCGTAACATGTGATGTCGGCGAATGAGATTGTTGTTCTACCGATGGTGTTGGTCTTGCCGACAGGGGTAAGTCATGTATTCATCGGCAGGAGTGGGAGCTATCGGGTGAGCGGTCAGATGTTGGGCCGACAATGTAGTGTTTGGCCGATGAAGATTCATCGGCGTGTGTCTTACCGAAGAAAGTGGGGTTGACGTTTGGCATCGGTAAGACTACTGTGATCGGCCAATGTGTTTTGTGGTCCGCCGATAGAAGGAAGTCACCCCGATGGGGAATGCCATCGGGATGACTTTGTGTTCAGTTTGGCCAACGGTGGAGTATGTAGGATTTGGCGATCGGCTAGACTTTTGAGATCGGGCTAGCAGTTGGAGGGCCCGCCGATGGGTAATGTTTGGCCGATGAGGTTTCATCGGCATGTGTTTGGCCGACGGAGGGATGAGGCCATAGTTCATCGGCATGAGTTGTTATATCGGCGAGGGAATTTTGAGCTGGGCCGATGGTATATGTCACAGCGATGGGTTCTTGGCGAAGGGTTGTGTGTCAAGCGTGGCAAAACGCTCGACACCTATCATGTGTGCGGCTATGTTTATAAAGCGCTAGTGTGTTCTCCTCACCATGCATGTGGGACTATTCTTTTTCCACAATTTGAACCTGCGAAGGAGGCGTTTTGGCGGGAAGCCTCATGTTGACTACAGCGACAGTTTCCAAGTGAAGTGCGGGTGGTTGAGCCATCAATGACTGTCGTGCAGTGGTATGGGCGATGATACAAACGGTGAAGCTGCCTGATCATGAATGAAGATTTCCAGATAGTGGCGAGTGGCTCGAGGCTCCTCTTTGTCTGCTGCATTTACATTTTCTGAGCGCCATTCCTTCTGAGGGCTGTATCTGGCAGATTTTTGTCAAAGCCATGTAATTAATTGCTTATGGTACACTACCTGGCTGTTATAAGCAGGAAGTGTTACTCATTTCTAGGTTGTTGAAAGTTGAACATTTTGGCTCTGTAACACAATACAGTTTGTTTTGGTTGCTCTGTACAGCTAAACTTGTGAGTTTATGTATCTCCTGTTGTACGATTTGGCATGAATCCACTGATTTCATGGTTAATCTTATATGAATAATGCTATGTTTGCATGTGTTATGTTGATTCTGTCTCCAGTTTTGCATGTATCTTTCTTACTGCAATAGGGATGCCATAAGTATAGACAGCTTAACACTCTGTATTGGGAGATATCTGTAAGGTAGATATCATGTGTATCCCCCTGAAATCCAGTTTTAGCTATTCATGCTGATCATTCACAGGTGTATGTCTACCGACTCCAAGCCCTGGATAGGCACCAATCTAGCTCTGTGTTGAGGTTATACACCATGTCCAGCTTTGCATCCAAAATTCAAATCAAACCATCTCTTCCTTCCATCTATTAGTTGTAGGAGTAGGATTAGGATCCCTGCATGCTCTCATACCCAACCAGACATCATGTCCAAGAATGTTGCCAACCTTGTGATTTGTTACACAAATCTTAGTCCATACATGAGAGTATTCTGCCTGTTGATGTCAAGTTAAATCCTTCTGTCATTGAGCTAGTCAAGGTTATACTTTTATCAAGTAGGGAACCCCCCCTTGGTGTGGCAGAACCAGAAGTGAAGGGGAGGAGCTCACGCAACCTCCTGTATTCAATTGGCTAAATCTGCCTGTGCATTAGAACTAGCAAACCCTAATGCTGATTCAGAAGAAAAACCAACACCTTCCTTTGAAACCATGTGTCCCAACAATTTGCCCTCTGGGACAACAAATACACACTTCTTTGGATTCAATGATATGTTGTATTCCCTACATTTTTCAAAGACTTTTCTCAAATGACCTAAGTGGTCATCTACATGCTTGCAATACACAGTTAGATCATCGAGATACATAAATAATATCATTGATTAGGCCTTTAAATGCCAAATACATTGCTCTTTGGAAGATTGTCCCAGCATTGGTCAACCCAAATGGCATTTTTTAATAATCCAAAGTACCCCACTTGGTGGTAAAGGCTATCTTATACTAGTTTGATTCTTTTCCAAGAATCTGGTTATAGCTTGAGTAGCCATCTAGGAGCGAAAATATTTCAGCCCCTGCTACTGATTGTAAGATCAGTTCCATGGAAGGGAGTGGATAGTGGTCTTTAAGGGAGGCCTTATTTAGGTTTCTAAAGTCCACACACAATCTGATTTCTCCAATCTTCTTCCTAACTAGAACTAGGTTAGACACCCAATAGGAATGTTTGATAGGATAAATGTTTTTGGCCTCTATGAGCTTGGATCGCGCTTTTCTCATTAATGGCTCAATTTTGGGGTTGACTGGCCTTTGTTTCTAATGGACAGGTTTTGCATTGGGGTCTAAATCAATGGTATGTTGGATTAAACTAGGGTCAAAGCATTTCAAATCCCTATAATCCCAAGTAATTAAATCATCAAACTCATTAAAAAGTTCAACAAAATATTGCCTTTCATCTTGATCACATACCTTGCCATGTTTCAGAAATCTGCCCTGTGCAATTTCCACCTCTTCATAGTCCTCTTTTTTGACTATCATGTTCATTTTCTCTTTCTTTGGTTGATCATTAGCACCAAATATGCTCTCTAAAGTAATCAACCCTCTGGGAATCTTGTTGGTCTTTAGTTGGATCACTTGGTCACCATATTGCTCTTGCAATATTGACTAATTTTTGGCAGCAAACTCTACCTCATCTTGCAAAAAATTTACAATATATTGGTCACTCTCAAATACTTGCTAGCTCATCACATTGTTAAGCACAATAGGCCTCACAACAATCTTCACATGCTGATTTTAATTTTGTTTGACATTCTAGGGAATGCCAAACTGGGCACCAACTGTAGCTAGTCTATCAACATCCTTGTTTCTTTGTCTGGGCGTGGCTTGTATGTTGAAGGCATCAAAGTCTTCAATTAGATTCCAGACTCTATGTTTATATGACTTGAGCAAGTCATTCTTTGAAGCACTTTGTGATATGATTTGGTGGACAGCAAGTTCACTATCATCAAATGCCTGTAAAATCTTTATTCCTCTCTTTTATGCTAGTTGTATACCCTGAATAAAGGCTTCATACTCAACCACATTGTTGGTACAACTGAATTATAGTATGAAAATAGATAAATAACTTTCCTTTTGGGGTGAAATTAACACAAACCCAACACCTGCTCCATTTTTGCTTTTGGAGCCATCAAAAAACATCTGCCATATTTCACTTGAATCTGATGTTGTCTTTTCGAGAGTGGGAATAATGGCGTCCTCATCATGGATACAATAAGTACCCAGCCCTATGTTTTCTATATGTTCAAGAGTGTCAAACTAAAAATAGTTTGTCCACTTGTCAAGCAATATACCAGGTATTTCCTCCACTAGTGTTGCAGCCTCATGCATATTGTTGTCATCCTCATCCAGCTCATGGATTGTGCAGTTCATGTTCAGAGGAGTGGGCGTATAAGGCTCTATATGGTCACTAGCAATAGGATCAGCCTTAATGGTCACCTTAGTACCATATCTTGTTCTGAATAACATGTGGGACCGATCAGAAGATAGATACCCACCTATTTTAGCAGTGAAATCTCTAGATAGGCATATGCCAAAGTATGCAGGGAGGTCAATAACTAAGATGTCTTATGAAACAAAGTAGCTAGGGAATGCATGAAAAGTGAGCTTCAAATCCTTAACAACACCTATTGTCTTAACAACAATTCAATCTAATTACATTACCCCCTTATTCACAGGCTCATATTCAATGTCTAACTTATCGGCTATAATTTTTTTGGCATGATAGAGGTACTCACCCTAGAATCTATCATACAATTATGCAATAATTTGTCACCAATGATTAGGGAAACATAGAATGAAGGGGGCTTGCTAGTTTTTCTTGTGCTTGCTTCCTCCTTGGGTTGGCATAGGCTTGTTGGGACGGCAACCTTTTCTTTCATTGCCTCTATGACATACTTGTTACTAATTTTTTGTTCACACTGAAAATTAGTTGGACCTAGGTGTAATTGTTCAGAATGAATAATAGAAAACTTCAAGGTTATGCATTCTTGAATGGTTGACACTTTGAAAAAGTTGAAAAGGAGATCCAGTTGTTAGGATAACCCATCAGTCCAATTAGGACTGATAAGCTATCATGACAAAAGAATTGATCATCAAAGGATCAATCATTCAAGGAGATACAGTTGTTCTACAAAGTTTGATCTTTCAAGAGTTATAAGTTAAATTGATTATTCAAATTAATCAGTTTTGAATAAAAGAGAGAAAGATGTTGTATTACACTATTATTTCATGTCATGTTTTGAACATACATCCAGGTATCTGTTACTTTATCTCTTGCATTGATTAAAAAGGAAATACATATACATCATATGCATCAAAGAAACTAATTGATCATGCTTTAAAGAAATGTTCAAATGTGTCCCACACAAGCCATGGGAATAACTAAACTGAGCAATTGCAGACATGCAAGCTATGTATCTGTTTGATAAAAGAAAAGAGAAAAGAACATATGATAAATCTAAACATCCATCATTGCCTGATGATGGAGGGTGATGTTGAAGCTGGTCTTCAAAGTCTTCAGTCTTCATGCTTTAATCCAAGCCGCCATCTAGTTGAAACCTGCAAAAACTTTTGGGACAGCCCCATTAGTGCTCCGGATGTTTATAGTTATCACATGCTTTTATCAAATAGAGACATCTACTTATCATATCATGCATTCAGGTAAGAATTTAGATTAGATAATGATACAGATCAAGAAAAAATCATGAAGGAGATCATTCAATGCTATTAGGTACTTTTTTATGCTAACTTGTTTGTTCACTGTGCAGGTATAGGACAAATTTTGTTGCTGATTTGAAAACAAATAAACATGTGGATTAAATGTGACTCCCACAAGGGTTTGAGCCCAGCATGTTTCTTTTCATTTTTTTTTTAAAGAGTACCAGAAAAAGACAGGATGCATCATTCTAAGCTATATCATGTATCATCTAATCAACTTACATAAGGAAGATGTCATCATGACATCATTGCAGTTGATTGAAACAAATCAGAACTATAGGCTAAATCAAGATTGACAGAAAGACAAATTCAAAAAAATTAGATTACAGTCATCTCAAGAGTGATACAAGTTTTCAGATTATTGTGCCTGATAAAGAGAAGAGAAATAGAGCAAGGAGATACAAGAACTTGTGTACAAGTTGCAGAATAGATCTTATGAAGAGTCATCTCATTATGACAAAGGAGAGATGAAACAGCATTGCATACTAGGTATTTCTCATATTGTCTCATACTGTTTAAAGATGATCAAAAGTTAAACAACTATATCACATTCAAAGTTACAAGTGTCTCATAAGAAGTAGTCAAGTAAATGCCACATGAAACATCAGATAGAACAGTGGAAGACAAACAACTTAATCTCTATGCCAACTTGACTGCCATTAAATAAGACTTCACAATATGTATGAGATGGGTGTGCAGTCATTCAAAAAAGAAGATATAAACTTTGTAAAAGGATGCCACCAATGCCTCAGAATTTCAAACCATCAAAAGATACATGAAGATCAAATGCTACATTTGAAATGGAGTAACATGTTCAAACAATCAAGCATTGAGGGATGAAGCATATAATACAAGCAAATACCCCAACACAGTCAATGGACCTCCAACATGACAGTCAAGTCAACTTTCAAGATCAAATGAAAGACAGTTATGACTGAAGTTGCAAGCTATAGAAGATAAATACAATACAGTAGATGCCATGCAAGATGTAGTTAGAGATACAGGATGCCATGCAAGATGTAGTCAAAGATACAGTATAGTCAAAAGATATAATGATGCCATAAAGAAGGATACAATGCAAGCACAAAAATAAATACAGTCACCATCACCATAACAGTCTTGGCAGTGACTTGTGAAGTGGTTTAAATGAGCAGGAGACATTCATGATACACCATAATGATCATTGCCCACCTACAGAGGAACATGAGAAATGATATGATAGACAGTCTGAAGATGCAAATGAATGATCACAGATGAATGGAGGGACAGGAGCATATATTGATTATACAAAGGTGCATAATGATAAAGATATGAACAACTAGAAGAGATCTGAAGATGCACGAGGAAGCTACAGGTAGAGATTTGAGTATACAAAAAGATGACTATAGGTATGAGGATGCACAATGGCATACTACAGAAGATGAAATAAATAAATATGCATATGCTATAGATAAGACTTGAAGAACAGCAAGAAACAAGAAAGCGTGTTATCCAAGATACAGGTGCATTTCAAGAATGCCACAAACAATAAAGAAGAAGATAGCTAATCTCTATGCCATGATATACATCTGGTTATAGCTAAAAGACAGTCCCATATTTAAATGATGATAATACAGCCAAATAGTTCATCAACCTTACATTCATACAATTTGAAGAGATATCCTACAGAAGAGCCTTCCAGAATGATACAATCTATGCTACACATGCAAATGAGGGTAAATGTCAAAGCCATTATATAGAATATCAAAAGGCTATTGTCATGACAAAATATTAACAATGCTTCTACCCATCAGTCACAATGGAATGATAAAGTAAATAAGTCATCAACAAATGTGTGAGAAATAATCACAGGAGGTGAGAAGTATTATGAGAGGTAAAGCAAGAAAACCCTTAAACTTTTGCCAATAGATATAGATAAAAGCATAGTTAAGGTGATGCTACACAGACAATAGACCATCCATGTTGAAGAAATCAAACCCTAATGATGTTCTTACAGACACAGCTGAGAGATTTCAAAGGAAATGCCATGATACATTCATAACCAATAGAGAGGAGCAAGAAATGAGAAAGAATGTATACCCATTTGCCAAATTCACAAGATTTCTTTATAGATACATCAAATCTTTCATTTCTTATAGTAAAGAGGAAGAGATCAAGTAAAACAGTGGCCATGGCATTACAAGATTCTTCTGTGCATGATGAAGATTAAAACCCTAACTCCAAAGCTTACAAACCCTCTAAGTAAGTTACATTTTTTATGCCTAGTAACAAAGACAAGCATAGCCATGGTAGGAAGAATTTTCTGTGCAAAGGAGAAGTTGAAACCCTAACTCAAAACTTCAAAACCCTCAGGTTTCTACATAATAAAGGTAGATTAAGATAAAAAAGAAAGATGCAGCCATGGCCAACAGAGACACAACATTTCTTTCTATAAAATGCAATACCCACGACCATCTACAACTTGTCATGCTATCTTAGGAGTGAGACCAAAAAAGAATGAAACTACAGAGACTAGATAGCAAGTGCTTACCTTGTTGCTGTCGAGAAAGAAAGATCTTCCATGGCCTCACAGTGGCCTCAAACTTTTAGGAGAGCAGGAGAAGACCATTGAGAAAGGAAGCACACAAAGACAGAATGAAGACATTAAAGAATGCACAACAATGGAGTTGTTATAACAATGAAAAAGGTCATGGCCATATAGATGAAGGAAGCTACAGCATTCAAATGCTTCATATCAAATAGAAAAGAAAGGTTACCTTCATCCTAGCTCATGAAGAGTTCATGGCAGCAACAATGTATTAGAGCCATTGAAGGAGAAAACCAAAACCACCATGAAGCTACTTCAAACCCTCGACCGACATGTTTGTGCAGAGCTCAAAGAGAGGAGTCAAAAGAAGTGTGAATGAGCAAAAATTAGGGTTGTTTCCCTATTTTGTTCGAAGGTTCTTTTCACTCAAGTGCATTTTTTGACTTAGAAAAACCAATTATTACCTTATCCAAAATTGTTGTCGGGGTCAAGACCTTCCCTAGCAATCATAACACATAGTGGCCGACAACAACCCTTTGGAGGTTGGTTCCTTTTTAAGTCAAGAGGTCGATATAACATGTGGGGAGGCTCCAAGCCTTATAACATTTTATGCATGGTGAAGTTTCCTTGGTGGTCGAATGGTGGAGGCTTAACAAAACACATGCTTAGGTCCCTTGCCTATGTCCAAGCATCCAAGGATTGATTTCAAAATTATGCATGGTGACTAACAGCCAAGGAGGTGGATGTTTTTTAAACATGATATGCATGAACATATAGTTTACAAAGGTGGCAGATAAGGTGAGCATCTATAATGGTGCAATATTTGATGCATATGAAATACATGGAGTTCAAGGGTAAGCTCATTATGCATGGTGGTGATATAACATATGGGTAATAAGATATTTGTCTTATAGTGATGTGGCAATTGCATGGTGGCAGCATTGATAATGATAGCATATAATGGATCTTTTTTATGCATTGGGTCAAGTTGCATAGTGGAGTTATTTTCTTTCCTTAACTTCAAATATTGCATATGGGGATATAAGGAGATTTGAGAAATGGATATTTATGCAATTTTTGTCTTGTGCATGGAGTGCTACAGGAGTGACTAGTTCTTTTATTTTTCTTGCAGAGGGAGATATTTTTTTCACATGTATTGGAGTGATAAGGAGTATATTTGTCTTCTAATCATGCACGGTTTTACACATTAATTAATTGTAAATAAATAATAAAGTAATATTCTATAAATTACTTTATTATTTTCCACAAATTGTAAAATTGAAAAATAGACAAGTTGTAACCAATAATAGAGTAATATTTTATTACTTTATGATTTACTCACAATCAATTTTGCTCATGCAAAATCATGCAAATTGATTAGTTGAGTTAACTAGGCCACATAAGAGGTTTTGCATGATTTTTAGGAGTATTTTAAAGGTCCTTAGTCAAAATTTTGGTCAAACATATGGAGAAGCCCAAATTGAAGCTATTTTTGCTCAATTTGAGGCAGTTTTAGACCCTAATTTTGAGTATTTTTGAGGTTGCTTGAGAATGAGTATTTTTAGAGGCAGTTATCTGCAAGTCGATATTTTTTGCATTCCTCTTGGAGAGAGAAAGCCTATATATTGTAAAGCAAAAGTCTATTTTTGCTAGTTCTTGATTCTCATTCTGATTCAGACAGATTGGAGAATTCTTGTAGCTCACTATTATAGTTTTATTGAGAGATTGGCAGGTTACAGATTATCTTTCATCTTTTGTAAAGCTTTCCTTTGTTATTTCAGATCAGTTGGATTAACTTTCATTTTAGTCTTGAATGCTGAAGTGATTTTGATGAAATTTTGTTGTGTTTTATTATTAAACCTTCAAAATTATTGTCTCACCTCATTGTTTATAGCATTAAAGCATAAATTCATCATAGGTCTTAGGTTGTGTTAACCAGAAATAGTCTTTATATGCTGTGGAAAACCATTTTCCTTCATAAAAACCTGTTTTCAAACCTTCCTTAGAATCATTTTTGTGATATTTATGCCAAGTATGGATTGTGTAGAAGTCAAATTTCTGAGCAAGCATTGTAAATCAGATTGTATTATTTTTATCTATATCAGGTGCATCACCATTTTACACTTAGAGTTCATTTAAGTTCTTTCTTCCCTTTTCCCAAAAAGTAAAAATATACATCTCAATAGAACATTTGAAGGGAACCAGCCCACAATCTGGAGCTCTAATCTCATCATAGGGCACCCACAACCTGAGATTAGTCCCGTGTTACATAAAATTGTAGTGCTTTAACCAGCTTTGCATACAGGTGCAATTCCCAATGATAATAAGGCTGATTGAAGCTTGTCAAAGCTTCCTTCAACAAATTTATTTGGGTTGGGATCAATAGAGTGTCCCACAGAGTGACACTTATGTTGGTCTTTTTCATCTGATCAACTATTCTGAAGGGGATTTGACTAACCTTTTGAGATGTTTTGGCAACAACTGAGTTGATTTTTGCTTGTTGGCTGGCTTGGGTTTATTGTTGTGGCACTGAATCCACCCGCCCAGTAGGAAAATTTGCTTAGGCTAAAGGCATGTCTATCACCATCTTTCCTTTTGTTACATTTGTTGAGGGAGTGTGATGTGTAGATCTGTGAGAAATGGAGGCATGAGCAGCTGTAGGGACTACTGCATCCTCAGTCACCCTTTGTTGGCTCTTGTGTTGAAAGATATTTGGCTTGTGCCCTAATTGACACCACATAAATCATCATGTGTCCAATTCATCAAGGTGTAGTTGTTTTGTATTTTCTCTTTCCCTCCTACCATCTCTTGACTAGAGCTAACTTGCTACTCCGAAGGAGTAGACTAGTTTTGCTCTGTCAAAGCTTGATTGAATTGTCCACTTTGGGACAAATTTTGATCATGTGGCTAATTGCACAAATAATATTGTAGCATAAGAAAAATGTCCCCTTGGGGGCTTTTCCCTCATAAGGTTTAGCTCCCAAGTCTTTAGTATGCATTTAGGACATCTTAGTTCATATTTTGGCATCCCGATGGAATGAGACTTAGGTTCCATGGCAAATTGGACCTAGCTGGACCCCTTGAGCTATACCCTGCCCAAAATAGGGGGGAGGACTTGGGCGCCCACGCCCTAGTCCTACCCTATTTTGGGGCAGCCCTAATTTCTGGGTGTCAGTTTATGACCGTTATTTGGTCCTTTTGCCGACACGGTAAGTTTTGATTTTTAAAATCTTAGTAGGAGTGCTTGTAGTTGCATATAAAAGCAAGTTTAGACATTCATTTGGAAACTAGATTTCAATTAGATGATCATTGTGAACTCTAGGCATTCTCAAGGTGATTCAAGGCTTTCTATTGTGTTGCAAGAGTAGACTTGTGTGTTTTGTGCATTGATATTTATAGATTTGAGCATCAATTTCCTCATGGAATGAAGAGCATCTTCCTCCCATGAGAGCTTCACTACAAGGTGACATAATATTATGTTTTCATCATTGATTCCTTTGGTTTTTGCCTCTGCCTCACAAGGGCATGCACTCTGTTATCTGACAATGGTGTTCAGAGACTTAAGTGTCCTCCAGGGCTTGACTAAGGCAAGCCTCTAAACACCACAACCCCCAAACCAAGTCTTGTGATTGTAGGTTACAGGTGTTGCATTTAGGAAAAGTGGAGTTGCAGGAAGGATTGGAAGGCATCAAGGATTCAGGATCTGAAGAAAAGTAGGACAAAGGAGCACTTCCAGGACTTGGGTGCTCGCTCTAGTGTCCTCTGAAGACAGATCTCTGAAAACATAAGTTACAGGGCTGATCAGTGTCGGAAGGAGGTTCAAATTTTGTGAAAAAGCAGGTACCTTGGACTTGGGTGCCTACTCTAGTGTCCTTGACTATTCCGCTTTGGAGCCCAAAAATAGGTACTCTGTGATTTGGTATTTTACTCTTGTCTGCAAGAGCTTTTTCCATTATTCATCAATTTGTTGTCATATTTGCATAATTAGGGTTTTAATGGTTAATTGGACATAAGAGAAGGAAAATTAATAATTAAATTTCCTAATCCAAGTTTCCCTACATCTACAAGTGACCTAGGGTATGATAGTGCTCACCACTCGACCCTAGATCCTTCAATGTATAGTGGAGAGCTGGATTTAAACAATCTAAAATTTAGAACATTAATAAATCCAATTTTCCCCTAAACATTTTCGTGAACCTGTGTTTTTGGACTTAAATTGCAACTTGATGAGTGTTTTTATTCAGATTTGGATTGATTTCATTCATTCATTTGGTCATTCATTTCATTGCATTAAGAAAAATTCAAAAAAAAATTGAAAATTTTGAAAAATACAAAAAAAATTGCATTGTTTGGCTTGCTAAATTACATCAGTTCTTCCTAAATTTTCCTAATTCATGATTTTTGCATCAGATCTGATATAAACTACATAAAAATAAAAAAATTCAAAAATTTTCCTTGCATTTTCATCATTTAATTGCTAGGGTTTTGTGAAAATTTTGACAATTTTATATAACCTAGTAATTCCAAAATCTAGGGTTAGTAGGAAAAATATTTTATCAGATTTTTCTATTGATTTTAGAGGCTCATTCAAATTTTTATTTGGCTGTAGTCTTGCATTTTAGTGTGAATTTGCATTTAGATTTAAAATATTTACATTTTTGCATAGAAAATTTCAACAAAAACTATCAATTTTGATGCATTTTCATTAAATTTGCACGGGCATTTTGCATGTTGAGGCTTGAAAATTATTTTTAGATCTAAGACTAAGTCAATTTCATCATAAATCAGACTTCAAAGCATTCACATAGAATTTTATCCCAAGATCTCAAACCTAGGGCTTCAAAAACAACAATTTTCACTAAAATTGGCCTTATCGACTTTATAAAATTGCACCATAGGTGTGTTGTGAAAAGTATTTTGGCATTATTTTTCTGTTATCAGGGTAATCATTTTCTTCCCCTACTAAAAATCTTCACAACACCCTTTTATCGGGCTCTTGTAGTGAAAATTTGGTGAAAAACTACACATTTTGGCTATTTTGGCCCTAGGGTTTGACCTAGTTTGCACCCCAAGCGTGTTGTGATCAATTTTTTGGATTGAGGTGACTGATATTATTGATATTATTTCTTTTTACTACTAAAATTCCTCACAACACCCTTTTTTATGCTCTTTTGCATTGAATTTTAGTGAAAAAAGTGCCTATTTTGACATATTTTCACTATATTTTGACTTGACATTATCTTGGATTTGCATCAAAGAGTGTGTTGAGAGTGATTATATTGCTGTTTTTGACTGATATCAGACATATACCTTCCTTCCCTTGACTGAAATCCTCACAACATCCTTTATTTCATTCATTTGCATTGAAAAGAGTACAAAAAATCAAGCATTTTGGTCGTCAATCATATCCTTCTCCTAGGATTTGTTCTCTTAGTTTGTGCATTATGTGTTGTATGCTTTTGTATAAGATTTATGACATGCTGTCCTAAAAACAATATCCCTTTGAGAAGAAGTAAAAGATTAATGGGATCTAGTGCTCTTGAAGAAGTTGGTACTTTGGACACCTTCTTTACCAAGGGAGAAACCCAAATTGTGCAAGATATTATACATCCTCCAACCTCAATGGAAGAACAAACTTTTTATGATGTTGATAACACTATTGAGGCAACAGGATATGTATCTAATGATAAAATAGAAAAGTTGGATAAAGACCTAGCTGAATTTCAAACATTTATGGAAAATAAGAGAATAGCTTAAGAAGCCATTCCTACAATTCATAATATAAGAGAATTGATAAAAGAAGGACAAGATGGTGTTAATGCACTTCGTGGTCTAGTACATATTGTACAAACCAATATCATGTCGGTAACCAAATGTGCGTAAATGATAAATAACACTTTATCACCATCTCATACTCAAGTTTCCATACCTATACCAAATATAGGAATATCCACTTTTACATCAACGATCTTAACAACTAAAGCGAACGCTTGTAGTAATGCTACCACTGGTATTGGAGTATCTAATGGCACTAATTACAAGGCTGTGGGATTTGATTATCAAAATTTGGTTCCCAAAGGGACCTCCTCTATGCATAATTGTTCTCAACCACCTATCTATTCCACTCATTTCCAACCACCTATTACCTACTCACAACCATCTTCCACCTATCATTATGGCCAACTACCGTTAACACATTCTCAGCCTCTGCCTATTGTATCTCAAGCTCATTCACCTCCTCACTTTGGTTCTAATTCTTCACAACAAACTGCGTCTCCAAATGATGCCATCTTAAACCAACTTTTACAGGGCATGACTGCCTTGCAACAAAAGGTAACAAATTTGACAAATTCTTCACAGCCTAGTCTACCAACATATCATGCCCGTAATCCATTATCCTATGCAATTTTGAGAACTCCTATGCTTGAGAGGTTTGAGACTCCTCGCTTTGAAAAATATGGTGGAAAAGGTGATCCTAATATTCATGTGGTAGCATTCACAACTATGTGTAGTGATTTTTATTTTGAAGAGGATTTGTTGGCAAAACTTGTTTTGCGATCTCTCAAAGATATTGCTTTAGAATGACTTTGCTCATTGCCTCTGAATTCAATGCACTTCTTTTCACAATTGATTGATCAATTTTTACCACATTTTCAAGCAAACATCGGACCCCAAGTCACTCTTATTGACTTGGTTCAATGCAAACAAGGTCCCAAAGAAAAGTTGACTGAATTCCTTAGTCAGTATCAAGGACTTTATGCACAGATTCAGTATCAAATGAAAGATGAGGACGTTCAAAAGATATTTATTACAAATCTACAACCTAATATTCATGATAAGATTCTTTGATGAAATATAACTCCTTTCAACATTTATGCACCGCCCTTCATGATTATCAACTTTCGTCTAGTCAGTATGAAAACCAAAACTCATCGGCTCAAGGTGATCAATCCATGGGTGGATCATCACAAAACAATTTTAAGAGGAACAATAATAGGGGTTTCATCAAGATCAACGGACCAAATACGAATGTGTCTGCTATAAATAATCCAAAGAAACCATCGTATCAACCAAGAAAGTTCACTTCAATATCTGAGTCCTATCATTCCATAATGAATCAAGCCATGAGTAATAACATTCTAAAGCTTCCCCCAATCAAGCCTATTGATCCTAGTAAACAAGGACCTTACTTCGATGCTAATGCCTTTTGTCATTATCATCGGATGCAAGGACATGACACTGAATGATGTATGCATCTTAAACATGAGATACAAGACCTTATTGATTCAAATGTCATCCAGGTATCAGGTGTGAATGATAATGGAAATAAGTCGGTTGCTCTGCCGATTCAGAATTTACAAATTGTCACTAATCCTTTCCTAAACATACCAAAAATAATATGGTGGAACAAGATTTACTGGAAGTAGATGAGGATGATTACTTGGACTATGATAGTATCGTGGGTATGATTGAAGTCGACAAGAAACAAATGGATAATCCACCTCGTCCACAAAGAAACACAATTTATGCTGAGGTTCCTCCTCCATTATCCTTATATGGATTGGGAGACATTCAAAATGCATTAGAAAAGCAAGAACAACAATTGATACAGACGAGTAAGATGGTACATGATGATTCCCATTACTATTCTAGAAAGATTCAACAACAAAAACTTGCTAAAAATTAGAAAAGAACAAGATGACAATCAATAGTCAAAAATAATAGTGGTTCTCCCCCTCATAAGCACCAAAAAGTCTCATTCAAACAAGGATTTAAGGAACAAGGATCATATGATAACAAACAAGACTTTCATAAGAACCACTCAAACTTTACATTAAACATGATCGAATACCTCTCCAAGAGGTTTGAGAGCTCCAAGATGTAATATGAAGACCCTATAGGTAAGTATCTCTAACCCTTTATCTCTCTCATGATGTGCTTCCCCCGTGATGTGTTATGTGTTGTTTAGGCCTCCTAGGATGACCTCAGATTCTCCCGTAAGGTTTGAGATACCAGGAGACCGCCTCTATTGTGACCTTCTTCTATTTGTATCATCATTCTTCTATATTTCTCTCTCTCTGATTTTATTGTTGTGTGTTGTGTCTTACAGACATAGTGTTGTGGTTGGTGACCTGGGGGCACCCTCCTATGTGACTTTCCCTAAGACACTTGTTTCTCCTCTCTTATGTATTGTTTCCCTTCCTCTAGTGTTTCCATCTAGCAGGCGGATGATGACAAAAAATTATACTGATGCAGACCTAGTGTCCCTTTCGAGAGCAATCAACAAATGGACTTAGTTCCTAATATGATGATGGGGTTGTATATCTTATCCGACACTTGGCTAGGGGAAGCACTCGTGCTTTCCACATAGTGAATTTGATGATGTTTCTGTCGCATTTACAAACCTTAACAATACTGTTAGTCTATGCACCTTTGTTTGTCTTTGAATCTGGCCTTGGTGGTACTCGATTCAGAGAGCTTCGTGATATAGCCCCACAGTAATCCTCAAACTCTAAATTCATTGTATAACCTGGGCTCTTTGTGTGGTTAATCATGTGCATTGATGTTGTTGTTGTAGACACTAACATGTTTCTTGCAGGGATGTGTTTGTGGGAATATTTGGCAACCGTAAAGTACATGTCACCTCTGGGGGGGCATGGGCTTTGTGAAAGTCGGTGTTCCCTTGTGTGTTTTCTTCCTACCTTAACGTGCTTGATATCGATAATTGATATCAACCACCTTAAGGTGGGGGCATATATAAGGTAAGCTGTCTATTGTAGATGTTAGCAATGCGCTTGTCCTTAGGTGTAGGCTAGTATGATGAGTACTTCCTGCATCTTGAGTTTGTTTGCAATCAATCAATCTATCTATTGCATATACCCCCTTTTCATCGTAAGGCATCTCTGTGATGTGGGTGGGGTTGTATACTTTTGAGCTCATACCTCCTTTTCATTGTAAGGCGTCTCCATGATGTGGGTGGGGTGGTATGCCATGCTTCCTTTTCACTGTAAGGTGTCTCCGTGATGCGGATGGGGTTGCATTTTCAAAAGCCCTCTACGGAGGCGAGGAGCGGTTCTGTGACTAACTCAACCCTTAAGCATGTTTTCGTTGATTGTTGTGGCGAAGCCCAATTGTCGGTGTGTGCTTGTAATGTGGTTGAGATGGTGATGAGCCTAGAAATAGAGAACACACCGTCGCTTGTCTGCCATGTTTTCTCTGTGTCTTCAAGTGTGTGTTTTGACATGCTTGTTTTGTTTGGCGTGTTTGTTGCCCCATATGTGGTATGCATTTTGGGAGGTTTTATGTGTCTTGTGTGTGTGTTGCCCCATATATACAGAGACCTGTGCCTTAGGGTAGTGCATCCTGTATTATGGGAGGTTTGTTTACTTTCTAGTACTTGCATCTGCATTTCATGAGAAAAAGAAAGAAAAGATATCATTTCTGTCTTCCATGCATTAATGTGTCTTCTATGCATTGACTATCTTCTCCATGTTCTGTGTGATTGTAACTATTTTCTCTATGTTTTGTATGCTTGTTATTGTCTGCTGTGTGATTGGTGTGTCTTCTCTGTGCTTGGTGTGTTTGTTGTGTTTGTCACCTTACTTTAATGCATGTATTGGCCTCACATTTATACATATATTAAAGTGGGCGCTAAATGTAACGTCAAAAAATGTCCCCTTGGGGCTTTTCCCTCATAAGGTTTAGCTCCCGGGTCTTTAGCATGCATTTAGGACATCTTAGTTCATATTTTGGCATCCCGATGGAATGAGACCTAGGTTCCATGGCAAATTGGACCTAGGTGGACCGCTTGAGTTGTACCCTACCCAAAATAGGGGGGAGGACTTGGGCACCCGTGCCCTAGTCCTGCCCTATTTTGGGGTAGCCCTAATTTTTGGGTGTCAGTTTATGACCGTTATTTGGTCCTTTTATCGACACGGTAAGTTTTAATTTTTAAAATCTTGGCAGGAGTGCTTGTAGTTGCATATAAAAGCATGTTTGGGCATTCATTTGAAAACTAGATTTCAATTAGATGATCATTGTGAACTCTAGGCATTATCAAGGTGATTCAAGGCTTTCTATTGTGTTGCAAGAGCAGACTTGTGTGTTTTGTGCATTGATATTTGCAGATTTGAGCATCAATTTCCTCATGGAATGAAAAGCATCTTCCTCCCATGAGAGCTTCACTACAAGGTGACATAATATTGTGTTTTCATCATTGTTTCCTTTGGTTTTTGCCTCTGCCTCACAAGGGCATGCACTCTTTTATCTGAAAATGGTGTTCAGAGACTTAAGTGTCCTTTGGGGCTTGACTAAGGCAAGCCTCTAAACACCACAACTGCCAAACCAAGTCTTGTGATTGCAGGTTACAGGTGTCGCATTTAGGAAAAGTGGAGTTGCAAGAAGGATTGGAAGGCATCAAGGATTTCTGATCTGAAGAAAATAGGACAAAGGAGCACTTCTAGGACTTGGGTGCTCGTTCTAGTGTCCTCCGAAGACAAATCTCTGAAAACATAAGTTACAGGGTTGATCAGTGTCGGAAGGAGGTCCAGATTCTGTGAAAAAGTAGGTACCTTGGACTTGGGCATCCACTCAAGTGTCCCTGACTATTCCGCTTCAGAGCCCTGAAAGCAGGTACTCTGTGATTTGGTATTTTACTCCTGTCTGCAAGAGCTTTTTCTGTTATTCATCAATTTGTTGTCGTATTTGCATAATTAGGGTTTTTATGGTTAATTAGACATAAGAGAAGGAAAATTAATAATTAAATTCCCTAATCCAAGTTTCCCTACATCTGCAAGTGACCTAGGGTATGATCGTGCTTGCCACTCAACCCTAGATTCTTCAATGTATAGTGGAGAGGTGGATTTAAACAATCTAAAATTTAGAACATTAATAAATCCAATTTTCCCCTAAACAAACACCAATCCTTATCTTGAGCCAAATTGTTCTATATGGGCACCAGTGGTCCAAATGTGCTTGTTGTATTTGGATGTACAACATTCAATGGTCTAATATAACTAGGTTGATTCAGCCTCTACACATTCCCCTGATATGGTGGTCTATTTTGCTGATAATTATGATTTAATGGTTGATATTGCCTGCTGGGTTGTGCATTCTATCTTTTTAGTGCCACCAACTCATTCCCAAGGCTCTGTAGTAGAGACTTAACCTCGTACAATTCATTTGAGGGTGCCTCCGAAGAGGTTGAAGGGGTGACTGTTGTAGGAATCAGAGCCACAACAAGCTGAATAATAGGAGCCTCTAGAAATAAAGGCATTGGTGGCCTTGGAGCAATTTTCCTAGCCCAAATTAGGTAGTTTTCTGCCCTGATAGTTATGTCATATGCATCTGGTAACACATTCCCTCCCATAGATTAAATCATGACGACAATGTCAGAATTCAGAGAACTCAAATAATATATGAACGTAGTGTTTGGGGAGGGTTTTACCAATAATGGGATCCTGTCCCATGTCTTCTGGAACTTGTATTTAAAAATCCACCATGTATTCATGGGGAGGTCTCTTGATTGTAGCTAGCTACTCCATCAGTGACAGGTGGTCACTCTTGTCTTTGAAGTGCTGACACAATCTAGTGCCCAAATCATCCCAATTGTGGATGGAATTGGTTGGGAGACCACTATACCATTGAAGGGATTTCCCTTTAAATGAAGAATCCATCAGTCTCATAGCCACATTGTTTGTAGTGACATTGTGGACAGAGCATACATTGGAAATGTGTTGGATATGTTCAACGAGGGTGGTAGAATTTTCACCATAAAAAAATGGTATAGCCTTTAAGGCTGGGTAGGGATATCGTCATACTGGGATAGGTCCAAAGGGCTACCCCCATTAAAAGTAACAAAAGGAAGGTTTCTTGCCATGTTGGGGATATTCAGGTTAATTTTGGGTATGCGTAGGGTTCTTCTTGAATATTGAGACCTAACTTGGAATCTAGCTAGAGGGGGGTAGACTGGACTCTTGAAGAAGATGGAACCACACTCCTATTTTCCCTCAAAGGGGACCTAGACAGTCTACTTCTTCCTTTGATTCACTAAATGATAACTCAATGAATTGAGAATTACCTCTAGAAGAAGACCTAGTTTGCACTCCAGGAATGAAATGTTGAGTTGATGTGAATACTGGACCAATAGAGGTGCCAAGTGCTTTTTGAATGCTTCCATAGTAGAAAATGAAATAAGAATAGCATCAAAATTTCTCAGTCCAGCTCTTACTCAAAGCAGATTGTGCCACTGAGTGTGCTAGAAATTGTTATCACCTAAAATTGCACCCTTTTGTTGAAGCTTAGGCAGTTCCAAGAATTTCAGAGTAACATGGGGATGACCTCAAGGTGTGGGACCTTGTGAATGAGATCAAACCTCCAGAGAAGGCTAGTTCCCCTTTTTGAACTTTAGGTTCAAAGTAATTGACTAAACCTATGCTAATGATTACCAGGGAAAAGGGAGAGAGGGAAATTAAAATTAAAAAGTGAGGTGGGTGATACACCAAGATTTAAGGTATTCATTTGGAGCTAACATAACACAGTAATGATTTCAAAGGCTGAATAGACTAACACAGACTCATTCATTCTCTATAAGAGGCCAAAATAGAATACTAGAACCTATAAAGGGGTCGTTTTATCCACAAGATAAGTGAAAAGCATTCAAATAGATATAGTGAAAGAGAAATGAGAGAGGCAAAATTGGTTGCTTATATTAATCAGAGAGGCTAAATAACCATTACAAAGATAAAAAAGATAAATATAGATCGAAGAGACACAGAATGATAGCTTTCCCCTCATAGTTGAACTAAAATAAAGTCAGAGAGGTTTAGAAGAGGACATAGTTGATCAGATTCATGTAGTTCTGGGAAATATCATGAGGTCAAGATCAAGCATGAAGCATTTCAGTCTGAATAAAGACCCAACGATCAATCAACCAACTAAAATACATCTCTAACATATGCATATATTAGTTTTTTTATCATACCTTAGCAGTCATGGAAGAGAGAAGAGTGGTCAACAAGAGAGAACTATCACCCATGCTACTATAAATCCATTTTGTATCCTTAGAGCACGCCCACATGACTCTGCCCATGAAATCTGTTGAAAATAAATGTCCCGCCTATGCCATGAGTACAAATATTTAATGCAAATGAGGCTATAGTAGCATGAGGAGGCAAGGAATCCATCTTCTACAAGAAATTAGGCTTTGAAGAAGCATTAATGGTGACCAGGAGAGTCGTTGAGCAATCCCATCACATTTTGAACAGTAGAAAATGCCCCTGGAAGGCAAAAAGGTCGGGCTCTGACATATCAGACTTCCTCTGATCGGGCTTGGAAAGGTGAAAGTGGAAACCCTAGCCTCCAAATTCTGAGAGAAGGGAAATCGTCGGGCTCCGGGGGTCAGGCTCCGGGGGTCAGGCCTTCAACTTTGCATTGTTCTTTGGAAAGAAGAAGAACTTGACCTATGCCTCCACAACACTTAGCGGATTTGAGAAATTGACAAAGATCAGGTCTCGAGCCTTCCACCTTATCACTTTCTAAAAGGAGAAGGAGGAAGGAGAAACCCTAAAATCTGACATTTCGACATACAAAGGGAAATTACAATTAATAGATTTCAGGCCTTGGGCCCTCCACCCTATGCCTTCCCAGAGAAAGAAGAAGAGAAAAAGTCTGAGCCCTACAAGTTTGAAGACTTAGCTACTTTTACAAAGGTTCAGTGGAGTTCAGGGTCCAAGCCTTCGGCCTTCCTCCTTCCAAAAGAAAGGAAGAGGGAAGAAGAAAAATCTGAGCACTGAAGTCTAAAACACAGAATTATTTGAGACGGTTCAGCAGAAATCAAGATTTGGGCCTTCTGTCTTATGCCTTCCTCGGTAAAACTAAATTCGAATGATGTCACATCCACTAGGAAGCTTCCCACTGTTTCGGGGCTATAGACAAAGCTTCACTAAAATGCTTCATGGAATGGTGGAAGAGTCACACATTAGACCACATGGCACCCATCAGGTCGCTTGGATGATGAGTTGTCGAACCTTGCCACATGTCTTCTTCCCACGGTTCCGCAAGCCTACTGTGGGTCCACCCAAAAGCCTCAGCCGAATGGCATAATGCCTTAGAAGGAATTAACACCTGTTAGGGGTCAGTCGTCAGGCCATCCGCCTTCCACCTTCCATGAGAAAAGGGAGAGGGAAGAAGAAAAGTCTGAAGTCTGATTCCCCGAAACACTTAGAGAAATTTCAAAAGCAAAGGGCAGAGGTCAAAGCAGAGTAGGATGACATGACGAAAGGAAGAACTTCAAACTCTAAAACTCTGAAAAGGTTAAAAACACAAGGAAAACTCAATATTTTTGGACTGAAAACACTAGGATTTTATGGATCCTTAGGCTATTTGGCTAGAAGGCAAAATAGGATAACACTTACTCTGGCCAAGCCATAGTTTTCTATTCACTCTATCTCTTCTTATTTCCATCTGAAGAATGTGTTTAGTTGCACCAAGATCTTTCATTTCAAATTTAGCTACAAGTTGATACTTTAGTTCTGAAATCATTCATTTCCCTTTACTAATAAATAACATATCATCAACATATAACGCAATAAATAGGAAATGATCACCATTAGATTTATAATAAACACAGTGATTGGATTTAGAATGCTCAAATGCTAAACTTAACACATATGTATCAAATTTTTGGTACCACATCCTAGGACTTTGTTTGAGGCCATACAAAGATTTCTTCAATTTACAAATGAAATTACTTTTACCTTTCACCACATAGTGCTCTGGCTGTGTCATATAAATATCCTCCTCCAAATCACCATGAAGGATTATCGTTTTCACATCCATTTGCTCAACCTCTAGATCATAAGAAGCAATAATAGAAAGAAAGAATCTAATGGATGTCATTTTTGCAACAAGAGAAAATATCTCACTATAATCAACACCCTCAACTTGAGATTAACCTTTCACAACCAATTGTGCTTTGTACTTAGCAATACCTCCATCTAAACCAATCTTTTTCGTGAACACCCATTTGCAACCAACAGGTTTTCATCCTTCAAGCAATGGTACTAGTTCCCATGTATCATTCTTTTTCAAAGATGTCATTTCTTCATCCATAGAAATCTTCTAGGACATTCATACCTAATTCCTCTTCTACAGATCTAGGTTCATCTATATTAACATTCAAAGCACAAATACATCTCAAGTCATGAAGTGAATACCTTTCAAGTGGTTGTCTATGCCATGTAGATCTTTGAACAAGCTGATTTGGAGGTTCTTCCTCCTCTTTTGAAGATTCAAAGCTAGATGAGCTCTCCTCAACTTCTTGTTTGTCTAGGAGCCTTGATTCAACTTTCTTAGGCGTAGAAGGGAGTTGAATCATATCTTTCTGTTCACTTTGTTCTAGATACAATGAAACAAAAGAAGGTTTAGTTTCTCTAAAAATCACACTTATACTATATATTACCTTCTGTGCAATAGGATCCCAAAGCTTGTATCCTTTCACACCATAACTGTACCTAATGAAGATACATTTGATAGCCTTGTTCTCCAACTTTGTTTGCTTCTCCTTTGGCACATGTGCATATGCCTCGCAACCAAAAACTCTAAGATGTCTCAGTGAAGGCTTGTGCCCCAACCATGCCTCCATAGGCGTTTTATTAACAAGAGCTAACGTAGGAGACATGTTAATCAGGTAACAAGCAGTGGCAATGACTTCGACTCAAAACCTTTTTTCTAGACCTGTTGGTGCCTGAATTGACTGTCAGTTCTTGAACAATTTTTATGCAGGCACCATCCCAAAAAATCCAAAAAAAATTTCCAGTTTTGGCACCCCTTCAGTGTTTTGTAGCATCCACATCATCTTTCTTGATGGAGGGGGTCATCATGTTCTGCCCATCGGCATGAGTTTTCATGTGTCTTGGCGATCATATCAATAGCATGGTGTGTTCTTTGTATATCACCAAGAGCTTGGTTTATCAGCGAAGGATATTGTGTTTCCGCCGACGGTGTTGGTCATGCCGATGGGGGTATCTCAAGTGTTCATCGGCGAGACTTGTTTTATCGGCCAGTATGTTTTGTGGTTCGCCGATAGAAGAAGTCACCCCGATGGGGAATGCCATCGGAGTGAGATTGCACATTGGCCTAATCGATGGAGGTTCTGCCGATGGGGATGCGGGATGGCCATCAGGATGACTTTGTGTTCAGTGTGACCGACGATGGAGTTGGCGTTCGATACATTGGGAAGTGCTATCGCCATGACTTTGGCTATCGGGCGAGCCGGCGTGGGGTTCACCGATGGAGTGGTGTCTGGCCGATGGTGTTGTATCGGCGTAACAAGTGATGTCGGCAGGTGAGTTTTTGGTTGGGCCGATGGTGTGGGTCACACCGACAGCGAAGTATGGAGTAGCGATCGGCGAGACAGTTGTCTATCGGTGAAGGTTTTTTGGAAGCTGCCAATATGTGGGTGTCTGGCCGACGGGAGATGCGAAGTAGTCATCGGTGTGACCGGCGTATCGGTAGGAGAATTTTTGGGCGCGTCGACGAAGTGGTATCATGCCGAAAGGTATGATCATCGGGGTGACTTTGTTCATCGGCAGAGGTGTTTCTTGTTGGGCCGACAGTTGGTGGTCTGGCCGATAGGTGGAAGTGTCGTCGGCATGAGTTGAGTAGTCGACGAAGGATTCATGGGCTAGGCCGATAATGTATATCATGGCGATGGGCTGTTGGCGAAGGGTCGTGTGTCGAGCACGGCAAAACGCTCGACACTTGGTATGTATGCGACTATGCTTTTAAAGTGTCGAAGTTGTCTCCGCACCATGCATGTGGGATTTTTCCCCTTGCATTATTTTTGAACCTGCGAAGGAGGCGTTTTGGCGGGAAGCCTCATGTTGACTACAGCGACAGTTTCCAAGTGAAGTGCGGGTGGTTGAGCCATCAATGACTGTCGTGCAGCGGTATGGGCGATGATACAAACGGTGAAGCTGCCTGATCATGAATAAAGACTTCCAGATAGTGGCACATGGCTCGAGGTTCCTCTGTCTGTTGCTGTAGTAAATTTTGAGCGCCATTCCTTTGAAGAATCTGTATTTGGCAGATTTTGTAGAAGCCATGTAATTAATTGCTGTGGTACACTTTCTGGCTATTATAAGCAGACTGTGTTACCATTTTTCAGGTTGTTGAAAGTTGAACATTTGGCTCTGTAACACAATACAGTCTATTTTGGTTGCTCTGTACAGTTGAAACCTGTGAGTTTATGTATCTCTTGTTGTATGTTTTGGCATGAATCCACTGATTTCATGGTTAATTTTATATGAGAAATGCTATGTTAGCATGTGTTTTGTTAATTCTGTCTCCAGTATTGCATGTATCTTTCTTCTGAGTCTGGATATTTAAGCAGTATTTGAGACTCTAGAACATAGAATTCCTGTGTTGAATGTTTAATCTTTTAACTTCTGCTCAAGGGGTAGATTAAACTGTTTTTAGATTGAATATTGGGAAGGGTATACTGCAATAGGGATGCCATAAGTATAGATAGCTTAACACTCTGTAATTGGGAGATATCTGTAAGGCAGATATCATGTATATCCCCCTGAAATCTAGTTTTAGCTGTTCATGCTGATCATTCACAGGTGTATGTCTACTGACTCCAGGCCCTGGATAGGCACCAATCTAGCTCTGTGTTGAGGTTACAACCATGTCCAGCTTTGCATCCAAAAATCAAATCAAATCACTTCATCTTTCTATCTGTTAGTTGTAGGATTAGGATTAGGAACCTCTGCATGCTCTCATCCTTAACCAGACATTATGTCCAAGAATGTTGCCAACCTTGTGATTTGTTACACAAATCTTGGTCCATACATGAGAGTATTCTGCCTGTTGATGTCAAGTTAAATCCTTCTGTCATTGAGCTAGTCAAGATTATACTTTTATCAAATAGGGAAACCCCCCTTGGTGCGGCAGAACCAGAAGTGAAGGGGAGGAGCTCACGCAACCTCCTGTATTCAGTTGGCTGAATCTGCCTGTGCATTAGAACTGGTAAACCCTAATGCTGATTCAGAAGAAAAAACCAACAAGACCAACACCACTAAGCATACTCCTAGCCTTCTCCATCAGTGTTTTATTCATTCTTTCTACAACTCCATTCTATTATGGAGAATACAGAGTTGTCTTTTGTCTCTAAATGCCACAATATTTACAGAATCTATCAAAATCATTAGAGAAAAATTCACCACCATTGTCAATCCTCAAACATTTTATTTTCTTTCTAGTCTGCAACTCAACCATTCCTTTAAATTCTTTAAATCAACTAAAAACTTCATATTTACTCTTTATAAAATATACCCATGTCCTTCTTCTATAATCATCAATAAATGAAACATAATATGTGGATTTTCCAATGGAAGGAATGTCTACAAGACCAAACACATCAGAATGAATAAGATCTAATACACTACAAGATTTATGAGAACTCGAGTAAAACTAAATGCAGTTTTGTTTACCATAAATGTAATGCTCACATAAATTGAAATCAAGATTACAATCAGTCAAACCTTCAACAAGGTTTTTACTATTCAAGGTCCTTAAACCTTTTTCTCCAATGTGGCCTAATCTCTGGTGCCATAACATAGTATTCTTTGTAGGCAATTTTGATTTAGAAGAAAGAGAACCCTTAGGTACCTAGAAGCCATGACCATCCACTGAAAAATGAAACCCTCTCCTTTTCCAATGAAGTATTCATAGACTTTCTTTTCATAGAAGTACCATTGCACTCAATAGTTTATGCATTAAGTTTATACAATGTGCCAAATCTGACACCTCTAGCGATCACCATAGCACCTCTAACCATCTTGTATCTTGTATCAAAAAAAAACTACTTGCACACCCGCATCTATTAGTTTTCTCACATATAATAAATTTTGTGCTAATCTAAGGATATGCAACACACCATTAATCCTTTTTACTCTACCATTAAGAACTTTGATTTTAACTTTACCATGACCAACAATATTTAAATGAGAATCATCACGCAAGTACACCTTACCTCGATCAAATTCTTCATATTCAGAAAACCAATTTCTATCAAGGGTCATATGGAAAGATGCACCTGAGTCAATTAATCATTCATCATTACATGCACAATTGGCCATAGCTATAATGAACACATAATCATCTTCCTTCTCAGACTCAAAATCAAAATAAAATTTGTTCTTTTTCTTCTTCTTTCCTTCTTTACACTCCTTATGGAAGCGTTCAGGCTTATCACAGTTCCAAAAAATAACTTTGGTCTTTTCAGAAGATTTGGATCTCCCCTTGGACTTGGATTTGTCACGCTTCTCACTCTTCTTACCTTTTTCTTTAGGTCTTCCACGAACATTTAGGGCCTCTTTGGTACTGATGGATACCTTCCTTCTCATCTCTTCAAAAAGAAAAAACCCACAATATCTTCAACTTTCAAGACAACAGAAGTACTCCTAATAGTCATAGCAAGAGAATCCCACGAATCAAGAAAAGAACAAAGAAGGATCTGACATCTCTTCTCCTCATTCATTTTTACACCAATTCATGCCAATTGAGACACCAACATATTGGATGCTTCTAGGTGGTTTCTAATTCATCCATCCTCTTCCATTATCAAGGAATATAATTTCTTCCTCAAGAAAATCTTGTTCACTAAAGATTTGGCTTGATATATCTCACCAAGTTTCTTCCATATTTTCTTTGTAGAGGTCTCTTCATGGACATTGATTAGAATAGAGTCTTCTAGGCATAATCTGATTAAACCCTTGGCTTTACAATCAATAACATCATATTGAGAAGCCAAAGTAGAATCTGTAGTCCCTGAAACATTCTCATCAATAGCATCCCACAGATCTCAATCAATTAACAGATTCTCCATCTTCAACTTCCACATCTCAAAATTGTTACCAAAAAAATTTTCTACCTCTACTCTCCTTGATGTGCTCACCATATAAAAATTCTTGCAACAAGATCACAAAGTATCTACACAAGCTCCCACTCAAAACTAGATTAGTTCAAAAAACCCAACAAGCCAGACTTGAAACCAAAAGGTGATCAAGCTCTTATACCACTTGTAAGGAAGCTAAGGTAGTGAAACAGCTTCCTACACTAATCTTGAGAGGAGGGATATGTAAAAATTTTTAGATCTTTATAATAGTTACTTAAATTATATAGAAATAAACACAAATAGCATTCATACCACAACACAATAATTACGTGGGGAAACCTTTTCAAGAGAAAAACCCCATACTCCAAAAGACACCCAATATATTATTCAAGAATCAACAAGATTACAATATACTTGCAGATCAAGCTTTCACAATAGTATAACCAACCATAGATCCGGAGGCAATTCAACATCTATATGACTCTCACACATAACCTCCATCTCAAGCACCTAATATATAGGAGATACAATACACGAAACTGCCAAATGGTAATTACTAAACCATTAGCTAAAACCACCCAAAAAGGTGGCACCCAAATTATCTCCAATCAAAGATTCCCTATGATGTGTCAAAACACACACCAACACCTATAACTTCCCCTTACAACTCTTTTTTGTGTCCAACATGTTTTCATATTTTCCAATATGGGAGACCCAACTTCTGGAGGCCATAACTTTTGCTCTGGGAGGCCGATTAATGAACCGTTTAATGCATTGGAAAGATTATGAAGAGATCTATGGGTTGAAATGTTGAACAACCAAATTTTTTTTTTAAACAACCCTATAGCCTAGAAATTGAGTTTTTATGTTTTTATAACCAAAAAATCTCACTTTTTTGTAATTGCAAGGTTGAGACACCTTTCCTAATAATAGATAAACTAGAGGAAATACATTATACACCATTTTCCACTTCTTTTGAATAAATTTTACCCCTTCTACTTAACAATAAATTATTCACTCTCTAACATCTCACATTTTGAAAAACTGCTAAATAAAGTCAATCAATATCTCTCTTGTTCCTACCATCACATGTTAGGCTATTACACAAACCACTGTTGAGCCTTAAAGAACAAAATTCAATATCTTATTGAGTATAATTCTATAATTCTTTCTCCTAATGATGTCTCTGTCTCTTCTACCCCTAATTAGTTTGATGACCATGGCACAACACATGACCTATCATTCTCCTACGATACATACAATGATAATGATCCTAGTCATCTTGATGATCTATTTGCACCTAAAATTTGTGACACTTGTACATATCTCTTCACATGTATGATGTATTAGTGTGAAAGGAGTTTTTATTCATCTAGTTTACTTCTATCTAGTTTCAAACTAGCTTAAGTTCACTTAGTGGTTTAGTTGTCTCACCTCATAGACATATGACACATGCTCTCACACTTGTCCCAAGTGTTCTGCACGTGTCACACATAATGGAGGGTTAGTCAGTGTTTGACTCTCACCTTCTCACTTCCTCCTTGTCCTACATATACAAGGAGTTCATTATACATTCACATACATTTTATGATAGTTTTTAGCCTCTTGTTTTGTGCACATTCATCCTGTGGAAGTTCTAGTTATTGGATTCATTTCATTGGTGATCCTATATGGTATTAGAGCCTAGAATTGCAATTCCCTTCCAAATTTCAGTTTCATCCCGCACATAGCCCTACCATAGGTGTGTCATATATATGAGCAAAATTATTGTTATCACTGGGAATTGCACCCGTATGCAAGGCTAGTAAAGCTCTGCAATTCCATGTAACATGGGAGTAATTTTAGGTTGTGGGTGCCCTATAATGAAATTAGACCTCCAGATTGTGGGCTGGTTCCCTTCAAATGTTCTATTAGAATGTATGTTTTTTCTGTTTTTGAAAAGGGAAGAAAGAAACTATATGAAATGAAAATTGTAAAATTTGGTCATGCACCTAATTTGGATAAAAATATGCAATCTGGTCCACAATATAACTCAGAAATCTGACTTTCACACAATCCAATCTTGGCATAAATATCACAAAAAGTGATTCTAAGGAAGGCTTGAAAATAGGCTTTCTATGAAGGAAATGGTTTTTTCACAACACAAAAAGATTATTTTCAGTTAACACAACCTAAGACCTGTGATGATTATATGCTTAATGCTAAAAGCAAGAAAGTGAGACAATAATTTTAAAGGTTTAATGGTTAAACACAACAAAATTTCATCAAATCACTTCAAATAATTAGCACTAAATGGAAAGGTAACTATTTAATTTCAAAGGAACAAAAGAAATACTGCAAAGAAGATAAAAATAGAACCTGTAACTTGCCGATCTCTCAATAAAAACTGTAAAAATGAGCTACAAAAATTCTCTAATCTGTTTGAATCAGAATGAGAATCAAGAACTAACTTCATAATGAATGAAGTTTTACAATATATAGAAAAGATAGGTCAAAATATTGACCTATAGACAACTGGAAATTGAACCTCAGTTATCTCAAAAAAGCACATGCATAAAATGATAATTGATTCCCGTGCAAGCCCTGAAATCGTGCAAAAAAACACCTCCAAATTGATGGAAAAATAGATATAAGGTGTCAAAACTGTCTCTGATCCATGCACTAACGAAATGAAGTGCTCGACTCAAGGTGAACTACTCATATAACTCCTCAATCTGCTCCTCAAACTGAAAGATTGAACTGACAACTCAGTTCCCCTCATCACTCCATGCAATGCAATGGCTAGTAAATAATATTCAATAAATGAATATTCTATCAAATCTTCTTGTGTGCTATATATGACTTATATTTAAAATAATTTATTTAAGCTATTATTAGTAACAATTAATGTAATTGTCCTAATAATATTTTAAATAAACTATAATATATTTGCTAATCATAGCATAAGTCAAGACCTTATGTCTCCCTTTGACTTCACATCCTCTCCATGCATTAAGGCAAAAAATATACTTATTACTCCATTCATAATGCATTCACCATGAAAAACATAACATCAATCTAAAAAGACCCCTACCATCTTGCCAAATGCCTCATCATGCAAATCAATGAACTCTAATTATAGGGCCCTGCCACCTTGCATGCATCTTGTCTTCATTCATTTTCTGACCTTATATCTCCCTTATACATAAAGGATTACATGCATATCACCTATTTATCATAATCAAGATGCATCAAAACTCCTTATTTCTCCTTAGTACATACAAACATATGCATCAAAAAATGCCTCACCTTATGACTCCTTAAAGAATATTCACACCTATGCCAAAAAAGGCACCTTACTTCTTCCTTGCTTTCAAATTATTATCATTTTTTACTTTGTAGAGTTTTAAGGAAAAGGCAAAGGTGATCATCTCCTCACAGGATCCATGCAAAATCATTGCTAGGTTTTAAGACTTGACCACAGGTTTGGATATGTTTGCAATGATGTTTTTTAGTATTTGTAAAGTCAAAAAGAAAGCATGAGTCAATCGAACAAATAAAAAGACAACCCTAAAGATTTACTTCATTTTTCATTTTGTTCTCTTTTGTTTTAGCTCTGCAACTCAAACATGTCGCCGCTAGGGTTCAGGTTCCTCTAGTCTATTCCTCCACTTTCTTGGCTTCCCCTAATCGAAACCTTGGCATTTCTCTGTCAAAACATAACTCAAGAACAATGTGAGCACTGAATCTTGGTTTTAACTGGCATTTTTTACTTTTTCTGTATCTTTTCTTCATATAAATGGTTGTGGCCATGAGCCTGTATAAGATTGTGTAACTCTAACAATCTTTCCATTTGTTCAATGAATCTTTTTCCTGCAATTTGGAAACCTGTATACTGAGGGTTTTTAAAAAATGTTGAGGCCACGGCTCCTACAGTCTCCTTCTTACACTCTTGAGGTAAACTTCTTGGTTCTTCTTACTTTCCTCAGTCTTATTTCTTTCACTATAACTTGAAAAAAAAAGATAAGGGTTTTGTAATTTTGTGCATAATGAACCTTCCTAGCTACGGCCATGCTCCACTCTACTTTTTGTAATGCTCATTCAACCAGAAGACAAGAAAAAAATGAAATAAGTGTTTCAAAGATTTTGAGATGGGTATCTCATATTTCTCACACAGTAACCCTTAATTTTCTCCATGGCTATGCTCCATTACATTTTTTAGATACAAGAATGAAACAAAAGATGGCTTCTGTGTATGAAAGAAAGGCTTTATTGTATGCAAATGGGTATTACATTTTAAGCATAAAGATGCTTTTCCTATCCCAGCCATGCATATTCCTTTCTGTATACTTCTCGTTTTTCTTCTGTAGATGCAAAAAGTATCTTAGGGTTTCAACAAAGATTTTTCCAGATTCTATGACACATAACCTTTGTCTGATATAGTCATGGCATTTTTCTATTCTTCCATACATCTCTTGACTGTAGGAACTTGAGATAAGTTTTTTTGAAAATATGATAAACTTTATCATTTCTGAACAATAAAACTCTTCTGTAACTGTTCATGCCATTTCTGTATGTAGAAGACTTTGTAAGTTTCTTCAAAACATAACAAAAACCTAGACATGTCTGTACCTTTCTTTGTATTAGTTACTTTCATTTCAATTGAACTTGATCACATCATAGCTCCATCTGTAGTGGCTTGTTGTAAGTGCAAGATGATGTTGGTCTTTGATCATTTTTTTTTGTTTTGACTGTAGCTGTCAGAAGATGTTATGAAGACCAACATGTATTAGATAGAAGCATGGCTATAACTCTTTATAACATATGATCTTATAAAAAGTTGAAACTGTATCTTCTTTCCTTCTTCTGTCATTTAGAACTCCTTGTAACATATACTGCATATCATGTATCTTTTCCATTTTTCTTATATGATTGCCAATCTGTATCTACTTCTTTGACATGTGGCATTACTGTTGCATTTATCAACACTGTATTTCTATAGCAATCTATCATACATGACCTTTTTGCACAGTCATCATAAAAAAAAATACTTCTAGATTTTTAAAACATCACTTTAGCTAGATCATGACTGTTGCTTCATGTGTAACTGTGGTATTGGATCAATTTATTCTTGGTCATGCATTCCGTTGTCCTTCTACTATGAATTGTTGTTCACAACTATGCAAAGGGATTAAGAACCTTATAACATTTCATACTCAATGAACTCAAAAATGATCCATAATGATGCCAACTTCCAATGATTGTCAATTAATTCTCAGTATTTGCAAGGTTTTGAGCTTCATGACAGATCATTGTTGTCTTCACTTAAGAATCTGGCTATGGCGTTCTTTAGATACTCCTCCTAGTTGTCCTTTTGTATGTTCTTTGCTTATCTTTTGATGCATTTGGGGTTCTATGACCATCCTGGAGGAATCAAACAACATCCTCTGTGACTTGGTCTATATCATAGTTGACTGTCCACTCTTGATGATGATATCATCACAAGGATCAAAATCATGACTACCTTTAGTTGTTATTACCTCATTTCCATAACTGATTTTCTTTGTGATTGAGGTATGACTGCCTATCATGTGCTCTTCATTATAAAACCTTGCATATTCTATGACAACTCCTGCATACTAGTTGCTTTGATTATGAACAACATCTTATCTCTGGATTTCATCCACTTTCTGTATTTGAATGTCATGACCTCATGTCACATTATCACTATGGCATATTTATGTTCTGGGTCCTCTACTGTTTCTCCTCCATCACTGTGACAGTTAGTAGTGACAAGGTATGCATAAGGAATACTTGATGGCTACCAGTCAGAGGTATTGATGCCTTGCTATTTGATCTCTCTTGTGTATCATATATTTGTAGATATCTTATTATTCTATTAGAGACCATGATACCTGTATTTTGATATTTCTCTAAACTGAAATTGTATCAGTCATTTGTTCTTTATTTGATCATCATATACATAAAAAAATAAAGCTCCTGAAGCTTGTTCCTTCTATCTGATATGCAATGGAACCTACTTAACATATGTGACCATATCTGCACTTGATGACTAGGTTTGATGACTGTACTTATCTCTATTCACTCTTCTATCATTTTTTAATTCTGGTTTTGGAAATATGACATCAAATATGATAGGAAAATGGTTTACTAATAATGCTATGAAAGAGCTGAAATACCTTCTATGGTTGCAATTCGAATTTCTGCATTTGTTAACTTGATTCAGACATTTTAAGTAAATATGATTTGCTCCAATCAGCTGTAATGAATGTCATGATGACATAACTTTTTTGCAAGTTGATTAGATGATGTATAGTGTAGCTTGGAATGATGCATCATATCCTTTCTAATACTCTTTTCAAATGAAAAGAAAACATGCTGGGCTCAAACCCTTGTGGGAGCCACATTTAATCCACATGTTTATTTGTCTTCAAATCAGCAACAATACATGTCCTATACCTGCACATTGAACAAACAAGTTAGCATAAAAAAATATACCTAATGGTATTGATTTATCCTCTTCATGATCTTTTCTGATTTGTAGTACTTATCTAATTTGATCTTTCATATGCAATGCAAGATGTGATAAGTAGATAGATCTGCTTGATAAAAGCATATGATAACTTTAAACATCCGGAGCGCTAACAGGGCTTTCCCCAAAATTTTGCAGGTTCAACTGATGATGGGAACTGAAGATAAAGACTGAAAACTGAACATCAACAAACAACCTTCTTGCTCAGGCAATGATGGATGTTTCATTTTATCATGTATTCATTTCTTTTCTTTTATCAAATAGATATATAGCTTGCATGTCTGCATGTGCTCAGTCTAGTTACTCCCACAGCTTGTGTGGGACACATTTGAATACTTCTTTTAAACATGATCAATTAATTTCTCTTATGCATATGATGTATGTGTATTTCCTTTTTAATCAATGCATGAGATAAAGTAACAAATATTGAATGTATGTTCAAAATGTGACATGAAATAACAGTTCAATACAAATATCTTTCTTTCTTTTATTCAAAACTGATTATCTGAATAATCAATCTAACTTATGACTCTTGAAAGATAACATGATGCAAAAACAACTGTATTTCTTGAATGACTGGTACCTTGGCAATCCTATTCTCTTGTCATGATAACTCATCAGTCTTGATTAGACTAATGGGCTATTCTATCAACTGAATCTCCTTCTCTGCTCTTGTCAAGATATCAGTTGTTCAATAAATGCATAACTTTGAAGTTTTCTTTTATGCCTTCTGAACAATTACATTTAGGTCAAACTAATTTTAGGTGTGAACAAAAAATTAGTAACAATTATTAGTTGAAAATGTAATTTTTTTTTGGTGCAATTTTCTCTCTCTGGTTCAATCTAGTTTAACATTTTTGGTATTTTTTGGCATTGGTTTGGCCATTTTTTTGGAGTGGAAAGATTCTCCAAGGATCTGGTTCCTCTCTTGTTCATTCAGTATTTTTAGATAAATTTTTCTGGGCGACTTCAATTCCCCATGGCCTAGCATCTACAGTCACAGTTTAAGATCCGATTGATGTCTTTCCACCTTTGTTGTGGTCGACTTCTACTTTGTAGGGTCGATCACCCATAAAAAGCGTCAAAGTCTTCACTGTTTGGAGTCTCCAAGCTCTCTCACCTTGTAGCATTGAGGTAGAAGGTATTCCCAGAGTTCTCTTACTCCACAATGATCTTCACCGCCACTCGGTTTCATCTCTATAATAGTTTCCCTCGAAGACACTACTCGCGGAGTCATGTTTTTGTTTTGTATTAATGGTTGTTTCATTGTAGGTCGTGGCCTCAATACAACAGGATGCTATTATTTCTAGGTGTCATTTCACCATATTTCCTACACAACTTCTTCCAGTTGCCGCTATTAGAGGTCGAAGATCTCTGAAGACACTGCTTGACCTATTTTTTGAGTCCTGTTTAGACTTCAAAACCTGCAGATCGGCCTCAAATCTGGCTCCTTCCAGCCACCACAGTGCCTAGATCGTGAAATTTTAGCCTTCAACAGTCCTATTTGGACTCTATCCACTCAATGGTTGGCATTCAGTTTGATCTTCATTCCACCATTTGTGTCACGTTCTTTCTTACCATTGATAGTTATCTTTGAACGGGTCGTGGGCTTCATTACCATGAAGTGATCACTGTTGTAGGCCACTGACAGTCTTCTACACTCACAGTAGTCACCATTTACCATATCTAGTGCCATCACCATTAAAGGATGTCGATTTATGACTATCAAAAATCTTCACCTTGATCATAGTTTTAATCATCTGCCAGGTTCCTGGTTATTTACTTGTGCTCTGTTGCCATATTCAAAGGCGTTCTTTCAGCTCTTTTCTTTGTGGTCAATGTTTGTTGTTGGATGGTCGAGGTATTTGTAGTGCAGATCACCATTGTTTTCCATCTATAGGCCGCCAAGCATTATCCTTTTGGGTCATTGTTGATAACTGTGGTGAAGCCGATGAACTCTTCATTGTGTTTTAATGCAGGTCGATTTTTTGGAAAGTCACCTTTAGCTGTGCAGAGAGATTGAGGTCTCCAAACTACCTTCCACTACTTTGGCACCCCACTTGGCCTGACTGTCAGCCCTCTCTGCACAACCCCAGTCTACCAAACTTCAACCTAGTTGACCATGAAGCAGGCCTCAATTTCAGACCTGCAGGCTTCTAAAGTCAGTCGTTCCACTTCTTCAGGCCCACGATTCAGGCTCAGTCAGCCAAATGTGCTTCCAATTGCCATATTTCGGTCATTTCACCAATTCATGGTGGCCATTTCAGGTATTTTGGCAGATGTTGCAGTTTATGTCACCAATTGTTGTAAATGTTGACACTTATTGTTAGATTTTGACGTTACCATATATACATTGTTTGCTAGTATACATTTGTAACAATTTCTTTATTGTGGTCTATCTTACATTATTTGTAACATAAGCATTTTTTGCTACTTGTCTATGTTACAAGGGTAACATTATCATTTGTCCTTACCTTGTATACTTATGTAACAATATTTTGCCATAGTAACATTTTATGTTACAATTATTCTAACCTTTAGATCAACCAACCAAAATCACATGTAACCTTCATTCATTGTAAACACACTCAGTTATAAAGTGTTGATTTTATGGGGGGCTTATATTACAATTTTTTAATCAAACTTGGGGGGGTTTGTAAGGCATAATTTACATGCCTCATTGTGTTTTTATAGCATGGATCATAAAATTGATCTATTAACACCACATAATTTTCACACTTGGAAAACAAAAGTACAACTTCTTCAATGTAAAGGGTTATAGCAAATGCTAAATGATCAACAACTACAATTCAATTGGGAGTATGAACAATTCATCTATCACCATAAGTTAGATGAGGCAATGGGAATCATTGGCCTCCATGTATCTAATAACTTGCAATTTCATCTTAGCAATTGTACAACTCCTAAGCAAATGTGGGACAAATTTAGTGATTTATTTGGTAAAGTCGATGAGTTCAAAATACTTCAATTGGATGTTGAATCAACAACTTTGTCTCCTAATGCCTTCCCTTTAATTGAAGATTACTTAGTCAAGTTCAAGTCTTTGCTTTCTCAACTTCAAGGTTGTGGTAAAACAAAAATAGATAAGGAATGTGTCTTCTTGGTTCTGTCAAAGTTAAAAGGCCCCTAACAAGTCTTCACTTCTACTTTTTACTCTACAATGGATGCATTTGGTTTAGTATTTACTATGCCTACTTTTGAATAGTTTTGTGATCAACTCACGAGAGAATAATCTAAGTTACTCTCCATGGATTCTAACACTTCTTCAAAAACTCAAGCATTAGTAGTTCGTGCATCTAAGGGTACAAAGGTAACAAGCATTCAAAACAGTCAAAGGTAGAATCATCTTCAAGCAATGAGAAACCATCTAAGAAGAAGACCAACTGATACTTCAAACACAACATCTTCTAAGTCAAGTAAAATTTCTTCCAAGAAGAAAAGCAGAGGGCCATGTACTTTTTGTGGGATGTAGAATCATGATGTCAAGATGTGTCATCAAAGAATTGAGGCTTTGGAAGAAGCCATGAAGAAACACAACATTAATACTCCCAAACCTAAGAAAGGCCATGCCCTTACTACTATAGGTTTGAATTCATCCACATTAAATTGGATAGTTGACTCAGGAGCCTCACATCACATGACTCATTAAGTTGATCTTCTTGGGTCTCTTTCTGATAGCACCACTTCTCATATTTCAGTGGGAAACTCTTCACAGATTCCAGTTGTGAGGTCCGGTTCAGCTCAGCTGGAAGATAGTTGCATTAGTGATGTCCTCTTTGTTCTTGAGCTTTCTGCCAATCTTCTCTTCGTCTATTAGATATGTCATACTAGGGATGGGAAGACTGTTGAGTTTTCTTCACATGATGTTTTTGCTCATGACCTACAGCATCCAAAGGTCATTGCTTTAGTTAGAGCAAATCATGGGTCTAGATTGTACGTGTTTCACAGTTTTGAGACATCCAATGATTCCTCACACATTGCCCATGCACACTCTTTGAGTTGACTTTGGCACAAGAGGTTTGGACACCTAAATTATAGGTATGTTCAGTAGTTGAGTACACAGGATATGGTACTTGGTCTCCCTAAGGTTTCATGCATAGAGGGCATTTGTAGAGGTTGTGTGCTTGGCAAACATCATCAAGAACCCTTTCCTAAGGGTAAAGCCCATCGTACTACTTCCTTACTTGAGTTGGTTCATAGTGACCTCATGTCATTTCCAACTCCATTTTCTGGAGCAAAGTATGTACTTACTTTCATTGATGACTTATCTCGCTGCACATGGGTGTACTTTCTCAAGTACAAAAGTAATGTATTTAACACTTTTAGGACTTTCAGGGTGTTCATGGAGAAGCAGTCAGGTTCTTCTATTCGGTAAATACACACAAATAATGGGGGTAGTATGTGAATTGGGCCTTTCATGGCTATTGCACTGAGCATGGTATTCGTCATCAAAATTTGGTTCCCTACACTCCTAAGAAGAATGGTGTTGCCAAACAAAAGAACATAACACTCAAGGAAATGGCAAATTGTATGCTTCAGTCTCAGTCTATGGCCCCATCTTTTTGGGCTGAAGCAATCAATTGTGCCAACTATATTCAGAACCGCACTCCCCACAAGGTAGTTTAGAATATCACTCCAGAGGAGGCTTGGTCACATATCAAGCCTAATTTTTCCTTCTTCAGGATATTTGGTAGTAAGCATGGGCATTCATACCAGATGATCAACATAAGGAAATGGAGAAGAGTCAACTATTCATCTTTGTTGGCTATTGTGAGGATGTGAAGGGCTATAAGTTGTTTGATCCTATTACTCGAGATGTCTTCTTTCGAAGAGATATCTAGTTTGATGAGTCTTTCCCACATATGGATCCTCCATCCACTTCTTCTTCCTCACTACCTACTCTACCCTCTTCATCTCATGAGGATACCTTAGTACTTGAGGATCCTGTAGATATTGGTCCTAATCCACCATCTCCACCACCTCCTCCACGACTTCCACCTCCACCCACTCATGTTTTGCCTAAATAAGCACGCAATACTATTCAAGAGGTTGGATCTTTAACTAGTGATCCTATGACTTCTCACCGCACTCACTCACAAACTTTTGGCTTTAGTCTTCTGAGTCATGCCATATCTCCAGATCTATAGAGTTTTTCATAGGCTTCAGGTGTTCCAGAGTGGGATTTAGCTATGGCAGAGGAGTATGCTTCTTTGATGAAGAATAACACATGGGATTTAGTACCTCTTCCTAAGGGAAGAAAGATGGTTCGGTGCAAGTGGGTGTACCGCATAAAGTATGTAGCTAATGGTTCTATTGAAATATATAAGGCACATCTTATTGCTAAGGGTTTTTCACATGTTGAGGGTATTGATTACTCTGAGACCTTTTCCTCTATAGCCAAGATGGATTATGTTCGGCTCGTTCTTTCTATTGCTACATCTTAGAGTTGGAAGGTATTTCATATGGATGTGAAGAGTGCCTGTTGTCATATTTTGCCCAGCCAAAATATTCCAGACCCCCTCCTATCAGAAAGATTCTATCAGAGAAAATACAAGTAGGAGGTAAAACCTAAAACCCTTCAAAATCTAGTGAATTCCCTTGCAAAAATCCCCAAAATTTCATGTGGAGAATCCTCTCAGAAAACCCAGAAAAAACCCAAAAAATTTTAAGCCATTGCCTTAGTTTTGGGACCCTTTTGGCCTTTATGAGCAAAAGTTTACATTTTTGAACTTACAGAAAACCAAAATTCAGCTAAGGCATGGAAGAGTGTTTTCTTCCTTTGGTCAGAAAATTTCATATTTTATGAACTCTTTCAGAGTTCACTTTTCCACAGGTTCACTGATTCAGTGATTTGCCAACAATAGGTAGGGAGGGCATGCTTCATCAAAATGGCTAAGGCATGAGGGAACATGTCTGCCTTTATCGATGAAATGCTAAAGGTTGGAACTTTCCATAAGTTCAAGAATTCACTAGTTCACCGACTGGGCAATTTCCCGATGAAGGCAAAGGGGTGGAAGTTCAAAATCGACTAAGTAAAGAAGGAGCAATTGTTTGCCTTGTCGGCAAAGTGATGGTTCGACGAACCTTAGGTTCACCGATCGGCAGGTTTTCCAATCGACAACTTTGTCGACAACATGAAGAGAAGAGTTGCGGTGTGGATGAAATTTCCTAAGGCACTAAAATAAAATTTGGCTAAGGCAAGACAAGGGAAGCCTTGCCTTATTGACAATGTTTGAAAAGTTCAAACTCTTCTCCAAGTTCAAATATCTATAGGTTCACCGACATGCGATTTTGCCGACAAGGCAAAGAGAAGGAAAATTCACCAAAGGAAGGATTTGGCTAAGGTAAAAAACATCAACAAAGTAGGTGGTTCAGCAAAGTGAACTTTTGTTGACAAAGAGGCCCAGTTTGAAGATTGAGGAATTCGTCGATAAGGCGAAAAGCAGCTAAGGAAAGATGAAATCGGTGAATCGTCTAGCGAAGGAACTTTTCAAAAGTTCGGCTTTTTCATGGTTCGTCGACAGAGCAAAAATCTGATAAGGCAGATAACAAAGGAAAATGAAGTTTGGCAAGAGCCACTTTTGCTGACAAGGAAAAATAGTTTGAAAAAGACAATTTTTGTTGATAAAGCAAAAGTAGAAACAAAATGGTTTGGCAAAACAAGGTTTTGCCGATAAAGGGGTGAAGGTTCGTAAAGGTGGCTTTTTGCCGATAAAGTAAAAGTAGGCCACAATGGTTCACCAAAAGGATAGTTTGCCGATAAGGTTAAAGGCAGGGTAGAATAATGCATAAATTTGGGATTTTGCCGACATAGGCAAAAGATAGCCCAAAATGGTTCTAAAGGATGATATTTTGCTGATAAGGCAAAAAGATGATAAAATAGTTCACAAATTCAAGTTTTTCCGATAGATGCTGAAGAGAGACAGAGAAAGTTTCAGAATGCAGAGATTTTGTTGATGGGCAAAATAAAGAGGAAAATTGTGAAAATGGAACTCGATAGTTCTGAAGAATTCGCCAATCAGAAAAATCAAACGTAGGAAATTATGTAGAGAGGTGCCATGAATAAAGAAGGTACAACATGTTGAAGTGTTGTAAAAGCTTGCCTCTCCCTAAATCATGCCATTTTCTCAGGGAGATGTACTCAACATTAAAATTCTCCAGGCCAGAGCTAAATAGGGGTAGCTAAAATAGTGAAACTCTTCAATTCCATAGGACAAAGACAATTGCAGGTAGGTAGAACAGTGGACTCTTCAATGTTGGGGTACAAATGCAGCTACAAAGTGGATTTACAGGTACACAGAGGGACTTCCAGCCTTCCCTCTTATATATTCTTGACACCCATTCATGCAAGAAATCTTCTTCTACAGGTTGTAGGCATGCCAGAAGTATTTCTGCCATTCCAAGGGGCATGGTTTCCATTCCAATTTGTAGGGATCTCTAAACCAAAATTTAATGAGACGTGGGCCTATCCTAGGCAATTGACCAGCTTTGAGTACCACTGTGCTCTAGCTCAAAATTATTATAAATACATCAGAAAGAAAGGTATTTTTATTAGTTTTTCTTCTGGGCTATTGCAAGTTAGAGAATTCTTGTAACCAGGCCTCTATAAAGCAATTACACGAACTAACTAGATTTGATGGACTGTGCTCTTTTGTTGAGCCTCTCATGTCTCTAGTTTTGTTCACCAATGAATGTAATTGGTTATTCTCTGTCTAATTTCTCTACATTATTCTCTCTTTTGTAATGGCTATTTGGCCTCTATAATCAATACAGACTAATATTTTTACCTCTCTCATTATTCTTGCACTGTGTCTATCTTGATTAATGTGAGCTTTGTATTGTGGGCAAAACAGTCCCTTTCATTTCTCCATTTTTCTCCCTTGGCCTCTATTAGAATTAATATGAGTCTGTGTGGGTTCTGTTTAGTTTTAAGGTTATCACTATGTTGAGTCGGTTGTAGCTGAACATCCCCAATCTGGTGCATCACCTTCTTTTATTTCAGCAATCCTTCTTACCCTTTCCCCCTGCAAGAAGTAGCACTAGATTTAGCTTATTTTCTCTGAGCCTTAAGCTCAGAAAGAGGAACTAGCCTTCTCTAAAGGTCTAATGTCATTTGCAAGGACCCACACCTTGAGATCAGTCCCATTGTGTCATTGAAGTGTTTGAACCAGCTTCAAACATGGTGTAATTTCACATGACAATGTTTCTGGCATGCTCAGTGGGATGCTCTGCTCTGATTAAGAGTTGAGCTGAGAATTTGATGCTTTTCTCAGTTTTATTTTTTGTTGTGGAAGCATTCAAGCACTTGGCGACTCTATTTATCCAATATCCAGAATATTCAATATTACATGTCTGGAGTGCAGACAAGATCATCTTCTAGAGGTAATTTCCAATTCATAGAACTTTTATTTACTGAGTTTAGAAGAAGAAGCAGATTATCTAGATCCTCTGTGAGGGAAAATAAGAGTGCAGCCCCATCTCCATCAAGAGCCCAGTCCACTCCCCCTCCATCTAGATTCCAAGTTAGGTTCTAGTATTCTAGAAGAACCTTGCACATACCTAGAATTAATTTAAACATCCAAAATATGGCAAGAAATCTTCCATTTGTTGCTTTCAATGTGGGTAGCCCACTAGACCTAGCTCAATATGATAACATACCCACCTCAACCTTAAAGGCTATTCCATTCTTTACCGGTGAAAATTCCACCACCCTAGATGAGCATATTCAAGACATAGCCAATGTTTGCTCTATCCATAATGTCACTGTTGATAACGTGGCAGTAAGACTCTTGGCCTTTTCATTCAAGGGAGAAGCCTTGCTGTGGTATAGGGGTCTCCAAGCAAATTCCATCCATAACTGGGATGATCTGGGCACTAAACTATGCCAACATTTTAAGGACAAAAGTGACCACCTGTCACTAATGGAGCAGTTAGCTACAATAAAGAGAGCCCCTCATGAATATATAGTGGACTTCAATTATAGATTCCAGAAGACATCGGATAGAATCCCATTGTTGGTAAAGCCCTCCCCAAATACAACATTCATCTATTATTTGAAATCCTTGAATCCTGACATTGCTGTCATGATTCAATCCATGGGAGGGATAGTACTACCTGATGCATATGACACAAAAATTAGGGCAGAGAATTGCCTAATTCAGGCTGGAAAAAATTGCCCTAAGGCCACCAATGCCTTTATTTCCAAAGGCCCCTATTATTCAGCCTATTGTAGCTCCAATTCCCACCGCCACTTTTATTGCTCCTCTAATTACACCTACAATTGAGCAATTAGAGGATAAGGATGCTAAGATAAGAATGTTGACCAATCAATTGATGTTGGAAAGGAGATAGAATGCACAACCTAATAGACCATATCAACCATCTAATCAAACATATCAGCCTTTCAATCAAAATTACTAGCAGAACAAACCACCATATCAGAGTAATGCACAGAGGCATAATCAGTCTAGCTACATCAGACCATTGAATGTTGTGCATCCAAATGTTGCTAGTACATCTGGGCCTTTTGTGCCCATACAGAACAACCTAGCTCAGGATAACGATTGGTGTTATCCATGTAATCAACCACATGATCAGAATTTGTGCCAAATCAAATAGTTCAGTCAGGTTTTGATAGCACAAAATCAATCTATTTCTTCATAACAACAATATAATTTTAGTCAAGATATGATGGGAGGACAAGAACAAATGCAGAATGACGCCACTTTGATGAATTGGACATAGGATGACTTCTATGGAGTCAATCAAGGCACAGACCCAATTGCATTCAACACAAGGGCAAAGAGAAGAGCTATTGAGGATGCCTCAATACCTGTAGTGCCGCTATAATAGGCGTCTTCTTCTCACACGTCCCAAGAGGCTGTAAATGGAGAAGTGGTGGCCAGGATTGATGTAGGATGAATGACAGGAGAAACGGTAGCCATTATTTCATCAAGGCAAGTAGATCATTTTGCTAAATGACCAAATTTAGAACAAATAGATCGTTCTGCTGGGCAGGCAAGTTCAGTGCCGCTCCAACAAACTCAGGTCGAGCAGCAAAATCATGCTGGCATGCAAGCAAGAATCAACCCTGTCATTCCTAAAGCATCAACGAAGGGCAATCAGATCACCTTCAATATTGTTGATCAAATGAAAATGACCAATATAAGTGTCACATTGTGGGACACTCTGCTAATTCCAGCATAAATAGATTTATTGAAGGAAGCTTTGATGAGCTTCAACCAGCCTACTGTAGAGGCAACAAAATAAAAGGCTCCCATCCTAACAAACCTATGCTAGCTAGAAAAGGAGGAAGCAAGCACAAGCAAAACCCATAAGCCCCCTCCATTCTATGTTTATTTAATTATTGGTGACAAATTACTACACGTATGATAGATTCTGGGGCGGGTACCTCTGTCATGCCTAAGCACATAGCTGACAAGTTGGGTATAGATTATGAGCCTGTGAAAAAAGGGGTAGTGCAATTAGATGGTACCATTGTTAATACAGTGGATGTTATTAAAGATTTAAAACTCACTTTGCATGCATGCCTCGGATGCTTTATTTCCCAAGACATCTTTGTCATTGATCTCCCAACCTACTTCAACATATGCCTATCTAGAGACTTCACAGCCAAGATAGGTGGGTAACTATCTTCTGATTGGTCCCACATGCTATTTAGAACTTGGTATGGCACCAAAGTAACCATCAAGGCTGAGCCTATTGCCAATGACAACATAAAGCCCTACTCCCCTAATCTCACTGATATGAACTGTACAATCTATGAGTTAGAGAAGGATGACAATATCAGTAGACATGAGGCTGCCACTCTAGTGGAGGAGATCCCTGACATACTACTTGATGAGTGGGCAAACTATTTTCAGTTTGGCACTCCTGCTCATGTAGAGGAAACATGGCTAGGTACTTATTATATCCATGAAGATGATGCCATCATCCCCAATATTGAAAAGGCAATATTAGATTGTGAAGGGATGTGGCAAATGTATTTTGATGGCTCCAGAAATAGAAATGGAGCAAGTGTTGGGGTTGAATTGATTTCACCCTATTTCTCTTCATTTAGATTGCAGTTCAACTATACTAACAATGTAGCTGAGTATGAAGCCTCGATTTAGAGCATATAGCTGGCTCAAAAAAGAGGAATAAAAGTTTTGTAGGTATTTGGTGACAGCGAGCTAGTTGTCCACCAAATCAGAAAACTAAGTGCTTCAAATAATGACTTGTTAAAGTCATACAAACATAGGGTCTAGGACCTGATCGAAGAATTTGATGCTTTCAACATTCAGGCAGTTCCCAGGAGGAAAAATAAGGATGTTGATAGACTAGCCATAGTTGGTGAACAGTTTAACATTCCTCATAAATTCAAACAAAATTTAGATCAGCATGTAAAGGTTGTTATGAGGCATGTTGTGCCTGATAACATCATAAGCTGGCAAGTATTTGAAAATGACCAGCAAATTATGAATTTTCTGCAAGATCAGGTAGAGTATGCTGCCAAGAACCAATCAATATTGCAAGAGCAATATGGCGACCAAGTAATCCAGCTAAAGACCAACAAGTTGCCCAGGGGACTGATCACCTTATAGAGCATATTTGGCACAAATGATCAGCCAAAGAAAGAAAAGATGAACATGACTGTCAAAAAAGAGGATTATGAGGAGGTAGAAATTGCACAGGGCAGATATCTCAAACATGGCAAGGTATGTAACCAAGTTGAAAGGCAAGGTTTTATTGAGCTTTGCAATGAATTTAATGATTTAATTGATTGGGATTATTAGGATTTGAAATGCTTTGACCTTGGGTTAATCCAACATACTATTGATCTGGGCCCCAACACAAAGCCTGTCCGCCAAAAGCAAAAGCCCATCAACCCCAAAATAGAGCCACTGATGAGAAAAGAATTGTCCAAGATCATAGAGACAAAGATCATTTATCCCATCAAACATTCCTCTTGGGTGGCAAATTTAGTTCCAGTTAGGAAGAATAATGGGGAAATAAGATTATGTGTGGACTTTAGAGACTTGAATAGAGCCTCCCTTAAATACCACTATTCGCTTCCCTCCATGGAACAAATCCTACAAATAGTAGCAAGAGCTGAAAGGTTTTCACTCCTAGATGGCTACTTAGGCTATAATCAAATTCTTGTAAAAGAATCAGGCTAGTATAAAACAACCTTTACCACCAAATGGGGTACCTTGGCTTACCAAAAAATGCCTTTTGGGTTGACAAATGCTAGAGAAACTTTTCAAAGGGCAATGGACTTGGCCTTTAAAGGCATGATTAATGATATTATTCTGGTTTATCTTAATGATCTGACCATGTATTCTAAGCATGGAGTTGACCAATTGGGTCATTTAAGAAAAGTCTTTGAAAGATGCAAAGAATATGGGATATCATTAAATCCCCAAAAATGTGTATTTGTTGTCCTAGAAGGCAGATTGCTGGGACATGTAGTCTCCAAAGAAGGACTAGCCATTGATCCCGAAAGGACAAGTGCCATTCTAGCTCTTCCTCTTCCCAATCATAAAAAAGGTCTACAAAGTTTCTTGGGAAAGATCAACTTCGTGAGAAGGTTCATTCCAAATTTTGCTTCAATAGTAAAACCTCTCACATCTATGCTAAAAAATAATGCTACCTTCACATGGTCTTGTGAGGGGGAAAATAGGTTAATCCAAAAGATTATAAAAACCCAAACATCTACAGAATATGAAGATAAAAGGAGATTAAAACAAACACATAAACAACAATAGCTACACCTTTACCTTGCGTCTTCTATAGTTCGCCTATCTTTCTTTGATCTTGATTATGAAGCCCTCAAAAGCATTTTTTGTTTGCTTGCTTGTTGAAGATGACAAAGGAAGAATGGCTATGATACTTATGTGATTGAAGATGAGCTTCAACACACTGAAAATGGATGCTATGAAGTGCTTTAGGAAGTGGGGTGCCAAAGGCGCGCTTGATTTCCTGCAGCATAAGTTTGCATAAATGATAAGTGATCAAATGAAGAAGGAGAGGGTGGTATTTATAGAAGAAGGTGAGGGAAGATTAATGGTTTAGAAGAAAAGGAAAGATCAACGGAGGAGGGTTGTTGAGGAACGTGCAACAAATGGAAGAAAGACACATGTCATTCGAAAAGCAGCTTTGTTGAGTTAACTCCTCTCTTGATGAGGATGAGATTTGATTTTCTTAAATTAGAATTTATTTTTCTAATTTAAGAGAAGATTTGCTTTAAAAATGCTTTAAAACTGATTTTGCTTTTGTAACTCAGCTTTTTGCTTTTATGTGACAAGAGGAAAGTATTTTTGGAAGATAAGAATGATTTTTGTGAAGATAAGAAGGCATAATTAAATAAAAAGATTTTATTTAATTATTTTGTAGATAATTGAGAGGAATAAATAAAATATGGAAATATATTTTATTTTTGTGAAGATATTTGGAGAATAAAATAAAATATAAAAATATATTTTATTTAGTGGAGAATTTAGATTTTATTTAAATAAAATTTGCATTTTATTTAAATTTGGAAGAATAAAAAGGTTTTAATTAAATAATTAAAATTATTTAATTATTTAGCAGAATGAAGGTGATGTATATGAATTTAATTAATTAAATAAATGTGTTTATTTAATTAAATGAGAAGAAATGAATCAGGTAAATAAATGAATTTATTTATTTATGGATAGAAGAATGTGAAGGTGAAATAAATATTTAAAATATTTATTTAAGTAGAGTCATGTCAATTTTAGGTGTATACATTTTGCCCCTCTTTGATGCAATGTGTTTTATCACGTTGTTTCAAAGAAAAAGAATTTTTGACAGTGATACATGCCCCAGTTTTTGCCCCTGGTACAAGTTTAACAACAAGATGCCCCCTCAGGAGATTAGACAGGAAGAAGGTAAACGGCGTGAGACAGACAATCTCATGAAAAAGAGGATGAAAAATGGGATATGGTGCAAAGAAAACGACATGGGAAGTAGCCACAGTTTTCATGCAGTCAGGTATGGGTCATTTGCTATATAAAGGAGCTGGGTCCACACATTCTACTCATTTTTATACTTGGCCATAGTTGATTAATCCTCTAGAGAGCTTAGGAGAGTATGGCAGCCAGACAGATGGATATTCCTCACGAGGAGAACCGGTTTGAGCGGATTCGACGGTTCGATTAGCCAGCGGAGGCAGGACCCCCGGTATGTGATTCTTCAAAACTTGTCAAAAGTTGACTTATGCGTATTAATGGCTAGGAAAACCAACTAGGACAGATGCACCGAAACACTCTTTTGGTGCATATGACTTCTGAAGTGGCGCATATGTTGCGTTATGGTGCATTTACGCTGTAAAGTGGTGCATTTGATAATGTTGCGCTTTTGATCCTTAAATTGGCGCATTTATCGTTATTGCGCATTTGAGCTATGAACTGGTGCATCTATTGGGAAATTGCGCATTTGAGTCTTGAATGGGCGCATTTGATAAGATTGCGCATTTGATTCCGGAAGTGGCACCTTTTGATAGTTTTACGCATTTGGGTCATTAATTGGCGCATCTGTCTCTGTATGGCGCATTTGAGTCATGAAATGGCGCATTTACCAGGAAATTACGCAGGTGACAGGAAATGGTGCATGTGACCTAAGGATTGGCGCATGTGCTAGAACAGCGCATATAAGCTATGGATTGGCGCATTCACGAGGAAGTGGCACATGCAAGCTCGAGATTGGCGCATTCACAAGGAAGTGGCGCATGTGATATGGATCGACGCATCTGCTACCTGGATTGGCGTATTTGCACTAAAACTCAAATGACTTAACGAAATTAACCCAATTGGCACCTTGATCGATGCGTCAATTGATGAGCGATCTCTGAGATTGCCAGGAATCTAGTTGAGAGATGATATGTTATTTTTGATTAATTTGATATGTCAAGTCATTGATAGGATAATTTGATTGTTATGAGTAGGCTTGCTTGGATATGGATTTCTTTTTGACGTTATGTGTTGTTTGGTTGCAGGAGGATATTCGGACTGCCCTGATGTCACGAGAGCAGTTCCCGTTGCCGTTGTTGCAGCGGTATATGTTGACCGAGATAGATCGCGAGGCTCTAGGCGCTATGGGTCTGCACTATGTTTGCTTTATGCCCGAGGTTCGCACGAACCGGGCTATGTTGATGGTAGCGGTGGAACGATTCCACAGCGAGGATGGTACATTCCATCTACCGATGGGGGAGATGGCAGTTACTCTCGAGGATGTGTACCAGATTCTGCACCTCACGATTCAAGGAGAGCTGGTTGAGTATGAGTCGCAGTGGGACGATGGCCTAGAGGAGTGTAGACGCATATTTGATGATCCAAAGTTGGCGGGGGAGGAGATTTCGTGGCAGGACATGCATGACTGTTATGACTACTTCTCGGGCATAGTGGCTGGACTGATCGGTGGCGTGATATGCCCCGATAGGAGAGCGCACGGCTTCCGATCGGCTAGGGGGCTGCTAGAGAGTATGATCACAGATGGGACCTGGTATGCGTGGGGGGTGTGTGTGCTTGCACACTTATATAGGGACATGCACGAGGTGGTTTATCACAGAGGAGCTAGTTTATCTACAGGTATGTCATTGTTGCAGTTTTGGTTGTGGGAGCACATTGCTATCACACGGCCAATATGCGTATTTCACAAACAGAGGGGTGAGCCCTATAGTTACGGCTATACAGGTGTGATTTCCCAGCACAGGCTGGGGAAGTTAGAGTACTGGAGGCATGCTTTTGATGGCTTAGATGCAGTTGTCTGGCGTCCCTACATAGACTGTGAGGTATGGGATGATGAGGCAGATGAGCTTTCGTATTGCTTCCAGACGCGGTGGCTTATTGGTAGGACTAGGTACATCTTGGAGAGGCAGATTGTCAGCAGAGTGCAGAGGCAATTTGGTCGAGTCCAGGGTAGACCACAGGGGGAGGCACGCTTTGCTAGGACCCATGCAGAGAGGTACAGATGGGGTCCCGTGGCATCATATGAGGAGGCCTTGGCCAACTTTCATTAGATCCCCTATGCAGCTTGGCCTATGCAGAGGGAGATAGTGGATGCTGGCATGACGCTAGATTACGAGGAGTGGTTCGCGGCACACCCATTCCTGAGATATTCAGGGCTATAAGAGTTAGCTCCTCGTATAGATGAGGGCTATTTAAACAGTGAGGGTGCAGCTAGCAGGAGGAGGGGAGGATAGAGGAGGAGGAGGAGAGATCAGGGAGATGATGGGAGACTGAGATGGAGGCAGAGGGTCAGAGAGGGGCGTGCGGGCCACCAGGCAGTTGGACAGGCATAGGTCCAGGTGCCAGGTCAGCCAGAGGTAGCACAGAGGCAGATGCTGCCACCACTGCAGGTGGCACAACTGACACAGGGTCAGGTGCCAGCGTAGCAGGTGGCACATGTAGAGCAGGCTCCATAGCCTGATGTGCAGCAGCAGGTGATGGTTTCACTACAAATCTAGATTAGGTAGCTAAAGGCTCATTTGAGAGCAGCAGAGTCACGGAGAGAGTCAGATGCGACTTAGTTATCAGAGTTGACGAGGGAGAGAGATGCAACCCTAGCTAGCATGCGGGCTATGAGGGCAGAGAGAGACGCAGCCATGATGGCCATGGGCACAGATGGGACATCTAATTTTTTGGTTTCACAAGTGTAGCAGGCATAGGCACAGGTGGTCTAGGTGCAGAGTGAGCTTACTAGAGCCCAGGCACAGGCCCAGTATTACAGAGGGTTATACCATGGAGCCGTGGCAGTGGATCAACGTGCCCCTAGCTTCAGGAGTCAGTCAGACGCATTCTAGCGGGCAGGCGGGTCTCGGTCTATAGGCTCAGTGAGGGGTCCCCAGCAGTCAGGGGAAGGCAGAGGAGAAGCTAGTGCGGGGAGCAGTATTCCACGGCAGCAGGGTTAGTGAGACCCAGACACTTGTATCAGTATTGATTGGATTGTAGCACATTCTTGATGGATGGCTAAGATAGCCTGTATATGTACTATTTTTGCCCCGAGACATGTATCACCATTTTTGTTGCACCTTGTATACATTTGATGACATGACGTTGAGATATTGGATAGATATTTGTACATTTAGTCGTTCTTTTGATGATTATATGATGGTGTAGTTGTTCATGGTCTACATGCATGCGTTCTTATGTTTATATGCTATGGATACAATCGATGTGGTGATGTAGTTGTATATGTGATGCATACTAGATGGATGTTAGGATGATTTGATATGCAAACGTAAATGTGTATGGATATGATTATGCAGCTCTATACGGAAATGTCTATGTTTTTGATTTTGTTGCTATTGATATACTGATGCAAATGTGTGTGGATAACCTAATGTATGTATGCAAAATGATCTAATCATGTGGATGACTATCTCATGTGATATGATATGCTTTCTATGCTATGTTTTTGATATGTCCAAATGTACTCAATCGACACAGGTGATGACATAGAAGGAAGAAGAGATGAAGAAATACTGACTTTCATTTGATATACTGCAGGATTGATTTATGGCATGGATGATATGGATTTGCTGGATATGAGATGGATATGGATGCGGATTGTCATCTTGAGATTTTTGCAAGGTTTTTGCTTTCATCATCGAGCACTTTTTGGTATTTTTCACTTTTTGAAATGTTGTAAGGAAATACAAGCATCTAGGTATAATTAGACCGAGATGACCTGAGTATGTCTTACATGGATTTTTATATAGCAAGTTGATACAAGCATCTAGTCAAACTTGAATCTAGATGACCTGAGTACTTCTTGCATTTCAACAGACAAGGATTGCCCCTTTTCATGTTTAGACCTCAGATTCCTCGATGATCTTTTGTTGATCATGTCGTTAGACAAAAGTCATCACATTACTACAGTTTAATCCACAAGCAACAGACAAAGAAAACAATTATGCCCCCATCATAGCATCTCTAGCTTTTGGCATCCTTGAGTAGCATAGGAAGACATAATGACAAAAATTCAAGACCTTGTAAATTGACCTGTTGACAAAACTTTTTTGCATTAGATGTGTCTTTTGCCATAATTGATATAGAATTAGTCTTAGTGTTTTTGGTATCTTGCTTCATTTTGGATAGGTTGATGTTTTGCGTCAAGACTTTTGGTTTGGGTAACCTATTTTTGCTGTGCTTGCTAGTCTAGCGAAAGGTATCACAATCCTTATTGGTACCCTCTTAGAACAGTGGCATTCAAGAATCCAAATCCGCAACTAGGTCGAGGAGTTGCCTCCAGTTTAGACAAGGATCGACTTATTATGAGTGAGACAACAGATAGACATGGAGAGACAGACCCTAAGGGACTGACCTAGTGCCTCAGGGGCTCATTGCTAAATGGCCTTGCCTATGTGACGACGCAGAGGCAACGTAGTTTGAGGTAAACCCTAGCGGACCTAAGACCTAGGCGATGGCAAAGTGGTGCAGAAATAGCATGGACTCAGATTGATAGAAGGACTAGATATGGGACAGATGGGACAATGGAGTGGAGTGAAGAGTAGCCTCGGGGGCGCATTGACAATGGCCTTGCCTACGTGATAACTTAGAGGCGATGTAGTTCGACAATGGTTCAAAGGATTGGTTCAAGATGAACAATATGAAGGACACAAGAGATATGAAGTCGGAATAGATGGAGGAAGTGGTTTGTCACAGATAGCGCCTGTTTACCAGGTTTTCACCGCTTGCTTTTATTTGCACAAGAAGCTAAAAGTACACATGACGCCTGTTTGCCAAGTTTTCACCATGGTACCTATCCTAGGCGCTTGTTTGCCAGATTTTCACCGTAGGATGATTTTTTTGTTATTTTCTCATTTTTTTTGATTTTTTTGTTCTATTTTTTATCACTTTTTTTTATTTTTTTGGATTTTTTTAGGACTCCCTTACATTGGGGTTTTCAGGAATAGAACTTGTGAAGGTGCATGCTGTTGATAGGATCGTTGAATAGTTCACCTTCAAACGTAGCCAATTGATATGCCCCCGATCCATAAGCTGTGATAACAACATAGGGACCCAGCCAGTTAGGTTTAAACTTTCCTTTCTTTTCTCTATCTTGCTGATTTATGGGATTTTCTCTTAAGACTAGGTCACTGACTTGGAATATCCAGGGTTTGACTTTGTGATTGTAGCTTCTGGACATGCGTTGCTGATATGCTTTTAGGTGGTTAAAGGCCTGTTGCCTTCGCTCTTTGAGCAGCTCTAATTCTTGGAGTCTGGTTACTCTGTACTCTTCATCTGATATGAGGCCTTTTAATGAGACTTGCAAGGATGGGATCTCGACTTCAATGGGCAAGATAGCTTCAGATCCATAGACTAGGGAGTATGGTGTTGCACCTATGGGTGTGTGGATGCTTGTGCGGTAGGCCCACAGTGCGGGATTTAGTTGGACATGCCAATCATGGCCAGCATCATTGACAGTCTTTTTTAGGATTTTCAGGATGGTTTTATTTGATGCCTCAGCTTGGCCATTACCTTATGGGTAGTAGGGGGTTGAAAAGCAGTGCTGGATATGGAATTTGTCACATAGTTCCTTGACATCTTGGTTTTTGAAGGGTCGTCCGTTATCCGTGATAATGGACGAAGGGACACCATAATGACAAATGATATAGTTCAGGCTAAATGAGGCAATCTGTTTGCCTGTGATGTTGGCTAAGGGCACGACTTCAATCCACTTCGTGAAGTACTCTATGGCAGTGATAATGAATTTATGGCCGCTTGAGGAAGGAGGGTGGATCTTGCCCACTAAGTTGAGTCCCCACTGACAAAAAGGCCAAGGAGTTGTTAATGGTTGTAGCTCCTACGCTGGTGCATGTATCAAGTTCCCGTGGATTTGGCACTTTTTGCATTTCTTTATAAACTGATAGGAGTCTTGTTCCATAGTTGGCCAGTAGTACCCCATGCGGATGAGTTTCTTGGCTAGGGTAGGGCCACTAGAGTGAGCCCCGCATATACCGTCGTGTATGTTGCTCAGGGCGGTTTGATATTCCTCACTATCGAGACACCTAAGGAGAGTACCATCGAGACCTCGGCGATATAGGGTGTTGGCGACCATGGCATACCGGGATGCTTGTCGGATGAAGGTTCTTTTCTGGTTACTAGAAAGGTCAGGTGGGAGGGTATTCTCTTTTAGATAGGCAAATATTTTACCATAGAGAGGGGAATTGGCTCCTACGATGTGGCATATGATATGGGATTCTGGGATGTCATAAGTAGGATAGGACACTGGCTCTACTAAGAACTCATATCGTGTTTGATGACCTGGAATGTCGAGGAGAGATGCGATTGTAGCCATTGCGTCTGTAGCTTTATTCTCGATCCTTGGTACCTGTTCAAAAGATATCTTGACAAAATATTCTTTGAAGTCATCTACCATTCATTTGTAAGGAATCAGTTTCTCATCCTTCATTTGGTAGTCGTCATTCACTTGATTGATGACTAGCTATGAGTCCCCATAGACTTGAAGTTCCTTGATGTTCCACTCAACTACCAGCTTGATACCGATGACTAGGGCTTCATATTCCGCTACGTTGTTAGTGCAGGGGAACATTAACCTGTATGACTTTGGAATAGTGTCACCATTAGGTGTGATTAATAAGATACCTGCCCCCGATCCATGCTGAGTGTATGAGCCGTCAAAATATATTTTCTAGGTTGCTGCGTTTATGTGAAAGATAGAGTCATCTGGAAATTCAAAGCTCAGAGGGCTGTCATCTATTAAAGGTGCTTATGCCAGTTGATCTGCTAGTACTTGTCCCTTTATTGCTTTCCTGTCGACATATTCAATATCGAACTCACTGAGAAGCATGACCCATTTAGACAATCTATCTGTTAGGGCTGCCTTGTTGAGTAAATATTTGAGCGGGTCTATCTTTACTATCAATTTGACAGAGTGTGACAGCATGTAATCTCTCCATTTTTGTGAGGCGAAGACAACAGCTAGACATGCTCTTTCGATTGGTGTGTATTGTAGTTCATACCCAACAAGTGTTCGACTAATGTAGTATATGGCTTGTTCTTTCCCCTCGTAGTTCTGTTGTGCAAGGAGAGCTCCCAAAGCTATTGGTGTAGCTGAGATATACAGTAATAGAGGCTTGCCCTGAATTGGTGGCATTAATATCGGTAGTTTCATGAGATATTCCTTTAGTTGCTGGAATGCCTGTTCACATGACTCATTCCATTTGAAGGGGACATTTTTGTGTAGCAGATGAGAGAATGGGTGGCACTTGTCTGCCAGTTGGGAAATGAACCTTCTAATAGACTGTAGTTTACCTTGTAGGGATCTTAGCTGAGTCAGGTTCTTAGGAGGTGGCATCTCCATTATGGCCTTCACCTTAGCTGGATCAACTTCAATACCATTTGCAAACACTATGTAGCCCAGTAATTTACCTGATGTAACCCCAAACACACACTTCTTTCGATTAAGTCGCACATTAAACTGTTCCAACCTGTTGAAGATTTTGTCTAAAACTACTAGGTGTCCTTCTCCCATAGGATCTAGGAGATAGAGGTAGTTGTGCCAAACAGAGGGATTGGGAGACCGTGTACTCACCCAGGCCCTTATCTTGGAGTTGGAGTTTAGGTTGAGACGCTCTTGAAGAGGAAGCGAGTGTAGTTGGATCTACACGAGATGAAGAGGCGGTAGAAGCATGGTTGGTGGGGATTACAAATTCTGGTTTGGGCTGAATAGAGTTGCAGTATTGAAAGGGGTTAGGGTCACATTGGATGGTGATCTCTTGACCTTCATGTGGGAACTTGATACATTGATGGTATGTGGAAGGTACTGCTTTCAAAGCATGGATCCATGGTCACCCAAGAAGAATGTTGTACGCTTGCTCCATGTCAAGGACTTGACAAGCTACATCTTTCACTACGGGGCCCACCCTGATTGGTAGGGTAACAATTCCTTTAGACGTTCTTTCTTCCTCATCATAGGCTTTTATGGTGATCTTTCTTTTCAGATCGATAGCCTTCTCTAAAAACCCTAATGTAAGGATTAGCTTCAATGTGCAGATATTCAAACTAGCCCCTCCATCTATTAGGACTCTTTTGATCTTGTGTTTATGTATGAAAGCTTCGATATGCAAGGAAGCGTTATGGGGTTGGGTGATTGACATATCATCATTCTCAGTGAATGATAGGGAATGCAGTGAGGTGATGTGACCGACCATGGTTTGGAATTGTTCTTTAGCTAAGTTCATGGGGACGGAGGCTTCTGCTAGGGCTTTGTCAAGTATGGACCTATGAGAAGGAGACAGACGCAGAAGTTCTAACATGGAGATGTGTGCGGGTGTTTTGTGGAGTTGATCCATGATACTGTATTGACTAGATGGGGGAGCGGAAGCTCCTCTAAGGGTGACCCTGTTACTACGGGTAGTAACATTGCAATCCGGATCCTTGTTGATAGTGATCACATTGATGTGTGAATCACCTTCTGAGATATGGTTAACAACATAGTCGAAGCTGACATTTGTGTAGTTTGCGTTGTTAGAGCCACTGTTATTTCTGTTGGAAGGTCCTCCCTGCTCGTAGTTAGGAAGAGGATCCTTGAATGTCTGATGATCATTGTTGGAGGTATGTCCATGAGATTGTCCATTAACGGATATTTTGTTTTGCTCTATTAAGTCTTGGATTATATGCTTGAGTGCAATACAATCATTTGTCTTGTGCCCCCTGTTTCGGTGGTATTCGCAGAAGTCATTGTCATTCCAACAGTGGGGTTTGATCTTTGGTTCGTACTCTCATGCTGAGGGAAGCGTTATGAGATTGTTGGCGATTAGCTTCCGTAGGAAAATTTCTAGTGACTCATCCAAAGGTGTGAAGTTTCTCCTAGGCCGAAAGTTGGTAAACCTAGATTCGGTATTTCTTGGTTTGTCTTGCGTGGGGTTATTTTGAGGTGTTGATAGGTTGAAAATTAGTTGCTTAGGTGCCGCATTTTTGGTATCTACTACCCCGTCATTCACCACATTCTTGTTTTTCGTCCAGAATCTAGGTTTGTCATTGTTGGTGTTGGTACTAGGAGTGCCTTTGTAGAGTTTGATTTGACCTTTCGCGATTAGGGCTTTTTCTATGATGAGGCCCATCTCAATGACCTTGCTAAAAGAAGTAGGACATTGGATTTGGATTTGGTAGCTTAGGTCCGTTTGCAGATTGTGGACGAACATTTTTAGAATCTGTTTCTCTGACATTTCGTGTGGGCACTTGCTTGCCAGTTGTCTCCATCTTTGTAAGAAGGCAGCGAAAGATTCTCCTCCTTCCCGTTTGGTGTTACAAAGATCCAATATTGAGGTGTCGTGCTTAATATTGTAAGAGAAGTGGGTGACAAATTTGTCTACAAGCTCATTGAAGGTTTTAATACCAGGTGGCAGTCTAGAGAACCATTCCATGGCTTGCCCACCTAGGCTTCGTGGGAAGAGTTGCATAAGGTATGTGTCGTTATGTACGACCTCAGGCAAGCAGCGTTGAATTCTCTGATGTGATCCCTTGGGTCACCCTTTCCTCAATATTTGTCAAACTTAGGCACCTCAAATTTTGAGGGGAAAGGTATCATGACCAAGGCCCTATCAAAAGGATATGGTGAAATATCCTCTAGGGTGTAATGTTTAGTTGATGCTCCCATTTTCATGTCTAAAACTTGTTGTTGGAGATCTTCATATTTTCGGTTCATTAGACTTAGGGCATCTGTAGCATCAATGTTGGTTTTGCTTTTGTCTGAAGGTGTTTCTTCTTCATGTCTACTTCCCTCAGTTTCTTTGAGAGTCTCTACGTCATAATCCTTAGGGAGCTTGACTTCTAGACTTGCCAGATGTAAAAAGAATTTTGTGGGGTCTTGAGCAAGTACTCCTTCTAATAGGCATTGAAATTTTGGGTCATGCTGTGTGTGAAGGATCTCATCCATAGAAATTTCTTCCTCACTTTCGTGATTGTTTGGAATGATTTTCTCTGCCATTTCGATCTATTTTTGTTTTTGTAATCTTGTTAAGACCATGCAAGGTGGTAAAGAGATGGGATGGAGTAAAAAAAGATTCTTTGAGCAAGATGCTAGGATGATACAAAGTTTTAGCAAGGTTCTTCTGAGATTTATGTGATGTCAAACAAGTTGGGTATACAAAGCTATAGTCAAAGTAGGGATGTCAGAAATCCAAATACTTGATGTTGACTAGTCTTATATAAGCCACTAGTAGAGTGCTGAGAGAAAGGATAAGTAACCCTTGATATTGGACACTTACTAGGTTTGTTTGAGTATTGATTGTGATCTAGAATAATCTTGGTTCTAACCTTGTAGGAATTTGGGAAGATTTGGCGAGATTGTGGATGACCTATGGTGCAAAAAGGAAGGAGAAATGGTTGATTTGCAAGGTCTCAATCAGATTCTTGGAAACTGAATAGGTTTGGAGATGGTTTTGAAAAGTTTTCGACAGTTTTGCTCTTGGAAGGTACTGAATTTGGCTCTTAGGTTTAAATGTGCAACAACATAAGTCAGATGCGCCAGCAGTCGGAGTAAATGCACAATAAGTCGATTCAAATGCACAACACTGGTAAGGTTTTAAATGCGACACAGACGATGTTAAATGTAGAAAAAGTCGGGTCAAATGCGCAATATGGGCAAATGCACCACATCAGATGTTAAATGCGCACAAAGTCGGGTCAAATGCACAATATGGGCAAATGCGCCACAACAGAGTTCAGATGCGCAAAAGGTCGAATCAGATGCACCACAGGTCGTGGCAAATGCGCAACTCTGGCTTTTTGTTTTGATTTTGGAATGTTTTCAGGATTTTTCTGCTTTTGGTTTGAAAAACTTGGTGTTTCTGACAAGTCTGATGTTCAATTATGGCAAAAACACAGCAAACACAGAATTTTTTCATGATTTTTATCTTTTTATATTTTTTTGTATTTTTTAGACTATTTTGACTCAAAACAAGTACAACCTAGGCTGGATGTGACAATATTCGTTGAATCCTCTAGTTGTGCCACTCAAAGCGTGTAGCTCCAGGATCTGGTAGCACTGGCTCCCCTCCACGGCACTCACTTCTCACGCATACTAGATCTGGGTTTCCTTAGGCTCGTACCCACACCGAACCTTAGGATTGTCCTTGCTACCTCTACTAAGAGTCACTTGAATTGAGGCCGCTTCGAGAGCTCTGCCCTTTGCATCAACGAATAGGGGTTTTTGGCTTGCTATACAATTGGTTCTTAATCAAGGCAACCGTTCGAGTGGTTACACATGCAGCGGCGCTACTCTCTATTATGGAGTCTCCTAGCCTCAAAGGGTTACGCCTATGAGGGTTTTGGGGGAGGTTGGTCGTCAGTGTAACACAGCAGCACTCGTTGCTTGAGGTTTTCACCTCAAGCACAAATTATTTTAAGTGGCTTGGTAGGGCTTGGCTTTAGCCTGTTACCACTCAGGGTCATTCCCACTTGGACAAGCGTGCATCCAAGGGCAGGCCACCCTAAAGGTTTGACAAAAAGAATGACAAGTCTGGCACTTTGATCACCTAGTTAAGGGGAGAGCATAAGCCTATTATCATTCGCAAGCACAGAAAACACTTGTTTATCCAACCTAGTTAAAAATAGAAAAACTAAATGAGTTAATCTACTTGTGCACTCACACGATTGTTAACTTGGAAGTGTTTAGATCATAGCATTGTTCATTCCCCGTTTATTAACTTTGAAAGTGATTAGGACATAGCATTGTTCATTTTTCGTTTGTAAAGATAGCAGTGGTTTAACTAGAAAATAAATCAACAATGCACCGATAGCAATAAGGTCCAGTTACTTCCTTCCTAGTTAGAGAACTATGTGAAGTTTGTATGAAATGCACTTGTTACTTTCACCCCTAGTTAGTCTAAGTGAACTTAGGCAAAATATCTAGATGACCTAATCCAACCACTACTCCTACAAAACAGACGTTAGCTCAACATGCAAAAATCAGAAACCGTAAAACAAAAAGCAGAAGACAGATGCGCAACACTGCAACCTGAATGCACAGAAACAGGGAGTGTATGCAGCTTTTGTACAAAAGTGCAAGAATAGAAAGCAAATGCGTAAAAACACGAGGTATATGCACAATCACAACAAATGTGTCGTTTGACAGACCAGATGCACTGAAAAATGAGGTAAAAGCGCAACTATGACAGATGCGTAGTTAGACGAAGTATATGCACAAGTAAAACTCAGATGTCGAAGCCAAGTTTGGATGCGCAACTGCGAAGATTGGATGCGCAACTACAGAGGTCAGATGCACCAGACTATCGCATGCGCTGATTCGCAAGGTAAATGCATCACTTAGGAGGTCAGATGTGCCAGACTATCGCATGCGCCGATTCATGAGGTAAATGCGTCACTTAGGAGGTCAAATGCGCCGAAAAACCAGATGTGCTGACTCGGAAGGTAAATGCATCGTTTGGGAGGTTGTATGCGCAAGATGACTCTGTCAGAAACCTATTTGTCACCTGTACGGACCTGTCACTTGAAAACACTTAGTTTTTTGATTAGTAAGAGGGGCAAGGGCCCCACGGTGGGTGCCAAAATGTGAGGGGAAAATAGGTTAATCCAAAAGATTATAAAAACCCAAACATCTACAGAATATGAAGATAAAAGGAGATTAAAACAAACACATAAACAACAATACCTACACCTTTACCTTGCGTCTTCCGTAGTTCGCCTATCTTTCTTTGATCTTGATTATGAAGCCCTCAGAAGCATTTTTTGTTTGCTTGCTTTTTGAAGATAGCAAAGGAAGAATGGCTGTGATACTTATGTGATTGAAGATGAGGTTCAACACACTGAAAATGGACGCTATGAAGTGCTTTAGGAAGTGGGGTGCCAAAGGCGCGCTTGATTTCTTGCAGCATAAGTTTGCATAAATGATAAGTGATCAAATGAAGGAGAGGGTGGTATTTATAGAAGAAGGTGAGGGAAGATCAATGGTTTAGAAGAAAAGGAAAGATCAACGGAGGAGGGTTGTTGAGGAACGTGCAACAAATGGAAGAAAGACACATGTCATTCGAAAAGCAGCTTTGTTGAGTTAACTCCTCTCTTGATGAGGATGAGATTTGATTTTCTTAAATTAGAATTTATTTTTCTAATTTAAGAGAAGATTTGCTTTAAAGATGCTTTAAAACTGATTTTGCTTTTGTAACTCAGCTTTTTGCTTTTATGTGACGAGAGGAAAGTATTTTTGGAAGATAAGAATGATTTTTGTGAAGATAAGAAGGCATAATTAAATAAAAAGATTTTATTTAATTATTTTGTAGATAATTGAGAGGAATAAATAAAAGATGGAAATATATTTTATTTTTGTGAAGATATTTGAAGAATAAAATAAAATATAAAAATATATTTTATTTAGTGGAGAATTTAGATTTTATTTAAATAAAATTTGCATTTTATTTAAATTTGGAAGAATAAAAAGGTTTTAATTAAATAATTAAAATTATTTAATTATTTAGCAGAATGAAGGTGATGTATATGAATTTAATTAATTAAATAAATGTGTTTATTTAATTAAATGAGAGGAAATGAATCAGGTAAATAAATGAATTTATTTATTTATTGATAGAAGAATGTGAAGGTGAAATAAATATTTAAAATATTTATTTAAGTAGAGTCATGTCAATTTTAGGTGTATACAGGTCCAAAGAAGGCAAGGATAGTTTTGAAGCTATTAAACAAGCCATCATACAAGCTCCAACTCTGATAAACCCAAATTATGAGAAGGATTTTATCCTTTATGACTTTGGAGGCAAAGATGGTATATTAGCTGTCTTGACACAACAAAATGAGGAGAAGCTAGAGCAGCCAATCGCCTTCTTCAGTCAGCCACTGAAAGATTATGAACATAGGTATGATTTGTGGAAAAACAAGTGTTGTAATGATGCTAAAATCTTACTAAAACTAGGAACTCAAAAGAAAATGTAATTCTAAATTTGGAAAGAAAAACGATTCAATACTCAAATATTCATAGTTGCATAAAGATAGCAAGTTCTAATAATGAAGTACAAATGTTAATCAATCAATAAATTACATTTCCATATACTTTCACCAAAAAGGGTGTTTCAAGACATTTGATTCCATGTTACAAGAGATTGTATCAATATTTCAGTTACTTCAATAAAAATACAATTACAAATGGGCTTGAACAAGCCATACAAAATTAATACAAGTATATCCATATGAATCATATATATAAAAGAACCTCTGATCTCAACCGCCATGACCCCGATGGTCTTTCGCAAGCTGAGGTCAAGAATGTGGTCAAGGTGCTTTTTCCACCTAGCCATGAAGTACTAGACTTCCCTGGTTTCCTTCGTAACTCGAAGGAAGCATCGATCCTGCAGGAGGAGCCTAGCAACCTGGGATGGAAAAGGCAGGAGGGAGATCTCAATGCGTGCCTAGTGCCTGTATGAATTCCTAAACTATACTAGAAATGACATAACTCTCACAATAGGATGTGGTAGAGATATAAAATTCTGGGCTTTTCAAATCCATCTTTTTCAATGGTCTAGCAGCTTGGCCAAGCTTAACAAAACAAAATGGTAATCTAGAAAAAGTAGATTACTGTCTCTAGAGCCCACATTCGGCATCCTGTCTTGGAAGTAAAGTAACTTTCCAAATACAAACATACCATTTACTTAGGAAGAAGAAACCATTTCCAGACATTAAAGCAATGTTTTTTCTGTTGGTTATGTTGCCTAAGTTTCAAAATCTATGGTTTATAAAGATCTTTCAGAAATAGATTTTCTAATTTGGTAAGAAATTACTGTTTGAAACAAAAGTGAATCCTTTAAGTTACTTTGGTGCTGGTCTGTTTTTCATCCTACGGTTTGACAATTTTTATTGATAAAAATACATGAGTACATTAAATACATTAAATACGGAAACTAATTTAGAAAGTGTTCAATCAATTAAGTACATTATTTTTCCAATTTGAAAGAGTAATACTAAATTTGTTTATATTCTAAAAATAATATATAACTTGTTTATATGTCAAATATATATATATATATTACCTTTAAAAAAAAGAATAAAAACAATTATATTTCTGTCAAAACCAAGTAATTGAGTATATATATATTTTATATATATTTCTAGGTTTATATAAATAATGATATATATATCAGCGGATATACTGTGATTGAAATGAACTGGGGAATTTTCCAGCAAACGATATAACTAACATTCAGCATATGAAAGCACGTTGAGATAGAATTTAACTTAATGTATAATTTTAAATGTCTTTAGTGGGAGCAACGGTAAAAATCATTCAATAATAATTACAATGTGCAGCATGTAAAATTTGTAAGTGATTTTATTATATGAATCGAATGTTCTATATAAATATATATATGTATATACTGCTTATATATATATATATATATATTGCATAAAAATTAATATTTTATATATATAATAATATAACTTTACTACAATCACCATTACATATATGAGAAAATGCTTTCTCAATAACTTCAGAGCTATGTGATAGATAAAAATAATAATATAAATATAGCAGTGATATTAAGTTTATAAATATAAGAATATATAAAATTAAAATTTTGATAAAAGAAAACGATTTTAAATTTCAATTATGCATAGGAACCTGGTTTGCTATAATTTTTTCTTTGGCTTCCAAATTCCTGTGAATATTTTCTGTGTATGAATAATGAGAGTTAAATCTTTATTTAAATTCCTTTATTTCTTTTCCCCCCAATTTCTTTCTATTTTTAGTTTCTAATTTTTGAATGGTTTTGTCTTTTTCTATTTTTGAATCTTTTTGGATCTCTATCTTTTTTTATTTTCTTTTTCTAAGTTCTTAGTTTCTAATTCCCACATAAATAGATTTTTCTAATTTTAAAACTCTTCATTTAGTTTTGTTATTACTTTTTGGAAATAAATGAAATAATAATTTTAATTCCAAAAAGACATAAGTTTAATATATAATATGATTTTAATAATAAATTTGGCATATAACTTATTTCTTAAATAATAATAATAATAATAATAATATAATTATTTTCCCACATACAATTTAAATAAAATATATAAATATATGTCTATATAGTTATATAATCTAATTTACTTTATAACTCACATATCATTCAAAATAAAATATATAAATATATATCTATAAAAACATATAATTTAATTTTACTTTATAATATTTTTAATATAAATAAAATAATAACTAGAAAATATAAAGAATCTTTTCTAATAAAATACTAAGGAACATCATTTTATTAAAGCAACACTAATGCATCTACATGTCATCTACATGTGTGTGTGTATTCGAGAGAATCCCCTCCATCCTAACCCTACTAGGGAGCTAACCACCTCAACCTTGACCACACCCTTGTCTTCGACAACCTGTAACTCATGAAACTCAAATTTCCATTAATAGGTTAGTGACCAATTGTCGAAGCATAACAATTTATTTAATAAAATAATATTCACTTTATCATTTCAAATAATATTCACTTATTCCATCTTTCAAATTAAAATAAAATACCATCTATTTAGTTCAAATCAACATAAAATAAGTGTCTATCTATTTAATTCAAGTGAAATTAACTAACATTTATTTAATCCACACATAATTATCCACAAATAGTTCTAAATATAGTAAGTTCATAATGTATCAGAATTTGAGACGTGACAAGTGTATAGTGAAATCCCTAAAGAAGTTCAGATATATGCTTTCTAACAGCAAGATATAGCTGATGGTAACCACCCATACGTCAAAGAGTTCCTGCTGAGTAGGGATGTTAATGAAAAAAGGGCTGGCTAGATAACTAAGGTGATGGAATACGATATAGACATCCATATTACCAAGCTAGTTCATGGCACAGGTTTGTGTGAACAGATGGCAACAAATGTTAAAGACAGAGAAGATGCCATATGCATCTAGGGGCAAACGCAACCAGCTGATTCCCATGCCCAGACTAACTGGTATCAAGACATGGCCACTTTTCTATAGTCAGGAAGATGCCTTAACGAACTTGATTTAGCAAAAAGAAGGTATTTCAGACTTCAGTCCGTCTCTTATACTCTTGTAGATGGTGTTTTATTTAGAAAGGATATCAATGGGGTTCTTCTGAGATGTATTACTCAAGATCAGACTTCTAGGATATTAGAAGAATTTTATAATGGCCCTGTTGGTGGCCATTATTCTCCAAGAACAACTGCTATTAAAATTATGAGGGTTGGTCACTATTGGCCTGATTTATTCAAAGACGCCCATAAATGGGTAAGGAGCTGCAAAGAATGTGCATTCTTTGCAAGCAAACAGAGGCTGGTAGCTCTTCCTCTTCATCCAATTCAAACTGACCAGCCATTTGCCTAATGGGGTTTAGACTTCATTGGGATGATTAATCCACCATCTGATGCTAGCCACAAGTAGATTCTAACAACCACTGATTATTTTACCAAGTGGATAGAGGCAGTTGCATTGAAGGATGCCACGAAGGCCTCTTTTTTAGATTTTCTTGAAGGTATAGTTACTAGGTTTGGTGTTCCTTTCACTATTATTTCTGATAATGCTAAGGCCTTTGTAGGCACAAAAATCAATAAATGGGCATTAAACTATGGAATTTATTTGAAAACATCATCCAACTAGTATCCCCAAGGGAATTACATGGCTGAGTCCACAAACAAAAATCTAATCAGAATCATTAAGAGGACAGTGGATGACAATCAGAGAACTTGGCATGCCAAGTTGAAAACAACTCTTTGGGTTGATCAGAACACTCCTAAAAGAGCAATTGGCAATTCTCCCTTCATGCTAGTATATGGAAAGGAAGCAAGGCTTCCATTATCATTAGAGTTACCATCCCTTGAGTTGGCCTAGTAGATGGAATTGCTTGAAAATGATGCCATGACAGTCAGATTTGCTGAGCTGATGGAGCTTGAGGAAAAGAGGAATGCTGCCATGAAAACCCTCGAGGTACACCAAGAATAGGTCAAGAGGACTTTTGACAGAAAATTAGTTGACAAGGTCTTCCAGGAGGGAGATTTGGTGCTGAAATGGGATGAAGATAGGGCCAAGGCAGGAAGACATTCCAAATTTTATGCTATATGGAGAGGCCCCTACATTATCACTAGTTGCAAGCAAGCAAATGCCTTTCAACTATCTAAATTAACTGGTGAGGAACTTCTAATCCCAGTGAATGCGATTCAACTCAAACCATACTTCTGAGCTTGGTTTTGAGATCCTTGTAAATATTTTGAGTAGAGTTGCTTTCTATTTTTGGTTTCCTTTCCTCCAAGTGTTGTTGCACAGGCAACTTCTCATTAGGAGAATGTTTGCCTTGTTCATTTTGTTCTTGTTCTATGGGGGCAATTTTAGTTTGTTTTGGTTAGGAGGCTACTTTCTTTTGACCCTATGCCTAATGGATTGTATAAGGCAGCTGGACCCCTGTGTTTAGCAGGCAAACACCCCTGCATAGTTGCTAAAATGTTGTCATATTTATCCCAGCCAAAATATTCTAGACCCCACTCCTTCTATCAGAAAGATCCGATCAGAGAAAATCCAAATAAAAGGAGGTAAAACCTAAAACCCTTCAAAATCTAGTGAACTCCCTTGCAAAAATCCCCAAATTTTCATGTGGAGAATCCTCTCAGAAAACCCATAAAAACCTAGAAAATTTTAAGCCATTGCCTTAGTTTTGGGACCCTTTTGACCTTTATTAGCAAAAGTTCAGGTTTCTAAACTTACAGAAAACCAAAATTCAGCTAAGGTATGGAAGAGTGTTTTCTCCCTTTGGTCAACAAATTTTATATTTTATGAAGTCTTCCAGAGTTCACTTTACCACAGGTTCAGCGATTTGGTGATTTGCCAACAACAGGTAAGGAGAGCATGCTTCATCAAAATGGCTAAGGCATGAGGGAATAGGTCTGCCTTTATCAACTAAATGCTAAAGTTTGGAACATTCCATAAGTTTAAGAATTCACCAATTCACCAACTGGGTGATCTCTTGACGAAGGCAAAAGGATGGAAGCTCAAAATTGACTAAGTAAAGAAGGAGCAATTGTTTGCCGTGTCGGCAAAGTGATGGTTCGACGAAACTTAGGTTCGTCGATCAGCAAGTTCATCAATTGGCAACTTTGCTAACAACATGAAGAGAAGAGTTGTGGCGTGGATGAAGTTTCCTAAGGCACTAAAAATTTTTTTTGGCTAAGGCAAGACAAGGGAAGCCTTGCCCTATTGGCAATGTTCAAAAAGTTCAAACTCTTCTTCGAGTTCAAATATCCACAGGTTTGCTGACAAGGCAAAGAGAAGGAAAATTCACCGATGGAAGGATTTGGCTAAGGTAAAAGACATCGGCAAAGTAGTTGGTTCAGCAAAGTGAACTTTTACTAACAAAGAGGCCCAGTTCAAAGATTGAGGAATTCGCCGATAAGGTAGAAAGCGGCTAAGGAAAGATGAAATCGACAAATCAGCTAGCGAAGGAACTTTTCAAAAGTTCAACTTTTTCGCAGTTCGCTGACAGGGTGAAAAGCCGATAAGGCAAATAGCTAAGGAAAATGAAGTTCAATAGGAGCCACTTTCGCCAACAAGGAAAAATAATTTAAAAAAGACAACTTTTGCCAATAAAGCAAAAGTAGAAACAAAATGGTTCAGTAAAACAAGGTTTTGTCAATAAAGGGGCCAAGGTTCATAAAGGTGTCTTTTTGCCGATAAGGCAAAAAGCAGGCCACAATGGTTCACCAAAAGGATAGTTTGCCAGTAAGGCAAAAGACAAGGCAGAATAATGTATAAACTTGGGATTTTGCCGACATATGCAAAAGATAGCCCAAAATGGTTCTGAAGGATGATATTTTGTTGATAAAGCAAAATGGTGATAAAATAGTTCACAAATTTGAGTTTTTCCGACAGATGCTGAAGAAAGACAGAGAAAGGTTCAGAATGCAGAGATTTTTCCGATAGGCAAAATAAAGAGGAAAATCATGAAAATGGAACCTGATAGTTCTGAAGAATTCACCAATCAGAAAATTCAAACATAGGAAATTATGAATGCAGAGAGGCACCATGAATAAAGAAGGTACAACATGTTGAAGTATTGCCTCCCCCTAAATCATGCCATTTTCTCAGGGAGATGTACTTAACATTAAAATTCTGCAGGCCAAGGCCGAATAGGGGTAGCTAGAATAGTGAAACTCTTTAATTCCATAGGACAAAGATAGTTGCAGGCAGGTAGAATAGTGGACTCTTCAATGCTGGGGTACAAATACAGCTACGAAGTGGATTTACAGGTACACAGAGGGACTTCCAGCCTTCCCTCTTATATATTCCTGACACCCATTCATGCAAGAAATCTTCTTCTGTAGGTCACAAACCTACCAGAAGTATGGTTGCCATTCCAAGGGGCATGGGTTACATTTCAGTTTGCAGGGATCTCTGAACCAAAATTTAATGAGATGTGGGCATGTCCTGGGAAATTGACCAACTTCGAGCGCCACTATTGCAAATTTCAAAACTATTATAAATACATCAAAAAGCAATGTATTTATGTTAGCTATTCTTTTGGGCTATTGCAGGTTAGAGAATTCTTGTAACCAGGCCTTTGTAATGCAATTACATGAACTAACTAGATTTGATGGATTATGCTCTTTTGCTAAGCCTCTCATGTCTCTAGTTTTGTTCACCAATGAATGTAATTGGTTATTCTGCGTCTAATTTCTCTGCATTATTCTCTCTTTTGTAATGACTATTTGGCCTCTGTAATCAATACAAATTGATATTTTTGCCTCTCATTATTCTTACACTGTCTATCTTGATTAATGTGAGCTGTGTATTGTGGGAAAAATGGTCACTTTCATTTCTCCATTTTTCTCCCCTGGCCTCTATTAGAATTAATATGAGTCTATGTGAGTTTTTTTTCAGTTTGGAGGTTACAACTATGTTGAGTTAGTTGCATCTGAACATCCCCAATTTGGTGCATCACCTTCTTTTATTTCAGTAATCCTTCTTACCCTTTCCCCTGCAAGTAGTAGCACTAGATTTAGTTTGTTTTCTCTGAGCCTTAAGCTTAGAAAGAGGAACCAACCTTCTCTAGAGGTTTGATCTCATTTGCAAGGACCCATGCCTTAAGATCAATCTCATTGTGTCATTGAAGTGTTTGAACTAGCTTCAAACAGGGTGTAATTTCACATGACAATAGTGCCTTCTTATATAGTAATCTTTATGAGGAGATCTACATGGAGCAGCCTCCAAGATTTGTTTAGGACTTTTCACTTGTATGCAGGCTTTGACATTCTTTATATGGTCTCAAACAAGCCCCTTGGGCTTGGTATGAGAAGATTGATAGCATCTTGCTTGCATCTAGTTTCACATGTTGCCACTCCAATCACACTGTCTATATTTAGAGACATGGCGATGACCTTTTGATTCTATTCTTGTATGTAGGTGATTTGCTTTTGACTAGTAGTTCCTCATCCATGCTTCAAGATATTCGACACTCTTTGATGGATCATTTTGACATGACAGATCTTGGGCTTTTGCACTATTTTCTTGGCCTTCAAGTTCTTCAGTCTACTGAGGGGATCTCCATATGCCAGCAGAAGTATGCCATTGATATGCTTCATCATTTTAGAATGGTTGATTGCAAGCCAGCTCCTACACCATTTTAGTCTAGTGTTGTTTTGACTACCACTTACACAACACCTTTCATTGATGCATCTTTGTACAGATAGTTAGTTGGTAATCTTTTATATTTGACACATACTTGCCCTGATATAACCTTTGTTGTTGGGCTTGTCTCCCAATTTTCACATGACCCTCATGAGAGTCATTAGAAGGCAGCTGAGTGAATTTTGAGGTATATTTGAGGCACCACACATTTTGGCATTCAGTACACACTAGGAGATTCACAGATAGTAGGCTTCACTGACTCAGATTGGCTAGGTGATGTTGACTCATGGAAGTCAACCTCTGGGTTTGTTTTCTTCCTTGGTTCAGTGCTAGTTATTTGGTCTATCAAGAAGCAGACCGCTATTGCATTATCATCCATTGAGGCTGAGTATCGAGGTGCAGTTCTTGCTAGCCATGAGGTACTATGGCTTTGAAAACTTTTGATAGAGTTCAGTCTACCACCAGATCTTCCTACTATTCTTTCATGTGATAACCAAAGTGCCATTCACATTTCATGCAACCCATTTGAGCATTAGAGGATAAAGCATATCGAGATTCACATGCAGTTCATTCGATAGATTATCCAGGATGGTGTTCTTTCCTTAGAGTATTTATCTACTCAAGACCAAGTTGCTAACATCGTTACTAAACCTTTAGCATCGCCTCGCTATCTTGAGTTGTGACGTATACTTGGGGTGAAGGAAGCTGTCCTTTGTATTTAGATCTTGTTTTGGAGAGGGGTTTTTCCCACATGGTTTTCTCCTTTACTTCATTTGTGGGAGACTTTCATTTTGTACATGAGTACCTCATCAAGCTTGTTTTGTAGAAAAACTGGGAAAAAGGGTTGATTTGATGATATACCTAGATCCTCCTTTAACCACACACATTCAAGGATGGCTAACCGAGTTGAATCACAACTTTTGCAAGAGGATTCACCTATAGGTCAGTTGTCACTTGTAACGATAGGGAAATTTGGAATTTGCTAATTAATGTATTAATTTAATGCCCAATTATGCTTAAAACCCTAATTATGCAAAATTGTAAATAAATGAATGAATCCCAACAAATGCTCGCACATAGAGATATCAAATGACAATTAGATACATAACAGATTTTGAGATTTGAGATGCAGAAAAGTCAGGGGCTAAAGAACAGGTGCCCAAGCCCAAGGAAGGAACTTCTTCAGGGATTTCTGGAACTTGTCTGCTACTAATCACCACTATCTCAGAGATTTTCCACCCTACAAATCTAGAGGGTTTGGGGGCAGGTGCCCAAGCCCTTACAGTGCCTTTCTTCTTAGATCTAGAATTTGCACACTCTATCACAACCTCTTGCAACTCCACTTCAGTAAAATACGACACCTATCACCTGCAATCACAAAGAAGGGGGTTGGGGGTTGTGGTGTTTAGGAGCTTGCCTCAGTCAAGCCCCAGAAGGGCATTCAAGCCTTCCAACACTGTTGTTTGATAAAGAGTGTGTATCCTTGCAAGATAGAGGAAAAAGAAAATTGATAAATGATTGGTTCAACACAAAAAGATATCACCTTGGAGGTGTAGCTCACATGTAGATGAAAATCCTTCAACACATGAGAAGATGAAGCTAAATGTGCATAACAGACACAACAATATTTTGCTCTACAACAATGAATGCTTTGAATGCTCTAGAATCATAAGTTCGCCAAAAGTTCATAATCATCTTCTAGTTTGAAAGCCTAAACATGCTTATATATGCATTCCTGCTACAAATTTCGTAATTCAAACTTAAGATGTCAACAATGAAACCTTTTAATGGTCACATAACTGACATTTGAATTTTAGGTCCCAACCAAATAGAGAAAGACTAGGGCAGGAGTGCCCAAGCCCTAGGCCCCATTTTCAAGGCAAGATCAAGCCCAACAATGTTCCCTTAACCCCATTTGACATGGGTTTCCGAGGATTTTGCATCGGGAGTTAAAATGAACATGCATGATTACATCTAAGGGACCCAGGAGCTAAACTTAGGAGGTAAAAGTCCTAGGGGCACATTTTATGACATAACATTTAGCCCCCACTTTAATGTATCTATGATATTACAACCCATACATGCATTAAAGTACAATCAACAAACACATCAAACATGCCAGGCACTTGAAGCTAATGCATACACAAAGATTGAGGACTATTTCTATCCCCCAATCTCATGTAGACATTAGAGAAAACACATTATAGGCACATAAAACATGAAGAAGACAGTGACATGCACACAAAACATGGAGAAGACAGTATTGAAGACACACAAAGCACAAAGAATACACAAGAGCAGTCATGGAGAATACACCTGATTTTTTTTTTCATTTTTCTATATATAAATAAATGTAGATATATGGAAAGTAAAAATGCAACACACAACCCCAAAGGGAAAACATGCCAAACAAACCTCAAGTGTAGGTGGAACCCGTCGCTACACACGCAAGATGAGAAAATGCGCCATACAAAGCCCAAGTGGGGGTTAATCGTACAAGGGGGAAAACACACGAAAAACACGAGCACCGTATAGCATGCCAAAGACATACTATATGTCTAAAACATGGCAAACAAGGTAATGGAATGAACTTATTGCTAAGTCCCCACCATCTCAAGCATGCTACAGGAACACCTGACAGTTGGGCTTATGCCACAACAACCGCCAAAGACATACTTAAGGGAGGATAGTCTCATATCCAACCCCACCTACTCGGAGGACTTTTGAAATAAAAGGATGTGCACTAGCTCAAGAGATACACCATCCCGCCTCGTGCAGAGGGCTTTTGAATAAAAGGATATGCATGATATCCTGCCTTCGCAGAGTGCTTTTTGATTGCAATATAGATAAAGATGTGCACTCGTGCCGAAGATACAACATCTCACCTCCATAGAGGGCTTACAAACACGCTTTGTTAGTACCAAAATCATCAGACAACTTACCTTTATATGCCCCCACCTTAAGGTGGTTGATATCATCTACCGATATCAAGCACTTTAAGGTAGAGAGAAAACACACAAGGGAACAAGAGCTCTCACAAAGCCCATGTGCCCAAAGGTGACATGTGCTTACGACCGCTGAATATTCTCAAAAACACACACTTCTTAATCTAAGCAATGCATGAAAACAAAGGAGCCAAGACTACACAAACGGGTTCAAGTCCGAGTATAGCCGTGGGCCTTATACTACAGGGATCTTAGAACTGAGTGTAACAACAAGGAGAGACACCCAAAACAATCAAAGTGCATGGAGCAGATGTATTGTTATTATTTGTTAGTATGATAAGACAACATCAGATATCACAGAGTGATTGTACTAGCCAAGCATCAGATATATATAAATTAACCCCGTCGTCATATATGGATTAGGTCCACAAATGCTTAGATCCTACCATAATCATATCACTAACTGTGTTACGAAAAATAAAACATGTCCCTACTTTGCCCTGGTTGCCTTTGGATGCACCAACATGGTTCATTTTTTATATCATTTTGTGGCTGTAATCAGCTTGTATTTCTATATTGTTTCTTTAGTATTAACCCATGAACAAGAAAGCCTATAACATTTACTAGGTATGGCTATTTACATTTGTATAAGAGTGTTAAGGTAGCTTGAGCCATTTTCAAGTGGAAATTACCTAGTTATGTGTACATTTCTATTATAAATACATACCAAGTTGCTAGAAAAGAAGGATTTGAGGTTTTCCAGAAAATGTATTATTGCAGGCAATCTTGGGGTAATGACTGATAAAGTTCTCTAGAGGTAATTGCAAGTTGTAATAAATACAAGGAGTGAAACATGGTACTTGGGATGAACGCAATAATCAGAGGAAATGTGATTGAAAATTAAACATAACTCCACCATGGTTGTAGGCTCCACTAGTTATGATTTTATATATTGGACCTTTCAGTGTTATCGTTCCACTGCTTTGATATCTATATATTGTATAGATGTGTTTATTGTACTTGTATTATTATTTCAGAGTACTATTGGTTATTGCATCTTTATGATTATGGTTGATGATTCTTGTTAGATGGAATGCTTAGTTGATTCATATTATGTGATTCCATGTTGAGTGTTTATCTTTGCTTCAACTATTATATATGGTGCAGGTACGTTTGATGTTTAACCCAAGTGTGCAAGTATAAGGTTACTGGCCCAATGGTGGTTATAAATGAGACATTCGTATTGGGTAAAATTGTGTATTAACCTTTATCTCACTCGATTTGAGTATGAGATGGATCCTATATATCCTTGTGTAAACCTGGATCCAGATCGGTAGCAATTCTGGAATTCATATGTTGTGAAAACCCATAAAGTGTGTGGAAGTCCTTTGCTTGTGTTTAATTTTATCTTAACACGTTGCGTTTAAGTGTATCTTGAAAGGCATGTTTACTGTGTTTGCAGAAAAAAAGCTATTTAATTATGCTTTTCTAGAAAGAGCCTACAACATTTTACTGTTTATGAAAAAGAAAAACATAATGAATTTAAATGCACAGAGAAGATAGAATTATTCCATTAATGAAAAGTAATTTATTTACATATTGTGGGAAATGTTAATAATGCCTTTAATTTCAATGCATTGGCTATATTCTATAATGTTGGGAGTTTCTCATTAAGGAATTATTTAATTTCAAAAAGACAAATTTTTAGAATAACTATTTATAATGGGAAAATGGAGAAAAAGTGAAAAGGGGTCTAGGGAATGATAACAAAAAGGGAAGATGATATTTTCTTTGGTATTCTTGCACTTGGTAGAAAACCTCTTTGTCTCTCAAATTTTCCTCTTTCTTGGAAAAGATAACCCTTGCATTTGAAAGAAAGAGAAGATTTGTGAATTTCTTGGTGTGGGATTGCTTGGAGAAAAGATTGCCTGGTGGTGCGCTTGTATTCAAGGAAAATAATCTTCTCCATTGTGTGAATCTTTTTCAAAGGCATTTTTCCCTCTTTGCCTATGTTTTAAAATTTGAAGTTGAAATGGAATTCCTCCTTAGCCATGTCATAATAGGTGGTTGCATTTGGCTTTGCCATTTTAGGAGTTGAATTTAATTGTAATTTTATGTTAAATTTTCCATGTTTAAGTTTTATGTTTTAAATTTGAAAAAGTCCAAAATAGAGCCATTACTATGGAATTTTTTTCCTAGAATCTCCTTCTCTAAATTTCTTTAAGATTATGGTTGTTGGGTGGATTGTGCATAGAAAGGTAGTTTCAATTTTTGCATTTTCCTTCAAAATCAAATTATGGTAAAATTGAAGGTTGCATGTAACTCCATTAATGGAGATAAAGAAAGTTTATGGTTTTTGCAATACCTTGGGAAAAAATTGTAAATTTGCATTTTAGACTAAATGAGTATTATTTTGTGAAATGAAGTGTCTCCTTTATCAAATGGCATTTCGCATCTTTGTTATATGTTGTAGAAATTGTCACCTTGGATTCATTGCCACGTCCAAACTAAGTATTTGGAGCAATGGGTTAGTAGGATTGAGGTATATGATAGGAGAGGAGTGGGCTCTCAAGCTTGTCATGATCTTGAGTGATCTGTGAAGATGAAGTGGGAGAGAGTTATAATAAAGTGATAAGATAATTCATAATGGGTTAATAATAATATTTAATCAAGATATATGTGCCATTATTGAATGCCTTGATGGATTCAGTATCAGCAGCAAAGGACATGTCACAACTCTTGGAAGCTGTTGAATGTCATCAAATAGCTTCATATGAGGAAGAACTACTCCCATTTATCTGTGTAGTTATCATGTTATTCTGATGACACTCCTCATCATTTCCTTCCATCAAATTTTGCATTTGACATGTGTTGATCATGTTTATGTGGGTTTATGTGGGTTTATGTGATTATTGCAGTTTAGTGTATTCATGTGATACTAGTAAATTTTATGCATGTTGATTAGTGTGAGTGCTTCCGTACTCTCATTGTATTATGTGAGTGTGTTTTCCACCCATGCATCCATCTCTCAATTCAATGGGGTGGACCTAAGTGTACCACATGGTGGGGTGGTGTTATACCACCATTGAGGACATGGATCTTCAAGGTACTTGGAGAGTTGGTTACATGGATCTTCGAGGTACTTGGAGAGTTGGTTGAGAACCTTCCCTTCTTGATGGTATGGCAAGACATTAGAAATGGATGTATTTCCATTATTGTTCATTTCAATTATGTTTTTCTATCTTATGGTTTAGAAAGTGGAATTTCCTTATCACCTCTTTTCTTGGAGACCGTGCAGTTTAGGAGGCTCTCATGTGGTCAAGTTAGATCCCACAATCTCTTAAATGTAATCTTGAAACCATTTTCAAACAACTCTTAAATCAAAGAAATTAGGCCTTGTAGAGTGAGAGAAATGACCTTGCTATTTTTCTTAGCATTTTCCTACACTCTATTTTTGCAAACTAGAGATATAGTTTGAAATGCATGCAGGATGGGTTTACCAATTTGAATTACATGTTGTAGTTGGTTCTTAAAACCTAGAAATGCAGGAGGTTTGGTGTTCAAAAACTTGACACACTTTACATAAGTACATGTTGTAGTCGGCTTTTGAAGTCCGAGGTCGTATGTAGTCTAGAGTTTAGAGTTTAGTTGCACATTACATATGTGTATGTTTCAAATAATCAATGTTTTGCTAGTGTGGAGTTTGGAGCCTAATTGCACTTTGCAAACATGTAACTGCAAGAGATCTCTGAAGTTTGAGTTTCTTTGAGCATAGAAACCAGAGTCTGAGTGCACTTTACAACATGCAAACTGAAGGTGTTTTTTGGAGCTCAAAGTGGTTTGTAGTTCAAAGTTTAGGGTTGGTATGTCATTTGAATATTACACTAAGTCGATGGAACCCAAGGTTCATGAGAGTTTATTTTGCAACTGCAACCTGAAACCCAAGCATGAGATAGTATATAGGTTACAAGATGCAAACCAGGTCCAAAATTTGACCCATCTGCAAACTCCTTCAAGAACTTGAAATTGACAGTTTTGATCTTTCTGCTTTTTCTAACTTTGTGAAATCTAAGGGGTGGTTTAGCATAGGTGTTGTGAGGGTTTCCCAATGATCTTGGAGATCCTACTCTCCTCCATGTCTTATTTTTTGTGTCAACCATGGTGTCTTGTCCCATGGTATTGTTAAGTATTTTCTTGTGTCACTTTGCTTTATGCATTAGTGTATGTGCCAAGGGTGTCATCATGGATTACATACAACATCTTGGAAATGTTAGTATGTTATGTGATTGCTTATTATCACTTTTATTTCACAAAAAATTGTTCAGTTAGCTTTTGTTTGTTAATGTCTTGAGCAAAAGCTTGGGGTATTATAGAATTAACATCCATGTGATGAAATACATCACTGTGAATCACCTCCAAAATCTCATTTACCCTTGTACTCTCTAAATCAAACTACACCCTATTCTTCTTACCAAACACACAATGTTCACAAAATTCAAACCCAATAGAACACTTTAAAATTCCTTTGACCATATGTTTACTCACCAATATTTTCAAACCTTTTACACTTATGTGGCCTAGCTTGTGATGCCACAACAACCCATATTCAAGTTCAACTACATTGGTAGATTCTGATAATGTCAATGCATCCATCCTAAATAGACTTCGATGTTGCACTCCCATAGCAATCACTATGTTTCCTCTAGATAATTTGTAACCCTTATCATCAAAAGTAACATTCATTCTAGAGATTCAGTCATCTTAGAAGTAGACAATTTTTTTGGCCAAACTTGGAATATGTAATACATCTAAGAGTGTTCTTATTCTTTTGTTTGGATGAAAGATACCTTCACCTTCCCTTGGCCAACTATTCTTAGAGAGTTGTTATCACCAAATAAAACATGTCCTCCTTTACATTCCTTGTAGCTAGAATACTAATCTCTATGAGGCATCGTGTGATAAGACACACTTGAGTCAATTAACCAAGAATCATTACTGATCATATTAGTATAAATAAAAGCATCACTACTATATTCATTATTATCTGAGGATTTGTTATAAGAATCATCCTTCTTGGATTTATAATCCTTCTTAATGTGACCTCTTTTGCCACAATTCTAGCATTTTACTTTTGATTTCCTAGGAGACTTTGACTTGCCCTTTACCTTAGACTTCTTGTCTCCACTCTTATTTTTACCCCCTCTATCCTTACACCCACCCCTTATAACTAGAGCATCAAGAGAGGCTTCATCCATGGATTTCCTTCTAATCTCTTCAATCTACAAAATTCTTAAGACATTTTCTAGTTTAGGTGTAGTATTACTATCAATTGTCATGCTTCAATTTTCCTATGAATCAAGTAAAGAACAAAGAAACAAAATGCATTTATCCTCTTCATCTATTTTGACTCCTATTGACACAAGTTGACTTAGAATAAGACTGAAGGTATTAAGAGGATCATTAACAAAGTCTCCCTCATTCATCTTTATAGAATATAACTTCTTTTTCAAAATAAGTTTATTGACAAGACTCTTGGATTGATACAATTTCCTTATCTTCTTCCATAACGAATAAGTAGTCTATTTTTTAAACACATTCATAAACATAGAATTCAAAAGGCATAAATGAATAGTACTACTAGCTCTCTTATCCAATTTAATTTAATCTTCATCAAACATATCTAAGGGTTTAGCTGAAGAAGACATTGTGGTCCATTGATCTCTTTCTATAAGATCTTCCACTTTCAACTTCCACAACTCAAAGTTCTACCATTGAAATGTTCAATCTCAAACCTTGAAGTGCTAGCCATAGATTCAACACTACATTATTTTTTCACAAAATTCTTCAAGTTTTTTCTTTGTGTTTAGTTATGTTGGTAGATGGCAACTGATCAGGAAAGTACTGTACACTAGCCATGTATCCTTGCTGGGGTTCAGGGCTGGGCCGAGCCTTGAGCAGGTGTTCGGGGGCGTAGCCCCCAAATTTTTTTTTAGAGCCTACATAAAAAAAACCCTATTTTTGTAACTGACATAAAAAACCTATTTTTTGTAACCGAAAAAGGCTTAATAAAAGCGACTAAGGGTTAGGGTTTTGATTGATATTGTATTGTAGCATTTGCAGCGGTATTGAGTTGCAGGGATTGCTGGTTGTAATCGGTTTGATTTACTAGATAATAATATTGGACTCTCTGTTGGTGGATGTAGCCCGAGTTTGGGTGAACCACGTTAAAACTTGTCTCTCGCTGTTATTATTTTTGTGTATTTTTCATTCCTTTGTTTAATATTTATTTGCATTTAATTGATATCTTCTGCTGGCTAACCCTAACAAGTTATACACATATTGTAACAAAACACCTTGTACAAGAGTATTCAGTTTGATACTAAATGTTGGGATTTTGATCCATGTTACAATCGATCGATAAACTAGGATAGAGGAACTACTTATGAGTATGTGATAAAAAATAGTTACAGTAGTCTTACAATATATTTAACAACATTAAAGGAACCACATGGAATAGTATACAAACCACACAAAACACAAGAGACACTAGATTTGTGTGGGATACCTTTACAAGAAAAAACTTGCCACCAAAGACCATCACAATTATATTATTCCAAATACAAATATTCAATATAATAGGTCTCTTTACAAAGTCTTAATGTATTGGTTTACATCATACTCTTCTTCTACAAGCATATTCAATCGATACTGATCTTCACCAACATTCACCAAGCCCAACCAACCTTGCGACATCTATACGCATAGATAGTTATAACCACAAAACCATCCAATAAGAAATTCCAATCATCTAATTGTCTAACTTCCATGTGGAATACCAATTGTCACACATGTCATGCCCACATTTCCCATGTGGTCACAACACACAACACATGTGTCATGTCCACATTTGCCATGTGGTCATGACATGAAATATTAAAAACTTTTCCACGCATCCCTAGAAACCCCCTCGCACGCATCAGCGTGCTCAGTGGCATCTGCGCAAAGGCGCAACAAGTCATTCGAGCGTCGAGGAAATATGATTACCTTTCGCAACCCCTGCGAGATGAAACCTACTAAGGGGCCTTGCACACGAAAAGCGACACTAAGAGGGTCGAGTTCCTGACTAGGAACTAACCCTAGATTTAACCTAAATGAAGTGGAGGGGTTTCATCATGCATCGAAATCCAATCTCTAACCAATATAGCACAAGGGAATTAATTAATTACATCTGAACCATAATAATGCATAAACCAATTAAAGTACTAATTAAACACATAATTACAACACTTAAATAATCATTCCTAAATCCCAAAAAAATCTGACAGCATAACGCCTTATAAGCATTCATAGAAAATAATTTTAAAAGATTCTCCCTAGCTAAGCCATAAAAAGAAAATTAATTAAAATTTAAATCTACCTAACCTTAAATTAACTAAACATCCCCTTCTTGAACAAAACGATAATCTAATAAAATAATTATTTTACCCCAACTCTAATATAAATCATGTGAATAAATTTCGTCCTTTAAAATCAAATGCCTATCAATAATTTAAAAAGGGCTTAAATTAGTAAATTTCCCCCTAACATTACAACCTACCAAGATCTAATAGGAATAACCCATTAAAATAATATTAAGCCTTAGGTCAAAACAAGCCCACTAGTAAAAAAAATAAAAAAATAAAAAATAAATAGAAGCATTAATAAAGAGAAATTAGTCTAAGATCAAAAGTAATTCAAAAAGCCCATCTAATTTCCCTTCCACACAAAAGCTAAATACAAAAAGAGAGGGAATGAAAGATTCTCGTGCACCAATTATGTATAAAAAAAATAAACTAATTCTTTTCTACCCTAAATACCTATCTCATAAAATATTCCTTTGGGCAGTAACAATGGCAGTGTGGGGGACGTGCTCACCACCCACTCTCCACTGAACGGTGGGGAGTGGGTGGGGGGTCTGTCCCCCCCCCCTTTGCATTTTTTTGTGGTTTCATTTTAAGTTTTGGGTAAAAACCCTATGCGCAGCCCGTTAGGGCATGGGCAATTTTTCAATGAAAACAACTTTATTATTATTCTATGTCTCCTAAAACTTAGTTTCAATTAAAATTATATATATATATATACAAATAGAAAAAAATTATAAACAGCTATATCTTTTAAATTTGAAACTGTTTATAATTTTTTTCTGTTTATATATATATATATACACACACATAATGAGAATACAATAATCTTCTCTGTGAAAACAACATATCACTAAAATGAAATAAGGCATATATATATATATATATATATATATATATATATATATATATATATATATATATATATATATATATATATATATATATTTTAAACACAAGTATTTGTTATCCTCAATACAATAACACTTCTGTAACCCAAAATAATCTAGTAACTTAGGATGAACTATAAGACAAAATTATAAATTTTTTTTTTGTAATTATCCTTTCAGCCATAGCAAGCAATAATGAGGACTAAATATATATATATATATATATATATATATATATATATATATATATATATATATATATATATATATATATATATATATAGAGAGAGAGAGAGAGAGAGAGAGAGTAAAATAACAGAGATTTGTTTACCATCAGCAACCATAATAGACTAAATTTTCCTTTCAACTACTTAGTTTGCATATGTACTTTTCTTCATAGGATAACAAAATGCAAACAACAACACAAAATATTTTCATTGCAACTAAAACAGTAACTCATATTTTTTTTACAACAAAATGCAACACAACTTACATTATTTGCACAACAAAAAGGATAGATATAATTATTTCCCTTTTTATGCAAGGCCATTTACATTACAAATAGCAACTTCACATAAATGAAAATGAAAACAATACCATTACTTGATTTACAACAATGTGGAGAGAGTTCACTCTCTCATGTTACAATTTTTACAAAATGGCCTATTGGCCATGACTCTCAAATAGCCAAATACCACAAAACACAAAAATACTTAAACTCCCTCCAAGCTCCACTAGCTCCAAACATTAACCTGCAATAAAAACTTGAAAGAAACTTTTCCAAGCCACAAAAATGCTCTCCACCCTACCATAGACTCAAAAAGGATCACCCCCAAGCTAGGAGATCACTCGCACACGGATTTCACACCACACACATTAAGCAAGCACACGCAAACAAGAACACCCATCCCATGGTTTAACACACAACGGAATCCATTTTCATGGATTCAAGGGGGGTAGGAGAGTGGACAACTTTCTACTCAAGAGGTGCACTCCAAAAACCCAATCTCATGAATCTCAATAACAAGGCCTCAAGCCTTAGAAAAATACTCCCAAACAAAATAACAACTCAAGGCACTATTGCCTTCTCAACAATATCTCCATACACCTCCAAATACTCATATGGCCTGTAACGCCCTGCCACGAAGTCCTAGGGAACAACTCAACTATGCTATACAAAGGACCAATTTTTTTTTTTTAAAGAAAGAAATAACAAGAAATGTAAATCATATTTAATCATACATCAAGTTAAGTCGCATCCTCTAGGGATTCCACGGTTGCATTACTAACACCTATTAACATGACCTTACTAATATTATGAATTAACTAACAACCATGGTTCATTCTAGTCTAATTGCATCAAATGAATAAACACATACATTTCCATATTCTATCATCAGATAAGTAATCATGAAGATCCTGCAAAAAGGATACAAGTACATATACAATTTCCTTTACAAGAGAGTATATTATTACATTGTTTACAATATCACTTTCCTGATTACATTGGAGTACATACATCAAGATAACATCACATGATTCAACTGATATACAAGACTGGAACATGAACATAAGTATCTGTCTCCTCAAGCTAAAACAAGATCTGTAATCTGATATAAGAGGTACATCCTTCTCGCACACGAACAATAACATGGGAAACCAATAGAGATAAAAGCACAACCACCCGACCATGTGGAACCCTAAGGTCCACCCCCCATGCTAGGAGATAACATAAGGTCCCACAACATAAAACAGTCAAAAAGACAGAAGACTAGTAGGTGCAAGGACTACACATGACTCCAATACAACATGGGTCAATATGAACAACACAAGTAACTCAAACATCACTTCTAGAGGCAATCACACAATAAAAGGGGAAAACACAGTTAGGGAATGCTAAGCTACAATAAGGAAGAGTGTCATTGTATGGTCCTAACATGGGTTATCCTAGCAGTCTTTCACCGGACGTCAACCCCCATCCATGGGTTATCCTAGTCATCCAGACGCTGGCCCCCATCTATGGTTATCCTGACAGTCTCTCACTAGACACCGGCCCCATAGGGTGACACATGCAGAACCAACATTCCTTTCGTGAGGACAAGGAAGTTGATCTTGCCAACCATGGACTTCTCATCCCATCCTTATCCTGAACGAGCACTACAGGCATGGGTGAGGCATCTAATTATCTTATTTAGTGTGGAAACTACCCAACCCTCTAAATTTATTATTAAGTTATCACTGGATTAAAAACTTCCAATGGGTTATCCTAACAGCCACTTTGGGCACCAGCCCCACATTGAAAGCCACTCCCCTACCTGCATCTAGAAGACCCTATCCATGAAGCAAGACAATTACCATCACAATTACAAGTAGCATATACAATGCAAGGCATCTACCTTCTTGCATACAAAACATAATCACAGGGACCAATTCTTATATCCTTGTCCCAAAACATAAACCAAGCATAAACTATTACATTCTCATCATAATGCATTTATAACACAAAATACACATCATTTCACATCACACAGAGCAAGACATTATCCATCTTACATAGTCATCATAACCACATGAATAGGTACACTAAGCAAGGCATTATCCATCTTGCACATGTATCATACCAACATGAATAGGAGGCAACATTTCAAGAATGCATTTCATTCAACTCACATGATGCACACAAAGCCAAACCCCGCACCATTATACCCTCTTAGGCCTTTGGAAACAACTTCCCCAAATCACACTACACTTGACACCATTAAAAGCACAATGGTTTCACATCCCATTCACTCTCAAAGCACATCATAAACTAATACCCTTCAACAATTTTTTTAAAAGGAATGTAACATCAATCCAAGCATGAACAATCATCTAACAGTTATAAAGTGAATTTATCTCAACAATACAAAACTATAACTTTCTAATCACCGGTAGCAGTTACTATTGGCAAGAGACACTATATGGATTCATGAATGTTGTCATTGATGACAACAAAGGTTATCCCACACATCCGCAATGCATAATAAGTCCTCACCGGAAGTCAGATTGAAGAAGTGTTGAGGTCCGATAAGCAAGAACAGAACAGTCATTAAGGTCCGACAGTTAGGTCCAGATCTCTTAGTAGAAGTATCTCAGTGAAATGCAGATTTGGGGAAGTCAAGAGGAGTATCTTAATTGATAGATTCCAAGGTTTGAGCCTCCAGTATAAAGGATAAAGAGATATGAATGCTTGAGTGTCGGGTTCCTGATTAGCAGTGTGACAGAGGAAGAACTGACTGGCAGAACATCAGACATTATTCTAGATGTGTTACTGATGTTGGTGAAGGTTATGAAGGCATGAATTATGTTTGGCCAACATGATTAATGATTTCCACAAGTATATCCTTGATCCGCATTACTTGGTGTGCAAGGATTCAGCCGATAGATCAGAGTTTGTGAAAAGATTGACTATTCCGGGTGCCGACTAGAAAGGTGATGAAATCACTTGTGCAGATATATATACAAGATAGATTTAGTTATGAGAAGTGTTGTTGTTGTAAGTGATGTGCGAAGAAAAGTAGTAGAGCCGAATAAAAGCAGAAAGGAAGATCCGGTATGTGAAAGAAGAGCAACATAAAAGAAGAAGAAAGATGAAGTGCAATAGATCAGTATATTGAGCCTAACCGGAACTGAACTCTAGCATATGTTGATGCTCCTTATCAGTTCAAGTATTGTATTACACTCTTTATAAATTGTAGACAGTGTGTCTCTTGTAGGCAGTATGCCTCTTGTGAGCAGTGTGCTCGGGTAGTGAGCCCTAATTAGCAAGTGCCATTTTGTAATCCTATTCTTCTAACAGAGAATACAATCTTGGGTTAATCACCCCGTGGTTTTTCCCTTAACAGGGTTTCCACGTCAAAAATATTGTGTCATGTGTATTTCCTTTTCATGATTAAGTTTGCTTGTTTGAATTGATGCTGCACTAATTATTAAGAAAGTTCAGAAAGCTGAAATAATTAAGATAACTGATTCACTCCCCCTCTCAGTTATCAACAATTGGTATCAGAGCCAAGTTCCTCCTAAACAGAGTCTAACAGCTTGAGGAAGATCTGGGAATCCAAATGGATGCATATGGTTTAAGGGAGCAACTCAAGACTGCCCTTGATGATCTTGAGCAGTCAAACTCTGAAGTCAATGAATTAAAGGAAAGACTCAAATAGGCTGATGATTTCATAAGAGAACTAAAAGATAAATTAAGTCTCTCTATGAAAAAGAGAAAGGAGCTACTTTAGCAATTGGCAAGTCAAGGTGAAGCAAATGATACAAATGAAGATCTGAAGGAGAAAACTAAGTTATGTGAAAAGCTATCAAAAGATATCATTATGGTAAGACATGAAATGGAATCAGGAGTTATAAAGTTTACCCAAGAGATTGAAGAGAAAAGAAAAACTAAAGATAATCTAAGACAATCTCTCAAGGAGAAATCAGAAGATTGCCACAAGATGGATAGAATTATCAGACATCTTGAATCTGACCTTGAAGATGCTAAAGATAATGAAGAAAAACTTGAGGATCAAATTGTCTCTCTCAAAAGGGATCTTCAAACAACAAATGAATATAAAGAGAAATTCAAGATAAGTTCTACCCAACTTGAAGTTCTTCTTCAAAGCCAAAAAAGGGTAGATGACAAATGTGGTTTGGGATATGAGAAATGAGAAAGCTCCGGATCTGGTCAGAAGAATCTTAGATCATAAAATCCAAGGAATAGGCCTAGAAGTCCTCCGGTAAGGTAGCCTAATGCTCAAAGATATCCATCCTTCAATGGATACTGCCACAACTGCAATAACTTTGGTCATAAAGCTAATCAGTGTAGAAAGAGAATGAATCAAACTAATACATCCTTCTCCGGACAGTGCTTCAACTGCAAAAGGTATGGTCACAAATCTCATAAATGCAGAAATATGCAAATGAATAATTCATTCAATGGTAGATGCTTTGCATGCAATAGAATGGGTCATATGGCTAATCAATGCAGATCAAGAGGATATCAATCAAATATGCAAAGAAATGTTGTTTGCCAAATCTGCAATAGATCCAGTCATATAGCAAAATTCCGTAGAAGCAAGAATCAAGATAAAAGAGGTCCGGTATATTATAATCAGAATCAAGATAAGGGAAAACAAAAAGTAAATGCGGATGAAGTTCAAAATGAGATGAACAAGATTTGGGTGAAGAAAAGTACAGAGAATGTAGGGGATGGATCCGCATCAGACTCTGGTACTGATATTCCTTCTGAAAATTAAAAAGTGAGCTCTGGCTTAGGGGGAGACACAAAGAAAACCTTGTTCCCCTAGCCAGTCAATTGGTGTCGGAATTGGCACAAGGAGAGCTGCGGATTAAAAAGGGGTCATACAAGAAACATCTAAAAGGGGTATGGTAAAGATTTGAGAGATCCGCAAGAAGATTTGAAGAGTCTAATCCTACCAGAATTGATCTGGTAAAACAGTTTTCCGGTAAAAATAGATTCCTTACAAGTTTGGTTTGATATGATTCAAACTATGGTGTCTTGTCTACAAATAGATCAAATGACTAATGAAAGGAAGATAGATTATCACTACTCTCCTAGAATAACTTTGAAATCTGTCTCAGTGATCCGGAAAGGTTTTGTCTCTAAATAAGACAAACAAGGCAAACCGAAACGAATTAGGTTGCGCATTTATTGCAGAATGAAAATTAGGGCTTCTCAGAAATAAAATAGTTCATTCGCTCATCATTTGTACATTCACATTTGAAGAAAAGAGAAAAGGAGCTCTGCAACTACTTCTCCCAAAGATCAAGACGATTCTTCATATAGCTCAATCTAGATTTCATCGTGTGTGCCCTAAACAGCGTAAAAGGTATTCTTCATTCTTAATATCTCTCAGTAAGATTCCTTGATGATGGCTACTCCGAATATAGTAAAGATTTCTAATAGACCTCGCCCCATATTTAAGAAGCATCCATACAAATCCTTGGAGGTAGATCCCTTAGGAGCCTTCTCTAGTGTTCCGCATGGTGTTTTACACACTGAAGATATTAGGGTTTACATACATGCAAATGTTGAAGAGTTTGGGGAATTCAAACTAAGAGATATCTATCACAAACAACTGTTAGATGATTCATTTGAGCTCAAACCCCAATACAAGGGCCTCCGGAATAAGCACTTTGCACAATACATACATTTCCCCTATTTTACTGAGGATGAATGGGTTAGGTATATTTTTGAGCAGAATACATGACAACTTCATGTGGTTAAATGGACCATTCAAAATCACAAAAGATGCCATCAGGGTAGTTACTGGATTACACTCATCCGGTGGGATTCTTGTTCTTAAATCTGTGAAGAATCAAACTGTGAGTGAGGCTACCGGATCCAAGTTTGACAAAAGAGAAATGATAGTAGATGACATCTTTGATCCGGATGTCAAGTTTGCCTCCATGATCATTGGATATAAAATATATCATTCTAGCAGGAAAAATTTAGTACCTGGAACGGCCATCTACACAGCTTATGAAATGCTAAGAAAGGATGCAGACTACGATCTTTGTCAACTTCTCTTGAACCAACTCTTGGAGAATCTACAGAAAATAAAGAAAGATAAAAAGAATTCATTCAAGTATGGTGGATTAATATTGTGCTTATTCTTCTACTTTATGAATGAGCTTCCCGAATCTAGTGGCTGGGTGTGGGAGAATGATAGACTAGTAACTATCCAAATCAGAGATTATTTGCATGGACTTGGTGATGTCAAAGCACAAAATACAGCCCTGTAGGGATACTTCAAGAATTTCTAGAACATGATGCAAGCAAGAAAAAGGATTCCCTAGTCTATTGTTGAGAAGTACAAAGACACAGTATGTTTTATGGTAGAGACTGATCAGTGCCTAATGGAGGCAGTAGAACCAAGAACTGTATGGATCATGCCCATGTGGTATGAAGTTGATGAACAAATTGTGGAGCTGCATGTTCAACACATGCTAAGTCAGCCAAAGGATCCAAAGGCAGAAAGGTTTGGAACCTTTGAGGAGCTGAGTGTAAAGATTCATGTGGAACTTAGAGAACCAGAGATCAAGAGGAAGGTGAGAAAAGAAGTAGAAAATGTTGCCAAAGGCCTTGGGATCTCAAAGGAGGCACTTGATGCCCACAGGAAAAAGATGGAAAGGGCTGAGGAAGAGAAGAAGAAGGCAGAAAAGAAAAATGAGGAAAGTGCTCCAGCAAAACCTTCCACCCGGACCAGATCATCCAAGAGATCTGCACCTACCACTGCCAAAGGCTCAAGGACATCAGAACTGGAAGCACAATCATCCAACAAAGGAGAGAAAAGAACAAAGACAAAAGCTACAAGAGCTTATGCTAGTCAAAGGGATGAAGAGGAGACTGAATCTGATGAAGAAATTAAGAAAATGAAGAAAAAGAAGAAAACATCCGGTCAACCCTCTACCGGACAGAAGGAAGAAGAAAAGACAGAGGAATATGTTGAAAAACCCACTCTTCACATTGATGACATAATCAAATCAATCATAGTGGATGGAAATCTTCAGCCAATGGTTGAGTTCTATGATGATTATGGTGAAGCAGATCAGAAAATATTGCAAGATGCCATAGTCAGGTACCTAAATATCTACAACAAAGCATTTATTGAAATTATATCTCTGATTCCTAAAAGCTTGGAGAAGGAACTAGAAACAAGAAAGAACAATGCCCAAGTTAAAGACCTAGAAATCTGGGAACAGATAGCAATTCAGCTATATTCTTCAATTGACCCCAAAACAATAAATATGGTATTCAAAGATTGTAAGGATGAGTTCAGAAGCAAAGCAAGGATGAATCAACTTATGCTTGGTGAGACTGACAAGGTAGCCAAGGACACAGAAGAGATCCTCCGGAAGGCCTTCAAAAGATTTAATCTTCCTATTATAGAGGACTTGGGTACTGATCCCTCGACTACAAGTGTTGCAGAAGAATCTACTGAGAAAATGACAGAAGAGGTGGGCCTTGAACAGACTAACATTTCTCCTCCGATTTCCCCTACAGTCTCTGAATCTAAAGGAGAAGAAAGAATACAGGAGAAAGAAGCAGAGGTGAAGGAAAAAGAAGATGACAGTACCAAGGCTGTAGAAGAAGAGAAGACTTCAATAGAAAAGACCACAACTGCTAGTGGCAAGAATGCAGAAGAAAAGAAACATCTGTCTCTGGCAAGAGACACTGCAAAAATTGTCCAAGAATTCTTGAACAAAGAAACAATGGAGATTGATGAACCAGAGATTCTACAAGGACCATTTAATTTTGATTCTCTTTCTCCGGTACAGACAATGAAGACTTCATTTGCTAATGCAAAGGTTGAAGAGAAACTCCTGAAGTCTCACATGGAAGACTGTGAGTTGATAGAAGCTGCTTCCGGAATGCTTGAAAAGATTATGCCATCGTTTCAGAAGGATCCCACAGCCTCCACTTCTGGTAATCTCAAAACTTTAGTCAACAGTGTTAGCACACATTTTGATTCTCTAGAGAAGTCAGTTGAAGAAAAGGTCCGAAAGGAGTTTTTGGATAAGAGATTCTCCGAAGTACAGGGTCTGATAACAAATGATAGGAAAGTTATGGATATTGGGATAAAGAGCTTGGAAAATGCTCTTAAAGATGGTGGAAATATGTACAAATTTTGCTTATCTTGGCCCACAGTGACCAAAGATATTGAGAGGAAAGTAAAAGAACAAGAGGATAAACTATTAAGTTTGTCTCAAAGTTTTGATCCTCTCTCATCCTCCATAGTAAATCAAGAGTGTTAGACTATTGCAATCACAAATGCAATAAAAAATTTTGAGAAGGAAAGGAAGAACATAATTAGCCGGATGGGTGAACTTAGAAGGATCATTATCCCTAAGTTAGAGGCCATGCATGAGGCCATAAGTGAAGCTCAAATCATAGCCCAGACCAATGATCCAACAGATCTAAAAAGGGCAGATGCGTTTGCATTCCTGTTGAGCGGTCATATATCAATTTTGGATAGAATGAAGCAAAGTTGGGCTACAGAATTTGTTCAATTGAAGACAACTTTTGTAGACATACTTAAGTATATGTAAGTATGCCATATGTGTATACTTATGCGGCTAAGTATAGTTGAATTTTTGAAAGTTTTGATATGCGGACCCTACCCTTTGCCATTGATGTCAAAGGGGGAGTGAAGAGCAGTGAAAAATGAGGAATCCAACTAAGGGGGAGCTCCAGAAATGTATATAAAAATAGAGCATCAACCAAGGGGGAGCATAGTGTAAACACTTAGTCATTTTTCACTAAGTGTTGTCATCAATGCCAAAGGGGGAGATTGTTGGCAAGAGACACTATATGGATTCATGAATGTTGTCATTGATGGCAACAAAGGTTATCCCACACATCCGCAATGCATGATAAGTCCTCACCGGAAGTCAGATTGAAGAAGTGTTGAGGTCCGGTAAGCAAGAACAGAATAGTCAGTAAGGTCTGACAGACAGGTCCGGATCTCTTAGTAGAAGTATCTTAGTGAAATGCGGATTTGGGGAAGTCAAGATGAGTATCTTGACTAATAGATTCCAAGGTTTGAGCCTCCGGTATGGAAAGGATAAAGAGATATGAATGCTTGAGTGTCAGGTTCCTGATTGGCAGTGTGACAGAGGAAGAACTGACTGGCAGAACATCAGACATTATTCTGGATGTGTTACTGATGTTGGTAAAGGTTATGAAGGCATGAATTATGTTTGGCCAACATGATTAATAATTTCCACAAGTATATCCTTGATCTGCATTACTTGGTGTGCAAGGATTCAGCTGATAGATCAGAGTTTGTGAAAAGATTGACTATTCCGGGTGCCAACTAGAAAGGTGATGAAGTCACTTGTGCGGATATATATACAAGATAGATTTAGTTATGAGAAGTGTTGTTGTTGTAAGTGATGTGCGAAGAAAAGCAGTAGAGCCGAATAAAAGCAGAAAGGAAGATCCGGTATGTGAAAGAAGAGTAGCATAAAAGAAGAAGAAAGATGAAGTGCAGCAGATCAGTATACAGCGTCTAACTGGAACTGAACTCCAGCATATGTTGATGCTCCTTATCAGTTCAAGTATTGTATTACACTCTTTATAAATTGTAGACAGTGTGTCTCTTGTAGGCAGTGTGCCTCTTGTGAGCAGTGTGCTCGGGCAGTGAGCCCTAATTGGCAAGTGCCATTTTGTAATCCTATTCTTCTAATAGAGAATACAATCTTGGGTTAATCACCCCGTGGTTTTTCCCTTAACAGGGTTTCCACGTCAAAAATATTGTGTCATGTGTATTTCCTTTTCATGATTAAGTTTACTTGTTTGAATTGATGCTGCACTAATTATTAAGAAAGTTCAGAAAACTAAAATAATTAAGATAACTGATTCACCCCCCCCTCTCAGTTATCAACAATTACAATATGATCATAAGATATAAGTGTCCACAAGTAACAATATTTTAACTAATAGTTCCCAAGATTTATTTTAGTTTCATTTAATTAAATGATTGTGAAAAATATGCAAATAACCCTAAGGCATGCAAATTAAACACAATAATTATTTAAATGCAATCCTTATCACAGTGAAGGACTATCACCACAAAATCATACAATAGAGTATTAATAACCATAACACATGAATGCTATACAGATGGCTACAGAATCCACTATTTATACTGATGTAGATTTTATTAATAATCTAGACAATTTTGAAAATACTATTAAATATGACTATATAAGCAAGACTAAAAGCCTATAATATTAGAATCCTATAAATCTCTTACACTAGTTAGAATCACAATATACAAAACCCAAAGCTACAATGAAAGAACCTTGTTCTAAGGTTAGCTTGAGAGGAAATGAATATAGAACAACAAAACATTTTTATAGATCTAACATCTTTATCAAATCTACCACACTTTTAACCACATGCATATGATAGGATCATAACACATTTAAATGATGGTTCAAACCAAGTAGAAGTATCATGGCTAAAGCAACTCAAGAGTGAACACTAATAGGGCACAAGTAAAAGAACATTCTTTTTCTAGGTTTTACCAAATTCCATTCAACACATGAATAGGAAGAGAGAAGCTCAGGTTGCTATGGGAAAGCTTAAGTGTCAATTTGATCAATTTTCTATAAACCACTACTACGTTGGTCCTATGAATACCAAAATGATCATACCTAATACATAATTCTTCTAGAGGTGTCTACACCTCATAATGATTACCAAGCTTACTAAAATCCCTTACCCAACACTAGTATTAACAGAATAAACCAATAAAAAGCATTCTAACTTGCTAAATTACCAAGTCTAGGAATAGAAAAGGGTTGATTGAGTTCAAGACATAAATATGATACAAATATTTTCTCAACAACAAGGTTAATAAGAATGTGACATTTCTTAAGCACAAGTAATAAACATGCTCTATACAACTAATGAACCACCACATATGTAAAGGACTTTATTATCACATCAAAATTCATTTACAACATCGCATACACAAGAAATCAGGACATACTAATTTATGCCTCAGGAAACTAAACCTCAACAACATGACCCTATTACAACCATTGATACAATTTACACAAGTTCCATTTACCTTATACAATTCCACTCGTAATCAACTAATTTCTAAAACAAACTTATAAATCAAATCTTAAATACATTGTTTATAAGCCTAAATTCCAAACCTACTTATCATATTTCTACTAATAAATCGTAATAAAATCAATATCAATTTAAATTAAATTTATTAAGATTAATATACAACCACTCTATTCAAATTGAATTCTTCTACTTCTATTCTATATAGATTTAATAGCCTTCTTATAACCTAACAAACAACCAAAATAAGTAGAGTTATTAGTGACGCAACTAACTGTTTTAACAGAGACGAAATAGGTGAGAGGTAGACAGTCAAAAAATATTCATATCTCCAAAATGACAAACTAGGTAAGGCTAATTTTCGGATACGATTTAGATAACTAGGTTGTACACCATATATAAAAAATTTAGAGGAACCCAGTTCATAAAAATAAAGTTATGGCTAATGCAACAGACTGTAAAAATAGAGACGAAATCAGTGAGAGATAGATAGTCACAAAATATTCATATCTCCAAAATGACAAACTGGGTAAGGCTGATTTTTGGATATGATTTAGATAAATAGGTCGTACACTATATATAAAAAAATTAGAGGAACCGAGTTCATAAACATAAAGTTATGGCTAACACAATAGACTATAAAAACAAAGATGAAATGGGTGAGAGATAGACAATCACTTCAATCGGTGATTCCCAGAAATGCAATGATACAGACATGCACAATTGGATTTGATAACAAGGCTTCTAACCTCTCAAGCAAATTATAATTGACATGAAAAATCATAAATCAAACATTTGCTTCAACAAAAAATTGAGACAGAAATTAGAACCAAAGGAACCTAATTTCACTTGTTTGACTAGGCTGAAGATTCGATGTCGGGTTCAACTGTTGCAGCCACAAACCAATCTCTCCCATCTCCTCTCTCCCCAAAAGTTTAATCTGTTGAAGATTATTATGAGAGAGAAATCCCCCCTAATATATTCCAGAAGATTCCTCATATTAAAGGCAATAAATTCTGCCTAAATCCCTTTCTTACAATTTGCTATTTTTTTATCATTTACAGCCATACCAGACAATATTTTTTTTATCTTATTTATTTCCTTTACAACTAGACAAGAATAATTTTTATTCTTATTTATTTAGTATTTACTATATATGAGTTTTATGACAACTCATAAATATTATCTATTTTTATTGCCACTTAACACAACATTTAATTATATTAATTAATTAATTTATCTTTAGCTAGCATTTACATTTATTATTATTATTTTATTATTTATTTCCATAAACTCAAATTCTCATAAAGGCATATATATATATATATATATAGCAAAAATGCTTTCATAACTAATAATATTATTTTAATGCAACAATTAACCAAAGCACCAATCAAATAATGCCAAACTAAATAACCCAAATGTCGAACAATACTTGACACAATGCACAATCGAAAGCATGACCACAATGACAGTGACTGACCATTACGCCCATACAAACAACACTAACTAGGTACAAAACTAGATACTCATCCTTTTCAAGGATGATGGCTAACTAGGGAACCATATGTCATCTCCATTCAACAGTTTCCATTAGGTTTAAGGCATGCTCAGACCTGTCAATTTAGGTGGAGTTGATGCCTGATACCTGTAACCTACAGCAACCAAAAAAATAGTTGAACATATAGATGTATATATAATCATACAATCAAACACATCATGAAAGGAAATCACAGTGTAGCAAGGTACACACGCATGAGTAATGTGACACTGTTCCTCTCATAAACACACATCAAACAAGTAACCACATTACGCATAATAATCAATAGTTGATCAACCAGATAAGAAACATCATCAAATAATCATGTGATGCACATAATAAGATTGATCCACATAATCAATTAAGTCCATAAAGCTGTCATAACATATGCATAACTCAAGTAAATATCAGTGTCGCAACAAAGATTATCGATAAAACATACTAATTGTCATATGAAACCACATGAGGATAATTAGGAATGTCACCAACATGAATCTAACATCTACCAACATCATATAACGTACAACATTAACTGTCTAACATACCCTAAATATTCCTATTATTTTACCTTCACCTTTATGCTCCTTATCCAAACCACCTGCACATCCAAGGTGATAATGGAGGGGCACTACATGGCCACAAATATGTCAAGTAGAACAAGAGGGTGACCTCGAGAAGGTTCACTCCTCGACCACCCCATACATGTTGAGCCCTCCAAAAATGAAGAGACCCATACAACACCCACAAAAAGCCCACAACACAAAATGATTCAAACACTAAAAAAAACACAAGCACACAAGAAATTTAAATACATGGGAAAGGCTTCAAGCCTTGAATCTTACCTACCAAAGCCCAATAATGGAAGAGGTTTGATGTAGAGCCTTCCAACTCCTTCTCCAGGGCCTTCCTCCAAAGTGTCTCCAAACTTAGCTAACTTGCCAAAAAGCCATCATAAAAGAAAAACAAGTGAAAGTGGAGAACCCTCTCCCTCTCTCAAAGAGGGAGTATTATAGGCTCTTCTCAAGAGCCTTGAGGAATGAGAAGGTGACACATGTCACCTTCTCCTTCCTCCTCACATCCCACTTACAAGCTCCATGGGATGTGGAGGTGACAAATGTCACTCTCCCATCCCACCAAGCCTCACCCTCTCCACATGTGCTCTCACACAAAGGTGGAGAGGAGGAATCTCACAATGTGGACTCCAAGAGGATAAGATGTCACACTTGTCATAGTCCTATTCTCCAAATAAATCTCATTCACTCCAAGATGCTCTCACACATATGTGAGCATTGGAGATAGGTTTCACACACTTGGGAGCCTTGAAGACTCCCCAAGTCTTCAAGGCAAGGGAACCAAAGCCTTGGAAGGAAGACTGCCACCACTCCTTCCAAAATTTGAATTTCGTCACTTTACTTCAGGCTGAAGTTAAAGTGACTAGATAGAGGTTACCCTAAGGTTTAGCATGCTCAAATGGGCCCTAGACCCTGGGGGTACAACCTAGGATCAAAATTAGACAAAAATAAACACCTTAGGTAGCATCAAATCACATACAAAGACCATCAAAATTAAAAAACACCAAAATGTGTAAAATCAAACATATATTTCACAACACCATAATTTAAGTCAATTAAAAGGGGTAGACCTAATCAAAGGGACATCAAAATTAGACATCACGAGAAATCATCATGCCATACACATAAGACCTTAGTCCTTCTTGGGATTAGATTGGTTTACACAGAATTCACATAAGGGTGTGGGATGATCTTTGATTTTTCGTGGCATGGAAAATCATCTACACACTTATGAAAATAGATTAGTAACACATGTATATCATAGCCGAAGTGAAAGAAAGCATACACACACAATGTCACAGAATCATCAAATCCTCAATAATCAACACATAACATCATCGATAAGATTCACTATCTATTGCATTTATAATCATCAACTCAATATCAGGATTGCATAATAATTCATTCTTTAATACTAACATTTAAATTTCATCAAAATCAAATGATCACATAACATAATATAATTTCAATGAAATCTAACATGTAAACCATAATCAACATCATAGCATAGTCTATCCAATCCAATCATAGCATAAGAAATAAAACCTGAAGGTCTGCAAAATGAGATCAACAGTCCCAAAGTCCATATGTCATCAAAATGTACAAATGCGAAGTAAGCAAAATATAGGAGTGAAATAAATAGGCCTCACAACACAACCATATCATGACATTAACATGCGACACATTACATGTAACATGACTTCACATATGAGTAACCACCACAAATAATAAGCTATTGTTGCTTACACTTAATCAAAGTCTATTGACCCACTATACCTAAACCAAATAGTTATCTTCCTACACTACAACCAAACACTACCTTAGCTTGCAATAACAAAAATAAACTCTTGATGAAACATAGTTGCTTGTGGTACCTCTAGGCATCTCCCAAAACATTACTATGTTCTTGTTTGTCACCACATGTATTCCAACAATGCCACAAGTGCACCTACATTGTTATACACACTTACAGTGACATACCTACAATTATGTAGTTGTGAGTTCTCCACCAAATGACTCATGGTTGGGAACATAGCATTAGTAGACTAAGACAAGCTATCATGCCATATCACAACATCTGAAACTTATAATCAACCTACCGTATAGACAGTCAATGTTGTCTTACCATTCAACAAATAAAATCTATTCAGGAACTCCCTTCAAGTGAATAACACACCCTAATTCCAATACATATCCATATCCTTTATATGAGTACCTAATATTTACTTTCATATTTCCTTCTTGATTCTACTTGACATGCATTCTCATAGTAGTTCACATGTAAGTCAAAGTGAGGGAAAAATGTAATGGTGAAAATTGTATACCTTGCAAATTTCCCTTTAGTTTCAGGCTCACTTTAGCTAGGTTATCCTTTATATAATCATAATTATACAAGGTGTAATTTTTGCCAAGAGTTGGCACATAACCTGAACCCTACCCATTCCATCTACACTCACTCCTAAGAATTGGTGTCGAACTTCAATTTTACTCATTTCCCATCCAAGATCAAATATGTGATTTGCGGAATTGACCCATGTTAATTATGCAATTTATGCAAATGAACCTAAAACTTTCAAATTCAAATTTCAAAATGGGCCCACTTCTTTCCCTCCATTTAGCCATTACATGCCAACAACTTGAAGTATGAAACATTTTACTTGCATTGTGTGGTATTCAAGGACTAACTCTAATTCATTTGGAAATCTAGAACTAGAGCTCATTAAAGAATATATCTTGCAAACATCAAGGAGGATAAAAGTATTTTCATGTGACATCAACACTAAATCAACATTCTAGGCCATATTCCATGATGGCTTTCTATTTTTTTAATCTTTGTACAAAGTGAAATATTCCGAGCCAAATTTTTTGTTTTTTCAAATTACAAATTACAAACCAATGCACTCGTTAAGGTTAGCAGCTAAACCAAAACGTTGCTGAAGCAACTCTAACCAGAATGTACACCAGGATCCCGATGTGGGCAAGGTGTGAGCATTGGTCAGAGGATCTTAATCAAAATGCTTATGCAATAACTCTAACCAAGAATGGCACCGATGATGGCGAGCATATGGTCAGAGGGTCTTCTACACTAAGTACTGAAAGAGAACTTGACACCAAGTATGTGCTACCCAATCCAATATGGAGTTGAGGTGACCATATGGTGGAGTATTACAAATTACAATTCTTGAAAGAAATAACTGTAATGCTGAAAGTACTCAACACCCAGAATGTGCTTTCTATCCCGGAATGGGAAAGTAGCTACCATAGGGCGGAGGTAAAGTAAATACAAAAGCAAATACTGGAAGTAGAGTTGAGCATTACAAATCAGAATTGAACAAGATTGAGAATTACTGCTAGTTTACAAAATGAAGCTCATTCGCCTTTAAATTAAAACCAGCAACCTATGAATTTACTCATATGCTCATATCTCCCTTATAACTCATCCGACTGACTTGAAACAAAATGCAATATTCCCTAAGAATGATGATGCTTAGGATAGAACACTGAAAATAGATCAAAATGCCATGTATTATTTATGCACAGATTCCAATGCACCAGCAGATGGTACGGCCTTCAAGAAAGGGCGATCTGCCTTTAAAAAATCACAGCTATCTCAAAAAAATCTGCAAACTGGAGGAAAGTGACGCCTTGACCAGACAATGAGAATAAGAGAATACCCAGAACAATATTTTTGTTATTTTTTGACTTATGAATAAAACACAAATCTACTGTAGCTAAAAATGCAATGCTGGAAAAAACTCTAATATGCAAAACTGAACTAAAGCCAAAAGCTGATTACAATGCACAAATCCCAATGTAAACTCACAAACTAGACTATTTCACCACTAGTCGCTATCTTTCAAGCGAGAAGCAATGCCAAGCTAGGAGGCATACATTCCTCGAAGCAATCCCAAGGCCAATCCGGCAGCATAACATTATCAAGATTTCAGATCCCGAAATGAGAGCACTCTTCCTCCTTTTATACTTTTCCAACTGGGAGTCTCTAAAATCCTCTTGCATATGGGATAAAACATGAGAGGGAAAATAATATAATCCTCTTTTTCAAGCTCACCCTTAAAGTTCCCTCTTTTAAAACAACATTAATATTAAATAATAATGTTTAATTTACGGACTTTAAAACGAAGGCCAAGATGAAGTCAGAATTCAATGATCTATAGCTTGTTGGAAAGGTCTTGACAAGACGAATCCAATCCCACTCTCAAAATCACGTTCTGGTGCCAATCCTGAACTTACTAAAAATAGCCGTAACCAACAGGGACTAAGGAGAACAAACCCAGAAAGAAACTGCCAACCAAACCACAACGAACAAAAGCAACCACCAAAACATTAAACCCCAATTTCAACCTTTGAGTAGCCTACGGGTCTCCAGAATAGGCCAACGGTCAACTGTAAAAGATCAAGCTAGAAAACAGAACATTAAAGTCCGCCCTTCCCAAGATTGCTTGTCCTCAAGCAATTACAAGCCTGGATGCTGCAGAATCTCATCATTCTCCCAAGTAGCATCCTCCATAGGCAAGTTCTTTCACTTCACCAAATACTCTCTGATAGTTCTTTTCCTCAAGGAACGCTCCCTGGAATCAAGAATCTCTTCTGGAATCAAAACTAACTGTCCTTCTTCATCCAAAGGTGGCAACTGTGATGAAGCAACAACATTGTGTCCAAGTGCCTTCTTGAGGCGAGACATGTGGAATACATTGTGCACTCTGCTATCCGAAGGTAGCTCTAACTCATAAGCTACTGCCCCCACCTTCCTAGTGACCTTGAACGGCCCATAGAAACGTGGTTTGAGCTTCTCAGCTCCACTTTTATTGAGAGTGGACTGTCTATAAGGTTGTAGTCGAAGATAAACCATATCTCCAACTTCAAAAGAGCGCTCAACACGCCGTTGATCGGTGTACATCTTCTGCTGATTCTGTGCAATCTGAAGATTATTCTTCAATGAGTTCAAGATATCTTGACTCTGCTGCAACAAATCTTTAGCCTGAGGGGCTTTGCTATCACCAAACACCAAATTAGCAAAGCTAGGAGCCTCATAACCGTAAAGAGCCATGAAAGGTGACATCCTTATTGACATGTGAAAAGTAGAATTATAACAATACTCGCCCATGTGAAGCCACTTCACCCAAGCTCTTTGTTGCTCCGAAACATAGTTTCTCAGGTAACCTTCCAACCACTTGTTCACTATCTCTGTCTGTCCATCGGTTTGAGGGTGATAACTAGTGCTTGGAGTAAGCACTGTACCACTCATTTAGAAAACCTCTTGCCAAAAAGTGCTTAGGAACTTGCTGTCCCTATCACTCACAATGTTTTTTGGCAACCCATGTAATCTAAACACCTCATGAAAAAATAGATCTGCAACTTGGGCTGCTGAAAAAGAGCTGGCAATGGTGAAGAAGTGAGCAAATTTTGTTAATCTGTCCACTACAACATAGATAGTCTTTACCTTGAACCTTGGGCAACCTTGTGATGAAGTCCATTGATATGCTTTCCCATTTTTGATTGGGAATGGGAAGAGGTTGCAGAAGACCAGTTGGTAAAGTATGCTCATTTTTGTTCATCTGACAAGTGGGACACTCCTGAATGTACGTTGAACCTCCCCTTTCAGCCCTTTCCAAGAAAATCTTTCCCTGATCTGCCAATATGTCTTGAAAAACCCTTGATGACCAGCAAGTGGAATGTCATGAAAGGTCAACAAAATCTTCCTTTTGAGCTTAGAATCAGCCACCACAAAGATTCTACCCTTGTAGTGTATCAGCTCTTCGACCACTTTGTACCTTTCGTCAAGAAAAGTACCCTTAATGATGCTGGTTGCAAACTAATTTTTGGCATAATCAGCAAGCAACATGTCCCTCCAATTAGCTGTAAGCTCACACAATGAGCTCAAATGAGGTCTCCTAGATAGAGCATCAGCCACAATATTGTTTTTCCCTTTGACATATTTGATGTCAAAATCGTAAGCTTGAAGCTTACTCACCCACTTTTGTTGCCTCTCGTTCAAATCTCTTTGATGCATGAAGTGCTTGAGGCTATTGTGATTAGTCTTGACCACAAACTTGCTTCCCACCAAGTACTATCTGAACTTAGCTAATGCATGCATAATGGCAAGCATCTCCTTGTCGTAGATGGAGTAGGTCCTTTCAACACCTCTTAATTTTCTTCTTTCAAACATAATGGGATGTTTGTCTTGCATCAAAACAGCCCCAACTCCTTCACTGAATGCATCACACTGTAGCTCGAACGGCTTGGAGAAGTCTGGGATAGCTAACACTGGACAAGAGCTCATGATCCCTTTAAATTTATCAAAAGTAGTTTGAGCCTTTTCTGACCAACAAAAGGCACCCTTTTTCATGAGGTCAGTAAGAGGAGCAGCATTCTGAGAGTAGCCCTTCACAAATCTTCTGTAGAATCCACAAAGACCCAAAAATCCTTTCAGATGAGTCAAATTCTCAGGAGGTGGCCAATCAACAATTGCCTTGATCTTTTCAGGATCAACCTTCACTCCTTTAGCACTGATTATATGGCCAAGGTAAAGTAACTCCTTCATTCCAAATTCACATTTGGATTCTTTGGCAAACAAACTCTCTGATTCTAGGATGCTAAGCACTTCCTCCAAGTGCTTGAGATGTTCTTCCCATGTCTTGCTGTAGATCAGGATGTCATAAAAAAATATCAATACAAACTTCCTCAACTGCTTTTGAAAGATTTTGTTCATACATGACTAGAAGGTAATAGGAGCATTAGTCAACCCAAATGGCATGACTAGAAACTCGAAGTGGCCATAGTGACATCTAGATGCTGTCTTCTCAACATCGGATCCTCTCATCCGAATCTGGTAATAACCTGATCTCAAATCGATCTTTGAAAAGAACTTGGCTCCATGTAGCTCATCTATCCTCGGGATGGATATCAATTTTTAATGGTGCTTTGATTCAAAGCACGATAGTCCACACACATGCGGATGGTACCGTCCTTCTTCTTTACCAAGACAACTACCGAAGCAAAGGGGCTCTTGCTTGGACGAATGAAACCCATCTCCAAGAGTTCTCGAATGTTTTTCTCAATCTCGTCCTTTTGCTTCTTAGGATACCGATAAGGAGTTGTAATAACTGGTTTAGCTCCTTCCTTGAGCTCTATGACATGCTCCGAACCTCGATCAGGAGGTGGTCCAGGAGGTAAATCAGCAAACACTTTGCTCTTCTTTGTGAGTAAAGACTGAATATCAGGAGGGTAGTCTCTCTTTGTTTCAATCGGACTAGCAGGAAGAATCATACACTCTGCAGCCCACTCAACTTGATCATGACGAATCAGCCTCGCCATCCTCTTGAATGACACAATTCGAGGACCACCATTGGACATTCCTCTTATCACTACATTCTTCCCTTCGGATTGAAACTTGAGCTCCATGGTTTGCAGATTTAGAGTGATCTCCCCGAGTGAACGCAGCCATTGAATGCCTAGGACAGCATCCGTATCTCCAATTTTGACTACATAGAAGTCGTCCTTGACTTCATAGTTTCCCACTTGCATGGTCATGTTTGAGATCTTCTTGGTGCAAGTGATGTGAAAACCATCAGCAACCATAACCTTGAAGCCTTCAAACTCTTCTGTTTGCAGCCCCTTCTTTGCCACTACAGCTTCGTCAATGAAGTTATGCGTTGCTCCAGTGTCAATCAAAGCAACTATGCGTTGCCCCTTAATCATCCCTCGAACTTTGAAGGATTCATTCCTTTGAAGGCTCGAAAGTTGAGCCAAAGTGCCTCCACTTCCCTTTTCATCTTCGGATTCCTCTGGGACCTTTTCCACTTCACTGTCTTCAGAATCAGACTGCTGGTCTGACAAATCAGAATTACTTTCTTCAACTGAATAGTATTCAATTTGATGAAATTTGCCTCCTTTTGGGCAAACATGATCTTGGGACCATTTTTCTCTACACCAGAAACATAACCCTTTTCTTCTGAGTTCATTAAGTGTCTTGGGATCCAACCTTGTGACATGAGGTTGATGCTGTTTAAACTCCTTATGCTGAGGTCTTTTTCCTTTATCTCTTTTGTGAAATGATGGCTTGGGTTGAAACTTTGCTTTAGGAGCAGCCCACTCCATGTTTCTTGCCTTCTTCATTGCCTCTTGTAGAGAAGGTTGATCAAAAGCTTTAATCCAACCCTTGAGTGGCTCCGTCAATCCTTCACTGAATAGGATCACCAAGCGCCTCTCAGTGACTCTTGTGACCATGACTGAAAGCCTTTGAAACTCAGCTATGTAGGCATCAACTGTACCATATTGCTTAAGTTGTGCCAATTCTCTGAAATGCACTTTTGGATCTTTTTTCTCAAATCTCTCTATGAGCTTATTGGTAAACTCATCATAGGTAGTGATAGACCAATGACCCAAGGTGACTAGACCATGGTACCACCACTCATGCGCCACCCCATCCAGGTGTAGCGTAGTGAACTTAATCACCTCCTCCTCCTCCATGGGTCTAAGAGCTAGATAGTTGTCTAACTTCTGTATCCAAGCTCTGGCTGAACTATTGTCACTCCCATCAAAATGTGGAAGCATAACCTTGTTGATAGCTTGATGCAAATCCCCATGAACTATTGTTCTCCTTTGTTCATAATGTCTTCCTTGTCCTCTATCCTTCCTTTTATGATCCATAAAATCATTATAAGACATATCTGCCTTAATTTCATCAGGTAGAGAATCATACTCAGCGTGGCCGAGTCTCAACTGTTCAACAAATGACACATTTTCTTCTGGATCAAGATGAGGTTTTACTGGTGCCAAGAAAGTGGGTTTGAATGGCCTGGAAGAAATGTTTGTGTTATTTGAAGCAGGTTGAGCAGCATGTTCGTTATGTTGGTTGGTGGCACTGTGTTCTCCACCATGTCCTGAATTGTTCAGTAGAGGTTGGTTCTGACCCATTCTCCCCATCATGAGAGATATCATATCCATTAAAGTATCCATCTTCCTCTCGAACCTCTTTGCCGGACTTAATGATCTTTCTTTTCCTTTCCCATTATTATCTTTGTTACCTCCCGACGTTCCCTCATTATCCCCCATTTCTCCTTCAGGAGAAGACGCCCAATTGGCTCTTAATACCTCTGAAGCTGTCTGACCTTCTGGGGCCTGATGCCAATGAAATTAACTGGTAGCCTTCTTGTATTCTCTTGCTAAGTACCTCTGTTCTCTGTCACTCATAGAAGGTTGTTTTCACAGGATGGCAGGATGCGTGGCTCTGATACCACTGAAATATTCTGAGCCAAATTTTTTGTTTTTTCAAATTACAAATTACAAATCAATGCACTCGTTAAGGTTAGCAGCTAAACCAAAACGTTGTTGAAGCAACTCTAACCAGAATGTACACCAGGATCCCGATGTGGGCAAGGTGTGAGCATTGGTCAGAGGATCTTAATCAAAATGCTTATGCAATAACTCTAACCAAGAATGGCGCCGATGATGGCGAGCATATGGTCAGAGGGTCTTCTACACTAAGTACTGAAAGAGAACTCGACACCAAGTATGTGCTACCCAATCCAATATGGAGTTGAGGTGACCATATGGCGGAGTATTACAAATTACAATGCTTGAAAGAAATAACTGTAATGCTGAAAGTACTCAACACCCAGAATGTGCTTTCTATCTTGGAATGGGAAAGTAGCTACCATAGGGCGGAGGTAAAGTAAATACAAAAGCAAATACTGGAAGTAGAGTTGAGCATTACAAATCAGAATTGAACAAGATTGAGAATTACTGCCAGTACTACTGCCAGTTTACAAAATGAAGCTCATTCGCCTTTAAATTAAAACCAGCAACCTATGAATTTACTCATATGCTCATATCTCCCTTATAACTCATCTGACTGACTTGAAACAAAATGCAATATTCCCTAAGAATGATGATGCTTAGGATAGAACACTGAAAACAGATCAAAATGCCATGTATTATTTATGCACAGATTCCAATGCACCAGCAGATGATACGGCCTTCAAGAAAGGGCGATCTACCTTTAAAAAATCACAGCTATCTCAAAAAAATCTGCAAACTGGAGGAAAGTGACGCCTTGACCAGACAATGAGAATAAGAGAATACCCAGAACAATATTTTTGTTATTTTTTGACTTATGAATAAAACACAAATCTACTGTAACTAAAAATGCAATGCTGGAAAAAACTCTAATATGCAAAACTGAACTAAAGCCAAAAGCTGATTACAATGCACAAATCCCAATGTAAACTCACAAACTAGACTATTTCACCACTAGTCGCTATTTTTCAAGCGAGAAGCAATGCCAAGCTAGGAGGCATACATTCCTCGAAGCAATCCCAAGGCCAATTCGGCAGCATAACATTATCAAGATTTCAGATCCCGAAATGAGAGCACTCTTCCTCCTTTTATACTTTTCCAATTGGGAGTCTCTAAAATCCTCTTGCATATGGGATAAAACATGAGAGGGAAAATAATATAATCCTCTTTTTCAACCTCACCCTTAAAGTCCCCTCTTTTAAAACAACATTAATATTAACTAATAATGTTTAATTTACGGACTTTAAAACGGAGGCCAAGATGAAGTCAGAATTCAATGATCTATAGCTCGTTGGAAAGGTCTTGACAAGACGAATCCAACCCCACTCTCAAAATCTCGTTCTGGTGCCAATCCTGAACTTACTAAAAATAGCCGTAACCAACAGGGACTAAGGAGAACAAACTTGGAAAGAAACCGCCAACCAAACCACAATCCACGAACAAAAGCAACCACCAAAACATTAAACCCCAATTTCAACCTCCGAGTAGCCTACGGGTCTCCGGAATAGGCCAACGGTCAACTGTAAAAGATCAAGCTAGAAAACGGAACATTACACAAAGTGGTAAAATTAGCATTCTAGGAGTTTGATATAAGGGAGAAATATTCTTAGTCACTTGCAAACTTCTTTATCCACACAAACATTTTTATGTCTAGGTTCTAGAAAATAAGGTGAATAAGTTTTACACCTAAACCTAAAAAATGCATATTCCCAATTACAATTTAGATCCATCCAAAATGATTAGATTTGTTGTTGCAAGATCGATTCTACATATGTGCATATCACTTCTATAGTTGCAAAAGCGACCCTTGCTATTAGTCAAAATATTTATTGATTTGATACATTCAATTGAGAGACCTTAATTTTTTTTGATGTAGGAGCCAATGTACTATTGTTTATTACTTAATTCCTAAACATTTATTTTAATATCATACTTAATCCCAACTCTTGTTCTTAATATATTTATTTATCACTACTAATTACTTGAGTTACCCTAAGACAATTTATATAAAATTAGTACACATATTAAATTTAATTTCATACAATATTGTAACATCACTATCCATAATGCTCAAGATTTAACATAAACATGTATCTTAATCAAGTGATTAGTTAGCAAGATGATTGAGCTAATCAATTTTTAACCAAAAGAAACATAATCTTTTCATTAATTAAGCATGTCATTCTAATCAAGATATAACAAGGCTTACATTTCAATAATCAATTACAGATCTTTAGTGAGCAACCATCACTAATCAAGTACAAGATATGTTCAAGGCATCATAGATCAATTAATATATTACAATAGACCCTTTGGTCATAAATGCAAATATTGTATCTAGAACCAATGACATTTGTCTCCATAAGCCTCGGCTTCTCTCATGCTTGGGAAGGAGAGCATCATCCTAGTGCTTTTCCTCCAACCACAGACCTATGGTCCCCCGCTCAACTTCCTAACTGGAAGTGGCCCTACCCTTCACATAAAGGTTAGACATTAGAAGCCATTCGGTTAGCCATCTGAGTATCTGGTGTTGTGTCCTTCCTAATGTCTCATGGTCACACACTATAGATCCACTCTATCTATGTATGATACTACTGGAGACACTAGGCCATCTAAAACATTCTGGACTGACAATGCATGCAGAGGCGGATGCATTACTTTGACCAAAGATTTACATACATACACATTACTCAATCAACGTCATCATATGTCCACCACCCTAGCTTGACTTATAAGCTGTCATGTCCTACAGTAAGTTCTTATCGACCTTGTTCTCTAAGTCTAGTATGAGTGGGATCAATTCGATTCATTGTCCATACCTAGACATTCGACTCCCATCATTGGTTGTGTTGACACTCATTTTGACCTGGGGTTGATTTGTCATGATCAGGAGGTTTCTTCATTTGAAGCCTTTATCTTCTTGCCCATTTTTTTTTTAAGTGTTGGACCTCCTCAGCATTTTTCAACTGCAGCATCATATTTCTTGAGGAGGAGGTCATCGTCATCATGTTTGTTTCGATGATGGTCATCATCATCATGTTCTCCGTCGACCGGTTTCTCATCGTCATCATCATATTGAAGTATGGGGTGATGTTTGGTTTTTATCATGATGATGCTGACGAGCTACAGTGCGCCCTGATCTGCTTACGAGGGTGATTCTTCAAAGTCTCCGGTGATCTTCCATTTATCACCTTGCGCAGGCATGATGATGATGTTGCTTATTCTTTGAGTTGCTCGACCTAACTTGTTTTATCCTAAGGGTCGTCGTCATCATCATGATATTTCCAGTTTTCATCCTGCTGCATGCGGAGGTCATCATATTTTCTGCCTTCATGATATTTCGCCGGGGTGATGTTTTTATCATCGGGTGATCTTGGTTATGATCATCCTGATGATGTTGTTGAAGAGTTCTAAGTGTGACCCGATATTCACTAGGGTCATCATATTTTGAACGTCAGGATGATCTTAGTCAATATCATCCTGATGATGTTGTATCACTTCTTGTTCGTTGTTTCTTCATCCTGATGATGCTGACGTCATCCTTATATCAGGGTGATATCTATTTCTCTGCCTATCTGCATCATGATATTCCGAAGGAGGGGGTGATATTTTCATATCACCCGGATATATGTTTGTTTGTTCGAGCATCATGATGATGCTAATATTAAGGAGATATCCGCCTGCTTGCTTCGCGCATTATCTACTGGGGGTGATCTTTTCAAGCAGCATCATCATATTCAGTTTTCGCCCCGATCTTACAGAGGAGCTACAGTGTAACCTGATATTTTCACATCAGAAGGATATTTCCAAATATCCGGTTGTCTTCCGAATATCATGATGATGTTAATATGATGATGACGTCATCAAGGTCCGGGGGGGTCATATTTCTAACATTGATCATCTTGAAGAGACCTCCTGATATTTGCAAACATGATGATGACGTCATCCGGATATGAGGAGGTGCGCAGTAGGCAGATATCATGATGACGTCAGCAGGATATGATGATGACGTCATCAGGATGTCCATCGGCCAGACTTTTGTTATAAGCTCAGCAGGAGGACGTTCCTCCGAAGGATCAGGTTGTGCCGATTATCATGAAGGTTATGTTTCAAATATCATGATGACGTCAGGGTGATATTTCGAACAACAGGATATCATGCTGCTGGAGGATGATGATGATGAAGTCTATACTAGTGTCGTCAGGAGCAAAAGCGCCGACATAATATATGCTCATGACCTAGTATATAAAGTGCAAAGGAGGTTGCTGCGGGGTGCATGTGGGATAATGTTATCCTGCATATTCGAAACATCATGATGATGAGTCTCGGCGGGAAGCGGTTGCGACTGTCTGTTTGATGTTCTTCCCGAGGCCGCGGGTTGGTGCGCCATCAATGGCGATTGTTGCAGAGGTATGGGCGATGGCGTGGACGAATGTTGTACCTGATTGAAGATCTGAATCCCTAGGCGGCGGCGCAAGGCTCGAAAAATCTTCCTGTCTCCTCCCCTACCTGCTGCATTCAAGTTTGAGCGCCATTTCTATGGTACTGTATATCTGGCGGGAATTTTGGTCAACCTGGTAGTTGATGCTGAAGACACCCTCCTGCTATATAAGGCAGATGGTGTTATTCTTTTGAGGTTGTTGAAAGTTGTAGATTTTTGGCTCTGTAATCCAAAACCAGCTGATCTGGTTGCTCTGTACAGTTTTTCTTGTGAGTTTATGTATCTCCTGTTGTAGGACTTGGCATGAATCCACTGGTTTCATGGTTGATCTTATATGAGTAATGCTACCTTAGCATGTGTTGTGTTAATTCTGTCTCCAGTATTGCATGTATCCTTCTTCTGGATCTGGATGTTTGCTTATGTTTAGATTCTAGAGCATAGAATTCCTATGTTGAATGTCTGATCTTTTGACCTCTGCTCAAGGGGCAGATTAAACTGTTTTCAGGTTGAACATTGGGAAGGGTATACTGCAGTAGGGATGCCATAAGTAGAGATAGCTCAACACTCTATATTGGGAGATATCTGTAAGGCAGATATCATGTGTATCCCCCTGAAATCCAGTTTTAGCTATTTATGCTGATCATTCACAGGTGTATGTCTACCGACTCCAAGCCCTGGATAGGCACCAGTCATGCTGTGTTCTTGTGTTATACACCATGTCCAGCTTTGCATCCAAATTCATATCAAACCATTTCATACTTCCACCTGTTAGTTGTAGGAGTAGGATTAGGAACCCCCTGCATGCTCTCATACCCAACCAGACATCATGTCCAAGAATGTTGCCAGCCTTGTGATCTATCATGCAGATCTTGGTCCATACATGAGAGTATTCTGCCTATTGTTGTCAAGTTAGATCTTTCTATCTTTGAGCTAGTCAAGGTTACATCTTGAGTTATAGGGATACCCCCCTTGGTGCGGCAGAACCAGAAGTGAAGGGGAGGAGCTCACGCAACCTCCTGTATTCAGTTGACCTGAATCTGCTTGTGCATTAGAAGTGGCAAACCCTAATGCTGATTCAGAAGAAATGTCAACAGGTTGGTTACGACTAAATGGTTACATTCGTAACAAGGAACTAGTGACTCCTTGTCACCTTGTTCCACTTTCGATTCATATAAAAATTGACCAATTTTTACCACCTTGGGTCTTCTATGGTCTACAATTTCGATCACAAAATAGCATATAGGTTGAAATCATATTCATGGTACTCAAGGCATACCTTGCCTTAGCAAAATAGAATGGTTTCATTATGCTTAATAGCTCTTATTACCTTTTATGAGCTTTAGGTGCTAAACACCATTCCTATTAGTTTACTCTTGAGTAAAATAAAGGGATCATAACTCGTAACAATAACTGAATAGGTCTTAATTTTCATACATAGAACAACTCTATATTATTCTTTTAGCACAAACAAGCTACTACATGATGAGACTATGATCTTAAATGTTCTCACCACCTCCATAGTCGAGGGTAAACAAATACAATCTTGACTATTTTAATAACCCTTAATTATAATCTACAGTCGGGTTTTCATGCAAGCTAAACTTGTTCATAGTTTGAGTGTTGCAAACATAATGATGTTTAAGTGCCTTTATGACTATCACCATAGTTGGGGTGACTGTAAGATTTGAATACAGGTTAAATCATTTAACTGGAATCATTACTAGTTATTCGACACTTCCCATGCCGAGAGCACTTAGGCTCTAACTACGTCATTACTCGACAAGTGCTTGATATGTTTAGAAAGCATGCTTAGCCATAACGGCTTCAAGCACAAGCTACAGTATGATGTATAATGCATTAAAGCTCAGTCTTAAGACCTTGAGCTCAGTCACAGAAAAGAGTATAACTCTATACAGATTGGCCTTATGGCCTCGAGCTTATGTCACAATAAAAACATAATATAAAATGCAGCTTGACTATTAAGCCTCGAGCCTAGTCTCAACAATGGATTACAGTGTTTCACTGCTTGGCCATGTGACCTTGAGCTTGTTTCGGTAAAGGTTATAGAGTAAGATGGCTTAGCCATAATGGCTTTGAGCCTAATCTCAATAAAGAGTTTAACATGATATGGCTCGGCCTTAAGGCTCTGAACCTCTAAAAAGAAATAATGCTTTAATACAATATGAGCTCGGCCATATCGGCCTTGAGCCACGACTATGAAGATAATATCAAAAGCCATGGGCACGGCCTCACAGGCCTCGTGCCTCTGTGTTATCTATAAAACGAGAAACATATTGCCATACGTGCTCTGATGGAAGTTCAACACAGTTATTGCTTTTTAAATCAAAAGCAAATGGAAACAAAGTCTACCATTTTACCTGGACAAGACTTTTGAAAGTGGTGCAGTCCCAGACCGAGTCCACTTCAAGTTGCTCTGAGCTTCTTTTCTCTTAGTATTTTCTAGAAAAACTTCACCACCCTTCCACCAAAACCCCAACCAACCAAGAAGACTTACTAACGAAAATCCTCTCTTTCAAAATGATAACATAACTTGTTATCCAGCCGATTTTGGCATGCCAATTTGGGTGGAAAACTACCACCCCACTCGGTCAGTTTCCTCAAAATATGGCTCGACCAAGGCGACGTGTGCCTGAGAAGGATGAGCTCAAAGCTCTCATTTGCTCCTCAAAACCAACTATCAACAAATTATTACTATTCGATAATATCAAATAATAGGATAAGTAAAATAGTTATAACATTATTGAAGTCAACCTACAAAGAGGTTCCCTCTAATATATATATATATATATATACACACACACACACACCCACACTAAAAGATAAGGGTTAAATAATACATATTTAATATTAAGGATTATCATTAAAGAAATGAAATCACAAAATGATTCACAACAGGATCATCGGTTGTCGGGGTTGAGTAATACTCCCTCGAAATTGACTATCATCCCTAGTCGAATGACTAGGAAATAATATCCTTGAAAACAAAAGGATAACGAGAGACCTCCTTGTCTCTTAACACAATTGTCTCTCAACTTGAGATGATGTTCCAGGAACATCGTCTAGCCATCATAACTAGTCATGAAAGCACCATTGACAAACCGACTTACAAGAACATAACTACTAAGAAAGGAGACACGACTCAAGACAACTTACAAAGGGATTTGGAAGGACATAGAAGCTGATACTTAGATGCTAATCAACCTTTTTTTTTTCTCAACGCCTAATCTTTCCTCCAGGATGATACTCTCCTTCCTTCTTCGAAGGACATTACATTTTCTTCTTCACACTCAGGACCATAAGATCATGATCAGTGCATCATTATCATATCCCATAATATAAATCAATTAATTTACAAAACTAATTTACATCATTCATTAACTTCATAATCAAAAATTAAATCAAATATTTCCACAATATCAAATCAGTTAACTATGACTAATCCCCCTGATTATCATGCCAAGTTAATGATTAAGTCTAATTGTAAGTTGGGGATGTAACAAATATTTAATAAAAAAATTGAGTACGAAGTGCCCTACTAATCCACTTAACTTTCTTAAGCCAAATAGTAGTTTTTTGGTTTTCTCTATAAACATATCTCAACTCAATTGAAAGGTAAAACCAATTTTTATTTTTTATTTTTTATTTTTTATATGTTAATAATACCATCTTTCCAAATTAAAAAATATGTGTATAATTATTATGGAAATTTATTATCTAAAATGTCTTTGTTTTATGGAAAAAAAAGTTAATCCAAAGTTTTGAATAACTTGATTTTCCATGTAAAGATATAACTCTATTGAATAAAAAACCTTACTAAATTTTGAAAAAAGATATATAAAAAAATTTACTAAATTTTGAAAAAATATATATACCGTCCAAAGGGTTGAGATTAATTGGTTAAAATGTTGGGTTCTCACTGTAAAACCCAAGTTCAAATCCCCATAGGGACATCTAATGTGGAATTCTAAGTTGTGACTCTTGATCTTCCATAGTTGGCTTCTAATATGGATGCGGTTTCTAAATAAAGTGGATTTCTAAGTAGTGACTCTTGGTAGTGGATTTCTAAGAAGTGACTCTTGGTCTTCCATAGGTGATTTATATTGTGTTTGCTCATAAAGAGCTTATATTGGTCTCATGTTGATAGTGACTATTGGTCTTCCATAGGTGATTTCTAGTGTGTTTGTTTGGTCTTCCATATGTGATTTCTAGTGTGTTTGCTCATAAGGAGCTTATATTGGTCTCATGTTGATATTGACTCTTGGTCTTCCATAGGTGATTTCTAGTGTGTTTACTTGGTCTTCCATAAATAATTTCTAATGTATTTGCTCATAAAAAATTTATATTGGTCTCATGTTGATGCTCCATATACAATATAAAAAAAAGATATATATATTTTTTCTAAATTAAAAAAATATTATAAATAATTTTTCATGGAAATCTAAAGAATCTTATTCCAAAAAAAAACAAACGTAGAAGCTTTTAAGTTAATTAGTTAACTTGGTTTAAGTATCAAACTTCAAGATTTATAATTATAAAGCAACATGACACATAATATGAAGAAAAAAGTGTTAAAAATATAAATTAAAATCTCTACATTTTAACTCTTGGCTTGGAGAATTAGAAAATTTCCATTTATTCCACATAACATAGTCAAAAATATATAATTTTTTTTATTTTCAATTAAATTTTTTAATGTTCCTCAAGACTATGAAATCTATAAAACTACTACCTAGCTTCCCCCACAAAATTAAAAAAAAACAAAATTTCAAAAAAAATCAACATTAAATATTACTAAATAAAATTGATGATACCAAGTCCAACAATTGGAAAAGACCCCTGGATTTCTGCCCCTCCATGTAGGACTAATATTCGACCATCCACGTTTCAGGTTGTCAAGCATGGCACGCCACCTAGAAACCCGAGACTAGTCGCCATATTTCATTAATACTAGGCGTTCGTTTCAACGGTTTGAGAACACTTCAACTAATTAGGGACGTTAAAAAACAGTGAGATGTAAAACCCAGATCATGTTTTATGTGTTCTTTGTCAAGATTGTGAGTGATGTTGGAGCAGAGAAGTCTACAGAGGGATAAAAGATGAAGGCTACAGGGAAGTAGAGGAGCTGTAAAACTTTTTCTGATCAAGGTGGGATTCATGTGATGAGATAAGGTTTTCACACCAAGAATTTTCACGTTTCCGACATGGAGAACGTGACCGGGTAGATCGGGTTGTTGGGAAGAAAAGAAAACAAGATTGAAAAGGAAGTTGTGGGTCGCTCTGCAAAAAGAAATTCAGTCCTGGGTTTTGGTCGCCTTGTTTGAGGGACACCAAATGCAGGATGGGGAATTTGGGGGAGGTGGTGGAGGAGATCACAAGAACGCACAGGAGTTTGCCTCCCAGGCCCAGTGGAGACGAAGTGGAAGCAGCGCTGTCTCTGATAGGAAATGTGGACACTACAAAGAACACACGTTTGCAGACTTTGAAGAGGCAGGTAAAGCCTCCGGATGCGCCAGAGGAGCTGTTTGCAGTGATGCAAGAAATGCGAAGAATTCGAGCTGAGATGCAGGCAGAAGAGGAGAAGCGCGAGGCCTTGGCATTGCTACAGCTGGAGGATCACCACAGGCTTTTTGATTATCTTCTCCTTAAAGCATCTAGTGCTCTGCCTTCTTCCTCTTCTGCTCCTACTCATGTTCCGGAAGCCCCTTTATCTGTTAGGAATTCTGGTAAAAGCATTGCAAATGGTACTGCCGATGATTTTGCAGTGAACGCAGAGCACAGGGAGAGAGAAATTTTGAGTATATTTGGTAGGAATTCTGGCAAAAGCATTGCAAATGGTACTGCTGATGATTTTGCAGTGAACGCAGAGCACAGGGAGAGAGAAATTTTGGGTAGGGACTCAAAGTATTCGAGAGATGATAGTTTTATACAGAAGCCCAGGTCTGTTATCCCTGATGGAAGGTCAGAGGCGGCACCCAGAAATCTGCTGGCGAAATCAGGATTGGCTACTATAGAAGAGCGCCCTTCTTTTGGACTTTCGGCAATTATCACTGGTGGGGTGGAATCTCTTTGCCATTTGTTTTATAAAGGCTTGCAGAATTCGTATAGCAATTATCACTGGTGGGGTGGAATCTTTTTGCCATTTGCTTTCTAAAGGCTTGCAAAATTTGTATAGCAATTATCACTGGTGGGGTGGAATCTTTTTGCCATTTGCTTTCTAAAGGCTCACAAAATTTGTATAGCAATTATCACTGGTGGGGTGGAATCTTTTTGCCATTTGCTTTCTAAAGGCTTGCAAAATTTGTATAGCAATTATCACTGGTGGGGTGGAATCTTTTTGCTATTTGCTTTATAAAGGCTTGTAAATTTGTATGACTCTTTACCAAATAACAAGAGACCCTGATGCAACAACCTTGAAATTGTATTTGACATCCTTTACTGTAAACATGTTTGGCCCATGTTTGACTTTCTTTCACAGTGGGTTAGTTAACATACGGTAGCGAATCTCACATACACAAAAGTCTATTAACCAGCAGTTTGGATTTTGTAACTTGGTCGGGACTAGGATTGGTAGGCTTTTTTATTCGATGTAAAAGGAGAATCCTGAACTCTTTTTTTGAGCTGTAAAAAGGCTTACCAGTCAGTAGTTTTGGAATTTGTAACAACAGGCAGGATTAGGACTAGTAGCATTTTGACTTGAGGCACAAGGAGAATCCTGAATTCCTTTTTTGAGCTGTAAAAAAGTCTATTAACCAGCAGTTTTGGAAATTGTTAGAAGATTTTTTGACTTGAGGTAAAAGGAGAATCCTGAATCCCTTTCTTGAGCTGTAAAAAAGTCTATGGACCAGGCATTTTTGGAGTTTGTAACTTAGTCAAGACTAGGATTAGCAGGCTTTTTGATTCAAGGCACAAGGAGATTCTCGACTCCCTTTCTTTAGCTCTAAAATTATACCACTCGTTAGGAAATAGGGGATATACTTTGCAACCAGTTATATCTATTGTGAATATGCTCGCTGTAATTTAAACTTTAGAAGAAAAATCATCCGATGGAGTATATCATCATTTGCATATTTTGGCTTCATAAATTAGTAATTTTAATTTGTAAATAAAAATTGCCCACTTGCTAGTTATCACATCAAAGCAACTCATAACTGAAATGAAAAACACCTTCAACATGTTTTTAGAAGAAAAGATGGCACACACAATACCTGCTGTTTGAAAGGCAAAACATCATTTAAAGCAATGCTTGTTCTTTGGGTACAACATTCATTAGACCTGTATGTCTGATTCAGTTCCACGGAATAGTCAGAGTAGAACAAATTACAGTGATAAACTATAAACCTCTTATTTAGATAATCAGTTATCAGATTCTCTTGGACAAGTTGGACTCTTAGATCCAATGTAAAATTGCTTATCAGGATCTAGTAAGATGTGGGATCTAAATTCAGAGTCATATGACTCAGATCTCATAATGAAATCATGACAAATGCTTGGCAAACAAGAAAATACATAACATATTCAAAAAGAAATCCTCCTAAGCAAACATTATATCTTATGGGGCTATAGCCTGAAAGATGTACATATTGCTGATTTAACCAAAAATTGCTTTATAGCATTATAAGTGCACAATACTATATGAATGCTATTTGCTACGAAGTGGTCATATATTTCATTTGTCACATAGCCACACGAGGATTAGATTATTGACAAGGATTCATTTCTAATACAACAAACAGTAGTGGCAACCCAGAATATGTTACCTCAAACATTCTACGAGATTAACAATTTTACAAATGTAACAGTTTGACTAAGGACCATCCCCTATCATACCCTATCAGAAACTGCTGATGTAGATAAAAAATAAATTAAACATATCAATCTATACAAACATAAACAAGCTAGTAAGCCTTGTGGATAATTTCTTTCTATTTCTCTAGAACACAAATTACTGTATCCCATCCACTAACAAGAATTTGCATGTAAACACAAAGTTCAAGAGTTAGCAATTCTCCTTTGCTTCTTAAATCAAAGATAACATCATTCATGTTGGACATTCTTAAGTATAAGTATGTCTAGGTTTTAGTTCAATAACCAACAGACCCATAGGCCTATTAACAACTTGCTTGTCAAGAATCAAGGAAGCAGAATTCACAGATCGAGGTAATTCTGGAAGTACATAACATTGTGCATGGCTTGAAGCATCTTCCTTAGAATGTTTGCATTGATGTTGAGTTGGTGAACTTTTTGTCTATGCTTGTATCTCTTTGTGGTTGTGAGCATGCTTATTGATATTCATTGTTTGAAAGCAATCAACATCTGCATCCACTTTAGTCTTTGGACAATGACTCTTCAGACTCTTGGTCCTCATTACACAGAGCCAAGAAAGCATTGCCAACTAGATTAATAATAAATACTAGTTAGGGATGAAACAGAAGACAACAGAGGCTTAAAAGAATAATCATTTCATCTAACTCTGTGGAACATTGCATATATCTTTCTTTTCTCTTGCTGCATCAGCTTGGGACAATTTCTGGTAAAGTGACCTTATGACAGGTCGACATCTAAAAGGCATAGGCTCATAGTCTATCAGCTGTTCATAGACACAAGTGAAGAGATTTAGATAGCTCTTCTAAGACAGTGTTTCTCAATATCACAAAATATATAAATTTGAGCATTAGGTGTTATCTCAAGGTTGAGTAAAATCTGCAACTGTCACATGTTCACTAATGCAATAACACAATAGATGCCATTGTTCCAAAATTAAAGGGGGAGAGCAATGAAACAGACCCAAACTAGCACCGTGGAACAAAGATTGTCCATAGGACTAAGATCAGGAGTCCAAAGTTGCATGTAAAGTCTCGAGTGACTAGCAAACCAAGTCCATGTTTAACATCCTGTTCCAGAATTGCCAAGAAAAGAATATTTAAACTACTACGAAATGCTATTGATTGCTAGTCATAAGATTTATTTTTGCAGTGATGTCTCCACCTCTGTGTTATCATTTATCTTAAAGTTTTCTTTGACAATGAGAACTCGACAGATGGATAAACCAGGGCACAAGTATAGAAATCTGAGATTCAGATTAGAATTCAAGCGTTGGATTGGCATCCATGTTAGACAAACATTTCACTGAAGGCAAGAGGTGGGACAGCCACATGCTAAGATTTCAGCAAACAATTGCCACTTGATTTCTAGTCATAAAACTTATTTTTTGCAGTGATGCCTTCACCTCTATGTTATCATTATCTTAAAGTTCTCTTTGAGAGTGAGAACTCCACAAACATATAAAGCAGGGCACAATTATAGAAATGTGAGATCCCATTTTTATAAAGATCAGGTTGCAATTCAAGAGTTGGAACTGCATCTATGTTAGACAACCGTTTCACTTAAGGCATGAGGTTGGACACCTGCATGCTAAGATTGCAGCCAAAAATTGCTACTTGTATCTGTTTCGAAGTTAGTTTGTTATGATATTAAAAGATAATCTACCTCACTTAATTGCAGTATTTGTGTGCATCACTGGAGATTTTAATAGCAATTCATGATTTTTGTTTGTTAGCAGAGTTTTCATTCATTCAGTTGTACTTTTATGTTAGTTACCGTAGTTTTAGGTTCACTTGTATTCTAGTTTATGAAATTTTATGTTAGCCAAGGGAGTCTTATGTCAAGCAGTTGTACATTCTTTTATATAAACTTATAAAGGAGTTTTAAGTCAGTAAGTTGTATTTTGATTTTCTTTATGTTAAAGGAGTCGTATGTAAAAGTAACTGTCACGTGCACAGAGGGAACAAGTCCTAAAAGGAAAGTAGCTTTAAATAGGCTTCTTGACACCCAAAATTGCACAGCTAAGATTTATGGGGGGTCCCCAGGTCTGTCCCAATCTTTGGTCCAAAAGGTTACCAAATTTTCTGATCCATTCTCTTGCCTTCTCACATTATCTTACTTTATCGCATGCAGTTGCCTTTGTTTGCATTTGAGAAATGAGACCGAGTCACAAAGCTAATCCTGCTATCTAGCTTCTTGCCATCTTTACTCAACTCACATGTGGCCAAGAGACTTGAGCCTGAAAAGCGTATTCAAGGCCTTGATTATTCAATACAAACCGGATATAACACCATGATGACTGTAATGATCAAGACTTAAAAAATGGATATGAACTTGTTTTTGGTTTCAAATTAGTTGTGGGGGCATCAATAAAGGACTAATATCATGTTTCCCATTAACCAAACACACTTATCGTAACCATTTAATTTGCTTTTACATCTCGGTTTCAAACACTCTATCCACACTGGTTTCAGCAAGATTAACTTACTGATTTTATGCAATGATTTTAACCCAGTAATCTGTCATGACTCACATGGACAGCTATGTCAGATTTACAATCTGTGCCTATCTCAAGTTAAAAGCTTTAGTAATTTACAATAACATAGAACATGTACAAACCAGAATCTTACATTTTATTTAATTAATAGGAAATCCTATCATACAGGGTTAAAGAGCAGATAATCATTAGCAATAATAAGTGTTATTTATCCTGCAACAATAATCGAGGTCATTTACAGCTGGAAAGAAAAAACTGAATCAAAGAAATCTTACAATTTCAAGTTCAGTCGTCTTGCATCAAATGCATATACTTGTAACTTTTCCCCAACATATTATAATAAATACATAATCACGTTTCAATTTTTCCTCATGAAAGGATGATCAAATTGAACCAAAATGATACTGATTCCATATGTTTCATCTATCCAAAATGAATACATGGAAAAGCAATAATAAGTGTTATTCATCCTGCAACAATAATCATACCAATGACCCAAAAAAGTTCTAATTATTGTGTCTTGAGGTCAGTTACAACTGGAAAGAAAAAACTAAATCACAGAAATCTAACAATTTCAATTTCAGTCAGATTGCATCAGATACATCATACATATACTTTTCCCAACATATTTCTAATAAATACATAATCCCGAGTCAATTTTCCCTCAAAAAAGGATGATCGAATTAAATCAAAATGATGCTGATTCCATATATTTCATCTATCCGAAATGAATTACATGGAAAAAATACTACATTTGTGGTAGTGACCAAGTACATTATCAAGAGGAATCATCTAAGCACTGACACAAGCACGTATGAGCTCCAAAGGAAGGGTATCATGGAGGTGCTTTTTTCTCGAACCACAGAGCCATAGGTTTTCCTCGCTAGCCCTCCAATATGAGGTAGCCCTTCACTTCATGGACTTCAAGTATGGAAATTCAGAAGAGAGATGATTGTCAACCCCATGCATAGCAACAATGGCAATCAATCAGAACAAACACTGAGACAATAATCAGATAATATTATAATGCTTTAGCCATAGACTTGGGAAGGGTCTCATCATGGTGCCCATGAGACCTTCCAGTTTGGAATATCAGCATTCATTCCAAATGGCTCATAAATGAACCCATTTGATTCCAGCTATTCCCTTGTGGATTCCTGCTGTCTAGGTTTAATAGTTTAGCCAAGTTCAATCATAAAGAAGCAATTAAAGAACATAGAGATAAGAGAGTTTCTTATAAGGTAATTTGGTCCCAAGCATTTATTGCAAAGGTAATAGATTTAATATCAAATATGATTCAAAAGAACAAGGTTAGGACAAGGTATGAGTTAAAAGTCCCTAGGTCATGTACAGTTCCATTCATTTGAGCAACAAGTTTTATTAACCCATGTACATGTGATAGATTATGGCAGCCAAACAAGAACAACCATATAATCATGCAAGACCGACCAAATCAGGCGACCTGTCATAGTCATGCAAATTTAGCAACACCATTTTTGTAGATTTAGTTTTCCTAGTTTCAACATTGGAAGGTGCATCACACGTGGCACAAAAGACACAAATTGCAGCTTAATGCCATGCTCTATAATCATCAAGTACTCATAAAGGTTATATTGCTAATGCTATCTAATAATCCTTGGTATTATCCTACAATCATATGAATGACTTCCTGGTAGTACCCTACATCCACAATCCTTTGTTGTGGTGTTATCCCTTGCAGTCATTTATATGACTGCATGGTATTACCTTCTAAGTTGACGTATGTTATCACAATGCAATGCTATGGGAAACATCACAACGTAGTGAGTTTGCGTATAAAACACTAGAATGACTTCAGGCAAGGATCATGGCAGTTAACTTGGAAATCATATCTTTTATGGTAGTCCAAAGGTATTACATCGTAAAGATTTACACGCCCTTGCATGAAGGAGAGTACAACCAGTGCCTTAGCGTGCACAGTGAAGTATCACTCATAAGTTTCATGGTTCATGACATCTTAAGGTTTTAACACAATCCCTATGCTTATTGAAGCCAACAATCAATCTGACAATCTCTCTAATAGTGATAGTCAATAAGCAGCATTCTTTTAATCTCAATAATCATGACAGTCAGTATGTAGACTCAAAGTTCATGGCAGTTATGTCTACATTAACACAAGATCTTTGCACAACGCAATCAAGTTACCAATGTAGTCCTAGTACATACCCAATGGCCATTTACCTTAAGTTATGCAACAACTATACATGAGACCAACCCATATTTACATTATGCTCTCATAAGAGCAAGCAGCTGACTAAAGAACAGTCATGTAATAGTGCATTCCAAAGATCATTGCAGCCAAGTACATCATGCATAGTCAAATCTCTCCATGCAAAGATCAACGGAGTTTATGATTTGCTCACAGTCCTAACAGCTAGAAGCCAAGACAAAATTTACTCTCCATGCCCAAACATGTACCTATGGTCATTCCAAAAGACAGGATATTCCTATACGCCCAACAGTCATCCAAAAAGGGGATAAAACTTCATGATTTCAAGAATTTTCAAGAGTCATCTACGTGAGTACTCCCATAATGGATAAGCTATTGTCAAGAGAAGAAGTAGAGGTTAAATGTACAAGCTCAAGGGTAAGAGGCTAGAGCAAAAGGAGTCTGAGCACCCATCCCTACTATATCTTATTCCACAACACGTTCAATGCTCAATGTAAACAAAATAGAAGACAACACCAAAATACACAAAGAGGTCATTGGCAGCTATAAGACTCAGCCAGGCTCTGCAAGGAAAGAAGACAATCTTTCAATGTACATGTACCCAATAGATCTAAGAAGAGCCTATTCTGAAATATATATTGCCATTTGAAAACATTAATTACCTATTGATAGACTATATAAAGCAAATCAGTAGAATTTTCAGTATAAAGCACATGACCTGGTATTAAGAAGGGTACGGCTGTGAAGGCTGAGAGCTTGCTCTTAAGCTTTGAACACCCACAAAACTTCACACCCAATTCTCTCAAGCAAAGCAAAACAAGAATTATTCAACTATGTGCAAGAAGGGCTTCCATATTTGTGTATTTCGTCTTTTTCCACTTAAAAGATCCCACCAAAATCAACGACTCTTTGCAAAACCCCTTGCCATACCATGGATTGGGCTGCTCTCAAACATAATGAGCAAGCTAAAAACTAGGGTTCCCCAAAAGGAGGACAAGACTATATTGTGTTCGAATATCCAAATACACTCACATGTCAATCAAAGATTTTTTTTTTAAGTCAAACAAAACATAAATCGTTCGAACCTTCTTAGAGGCCTCAAGTCAACAACATAATATCTATTTATGGTTTGTTTGAGCAAACAGGTTGGTCATTTCATTGACCACACTGCAACCATTATTCACCTAGCTAGACATTAAAATAACGTGTTTAGTCTATCATATGAACTCCAAGGGTCTTAAAATTTTATTCTTTCCTTTCTCTATTTTCAAAATTCTCCTCTTTATTAGATGAAATATTCAAAGGAGGTCTATGCCTCCCAACCATGCTGTGAACAAGACCACAAAACACAAGAACAACGCCATCGCAAGTTTGCATTCAGCAATAAAAGATCACCATGCAATTACAAGCATCCATAAACTGATCTTAACACTAAATTAAACAATGATGCAGCCAACATGATTGCACACCAATCAAATGAAATCCACAACCAACCAACCAAACAAACAGTCAACCAAACATTAAGTGTTTGTGATAGTGTGCATATGTGAATCTCTATGTGTGTCTTACTGTCTTCATCTGAAGGTCCTCTTCTCCATGATACTCTTCCTTGGTGCATCTGTTGGCTATCTCTTTACTGACGGAGGTACAGCATTAGTCATCATAATAATCAGTAAATCAATAGATGAAATTAATAACATAAACAACGCGTAGCATCATTAACATCATTTTTTTCAATTAACAAAAGCAATAAAAGAAAAACTTATTTTTATTTATTTATTGGTCAGCATAGTGTACAAAATTGGAGGATATGACAATGATGTCATTAAGTTCTCATCACTTTTGGCTGTAAACACCAAAGGAATCCACCCAAGAACAACGAAGGACAATTGAATGCACAAGTAGATTTTTGTTTTCTTTGATTTAGGTACATCCCCAAAAGGCAGGTCTTCTCACTTCCTAAGAGCTATTGGCACTGCAATCATTTGCTGTAAGGATGGAGTATATGGTTTGTCTCTTAGTCTGCGTTCATGCCAAGACATCTAGCTAATGGAAATCTACTGTGTAATCAATGTTCTCTCCTCTATTGTTGCCTATAAAAGGCTCTCTTCAGATAGAGAGTTTTTAGGTATAATTTCATTGTCATTTCAGAATTCTGTCCTCCCTAAAGTAGTCGACTGGTGCACCTTGAAATTTGACCTTGATTCCAGTGCTATCTTAGTTGATGATGGAAAATTTGATGAAGACATCATCAAGAATATGTTTTACCTTTATTTGCTGCTGAGTGGTCTCATAGTCAACTTAAGGAAGGAAAACACACATTTGGAGAATGCATTCAATCTTACCTATGAAGCATTAAAGGATTGCTGGTCCTAGCTTGTTCCTTTATCCAACACAATCTTACCCATGCCTAAGAGAACTTTCAACAAGACTTTCATGGAGCAGGCCACACTATGCAAAGTACTCAGATTTGACATCTGTCAATGTTTGGTGACCATACAATCATTGGTAAGGAGCAAGAACAAAGTAATCACTGTCTTGAATGGAGCTGCTGGATGCTAGGCAAGATGACCATTCAGTTCCAATCTTTGGTAAACCACTAGCAGCTTTGCATATTGGTTGACACTGCTATGCACTTATATACCATCAAGCATTTGATAAATCTTGGATGAATTGAAACTGCTTAGTCCACATACGAGAATGATAGCTCAAGCAAAGGTACAAAGACAACATGAATACCTTCATTGAGTTCTCGAACAAGTTCTTAGCCAAAATATATCACTTGCTACATCAATGCCTCAACATTAGAATTTGGCCATGCTATATCACTAGAACCACTAGAGGAGAATTTGACACTCAGGCAAGCAAGAAGGCCAAGCACAAGAAACAAAGGATATTGATCCTCGACTTGAATTATTTACCTAGAGGAGGCAAATATCTACATAAGATTATCCAGCACCAAGGTCACTCCATATTGGCTCCTAGTCTTCCACAAGGAGATTTTAGTGCTTGAGTCTAGCAGGCCACTCACATCGGCAAACCAAAATTTCTTGGAGGAGATGTTGAGATTTGGATGAGGAGTTGACATGGTGCAACTTGAAGGATTTTAGGGACCTAGTAGTGATCATTTGGTTTGTTAGGCTCATAAGTCTCTATACAAGCTTAAATAGGATCCATGACCTCGGTACATTAAGATTGATCAACATCTTCGAGATTTTTATTCGGTAGAAGTCTTGACTTTGTGATTCATGTTATTTATGTTGATGATCTTGCCATTACAGGTAGTGGGCCCACTACATTGTAGTGAGTGAAATCTGATCTATGTTTTGCTTTTGATATTATTGATCTAGTCCACCTACAATATTGCTTAGGTGTAGAGTTTTGGTAGTATGACCATTTCATTTTTACAGCTAAGGTCAAGCATGCCATGAATCTTTTGGAATGGTTTTGCATGGTTGATTGTAATTGTTCCACTAAACCTATGGAGGTTGGGCTGAAGTTACCAGCCTTTGATGATTCATCACCGGTCAATAAGTCGCTTAATAGAAAATTGGTGGGCAATTTGATATATCTTACATCCACATGACCGGATATTGTTTTGTCATTAGTTCTCTGGGTTTTTTCCCCCAACCAAAGCTTGTTCATTGACAAGCAACAAAACGTGTGTTGTGATATGTCAAGGTACTCTTGACTTTGGCATTCTCTATTAGAGGATAGATGATTTCAGGTTGATAGGATATATAGATTCTAAATGGGCTGGATCAATTGATACTTGGAGATCAATTACTAGCTATGTTTACTCTTTGGGCTTAGAAGTTGTTTCGTGGTTGAGTAAGCTTCAACACATTTTAGCTTTATCTTCCACTGAAGTAAATTACAAAGCAATTGTTAGTGCTAGTTGCCAAGCAGTATGATTACACTGAGTTTTGAGTGATCTGCAACTTCCCCTGATTATATCGACTTAACAATCAGGGAATTTTGAAATTGGTGAAGAACCTAGTTTATCATGCTTGCATCAAGGACATCGAGGTTGGTCATCACTACATTCAGCACCTGGATGACATTAATGATATTTCTCTCCACTACTGTACATCTTAGGAACAATCTGCTGCTCTAATGACTAAACCTTTTGATACTATTCTGTATGTTAATTTTTGGGACAAATTTGGAGTTGTCTCTCGTTTAGCCATTAAAGGTGGTGTTATGATTTAATATAATGTTTTTAATTATATTATTGACGGCCCCCGGCCCATCAAAACACCATATAACCAAACATATAACAACAAAGTGTTGCCACCTTAGCAACAAAGCAAAAATATCAACATAATACTAGCTTCCTGTAAACCAAACTAAAACTACCTATAGCCACCAAAAACCAACAACTAATAACAGAATTCTATCACCCTGAACTGGGTAGAGCAAAATCCAGCTACCCCAACAAGAAGACTAACACAAACCAAAACCTATTATACTAGATGTACCATAGAACACATAACCCAACAAACATTTAATAAAACCTAATCACGATGACTGCCTAGAGGGGCTGTCTTCCATCGCTTTGCAACTCAACCATAGACACCATTTCCTGATACTGACACCACCTTCAGTAAGGGTGCAAAAGCACTTGATGCTAGCACTACTCCATGCACCTTGATGCCATTGTTAATCAATGCCCTTTGCACTGCCCTAGTTAGTAGACCATTTTCCAAAAGAGGCATTGTGAAGCCATTGAATAACTCCAATGTACCGTTGTGAAACGTAATAACTGTGTGCCACTATGCCGTTCGTAGGTCTTGACAGAACTCCTCCAATATTTTATTATCCACCCTCAATTCATGCACTTCTTCCTACAACTACAAAAATGTTGCTTCTAACTCTATACCAAGGGTTGATGCCTTCTTTTTACTTGGCACATATCTAGGCTCCCTTGAGAAAAGACCACATCCCACCACTCCTTCCTCCTCTTTTACCTGGACCAAGAGGGCCAAAATAGAAGCCCTAATTTCTTTATCCACTACAGCCTTTGCTAGGCTCTCCTTAAAATCATCAAGGATCATTGCACAAGATCTCAAATATCCAGTATAAGCCACTCTCTTCTTACCGAAGATAGCCTTTACCAGCTGCATATTAGCCTCTCCATCAACGACGATTGGAAATTGGAGCAGGCTCCTTGACTATTCACCCTACGCCATACAAAGGAAATAAACAAAGCTACTCTGCAACACAATGCCAACACCTAACACACAGACCACATAAGAAGCACCAACCACACAAACCAGAAATAGGCCACCCAAAGTGCCATATGCTCTCATTTCAGCCTTTTGATCCTCATTGTCACCTTTTTCCCCTTTTTTCCTCCTTCCTCTCCTGGACCACATCATCAGCCCATCCCATATGTTCATAATGTTCTTTTTTGTCCCTTTTGTCTAACATCATCTGCTGGGCCAATGATGTAATATTCATACACTTAAAAATGGCCTTCCTAAGATTTTGTTTTGTCAATACTTGTAGGTGAATTAACCTCGCAAATAAGGATCAGAGAAAGTCAGCTTAAGCATTTGTTGAGAGGTATGGTGTCGCTCATTTTTATTGCCTTAGTTTATTTTGCCCATCGTGCCCTCCTTTTGCCCAACACTTGTCTTGTAGCCTCCTGATTTTTCCTTCATTCTGGCCTTCTAATCTTCATTGCCCCATTTTTGCTTCCTTTGTTCCCTTTGTTTGCTTCCTTTTACTCCTTTCTCACTTGGTCGACATCATCGGCCCAAGGGATGATGTTCCATTCGGTCCCAATGCTCGGTTGACATCATTAGTTGGGCTGACGACGTGTTAATTAATTTTACACTTAATTGGCTGGGGCAATGATGTTGGCTATTTTGGATTTTGGTTTCTATGGTTTGGATGCCTATTTATAAGTTTTCCTTTGTCATTTCTGAAAGTAGAAATCAATGATCTGCTCTGCTTGCACTTGCATCTGGCCTTAGAGGATTAGGGGAAAGAGTAGTTTACAAAGGTCTACTGAGGTTTCTTCTATATGCCTTGACTTCACCTGCAAACACCTCTCTGCAAGTGCTTAAGCCAAGGTGGAGGTTAGTGAAGATATTAGCATTTTCAATAAGCTCTTATCAAAGTTGATGCACAAGATCTTGAAGAAACCCTCTGTATCAAGTTTATGTTAGGGTGGTCTCCACATCTTAGAACATAAATGGAGTTAATATTGCATATCTAGAACATGCTTTTTATTTTCCTCTCAAGATATAGGCTGAATTCCTTTAAGATGGTTCTTCTAAGTATATCAACAATCGCCAGATCCAGTCTAAATTGATCTCCACTCCATTTTCTACTAAATCCCTGATACCTGCCCAAAGCAAGACCTGGGGGAGTGGAAAGAAAAACGTGTTGTACTTATCACAAGGTACATAGTCATACTAATCACAAGTGCCAAGCCTTGCAATTCAGGAAGGCTAAGGTGCTCCTAACAGAACAATGACAAGAATCTGATGGGTTTGGAGTTAATGTTACTAATCATAACGCCAACATGCAATTGGTCCTTATTACCAAGTATTACTTTGCTCATAATTGATACAGCCTCTTTATTACCAAGTTTAGAACAGATTGGGAAAATCAATCCTTGATAATAACAATCAAAAGGATGTGATATGACAATGTCTTGTGAAAAAATTGCAGTTTGTTGACCTCTCATTATTGCTTTTTTTCACTTGGTTGGTTTAAAAATACAATCCATTTTGGTGACTAAGAAATGCTATGTAATGTTACTTTTGCTATTGAGTCCATCCTTGACATAGTGAATGCCATTGTTGTGATCTGCTTTTGGGCTCTCCTTATCAATATGATCGTAATGCAATTCTTTAAGGCTATAATAAGACTTATCAGTTTCACAAGGAAGGAAAAATCTACAATCTTAAGTTTCTATCCCTTAATCATTTGATTTTAAGAAGACCCTTCATTAAACAGACTTACCTTAATAAGGTAATCAATCTCTGCGTTGTTCGACACATCGAGTGTGATATTTGTGAGCTTCATTTCTGCTTCTATGAAGTTACTTTTAGATACCTGGACCGATGAATTCATAGAACCAAAAGCCCTTCCACCCCTGTAGGCCATTCATCTTTCTAATGATTTGGTACTGTTGTCTTTCTTGTTGAATCCTCAATACGGTACAGAAATTGGGTGTCAAATTCAATAATTGCTTGAAGAAAGCAACATTTGATCAAGCACATTTTGTTGTGATTCAAGAAAATTTTGAGAAGAGATAAAAGCTTCCCACAACTTTGTTGGCTTGTTCATAAGTTTATAAGTTTATTCTTTTTATTTGGTACTTTTCATGGCTGGCTAATCTTGAGAACTGGGCTGGGTATGAGTAGTGTGAATTGTTAGTTTTATAGATCAGAAATGCAAATAAGCAGAAAATACAACACATAGAACAATGAACACAATATTTTTACCCTGGGAAAACCCTCCTACTCGAGGGAGAAAAACCCAACAAGATATTCTCTTATAAATCAGAAAATTAAGTGCAGAAATGGCACTCACAATCTGGGCCTAGAAGGGCTGAATCTCATGCAATAAATCTGCACTTGAAGACGGTGCGATTTCCTTGAATACACAATAATAAAGATACTTCTTGAATCTGCTGCTCTAGAAGGAAAACCTGCTGCTCAAGAAATTGAATTGGAATTGAATGATTATCTTCAAATGAGGAGACTCTATCTCCCTTATATACCAAACTAGGCAAGTCTCTTCTAGGCCGACCTGCCTTGCATGAATTTTATTTAAAAAAGTTTTCACCTGAAGCTATAAAACACTAACATTCCCTCTTAGCTAGGGAGGTATTTTCCAGATATCCTCGTCATGGAGTCTCTCAACATGACGCCCCCAATGGCTACTCCCATGTGTGGAAAGAAACGCATGAACAAGTGTCCATCATGGAGTCTCTCAACGTGATGTCGTCATGGAGTCTCTCAACATGACGTCCACCATGGCTACTCCCATGTGTGGAAAAACACAAGTACAAGGGTTCATCACGGAGTCTCTCAATGTGATGTCATCATGGAGTCTCTCAACATGACGTCCCATCTCAGTCTCAGAGATGAACAAGGGCTCGCACCTCAAGGGCTTTCACCTCATATTTCTCCGTCTCAGAGAAATATACACTGCAAGGGCTTTCACCTCATATTTCTCCGTCTCAGAGAAATATACACCGCAAGAACCTTCATGATGATGTGACTCCCTCTGAAGCTCCAAGTACTAACATCAACCTCCTGACCTCCTCGTCCAAGGTTGCCTCTGTTGGTTTGTCAGACTCCCTTTGAATGTTAATTTCTCCTCTTCGAAGAAACTGATTGACTTTAGAATAAGAAACCTTCTGAATCGACTTTAGAGCTTGGCTCCTTCTGAGATGTCCCCATGGCAATTTCCGCAGTAGAAACAAGTTGTGTAGACCTTAATTTGCAATCTCGAGCAAAGTGACCATACTTGTCACACCTGAAACACTGAATGTGAGAGAGATCCTTCTTCTTCTTTGGTTTTGGGGTAGAATCTGATTCTCTATCTCTATTCCTCTTTCTTCCTTTGCCTCTTTCTCTAGAAGTATGTGTAGCAAGAACTTGATTTTCTACATCATGATAGTTTCGCTCAATTCCTCTTGCTGCCAACCTGGACTCTTCTTGAATACAATCAGCTCAAAGACGATCAAACTTGGGCAACTTAGATCTCCCACTGATGCTTTGGATAAAGGGCTCCCAAGATTGGGGAAGACCATTTAGTGCCAACATAACAAGATCTCTGTCTGCAATTATGTCCCCAATAGCGCTCAACTAATCTCTTAAATCAGCGATCTTCATAAAGAATGAGATAACTGAATCTTCTTTATCCATTTTTACATGGTGAAGCTGTTGTCTCAAAGCAAGGGCTCTGCTGGTTTTGTTGATCTCATACAATCCTTTTAGAGTATCAAACATTTCTTTAGCTGACTTCAACTTGGAGATGATCAGTACTAGGTGATTCATCACAGAGTCTATCATGATCTTTCTAGCCTTTGTGCCCTTTTTCTTCCACTGGATTTTCTCAGTATCATCGGAAGGCTCGGGCATATTACTTTCCATGAAATCAAGAAGATCATTCTCCTCTAATGCAATGAATACCCTGGGTTTCCAAGAGTTGAAGTTTGAGGCTCCATCAAGCCTATCTTCTACCTTGACACCGTTCACCATCTTCTTTTTCTGCACAAATTCTCCTTCAAAGATCTGCCCTTAGGTTTGAAAAAATTTGCAACCGTAGATCTTCAATACTTTGCCTTCAAGATTTGCCCTAGATGAAAAGTTGACTTGACTGCTTAAACAAATCTAATCAGATCTTTTCTTAGACCCGCTCTGATACCATGTTAGTTTTATAGATCAGAAATGCAAATAAGCAGAAAATACAACACATAGAACAATGAACACGGTAGTTTTACCCTGGGAAAACCCTTCTACTTGAGGGAGAAAAACCCAGCAAGATATTCTCTTATAAATGAGAAAATTAAGTGCAAAAATGGCACTCACAATCTGGCGCTAAAAGTGCTGAATCTCATGTAATAAATCTGCACTTGAAGATGGTGCGATTTCCTTGAATACGCAATAATAAAGATACTTCTCTTTGAATTTGCTGCTCTAGAAGGCAAACCTGCTGCTCAAGAAATTCAATTGGAATTGAATGATTATCTTCAAATGAGGAGACTCTATCTCCCTTAAATACCAAACTAGGCGAGTCTCTTCTAGGCCGACCTGCCTTGCATGAATTTTATTTAAAAAAAATTTCTCCCAAAGCTATAAAACACTAACATGAATATGATCTGGCATGCCATTTGGTAGGGATGGCAACTTTGGGAAGGAAAACTCCACTAGTGCCTTCAGAGTTTTCAATAATTGGAACTGAAAATTACTATAATATCTTAGCTCTTAGTTTTTGTCATTTACTATCTGCAGTCAATGCAGCCTATGTTTGTATTGACTTGGCCTTTGGGGTACACACAAACATTTATGCATCTTTTGGCATCTTTGCCAGTGATTTGTGCACAATCTTTGGAATGTGCCGAACATGGAAAGTCTCAGACATTTATGCATGTTTTGACAACTTTGCCAGGGATTTGTGCATTAGTTTTTGGAATGTGCATGAACAAAGTTTACTTCACCAATTTTTAGGGATTGAAGATACAAATGAGACATTTGTGCATGGTTTGACATTTTTGCCATGGAACCAATCATTGAAACTTGCCCAAACCAAATTTCCTCCACTGGTTTTGGCAGTTGTTTCTCAAAACGAAGTAGAGAGGAAAACAATTCAAATAAATTTCTTGTTGCTCCTTGAGCTGATTGTGTAAGAAAGCAAACCTAAAAATCTGATCAGCAGAAAAAACCCTTTATTTTGTAAACGAAAACCCTTCAAATTTCAAAATCATTCCAATCTTCTGCAAATATGTGGATTTGGTGTAGGAAGATAAAAGTGATCATGGCTAAGGCAAATATTGTTAAGAAATAACAAGCTACATCCACTACAATACCAAGACCCAAAACTTTGAAGTAAGTTGAAAATCCATAATGTTTTTAACCCAGTTATACTAATAGGGTTGGAACCTGACTCTTAGTTGGAACCCTGTTGGCAACTTAGAACAGCAGATGAAAGTGAAAAGCAAATAAAAATGTCAAAGAAATGAGCATAAGATTCTTTTGTTTACGAATCCTAAATTTGGCCAAGTCACATCGTGAACTCATGGCCACATACTTTGTAAATCACAGAGTTTAGTAACACTAGCCGAAGTATTGAGAATTTTACTGAACCTCAGTGTGTTGACTGCTGAACTGTAGTTTTGGCCAACTGTATACAAGTTTCTCGGGAAGAGGTGAGCCAAGTGGTCTCCAAGTATTGCTGATTTTGAGCTTTCTGGGACTCTCGCTAAGTGATATCAAGTATATCTTAAGTTTGACAAGTAGGAGGAAATTATCTGTTAGCCCTTTATTCACTAGGGACTAGAGGACTTTCAGTCAACTTTGTATATTGTAATATTGTTTTTTTATCATGATAGTGCTGGTTGTGTTTAGGAGCACCATTTTGCTTTCACTTAAGAAAGGTACACCCTTCCCCTCAATATGACAGGTACCTAACATGTCTGCCATGTTCAATAATTGATTTCTATTTTCATTTTTATTTAAACTGGAGCCATCAACTCCTTTTAGATTTCAGACAATCTTTTTTTGGCTTCTAACTCTAAGTTATGATCAATCTCAAGAATTTGAGTATAGCATTGTAGCTGTACATCTATGTAGATATTTTAGATGTTTGTTTCCTGACTTTATCTTGCTTTCATGATTGCTCCATTGTTCAATGTTTCTGAACAAGGTTATAAATGATCCTAAAGCATTCTAAACTTTTCTGGTTGCCTGAACAGATACAAAAGCTGAAGGTGGGCAGAAGCTTAGTTTAGTAAAACTTGCCAGTCTCATTGAAGCAAGTCTCAAAGAAGGTGCTGAGAAGTTGGACCTTCAAGGAAGGTTGCTTGACCAGGTCGAGTGGCTTCCTGATTCAATTGGAAAGCTTACTAATCTAACTGAATTAAATTTGTCAGAAAATAGGATTATGACCCTCCCTAGCTCAATTCAAGGGCTTTCCATGCTGACAAAACTGGATTTACATGCAAATAAGTTGATGGATATTCCAGATGCCATTGGTGGGCTCTCCAATCTAACTTTTCTAGATGCACATGGTAATTGCTTACAGAAATTGCCTGCTTCGATTGGGAATCTTCTCAGGCTGGCATGTCTTGACTTGAGTTCAAATCAGCTTTTGTCACTGCCAGAGTCTGTTGGTCAACTGGTCAATTTGAAAAGACTGGATATTGAGACAAATGAAATTGAAGAGCTTCCATATACAATTGGTCAATGCACTTCTCTTACTGAGCTACGAGCAGATTTTAATCATCTCAAAGCCCTTCCTGAAGCAGTTGGCAAGCTTGAATCTTTAGAAGTCCTAACATTGCATTATAACAATATAAAAAGCCTTCCAACAACTATGGGTTCGTTAATCAACTTGAGAGAACTTGATGTAAGCTTCAATGAGTTGGAGTATATACCAGAGAGTCTTTGCCTTGCCACTAGTCTTGTTAAGCTGAATGTTAGCAGGAATTTTGCCGACTTGCAGAAGCTTCCTCGGTCTATTGGGAATCTTGAGATGCTTGAGGAGTTAGATATCAGTAATGATCAGATAAAATACCTTCCTGACTCATTTTCCATGCTCACAAAACTTCACACACTTCATGCTGAAGAGACACCACTGGAAATACCGCCAAGAGAAATAGCTGAAATCGGAGCTAAGGTGAAGTATATACTATATAGCATATGCTTGCAAATCTGTTTGTTTTGTTGAAATATCTTTCAACATAACTTTCCATGCATGCAACAGAATATTGATATCATTATACTGTGACAGGCTGTGATACAATTTATGATTGAACATGTTGCAAAAAGGAATGATAACGTAATAGAGAGTAAACCAAAGTGGAAGTGGTCGATGTTTTGCTCCTGTTTGAGGAAACGCAAGCGGGAAGAAAACAATGCACGCTATACGAGGGCTGGTGCATAATGCTACATTGAAAATCAGGTCAGAGCTTAGTTTTAGTGAAGTTTGCGTGGAGCACGTTCAAATCAGAAAAAAATTGATAACGTAATGGAATTTGATTGCATAGTTACTGGGATTGATAACCTTATACTGATCTTTCTGATTTCCATCTTATGATCCAGATTGCTATTCTTTTGAGCACTGTCAAGGCATCTGCTATTTGAGTATGCTGTCCCTTTTTCATTATTATGGGATTTAAAAAATTGTCAAACAGGTCATGCAGCCATGGAACAAGTGGTTTATTTGGAGCAATTGTGTATGATATATATTTTGTGGTTGCATCAAGTGGTCTGTTTCATGGTTTTTGTGTTTGTTAAGCAATCACATTTCCATGCTTTTCCAAGCTCAACTGTAAGTACTGAGGACATAAATAATTTTTACTATTACCATATACATTACCACCATCTGTAGACAACAAAGTCATCGTGGTAGTTTGGGCTTTGAATTTTGACTATTTTTTCATATGTTGTATGTAATAATCACTTTGCAGTCATTTATCAGGAGCTGTAATATTTTTTTTGTTGTAATCTGTGTTACCCAAATGTTGACCACTTCTCTAGAATGTGGACGTGCATATTCTTCGGTTGTATCTGTGTTTCCCAAATGTGGTCAAGTTTTCATATTTGCATCTGAACGGAAGGATCACCCTATGTTAAATTTCCACAGTTAAGAATGAAGCATCTGATCTTCGCATTGTCTCTTACGCTTGGCATTTACTCAACAGAGTCAACATGCAAATCCTTGGGATGTAACTTAATATTCAGGTCTGGATGGTCTAAGAGATTGACTATAAAATAAAAATTGCAATATATTGGTAATGTCAACCATTCTTCAGATCAGTTTAGAATGTAGATATACCTAATTGATATCTCCATCAAAATGTTGACAAAAAATTTACACCTGCATTTATCTGCAGTAGAACTTCTGGATTGGTGCATGTATAAATGCTCTTAGCTTCACATATTGCTTGTCAAGTGGAAAGCAAAGCTTTTTAACCTCTAACCGTGTTCAGAGGTATTGCGTTGCTTTCTGCTGGTGACTCAGGAATGGCATCTGGTATTTGTTTTATTGGGCATTTGCAGGATTTGTGTGTGTTTTTCTCTGAAATTAATTGCAACTTTCAGCTATCTCTTGCCATGATACTGTTATTTTGCTTTGTCCGTGACCTGAATTAAGATGGTAGCTAGCATTGATAATTAGAAGACATTTTAATGCACACTGATGTACTTGCTTTTGGCCAGCGCTCTAATATCACATTGCTCTTTAGAGGCTTAGCCCTCCATACTAATTCTTAAAAATTGAAATCAGAATTCGAGTTTGTTTTGTAATGCTATATTGCAATTATTGTCATTAGCAGAATGTTCTGTTTAAATTCTTGTAATTTTATTGCTATTACATTGTCTGAATTGATGATGCTCGAGTTCTGAACGGTTAAAACAGAATTCCATTTAAATATGTTTCAGCGAGTAATATGAGTAATCTAAACTCCCACATGGCAACGCCAGAAGCTTGGAAGATTTTTCATTTTAATGAATATTTTTGTTTTGAACTATGGCTCTCATATCCAGTTTATGTATGTTAACATTAATATTTTGGATTTTCCATACAATTGAAAAATATACAACTAGCAATAGCACCTGCAGGTACATGTGAAAAACACTAGGCTCTTTTATATATAGGCATAGGCACATGAGAAGTATACAACTAGCAATAGCAATAGGCACTTTTATATATAGACACATCAACGTGGAAAAACAATATACTCGTGTATTTCTTGCCTAGGGGGGTCTCATACACCAAAATGGTGTGTTGCTTGGTGGCCAACTACGATGTTACCTTTATAAAAAGTTCATTGTTTTGCATGCACTTGTAATTGTGGATCTGTTCATGTTCAAGCATCTTTTCATGATAATTCTTTTTCTTCATAGTTTGTTTAATTCTTATCTATAGATTGCTTTAGAAATTAAAAGGCATATTATTTTGTAGACTAAATTTTGAATGTTTTGTACACAACTAAATATTGTTTGAACCTGTGAATCCAGGTATGTAAGTTATGTTAAAAAATCTCTGCACAATTTTTTTCCTTCAAATTATTGTTAATACATTAATTCTTGTCTATAGACTCGTTTGGAAGACACATTATTTTATAGAGTAAATTTTAAATGTTTTAGTTTTCTACACAATCTTGGACTTGCATATGATTTAAATGTCTATAATACAATGTGTTCATGGAACAAGGTTCAAGATTGTAAAGGTCATAGCAGTCATTTATTTTACAATTTATTTGGGAAACAAAAATCAAATAATGATTATAATGGACTATGTAGAAATTCGCTATAGAGGGGTATGTTGTAGAAAATTATATTTTGTATGGTTGGACATGTTGGTATCTATTCAAAAATATTCTCAGAAGTTTAGGTCTTAGCCATTAATTATGATTATCTTTTCTATCCAGGTCTTCAATTTGTTCTATGTTAGTCCTTTTTTCACTAACGACGTGCGCAAGATCCTTATGGGCAAAAATAACCAATGAGGAAATCAATCTCAAGAGCTCTAGCATAAAAAGTGCAAGAAAATGACAAGCTTTTGGTGTTAATACAGAAGAGTGGCAATGGAAGCAGGATCTAAAAGTGGTAAAAAAGGGGCAGAAGAAGAAAGAAATGAGGTAAAGAGGTCTATGGTACACAATTTGAGTGGTAAATGCTAGACAAATCTTCTCCCATTCATACAGTAAAAAGGCCATCTTTCTAGCATGAAATTGTCATTGCGGAAAATCCAATTTCAAGTTGGGGTTTTACCGTCAGTAGAAAATCCATCCAATTTTTGGAATAATTCTATTTTTGAAAATTGCTATTTTAGTAGGTATGCATTTTTGTGGAATGGTGAGGAGATAAAAATCCTAACTTTCTATTTTTAAAAAATTGTTATTTTTAAAAACTATTATTTTTATCAGTATGTGTTTTCAAGGAATTGAAGTAAATAAGAAATGGTAGTAGATGACAGGGTTGGAAGTTGGTCAAAAGTAGATTCAGGGTCTAGCATGAGAAAATGGAAATTAAAAAGCAAAGCAACAGTAAAAATAAAAATAAAAAAAACAAAGATGGGATTTTGTGACGAAGTGTTAAAAAATGCTTCCCAAGAATAAATCTTGCAAAGTGAAAGAAATTGAAGAAAATTCTTAAGTTTACTTGAGGTGTGAATTCAAAAATTCTTCTTGTTAGTGTAGGTTTTTATTTTCCTAGTGGGTTAGTTATTTTCCCAATTTCTTAGGTTTTTCGTTCATTTTTATTAAACTTGCTTAGGTTAAATAAAGTGAGTTTAATTAGTGAGTGGGTGATTTGAGGTGTCGGCATCCTACAAGGGAGGTGGCATTTGCTATCTTGGGAAAATGCTCTTGCTATCTTTAGCCTGTATGGTGGTCTCTCTCTATTGGTCGGTTTTGCCACCTCTACCCCTTCCCTTGTTTATATAAACTGTAAAGAAGATTAAAGGATCAAAAAAACTAAAAACTATTAATCAAACATATGAAGTAAATAAATAAATAATAAAAGTAATTTACCAGCATTTACCAATGGAGACCAAGATTGTGAAGGGGGAAAAACAAAGAAAAACCCCCCGTGTTATGCAAATGGCATGAAGCCTAATAAAGATTACAGAGAGAAATCTTCTCAATGAGTGTAATGAGAAGAATAAAAGAATTTGAAGAATGAAGGATAAGGAATAAGGAATACATGAGAGAGAGGAGGAGACACCTCTTAAATAAAGGTGAGCAAGGGAGTTATCCATAACTCTCATATGCCATCTTGCATAAGGTGTGTGCCACTTGTTTCCTCTTAAGGAAGAATCTACAGAAATAGAATAGAATTATCCATACATGTGTGGGGATAATACACCAAATAAAATATTAAAATACAAGTAATAAATTATCTTTACTAAGTAAAGAATAATAATCTTCACTAAGTAAAGATTAATTTCTAACACCCCCCCTTAAGTTTTACTTGGGGAGATTACATGAATCCCATCAATGGGATATAAGCCAAGAAATTTACAATGATGAAGAAGTTTGTCTTTACAAAGGGGTTTAGTGAGCATATCTGGAACTTGATCTTCACCCTTGCAATATAGAAGAGAAATTTGTTTGTCTTCAATTTGCTCTCTAATGAAGTGATGTTGAAGAGCAATATGCTTGGTCCTTGCGTGAAAAACTGGATTCTTTGCTAAGACAATGACACTTTGATTATCACAATACAAAGGAGTGGGATCCTTTTGAGGTAGACCAAATTCTTCAAGCAATCTCCTTAACCATAAGGCTTCTTTAGATGCATTAGTACAACCTTTATATTCTGCTTCAATAGAATCAAGAAAAGTGGATTGTTGCTTCTTACTATTCCATGATATGGCTCTTGATCCAACAAAGAAACAATAACCACAAGTGGATCTCCCATCATTGGGATCAACTCCTAGGTCTGAATCAGTATAACCATATACAAAAAATTTACAATTTGCATTATAAAAGAGACCAAGATTAATGGAACCTTTAATATATCTTAAAATTCTTTTTGCAATTTTAAATGAGTTTGTTGTGGTTTAGACATAAATCTAGAGACTAAACCAACACTACAAGAAATATCAGGTCTAGTTAGAGTTAAATAATTTAAGCTTCCAACTAGTTGCCTATATAAAGTAGAATCAACAAAAGGAGTTCCCATATCAACCATTAACTTTGTTCCTAATTCACAAGGAGTAGAAACAAGATTAGCATTATTCATTTTAAATCTTTCTAAAAGATCTTGAGCATATTTGTGTTGAGAAAGAAAAATACCATTAGGAGTTTGCCAAACTTCCATATCCAAAAAATAATATAACAAACCTAAATCAATCATTTGAAATTGATGATTTAGTATCACAAATCAAATTGTAAGAACTACCCGTAAGAATCAAATCATCAACATATAAAATAACTATAACAATATCATTTTCACTATGTTTGATATAAAGATTAGGATCATTTTGACTCCTAGTAAAACCTTTAGAAGTAAAAAAAACATTAATTTTAGCATACCACTCTCTAGGTGATTGTTTTAAACTATAAATTGATTTCTTCAATTTCAATACAAGGTGTTCTTTACCTTTTTGAACAAAACCCATAGGTTGAGACATAAATTTCTTCATGCATATCACCATTTAAAAATGCATTTTTAACATCCATTTGATGAATAGGCCAATGCATATGAGAAGCTAAAGCTAAAACTAATTTAATAGTTGGCATTTTGGCCATAAGAGCAAAAGTTTCATTATAATCTAAGCCTTCTACTTGAGAGAAACCTCTAGCTACTAATCTAGCTTTGAATTTGCTAATCTCATTGTTAGCATTAAACTTGGTTTTATACAACCATTTGCATGAAACAAGATTTTTACCTTGAGGTAGAGGAACAAGCTCCCAAGTTTGATTTGCAATCAACATGTCATATTTATCTTGCATAGCTTTTTGCCAATGAGGTTGATTTTTAGCTTGCTCATAAGTTTGAGGATCATTAGTATCCATAATCTTAGACATCAAGGCATAATTGCAATAATTTGCTTTTCTAGCCTTAGATCTATCCATTCTAGTTAAAATATCATCACTTTCTTGAACAAGATTTTTAAACCATTTAGGCATTCTTTTAGATGTAGGACTATCATCACTTGAAGAAGAATCATGATAAGAAGGTTCATTATCATCATGATCCCTATCACTTTGGCTAAGAGATGGATGGGGGGTGTTGCAAATATGTGCCTAATCAGTGTTGTCATTGATGTCAACATATTCTTGTTGCCATTGGTGTCAACTGTATTCTATCTTGCTGCCTGTCTAGAAGACTGGAATGCTGAGGATATTGAGAAAATTAGAGAAGATCAATGGATGCGGATCATATGGCAGTATAGAGGATTGTTTTAAGTAGCTCCAGCCAAGATCTGAGAGGTCTGCATGAAGATTTGAAGAAGCTATGGCCATCTGAGCAGAACTGGTTTCACAGTATTCAAAAGAGACAAAGTGATAGGAAAGTGGTCCGGATTGTTCCAGAAATGTAAAATAATGATCCGCGGTTCTGGAGGCACATTTGGGAAGTCAGTGTGTATCATCAATACAAGTGGTTCGTGTTTTGGAGGTCTACAAGCAATCTTTCTAGTTTGACAGTCATGGCAGATAGTGTTCTTGAGGTTCCAGAAAAAGATGCAAGTGATTCTGATGATTTGGAGGAGTGCAGATGTTTCTGTTGAATTCATTGTGCTTGTGGGAGTCTCTGGATCGTGTGATTGTTGTGTTGGAGGTTCGCATTGAAGTTTGAGTTTGTTGGTGAAGATTTCCTTCTTGGTGTTATTGTTCTTCCAGTCTTGGCCGACTGGATGATTCAAGTGTGTTGCAGATGTTCTAAGAGCAACTCTCTGGAGCGTGGCATGTTGTTGAAAGAAGATTCAAGTCTTAGCTATGATTGGCCGACAACTTAATGATTCAAAATTAAGTTAGATGTTTGGAGTGCCGACCTTGATGATCATTCCAAGGTTGATGAAGCGTATAAATACTTGTTGAAGAGTTGTTCAAAATCATCCTTGAGCAAAAATATTAATCCGAAGAAAGGATCAGAAGCAGAGTAAAAAAGAGGAGTAGAAGAACAAAAGCAGAGAAGAGTGAAGAGTTAGTGAAGAAGAGTTTGGAGGAAGAGTAGAAGTTTTATGAGCATTCAATGAAACTGAACCAGGCATGAAGTAGATGTTATTTCTCAGTTAATTCTTTCAGTGTGAAACTTAAATTTCTTGTAGGTAGTGAGCCTCTTTTTTGAGCAGTGAGCTCTGGGCAGTGAGCCCGAAGGCAAGTGCCTTCCTATTCCTTTTAAGTACTTTTAACAGGGTACGAATCTTGTGGGATAACACCCACCGTTGTTTTTGCCTTAATCGAGTTTCCACGTCAAAACTCTTGGTGTCAAATGTGTTGATTATGTTTCTCCTTATGTGATGTTGTTTCATGCTTTAATGTTTACATCATTAATCAATTTGCAAATTTTGAAAAGAAGATTAAAAGGAAGAAAATGTTAAATTTTGGGACAACCGATTCACCCCTCCTCTCAGTTGTCCAGTCTATTTCCAACAATTGGTATCAGAGCCGATTTCCTCTAAAAGAAACTTGACCACTTAAGGGGATCCAACATGTCAACCTACAAAAAGGATAGCCCAAGATTTGATGGAACAAATTACTCTATTTGGAAAAGTCGCATGGAGTGCCATTTGCAATGCGTGGGTGATGCTTATTGGTTGATAACTAAGGATAAGTATGATCCTCCAGAGAAACCTTCAACTCCAGATGAAGTAAAAAATGTTGAAAATAATCTTCGAGCCAAAGAAGCCTTGCTAAGTGCCCTGACTGATTCAGAAATGACAAATGTCTTTGGACTAAAAACTGCTCATGAAATCTGGAAGAAGTTGGAGAATCTTTATGAAAGCGATGAATATGTCAAATGTGCCAAGCTACAAAGTCTGAGAGGAAAATTTGAAAATCTGAGGATAAGTTCAAAGATGAAAACATCACAATCTAAATGCAAAAAATAAATGATCTTGTGTGTGGTATTAGGTGTGCTGGTGGGACTTTGGAAGAAGTGCTCAGATCTTTACCTGATTCATACAAACATAAGGTTGCTGCTATAGAGGAGATCATGACTGTCTCAAAAGTTACAAGAGATTAGCTGGTTGGCAAAATTTTAGCTTTTGAATTGAGTTTGGTGATTCTCTTCCTAAGTCTGAATCTGCATTCAAGGCAAGTGTTCATGGGAAACAAAGATATGATCTGGGTGAAAGCTCTTTAGGAAGATCAAACAGATTTGCTAAGACAAGGAGGGATCTTGAAGATGATGAAATTGAGTCTGCAGAACTTGAAGCTCTTATTGCCAAAAGAATGCTAAGAGGATCCGGCAAGTATGAAGGAAAGTTGCCATTAAAATGTTTTGCTTGTAATAAGATTGGTCATTTTGCCTCAAGATGTCCGGAGAGGTTTTCAAAACCAAACCCTAACAAATACAAAAGTCAGAAGAATTGCTACTATGTCTAAGAAGCTGGAGAAGAAGAGTCATAGATGAAGAATCTAATCATGGAGAAGGTGATTGGGTGTTCATTGTTATCAAAGAAGAAGATCCAGTGTCTACTGAATCTGCTAGTTGTACAAATGTGGAGAGTGTCTTGGCTACTCAAGTTGTTGAAAAGGATGAATGGGTGATTGATAGTGGATGTTCTCACCATATGACTGGAGATAAAAGTAAGTTTGTGTGCTTTGAAAAATATGATGGTGGATTTGTGAAGTTTGGAGACAACTCAGCTGGTAGAATCCATGGCAAATGATCCATCTCTTTTGATGGTAAGAATAACACAAATGATGTTCTATATGTGGAAGGATTGAAGCATAATCTTCTTAGTGTTGGATAATTGGTTGACAAAGGTTATGATCTTTGATTCAAGGATGGAAAATGCAGAATCTTGGAAAGCTCCGGAACTGAAATTGCTTTCAGTACTCAAACTAGAGGTAACATCTTTCACTTAAGTAGTTCCATTAAAAATTGTTTGATTGCTCATGTGGATCAAAGTTGGCTCTGGCATAGGAGAATGTGTCATGTAAATTTTGATAACATTGTCAAGATAAGTTCTACTCAAGATGTGAGAGATCTTTCTAAACTTGTGAAACCTGATAGCATGTGTAGAGAATGTCAAATGGGTAAATAGAGCAAAACTTCATTCAAGAGTAAAGAACAATCTTTAAGTGGATTGTTGGAACTTGTGCATACTAATCTTTGTGGTCCTCCCAGAATTAGGAGTGTACAAGGAGATAGATATTTTATGTTGCTAATTGATGATTACTCCCCGATGATGTGGGTAACCTTCTTGAAAGAAAAATCAGAAGCCCTTGACAAATTCAAAGTGTTCAAGGATATGGTGGAAAATGAGATTGGTGTGAAGATAAAGTGTTTGAGATCAGACAGAGGTGGAGAGTTTACCTCCAGAGAGTTTGATACATTCCGTGAGAAGCAAGGAATAAAAAGACAATTATCTGCCCCTAGGACTCCTCAGTAGAATGGAGTTATGGAAAGAAAGAACCAGACCATTCAAGAAGCTGCTAGGACCATGATGATGGAAGCAAATGTTCCACAAGTATTTTGGAGAGAAGCCGTGAGTACTGCTATCTACACTCTTAACTGGGTGCAAATCAAATGCAATTCTAGTAAGACTCCTTATGAACTATGGTTTTGTCATGCTCCTACTGTAAAGTATTTTAGAGTTTTTGGTAGTAAGTGCTATATCAAAAGAGATGAGGATTTAGGCAAGTTTGAAGCAAGAAGTGATGAAGGGATATTTCTGGGTTACTCTACTCAAAGAAAGGCATATCGGTGCTTTAACAAAAGATTAAAAAAAAATGTTGAAAGTGCAAATGTTAGAGTTAATGAGAGCAAAGAAGGTCATTCTAGGTCTTGTGGATATGAATCAGATGATCAAGATGAAAGTCAAAATCAAGGAAGACAAGTTCAAACTCAGACTCAGATTCAAATTAATCCAGAAATTTCAGCAACTCAAGAGGATAATGCAGAAGTTGAGGAACAAGTTCGAGAAATAGGAGCAAATCCCAAAACTCCCAGGTATGTAAGACTGAATCATCCTGAAGATCAGATCATAGAAGATAGAAACAAAGGTGTTCGAACTAGGAGTAGAATTGCTGAAGATCAAGAAGAGATTTGTTTGATTTCAAAGATTGAACCAAAATCAGTAAGTGAATCCTGCAATGATGAAAACTGGATAAAAGCAATGGAAGAAGAACTAATGCAAATTGAAAAGAATCACACTTGGGATCTTGTTTCTAGATCTAAGGACAAAAATGTGATTGGAACCAAATGGGTCTTTCGGAATAAACTAAATGAAGATGGTGAAGTTATAAGGAACAAAGCAAGGTTGGTATGCAAAGGATATTCTCAAGTGGAAGGAATTGATTTTGAAGAAACTTTTGCTCCGGTGGCAAGAATAGAAGCAGTCAGACTATTTCTTACATTTGCTACTTATAAGGATTTCAAGTTATATCAGATGGATGTCAAGTCAACATTTCTAAATGGAGAATTGGAAGAAGAAGTTTACATTGAGCAACTGGAAGGATTCCAGTTGTCTGATCATAAAGATATGGTCTGCAGATTGAGGAAAGCATTGTATGGACTCAAACAAGATCCAAGAGCTTGGTATGCAAGATTGGATAAGTATTTGCTAAAGCTAGGATACAAAAAGGCACTGCTGATAGTAATCTTTACTTCAAGATTGATCATGAACACATTTTGATTGTTGAGGTATTTGTTAATGATATCATTTTTGGTGGGAATGAGAGTATGTGCAAAACATTTGCTGATCAGATGCAAAGTGAATTTGAGATGTCCATGTTTGGTGAAATGAATTTCTTCTTAGGTCTACAAATCACTCAGTCAGATAAAGGTATCTTTATATCTCAATCTAAGTATGTGAGAGAATTACTGAAAAAGTTTGGGATGGAAGATTCAAAGCTAGTGGGTACACCTATGGTAACCGGATGTAAGTTAAGTAAATATGATGATTCCCTGAAGGCAAATCAGAAAAGGTATAGGTCAATGATTGGAGGACTGCTCTATCTGACTCAAACCCGACCTAATATCATAAATGCAATTGGACTTGTTGCTAGGTTTCAAACTGATCCTAGAGAATCCCATGTTGTGGCAGTCAAGAGAATTTTCAGATATCTCAAAGGGACAATTGATTATGGATTATGGTATCCAAAGGATAATGACTTCACTCTTCATGCATATACAGATGCTGATTGGGTAGGAGATGTGGATGACAGAAAAAGTACTAGTGGTGGTGCATTCTTCTTGGGTAGTAGATTGGTTTCTTGGCTGAGCAAAAAGCAGGAGGCAATATCCCTATCTACAGCAGAGGCAGAGTATATAGAAGCATCAAACAATTGTACTCAAGTTTTGTGGATGAAGCAAATGTTGAAGGACATCAGAATTGTGTTTGAGGAACCTGTCACAATCTTCTGTGATAATTCAAGTGCAATAAGCATCTCAAAGAATCCAGTGTTGCATTCAAAGACAAAGCACATATCCATCAAGTTTCATTTCTTGAGAGAGAAGGTAAATAAGAATGAAGTCAAGCTGGAGTTTGTGTCCTTAAAGGATCATATTGCGGATATTTTTACTAAGCCTCCTCCCAAGGATACTTTTGAGTATCTCAAAGAGAAGTTAGGGGTTATTACCCCTCCTGATCAGAATTAAGATGCACTAGAGTGCATCAGTCCGGTAAATTTCACAGTCATATCTTGTGATCCGGATTGATGTTAAGGAGGCACTACTCAGGGGGAGTAGTTCTGCATGCAATTTTTGAGTTTGGATTGAAACAAAGAAGAAGAAAAGAATGCAAATATGTGCCCTTTGCCATTGATGTCAAAGGGGGAGAGAAGTCATGTGAAAAACTGGTTGCTGATGAAAGGGGGAGCAGTAAAGATAGTGGTTGCTAAAGTGATAAGAGAAAGGGGAGAAGTTCTTGTCTTGATGGTTGAATCAATTTTTCACATCATATGTTGCCATCAATGACAAAGGGGGAGATTGTTGCAAATATGTGCCTAATTGGTGTTGTCATTGATGTCAACTTATTCTTGTTGCCATTGGTGTCAACTGTATTCTATCTTGCTACCTATCTAGAAGACTGGAATACTGAGGATATTGAGAAAATTAGTGAAGATCAATGGATGCGGATCATATGGAAGTATAGAGTATTGTTTTAAGTAGCTCTGACCAAGATCTGAGAGGTCCACATGAAGATTTGAAGAAGTTATGGCCATCTAAGCAGAACTGGTTTCGCAGTATTCAAAAGAGACAAAGTGATAGGAAAGTGGTCCAGATTGTTCCGAAAATGTAAAATAATGATCTACAATTCTGGAGGCACATTTGGGAAGTCAGTGTGTATCATCAATACAAGTGGTTCGTGGTTTGGAGGTCTGCAAACAATCTTTCTAGTTTGATAGTCATGGCAGATAGTGTTCTTGAGGTTCTGGATAAAGATGCAAGTGATTCTAATGATTTGGAGGAGTGTGGATGTTTCTGTTGAATTCATTGTGCTTGTGGGGGTCTCTGGATCGTGTGATTGCTATGTTGGAGGTTCGCATTGAAGTTTGAGTTTGTTGGTGAAAATTTCCTTCTTGGTGTTATTGTTCTTCTAGTCTTGGCCAACCGGATGATTCAAGTGTGTTGCAGATGTTCTAAGAGCAACTCTCTAGAGCGTGGCATGTTGTTGAAAGAAGATTCAAGTCTTAGCTATGATTGATTGATAGCTTAATGATTCACATTAAGTCAGATGTTTGGAATGTTGACCTTGATGATCATTCCAAGGTTGATGTAGCGTATAAATACTTGTTGAAGAGTTGTTGAAAATCATCCTTGAGCGAAAATATTAGTCTGAAGAAAGGATCAGAAGCAGAGCAGAAAAGAGGAGCAGAAGAACAAAAGTAGAGAAGAGTGAAGAGTTAGTGAAGAAGAGTTTGGAGGCAGAGCAGAAGTTTTATGAGCATTCAATGAAACTGAACCAGGCATGAAGTAGATGTTATTTCTCAGTTAATTCTTTCAGTGTTAAACTTAAACTTCTTGTAGGTAGTGAGCCTCTCTTTTAAGCAGTGAGCTTAAAGGCAAGTGCCTTCCCATTCCTTTTAAGTACTTTTAATAGGGTACAAATATTGTGGGCTAACACCCACCGTGGTTTTTCCCTTAACTAGGTTTCCACGTCAAAAATCTTGGTGTCAAATGTGTTGATTATGTTTCTGCTTATGTGATGTTGTTTCATGCTTTAATGTTTACATCATTAATCAATTTGCAAATTGTGAAAGAAGATTAAAAGGAAGAAAATGTTAAATTTTGAGACAACTGACTCACCCCCCCTCTCAGTTGTCTAGTCTATTTCCAACAAGGGGTTCAAAGGAGGATTCATAGAAGGAGGATCATCCTCAATAACACAAACATTCTTTGGAGAAGAATCATCACCAACTTTAGAACAATCATGTACCCCATTTTCAACAATGCATACATCTCTAGCAAGCTCAACTTTATTTGTAACAAGATTATAAACTCTATAAGCTTTAGATTGTTCATCATACCCAACAAAAATTTGAGAAGAAGATTCAGAATCTAACTTTTGTCTTCTTTGTTTAGGTGTATGAACAAAAGCAATAGAGCCAAAAATTCTTAAATCTTTAAGGTTGGGCTTTCTACTTGACCAAGCCTCTTCAGGGGTGATATCGCTTAAGGCTTTGGTTGGAGTTCTATTAATAATATAAGTAGCACAATACATAGCTTCAACCCAAAATTTATAATACATGTTTTTAGCATGTAACATGCATTTAGCCATTTCAACAATAGTTCTATGTTTCTTTCTGCTACACCATTTTGTTGAGGTGTATAGGGAATGGTTAGCTCATGCTTAATACCAAAGGACTTTAAGTAGCTAATGAAAGCATTATTCACATAATCAGTACCATTATCAATCCTTAAAATTTTAAGTTTAAAACCAGATTGCCTTTCAACAAATTTATGAAAACCAATAAAAGTATCAAGAACTTGATCTTTGCTTTTTAGAAAATAGATCCAAGTCCTTCTTGAATAATCATCAATAAAAGTAAGTGCATACCTTGATCCTTGGATGGATGTATTTTCCATGGGTCCCAAAAGGTCACTATGAACGAGGTGCAACTTATGTTTTTCCCTCCATGGTTGACCTTTAGGAAAGGGCCCCCTATGCATCTTACCACTCATGCATCCTGTGCATACAATTTTAGAAGGAACAATTCGAGCCAATCCGTCTACCATGTTATATTTTTGCATCAAGGCAATTTTATCAACATTGGTATGACCAAGTCTTTCATGCCAAATATTGAAATCAATGGTAGATAATAAAGAGTATTTAGAAGAAGCAAATTCATAGAATTTGAATAAAGTATCATTGTCTAATCTAGCATTAGCAATGACTTTGTCATTTTGATTTGGATCAATGACATAACACATATCTTTGTAGAACTCTATCCTGTAATCTTGACAGAGCTTAGCTACAGAAAGCAAATTTGTTTTCAATTCAGGAACATATAAAACATCATATAGCTTACCATTTAGAACATTCACATCTCCAACTGCTTCTACTTTACAACTATGATTATTTGCAAGTTGAAGAGGAATATTAGTATTATCAGGGTGCATTGATTGAAATACCTCTTTATGAGAAGTAACATGTTGAGATGCACTTGAATCAATAATCCACTCGAGTGGTTGAGAACCAAATAAGGCACAAGTAAAAGCACGCCTCGATTGATTATGTTGTGGAGGCTTATGATTTTGTTGATTATTGTGCCTATAATTTTGCTTCATATTAGCATTTGGCTTTTTGAAACAATCACTAGTCCAATGACCGTCTTTATTACAATAGTTACAATGAGGCTTCTTAGGAGTATTATTTTGTCGATTATTAGAAGGATTATTCTTTCAACTATCATAAGTATTGTTGTTATGATTTCTAGAACTATTGTTATTGTTATGAAATTTTGGATTGTAATTGTGATTTTTATTAGGTGTAGAGTTAGATTTATTATAATGTTTAGACATAAAAGCATGCTCATTATTTTTAATTGTACCAAACTGAATCAACTTAGCTTCTTCTTGCCTTAACAAATTTTGAAATATATCAAAAGATAATTGAGTAGCTAAAGTATGAATAGCTAATTGAGCATGAATATTTGTAATAAATTGTTGAAACGGTTTAGGTAAACATTTTTTAAGAATTGGTATGAATCAATCTAAGATTTTCAATCTTAACTCCTAAATTAGGCAATTGAGCATTAATACCATTAAATTTAAGAAGAAATTCATCCATGATTTTGAAATCTGTATACCTGAGATCTTTGAGTTGATCTTGAAGTTGAATCTTCCTAGATTCATTTGCACTGTCGTAAATATTTTTTAAAATCTCCCATACAGCATAGGCTTTTGCGCATGTCCCTATGTGAACATCATTTTTTGTTGTCCATCTGTCTTTCTCATCCTGGGTTGCACTAGCACCAGGGTCTGATTTTGGATTTGTAGCTACATCCAAAAGATGCTTAAATCGAAAAATAAAACTAATATGTTGTTTCCATGAATGATAATTAGTCGAAATTAGTTTGATTTTAGGAATTAAGGTAGACATTTTGCAAAATAATATCTATTTAGGAAAAAAAATTGCCTAATTACGGAAAGAAAAAACAATTTTTTTTAAAAAAAGACCTAATTAGATGAATAAAATGCAAATTAAAAAAAAAAAAACTAAAGAAAGGACAATTTTTTTTAAAAAAGTTACCTAATGCAATTTAAAAAAAAACTAATGAAAAGGCTAAAATTTTTATTAAAAAACTAAAAAAATTCTATTGTTTTAGAAAGGGACATATAAAACTTATTTAAAAAAATAAATTATATTAAACAACTATTATAATATAAAAAACAAATATAATAATAATAATAAAAATTGTTATATAATAATAAAACTTTCTAAAGAAAAATTTACTATTAATAAAAAATGAAAAAAGTTTTAAAAGGGGCACGATAGGTTAAAAGATTTAGATTGTTTTCTTTGTGTAGGGAGTGAGCGGGTGAATAAAGAGAGCAGGGGAGAATGGAGACGCATAATATGATGATGGTGAAAGGAGATGGGAGGCGCAAAAAAAACTTATATATTTTTTTAAAACTTTTAAATTTGTTTTAAAAATTTTTATTTAAAATATTTTTAATATAGTTTGTAAAAAAAATTATGAATGCTTTGAAAAAAAAAATTATTTAAACTTGCAAAATTAATACAAATTTTTGTGTAAAAAAATTATTATTTTTTAATAGAAAACCTTAGATAGATTAGATTTAAAAAAAAAGAGATTGTGCATGCAGAGAAGATATCATAGATTTTTTTTTAAAAAAATACAAGGTTAAACCCTCTTTTTTAAAAACACAATTGGAAAACAACTAGTTTAGGGGTTAGTATGAAATAAAATAGGGTTTAAAACCCATTTTTCTTGCACAGGAAAACAAAATCTTTAAATATTTTTTTGGTACATAATTTCTTTCTGCACAACAAATAAATTCTTCTTTCTTTGAGGCTCCTGTAAAAACAAAAATGAAGTCTCCAAGGTGTATGCTGCTCACAAAAAAATGGGTGAACCTTCAACAATATTCACTCACAGAAAGATTAGTAGTGCATGGCTCTGATACCATGTAAAGAAGATTAAAAGATAAAAAAAAACAAAAACTACTAATCAAACATGTGACGTAAATAAATAAATAATAAAAGTAATTTACCAGCACCAATGGAGACCAAGATTGTGAAGGGGGGAAAACAAAGAAACAAATGGCATGAAGCCTAATAAAGATTACATGTAATGAGAAGAATAAAAGAATCTGTAACTCCCATATGCCATCTTGCATAAGGTGTGTGCCACTTGTTTCCTCTTAAGGAGGAATCTATAGAAATAGATTATTCTTACAGGAGGAATAAAAAATAATACACCAAATAAAATATTAAAATACAAGTAAAGAATAATAATCTTCACTAAGTAAAGATTAATTTCTAATATAAACTCACTATCTAGCTTCTATTTTGCATCCTTGTTGCATATTGTATGACAATTCTATTAGTCTTGTGTAGCATCTTTGAGCTCTTAATGCAATTCTATCATCTTGACATCATATCTCTCAGAATCACTGGTTTGCTTTTGTTTATGCATTTCCAGTTATGTAGCTTATATTTTCTCTTATAAAGTTCTTGGGTTATTAATCTATTTCAAATTTCTAACATGGTATTAGAGCTTTTGTTTTGAGAATTCTGAGTTCATAGATTCCTAATTGAGAGTTTGGGCTTGTTCATGAGATCTTGTAAAATCCCATATGATCTTCGACCTAGAGAACCAGAAAGGGTTTATGAAGATCAAATAACCTCTTCATTTTGCATGTGTTTTGTGAGATCTGAGTGATTACAGCTATTTTGGTTATACTGATGCTATTTTTGACTGTTTCAACACATCTAGGAGGCTTGAGAAAGTCAAGATTAACTTTCATTTCATTCGATTTGGAGATCATGCGACCAAATTGCAAACCAGGGGTTTGAAGCTCAAATTTGGAGGTCAACTTTTGTTCAAAGTATTTTTCAGGACAAAAGGACCCTGCCATTGCATCTAGGAGGCTTAACAGATAAATTTTCATATATAATTTACCCAGTTTTGGTGTTGGAAGTCAGAAAGACAATTTTTGGTTCCCCAACACACCATCGGCCCCCCTTTGGGGATCGATCCCCCTTTATTAAGGCTCGTGGCCCTTTAAAGGGTTCGCAGACCTTCAAGGGAGCGAGTGTGGCCTTTGGCCCCTACCACCCCTATATATATTATAGAGCACTTTAAGTGCTATATTTCATTTGGGGCTTCGGCCCTATATAAGGGGATCGAGCCCTCTTTATTAAGGCTCACGGCCCTTTAAAGGGTCCACAGACCTTCAAGGGAGTAGGTGTGGCCTTTGGCCCTTGCCACCCCTCTATCTTTGGCCATTGGCCTTAAAAATCCTTTCAGCCTGCTAAATTTTTCATTCGACACTTTAAGGCCTGTAAACTTGTAGATCATTTTTTTTGTTGTGCCTTCAAATTTGACAAGGCCTCCAATTTTAGTGGTCGAATTGGTAATTTCACCAAATTTAGAGTTTTTAAAACAATTTCCTATACATAGCCCTGACTACCTTTGACTAGAGGAACTCTATTTTTAGCTTCAGCTAGCTACATCTGGCGATTTTCTAAACTTGGTGATAGTTTTGCCAAACTTGGCGACATTTGACTTTTGCAAAGCAGACCCCCTCTTCATTGGCAAGTTGGTTTTTAAAGGCAAACTTTGAAGGCTAATAACTTGAGCTCATGACCTCTGTTTTCAGTGCAATTTTTTTATTTGGGCTGATTTTTCACGCTCTATGTGCTAGTGCAAACAATTTGTAATTTTGGTGCCTGGTTTTTCCAGAAAATGCAGATTTTCACATGTGACATTGCACAATTCTCATTTTGAGAACTTCAGAGACTCATAACTTTCACATATGATTGTAGATCGATGCGATTCTTTTTTTAAAGTGCATGATTTTTTGAGTACATCGTAGTGGTGTTATTGGTTTCACTTGGTTTTATTCTAAGATTGTACTTTGAGCATATACTTATTTGTTGAGGATTTTGTAAAGCATTGAGATCAAATCCACTCAACGTTTCTTGCTAGTGGCAATTGTAATCGCAGTAAATATAAAGTGCCAAATCATATTTACCTAGGGGGTTTCTTTGATTGAGTGAAAAAGGGGGGTGTCTTGTGTGCTTTCTTTGAGTTTTTACATTCTTTTTTTTGCACAACTACAACAAGCAATCTTTTTTCTGCATTAAAATGGATCAAAATGCATTTCCAATACTCACGCCTTACAACTACTTTGATTGAAAATCTAAAATGACAATCTAACTTAAGAGGCATGTTGGTATGTGGCGACTAATCATGCAAGTACTGTACACAAGTTATGTATCCCTCTTTTTGCACGATCGGAGTCAATTGTTAATTTTTGTTAACTGACAAAAGAAAAATGACATTGCAAAACCCTAATTCTATAAGCTTCCAAAAAGCTTGTTATAAGCAGCTGGGATATATGGTACAATGATGTATTCGTGAGATTGTAATTTGTTTTGTACTGGATAATAAAATCATTGGATGGCTGAGTTTTTGTGGATGTAGCCCTTATTAGGTGAACCACGTTAAATTTCTGTGTTATTCCTCATTGTTATATTTGGGTTATTTAATCTGCATATAATTGTTAGTGTTTATTATTTAGATCTGACCTAATCCTAACAAGGCAAGAGTTGTTTAGAGTAACAATGGAGCTGAAAACTGAACCTACTGTAGATGCAGAAAAACCAAAATCGTTTAATAAGTGTGATGAAGCTTTTGGAACCTTTTGTATGTCTGTATCTCTAGATTTGCTTTTCCATATTGAATCTGTTTCTACACCAAATGATGTATGGACCACTTTGGAAAATCTTTTTGGTACACAAGATGAAATTAGAGGACATCTACTAAAGAATGAGCTCATAGGGTTAAGTCCTACCAGTTTTGATACTATTCAGAACTTCTTCACTAAGTTAAAGGCCATAATATTGTAGTTGAAATAGTGTGGGATTGAGAAGAAAGATTCTCAATTGATCTTAAGTATTCTTTCTAAGCTTGGTCTTAATTATTCTAGATTTGTTTCTACATTTCATGCCACAAAAGTGTCTTAGGAACCAATTATACAATTCCTTCTCTTGATGATTTTGTAAATGAACTCACAAAGGAGCAAGATAAATTGGTTCAAATGGGCACAATTAAGCCCTCTAAATCTCATGCCTTGGATGCAAATTAGGGCACTAAAGATTAGAAAGGGCCTGGTAAGAAAAATAAGAAACAATAGAATCAAGGAGAGAAGAAAAAAGATTAGAAATTGACTGCTACAAAAGCAGGTAATGATGCCTCTTCTTCCAAAAGCGATACTTGCCTAAGAAGGAGAAGGCAAAGTGTGCCTATTGTAAGAAACCTGGTCATGATGAACATAAGTGTCTTAAGAAGCAGATTGATCACCTAACACATTTGTTACCTATTCTCGCTCATCGACTCAAATAAGTAACTAATTGTTTAAGGTAGTCCTTGTAATTGATTATCGTCTTTTGTTTGTCAAGGGTCAATTTGTGTCACATTTTTGTTGGGTCAAACACATTATAGTTGTCTTTTGGGTGTTTTTTGTGTGTTGAGAGGTTTTTGAAGGTCCTGTTGATTCTTGGTTATCCAAAGATTACCTTAGCATTGTTTAAAAAGTCTTAAGAAGAGTTTTGAAATGTTCTATAGACTTTAAACTTATCCAAAGATACCCTATACCTTCCAAAAGGTTCTTTTTCCACATTGCATGCAATATTTAATGAGTCAAAGGTTCTTGAATAACCTTAGTATTGTCAAAAAGCGTGTGCATATGGGAGGGAAAACCTTTTTTTGTAAAAGGTTACTATTTTTGGTCATGGTTTTAGAGGCTAAACCTCATGGTTCATCGGGTTTAGGTTTTGAGTTGTTCGTTAGGTTTAGATTTTCCAAATTCTCTCTCTTTCTTTAGGGTTCTTGAGTCTCTTTTAGGTTTTCTAAGAGTGTTTGCAGATGAACCAAGCTTTCAAGCTTGAAGATACTTTGGTGAAGGCTATGACTATGTGAATGATTTGTAGTAAAGAGACTCAAGTAAAGTTTTCAAGAGGAAGACCAATGAGGTTGAAGGAGATTGTCTCATTTTGAAAACATGTGGGAGTCAAGTAAATCTGATCACAAGAAATTTTGGACAGTTTTTATGCAATCTTTATTGTGTTATCATCATGAAAACATTTGCTATGAAATGTTTGTAGTGTTTTCAAGGAAAATTTGTTTTTCTTTTATACCTTGTGATTGAAATATAATAGCCATGAAAGTCATCAAATGAGACTGTTGAACAATAAGCATGAAGGTTGCATGAATATTTCGAGAAGACTTGTTTAAGGTTTTATTCTTCAAAACCCTATTCAAAAGTTCTCAAATGGTTATAAAGTAGTAAAGAGAGTAAAGCATTTATAAAACTCTATCTTAAACCCTATCTACATAGTGAAGATAGAGATCTACATCTTGTTGTTAGATTTGAGCAAAGGAATGGAGCAAAACGATACATAGAGTAGTAAAAGGTTTTAGGAGATCTAGAAAACAGAGGATGAAGACTCCAAAAGGAGTTGGCTGAAGCTCGAGATAGAATGCAAAGAAACCCATACAGAGTGCAGATAGAGGCTTCAAGAAATGTAGACAGAGAATGATGACAAACACAGTGATGGAGTATTCGACATAAAATCTTGTACAGGGTAGACCCTTATGAAGTTTAAAGGGTTTCTTTAATAATAGTAGATGAAGGGACAATCACAACAAGGTCATTTAAACATCAAGGAACAGTGTAAAGACATGAAATAGCTTCCAACAGTGTTAAGACAGTAAGGAGTCTGTGGAATGTGGTCAAAGTCTACATATCTTAAAAAGACCTTGCATACCTAAATGGAAAATGCTACAAGCGAATAGATCCTGATCAAACCTTCATAGTGAGCATGAAGCAGAGACACAAAGTCTACTCGGTCATAAGGTCTAATAGAGATTTGAGAAAATAAAAGATAAAAAAATGTATCAGGAGCACAAATAGCAGAGCATTGTCCAACCATCTTTACAATTCTTGCTATTGTATACATTTACAAGAGTCATGCTAGAAGCTAAGATCAATGAGGGTTCTGACAGTCATTCTAGTCATCAAGAGGAACAGAGGCCTATGATGACAATGCAAAAGATCCAGGAATGCCATGTAGAGAGGCAGATGAAGTAAAAGAACGAGAGGTCTGTGAACCATAAATTGATCTATTGAAGGCCACACCCAAGGAAATGAGGGTTTTAACTATTATCACCAGTTCTATTGCATTCTAACCCTATTTGGAGGTGTCACAAGATGAGTTCAATTTGTGATAGGTCTGTTGAGGTTGTATATTGCTTCCAAATCTAGATAAATATTCAAAGGTTGCATATGCGTTTAGGGTCAATGCATGTAACCTTAATATCTAGACCAAATAGTTTAGGTCTGCAAATAAGATAAGATTTGATAGTCCTATGCAAGGCATGTTAACTATTTAAGCTTTCTAAAGCCCTGATTGAGTTAAGAGAAGGTTTCTATTCTAAACTCTCAAATAGTGAGTAATCTATATAGTCCTATAATGGCATAAAGGGTTTGCATCAAGTCATTGAGGTAGCCTCACTGTTTTTGCACATTAAGAGGAAAAATGATAGTGAATAATACAAAGGTTTGAAGCATATAGGGATCAAAACTGTTATGAGTTCCATCTAAACCCTAGGCTTTTATCTTTTAAAACATGAGATCAAAGCATATAGAGAGTTATAATGCAAAAATGGTAGTGTTAGCAGAGTTGTATCACTCTATGTAAGGGGTTAGGACTGAGACAAAGACATTTTTGACATCTAAATCTCTGATAAGAGTCATTAAAACACACCATCTCTTAGAGTTTAGAATCAAAAGACCATGACAAAGATGAAGCATCAAAGGGACAATGATCTAAATTAGACACCGGTCAAGCCTCTATTAAAAAGCTAGCATATTAGAGTCTCATTCAAGGGTATGACTGAGAAGTATGGGGTCATGGTGCTGAGTAGAGTGTAGACTACAAGGAGTCTTATGCTACTATAAAGGGATAGAGGGTTGAATGAGGTACCCTTAAGATGCAAATCCATTATGTAGAGATACAAATCCAGGAGCAAGAACTGCTAACACAAAGAATAGTCATCAGTATGAGGAACATAGATACAAATGCAAAGAAATAATGATCTTGAAGGGATAGTATGCAATGACCTTTTAACGTTATATGACAAGACAAAGGCATCTTGATTTTTGATAGAGGAATCACAAGACAATGGTGGCCATGTTAGGAAAACTTGCGAGTAGGATTGTTAGTCAATCATGCATTTGAGTATGCCAAGGGATTGGTAGACCCTTTATAGACCTAGGAGGACAAGCAAGAAAACACTCAGGTTGAAATACTCAGTGTATTTCAACCTGAGAATAGAAATATGAGAAATGGAGTTTCCCATCACTTTCAAAGGCTACAAACTGAATTCAAAGACACATGCTGGTAGTTTTAACCCTGAAGAAGACCCTACAGGGGTCATAAATGAAGTCAGGGGTGTTTCTAAGACATAAAGAGGTAGTTTTGAGCAGTTTGAAGACTCCTAAAGAGGCACAACTCTTTCCATATGCCCTATTGTTGTGCAAGGTAGAGATTAAAGAGGTTATGAGGTAGTTTGAGCAGTTTGAGAAGTTTTAAAGACATCATGGACAATTGGGAGAATCTTCCAAACATCTAGGGGAAATTCTAACACTTCCCAAGCATCAAGCAGCCTTTTGTGCAGTTGGAGCAAGTTTGTAGGAGATGGAAAAGGTCAACCATGACATGCAAGAAGCAATATCATATCAGGAGAGTTCTTGGGTGCCTAAAGGAGGTTTGACCCAGTTTTGGTCATTATTTTTCATCCTAGATTTGCTCTTATTGTCTCCCCATGTTGGGACGAGTATAGGAAAGGCTTAGGATAGTTTTTTTTTGTAGTTCTTTCATGTTTTGGAGCTCTAGAAGCCAAAAAAAAATATATTGTAACTCAGATTTTTACAGTCCAATACTGAAAAACCTTCATTTGTAACACTTTTTCAACCAAAGGATATAATTTTCAGACTTATATTGGTGTAAGAGATTGAATGTATTTCAATAAAATATTTAGATTTGTCTTCTCTATTTGATGTCTATGGTGTATGTGGTTAAAAAATGATGCATGTTTAGTTGTGTTTAATCAAAACCTTCAACATATCCAATTATCAAAATAGAAACACAGGTATTGTGATTATGTTGTTTAGTATGTTGTGAGCTATGAAAACATATATGCATCTGTTTAAGGTTGTGAGAATCATTATTTTCCTTCTAAAATAATAGATTATAGGCATCCTCCTTGCAATAAACAATTAACATAGGGCATAGAACTCAGAGTTGTGAAAAACCAATCATTTTTATTAAAGAAATGTGTGTCAAAAAGGCAAAATAAGTCATTATAGTTTTGGTGCATCACCTTTCTTGCTAGATTAGGTTCATTTTATGTCTTTTCCTCAATCTTTTTTCAGGAAATAACAGTAATTGGTCTAGTTTAGGTGATAAAATATAAGGGAACCAACCCTCTCTAGAGGTTCTTTTCCATTATAGGTGAGCAACAAACCTGAAAAAGTTCTCATGTTTCACTAGTAAGCTGAGTTATACAACTTAACTAGGGTGCATTATTCAATGATAATAGTTTTTGGCACACTCGGTGAGAGTGTTTGAACTATAAACAGTCACAAAACAGACCTATGCTTGTTGGTTTTGATATGTTTACCAGCAATATATGAGCGTTTTGAAGTATTTGAACATATCTGGTGACTCTAACATCTGATTTTGAAGAATCAAGTGCATGAACAATGTATGAGAAGGATACAAACTAGAGGAGGTTCATCTCCTTTTGAATATTTACAACTATCTCCACCTATGAGGAGAGGGAGAACATTGCAAAGGAACCCAACTTTCACAAGAAGACTCCAATCTACACCACCCTCAGGGATGGTATCTCCTCATACTCCAAGGAATCAAACACCTTTGCACCCTATGGCTCTACCCAGGAACCAAGTTTTTGTGCCATTTGATCAAGGCATCCCATTAAACTTGGCACAACATGATGACAGCTCTCAAAAGCATACCATTTTTCATAGGAGAGGACCAAACCATACCTATTGAACACATCAATGATGTGGCAAATCATTGATCTTGTTTCTCCCAACAATGAATATTTCAAGTTTTCTTTCAAGTTGACCTTCCAATTCATTAACAACATTGTAGAGTATGAAGCTTTGATATTAGGTTTAAATATTGCCCATAAACATGGTGTCAAATGCTTGAAGATCTATGGAGATCTAGAAATGATTATCTCACAAGAGGAACCTATGCAATGAACGATAATAGGTTGAAATATTATCACAACACTATTTCATATACCATGGAGATGCTTACAGTAATTGGTATTGAATGAATAGACATATTAGAAAACATTGTGATAGATGCTTTGGCTTTTGCGACATCTAAACTTGATTTTTTGCTAGTTTCCCCTCATTGGACTAATGTTGTGCCAAAGATGATCTATATTGGGAAGAAGTTGAAACCGACAGAAAAGCAAATGATGATAACATTATCAAAGGAACTTCAGAAAATGATTTTCTTAGTCATATGATGATTTGAAAGCATGTATGAAGGACTTGTTCTAGCACACTATCTATGTAGACTAATACAAAGCCCTTCTAGAAAAAGCAAAGACCAATCAACCAGACAATTGGCCCCTCAAGTGTACAAAGAGTTGATTAAATTGAAAGAGGGAGGTATTATCAGGTCAATTAGAAACTCCACATGGGTATCTAACCTTGACATGATGAGAAAGAAGAATAAAAACATAAGGCTTTGTGTAAATTTTAGAAGTTTGAGCACCAAGTCCCTTAAGGACAACTACTCTTTGCTAAGTATGGACCATTTGATGCAAAAGAGTGATGGTTTTGAGATAATGTCTATAATAGATGGATTCTTAGGATACAAGTAGGTGGTGGTCAAGGAGTCTAAGAAACATAAGACAATATTTAGAACTCCTCGGCGACACCTATGTTTAAATGTGAGGATGCCATTTGGGCTTAAAAATATAGGTGCCACATTTTAAAGGGCAATGAATGTTGCCTTTGCCAATTTAATAGACGAGATCATGGTGGTATACCAAAATGATCTTACTACATACTCAAAGGATAGAAGAGATCATTGCAAACACTTGGAGTTGATCTTCCAAAGTTGTTTAGAGTCTGGAATTTCTTTAAATCCTAAAAATATATATTCAGTGTGAAATAAGGTAAAATTCTGGAATACATTGTATGTAAAGATGGGGTGAAGATTTACCTTGAAAGAGTAAAAGCAATTAACCTCATCCCTTAGCCTAATACAGTAAAAGGTGTGTGTTCCTTCTTCAAACAAATCAACTTTGTTAGGAGGTTCATTACCAACTTTGTGGAGAAGACTAAGGCCATCTCCAAGATGTTAAAGAAGGGGTAATTATTTATTTGGATAAAGCAACCAATTGATGTGTTTGTAGATACCACAAAAGCACTCAAATAGGCACTAGTCTTGGCAAGTCTAGATTATTCAATGCCTTTCTAGTTTTTTTGCTTTGTTTCTTTCTATCCTATAGCTATTGTTCTGCTATAGAGAAATGTGGAAGGATACAGACAACTTATATAGCATTTTTCAACAAGTCATTACAAAATATAGGATTAAACTATTCAATCATGGAAACACATGCATACACTCTTGTCAAGGCTATTGAGAGTTTTAGAGCCTATATTGTAGGGCAAAAACTCATTGCATATGTACCACACACTTCTATGAAAGATATCTCAAGTCAAAAAGAATCTCTAAAAAAAAGGTCTAGGTGGATCAACAAGATCTAAGAATATGATATGGAAGAGTAGACAACAAAATTAGTCAGAGGCTAAGGCCTAGCCAGGCTCATGATATATGCAAAATTGGATGCAGTGGAGATCAATGATGTAAGTTCTAACCCTACACCTATCCCTTGTCTTTTAAGTGGTGAACCTTGGTATAAAGATGTGATATTCTACTTGGAGAACATGAATTGTCATCCTAAATTGACTAAGAATTAGCAAAGGACCCTAAAACTACAATCCCAACAATATATAAGTTGATACAAGGTGAGTTTATGTAGAGGAATCATGATGGATTTCTACCGAGGTGTCTATATTAGGAGCAATCTATAAGATTGATGGATGAGTATCACCAAGGGGTTTATGGTGGACACTACATGACAAAAACTATCAGGGTATGTGCATGGAAATGAGAGACCCAAAAGGGGTCAAAAGTGGCCATTTTTTTTTAAATCAACAAAAACTAATCTTGGATGAGAAATTGAAGATAGCTGTGCTCAAAATTTGAAGATGCAACAAGAACAATATTCATAATGCTCAAAATCTAGTTTCTAAACTACTATTTTTTTCAAAAGATAGTGGAGATTAAGAGATTCAAATAGGGGGAGCACACAAAGTTCTCCTATTTTTATTAGAAAAATATAACATAGTGTATGGTGTGCTCCCCCTAAAATATTGACTTTTTTTAAGTATTTCACAAATCACTTTTGTGGAAAATTAACTAACATCACATAGTTTATGCTTGATTTTTTTGCTAATTTTTTAATGAATATATAATTTTTTACAAATTTTCAAAGTGGACACATCTTGAAAAATGAAAATTTGAGCATGCTCCCCCCAATTTTTTTGAAAACTAAATGAAAATCAATTTTTTTAACGTATATAAAATGGAGTCTAGAATGTAAAAATATAATTTGTTTCAAATTTGGATGAACAGATACAAAATGACACCAAAAAACTATACATAGGTTTTCAAAAAAATGAAGACACTAATAAATTGAAGATCAAAACCTTAATGTATTTGAAATGTAGAAAAAATTACATGGTTATAAAGGTATGAGATAGATTGACATTATTGTGGCATCTTTCAGAAAAAATGTTATAAAATATGCAAACTTGATGGAGACAATGCTCAACATTTACATGTTTTTCATGTTTTAAGCAAAACACATCTTTGAAAACTTACATGCAAGCCCGACCCTTTAGATCAGATATCCAAACCAAATCCAAGCTTAAGGGTGGGCTTCTAAAGTAAGTTTAAATGAAATGCGTGTGTGTTATAACATGTATGCATTATAAATTCAAAAAAGAAAGCAATTTGTGTGTTCTAAGTCAAATATAACATGAGCACATTATAATGCGCTCGCGTTATGGCTCAAGATTTATGATCCATTCCGAGCCATAGTGTGAACACATTATAATGTGCTTATGTTATGATATATTTTGCTTCAAAATAGGTTGTGGCCACTTTTTAGTCTCCCATTTTGGTGCATACACCCATCGCACACAAAATTATTAAAGAAATATATTGGTGGCCAACATTATTCAAGGATGTGGCTAAGGTATTGAAGAAATGTGATGCTTGCCAAAGGTTCTCAAATAAGTTGAAATTTGTAGGTGCCCTTCCCCTCATGTCCATATCAGTTGAGGCTCCCTTTCAACAATGGGGCATTGATTTCATAGGCGAAATTATGGAGAAGTCAAACAATGGGTACAAATGGATTCTTGTGGCCATTGAATACTTTACCAAGTGGGTTGAGATGGTTCCCATTAGAAATACAACATCCATAGTGGTGGTTGACTTCTTGTTGAATAATGTGATTTCAAGGGTTGGTGTGCTTGTAAGGATAATTGCTGACAATGCAATGTGTTTTAGATCCCATGAGATTTTAGATTTGTGTTCTGAGTATGGGATCAATTTGACCTTCTCATCCCCTTATCAACCCCAAGGGTCAGGACAAATCTAGTAACAAGAGCCTTATGAAGATCAACAAGAGGACACTAGAGGAAAACAAGAAGAGATAGGATGATAAATTTAAGTTTGTTATTTGGGTAGGTCAAATCACATACAAAAAGGCTATTGGTAGGATTCTCTATGAATTAGTTTATGGAATAGAACCCAAGATTCCCATTAGCCTTGAGTTGCTGGTATACAAACTATTGCATGAGATTGAAGGGGAAGAAAATGAAGCAACCTACCAAAGAGAAAATGAACTCATAGGGTTAGATGAAAATAAAAAGGCTACACATAATAGGATTTTTTTATAGCAATATAATATGAAACACCTATTTAACAAGAAGGAAACTTGAGATGTTTCCAAGTGGGAGACCTAGTCCTTGTGTGGAATGCTAGATTAAAGGATAGAGGAAAGCATGGAAAGTTTGATGCTTTATGGATAAGGCCATATGAAGTTGTAGACAAATGTAACTAAGGTATTTATTTTACCTCGAGAGTTTAGATGGAGCTCTCATGGAGTTCTCGATTCATGGTCAACACCTCAAACACTTTTTATTTTGATAGGTGAGACATTCTGATGTTGTACATAATTTTTTCTTTATTGTGTTGTCCTTGTACAATTATGATCCTTGTTGATCATAGTGAAGTGTGTGTGCCATGTGTTGTCAATTTTGCCTCATTATTTTATTGGTTTTGCCATTGTCTTTCTCATGTAATATTGTTTTATGGTCTACTCTTAGAGATCATTCTTGGATTCTCACTATATCCACTTGCATGCATGTCCCCAACTAGAGCTGTTGTTGGCCTATGCCCAAATTCATGATTAAGTCTGGTACTTATGTTTATTGTGGTATCCTTTAAGTTGCCCAAAGTTTTCTAATAGGTCATATTGTCATGTTTGATCACCACAACTTATGTAAATGTGTTATCTCTCACTTGTACTGTTTCCTTGTGGGTTGTTTTGATGTCCCTACTTCCTTTTTAAGCATTTTGGTTCCATGTGTCATGTTCCAATATCCCTTGTAGCCATGTGGGAACTTCCAATCACTTGTTCTCACTTGTTGCTAGCACTATGTAAGGTTATAATCTTGTTATTCTCACCACAAAGTCAGTCTAATTTAGTGGCCTATCTTTGTTGTTTGTCATTGCTAGATGGTAAACTTTTCTTTATGTGGTGCTTCATCTTTGTGCCCCAACTACTTTATGATTATTAAAATAAAATTCAAGATGTTTGTCCAAGAATCTAACAATTTAACATTAATTTGTCAATCAAAAGTGTTTATTTCTACTTTAGTTTCTTAAATGATTGGACTTTGATTTTTTTTCCTTCTTAATTTCATTTGGTTCTTTCAAGAAATATTTTGCACTTTTATCTTTTTCCTCTTCTTCCCCAATATCAAATCTTTTGCACTTTTATCTTTTTATCTTTTTCCATTTTTAGTTGTTGCCTTGGCATATGCTCATATTGTTGGTTGTCCATTTTTCCCTTCAAAGTGGCTTTCTAGTGTAGTGGCACATGCATTCAACTCCTCCATTTGAGCCCTTTGTTCTCTTGTAATTATTGTCATACACAAACTTCCACAAACCCACAAAGATCAAACTGATCCAATACCAAAAATGATTTGTAAACTCTTAAACTTATAGAATTTAGGAATTACAAAAAAAATTTTTACATGCCATTTACTTAAAGCAAAAGCAGTTTGCTGAAGAGGTTTGAATATTATGAACATAAGCACAAATAAAGTTTGCAAAACAGTCTTGAAAACTCACACAACTAAACAAATTTTTATCCTAGAAAACTAGTTTTATGGTAGTGGTAATTGTCTTTCTATCTTTTTGATATTACTTCGGAAAGGATAGTACAACTAGTGGGTGCAACATTTTCTACCCTTTATTTTCTATCTATTTTCCTATAGTCAACAAACATATGAATTCTCTTATTGCTCCCTTACAATATTTTTTCAATCCTACAATGAATTTAAACACGAGTTTCAAACTCCTTTTATAGAATTTGTGGATACTACAATATTCTCCCAAGCACTCGAAGAATTCTTGCATAAGTTGGAAGTGAAATAACATATATTCATTTTCTTATTTTGAGTTGCATAGTTGGTGGTCACTACCACAATTGTGGCTCTACCCTGAACACTATTGCGATTGTAGCTCTGTCTTGGATACTACTATAGTTACATTGCCAACAAACACTATTAAAATCATGATCCAATTGTTTTACTCTACTTTCTAATCAATCCCATTCTGAATCCATCTTTTTGTTCATGTTTTGTTTACCAAATCCTTTTGAATAATTAATAATATCTACAATCTCTTAGATTTATTAAAAAATAAAAAAATTCTTAGTAAGGCAAATGTTATAGTGACATGTTTTGACATGAATTAATAATATTCACATTCTCTTAGATTTATAAATAAGTTCATAAATTGTTAGCCACTAATGCTTATTCAAATATGTACTATTATCTTACTCTACTTAAACATCTTCCACTTCAATGGTCAAATAGTAAATAGTAATTTTACACCTCATCCACAACTAAAAGTAAATATTTGTCCTACTTTTTTGACTGTTGAAGTGGATGTTTAAGAATAGGGGAGAAGACCCAATTGTCCAGCATGTTCCAATAGGTGTGATAGTATTTGTGTATTTAAGGCCCAATATTTTTAAAAGTTTAACACTAGTAGTTGTGACTTTAAGGTTGTTAGTGTTATTATAAGTGCTTATAATTTACTATAAGTACTTATAATTGAATGAAATGTGCTCATTAGATTTAAAAAACAATCAATCATGTGATGCTACATCAACCTACCAGCAAATCATTACTTAATGCACACCTACTGGTCCACCCTTTTTTTGGGGGAACTATTTAACTCCTCAATGAAAAGCGTGCTAATGTGGCATCGTATTTGATGATGTGGCCTTGAAACCTTAGTTATAAGTACGGGCCTTGCCATATAAGCTCCTCTAAAATTTTTGGAGTGATTCAAAATTGCCACGTATGATTTTGAGAGGCATGAAGTTAGGGTGCTCAACTATTGGATCCTCTCCCCTAACCATCTTTTTTAATGTTTTAAAAAATAATAAAGACAATATTCAATTAAAAGAAAAAAAAACGATCTCATCCGACATTTTAAAATAATATTAATTACTTAAAAAAAAATTAAACAGAACTGTCAACAAATATACCTCTGTGTTAGGACATTGTATCTATCCACATGTGCTACATTGAGAGACAACCTGATTTGTGTATACCCATTCTTTGCCAAGCAAATATGGAGGTTGTCTTTCTTGGTTTTCATGGTTATGGTGGATGATGTTTAAGTAGAGTGGGTTTTCATTAAGCAATATGGAGATTGCCTTTCTTAATTTTCATGACTATTATGGATGATATTTAAGTAGAGTGGGTTTTCATTGGGAGAAGATCTTTTTCTTGGTTTTCATGGCTATTGTGGATGATGAATTCTAGTGATGTTTTAATGGAACACTCTGGTGGGGATTTTTTTCTGAATGAACTCTGGTTATGTTTTAATGGAACACTGTGGTGGGCGTATTCAAACTCTTTAAGGACAAGAAGAAGAAGAACTATTTTGTTGGAGAAAATGTGAAACGCGATTCGAAATGCAGAGAGCAATGGACTGAATGGTGATCATGGGATTGACACCCAATGCAGTAGGGAAAACGCTGGCATCGCTCACAAACAGGCCCTCCATTTCCCAACTCTCCCCCTTTTCATCCACACAAGAATTGGAGGGATGCATTCCCATTCTGCAACTCCCCATCTGATGTGCAGATATCACAGGGCAAGACCCACCATTCTCCTTCAAATACCTTCGAATTTCCATCTCCATATCTGCACTTCTGTCCACTTTCAGCACCCGCCCATAGCTGTGATGAGTTCCGACCTCGGTTGCCCCTGCAGCGATGAGAATTCGGAGAGCTCTCTCCAAACCCTCGTCCATATTTCTCTTGTCGGACGAATCCCTAATTTTATAATCCACCTCTAGTGACCGCTTCACGGTGCCGCTTCCCCTGTCTCGAGTTAATGCGAACAAATGTGCAGTCCGCTGGTATTTCTTCATTCTCTCTTTCATGTCGGCCCCGGAAATCCATGGCATGATGGAGGCAAAGCAGCCGGGGCCCAAGGCGGGGGTTTGAACAATCGTGCCATAACATTTGCAGTTCTGTTTACACATGGCCGAAATTATGCAGCCCTCAGAGGACCGACCAGGTGGGTCTTCTTGCCGTGGGAAATAACCCCACGCCATTCTCACTGGATGAAGATGAAGATTTTTGCCAATTTGGGGGTTTTCCAGCCCACTGGAGAGAAGAAGTGAGGGAGTCATGAGTGACCCACAGGCCACTATAGTGGCTTTGGCTTCCACCCAAATGTGGTTGGGACCCGCCCGGCAGAGCACACCAGTGGCTCTCTTTTCCTTGTCGGTGGGGTCCATACTTCCGCTCACTGTAAACTGCCGGCACGTTGTAGTGGTACAGGTGATACGGGTGGCTTCACACCCTGTCAGAATTCGAGCACCTGCTGCAACGGCATCTACCAGCCAGGTATCAGATGTACCCTTTTTCTCGCCCAGCCGGCAGCCAAAGCAACAGGATGACCCACATGCATGGCCTGGTGTGGCATTCATGGAAACATCAGTTACTTCATATCCTAGAGCCCCACATCCTTTTCTGAGTACCCTGTTCTGAAAACTCTCTGATCCCCATTCACTGTTCACTCCTGCCCTTTCCCATACCTCATTCATTGCAAATTGGTACTCTTGGGTCTGAAACAGAGATAAACCCTCTTCTTCTGCCCATTCTTTGAGTACATGATCTGGCGTCCGAATACATGCAGACCAATTGATGGCTGAGCCGCCTCCAACGGTGGCCCCTGCCAGAATGCTGACCTTGGCGTCTGGAGTGGCGAGTAGTCCTCCTCTGGCATACATTTGATCCATAGATGGTCCTTCCAGTAATGACAGATCTCCTGCCGCAAAGTATTTTCCTTTTTCTATCACTAATACTCTGTGCCCTGCAGCTGCCAATTTCCCTGCCGCCACGCCTCCTCCGGCCCCTGATCCCACCACCACACAGTCACATTTCACCTTCCATATCTCTGATCTCTCCTCGCCTTCTGTGTTTGTTTCAAATGGAAATCCTGCCTCCATAAGGAAGCTTTCAAGGCGCCCTGAGGTTTCTGAAGATGCATCAATTATCCCCTGTTCCAAAGCTCTCTTCTCCACCTGTGGTATGTATGGCGGAGAATAGTCTATTGCTTTCCATGATGGATTCCAACCACTTTCGTCTGCCTGCACCCACCATTTGACTCACTTGTCAATCACAAAATCATATACCTAATAGTTGGTATGAGTCTTCTACAGTCCATTAAGTTATGAATGTGTGTCAATTACAAAATTATATAATAATTAGTATGAATATTCCACAATCTATGAAGTTACGAATGTGTGTTTCTAGATTTAATTGTGTATCTTTTTCCATCATGAGTTTTTGTCATGATGGAAAAAGATACACTGTTAAATCTAAAAGCATCCATTTTACTATAATTGACATGAGTTTTCCACAGTCCATGAAGTTATGAATGCTTGTTTTTGGATTTAACCGTGTATCTTTTTCCATAATGAGTTTTTGTCATGATGGAAAAAGATACACTGTCAAATCTAAAAGCACCCATTTTACAATAATTGACATGAGTTTTCCACAGTTCATGAAATTATGAATGCGTGTTTTTGGATTTAACTGTTTTTTCCATCATAAGTTTTTGTCATGATGGAAAAAGATACACTGTTAAATCTAAAAGCACCCATTTTACAATAATTGACATGAGTTTTCCACAGTCCATGAAGTTATGAATGCCTGTTTGTGGATTTAACTGTGTATCTTTTTCCATCATAAGTTTTTGTCCCATGGAAAAAGATACACAGTTAAATCCAAAAGCTATCTTTTTCCATCATAAGTTTTCGTCATGATGGAAAAAGATACACTGTTAAATCTAAAAGCACCCATTTTACAATAATTGACACGCTTTTGGATTTAACTGTATATCTTTTTCCATCATAAGTTTTCGTCATGATGGAAAAAGATACACTGTTAAATCTAAAAGCACCCATTTTACAATAATTGACATGAGTTTTCCACAGCCTATGAAATTATGAATCCATGTTTTTGGATTTAACTGTGTATCTTTTCCATCATAAATTTTTGTCCCATGGAAAAAGATACACAGTTAAATCCAAAAGCACGCATTCATAAATGAGATCATATAATTCTTTGTCCTCTGGTTTTTTAAACTAAGAATAAACAGGCTCAGTTTCTCTGCTATTTTGAAAATTTATTACCCTCGAGTAAAACGAATAGAGACAAAGCGTCTTAAAAGTTTTGAAAATGAGTTGGAAAAGTGGGTCGAAAATGGAGGCCGTGCCTAGCGACCATTGAAGCACTATTTTCTCTCTCACGTCGAGTGGAATTGCAGCGAAGTTTTGCAGGTGGAAGAAAGGCGATGCTTTTGAAAGGCTCGCTCTCCCACACAAAAGCAGCGTTCCGAGGCGAGTGTACAAGCATAGCAGCACCAGTCTCACCATCAGCACTGCTACTCTTGGGCAATGCTTCGCTATCATCCCCGCCATCTGCAACATAACAATCAAACGTCTTAGTTCTGTGGAGCCGACTCCAAAACTGTCAATCATAAATCAAACTCAGAATCAACTAAAATTTCAAATCAGGAGTTTAACCAAGAATGCATTTTTAAAAACTAGAAATCCATTCAAGAAGTGATTTTAAGAAAGGGATTATGTTGGGCCTTCAGATCTATTTTCTATTTTGAGACAGTGGGAGGTTCTAAAAATGACCCAAAAATTGTTTTGAAGACATTGAATTTCTAGAGTTCATAATGTTAGATAATGAATGTTTTTGGATTTAACTGTGTCAATTTTTTTTCATCAACACTCCATATCTATCATTAGGATATAAAGAGCAAGAGATGAAAAAAGTTTGATCATCAAGATATAGAAAGCAAGAGAAGAGAAAAAGAAAAGTTTGATTGTTGATGAAAAAGTTTGACACAATTAAATCCAGAAACATCCATTATCTAACAAAAATTTGCTACATAATAAATTAAAATCTTATAAAGTAATTACGACTATTTATTTAAATTTGTTGTTTAACTTTTAGTAGTATTAAGTATTGCAGATGGTTTAGAATCTTCTTTTATAATGGTGGAGCTGCTACAATTGAGCAATGGAAAATAACTGCCCACCATAAACAGCTGGCACGACTATTTATTTAAATTTGTTGTTTAACTTTTAGTAGTATTTAAGTATTACAGATGGTTTAGAATCTTCTTTTATAATGGTGGAGCTGCTACAATTGAGCAATGGAAAATAACCGCCCACCATAAACAGCCGGCACATTGTGATGCCAACCGTTTACGGAGTTCTGACCCTAGTTCATGCCGACTGTTCTGGTCGATCTATTAAGCCTTGCTCCTCAACCTATTCAATGTGATTCTTTGTGTGTTTTACAAAGTTCTAACCCTAGTTCATGCTGACTGTTCTGGTCGATCTATTAAGCCTTGCTCCCTCAACCTATTCAACGTGGTTCTTTCTATCTCTCGACCTTTCCGACCATTCAATAGATTGGATTTCGACCAGCCGACTGTTTTGCAATGTGTCGACTGGTTAAGCTTTACTAAAAATAACATAATGGTCTCATACTATTGTTTATCTAAATTTACTTTTAGCACTAGTCTCCCCTAAATTTTTAATTAATTATGAAGAATAATTTGAAATCTTCTTACATAATAGTAGAGGTGCTATAGTTTAAGGATTGAAAATAAGCTGTAGAAAATAAGGAGCTAAAATCATTTATAATACTTTTGAATTTAACTCTAAGTTTTTACATCAATGTTTTGGATCATACTTGAAACTAGAAAAAAAATAATAAGTATTGACTGCGATGCAAATAATCTTATACAATCAAATCAAAATACACTAAAAAATAATTAGAAAATTTGTTTAAAAAATAATAGTAAGAACATGAAATAAACACTCAGACAAATAAAATCGCCTAAAAGTGGCTCAAATGACTCTTGTATGGGACGGTGTACATGCACTCCAAGCTCTTGGGAATGAATCAACACCCTACCCTATTCATACTTAGTGAAGGCCAGAAAAATAAATCTAAAATGTACTGCTTGGCGAACCAGTCAGCCAAAAGTCCAAACGATCTTATGGATGATCTCCATCCCAAAAAAAAACTCTCCAAACGAAAACTTGACAAGAAACCTCACATTAATGTCATCACTTACATAGTCAGGACCTCCAAACTGAGATCCTGAAATGCTTTTAAAATCATGGACGTCCTCTGCCTTTGAGTCTCCATAGCAATGGAGAGCAGGTGTGAAGGTGTCACATAATGCTGCAAGAGACTCCATTTCTGCAGAGGAGAAGCCATGGGGATAAGCTTCTCTCCCACCCCTTAGTAGAGGATGCGAACTATTTCTTCCTTCCATGCTCATCATAACCAATGCTTTACTCCCATTACCTATTTATTCTACTTCAGAGCCCACAAACATAAATCTGTAGGATTCTACAAACGCACACAGGATTGCTTCTCCTTCCTATTTACTTGCAGTGATGTCTATCCTTTCTCTTGTAAAAAAAAAATTATAAGTTGAGGTGGTTATGACCTTTGTGCCAATTAGTTGTTTTCAATGATTGGACTTCTCGAATCTATTGGTAAGAAGCCGGCTTTCCCCTATGGTAATCAAGGAAAACGTCGTCAAAGGAAAACCTGTTGCGTATTTGGAGACCCGAGAACATTTATCAATGATGGGTTGGTGAGCAGAAAGACAGATTGAATCCAATCCCTCCAATCCATGCAACAATCTCATCGCTGTGTTCAGCAATATTTTCCAAACGTACCAAAGGTAGGTGATGTAACGTTGACACTTCACTCACGCCATTGCAGTTTTTAACTAAGTTCTTTTCTCACCAATCCTTGCCCATAAATTTATTTTTGCAACAAACCAGATTACTTTTATAATGATGTTGGTTTGGATTTGTTGGTTTGAATTTTTACATATTTCTCTTGTAATGTTGAAATTTCCATACCCATTCCAATTCTTTTACATATTTCACTGTAATGTTGTAATATGCATACCCATGCCAATTCCATTTAGTTTGGAATGTCTTCATATACAAGTGATATACTTTTGCATTAAGTTTGACTCATGATGATGAGCTTGTTCCACATTTATTTATATATGTCTTCATATACAAGTGGTATACTTTTGCATTAAGTTTGACTCATGATGATGAGATGTATATTTACTTGTTCCACATTTATTTATTTATGTCTATATATGTCTTCATATACAAGTGGTATACTTTTGCATTAAGTTTGACTCATGATGAGATGTATATTTACTTGTTCCACATTTATTTATATATGTTTATATAAGTCTTCATTTACAAGTGGTACACCTTTTTTGCATTAAGTTTGATTGGGTCATGATGGGATGTATATTTTTACTTGTTCCACATTTATTTATATATGTTTCCATACATTTAGACTTATTTCTTCCTTATTATCCACACACTGTAAATGAGTGCTTCAGGATTAAACCGTGTTATAGTTTTTCCCTCACACAATTTAATCTTGAAGCACTCATTTACAATATTATGGACTGTGGAAATATGATGTCTATTATCCACACACTCCTATATATTCACTATCACTACTTATTTATTGCATGTCTACATTTGAACTCATGTCTACATATTCGTTCATTGCTTTGAAACTAGAACTTTTTTTTTTTTAATCCTGAGTCAATCTCGAGCACCTCAGGATCAATTTTGAGTCGCTCCAAAGTATTTCATTGATGCCAAAGTATTTCAAGCAGCTCCTAAATATCACCCAGGAACTATGAAAGATGTGGCAAGCCAATTTATGATACTTTTATGGCGTGGCATGACTCTAGAGATATAGAAGGATTATAATACCTCGTTTTGGAGTATATTCAACACATGGGAGATATCAAATGTCCAAACAACAATAAGAGTAACTATAAACTTTTTTTAATTTAGAAAATAGTTTACAAATATAGCTTGCAAGAGTAGCTAATTACAAAGATATTCAAAGATTGAACAACTGTAACAAAAATTCAAAAAGGACTACTACTAAGAGTAACCCATCCACACTATTCAACGATAAACCTAGCTATCAAGATATATCATCATTTAAATAATTATGCAATTCCACAAGATATATCATCATATAGATAGTTATACAATTCCACCAAAATAAAGGATCAGTTTGCAATAACAACCAAATAAAAATACCATAACAAGAACAACAAATATAAAATATATAGCTCCTTTTATTAAGAATTATTCCCACCACCCTTCTTATCCAACTTGTCTAGGAAAGAATCAACACCTTTTTCTAAAGACTTAACTCTAAAATCCACAATCTTGAACCAAGACTCAGGGAACATCTTAATAGGAACGACTGATAAAGGGGAGATATCCATATCAGAATCACTAGCAAAAGAAGGCCCAAGAGAATTATGTGCATCAAATTGCCTAGAAACATCTCAAACATTTTTTCCTATATCATAAATGACAGAAGCATCTAAAGCACGGGGCTTGATAAAAGAATCACCTCCACTAGGATCAACACCGCTAAAATGAGTAACATCATCATTTGCACCACAATATGATAATTAGAACTACCTTCAAAAACATGAACAAAATAATCCACATGAAGAGCACCAAACTCAAAAGAGTACTATGAAGAGGCACCAACCACCACGATATCCTTTTGAATTAGCCAACCAACATGATCATAAACCAAATCATTAGGACCACCATAGGGGATGTGCATGGAAATGGGGGACCAAAAGGGGGTCAAAAGTGGCCACTTTTTTCTGAAATCAGAAAAAACTGATCTTGCATGAGAAATTGCAGATAGCCACGCTCAAAATTAGAAGATGTGATAAGAACAAGTTTTGCAGTGCTCCGAGTCTAGTTTCAAAACTACTATTTTTTTCTAAAAATGGTGGAGATTAAGAGGTTCAAATAGGGGGAGCACACAAAGTGCTCTTGTTTTGGTCAGAAAAATATAACATAGTGTCTGGTGTTCTCCCCCTAAAATGTTGATTTTTTTAAAGTATTAGACAAATAACAACAGTAAAAAATTAGCTAACACCATGTAGTTTATGCTTGTTTTTTCTGTTAATTTTTTTTATGAATATATGAATTTTTTATGAATTTTCAAAGTGGACACACCTGAAAAATGAAAATTTGAGTGTGCTCCCCCCAAATTTTCTGAAAACTTATCAAAAATAAAAAAATTCAATGTGTATAGAATTGAGTCTAGAATCTAAAAATGTAATTTGTTTCAAATTTTGATAAACATGTAAAAAATGACACCAAAAATACTATACATAGGTTTTCTGGAAAAAAAAGAACACATTAGCAAAAGAACTTGAAGATGGAAACCTTAATGTTATCAATTTTTTGAAAAAAATACATGATTAGAAAGCTAATAAAAACTTGAAGTCATCCTGGCATTTTTTCGTATTAACATTGAAAAATGTGTAAACCATAGGGGAGCACACATGATATTTGGTCAAAATTTCTAACTTTTGTGAAAAAAACATCGTTGGCATCCAAAAGCTACCTCCAACCCTTAGGGTTGGAATTTCTCAAAGCAGGCAAAAACACGAGCGTGTTATAAAATAGTTAAAATGAATTTTATACATATATATATCTCTCTCCCTCTATCTTGTTTTCTTTATGGACTCTCTCTCTCTCTCTCTCTCTCTCTCTCTCTCTCTCTCGTATCATTCATCTTCATCTCTTTGTGTCCATTTGACTTCTTTTCCACCTCCCCCCCTCTCTTTTTCACCTCTTAACCCTAGCTTTCCTAGTTTTCCTTTTCCTTTAGATCCCAACAATTTTTCCCTATTTTACTATTTTCCACCTCTCCTTTCATCATTATTCCCATCCAATTAACTTTCATTTTATCTTGTTTCCATTTCATTCTCCCAATTTATATCCTCATCCCTCTTTGCATGTCCTAGTTTTCTTGTTTCCATTTCCTTTGTTGATAAGGGAGAGGCAGGGGAGGGGGAGGGAGAGGGAGGCGAGAGAGAGGCGAGAGATAGGGATATATATATATATATATATATATATATATATATATATATATATATATATATATATATATATATATATATATATATATATAGAGAGAGAGAGAGAGAGAGAGAGAGAGATGTTCAGAGACATTGGGAGAGAGATTGAGAGGTAGAGGGAAAATAAAGATAGGGAGATAGAGGTTTAGGGTTTATGGGTATTATTTAGGGTTGAGAGAGAGAGAGAGAGAGGTTTAGGGTTTAGGGGTTAGGGTTTAGGGAGAGAGGACCTATAGGGAGAGATATAGGAGACTGAGGGGAGAGATAGGGAGATAGAGAGTGAGGGACATGTCCAGAGACATAGGGAGAGAGATTGAGAGGTAGCTCAGGATGATAGAGATAGGGAGATAGGGGAGAGATAGGGAGATATAGGTTTAGGTTTCTTGGATTTATGGTTTATGGTTTAGGGGTTTGGGTTTAGGGGCATTATTTAGGGTTTACGGTTTATGGGTTTAGGGTTGCTCGGGCTTAGGGTTTAGGGGTTAGGGGTTAAGGTTTAGGGGCATTATTTATGGTTTAGGGGTTTAGGGTTTAGGGTTTAGAGGTTTGATGCAGAGCATCCACCAAAAACCCTAACATACAATTATTAATGTATGTTTATGCATGCATACAAATCTGATTGTATATACTTTTGCCTCCCTTTGCCTATCGGCAAAATATCCACCCGTCAGATACATACATACAAACATTTACCGGCCAAACCCGCGATCCCTTTGTATCTGTCTCTTCCGTTACACAGGACATGCAAATGCTGACCTGTCGGCGCCGGTCACCTTCACTCTCACTGTCGGTCGACTTTTGTATCTAGCGCTTGTATCTGCGCATTGTATATTCTCCACATACAACCGATACATACAAATCAAAATATACAACCACCGAATATTCCTCCAGATATGCCCTCAATGTATGTTTGACTGGCGTTGACTTCTTTGTATCTGCGGAATGTATGTTCAAACATACAACCAAATATACAACACTGAATATGCATTCATTGAATATCCTTTGGAATATTCCTTCCGCGATCCGCTGACCATTGACCTTCCCTTGTATCACCCGAATGTATATTTGAAATATACATTCGCTATATACAAACCATAAAACGCATTTGGTGTATACACAGAAACATGCAAATGCAATATACTCAGAACTTGTATGACCCAATATACAATTGCGATATACACAGAGATTGTATATCGACACCTTACCAAATCCACAACTTACAAACCCGATATGCAAATGACGGATACACACGAAATGACCCTCGGATGCAAAAGCGATATACACATCAGTTGTCCCCAACAAACAAAAGCGATATACACAAGAATTGTATATCCAAACTGTTTCACCTTTGTACCTTCGAAACATGCATTTCTAACATGTTTTAACACCTGAACCGGTTAGCGATATATGTACAGATACAAATGCAGTATACACACAGACTATATGTCACATACAAACACTGTATATACATCAAATGTACATTTTGACAAAACCCTCAAAACTTCACAAATTTCACACAGAAAATACTGCGATCGAGCTGAACCATTTCCTAGGCAACTTTAACTTAGAATTTAACCTTCAAACCCTAGCACATGAGGATGCTAGGATAAATCATAGCATGCTATAAATCGATCCCACAAACATGAAATGCATAAATAGAAACACGGAAATGCAAACTAAACTAATGTACATGTCCATTCCACCGATTCAGAGAATCAACTGGTGGAATGGATGAATGAATCCATTTCGCCTGCAAAATCAAAATCGACTACACAGATAGATCAAAAATCAGACAAATGAAACAACGGGATCTTCTTTATTTCAATAATAGAAATGCATACCACAGCCCCACTATAACACAATACTCAGTCTGATCTCCAAAACACAATATCTCTTTGTTTCTCCTATGCAACAGTATATATCCAACAAACTGAGCTAGGGCAAATATATCTACTCCTCACGAGTAGTACAGAGTTGATTCCAAGCGGCTGGGAGAGGACAGCTAGCATAACAAACTTCTAACTAACTTGCACATAAACCTAGATTGACTAAAAACATAAGAATTGGTCACATGGACCTTATTACATCACAAAGTCAAAACATACTCTAATTAGACTTATTCTTTATTTCGAGGGGGTGCTCCTGCACTAGGGTTAGGGGTTAAGGTTTAGGGGTTTAGGGTTTAGGGTTTAGAGAGAGAGGACTAATAGGGATAGATAGAGGAGACAGAGGGGAGAGATAGGGAGATAGAGAGTGAGGGACATGTATAGAGACATAGGGAGAGAGATTGAGAGGTAGAGGGATGATAGAGATAGGGAGATAGGGGAGAGATAGGGAGATAGAGGTTTAGGGTTGCTTGGGTTTAGGGTTTAGGGGCTAGGGGTTAGGGTTTAGGGGCATTATTTAGGGTTTAGGGTTTAAGGTTTAGGGTTGCTCAGGTTTAGGGTTTAGGGGCATTATTTAGGGTTGCTCGGGTTTAGGGTTTAGGGGTTAAGGGTTAGGGTTTAGTGGTTTAGGGTTTAGGGTTTAGAGAGAGAGGATTGATAGGGAGAGATAGAGGAGACAATAGGGAGAGATATGGAGATAAAGAGTGAAGGACGTGTCCAGAGACATAGGGAGAGAGATTGACAGGTAGAGGGATGATAGAGATAGGGAGATAGGGAGATAGAGGTTTAGGGTTGCTTGGGTTTAGGGTTTAAGGGTTAGGGGTTAGGGTTTAGGGACATTATTTAGGGTTTAGGGTTTAGGAGTTTATGGTTGCTTTGGTTTAGGGTTTACAAGTTAGGGTTTAGGGGTTTAGGGTTTATGGCTTAGAGAGAGGAGACAAAGGGGAGAGATAGGGAGATAGAGAGTGAGGGACATGTCTAGAGACATAGGGAGAGAGATTAAGAGGTAGAGGGATGATAGAGATAGGAAGATAGGGGAGAGATAGGGAGATACAGGTTTAGGGCTGCTTGTGTTTATGGTTTAGGGGTTATGGGTTTGGGTTTAGGAGAATTTTTTAGGGTTTAGGTTTTAGGGGTTGGGTAAGTGCAAGAATATGGGGGGCCAAAAAGGGGTCTTAAGTGGCCATTTTTTTCTAAAATGAAGAAATGTTGGCCTTGGATGAGAAATTGAGCATAGTTACACTCAAAATTTTAAGATGCAACAAAAATAATGTTCGTAGTGCTCTGCGTCTACTTTCTAAACTACTAATTTTTTTTAAAAATGGTATAGATTAAGGGGTTCAAAAGAGGGAGCCACATAAATTAGTGTTGTTTCTGTCAAAAAAACATAACATAGCATGTTTTGTGGCTCCCTCAAAAAGTTAACTTTTTTTTGGTATTTTTAAAATTGCTTTAGTGAGAAATTAGCTAACAACATGTAGTTTATGCCCGATTTTTCTGATAATTTTTTAATGAATATTTGATTTTTTACTAATTTTCAAAGTGGACACATCCTGAAAAATAAAATTTTGACTGTGCTACCCCTATAAATTTTGAAAACTAATTGAAAATCAATTTTTTTTAATATGTGTAGAATGGAGTCTAGTTTCTAAAAATGTAATTTTTTTGAAATTTTAATGAACGATTAATTTACAATGAAAAAAGGACCAAACATTGGTTTTTGCCCAAAAACAGACACACAAACAAAAGAAATTAAAGATGAAAGGCTTATCATTGTCAAAATGTGAAAAAATTTACATCGTTAAATAGTTAAGAGAAAGCCTAACATTACCCAGGGGTTCGATTTGTTTGACCTTGAAACACATGCAAATCTGAGGGTTAGCATGAACAAAATTATGTGAAATCCTGTAGAATATGCAAAAACATGTCTTTTGACATTGGGAAGGCACTCCAAGCCTTTGGGTTGGAAATCAAAAGCAAATACCAAGCCTAAGGCTTGGGATTCCCAAAGAAAAAGTATAACGCGAACGCATTATAACGTGCTCACGTTATGTTTTATTTTGTATTTTTTCCCTTTTCGCAAAACTTTGCCCGATGTTTGTCATGTTTGACATAACGCAAGTGCGTTATAATGCACTCGCGTTATGTCTCCCTTGGAATGTTTAATGTTCAAGGTTATTAAGCATGTATGTATGTATACTTGTATGTATGTATGCCTATATGTATGTATGTATTGATGTATGCATGTATCCCTATATGTATGTATGTATACTTATATGCATACTTGTATGTAAGTATGTATGGTTGTATGTATGTATGCATGCTTGTATGTATGTATATATGTATGCATGTTTGTATGTATGTATGTATGTTTAAGGTTTAGGGTTGAGGGATTAGGGTTTAGGGTTGAGGGATTAAGGTTTAAGGTTGAGGGTTGAGGGTTTAGGGTTAGGGTTTAGAGTTTAGGGATAAGGGATTAGGGTTTAGGGTTGAGGCTTTAGGGATAGCATTTAGGGTCAAGGGTTGAGGGTTCAGGGATAGGGTTTAGAGTTTAGGGATAAGGGATTAGGGTTTAGGACCTTGAGGGATTAGGGTTGAGGGTTGAGGGATTAGGGTTAAGGTAGAGTGTTGAGGGTAGAGGGATTAGGGATAGGGTTTAGGGTTGAGGGATTAGGGTTTAGGGTTAAGGGTTTAGGGATAAGGGATCAGGGTTTAAGGTATAGTGTCGAGGGTTGAGGGTTTAGGAATAGGGATAGCGTTTAGGGTTTAGGGTTGAGGGATTGGGGTTTAGGGTTTAGGAATAAGGTATTACGGTTTAGGGTTGAGGGATTAAGGTTTAGGGTTGAGGGTTGAGGGTTTAGGGATAGGGTTTAGAGTTTAGGGATAAGGGATTAGGGTTTAGGACCTTGAGGGAATAGGGTTGAGGCTTTAGGGATAATATTTAGGGTTGATGGATTAGGGTTGAGGGTTTAGGGATAGGGTTTAGAGTTTAGGGATACAGGATTAGGGTTTAGGACCTTGAGGGATTAAGGTTTAGGGTTGAGGCTTTAGGGATAGCATTTAGGGTTGAGGGTTTAGGGATAGGGTTTAGAGTTTAGGGATAAGGGATTAGGGTTTAGGACCTTGAGGGATTAGGGTTTAGGGTTGACGGATTAGGGTTTAGGGTTGACGGATTAGGGTTTAAGGTATAGTGTCTAGGGTTGAGGGTTTAGGAATAGAGATAGCGTTTAGGGTTTAGGGTTGAGGGATTAGCCTGGTTTAGGGTTTAGGGATAAGAGATTAGGGTTGAGGGTTGAGAGATTAAGGTATAGGGTTGAGGGATTAAGGTTTACGGTTGAGGGTTGAGGGTTGAGGGTTTAGGGATAGGGTTTAGAGTTTAGGGATAAGGGATTAGGGTTTAGGACCTTGAGGGATTAAGGTTTAGGACCTTGAGGGATTAGGGTTGAGGGTCAGGGGATTAGGGTTAAGGTAGAGTGTTGAGGGTAGAGGGATTAGGGATAGGGTTTAGGGTTGATGGATTAGGGTTTAGGGTTTAGGGATAAGGGATTAGGGTTTAAGGTATAGTGTAGAGGGTTGAGGGTTGAGGGATTAAGGTTTATGATTAAGGGATTAGGGTTAAGGACCTTGAGGGAATAGGGTTTAGGGTTGACGCTTTAGGGATAGTATTTAGGGTTGAGAGTTTAGGGATAGGTTTTAGAGTTTAGGGATAAGGGATTAGGGTTTAGGACCTTGAGGGATTAGGGTTTAGGGTTGAGGCTTTAGGGATAGAGTTTAGGGTTGAGGGATTAGGGTTGAGGGTTTAGGGATAGGGTTTAGAGTTTAGGGATAAGGGATTAGGGTTTAGGACCTTGATAGACTAGGGTTTAGGGTTGAGGCTTTAGGGATAGTGTTTAGGGTTGAGGGATTTGGGTTGAGGGTTTAGGGATAGGGTTTAGGGTTTAGGACCTTGAGGGATTAGGGATTAGGGTTGAGGCTTTAAGGATAGCATTTAGGGTTGAGGGATTAGGGTTGAGGGTCAATGAATTAGGGTTAAGGTAGAGTATTGAGGGTAGAGGGATTAGGGATAGGGTTTAGGGTTGAGGGATTAGGGTTTAGGGTTAAGGGCTTAGGGATAAGGGATTAGGGTTTAAGGTATAGTATCGAGGGTTGAGGGTTTAGGAATAGGGATAGCATTTAGGGTTTAGGGTTGAGGGATTAGGGTTTAGGGTTGAGGGATTAAGGTTTAAGGTTGAGGGTTGAGGGTTTAGGGTTTAGGGATAGGGTTTAGAGTTTAGGGATAAGGGATTAGGGTTTAGGACCTTGATGGATTAGGGTTTAGGGTTTAGGGATCAGGGTTTAGGGTTTAGGGATAAGGAATTAGGGTTGAGGGATTAAGATTTAAGGTTAAGAGAGAGGTAGAGAGGTGAGGGGGAGAGATAGGTGAGAGATAGAAGAAATACATGGAGAAATGAATAATATGGATTTTTCTATAGCAGGTCAAAATGCACTCACATTATAATGCGAGCACGTTTGGGATTGCTTTAGAAATGGTAAAAAGGCCTAGACCCCCGTGACCTAGGCCCACATACTCTATTTTCTTTTGTTTATGTGCGTGTTCCAACAAAAAAAAGTGTTTTCATACTATTGGGAAGTTCACATGCACATTTTTCACATTCTACCACCTTTGCATGAACTTTCCACCACCTTTTTCTGCTTTGCCAACTTAAGGAGGAAATAACATAGTTTTCACATCAAATTTGATATATATCAATTCACATTCTACCACCTTTGCATGAACTTTCCACCACCTTTTTCTGCTTTGCCAACTTAAGGAGGAAATAACATAGTTTTCACATCAAATTTGATATATATCAATTCAAGTTTATTTTTTGTAGTGTTGCAATGTTAATTGTGATTGAATTGTAGGAATTTAACATTATAGATTGGTTAATAGTATTGTTGTTACTAATTCTATTTGAGTGTTATTCAATTTAACATTGAAAAGGAAGCAAGTGGTGAAAAACTCAAATTGTTGAGGAGTTTGATGCAAGAAGAAAAAAAAACACTACATAATTGGGTACTCTCTCCATTCGAATCTCCATTTTTTAAGTATGTCAAGTCTTTACATGCATGTTATTTACATTTTCCTTAATTTTATTTGAATTACTTTATCATGCTTTATCATACATGTTTATATCACTTGTATGGTTTACATATTTTGTGTTTATATCAGTCTCACTTTTTTATTTTATAGTTCATCTGCCTTGTCTATGCTTCCACATTTTGCATACATGTCTTACATTTTATATTTATAGTTCATCATAGTTCTTACTACCCAAAGAGCTTAGTCATCACACACAAATGTCCTTATAATAGACTATGTTTTAAATCAGTTCATGGTATGCATAATAAAAGATATCTCAAAGGTCAACATTAATTAAAATAGACACAATCATGATCAAGAAAGCAACCTACAATCTCACATGGTGCCATGTATATTTTCTACACTTGGGCTCTTTAATAAGTATGTGCAATAATGAATTAAACAGACCTTAACATACCGTGATGTCAAATTATACAAGAATAAATCCTTACAACATATAAATATACAATCCCTTAAGCATAATGAAATACTATTATCTTGTCATAACAAGTTAAAATACAAATGAATAGGTGCTAAGATCATACAAGTAAATTCCAATAGGCTTAATCCAATCATGATCCATGCTATGCTACATTATTCTTCATGTTGATAGTTCATACAAACCTTGTATACCAAATGTTTCCATTCCCATATATATGACAATGTGCCAAGTTAAATACTACAAATCAGTCACATTGCCATGGAATTGATATAGGGTCTCAAGATATTTTAGTCACAACAAAGTGCAAAGTTCAACATGAGTGTCTCCATGAAAATCGTAAGCCTTAAGGCTGATCCTCTTGGTTGTCATAACATGATAATGTGAAGACAAGGGACTGCTGTCACACATCAAAAAATTAGTCCTTGCCTCATGCCCTAGTGTGATGTCTCCCACAATCTCAATCATCTATGCTTTCATGACTAGATGGTTATCAACAAGTGCTGGCCCACGAGACGTCTCCAAGTGAAAATCAAGTGTATCATGTGTCCTAAATTCCATCCCAAGGCCGCAAGCTGAATCTTCATGTGTGAGGAGATGATCTCTATCCACAAGTAAGTGTAGGTATTTTGATGGCACTAGCACCAAGGCCTCCCCCACATCTTCAACCTTGTAGTCAACATGAAGTCCCTTGTAGCCTTAATAGGTGACTCTCCTTTGTCCTTCCTCATAGGACTGAAGTGAACTTTGTACCATAATGCTTTGAATGGCTTCAATAACATTGTGCAATAATGCTTTGTATGCTTTGTACCTATTTTGGTCAAGTGACATTTACTCTTCTACATGATGATTGTATGTACATTTTGTATGAAGGGTTGAATGACATATATTTCAGTTATTTGTATGGATTCATTTCTTAGGAACTAATATTTGTCTCTTTATCATGCTACAGATAAATTCTCCGTCATGCTGAGGAAACAATCAAGAATTAAACCAACATAGGAAGAGATAGAAGCTAAGAATGCAAAGAAAGCAGCGACTATGAGGGAACTTTGTGAGAAGAGGAAATTGGACATGATAAATGAAGACATGCTAATTGAAGAGGAACCACAACCATAAAAAAGAGATATGGTATTGGTGACACAAAGGGAATGAATACAAAAACTTTGTGCTATGAGAGATTTGAATATTGTAGTTGGAGACACATCCTCTATCGCAAGTCAACATGTAGGAACACCATCTACCGCATCTCAAGTTGAGAGTACATCATCACTCACATGTGAGGAAGGAGGTACGCCATCGTTCCCACCTCAACTTCATGGTATGTCATCTATTCCATCTTCGATTGAAGGTATGCCATCTAGCCCATCTCATTTAAATATTGATGAAATTCCTAATGTTGAGGTGAATTTACCTATCTTAACACTACCTAGAATTTTGCATAGAAAGCCAAAGTATTTGATTGATATTGATGATAATATTTTGTAGCCAATGGAAGGTAAGATTCCAAAACGCACTTGTAGAAGATATGCTCATAAGATTTGGAGATTATTCTTTGAAAAGTTAAATGAGACCGCAAGATGTCAACTATTCGTTGAAATGATGCGAAGTATAAAGTATAGGTCCATCATGAAGATTCTTGGGTTGAGAACATCAGAGGCTTCAAGTGAAAAATATATTGCCAAGAGTCTAATGCATGCATATGAGAGTGTGGGTAACACCTCATGCACAAAAGATAGTAATGCAACATGACATGTCATTACATCGACTATAGTAAGTACTCAAATGAGGAAAGCTCATCTCATTAGAAAGATGAGTCAAGCATTGATAATTAATAGGAAAACTTTATCAAGAGTCGTTGGAAGGCACCAAAGAATTGAGGACACCAATGCCAATGAATTATGGGTGTTCTCAGGGAGACTACCACGAAAAGATAAACCAATTGTTGAAGCATTGAGATAACTAATTGAAGACTTTTGGAAGAATTACATAAGGGTATCTCCGAATCAAAGGGATGTGGTAAGAAGGAGAATTGGTAGTCAGAACCGTGAGCCACATCCAAAGCATTTTTTGGATATGACTCAAACACAGTTTTTTGGTAAATTTCTAGAGATGTATCCTCAAATTAAAATTTTTCAAAGATATTTTGAAATGCTAAAACCTTTCTATGTCAAGATAAATCACACATGCACTACTTGTTGTTGTAGATTACATATTGAATTTTCTAACCATTTTGATGTTTATCGGTCTATATGTTTAGATTTGCATACTAACAATGTTTTGCAAGATTGTGACATACATGCCCCACCAACATCTTCAAGAGACTTCATATCAAGATTTTTATGTGAAAGAGAGGAAGGTCAAATATTCTACAAGAAATTATGCTTGGATGGCACATGTCAGCATTGTGGTCACTTGCAACATATGCCAATATGTGAACACATGCGGTTGGAAATGAACTAGTAGAGTTCAACAAGTATAAAACATTGGCATACAATACAAAAGATGGTAAAGAAGCAAAGAGGTGTGAGTTGGTTATTGAAAAGATTCCAGTGTATTAGTTTATGTCTATATTTTGTGATAGTATAGTGTATGAGTATGCAAGACATGTCCATAGAGCTCGATGGTTGGACTTGCAATTCAAGTCATGTAAGGACACATTTCTAGTTGGTAGCATTGTTTCAGTCGTCGACTTTGCAGAGAACTACAGTCTATAGCCATAGTGTGAGGTGCAATCACAATATTACAACTCCACACAAGTTTGTATATGTGTGCACATTGCATTCAGTCATGTGAATGATAGTACAGAGGATGACAGAAAGATCATAAGGGAGTATCATTTTTATATTAGTGATGATTAGACGCATTCTATGGAGTTCATGCAAGGTTGCTTTCAGGTGTTCTATAATGATTTGGCTAGAAGGGGCATATCATTTTGTCAACATATCATATGGTTGGATAATTGTACATTGTTGTTCTCAAAATCAGCTACGCTCATTTTGTAGACAACCCCACGAAACTTGTCCGTTTCGTGGAACTACACTCTAAGATCGCAAATCGAGAAAAGATGTTCTTGTTCTCGTGCGAGGTCATTTGACGTTTTTACGACGCTTCCTTGAATTAATTTCTCAATGAAGGCGAGGAAAGTTCAAGTCGTAAATTGGTCAAGGTGTTAATTTTAGTCTTTTTTTTAGTTTGGTAAATTTTGACTCTTGATATGCAAGAGCGGCGAAATTTGCCGCTCTTACATATCCCTTAAGTTTATTTTGTTTTGATGTAAAGTCGGCTAAATTCGCCGCTATTACATCGATTTTAGTCCAAAATGCGAAAGCGGCAAATTCGACCGCTATCGCATATGTCGAGTGACTGCTTCACATGCATCGGCGGCCATTTTTGCCGACTTCGCATATAAGTCAACGGCGATCACACGAGCGGCCGAAATCGCCGCCCGAACGAGATCTTCGGGATTCTGCCGTCGAGTGCCATTAATGGCCACTCGTGCCAGGCGCTTCAACTCCCGTTTCAACCTTTAAAAAGCCTTTTCTTCTCACCATTCGTCATTCCTTATCCACTAAACTCCTACGCGACTCGCTCGACGCTTGTTTGATCTCACCGTTCGCCGAATCACCGACGGATCTATCCTTAGGGTTTCCACTTCGAGAACGGGTAAGTCTCTTCTCGCCACTCGTCGTTCAAGCTTTTCCTTCAAGGTTATCATAGGTTTTTGCGTTTGATTGGTTTTTAGTTAGTTTTTTATACGTTTCGTGTTTGTTTAGGGTCTGGTGTTTTCATGTTGTGTTGTCATTGTGTTGTCCACCTGCGTGCCCTAACCTCTACCCCGAAAACCCTAAGTCCTGCGTGCCCTAGATTTCCCAAACCCACATTGCATTCCTCTCATACAACATAGGCGAATTTTGCCGCGTTTACGATTTTGGTTATCTCTGAGTGTTGAATCGGCGAATAGCCCTTTTTCAAGCGCTCAAAACTTGCAGATGTTGTCAAACGCAACGTCGGCGTTTTTCGCCGTCCCGGACTTCGCTTTACCTTGCAATGTAAGGGCGGCGAAATTCGCCGTTCATACATATATTGAACCCAAATGCAGTGTCGGCGAAAATCGCCGCCCGAACATAAAAACTTTTCGTTCCTTTCGCCTGCAAAAGCGGCAAAATTCGCCGCTCTTACCAAACGAACCTCAGTTTGCCTATTTCCTGCATCGACGGCAAATTTTGCCGCTCCAACCATCTCACGGTTCTTTCAAACTGCACGGGCGGCAAATTTAGCCGCCGATGCACAATATCAAACCCCTCACATGCAAGGGCGGTGAATTTTGCCGCCCGTGCAAAAAATATCCCAAATTTTCCTAACACTGGAAAATTTCCAATTTCATTTTCCCGAGCCCGCTTCTCCTCTGATCCTTGGCCAGCTCGCACTATAGCCCTTTTTCAAGCGCACTCCCATAGTCGTGATCGTCAACATGCAATTTTCCCAGATTGCCCATATTTTCCCTGATTGCATGATCATGATTTCTGTTGCAGTTTCTTCTGCGGAGCTCCTTTCGACGTCAAATTTCTTCTCAGTGAAAGATCGTCCAAATGACTGATTTGTCTCCGAAGAAGGCTAAAGCAATGAAGTATAAATATCAAGGTGTTTTCCCAATCACCTCAGTCCACTCTAATGTTGAAGATATTAGAGATACAGAGATTGGCCATGTTGATATGGCTGAGTTTGTAGAGAGAACCAAGTCGAGCAACCCCAGTGCTATGATGAGGAAAATAGTAGAAAGTAATATTCATCTGGTATCCTCCTTCCCAGTGGCGGCTCACAATACAGAATTTGTTCTTTAGTGCGCCCATTTCTACAACAAAGATATCAGAGCTGTGGTGGACGCCAGTGGTAATGTAATAATCAGGTTGGACCCTGAGTTTATTGACAAGGTGTTCATGTGTCCTCCTGCAACAGAGGTGTTGAAGCTTGATTTCACCGATGCTCAAAAGGAATATGATAAGAATCCAGAGAAGGCGAAGAAGGTAATCAACAACAAATGGTTGAAGATTGCGAGGTCAAGTTTGTCTAGATGGCCACGCAGCTTCCCTCGAAGTGATTTCGTGGAAGAAGTTGGTGACTTGATTACCCTTCTCAGCAGGATAAGAGGTTTGTCTTCCTCTTCACAATTTCAGGAATGGATGTATCCCTTCATTAAGGTCATACTCCAAGGCAAGCAGGTTATTTTCTGGGGAGAGCAAATCAGTAATGCTTTGCATGATCAATTGACGAAGGTATCCACTACCTCCAAGTTCTTCATGACTTCCTACCTGGTATACATTGCAGCCTCCATGAGGATTTTTCCAGGATTGTCGTCAGAAGGGGATAGAAGAGTAGTCCCAGTATACCAGTACTATTCTCAGCTAACATTGAAAGGCTCAATTCACCATTTCAGGAGAGTGAATGATGCATTCTTTGCTGTATTCTTGTGCCTTTTCAATCCCCAACTGGAGCAGAGAAGAATCTCAGATGAGGCATGGACAGTGGTTAATGGTTTTGGTTGTATGTTTCTGCAATTTCCATCTTTCTCCTACTTGAGGGTTGGCTTTTTCCAAGGTTACCCTTATATGCTTCCAAGGTTTCCTTCAGATAGATTGGTCTTGATGGAGTTGTGCAGGCAAATGATTGTCGTGCATAACAAGCAGATGGAACTCAAGAAGCCTGGCTTCAGATTCCCTGTAGAGATCGGCAGATACTCAGTATTGACTGCCGCAAAGGCAAGAGCTATGGAAACGGAGATGCAGCTGGTCACCATGAAGCAATTCAAGAGGAGACCAAAGTTTGATTACCGGGGTGTAAAGGATAAAATCAAGAGGAAAACACAGTTCCATGAACCCATGGTGGAAGATGTCTGGATAGACTTGAGAACAGAGGAAGACATCCGGAAACTGGACTATAGCAGGCTGTCTCTAGAGCAAATTGAATACCTAGGACTTGCTGATATCCCAGAGGACCTTGTGGATGATGGAGAATTGGTTGATGCCAATTATGAAGCAGAACAGATAGCTGGTACTCCTCTACCGCCAATTCAATGGTCCCAAAAGGAGCTGACTTCCCTAAGGAAGAGATTTGAACCCATATTGGCCAACACCAATAAGTGGCTGGAAGATAAAGGAATTACGCTGAAGGAATTCCTCACTGGTTCAGAAAGTGAAGTTCAAGAGCAAACTGGTAAGAAGGTTGAAAATAGAACGAAGAATAAGAGTGATGCTCCATCATCCTCTAAAACACATAAACCTAAAATCAGATTTGTGACAAAGAAAGCAAAGGTTGTTGAGAAGGAACCTGAAGCGAAAGATATGGAAGTTGAGGAGCCAGCGACCGAAGATCCAGCAACCGAAGAGCCAGCTACAGAAGAGATGGATGTCGGAGACAAGGGATCAGAGGAACAAGAAAAAGAGGCTTTGTCTTCACAAGACAATACACCTGTTGCACCCCCTGTGCCTGCTTCCCCCATTATCATTCCTTCTTCTGAATCCCCCTCTCCTCCTAAGATAATTTTTGATAATCCCCAGGGCACTTTTGAAAATGTTCTCCATTCTTCTGATTCCATTCCTAGTTTGTCTTCTTCGTCATTTGATATAGGAGATACTTCTATGTTTGATCATTTTGTGATGAATACTGAGCAAATTTCAAGTGCCAATGTAACAGGTGCGGTTTTTACCAACACCCCGCCTATTGTTTCTACCACCAGCACAAGTACAGTCCCAGTAACACCAGTGGCAGGAATGGACTCCAATGTAAATACTTCTTTGCTGCCACCTTGGTTATCAGCTTACACGCCAAAGAGGAAAAAGCAAGTCATCTCTCCAGATGATTTTGATTTCACTAAGCTGACACCGGCAAAACCTAAGGCTCCGAAGAAACCAAAGATCCTGTCAAGGGTACTTGAAGAAAAGGGGCAGAAGGTTTTGGAGATAGCAAAACCCCCACAGGATGCAACTGTCGAAAATTTTGACATGAATGACTATTCTATTTCTAGGGTTGAATTGGGCAAAATCACCCATGAAAGTGCTAAAAATGATATGCAGTCAGCCATGGACATCCTGATCCAGAAATTCGACAGGGAAAAGGAAATGAAAGACTACTACAAGGCAAAGGCAGAACAGCCGACTGCAGTGGTAAGAAAGATCACGTTGAATTCAGAAGCAGTTACTCCGGAGGCCGTGTCTGTAGAAGACCCCGTCATCCTGAAAGCGGAAAAGACTCACCTCAGAGGAAAAGTACTTGAAGAGTACTTAGATAGGATGCGAGCTCAGGGAATCTCTTTGCTCAAGGAGGTATTTGAGAAAATGGATAAGATGAGGAAAGTAAGAGCAGAACTCAACGATCTCATCGATGCCATCTCTCATGATATTGAGCACACAGAGGATACTCATGATAAGTGGGTTGAAATGAGGAAGCTGAAAATGAGAACTTTAATATCCATTGGCGCCATTTCCAACAGGGATTCATATATAGAGACAAAGGAAGCTCTAACGTACAGGAGCAATGTGCTAAGAAATTTGATCAAGGATCTCGAAGCTGCCAAGGAAACCAGTGAAGAAAATGATGTTAACATTTTGCATAAGCTGGAGGAGTTGCCCTGTAAATTGGTATCACAGGATAACCAGTTTCTTTCTGCAGAAGAAATGGTCAAGGAATTTGAGGACATGTTTCAGCAGGAATTTGAAGACAAGGTATTCTCAATAACTTCTGTGGACAACATATTAGACAACCAGTTAACCTTGGACAATTTGAAAACCAGGTTAACCAATCACGCCAAGTCAATCACTACAGTAAGGGATGCCATAGTGAGGGCCAGGATGATTTTCAAGAACACATTCAAACCAGATAGCATTGAAATGCAGGCGACCTTCACTATGTATGATGACCACGTGAAAAAGGGCGGTGACACAAGTCGAAGCAGCTGATTTTTTCCCTTAGTTTATTTTCTGATTTCCATATGTACTTTCAAAACAGTTTTGGACATTTTTACATGTACATTTTTGATATGCAATTACATGTAAAAAATAGGAAGTCCCAAGTCAATAAGGACTCCTATTTTTGAATAAGTCAAAGTAGTTGTAGATTTCCTAGATTTTCTCAAGGTCTTTCCCTATAAATAAAGGGGACCTCTTTTGTAAATATTATCTTTTATCTATTGCAAGAAAACTCTGGCGAATTGAAAAGCAAATCAAGACTTTGTGCTTATTGTGAAAATCAATATTCAAATATTCATCAATACAAGAAAGCAAGTTCAATTCCAATCTTTGTCTTGGGATTATTTGTGTTGTGATAGTTTTGTTCTTATGTCTTGCTATCATAATCTTAATTGATAATAATTGAAAGGTGGAGTTTGTTTCAAGTGATTGAAGAGCGCTCTAGATTTGATTCTGATAAACTTTGTGTTATCAAATCGGTTGTGGGTTATATGTTCATGTTTATGAAAATACAACAGTTTGAAGACTTTGTGCTGCAAGTTGTTATATTTGAATCATTTTTATCATATTGAAGGAGAGTGAAGACTTTGGGCTGCATTTTGCTTCAAACAAGTTCTGGTTACAAGTAGTGAGTGAGGTAACAGAAAACTTTGTGTTTCTGTGATATTGTGATAATTTATAAGTTTTATATTGAGAGTTTGAAATATAAACATCTATTCTGAAAAAAGAGAATGAGATGAGATGGAACCACCCCAAACATAGTTTTTAGTGTACATAAATTTGATAAGTGTTTGATTTACAAAAGTTAAGCAATTAGAGGGAACCTCCCCTTGCTGAGAGGAGAGACTTTGTCTCATCATAGCTGTGGCTGATATACCCATTTTGCCGTTAGAGAGTTAACGACAAAATATTCACCCAACATACATCACAATTCAAGAACTCACAGAATTTCTATTGGCTAAGCAGGAGGCATAATATTACAGGTGTTCAGCATATGCGAAACTTTTGTGAGGCCAGGCATGGAAAGGGGGAGCATGATGGTGCAGGAGCATATATCAAAAGAGCCATAACACAAGAAAAGTTAAAGTATAAAGACAATGCAAAGTTGATAGATGCAAAATCAATCGTTGAGTGGTGTAATGCTTCGATGGGTCCAAGTAATGAAGGTAAGTCTTCAGTTCGTAGATTTTTTTGGTTGATAGATGATACTAACATTGCACCATATGAGGACTATTGTACACTGACAGGATCAAGTGAGCTACACTCTTTCAGAAGCTTAATTGCAGGTTCATGGAGTATCCATACGCGAAAGATGGCATGCTTTTGTTCTTCATGTACAATTCAATCCTAGGATGAGTGTGAGTCAAAGGAGTGGGTTGACGAGTGGAGGTTAAGTTATCTTAACCCACTTTACACGTATCAACCTTTGACGACACTGGAACTAACAGAGATGGAATCATCAGTTGAATTTGACCACATATCAGATCTAGTTCAACCAGGTAATATATCTACTTGCATAGTTTTTGAAATTCCTAATGTTATCCTACTTTTTAGTGTTTTTGTAATGTTGACTAATTTCATTTGCTACACATATCAATGTAGGGCATGTTTATGCAGTTATTGCAGATGAAGATAACGAAGAGGGAACATATTATTACTTGTGTCATTGTGTTGAGACCAAAAAGAAATTGGAGGCCCCAGTTACAGATGGAGAAAACATCCAATACTCTACAGGCTCAATGGTTATTACTGGAACATGGCTTAGAAGGTACCCACATAAGAGTGTTAATGTTTGGTTGTTTCAAGACTTTGACACTCATCGGAAGATTCTTCATTACTTAAACCTTGTCGTGGCATCCAATGTTCATTTAACAATTTTAGGGTAGACCTTTGAACAAGACCTTGTGGAAGGTGAGTGAGTCTAACCATGAGGCAATACTTGACACAATAAAGAGTAGAATAGACCCGAATGGTTCGTTGGATTAATTTGTAAGTATTCACATTGATTTTGTAAAGTCATGTTACATTGATTTGTAAGTATACACATTAATTTGTAAGTTTATATAGGTTTGTCTTTTTTTATTTTCTGCTGCATTTTTACACATATATAGTAAATATTGTGATGAATATGTTTGCCATTGATGTCAAAGTGCTTGGATGTTAGTAAATGAGTAAGGAATGCATAATTGTGCAGGTCCATTGGTTGTCTATTATTTGATGATACCATTATGCTTTCAGGATATGTTGTGGGGTTTTTTGATATAAATACACTTGCTTCTTCATAGAGTATGTGATATGATGCACAAAGTTGTAGTGCTTCAAGACAAGGCATGAACTTGAATAGTGAAGATCTCACTCAAGCAGTGGTATGAACTTGATTTGTTTGCTATGGTATACATTTGATGTTTGCATCATCATCATGTTATGCTTCATGGGGTTAGATCTAAGTGATGGATGAAGTTGATCCTTATTGGTCTTAATCATGTTCACTCATGTTTCACTCATGTGTCATATCAAGATTCATGTCACAGGGTTTGGATGTTAGTTCATAACATTCATGTTTATCATGTTACAATAGCAGGACATAGTTTCTTATGTCATTAGTTCATGCCATTGGATCATTGGATTTGGTTGTGGTTCTTCCTCATGATAGGAGTTTGCTCATCTCTTCATGCTTCTTTGTGCTCCATGCCTTCAGTGTTCTTAGTGTCTTCATGTGCCATAGATTTCTTTAGTGTCCTCATGATGTTGATGTTGATCACAAAATATGGTGTTAAGGTCATGTTGATGTTGATTGATGAGTTGTGGTTGTTGTTGGAAGTTTTGGAAGTCTAAAGGATGTCATAGTGGTAGTGTTCATATCACAGCTACATAGGTTTAAACATTTAAAACTAGTTAGGGTTTTTAAGTTAAAGTTATTATTTATGTTTAATACCCTAAGTGTATTGTCTTTAAAGACCTAGTTTGGTAAGTTTTGTTTGTGTTATACTCCATATTTAATCTATCTCAGATAACCTTCTGTGTTCTTCATGTGGTTTTCAACACTTAGGTTGTATTATGTTTAGGGCTATCTAGTCCTCAACCTCCTAAAAACCCTAGTCTTTACTTTTCTCTAAAATTTAAGTTAATACCTTACACCCATACTGGTGATATTGTACCGATGATATCCCTAAAGAGTCCAAAGTGCAAAAAGGAAGAAATCTTTGATGAGCTGTTACTCAAAAACCATGACACTTAGAAACATTCCGTCCAAGGCAACACAGTTACGTAGAAACCCTCTACAATAACCTCTCTCAGTTTATGATATCTCTCAGGTGTTTGCCCGTGGTGAAAGTTTTTCTGCTGCCCCAAAAATTGTCAGAAGGAGGTAGTGTAAAGTTGCAAAGGGGTGTAACTTTCATCCTACTTCTGATGCGACAAAACTGATAGTTCCAGTGCATCCGGATGGGTACTTTTAGGCTAGGTATGGTCTTGTTTTGCACCCAACCATGCCGAAATAATTCGAGCTACATTGTACTGACGATATCCTTGAAGAGTCAAAAGTGCAAAAAGGTAGCAATATTTGATGAGCTATTACTCAGAAACCATCACACTTAGAAATATTTTGTCTAAGGCAACACAATCATGTAGAATCCCTCTACAATAACCTCTCTCAGTTTTTGATATCTCTGAGGCGTTTGCCCGTGGTGAAAGATTTTTTGCTGCCCCAAAAATCATCAGAAGGAGATAGTGTAAAGTTGCAAAGGGGAGTAATTTTCGTCCTGCTCCTAATGCGACCAAACATACATTTCCAATGCATTTGTATGGGTATGTTTAGGCTAGGAATAGTCTTATTTTGCACCCAAACATGCTGAAATAGTTTGAGCTACATTGTATCGGCGATATCCCTGAAGAGTCCAAAGTGCAAAAAGGCAGCAATATTTGATGAGATGTTACTTGAAAACCATGACACTTAGAAACATTCCTTCTAAGATAGCATGATCATGTAGAACCCCTCTACAATAAGCTCTCCCAGTTTTTGATAACTCTAAGGCGTTTTCCCATGGTGAAAGGTTTTCTGCTGCCCCAAAAATCGTCAGAAGGAGGTAATGTAAAGTTGCAAAGGGGAGTAACTTTCGTCCTGCTCCTAATGCGACCAAACTGACAATTCCAACTCATCCAAATGGGTACATTTAGGGTAGGCATAGTCCTATTTTGCACCCAAACATGCCGAAATAGTTCGAGCTACATTGTACCGGCGATATCCCTGAAGAGTCCAAAGTGCAAAAAGTCAGCAATCTTTGATGAGTTGTTACTTGGAAACCGTGTCACTTAGAAACATTCCATCTAAGGCTAGGAGATCACTTAGGGTCCCTCTACAATAACCTCTCTCAGTTTTTTTAATCTCTGAGGGGTTTGCCCATGGTGAAAGTTTTTCTGCTGCCCCAAAAATAGTTAGATGCATACAGTGTAAAGTTGCAAAGGGTGTAACTTTCGTCCTGCTCCTGATGTAACCAAACCGACAGTTCCAACATGTTTGAATGGGTACATTTAGGCTAGGCATGGTCCTGTTTTGCACCCAAACTTGCCAAAACAGTTCGAGCTACATTGTACTAGCGATATCCTCACACATTGCCTTTGCTATAATTGTTATAGTCTTCACATGTCAACATACATCTTATGGCTATTAACATACTTGTTCTAGAAGTCAACATAGTCATATGTGAACTGCTTGTTCTTTTATCTTGGTTCACCTTGACTTTGTTCTCTAGTACTATCTCTGTAGGGTTTGTTTTAGTCCTTCAATGCATTGTTACATCACTACAATCTTAGACCCCCTATTAGGCTTGAAATAGACCTCTGTTAGGCTACTCTCCTAAACCTTAATATCATCTTCATGTTGTAATATCCATGTTGTTCAACCCTCATCTTCTTCCACCTTTAGGTCACTATGTTATTAGGCTTGAAGTTAGACTTCTGTGATATTTGAAACGCTCTACACTTCATGGCTCTATCATTATGTAATGATCTACACTGCACCTATCTTGCTTATCATATTTCATAGCAATCTTGCAAAGAGTTGGGGTAGTGGTATGCAACCTTCTACGAGAACAATACAATGTCGTAACAAGGATTTCAAGCTTAACAAGTTTTTGGGTAGGGAATTGCTTTATGGAATTAGAGTCAAATTGGTAAATGTGATGACATGATACATATTAACATGGTGAGATGCAAAGTATACATTTATAATATTAACCACATTCTCAAAGGGATTGCTGATGACTTATGGAAGCCTATATCCCCAATGTTATGTTGCATACTCAAATTAGGTAAGACTCAATGTACTCTCATAACCTCGCCTTATATGCAAGAGGAATTACATTTAATAACCACAATGGTCATCAGGTGCTCATAAGCATATGATTGTGACTATCTTATTCAAGATGACAAACATACTCTTTACATCCTAATATGGTATAATAACAAGGAATTAAGAAATATTTTCAATTAAGCAACTCATAAAGAATATGGATCAGCATACCAAGGAGCGACCATAAGAACATCCTTTTAGAACATAGGAAATTGTAATATCCCCTTAGTCACTTGCAAAATTAGATAGAGTTGTTTGTGAAACTATGAGACATGATCCTTAGTGTTGTGCAAATGGCACATGATCCAAAGGGTTGTGTAATAATTATAGGGTGTCTTTTGAGTTGCACAAAATGATTCCTATCACTATGTGAATTATGCATGGTGCAAGGAACCATGAACTTTGTGTTGGATCAAGTGGCATTGTTTAGGTGGGACATGATGCAAGGACTTATGCACAAGGTTGTACATCACTATGTGAGTGACTAAGGATAACATGCAAGATTATGCAATAGCATGTAGATCATGATGTGAACAAAAAAACTTTCTTTCCATTTATCCATTTAAAAATCTTCCTTTCTCTATTTTCTTGGGCACGTATAGTTTTGAGAGACTAAAACTTTCAACCCAAAACTCAAATTCTCTTATCATCAATTGGGATGGATTCTTTGACAATTAAACTTTGAAACCTAGAGGCATACAAAAATGATCTACATTGCACCTATCCATATTACATAATGATCAACAAAAATAATTTGTATTAACCAAATATCCATATATGCATACATCAATATCTGTCGATATAAGTATAACATATATGTAGTTATACAAAATGGCCATATAGGCTTACAAGAATACCATATAGCATACAATGTCAACAATATGCAATACAAAATATATGTCCACAAATTCCATATAGGCATACAACAAAGGAACACAATAAAAAGTCATTCCCCTCTGTCCGGTGAAGAGAATAGATCATGGGCAGTCTTTGATCTTTGAGGGGATGGAGACACGTTTGAGGGTGGTCTACTATGAACCCGAGGGTTTCTCCTCCTATTTAGTTGTTCATGGATCTATAGCTAGTACAATAAAAAATATAGACATTAATATATATAAATTACATTATAAAAAATGAAACATTTAACAAAATAATCACTTACCGCTATCCAAAAATCTGTCTCCTCATTTGCCTCAGTTCCAGGATTAGGTTGTGGCAATGTCATGTCCTATAGAAACCATCGAGATAGAAATTAAACTTCAAATCAATAATCATTTGATTTTTCAAAAATAAACAACTATAACAACGAATGTAATTTGAAATTTACTAATCTGCCTCATACCCCCGTCAAAGGCATGGAGCTATGAATCACATAGGACACACCATGCTCCATTGCCCTATGAACTTCGGGAGGTGTCTCTGCAAACTGCATCATCTAAAAATAAAACAACATTGTTAGAATATATTAGGATCATGATTCAAAATTCCAGTAACAACTCTTTGTAGCTCAGAATGTCTCTATTTTGACTCTATCCAAACATTTAGTGCCTATAATAGTCCTAAGTTTGTCCCAAACAACATTTCATCCTACCTAACGTGCATGTTTCTGTCTATGACAATGGAAGAGGATTTTACACTCAACAAGAACACACATCATTCATTTTACAAAAGGACTATTATACAGAAGAGTTACCTAACCACCTTGTGACAATCATGTTACTAATTAGTTATAACAGTCATAGAATAGAAAATGGTCCAAGGCCCTATCATTGAGTTGAAGAAGCTATCCTTGTGCAAACTTTAAAGGTGTTGCCATGTAAATGTTGCATAAGACAGTCATAGATATGACTATCATAAAAATGGTTATACATTTGTTTGACCTCATGTTTTGCTAGATTATTATCATTTATTGTTTAGGGATTGTTCATACACCTAACTCATGGTCCTCTCATCACAAGAACAGTCTTGATAGTCGAATTAGTATGCAAAATACCATGTAGACTGCCTTAGAAGACTATCACAAATAAATCAACAATAGGACTATCATAAGTTTAGAGGCATCATTTCCATCTACTTGTCATGGCATTCCATGAGACCACATTTCTTTGAGGCATTTTTTCAAATAACTATATTGTAATTGAAAATTTGTCATCTATCAACATCTAGTTATTAGTTATGCAATGTCTAGTAATGCTTTGAGTTTGAAAGATGTGCAATGCAATGTAATCAACGATATGAATATAAAATACAAAAATCTAGTAAGTACAATTCATTAGTTAAACTATTTATTTTATTACCTAAGTGAAGCTTTGAACTCCACCACCACTGGTAGGTGTTGCCGTGAAATCTCCAAGATGAACCTATTCAACATCCAAAATTAGATATTAGGATACAATTCATATAACAATGCTATTCACATGTAATATTTATAATTGTTTACTAGTCACATACCCCGACGGTAGATGTCGTAGTGTAATATGTAGGTGGAGAATTGTTGAAAATTGCATTAACGCTATGACCCTGAAATTTCATTAAAATCATCAAACTAAATTAGTTAATCTTGCATTTCAAAAATAAAATTTCATAAATTAAATTCAATGAACTTGCTAATATTTACTTGAGTATCAAGGCTGAAAGTCTCACTCAGGAGGGCATCTGTCATCACCATCTACTCAGCTACAGATGTAACCTGCACACTTGCGTCCCGACTATCCATGGGGTCATAACCACAAGTTGACCCACAAGCTTGACAAGTATGGGTTGGAACCCTACTCGAACTCTCCCCTGGCCCACGCTGTGCTACAGGACTGGCATGCTCTATGATGCTCTGGGTCAAGGCACTAATGGACTGAAGTGTCTCGACCTCAACACTCTCCTTCACAACAGAAGGGAGAGACACGTGCTCATGGACTGGTTTGGTGAGTGCTTATCTTGCTAGCTACTATGGGTCAACACGTGCCCTTGGTCTATCCTGTGCTAACCCCCCACCTGTACGCTAGAACTCCCACATATCAAAATAATTTAGCACTTTATTTTTGACAAACTCGCAGTAGATTTTCCTCAAAAAATATTGCGAGACCTCATTATTGTTGCATGGAGGATGGTAAAAAACCATCCACCACCTTTGCCCAAAATTGTCCCTTATCGCTTGGTTGTTGCACCAATGGATAGGGAACCTCTTGCATGTAAGGGGTAGAGGTTGATTTGTTCATGGGTCTATGAAAATAGAACACAAGTCCAAATTTGTAATTTGTTCATTTTTAACTTGTTCATAGGACAACTTATCTGCATAGAACTCTATAAATTCTCTCCTCTTTTCTGACCAACTAGAGATTTGATTTCTAATTGAATCTACATTTGATAACATAGATTCAAGAGATTGAGCAAGTGTGGATCTATGCAAGGTTGAAGTTGCAAATTCTTTCAACCTTCCAATTATGTCCTCAATTTATTTTTTATTGTTTTCAATTTGCCCCATTATATTTTCTTGTGTTCCAGGGGCATATTGAGGAATGAATGGAGGTGTTTGTTGTTCAGGTGATGGAGGATTTTGTGGATTTTTAGGAGGAGGAGGAGGTGCATTATCAATTCTTACAAATTAAAAAAATTTACATCAAGAACTATTTGAACCTACCTATTCAGCAACAAATTCACACAAGAAAGCAAATAGAACTTACTCCTTTGGCCTCCTCGATGTCGTGGCAGCATTTTGACGATGAATTGGTGACAAATTGTTGATGATATGCCCTTTGATAATGCGAGCGCGCTCTCCTTTGTCTCCAAGCCACGGGTTTGTTGTGAAATGTTGTGAAACAATGAAATGAAATGCAATTTTTTTTATATAGCAAAGCATAACACACTCACGTTATAATGCAAGCACGTTATGGCTTGGTGTTACTGAGCCTTAGGCTCAACATAACCAAGCCATAATGAGAGCGTGATATAATGCGCTCACGTTATGGCTTAATTTTTTTTAAAAAAAGCTAGCCACTTTTTGGCCCCCCAACTTTTTACACCCCCCCCGATTTAAGGTTGCTCGGGTTTAGGGTTTATGGGGTTAGGGTTTAGGGGCATTATTTAGCATTTAGGGGTTTAGGGTTTCTTGGGTTTAGGTTTTATAGGTTAGGGGTTAGGGTTTAGGGTTTAGAGAGTGAGAGAGGACCGATAGTGAGAGAAAGAGGAGACATAGGGGAGAGATAGGGAGATAGAGAGTGAGGGATGTGTCTAGAGACATAGGGAGAGAGATTGCGAGGTAAAAAGATGATATAGATAGGGAGATAGATGTTTATGGTTTCTTGGGCTTAGGGTTTAGGGGTTAGGGGTTAGGGGCATTATTAGGGTTTAGGGGTTAGGGTTTATGGGTTTAGGGTTTAGAGAGAGACAGGACCTATAGGGAGAGATACAGGAGATAGAGGGGAGAGATAGGGAGATAGAGAGTGAGGGACATGTTGAGAGACATAGGGAGAGAGATTGAGATGTAGAGAGACAATAGAGATAGGGAGATAAGGGAGAGATAGGGAGATAGAGGTATATGGTTTTTTTTCTTTATGGTTTAGAGTTTAGGGGTTACAATTTAGGGGCATTATTTAGGGTTTAGGGGTTTAGGATTTCTTGGTTCTAGGGTTTAGGGACATTATTTAGGGTTTAGAAGTTTAGGGTTGCTCAGGTTTAGGGTTTAGGGGTTAGGGGTTATGGGTTAGGGTTTAGGGGTTTAGGGTTTAGGGGTTTAGGGTTTAGAGAGAGAGAGGATCAATAAGGAGAGATAGAGGAGATAGAGGGGAGAGATAGTGAGATAGAGAGTGAGGGAGATGTCTAGAGACATAGGGAGAGAGATTGAGAGGTAGAGGGATGATAGATATAGGGAGATAGAGGAGAGATAGGATGATAGAGGTTTAGGGTTTCTCAGGTTTAGGGCTTAGGAGTTAGGGTTTAGGGGCATTATTTAGGGTTTAGGGTTTCTCAAGTTTAGGGTTGCTTGGGTTGCTTGGGTTTAGGGTTTAGGGGTTAGGGGTTAGGGGTTAGAGGTTTAGGGTTTTAGGGTTTAGAGAGAGATAGAGAGGATTGATAGGGAGAGATAGAGGAGATAGAGGGGAGAGATAGGGAGATAGAGAGTGAGGGAGATGTCCAGAGACATAGGGAGAGAGATTGAGAGGTAGAGGGTTTAGTGTTTAGGTTTTAGGCTTGCTCAGGTTTAAGGTTTAGGGGTTAGGGTTTAGGGTTTAGAGGTTTAGAATTTAGGAAGAGAGAGAGACAGAGAGACAGAGAGAGAGGACCGATAGGGAGATAATGATGTTGGTTCAAGAATTTTTAGATATTTCACTTGTAATGTTGAAATTTGCATACCCATGCCAATTCCATTTAGTTTGGAATGTCTTCATATACAAGTGGTATACTTTTGCATTAAGTTTGACTCATGATGAGATGTATATTTACTTGTTCCACATTTATTTATATATGTTTATATAAGTCTTCATATACAAGTGGTATATTTTTGCATTAAGTTTGATTGGGTCATGATGGGATGCATATTTTTATTTGTTCCATATTTATTTATATATGTTTCCATACATTTAGACTTATTTCTTCTTTATTATCCACACACTGTAAATGAGTGCTTCAGGATTAAACTGTGTGATAGTTTTTCCCTCACACAGTTTAATCTTGAACCACTCATTTACAATATTATGGACTATGGAAATCTAATGTCTATTATCCACACTCCTATATATTCACTATTACTAGTTATTTATTGCATGTCTACATATTCGTTCATTGCTTTGAAACTAGAACTTTTTTGTCCCAAGTCAATCTCGAGCACCTCGGGATCAATTTTGAGTCGCTCCAAAGTATTTCATTGATGCCAAAGTATTTCAAGTGGCTCCTGAATATCACCCTGGCAACTATGAAAGATGTGGCAAGCCAATTTTTGATACTTTTTATGGCATGACATGACTCTAAAGATATAGAAGAATTATAATACCCCATTTTGGAGTATATTCAACACATGGGAGATATCAAAGGTCCAGACAACAATAAGAGTAACTATAAACTTTTTATATATATTGAAAATAGTTTACAAATGTAGCTCGCAAGAGTAGATAATTACAAAGGTGTTCAAAGATTGAACAACAGTAACAAAAATTCAGAAAAGGACTACTAGTAAGAGTAACCCATCCACACTATTCAACGATAAACCTAGCTATCAAGATATATCATCATATAAATAATTATTCTATTCCACAAGATATATCACCATAGAAATAGCTATACATTTCCAACAAAACAAAGGATCAGTTTGTGGTAACAACCAAATAATATACCATAACAAGAACAACAAATATCAAATATAAAGCTCCTTTTAATAAGAATTATTCCACTACCCTTCTTATCTAACTTGTCTAGGAAAGACTCAACACCTTTTTCAAAAGACTTAACTCTAAAATCCACACTCTTGAAGCCAAGACTTAGGGAACATCTTAATAGGAACTGTTAGGTCTCAAAAATGTAGGTTACAAATCCTAAGAGGATGTCAGACTCTATGGTCAAATTGGCAACATTTTTGAACTAATGCAACGGAGTTAACTTTTAGGGTTGACGACTCCCTGCACTTTAGGCACTGCTATACCTAGGCAGGTGAACCTTGAAAAGTTGAAGTAGATTGGATGAGTGTAGGTGCTTTGACTAAATTAATGGATCTACCCACAGTGGCAAATGGTGTGGAATAGAAGGAAGCTTGCTAACTAATTCTATGTCTAATATCCGAAAGATGATTGGTGTAAATTGTATAATCAATATCAAGGTAAATTTTACTACTATGCTCAACTAATAAATGGCTTTTTGATAAAACTAAATGATGAATTGAAATAAGACAAGTGCCTTGTTGGGTAAACAAAGTCAAATGAAAGACAAAGACTAGTGGCTTATATTGGGTGATAACTCAAACTGTTTGGCACAATACTTTGGTTTATAACTTGTATAAACGTGCAGGGAAATGATTGACATACTCTTCTTAATAATCCAATTGACAGAATCAGGTTTCTTGTTATTCACCAAAAGAAAATTTAATCCTTTCTTGAAGGAACCAATTGAATGAGATATACAAGAATAATAGATAATATCAACTTGGAGACAGAATGACAATCCTACTTATATGGTTCTACTTAATGATCCAAATCAGCACTTCCAGATTACTGTGACTGACCAGAAGGATTTTAATTCCTTTAGGGAAACCAATTAATCAAATCACACAAGTACAACAAATGTGCATTGACAAATTAAATATATACTTGATATATCAATTTGAATAACAAGGAAATGCAGAACTGGAGACAACCAAATAACTGAATAATTTTCAACAAACAATTGATGCCAGTATAAGTTCATAGAATCAGAGATCTTCTATTAACTTCTTAAATGTAATACTTGCAACATGATCTTTTAAAACATTGTAAGCTTCATATATTATCTCCTACTGCTAATGATAATTCAGCATCATATGTTCAACTTATATAGAAATACTTATGAAGAGACATAACTCTTCAAAATGTCTTTTGGGCATTAAAATGATTAACACAACAACAAACAAAGAAAATGATCCTAAACCCTACTGAGCCACAAATATATCTGAGCAATGTGATCCAGGTATTCTTGGCTGTAATGTGTATCGGTAAACTCAATAGCATTCCTTGTGATCACATCCATCATCACCATCTTCTCTAGATGCTTGCAGGCTTCCCCAGATGTAGAGTCTTCATCTTTGAGAGCCTCTAGAGCTTCATGTAATATCACCTGGCACCCTTTACTCCATTCATCTTTGCTTTTCAACTCCTTGTCGTCTCTGAACAACATGGGCACACCCACTTTTGAAGCCTCAATGCATTCTTTGGCATTAGTCTTAAGCTGGTCATAATATTTTTGATGTTGTTCAATCAAGTCTTTCACACTAGAAGTACTTGCAGTATTAGGAGCATCCTTACTTTGTATCTCATGGAGTTTTTCTTGAAGCCTATTGTTTAGCCTTTTGTGTTCTTGGATCACCTTATGGTTTTCAGAATAGATATCCCAAAATTTGTTCATCCAATGCATCATATTATTGTGCCTACTCTATAGCACTGCTGCAAGTGTGTCACTCTATACCTGAGCTATCTGATCAACATATGGTGATTGGGTGCTTTGTGAGCTCTCTCCTTGAGTTAACCTTTTCAATGACCCTTTGAAGGTATTCTTAACAGTATCTTTCAAGAAGTCATTTTCTTTTATTAATCTTTCACAACTTAGTTTATATGCATCCTGTTCTTTGATCAGCATCTGAGCCTATGCCTTATTTAACTTTGCAATATTAATGCCAATATCTGCAGTAATCAAGGGATCAGTTTCCCCAGCTTTCAAAGTCATAACATGCCCAAAAGTTTTTTCAGTATCTATAATGGTTGTTTCTTATGAGGAGGGTACAAGGCCCATATCATGAGTGAGTTTTCATCATTGTTATATTTGGTACCCATGTACACCTCTGTGACGCCCTCAGGAGTGAGCTTTATTTGTCATCAGTGTTGTGCAAAAAACTATCAAACACCAAAGTAGAATTTATATCAAGACCAGGAAATATCATGATGCCTGCTTCTTTAAGCAGTTGTCTGCCTTTACTAGGAGTCATAGATTTCAATTCATTGTCCACTGTTGTTTTTAACATATCAATTAATTATCTTTCATTGTTGGCCGAGACATCATCAACTAATTCCCTGATCTCTTTACCCTTGCATTTATACAAAAATGATTTAAACTCTTTAGAATGAATAAATTGATCATCTAAAATAAAAGAATCATATGCTAATTGTCTAGGATCCTCATCATGCTCTATACCAGGAGACTGATAGCATTACATTTTTTGTTTGGATATTCTGGTTGCCTGTTGATGTGGCTCTTCTTCTTCTGCAGACTCCTCATCACCAGAAGACAACAACTCTATCTCTGCAAGCTGTTTCCTCTTCTCATCTAATTCTCTATTATACTTCTCAATTAATAGTTCAACTTCATCTTCTTCCATGTTCCTAATAACGTCATTGTGTGGATATGGGACATGTGTATATCCACTGATGTTTTGTTTTCTCCTTGCAAAATCAATAAAACCCTCGGGATCAAATCCCTTTCTTGCCTCTGCACATCTCATGTTATAATGCATTAATTTGTCCATGATGAGGCCATAACCTTCTTTAGACACCACAGTAAAATCTCTGAAGAACAAAGTACTAGGCATGAAGGATTGTTTGTCATAGGCACTCAAATTCATCACATTAGAGCAGTTCATTTGCTTGACTATCTCTAAGTAGGCAATTCTGTCAGGAATTGTCTTGGGTAATATAAATGAGGTGTCTTCAAAACCATAAATTCTGACCATGGTAGAATCCTCAAAACAATACCAGTCTCCCCAGTTGTGGGTAACAGTAGGACCACCAAAATCTTTGGGTTTGAGAAACCTCTTTGTTTCATTTGACAGTGAATATTCACAAGGATGATTGAAATATCTATACAACACTTTTACACAGTATTCTTCAAAATGAATATAACTAGAATGGGCAAACCTATTGTCCCATATCCCCGTCCACATTTGCACAAGTGACTTTTGTCCCCTCTGGTCCATTTGAGCAACTCTAAATTCACTTGGCCATAATAAAGTACCATGTGCATGAGGAGTGAGTAGTGCTCAAAAGAGACTGATGGAGCGTTGTTCTTGATTGCAGTTAAACCAGAATCCATTCTTCCAAAAACATAGGTAGCATAGTCAAACTACCTAGCATTGTGACACTAGATATCTGTGGCTATCACCATTAGAGGAATTGTCATAAAATCAGGAACCTCTGATCCTAGGACTTGGCCCATGGAATAATATGTGTATTGTATATATGGTTCAAACAATGACACATGGAATGGGGGTCCATCATTATCGTTAAGAGGCACTATTTCTCCTTTTGCCTTAGGCCTGTGAAGAGGTAATCTCCATCCATTAGATGTGGTCTCCATCCTCCAGTATTCTTTGTCTAAATCTTCATAAACTATGGGAATAGTACACAAATCATCTAAATCAAATACTTCACAAATGGCATTTTTGGACAAATGTATAACAGGCTCTCCTTGTGGATTGCATATGGCCTTAAGGCTTGGATTGTAATGTTTAGCCAGGAGTTTGAGGAGTTCTGCATTCATAAACACATCAAGGACGACCAATTTGCCCAAATTCAAGTGCCATGGATTAGACACTGGGACATTCTTGAATCTTCTATTGTAATGGAATTTGAATAGTTCATAACCTCTTATTGGTGTCCACACGTTTCCAAGGTATTTGCATTTGTCTTCCAATTTCTCTACCTCTGCCCTAAGTTGTGCATACCTTCAGGATTTAGGGGTTGATCCAGGCAATTGGTCAATTAAATCCTGATTCAATTTCCTGTCTTTTATTTTTTCGTCAGGGCTTTTGTCAATTTTTTGTTTCTTGGGCTTACTAGTTTCATCCGGTTGTTTTCTACCCTTTCCTTTCACTGGAGTCTCCATTACAATTAGGGATGGAAAATTCAAACTGTAGTCTATCACACAGAGGTTTTTGAGTATGTACCTATTATGTGATGATTGAACTCCTCTATCCTTTCCTCTGAGTTCTCGCTTATGCGCTCCTCTCAGACAATTCATTTGAATCTAATTGCAATGATTTTGAATGGCTCTTCAAAGGATTTCTTCCTTCTCTGCAATTAATTGTTCTAGTGTATTAATTTTCGTGATCGTTGTGAGATGTCACATCGTCATAACTCCCTTCATCAGTAGGACTTTTGTAATGTTAGGGTGATCAAATAGCTTCTTATGGCGTGAACATTTGCATGTGGATTAATCACTGTGACCCTTCGTTTTGTCTCCTCGATGTCATCTTTCATATATAAGTTTGTATCGGCAAGATATTTCAAGATCTACCCGATATAGAAATGAGCATGGTTATCATCGGTCTGACTTACTTTATCACCGTAGTTATAACATCTTACTCTGATATTTCAAGTGTCTCCAATATGAATATCGACAAGAGTCTTATTGATAAGTGTGGCTACTATCATCAATCGGAACAACATATGACATCGGGATGACTTATTTCAAACTATCCGATCGTGGTTGTTTCCCCGATACCCTTTTTATATCCTTCATCGGAGTGATCATTCACAATATGTCACTGACATCCTTCATCATTGTGACCATCAGTTCGACAAGACTTGTAAACTTTGTTCCGACTTGTTCACTTTCGCCGATGGTTTTTATCCTCTATACATATCGATGTGACTTAGGCCGAAATAGTCCCTTTGGTCGCTGAGACATTAACATGTCAGAGATGGTCTAATTCTTTGAACCGATGTGTATTTCTTTCCAATGCGTCACTAGCTCTATCCATTCATGGGTTGCTCGGTGAGAGTCCCACCGAACTTTCTCATCGGTGTGATCTATACTGTTGGGGAAGTGTTCAGAGTATCCTCCGATACTGTTTTCTTGTGCCGATAGTCTTTACCGTTCATTAACTCGGCGTGATGGGGAGTTTTCTCTCTGATGAAAGGTCATCGGTGTTACTCTCTTCATCGGTGATTCCTGAAGTCTTCACTCCAATCACAAACATCATGCCGATACACATCTTAGCCTGTCTCATATAGAACATGGATCGGTATAAAGAAACTGAGGTATTGCCGAAGTTAAGGAACTGAGGCCCCTTATCATATACAATGTGTCAGGTGAGACAAATGTTTGTGGCAAAGATCATGTGATTTTATAAAATTCATCCACTGCTATTATGATTTTGGGCACATGATTTTCTGATTTGGTTGGACATGAGGTGGGTAGGAGTATAGGAAAATTTTAAAATTTTCCTCTCCCAACAGGAATGACTAATAGAGGGGAGACATCCATATCAAAATAACTATCAAAAGAAGGCCTAAGAGAATTATGTGCATCAAATTTCCTACCAACATCTCAAACATCTTTTCCTTTATCACAAATGACAAAAGCATCTCGAGCATGAGGCTTGATAAAAGAACCACCTCCACTAGGATCAATACCACTAAAATGAGTAACATCATCAAGAGCACAAAGATCATCATTTGCACTAGCAATAGGATAATTAGAACTACCTTTAGAAACATGAACAAAAGAATCCACATGAAGAGCACAAGACTCAAAAGAGTATTATGAAGAGGCACCAACCACCACAATGTCCTTTTGAATTATTCAACCAACATGATCATAAACCAAATCATTTGGTACCATACCCAATTGGATAGTATGAAGATTAGAAATTGGTCCACCTTTAACAATAATATGTTTAATATCCTCACTCTTCTTATGCACTTGCATAGAAACAATATTGGCAACTAGAGATACTAGACTTTTAAAAAAAAAATCAATAAGCATGTGTTTAATTCCTTGAAAAATAACTTCATTTTTAGCATTCTAAATAAATCTTAGAACTTCAAAAGACATGAAAAGACATGTAATCTATCTAGAAATTTGTTGTTGTGAACGGGGTATATTACTTAACTAGTTCCATATTATGTCTTATTCACACTTGTCTAGTTAAGTTTACTTAGGGCACACTTAGGACATTTATCTCTTTGTGCCTCAAGTCATAAGATTAAGACACTTTTCATAATCTTATGTTGTCCTATGTTTCACCTTGGCCTATATAACCAAGGGCTTCTCATTGTAATTTCATATTCATGTATATTATGTATTTGAATCCTTTGATAGAAAAGAATTATTCTTTCATGCTATACCAACTCTTATATGGTATCAAAGCTTATAGGATTTATTTATGTTAGTCTTTTGAGAGATCTAGGTTACAAATCTTGGTTGCTCTTGAAAAGTTGAGTATGCTCTTCTCTTACATCGAATGATAGCTTGGAGAATCAAAAAAAACTTGATATAAATATTAGATTTAGGAGGGTTTCTTCTTTGTGGCTTTGTATTGCAACTATATTTTGGAGCATGATGGTGCAAATCTAAGCTCATAATTAAGTTCAATGGGTCCAAGAAAGTTTTACCTTTTGATTTGTCTAAATTAGACATTGGAGGCAAGATCTACAAGGGTTTGAGGTTGGGAGGTGGCTACCAAATCTAGAAGGTAGCTATAATTTTGAAGAATTTTGGGTCAAATCTGATCTTGATCACATCCAAAAGGATCAAGAACCTAAAGATTGATTGTCAAATCATCAAATTTGGACACTTTTACCTCTAACCATCAAAGACAAATTCTACCTTCTCGGTTATATAGATTGCAAGTAGAATATTCTACAAAATCTTGCTGGCACACGCAGAATCCATTGGTGCATTTGTTTTAACTATTGGTTAAAAAATCATTATCCACTAGTTCTAGTTTTTATTCCTTTGGTTAAAGGTTTAATGTGTAGGTTATTTTTCTTGTGGATTTATTGTGCATAGGTCATACCCTATGCCTACAGATTATTATGGAGGCACCATGCCCTCGTCACCTGCCACAACCTAGCTAATGGTAGTCAAAATGATAACCATGAAATCAACCTTAAATGTTGCTAATCTCTAGGCCTTAGAAATTAGTTTACCACTAAAGATAGGTAGTTTATAGATCTAAAGTAGCAATTTTAGGTTATAGAATGCAGTTTTGATGAAATCATTAATAGTCACAGGGTTCAGGGAATATTCTGGCCCATAGGCAAATATTTCATTTAGGTTCTTATTGTTGTCAACATGATGTCATCTAGTTTTAACCCTGAATCCAACCTCTCTCACAGATTGTAGTTTTTATTTTGCACTCAAACTTTGCAGGCCTCGTTCTTAGTCATACCTCCTTTTTATGAGATTTTGTTTTTGATTTGGGGTACAATTTCACAGGATTCATAGTGATGCATAGGGTTTTTAATTTTTCTATCCATTTTTTCCAGAAATTGTAGATTTTCACAATTGTTACTGAGCAATTCTCATTTTAGAAAATTCCAAAGCTTCGTTTGGGCTCATACGATAACATTTTTGCATGCAATTTTTTGAAAGTGCATATTTTCTATATAATTATCATTAGTGTAGTCAGGTCTATCTAATTATGTATCAAAATTGTACTATCAATTTGTGGCCTAATTTAGCATTTGCATGTACTAAAATCAAGACTACTTTGTTGATTTGGGTAGTCGAAACTATAATTGCACTAAGTATAAAGTGCCATGATCATATATTATTAGGGGTAACATTGATTTAGTGAATTTGGGGGATAATCTTGTGGTGTTTGTTTACTTTTAGTTAATTGTCGTGTGTTATTGCAATGGAAAAAAGTCAAATTAAAATCTTAACTCCATATAATTATGCCTCATAGAAATAATCAATATGGAATTATGTAAGGAAAAAAGGATGTACTAGATATGCAGATGAATATGTGCCTCAACCTACTGATCCAGGTCAAAAGGAGGTGTGGGAGATCAATTGTGAGAAAACTCTTGGTTACATTTTCTCTTTAGTAGATCTTTTGATCTATAATTTCATCTTGAATCATGCAAAACACCTAAAGAGGCTTGGAAGACTTAAAAAAAATTATGGTAAAACTAATAAGATTAGAAGATATTAGATTGATAATGATCTGATGAATCTTGATCCTAAAAGTTTTGACCACATTCAAGACTATATCTCCAAGATAAGGCAACTAAGGAAAAAGCTAAAGGGTTGTAAGATTAATAAGGAGGATCTATAGTTGATTCTAAATGTGCTATCTAAGCTTGGTCATGAATATTCATTATTTGTTTCTAGATTTCACACCTATCATCTTTCTATGGGATTTGTAGACACCTAAAATTGACCTTGTCCTTATGACATCACCTAGACATCCATTCTTGCGACATCTTTCATCCTAGGACCCTTTCATTGCCCTTTCATTAGCCAATTAATTAAATAAATTATCTTTATTTATTTAATTAATTTTAGTCAATTTTATCCATTTCCTAAATTAATTAAATAAATTGTATTTATTTAATTAATTTAGTCCATGCTTCCCTTTAGCCACATTAATTAATTAAATTTTATTTATTTAATTAATTTATTTCTCCCACCTTGTCCTATAATTAAATAAATAATTTTATTATTTAATTAATTATTTTTCACTTATTCTAATCCTTATACACTTTTACCTATTAGTCTTAGCTAACCTTATGAAAATAGGTCATATCCTTCCCACATTCAAGATCATATAAATATCACTATCAATCAAGTTATTTTCTCCTAAAGCATCTAGTTGGACCTAGAACTAGAGCATCTGGTTATGCCATGAGTTTTCAAGTAACGTTATGTTGCTAGTGTGAGTAATGAACATTATTCATATCAAATATCATTATCAAGCATCATTGGAGCATATCCATCATTCGTCATGGGACAACAAGGACTATTGGGGTAACATTGTTTTGTTATTTTCATTTGATTTCTTAAGTCCTTTGCTTGATCTGAGGTGATGTAGGTGTGAAATAGGAGCTTTCATTGTGTATTGTTTTAATTTTATATTTCATATTTTCTACATCATATAGAAGCTACATATGTCGAGCCTACTTTTGATACATTTTAAAATCTTCTAATCTAAGAGAAAGTGAAGCTAATTCAAATGGGCCTCATCAAGTCTTCTAAACCATAAGCATTGGTGGCTAGTGAGCCTAAGGTACAAAAAGAATTAGAGAATCCTAAAAAGAAACAAAAGAAGAAAAATAGCAAGACATATAAAGATAGAGCACAATCAGATTTTGAATCCTCTCCCTCAAAAGGGGAATCATCTAAGAAGGAGAATCCCAAGTGTGCATATTGTAAGAAACTAGGGCATGAGAACATTTGTGTTATTCAAAACAGATTAATGAGTTGAAGCATCTTCTAATGAAAAATCATATCAATTTGCCTTCAACTATGCCAGGGGGTTCATCATCTTCTTCCCATTCACATTTAGAGAGACAAAAGGGGGAAGCACTTGTTGCAGTTGCATATTCTAAGTTAGAGAGATGGATCCTTGATTCATGAGCTTCACATCATACAACTTCATCACAGAGTATGTTCTCTTCATTTAAGACTTGTACATCACCACACATCCTGATGGCCAACAACACATAGATGCATGTTTGTGGGAAATGATCTATTAACATGGACAAAGGATTATTTAATGATATCCTTTGTGTGCTTTCATTGTCAACCAATATTGTAACATGCCTTCTCATATTACTTGGAATTACACACACAATTTACTTAGAAAGTAAAAGAACATGATAAACATGAGTGAAAGTTTTTTTTATAAATATATATCATTTGCATAACCACAAAGAAATAAAACCATATATTTTCTAAATATTTTCAACCTTGAAATTACAACATATTCAAAGATATAATCATAGTGAAATCTTTTCACTTTACATTTATAAATAATTTGCACTTGTTAAAAGAATAATTTTACAACATAAGTTTGACTATCATAAGTCATAACATGAAGTGTACTACATCAATAATCTTGATATCTATCTTCACAAGTCTCAACAAGTCTTCTTCTATAGAGGGAGAGCATCATTTGAGTGCTTTACCTCCAACCACAGACTGGTGGTCCCCCACACACCTTCCTCCCTAGAAGTGGCCCTACCCTTCACGAAGAGTATAGACATAGAGAACCAACAAGTTGCCATCTAAGTCCTAGTGATGTGTGTGATGTAACTCAATTGACCATACAACTCTAGACAATCTTCTAGCTAAGTATGATCATCTTGACTGGTCATGCCATCTAGACACTGTGAACTGGCTAATGCATGCAAAGACAAATGCATCACTTTGGCCAAAGGTTCTATATAAATAGACATTTGCAATAAACATAGTTGTGTGTTCACACACCTCTAACTCTACTTGGAAACTATCTCATCCTACAACAACTCTAGACATAAATTATCTGAACCATATTCAAATCCTAGTCAATCTGACTTAGAACTAATCCTTAATCTAGGATATACATACAATACATAGGTTTAGGTAATTCTAACCTTTTAGAGATTCCCACTTTGCATACTTGCAATTACTAGGGTCTATGATCTCCTATCATTCTACTCACTGACTCTAATATTAAACACTCTTGTGCAATATGTAACAACTTTTGACTCTATCAAAAAATAGAAATTATTTAAATTTATCAAGGTGATTCTTACTCTTTCTATCTTACTCTATGGTTTTCTCGACCATCCACTGTTGACCATAATATATATAAAAATAATGCCATATCTGACTTAAGAGTCCTAATTTTTCCAAACCCTTCTGGTTTTGATCCTAGGGTTTAACTTCTCTAACCCAATACATGGAAATATCAATATCCTTGTTTTCTAAAGATAATAACATCAATATATTTAATATAACATGGAATCAAATACCACTAATCTTCCCTAGACCACTTGGCTTTGTTCGAACTCACATTCACAAAACATGAATAATCCTAGTATATGAGGTATATCCTCATTCATATAATTTCTTAATGAATACTATCATTTTCATAACTAGTCTGTTGAATAAGTTTGATCTTTCAACCCTAATAGGTTTGAGTCATAAAATATAGGTTATGAACTCATATATAACATCCCTTGTATATATGTGACATAAACCTTTATCGATAAAAGTACAACAATTATGAATGCTTGAGTTTCAAATCTCCCAACATACCCTACTTGAAGTTGGTTATAGCAATAATGTTGAGCATTGGGATAACTATGTCTTCTATGCATATAGCACTAAAATAAGTTCTATTAGACATATATTATAAGAACTATAACTTCCCATCTCCTAGTAGACCTATACCCTTGAGTTGGTTTACTAGTTTCAATCTTGAAACATAGGAGAAGTTAAATATGACAAGAAGAATTATATTTCTCATAAGGAAATCTATATCCATGTCGTCACATAGTCACTTCAATATCGTAATGACATAATCTCACCAAAATCTCCATTCAGAAAAATAGTGAATATATGCTTCCAAAAGCTATCATAATCTTCAATATAGATATTCACTTAAGACTTAATCAATCCTTGATAAGTTTGAGTCTATAATATAATTATAGACCATCTTGGTCTTCTCAAGTCAACTGACTTTCACTAAATAAGAGATAAGAGCTAACATTTAACATCCCATGTTTATCATAATAATGTGTGTCTTTGTTGTTGAATAAGCATGTGATACTATATCACTATTCAAAGTTGTTCTTAATGATAACAATATCATTCTAACACAAATGAATATATTAATTCCAAAATCTTTGATCTCAAGGCATAAATCTTATATCATTAACTCATGAGGTTTTATCCTCTTTCATATAAAATCATGATGATACTTCTTGATCAAATTCAATCTTTCAAATCTGAAAGGTTTTTGAGTCAAGAATAATAATAAAAGGTTTTCAACTAATGGTCTCTTTTTGTGTACCAATTCTAGATATAAAAAGGATATAAACTCATGCTCATCATCCTTGCATATAATAGATAGAATTGTCATAATACATATATCTTAATGTATGGTATCTTTACGTATTTCCTATGATCCATAACACTTTAGAGTAAATGAAACTTATCACTATGTCCTTGATAGTACAAAGAGTCACTTGCATATAAATCTTGGAAAAGTAGACCTATCTCTATCTAAACCTCATCAAGCTTACTTCTAGGTTAAAATAGAGTCTTCAATAAGTTTGGGTCTCAGCCCTAATACAAACATCTGGTCTTAACTAAAATACATAGAGAGTAAGTTTATTTAGCCTCTTATTTCCATTGTAATACACTATCCTCTCAGCCTCTTATTTCATATAGAAATTCTCTAAGTTCAAATCCTTATTCACAATGTTTTACTACTTTATCGGCCTCAAGCATACTAACTTAGTGGTTTACTATTGTTATCTTCCTCGAATAAATTAACACAGAGATGATTTACTATATTCATTGACTATAATAGATACACGACACTATGTTCTTCGACCAGTATAGTTTCCTATGTTTTAAACATTCCACTAAGTTCTCTTAGCCTTTCGACCTACAAAAGTTTATTATTAGTTCAAATTCTTTAAATTAAGGTGAGAGGGACTATTTTACAAAGTATTCTCTCTAAAATCTATATTTTTCTTTGTACTCTACTAAATGAAAAATACAATCCTAGTAAAAACAACATTCTAAAAATATATGGTCTGAAACACCTCAGCACACCTGAGTGTTATTACAAGGTAAAAGTTTTGTTTTTCTTAATAACAAGCGTGTATACTAAATATCAATCTTGTGATAAATTTAGGCAGAAAATATTGCTATTAATAAACTTATTAAATGATATTACTTACCTCTTAATATCAATTTCTATGACCTAATTAGTTTCAGATCGCAGACTCCTCCTCATGATCCTTTTTGTGTTTGAATATAGTCAACTCATTATCACTCTCCAACAGTCCCTTCATTGGTTGATTGATTCACTCACTAGGCACGTGATCAAAGACTTAACAATAGCTTCTAAGTATAATCTTTAAGGGTACTTTTTTCACAGCTGTTATCCATAATGTTAACAGAGCTCTTAGCCTATTAATGAAGCCCTCTTTTCTAATCTTCCAATGCTAATGTGGGTAGATGGTTTGGTCGTAGCTCTGTATTATCAACATAGTCAAATACTTGTTGTGGAGTTTGACACATACCAGAATGGCTTCAATCTCACTATAGTTTGGAATTCTCCCTCGAGATTAGAGTTTCTCTCCACTATTCCCCTGCATGTCTCCCTCCAATCTTTTGATGAGATAGCCTTATTAAAGGCTTGACACCTCCACAAGGCCGTGGAAACATACGCATAATCTTTTCCTTATAACGAGATTTGCTAGCATGCAAGTATAGTGGAGTAGTTGGTCTTTAAGACCACTCTCATATTCCTCCTTAACTCCAAAATCTTGGAGATCGGAATCAAATGCCCATGTACCAATATGATGGTTTGCATTAAGTGCCATCATCCGCGTTATAAAAAGAAACTTCTTCAACATAAAAATAAAAACAAAAAGGGTTTAACCAATAAATCATATATATATATATATATATATATATATATATATATATATATATATATCAACATAATATCCTTATATGAACGAATACTTATGTTGTTTTCAATACATAGCGGAACATGAGAATGGGTTTGAGGATCTCCCTCTCTCAGATTGCTTGACGACAAACAAGATAGGTTATCAACGAAAAACTTATCGAAAAACACTGATAATGAATTAGTAAAAGCACTAATAATATTATCTCCTGAATATAAACTATATTCATATCAAACAAGGACTAATGACTATCGACCATTTTTATATCAACAATCAACTACCTGACTTGGTTTATGACAAAACATAAACTTAGTGGATCTTGTCGACAAATCGACCATTGTCGAATCAACACCAAACTTAAACTAGTTAAGTCAATTACAAATTACCAATCTCACTGATGGTTCACTTAAACTATAAAGGCACAAGACTAAGATGGCAATAAACTATTCTTTTTCATACGTCTATTCACTTCTCTTCAATGATGCTCTCCCTATCTTTCTCAGAGGGCAGAAAAACCTGTTTCCTGAATACAACTTGTAATCACCAGACTGGGATTAGTGTATCGTTTGTCAATTCATAATCCTTATGAAATCATATCATCTTGACAACATATAATCACATGTCAATTCTAATCATATAAACTTAAACTCGTGAAATTATTGATTTTTCCTGACATTTTCACTAAACATCAAATCATCAAATCACAGAAAATTATCTACTAATTACGTACAAGTAAAAAGTAAAATATAGTCAAAAGTTAGGGATGTGACATATCTCCCCCCATAAGATTCATCACCCTTGATGATCCACTATATCCAAAACAATAATAAGATAAGGATTTTGTTTAACTTGCAAAAGAATAAACAAATGAGGTAATCTCTGATAAAAATCATGGTGATCTTCCCATGTAGTATTACCCTCTGCATACTGGTCCCACTGGACCTTGCACTGAGTAACATCTTTGTTACACAAGTGGAACTTGTGAACTTCAAGCATTTTAAGAGGCTCGAACATGACCACTCCTAGGTCATGTACCTCTAAAGCATTTCAATCAAGAAAATGATTATCACCTGTTATATACTTTTTTAAATATGAACATGAAAAACATTATGCCTTCTGGCAAAAGCTAGTGGTAGAGAGATTATGTAGGCAATTAGATTAATAACTTTGAGAACTTCAAAGGGTCCTACATATCTAGTGCCAATTTGGAAAACTTTCCATACTTTATGGAACTATTTTGAGGCTTGACCCTCAAAGGAACTTTTTTCTCCAACCGAGAACTATCTTGGTGTAAGCTTGACATTTGCATAAGTTTTCTGCCTATCAATTGCTTCTGCCAATCTTTTTTTGATCATATTGATCTGTTCTTTCTTTTCTGAAAATATTTCTGGACCAATGTTAATCCTATCTTCTAGCTTATCCTAGCTTATAGGAGTTCAGAATCTTCTTCTGTCCAATGCTTCTAATGGAGTCATCTTGATAGCAGAATTGTAGAAGTTGTTATAAGCAAACTCCACAAGCGGTAGATACTAGATTCCTACTTGTATTGTTGATCCATGCAATACATCCGCAAGAAATCTTATAAAACTTGAGTTACCCTCTCTGTCTGACCATTTGTCTTAGAGTAATAATCTGAGTTTATATTGAGTTGAGTTCCTGGTGTTGAAAACAAAGTTTGCCAAAATCTTGACATCATATATGCATCTCTATCTGAGATAATCTTCTCAAGAACTCTATGCTATCTAAACACTTCTTGCACAAGCTTACGAGATAAAACTGGTACTCCATTCATTAAATTCCCAGGTATAAAATGATCTATCTTGGTGAGTTTGTCCACCATCACTAAAATAACATCATGCCTATTTTGAGACATTGGAAGATTTTGAACGAAATCCATGCTTATGACCCACCACTTCCACTCTGGAATATCTTGCCTGATACAAAAGTCCTGCTGGATGCTACTGCTCAGCCTTGACTCTTTAGCACTCTAGGCAACTTTCTCCAAATGTTACAGTGTCATTCTTCATTCCTTTCTAGAAATAAAGAGGTTTCACATTGGTTAGGATTTTGGTTACTCCTAGATGACCTGAATCTGGTGCGGAATAAACTTATTTCCACACAAGGTTTCTTATTTCTGTAGAATCTGGAACATACATTCTTCCTCTGTATCTTAGAAACCCATTTGGTTCAAAATAGAACCCATTATACCTCAAATCTTGAGGATTATAGAGAGAGCTTACTTAACTTTCTCATCATCTACATAAATTAGTAATACTAAATCTTTGAAGTTCGAGTGGATAGAGACAATTGACGAGATATGTCTCCATCGACTTAGAGTATATGCTACTCAGTTCTCTTTGCCTTTGATATAACTTATCACAAGTCATAGTTGGATATCACTTCCAACCATCTCCTTTGTCAAACATTCAGATGAGGTTGGGAAAATATGAACCTAAGACCATGATGATCCAACTTCAACTCAAAAGGCTTCCCTAGCAAGTAGTGTCACCACACTTGTAAATCAAGCACATCTACTGCTAACTCTAATTCATGAGGATTATAATTCTTCTCATATGCTCTCAACTTTCTAGACTCATAGGCTACCACTCGCCCATTCTACATAAGCACTCCTAAACCTTCTCCTAAGGCATCAGTGATCACAATAAATTGATTTTTCTAGATCAAAAACTTTTAATACTGGTGCAGTTGTCAACTTCTCTTTTAACTGATTAATTGCCTCTTGACATTTTTCTGACCAGTCAAAATGCTTTTCTTTCCTATGAAGTGAAGTGATTGAGTTGACAATCTTAGAAATTTTTAAAACGAACTTCCTAAATATCCTACTAACCTCATGAAACTGTGCACTTTCTGCACATTCTAAGGCATAGGCCACTCAAGTATAACTTTGATCTTTGCAAGACCCACTGAAATTCCTTTAGCTAAAATAATAATGCCTGAAATACTATATCTCTTTCTAAAAGAAAGTACTCTTAGAAAGCTTCCCAAACAATTTATGTTCTCTTAGCCACTGCAAAACTATCTGAAGATGTTGCAAGTGCTCTTCCTCATTCTTAGATTAAATAAGAATGTCATCTAGAAACACTAGAACAAATTTTATCCAAGCAATCTCAGAAAATAATGTTCATCAAATTCATGAATGTAGTAGGAGCATTTGTAAGTCCAAAAGGTAAAACCATGAACTCATAATGCCCATATCTAGTTCTGAAAGTTGTCTTACAAATGTCTTCATCTTTTCTTCTCAGCTAATGGTATCCAAATTTCCAATCGATCTTAGAGAATACAATTTCACCATGCATCTGATCAAAAAAGATCATCAATATGTGGTAGATGATACTTATTCTTTATCATTACTTTGTTGAGCATAAGATAGTCTATATACAGACACAAGGTTCCATCCTTCTTTTGATAAAAATTTTAGGTGCTTCTAAGGTGAAACACTGGGTCTAATCAATCCTTTAGCCAACAACTCATGAAGTTGGGATTTCAATTCTATTAACTCCATAGTAGTCATATGGTATGGCATCTTTAAAATCAGCTCAGATCCAGGTATTATAACAATTAAAATCTCTTTTCAGAGGGAATCTTGGAAGTTCATCTGGGAAAATATCCCAAAAATCTCTAAGGAAAGAATAGTTCTCCAAAGATGCACCTTATTTACTAGGATCTTCTTCTACTTGATCCATTTTAATTGGCAAAAGTTGACAACCTTTTTGCCTAATCCTCTTCAATTGCATTGTAGAGATTGGTCTAATCTTAACTTTTCACTGAGTTCCTTGCAAAAAGACTTTGTTCCCTACATCATCTAAACACTCCACTTTTTTTGCAAAACATTCGACATTGGCTCTATGTATTCATAGACAATTTATTCCTAAGATAACATCATAGGAACCTAGGGGGGTTACAAACAAATTTACCTCAGTCGATAAACTAGGAAGTTCAATATTAACTTCAAACAGACACTACTCTACCTGAGCTTTAGTCTAGTTAGCAAAATGACCAAGGTTTTACTAGTTGATTGCGTTGTTTCCTTTCTAGCCAAATATGTTTAAGAGCATTAACCAAAGTCTCAAAATCTTCCCGCTATACACCCTTAGCATAGTTAAAATGCTTTTGGAGTTTTTACCTCCTTAGTTGATTCTTTCTTAACCATTAACTTGGTTAAGTGTTGGGAAACAAACTTTTTGGTCATTTTGTTAGTTCTTCTCCATGCCATTATGGCACAAAACTAGTTTTAAACATTAGCCAATCTGCTAAATGTTAACGAGTTTTCTTGTAATGAGCTCATAGGTCCATGTGTTGAACCTGGTTGCTCTGATACCATATGTAACATGCCTTCTCATATTACATGGAATTACACACACAATTTACTTAGAAAGTAAAAGAACATGATAAACATGAGTGAATTTTTTTTAATAAATATATATCATTTGCATAATCACAAAGAAATAAAAGCATATGTTTTCTGAATATTTTCAACCTTGAAATTATAACATACTCAAAGATAGAATCATAGTGAAATCTTTTCACTTTACATTTATAAAGAATTTGCACTTGGCAAAATAATAATTTTACATCATAAGTTTGACTATCATAAGTCATAACATGAAGTACATTGCATCAAGAATCTTGATATTTGTCTCGGTGAGTCTTCTGCTACAAAGGGAGAGCATCATTCGAATGCTTTACCTCCAACCACAGACCAGTGGTCCCCTGCACACCTTCCTTCTTGGAAGTGGACCTACCCTTCACGAAGAGTATAGACATAGAGAACCAACAAGTTGCAATATGAGTCCTAGTGATGTGTCCTACGTAACTCAATTGACCATCTATCTAAGTATGATCATCCTAACTGGTCACGCCATCTAGACACGTTGAACCAACTAATAAATAGACGTTTACAATAAATGTAGTCATGTGTTCACACACCTCTAACTTGACTTGGAAACTATTTCATCCTATAGCAACTCTAGACAATAAATTGTCTGAACTATATTCAAATCCTAGTCAATCTAACTCAGAACTAATTCTTAATCTAGGATATACATACAATATATAGGTTTAGGTAATTCTAACCATTCAGAGAGTCCCTCTTTACATACTTACAATTACTAGGGTCTATGATCTCCTATCATTCTACTCACTGATTCTAATATTAAACATTTTTGTGAAATATATAACAAGTTTTGACTCTATCAAAAATAAAAAATCATTTAAATTTATCAAGGTGATTCTTAGACTCTTTCTATCTTACTCTATGGTTTTCTTGACCATCCTCTGTCGACCATAATATATATAAAAATAATTCCATATCTGACTTAAGAGTCCTAATTTTTCCAAACCCTTCTGGTTTTGATCCTAGGGTTTAACTTCTCTAACCCAATACGTGGAAATATCAATATCCTTGTTTTCCAAAGATAATAACATAAATATATAATATAACATGGAATCAAATACCACTAGTCTTCCCTAGACCATTTGTCTTTGTTAGAATTCACATTCTCAAAACATGAATAATCTTAGTATACAAGGTATATCTTCATTCATATAATTTCTTAATGAATGCTATCATTTTCGTAACTAGTCTGTTGACTAAGTTCAATCTTTCAACCCTAATAGGTTTGAGTCATAAAAGATAATTAAAATACTTTCGACCTTTCATCTTCTTAAGTTTACCAACCTCCAATTTAAGATAGTTTATGAATTCATATATAGCATCCTTTGTATATATGCCACATAAACCTTTATCGACAAAAGTACAACAATCATGAATGCTTGAGTTTCAAATCTCCCAACATACCCTACTTAGACTTGGTTATAACAATAATGCCGAGCATTGGGATAACTATGTCTTCTATTCGTATAGCACTAAAATAAGTTCTATTAGACATATATTATAAGAACTATAACTTCCCATCTCCTAGTAGACCTATATCCTTGAGTTGGTTTACTAGTTTCAATCTTGAAACATAGGAGAAGTTAAATATGACAAGAAGAATTATATTTCTCATAAAGAAATCTATATCCATTTCGTCACATAGTCACTTCAATATCGTAATGACATAATCTCACCAAAATCTCCATTCAAAAAAATAGTGAACATATGCTTCCAAAAGAAAGGATATATCTATGGATCTATCATAATCTTCAATATAGATATTCACTTAAGACTTAATCAATCATTGATAAGTTTGAGTCTATAATATAATTATAGACCATCTTGGTCTTCTCAAGTCAACTAACTTTTGCTAAAGAAGAGATAAGAGCTAACATTTAACATCCTATGTTTATCATGATAATGTGTGTCTTTGTCGTTGAATAAGAATGTGATACTTGTTAAAACACACTAATATACTAAGAGGGGGAGTGAATCAGTATAAACCAAAACTTAATTCAATTCAACTTTATTGACCAAACCCTTTTACTGTCTTAAACAAAAGATAAAGAAAATTGAGCAGATCAAAGCACAACACATGAGCACACAACCATAACACTAGATTTACCTGGAAAACCCTAGAAGGGAAAAACCATGGTGAGCAAGCTACTTGGATCTACTGTCCAAATCTAGCCTCACAAATAATGATAAAATTGATTACACCAATTTTTAGGGATACAAACCAAGGGAGGACACACTCCCTGAAATGCAATGCAATAACACTTACAGAATGAGGCTACAACTGCTAAACATCTCACTCAATTGATCTCATTGATCAACCTCCTCCGTAACATCAACACACTTAATTCTGACTGACACCTTCACTTTCTCTGTACAACTGTCACTACTATCTTCAACACATCTTCACTTACACTCACTCACTTTCACACTCACTCAAATACCCTCACACACACTCACACACTCACACAATCCACAACAAACAAGTTCTTTTATTTATATCTTCCACAAACAACAAATTGTTTCTTCTTCATCGCAAAAGATGAAATGTGTAGAATGAAACGTGCAACGTCCACACCAAGTCGACTTCCAAAAGATGTAGAAATCCAATGTGGTTTAAGCCAAGTGATAACCAAGACCTATTCTTCCTTAACACATTCTTCCAAGCTGGCGTACACTTCCAAACATCTGGCGGGATCATCCAAGCACATCAAGTCAGCCTAGCAAACCCTTATCCTTCCACAAAATAGCTCCAAACCTAAAGCGTTACTGGAGGGATCAATTAGCATCATGTAGATCACTTCATTAGCAACATAAGACTTGCAAACACCTTCTCAAACATTCCTTCTTTTGAATCGTACATCTTCTTTCTAGTGCAAACGCACAAATACTGAACTTGGTGTCACATACAAACACTAAACACCCATTCTTGAGATAAAACATTGAGAAACCAACTTGTGGTGCACTTCAACACCTAAAACCTAAATTAAATAATCAAACTGAATATATGAACTCATTCTCCAAACATCAAATCCAAAATATGAATTGAGGTGAAATGTGGTGGCTTTTGCTTTCTCCTCCAGACAACCCTAATTAACATCATGATATGTCTTTGTTCTATTGACTCTGGAAGACTTATGCATTAGATCTTTGTTATCACTGGGAATTGCACCCGTATGCAAGGCTGGTGAAGCACTGCAATTCCATGTAACATGGGACTAATTTCAGGTTGTTGGTGCCCTATGATGAAATTAGACCTCCAATGCACCTGATTTGGATAAAAATAATGCAATCTGATCCACAATGTTTACTCAGAAATCTGACTTTTACACAATCCAGACTTGGCATAAATATCACATAAGTGATTCTAAGGAAGGTTTGAAAACAGGTTTTTATGAAGGAAATGGTTTTTTCACAACACAAAAGACTATTTCTGGTTAACACAACCTAAGACCTATGATGAATGTATGCTTAATGCTGCAAGCAAGGAAGTGAGACAATAATTTTAAAGGTTTAATGATAAAACACAACAAAATTTCATCAAAATCACTTCAATAATTAGCACTAAAAGGAAAAGTAATTCAATTGATCTTAAATAAACAAAGGAAAGTTCTGCAAAGAAGACAAAAGTATAACCTGTAACCTGCTGATCTCTCAATAAAACTATAAAAGTGAGCTACAAGAATTCTCCAATCTATCTGAATCAGAATGAGAATCAAGAACTAGCAAAAACAAACTTTTGCTTTACAATATATAGGTTTGCTCTCTCCAAGAGGCATGCACAAAATATGGGCTTGCAGATAACTGCCTCTAAAAATACTCATTCCCGAGCAACCTCCAAAATCCTCAAAATTAGGGTCTAAAACTACCACAAATTGAGCAAAAATAGCTTCAATTTGGGCCTCTCCATATGTTTGACCAAAAACCCTAAAAATCATGCAAAACCTCCTAGGTGGCCTAGTTAACTCAACTAATCAATTTGCATGAGCAAAACTGATTGTGAGTAAATAATAAAATAATAGAATAATTACTTTATTATTGGTTACAATTTGTTCTAATTTTGATTTTACAACTTGTGGAAAATAATAAAGTAATTTGGAAAATATTACTTTATTATTTATTTACAATTAATGATTTTGTAAAATCGTGCATGATTAGAAGAAAAATATCACTCCAATTACACTTGCCTATTTTGCATGATATGAGCACAAATAGGACTTTAGAAGAAAAAGAAAACTCCTTATACCTCCATGTGAGAAAATATCCCTATTTTGCATGATTTAAATATACATTAAGGCAAAAAAATTTACCCTTATCACTCCAAGATCAATGAGAAAACATTATCTTCTCTCTGCAAGATAAAACTCTTAATTCACTCCATGCATCATGACACCCCATGCACAAAAACAATATGCATAAACATCCTTATGACTCCCTTTGATGCCTTAGTGCACATATATATCATTACATTTTAAGCTACCTTATATCTCCATATGCAACTTAAAGTCAAGAAAGAAAAAATCAATAACTCCATGACTCCATCACTGCACCATCATACTTGCACCATTATACTACCACCATGCATAGTTGTTTACCTTGGAAAATTCCATGCTTAGTCTTCATGCATGCCATGTCTAAAATCGTACCCTCTTGGCTTTGTTAATGACCATGCATAATCAAGAAGTATCTTTACTTTTGGGTGTTTGCAAGAAAGACAAGGAACTTGATTAGTATGTGTATCTTTGTCCATGCATTACCCGACCACCAAGGAATCTTTAAAAAGCTCATAAGGCATGAAGCCTTTCCTTCTCATCATACAACCCCTCTTGACTTAATAAAAATCAAGTCATAAGCCATGTCGGTCGGCCACTCCATGCTATGATGGTTAGGATCCTTCAAGACCAAAGTCTTGACCATGGACACTTCTTGGATAAGGTAATTATTTGTTTTTGTGAAGTCAAAAATCACACTTGAGAGAAAAGATCCTTCGAACAAAACAAAGAGACAACCCTAAAAGTTGCTCATTCTTCATTTGGCATACTCTTCACTTGCTCTGCAACTTTACTCCGCCGGCTTTAGGGTTTGAAGGTTTGAAGCATATCTCTGGTTTTTTCACTCCTCTCAATGTCTTTTCTTGGTTGAATCTTTGGAACTCTGCATCATAAGGAAGAAGGTAACACTTTCTTGAGCTTCATATAAGGCATTTTATTTGATCTGTAGCTTTATTTATTTCATGGGTGTGGCCTCCTTCTTCATTCATGGTTATCTCCATATGTTGTGCATTCTTTAATACCCTCCTTGTTTCTACATCTTCTTTTTGCATCTCTTCATTTGTTCTTGAAAACTTGATGCCACTGTGAGGCCATGGATAGATCTCTCTTCCTGTTAGCAAAATGAGGTAAGCACTTGTTATTCTTCATCCTCTGTAGCTTCATTTGTCTCTTTTTACAGTTTGAAAAATGACAAAGGGGTCAGTGCAAGAAGTTGGGTCCACTTTTTGGTCAAAAAGTGGAAGTGTTTTCCCTGATTTTTAGAATTCGTCACATTTGACCTAAAGATTTGAGGCACTTAAAGATTGAATCTAAAAAAAGTTAGTAATATGAAATGTAGTACTCAGAGTCTAGTTTCTAAATGTGTAATTTATTTTAATACCCAGATGACACAAATTGATTTTCAATAGGCATTTCTAAAAACCATTGTTTAAAAGTCACTTTTTTTATACCATACCATGCACGTGTACGACCAACATAATTTGACCTAAATAAAAGTATTTTTCTAAATCCTTTTGGGGAAATATGTGTAGTACAGTGAAGTTTGATGAGGATATTTTTTTATAATTTTTTTTCAAATATTTTTTTTATTAATTTTTTATTGGCCCTAATTGTTGTTTTCAAAAAAGCTCGTGTACGACCAACATAATTTGAGCAAAACTAATCATAAAATGAAATTTTTTTTCATTGTGTAAAGAATGATGTGTAGATTGATGACATATAATTTTTTTTTTTAAATTTAAAAATTAAAAGTTATTAAAAAAATACAAACACCTATCATTTCATGTTTTTGGACCAGTTTGCTCATAAATTAAATAATAAATAGAAAAACAAGTCCAATAAAAAAAAATTACATATTTGAAAACTAGACACTGTCATCTGTAATGGGTTTTAATTATATAAAAAAAATTACAAAAAAATGTCATCAGCCATATAGGTAAACTCAGTCTTTTCTCTTGTTCTGTACTTAGAAAAAAACTTGCAGGTCCAAGGCAAGGGGCTGGCTTACCATGCCTTTCCCAAGCCTAAGCTTTTAGAAACAAGTACCTGTTCTAAAATGGGTACCTGTTATGAATGGGTACCCATTCCTTTTGTGTGGGAAAAAAAAGTGCGCACGGTTTTTTTTCAAATTCGAATATCTTTATAGAAATGGGTACTCGTTTAGGCTCGGGCACCCGTTCCTAAGCGGGTACCCGTTTAGGCGCGGGCACCCATTCCTAAGCGGGTATCCGTTTAGGCTTGGGCACCCGTTCCTAAATGGGTACCCATTTCTTTTAAAATAGGTACCTGTTTCTGTTAGGATTCTTTTTTTGCCGACGACTTCCCCTCTATGTGGACCCAACTTCTTGCACTTACCCAAAGGTTGTATGTAGTCATGGGTATTGCATTTTTTGGCAAAAAATGGCTTATCACTGTCGGCTATGACTGTATATATCTCTTTTTAGTCTTGACTTGTCTGTAGATATAGAAAAACCTGAGGGTTTGAGATCTTGAGATGAGGGTTTTCTATCTTCTTGCATTTTCAAGGTCTCCACCTTGTCACAACCATGCTTCATCTGTATACAGGCACCAAATTGTGTAGACTGTTGAGGGTTTGTAAGTTTTGAAACTAGGGTTTCAACCCTCTTTGCACAAAAACTCCTTCATACTGCCATGGCCATTCTCTTCCATTGTTATCGCTTTCTCTTTTGACTATGAGTGAAGAGAAAAAACAAGGGTTTGAACTTTCTGTCAAGGATTTGTTCAGTTTGTACTTTCAAGGCTTCTATCTTTCATGGCCATCCTCCTATAGTATTCACTGCCTTTTCTTTTTACTTGTGAGTGCAAAAGAAACAAGGGTTTGAAATTTCTTTGAAAATACCTTGTTTAATTTGCAAATGAATATACCTTCTATCATGAGAAATCTTGTTCTTCTGGCATTGCTATGACTGTATCTCTCTTTTATCTAAATCTTCTTGACCGTGGGTGTAAAAATTAGCACTAGGGTTTGATTTTCTGTCAAATGGGTATACATTTTAGCATGAGCAATCTTGTTCTTCTGTATAGCACCTCCTTGACTGTACTTTTCCTATAGACAAAAAGCATTAAGAGTTGAAGTATTAATAAATGGAGCTTTTCTTTGCTTCACACAACACCTTCATTTCCTACTCCATGTGACTGACATGGATGATGATACACTTTATCTTTTCTATCATCCACTGTAGCTACAGGGTATGATAACAAGTCTTTTTGATATTCTGTATGATAACTAGTCTTTTGATATCATGTATGAATGATTGTTATCATTTACCTCCATCTGTATCATACATTGACACTTTTGGAAGGCTCTCCTGTAGCATAAATGGTTTCTTTAGCTTATTTGCATATCAAAATCTTGTATCTCTTTTTGCCTGCCAACTGTAAGATGATGGACTGCTATCATGTGTGATGATCTCCTGCATTGTGTAATTGTCTTTGTTTGCATTTGGATTCTACCATGGCATAGATATTGATATCATGTTATCTTCTCCTAGACTGTCTGTGGCATTCTTAAGGTATTCATGTAGAATAGATAACATGCTCTTATCTCTCTTGCTTATCTCATCACTTGGATGTCTATTGCATCATATGTATCATGCATTTTTCTCCTTGGCTGTTTGTTTACTATGACTGTATCATGATAGAATAATGGCATATAAGAAAGAGATTGCCTACCTTGTGAATTGTCAATGACCTATCACTGTAGCACTTGATATAAGTCGTGTTCTTCTTCTGAGGTTCCTCCTTCATCATTGATGCACTTCTGTAGATGGATATGGAAATTTATGATATACTCTGACTACTTCATGATCACTATCATGATTGTTCATAGTGAAGATGACTGCATTTATTCTTGTTCTTACAATGTATCTCTTTATGGCATTTGTTGACTATACCATGGCATCACTGTAGCTTACGCATGTGAGATAAAGCTTGTTAGATCAAAACAATGATGAAATACATGGAAACCACCTTGTTATCTTTGGAATGTAGCATCCCTGTCACTCCACTGTGCTTAATGTATTTGGACTCTTCTTGACTTTGTAGAAATCACTGTCTCTTGTTTTGAATTTGTACTTGGCTGTTATGTCAGTGATTATATGAATGCTGCTCCTAGCTTGTTCTTCTTTTAAGATCTCTGGTACTAAGTGACATTCTTTATCATTTGATGAATGCTCTTCAGAGAGCATGTTGTATGCATCCGTCATTTGCATCGTTGGCCTCTAGCATGTGAATGCTACACTTATCTCATATATTCATGTGAGGTTTTCCTTTATGACAGTCAAGTTGGCATAGTGTTTATATGATTGTCTTTCCATGTAGGCTATCTCATATGTTGTTCCATGTGACATTTTGCTTGACTGTCTCTATGACACACTTGCAACTTGAATGTGATATAACTGTCAAACTTTGATCATCTTTAATAATATGAGAACAATATGAAAAATACTTGGTATAGAGTACTGCTTCATCTTACTCTTTTGTCATAATGAGATGATACCTTCACATGATTTATTCTGCAACTTGTTCAAATGATACATAAGTTCTTGTATCTTTCTTTATTCTATCTCTCTTCTCTTTATCAGGCACAAAAATCTAAAAACTTGTATCATCTTAGATGGCTCCTGAAGCCTGGATGACTGTAATCTAATTTTTGCATTTTGTTTTTTGTCAATCTTGACTCAGTCATGCTACTCTTATTTGCTCCAATCAACTGTAATAATGCCATGATGACATATCTTTTCTATAAGTTGATTAGATGCTGCATGATATAGCTTAGAATGATGCATCCTGTCTTTTCAGATACTCTTTTCAAAAATGAAAAGAAACATGCTAGGCTCAAACCCTTGTGGGAGCCACATTTAATCCACATGTCTATTTGTCTTCAAATCAGCAATAAAACTTGTCCTATACCTACACAGTGAACAAACAAGTTAGCATAAAAAGTACCTGATAGAATTGATTGATCTTCTTCATGGTTTCTTCTTGATTTGTGTCATATATCTGATTTAATTTCTCATCTGAATGCATGATGTGATAAGTAGATGTCTCTGTTTGATAAAAGCATGTGATAATTTTAAACATCCAAAGCACTAATAGGGTTGTCCCCAAAATTTTGCAGGTTCAACTAATGATGGCTTGGAGTGAAGATTGAAGACTGAAGACTTGAAGGCCGGCCTCAACAGCAATCTCCATCATCAGGCAATGATGGATGTTTAAATTTATCATGTGTTCATTTATTTCTCTTTTATCAAACAGATGCATAGCTTGCATGTTTGCAATTGCTTAGTCTAGTTACTCCCACAGCTTGTGTGGGACATATTTGAACACTTCTTTTAAACATGATCAGTTAATTTCTCTTATGCATATGATTTATATGTATTTCCTTTTTCAATCAATGCATGAGATAAAGTAACAGATATTTGAATGTATGTTCAAAACATGACATGAAATAACAGTGCAATACAAATATCTTTCTTTCTTTTATTCAAAACTGATTAACTGAATAATCAATTTAACTTATTACTCCTGAAAGATCAAACTATGTAGAACAACTGTATCTCCTTGAATGTTTGATTTCTTGACAATCAATTCTCTTGTCATGATAACTTATCAGTCCTGTTTGGATTGATGGGTTATCCTAACAATTGGATATCATTCTCTACTCTATCAAGGCATCAACTATTCAATGAATGCATAACTTAAAGTTTTCTTTTATCACTTCTAAGCAATTACACTTAGGTCCAACTAATTTTAAGTGTGAACAAAAAATTAGTAACAATCTTATCAATTGAAACTTGAATATAACAATATTCTCAATTACATATGACCATCCTTCAAACCATAGGACCTCATCTTCAACATTGGAGAAATGCGGAGCAGTTCTCTGACATATCCTGATTGCCACCATCTTGAACCTCTATCTTCACTCTGCTAGCTCTAGAATCTTTTGTGATAACTTTCAAGCTCTGAAATCAGGAACATACAATCTTCACATTTTTCTTTGTCTAACTTTCTAACCGCAAGGCCATACCTTCAAGTGCAGAGGAATGCAAAGCATTCTCCCAAACTGCTTCAGTGCAAACTCTAGTGCCTTAGACCTCCTGAATCTTTATTTCAATACTAAAGCAATGCCTTTCCTTAGGAAATAAGAAATACAATAATCACCACACTAGAGACTTCATTCTCAACATCAAACATAACTCCTTCCAATAAGACAAGAATCTCCATTCTAGCACAACCTTTATCAATGAACTTCAGAAGATAGGGTGCAACTGTGTATAGATGATATGGATCCAATCAATATACATAGTATATGACATTTTTCATCTTACCCTTTACTTCACACCTTCTCTGATCCATCTCTTCATTACTCCTTTATCTTCTTCTCTGACCACCATAGCATATACTCATCACTTTGCATTACTATCTATTGATGATGATGATGAGTCATAACAACATGCATAAAAATTTGTACATCAAACCTTTATTATCTTGTAAAGTATGATCAACTTAGGATAAGTTGATGACTCCAAGTCTCCGTTGATCAGGTCATGATCGTCTAACTTTACTCAGATGTTGATGTGACATGTTGTTTTCCATTTCAAGGGGCCTTACGTTTGTCTGGATGATCAGTATTACACTGTTTGATCAGGTGCACCTGCTTTGTCTTTGGGGCTCTCATCCTCCCTGTATGTCAAATCTATAATTGTAGGGCTGGTCACCTGATCCACTAACTTGTCAAGCCCAATTTGTTGGGCTGCCCTTTTTGGGCTACTCTCCTTCTCTTCTTGAGCTGTTTGCTTCACCTCCTCTAGTACCACCATCTGTGCTAATGGGGTCCCATGTGGGGTCATGCAATTACTGGAGGCAAGGGTTTCCATCTTCTGAGAAGCCACATTCTGCACAACTTCATCATCTGATAGGTCCACGGTGTCTTCCAAGGAGAAAGGACCACCATGACCCACTTTGAAAGCTTCTTTTATCTGTTCTTCTGCTCTCTCAGTCTTGAACTTGATAATGGTGGGAAGTGGCACATCATGCTGCATCTCCTTCCTAAACACTTCACCACCAGCTCCTCTTAGTATTATAGGATCAACCCTGATATCACCCCGCATGGATGTTCTTTACTTTTTGGGAGGTGATGTCAACGACACTACCCTTCTCTTCTTGCTGACCATCATCAGGTCATCACCTACAGGCTCTTTACTTACTGGCTCTTCTTTTGACGGGATATCCTCCTCTATATTCTGTTGTGAGGTTTGGCCCTCATCCTATACTTCTTCAATTTCTACAGCTAGCCTCAGGATCCTCTTTGTTTTAGGCTTATCCATCAGAGGCGGTGTAGATGAGGCAGATGCCTATCCTGATGTGGACGCACCTGCAGCTGGTATGACAATTCTTTCAATTATCACCCCCTTAGGCTCATCCTCAGTTTTCTTTCCTCTGGGGGGTCCTTTCCTCTATTTCTGAGTAGGTAGTCTTTCTCCGTTTGACTTCCTTTTCTCATTGAGGCAGTCATCATACTCCTCATCAATTAGCTCCTGCCTTTTCTTCTTGGGATCAATAGTAAGGGCTACACCCCTTTTCTTCATTCTGTTTATTTGTTCGTCTACCCAAGCTTGGGTTAACTGCAGTACCCCACCTGTAAACTGATCCAAGGAAATGTCCTCTGGCTGTGTTAGATCAGGGGCTGAGATGGTGTCATTATCGACCTTCTTGTCTTCATATTCATTTGACATTATTTTTCCATCATCTTTCTTTAGTTGTGCTAGCACTTGGATGCAGTCATATGTCCTTATCTAGTTCAAGGTGAACCTTTGGTATTTTCTTCTTCTCACCTTAGCTTCATCCTCACAATTTGTCTAGAAGTCCTCCAGATGCTTCTGATGTATAGGCTTCCCCATTATTTTCTGCATCCTGCCATAGGGGTCATAAGATCTAGCCAATGGAAATGGCTGCAGATACATCAGTTTCAAACCTCCCATAACATGTTTTATGCTTTGCGAATCTGAGCACATATACCAGCCCATAGATACTAGAAATAGTACCGGGGGTATCTTCTTCTGTGCTTTGTATGCCTCCACTATGGTAGACACCTGCCTTAGAAATTCCATCAGGACTACCCCATCGGTAGAGTATCTTGGTAGCATCAGGGGCTAATCTTCAAATCCCTCTACTCTCATGTATGAAAATGTGGCATACTAGATAAACCAGGCCCCATGTCTATAAACAACTTCCTGAGCCTCCATGCTCAATCTCTTGGTTCTTTCTTCCTCCATTGTCCTAACTAGATGCATAGAGAATGCATCATTCACCAATTTGTAATCTTGGAGGTAGTTCTTTCTTTGTATTTGAGGATAATGATCCCATAAGTGGGCATCATCTACACCACCGCTGACCTTACCCACTGTAGTCAAGGCATCAAATGTTCCCTTGTAAGCACATGAATACACAACATATGAGGTCATGTGGAATGAGCACTCCTGACCTCCTAGGTTTCTCATCTCTTCATCCAATGCATCACTGATGACCTTGGCCCATAATGGCTTGTTATCTATATAAAGGACCATCTGGATGATTCCAAACATCTAATTCTTAAAATTTCCAGCATGAGGTTGACCTGTCATCCTGCTGAGCAGGGCAATCATATATTGTACTCATCATCAAAATCAAATTTATATAGGTGGACGGGCAACTTAGCAAAGACAGTGTAGGTGCTGCTCTTAGACCTCCACTAGTACATCCTCTTCCTTGCATTCTTCTTGTTGTTATTATACTCTATCTCTAGTTTCTGTAGATCCACACTAACCACCTTCTTTCCAACTGACAAATTGAAAGTAGATGTGATACCCTTAATTGAAAAGTTAGCATAAACCCTTCCATGCTTCTCCACCGCCTGGTATGAGGGTTATAGTTCCTGGCACATTCTACTACCAGTTCTGGGGTTTCCATGGCATAAGGGAATCCAACTGCATGCCACATTCCTGATACATATATTGCATCCAGGAGTGTATTGTCTTTATCATGATCTCTTCTGGATGACCATACCGCTAGATCTGTATCTCCTTGGTGAGTGTCCCCAATGGTGCCATACTTGAATTGTACCCCTTCGGGCTGAACAAACATAGGCTTAAGAAATTCTGCATCAGACCTAATTCGTCTGAGGTCGGCCATGGATTCCTGCAATAAACATACCTTGTCTTACTATACAATATCCATATGCATTTACACAACATTATATATCTATATCGCTACGACATTATGCATACTCTATTCATTACTCTTTACTTCATCATAAGATGCACATTTATAGATTCAAATCATAAGAAGGAACATACTACCTGGACATGCAGAAAACAACAATAGGAGGGTTTTTTTTAATTACTTACTTGATAACGCTTTACTCCTGGGTTAGATGGGTGATTATGTAAAAGGGCTACAAATGTTGATGATCACCCGTTCCGTTACACTGGAAGATCTTGTCCTTTCATAGGTAGCTGGGGTTTGACTTCTCTGCTCTGTAATTTCTTGTTTTTTCACAAGGTAAATGAAAATAACCTTGGAAAGTTATCTTTAAACGCAACCGTAGGGCAAAATTAGGGTAAAACTGGGTTAAATTGATTAAATCCATTGATCCTCTACAGAGAATCCATGGATGATACCAAGTGTTTGAATTGTATTCACAGTTGGCGGGAATCCATCTACTGCATTTATGTCCATTTAATGTTTGGAAACAAAAGGGGGGGTGATCTTCGAAAGATCAGGTGATATTCAAAATATGACCCCCTTTGGATAAAATGACCTTCTGCCTTTGAAGAACAAAACTAATGCAAAATAATAAGGTGATGTGGTCAAAGGTTGACCATATGTATATCGGGTCATAAAACTAAGATCAGGGGATGCTCAAAATATGACCCCCCTCAAAAAAGATCGAGGTGACGTTAGCATGTCGGCGGCCTCGTTTAAGCATTGTATTATAATGATGTCACTGTCATGTTATTGAATATGGTGGGGACTGGATATATACTTCTGTGGGGTAAAATGAAATGATGACTTCATCACCAGGGTGATATTCTTTGTCGTTGCGTTTAGATGACGTCATCATGATACTGGCGCAAAGTGATATTCTTTGTTTGTTGGGTTTAGATGACGTCATCATCATATTGGCATAGGGTGATATTTTACGACAAGGGTGATATTCGAAATATGACAGATATTAAAAAATATGACCCCACAAAATATGGGAAGTTGTTTGATGGGCAGACAATAGCCACTACGTAAAATTGACGTTCGGACTTCGCGGACCAAGTGATTATCAGGTGATAAACTTATATCGGGGTGATCTTATATAATGTGACTGATGTTCGAAATATGACCCCCCAAAATATCAGGTTTGACCGAAACTTTGACTTAACATAACTTTCTCCCCTTAGAGAATTTCGGGGTGATCCAGAAGGCAAACCTGCTTGGAATTTTGTGCACTTTCCAACCATGAGGTTAATGATGTGAAATACTGAGTTTGACAACTAACCTCATCATGGTGACCTATCTACCCCCTGCAGGGTTACCTGCATGACTTATTTTACCAGACCGCCCAAAGCAGAAAAATAACAAGCTAAAGCAGCAAAAAAAGTTGGGTCCCTGTTTTGTCAAGTCAAAATGGGGCGTGTTGTGTAACCACACAACACTATCCTTTGGCATCTCTGAGCATCACTTCCAACCTTCCTTAGCACTTTTGACATCAATGACAACACATATGCAACAATCTCCCCCTTTGGCATTGATGGCAACAGTTAGCTTGATATGCAAATTTCTCCCCCTTTGACATCAAGGACAAAGGGTTAGTGGCCTTCCTCTGAACAGATCTTCCTATAGCTCCCCTTGTCTAAATTTTTTAATCTTCTTTCACTGCTCCTTATCTATCAACTCCTAACTAATCAAACCTTGTCATCCTTTACAACATCTTGCCTACTTACTCCCCCTGAGAGGTAGCCTCCATCAACCCAGGGATAAAGATACATCTTGAGCTACTCCCCCTGGACAGATGCACCATATACACATGTAGTTAGAAGAAGGAGGGGAAATCACCCCTAACTTCTATCTGAGATACTCAAAGGTACCCTTAGAAAGTGCCTTTGCGAAGATGTATGCAACATGATACTTTGTAGGCACATATTCCAATCTGACTTCTTGACTTGCAACTTTCTCTCTCAAAAAGTGATACCTAATAGATATGTGCTTGGTTCTAGAATGCATCACTGGATTCTTTGAAATATTTATGGCACTTGTATTGTCACAAAGAATAGAATGGTCTCATCATATTCTACCAAGTGATATCCTTCAATGTTTACTTCATCCACAATATTTGAGTGCAGCATGTTGCTACAACTATATACTCCACTTATGTTGTTTATAAGGACACTGAATCCCGCTTCTTACTAATCCATGAGACCAACCTATCACCCAAAAAGAAAGCTCCTCTGTTGGTATTTCCATCATCAACACTGCCAGCCCAATCTGCATCAGTATAAGCACTCAAGGAAAAGTCATCACCCTTTTGATACCACAGTCCATGTTCCAGAGTGCTCTTCAAATATCTAAATATTCTCTTGACTGCTTTTATATGTGTTTCCTTAGGATTTTCTTGCAACCTTGGAACCAAACACAACTTGCATGATGTCAGACCTAGATGTTGTTAGGTATAGTAGGCCCCCAATCATAGATCTATACAGAATCTGATCATCTTCAAGTGACTCATCATCTTTTCTCAAATGGCAACCAGTTACCATAGGAGTACTTATTAGTTTGTTGTCTTCCATGCCAAACTTCTTTAACATTTCCTTGACATGCTTTTCTTCAGAAATAAAGATACCATCATTTGAATGAGTGATTTGGATTCTAAGATAGAATGATAGCTCACCTAACATAGACATTTCAAATTATTTTTGCATCTCTCCTACAAACTTCTTACACATCTTATCATATCCACAAAAGATTATATCATCAACATAGGCAACAACAATTAGAATTTGTTCACCTTCAATTTTGATGTAAAGATTACTATCTGCAGTACCTTTCTTGAGACGCTATTAGGGTAAGTATTTATTCAACCTTGCATACCAAGCCCTAGGGGCTTGTTTGATACCATACAGAGCCTTCTTAAGTCTACATACCATGTTTGGGTCTTCTAATAATTGAAATCCATTAGGCTGCTCTATGTGGACTTCTTCTAAGTCACCATTTAGGAAGGCATATTTGACATCCATCTGATATACTTTAAATCCCTTATGAACTGCAAATGCAAGAACCATTCTGATTGCTTCCATTCTTTCCACAGGAGCAAATGTCTCTTCATAGTAAACACCTTTAACTTGTGAATAAATTTTGTAGAGCAACCTTGCTTTGTTCCTGACCACCTCTCCATCTTCATTTAGTTTGTTCCTGAATATCTATTTTGTACCTATCACATTCTTGTTTGCAGGCCTTAGCATCAACTCTCAAGTCTGATTCTTCTCTATCTGATTTAGTTCTTCTTCCATAGCTTGTATCCATCCTTCATCCTTGCTAGCTTCATCAAAAATTTAAGGCTCCACTCTTGATAATAAAGAAAAACTTGTTCATTTATTCTTGCAAATCTTCTTCTTGTCTGTACTCCTTGATTCTTGTCTCCAATGATCTAATCTTTTGAATGATTCTTTTGAACATACTTGGCAGGAGTCTTGGCAGTCTTCTCTTGAGTTTCTTCCTGTTCTTCAACTTTTTCTTCTTCTTCTGTGTAAGCAGGTACATCTAGCCAACAATCTTTTTGCTCATATGTGATTTGGTGTGACTCTTCATCTAATTTAACATTCGCACTCTCAACTATCTTCCTTAGCCTTTTTTGTAGCATTTGTAGGCTTTGCTCCTAGTTGAGTACCCAAGAAAGATTCCCTCATCAGCTCTTGAGTCAAACTTTCCTAGACCTTCTTCATTCCTTTTGATGTAGCATTTACTTCCAAAAACTTTGAAATACTTAACTGATATTGGTTTTCCATACCATAACTCATATGGTGTCTTGGTATTGTGCACTCTTAGTTGTCATCTGTAAAGAATATAGATAGTAGTATGGACTGCCTCTTTCCAATATGTATTTGGCAGCTTGGCTTCACTCAACATTCTACTATCCATCTCTTGAACTATTTTATTCTTTCTTTCCACTACTCCATTTTCCTGAGGAGTTCTTGCAGTAGAATAATGCCTTTTTATTCCATGTTCTTGACAAAATTCCTCAAACTCATATGAGGTGAACTCAACACCCCTATCAGACCTTAGACACTTGATTATAGAATTCATTTCATTTTCAACCATGGATTTTAAAATCTTAAACCTACTGAAAGCTTTTGATTTTTCTTTCAAGAAGGTAACCCATGCCATTCTAGAGAAATCATTAATAAGCAACATGAAATACCTCTCACCTTGTAGAATCTTTGTCTTGGTAGGTCTGCACAAATTAGTATGAACTAGTTCTGATGGCCTTGTAGATGAATACTCCTTGGACTTGAATCTTATAATTGTTTGCTTCCCCATCTGACATTCCTTGCATAAGGTGCTTGTAGGCTTGATGATTTTTGGCATGTCTCTTACTGCTTACATGGAGTTGATCTTCACAAGATTATCAAAGTTGATGTGCCCCATCCATTTGTGCCATAACTAGAATTCATTTGTTTGTCCTAGAAGACAAGTCCTTTCATTAATTACCTTTAGATTATACAAGTTGCCTTTTGTATTAAATCCTTCCACCATCCATTTTCCAGACTTTGCTCTTCTGATTTCACATCCTTGATCATGAAATGTGAGACTGTATCCTTTACTACACATTTGAATTACATTGAGAATATTATGCTTGAAACCTTCTACATAAAGGATATCATGTGTCTGAGACTTTCCATCAATACTTATGGTACCTTTTCCAGTGATTTTTGCAGAAGAGTTATCTCCAAACCTGACCAATCCACCATTCCACTTACCAAGATTGATGAACTTGCTCTTGGTACCTATCATATGATTTGTGCAACCACTATCTATCACCCAAAGATTTGATTTCCCTTGAGCATGAAATGTTGTTTGGACAATCATTGAATTTTTAACTCCATTATCTGCCTCCTGCCTTTTGAAAGAATCACTTTTCACTGCTTGCTCAGTAACAGATCTATCAATTGAGATTTTGAAATTTGCCAAATCACTCCCGCAATATCTTTCTATATGTCCAAACTTGTTGCAAATTTGACATACCACATTGACATCCACTAGTGAAGCAAGAGGATTCCCACTTACAAGATTTCTTCTATTCATTTCAGACATGCAATCCATAGCCTTATGACCAAATTTGTTGTAGATAAAACAACAACCAAAGAAAACATGATTAAACCTTTTCATGGAGAATTTCCTTCCATGAAGAGATCTCCCTTGAGGCATGATGAGATATGTACATTTAGTATCATCTGGTCTTCCAAGCTTTGCCATCTCTAACTCCCTTTTGAGTGACTAAATTTCTTTCTCAAGTCTTATACATTCTTTTGTCTTAACTTTAATCAGAGCACTTTGTTCTTGATTCTTTTTCCTTACACACTCCAAGTCTTCAAGAGCAGAAACTAGTTAACCCCCAAAATCAACTTCATATTCATCTTCATTTATAGTCTTGTTTGAACCATCTGAGATCACTCTGGCCATGAATAGAAATTCTCCTTTTTCCTCACTTGAAGGATAATGATCTACTTCTTCTCCGGAACTATAGTCTTCTTTTGAAAGAAGATTCCTCTTGAAATTGTTTCTCTTGAAACCCTTGTTGCTATTTTCATTTTCTCCAAAAGGACATTTAGAGGCATAATGACTAATTTTACCATAATTAAAACATTTAAAAGGTAACTTGCCTTTATACTTTCCTAATCCCCTTTTAGTTCCCTTACAAAGTTTGCCTCTTCTACCTCAGCTTCATTATGCACATCAGATGTTCCTTCATTCTTCATAGTATTGAAAGTAGTTTCTCTTTGGCATGGTCCTATGACTTCATTTCTCATCTCATAGGTAGTGAGGGACCCAAACAACTCTACCATTGTAAGTTTCTTCAAATCTTTGGCTTCATCAATTATAGGAACTTTTGAATCAAACCTATGAGGGAGAGTTCTCAACACTTCCTTCAAAACTAATGAGTCAGATATATCTTCACCCATGCTCCCGATTCCATTGACTGCTTCATCTACTTGGTGCAAATATTCAACAATGTTCTCCTCTTCTTTCATCCTTATATTCTCAAACATTGTTTTGTAGGATAGTAATTTTGCTTCTTTTATTGTGTCATTTCCTTCATAAAGATCTTTAAGCTTCTTCCATATATCCTTTGTTGCCTTGCATTGCACAACCTTGACTAACTCTAAATTGCTCAAGCCACTCACGATGACATTATTGGCTTTAGCATTGTTTTCATGAGCCTTCCTCTCATCCGCATATGTAATAGGATGTTTAGGTTCAACATAATCAGTCATGATAGCTCTTCGAACATCATACCCTAGTGAGGTTAGATAGGCTTCCATCCTTACACTTCATAAATCAAAATTACTTCCATCAAATATCAGAGCTTTAGAAGAGGACTCCTTCTGAGCCATGTATTATACTCCAAGATCTACCTTCAGTTGTTAGGCTGCACCAAGGAACCTTGCTCTGATATCAATTGTTAGAACACACTGATATACTGAGAGGAGGGTGAATCGGTATAAACCAAAACTTAATCCAATTCAACTTTATTAACCAAACCCTTTTAATGTCTTAAACAAAAAGATAAAGAAAATTTGACAGATCAAAGAAAAACACATGAGCACACAACCATAACACCAAATTTATTTGGAAAACCCTAAAAAGGAAAAACATAGTGAGCAAGCTGTTTAGATCTACTGTTCAAATCTAGCCTCACAAATAATGATAAAACTGATTACAACAAATTTTAGGGCTACAACCCAAGGGAGGACAAACTCCCTAAAATAAAATACAATAACACTTACAGAATGAGGCTACAACCATTGGACATCTCACTCAACTGATCTCACTGATCAACCTCCTCCGCAACATCAACATACTTAATTCTGATTCACACCTTCAATTTCTTTGCACCGTTGTCACTTTTGTCTTCAACACATTTTCACTTAACTCACTTGGACACTCACTCACATACCCTTGAACTCACTCACACAATCTAGAACAAATAAGTTCTTTTATTTATATCTTTCGTAAACAACAAAATCTTTCTCCTTCATCAGCTAAGATGAAACGTGTAGAATGAAACATGCAATGACCACACCAATTCAGTTTCCAAAAGATGTAGAAATCCAATGCAGTTCAAGACAAGTGATAACTAGGACCTTTTCTTCCTTAACACATTCTTCCAAGCTGGTGCACGCTTCCAAATATTTGGGGTGATCACCAAAGCACATCAAGTCGGCCCAGCAAACCCTTATCCTTCCACAAAATAGCTCCAAACCTAAAGCGGTCCGGAGGGATCAATTAGCATCATGTGGATCACTTCATTAGCAACATAAGACTTGCACACACCTTCTCAAGCATTCCTTCTTCTTAATTGTACATCTTCTTTCTAGAACAAACAAACAAATACTGAACCTGGCATCACATGCAAATATTGAACACCCATTCTAGAGATAAGACATTGAGAAACCAACTTGCGGTGCACTTCAGCACCTAAAAACTAAAATGAACAATCAAACTGAATATTTGAACTCATCCTCCAAACATCAAATCCAAAAGATGAACTGTGGTGAAATGTGGTGGCTTTTGCTTTCTCCTCTAGACAACCCTAATCAACATCATGATATGCCTTTTTTCTGGTGACTCTGGAGGACTTCTACGGTACATCTTATCAATAGAAACTTGAATATAACAATATTCTCAATTTCATATGATCATCCTTCAAACCACAAGACCTCATCTTCAATAGTGGAGAAATGCGGAGTAGTTCTCTAACATATCCTGACTGTCACCATCCTAAACCTGTGTCTTCACTCTGCTAGATCTACAATCTTCTGTGGTAACTTTTAAGCTCTAAAATAAAAAACATACAATCTTTATATTTGTCTCTATCTAACTTTCGAACTACAACCCCATACCTTCAAGTGCAGAGGAATGCAGAGCATTCTCCTAAACTACTTCAGTGCAAACTCTAGTACCTTGGACCTCCTAAATCTTTCTTTCAAGACTAAAGCAATGCATTTCCTCAAGAAACAAGAAATACAATATTCACCACACTAGAGACTTCATTCTCAACATCAAACACAACTCCTTCCAATAAAACAAGAATCTTCATGCTAGCACAACCTTTGTTAATGAACTTCAAAAGATAGGGTGCAACTGTGTACAAATGATAGTGATCCAATCAGTATACATAGTATATGACATTTATCATCTTACCCTTTACTTCACACCTTCTCTGATCCATCTCTTCATTAATCCTTTGTCTTCTCCTCTGACTACCATAGCATATACTCATCACTTTGCATTACTATCCTTTGGTATCTATGAGCATCACTTCCGACCTTCCTTAGCACTGTTGACATCAATGACAACACATATGCAACAATACTATATCACTATTCAAAGTTGTTCTTAATGATAACAATATCATTCTAACACAAATGAATATATCAACTCCAAAATATTTGATCTCAAGGTATAAAGCTTATACCATAAACTCATGAGGTTTTATCCTCTTGTTGCAAGTATGGGCCTAACTGGTGTTGTCATTGATGTCAACATACTCCTGTTGCATTGATGTCAAGGATTGGATGAGTTGTATGCTGAGGATATTGAGAAAATTAGTCCTATCAGAAACAGAGAAGAATAGTGAAGACAGTGAAGCTCTATGAAGTGAAGATCCCAGCTAAGATGAAGATCAGAGGATGCACATCAAAGGGTTTGTAGATATGTGTCTAAAGGTGATCCAGTAAAGATTTGAGAGGTCCATATGAAGATTTGAAGAAGTTATGGCCACATGAGTAAAACTAGTTCTGGTAGAAGTTCAGAGGTGACAGAGTGACTCAAATAGGTCCGATGAGATCTGGAAATACAATAGCTTGTTCTGCAGATTTGGTGGAGTGTTTAGGAAGTCAATTTGAATTGACAACTCAATTGGTTACTGTTCTGGAGGTCCACAAGCATCTATTCCAATATGACAGTGATGACAAACTGTGTTCTTAAGGTTCCGGATGAAGAAGAGAATGATTTCAGTAATTAGAAGTGGTGTGGATATTCTTGGTGTTTCAGGCAAGATTGTGGGGGTCTCTAGGTTGTGTCCAGTTTGTGTTGGTGGTCCGCATTGAAGATTGAGCTTGTAATTGAAAAATTACTTCCTGATGATGATGTTCTTCTTAAACTTGACCGACAAGATGATTTACACATCTTGTAGATGATCTGCGAAGCATGGCGTGTTCCTCAAAGAAGATTTAAGTCCTAGATCTGTGTGGCCGACAGTGTGGTGATTCGCATGAAGTCTTTTGTAATAAGTCAAGTTGTATTTGTGTATTTGCTCTATAAAGTATGCTGACTTTGATGATTATCCCAAAGTTAATGTCTTGTATAAATAAGAGTTGTGAAGTCATTTCAAAAGTAATTCTGGCGAAGATGAGAGTGTGGTAGAGAGGAGAAAAGAGAAACGCAAAGCAGAAGTATAGAGCTTAAATGGAACTCACTCAAGCATGGTGAAGATGCTATTCTTCAGTTCAAGTATGTAATATTTATCATTCTGTAGATAGTGTGTCTCCTGTAGTCAGTGGGCCTCTTGTGAGCAGTGTGCTCGGGTAGTGAGCCCTAATTGGCATGTGCCATTATGTTCTTCTTATTCTTTTAACAGAGAATACAATCTTGGGTTAGTCACCCCATGTTTTTTCCCTTAACCAGGTTTTCGACGTTAAAATCTTGGTGTCATTTGTGTTAATGTATTTTTGCTCTTAAATTATTGCATTGTGTTTCCATGATTGATTTATTATTATGCTACTGAATTACAAGAAGAATTTAAGTGGTTAATAAAAGGAAAGTTTTGGGACAACTGATTCACCTCCCCTCTCAGTTGTCTGTATTGAAACTAACAATTGGTATCAGAGCTAAGTTCCTCTAAAAGGGCTTAACCACTTGAGGAGATCCAGGATGTCTTCCTACAAGAAGGATAGTTTGATGTTTGATGGAACCAATTACACTCTTTGGAAGAGCCGCATGGAATGTCACTTGCAATGTATGGGAATGCAATATTGGATCATGGCTTCAAAGAAGTATGTTCCTCCAAATAATGGTCTGATAACTGTAGATGAAATCAAAGAGGCTGAAGACAATCTTTAGGCTAAAGAAGCTCTATTAAGTGCCTTATCTGATTTAGAGCTGACAAATGTTATAGATCTAAAAACTGCATGTGAAATTTGGAAAAAATTGCAACTTCTAAATGAAGGAGACAAATATGTTAAATGTGCCAAGCTATAGAGTCTAAAAGGAAAATTCAAAAACCTGAAGATGAATGAAGATGAGATTATCACTACATTTATGCCAAAAGTAAATGAGCTTGTTTGTGGCATTAGGTGTGCTAGTGGAATCTTGGATAAAGATGAGATTGTTGCAAAAGTTCTTAGATCCCTACCTCCTGCTTACAAACACAAGGTTACTGCTATTGAAGAATTCAGATCTTTTTCAAATATCACAAGAGATCAATTGGTTGGAAAATTAGCTGCATTTGAATTAGCCGAGTTTGGAGATGCACCCCCTAAGACTGAATCTGCATTCAAAGCTAGTGCCTCTGTAAAAGGCAAACAAAAGTTTGATGTAGGAGAGAACTCCTCAAAGAAACTATCATGGTATGAAAAAGAAAGAAAAGATCTGGAAGAAGATGAAGCAGAAGCTACTCAAATTGAAGCCCTTATTGCAAAAAGACTGCCAAGAGGATCCGGTCAGTATGAAGGAAAATTGCCCTTCAAATGTTTTAACTGCAACAAGATTGGCCATTTTGCCTCAAGGTGTCTGGAAAGATTTTCAAGGGCAAATCCAAATAGATCAAGATTCCAAAAGAAATGTTACTATGTTCATGAAGATGATGATGATGATGAAGGAGTAACAGATGATGAATCAGAGACAGGAAACAAATCTGGAAGTGACTGGGTGTTTATTGCCATCAAGGAAGAAGATCCAATGCCCTCTAAATCTGTCAATCATAAAATGATAGAAAGAGCTCTGGCTGCCCAAGTTGAAGAAAAGGATGATTGGGTTATTAATAGTGGATGCTCCCACCATATGACTGGTGACAAAAATAAGTTCATAGATTTGGAAAGATATGAAGGAGGAGTTGTAAAATTTGGTGATAATTTTGCTGGCAGAATTAGACGTAGAGGAACTATTTCTTTTGATGGAAAGAACAAAACCAGTAATGTATTGTATGTTGAAGGTCTGAAGCACAATCTTCTCAATGTTGGATAGTTGGTAGACAAAGGCTATGATCTCTGATTCAAAAATAGAAAATGTAAGATCTTTGAAAGTTTTGGAACAGAGATTGCATCTGGTACTCAAACAAAAGGTAACATCTTCCACTTGGTTGGTACTGGCAAAAGTTGTTTATTTGTTCAGATTGATCAGAGTTGGTTGTGGCATAGGAGAATATGTCATGTGAATTTTGATAATATCATCAAGATATGCAACACGCAGGCTGTAAGAGATCTTCTTAGACTGGTGAAACCTACCAATAGTTTGTGCAAAGAATGTCAGTTGGGTAAGCAGAGCAGAGTCACATTTAAAAGTAAGGAACAATCTTCTACCAGATTATTGGACTTAGTACATACTAATCTATGTGGACCAGCAAGAATCAGGAGTTTGCAAGGTGATAGATACTTCATGTTATTAATTGATGACCACTCCCGAATGATGTGGGTAACTTTTTGAAAGAGAAATCTGAGGCTCTTGAGAAATTCAAAATATTCAAAGCTATGGTAGAGAATGAAACCGGATTAAACATAAAATGTCTCAGGTCTGATAGAGGTGGAGAATTCACATCTAGAGAGTTCATAGAATTTTGTGAAAAACATGGGATAAAAAGACAGTTATCTTCTCCAAGGACTCCATAGCATAATGGAGTAGTGGAGAGAAAGAACCAGACCATTCAGGAAGCATCTAGAACCATGATGATGGAAGAAAATGTTCCTCAGATCTACTGGAGAGAAGTTGTAAGCACTGCTGTCGATACTCTTAATCGAGTACAAATTAGAAGCAATACTGGTAAGACTCCCTATCAACTCTGGTTTGGCATTACTCCTATTGTGAAGTATTTCAGAGTCTTTGGTAGCAAATTTTACATTAAAAGAGATGAAGACCTTGGCAAATTGGATGCTAGAAGTGATGAAGGAATATTCTTGGGTTATTCTACTCAAAGCAAAGCATACCGGTGTTATAACAAGAGATTGAGAAAGATTATAGAAAGTACAAATGTAAAGGTTGATGAAGGTATTGAAAAACCCTCAAGATTTTATGAATATGAAGAAGATGATCAGAATGATGTTTTCATTCAAGAAGTCCAAGCCCCCTCTAAAATTTAGATCCAGACTAATCCGAAGAACCTGAAATACATGAAGAAGAGATAAGTTTGAATGAACCTATCCAAGAAATAGAAGTGCAAGAAATTCCCAAAACTCCCAGGTATGTAAGAGTGAATCATTCTGAAGATTAGATCATAGGTGATAAAAGCAAAGGTGTTCAAATAAGAAGAAAGATTGCTCAAGACTCAAAAAAGTATTGTCTGATTTCAAAATTTGAACCAAAAATAGTAAGTGAAGCATGCAATGATGAAAGCTGGACTAAAGCAATGAAGGAAGAGTTGATGTAGATTGAGAAAAATCACACTTGGGATCTTGTTCCCAGACCTAGAAATAAAAATGTGATTGGAACCAAATGGGTCTTCTGGAATAAACTGAATGAAGATGGTGAAGTAGTCAGAAACAAAGCCAGATTGGTCTGCAAGGGTTATTCCCAAGTAGGAGTTGATTTTGAAGAAACTTTTGCTCTGGTGGCAAGAATTGAAGTAGTCAGATTATTTCTTGCCTTTGTTGCCTTCAAGGATTTCAAAGTATATCAGATGGATGTCAAGTCTACCTTCCTGAATGGTGACTTGGAAGAAGAAGTATACATTGAGCAACTGGATGGATTTCAACTATCTGATCATGGTGATATGGTCTGCAAGTTGAAGAAAGCATTGTATGGACTCAAACAAGCCCCAAGAACCTGGTATGAAAGACTAGATAAGCATCTTTTGAAGATTGGTTTCAACAAAGGTACTGCTGACAGTAACTTGTACTTCAAAATTGATCATGAAAATATCTTGGTTGTTGAAGTATTTGTTGATGATATCATTTTTGGAGGAAGAGATAGTATGTGCAAAACTTTTGCAAATCAAATGAAAAGTGAATTTGAGATGTCCATGTTTGGGGAAATGAATTTCTTCTTGGGTCTGCAAATCACTCAAACAAAGAAAGGAATCTTCATTTCACAGACCAAATATGTGAAAGAATTGTTGAAGAAATTTGGGATGGAAGACTCAAAGCCAATGAATACTCCCATGGAAACCAGATGTAAACTAAGCAAAGATGATGACTCTCCTAAGGCTGATCAAAAAAAGTACAGGTCAATGATTGGAGGACTACTGTATCTTACTCAAACTAGACCTAACATTATGAATGTTGTTGGTCTTGTTGCTAGATTCCAAGCTAATCCTAGAGAATCTCATATCATGGCAATCAAGAGAATTCTCAGATATCTAAAAGGAATAGTTGAGTATGGTTTATGGTATCCTAGAGATCATGATTTCTCTCTTCATACATATACAGATGTAGATTGGGCAGGAGATGTGGATGACCGGAAGAGTACTAGTGGTGGAGAATTCTTTTTAGGGAAAAGATTGGTTTCAAGAGGCAATATATCTGTCCATTGCAGAAGTAGAATATATTGCAGTAGCAGGTAGTTGCACTCAAGTATTGTGGATGAAGAAAATGCTAAGAGACATCAGAGTGTAGTATGAGGAACCTATCACAATTTTTTATGATAATTCAAGTACAATAAATATATCAAAAAATCTAGTATTGCACTCAAAGACAAAACATATATCCATCAAGTTTCACTTTTTCAGAGAGCAAGTGAACAAAAATGAAGTCAGGTTGGAGTTTGTGCCCTCCAAGGATCAGATTGCAGATATTTTTACTAAACCTCTACCTAAGGACTCTTTTGAGTATCTCAGGGAGAAGTTAGGGGTTATTACCCCTCTGATTCTTAATTAAGATGCACTAATGTGCATCAGTCTGGTGGATCTCACAGTAATATCTTGTGGTCTGGATTGATGATGGGAAGCTGCTACTCATGGGGAGCAGTCTGTATGATTCTGAGTGATGCAAGTATGTGCCCTTTGCCATTGATGTCAAAAGGGGAGAAAAGACATGTGAAAAACAAAAAGTGGTTGCTGATCAAAGGGGGAGCAATAAAGGAAGAGAAGACTTGTGAATGGTTGTTGTTGACAGGGGGAGTTATGTCGGTCAGTGAGGAGAAGTACTTGTCTTGATGGTTAAAATAGTTTTTCACATCATATGTTGCCATCAATGACAAAGGGGGAGATTGTTGCAAGTATGGGCCTAACCGGTGTTGTCATTGATGTCAACATACTCTTGTTGCATTGATGTCAAGGATTGGATGAGTTGTATGCTGAGGATATTGAGAAAATTAGTCCTATCAGAAACAGAGAAGAATAGTGAAGACAGTGAAGCTCTATGAAGTGAAGATCCCAGCTAAGATGAAGATCAGAGGATGCGCATCAAAGGGTTTGTAGATATGTGTCTAAAGGTGATCTAGTAAAGATTTGAGAGGTCCACATGAATATTTAAAGAAGTTATGGCCACATGAGTAAAACTAGTTCTGGTAGAAGTTCAGAGGTGACAGATTGACTCAAATAGGTCTGATGAGTTCTAGAAATGCAATATCTTGTTCTGCGGATTTGGTGGAGTGTCTAGGAAGTCAATTTGAATTGACAACTCAATTGGTTAGTGGTTTGGAGGTCCGCAAGCATCTATTCCAATATGACAGTGATGACAGACTATGTTCTTAAGGTTCCAGATGATAAAGAGAATGATTTTAGTAATCAAAAGTGGTGTGGATATTCCTGGTGTTTTAGGCAAGCTTGTGGGGGTCTCTAGATTGTGTCCAGTTTGTGTTGGTGGTCCGCATTGAAGATTGAACTTGTGATTGAAGAATTACTTTCTGATGATGATGTTCTTCCTAAACTTGGCCGACTGGATGATTTACACATCTTGCAGATGATCTTGAAGATGATCTACAAAGCATGGCATGTTCCTCAAAGAAGATTTAAGTCCCAGATCTGTGTGGCCGATAGTTTGGTGATTTGCATGAAGTCTTTTGTAATAAGTCAAGTTGTATTTGTGTATTTACTCTGTAAAGTATGCTGACTTTGATGATTATCCCAAAGTCAATGTCTTGTATCAATAAGAGTTGTGAAGTCATTTCAAAAGTAATTCTGGTGAAGATGAGAGTGTGGTAGAGAGGAGAAAAATGAAAGGCAGAGCAAGAGTATTGAACTTAAATGGAACTGACTCAAGCATGGTGAAGATGCTATTCTTTAGTTTAAGTATGTAATATTTATCTTTCTATAGACAGTGTGTCTCTTGTAGGCAGTGGGCCTCTTGTGAGCAGTGAGCCCTAATTGGCATGTGCCACTTTGTTCTTATTCTTTTAACAGAGAATACAATCTTGGGTTAGTCACCCCGTGGTTTTTCCCTTAACCGGGTTTTCCACGTTAAAATCTTGGTGTCATTTGTGTTAATGTGTTTCTGCTCTTAAATTATTGCATTGTGTTTCCATGATTGATTTATTATTATGCTACTGAATTACAAGAAGAATTTAAGTGGTTAATAAAAGGAAAGTTTTGGGACAACTAATTCACCCCCCCTCTCAATTGTCTATCTTGAAACTAACACCTCTTTCATATAAAATCATGATGATACTTCTTGATCAAATTCAGTCTTTCAAATTTGAATGGGTTTTGAGTTAAGAATAATAAAATAATGTTTTGACCTAATGGTCTCTTTTTGTGTATCAATTCTAGATATAAAAGGATATAAACTCATGCTCATCATCCTTGCATATAACAGATATACTTGTCATGATACATATATCTTAATGTATGGTATCTTTAGCTATTTCCTATGATCCATAACACTTTAGAGTAAACAAAACTTATCACTAAGTCCTTGATAATACAAAGAATCACTTGTATATAAATCTTGGAAAAGTAGACCTATCTCTATCTAAACCTCATCACGCTTACTTCTAAGTTAAAATAGAGTCTTCGATAAGTTTGGGTTTCAGCTCTAATACAAACATCTAGCCTTAACTAAAATACACAACTTAGAGTAAGGCTATTCAGCCTCTTATTTCCACTGTAATACACTATGCTCTTGGCCTCTTATTTCATACATAAATTCTCTAAGTTCAAAGCCATATTCATAGTGTTTTACTACTTTATCAGCCTTAATCATACTAACTCAGTGGTTTACTACTATTATCGTCCTCGAATAAATTAACACAAAGATGATTTACTATGTTCATCAGCCTACAACATATACACGACACTGTGTTCTTCGGCCAGTATAGTTTCCTATGTTTTAAACATTCCACTAAGTTCTCTTGGCCTTTCAGCCTACAAAAGTTTATTATTAGTTCAAAGTCTTCAAACTAAGGTGAGAGGGACTATTTTACAAAGTATTCTCTCTAAAATCTATAATTTTTCACTGTCTTCTACTAAATGATAAATATAGTCCTAGAAGAGACAACATTCTAGCAATATATGGTCTCAAATGCCTCGGCACACCTGAGTGTTATTACAAGGTAAAAGATTTATTTCTCTCAACTAACAATCTTGTATACTAAATCACAATCTTGTGATAAATTCAACCAACAAATATTGCAATTAATAAAACTTATTGAATGATATTACTTACCTCTTAATATCAATTTCTACGACCTGATTAGTCTCAGTCCGCGAACTCCTACTGATGATCCTTTTTGTGTTTGAACACAATTGACTCATTATCACTCTCCAACAGTCCCTTCATTGGTTGATTGATTCACTCACTAGGAACATGATCAAAGACTTAACAATAGCTTCTAAGTATAATCTTTAAGGGTGCCTTTTGCACAGCTCTTATCTACAATGTTAATAGAGATCTCATCCTATTAACAAAGACCTCTCTTCTATTATTCCAACGCTGATGTGAATAGATGGTTTGTTCGTAGCTCTATATTATCAACACAGTCAAATACTTGTTGTGGAGTTTGACACATACCAGAATTGCTTCGATCTCACTACAGTTTCAAATTCTCCCTCGATATTGGAGTTTCTCTCCACTATTCCCCTTCGTGTCTCCCCCCAATACTTCGATGAGATAGCCTTATTAAAGGCCTGACACCTCCACAAGTCGTGGAAACATAGGTAGAATCTTTGCCTTATAATAAGATTTGTTGGCATGCAAGTATAGTGGAGTAGTTAGTCTTTAAGACCACTCTCATATTCCTCCTTAACTCCAAAATCACAGAGATAGGAATTAAATACCCATGTACCAATATGATGGTTTGCATTAAGTGCCATCATCCACGCTATAAAAAGAAACTTCTTTGACATAAAAAAAGGGTTTAACCAATAAATCATATATATATCAACATAATATCGTTAAATGAATGAAAACTTATGTTGTTTTCAATACATAGTGGAACATGAGAATGGGGTCAAGGATCTCCCCCTCTCAAATTTCTTGATGACAAAAAAGATAGGTTATCAACGAAAAACTTTTTGGAAAACACTGATAATGAATTAGTTAATCCACTAATAATATTATCTCCTGAATATAAACTATATTTATATCAAACAAGGACTAATGATTATCAACCATTTCCATGTCAATGATCAACTACCTGACTTTATTTACAACAAAACATAAACTTAGTGGATCTTGTTGACAAGTCGACGGTTGTTGAATCGACACCAAACTTAAACTAGTTAGGTCAATTACAACTTACCAATCTCACTGATGCTTCACTTAAACTATAAAGGCACAAGACTAAGATGGCAACAAATTGTTCTTTTTCATATGTCTATTCACTTCTCTCTGATGATGCTCTCCCTCTCTTTCTCGAAGGGCGGAAAAACATGTTTCCTGAATACAACTTGCAATCAACAAACTAGGATCAGTGTATCGTTAGTCAATTCATAATCTTTATGAAATCATAACATCTTGACAACATATAATCACATGTCAATTCTAATCATATAAACATAAACTCATGAAATTATTGGTTTTTCCTAACATTTTCACTAAACGTCAAATCATCAAATCATGGAAAATTATCTACTAATTATGTACAAGTAAAAAGTAAAATATTGTCAAAAGTTAGGGATGTGACAAATATCCTTTCTATCTATAAGATCACACATGGTGGAGTAGGAAAGAGTGTTGAGTTCACACCAGATTATGTGGTTATTCAGGACTTGCATAGTAGAGATATTTGTTACATCTTGATAAGATTAGTTGTCATTGATGGCAAAACAAAAATGATGTGCACAAGCACTCCCCCTTAGATGTGCATTCTTGTCTCTCCCCCTTTGACATCATGGACAAAGGATATAATATCTTCTACTTATAACAACCAAAAAAAATTGTATGAACTACCCCTTACTATATAATTTCTACAAACAATACTCCCCCTGAGATGGAAATGCCCCAAAAATTGATGCTATGTACATAGAAAAACACTACTAGCCTCTGCAAGTCTATACAAAGCCAAAATTTTCTTATCTCCAATACTCTTACTGTTGCGAGTATGTACCTAACCAGTGTTGTCATTGATGTCAACATATCTGTGTTGTCATTCATGTCAACTATGCTCTTGTTTTGATGCTTGCTTGTAATGAGTTAAATGTTGAAGATAATGAATAAGTATTCCTAATAATGAATAAGTATTCCTGATACTAAATTTCCAAGTGCTTTTGAGAAAATTTGCCCCTCCAGTGGAAACAGTGTATTGAAGAGTATCTTTGTTCATAGGAGAACAATCCAGTAGATTGTTCCGCATTTCTTGTAGAATGAATATCTTTGTCTGTAGATTAGAAGTTAGTTAGAGACATGTTTGAAGTTGCTATGTTCCAAGTTTGAGCCTCCGGTATAAAGATTTGAGTGAGTTATGTTCACCAGAGTGAAAACTACTTTTTCTGTATGTTTAGTGGTGATAGAGAGAATGTATTATGCTTCGCATTCCTTTGCATTTTAGTATTTCAGTATGCAGTTCTAGAATTTAGTTTGTAATGATGATAAGTACCTTCAACTCCAATGGTTCATAATTTGGTGGTTTGCAAGTGATCCTTTCTATATGACAGTGGATAATAGTTATGTTCAAGTGTTCCTGATTGAAGAATCTTATGGACAAAGTGTTTATAAGTTGTGCAGATGTTCCTGGTGATTACAATGTGCTTGTGGATGTCTCTTGATCATGTTCCTACCTTTGGATTGGTCCGTAGAGAGAAATTTGGATCGTGGATGAAGACTGTTCTTAAAAGACTTGGTGTTAACACCAGTCTTGGCCAACCTGGTTGTTTTCACTACTTACGGAGATGCATTGAAGATTGAGGAAGCATGTTATGGTGTGGAAGATTGCATTTGAGTCCCAGCTAAGGCATAACATGATCCACATACATCTTTTCCTTAGCTAATTTTGTTTAGGTCTAGACCTATTTCTATGTATGTTTGTAATGCTGACCTTGGAGATTGTTCCAATGGTTGATGAATGTAATGCCGACCTTGATGTGCATTCCAAGGTTGATTACTTTTATAAAAACATGTAATGAAGTTGTGAAAAGCATGTCCTTGTGCGAAAATGCGAAGATAAGTGAAAAGGTGTAAGAAGAGCAAAGCAGAGGAGTTATATTGTGCTTCAATGGAACTGAACTCAGGCATGGAGTAGATGCTATCAAATCAGTTCACCAACCTTGGTAGTGAGCCGATCTTGGCAATGAGACCCAACATTTGTAGTGAGCATTTTGGGCAGTGAGCCCTAAGGTAGTGAGCCTCTGTTTTTTGGTATTGTTATAACATATTTATTTATGTGGGATAACACCCACCGTGGTTTTTCCCTTATAGGGTTTTCCATGTAAAAAATCTAGTGTCTGAATGTGTTATTGTGTTGAGCTTCTTATTTCATGCTTTCATGGTTAAATCTTAATAACAGTGATTGAACATTTGATGTGTTGATATTCATAAGTAGTTAAAGTTTTTGAGACAACTTATTCACCCCCCTCTTAGTTGTCTTGTGCATTTCAACACTTACAACTCACTTAGAAGATAGAATAGGTTTATAACTTACCTTGAGTTGAGCAAGAGTAGATACCCAATTTGCCTTTGTTGAGGAAAGAATGTGATTCTAACATTCAAACCGCATACATAAATCTGTAGCCTCATCTATACTACTTGGAGTCTTCATCTTCTGATCAATTTTCTTTGCTTCAACTAGCTACCCTGATAATGAAACAAGTCTCAAGTTGGTTGCTTCCCTTAGCTGACTAAACTACTTCTTTATTTGTTCTCTTTGATCTAGAAGCAATGACAACTGTGAATGAAGATTTTCTAATTGTGCCCTAGTTGATCCATCTTTGTCCTTTGACAAATCATATATCACAGCCATTTGACTGATCTGTGACTCAATCGAGTCAGTCTAATTTTTTATGCCCTTAGTGGCATTTGGCCATTTCAAGCAAAATAGATATAAAGCAGTAACTTCATCAATACATTCCTTAAGAATTTTTATATTTTCTTGCAATTTGTTGTGTGTATTGGCACACCTGTTGGATACCACAACAAATTATGGAGAAATATAAGAATGATATCACATTTATGGTAGACAAGGACAACTTCTACATGGAGGTAGTTGAACCAATAATAGTGTGGATAACAACATTGCCCTATGAGGTCTCTGGACCTGACTGGAGTGGATATGTAGAAATTATGCTCAGCAAACCTAGGGATCCCTCTATATAGAGGTTTGGTACTTATGATGAAATAACCAACAATAGGAACAAGAAGGAGGTAGAAGATAAGGTGGAGAAGATGAAAACAAAACTGGAGAAAATGTTTGATAATCAAGAGGGTTCGGTGGAAGAAACATAAACCATGTCTTCCACACCTACCCCTAAAAGGACAAGTAGGTCTACATCTACCACTGCAACCTCTCCTAAACCTTCTGGACTAGTTCAAACATCTCCTAGCAGTGGAAGAACTGCTACTGAAGCAACAGTGCAAACTAAGACCGGTGAGAAGAAGAAACCAAGGCCTAAGGTACATGCAAAGAGGGGAAAGGTAAATCTGGTGAATGTAGAGGATGACGAAGAAGAAAAGGAAGCCTTTATATTGAAGAAAAGAACACGAAAAGGAGAGGAGGAAGGAACATCTAAAAGAAAAGGCAAAGAAAAGACAAAGAAAACAAAGAAGACTCCTCTAAAAGTAGTTGAGCATCAACCTATATAGGTTGAGGCTACCATTAATGCAATTGCATAGTATAGGGCATTAAAAGGAGTTGTAGATCTCTATGATGAAATGCCACCTATTGACAAAGCTACCATTGAAAAGGCCATAGTTATGTATATGATGGACTTCAATGTGGCTTTAAATGAAATCATCGATCAACTTCTGGTAAGTCTTACAGACATACTTACTAATAAAAGAAATGAAGCCATGACAAAAGAGGCTAAAATGAGGCAACAAGCAGTTGAGAAGGTTGGTCCATCTATTTCTAATAAAAAAAAGGTCAAATTATCCCAAAGACAAGCACAAGAATTCAGAACTAAACATAGAATAAATATCCTAATAGGAAAAGATAAACAAGAAATAAAAGGATTGGAAAGGGAGACAGAAAAGAAGATAGCTAAGGTTCTTCAAGAAATGAAGAATGCTAAAGTAACTATTGAGGAACAAGATCCTTTATATATGCCTGATGTGTCCATTCAAGACATAGATTTGTTAGCCTTTGAAGGTAAAGTGATAGGTGATAATGTGACTAAGAAGGATGATAAGAAGAATAAGGAGACTGCTCCTCCAGAGAATACTGAAGCACAAGATGTAGAGGATCAAGGTGAAGTGGGTGTACCCCCTCCAGAGAACACTAATCCAAGTAAAGAACATAACACTTCTCCTCCAGAGAATTCAGGGAATGATGAGCAGAAGGAGGATAATCCTGAGAAAATTTAGGATGAAACAAAGAAGACTTTTGAGAAAAAATATGAGGAAGTTCAAGATGCTTCTATGGATGTAGGTCAGAGTTCTTCATTGTCAAATTCATTCAAGGATCTACTAGGGTTGTAGATGCAGTTTCAACCCATGGTTACACCTCAACTTCTACAAATTCCTACTCATGAGGGGCAAGTTGACTTACCAATTATTTCTCCCCTTCATAAGTTACATCTTGATGAGATTCTGCATGCATTTGCAAGGAAGGAGTTTCTGCAAGAAAATTTGAAGAAGACTAGTTTGGTTGAGGATGCAATAAAAATGATTCAGGAAGGTTTACTAGAGGTAAAAATTGATCCCTCCTTGCCTTCGGAACAAAAATTGAAGCTTTTGATGGATTCCTTCAAAGATCATTCCTATTGAGCAAAAGGTAGAACAAGAGGCCTTAAGAATAAATGACAAAAGATTGGCTGAGGTATCTGACAAGTGTGCCAATACACACAACAAATTGCAAGAAAATATAAAAATGTTTAAGGAATGGATTGACAAAGTTACTGATTTATATCTATTTTTTCTTGAAATGGCCAAATGCCACTAAGGACATCAAAAATTAGAATGACTTCATTGATTCATAGATCACTCAAATGGCTGGGATATATGACTTGTCAAAGGACAAAGATGGATCAACTAGGGCATAATTAGAAAATCTTCATTCACAGTTGTCATTGCTTTTGGATCAAAGAGAACAAATAAAGAAGCAGTTTGGTTAGCTAAGGGAAGCAATCAACTTGAGATTTGGTTCATTATCAGGGTAGCTAGCTAAAATAGAGAAAATTGATCAAAAGATGAAGACTCCAAGTAGTATAGATGATGCTAAGGATTTATGTATGCAGTTTGAATGTTAGAATCACATTATTTCCTCAGCAAAGCCAAACTAGGTATCTACTCTTGCTCAACACATGGCAATTTATAAAACTATTCTACCTTCTAAGTGAGTTGTAAGAGTATTGGAGATAAGACAATTTTGGCTTTGTATAGACTTGCGGAGGCTAGCAGTGTCTTTCTATGTACACAGCATCAATTTTTGGGGCATTTCCATATCAGGGGGAGTATTGTTTGTAGAAATCATATAGTAAGGGGGAGTTCATATAGTTTTTTTTGTTGTTATAAGTAGAAGATATTATGCCCTTTGTCCTTGATGTCAAAGGGGGAGAGAGGAATGTACATCTAAGGGGGAGTATTTGTGCACATCATTTTGATTTTTCCATCAATGACAAAGGGGGAGATTGTTGCATCTTGATAAGATTAGTTGTCATTGATGTCAAAAGTATGTGCTCTGAAGATAGTTAATATGTAGTATCAATTGATGCAAAGTTAGTAGTATGAAGAAGAATGGTAATCAAATTGATGTCTAAGAATTGATGTCTAAGTGTGTTATGGAGTCTAAGGCAGAGTCATAGTGTTTTGGTCTGCATTCCTCCGCAGAGCAAGATTTAGTCTTGCAGTTCAGAAGATAGGTTGATTGGCATATAGAGGAGTCATATCCAATATTTCAAGTCATTATACCTTCAGTAGTGAAAGTTATAAGTGATAGAATTCTGATTTGTGCTCTGCAAGAGTAAAGTGATGATGAATGCTTGTTGGAATGCTCTGCATTCATCCGGATGTGAATATTTATCCATGCAGTTTTCTGAACATGTTCAAGGATGTTCAATGCATACTACTATGCAATATCAAGTGATTTGGTGGTCTGCAAGTTTAGTTTCTCAAACAATAATGTACTATAGATGGTTTTGGATGCCTTATTGTTCTTAGAACACATGTTTGAGTACTTGCACCAATTGAAGAATGTACATATTGGCTATAAGAATTATGTGAACATTCTACATATCTCAATATGTCTCAGGTTTAAAGTACATGTAAATCCTTCTTGTTTCCAGTACTGCATAAAGTTTTCAAGTCATTTTGAAAAGAGTTATAAGTGATTGTTCTCTGGATTAAAGTATAATTGAGCTAAGCATCTCAGAATGCTCTGCATTCCTCCACAGTGTTAGATATGGTCATGCAGTTTTGGAGATATGTTTAGAATGATGCACAAGTTCATTAATAAGAGTTTCAGACATTCTAGTGGTCTGTAATGCAATATCCTAAGTTTTGATATGTCACAGTCAGTCTAGGATTCTCTATTCTCATTAGTTCAAGATGTTTCTCTTCTTTTTGTAGCATGTAATAATTAGATAATTTAGGAGAAGGTTGCAAGGGTACTATTGATATAGTATATTTCTCACATCTTGGTCCGCATGATGTTTTTGGTCTCTCCTCGATGGTGTAAAGATGAACAGTTGGCAGTTTTTGTGTTGGTTGAACTAACAATTTAGTTTCCTTCAATTGTGGTTGATCCTGATTAGTTAATTTGAATTTGAAGAATATTTTTTGATACATTTTGGGCCCTGTTATGAGGTGTTGTGATCCACAACTTATTTTCTCTTCATAATGTATATGTTTGAAGCCGACCCATGGAGAATCATACGTTTCATCTAAAAGTCATCTTGAAGCTGACCAAATTGAGGATTTGAGTTGTTTTGGAGGGTATATATAGAAGAACAAAGTTATTTGTGAAGGTGAGTGAGAGTGATAAAATAGTATGATAAGTATGAAGTGTGTGAAGTCTGTATGATAGAGTAATTGTGCAAAAAAAAAGAAGGGGACTGCAACATCAGCATAAGTCATATGCTTCTTTTATAGTAGTTCATGCTTATGTTTTCATTGTAATTCTCATGTATCTTTCTATCAGACAATGAGTCTCTTCAGCAGGTCCTTGTATCTTTCCCGAAGGTTGTAGCCTTAGTCTACTACAAGTCCAATAGGGAGTAGTAGCTTCCTTGGATTGTAGCCCTAAAACAAACTTGTAATTTTTATAAGTAGTGAGCTTTATACATTGTGAGTTAATCCTCACTGTGGTTTTTCCCTCATTGGGTTTTCCACACAATAATCTTGGTGTCTTTGTGTGGTGCATGCTTTTCTTTTTGTTCTTCTTCTTTTAGTTAAAGTGATTTGATGTTTACGCTGCAAATAGAATTAATTTAAAGTTTAAGAATAGATTGATTCACCCCCCCTCTCAGTCTATGGATGTGTTCAACAATATTATTGTAGTTGGGAACGTAGATCATCAACCTCAATTGTACACCTTCTCACATTTTGATCCCATTGTTCCTTCAGTTGATATACACACTCAAACATCTAGTTTGGATACTTTTGAGGAGATACAATATGGTCATTTGAATCTTGGTCTTCTTTCATCAACTGAGGTTCTAGAGACATGTGTTGACATTCCATCTCCTCCATCATCTCTTCTTATTTCTATAAAGTTCAATGTTGCTTCATATGGGGATTCTAGTGATTTAGTGCAACAAGATCATTGCCTTCTAGATACAGCTACTTGGGATGTGTCATGCCCACCCATACACACATGTAAAATGGGCATAAACACAATGCAATAATTTTTTGATTTATATTATGCCATTTAAATTTAATAGAAAAATGAGTTAACAAGTTAGTTAAAATAGTGTTAGATGCTTGGTTTAATTTAATTATTAAATTTGGGTTTAATTATCAATAATTAGAATTTTACAATGTAGTTGTAAGTATTTTTTTACCATGGATAACTCACATTAATTAAATTACTAAGAGTCAATATTTATTTTATTACTCATTTCCACAATAGTTTAAAAAATCAATTTAATAATTAAGGTAAATAAATATTAATCAACTTACACTCTAAATTTAATTCACACTTTATTTCCCTTTAGCTATTTAATTAATTAATACTTGCTAATTTTAAATTTTCACATTTAAATTTATAATAAAATATAAATGGAAGTCTAAAACAAATAAATCCATTTAATTTTGCCTTACTTAAAAAGAGCCATAAAATAAGAAATCAATTACCTATTTTATTGAGATTTGATTTTACATAATTAAAATTAAAAGAATTTTAATTTAAATCTTTAAATTTATATTTAAAATAAAATATAAATACTATGATAAATCAATTAAATGGCATGTCACATGGAACATCCACCAATTAAGGAATATATTTGCTATAATATAGGGATATGGTTGTTCAATAAAACAAAGAAATAAAATTTAAAATATAGACTTAAATATAGCATATAAAAACTATTTCTTTTCCCCAAATCATTTCATTTTTGGATTCTGATTCTCTATTTATTGTTTTTTATCCATTGAAGTCATTTATTGTTGTTTTTCTTTCTTTTTCTATTGGAACCTTAAATTGGATTCATTTGGTTTGATTTACATACCCATGGTCTTGGTGGTGCATGAAGAAGTTATCCAATAGATTCAAGTTTAATTAGATGCCTACATATTTATGTGTTTCTTTTGTGCATGCATGTTTTATTTATTTGGAACTAGGATGGGGGTTTTCCAAAAAAAATTCTCTCCCAATTTTGGTGCTAGAGTTTGAGTCCAAAGGATAAGAATATAGTTGTAATTGATTTCAAATAACTCAATTCTAAATGCTAAAGAGAGTTGTTTTGAACAAAGGATGCAAATTTTATTTACTTGCAAGAGGGTTGTATGGGTATTCGCAACAAAGGAAATTAATAAAATAATAATAATTTACTATCATATACACATTTCTCCTTTTATTATTATTTTTGTACCAAAGGTTTGCTTCAATTTAATATTTTAATTATTTTATATGTTATTATTTATAGTTTTTATTTGTTTTAAAGAAGTTTAAAATTGTTACGGGAAAATGTGGATAATATCAATGATTAATAATAACCCAATAACTCAATAGAAATTGCAATAATCAAGATTCAAACACAAAGAAAGATACCTTGCAAACCTTATTACTCCATGGCTTCCATTGGTCGCCTAATCTCAAATTGATCTTTCGTGTGAATGAAACCCTCAGAAAGTGCATTTCCTTGATTTTTTCTTCAAGATGACAATAGAGAAATGGCTATGATAGTCCTTGTAATGAAGAGGATCTTCAATACAATAAAAGTGGTGATCACAAGCTATGGAATGGTGTGGGTACCAAAGGCGCGTTGTGAATTCTGTAGAGTAAGTTTACTAAAAGCTTGGATGATTCAAATGGAGGAATGTGGGTTGTATTTATAGGTTTGAGAGAGAGAAGATCAACAGTATAGAATGAACAAGAAGATCAACGGTTGGGAAAACTTGAGAGGATGTGCATGAATAGGAAGACAACAAGTGTCCTGCTCTTTCATGCAATAGGGGAGTTAACAGAAATAGATTAAAGAGTTAACTAGTTAACTGATTTGATTTATGAGTTAACTAATTGGAACTAGAGGATAAATAGGACATGTGGGTGAGGGAACAAATAATTAAATATTAAAATATTTAATTAAGTGTGCACATGGATTTGCATAGATTAATTTAGGTGTTAATCCATTTTTGGAGGAAAAAGAATAATTTAAATAAATGTTTTGATTTATTTAAATATAGAGGATGTTAAGTTTAGAAGAACCAATTAAATAATTGGACATTATTTAATTTAGAATGACTTTAGAATTTAGAAGAGGTAATTAAATAATTTGATATTATTTAATTTAGAGGAATTTTGGAAGAATTAATTAAATAATTTGGTATTATTTAATTTAGAATAACTTGGAGGATTTTAATTAAATAAATGGATTTATTTAATTTGGAGGAATATGAATGATTTAATTAAATAAATGATTTTATTTAATTTTGTGGAGGAATGTGAATCAGATAAATAAATTGATTTGCTTATTTATTGATAGAGGAATTAAATTGAAATAAATATTAGAATATTTATTTAGATAGAGTCATGTCACTTTTAGGTGTATACATTTTGCCCCTCTTTAATGCAATGTGTTTTATCACGTTGTTTCAAAGAATAGATATTTTTGATAATGATACATGCCCCAGTTTGCCCTTGGTTCAGGTTTACGATGCTAGGATGCCCCCTCGGGAGATTGGATAGGAGGAAAAAGGTTGAAGGATGTGAGATGGACAATCTCATGATGAAGAAGGTGGAACAGTTAAGTTAGGATGAAGAAAATAGGTTACGGCTTGAAAAAATAGAGGAAAAGGGATGAAGAAAGAGCTGAATGATACGCTTTTGCAAGATAAAATGATAACACACACAAGCAAGAAAGCAAGTATGCACAAATGATACAAGAACAAACAAGGTATTGCCCCTATCAAGCGGTAAACCATTGATTAATCGATAATGATTGACGACAGTGTTTTTCATTGCGGGGATCGATATATCCCTAGATCAACATGATAGGCGTGGGAAAGATATATCCCATGATAATTATGATTGATTGAGTTGGTTTACGACAAGATTAGGATCAAGACTATTGATTGTGATTGGATAATTTGACAAGATTAACTTGACTCAATTGGCATGGATTAAGGATGGACTTGCATTTGGATCATTATAGAAGAGACTCAATGAAAGACATGATGATAGATAGAAAGTAGACTGATAGAAGAAATGACTTGACTGAAGGACTCACAAGATTTTGTAAACTCTGACACTGTGAACAAAAATCTTTATTGATGGATAGTATATGGAATGCAATTTGATGCGGATGGATGCGGATATTTGTCATCTTGATATTGCAAGTATTTTGAAGTACTTGTTTCATCATTGGGCAATTTTTTTATCATTTTTGTGTTTTTAAAATGTTGTAAGAAAATACAAGTATCGAGGTATAATTAAACCAGGATGACCTCAATATAGCAAGTTGCTACAAGCATCTAGTCAAAATTGAATCTAGATGACCTGAGTATTTCTTGTGTTTCAACAAAGAAGGATTACAGCTGTTTCATGTTTAGACCTCTGATGTCCTTGATGATCATTATGTTGATCATGTCTTTAGACAAGGCTTCACATTACTAAAGATAAAACCCACAAGAAGCAAACACAGAAGATAATCATGCCCCCATCATCGCATCTCTAGTTTTTGACATCCTTGAGTAGCGTAGAAAGACATGAGAACAAAAATCAAGACTCTGCAACTTAACCTGCTCACAAACACAAAACATTTTTACATTTGATGTGTCTTTTTGCCATAATTTAGATAAAATCATTTGGAGTGTTTTTAGGCCTTTGCTTGTTTTTCTTTGGATAGGTTGATGTTTTGCGTCAAAATTTCTATTTGGACACATGCTTTGTTGTATGTGTTTGTCTAGTGAAAGGTATCACAATCCTTATTGGTGTCCTCTGAGAACATGCGGCATTCCAGAATCCAACTCCAAAACCAAGTCGAGGACTTGCCCCTAGTCAAGTAGAGGATTGACTTATTGTGGGTGAACTAACAATGGATATGAAGAAATGGGCCCTAAGGGACTGACCTAGTGCCTCAGGGGCTCATTGCCAAAATGGCCTTGCCTACGTGACGATGTAGAGGCAACGTAGTTCGGGGTGAACCGTGTGGACCTAGGACCTAGGTGACGGGAAATGGTGCAAATACGGATGGGATGGATGGAAAAGGAGCCTTAGGGGCACATCGGTACAAGATGGCCTTGCCTACGTGAAGACACAGAGGTGACGTAGTTCGGAAAAAAGGTAATAATGATGGGGTTGCAGACAACTTGATGTTTTTGGGATTTTCTGGATTCTGCTAATGTTTTGACGTTTGCAAGAGGTTTGGATGGCAATCTGGATAGCCTAAATTCTAGATATTGATGACAAGGGAACACCATGGATAGGTAAATGGATGGGTTATAGTAGATAATGGATGGGTAGGTAGAAAGAAACAATGATGTGATCTCCAAGGACTATGTCGCATAGGAATAACTCAAGATTTGACATGACAAAGTTTATGACGAAGGAGGATGAGAGGATTGGATTGTTTTGAAAAATACAAGGTACATCAAGAGTTTTTTCAAAGCATGTTTCAACATTTTACCCCCATATCTCTATCAAGATCAAAAGAGGAATGGAGAATGAATAGACATAATATGATAGGTATATGTAGGATAAGGATGATAAGAGGGTATGGTAGGGTAGGATGGAAAATGACAGGGTTCATGAGACAATGCACTCCCAAGGGTAAATGACATGGAAGATCAACCTACACATGACACCTGTTTGTCAGGTTTTCATCATGGTACTTATCCAAGGCACATGTTTACTAGGTTTTCACCATTGGACAAAAGGATTTTTTCTTTACTTTTTTTTTTCTTTTTTTCTTCTTCTTTTTTTTGAATATTTGGATAGGATAGGTGGAATATGGACAAGAGGGACTCAAGTGTCTAGTGCCATGAAAGGTGATAGTCCCGCTAGATGGATGCTGGTGCATGGACTATGTCAAGTGTTCTCATAGATGTTGGTAGGGGATTGCATGAAAGTGAGATGGAGAAGGTAGATAGCGGATTATGGAAGGTGTGATAGTGGATTATGATGTGGATTATGTAAGACTTATGTAAGGATGGAGGGAAGGCTTATGCAAAAGTATGGACCATAGAAATAGGATGGGGAAGATATGTAGGATAATAGTGGAAGGAAGTGGAGATGGAAGTATATGGAAGTCTCATGGGATGGAAGGGAACCATGACCAATGGTTGCACATACTGTGATAAACATTGAATCTGATGATGGGAAGGTGGGGTAGGAAGCAATGGAAATTTTTTCTTGGTGGATGGGTGATTTAGGCATTTAGGGACCCACATAGACTGAGTATTTTTCTAATGTTTGCTTGTCATGTGGGATGGAAGAATTGGAGACTTTTGGATGGTTGAGATGCCTCATTTAACTTGATGGCTTTTTGATTAGGTACCCAAACTATTTTTCCTATAGACTTTACCTACGAAGGTATGGGCTTGGATATATGCATCTTTTGTGTAGTTTCTGAGGTAATTACTTGTTACTTGGGGACCCACACCTTTTTCATTTTTGCTTTGAGGTGTGTGGGTGAATGTAGCTTTTGAGATGGGTTTTTCTTTAATTCTTCGGATTGATTTCCTAAGTTATTAGGACCCTTAGGATTTTGGCTTTATGAAAGGATGCATCCCAATGTTTATTCTTGAATCACATAGGTTTGGTGGAATGAGTGGAATCTTCATGTTTAAACAATATGTGCATTTGTTGGCCATGATTGGGATTTTTAGAGGATTTATGGATGGATGGATAAGGTGTTGGAAGAAGTGATGGTAAAATGCTTGGAGGGATGTTAGGAGTTGGAAGTAGTGGAGGTAGATTGGATGGTGGAAGGTGTATGGTCACATGCTCTTGGGATTTGTATGATAAAGGCAGTGGAATGACGACATATGTTTTGGGAATATGATAGGGTTTCCAATGGAAAGTGGTGGACTTAGGAGGAGTGGAGGAAGTACCAACATCTTTGTATTGATTTTCTTGGGGTATGTATCCAAGGCCACATGAGCAAGGAGGGACATTGACATGGACGGGCTCTAAAATACCTTATTCATGAAGGCCTAAGCCTTTACCTTGATAGTTCATATGTTGGAGTATGTGGTGGACAATGGGATTATGGGTGCTTTGGACACTAGAAGCGAGCTCATTATTTGATAGGGAAGGTGAAGTGGTAGATAATGGTTGTTTCTCTCCTAAGGAAGAACATTCATGGATGAAGGTAGTGAGACCAAGGGGACAGAATAATGGAGTTGCAACATGGTCGATAATGAATGGTGGAGGATCATGTGGATCTTGATTATCATTATGCTCACTAAGATCTAAGTTATTGGTTTGATCATCTATGTGCACTTGGGAGGCAAGTGTCTCATCAAGGAAGGTGTGTGTTGTTAGATCATGGATAGGACTAGGTGGAGGATGGATAGGAGTAATGGAGGTTTCTTGCTCATGGATGGTTATGGGATTATAGATAGATGGGGTAATAAGCTCATGACCATGGAATGCATAAAGTTGGCTAAGATGATCATCATGGTTCTCTTGATCATAGATAGGCTCGTGATCGTAGATGGGATCTTGATCATAGATAGGAGTAAGCATGATGGGATCAATGTGCTTGTGTATAGGTTCTTCATCAACGATAATATCTTGATCATAGAAAAGATATAGGTTATGGATGGGTTGGATGTGGATTTATTTCTCATGTATGGGTATAGGATCAAGTCACTCCTAGATAGCTTCTTCATAGGTAATATATTGATCATGGAAAAGATAAATGTTATGGATGGGTTGGATGGGGGTGCTTTGATCTTGATTTAGATAAAGGGTTGACGTTTCCACAGGCTCTAAACTGTACTCTTGACATAACTCTTGATTTTCTTTAATTGAATTGGAGGTAGAAGACTCTTGGATAGGCTCTTGGTTAACAACATGAAGGTATGATGGACCTTGACTTTGGTTCATGGTAGGATGTTCTTCAATAAGCTCAAGGGGTTGCAGATTATATGAAGGGGTTGTAGGATTTGACATGGCATTGGAAGAATCTTTTGTAAGTTCAAGGATAGGAATTTGGGGACATGGTTGACTCCCTGCTAATAGCCCTTGGATCACATCATTTGTAGGTGTATGGGTACATAAATGAGGTAATGGATGATTGGATTTGGAGTTCTCCATAGCTTTTCTTTTGCTTTTAGATTTTACAAAGATTCTTTCAAGAAAATCATTTAAGGACTCTTTGGTTGACGGATTAGAGCTTAGGGACCTTGATGGCAATGTTGGTGTAGAACTAGTATGCTTTGGGATATGCATTCTAGGGGATGGTGATGGGGGACTAGTAGACGGAGTGGTATATGATTCCAAGCTAAAGGTGGTGTTTCCCTTGTCAATAGTATCATTAAGACAGGTTAAGGATGTACGATCATGGTGCGAGGCGTGGCTAGTACTAGCATACTCCTGTTGGGAGGGATTTGGTTCACATGGATCATCTTTTTCCCTATATTTGTCAAACTTGGGCACATCAAAACTAGAAGAAAAAGGTGTCTTAGCCAAGCTTTTATCAAATGGATAATGGGATATGTCCTTTAATGAATATTGTTTTGTGCAAGATCTAGTTTGTAAATCCCCAACTTGTTGTTGTAAAGCTCGAATTTGTTGCATGAGTGCTTCTAATGGATTTGTCACATCCTTAGCTTTCTTATTTTTGGGAGCTTCAGTTTCATTTGTTTGCTTTGTTTCTCTCAATTTTTCTACGTCAAAATTGGAAGGTGTATACACCTAAAATTGGCATGACTCTACTTAAATAAATATTTTAAATATTTATTTCATCATTCACATTCTTCTATCAATAAATAAATAAATTCATTTATTTACCTGATTCATCCCCTCTCATTTAATTAAATAAATTACATTTTATTTAATTAATTAAATTCATATACATCACCTTCATTCTGCTAAATAATTAAATAATTTTAATTATTTAATTAAAACCTTTTATTCTTCCAAATTTAAATAAAATCTAAATATCCACTAAATAAAATCAATTTTTATATTTTATTATTCTCCAAATTTCTTCAAAAAAATAAAATATATTTCTATATTTTATTTATTCCTCTCAATTATCTACAAAATAATTAAGTAAAATCTTTTTATTTAATTATGCCTTCTTATCTTCACAAAAATCATTCTTATCTTCCAAAAATACTTTCCTCTTGTCACATAAAAGTAAACGCTGAGTTACAAAAGCAAAATCAGTTTTAAAGCATCTTTAAAGCAAATCTTCTCTTAAATTAGAAAAATAAATTCTAAATTAAGAAAATCAAATCTCATCCTCATCAAGAGAGGAGTTAACTCAACAAGGCTACTTTTTGAATGACATGTGTCCTTCTTCCATTTGTTACACGTTCCTCAACAATCCTCCTCTGTTGATCTTTCCTTTTCTTATAAACCATTGATCTTCCCTCACCTTTCTCTATAAATACAACCTTTCTCTTCTTCATTAGATTATCTCTCATTGTGCAAACTTATTGTGCAGGAATACAAGTGCGCCCTTGGCACCCTTATCCTCACTGGCACTTCATAGCCTCCATTGTTAGTGTTTTTGAAGTTCATCTTCAAATACACAAGTATCTCAGCCATTCTATCTTTGTCATCTTCAACAAGCAAGGGAGCAATAGCTTCTGAGGGCTTCATCACCAAGATCAAAGAGAGATAGGCGAACTACGGAAGACGCAAGGTAAAGGTGTAAGTATTGTTGTTTACTTGTTTTAATCTACTTTTATCTTTAGATTTCGTAGATGTTTGGGTTTTTATAATCTTTTTTGATTAACCTATTTTCCCCCTCACATTTTGGCGCCCACCGTGGGGCCCTTGCCCCCTTTACTAAGAAAAAATTGAGTGTTTTCAAGTGGCAGGTCCGTACAGGTGACGAACAGGTTCTGACAAAGCCATCTTGCGCATACAACCTCCCAAACAACGCATTTACCTTCCGAGTTGGCGCATCTGGTTTTCTGGCGCATCTAACCCCTGAAGTGATGCATTTACCTTCTGCTTTGGTGCATGTGATAGTCTAGCGCATCTGACCTCCGCAGTTGCGCATCTAACCCTGACTCTGGCACCTGAGTTCTACTTGCGCATATACTCTGTCTAACTGCACATCTGTCATAGTTGCACTTTTACCCCGTCTTTCAGTGCATCTGTTCTGTCAAACGGTGCATCTATTGTTATCGTGCATGTACCTCGTATTTTTGCGCATTTGCTTTCTATTTTTGTGCTTTTGTACAATGCCGCAGGCACTCCCTGTTTCTGCGCATTCAGGCTGCAGTGCGGCGCATTTGATTCTACTTTTTTGTTCCTAGGGTTTCTGATTTTGCATGTTTGAGCTAACGTTTGTTTTTACAGAGGTAGTTGCTGGATTAGGTCATTTAGATGCTTTCCATAGGTCACTTAGACTAATTAGGGGTAAAGTAACAAGTGCATTTCATACAAACTTCACATAGCTCATAACTAGGAAGGAAGTAACTGAACCCAATTGTTATCTCTGTGTTGTTGATCTATTTTCCTAAATTAGGCCACTGCTATATTTACAAACGAAAAATGAACAATGCTATGTCTTAATCACTTTCAAGTTAACAAACGGGAAAATGAACAATGCTATGATCTAAACACTTCCAAGTTAACAATCGTGTGAGTGCACAAGTAGATTAACTCATTTAGTTTTTCTATTTTTAACTAGGTTGGATTAACCATTGTACTCTGTGCTTGCGAATGACAATAGGCTTATGCTCTCCCCTTAACTGGGTGATCAAAGTGCCAGACTTGTCATTCTTTTTGTCAAACCTTTGGGGGGCCTGCCCTTGGATGCACGCTTGTCCAAGTGGGAACGACCCTAAGTGGTAACAGGCTAAAGCCAAGCCCTACCAAGCCACTTAAAATAAATTGTGCTTGAGGTGAAAACCTCAAGCAACGAGTGCTGTTGTGTTAAACCGACGGCCAACCTCCCCCAAAACCCTCATAGGCGTAACCCTTTGAGGCTGGGAGACTCCATAATGGAGAGTAGTGCCACCGCACATGTAACCACTCGAACAGTTGCCCTAACTAAGAACCAATTATGTAGCAAGCCAAAAACCCCTATTTGTTGATGCAAAGGGCGGAGCTCTTGAAGCGGCCTCGATTCAAGTGACTCTTAGTAGAGGTAGCAGGGACAATCCTAAGGTTCGGTGGGGGTACGAGCCTAAGGAAACCCGAATTTGGTATGCATGAGAAGTGAGTGTCGTGGAGGGGAGCCGGTGCTACCAGATTTTGGAGCTACACGCTTTGAGTGGCACAGCTAGAGGATTCAACGAATATTGTCACATCCAACCTAGGTCGTACTTGTTTTGAGTCAAAATAGTCCAAAAAAATATAAAAAGATAAAAATCATGAAAAACTTCTATGTGTTTGCTGTGTTTTTGCCATAATTGAACATCAGACTATTCAGAAACACCAAGTTTTTCAAACCAAAAGCAGAAAAATCCTGAAAACATTCCAAAATCTTCCAAAGTTCTGAGAAAGCAAGATAAAAAAGCCAGAGTTGCGCATTTGCCATGACCTGTGGCGCATCTGATTCGACTTTTTGCGCATTTGAACTCTGTTGTGGCGCATTTGCCAGTATTGCGCATCTGATTCGACTTTTTGCGCATCTGAACTCTGTTGTGGTGCATTTGCCAGTATTGCGCATTTGACCTGACTTTTGGCGCATTTAACATATGTTGTGGCGCATTTGAAACTTTACCAGTGTTGCGCATTTGAACTAACTTATTGCGCATTTACTCCGACTGTTGGTGCATCTGACTTATGTTGTTACACATTTAAACTGCTGCGCATTTAAACATGAGAGCAAAATTTAGTACCTTTCAAGAGCAAAACTATCAAAAGATTTTCAAAAACCATCTTCAAAACCTATTTCAGTTTTTCAAAAATCTGATTGAGACCTTGCAAATCGACCATTTCTCCTTCTTTTTCGCACCATAGCTACTTTCTCATCCACAATCTCGCCAAAATCTTCCCAAATTCCTACAAGGTTAGAACCAAGATTATTCTAGATCACAATCAATACTCAAACAAACCTAGTAAGTGTCCACTATCAAAGGGTTACTTATCCTTTCTCTCGGCACTCTACTAGTGGCTTATATAAGACTAGTCAACATCAGGTATTTGGATTTCTAACATCCCTACTTTGACTATAGCTTTTGTATACCCAACTTGTTTGACATCACATAGATCTCAGAAGAACCTTGCTAAAACTTTGTATCATCCTAGCATCTTGCTCAAAGAATCTTTTTCGCTCCATCCCATCTCTTTACCACCTTGCATGGTCTTAACAAGATTACAAAAACAAAAACAGATCAAAATTATAGAGAAAATCAATCCAAACACTCACAAAAGTGAAGAAGAAATTTCCATGGATGAGATCCTTCACACGTAGCACGACCCAAAATTCCAACGCCTATTAGAAGGAGTACTCGCTCAAGACCCCACAAAATTCTTTTTACATCTGGCAAGTCTAGGAGTCAAGCTCCCTAAGGATTATGACGTAGAAACTCTCAAAGAAACTAAGGGAAGTAGACATCAGGAAGAAACACCTTCAAACAAAAGCAAAACCAACACTAATGCTACAGATGCCCTAAGTCTAATGAACCAAAAATATGAAGACCTCCAACAACAAATTTTAGACATGAAAATGGGAGCATCGACTAAACATTACACCCTAGAGGATATTTCACCATATCCTTTTAGTAGGGCCTTAGTCATGATACCTTTCCCCTCAAAATTTGAGGTCCCTAAGTTTGACAAATATCAAGGAAAGGGTGACCCAAGGGATCACATCAGAGAATTCAACGCTGCTTGTCTCGAGGTCGCACATAACGACACCTACCTTATGCGACTCTTTCCACGAAGCCTAGGTGGGCAAGCCATGGAATGGTTCTCTAGACTGCCACCTGGTATTAAAACCTTCAATGAGCTTGTAGACAAATTTGTCACCCACTTCTCTTACAATATTGAGCACGACACCTCAATATTGGATCTTTGTAACACCAAACAGAAAGGAGGAGAATCTTTCACTGCCTTCTTACAGAGATGGAGACAACTGGCAAGAAAGTGCCCACACCAAATGCCAGAGAAATAGATGCTAGAAATGTTCATCCACAATCTGCAAACGGACCTAAGCTACCAAATCCAAATCCAATGTCCTACTTCTTTTAGCAAGGTCATTGAGATGGGCCTCATCATAGAAAAAGCCCTAATCGTGAAAGGTCAAATCAAGCTCTACAAAGACACTCCTAGTACCAACACCAACAATGACAAACCTAGATTCTGGACGAAAAACAAGAACGTTGTGAATGACGGGGTAGTAGATGCCAAAAATGTGGCACCTAAGCAACCAATTTTCAACCTATCAACACCTCAAAATAACCCCACGCAAGACAACCCAAGAAGTACCGAATCTAGGTTTACCAACTTTTGACCTAGGAGAAAGTTCACACCTTTGGATGAGTCACTAGAAACTGCCCTACGGAAGCTAATCGCCAACAATCTCATAACGCTTCCCTCAGCACGAGAATACAAACCAAAGGTCAAACCCCACTGGTGGAACGACAATGATTTCTGCGAATACCATCGAAACAGGGGGCACAAGACAAATGATTGTATTGCACTCAAGCATATAATCCAAGACTTAATAGAGCAAAACAAAATATCTGTTAACGGACAATCTCGCAGACATTCCTCCAACAGCGATCATCAGGCATTCAAGGATCCTCTTCCTAACTACGAGCAGGGAGGACCTTCCAATAGAAATAACAGTGGCTCTAACAACGCAAACTACACAAATGTCAGCTTCGACTATGTTGTTAACCATATCTTAGAAGGTGAGTCACACATCAATGTGATCACTATCAATAAGGATCCGAATTGCAATGTTACTACCCGTAGTAACAGAGTCACCCTTAGAGGAGCTTCCGCTCCTCTGTCTAGTCATAACAGTATCGTGGATCAACTCCACAAAACACCTGTACACATCTCCATGTTGGAACTTTTGCGTTTGTCTCCCTCTCATAGGTCTATACTTGACAAAGCCTTAGCAGAAGCCTCCATTCCCACGAATCTAGCTGAAGAGCAATTCCAAACTATGGTCAGTCACATCACCTCACCGCATTCCCTATCATTCACTGAGAAGGATTATATGTCAATCACTCAACCCCATAACGCTTCCCTGCATATCGAATCTTTCATACATAAACACAAGATCAAAAGAGTCCTAATAGATGGAGGGGTTGGCTTGAATATCTGCACATTAAAGCTAATCCTTACATTGGGGTTTTCAGAGAAGGCTATCGATCCGAAAAGAAAAATCACCATAAAAGCCTATGATGAGGAAGAAAGAACATCTAAAGGAATTGTTACCCTACCAATCAGAGTGGGCCCCGTAGTGAAAGATGTAGCTTGTCAAGTCCTTGACATGGAGCTAGCATACAACATTCTTCTTAGGCGACCATGGATCCACGCTTTGAAAGAAATACCTTCCACATACCATCAATGTATCAAGTTCCCACATGAAGGTCAAGAGATCACCATCCAAGGTGACCCTAACCCCTTTCAATACTGCAACTCTATTCAACCAAAACCAGAAGTTGTAATCCCCACCAACCATGCTTCTGCTGCCTCTTCATCTCATGTAGATCTAGCTACACTTGCTTCCTCTTCAGGAGCGTCTCAACCTAAACTCCAACTCAAAGATAAAGGCCTAGGTGAGTACATGGTCTCCCACTCCCTCTGTTTGGCACAACTACCTCTATCTCCTAGATCCTATGGGAGGCCCATCCTAAGGACACCCAAAGTCGAGAGAACCACCAAAGGACCATTTGTGAAATGGGGAAGCCTAGAAGATGAAAGTGATGAAAAAGATGTCCTACAGTGGCTATACAAAGATGAAGGTAGTTCCTCAACACAACATAACTATCCCATTATACAAACGGCACAATATGGCTAAGGCTTTCAAATGCTACAGAGAATGGGGTATCACGGTCCACTGGGTTCAAGAGAATATGGTATCACTGAACCCATCCAACCCCATACCTTAACAGCGTGAGACACTACAGGGCTAGGGTACACTGGAGCATCAAGAAACAATAGAATGAACAAGAACAAGGCAAACAACCAGAAGCATCCACTAGCAATTTGGTTGAACAAATTCAGAGAATGTAAATGGGGAGCGAAACTGATTCTAACGAGTATGAATGGGATAGCCTCTCTGAGATGTCTTGTGATGAAAAGGATATTGACATTTTCCACGAGTACGACCCAACCCATGACAACGAGGGACAAGGTCTAAGGGCTAGGCCATTAGAGTCCAACCTGTATATCAACAATAGTGAAAATCGTGAGGAAGGAATGTTTCCCCCCTTGACGGACCCACTAATAGAGAGTACCATCGCGGACTTTGTCCGCTCCTTCAATAATTCTATCCTAACCATCAACGCCATTGAACCAGACCAACCTAATGATCCCTTACCTTTAGTGCACCCTGAACTTATTGACTTAGACCTAGAAGGCACCACCCCTGAGCTAGACACCTTTGAAAATGACAAAGCCATCATCGATTATCTTGAGCTTAGAAATCACATACCTGTAGGAGACCACAGAGCTGGCTATGCTATTGAACTCAATGAGAAGGCGTATTTTAGAGAGTGCCAAGCCTTTCAGTCATAAAAATATCAAGATAAAAGAATGATCTAATGGTGAAAACTACTCCGCGACAGTGTTAGATCATCAAAATAGTAAAAATAAAACATATCCAATGGTGAAAACCTCTCTGAGGCACCGAAGGATGGAAGGCTTGACCCTCTCCCCAATCTTACACAACAGGAGAGATCGTTGATCTTAATAGAACTGGCAGAACCAATCAATGTCAGCACAGGTGTTGAGCCTAGAATGATCCACATGGCAAAAGCTCTCACAAAACATGAAAAACCAGCATTTACAGACTTCTTCAAAAGAAAACAAATCAACTTTGCATGGACATACGCTGACATGCCAGGGCTAGATCCAAATCTTATCATGCATCATTTATCTCTAGCTCTAGGAGCTAAACCGATCAAACAAAAACTCAGAAAGATGCATCCACATGTGGCCCTCATGGTAAAGGAAGAGCTAAAGAAACTACTAGACGTCAGATTTATCAGGCCTATAGACTATCCTGAATGGGTTTCGAATATAGTACCAGTGGCTAAACCAAATGGCAGGGTCAGAATATGCAATGATTTCAGGGACCTAAACAAAGCTTGTCCCAAGGATGATTTCCCCCTCCCCAACATAGACATGATTGTAGATCTTACGGCAAGGCACACTATGTTGTCACTCATGGATGGTTTCTCAGGATATAACCAGATAAAGATCGCACCCAAAGACCAACACAAGACTGCATTTACATGTCCTTGGGGCACCTATTGTTGGTGTGTCATGCCATTTGGTCTAAAATATGCTGGGGCGACATATCAGAGAGCCATGACAACAATCTTCCACGACATGATGCACACTATAATGGAAGACTACATCGACGACATTCTAGAAAAATCACTTACATGAGGACATCTAGCAATATTAGACAAGATCTTCAATAGGTTGGAACAATTTAATGTGCAACTTAACCCAAAGAAGTGTGTGCTCGGGGTTACATCAGGTAAATTACTAGGCTACATAGTGTCTGCAAATGGTATTGAAGTTGATCCAGCTAAGGTGAAGGCCATAATGGAGATGCCACCTCCTAAGAACCTAACTCAGCTAAGATCCCTACAAGGCAAACTACAGTCTATTAGAAGGTTCATTTCCCAACTGGCAGACAAGTGCCACCCATTCTCTCATCTACTACACAAAAATGTCCCCTTCAAATGGAACGAGTCATGTGAACAGGCATTCCAGCAACTAAAGGAATATCTCATGAAACCACTGGTATTAATGCCACCAATTCAGGACAAGCCTCTATTACTGTACATCTCAGCTACGCCAACAGCTCTGGGAGCTCTCCTTGCACAATAGAACTACGATGGGAAAGAACAGGCTATCTACTACATTAGTCGAACACTTGTTGGGTATGAATTGCAATACACGCCCATCGAAAGAGCATGTCTGGCTGTAGTCTTCACGTGGCAAAAATGGAGACATTACATGCTATCACTCTGTCAAATTGATAGCAAAGATAGACACGCTCAAATATTTACTCAACAAGGCAGCCCTAACAGGTAGATTGTCTAAATGGGTCATGCTTCTCAGTGAGTTCAATATTGAGTATGTCGATAGGAAAGCAATAAAGGGACAAGTACTAGCAGATCAACTGGCAGAAGCACCTTTAACAGATGACAGCCCTCTGAGCTTTGAATTTCCAGATGACTCTATCTTCCACCTAAATACAACAACTTGGAAAATGTATTTTGACGGCTCATACACTCAGCATGGATCGAGGGCAGGTATCTTATTAATCACACCTAATGGTGACACTATTCCAAAGTCATACAGGTTAATGTTCCCTTGCACTAACAACGTAGTGGAATATGAAGCCCTGGTCATTGGTATCAAGCTGGCAGTTGAGTGGAACATCAAGGAACTTCAAGTCTATGGGGACTCACAGCTAGTCATCAATCAAGTGAATGATGACTACCAAACGAAGGATGAGAAACTGATTCCTTACAAACGAATGGTAGATGACTTCAAAGAATATTTTGTCAAGATATCTTTTGAACAAATACCAAGGATCGAGAACAAAGTTGCAGACGCAATGGCTACAATCGCATCTCTCCTCGACATTCCAGGTCATCAAACACGATATGAGTTCTTAGTAGAGCCAGTATCCTATCCTGCTTATGACACCCCAGAATCCCGTATCATATGCCACATCGTAGGAGCCGATTCCCCTCTCTATGGTAAAATATTTGCCTATCTAAAAGAGAATACCCTCCCACTTGACCTCTCCAGTAACCAAAAAAGAACCTTCATCCGGCAAGCATCCCGATATGCCATTGTCGCCAACACCCTATATCGCCGAGGTCTCGATGGTACTCTCCTTAGGTGTCTCGATAGTGAGGAACATCAAATCGCCCTAAGCAAAATACACGACGGTATATGCGGGGCTCACTCTAGTGGCCCTACCCTAGCCAAGAAACTCATCCGCATGGGGTACTACTGGCCAACTATGGAATAAGACTCCTATCAGTTTGTAAAGAAATGTAAAAGGTGCCAAATCCATGGGAACCTAATACATGCACCGGCACAGGAGCTACAGCCATTAACAACTCCTTGGCCTTTCTGTCAGTGGGGACTCGACTTAGTGGGCAAGATCCACCCTCCTTCCTCAAGCGGCCATAAATTCATTATCACTGCCACAGATTATTTCACGAAGTGGATTGAAGCTGTGCCCTTAGCCAACATCACAGGCAAACAGATTGCCTCATTTATCCTAAACTATATCATTTATTGTTATGGTATCCCTTCGTCCATTATCACGGATAACGGACGACCCTTCAAAAACCAAGATGTCAGGGAACTATGCGACAAATTCCATATCCAGCACTGCTTCTCAACCCCATATTACCCACAAGGTAACAGCAAAGCTGAGGTATCAAATAAAACCATCTTGAAAATCCTAAAAAAGACTGTCAATGATGTTGGCCATGATTGGCATGTCCAACTGAATCGCACTGTGGGCCTACCGCACAAGCATCCGCACACCCACAGGTGCAACACCATATTCCCTAGTCTATGGATCTAAAGCTATCTTGCCCATTGAAGTCGAGATCCCATCCGTGCGAGTCTCATTAGAAGGCCTCATATCAGATGAAGAATACAGAGTAACCATACTCCAAGAATTAGAGCTGCTAGAAGAGAGAAGGCAACAGGCCTTTAACCACTTAAAAGCATATCAGTAACGCATGTCCAGAAGCTACAATCACAAAGTAAAACCTTGGATATTCCAAGTCGGTGACCTAGTCCTAAGAGAAAATTCCAGAAATCAGCAAGATAGAGAAAAGAAAGGAAAGTTTGAACCTAACTGGCTGGGTCCCTATGTCATCATCACAGCTTATGGATCGGGGGCATATCAATTGGCTACATCTGAAGGTGAACTATTCGATGATCCTATCAACAGCATGCACCTTTGTAAGTTCTATACCTGAAAACCCCAATGTAAGAGAGTCCTGAAAAAATCAAAAAAATTGAAAAAGTGATAAAAAATAGAACAAAAAAAATCAAAAAAGTGAGAAAATAACAAAAAAATCGTCCTATGGTGAAAACCTGGCAAACAGGTGCCTAGGATAGGTACCATGGTGAAAACCTAGCAAACAGGCGTCATGTGTACTTTTAGCTTCTCATGCAAATAAAAGCAAGTGGTGAAAACCTGGTAAACAGGCGCTATTTGCGACAAACCACTTCCTCCATCTGTTCTGACTTCATGTCTCTTGTGTCCATCGTATCATCCGTCTGGACCCAGTCCTTTGAACCACTATCGAACTGCGTCGCCTCTGCATTATCACATAGGCAAGGCTATTCCTAATGCGCCCCCGAGCTTTGCTTCACTCCACTCCATGGTCCCATTTGTTCCATGTCTAGTCCTTCTATCAACCTGAGTCCGTGCTATTTCTGCACCACTTTGCCATCACCTAGGTCTTAGGTCCGCTAGGGTTTACCCCGAACTACGTTGCCTCTGCGTCGTCACGTAGGCAAGGCCATTTAGCAATGAGCCCCCGAGGCACTAGGTCAGTCCCTTAGGGTCCGTCTCTCCATATCTGTCTGTCGTCTCACCCTTAATAAGTCGATCCTGATCTAAACTGGGGGCAACTCCTCGACCTAGTTACGGATTTGGATTCTTGAATGCCACACTTTCTAAGAGGATTCCAATAAAGGGTAGCGATACCTTTCACTAGACAAGCAAGCACAGAAAAAAAAAAGCAAGCTACCCAAACCAAGAGTCTTGACGCAAAACATCAACCTGTCCAAAACAAAGCAGATACCATATCAAAAACACTAAAACTGATTCTATATCAATTATGGCAAAAGACACATCTAATGCAAGAATGTTTTGTCAACAGGTTAATTTACAAGGTCTTGAATTTTTGTCATTATGTCTTCCTATGCTACTTAAGGATGCCACAAGCTAGAGATGCTATGATGGGGGACATAATCATTTTCTTTGTCTGCTGCTTGTGGATTAAACTTTAATAATGTGATGACTTCTGTCTAACGACATGATCAGCAAAAGATCATCGAGGACTCCGAAGTGTGAACATGAAAAGGGGCAATCCTTGTCTGTTGAAATGCAAGAAGTACTCAGGTCATCTAGATTCAAGTTTGACTAGATGCTTGTATCAACTTGCTATATCAAAATCCATGTAAAGAATACTCAGGTCATCTCGGTCTAATTATGCTTAGATGCTTGTATTTCCTTACAACATTTCAAAAAGCAAAAAATACCAAAAAGTGCCCAATGATGAAAGCAAAAACCTTGCAAAAATCTCAAGATGACAATCCACATCCATATCCATCTCATATCCAGCAAAATCCATATCATCCATGCAATAAATAAATCATGCAGTATATCAAATGAAAATTAGTATTTCTTCATCTCTTCTTCCTCCTATGTCATCACCTGTGTCAATTGAGTACGTTTAGACATATCAAATACATAGCATAGATTGCATATCACATCACATGAGATAGTCATTTACATGATTACATCATTTAGGTCACCCACATGCATTTTGCATCCATATATCATCTCAAAAGAATCAAAAACATAAACAAAAGCATCATCAACATACATATAGAGCTGCATAAATCATATCCATAACATATCACATTGGCATTTTACATATCAAATCATACAAAGTCCATCTCGAATGCATCACATAGGCACAACATCATCAGATAGATTGCATCCATAGCATATCAACATAGAACACATGAGCATATAGAATATCAATCACTACATCATCATATAAAACATCAAAAACATGTCCAAATGTACAACATATCAAAATCTCTGTCCAATCTCTCATAATCATATCATAAGTGTATACAAGGTACAACAAAAATGGTGATACATGTCTTGGGGCAAAAATAATACATATACAGGCTATCTCAACCATCCAAATGTGTACATCGAATCCAGGGCTGTCTAACCCTGCTGTCGAGGCACACTGCTCCCTGCACTACCCTCTCCTCTGCCTCCCCCTGACTGCTGGGGACCCCTCACTGATCCTATAGACCATGATGTACCTGCTCTCTGAGCTACCTCCGACTGGGTCCTGAAGCTGGGTGCACGATGCTCTACTGATACAGCTCCATGGTATAACCCTCTGTAGTACTGAGCTTGTGCCTGGGCTCTAGTAAGCTCACTCTACACCTGGACCACCTGTGCCTGTGCTTGCTACACCTATGAAACCAAAAAACTGGATATCTCATCTATGCCCATGGCCATCACGGCTGCATCTCTCTCTGCCCTCATAGCCCGCATGCTGGCTAAGGCTGCGTCTCTCTCTCTAGTCAACTCTGATAACCGAGTCACATCTGACTCTCTCTGCGACTCTGCTGCTCTCAGATAAGCCCTCAGCTACCTAACCTGGCTCTGTAGTCCAACCAGAACCTGCTACTGCACATCAGGCTGTGGAGCCTGCTTTGCTTGTGCCACCTGCCGCGCTGGCACCTATCCTTGTATCGGCTGTGCCACCTACTGTGGCAGCGGCATCTGTCTCCGTGCTACCTCTGGCTGGACTAGCACCTGGACCTGTGCCTGTCCAACTGCCTGCTGGCACACAGGTCCCTCTCCAACCCTCTGACTCTGTCTCACTCTCCCATCATCTCCCTGATCTCTCCTCCTCCTCCTCTATCCTCCCCTCCCCCTGCCAGCTGCACCCTCATCGGCTAAATCATCCTCGTCTATACGAGGAGCTAACTCTCCTGGACCTGAATATCTCAGGAATGGGTGTGCCACGAACCACTCCTCATAATCTGGCGTCATGCCAGCGTCCACTATGTCCTTCCTCATAGGCCAAGCTGCATAGGGAATCTGCCGAAAGTCTGCCAAGGCCTCCTCATATGATGCCATAGGACCCCACCTATACCTCTCTGCATGAGTCCTGGCAAAGCGTACCTCCCCCTGTGGTCTGCCCTGGACCCGGCCAAACTGTCACTGCACTCTGCTCACAATCTGCCTCTCCAGAATGTACCTAGTCCTGCCAATAAGCCACCGCATCTGGAAGCAATACAGAAGCTCATCTACCTCATCATCCCATACCTCGCAGTCTATGTAGGGGCACCAGACAACTGCATCTAAGCCATCAAAAGCATGCCTCCAGTACTCCAACTTCCCTAGCCTGTGCTGGGAAATCACACCTGCATAGCTATAACTATAGGGCTCACCCCTCTGCCTGTGAAAAATGCATATCGGCCGTGTGATAGCAATGTGCTCCCACAACCAAAACTGCAACAGTGACGTACCCACAGATAAACTGGCTCCTCTGTGATAGACCACCTGGTGCATGTCTCTATATAAGTGTGCAAGCACACACACCCCCCACGCATATCGGGTCTCGTCTGTGATCATACTCTCCAGCACCCTCCCCCAGCCGATCGGGAAGCCATGCGCTCTCCTATTGGGGCATATCACTCCACCGATCAGTCCAGCCACTATACTTAGGAAGTAGTCATAGTAGTCATGCATGTCCTGCCACGAAATCTCCTCCCCCACCAACTCTGGATCATCAAATACGCATCTACACTCCTCTAAGCCATCATCCCGCTGCGACTCATACTCAACCAGCTCTCCCTAAATCAGGAGGTGTAAAATCTGGTACACATCCTCGAGAGTAACCACCATCTCCCCCGTCGGTAGATGGAATGTACCATCCTCGCTGTGGAATCGCTCCACCACTGCCATCAACATAGCTCGGTTCGTGAACCTCGGGCATGAAGCAAACATAGTGCAGACCCATAGCGCCTAGAGCCTCGCGATCTATCTCGGTCAGCATATACCGCTACAACAACAGCAATGGGAACTGCTCTCGTGACGTCAGGACAGTCTGAATATCCTCCTGCAACCAAACAACACATAGCATCAAAGAAGTCCATATCCAAGCATAGCATACCGTCAACAAAATCCATATCCAAGCAAGCCTACTCATAACAATCAGATTATCCTATCAATGACTTGACATATCAAATTAATCAAAACAACATATCATCTCTCAACTAGATTCCCGGCAATCTCAGAGATTGCTTATCAATTGACGCATAGATCAAGGTGCCAATTGGGTTAATTTCGTTAAGTCATTTGAGTTTTAGTACAAATGCGCCAATCCAGGTGGCAGATGCACCGATCCATATCACATGCGCCACTTCCCCGTGAATGCGCCAATCCAGAGCTTGCATGCGCCACTTCCTCGTGAATGCGCTGATCCATAGCTTGTATGTGCCGTTCTAGCACATGCGCAAACCCTTAGGTCACATGTGCCATTTCCTGATAAATGTGCCGCCTCACAGCTCAAATGTGCCATAATGCAACAGATGCGCCAGTTCTCATGTCAAACACGCAAATACTAACAAATGTGCCCATTCAGGACTCAAATGCGCAATAATGACAAATGCACCAACTTAAGGATCAAAAGCGCAACATTATCAAATGCGCCACTTTACAGCATAAATGTGCCATAACGCGACAGATGCGCAACTTCGCAGGTCATATGCGCCAAAAGAGTGTTTCGGCGCATCTGTCCTGGTTGGTTTTCCTAGCCATTAATACGCATAAAAATCAACTTTTGACAAGTTTTGAAGAACGACATACCGGGGGTCCTGCCTTCGCTGGCCGCTCAAACCGTCGAATCCGCTCAAACCAGTGCTCCTCGTGAGGAATATCCATCTCTCTGGCTGCCATGCTCTCCTAAGCTCTCAAGAGGACTAATCAACTACAGACAAGTGTACAAATGATTAGAATGTGTGGACCCAACTCCTTTATATAGCAAATGACCCATACCTAACTGCATGACAACTATGGCTACTTCCCATGTCATTTTCTCCGCACCATATCCCATTTTTCTCCATCCTAAACCCATTTTTCACCTTCTTCTTTGTGAGATTGTCCATGTCATGCCTTCTGCCTTCTTCCCGTCCAATCTCCCGAGGGGGCATCCTGTCGTTAAACTTGTACCAAGGGCAAACTGGGGCATGTGTCACTGTCAAAAAATTTTTTTCTTTGAAACAACGTGATCAAACACATTGCATCAAAAGAGGGGCAAAATGTATACACCTAAAATTGACATGACTCTACTTAAATAAATAATTTAAATATTTATTTCATCATTCACATTCTTCTATCAATAAATAAATAAATTCATTTATTTACCTGATTCATCCCCTCTCATTTAATTAAATAAATTACATTTTATTTAATTAATTAAATTCATATACATCACCTTCATTCTGCTAAATAATTAAATAATTTTAATTATTTAATTAAAACCTTTTATTCTTCCAAATTTAAATAAAATGCAAATTTTATTTAAATAAAATCTAAATATCCACTAAATAAAATATATTTTTATATTTTATTATTCTTCAAATTTCTTCAAAAAAACAAAATATATTTCTATATTTTATTTATTCCTTTCAATTATCTACAAAATAATTAAATAAAATCTTTTTATTTAACTATGCCTTCTTATCTTCACAAAAATCATTCTTATCTTCCAAAAATACTTTCCTCTTGTCACATAAAAGCAAAAGCTAAGTTACAAAAGCAAAATCAGTTTTAAAGCATCTTTAAAGAAAATCTTCTCTTAAATTAGAAAAATAAATTCTAAATTAAGAAAATCAAATCTCATCCTCATCAAGAGAGGAGTTAACTCAACAAGGCTGCTTTTCGAATGACATGTGTCCTTCTTCCATTTGTTGCACGTTCCTCAACAATCCTCCTTCGTTGATCTTTCCTTTTCTTCTAAACCATTGATCTTCCCTCACCTTTCTCTATAAATACAACCTTTCTCTTCTTCATTAGGTCATCTCTCATTGTGCAAACTTATGCTGCAGGAATACAAGCGTGCCTTTGGTACCCTTATCCTCACTGGCACTTCATAGCCTCCATTGTTAGTGTTTTTGAAGTTCATCTTCAAATACACAAGTATCTTAGCCATTATGTCTTTGTCATCTTCAACAAGCAAGGGAGCAATAGCTTCTGAGGGCTTCATCACCAAGATCAAAGAGAGATAGGTGAACTACGGAAGACGTAAGGTAAAGGTGTAAGTATTGTTGTTTACTTGTTTTAATCTACTTTTATCTTTAGATTTTGTGGATGTTTGGGTTTTTATAATCTTTTTTTATTAACCTATTTTCCCCCTCATAGAAGGTAACTTTACTCCTTGTCGTGCTAGCATAAGGAAGTAGTTTTTTGAATCTGTGGCAATGACCCTAGCCATCATCTTTAGGAATTTTGGATCTTGAAGTTGTGTAAGGAGTTCCTCTTGAGTAATCTCCTCATCATCATAATTATGCCTACTATTGTTTAGCGAACCCATGCTTTGTGTTTGTTTAGATTGAGACCTAGTGTATGCGCAAGTATGGTGAAAAAGCAGATGCGCAGCAGGATTGAACACATGCGCAGCATGAATGAATAAATGCGCAACTCTGTGTTTTTGGTTGATTTTTGACTAATTTTTCAATGTTTTTGGTTTTCTTGGCTAAAAGTTGGTCTGTTTGATTTGATTTTTCAACTATGGCAAGAAAGACACAGCACACACAAATAATTTTTTCATGATTTTTGATTATTTTTTTTAGATTTTGACTTTTTTAGACAAAAATAAGTACAAATCCTAGGATGGTAGGGGCAATATAAACTGAATTCTCACTTGGTTTTTACACCAGCTACCCTAATCAAAGTGGATAACTTAGGAACTTGGGACACAGGCTCCCCCTTACAAGTGCACAAACTTTTCTAGTACACCAAGTTCTGAGTTCCCAAGGCTCGCAAACCTTAGGATTCCCTGTTATCTCTACTATTGTATCGTAAATACGTGAGTCGTCTTATGAAGATGATAATCGCTCTTTCCGGCACCGGTTTATAGTGGATTTTGGCCTCTAAAACAATGGATAAGTAGTAAGGGAAACCGTTCAAATGGTTATACGTGCGGTAGCGCTAATCTCCATTATGGAGTCTCCCACCCTTCAAGGGTTGCGCCTTGGAGGGTTTTGGGGGAGGTTGGTTGTCAGTATAACTAATCAGCACTCGTTGCATGAAGCTTTCACCTCAAGCACAATTTATTTATAGTGGCTAGGTAGAGCTTGGATTTAGCTTGTTACCACTTAAGGTCATTCCCACTTGGACGGAAGGATATCCAAGGGCAGACCTCTCTAAAGGTTAAACATGCAAAATGATAGGTTTGGCATTCTAGTTACCCAAGAAAGGGGAGAACATAGGCCTACTATCATTCTAAAAACACGGAAGACAATGGTTCTTTTCCCCTAGTTAAAATAAAAAAGACTAAATGAGTTAAGCTACTTGGGCACACACAATATTTGTCAACTTTGAAAGAAGCAAGATAGCAATGGTTCAATTTTATATCTTTCTAGTAGGGACTATGTTTGAGTTGTTGATGCAACAAGATCAAATTACAATCCTCCTAGTTAGAGCTAAATGAGATTTGCATGAACAATCCAATTACTTTCCTTTGGCTAATTAGATCTAGAGATGAGTTAACAAATGCAACTATATGACTAACCAGCCCCTAACCTGCAAGCAGATCTAAGAATATTCCTGCGAGAAATGTTAGCGTTAGCGAAATCACAAGAAATAACTCCAAAATCACTGTCAGAAGAAATGCACAACTACAGAAGATAGATGCGCAGAAACAGAACATAGATGTGCAGAATTATGAATGCACAGTTACAGAGCATAAAAGCGCAGAATTAGAGAACATATGCACAATTTGGATAAATGCGTTGTTACAGAGCACAGAAGTGCAGTTTCAGTGAGTAGATGCGTCGAATCTCCAGATGCATTGAAACAAAGCTCAGATGTGTGTTTGAAATGAATAGATGTGCAGAATCTTCCTGTGTACGGAACCTAATTGGAACTAGAGGATAAATAGGACATGTGGGTGAGGGAACAAATAATTAAATATTAAAATATTTAATTAAGTGTGCACATGGATTTGCATAGATTAATTTAGGTGTTAATCCATTTTTGGAGGAAAAAGAATAATTTAAATAAATGTTTTGATTTATTTAAATATAGAGGATGTTAAGTTTAGAAGAACTAATTAAATAATTGGACATTATTTAATTTAGAATGATTTAGAATTTAGAAGAGGTAATTAAATAATTTAATATTATTTAATTTAGAGGAATTTTGGAAGAATTAATTAAATAATTTGGTATTATTTAATTTAGAAGAACTTGGAGGATTTTAATTAAATAAATGGATTTATTTAATTTGGAGGAATATGAAGGATTTAATTAAATAAATGATTTTATTTAATTTTGTGGAGGAATGTGAATCAGATAAATAAATTGATTTGCTTATTTATTGATAGAGGGATTAAACTGAAATAAATATTAGAATATTTATTTAGACAGAGTCGTGTCACTTTTAGGTGTATACAAAAATAAAAAATCTTCACTGAGTTTTCTATTGTGGTTATAAATATGCCACAAGAAATCAACTGCAAAATGAAAGAAACAAAATAAGAAAACCACTTATTGGGTAATATTTCTACATGATTGTTTTTTATTAATATGGTCAAACAAGTTTTGAAGGGGACCCCTTTACAAAAGGAAGCAAACATAAACTGTAAGCCAACCAACAGCCAACGGAAAGCTACCAGAACAACATAAGCATAGAAAGCATAGCAAAAAAGAGAACAAACCAAGCTAAACTAATTCATCTTCTTCAGGGTCTGTGTTGCCTCTATTTCTTTTTCATAAAATGTCTCATGCATCTTGGCAAAGTCGATCAGCTCCTTCTTTTCAGCTTCAAACTATTTTTTCTTACTCCCCCTTGTGCGGGTAGAGGGTCCACCTGAGTCCTCTGTAGTCACCTGTTTACCAGTAACTTTAGTATCCTCTTCTTTGTCCTGTATTCCCAAGCCTTCGACATTGAAGATATCCTCAGCTCTAAAATCTTTAAATTGCTCTTTCTTCAATTCTTTCAACTTATCAGTCAACATCTTCATCCCATTGAGACTATTCTGAATAGTAAGTTTACATGTTTGTTATTTTCTTATAATATATCCATTAATCTATATGATCATTATTTTTGTACATTAATAATTTCTATATATTCATTTTCTTGTTCTATATATTTGTAATCCCTTTTTTTTTTTAATTTCTATGCATTTATATAATTACATGTAAAATATGATTTGTATCATGCATAGATTTTGGACACACTAGAAGAAACCAAAAAAAAGAGTTTCGGGGTACAATTATTTAAACAACTTTACACATGTATCCTTGTAATTAGGAAGAGTCATAATGAAATTTTCATATCTTACAAAAATATTTATAATGTCATTACAAAAAATGAATATACAGAAATTATTAATGTACAAAAATAATGATCATATTGATTAAGGAATATATAGAAATGATGATTATACACAAATAGAAATCATAGAGAAATAATAATTATACAACTATAATATTAATCATATAGAAATAATAATCATATGAAAATAACAATCATGTAGAAATGTTGCTGAATAAGTGTTTTTCTTTAAAATCATTCCTACAAGTTAAAAAATGTGTGTCTCAAGGTAGAACTTATAGCATAAAAATCATATAGAATTTTTTTTTTTTTTTTTTTATGTATTCACATCCAATTTGAAAGACAATAAATTTTATTGAGAAATGAATTTTAATCTTAGTCTACCTATTATTAAATTTGTATAATATATTACTAGAATCTTAAACGAACTGTAATATCTTACTTCTTTCAATTTTTTTATTGTTTCACACCACCATAATAAACTTGAAAATAAGGAGTGGAAGTAATGCACTTAAAATTTTTGAACGTGTACAAATAAGAAGAATTTTTTTTTTCTTTCTCCATAATAATGAATACAACACCAAATGGAACAATCTCTCCATCTGTATACTTAACACAACTCTTTTCATGAAAATTAATGTGTCAACTCAAAAAGAGTAGTAATACACATCCCATTTACAAAGAAAGTTTAAAATAATATAAAGGAAGAGTTTTATCATGTCTTCCTGTGTAGATTTTTTCTTAGAACAAGTTCAAAACTACAACAAAGATAAACCATAAAGCCTCATGTGACCAAGGCTAGCCCACCTCTCAACCATAGGACTTACAAGCAAGTCCACCCTTGAGCTAGGAGACTCTCAAGAAGCTGGAATCACAACACAAAAACACTCACAAATAGATACAGACTTCCCATTTGGCAACACACACACAAATGAATCTCTCAAGATTCATAACAAGGGGGAGTCAAGGGGACTCACTAACCTCTTGGGGAAAGATTGTAAATAAAAAAAAAATCATCTCTTCAAAATCAAGAACCCACAACTCTCTAACACCACAATGCTCCTCCACCCAAAACAATCACCTCAACACAATTAAAGAAAAGATTGTAAATAAAATTTTTTATCTCTTCAAAATCAAGCACCCACAACTCTTCAGACACCACAATGCTCTTTCACCCAAAATACATAATCACATCAACATAATTAAACCATAATATGTATAACACCTCTCCACAACCCAACCACCACGTTCACATAGGCACTCATTCCAAACACATACAATAGAAATTTTCTCCAAGAGAGGGCCCACACATAAAATGAACAATACTTAGATAGCAACACACAAAGGGGTTTTCAACACACAAAAATAAGTGGATTCATACAAAAATCATCTATATTGTTTCATACTAGTCATAAAAAAATACTATCACAACCTAAACAATGGCTTAAAAACCTACCTCAATCCTTCAACCAAGTTAGGTGAAGCCTTGATCCAAAATTCTTTAGCTTTCCTCTTCTCCAAGCTCCCAAAATCCTTAATACTCCAAAATAGAAATTCTCATAATAGAAAGGCCAACCCCCACCAAGCTTCCAAAAGAGAATAAATAAAAAATAAATCTAGGGTTAAGTTTTGACTTACATTTCAAAATTAGGTTTTGCCTCCCCAAAACTCGTCACCTATCTTTCAAAGTATTTTCCAAGCCTCTAGATACTTCTAAAACACTTTTTAAACATTCAAACATGGACCCCACTCATAGGTTATCATTATAGATGCTTATTTTTACACAAATAATAAGTAAAATAACACTTTATGACCTCAAAATCTTCCTCTTAAATTCAAATCCGAGATTTGACACTTCAAAAAATTTAATCACACCCCACAGAATAATAAAAGCAAAATTAGACAATTTAGTAGTACACTCACACCCACAACACTTTTACACAAGAAGACCTTAATCTTCTTTGAGGATAAAGCCTAGGTACTCTGGAAAGCACAACAATGGTTTCTTGGGGAACCTCGATGATTTTTCCATTATTGGTCATGGAATTCAACCTACGCACTTATATACAAACGACAATATATACAAGATAATAGCCGAAGTAATATTTGTAATTTAATTAATATACACAATACAAATAAACCATAATTAACAACATTATCATGATTAAATGAAGATCTATACAACAAGTTTAATCCATAATCTAAATTATTTTAATACAAAATTACATAACACATAACATTTAACCAAATATAGATTGGGTTTATCATTTATAATTACATTTATTTCAATATCGATCCATAGAGAACTAATTATAATTTGTAACTCTAATCTAACAAATACAAATAAGTCCATAATTAATCAACCAATTCCTATTCGCATCTAGTAATCAACTGCTATTCTAAATATAATATCAGTGTTTACATTGTCTATGGTCAAAACAAGGTAAAATTGCATATTCAAGTGCAAGCAAATAAAGTTGCACATGAAGTGGCTCATTTATGGGTAATTTTGGATCATCGGGGCAATGCCCCATATATAGTTGTTAGAGTGCCATCGAATTCGCCCTCCAGTAGGGGTCACTCCCCTTCCCATGGATGTCGACATGGACACAGTCAAAATGCTTGTGGTGGACATGACTCTTAGTCACATGCTTCTTAGCCCCCTCTAAAACAAGACAGGGACTAGATTGTTCATGGTGGGTCTCAACCATCTCGCCTACCTTCAACCTCTTCTGAGCCTTATGACTGTGGGGCCTTTGGATGGCCAAACCTTGTTCTTCGTCTTGCTTTGGTCTTTTTTCTTGTTCATGACACTCAACCCTTACATAAGAAAAAAATGAAGAGGATGTGATTACTCACTAGGAACTTATTCTTGATAATCTAAACCCTGCATTCACTTGTGATCAACCCCTTACTAGTGGCTTACCTATTGCCACTAAATGACCCTGTCTCTTGTCTCTTCAGATTTGTTGATTAAGGCTACACCTTCTATGAGATTCAGAGTATCAACTTTCGCCACTATCTTTTTGTAAATGTGTAATATTATTTTTTTCTTTAAAGTAATATAAGACCCATTTTTATTCTGAAATGCCTTTGAAATCAGGGATGTCCTCTACCTTTGAGTCTCCATAGCAATGGAGAACGGGTATGAAGGTGTCAATTTCGCCCAAGCGACTCCATTTCTGCAGAGAAGCAGCCATGAAGATAAGGTGGTCTCCCACCCTTTAGCAGAGGATGCACACAATTTCTTCCTTCCATGCTCGTAGGCTATGCCTACGCCTGCTCTCCTCCTTTGCTTATTTATTGTACTTCAGTCCACAAGCACAAGACTGAAGGATTGCTTCTCCCTCCTATTTACTTGCAGTGAAGTCTATTCTTTCCCTTGTAGCAAAGTTTTAAGTTGAGGTGGTTATGACCTTGGTGCCAATTAAATGTTTTCATATGATAGGTCCCCTCGAATCCACTCCAAGGAAAAAGTTGTACAAGGGAAACCTGTTGCGTATATGGAGAGCTGAGAACATATGTCAATGATGGTTGGTGGGCAGGAAATAGATTGAATCGAATTCCTCCAACCCATGCAACAATGTGATGACTGTGTTAGTCAATATTTTCCAAACGCACCATAGGTAGGTGATGTAACGTTGACAAACAAAGTCTCTCGAGGTCAATTTTAGGTCAGATCTTTTCACACCAATATCTGCCCATAAAATGGTTTAAAATGTTTTGCAACAACCATTTTAACTTTCTTCTACCTTCCTACTAGCCATTAGATTTGGAGGTGGTTGGCAGGTGGGCTTCGGGGCAAGACCATATGCTGATCACGTGAGGAGTTTGATCAAAGTGATTAATGGCACGTAGAAAGCAATGAAGCAATACCCACATACAACCCTCGCCACCAAAATATAAACAATTCGCTACAAAAGGAAAGGCAAAAATGAATAAGTGTCTATATAACTATTTAAATAATATTACACATATTCAAAAAAAAGAGTGGGTGGAAGATGTCACATCCCAAAGTCTAAGTGAGGATAACCTAGAACAAAAAGAAACAACAAGCCATTAAGTGGTAAGAGTTACAGCACTAGCAGGAGGACAAGGAGGGTCCTAGTCATCCGGTTTACTCCATACATCAGCGAGGTCCATAGTGACATCAAGGAGCTCCCAACCATCATTATCTTCTTCATCTTTTTTGTCTCCAATAGTAGAGGGTTGATTGTCACAAACAGGTGAAATAACAAGAGTCAGGGGTGGAAATTTGTTGGAATCCATCCAACCACTAAGCATGTGGCCACAAGCCTAGGGAGAAGTAGAATGGTGGTGAGTGGACTAAGACCACTCACGCTGAGATTGATCCCTAGAACACCTCACAGGAGGCTGGGGAGCACAAGAGTGGGCATCCTGGTCCCCATGGGTTGAATGACTTCACCCGCAATGACGTCCATGAGGCGGAGAGTGGCCTCGATTGGAAGCAGGAGTCAGAGGGACCCTAGCCATAGTCCATGGGGTTGCCTCAATGATTCGGCAACACCTGAAGGTGCACCACCTCAAGTGCAACCTTGTTGGCTTGCACTTGAATCTGCATGAGCACATTAGAATAAATTATAGCTTTGGCGTATAAGGAGAAATTGCGATCAACAGAATAATTTGAAAATAAAGTTGAATTTCTATCCTTCCAAATGCTAAAAAGGATTTCCACCCTGAAAGCATCCCAAATCTAAGTATATCTAGAGGGATTCAAGGCTAATCCTCGAATAAAAACATGTCACGAAAAAGGTTCATGCCAGGAGGGCCTAAAAAATCATGAATCTAGGCCCAAGAAGCTTGAGTTCTAGGACAAAACTAAAAAAGATGCTTGAGTGTCTCATATTGACCATAAAAGAGGTATCTAGGATCTTTGATTCCAATATGGGGTAATCTAGACCCAACCAAAAGGCTTTGAAAAAGAATACACCAACCAAAATGAGCAAGCTTTGGGTTCTAAAATAGCCAACCAAACTGTCTAAAATTTGTGTTTCCAAATGCTCAAAGGAGAGTGCAGCAACCAACACTGATTTAAAATAGGCACCATTAGCAATTGAGGAGAAAGCCAAGAATAGCCCTTTGAAGACTTGTAGTTATGAAATGGTGTATCAGAGTACTATTTCCAATCTTTCCACCATGGCTTGAAACCATGGACTCCCACTTTGTGAATCACATCTAGAGGCATAGAGTCTATAACAATCTAAAAAGTTTCAAAGTCCTAATTAAACAAATAACACTTATCTTTGGCTTCGGGCCAAGAAAGAAAATTCTTGGTTGTTCTATTTAAAAGATCTAGAAGGGACTTTATTCCCTTCTTGAAAAACCTCAAAGCTCAAACCCAAGGCATTCTAGTAAGAGGGTGATCTTGACAAAAAATAACCAGAGACCAATAGATACAATGTTCATTAATGGAATTACTAGAGCGAAAGCCTTTGCCATTCTAGATAAGCTAAGGTTTGATACCTTCCCAAGCTCTCCAAATGCTTTTCATCACAAACATACCTTGAATTTGTATGGGCTCCTACATAATGAGAAGGGTTTGAAGATCCATCCCCTTCTAGGAATGCCTCCCATGGGGGACACCTAAATAAATGCAGTGATGGACCATAATCTTCTAGGATTTACTGCCTTCAAGAGCTCAAATAATCCACAGGCACACAAAGCCAACCCTTGTCATTGAGTGAATATCAATCCCAATCCTCCAGCATCATGTGGGAGACAATAGAATTCCCAAGTCACACAATGGAAACCTCTGTGATTTCTAGAGGAGGCCCAAAGAAAATCCCTAAAAAATTTCTCAAGCTTTTGATAGGAAGCCTTAAAAGGAACCCAGCAAAATGAATAATACACATGAGTAGCTACAAGGATCTCATAGCACACCTAAAATTTCCCTATCAGGGAGGGGGGCTTGGTAATCCAGTAACCTAACTTATTCTTAATTCTGGAAATGATAGCCTGCCAAAGGGCAGAAGGAGAGGCTTGAAAAGCAAAAAGAATGCCCAAGAATCAAAAGATTTTTGCATGGTCAATCCATTTCCACTCAAAAGAGTCCATCCAAGGAGGTTTTAGAAAAATGGATTTCCTATAGCATTGAGTTTTCTAGCATTGAATGTTGGAACCCAAAGCCTGACAAAAAAAAATCAAGGCAATTCAAAGCTTTCTTGATAGTGCTTTCATCTTCAAGAAGAGTTAGAAAGGAGTCATCTGCAAAATGCCCATTCACAAGCTAAACTAAGGAGTTAGGCAAGGAAATGCCTTTGAACAGATTTTGGGCCACAGAATGAGCCAAAAGATAACCAAATCCTTTAGCAGCTAAAAATAGAGAGCAAGGGCTAAGGGGCAACCCTAGTGAATAGAACAAAAAATCCCAAAAGCATTAGATTGGTGCGCATTAATGGTGAGGCAAGCAAAGGAATTTGAGAAGAGAATTTGAACATATTAAACAAAATGAGGCCCAAATCTAAGAGCCTGAAGCATGGAAAGAATGAAGGGCCATTCAATAAGATCATAAGCTTTGGAAAAATCAATCTTGATAAACACAACTTGCTATTGTGAGCATCCATCCCACTCCATGCCTTCATAGACCACAATGATGTTATCCAGAATATATCTGGATTTGATGAAACTGGTTTTCTTTGGACACACAATCAAGGGAAGAAGGTGGCACAATTTTAAAGTAAGAGCCTTAGCTATGATTTTGTAAGAAACATTAAGCAAAGTGATTGGTCGCTAGTTGCAAATATCCTCATGATCGCCAAACATAGGTATGAACTTAATATTTCCTTTATTTATAATTATTCCTAGGGAATTAGACTAAAAAGATTCAAGATGGCCTTTATGGAGCTCTTCACCAACTAAATCCTAGATAACTTTGTAAAATTCACAAGGAAAACCATCTAAGTCGGGAGCTTTATCATTGGCCATAGAAAACACCACTTCCTGAAATCAGCAATGGAGAGTAATTGATCACAAAAGGATTTCTGAGTAGAATAAAGCTAACAAGGGACAACCCTAAGGCATTCTTGCAAAGCTTCAAGAGAATTCTCTTAAGCTTTGAAAACCTAATCATAATGACGAACCAAAGCCTATATGACATTAGAAATTTCGATCAAAATTTTATTGCATCTTTAATTTGTTTAATGGCTTGGGAAGTGTGATGAGCAAGAAGAGCTTGGAAAAACTCTTTAGAGGCTCTATCCCCTACTTTGAGCCAATGTAGGTGAGCTTTGATTTGGCACCTATAGCAATATGATGATTAGCAATTTTCTTTTGTTGTCAAGACTCAGCAATGTACATCTGCAAAGGGATTGGATTCCAGCATGGTGGTGTCTTGGTAGAGCTCCAAAGCGGTCACATCGTAGGCGTGTGGCAGTGAAACTATGTCATTTGGTAGCCATAAATCTGCAAGAAACAAGAGGTGTGTTTGATGGCATTGTTCCACTAGGCAATCCAACCTATCTATTGAGCGATCCAAGGCTCAAGATTCCAAACACATCAAATGTGGGCCAATGTGGGATGATGACTTAACAAGAAATGTTAAGAAAAAATTGAATTGTGTTAGGCTTAGGCTTAGCAAGTTGTCATTCAATGCAAAACTAGATGGGAGAATGGAGAAAAGGGGATGCATTCCAGGGTGGTGGTGTCTTGGTAGAGCTCCAAAGTGGTCACATTATAGGAGCATGGTAGTGAAACCATGCCAGCTGGCAGCCATAAATCCACAAGAATGGGGGGTGTGTTTGATGGCATTGTTCCACTAGGCAATCCAACCTGTATGTTGAGCGAGCTAGGGCTAAAGATTCCAAACATGTCAGATGTGGACCAATGTGGGATGATGACTTAACAAGAAGTGTTAAGAAAAAATGAATTGTGTTAGGCTCAGGCTTAGCAAGTTGTCATTCAATGCAAAACTAGATGGGATAATGGTTAGAAATGACAACATTCAATAGAGGCTCCACTCAAAGGGAGAAATAATTGGAAAAAGACAAAAAGGATTGTGCTGAAAGCATAGCATGATCAAGCCATTTATAAAGTCTATCAGACTCAGCTCTGAAATTACACCACATATACTAGTGGGGGTGATTAAGATGGTAACCGATATTGGGATAAAAAAGGCCCAATTTATTGTGCATAGAATACCAATCCTCCCTTTTTCTAGTTGTCTAGCGCATGGGAAGAGTGCCATCTTTATCATACACATCTCTACTGATGAATCTTTAATTTGTTCTAATTTCCTTGTTTAAGTTTATATTTCTCAAAGGTATTTCCAAACATTTCTAGACATTATCCATATTTTATGATTACATGTAAGTATTGAAAGCACTAAGAATAATATATAATATATTGATGGATGATTGTGTGTGTTAATGATTGTTTATAGAATAAGATAGTAATTTCTGTCAGTTATGGTAATTTATGTTGTGGAAATATTGTATGCAAAAACTAACCCCTATGCAGCAAGGAAGTAGTTACCTGTAGCAAAGGTCATCCGCCAAACCGCAACAAAGGAAGTGTTCACCTACAGTTGAGAATGCAACAACCCGCAACCAAAGGAGGAAGTACCTGAATAAAGTGGAAATGGTTTAGCCATAACCCATTTCACTCATCGATGGTTTCATCATCAGCAATTAAGATATCTACGAAGAATAAGAAGGAATTCATGGCATTAGCAAATCGAGGTTCATAATTATCTAATGATTTTATGTTCTGTGTGTTCTCATCTATTTCTACCTTCTTTCAATAATGAATAAGAAGAGTTAAAGTAGGACTATGATATTCGAACCATCTTTGTATAATCAGTTTCCTACTTATGTTTTGCTTAGACTAAGAATAAGTCTTCTTCCTATGTTTGTGGGAAGAATTGACATGTGTAGGATAGAAGTTGTTTAGAAGTTCAAATCAATTAGGAGATTCAACTCATGTCTATATATGTGATAGATTCTGTATATGACAGAGATCTAGAGAATTTTTCAATCAGTACCTTTTGTTATCATTTTGTATTACATCTTCCAGAATTCAATAAAGAGTGATAGATTCAGTCAATGTGTGATTTATACAGTTAAGATCTAACTTAGATTCTGTGGGGTTACAGTCACCCCAAGCAAGGGCCACTTGAGGTAACTGTAGTTCTCTTGTTAATTTAGATTATTAATAGTTTGTTAATTTTCATGACTTGTTGAATTATATATTGTTAAAAGTGATCACTGATTCAATTTAGATTGTCACCATGGATAGCTGAATAGTATTTGTTTACAACATAGTTGAATGAATGTTTGTTATTGCTCAATAGAATTACCTACCTGTAGCCACTGTTATTGATTAGAGTTTATAAGATAGAATTTATTTCCTTGCATGTAATTTGTTTCTATGCACGACCTCTATGATAGACTTAGGAATCATTGACTGTATAGACAATACAAATACCATCCAAGAAGAATACGATTCCCTGGTTTGACATATTTAAATGTAACACATTATAGCCATTAGGTTGCTTGATAAAGGATCTGTTGGTATGTTAAGTCGAGTGCATGCCCCTTCTACATCAATTTATTGGTCAATAATGGAGTTAGACATATACCACATTAAAGTCTCCGCACATAACCTAAGTGGTGGGAAGCATTGAATCAACAATCCAGAACTAGAGAGAAGAACACTTAACGGCATAGTAAACATTAATAACTCCAAAAGAATGATTGTCAATATTGAAAAGGGCCCATAATGCTTTGTTAGTGGGGTCACATCCATGACCCACTAAATGTGAATGCCACTTAGGAGAGAGAAAGACGATGACTCTTCCATGACCTGCATTGTGATTGCTACATATAAAAAGATGGTTGGCCAAGTAACATGGTAAGTAGTAGAAAATAAAAATCTAGAAATATTAACTTCTTGCAAAAGAACATCCAAACCTAGAAATTATTGTTGCGTATCTCTCATAGAATACTTTCTAAGGAGGTCTATAAGACCTTGAACATTCCACAATAGAAAATTCATTAACAGGAGTCAAGAGTCATATCATCACTATCCAACTCATCTAGAGTGGCATAGTAGTTCTACAAAAATTCATCTCAAGAGAAATTGCCCAATTGAATGTCAAGAAGGCATGCCCTTCTTCTATCTGAACCAATTTCTTTGTGCTCCAAATGTCCAAGTAGAATACGAGAGTAATGGTGGACAAATATAGGGGGAGAAGGAGAACGGGCCAAAACCCCTAGTTGGGAAGAAAGAACCGACACTATTTGATGTGTTCTAGTAAACTTAGGTTGACTCGATGGCTCACCAATAGAAGAAACCACCTCTTTCCCCTTGTCTAAAGGGTTTGAAATTGTGTCAAAAGGCTACTTAGTAGTGTGATTCCCAAAGTTTCTTGGATTCTTGGTAGGAACTCTATTGTTGTTAGGGTTCCTATTGTTCTTGTAGTTTCCTACCATGGTCCATACTTCCTCCTTTTTTTGGAGCGGGAGCGTTAGATGATCAAGAAGAAAGCTTTTTGTGCAAGGAAACTAAGGGATAATCCCTAATATTATGATTAGAGAATTGGCACCTAAAGAAAGTGTTATTAAGATAAACAACACCTTGGGTATGATGCATTTAACCAATCTAAATGTCCATGATCTCTTTCAAATCTTTGGAAAGGTCAACATCGACATAGACTTGTTTTTTAGGACAAGACAAAAAATGTCTCTAGCTCAATGCATACCACTTTCCCAAGTGTGTCAATTATAGTGTCCTAAAAATGCCAACACAACAAAGGTAGGCCTAGGAATTTCACCCAAATAGGAACACGAAGAGCCCTTTCATTCAAGATGACAAAGTCTTAGGTCCAGGGCTGGAAGACCAGAAGAGAGGCATGGACAAACCAAGGGCCATGTTTTAGAATAGCCTCCGCATGATTAACTTTAGCAAATAGAAATAAAAAATTTGGTAAGATTTTGGACAACATCTAGGCAGACCCCATGCATGGCCTAAGCCTTGTTTGTCCAATGTTTTAGCATGCTTTCAGGGGGGATCATCCCAACAAAATAACCTATTAGAGTAAAGTTTTCAAACCATTTACAGGCACTATCAAACTCTAGGATGGGTAGCACCACATCCAGAGGAGATTCAAAGTGCATACCTTGTGAAACACCTTGGGGATGAATTTATTGGGTTGCTTGTTCGATTGAGCCATCCTTAAGAGCCGTCAAACCATTAACACTAGAAACTACTAGGCTGATAAAGTTTGAGGCCATTAAGAAGGGGAAATGGATGCCCTAGCGCGTGGCAAATTAAATTCCCCTACAATAAATGCAAAAGAACGAGGAAAAATCTTGTGTATGCACGAAAATTCCATTGCTAAAATGAACAAATAATGCAGCCTACAAACCTACAAGGAATCTAATCTAAATGACAGGAGTGAAATATAGAATGAAACAATATCACCTAGATTGATTTAATTCCTTGGTGTGCATATGGATTGCTTCTCCAAGTGAACAACCATCTCAAATGAAGCTGCCATTATGTGCTCAAAGTGCTCAAGAGATGATATGAATAGGACAATAATGCAGAGGCTAAATGGATTCGAATGTGAAGAATGAGAAAATGAGAGGGTATTTATAGATTTGAAAGATGGATAATCAATAGTAGAGAGAAAAAGAAGAAATCGACGGATGAGGATGCATGAGAGAGAAGAATGAACGTGCATGTGCCAAGTGTCCATAAAAAAGCATTTTAATTAGAAATCTTTGAAAGATAAGATTCTTTCCCAAGACAGAATGCTTTTTCTATTTTGAGATTTTAAGTGATGAGGATAATTGATTTTTATAATTTATTAAGTCTTCCCATATTTTGATTTTTGTTATTTTATGGACAAAGGGGCCCACTTGCACGATTTTAGAAGAAAATGATAAATAAGATAAGAGTGCATGAAATATAAATTAAATAAATAAAATTTATTTAATTTATGTGCATGGTAGGTAAATAAATAAAATATTTAATTTTATTTATTTTTAGAAGAAAGATATAATAATTAAAAAAATTAAAATTATTTAATCATTTGATGGAAAATAGAAGAATAATTAAATAAATAAAATTTATTTAATTAATTAAAGATATAAAGAAGAAAATGAATTAGTTTATTATAAGTGTGTTAGACAAAATGAGGAATGTGGTGAAAAATGTGATAAATGCATAAATAATGAAATGGGTCAATTTTGGGTGTCTACATTTTGCCCCTCTTTGAGACAATGTCTATTAGGGCATTGTTTCAAAGAAGATATGATACGTTGGATAAACAGGCTATGCCCCAATGAAACTAGTGGATGATGCCCCTCGAGAGGAAAACCAAACTACTAGGAAAAGGTTGGGTTGACTTGTGACAAGAGGACAGAAAAGGGATAGGCTAAGGTTGCCAGGAAGAAAACGAGGGTGGGTGGGTAAAAACAATGGGTATGAAACAGAATAAATAGGGTTTGGTTCAGAAGAAAATTAGGGTTAGGGTTCTATAAATAGGATCCAAGGGCCAATTCCACCTCATTTGTGCCATTTGCTTTTAGAATTCTTAAGCTTTTGTTTCAGAGTGATTCAGGATCTCTGAGAGCTTTGAGGATGCCAATTCCATGCGAGGATCACTAGATCGAGAGGGTGAGGACATACGGGTGACTAGCAGGAGCTCCCATACAGGTATGTGTCGAAAACCTTACCATTTACGTTGTTTTTTTGGTCAAATGTGTCATAAATAGGTTCTAGCCACCAAAGGCGTATAGGATTAGGTAATGCGCCGCTGAGCGACCGAAAGTCGCCTTTGGTGAAAAAAGTCGCATATGAGTGCGGGTTAGTCGCATATGGCTTTTCTGATGCGCATATGGTCAAAAATTAGGGTTTTTACATGCGTCTTTGGTGTGAAAAGTCATTTTTGAATAGAAGCCCATTGCATGTGGTAAAATGCATTTCATTTGAGCGACAGGCGGTCGGCTATGGTAAAGACTAAGTCGCCTATGGAAAAATATGTCGTGTTTGGTCAATTATAGGTAGTTGTAGGGTTTTGTTAAAAAAAGGTCATAGATACTGAGTCTGTTGGATGATTGCAGGCTACTTTACGACCATTGTTGTCAGGAGAGGTTCACCCATCAGATTTGGGTTTTGTGTGACAGTTGGATGTAGATGAGCACCTATTCCTGGAGATCATTGGCCTAGAGCATGTATCACAGATTGCATCGATTCATGCACATACGACACTGATGACCACCATAGTGGAGTGCTAGTATAACAAGCATAGTTCATTCCTATTTTTGATTGGCGAGGCTACCATCACACTAGAGGATGCATGGCACATTTTGCAGATTCTGATCCTTAGGGATTGGGTTGATTATGATTCAGATCTTGGGTCTGTTGCCTTTCGATGATTATTTGGGACTCCAAATATAGGTGTTGAGGATTACAAGATTCCTATGTGGAGGACGAGGGAGATGTGCAATCAGTTGCAGAGAGTTGTGGTTGCCATTATCAAATTTTTGGTTCCATATCACCGAGCTCGAGGATTCCCAGTAGGATGGGGTACTGTTATGGAGGGTATGTTTGAGTACAAGGTCAAATATGCATGGGGTCCTTGTGTACTGGGACAGCTCTATCATTACCTTCATGATTGTGCTTATTTGTTCGGATCCATCATTTCTGCAGGAGTCACACTTGTACATGTTTGGGCTTATGAGCACATAACAGTGATGAGGCTAGTTGGTTTGAGACAGAGGATGCCAGGATAGCCTTATGCTCACATTTGTGGAGGAGTGATGACATATAGGCAGCTTCAGGTGCTTGTATACTGGTGACAGACATTGGATGAGCTTGATCAGTTTACCTAGAGGCCGTGGAGGGACTGCGAGAGTTGGGATGATGATGTACCAGAGTTGTTGTATGCACAGCAGTCGCGTTATCTTTTTGGTTAGAGCATATATGTGATCGAGAGATATCTACTAGAGAGGGCATTGCGACAGTTTGGTTTGCCCCAGGGTGAGCCAGTTGGAGATGCCATTTTTGGGTGCACACGACGAGAGATCTTAGATTGGGGTCCTGAGATTGTAGTTGATGTAGCTTTGGCAAAGGTGGGGGCATTGCAGCCAGTGGTATGGCACTGGAATACAGGACCAGCCGATCCAGGCACTACTCCTGAGTATGACTCATATTGGTTCATACATGGGCCCACACGATTGACCAGGCCAGGAGAGACGGGAGAGGTGGCAGTTCATCAACCAGTGAGGAGAGGGGTGAGGGGACAGAGGAGGCCCCTAGACTACAAATAGTGGCCTAGGTTGTGCAGGTACAATGACAGCAGTAGGGACAACCATAGGGATAGGTCCCCAGACATGTGCAGGTGTCAGTTCCTCCACAGCAGTAGCAAGTTGTGGGAGCAGGAGGTGATCAGGGAGATGCTGTAATGACCTGACTACAATGACAGCTATAGCATGAGATGCGGAGGAGAATACAGATAGAGGCCAGGTTGAGATGCTCGGAGATAGATAGGGAGAGGGTGCTAGTTGCCATGAGGCAAGCTAGAGGACAGGTGTAGGCCTACTAGGCACAAGCATAGGCACATGCCGCACTTGATGATGGTTTGGTGGCCAGGCTCACAACTTAGAGAGATGCAGCAGTACAGCGAGCACAGAGGCTGACAGAAGAGAGAGATGCTGCCATTGCTTCCTTAGGTACATATCAGGTGACATTGTACCTGGCTAGAGAGATGACATGAGCGTAGGGAGAGTTGGGGACTGCTCAGTCTGAGGCAGAGTATTACTATGGATTATACTTTGGGGAAGTACCGGCTGATCAGAGGCAACCTAGTTTTAGGAGCAAATCTGGTGCGTCAGCTTCTAGGAGGACATGTGGATCCAAGTCAGTGGGGTTAGTGATGGGTCCATCATGTCACAGAGACACAAGAGGTGCAGGGGGAGCAGGCAGAGATCAGGGTGAGGCTTCCTTAGGGAATGCCACTCACCCGAGACACCATGGCTAGTTGTGTTTGTACATACATTGTATCAGTTTTGTATCATTTTGAGGCCTGTTTGCCCATATATGTATATTGGTGGCTTTTTCTTAGCCAGATTTGTATATATCGATTCACTTTGTACATGATGAGACACTTGTATATTGACCCGATGCTTATATTTGATGATGATATATGGTTCCTATTGTTATGGATGCATATGTGTTATGGATATTTATTTGTTTTTATGTGTTTGATGATGAGATGCACATTGGTTATATGTATGGATGTTTATGATTATTATTTGATGATGATTTTGTTATGCTTATAATGAACATGAAAATATGCATAGATGTACTAATATATAAGTGATGGATATATGGTAAATGCTTATAAATGATATGGATGATGATCGATTGTTAATGCAAATACTATATGAAAATGAATGATATTGATATGTCTAACACACTTGTTTTGCAGGAAGAAGAGAGAGATCATGAAGCCAAGGAGGGTGATGATTAGAGAGAAGATGATGAAATTGTTGATCAATCGAGTGAAGAATGGATGATGAAGGCAGCTTCAGATGGTTGCATATGAAATTAGGGATTTGCAATCCTTATGTTTGATATAGCACTAGATATTATGCACCAAGGTGTCAAGTATCCAATGTGCTACAGATTAATACAACCTTGTCAAGATACAAGGTATGAATATTAGCTGTTTCGAGATGGACTTTGACTTTGAAAGCAAAGGTTTGAACTTATTTCCACTAAACATGATGAAACCTTGTTGGTTATATGTATGGGAAATAGTCTTAGCATAGAATAGTCTTAGTGCATAAGAGACTTTTTAGCTTCTCAGATGCAAAAGATATTGAAATACAAGATGCTAATCCCAACACGTACAAGATACCATTAGGCGTAGTAGGAGAATAAGATCATCCCACAAACACAACATACGAAAGCAAATGATCATGCCCCAGTCTATACTTCATCGCAACATACCATGATATAATAGATCAAGGCAGTCTTGACTAGGTATTAGAAAGGGACAAACGATAAATCAAAAGAAAACAAAAGACACTGCCATCATGTTCTCTTGCCAAATAAGGGTGCTCTAGGATAGATTGGATAGTGCCTTGTTTTAAGGAAATGATATATCTTGTTGAAGGTTGAGATGTTGGATTGATACATCAAATGTTGGCTTAAGGCATGTGGACAAATGTCTTTAGCTTACCCCTGATTTGATAAGTGCTTGAGCTATCATGAGTGGCATAGTTTGGTTCTGCTTGAGTTAGTCAAAGAGAAGAAAATGGAAGATAGAAGAGATGGACAGGGGATGGAAGAATGAATCGTCGGTGGTTGAGTACTGGATACTTTCTTCATATTCCAAACTACCTACATACCATGTATCCACGGGATCAAAGCACCGTGCAATGATGATGAGACATGATGATATGTAGTTCTGGGTGTTTATTGATGATGTGGGAGATAGATGATAGAAGAAAATGAGATGCAAGATGAGGAGGATGATTAGAAGAAGGGTGGAAGATGAGGAGTATTGCATGTGCTTGGATCTAGGTATTTCCTTCATATCCCAGATTGCCTACATACCCTGTAGCCATGGGATCAAGGCATTTAGCGATAGAAATGAGATGTAGTTCTGATTTGTGATGATTATGATAAAAGATGAAGGGGATTGTTTATTGATGAGATGTGTTTGATTATTGATGGGGGTGGTGGAGTGTGTGATAATGCTAGGTGTTGATGTTTTATTTATTGATGGGATAATGTGTGGATGATGATGCTTGAATTATCTACCCCAAAATTGAAGTGTAAGCAAGTGCCCCTAGTATGGGAAGATTTTATTATGGATAAGTGCATGGAAATTTATTATGGAAGGGAATGGCTAAGTATGACTCAGTACATGCTAGGAACAAATGATGCGTCAACATCGACAATGTCCAAACCATGATATAAGTCAAGCTCAAGAATGAAAAAGGAACAGGTTCATTATGGATGGATAAGTTTATTATGGGATAGATGGAAAGCTTAGGATGGGATGGATAAAGTTTACATTGAAGATGGACAATAAATGATATCCAAGCAGATGGTGAGAGTTAGTTCTACACATAGCGCCTGTTTGCCAGGTTTTCACTATGGTACTTATCCAAGGTGCTTGTTTGCCAAATTTTCACCATTGGATGATTTTTTTTATCTTTACAATTTTTTTTTAATTTTTTAGGACTTTTTTATGATTTTTTTTTTGTATTTTTCTTAGGACTATTTATGATTTTTATGTATATTTTTTGATGCAAAGATCAAGGATAAAACGTCTTAAGATGAACACTGTTGATTGGTTCATCTAAAGGTATGCCATCAGGAGTTACCAAAGTATAGGCCCCAGAGCCATAAACTGAAGTGACCACGAAGGGACCAAGCCAATTTGGTTCAAACTTGCCTTGTTTCTCTCGGCTCTATTGATTTCTTTGATTCTCTTTTAGGACAAGGTTGCCCACCTAGAACCTTATTTCTTTAATCTTCTTGTTATAGCTACAACGAAGACAATTTTGATAAACCTACAAATGGTTAAGTGTTGTGATTCATCTTTCATCCAATAGCTCTAACTCATTGAGTCGAGATGCTCTGTATTCCTCATAGGAGATAATGTGCTAGAGTGAGACTCGCAATGAGGGGATCTTGACCTCAATAGGAAGGATGGCATCAGTACCATAAACAAGGGCATAGGGGGTAGTGCCAGTAGGAGTTCTAACACTTGTGCGATAAGCCCACAAGGCGGGTTTCAATTGGAGGTGTCAATCATGGCCAGCCTCATTGACCGTCTTCTTGAGGATTTTTATGATGGTCTTATTAGAGGCCTTGGCTTGATCGTTACTCTAAGGATAGTAGGGTGTGGAAAATCTATGTTGGATATGAAATTTTTGGCATAGGTCTTAGACTTCCTGATTCTTAAAGGGGTGTCAATAATGATGGTTTGTGGGACACCATATCAACAAATAATATAATAGAGGATAAATTTTGAGATCTACTTGTCGGTGATGTAAGTCATCGGTATGGATTCCACCCATTTGGTAAAGTACTCTGTAGCAGTGATAATAAACTTATGGCCATTAGAGGAGGGTGGATGGATCTTCCCTATGAGGTCGAGTCCCCATTACGAAAATGGCTAGGGAGTGGCAAGAGGTTGGAGCTCATGTGTTGGGGCGTGTACTAGGTCTCCATGTTTCTAACATTGGATACATCTTATGGCAAATTGCTGAGTGTCCTACTCTATGGTAGGCCAATAGTATCCCGCTCTTAGAAGTTTCTTGACAAGACTAGGACCTGTGAAATGTGATCCACAGACACCCTCATGTACCTCTTATAAAGCAACATTAGCCTCTTCCTAGTCGAGACACCTAAGTAGGATACCATCGAGGCTCTTGTGGTACAGGGTTTTGCCAAGTATGGTGTAGTGAGAGGCTTAGTGAATGAAGGTTTTACATTGGATGTTAGAAAGTTGGATAGGGAAGGTACCGTTGCTTAGGTACTTATAAATGTCTTCATACCAGGGGGAATTGGGACCAACAATATAACATATGAGCTCTGATTGAGGTACTTCAAACACTGGGATTAGGAGTTGTTCAACCAAGAATTCACACCTTTCTGTGTTGGCAGGCATGTCTAAAAGAGAACCAATGGTTGCCATAGTGTCGGCCGCCTTGTTGTTGATCCTCGAAATCTACTCAAATGTGATATTAGAGAAATATTTCTTAAAATCATCAACCATTAGTTTATAAGGGAGAAGCTTCTCCTATTTTGTTTGATATTCTTCTTGGACTTGCTTGATTACTAACCGAGAGTCTCCAAATACTTGTAACTCTTTGATGTCCCATTGGATAGCCATGCGCAATCCAGTGATTAAGGCTTCATATTCTGCGATATTGTTTGTACATGGAAAGGCAATTCTATAAGATTTTGGAATACAATCACACTGAGGGGTGATGAAGAGGATTTTGGCTCCAAATCCATGTTGGGTGTAGGAACTGTCGAAGTATAGTTGCCAAACTTCTGAAGGGAAGACATTGAATAGTTCTTCGTCAGGGAACTCAGGATGAATGGGATGGATGTCTGCCATCGATGCTTCTGCTCGTTGATCTGTGATGACTTGTCCTTTAATAGATTTCTGATCAACATATTCAATATCAAACTCACTGAGGATCATCTCCTATTTTTCTATCCTGCCTATAAGAGTCGCTTTAGAGAGAAGATACTTAAGTGGGTCAAACTTTGATATAAGCTTTGTTGACTAGTTCAACATGTAGTGTCACAACTTTTGTGCAGCAAACACCACAGCCAAACATTTTTTCCACTGATGTATAATTAAGCTCATAACCCATAAGAGTCCTGCTGATGTATTAGATGGCATGTTCCTTCCCTATGTCATCATGCTAGGCTAAAAGAGCCCCTAGGGCAACTATCATTGAAGAGGTGTACAAGAGTAAAGGTCGCTCAAGAATAGGTGGTGCCAATATGGGAGGTGCTGCAAGATATTATTTTATCTTATCAAAGGCATGTTGGCATTTATCATCCCACTTACAAGTCTCTCCTTTCCAAAGCAAGTGTTGAAAAGGATGGCATTTGTCTGCAAGCTGTGCGATGAACCTGTGGATGGATTGCAATCAACCTTGAAGGCTTCGAATTTGTTTCAGATTTGATGGAGGAGGCATACTAACTATAGCCTTTACTTTGTTAGGATCTACTTTGATACCTCTTTGGGAGACTATGTAGCCCAATAATTTTCCAGAGGTGACACCGAAGACACATTTCTGATTCAATCTTACTCTGTACTTCTCGAGCTTGTCAAAGATTTGTTCCAATACTTGGAGATGGATTTCTCTTGTTTTTTATTTTCCCAAAATGTCATCAACATAGTCTTCCATTATGGTATGGAAGAGATCATAGAAAATGATGGTCATGGGCCGTTGATAGGTTGCACCTGCATTCATGAGACCAAAGGGCATTACAGCCAAGCAGTAGGTGCCCCATGGACAGATGAAAGATGTTTTATGTTGGTCCTCTTCTGCGATCTTGATTTGATTATACCTAGAGAATCCATCCATCAACAAGAGCATTTCATGACCTATTGTAAGGTCAACAATTGTGTCGATGCTTGGTAATGGAAAGTCATCTTTGGGGCAAGCTCTATTTAAATATCTGAAATCATTGCAACAGCAGATTCATCCATCAGGTTTTGTGACTAGCACAAGATTGCAAACCTACTTAGGATAATCAATGGGCTTAATGAACTTGGCATCCAATAGCTTCTGGATTTCTGCTTTGACCAATAATACTATTTGGGGATGCATTTTTCTCAGCTTTTGTCTGACTGGTTTGGCATTGGGAGATACTATCAAATGATGTACTATAAGTGAAGGGTCTAGACTTGACATGTCTGCATAGGTCCATGCGAAATTGATTTCTCTTTTCATGAAAAATGTCATGAAATTAACCCTTTCTTCTTTTGATAATGATGCTACTAAGAATGTGATCTTTGGATCTTGTATGGTGCACAAATTGAGTTCCTGAGAATTTTCTATCAACAAAGGTGACTGCTTTAGATATGTTGTGGTTAAAGGAAGGTCGGATCCTCCATCCTCGAGCACCTTAGAGAGGTTTTCACTCATGGATACGTCCTTTATTTTTATTTTTCCATGGTCAAGAGGTGCCTTTCAGTTTTCACCTAATGACCTTTCATTTTTTATTTTGTTTATTTCATTTTGTGACTAGAGGATTTGATGCTTCCACCAAAATATGCCAATTGAGGGACATCAATTGTGAATCCCACTTTGTGGTCTCCTAATGGTGAACCTTTCCTTAATCCCATGAATTCTGCTATGGCTTCATCATTCTAAAATATGTCTAAGACAGGTGCCCCCTGTTGGTCCTAATCAATTACGCTAGGGTGGACAAGTTGTAGGTCAAAGGATGTAGATGGTGAGGTAGATGATAGCATAAAAATGGATGTTTCCTAGAATAATTCAGTGATATGGAAGGAACAGTCATCAATGGTATCCTGACTAATGGTCTCTTCCATGGGAAAGGCCTTAACCACTTCATCGAGGATAAACTTAATGTCCAAGGAAGGCAGACCCTCCTTTCCATACCCTAGACCTTGCCCGTTAAACTTCTTAGTAACAATGATAGGTTCCAGAGGGCCTTGTTCTTGTAGTCCTAGTCCTCCTTTTCCTTTATAACTCATGTTTTTTGATAATTCTGAATCCATTATTGTACCATTCTACTTCTAGAAAAACTTGATCATTTTCATCATAGAAGATCCATGATGAAATGTCACTATCAACATCTTCATCATCAAGTAGCCCTGATTGGATAAACATGGTTGGAGGTATAGTGATAGTGGCTTTAGATGAAGTAGCTTTGGATACTAATGACTTGCCACGATATTTAGGTGATAAGGGTAGAGTTCCCACACAACAAGATTCTTTTAGACTGTACTTGCCAACCCCTTTTTCTTTGATTGTAATGTCGGGAATGGATTTGCTAGTGGAGGGCTTGTTTAGGTCAAATGGATCAACATAGGATGTGGATGGATGAGCTTTGGCATTGATGGGTATACGATCAGGGTTTTGATAAGTAGCTTGGAAAGCTTGACAATACTCAAATGGATTTGGATATACAGGAATTGTGATTTCCACACCATTATATGGAAATTTCAAGCATTGGTGGTATGTAGATGGCACTGCTTTTAGGGCATGTATCCAAGGACGACCAAGGATAATATTATAGGGCAATTCAATATCTAGGACTTGGCATCAAGTATTAGTAGTGACAGGACCAACCTTTATAGGAAAATGAATGATCCCTTCTGAGTCTCTTTCTCCATCATCATAAGCTTTGATGGTTATGCTTTTTGAAGTATTAATACGATCCTCAGGGTATCCCAATTGTTTTATCAATTTCAAAGAACATATGTTCAATCCAGCTCCACCATCTACTAGTATTCATTTAACATGGTGTTGGTTGATATACATTTCAATATGAAGGGCATCATGATGAGATGGATCGGAGGATGAAAGATCTTGATTAGAGGTCAAATGATGGGGAGATGCGATACTTGCTATCATGGCTTGGAATTGCATTGTATCGATATCATTTGGTACCGATGACTCTTGTAAGGCTTTGTCAAGGATGGCTTTGTGAGCTGGTGATATACGTAATAGCTCAAGTATGGAAATATGGGCACGAGTTTTACCAAGATGCTCAAGGATATCATAACCAGAATTTGGACGAGCGGCAAGTGGTGGGGCTCCCTGGATAGTTACACAACCCCAGCGAGTAGTAACGGCACAATCAGGTGCTTTTCCCCTTATGGTGATAGTAGATATACGGGCTTGATCAATACAACTGATAGTGGACTCATATGTGTAGTTTATATTCTTCCCTGTGTTAGAGGCACTTGCTTTGTCATGTGAGGGAAGGGGATTCTTATAAGCATCAAGGTCATAATTGTTTGTTGGCTTTGGTGTATCAATGTTGATTGCTCCTTGTTTGATGAGATTTTGGATCAAATATTTTAGTTTCATGCAACCCACAGTGTTGTGTCCTTTTACCCTATGGTACTCACAATATTCATTATCTTTGTACCAATTGGGTTTGAATTGTGGTTCCTCATACGGTCGTACCTTAGGTAACATGATTGTCCCCGATTGTACCAGTTTTCTAAGGACAGCCTCAATGGGTTCTCCCAAGGGAGTGAATTTACGTCATGGTGGATTTGTTTTGATTTGATCACAAGGAAGAAAGGGTGAACCATCGGATGCTGCTTGTATATTGATGGGTGCTTTCACAGTTTGGACATTCTTGGCATCAACAACACCATCATTCATGACATTTTTGTTTTTGTTCCAAAATTGAGATTTGTCATTAAAGGATTGTGGGTTGTCATTGTTTTCTTTAAAGATCTTGATAAGACATTTTGTGATTAGGGCTTTCTTGACGTTGCTCCCTTTAGATATGATTTCATCGAAGGAGGTTGCACTATGCATTTGCAGTTGGAATGACAACTCAGGATGGAGGTTCTAGAAAAAAATGTCCACTTGCTATTTTTCAGGCATGTGCCAAGAGAGTTTGTTGGCCATGTTTCTCCATCACTGAATGAAGGATGAAAAAGTTTCACCATTTCATTGTTTGTTATTGACGAGATCATTCATCGTAACCTCGTTTTCTATGTTGAATGCGAAGTGAGATGAATTTCCTGGCTAATTCTTTAAAAGTTTTAATTCCTGGGGGAAGGTGAGAAAACCACTCCATGGCTTGTCCCCCGAGACTGCGAGGGAATAGTCACAAGAGATATGTGTCATTGTATGTGACGTCTAGACAAGCCACATAAAATATTCTAAGGTGATTGTTAGGATCTCTTTTCCCCTTGTATTTGTCAAATTGTGGCATTTCAAAATGTGGGGGAAAGGGTATCATTTGCAGTGAATTATCGAAGGGGTATGAACACACCTACTCGAAAGAGAAATTTTTCTTTGTTTGACTGAAAGACATGTCAGCAACTTGTTGATTTAAGTTGATCAATTCTTGTGTGAAATTGGGTGTTGATGATTGAGGTATACGAGATTTTGATTGGTGGGGTGAGGTATCTGATACATTAATTACTGATTTGAATGATGTTGTTGTGATGGATTGTATGGTGGGGTGTACATGTTTAGAGTTTGACCCCCAGGTGGTGGTGGTACGTATGAGCTAGACGACATATTAACAGTATAGATCTGTGTCGCATGAGCATCAAATAAGGGATTAGTTATATTTTGATTTTGACCACCAAGTGGTAGAGGTACATATGAACTTGATGATGGGTTGACAGTATAGGTCTGTGCCGAATGAGCACCAAATGAGGGATTGGTTATGTTTTGATTTTGACCACCAGGTGGTGGAGGCACATATGAACTAGATGATGGGTTGACAGTATAGGTCTGTGCCGAATGAACACCAAATGAGGGATTGGTATAAGACATGGATTGAGTGGAGATTAATGAGATATAAGAGACAGAAGTTTGAGTGACATGGGATATAGGATTATTGGATAGTTGTGGTCTGAGAGACATGAGTTGATCAACATACGAAGTGTTACACGATGGAATAGGTTGATCAATAAGAGAGGTGTTGGGATTATCCATGGTATGAGAGGTTTGAATGGAATGAGTGGATGATATGGCAATATGGGATGATGCATTGGATACATGAGATGATCTAACATGTGACACATTTGGATTTGGATTTGATGCTTGAGTGACTTGGGTAGAGATGGCATTCCTTGAAGTAGATGGAGTGGAATGTGAAACATAAAAGGGTGGCACCCTCAGATTAGAGACCTTTGAAGTAAATATGTAGGATGGTGTTATTAAAGGCTCAATTGATGGTGTAACATTTGATTGACTTGGTCTCATAGATGCAGATGATGTTTGAGATGTACGAGTGGGTTGATTAGGCAAAGATGGTGTTGAGGGTACCGTGGTCTTGGTAGACATGGTAATGATAGATGCAGGATTCTCTGTAGCCACATTGGTCTCAATGATGGGGTCGGATTTGCAAATGGTAGATACGTCATAATTACTCGATAATTTAGCCCCTCGCTGAGCCAATTGTAACATGAAATGATCAGGGTCAAATTCTAGGAGCTTGTTCACGAATTGTAGAGCATCAAACTCCTTTAGAGATTCAAGGTCATCTTGGGATTCCTCATAATATTGATAAGTAGACTCAACAACATAGTATGGTGGCCTTTGGACAAATTATGATGATTGTCCAACAGTGTAACCCTCAAGTACAAAAATTCTAGGATCCATTCCACTTGAGAATTGGGAGGCATCCTTAAGCAGGGTAAACTGAAATTGTTTGAGATTGGCTTCCATGGCTGCTTTGTATTGACTTCTGGTCTAAGGCATGAGAGATGAGATTTTTGGATTGATTGATCAAATTTGATTGATGGATGTTTGATTGGTAGATGTATTTGGCTTAGTCAGATTTATTGATTGGATTTGATGGATATGTTGATTGGTTGATAGATGATAAGGGTTTGACAAGGGATTGATAACCCCAAGGATAATGACCAAAGCCAAATGATTTTGATGATGATGTTTATTGATTTGATTGTTGTTGGACAGTGGATTAGGATGTCGTATTGACTATAGACGATCAAATTTGATGTCTAATAGTTGATGGATTGATTAAAAATGAGATTTTGACTAGAAAGTATAATAGAAATTTGTGATAAACTAGAGGCGACTAAGAATAACACAAAGGCGATCAAGAATAGCTCAAAGGCAATCGGGAATGGCTCAAAAGCAATTTGTTGTTGTTTAGATGTGACCAGGAATAGCTAAAAGGCGACCAGTGATAGCTAAAAGGAGATTTAATGTGACAGTTAGGGATAATGTATGATAACCAGAGGTGAGTTGGTATTGTGCAAAGGCGACTAGCTATTGTTCAGGGGTGACTAGCTGATGTTCAAAGGCAATTTTTCTGTGATAGGTTTTGTTTTTTGGCAGTTTTTTGAACAAGAAAACAAGATGACAAACACTCATACTCAAAACATTCACAAACATTAACAACTTAGGCTGGCAAAGACAATATATGTTGGATTCCCACTTGGATTGCTCCAACTGCACTTATTCAGAGTGGATAGCCTAGAAGTTTGGTAGCACTGGCTCCCCCTTACACAGCACTCACTTCTCAGGCATACCAAACTTTGAATTCCCAGAGAGAATTTGCTATCTCTACTTTGAACTACAAGAATGTGGGATGGCTTCAGAGGTCTGACCTCCTACGCCAACAAATAGAAGGATTTTGGCTACTAAACAAAGGTTTTTAGTAAGGGCATTCATTCAGGTGGCCATACATGCGGCAATTCACTTCGATTAGGAGGTCTCCCAGCCTACAGAGGTTACACTCTATAGGTTTTCATGCACCACAAGGGTACTAAGGGAGACATTCGTCAGTATGACACATCCGCACATGTTGCTTATGATTTTCATCACAAACACATTTTTTTTATATAGTAGTTTGAATGAGCTTGGCTTTAGCTTGTTACCGCTTGGGTTGTTCCCTCTCACAACGGGAGGCAGGCCCTCTAGAGCTAACAATAATTTATCTTACAACCCGGGCCGATTGAATAGGCAGGGGGAGAGGATACTCTTGTTGTTAAATCAAGTTACAGACATCCACAGCAAGCAAACAAGAAAGATAAAAAGACACGAAGCATGCAAAGATTCTTTTTAAGCACCAATTTCAAATGTTCCTAATTTAGTGGGAAAATAATGTTTTTCTTTGACTGATCGAACCTACAGAAGATAAATCAGTAATTTTTCAAAGTCTCCATTCTTCGACAAACGGATTGACAAGCTACACCGATATATATTAGTTCCAAGAAAACCCAGATTTGCAAAACATAGACCAAAGGCATATGCCAGAAACCAAAGGTGATTAAAAGCAATGCAAAGGTGACCAAGCTATTACCAGAGGCGATTACCTATCCTTCATAGGCGATGTATGATCATGCAAAGGTGACTTTCAATTATGCATAGGCGACTTCCTGTTGATCAAAGGCGCTCGAAACCCTAGATCCTGCAAAAAACCTAACACAGAGACAGAACAAGTGGTCTAAATAACAAATCTGCAAATAAACAAGCTTGGAGATGACATAAAACAATAAGGGTTAGCAAATACAATATCTTGGAACCCCTAACTGGATGACCCAAATCACCAAAAACCCTGCAAAAGATAGAAAAGCTATTAAAACCTTAGATAAACTAAAAGTGATTCCTTGCAACCAGAGGCGACGAGCTGTCGTTCAAAGGTGACTTTAGATCGTGTAAAGGTGATCTTCTCCCAATCAAAGGTGATTTAGAGTCCCTCAAAGGGGATCCTCTACCATTAAAAAGCAATTGCATGTTGATCAAGAGCGCATTTCTGTACCTGAACTTCAAAAGAATGATTTTTAGTAATAAAAAATCAATCAAGTGAGTGGTCCCACCAGGCGTGCCAGAATGTGTATGCAGGAAAATTCCTTTGCTAAAGTGAACAAACAATGCAACCTACAAACCTACAAGGAATCTAATCTAAATGACAGGAACGAAATACATAATGAAACAATATCACCTAGATTGATTTAATTCCTTGGTGTGCATATGGATTGCTTCTCCAAGTGAACAACCATCTCAAATGAAGCTGCCATGGTGTGCTCAAAGTGCTCAAGAGACAATATGCATAGGATGATAATGCAGATGCTAAATGGATTCGAATGTGAAGAATGATAAAATGAGAAGGTATTTATTGATTTGAAAGATGGATAATCAATAGTGGAGAGCAAAAGAAGAAATCGATAGATGAGGATGCATGAGAGAAGAATGAACGTGCATGTGCCAAGTGTCAATAAAAATGCATTTTAACTAGAAATCTTTGAAAGATAAGATTCTTTCCCAAGACAGAATGCTTTTTCTATTTTGAGATTTTAAATGATGAGGATAATTGATTTTTATAATTTATTAAATTTTCCCATATTTTGATTTTTGCTATTTTATGGACAAAGGGGCCCACTTGCACGATTTTAGAAGAAAATGATAAATAAGATAAGAGTACATGAAATATAAATTAAATAAATAAAATTTATTTAATTTATGTTTATGGTGGGTAAATAAATAAAATATTTAATTTTATTTATTTTTAGAAGAAAGATGTAATAATTAAATAATTTAAAATTATTTAATCATTTGATGGAAAATAGAAGAATAATTAAATAAATAAAATTTATTTAATTAATTAAAGATATAAAGAAGAAAATGAATTATTTTATTACAAGTGAGACAAAATGAGGAATGTGGTGAAAAATACGATAAATGCATAAATAACGAAATGGATCAGTTTAGGGTGTCTACAAATCCTATGCAAAGGCGTAGTATGACATTAGAAGGCTAAGCAACACAACACAAGAACCAAAACCCTAACAGGGCTCCACTATCTCTTACATGTTTTGTATTTAGGCTCCTGCCTTAGGTATTGTTGTGCAAATTTTGCACACCATCTCGAAACTTCTAATTGCATAGTCAACTGATGAAGCTTCAATGAGGCCAGCAAGGTTCAAGGCATGAAGCCATTTAGAGTCATAATGTTGGTTCAAAGTTCAATGTAGAAAAAGTTGTAGATCACAGTAAACAAAAGTGCAGTCTAAAGTTGCTAAGGAAAATGGCACTGCATATATAGAGGCATCGACCTATAATATATAAGACATTTGTTAGAATCACATTGGCAACCATTTCAATAATGACATAGAGTATGAGAAACGAGAGTGTAGCTATCCATTCAATGGTGTGCTAGTTAGGCACAAGCATACAAAGCATTGCCGAATAGATATAAGGAAGGCTCGGGCAAAGATCTCTAAGGAACATTGAAAACAAATAAGTCTCGACATTTCAAAGGTAGCTCACATAAAAGAAGCAATCTGCAGCGAAAAGAATCAATGCATTACATTCTAAATGCATCGGCCAGAAGCTTCAAGGCAATGTTATAAAGGAAATGTAGGTCGTAGTGCGAAATGATGCCAATACAAGCAAATATGGTCTAGAAGTCTACTCAAATATCAAGAGCCCCATTCAAATCATGATCATTTCAAGACTCAGTTGAATGATGGATGGTGCTCAACCAAGAGGAGTTTCTATTTAAACTCACAAATGGGCTCAACCATTAATGAAAGGCACAGCAATGTGAAATATGGTGCAGAGTCATTCAGTTAAGAAAAGCTATGGCATCCACTCCAAAGACATGGTTAGCAAGAAAGAGGGCGCGGTTTCTTGAATTCAAAGCTCGGCCTATGTAGAATGATACGAGCCTTTAGAAACATGCTGCGACATATAATGATAGAAGCGACACAGTTGAAATACTCAGCTCCAGCAAATTAAAAAAATAATACTTCACAACCATTATCAGAAAATCAAAGGTGCTATCTTTGTGAACTAAAATGCAAGGCATGATCATGTGTTAATGTGGGCGTAGGCTCTACAAAAGGTGCATCCAACATCACGAAGGTACTTAGTCTCCAAAGACCACAACAGTATGGAAGATCAGCCTTTTCTAAGATGAAACCATATTGAAAGTAAGGTCAGGTTCTAAATCAAAGAACAATCCTTCACATTCTAAGGCAAGGTGAAAACTATTAGAATGGCATGGCTTCAATATAGATACTCTCGACCATGGGAAGGAGTGTTGCCAACAATGAAAGTGTTTCAAATGATAAAGAAATTAAGGCACTATTCACGATCAAAGGGCATTGCTTCCAGTTAGGGTTTCTAGCTGTAACGGCTCCAAGAAAAATGAAGGAAGGTGGCCTGTGTATGGAAGTTGGGCTTCTAAGCAAGAGAATTGGCCTTTCTCATCCAATCCAAAAGAAACTCACATTGCTAAAGCTTCCAAGCCACAGCCGTTGTGAAAGGAAAAGACACCAATGAAGTTAAATTAGAACAAAATCTCAGTTCTCTAAAGATGATGATGGCGGCCATTCTTAAACAAAGGTATGAAGAAGAGTGCAGGCAAGAGATAGGGTTTCCAAACATGCAACAACTGTTAGATAATGAGAAGATCAATAGATCAGACATTAAATGCAAAAGGATGAAACAGAGGCCGCCACTTGGCACACTGGTGGGGATTTGAAAGAGGCCGATAAAGTTTCTTTCTAAGTGAGCGCCGCTTCACCACGTGGAGGTAGCGGAAGGAAAATAAAACATTGGTTTTATTTTCTTATAAAACTCATAAAAGGCAAAAGAGTCATGTCAAGCAAAGGCTGAGACTTCATTAATATTGAGTCATTGTTCTAAGTGGTGGGCCCTCTCCACAAAGCTAAATGCTTTATTTAATAAATGCATGAGAGTATCATTTTCAGCTAAATGCTACGGATGAGTGAAAAAGAATAAAATGAGTCTTTTAAGAATCTTTTTAAGAGATATGGTGGGTGCCTTGAATAGCAAAACGAAGCTTTATTAATTATTTAAGACTTATGTGACTCTCATATGCTACACGGGAAAAGCTTATGCAACCCTAATTTCACATAGCCTCTGTTTCTACGACAGCCATGAAAAGGAGAATGAGTGGGGATAAAACTCATCTAGGAGGGAGAAGCATTTTCCAGCCATGGAGGAGAAACGGAACAGCCAGTTGCAACTACCAGAGTCAGAATCAGTGCTGGATTTTGTGGGTTTCAGTTGGAGATTTTTATGGGCAGTTGCAAAAGATTTTCAAAGGGTTCTGGGTTATAAAAGGATGGATCCACATTAGAGAAAAATAGTTCTGTATGGAGATGTAGAGATTGGAGCAGTAAATAGAGATATATTTTTGCCTCAGCATAAGCCTCAAATGAGGGTTGTAGCATTTTATTATGTGCAACTTTGCCTATGTAATTTGTTCCCACCCAAATAATGAAAAGAAGTAATGCTTTGTGCATATTGAATCTATTTCTTTTTCTTGTTTCTTTCTTTCTATTTCTTTGCCTCTGATAAATCTAATTTATTAAACTAGGTAATTAATCATGCATCTTGCTCTTTAATTTTTCTAGTAATTCTTACAAGGTTTGATCATTGTGCCAATGGGTAGGTTTTAAATTCGGCGCATCACCTTAGCAGTTTAGTTTTATATTGTATCTGTAATCTTGTTTTTTCTACCCCTTTTCCAAACCCCCCATTAAAAGGAAGAGTTAGCTTGTTTAAAATCTGGAGGTTATTCTGAGAAGCAATCCCATGCTTTTAGAGTTTCCCATGTTGGTGCTAGAACTTGCGCAATTTTACACATCAACAGTTTTTGGCACACCCGGTAGGACTAGATTCAAAGACTTGGGTCTTTGTTTTCACTAAAACTTTGCCCTATATTTTGTGGCTTTGGTGGAAAATCACAAAAACATCTGCTCATGGGAGCATGAATCTTCCACTTGGTGACTCTACTGGTGAATCTTTCTCAAGTCTTTTCTTCTACAGACCATGACAGCCCCAGGTATCTATGTGCATCTGAACATTCCTACAAGAAACTTGCCTTTCATGACTTGGGATTCAAGTCCTCTTGTTCTTCAGTAGCAGGGAGGTTCCTGACATAGCATGGAAAGCATTGCCTCATTTTCTTGGGGATGGATCAATTTGTCCTATAGATCACATTCAAGATGTGGCCAATTTGTGCACCATTCACAATATCACAACTGAGAATCATGCCCTCTTGTTTCTAGCATCTTCCCTCAAAGGTAAAGTAAAAGAATGGTACAGAGGATTACAACCTGGTTCAATCACTGGATGGGATCAGCTTGGTGGGCTCATCTACAATCAATTCAAAGAGAGGACATATGTTAGCACTCTCATCCAGAACCTCATCACCATCAAGAGACATCCAATGGAGAGCTTGTGTGACTTTAATTCAAGATTTGACAAGGTATGGAAGAAATTCTCTATTGATATCAGGCCATCTCTAGTTTTTGCATTCTTGTATTATTTAAAGGCTTTAGACCCTGAGATATCTGTCATGATCCAAGACTTAGTTGGTGATACTCTGCCCCAATCATATGATCTGGTTGTTAGAGCTGAAAATAACCTCATAGAGGTTGGTAAACTATTTCCTCTGCCCTTAGCACCACTGATCCCTCATTCAAATGTCCCATCTCAAGCTCTTTCTTGCAGCCAAGTGTATATTGGTTTTAATCCACCCACCCTCCCTGCTGATTTACCTAATCAAAAGGAGATGTTGGAGATAAAAGAACTCCTAAAATCTTTCAACTGCAAGCTAAATGAGCTAAAAGATCAAGCCATGTACCATGTTGATCCATATTTCATGCCTCCAAGTCTGTATGAACAGCAATATGAATACAGTTAGAGGATGCCTAATTATCTTGAGAATTGTGCTTTACAAACCTCTAAAGCAGCAAATTAGCCCATAGAAGTCACAAATCAAGTTCTTTGCCATTTTAACATTAAAGAAAATTTGAGTCTCAAAGATCAAAGTGCAAGCAAGAAGGTGGCTCCTGTCTATTCAAGGTGTCCTTCTGGTTATCAGCATCATACACCTATGGCAGCATGTAACTCAGAAACTCAGTTAACTGACGAAAGAGATTCAGAAGTTGCTTATGAATTGACTCTTCTAGAAGCTAAAAAGTACTTGAAGAAAGGCTTTGAAGCTGAAAAGTACTGGGTGGAGCATGATCCACAGTCTGTACCTCATGAAGAGGAAGAAGTTACAAAGGAAATTTTTGAATCTACAAAAACATAGTGTCTTTATTTCTGCAATGAGTTTTCACATCTTGAAGGAGATGGTTCAGAGATGCAGTCTCATGAAGAGGAGGATAGGACAGATGATAATGGCTTGATTCTCTTTGAAGCTGGAAAGTACTGGCCATCAGAGGATACAAAATCTTTACCTCAACTTGTAAAGGAACAAAAGGTTCATTTATTTGTGCAAAATAGTGAAGATGAGTCTGAGAATGATTCTTTTTGGGATGATCTAGAAGCCTTCTATTCAAATTTGGGTGATCGTGATAAAAAGAAAAAAGAGATCCATAAAAATGATGTATCAAGAGACACAAGTAGTGAAGAGTTACATGAAGACACTCATTATACTTCATTCTTCATTCAAGAAGAAAATCCAATCAGGTTCAAGATAATTATAGGCAGCTCTGTCACATTCCAGCCAGAGTTTGAAGCTACTATGGATTATGAGCATACATAAGTGCGATCAAGAAAAGTCACCGATGAGTCTAAGATCATAAATGATTTCACATGTGATCAAAGAAGCCAACTCCATCACTTGATTTTCTCTTCCCACCCTCCGCTCAATCAAGAACATCATGTTGATCAGCCTGACTGTTATTTTCGCGCAAAGGATGAGCCTCTGAGATGCAGGAAGGCAAAAAGGTACAAATTCTAGTTATTTTTCTTCATGTGTTTCATTTGGACAATTCTTAGTGCAATTTGGATCCACTAGAACAACATCATCAGATCTGGGAGTTATTTCTCCATTCCTTTGAATGGGCATGTCCCTTTGAGGTTCACATGTTAGTAATTCAGTCTCAATGCTTTGCAATAAGTTGCATCAGCAATAGTAGTTTTCAATTTCAGTTTTGTTTCTTTCAATAAGTTTCAGTTGCATAAAAGACTCGAAGGTTTCAACAATTATCAGTTAGTCTTGGTTTCAAAATGTCAGTTATGGTTGTGCATAAGCTCTAATATTGGCTTCAGTGTGGTCAGCTATCACCAATTTGTATCAGATTTTAGTGCTCCGTCAATTACAAAGTAATTTACTGTTTAGCTTAAGTTTTAGTTTCAAATCAAGATTGATTTGTTGGGTAGTTGTGTATCAGTTTGTGTTACGTTAAAATATTGTCAAAGTATTAATCTCAATCAATAAACCAATAATCTCAATAGAAATTGCAAGTAACAAAGATCAAATAACAAAGAACGAACCATGCAAACCTTGTTGCTTTGTTGCTTCCATTGTTCGCCTAGTCTCAATCGATCTTTGTATGTGAATTGAAGCCCTTGGAAAGCGTACTTCCTTGCTTTGTTTTTCAAGATGACGATGGAGAGATGGCTATGATACTTCTTGTAATGAAGATGAGCTTCAATACAATAAAAGGGTGATCGCAATCTATGGATGGATTTGGGTGCCAAAGGCGCACTATAATCCCTTCAGAGTAAGGGTACTAAAAGCTTGGATAAATGAAATGGAAGAATAGGGTTCAATTTATAGATTTGTGAGAGAGAAGATCAACAGTATAGAAAGAATGAGAAGATCAACGGTATAGAAGACTTGAGAGAATGTGCGCGAATAGAAAGAAGACATGTGTCACACAAAAGTTGTTTTTGTTTCAGTTAACTGGTTTCTTTTATAAAGATAAGATTTGACTTACTAAATTAGAATGCATTTTTTCTAATTTAAGAGTTATTGATAAAAACAAGGTTGATTGAGTCATTTAACTCAACTTGTGATTTTCTTTTGCATGATTTGAGAGAAATTAAATAATAAATTATTTAATTTTGTGTGCATGAAGAAGAAGACTTATTTTTAGAAGATTTGGAAGATATTTGAGGAATTAGAAGATAAGAAAGCAAATTAAATAAATAAATTTATTTAATTATTTGTGCATGCTTTGGAAGAATAAATAAAATATTTGATTGTATTTTATTTTTAGAGATTGAGAGAATTTAAATAAATTCGATTGATTTATTTAAATTTGGAGGAAGAATTGACTTAATTAAATAATTAAGAATTATTTAATTGTTTGGAAGAATTTAAATTAAATAAAGGATTTTATTTAATTTTGACTTTAGAAGAGGTAATTAAATATTTTGATATCTAATTGAATTAGAGGAATATGAATCGAATAAATAAATTGATTTATTTATTGATGGAGGAATTAAATGGAAATAAATATTAAGAATATTTATTTAGATGGAGTCATGTCATTTTTAGGTGTATACATTTTGCCCCTCTTTGATGCAATGTGTTTTATCACGTTTCAAAGAATAAGATTTCTGATAATGATACATGCCCCAGTTTGCCCCTAGTACAGGTTATGACGATAGGATGCCCCCTTGGGAGATTGGACGAGGAAAGAGTTTCAAGGGCGTGAGACGGACAATCTCACAATGAAGAAGGCTAAAGAACAAGGTTAAGGTGAAGAAAATGGTTGAAGAAAGAGCTAAATGATATGCAATGCAAGATAGAATGATAACACACACAAACAAGTAAGCAAGTATGCAAAAATGATACAAGAACAAACAAGGTATTGCCTCTATAAAGCGGTAAACCAATAATTAATTGATAACAATATACGACAGTGTTGTCATGGTGGGGAATGATAGATCCCTAGAGAAACATAAAAGATAGTGTTGTCATGGCGTGGAACGATAGATCCCTAGAGCAACATAAAAGATAGTGTTGTCATGGTGGGGAATGATAGATCCCTAGAGCAACACAATAGGCATGGGAAATGTATCTCCCACTGATATGTATGACTGATTGAGTTAATTTATGACCAGACAAGGATCAATACCACTGAATGTGATTGGATCATTTGACAATATTGACTTTACTCGATTGGTATGGATTAAGGATGGACTTGCATTTGGATCATTGCATGGATTGACTGGGTAAAGATGAAAGATACAATGATAGATAGAAATTTGATGGAAGAATGACTCAAGAGAAGGAATCACAAGCTTTTGTTTGTAAACATTGATATTCTGCAAAATCTTTATTGCATGGATGGTATATGGAATGCAATTGGATATGTTATGGATATGGATATGAAATGCCATTGGATACGTTATGGATGCGGATATGAAATGCCATTGGATACGGTATGGATATGGATATTGATATTTCTCATCTTGATATTATAAGTATTTTGAAGTGCTTTTGTTTCGTCATTGGGCTTTTAAAATGTTGTAAGAAAATACAAGCATCTAGGTATAATTGAACTAGGATGACCTGAGTATTGCTTACATAGATTTTTATTTAGCAAGTTTAATACAAGCATCTAGGTATAATTGAACCAAGATGACCTGAGTATTTCTTGCATATCAACAAAAAAGGATTGCCCCCTTTCATGTTAGAACTCTACAGTCCTCGATGATCTTTTGTCAGTCATGTCTTTAGACAAAAGTCATCACATTACTAAAGATTAATCCACAAACAGCAAACAAAGAAAATAATCATGCCCCCATCATAGCATCTCTAGCTTTTGGCATTGTCAAGTAGCATAGGAAACATGATAACCAAAAATCAAGACGCAGTAACTTAACCTGATCACAACCACAAAACATTCTTGTATTTAGATGTGTTTTTCTTGCCATAATTTATATAGAATCATTTAGAGTGCTTAGGTACTTGTTTGCTTTGCTTTGGATAAGTTGATGCCTTGCATCAAGATTTTTGTTTTTGAAAGTGGGCTTTGTTGCGCTTACATGCTTGGTCAAGGATTTACCCCCAATCAAGTAGAGGTATTTGGCTTATTATGGATGAACTGATAATGGATACAAAGAAATGGACCCTAAGGGACTGACCTAGTGCCTCGGGGGCTCATTGCTAAATGGCCTTGCCTACATGACGATGCAAAGGCAACGTAGTTCAGGGACTTGGACCATGGATGGACTAGAGGATAAATGACAAGATATGGGACAGACGGGAAGTGGAGCCTCGGGGGTGCATTGATAATGGCCTTGCCTACTTGACGATGCAGAGGCAACGTAGTTTAGGAGTTGACCCTATGATACTGACGACAGACGCTATGGTAGGCTGACCCAGTGGATAGGATGACTGGACAACAATTTTGGATAGCCTTAATGCTAGATATTAATGACAAGGAAAACACCACAGATAGGCAGATGGATGGGTTACAGTGGATATGGATGGTTAGGTAGAAGGATGGGAAATAGTAGATAGAAGGATCACACGCGGAAGAAGGGGAAGGATGTGATCGCCAAGGACTAAGTCGCATAGGAATAACATGCCCCATTGTAGGTAGGATACTTAGGATTTTTCAGGCAATGCTTACAATGACAGGAGGATAAGAGGGTAATGAAGGACTTGCGTGTTTGTGGAGGGATAAGGTATGCCAAGAGTTTTTCCAAAGCATGTTTCAACATTTTTCCCCCAATCTTTATCAAGATCAAAAGAGGAATGAAGGATGAAAGGACTCACTATGATAGGTATACGCAGGATATGGATGATAGGAGGGTGTGGTAAGATAGGATGGATGGATTTGACAGGATAGGTATGTAATGGGTAAAGATGGTAGGATAGGATAGGAAATGGTACGGAAGGAAACTGATAGGAGAAGAGTGATATGCCAATGAGACAAGGTACCCCCAAGGGTAAATGACATAAAAGACCAAACTACACATGACGCCTATTTGCCATGTTTTCATCATGGTACTTATCCAAGACACATGTTTGCCAAATTTTCACCATTGAACGAAGGGATTTCTCTTTACTTTTTTTTTTGGAATATTTGGAAAGAATAGGTGGAATACAGATGGGAGGGACTCAAGTGTCTAGCTCCATGAAAGGTGATAGTCCCACTAGATGGATGTTGTTGCATGGACTATGTCAAGTGTTCTCATAGATGTTGGTAAGGGTCGCATGAAAGGAAGGCAGAGTAGGTAGATAGTGGATTATGGAAGGTGTGATAGTGGATGATGAGGCGGATCATGCAAGACTTATGCATGGGTGGAGGGAAGGCTTATGCAAAAGAATGTACCATAGGAATAGGATGGGGAAGATATGTAGGATAATAGTGGAAGGAAGGGGAGATGGAGTTATGTGGAAGTGTCGTGGGATGGAAGGGAATCATGACCAACGGTTGCACATACCATGATAAACATTGAAGCATATGAGGGGAAAGTGGTGTAGGAAGCAATGGAGAGTTTTGTGTAGTGGATGAGTGATTTAGGAATTTAGGGACCGACATGGACTTGGTATTTGCCTGATTTTTACTTGTCATGTGGGATGGAAGGATTTGAGACTTTTTGATGGAATGGGATTTTTGGATGAAAGAGGAGAAAGTGGGTGGTTGGGATGCTTGAGAGGTGGATGCCTCATTTGACTTGGTGGCTTTTTGCTTAGGTACCCAAACCATTTATCTTGTAGATGTTACCTATGAAGGTATAGGATTGGGTATATGCATCTTTTGTGCAACTCTTGAGGTAATTACTTATTTCTTGGGAACCCACACCTTTTTCAGTTTGGCATTGAGGTGTGTGGGTGTATGCAGCTTTTGTGATGGGTTTTTCTTTGATTCTTGACTTTTGTATCCGTAGGCATGAGGACCTATAGGATTTTTGACTTTATAGGTAGAGGCATCCAAATTTTTGTTGTTAAATTCCCTTGGGATGGTGGAAGTGGGGTTGGTGAAAGCTCTTTGTTTAGACAACATGTGCAGTTGTTGGCCATGATTGGGATTTGTAGAGGATTTATGAATGGATGGATAAGGTGTTGGAAGAAGTGATGGTAAAATGCATGGAGGGATGTTAGGGGTTGGAAGTAGTGGAGGTAATGTGCATGGAGGGATGGTGGGAGTTGGAAGTAGTGGAGGTAGATTGGATGGTGGAAGGTGTATGGTCACATGCTTTTGGGATGTGTATAATAAGGGAGGTGAAATGGTGACATATGTTTTGGGGATATGATAGGGTTTGTGATGGAAAGTGGTGGATTTAGAAGGCATGGAGGAAGTACCAACATCTTGAGATTGTTCACCTTGTGGTGTGTATCCAAGTCCATATGAGTGAGGAGGAACATTGACATGGACGGGCTCCAAAATACCTTGTTCATGAAGGCCTAAGCCTTTACCTTGATAGTTCATATGCTGGAGTATGCGGTGGACAACAAGATTATGTAAAGGTGGAGCACTAGACATGAGTTCCTTATTGGATGGAGAAGGTGAGATGGAGGATAAGGGTTGCTGGTGTTCTGAGGAACACTCATGAATGAAGGCGGTAAGACCAAAGATATATGGTGGGGGATTTGCAGCATGGTCGATGAGGGATGGTGGAGGATTATTATTGGTTTGATCTTCTATGCTTGCTTGGGAGGCAAGTGTCTCATCAAGGAAAGTGTGTGTTGTTGGATCATGGATAGCTTCTTCATTGATAATATCTTGATCATAGAAAAGATATAGGTTATGGAGAGGTTGGATTTGGATCTCTTCTTCATGTATGGGTATAGGATCAAGTTGCTCATGGATAGCTTCTTCATCAAAGATAGTATCTTGATCATGGAAAAGATAAAGGTTATGGATAGATTGGATTCAAATTTCTTCTTGCTCATGTATAGGATCAAGTGGCTCATGGATAGCTTCTTCATCGATAATATCTTGATCAAAGAAAAGATAAAGGTTATGGATAGATTGGAATTGGATCTCTTTCTTATGTATAGGATCATAGAAAAGATAAAGGTTATGGATGGGTTGGATGGGGGTGCTTTGATCTTGATTTTGATAAAGGGTGGATGCTTCCACATGCTCTAAAGTGTGCTCTCGACATATCTCTTGGTGTGCTTGAATTGAAGTGGAGGTAGAGGACGCTTGGATAGGATCTTGGTCAACAATATGAAAGTACGACAGACCTTGATTTTGGTTCATGGTAGGAGGTTCTTCAATATGCTCAAGGGGTTGCAAATTATATGACGAGGTTGGAGCAATGGACATGTTGGAAGGCTTTTTGATAAGGTCAAGGACCAGAATTTGGGGACAGGGTTGACTCTTTGCTAGTAGCCCTTGGATCACATCCTTCGTAGGTGTATGAGGTAATGGATGGGTGGATTTAGAGTTCTCCATAGCTTTTCTTTTGCACAAATTTGGAAAATATCTTTCGAAAAAATCATCCGAGGATTTTTTGGTTGTCGGATTAGAGCTTGGGGAACTTGATGTCGGTGTTGGTGTGGGACTAGTATGCTTTGGGCTATGCCTTCTAGGGGATGGTAAAGGAGGACTAGTAGATGGAGTAGTATAAGATTTCCAACTTGAGGTGGTGCTTCCCTTGTCAAGAGTATCATTAAGATGGGAAAAGAACATACAGTCTTGGTGTGAGGTGTAGCTAGTACTAGCACGCTCAGCTTGTAAGATTGCTATTTGTTGTTGTATGGCTTGGAGTTCTTGATCAAGTGCTTGTAATTGGTTTGTCATATCCACATAAACTGACACAAGACCGAAATGGATACCCAGAAAGGTTGAAGATTTTTTCTCAAAAGACCAGGAAATGCTCACTATTGTGCATGCGCAACAATAAATGCCCTGAAATAGAGGATAAATGCGTTGTAAGTTGGTATAAATGCATAGCTCTGGTGTAGGATAAAGGTGCAGTAATAGATGACAAATGCACAGGAAGTCTCAATAAATGCACAGTAGGTCAAAATGGATGCGCAGCTTCAAAGGGTATATGCGCAGCTCTGGTTTTCTGATTGTTTTTGCAATTTTTCTTGGCACTTTTTTGGGTGTTTTCCATTTCTTGGTTGCAAGTTGGTCTTTTGTTCTAATTTCTCAATTATGGAAAGTAAAACACAGCAAACACAAAGAAGTTTTCATGATTTTTTGATCTTTTTTTTGTAATTTTTAGACTCTTTTTTACTCAAAAGAAAGTACAAATCCTAGGCTGGCTGGGACAATATAAACTGAATTCTCACTATTTCTAGATGAGGCATCTTCAGGATGTGATAATCGCCCTTCCCTACACCAGTTTATAGGGGTTTTTGGCTACTAAAAATAAAGGATGATTAGTAAGTGCAACCGTTCAAGTGGTTATACATGCAGCAGCGCTACTCTCAGTTATGGAGTCTCCCAGCCTGCAAGGATTGTGCCTTGGAGGGTTTTGGGGGAGGTTGCCTATCAATATTGTTATCACCCAGATTTGCACCCTTTGCTGAGTTGTAAAAATTTAGCAATCTGGAGAAACATGGGAATGATCTCGAAGTGTGGGACCTTGCAAACTGAGATCAGACCTCCAGAAAAGGTCGGCTTCCTCTTTCTAAGCCTATTACTTAGAGAAATGTAACTAAATCTAGTGCTAATGCTTGCAGGGGAAAAGGAGTAGAAGGAAACTGAAATGAAAGATAAAACTAGAAAAACTTGAAAATAAGGGTGATGCACCAGATTCATTGAGCAATAGTGATTATGGAAGAGAGACACAATAATGATCTCAATCATGAAGGGAGTTCACATAGACTTATAGGGCTGATTGAGGCTTCGCTATGAAGATCTAACCTATAGAAGAGCCATTTTACTCACAAAATAGATTATAGCTTCAAGTGAAAACACATAAATTGGGACATAAGAGAGGCAAGAAATCATGCATATATTGATCATGAAGGTCAAAAACCATTACATTACAACATATTCAGTAGCAGAACACTAAGAGGTCTGACTATAGAAAAAATGGCTGCGTAACAGCTCCCAAATAAAACCATCCTCCTATTTAAATGAGGTTACATTGCATTTATAGCATTTTGCATTTTTGTTCTGAGTTGGTTACAATCAATTTGCCTATGGGCTCTATCAGAAAAATATTTGCGTCTAAAGGGACATCCACCTGCAAGAATTTATGGCATGAAATATCTGGAATAGGGGCAGATGGAAGATATTTTGAATCTTCAATGTGAGATGTTGAATCATCGACCTGCACCCATAAATGCAACAAATATCTACATCTGCATATGCCAAATTGGTCGCTGAAACGTCCAGTCGATCGAGCATGCAAATTTACATCAAATTTTGAAAGTGAAAATATCCTCCTCAAAAGCCCGCCAGATGAAAGAGGAGGCAAAAATAAGCACTTTTGCATTTTGAAGCATGTTGAAATTCGCCAGGATGAGGGAGATATGGGCGGTCAAAGTTATGGTCAACTATGTCTTGCATCTGCATATCGTTCTACATATATGCACCTGTCTATGCTTGTATCTTGCAATTGTATATACAACTACAACTGCACTTTGACTGTTGGGTTCACTTTACGTATGTATGCAACTTCCCTCCTTTCGCATATTCAAATTGCCTTGCATCTGCCAACATACAATCACGGGTCTTTACCTTTTGAATCAGCCCTGACACGTGGCACCACTTGATTTGCCGCTACGCTGAAACTGAGACCCATCACTGCACATTTGCATGTTTTATCAACCATCAGCAAGACCACAGACTAAGCCGCTGATGCACTAAGTCTCGCTGAAAAAGCCATTGTATGTGACCCTTGTATATGTGATTGTATATGAGATACAATCGCATATACATACGATGCAGAACTCAAAGGATCATATATCAGAATGGAACATTGAAATAGGTCCAGCCTTGTATCTCTGATTTTGTATATCGGCACATACATGTACTTTTACATACAACCTGCGGACCCCACCGCTGAGTTTGCCAAATTTAATTTCCCAGTCGGGTCTGCATTGTATGTACTTATTGTATCTAACCTTTGTATATGCAATTGTATACAGGATTGTATATGGAATGATACAATTGCATATACATACAATAGATGGACCCAAACTCTTATAAAGCAAAATAAAAATAATATCGAGTCCAGCCTTTGTATCTTACCTTCTTGTATGCCTGCACCCTTTTGACTTTGCATATGCAATATACAACCGTGGAACTCAACTTTTATCTGCCACATTTGATTCTTCATCGCGTCTGGATTGTATGTTTCCCTTTGTATATTGCCTTTGTAATCGGCCTTTGTATATCGCATATACAATGCGAATATACAAGCAAAACTACATACAACTACACTCGCACATACAAACGTTGCATCTGTCCTTTGTATGTCGCTTTGTATATGACCTTTGCATTTTGTGACATACAATGTGAACATACATACAAAGAATGCATACAATCACTTTTGCCTATATAAACCAAAATGCAATATCTTTTCAGGTCCGGGGTTGTATCTCAGAAATGTATATGCCATTGTATATGCGATTGTATATGAGATACAATCGCTCGATACACATTCACCTTTGTATCTCCTCTTTGCATATTGCCTTTGTATCTTTCCTTTGTATCATTGCCTTGTATATTCCCTTGTATATTCCCTTGTATATGTAAACATACAATGTGAACATACAATGAAATATACAATTGTATATGCATACAAAAATGACTAAGTATAAAACTAAGAATTATCTGCGATGGAAAGCACTTGAAGACAAAAGATTTATGGGTTTTTATGGGTTTTCTATAGGGATTCTCTAGGTGAGATTTTGAGATTTTTGGCAAGGCAGAGCATGGGTAATTGAAAGATTTAAGCTTTGTAGGGTCACTTTCTAAAGGATATTCAAGGAATATACAAGGTAAACTATTTAACTCTGGATAGAGGAAAATAGGTCAACATTTTGGTGACTTCTATGGGATGTTTGCCTACTAAACAAATTGATCAGTGATCTTATACATTCATTGGACATGGAGTCAAAAGAGACTGCAACAAGAATAGAGGAGCTAGAAAACAGAGCAAGCTACCAAGCCAAAACAAAAAATAAGCAAGCATGTATCTCCTAATGAGAATACAGCAAAGTGCAAGGACACTTATTGAAAGGAAACCTAAAACTGAAATAAAACCTACTCTAATCCTAAACTAACCAGTCAGAGGTGACCTTAAACAAAGCCATTAACTAGTTCTTGAAAGTAACTTCCCTTCCTTAACAATTTACAATGTTTATCATGCATGTGGGCAGTTAAAAAGAGGTGAGGGGGGAATGGGCATATAACAAATTGATAAAACACCCCCCACAAAATGGAGATAAACTCACCTATCCACCTGGACTGATTGATGATGCTGCTAACTTGTAGTGAATAAATGGGCTGATCCCACTCATTTTGATGTTCAACTTCATGCTTAGAGGTAAGCATGACAAATGGTAACTCCTCTTGACGTGTCTCCAACTGAGCTAGATGCCTGATTGGGCATCCCCTTGAAGTGACATGCAAATCATCATGGTTGATCTCATGTCTCTGTTCTGATTCTTTCTCTTCTTGCTGTTCTGAAAACTCTAGCTCTTGTATCTCAATTAGAGATATGGTTGTCTCCACCTCATGAACAAGATGCTCACGATTTTCTAACTTAGGCTCAGAAAATGGGCCATGCACATGCTCAAAGAGAAGACCTCCCCACCAAGAAGCTGATATCCCTGCTAGATAATAAAGAACAAATCTACAATTTGCTCCTGCCCATGTTCAGTCTCCTCAATATTTTCAATAAAGCACGGAAGCCTCTCAAGCATATCAGCATCATTGGCCTCTGCATCATCTAGCATAGGCAACATGCTTTCCCTTCCTTATGGCTTGGAACCTCATTGTCATGCTCAGCCTCAAACTGTAGCAATCCACCATCATTTTCACAGTCCCCATGTTGTTGCATATCCATGACCAGCTGCTCATCCTCCTCATCTTCAACATAATCAGGTAGCTCATAAAGTAGGGCAGCATCATCCACCTCTAGAGTGACCTCAGCCACCTTTTCCCTTAAGCCTCCATCCTTTGACTGCAGCTCCACTAGATTGTGTCTAAGTTGTCTCTATAGCTGAAGGTTTTCCCCATGCACTCTTTGCATTTCAACCTTGTTTTCTTCATCGGATGAATGAGAAAAGGCTTCAAAAGAACTAAAGTCTAGAGGACTCAATCCCTTATTTGGGTTAATAGTACTCATAGGTGTAATAGGTTCAAACAATTCTATCTCTGTGAGTGTAGGAACAAACTGCTCCTCATTAGTTTTATCTTCTTCCACCTCCTCTTTTGGCTCATCTTTCCAATTATCTTGGTAGACAATAGGTCCACCCTTAAGGATCGAAATAGCATCAAGGAAAGAGGCCTGAATATCTTCTTGAATTTCTTGGAGTGGAGAGGGTTTTGGACAAATTTGTTTCTGGGGAGTAATAATTTGAATTTGTGCCGAAAAAGGCTCCTGTGAAGGTTGAGGACCTCTAAAACTTGGGATTTTAAAACTGGGAAGCAGTTTTGGGGGCGCAGATGGATTATCCTACCTAAAGTTTGGAATCTTAAATTTTGGGGCTTTTTCCGCAGCAGGTTGAGCAGGTGTGAAAGGGAGAGGATGTTTGAAACTGGGGATGGAGGGGATTGCTTGGGTTTCATACCCTTTTTGGCATTGATAAACTGAGTAAGCTTGACTACTTTGCACCTGAGCAGACAAAAGCTTCATTTGCTCCTTATTAGCAGCTATCGCTCCCTCAAGATTTCTTTCAAACTGTATTCTTTTTGTCACCCTCCCCTAATTATAAATAATGGATTGCTCAGCCAACTCACGCTGCTGCCAGGTAATCTCCTTTTGCTTCTCAATTTCAACCAACATCTAGGACATGTATGAGAACTCCTTACTAATATCGCCGATCTTCATAAGTTCAAGCTTTTGGCTCAAATCCTGCAAAAAATAGTCAAACTTTTGGATCAGATCCAAAACATTCTGGTAAGGGTGTTTTTGAGGCTGACTGTGTGAATAGTCATGTTGTTTGGCATCAAAAACCTCCTCTTGGGGTTGATAATAAGCATTATTAGGCTGCCAAGAAGACTGAGTAGGGGTGGGAGGGAGGCAAGCATCATGAGGATGCTGATATTCTGCAACGGCAGGGTTGTATGGCATAAAATCAGAGGCATTTGGGGCCTGGTATTGCTGATATGAGGGCCAATAGCCTATATTTGGATTAGGGGTAGGGGAATAGCCATGATTCCCATAAAATTCTGACATTTTATAGCATCTAAATGTTGGATAATCATAAAAATGTCAGAATTAGAGTGAACTAGGTCTGCAACCAAAGAGAAACTGGATACATACCAGAGAAGGAGTCGCAGGTGATTGAGATGCTTCTGGAAGCTGAATAGACCAGGAAAACCACCAAAATCTTGATCTTTGATGAAATTTTAGGTACTTGGGCTCTTTCACCAATAGATTTGTTCAGTAGAGTCGCCATGATGTGGAATATTACCTCTAAAGGCTGGTAATACTATGATGGGGAGCCTCTGTCAATAAGACTTTCACCATCGGCCACCTTGCAACTTGTCACACCGACCGTTATAGTCACGCCGACGTGAGGTCCAACAACTTTAACCATCAGCGAGAATAATACCATCGGTCACCTTCAACCTTATCACCCCAATCTCTTAACTCTCCCTGATGTGTGACCTACATTTCCCGCCTATCGGCAAGACTGTTCTTATCAGCCATGTTGAGGTGGGTTTTGCCGACACGCCAATGTCTTCGCCTTCGATGAGACTTGAATATCTGCCCGGCTGATGCAACTCGTCATCGGTATGACTCACCCTATCGGTGAACTCCAGTTTCGCTAGGCCGATACACCGATGGATTTTTCCATCAGTGTCACTCACCCCTTGTGGTGCAGAAGCACCTAGAAAATCATGTTTTCTTTTTGTAATAAGGTCTATTGACCAATGCATTTTCATTTTAGTTTGTATCTAGGTTCATTTTGTAAGTCCCAAGTGACTTAGGGGACATTTGTCAAATTGTAACCGCATAATGCCAAAATAGGGCAGTAGGGTAGTTGGAAGCTATTTTAGACGGTTGTCTCCTAGCCGCTTGGATTGGTCTCCTAGCCACTCAGAGTCAGTTTGGTACTACTCAGGGCGAGTTGATAAATGCCCAGAGGAATGAACCAAATGGGCATCGAATGTAATCAGATCGAAGAAGGGTGTGAATGTAATTGTGATTGTGCTCAGGAGAAATAAAGCAATTATGTTCTGTCCATTTGATTTCCATTTCTTATAACTGCAAATCGTGTAACTGTAGATTTCCATTCTTTCTCTATTTTCCATTTTGTTGCCGTATGTTGTTGTGAAGCATTCCACTGATGAGATTTCTATCGAAATCAGTGGAATGGCTTCGATGTACCAGTATTCGTTTTGTTCCTTGTTTGTTGTGTCGACAATGCAGATGTTCCAGACTAAGTAATGTGCACAATAGCATGCCCTAGCATCTGTATGTGCTAGGTGTAGAGTGTAGATCAGACTGTGTGAGAGTTGAAAACCCTAACGATGTATCGCTATGTTGGTTCATCGATGCATCGGCCAAAGGTTGCAAGTGCTCGCCGACAGAGCAAGTCTCGCCGAAGGAACACAGTTATCGGCGTAAGTCAGATGTGGAGAGACTTTAGAAAGTCATCCCAATGGTGGCTGTTCGGCTGATGGAAATGTTCTAATGGTTCATTTGTTAGTTTTTGCCAACTGTGACTAAGTTGTGACCCGATCTTTGGTATCCGTTGTGCGCTCCCCATCATATTGGTATCAGAGTAGGGAAAAGATTTGGGTGGCAAGTCGAATTGAGGATTTGCAGGAGTGTTGGCATTTGGGTGCTATCTGTGAATGTCTATGTCAAACAAAGAAAGCGAGACAGAGGCGGAGGGGATGCCTCCCAAAAGTATGTCACAGGATGTCGTTAAGAAGTTGATCGAGGAGATGCTTGAATCCAAGTTGGGAGAGTTCAAGCAGTCCAAAAGCAAAGATAGGGAAGATGAAAGTGACAGCGATGAAGGCGATACAGAAATTGAGGAAACCAATAAAAAGACAGAGGAGATACCAGCAAACTAGAGGGCATTTGTAAATGCTTTAAAGTCAGTCAATAGGGACACCATAGATGGGTTACCTATGTATAGTGGAAGTATGGAAGCTGAAGAGGTGATTGATTGGATTGAGGTATTGAACAATCATTTCGAATACAAAAAAGTCCCTGATGATAAAAGGGTTAAGTTGGCAAAAGCAAGATTGAAGGGATCTACTCTTGCATGGTGGAATTATGAACAAGGAGAGAGAGTCAAGGAGGGGAAGAATATGATAACCTCCTGGGAAAGGATGAAGACCAAAATCAAGGCACAATTCTTACCCCTGGATTATAACGTGCAGATGTATAAGAAGTTGTAGAATCTCAAACAGAGAGACCTTGATGTGAATGCATACACCCAAGAGTTTCATAAACTCAGTCTTAGATCAAAGAGACAAGAAGAAGAGTCAGAGAAGGTGGCCAGGTACTTGAATGGCCTAAGGATGAACATCCAAGATTAGATCAGCATCTTAGCACCAGAAACAGTGAACAAGTGTTTCCAAATGGCCTTTAGGGCAGAAGAGAAGATAAAGAAAAAGAGTGAGCAGAATAATAGAGGTAGAGGTGGAAGGAATTTCAGAGGCAGAGGCAGATTTGGAGGAAGAAGTCCTAACCAGAGGCCTAGTGGTGAGTCTATCCAAGAAGAGCAAGTTGGAGACTCCAGTAGCAAAGGAGGCTACTGAGGAAGAAGGCCTAATGGAAGAGGTGGGACAAGTGAATCAGGTAGAGGATCCAAATTCTCCAATATGAGATGTTATAACTGCAATCAGATAGGGCACCCGGCATACAAGTGTCCAAAGAAGGCCTCAACTTCTCATGGTGGTGAGAAGAGAACCACTTTGATTCAAGAAGATGCAAGGAGTGTGACATATCCTGAAGTGAATCTAGCATCAGAAATGGGCAAGAATCTGATGATCAAGAGGATGCTGCTCAAGGAACCAGTGCAGACTGAACCATCTCAAAGAAGGGCTTTGTTTAGAATCAACTGCAAGATCCAAGGTAAGGTTTGTAAAGTTATTATTGACTCTAGTTCTACTGATAACATTATATCTTTGGAAGTAGTAAATAAGTTGAAGTTAGAAAACATACCCCATAGCAGTCCATATAAAGTCAGTTGGTTGAATAAGGGGCAGCACATACTCATCAATGAACAAGCATGGGTAGAATTCAATATTGGGGGGTATAGAGATAAAATTTTGTGACATCCTTCTAATGGATGCTTGCCATCTTTTGTTAGGCAGACCATGGCAGTTTGATAGGAAAGCTCATCATGATGGAGAAAAGAATGCTTACTCATTCCAAAAGGATGGTGTGACTTATGGGATACAGTCATTGGTAAAAGAGGATCCACAGCATGTAGGGTCTAGTGTAATGATGGTAGGAGAGAAAGAATTCATGGATACATTAAAGGAAGGTGATGGAGTAGGTTTTGCTTTGATTGTAAGGCCTACGGAGAAAAAGAAGGAAAGTGTGAGAGAAGTAGGGCCTAAAAAGGTTAGAGATTTGCTTGAGAGTTACAAAGGAGTGATTGCAAAGGATATACCTGATTCCCTACCACCAATCAGAGACATTAACCATCAGATAGACCTCATACCATGAGCAGTACTTCCTAATAAGGCAGCATATAATATGACCCCTCAGCAGAGTGAAGAGATAGCAAATCAGGTTCAAGAACTCCTAAACAAAGGGTTGATAAGGAAGAGCCTTAGCCCATGTGTAGTACCTACTGTTTTAGCCCCAAAGAAGGATGGGAAATGGAGGACTTGTACCAATTCTAGGGCCATAAATAGGATAACCATCAGGTATAGGTTTCATGTTCCTAGAATAGAAGATCTAATGGATTGTTTGGGAGGTGCTACCTATTTCTCTAAGATAGACTTGAAGAGTGGGTACCATCAGATAAGGATAAGAGAAGGGGATGAGTGGAAGACAGCTTTCAAAACCAATGAAGGATTGTATGAGTGGCTTGTGATGCCATTTGGTCTTTCAAATGCCCCTGGCACCTTTATGAGACTAATGAATGAGGTGTTGCAGGAATTCATAGGGAAATTTGTGGTAGTCTACCTTGATGATATCTTGGTGTTCAGTAAGAGCAAGGAAGAACACTTGAAACATTTGGAGATAGTCTTGAAGAGGCTGCAAGATCAGAAGTTAATGATAAACTTGGAAAAGTGTGACTTCATGAAACAAGAATTGGTGTACCTAGGTTTTGTCATCTCTAAGTGTGATTTGAAAATGGATCTTTCCAAGGTAGAGGCTATTTTGAATTGGCCTACACCCAAGACAGTAGGAGAGGTCAGAAGCTTTCATGGCTTGGCCACATTTTACAGAAAATTTATTAAGAATTACAATGATATTTGTGCACCTATGTTAGAGACCATCAAGGGTGGAGGAAAGGTGAAGTTTGTGTGGACAAAAGGGGCAGATCAGAGTTTTGACAGTTTGAAGCAGAAAGTTGCCAAGTATCCTGTTTTAGTACTTCCTGGTTTCAATAATGTTTTTACCATTGAATGTGATGCAAGTGGGTTGGCCATAGGAGAAGTGTTGAGCCAAGAAGGCAGACTAGTAGCCTTCTTAAGTTAAAAGTTAAATGAATCCAAGAGGAAGTACTCCTCTTATGATTTAGAGTTGTATGCTATGGTACAAGCTCTAAAAAAATGGAGGCACTACTTGCTTCCTAAAGAATTTATTGTATACACTGACAATCATGCTCTCAGTTTTTTGAATGGATAGGAAAAGCTCAGTCATAGGCACATGAAATGGGTGGAAAGTCTTCAAGCCTACACCTTCATCATCAAACATAAGAAGGGGATAACCAATAAGGTTCCTGATGGTTTAAGTAGAAGGGTGTTGACAGTGCAAGAAGTGCAGCTACAAAGTATGGGTGTTGAGTCACTCAAAGGATTGTATGAAGAGGACCAAGATTTTAAGGAGATTTATAGGGTATGCAGTGAGTTTGCCAATGCTTTCCACAGTGAATTTTTAGATTATACATTGCAGGATGGACTTTTCTTTAAAGGTAGTCAACTATGTATCCCTAAGTGTTCAATGAGGGATAATATTGTGAAGGAAAAACATAGTGGTAGTTTAGGAGGACATTTTGGGCTCAATAAGATTTTAGATCTTGTAAGAAGGTTTTACTTTTGGCCAAGGATGCAATCTGATATCAGAAGGTTTGTTGAGAGTTGTATGATTTTCCAGAGAGCAAAGGGAGTCTCAACCAATGCAGGACTGTACCAACCTTTGCCCATACCAAACAGACCTTGGGAAAGTTTGAGTATGGATTTTGTGATGGGATTGCCCAAGACAAGGATAGGTTATGATAGTGTGTTTGTTGTGGTAGACAGGTTCAGCAAGATGGCACAGTTTATTCCTTGTAAGACCACCAATGATGCTAGTTACATTGCAGGTTTGTTCTTTAAAGAAATTGTCAGGATTCATGGGTTACCTTTGAGTATTGTATCTGACTGAGATAGCAAATTTATGGGACATTTCTGGAGAACCTTGTGGAAAAGATTGGGTACAAATTTGTCTTTTAGTTTCACCTACCATTCTCAGACTGATGGCCAAACTGAGGCCGTCAATCAGTCATTAGGCAATCTGCTGAGATGTTTGATAAGAGAACATGGCAGTAATTGGGATGTGGTACTCCCACAAGAAGAATATGCCTATAATGATTCTATAAACAAAAGTACAGGTCTAAGTCCTTTTGAAGTTGTCTATGGTAGTTATCCTAGAGGAATTTTTGAATTGTGCGATGTTCAAGGCTTGGACAAAAGGAGTGGACATGCTGATACATTTGTAGAGGCTATGAAAGAGATCCATCAACAAGTCAAAGATACTCTACACCAGAATAGTCAGAAGATCAAGGCTAGAGTGGATCAAAGAAGAAGGGATGTGTAGTACCAAATAGGAGATATGGTCATGGTTCATCTCAACAAGAATAGACTACCCACAGGAAAACACAGCAAGTTGATGATGAGGAAAATTGGACCTTATCGGATTATGGAGAAATATGGTCCTAATGCTTACAAAATTGAACTCCCTGATGATATTGTTATTTCACCTATATTCAATATTGTTGATCTGACATTATATAGGAGTCCTGATACAGGAGAAGGTATAGCAGATTCTATCCAAGACACTACAGAGTGGGTGTAGCATTTACCACCTACGGAACCACCGAAGATGGAGTGCATCTTAGATAGCAGGATAGCCAAGAAGACCAGAAATCAAACCCATTTTGAGCATTTAGTCAAATGGCAAGGACTTCTAGACTCAAAAGCCACATGGATATTGGAAGAAGACATCAAAAAGTAGGGTGGTGATTTGCAATAGTTAGTCTCTAAGAGGACTTGAGACAACTTTCACCCGGGGAGTATGGTGCAAGAGCACCTAGAAAATCATGTTTTCTTTTTGTAATAAGGTCTATTGACCAATGCATTTTCATTTTAGTTTGTATCTAGGTTCATTTTGTAAGTCCCAAGTGACTTAGGGGACATTTGTCAAATTGTAACTGCATAATGCCAAAATAGGGCAGGGGTAGTTGGAGGCTGTTTTAGACGGTTGTCTCCCAGCCGCTTGGAGTCAGTTTGGTACTACTCAGGGTGAGTTGATAAATGCCCAGAGGAATGAACCAAATGGGCATCAAATGTAATTAGATCGAAGAAGGGTGTGAATGTAATTGTGATTGTGCTCAGGAGAAATAAAGCAATTATGTTCTGTCCATTTGATTTTTGTTTCTTATAACTGCAAATCATGTAACTATAGATTTCTATTTTTTCTGTGTTTTCCATTTTGTTGCCGTATGTTGTTGTGAAGCATTCCACTGGTGAGATTTCTATTGAAATCAGTAGAATGGCTTCGATGTACCAGTATTCATTTTGTTCCTTGTTTTGTTTTGTGTCGACAGTGCAGACATTCCAGACTAAGGAGTGTACACAATAGCATGCCCTAGCATCTATATGTTCTAGGCGTAGAGTGTAGATCAGACTATGTGAGAGTTGAAAACCCTAACAGCGTATCGTTGTGTTGGTTCATCGGTGCATCAGCTAAAGGTTGCAAGTGCTCACCAACAGAGCAAGTCTTGCTGAAGGAAGACAATTATCGGTGTAAGTCAGACGAGGAGAAACTTTAGAAAGTCATCTCGATGGTGGTTGTTCGGTCGATGGAAATGTTCTGGCGCTTCATTTGTTAGTTTTTGCCAACTGTGACTAAGTTGTGACCCAATCTTTGGTATCCGCTGTGCGCTCCCCATCACCTTGTCACCCCGATATAACTTGATCGGCTAGATCACCACTATCGGCTCAACGTCTTGTTATCTACCTGATGTACTTTATCACTCCAATATGCATCTCAGGTCGTGACTTCCGTTCAACGCCTTGAACCTCTCTTCGACCAGACTATCCTCATCGCTCTAAGTGAGGAAAGTTTTTTTGATGACCTCTGTCTCACAGATAACAGCTCCAACTCCTCCAATCAAACCCTAGCACATGGAGATGCTAGGCGATCTACTGTGCACACTCCAATTTGGTCCTCTGCGCTACCGAACAGGAAAACAAAATAGGAAACAAAAATAGATATCTATACAATGAAGCCATTCCATTGATTTCAATAGAAATCTTATCAGTGGAATGCTTCATATCGACATTTTGCAACAACGGAAGTACAAAAAGGAAAAGGAATCTATAGCTATGCAATTTGTAATTACAGAGAATGGAAAACAAATTGACAACATAGAATAGTTTGATTTCTCCTTAACATAATGCACAATTACATACAATCTTCTTCTTGCTTCGATCCGGTTACCCTCTTTTTTCATTTTGCTCATTTCCCTAGTTTTATAAACTCGCCAGAGAAACACCAACCCATTCCAAGTGGCTGGGAGACTGATTCCAAGCGGCTGGGAGAAAACTAACTAATTCCAGGCGGTTGGGAGACCAATTGTCAAACCACTAACAATTTGACAAATGCAAACTAAGTACTTGGGACTTATAAAGTTTGTTCTAGGTCTAAATACAAATAGAAATGACATGCATTGATCGAATAGACCTTATTACAACACAAAACATGATTTTCTAAACAAACATGAATTTAAATGCCTCATGGAGGCAACCTTGTGTAAGGTTCTCCTACACCATACACCCCACCTAGAAAAAAACTCATGTCCCATGAGTTGAGTCTGTGTCTTGCACCACCGTCATCCTTCGCTGCATCATGCCTTCCCCACGATCTCTGGACTGCAACTTGCTTCCATGGAATCAAAAATTCATGCCTAGCATTGTAGGCTCTACTCACACCTTGCCATGAGTGAGTGCTTGCAACCAAACTTGGATGTTGTACGCCATGATTGCTTGCTATCATAACTACCTAAACATCTTCATTCAAAATCTTGGTCCATGCTTCGTGTACTACTGCTATGGTAGAATATGATTGTTCGTCAACTCTTGTGGGCTCTAGAGGACAAACAATGGTCCCTACTATGATAGCATCTTCCTCTTTCCAATCAACTTGTGGCTGCTTGCAGACCTGCTCTTTGACCTTCTGCTGATCCGTCTTAGATGTTACCATCTGATCTCCATCATTCAAAACTAAAATCACCTTCAAACTATGATCTTTGGTAACCTCACTCCTTGAGGTATCCTCAACTTTCCTTGTCTCTTCTTCATGCATCTTCACAATCTCTTTCTTACCCACCAAAATGATCTTGGTTGCCTGCTGTGTTGCAGCACCCTCTTGCAATGGTGTCATCACAAAATTCTTTCCATCCTTCTTGATGGTGTATGTGTTAGCATATCCATCATATAATGCTTACCTATCAAATTGCCATGGCCTACCTAAAAGTAGGTGACAACACTCCATGGGCAAAATGTCACATAAAATTCTCTCCTTATATTCTCCAATCTAAAAATCAACATATGCTTGTTCATCTACCAAAAGTGATTGGCTATCACTTACCCAAGATGCTCTGTAAGGAGTTTGATGAGGAATCCTTTCTATGTTCAATTTATCCACCATTTCCCTAGACACCATATTATCTGTTGAACCAAAATCTATGACTACCTTGCATATTTTACCTTTGCTTTTGCAATTGATCCTGAAAAGTGCTCTCCTTTGTGATCGTTCAATCTTCACTGGTTCTTTGAGCAATGTCCTCTTGATCATCAGATTTTCTCCCACTTTTGATGTCAAATTCACTTCAGGAGATGTCACACTTCCTGCTTCCTCTTGAGTCAATGTGGTTCTTCTCTTATTACCATGAGAAGTTGAGGCCTTCTCTGGACACTTATAGGCCGGGTGTCCTATCTAATTACAGTTATAACATCTCATATTAGAGAACTTGGATTCTCTACCTGATCCATTTGTCCCATTTCTTTCATTTGGCCTTCTTCCTCGGTAGCCTCCTCTACTACTTGAGTCTCCAACTTGCTCTTCTTGGCTAGACTCACCACTAGGCCTCTGGTTAGGACTTCTTCCTCCAAAACTTCCTCTAAAATTTCTGTCACCTCTTCCTTTACTTTGCTACTCACCTTTCCTCTTCAGCTTCTCTTCAGCTCTTAATGCTACTTGAAAGCATTTTTCCATGGTTTCGGGGGTAAAAAAACTTATCTCATCTTGAATATTGATCCTTAGACCATTTAGATACCTTGCTACCTTGGCTTTTTCATCCTCCATGTACCCACAACGAAGAGTGTATTTGTGAAACTCCTCGGTGTAAGTAGCCACATCCATATCTTTTTATTTAAGGTTCTGCATTTTCCTGTAAATCTGCACCTCGTAGTCAGATGGAAGGAACTGGGACTTGATCTTCTCCAGCATTCTGCTCCACGAAGAGACCTTTTCCCATTCTTTACCCTCTCTCCTTGGGTGTAATTCCACCATGTAAGGGCAGCACCTTTGAGTTTAGTTTTTGCAAACTTAACCCTCTTACTTTAAGGAACTTCCTTGTATTCAAAGTAGTTGTTTAGAGCCTCAATCCACTCCATGACTTCCTCAGCATTCATCTTCCCACTGAACATGGGGACATCTATCCAAGCCTCCGAAGAGTCCTTGCCAATTGCCTTGATGGCTTCCAGGAATTGTTTTTGTACAGCCAGTATCTTTGCCTCTTCTTGTTCTTCTACTTCTTCCTCTTTCTCCTCTTCTTCATCTGAATCTTCCTCTATCCTTTTGCCTATCTTCATTGCCTTCAATTCTTCGTGGAGTGCTTCCCTGAATCTAGTTTTGATCATCTCTTCCATCTCTTGAAATTTCTTGATGACTTCGGTGGTCATCCCCTTTGGAGGCATATTTCTAGCCTCTCCTTCGCTCTCTCTGTCTGACATAAACATTCACAAATAGCACCCAAACTCCAACACTCCTGCAAATCCTCAATTTGACTACAATACAATGCTCAATCAGATGTCCATCCTACATGCTGCTACAGATCCATTCCTCTCATCCAACAGCATATCCTGGAGATGCACTACCACTCTCTCTCACAGTGGCCTCAATCTGCACCCTCTTCTAGCCAAACCTCTATTGGTGAATGGTCTTGACAGACCTCAACATCATCTGCCCACACACTACACGAGTCCTATTCCTTCTCGCAACTAGGTGGCACAAGCAACTCTTCATCTTCCTTCTTAATGACAGAAATCAAATACACAACACCTCCACCTAGACCTTTCACTGGCTCTTATACCAATATGATGGGGAGCCTCAGTCGGTAAGACTTTCACCATTGGCCACCTTGCAACCTGTCACACCGACCATTATAGTCACACTGACGTGAGGTCCACCAACTCTAACCATCGGCGAGAACAATACCATCGGTCACCTTCGACCTTATCACCCCAATCTCTTAACTCTCCCCGATGTGTGACCTACGTTTCTCACCTATCGGCAAGACTGTTCTTATCGGCCATGTTGAGGTGGGTTTCACCGACATGCTAATGTCTTCACCTTCGGTGAGACTTGAATATCTGTTTGACTGATGCAACCCATCATCGGTATGACTCACCCTATCGGTGAACTCCAGTTTCCCTAGGCTGATACACTGATGGATTTTTCTGTCGATGTCACTCACCCCTTGTCACCCTGATATATCTCGATCGGCTAGATCACCACTGTCAGCTCAACGTCTTGTTATCTATCTAATGTACTTTGTCACTGCGATATGCATCTCAGGCCATGACTTCCATTCAACGAATTAAACCTCTCTTCGGCCAGACTATCCTCGTCACTCTGAGCGAGGAAAGTTTTTTTGATGGCCTCTGTCTCACCGATAACAGCTCCAACTCCTCCAAGCAAACCCTAGCACATGGAGATGCTAGGCGATCTACTGTGCACACTCCAATTTGGTCCTCTACACTGCCAAACAAGAAACAAAAACATATATCTGTACAACGAAGCCATTCCACTGATTTTAACAGAAATCTTATCAGTGGAATGCTTCATACTGACATTTTGCAACAACGGAAGTATAGAAAGGAAAAGGAATCTACAGCTATGCAATTTGTAATTACAGAGAATGGAAAACAAATTGACGACACAGAATAGTTCAATTTCTCCTTAACACAATGCATAATTACATACAATCTCCTTCTTGCTTTGATCTGGTTACCCTCTTTTTTCATTTTGCGACTGATTCCAAGCAGCTGGGAGAAAACTAACTGATTCCAAGTGGCTGGGAGACCAACCGTCAAACCACTAATAATTTGACAAATGCAAACTAAGTACTTGGGACTTACAAAGTTTGTTCTAGGTCTAGATACAAATAGAAATGACATGCATTGGTCGAATAGACCTTATTACAACACAAGACTTGATTTTCTAAACAAACATGAATTTAAATGCCTCATGGAGGCCACCTTGTGTTAGGTGCTCCTGCACCATACTAGGAGAAACACCAAATCTCTTAGTATCTTGATGAGAAGTTCATCGAACTGGTCCCACCAGGCATGCCAGAAACTGTTATCACCCAGATTTGTACCCTTTGTTGAGTTGTAAAACTTTAGCAATCTGGAGAAACATGGGAATGATCTCAAAGTGTGGGACCTTGCGAACTAAGATCAGACCTTCGAAAAAGGCCAGCTTCCTCTTTCTAAGCCTATTACTTAGAGCAATGTAACTAAATCTAGTGCTAATGCTTGCAGGGGAAAAGGGGTAGAAGGAAACTAAAATGAAAGATAAAACTAGAAAAACTTGAAAATAAGGGTGATGCACCAGATTCATTGAGCAATAGTGATTCTGGAAGAGAGACACAACAATGATCTCAATCATGAAGGGAGTTCACACAGACTTATAGGGCTGATTGAGGCTTCGATATGAAGATCTAACCTATAGAGGAGCCATTTTACTCACAGAATAGATTATAGCTTCAAGTGAAAACACAGAAATTGAGACATAAGAGAGGCAAGAAATCATGCATATATTGATCATGAAGATCAAAAACCATTACATTACAGAATATTCAGTAGCAGAACACTAAGAGGTCTGACTACAGAAAAAATGGTAGCATAACATCTCCCAAATAAAACCATCCTCCTGTTTAAATGAGGTTACATTGCATTTATAGCATTTTGCATTTTTGTTCTGAGTTGGTTACAATAAATTTGCCCATGGGCTCTATCAGAAAAATATCTGCATCCGAAGGGACGTCCACCTGTAAGAATTCATGGCATGAAATATCTGGAACAGGGGCAGATGGAAGATATTTTGAATCTTCAATGTGAGCTATTGAATCATTGACCTGCACCCATAAATGCAACAAATATCTGCATCTGCATATGCCAAATTGGTCGCTGAAACGTCCAGTCGATCGAGCATGCAAATTTACATCAAATTTTGAAAGTGAAAATATCCTCCTCAAAAGCCCACCAGATGAAAGAGGAGGCAAAAATAAGCACTTTTGCCTTTTGAAGCATGTTGAAATTTGCCAGGATGAGGGAGATATGGGCGATCAAAGTTATGGTCAACTGTGTCTTGCATCTGCATATCGCTCTGCATATCTGTACCTGTATATGCTTGTATCTTGCAATTGTATATACAACTGCAACTGCACTTTGACTGCTGGGTTCACTTTACGCATTTATGCAACTTCCCTCCTTTCACATATTCAAATCGCCTTGCATTTGCCAACATACAATCGCGGGTCTTTACCTTTTGAATCGACCTTTGAATCGGCCTTGACACGTGGCACCACCTGATTTACCGTTGCGCTGAAACTGAAACCCATCGCTGCACATTTGCATGCTTTATCGCCCATCGGCAAGACCACAGACTAAGCCACCGATGCAATAAGTCTCACCGAAAAAGCCATTGTATGTGACCCTTGTATATGTGATTGTATATGAGATACAATCGCATATACATAAGATGCGGAACTCAAAGGATCATATACCAAAATGGAACATTGAAATAGGTCCGGCCTTGTATCTCTGCTTTTGTATATCGGCACATACATGTACGTCTACATACAACCTGCGGACCCCACCGCTGAGTTTGCCAAATTTAATTTCCCAGTCGGATCCACATTGTATGTACTTGTTGTATCTAACCTTTGTCTATGCAATTGTATACAGGATTGTATATGGAATGATACAATTGCATATACATACAATAGACGGACCCCAACTCTTATAAAGCAGAATGAAAATAATATCAGGTCCAGCCTTTGTATCTTACCTTCTTGTATGTCTGCACTCTTTTGACTTTGTATATGCAATATACAACTGCGGAACTCAACTTTTATCCACCACATCTGATTCTTCATCACGTCCGGATTGTATGTTTCCCTTTGTATATTGCCTTTGTAATCGGCCTTTGTATATCACATATACAATGCGAATATACAAGCAAAACTACATACAACTGCTGCATCTATCCTTTGTATGTCACTTTGTATATTACCTTTGCATTTTGTGACATATAATGCGAACATACATACAAAGAATGCATACAATCACTTCTGCCTGTATAAACCAAAATGCAATATCTTTTCGGGTCCGGGGTTGTATCTCAGAAATGTATATGCCACTGTATATGCGATTGTATGTGCAAAGATACAATCGCATATACATACAATTGGTGGACCCCACCCTTTGTATGTCCTTTATTTACTGCTTTGTATATACGATTGTATATACGATACAATCGCTCGATATACATTCCCCTTTGTATCTCCTCTTTGCATATTGCCTTTGCATCCTTCCTTTGTATTACTGCCTTGTATATTCCCTTGTATATGTAAACATACAATGTGAACATACAATGAAATATACAATTGTATATGCATACAAAAATGACTAAGTATAAAACTGAGAATTATCTGCGATGGAAAGCACTTGAAGACAAACGATTTCTGGGTTTTTTTGAGTTTTCTGTAGGGATTCTCTAGGTGAGATTTTGGGATTTTTGGCAAGGCAAAGCATGGGTAATTGAAAGATTTAAGCTTTGTCGGGTCACTTTCTAAAGGATATTCAAGGAATATACAAGGTGAACTATTTAACTCTGGACAGAGGAAAATAGGTCAACAGATATAACCCAACTTCACTCATTTTTTGCAGCTTTCGCTCCAAACATAATTTATTTATAGTGGCTTGGTAGAGCTTGGCTTTAGCTTGTTACCACTTAAGGTCATTCCCACTTGGATGGAAGGATATCCAAGGGTAGGCCTCTCTAAAGGTTTAACACATGCGAAAATGATATGTCTGGAATTTTGTTCACCCAAGATAGGGGAGAGCATAGGCCTAGTATCATTCCCAAAAACATGAAAGGTAATGGTTCTTTTCCACTAATTAAAATGAAAAAGACTATATGAGCTAGCTACTTGGGCACACACGCGAGTTGTTAACTTTGAAAGTGAGATAGCAATGGTTCAATTTTATCCTCCTAACATTGGGACTAAATTCAATTTGTTGATGCAACAATATCAAATTACAATCCTTCCTAGTTAGATCTAGATGTGATTTTGCATGAACATTCGATTACTATCCTTTAAAAATATGATGTGTGTTAACAATGCAACTAGAATGTCCAAACCAGCCCCTAACCTACAAGTAGATCAGAGAAAATTTGGTGCAAGAGCAACCGAGACACTGAGGATTAGTAGGATCCCTTCTCTTTTGTTTAAGTTGTCTTATCATGTTTGTAAGGCCTTAGCGCCATATGGAGTCATACTTGGCCGAGTAACGGCATAAAACTGAGTATGTATACGTGTTGTAACTGAACTGAAAAGATTGTAACCGAATGGCAGAAGTGGTTGTAGGGCGATTCGCCTTCCATCTTGTGTAACTGCCAACGTGAGTCTATATAGTCTGTCTATGTTCATAGAGACACAGAGACACTGTGAGGAAGAGAAAATTGATTTGTATGTATATTCTCAGAGGAATAAAAAGTTTTGTTTTGATCTAATCATAGAGATGTAGATCGGAAGCATTCCACTGGTTGAGCTTTCTTCGAAATTAATGGAATGACTTCCTTAGGCATAGATTGTATTTCCATTCTATTGAGTTGTTATTTCTGTGTGAGTTGTTTAGTTACAGAGTTGCAGAAGATTATGACTGCTCTGTTGAGTTTCTAGTTTTGTTCATTTGTTTAGTGTCTGCGTGAGTTGTAGAGTTATAGAAGTGTCATCGGTGTATCGGTGGAAGAGCTTTCAAGTGTGCCGATAACAAATGTCTCCCCGATAGTGAGTTCAACAGGTTCGACGGGTTCAAAAGGATCTAAAATTTGATAAGTGTTCATTTTCCGCTGTGTGCTCTGCATGAAATTGGTATCAGAGCTAGAGAAAGCTCTGGGAGGAGATGTTATGTATTTGATTTCTATCACTGAGATGAAGAGTTGAAACAAAATGTTTGGTTGGTGACCATTTTGAAAACAGAGATCATAGAAGGTATTTTTGAAGGCTGACAGTAGTTGCTAAACTGTTGCAGATGCTCGTGCCATCTAGTTATGAGAAGGAATAGGATTCCTGTGGGCAGACGATGATGAGGTCTGTCAAGACCATTCACCAATGGAGATTTGGCTGGAAGAGGGTGTAGAGTGAGGCCACTGAGAGAGAGAGTGGTAGTGCATCTCCAGGATCTGCTGTTGGATAAGAGGAATGGGTTTGTGTAGCAGCGTGTAGGATGGGCATCTGATTGAGCATTGTGTTGTGTTCGTTGTAGTTTTGATTAGTTTGAGAGTACTCCATTGCTAGGAGTAGGAGCCTGAAGATACCCTGAAATATTGATGGTAGTTTTCCATTGTTGGTTGGTTGGTCACTATTCCATTGATGTGAAGATTTGAAGCCTGAAGTTGAAGAGACACAATGAAAGATAAAGACCAGGACAAACAAAGATATAGGAAAATAGTTTTGTTTTGCAAATACATTTCCAAGGGACTTGGAAATTTTTGTTGGTTGGTTGTATGGTGCAGGAGCACCTGAGACACTAAGGATCAATAGGATCCCTACTCTTTTGTCTAAGTTGTCTTATCATGTTTGTAATGCCTTAGCGCCATATGGAGTCATACTTGGCCAAGTAACGGCATAAAACTGAGTCTGTATACGTGTTGTAACCAAACTAAAAAGATTGTAACTAAATGGCAAAGGTGGTTGTAGGGCAGTTCACCTTCCATCTTGTGTAACTGCCAATGTGAGTCTATATAGTCGGTCTGTGTTCGTAGAGAGACACAGAGACACTGTGAGGAAGAGAAAATCAATTTATATGTCTATTCTCATAGGAATAAAAAGTTTTGTTTTGATCTAATCACAAAGATGTAGATCAGAAGCATTCCACTGGTTGAGATTTCTTCGAAATCAGTGGAATGACTTCCTTAGGAGTAGATTGTATTTCCATTCTGTTGAGTTGTTATTTCTATGTAAGTTGTTCAGTTACAGAGTTGCAGAAGATTATAGATCCTACCATTCTGTTGAGTTTCTAGTTCTGTTCATTTGTTTAGTGTCTGTGTGAGTTGCAGAGTTATAGAAGTGTCATCGGTGTATCGGTGGAAGAGCTTTCAATTGTGCTAATAACAAATGTCTCACCGATAGTGAGTTCAACAGGTTCGACGGGTTCAAAAGGATCTAAAAGTTGATAAGTGTTCAGTTTCCGTTATGTGCTCTGCATCAAAATTCCTGCGAGAAGTGTCAACGTAAGCAAAAATCACAAGAAAACTCAAAAAGTCACTGTCATAATCATATGCGTAGGTACAGAGATTAGATGTGCAAAGACAAAGATCAAATGCGCAGCTATTACAAAAGCGCTGAGACAGAGGTCAAAAGCGCGGAAACAGAGAGTATATGTGTCGTTTCAGTAGATGTACTGTATCATAACACAAATGCACAGCTTCAGGAGGTAAATGTGCCAAAAGATCAGATGCCCCAAAATAGAGCTCAGATGCATGTTAGAATTGATCAGATGCACTGAATCCTCCTGTGTACAGAACCTTAGCACAAAAAACTTAGTTTTTAGGTTAAATTGGGGTAATGCCCCACAGTGGGCGCCAAAAGTATTACCAGAAAATATTGTCAAAGTATTAATCTCAATCAATAAACTAATAATCTCAATAGAAATTGCAAGTAACAAAGAACAAACCATGCAAACCTTGTTACTTTGTTGCTTCCATTGTTCGCCTAGTCTCAATCGATCTTTGTATGTGAATTGAAGCCCTCAGAAAGCGTACTTCCTTGCTTTGTTTTTCAAGATGACGATGGAGAGATGGCTATGATACTTCTTGTAATGAAGATGAGCTTCAATACAATAAAAGGGTGATCGCAAGCTATGGATGGATTTGGGTGCCAAAGGCGCGCTATAATCCCTACAGAGTAAGGGTACTAAAAGCTTGGATAAATGAAATAAAAGAATAAGGTTCAATTTATAGACTTGTGAGAGAGAAGATCAATAGCATAGAAAGAATGAGAAGATCGACGGTATAGAAGACTTGAGAGAATGTGCGCGAATAGAAAGAAGACATGTGTCACACAAAAGCTATTTTTGTTTGAGTTAACTGCTTTCCTTTATAAAGATAAGATTTGAATTCATAAATTAGAATGTTTTTTTCTAATTTAAGAGTTATTGATAAAAACAAGGTTGATTGAGTCAGTTAACTCAACTTGTGATTTGCTTTTGCATGATTTGAGAGAAATTAAATAATAAATTATTTAATTTTGTGTGCATGAAGAAGAAGACTTATTTTTAGAAGATTTGGAAGATATTTGAGGAATTAGAAGATAAGAAAGCAAATTAAATAAATAAATTTATTTAATTGTTTGTGCATGCTTTGGAAGAATAAATAAAATATTTGATTGTATTTTATTTTTAGAGATTGAGAGAATTTAAATAAATCTGATTGATTTATTTAAATTTGGAGGAAGAATTGACTTAATTAAATAATTAAGAATTATTTAATTGTTTGGAAGAATTTAAATTAAATAAAGGATTTTATTTGATTTTTACTTTAGAAGAGGTAATTAAATATTTTGATATTTAATTAATTTAGAGGAATATGAATCGAATAAATAAATTGATTTATTTATTGATGGAGGAATTAAATGGAAATAAATATTAAGAATATTTATTTAGACGGAGTCGTGTCATTTTTAGGTGTATACAGTTTGAATGCACGTTGTTGATCTATTCTCAAAGTGTTGCTTTGTTCCCACCTATAATTGACTCTATGCCCAATGGATAAGGGTCAGTTGTGAAATCAAAGATTCTAGAGTTTGAAATGAGCAGGCTCATTTTCTCAGCAAGTCGCCAAGAACTGTTGTGAAAATTTTGCACACCATCTCAAAACTTCTAATTGCACAGTCAACTGATGAAGTTTTAATGAGACCAGCAAGATTCAAGGCATGAAGCCATTTAGAGTCATAATGTTGGTTCAAAGTTTCAATGCAGCAAAAGTTACAGATCACAGTAAACAAAAGTGCAGTCTAAAGTTGCTAAGGAAAATGGCACTGCATATATAGAGGCATCGACCTATAATATATAAGACATTTGTTAGAATCACAGTGGAAACCATTTCAATAATGGCACAGAGTATGAGAAACGAGAGTGTAGCTATCCATTCAATGGTGTGCTACTTAAGCACAAGCATACAAAGCATTGGTGAATAGATTTAAGGAAGGCTCGGGAAAAGAGCTCTAAGGAACATTGAAAAAAAATAAGTCTCAACATTTCAAAGGCAGCTCACATAAAAGAATCAATCTGCAATGAAAAGAATCAATGCATTACATTCTAAATGCATCTGCCAGAAGCTTCAAGGCAATGTTATAAAGGAAATGCAGGTCTTAGTGCGAAATGATGCCAATACAAGCAAATATGGTCTAGAAGTCTAATCAAATATCAAGAACCCCATTCAAATCATGGTCATTTCAAGACTTGGCTGAATGATGGATGGCACTTAGCCAAGAGGAGTTTCTATTTAAACTCACAAGCGGGCTCAACCATTAATAAAAGGCACAGCAATGTGAAATATGGTGTAGAATCATTTAGTTAAGAAAAGCTATGGCATCCACTCCAAAGCAATGGTCAGCAAGAAAGAGGGCGCGGTTTCTTGAATTCAAACTCAGCCTATGTAGAATGATACAAGCCTTTAGAAACATGGTGCGACATATAATGACAGAAGCGGCACAGTTGAAATACTTAGCTCCAACAAATTAAGAAAAATCCTTCACAGCCATTATCCGAAAATCAAAGGTGCTATCTTTGTGAACTAAAATGCAAGGCATGATGTGAGCACAGGCTCTAGAAAAGGTGCATCCAGCATCACGAAGGCACTCAGTCTCCAAAGACCCCAGAAGTATGGAAGATCGGGCTTTGCTAAGGTGAAACCACATTGAAAGTAAGGTGCAGGTTCTAAATCAAAGAACAATCCTTCACATTTTGAGGCAAGGTGCAAACTATTAGAATGGTGTGGCTTCAGCATAAATACTCTCGACCATGGGAAGGAGTGTTGCTGATAATGAAAGTGTTTCAAATGATAAAGAGATTAAGGCACTATTCACGATCAAAGGGCGTTGCTTCCAATTAGGGTTTCCAGATTTAACGACTCCAAGAAAAATGAAGGAAGGTGGCTTGTGTATGGAAGTTGGGCTTCTAAGCAAGAGAATCATCCTTTCTCAGTCATTCCAAAAGAAACTCACATTGCTAAAGCTTCCAAGCCACGGTTGTTGTGAAAGGAAAAGACACTAATGGAGTTAAATTAGAACAAAATCTCAGTTCTCTAAAAATGATGATGGCGGCAATTCTTAAACGAAGGTATGAAGAAGCACGTAGGCAAGAGATAGGGTTTCCAAATGTGTAGCAATTGTTAGATAATGAGAAGATCAACGACTCAAACATTAAATGCAAAAGGATGAAGTGGAGGCTGCCACTTGGCACACTGGTGGGGATTTGAAAGAGGTCGATAAAGTTTCTTTCTAAGTGAGAGTCACTTCACCACATGGAGATAGCAGAAGGCAGATAAAACATTGGTTTTATTTTCTTATAAAACTCATAAAAGACAAAAGAGTCATATGAAGCAAAGGCTGAGACTTCATTAATATTGAGTCATTGTTCTAAGTGGTGGGCCCTCTCCACAAAGCTAAATGTTTTATTTAATAAATGCATGAGAGTATCATTTTTAGCTAAATGCTACGGGTGAGTGAAAAAGAATAAAAGGAGTCTTTTAAGAATCTTTTTAAGAGATATGGTGGGTCCCTTGAACAACAAAGAAAAGATTTATTAATTATTAAAGAATTATGTGACTCTCATATGCTACATGGGAAAAATCTTATGCAGCCCTAATTTCACGTAGCCTCTCTTTCTACAGTAGCCATGAAAAGGCGAATGAGAGGGGATAAAACTCATGCAGGAGGGAGATGCATTTTCTAGCCATGGAGGAGAAACGAAATAGCCAATTACAGTTACCAGAGCCAGAATCAGTGTCAGATTTTGTGGGTTTTAGTTGGAGATTTTTATGGGCAGTTACAAAAGATTTTCAAAGGGTTCTGGGTTATAAAAGGATGGATCCGCATCAGAGAAAAATAGTTCTATATGGAGACACAAAGATTGGAGTAGTAGACAGAAATATATTTTTGCCTCAGCAGAAGCCTCAAATGAGGGTTGTATCATTTTATTTTGTGCAACTTTGCCTCTGTAATTTGTTCCAGCCAAATAATGAAAAGAAGTGATGCTTTGTGCATATTGAATCGATTTATTTTTCTTGTTTCTTTCTTTCTATTTCTTTGCCTCTGATAAATCTGATTTATTAAACTACGTAATTAATCATGCATCATGCTCTTTAATTTTTCCAATAAATCTTATAGGGTTTGATCATTATGCCAATGGGTAGGTTTTAAATCTGGCGCATCGCCTTAGCAGTTTAGTTTTATATTGTATCTGTAATATTGTTTTTTCTGCCCCTTTTCCAACACCCCCATTAAAAGGAAGAGCCAACTTCTTTAAAATCTAGAGGTTTTTCTGAGAAGCAATCCCACGTTTTTAGAGTTTCCCATGTTGGTGCTAGAACCTGCATAATTTTACACATCAACAGGTATAATTAAACCATTTTTCTCTTGATTACAAAGTTTCAAGAGTCTTAAGAATTATATAGAAAGTAAATCTACTAAGACAAAATTTTAATGAGAAGAACTAGTTCTTATAGATAGTATCGAAGGTGGTGTTCAAAAGTGCCATTGTCCCCTGTGCATCAACAAAGTGAAGGGGTACAATTTTGAGGTATATGAGGAAGGGTAGTGAAAAACAAGGAGATAATCCATCAAAGTCTACAATTAGAGGAAAAGGTATGGCTCATAAACTTCCCATCTATTATTTCTCTTCCTATATCTCCCTATATTTCCCTAATAGACAAATGCCTACTGAGCCAAAATCTAAAAGATTTACCTCGGTCAATTACGACACTCTAGTATATGATGATGGCAACTGAATAATTAAACTAAGCATAGTAAGAACACAACATCCTTGAGGGAGGGGTTCTTTGCTAGAGTTAGGAATGTAAGAACTCTTAATTATTCCTTTGTTGTAAGGATATGGACCACCACCCTAGCCTAGTACATAATTCCTAGGTATTACCCTTGCCTAAAATTAGTGGAGGCAAGTGCATAGAGCTATGATTCTTAGACTGAAGTGATTGTAGGAAAAGTAACCAACATAGATTTTTAGGTATTGATAACTATAGAGATAAAACAAGGAAAATATTGTGTGATCCTCAAGGTAGATATAATCTACACATTGATAACCTTATGTAGTTGTGGAATAATAGTGTGAAGGATAAGTCCAACTTCCTCTAGAAGTAGGTCCACTGTGATAAAGGAACCTAGATCCCAAAATTCCTTATCCCTTGTGATGGATTCAAAAATGATGTAAGGGATGCCTATATTATGTTGATTTTCATATTAGACCAAGATGATGATAAATTCATATATCTTTACCATATGGAAGTTATTTATAGAATGATGAAAGAGGCCAAAGGGGGTTCTTATGTTTTATTTCATAAAATAATAGCCATGAGGATACTAATGAATTTTCTAACTTCCATGTCAATAAGATTTGTTCCACATATTCCTATTTGGCCTACACAATTCTACATCAGAATGTGAGTCAATATCAACATATGGTTCTCAACCCTAAGGTTGACATCACCAAGGATGTGTTTAGCCCAATTACCACAGGAACCCTAACTTCATCATGTCAATCTTCATATTACAAGCTTTTCAATGATTTTATGGGCCTGAATATTGGGTATCTATGAGGGGATCCTCTTCTAAGAATCTTTAAAGATGATATTGACAAACTCAATAGTCTAAACAGTGGTGATTGGTATGTTAGCTAAGATTGTACCGTGATATAACTATATGATTTTACAGAGGAAGTCTTCAAATTTCCTCTATATGTCATGTGGGTAGTGTGTTTTCCCTAGAATATTTACAACAATTGGACATAATGGATTAGAGGTTTGGACATGATAAAAGTAAAAAGGCCTTGCATGTAGTGCCTTGTGTTATTTGTGGGGTCATGGAAATGAAGCACAATATAGAAAACTTTATAGGGGATGAGTTGCATGACCTTAAGTTAGAAATGGTCGAAAATAAATGGTATAAGATCCAAAACAAAAATTTGTGATCACATTGGAGAGTATTGGTAGTTTAGAGGCTAAAATAATTGAGCATGAGAACCACCTAAAATATGCGGAAAGAAGGTGACCAAAGGAAGATGAACACTCCAAGTTCACATAGGCCAGTGAGATCATAACTAAGCCACCAAAGATTAAGCCAAAGGCCATGACCCTTAAGCCATATGAAGATTTTTAATAAAACTAATAGTGTCAAGTCATGACCTTTAAACAAAAGATGCTAGCTAACTTTTTAAATGTATTAGTGGAAGAGTAATGAGACAATCAACATATAGATGCTTGGTGAAGATTCTAGATATAAACTAGTAATGACAGTATTCCTCCATTCCAATACAATCTTGCTGCAAAATGGGTTGAACTCTATGACCAAGAACAATTGGATGATAGCTTGACCTCAAGTTACGCCCCTCAAGAACAAGTTGTTGCAATGGATGTGCATAAGATATCCTTAGAGGAAGATCATGAATCAAAACAAGAATTCTTAGGGCTTGATCAACCAACCCAATGGCTATAATAAATAGAGGTGGGCGAGGGTATTCAACCTTGAACTCAAGAAAAGCAAACCCTAGTAGGCCAAAAGGAAATAAAAGAAACAAGACAATGCAAACCAACTAGAAAAATATGGATTAGAAAAACATCTCTTGAAAACCAACACTAGACAGTGGCCCCATCTCTCAAAAATAATAGCATGAGAAATTGGTCTACGGATGACAGAAAAGGAAAAATGTAGGGGAATAAACTACACTTGGAAATGGCATCCAAAGTGGATAATAGAGATCTCGACACCCATAATTAGCCCTCACATAGCTCAACTAACGGATACTACCCTAAGTGGTAAGTTCTGGAATCTCTCCCCCACCAAATCTCTTCTTTCTAAATGGATCTCTATAAACTGGAACATGTGCATATAAATTTCTCTCCTAGAGAAAGGTTTTTCATTGCCCAGTTCCATAATAAAGAGACAAGAGATGAAATCTTAAAAAATAGGGCCTAGTTATACAAAAGAGCGGGGTTATATGCTCAACCTTGGCTCCCAAACTTTGACCTACTATTTGCAACTATCTACTTCTCCCCTTTCTGGCTTCATCTCAAAAATCTCCCTCTAAAACACAAAGATTTAGATATTATGGAATATTTGGAAAATGTGGTGGGGAACTTCCAATCATATGATATGGACATCTTTACAAATCTTGATGAAGACCCTAGAATATATGTTCTAATGTATGCCTCCAAAGGTATCCCTTATGTAATTCTACTTACCTCTCAAACAAGAGTTAGAAAACAAGCCCTCTTCTTTGAGGGTCTAGAGCCTCTATGTTTTTACTACCATAAATATGGGTATATAAGTTGTAGAGAAAATGGGAAAAATAGTAAAGATCTCCAACAACAAGAACATATTACAACAAATAGTCACTCCTTAGAGGCCTATGAGAATTTGATAATAGAAATCCCACAAAATGGGAAGGAAAAAACTCCAGAGACTCAAAACCAAAATTATGAACACCCTACAATTGCAAGGGTGGATAATAGTGCATCTCCTCCTTGAATCAAGTTTAAAAGGAAATAGAACATGCAGAGGTCCAGAACAATGATATGCAAAAAAGAGAACCCCAATGAGGAAAAATAATCTCACAAGATACCTGAATCTTCCCAAATAAATGAGCCATCTACATGCACAGCTGAAGAAGAAATGAAAGAACTAGAAACCCCTCTGGAGGAAAAAAATGAAATGGTAAATGAATCTTGTTGAAGGTCAAAGATGAACTTACCGATGGGATCATTGAAGAACTGCTCAAGGGAAATATGGGTTTTCATTTATTAGAGAATATCTCTATCTCACAAATAGAGAGTGATAAAAGGCCAGGATTCATAACTCCTACCCAAGCAAGAAAAGGAAGAAAACCAAAGAGCCAAAAATCCCAAGAAGAAATTGTTTCTATAATATATTCCATGCTTAACAAAACTATGAGACTGAGGAGAGATTTTCACTCTCCTTAAGAGAAATGAAAGTCCTCTCTTGGAATGTTAGGGGCATAAACACCCCTAACAAAAGATGCTTAATCAAGCATCAACTTGAATCACAAAACACATACATAATTCTACTACAAGAAATAAAGTTTTCCATAGATAAAGCAATCTAGTTTTTGGTAACTAGACTAAATGGGAATTCAAAATAGTTGAAGCAACGGGAAACTCCAAGGGGTTAGCAACTCTTTGGAATAAAAGATCAGCGAATGTGCAAACAATGACTTCAAGATCAAACTAGATGCTTCTTTCAGTCTCAAGCCATAATTCTAAACTTAGTTTCTATATATTCAACATATATGGTCCAATTACCACCATCCTCAAAAAAGCATCTTTGGACCCTACTCACCTCTCTCATGCAACCACTAGAAGAAGAGCTAGTAATATTTGCGGGGGATTTCAATGCAATAACAAACCTCAAGGAAAAAATGGGTGGGATTATCCTTCCCTCTAAAACCATGGAAGACTTCAATAATTTTATCAATAATAATAACTTGATAGATTCCCCCCACAAAAATGGAAAATTTACCTAGTCAAATAGAAGAAGTGATTTCCTTCCTATAGCAAAAAGCCTAGATAGGTTTGTCTTTTCCTCAAATTGGCTAACTGAAATATATCTTTTCTCAAAATCTATTTCTACTTACTTGGGTTTTGACCACTTCCCCATCACTCAGGAAGTTATAGAAGACCACCATCCAAATCCTTTCATATTTAAATTTGAATCCATGTGGTTCAAGAACCAAAGTTTCCTCCCTTTGCTCTTCCAGTGGTGGGAAAGTGCCCCTTTTATTGGGGGCTCCAAGATGTGTCATATTTTCAAAAAACTCAAGTTCATAAAAGTACATATCAGAAAATGGAACAAATCCCACTTTAAAAACATCTTTGAAGAGAAGATAAGGATATAAGAGCAGCTTGTAGAATTAAATGAATTTATAGTTCAAAATAGGATAAACAAGGGCAGTTTTGAATTGGAAAAAAAGCTAAAAGAAGACTTGCAAGAAATTATCCAAAGGGAAGAAATTTATTGGAGGCATAAATCTCTTAAAATATGGCTAAAAGATGGAGACAAAAATAAAAAGTACTTCCATGCATCTACAAAAATAAGAAGGTAGGTGAACTAGATATTACTTCAATAAACTCCTCTCAAGGTCAGCAAATTCCACAATCTAAAGGGCATCCAAACAGAGGTTATTTCCTTTTTCAAAACTTGTTATCTAAACCACAAGAAGTTCATGATTCCTTCCCCTCCTATTTTCTAGATAAAATCCCCTCTATTGTGATAGAAGAGCAAAATAATATGCTATTATCTTCTTTCACAATGGAAGAAGTTAGGAATGTAGTGTTCTCCCTACCAAGTGATAAAGCCCTTGGCCCAGATGGTTTCACTGCTCTTTTTTTCTAAAAATATTGGGATTTCAATGGGAGATACATATGGCTTACAGTAGAAGAGGCTAGAAAACACAAGAACATCCTAAAAGAAATGAATATATCTTTTCTAGCTTTAATCCCCAAAACCACAAATCCATCTTCTTTTATAGATTTCAAGCCCATCTCCCTTGTAACATTGTTTATAATATTTTTTCAAAGGCAATGACAATGAGACTTGTGACAATTATCTCGCTAATAATATTTTCAAGATCAAGGGGGTTTTATCCCAGGAAGAGAAACATATGAAAGGGCCTTTGTGGCTCATGAGGTTCTACACTCCATTCAGTTTGAAAAACCTCTACTATGGTAATCAAGTTGAATATGATGAAGGCCTACAATATAGTAAACTAGAATTTACTACTCGAAGTCTTAAAAAAATCTGGCTTCTCATCTCAATGCTACAAATGGATACTTTACTGTATATCTAGGGTTAGATTCTCCATCTTTCTCAATGGATGTCCCACTAGTTTTTTCAATATTCTTAAGGGATCGGGCAAGGAGACTCGATCTCCCCTTTCCTCTTCATCATCATGGTTGAGGCTCCAAAGAGAGAAATAACATTTTAAAATAGGAATCAGGCATGGAAAGGTATATCCATACCAAGACTCCCACATGCCATAACACATGCCTTGTTTGCAGACAACACACTCTTATTTGGTCAAGCATCTTATTTGGAAGCAAAAATAATTGGGAAAGTTATTTCTCAATACTATGCAACATTAGGTCAAAAAGTTGAACTATTTGAATCAAAAATATTTTCCATAAAACTCAGGTATGACTATCCAAAGAAGAATTATTACATTGTTGGGGTTTAAATCAGAAAGCCTCCCTTGTCAATACCTTGGAATCCCACTATTCCAAGGTCACTCGAAGATGGACTTTCAAAAAGAAAAAAAAAACCATACACATAACAGAAAAAAGATATCTTCCTAGAAAGGAAGGTGGTTAACTATGGCTAGGAGACTCACAATGATAAAAGTTGTTCTCTCTGTAGTACATATACATGATGTTAGTGTTAAAAATCCCCAAAGGAATTACAGCTGATCTCCAGAAAACTCTCAAGAACATTTTATGGAAAGAAAAAACTGGAAAGGAAAATATGATCTAATCTCACGAGAAAAAGGTCTACAAATCCAAGTCTCAAGGAGGTTCTGGAATCCATAATCATAAAGACCAAAATTTGGCACTAAGTGCAAAACTAGGTTGGAACATGTATGCCAAGCCAAAATCTAAATGGTGTAAGGTCATGCAAGTCAAATACTTAGACTCTTTGGATTCCAAAAAGATTTTCACCATTGCTAACCCTCCCTAGGGTTCAAATATGTGGAATTTTATAACAAAATGCAAAGATGTCTTATCCCTTACCTCTCTTGGATTGTGCACAATGGATAGACTACTCTATTTTGGGAAGACTCTTGGAATGGCTTTCCACCACTAGGCAAAATGCAAGAGCTAGAGGAAGCAAAAATTGTCTTGAAGATGGATTGGGGTGACAAAGTTAAAGATTATTTTGATATAAGTGAGGATCTTCTTCCTTCCAAAGTCAAATGGAAAAACCTCCAAGACCGCTAGATCTTGTCATCCCAAAAAGCTCTCCTATCAAGCAGACTTGACTAAAGGAAAAAAAATTCTCCCAACACCTAGATGAATTATCTTGGATGTCATCTAAAGTAGGGTAATATTTAGTAAAACATGGATACCTAGATCTTACTCATTAAGAGATCAGTGAAAGATGGCCCTCTAACCTCTATTGGAATAAAGCTTGTCTCCCAAAAGTAGGATTTTTTCCTTGGATTACTCTAAATGATAAAATTCTAACAAGCATAAGGTTGGAAAAAATAAATATCTCATGTTTCTTCAAATGTGTCCTATGTAGAATAGAATTGGAAGACAGTAATCATCTGCTAGCGAATTACTCCTTCTCTAATGCTTGTTGGATGTGGCTACGTAGAAAATTGAATTGGGAAGGTTCTCTCCCAAACTACCTACTACTACTCTTTCAAAGTTGTCCTAATATGTATACAGACCCAACTCTTGCTTGCATTTGGTAGATTTCCCCCTCCTTGCTAATCTGGAACATCTGGCTAGAGAGAAATAATAGAATCTTCAAAAAAAAAGCATGAAACTAGAAGAAGTGTTTCAAAAATTAGAGAGATCTATCTCAGAAAATGTCACATCTTAATTGCTCAAAAATGACTTTTCAATAAATAAATTTACAACCTAGGATGCCTTCATTCTGAAACATTGCAGTAACATAAAACTCCCTCCTCCCGTTAGATCCAAGAGCAATAAAACCAAAAATATTGCCAGAGCTAAGATAAGTTGGCTCCCTCCTCCATGCTCAATGGTCAAATTAAATCTTATGGTGCCTCAATTGGGAACCCAAGAGTTTCAAGAGTAGGGTGTGCAATCAAAGACAACAAAGGCAATCTTCAAGTGGCTACCTTTGTGAAACTTCCAACTAGATTTAACAATAAGGTGGAAGCACAAGCACTCCTATTGGGTGGTTGGTATTATCTCACACACTCTAAGCTTTGACTTCTTAGATGACAAATACAACCCTATTCCTTCCACCAACGCCCCTTTCTCTTCTAACTAATAGTCATTGTTAATGATCAACCACTTGATTCAAATTAAAACTAGCTTTCACACCTTGGTGTGCAATGGGTATGCTGAAGAGTTGTGGAATTTGAATTGATATGTCTTTTTAAAGTGAATGATGAATGTCTTGTATCCCTATGGATCTTGTCATTTTTTTGTTTTCTTATGTATCGTGAATTAATTTTGACAATCTTAATGGATTTCAAGATCCCCATGTTTTTCTTAGTAGCTACTTCAAATGTGTGAGCTTCCATGTCTAGTGTCTAGTCTCTATTTGCATGTGCATATCCTTTTCTAGATTCTTGTTCATGCATTGTACTTGGGTTCACTTGCATTTTACTAGTCATCTACTATGCATATTATTTGAAGCATGTATGTTTGTTTATCAGAAGCCTCATATTTCACATATTGACACCTACATTTAATAGGCATTCTATTGCAAATATAAGCATGGTCACCATCTACATCATCTTTATGTCTCATCTAGCCTACCAACATGCATCCTCTTATGGTACAGTAATGTGATACAAAGATATATCGAACTTAGTGATCCTAGTTGCTTTTATAATTTCACACCTTTGCATAATTTGGAGCTCAAATGGATTAAAATTAAATTTTGAAGGGAAAAACTTTTGATTTGTTTGAATTTGTAGATGATATGGGAATGATCTTGAGACCTAAAAAATGGTATGCACATTCTATGTCATGGGAGCCCATTGTGTTCATGTTCATGACATAGAATGCACTCCATTTTTATAAAATCCATCCAAGGAACAACCTTCATGGAAAATTGACAAATACCTATAGAGAAGGAAAAAATGTCTTTAAAAAATATCAATGTTCCAAAATTTGTATTTTCTCAAATATAAAAATGTATATAAGCATGTTATATTTAAAAAAGGTAGGGGGGGCGGTTTAAAACTAAGTGCCCAAATATCTATCTCTATATCTCCCTCTCTTTATCTATCTTTTTCTATCTCTTCCTCTCTCTTTATCTTTGGATCATTGGCACGAAATGAGTGATTGAGTTTTTTGTATTTATAGATGTTCTTTCCCTTTATATCTCTCTCCCACTCCAGTGGAGGTAGATGATCCGGACCAACCCATGTACCAAGTTAGTCTCTCTTTTCTTTATCTCTCTTTCCATTTCATGAGGCTTTAATGGAGATAGATGATTTGGACCAACCCATTTGAAGCTCCACTTTTAGATTGTAAAAGTACCATAGCTTGATCATTAATGTGGGGTTTTCCATTAAAATGTTTGACCATAGTTGTTACATCCCCAACTTACAATTAGACTTAATCATTAACTGGGCATGATAATCAGGAGGATTAGTCATAGTTAATTGATTTGATATTATCGAAATATATGATTTAACTTTTGATTATGAAGTAGATACAGATGTTAAATAGTTTTGTAAATTAAATGATTTATATTATGAGATATGATAATGATGCACTGATCGTAATCTTATGGTCCTAAGTGTGAAAAAGAAAATGAACGTCCTTCGAAGAAGGAAGGAGAGTATCATCCTGGAGGAAGGGTTACACATTGTGAAAACAAAAGGTTGACTAGCCATCTGAGTAATTGACTTCTGTCCTTCTTAATCCTTTCATAAGTTGTCACGTGTCATGTATCTTTTCTTTTGTTTCCATGTTCTTTGTAAAATCGTTGTCATTGAAGTTATCACGACAAGTCGTGATGACCAGACAATGTTCTTGGAACATCATCCCTAGCTGAGAGACAATAGTGTTAAGAGACGAGGAGGTCTCTCATACCTTTTTGTTCTTAGGGTCATTATTTTCCCTAGTCATTCAACTAATGGGAATAGTCAATTTCGGGGGAGTATTACTTGACCCCGATAATCAATGTTATTAATGTGAATCTTTTTACAATTACAATCTCATAGTGATAATCCTTAGGTAAGGATGAAACCTCTTAATAGGTTGTTTCCTATAATATTGTTATTATTTACTTATCTTAATAATTGTATACTATAGAATATTACTAATTTGATATAGTCGATCTTGAGGATAGAAGGGAGCTTCAAGCTCAACCATCCCATGTATTGCAAGGATCGAGCAACCTTTTGTGGAGACACTACCGAGTGGAATGGTAGTTATCAACCAAAATCAGCATGCCATGGGTGACCGATTATCAAGTGTTGGGTTTTCCATTTTGTAGAGTCACTTTTCGAGGAAGAGAGTTCATTGTTGGGGTTTGGGTAAAAGGTGGCAAAACTATTCAGGGAGAACATTGGAGGAAAGAAGTTGTGAGTAGCTTGAAGAGTCGCAGTCTGGAATTGTATCTTGCCTAATTGCCTAGTATAGGTAAAATGGGGAACAAAAATCCCAATTCCTTTTCGTATGATAAGCTTAAAACTCAGTAGGACTTCTGCCTGAGTCCGTATGGCATGATGTTTCTTGTTATTTGTTAAACGCTGAGGCATGAGGCCTGTAAGGCCGTGCCATGGATAATGTTTATATTTTTCTGTGTCGTGACTTAAGGCTGAAATGGCTGAGCTATTTTTGTTTTAAAACTTTTTTTACAGTGGTTCAGAGTTGTATGGTCGAACCCTAACAAGTTAACTTTGTAGTATGAATATGCTCAAAGCCATGAAGGCTGAGCTAATTAAACATGGTAAATTTCCTTGAGACCATGCTCCAGGCTATTGAGCTGAGCAGTGAACTAAATGAACTTTCTTTGAGGCCATGCTCCAGGCCATTGAGTCGAGCAATGAAACTTTGTAAACTCTTCTTGAGACTACACTCAGCCGAGTCATGATACTATGTAATCTTGTCTATGACTAAGCTTGAGGCTTAAAGAGCCAAGTAGCAACTGCACTATGTTTTATTTGGGTACTATCTTGAGGCCTTGAGGCCGTAAAGATAGACTCTTTTCTATGTTTCAGCTTAGGGCCTTTCGACCCAGCTATATTGTATAATACATTTAATGATAACTGGAGCTCGAAGCAATTATGACTGAGCATGTATTCAAAATATATATTAAGCTTACGTCATATGATGACAAAGGCAAAGCCTAAGAGCTCTCGAAATGGAGTAATGAATAACTCCAGATGATTATAGTTGATAATGAAATAATATAGTCATTTGACTGTAATGACAACCGAGAAGGCATTAATACTTATCATACAAACATTTGATTGTAATGACAGCCAAGAAGGCAGATAATATCAATAACACAGTCCTTTGACTAAGATGATAGTCGGGAAGGCAATTATATATCGGTGTGACTATAACACCAAACTAACACCAAGATGGGCTTGTATGGTGTAATGCCCCATCATACAACCCTAGAGAGCTAGACAAGAAAGTGCAAAATTACAAAAATATTTTTTTTTTGAAACAAGTAAATGCAATAGCAGTAACCAAGATATCATAATACACAACATAAGGAAAAGAGCACTTCTAACTCCTCTAGGGAAACATAACTGCATTAGTGAATAGAAAGTTAAAACCACACAAGCTACTATAGATAAGATCCACTTTTACATTTGCAAGATAGTTTATTTACAAAGTTACAATGCAAGATTACAAGACCGATCGTGTCGGTTGACAAAAGAATACATATAAAAGTATATAACATCATTGAAGGTAGAACGCAATCTGGAACTGGAACACCTCTGCATAGGACTCGAACTGAATCTCCAAGAAGACCAATGGATGTCTCTCTAGGGTTGCATGATGGGGCATTACATTTGGTATCAGAGCTAGGTTTAAACACTGGGTACTCTGGTTACAATTGAGCCCATTATGTGACCTAGTGCTTAAACTCTGTAGATTAATTGTATCCCAGGTTGCAACACTGAGACCTCTGAATTGTTGTGGTTGCCCTAGGATAAATGATTTTCTCATTGTAGTGAGTTGGTAATAGTATCTCTCACCTGTATGCAATAATATGAAGGTTGATAAGTTATAGACTTTCTCTTTAAGAAATGAATGCTTTATGCTACTTATGTGTCTGTTATGTTCTTTCTCCTTCTTCTCTAGAAATGTGATGTTACATCTAACAATATGTTCTCCCGGAATGTTATTGCATCTAATTATCTGGTGGAATCATGCGTCATGAGTTATGTGGTTATGTGATGCTGACATCTTTACATGGTTGCTTAAAAATCTATATCTAACCCCTAGATGGTCATGACCTCTTATGGAAGGATTGTTGTAATTCATGGAAGTTATCATTGTATATGCCTGTGTAAGAACTGTATGTAGGAGATCAAATGAGAGCTTGTGTTGGGCCTACGAGATTAGGAACATGATAATGTAAGTCAATTATAGTTTAAATTATTCCTATGTGTGACATCATATATTCCTTTTATATCTTCTTGCATAAGGAAGCAATTGCATATTTCCATAGTTAGTAGAAAGAAATGGTATTGTAATAAAGATAGAAGTTGTTTAGATAAGAGGATGTAGTTAACATAATTGTTCAAGTGTTGGTGTACATTCTCTAACACATTCTGGATCTTGTGTCCTTGAGTGTTGTGAAGCGGATACTCCCTTTTTGTGGCTAAAATTAGTCACACCGTGATGTGAAATTATTGTAATTTGGTTGTTTTGAAAATTTTGACAGTTGTTTCATGTGTAGTGAGAGGGGTTAACAGTGAGTTTTCTTTCTTTGAACCTTCTTATGTCAGGAATAGTCACCAAGACTTTTTTCTTTATTCTTGAATTATTAAAATTTGCCGGCACTTTGTGACTTAAAGTTGGATTTGATTGTTTTCCATGTGGGTTTGTATTTATTTTTAAATTTTCTGTGGTGGATATTCCAAATGTTTGATTCTGTTGACCCCATTTTGTGGTAAGTGTTGTTTCTATCATGTTCATTTCAAACCTCTAATAGTAAGTTCAAGGGAGGACTCCGCGGAGAATTGCACTTTGTATGGCTGGTAATTAGTGGAAATAAGATATGTGATGAATCTTTCAATAGTTGTATGTGACTGCAATTAATTTGATTGTATGAGATTGCTGAAAAAAGTGAAATTAGATATAAGTAGATCACACGATACGCCATAAAGGTAAAGAATTGATGTTCTTCTTGTCTTTTATTGAACAGTTGTGCTTGATTTGTGAGCAATTGTTTATTATGGATGAGTATGTTGGCAATGGATATGGCAATATTATTATATTATGTTTCTACCCTAATCTGTGACTTCTAGGAGTAAGTCAAGTTTTAGGGGGGGAGGATGTAGTGCCCCCTCGTCGTTGGCTTGTGATAGTGGTAGTTCTGCATTGCTCTCTGTCAGTCAGAGACAGTTGTTAGTTGTTCATTGCATTGATACAGTTCTGAGACATTTGATTAGTAGGTTATAATTTATGTTTATTTTGATCTGGATGAACTATGTTTGACTGATATAATTAGACATGTGTTATAAGTTTATGATGGCACTACTATTATTCCAGTTATGATGCGAATTAATATCATCATTTGTCATTTGATTTGTGGTAATTGAATTTAGATAAAAGTTGTTATGGTATTGTTTCAAGAGCAGAGACGGTGTAGTATTACTCGCTCCGAGTACCCTACTACACCGTGATTCTCTGACTCTCTGTGTGTAGACATATATGTACTTGATTGTATACAACCAATTGTTTGAATGCAGGCTGCAGGTACTGAGCCTTGACTCCACCTAATATAGCAGGTTTGAGTAGGCTCTTGCACTAATGGGTATCAGTGATGGGAGATAACGTGAGGTCTATTCCGCTAGGTCAGTCCTTGTCTTTTGTGTGGTCTTGAGTCGTGTTGTGATGCTTGGTCCTTGCCTTTACCTTGTATGTTTGCTAATCTGTGTGTTGGAGTATAGTCAAGTTGTGTTTATTAATGCTTAATCATGCTCATGTGTGGTTAGAAAATACATTAATGATAATGCTCCTATTATGATTATTGGATAATATTTGTTTCACTTAGAACTTGGATTGATACTTTGGTTGGATTTTAAAATAGACTAGAATTAATTATCTGCTTTCCTAGAGCATTTATGTCATAAATTGGAGTTACGATTTTGTACAAAATAATTTTGATATGTGAAATTAATGCTGTGAGTTGTCATTTTTGAAATTGGAAGATTTGGGATCTCTTTTTATAGCAAATTTTGATATTCTCAAAGGGTGGGTGTTGGGTAACGGATGCATGTCTGCATTTATTTTATGAGATGAATTATTTTAGGGGGGGTGGGATAAAGAAAGGGGGAGTTTTGAGAAGAAAAGATTGGGAGAAGAACAGGAAAATTGGTGGCAGGAGTTGGAGAAATTCTGAGGTGGAACTGAATTTCGGGTATGTGGTTTGTCCCTCTCTATGAATTTATAATTGTTGTAGCTTGTAAGTTATGTTTCATTGCAGCACGATTCTGTGTGGGGAACTAGCATGTCCTGTGTGTGAAACTTGTATGATTCTGTTAATTAAAATTTAATATCTCTGTATCTTGTATCGTCTTGAGCCGGGGTAGTCGAATATTGCTCCAACCTTTGTATATTCTTTCAAGATGTTATTCTTCTGGGTCAGCAACATCTTGTTTGGGGCGGCCTTGGCATCTACCTTTTTTTTGTTATTCAATTATCTTTTCCAATATGGTATCGATAGGGATGAAGACCTTTGCCGCGGCATTCTTCTATGAAGATCTTGTGCTTTTATTGTAATATCTGCCATATTTTCCATACTAATCTTGGCCACCGACCCTGTTTAGAAAGTTGACCCTTATCCCATTGCCTTGGGTGGAAGTTTCTAAAGTTTCTTTAGCCGTTAGTCTTTTTTTTTATGTGAGCATTACAATAGTGGAAATTGCCTCATGCCATATCTTTCGCCTTGAGAAGTTCCAAAACTTGTTGGTTGGCGTATTCCTTGAACCTTCTTTGGGTGCAAGCACTCAAGCCTTGCAATCCCTTCCTCCTCACCTCTGCGACTGAGAAGATTGAGGTGATTTCAACCTTCATCGGTAGCTTCAAGACTATGGCAATGCACATCTCCTTGAGTCAGCCCCCAATTGTAGCAATTTGGCAGACCGTTATCAGTTATCTTGTCGCACCTTATTGTGATCATCAATTTCCTTAAGCATTGCAAATGGCAATTTAAATTGTTTTCTTCTGATTAAATCTCCTTCTAAGGGCGTCACTAGGCCTCTTAGCCAGTTCCTGTGTCTTTTTAGTCTAACCATTTATTGCACAGAATTAAACTGATGGTAAATTTTGGAGTTTTGTAGTTGTCCCAAGTAGAGTTTTATTCTAATTTCCCTTAGTCTGAGTAGATAGTTGCTTAGCAGTTACCTTGAAGCAAATCCTGCACCAGAGGAGGATGTTTTATGTGCCTGATTGACCCATTTTCTGCGAAACTTCCTTTATTTCTTCATTGTGTAATCTATCAAAGTTGTGTGAAGCTTTTTCATCATTACAGTATAAACCTTCTCACGTCCAGCTGGTGGGTTTTCCCAGAAGGGAAGAGTTTATTTAATTGCTTTGCAATTATTGCATAAGTAGTCGGCCCAATTTGAAGCATGCTAGTAACAAATTGAAAACCCCTTTTAATCGCTCTATTCTACATTCACCATTGAGTAGCAAGAATGAGCAACGAAATATAAAGACAACATTAACTTGTGATAACTATTGAAAAGCATGTAAAATACCTTCCTTACACCCTATCATCAATACCATCTTTGTGCATCTCCTGTAATCATCATTAAACTCGTCATTCAACCTCTCTGATGGCAAGACAATCCAAACCAAATGCTCAATCAGTCTCTTTAGCCTTTTTCCACAAATCCCCATAATCTGCAAATAATGATTTCTTGATGGTTGAAAGTATTAATTTGATTTCTCATTGCATATGATTTAAGCTTTGTCAGTTATTAAGAATAGCAAGTTCTTTTTGATTTATAGCAAGTTGCTATTGTGTATATTGAGTGAATTGGCTAGGGTTAGAAAGTTCCTAATTTATAACTTTTAGAATTAGATATTTACCTTAATTTAGATCATAGCAATTTTCTTAATTAAACACTTTACTAATTAGGATATAGGATTATTCATTTATTTAAATTGGATGGTGCTTGAACTTGTATTTGGATATTAAATTTCTTAAAACATATATATTGTGAAATTTAAATATTACCTCAATTTGCTTCACTTTGATAGATACGTTATTAAATAGAATGGATCTATCTAATTGGTATATTGCATTAGAATACTTATTAAACCTTGTCCATGTTGTTGTCCGAGCGATCTGATAGCAATTTTGTTTAGCATGGAAAGAATGCACATGTTTGATTATTAGTAGTAATAGGTTAGTCGGCAACCTATGCCTTAGAGAATAGTAATGTTTTTTTTATGGTTGGTTTTGAATGGTAATGTGTTAGATAGTAATCTAGACTTATAGCGTTATATATGAAAGTTTTTAACATATTCGTGGTAGATAGTTCTTGTTGATAGAACTTATGCAAGTAAAACTTATATTATGCTATAGTTGTTTGAGAAAGTATATTTTGGTAAGGGGCAAAAGGGTAATCCTTTCCTAGAGGAGATTATTAGTATTTTTTTTTAAAGTGTGGAATTGAAAGGAATTTTTTTGGGGGTAGGATGTTGTTGGGAACTTTGGCATTTAGGAATTAGGTAGGTTTATTTTGTTGATTTGATTTTTGTATTATGTTAGATAGTTAATTTTACTTATGGGAAAGGTAATAGTTTTGTATTGGTAGTTGTATCCTAAGGAAATCGTAATTAGAAGAAGATGGTTGTGCGTATAGGAAAAGTGTAGTATTACTTCTTGTATTCAAGTAATTGCTAGGTTCTTGAAATATATTGTTTTTGGGTTATAACATAATGGCATGAAATGTTAGACCTTGTTTTAAGTTCATTGTAAATCAAATTACCCCTCTTTTTCTAGTGCTCTTTTCCTTATGTTGTGTATTATGATATCTTGGTTATTGTTATCGCATTTACTTGTTTCAAAAAAAAATTATTTCTATAATTTTGCACTTTCTTGTCTAGCTCTCTAGGGTTGCATGACGGGGCATTACATATGGAAAGCTGACTATGAATTATATATAGAGTTGTTTAAACTGTTAAGAATGTATATGTGAACCCTCGAATATGAAGGTGGTGAGAGATTTTAAGATCATGGTCTCATCACGAGACAGTTTAAATAAGTTTATAGAAGAATATAGACTAGTTCTATATGTTTAATTCAATTAAGACTTATTGGTTAATGTTATGAGATATAATTCCTTTTACTTAAATGTAAACTATTAGGATTGGTGATTAACACCTTAAGCTCATAGGGATAATAAGAGCTATTGAACCTAAAGAAGCTAATGTACTTTACTAAGGCATGGTATGCCTTGAGTACCATGAAATTGACTTCATCATATGTGATGATTTTCTATCAAAAATATAAACCATGGGAGACCAAGGTGGTCATAATGGTTGAATTTGGTATGAATTGAAAGTAGAACAAGGTGACAAGGAGTTACTAGTTCTGTGTTACAAAAGTAACCTATTTAGTTGTAACCGACTTATGATGGGAGTCAAATGACCAAGTATGGATAGTTATTTGAATTGATCCCACTCATACTAGACTTAAAGGACAAGGTCATTAAGAACTTACTGTAGGACATGACAGCTTATAAGTTGAGTTAGGGTGGTGGACATACGACGACGTTCATTGTGCAACGTATATGTATGTAAAACTTTGGCCAAAGTAATGCATTTGTCTCTGCATGCATTGTCAATTGACAGTGTTCCAAATGGCCTAGTGTCTCCATTAGTGTCATACAAATTAGAGTGGATCTATAGTGTGTGACCGTGAGACATTAGGAAGGACACAACACCAGATACTCAAATGGCTATCCAATTGGTTTCTAATGTCTAACCTTTCTGTGAAGGGTAGGGCCTCTTCCAGTTAGGAAGATGAGCAGGGGACCGCAGGTCCATTGTTGGAGGAAAAGCACCAAGATGATGCTCTCCTTTCCAAGCATGAGACAAGTTGAGGCTTATGAAGACAGATGTCATTGGTTCCAGATATAGTATTTACATTTTATGACTAGTTGGTCTATTGTAATGTAAAAACTTGATTAAGATTCCTAGAGCATATATTGTATTTGATTAGTGATGGTTACTCACTAAAGATTGTAATAGTTTACTGGATTGTAATCTTTGTTATATCTTGAGTTGATTAACATGCTTAATTGATGGAAAAGAATATGTTTCTTTTGGTTTAAATTTTGATTATCTCTATCAATTCTTAATTAATGACTTGATTAAGTTACATGTTTAAGTTAAATCTTGAGCATTATGGAAAGTGATGTTACAATAGTCCTAAGTCTATCACTCAATGGAACACTTTTTGCCACTATGTCTATGTAGTTTTAAATCTTAGTTTTGTAATCCCATGATAACTAATGATTTTATGTTTTAGAAAATATCTCTTGAATTGTCATGGGTGGTAAAGGTAAAATCTAAAAATATGTATTCATAGGAAGGTTATGCATGTAGCCATGTTCTCTACTTGAAACTAAAAGATACTTTGAATCCACAAATTCTAGTTCACCATCATACATAAATAAGGATATGGTTTTCCCATACACCATTTGGCATACTATAGACATATTAAAAGTAAAACTCTAGTGGGACTTTCTCAAACTCTTTAAGCTTCTAGAATTGACCCACAAGGTGATTTGGAACTCCAAATCCAACCAATTCGTTAACATGTGGTAAACAAAAATTTATATCTTTATTTTCTACAAACAAACCTTTGGAAGACATACTTTCTTTGAGCTTTATCTTTTGAAATGGTTTCTTTTGATGGGTTTCATAGTAATCCATTTCTAAATCTAAATGCTTTCTTTTATGAAATTTGATTTTTTGAACATCCTCTATGCTTTCATTCAATCCTTGCAAAAATAAACCATGGTTAGCATGACTAATCAAACTAATAACCCTAGGATTGTATTTGGAAACATCAAAGATTGCAATTAGACCCATGTTGATTGTGTAAACAAATTTGCTTCATATAATAAAAATAACGTTCATAATTTTCAATACTTGTTTTTGCTAACCTCTTCAATTTGGGGGAATGTGACTATGAAAAAATAAGAAATTACTAATCTATTTAAGTGCAGACAAGTACAAAATAAAGAATTTGGTAAATGTTGTAGCATTCAAAGTCTGTCCATTTGTAATGTTTGAATCAAGAAAGTGATCAATGAGAATCAATTGAAGTTGAAAGGTTTTAGCATTTATGTATTTCTATATTTGTTTGCATTTATGAGCATTTTGTGTTTGTGCATATATTTTGCACCATCAAATGCCTGGTGATTCCCAAACATCAAGCAGATAAATATTTTCCACTCAAAAAAAATGGAAAAGATGGATGATTGTTAATCATAATCCAATACACTACAAGGAATGATAGTGGTTCTAGTACTTGTACTTGGGAAGGAACCAGAGCTATGTGTTCACCAAGGATTGGAATCACTTTGTTCATGACATGAAACTTCTTATAGGGGACATTGTTTCCTTCCACAAGGATTTTGATGCCCAAATTGTAGAATGGCTGGTCTACAATTGTCAACATCCATACTTGCAATTAGTCCCATGCTGATTGTACAAACAAATTTGCTACATAGAATCAAAATAATAATAATGTCCATAATTTTCAATACTTGCTTTTGGTAGCCAATTCAATTTGGGCAAGAACTTGGCTATGAAAAAAAGGAATTTATAATCCATTGAAGACCAAAATAGTACAAAAAGAAGGTTTCATTATTCTATCAAGTTACACTTGAATGCATTGCATGCCTTACATAACTCACAATCCATGGAAATTTAGATAAAACAGAGGAATGTTTCCTTCTATCCCATCCCTTGTGTTCCACCTCAATCAATTTACCTTTTTGATGTGTTTTTTCAACCCAATTTTTGAGGATAAGCTTGTTTTCTTTACAATTTTTTCTGACACAACATAATCGAATGGTACACCCAAATGATGCAAAGCAACTTTTGCACCCTCATTTCTAGAGAACAAAGAATGGATATTGATCCCCTTTAGATAAATAAGTTTCAAAACATAAAGATGGTATCTTATAATGAACAAATCAAAGCGATACATTTTTCCTCTTCTTCCATTTTTTCATCTATGGAAGGCAGTTGACTCACCACAACATGAGAAGCATTTAAATGTTTGGTTACAAAGTCTCTTCCATACATCTTTAATGAATACAAATTTATTTTCTAAAATAACTTATTTACAAGACACTTAGATTTTGATATAATGCAATAATTTTATCCCATAAACTCTTACCAATGTTTTGAACTAAAACATTCATTAAGAGTGAATTAGAAAGACACAACCTAATAGTAGATCTATCTTGTCTATCCAAATTCTCCCATTTATCTTGAGCCATTGTTGATGGTAGAAAATTGAGTGTAACAATTATTAAAAGATCTTCAACCTTCAATTTCCACAACTCAAAGTTTTACCTACTGAACTTCTTAATCTCAATCATGAAGGTGTTGTCCATGACTTCTGATTTTCAAATAAAAACAAAAGTCTATCATATCCAATGTTCTCCACATTGTTTATATTGAAGTGATCTTCCAATTTATTAAAATGCATTGTTTAATTTATGATGTCTTGGAATGTGATCAATTTTCCCCACAATGTCTTGGAATGTTACCAGCAGCCATCCATCTTTTGCATTTTTGTCGAGTGGAAAATATTTCTCCTCCTGATGTATGGGAATCACCAAGTGTTTGATGGTGCAAAATATGCACAAACACAAAATGCTCAGAAATGCAAACAAATATAGAAATACACAAAATAAGAACACTAGTCTATCTTATCTAATGTTCTCCACATTCCTTGATTGAAGTGTTCTTCTAATTTATTAGAATGCATCATTTAATTTATAATGTTTAAGAATGTGATCATTTTTTCCTACAATGTCTTGGAATGTGATCAACAACCATCCATCTTTTGCATTTTTATCAAGTGGAAAATATTTCTTTGCTTGATGTTTGGGAATCACCAAGTGTTTAATGGTGTAAAATATGCACAAACACAAAATTCTCAAAAATGCAAACAAATATAGAAACACACAAATGATAAATGTTTTTTATCTCTTTGATCCTTATACCATGCACCCTCCTTTATGCACTTTCAATATTAGATTTTATCATGGATGTCTTCTCCCCTTCCTTACCAATCTCATTTTTTATGGCATTGTGCTTTATGATGACACATCTTTTGTAGACTATGATAGTGACTTAGCTACTACTTCATCCCTATATGCACTTGATACATCTAGGGATCTTGATTCATGTGATAGATAGTCTAACAAACATTCCTTTTCCATCTCATGACAACTTGTCATTTACATCTATGGATTCCCCTCCAAGTGCATCTCTTGATCCACTTTTTTTTAGGAGTCCAATGATATAGATACAAGTGTCTCACCTTCACTAGAATGTGATGATGATGCACCCTCTCTCACATGTAGTGTTATACTTGTGCCTTATGGAAAAAGAAAACATTATTTTGCATATGGAAAAATTTAAAGCGTACATAGTTTGTAAAATTGAGATGGTAACAACAATAAATAGGGGGCATATTTTTAAATATATACTTACAATTGGATACAATGTTGTATTTGCACCTATCATTATCCATCGCAATAAATATCCAAAAGGGTAAATAGTTGTTGAGGCTTAAGGCAAGGAGATCCCCTCAGTTCCTAACTACTTATTATCATGGTAAAAACACTTCTAAGAAGTATATCTTTCCATCAAGAAAAGAAAATCTATGGGCAACCATCTATAAATAGAGGAAGTAGATACATAGGTTATCATTTGTAGATTACATTATATTATGTTCCACTCTTTGTCTTCCTAAAAGAAACTAAATAAAAGCAATTCTTCACAATTAACAACAGCTTCAGGGTAAAATAAGAAATTTCCCAAACCATAAAAAAGGCAATTCTTAATATCTAGGGATAAAAATAAGTGCAACTAACAATGAATTAACTACAATTTTTTATAAACCAGAAAGCAACAAATGGGCTAAGGGCAAAGAACCAACAAATCATTCATGTCCAAGCACCTAGAAGAATGATAGGAGTAGAATATTATCATTATTTAGGTTAATTGGATGAAATATCTTGTTACTAAGTGTTGGCATTTGTTATTATTTATATACGCTATTAATAGAATTATATAATTAATGGTTTCATTTACTTGCTTGTGTTTGAAAATAATATTTTGATTTGGCTACAAGTGATAAAGAAAAGAATACAGACATCATAACTCCATGCAAGAGTATTGACTTATTCTTTTGCAATCTCTTTGATGCACCAATATTCTTTTTAGAGTGTCATTTGCAAAACATGGGAAGAGAGAAACATGAGAAATATATATATATATATAGAGAGAGAGAGAGAGAGAGAGAGAGAGAGTATCATTTCCTGTTAGATTATTATAGGGGCTTCCACCTATTATCAGATCAAAACCTCCAATTAAATTAATCATTTCATCAAGTCAAGTTCTTTTGTCAAATTCTGCACATCTTCCACCTTAATCAATTTACCCTTTTGATGTGTTTTTTCCACCTTACTTTTGAGGATAAGCTTGTTTTCTTTACATTTTGTTAGATACAACATAATGGAATAGTATACCCAAACGATGCAAAGCAAGCACCCCTAGTTCTAGAGAACAAAGAAAGGATATTAATCCCCTTTAGATAAATAGGCTTCAAAAGAAAAAGATGGTATTCTATATAAAGAGAAAAGAAGAGAGAGAAATAGAAAGAGGAAGTGTGTGATTGTATTCTATTTATATTTAATAATTATGCCGAGAGGCGTTCCTACATTCATAGCATGAATGGGAGCTTAAAGATTTTGGAATTTTTATGTAAACTTATAAGATTCCAATCTAGAATCTTTATTAAAAAAACCAAATAATCACTCCACAAATTAAAAAAACTAAAAAAAGAAGGTAAAAGGAATTAAAAAAATACATGCTAGATGGAAAGAAAGGTGGATGGCAGTTTCATAGAAGCCATCACTATATGCACTAAGATGAAAGAAAGAAACGTTACGGAATGGCATATGAAAAGACACATATTCAATCTATTTATATTGCCTCCTTCCTTAATTTTTTTCACATGTAGAACGAACATATCAAATTGTAGGATTTGAGGTGAGTGTCATAAATTGATAAAAAAAAATTGGTACCTCCACAAGGATATCTCTGGCGTACTTTAGATATTTTTTTAAATATAAATATATTAGTATATATTATAAATAATATACTATACAATAATAAATATAACTATGATATATATTCTATATATAAAATTAAATTTTAGTTTAAAATTAGATGTTGAATATATAATATATTTAATATAAATAGATGATTTTATAATATAACATTATATTTAAAATATATTTAATAATTTACATATAAAATATAGCATATAATAATAGATATAATTATATTTAATATTATATAAAGTAAATATAAGGAAAAATGAATATATCATACTATAATATAATACTAAAATTTATAACTATAATATATTTTATATTTATAATATTGTATTTTAAGTTGTGTTGTTTCTAATTATATATTTAATGTCTATTAATACTAAATATTATTAAATATTAAAAAGTTATACAAAGGATTTTTTTTTTTTTAAAAGTGGCATAGCCACTAAAATTATATTAATTTATAAAAAGAAAAATATAAAATGCCTGATTCAAAGAGGCATACCAGTAGGAAAGAATCAGCAAAGAAAACCTCTGGTTGTAGCCTTTCAACTTATCTAATTACAATGAGGACTCAAGAGGATGAGTCAGCCAAGTCAAAATCAAAGATTCCACTACAAAAACTAACTTCTATGTCCTAAGGGAACTAATACAAAATTTTCATCTAATACAAAATTTATAGGTAGCCTTACAGAAAATCCAAAACCATCAGATTACTTCTTGCCAGCCATCAACAATTATACCCTGATGTCCACGATCCTCTTCTTCAACCGGCAGAGGGGGCGGCGAAGGAGGAGGAGGGTTATAATGTAGCAGGAATGTTAAAGCATTAAAAACCATTGTAGCATCATCTTGTACCTGCCTGCACAGCTCATTTCTATGACAATGAACAGAATTATGAAAGGATAGAACACAATTATTTTAAAGTCCATGTAGCATAGCATTATAGAGGCAATGAAGTGCAGGTCGTCGGAATAAATCCCTGCGAACAAACAATCCACCGACAAGAGCAGTACCCTCATACAAATTGTAATCTTCTAAACTTGCATTAAAAATATCTACTGAAAAATAATCATCATGGATAAACATAGATCCCAAATTCCTTACCAGGTCAAAACTTTGCAACAAGTCCATAGCATTAGAAAGAAAGTGCGAAGCAGCTTGGGAAGGATATAGAGAATTGGGGAAATGCAAAACCTTCTGACCACAAACCTGTATGATAGCTCGCTCTACTTCTTCCTCATAAATCTTAAAGACTTCATGCATCGAATTTGGATTGAGAAGGCTTGAAAAAGGTCATTCCCAATTTCAGATAGGCAGATAAATTCTTCTATTTCGTTGTGCAGAGGCCATAGAAAAAGCTTCTCTCAAATAGAAACCAGCTTGGCAGACAGAAATATAGCAGACCAAAAGAAAGAAGAGGATGACAAAATAAAAGATGAACAAGAATATAATGATTAATTCCCTCGAAATACAATGAATGAAATCAATATTGAAAAGATATACTATTATGTAAGATCTGCCATCCTACGTGCAATATTAAAGCAGGACTACTTACCATACGCAAACTATCCACAGGACTTAAGAACAATGTCAGCTGTCCGAAAGAAGCTGCCACATCTAGAGAATTCTCAATTTAGCAACTACATCTAAAAACTTTGCCTTTTGTAGGGTACCTTCTACTAAAAACCTCATAATTAGCCTCCATGTTAAATTGTACTTTCCTTATTTAAAATGTGATTGATCCCTGAGATCAATGAAATAGAAGTGGAGTCCCATTCATAGTAAGAGTCATTTAAATTAGAAGCATGATTTGCTAAGAAATTCACTAAAGAGTTACCTTCTCTATAAGTATGGACTATATTAAAAGATTGAAAAAGTTCAAGCAAGTTCCTTCCAAATTGCAAAATATAATCAATTTTCCAATTTATCGAAGATTTAGAGGAAAAAGCCCTAACAATATTCAATGAATCCCCTTCCACTATTAAATTAGGAATGTCACATTTAGTTGCAAGATTAAGGCATGCTAATAGAGCTAAAGCCTCTGCCTCATTATTAGAGCACACACCAAGTTTAACTGAAAGAGTTCTCAGAACTAAGCCATTGTGATCTCTCAAAACACAACCAGCACTCGATTCACCAGGATTCCCCTTACTTGCACCATCAAAATTTAATTTAACAAAAGAAATAGGCAGAGGGATCCACTTAATGATGGATCTGTCCAATTTATTTTCTGAAATGAAGCAATTTGAGTTAGGCAAAAATAAAAATTTCCAATTCTTTAACATAAGATCATCCCAAGAAGTAAAAACTAGGGAACTAGACTTTTTAAAACGAAGAGAAGCTGAGACTAATTCTGAGATCAACTTTTCAAGTTTAACAATAATTACCTCAAAAGGATTGTGAATGTTTCTGAAAATTCTACTATTCCTTTCAAGCCACAGAATCCAAATAACAATGCTCGGAGAGACCACCCACAAGTCAGAAAAGGTGGATTTTGAAAACAAGATAGGCCAACTTTGAAACACTTGAAGGAGAGAGGAAGGAAGGGGGCCTTGCCAACACAACTTCGAGAATAACCAATACCAAACTTTTGAAGACAATTGGCAATTTAACAACAAATGATCCACAGATTCTTCCACTTCAAAGCAAAAAGGACAGAAAAAAGAATTTGCAATTCCAAGTCTAACTAACCTATCACTAGTAAGGATTCTATAATTCAAGGCTAACCAAGCAAAAGCCCCTACTTTAGGCAGACAGGGACCACTCCAACACGGTTTATAAGGCCAATCAGTTGGAGAAATAGAATCCTTGCTAATGATACTTAGATAGCCTTGCTTGACTGTATATCGACCTGATTTAGACAGTGCCCAAATGAGTTTATCTTTTCCTCTTGATAAAAAAACCCTTCTCGCCTTCAAGATATTCCTAAGCAACACCTTTTGTTCTAAAGGAATCAGAAAATCATCAAAGTTTTTCCACTTAACTTGATTAAAAAACAAATCTGAATCTACGTCAATGTAGTCTTTAACTTTAGTTCCCCAGATTTGGCATAAACACACCTTAATTTCCTGAAGACCTTCTACATTTTTCAGCGGCTGATAACTGTTCCAAGAGTCATCCCAAAAAAGGGTTGAATTTCCATCAAGTTATAAAAATGATTATTATTATTAATTTTTTTAAAAAAATTAAAAATTAATTAATTTTTAATATTATATATTTAATGTCTCTTAATATATCTAAGAGTGTAAACTAAAATGTTTTGGCATGGTTTGTTTAGTTGACAACTATGGCTTGTATCTACTTAAAGTGGGCAAGACATTTATTTTCAAGGTAATGCTTATAGTTTATTTTGTATAAAGACTTATTACTCTTTCATTATTATATGGACTAATTCAATTAAAATAAATCAAAAAAAAATACCAAAAAATATTATAAATGTATATGCTCTTCAATTTTATTTTTTATAAACACTACAACCACTATATATATCCATTTTATATATTATTATCTTCACCTATAAATATGTTAATATATATTTGAAAATCTTAATTTATATATTTTATAGACTAATATAATAATATATACATGTTGATTTATATATTCTAACATATTATATATTTCTATAAGTATATAGTCAATTAGTATAAGGTAATTAAATCCATTGCACATTAACCACAAGTAAATAGTAAATGATGGTATAACTCGCTAGCCCCTCAATCAATTCAGTGGAATTAAAAGTACGATGATATATATAAATATTAACAAAGACGGATGGTTAAGACAAATGTGCAGTTGTTTTTATTTTTTTACTTTTAAGTAAACAGTAAAAACATGTCAGATTTTAAATACCTACACTGGAAAATAAAAACGTAGATAGTTGCCGTCATATTTCCTATTAAAGTGATGGGCAGTACCAAAATTTTGATAGTTGTCATGCAATATTAAGAAATAGGAACAAGAAAAGTTGAAGAAAGAGACTGATGCTTTTGCGCAGCTGCAACTGGAGCACGAGAAACTGGCCGGTTGTGAATGGAAAATATTCTTGGCAAAGTGAAAATGGCAAATGAAAGGAAAAACTGGTGAAAAATAGACAACCAGATTTCCTTCAATCGTCTTGCATGCTCCTCCAAGACCCTCCATCGTCAATTGTCTGCGTCAAGGCTCTCTTTGTCATAGGGAATGCCTTCGGCCTAACAAATATATTCTCATGTCATGGAAGTTTGGTGGATGCCCACATTGCCCATAAGTGTTTGATTGCACAAAACAACAAGATCGCATCTCATAGAAAATGGTTACTATAGCGAACAAAAGACATGGGTCTCCTCATGAGGCAATCACACCATTTCACCATATGCAACAAATAGGTATCCATCCTAATTAGTTTGTATTCAACAATGTAGTTTGTATTCAACAGCGTACTCCCAGCCTGTGCTAAAATGAGAGCTTTGAAATAGGGTATTTGTCACGTTAAGCCATGGGAGGAAGAGGATTGAGATGTGCTAGTAAATCACTCCCTATCTATTTATCTCTCTCCTCCCTATCCTCTTCGCCACTCCCCTTCTCATGTTTTTATGTTGCATTAAAAATGTAGAGCTCTAAATGTCAAGGTTCCCTGGAAGTCTCTGTGGTGGCTTTGCTGGATCGCATGTGGGAAATTGGGAATGACTTCAAATTAAAAAGATAGTATCCAATGTTGTATTTGTGTGAAAGGGTGGAGGGGATGCCTAAGTGGGGCTCTGACTACGTGTGCTACAACACCACCACATCGTCCTCTTCTCCTTAAGGCCTTTTGTGGGTCAAGGAAAAGTTCATTTCCTTTGACAACTCACCCATTCCTACACTTATCTTGTAATTGATGGAAACATGGAGGGCATGTAGGGCTACCAAGCGACATTTTGAGTAGTGGAGGAGCAACAAGGGAGGTGTCTTGTCAAATGCAATTTTGAGATTCACCCCATTCAAGGTTATTCCCAAAAAGGTTTTGTAGCTTATCTCACTTCTCTCCTCAGAGGCATCACCAAGACATTGGAAGAGGTCACCTCTGCCTCTTCTCCAACTTTTATTTATTTGCCTATGCTAGATTTCTCTCTTTAGTTTTTTTTTTTTTGGAAATGTTGAATTTCATATTATTTGAAATTACAATTTCTAATCGTGGAGTTTTATTGCATTTCTTGTGCTTGGTATTTCATTTTATTGACAAATTTGAGATCTTGGTTTACCGGAACTACAATTCATAGAATCTTTTACTACTTTTTTCTTCTTCTTTTTCCTAATGGGTTTGGAATGAATCATTTGCACATGCCACAAATTGAAGATAAATGATAAACAAAGATAAAATGAAATATGGGCAAGTGCAAAAAGATGGGGGGCCAAAAAGGGGTCTTAAGTGCCCACTTTTTTTCTGAAATCAAGAAATGCTGGCCTTGGATGAGAAATTGAGCATAGTTACACTCAAAATTTGGAGATGCAACCAAAACAATGTTCGTAGTGCTCTGATTCTACTTTCTAAACTACTATTTTTTTTAAAATGGTATAGATTAAGGGGTTCAAAAGAGGGAGCCACATAAATTGGTGTTGTTTCTGTCAAAAAAACATAACATAGCATGTTTTGTGGCTCCCTCAAAAGGTCAACTTTTTTTTGGTATTTTTAAAATTGTTTTGGTGAGAAATTAGCTAATAACATGTAGTTTATGCCTGATTTTTCTGATAATTTTTTGATGAATATTTGATTTTTTACTAATTTTCAAAGTGGGCACATCCTAAAAAATAGAATTTTGGTCGTGCTACCCCTATAAATTTTGAAAACTAATTGAAAATCTTTTTTTTAATATGTGTAGAATGGAGTCTAGTTTCTAAATATGTAATTTTTTTGAAATTTCAATGAATGGTTAATTTACAATGAAAAAATGACCAAACAGTGGTTTTTGCCCAAAAACGGACACACAAACAAAAGAAATTAAAGATGAAAGGCTTAACATTGTCAAAATGTGAAAAAAATTACATCGTTAAATAGCTAAGAGAAACCCTAACATTACCCAGGTGTTTGATTTGTTTGACCTTGAAACACGTACAAATCTGAGGGTTAGCACAAATGAAATTATGTGAAATCCTGTAAACTATGCAAAAACACGTCTCTGGACATTGGGAAGGCACTCCAAGCCTTTGGGTTGGAAATCCAAAGCAGGTCCCAAGCCTAAGGTTTGGGATTCCCAAAGAAAAACATAATGTGAGCATGTTATAATGCGCTCGCGTTATGTTCTGTTTTGCATTTTTTCCTTTTTCACAAAAGTTTGCTCAATGTTTGTCATGTTTGACATAACGCGAGCGCGTTATAACACACTCGCATTATGTCCCCCTTGGATTTTTTTATGTTCAAGGTTATTAATCATGTATGTATGTATGTATGTATCTATGTATCTATGTATGCCTATATGTATGTATGTATGTATGTGTGTGTGTATGTATGTATGTATGTATGTATGTATAGTGTCGAGGGTAGAGGAGGGTAGAGATGGGGGTGAGGTAGATAAGGGAGGAGAGGGGTGGATAAGGGTTGAGGGTTTAAGGTCAAGAGGGATTAGGGTTTAGGGTTGAGGGATTAAGGTTTAAGGTTGAGGGTTAAGGGTTTGAGGGTTTAGGGATAGGATTTAGAGCTTAGGGATAAGGGATTAGAGTTTAGGACCTTGAGGGATTAGGGTTTAGGGTTGAGGCTTTAGGGATAGCATTTAGGGTTGAGGCTTCAGGGATAGCATTTAGGGTTGAGGGTCAAGTGATTAGAGTTAAGGTAGAGTGTTGAGGGTAGAGGGATTAGGGATAGGGTTTAGGGTTGAAAGTTTAGGGTTGAGGGATTAAGGTTTAAGGTATAGTGTTGAGGGTTTAGGGTTTAGGGATAGGGTTTAGGATTTAAGGTTTAAATGTTGAGGGTTGAGGATTTAGGGATAGGGTTTATGGTTTAGGGATAAGGGATTAGGGTTTAGGGTTTAGGGATTAGGGTACCATAAATTATAATTAGGGATTAGGGTTTATGGTTTAGGGATTAGGGATTAGGGTTTAGGGTTACGGGATTAGGGTTTAGGGTTTAGAGATGTACAATTAAGGGGTACCATAAATAAACTAGAATTTAGGCAGGGTTGGGAAAATTTTGTGAATCATCATGGGCTGGAGATTGGAGATTTTGTTGTGTTCAAGTACATATCCAAGTCATAATTTAAAGTTAAGATATTTCAAAGAACAGGGTGTGTGAAAAACATCAATGCTCTTCAACTTATGAATACCAACATTGATATAGATAAAAGATGCCCTTCTTCTAACAGAGTATGCAGTTCAAGTCAACTGATGGGCAACAAGTTGTTGAATGAGTTGGTTTAATGGGCATGCCTCCTTCTTCAAAGTTATACTTGGAGACTTTACACAAAAACTGGTAACTCTATACATTATTTTTCATTCTTTTATTTCATGTACACTGTTAAGAACTTGTAAAATCTAATTGTGTAATGTGTTTATGGCAGCGCATTCCTCCTGCATTTGTTTCATAGTTTATAGACAACACAGACGAACATATGGTGTTGCAAGGCCCAGGTGGGTAGGAGTGGGATGTGTAATTAGGGGGTACCATAAATAAACTGGAATTTAGGCAGGGTTGGGAAAAATTTGTGAATCATCATGGGCTAGAGATTGGAGATTTTGTTGTGTTCAAGTACATATCCAAGTCATATTTTAAGGTTAAGATATTTCAAAGAACAGGGTGTGTGAAAAACATCAATGCTCTTCAGCTTATGAATACCAACATTGATACAGATAAAAGATGTCCTTCTTCTAACAGAGGATGCAATTCAAGTCAACTCATCATGGGCTAGAGATTGGAGATTTTGTTACATGTTCAAGTACATATCCAAGTCATATTTTAAGGTTAAGATATTTCAAAGAACATGGTGTGTGAAAAACATCAATGCTCTTCAGCTTATGAACACCAACATTGATACAGATAAAAGATGACCTTCTTCTAACAGAGGATGCAGTTCAAGTCAACCAATGGGCAGCAAGTTGTTGATTGAATTGGTTTAATGGGCGTGCACACCTCCTTCTTCAAAGTTATGCTTGGAGACTTTACACAAAAACTGGTAACTCTATACATTATTTTTCATTCTTTTATTTCCTTTACACTATTAAGAACTTGTAAAATCTAATTGTGTAATGTGTTTATGGTAGCGCATTCCTCCTGCATTTGTTTCACAGTTTATAGACAACACAAACGAACATATGGTGTTGCAAGGCCCAGGTGGGCAGGAGTGGGATGTGCAATTAGGGGGTACCATAAATAAATTGGAATTTAGGCAGGGTTGGGAAAAGTTTGTGAATCATCATGGGCTGGAGATTGTTGATTTTGTTGTGTTCAAGTACATATCCAAGTCATATTTTAAGGTTAAGATATTTCAAAGAACAAGGTGTGTGAAAAACATCAATGCTCTTCAGCTTATGAATACCAACATTGATACAGATAAAAGATGCCCTTCTTTTAATAGAGGATGCAGTTCAAGTCAACTCATCATGGGCTGGAGATTGGAGATTTTGTTACATGTTCAAGTACATATCCAAGTCATATTTTAAGGTTAAGATATTTCAAAGAACAGGGTGTGTGAAAAACATCAATGCTCTTCAGCTTATGAATACCAACATTGATACAGATAAAAGATGCATTTCTTCTAACAGAGGATGCAGTTCAAGTCAACTCATCATGGGCTAGAGATTGGAGATTTTGTTACATGTTCAAGTACATATCCAAGTCATATTTTAAGGTTAAGATATTTCAAAGAATAGGGTGTGTGAAAGACATCAATGCTCTTCAACTTATGAATACCAACATTGATACAAATAAAAGATGCCCTTCTTCTAACAGAGGATGCAGTTCAAGTCAACTCATCATGGCCTAGAAATTGGACATTTTGTTACATGTTCAAGTACATATCCAAGTCATATTTTAAGGTTAAGATATTTCAAAGAGCAGGGTGTGTGAAAAACATCAATGCTCTTCAGCTTATGAATACCAACATTGATACAGATAAAAGATGTCCTTCTTCTAACAGAGGATGCAGTTCAAGTCAACTCATCATGGGCTGGAGATTGGAGATTTTATTACATGTTCAAGTACATATCCAAGTCATATTTTAAGGTTAAGATATTTCAAAGAACAGGGTGTGTGAAAAATATCAATGCTTTTCAACTTATGAATACCAACATTGATACAGATAAAAGATGCCCTTCTTCTAACAGAGGATGTAGTTCAAGTCAACCAATGGGTAGCAAGTTGCTGATTGAATTGGTTTAATGGGTGTGCCTCCTTCTTCAAAGTTATGCTTGGAGACTTTACACAAAAAATGGTAACTCTATACATTATTTTTCATTCTTTTATTCCCTTTACACTGTTAAGAACTTGTAAAATCTAATTATGTAATGTGTTTATGGCAACGCATTCCTCCTGCATTTGTTTCATACTTTATAGAAAACACAGATGAACATATGGTGTTGCAAGGCCGAGGTGGGTAGGAGTGGGATGTACAATTAGGGGGTACCATAAATAAACTAGAATTTAGGCAGGGTTGGGAAAATTTTGTGAATCATCATGGGCTGGAGATTGGAGATTTCACAGTGTTCAAGTACATATCCAAGTCATATTTTAAGGTTAAGATATTTCAAACAATAGGGTGTGTGAAAAGTATCAATGTTCTTCAACTTATGAATACCAACATTGATACAGATAAAAAATACCCTTCTTCTAACAAAGGATGCAATTCAAGTCAACCAATGGGCAACAAGTTGCTGATCGAATTGGTTTCTAATGAAGAAAACAATGATGTTGTTGAAGCAATGGAAGAAAATCAAAATTGTAAGTCTAATTTAATTTATTTCAACTTTCAAAGCAGGCATTTGAATTGTAGCTTTACCGAGAGGATTGGTATAACAAAAACTTAATTATGTTACAGGCCTTTCTTTGAAGAACCCTGGACATTATGGACCCTATCATCTAGAAAAGCACATGACAGTGAACTTTGCCCCACCTTTCAAATCAAATATTTACCTTTTTATTCAATGAAAATGAAGTCACTGAATGTAAACGACCATGCATACTAGTACGATCAAATTCTATGCCTTCTATTCTTATTACTCTTACTTTATTAAGAGAAGAGTGTCAAAAAGAATGGGTAAATAATTGTAAGCTAACATAAGGCAAAATAGTTTTGTTATTATATTTTTCTGAGGGATCTCTAATAGTCTAATATAATGCAGTCTTCTATAATATGAACATCTGCATTTGTGTGAATGCTAAGCTTTAATAGTAGAGTATTAAATCAATACAATCAGCTATTTATTAGGTTAAAATAACTTAGTTTTTGTAATGGTTTGGGAATGCAGGAGTTGCCAAAAATAGGTGAATGTCCTCTACAATTACCAAGAGAAAAAAGTTTAGTAGTTCTTGTGGATAGAGCCAGTAAACAATGGGAGATTATTTGCCTATTTCACAACAATATACCTACCCTAAGTGCGGGGTGGGCATATTTTGTACACCATAATAATATCAAGGAGACGTTTGCATCTTTGAGCAGGTGGACAGCAAGAAACATAGATTTATGTTTAGAGTTCATATAGATCGAAAGATAAAATAAGGATCCTTTTGAAAGGACTTCTAGGAGGGAAAAGACAGGACAAAGATAAAAGGAGAAAATTATATACAAGAAAAGATCTTCATGAAGATTGTAATATTTTATCTATAACAAACAAAAATTAGTTTATTAAAAATAGAAAATCAAGAAAGAAACAATACTAAAATGTATAGTTACTGATATCTAAAACGTATAGTTACTAATATATCTATTTTTAAAAGACTGGTTGATTTTTATGGCCAAAGTTGTTTATTTTATCTAGTTGATGGTTTTAATTACACCCAGGTTATGCATTGGGAGCATATGTGTGCATATTTTTATGGCCCCGAATTAAATTCAAGCAAATAGGTGGAGAGAGTATGTTGATCTTTTAAAAAAATCTTAATAAAAAAATGTTCACTTAATGTTGACTAGGGGTTCTTATTTCAACCCTTCATTGCCCATTGTGGATGTACCCCAATGCAAAGCTTTTCTCATAATGATCATCCTTTTGATTTCAACTGTTAATTACTCATTGTGGATGTACCATACGCAAAGCTTTTCTCATAGTGTGTACACATATTGGCATAATGAACCCCAGATGGGCTAGAAAAGCATGCCATATAACATTACTAAGACATTATAGAAAACATAGTGTGTTCAAGTACATATCCAAGTCATATTTTAAGGTTAAGATATTTTAAAGAATAGGGTGTGTGAAAAATATCAATACGAGCTCCAGCTTACGAATACCAACATTGATACAAATAAAAGATGCCCTTCTTCTAACATAGCATGTAGTTCAAGTCAACCAATGGGCAACAAGTTGCTAAATGAATTAGTTTCTGATGGGGAAACAAAAATGATGTTGAAGCAATGGAAGAAAATCAAAATTAGGGTTGAGGGTTGAGGGTTGAGAGATTAGGATTTAGGGTTTAGGGTTGAGGGATTAGGGTTTAAGTGTATCTAGGGGTTGAGAGTTTAGGGTTTAAGGTTTGAGGGATTAGGGGTTTAAGGGTTGAGGGATTAGGGTTTAAGGCATAGTGTTGAGGGTAGAGGGTTTAGGGATAGGGTTTAGGGTTGAAGGTTTAAGGGTTGAGGGTTGAGGATTTAGGGCTGAGGGTTAAGGGATTAGGGTTTAAGGTATAGTGTCGAGGGTAGAGGATTTAGGGATAGGGTTTAGGGTTTAAGGTTTAAGGGTTGAGGGTTGAGGCTTTAGGGATAGGGTTTAGTGTTTAGGGTTGAGGGTTTAGGGTTAAGGGATTAGGGTTTAAGGTATAGTGTCGAGGGTAGAGGGTTTAGGGATAGGGTTTAGGGTTTAAGGTTTAATGGTTGAGGGTTTAGGGATAGGATTTAGGGTTTAAGGTTTAAGGGTTGAAGGTTTAGGGATAGGGTTTAGGATTGAAGGTTTAAGGGTTGAGGGTTGAGGCTTTAGGGATATGGTTTAGGGTTTAGGGTTTAGGGTTTAGGGTTTAGGGTTGATGGGTTAGGGTTTAGGGTTTAAGGTATAGTGTCGAGGGTTAAGGGATTAGGGTTCAACCCTTGACACTATACCTTAAACCCTAATCCCTCAACTCTAAACCCTAATCCCTCAACCCTTAAACCTTAAACCCTAAACCCTATCCCTAAACCCTCTACCCTCGACACTATACCTTAAACCCTAATCCCTCAACTCTAAACCCTAATCCCTCAACCCTTAAACCTTAAACCCTAAACCCTATCCCTAAACCCTCTACCCTCGACACTATACCTTAAACCATAATCCCTTAACCCTCATCCCTAAAGCCCCAACCCTCATCCCTTAAACCTTCAACCCTAAACCCTCTACCCTCGACACTATGCCTTAAACCCTAATCCTTCAACCCTTAAACCCTCGACCCTTAAACCCTTAATCCCTCAAACCTTAAATCCTTAAACTATAAACTCTCAACCCCTAGATATCCTTAAACCTTAAACCCTTAAACCCTATATCCTATACACTTAACCTTGGACACTCAACCTTGAACATTATCCCTCAACCTTCAAACCTCTACTCTATACCATATACCCTCAACCCTATAGTTATGCCCTAAACCCTCAACCCTCATCCATATGCCTTATACCCTCAACCTTAAACCCTATACCCTATATCCTAGACACTCAACCTTGAACATTATCCCTTAATTGTAAACTCTCAACCCTCTACCCTATACCCTTAACCATATACTTAAGCCCTAATCCATCCATCCTCAACCTATACTTTAAACCATGAAACCTACACCTACAAACCCTCATCCCTATACCCTATAACCTCACCCATATACCCTCAATCCATATCATAAACCCTAAGTTCCCAATATCCTAAACTCTAATCCCCATACCTTACACACTTAATCTTATACACTCAACAAGCTGAATATTATCCCTCAACTATAACCCTCAACCCTCAACCCTCTGGAAAAAAGAAAAAAATGCAAAGAAAACAATAACACGCTTGCGTTATAGCGAGAGTGCGTTATGGTTTTGTGTTGTCGAGCCAAAGGCTCAACAACACCAAGCCATAACGCGTTCACGCTATTACGCGAGCGCGTTATGGCTTTTTAAAAAGTTTGGCCACTTTTTGGCACCCCATCTTTTTTCACCGACCCATATGGAAGTTATTACTGATCACTAAGCATAATAAGTAAAAAAATGAGTAGAGTGTGTGTACTTGGGAATATAATTTACATGTTTTTGACTTGATGCCTTGGAATATGTATAAAAGATGCATCCATTGAGAACAAGTATGAATGAATAGAAATTGTAAAAGAAACAATACCTTGACCTTCATGTGGTATATGAGTTGAGATAGAAACACTACATGATTATGTTTATAAATAAGTATAGAAAGTAACAAAAAGAATAGGTGTACTTATCTATAGGACTCGATGGAGATTGTGATGTTCTATAATTTGTCTATGTGTCCAACAATCGAATATGTGTTAGACAACTCCTATAAAATAGTAAAACTATTTTATTGTGCTTTGCATCAAAATAACTAGAAAAGTGATCCCCATAGCTATAGTTTTGAACCTTTTATCTAGATTCGACATTCTCCTACATAAACAAACATGTGACCTTATTTCTAAAAATTGTGTTTTCCTCGAGTATTTGAACATGGTGGTGCCAATAGAAATCAATAGAGTTTGATATTCTTGGTGTGGGAGGAACCTAACTCCCTACCTCTCACCTTAGTCAACCCCTTAGATTCATTCAACTTTTTTTACAAGTTTGGAGGCACTTAAAGCAACAATACAAATGAAAAATATGTTATTATTGTTGTAGATATTAATGATATAATATGCAAAGTGCTAATGAAATGTGTGTTTTTCCCTCTCATTAGATAAATCCTAGATGATTCAAATGAATTAGGGTTTTTCCTTTTATACAACACCATAGAATGCACATTTGAATATTTTGTGCTTAAGTCAAAAGTAATGGCTAGTTGCAAGAGGGTCATCTTGGACACACATGTTTAAATTTGATTTTCAAAATTTGGGGTTCAAACCTGTAATTGTGTTCTAAACTAGGCTCAAATCTGCTACTATAGGTTTAATTGAGGACAAGAATGGAAAAGATAACTATGTTAGGATTTTAATTTATCCTTTTTAGAACAACACAAATTGGAAAAACATGTAATGATAAACCTTTCTTCAAATTAGAAGGGCAAGCCTTATTATAAATAAAACAAAAAATCCTAGAACTTTAAGCAATGCAAACAACCTAACTTTTTGGTTCTCAAGTATTGTACAATGGCTATTAGCACCTCTACTCAAGAGGATAGACTTTTATGCATTTTATCTTGAAAGAAAATGCATACAACAGATAACACAGACTCACACTTTATAGCTAAACATAGACCAAAAAGCATAAGTATCATAACACACAACTTGAATTAGATTAAACATACAAAACATATTATGAACCAAATACAAAGATTTATATAGAAAACCACAAAACCCAAATCGATAACTACTACATTACAAATATTGTAATAACTATCAAACTATATTCAACTCATAAAACACACATAATCACATAAGTTGGCTTAAACAACAATTTCAACAACAAGTAGGTACTAAATTACTATTAGCTAAAAATGATGTGAACTTGGATCTAAAAAGTGCTAACTACATCTACTACACAAATATGGACCACAATATAGAACTAAAATATAAATTTACAAATATTTTTTCCTTATACAAACACTTGTAAAAACAACACAAATAAAATTTGTTCTAGTACCACCAATACATAGAACCCAAACTATTTAGTGGGCCACCCTCATGTGGAGAAGCTGCTATCTTCTCCCTTACAATTCCAAGGGAAACCTTCTTCATTCCAAAAAATACCCTTTAGAAATTATTATACAAATTCTTATAATGGGTAAGGGTAGGGGATAGAAGAGCAAGTCTATTGGCAGTAATCTTCCTTGACTAAGTAATTACCCTTAATCTATGATTGATTGGTTAATAATTATCAATATATTTTGTTAACATTGTGCAACAAATCCTAACTATACTCCTAAATAGGTATTAATTGTTCTTTATTTTAGGAAACTAATTGTCCCTTTATTTTAGTAAGTTAATCTATTTATATAACTATATGCACATATCCTAACTGAACTTCTAATTTAATACAAATTGTCCTTGATTTTGAGGAGATGAAGTTGATTCACTATTGAATAACATTGACTAACTATTGGTTCATCATAAGTCCAACCAAGATCTAAAATTTATTGCTCCAAAATTATATATTGTAATGTTGGGGTCTTCAAGATATCGAGCCTTTCCCATGAGGCATCCTCAATAGGCACTTCCTTCCATTGAATCAAGTATTAAGTAACAACATTATTTTGTAGATGCTAAATTGCCTTAATCATTCAATGGGCAAGAGATTGGAGAAGCTTGTAGGTTATGTCCAATTACCTTCTTTAACTAAGTGATGCAGAGGAAACACAACAGAAGCTTACAAATGGGAAGGAGGAGTCATTAACACAACCAGCATGTTAAAATCCTGGACATGCAGTATGTAATACCTATCGGCTTATCATCATCATCATATTTCTTGCTAACACAGACAACATCATCATATTTCGAAGAGGCATGAAATATCCTCCTGCTAACTACTGTTCACTTCCTTATCGCCTTTCGCCTTTCGCCTGTCAGCAGCATCATGATACTCGACTATCAGCAGCATCATCACATTCGGCAAGCGCAAACATCCTCCTGATGTTCACTGTTCATCTTACCGCCAAACTCTATCTTCATCATCATGATGTTCGACATCATCTTCATCAGCAGGATATAAAATATCCGGTTCCTCCCATATATCCTGATGACGTTATTCCTTATGCACCTGATGCTTACGTCACCCTGATATCGACCTTCTTTAAACAAACAGCATCAGGATATGACTTATCAGGTCATATTGAAACATCCTGATGATGATACTCAACTTTATGCCGATGACTTACGCTGATGCCAAAACACTTAGCGACAGCAGGATAAACTTGCATAGGGTGATATTCGCAATATCCTGATGACGATGACGTCACTTGCACCCGATGATGATGTCAATGCACCTGATGGTGATGTCAACAGGATATAAGACACTTATATCCTCCGCAACATGATAATGAATATCCGGTGATCTTTTCAATATCCTGATGATGACCTTTCCGGTCCTTAGCCAAAAAGTGAACTTTCACTCCTGCATGCGATAGCGATATGCGGACGATGGATACACACGAAAGATGATCCTGATGATGATATACACACTGAGTATATATCCAACCTATATCATCCTGATGCACTTGAAACATACAGTCTTTGTCAGCTTCATAACCTGATCCGGATAGCGATATACTCGTAGATGACGATACGATTCACTCCGTCTGGAAAAGCACATGCAGATCCCTGTATATCCGTCAGCTGCATGTAAACTCACAGAACCGCACAATTTTACAAAGAAAACATGATGATCGGGCCGGATCACCTTCAGATCAAAACTTAACAGTTTATCTTCCTAAACCCTAGCACATGAGGATGCTAGGTTGATTCACAGCATGCTACCAATCGATCTCCCACACAATGAAATGCATAAACAGAAAGCTAAAATACAACCTAAACTAACATGCATGACCATTCCACCGATTCACAGAATCAACCGGTGGAAGGGTTGAAAGAATCCATTAACCTGTAATCAGAACAGAAATCAAAACATAAACAGCTGATAAACCAGATAATGCAATTGATGAGATCTTATTTAGATGAAACACAAATGTCCTGTTTCTACAATACTATCGAACAACAATGTTTCACAATGTCTGGCCTGATCTCTGGATCTCACTTAATCACCAGTACAACATAACATAACTACTACTCTCTCCTACTCTCTCTTGATATGATCTCAAACCCTAACTGATCTGAGTTATTTATAGCAATATCCTACGAGTACTACCAACTCGATTCCTAGCAGCTGGGAGCTTCCAAGCGGCTGGGAGAAGATAGCTCAGACAACTTGATCACGAGCTCTAACTGCCTGCACACTCTCCTAGGCTGATCTAATACATATGCATTGGTCCAATGGACCTTATTACATTATGAAGTCAAACATGCTAAAAATAGACTAATGTCCTGTCATGCGGACAATGAACCTATATCCTATCTTGTAGGGGTGCTCCTGCACCACTAAGAGACATGGAATGTATTATGGAATTTATTTGATGGAGGTAACTAGAGTGTGTAGGCTACCATATCAATTTTTGGAATAATTGTAAAGGTTTTATAATATTTGGGTGAAACTTTTTTAAAATCTCTTATCTTGAGAGAAATATGCTCATTATGGTTAAATATTGAGGAATACAAGTGATCTTCCACCTTAAATTCTCTCCGAGAATGGTACTAGTTTTCTTTAATCTCTATCTGATATTGTTTGTAAATATTCCTTGGTAGAATGCAAAATATGTTGGCTCTCCAGGATGAAATCTCACATTGTTGGTACTTTAGTTTCTTGTAGGTCCCAATTAATCAAGGAAGGTGTGTCATAATTGTAGATTTCCTTGAATGGAGTCATGCCTATAGACATTTGGTAGGTGTTGTTCTACTAATGTTTTGCTAGGTATAGCCATTTGAACCAAGCACTTTGCATATCAACAACATAGTTACAGTGATAACGCTCAAGAGTCTTATTGATAATCTCTGATTATACATTAGTTTAAGGATGGTATCTATTACTAAAGGGTAAGGTGGTATTGGTGAGCTCAAATAATTCCCTCCAAAATTTTCTTGTAAAGTTTGGATCACGATCATTAATAGCGGTTCTTGGTAACTCGTGCAGTTTGTAAAAGTTATCCATAAAAATAACTGCTAATTGATGTGCCCTGTAATTAGAATTGATAGCAATGAAGTAAGAGTATTTGGTTAGTCTATCGACCACAACATAAATACAATCCTTAACATTAATGTTTGGTAAACTAGTAGTGGCATCCATATTGATGGAATCCCATCTTTTACATGGAATAGGAAGGGGTTGAAGTAGTCTAGGGTTATGCACAATTTCATCCTTAATCTATTGGAATTATTCACATGATGATATGAACTCTCATACATCCCCATTAAATGCTTCCATTTATATGTATTTTTGACATTTGTGTAGGTTTTGAAGAATCCTATGTGTCTTGTTGATAGTTTATATTAGTTTGCGGCCATGATTTACATTTACATTTGGTTTATATTAGTTTAAGGCTTATTCTATTATTATAGAAGATTAATCCATTTCAAAAAGTATACCTTCTAACCTTGTCATGTGCTTCTTGTGGATATTTTATTAATGCAACTAATTTTTCATCCTTTGTATACTCTTCTTCGGTCTCATAATGACAATTAAGTAAGATCACAGAGGTAGTGTTAAGGCCTAGAATTTAAGAAAGGGCATCAACTACTACATTTTTTTGGCCCTTGTAATACTAGTTATCAAAATCACATGCTTAAATCTTGCTTGCCCATTTTTCTTGTTTCTCTTTAAGATCATGTTGGGAAATAAAATATATTGAGCTATTATGATTAGTTCTTACAATAAATCTTCCATAGACTAAATTTTATTTGAATTTTGATAAGACACGTGCATAACTACAAGCATTTCTTTTCCATAGATGGAGAGGAGCCTCTCCTTTTCAATTGATTTCCTACTCTCAAAGGTTATTGGCTTCATTGTTACATTAAAACTACACCAACTCTTGGGCCTAAAACATCATATTCAATGTTATAGGGGACTAAAAATTAGGTACAACAAGAATTAGACAACTACACATTACTCTTTTCAACTCCTTGAAAGTTGTTCTAGTAGCTTCACTTAGAAAAATGATCTTTCTTTGTCAAATCTATGAGAGAAGTGTCTAAATGAGAGAACCCTTTGATGAACCTCTGATAATAGCTACATAATCAAAGAAAACTTTGTAGCTATGTTAGATTCTTTGGTTCTAGCCAATTTTGTATGGCTTAGGTATTTGTATCATCAACCTTGACTCCCTCTTTTTTCATGATGTGCCCAAGAATAGTGATTTGTTAGCTACAAAGGTGCATTTTCTCTCTTTTACAAAGAGTTGTTGAGTTTCTAAGGCACTCAAAATAGTGTACACATGTTGCATGCATTCTATTTCAAATTAAATTATCATAAAGAAAACAAGCACAAATCTACTTAAGGTTGAAATACCTCATTCATGGTAGATTGGAAAGTAGCAAGTGCATGAATTAATCCAAATGACATGACTCAAAATTCATAATGACCATGATGTGTTTGGAAAGAGGTCTTGTGCATATCTTCTTCCTACTTGTCAATTTGATGGTACCTTGTGTTAAATCCCTAACTTTGACTATGTTTTACTTTTTACTTTTGAAGTAATTAGTAGATGATTACACATGATTCAATGATTTAACGTTTAATAAAAATGTCTAGAAAAAAATCAATGTTTTCATGAGTCATGTTTACTTAACTATAATTGACATGTGTTTATAAGTTGTCAAGATGTTATGATTTCATATGGATTATGAAATGATTATCGATACACTAATCTCAATTGGTGATTGTAAGTTGCATTCAAGAAATAGGTTTCTACCTCTCCGAGAAAGGGAGGGAGAGCATCATCGGAGAGAAGGGAATAGATATAAGGAAAAGAACAGTTTGTCACCATCTTAAGCCATGTGTTTGTGAAAATTAGTAAACCTAATTCAATTGAGGTAAGTCTTGTTTTATGGTCAATTCCAGGATTGACTCGACAAGATTGTCAACGTCTTATAGATTCTACCCTTTGAGTTAGTTGTGAATCAACCTTGTCATTTTGTGAAAAAATGACATTGTTAGGTTAGAGCGTTAGTCGTTTACGATTAACACAACTTTTCGATGTTTACATCGTAAATGATTGCATTTGTGTCCTCAAGAGGGAAAAGGTTAGATTGTTATCATCTTAATAATCCTTAAACGTTGAATTTATCGTTATTGAAATGAAAATAATATGTTGGGTTAGAATAGGTGACGGGAGACAAGCTCAACCCAGTCACATTTGCGCATAAGAATTACGCCTTGATATTAAAGTGTTTCTATATGGATAATTTATGTAAACTAAGTCTAATATTATGTTTTCTTTTTATTAAACGACAATAAGAGAAGGTTTAAGCTTGCCACCTTCTCTAATGATTCAAGGTTTAATTTGAAAATTTAATCTCTTTAGATTATTATTAGATATCTAGAGGTAATTATTTATCTCATGTCCTTCTTGAGTCGTGAAAGACTCTATATTTATAGAAAGGTCATTGTTTAAAGTTATCAACTCTAACCACTTTAAGAGTGGATGAAATGGATAAGTCACCTTTCTTAAAGAAACACGGGTGTGAGTGGGGAAGTTGATTCAATCACGATGCCCTAATCTTCTACATGTTATAAAGAGAAATAGGTGGCGTTTACTGTGGAAGAACGCATGACAATTAACTTAGCCCTCTTAAAACGTGTGGGGGATACAATAATGGGACAAGAAAATTCAATTGGGGCAAGGGGACATCAAATAGGTTCTATACTGGAGGTGCACCAAGATTAGTTTAAAAACCTCACAATTTTGATCAAGAGCAAGAGAGATCATTGTGATTCTTTCTTATTGCGATGGGTAAAAAGAATTGCTATATAGTAAATGTTCCTAATGGCTGATATTACATACATACATTCTTTGTATATGACAATTATGACAATAGGAAACATAGCCCAAGTTTTGAAGTTTCAGTGGAGGGGAAGCTCTCCCTTGATAGACCACGGGATACTTTAGTAAAGAAAGGAAGACGAGAGCAAGGTTGTGGGGCAGAAAATGGGGCTCTCTTCTATATCATAAGAAAGACGATAGGCTCATATACGTGAGTAGATAGAGCATGCAGCAAAGGTAAGAATATCTCTTTAATCAATGGTATTAATCTTTATCAACGTATTTGTACTAAGTGTTGTCTACAGAGTTGTGGAAATTGTAGAGGTAGGAAACCTTCATTTAAGCCAAATGTTTCTTATACTATGATACACGTATCCGATATAACTTGCTTGATGTATTCAAGAGGTATATGATATGGAGATATGGAGTTAGTGGGATTAAGTCTTAGTGACTGTTATCTTAGATTTATATGATTCATGTAATACCATCATATAATGATTCGGTATCACATAGAGAAAGAGTGTTGGAGTCTTTTGAAACCAAAATCATGGTAGAGTAATATCTTTGATTACAAAAGTTTAAAAACCATATAGGCTAAATAAGTCAGAGCAAGAAACAAGATTTTATAATTCCAAATTGACTTGTTGTTTATTAGAACCCCAAAACGCATTTATTGGTAGAGTATTTTTGTTGACAAAACATGTTGGAGTGCCAAACTCCTCTATCTACAGTGATGGAGACTTCAAAAGTCCCCGGGTTTGATTTCTTACTTTGACCAAGGAATCTACAATATGAAGGCGTAAATGCTAGTGTTAAGCCCTTGGTTTAGGGATGCCTTTGTCACATAGTAGTATTGTTTAAGTAAAAGAATGCTATAATAACACCACTTGTGATAGAAAAGATAACTAATATCTTGAAGGTCTATGTGCCCTCATGAGGATCATGGGTTTATCTTGTAGTTGTTTTGTTTCGAATCCACCAGGGCAATGGATCGAATTAAGATAAGTTGGGTACACTTGAGAAGTATAGATCTCAATCTTGATATAAACCAATTTGTATGTTCATAGAGTAAATAGAAGAATTCAAGAGGACCATGAGTAGTATAATTCTTCTTGTTTTATCATATTACAAATTTAGGGAAATAGGTAATCCAAGAATGTGGAATCCTAGATAGCCTTTGATTAGCATTTATTGCTTATGATGTTTTATTTCAAGAAAGAGTATACTAGGAGACTGAATTAACCTCTCCTATGTTTCAAGATTGAAACTAGAAAACCAACTCAAGAGTATAGGCATACCAGGGGATGGGAAGTTATAGTTCTTACTATATGTTTAGTAGAAGTTGTTTTAGTTTGCTCAAAAGACAAAATTAACCCAGTGTTGGGTATTCCTAATATGATCTATACTAAAGTTGGCTATGATGGGAGATTCAAATCTCAACCCCACATGATTGTTGTACTCAAGTTTGTTGATAAAGGTTTATGTGACATAGGCATACAAAGGATGATATGCATATGAGTTCATAACCTATCTCTAATTGAATGTTAGTAGACTTAAGTAGACCCAGAGGTTGAAAGTTCTTTTTTTAATCTGTTATGACTCAAACCTATTTGGGTTGAATGATTGAACTTAGCCAAATGACTAGATGATAATATCCATTTAAGACATTAAATGGATGAGGTCATACCTCGTATACTATGCCTATTCATGTTATGTGAATTGTGATTTTGAATAATGCCAAGTGGTCTAGGAAAGACTAGAAGTATTTGTTCTCATGTTTTGTTGTACTTGTGCTATTGTCTTTGGGGATCAAGGATGATTGCTAATTTAATGTTTTGGGTTAGAAAAGCTAAACCCTAATATTAAAACAAGGAGGATATAGGAAACCTATTACTCTTATGTCAGATGTGGCATTGTATACATATATCGTTTGACAGTGAAAGGTGGAGAAAAGCATATTTTGTCGATAGTGAAAGGTAGAGAAAACCATAGAGCATGATAGGAAGATCTTTGTTTTAGTTTATCAAATTTAAGTGATTCTATCAAAACTCATTTTAATGTATCAAAGTTGTTTGATATTTGAATCAAAGAGTAGAATGACAAAAAGTCATAAACCCTAGAAATTGCAAGTATGCAATGAGGGACTCTTTAAAAGGTTAGAAATACATAAATCTTAATATTACATGTATATCTTGGGTTAAGGATTAGTTCTAAGTCAGATTGGCTAGAATGGATTTTCAGTACAGACAAGTTGTGTCTAGAGTACCAAATAAAGTAAGTAAAACTATAGGATGAGATAGTTTCTAAGACGAGTTAGTGGTGTGTGTCTAGATGACATGACCAATCAGAATGATCATACTTAGCTAGAAAGGGTCTAGAGTTGTATGGTCGATTGAGTTTTGTAGGACACATCACTAGGACTCAAATGGAAAAACTTGATAGTTTCTTTATATCTATACCCTTCGTGAAGGGTAGGGCCACTTCTAGAAAGGAAGGTGAGCGGGGGACCTCCGATATGTGGTTGGAGGAAAAGAACTCAGGTGATGCTCTCCCTCTGAAGTAGAAGACTCATTGAGGCACGTGAAGACACATATCTACATTCCAGATGTGATGTACCCCATGTTATGGTTTATGATAGTCAAATGTATGAGGTAAAAATTATTCCTATGCCAAATGTATTTTATGTGTAGTAAAGTTAATTGAAAGGATTTCACTATGATTCTATTTTTTATTATGCTAAGATTTCGAGGTTGAAATTATATAGAAAGTTGTACTTTATTTCTTGTGTTTATGCAAATCTTATTAAAAAAATAAAATAAAATAAAATAAAAAATTCTCTCTCATGTTTTACCATGTTAATTTACTCTCTAGTAAATTCTTGAGTTTATTCGGGTATTATGAGATTGGATGTTACACCTTGACCTTAAATCAATATTGGAGAAGATACCTATATTATGCAACTCATAAATAAACTCTTCAACTCAAGGAACTGGGGATTGATTGTTAATTGTGCACCTATTAAGAGCATGGACATTGATCCACATGCATAATGGTCCATCTTTCATGTGTACTAATACCACGAGAGAAAAATGACTTATGCTTGGCATGATATGCCCTAATCATAGAATCTCTTAAACCACTTTTTTAAATTCATCCTTGAATACTTTGGGTGTTGGTAGGGTTGGGTTGGGATCATATTCGTACCCTTGTTTGACTCTATTATGTGCTTATGACCCTAATCTAATGATAGACCTTTTGGAAGTTCTCTTAACACACTTAAAAAATACTATGATAAGTCATGTATAGGCTATGTGTGGTTGCACTTGTTTTTTCTAATTTGTTGGATTAGTAGATCCCCTTAAGGGTATTGCATTGGACCACATAACTAGGGGTATTACTTTTCATCTCTTTCTTTATGTGTCAAAACTAGCTTTCTTTCTAGAGGTATAAACCCAAAAATTTGGTGTTGTTTTGAACCTTGCATAAACTTCATGGACAACTCCTAAAAACTCATGTTAATATCACCAAGTAATCTTGATAATTAGATCCATAAAATTATGTTAATACAACCTAATGACACAATATAAAAATTAAATTTCACATAATAAGTTCCCATATGTAGGATGAGCCCTTTAATGCATGCATATAGTGAATGTGGGACCCATCAACAATACTAATGTCAAAGGGAGGACACTCTGTACTTGATAAACCAAGTGCAAGGTATAAATTTAAATCCAAGAGGTTATGAGTACTTCCAGAGTTAATCAGAAATACAACTTTTCTTCCTTTGATAAATCCCTCCACTCATAATGTAGAGTGAATGGATGCACCTCTCATGGATGTTAATGATACAACGAGGTACTCATGATTGTCCATTTTAGATATACCTTCTAACACTTGGGAATATCCAATCCCATAGATCCTCCCTCATCTAAAGAGAGTGGGGAGTCACCAACCATCTCAATTAACTAAATTTGACCTTTATTAGAAAATTTATGGTCACGAGACCATAGATTCTTACATGTGTAGTAGCATCCTTATTTATGCAACTCTTCTCAGGAAGTTCCTTATTTGGACTGAGGCTACTATTTGTATAATGTTTAACCTCATTTGAGGTGACTTCCCTAAGAGTATTATGTTGTTTTGTTGAAGTGGAAAGGAGGTCCTTCCCTTTACTCCATCTTTTAAACACTTTTTATAACAACTTGGTTGTGAAATGGATTTATCAAGGTCCTTGGGTCTAATAGACTCTACATGGCCTTATAGTTCATCTTGTAGTCCATCAATAAACAAGGATTCTTGTCATGTGGTGGACATACCTCAAACTCATGTGCATAGTCTTTGAAACTTTGTACTATATTCATCCACAAACTCTTTTCCTTGATACAAATTATTGAGTTCTAAAAATTCTCATCCATAGTGTTTTTCTAAAAACATTCATAACTGTTGGAAACTTGATGGTTTTGTCATTGATGTCAAGCTCCAGCAAATGGTTCACTTGGTTTCCAAGTGCTTTTGAGAAAATTTGATAAAAAGGTGTGTAGTGTGTCAGAGGTGCTCTTAGTGTTATGCTTCACATTTCTTCCTAGTTGAAGATATGCTTGTGTAGTTTGGAAGTGTTTATAAGAGGTGTTCAGAGGTGTTATATCCAGAGTTTCAGGTATTGGATCATCCGGAAGTGAAAGATGTGTGTTATAGAGTGTTTGCCTATGTAGAAGATTGTCTAGGAGAAATGAGATTGCTCCGCATTGAGGTTCCTTGTCCTATAGATCTAGGGATGTGCTTATACAGTCTACATCTACCTTCCCTTGAAGTATCTAGTGATGGGTTGCTTCGTAAATTTAGTTATTATGTTGGTGTTCAGAGGTAGTGGATCCTGACAGATTGTATACATTCTTTGTTTCAGGAGGTTACGGAAGTATTGTAAGAGATTCTAATGATGTTGAATATTATGGAAAGGTGTGTGGATGTTGTAGAGTGGTTCTTTGTGGTCCGCATGATGTTTTTGGACTTGGAGAAGTGTGGATGTGGTCATTAGCTCAAGTTTGGACAACCTGGCTTACTAGTGCCATTTGCGGAGGTACCTCATGGATTGTGGATGTGATGAGCAGCTTGGTGATATAGATTTGAGTCCCAGTTAACCCTTGATGTGGTCCACTTTCACTTCTTTCCACGACGAAAGTGTTTAGTGCCGACCTAATTGGTGTTGCACGTTTGAGGTGCACACGCTTCATTAAGACCGACCTAATTGAGATAGGTCTTGGTTGTAGATGGTATAAATGCAAGATGAAGTAGAGTGGAGTAAGGTAGAGAAGATGATACGAATGTGAATCAAGGGTAGTGAGTTGTGTGCGAGCTTAAATTCTTATGACTCTGGAATGCAATGAGCAAAAGGTGTCTACATTTTAGTGTGCCAGAAGTTGCTAGAGGTAGTGAGCCAAAGGTTGCGGATGGCAAGGAGTGGCAATGGTGGATTTCTCCTGTTGCTTTGAGATAGTGAATCTCTTTATAGCAGTCTTCTTGTAGTTGGATGCTTCTAGATTAAACTGTGTGGTATTATTTTTGCTCAATGTTTCGGATCACACTACATGATCCATCATCAGGAGCAAAGAAAGCGTGAGAGGAGAAATAGAATGAATAGTTTGCAGACCAAGTAGGTTAAATAGGAAGGGGTAAGAGAAGTGGCACGGGGACCTAGAGACCAACTAGGAAACAAAAACAAATAAGAACTCAATCTCATGCAAAAGGAAATACAAGGGGTTAGCCAATCCAACCATGTAATCAAAATTAAATGTAACTAAATAGAAACACTAAAAACTACAACCATCTTCAAACAAACATACTTGAAAAGGAGTGTATATATATGTATAATATATAGACAACATAAGTTAAAATAATAATTGAATATATATATATATATATATACTAAAACATATGTATGAGCCCTTGGAAGTGAGCCTATTTGATTTTGGTGTTGTTATTCATATATATGTGAGCTAATCCTCACCATGGATTTTGCCTTCTTGGGTTTTCCACATAAATTTGGTGTTCTTATGTGTTTGAATGTGTTTGCATTGATGCTTCATATGTTTACATTCTACTAATGCATAATAAGAGGTTGATGTTTGGAATTGCTTTGAGGATTTAATGTTTTAATACACAACTGATTTAGCCCCCCTCTCAGTTGTCCTGTGCATTCTAACAATTGGTATCGGAGCCAAGTTCCCTAAAGAAGCTTAACCGCTTGGGGTAGATCCAGATGGTGCATAGGAAAGGTATGGAGGTTCCAGTGTTTGATGGAACAAATTATGCTTTTTAGAAGACCAGGATGGAAAGCTTTCTTGTCTCACTAGGATATGGCATATGGAAGATAGCTAAAAAGGAGTATACTATACCTCCTAATGGTCCAAAAGATGAAGATGAGATTAAAGAATATGAAAACAATGGCAAGGCAAGGAGTTCTCTTCTGAATAGTCTCTCAGATTCTAAATTAGTGAAGGTGATGAGTTGTAAAACTACTCATGAGATCTGGAAGAAGCTAAAAAGTACCTATGAAGGAGATGATAAGGTCAAGCAAGCAAAGATGCAGATTTTGAAGACCAAGTTTGAAACCCTAAAGATGTCAGAAGATGAAAATATTTCAAGCTACATGCAGAGAGTGGATGAAGTTGTCAACTCCATCAATAGTCTTGGTGGAAAGCTAGAGGAAAGTGAAGTGGTAAAGAAGGTACTAAGAACTCTTCCTAAATCTTATAGTGCTAAAGTTTCTGCTATTGAAGAAACTCAAGATTTGGATAAGTATACTAGGGATCAGATGTTTGGTACTCTAACTACTTTTGAGATAAGAGAATTTGGTCAAGATGATGTAAGAAAATAAACTACTTTTAAGGCTAGAAAGACATAAAAGAATGTTAAATCAGATCATGATGACTTTGATAAAGTGGAAGCAAATTTTGTGAGAAGATTGAAAAAGACTCTGGAAAATACAAAGGTAAGTTACCCTTCAAATGTTTCAGCTATAGAAAGATAGGTCATTATGCTTCAAAATGTCCAATCAAAGTTTCAAAAGACAAATACAAGGATAACAAAGGTAAATCATTCAAGAGAATTTATTATGTTAAAGAAGATGAGAGCATATCTGATGATGAGTCTGACTATCCAAATGATGAAAGTAATGAATGCTTGTTCATGGCTTTGAGTGATGGAACTAATTCTGAAAGGGGTATGAAGGAAACTGCTCCGGAAACAAAGCATAATATCACAGGAGCTCTAGTAACTACTTTTCATGCAAGAGAAGAGGAGAACCTCTAGTTAAATGATAGTCAGTGTTCAAATGATATGATAGGTGATAAGAATAAGTTTGTGAAGCTTAATAAGTTTGATTGATGCAGGAGCATCCCTGGTTCAAGAGCAATCTTGCATCAACCAAAAACATTTGCATTTCTATTTGTTCGTAGTTCAGTTTGTTTCTTTCATTTTCCAATTCAGTTCAGGCAGTTTAGTCAGAAGCAGTTTTTGCATTTTGGTCTGCATTCTACCGTAGTTGCATCTTAGACCTTGCAGAGTTGGAATTAGCATCTAATCATGTTCATCTACATCATATCAAGAATTCAGATAATTTGGATTAAGTACCGAAAAGATATCGCTATTAGAAGATCGATTATTTTCTCAGAATAGAGCATCCTGACAGTCCCAGATAATTAGCTAAAGGAGAAGACCTACGGAGCATTTCTTGACTTGAGGAGCCTAATGACACATCATTCAATAATGTTTGGTTTGTGGCTGGCCTTTCCCAAGATCCACATATCATTCCATTCATTTGTGGAGGAATTCTTCATGATTAGGTCTAACCTATCCGTGTACACACGTTACAGTTCTTCATTAGAATTTGTGATCTTCCTTGGCCAAAGTGGAGGAATCTATGGTTACAGAGATGATATATAATGATGTAATAGATGCCTAGGAAAGTAGTTCATGTTGGCAAGAGACATAGTATAGATTCATGAGTGTTGTCATTGATTGCAACAAAGTTCATCCCACCCATCCACAGGACATTGTGTGCCTATACCGGAAGTCAGATTGAAGAGTGTTGTGGTCCGGTAAGCAAGAACAGAGCATGTGGCAAGGTCTGACAGTCAGGTCTGGATCTCTCAGAGGAAGTATCTTAGTAAAGTACGAACTTGGGGAAATCAAGAGGTGTACCTTGACTGATACATTCCAGAGATTGAGCCTCTGGTGATGAAAGAGTGAAGAGATATGAGCACCTAAGTGTTGGGTTCCTATTTGGTAGAATTGACAGAGGAAGAACTAACCAGTAGAGCATCAGACCTTAATCTGGATGAGTTATTGATGGTGATCAAGTTTCTTAAGGTATCATTCATGATTGGCCGACATGATTGATGACTTCTATAAGAATCTCTTTGATACGCATCACTTGATAAGTAAGGATTCAGCTGACAGATCAGAGTTTGGGAAAATATTGACTATTCTGGATGCCAACTAGAAAGATGTTGAAATCATTGGTGTGGATATATATACCAGATGGATTTGGATGTGAAGGTGTGTGTGGTGTGTTGTGTTGTGTGAATAAAAGCAGAAGAGCAGAGTGAAGACAGTAAGGTAGGTCTGGTATGTGACAGGATAGCAGCACCAAAGAAGAGGAAGAATGAAGTGCAATAGATCAGTGTACTGAACCTAACTTGAACTGAACTTTAGCATATGTGGATGCCTCTCATCAGTTCAAGTATCTTGTTACTCTCTTTATAACTTGTAGACAGTGAGTCTCTTGTAGGCAGTGAGCCTCTTGTGAGCAGTATGCTCAGGCAGTGAGCCCTAATTGGCAAGTGCCATTTTGTACAATCTTATTCTTTTAACAGAGAATACAATCTTGGGTTAATCACCCCGTTGTTTTTCCCTTAATAGGGTTTTCCACGTCAAAATCATTATGTCATGTGTATTGATGTTATTTTTGTTTTCATGGGTATGTTTTCTTATATGATTTGATGCTACACTAATTGATTAGAAAGTTAAAGTAATTAAGATAACTGATTCACCCCCCCCCCCACTCTTAGTTATCAACAATTGGTATCAGAGCTAAGTTCCTCCAAACAGAGCCTAACAGCTTGAGGAAGATCTAGGAATTCAAACGAATGTGTATGGTATGAGGGAACAACTTCAGTCTGCCCTAGATGATCTTGAGCAATCTAACTCTGAAGTTAATGAATTGAAGGATAGACTCAAATAGGCTGATGACTTCATAAATGAACTAAAAGGCAAACTGAGTATCTCTATGAAAAAGAGAAAGGATCTACTTCAGCAATTGGCAAGTCAAGGTGAAACCAATGATACAAATGAAGATCTGAAGGAGAAAACCAAGTTATGTGAAAAGTTATCAAAAGAGGTCATTATGGTAAGACATGAAATGGAATCAGGAGTTATGAAATTCACCCAAGAAATTGAAGAGAAAAGAAAAACTGAAGATGATCTAAGACAATCTCTCAAGGAGAAATCAGAAGACTGCCACAAAATGGATAGAATAATCAGGCATCTAGAATCTTGTCTTGAAGAAGCTAGAGATAATGAAGAACAATTTGAGAATCAGATTGACACTCTTAAAAGGGATCTTCAAACAGCAAATGAATACAAAGAGAAATTCAAGATAAGCTCTGCTCAACTTGAAATTCTTCTTCAAAGCTAGAAGAGGGTAGATGACAAACAAGGCTTGGGGTAAGAGAAAGGTGAAAGCTCTGGATCCAGTCAGAAGAACTTTGGATCAGGAAATCCAAGGAATAGACCTAGAAAACCTCCGGTAAGGCAACCAAATGCTCAAAGATATCCATCTTTCAATGGATACTGCCACAACTACAATAACTTTGGTCATAAAGCAAATCAGTGCATAAGAAGAATGAATTAGACTAATTCATCCTTCTCCGGACAATGTTTCAATTGCAAAAGGTATGGTACAAATCTCATGAGTGTAGAAATATACAAATGAACAATTCATTCAATAGAAGATGCTTTGCATGCAATAGAATGGGACATATGGCTAATCAGTGTAGATCAAGAGGATATCAACCAAATATGCAAAGAAATGTTGTTTTCTATAATTACAATAGATCCGATCATATTGCCAAATTCTGTAGAAGTAAGAATCAGAACAATAAGGGTCTGGTACATCATAATCAAAACCAAGACAAAGGAAAAGGAAAAGTGAATGCGGATGAAATTCAAAAGGAGATGAACAAGATTTGGGTGAAGAGGAGTACAAAAAATGTTGAGGATGGATCCGCACCAAAATCTGGTGCTGACATTCCTTCCGAAAACTAAATAGATGAGCTCTGGCTCAGGGGGAGTCACAAAAGAAAATATTTTCCCCCAGCCAGTCAATTAGTGCCTGAATTGGCACATGGAAGGTTGCGGACTAAAAGGGCTCTCAGAGAAACATCTAAATAACCCTTGGGAAAGATATGAAAGATCCGCAAGGAATTTGAAGAGGTTAATCATCTGAGATTAATCTAGTTTAATAGTCATCTGGTAAGAATAGGATTTTCATAGATAGATCCGGTATGATTCAAATTCGAAGTATCTTGATCTGCGGGTAGATCAAATGTTTGGGGAAAGGAGGATAGATTGTCACTAATCATCAAGAAAAACTCTATGTATATCTCAGTGATCCGGAAAAGAACTTTCTCAGAATAAGGAGAACAAGGCAACCAGAATGACTTAAGTTACACATTTATTGCAATATGGAATTAGGGTTTGCTCAGAGATAAAAGGTTTCATTTGCTCGTCATTTGCACATTTGCATTAGTGAAAAAGATAAGAAGAGCTCTGCAAACAAGTTTGCTTCATTTCTCTCAAGGATCAACTACAGAATTCAAGTCAACTGGCGATCTTTTTGGCTCATTCCGTGAACCCTAAAAGCGTAAAAGGTATTTTCCGTTCTTGAAATCTCTCTCTGAATCTTTTGAAAGATGGCTACAACAAATGTTGTAAAGATCATTGATAGACCGCGTCTAAAATTCAAGCAACATCCATACAAATCCCTAGAAGTTGATCCCCTAGGCACCTTTTCTAGCATTCTGCATGGGGTTTTACATGTTGAAGACATTAGGGCATACATTCATGCCAATATTGAGGATTTCAAGGAATCTAAGTTGATGGATATATTTCACAAGCAGCTAATAGATGAATCATTTGAACTAAAACCTCAATACAAAGCCATCCAGGACAAGCATTTTGCACAATACATTCATTTCCCTATTTTGTAGAAGATGAATGGGTCCGGTATGTTTTGAGTAGATTGCATGACAACTTTATGTGGTTGAGGAGACCATTCAAGATAACAAATGATGCCATTAGGAAAGTTACCGGATTGTACTCATCCGGTGGGATACCTACTCTCAAGTTAGTCAAGAATCAGACAGTGAGTGAGGCAACAGGATCAAAATTTGATAAGAGAGCAATGACCATAGAAGATATCACTAATTTGGATATCAAGTTTGCCTCCATGATAATCAGTTACAAGATATATGATTCCAGCAGGGAAAATTTAGTACCCGGAACTGCAATTTACACTGCTTATCAAATGCTTAAAGAAACTGCTGACTATGATCTCTGTGAGCTCCTTCTAAACCAACTTTTGGAGAATCTGTAGAAGATAAAGAAGGATAAGAAGAACTCTTTCAAATACGGTGGCTTGATACTCTGTCTATTCTTTTACTACATGAATGAGCTACCTGGATCTAGTGGTTGGATGTGGCAAAATGACAGACCAGTAGCCATACAAATCAAGGATTATTTGCATGGGCTTGGTGATGTCAAGGCACAAAATAGAGCTCTGTGGGGTTACTTCAAAAACTTCCAAAGCTTGATGCAGGCCAGAGAAAGAATCCCCCAATCATTAGTTGAAAAGTATAAGGATACAGTATGCTTTATGGTAGAAACTGATCAGTGCCTAATGGAGGCTGTGGAGCCAAGGATAGTCTGGATCATGCCAATGGGGTATGAAGTAGATGAGAAAATTGTAGAACTACATGTTTAACACATGCTTAGTCAACCCAAGGATCCTAAGGCAGAAAGGTTTGGAAGCTTTGAAGAGTTGAGTGTAAAGATTCATGTGGAACTTAGACAACCGGAGATGAAGAGAAAAGTGAGAAAAGAAGTAGAAAATGTTGCCAAAAGGTATGGCATATCAAAAGAGGCTCTTGATGCAAATAGAGAGAAGATGGAAAGGGCAGAGAAAGAAAAGGAAGAGATAGAAAAAGAAGGTGCCCCGGTACAAACCCCCTCCCGGACCAGATCATCCAAAAGCTCTGCACTTGCCACTTCCAAGAGTCAAAAAGCCTCAAAACTGAAAGCTCAGAGATCCAGAAAAGGAGAAAAGAGAACCAAGAAAAAGGCAACAAGGTCTTATACAAGCCAAAAGGATGATGAAGAGATAGAATCAGATGAGGAAGTAAAGAAAATGAAGAAGAAAAAGAAAACATCCGGTGAACCCTCTATTAAAGAAGGGACAGAAGAGTTTGTTGAGAAGCCTACTCTATCCATTGATGATGTAGTCAAAGCAGTCACTATGGATGGGAATTTGCAACCAACAACAGAATTCTATGATGAGTATAATGATGCAGATAAAAAGACTTTGGAGGAAGCCACAGTTAAGTATTTGAACATATACAATAAAGCATTTATTAAAATCATCTCTCTAATTCCCAAAAGTTTAGAGAAAGAACTTGAAATGAGAAAGGAAAATGCCAAGGCAAAGGACTTCGAAATTAGAGAACAGATAGCCATTCAGTTCTATCCTTCAATTACTCTGAAACAAATGGATATGATCTTCAAAGATTGCAAGGATGAGTTCCAGAGTAAGGCTAGAATGAATTAGCTCATGCTTGGAAAAACTGACAAGGTGGCAAAAGAAACAGAAGATATCCTCTGGAATGCTTTTAAAAGATTCAATATTCATGTTATAGAGGACCTAGGTAATGAACCCTCTGTCGTGGATGAAGAAGAAGAATCTACTGTAAAAAATGGAGAAGAGGAAAAGGAGACAAGTGAAGAGAAAACTAAGGACTTAGATTCCTCTACTCTGGAAGAGGAAGTTCATGAACAAGCAAACATCTCTCCTCCGGTTTCCCTTGCAGACTCTGGATCTAAAGGAGAAGAAAGAATAAAGGAGAAAACTAGTCAAGGAGAAGAAGTACAAGAAAAAGAAAAAGGTCAAATAGAGAAAACCTCATATGACAGTGCTAAGGCTACAGAAGGGGAGAAAACTCTATCACCGGCAAGAGACACAGTAGAAGTAGTCAAAGATTTCTTAACCAAAGAGATGATGGAATTTGATGAACTAGAACTTCTTCAAGGACCGTTCAATTTTGACTCCCTCTCCCCGGTTCAAACCATGAAGCTAGCATCCTTTACTCAAGCAAAGGCAAAAGAAAAACTTCTGAAGTCTCACATGGAAGACTGCAAGCTCATAGAAACTGCATCTAGTGTATTGGAGAAGATCATGCCATCCTTCCAAAAGGATCCTTTGGCCTCCACGTCCAGTAATCTAAAGTCTCTTGTAAATTTTGTTCATTCACATTTTGATTCCTTAGAAAAGTCAGCAGAAGAAAAGGTCTGGAAGGATTTTTTGGAAAAGAGACTCTCTGAAATACAAGGTCTAATAAAAAATGATAGGAGAGTTATGGATATTGGAATAAAGATCTTAGAAAATGCTCTTAAAGATGGCGGAGATATCTATAAATTTTGTTTATCTTGGCCTAAAGTGACCATGGATATTGAGAAGAAAGTAAAAGAGCAAGAGGATAAACTATTAAGTTTATCTCAAAGTTTTGATCCTCTCTCCTCCTCCATAGTAAATCAAGAGTGTCAAGCTATTGTAGTCATAGATGAAATAAAGAAGCTTGAGAAGAAGAAGAAAAATAGAATAAACAAGTTAAGTGAACTTAGAGGGATCATTATCCCTAAGTTAAAGGCCATGCATGAGGCCCTAACTGATGCACAAGCCATAGTCCAGACCAATGATCCGACAGATCTTAAGAAGGCAAAAGATTTTGCATTCCTGTTGAGTGGTCACATCTTAATTTTGGACAGGATGAAGCAAAGTTGGGTGACAGAAGTTGTACAGTTGAAGAATACTTTTGCAGACATACTTAAGTATATGTAATTACAACTTGTATATATACTTATGTGGATATGAATAGACTATTTTTAGAAATTTTGGTGTGCGGACCCTACCCTTTGCCATTGATGTCAAAGGGGGAGTGAGGAGTAGTGAAAAATGTGGAATCTAGCTAAGGGGGAGCTCCAGTAAAGTGTACATTAGAACAGAGCATCAGCCAAGAGGGAGTATAGTGTGACACTTAGTCATTTTTCACTAAGTGTTGCCATCAATGCCAAAGAGGGAGATTATTGGCAAGAGACATAGTATAGCTTCATGAGTGTTGTCATTGATGGCAACAAAGTTCATCCCACCCATCCACAGGACATGGTGTGCCTATATCGGAAGTCGGATTGAAGAGTGTTGTGGTCCGGTAAGCAAGAACAGAGCATGTGGCAAGGTCCGACAATTAGGTCTGGATCTCTCAGAGGAAGTATCTTAGTAAAGTGCGGACTTGGGGAAATCAAGAGGTGTACCTTGACTGATACATTCTAGAGATTGAGCCTCCGGTGATGAAAGAGTGAAGAGATATGAGCACCTAAGTGTTGGGTTCCTATTTGGTAGAATTGACAGAGGAAGAACTAACTGGCAGAGCATCAGACCTTAATCTGGATGAGTTATTGATGGTGATCAAGTTTCTTAAGGTATCATTCATGATTGGCCAAAATGATTGACGACTTCTATAAGCCTCTCTTTGATACGCATCACTTGATAAGTAAGGATTCATCTGACAGATCAGAGTTGGGGAAAATATTGACTATTCTGGATGCTGACTAGAAAGGTGTTGAAATCATTGGTGCGGATATATATACCAAATGGATTTGGATGTGAAGGCGTGTGTGGTGTGTTGTGTTGTGAGAAAAAAGTAGAAGAGCAGAGTGAAGACAATAAGGTAGGTCCGGTATGTGACAGGACAATAGCACCAAAGAAGAGGAAGAATGAAGTGCAGTAGATTAGTGTACTGAGCCTAACTGGAACTGAACTTCAGCATATGTGGATGCCTCTCATCAGTTCAAGTATCTTGCTACTCTCTTTATAACTTGTAGAGTGTGAGTCTCTTGTAGGCAGTGAGCCTCTTGTGAGCAATATGCTCGGGCAGTGAGCCCTAATTGGCAAGTGCCATTTTGTACAATCTTATTCTTTTAACAGAGAATACAATCTTGGGTTAATCACCCCGTGGTTTTTCCCTTAACAGGGTTTTCCACGTCAAAATCATTGTGTCATATGTATTGATGTTATTTCTATTTTCATGGGTATGTTTGCTTATATGATTTGATGCTGCACTAATTGATCAAAAAGTTAAAGTAATTAAGATAACTAATTCACCCCCCCTCTCAGTTATCAACAGTTCATGTGATAGAGATAATTGATAGTTTAGATTTTGCACGAAGGATCTTCAAAGCTATATCTTGTGCATACTCTGATATTCTGTAATCAGGCCTGGGAGCTGAATTGTAAGCCCGCATACTGCCAGCCCATTTGTATTTGAATTCTATGATATACTGAATGACTAAATCTATATTTTCTTTATATCCTTGAGTTGTTTTCGTTGTGTTTACTCTTGCTGCATGGTCTACACAGTTCATTCTGTGAACCCTCCTATTGTGACTGTACCAAGTGGTATCAGAGTGAAAGTTCAAATCTTTGGGAGAGAATTGAGTAAGATCTCACTATGGACAGATCACTGAATTGAGGTAGGTTACTTGTGTCGTAACCGATTGCCGATTGTGAGGCAATTGTCACCTTGTAGCCCGATCGCTAAACTTGAGGCAGTTTGCACTTGATCCTAGGAAGATGTCATCGAAGAGAGTTGTCGCTATTGGGATAATGGCTAGTTGGATGGATGAGATTATGGAAATGATGAAAATAATGAGAATTCGATTGGATGTTGTTGAGGAAGATAGGCGAAGAGGATTGACACCTAGACCTAATGTTGAAAGTGATGATGAAGAGGAATTTCAATATGTTGAACAAATTGGTGAAACCCTAGGAGGTGATGAAGAAGAAGAATAAGATCACGTAAAGATGTTGCAAGCTATTTCAAAGATTAGAAAGAGACCTAGAGTAGATGTACCTAATTATACTGGCAATTTGAACCCTGAAGAGTTGATTGACTGGATAAATGACATGGAAGAATACTTTGAATATGAGGAAGTTGAAGATTTGGAGAAGGTGAAATTTGCAAAGACAAAGTTGAAAGGACATGCTACTATATGGTGGAAAGAAGTTTAGTTGGATAGAAATAGAAGGGGGAAAGAAAAGATTACAAAATGGGATAGAATGGTGACAAAATTGAAGAATCAGTTTATACCTGTTGACTATGAGTTGGAACTGTTGAAGAGATTGCAATACCTGAGACAAAAGGAGAAATCTATAAAGGAGTATACTAAAGAATTTCATAAGATGATCATAACGACAAGACATAGTGAAGCAAGCAATGAGAAAGTGGCTAGATACATCAATGGACTGAAATTGAACATTCAAGAAGAACTAATCTTGGTAAGGATGACATCTTTGGAGGAAGCATACCAATTTGCCCTGAAAGTTGAAGAGAAGCTAAATAAGAGGCATGATCAGAGACAGAGAGGAAGAGGAGGTAAATTTCAGAGAGGTAGAACATTTTCTGGAGGAGACAGATCACATCTAGAGTAGAACAAGCCTAATAGCCCATTCAAGAAGGAGGATAGAGATAGCAATGCCTACCAGAGAAATGATAGAAATTTTCATCATAGAGGTAACTACAATTCATATCGGAATGAAGGATATAGAAGAGAAGGAAGAGGATTTGATAAGAGAACATTCAGAGGAACTTGTTTCAAGTGTAGAGGTGAAGGACATAGAGCATTTGAATGTAATCAGGGAAGTACAAGCAAAAGAATAGAGAATAGTGGGAGAGCATCCTATGTGGAAGAAGAACCCGTTGGATCACCAACTTCAATTTGAAAACCTGAGAAAGGAGAATCACTTGTGATGAGGAGAGAACTATTTCAAGCAGAGACAAATGAGGAAACACCATAGAGGAAAAGTTTGTTCAGAACCAGATGCAAATTAGGAGGTAAGTGTTGCAAAGTTGTAATTGATAGTGGTAGCTCAGATAATCTAGTTTCAGAGGAGATGGTGACTAAGCTGAAGTTGGAAAGACTGAAACACCCTAAGCCCTATCATATAGCATGGATTTAGGATGATCATAAGGTACTAGTGAGTGAACAATGTTTGGTGAAATTTCATATTGGATCTTATCATGATGAAGTCTTATGTGGTGTTATGCCTATGGATGTTTGTCATATCGTATTGGGTAGACCTTGGCAGTTTGATAGAAAAGCTATACATGATGGGAGAAAGAATACATACACTATAACATCGAATGGAAAGAGAATTACTTTGATTCCTTTAGAAGATGATCCTAAGAGTGAAGTATGTGGGAATGCTAGAATCTGTTTGGTAGATGGAAGAAAATTTATGGATGGTTTGAGACACGAGAATATGTGTTATGCTTTGATTCCTAAGAATCCTGAAACATTGAAGAAGGAAACTAAAGAATCACAACCGGAGGAGATAAAGAGTTGCTGACAGAGTATGGAGACATCATATTAGATAATGTACTGGAAGGATTATCACCAATCAGGAGTATCAGTCATCAGATGGATCTTATACCTAGAGCAAGTTTGCCTAACAAAGCAGCACATAGAATGACACCGGTAGAGAATGAAGAATTGAATAGGAAGATACAAGAATTGTTTAGGAAAGGTTTGATCAGAGAAAGTTTGAGTCCTTGTGCAGTACCTGTAGTGTTATCATCAAAGAAAAATGGAGAATGGAGAATGTGTACTGACTCTAGAGCACTAAATAAGATCACAGTTAAGTATAGATTTCCTTTACCTAGGATGGATGATATCATGGAATGTTTGAGTGGAGCAAGATATTTCACAAAGATAGATTTGAAGAGTGGATACCATCATATCAAAATCAGAGAGGGAGATAAATGGAAGACTTCTTTCAAGACAAATGAAGGATTGTATGAGTGGTTAGTGATGCCTTTTGGATTGACAAATGCGCCTAGTACTTTCATGAGGTTGATGAATGAAGTCTTGAAGAGATTCTTGGATAAATTTGTTATTGTATATTTGGATGACATTCTGATTTTTAGTAAGACAAAAGAAGAAGATTTGCAGCACCTGACACAAGTATTGCAGAGACGAAGAGAAGAGAAATTGATGATAAACATCAAGAAGTGTAGTTTCATGAAGGAAGAATTGGTATATTTGGGATTTGTGATTTATGCGGAAGGATTGAAGATGGACCCTGAGAAAGTAAGAGCAATTATTGAATGGCCTACATCGGAGAGCATTGGAGAAGTCAGATCATTTCATGGATTAGCTAGTTTCTATCGGAAGTTCATCAAAAATTTTAGTTCAGTTTGTAACCCTATGACATAGGCAATGAGAGGTGACAGAAAAGATTTCAAGTGGACATCAGGAGCAAATAAAAGTTTTGAGTTGTTGAAGTTGAGTTGTTGAAGCAGAAAGTGACAGAGCAACCTATTTTGGCATTACCAAATTTCAATAAGGTATTTCAAGTTGATTGTGATGCAAGTGGAAATGCAATCAGAGCAGTGTTAAGTCAAGAAGGTAGACTTGTAGCATATTTTAGTGAGAAGTTGAATGATGCAAGGAGAAGATATTTAGTTTATGATCAAGAGTTCTATGCCATAATTCAAGCCTTGAAGAAGTGGAGACATTATTTGTTTCCTAAGGAGTTTGTGTTGTATACAGATCATCAAGCTTTGTAGTATTTGAACAGTCAAGGTAAGTTGGATCAGAGACATATGACATGGGTAGAGTTCATGCAGAGTTATACTTTTGTGTTGAAGCATAGGAGTGGTAAATCAAACAAAGTTGTTGATGCCTTGAGCAGGAGAAGAAACTTGTTGACAGAGATGAGAATAGAAGTAATGGGATTCGATGAATTGAAGAACGTGTATAAGGGAGACACAGATTTTGTAGATCCTTGGAAAGCATGTAGGGAACCTATTGTGACAGATAGGAGTAAGTAGTTGGATTATTTCATTCAGGAAGATATGTTGTTCAGGGGAAGTCAGTTATGCATACCTAGAAGTTCAATGAGAGATAATTTGATCAAGGAGAAACATAGTGGAGGATTAGTAGGACATTTTGGCATTGATAAGACAGTGGCTTTGGTAAGTGAAAACTACTTTTGGCCTCAAATACATAAGGATGTTAGGAAATTTGTGCAGAGTTGTAGAGTTTGTCAAGTTGCAAAAGGGAGTAGTCAGAACACTGGATTGTATAAACCTTTGACAGTACCAAAGAGACCTTGGGAAGACATAAGTATGGATTTTGTAATGGGATTGCCTAAAACACAGAGAGGACATGATTCAATATTTGTAGTGGTGGACAAATTTTCAAAGATGGCTCATTTCATACCTTGTAAAAAGATAATTGATGTAGTGTATGTAGTAGACCTATTTTTCAAGGAGATTGTGAGATTGCATGGATTACCTAAGAGCATAATTTCAGATAGAGACACCAGATTCCTTGGATACTTTTGGAAAACACTTTGGAAGAAGATGAAGACAGATTTGAAGTTCAGTTCAGCATTTTACCCCTTAGACAGATGAACAGACAAAGGTAGTGAACAGGAGTTTGGGAAACTTGTTGAGATGTTTGGTTGGAGAGAAGGCAGGAAGTTGGGATTTGATTCTTTTACAAGTAGAGTTTGCATACAATAATTCAATGAATAGGAGTACTAGAAGAACACCTTTTGAGATTATTATAGGAGCAAACCCTAGAGGAGTGGCAAAATTAAGAGATGTTAGTTTGAAAGAAAAGAGAAGTGCAGAAGCAAAAGAATTTGTAGAGCATATGAAGATAGTGCATAATTAGGTGAAGAAGCATTTGGAGGATACGAACAAAAAGTATAAGGAGCAAGCAGATGAGAAGAGAAGACACAAGGAATTTGTAGTTGGGGATGAAGTAATGGTATATTTGAGAAAAGAAAAATTTCTAGTTGGGACATATAACAAGTTGAAGATGAAGTTTGGACCTTGTAGAATAGTCAAAAAATTTGATTCAGGAAATGCATATGAAGTGGAATTCCCAGAGACATTGGGCATATCACCTATTTTCAATATTGCAGACCTATACCAGTATCATGAAGCAAAGTTCAGTAACAGCATGACAGAAGACTTAAAGAAGTAGTTACCACAACAAGCACCGGAGTAGATAGAAGACATTTTGGACAGGAGAGTTAGACGCAGCACCAAAGGAAGACAATACAAAGAATATCTTGTGAAGTGGAAAGGAAGATTGGAAGAAGATTGATCATGGATTTCTCAGGTTGAGGTGGACCGTCTTGGTTCTCCCCTAGCCCCAGCAAAGTGAGGGACTCACTTTTTCAATAACCTCGGATGTCTAATGCAGGAGTATCCATGGTTTAAGAGCAATCTTGCATCAACCAAAAATATTTTCATTTTAGTTTGTTTGCAGTTCAATTTGTTTCTTTCATTTTCCAGTTTAGTTTAGGTAGTTCAGTCAGAAGCAGTTTCTGCATTTTGGTCCACATTCTACCGCAGTTGCATCTCAGACCTTGCGAAGCTGGAATTAGCATCTAGACATGTTCATCTACATCATATCAAGAATTTAGAGCATTTGGATTAAGTACCAAAAAGATATCGCTATCAGAAGATTGATTGTTTCTCATAATAGAGCATCCCGATAGTCCCAGATAATCAACTAAAGGAGAGGACCTGCGCAGCATTTCTTGACTCGAGGAGCCTAATGACACATCATTCAATAACGTTTGGTTAATGGCCGACCTTCCCCGAGATCCGCATATCATTCCATTCATTTGTGGAGGAATTCTTCATGATTAGGTCTGACCTATCCGTGTACACACGTTACAGTTCTTCATTAGAGTTTGTGATCTTCCTTGGCTGACGTGAAGGAATCTATGGTTTCGAAGATGATATATAATGATGTAATAGATGCCTAGGAAAGTAGTTCATGTGATAGAGATAATTGATAGTTTATATTTTGTGTGAAGGAGCTTCAAAGCTATATCTTGTGCATACTCTGATATTTTGTAATAAGGCCTGGGAACCGAATTGTAAGCCCACATGTTGCCGGCCCATTTTTATTTAAATTCTATGATATATTGAATGACTAAATTTGTATTTGATTTATACCCTTGAGTTGTTTCTGTTGTGTTTACTCTTGTTGCATGGTTTGGACAATTCATTCTGTGAACCCTCCTACCATGACTGCTTTATTAAGTTTACAGATGATGCATCCGCCAAGATACGTGGAAAGAGTTCAATCAGTTTTGATGGAAAGCATATTATAGATTATGTTCTCTATGTCAAGGGTCTCTAGCATAATCTTCTAAGTGTAGGACAAATGTGTAGCAATGGATATGACCGTGTATTTTAAGATGGTGGTTGTGAAATCAAAAAAGAATAATCTAGAACTTTGGTTGCCACAGGAACAAGGACAAAAGGAAATGTATATCAGCTCAAAGGTGCTAATGGTATGTGCTTCATGACTCAGGTTAATGAAAGTTGGTTATGGCATAAAATAATGTGTCACATCAATTTTGACAGACTAGTGAAGATTATCTCTACTCAAGCTGTGAGGGATTTGCTAAGAATTACAAAGCCTATCAATGCAACCTGCAAGGAATGTCAGATTAGGAGGAAAACAAGGAAGAATTTCAAGATCAAAGAGTATTCTACCATTGGACCTCTAGAGTTGGTGCATACAGATTTGTGTGGACCTACAAGAGTAGGAAGCTTTCAAGGTGACCGTTATTTCATGTTGTTGATTGATGATTACTCTAGAATGTCTTGGGTAACTTTTCTCAAAGAAAATTTAGAAGCTCTAGATAGGTTTAAAGTATTCAAGGTTATGGTTGAAAATGAAATTGATTTGAAAATCAAGTGTTTGAGGTCTGACAGAGGTGGTGAGTTCACCTCCAATGAGTTTAACTACTTTTGTGAAGATCATGGAATAAAGAGGCATTTGTCAGCCCCTAGGACTCCTCAGCAAAATGGAGTGGTGGACAGAAAGAACATGACAGTTCAAGAAGCAGCAAGGACAATGTTAAAAGAAGCAAATTTACTAGATATCATGCATGTAGTTTGCCTTGTGGCTAGATTTCAAGCATATCCTAGAGAGTCGCATGTTTCAACAATAAAGAGGATATTCAGGTATTTGAAAGGCACTCTGGAGTTTGGCCTATGGTATCCCATGGATATTGATTTCTCCTTGAGTGCATATACAGATGCAAATTGGGTGAGATGTACAAAATGATAGAAGAAGTAAAAGTGGTGGTGCTCTCTTTATGGGAAGTAGACTTGTCTCATGGTTAAGTAAGAAGCAGGACTCAGTGTCAATATCTACTATAGAGGCAGAGTACATTGCAGCAGTATCTTGTTGTACACATGTGTTATGGATGAAGTAGACATTGAAGGATATCAAAGTGTCATATGATGAACCTATTCCTATCTTATGTGATAATACAAGCGCTATCAACATTTCAAAGAATCTGGTAATGTATTTAAAGACAAAGCATATTTCAATCTGATATCACTTCCTAAGAGAGAAGGTTGCAAAGAATGAGGTGAAATTGGAGTATGTGCCTACCAAGGATCAAGTAGCAGACATCTTTACAAAGGCTCTTTCTAAGGATACTTTTGAGTATCTCTCGCAGAAGTTAGGGGTTGTTGCCCCTCCTTTTAACTAGATGCATAAGTGTGTGCATCTATCCAGGAAGCATTTCAATATACATTTTTGGTTCTAGACTGATGTTGAAGGCTACCCCTCAGGGGGAGTAGGTAGTGATACTATTGATTGGTGTAGTCAAATGGAGCATACTTTATGACCTTAAGGGGGAGAGTACAGAAAAGTGAGAGCGGTGGAAATAGAGCACGTACTTGTTGGTGTTGTAGTTATTGCCCTTTGCCACTCATGTCAAAGGGGGAGAGAGTTAGAGTGGCTGAAAAAACATAATACAGGAAACTATGTGAAGAGTAAGGGTTACTCCAGTCAGAGGAGTAGTACTGAGTTGTTGATTGCTTGCTTTAGGTCTTGATGGTTTTTCAAAAAGTTGGTGTTGCCATCAATGATGAAGGGGGAGATCATTGGAAACTTGTTGGTTTCGTCATTGATGTCAACCTCCAGCAAATGGTTCACTTGGTTTCCAAGTGCTTTTGAGAAAATTTGATAAAAAGGTGTGCAGTGTGATAGAGGTGCTCTTAGTGTTATGCTCCACATTTCTTCCTAGTTGAAGATATGCTTGTGCGATTTGGAAGTGTTGATAAGAGGTGTTTAGAGGTGTTATATCTAGAGTTTTAGGTTCTAGATCATGTGGAAGTGAAAGATGTGTGTTACAGAGTGTTTGCTTGTGTAGAAGATTGTCTAGGAGAAATGAGATTGCTCTGCATTTCTCCGCATTAAGATTCCTTGTCCTGCAGATCTAGGCATGTGATTATACAATCTACATCTACTTCCCTTGAAGTATCTAGTGATGGGTTTCTCCGCAAGTTTAGTTATTTTTGTTGGTGTTTAGAGGTAGTGGATCCTAATGTGCAAATTGTAGACATTCTTTGTTTCAGGAGGTTGTGGAAGTATTGCAAGAGATTCTAATGATGTTGAATGTTATGGAAAGGTGTGTGGATGTTATAGAGTGGTTCTTTATGGTCCACATGATGTTTTTGGACTTGGAGAAGCATGGATGTGGTCATTAGCTCAGGTTTGGCCAACCTGGCTTACTAGCGCCACTTGCAAAGGTACCTCATGGATTGTGGATGTGATGAGCAACTTGGTGATACAGATTTCAGTCCTAGTTAACCCTTGATGTGATCCAATTTCACTTATTTCCATCATGGAAGTGTTTAGTGCCGACCTAATTGGTGTTACATATTTGAGGTGCACACACTTCATTAGGACCGGCCTAATTGAGATAGGTCTTGGTTGTAGATGGTAAAAATGCAATATGAAGTAGAGTGGAGTAAGGTAGAGAAGAGGATATGAATGTGAATCAAGGGTAGTGAGTTGTGTGCAAGCTTAAAAGCTTATGACTCTGAAATGTAGTGAGCTAAAGGTGTTTACATTTTAGTGTGCCAAAGTTGTTGGAGGCAGTGAGCCAAAGGTTGCGGATGCAAGGAGTGGCAGTGGTGGATTTCTCCTATTGCTTTGAGATAGTGAATCTCTCTGTAGCAATCTTCTTACTTCTTCTCTCTTTTGGGCAATGAGACTTTCTTTTGGCAGTGAGCCTTTCTTCTGGGCAGTGAGCCTATTTGATTTCGGTGTTGTTATTCATATATATGTGTCACCATGGTTTTTCCCTTCTTAGTTTTTACACAAAAATTTTGTACTTGTGTGTTTGAATGTGTTTGCATTGATGCTTTATATGTTTACATTTTACTAATGCATAATAAGAGGTTGATGTTTGGAATTGCTTTGAGGATTTAATGTTTTAATACACAACTGATTCACCCCCCTCTTAGTTGTCCTATGCATTCTAACAATAACCAACTTAGTAAATTCCCACCAAGTGAATAATTCACCATGTTCACCATCCTACATGCCCAAGTCATAGTGATGCCACCATTCATCGAGATATCCTCAAGATGAAGTGAAGAAAAACCAATTTTTTTTTCCAAATTAGACATGGCTTGCATCCTAAAATACACTTCTAAAATATGTAGGCATACTTCGACATAGCATCTATGACAATGTAACTCCCACATCCTCAAATATAGTACTCCAAAATGGAGTGGCCAACTCATGCAAGTCCCATCCATCATAACAAGATTCTATTCCTCAATCATAGCGTCTAGAATCAGGAAAGTGTCATAAATGAGTCCAAAGTCAAAAATAACCACCACCATTGTGCTCCACCTCCTCCATGAATGCATATGACAACTAATGCCAATAATCTATGGAATCCAAATTACAAATTAATTCTTCCAATTACACCCTAGGTGTCTAACAACACTTTCTAAGAGTGTTGGAAACACATAAAATATACATAGGATTTGTACAGTAAATGGCACATTAACCCTAACAAATTCATTTTGGTAGGATTGATGCTTTGATACTAATATTGTAACCCTAAATATGAAAATGTTGAGTACAAACAATACACAAATATGGGCCACAATATAGAACTGGAATATAAACCTGCAAATATTTTTCCTTATGAGAGTACCTGTAATATAACATAAATAAAATTTGTTCTAGTATTACAAATACATAGAACAATTCAATCTCTTCAATGAGCCACCCTTGTTTGGAGAAGCCACTAAATCCTCCCTTACAATTCCAAGGGAAACCTTCATTCCAAAAAAAGACCCTTTAGAAATGATTATAAAACTTCTTATAATGGGCAAGGATAGGAAATAGAAGATGAAGTCAGCTAGCAGTAATTTTATTTGACTAGCCAATCACCCTCAATCTAAGAACTTACTGATTAATCATCCTCAATCTATTTATTTGATATTGTGAAATAAATCCTAACTATACTTCTAACTAGGTGCTAACTATCCTTTATTTTAGGAACTCCTAACTATGTGCTAATTATCTCTTTATTTTAGGAATTCAATCTATTTATTTAACTATGTGCACAAATCCTAATTAAACTTTTATTTTAATACAAAGTGTAATTGATTGTAGGGAGATGATGTTGATTCATTTTTATTGACTTTGACTTTAACTATTAGTTCAATATACTGAATCTAAGTGCATAAAACATATATTTATAAGTATTTACAAGGTTTTTCATGGGATAGATAAATAAAAAGCATACCAAAGTTTCTATACTAAAAAATATTTTTCTTGCAATCAAAGCAAGCTCAAAATACAAAATTGCTCTAAAATACATCATCTAAAAAAAGGAAATCTTGAACTAGAACTTAACTAAATATACCACATCCTAATATAAACCTTCTAGAAGGTCATCTAAGAATTGTGATCCTCCAATAATAATAATAAATAAAAATAGCTAATATGATGTGTGAACAACCCCTCCTGTGATTGTGATGTGCCTCCTTTGTTATGATCATGATAGACCCTTGAAAGAAACTTGAAACCTCTAAGATTATTAACAAATTACCAAACAGTCTTGGTGACTTGAATCTAATATCTAATTGAGAATGCACTCATAAAACCTCTTTATCTCTGAAACCTTACATATCCCAGTGTTATGTAACCCTAAACTCCTTTAGATATAATCCTTGACAATCTATCCTTCGTACTTAACAAAACCTCCACATGATCTCCTTTAGCAAAAAACAAACCATCAATCTTGAAGTACCTTGAGTGAAGAGTGAAGGGAATGACATCCTCTCAATGTTGAACCAACTCGCTAAATATTTCCCTTGTGATGACTAAAACTCCATTAAGAATAGTTGAAGATCTATTGTTATCCTTTGTAAATAGCAACCAAGCAATGAATAACTTGTGATAAAACTCCAAAAGTTCCTAAAAATCAATGTTTTACTCCCTCAAAATTGATGAATATATTTGCACTAGCCAAATTTAGCACTTTATTTGGCTCCATAATCTCCCTTAAAACATGCTCTATGATGCATCATAATGTGCATCATATAGTTGGTCAAGATTACTAGTCAGTAATGTAACTCCCCTATAATCATGCTCTTACATGTCATAATATATTTTAAACTACTATCTTTGCCATAGATGCTCTTACACATCCTTCATGACAAGATATTCTCTTACACACCATTATACACATCATAATAAAGCATACACATGGCACAATGGCCAAGCCATAAGTGGGATACCCTTTTCTACATGGGCTCACAAATAATAAATAAATATATATTAATTAATTAATTTTGAACATTGGAACTACAAGGTACAAGTCACACCCATCACAACAAAAACTTGCTCAATTTGAGATTAGGACTAAATCCAACTTAGATTTGCTATATATTTAGAAAATTTCTATTATTGGAATTAACAAGGCAAGTATGATTACTAGTAACTTTTTCACGAAACCTAAAAGCAACTAGCATGTGTTTGAAGTCTTCACTTGCCTATTTATATGATAGCCTTGCTATAGTTCAAGATACATTGAAGAAATGATTGTTTTTCCCCTTACTCCTTAGCATTATGTGAGCAAGGAGAATGAAGAAATAGTCTTATAAAGTTAGAAGATTCTAGCCTTTTGTTAGCTCGATCAAAACTATGAGTGGTCCCCTCAAGTCTTTGCTTGTGTGACATCATAGTTCCCTTTTTCTCTCACCCATCTATCTCATTTGAGATATATGTTTATCTTATTCTCATTATAATGATCAAGGCCATCTCAAAGAACTAGTGCACAAATGAGGATGATGGCTAGCACTCCTTAGGTCCATACCATTTTCTATAAGTAGCTAATCAATCCTCACGCTAGATAACATAACCCAATCATCTATCGTCCCCATTTAAAAGTCTGTCAACTCCACCAATAACCATTTAGGGTTGCTAGTAATCTTTGAAAAAAGATGCCCACTCTTTAGGTGTCGCCTAGGTTTCTTGCCTCAACAACAATCTTAACACCCTTGGATAACTTGAACAAGAAGAATTCAACAAAGGTTGACTATCATAAGGGAGATCATTTTTGCCATGTGAGGTGTTATTGGTCACTCATTTGCTTTGGTCACCATGGGCATTTCCCTTTTGTTTGGCTTCCCTTCCACTTCATTATGTGGTGATTGTCTTCATAGGCTGGTACCCATGTCTATGTGAAAACACCTCCTCTAGCCCATGGCATCTCTTTGAAAACACCTTTAGACTAATTGAATCTTGCTCCCTCTATAGAGCGGACAAAAATAACAAAAATATAAAATTTAACATATTTTCTACCCAAGAAGAAAAGGAGTCTTCTCTTGAAGAAGCAACAGTTACACAATTTTATCTTGATGGTGCGACTTCAAGGCCAATGGATAATGTTTTGGTATTCCTATCTTTTATGCAAGATGCCCCTATGAGTTGCTATAATTGTAGTGTATTTTCCTAACACACTTCCTTCAAGTTATCCATGCTAAGATAGATGGATTCCTCGCATTCTTCTTAGTAGATTTCTTCAAACTTTGGATCCTTTTTGGGTTCCCTTTCTTCAAGTCCCAAATCATCCCCTGTGATATGCACAACTCAATGATTGAGTTGAGAATGTCATGCTATGATGTCCAAGGGAGCTTTTTGTTGGATCATGACATCTTGGTGTTTTTGAGGTCCCTTGTTTCTTGAATTCAATTAAGTCTTTAGCCTCTTTGAAGAGCTTCTAGCACTTTGTTATTAGTCTTGAGGATTCTCTTTGCTTGTAAACCTCTTATTTGCATGGGTCCTACCTCTTCATGTTGATTGGTCGCATAACTCTCGTCGTTCTTGTGGTGACTCAGCAGGCCAAAGCCTCACAATTTATTCATGTAGACACCTAAAAATGACCATGTATTCACCTTCATTTTCGACATAGTTCTAACACCACCTTTTATCCTAACATGTCTTCTAAATTAATTAAATAATTTTATTATTTAATTAATTTATCTCTTTCATTAATCATTTTTCCATTTTAAATAAATAAATTTTATTTATTTATTTAATTTACCATTTCCTCTTAAATTAATTAAAAATCCCATTTAGTTAATTAATTTATCATTTCTAACAACTACCTCTCCATAAATTAATTAAATAATTTTATTATTTAATTAATTTACCCTCGCAAATCCTTGTCCTCAACCACTTACCACAATTATTAAATAATTGGTCACAATTATTAAATGATTGAATCCAAAATTAAATTCACTTTTCATCTCCACCATCCATTATCACACTACATCTTTTAATCTCAACCGTTCACATAAAAGGATGCTCTACAAGATCCTTATCCATGTCCTATAATCCTCTCATCTAATCTTAGCCATCCATTTTATCTTTTAATCCTAGCCCTTCATCCATCATATCTAACCTCTGTAAATTGAGCCTCTCACATCATTATCACACAACACATCTTTCATATGCAAGTATATGTTGTCAAATTTTATATCATTATAATTTTCTTTCATTATAGCCATTACCATACCTAGGTTATGCTAGTTTTGTGAGCAATCCACAATGCATAATATATCCAAAGAACAAAGCTAGTAGAGCTAGGGTGCACTCTACTCTGTTCTATCAATTGTGAAGGTGTGATTAAAGGTGAAGGTATTGAGTTGTATTCCATTATCTTCCATTATTTACCTTAAATCATATTTCTGCATACATTTTTGGCATGCACGGTGGGACCCACATCCCTTTATTAATTTTTTTTGAAAGAAATTATGTAATTTTTTTGTTGTAGGTTACATATTCATGCCTCTAACTGTCATAGCATGTTCGAGCTTCTATTCGCCACACTTGTGCCTATAGGCGGCGTGCTTGTGCCTGAAGTCATCGCGCCTACATGCCCCATCTCAATGCCTTTGTTTGATTTTGACCTTTTTATGTTTATTGATCCCTAACAACTATTTTATTTTGGTTTTTTTGTAATATTTTCACTTATTCATGTTTCTAACCCTTAGATCTAACCTATTGATCAACTAATAATTAGTTTTGTATGGTTTTATCACACTTTTGTTGTAGGTTTTTAACATCATTTCCAGATCCGCACCTGTCCCTGCAAAAGCATGCTTTTGTTGTGTGTGATTTTGGTGTAGCTTGGTTCATCATCTTTGACAAATAGGAATCTATGGATCTACCTCTATCATTGGTTTTCTATTTTCTATCAAACCTGACTGTCTATTTCTGGCAGGTTCCAACTCACAGTTATGACTCAACTCTTGTGCTCCACAACCTTGCGCCTATGATCCAGATCATTGTGCCTGCGTCTTAGATATTCATGCATATGTCTCTACAAATCAGGGCCTAAGCCAGTTTCCAACACGCCTTCGTGCTCTGTCGATGCACCTTTGCCCTCTATTGGCGTGTCTTTTCTAGATAGGAAAATCAGGTATAACAGCCTAGTTTTCTGATTTGGTTTATCTTTGTTTTCGTGCTTTTGGTTGTACTTCCGCGCTTTTAACTAATTATCATTTTCATTTAACATTTTGGGGTTGTCTTAGAGCTAACACATTTGTGCATCTTGTTCATGTTTGTCAAAGATCAAATCTAAAACTACTAATCTATTTCTTGCAACTTCATTTAGTAGAAGACTTTGTTTTTCCACTAAATTAGGCACTAAAGTATATTAGTGGGTTAATGAACAATTGTTTTCCATGTCTTTGAAGTTGTGTGTAGGTGTATGCTCTCTCCTTGCACTTCATGTGATCTTGGAGATCAAAAAGCTCACATTTCTTCTTTTTGTTATCCCAAGATTTTCTTGTTTGTGTGTATGCTCTCTCCTCGCGCTTCATGTGATCTTGGAGATCAAAAGCACCAAGTATAATATTTCCCCTGGGAGTCTTGCCTTTAGAGACACACCCAATCTAAAGGGGATGACCTCAACCACGTGTTCTAGCAGGGTATATCAAAGGGGGGAGAGTGAAATTTATACCTCAACGATGGACCACAACTTGTCCAAATCCATCCCCGAGATCATCGATCTACTGAGAGTTGTGTTGATGACATTTGTGACACATTGCTTGGAACCATGTTCAAAGACTTGGGCCTCACTGTACCTTGTGTATTTCAAGGACTCCCCTAGAAGTTTGTATTAGCCTAGTTAAGACCTTTCAACCATCTTGTCTTGTGGTGCATCACTGCAGTAGGAGGAAAAGTGCTCACATGTACCTCCATGTGTTGAGATAGATCTCATTTTGGTAAAGGTTTATCCTCCAAGCTAAGGGGTGTATGGTGGTCCAAGACCATACATTCCCTAGCTATCCAATTGCATGGTAGATGGCATAGAGGGGATGGATGTCACCATTATCTAATTAGTGGAGATGAAAGTGACATCTGGTGAGTCCACAATATTTGACACACCTGCTTGAATAATTATAGGCTTGTTAATGTGTTTGGTGTGTTTTCTTTGTATAACACCAATATAAACCATTTTCAACTGCGAAGCAATTTGCACCAATCACCTTGATAAGTCACAAGTCAGACATTGTGTTTTTGTGCTTGTATATCTCTCACTAAATTCCAAAAACTTGTCTCAAAACACTAACACAAAAAAGACCCGCGCTTGTGATTGTAGTTCCGTGCTTTTGATCGTTGTTGTTGTGCTTGTGTTGTTTGTCGGCGCATTGGTGACTGTAACTCAGTGCCCTTGTAGGAACTTAGTCTTGGCTATCAAAATATGAGTTTCTAGCTTGTATATGTGACTATAGGCTCAAACAACGACCTGAAATAGACCTCTTTTCTAGCTCAGTTAGTCCATATTGCCATCCTATAATCCAATATTGCCTTTTTCATCCATAATCACCCATCATTACCATTCCCATCACCTTGAATTTGGACTTGTGAGTTCCCATCAATATTTTGGCCAACCAATTATCCTTTGGATCTAAATTTGGTCAATCCTACCCAATCATTCATTTTACCAACTAGTTCATCTATCCTTCAATCCATCTATCAACCAAATCCAAAATTTGAAAAATCTTAGTCTAGATCTTTTTATCATTTTCTCTTTGAGATCTTTGACTTAGGAGCCTTGACTACTCTTAAGTTAGTGGGTCTTCATCATATCTTATTTTTTTTTCTTGGGATCTTGTCTACCCCAAGTAGAAAGGTCATCAAAATTCCTCTTCTTTCTTAAGCATTTGTCAACCCTAAGTAATGAAAGGAATCTCATCCTTATCCATAACAAAAGATCTAGGTGAATCTCTAGCTATTTTGGTTTTATCATCATATCCTTATCATACCATATTCTTGTCATATCATATCTTTGACATCATATCCTTATCATAGCATAACCTTATTATATCATATCCTTATCATATCATATCATATCCTTATCATCATTATATCTTTGTCATTTTCATATCCTGTTTGTCATCGTATCCTTACCATCAATATATTTGTCATCCTCATATCTTTGTCATACCTTATCCATATCATCACATTTTTCATTTAAGGCCTTACTCAAGACAACCATTGCCCAACTCCAAAATCAATCCATCACTATCCATTTACACCCATATTTCATTTCATACCAAGGCCATATAATTTATGCCCATCACAAGGTCTCAAGCTAAGAGAATCATGGAGTCTCATCAACAACCCGATCTAGAGCTTCAACAACAATTCCACCAAGAGTCTACTTCTAAAGGTAGAAGAAATATTGAGTCCGGATTTCATCGTATGTGGGGAATACCCACTGACATGTTCATACCTGAGGCCTAAAGACATTCTTCAACCATCATCAAATCCTCAATATCTATAAGAGCCTCAAAGTCCAAGTAACTTTATCCAAGATTCCCTTGATCATGAATCTAGAGTCCAGGAATTTTTAGAGGAACCTGATAACTAAACACTTGTTGATCATATTGTTTCTAGGAATTCCCAAAGTTAATATTTCCAAAAGCTATTACAACTAGGAGTTAAGTTGCCTAAAGATTTTGATGTCTCCACTTTGATATCTCACTATTCTCCTTGTCAAAATGATAATCCATTGGGAGGATCCAAACAATCACACGTTAATAAAAGTTTAAATCCTATGTCAAACCTTTACACCAACACATCCATGAATCAACCTATTTCTTCTATAAGTGTGTCACAATCTATTCCTAGCATAGCTATGTCGATCCCTCAAGTTACAACAACCATCATCCCTCATCTAGTGGTCAAACCATTTCACTTTCCAATCCGTCATCATCCATCCCTACATCATCATATATTCCTATAACATCATTTATTCCTCACATAAACATATCCATGAATCAACCCATTCCTAGTATACCCATGTCAATCCCCTAAGTGGCTACCATTTTCCCACCTTGTAGTGGTCTAAACATTCCATCACCCACTACTCAAGCATCCAACCCCATCTACATATCATCATCCATGCCTCACATTCATACTCAAGCCAATATATCCATACCCCAAACCTCACAAGTCTAAACCCAATCTTCATCTTCACACATTCAAACCCCCAATACATACGTCCTTCAACAACTCATAGGCCCTTCTCCAACAACTTCTAGCCGCCCAACAAGCATAAACATAACCACAACCACAACCTTCATCCAACACATCCGCCACATCACCAAATGAGTCATCAGAAATGCAACTTATGAAATAAATGATAGCTGATATGCAAAAGGGAAACCAAAAGAAGTGATACACCTTTGAAGAAATTTGCCCCTATCCATTTTACAAATCTCTAGTCATGAACCCATTTCCCCAAAACTTTGAATTTCTAAAATTTGACAAATACAAAGGGAAGAGTGATCCTAGAGACCATCTTAGAGAATTCTTCATAGCATGCATGGACGTCACCTACGATGATACCTACTTGATGAGACTTTTCCCTCGTAGCTTAGGAGGTCAAGCCATTGAATGGTTCTCCCATCTTCCTCATGGAATCAAAACTTTCCACAAGCTTGCTAACAAATTTATAGCTCACTTTCCTACAACATTAAACATGAAATGTCTATGAGTGACCTTTGCAACACTAAACAAAGGAATGGGGAATCATTCGCTGCCTTGTTGCAACGTTGGAGAAATATTGCTAGTAAACTTCCTTGGTCTATTCCTAAAAAATAACTTGTCAACCTTTTCATCCAAAACTTAAATCAGGAAATGGCCTTTCACCTTCAAGTCGAATGTGTCAATACTTTTGAGGAAATAATTGATAAATGCACAACCATAGAGAAATCTCTACTAGCCAAAGGACTTGTTAAGATCATCAAGGACAACAAAGACTCTAACAATCAATTCAATGAGAAACCATGTTTTTGGGCTAAGAACAAAAACATCATCAATGATGGTGTCACATATTCTAAGCTTGTGCAAAATGTTCAAAATCCTCCATTAGCACTTAATTCATCATCATTAAACACAAATGTTACCATCCCCACGAGCAATCCTATACAAGGAAAAAGACCTAGATGCAAATTTACAAACTTGGGAGAACCTATGGAATTTGTTTTTTGAAAACTTTTACAAGCAAGCCTCATCAAGCTTCTCAAGATCAAACCTTATGAGGAAAATTTCGTCAAGCCCCATTGGTACAATGTGAAAAGGGTCGTTGTACCTTATCATTTAATCATATTTTTTGTCAAATCCAAGGTTGTGTCCTTGGCTATCTGCAATTAGGAATCCTATAGTTTCTAGCCTTATCTAACTAACTCTAATGACTTCTACTAATTTAAAGGAACTGATCTATCTACTATGAAATGAATTCCAAGAATATTGAAAATAGAACTGAACAGTAAATTACTTAAAGCAAATCTATAAACTGAAACATGCATCTATCTATGAAAACAGTAAATATCTTTTAAAGCAAAATCTAAAACAAAAAAACAACAGTACTAGCCTCTGCCTTGGTGGTGAGAGTGGGCCCTTGCTCCACACCCTTAGGGCTGAAGACTAAAGTAAAGAACCAACACAAGAGAATGATATCACAACTCAATTCAGCCCAATTCCATCAGCTTTGTAATTTGCAAAATATTAATAGCAAAATGAGATTATAGAAATCAGAAGAAATAATCACTATCCTTTTTATGCTTCTTTTGTAAGTATATATAAAATTAGTGATGAGAAATCACTTATCTTATCTACTAGTTCTTCTATGAGATGACATCCATCTCTTTATTATACTAGTTGTCTAACTACGGAAAATATCTATGCAATAAAAATAGATTGAGTGGAATAGAAGTCCACTCTAAATCTAAGTTTGAGTCTTAATACATTTGGGCAGCGAGGCCCTAAAAATATGGATATTAAATCAGTTTTATCAGTAACTCATGCAAAAACTAAAAAGAGAAAAACTCCCAGCAGTTAACTATAGATTGCCCTTGATCACTCAGGTGACGATTTGAGTAATATCAGGGGTATCACGATCACTACTGAAAGTGTCTGACCGACAACTGTGCTGGAAATCTGCTCTACTCTAAAGAGGTGTCGAAGATGTATGTCTCTGTCTATAGCTCTGGAGATATAATTGTGGCCTTCTTGCTCAGCTCCGGAGATGCTCCAGACTTCAGTCTAGCTCCGGAGATGCTTTTTCTCTTTACTCTAAAACTTTTGATGTCGTCGTATTCTGATATTGTCTCTGGAGATCATTAGGACTACCTCTGGAGATGCACAAAATTGCCAAACTGAACATCTGTACCCATTGGTTCAAAAAGAGAAGTTTTTTCTGCATATTTCCATCAATTCCATGTTCATTAGTCCTTTAATCAGAAATCATGATCTTAAGTAATTCATCTCCTATTAATCATTATTTAGAACAATCTTGCTAGCCTATTCGGGTGCAGTCATCAAGAAGATGGAATCAGAAAGAAGAATAAGAAAGGTAAAAAGATGTATTTCATGGGTGCTACCTGGCACTCATCATCCCCCCATACTTAAGGTTTAGTAGGTCCTCCTGCTTCTCACAATCTGGACTTATTCTAGTGGAGTAGCCTGTCAGTCAAGCTGTAGTCTTGTGCATAGGTAGTCCAATTGGTGTGGTTGGTATTACTATTTCTCCTATACTAATCAACCTATTTCAACCACTCCTACAACTTATTATCTTCCATCTGGTCAGCCCAGACAGGTAGTGGCCCAATTATGAGAGGGGGTCTGAAATGCCCACCTATCCACGCATGTTTGTGTTTATCCATAATTTTGGATATTAACCTTGCCTTCCTCATAAATAACCTTAAGTTAGCAGGGGTTACTACTTCTCTCATTTTTTCCTCTGAAGTCAAAATGTTCCACCTTTTCTTTGCTACTGCAAGCACTGGATTAGCTGAACTTTTCATAAAAAGACCAAAATCAATGGAGCATTCTTGTAAATTTTTTAGATATAATGACAAGATTTTGTTCTAACTTTCAGGCTGATAGACATATCCTCTGAATTGGACCTCAATAGCATAAGGGTTTGGACACTCCTTTTTGATAAAAAGATTTGTTTATGTATCCTTCTTGAAATGAGCCTCCATTCATTCATTCCAAATCTGATGATTCCTCATCAGTGACATGAATGCTTTGAGCTAGCATTCCCCCACAAAATAATTAAGAATGAATGTCATATCATCAACACAGAAACCATGCAGATATAATTCACACAGAAAATTTTTGTCTTCATCAGAACTCCTTGTATATGCTTCCATGAACCCCTCTGTTGTCTCTGTATTCTCAGTTAGATCAGACAGGATTAAAGATAACTTCCTCTGTAGGACTCTTTCCTGTAAAAACATAGCATAACTAGCACTTGGAGGCCTACAAGATAGAATTTCAGAAGAAATGGAGGCCATCTAAATGACTTTTTCCTCCAGGGTTTCTACTCTTTTTGTCATGGCAGTAACTGCCCTCTGTAATTGCAGCATAGGCTTAGAAGCCTCATATTCTCTACATCTCCTTTCCCAATGGAACAGGGCCTTAGGAATATCAATGGGGATTGGACCCACATATGGATCTGTTTGTACCTCTTGTTCACTGGTTGCCCCTGGGCCAGCTAACTCATGAATATATTCCTCTTGATCATCTATTGTGTTGTTGGCCCAAGTCAATTGTTTATCTTGGCTCTGTACTTTCTCAATTAATGTTGCAATTATCATGAGGCCATTGTCTCTAGCCTTGGTAAGATCATAAATACTTTATATTGCCTCTATCTCCTTTTCCTTCATGATTTGATTTGTCTCAGTCTTTTGGGCTTCCAATTCTGCTTCCTTCTCCTGAATTATCTATTTTTTGCTCTGGAGCTCTGTTTGCAATTTTTCAATTACCTGTTTGTGCTCCATCTCTATCTCCATTCTGACCTTCTTGAGATCATCGATAATCTAATTTTTCCCCCATAGTAATCTTTTTAGATTATCAATTTCTTCCAACATTTGTTGCTCTTTTAGAATCTCAATATCCTCTTGATTAGAGGGGTGAAAGAAAGTTCATGTTTCTTCTTTTGTTTGCTGCACATCAGGATCTTCCATAGCCATCTTTCTTGCACTGTCAGCTGCACCCAATTACTCTGTTTCATCTTTCCCTGCAGCCTCTTTGTCCTGAGGCTTTTCTTGGGTTTTCTATGTATCTGTTGGCACTGATGAAGGCCTAGCTTTCTCCTCAGAAGTTCTGAAACCCAGAAGCACTTCAGCTAGGAGAGCAGTATCTTTCTCAACCTGGGAGAGTTGCCTTTTCCTTTTGCTTCTTCGTAGCATAGGTGGGGCAGGTGCCTTCAAAGTGCGTATATCATCCTTAGAATTAGAGGAAATAGTAAAAGTCTACCTGTGTTCTGTCTCCAGAGCAAGAGATTGTTCTAAAGTTGGACTTGAACCCAGATGGACAAATGGTTCTGGGGAAACTTCTCTGTCTTTTCTTTCTCACTAGAGGGATCTCATCGGAATCATGAGATGCTTCTTCAACCCAATAGTGTATTCTAGAGTCATCTTTCTTTGGGGTCCTCTTTTCTTTCTGTGCTGACCTCTCCCCTGTTAGTCCCTTAGGAGAAGACTCCTCAGCTAGAGTCATCTTCCTCCTGGCTGAGCAAGTCATGTATGGAGTTTGCTCAAGAATAGGCTCTTTAACTTCTTTGCCCTTCCTCTTCCTATGAGAAACAAGGGTAGCAGATGAAGTTGCTTTCAGTGAGGACTTTTTACCTTTTTCAACAGCTGAAGAGGAGGTTGAAGGTTCTGTCTCTTCTTCTTGCTAGGTAGAGGAACCCTCACCCTCTTCCTGTGCCCTCTCTGGCTCTCTGTCTTGGGGTTTTTGTTCAAGAAATGTCTGCCATAATTATTCCCCATTAGCTTGAGACAGAAAGTGGTGTTTAACTATCAGAAAAATGAGGCCATGATGTTTCATAGGACCCTTGTTTTGTTGATACTTTTCTGCAGTTGCCCTAATGGCAGAGTACAGAAAGTTGGGAATATTTATGCTGAATTCAGGGTGTCCATTCCCATGCCTCAGAAAAATCAACATTTTCATTATTGGTCCTAGAACTAAGGAAAATTGACCATCACAGGTGAAATATTTCATCAACCATGTAGCTACAGATTGCCAAGGGTTTGCAAGTGAGGACCTAAGAATTCCTTTAACCTCATTTTTACTTAAATGCAATTGTATTGCAGGTTCACCTTCAACAGAGAAATCTTAATCAAATCAGCATATAAAGTTTTCAGATGATAGAACCTCTCACCTTGTTCAGGCAACCCAGAAATATGACTGATAGTGGTTGCAGAGAGATTGACTTGAACTCCCCTTACAACTGTTTGATTGTCCCTTAGGTTTCTTAGGAAATCATCAACAATATCTTCTTGAAACCCTTCAAACTTTTCCAAAACTCCAACCATCATGCATTCCTTAGAATGTCTGTTGCAGCATCATCTTGCAGAAGACCTGTAGCACTTTCTAGCTCTGATTTCTTCTTAACCCCCATTTCTAATTTTTTTCTTTCTATCCTCTGTGCTTACAATTCTTCCTCACTCCATAGGCTCTAGAGGACTGTATCCACTGACTCTATTCCTTAGGGTATTTTGCAGTTCTGAATGAGGAATATTATGTCAATTCATTTAACGGCTTAGGCTTATGGAAAAAGAATTACAAATTGGTTAGAGTGTCTGTGTGGTCATAATTGTAGCAGAGTGATGGGATACTCCATAGGCATGGTGATAGTACAGCAAAGATGGAGACATGCATGAATTCGGGAAGGAAAATAATGGTAGGAGGACGTGTCATAATGACGGCACCCAAAAATAGAAATGACAAGATAGTTGCTAATTAATGCTTAATTAAGAGAGAATTACCTGAACCATTCTTAATGATGAGGGAGTGATGTAATTGGCTAAGATGCTACGACGTTGATGAGACTAGACGCGGTGTGGCACCTGAGCAGCTTTTTGTGGCTTGAAATGACGTCAATCATCTTTATTGTCATGTAACCTGCATTCATTCCCGCAAAGTGGTTTGAGAATCCATATATCCAGGGTGACATTAGCACAGTCCTTTATAGGTACCCACGCAAATGAGAGTAATGATTTCTCTTGGAATGCGTGTTGATTTCATCTTAGTCCCTGTCATAAAGTGGAGGATGAGTCATGATGACCTCATCGAATGACATCTCTACTTTATTGCCTGGAGAGGTGGGTCCCCTACCACTTATTATTGTTGTGAATAACTCTTTATTGGTGGAGCGCCGAAGGTGCTCCTAGTTTGCAAGCGCCAGAGGAACTCCAAGTCTGTGAAGCACCAGAGGTGCTCCTAGTTTGCGAGTGCTAGAGGTGTGTTTGAGTAACTCCCGACACTTGATCACCTCCGTAGCTTGATTATTCTTATATGGCATGAAGAAGGGAACCGCCATTTGCTAGTTTTCAATCCCCTTGGTCGAGAAAGACAGCCATTTACTGGTTTTCCATCTTCCTCTATTTTTTTTTCTCTTTTTTTTTTAAGAAGGCCGCCATTTGCTAGTTTTCAACCTTCTCCTTTTTTTTCTTTTTTTTTACAACTAGTCCAGAACTGTGACAGAGGAGGTGTCCTCTGTATCAAAACACAAATCTTTGATGAACTCTTCTTTAGTGGATGGCCTTTCATAGAGTTTGATTCGGTGGCCATTTACTAAAAATGTGTTTGTGCTTCCATCATAGGTTCCAATAGCACTGTTCCATTTTCAAAAACTTCCTTTATCTGATAAGGACCCATCCAATGAGTTTGTAGTTTTTCTTTAAACTCTTTGAATTTAGAATCATAAAGAAGAACCTAATCACCTTGTTGAAATGTCCTCCTCTTGATGTGTTGGTCATGCCATTGCTTCCTTTGATACTGAACCAGTTATGTTTGTTGAATGGCTTCTGTTCAAATTTCATCCAACTCATTGAGCTAAAGAATTCTGTTATGTTGGGCTATGGACAATGGTAGACCAATATCCAATATAGTTTTAAGTGTCTAGAGTTCAAATTCTATAGACCAAATAGGATTTTTCCCATAAACTAATTCATATGGTGAGAACTTTGTTGTGGACATCCAAGTGGTATTGTAAGCCCAAACTGCTTCAGGTAATCTGTTAGCCCAATCTTTCATGTTGATTGCCACTGTCCTTGTCAGAATATTCTCAAGTTCCCTATTAGTCACCTCTACCTGCCCATTGGCTTGAGGATGGTAAGGTGAAGATTTTATGTGTTTGACTTGATATAGATCTGTGAATGCTCTGATTACCTATGAAGTAAACTGAGGTCCTCTGTCTGAAACTATGGCTCCAAACCTCAAGAAAATTTTATTATATAGGAAATCAACAACTTTCTCTTCTCTTGCAAATTGCAATGCTTGAACCTCAGCCCATTTAGTCACATAGTCTGTGCATACTAGAATATACTCCTTGCCTGAAGATGGTGGAGAAATTGATCCCACAAAGTCTAGACCCCACTGTTCAAATGGCTCCATCATTACTTGAGGATGCAGTAACATCTCCTAGGTGAAGGTTGGTTGTCCCATCCTTTGGATTTGGTCATACTGCTGCACATACTTCTTAGTATCCTTATGAATAGAGGGTCAGTAGCAACCAACTCCTAGGATCTTGTGGATAGTTCTATGGAAAGAATAATGCCCACCAGATGGTTCATCATGACATGCTCTCAACACATCAAAAATTTTATCATCTTTTAAACACCTACGTAAAATGAAATCAGGACCACATTTAAATAGCAAACCATTTAACCATTTGTAAGATAAGCTTTCCTTAACTAAGCATTTTTTTTGTTTTGAGGTAAAATGGGATGGATACAAGCCTATAGCTAAAAGATTAGCTATGTCAGCGAACCAAGGTATAGTAGAGGAGACAGCAAAAAGATGTTCATCTGGGAACCTATCCTCCACTGGCTAGTTTTCTCCTCCTGTATGCAATCTTGACAGAAAATCAGCAACCAAATTAAACTTGCCTGGATTATCAACTATGGTAATGTCAAATTCCTGCAATAGCAATAACCACCTAATGATCCTTGCACCCACTACTAGCCTATTCATTAGGTACTTGATGGCTGCATGATCAGTATGTACAAATATTTTATATCCAGTGATATAATGCCTAAATTTGTTTATAGCACAGATGACTTCCAAGAATTATTTTTCATTTGTGGTGTCATTTCTTTCTACAGAAGTAAGGTTTTTGCTGATGTAATAGATGGCATGCATACTTTCCCCTTCCTCCTTCTGTCCTAAGACTGCCCCAATGGACTCATTTGAAGCATTAGTTTGTATGTGAAATGGTAAAGTCCAATTAGGTCCTCTCAAAATGGGTGTGACAGTAAGCTTCTCTTTTAGGGTTTCAAATGTTGATTGACAGTCTTCTGTCCATAGAAATTTTGTGTCTTTGTTAATTAGAGTAAACAGGGAGGCAGTTGTTCTGCTGAAATTCTCTATGAATCTCCTATAGTAGCCTGCATGAACCAAAAAACTTCTAACATCTATCTAATTTTTGGGCGAAGGTAACTGTCTGATCACTTCTATCTTGTTTTGATCCACTTTGATCCCATTTGCTAAAATGTGGTGTCCCAATACAATTCCTTCCTCCACCATCATGAAGCACTTTTCATGGCTCAGGGATAATTGATTTTTCTCACAGCATTTTAGTACTTTCTCAAGGTTTGTGAGAGCTTCCTCAAAGTTGTCCCCATACATAGTAAAGTCATCCATATAGACCTCCATGCACTCATTAGCTAATTCAGCAAAAATGGCTGAAACAAGCCTCTGAAATGTAGCTGGGGCATTACATAGTCCAAATGGAAGAACTTTGTAAGAAAAAGTTCCCCAAGAGCATGTGAAAGTGGTTTTGTCCTGATCTTCAGGTGCTACTTGGATTTGGTTATACCCACTGAACCCATCTAGGAAAGAAAAATACTTTCTCTTAGCAAGGTTGTCTAGCACTTGGTCAATGAATGGTAAGGGAAAGTAGTCCTTTTTTGTAGTTTTGTTTAGCTCCATATAGTCAATACACACCCTCCATTTCCCATTCTTTTTAGGCACTATGACTAGGGGTGAGACCCATTGACTATCTAAGATTGGATATATAAACCCTGCTTGCAATAATTTTTTCTATTTCAGCCTTAACAATGTCTTTTAAAGCAGGATTCAATCTTCTCTGGGGTTGTCTGACAGGTTTGATATCCTCGGTGTATATATGATGGGTACAAATCTCAGGAGGAATCCCCTTCATATCTTGGTATTCCCAAGCAAAAGCTGTTAAATGGGAAATCAGAAGTTGGATAAGTTTTTCTTCTTGAATTGTTGTTAACTGAGTATTGATATTAAGTGTTTTCCCTGGTAAAATCATGACCTGTTTTGTGATTTGATCCATGGATGTAGTTAATCCATACACTGGAGTCATGGTATTGAGGGGACAAGAATGTGGAAGCAACATGTGGAACGTGGCTAAGTCTCTGTAAAAGGTCTCCCCACAAGGAATGATATTTGCTAGGGTACAATGAGTAGAACTGAGGAGTTCTCTCCTAGAATCTTGGGCAAGCTCCATCACATCCTCATTGATTAGGATGTGGGTAATGTCTTCTATTGTATCATAGTAGATTTCTTCTTCTAGTTCACCCAAATGTTCCTTGATAGTGACCATAGCTACTGAGGCACTGTTGTCCATGTTATCTAGCTCATCCACCCATACTCTTCATGTATAGTGTATTGATGGTTTAGCTAGAGGATACAGAGATATTTTCTTCAAATCTATCCCATTAGAAATGACCATATCCCTAGTTCGACAATCAATAGATGTTGTTGTTGTAGACATCCATGGTCTTCCTAATATCAGTGGATAAGCATTTCTCTGGTTTCTCAGTTCTAATATCAGGAAGTCTACTGGAAATTCCCATGATTCTATCACAACTAGAACATCAGTAATTACCCCTTTTGGAATAGCTACTGACCGGTCAACAAGTTGAAGGATTGTAGTCATGGATTGGATACCTATTAGGGCTAATTTGTCCATTGTATGAACTATCATCACATTACTTGTTGCTCCCAAATCAACCAAAACATTTGAAATTTCTACCCCTGAGATGAAAACGGTTATGACAGGATTTCCAGGGTCTCCATATTTTGGGAGGAGCATTTCTCCCATTAGTCAATCTACTACTTTCCCTTCCACCTAGATTGTAGAAGGAAAGTTTTTCTTCCTGCCCTATGTTTTAACACAATGTTGTTTAATCAGTTGGTTCAGTTCTAGCACATCTCTGATTTCTTGGAGGAGTGGAATTTCAATGTTCAGTTGTCTAATTTCTTGTAAAGTTCTGATTTTAGGATAGATTGGACTTATTTTTTGTAAGATCTTTTTCTAGGGAACATGTTGTTTGAGTCGTTCTGGGTATGGTGCTAGTTTTTCCATCTCGGAGCATCTCCGGAGCTTTTATCAGAAGTGTGTACAGGAATGTTCTTCGGAGTCAGCCTTTTAGGAAGAACTCCGGAGTTATCCAAGGATGATTCTTTTAGCACTTTTTCGGTAGTAATCTCCTCTAGAAGTTGAGTGGATGAATTTTTAGGTTCCCCATCATTGGTTACTTCAACTATAGTTGGAGGAGATGGTCTTGGGAATGCTTTCCTTGAACGCAGCTGGAGATTATTTGGATATATAGCTTTAATACCAGCCATGTTTTCTTGTTCTGTCATGTAAACAGTTGCTCCTTGTTTATTTCATGTATTTGGTATAGGTTGAGCTGGTAAGGGTGGTTGGCTAACTGGCTCATTTTTTGACTGACCTTGTGTGTTGGAGGGTCTAGTTAGTAATGCTTGTTGTTGAGGTTGGAAAAATCTAGGTTGTCCCTGGTATTGTTGATTATATCCCTGTTGAGGACCCCATTGAGGTTGCATGTTTTGTGATCCAAACTGTGGTGGCCATTATTGATTCCCCCAGGGCTGATTTTGCCAATTTTGGTTTTGCCAATGTTGATTTGGCCAATCCTACTATCCCCAAGGAGGATTATTCTGAGGCCCATGCCAAGTTGGATTCCATTGATTATTTCCCCAATTAGAAGGACCCCTGTAAGAAGGCTGGTTTGGATACTAATTATAAGGGAAATTTCCAGTTTGTTTTTGTCCCACACAGTTCAATTCTTCTTCTATGATGGCATTCTTCTTACTCAACCTTTTTAGGGCTAGAAGTTGACTACATTGACTGGTAGGATGTTCTGTGTCACAAATCTGACAGATCTCTGATTTGTCTAAAGGGCATTCTCTTAACAGATGCTTGTTTCTACACCTAGGACAATAGATGGAAAGTGGTTTAGTTGTTCTATTTTGATCAGTTGTTCTAGTTTTTGCCTGAATCCCATCTAATGTGGTATTTAGTTGGACCAAAATATTTGTTTTCAGATTTGCAATCTCTTCCATTAACTGTCCTATTTCATTCTTCCCTTTGAAGGTTTTGGATGATCTCACTCCATCTTGGGTTCTAGAATAGTTCCTGTAGAGTTCTTCTATAGCAGGTATATCCATTTTGTTCATATTTCCTTTCCCATCATATCCAGTGCCTATTTTGATTCTTTATCCAATCCTTTTACAAATAGGGTTCTAGCCAAAGAGTGATTTACTAGGTTGCCATACCTTCTCAAGGTGAAGTTAAACATGTCCACATAGTCCTCTAAGGTCTCTTCCTCTCCTTGTTTAATTTTGAACAATTCTTCATTTTTATTACTGACTCTACAGTAATCTTGGTACTTTCCTAAAAAATTTGTTTCCATCTAATCCCAAGAATGGATAGAGTTATGGGGTAAACCCATAAACCATCTCATTGCAGAATCTTTCAGGCTTGAAGGGAACAGTTTGAGTTTTTGGTTATCTGATCCATAATCATAAGTTTGGCATACCACTTTGAATTCAAATAAAAACTGATCTAGATCCTTAGAAGAAAGACCTCTGAAATTTGGCAAGTGTGCTGGTGAAATATTTTTCATAGGAGCATTGTCTCCAGCAACCAGAACAATGGGATATGAGAAGGTTCTTGGAGCCTGATTTTCCTCCTCTTCATGATTATCATGATTATCATCCATGTATAGTACTGGTTCTTCTCTCTGAGGTTCTAGGAAATCAAGTTCTATCAAAGGATCTGCCTAGAACTTTTGTTGTAATTCTTGGATATAATTAGCGAGTGGGAGATTTGGAGGATTTAAGGGATTATTGATTTGAGGGATAGGTTCCAAGGTAGGTTCTAGGTTTCTTTCTTCAACAAGATCTTGTGCCACCCCACTGCTTTCTCCTATAGTTTATTGATGGGGTGTTTGTTTTATGTATCTTCCTTTTGAATCTCTAGCTCTAACCATATAGATCTAACCTAAAACTGTTTAGCTAAGTTTCCCTCATTAACACAACATCCCTGGCAACGGCGCCAAAAATGACAAGGGTCGTTGTACCTTATTATTTAATCATATTTTTTTGTCAAATCCAAGGTTGTGTCCTTGGCTATCTGCAATTAGGAATCCTATAGTTTCTAGTCTTATCTAACTAACTCTAATGACTTCTACTAATTTAAAGGAACTGATCTATCTACTATGAAATGAATTCCAAGAATATTGAAAACATAACTGAACAGTAAATTACTTAAAGCAAATCTATAAATTGAAACATGCATCTATCTATGAAAACAGTAAATATCTTTTAAAGCAAAATCTAAAACAACAGTACTAGCCTTCTGCCTTAGTGGTGAGAGTGGGCCCTTGCTCCATATCCTTAGGGCTGAAGACTAAAGTAAAGAACTAGCACAAGAGAATGATATCACAACTCAATTCAGTCCAATTCCATCAGCTTTGTATTTTGCAAAATATTAATATCAAAATGAGATTACAGAAATCAAAAGAAATAATCGCTATCCTTTTTCTACTTCTTCTATAAGTATATATAAAATTAGTGATGAGATATCACTTATCTTATCTACCAGTTCTTCTATGAGATGACATCCATCTCTTTATTATACTAGTTATCTAACTATGGAAAATAACCATGTGATAAAAATAGATTGAGTGGAATAGAAGTCCACTCTAAATCTAAGTTTGAGTCTTAATACATTTGGGCAGCGAGGCCCTAAAAATATGGATAATAAATCACTTTTATCAGTAACTCATGCAAAAACTAAAAAGAGATAAAAACTCCCAACAGTTAACTATAGATTGCCCTTAATCACTTAGGTGATGATTTGAGTAATATCAGGGGTATCACGATCACTACTGAAAGTGTCTGATCGACAGCTGTGCTGGAAATCTACTCTACTCTAAAGAGGCGCCAGAGATGTATGTCTATGTCTATAGCTCAGAAGATATAATTGTGGCCTTCTTGCTCAGCTTCAGAGATGCTCTAGACTTCAGTCTAGCTCCGGAGATGCTTTTCCTCTTTACTCCAAAACTTCTGATGTCATGGTATTCTAATATTGTCTCTGGAGATCATTAGGACTACCTCCGGAGATGCACAAAATTGCCAACCTGAACATATGCACCTGTTGAATAAAAAAGAGAAGTTTTTCTGCATATTTCCATCAATTCCATGCACATTAGTCATTTAATAAGAAATCATGATCTTAAGTAATTCATCTCCTATTAATCATTATTTAGAACAATCTTGCTAGCCTATTCGGGTGCAGTCATCAAGAAGATGGAATCAGAAAGGAGAAAAAGAGAGGTAAAAAGATGTATTTCATGTGTGCTACCTAGCACTCATCACAATGACAATGAATATTGTGAATATCATAGGACCAAGGGTCATAAAACAAACAATTGCATGAGACTTAAGAACCATATCCAAGATCTTATAGATCGAGGAGATATTACTATAGATGAACCTCCTCCAAAATTGTCGAATGAGAAATTGGGAGTATACCAGGGTCCATTCCCTAAACATGGTCAAGGTAATCCCTCTAGAAACAATCCTAATAATAATGCCAATAAATTCAATGCCTCCCCTTCATATGATTATATTATGGTTCGTATTGAAGCTTGTCCTTCACAAGTAGCCACCATAACCATTAGAGCTAATAATCTTGATTATGCCATTACTACTCGCCATAGTTGCATTACCATTCAAGGAGCACCATCTTCATCTATGTCGTCTTCATCCACCTTATCTTCCAAATATATATCCTTAATCATTTAGGGAAAACACCCGCACAAATTTCCATCCTAGAGCTACTTCATACATCCCCTATTCATAAGGAGATATTAGACAAGGCCTTAGTAGAGTCTCGTGTCCCTACTAACATTAATGTAGAACAATTCTAAGCCATGGTGGGACACGTTGCATCCACTCACTGCCTAGTTTTTCTCAAAAAAGACATGCCTACTATTGATTCATTCTATAATGAACCCCTCCATCTAGAAGTTGTCATCCATAAACACAAAGTCAAAAGGGTCCTAGTAGATGGTGGATCAAGCTTAAACATATGTACTTTGAGATTAGTAAAATAATTGGGATACTCCACTGGGGTTATTGATTGAAAACATTCAATTACAATCAAGGCCTATGATGAAGCTAAGAGACGATCAAAAGGGACCATTAAGCTACCTGTTGAAGTAGGTCCTACACTTATGGAAATCACTTGTCAAGTCTTAGACCTTGATCTCCCATACAATATCCTCCTAGGACACCCATGGATTCATTCTATGAAGGTTGTTCCTTCCACTTATCACCAATGCATCAAATTCCTCTATAATGACCAAGAAACTACAGTATATGCCGACCCAAAACCTTTTCAATATTGTTTCCTATTGGAAGGTCCATATCGCAAATCCAATTATTGCCCTACCAATGACATTTCTAAACCATATCCATCCTACATTGATCCATCCACATGTGCTTCCACAACCAATTTATCCATCAAACATCCTGATGACCTTGCTTCCTCTTCATCATCCTCTAAGGATCCTAAGGTTACCACGGTCAAGATTATCGACAAAGGTTGTGAAGAATATGAGTTACATAATTCCTACCATGTTGAACCACTCCATGATACTCCTTATGGTCTAGGATACATGCCTTCTAGTGTGGAAACTAAGGATCCTCATGTTCCCTCTACAAGTCTTAATGAATCCTCTAATGTTGTTGAAAGTATCGTCAACGGGACCATCAATGCCTCTTCTGAAGACCCTGACATTTCATCCTTATTCCTATAATGTCATAAATTGTCCTCCTGCATGGTATGGTACAATTTCCCTCAATTTAGCTCCTTGCTTTGGGTGGCCTCTCAACCTTTTTCTTTCTGACCTTCCCAAAACCCTGATTGACTAGGTCTAGTTGTAAAATGTTCATTTTTTGAGGTAACCTTTTGATGGAACTTGGAAAGGGAATTTGAATTACAAGTCCCTGAGACCCCAAAAAAGAAGATCTGAGTGGAAAATGGGGGCTTGGACTTGGGCTCCCATGCCCTAGTCCTCCCCTGTTTCCTAGGATTTTGAATTTTGGCAGGATGTCGGCTCCTGCCATATGCCTCGGGATTCTGTTTTCAAATTCTTAGTTTTCGCACGATATCAAGACATTATTTTGAAATTTGAATTTCCCTAAAGCTAGATATAAACAGACATTTGAAAATCATTTTATCACACACAATTCTTATGCAAGCTTGATGCTAAAACTCTGCCAAAATTGCCATTGAAGATCAGTGACTTGTTGAAGCTTTCGAAAGTATTTTATATTTGCTATCATGGAGACAATGGATGGAGATTAGGAATCAAGATCTTGAGACTATCTTGCTCTTCCTAGGGTTTGTACACCCTTTGCATGATTGGGAGAGGGATTGAAGCCTCCAACATCAAGCTTGGAGATCCTCCATGAACATTGTTGATTCGCCTTCTTGTTCATGCAAGTCTTCATTTGTTTTCATCCCCTTGAGGTGAAGTTGTATGTGTTTACTGATTCAAAGAAAGTTGTTGATCTTCCCTTGATTGAGACATCTAGGGATTGATATTTCTACATACACATTGTTAGGTTTGCACACACTTCTGCAAATCTTTATCTTTGGCTATTGTTGAGGTAGAAATACCAAAGACGGGGCTTGACCGAGGCAAGCTCCCATACAGCCACAACATCTTTCTCCTTCTTTTGTAGGTGTAGATCGTATTTTGCATGTTCTGGTGGAAAGAAGCTACAGAAAGGAGGATATTGCGAGTACAGTCATCACAGACTTTTGAATTTCTAGATTTTGACACTTGAGGGACTAAAGAGCAGGCACCCTAGTCTAACTGGGGGCAATTTCCAAGATCTGGAAGCCATTTGGGAGTGCTAGATAGCCTGTGCAGAGGATTTCCAATATTGGGAACTTTCAGGACTAAGGAGTAGGTGCCCTAGTCTAGTCTACCCTCAAAATCCAGGTGCACAGTCTCTAAAACTCTTTCTCTACATTTTTGTTATCAGTTTTGCCTATTTCATCATTGGATTCCAGATATCTTTGATTTAAGGCATAATTAGGGTTTTACATGGTTTATGAGCAAAAACACTTAACAAAACCTTAGTTGGTCCCTTGAAATCAAATAACATGAGCATAAGGGATAGACAAGTAACTCATAGATTGACCCTACATTCAATCCTTGTCCTCCCAATGTTTAGCATGCTGAAATAGTAGTACTTAACCTAGTTGAGACAAAGCTACAATTTTCACACTAAACATTTTGGTGAACCCAAGCTTTAAAGAATTTGCATCCTTTTAAACTTTAGATCTGAAATAATTTGTTGTCCTAGAGCATAGTTAGATTAAAAAATCTCTTTGGTGAAATTGCATGCATCGAATTGTGAATCATATTCTTTATCTTTTCACTAAAAGAGTTGAAAAAATTATCATTCATTGTTTTGCATAGCATTTCATTTTCATAGGCCATCATTGTGCATTTGAATCTTGGATTAAAAAGAGCATGTTAAAATGTTAGATTATTTTTTGCAAGATTTTCATGCTTATGATGAGTCGTTTAGTCGTGATGACTTCGATATGTTAGATGAAGCCCTTGAGGACTTTATCTTGATTGAACATTCAACTACGGCCTCAAAGTCATCGTTATTTCAAAGATTTGTAAATGCGATTTATGTTCCTAAATCTAAAGAAGAGCTTGAAAACCAAAAATTGTGGTCACTTTATGTTCAAATGTGGTGCAACCATCTTCTAAATTTGTGCTTACTGTTAATGGTTGTCCATCTTCTTCTTGACCTCTTGATCACATTTATGATTATGCCAAACAAATAGTGCAACAAAACTTACAACAAACTAATCATAATGTGGTTGCTCATGCATACAACACTCGGAATAATAAACAAAGTACACAACAATCAAGCATTCCAATATATTTACCAGCTTCTCAACCTATGCTCCCTCAAGCACCTCATTTAACATATAAAGGTGGTAAAGACTATGATCTCTTAGAGAAGATTCATGCTACTTCTGCAAAGATATCTCTTTGGGAACTTATACAAACTTCACCTCCTTACCATGGAATGCTACAAGAAGCTTTACAAAAGGTTATTGTTCCTCCTGCTGTTAAACCAAATGATGTTGCTGCTCTATTACATTTTATGCATGCAACAAAAATAGATATTTTGTTCCAACAACATGAATTGCCATCTCTTGAAGTTCAAAATCAGTATGATCCTTTGATTATCTTCATTACAATAAATAAAACATTGGTTAAGAGAGTTATGATCGATAATGGATCAGCCCTTAATGTTTGTGGCATTGACTTATTACATAAGGTAAAGGTTGATACATCTACAATCAAACCGGAATCATTAAGTATCTGTGGTTTTGAAAATGTTGGATGACAATCCATGGGCACTATAACTTTACCTATACAAGTTGGATCTGTGATGGTGCCTACCCTAATTCATGTCATGCCTTGCTCTCTATCTTATAACATGATTCTTGGTGGACCTTGGATACATGCATTAGGAGCAATTCCTTCTAGTCTACATCGTTCAATCAAGTTTATATTTAAAGATAAGTTACACACTATTCATGTTGATCCTAAACCTGATAATTGCTTGCAAATGCAAGTTCATAAGCATGATGTTTTCCTAAGACTCTACACAATCTGAAAATGGATTCATCAACTCCTCTTGCTTCCAAAAATGCTACGCAAGAATTTAAACAATCGAATACATTTGTCGGTGATGACTAGGGTTCGTTAGATTTTACATCTTCCTCTATAGGAGAATACAAACTCAAAAACCCTATCCCCGAAACATCAAATATTGCATCAATCACATCGCATGCTTCGAATGATAAACATAAACATTCTTTGATGACAAATGTGGATAATACATTTACTTATACTGTTGATTATGACACTTATGAAGCCCCACTTCCTCTAAGGAAATGGTTTCTCTTTATGGTAGAGGATTCTGAATCCTTTATAAAGATTATGATTATGTAGGTAAAGGTTGTGGTATAAATCAACAAGGAATCAAAGTCCCTATAGAATCTGCTTTACGACATTGCTCCAGTGGCATTGGATACAATCCTTTCAAGGAATCCAAAGCCCATAAATGCCCTACTCTTAATGTGAATACAATATCAACACTTAGTTTGATATTTCCTGATATGATCGACACTAATTGTCCTCCAGGACCACTTTCATTGGATGTATTCTCAATAGACGAAGTGATAGTAGAATTCTTGGGTACTTATGACAATATTCCTCATTATCTTTATAAACGTGACTTACCTTATTATTTAAACAACAACACATATTTTGGAAAAACTACTAGCACAATAAATGCTACTGTAAATCCCAATGGAGAATTTGAAGAATAATTAGAATCATATAATCCATTAGACCATAGTACTCTCCTTAATGGAAAGATTGTTGATGTTGTTATGGATAAGGATAACACTGAAAAAGTTCTCCCTAGTGGTGATTGTTTGAATGTGGAAGAAAAAGAAGAGATAACTAAGGTATTGAATGAATTCTCAGAATTATTTGCTTGGAAGTATTCTGACATGCCTGGCATTGATCCTCAAATTGTAACACATAATATCGTGTTGAAACCAGATGTTAAGCCATTTAAACAGAAAATTCATAAGATGAATCATAAGATTGCACTACTTGTTAAAACTGAGATAGAAAAGCTTTTACAAGCTAGTTTCATCCGACCTATTGATTACTCACCTTGGATTTTGAATATTGTTGTCATCGCTAAACCTGATGGTTGCATAAGAATGTGCATAGATTTTTGAGATTTGAATTTGGCATTTCTAAAAGATGATTTTCCACTCCCTAATATTGATATGATTGTCGATTCCATAGCTGGACATGAACTGCTATCTTTCATGGATGGTTTTTTAGGATATAATCAAATTCTAATAAATCCTCAAGACCAATATAAAACATCTTTTATAACACCTTGGGGTACATTTTGTTGGGTAGTCATGCCGTTTGGACTTAAGAATGCAGGAGCTACTTATCAACGTACAATGATTCTTATATTTCATGATTATATGCACAATATTTTAGAAGACTACGTCGATGACATCTTGGCGAAGTCTATCCATCATAAGGATCGCACTATAAATCTTTGACGAATATTTGAGCACATAAAGAAATATAATATGCATTTGAATCCACGTAAGTGTGTTTTCGATGTGGATAGTGGAAAGTTACTAGGATTTATTGTCTCAAATCATGGTATTGAAGTGGATACGAAAAAGATAGATGCAATTGTTAACATGCCAATACCTAAAAACATATCTCAACTTCGTAGTTTGCACGGAAAGATACAGGCCATCTGCCGATTTGTTTCACAACTCACGGATAGGACTTGCCCCTTTACGCAACTATTGAAGAAGGATTCTAAATTTTAATGGAATTCTGAATGTCAAAAATCTTTTGACGACTTAAAGGATTATCTAGCTGATCCACCTATGCTACAACCCGTTGTCTCTTATAAACCATTCCTATTATATATATCAGCCTCTAACAATGCCCTAGCAGCTTTGTTAGCACAACATAATGTTGAAGACAAGGAATGCGTTGTCTATTACATTAGTCAAACTTTGCTCAATTATGAAGTGTGGTACACTATTATAGAGAATCATTGCTTAGCTTTAGTGTTTGCAACTCAAAATCTTAGACATTATCTCCTAAATGCTGAAGTACACATGATGGTAAAATTTGACCCTCTGAAACATCTCTTTGCAAAAATAGATTTACCGGGTCATCTCCCTAAATGGGTTATGTTATTAACAGAATTCAATCTTAAGTTCATCTCCTAATAAGAAATTAAAGGGAAAGTGTTAGCTAATCAGTTAGTTGAATCTCCTTCACCCTTTTCTACACAACATCAGGACGTATTTCTTGATGACCAAATTTTAACAATCTCGAAGGATGAAAAATGGGAATTATACTTTGACGGATCAAAATCTTGAACTAGCTCTGGGGCTGGTGTTATATTGATACCCCCCGTAGGTAAGTTGATTCCTCTATCTTATCGCTTAGACTTCTTATGCACAAACAATATAGCTGAATACGAAGCTCTTATTGCAGGACTTTGTGCCGCCTTAGCTCTCAATATCAAACACATTACAATATATGGTGATTCTCAGCTAATTGTCAAACAAATAACTAGATCATATCAAACTAAGCATGATAAGCTATCTCAGTATCGTGAGTTTGCATTATCTCTCTTAAAACAATTCACATCACATTCAATCACCACTATTCCCAGGAAAGACAATCGACATGTGGATGCAATGGCAAGCGTAGCTTCTTTTATATCCCCTGATGATTCTCTTGAGGAATTTAATTTTGTTGTTCATAATCTTAAAACACTGACAATTGAATATCCTATAGTTGTGAATACAGAACTCTGTGGTAATACATACACTAATGAATGGTTCTCGTATATATTCAATTATTTACGTGATGGAACTATTCCTAATTCAACATCTAAGAATGCCTAAATCCATTTAGGCAAACTATTAACACAATACATTATACTATCAAATGTCTTATATCGACGAAGTTACAACAGTGTTTTACTCCGATGTTTAAGTAATTCAAAGATTCTGATAGCTTTAGAAGAAGCTCACTATGGTGCCTATGGAGGGCATTTTGGAGGAAAGTCGTTGGTACAAAAATTGTTATGAATGGACTATTATTGGCAACATATGGAACAAGATTCCTTTGCTTACATCAAGAGATGCCTGCAATGTCAACAACACAAACACCTAATCCATGCTCCCGCTCAAGAGCTTCGTGCCCAAGTGTCACCATGGCCATTCTCTATTTGGGGCTTAGATCTAATTGGTAAAATTTCCCCACCCTCCTCTCAAGGGCATACATTTATCATTACTACCACTGATTACTTTACCAAGTGGGTCGAAGCAGTCCCCTTGCGATCTACGACCACCAATATAATCTGTCGATTTATACAAGACAACATTATTTCTCAATTTGGAATACCTTCCTCATTTCGGATAATGGTATGCCATTTAAGAACAAGGATGTGAAAAAGTTCCTCAAAAAATATCATATACAACATCACTTCTCCACGCCTTATTATCCTCAATCAAATGGCCAAACAGAAGCTTCAAACAAAGTTATTGGATAGATTTTACGAAAAATTGTTAATAAACATCAACAAAATTGGCATACTCAATTATCATATGCATTATGGGCTTATGGAACAAGCATTAGAACACCTACTGGTAATACACCATATAACCTCGTTTATGGCGCAAATGCGATAATGCCCTCGGAGTTAGAAATTACTTCCCTAAGAATTTCCCTAAGAGACATCATGGATGATGACATGGAACATGAGAAAAGATTACAAGAACTTGAGAAGCTTGATGAAAGGCGAATTAATGCTCTTGAGCACCTCAAGGCTTATAAAAAAGGTAGACAATGATCCTATAATGCGCAAGTCATACAACGTTCATTCAACGTTGGGGATCTGGTTCTTTATGAAAATCAATGCACTATAAACGTACCGCCTGGAGAAAGAGGTAAGTTCGGCCCTAATTGGCTTGGACCGTATATAATTACTGAAACCTTTCGATCCAAAGCATATAAATTAGCTAATGAGCAAGGTACAACACTTAAAGAACCCATTAATGCAGTGCACATCAAAAGATTTTATGCTTAAAAGATCTAATGTTAAATGTTCCTAAGCCAATTTATTATATAGATTAGCTTCAATTTTGACAAGATATTACTATTTTGTCTTAATTCATTTAGCATTATATCTTTGTTCAATTGATCATTGTTGTATCCTGTTTAAGTATTCTTTTCTTAGATCACTTTGGTATTAACTGAATATAGCATTAAAATTAGGATTATGTGTATTGTGCTTATTACTACATGTTCTTTTAAGAATTGTTAGTATATCACAATAGCATTAAAAAAAAACATCACTAGTTGCATTTTTATAAAAGAATCACATGTGATAGATTAAAAAACCATTACACATAGATGGAAATAAATAAGCATCATATATATAGCCTCAGTTTTAAATATACAGCCGATTTGACTATCCTTCAGGACAAAATGGGATGTCGTAGTGCCTAAAATCTATACATTACATAGCTGAGCCTCAAGCGCCAGTACCCTCAGGCCCTTGTGGTGTTCGAGTGACAAAGGCCTGACCATGTGTGGCTATGGATCGTGAATGACTCCTAGAGACGCTTCACGATCGTAACCCCCTGATCTCGCCTCTCATCTCTTTCATCTACTCATGTACCTCCTGGTACATCCTCTGGTATCGGTCTCTCTCAGACTGAACCCTGTCTCTGTCAGCTCTCCCCTAACGAACCTCACACAGTAAGAACTCACTAACAGCTGGCTCTCCCTTCGATGTAGGCACCACTACCGTCTGCTCTCGCTACGCCCTAAGCTTAGCTTTGGCGCGCTTAAAACTCTGTTGAAACTCCTCTCTCTCCCATGCAGACTACTCTAGCATAGCCTTTGTAGCGGTCCTGTACTAGACAAAAGGCATAAATATCTTTGCATGTCACCCAGCGGATGACCATGCACTCGCTACTCTAAAACATTTGTAGGTACTATGTCTGCTTTGATGCAACCCACAAAGTCTTGCCAAGCATCTGTCCCAATTGTAAAATAGAGGATAACATAAATATAAGAATCTCATATAAATCTCACAAATAATGAGCTATACAAAACATCAAAATAATAAATCAAACCTAACCTGGATCTCCAACTCGCCAGGATGGATCTTGGATCGCCGAAGGTGTGATGAGCTCTACAGTTTGATCTATAGCTAGGGGCACAGACCTACTACACTCCCCCGCTCTCTTTGACTAGGTCTCACATCGCCTACAGGTATAGGACCATGAGCCCTAGATCGTTGTCTCGACTCGGTCTCCTCGTCAACGTCTGCCTCCTGTTGGCCTTGTCGTGGTCTCGCTCTGAAGACGTACTATGGTGGGACCTCCTCTGACTCATCCTCGTCATCCTCCACATCCTCATCGAAATTGTAGTATCCTGCAAAATCACTAGCATCGTCCTCTACCCCTATGTCACTAGCGTGACCTGCCTAAGGTCGGGCATCACCTGTAGGGTGACCAGGTGGAAAGATAGGAGCAGGCCACGCTATGTGCCACCAGGTCTGATATGCTCGGGTACAACCGACATTGTCTATGTCTAACATTGGCTCTACATCCTCAGAACTCTCATCATCACTAAGTGGCACGTCTGTTGCTGTCGGTTGTCAAATGGTATTTGCCTTGACTGCGCTACGCACAACACGCACGTAGCTCAGACGTACCATAGGAACATCTTGTATATGTCTAAACTATCATGCCACCCTATCAAAATAGAACCAAACCACGACATGATCGAGGTGACCGGCCATCAGTCGATCCCTCTGCATCCTTGCTAATTACCTCTATTGTCTAGGCCATCCGATGTAGCTGTGATATGGTCTCCAAATGATGTCGCCAGGTTGTAATCTTTCAAAAACAACTCTCCAGTATAACAGATTCTCGTGCCTCCAACACCTGACTAGTGGATAGGTGTAAACACGCTGATGGGTGAATGTTGCCTCTATAGGATAACCCACCGGTCGTGTGCACCTGATGTGCTCAAAAGCCCAGACCTGTAGTAATGTGCATATCATTAGACTATGCATCTCATAATGGACATATCGCCCCAAGTCGCGGTAAAGGTGTGCAAGCATACTATGCCCCCATGCATAGATCATCTGATGCTCCTTCATCTCCCTAATGGTGTGAATGATACCCCCATGTAGGTGAGTGCCTCATCCATCTAGCCTCATCCATCTAGCGTGATGGCTAATGCGACTGTGACTATCATAATCCTCTGTAACAAGGGAATGTCACCGCATCCCTGCTCTAGAAGTCAGAGCTAAATGTGTCCTCACTCTGCCTGAGAAATAGTGCAACCCAAGCAGTATAGTTGACTCTCACGAGTGTACCACGCTGAGCAATGTCCTACTACCCTCATTATCTCTCTGCAGATAGGTAGTTGAAGGATCCTGTATACATCCTCTAGCGTGATGGTCATCTCACCTATAGGTAAGTGGAATGTAGATGTTTCTGCATCCCACCTCTCCATTAGTGCCATCAACATAGCACAGTAGAATCTGATTGTGGGCACATCAAACACCCACCATAGGCCCACCGTCTGCAGGTGCTCTCTCTCTGCAGTAGACAAGGAACTGGCACGCTCTCGTAGAAGCACCATCAGGCGACTGCCTATGTGCTCACGTAACTCAGGGACGTCCTATAGGCTGAAAAGCAGACAAGAACATCAGAATCTCCTCAAAAACTGAAAGTAGCTATCAAAGCAGAAAAAGAGTGCTTGTGCATAGGGCCCGTGTCCTCTGTGGACCCGGGCACCCCAAGAAGACTAGGGCACCCCAAAGGGACACTGGCGCCCCTATGGGACTAGGGCGCCCCAGAGAGACTCTGGCACCCTAGGTGGACCTGGGTGCCCCTCTCAAGGACCCCTATCCATTCCTCCCTCTTGGCACAGTAAACGATAAAGTTAAAATAAAAGGTAACCTAAAAGATGACATAAGTGCAAGACTAGGACCCTACCTTAGCCTTGAAACGCCTCTATGCTACTTGGGCTCAGAGCATCTCTAGTCGTGGTAGCTGATACAGGCGTCAGCTCGGCATGGATGTCCTCTTATTCTCCTTCTCTCTCTCCTCTACCTTTTCTACAAAGACAAAGAATAAGAATGAGTAAGTGATAAGTGACAACTCCCCTTTCCATAGTGTAAATGAGTGAGAATTCTTATCCCTAACTAGGTGCAAGATTGATTCCTCTTTACTCTTGAGCCCTTATCTTGAGCTGTCAAACTTCAATTTTCATGTCGTTTGTTGCGTTGGAATCTTGGTTCCGCTCTCTTTCTTACCTAATGTGTTGTGTTTGAGCGTTGTTTCTTCAAATGACCCTCATAACACATTTCTCATCAAGTTTCCCCAAAATTGACGTGCGTAGATATCTCCTTGTTTCTCCTTTTTAGACTAAGCAAGTAGAAACAAGGGGGCATATATCTCCCTTGATTTCCTCCCTCATCATGTCTCATCACTCAACCCCCTTAGTGTTTTTGGTACTGACTCATTGGTGGTGGTTACAGGTTGAATTGAGTTTTGACTTTCTGACAAGTGTTCCTTTGTAGGTTGTGGTTCCTAACTTTGTGGTCTTGCAGGATTATAGACTTGGGGGCTCCTTCCTTCTCGGCAGCAACACTTCGGCTTCCTCTACAGTATTCTTTTCGGTATCCTTTTCATAATCTAGGTATTTACTTTCCTTTAGCTACATATGCACGTAGTGTCATATGGCCACTAAAGTGGGGGCTAAATGTAATGTCAAAAATTGTCCTCCTCCATGGTATGGTACAATTTCCCTCGGTTTAGCTCCTTTCTTTGGGTGACCTATCAACCTTTTTCTTTCTGACCTTCCTGAAACCCTGATTGACTAGGTCTAGTTGCAAAATGTTCACTTTTTGAGGTAACCTTTTGATGGAACTAGGAAAGGGAATTTGAATTACAGGTCCTTGAGACCCCCAAAAAGTAGATCTGAGTGGAAAATGGGGGCTTGGACTTGGGCGCTCGCACCCTAGTCCTCCCCTGTTTCCCAGGATTTTAAATTTTGGCAGGATGTCGACTCCTGTCGTATGCCTCGGGATTCCATTTTCAAATTCTCAGTTTTCACACGATATCGAGATGTTATTTCAAAATTTGAATTTCCCTAAAGCTAGATATAAAAATACATTTGAAAATCATTTTATCACACATAATTCTTATGCAAGCTTGATGCCAAAACTCTGCCAAAATTGCCATTGAAGATCAGTGACTTGTTGAAGCTTTCGAAAGTATTTTATATTTGCTATCATGGAGACAATGGATGGAGATTAGGAATCAAGATCTTGAGACTATCTTGCTCTTCCTAGGGTTTGTACACCCTTTGCATGATTGGGAGAAGGGTTGAAGCCTCCAACATCGAGCTTGGAGATCCTCCATGGACATTGTTGATTTACCTTCTTGTTCATGCAAGTCTTCATTTGTTTTCATCTCCATGAGGTGAAGTTGTATGTGTTTATTAATTCAAAGCAAGTTGTTGATCTTCCCTTGATTGAGACATCTAGGGTTTGATATTTATGCATACACATTGTTAGGTTTACACACACTTCTACAAATCTTTATCTCTGGCTATTGTTGAGGTAGAAATACCAAAGACGGGGCTTGAACGAGGCAAGCTCCCATATAGCCTCAACATCTTTCCCCTTCCTTTGTAGGTGCAAATTGTATTTTGTAGGTTTCGGCAGAAAGAAGCTACATAAAGGAGGATATTGTGGGTACAGTCGTCACAGACTTTTGAATTTCCAGATTCTGACACTTGCGAGACTAAAGAACGGGTGCCCTGGTCCAACTGGGGGCAATTTTTAGGATCTGGAAGCCATTCAGGAGTGCTAGATAGCCTGTGCAGAGGCTTTCTAGTATCAGGAACTTTCAGGACTAAGGAGCAGGCGCCCTAGTCTAGTCTTCCCTCAAAATTTGGGTGCACAGTCTCTAAAACTCTTTCTTTGCATTTCTGTGATCAATTTTGCCTATTTCATCATTGGATTCCAGATATCTCTGATTTAAGGCATAATTAGGGTTTTACATGGTTTATGAGCAAAAACACTTAACAAAACCTTAGTTGGACTCTTGAAATCAGATAACGTGAGCATAAGGGATAGACAAGTAACTCATAGATTGACCCTACATTCAATCCTTGTCCTCCCAATGTTTAGCATGGTGAAATAGTAGTACTTAATGTAGTTGAGACAAAGCTACAATTTTCACACTAAACAATTCCATGACAATGCCATCTTCACTATTGAGCCTTCATTACCATATTCCACTTCCACTCCATGGGACCAACAAAATCCAATCTCTCACACTACTTGTCACAATGATGCAATACATATTGAACTCCTTCGTTCTATGCCTACAAAAGCAAACAATCCTAAAAATCCCAAAGCATTGGACTTAAAAGAGAAAAATCATATTATAACTATATTGGGGGCATCTAAAGTCAAAGAAACATCCATTTTACCCCTAGCATCCAAAGAGCATTTATTTGAAGAAAAGCAAATCTATTTGAGCATCAAAGCACATTCTCAAGAGTATTTATCCAAAGAAAACAAAATCTATTTGAGTATCCAAGAAAATCCAAAGAAGCTTCCTACAAGTGAGATTTTTTTGTCCCCCATCATTTTCACTCCGTAAAATTTCGATCATCTTATATGCTTCCATCCCACATACACTTCACTCCATCCCTAATCGATAAGGCTATGATACTTCCCATTTATGTTACCTAAACACAAAAGAGACTAATCTTGCACTTAAGGAGGTGCATGATGGTATCTCTGGTGCCCATCCTAGTGGCATTATTCTTACCACACATCTTCGATATGCCAACCACCATCATGATCATTGTGCACTTGTTCCAAAGTCGGCACTTCCACCTGATATCATACCTTTCCATGATCAACTTTCTACACTTGAGGGACAACCCCTTGAGGAACCTATCAATATCATTCACCTTGAGAGGTTCTATGCCTAACCTGTAAGGTATCCCAACTGTACATAAAAAAATAAAAATAGTAAAGAGAAATAATCCGTCCTTTGGTGAAAACCACTTCGGTGGCACCTTGGATAAGTACTATGGTGAAAACCTATTTATAGGAATTATGTGTAGTAGCCTTGCATTTACCATCTACTAGATAACCACTTTGACTTCCACCTTCCATTCATTCATCTAAGTCTCATTCATCTACCATGTCATCATCCATCTATCCTATTGTCATCCTATCATGGCTTGAAGTTTTCACTTAGTTTCATTTCTTATCATACCATAATAAGTCATCCATTATATATACCATAGTAGCCTATCCATCCATACCATAGTAAAATCCTATCACTTGGGACAACATTACCTACACGTAGTTGTGGTTTGGATTGTTCTCCCAGTTTCCCTAAGATGTTGGAAGTAAGTCTTTAGCTTAAGTCTCATGCATCTCATCTCAAAACATTTTAAAAATACAAAAAAAAAAAACAAAAAAAAAGTTAAATATCCCAAAAATCCAAGCAATAAATCACAAATGTAAGTCATCCTTAATCCATACCATATCCCATAATAAACTATTTCCATAACCTATCCATAATAAATGCCACATTTACATTTCATCCATTCTATAATAAAACACTTGATAGTCAAACAAAACAACCATGCAATGCATCATGCCTTAACAAAAATTACAAGCATTAGTCCACATATTGAAACAATAACCAGTCATGTTGTCAATTGTCACATCATTCGATATCAAATATCATCATCAAGCCTCATCTAGGGATATATCATTCCTATCATCAGGCACCTATCCAAACATCATCCAAAATTTTGGCAAGAGATATTATGGTTACATGACTTGTGTCATCATTTGGTCTTTTTTATTTTATCTTTTCTATCTCCTTCTCATGCTTTCTCATGACCACCTAGATCCATGCATATCTTGGTGTGTTACGACTAGCAGAGAATGGGGCATAGCATTTTACGTGTTTGTTGGATGTTCTTATTACACCATCTAATATTCATATCTTGTGTGTAGTGGAATAAATTTTTGCATACCATTCCTCCTTTGCATCTAAGGTCATTTCATACCTTTTGTGCATTTGGAATTAATGCTTTAAGATTCATTCCTCGCATGTCTAGACAAGGTTGTATTACGTTGGGCATGCATAAGGATACTCCTTTTGTTTGCAGTGTCAAGTCCATGCAAAAGATACAAAGTCACCCTGGTTCCTTATACCTTGGTGCATAATACCCTCTTTCTATATCACATTAGGAATGCTCTACGTATTATACCAGCATAACCATACCCATTTTATCCATGACTTACACCCATAACCTATCCATTTTCCCATCCATTTCTAAAGCATTTTTTTTTCACTTACCTATCACACTCATATCAATCCATGTTCATATATTCATTCCATCCTAACATTTCACCCTAACATCCATCCTAGTATCCATCCTAACATTTCATTCTACTTAGTATCATGACCAAACCAAAAATAAAGTGATAATCCATCATCACGTCTCTCCATCATCATATTAATCACAAATAAATGAGCCATTATCCATGATCATTTCATTTTCATATCCATATTACATCCATACCATCATAGTAACATCCATTTCATTACATCCATATGCATATACATCATCATAAAATACAAGTATATATCCATATCTATATCCATATACTTAAACCATCCATACATCACATAATCATTACAACATCATAACATCATCAACAACATCATATCCATGTAAATCACGTCATCAAATCATATAAACATCCTAATCCCTATAATCATAGTCCATAATCATAAATCCATACATCATCATATACAATCACATCACCATAATGAACCATAACCATCATAGACACCTCCAAAAACATGTATCATCTCATATATATAATATAAAAAATGGTCATGATACAATGCCTATGTACAAATGTCTCCACAGAGCAATCAAAATACACCGATCCCATAGGCATCAAAACATATGAATACATCTATACATGGTCTATGTCGAGCTACCACCCTCTAATTATGCTGACGATCTAGGTTGTGGTCCTACTATTGAAGGTGGAGGACGAGGTGGTCCTTGAGCCCCTAATGCCTATCCTGAAGGTCCTGTCTATGGTAGACCATGTGCCCCATGATGTCTAGGTCGTCCCATAACTGATGGATGAGATCTAGTTGTTGATCTAGACACCCTTGATCTACTATGTGTGCTAAAGCTCGGTGCTCTCTATGCCTCAAGTATTGCACTATGGTATAGAGTGTGGTAGTACTCCGCTCTCTAGGTAGCAAGAGTAAAGTCTCCTTATACATGCATAAGATCCCCCTGCACCCTCATCATGTCAGCCCACAACTAACTGACACCCCCTCCTACATGTATACCCTATGTTGTGTCACTCTCCTATTGGAAATGTGCAGCTGAAGCCTCTACAACAGCTCTTTGCAGTACTATTGTATCTCTCTCCACCTTGAGTGCATCCTGCTCAGCCATCACCTATTGTAGCATCATGTCGTCGTCTTCACCTCTCACCTGAGCTTGTTCCTAAGCCTATACCTGTGCCTGCAATACTTGTATTTGTGTCTATAATGTCTAAATCTATAATAAGGTGCTATCCCTCTCCACAGTCATGTCAGCTAGAAGACCTTGTACCCACTCAATCTCCATCTATAGGTTGTCACGAGAAGCCTGTAGTGTCTCTATGTCCTCCTCCTCTCCAAGAACCTTTGGGGCATCTACCTGCAGTATCTGTGCATCATCATATCCACCTCCATCATGACCCTATCCATAATGACATCGATCATCTCCTCCGCCTTGTCCACCTCCATCACCTCCCACAACTCGCTGCCTTACCTATCTCTGAAATAGAGGCACTGCAACCTATCCAACCTACGCACTTGGAATTGTAAGTTGTAGTAGCCTATGAGTAGCCCACCATGCATCATAGTTATGGCTTGTCCTTACATCCTCCACCTCTAATCCTAGTGGTACCCACCTACAAGTACTAGTCCCTGAAACTACACCAGAGGAATCTGTGGATCCAATGCAAGTCCCCAAGGTCCAACATCCCTAGTCACCCTGGGAAAGACAACCTCATGAATTAGTATTGTTTGCCTCTCTCTAAATTGTCATAGCACCCATCTAGGCATATATCTCTCCACAATTTGTGATGTCCTGTCTAGTATACATTGAGTTTTTCGTACATACAATAGCTGGTCATCATCATCCTTCCATGCCTCACACTCTCTTCATGGTCGCCATGTCACCATGTCCAAGTCATCCAAAACCCTCCTCCAATAGTCCATGTCACCTACACATTGATAATGCAACACCCCTGCATAAAGCCAATAATATGGTTGGCCATCACCCCTCACTTGATCACATAGTGGCCTCTGTTGAAATGCACAAGACAACTGAGAGGGGGGTGAATCAGTTGTCACCAAAACTTAACTTCTTATAGACTTCAACACATCAATCAATTAATCATTGTTATTATGATTTAACCATGAAAGCATGAAATCAAAAACTTAAGCACAACCACACATGAGACACCAATTTTTTTACGTGGAAAACCCTTTAAGGGAAAAACCACGGTAGCTCATGAAATAATATATTATAGCAATACCAAAAATCAGAGGCTCACTGCCTTAGGGCTCACTGTCCAAAATGCTCACTCCAAAAGTTAGGGCTCACTGTCAAGATCGGCTAATTGCCAAAGGTTTGTGAACTAATTTGATAGCATCTACTCCATGCCTGAGTTTAGTTCCATTGAAGTGTAATACATTTCCTCTGCTCTACGTTGCCTTTACACTTTGCACTATCTTCGCATATTCACATCCAATTGATTTTTTGCAATTTCATTACAAGTATTTATACAATTCATCAACCTTGGAATGTACATCAAGGTCGGCATTACATTCATCAACCATTGGAACAATCTCCAAGGTTAGCATTACAAACATACATAGAAATAGGTTTGAACCTAAATAAAATTAGCTAAGGAAAAGATGTATGCGGATCACATTATGCCTTAGCTGGGTCTCAAATGTAATCTTCCACGCCATGACATGCTTCCACAATCTTCAATGCATCTCCTCAAGTAGTGAGAACAACCAAGTCGGCCAAGACTTAGAGTTAACACTAAGTCTTTTAGGAATAGTCTTCATCCACGATCTAGATTACTCTTCACGGACCAATTAGAAGGTAGGAACACAATTAGGAGACATCCACAAGCACATTGTAATCACCAGGAACATCCGCACAACACCTAACCACTTTAGCCAGAAGATTTTTCAAACCGAAGCACTTAAACAACACTGTCAGCCACTGTTATAAAGAAAAGATCACTTGCAAACCACCAAATCACAAACCATTTGAGTTGAAGGCACATAACATCATCCTAGACTTAACTCTAGAACCGTAAACCATAATACTTTAATGCGGAGGAATGAAGAGCAAAATACTTTCTCCCTATCACCACTGAATGCACAGAAAAACTGTTCTTACTCTGGTGAACAAAACTCCCTCAAATCTTCATACCGAAGGCTCAATCTTGGAACACAGGATATTTAGACATGCCTCTAAATGACTTCCAATCCACAAACAAAGATATTCATTCTACAAGAAATGTAGAGAAAACTATTGGATTGTTCTGTTGTAAACAAAGATACTCTTCAACACATTGTTTCCACTGGGAGAGCAAATTTTCTCAAAAACACTTGGAAACATAATATTAGGATCACTTATTGATTATCTTCAACACTTACATAGGCCAGTATAAAGCAACTAACTTAATACAAGCAAGCATCAAAACAAGAGCACAGTTGACACCAATGACAACACAGATATGTTGATATCAATGACAACACCGATTAGGCACATACTTGCAACAATCTCCTCCTTTGTCATTGATGGCAACATAAGATGTGAAAAACTATAAGGACCATCAAGACAGGATTTTGCACTGATTACCTTCTCCCCCTTTCTCTTTATACATTTGTACTCTTTCTCCCCTTAAGTTTTTCACATTATTTCTCTCCCCCTTTGACATTAATGGCAAAGGGCACATATTGTATACGCTTAAAAATGACACGACTCAGTCTAAATAAATATTCTTAATATTTATTCCATTCTAATTCCTCTATCAATAAATAAAACAAATTTATTTATTCGATTCATATTCCTCTAAATTAATTAAATATCAAAATATTTAATTACCTCTTCTAAGGTCTTCCAATAATTAAATAAATCCTTTATTTAATTTAATCCTTCCAAACAATTAAATAATTTTTAATTATTTAATTAAGTCAAACCATTCTTCCAAATTTGAATAAATCAATCAAATTTATTTAAATTCTCTCAATCTCTAAAAATAAAATACAATCAAATATTTTTTTTATTCTTCTAAATCATGCACAAACAATTAAATAAATTTATTTGTTTAATTTGCTTTCTTATCTTCTAAAATCCTCAAAAATCTTCTAAATCTTCTAAAAATAAATCTTCTTCTTTATGCACACAAAATTAAATAATTTATTATTTAATTTCTCTCAAATCATGCAAAAGCAAATCACAAGTTGAGTTAACTGACTCAATCAACCTTGTTTTTATCAATAACTCCTAAATTAGAAAAAAGCTTTCTAATTTATGAAATCAAATCTTATCTTTATAAAAGAAAGCAATTAACTCAAACAAAACAACTTTTGTGTGACACTTGTCTTCTTTCTATTCGCACACGTTCTCTCAAGTCTTATATACTGTTGATCTTCTCATTCTTTCTATACCGTTGATCTTCTCTCTTACAAGTCTATAAATTGAACTCTATTCTTCCATTTCATTTATCCAGGCTTTTAGTAACATTACTCTGCAGGAATCACAGCGCACCTTTGGCACCCAAGTTCCTCCATTGCTTGCGATCAACTTGTTACCATATCACTACCTTTGTTGTGAAGCTCATCTTCATTGCAATAAACTATCATAGCCATTCCCACTTGACATCTTGGAATAGCAAGGAAGTGCACCTTCTGAGGGCCATATTCATATGCAAGATCATTTGAGATAGGAAATGAATGGAATCCATGAAGTAAAGAGGTTTGTTGAGGTATTGTTCATCATTTTAAAATCTTCTTTATTTCTTATGTTCATTGAGTTATGGGTATTATTGATATCATTGATATTTATGCATAATTTCCCTTAACATTTTTGGCACCCACTGTGGGGCCTTGCCCCGATTTAACCTAAAAACTAAGTTTTTTGTGCTAAGGTTCTGTACACAGGAGGATTCGACGCATCTGATCAATTCTAACGCTCATCTGAGCTTTGTTTTGGTGCATCTACTCTTTCGGTGCATTTACCTCCTGAAGTTGTGCATTTGTGTTCTGATACGGCACATCTACTGAAACGGTGCATATACTCTCTATTTCTACGCTTTTGACCTCTATCTCAGTGCTTTTGTAATAGCTACGCATTTGATCTTTGTCTCTACGCATCTAATCTATGTACTTGCGCATATGATTCTGACAGTGACTTTTTGGGTTTTCTTATGATTTTGCTAACGTTGACACTTTTCGCAGGAATATTCTCTAATCTACTTACAGGTTAGGGGTTGGTTTAGTCATATAGTTGTATTTGTTAACTCATCTCTCGATCTACAAGACAGTAATCAGATGTTAATATAAAATCACATCTAGATCTAACTAGGAAGGATTATAATTTGATATTGTTGCATCAACAAATTGAATATAGTCCCAATGCTAGGAGGATAAAATTGAACCATTGCTATCTTGATTTCAATGTTAACAACTCGCGTGTGCGCCCAAGTAGCTAACTCATTTAGTCTTTTTCATTTTAATTAGGAGAAAATAACCACTATCTTTCATGTTTTTGGGAATGATACTAGGCCTATGCTCAACCCTATCTTGGGTGACCAAAATTCCAGACATATCATTTTTGCATGTGTTAAACCTTTAGAGAGGCCTGCCCTTGGATATCCTTCCATCTAAGCGAGAATGACCTTAAGTGGTAACAAGCTAAAGCCAAGCTCTGCCAAGCCACTATAAATAAATTGTGTTTGCAGCGAAAGCTTCAAACAACGAGTGAAGTTGTGTTATACCGACAGCTAACCTCCCCCAAAACCCTCCAAGGCGCAACCCTTGCAGGCTGGGAGACTCCATAACGGAGAGTAGTGTTGCCACATGTATAACCACTTGAACGATTGCACTTATTAATCATCCTTTATTTTTAGTAAGCCAAAAACCCCTATAAGCTAGTGTAAGGAAGGGCAATTATCACCTCCCAAAGATGCCTCATCTAGAAATAGTGAGAATTCAGTTTATGTTGTCCTAGTCAACCTAGGATTTGTACTTGCTTTTGAGTCAACAAGAGCTCAAAAAAATCACAAAAATGATGAAAAATTCTTTGTGTTTGTTGTGTCTTACTTGCCATAATTAAGAAATCAGATCAAAAAGACCAACTTGCAACCAAGAAACAAAAAAATCAAAAAACATGCCAAGAAAATTGCAAAAACAATCAAAAAACCAGAGCTACGCATATACCCTCTGAAGTTGCGCATCCATTTCAACCTGTTGCACATTTACTGTGACTTCCTATGCATTTGTCATCTGTTACTGCACTTTTGTCCTTCACCAGAGCTGCGCATTTATCCCGACTTAATGCGCATTTATCCTCTATTTCAACGCATTTATTGTTGTGCATTCACAACAGTGAGCTTTTTCGCATCTTTTGAGAAGAGTTTATCTACCTTGTTGGGTACCCATTTTAGCCTTGTTCTAGTTTCTAGGATCAAATTTACCATGCAGTCACCTCTTCCATTTGTTTCCATAGCATACCCACTCTTTCGTTGGTCGTCTCGTCCACCTTCTACCAGGTCTTCCCATAAACAAGTCAAAAGTTCCTATATCAAATTAGTGCAAGACCTTTTTCAGATCACTTCAGATTCAAGTAACCCTAGTAGGTCACATAACTTCACTAGTGGTCTAGGTGCAAGACTAGTCTCTACATAGTAAACGGGTACCGGCTATCCTTACTTGTGGCTATCGTCTTGTGTCGACCAACTTACTTGGAATCATTGATCAAAAGAGTCCCCTGTTCGAATCTCATCACCGCAAGTATCCCCTTCTCAACAACCTACACCAACACCTTACCAAAATCTCTAGTTTTACCCTACTTCTCTTGGAGTCGAGGACAACACTGAGAGGGGGGGTGAATCAGTGTTGCATGAATTTTACAATTTTTACTCCTTTTGACTTACAGGATAAAGAGAGAGAAAGACATTAACATACATATGCACAATTATAATGTTGAAGGCATGAAATATATGAATACATGAAGACACACAAGATATGAGACCAAGACACAAAAGATTATACAAGAGGAAAACCCTCCTAGGGTAGAAAAACCTCTCAAAATTGCCTCACTGGCTTAAGCAAAAACCTCACTGGTTACAATGTTTAGAAGCGCCAACTTCAAGGAGCACCAACCCCTAATACATACAAATAGGTCTCACTGACCATACAAGCCTCACCTATAATATATGTCTCACTGACAAATGTAAGGTCTCACTAACCTATAAGCCTCACTGGCATACTGTGCCTCATTGGCAAACACAATCACCATTAGAAAATATAAACAAAATCATAGGGTTACTCTGTTTCCATTCAATTCATTATCCCATCTCTGCATAATACAAACTCCATTTGTAATTTCTCCATGTGTATGTCTTCAACTTGCATATGATGCTCAATCAATTCACCTAATTTAGATTATCTCTACACATTCAATTGCATATTGTCTTCATACTTGATTTTATTCAATCTGTATCATACAAGTTGTCTTCATATTGGCTCACATCCATTACAACTGTATCATCAAATTATCTTCCTCATTGATCTGCACAACATCAATAATATCTCTACAAAAATACTTTATTGGGCTTCTTTGCACAAACATATGTCACCTTTTCAAACACATAACTTATCTCTACAAATATTAACACATCTCTGCAAAACAATTTAAATCATCTCTACATCATTCTTGAAACCATCTCTGCAATTAAATTGTACCCATCTCTGCAAAGCATAATCTCACATACACATCAATCTGAACCTTTCATATTCCAAATCAAACTTCCCTTCAATCTCTTCAATCTCTTCAATATCTTCTTTACACAAAATATCTTTCATATTTTGAAACCTTCAATTTGTTCATCTTCCTTCAATCTTTTTATCTTCCCTGCACAAAACCATCTTCAAAAAAATATGATCATAAAAATCTTCAATGAAATCAAACACCATTCGTCTTCCTCTTGCCCTACAATAAAAATATTCTTCAATTGATTTAAAAAATCTGCCCCAAAAAAAATTCTCTATTCATTTTAGAACCCTTTCATATTCTTCTTCCCCATTTGTCTTCATAAATTTATTTTCCCTTAAAAAAATATTATCTCATGAAAATCTCCTCCTTTAGCTTTTAATATCTCAAAAACTACCTTTTTTGAAACAATAAAAAAACATTCACATTAGTCATAAAATCTATGACTTCCTCTTTAAATCTTCATTTATCTCCTTAAAAAATCTTCCAAAAATTCTACCTTAAAGATTCCACAAATATCTCCATTAAAACTCCTTAAAAAACTCATAATCTTCATGACTTTTAAGAAGGCCATTAAAATAGGAGATAAAGAGTTTCTAAATTTAAAAATAAAGCCATATTCACGTTCCCCACCAAAATCTGCCTTGTTTTAAATGGCAAAAAATAGCCTTTTTGAAAAAGCTAAAAAAATAGAGGAAGAATCTCTTAAAAGAATCTCTCCCTCCTTAAAAATAAACTCCTTTTAAAATTCATGTGAGAGAGAGGGAGGCCCACTTTTTTTTAAATAAAAAAAACTTCATAAAACCTCCTTTAAAAGATCTTTAAAATCTCCTTTTAAAAGACTAAAAATAGTCTTATAAAATAGCCTTTAAAAAAAAAAATTAAAAAGAAAAAACCTTCACCCATATTAAATATTAATTTTTGATATGTTTTTTTTATTGTTACTCATAAACTTTAGGAGATGACCACTTGGAAAGGTGAAGGAACTGGTCACACATGTTATAAACCCCTTTAGAAGGTAACCCTACTCTTGACATCATGAAGCATGAACTTCTTAACATATATCAATGACATCTCTTTACTTTCCCAACACTATCATAATTTCAACACCATGACATCCTAAGATCCTAAAAGTATGATGAACATGATTAAAGCAAAACCAATCTTGTTAGCTCCTCACTTCACTCAATTCTACAAATACCTTAACCAACCTGATGATGTACTTCTCAACTCAAATCAAAAGTACTTGCATACAATACTCCAATCTTGACCTTATAATGACATTATGTTCCACCAACAACTCAAGAAGCATCAAAGCATAGATGAGATGAACATCACTGCAACCTATAAACTAATAAGCATTATACAAACCATATAAAGATGTCTTCTACCCCTGAATGGTCTCTGCATTAAAACCAAGTGGACAACCTGTGAACAACATGGGTGCATGAAACACACTTTGTCAACCAACTTTGTATCACAAGATATATGCATTGCATCATATCTACATCAAATATGCATTGCATCATTTATGAATTGAAACAAGAGACAATCATATCAATCATATCAAACCATGAACATGATGAACAACCCCTGTCAATATCAACACCATGTGAACCTGCAAAACCTTTTGACATCAATGACAATCAATCTCCATCAATCTCCCCCTTTGTCATTGATGGCAAAACTATATGATGCAATTTCTCTTTCTCCCCCTTTTTGACATATGATGACAAAGAATAAAATGCTCCCCCTATCATTTAGCTCCAAAAAAAATGTTAAAGCTTGATCATAACATTTACACTCACATTGCATTATGAGGATTTTGAAGACATAAACTTATGTTCACCTGTTATCTTCCTCTTTGAACTTGAGATGATCTATGATGACAAAACATAACAATCTTGAAGCAAGCATATGACTAATCATGTTGATAATACCTGAAATAATTCTTCAACTTGAGAGCAACAAATCACCATGAAGCACATATCTAGAACAATATCATGTGAGGCACATTAACCAAATCATCAAACCACTGTTATAGACTGCCCATAGACTGAACCATACTCTCAGCACTATACCACTTCTTGTCACAACACCAATTATGAAGATGAAGACTAACATACTCCTGATGACATCACAAGTGATTGCAAAAACAAACTTTTCATGATGATATGATGATCACACAAGAGATGTCCTTGCCAAAGACTTCCATGACAACAATCAATCTACAACAATCTGCACAAAGACCAATCTCAAAGGAATAAAGACTATCTTGATGAAGACCATTATGTTTATCCTGCACATGACACTTTTTACAACACCATGTCAAATCTGATATACACTACAATCTGAAACATACTACAATCAACAAGACCTATTGCCTCTAGGGTTTATCAATCAAATCAGCCCATCAACTTCTTCCTGCAACAACACTTTGCAAAATCAAATGCAGAGATAAGTGCTCTGAATTGAATTTTTCATTTTCAGCCACCTTAGCCATCCCAAGCTAATATTTGATAAGAGTTTTTGAAACATCTTAATCTCTTTGCCATGACAACCAATTCTTCACAATCTCAAGATCACTTTGAACTGCAACACCATGACAACTCAATTTTTTGTAAGTACCAACATGATATGAAAGATAGTATCATTTATAAACCAAACTCTTTGTGAATTCAGGCCTTGAACTAATCACTTGTAGCACTTACATACACATATTGACAAACCTCAAACAATCTCCTTCCTGAAACTTTTTGGGGATAATTATTAGGACATGGACAACTCCCCCTAACTTTATGCCATATGTTATACAACTGATGAAGTGACTTGTGCAGGATGTACAAGTTTAGAATTTGTCTTCTCATGACTTTGTTTTTGCTTCCACACTTTTACAGGATCTTTCTTCGTCCAAACTTTTTCAGCCTGTTTCCATTTCTAACCTATCAAATCAGGTGATGCATTTCTGTAACTATGTGCTTTGTGTCCAAGAGTGTTGCAATTATAACAAACTATGTTACAATCATAATCAAATGACTGATAGTACCTTTGAGCACTCATGTTAAGCTTCCATGCAGTATCATACCTTCTATGCACTTTACAATTTCTTTGTATATGTCCAACATTATTGCACTTGTAACATACAACATTAGTATTCCTTATTGAAGCAAATTGATTTCTTCTGCAATTAACTGCTTTATGTCCAAACTGATTATAGGTGTAATAATAACCATTAAATGAATAATTATACATGTACATATAAGCTTGTCTTACTGGAATATTTCTTCTGAACTTTCTTCTTCTTTGATTATACATTTTGCCTTCAAGAGCAGCAGTATGATAATTCAAATCAATTTTCTTTCTGGGAGTCTCTCTGACTTTAGAACACTCTCCTTCTTCAAAACCAAGTCCAGTAGTGTCTCCATATAGTTTTTGTTTACCAAGCATCTCATGTAGCTTGCTTGTGTTTTCTTCAAACTCCTTATACTTCTTAGATATAAGACCATCATACTCTTTTCTCAGATTGATAATATCACCCTCTAATTTCAGATTCTCAATCCTTCTAACTTCAAGATCAAATTTTGAAACATCTGCTATCCTCTTAGCTTCCTCAATTCCAGTCTTTAATCTGACAATTAATTTGTGTGAATCAACAATATATGTCCTTAAACTCATAATCTGACATCTGGCCTCTTCAAGATTTGAAGATACACTTTCAAGGTCTGAAAGTACTTTGTCTTTGGATTCTCTTTCTTGTTGTAGCTACAATTTTAATTTTTGATTCTCCTTTTTATATTTCTTGAGTTCACTCAGAGCACATATGAGCTCTCCTTCTATGTCAATCTCACAATTTTGTTCATCATACTCCTGATTGTGAACTTCTTCTTCTAAATCTGATTGAGTCTCATCTCCTTCATGCGAATGACTTCCATCATTGTCATTCTTCTTAGATAACAAGCTATCCTCTTCTTTATCTAAATTCTCAACTGTAGAACCATTCTTTTTTAGGTGTGACATATGCAACAAATCATTGTTAGGCTTAATTGAGGCTTGTTTTACCATCTTTTGATCAGCATCTTTCTTTTCTCTACATGAGGTCTTATTTCTATTCTTCTTACCCATTGTACTCCAATACTAGGACCTACCCAAGCTGATTAAGCCTTTATAGGGAACCTGTGCTCTGATACCAATTGTTGGAGTCGAGGACAACACTGAGAGGGGGGGTGAATCAGTGTTGTATGAATTTTACAATTTTTACTCGTTTTGACTTACATGATAAAGAGAGAGAAAAACATTAACATACATATGCACAATTATAATATTGAAGGCATGAAATATATGAATGCATGAAGACACACAAGATATGAGACCAAGACACAAAAGATTATACGAGAGGAAAACCCTCCTGGGGTAGAAAAACCTCTCAAAATTGCCTCACTGGCTTAAGCAAAAACCTCACTGGTTAGAATGTTTAGAAGCACCAACTTCAAGGAGCACCAACCCCTAATACATACAAATAGGTCTCACTGACCATACAAGCCTCACTGGCTACAAGATGCCTCAATCGCTGAATTTTCCTCACTGGCGACAATATATGTCTCACTGACAAATGTAAGGTCTCACTGACTTATAAGCCTTATTGGCATATTGTGCCTCATTGGCAAACATAATCACCATTAGAAAATATAAACAAAATTAGAGGGTTACTCTGTTTCCATTCAATTCATTATCCCATCTCTGCATAATACAAACTCCATTTGTAATTTCTCCATGTGTATGTCTTCAACCTGCATCTGATGCTCAATCAATTCACCTGATTTAGATTATCTCTACACATTCAATTGCATATTGTCTTCATACTTGATTTTATTCAATCTGTGTCATACAAGTTGTCTTCATATTGGCTCACATCCATTACAACTATATCATCAAATTATCTTCCTCATTGATCTGCACAACATCAATAATATCTCTGCAAAAATATCAAACATCTCTGCAACTTTATTGGGCTTCTTTGCACAAACATATGTCACCTTTTCAAACACATAACTTATCTCTGCAAATATTAACACATCTCTGCAAAACAATTTAAATCATCTATACATCATTCCTGAAACCATCTCTGCAATTAAATTGTACCCATCTCTGCAAAGTATAATCTCACATACACATCAATCTGAACCTTTCATATTCCAAATCAAACTTCCCTTCAATCTCTTCAATCTCTTCAAATATCTTCTTTATATAAAATATCTTTCATATTTTGAAACCTTCAATTTGTTCATCTTCCTTCAATCTTTTTATCTTCCATGCACAAAACCATCTTTAAAAAAATAAGATCATAAAAATCTTCAATGAAATCAAACACCATTCATCTTCCTTTTGCCCTGCAATAAAAATATTATTCAATTGATTTAATAAATCTACCCCCAAAAAAAATTAGCTCTATTCATTTTAGAGCCCTTTCATAGTCTTCTTCCCTATTTGTCTTCATAAATTTATTTTCCCTTAAAAAAATATTATCTCATGAAAATCTCCTCCTTTAGCTTTTAATATCTCAAAAATTGCCTTTTTTGAAACAATAAAAAAACATTCACATTAGTCATAAAATCTATGACTTCCTCTTTAAATCTTCATTTATCTCCTTAAAAAATCTTCCAAAAAATCTACCTTAAAGATTCCACAAATATCTCCATTAAAACTCCTTAAAAAAAACTCATAATCTTCTTGACTTTTAAGAAGGCCATTAAAATAGGAGATAAAGAGTTTCTAAATTTAAAAATAAAGCCATATTCACATTCCCCACCAAAATCTGCCTTGTTTTAAATGGCAAAAAATAGCCTTTTTGAAAAAGCTAAAAAAATAGAGGAAGAATCTCTTAAAAGAATCTCTCCCTCCTTAAAAATAAACTCCTCCTTTTAAAATTCACGTGAGAGAGAGGGAGGCCCACCTTTTTTTTTTGAATAAAAAAAACTTCATAAAACCTCCTTTAAAAGATCTTAAAAATCTCCTTTTAAAAGACTAAAAATAGTCTTATAAAATAGCCTTTTAAAAAAAAAAAATTAAAACAAAAAACCTTACCAATATTAAATATTAATTTTTGATATTTTTTTTATTGCTGCTCATAAACTTTAGGAGATGACCACTTGGAAAGGTGAAGGAACTGGTCACACATGTTATAAACCCCTTTAGCAGGTAACCCTACTCTTGACATCATGAAGCATGAACTTCTTAACATATATCAATGACATCTCTTTACTTTCCCAACACTATCATAACTTCAACACCATGACATCCTAAGATCCTGAAAGCATGATGAACATGATTAAAGCAAAACCAATCTTGTTAGCTCCTGACTTCACTCAATTCTACAAATACCTTAACCAACCTAATGATGTACTTCTCAACTCAAATCAAAAGTACTTGCATACAATACTCTAATCTTGACCTTATAATGACATTCTGTTCCACCAAAAACTCAACAAGCATCAAAGCATAGATGAGATGAACAACATCAATGCAACCTATAAACTGATAAGCATTATACAAACCATATAAAGATGTCTTCTACCCCTGAATGGTCTCTGCATTGAAACCAAGTGGACAACCTATGAACAACATGGGTGCATGAAACACACTTTGTCAACCAACTTTGTATCACAAGATATATGCATTGCATCATATCTGCATCAAATATGCATTGCATCATTTATGAACTGAAACAAGAGACAATCATATCAAACCATGAACATGGTGAACAACCCCTGTCAATATCAACACCATGTGAACCTGCAAAACCTTTTGACATCAATGACAATCAATCTCCATCAACTTCTTCCCACGTCGCCTTGCATGGTCTTAACTAGATCCCAATACCAAAAATAACTTGAAATGGCCGGAACATCTGACCGCATTGTATCTCCTCATGACAGTGATGAGGAAATCTCTCATGAGCAATACCACATAGCCCTCCAATATCAGAAATTTCAACGCATGCTAGCCAAAGTGCTCAACGAGGACCCTCAAAAGTACTTTCTTCATCTTACAAACCAAGGACTTAAACTCCCCGCCGACTTTGACGTCGAGTCATTAAAAGAACCAGGAGAGGAAAGAACCCACGAAAAGAGCACAAATGAGAAAAGCTCCCCTGACAAAGACAAAGGAAAGAAAGTCATAGACCAGAACATACCTATGGAAACATTGCAGAAACAAGTTGAAGGCCTAACACAGCAATTAGTGGAACTCAAAATAGGGATGCCCGCTAAACACTATTCCTTGGAAGACATCGCACCGTATCCCTTTGACAAAAGCTTGAACATGGTACCCTTCCCCTTTTGGTTCGAAGTTCCTAAATTTGACAAATATAAAGGGAAAGGAGACCCAAGAGATCACGTTAGGGAATTTAGCACCACATGCCTAGAAGTGGCTCACAACGAAACTTTCCTAATGAGACTATTCCCTGGATCTCTAGGTGGACAAGCCATGGAATGGTTCTCACTACTTCCCCTAGGAATCAATACTTTTGATGAGTTAGTAAACAAGTTTGTCATACACTTCTCATATAACATTGAACACGAAGTTTCCATGCTTGAACTATGCAATAAAAAGCAAAAGGGTGGTGAATCCTTTGCCTCTTTCTTACAAAGGTGGAGACAACTCGTGAGCAAATACTCATATGATGTGCCTGAGAAGCAATTGATAGAGATGTTTGTCCACAACTTTAACCCCGATCTAAGTTACCAAATCCAAATTCAATGCCCTACCTCATTTACGAAAGTCATTGAGATGGGACTATTTATTGAGAAAGCTATGATCGCCAAGGGGCAAATAAAGTTGTACAAGGACACCCCTAACTCTAACTACACCATGGACAAGTCAAAGTTTTGGATAAAGAACAAAAATGTCGTCAACGATGGAGTAGTTGATGCCAAAGTAGCGGCTCCCAAACAACAACCAATCTTCACTCTCAAAGGAGAAGCAAGCAATGCTACACCAAACAAAACCTTCTCTTGCGATCCAAAGCCATGGTTCACCTCCAATCCTAGACAAAAATTCACACCACTGGGGGAGTCCCAAGAGTCTGCGTTAAGAAAGCTATTGGCCAACAATGAGATCACTCTTCCTCCCACTAGCGTCTATGAACCTCAAATAAAACCTCATTATTATAAAGATACTGATTTCTGCAAATATCATAGAGGAAGAGGCCATAAGACCAATGATTGTATCCATCTGAAACACGTCATTCAAGACATACTTGACCAAAATTAGGTGGGCACTAAAGAACATACCTCTAACGAGACACATGTGGCATACAAGGATCCACTCCTCAACCATGACAGGCCATACAACAACAACAACAATAACCACAACAAGCAGAATCAAAACAACAAACACAACAATGCTAACTATGCGAGTGTGTCATTCGATTATACCGTCAACTGCATATCGGAGCCCATCCCACAAGTCAACGTGATCACATCCAACCAACAATCAGGACCCAACAAAACTGATTGTAGCATCATCACCCGTAGTGGTAAGGTCACATTAAACACGCTTCCTCCAAGTTTGTCACCTTCTCCATCTAACTCCCATACGTACAGTGTCATAGACCAAGTTCAGAAAACTCCTACCCACATATCTATCTTAGAGTTGTTGCATCTATCTCCCTCCCACAAGGAAATGCTCAATAAAGCCCTAGTGGAAATGACTGTGCCCACGAACCTGGCCCAAGAGAAGTTTCAAGCCATGGTAGGGAATCTAACCTCCTCAAGCACCATCTCATTTACCGAACAGGATGACCTTTCAATGTCTCAGCCCCGTAACACACCCTTGCATATCATTGCCTTCATTCATAAACACCGTATCAAAAAAGTTCTCATTGATGGAGGAGCTAGTTTAAATATTTGCACACTCAAGCTAGTCCTTACATTGGGGTTCTCTGAAACTGCAGTGGATCCTAGGAAAAAGATCACTATTAAGGCCTATGATGAAGATGAAAGAACTACTAAAGGAACAGTGGTGTTATCAATACAAGTTGGACCAATAATAAATGACGTTGTTTGCCAAGTCCTCGACAGGGAGCTAGCCTATAACATCCTCCTAGGTAGACCTTGGATTCACGCCATGAAAGCTGTGCCTTCTACCTACCACCAATGCATCAAATTTCCTTATAACGACAAGCAGATCACCTTCCAAGGTGATCCCAATCCTTTCCAGCACTGCAACACTATCTACTCAAAGCCTGATTGCATCATTCCCAACAATAGAGCTTCTACATCCCCCATCTCACAGCATGATTCTACCTTCAAAGCTTCCTCATCCAAGCCCAAAGAGCAAAAAATCACAATCAAAGAAACAGGGGTAGGGGAATACTCCATCGAGCACAGCCTCAACTTAGCCAAAATACCTCTATCTCCAAGATCCTTTGGGCGGCCTACACTTAAGTGCATTCCAAAACCTTATGCTTCTCCCGAACCTCCCACAGCTCCCTTTGTAAAATGGGGGACCCTATCCGATGAAACAGAGGAAAGAGACATCTTGTAATGGGTCTACACAGAGGAAGATAACACACAACAAGAACCACCTAAGCTCCCAACATAAATCTCTGGGTGTGGTGAGTTTATCCTACACGGAATGGGTTATGAAGGACAAGGTCCCATTGGCCTAAGAAAAGAAGGAATAATAGAACCCATCCAACCCTCTTCATCCTCATTGGCAAGAAATACAAAAGGGTTAGGATACAAGGAAAAAGGCAAAGCTAAGGCCAATGCTTGTTTTGTGGAACAGATCCATGCCCTCCAAGAAGACAATGATAGATTCTAATGAATATGAGTGGGATGAACTCACAGAGCATTCCTACAAGGACAAAGGAATTGACACCATTCAAACCTATAGCCCCTACCGTGAGGGACAAATGCTAACGCATAGACCATTAGAGTCTAATTCGCCAACTCCTAAGAGTATGACTTTCGAGGAAGGTTGGAGTTCCATCGTAATAAACAATCTAGAGGAAAGTAGCATCCTGGATCCTATCCCTACCAATCTGAATCTTGACCATGTATCCATTCAAACTATCACACCCAATGAATCAAATCTATCTTCCGACCCCCTTCCCCTTGTGCATCCTGAACTTATCAACTGGGATTTACAAGGAACCCCACAACTAGACATGTTCCAAAATGATGATGCCTATATTGACTACATGGAACTTAGGGACCACCTACCTACAAGAGATCATAAAGCTAGATTCTCCATTGAACTCAACACCATGGCTTATTTTGGAGAGGGTGTCAATCCTTCCAGTCGCAAAAACATAAAAATAAAAACTAGATCTGATGGTGAAAACCGCTCTGTGGCAGTATCAGATCCCAAAATAGTAAAAAGAAAGGACGTATCGAATGGTGAAAACCTCTCTGAGGAGCCAGACGATGGAAGGCTTGACACTCTCCCCATTGAGATGTATCAAGAGAAGTTTTAAATTGTTGTGGAACCTATAGAACCTGTCAACATTGGAACAGAGGATAATCTTAAGATCATTCACTTTGCAAAGTCTCTATCTCCACCAGAAAAGACCAAATTTGTACCATTCTTTAAAAAAAAGCAAGTCAACTTTGCTTGGTCATATGCAAATATGCCCAGTTTAGATCCAGATTTGATTCTACATCATCTTCCACTAGATCCAAGGGTCAAGCCAGTCAAGCAGAAGCTCATGAAGATACATCAACACATTGCATTACTAGTAAAAGAGGAACTCAAGAAACTGCTGGATGTAGGGTTCATCAGGGCAATCGACTATCCAGAGTGGGTATCCAACATAGTGCCAATATCAAACCTGATGGCAGAGTCAGATTGTGCAATGATTTCTGAGATCTAAACAAAGCTTGCCGCAAGGATTACTTTTCGTTACCTAATATTGATATCATAGTCGACTCGATAGCAGGACATACCATGTTATCTCTTATGGATGGCTTCTCGGGATACAATCAAATCAGGATAGCACCAAAAGCCCAACATAAAATAGATTTGACTTGTCCATGGGGTACCTTCTATTGGAATGTCATGCCATTTGGGTTAAAGAACACAGGAGCAACATATCAACGTGATATGACCACTATCTTCCATGATATGATGCACGTCACAATGGAGGACTATGTAGATGACATCCTTACAAAGTCACTCACAAGAGAATCCCACCTTGATGTACTAGAGAAGGTCTTTCAGAGACTAGAATACTTCAAAGTCAGGTTGAACCCAAAGAAATGTGTGTTTGGAGTCACCTCTGGCAAGCTCTTAGGCTTCATTGTATCAGCAAATGGGATCAAAGTGGATCCTACCAAAGTCAAAGCTATCATGGAAATGCCACCACCAAAGAACATCACTCAACTGTGTTCTCTACAGGGAAAGTTATAGGCAATTCATCGGTTCATCTCACAACTGGCAGACAAGTGTCAACCTTTTTCTCACCTATTGCACAAAAACATACCATTCAGATGGGATGAAAAGTGTGAGGAAGGATTTTGCAAGCTAAAGGAATGCCTCATGAACCCTCCTATTCTAATGTCGCCTATCCAAGATAAGCCACTATTACTTTACATAGCTGCTACGCCAACAGCTCTCGGAGCCCTATTAGCACAACAGGATTATGAAGGCAAAGAAAGAGCTATCTACTACATCAGTCATACATTGGTGGGCTACGAACTGCAATATTCTCATATAGAAAGATCATGTCTTGCTGTGGTTTTTGCTTCCCAGAAACTACAACATTACATGCTAGCACATTCAATCAAGCTTATTAGAAAGATAGATCCATTAAAATACCTATTAAGCAAAGCAGCTCTCACAGGTTGCCTAGCTATGTGGGTAATGCTCCTAAGCGAATATAACATTGAGTATGTAGAACAAAAGGCTATCAAAGGTCAAATCATTGCCGATCAGTTAGCAAAAGCACCATTACAAGATACCACACCAATGACATTTGAGTTTCCAAATGAATCCATATTCAGTATCACAACACACTCATGGAAACTCTACTTTGATGGATCCTATACAAACCATGGATCGGGGGCAGGAATCTTGTTGGTCACTCCTCATGGCAACACCATACCTAAGTCTTACCATTTGCTATGCACATGCACAAACAATATAGCAGAGTATGAGGCCTTGGTCATTGGTCTCAAAATGGTAGCAAAATGGAAAATAAAGGAGCTACATGTCTATGGCGACTCCCAATTGGTAATCAATCAAGTCAATGACGACTATCAGACCAAACATGACAAGTTAATCCCATACAAGTGTATCGTCGATGACTTTAAAGAGTACTTTGTGATCATCTCCTTTGAGTAGATACTACGCATTGAAAACAAAGCAGTAGATGCCATGGCAACCATTGCCTCGCTCCTCGAGATCCTAGAGAATGAGTCACGCTATGAATTCTTGGTGGAGTCAGTTATGCAACCAGCTTATGATATCCCTAAAACACACTCCATATGCCTATTAGTCGGATCTGATTCACCTTGGTATGGTAAGATTTACACTTACCTCAAGGATAACACCCTATCGCTTGACTTGTCTTCTAACCAACATCGAACCTTCATTCGCCAAACCTCCCGTTACACCATTATCGCTGACACCCTATACCACCGAGGTCTGGATGGTACTTTAATCTGATGTTTAGAATGGGAAGAATCTCAAACCGCCTTACGAGATGTGCACAAAGGAATTTGCAGAACACACTCTAGCAATCCTTCTTTAGCTAAGAAACTCATGCATTTGGGATACTATTGGCCAAATATGGAAACTGATTCATATCAGTTTGTGAAGAAGTGCAAGCAGTGCCAGATACATGGAAATCTCATCCATGCACCAGCTCAAGAGCTACAACCTTTAACGACACCTTGACCCTTATGTCAGTGGGGACTTGACCTTGTGGGCAAAAATCACCCTCCATCATCCAACGACCACAAGTTCATAATAACCGCCACTGAATATTTTACCAAGTGGATTGAAGCCGTTCCACTCACCAATGTCACAGGCAAACAGATTAGCTCATTCATCCTCAATTACCTCATCTACAGATACGGAATTCCCTCATCCATAGTCATGGATAACAGAAGACCTTTCAAAAACCAGGATGTCCAAGAGCTTTGTGACAAATTCAAAATCCAACACCGTTTCTCCACCCCCTACTATCCACAAGGCAACGGCCAAGCAGAGGCATCCAACAAAAAAATTTGAAAATCCTCAAGAAGACAGTCAACAATGCTGGCTGTGATTGGCACATACAACTAAATCCCACTTTGTGGGCCTATTGAACAGTATACACACTCCCACATGTGCTACCCCTTACGCCCTTGTCTATGGATCAGAAGCCATTTTGCCCATTGAGGTCGAGTTACCATCTCTAAGGGTGTCATTAAAAGGTCTTATCATTGATGAAGACTACAGAGTTTCTAGACTGCAAGAGTTAGAGATGTTAGAGGAGAAGAGACAGAACACTTTCAATCATCTAAAAGCCTATCAACAGAGGATGTCAGGAAGCTACAATCATAGGGTTCGTCCAAGGGTCTTCAATGTTGGTGATTTAGTACCTAAGGAAAATCCCCGCAATCAGCAGGATCAGGAAAAGAAAGGTAAGTTTGAGCCCAACTGGCTTGGTCCTTATGTAATCATTACTGCTAATGGATCAGGGGCATATCAATTGGCTACTTCAGAAGGTGAGTTGTTCGATGACCCAATCAACAGTATGCATCTTCGCTGGTTCTATACCTAAGAGAACCCCAATGTAAGGGGGGCATAAATTCAAAAAAAAAAGTAAAAAAATCAAAAAATGGAAAAACAACAAAAAAACGTCCTTCGGTGAAAACCTGGAAAACATGCGCCTTGGATAGGTACCATGATGAAAACCTGCCAAACAAGCGTCATGTGTCCTTTTAGCTTTCGTGCAAATAAAAACAAGTGGTGAAAACATGGTAAATAGGCGCTACTTGTGATAAACCACCTTCTCCATATTTGGGAAACCAATCACTTTATGTCCATTCTTCCTACCATCATTTCTCATCTGATCCATATCTATTCCATAATAAAACACGTTGTGTAACCCAACGATAACCTATCATAGCTTGATACTCTAACTCTTTTGTCGCCTTATCAACTAAGGTCTTATCCAATATCCTATCCACAGTGTCAGCCTAGCATAGCGTCTATCGTCAGTATCTAGGGTCAACCCTGAACTACGTTGCCTCTGCGTCGTCACGTAGGCAAGGCCATTATCAATGCACCCCCGAGGCTTCCTGTCTGTCCTGTATCTTGTTGTCTATCCTCTAGTCCATCCACATCTGAGTCCAAGTCCTAAACTATGTTGCCTCAGCGTCATCACATAGGCAAGGCCATTTAGGAATGAGCCCCTGAGGCACTAGGTCAGTCCCTTAGGGTCTGTTTTACCATGCATGCATGCAAGCACAAGCAAAGACCCGCTTTCAAAAACAAAAATCTTGATGCAAGGCATCAACCTATTGAAGGCAAAGCAAACAAGTACCTACGCACTCAAACTGATTCTATCTAAATTATGGAAAGAAAAACACATCTAAATGCAAGAATGTTTTGTGTTTGTGACAAGTTAACTTACAAAGTCTTGATTTTTGTTATTATGTCTTTCTATGCTACTCGAGGATGTCAAAAACTAGAGATGCTATGATGGGGGCATAATCATTTTCTTTGTCTATTGTTTGTGGATTAATCTTTAGTAATGTAAAGCCTTGTCTAACAACATGATCAACAAAAGATCATCGAGGACAAGTTCAAAGGTCTAACATGAATGGGGGCAATCCTTGTCTGTTGATACGCAAGAAATACTCAAGTCATCTCGGTTCAAATTATACCTAGATGCTTGTATTAACTTGCTAAATCAAAATCCATGTAAGCGATACTCATGTCATCTCAGTTCAATTATACCTAGATGCTTGTATTTTCTTACATTTGGAAAAAGTACCAAAAAAATTGCCCAATGATGAAATAAGCAAGTTTCAAATTACTTGCACCATCAAGATGTCAAAAAAACATTCGCATCCTTTATGCATCCAGAAAACATCCACAAAGCATCCATATCCCATGCAATAAAGATCCAAAAATGCAGAGTATCAATGTTTATAAAAGCTTGTGAGTCCTTCTACCAAGTTAGTCTTCACTCAATCTTCTATCTATCAATTCTGTGTCGATTGAGTACATTTGGACATAACAAAAACATGGCATAGTTTGCATATCATAACACATGAGATAGTCATTAACATGATTAAATCATTTGCATACATAATAGTGCATTAGGTCATCCATATACATTTGCATCATAACATAGTGTCAAACAAAAAAATAAAAAACATAGACAAGTACATGTAGATCATCACATAAACTGCATAATCATATAGAGAACATTTGCATATTAGGTGTAAACATGAAATCATCTAAGTCTACATCAGATCATATCGACATCAGCAATCATGTGCATCCAATAGAAACATCGCATAAACATCATATAGCCAAAATAAACGTTTGCATCATATCATATAGACATCATAAGATAGAATGCATCTATGACATATCTAGATAAACAACTACATATAGAGATCATATAGCTGCATCATCATATAAATAAACATAAAACATGTCCAAATGTGCAACATATCAAAGTCCATCTCTGAGTCAAGTCATACAAGTGTATACATCACAAAAATAATGATACATGTCTCGGTACAAAATGATACAAGTATATACATATCAGGCTATCTGAGCCATCAAAAAGTGTATACTTAAACCAAAATTGGTACATCTATAGTGACTAGCCCTGCTGCCGTGGGACACTGCTCCCAGCACTGCCCTCTCCACCTCCACCTCTACTGGCCCTAGACTGTTGTGGACCCATGGCAAACATTGTTGAACGTGAACCCCCCACTCTCTAGGATGTACCTGCCACAGACTGGCTCCTATAGCTCAGTGCCCTCTGGTCCGCCGGCCCCACCCCATGATACAATCCTCTGTAATACTGTGTTTGAGCCTGCACTTTGGCAAGCTCACCCTGTATCTCGTGATCTATGTTTGCAGTTGATGTACCTGGGTCTGTCCCTGCTGCACCTGTGTAACAAAAAATGCAGTAGCCCCATCCATACCCAAGGTGGCAAAGGTCGCATCTCTCTCTAGTCTCAGGGCCCACACCCTCGCTAGTGTTGTATCCCGCTCTGCAGTGAGCCCCGATAGGACCCGTGTGTCTGACTCTCTCTAAGACTCTGCCACTCTAAGATGTGCCCTGAGCTGTCTCACCTGACCCTGAGATGTCTCACCTGACATTGTAAATCAGGCTGAGGAACCTAAACTTGTGGCACCTGCTGCAGTGCCGACATCTGTATCTGTTGTCCCACCTATGGTGCAACTTGTGGCTACACTATCTACTATTGCTGGGAGGATCCCTCCCCAGCTCTCCTCCTCTGTCTCTGCCTCCCTCTACCTCCATCTCCCCCTCCTCCTCCATCACCTTCGCCACCCCCTCCATCACCTCCATATCCTCATCCTCCTCTCCCCCTCCTCTGTCTCTTCCTCCTCCTGCTTGCACCATCCTCATCGTCTGAATCCTCCTCATCTAGGAGAGGAACCAACTCTCCGGGTCCTGAATATCTCAGGAATGGATGAGCAGCAAACCACTCCTCATAGTCAGGAGTCATCCCTGCATCTATCACCTCCCTCCTAATTGGCCAAGCCACATAAGGAGTTTGTTGGAACTTTGCTAAGGCGTCCTCATAGGAAGCAACCGAGCCCCATCTGAACCACTCTACATGTGTGCGCGCAAACCGGGCTTGCCCCTATGGCATACCCTATACCCTGCCAAACTATCGCTGAACCTGGCTAACTATCTGCCTCTCTAGAATGAATCATGTCCTCCTAATGAGCCACCGAGTCTGAAAGTAGTATGGCAGCTCGTCATCCTCATCATCCCAAGGCTCACAATCTAGATAGGGACGCCAGACAACTCTATCTACATTATCCAACGCGTGTCTCCAGTACTCAAGCTTTCCCAGCTTGTGCTGGGAAATCACACTTGCATATCCATAACTGTAAGGCACACCCCTCTGCCTAGAAAAGATGCACATCAGTTGTGTAATAGCAATATGCTCCCATATCCAAAACTGTAGAAGTGAGACACCTGCCGACAAATTGGCTCCTCTATGGTAGACCACCTGATGCATATCGTGATACAAATGTGCCAAAACACAGACACCCCATGCAAAATGGGTGCCCTCTGTGATCATCCTCTCCATGATCCGACCCCAACCAATCAGGAACCCATGCGACCTCCTATCAAGGCATACAACACCCCCGATCAATCCAGCCACTATCCCTGCGAAGTAGTCATAGTTGTCATGAATGTCCTACCAAGAGATCACCTGACCCTCAAGCTCTAGATCATCGAAAACTCTCCTGCACTCCACCAGTCTGGCATCCCGCTGGGGATCATACTCTACAAGCTCACCCTATATCGGTAAGTGCACAATCCTATAGATGTCCTATAGAGTAATCACCATCTCACCAGTAGGTAGGTGAAAGGTCCCTTCCTCGTTGTGGAATCGCTCCACCGCTGCAGTCAACAAACTGAGGTTCGCATGAATCTCGGGAATGAAGCACACATAGTCAAGTCCCATAGCATCGAGAGCCTCTCGATCCATCTCCGTGAGCATGTACCGTTGCATCAACGACAAGGGAAATTGCTCCCATGACATAAGTACATCCTGGATGTCCTCCTGCAGTCAAGCAAGTTAATGCGTCAACCAAAACTGCAACACTGCTCAAAGCTATCTAAAGCATTCTATCACTTACTTAACATATCAAATTGATCAAAACAGCATAAACATCTCTTGACTAGATTCCTGCAATCTTAGAGATAGTTTATCGATTGACGCATCGAGCAAGATGCCAATCGAGTCAATTTTGTTAAGTAAACTGACTATCTAAAGCACATGCGCCGAACCAGAAGGTACATGCGCCATTTCACAACAAATGCACCACTTCTGGCAAATGTGCCGCCAAATTGAGTAAATGCGTAGTCCCATATCAAAAGCGTAGCTTCTCAGTAAATGCGCCGAAACATGTCACCCATGCACAGCTTTTGCATATGCGCAACTTCCCATATGAAATGCGCAAGTTCTTGACAGATGCGCTGACCCATAACATATATGTGCAGAACTTATGCATGCGTCAATTCATAACGCAAATGCATGGTTTTATATCATATGCACTGTTTTGGAGCGCATATGCGCCGAAACACAGATCGGTGCATCTGTCCTAGCTAAATTTCCCAAGCATTTATTGCACTAATAAATGACCCTAGGTGAGTTTTTTTGAACTACATACCGGCGGTCCTGGGTCAGTTGGCCGATCGAACCATCAGACTCGCTCAAAATAGTGCTCCTCGCATGGAATATCCATCTCTATGCTGACTGCTCTATACTCCTGTGCTCTCCTAAGCTCTCAAGGACCTATCAGCAAAAGCCAAGTGTGCAAATGACTTGTCTTGTGGACCCAACTCCTATATATAACAAGTGAACCCTAACTAACTGTGTGGCGACCGTGACTACTTCCCAAGCCTGTTTCTTCCCATTTCTCTGAACCATGACCCATTTTTCTTCATTCTTGTTGTGACCTAATCACACATCGCCCCATTGCAAATGGGGACCCCCCCCTTTTTTAAAGCTCTGATGCTTTGCATTAGGTTTTTGATGATGTCTTAGGTTGATTACATGATGAAGCCAGTGGTTGTTCTTTAATTTAAAGGAGTTCTTTGTTGAGTTTTTATTCAAGAGTCATTTGCTTTCGTTCTGAGACCAATCCTGATGTATGTTTGAGACCCTAAAAATGACTAAGTCTGGTAGCCTGATATCCTGAAACACTAAAAAATTGACTAAGTCTCAAATCTGGTGGATCCTCCAAATTCTAAATTTTGCATGTTAAATCCGGTGGATTTGAGACCTATCTCAAACATCCTGAAAGGTATATTGAAAAATATTTAAAGTATAAGAAATTCAATCTTCCATATATTTTTCAATAGACCTTACCCTGAGAGAGTTGAAAAAATGGTTAAGTACTGAAGGGAGCGCAAAATCCTTGACCAGTGCGCCAATACATGAGTAGGGCGCAAAATCATGATGAAATGCGCCACATTCAACTGAAGCATGAAATCATGATCCAATGCGACCCATCCAATGTGCCAAGGGAAGTGGTTTTGCTTCATCTTGAACATCTTACAACCAAGCGTTAATATCCTTATCCAATGCGCTTGATCCCATGCGCCATGTGCACAAAGATGAAGTGAAGGTTTTGATGAGTTTCAAGGAGATCAAAATTCCTTCAACCAATGCGCCAGCCTTTGATAAGAGTTTTATTTAAGTGTGACATTGTTTATCAAGGAGATATCAAAAGGCTGAACCAATGTGCCTTGTCAAATGGAGATGATGATGAATTTCAAGAGACATTTTAACCAAGCATCAAAACACTCATCTATTGCGACCTAGATGAAGAGATCCATGTTGAGTGAAAAGAAGTGATTTCAAGAAGAGATTAAAATTCTAATCTACTGCACCATTTTAGAGAAGAAGGTAAAGTGAATTTTTGAAGATGTGTTGAAAGAAAGCTCAACATGTTGATCTCTTGAGCCTAAGAAAGAGGACATCTTGTTGGGAGTTTTCAAGGCAAATTTCAAGCAAACAACCAAACCTTGATCCAATGCACCCTTGAGAAGGAGAGACAATGATGATTTTTTAGAACATCTCAAGAAGGTTTCAAGTTTCTTAAGCAATGCGCCTACAAGGAGATCATTCAAGAGGAAGATGAATTGCTGATCTAGTGCGCCCAATCTGCTGCGCCAACCTTTAACATTTCAAGGCAAGTTTCATGAGGATCTAAGATCATGATCTGCTGCGACAGATCCAATGCACCCTCATCTAGCAATCAATAGGAAGGATTTGAGGTGAAATTTATGAGGAAATCTACTTCAGCAACCAATGCGCCTTCATGAAAGCGGTTTAAATTCAAGGTTTTCTAAGTGTAAATTCAAGAGGGTACAACATCAAGGTCCCTTGTGCTCTATCCAGTGCGCCTAGAATGAAAGATTTTTCATGTGAAGCATGAAGTCCTCATCCGGTAAGCTCTTGAGAAGGAAGGTGAGATGGTAAATTTAGATTGTCCTTCAACCAGAGCACAAAATGCCTAACCAATGTGCCACCATTTGGAGTATGATAATTCAAGATTTTAAATGAAATTTCAACCAAGGGTTGAAATCATCCACTAGTGTGCCTAGGGTGAAAGTTTATCTTAATTGTTCAAATGCATTATTCCAACAGAGAGCAAAGTGATCAATCAAGACATCAATTTGATGTGAGGTGAACTTCAAGTTTCAAGTGTGGTTTCAACAAGCATCCAAATTCCTCATCTAACCCGCCACTAGTAGAGGATGGTTTAACTCAAGTCTTAAGACAAATTTCAACCAAAACTCAAAATCTTCAATTGGAGCACCATTTTGGAGAAGGAGAATATAAGTTTTGAATATCATTTGAAGAGAGATCAAGATCCTTAACCAATGCGCTCCAACCATTGCACCACTATGAAAGGATATTTGATTCAAGTTTTAGCTAGCTTCAAGTGGAGATCCAAACCTTCAACCAAAGCACCAATACCTAAAGGATCTAAAATTGCCAACCAGTGCGCCCATGTTAGAAGGAAGCACTTTTGGTTGTTAGAAGGCAATTTCTATGCGAAGGATAAAATTTTGATCTTATGTGCCATTGTTTAACTCATAGAAGCAGGATTCATGACTACTTAGATGAGCGCCTAGAAAGAGCTTACATAAGATAGTCCTTTTGAGTGGGTTCTTTGAGAAATATCATCATTTTATGTCATCTCCTATTGTTTGAAGTCATGAGATATCAAAAGTGAAGTCAATTTGATGATAAGGGTTGTTGAATGCTTAAGTATGCTTCTTATATACCTAAAATGATTCTTATGTATTATAAATCAATTGTTTATCAAAAGGGTTTGATGTTGCTTCTTTGTTTGTGTTGCAGCAATAAGGATTGAGCTAAGAAGTCACCTAAGGAGCTAACATCTAGAGTCATCTTCATTCAAGGAAGTCAATAAGTTGCCATGTTGGAAAAGACATCATGTAGCTACTCCAAGTGATCACTTCAAGTTCAACATGTCGACACCCTTCATCGTCATCATCATCAAGCATCCCAAAGACATCTATAAAGTTTCAAGTTCCTCCGGTACATTCAAGCCTCCTTGAGAAGTCATCTACTCTACATATAAGGAAGATGTTATCATCAATATCTACACTCCAAAGGACCCCTTTCAAGATCATCAAGTTGCAACATTTCGTCATCTACATCATGTCAAGGACATCTATCCATATAGCTACAAGTTCTTTTACAACTTCAAGTCTCCGAGAGTCTCCTACTCCATGTTATAATGAAGGAAGCATCATCATCATCTACTCTCTACTACTCTCTATCAAGGATCATCCAAAGAAGATCAACTTACCTACAAGAAGAAACATCACAGTGTTAAAGCAAATGAGCAACAAACATCATACATATCCAATTTACATGAAGATGAACAAGGCAAGATCAACAAAGTATTCCCAAACATACAAGTTCAAAGCAATCACATCGGAGACATCACAAGATGATACAATTTGGGAATACGCCTACAAAACAAATTGAATCAATAGTTGGAATCCATGAGTTGCTAAGGTGGCACCTACGTGGCAGACACTCATCATCAAGCTAATCACAAGTTGCCACATCATTCGACAAGTAAGAAGATAGAGAGGATGTCCATATGGAAGATGCTCCAAAGATTCCATCTTATCTTATCTTCTTGGAAAACATGCCTTCATTGCCTATCTTATGTACTAAAAATAGCAATTTATTGTAACAAACTGCCATGTTGGCACAATCTAGTCCATTGGCTTTGCCAATCAATCTAAGCCATTCATTGTAATTTGGAGCTCTATATAAAGGCCTTGTTGCCTCATTTGTAAATTATTAGATATTAGGAGTTTTCTAGTAGAGTAGGAGTAAAGTAGAAGAGACTCTTGAAATTCTCTGAGAGGGCTTGAAGTTGTACATATTTCTCAAGATTAATACAAAGACATTGGAATTCATTTGGTGTTAAGTGTTGTCTTGTGAAAAAACATGGTTTCTTGTATCTTGATGAAGTGGAGAGATGTTTCAAATTAAATTAGAAATAGATTAGAAGTTCTTTGATGTAATGTATGTATTGAATATTTGATCAACTCTTAGCTCATGCTTTTAACATTCATCGTTGGTGAAGTGTTGTGTAAAGCTAGTTTGAGCTTCATTTGCTTGAGTTTGATTGTGAATGCTTGTTTGAGCTGCACCATCTTATGGGTGCTTGTATGAGCTTTCATGATTTGAAAACCTTTCACTATCCTTAGGAGATCGCACCAACTTCATGTAGTTGTAGGCATCCTTAGCGAAATGGAGTTAGGTCTATCAAGGAATTTGTCTATTCACACATCATCATTTACTTCATTGACCTTAGATTAGCCTTTCTGAACCCTTATCTTTTGCTTTTCTTTATTATTGATACATCATCCACACCGAAGGAGGAATTAGCTAAGGAAGTATGAAGAAGTCTAACATAAGTTCCTTTGTGATTATCAGCAAGATCACATGTAATCACTGAGTTAACCCATCATGAATCATAAATAAGGAACCTTGGAGTTGTCTTGATTGATCACTTTGTTTAGCATTCGAGAAACTTTATTCAAGAGAGAGTTGGATGCTCAGTATTTTACTCTATTGTTGACTTGTCTAAAAACAACCATCAACAATTCTAACATGTTTTTCCTTCTTCATCGTGAGATTGTCCGTCTCACGTCCTTCTGCCTTCTTCCCATCTAATCTTCCAAGGGGACATCCTGTCATCGTAACCTGTACTAGGGGCAAATTGAGGCATGTATCATTATCAGAAAAATTATTTTTTGAAGCAACGTTGTAAACTGCATTACATCAAAGAGGGGCAAAATATATACACCTAAAAATGACATGACTCAGTCTAAATAAATATTCTTAATATTTATTCCATTCTAATTCCTCTATCAATAAATAAAACAAATTTATTTATTCGATTCATATTCCTCTAAATTAATTAAATATCAAAATATTTAATTACCTCTTCTAATGTCTTCTAATAATTAAATAAATCTTTTATTTAATTTAATCCTTCCAAACAATAAAATAATTCTTAATTATTTAATTAAGTCAAATCATTCTTCCAAATATGAATAAATCAATCAAATTTATTTAAATTCTCTCAATCTCTAAAAATAAAATACAATCAAATATTTTATTTATTCTTCCAAATTATGCACAAACAATTAAATAAATTTATTTATTTAATTTGCTTTCTTATCTTCTAAAATCCTCAAAAATCTTCCAAATCTTCTAAAAATAAATCTTCTTCTTCATGTGCACACAAAATTAAATAATTTATTATTTGATTTCTCTCAAAACATGCAAAAGCAAATCACAAGTTGAGTTAACTGACTCAATCAACCTTGTTTTTATCAATAACTCTTAAATAAGAAAAAAGCTTTCTAATTTATGAAATCAAATCTTATCTTTATAAAAGAAAGCAGTTAATTCAAACAAAACAACTTTTGTGTGACACTTATCTTTGTTCTATTCGCGCGTGTTCTCTCAAGTATTATATACCATTGATCTTCTCATTCTTTCTATACTGTTGATCTTCTCTCTTACAAGTCTATAAATTGAACTCTATTCTTCCATTTCATTTATCTAAACTTTTAGTAACGTTACTCTGCAGGAATCACAATGCACCTTTGGCACCCAAGTTCCTCTATTGCTTGCGATCAACTTGTTACCATATCATTACCTTTGTTGTGAAGCTCATCTTCATTGCAATAAACTATCATAGCCATTCCCACTTGACATCTTGGAATAGCAAGGAAGTGCACCTTCTGAGGGCCATATTCATATGCAAGATCATTTGAGATAGGCAATCAATAGAAGCCATGAAGTAAAGAGGTTTGTTTTAAAATCTTCTTTATTTCTTATTTTCATTGAGTTATGGGTATTATTGATATCATTGATATTTATGTATAATTTCCCTTAACACGTACTTCTTCTTTTGCACATACTTGCAACTGCTCTTATCAAACTGGAATTACTCTATCTACAACACTTACTGCTCTTTATTAGGAACTCATATCAGTAACATCTAGCTACGTCCCCTGAGAGATAGCTCTCAAAACATCAATCCAAATCAAAGAATAAAGCTTTGAGTGCCACTAGACTGATGCATTCTCATGCATCTTAGTTCAGAGCAGAAGGGGTAATAACCCCTAACTTTTTTCTGAGATACTCAAAAGTATCCTTGGGCAGAGGCTTAGTGAAAATATTTGCAATCTGATCCTTTGTAGACACATATTCCATCTTTACTTCATTCTCTGTCACCTTTTCTCTTAGAAAGTGATACCTTATAGATATGTTCTTTGTTCTTGAGTGCATCACTAGATTCTTTGAAATGTTTATAGCACTTGTATTGTCACAAAATATTGCAATTGGATCTTCATACACAACTCTTATGTCCTTCAATGTCTACTTCATTCATAACACTTGAGTGCAACAACATGCTGCTGCAAAATACTCAGCTTCTGCAGTAGACAAAGAGATTAAATCTTGCTTCTTGCTCAACCATGAAACCAATCTATTACCCAAGAAGAAAGCACCACCACTTGTACTTTTTATGTCATCAACATCTCCGACCCAATTTGCATCTATGTAAGCATTGAGAGTGAAATCATTATCCTTTGGATACCATAAGCCATGATTTGATGTGTCTTTTAAATACCTCAAGATTCTCTTAATTGCCATCACATGTGACTCTCTAGGATCTTCTTGAAATCTTGCCACAAGACAAACTGCATGCATTATATCATGTCTGGTTTGTGTTAAATAAAATAATCCTCCAATCATAGATCTGTACCTTTTCTGATTAGTATTAGGTGATTCATCAATTTTTCTTAACTTGCAACCAGTCACCATGGGAGTACATACTAGTTTAGAGTCCTCCATCCTGAATTTATTCAACAACTCTTTCACATACTTAGACTGAGAAATGAAGATTCCTTTATCTGATTGAGTAATTTGCAGACCCAAAAGGAAATTCATTTCACCAAACATAGACATCTCAAACTCATTTTGCATTTCTTCTGCAAATTTCATGCACATACCTCCATTTCCTCCAAAGATGACCATCAACAAAGACTACAACAATTAGGATTTGATTATCATTGATTTTGAAATAGAGATTATTGTTTGCAGTGCCTTTATTGAAACCTAATTGCAACAAATACTTGTCTAACCTTGCATACTAGGCTCTGGGGGCTTGCTTCACTCCATACAAGGCCTTCTTCAATCTACACACCAGGGCATCTTGGTTTGATAACTTAAATCCTTCTGGTTGTTCAATGTAGACTTCTTCTTCCAACTCACCATTCAAGAATGCAGACTTAACATCTATCTGATACACTTTGAAATCTTTGAATGTTGCAAATGCCAAAAACATTTTGATTGCTTCAATTCTTGCCACAGGAGCATAGGTATCCTCAAAATCTATCCCTTCAACTTGAGAATATCCTTTGCATACCAGTCTTGCTTTGTTTCTAACTACTTCTCCATTCTCATTCAACTCGTTCCATAAAACCCATTTAGTTCCAATCACATTCTTATCAGCAGATCTAGGAACCAATTCCCAAGTTTGATTCTTCTCTATCTGCTTTAGCTCTTCTTCCATAGCCTTTACCCAATTTTCATCATTGCATGCTTCACTTACAGTTTTAAGTTCAATCTTTGAAAGTAAACAGTAGTTCACCTGTTCTTCTGCAACCCTTTTCCTTGTCAATACTCCTTTGCTTTTATCACCAATTATCTGATCTTCATAATGATTGATCCTTACATACCTAGGAGTCTTAACTGCACTTTCCAAAGCCTTTTCTTCTTCATCTTGACTATCCTCTTGTTCAACTTTCTTTTCATTTGTTGTGGTAACAGGTTCATCTGATTTATAGCCATTCAGATATGATATTCTTTCCTTGTCTTCATCTACCTTTACATTAGCACTCTCAACAATCTTTTTCAGCCTTTTATTGTAGCACTCTTAGTAGAGTATCCAAGAAAGATTCCTTCATCACTCTTAGTATCAAACTTGCCTAGTTCTTCTTCTCTTCTGATAAAACATTTACTTTCAAAAACTTTGAAATATTTCACTGTAGGAACTCTTCCATACCATAATTCATGAGGAGTTTTAGTACTGTTACCTTTGACTTGCACTCTATTTTGGATGTACATAGCAGTATGTATAGCTTCTCTCCAATACACTTCTAGTAGGTCAGCCTCCTTCATCATAGTCCTGGCAGCTTCTTGAACCGTCCTATTTTTCCTTTCAACAACTCCATTTTGTCGAGGAGTCCTTGGTGCAGACAATTGTCTTTTTATCCCTTGTTCTTCACATAAAATATTGAATTCATTTGATGTGAACTCACCTCCTCTTTCAGACCTTAAGCACTTGATTCTCATATCTATTTCATTCTCAACCATTGCCTTGGATTTAAACTTTTCTAGGGCTTCTGATTTATCTTTTAGAAAAGTGACCCAAGTCATTCTAGAATAATCATCAATAAGCAACATAAAGTACCTGTCTCCTTGTAGACTTCTTATCCTTGTAGGACCACACAAATTTGTGTGCACAAGATCCATCAATCTGACAGAAAATTATTCTTTGCTTTTGAAACTTGTTCATGTCTACTTTCCCAACTGACATTCCTTGCAAATAATATTAGCAGGCTTTATAAGCTTAGGCAAATCTCTCACAGCCTATACTGAACTTATTCTCACCAAGTTGTCAAAATTGATATGACACATCCTTCTATGCCACAACCAACTCTCATCTGACTGAGCCAACAAACAGTAATCACTAGTTCCTCTTAATTGATAAATATTACCTCTGGTATTCTTACCAATAGAAATCATTGTTTCAGAGCTTTCCATGATCTTGCAACCATTATCCTTGAATCTCATATCATAACCTTTGTCACACATCTGACCAACATTCAAAAGATTATGCTTTAAACCCTTCACCTATAGGACATCATCAGTGTTATGCTTTCCATCAAAAGAAATAGATCCTTTTCCACAAATCTTACCAGTTGCATTATCTCCAAACCTAATCAGTCCTCCATCATACTTTTCCAGACTTACAAACTTACTTTTGTCACCGGTCATGTGATGTGAGCATCCACTGTCGATAATCTATTCATCCTTATCTTTCTTCACCTGAACAGACAAAGCACTTTCTTCCACTGGTTTTTCTTCCTTCACACAACTAACAGGATTAGTAGATATAGGTTCTTCCTTAATTGTAATAAACAAGCATTCATTTTAACTAGTACTAGCATCATCAGACTCATCATTTGTTACACCATCATCATCAAGATCTCTGACAATATAACATTTCTTTACAACCCTAGGTTTATTTTCAATTTTCTTTCTACCTCTTTCAATTCTCTCTGGACACCTAGAAGCATAGTGACCGATCTTACCACATGAAAAGCATTTGAATGGTAATTTGCCTTTGTACTTACTGGTACCTCTTTGCATTTTATCCGCAAAGTTGGCTTCAATCTCCTTAAAGTCATCATCAGGTTCCACAACATACTTCTCAACTCTTGAAATATTCTTTGAAGTACTAGCTTTGAAAGTAGTCTTTGTTTTAGGCAGGGCATCACCAAACTCTCTCATCTCAAAGGCTGTAAGTTTTCCAAGCAATTGATCTTTTGAAACATCTATCATAGTCATGATTTCTTCAATTGCAGATACTTTGTGACTATAGGATTTAGGCAATGACCTAAGAATCTTTAACACAAACTCTTTATCATCAACAGTTCCTCCAAGACCTTTGATTCTATTGACACTTTCATCAACCTTTTGTAAATAGACTGTTATGTTCTCATCTTCACTCATTTTTAGACCTTCATACTTAGCTTTTAGGTTCTACAATTTGGCACCTTTTAAGAATCATCTCCTTCATATAAATTCTTCAACTTTTCCCAGATTTCATGAGTTGTTTCCAGATGGACGTGACTTTTACTAACTCAGTGTTGGACAAGGCACTTAACAGAGCATCTCTAGCTTTTCCATTTAACTCATATTGTTTGATTTCATCATCACTTGATGGACCATTCTGAGAAATAGTATACTTTGTTTATGTCATCTTCCAAACATCATAACCAAGACAAATGAGATGGCTTTTCATTCGTACCTTCCAAAGAGCATAATTCATTCCATCAAACTACAGAGCATCCTTCTTGTGTGACATTGGATCTTCCTCAAGCTGTTAGACTTTCTTCTGAGGAACCTTGCTCTGATACCAATTGTTGAAATGCACAAGACAACTAGGGGGTGAATCAGTTGTCACCAAAACTTAACTTCTTATAGACTTCAACACATCAATCAATTAATTGTTGTTATTATGATTTAACCATGAAAGCATGAAATAAAAAACTTAAGCACAATCACACATTCAACACATGAGATACCAATTTTTTTACATGGAAAACCCAATAAGGGAAAAACCACAGTGAGTGTTAGCTCACAAAATAATTGTTGCAAGTATGAGGTTAACCAGTGTTGTCATTGATGTCAACATACTCATATTGCATTGGTAAGAAGGTTTGGATGAGCTGTGTGTTGAGGATATTGAGAAAAGTAGTCTCAATCAGGAACAGTGAAGAACAGTGATAAGAAGAAGGCAAATGTACTCAATAGGTTAAGGATCAGAGGATGCGGATTAAAGGGTTTGTAGATATGAGTCTTGAGATGATCCAGTTAAGATTTCAGAGGTCCGCATGAAGATATGAAAAAGTTGTGATCGGTCAAGTAGAACCAGTTCCGGGAGCTGTTCCGGAGTGACAGAGTGTTACAAAAAGGTCCGGTGAGATCCGAAGGAGCATTGTCAGACTCTGCGGATTGGAAGGAGTGTTTGGGATGTCCTTGTGATGTGTCATCTCGGTTTGTACAAAGTTTGGAGGTCCGAAAGAACCTTTTTCAGTTTGACAGTCGTGACAGACTATGTTCTTGAAGTTCTGGATGAAGAGGAGAAGAGATTCTAGTGAGTAGAGAAAGTGCAGATGTACCTGGTCAATCAGGCAAGCTTGTGAAGGTTCTTGGATTATGTTGAGGTTATGTTGTCGGTCTGCATTGGTGGTAGAGCCCAGAATTGAAGATATTCTTCCGGATGAAGTTTTTGTTTAGACTAGCCGACCGGATGAGTTGTTCATCCTACAAACGCTCTTGTGGTGGCCGACCGGATGTGTTATTCATCTTGCGAATGTTCTTATGGTTGAGTGCTGACTTAGATGATCATTCCTAAGTTGATGTCTTGTATAAATAAAGGTTTGAGAATTCATTTCAAGGTGTGTTGTGGAGCGGATGAGTGTGGTATAGCGAAAGAGAGAAGGGCAGAGCAGAAGTACCTTGGGCTTAAATGGAACTGATCCAGAGATGGTAAAAATGTCAATCTCCAATTCAAGTTTGTGATTCTTATCACTTTGTAGATAGTGTGTCTCTTGTAGGTAGTGTGCCTCTTTGTGAGCAGTGTGCTCGGGTAGTGAGCCCTAATTGGCATGTGCCATTCATTTTTCTTATTCTTCTAATAGAGAATAATCCTTGGATTAATCACCCTGTGGTTTTTCCCTTAACCGGGTTTTCCACGTCAAAATCTTGGTGTCTAATGTGTTGATGTTTATCTGCTCCTGTGTTTATGCATTATGCTTTCATGGATGGTTAATTGATATGCTATTAACTAACAAAGAAGAATCAAGTGTTTGAAGTAGAAGCAAGTTTCTGTACAACTGATTCACCCCCCCTCTTAGTTGTGTGCCCTAGATCTAACAATTGGTATCAGAGCCAAGTTCCTTTGAAAGGAGCTTAACCACTTGAGGAGATCCAGGATATCGTCATACAAGAAGGATAGTCCGAAGTTCGATGGAACCAACTTCACTCTTTGGAAAGGTCGCATGAAATGTCATTTGGAGTGTATGGGAAAAGCATACTTGACCATGGTCTCAAAACCATATGTTCCTCCACAGGGTGGTCCGACAACTCTAAATGAAATCACAAATACTGAAAATAATCTACGGACCAAGGAAGCTCTTCTAAGTGCATTGAATGACTCAAATCTCTCAAATGTTATTGACCTACCAACTACATATGAGATCTGGACTAAACTGGACCTTCTGTATGAAGGAGATGAGTTTGTCAAGAGTGCAAGGTTGCAAAGTCTGAAAGGGAAATTTGAAAGATTGAAGATGAGAGATGATGAAAATGTCACTACCTTTATGCCAAGAGTGAATGAGCTAGTGTGTGGAATCAGGAATGCTGGTGGAGTTCTGGATGAAAATGAAATTGTTTGCAAAATTCTCAGATCCCTTCCTGCTGCCTACAAAATCAAGGTTGCTGCCATTGATGAATTTAGAGCCCATACAACTATCACAAGAGAGCAACTGGCTGGCAAACTGGTTGCATTTGAAATGACTGAGTTTGGAGATGATCCCCCCAAGACTAAATCTGCATTCAAAGCCAGTGCCTATGTGAAAGGCAAACAAAGATTTGATCCGGGAGAGAACTCTTCAAGGAAGCTGTCATGGTATGATCAAGCAAGGAAAGACATGGCAGAGGAAGAAGCAGAAACAACTCAACTTGAAGCCCTCGTTGCAAAGAGACTGCCAAGAGGGTCCCGTAAGTATGAAGGAAAACTACCCTTTAAGTGCTTCAACTGCAATAAGATTGGTCATTTTGCTTCAAGATGTCTGGAAAGATCTACAAGGTCTAATACTAACAGACAAAGGTTTCAAAAGAACTGCTATTATGTTAATGAAGAAGATGACAATGAAGGAGTAACAAATGATGAATCAGAAATAGGAAGCAAATCCGGAAATGAATGGCTGTTTATTGCCATCAAGGAAGAAGAACCAATATCCTCTGAATCTGTCAATCATAAGGTTGTAGAAAGAGCTTTAGCTGCCCAAGTTGAAGAAAAGGATGATTGGGTTATTGACAGTGGATGCTCTCACCACATGACAGGTGACAAGAACAAGTTCTTAGATTTAGAAAGGTATGAAGGAGGAATGGTAAAGTTTGGTGACAATTCTGCAGGTAGAATCAGAGGTAGGGGAACTATTTCTTTTGATGGAAAGAGCAAAACTGGTAATGTACTGTATGTTGAAGGATTGAAGCACAATCTTCTCAGTGTTGGACAGTTAGTAGACAAAGGTTATGATCTCTGGTTCAAAAATGGAAGATGTAGGATCTTTGAAAGCTTCGGAACTGAGATTGCATCCGGTACTCAAACAAAAGGTAATATCTTCCATCTGGTTGGTTCAAATAAAAGTTGTCTGTTTGTTCAAGTTGATCAGAGTTGGCTATGGCATAGAAGGATGTGTCATGTAAATTTTGATAACATCATCAAGATAAGCAATATTCAGGCTGTAAGAGATCTTCCAAAATTGGTAAAACCTACAAATAGTTTGTGCAAAGAATGTCAACTAGGTAAACAGAGCAGAGTCTCTTTCAAAAGCAAAGATTAGTCCTCTACCGGATTATTGGAATTAGTTCATACTGATCTATGTGGTCCGACAAGAATCAAAAGTATGCAAGGTGATAGCTATTTCATGTTACTAATTGATGATCATTCCCAGATGATGTGGGTTACCTTTCTAAAAGAGAAATCAGAAGCCTTTGAGAAGTTCAAAATCTTCAAGGCTATGGTAGAGAATCAGACCGGATTGAAACTGAAGTGTCTAAGGTCTGATAGAGGTGGTGAATTCACATCCGGTGAATTCATAGACTTTTGTGAGAAGCATGGCATAAAGAGACAATTGTCTGCTCCTAGGACTCCACAGCAGAATGGAGTAGTTGAGAGAAAGAACTGGACCATCCAGGAAGCTTCCAGGACAATGATGATGGAAGCAAATGTTCCTCAGATGTTTTGGAGAGAAGCTGTCAGCACTGTAATTTACACTCTTAACCAAGTTCAAATTAGGAACAATACTGGTAAGACTCCTTATGAACTTTGGTTTGGTATAACTCCTACTGTGAGATATTTCAGAGTATTTGGTAGCAAGTGTTACATCAAAAGAGATGAAGATCTAGGAAAGTTTGATGCTAGAAGTGATGAAGGAATTTTTTTGGGTTACTCCACTCAAAGCAAAGCATACTGGTGTTACAATAAGAGACTGAAAAAGATGATAGAAAGTACAAATGTGAAGGTTGATGAAGGAATTGAGAAGCCCTCAAGGTTTTATGAATATGATGAAGATGATCAGGATGGTGCTCTGATTCAAGGAACTCAATCCCTTCCTGAAAGTCAGATTCAGACTGATCTGGTAAATCATAAAGAAGAGGTTTGTCTGAATGAACCTGATCAAGAAACAACAGTGCAAGAGACTCCCAAAGTTCCAAGGTATGTAACTTTAAATCACTCTGAAGATCAGATCATAGGTGACAAAAGCAAAGGGGTACAAACAAGGAGGAAAATTGCTCAAAATTCAGATGAATGTTGTTTGATTTCAAAGATTGAACCTAAGACAATAAATGAAGCATGCAATGATGAAAATTAGACAAGAGCAATGGAAGAAGAGTTGATGTAAATTGAGAAAAATCACACTTGGGATCTTGTTCCTAGACCTAGAAACAAGAATATGATTGGAACCAAATGGGTCTTTCGGAACAAACTAAATGAGGTTGGTGAAGTTATCAGAAACAAAGCTAGATTCGTCTGCAAAGGCTACTCTCAAATAGAAGGAACTGATTTTGAAGAAACCTTTGCTCCAGTAGCAAGAATTGAAGCAGTCAGATTATTTCTTGCATATGCTGCCTTCAAAGACTTCAAGGTATATCAGATGGATGTCAAGTCTGCCTTCCTAAATGGTGATTTGGAAGAAGAAGTATACATTGAACAACCGAATGGATTTCAATTGTCTGATAATGATGATATGGTCTCCAAGTTGAAGAAAGCATTGTATGGATTGAAGCAAGCCCCAAGAGCATGGTATGAAAGGTTGGATAAGCATCTTGTGCAGATTGGATTCAACAAAGGTACTGCTGACAGTAACTTATATTTCAAAATTAATCATGAAAATATTTTGATTGTTGAAGTGTTTGTGGATGATATCATTTTTGGAGGAAGAGATAGTATGTGTAAAACTTTTGCAAATCAGATGAAAAGTGAGTTTGAAATGTGTATGCTTGGCGAAATGAATTTCTTCTTGGGTCTGTAAATTACTCAAACAAAGAAAGGGATCTTCATTTCTCAGACCAAATATGTGAAAGAATTGTTGAGGAAATTCGGTATGGAAGATTCAAAGCCAATGAACACTCCTATGGCAACCGGATGTAAGTTGAGCAAAGACGATGACTCTCCAAAGGTAGATCAGACAAAGTATAGATCAATGATTGGTGGATTGTTGTATCTCACTCAGACTAGATCAGATATAATGCAGGCTGTTGGTCTTGTGGCAAGATTCCAGGCTGATCCTAGAGAATCTCATGTTATGGCAATCAAAAGAATTTTTAGGTACTTGAAAGGAACAGTTGAGTATGGTCTATGGTACCCTAGAGATCCAGATTTCTCTCTTCATGCATATACAGATGCAGATTGGGCAGGAGATGTGGATGACCGGAAGAGCACCAGTGGTGGAGCATTCTTTTTGGGAAAGAGATTGGTTTCTTGGCTAAGCAAGAAACAAGAGGCAATATCTCTGTCTACAACTGAAGCAAAATATATTGCAGCAGCAAATAGTTGCACTCAAATTTTATGGATGAAGCAGATGTTAAGAGACATGAAAGTAGAATATGAGGAGCCTATCACAATTTCCTGTGATAATTCAAGTGCAATAAACATTTCTAAGAATCCGGTGTTGCATTCTAAGACCAAGCACATATCTATCAAGTTTCACTTTCTGAGAGAACAAGTGAACAAGGATGAAGTCAGATTGGAGTATGTACCCTCCAAGGATCAGATTGCAGATATTTTTACTAAACCTCTTGCCAAGGACTCTTTTGAGTATCTCCGGAAGAAGTTAGGGGTCATGGCCCCTCCGGTGATAAACTAGGATGCACTGATGTGCATCAGTCCAGTGGATATCACAATCATATCTTGTGATTTGGATTGATGATGGGGAGCTGCTACTAAGGGGGAGCAGCTGGTATGATTCTGATATGTTACAAGTGCAAGTATGAGCCCTTTGCCATTGATGTCAAAGGGGGAGAGAAGACATGTGAAAAACAAGTGGTTGATGATCAAAGGGGGAGCAGTAAAGGAAGAGAAGACATGTGAAGAGTTGTTGCTGATAGGGGGAGCTGTGACAGAAAAGAGAAGTTCTTGTCTTGATGGTTTTTCACATTATATGTTGCCATCAATGACAAAGGGGGAGATTGTTGCAAATATGGGGTTAACCAGTGTTGTCATTGATGTCAACATACTCATATTGCATTGGTAAGAAGGTTTGGATGAGCTGTGTGTTGCGGATATTGAGAAAAGTAGTCTCAATCAGGAACAGCGAAGAACAATGATAAGAAGAAGGCAAATGTACTCAATAGGTTGAGGATCAGAGGATGCGGATTAAAGGGTTTGTAGATATGAGTCTTGAGATGATTCAGTTAAGATTTCAGAGGTCTGCATGAAGATATGAAAAAGTTGTGATCGGTCAAGTAGAACCAGTTCCAGGAGTTGTTCCGGAGAGACAGAGTGTTACAAAAAGGTCCAGTGAGATCCAGAGGAGCATTGTCAGACTCTACGAATTGGAAGGAGTGTTTTGGATGTCCTTGTGATGTGTCATCTTAGTTTGTACAAAGTTTGGAGGTCCGGAAGAACCTTTTTCAGTTTGACAGTCACGACAAACTATGTTCTTGAAGTTTCAGATGAAGAGGAGAAGAGATTCCAGTGAGTAGAGAAAGTGCGGATGTACCTGGTCAATCAGGCAAGCTTGTGAAGGTTCTTGGATCATGTTGAGGTTATGTTGTCGGTCCGCATTGGTGGTAGAGCCCGGAATTGAAGATATTCTTCCGGATGAAGTTCTTGTTCAGACTAGCCGACCGGATGAGTTGTTCATCCTGCAAACGCTCTTGTGGTGGCCGACCGGATGTGTTATTCATCTTGCGAATGTTCTTATGGTTGAGTGCTGACTTAGATGATCATTCCTAAGTCGATGTTTTGTATAAATAAAGGTTTGAGAATTCATTTCAAGATGTGTTGTGGAGCGGATGAGTGTGGTATAGCGAAAGAGCGAAAGGGTAGAGCAGAAGTACCTCGGGCTTAAATGGAACTGATCCAGACATGGTAAAGATGTCAATCTCCAGTTCAAGTTTGTGATTCTTATCACTTTGTAGACAGTGTGTCTCTTGTAGGCAGTGTGCCTCTTTGTGAGCAGTGTGCTCGGGCAGTGAGCCCTAATTGGCATGTGCCATTCATTTTTCTTATTCTTCTAATAGAGAATAATCCTTGGGTTAATCACCCCGTGGTTTTTCCCTTAACCGGGTTTTCCACGTCAAAATCTTGGTGTCCAATGTGTTGATGTTTATCTGCTCCTTTGTTTATGCATTATGCTTTCATGGATGGTTAATTGATATGCTATTAACTAACAAAGAAGAATCAAGTGTTTGAAGTAGAAGCAAGTTTCTGTACAACTGATTCACCCCCCCTCTCAGTTGTGTGCCCTAGATCTAACAATAATATGTTATAGCAATACTGAAAATTAGAGGCTCACTGCCCAAAATGCTCACTACAAAAGTTAGGGCTCACTGCCAAGATCGGCTCATTGCCAAGGGGTGGCTCACTACTAAAGGTTTGTGAATTGATTTGATAGCATCTACTCCATGCTTGAGTTTAGTTCCATTGAAGCGCAATACATTTCCTCTGCTCTGCTCTACCTTTACACTTCGCACTATCTTCACATATTCACATCCAATTGATTTTTTGCATTTTCATTACAAGTATTTATACAATTCATCAACCTTGGAATGTACATCAAGGTCGGCATTACATTCATCAACCATTGGAACAATCTCCAAGGTCGGCATTACAAACATACATAGAAATAGGTTTGAACCTAAACAAAATTAGCTAAGGAAAAGATGTATGTGGATCACGTTATGCCTTGGCTGGGACTCAAATGCAATCTTCCACGCCACGACACACTTCCACAATCTTCAATGCATCTCCGCAAGTAGTGAGAACAACTAGGTCGGCCAAGACTTGGAGTTAACACTAAGTCTTTTAGGAACAGTCTTCATCCATGATCCAAATTACTCTTTGCAGACCAATCAGAAGGTAGCAACATGATCAGGAGACATCCACAAGCACATTGTAATCACCAGGAACATCTGTACAACACCTAACCACTTTAGCCAGAAGATTCTTCAAACCAAAGCACTTAAACAACACTATCAACCACTGTTATAAAGAAAAGATCTCTTGCGGACCACCAAATCATGAACCATTTGAGTTGAAGGCACATAGCATCATCCCAGACTTAACTCTAGAACTATAGACCATAATACTTTAATGCGGAGGAATGCGGAGCAAAATACTTTCTCCCTGTCACCACTGAATGCACAGAAAAATCATTCTTACTCTTGTGAACAGAACTCCCTCAAATCTTCATTCCAGAGGCTTAATCTTGGAACATAGAATATTTAGACATGCCTCTAAATGACTTCCAATCTGTAGACAAAGATATTCATTCTACAAGAAATGTGGAACAAACTACTGGACTGTTCTACTGTAAACAAAGATACTCTTCAACACACTGTTTCCACTGGGAGAGCAAATTTTCTCAAAAGCACTTGGAAACATAATATCAGGATCACTTATTCATTATCTTCAATGCTTACATAGGCCAGTATAAAGCAACTAACTTAATACAAGAAAGCATCAAAACAAGAGCACAATTGACACTAATAACAATACAGATATGTTGACATCAATGACAACACTGGTTAGGCACATACTTGCAACAACCTCATGACATCAATGTGCTCCCATGCCCATACGTGAAGAAGAGTCACTTCACATTTGATGTACTGACTCCTACTATAGATGCGGTTGTGCAAATATCTATATAGGTGTGCCAAAATGCAAGGACCCCATGCAGATACCTCTCCCTCCATCATATGCTCTAATACATCCCCCCATCTAGTAGCAAAATACCTAACTCATTGCCCTAATACCAAAACATATAACATCAATTTAACTATGAATAGTGGCAGTGGGGCATCCATCTCAATCTACGTCAGGTCTAACTATGTCCCATCCACTGGTAGATCATCATCTACAAATACCCTCTCTAGTGCAGCCTCTCCAATGTCCAAATCATATCGTACTAAGGATCCATGAATCAGAATCCTCAATATCTGCCATACGTCCTCTAAGGCTACCATCATCTCACTTGTGGGAAGAAGGAATGCACTCCTCTCGCTATGCCATCTCTCAATCAAAGATGTCATCATGGATGTATGTGCCTCGATCTCTGGCATGCGTGAAATGTGATACATCCCGATCATAGCTAAGAACTCTCTCTCCTTAGTAAATCTCATAAATAGCCTCATAGTCTTGAGTCGCTCACTCACAATTGTATCACCAATGGTCACTCCTGCATAAATCCAAGTCACCAAGTCATACCTTTTTCCCAAGTCAAAACTAGCCCCCTTTTGCTTAAATTGCAAAATGCTTGCCATTTTTCTTCACAAGCGCCCTTTTGGACATAGGCGCATTGCTAAATGTAGGCACATAGCTTTTCCTCACAGGTGCTCATCGCGACTGTGCAAGCGCGCTTTCACTCACACGGGCATGGATTTTGTATATGCGCACCTCGATCACATGGGTGCACTTTTATAAAGTCGTGCCTACGATTTTTCACCCACTCCCTAGCATTTATGATGCCTAACCCACCCCTAACCTATCCTAAAGGCCCTAGGTTTAGTCACATATTGGTCTACCAGCTCCTGTTGACCGCTAGAAGGTCCTGATCCTCTCATCGCGATGCTTGTGTCGAGGAATAGTCACGATGTTTGCCATAGCTTTGTCTCTTCTTCTCTCTAAATTTTCTAAAGCTTGTGAGTGCAAATGAGGAGAGATGGGCCTCCTGCCACTAATTGTAGGCCCCCCGAGCCCTAATTTTCATCCCTAACCTATATTATTTATCCCTGGCCTCCCCTTTCACCCTCAAACCTCCATTTTTGTTCTTGCTTCGTCCTATCCACCTTTTATCATCCCCTATCCTATTTTCACTCCATCACCCTTTCCTTCAAGATTTTACCCGAAAATCTTTATTTTCAATTAAACTCTTGAGGGGGCATCCATTATCCATTATTCCCTTTTTTCATCACCGACTGGGGCATCTTTTTATTCTTTGACACAATGACACTTTATGGGACGCTATATCAAAGAGGGGCAAAATGTAGACACCTAAAAATGACCATGTATTCACTTTCATTTTCGACATAGTTCTAACACCACTTTTCATCCTAACATGTCCTCTAAATTAATTAAATAATTTTATTATTTAATCAATTTATCTCTTTCATTAATCATTTTTTCCATATTAAATAAATACATTTTATTTATTTAATTTACATTTCCTCTTAAATTAATTAATAAATCTTATTTATTTAATTAATTTATTAATTGGTCACAATTATTAAATGATTGATCCAAAATTAAATTCACTTTTCATCTCCACCATCCATTATCACACCACGTCTTTTAATCTCAACCATTCACATTAAAAAATGCTCTACAAGATCCTTATCCATGTCCTATAATCCTCTCATCTAATCTTAGCCATCCATTTTATCTTTTAATCCTAACCTTTCATCCATCATATCCAACCTCTATAAATTGAGCCTCTCACATCATTATCACAACACATCTTTCATATGCAAGTATATGCTGCCAAATTCCATATCATTATCATTTGCTTTCATTATAGTCATTACCATACCTAGGTTATGTTGGTTTTGTGAGTAGTCCACAATGCATTATACATCCAAAGAACAAAGCTAGTAGAGCTAGGGTGCACTCTACTCCGTTCTATCAAGTGTGAAGGTGTGATTGAAGGTGAAGGTATTGAGTTGTATTGCATTATCTTCCATTATTTTTGAATCATATCTTTGCATACAATTCATCATCCATCTAATGATGTAAGATACTCTCCTTTGGGATGTTGATTTCATAGTGGGTCCCACCTCTTTGCTCACCTTCTTTTCCTTTTAAAGACTCTCAAGGCTGTAGTTACGTTGGCATACTCCTGGATTTTCCAACCATTGATATTCTAAAGACATTTGGTAGTGTCATTACCTTCAAACCATCCTCTTCTATATGTTATTAGGCCTACCCTCATGGTAGGCCCTGCCTTAGAATGCTTCCTTTCAATTTCAAGAACTTTTGATTCCCTACCATGCTGACATCTTTTAGATTGCACTAGCCATCGATTCTAGGTGATATCTAATGGTCTAGAGTTTCTTAGCCCTATATATTGTCAAATGAAGCCATACCTCCTCTTTGAGAAGCTTCACATGAAAGTCATCTTCCTTTTGCAATGCTCTTCTAGATTCTACCAAGTGTTTTTGACCCTTTTGGTCAATCAATACCAATTTTATGTGATGCACACTAACTCATGCCTAACATGCACCCTACCATCCATAATGACCATTGATTATAAACTACCACTCAATATTTGTTGTGATTAGTTGGGATTTATTTCTTGCTAGATCACACAAACCCTCTACTCTTAGAAATAACAAGTGGCATATGCATTCAAAGGAATTCATCATGGTTCTAGTTATCTACACCTAAAGTTCTTAATCACTCACATGTGTTGTCTCTTATTTGTTGATATGGTATTAGTTGAAGATTGTTTAGTAGATGTTGTTGCTCCTTTGATATTTATCTCCCCTCTCTTCTTCATTTTTTTGTAAAATATTCTTAGGTTCCTTTGGTTGTAATTACACAAGGCTTCTTGCAACTGTATAAATAAGGGCTATGCCTTATTGTAAATATATTTTGGATTTATAAAATAGAATCAAAGTTTGACTTTTTGTACTAAAGAGTTGATTAGTCATGGTCCATTAACTTGTAGGAACATGAGTGTATTTTATCATTTGTGTTCACTACTACTCATCTTAGAGAGTGTCCCTTCTGATATTGCGAATGTGCCTTTGCTTATTTGCTTATGCCCCTTGGACTGAAGTGGATTATCTATTTACATTGAATTCCCACTAACCATAGATATCAGTTAATGTTGTTCTATTGCAGATAGGTTTGTGTAATGTAAGTTAAGGCAACCTTGCCATAGGCATACATGTGTTCGTAATGGAGAGTTGGTTGTGTGTTGTACAAAAAGTTAGTAGGTTGCCATTCTTTGGTGCTCCTTCACCCACCCTTTTCATATGTTTCTTTGACCCTATCCCTTTCCTAACAGTTATCCTCCTTCTACCTCTTTTCCTTTACCATTTAGAATAGGGTAAGCTAGATGCTAGAGAAGTTTTATATTTTGCATCATCTCTAACATTAGCATGTGTTTAATTAATTTAGTGTTAGGTGTAGAATAAAAGAGGAAGTTGGCCTACTTTGGAAGTTCCTTCATAGTTTATTAAAAGCATCTGTTAATGCATGTGTTCCTTATTTGTTGGAGCTTCTCAGTCATCAACAAAGTTAACAGGTGAAAGATTTTCACATTTTCATTGTATTTTGTAAGTGGTGGTCGTGGTCTTAAGGATTGAATTCATAGGTGGCTTGGTGTCAAGCACTTGTCTATGAGTACAATGACTCTTTATTTCCCTCCTTGTGAGAACTTTTCCCCCAATGTCTATGGTTAAAAGTCTGCTACCAACAAATTTTACCCTTGGGACATGTCTTATATTCAACCCATAGTCCCAAAGAAGCAGGCTTGGAAGTAGATTTTCCTTCATTCATTGACAAGAGAAAAGAATCTGCCACCCTAGAAACAAAACTACTTTCAAGAACATCTAGTGAGACACATGGAAATGGGTTCAATGGAAATAAATTGATTTTATAAGTTTTGTTGAAGTTTTGAAAAAGATGATATTCAAGATATTAACTTAAGATTAATTTTAGATAAATAAGAGTTAGGGGATTATTTCTTTGGGTCCCATGGTGGAGAGTTTGGTTTCAAAAATCTTCACTTTGATGCTAGTGATTTCAATAATTATGTAAATTTTGGAAAGGCTCTCAAGCACCCTATGAATTTAGAGCATGGTGGTTTCTCCTATTTCAATTTAAAATTTAACTTGTTAATTTATCCATGATTGTATGTCATCTCTAGCAACTAGTTCAATCATACCTCAAGTGATTTTAGTTTCTCTTGTCTTCATGTCCTCAATTAAACAAAGCATGGAAATTTGTCACAAACTAAAGTGTGTAAAATGCATAGGGCATATGACATGTACATTAGGCAAATGGAATAGGGCATGGACAAAGACAAAAAAATAACTATGATTTATTTATGCTTTAGAAGGCTATCTTGAAGATCAAGAATAATATTTCTTAATCTTATACCCATTTCTTTAGCAACCTTGTCATTATCTATTTGGGAGTGAAGTTAGGATAGGGGATAATACATTTATAGATAGAGATTTTCCCTAAAAAATGCACCTTACAACCAGTTATTTGCAAATGAATGGTTATCCTATTTTTCCAAAACCATAAGAAAATCCTACAAGCCCAACTAATATCTAATAAAAAAAATCATATATAGTTGAAGAAACTTACAAGCCAAACTAAGAGTCACCGGAGCAGAAAAATATATAGTAAAAAAAGAAGCTCTAGAAACCCTATGTGGACCCTCCTAATGCTCTTGGAAGAATTATAACAATACACAACACATAAAAAAAATTAATTTTTTTGTCACATTCTATTATCATATAATCTTGAAAAATCAAAACCCTTCACATAAATTTAAGAGAGAATGAGCTATTTCATGGCTTTGGAAGTTGATCATCTACATTGGAGTTGACCCTTTTCTCCATTATAATTGGTGCTTTGGGAGCAATCGTATGCACATATTTAGTTGAAGCCATTATCAATTTAAGAAGCTCTTTTTCATAGACTACAGAGAATAATGAGGAAAATACCAAATAGAAGGCATTTTGAATGGAAGAGACATTTAGAAAAGGCAAGAGGAGGTTTTCCTTACCAACACTGGAAGAAGAAGTTGAAGAAACTCTTTCCAGACCGTCTTGTGCATAATAGGGAATGCTCTTTGGTCTACTTTCCTCCTGTGCATAACAAACAATGCTCTTTGGTTTGCTTCCCTCCCGTGTAATGTAGAAGTAAATGACATTTGATTGCGTTTAAAACAAATGTAAGCGAGCCACATTAAAATTTTGTTTCGATAAAATAGGACATATTTTACGATGGCCATCCAATTGGGATGACATTATACTTTACTAGCACTTGCACCCATAGGAGAGGTTCAAGGAATACGCCGATAGGAACTGTTAGTTGCCCTTGCACCAAAAGATCGACCTCTTAATGCCCGATACAACCACTTGACTTAACAAGCATGGGAGGCGGTTAAGCCCTTGTCACAAACCACCGCAGTGCAGCGCTGAACAAGAAGACCAAGGGTCACACCTTGCAACAATCCCCCCAGCGCAAGTGCGGGGTTTGAACCCGTGACCTCGGCTCTGATACCAATTGTTAGTTGCCGTTGCACCAAAAGATCAACCTCTTAATGCCCGATACAACCACTTGACTTAACAAGCATGGGAGGCGGTTAAGCCCTTTGTCACAAACCACCGTAGTGCAGCGCTGAACAAGAAGACCAAGGGTCACACCTTGCAACAGGAACAACCGACGAGTTTAGAAAATTTCCATTTAATATAATCTTCACACGATCATACTTTCCCTCTTTTACTACTATGTGAAGTGGGGACTTTTTTCCTTATCCTCTCTGTAGGACCAAAAAAATTGTCTTTTTGCAAAAGTAAGTCTCCAATCTTCACTATAAATTGAAAGATGACAAACCACCCAGGAAAGTAGAAAGCAGTGGAGATAATGCCCCTTTTTTTAAGCTTCATTTTGCCCTTCTTTTATGATTGTGGCTGCCATCCAGAGTTTTATTTAACCTATAGAATTATCCTATCCTGTTGAATGGAGTTAAAAACGAATGTTTTAAAACATTCTCATGACTGTAAATTTATAAAAAATGTGTGAAAAAATGTTTTATCACATTACAAAAGATAATGAAACTGTATATACAATATACTTAAAAAAGTTAAGAGATCGCAATGACGATACAAAAACTATAAAGGAGGGAAATATTATAATTTAAACATTAAAATTAAATCAGACAATTAAAAATAATTTAATTGAATATTTGACTTTGCTACTAAGCATTGGGATTCCTTGAAAATTTGATTTGTTTGCAAAAATTGGATATTGGCCAATTCATTTGAGAATTTAATCCAGAGTAGGTTCTTTGATAGGGGTTGGTTGCAATGGTATGGGTAAGATTTTCAAAGTCACAAATGAAACATCTAATACTATAATGTGTGTCATCAGCTATGGTTGCATTAACAATATTGCTACTTGGTTCCAATCAAATCACCTTTTCCCTTCGAAGTAAATCAAAATGCCATGGAATTACAATGGTACAAAATACAAGATAAACCAAAGACTTACAAATAGAAATCTACTATGTATATGTATATTAGTGTTTATAGGATTTGAAGAGAAAGCACATATTTTGTGTAACAAACAAAACCCTCATGTCATTCCATTTTAAATAGGGAAACCCTAAAATGTTACTCATTTTTTTGTTTTCTCCTGCAAGCCAAATGTTGAAGTGAAGGCGGTGGCTATTAACTACAGAAGGGGCGACCATTACTGGAGCAGCGGCAGCTTCCATATATGCAAAAAAATAGAAAGGAAAAGAATTATTATCAAAATTTCCTCATCGCTTTGGTTTGTTAATAAAATTCTATAAAATAGTCATTCTATTGAAGTCTATTTATACACAACTTGGGCGGTGATCAATGGCATGAATGCAAATGACTGCCAGCAAACAAAATTTTAGGTATTATACCATCTATATAGTAAATGGCGGCCAACAGTGAATTAGATTTACTGATATTGATGAGGCATTTACTGTAAAGGCAAGCGACCAACAGTGAATTAGATTTACTGATATTGATGAGGCATTTACTGTAAAGACAACGATCCGAGCTACCCAGAGCAGTTGTTTATAGCTACTCACCCTGCAATGATGGTTTGCATGGTTTGCTTTTATGAACTATGCGCGATAACAAGATTTAGATCGGCCCAGATTGATATGCATTTACTGTAAAGGGAGTGGAGTAGATTTTATCTTTAAATGCATTCATAGAGACAATTGATATGCATTTACTGCAAAGGGAGTGGATTAGATTTTATCTTTAACTGCATTCATAGAGACAATTGATATGCATTTACTGTGAAGGGAGTGGAGTAGATTTTACGGCGTAAGACAATTCCGAGCACTATAATGCTCACAATTAAAAGTTTTTAAAATTTTCCGTTACGATTTTTACGGCGTGAGACAATTCCGAGCACTATAATGCTCACAACTAAAAGCCTATCGGCTAATTATTCTCATTTAAATTTCATTTTGATGATGTGGCTTATGGTATGATAGAATTAAATAAGTTTGCTATATCATGATAAAATGGTAGGGATGGATGTGGTCAAGGCCTAAATTTGATGGTCAACCTTGCCTTTCAAATGTGAAAATATATTTTATTTTTCAAAAGTATATTATAAATCAGATATATATTTTACTATAATCTTATATAATTTTTGACAATTTATCTAGCTTGTGGAAAAACTATGTTGCTTTTTTGGATCGACGTTTCGGATCACACTCTGTGATCTATCACTCATTCTCTTCCTGATGATGGATCACAGAGTGTGATCCGATGATGGATCACAGAGTGTGATCCGAAACGTCGATCCAAAAAAGCAACACACAATTTTTCCAGAAGCTCTATAATGAATTTATCTAAAATTTTCTCTTTTATATAATAGAGTCTTCCCAAAATTTTAATTATATTCTATAACAAAAATTGCTAAATACAACCATACGACCATCAAATTTAGGCTCTACATGTAGGGGATAGGTGCGGATCTTGTTGACAATTACGACCATAAGGTGTAAGGCGGTGCAGGCCTATCTATATTAAGAGATATTTGCGCAACTTTAAGAAATTCTATTTTTAATTCTCTCCTAAAACAGAATAAAAAACAAATCTCGAAAGAAAATATAATTAAGTTCGGGGAACAAAGCAGCCAAAATTTGGAATCTATGAAAACGCAGAGTGGAAGTAATTTCCAATTTCCATCTTACTACATATCGAATATCGAATAGAGTAATATATAATGTCAATGAGGATAGAGAGGCGGCGCATGGTGGGAGATTAAACCTGCGATTATCTCTACGCCTGCAAGTGTTCTGTAATTTCATATTTCCCAAATTCCCACATACACAACGCGACTGTTTTGAATTTGTATGACAATGGCGGCAATAGGATTGCACTCTGCGCTGGCAATTGGCAAAGCGCCGAGTCCCACTTCATTCGCCCACATCCCAAATGCAATGGCAATTAGAGGAAGAACCAGAGGGCGAAGGAATTCTATTGGAATTGGGATCCGCGCAGAAGCCCCAGATGCGACCGTGGCGGATAGAAGCGGAAGCATCATCAGCACACCCTCAGAATCGAAAGATAACGACCCAATTTATCAGTATCTTAAGAAGGATTACAAATGGGGGTTTGTGTCAGATATCGAATCCGAGTCCATACCCAAAGGGCTGTCCGAGGAAACTGTTAGGATAATTTCTGCTAAAAAGAATGAGCCTCCATGGTTGCTGCAGTTTAGGCTAAATGCTTACAGACAGTGGCTGAAAATGTCCGAACCTAAATGGTCTGATAATACTTATCCCCTTATTAACTTCCAAGACTATTGTTATTACTCTGCGCCGAAGCAGAAAGAGGTGAAGCAGAGCCTGGATGAGGTGGATCCTCAGCTTATTGAGACTTTTCAGAAATTGGGGATCCCTCTGACTGAGCAGAAGCGACTGGCTAATGTTGCCGTGGATGCCGTTTTCGACAGTGTTTCCATCGCTACAACGCACAGGAAAACCCTTGAGGCTGCGGGGGTCATTTTCTGTTCCATCTCTGAGGCAGTCCATAAGTACCCTGACCTTGTTAGGAAGTATTTGGGTAGAGTTGTGCCCCCTGCTGATAACTTTTATGCTGCTCTCAATTCTGCAGTGTTTAGTGATGGGTCCTTTTGTTACATCCCTAAGGACACCGTGTCACCCATGGAGATTTCTACTTATTTTAGGATCAATTCCATGGAGACCGGTCAGTTTGAGAGGACCCTTATTGTGGCCGATGAGAGGAGCTATGTGGGTTATCTAGAGGGATGCACTGCACCTTCCTACGATACCAACCAACTTCATGCTGCGGTTGTGGAGCTATATTGTGCCGAGGGTGCTGAAATTAAGTACTCCACCGTGCAGAATTGGTATGCCGGAGATGAGAATGGGAAGGGTGGGATTTACAACTTTGTAACTAAGAGGGGTTTATGTGATGGAAACAGGTCCAAGATATCCTGGACCCAAGTCGAGACTGGTTCTGCAATCACTTGGAAGTACCCCAGTGTAATTTTGAAGGGAGATAATACCATTGGAGAATTCTATTCTGTGGCCCTCACAAATAACTATCAGCAGGCAGATACCGGGACAAAGATGATTCATGTTGGAAAGAATTCAAGGAGTAGGATCGTTTCTAAAGGTATCTCTGCTGGTAAGTCAAGGAATTGCTACAGGGGACTGGTGCAAATGCAGCCATCTGCTCACAACTCCAGAAACTTTTCACAGTGTGATTCTATGCTTATTGGTGATGAGGCAGCTGCAAATACCTACCCTTATATTCAGGTACGCCTTGAAGTTCTGCTGTTAGAAAATGTAAACGGTACTGAAAATATTTAAACATGGAACTCACTAATTATGTTTAGCACATAACATTGAAACTCCCTTTAAAACTTGGTATAGGTTAATCTTTTCTATAAATCAGTTTTGGCTTTATGCGACCTGGAAGGAAATCCACAAACAATCCATCTACAAACTCTAAAAATGCTCTGCGGACATTTCTTTTTATTTTTGACCCAATTATATCTCCCACCATTGATATGCTATGTTACACCAAGCTTCCGGGATGTGGATGGCAGTAGACGGGGGGACGCATTTTAGGGATGGATTTTTTGGAGACTGTTGTAGGGGATGGCAGCGGATGGCTATTAAAAATAGGGAAATTTCAAATATTCATATGATAACACTGATAAGGCATTCATCATATACATTATAGATCCTTAATACATAACATTAGAGTTGAATTGAGAACTCACATGAGAGTTGAAACAAATTAACAAAATTTAATTGCTTTCATTGTCAATGTGCATATATATTATACAAAATTTAAAAAGTACAACAAAATGTCCGAAGGCTGCAAGTTTCAACTACAAAATGACAAAAACAGAGAAAATATGCTGCTGCCCCTAATCGGCATTTGTTAACTCTGCATCAAAATCAGAGTCTGAAAGTGAGTCACTACCACTATGAGGGTCTTCCTCATCCAATCAAACCCCAACCAATCCCTTCTGTGCCTCCTCATCAATTTGGGTGGTGTCTTTGGGATCAACATCTATTTACATCTGGAGATTGTCAATACCTAGTAGTCTAATGATCTTGATGTCGCAAGGCACTATGCATGACCACCAACTTCTACGCTCATCTAGAGGTGAGTTTATTCCTCGAGAGAGTGGATGAAGCTATATGTGGACCAATTTCTCTCTGCTGTAGAGAAACTGACAACCTGTGAAATGAAGTGAATGGCAAGCATCCCTAACTCTGATGTATCCTTGCCATGCCATGTCCACCATCTAATAGGGTTAGCTTGAGCTAATGTAGCTCTATCTCTTTTCGCCTCTAGTTTGCTAAATGTTGGACCGCAAAGATTAGTAAAGGAAAGCCACTATGTGCAAAGTAAAGTTGACTCCTCATTTCAATACATCTTTTGAAGGGCTTTCAATAACCCTTATTTTGATACAAGGAGGCAAACTCCCAATCTTTGGTGCATACTATTTGGGATTTAGAGCGAAGGCTGCCATATGAAACAGCGTGTTCATAGTGTTCCACTGCTGCATCACAATGGGTTTGATATGTTGCTCATATAATTCCAAAGTAGGATCCCTATTACAAATTGCTTGCTTCATCCACCCAAGCATGCTGACAAATGTTTCATAAATCTCTCTAAGGCTAGGAGAGTGCGTATCAGCATATCTAATGACATCTATAACAGGTGAGATGAAGGAGCAAACATATCTGCCAACAAAAATTTCAAAAAAGAATAAGACTCAAATGACAGAGTGACTAATAATACAAAAATAAATAAGATTATCAAGTTACAAACATTAATAAATTAATAATTTAACAAATTAGTTAGAATTCTCTTACCTCATAGTGGACCACCAATCATCATCAAGGATCTTTTGTTTGACATCTTTTCCTTTAGTAGTGTTTGCATTAAGCAATATACCCCACTCTAGATTAACCATCATCAACTGTAGAGCCGCCTGGACCTCAAGCATCCTCTCTAACAAAATCAAATAACTGACATATCTAGTCTCCATAGGTTTGAGGAATTTCTTCCTCAAAAAAGTCTCGAAGGGAACAAGTGAGGTGTGGTGGTTGCATATGAACGTCTATTTATCTCTAGCTTCTGCCTCCACTTGCTTCACCCAATCTATTTTCCCTATGTCTTTCAATGTGTTGTTCAATGCATGAACACAACATGGGGTCCAAAAGATATGCTTGTAAGCACCCTTCACCATCATGCCAACTAATTTGCACATACGGGCTGAATCAGCGACCACCTGTACAACATTTGAGGCCCCAACCTTCTCCATGGCCTCTCTCAAAATCTAAAATTGGAAGTCTGCATCCTTGTGCTTCCTTGAACAATCAACAACTCTAAGAAAATAAAAGCCAACTGCACATGTGACTATGATGTTGATAAGTGGCCGATGTCTAATATTGGTTGACCCATCCTTGATAATAGAGCAACCCATCCTAATCCAAGTCTGCCTCATGACCTCTATCACCAAATTCACCTTAGAATATTCTTTATCAAGGAGGGTAGTGCGTAGTTTATGTTCTCAAGGGGGTAAATGAGGGACCAACAAAAGCTGCATCTTTGAACATTTGTTTGAAGGAGAACGTGCCACATGAAATGGGATGGCATGGGCATAATTTTTTTGGCAATGGAAGACTTTGCCACATCTCGTGCATGCATATTGAACATACCTGCAATTGTCTGTGGCCTCTCACTACCACTAGTCTTTCTTTTTCCTCTTGTGGAAACATCACCACTGCCACTAGCAACTATGGATGGCATAGCTGATTGTGCAGATTGTACTGATGTTGGCACACCCTTAGACCATGCTTCCACCTCCATATGCAATCTATTAACCTCTACCTTCTCATTCTCCTTTATATCTAGACAAACCTTAACTCTCTGTCTTGTAATGCCCAAGAGATGACAATATATTCTGGTGTAGCTCCTCCTAAAATCTTTGTTACAAATATGACACAACCACACTCTACTCCCCCTTAAAATTTTTTTGTTGTCTTTGTCTAGGGCTGTCACAAATTGGAGAAGATGTTTTTTGGGATTGAAAGGGCCCTTTGAATAAGTTTACAAGACGGTGGAAGGGCACTCAAATGGGTTATGTGGCTGTTCTCCTTCACCAATAGCATTCCCACACCCTTATGAACCCCCAATTGAGGCTGAAACTCTAATATTTCTTTCTTCCATTTCATGTGCATTATTGCCATTGCTGCTGCCCATGTTTTGTGAAAAAAATGCAAGTGCAACTGAAAATAGAAAACAAAAAGAAAAAAAAAAAGGAATAATTACTTACCTTAGCTACTAGTTTTGTTATCTCATTGCTCACTAATGCTGCCCTAGTTTTGTTATCTCTAGCTGCACCTTCAAACCTTGCTCAAAATGTTTTTTCCCCTCCAACTTTGCTGCAATTTTTTTTTGGCATGTAGAAATGATTTGGAAAGGAAGAGTGAGGCTTGTTTTAGTCATTTAGGGCCAAGTGTGGTGTAGGGGGCCACAAAAGAAAACAATAAAATAATTTTTAATTCATTCTAGGTTTTTATTTTGAGATGTTTTGCAAATTTTTTTTGACAGGGGATGTCAAGGGGACGTTTTTGAGGTGTTCCCACATCCTCGGTACGGTGAGACATCCAAAAAGGCTGGGGGTGCGCCCCTAGGGAACATAGTTGATAAGTCTTGGGTATGGGTGGGCTTGGCTAGAGCAATTGCATCATCATTATCATGATTAGGTTCCCTTAGCATGTATTTGGGTTCCCGTACCTTACATCTAGACACCTACCTACCGACCTCATCATGACCTACTTAGTTCCTCTACTTAAGTCTTTCACTTTACCTCCTTTTGCCTCTTTTGTCCCTCCTAGACCCTTTCATCCTTTCTAAGCTCTCTGCACTTCATTCATTGTCATCATTGCCCATGGTCAGTGAAGTGCATTATTGCTGTCTTTCCAAATGTCCAAAATTGGTATCACTGTCCATTGATGGTGGTGTTGGCCTTTTAGGGCTATGACCTAAGATTTGGTACACATATATATAATTCCATTCTTCGGCCATTTCAAAAAAGAACAATCACCAACTTCATCTCTGCCCTTGATAATTACAGCAAACCTACCTATGGTCTTCTAATTCACTACTTATGAAGGCAGAGACTACCACAGGACTTGAAGACTTGGAGTTGATGATTTGCTGCAGACCAAGACAAGCAACCTAAGAACGAGCACCTACCTGGCTTGTCTGGCTACCTCTTCTCTTCTAAAGTTTCAATCAAAGGTAGAGAACCTTGCTTAGTGGAAGCTATGTTTAAAGGGGGAATTCATTGCACCACCAAGTTCCCCACATGTATTTCTGTACCCTCCAATTTGTTTTGCTTGGTATCTGTATTGGTCAATATATTGCCGTACTTATTAGTTATTACCTTGCACATTATCATACTTATTGCTATATATACTGCCATTTGAAGTTATCTTATTTCATAGATCAATCATTCCTTATAAGTTATTGTTTATACATACTACCTGCTTGTTGCACGTAAGTGCCTCAATATTTCCTTTTAGCTTATACTAAGAGAAGCCTTTTACCTATCCCTATTTAGAGGTTGACTTAGGAGAGTTCATATCTTAGTGCACACGTTTTGGTGAATGCAAAGTTAATCTAACTCTCCCTTTTGGTTGGGTCATCTTTACATTTTTTTTAATAAGGGTGAAATAAGACATTATCAAGAAAAAGATACAAGTCCTAGACTTATGCCAAGAGACATGTATCATATTTACATAACAAACCTATTGAAGCAAGAGACCATCCTAATTACTTAAAACATTTTGAACTAAGAGTATGCATGTTTTTACAATGCATGCAAGACAAGTGTTGTGCTTTTTAAATTGCGTGCAATGTTTTCTTTGTTTTTATACTTTTCATTCTGTTTTCAAAGCTAGTATTGAGCTTTTACTAGCTTTTCCTTTTTGCATTGCATTCCAATTTGAAATTTCATCCTCTCTATCTTCCACCCGAGTCATTCCAAAGTGAGGCTTTGTGACATTATGCTTTCAGACAACATCTTCAAGATTTATTTGGGAACCAAAGGCTACTTCAACCATAATTTCCTTTTGTATTTTTCATAGTTACTAGGAGACGGGGATTGGTATGAGGGATGGGGATGTGTAATGGTACTCCATTTTCAAAAATAGTTGGAGGTGAGTACTTGGATACGATAAAAATAAAAAAAATATTTCTATATATAATTTAATTTTATAAGAAAATAATCGTATCGTGGATATGTAACTTTAAAGAATATAAAATACTAAAATGCTTTAAAATAAAAAAATTAACATTTTAAAGTATTGAAATAGATGTCGACAAAAGCAAAGATTAATTATATTAATATTTGATAATAATTATTATGATATAAAAATTAAATTTTAAATCATAATCACTTGGAGTTGGTAGATAGAGATAGGGAGGGAAACACCATTATTTAAAAAAATGGTACAGGGTCCTTAGAGATGACTATATTGTCAATCAATTGATAAAACTTTAATGCATGTATACATCTTAAGCCTTATTATTGGTTCTCTTCATACTATTCCCTTTGTGGGATTTGATTAAAAAAACTATAAATTTTTATGCTAAAAATAGAAAATTTCAAGGCTACTAGTGTATTTCTATAGATCTTTTAGCTTTTGTCAACCACATATTAGCACTTTAGGGAACTTCATATAATTAATATGATATACCTAAGAAACCTCTATACAAAGTTTCCCGATTTTCAAAGGATGCTTCTAAGAGACATATAGAGTTGCAAAGAAACTTCACTTAAAGTCTCTTAATGTTTGGAGATGTCCCCCATATGGGTCTTCCAGATGGGGACATGTTTCCAATACGGGAGATGAGTACCAAGGGTTAGAATATGTTGTATGAGTCTTTGGGTAACTGTGATGTTTTTTCTTTAGTGTTGTTTCTTCCCTTCTTGTACTTCTTTTGGAGTTCTTTTCCCAATCCTAGATTGGGGTTCACTTTCCCAAGCCTAAAATAATAGAACTCTTGATTTGTTGCTCTTTTTGCCTTCAATGACATCTATAAAGTGTTTGACTTTTCTTCTTCATCAGCTTTGGTCCTATTGTTCTCCATATGGTAGCAAAAAATCATGATTTATCGTGATAGATTGGACTTGGACCAGAAAACGATTTTTTAAACCAAAAAATTACAAGATTTTGAAAAAAGCACCCAAAAAGAGTTTTTCCCATTTTTCATCAATTTAATCCTGATTAAATTTCAATTCAGCCTAAAATCATGATTTACAGCGATTTTTGACAGTTTTTTGACTATATTGTGTGATTTTTTTTCATTTTTCTGAAAACCCTAAACTTGACCTTTTTTTTTGTTTTTTTTGAAAACCCTAATGCTAACCCAAATTTTTCTCTATTAAATCATGATTTTTTGATTTTTTTTTTAAATCTTTTGATCTGCTGATTTATTCCTGAGAATGATTTTTTTTTGATTGGTAAGTTTGGGGATTAACCAGCCCCAGCCGGTGAGGCTACAAATGGAGGGGGCTCATCCTTGTACTAAATCACTTTGTCCACCAAGGACCAACTCACCCAATTCAATGTCCACTATGGGACTTGAATTTAGTATCTATTGCCAACAAGTCAATAGACATACCATTACCACATGCACCCATGCGTATTCCCAAGAATGATTTGTGTTACTTCAGTTCTCCTTGGATTTTTCTAGAACTTGTTTGTGCCCTTGAATATTTGTATCCTTAGGAGTTTTCTTCTTATTTAATTTTGCTTAAATTTCTATAGCTAGCTCCTCCTTTAGAATCACAAAAGGAGTTGCCTATTTGATGGCCTTGCTTTGTAGTCTCTTTCCTATAATAGCTTCATTTGCTCTATCTAAGACCTTTTCTTTGATTGATTTGCTTCACTTTCATCCAAAGTTTACTTTGCCTATTTCCCTTTTCTATTCTCTCTATTTCATTTTTGTTTTGCTTTTGCTCTACATACTTTCTATTTGCTTTTTGGAAACATTCCTTAGCCACTTGCTTTATGCTTCTAGCTTTTGTCAGTCTTGCTTTTTTGTGCTTGTAGCATTTGGCTGATTTGGGAGAAATGGGCAATCACAGACTAGATGGACATATTCATGGCCTTCTTTATAGTGGAAGGGAATGTATTCATGGTCTAATGGTTGCACTCATTCAACGTCCTTTGATTGATTAGTAATGCTCTTTGGAAGGGGATGATCCAGACATACACATATCCTTGCATAAGTGGTGGTCCCTCTACCTCTTGAAGCTTTTGATGCTAGAATGATTTACTAATAAAATTCCCAATACTTTTGAAAACATTCACTAATGAGTACAATCCAATCTAAATAAGAGCTCTTGACTGCATTTCCTCCAATGATTTAAAACTCAAGTACCAATACCCATGAAAACTATCTTGATCTTAAGAAATTTGCTTTAAACCTTGTTCTTAGGAAAGATTAACAATGATGCTATGTTCCACATTAGATATAATGATTTTCTCAAGGCCCCAGACATAACAATTTTCACAGGGCACATCAAAATGCTAAAGCTGAAGACAAAGTGGCAGCCATTCATCAAGCAAATGCTACTTAGGCATCTACATAATCTTTTTTTCGGCCGCAACTCCATGCAAGATCAACCAAATCATCAACTCAACAATTCACCTAATAACAGAGATGCTGCAGACATAGAAACAATCCCTAGACAAACTACTCCTACCCTTACGCAACCTATTATCATCAATGGAGCTAAGAGAGCAATATTTTCCATTGAAGCTAAACTAAAACCCTCATTCCAATCATTACATAATCTAAAACCCACATACAGACCTCATACAATATCTAACTGTGGAAAAACTAAAGAAGATCTCTCAAGTTGAAACTATATCATCAAAGACACTATGACAAAAGCCACACAAATTGAGATTTCACTCTTGTTAGCAAAATTCAAACCTAAAACAGTCAAGACATCCAAATTAAAATTACCAACCCAAATATCGATGTGATGCAGATGAAATGCTTGGACAATGAAACTTTTTTGAAGAACTCAAGCACTATGCCTAAATCCCTTTTTCTGCAGAGTGGAAAGGTGCATGAAGGAGTGGGGATAGCTCAGCAGCTCACAGGTTTCTTATTTAAGGTTGTGTTTTCAGAAGAGAGGAGGTCCAACTCCAGAAGGATCATTGTGAAAGGACATTTTGTGACTGTAGATCTGAATTTAATGTGGAGTTTGGATATAGTAGAAAGTAGAAACATGTTCAAAGAGGATTGGTTTTGTGGAGCTCTTCCATCACGAGATTCTGTTCGTATAGTAGAAGCAGGACCTTTTAAAGGAACTCTTGTCCATTTGCAATATAATTCAGATCTGATTGCATTTTTTGATTCCTTGCAAAAAAATGTTAGGAGTCTGCATGTGGGTGTAGCTAGCTTGCTGGCAAGGTAAGTGTGAAGGTGCTTAGCTGGCAGAGGTTAGGGGTTGGACCCTCACCCTGATTTGACTTGGATTTTGTTTTTCTGGCAGGGATTACTGCTTGGATTTTGTTTTGTTTGCAGTACTATTTTTTTTGCTGATGGTGGTTTACACTTTTGTTGGTGATTTGTGGTTTGTAGCTTGCTAGCGATTTGGCTTGGCAGTTGGCTGTTAGCAATTGTTTACACCTGGCACTAGAAAAAGTTGACATGCGACAACATCTATTAGTTCTAGACAAATGATTTGTAAATTCAAGAAATTGCAAAAATTCCAAAAAATTGGGTTTTGTTGGCCAACATTGACTGGTGTCATTAGGCTAATTTTTTCACCTATTTATGCAGTTTATCTAGATTTTAGTGAATCGGTGAAGTTCAAGTGGTTGTTCCATGTTAGAAAAGTAGTCTTGTTAGCCTATAGGTAGTGCACATTGGTGTTCTAGTGCCACATCAGCGAAGCAGTCCAGTCAGCATAGTCAACTCACATTGGTGTTATTTCTTATGTCAGTGGAGTTTGTTATTTGTTCAATCATGGAGTTTTGTCAATAATCTTACACTAAAGTAGATTGCAGCATATTCTGAAGCAAGCCCATAAATATCACATATAAATCTTGTAGGAATAACACCACCCTCTAATATCCCACCAAACACCACAATGATGTCACTGACCACGACCAGTGAAGAACGATTTGCAGGCCATGACTGATGGCAACCACTTGGACCTTAATTCTTCTCACTCACTTTCAAATAAATCTGAGACACCTATAGACATAGTTTCGATGTTTGACAAATTAAGCAAGAACTTGATGCCAAATGTAAGTGCTATATATAGTTGTGTTGGTGCATTATTTTATTTTTGCATTTAGTTGATTACTTTATTGCATATTATGCACGTAGGATAGGATAAGCTTGCTTAGGTATGTATCTACTTAGGTAGGTTGTATTTGCTCATGTGACTTGTATTTTCCTAGTTTAGTGGAGATGTTGTGCACACATGTGACTACATCTCCTTTATCCCACATTGGTTGTACATTCACATCTCTTGGTGGTGTATCCCATATATACCCACTTGTAGCTCTCATTTGAGCAATCAAATCTATATCATTGTATATTTGCATCTTTTAATAGAGTAAAATTATTCTCTCATTTTGGGTCTCTTTTGTGCTTTCATTGAAGCTCCTTGATCTTGGGTGGCTTTCTCCATAGCCGAATCTTACATAGTATCAAAGCTTGCAAGATTGTTTCTATTAACCTTTTTGGAGATTTAGGTTGTAGATCTTGTGTTTTCTTGAAAAGTTGAGTATGCTATTCTCCTGCATTGATGAAGACTTGAAAAATAAAAGGAACTCGACAAAGATACCAAATTCTCGGGGGGGGGGGGGGGGGGGGTTACTTTTGTGGCTTCATATTGCAGGTGCATTTTGAAGCTTGATGGAACAAATGTGAACACACCATTGAGTCCAGAGTGTTCGAGAAAGTTAGATTTGCCATTTGTTGCATCCAAATTAGACACAAGAAGCGAGATCTACAAGTGTTTGAAGGAACATTTTTTTGGCGGGCATTGACAAATCACTTGTCATTTAGGTATTTTGGGGCAAAATTGACCTTGCCATTGCATTCAAAAGGACCAAAACTCTATAGATTAACTGGCAATTGGCGAAATCGGACAACTTTGCCCTGTGCCATTAGGACAAATTTTCACCGTCTTTGTCATTTGTACAGACGTACTGTCGTACAACAAAATATTCGTTGACAGATTCCATTGTGTAGGAATAGGGATAGTATGGGAGGTATAAATTAAATCTATTTTCTAATTTTTTTTTTTCAAATTTTAAAAAATATTATTATTCTGTGGGTAGGGTATTGGTTGTACCCTACACAAAGTAATTGTGAGTGCCATATGGTGCGAGCCCTACTTAACAATAGTGGTTGCAGATGCCACCATTGACAACCCACAGACGCCACCACTGACAACCCAACCCTCTAGTGACCGCACACATGTTGCCATTGGTGGCCCCACCATCCTAGCACTGCACCTTCTAGCCAACTGTGACTTCATCAATGACCACATCACCTTCGTCCACAAGAGTCACCCCAATCAGTGAAACCACCTTCAACTCCAACAACAATTTCCTGCCAATAGACTAGTGGTTTCACCTTCCAAACAATGGTTTTAGGTTTAAAAGGTGGTTTTATACAAAATAGATGGCATTATTGGCATTTGGGGGGATATTCCTTCTATTTGGGGTATATGTCATTGCCTACATATGCTAACATCAACATGATATCATCATCCTCATCTCTCAACTCTTGACCCCTCTCAATTGGCAATTTGGTTTGTGCACTTGAATTCCAGAGCCCTCCTTTTGGGTCATGTTTGTTTTGTTTTGTTTTTTTTTTTTCGTGCATTTTTTTTAATCTGGGCTAATTTTTCGAGTGCTTCACAGTGGTGCAAATGGTTTTTGATTTTGATGTCTGGATCATACTTGAAAAACTTGGACTTGGCAAAAACTTGGCAGACCCAAAATTTTTAAAAACTCGGGACTCGGCAAAAACTCGGGGCTCGACAAAAACTCGGGGCTCGACAAAAACTCGGGGAAAAACTCGGCAATAACTCGGCAAATTTATCGAACATTGAAAAATGCATAATTTTTTAAAATACTCTTAAAAAACACACATTTCTGAAATTGTAGAATGGATTACTGATTTCCTTAATATATAAATCAAAATTAAGAGTTTAATACATATCATAGACCAAAAAAAGAGTTCAACCTTCGAATACATATGAAATTCCAATTTCATTATCACTAGAAAATTTAAATCATAAATTTCTTCTATGACTAAAGCTCAAAAGAGTTTTGTTCCTTTGTGTGGGTGGTGTGGAAGTGGTTGGTATAGTTGTGGTATCCTCAGCAGGAGCCTGATCTATAGGATCATGCGGTACATGTGAGGAACCTGCCCCTGATGGCACATCAATATCATCATCTGAATCTGTCTCTGAATCCTCATATGCTGCCACATTCGCTTGCCATTCAGCTGTATCCTCTCCAAAGTAGCTATATCATCATCATCACGTGATGGATCAACATCAACATCCTCAACAATCCAATTTGAATATGGATCAATGTCGTCAAGGTCCAACACATGATGTGATTCCTGGCCTTATTCCTTCTTCTCATGTAACCGAAGGTTGTACCGCACATAGACAAGGTTATTCAAGCGCTTTTGAGTCAATCTATTGCGCTTCTTTGTGTGAATGGCCTCAAAAACACTCCAGTTGCGCTCACAACCGGATGCACTACAAGGCTGGGATAAAATCCGGATGTCTAGCTTTTGAAGATTAGGTGTTGAGGCACCATAATATTCCCACTATAAATCTACAAGGATAACATTTATAACTTTGTAAGGATTTTAGTAAACTTAAAAATTAAAATAAATAGTAAATTAAAAATAAACATATTTTTTTACCTAGTTGCAGAGTGGATCTCCTACAAATGCAATCTCTTGAAGAAAAAAAAGGCCTCTCCGTGCTCTTATAGGTCTGTAACTCATCGAGTACGAGATCTCGAAGGTTATCATCAAAGACCAACCTCTCAATACACGTGTTTAGGCCAAGCATAACCTCTGCATCTGCTCTGAATGAAGGGGAGAAGAAAAACTTGGGGTTCAAATAGTAACCAGCAACATGAATATGTCGGAGTTGTCGATTCCACCTTCGATCAATAATGTGCCATATGGGTTCATATTTTGTTTTATTTGACCCATACAAATACTGAACTGCCTCTTTGGCCTTATCCATGGCCTCATATAGATACTCCATGGGCTTTTGATCCCCATCGACCAATCGTAGAACCCTAACCAATGGTTCTGACACCTAAATCAATAGTGGATGAAAATAAAATTAGAGAATTATAGTAATTGAAATTCAACAAATAAAAATATAAATTTTTTACAAAATCAACAAATTTTAACATTAGCAAAATAATAAAATAAATAAAAATTAGTGTTTGGAAACTTACCTTGATGATTTCGTCCATGACTTTTTCAATGCCATCATCATAAACTGCCTTCGCGACCCTCTCTGCTTCTGGCTTCCTACAATAAGGACTCTCCAACATGCGCCTAAGGTGGGGCAATGCTGTTGCTATACTCTGCAAGGCAAGGAAATTAGTGGCAAAGCGTGCGACTCCTGATCGCGTGAGCTCCTTGCCACCAGTGTGTTCTCTCATAAGATTTAGGATCCATGTGTGGTTGTAGATGTATTTTGTGAACACTAGTGTGTTCTCTCATAAGATTTAGGACCCATGTGTGGTTGTAGATGTATTTTGTGATATTTCTTGCCTCTTCAACAACATTCTTCACCCAGCTTAGTTTTCCAATGTCCTCAAGAAGAAGGTCAATACAGTGGGCACCACAAGGGCGCCAAAACAATGTTGGATGCCTCGCCTTTAGAAGTCTACCAGTTGCCACATATGCAGATGCATTGTTAGTTACTATTTGGATGACATGTTCCACTCCCACCTTCATCACCACCTCATCCAACATGTTGTACAAGGTTTTTGCATTTTTTATTTCATTGGAGGCATCAACTGACTAGCTGCCCCGTTGAAGCCACTAAAAAATTGATGAGAGTCTTGTTCCTGGCATCTATTCATCCGTTAGATAAAATAGTGCAGCCTTTTCTTTCCCAAATTTTCCTTTGATCCTCTACTAGTAGATGCGTGTGTTCGACCTCCTCTTGCAATAATGGGCCACTCAACACATGACGACTTGGGGCCTTGAACCCCTTACCTGCCACATTCAATGCAGTGACCACGTGCTCCCAATAAGGACTCGAAGCGACATTGAAGGGAATATTGTTGTAGTACCAAAATCGTGCACATGCCAACTTCCCCTCATGATGCACCTCTCTATTCCATGCAAGACCTTCCAATGAAGGTTGCGCACCAGGAGTGTTCCGAGGAACAAAAAAGCTATCAATCCCTTTGCCCGATCCTCGTATCCGTGGCCCAATGGAAGGCGTAGAAGAGGCCTCTACACCTCTATAATCTGACCCTATAGAACTAAAGCCTGGGTTTGGGGCTGCCATTGCCTCAGCTATTCTCTTTTTAGCTTCTTTCTTTTGCTGATATGCCATAAGGAGGGCTTTTGCCTCCCTCTGAATCTTCGGAGTAGCTCTATCACATACCGTAACATCTTGGCAAGGGACTTGTGCAAGGTGGTATTTAGGTCAATTTATGCCTCCGGTCATAGGTTTAGTGCAATGGTTACAAATAACATCTCGCTTTGGACCTGGTGTCCCATGTTTCCAGCAAGGGTCCCTAGGTTTGCCACCAGTTCTTCTACCACCAGTTCCACTTACAGAAGTCATATTCTATTTAGAAAAGTGAAGGTGAAACCTGTCAAAAGAGAGAGAACAAAAAAAATTTGATTAAAAATTTAAATCAAAACAGGTGATCAGTTTATTGTTTTACATTAAAAACTTCATATTGTTTTAAAATTTAAACTTTTATATTAAATAACAAAAACTTCATAATGTTTTAAATTTTAATTTTTTAATATGAAGTTTTTAATATTGAGTCTTGACATTTGACAATAACTAATTTTTTATTAATTACTGTGTAACTGTAGTTTACTAATTTTTAGTATTTACTGTGTAAGATAACTTTGGAATGCCATTAAATTTTACCTTCTAGATTATTTTGGTAAATTTTACTCTTTTTCTAACTAGGAAATTTTCTTTATGGGAAATTTCCTTTTTTTTTTTAATATGTTTAGCTCAGAATATTGTATTCTGGAATAAAAATGATTTTCCTTTTTTTATGTTGTTATGACTCCTTTGAGATACCAAAATTTTGATGTTTTTAATATTTTTTTTTTTGTAAATGAAAATTTTCCTTTATTATGAATGTATCTGGGTACCTCACAGAAAATTGCGTCTGTCTAAGACTCTAAACCTCCCTGAAAATCGCGTTTTTTAACTGTGACAGTGTGAAGTTTAAAAAATTAAAACTTTAAAACAAGGGTTTCATTGTTTGGAGCCGCAGACAAGGACTTACAAGTTACCAGAGACAGATAGTTGAGGAAAGCGATGGCAGAAATCGGCGCTAGGGTTTCGTCGGTCGTCGCTGAGGTGACTGGGTTGTCGGTGAAGAGCAAATAAAACCAAATGATATAACACAAATGTCGCCTTTTGTGTTTAACCTTTTATATTTCCTTCGTCCGCGAGTTTTACAATATAGCAGGCAAGTTTATGGCGATTCCAGCAAGTAATTCATTGTTAAATCGTGGCGAGTTTTTAGAAAAACTTGGGCCGAGTTTTTGGTGCGAAAACTCGCCAGCGTTTTAAACGTGCGAGTACCCCCGATTTTTGCGAGTTTTATGTGATTTTTTCAACTATGGTCTAGATTTTTTAGAAATTATAGATTCTCATAGGTGATGTTGAGCAGTTCTCATGTTGGGAACTTTTGGGGCTTTGTTTGAGCTCATATGATAACATCTTTGGGTGCAATTTCTTGAAAGTGCATAATTTTCATGTACTTTTCATTAGTGCATTGTAATTTATCTCATTTTGTTAGAAAATTGTACTTCCAACACTATGGCCTAATTTGGCATTTGTAATGTATTAAGATCAAGACTACTTTGCTGATTTGGCTGATGCTCGAGCAATGGAGGAGTGGGAAAGGCAACGTGAGAAAGCTCTTCGTCACATTTGCTCATTAGTGTCATTTGATTTACAATTTCATCTTGAGTCATGTACAACACCCAAGGAGGCTTGGGTAACTCTTGAAAAGTTTATGGTAAAACTGACAAGATTAGGGGATATTAGATTGATAATGATTTGATGAATCTTGATCCTAATAGTTTTGACCACATTCAAGACTATGTCTCCAAGGTTAAACAACGAAGAACACAACTAAAGGATTGTAATATTGATAAAGAGGATTTACAATTGATTTTTAATGTGATATCTAAGCTTGTTCCTGAGTATTGAGTGTTTGTTATTGGCTTTTTGTGGGAGTTGCATATATTGTGCCTATTTTTGATGCATTTTCCAATCTTTTAATTCAAGAGGAAGCGAAGCTAATTCAAATGGGCCTCATTAAGTTTTCTAAGCCACATGCATTAATGGCTAGTGAGCCTAAGGGATAAAAAGAATCAGGGATTCTTGAAAAGAAACAAAAGTTGAAAAGAAAAAGCCACAAAGAGATAGAGCATAATTAGATTCTAAATCCTCTCCCTCAAAAGGGGAATCATCTAAGAAGGAGAAGCCCAAATGTGCATATTGCAAGAAACTAGGGCATGATGAACATCAATGTTATGCAAAATAGATTGATGAGTTGAAGCATCATCTAATGAAGAACCACATCAAATTACCTTCGACAGTGTTAGGAGGTTCATCATCTTTTTCTCGTTCATAGCCAGGGAGATAGAAGGGCCAAGCATTTGTCACTGTTACAGATTCTGAGTCAAGGAGATGGCTCCTTGATTCTGAAGCTTCACATCATATGGCTTCATCACAAAGAATGTTTTCTTCATTCAAGACCTGTTCTACACCACATATCTTGATGGGTAACAATGCATATATGTGTGTTTGTGGGAGAGGGTCTATTGACATGGGTGATGGATCCTTCAACGATGTCCTTTGTGTAACTTCTTTGTCAACTAATCTCCTTTCTATATATCAGATCACACATAGTGGGACAAGGAAGAGTGTTGAGTTCACACCAGATTTTGTGGTTATTTGGGATTTGTAGAGTAGATATATTGTTGTAGTTGGGGAGGCAGATGATTGGTTTAGATTGTACACCTCACATTTTGCAATTGATGTCCCTTCGGTTGATGTTCACACTCAGGCGTCTAATGTGGACATTTTTGAGGAGATACAGTATGGACATTTGAACGTTCAAGTTCTTTCTAGAGACATGCATTGATATCTCATCTTTCGCATCTCTTGTTGCTTCTACTGAGTCTAGTGTTGCTACATCCATGGCTTCTAATGATTCTTTGTAGCAGGATCGTATTCATTGTCTTCCAAAGACAACATCTTGGGATGAGTGCTTGACAGATCTTGCAGGTTTGTTTTGTGAGTCCCTTGTAGATTTGGAGGACATGCTTGAGGACATTCACATCCTCTTCGATGATAGTTCCATCACAGTTGTTGTCACTTGTCTTTGGATCTTGTTCTACATTCGTTTCCACTAGGTTTTGGATTGCCACTTTCTTCAATTAGGCATGGGACTCCTGATTTGGTTGTGGCACCTCTTGGCATCAACATGGCGACATTTGAGTAGTTTCCAAAGACATCATACATTCTTATCTTTCTTCCCTCATATTCCTTTTAGGAATGTGAAGATATCCTGCACACACCTTTGTGTTTGTTTCTTGCTAAGGGGAGGAATGTTGTTTGACATTCACGGATCATCTTCAACATTCATAGTCGAGCATCTACCATCAGAGCAAAAGACTACATCTTGAGGGGCTTCATGGTCTCTCTTCTTGTCTCTCTATTTGGGGGACTTCTCTTTTTTCTTAGGGGGGCTTTTTTTGGGGGTGGAGTTTTCCCTCATGTGAGGTTTTATCCTTCCTAGTTCTTTGAGGGACACATTTTGTACATAGGTGCCTAGCATGGCTACACATTTGCTAGGACCCATCTATCTATCTTTTCTACCCACTTAAGCTATGCTTATGGGGGGTGTTAGTGCTTATTTTATTTTTGCATTTAGTTAATTACTTTGCATATTATGCACCTAGGATAGGATAAGCTTCGTTAGGTAGGTATCTACTTAGATAGATTGTATTTGGTCATATGACTTGTACTTAGATAGATTGTATTTGCTCATATGACTTGTACTTTCTTAATTTGGTGGAGATGTTGTGCACACATGTGACTACATCTTCTTTATCCCACATTGGTTATACATTCACATCTCTTGGTGTTGTATCCTAATATACCCACTTGTAGCTCTCATTTGAGCAATCTAATCTCATATCATTGTATATTTGCATCCTTTGATAGAATAGAATTATTCTCTTATTTTGAGTTTCTTTTGTGCTTTCATTGAAGCTCTTTGATCTTGGGTGGCTATCTCCATAGCCAAATCTTACAAGTTGATAGTGAATATGACGGTCCTTTACCATCCTTAATCGGTATTGAAGCAATTGTTGAATTTCTCACTACAAGAGAAGAGCAGCTTCCTCGACAACATCATAAGCTAGGGCACTTCACAACTATGCCCCCATACTTGCACAAATTTGTGAAGTGCCCTATTGACACTATTGACATAAACATAGGTATGAAAGAAAACCCTTAGAGTTAGAACTATATCATTACTCACCCTAAGTGAATAAGACAATGATCACACATTACTCATCTAATTCAAAGATATCACTCTCACCCCATAAGAACAAGACAATTAGCACACCTTACCTAATTCAAAGATATCTTTACTTGGCAATACTCCAACATGCCTAGCATTAGCTCTCTACAAAACATTGTAACTTGTCTCGACACCATCCTTGCCCCCCAGAACAATGTGCATTCCCCAACTAAGTCTCTTAAGCTATGATGCAACGAGATAAAAAAGTTTCTGGACTCCAAATTCATTAGGGCCATAGACTATTTTAAATAAGTTTCCAACATTGTTCCAATATTTAAGAAAGTTGCTTATGGTCATTGACATATGACATAACTTCTACCGATGCCATAGTCTATACTCAATTCTATAGTCAGATATTAGATGCTTTTTCTCATGGATGGCTTCTCAGCATACAACCAAATTAGAATTGCTCCCTAGGACCAACATAAGACCTTCACCCCAATGTTGGGCACCTATTGATATGTTGTCATGTCTATTTGTCTTAAGAACATTGGGGAAAACTATCAACATGCTATCACTCACATCTTCCATGATCTTATATGTCTTAAGAACTTGGGGGAACCGGAAAACTATTTCTTAAGAAGGGGGCAAAGCTTGAATGGAACAACACTTGCCAAAAAGCATTTGATGCAATGAAGAAGTCCTTATTTAATCCTCCTACCTTAAGACCAACATCATAAACACCTTTCTCCATTAGTGCCATGCTTGCACACGAGGACAAGACTGAGCAAGAGTATGACATTCAATGCATCAGTAATGCACTACTTGACTTCAAATCTCTCTTTACTGTAGTCGAATGTGATTGCCTAGCCATATATATTTTGCAAGTGAAAAACATGGACATTGTATGCTTCATCAATACCACATTTGTGATTGTTAGGATGGACTTCTAAAGGTCTTTTTTCCTAGAGATAGAATCAGCAAATGGAAGTCCCTACTCATGGAATTTGACATAAAATTCAATTGCCAAAAAGGCATCAAATAACAAATCATAGCCGACCAATTAGCAGTCACATCTATACCAGCTAAAAGACAAATCCAAGATATATTATTTGATGCAAAGGTTTTGTTCATAGAAGGTTCCAATCAAGCCTCATCCCTCAAAAACTATTTTCATTATTTTACAGTTGAACATGAAACCCAATTAGCTGAATCATCCGAGAATGAGCTTATTCAATCAAAAGATGAAAAGGTACCTGCAAAAGTAGAATTTGTAATCTTGAAACAAACCAAAATGTCCAACTCAAGCGATGGCACTTGCCTCTACAATACCTCGTATAATCTTATATTTTTTGAAAAGTTGTTTCTATATTGATTGTTGATAGAGATGGTGATTTGATAACATAAGACTAGATTAATTTTGGATTAGATTATGATTTATCTATTGTATGAGTTTGTCAATTAGATCATACATTTTAGGCATGGGAGTACTTTTGATATAAGTTTATCCATCAAATTATACATTCTAGGCACGAGAGTATTTTTAATGGGTTTGAAAGTATTTTTGATATGGGCTTGTTCATCATGTCATAAACTCTAGGCAAGGAAGGAGTATTTTTATGATGCTTATTTTAACTCTTTATAATCAATGCATTGTTTAAACGTTTCATTTTTTTTATTCAAAACAATAAATAGGAGCAATACAGGCACTTTTGGTACGTATGTAATTAGTTTGTGTCAACCAATTTTTCTAATTATTGTTTTTTGAAAGTGCCTATATTTGAGTGGTTTCAGCATGCCATGTAGATTTCTTGGATCAAGTTTGCTGTGAATTTCCATTCTTTTGTTATGTGGAGTTTGCTTAAGGGCATCTTTAGAAACAACCTTATGTTTAATGCTTATGTACTGCAGCACTGCCATCTTTTGGGTGCTTGCTTGCTATAATGCCATCTTTTTTAACATTTCAGATGGAATGGGAGAATTTGATATTTTATTAGCGTTTCTCCAAGTTTTGGGGTTTGGGATGGCAAATTTTCTATATTTTGGAGATGGCAAGGGGGCAGAGAGGGGAATTCTATTAAATAATATATAAAAATTAAAATTTGATTTTTTAAAATACAAAAATTAAAAATACCAAAAAATAACTTAGATAAATTAAAAGAAGCTGAAATTATACAAGGTGAACACGTAATTATATCTACTAAAAATATTAACATGTACAAAGTGTATAACTCTTGAAACATCTCTAAATTTAAAAGGACCGACCATGTAGGTGTTTGAGTCAATCTCGGTTTGAAACGGATTCAATTATGGTCTTGGTGAATTTAACTCACTTGGGGTAAGTTTGTGTAGTCTCATAGATACATTGAAGACATTATTTGACCAAAATTAAGTTTTCATGGTTTAATATATTTCTGTCAAAAAGCATAGGATAAGAATCTCTTCTTGTGGGCAGCCTCCCACTCTTATGTAGTTTAATGTGAAGTTATTCTCCATCTAGAACAAGGCTTTTAGATGGCATCTGAATAAACCTCTGGCTACCACCAATAAGATGAGTTCATGAGTTTTCTTTCCATTCAAAAGGTCCTCGACTTTCGTTAGTGGCTGCATGTGTTATTTCTTTCTCCAAACCAATGATGCCCTCCTATCCACATTCTTGCTTTGTTTAGAAAAATGGATGCCAAAGAATTGATGTTTATTATTTTGTTTTTGAATGCATTTTGTTTTAACTGGAGTCTGTTTGAGGAAAGAGTTTAATGGACTTGTTGACTCTAGCCACTGTAAGGTAGGTAATGGTTTTGGTGGATTTGGTATGGCTGGCTGAATGTGTTTTTATGTCAACAGAGGGTTTGTCATTATACTTTATGGCCGGAGGAGATGTGGGATTTGAGGGTTTATTACAGAGTATGAAGTGACCACCAATTTTCCCTTTTTTGGTGTGATGTGGAGTAGTTGCAGGCTCCAGAGAAAGAGAGTTGGGCATGCTGGGGCAAAATCTCGGAGGGGAAATGAGAGGGAAAACACCTATTCCTGTAAATGAGATTTGCACTGTTCGTGACCTTGAGGGGCTGCATAGAAATTCCCAACTTGTTAGCAACATGGGAAAAAGCAGAGCCAAGATTATTCTTACCCTTTTATTTGTGTGTACATTGCTGGTGGTTGTACTTATTTGGGTCGAATCAGCAGGCTTGTAGAGTGGAATCTTGTGGTGGCTCTTGTGTTGCTCACACTCCATTTGTTGCCCTTGCAAAAAAATAGTTTCACACTATGTTGTCGTATGGGCGGTCAATGAGTGAAGAGGGCTGATGGGATGAATGTCCAAGGCAGTGTTGACTGGTGTGCCCAATTGGTCCAGCCAATCCTCGATGTGGTGTGCATCATTACTGGGGGTGAATGGGTGAACACCTGCCTCTGTAGGAGGAAACAACAACAGGTGCAATGGGTTGGTTTGAACTTTGAAGACATTACAAAGAAAAAAGACGGCCTAAAATGCCAAGCACCATGCTACCTTCCACTTAATCCTGGTCTATATCAGTGTTGCAGGACTTCCATCATTTTCATTGACAACATCCTCATCATCAGAAGCTGCTTCCTCAATAAGGACTTGCTTCATCTTCTTGGTCCATGCTTGATAATCTTTTATATACTAATCCTGCACCTGGCTTCAGCTAACAAAGTGCCCATATAGTTCCATTTAAAAAATAGATGATCAACCAGGGTCATAGTCGCTATCAGCTTTTAGATCACTGTCCAAGGTTGCCCATGTATGCATTGCATCTAGGAGAGGACTCATGAATTTGACTAGTCTGCAACTCCCTCCAATTATAAATCATTGTTGTTACTTAACCATATAATCCATAACTCAAATTTGCAATATCTGAGTCCTGGTGGTGCCAAACAACTGACAATGGATCATGTCCATAACACATTGCCATTCTTTGGTATCCAAAATTTCCTTTTGAATTCTCTGTTGCCCCTGGCTCACATTTGTTCAAAATCTGCACTAGTGCAATCTGCTCGACATAAAGTCATCAAGTCTCAATGGCATAATCCTTCTAGGATTGCATAGTCTGAAGAGTACTTGTAGGTTTTTAAACTTAGAGCCCAAAAGAGGTACTCTGAAGACCCTAGTAAAATCAGTTGGGCGTACATGATTGAGGCCTTTTTATCCATGTAGTGCACAAAAGGCTTTTGGCTGTTCCTGTCACTGAGCACTAAAGAATGACATCTAGAGAATTTTATCTACACAAGCCTTCCACAGGGCTGCCTTCAGTTCATTATCCTCAGGTTAATTGGCCCACCAGGTCTTGGACTTAGTGCTAGTTAAACTCTCCCAAGTGAGAGTTTGAGGCACGGGCATGACTTTTCTCTTAGGACTGAGTTTGATTTCATCCACCTTCTGTTTTTAGTGCCCTTCTATATAAGCAACTTTGAATTGGCACCATCTGACTATCCGGAAAAAGGGTTGCGTATCCTGTTGAATATTTCCTCTACCAAATTGGTCCCTGTCAATTTTTTGACTGCACCCTTGGTGTGTATTTGGGTATTGTGGAAAAAGATATTTTCTGGTACAGGTATTTATCTCTAAAGGATGAGATTCAACTTTCAATAGTTAGTCGGCTTTAATTTACTGTACCAAATAGATGGATGATGAAGGGACAACAATGAAAAGCAAGCAATGTACAAAATGATAGGGACTCGATGGGTGCATGGTGTGAATTTTTCCTTGTGACTCTACAATGTGAAGATCTGCTGACAGCCATACAACATTGATGAGTGCTGATGGTTGTAGGACCAAAGTTGTTGATGGCTGTACAATAAGAACTGATGGTCCTACAGTAGCTGAGGTACATGCAGTTGCAATTCGGATGTCATGTTGCCTGATGACAGCATATGGAAGTGGCCATACAACAGTGTGGTTATGAGTGTATAATAGGAGGAACTAGTAGCATACTACTGGAAATGACTAGCGTGCATATGAAGGGCAAAATGGATGCATGGTAATGTGGACACATGACACCTGTGAGATGTGAGAATGCAAGTGCAAATACAATAATAAGTTGTATGATACACAGATCTGTTCGTTAATGTAAAGTGATTGGACATTATAAGGATGATGGGATTCAAATTTTGAATGACAATATGGAGGGTAATGTTCACGATGCTTGATTACAAAAGATGGATTGATGGGCTTATATTATCTTCAGAAGATGAGGTTCGTGTTGTATGTATTTCCACACAACAATCAAATGGTCTTTGAGTGCATATGTCAGGGCAACGTGCCTCAATACATTCTATTAAAATAATTTCTTTAATGTGTTCGACTTTAATTTTATTATCTTAGTCAATAATTCTTTAATTTTTTCGATGTCATACTTAATTAACAATTTCAGTACCTTGTTCTTTTTGCTTGGTGGGTGTTAATTTTATCTTCTTTTTAATACATGGAAATTCTACATTTAATCATATTTCCGTTCTTTGTATGCTGGTGATATCATTTAACTTTGATCCAGTCACTAGATCCTTGCTATAGACATTTCCCACAATTTGTTGTATCCCGAACAGCCATGGTACTTCAAATTTTCTAGGCTTGCTTGCTGTTCCATCACATTTTAAAATAATAATGCAAGGTTTAAAATTCAATCTTTAGAGATGCTTGTCATGCCAATATTCCCTCCTCTAGAGGACTTTTGTTACTCATTGTTCCATTATGCAATATTCATCTAGTTTGTGAAGCCTCAATGCTTTGTCTTTTAGCCCGTCTTCATCCCCCAATATATTCTTGACCACTGTCCATAATTTGCAGACAACGTACTCCATTGGTATTGTTGGTTCTTGGTTGTAGGAAACTTGGAAGGATGCATGTTCTTTAGTCACCTTGTAAGTTGTTCAGTAAGCCCATAGAACTATGGATAGGTGTTCTTCCCAGTCTGCACCTTCAACCTCACAAGGCTTCTGAATTACAGAGATCAAGACTTTATTAGTGGTCTGCTTGGCATTTGACTCTGAGTAGTATGAACTGGAAATAGGGTGGAAAATTTTGAGTTTGGATATCAACAACTGAATAACATGGTTGACAAAATGTTTAATCCTATTGGTTGTGATCTGAATTGGACTACCAAAGCTGATAACTTAACTGTTTGTAAATTAATTGGATTGTACTTTGGGCACTATTGTCAGGTAAAGTTCTGCACTCAGCCTACATATATATTCTGTGGCAACTACAATTTAGTATTTACTTATAACGATGCATCTTAGTAACTTTCAATTGATTAATAAAATTTAGTCTCTGCCATTCAAAGAGTCTTGGAGTTTATGTGGCTAGAGGGGCATCAAGACTCACTTAAGAGGCTTTCCAATCCTTTAAGAGGTGTTGTACCCCTTCACCCATTCTTTGGATCATGGTGCAGTGCGGCCACCATAACCTTGCTAAAAGCACCTTCCTCACTGTGGTGTTAGGCGCCACATGGCCCTTGGACAGGCCCTCATGCTATAAGCTTTATGTGCCTCTTGGAGCACATCCCAAGCCTCATCCTGCATTACACGTTACCTGAACACTTGATCAGGGCCCATCTTGTACATCAACCTATTTACCAATTGAAATGTTAGAGCCTTCCAACTCCAATATTTTTAATTTTATGTTTGGTTGATTGCATGCTTCAGTACTTTGAAATAAATGAGCATCAAGAAAATCTTCATTTACACCACTGGATGGTGCACCCAACTCGGTTTTGGAGAGATGATTGACCATGACATGACTCTTACCTAACCTCTTAATGATTTTGAATGTGAGCCCTTGTAACAATCAATAGCAATCCTCTACTTACCTGACCTTGAATGATAGGTTTGTTTACTATGGACAAAAGGGTTTGATGGTCCCTAAAATTTGTAATATGTTGCCTACAAGTAGTGCCATAATTTTTAAACAATGTATATCATACCAAGAACTTCCCATACAGTGGTGCTGTAATTCTTCTCTCCATTTGACAATAATTATGTAGCAAAGAACACAAGGTGGTCCAACCCATGTCCCACTTGTGCCAAAGTAACATTGATTGCAAAATTGGAAGCATCTACATGTGCATGGAAGTCTTTCCAAGTTTCCCCAATCCTGATGTGCAAGGACAGGCAAACAATAGGGCGTATCTTTAGTTCGTTGAATGCTTGCTATTATTTGTGGGACCATATGAACAGTTTTTTAATGAAGTGTCGGTATATCTGACATGGCCCAAGAATGAACTTATTCCAGTGATGTCTTCAGGTGCTTCCACTTCCACCACAACTTGGAATGTACTGGGGTCTATCTTTAGTCGGACTTTGCAAACAATATGGTCACAGAGTTTACCCTATGGCACCATGAATCTACACTTCTTTAGATTTAGTGCCAACTTTGTTGCTCTGGAATGCTCCTGCAAGTGTGACTCCAGACTATTGTAGATGGACTAGTCATCTAGGAAGATTTTAAAATTGCCTGAGGACATCTTAGCGAAGAGATGTAGGGTAATTTTTCTAGAGCAAAAATTACCTGAGCATTTCCTGATTTGCTGTCCTCTCCCTGATGATGCTCACCCTTGGCTAATAAGCTTCACGAGGGGGAGCATCCTGTATATCACTTACACAAGAAAAAGGAGTAGTAGTCATTATCAAAAATTACCGGATCATTTCCTCATTTGCTGTCCTCTCCCTGATGATGCTTACCCTTAGGTAATAAGCTTCACAAGGGGGAGCATCCTGCATATCATTCACACAAGAAAAAGGAGTAGTAGTCATTATCAATTTGCAAGTATAATGACAACAACATTTATTAGATACATCAAATAATCTAAACCATTAATTGCATCTAATAATATGAAAATTCAAATAAATCATGTATATACACAATTTTGAATTGCATATTAATAGCTGCATCTCTTATTAATTTAATAAAATAACAGCATCAGCATTATTACAAGACGGGTTGAGATGTTTTACCCAATTGGCAGATCATCTGATTTCCTTGTCCACTTAGGTCATTGGCTTTTCTTTGGTCAGTGGCATTGATTTATTCGGCTCAGTGGCATTAATTTATTCGAATCGATGGTATTAATGGTTAGTGGCATTAATTTTTTTTTGACTCTGTGGCATTAATTTCTTCAGATTCGACATTGGTTTCTAGATTGGTACATTTCTTCTCGATGACACCTTTCTTTTTACCATTGTAAGATTTGTTGTCATATGCTGCAAAGTCACTGTAGGTGGGAAGATCTTGCAAAATAATATAGTGAATTGTGAGGAATTTGGGTAGATTGTCTAACAATTGATATACTTCTTCAGTTACAACCAACCCCAGATAGAATCTGCATGAACCAGGTTTCTCACACTCTTCTGTGATGTGCTCAATATCAAGAATTACTACAAATAATTGAAATCTTGGGTAAGTTCATCTTCTCTTTGTTTCTTAGTAACGATTGGCTCTTGTATTGGTTGACCTATATACTTCTGCTCTTTCATCTTATGCCCTCATCCATGGTTATTGTCAAATGACTTCAACAATACTTCAACCTGACTCGACTTTGCAAAGGCAATGATGATGGAAGCCTTTGATATAAATTTCTACACTAGCAAACTACTAGTTGCAGTACAGAAGTATAATTTTAATCACAGATTATGAACAGTGAACAACATAAAAGAATGTAAAAGCAATGATTTTATTGCATATTTATTTTCAGTACAATGCTTTGCTAATACAGGGAGGACTTGTTTCAAATTAGCACTTTTCCCCTGACAATGAATATGCTATTTGTAGGACCAATGGATGTTAGGTAAGACACAACTGTTCATAACTAGCATTCGTTGTCCACTACCTAAGCTGACAATTAATTAACAACTAGCCAATTTGGCTACAAAACATGCAATTTATTAATGAGAGCATAAAAGTCTGATTTTAACACTTCAGAAAAGTGAAGCTGGGTGTAGAAGAGGGAAGCATGCAAGGAAGTAGGTGATTTCAGGTTGCAAGATAGAGATTGTGAAATATCCATAAGTGAAGCTATTTATGTTGCATGTGTTGTAGGAGTTTGAGAATAGAGAGCATATTTTGGTGTTTAATGTATTACAGTATTTCTACCAAATAATTGATGTATGTCTTTTTCCAAGAAGCAATTAATGGAGAAATCATATTTATTGTGTAATGTGTATTTGTGGGTTATGTTTCCAATGATTTCTTGTGCACACTGATTGACTGAGTGTCAAAAGTTATTCATTGAACCCTCAACCATGTCATCTCTTTTGGTATTGGAGTGGAATTTGAAACTTAGTTGAGTTGAAAGTGAGACAAGAAGTTGCAGAATGGATTAAAAGAGGATTAGTAGTTGGCAAAGGTGGAAGAGAAAGTGGAAGGCCACCACGAGCGGATGGTAGAGATATTGCAAATACGTTGAGAGCTATGCAAGCAAGATTAAATGCCATAGAGTTGGTCCAATAAACAAGAATAAAAGCAGAAGAGTGATGAAAGTGATGGTGAGGACATTAAGTACAACCACAATCTTAACCCAGAGAGGGTAACATTTAAATAAACCTCGTAGAATTGATTGATTGGGTTATGACAGAGAAGCATTTGGGTATGAATATGCAGAAGACCTGGACAAGGTAAAATTGACATGCACCAAGTTGAAGGGCCATGTATCATCATGGTGGCATCAAATCTGAAGTGCGCTTAGAGTACATGGTATTGGTGCATGAAGAGGGAAAAGATAATTGTAGAATAGTAGACAGAAGTTTTGATATTGAGAGCAAATGAAGCCAAGGAAGTAAAAACATTTATTGTTGCTGATTTGGAATTGGCATGCTTGAGGGAAGATAAGACTGAGAACCAAAATAGTTAGCATCATGCTCACAATCGAACTGTCTAGGGGAGTCAAAAATAGAACAGAACTAGGCATCTAGGATGGGTGACCTTTGAGGTAGAAGACAATTCATCCATTGTAAGAAAGAGTGCTTCATCTTTTTCCATCCATTGAATCAACAATGTCAGCACCAAAACTATACCCATCCTTCCTCACACTGTTCCATAATTGATGGTTCTATTGCCTAGTTCGAAGAGTGCTCCTCCAAGCTGAAGGATGAACAGAGAAAGGATGGCCATACTTGTATGATGAGAATTGAAAGAGCTAGAACTATAGTGGGCGGAATAGAGATAATTGTTGCTTTTTCCATGAGAAAATTTTGAAAGCCACTTTCAAAGTCTGGCCATTCCTTCTTTGATAATTTCAAAATGAGGTGTTTGGAGAAGGGACAACCATCCTTCCTTGCACTGAAGTGAAAATGGAAAGGGGTAGGAAAGGGTTTGGCTATCCATTCTTTGAGCGTGTAAAGAAAATTTAGAGTGGTAGAGAAGGGATGACTGTCCCGTCTCCCTCTAGCATTTAAATCATAGGAGGGTGAAGAGGGGATGACCCTCCATTCTTTTGTAAATATTCAACAAGGTTGCTGCTGCTGATTTCAAATTTTTTCCATTGCAGAAAAGGGATGACCATCCATTCTCTCCATGGCATGAAAGCTTCGTTTCTAGACTGGATCCAGAATTCTCAGTAGGCTGATTCGAAATTTTAAGAGACTTTTCGGTACATTTGGATGCATGTCAGGGCTTCATACTTGACATGTAGCTTAGTTAATCCATCTACAGTTGTGTACTGTGGGATTTCTCTCAACACCCAACATCTAATTATTGATGACAAACTTTTCATCTTCGCCATTTGTTTTTCTGTTCTCTAGTAAGGAACAAGATCCATGCATATAACTATTTAGTTAGATAAGAGAGGGGCTTTTGGGACTTCAGGAAAGATCATTGGTGCTTTGGAAGAGTGAAGCTTCCAGAAGAAGATGGAAGTTTGCAAGAAAGTGAATGAGTGCAACTTCCAAGTGAGAGATAATTATAATATCTAGAAGTCAAGTTAGGTGTACTGTGTGATGTAAATGAGTTTGAAAATAGAGAGCAAATGATTTGCATGCTGACATGCAAGCCCGCGTGCCAGCCTCAGTCACCTACACCACAGTGCGTAACCCCATGTGAAGCTCCTTGCACCGTGCACCATGTGTGTAGTGCCAAGAACCATGTTGTGCACCTACGCGCAGCTCTTGGCTTCATGTGCCACTCACGCAGTGCTTGGAACCATGTCGTGTGACGTGCACCTCCTAAGACATCATATGACTCATGCGCAACTCTTTGATGCGTCACTCGGGCATCGCCAAGGAGCATTTCACGTAGCTTCATAGGCAACTTTACACCTCTGTATTAGTGCATACAGAGCACAGAGTCTAGAATTCAAAGCAGAATGTCGCACAACATCTTGGACTTCCTTGCAACAATCCAAGGCACCTTTTGGAGTTGTCTCATGACATGTCACCTGTCAGTACATCGTGTGGCCAAAATTCTAACCGTCGGGAGATGAAGCATCACACATGGAAGCTCAATTGATTCAACTTCCATAATAGCCTTTGTCGTCACGATCATGTTATTTGTAAGTGTAAATCTATACCATCAACAGATAGGCAAACATTAGGCAGGCAATTTTATAGGATAGATAGGAGTAAATACACAACCATACAAAGCACAGAGTCTAGAATTCAAAGCAGAATGTCGTGCAACATCTTGGACTTCTGTGCAACAATCCAAGGCACCTTTTGTAGCTGTCTCATGACACATCACCTGTCAGCAGATCGTGCGGCCAAAATTCTAACCGTCAGGAGATGAATCGCAAATGGAAGCTCAATTGATTCAACATCCATAATAGCCTTTGTCTTCATGATCATGTTATTTGTAAGTGTAAATCTATACCATAAACAGATAGGCAAACATTAGCCAGGCAATTTTATAGGATAGATGAAGAGTAAATACACAACCATACATCTCCCTCGAGAGTATGCCATGTACAGAACGTGCAGATTAATAAAATGGTCTATTTCAGTTCTCATATTTTTCTCTGTCTGAATCTTTGTCTCATATTGTTTTTGCATGCGTACAACACATCTAGGACCTCGTCTAGAGCATTGTCCTCCTGATCACCTGGGATCCAGATCAGCAGAATTTTGTTGTATTAATGTATTTATGGCAAATAGTTGCTAATGTAATGAATGAAGAAAACCATATTTTTCTTCTTGTGCGTATTTATTGTTTTCAGTACTTACTATGTCATGACTCATACTGCACACTCTTGCTGAATGGTGACAGTTGTTCATTTGATTTTGAGCCCTGCATCACTGTGCAGGTGTCCTTTTCATATAATATATCTAAGTAGTTGTGCTTGCTATGGATGTATTTATGCTGTAGGCCCCTGTCTCCCTTATTTCTTATTGGGAGTATGATGTGCTTACTTTGAATAATCATCAAATGACATAATTTAATAAGGTTTGGATGGAAACTAATTGTATTTGTCTGTTGGACCTTATTACTTACTCACAGGGCATGTTTTGAGGTAATCTTAGATAAGCACAAATTAAGGATGATTAAATGTATTGAAAACATCTTTGAAGTTTTATGGTAGACCACCCTCTATACAAGGCTCAACATGTTCTAATCTAAATAATTAGATCCTTGTTTACTATATGAGGCTCAATATGGTCTAATCAAGATAATTAGGTCTTTATTTAAGCATAGTTATTCTAAAGTGTCTTCTTTGAGCATCTTGATGAATATCTAGGGTAGTTTTAGGGTTATTTTCAACATTAATAGCTTTGTTATGCGAATTTACATTGCAAGGATTTGGCTGAAGGACTTTTTATTGGGCATAAGTAAAGTGCATACGATAATATATTGGGCCTTTTGGGAACAAAACCTACTTGCTATTGACATTCTGTCAGTGAGAGTTCGAGTACTTATAAAGTTAATCAGATTCTCATCATGCATATCTTACCAACAAATGATAAAATAAAACACATGGCAAGCTCATACTGTCTACATCTACAAGAAATTCTAGAAACATTCTTGTAAGTGGAGCAGGGATCTTTCACTGAATTATAACGCAATCCAAGCTTCGTATGAAACTTTATCGTCTCTAAACACTTGCATAAGGTGGTAGATAATGCAGTAGATTGTAAGAAGAATTTATTTTCCAAAATATATTTAAGGACATTTTTGTGGACGTGGATAGCAGAATGAGTTCATTTTTATTTTTCAAATTGGGGTGAAGTAAAACAAAGTATTAACCCACTTTCCACTTCAACTTGAAGAGGTATATAAGCTCTTATTAAGTTATCGTGAAGGTTTTATTTCTGATTTTCAGTTGGGCTTTCTCACATAAACAGATCCATTGTCCAAGATTATATCCAAGCTCCAAACTCCAAGCAATTCATCCTCTTAGGTTCTCATCTATAGTTGGACCATGTCTTCTATGCAAAATTATTTACCTTAAAAGCAAAATCAGCAATATATAAAATAAATTATAGAACATGCTTGGATGCATCTCATGGCTAATGCACTTAGCTCTCATAATAAAAATCTGTAATTGTAATTATATGACAGACAATTGCATGAATTGCATAAAACCTGTGCACATTAAGCTAGGTATCTGACATTCCTTACCTTAAGAAGAGCCGTGTCCTTGGTGTCACCACAATATCACATGCACAAATACTGCCTTCAATCAGCTGCAAGCAATTCCATGTCTTCTTAATTGTATTGTTTGTTTACCAAGTCCCATGTGTGGTCAACTTTTTTATAAACACTACATATCCAACTGAAACATGGTGGGAGAATATCATTGCAATTTAGTTTCAACACTTTCTTGTCATTGAAGATGTAAGGAAATTAGATAATGCTAAAGATTCAAGAAGGGGAAAGGCCATCTCCATGTAGCTGGAAATGAATGAATTCCTCATAGTTGTTTTGCTTTTCATTTGTTTCACACATATTGCTACTTATGTTTGTGGACAGATTTACACAGTAATACATTCTCCATTTTTATTATGGATTTTGGATGCGACTTTTCTTGTTCATAATGTTATTGGGACCATGCATGGATCTAATAGGCTTGTAAATCTATTAAATATCATGGGGTTGGGAAGATGGTTACTATTTTTCTTCATGAGATGTTTCTGCAAGCTTGAAATACCTAGAGGCTTTACTTTTGTTGCTAAAATTTGAGGACTTTACAGGTCAAAGACCCTACGGCCCGTGTTGAACATGAAGCAAGTACTTCAAAGATTGGGGAAGATCAGTTATTCTATTTCCAGCAGAGGGGAATTGACCCAGAGAAGGCAGTAGCAGCTATCATTGGTGGATTTTGTAGGGATGTATTCAATGAGCTCCCACTTGAATTTGCAGCGGAAGTAAATCAACTTATGAGCTTGAAGCTTGAAGGCAGTGTTGGCTAGATGTTAAAAGTTTTGACTCTGTAACACTAGCCGTGCACGTTGCTTTAATAAAGGAGGATATTGTATGCTTATACACTAATGTATGTATAACACCAATATTGGCACTCGGCATGGATGTATTTATCCTTTTCTTATACAACAATTCTGTACATTTTTGTATTAAATCTGCAATTATGCTCTTGAAAATTGACCCAAATGATGAGATAATTTTTTTTTTTTTTTCTGAACTCCTACCTAAGTGTGATGGGGTTTAGAATAAAGTTATGCCGGGGCTAAGGATTGGGATCTGCGATTTCACTTTCTTCAAGAGACAAGGATGAGCGATTATAGAGATCTTGATATATTATAGATTGTAAAATTCTAGTCATAGAACTTTTAATTAATGAATGCTTTGTTTGTAATGTTAGAAAGAAAACACATAAAAGAAAGTAATGCTGTTCAAGTATTTTCTGTTTTAGATAGACAACGAACATTTTTCTGGAAAAAGCACTTTGAAGGTTGGTTGAATGGTACTGATTATACCATTAAAAAGTGTTTTGAGTTTAATGATACATTAAATTCTTAACCCTATTTTCCCCCACATTTTCACTATCTCATGCAAAACAGATGTACATTATTATGTGGAAATTGAGGCGGTACCCTTCCCTATGATAATGATGCTACTCAAGAAAGGAAAGAGATCAAAAAAGTTTTTAACTTTTGCATTGAAGATCATGCTTATTGCAGCAGAAACTAAATAATTTGAAGGAGCTTAACAGGCATGTATCTTCTCTATCATCTCTCAGAATTTACATAGGGACAAGGTATGCACATCAGCGTCCTATTTGTGCATTGAGAAATAAGTACTCTCTGGTGCCATAAAATTTCATGTTACTGTATGAAATCTGGTTTTGATTGTGTATGGGAGCTCAAGGAGTTGTATGAATGAAGAGGTATATCCCCCTTTCTCTGGGTTTGCCTGTTTAGATCAAATGGTTGCTTCCACGGGGAAATGTGCAAGTGAGAAAATGTTAAGGGCTGGCTTTGGCCACTAAGCGGGAGGACTGCAACAATTTTTGTATGCTTCCTTTGCAGAATAGATACACAAGTAAACAAGGAATCCATATTTTAGGCCCTAAATTTGAAGGACGTGGAGAGATGCTAAAGAGATAGATGATGAGAAGATAAATAAACACATTAGCAAGTTTAACGAAGGAAATGATGTTGGACCTAGGCCACTATTTTGGGAGAAAAAATGTATTTGAGGTCGCACAAAGCATTAGTTGTGCGATTATATTGTCCAATGCAATTGTAACTTTCACTCCTAACGTAGGCAATCTAGATATTGAAATTGCTGCCTAGTGTGTAGGGGATGTCTACGATTATCACCAGTACTCCATTCTCGATGGGCTACTGACTTTGAGAAAATGAAACAAATAAATTCCAAATGGACTTGATTTTGTACATGAAGTGATAGCAAAGAGTGACATACTTCTGACAAACCCAAGCTGAACCAATGTATGGCTGTGGATGAGGTGTCAATGGGAAGTTTATTCTTCAAACTGCTTCAAGGGAAATCGAGTTCTTTTGATTCTCATTTTCAACAATTTCATGTTATCCCAAACTTACTGTCTTGGAGCACTCTACTTCTTCCACCCAACTTGCTACACATAAGTGGTGAGTATTTTGCTGCTTCTGCTTGCCATTCCCAAGTGGTTGCATTTTGTTCCCATGCCCGTGTTTGACAAGCAGATTGTCTCCCTTGCCCATACAAGTGATGCTAGTGCCCCTTCCCTGCTATACCATACAATAAGTGGAAAAAAATTGCATGTTAAATGACAACATTGCCACGAAAAGATCTGCATGCTTAACACACTTAAAATATCTATACTGCTGCCCATGCTATTGATTTTGCTGGTTTTGTTAGAAGTCAAGTACTCCAATGCAATCAAGCACCCCGACTACCCACCCTTGCTATAAATGAGTGGATGTCAATACCAATTGTCAATGAAAGAAATGTGAAGGCTGAAATTGATCCATTACCTCACTTTTTTTGTCCCTCCTTGCGCTGTAAATGGACATGCTCTTCATGCTCACTCATAGTGAGTGAATAATCATCCTTCCTTGCTCTACAAGTGTCGTTAGCATTTTGAACATAACTATATTAAGACGAAATGATTGTAGTGCTGCTCATATGCCCATGCACATGAAAGCAAACCACCCTTTTCTCCTTTGCAAATCAACTAAAACCTCTATCCAAGAAACAAATGACAACTCCTTACCATTCAATACCAGTGAAAGTTGTTCTCTTCTTGATTGTGGTGTTAAGGGAAGCTTCTCCTCCCCTTTTCCTAGTGGGTGCTCATTCTTGCCTTTGCCATGTTTTGGGTGAAGTTTTGGTTGACATCTTCAACACTTGCCATCCCAATGCCCTTCAATCTTGTAGTAGAGAAATAGTTGTGAAATTTTCACATACTCAAATCAATCGAATTCTTACCAACTGTGAGGGCATCCTAACCTTCCTCTTTCTTCTTTCTTAGAGAGTGGTTTCTTCTCCTCATCCTTGTTATGAAACATAGGCTCCTTGTAGTATTTGTCTTGCACATTATCCTATGATGGTTACTTCTCCACAAGTAGTACAAGGTACAAGATACCTGCATTCTTTTGCAACACGTCCTCCTTGCAATTGAAACAAAAATGCATTGTTCACCTTTGGCATACCTTCCTTGATTTCCCACTTGCTGGCTTGCCTTCTTCATAGGCTTGACTAGTGGTGAAGTAGGTTGAGTGCAACACCTCCCCCTCCCCCCCCTCCCCGCCATTTTCTCTTTGAATCTGCTGGGAAGTGTAGAGACTCCTTTTCTCCTCCCTTATTTGTAAGGTGTTGTTTGTAGGCTCCACTTTGCCCTCTTGAGGTAGTGCTAGGCTACGTTCTCCTTCTTTAGCACCTTCATCAACAATTTGGGGCTTCAAATTACCCTAAGCTTTAACAAAAAGAATGACACCGTTACCTTATGTGGGTTGTTTTTTCTAAGTTAGTGGCTTGGGCTCCTTGTCTTTGCAAAGTTTTCTTACTCCTGCAATTTTGGAGTGTTCTCCAACTTTTTGTACACCACCATAATATTCCAAAATTGCTTATTGAGGTCTTCCATCAACCTCTATGGGACTAACTGTACCTTGGACATTCTTTCCAAGCCCTTTTCCATTATTATCCATCCTGCTTAGCATCTTAAAACCAAATCCTTTAGTGACAATTGTGCATGAGCCAGTTTGAGTTCATGCATTTTTTGTAGAAGATTACTCTTCGTTCCTACACCATTATCTTGGAACTTTTCCAACATTTCTTCTTTCAATTGCAACTCTTCTATGATCCTCGTGAGGAAGTCTCCGTGGCTTGTTAACCAAGCTTTGCAATTCTTAATTCTCTTAAAAAATTGCAACAAATTCCTTAATCATTTATTTCCAATTTGAAGTAGTTGATTAATCCCTTGGAGCTCTTCAAGTCTTTCCTTCTTCAAGGCTTTTCCTATGGTTGGGCTCTAGCAACCAAAACACTTGCACTTAAGCAATCATTAATGGAAGCAAGTACACACAATATTGTGTTAGCAAATCCTCAGGCTCAAGGAAACCTGCTTTAATACTAATGATCCACAATATTCTACAAGATTGTGCTTTTGTAAATTAGAGTCAAAAGGAATTTTCACCCATACTATACTACTTGAATTTTCTTTCAAATGATAGTGAAACTCCTTTTGAGTCAAGAGTTGAGAGTTCTGCATTCAAGTGTGGAGGATGATCTATACTTCATTAACAAGCATGGGCAAAAACAAACCACACCATCTAGAGAAAAATTTATGTTGGAAATCTCAAGGTGAGGAAAATTAGTTGTAAGTGGTAAGTGCACATCTTTCAAGTTTCCTTGGAATGTTAGAAACAATCACAAGCATGAATAACTCACACCTTGCTTCTTATCTTCCTAGTGCTCTCTAGAATCAAGTACTTCCAACCACGAGTTGTGTACTCTACTTGAAACTCTCTCCTTTGTGCTACACTCACTCTTGTATTGTGCTTTACATTTGGAAGATTCAATTGTTCTCTTCATTCCAATCAATGATATAATTTTCCCTCTTCATGTCTTCTTATAGGTATTGGAAGTTTGTAACAATGTGTTAAAAGGTCTTTTCACTTGGAATTGAAGGACAAAGCCGAAGTGGTGATTTCATCTTCTCACATGCCAAATCGGGACAAAACCACCCCTTTCATAAAAAAAATGGTTTTGAAACCACCCCTTAGGAACTAATGGCTATGAAATGACTCCTTTAGGAAACCAATGATTTTAAACCACCCCTTGATGGAACTAATGGTTTTGTATTGCTAGGTTTTGGGTTGTTTCATCTTCTAGAAGCCATGACTTTTGCATACAAATTTAAAATAAGGCGACATTTTTTTGAAAGTGCATATTTTTTTGAGAGGAACCTAAATATATGAAAACATTCAATTCTCGATGCCACCAAATTACTCTTTTGATCTTGCAAGACAATTGCATCAATGAGGGAAAAACCAAGTACATCCACCCCAAAAAAGTCACCAAACTCAAACAATTGATGTTGGTGATAAACCAAATCCATTTACAAATTAGTATGACTCATCACTATGTTTACAACAACAAGTAATTGTGCAAGTTGTTTTACACTGTTAAAAGTGAACAATTAACTATATGAGATGTTCAAACAAGCACCTAGGTAAAGGAATAATCTCCCCCATACCATTTGTAGGTAACACGAAGATTATGCTTGATTAGAACCACTACATATCACCATGTTCTCTTCCATAATTAAGATTCCTCATTTAAGCATGATACAAGAATGAGGATATCAACTATAGTTCTATTTTGGATTTGTCATCACACCAAATGCTCCTAAAAGAATCTTATCACTAAACACTAAATAAGGGTTGAAAAGTCTATCATACTTCCTTGTCATAAGGATTTTGTAGAATGTTTCACATAGATGTTCATAGATGAAGGCATATCTAGCAATTATTTTCTTCACATGTAATGCTCATTTATTAAGTGGGACTTAGTCAAACAATCATTTCAATACACAATCCTCTCATCCATACATGCTTCTCATGCCTTATGGTATCATGGTATATGAATCATAACCACATGGAGCTGATGTTTGCTTCATGTTTTTGCTAGCCAATAGACATTTCAAATATAGGCTAGTAAGACCAAATATATATTTCACACACAAACGCACGCGCACGCATGCACGCACGCGCACACGCACACGCACACGCACACACACACGCACGCACACACACGCACGCACACACGCACACGCACATGCACACACACGCACATGCACACACGCACACACACGCACACACACACACACATGCACCCACACACACGCACACGCACATACGCACACACACGCGCGCGTGCACGCACACACGCACACACACACGCGCGCACACACACACACACACATCCTTGTAGAATGTTTCACATAGATGTTCATAGAACGCGCACACGCACACACACACGCGCGCACACACACACACACATCCTTGTAGAATGTTTCACATAGATGTTCATAGATGAAGGCATATCTAGCAATTATTTTCTTCACATGTAATGCTCATTTATTAAGTGGGACTTAGTCAAACAATCATTTCAATACACAATCCTCTCATCCATACATGCTTCTCATGCCTTATGGTATCATGGTATATGAATCATAACCACATGGAGCTGATGTTTGCTTCATGTTTTTGCTAGCCAATAGACATTTCAAATACAAGCTACAGACACACACACACACACACACACACACACGGATTGCTTCATGTTTTTGCTAGCCAATAGACATCACACACACACACACTCACTCTTCTAATGAAATCCCATATTGTACAACCACAAACGATTGAGATAAGAGGCTTGTTAGAAAAAATACTTCATATAGGAATTGCATAATGAAAGAAAAAAGGATGAAAACACTTGGGCTAATGATTGAAAAATGAGTACATTGGGTACCCTAACGTTATTAACTCACTTCTCAGTTACACAATATCGTACCTTTGTTCATAATCATAGTACAACTAACCTATTTAAACAGAGTCACTAAACCAATGACCTGTGAGGTATATTCTATGTGGAATAAATCCACACCCTAAATATAGGCATTAAAGAACTATTAAATCATTGGTTCACTTATAGGCATTAAAGCACTATAAGGCATAATTACAATACAATATTAATATTCTAACAACTCCCCTTAATGTGAAATTGGAGGATTTACAACACATTTAATGTAACATAGATAGTACATAGACAATTAAGAGAATTTCATGACAATAATCACCCCTCCATGACAAGTTCTTTGAGACACAACTACTACCAAAACTTGACGAACTTACTCTATCAATGGCTTGGTGAAGTTATTTGTCACTTGATCTTTTGTCCCAACATAGCCAATCAAAATCTTTTGAAATTTGAATAGTTCACAAACCTCGTGATACTTGATCTCAATATGTTGTCCTTACACGACAAACAAGATTCTTGGCAATTTGAAGTTCACTTTGATTGTCACAACAAATCATCAACACATGCAAGTGATCTAGCATCTCTTGCAACCACACTGCTTCATTTGATGCTTGAGCTAGTCCAATGTACTCTACCTTTGTCATTGATTTTGAAATACTATTTGTGTCTTGGAAGACCATGAGATTAAAGAATCTCCCAACATGAAGACATAACCTAAAGTGGACCTCTTTTCATAAGAATTTCCCATCCAATGTGAATATGTGTAGCCATGTAGAATGCATTCACCTCCCCTCTTGAATTCATTTCCAAAATCCAAAGTACCCTTCATTAATATCAAGATATGCTTTACAACTTTTAGGTGACTACTCTATGGTTCTTGCATGAACTCGGCCACCAATCCAACAACAAAAGAGATATTAGGTTGTGTGAGTGAGATAGAACAAACTCCCCGCTAGACTCCGATGTTATGTAGGATCTACCTCTTCTATCCTTGTATCCTTTGTCAACTTTATACTAGGATCACATGAAGTTTTGACAACTTTTGCATCCTCTGTCTTGAATCTTGTTAACAATTGTTTGGTATAATTTAATTGTGAGACAACAAACCCATCCTCCTCTTTCTAAACTTGCAAATCCACAAAGTAGTGAAGCAACCCCAAATATGTCATCTCAAACTATAAGGCTAGCTACTTCTTCATTTCAATAATCAAATCATCCACATAGATAAAAATAATGAGAAAATCTTCTTAAAATACTAATTGGGCTCCTTTTAAAACTTTTTGAAACTCAACTTCTAAAGATAGTGACAATCTTCTCATACCATGCACAAGGCGCTCACGTAGAGCCATCTAATGACTTCTCCACTTGACAAACCAAATATTCCTCTCATTCCTTCACAAATCTAGAAGGTTGTTGCATGCAGATATCTTCCTTCAAATCACCATGAGGAAATGCACTCTTTACATCCAACCGATGCACCTACTCTGATACTATGTTAAGAAAAACACTTTATATAGGACCTAGGTATTGAAAGAAAAAAGTGTAAAAATATTCAAACAAATAAATTAAAAAATGAATACATTTGGTACCCTAACTTCATTAGCTCATTATTTGAATTCTTAGTTACACAACAACATAGCTTTGGTTGTAATAATAGTATAATATATTGCTTTAAATAGAGTCACTAAACCAATGATCTATGAGGTATAATCTATGTGGGATAAATCTAAACAACCTAAATATAGACATTAAATCATTATTATAGTACTATTTCACTTATAGGCATTAAAGCCCTGTAAGGCATAATTATAAAGAAACATTAATATTCTAACAAAGTTAAACATGCTATATTACATAGTTATGTCATGCTACAGTACTACATATGTATATGAAGTAACCAACAAGAAACACTGTATTTAAATCATCTACATTTAATGCTTTACATACATAATTATGTGTACCATAGAATGCAACATCTCATTAAAAAGGGGTGTGTGGATCGCTCGATTGGGGTTTGGTATTGTGTAGGTTGGACCTTTGTGTTTTGGGGATTTTTGTTCTTTGGGGTGGCTTGGTTGCAGTTTTGTAAAGGTTTCAGGTCTTGTCAAAACCTGAGGGTGGTTGTTATTGTTGTAACTTTGGCTTTATATAGGGTTTATGGTCCCTTTAAAACCAACTTATCTTAATCAAATCATCTCATTAAAAAGGACACATTTATACATTATATACTATGCTTCTCTTCATCCATCTTCTAATAATGGGTTCAATGATCATATAGTATAAGAAGACAACATCTTTGTCAAATATATATGAGGTAACATCACAATGACTTCATACAAGTTCACATACAATCCTTTCCAATATAATATTATAGTAACTTTATATAGATACTTTTGCAATCAAACCCATAGGGTAGGATTCATGTTAATTGAATACACTTGCATTGTCAATGATCATGATATAGGTGAGATATACATTTAAATAACTAAATTTTAGTAATTTCATATAGATACTTTTATAGTCAAACCCATAGGGTACGATTCATTAATTGAATACACTTGCATTGTCAATGATCTTGACATGGGTAAGATATACATTTAAATAACTAAGTTTAAGTATATTCAAATAACTAAGTTTAAGTACATTCAAATAACTAAGTTTAAGATATTTAAGACATACATTTAAATAACTAAGTTTATGTATGTTGTGATTCGAAATGGAAACTTCCTGCTCGTCTTCTGCTCTTGGTTAGCGTGCCCTAGGGGAGGTTGATCTCCCTCCTTCCGTGTCTAGCTTTGGCATGCATCAGGTTCTGTGTTCACCCTCGCTCAGAGTTAGGATTGCTTCTGCGAATGACACTCCGCCTACTGTGAATGAGGTTTCATTGAAGGTAGTTTCAAAGGACGCTTGACCTGTTTCTGTTTGTGCTGAGGACTTTCTTTTGTCTGGTCTGCAGACGGATTCCACTATCGGCGCCTCCTCTGGAGCACCCTCATCTGGTGCGGCAGTGAATGGAGCCTCCTCTGGTCATGGTTTCCCTTCAAGAGGGCGGAGATCCTTCCGGGCCCTCTTCCCTGAAGCGGATTTCTCTGCTGGGATACTGCCTACACGCCCCACTCCTAGGGTTTTTTTGCCTTCTACACTATCTCCTCCCATTGTAGTGTGTGGGCAAGAGGTCCTAGAGAATGAGGAACATTACCAATGCATTGGGGTTGTCTGTAGGTTTAACAATCTATGGCCGTCCCTGTCGGACCTTCACAGCTGGGTCTTGGAATCTTGGAAGCCCTTAGTGGAGGGCAAGATTGAGTTGTTTCCGTGCGCCAGGGGTTTTTTTGTGGCAGCTTTTGATTCCCCTGAAGAGAGGGATATTGTGTTGAATGGTCAGGTTTGGATGTGGGGTGTGCATTCCCTGTCTATTAAACCTTAGTTTAGCTCCTTCAACCCTCTCACCGAGCCTCTCAACATCAGGCCTACCTGGGTTAGGCTCCTAAATCTACCTCTTCAGTGCTGGGAAGATTCTTGTTTTGAGGACATTGGAAATGATATAGGACACTTCTAGATGGTGGATTCAACTACCTCTTTCATTGGACACTCTACGTTTTCCCGCATTTTGGTCGACATTGACATCTCCAAACCCCTCCATGGGGAGGTGGTTTTGTAGGTGGGGGATAGGAAGTGTTCGCAACTACTTGATTATGAGAGCCTCCCTTTCAGATGTCGACGTTGCTTTGCCACAGGCCACATGGCCTCCATTTCTCCCCACTCTTGTCGCAAGGGTGCGGCCACTTGGTGGAAGAATCCTATAGATGATCACTTGATTGTCGATTCTCTTGATTCTCTGTTGGAACCTTCGCCAACTGAAGAGCCCTCTTCGTCTTCTTCGGGCACTTTGGGTGTTGTCGCGGCTGCCTCGAGTCCCCCGATTCCTCCTGCGTCTTCAGATCTTCCCCATCACGTGTGGGCGTTTTGGTGTCCCCTGCCCCTATTCTGTCTTCAAGCTCTCCTGCTGCTTGTGTTGGGGCCTCCCCATCTTCTCAGGTGCCGGCTTTGTCTGTGGAATTTGTTGAAGATTCCCCTCTCTCCCCTTGTTCTGAGGACTTAGACCCTTTGTGTACTTGGATCATTGTTCAGAGGAGGAAGAAAAGTCTTCTTAAGGCTGTTTCTACTTTGCACCCTTGGGTCAAAGGTGTTCGTTATGCTAGGTCGAGTTCTAGCATTGTCTAGTCCCTGTTGTTCTATCCTTTGTTCGTAGTGGGACTGCCTTTGGTTTTAAGGGTTCAGGCCCTTTCAAACCTGTTTGGTTTCCCTGTTTCATTGCTTGTGAAACTCATTTTGTTCGCTTGTTTAGGCTTTTGTTCATGGGTTCAGGCCCTTCCCGGTTACTTTAATCAAAACTAAGTTTAAGTACAAAATAATCAACAATCATGGATACTTTCATTCTATCTAAATCTAGTTAACTCAATCTATGGAGAGAGAGCATCAAAAGGGCTCTTTTGGCCAGTCATATATCCCACAAACCAACCAAGATTAGAGGTGGCCTTACCCTTCATTAAGGGTTCTATAGAAATGATCTACGAGGGATAGATATATGATAATGATGTGACTGTAAAGTCCAACAACAATCAAGCATCTAATATTGAGAAAATAATAATCATTCAAAACAAAAGTAATGAAAAATGTACTTTGGCTAAATATTTAGTATGAGCAACTATTAACTTATGTAATCCTACCATCTGAATGAACTATTTCAAATAATATGGATTTATTACTAGTCTAGATTTTAAAAACCTATTTGAAATAAGCCTAGATTACCCAATATATCTAACTATTAATCCAAAATTTTTCACATATAGGAGTACTATTCCTAGTCTAGATTATGGGGAATAAGTTCAAATTATTTGAAAAATTTGTACTCCTAATCTAATTTACTTGGAAAAAATTCTTTTGAATCCAGTTTGTGGCCATAACTTTAAATTATTTCAAATAATTCATTTGAAGGCACTGAGATTGTATATGCATTATTGGTACTACAATATGTTAGGAAAAAGAACTAATGAGTCATCAAATGTCACCAAAATAGATCTCACTTAGCTTGAAACTAGGAATGAACTTTAGAATGGTTTATAAATCCATATAAATTGTCCATACATGGTCTTGTTCAAAGGTAAAATTGAACCCCTACAATAATCCAATAAGAATTCATTCAATCCATCTAGAGTGCTTTTTCTAATCTTTTGTTTGTGTAAGGAATCCTAAAATCCAATCATAACCAATGCTTGGAACTTTACAACTAAAATTGTTCCTCATTCTCACGACTTATACAATTAGAATGTAATGCCCCTCCATTCTCATCTTGGATGTGCAGATGGTCTGGCTAAGGAACATGAAGATGAAGGTAAAATAATAAGAATATTTAGGGTATGTTAGACAGTTGATGTTGTACATTATATGATGTTGGTGGATGCTACATTCATGTTGATGACATTCCTGATTATGCTCATGTGTGGTTTCATATGATAGTCAGTATGTTTTATCAATAATCTTTGTTGTGACACTGATAATTTATATGCTCTGACATTATTTTACATTTAGGTGATTATGATGTTGATCTTACTATGATTGTCATATGTTAGAATTAATTTTTATACGATTGATTTTGTATCATAGGATGTTATCTTGTGATGTTTTGTGTGGATTAATCTTATTATGTGTATCATGTGATTATCTGATGATGGTTCTTATTTAGTCATTTAGTAACTAATTGCTATGTGTGTTGTGATTACGTGTTTGATGTGATGGTGAAAGGGACAGTGTCGCATTACTCATGCGTGAGTACCTGCTACGCTGTGATTCCCTTTTCACAGTGTATTTGACTGTATATATATTTGTTCGACTGTTTGGTTGCTGCAGGATGCAGGTACCAGGCATCAACTCCACCTGAATTGACAGATCTAAGCGTGTCTTAAACCCAATGGAAACTGTTGAATGGAGATAACATATGGTCCCCTAGTTAGCCATCATCCTTGAAAATGATGAGTATCCAGTTTTGCACCCAGTCAGTGTTGTCTATATGGGTGTGATAGTCAGTCACTGTCATTGTGGTCATGCTTTTCGATCGTGCATAGTGTCAGGTATTGTTTGGCATTTGAGTTATTTTGTTTGGAATTGTTTAATTAATGCTTTGGTTAATTGCTTCATTAAAATAAAATTATTAAGTCAAGCAGGCACTTTGATAAATAAATATAGATGCTTTTATGTAAATTATAGTTGTGGGGAAATATGTATTATTATGTCTGAAAAAGATTCTCTTTCTTTATTATTATTGTCTTGAGTAATTATTTTCTATTGTGGCCACTTGGAAGAAGTGGCAGTTATGCACCTCAAGAGGAAATCTTAGAAATAATTGTTTCTTTTGAGTAAGAGACTAATTTTAGAAAAGTAGAAAGAAACTATTTTTGTTTGGTTGTAAATAAAATAAATAGCAAATTCTAAAATAAATAAAATCAGAGAGAAATTACTGTTTGATTAAAAATAGTAAATTGTAAGAAAGTAATAAAGGAGAACCTTCTGGAAGAAATTATGGGGATGGTTATGCATGCTCAACTTTATTTGAAAATCTTAAGACATAATTTGGGGAGGAACGTGCATTTCAAATAGAGAATATGTTTTATGTTTTGGGGATCTCTCTCTCTCAGGAAGTTTTCATTTTTTCTTTTGACACCATAAACGATAGTTTCCAGAAGAAAAGACTTGGGGGAAGATGGATGCGAGTTGGGAATTTTGTGAAGATGTGATAGAAGTAATATTCCAGGTATGGACTGAGATACGAATCTCATTTATTGTTGCATTAGATTTAATAAAATATTCTGTGAATTCTCTTCTACATTTTCTAAACCTAGTCTATTACGTCAACCACAACTTTATTTTTACAAATTGGGTTTTTCTAATTTTTTTTATATATGGTGCACGACCTGGACATCTAAATCATATCTAAAAATCTGCCATACCCAGTTTGTCATATTTGAGATATGAATATTTTGTGACTGTCTACCTCTCACCCGTTTCATCTTTGTTAAAGCAGTTTGTTGCGTCACCAATAACTCTTTATTTTTGAACTGGGTTTCTCTAAATTTTTTTTATATAAGATTCAACTCTTATCTATGAAAACCATATCCAAAAAAAATTAGCATTACCCAGTTTGTCAATTCAGAGATATGTATCAATTAGTAATAGATAAGTTCTATTCCATCTTGGTTGTTATTAAATCTACAAATCCATTCTGGACGTGTCCTACATTCATTGCATTCCATGAGATAATATTTTTTGAGGCCCTTTTGCATTGTCTATAGATTTGTTTGAAAGATGAGTGTGCTGCCATTCTTGGCATTAAAACTTCTTGCGCTCAAAATCCTCCAAATCTGATATATAGCCTTTTATGAGTGCAATCTTGTATTATTTTTCTTGAATTTCTTAATTTTTCCTATGATCTCCATTTTATTATGATATTACTAGTGATCATGTTAGAGGTTTAGATGAATAAAAGAGTTTTCTTGTTCTCACTGTCACATCTATTGAGCTTGCTTTTGTAGCATTCCAAGTAGTTAAATAGGGATTCATGCAAGTACTTCTTTCTCATTTCAAGAGGTTAGGTTTTCTTATAGATATAGAAATTTAATGTTTCTTTGTTTAAAGACCACAATTTTATCATATGCTTAAGGCATCGATTGTTGAAGCTACAAGTGTTGATCTACTTCTTAGTTGAACATGTTTAAAGATTATGTTAGCATGTTTATAATGCTTGTTTCAAGTTAGGCATGCAAGACTAGTGTAGAGTGGAGGATAAGTGATTTGACTAGTTCGACAATCATTATGAAGAGCAGACACCTTTAGAAGAACTAAGTATTAGGTTGGAACATTTTGATTTGGTAGTTGATTTAAAGATATTGATCAATTTGTCAATTATAATATCCATAGTAATCTAGGATTATCCTCTTTTCTACTCATGTGATGAATAAGATTATGGTAGTAATGTTCATTAGCTATATAAAATTATAATTGTACTCTAGAATTAATGATGTTCAAAGATGTTTTATTTAGTTGATAGGTCTTGTTCATGAATACAATAGAGTAATGTGGATTAAATGTTTAGATTAAGAATGAAATCCTTGTAGTTAATTATGGTGGGTTTAACAAGCCTAAGGTGTAAAGGAAATTAGTTTAATTGAGTGAAGTGTTAACATTGATTGATATGAAATTATTTTGTGTCTGCTTGTTGTGAGTTACATTGATAAGAATTATGCATCTCAGAACCTTATTGCTCTGATTAAATAGTTTTTACATGTTTTAGAAGCCAATTTAATTGTTTGTTTAACTTTATTATATGATCTTGAAACTCTAGTATATATGAGATGTTGTCCCTATATAGTTTTGTTTTGAAGATTGAATATATCATATGTTGCAATTGTTATGTTGTAATTGAATTATTGTTATGCGATGAAGGATCTTAGTTTATGATGTGCATTTGAGAGTGAATGTGATGTGAGACCATTGTGTTTTAGTGGTGTCAAGTGTTTGTGTCATTTGGGGAAGTTGTTTCCAGAGGCCTAGGAGGGTGTGATTGTGTGGGGGTTGGCTATGTGTGCATCATGTGAGTTGAATGAAATGCATTCTTGAAATGTTGCCTTCTATTCATGTTGGTATGATACATGTGCAAGATGGATAATGCCTTGCTCAGTGTACCTATTCATGTGGTTATGATGACTATGCAAGATGGATAATGCCTTGCTCAATGTACCTGTTCATGTGGTTATGATGACTGTGAAAGATGGATAATGCCTTGCTCAGTTTAACTATTCATGTAATTATGCAAGATGAGTAATGCCTTGCTCTATGTGATGTGAAACAATGTATATTTCATGTTGTAAATGTATCATGATGAGAATGTGATAGTTCATGCTTGGTTTATGTTATGGGTTGTGAGAATCTAGATGCAGTGAAGGGGGAGTGGCTCCCAATGTGGGGCCAGTGCCCAAAGTGGCTAGCCAGGGCAACCCATTAGGAGTTTGTAATCAAGTGATAACCTAATAATAAATCTAGGGGTTGGGTAGTTTTCAGACTAATTAAGATAATTGGATTCCTCACCCATGCCTGTAGTGCTCGTTCAGGCTAAGGATGGCATGAGAAGGACTGGTTGGCAAGATCAACTTCCTTGTCCTCATGAAAGGAATGTTGGTTCCGCATGTGTCACCCTATGGGGCCGACGTCTAGTAAGAAATTGTCAGGGTACCATAGATGGGGGCCAACGCCTAGCGAGAGACTGTTAGGGTAACCCATGGATGGGGGCCGACGTCTAGCTAGAGACTGTCAGGGTAACCCATGTTAGGACCATGCGATGACACTCATCCCTACTGCAGTCTAGCATTCCCTAGTTGTGTTCTCCCATTTGTTATGTGATTGCCTTTGGAAGTGGTGTTGAGTTATTTGTGATATTGACCTGGGTTGTTGGAGTCATGTGTTGTCCCTGTTCCTTATAGTCTACTGTCTACCTGATTGTCTGTTGTAGTGGGACTTTATGTTATCTCCTAGAACGAGGGGTGGACCTCAGGGTTCCACATGGTCGGGTGGATGTGCTTTTATCTCCATTGGTTTCCCTTGCTGTTGTTCGTGTGCGAGAAGGATGTACCTTGTATGACAGATTTCAGATCTTGTTCTAGCTTGAGGAGATAGATACTTATGATCATGTTCCAGTCTTGTATATCAGTTGAATCATGTACTGTTATCTTGATGTATGTACTCCAATGTAATCTGGATAGCGATATTGTAAACAATGTAATGTTGTACTCTCTTGTAAAGGAACTTGTTTATGTACTTGTGATCCTATGTGCAGGATCTTGATGCTTACTTATCTGATGATATAATATGGAATTGTATGTGTTTATTTATCTGATGTAATTTGACTTGAATGAACTGTGTTTGTTAGTTAATTCATAATGTTGGCTAGATCTTGTTTTAGTTCGTTAGTAATGTAGCCGTGGAACCCTAGAGTATAAATCTTAATTTAAATGTTATGAATAAATATATGATTGTTGTTATTTCCTTCGTTTTAAAAAAAAATGTCCTTTTTGTAAGCTTAGTTGTGTTATCCTCTGGGTTCCTTGGCGGGGCGTTACATAGAACACGCTTAAAAGTTATGATAGATTTCTTATAAAGGTTTTAGGAAGGGAGCGATTACATCTCAACTAGATTACATAGTGAAGGGATTAAAACTATAATATAGGTTCACCAATTCACTACATATCATTTATTATCTACATCACAAGGTCTTTCCACATCTCATATTCCATACAAGGGCTAAAGTATAATAGTTTTTCTTATTCTTGGGGTCACGTGCTGATTTACCAATTTATGTAAAATAGCGTGTCTCAATCTTGGGACACAAAGAAAAATGGATTTCCATTGTAGATGATATTCTTGACATGTATATGTGTGTCACTTAAACATTCTATGTGGTACCTTTTTCCCTCCAAGCTACATGCTTCAATTTTATTGGCTGAAATTTACCACTTCATGTCATATTTTTAGGGGTCAAATAAACTCATACAAACATGAAATTTTACAGTAAGTGTTCCTAGTTGTTAGATTTCTAAAAGATATAATTTGTATTATGTTTCATTTAAATGTTATATATTTTTAATTTTATAATCAACATAGGTACATGACAACAAATAATGACATCTATTTGAGACATATTTTTTCAAAAATAACAAACTATATAAAAAAATCTCAAAAAATAGTCTTGTGCTCTATATTGATGTCCTTGTTTCAATGGAAAAAATAAACCAGTTTAGATATATACACAAAGAGAAACACATTATGAGAAAATATAGGTCTAAATTGTAGTTATTACCAATTAAAAAAATAATTTATAAAAATTTACCAAAACTATCTATGCACTAGATATTGGAGTTAATGATCTATGTCTAAGAAATAATGAAAATATTCTATTTATAGTTCAATTTATGTGTTATGGGAAATGTAACTCGATAAAATAGTAAAAATATAATAAACATTTTATTGAAAACTAACCAAATATGATAGAAATGAGTTTTTATAAAATTTTAAAAAAATTATAAATTGAATATTCATAGAAAATTTCACATATCGTTAATTTACATCATCCTTAAATTCTTGATAGTTTGTTCATTCAATTGACATAATGAGATGAATGTTGAAAAACTTGATTTTTGTATCCACAAAATGCAAAAAAGTGGGACACTCTATTGTGTTGTTACCCACAATAGAGAATCTCACTATAGTTGGGTTATAACAACAATTGTTGACGTAGGATTATAAGGGGTCATGAAACCATAAATATTCATGAATAAACAAAAAAACAATCATAACAGTCCTCAACACTACTATCATTCAAATATACGAGGCAAGGAAGAAGAAGGTTGTGGGGGTTTGAATGCCATAGGGATAGCTAGGGTCAACTAAGGAGTTATAAGACTGAGATAGCTTAACAACTACTAGTGCATTCAATCTTAGGATATCTTTGATATCATGTTAAAAAAGTTTTGATACCATGTTAGAAAGGTAGACGGGCTCTCATGTCATGTGAGATGTGTAAGAAAGTCACTCATAACATGCTTAAAAAATATCCAGGATTATATCTTATGCAAGAGTTTACTATAAACAAAGGCAAATATATGAATTTAAATTTAGGAGGATAAAAATAACATAATAATGCTACACTAAGCTCCTCTTATGGAGTTTATCTCATTTATCTTCTTAGATTATTTCCTCTCGTTCCCTCATTCCACTTCTCATGTGAGGGAGGAACTAATTTATAGAATTTCTAAGCCAACTCTAAAAATGATCCTATTGTCCATTACCTCACTTTTGATTTTGATTTGCTAGATTACATGGTAAATTCTTTTTGGCTTGTTTACACAACTTAATTTTCTAATTTATTAATAAATTATAATAGGAAAATAACTCAAGTTCTAACTTAGGATTAAAAACATACCTACATAAGATTATGTAATATGGTGTTTTCACGACTGTACCAACATCCTCCCTTAAGAGCAACTTAGGGAGTGTTTACAAAAAGAACTGTAAAAACTCATAAATGGGTCCTAGAAATAAGGCTTGATGAGGTACCCAGTCAATATAGAAGGAAGGAAGAATTAGAATACCCCCAAGGACAACTTCCTTCACCCTTAGCAATGATAAAAATGAACATATCAAGGGTTTAGAGAAGATGCCAAAAACAAGTGTGTTGTTGCTCCTTTAGAAGTCTTGAAAGATGAATTGATGCACTGAATAGTTGTAAGATGATGAAGATGAATTGGATGATGAAGAAGGTACATTGGCATTGAACACCATTTCTTCCATTAGGAAGAGATATCTCAAAAGGAATACTTAATTTTTTCTCTTTCCAAAATAAAATATGAAGTGATAGAGATATTTGGAGTTGGTTTCTTTGAACATAGTGGCAAAGTCATCCTAAAGACAAGTTTTGTAAATTTTGTCATAAAAGAGGAACCATACATAATCATGGATTGTCCATGAGTGGAATGTTTATCATAATAGGAGGATCAAAAATAGATTCACAAAGTAAAAGAAAAGGGTCAATGAACAAGTTCTAATAAAACTCATGTAGGAACTCTCATCAAATAGAAAATAATATCCTCCAAGAAATGAGGAAAATCATAGAGATGAGATTCTACATAAAGATGAACAACCTCAAATAGATAGGAATCCCAAAGAGGTGACGAAGAAGTCTCAAGAACATCTAGGTACAAATTCTCATTGAATAGAAAATTAATGTCCTCCAAGAAATCAAAACAATCATCAAGATGCGATTCAAATGAAAGACATCCATTTCACACAAATAGAAATCCCAAATATGTGATTTTTTATGAGTTAATGGTCTTAGGAAGAAGTATAAAAAGATGCACCACAAATTGAATCAAAATTTAACAAATTTGATGTAGTCATGTGTGATTTCTCATGCTCTATTTCACTGTCATTAGAATCATTAATATCATTAGATTTGAAAATTGTGTCATGCAAGGAAACATCGAAAAATAAAAAGGTGTCACCAAATACCTACAAAAGGATTAAACAAGCAATAAAAGGACACTCAATTTCCTCAATGTGATGATGGAAGTCCATGGAATGTGATGGACAAATGTAATCATAAAACTGGCATAGTTATCAAGCCACTTATTGAGCTAGTTGGTGGTGGAATTTATCCTAAAAGATAATGATAGAGACCTTGTTGACTAAACAAGTTCATATCATCTCTCCATGAGTTGTAATTTGTTCCATCCACTATGTCTTCATGAAAGGATTGTGTCATCTCAAACATAACTATCAATCCACACTAAAAAGTAAACACAAGTGTTTCTATTATTGCACACAAATAAAGAAAGATACTAAGAATGAGATTATAAAGATGTACCTCAAAAATATGTGGTAGTTTATAGAATAGTGTATTTACATATTGTTTTGCCGATAAGGGCGTGGTTCAGTGGTTATGTCGCTCAGTTGTAGTGGCGGCCACCAAAGTTCAAACCCCCACTGGGCTAATGAGCTCGCAGGTGTTACGCCTTCACTGGGCCAACAAGCTCGCGGGTTTGAAGTGTTCTTTCTTTGGGATGAGGTCCCCCTTGTTGTGGCCTCACTGGTTCATAGCTCCGGGCAAAAGCGTTGTGTGGAGCTAGAGGGTGTGTTGCACTAGCATCACCCGTCACGTTAAAAAGTTTACCAGGTGCATTATAAAAAAAAAAGTATTTACATATTGTTTTCCCTACAAAATTTCTTATAATAATGCAATTTTGTTACATATTTTTACCCATTGACAATATTTGTTGTAGATGAGAAGTACTTTTTTAAAAAATTAGTAGAATACAAATAAAGTTTGATAGAAAATCTAGCTTCTTTGCAAAAAAATACAGTTTCAAATTACAAAAAAAAAAGTTTGATAAAAAATCTAGCTTCTTTGCAAAAAAATATAGTTTCAAATGACAAAAAATAAAGTTCTAGATGCTAAAATATCATTGTTGCAAGCTTGAAAATGTATTAAGTAAAAAACAAAAAAGACATAAAAAAGAGTCTTCTATGGATGACAATAGCCTCATGTTACACTTGGCCAACCCACCAATATTCAACACTAATTTTGAGATAAATAATACTAGAAGAGAAATGAATCAAAATTTAAAGAGAAATCCCTCTATGTTGTGAATAAAAGGATTGTTTTTCCCTTTTAGGGAAAACCAAACTAGAGGCTCAGGTTAGGTGACTAAGGTCATCAACTCAGTTGGTTGGAAGGGAGTCATTCAATGGAAGTTGTAACCCTTAAAGGTAAATCATCTTTAGGTGTTAGCATTGACTATGCAATTGAAATTCCCTAAAAGCTTTGATCAAGATCAACTCAATGGTCATCATACCCTAAAAGAGTTAACTTAGCTATGACCACAACTAGGGTTCTCCACTAGTCACAAGGTTGATATAGTACAAGAATAGGGACATTTATAGTAGATTAGGATGGGGATGAGGTATTTTAGGACAAGGTTAGCCTAGAAAGGTCAATCATGTGCATAAGGTAGGGTGACCAACCATGGTTTTTAAAGCTAGTTTGACCCCCCTTTTTTGAAATGTTTTTAAAAAATAAACAAACTAGGATTTTTTTGTTGTTGTACTTGGACTTGAAGAACTCAAGATTTTCCCTCTTATTCTAAAAATTGATTTTCTCTTAAAAAACAAGGACCCTCCAAATTATTAAAAACTCATATTTTGGAACTTATTCTTAAAATCCCTCTCAAACAATATGCCCTAATCAATTTTCAACCTACCTAGAACCAATTTCTACTTGTATAAAGAGAATTCAATAGAATTGAAAAAAGAAAGGAGAGGAGAAGAAAAACCAAGGTTTATGAAAAAATATAAAGAGAGTTAGGAAATCAATAAGGTGTCTCATGCGATGATGTCCTCACTCTATAAGATCTAATTTATTACAACAAAATATAACTCACACAAAACCAACTTTGAAACCATGTTAGAAGATATTCGATACTATGTTAGAAAAAATTTATGATATCATATTAGAAAATCTCTCATACCATGTTAGAAAAGATTTGGTATCATGTTATAAAAGGTACATGGGCTCTCATGGCATGTGAAAAGTAAAAGAAAATCACTCTTAAGTTTCTTAGAAATAATCTAGAATATATATCTTATACTAGAAATCACTGTAAACACAAACCAAATAATATGAATTTAAATTCAAAAGACTAAAAGTAACATAATAACATTACACAAATAAGCTCCTCTCATGGAGTTCATCTCATAAATTATCATCATCGTTCCCCACTTTTCATTATGTCATTCCACTTCTCATGTAGGCGAGGAACCTCTAGTTTACATAATTTATAAGCTAACCCTTAAAAATTCCTATTATCCATATTACATCATTCTTGATTTTGATTGTTGAGATTACATGGTACACTCTTATTGGCTTGGTTACATAAAAACTTATTCTAATTTCCTAATAACCTAGAATAGGAAAATCTCTTAAGTTTATAACTTAGGATTAAATTAAAAACCCAAGTAAGCTTAAATAATATGGTTTTTTTATGACTACTACAATATCTAACCCCTAGGATGTTAGGAAATTATAGGTTGATCAAACCATTTCCTGCATAACCCTATGAGAGAAAATGATGCATACAAGCTTACATAATAACCATAATGCAAAGACCAAAAGACATATCATAAGATAACATAAGATATACCTTGGGAAAACCCTCAAGAGGGAAAAACCCAGCCTCCAAAAGCATCCACACTCAATGTATTATTCAACAATGAAACATTACAATACACTTATAGAGTCTCCATGAACACTTCTAAAACATAAAGTTCCTCCAATGCATCATCCATGTGTCCAAGCATAATGGGTAACCATCCAACCACACATCCCATTACATGCTTCACATATGCACTTATAGGAGAGCTCAATACAAATGACAACCAACTCCAAAATGATAGCCCAAATTACCAGCCAACCCAAACCACTAACCATGTGTTTGCTTTTATAGAATCAAGCTCACACAAAACCATCAAGTGGTATTGGATAAACCATGAGAGCACAAAACCACCAAGTGGTTTTGGATAAACCATAAGAACCCAAAACCATTAACCCCAAAATTAAATATTTACCACAAACATTAAATATTTGTCCTATGTCTCTCACACAAAATATCTAACCAATGTTACAACTGTTAGGGAAAAGGTTTGTTGTACACCTTACATAAAATGAAATATTTAATTCTTTAAAATAAATATTTATTTGTGGTGCATCCTAGGGATGTGTTTAGCCACATTGAATATTTATTTTGGGCCACTTGTAAAGTTGTATGTAACATCAGATTAGTTATTTTATGTGTGGGAGATAGAATAATTCATTAATTAAATGGATCATAAAGTGAAAACTTAGTTGCAAGAATTAAATGAGGGGTCAATGGTTTTGTGTACTCATGGTTTTCTCAATAAAAGCAAGCACATGGTTAGTGGTTTAGGTTGGTTGGTTGAGTGGGCTATCATTGCATCGAGTTTCTCTTGTGAGTGCATATGTGAAGCATGGCATGGGATGTGTGCTTACATGCTTGGACACATGGAGGATGAATTGAAGGAGCAAGTGATGTTTCAGAAGTATTCACAAAAACTCTATAAGTGTATTGTATTGTTTCATTGTTGAATAATGCATTGAGTATGGATGCTTTCAGAGGATGGGTTTTTCCCTCTTGAGGGTTTTTGTAGGATATATCTTGTGTTATCTTGTGGCTTGTCTATTTGATCTTTGCATTATGGTAATTTTGTAAGCTTGTATACATCATATTCTCTCATAGGGTTATGTAGGAATTGGTTTGATTAACCTGGTAGTTTCCTAACAAGCGGTATCAGAGCTTTATCTATGTTTGAGGGAGGTGTGAGCTCCCTGGTGTTGTATAATCATTTTTTGTGTAGATCTAGTGTAAAGTTGATGCCATGGCAATGCAAGAAAGGTTTGAGACATTTCAAGGTATGAGGGTTTTATGCAGGTTGTTATTTTGCAGATTTGGAGTTTGTAGATTTGTTGTCTTTATTGTAGATCCGGGGTTTGAAAATCCTTGGTAAAAATGGGTTTCTTGGATATGCTTCATTGAGGGTTTTATGGAGGAAGTTTTATAGATGACGTCCTGGGATAAAACAAACCTTACCATTGGATCTGGTAGGTCCGAGAGGACAATAAAAACACATAATTTGCCCTATTTTGGTCACCATGACCTGGAGAAAAAATTGCCCCCTTTGCTCTTGTTTGGTCGTACGACCGTACAATTGTCACTCTGCAGGTCTAAAAAAAATCTTTCACATCCTTTTTCTATAGTTTTGAGAAATTTTTATTTGAAAACTTTTTGATTAAAAAAAATTGATTTAAAACTATAGAGGGAGAAATTTTTTTATGGGGGGTGGTACGGTGTCTACAAACCCCTATACCACATATCCCCATGGTCAGACAATAGGTGGTATTGTGAACTGATCCGCACGGGCCGACAACAGTTGTTGGCTCCAGCCAGTGGTCCCAACCCTCAGTTGGGTCGGCTAGCCCGATAGCCCCTCTGTGGGCATTGGTAAGTCTTCAAACTTCAAAACAAATTATAAACTCAGCTTTTAAACCTGGTTGGGTCCATAGAGCAGGAGGAGGAAAAAATGAAATTTGAAATAATCAACCATAGTTTATAAAATTTGGAATCTGCCAAACACTAACTGTACACCTTCACCACGTCAGTATGCCACATCACCCACCACATCATCTTCTAATGCAGTGATGACATTAGCGACTGTACAATCATACAAATAGGTCCCCAAGGGGCCTCTTTTAGCCCTTGGAGTGCTTTTTCTTTTGGGGGCATAACGTTCACCTACAATATCAGATTTTTGATTTCTTATAGGCTTTAAAAAGGTCTCTCTGAGCACTACATAGTGGTAAAGGTTTGGTCATCAAATTTTGTTGTTTGTGTTAGAATTTGGTGTTTTAAGCCAGCCATTGCTCCAAGATAACTATTTGCTCATAACTTTCGCATACAAAATCAGATTTTCAATTTCAGATAGGCATTGGAGAGATCTTGTAGTGCACTACAGTTTGGATCATGTAGATTTTTAGTTTGGTGTGTAGGGATAGGTTTGTACTTGTTTGATCACTCATGGGAGCCTAAGATTCGGGATGTGATTTGTTGGTATGTGACGACTGATCATGCAAGTATTGTACACTAGTTATTCCCTCTTTTTGCATGATCGGAGTCAGTTGTTAATTTTTGTTAACCAACAAAGAAAAATGACATTACAAAACCCTAATTCTAGAAGCTTCCAAAAAGCTTGTTATAAGTGGCTGGGATGTATGTTACAACTATGTATTCATGAGATTGTAATCTATTTTGCACTGGATAATAAAATCATTGGATGGCTGAGTTTCTGTGGATGTAGCCCATATTGGGTGAACCACGTTAAATTTCTATGTTGATCTCTTTTGTGTTATTCCTCATTGTTAGATTTGGTTTATTTAATCTGCATATAATTGTTAGTGTTTATTGCTTTGATCTGCCTGAACCCTAACAACTGGTATCAGAGCAGGCTGTTAGGGTTAGATGGCAGATGATATCAATTAAATGCAAATAAAGATTAAACAGAGGAATGAAAAATACACAGAAATAATAATCAGTGAGAGACAAGTTTTAACATGGTTCACCCAAACTCGGGCTACATCCACCAACAGAGAGTCCAATATTAGTATCCAGTAAATCAAACCGATTACAACCAGCAATCCATGTAACTCAATACCATTACAAATGCTACAATACAAATATCAAAAACCCTAACCCTTAGCTGCTTTTATCAAGCCTTATGTCAGTTACAAAAAATAGGGTTTTTTTAATGTCAGTCATTGAAAAAATAACTCCTGGTGCCTTTATAAAATAATAAAAAACCGTGTGAGGTTTCGGGGGCGTTGCCCCTGGACCCCATAAGGGGCGCTACCCCTTGACCCCGTCTTGGGGGCGCTGCCCTAAATCCCCACAAGGGGCGCTACCCCTTGACCCCATAGGAATTTGGGAGGAAACCGCGTCGATAAAAGTGGGGTAAATTTAACCTCTGAGTCTGATTAGGCTCCATATAACAACACGGGCTATATTTGATTATCATCTACAAGAAGGTCTCACGGTTTAGTGGGAGTCTCACAATTAAGTGGGAGCAATGGCGACGAGGGTAAATTGAAGGTAGATAAATACAATGGGCAGAACTATCAATTATGGAAGATGCAGATGGAGGATTATCTCTATCAGAAAGATTTATGGAGGCCATTGGAAGGAATAGCCAAGAAACTGGCAGCAATTACTGATGAGGATTGGAATCTTCTGGACAGAAAGGCACTAGGAACCATTCGGTTGTGCCTGGCACCATCTGTGTCATTCAATATAACAGAAGCGAAGACAACAGATGAATTGATGAAAGCTTTGGCTAAATTGTATGAAAAACGCTCAGCCTCAGATAAGGTATTTCTCATGAAGCATTCGTTTAATCTGAAAATGATTGAAGGTGGATCTGTGTCAAATCATTTAAATGAGTTTAATATGATTACCAGTCAGTTAAATTTTGTAAAAGTAAAATTTGATGAAGAGGTGAGGGTTCTCTTGGTTTTATGTTCTTTGCCAGAAAGTTGGAATAGCTTGGTAATGGCTGTAAGTAACTCTATCTCTAGTTCAAATACTTTGAAATTTAATGTGTTGGTGTTATCCTTAGCAAGAAAATGCAATGGAAAAGAACAGGTGAGACGTCAACATCTGGTAATGCTTTGACTATAGAGAATAGGGGAAGAACAAAGGAAAGAGGAAAAAGCCCTACAAATCATGGGAAGTCACAAGGGAAGTCGAAGAAAGGCATATCTAAATCTAGAGGAAGAATGGATTGCTGGCACTGTGGAAAGCCAGGACACTTGAAGAAGGATTGCTGGTCTCGAAAGGGCAAACAAGGAGATGAACAACATGATGATAGTAAGGAAGCTAATGTTGCAAGTAATAAATTACAGGGTGCTTTAATTTTGAGTTTAGAGAATGCTAATGATTCCTGGGTAATAGATTCAGGGGCTTCATTTCATGCCACACCCCATAGGAAATATTTTGTAGATTATGTTCAAGGTGATTTTGGATAGGTATATTTGGGTGATGATGAACCCTGTCAGATTGTTGGAAAAGGAAAGATAAAAATCAAGTTGTAGAATGGAAATGAATGGTTGCTACATGAGGTAAGGCATGTTCCAAATTTGAGAAGGAATTTAATTTCTGCAGGACAACTGGGTAGTGAAGGTTGCATAGTTACCTTTTTAGACAAAATTTGGAAGGTCACTAAAGGTGCATTAGTAGTAGCTAAAGGTGAAAAGGTAGGCACATTGTATTTGTGTACTGGTAATACTTATTCTACCTTAGCTGCTACAGAAATAGTTGCTACTGAGATAGTTATAACACTTGTTGTAGGGGCAAAAATACAATTGTGGCACCATAGACTTGGGTACATGAGTGAGAAAGGGATGAAGATCCTTCACTCTAGAAAGTTGCTTCCAGGTCTAAAGCACATTGACTTGGAGTTCTGCGAAAATTGTGTTTATGGAAAATAGAAAAGAGTCTGATTTATCAAAGTTGGGAAAGGGAAGAAGAGTGAGAAATTAGAGCTTGTGCATTCAGATGTATGGGGACCAGCTCAGGTATCCTCTCTTGGTGGCTCTTGCTATTATGTTACTTTTATTGATGATGCAACTAGGAAAACATGGGTGTATTTCCTAAAACAAAAATCAAAAGTATTTGAAATTTTTAAAAGGTGGAAAGCTTTGGTTGAGAATGAGACAGGGAAAAAGTTGAAGTGTCTCAGATCTGATAATGGAGGCAAGTATTGCAGTAGAGAATTTGAGAATTATTGCTCATACAATGGAATCTGTAGGCAGAAAATGGTTCCTAGAACCCCACAAGAAAATGGTGTGTCTGAGAGGATGAATAGGAACATTATGGAGCGTGCAAGGAGCATGAGATTGCATGATGGACTACCCTTACACTTTTGGGTAGATGTTGTACATACTTCTATTTATTTAATAAACAGGGGACCTTCAAATCCTTTGGATGGTGGCATTCCAGAGGAGGCATGGACGGGTAAAAAGGTAAACTATTCATTTCTACAAACCTTTGGTTGTGAAGCTTTTGTCCATGTTGATATTGAAAATAGAACCAAGCTTGAGGCTAAGTCTAAAAAATGTACCTTCATTGGATATGGAGTAGATGAGTTTGGTTATCAGTTATGGGATTATGAAAATCATAAAATTATTAGGGGCGGAGATGTTATATTCAATGAGAAGGTCATGTATAAGGATTAGCTGCAGGAAAAGAAGCATGAACAGACCAAAAAGGAATATGTGGTGCTGAATGAGAATCCAGAAAATAAAATGCCAGTGGTACCTGATGCTCAGCAACAACAAATTATCCCACAGACTCCTGCAAGTGTTAGATGTTCTGCAAGGATATCTAGACCTCCAGAAATATTTTCTCCATCATTATATTCTATATTATTAACTGATTTTGGTGAACCTGAAAGTTATGAAGAAACAATGCAAGCAGATACCAAAAAGCAGTGGGAGCTCGGCATGAAAGAGGAAATGGATTCCTTGCTGTAGAATCAAACTTGGGACTTAGTCCAATTGTTTGCAAGAAAAAGAGCATTGCCAATAAATAGGTTTACAGGTTGAAGGAAGAAGATGGAGGCAAGAAAAGATATAAGGCCAGGCTCGTGGTAAAAGGTTTTGCATAGAAAAAAGGTATAGATTTTGATGAAATATTTTCTCATGTTATAAAGATGACTTCTATTAGAACTATTCTAACTCTTGTGGCTGTGGAAGACTTGCATCTTGAACAGCTAGATGTGAAAACAACATTTCTCCATGGGGATTTGGAAGAGGAAATATACATGCAGCAACCACAGGGATATGAGGTCAAGGGTAAGGAGGATTTTGTGTGCAGGTTAAAGAAGAATTTGTATGGCCTGAAGAAAGCACCTCAGCAATGGTATTTGAAATTTGATAGTTTTATGGCTGAACAAGGTTACAAAAGATGTCATTATGATTATTGTGTTTATTTCAAGAAATTGAGTAATGGCAGCTATATTATCCTATTGCTTTATGTTGATGACATGCTTGTTGCTGGGTCTAACATTCAACATATTAATGAACTTAAGTAGAAATTAGCAAATTCATTTGCTATGAAGGATTTGGGTGCAACAAAACAAATCCTTAGTATGAGGATCACATGGGACAGGACAAATAGAAAATTATTTTTGTCCCAAAGTGAGTATGTAGAGAAGGTGTTGAAAAGGTTTAACATGCAGAATGCAAAAGCAGTTAGTACACCTTTGCCTAGTCATTTTAAGTTGAGTAAGGAGATGTGTCCAAAGACACAAGAGGAGGAAGACAAAATGTCTAAAATATCATATGCATCAGCAATTAGCAGCTTGATGTATGCAATGGTATGCACAAGGCTAGATATTGCACATGCAGTGGGAGTTGTGAGCAGGTATATGAGCAATCCAGGAATGTAACATTGGAATGCTGTAAAATGGATTCTCCAATATTTGAGAGGTACTACTTCAAAGAAACTATGTTTTGGAGGAACGAATTCTACTCTAAAAGGATATGTTGACACTGATCTGGTGGGTGATATTGATAGAAGGAGGAGTACTATAGGGTATGTTCTATAGGGTATGTTTTTACTGTAGGAGGTATTGCAGTCAGTTGGATTTTAAGACTGCAAAAGGTTGTTGCGCTTTCAACCACTGAAGCTGAGTATGTTGCTACTACGGAAGCTAGTAAGGAGATGATTTTGTTACAACATTTTCTGGAGGAATTGGGGCAATGACAAGAAGATAGCCCTTTGTACACTGATAGATAGAGTTCCATTCATCTTGCTAAGAATTTAGCTTTGTATTCAAAAACTAAGCACACAACTCAGATACCACTTCATCTGGTTAGTTTTGGAGGATGGGCAGTTGAAGCTAGAGAAAATTCACACAAGTCAGAATCCTGTAGATATGTTCACAAAGGAAGTTACACAAGAGAAACTAATTTTCTCATTAGTTTCTGTTGGCCTTCATGACCGATAATGGTGGACATAAGAAACCAGCTAGACCTATAATCCAGTGTCATCCAAGATCAATCTCCAAGTGGGAGATTGTTTGGTGTGGAGCCTGATCAGTCTCCAAGTGGGAGATTGTTGGTATGTGGCAACTGATCATGCAAGTACTGTACACTAGTTATTCCCTCTTTTTGCACGATCAGAGTTGGTTGTTAATTTTTGTTAACCGACAAAAGAAAAACAACATTGCAAAACCCTAATTCTAGAAGCTTCCAAAAATCTTGTTATAAGCGACTGGGATGTATGTTACAGCTATGTATTCATGAGATTGTAATCTATTTTGCACTAGATAATAAAATCATTGGATGGCTGAGTTTCTATGGATTGAGCCCATATTGGGTGAACCACATTAAATTTTTGTGTTGATCTCTTTTGTGTTATTCCTCATTGTTAGATTTGGGTTATTTAATCTGCCTACAATTGTTAGTGTTTATTGCTTTGATCTGCCTGAACCCTAACATGATTATGAGAGCATTCAGATAAATGTTTGGGCATAAACTTGTGGGAGTGCATGTTGTTATGAGACCATCATCATAGTATAATAGATTTTTAGATTTGATACTTCCAAATACATGTTTACATGTGTTTTAAAAGTTTGGACTTTGATGGAGACAAGTACACAGGTAGTCTTCTAGTTTGAGGACATGGTTGATACATGTGTGAGACTAGGAGTCTCGTTTCAGTGGGAGTTGAGTACAAGTACAATTATGATGATGATTATGGTGCCATGGATATGTAGGTACATTTGAGCATTGACACAACATGATCTCATGTATGCAGTTGATAGGTATGGGTTATGATGTTTGATTCATGATTACAAGTGCTGGTGTGGTTCAATTTTAGGAGGTTGTTCTTATTTCCTAGATGCTTGATTAGTTCCTTGACTATGGTTACTCGTTTGTGGACTTGTTTGGCAAATCAAATCTGGAGTTGATTTGATTTTTGAGTCTTGAAGTCTACAGGTTATCTTCTTTGACATCTTGGCTTGCAGATTACCGATGTGATGATGAGTTTGCATGTTGCATTAGTTAGGATCTATGAGTTATGTAGTTTTTGAGGATGCGCACCTCATTGATTGTAGTGGGATGACTCGGTGGTGGACTATCTATATGCATGAGATTGATTCAGTGTTGATGTAGACTTTGTTCGTTGGCCTTGTCTATGGTCATTTGTGCATTGGTATGTTGCATTGGGATGAGAGGATGGATGATTTGAGTGCCTGGATAGTTAGTTATTGGGACTTGTAGCATGTTTATCATAATGTCATGGATAGCTTGGTTACATGGTTTTGTGTGAGATTTTGACAGTGATGATGGTTTATCTTCTTGGCTTGGAGATCTTGGTTCTACTTTGGTTTCATTAGTGTTATAGTTGTGTGTGTGGACCATGGTAATCTCTATTTAGGAGATCGTTATCATGATGCCATGTGTAGCTCGTATCACAGTTCAGTGGGAGCTTTGGTAGTGATGTGGATTCGTCACCTAGTGATGGATGATCTTCTACAGTGGTTGGGTGTCATGGACAAACTCTTGGATCATGATTCCTATGTAGTATGAGTGCTTTGACATCTTGAGTTCTATTGTCATGAGATGGTTATCTTCGTGTGATTGGAGATGTTGATCCTTGGTTTAGAGTTGTTATTGTGCCATGGTGGACTCTTGTCACGCGTTAGAGTGTTGGCATGATACATGTTCTCTTGAGACCAAGATATGTTCTATGGAGCATGTGATCTCTTATGAGGAGATGTTAGATCATGATGTCATGTTAGGTTACTGATTATGCATTTGGAGCACTAATAGTGGTCTTGTTGGTTCTCTTGGTATTGAGTACATTGGTCATGTGCTTGGGAGTTTCATGATAGTGTGGTGTTGAATTTGGAGCTTAGCATGGATTAATTGGTTAGAGGTGCTCATGGATACTTATAGACTTGGGTCAGGCTAGAGTTCTCTTGGGATTAGAGACATTTGTTGAGATGGTTTCTCTTTGGAGGTTTCAACAGAAAGATCAAGGAGATTTTCACCTGGATATGGACACAAGTTCATGGACCTTAGAGGAGACTGTTCTTGGAGAAAGTCATTGAGTCTTGGTGTATCTTGGAGGAGCATTCTCATTCCCCACTCTTGGTCTACTCAATGGTTTATCATCTAAGAGGTATTGCCCATCCTTTAGATGCATTATGTTTATGCTTTATCTTCTCATGGTTATGAATATTGAGCTATGGTTATTGGTTCTAGAGAGTTCATTTGAGGGGTGTTTAGCATGGTTATCTTCTTGTGCATATGAGTTTGATTTATGATATCATTTAGAGAAGTTTAGGAGATGTTTATTTAGCTTATTCCTAGTTTTGGGAATGGATATTTGAGTTGATCTTCCTTGGTTAGAGATACTTACATCCATGTTGGTTTTACATGATACATATGTTTCATTTGATCTATGAGATTGAATCGTTGGGTATTGTTAATGCTTTTCATTTAGGGTTGTAAAGGAGATCATACTTGATACAACTTAGTACTTTGAGGTGTTGGTAGGACATGATATGATTTACAAGTTTTCTCTTTTTGTTCTATGGCTACTCCCTGGAGGTTCATGTTCATATGGTTTGACTTAAGAGAGTTATGGTGACATGTTGTGAGGGAGTATGAAATGTTTGTGTTGCATGTGTGGATCATTGTGATTGTTCTTGGTACTACATGGTTTTGATCATTAGCCACATCTTGTTTTGAGTATTGATTGGTAGACTTGATATGCCTCTATCTATTTTCAGTGTTGACATTACCTATACAATGGGAGTTATTGGATATGTATGTTCTTCATTGATAGGTTTTATACAAGGAGCTTGTGATTACAATATATGGGTTGGACATATTGTTGGCATGAGTTTATTGATTTTGTTGATACCTAAGAGGTATGGATGGTTGGATCTATTAGCATATGTTGTGGGTGCTATTTCCAGTCATGTGGGTTTTTACCTTTGGAAGTAGCTTGGAGCCTTTGTTATCACTTGGATTTCATGCTTGTGTTCTTTGGATTGGTGCATCTTCACCTTGGCATGTTCCTTTTCTTCCATAGGTGGCATGTTTGAGGATGAGAGGAGTTCTTGCTTGAGATGGCGGTCACCTTGGTTTTATTGTAGGTATCTTGATGGAGCATAAGAGCATGTTGGAGATTCATGTAGTTTCATGTATGGCTATGATGATGCATTTCATTGATTGATCCTTATGCAATGTATACAACAAGTGGGATAATGATAGGAAAAAGGGGTGTTGTACACCTTACATAAAATGAAATATTTAATATGTAAAATAAATATTTGTTTGTGGTGCATCCTAGGGGATGTGTTTAGCCACATTAAATATTTATTTGGGGTCACTTGTAAAGTTTTATGTTAACATTGGGTTAGTTATTTTATGTGTGGGAGACATAGAATAATTAATTAATTAATTGGAGCATAAAGTGAAATCTTAGTTGCAAGAATTAAATGAGGGGTCAATGGTTTTTTGTACTCATGGTTTTGAGACACGTGGTTTTTCTTAGAAATGAAAGCACAACTACTCAATGAAAATTTGATTCAAATGTATATTTAACGATCCTTAACATAGTATTAGAGATGGAGATTGCATCACAAAAAAAAACCCACAATACAAAAATATACCTGTTGTCTCTCAGATTTGCACCCTTGCTGAGTTGTAGAACTTGGCAATCTGGAGAAACATGGGATCTTTCCAGGTCTGTGGATCACCTGTGATGGAAAGAACCTCCGGAGAAGGCCAGCTTCCTATTGATACTCCACCTAAACTACTTATACTAAAGTCTTTGCAGAGAAAAGGGTAAGAAAGATTACATGAAAATGAAACCTACTGTCTAAGGTGATGCACCAAAAGATCATTAGAAAATACACATAAATGACACACTTCAGAACCAGTAATAATAAGAATCCTTTACACAACCCAGCAAATCATAATCCTTGCATCATTACTTTGTAAGAAGGCTAAATAACAATAGTCCTGCAAAGGAGAAATAGGTTTTTCTCACTGCCCAAAACTGATTGTTATTCCTTGCACATCTCAAAACCTGCAAAAATATGTAATCCCTGTATAAAGGCACCAACATGAAAGACAGCTCCAAGGACAAAGAACATCACCAAGATCTGTACTAACACTGAGGACACACAATATCAGAAGAAATAGGAAGGTATAAACTGCTTATTACTGCCAAAAAAAAGGTGTTACGATACTGTATATCTCTTAAAATGGGTTACAAGACTGTTCACTTTTGCAAAAGAACTCAGAAAATTACAATATACAAAGTAGTGAATAATCAAAACCTCCCTAAAAATGAACAAGGAAGAAGACTATATACTTCCCAAACAGCTGTAAACAGATAAACATCCACCACCTCCATTCCTGTGCATCTCATAAATGCCCACAAAATATCTCTCTAAAGTCCTCCAAAAAGGTTTCCTAAGGCCTAAATGGTCAAGGCATGCCATCAACTATCATAAAGGCACTTGAAATGTCATAGAATGCCTTTAAATGATCTTTAAGGCTTCTGACATATGTCAGATCTGTGTCACAATCTCTTGCAGCATCATAAATGACTGATATTTTCCAAATAAATGACATAATGCCACATTTTCTACATTTTAATTAACATTTAACTAAGAGGCTTATAATTACACTACCTTAGTAAATGTTTTACAATTCAGAATCATACAGACCTATCCAGAAAATAACAACATTTGTGACATAATCATCTAATTCTTTGATTTTGCAAAAAATGACATAAAAAACATTTGTGACTCCTAGGCACAACAACATGACTCACATCCATGACATATTTACTTGCATCTCAAGACCATGTCAACACATCTCATAACCTCTAGCCATCTCCTACTCCGCATACATTTCTATCAATATGATGTACGGTTCGGTGCAATACATTTTGAAAACAAACCTTATGACTCACAAATGCATCATCATGCCTTGTGGCCATACTTCATCCACCTTGCAACTCTCTAACCAAAATGCCTTGGCAAAATATGTCCTCGGCTTTATACTTCTCCACAACACATTTGGACTTAGCTTTGAAACATAAACAAAAAGGCATAAAAATGCCACGGCCCCCTTTTATCATTGCTAGGTTTGAACATAGGAAGAAAGTCCTCCTCACGTCGCCATAGGATGAAAAATGATGTTTCAAAAAGGTCAAAAATACTCAAAAATAGGTCATTCGACCCCCTTGAAGAGAAGAAAAGAAAACCTAAAAAACACTTTCATTTTGCATTCGACCTCACCTTACTCTTCTCACTGATGCGCCGCCATGAGGGTTTGGAAGGAAAAAAATGTATCATTTCTATAGATTTCTAGGTCGTTCTTGGTCGATTCTTTGAGGCAATATGAGGTAAGTTGCATTCTTTGAGGTTTTTTTATTCTATTTAGTTGATTTGGGCCAATTTTAGACTATGTTTTGATGGACGTTTTGCTGTTGCTCTTGGCCGACCACCATGACTGTAATTCTTTCTTGTGTGAGGCCGTTCTGGACGGTTGAATGAGGAAATCTCTGTGGTTTTAGCACAACATTTGACAGAAACAAAGGTAATCATTTTACAGTCAAGCTCCCTTCATTTTTTGTTTCTATTCACCTAAATCCACTGCCAGAAGCACGCAATTCTGAGCATCTAAGGGTTTTTATTTGAAATGAGTTAAAACTCCTCATCTCGCTGCCTGGGGCCACGATTTGGACATTTTATGGGCCTTTTGTATTGAAATACCTTCATTTTCTCCTTCTATTATTACACGTGAATGACTTCTGTAGCATTCGAACTTGATAAAATTTGCATTTTTCTTGGCTGTTTGCTGCCAGAAGCGAGTTTCGAGGGCATTCTGAGCATTTTGTAGTTTGAAAAGAGTTGAAAAACCTTCATTGTTTTCTTTATATCTGCATCTTTTGGGCTGTGAACAGCCCCAGTCTTAACAAAAACTTAGAACCATGACATGTATGCCTTGCTACTGTTCTAAAAACTATATTTTCTTAGTGGCTGTAGCATGATCTTGAAACTCGAAAACTCAATTTTTAGTGCTCCTCATTCAGAGGGTTCTGTGTATTTGAACTTGAAAAAATTCTATTCTTCTTTCATTACTGTGGCAGACAAAAGGTAAATCTTCATATTTTTCTGGGAACTTTGTATTTAATGAGTCAGATAGCTGTATATGATCTTGAAACTCCATTTTCTGTCAGCTTCATTCATTATTTATGTGAATTCTTGCTTGGAACAAACTGCATTTTACCCTCTATTGTGACCTGAGGCTCGATTTGGAGCATTTCTGAGTATATTGTGGCTTGAAATGAGTTGAAAGTTTGTATTTTTCCTTTACATCTGCATTTCTTGACTGTGAACAAGCTCCATCTTATGACATAACTGGTAGTCGATCTGCCTTTCCCCATGGACTGTTGCACCTTTATCTCTGCCTCTATACTATGAATAGCATAGTGACAAAGTGATGTTCATGTTTTGAAATGGTTTCACAATACCATAGACATTGTAGACTGCCTTGGTAGCACTCCCCCTTTCTCAAATACCTTCTTGGCATCCATGCATCTTGACAAGATGATGACTACTACCATGCACGGATAGTGACTGCTGATTACTTCATTGTCTTGCTGTTATACATCAGCTGCATCTTATGACATAACTAGTAGCTTTTCACAAAGACTTCTGTGTAATATATAAGCATGTAATATTCTTTGGAATGAAGCTATATATCTTACTCCCCTATCACTTGATTCAACTCTGCAGCAGCATCTGACAGTCCCCTCATTTTCGATGTTTGTGACTTCTTGATTTTAACATAGAACTTTGACCTATGTTCTTTTTGGCATAGTGGGAACATCTAGAAACTGTGATCACTTACTCCCAACACACTCCATAATTGCATTTCATTGATTCTACTATTCTGAATGAGTGAGAGAGTGTCAAATATGATCTGAATGCAGTCATGTGACTGCTGTCCATGATGTTCTTAACTATAAATGCTATTCTTTACATCATGATTGCTTTCTTTTTGCTGATGTGTTGAGGCATACACTACTGTTCTTTTGATGACTGTTATTTTCATGGTGACTGCTTGCTGTCCTACCATGACTGAAACCTCTTGAAAGATGAGATCCACCTTCTGAACTGTCTCCTCTTTCCTTGCAGTTTGTCTTGCATTTGTACATTGTATCTGAGATGTCCTGTAAGGTCCATGAGCTGGGCTCAACCCTTATGGGAGCCACATTTCCTCCACTCATAACGTAATTAATGACTCAAACAGAAACATAATCACACCTGTATCTGCACACAAAGCAAACATGTTAAGAAAAACAAGGACTTGCAGTTGATATTCTTGATATGTCTTCTCAACAGTCTCTGTGACACTAATTAGTTTACTGTATCTGAAAACACAAATTGTACGTTTATAGATGTATATCATATGATGTATGATGCTTCGTCATTGCTCTAACATGAGTTTTCCAAAATTTTATGCAGATGACGGGGTAGCAAGGAGATAATAGCTGGATGCGGGACACGCCGACCATTTAGGACGACACAAGACGCAGCAACAGCATGAAGGATCATCATTTAGGCAATGACGAGTCACCCTACCTCAAATGATATTTGCTTTTTTGCTCTTTTGTAAATGTATAGTTTGTCCTTTTCATTTTGCAATTAATCAGTTAGTCTCACGGCTTGTGTGAGATCTTATACACTTATTTTTTCAATATATATTGCTGATCTTTTAAAAGATTTGTACAATCTCTTAAGTTTTTTGAAAAACATCTGATTGCAACAATACAATTTAACCTCAATTTGTATCAAATGTGCACATGGATATAATGCAGCAACAACAAAATGTACCTTCCTCTCCTTTTCAAAAACTGGAAAGTTCTGCTTGATTTAGCTAGTAGTGAAAACTAGGTAACAATACCAAAAGAAGAATGAAGCACACTACATAGTGTTTAACGTGGAGAAAACCCTTGTGGGTAAAAAACTCCACCAATAAAAGAGGCTAAGTTGTATTATCTTCACAAAAAGGAGATTACAAATACATTCACTTCCTCTGTCCTTCAACCTTCACTCCGGCAGAACCTGGGTACCTGTAAAATATTATGCAACTCATCTACTATGCCATGGTTTATATAGAATTTGCAATCCTCAAGATAGGTGTCCACTTCTTCTCTCTAAGATTCCCCCACATGCAAGCATTAAATGTCGGCATACATGCAACCTCCAAGTGTCAAAAGATACCCGTGCAAAGTTGGGCGCCTAGGGCCAAAAATAACCACTTACAACATCTTATGATGCGTCATAACCGTCATAGATACCACTAAAATAGAATCTTCCCAAGATGGGTGCTTGGGGCTAAACATAGCAAATATACAACTAATAATATCTGTCATATGTGTCATAGTGTCATAGAATCTTATGAAAACTTACAGCTGTCATAGATTCTTTACATGCACCCACCAAACAGTATGACAGTTGTCATACATGTTAAAAATAGTAGATTCTCCCAAGGTGGCACCTACACTCATTTACTCATGAGTTTTTGCTAGGAGTAAATGTCACTTCATAACTACCACCGGTAACTTTGAAATTACCACTGCCAGTGAAACTACCTCATTCCCTTATGGGTAATTACAAATTACAAATAATAAATGGAATAAAATACAATATTAGAATTTACAAGGTTAATGGCACTGGATTCCAAAATTCTCCCACTTGAGATTATACCTTGTAAATCAACCCATAGGAAATCAAATGAAATAATCAGGTATTAGAAATAAGGCCCATGGCCTCTCTGCACCACATGAACTTCTCTGTGCTCACAAGTTTGGCCAATGAATTTGTAACATTCTCCTGAGTGTCTATTTTTCTTCAACTCAATTTGTCCATTTTCATCCAACTCTTGAACAAAGTGATACTGAACATCAAAATGCTTAGTCAGAGCATGCTACATAGGATTCTTTGCCAAACAAATAGCACTCTGGCTATCACAACCAATCTGAATGATTCTGCAATCAAATCCAATACTTGTACACAGTCTCCTCAACCAAACTGCCTCCTTAGAGACATGAGTAGCATCCATATACTCTACTTCTATGGTGGACAAAGAAATAGTGGGCTATCTCTTACTCATCCAACTCACTGCTCCTCCAAATAGAGTAAACACAACCACTAGTGGACCTTCGACTATCCAAGTCACCTGCCCAATCTGCATCAACAAAACCGTGTATGTCCAAATATTTATCAGTAATATCAGTACCAGAGTAAACCAAACAATAATCAAGAGTACTTGCAAGATATTTAAGCACCCTTTTCACATAATTCCAATGTTGTCTACTAGGGTTAGACATAAATATGCTCAAAACTCCCACTGCTTGGGCAATATCTGGTCTAGTGCAAACCATTGCATACATCAAACTCCCTACAACACTAGCATATGGTACATTAGACATATCCTCAAAATCATCCTCATTCTTTAGACACATATCTAATTAAATCTTAGTACCAATGGGTAAAGGAACTCTAACTGGGTTACAATCCTACATACTAAATGTTTGCAAAATAGTATTCACATACTTACTCTGTGACAACCAAAGCTTTTTGTTACCTCTATCCCTCCTGATCTCCATTTCCAGAATATACCTAGAAACTCCAAGATCCTTCATATCAAATGCACCTGAAAGTTGAGCTTTTAGCTCACTAATCATACCCTTAGTATTGCTGAAAAATAACATGTCATCAACATACAATGAAATGATTAGTATAGAGTCATCAACACAATAAATGTAAACACAGTGATCCTTCTTGCTTTTAACAAAATCCAATTTCAACGCAAATGAATCAAACTTTTGATACCACATTCTGGGGGACTATTTCAAACCATAAAGTGACCTCTTTAACCTGCAAACCCAATGTTCTTTTCCTTTTAGCTCGAAACTTGTAGGCTGTTGCATACAAATTTCTTCCTCAAGATCTCCATACAAGAACGCAGTCTTAACATCCATTTTCTCAATCTCCCAATCATAAGGTGCAGCAATGGATAAAAGAAATCTAATAGAAGTCAACTTAGCAACAGGAGAGAAAATCTCGCCAAAATTAACTCCCTCTCTCTGGGAGTAGCCCTTGGCTATCAGTCTAGCCTTGTACTTCTCCAATGACTCATCTGCTCCAAATGTCTTCTTGAAGACCCACTTATAACCTATGGCCTTTCTTCCTTTGGGAAAATGAACAAGATCACAAGTGTTACAAGAGTCTAAAGCCATTATCTCCTCCTCTATGGCTAACTGCCAAGACTCACTATCATCTGAAAGAATAACTTCCCTGTAGGATCTAGGCTCATCGTTAGTACTCAATAAAATAAATACACAATAGAAATTTGGTGGGCTATACTTGTCAACTGGATTCCATTGTCTTGTGGATCTCCTCAAGGGTGGAGTAAGAGTCTCAACTTGTTCTTCTACATGATCATCTGTACCAACTTTTTTTGTAAAAACATATTCATCTTCATTAGAACTACTTGAATCTTCTTCTTCTTCACCCCCCAATCCATCATCTTATTCTTCTTGAGGTGCATCTTGCTGCTCTAACTCAAAGTGCACTCTCTTTACCTTTTCATATTTTTCTTTTGGCTACTCAGGTTGAAAAATAGCTCTAAGTTCCCTGAAAATAACATCTCTAGAATAGATAATCTTACGGGTTAGTGGATTCCAAAGCTTATAACCTTTGACATTATCACCATATTCAATGAATGTACACTTTTTCATCTTTTGGATCCAACTTAGATCGCTTTTCCTTAGGCACATGAACAAAAGCCTCACAACCAAAAACCCTTAAATATGAAACAAAAGGTTTCTTACCTGTCCACACTACATAAGGTGTTGAATCAAGAGATTTACAAGGAAATCTATTTATCAAGTAGCAAGCAGTACACAGTCTCTTCCCAAAAGCATTTATCCAACTATGCATCACTCAACATACTTCTACCTCTTTCCATAATTGTTCGGTTCATCCTTTCTGCAACACCATTCTGTTGTGGTGTATACAGAGTTATCTTTTGTCTGATAATACCTACATGCTTGCAAAACTCATCAAATTCCTTAGAGCAATATTCCCCTCCATTGTCAGATCTTAATATTTTTATCTTCAATCGCGACTGGTTTTCAACTAAGACTTTAAAATCCTTAAACTTAGTGAAAACTTTAGATTTGTGTTTCATAAAATAAATCCAAGTAAATTTGGACACATCATCAATGAAGGTGACAAAATAATGAGATTTTCTGATAGAATCATTATCCACAAGTCCAAACACATCCGTATGAATAATTTCTAACTTCTCTTTTGCTCTATTGCTTCCTAAAGGAAATGATTTTTTGTTTTATTTACCAAACACACAATGCTCACATAAATCAAAGTGCTCATCAAAATAAGAGAAACCGTCCAACAAATCTTTATTCTTAATAGTTTTCAAAACATTATTACTTGTGTGACCTAATCTACGGTGCCACAACATACATGTATTTTCAGTATTGGCCTCGGATACATAGGAGGCATTACAAACTATAGTGGCTTCAAGCTTGAATAGGTTTCCCAATCTCTTCCCCTTCGTTACCACCAAGTTCCCTCTCACCAATCTGCAACCATGCTTGTCAAAAGTCACATGCATTCCCAAATCATTCAACTTTGAAACTGAAATCAAATTTCTAGCTAATCCAAGAACATGCAAAACACCAGTGAGCATTTTAATCCTCCCATCACTGAAACACAACAATACCTTGCCTTTCCCAACTATTGGATATGTAGAGTTGTCTCCAAGGTAGATATTACCTCCATCATATTACCTCCATCATACTCTTCGTATGTGGAAAACCATTCCTTATGTGGGGTCATATGAAATGAGCATCCCAAGTCAACGAACCAGTGATCATTAGAAACAATATTGCATGTAGAAAGTGAAACATCTTCACCTACATTCGAGGACTTATCAGAAGCACTCTCCCACTATTTCTTTGGGTTTCTGCACTCCTTCTTTACATGTCTCCTTTTACTGCAGTTCTAATACTTAACTCTGATCTTCTTCCTAGAAGTCTTAGACCGGCCTTGGACTTGTCCCTAGCCCCTTTCTAATCTCCTTTCGGTCCTCTTTCCTTAGACCTTCCCTTGACATTGAGAGCATCCCCTGAACTATCCGAACTCTTCTTCCTCAATTCCTATGACAGTAGAACTGAAAAAAGAGCAGCCAACTTCGGATCCATGAGGTTAGTAGTGATAGCAAGGATAACATTCTCCCAAGACTTAGGTAAAGAACAAAGAAGTAAGATACATTTATCTTCCTCATTAACATCAACATCTACAGATGCAAGTTGACTCAACAACAAATTAAAAGAATTTAAATGCTCTGCAACTGATTCACCCTCTTTCATTTTCAAGGAAAACAATTTTGTTTTTAAATAGAGATTATTTACCATACTCTTGGGTTGATAGATCTCACCCAACCAATTCCATAATTTATGTGCAGTCTCTTCCTTTGTGACATTCAGCATGACAAAATCTGAAAGACACAAATAGATGGTTCCTCGTGCCTTCTTATCCAACCTTGCCCATTCATCCAGAGAGACATCATCAGGTTTCTTCTCATTTTGAACAACCAACCACTGGTTTCTTTCTTCCAACAAATCCTCCATTTTCAACTTCCACAACTCAAACCCCATTCCATTGAACTTCTCAATGTCCAAACGAGAGGTTGATGCAATAGTGGATGCAACCATAATAAAAACTCAAGATCTGTAAATAACCAAATCTCCCAACTGTAGCTATAGCTTCCACACTACCACCCAAGAGTCAAAGCTGGCCAGGCTCTGATACCAAATGTTATAAATGAAAGCACAACTACTCAACGGAAATCTAATTCAAATGTATATTTAATGATCTTTAACAGAGTATTAGAGATGGAGATTGCATCACAGAAAATAAACCCACAATACAGAAATATACCAAAAGTAGAATGAAGCACACAAAACAGTGTTTAATGTGGAGAAAACCCTTGTGGGTAAAAACTCCACCAAGAAAAGAGGCCAAGTTGTATTATCTTCACAAAAAAGAGATTACAAATACATTCACTTCCTCTATCCTTCAACCTTCACTCCAGCATAACTTGGGTACCTGTAAACTGTTATGCAACCCATCTACTATTCCATGGTTTATATAGAATTTACAATCCTCAAGATAGGCATCCACTTTCTCTCTCCAAGATTCCCCCACATGCAAGCATTAAATGTCATCATACATGCAACCTCCAAGTGTCAAAAGATACCCGTGCAAAGTTAGGCGCCTAGGGCCAAAAATAGCCACTTACAACATCTTATGACGCGTCATAACCATCATAGATACCACTAAAAGAGAATCTTCCCAAGATGGGCGCATGGGGCTAAACATAGCAAATATACAACTAATAATATCCATCATATGCCTCATAGTGTCATAGAATCTTATGACAACTTGTAGTTGTTATAGATTCTTTACATGCACCCACCAAACATTATGACAGTTTTCATACATGCTAAAAATAGTAGATTCTCCCAAGGTGGCGCCTACACTCATTTACTCATGAGTTTTACAATTGCCAACAGTAAATGTCACTTTGTAACTACCACTGGTAACTCTAGAATTACCACTGCTAGTGAAACTACCTCATTCCCTTATGGGTAATTACAAATTACAAATAAAAAATGGAATAAAATACAATATTAGAATTTACAAGGTTAATGGCACCTTATTCCAATAGTTTTACCAATACCACAAGTTGTATTTGTGTGAGCTTGAGTCTATAAAAACGAGCATATATATAGTGGTTTGGGTTGGCTAGTTGAGTGGGTTGTCATTGTATTGAGTTTCTCTTGTGAGTGCATATGTGAAGCATGTCATGGGATGTGTGGTCACATGCTTGGACACATGGAGGATGCATTGGAGGAGCTTGATGTTTCAAAAGTATTCAGGGAAACTTTGTAATGTTTCATTACTAAATAATACATTTAGTGTGGATGCTTTTGGAGGCTGGGTTTTTCCCTCTTGAGGGTTTTCCCAGGATATATCTTGTGTTATCGTGTGTCTTGTCTATTTTATCTTTGCATTATGGTAATTTTTAAGCTTGTATGCATCATATTCTCTCATAGGGTTATGTAGGAATTGGTTTGATCAACCTAGTAATTTCTTAACAACAATTCAACTTTACAAGTAGATCCAAATGAATATTTAATATGGCTAAACACATCTCTTAATATGCACAAAAAATAAATATGTATTTTAAATAATCAAGAATTAATCTTTCTTGTGCAAGGTGTACAACACCATTTTATTAACATAGGAAACCCTAGAGCTCTTAGGATCTAAGTCTATACATCTCTTTTACAAACAAGCCAAGAAAAGTAATTAATAATCAAGTATGGAAAAAGTATAAATTCATTTGACCTCTAATAAGGACTCTAACTTTGTAGATTTTGCTCTTATGTCTCCAACTACTCGCAAAATCAATTCAATCCTCTAAATTCTTGTGTAAATTTGTGTTTTCTAAAGATTTATATTCTCATTCTAATAGAATCTAAGAATTTTTTATCATCCATTCCATGCTTATGCCATCAAAGAGGTTGAATCCTTTGTTTTTTTAATTCTTTAATACTAAAATCCTACTTCATGAATTATCCATCAACACATTCATAAGCTTCCCTATTTTGTTTCTATTCTTCCTTGGCTAGAAAGATAAGGGTATGGATCCAAGCTAATAACAACTAGTGAAGGAGATAAAATTGTTGGGGAAGGTGTTGTACACCTTGCATAGAAATATTTGACATTTTATGAAGTTATGTCCATGTCTATGTGGGGCACCACACTTTGGGAGAGCTCAATATCTCCCTATGGGATTGTTGTAAGTAACATTGCAATTGCATTTAATGTTGGTGAGACATTGCTAGGGGAAATGCATGTAATATTTGGGGGGTCATGGCTTAGTGGGCACATGGTTTATTGAGATTATTGGAGGAATATATTTAATGGTTGATAATCATTGTAAAATGCATTCGGTATTGTAAAAAACATTAAATTCTTGGGCCATATGTGCAAGTCAAACTTGGGCACTAGGCTTGGAGGGGGCAATATTAGTGCGTTAAAGAATTTGTTGTCACTTGTCTTGATGACATACTGGGGTTCCCAGCTTGGAGATTCTTACACATTAATTTTTTCCTTAGGTGCTGTTGGTTTTTCTTCTGAATCAACATTAGGGTTTGCCAGTTCTAATGCACAGGCAGATTTAGCCAACTGAATACAGGAGGTTGCGTGAGCTCCTCCCCTTCACTTCTGGTTCTGCCGCACCAAGGGGGGTGTCCCTATTTGATAAAAGTATGACCTTGACTAGCTCAATGACAGAAAGATATAACTTGACAGCAACAGGCAGAATACTCTCATGTAAGGACCAAGATTTGTGTAACAAATCACAAGGTTGGCAACATTCTTGGACATGATGTCTAGTTGGGTATGAGAGCATGCAGGGGGTTCCTAATCCTACTCCTACAACTAACAGGTGGAAGATATGAAATGAGTTGATTTGATGTTTGGATGCAAACCTGGACCTGGTGTATAACCTCAACACAGAGCTAGATTGGTGCCTATCTAGGGCTTGGAGTCAGTAGACATACACCTGTGAATGATCAACATGAACAACTAAAACTAGATTTCAGGGGGATACATATGATATCTGCCTTACAGATATCTCCCAATACAAAGTGTTAAGCTATCTATACTTATGGCATCCCTATTGCAGTATATCCTTCCCAATATTCAATCTGAAAATAGTTTAATCTACCCCTTGAGCAGAAGTTAAAAGATTAAACATTCAACACAGGAATTCTATGTTCTAGAATCTCAGACATTCCTTGAATACCTAGACTCAGAAGAAAGATACATGCAAGACTGGAGACATAATTAGCACAACACATGCAAACATAGGATTATTCATATAAGATTGACCATGAAATCAGTGGATTCATGCAAAAACGTACAATAGGAGATACATAAACTCACAAGTTTTGTTGCACAGAGCAACCAAAACTAGTTGTATCTTATTACAAAGCCAAAATGTCCAACTTTCAACAACCCCAAAAAATGGTAACACAGTCTGCCTATATCAGCCAGAAAGTGTACCTCTAGAAATTAATTACATGGTTTGACAAAAAATCCACCAGATACAGATCCTACAAAGGAATGGCGCTCAGAAGTTATTGCTGCAACAGACAAGAGAGACCTCGAGCCCTGCGCCGCCATCTGGAAGTCTTCACCCATAAATCGAGCAGCCTGATCGTTTGTACCATCGCCCATACCCCTGCTACAGTCGCCATTGATGGCTCAACCACCCGCGACCACTTGAAAACTGTCGCAGCATTCAAAAAGGAATTTCCCACCAAAATGCTTCTTCGCAGGTTCAAATAATGTAGGGAGATTAATCCCACATGCATAGTGCGGAGACTCCTTTAGCATTTTAAAAACATGGCCACCAACATACTAAGTGTCGAGCGCTTTTGCTGCGCTTGACGCATGCTCCTTCTCCAAAACCCATCGCTCAGACCTAAGCCATCGGCCCAGCCGAAAATCTTCCTGCCGACATCAATAGTCTGGCCGATCGCTACATTACAATCCCCTCCATCGGCCAGAGATGCACCATTGGGCCAACCTTCCAAACCTTCGCCGATCTCATCAGTTACACCGATGAAGCCATCGCAATCCCCTGTCGGCCAGACCAATACCGTCGGCCAAGCAAAAGATCCCTCTGTCGATAAAACACTCTCACCGATGACCAGCAAGCTAGACTTTGCCCCTTCGTCGGCCAGACCCTCCACTATCGGCAAGCCACAAAACACCTACGCCGACCACACAAGTCACCCCGATGGCAATACCACATCCTAGGTCTTCGGCGAGACCACCATCCCTCGGAGCAACAAGAAAATCCTTGGCCGATAGCACAAGTCCTGCTGACAACCACCTTGAACATCCCTCATCGGCCAGACAACCAATTGTCAGCCCAACATGAAACTGCTTCACCGATAACAAACACTATGCCGATGACACTATCGGCGAGACCAAACACACAGTTCACCCGATGGCCATCCTCCATTGCTCCTGTCAGCCAGACCAACGCTATCGGCCAAACCAAAAGCTTCCCAGCTGATGAAGAGGGTTATGCCGATGCCTACTCAAATCCCTTGTCGGTGAGACCCACGCTGATGACATCGCATCGGCCAAACATCGCATATCGGCAACCCAAGAAAATACTTCGCCGATAGCCAAAGTGTTGGTGATGACCTTCCAAGACTCTCGTCGGCATGACTAACCCGATGAACCCGTTGAACCGATGAACAGGTTCAATGGCGAGGTTCAACATTGAGGTTCGCCAGCGGGGTTCAAAACCTCGAAAACAATACTCCATCACTGTCGGCCAAGTACCAAAAACACAAAGCCTTGAACCGTTGAACCATGAACCAAAAGGGTTCAATGCGGTGGTTCAAAGCGATGGTTCAACCATAATCTGAGCACTCAAAAAGAAGTTTCGCCGATAGAGAAAGTCACAGCGATGAACAAGGAAACTTAGGGCTCAAAAAGAAAAAAACCCTCCAACATCTGCGCTCAGATCCAGACCAAAATTAGTGCCAACACTGGCTCTGAATGGGGACGTGCAGGTGAAAAACCTGCAGCGAGAACCAGATCTCCGGGCAGACCAGGCAAAAACCAAAAAAGCACGAACATGTACAAAACATTTACAATATATACATATTTTTTACAAATGTGCACAAAGACAAGTCATCTATGCAAAATAGAACTTAAGGAATTGGCCATGCACAAGCAATTCCAGAAATTCACCATCTAGGGCCTGGAGGAAATAAGAGTCCTCCCTATGAGTGCTGCAAATCTGATATGGGCCCATCCATAAGGGTTCAAACTTACCATGTTTACCCCTGTCCTAATTTTTTGCATTCCAGATGAGCACCAGATCATTGACTTGAAACTTCCTTTTTGTAGCTCTCCTGTCAAACTGATATTTCACATCTTGTTGTCTCTTGAGGTTAGTCTGGTGTGCTTTCCTTCTATTTTCATCCAGTGCAACCAGCTGATTCACTCTTTCTGTCATGGAGTCTTCAATCTCCTCATCATTATCCTGGATAAATTTGTAAACTGGTAGGAGATTGTTTATAGGCAATCTGGCTGACGCACCATATACTAGCTCAAAGGGTGACATTCCAATAGCCTTTTTTATTGTCACTCTGTCAGCCCATATTGCTAACTTTAATTTTGAGTCCCAAGCTCTCTTGTTCTTGTCCAGTATCCTCTTGATAATTTTCATGATGCTTTTATTGCTTGATTCTGCTTGACCATTTCCTTGTGGGTGGTATGGTGATGCATATGATAGATTTATCCCATACTTGTTGCAAAAATCAACAAATTCACCTAATCTGAAGCACATAGCATTATCAGTGACTATCTTGAATGGTACTCCAAACCTGATGATAACATTTTCCAGTATGAAATCTATCACCACCTTACTTGTAGCTCTCTTATTTGGAATGGCCTCAATCCATTTGGTAAAATAATCAGTTGCCACCAAAATCCAACTGTGTCCCCCACTTGACTTGTCTGCAATTTCCCCTCTGAAGTCAATTCCCCATTGCTGAAATGGAGCATCCACAGTCACAGTTCTAAGGGGTAAAACACCATCATATCTCAACTTTCCTGAGAATCTCTGGCAAGGGTCACACTTCCTCACTAACCTTTGTGCATCTGAAAAGAGAGTGGGCCACCAATATCCCGCCCTGAGAATCTTATGAGCTGTTGTTTGGGTAGTATAATGCCCACCACACAATCCTTTATGCATGTCAATCAAAACATTGTTAGCCACATCTTCATCCACACACCTCAGCAGCACACCATCAGGGCTTTTCTAGTATAGCTCATCTTGAACAATAACATACTTGATTGCATGTAACTTTAAAGTCCTCTTTTGACTGTCATTGAAATGGGAAGGACAATTCAGATTTTGCAAGTAATATATAATATCCTTATACCATTCAAATCTTGATACATCTGCACTCTCATTTTGGACTGCATTGACTTGGCATGCTTCCAAGTTTGACTGTGCCATCATCTTGGCTAATCCTTGTCCCCTTACCAACTTGGTAATTTGTATCTCTATGTTGAACTCTTGCAGTTTGTTTATCCATCTGCACCTTCTTCCAGTCACCTCCTGTTGAGTGAATATGTCTTTGACTACTGCATGGGGTACATATGCAATTATATGTGATCCTACCAGGTATGGTCTGAAACTTTTGATGGCTCTGACTAGTGCATATGCCTGTTTTTCCATGATATCATATTTCAACTCAGAAGCCTGCAAGGACATACTGAAGAAAGCTATGGGTTGCTCAAATCCATCCTCATTTTTCTGTAGCAAACATGTAGCAACAGTGTGAAAGGAAGCAAATGAAAACACTTGGAATGGCCTAGAAAAATTAGGAGATTTAAGAACAGGGGCCATCTTGATTGCCTCTTTGATACTCTGAAATGATTCAATTGCTTCACTTTCCCAGTGGACAGTTGCATCCTTCTTCATCATCTTAGAAATGTTCCTTGTGGTTTCTGCAAAGTTGGCAACAAATCTCCTAACAAAATTTATCTGTCCAAAGAAGGACTGAACTCCTTTTACAGTTTTTGGCATTTGAATTCTGTCAATAGTAGCCACTCTCTCTGGATCTATCCTAACTCCATCCTTGGAAACAATGTGCCCTAGGAGTTTTCCTTCAACTACCCCAAAGGCACACTTCTTTGGATTTAAAGAAATACCATATTCTAGTGCTCTTATGAAAATCTGCTCTAGATGCAAACAATGCTGCTCTTCCTTCTTTCAATAAGTAGTCAGATCATCTTGATATACAGCTAGGATTGAATCAATCAATCCTGCAAAAGCAACATCCATTGCTCTTTGAAATGTAGTACCTGCATTTGTTAGTCCAAATGGCATTCTAACATATACATAAGTTCCCCATGGAGTGGTGAAGGTAGTCTTATACTGTTCTGATTCCTTTACCTTCACCTGATTATAGCCTGAAAATTCATCCATCATGGATAAGAGTTCACAACCAGTCACTTTTTGCAACATAGCTTCCATATTAGGCAGTGGATAATTATCCTTTAAAGAGGATACATTCAAGTTCCTAAAATCAACACAAAGCCTAATATCACCGTTCTTTTTTTTGACTGGGACAAGGTTAGACACCCAAGTTGAATGTCTGATTGGCACAATTATTCCAGCCTCCCTAAGCTTTTTGAGTTCTTCTTGCATCTTAGGAGCTAAGGTAGGATTAATAGGTCTTTGCCTTTGTCTAAATGGCTTAGCTCCAGGCTTCAATGGGATCTCATGCTGGAATAAGTCTTCTCTATAGGCCTTTAGGTCCTCATATGACCAAGCAAAAACATGTTTATATTTTTTCAGTAATGCAATCAGCATACTCCTGATGTGTGGTTTGAGCTGCTTACCAATGTATACCTTCTTAGGGGCCTGAGATGTCCCCAAATTTATCTCTTCTAAATCATCCTTGTTTGTGGGAGATGTCTTTGTGACCAACTGGTCTCTACTATCAAAAGCTCTTTCCAAAGCTACTAACCCTCTAGGGATTTTATTAGTCTTCAACTGAATTATCTCTTTCCCCACAAGAGTTTCTTTTCCATCTACAGTTTCTACAAAAGCTTGGAAATCAATTTCTTGATTCTCATATTCATCTATGCAGTGCAAAAATTTTAACAAGTCCCTATCATCATTAAACACTTGCCAACTGCATATATTTTCTGGTACTGCAGGCCTGATTTTAACTTCTACATTTGTAACATCTGACAAAGTGATGTCATCTGGCCTTATTGCAACATTAGCTAAGAAATCAGCCATAACATTCTTTGATCTCTCTACCCAGCCTATTGAAAATGCATCAAATAGTTCAATGGTATCCCAAACAGCATGCTTGTATTGTTTCAATCTTTTGTTTTTTGAAGCATACCTATCTCTAATTTGGGATACAATCAACTCAGAATCCCCAAACACTCTTAGCATCTTGATTCCATGTTTGAGAGCTATATTTAGGCCTAAGAGTAAAGCCTCATATTCTGCAATATTGTTTGTACAAACAAACCTCAGCAAGAAAGAGAATTTGAGGAGCTTACCAGTTGGAGACAGGAAAACAACTCCAGCTCCAGAGCCTTCTTTTGCACAAGCTCCATCAAAATACATGGTCCATAAACCTTGCTGGTCCAGCTCTTTAATGCAGACATTTTCCTCTTTATCTTCTCCATCATCTGAGACAACCTTGAAGTTATCACAGTCAGTGTTTACAAAGCATATCTGTTCCTCTGCTTCTTGGTCTTCCACTGTCTCTGATGATCTTTCTTCTCTGATCAGCTTAACATCCCTGCCATTCATTGGAATCATGGCATATGACAGGTCCAGCTGCATACTTCCACCAATTAGTGCTGCCCATCTTCTTGACAGCAACATACCATACTGTGGCTTGATGTCAACCACTGTTATATTCATTTTATATCTTTTTTCAGGAAATGCTGCTAGTTTGAAATCTACATCCTTCATGATTCCAATAACTGGTACCTCTTTGGCATCCATAGCATAACATTTTCCACATGCCTTGTCAATTTTCAATCCAGCTTGTTGCATGATGACTAAAGGCATGATATTTGTAGATGCTCCAGAGTCAAGCATACCATTTCTGATTATTTTTCCATTTATAACCAGGGATACATAAAATGGTTCCACCTGTGAGGGGCACTTTGTCATAGTCACTCCTAAATAAACCTCAGGAGCCTCATCTTCTTCATTACATATGACATGTTTGTCACCCTGGATTTGAACATTTTGTTTAGCTTGAAAAGGCACCCTTGAAATTAGGGATATTGCTTGATCTCTTCCACTTTCATTAGTTCCATAAGTGGAACAGAGACTTTTACCTGGGATAGGACTTGAGCTATATCAAATGGAGCATAATTTTGTATAACAGTTGTAGCTTGCTCCACAATCTTGTTTTTATCCTGAACTGATTTAGCTTTTACTTTCATAGTTCCCTGATCATCATTCCTATTTTGGGAACCCTTGCTTTGATCTTCAGCCTGGGGGATTCTATTTTCTGGTCCTTGATATTCATGACCTGTTCTATGTCTAAAATTCTGTTTATTATTACCCCACTGCCTTTTATGTGGTTCAATCCCCTTATGACCATGCACTGGCTGACCTGCAGAAATACCTTCTGGCTGATGTGGGCCACTTATCTAAGCTTTACCTCTGAGATTGTAGTTACTCTTGACTTAGGCCACTGCTGCGGCTGTGAAGGCCCTAATTTCCTCATCAGAAGGTCATTGTAAGTTATTCAGAAAATTGTGTGAGCTCTGAATATACACATAGCTCTCTCTATTATCTTCATCATAAGAATCCTGTTGACAGGCCTGAATTCCATTATCTGTGCTCTCATCAGCATCATAAAGAGGGTATCCATTGCTTATGGACATCATATTAACATCATCATTTGCACATAATGTGGCTCATTGCATTCATTACAAGATGCAACATTATCATACAAGGACTGAGCAATCATACACTGTGATTGTGAATGTGGCATCTGACAAATTATACACCATGGAGTATCATCAACAATATTTATAGCTTTCTTTAGAGGATCAGGAGTTTCTTTGACATATTGAGCTCTCTGATTTGTGTTGTTATGTGGGAATATAGGCTTACCATTATGCCAATTGGTATTATAAGGCATGTCATGCAATGATGGTCTTTTTTCTTGTCTTTGGTAGACTTGCCTATCAGGACCTATCCCTTTTTCACTTCTAGCTAGTTTATAGCTTAGGTCCTTAACAACATTTACCAATTTGTCTATCTTATCTTCAGGGGCAAATGTATTGCCTTGAGTGTTCTGAGGCTTGTTTGGATTCTGCAAAATTTTCACATCATCCCTTCTGTTTGTCTTGCCTGATGCTTTCCTGTTGTTCTCAATATTCACTGCAATTCTGAAAGCATCCCTGATAGTAGCAGGACTTTTATCTCTTAATCCATATGCAGTTTTTGCATCAAAGGCATTGATATACAATATTATGCACATTGGTTCATTTGGCCTCATGTGATGTGGCAATTTGTTTAACACTTTAGTAAATCTTGCATTAAAATCTACAACCTGCTCATTTGACCCTTTAGTGATACTGGTAAATTCATTTACAAAAAAGCTAGGGTCAATTTTGTCACCATATTGCTCCTTGAACATCCTTTTAAAATCATCCCATGATGAAATACTCTGGTCAGGCAGATTTTTGTACCATTCTCTTGCCTCATCTACTAAAGATTGCATGAATGACTTCATGAAAACATCCTCATGTTCAACCTCAAAGTTATCCATGACATTTTGAAAAGCCTTTAGATGATCTTCTCCTGACACAGTGTTGTTTCCTGAGAATTTAGGCACTTGCAGCCTTAGATGCTTGTCAATGGGGTTAGGATACCCAGGAATACCATCAAATACCAGCTGTCTGAATCTATCTAGCTGCATGGGCTGTCTGTCAAACTAATTAGCATTAATGTTTCTATTTTCATTCTGGTTTCTTACATTGTTCAGTGGTATCCTAGCATCATTCACATTTTGTCTTTGATCATTATGCTGATATTGCACTTCATTTCTTTGCTGATGTCTCTGCACATTTGCATTCTCAAGTGTAGGAATTGAATCATTTTGGGCAGTCCTTAAAGCTTGCACTTTCTACCTCATGTCATCTCTGATTTTCATGGCTTGTAGATATTCTAGTTTTGTTCTCAGATTTCTAATTTCTTCAGCTAACTGTTCTTCTTTAGGCATAGAGGTAGATGGTCTCATACCATTCTAGTCATCATCTTCATCAATGTTGCCAACCTTGTGATTTGTTACACAAATCTTGGTCCTTACATGAGAGTATTCTACTTGTTGCTGTCAAGTTATATCTTTCTGTCATTGAGCTAGTCAAGGTCATACTTTTATCAAATAGGGACACCTCCCTTGGTGCGGCAGAACCAGAAGTGAAGGGGAGGAGCTCACGCAACCTCCTATATTCAGTTGGCTGAATCTACCTGTGCATTAGAACTGGCAAACCCTAATGCTGATTCAGAAGAAAAACCAACAAAAATGGCGACTCTGCTGGGGAAGGATTGATGAAAAAAGAAAGTATTTGTGGCCCATCTGAGTCACTAACAAAATGATGCTCTGCTGGTGGAATGAACCTAGAAAAGTAGCTTTCAGTTGTTGAAAACTGGACATTTTGGCTCTATAACAAGATACAACTGGTTTTGGTTGCTCTGTGTAGCAAAACTTGTGAGTTTATGTATCTCCTGTTGTACGTTTTTGCATGAATCCACTGATTTCGTGGTCAATCTTATATGAATAATGCTATGTTTGCATGTGTTGTGCTAATTCTGTCTCCAGTCTTGCATGTATCTTTCTTCTAAGTCTAGGTATTCGAGGAATGTCTGAGACTCTAGAACATAGAATTCCTGTGTTGAATGTCTGATCTCTTAACTTCTGCTCAAAGGGGTAGATTAAATTGTTCTCAGATTGAACATTGGGAAGGGTATACTGCAGTAGGGATGCCATAAGTATAGATAACTTAACACTTTGTATTGGGAGATATCTGTAAGGCAGGTATCATATATATCCCCCTGAAATCCAGTTTTAGTTGTTCATGCTGATCATTCACAGGTGTATGTCTACTGACTCCAAGCCCTGGATAGGCACCGATCTTGCTTTGTATTAGTGTTATATACCATGTCCAGCTTTGCATCCAAATTCAAAATCAAAATCAAACTCTAAAACAACCATTAGGACAGTAGAATTAGTTTTAGGATCCTCAGTCCTCTGTCTACAGCTGCAAATAGGCCCAAAGCTAGCCCCTTTGCTCTTATCTTTCAATTTTGGTCTACTTACAGGAGGACTTATCTGCTTTCTGTCAGCATCCCAGCCTTTATATGCATATCCTCATGGATGTTGAGTAGGGAATACCCCCCTAGGTTTTGCAGAGCCTGAAGAAGAAGAGGAGATAAAATATAGAGTCTATCTCCTACACTGTTGGTCCCTAGCCCAGAGATCCTGTTGATCATTGATGGCTGCCTTGTAGGGAAATCTGGGAGTAAGTATCCAATCTGGGAAAAAACTAACAAGTGCATTAAATAATAGTGGAAAAGGTGGTTAGGAAGCTTCTAGGAAGTTTTTGTTAGGAATTTATAGGTCCAATAAAACCAATTCCACATAACCCAATAGGAGAAAAAGATGCAGCAAATAACCATAATGCAAATATCAAATGAAAAATAAGAAAGAACACAAGGTATACCTGGGAAAACTCTCAACAGGGAAAAACTCAGCCTCCAAAAGCATCCACACTCATTTGTATTATTCAGCAATAAGGATATTACAATAGATGCATGAGTCTCCATGAATACCTTTGAATCATCAAGCACCTCTAATGCATCCTCCATTGAGTTCAAGCATGAATCCACACATCCCATGCCATGCTTCACAATATGCACTTGCAGGAGAAGCTCAATACAATGACAGCCTCTAATCACAAACCTCCCATCCACCAACAATGAATTAGTCAATGTCAAATAATAACATTGTGCTTGCTTTTATAATTCAAGCTCACACAAATACAATGAGAAAACCATGTGCCCCAAAACCATGGGTAACACAAATCCATTGACCCCTCATTTAATTATTGGTGTATTATATTTTTCCCAACAATTAAATAATACAAATAAATAATTAACTACTCTATATGTCCCACATACATAAAATAATTAACCCAATGTTACATACAACTTATACAAGTGGTATCCAAATAAATAATACAATATTATGCAAGGTGTACAACACCTATTTCCCAACATTCTCCAACTTGTATACATTGCATAAGGGTCAATCAATGAAATACATCATCATAGGCAAACATGAAATCACATGAGTCTCCAGCATGATCTTGTGCTCCATCAAGATACCTGCAATAAAATCAAAGTGATCATCGTCTCAAGCAAGGACTCGTCTCATCCTCCAACATGCCACCTATGGAAGAAAAGGAACATGCCACGGTGAAGATGCACCAATCCAAAGAACACAAGTATCAAATCCAAGTGTAATAAAAAAAAGGCTCCAAGTTGTTGTCAAAGGTAAAAATCCACATGACTGGAAATAACACCCACAACATATGCTAATACATCCAACCATCCATACCTCATAGGTATCAACAACATCAATAAACTCATGCCAACAACATATCCAACCCATATACCACAATCACAAGCTCCATACATAAACCTGTCAATGAAGAACACATACATCCAAGAACTCCCACTGCATGGGTAGTGTCAAATCTAAAAATAGATCCAATCCATACCAAGTCTACCAATCAACACTCAAAACAAGGTGTGGCTAATCAACAAGCCAATGTAGTATCGAGAACAATCAAATGATCCACATATGCGAGATAAATCGCTACATACTCTCTCAAAACATGTCACCAAAACTCTTCCAAGTCCAATCATATCAACATGATCCTCTAGGAAGAGCCCATAAGACAAAGAGAGAAAACCTGTAAATCATAATGCCCTTCTACAAACACCTCAAAGTGCTAAGTTGTGTCAAGTATGATCTCTACAACCCCAAATGAAAAGCCTCAATAACACCCAACCATTCAATCTCATAGATCAATTGAATATATGTAACATGTAACCAACATGGATGTAAGCCTCTAATCAAGGTAGATCAAACTCATAACCATTCCACAACTAGGAATAAGCCCATCGCATCTCCTAAATTCCTCATAAAACATCATAAATCAAACCATATAAACAAGGAGATAATGATGCTAACATCCCTTAAATGAACCCTCCAGAACCAATAACCACAGCTCAACATCCATATCTATGAGAAGATAAATCATAAAGCAAAATGCATGTAAAAGGATGGGTAATATCTCATAGATGATAAACCATCGAGTAGACCAAGAGTGGGGAATGAGAATGCTCGTCCAGGATACACCAAGTCACAATGACTTTATCCAAGAACAAACTCTTCTAGGCCCATAATGAACTCACGTCCATATCCAAGTGTAAGGCTCCTCGATCTATCTGTTGAAACCTCCAACGAGTAACTGTTTCAACAAGTATCTCTAATTCCAAGAGAACTCCAGCCTCACCCAAGTCTCCAAGTATCCATGAGACCTCCATGATCAATCCATGCTAAAAATCTAAATGCAACATCGCACTATCATGAAGCTCTCAAGCAAATGACCAAAGTACTCAATACCGAGAACCAACAAGATCACTGTCAATGCTCCCACTGCACATCTGCATAATCAAGGAACCCATCTTGACATCATGATCTAACCATCTCCTCAAAGGAAGATCTCATGCACTAATGCACACATCCTATCTCAAGAGAACCTGTATCATGTCAAAACTCTAATGTAGAATCAAGAGTCCATCAAGACACAATATCAACATCTCTAAACAAAGGATCAACATGTCAAATTGACAAGTCATAAACTGACACCTCAACCAAAGAATCAGAAAAAGTCCTCCATGGTAAATGAAGATGTCAACATCTTCAATCACATGAAGATACATAACTCAAAATGTCAAAGAACTCTCACTACCAAGAGCTCCTCCATGACACCAACATCCATTGGAGAAGATCATCCATCACCAAACGATGAATTCACATCACTGCCAAAGCTCCCACTAAATCGTGATACTAAGCTATCCATGGCAACAAAGCAACCATCTTCTAAATGAAGATTATCCATGGCCCCAACACAATCAAGGAATCCCATTGGAACATCAACAACTCCCAAAAGGTAGAGTAAACCATGATCTCCAAAATAAGAAGATAGAACCATCACTGTCAAAAGCTCACATAAAACCATGTATCCAAGCTCTCCATGACATCGTGATAAACATGCTACAAGTCCCAACAACTAACTATCTAGGCACTCTAATCATCCATCCTCTTATCCCAATGCAACACATACCAATGTACAAATGACCACAAACAAGGCCAACTAACAAAGTCTGCATAAACACTCGATCAATATCGTGGATATAGATAGTCCACATCCAAGTCATCTCACTGTAGCCAAGGGTAGCTAATCCACAAAACTACATAACTTGAAGATCCAAAACAAATGTAGCATGCAAACTCATCATCACACTAGTAACATGCAAACTGAGATATCAAAGAAGACAACCTGTAGACTCCAAGACTCAAACACCAAATCAACGCAAGATTTGATTTACCAAACAAGTCCACAACCGAGTAGCCATAGTTAAGGAACTAATCAAGTATCCAAGAGATAAGAACAATCCCCTAAAACAACACCACAACACCACATGTAATCATGAATTGAACATCATAACCCATACCTGTCAATCACATACATGATCATGTCATGCCAATGCAAAATTGTACCTGTATATCCATGACACCATATTCATCATCATCACTATACCTATACTCAACTCCCACTAAAATGAGACTCCAAGTCTCACACGCGTATCAACCATGTCCTCAAACCAGAAGACAACTTGTGTACATGTCTCCATCAAAGTCCAAACTCTAAAAACACCTGTAAACCTATATCTAGAAGCACCAAATATGAAAACCTACTATACCATTATAATGGTCTCATAACTACATGCACTCCCACAAGTTTGTGCCCAAAAATCCATCTGAATGCTCTCATAATTGCACCCTGAATCTTAGGCTCCTACAAGTGATCAAACAAGTACCAATCTCTCTGTGCACACAAACTAAAAATCTACATGATCCAAAATGCAGTACACTACAATAGCTCTCCAACACCTGTCCAAAATCAAAAATCCAATTCCATATGCACAAGTTATGAGCATAAAACTCTCACTAAGAAATGCCTAGATTCAGGCACCAAATTATGATACAAATAGAAAAATATGATGACCAAACCTATACCATGATGTAGTTCTTGGAGAGAGATTTCCGACGCCTATAAGAAGTCAAAAATCCGATACCATGGGCGAAAGTTATGCCTCCTAGAAGAAAATGTCCTCTAAGGGCTAAAAGGGGACCCTTGGCGGGACCCTGCTCGTACATGCTGATGTGACACTGACATCATCACTACGTTAGCAGATGATGTGGCACTGATAAAAATGCTGAATGGGCAAGTGGTGCTAATGTGGCATACTATTGGGGTGATCATTTTGACTTCGACCGACGGATTTGAAGGAAGTTTAAATTCATTTTAGGTTTTAATTATAGAAATAAAAAAATTCTTTTCACCGTTGCCATTTAATTTTTTTCCATTGGCCATTGAAATTCTTGTCCACTGACGGCAAGACTATCAACTGGCCTGGGAGGTGGCCAACCCGATCGGGGGCCTTAGGGCCTCCCGACCCGGCTAGGGCATTTTTCTCCTTCTAGGCCCTATGGCCAAAATAGAACAAATAATATGTTTTTCTTCGCCTCTTGAGCCTCTTGAATCCAACGGCGAGGTCCATTTTTGTATAAGAGGTCATATGTGAAAAATCCTTCTTCAAAACCCTCATTGAACCGATCCAAGAGCCCTCTTCTACCATGATTTTTCAATCACCAAATCTGCAAAATACACAGCAAATCTGTAATACCCAAAACCCCAAATCTGCAATACAACCTGCACAAAACCTTGTAATGTCCAAAATCTTTTCATGCATTGCCATGGCTTCCACTTTGCACCAGATCTACACACACAAGGGTTATCAACAAATCTAGGGAGCTTATACCTCCCATAACCATAAACATGACTCTAATACCACATGTTAGGAATTTGCAGGTCTAATAAAACCAATTCCACATAACCCAATAGGAGAAAAAGATGCAGCAAATAACCATAATGAAAAGATCAAATGACAAACAAGAAAGAACACAAGATATACCCTGGGAAAACCCCCAACAGGGAAAAAGCCAGCCTCAAAAAGCATCCACACTCATTTGTATTATTCAACAATAAGGATATTACAATACATGCATGCGTCTCCATGAATACCTTTGAATCATCAAGCACTTCCAATGCATCCTCCATTATGTTCAAGCATGAATCCACACATCCCATGCCATGCTTCACAATATGCTCTTGCAGGAGAAGCTCAATACAATGACAACCTCTCACAAACCTCACGTCTGCCAACAATGAATTATCCAACCTCAAATAATAACATTGTGCTTGTTTTATAATTCAAGCTCACACAAATACAATGAGAAAACCATGTGCCCCAAAACCATGGGTAACACAAAACCATTGACCCCTCATTTAATTATTCTAGTACTACATTTTTTTCCCAACATTTAAATAATACAAATTAATAATTAACTACTCTATGTGTCTCACACACATAAAATAATTAATCCAATGTTACATACAACTTATACAAGTGGTATCCAAATAAATAATACAATATTATGCAAGGTGTACAACACTTATTTTCCAATAATTTTCTCTTGTTGTTGCTCCCTTGCCTATAAATAGAAGGCTTGGGATGGAGGTTAAACATCATCTTTTGGTTGATCATCATCTTGTAATTTCTTAAATGAGTGGATCTTGGTCTAAGCACTTGGAGGCTTGAATTGCTTATTAAGGAGATCTTGAGGAGCATGGAGTGGGATTTGTGGCTCTCATTTTTTCTTCGATCAGTCTCATGGGAATAGCAACAACGATTACACACTAGTGAAGAAGAAGTTCATATATTACATGGTTTCCTCCTTGGTTGAGAGTGTTGATCTCCATGTTAAGGCTTGAAGCTTGATATTATATTATGACTATTTTGTTGCTGAAAATACAATGGTTTTGGTTCTTTGGAGGCTAGGATTTTTTGGAAAGGGTTTTTTGAGGGCATATTGATGTCTCTCCTATTTTGTTGTTCTTTCTTTCATTCTTGTTATGTGTTGTTTATGCTAGAAAGTTGTTGGAATTTATACAGATCAAAGATACCACTATGACATCTTTCCTCATAGTATTAATGGTGGGACTTATTTTGTACTAGGGTTAATTTAGGAAACTATTTGTATTTTCTTTCATTTTGGTATTAAGAATTTTGTCTATGAATTTTGTTACTAGCAATGCAACTATATTTCCTTGAACTTTGAAAAATACATACTGAAGTGGCATTTCTTCATTAGTTTGAGATTGGGTAATAATAGTTCCTTTTTCTTTTCTAATTATATTTTTGAAATTGACCTTTTAAATCAATAAAACTATTAATATTTTATCCACTTTTTCCTTCTCATTCATAGGGTGATAATAATATTTTCATGGTATTTTATCCATGCACTACCTTGGTCTTAAGGTGAGGTCAATCAAGATTTAGATAATGTATTAAAATTGAGAAATTAAAAAGAATAATTATAAAATAACATGTGGCTATTTCAAATCCTTTCAAACATAAAAAATAAATACAACATAAGACTAATAACACATACATAACCAACACCTTACCAATCAATTACTAAGGGAAAAATTAACCAACCAAAAATTACTCATAACACATAGTCATATTGTGCACTAATAAGATGACCACAAGAACAATAAAATACCAATAGAAAACAAACAAACAAAAGTCACAAATTTTAAGTGTGAAATTTATTACCCTCTTTGTGTTTATCATTCAATTTCACAATTCTAAAACCCTTCTTTCCCATGATACTATTTCTCTCTACATCTAATTTACATGGAAAGAAAGTGGATAGTGTTATTATTAAACTACATAGTAATCAATCACAAAATTACATATAAATCATATACAAGACATTCTACAATTTAATGCCAAATAAATTAAAATCAATAATGTATAAACATTATCCATCTACACAATTTACATGGGCATATCACACTAATAAGACGACCACAAGAACAATAAATTACCAATACAAAACAAGCAAACACAAGTCAATAATTTTGAGTGCAAAATTTACCACCTTCTCTCTCTTTATTCATTCAATTTAACAATTCTAAAACCCTTTTCGCCCATGATACTATTTCTCTCTACATCCAATTTACGTGCAAAGAAAGTAATTAATGTTACTATTAAACTACATAGTAATCAATCACATAATGTTAGGAAAGGCGTATCAACCTAACAACTACAAAAGGTTTCTATTCTTCCCAAGTTTAGTCTTTTCGAAAACCCTTTTTCTTGAAGAATGGTTTAGAACTTTCAAAGTTTCCAAAAGGGGCTAAAAATGGTAGGGCTTACTATTTTTAGTAACTCTACATTTGAGCATGGATGGACCCAATCTTTTCCCAAAAGGTGCATAATTGCCAAGTAAACATCTTGGGTGAGTTTCAACTCAAGATCATACTTGGATTGCAAGATATTAAAGTTTCTATTTCTTGAAACTCTTGGAAAAAGTTTTGAACTCATAGTTGAGACACTTAGAGGTCTCTAAATGTCCCAAAATTTGTTTGAACCAATAAAGTTGGTTATAGCTTGATAGATCTCTTCATGATCTTTCCAATGCATCAAACAGTTCGTCAATCGAACACCCAGATCAAAAGTTATGGCCTCCAGAAGTCGAATCTCTTATTTTGGGAAATGTGAAAACGTGTTGGACACTTAAAAGAGCTGTAAAGGGGAGAGTTACACATGTTGGTGTGTGATTTGGCACATCACAAGGTATCTTTTATTGCAGATAATTTGGGCACCACTTTTGGGTGGTTTTGGCTCATGGTTTTGTAATTACTATTGATAGTTTACTGTATTGTATCTCCTATATATCAGGAGCTTGAGATGGAAGTTGTGTGTAAGAGTCTTATAGATGTTGAGTTGCCTCTAGATCTCTGGTTGGATGTACTCCTATGAAAGCTTGATCTGCAAGTATATTGTAATCTTCTTGATTCCTGAATAATATATTGGGCGGCTTTGGAGTGTGGGGTTTTTCTCCCGAAAGGGTTTCCCCACGTAATTACTGTGTTGTGGTATGATTGTTATTTGTGATTATTTCTATAACTGTTGTAAAGATCTGAAAAGTTCTACATATCCATCCCCTCAAGATTAGTGTAGGAAGTTGTTCCGCTACCTTAGCTTCCTTACACATAATTGCATCTAAATTATACACAACACATTCCACAGTTTAATGCTAAATAAATTAAAATCAATAATGTCTAAACATTATCCATGTACACAATTCACATAATCAAATCAAAGTATCAAAATGAATATAATAAAATGATCAAATAATGAATGGGGAGTAAATGAGGGTCATGGAATTTTATTATGTGAAATAAAATCATCCATATACTTGGCTCCTTTTTCAAGACCATTCCCTAGCAATTCAAGGATTAGATAAGTCATAATGAACCACACTAGATTTGGTGTAGACATTTGATTATCCATTGATTTCATGGCCTTTAAAAAAATTAAGGAGGACGACTTGATGTAAATGACTTCATGATATTTTGTTAAGCCTTGTAATATAGCTCAAAGTTAAAACAATGCATGATGTTTAATAATATATTGATTTATTTTGAAGGACAACTTTGATCTATTTAATTTTTTATATTTTTTATTTCAAAGTTATTTTATAAAATTATTTCTCAACCTTTAATAAATTTTAAGAATATGATTTTTATTAAATGTTTTATATTTATTAAAATTTATAGTACCTCAGCAAATTTATTTTTTTTATTTCCACTGCATACATTCATCTTTTTTCTTTCTTCTACCATCTCTACATATATATATTTGGGAAAATTAATGTGTGTCTTCAAGGACAACAACACATCCACATGGATTAAATCATAATAGAATTTAAAACTATATTCCTTTAAGACATTAATAGAATATATTTCACCTTTCAAGTAATTAAGGAAATATTCTGAAAGGAAGCAAGGTGTGCAGAAACGCTTCCTACACTGATCTACTGAGGAAATATTTATGCAAATTTTAACTTTTACAGTTACACGTTATTAGATGCACATTAACAGAAATATAATAACAATATCAAATGTAAATACAAAACTCACAACACAAGATATACGTGGGGAAAACCCTTCAGGTAAAAAACCCTACACTCCAAAACCTGCAAAATGTGTTATCAAATCAAAAGATGATTACAACACACTTGCAATGCAAGTTCTTTTAGGAGTACACACTGTTGATTCTCATTCGCATCCCGTGTCCTTTCACATTATCCAGCCACTTATTTATCAAGCCTCTTTGTCGATTATCCAATGTTAGTTTATCCATGTAGGCCAACAACAAAATAACCGTCGACACCTTTATTAAATATTTCACATTATCCCCCTGCACTCCCCCTTTAATTATTCTCGAGGGAAACCACGATTGACAAAGTCACCAAAATTTATCTTGTTGCATGTACACAAGGTGCTGACTATGGGATCCTACAACATAGTGTTGAATAAGTAAATACAACATTAGGACCTTGCAAAGGTTGAGACACCTTAATTCCCAACATATTCTATGTTAATAGTAATTGTAGCATCCCCTTGGACAAATCTTTAATTGGTAAAGAATAGAGTAAGATTACTTTAACTTTCAAATGCTAGGTCACTAATCTCCCTTACCTAAAATATCTATTAAATGTATACATTAGGGAGACAAAAACATATTGGAAGTGCTCATATCTACAAGAGGAAGTTTCATTACTATTTTCAATTTCATATTAGTGTCCATTTTCAACATTAATAATTTTATAAAGAGTAGAATTAGACTTGTATTAATGGTGGTAGTGGTTATAGACTTTCCAATGTTGAGTCCTCTAGGCATTTTGATTTTGATCGTTACAATTGAATTCCCTGCTTCTTCTAGTAATATAGGATTGGTGGCTATAATTGAGGTGTTAATATTAAAATTCAATATATTTTTTAAGTCGTTAGAGTAAACACAGTGGCCTTTCTTTTCTTAGGAAAAAGTGTAAGAAGGCTTCCCATAGGTAGCTAACAAATTTTTTCAAGGAATTAAGTGAATCAAACTAGAATAAGGGTTCATATAGATTTAAAAAAGGTATTGCTAACATTAAATCCTAGTAACCAACTAATAATAATAGGAAAAGTAATGATATTGAAGCCAACTATAAAATGGGTGAGCCAAGCCTATTTGTAGGTTAAACATTTTAAAGTTTTTGGTGGTTGTAGAAGATTGACAAGCCACAAGAGAAGAGATGAGAGGGATATGAATGATTTTATTATGAAATTCAATGGCATGTAATATAATGAGAGTAAATCCAAATATATAACACTAACCATCCATGAAATAAAGGAGTAACACCATATACAACTAACCCTAATATGGTTTAATAATTCAATAATGAATACAATGATACATAATGTGATTACTTACATAAAAAATAATAAAACTATACATGATAATGGACTTGGTAGCACATAGAATTGTTTCTGATGCAGGAATGTTCAGAGGTCATAACTTTTGACCTGGAGGTCCATTGGAGTTGAAATTTAGTGGGCAGATGCGTCTTGAAGATTTTAATAAAAAACCCACCGAATTGGTAAATTTGATAGGTCGTCATTTTGACACTTTTTCGGGACCTTATTCGATCATCTAGGGCCTCAAAATGAGGTTTTAATGTTTTTTTCGAGATTTTCCTAGTTTTTTCTAAATATTTTCCTAGATTTACTTACAATTAGATTAGAAAGTTGACAATTAGCCATTTTTTAGTAAGTTTCAAATATTTGGAAACTTTCATGGTCATACGGATAAGGATGCGAAGTTGCCAAAAATGGCAATTTTAGAAAGTTGTGAAAATCTACCAAAAATGGGAAATTTCATTTTTGTATAAATTGGATATTTAGCTTTAGTTGTAGCAGGATGGGACATAATGAGAAGAAATTTGAAAATAGTTATGAGTTTTATGGGTATTCTTTTATAATAATAGAGTTGAATTTTATGTTGTGAAGTTCGGTTACATCATCTGGTATCAGAGTGGGAAGATGGCTGGGAGAGGGAGAGGAAGAACAGGTAATGCCCAGATGCATAGGGATATACATGATCTACAAAGACAAATGCAAGAACTTGTAGGTATGTTGGCCAATCAAGGATTGAGACCACAAAGATATGAATCTGATGAAGAAATAGGCCAGGGAGATGAAGATTGACATGTAGGAGCTGAAGAGGAAGCACAATTAGAGCACTTGACTTTGAAGAAAGGATGCTCAAAGCATTAGAGGGAAAAAATGATGGGATTAAAATTGAAGTTTCTGAGTATGCAAGAATTTCTCAAACCAGAGGATTTGATAGATTAGTTGAACGAAATGGGGAAATTCTTTGAATGGAAGACTATGACAGAGGAAAAGAAGGTGAAGTTTGCATGCACTAAGTTAAAGGGTCATGCAATGATCTGGTGGGATCATCTGCAAAAGGAAAGAACTAGAAAGGGAAAGGATAAAATCAAGACTTGAAGCAAAATAGAGAAGAAGTTGAAAGAGAAATTTTTGCCTATAGACTATGCGCAAACTCTTTTTCAAAGATTTCAAAATTTGAAACAAAACTTATCTACTATGCTAGACTATACAAATAAATTTTACAAGTTGTCCATTCGTGTGGAGCATCAAGAAACTAATGAACAGATGGCTGTAAGGTATGTAAATGGTCTAAAATTCACTATTCAAGATGAATTGAGCATGCATAGGGTTAACAATATGGAAGATGCATACCAGTTAGCTTTAAAGGTAGAAGAAAAGAAAAGTAGACAATATTTTCAAAGGAATAGAGGAGCAAGGAGAGGGACATCATCTCCCTTGCGAGGTGGTCTAAATTTTAGTCAGGGAGAATCATCCCAAGGAACAGAGAAATTAGAAGATATCCGACAAGATCCTCAAAGTCAACAAAGAAGAAGAGGATTTTAGAGGGGCAGAGGTTATGGTGGTGGCAGAGGATGGGAAGACCCATGAAAACCTTTCAGTTGTTATAGGTGTGGTGAAGAGGGTCATAGGGCATTTGACTGTCCAAACTATCACATGCAAGAAAGGAAACAAGGAGAACAACCCAGGTTGAACTTGGCTCAAGCTGAGGATGAAGGAGAAGGGGCAGAATTAGAGGTTCCACTAGAGGTTAGTGAGAATCTCATGATGAGAAGAGCAATGGTGATTCCAGAAAAGGAGCAAATACAAGGTTGTGATGATTCTTAGCTTCAAACCAATATTTTTCAAACTAGGTGCACCTCAGGAGGAAAGGTATGCCAAGTTATTATTGATAGTGGCAGTTGTGAAAAAATGGTTTCTAGAAAAATGATAGATAAACTGAATTTACACTTTGAAAAACATCCCCATCCTTATTGTATTGCATGGTTCAAAAAGGGAAATGAAGTCACTGTTGATAAGAGGTGTTTAATTAAGTTTTCCATAGGAAAGACTTATAAGGATGAAATTTGGTGTGATGTCATTCTAATGGATGCATGCCATGTGTTGTTGGGAAGGCTATGGCTATACAACAGGAAGGTAATGCATGATGGAGAAAAAAATACACACTTTTTGAAAAGAAGGTTCCAAAGTGATTTTATTGCCTCTTAAGGATGAAAGGAAGGTTGAGAGTATGTTGTCCACAAGAGAAATTATGAAGGAAATGAAGATGATGGGGTTCTGTTATGCACAAGTAGTGAAAAAAGAAGATGAGGAAATACCAGTACCAGCATAAGTAGCAAAAATACTAGAAGAATATGTTGATGTTGTGCCAGATGAGTTACCTGATGGTCTACCACCAAAGAGAGATATTCAACACCACATTGATTTGATCCCAGGAGCATCCCTACTTAATCAAGCAGCTTACAGAATGAGCCCTACCCACCATGTAGAACTCAATAGACAAGTGACATACCTCATAAGCAAAGGTGCGCTGAGGGAGAGTATGAGCCCATGTGTTGTACCTACACTATTAACTCCAAAGAAGGATGGCATGTGGAGGATGTGCACAGATAGCAGGGCAATCATCAAAATCACCATCAAATATCAGTTCCCTATCCCTCGTTTGGATGACATGATGGATGTGCTTGCAGGGGCTAAATACTTCATCAAAATTGATCTACACAGCGGTTATCACCAAATTCGGATTCGAGAGGGGGATGAATGGAAAACAACATTCAAGACTAGGGATGGATTATTTGAGTGGATGGTTATGCCATTTGGGTTATCTAATGTACCCAACACCTTCATGAGGCTAATGAATACTATACTGCGTCCTTATATTGGTAAGTTTGTGGTGGTTTAATTTGATGATATTTTGGTTTTTAGCAAGAGCAAAGAGGGGCACCTGCAACACCTGAGGATTGTATTAGATGTGTTGAGAAAAGAGAAACTCTATGCCAACTTAAAGAAGTGCAGATTCATGCAAGAAAGTTTGGTCTTCCTAGGCTTTGTCATCTCCACAGATGGTATCAAAATGGATACAGAAAAGGTCAGAGCAATTCTAGAGTGGCCTAGTCCAAGGAGCATAACAAAGGTAAGAAGTTTTCATGGGTTATCCACATTCTATCAAAAATTCATTCAAAATTTTAACAGTATTGTAGCACCCATAACAGATTGCACCAAAGGAAGGGATTTTGTGTGGACCAAGGAAGTTGAGGAAGCTTTTAAGTTTCTGAAAAAGAAGGTGATAGAAGCTCCTATTTTAGCATTACCAGATTTTGATAAGGTATTTGAAGTGGATTGTGATGCCTCACATGTGGGCAGTGGAGTTGTACTTAGCCAAGAAGGTAAACCCATAGCCTTCTTTAGTGAAAAGTTGAATGAGGTAAGGAAGAACTATTCAACTTATGATTTAGAATTTTATGCAATTGTACAAGCATTGAGACATTGGAGGCACTACCTAGTGTCAAAGGAATTTGTACTGTTTACAGACCATATTGCCTTGAAATACTTGAACACACAAAAAAAATTGAATAGTAGACATGCAAAATGGGTTTCTTTCTTACAAGGATACAACTTTGTTCTCAAGCACAAGTCAGGAAAATAAAACTAGGTTGTAGATGCTTTAAGTAGGCGTGTTACACTATTGACAATAATAGAAAATGAGGTGATTGGTTTTGATGCCATTGAAGATCTATATGAATCTGACAATGATTTTTGGGAGATTATGGAACAGTTGAAAACCCCAGTAGTGGGCAACATGGGCCACATTCAAGGTGAATATCTTATGCAAGATGCTTATCTCTTTAAAGGAAAGGAATTATGTACTCCAATTGGGTCCATGAGAGAATATTATAAGAGAGCTTCATAGCAGTGGGTTGGTTGGACATTTTGGCAAGGATAAGACCATAGCTCTAGTAGAAGATAAGTACTACTAGCCAAAGATGAAAAGAGACATAACAAGATATGTGACAAGGTGTAGAATTTGTCAGATGGCTAAAGGACATTCACAAAATACGGGGTTGTATATGCCATTACCAGTACCTACTGAACCATGGACTAATTTGAGTATGGACTTTGTGTTAGGGCTGCCAAACACATAATGAGGTAATGATTCCATCTTTGTTGTTATTGATAGGTTCTCTAAGATGGCTCATTTTATTGCCTGCAAGAAAACTAGTAACGCAACTAGGGTGGTAGAATTATTTTTTAAAGAAATTGTTCGATTGCATGGTGTTCCACAAACTATCACATCTGATAGGGATACCAAGTTTCTTAGTCATTTTTGGAGGACCCTATTGAAAAAGATGGGAACCAAGCTCCAGTTCAGCAGTGCTTATCACCCCCAAACAGATGGGCAGACAAAGGTTGTAAATCAAAGTTTGGGAAACCTACTAAGATGCATCATTGGAGAGAAACCCAGACAGTAGAACTTGGCCTTACCACAAGCTAAATTTGCCTATAACAGTTCAGTCAATCGATCTACAGGTAAATCACCATTTCACATTGTTTATGGTAGGTATTCTAAGGGTGTTTTAGATTTGGTGCAGCTACCAATTGGAGATAGGATTAGTGATGATGGAGAAGCATATGCAAAACATATTCAACAATTACAGAAAGAGGTGAGGCAGAAGCTCCAAGAAAGTAATGAAAAGTATAAAACTACAGTAGATGCTGGTGGAAGACATCTAGTATTCAATGAAGGTGACTTAGTCATGGTTTATCTAAGAAGAGAGAGGTTTCCCACCAGAACTTACAACAAGCTGAAATACAAGAAAATTGGCCCTTGCAGAATCGTAAAAAAAATCAATGACAATGCTTATGAGGTAGATTTACCAGAGCAGTTAGACATTTCTCCTGTGTTTAATGTTTTTGATTTATATGCTTTTCATGGTGACATTCCTGATGAAGAAGGTGACGCTGAAGTAGATTGGAAACAATAGGTTCCGAGAAAGAAGCGGGAAAAGATTGCACAGATTCTGGACAAGAAGACAATAGACACTCGACAGGGCCAATACAACAAGTTTCTGGTACAGTGGGAAGGTCTAACACAAGCAAATAATAAATGGAATTCTAGAATGGGAAGTGAAGGAGCTAGATCTAGACAAGTGGCACAAGTTCTAGGAAAACAACTTGCAGGAGCTACATTTTTTCAACTAGAGGAGAATGATGCAGGAACTTCTCGAGGACATAACTTTTGACCCAGAGGTCTGTTGAAGCTAAAATTTGGTGGGCAGATGTGTCTTGAAGAGTTTAATAAAAAATCCACTGAATTGGTAAATTCGTTAGGTCATTGTTTTGACACTTTTTCGGGACATTATTCGATCATCTACGGCCTTAAATGAGGTTTTAATGTTTTTTTTCGAGATTTTCCTAGTTGTTTTTTCTAAATATTTTCCTAGATTTACTTGCAATTAGATTAGAAAGTTGACGATTAGTCATTTTTTAGTAAGTTTCAAATATTTGGAAACTTTCATGGTCATACGGATAAGGATGCAAAGTTACCAAAAATGGCAATTTTAGAAAGTTGTGAAAATCTGCCAAAAATGGTAATTTTTTGTTTTTGTATAAATTGGATATTTATCTTTAGTTGTAGCAGGATGGGAGGGAATGAGAAGAAATTTGAAAATAGTTCTAAGTTTTATGGGTATTCTTTTGTAATAATAGAGTTGAATTTTATGTTGTGAAGTTCGGTTACATTAGTTTCTCTTCAACCTTCAAACTCACAAATTTGGAGGAGTAATAATGAATTTAATGAATATATTGTGCTAAATTATTGTGTAAAGAAAACTAATATACACAATGGAATAGACTTGATGACACATGGATTGGTTTATATTCCCTCTTGGAGGTTGTCTGGTCCCATCTTATCTAATTTTCTACCTTACATGTACATAACTTAGCTAGAACTAGTATATCCACCACATATTCTAGGAGTTGTCTCACTCAAGATGTACTAGTGGCCAATCAGAGCCAACTCTTGCCTATCCTCCTCCGACCCTCCTGGTGGCCAATCAGAGGAGTGCTTCCATCTAAGACTAGCAGCTAACCCAAGATTCCAAACAATCTTATAATGCTCAATCGTATTCCAACCTGCAACAGTAAAATGATCACAAAGTGACTGGAGATGAGGATAAGAAGAAAGGATAGGAGGATGACTGTCTCAAGAGTCCCGCCAAAAAAGAGCCTGAGAACCATATGACTGATCCAAAATAGCCCCTTCTTAACCAACCGAGCCCCCATTTTTAGAGTATGCCAAATCAAATATCCCCTTCCCTCTAAAGGGAAGTGAGGAACATCACAAGTGTTAAAATCCTTAAGATACTTATGGGTGAGAATATGGGCCCAAAGCTGATCCTGACTAGTACACCAACGACAATATAACTTGGTTGTGAGAGCTTTCCCATTCAAAATAGCAGATCGTAAGCTGAGGCCCCCCTCCTTCTATGGCCTGCACACAATTTGCCACTTAACAAGACTGAACTTAGCTATCTGCAAGTTACCACTCCAAAGAAATTGTCAAGAGAGAGCATAGAATTCCCTAAGGAAATATAAAGGAGCAGCCTGAACAAAACACCTATAAATAGGGAGAGCCTGGATGAAAGACTTCAAAAGAGTCACTCTTGCAATAGTAGATAACCAATGGTGAGTCCAATGAGTGAACTTACTACGCAACTTATCAAGCAAATTATATGTTAGAGTATTTCTCCAATTTAATCAATGTAGTAGAAGAAAATAGCTTGCAAGAAGACGAGTGTTTACGTGGAGAAACCCCTAAGGGAAAAAACTCCACACCAAAGGTGTTTATGCTTGTATTAAATCTCTTGTGAAATATTACATTCAATATTGAAATCCTTTGATTCCTTGATGCACTTCAAAAGCTTCTTCAATCTTCAAACCTGTAAAAACTTCAAAAAGCTTCTTGTTTTTTTCTTTTAAGTCTTTTACAATCAACTCTTTGGAAAATATATGGGGTTTTTTTAATTAATACAAAAACTTCTTAATTCAAAAGCTTCTTAATTGGAAAGTTTGAAACTCAAATTACAATCAATTGTAATTGATAACATGAGAAAAAATCCTCATGCAAAACCCAAGCGCTCGAAATAGAGAAGACTAAAGTCAAACAAAGTCAAGCTTCCTATTAACTGCCTGTCCTGGATGTGGGTGCCTAAGTTTGCCCAAGTAAACTTAGCCAACATCAAATACATTTCCAAATAAAAGAAACAACTAAAAGTCCCAAGATTGGGCATCCAAGTTTGCCCAATCTCTTTCAGTCAACTGAAGTGATCAACACACACCAATCTCATGCAAACAACATGCAAGATTGATGTCCCCAATGTTATTTTGAATTACTTTGTTCTGTACATGCAAGTGACATGCAAACACTTGATTCAACATGCAACTAATACCCATTATCTAAAACATTGAGATGTACTATCCTGCAAGTTTTGAGAGTTGGAGTGTTCTGCAAGCAACCTCTCAAAACTGACATGCAACAAAATGCAAGATCATATAACTGACATGAAACAACATGCAAGCACATGCAACAACATGCAAGCACATGCAACAACATGCAAACACATGCAAGTTTATAGAAGCAAAATGCAACAACATGCAAGTCCATGCAAGTAACATGCAACAACATGCAAGTAACATGCAACAACATGCAAGCACATGCAAGTTCATATAAGAGACAGGCAACAACATGCAAGTCCATATAAGCAACATGCAAAAACATACAACAACATGCAAGTAACATGCAACAACATGCAAGCACATGCAAGTTCATATAAGCGACAGGCAACAACATGCAAGTCCATATAAGCAACATGCAAAAACATGCAAGTCCATGCAAGTAACATGCAAGCACATGCAAGGTCATAAAAATGACATGCAACAACATGCAAGTCCATATAAGCAACATGCAACACCATGCAAGTCCATGCAAGTAATATGCAACTCTAACTTCACTGTTAACTGTCATATCATATTCATCTAAATATCATGCATCTCTGAATCTACTGTTAACTGCTATATCATGTTCATGCAAACATATGCATCTCTAACTCCTCTGTTAACTGCTACATCATGTTCATGCAAAGTGTATCAACAATATCCACTCATATACATAAAAAATCAAACTCCAAGTCTAAATATTTAAGACACCTCCAAAAGTGGGCGTCCAAGTTAACTCCCACTCACTAGGAGTTGTCAACAAGTCTTCATGGACCCCACTCCAAACGTGGATGCTCAAGTTTGACCCTATCAATTAGGAGTTGATTACAATAAGCCAAGTGATACAATTAAATAATAATTAATCCACTCATATACATAAAAAAGCAAACTCCAAGTCTAAATATAAGACATCTCCAAAAGTGGGCGTCCAAGTTAACTCCCACTCACTAGGAGTTGTCAAACTCTCAAAATAGACTTCAAGGAGTTGTCAACAAGTCTTCATGGACCACACTCCAAAAGTGGATGCCCAAGTTTGACCCTATCAATTAGGAGTTGATTACAATAAGCCAAGTGATATAATTAAATAATAATTAATCTCTCAAAGTCCTTATGTGTTGGGGAACACATTCCAAGAAATTTGGAGACACATGAATTGGTTAGGATTGCAAGTTAATGGCAACTTATCCCAACATTCTCCCACTTGACATTATACATTGCAATTACTCTAAATGATATAATCAAACTTTAAATCATAGGGAAAAACATCCCTAGCCATCAATGTACCATTGATTCTTCAACATGCTTTTGTGTTCCAACAAGATACCTGCAAAAGCAACCATGATAACTATCATCTAAAACAAGAACTCCTCACATCATGTCACCCATGATAAACGAGAAACAAGCCAAGGTGAAACATATCAACCATCATTGAAACCGATACCAATCTCAACATGAACACAAGCATCAAATCTTATGATAACATAAGACTCTGAGTGTCTGCCACACTCATACCAAATGGAAAAGCAACCACAACAAGTTGCTAGCTCATCCAAACTATCATACATCAAAACTAGGGTAAACAAACCATCATAGGTAGAACTCCATGCCATCAACATACCAACCCAAAACTACAATCAAGTCCTTGTAAAACAAACTTGCTAATCATCCTTCCATCTCAAAGCAACATACCAATGTACAAATGACCAAAGACAAGGCCAACAAACAAAATCTACAATAACATTGAACGGATATGTGGATATTGACAGTCCACATCCAAGACTTCAATGCAACCAATGGGTAAAGACAACCCACTAAACCTGCACAACTCATAGATCCTAATAGTAAAACATGCAAATTCATCTTCACATAAATAACCTACAAACTGAGACAACCAAGAAGATATTGTGACAATAAAGAGCATACATATCCAAGAACTCCCACTACATGGGTAATGTCAAATTTGAAAATAAGATCAAGGCATTAACAAATCCTCCTATATCACTTCTCTTAGAGGATGTGACTAACTCCTCTACCATATAGTGTCAAAACATATAATGATATGCATAAAACAGTTCTCATTACCAATCTTTGAATAACTCTCCCAAGTCCTCTTAACCAATGAATAAAAAGATCAAGGAGCTACCAAATTATTGTTAACAACAATAACACTTGACTCCAATGCAAACCTCAACTCCATAAACATGAGAACTTTTAAGAAGAAGACAATATACCAAGAAAGAGAGAAACCGCAAAATCATACCATGTCTTCATACAACACTAACTTGTGCCAAACTGTGTAAAGTAAGATCTCTTTCAACACTCTCAAACTGAAAGGTTATCAACATCTAACATCCAAATTATGGTGAAAACATGGCAGCAATAGATGTTAACCTCTCACTAAAAGTATATCAAACTAGTCAAACATTCCCACAACAAAGGGAATAAGCCCAAAAACTACAAACCATTTATGTACCTCTCCAAAACAAATCCTCAGAACTAGTTCCATAGCTCAAGATCAAATAATAATGAGAACAACAGGAATCCATAAACCCATGCACCTACTTCTCAACAATCCTTTTCAAGACTAGTGTAAAAGAGAAGACAAGCTACATATAAAGAATGCATCTAATAATCAAGTACACAACATTGATTAGATCATTTACCTGCCGAGTAGACCAAGAGTGGGATACAAGATTGTCCTTTAATATAATACCAAATAATAAAAGCTTATAATAAAGACAACCTTCTCATAAGGTCTATAATGGACTCACATCCATTTCCAAGTGTAGGCTTCTCGGTCCTTTTGTTGACATCTCATAATGAGGAATCTTTCCAACACATATCTCTAAGTTTAAGAGATATCAAGCCTCACCCAAGTCTCTCTAATATCCATGAGTTTTTAGCAATCAATCCATGTCAAACTTCAAATGCAATCTGCACGATCATGAAGCTCCAAGAAAATGATTAATACTTCAAAACCAAAGAGAGCTAACCAAATCGTTGTCAAAATTCTAACTCTAGAATTAGGAATATATCATGACATCATGATCTAACATCTTCTCAAAATAAGATCATATGCTCTAATGAACATATTCGTTTCCCAATAGCCCCTGTATCATGTGAAAAACTCTAACTCATGATCAAGAGTGCATCATGACATAATATTATACATCCTCTAAACCAAGGATCGTATATCAAAAACTGATAAGTTATAAACTCAACACCTCACCAAAAACTCCAAGAGTCCTCCATGGAAAACCAAGATGTCAACACCTCTTCAAAAACATGAAGATCTAACATTCTCTGTCAATAGAACCAAAAATATCAGTGAACCCTTACTGCAAACTAAAGGCATAATCCAAGAGCTTCTTATGACACCAACAACCATGGAAAAAGATTGTCCATCTTCTAGAAAGATTATGCATGGCTCACAACACTGCAACAATGACAGTTTAGAACCAATATCTTGAAACAAAGAAGATAGTATACATTATGAAACTGCAAAAAACTCCCACTGAAAGTGATACCAAGTTATGCATGGTATCATGATCAACATCATTACCAAAACTCCATTGAAAGCAAAAAAAGATTCTCATGCAACATAGCTTTACTGCTATAAATTCCAATGAATAACTAAATCAGGTACTCCAAACTACCCTTTTATCTCAATAAAAAAAATACCAATGTAATTAAGGTGACCAAGAAGAGGCCTACCAAATAGAACCCACATCATCTTATTCACAAGATCTGTACACATGAAACATCTCATAGGAGAAAAACATGATCAGTGCTTCAACTTTTAATAACTGAAAAAATAGATTCAACCCCACATTAGTATCATGTAGAACAAATGTAACCAGGTATAACATGTAGATTACCATGACTCAAACACTAGAATCAACTCTAGATCTTATTTGCCAAATAAATCCACATAGGAGAAACCATAGATCATAAGAACCCAACAAGTAGCCTTGCAAATCTGAAATTGTTTCCATCTAGAAAGTATCTGAACACAATTTTCCACAGATCTACAAACCACAGATTTTGATTAATATGTAAAACCTGCAAAACCATATCTCTATAAATCTGAAACCACTTACACATCCAAACATTCACACCAATGAACATCATCAAATATGTCATCTGAAATAATGGAATATCACATATCTACAAACCCACAATCTTTTGAAACAGGAAAAATGTGAAATCCTACATTTTCAAAATAGCATGAATATGAGAAAGGAGAAACCAGGTTGTTCAGGAGTGTCCATATCATAAAAAATACCAACTCCACAACCTCCATACAACCAGTGATAAATCATCCAGTGCTTTCATGTAACTATGGACTGAAACCATGAACCCAACGTAAGCACTCCAAACTATAGTCCAAGAAATGAGTGTTTTTCCATATGATTAAGGTACCAGAAGTAACCATTCAACATAAACACCCTTTCACTACACATGACCACAAGGTAAAGGAATAAAACCACCAAACAAGAGAGTATACACATATTGTCAAAATGGAGCTCCAAATCACTACCACAAGATCAAATCCATAAAGATCCATAACCTTGAGACTCAAGAGCCCAACAAAGATTCTTTTGACAATATCCATCTGAGAGTTAAATACCATGGCTTCCAAACTCATAGATCTGCAAAACAATGTTAACACATAGAACTTCCCATGCAACCAAAATTCCTTCAATACTTCAGAAAAAAACATCCCTCTCTCACTACAACCAATGGCTCTGATACCACATGTTGGAAAAAGGGACAGAGAACAAGGTAAAGTTGCAGCTATGTAGCTTTAAAATGTTTTCAAATATGAAATTAATAGCATGTGTAAATCTAAACATTACTTTCAATTTAGATGTTAGAGTATTTCTCCAATTTAATCAATGTAGTAGAAGAAAATAGCTTGCAAGAAGACAAGTATTTACGTGGAGAAACCCCTAAGGGAAAAAACTCCACACTAAAGGTGTTCATGCTTATATTAAATCTCTTGTGAAAGATTACATTCAATACTGAAATCATTTGATTCCTTGATGCACTTCAAAAGCTTCTTCAATGTTCAAACCTGTAAAAACTTCAAAAAGCTTCTTGCTTTTTTTCTTCTAAGTCTTTTACAATCAACTCTCTGGAAAATGTATGGGGTTTTTGTAATTAATACAAAAGCTTCTTAATTGGAAAGTTTGAAACTCAAATTACAATCAATTGTAATTGATAACATGAGAACAAATCCTCATGCAAAACCCAAGCGCTCTAAATAGAGAAGACTGAAGTCAAACAAAGTCAAGCTTCATGTTAACTGCATGTCTTGGATGTGGGCACCTAAGTTTACCCAAGTAAACTTAGCCAACATCAAATACATTTCCAAATAAAAGCAACATCTGAAAGTCCCAAGACTGGGCGTCCAAGTTTGCCCAATCTCTTTCAGTCAACTGAAGTGATCAACACACACCAATCTCATGCAAACAACATGCAAGATTGATGTCCCCAATGTTATTCTGAATTACTATGTTCTGTACATGCAAGTGATATGCGAACACCTAATTCAACATGCAACTGATACCCATTATCTGAAACACTAAGATGTACCATCCTGCAAGTTTATGGAGTTGGAGTGTTCTGCAAGCAACCTCTCAAAACTGACATGCGACAACATGCAAGATCATATAACTGATATACAACAACATGCAAGCACATGCAAGTCCATAGGAGCAACATGCAACAACATGCAAGCACATGCAAGTCCATAGGATCAATATGCAACAACATGCAAGCACATGCAAGTCCATAGAAGCAAAATGCAACAACATGCAAGTCCATGCAAGTAACATGCAACAACATGCAAGTTCATCTAAGTGACATGCAACAACATGCAAGTCCATATAAGTAGCATGCAACAATATGTAAGTCCATGCAAGTAACATGCAACAACATGCAAGTTCATATAAGTGACATGCAACAACATGCAACAACATGCAAATATATGCAACATGCAACTCTAACTTCACTGTTAACTACCACATCATATTCATGCAAATATCATGTGCCTCTGAATCCACTGTTAATTGCTATATCATGTTCATGCAAACATCATGCATCTCTAACTCCTCTGTTAACTACTATATCATGTTCATGCAAAGTGTATCAACAATATCCATTCATATACATAAAAAAACAAACTTCAAGTCTAAATATAAGACACCTCCAAAAGTGGGCGCCCAACTTAACTCCCACTCACTAGGAGTTGTCAAACTCTCAAAATAGACTTCAAGGAGTTGTCAACAAGTCTTCATGGACCTCACTCGAAAAGTGGACGCCCAAGTTTGACCCTATCAATTAGGAGTTGATTACAATAAGTCAAGTGATATAATTAAATAATAATTAATCTCTCAAAGTCCTTATGTGTTGGGGAACACATTCCAATAAATTTAGAGACACATGAATTGGTTAGGATTGCAAGTTAATGGCAACTTATCCCAACATCTTGAACCCTATATCCTTCATTTTGTTGGAGTATAGCTTTTTCTTTCACCTTGAAACTACTCATAACTTTTTCTTCTCCAAAAATACATAGATTTCATGCTTAATATTATTTCCTAAATAAATCTGATGTGATTCTAGCTTAAATTAATGGACTATAGAAATTATCTCTTGGATAAATCTAGCAATGATTCTGGCATAAATTTAGGTATTGTAGATGGGTGAATTCATGGCACAAATTAAGGGACTATAGATAGGTAAATTCAAGGAACAAATTAAATGATTGTAGATAGGTAATTTCAAGACAAAAATTAAAGGACTGCTATCAATTGGATTATTAAAACTAACAAGATATTTTTGTTGGTGTGGATTTCTAGTTTTCTCAAATGCTCATATGCATTGAACACTTTAGGTAGATAAAGAAAACATAAGCTCGTGGTCATGAAACTTGAATTAATTGTTCCAATGACTAGCCATAATGATAAATATTAGACAATGTCATCCATGTAGCATCTCAGTGGACTTGTCCTTCCATTTCACCAAATATTCTTTGTACTCTTTGCCTCTTGTACTCTTTTAACACCTTGTATGGTCCTATTTTATTCCATTTGAGATTATATTAGGTCACTTTTGGAAACCTCTCCATCCTCAAATATGTGAGAACCAAGTCACCTACCTAAAATTCTACTTCCCTTCTCTTCAAATTAGTGTATTGCTTATATTTGGTGATACTTTATTTTAGTTGTCTTGAACTTGATGGTGCACTTCTTTTATGTATTCTACAAAATCTTCCACTTTAGCACTACACATGTTCATATCCACTATGTCCCACAACTTAGTTACACCTCTTTGAAAGGAAGCAAGGTATATGGAAATACTTCCCACACTAAACTTCTAAGGAGAGTGTTGTGCAAATTTCAATCTTTAAACAATTACATAAAGTAGAAACACATAAACATAAAATAAACAATATAGCATAACATAGGTGTATGTGGGGAAAACCCTTTCAAGAGAAAAAACCTCACACTCCAAAATAGCTCAATGTATTATTCAGTAAATAACACAGTTCAATACAATTGTAGAGAAATCCTTCACAAGAGTATCACCAACTAGAGATCTAGAGGATTTCCAACAGCATAACAATACCTACAAAACATGGTATCAAACTTCCATCTCAAATATCCAATAAATAGGAGATACAATACATGAAACCATCAAATGGTAATTAGAAAATCATGAGCTAAAACCACCCAAAATAGTGGCGCTCAAATTCTTAGCTAGAAATTAAACACCCAAATTCCAAGATGAGTCCACAAGCTAAAAATAGCATATTCCTTCCAACTATCATAACCTTGTTATAATCCACTCACCAAATTGGGTGTTCCATTTTGGCTTCATTATTTCCATCCAAAGATGCCTTATGATGTGTTGGTCAACAACTATAACTCCCTATTACAACTCTTTTATGTGTTGATGTCTTTACATTTCCAATGCAAGAGGCCCAACTTCCAAAGGTCATAAATTTTGATCTGAGAGGCTAATTGGGCCCCTTTTTTCTTGGCCAAAAACCAGATCTATAGCCCAAAAATTAAGTTTTTCTATTTTTCAACTTGAAAATCACATTGTTAGTAATCTTAACATTAGGTGCAAGGTTGAGACACCTTTTCTAACATTCTCCCACTTGTCTAACACCTTGCAAGAGAAGAAGGGAAACTTACCGACACTAAAACTAATTGCTAGGGATCTAGAGGCCCATAGACTCACTACTCCATCTAAACTTATTTGTGATCATTGGCTTTGTCAATGAATATTCAATATTCATCAAAGTATCAACATTCTCTAGCATCACCCTTCCGTCCTCTACCATATCACAAACCAAATGGTACTAGACATCAATGTGCTTCATCCTCGCATGAAAGGTCAAGTTCTTTACCAAATATATGGAACTTTGATTGTCACAATGAATGTAATGGCTCCTATGTATAGCCCAACATCTGAACACAATCTCTTAAGCTAGATGGCTTCCTTACAAGAATGAGTAGCTACCATGTAATCTACTTCTTTAATGGACAAAGTGACCACAACTTTTCACATACTCATCCAACTAATTGCACCACCAAACATAGTAAAAATATATCCACTGGTGGATCTTCTACTGTTAATATCACCAACCCAATCAAAATTCACATATCCATGAATACACTCTAAATGTCAAGTCCTTGTAGGATAACCATGATAACAAATGGAATACTCAGAAGTACCCTGCAAATATCTAAAGACCCTCTTCATTGCATCCCAATGTACTCGTCCAGGATTAGCCATAAAATGATTAAGGACTCCCACTACTTGGGTAATATCTGGTCTTGTACAGACCATGGCATACATCAAACTTCCAACAATACTAGCATAAGGTACGCTACTCATATCCTCCATCTCACTAGCAGACTCTAAACAATCCTCAACTGATAACTTTGTCCCTATCATAACAACAACACACAATGGCCTACAAGTTGACATGTTGAAGCTCTCCAACATTGAGTTCATATACTTACTGTAGCCCAACCAAAGTTTTCTATTTTCTCTATCTCTTTTGATCTCCATCCCCAATATGTACCTAGTTGCCCCTATGTCTTTCATCTCAAACTGTGCTGAAAACTGGACTTCAATTCACAAATCAAACCCTCCCCATTATCAAAAAATAATATATCATCAACATATAATGTAATAATGAGAATATGATCACCATCCATCTTATAATAGATGCAATGATCTGATTTGGATCTCATAAATATGAAACTTAACACAAAGGAACCAAACTTTTGGTACCACATCCTAGGAGATTGCTTAAGACCATACAAATATTTCTTCAACTTACAAACCAAGTGTTATTTACCTTTCTCAATTTAGTGCTCTAGCATGTCCTATAAATCTCTTCCTCCATATCATCATGAAGGAAATTTGTCTTCACATCCATTTGCTCAGCCTCAAGATCATACGTTGCAACAAGTGATAATAGAAATTGAATGGATGTCAACTTAGAAATTAGGGAGAAAAGCTCAATCTAATCAATTCCCTCAACCTGGGAATAACCCTTTACAACCAATCTTGCCTTATATTTCTCAACACTTCCATCCGAACTAATTTTCTTCTTGAACACCCATTTACATCTAATGGGTTTACGCCCATCAAATAAAGGTACTAGATCTCATGTATCATTTTTATTTAACGTATCTATCTCTTCTTCCATGGCCACTTTCCATGAATCTACATCATTCATACCAATAGCCTCCTTTATAGTCATAGGCTTATAAATGTTAGTAATCAAAGAAAAAATACATCTCCTATCATGAGGAGTATACCTTTCTAGCTACTATATTTTCCAAATGGACCTCCTTAATGACTGAGCTCTACCTTTCTTCTTCAAAACTCTCTAAACTCTCTGAGCTCTTCTCCTCTTCAAGCCCTTCATAGGCTTTTGGTTCAACCTGCTTAGTCTTTGGGGTTAGTTGAACCACATCTTTCTTTCCATCCTTCTCTAGCTACAATATTGTGGAAGAAGGATTGACTTCTCTAAAGATAACACTTCTACTATATAAAATTATTTCAGGCATAGGATCCCAAAGCTGGTACCCTTTCACACCAACACCATAGCTAATGAAGATACATTTTATAGCCTTGTTCTCTAACTTTGACCGTTTCTCCCTAGGCACATGTGCATATGCCTCACAACCAAAGACTCAAAGATGTATCAATGAGGGATTTTTTCCCGACCACACCTCCATAGATGTCTTATTAAAAAGAGATGATGTAGGAGACCTATTAACTAGGTAACAAGTTGTGGCAACTACTTCTACCCAAAACCTTTGTTCTAGAGGCTTGCCCTACTAAGCATACTCCTAGCCCTTTTCATCAATGTCTTGTTCATTCTTTCTACAACTCCATTTTGTAGAGGGGTATATGGATTTGTTGTGTGCCTTTCTATTTTATGATCTTTACAAAACCTATCAAAATTTGTCGAACAAAACTTACCTCCATTATCAGTCCTCAAACACTTAATCTTTTTACCAGTCCGATTTTCCATAAGAGCCTTAAACTCTTTAAATCAAATAAAGACTTTAGATTTACTTCTAAGGAAATATACCCATGTCCTTCTACTATAGTCATCAATGAAAGATGCATAATAAATAAATTTTGAAATTGAAGGAACACTAAAAAGACCAAAAACATCAGAATGTATCACGTCCAATATCCCAGAAGATTTATGAGAACTAGAGTAAAACTGAATGCAGTTTTGTTTTCCATAAACACAATGTTCACAAAAACCAAACTCAAGATTACAATCATTCAACCCATCAATAAAGTTTTTATTTTTTATGGTTTGAAGACCCTTCTCACCTACGTGATCCATCCGTTGGTTCCATAAACTTATTTCTTTGTTGGAAGTTTTATCTCCAAAGAATGAGTACCCTTAGGTACCCATAAAGCATGACCATTGGAAGTAGATGCAACACACCTCTTTGCTTCTAGTTCCAATGGTGAAGGTGAAGATTCTACAAATCTCTTCACTACAGGAACAAAATAACTATTACACTAAACCATGCATGCATCTAGCAAAAATAGAGTGTCAATCCAGATGCCTTTAGCATGCACCATAGCTCCTCTAACCATATTACACCCTCCACTCAAGAAAACAACCTGCACAATTGCATCATTAAGTTTACTTACATAAAGTAAGTTCCATGCCAAACCAAGCATATGGAATACACCATTGATCCTCTTCACTTGTCCATTCAGGAATCAAATCAGGACTCTTCGATGACCAACAACCTTTAGATGAGAATCATCTCTAAGGTACACCTTCCCACCATCATATTCTTCATATTTTGTAAATCAACCCAATGTGAGGTCACATGGAAAGAGGCACCAGAGTCTATCAACCATGCACCTTCCAATGCATGAGTAGCCAAGGTGGCAATGAAAGTATCACCATCATCATGGGAGGATCTCTTAAACTCACCATCAGAGTCAACCTTACTTTTCTTCTTTTTTGACCTCTTGCAATCTCTTCTAAGGTGTCTATCTTTTCCATAGTTCCAACATTTCACCTTGAACTTACCAAGAGATTTGGATCTCCCTCAAGATTTAGATCTAGACTTATCTTGCCTCTTGTCCTTATTCTTTCCTTTTTCTTTAGATCTTCCATGAACCACTAGGGCCTCCTTGGTTGACTCAGAAGTTTTCCTTCTCATTTCTTTATAAAGTAAATATGCAAACACTTCATCCATCTTAAGCTTGGTGGTAGTGCTCCCAATGGCCATAACTAGGTGGTCTCATGAATTTTCCAAAGAGCACAACAAAGTCATACAATGATCCTCCTCCTCCATCTTCACTCCCATGGTGCTCAACTGGGCAACTAACATATTGAAGGCATTCAAATGATTGACTATAGATCCACCATCTTCCATTCTAAGAGAGTACAACTTTTTTCTCAAGAATAACTTATTTACTAGGGATTTATGTTGATAAATTTCTCTAAGATTTTTCCAAAGATTTGTTGTAGAAGTCTCCTCATGAACATTTAACAAAAATAAATCTTCCAAACAGAGTCTTGCAAGACCCTTTGCCTTTCTATCCATTAAGTCCTAGTCTTATTGGTACCAAATATTGCAGCCCATAGATCTCTATCCATGAGCATATCCTCCATTTTGAGTTTCCACAACTCAAAGTTTATGCTTTAGAACTTATCCATCTTTGTCCTTGATGTGCTTTCCATCTCTTCCTATAATAAGATAAAAACCCTCTCTGTGCAAGCTCCCACTGAAACGAAGATTAGTACAAACATTATTGTATTTGACTACAAATTATGACGAATGTTTGGTGACATATCAACAAAATATTGTTGACTTACCGATGCAACACTGATGTAAATTTCATCGCTAAATTTTTGTCGCTTTAACGACCAATTTTTTTACATAGAAACCTCGACCCCGCATCGTTGGTCAATGCCATGGACAATGTTGGTGGTGTCTGTCGCAAAATAGACATAACTTCATCCATCTATCGATGCAAAAAATCACAAAACGTTGCAGAACGCCCATTTGAAATCGACGAAAAAATAACAAACGTTCGTCCATTTTTTGACAAGGTGGAGCAAACCACGACCTAGCATCGTCGGTCAGCGCCACGAAAAATGTTGGCAGTGTCCGTTGCAAAATTGACGTAACTTCGCCCATCTATCGATGTAGAAAATCACAAAACATTACAGAATGCCCATTTGAAATTGTCGAAAAAACACCAAACGTTCATCCATTTTCGGATGAGGTGGAGCAAACCGTCATTGTCATTACGACGAAAACTATGTCGCATGTATAGCAACCTCGTCGCAATTTTTTGTGGTTCATCGGGCTATGTTCGTCAAAATTGTGAGGAAACCCTGTAGTTTTTTTTTTTTTAAATATTCAATCAAACATCTTTTACTTTCACCGACGGTACCTTATTTTATCCACTATGTCGACGTAACTTGAGATATGTTCTCTCGACTAAATGTTATCGGTGTAAGATGTGTCGTCGATTGGTCCATTTTATGTTGTTCTGATATCAATGTGTTCCTCCGATGAAATATATCAGTGTACCTCATGTCGAAATCCTGAGTGAGCCTATCTTTTACTTTCTTGAATAACCCATAGGTAGAACAAAAAGAATGTGTCCCCGATACAAGCCTTTTATCTTCATAGGAGTAGTATATGAGCCTTTTATTTTCTGCGCTACATGAGTTATGCCGATATGCATTTCCTGTGGTGCTACATTCTCTATTTGTTCCTTTTTAATCAAAATATACAGCCTAATTTCTTCTACCAATCGGTATGAATGCAATGTGCTTATGTAAATATTGTACAATGTGCTTCCTCGTTCACGTAGGCCATTCCTGCAATGTTTTTATCGGTGAAGCTTGCTAGTTGTTGTGCCATAGATACTACTTGGCCGATATGTTATATCTCTTCAATTTGAAATGTGTGAACAATGGGTCTTGGATACATATAGTGAGTAAATAGCTTATAAGAACAATGGTAGAAGACCCAGCAATGAAGACTTGGGCAAAAACTACCATAGAAATTGTTGGATATGTCTCACATGACCTGCAATAATGCAAGTCCCAAAGCATATGGGCATAGTGTTGAAAACCCACACATGGAAACTAGGGACCCAAATTTGTGTCTTAAGGTTGTGGAATCCCTACAAAAACCCTCATTAACCAATCAAAAAGTAAACAATTGTCTACTAATTTGAAAGGATTAATCACAAAATCGGTTTTCATAGTTGGGACAGGTGTGAATGAAAAAATGGAAGACTTATGGTAAAATTTCAAATATGTGAAGATCTCCTTGGGAAAAAATCTAATAGTCACCTTCTTCTCTCATAGTGGAATAAAGTAAAATATGTTCTTAACATTTTACAGCAAAAGTTAGTGTAAAGACAACATACAAGTATGTTGATGCCATCATTGAACTACACACCAAGCTCATGAATCAAAACAAGTATTGTTCCCACAAAGTATGAAGCCCACCTGATTACAATTGAGTTCAAATAGAAATTAAATCCACAACTAATGATTTCCAAATAGTACATTCTATTTTTGGTCAGTTGTGTGTGTGAGAGAGTGAGAAAGTGAGTGTGTGTGTGTGTGCGAGAGAGAGAGAGGTCACTTTTGTGATGGATCTCTAGCAAATATGTGCGTGCTTTCTCATATGATACTTGGGCGAATAAAAATACCAGTTAAACCCAAACCAAAAACCAAACCAGCAACCTATAATACATAATTGTATTAATTCTATCCAATGAAATTATTTTATCATCAGTGCATGAAGCACATGACAGGTGATTACTAGGAGCAATCCATCCACTCACTTATTCCATTGGTCACTAAATAAGAGAATCATCTATAAAATTGCTACCCAGATTGATAGGTGCCCCTCATATGGATCAAATGGCATGTAAGCAACTAGAGATGATTATTGGGAGCAACTGCAGAATCAATAACCTACCAAACAATGGCATGACATCATCACTAACTACTCATCACATAGTGAATTGTGGATGATTTTAGCATTAACCACATAATTACAATATCTGTATGTTTAATGATTTAATACCAACTGTGTTACAGGGCTCTCTCCTAGACCCCTCATACCTAGACCTAGTTTGAACCACATACCAGTCTCAAGCCAATTCTTGTGCTGAAATGGCTGGGCTCTTCTCTTTTGTTTCTGCACTACATGAGTACATCCCAAGTTTGTCTAAACCAAACTCGTATATCCCCAGACGCGGGATCCATCTATGGATAGCTTCCCCTGCAAAAGCTGTCATCCAGGGTAACATATGAGATGTGTTAAAAAGTAAAATAAGTACAAAGGGTAACATATTGAAGCAAAGAGAACTAATGAAAATCGCATAAGCTTAAAAGTGCAGCATAATGAAATATTGAAAAGTGCATTACCTTATTGAGCTTCTCTTTGTTTCGAGAATAGTTTAATATTCTCTACTTAATAGGGCCAACCACGTGACGGTGGAAGCTCATTTGGCCCCTCCCCCCCCCCCCTCACATCACTCTCAATTCCCCATACCCAATCATATAACATTAATCATTCATTCATCCATTAATAACATATAACATTCATTCATTAACATATAACATTCATTCTTTCAGTTTTTACATATTATCAAAAATATGGTTGTCAAAAATATCAGTTTTTAATATTCATTAACATATTATCAAAAATATGGTTGTCATAATATGATTACAATCACTTTTTTTTTCTTTTTTGCAGCTAAAAAAAGAAGAAGTGGAGTATCATTTTCTAAATCATCTATCCCCCCTTCAGTTGTTCTGCCCTCTACTCGTGATCTTAATGTATGCCTAGTCGTGTACTCACGATGTGGAGGCCGCTGCAAGGGGAGGTCTGCTGCAATAACAAAGAAATGTTAAATTGATATGTTTTATTATTATTGTTACAAGTATTTCATTAATTAAAAGAACATTAGAATGGTGCTCTTTACCTGATGGGGCCACATCATGTTCCTGATCTTGTCTTATAGCCTCATGCACAACATGCTGAACACCCTCTAAATACTCTGGAGTTGAAACACGAAAGGTTACATTAATTAATACACCAATTGCAATTAAATATGTTTAAAAGAACATTATAGTGGTCCTCTTTACCTGATGGGGCCACATCATGTTCTTGATCTTGTATAGCCTGATCATGCTCAACATGTTGATCACGCTCTACATGCTCTAAAGTTGAAACACGAAAGGTTACATTAATTAATACACCAATTGCAATTAAAGATGTTTAATTGTATTAATCCATACTGTGTTTTGTATAGCACATGAATACATCCAGTATCAGGATGCACACCATGACCTTCATCTGCAGACTGTGCTCCACCCTCACCAGGCTGCATTCCAATGTCATGTGCAATATTATCATTGCTTGCCTATTTAAAACAAATAGGCACATAATTACTTTATGGTGGAAATTAATATTGAATAGATTGCACAAATATTCAATTTTAAATAAACTTCATTGAGTTTATTTACCTGCATGTCGGATGCAGTGGAAGCTTGTGTTTGCCCAGTCAAGAGTCTTAGGCATTCAACCACAACTCCATAGCCTTGCTAGAAGGCAATCTTCAGGTCCTCTTCTGTGGGCACTCTGTTGAATTCAGAGCCCTGCATTTTGGCATAAGATCATGAATTTTGCTTCTATGGTGTGATAAAACCAAAATTGTTTGCAATTTATTATTTGGATGCAATATTTCATTTATTGATACTTACAATTCATGCGGCTAATTTCATATAACCACCAGAGCCAAGTTTGTGCTGCCTGTGTTTTTCTAGTCTTGCCTTTGTTGCCTTCGATGTGTCAGGCAACCTATGAAAAGTTTGAAATACGTTAGATTATGTAAAAAGAAAGAGTAATCAGTATATAATTACATTGTTGATAGTATCACATACCTTCCTTGGCCCGGTGGTGTCTTTCCTTTTTTCTTTTCAGCCTTCTCCTTTCCATCTGACACCAGGTCCTTCCACTCCCTCTCTGGAATCATGGGGGGATGCTCGTACTTTTTGTTCTTCTCTAAATGTGACCTATATTGGTCCCTCACATACTTTAGATAGGTACCAGCTTTCTTAAGGACCTTGGTTTGGTTGAATGTGTTATTACCGAACAGCACAACTAAACGGTTAATGAGCTCATCTTTTAAATCTTGATTTTGGGCATTCCACCGTGTACGTATGGTGGGCCCGAAGATCTCCAATGTAATATCATTTAGATGTTTATAAAAAACATCATTTCCCGCAAAATGATTATGGGATCATTAGTCTAAAAAGAGTGATCAATAAGTAAATTTCAATTGGATTATATATAATAATAATTAAAACATTTTAAAGTACCTGGGACCTTCTCTATCTTTATGGGAATGAAATCCTCGGTCACCACAAATGTGACCGGCAATGTTCCCGTACTAGTAATACGGGAAGATCCAGGAAATGTTGCTAAAACATCACCAGTACTAGTGGCCTCTGCATCCCCAGGTACATGTCCTGATGCATGTTATGGCATGTGTTCGCTGCCAGAGGGTGCACTACCCAATGCCTGCATGCTATGTGTTGCCGACATTTCAGTCGACAATATAGGCATGGATGATGGGGTCAGATGATGTGATGTAAGCGCAGGAAGATCAGGATCGACACTTGTACCAAACCCTACTCCCTGGGTAGCACCTGTAGTGCCCTGATCATGGCCAGTAGCATCATGAGAACACAAAAAATTTTGTAAAAACAAGACATATTTTAGTTCATGACATAAAAGAGTAAAAAATATAAAACCATGAATGAACTTATGTTATAATTAAAGATCTCATGACAGCTTACTTGCAAGTTCCATGCTCTCTCAGTCAATATTTTAACCCTTTCTCTTATCTCATCTGTTTGAGGCACTATGAATAACAACTAAATATTTCTTCATTGTATTTTTTTGGGTCTTCCTTATCATATCCAAAGAGTTTGCGGAATATGTGATGTCATCATCACATAATAGTGACTGCATCTCCCTATGGATGCTCTCCTCTACTGCTGGTACCTTTCCCCGATCATTCGACTGCGACAAGAATATTAAAAATATTATCGAAATTAACCCAATAAACTTATGAAAAAATAATAATAATAAAACATTTTTCTCGTATCTAATTTGTACAAGTACAATGAGGTAAACATGTCAGGTAGAAGCACCTGAAGATGCATTGTGATCTGTGCTCTAGGCCAGAGCCTTCCCCCTACAATCAATGTCCCGCTGTGACAAATTAAATATAAAAAATAATTACTGAAATGAAACCAATAGACTTACGAAAAAAAACATAATAATAAAATGGTATATTGGAGTCATTAATTAGAGGTTGGGTAAAATGGTATATAGTATGTACCACCCCCATAGTAACTGTGTGTGTATCTATGCGATTCAAATTGTAATCGATTAGCAACTCTTCCCCTGCAGTTATTGATTTTATCACACATACGAATACACAGTTTCCCTCGCGTGCCTCAAATATGCAATTGGGTTTCTTATTTGTTGACCTAGGTCATGTACTATTTATAAACCCTGCAATATTCCATGCTATGTTTATCCTTCCGTCAATATACATAGCCACTCCTTTATTTTGATCCTTATCTTTTAGTTGTATATAATTTGCTGACAGTGCATATCTACGCATACTTCGTGTATATCGAACTAGCTGCATCCAATCTTTGTAACTATAACAGGGTCCGACATACTATATCAATTCAGTAACTTTGTCATAACAGACCTTTATGCCATCCATGCAAAATAGGCCCAAACCATGTAATGACGATGGTGTTATGCGATGTATCCTCTTGTAGACACAAAAATCAATGTTTTTTGGAGGAAGTTCCTTGGGTACCCATTGTTTGCGTAGATGTTTGTACCTCAAGGGCACCTCGATGTTGCCTATGCTCTCATCATCATAAGAACAGGACCCCCCTTTAGAAAGAAAAAATTCCATGCGTTTACAGAATTTTCTTCTAATCTTTTGACCTCTAGTTGATCTCCCTCTTTTAGACCTACTACATGTCTCGCTTTCCTCTTCTCTTCCTGAATTTCCCTCGCTCGAGGAAGATAGATCTGACAAATACCTATTTGGTGGTACCTGCACTCATAAGGATGTTGGATGAAGTTCTTTCATGGTGATGTGATCCCAAGATATGGGGTTGGAGGATTAAAAACCAAGGTTGTCACTACTAGTCAAATGCATGTGGAGGTAACAATAGTTTGTAGGCATGGGAATGGTCTGTAGGGTCACCAACCTTGTGTTTTGAAGCCATTTCCAGACATTGTATGAAATTGTACAGCCTTGAAGGCATGGTAGAATAGTTGGATATGGTAATAATCTCAATCACCTTCCTGTTACATCAAAGTTCATGCACTTTAGTTAAGATTTGTGTGAGTTATTGTGGATTTACTTCAGACTACTAAAACCCTCAGTTAGGGTAAGAAGAGACACAAATAATTATGTTTCTCCTTTATTAATTGGTGGAATCTTCTGGTTTCTTGTGAGATTATCCTACTATGAATGTTCTTTCATGTTTCAATGGATTTAGGGCAAAATCATAAAGATAAGATGTGAGGGTATGAAGTTTCTTAACTGAAAAACTGTGTACAGTCTGTGAACAGAGTAATTATGAAGGTTAAGCCCTTAGGGTTTTGTGAAAATACTTTGTAAATGGACTTTGATGCTTTGAAGAGCATATACCAGTCAAACTAAACATGTCCCAAGCACTGGACAAGTGTACTTTAGTCAGAAGTTAGTAAAGCAACAAACCCTTATGCAAATCAGGCCTAATTAGGCCTAAATCTATCTGAGACAACAATATTTGAAGGTTGTGTTGTAAAAGTTTTGATACCCGTTTTGAATATGTTTTAGATCTACAAGGAGGGCATTGAAAAGTGTGGATAGACTTGTGTAATAGTGCTTAGATTGTGAATGAAGCCCTGACAAATAGGTTGGCAGACCTACAAGCATTGCAAATAGGGTATGAAGGAACCAGTGACAGTAAGAACTTTAAGGGCTTTTGATGATTAAGTGTGAGTTCTTGGTTGTTTTGGTTAAGCGATTATCAAGGTATAATTTTATCTCATTTGATATAAGGTTTGGTGTAAGCATGAAGTTTAAAAGTCCATTTCTTTGACTGATCTGTCTAACAATAGCCTTGTTTTGGAGACTAAAATGAAAGTACAATATATGATTTTGTTAAATTGTCAAGAATAAAGGATGGGAGATGGTTTACATTTGTTTGAAGTGAAATGGAATGGAAATTGTGTGGTCTATATTAGCCTAAATACTATTTTGGGTTAGATTACTTTATGTTGAGTTGAAATTGTGAAGTTTAGGATAGTCATAAAGAGAGTTAATGGTAAAATGAAAGGGCAGACTGGGTAATTGTTTGTTTTGATCAAGATGAAGTTGACTAAGGTGTTTGAAGGTTTGGTAATGGTTTGGAACTCTAAAGCAAAAGTTGCGTGTTTGTGTTGAGTTTTGTGAAGGGAAATATAGTTGAATAAGTGTGTCAAAAGAAGGAAAGTTCAAGATTGTTTGTGACTTGTCAAATGAGATTGTGTGAGTTTGTTTCCTTCCTCTGACTCTGCATCATGAACTTGTATATGTTCTCTTATGGACAGGCACTAGGCATTTTTCATTGCACTCACGGACCATGTATTATTTTCAGTCCCTTTTATCATTTGTGGACCTCAATATGTAAATTTATTTCATCAAAGTTTAGAAATTTGAACCCTAGTGAACTTCGTGTGCTGTTATGTGACAGGAATTCCTTTCAATCTTATAGTAGAAAAAATATGCCAGGATAGATACAAAAACTACAGATCGCAGGCCAAAAATGGCCACCCAACTAATTGAACATCTCAAAGCTTGGTTGTTCAAACTAACCAGACACCAATACTAGGTAGTACTTGGGTTTGTCAATGGGACATTGGCTCGAATTGACCAAAATATAGCATGCAACACCCCGATGGGAACAAACAGAGTCTAAATCACTGTACTTGCAACAAGATTTCTAAATGTGGGGGAAAAATCACTTACAGTCATTGTCCCTTGGTCTATTTTCCCTTTCTGAGTGCCCTCACCTCTCGCTCTGGCTTTCCTCCTGCCAAATGGTTCCTAGTCTTCCTCCTCGACTCAATGGCCTTGTAGCACTCGTCCAGTGAAGTCTTGCAACTCTCCACTCAGGGGCTGGATGCAATGGTTCTTGGTTCAACTCTCCAGTTAGGGTCTCGGTGCAATATGCTATGTCGTGCTCCTGTGCGCACGCGGCTAAAATTCAAAATATATAGTTTATATATATGCTATGTCAACATATAGTTTATATACAAAATATATATGCTATGTCAACATATAGTTTATTTTATTTTCTACAAAATATAATTTTTGTATGGTAGCTTGTTGAGCTTATATAGTTGGTTTTCTCTTTCTTTATAATTTTTGATGATTTATTTCCTATGACACGATTGAATATTATCTACAGTCCTAGTGATTGTTAAAAAGGCTTATGATATGTGATGTTTAATCATGATGGATGTCTAAGAATCAGTGATTGAAATACTACTTGACTAAAGATTGAGCTATCTGATATTTTGTCATTTAAACATCATGGAAGAAATGCTTGCAATCAATGTCTTATTAATGTAGCCTACAAGGTTTCTTTTCCTAGTTTTTTTTGGTCCTATTCTTGTTATGACTTATTTTTTTCCATTGGTCTATTACAGTAATGGGGAGAATATCTAGTGAATCGATTATTTCAGTCTCTTTGATTCTTATCCTTGTGCATAATGAGTTTTCTTTTATCCTAGGAAGGACGAGATGCCTTTATATAGCATGACCTCATGTTTGAGTGTCGAAACCCTCCCATATCATCAACGCATATGTCTAGGCTAACCATGTCAAGTTTCACTCCATACAAGCACAAATTGAAAAAATTCAACATTGGCCCCATTCACATGTCACTATGCGGGGTCAACATGAGGAAACGCTAATTTTTTGGGAATGAAATAACCAAAGATATGATCAAATAATATCTAATCATAAATAGTCGTAGAGTAATTAGGATTTGATCATATGGAAATTTCTAGGAGAGCTACAATAGTTGTAACATCATGAATTAATTATGTAATGGCATAAAAATTAAAAACATCATGAATTAATTATGTAACCATTAAGTCAAATATAATTCTATCAAGAAATCAATATCAAATAGATAATATAATCGCATAACTCATACATTTCAATGTCATTGATCTTCTTCTTCATCCAACTCTTTGTCTGTATCATCCAATCCAGATTCGACATTGTAAGGATTGGTCATATCATCATCATCGTCATTGATATCAATTTCGATAATGTCATCATCCACACGGATATCTTCATGAACATTAACTCCTACATCATCATGATCTAGTTCCTCTTCTTCGACATCTTCGTCAGGCACATCATCAACTAACTATTGATCCTAATCATCATCTACATCATCTTCTAGTTCTTTGGTATCTTCTTCTTCCACCACATTATACTTTATCATCCTTCCTCTTGGATCATGTCTAACAACAAATGACCAACCGGTTTACCTGGAACCTCTGAGTAAAATACCTACTCACATTGGCTTGGAAGAACATAGGGCTCATTTCTAGCTCGCTCGATCAACCTTGTATTAACCATGGTAAATCCATTATCATGTTCAATAACAATTCTCTCGGGATCATTTTCATTCAATCGTAGCCTATACCATTGGATGACAAACATAACTAATTTGAAGGACTTAAAGTCACACTCAAGTATATCATCCAAAATCCCATAGTATCAATTTTTTGAGACTTCTGGAAGTATGTCACTTCTAGATGAAACATTAGTCACCTGAAAGACTGCAGTTATTCTAGAATCACAAGTTTTCTTCGTGTCATCCAACTTTTTTATTCGAAATTTACGACTATTACACCACATAGCCTTGTGGTGTTTCACCTGCAATATGTCAAACATGTAAAAATTATTGCATCGTCAGTTGATAAACATATTTATTCTTGGCCAAATGTATGCAAAGAAAAAAAACTCAACATATATATACATCAATATAATTGAAAATAATTAAATAATATGGGTGATTAATATATTTATATGTACCTATTTATCTCTTAAACCATATGCTAAATCAATTTCCCTTGGTGTAACATTGGAATCTCCATTACGATGAGCTTCTTTAACCAATGAAGCCACACCTTCCCATGTTAATGCATGACCGGATTGTTGACATCGTTCAATCCATACCATCATCCAATCAAGATTGTTTGTGACGTACAAATGCAGTGCATCCCACTCTCAACCAACTGTATCAAAAAAATTTGAAATTCACAAACGACGTATAATTAGTTAATTACCATAGTATACAACCTTAATTTATAATTGATGTACCTAAAAACCTAACATCCCATTACCAATGATCTTATTATCTTTCATTGTTGGATGAATTCAAATTAAAGGAGTATGCACAAAGAATGAATTATGACCCTGAAGGGTACATACACTCTTGTAAGAAAAAGCAAAACCTTAGTGGATACACCCATGTTCCTATACTAGGGGAAGACATGTTTAAGAACAAAGAAGACAAAGAAGCAGATGAGGTTATAGAAAATTTCATGAAGGTATTATACCCTAAATTACAAAATTTCAAAAGTATTATACCCTAAATTACAAAATTTGGTATTATGAGAGCCATCATTTGTGTGACAAGATCCATAGCATAGCCACCCATAACCATTAGTACCATCGCCCTAGTTACAACTGACCAAAATACCATTACATCCACTTTAGCAAGACTTTGAACCCTTCATACCGACCCAAAAAGCAGCAAGGATTTAGACTCGTGAAGCAAACAACTTACACAAGATTTGAAATCTTATGAGCTAAGGGTATATCAGCCTAGAATAGCCCCATCGTTGGAACCTTTCATTATGCTACACCGATGGTCCGATACAGACAAGATAGTATTATATCGATATGACAATGACCTATCAAAGTAACTTTTGAGTCATCCCACCGATAGATCGATGAAATTAAACACGGTGAACTTATCAGAATAACATGCAGATATCAGTGGAAACCGCATCATGGTCTCGCTGATAGGCCGAAAAAATTGGTAAAAGCAGATTGTATCACCGCAACATAAAGACTTCGGTGGAATAGACATCACACCTTCACCGATGAGCCTATGAACTCAAGTTAGCTAGAACATGTTGACTTCGGCGGATCTTATATACAAGTTCCCCCAATATGTCGATAAAAGCCCACAAGGACAATAAGCATCACTGAAACATATAAGGATTGGTGGAACCAAGGATAAAGTTTCACCGATGGCCCAAGATAACTGAAAAGCATTACCAATATGATAAGTATCGGTCGAGCTAGGGTATATCGGAGTAACTACATACAGAATCCCATTGATAGACCAAGAAAAGGAAATCCATCGATGGAAGAAGTGGGCATCGGTGAAATATAATGCAAAGTCACTATTGGAACTAAAAAATTCACATTTTTCATATGCTAAAGAATTCACTAATGTCCCTCATTTCCAAGACCAACCACTAAAATTTGCGTGACAAGATCCATATCAGAGTCCACACATAAAAGATCCCATGAACATACCTAGCTCTATGACCATAGCTCAATTCTGATACTAGTTCATCCATATCGGCAAGACCTCATGTAACTCACACCGAATAGTAAAATACATTTTTGGAAGAAAATATGATAATCGGTGAGAGATGAGAAATGTCTAAACAACCAAGATTTCATATGTTAAAAATTTCGGGGAGACATTTGGTATGTATCACCGATACATTCTCATCGGCATGAGTATAACAATCAGAGCGAAGTCCTGAAGTCACACCGAACCTTTAAGTCACACCAATCAATGACTTATCAGCATGAAGGCAAGCAATCTCTCCCCGATGCATAACGATAAGGCTATCGGCGTGACACATACAGTTGGAATGAAATCCTTAAGCTTCTTCGATCATAAAAGTCACCCTGACATAAGGAGAAAAAGGCTTTTCGGAAAGACTCTCCAATATGTTCCAATAAAGTTGAATGAAGGAAATAAGACCATCAGCAAGACATGACCCATCGGGAGACTCACATATTTTCTTACCGATGAAGATTATCATGTCGATAACGGCAAGCTAATCTCTATCCATCGGAGAAACACTCACCGATGCCAGGATGAATATTAATCCAACTTGACCAAATGTTGTCGGGATGAAAATTGAAATATCTTCCCGAAATAATGATAAAAGGTTAAAAACTGCTTTAGGGAGTCATCGATTGCAGGGTGAATATTAATCCAACTTGACCAAATGTTGTTGGGATGAAAATTGAAATATCTTCCTGAAATAACGATAAAAGGTTAAAAATTGCTTCAGGGAGACCAATGTACCCATGACAACCAATTAGATACATATGAATGAAAATGGCGCCAAGGCAATATGAAGGTTGGTAAAAGAATGAGATAGTCTCACCGATATGAATAAAAGAGCATCGTCCTGAAATTTTGAAAGTCGTGAACTCCCTGCATTCAATTCAAGTGGCAGCCATTAATGGCTGATTGAACATAAGAGGTATAAACTAGATTGAATTCAATTGAGATCAATACAAGGGTTGCAGACGGAGAAGAAGGAGTTCACCAGGAGCCAAGGAGATTGCACAGAGCGTATACAGGTAAGTCCTTGAACTCTCTCTGGAATAGTCAAGTTCTGATAGTCACCAAAATAGAAGGTTCCTCTAAAACAAAGAAGAGGCAACCAATTGAGAATAGCCAAACCAAGGGTTAAAAAAAGAAAATTGACATAGAAAGGGAGAGAAAACACCAGAGAGGAAATTGAACCAAGATCTTGTAGACTAGTTGCCTAGTTCAGGGCCGAAGGCCAAAAGAAATGCACAATTAAGAGCAAATGTGGAAAAACTCAAAGATAAATACAAATATGTAGAAAATGTATGGACTATTATTCGAGGATATGAGTTATTTATGTTCCACTATCACAGGAGACACAGGATGGAACCCGTCTACAACCCCTGGCAACTCAATTTGGGGAGATTGATAGTTACTGGTGCAGGGCACCTAGGAGCACCTTGGTTCCTAAAGTCATTTTGATTGCATTTTTTTTGAAAGTTGTGGTTTTGTTTGTAATAAGTCTTTAGCCATGATTATATGGTCCTTTTTGTGTGGTCAAGATGATTGAGGTGACCATATAAACCTCAATCATGCTTAGTCCATCTGGACCCCTGTTGAGCCACTTAGGCCTAGTAGGTCTAATGTTGGTTTTTGAGTTTGTTTGGGTGATTCTAGTGTTTTAACATGTTGTAGGAAGTAGGATGGTGGTTTTTATTCCTTTGGACAAGCACACCCAATCGCCATCCTTGTGAAAAGGCAAAAATACCATAGAGTAAAATGTTGCCAATAGTGTCAATGACACATTGGCCGGTTCCAAACCATTTTTTGGTGGTTGAATGTGGTTGAAGAAGTTAGACACCAACTGGGATCAGTTGAAACTCATTGTATTTCACTCCTGTATGGCAGAGAACATCTGGTACGGAGTTTTGGGGCATTGAAACCACAGAAAACAGTCAATTTTCTTGCTTTTCTACTGTGTACGGCCTGTACGGACTTGTCAGTTGTGCAAATGTTATTTTTCTAAAAGTGCTTGGAGTCAGGGTTCATATGAATTTGGTTTGAGGTCTTGAAGTGGTCGGGGTCATAAGATATTGAATTTTCTTTCAAGACTAGTCTAGAAACCCTGTTTTCTAAGGTTTGCAACATAAATCCGGCCCTAGAATGCATTCCCACCAGTGAAAATTCATAAAAACTAGTGAAATGCAAGCTAGGGATGTGTATTATAGGATTCCAAAAGCATTTGGCTGGGAGATGTTGTTTTCAAATTTTAAGATGATGCCCTAGGTCAAGTATTTCCTTGTATTTGACCAAATTCATGCTATTTGAGGTTGTAGATGACAGAATCTTGATAGGGTGACTAAATGAATGATGGTTTTGTGTTTTTTGGGTATGGTAGAGTCATTCCAAGTTCCTAGCCCTGATCTATGCACCCAATTTTGAGCACTTGCTTTGTAACCTAGCCCTAAATTGATCAATTAGGCCTAGAGACCTAATGAGTGTTCTGGATTGCTAGAGTAGAGTTGGAATAGGAGACTTGGGAGTTTGATAGGGTTCCATAGAGGGTATCTAAAACCATCATTTGTTTGCCTAGTCATTTGGGATTTTGTCAAGTTGTGTGAAGAAAACCTAGTTTGGAGGGCTAGTAGCCTTACTAGTCAAGGTATAGGTTGGAGAGTTTTGAGAAGTTGGTGATCAAACCAAGTGTTGGTAAGGTTTTTTCAGACCTACATGAAGGTGTAGACATAGCCTTGAGAGTTGGACAAGAGCCTAGGTAACAAATCCTTCATATACCCTGGAATGTGGCTTTGATTTTGTTGGATTGAAGAAGTGAAGTGGGTGAGTGGGCTAAGGAGAACAAACTTTCTTTGTGTTGTGCTTCCCTTGTGCCACTCTGCATCAGGTGGTATCAGAGCCATCAAAAGAGATGGGAGATAGAGAAGAAGAGGAGGAAGTCCCTTCAAGAGTGACCAATGCCGAATTGGCAAAGATAGTGAGAGAGCAAGCAGCCAAGAACAGAAGGATGGAGGCTGAGATAGAAAAGTTGAAGAAAGACAAAGACAAGAAGAAGAAGCCAAAGGTCATCTTGGATTCAGATGAAGAGGATCAAGATGAGAAAGAAGAAGTGCCTATGGAAGAGCCACAAGGAGGCATGTCAGAGAGACAATTCCTAGATGCACTTGGAAAGTTGAGTAGGAAGGACACTAAGGCAGACTTACCTATGTTTCTTGGTAAAATGAACCCAGAGGAGTGCCTTGATTGGATTGAGGCAATGGAGAACTATTTTGAATGTGAAGAAGTGGCAGAAAATCAGAAAGTGAGGATTGTCAAATCAAGAATGAAAGGGCCAACCTTGAGTTGGTGGAATTTTATTCAAAATGAGAGGATAGAAGATGATAGGAATCCTATCTCTACATGGAGGAAGATGGTACTTGAAATCAAGAAGCAATTTGTCCCTGAGGATTATGAAGTCAACTTGAACAAGAAGTTGCACAACTTGAGACAGAAGGACATGGACGTGAGCACCTACACAGAGGAGTTCCACAAGGTGACATTGAAAGCCAAGATGCCTGAGAATGAAAAACAGAAGCTTGCAAGGTATCTCAATGGCCTTAAGTTCTCCATTCAAGATGAACTAACTCTCTTTAACCTGGAGACAGTCCATAAGTGCTTTCCAATGGCACTGAGGATTGAGGATAAGTAGAGGAGAAAAGGTGATGCAAACAGTAGCAGTAGAGGCAGAGGAAATCAGAACTTTAGGGGCAGAGGCAGATTTCAAAACAGAGATTATTTCTCTAGACCCCAAGACAGTAGATCACAAGAAGGCAGCCAAGGGCAGGCTGATAAAAATAGTGCTAATCAGGGTCCGTTTAGAGGGAGAGGAAATGGTAGAGGTAGAAGTGGGGGTAGAGGTCCCAATGTGTTTATTGGAAGGTGTTTCTCTTGCAATCAGATTGGACATCAGTCCTTTAGATGCCGAGAGAAGATGGGAAACACTACTGCAAATCAGAAAGAAAGAAGAGTGCAACTCCTTCAAGAAGAGGACTGTCAAAGCACCACATCATACCAAACAGCCTCTTCCAAGTCTGCAGTACCTGAGAGTGGAGAATGCATCATGTTTAACAGATCACTCATCATGCCAGCCACCAAGGAGCAGCCCCAAAGAAACAACTTGTTCAGAACCACTTGCAAGGTGAAAGGAAAAGTTTGCAAGGTAATAGTAGATTCAGGTTCTTCTAAAAATTTGGCTTCTAATGAAATGGTGACTAAGTTAGGATTGGAAAGAATGCCTCATCCTAACCCCTATAGAGTCTTTGGATAACCAAGGAACAACAATTTGTGGTGAAAGAGCAATGTTGGGTTGAATTCAAGATAGGTGAATATCATGATAGGATTCTTTGTGAGATAGTGGATATGGATGCATGCCACCTTCTTCTTGGAAGGCCTTGGCAACATGACACAAGTGCCCAACATGATGGTAAGCAAAATGTGATTCATTTGTCCAAAAATGGTGAAAACTTCACAATGACTCCTTTGATTGATGATTGCAAAGAGAAGGTCATTTCTAGTTCAGTTATGTTGGTAGGTGAAAAAGAGTTTTTGCCTAACCTCAAGGAAGAGAAAGTGCCATGTTTTGCTGTAGTCATCAAGCCCAAGGATGTGAATCCTAAGAAGGTCAAAGTGTAGCAACCTCTTAGGAGGATTGGACCAAAGGAAGTGGAAGAACTATTGGAAAGGTTCCATGATGTGATAGCCGATGAGGGTAAGGATGCACTTCCACCAAAGAGGGAGATTAGTCATTGCATTGATCTCATCCCTGGATCCACCCTACCAAACCAAGCAGCCTACAAGTTGACTCCAGAGCAAAATGCTGAAGTGGCAAGACAAATCCAAGACTTGTTGGATAGAGGGCTTATCAGGAGGAGTATAAGTCCATGTGCAGTACCTGCAGTACTTGCACCCAAGAAGGAAGGAACATGGAGACTATGCACTGATTCTAGGGCCATCAACAAGATCACTATCAGGTATAGATTTCCAATGCCTAGAATAGAAGATTTAATGGATTGCTTGGGTAGGGCTAAATATTTTACCAAGATGGATCTAAAAATTGGTTACCACCAAATCAAGATAAGGGAGGGGGATGAGTGGAAAACCGCCTTCAAAACCAATGAAGGACTATTTGAATGGGTTGTCATGCCTTTTGGCTTATCAAATGCACCAAGCACCTTCATGAGATTGATGAATAAAGTGCTAAAATCTTTCCTTAACAAGTTTATTGTTGTGTATTTGGATGATATATTGGTTTTTAGTGACAGCAAGGAAGACCACATAAGGCATATCCATCAAGTGCTCAGGAGACTTCAAGAGGAGAAGTTGAGAATCAATCTTGACAAATGTGTCTTCCTACAAAAAGAGTTGATATTCTTGGGGTTTGTCATCTCTAAGGGCAGCCTAAAAATGGATCCAAGCAAAGTGGAAGCCATTCTTAATTGGCCAACACCTACAACAGCCTCGGAGGTAAGGAGTTTCCATGGTTTGTGTAGCTTTTATAGAAAGTTCATTAGAGGGTTTAGTGGTATTTGTGCTCCACTTGTTGACACTATAAAAGGAGGCAATAAATGTGTGTTTGTATGGATAAATGAGGCCAATCAAGCCTTTGAACTGTTAAAGAAAAAAATATCAGAAAAACCAGTCCTAGTGCTACCTAATTTTGACAAGGTCTTTGTGGTAGAGTGTGATGCAAGTAAGAGGGTTGTTGGGGGAGTCCTAAGTCAAGATGGGAGGCCTGTAGCCTTCTTTAGTGAGAAGTTAAATGAGGCAAAATAGAACTACTCCACCTATGATCTAGAGTTATATGCCATGGTTCAGTCATTGAGGAAATGGAGACACTACTTATTGCCAAAGGAATTTATAGTTTTTACTGATAACCATGCATTAAGTTTCTTGAACAGGCAGCAAAAGTTGAATCACAGACATGTCAAGTGGATGGAGTACATCCAAGCATGCACCTTCTCCATAAAACACGAAAAAGGAGTGGCCAATAAGGTAGCCGATGCCTTAAGTAGGAGGAATCTTGTTGTGCAGACTATACAGTTGGAAAGTACAGGTATTCATGCCATCAAAGATCAGTATGTAGCAGATGAATACTTCAAAGAGCCATACCTATCTTTCAAGGCCATGACAGGAAGGTATAACACTGATTTTTCTAATTTTTTTTTACAAGATGGATATCTTTTCAAGGGTAGCATGTTGTGTATCCCAAGAGGGTCTATTAGAGAGAATATAATCAGGGAAAAGCACTGTGGCAGCATGTTAGGCCACTTTGGTATTGATAAGACCCTAGAATTGGTTAGGAGGTACTATTTTTGGCCAAAATTGCCAACCAATGTAAGGAAGTTTGTTGAAATTGTCAAATTTGCCAAAAGCCAAGGGGCATACATCAAATGCAGGGTTATACACTCCTCTACCTATTCCTTCAAATCCTTGGGATTCCATAAGCATGGACTTTGTACTTGGTTTGCCTAGGACAAAGAATGGACATGACAACATTTTTGTGGTTGTAGATAGGTTCTCAAAAATGGCTCACTTCATTCCATGTAGAACCACACATGATGCCTCACACATAGCAGGTCTTTTCTTCAAGGAAATAGTCAGGTTACATGGTTTACCTTTGTCCATAATCTCAGACAAAGACCCCAAGTTCATAGGACACTTCTGGAGGACACTTTGGAAGAGACTAGGTACAAACTTGTCATTATCATCTGCCTATCACCCTCAATCTGATGGACAAACAGAGGTGATTAATAGGTCACTTGGCAACCTCCTAAGGTGCCTAACAAAGGAGTAGGGTGCTAGTTGGGATTCCATTTTGGCTCAGGCAGTGTTCTCATACAATGACACTGTCAATAGAAGCACCGGCTTGTCTCCTTTCCAAATTGTTTATGACACTCACCCAAGGGGTATTTTGGAACTTAGGGAGGTTAAAGGACTGGAAAACAACAGTGCCTTGGCTGAAGACTTCATTCAAGTCATGAAAGATGTCCATGAACAAGTACAACAGAAATTGCTGTCCACTTCTCAAAAGTACAAACAGTTTGCTGACAGGAAAAGAAGGGATTTGTAGTTCAAAGAAGGGGATTTGGTAATGGTCCATTTGAAGAAGGAGAGGCTCCCTACAGGTAAACATACCAAGCTTCTCATGAAGAAGATTGGGCCTTGTGAAGTGCTCAAGAAATGTGGAGAGAATGCATATAAAATTAGACTTCCTGATGGCATTGCCTTGTCTCCAATTTTTAATGTTTTAGACCTTTATCCCTATAAAGGATCTGATCCTCAGACTGATGTTGAAGAAGACCAAACTAATCTGACACTCCAATAACTGATTCCTTCATCTCCAAATCAGATTGAGTGCATTTTGGATAAGAGGATTGCAAAACAAACCAGGAGGCACACCTATCATGACTACTTGGTGAAGTGGCTAAACAAACCTCAGGAGGATGCTACTTGGATGAGCAGAGTAGACATTGAGAAGGCAGGTTTCACCTTTGACAACATTCCAACTCAAGAGACTTGAGTTCAGTTTGACAGTGGGTGTATGGTGCAGGGCACCTAGGAGCACCTTGGTTCCTAAAGTCATTTTGATTGCATTTTTTTTGAAAGTTGTGGTTTTGTTTGTAATAAGTCTTTAGCCATGATTATATGGTCCTTTTTGTGTGGTCAAGATGATTGAGGTGACCATATAAACCTCAATCATGCTTAGTCCATCTGGACCCCTGTTGAGCCACTTAGGCCTAGTAGGTCTAATGTTGGTTTTTGAGTTTGTTTGGGTGATTCTAGTGTTTTAACATGTTGTCGGAAGTAGGATGGTGGTTTTTATTCCTTTGGACAAGCACACCCAATCGCCATCCTTGTGAAAAGGCAAAAATACCATAGAGTAAAATGTTGCCAATAGTGTCAATGACACATTGGCCAATTCCAAACCATTTTTTGGTGGTTGAATGTGGTTGAAGAAGTTAGACACCGACTGGGATCGGTTGAAACTCATTGTATTTCACTCCTGTACGGCAGAGAACATCTGGTACGGAGTTTTGGGGCATTGAAACCACAGAAAATAGTCAATTTTCCTACTTTTTCTACTGTGTACGGCCTGTACGGACTTGTCATTTGTGTAAATGTTATTTTTCTGAAAGTGCTTGGAGTTAGGGTTCATATGAATCTGGTTTAAGGTCTTGAAGTGGTCGGGGTCATAAGATATTGAATTTTCTTTCAAGACTGGTCTAGAAACCCTATTTTCTAAGGTTTGCAACATAAATCCGGCCCTAGAATGCATTCCCACCGGTGAAAATTCATAAAAACTAGTGAAATGCAGGCTAGGGATGTGTATTATAGGATTCCAAAAGCATTTGGCTAGGAGATGTTGTTTTCAAATTTTAAGATGATGCCCTAGGTCAAGTATTTCCTTGTATTTGACCAAATTCATGCTATTTGAGGTTGTAGATGACAGAATCTTGATAGGGTGACTAAATGAATGATGGTTTTGTGTTGTTTGGGTATGGTAGAGTCATTCCAAGTTCTTGCCCCTAATCTATGCACCCAATTTTGAGCACTTGCTTTGTAACCTAGCCCTAAATTGATCAATTAGGCCTAGAGACCTAATGAGTGTTCTGGATTGCTGGAGTAGAGTTGGAATAGGAGACTTGGGAGTTTGATAGGGTTCCATAGAGGGTATCTAAAACCATAATTTGTTTGCCTAGTCATTTGGGATTTTGTCAAGTTGTGTGAAGAAAACCTAGTTTGGAGGGCTAGTAGCCTTACTAGTCAAGGTATAGGTTGGAGAGTTTTGGGAAGTTGGTGATCAAACCAAGTGTTGGTAAGGTGTTTTCAGACCTGCATGAAGATGTAGACATAGCCTTGAGAGTTGGACAAGAGCCTAGGTAACAAATCCTTCATATACCCTGGAATGTGCCTTTGATTGTGTTGGATTGAAGAAGTGAAGTGGGTGAGTGGGCTAAGGAGATCAAACTTTCTTTGTGTTGTGCTTCCCTTGTGCCACTCTGCATCAGTTATAGATGTTTTTGTCAATATCAACCTTTTAAAACTACTGGCATACCATTATGACCCTGACCAAAAATCCATATGCGATCTACAAGGAAAGCCCCTATTTCATATTTCCAAAAATGCAATCTGTGAAGTTTTTGACTTAAATGACACATACAACACCCCAATTGTGCATGAAGCCCTAGAAAAGGAATATTTCAAATTAGATACAACATATAAGGGCTGGAGACTACCATTACATAGGCCACGGAATGAAGGGAGTTTGGTGCCATTTGAAGAAGGGGACGAACCACCGTTTCATGTAGATTTGTTTGAACCTTACTTGAGATACACATATTACTCAGTGGGACAGGTGTTGGGGACTGAAGTTCTAGAGTTTATGTCTATAGTACCCATGGTTATCTCTGCGGATATCTAGTTCCATCAATCTAGGACATTTGATTATGTTGCTTTTATTTTTAAGGAAATAGACTCAAGTCTGAAGGCCATAAAAAATAGTTCCCCCACAATCAGCTTCAGACACTATTCTATTCTCATGCATATAGTTTTTTATTTTGGACAAGAATTAAATTTATGGCCAGAGCAGCTAAAAATTTCACAAATTGATAAAAATGGTCAGCCTCTACCTCCACAATTATGGACCTCTGTTTGGGATAGTAGGTTTAGAAATTCTAGTTATGTTTATTTTGAAGAATTCTTTGTGAAAATCCTGTACAGATGTTATGGCTACCCATGCAGCTATACTTTGTCTAAGGAAATTAAAAGGTTTCTAAGACCCAAAAATTTTGATGGGCCACCTGCTGTGAACCACAATTGGGGGGATTGGTATAGTTTATGTGATTCCACAATGATCAGAGTGTATGGATTTGAGGGTTCCCCTTTTTTATTGCAAAAAACTATACTAGATAGGGTGGCATACTTGGAAATAGTTAGACAACTTGATTACTCAAATGTGATGCATCTCAGTGCATATGATAAACAATCCTTTATGCCGAGCACCTTATGTTTTGGTGACTTCACTGTGTTGGCCAAAGAAGGTTATGATCTTATTCTTGATAAATTATCTCATTTTAATCTTGGGAAAGAGATACAAAGAAAGAATTTTGACCTAGAGGGCTTTATTGATTATGCTAAAAAGAAGCAAAAACTGGGAGGATATGCTCATGTACCATTCCCTCATGATGATGTGATCAGAAATTTGGAAGAAGTAGAGGCTGAAATAGCCATTGATAAGTATAATCAAGAATTAAGGGAAAGGAGAAGAAATTGAAGTTTTGTCCTCTGACAATGAAGGGTTTGTAGCCGCTGAAACCCATGACCTACTTGATACAATTTCAAAATGCAGAATTGAACCATATCAACCCCCGAAAAGAGAATTAGAAATTGAAGAAACAAGGGATGATGATGTTAGATAGGTTGCATACATATCTTTTATTTCAGATGACCAATTCATTCATACTCCTGAGTTTAGATCTTTTCTGTACAGACACAAGGGAAAGGCTATTAGAGAATCAGTCCCAAATGTTACACCAGATAACCAGACACAATTGATGAATGCTTTAAAAATATAGGTTGAAAAGGAGATAGAAGATATGACTCCTGAGAAAGGCAAAGAGCTACTCAGAGAATCTGGTGTAATAATATTCCCAGGACTTGATCTAAAATCAGCACTTGTTTTTTATAGTTTTTTGCATAGTGATGACACAAACACAAGCTTAGTTCTGAAGGGGTTTCTGAAGTGTATATAGGAACAAAATACAATCCAGATGAGAATTCTCTCATGATATGGGCTCTATATCCCTCGAATAAGAAGCTTGCAATCATTGATACTGAGAAAGCTTTCGGTCATGTTATGACATTGAGAGCTGGAGAAATTGATCCAGTTGTCACAACAGAGCTTGGAGTAAATGTAGCAAAGCTAAATAAAGCTTAGATTCAGCTGTTGATAAAGGAGAGGGATACCTACAAGATAAGTTGGGAGAGATTGAAAAGGAAAATGATTTTTTAAAGGATGCGGTTCCTCTCAAAATGATTACACGGGCAGAGAGCTCACAACAAGCCCAATCACCTTCAAAAAATCAAATGACACAAGTTAGAATAGATACACTCACTATAGTCCTGCAGAACAGGCATGATCATATAATGAAATGGATGTATAAATTATGGGACATTTGTTCTAAGAATCAAAAGGTCATTCAGGAACATGAGAGACTAGATAATAGGGTAAGAGATAAGCTACAAAAGATACAGGGCAAACAAGCCTCTAATAGTGCAAGCACATCCGATGCTAACAATCTTATTAAGAAGCATAAGAAATATCATGATAGGCTCCAGGATGAAGTAAAAGAATGCATGGAGACTTCGCAAATAGGTGTACCTGTACTACTCAAAAATGATAAAGATTTGAAAAGAAAAGATGAATGGATCAAGGAGTGTCAGGGAATCTTGAGAGAAACCCTAGAAATTGTGAAACAGGAAGATTCGGCATCTAAGGAGGCTTTCTCGCATTTGGAGAAGATGGTCTCAATGGAGGTGGACATTAGGGATGCCATTGAATATGCTGAAATGCACCTGAGCCAGAAATACTTAGATCATCTTGCTCAGATTTACTTGTGGCTTAGTAGAGCTTAATTGTGTTTGTTTAGTCTCATAATGCACCTGTTGTTCAAAAGGAGTAGATCGACCAACACACAGATGAAACATCCTATGAGAAAATAGAAAACCTTGCTCAGGCCTTGAATGGTCACGAGTTTCTATTCGAAGAGTAATGGATCAGTGTTTTAATTATATTTCTGTTTATTTTCTTAATTCAGTTAGTTATGAAAAGATGTCTCTTCCATTGTAACTGGCCTGAATCTTGTTCGCTTCCCAATATATAAAGGGAACCCAAGGCCCTCTTTTGAATCATCATCAAGATTGGATTAGAATCACTACCATTAGTAGTAGCTTTCATCCATTCCATTCACTATGAAAATGTTTTAAATCATATCTAAAGACCATGTTGCACATAATATTTTGAGGAAATCAATTGAAGATCTCATATTCGGTGGCTCTATACTGGTATCAACTTTTTGTTAAGATAAGCAATTATTTGATTGTCTCCAAGTTGGTATTCCTTATTATTTAAATTTATTCCAAGTAGAATATTAAATTCATCAAACACATTTGTTGTTCCTGTGTAATTTGCTTAATTGGTTTCTTCAAGTAGGAATTAAAATCCTTTTAAACAGATTACAGTAATTTGTAAATATCAATTGGATAGGTAAGGAGAGTCTATAATTGAAGGCTGTTATACTGTCTCCAGACAATACTATTAAGTTTTTCAAAATTGAACATATCAAGTATATTTTCATTTTGTCGGTGCACATTTTGCTGTCATTGTGTGATCCCACTTAACTGGTTCCTTCAATGAAGGATTAAAATCCTCTTAGATAGATCAAAGTAATTTAATAGATCTTGATTGGATCAATAAGAAGAGTCTGCCAATCACATCCCTACATGTTTATGCAAGTCATAAACCAGAAACATTGTGCCAAACAGTTAGAATTATTGCCAGGTAACACCATTAATCCCAGGTTCTTACTTGACTCTATTTACCCAACAAGGCACTGGTCTCACCCATTCCATCTTACTTAGATATTCCATCTAACTTAGGGTTTTTACCTTGATATTGCATATACAGTTTATACCAAATGACCATCATTTCATTTCAGAATTCCATAAAATCTCATTTGAACATTCGCATTTCATATTTACATATTAGAAATAGAAGTAGTCAGCAAGCTTTCATCTATTCCACACCATTTGCCACTGTGGGTAGATTTGTTCATTTAGATAAAAACTGCAAATCAAACCAATCTGCTTCAACTATTAAGGTCCACCCGCCTAGGTCTTGCAGAGCCTAAAGTGTAGAGAGTCATTAACCATACTGGTTAACTCTGTCAATTGGCTCAAGAACATTGCAAGTCTGATCACAGAGCGTGGCATCCTCTTAGGACTTGTAACCTACATTTTTGAGACCCAACAGAAGGAGTTAGAGCAAAAAAAGCAAAGGTTGCAAGAAATGGATGATTCATCTAAAGAAGAATCTGTGGGAGAAAATGAAGCACAATCACAGCAAAGAACAGTCTCTCAGATGATGAATGATGAATATGAAGAACTCCCTGATAGGGACTTACAAGTAGCCAAGGAATTGCGTGTAGATGAAGATGATAGGCTTGCAGCCTATGAATCCTTTATTTCTGATAATGAGTTTGTCGAGTCAAGAGAATTTAAATCTTTTTTATATAATTACAAAGGCAAAAGGTTGAGGGAATCCATCCCAAATATTACCCCTGAAAATGAACATCAATTGATGAAAAGGTTGAAAGATGATGTAGACAGTGAAGTGTAGAACATGACCCCTAAAAGGGGTAGACAGTTGTTACTTGAAGCTGGTGTAATAGTATTTCCTGGTTGGGACCTCAGTGCCTCTTTAATTTTTGATAGTTTTTTACATAACAAGGAAGGAGAATATAAGTTAAACATGGAGGGTGTGAAGGAAATTTACATAGAGTCAAGATTCAATCCTGATGAAAATTCAATGTTGATATGGGCACTATACCCACCTCACAAAAGGCCAAAGATCATCAATATCGAAAAAGCCTTTGGACACATGATGACCTTTAAAGTTGGGGAAACTGACCCTGTGGCTTTAGCAGACATGGGCATAAGCATTGCCAAGTTCAACAAGGCACAAACAATATAGTTGATGAAAGAAAGAAATTATTACAAAATGAAAAGTGAAAAATCAGATTTGGAAATTACTGCCATGAAAGATGCCAGAATGAGGATCACCTCTGGAACTGATACAGAGTTGCAGAGTGAATATGAGCAGTTGCAAGAAGAACATCAACAGCTAGTAGAAAAGATGAAGGGCCTTTAGTTTGACACTGTGGCAATGATGTTGCACAAGAGATTTACAAACCTGAAGATATGCCTTGATGATTTTTGGCATGTTCACAAAAAGAACTATGAAGCCATTCTTGAGCATGGGAGAGTGAAAAATAGATTGGGTACTAAGAGACATGATATGCAACTACATGAGGGATCCGACACCAATTCCATCTCGGCCATTGACACAACCATGAGAAAGCATGACAAATATGATGAAGACTTACACTCAGAAAATGCAAGGTTTGATGATACTGTGAAGTTGGGATTACCCAAATTATGTGATAAGAACAGGTTTCTGAAGGAACAAGATGATTGGATGGATGAATGCAATAGGATACTTTAGGAAGCACTGGATACAGTTAAAGAAGAAGGGCTATTGCTAGATGGAGCATGCAAACATATGGAATTGATGATAAAACTTGAATATGAAGCCCGAAATGCAGTGCATGATGCGGATACCCATACCTTGAAGGAGTATAAAAAACATCTCTCAGCGGCTATGTCAATGTTAGGAGAAGATTAAATTGTTTTATAAGTTTAATTAAGATCAGCAGTTTAATTATTTGCCAAAAGACAATCCGAAGAGACACCTTTGTTGGGTCTTCTTCTTATATATATGAAATTCAAATTGTAATATTTGATCATCAGCACTTTTTAAGATTTTAATACTTTTCAGCAGTGAAAGACTTATTTTCTCGAGTAATACAATACCAGTACTTTTATATTTGTGTGTGGAAGATTCTTTCATTTGGACTAGTTCTCTGTTGTTTCTTTTCAAGCAATTGAAGGAAATATAAAATGTATTCTAATTAATCTCCATGACCATCTTATAATTACCTCTCACTTTCCTCAATCTACCTTTCCCCATCAGGTACTCCCCTTCGAATTTGTTAATGGAGTTGGGATCCCAAATGCGATCTACATGGATCTTTGCTGTGAACTTAGGAAGATATTCAGTAATGTACACCATGGTCTAGTATACCATATATCCCTCCACCATAGAACCCTCAGGATGTGCTCTTTGTCTAACCAAAGCCTTCAAAAATTTCAAGTGCCTCTCAACCATCCACATTGACCTTGTGTGTACAGGGCCACACAATTCAATCTCCTCAACTTGGTGTATGAGGTAGTGTTCTTGTGCATTGAAAAATGTCGAAGGTAGACACTTTTGCATTTCACAGATTAGACGAGGAATTTTTCTCCTCCAATAATTTATATCTTTATGGATTTCTTTAGATGACAGTCATCTACAAGTGATTCAAGGCGCAAATATATTAACGAGATTTAACAAAAATATACAATATATTACATAACAAGTAAAACAAATGGCAATTATAAGATCTATACAACGAATTGAACAAATATCGCTACTCACCTCATGTATTTTCCAAGATCATATATAACTTGCTTGACATTGTTGTTGAAGTTGTCTTGGAGAGATAGAGTAGAACGTACTGCAACAATTATAAAATGATCTTTTCATTATTTTTTCAAAACTAGTAAACATAATACACTGAAAAGTACATGCAGTATAAAAATATATATATAATATACCAGAATAATTACCTTAATGAAGGTATGCCAATCATGCAATTTCATCCCTGACCCAAATTCACCTTTCTTTGTTATGATATTGTTTATGTTCGCACAAATCTTGTGGGAAATTGAATTTTTCATATGACTTCTTTTATAGCATTGCTTTGATGCTCCGTTAATAACCAAGGAAGGGCACTTATATTAATTTGGTCTCCATCGCTATTTAATTGAATGACATTTTTCATTGCATGATTGGCTTCCTGAATGTCACTACAAATTTTGACAAATTTTTCTTTGTCATGCCCTCCATCCAATATTTTCCATAACGTTTCTGTTATATTCTTTCCGATATGCATTGTATCAAACAAATGCACAATTTGTAGCTTCTCATAGTAGGGCAACCTACTAAATTGTCTGGGATAACTTTTCAGTCCCTGTGGAAGCCGGCCATTAATGCCTTGACGACCTTCATGAAGCATATAAGTTAAACAAAATAACGACAATCATTGTCAATTACAGCATGAGTAAACAAAACACAATATAAAAATATAAATTCCAAACATATCATATATGATAGATAAACAATTCGATCCGATGTATAACCTTGACGATTAATTCTATTATATTCCAACTTCCATAGGCGAGGTGTCATTCTTCGTGGTTTTGATGTAGTCTATTCTTTCCCATTGAAAAGATATTTTTCAGTAGTTTGATACTTATGATTTCTGTGGAGGAAGTGCCTATACTCATCAAACACCTGCTTTCCTAAACTTGTTGAACGATGAGATTTCATCTTTGGACCACAAACTGGACATGCAAATTTTCCCTTCATTTGAAGACCTGCAAGATCATATATAATTGGATTAAATATGTCAATTTTTATAATTAGATATAATGAATAGATTATTTAAAAAACATGCATGATATCTACTTCATAAAATTAAATATCGTTAAAGTGCAATCGAATGTTATAACATACCACAAAAATGTGTTAGCCCTGGGGCATCATGAATTGTCCATACAAGCATTGCATGGAATTGAAATTGTCTTTGTCCTATTGGTCTAGAGACGTCATACATAGTGACGCCATTCCATAACTTTAGTAACTCGTCGATAAGAGGCTCGATATATACATTCATATCTTTAACTTGGTACTTACCTAGTTGAATGAACATAAACATTACATAATTATTATAACCATTTTACTGCAATATATATAAATTAATGTACATGACAATTAAATGAAAAAAATATAAGTCATTATGCAAAAAATAAGACAAATGAGATGCTACTACGTTAAATAAAATTGATGTAAACAAATATCTGGAACAATCATTGCCAACATTATGTGTTCCCTCTTTATTGACATCCATGGAGGAATGTTATTGTTGATAACAAAAACAAGCCACATCGAGTAAATAGATCTCAACTCTCCAAATGGATTGACACTGTCCGCTGCCAATGAAAGCCTAAGATTACGAGGTTCTTCTTTAAAGTGTGGCCATTTTTCCTCCGTGTCCCTAAATGCAGAACCATCCACAGGCATTCGAAGAATGTCATCTCCAGTTCTATTCTGTGCATGGTAATCCATAAATTGCGCTAAGCTTTCACACCTAAATAATCGTTGCATACGTGGAATAATGGGAATATAACGAAGAACCTTGCGAGGCACCTTTTTTGTTAGTTGATCTGTTCGATATCTACTGATATGACATTCCGGGCATTCTATTGCAAATTCATGTTCTTTATGATATATAATATGATCATTGGGACATGCATCTATTTCTTGATACTCCATTCCAATATATTTCATAATGGCAGATAAATCTCGGTATGAGCAAGGTAAAATATTTGATGGTGGTAACAAAAATTCACCTATCGATCTACAACAAAAAAATAATTTGTTAATATAAAGAATATTAATGGTACATATTTCATCCTTTATTTACTAGTGATGAACTAACAACAAAAATAGATGAAAAAAGATGACATATATGACATACCTTAACATCCGTGAGATTGCTATGTTGTATAAACCATTCATAACCTTCAAGTTCACCAGAAACAATACAGCAGAGAGAAGAGTTGTTTGGGAGCCTTCATAAAGGGGATCGTATGCCTTCACAAGTATAGGTAAATCATGAACATCATCAAAGTCATCTCGATCATCATGATCAGCTGCGCCACTAAATGTGTCATGGATCAATGTGTTTGTCCATCATCTTCAACTGTGTTTTCTGGCGCATGATCATCTTCTTCCATAGGATCATTAACTTCATCTTCGATATTCACAGCTCCATGTTCCTCCACTTGCAAAACCACATTCTCTAGGCCATGAAAATCCATATCATGTGCCCTAGGGTGCCCCACCTTTATAATAATGATTGACACAAATAAACCATGATCATGATCAAGTGATTTTTTGTATATATAAAAAATGTTAAAACAATATAAACATTTACAAATTCAATCAATATAAAGACATATAATGAACAAGTTACCAATGGACGATAATCATGCCCCCCCTTCAAAGTGACCATGCTGCCTACAATGTTTCTCAGTTGTTGTGATTAAAAGTCTTCTCGTCTTTAAGCCCTTACAATTATTGCAAGGACAATAACATTTCCCATCACTCTTTCTTTTCAATCTAGCCAACAATCTACCAAGTGTCTCTTCATTTTGTTCTGCACTAATATTATCTGACATGATTTTTCTTTACCAAGCTTGAATATTTAGATCTTCAAAAAATATCAAACTCACACTCCAATAATTAAAAATATAAAACTGTCACGAGTATAGCAAATTTGCAAGTATAGCAAATTTGCAAGTATATCAAATTCGCAAGTATAGCAAAACACTGTCGCAAGTATAGATAAATTGTTGAACTCACTTTTATTTATTAATAAAAACATTCGTCGGAACCCTGACGAACGCTAACTATATACCCGTCAGCCCACAAATTAAGGAGGCTAACCATATGTCGGCCCACAAATTGATGGAAGGGGATGGTTGACTTTAAGTGTATGTCAAAATAGCGATGAAAATTACGAAGCATCACAAGTTCGACGAACATTGGGCATAAATTTTAAAAAAAAATTGAAAATTTCACATTAAATACACAGGTACCCGATGATACATCTAATTATACATCTTTCGTCATAAAGTTTCGTCGTATTTTGCAGTCAAATGAGTGTGTGAAAAAACCCTCTACCCAAGACCCAGAATCTGAGGTGACCAAGCTTTGATATCAAATGAAAGAAAGCAAGGTATGTAAAAATGCTCCCTACACTAAACTTCTAAGGAGAGTGTTGTGCAAATTTCAATCTTTGAATAAGTATAGTAAGTAGAAACACATATAAACATAAAATAAATAGTATACCATAGTTCACAAGTGTACGTGGGGAAAACCTTTCAAGAGAAAAAACCCCACACTCCAAGGCAACTCAATGTATTATTCAGTAAACAACACAGTTACAATACACTTGTAGAGCAAACCTTCACAAGAGTATTACCAACTAGAGATCTAGGAGACTTCCAACAGCATAACAATACCTACAAAACTCGGTATCAAACCTCTGTCTCAAGCACCTAATAAATAGGAGATGCAATACATGAAACCATCAAATGGTAATTAGAAAACTATGAGCTAAAAACACCCAAAATAGTGGCACCCAAATTCAAAGATGAGTCCACGGACTAAAAATAACATATTCCTTCCACCTATCATAGCCTCATTATAATCCACTCACCAAATTGGGTATTCCATCTTGGCTTCATTATCTCCATCCAAAGATGTCTTATGATGTGTTGTTCAACAAGTGTAACTCCCCATTACATCTCTTTTATGTGTTGATGTTTTTACATTTCCAATGTAGTAGGCCCAACTTCTAGAGGCCATAACTTTTGATTCATGAGGATGATTGGGCCCATTTTTTAAATTGTAGATATCTAAGAGGTTCATGTGACACGAACCAAGGAACCAATGTCGAACAACTGAAAAATTTTAATTTTGGCCAAAACCCAACTTTATAGCTCAAAAATTGAGTTTTTATATTTTTAACCTAAAAATTACACTTTTTGTAATCTTAACATTAGGTGCAAGGTTGATACGCCTTTCCTAACACTCTTGGAGTAAGACAATACACAATTTTAAAGGGTGTCTTATTAGAGCTCCTATTAACTAAATTATTATATACACATTTAACTTGCGCTAGGACTAGTTTTATCCCAACTTCTTGGTTTCTCTCCTATAAGACATCTCAAAAATTCCCAAGGATTTTATTTACTACTATTTTTCCATTAGATGGCAGATGGTAAGATCAACTAAATTATAATTTCATTTTCAACTTCTTCTACAAAGTTCCCTATAATTACTGTATACGCCTAAAAATGACACAAATCATCCTAAATAAATATTCTAAATATTTATTCCATTCTTCTATTAACTAAATAAATATTCAAAATTTATTTAATCAATTCACTATCTCACAATTAAATAAATTCTATTTATTTAATTAAAATTCTTCTATTTGTCCTTCACAATTAAATAATCATAAATTATTTAATTAAGCCTAATTCCTCTATCCTAAAGTTCTAAATTCAAAAATCCACATAACCTTTACACCTCACCTTTTCCACCTCACCTTGTCCACCTCATCAGGTTGCACATGTAATTAAATATATTTAATATTTAATTACCTTATTTTCCCTCACCCACATGGCCTATTTCTTCTCCAATCAGAGGTCAGTTAACCAATCAATCAAATCTGTTAACTAACCTGTCAGTTGAGTCAAATCCTCAATCAATCCAGTCAGTTCCACAATCCACTCTTCTAACTGATCAGTCAATTCTGTTAACAGACCAGTCAATGGAGTTAACTCTCCAATCAATTTTGCCACATCCCCCCTTTCATGATGGAGCTGGGACACTTGTCACATTTCTACTGGTTGCACATTCCTCAACCATCCTCAGCCGTTGATCTTCATATCTTCTCTCAACCGTTGATTCCTATTCCTCCGAGTCTATAAATGAAGCTTCATCCCTTCATTCTATTCATCCAGGCTTTTGACATCGTTACTCTGCAAAAATATCACCAGCACGCCTTTGGCACCCATTTGTCATCTACAAGCTTGAGATCACCATTGTTGCATTGGAGCTCACCTTCATTGCATATCACACCATAGCCGTTCACCATCGACTTCCTCAAACAGCTTTAAAAGATTGCACTCTCGGAGGGCTCATCTCATCTGCGAAAGGACGATTCGTGATAGGCGAACAACAGAAGTTTCGAAACGGAAGAGGTTTGCTTTGTTTGTTCATTGCTTTGTTTACTTGAATCTCTCTTATTTCTCTATTCTGTTGATGTTTGGGTCTTATTTAATTCATTTGATTGATTTGACATTTTACCCTCACATTTTAATTCATTTGATTGATTCATCTGAAGTTAAAATGAACCATTGCTATATCGTGAGACCTGAATTTCAAAGTTAACAATCTCGTGCAACGTGGACTTAAAATTGAACTCACAACTGCTTTCTAAAGTTAAAATGAACCATTGCTATATCGTGAGACCTGAATTTCAAAGTTAACAATCTCGTGCAACGTGGACTTAAAATTGAACTCACAACTGCTTTCTGAAGTTAAAATGAACCATTGCTATATCGTGAGACCTGAATTTCAAAGTTAACAAGCTTGTGCAACGTGGATTTAAAATTGAACTCACAACTGCTTTCTGGGATTTAAAATTGAACCACTGCAATATTGCTGAAATCACTTCAAAGTTCTGTTTGAGTAGCTTAGCCCATTTAGTTTTTATCTTTTAACTAGGGTGGATTAATCAGTGTATTCTGTGCTTGCGAATGACAATAGGCATATGCTCTCCCCTCTTCTGGGTGATCAGAGTGCTAGACTTGTCATTCTATTTGTTTAACCTTTAGGAGGGGCCTGCCCTTGGATGCACGCTTGTCCAAGCGGGAACGACCCTGAGTGGTAACAGGCTAACGCCAAGCCCTACCGAGCCACTTAAAATAAATTGTGCTTGAGGTGAAAACCTCCTACAACGAGTGTTGTTATGTTACACCGACGGCCAACCTCCCCCAAAACCCTCTCAGGCGTAACCCTTTGAGGCTGGGAGACTCCATAACGGAGAGTAGCGCCGCCGCACGTGTAACCACTTGAACGGTTGCCTGAATTAAATACCTCTTGTTTTAGTGGCCCAAATCCCTTATAATCCATTTCTCGCTTAGGATTTTGTGCTTGCTTTTGTCCAAAATAGAGTCGAAAAACTACAAAAACAATGGAAAACTACAAAATACTCTTTGTGCTTGCCGTGTTTTCTTGCTAAATTAATTCATAATATCAGGAAGACCTTTTCCAGCCAAAGAATACCAAAAACAGAGAAAAAATCCCAAAAATTTGCAAAAAATACCAGAACTGCGCATATACACTTTTCTGCCACGCATATACAGCGACTTGCTGCGCTTTTGTACCGACTGGCTGCGCATATATACCTTTCTGCTGCGCATATACACTGTTCTGCTGCGCTTTTACAGCGACTTGCTGCGCTTATACACCGACTTGCTGCACATTTACTTTTCTGCTGCGCATTTACACACTGTTACTGCGCATACATGCTTCACCAGAGCTGCGCTTTTACAGCGACTTACGGCACATTTACCCATTCTTGCTGCGCATCTGTTTCTGCGCATGTGTGATAGTGAGCATCTGCCCTATTTTTGAGAAATTTTCGTCAGCTGTTCAGAGTGCCCATTTCAGCCTAGTTTCATTTTCTGAGGTCAGAATCAACCTTGCAGTTAATTTTCATCCATTTCACCCAATTCTCTCTCTTTCGTCGGTCGTCCCAGTCACCTTCTGTCCTAGTCACTCTTGCCCCAACGTCATTCTGTCCCATACCAATTCGACATAGGTCCTTCTTCGCTTCATTCGTGAATTCACGTAAGCCTAGTAGGTCACAGTACCTTTTGCTAGTAGTCTTGTTGAACGACTAAGCCCTACACAGTGAGACTGGTATCGACTACCCTTGCTAGTGGCTAGAGTCTTGTGTCAACCGTCTTACCTGAAGTCATTGAGCGAGAGAACCCTTTGTCCAAGTCTTGTCCTAGATACCCCATTCATTACAGTCTTAGTCGGCACTGTTAGCGCCTGAATTGACTGGCAGTTTTTTGAGCAATTTTCATTCAGGCACTCTCCCTAAGTATCCAAAAAAGGTTCTAAGTGTTGGACCTCCTCAGCATTTTTCAGCTGCAGCATCATATTTTCTTTGAAGAGGAGGTCATCATCATCATATTTCCTTTGATGGGGGTCAGCATCATCATGTTCTCCGTCGACCGGTTTCTCAACGTCATCATCATATTTTATTATCGGGTGATGTTTGGTTTTTATCCTGATGATGCTGATGAGCTACAGTGCGCCCTGATCTGCTTGCGGGGGTGATTTCTCAAGTATCCGGTGATCTTCCAATTATCACCTTGCCCAAACATGATGATGATGTTGCCCCGATTTTCTGAAGGGGTTATTCTTTGAGTTGTTTCGACCTGACTTGTTCTTTCTTAAGGGTCGTAGTCATCATCATCATATTTCCTTTTATCACCGTGTTGCTTGCGGGGGTCATCATATTTTTGCCTTCATGATATTTCGCCGGGGTGATATCTTTATCATCGGGTGATCTTGGTTATGATCATCCTGATGATGTTGTTGAAGAGTTCTAAGTGTGACCCGATATTCACTGGGGTCATCATATTTTGAACGTCAGGATGATCTTAGTCAATATCATCCTGATGATGTTGTATCACTTCTTGTTCGTTGTTTTGTCATCCTGATGATGCTGACGTCATCCTTATATCAGGGTGATATCTTTCTTTCTGCCTATCTGCATCATGATATTTCCGAAGGAGGGGGTGATATTTTCATATCACTCGAGTGTGTGTTTGTTCCAGCATCATGATGATGCTGATATCAAGGAGATATCTGCCTGCTGGCTTCGTGCATTATCTAGTGGGGGTGATCTTTTCAAGCATCATCATATTCATATTTCGCCCTGATCTTATAGCGGAGCTACAGTGCAGCATGATGTTAGTGCATCAGGATGATATTTCCAAATATCCGGTTGTCTTCCGAATATCATCCTGATGTTGATATGATGATGACGTCATCAAGGTCCGGGGGGGTCATATTTCTAACACTGATCATCTTGTGGAGATCTCCTGATATTTGCAAACATGATGATGACGTCATCCGGATATGAGGAGGTGCGCAGTAGGCAGATATGATGATGACGTCAGCAGGATATGATGATGACGTCATCAGGATGTTCATCGGCCAGACTTTTGGTATAGGCTCAGCAGGAGGATGTTTCTCCGATGGATCAGGTTGTGCCGATGAAGGCGATTATCATGCGGTTGTATTGCGATATGATGCTGACGTCAGGGTGATATTTCGGGCAACAGGATATCATGCTGCTGGAGGATGATGATGATGAAGTCTTATACTAGTGTCGTCAGGAGCAAAAGCACCGACATGATATATGCTCATGACCTAGTATATAAAGTGTTAAAGAGGTCATCGCGGGGTGCATGTGGGATATTTGATATCCTGCATTTTTAAATATCATGATGATGAATCTCGGCGGGAAATGGTTGCGATGCAGAATTAATGTTCTTCCCGAGGCTGCGGGTTGGTGCGCCATCAATGGCGATTGTTGCAGAGGTATGGGCGATGGCGTGGGCGGATCTGGTACCCGAAGGAAGGTGTACGTCAGTGGACAGTGGTGCAGGGCTCGAGAAATCTTCCTGTCTCCTCCCCTACCTGCTGCATTCAAGTTTGGGCGCCAATCTGGTAATGTTTGAGCGCCATCTTTCTGATACTGTGTATCTGGCGGGATTTTTGGTCAACCATGTAATTAATTGCTGAGCACCTACCTGGCTGTTATAAGCAGGTTGTGTTGCTCATTTGTGGTTGTTGAAAGTTGAGGATTTTTGGCTCTGTAATCCAAAACCAGCTGATCTGGTTGCTCTGTACAGTCTAACTTGTGAGTTTATGTATCTCCTGTTGTACGACTTGGCATGAATCCACTAATTTCATGGTCGATCTTATATGAGTAATGCTATCTTAGCATGTGTTGTGTTAATTCTGTCTCCAGTATTGCATGTATTCTTCTTCTGGATCTGGATATTTGGGTAATGTTTAGATTCTAGAGCATAGAATTCCTATGTTGAATGTCTGATCTTTTAACTTCTGCTCAAGGGGCAGATTAAACTGTTCTCAGGTTGAACATTGGGAAGGGTATACTGCAGTAGGGATGCCATAAGTAGAGATAACTTAACACTCTTCATTGGGAGATATCTGTAAGGCAGATATCATGTGTATCCCCCTGAAATCCAGTTTTAGCTATTCATGCTGATCATTCACAGGTGTATGTCTACCAACTCCAAGCCCTGGATAGGCACCAATCATGCTGTGTTCTTGTGTTATACACCATGTCCGGCTTTGCATCCAAAATTCAAACTAAAACATTTCATACTTCCACCTGTTAGTTGTAGGAGTAGGATTAGGAACCCCCTGCATGCTCTCATACCCAACCAGACATCATGTCCAAGAATGTTGCCAGCCTTGTGATCTATCATGCAGATCTTGGTCCATACATGAGAGTATTCTGCCTGTTGTTGTCAAGTTAGATCTTTCTATCTTTGAGCTAGTCAAGGTTACATCTTGAGTTATAGGGATACCCCCCTTGGTGCGGCAGAACCAGAAGTGAAGGGGAGGAGCTCACGCAACCTCCTGTATTCAGTTGGCTGAATCTGCCTGTGCATTAGAAGTGGCAAATCCTAATGCTGATTCAGAAATAATGTCAACAGGCACCTTGCCAAAATTTCTAATCCTAGTCCACTTCATCCCACCCCACCTTACATGGTTCTTACTTGATCCCAGTACAACAAGCTAATCGAAATGGCCGACTCATCCGATCACATCGCCCCACCACGCGATGATGATGAAGAAATTTCTCGTGAAGAATTAGTGGCACACATGCAAGATAGCAAATTCCAACGCCTAGTGGAGAAAGTGCTCCTTGAGGACCCCACCAAATATTTCCATCATCTTGCTAGTCTCGGAATCAAACTCCCCGCAAACTTTGACATTAGCTCCATCAGGGAAAATGCAGACAATGAACGTGAGAGGGACACAAATGACACGGTCCCCCAGGCCAATGAGAGAGGAAAACAACCCATAGATCAAAATGCCCCTATGGCGGATGTGAGGCAACAAATTGAGAGTCTAAAGCTAGAAATCTCCAACCTTAAGATCAGCACAAGTTCCAAGAACTACTCCTTGGAAGATATAGCACCATACCCCTTTGACAGAAGTTTGGTCATGAAACCATTCCCCTTTCAGTTCGGAATCCCAAAATTTGACAAATACAAAGGAAAGGGCGACCCTAGAGATCATATCAGGGAATTCACTGCAGCATGTTTAGAAGTAGCTCACAACGAGACCTACTTAATGAGACTGTTCCCAAGATCTTTAGGAGGTCAAGCTATGGAGTGGATCTCGCGTCTCCCACCGGGAATCAAAACTTTTGATGAACTTGTCAATAAATTCATAACGCACTTCTCTTACAACATAGAACACGAAGTATCTATGCTAGACCTATGCAACACCAAACAAAAGGGTGGTGAGTCTTTCGCCAACTTCTTACAACGATGGAGACAGCTAGCTAGTAAGTGTTCTTACGACATGCCTGAGAAACAACTATTGGAAATGTTTGTCCACAATTTGAATCCCGATCTTAGCTATCAGATCCAGATACAATGCCCTACCTCATTCACCAAAGTCATTGAAATGGGGCTATTCATTGAGAAAGCTATGATCGCTAAAGGAACTCTCAAGCTCTACAAGGACACACCTCCTTCCAATTACACAGCTGACAAGTCAAAGTTTTGGACCAAGAACAAGAATGTGGTCAACGATGGAGTAGTGGATGCCAAGGCGGCAGCCCCTAAACAACAACCCATATTCACTCTTAAGGAAGAAGCAAATAACGGTGCACTCAACAAGCCACCCCCTCGGGAACCTAGACCTTGGTTCAATTCAAATCCAAGGAGAAAATTCACGCCGTTGGGAGAATCTCAAGAGTCTGCTCTCAGGAAGTTGTTGGCTAACAATGAAGTTTCTCTACCGCCAACAAGTGACTATGAGCCTATCGTCAAACCTCCCTATTGGAAGGACACAGACTACTGCGAGTATCATCGAGGAAGGGGGCACACGACTAACAATTGTATCCGCCTCAAGAATGTCATACAAGATATACTGGATCAGAATCAGGGAGGGACACAACAGCATACCTCCAATGAATCTCATGTGGCCTACCGGGATCCTCTCCTAAACCACAACCGGCCGTATAACAACAATCACAACAGCGGTCACAACAACAACAATGGTTACAACCACAACAATGGTCACAATGGCAACAATTCCAATAGCCATAACAATAATGACAACAATCGCAACAGGCCAAACCAGAACAGTGGGTCGAGTAATGCTAACTATGCAAGCGTTCCCTTTGAGTACACCATCAACTGCATTTCTGAGCATGTTCCGCAAGTCAACGTCATATCCCCCAACCAACAACCAGGACCTAACAGAACTGGTTGTAGTATAATTACCCGCAGTGGTAGAGTCACGATCAACACCACTCCTCCAAGGTCGTCACCTTCTCCGTCCAACTCCCGCCCATATAATGTCATCGACCAATTGCAAAAAACTCCGGCTCACATTTCCATATTGGAGCTCTTGCGTCTATCTCCTTCTCATAAGGAGATTCTCGAGAAAGCCTTAGTGGAAACTACTGTCCCCACTAACCTGGCCCAAGAGAAGTTTCAAACCATGGTTGGCAATCTGACATCCTCACCTTCCATATCATTTACCGAGCAAGATGACCTTTCCGTATCTCAACCCCACAACACTCCCCTACACATTGTCGCATTCGTGCACAAGCACCGCATCAAGAGGGTTCTTATTGATGGGGGTGCCGGTTTGAATATTTGCACGTTGAAGCTAGTCCTTGCATTGGGGTTCTCCGAACAGGCAGTTGATCCACGAAGGAAGATTACCATAAAGGCCTACAACGAGGAAGAGAGAACCACGAAAGGCACGGTTGTCCTACCTATTCAAGTTGGACCGATAATCAAAGATGTGGTGTGCCAAGTCCTTGATCGGGACCTTGCTTACAATATTCTACTAGGGAGACCATGGATCCACGCCATGAAGGCTGTTCCCTCCACCTACCATCAATGCATAAAGTTCCCACACGATGGCAAGTAGGTCACCATACAAGGCGACCCCGACCCCTACCAACATTGCAACTCTTTCCAAGCAAAATCTGAATGCGTCATTCCCAACAATAGAGCCTACATTTCCCCTACTCCGCCACCAGACCATTCCGCTGAAGCCTCCTCCTCATGGCCTAAACCAATGAAAATCACCATAAAAGAAAATGGCGTGGGGGAATACCAGATTGAGCACAGCCTCAACCTTGCAAAAATACCCTTGTCTCCTCACTCCTTTGGCCAGCCCAAGCATCCACCCAGGCATTTTCCAAAGCCCTCTGCTCCTCCTATAACTCCCGCAAACCCCTTTGTAAAATGGGGGACCCTATCCGATGAATCAGAGGAGCAAGATCTCTTGCAATGGCTTTATGCCGAAGAAGAAAACACACCCCAAGATCCACCCAGACTTCCTACAGAGCTCTATGGGCGAGGTGAGACCATCTTGCATAGGATGGGATATGAAGGACAAGGCCCTATCGGCCTCAGAAAAGAAGGGATCATTGAACCTATACAACCTTCTTCCTCCTCTTCGGCTAGAAACACCACTGGCTTGGGATACAAAGGCAAGGGTAAAGCCAAGGAAAATGCCTGTCTTGTGGAGACAATCCAAACACTCCAAGGGGATAGTGACACAGATTCAGATGAGTCGAATGAGTATGAGTGGGACGAGCTAACAGAGCACTCCTACGATGACAAGGAGATTGACACCATCCAAACTCTTAGCCCTTACCATGAGAGACAAACGCAACGGGACAGACCACTGGAGTCTGATTTGCCCCTCCCGGAGAGTATGGCTTTCGAGGAAAGTTTCGATTCCATTGCGATAAACAACTTGGAGGAAAGTACCACCCAGAACACTACCCCCACCTGTGCTCCTAGTATTTCCATCCACACTATCAACGAATCAGGTCTTTCATCTGACTCCCTTCCCCTCTTGCATCCTGAGCTTATTGACTGGGATCTGCAAGGAACCCCCCAATTAGATATGTTCCAGAACGATGATGCCTACATTGACTATATGGGACTTCGAGATCACTTACCAAAAGGAGATCATAAAGCTGGTTTCGCTATCGAACTCAATATTGTAGCTTACTTCGGGGAGGGTGCCAAGCCTTCTAGTCGCAAAAATATAAAGATCAAAAAGGGATCTGACGGTGAAAACTGCCGTGCGGCAGTGTCAGATCATAAAACAGTAAAAAGAAAGGACGTATCTGAAGGTGAAAACCCAACTGTGGCACCTGACGATGGAATGCTTGACACCCTCCCAAGTGATATGTATCAAGAAAGGTCACAGATCGTGGTAGAGCCAACAGAGCCAGTGAACATTGGAACCAAAGAGCAGCCTCAGATTATCCACTTTGCAAAATCTCTCACGCCGCCTGAGAAAACCAGGTTTGTACCATTCTTCAAAAAGAAGAGAGGCAGCTTTGCTTGGTCATATGCCGACATGCCAGGTTTGGACCCAAACCTGATCCTACATCACTTGCCATTGGATCCAGGGGTGAAGCCCGTAAAGCAAAAACTGAGAAAGATGCATCCCCATATAGCCCTTCTGGTCAAGGAAGAACTCAAGAAATTGCTAGACGTGGGGTTCATCAGGGCCATAGATTATCCTGAATGGATATCAAACATCATCCCAGTGTCTAAACCAAATGGCAGGGTTCGACTATGCAACGATTTTAGAGACTTAAACAAAGCATGCTGCAAGGATGACTTTCCCTTGCCTAACATCGATATCATAGTCGACCTCACGGCAGGACATACAATGCTGTCACTAATGGATGGATTCTCAGGGTACAACCAGATCAAAATAGCACCAGAGGATCAGCACAAAACCGCTTTCACTTGTCCATGGGGTACCTTTTGCTGGAATGTCATGCCATTTGGGTTGAAAAATGCCGGTGCTACATATCAGCGGGCCATGACAACCATATTCCACGACATGATGCATGTGACCATGGAAGATTATGTTGACGATATCTTGGCAAAATCACTCACCAGGGACTCACACCTGGACACATTAGAAAAAGTCTTCCAACGGTTGGATCAATTCCGAGTAAAACTGAACCCGAAGAAATGTGTGTTTGGGGTCACATCAGGCAAGCTGCTAGGCTTCATCGTGTCAGCAAACGACATAGAGGTAGACCCGGCCAAGGTCAAAGCAATCATGGACATGCCTCCGCCCAAAACTCTAACACAGTTGAGATCCTTACAGGGCAAGCTACAGGCCATCCGCAGGTTCATCTCACAGCTGGCAGACAAGTGCCATCCTTTCAGCCATCTCCTACATAAGAACGTTCCATTTAAATGGGATGAGCAGTGCGAAGAGGCATTCAACAAGCTCAAGGAGTACCTCATGAATCCTCCTATACTCATGCCTCTGATCCAAGGAAAACCTTTGATTCTCTACATATCTGCTACACCTACTGCCCTTGGGGCTCTCCTAGCGCAGCAAGACTATGAGAACAAGGAAAGAGCTGTGTACTACATCAGTCGAACCTTAGTGGGCTACGAGTTGCAATACTCGCAGGTGGAACGTTCATGCCTTGCAGTGGTTTTTTCCTCACAAAAACTCTGACACTACATGTTGGCACATCCTGTCAAACTCATTGCCAAGATCGACCCACTAAAATATCTTCTCAGCAAAGCAACTCTCACGGGTCGACTAGCCAAATGGGTCATGCTTCTTAGTGAATATGATATAGAGTATGTGGATAGAAAAGCCATTAAGGGGCAAATCATCGCTGACCAACTAGCTGAGGCACCATTACAGGACACTTCACCAATGCAATTTGAGTTTCCTGATGAGTCTTTATTCACTCTGTCAGCATCTCCTTGGAAACTCTACTTCGACGGGTCTTACACCAACCATGGATCGGGGGCAGGTATCTTGTTTATCACTGCCCAAGGAGACACAATTCCAAAGTCCTACAGGTTGTTATTTCCATGCACTAACAATATAGCAGAGTATGAAGCTTTGGTAATTGGTCTCAAGATGGCCACTGAGTGGAAAATCCAAGCACTATGTGTCTACGGTGATTCTCAGCTTGTCATAAACCAGGTCAACGACGAGTATCAGACCAAAGATGAGAAGCTCATCCCATACAAACGGATGGTCGACGACCTCAAAGCACACTTTGGGACCATCTCGTTTGAGCAAATACCCAGGATAGAGAACAAAGCAGCCGATGCAATGGCGACCATAGCCTCTCTTCTGGAGATACCTGAACATGAGTCACGGTATGAGTTCTTGGTAGAAACAATTCGACAACCGGCTTATGATCTCCTCGAAACCCATTCCATTTGCCACCTAGTAGGATCTGATTCGCCTTGGTACGGTAAGACCTACACTTACCTCAAGGACAATATCCTTCCTTTGGACCTCTCTTCCAACCAAAAATGAACTTTCATCCGACAAGCCTCTCGTTACACCATTATCGCCAATACCCTTTACCGACGTGGTCTAGATGGTACTTTACTCCGTTGTCTAGAACAAGAAGAATCTGTAACTGCCTTACGAGACGTACACGAAGGGATCTGCGGAACGCACTCCAGCGGTCCTTCCTTAGCTAAGAAACTCATGCGTTTGGGTTATTACTGGCCCAATATGGAAATGGATTCATATCAGTTCGTCAAAAAGTGCAAACAGTGCCAGATACACAGGAACCTGATTCATGCACCTGCTCAGGAGTTGAGACCTCTAACGACACCCTGGCCCTTTTGCCAGTGGGGACTTGACCTCGTGGGAAAGATTCATCCGCCTTCTTCCAACGGCCATAAATTCATCATAACCGCCACTGAGTACTTTACAAAGTGGATTGAAGCCGTTCCCCTATCAACCGTCACAGGAAAGCAAATTTCCTCTTTCATTCTGAATTACATTATCTGCCGATATGGCATCCCTTCATCCATCATAACGGATAACGGGAGACCCTTCAAAAATCAGGATGTCCAGGAACTTTGTGAGCGTTTTAAAATCCAACATCGTTTCTCCACCCCATATTATCCCCAAGGCAACGGCCAAGCTGAGGCATCGAACAAAACCATTCTGAAAATCCTGAAGAAGACTGTCAATGACGCTGGTCGCAATTGGCACGTCCAACTCAATCCCGCTCTGTGGGCCTACAGAACCAGCATACGCACTCCCACAGGTGCTACACCCTACGCCCTCGTCTATGGTTCCGAAGCCATCCTTCCCATTGAGGTCGAACTCCCCTCCCTTCGGGTGTCGTTAAAAGGTCTCATCTCAGACGAAGAGTACAGAGTCTCCAGACTACAAGAGCTAGAACTGCTAGAGGAAAGGCGCCAAAAAGCTTTTGACCATCTCAAAGCCTATCAACAGATGATGTCAAGAAGCTACAACCACAAGGTTAGACCAAGATGCTTGAAGGTTGGGGACCTCGTCCTAAAAGAGAACCCTCGCAATCAGCAGGACAGAGAAAAGAAAGGTAAGTTCAAGCCTAACTGGCTTGGACCCTATGTAATTGTAGCGGCTTACGGATCGGGGGCATATCAGTTGGCCACATCAGAAGGTGAGTTGTTTGAGGATCCAATCAACAGCATGCAACTTCGCCGGTTCTATACCTAAGAGAACCCCAATGCAAGGGGGCACAATAAAATCAAAAAAATCAAAAAAGTTACAAAGAGAAAATACAAAAAAATCAGAAAAAATAGAAAGCATACAAAAAAAATCATCCTTTGGTGAAAACCTGGCAAACAGGCGCCTTGGATAGGTATCATGATGAAAACCTGGCAATCAGGCGTCATGGTACTTTCTAGCTTCTCGTGCAAATAAAAGCAAGTGATGAAAACCTGGTACACAGGCGTTACTTGTGACAAACCGCATTCTCCATCTCTGGAAATCCAATCACCTTGAGCCCATTCTCCCTCTATTTTCCTCATTCGACCCATATCCATCCCACAAATAAACGCTTGACAGTTACCTATCATGGCTTGATACTCACCTTGTGGCCTTGTCGACCAAGGTTTTGTCCCATACCGTCTCCTCAATGTAAGCCTAGTGTAGTGTCTCTCGTCGGTGTCTATGGTCCAGGCCCGTGAACTACGTTGCCTCTGCGCCGTCACGTAGGCAAGGTCATTATTCTAATGCGCCCCCGAGGCTTCCATCTCTCCCAAGGTCCCATTCGTCTCCTTTCTTGTCTTCATTCTTGTCGTCTTTCTTCTAGTCCATCCGTGGTCCAAATCTGTGAACTACGTTGCCTCTGCGTCGTCACGTAGGCAAGGCCATTTAGCAATGAGCCCCCGAGGCACTAGGTCAGTCCCTTAGGGTCAGTCTTCTCAATAAGGATTGTGCAACCTTCTCATCAAGTAAGCAAATGCAAGCAAACACCCGCGCTTCAAGCAGAAATCTTGACTATGAGCATCTTAACCTATCCAATGCAGGCAAATATCCAAGGTCTTCTAAATGATTTTATGCAAATTAAGGCAAGAAATCAGCACATATCAACGCAAATATGCTTTGTAAATTGGAACCTAGGGTTAAGTTACAGAGTCTTGATTTTTGCTATCATACCTTCCTATGCTACTCAAGGATGCCAAAAGCTAGAGATGCTATGATGGGGGCATGATTACTTTCTTTGTTTGTTGTTTGTGGATTAAACTTTAGTAATGTGAAGCCTTGTCTAAGGACATGATCGGCAAAAGATCATCGAGGACATCAAAGGTCTTACAGGAACGGGGGCAATCCTTGCTTGTTGAAGCGCAAGAAGTACTCAGGTCATCTAGATTCAATTTTGACTAGATGCTTGTATTAACTTGCTAAATCACACTCCATGTAAGCGGTACTCAGGTCATCTCGGTTCAATTATACCTCGATGCTTGTATTCACTTACAACATTTCAGAAAAGTACCACAAAAATATGCCCAATGATGAAATAAAGCACTCTAAAAGCAAAGCATCCATCCTATATCCATTTATGCATCCATACCATACCCCATGCAATATAGATCCACCAATGCAGAGTATCAATATAAATAAAAGCTTGTGAGTCCTTCTATCGAATCTTTCTTCTATCAATCAGATTTCTATCTACCATCATATCTTTCATCCTTGTCCAGTCAATCTGAGCAATGATCCAAATGCAAGGTCCATCCTTAATCCATACCAATCAAGTCAAGTCAATCTTGCACAAATGATCCACTCACAATCAGTGGTCTTGATCCTTGTCTGGTCGTAAACCAACTCGATCAGTTAATCAATCAATTGTCTTATACAGGATGTTGCATTGTCGAAATCAGACCAATACACGTGTCTTACACGACATGCTTCATTTCCTGAAACCAGACACTATCCTTCATGTTGCTCTGGGGATCTATCATTCCCCGCCATGACAACACGCCTGTCGTGTTGGTCTAGGGATATATTGTTCCCCGCCATGACAACACTGTCGTATATCATTATCAATATATCATTGGTTTACCGCTTGACAGGGGCAATACCTTGTTTGTTCTTGTGTCATTTGTGTATACTTGCTTGCTTGCTTGTGTGTGTCATCATTCCATCTTGCATCGCGTATCATTCGACTCTTTCTTCACCCATTTTCTTCAAATTTAACCTTCTTCATCGTGAGATTGTCCGTCTCACACCTTCTGCCTTCTTCTCGTCCAATCTCCCGAGGGGGCATCCTGTCGTTAAACTTGTACCAGGGGCAAACTGGGGCATGTATCATCATCAGACTATCAACTTCTTTGAAGCAACGCTGTAAACTGCATTGCATCAAAGAGGGGCAAAATGTATACGCCTAAAAATGACACAAATCATCCTAAATAAATATTCTAAATATTTATTCCATTCTTCTATTAACTAAATAAATATTCAAAATTTATTTAATCAATTCACTATCTCACAATTAAATAAATTCTATTTATTTAATTAAAATTCTTCTATTTGTCCTTCACAATTAAATAATCATAAATTATTTAATTAAGCCTAATTCCTCTATCTTAAAGTTCTAAATTCAAAAATCCACATCACCTTTACACCTCACCTTTTCCACCTCACCTTGTCCACCTCATCAGGTTGCACATGTAATTAAATATATTTAATATTTAATTACCTTATTTTACCTCACCCACATGGCCTATTTCTTCTCCAATCAGAGGTCAGTTAACCAATCAATCAAATCTGTTAACTAACCTGTCAGTTGAGTCAAATCCTCAATCAATCCAGTCAGTTCCACAATCCACTCTTCTAACTGATCAGTCAATTCTGTTAACAGACCAGTCAATGGAGTTAACTCTCCAATCAATTTTGTCACATCCCCCCTTTCATGATGGAGCTGGGACACTTGTCACATTTCTACTGGTTGCACATTCCTCAACCATCCTCAGCCGTTGATCTTCATATCTTCTCTCAACTGTTGATTCCTATTCCTCCGAGTCTATAAATGAAGCTTCATCCCTTCATTCTATTCATCCAGGCTTTTGACATCGTTACTCTGCAGAAATATCACCAGCGCGCCTTTGGCACCCATTTGTCATCTACAAGCTTGAGATCACCATTGTTGCATTGGAGCTCACCTTCATTGCATATCACACCATAGCCGTTCACCATCGACTTCCTCAAACAGCTTTAAAAGATTGCACTCTCTGAGGGCTCATCTCATCTGCGAAAGGACGATTCGTGATAGGCGAACAACAGAAGTTTCGAAACGGAAGAGGTTTGCTGTGTTTGTTCATTGCTTTGTTTCCTTGAATCTCTCTTATTTCTCTATTCTGTTGATGTTTGGGTCTTATTTAATTCATTTGATTGATTCGACATTTTACCCTCACAATTACTAATAATGGTGTCTCTATATGACACTATGCTTCTTGGTAGTCCATGCAAGTGAACTGATTCTCTAAAAAGCAAATTCACTACATCTGTAAGAACATCAGTTCTATTGCATGCAACAAAATGGGTCATTTGGAAAATCTATGAACTATGATTAAAATGGAATCATTCCCCTTTCGTGTACTAGGTAAGTCTACTACAAAGTCCATGCTAATATTCTCCCCAGCCCTTTGCATAATATAAAATTATTCATACAAACTACTATTTTATCTCTTTTCTTTTACAAGATGACATATTCTACAACATTCTACATACCTCTTTATATTCACTACCATTTTGGGAAAATAATATCTTTTATTAATTTGTGTAAGGGTCTTATCAATTCTAAAATATCCCACCAATCTTCCACTATGCATTTCTTTGATCAAGTTCTCTCTCATGGAACCTTGGGAAAAACATAATTGTTATCCTCTAAGAAAAAAAATCTTGTATAAATAAGTTCATCCATGGAGTCTCATCTATGCTAATTGGATTCTTACATGCTTCTTTAAAATTCATACATCATCTTGATATAGCTTTTTCATGCAATCCATCCAACTACCTCTACTTGCATCTCATCTAATAAAAGAACTCATCTATTTAGCACATCAACTGCTCTATTGGACTTCCCACTCCTGTGCCTGAGCACAAATATATATCTTTGAAGAAATTCTACCCATTTCATACAATGTTGATTCAAATTACCTTGACTATTGATATACTCCAAGGCTTGACGACCCATGTACAAGAGAACAGGTGGGCACAAGAAGTTGAGTCCACTTTTAGTGGAAGTCTCATGGGGGGAAAATCCCAATAGGAATGGGTACCTGAACCTAAACTCCCACCCGTATGAAACGGGTACTTGTTCTGGTTCAGGCTCCTATTCCTTAACTAGTACTCATTCTAGTTCAGGCTCCCATTCCTAAATGGGTACTTGTTCTAATTTGAGCTCTCGTTCCTAAATGGGTATCCCTTTTGGTTAAGGCTCCCATTCCTAAACAAGTGCTCGTTAGGAACACATACATGTTTAGGAACGCATACCCATTTCTAAAAAATAATAGGTATCTATTTAGGAACGACTACACGTTCCTAAAAGGTATTAATTTTTTCACCTCGCGAGCTAATTTTCTCCTCTATTTTGTCATGCCCACATTTCAACATGGACATGCAAACTGTCACAACAATTTTTTCTCATAAACAATACACACAAAGTTCTATCGTTCTTCACATGATAGCATAATATGTGCACTCAACGATGTTGCATGTTCAATGTTGTGAAGAGCACGCCACATTTAGCGAGGGAGGGAAATATGAAATGGAAGAAAGATGTGGAACTCATTTCGCTCACCTTATGAAAGTAAAGATCACCTAATTAGGGTTCGACATCATGTTGCATGGCACCTCCAAGGAGAAACTCCATGAAGAAAATCCCCTCCTAGTTCCTAGGTGAAAGTGGAATTAGTCTTGCCTACAATGCATGAAACCTTAACACCAATATCTAAAATCTTAATTACCTAGCATGCTAATCTAGCACTAGAAAATGTGATTGAAACAATTAAACAGTTAACCCTTTAAAATGCCATTTAAATAAAGTAAATGTTATCAAACAACTATTTCAAAATTTACAACATTTCTGAAATTAAATACTATTACAAAAAAATGAAATTTAATTTCACATCTAAAAGGATTCTAACATTTCAATTATATAGATGAAAACAATCATCAAATCAAACGTAAATTTCCTGATGGAAACTTCCCGCTCGTCTAGTTCGCGTGCCCTAGCGGAGGAAGTGTCTGACATTGGCGTGCATCTTCTGTGTCCCTTGAGGAAGAATGCATCTGCCTCTCCTGCAGTGAATGAGTTGAAGGCTATTTTAAAGGATGCTCAGCCTTGTGCAAAGGACCTTCTTCAGCGAGCGGACTCCACTCTCGGCGCCTCCTCTGCAGCGCCCTATTCTGGTGCGGCGGTGAATGGAGCTGGCTCTGGTTTGGGCTTCCCTTCAGGGGGACGGGGATCCTTCCGGGCCCTCTTTCCTGAAGCGGATTTCTCTGCTGGTCTACAGCATAAGTGCCCCTCTCCTAGGGCTTTTTTGCCCTATGCTCTATCTCCTCCCGTTGTAGTGTGTGAGCAAGGTGTCCTAGAAAATGAGGACCATTACCAGCGCATTGGGGTTGTCTGCAGGTTTAACAATCTATGGTTGTCCCTGCCGGACCTTCACAGCTGGGCCATGGAGTCTTGGAAGCCCTTGGTGGAGGGCAAGATAGAGTTGTTTCCTTGTGCTAGGGGTTTTTTGTGGCAGTTTTTGATTCCCCTGAAGACTGGGATATTGTGCTGAATGGTCGGGTTTGGTTGTGGGGTGCTCATTCCCTGTCTATCAAACCTTGGTTTAGCTCCTTCAACCCTCTCTCTGAGCCTCTCAACATCAAGCCTACTTGGGTTAGGATCCCGAATCTTCCTCTTCAGTGCTGGGAAGATTCTTGTTTCGAGGACATTGGAAACGCTATTGGACGCTTCTTGATGGTGGATTCAACTACCTCTTTCATTGGACACTCTACGTTTGCCCGCATTTTGGTCGACATTAACATCTCCAAACCCCTCCATGGGGAGGTGGTTTTGCAGGTGGGGGATAGGAAGTGTTCGCAACTACTTGATTATGAGAGCCTCCCGTTCAAATGTCGATGTTGATTTGCCACGGGCTACATGGCCTCCGTTTGTCCCCACTCTCGTTGCAAGGGTGCGGCCTCCTGGTGGAGGAATGCTACAGATGATCACTTGACCATCAACTCTCCTGTTACTCCGTCGAAACCTTCGTCGGCAGAAGAACCCTCTTCGTCTTCTTCAAGCATTGTGGGTGCAATCACGATTGCCTCAAGTCCCCCGATTCCTCCAGCGTCCTTAGATCTTCCGTTGGTTGCCCCCTCCCGTGAGGGCATCCTAGGGTTCCCTGCTCTTGCCCCTGCTCATGTTCTGTCTTCGAGCTCTCCTCCTGCTTGTGCTGGGGCGTCCCCTCTTCTCAGGCACCAACTCTGTCAGTGGAATCTGTCGAAGATTCCCCTCTCTCCCCTTGTTCTGAGGACTTAGACCCTTTGAGTTCTTGGACCATTGTTCAAAGGAGGAAGAAAGGTCTTCCTAAGGATGTTTCTACTTTGCACCCTCAGGTCAAAGGTGTTTGTTATGATAGGTCAGGTTCTAGCGTAGTCTAGTCCCTGTTGTTTTGTCCTTTGTTCACAGCAGGGCTGCCTTTTATTTTAAGGGTTCGGGCCCTTTCAAAATCCCGTTTGGTTTCTCAGTTTCACTGCTTGTGAAACTCATTTCGTTCGCTTGTTTAGGCTTTTGTTCATGGGTTCGGGCCCTTCCCGATTACTTTTATCAAAACACTTCAATTATATGCAATATTTATTTAATCATCTAATTGCAGGGTATCCCTTTTCAAAAATTAAATTTAAACTTTCAATAAGAATTAATTTTTATTTTATATAAATTCTAAACTTAACTCGTGATTAATTAAAATAACAAAATACTCTTTCTAAAAGGAATGCCAAAATTCAAATAATTAAACTAATTAAATATCTAGACCAATAATTTAAAATATAAGTCAGTTAATGAATTTCAATAATAACCACAACCCAATTTAAACAACTCTCTAGGATTAAATTTAAGAGAAAACATTACCACTAGTTCAAATAGATTAATTCACCTTAGTAAAATTAACTAACTTTAAGAGACACTTAAGACACTAAGCTTTTAGGGCAACTCATAAACCCTATATTTCAAGTTTAAAAAGGGCTCCTCTCCATCTCATTTCAAACTTGGAGATGGGAGGGAGAGGCAAGGAAGTGAAGGAGAAGACAAATCTCCTCAAGGTGTGAAAAATAGCTTCTTTAGTTGTTTTTTTCTCTAACTCGTTTATTTTGCTAAATCATGTTTCCTAACTTGTCCATTATCCTATTTTTGTTTTCTAAGTTAATATTTCATTTGCTAACCAAATATTTCTTTATTTTATTTTTACTATTAAAAAAAAATTACTTTGTGCTCTCTATATATATTCGTTTAAATAAGCTCTAATTTTTCTTTGCCTCTTCTTTTGGGATATGTGTGTGAGTGAAAATAGATACACTCAAACGGAACTATTTTATAAAATATAACAATAACATTATGTTTTAATATTTATAACCAAAGAGTTTATTTTTAAAATAGAATAGGGTGCATACTGAAGAGATAAATGTATTTTAATGCTTTTAACTGCCCACTGTAAGTGCCGAGCTACAGTGACAGAGGGCCACAAGATAGGGTTTGAAGCGGGGGCACACGGCTTTATATATCAATTAGACTATTTCAAATAGAATTTACTTGCAACCACCAATATATATAAATGTCTCCTTCCAATAAAATCTATTTCAAAAGTGAAGTTGAAATATATAGAAATACGTATATTAAATTAAATGGACATTTACTCTCTTTTTTTTCTTTAATTTTGATATCACAAATTTATTCACAATGTACTTAAATAATGCATTTGTAATGACTCTATAAATTGAGGAAATACACACAATATAACAACAAATCCAACTCATATTTCCTCATTTTTGAAATACAATCTTTTCACATACAAATCAAAACAATGCCTTTTTATAATGTATATACAAAGGAGGAAAGAGATTTACATTGACATTTTTGTAATAAGGAATATACATTTACCCAATGTTCTTCAATAATTTTAAATACATTTATTGAATGCTTAAATGGAGATTAATATTTTATTTTCTCATCAACATACACATTGAAAATAACACATAACCCATTTATTCATTCACACACTCATAGTAAAAAGAAATAACAATATTGCAAGTAAATTTGACTATTTTATTTGAAATAGATGATGGTCATAATAAATACTAAAACCTTTACAGCTTTCTAAACCTCCTTTTACACACACAAGGATTCTCCCAAAAAAAACTCTTAAAGGCACATTACAACCCATCTTAGACAAATTTTCCCTTCACAAAAAGAGGAGCCAACACAACTCCAAGAACAGGAAACTCTTCTTTTTTTGTCCTCCATTATAAACTTGCAAATAAAACTCCACACAAAGCAAATGGAGGTGTTCACCGCCAACCATTGGGCTTGCTCACAAGCCCACCCTCGATCTAGGAGGCCTTCAAGAAGAACCCGAGAAAAAACATATACAAAGGGATGACAGATTCATTCAATACAAGACACACAATAAACTCCCACACCCAAGGAGACTTAAGGGGGAGAAGAGAGGACTCTCTCCTAAGGGGGGAAATAATAATGAAATAACTCTTTTAAAAAGTTCTTCACTCAACAACTCTTAAGATCACAAAGGCACTCATGCAAGACTCCTCATAGGAGTATCATTTCCCCAAGGAGGTTCTCACCTATGTCAACCCCAACACTTGGGTTGCCTCCACCAAGAGGGAGGGCCTAACCCATTACATCTCTTTTTCCCGACTCTACAAAAAACACAATACACAAACCCATTACAAACACAATTCCATTAGCATGCAACCAAAAAAGTATTAAAACATACACAATATGAAGCTTTGGGGGCCTACCTCTTCAAGCTTCCAAGGAGTTGATGAAGGTTTGATGAAACTCCCTTCAAGAGACTCCACTCCAAGAACTCCACCCAAGTCTAAGCTCTCCAACAAGCTCTCTCTCCCTAATGCAAGCTAAAACAAAATGAACCAACAATCTATTCATAACCCTCTAGAGGGTTATAAATACGGGTTACCAAGTCATCTATCCTCTTCCAATGAGGAGGTGACACTTGGAATCCTCTCACCCATCACAAGAGTACATGTCCCCACACTTGCTCACATGTGTGAGACATTGGAGAGAGGAGTGTACTTAGCACTCTCCTTTTACATGAAAGCTCCAAAACCTTCTCACACATGTGTGAGGCCTTGGGATTGACTCAAATACATACATGAACCTAGGGGAAAGGGAATGGGATGGTGACAAGTCAACCATCCCTCTTCCCCAAGCCCCATTTTTGATACACCCTTTCTAAGGGACTTGGGAAGGGTCATATCTTGTCCAAAGCTCAAGATATATATCCCAACAAGTACCCAACCCATAAGTACTTGCCCTAAGACCTTAACACAACAAAAGAAAATGATAGTTTTAAGCCATTTAAAAGACCCATTAACATCAAATCTGAGTTTGGACAACTAGGATGACAACTCGTCTGACATCTCAACCCCAAACAACCTTAGGACATACAAAAAAATGTTAAATTAACAGTTGACACTTCACATCACAATATTTAAACATAAACATAGACTTTAGTCCCCATTATGGACTAAGGTCGAGTATCACGAGGTTATTTCACATATGGGTTTTCCAAAGACCTATGAATTTCCATTACTTATGGAAATCACCTGCACACGCAATTGCACACATTAATGCATCCAATACATAGTTGAGGCAACTTGAAATGCAATCACACACACAATCACATAGCATACAAGAATTCATAATTCAAATGATAATCCGAATTCAATTTACTTATCAAAATGCATACCAATTTTAAATTTAGTTCACATTATCTTTCAAAAACATCACATGTCCATTGTTTTAATCTACTAAACATAGATACTCAATTTTAATTTCAAATCAATTGTAATTGAATGATATATATACAATCAATTCAAGACATACATTTCTCATATAACAATTGAAATATAACATAGCTAACTCCTAGTTAGATCATCATCATATGCAATTTAAATCAATTACTCTAATGAAGATACCAATGTCTAATATAATCTCTCAATAAGATCATAAGTCCATACACAAAATATCTAATATTTAGGTGAATCAAAACAATAATAGGTCCAATAGTACAAATAAGTTCACCACATAATGGTGGGCCTTACATCCTTCCCCCCAAGACTAGACTTCCTCCTGGAAGCTAGCAGAAAGGTGAGGGTAGAGCAACCCACCTTTGAGCCATCCCAACATGGCGATGAGGCCAAAAGGATTCCTTAAACCAAGTGGTAAATAAAAGTAATTAATCAATTAAAATAGTCACCACCTAACAAGCACCTAGATGGTAACTTTCTCCATGAATGGAGCAACCATTTATCTAAGAGAAACAATTGTACCATACAGATCTACTTACACTCCAACATAGTATAAGGGCATCAAACCCCTTAATCAAGCTCACAACATTGTCACAAGAGCACATAGGATTAAGTCACAAGGAAGGTTATAACCACATTATTCATTTATTAACACCTACCAATTTAACAAGTTATCCAATCTTTACTAGCCATGATGAGAGTCTCAACCAAGACCTTCCATCAAATAAGGGACCGTAGAACACATCATGTCATCAAGACATCATATACAACATAACCTTTACAAGTATTTAATTCTCCTTTACAATTATTATTATTTTCCCAACATTTAGTTTACCAAACAACTCACCACATGCACACGTGTCAATTATATACATCACAAAGAATCCACAAGACTCACATTACATGGCTCACAAAGTGGGTTTTACAAAGAGGACAAGTGCCAATGTACTACGGAGTAACTCTAGAGCCATGGCCCTAGACTCAATATCTGAGTAACCATATAAGTGTAGAATCCACTGAAACAATATCCGAGTAGTCATAGAGCCATATACTCTCATATCCAAAGGAAGCAATATCACAAGTATCAAAGTGCCATGTAATTAAAGGAAAGATGGTTTTGGGCCCTCCCTAAGGACTCCTCCATACATTTCCTAGTACCTTGCTCTTGTTTGTTTAAGTGGGTTAGCCTCCAAGAAGAAGGTACACAAGAATCACACACATATATCTAAGGGGGAATGGATTATGACCGTCCCATACCAGTCCCATTTGCAGCCCCCATCCTCACAATATAATTCCCTAAGCCATCTGCTCCCCTATACAACCTACCAGGGAGCCCTCCTGAATATGACAATTTACACAAATCACATTACAACCAAGAAGATTTGATAAAGTAGAATCACAAGATAAATCCACAAGTAAAGTTTAATAAAATAAAATGAAGATCGAAGTGGCCACCAAAGCAAAGTCTCAAATTTAATTCAAAAGTATAATTAAACAGGACCTTGAGGAAAATAGGACAAACACAAATTCAAATGGTTAAGCAATCTAAAGAGATAAAATTCAACACTCCTAGCTTAATATTTAAGAAAAACATTAATAATAAGTAAATAAAAATCCAACATCTTCACAAAATTTACACATCACATAAACCATGCGACTTTCACTAAAAGCCACCTAAGGGGAGAAGGGGAATGTCTCAAATTTAATTCAAAAGTATAATTAAACAAGACCTTGAGGAAAATAGGACTAACACAAATTCAAATGGTTAAGCAATCTAAAGAGATAAAATTCAACACTAGTAGCTTAATATTTAAGAAAAACATTAATAATAAGTAAACAAAAATCCAACATCTTCACAAAATTTACACATCACGTAAACCATGCGACTTTCACTAAAAGCCACCTAAGGGGAGAAGGGGAATGGTGGTCTCAAACCGCATGAAGATAATAGTATGCAATATCATGGTGGTCCTAAACCACATAAAAATCATATAACAATATCATGGGGGCCTCAAACCACATGTAAATCGTAGGATGCTATATCATACTGAACAATCTTATGTCCCACACAACCCAGAAAATGCTTCACAATAAATTTCATGTGCCAAGTATATGAAGTATCACATATATAAGATTATCTGTAGTTCTCCAAAGTAAAAAATACATAGCCCCATGCAAATACCAATCACCATCCCCAAATATCACGTCATCCATGTAACAAGGTGCTAACACTACTACTGGTTCATCACACCCATCTTGCCATTCCATCCATGCTATCAAGCTGCTGCTAGTAAAATTATTGTGCCACACTAGCTCAGTCATGACTACCATTTCCCTAATTGTCTTGATAAAATACCATGTGCCAATGCTAAAATTCGTCAATTCGAGCGGTTCACAATTAATCTCAGTTTCCAGTAACCAATGAGCATAACAACATCTGTATCCAAAAGTAGTGCTTAGGATCCATACTAATAGTAGTCTTCAATACAGGTTGCCCGTGATGATGCCAAGCATCTGAAAGTCGATAGCTGTTTCTAGTGCTCACACCAATAAGAATACCAAAGGATTCATTTGTAGTCCTGATTTTGATGAGAACGGTCTTCAAGATGATGTGTTAAGTATCCATTTGTGCCGTATTCTCTTGTTCATCCAGTTGTGTAGGCTGAACCAAAGGTTGATACACCTGGTGAGAAATTGTATGCTTTTTGAGATCAAGGTGATGCTGAAGTGAGTAAGAGGTTGGTGATTAGTGGCATGGCCTCTTGCTGATTAGATTTGTCATCTATTTTGTGTGTGCACTGTGCACTTGTTTAATTAAATTGAAAACCTGTACGGACTACTTAATTGAAACTTTCTCGTTAAGTTGAAAATCTGAAAGGCGGCTCAATGGAGACTCTTCATGAAATTTTGCAAAGGCATTACTAAGTTTGTTTCTGTGCACTTATGATCACTCTTGATTTCTTCAAATACTTTCCATTCAGGATGGGGAAGGGGGACAAGTGAGTGGGTCGGGGTGGTCCATGCAGAGTTCTCTACTATTTCCTTCACCTAAGGAGAGCATTATTGGGATTCTCTCCTCTCATCTTCCAAGGGAAATCTTGTGTCTCATGCTTGAGTGGAGATGAAAAGATGATGCAACTTCTTGTGCTATAAGTTGTGGCAAGAGTTACGTTTCTGGGTCTACAAAAAAATTATTTCATTTGTTGTTGATTCCTTGTGCTCACGTTAGTGAGTGATTCATTTGTTGGTAATTCATTATGTGTGCTCGTTTAAACAGATTGTGTCTGTTTAGACAGTTTTATGATTGCAAAGTATTTGTTGGCACAGATTCCAGCTTGTTAGAAGAACCGTACCATACAACATCGTCACAAGGCTTCATGTCCAAATATATACTTACTTTAAGTACTGGACTATATACATCGACATCACAATGTTTCAATAATCAAATAAACACATTAATTAGCATTCAATTAGCCGACAACCACCATACAACAATATAGCAAGGCTTGAATGCCCAAATTAACTAATATTCAAGAAATATACTCCCTAGTCCCTTCTTTACGGTTGCTCAACAATCTTGTACCACTTTTCACCAAACAAATCAGAAAATCCAAAGACTCTGAGGCAAGCCAAGGTCTTGCCACAAATCCAACTAGATTGTACCCAAAATGATATAAAAGTGCATGCAAGAGCTCTAGGATTTAGTCTCCCTATTGTATAGATAGTAAACAATTACCAGAAATAAGACAACAAAATGTGAAGCCATTCAATCTGTTCCGAGCCAAAATAGTAGTAAGAAAACGTTATATTGAGGAAAAATAAGATCAGATATTAATCAAGTTGTGATCAGCAGGATTTGCTCCACTGTCATTACATGAAAACAACAAACAGAAGAAAATGTTATTCCTTTAAGTTTCACGCCTTACAAGTTACACTAAACATGGCTTATATTTCATTTCTCAAAAGTGACGATCTTATTATGAGGGCAAATGCCAATTCCTACCCACGTTGTGAAAGAAAAAGATCAGATAATAATCAGGTTCTAGTCAGCAGGATTTGCCCCCCATTAAACACAACTAACAAACAGCAGAAAACACTATTCAACTATTTCCACACCTCCCTCTTACAAGTTACATACAAGATTGCTTAATTTTCATTACTAAAACTTCAGTGAGATAAGATGCTTCATTTATAAAAATGTATCCCATGCCATGCAAAAATTTAAGTTCCTTAATTTGGGGGCAAATGCCAATCCTTACCTACATTGAGCAACAATACGATTGGATACCAATCAGACTCTAATCAGCAGGATTTGCCCCTCATTGCACAAAAATAACAAACAGCAGAAAATACCATTCAACAAGATTCAAGCCTCACTCCTTTTCACAAGTTAGTAAAACATGGCTTCCATTTGATAACTAGATCACTCAGATAAGATGCTCATTTATGAAAATCAGTCCGATGCTTTGAATAAATTAAAGACCTTTGATTTGGGGGCAAATGCCCATCCTTACCTAGATTGAAGAATTCTTTCTTGATCCAAACTTTCCATGGGATCAAGCAACTAGGGATCCATTCACTTCACTTATTATTTCTGAAATCATAAAAACCAGGAATTTAAAAAATTATCTTTTAATTTTTTTAATTTGTTGGGGATTTCTCTTTAAAAACACAATTTTTCCTATTTTACAAAATCACATTTTTGGACAGCCAACCCCAAGACTGGCAATTATGACATGCTAGGTCATACATTGTGTCTTCATTATATACCAAAATTGATACCATGCCATTATTGTGCAAACCTAGGCACTCTCCCTCACTAGAATTTCCTAGATACCCAAGCACTTAATAAATTCCACTACCTCGTCTGTGCAAAGAACCACCCACTCAAGACTTCGGAGAACAAGTGCACTGGCAATCTGCTTGCAAGATACCACCCAACTGAGAACCAACAGCAACATGAAATTGAAGCCATATAATGGCTACCAATCATTGGGTAATTGAATCCCTCTAAAGGCTACCAATCCTTGAGTAGCAGCAAATACTTATTGTTTATACAAGGCAGTCCACAGAAAAAACATATTAGTGTTTATGCAAGGCATGTAACAAAGGCACGAAAGAATCACTAGGGTTTACCCCCAGTAAATTGGATTTACACATTATCTAGACCTGCACTTCAGTTATTAATCTTTTGAAAAAATAAGAAGCTTCAGTATTCATTTTCACAAACCACTAAAATCAGTTATATATTAAGTCAAGAACACAAACTTACAAGAAGAGTCAATCATTTGTTTAAACATCATATTGTACCAGATATTTCCAAAAGCCAATATTTATCAAAATGTTTCAACTTTCACTTGCACGCAAGTATCTGGATGACAAGTCAACATTAGTTATATTACATTGAAGCATCATAGACCCCATATACACTCCCCCGTCTCTAGCATGTTCAATGCTGTATCTGATTCTTCTTAGAGGACATGGAATTAGGAATTTCATCCTGTCAAAAATGAGACTGAAAGGGATGCTAATTGATACAAAATTGAGCAGAGCTAATATGTTACTAAGAGATGTCAACCTACATTGCTCCCCCTCGCATGTGTGCCCCTAATTCACCAAATTGATCATCACCTTCTTCAGTATCCAATGACAGACGAACAGTATCAAGTCTTTGTTTCAGGACGTCGATAGCATTAAGAAGCATCTGGGAAGCTTTGATTGCTCCTGTAGATTCAACAGTGAAAATAAAACTATCCTCTTTAGCAGTAATACTCAGTAATCCTGGCTTTCCCATTGCCTCTGCTTTCTTAAGGACCTCATCATCATATGTATAAGCTTCAGCATCATGTACAACCACCTGCATAGATAAGATACAACCTTCAATAGGGCAATGCTAATAATTCATTAAAAAAATCAGGTTGCATCATTTTGCGTAACTATTACTAATGATCATAGTTACAACATTGTAACCAATATGAATACTTGCCAAAAGTTAATATTAAATTTTTCCAGATCCAAATAATGCATACAAAAGAGAGAGCCAAGTGACATGAAGCTCCTAATCCTATAAAGAATAGGAATATCAAATTAGCAAAATAATAATAATTTCCCAACAACCATACTAATTACGACAAATTTTGGTTCCAGAAAGGATTTGCAACCAATGGTTATGATTTTTTTTTAAATCATAAGCTGGTGAGAAGCAAGCTCAAACACTAGAACACAATTATTGCAACTCCCTACTTCAAAGCTCAGCCAGGAGATTTTTGATAACTAGGCTTACAAAGCCTCCGCCAAAAGCAAGACAATCTAGATGAAAGGAAGATAAGATAGCAAAACACTTCCTACACCAATCTAAGAGGGAAGAAATGCATAGAAAATACAATCACACTATTTAAGAAAGAAGATTGCACAAAAACATTCACCACATACCACAATGTTTATCATGGGAAAACCCTTTCAGAAAAAAACCCAGCCTCCAAACTCAAACCAATTGTATTTCCAACAACACCAACATACAAATCTAGAATGATTCCAACACCCTACTAAACAACTATGAAACCTCCATCTCAAGCACCCAATAAATAGAAAGAGAAGAAACCACAAACCGTGAGCCAATCCCAATGGTGCTCAAACCAATGGCCCAAATTTCAATGCCCTAGTCCTATGTTACTGGATTCGTCGGAAATCAAGCCGGATCCGGGTCCAATTCGAACCCAGTTCGGATTCAGAACTGATCCGCCTACGGTCCGTCCAGGTTCCAAAAAAACTTTTGTGGGTTCGTCCGGCCGGATCCGAGTCCGATTCGAACCCAGTCCGGATTCAAAACCGATCCGCCTACGGTCCGTCCAGGTTCCAAAAAAACTTTTGTGGGTTCGTCCAGGGCAAACCCATCACGAATTTGGAACTATTTCAGGCTACCGCGACAGATCCAAGCATTTTTCATTATTTTTTCACTGCTTTTGACAATTTTCGACGCATTTTTTATTCGATTCACAAGGTGTAAGCATAAGGTTGCAAACGTTAACTATGAAAGAGAACCAAAATCCTTCGAATCATAAACATGGCACATAGAAATCATTCAACAATGGTGGCTGATGGCGGAACAAAATACACGAATGGGAGAAATTTCATGACATTTTAAACGAATTTTAGGGTTTTCTTAAATCATAATTCGGCGAGTTACTATTATACAACGGTTAGCACTCCAACATATGAAATTTCATCAAATCAATCGTCCACCATTTTGATTTCATTTTCATTCAACTAAAATAAAGCATCTTTCTTTAAAAGGATTAAAAATCTAGGCTTCATTTCATAATTACAATAATGCTCTAAAACAAGCATTATAATATAACAATATATATATATATTGTACGAACGAACCCAGCCTCAAAAAATTTGTTGGCTAAAGCCACGAATCGAAACCAAGATCCGAACCAGAACCGACAACTTAGCCCTATTCCAAACGAGTCCACAGACTATTTTTAACATTTCTCTTACATCTATCATAGCATGTCATAGCCACCCCCCTCAAGTTGGGCACTCCATTTTCGCTCCATTATCTCCATTCAAAGATGCTCTATGATACATCATAACATGCCTCATAAGTTGGTGAACAAGTTAACAATGTAACTCCCCTCTTACATTCTCTTACGTGTGTAACAAAATCATCATAAGATCTCTTGCACATCTTACAATGCCATAAAATGCTCTTAAGACACCTATGGGACATTAGATGCTCTTACAACTTATACATGTCATACATTACATTCCACATGGCATCATTGGCCAAGTCAAAGTGGGACACCCATTTTCCCATGTGGGCAATAGTAATTAAATAATATGAACATTAGGATGCAAGGTTTATGATACCTTTCCCAACACTTGATGACTTGGAGATTAACCCTAATCGTAGTGGGAAACAACCCAACCCTACAAATGATAACAGCCCAAATCACCTACCCAATTGGTTGTCAACCAAAAGACTATCGCAGAATGCTAGTTATCTATTTAAGTTTACATTTCATACTTGGTTTTGTCTTCAACAAGACTTAAACTCATGGCATCCCTCACGAAGACGATCAACTTAACCACCAAGCCACTTTATCACACGGCAATTATTTGCTAGTTTTATAGATCAGAAATGCAAATAAGCAGAAAATACAACACATGGAACAATGAACATAGTATTTTTACCCTGGGAAAACCCTCCTACTCGAGGGAGAAAAACCCAACAAGATATTCTCTTATAAATCAGAAAATTAAGTGCAGAAATGGCACTCACAATCTGGCCCTAGAAGGGCTGAATCTCATGCAATAAATCTGCACTTGAAGATAGTATGATTTCCTTGAATACACAATAATAAAGATACTTCTCCTTGAATCTGCTCCTCTAGAAGGCAAACTTGCTGCTCAAGAAATTGAATTGGAATTGAATGATTATCTTCAAATGAGGAAACTCTATCTCCCTTATATACCAAACTAGGCGAGTCTCTTCTAGGCCGACCTGCCTTGCATGAATTTTATTTTTTAAAAAATTTCTCCCGAAGCTATAAAACACTAACACTCCCTCTTAGCTAGGGAGGTATTTTCTAGATATCCTCGCCATGGAGTCTCTCAACATGACGCCCACAATGGCTACTCCCATGTGTGGAAAGAAATGCATGAACAAGTGTCCATCACGGAGTCTCTCAACGTGATGTCGGCATGGAGTCTCTCAACATGACGTCCACCATGGCTACTCCCATGTGTGGAAAAACACAAGTACAAGGGTTCATCACGGAGTCTCTCAATGTGATGTTGTCATGGAGTCTCTCTACATGACGTCCCATCTCAATCTCAGAGATGAACAAGGGCTCGCACCTCATATTTCTGTCTCAGAGAAATATACACTACAAGGGCTTTCACCTCATATTTCTCCGTCTTAGAGAAATATACACTACAAGTCTTTCACCTCATATTTCTTCGTCTCAGAGAAATATACACTACAAGGGCTTTCACCTCATATTTCTCCGTCTCAAAGAAATATACACTGCAAGAACCTTCATGATGATGTGACTCCCTCTGAAGCTCCAAGTACTAAGATCAACCTCCTGACCTTGTCCAAGGCTGCCTCTGTTGGTTTGTCAGACTCCCTCTGAATGTTAATTTCTCCACTTCGAAGAAACTGATCAACTTTAGAATAAGAAATCTTCTTAATCGACTTTAGAGCTTGGCTCCTTCTAAGATCTCCCCATGGCAATTTCCGCAGTAGAAACAAGTTGTGTAGACCTTAATTTGCAATCTCGAGCAAGTGACCATACTTGTCACACCTGAAACACTGAATGTGAGAGATCCTTCTTTTTCTTCTTCGATTCTAGGGCAGAATCTGATTCTTTGTCTCTATTCCTCTTTCTTCCTTTCCCTCTTTCTCTAGAAGTATGTGTCGCAAGAACTTGATTTTCTACATCATTATAGTTTCGCTCAATTCCTCTTGCTGCCAACCTGGACTCTTCTTGAATACAATCAGCTCGAAGACGATCAAACTTGGGCAACTTAGATCTCCCATTGATGCTTTGGATAAAGAGCTCCCAAGATTGGGGAAGACCATTTAGTGCCAACATAACAAGATCTTTGTTTGCAATTATGTCCCCAATAGCACTCAACTGATCTCTTAAATCAGTGATCTTCATAAAGAATGAGATAGCTGAATCTTCTTTATCCATTTTTACATGGTGAAGTTGTTGTCTCAAAGCAAGGGCTCTGCTGGTATTGTTGATCTCATACAATTCTTTTAGAGTATCAAACATTTCTTTAGCCGACTTCAACTTGGAGATGATCGGTACTAGGTGATTCATCACAGAGTCTATCATGATCTTTCTAGCCTTCATGCCCTTTTTCTTCCACTGGATTTTCTCAGTATCATCGGAAGGCTCAGGCATATTACTTTCCACGAAATCAAGATCATTCTCCTCTAATGCAATGAGTACCCTAGGTTTCCAAGAGTTGAAGTTTGACGCTCCATCAAGCCTATCTTCTACCTTGACACCGTTCACCATCTTCTTTTTCTGCACAAATTCTCCTTCAAAGATCTACCCTTAGGTCTGAAAAAAATTTGCAACCTTAGATCTGCAATACTTTCCCTTCAAGATCTGCCCTAGATGAAAAGTTGACTTGACTACTTAAACAAATCTGATCAGATCTTTTCTTAGAACCGCTCTGATACCATGTTAGTTTTATAGATTAGAAATGCAAATAAGCAAAAAATACAACACAGAGAACAATGAACACAGTATTTTTACCCTGGGAAAACCCTCCTACTCGAGGGAGAAAAACCCAGCAAGATATTCTCTTATAAATCAGAAAATTAAGTGCAGAAATGGCACTCACAATCTGGGCCTAGAAGGGCTGAATCTCATGCAATAAATCTGCACTTGAAGATAGTGCGATTTCCTTGAATACACAATAATAAGATACTTCTCCTTGAATCTGCTGCTCTAGAAGGCAAACCTGCTGCTCAAGAAATTGAATTGGAATTGAATGATTATCTTCAAATGAGGAGACTCTATCTCCCTTATATACCAAACTAGGCGAGTCTCTTCTAGGCTGACCTGCCTTGCATGAATTTTATTTAAAAAAAAAATTCTCCCGAAGCTATAAAACACTAACATTATTAAATGGAAATAATCTTTAAATAGATAGAATGAAGCACATGCTCACTCATGAATTTTTGAAATAGATAACTGAGATAATTAATGTTCATTAATCTACCTATTCATTGCTAAGACCTCAATGTCCATGTGCTGGTACCTAATACTTAGTTTTACGAAATCTGCAAGCTAACAAAAAGTGGGAGGCATTTGAGAAATATATAGATTGCATATTGCATTATTGATTATCGGAAATGAAGTGAAGAATCTGACAAAAAAACTGATGGCATCAGGACAAATATAAAGATCTGCTAACAAATGTCACCGGGTGCAAGTGTGAGGATTGAGTGAAGATTTAGCAGCGGCAGCAAGCACACCAATCATAATTGTCCTTCAACCGAAGGCATCACCTGAATCTGATGATGTATTTGCTTAAGTTACCGGTTTGGTATGCCGGTACAGCTAAAAAAAATTGGGGATTGGATTCATTTTGAGTACATCTGTACAAAAATAAATAAATAATAAATATCATATATATTTGCAGGCTAAAAACAGAAATAAATTTTAGAATACCACATGGCATGCATATAATAAACAAAATCACCATAAAATTTGAAAATTTTACTTTGATGTCAGTTTGTCAAACTCGAATGTTATGACAGATACTCGTTGTTCAATATTAAAATAATAAAATCAGCAATCAACATCATGTGGGTCTTCATAAAGATCATCATTGACATTGGATGATGTAATTAGATTAGAAGAATCACAAAAAATGCCACTGGCACTCGCACTAAAAGTATGTTGATTATCTGACTCCTCAAAAAATAAACATTGTTAGGCAGCAAAAATATCCAAGTCAGTTTGCTCTAACTCGACATCCCACAACTTCATTGCCCCTTCCTTGAAATCATTTTGTTTGTGTGAATGAAGGTGCAAGTTGAAATGCATGTAAACTAACTCCTCTGCCTTTCACGATGCCAATCAATTGTGCATTACTAAGTGGATGAAGAAGTATGTACTCTAAATCCGCTCGGATGAAAACGAACTGGGATCCTATTGAGGTAAGGTTAGAAAGTTAACAGTTATAAAATTATAAATGAAACTTCAAACTTGAAAAAAAATCTTTCAAATATGAAAAGACATTTGAACTTAGAAAGTTTTAGATAAAAAATAATAAAATTACCTATGATAAAACTTTGATCACAAGATGCTTTGCTCTTGAATAGATTGCAGCTGCCTTAAAGTCAAATGTCAGAATGACAGAATGATGACTGCTGTTACCGAGGTTGTATTCAGATCTCAAGAAATAATAGCAAGGCCATAAAGTACTGCATGTCAAATTTATGAGCAAAGCCATACCTGACCTTTATTGAAAGTAAACTACCTTTGCTTATGAAGAATTACGGTTTGTGTTTTTCAAATTTTGAAACTACATAAATGCTAGGTCTCCAAACAATGAAATTGTCAAGGCATGCTCATCAGTTATATCTCCAAAACAAAAACTCACACAAACATACAATTCTTGGAAAGGAAAAAGAAAAAGAAAAATTTATTAAAAAAAGAAATGGCATCATTGGAATCCAGAAAATTATGGCTTCTGATATCCTTATACAGGCCTTCAAATAATAACAAAAGAAACAAAATTAGTAAGAAGCAGCGCCTATGAAAAAGCAAGCAACCAAACACAGGAAAACCAAATTTTACTGGAACACTTCAGGCAGGTAAAGATTCATTCCATATTCAAAATGCAAAGCATGGATGGGTATAACTCAAAGATTTGGTGACAAACACTTTATTCTTAGATGAAGATGCATCCAGAGACAACACACAGAAAATTTTTAAACAGAGTCAATTAATTACCTACCCTCCCCTGAACTGAAAGATCCCTGATGGATCCCTTTGCTGAAATGAAGTGCTGTTGTTGAAATGAAGTGCTGTTTTTTGTGATTTAATTTGTTTTATGATTTTTTATTTTTTTTTTTGTTTTCTTTCAGACTAGAGAGGAGATGCAGAAGGGGTTTCAGTTTTCTTGAGATGTGTATTTGCCAAGATGGCAAATAGAAATACATACAGCTGCAATCTCAAATAAAATGGACTAAAAATAAATAATAACTGATAGAAAGATAACACATGAGAAATTGAGGCACATACCCATCAGATCTGTATTTTAATATTCAATGGAAGCCTGGTTTGCAACCCTACTTGCATACAAAGGCAATATTGGCCTAGAAGAGGCTATACATGCAACTGAGAATGAAGGATCTGAAGGATAAAGCTGATTTAGCACTGCTGCAAGCTTAGATCTGCAATAACATGCCCTGGAATCTGTCCAATGATGCACAAATGAAGACCCAGAGTAGGCCTCCCACAAACAAGAACTGGGTTATCGTCCAATTCACCAAAATCCTTGAGAGTTTTCGTTCCCAAGAGTCTGAATGCTGCTGCCCCCTTCCACAGAGTTCAGAGCTGCCATGAAGCTTCAAAAGATATGCAAAAGATAGATCCAAATAGCACTTCAAAGTCACTTTATGCACTTCCCAAAGTGGACGTCCACTTTAGGGTTCCAAAAGGGATCAAAATTAAGAATCTTTAAAAGATCCTTTAATTAATGAAGTCTTCCCAAGTTGGGCGCCCAAGTTGAGGGCCCAACTTCATTATTAAAAGCCCACTTTTTAAACACAACGTTGTGTCAACTAGGTGGGGGACTTTTTAATAACTTATTAATATAAAGTGACATGTTATTCACTTTATTTTATTTATTTTTATTAAATATTAAAGCCACACTTTAATATTCAATAATTATTCCAAATCCATCACCTGGCCATCCTGAACTGAGAACTTCTGAAGCCCACGCTACTGGTGATGTCGCCACGTGTCATGCCAACTGACAGTGCCTCCCTAAAATGTAGGGATACCTCCTAAAAAATAGGAATTTGACCAAAACTCCAAAAATGCTCCTGGAGGTCCCCTGATGCCTCCTGGTCAACTCTCGGTCAAACCCTAAAAAATAGGAACCCTTCCTAAAAAATAGGAAACTGTCAAAAACTGACTGGAAAGGCCTGTAAAGCTCTGTGCCAAGCTATACTGCCTCTGGATAGGTCCCCTAACCACGCTGCTGACCTACGGGAACCCGGATGATAGGTCAACTCTCATGTCTCTGCTAGACAGCGCTAAAGAGGGGACATGACAGTCCTCCCCTCTCGAAGATGCTTGCCCACAAGCAACTGCAAGGTCGGATGCTGTAAAATGGACTCTCCCTCCCAAGTGGCGTCCTCTATAGGGAGTCCCCTCCAACGAATCAAGTACTCCCGAATCACCCTACTTCTCAGCCGTCGTTCCCTCTCCTCCAAGATCTCCTCAGGAACCAGAGTCAGCTTACCTTCCTCATCCAAGGGAGGTAAATCGGGTGATGCTACAATATGTTGCCCAGTGCCTTTTTCAGGCAAGATACATGGAACACATTATGAATCCGACTCTCAGGTGGTAACTCAATCTCATAAGCAACCTCTCCCACACGCCTGAGAATCCGATATGGTCCGTAGAAGCGAGGCTTGAGCTTCTCAGCTCCACCCCTTTTAAGGGTACTCTGTCGGTAAGGCTGCAACCGCAGGAAAACCATGTCATCCACCTCAAATACTCTCTCAGTCCTATGCCGATCAGCGTAGACCTTCTGCTGATTCTGTGCCTGCTGAAGATTCTCCCTGAGAGATCTCATGATGTCCTGGTTCTCCTGTAACCAATCCTGTGCCAAGGGCACCCTGTTGTCACTTACAGCCAAATCAACAAAAGATAATGCCTCGTAACCATAGAGGGCTCTAAAAGGTGTCATAGCAATAGACATATGGTGTGTAGTATTATAGCAATACTCTCCTAGATATAGCCAACGCACCCATGCCTTCTGCTATCCTGACACATAGCTGCGCAAATACCCCTCAACCCACTTATTAACAATCTCGGTCTGCCCATCTGTCTGTGGGTGGTAGCTGGTACTGGGTGTCAACTCCGTACCTGTGAGCCTGAAAAGTTCTTGCCAGAAAGAACTCATGAACCTACTATCCCTGTCACTCACTATGGTCTTGGGAAGACCGTGGAGCCTGAATATCTCTCTGAAAAATAACTCCGCCACCTGAGATGCTGTGAAATCAGCTGCAATAGGAAAGAAGTGGGCGTATTTAGTCAACCTGTCTACTACAACATAGATACAGTCTTTCCCCTGCACCCGAGGAAGACCTGTAATGAAATCCATGGAGATCCCTGACCACTTCTGCTCCGGTATAGGTAACGGCTGTAATAAACCAGCAGGGAAAGTATGCTCAGACTTATTCTGCTGGCACGTCAAACACTCACGAACATGACGTAAGATATCAGCTTTGAGACCCTTCCAAGAGAATCTCTCTCAAACCGCCCTGTAGGTCTTACCATAACCTGGGTGCCCTGCTGTCGGAGTATCATGATAAGCATGCATAATTTGTTCCTTCAACTGAGAACCAGGAACCAGATACACCCTGCCCTTGTAGTAGATGACTTCATCTACCACAGTGTACCTATCATCCAACACCAAACCATCCATGACCTCACAAGCATGCTGATTTTTGGAGTACTCAACTAAAAGTTGAGCCTTCCAATCTGCTGAAATCTCGCTCAGTGAACATAGGGCAGCAAGTGATGGTTTTCTAGAAAGTGCATCAGCCACAGTATTATTCTTCCCCTTTATGAATTCGATGTCAAAATCATAAGCCTGAATCTTGCTCACCCATTTTTGCTGACGATCATTGAGCTCTGTCTGATCAAGGAAATATTTCAGACTGTTGTGGTCTGTTCTTACCACGAATTTGCTGCCAACAAGATACTGTCTGAACTTGGCTAATGCGTGCATAATAGCCAACATTTCCTTATCATATGTAGAATACAACCTCTCATTATCCCGCAGCTTCCGACTCTCAAAAGCAATGGGGTGTCGGTTCTGCATCAAAACCGCTCCTATGCCCAAACCGGAAGCATCACACTCAAGTACAAAGGGCTGCGAGAAGTCGGGAAGTGCTAAAACTGGGCAAGTACTCATAACCTCCTTGAGCCTGTCAAAGACTCCCTGTGCCTGCTCTGTCCATCTAAAAGCCCCTTTCTTTGTGAGGTCTGTCAAGGGAGCTACCAACTGAGAGAAACCCCTCACAAATCGCCTGTAATAAGCACATAGACCAAGGAAACCCCGTAACTCAGTAATGTTCCGAGGGTGTGGCCAATCTCTAATTGCCTGAATCTTCTCCTCGTGCACCTTCACCCCATCAGCACTAATCACATGACCCAGATATAGGACCTCTCTAAGTCCAAACTCACATTTGGACAACTTAGCAAATAGAGACTGACTCTCCATGATGCTAAGTACCTCCTCAACATGTCTGAGATGGTCCTCCCAAGTACGACTGTAGATCAGAATATCGTCAAAGAACACTAGAACTGATTTCCTCAACTGCTTGTTGAAGAGATGGTTCATACATGACTGGAAGGTGGCTGGAGCATTGGTAAGGCCAAAAGGCATCACCAGAAACTCATAATGCCCATAGTGACAACGGAAGGCGGTCTTGTGTACATCCTCTGCTCGTACACGAATCTGATGATAGCCTGAACGAAGATCAATCTTAGAGAAGTAGATGGCTCCATGAAGCTCGTCCAACAACTCATCAATGCGCGGAATAGGGTATCTATTCTTGATTGTCTTCTTGTTCAAGGCCCTGTAATCTATACACATCCGTAGGGTCCCATCCTTCTTCTTAACCAGTACTACAGAAGAAGCAAAGGGGCTAGAACTGGGGCGAATGAAACCCATATCTAACAGCTCATGAATAGTCTTCTCAATCTCATCCTTGTATGCTCTAGGATGATGATACGGGGTGGTGATCACTGGCTTAGCTCCATCCTCCATCTCTATCCCATGCTCAAACCCTCTATCCGGGGGTACACCAGGAGGTATGTCACCAAATACTCGGCCATGCCGATCCATCACTGTCTGTATGTCAACATGAAATGCTCTAGCATCCTGAGGAGTGGGTGTCTTGGATTTCACAAAACAACGTGTGGCCCAGAGCACATCATCATGTCTGATAATAGACTCCATCCTGCGAGAAGATACCTCCTTGGGTCCACCGTCAGAGGCTGCCCTCAAGATCACCTTCTTCCCGCCAGATAGGAACTCTAACTGCATGCGGTGGTGATCAATAATATATCTCCCAATACCCTGTAACCACTGCATACCCAAAATCACATCATAATCCTCTAAGGGTAGGATATAAAAGTCATCCGTCAAAGTAAAATCACCCATCTGAATGCTGAGCTGTGAGATCCTCCGAGTACAACCCAACACTGCACCATCTGCAACCTTAACTCCAAAACCCTCGAACACCTCAGACTGTAATCCACGCCTCTCCACCAATTTCTGATCAATAAAATTGTGCGTGGCTCCTGTGTCAACCAAACTCATGACTCGCTGTCCCTGTAAGGTTCCTTTTAACCGAAAGGCATGGAACCTGGGATAACTGGATAGGGTAGCCATAGTCACTTTGGCTGCCGCCGATGAATCAGGGATGTCTATCTCTAGCTGGGGTCGCTCCTGAATAACCTCCTCAGGGCTGTCCTCAATGTCGGTGTCTGGAATCTCCTCATCCCCAAGCTCAGATGTGACCTCAACCAAGTGAACTCTGCCCTTACCCATACAGCGGTGTCCGGGCTCCCAAGGCTCCTTGCAGGAGAAGCATAATTTCTTCCTCCTCAAATCATTCCGTGACTCCTGATCCATCCTAGGAGGTCTAGCTGACTGTCCATCTCTGAACTGTGGAGTATTGGCCTTCTGAAAAGGCCGTGATTCCCTGAATGGCCTCTTATCCGACTGATAAGTGGGAGTGGTGTCCAATCTCAAGGTCACATCAATGGCATCCTTAAGAGTGGCCGGCTGGAAGGCACGTACCAATCCCTTAAGCCTATCCTGTAACCCCTCAATGAATAACATCACGCTACGCCTCTGGGGCATATCAGGTACCATAACTGCAATACGCTGGAACTCATTAACATAAGCTTCAGCATGTCCTGTTTGTCTAAGATGTGCCAACTCCCTATAGTAGAGTTCTGTGTCCTTACGGTCAAACCGGGTAATGAGTCGTTCAGTGAACTCTGCATAGGAATGAATCAAGGCATGATCCTGGGTGACCAGTCCATGATGCCACCAATCATAGGCAACCCCATCTAAATGTAAGACAGCAAACTGGATAGCCTCACGCTCAGGCATGGGTCTCAAGGATAAATATATGTCCAGCTTGTGCACCCAAGCACGTGCACTCGTACTACCCGTACCAGCATATGTAGCCAACGTGATCTTCCCAGTAGCTCTACTGAGGTCATAGTTCTGCTGCTGTGGTCTAGTGCCTCGGTCTCCTCTAAACCTGGTAGAATCTCTGCGCTGTGCACAATACTATGGAAAAGGAAAGACATCCCGGACCTCAGGGGGTAAGGCTCGCCACTCAGCTGTAGCCGCCATGACTGAGTCCTGAAATTCCACCTCTGGTGGCTCTATCTGTGCTGGCCATTCACCTGGTGCAAACTGAGGAAGTAAGGGTCTATCCCTGGCCTGTCCACGCCTAGGGGAATGATGGGAACTCCTAGCTGATGCGTGTGACCTGTGACTATGCTGGCTTCCCGCCACTGATACTGATCTGCTCCGTCTGCCTCTATCTAACTCCAATCGTTCCAAGGCATCCTGTATCCTGTCAAGGGTCTGAGCAATCCTAGGTTGAGTGTTGATGAGGGTTCTCATCATCTCTCTCTCTTCCTCATCCTGATCTCTCCTGGCATTTCTCTGTTCTTCAGCCATTACTGGTTCCTCTGCTGTACCAATCCCAAGCTCGTTTTGGGCTGTCCTGCGTGTGTAATACCTGTCTGTATGCATAGAAAGCAAATCTCTAAACCCCACAGGCTGGCAGGTCAAAGGTTCTGATACCACTGAAAGATCCCTGATGGATCCCTTTGCTGAAATGAAGTGCTGTTGTTGAAATGAAGTGCTGTTTTTTGTGATTTAATTTGTTTTATGATTTTTTTTTTTTTTTTTTGTTTTCTTTCAGACTAGAGAGGAGATGCAGAAGGGGTTTCAGTTTTCTTGAGATGTGTATTTGCCAAGATGGCAAATAGAAATACATACAGCTGCAATCTCAAATAAAATGGACTAAAAATAAATAATAACTGATAGAAAGATAACACATGAGAAATTGAGGCACATACCCATCAGATCTGTATTTTAATATTCAATGGAAGCCTGGTTTGCAACCCTACTTGCATACAAAGGCAATATTGGCCTAGAAGAGGCTATACATGCAACTGAGAATGAAGGATCTGAAGGATAAAGCTGATTTAGCACTGCTGCAAGCTTAGATCTGCAATAACATGCCCTGGAATCTGTCCAATGATGCACAAATGAAGACCCAGAGTAGGCCTCCCACAAACAAGAACTGGGTTATCGTCCAATTCACCAAAATCCTTGAGAGTTTTCGTTCCCAAGAGTCTGAATGCTGCTGCCCCCTTCCACAGAGTTCAGAGCTGCCATGAAGCTTCAAAAGATATGCAAAAGATAGATCCAAATAGCACTTCAAAGTCACTTTATGCACTTCCCAAAGTGGGCGTCCACTTTAGGGTTCCAAAAGGGATCAAAATTAAGAATCTTTAAAAGATCCTTTAATTAATGAAGTCTTCCCAAGTTGGGCGCCCAAGTTGAGGGCCCAACTTCATTATTAAAAGCCCACTTTTTAAAACCAACGTTGTGTCAACTAGGTGGGGGACTTTTTAATAACTTATTAATATAAAGTGACATGTTATTCACTTTATTTTATTTATTTTTATTAAATATTAAAGCCACACTTTAATATTCAATAATTATTCCAAATCCATCACCTGGCCATCCTGAACTGAGAACTTCTGAAGCCCACGCTACTGGTGATGTCGCCATGTGTCATGCCAACTGACAGTGCCTCCCTAAAATGTAGGGATACCTCCTAAAAAATAGGAATTTGACCAAAACTCCAAAAATGCTCCTGGAGGTCCCCTGATGCCTCCTGGTCAACTCTCGGTCAAACCCTAAAAAATAGGAACCCTTCCTAAAAAATAGGAAACTGTCAAAAACTGACTGGAAAGGCCTGTAAAGCTCTGTGCCAAGCTATACTGCCTCTGGATAGGTCCCCTAACCACGCTGCTGACCTACGGAAACCCGGATGATAGGTCAACTCTCATGTCTCTGCTAGACAGCGCTAAAGAGGGGACATGACATGAACTTAAATTCATCTATTGGCAAATATAATGATTAACAGTCACCATAAAATTAGCTCCCCCAATGCCATGGAAAAATATCTACAAAAAACATGAATTAGATAAAACAAATATATACAATAAATGCATTTCTCTTCACTCTTTGTTATGTCCATTGTTTAACTTGGAAAGATCATTATTGCTAGACACAGTAAATACTACCAGTCTAAGTTGCACAGTTTTCCAAACAAGGGAATGTGTGGGTGTGGGTGTGTGTGGGGGTGTGTGTGAGAGAGAGAGAGAGAGAAAGAGAGATTTATATTGTATCCAAACGAGATACACTTCCACAATTACATAATGATAATGTTAGCTGTCATGGCAAGTATCAGACACAAACCTAAATCAAGATTCAGCTAAATTAAAAAACTTGGATAGGGATGGACAGCTGTGCAGATTTATTTAGACAAGAAATAGCAATATATTTAGTGAAACCACAAAGCTTTCCCTGTTGACGTAAGACGATTCTTGTTTTCTCTTGTGCATGCAACCCTCAGAGATGATCTTCACTTCAATGATCAAGGCATATTAACCATCTCCAGAACTTCCTTAAGTTGAGTCTGAAAGCATGATGACAAAGCCACCACGGTTTTCTTATGAATTCTTTTGTGCATGATATCTATTCCTTTTGTTTTTCAGGTCTTCTTTGAGGACCTTTTCCTGCTCTTAAGACTGTTTGAGCTTGGTTTTCCTTTACCTTTGGATCAATCTTCTGGATCTCTGACAAACTCTGTTTCTGTTTGCTCTTGGATAATAAAAAGCAATGTCAGATTCACTATTTGTACATGACCAAGCGAAGAGATCTCAAATCTTGTAAAACATACAATAGTGTTACTGATTGAAGAGCGAAGGGAATCAAAGCTTTCCTTTTCGGGGGGAACTGAAGCTAAACATTTTGCAGTCATGCTGAATGGTCCATGTGTGAACAATATATATGTAGAGGAAATGACTATGATCTTGCTGCCCTTATAGGTGAGCCTGATTGCTTGGGATATCTTCTTTGGACATCCTGAAAGGCACAATCTTTATTTTCTGAGATAATCTTCTAAATAATAAGTGTCATGAGATGTTTTCGGGGTCAAGTCTATGTGTGATTCATATGATGTCATCTGCAGATAAGATTATTGTTTTAACCCCTTCAAAGAGTTTATGTTCAGTCTTTGTTTTCTTGTAAGTTGTGGCTCAAACTCCTGGACACACATATATGGGGTTGCAAGCCCATATAGATGAGCCTGATTGCTTGATATTTTCTTCTTTGGACATACAGAAAGGCACAAACTTTATTTTCCTGAGATAACCTTCTAAACCATAAGTGTCATGAAATGCTTCCAGGGTCAAATCTATCTGTGATCCATATGATTTCATCTGCAGATAAGATTACAATTTTAACCACTTTGAAGAGTTAATGTTCAGTCTTGTTTTCTTGTAAGCTGTGGATCAAACTCCTGGACACACATATATGGGGTTGTAAGCCCATAGGAGTTTGAACGTAGGCTATTGCATGGAAATGTCCTCTATCAACCAATAGAGCACAAGTAGAGATTAATAGAGCACAAGTAGAAATGCATACAAGCATGATTTTGATTTTGGGATGACATATTACGCCTTTGGAGCCTACCCTGACTCTTAGAATTTCACTAGACACCTCTATGAAAGACTTAAGGGTCTTACTGGATTGGTAGGCTGATGTTTTTGAGATGACACATAGATTGCAATGTCAAAGGGATATTGGCATCTCTTTATACTACATCGGTTTACTTAAGGCGATAAAAGCTTAATGGATCCCAAATAGTTAACTTTAAGCAGTCAACATCAACTGTGAAATATATTAAAGTAATACTTAGTTTATTAATGGTCAATCTAGTTGTTTATTTCTATTTTTAGTTTTAGTTTAGGATATTCTTTTTGCTTTATTAGCTGTAATATCTTCTGAATTCTTTAAATAGAGACTCGCTCTATGCTTGTAACTAACTCATTCATTAATATATTTTGCATATATTCAGAAATGTAACATGGTATCAGAGCTCCAGGTTCGAGCTCCTCCGTACGTCGTACGGACGCGATTCTGGTTCTGAATCAAATTTTTTGTTTTCTTTTTTCTGCTGTGCGCAACTCATGGATGTGTAAATCGCATTTTTAATGGTCGGTGTTTTTACAAGAGGCTTCATGGTATGAAATCGCGATTTTCTAGAGGCTTGCGATTTTAAATGTTCTTCTAGTCGTGATTATACAAGAAAACCCTAGGCAATCGTGGGTTCTGCTCGCGATTTGTTTTTTTTAGTCACGTTTTACAAGTTCCTTTCTGGACGCGATTTCAGGTCTTTTCTAATGCTAGATCTCACCATGTGCTGTGGTTTCTTTTGGATGATTTTAACAAAATCACGGGCACGCGGGATTCGGTGATTTTTTGGGCATTTGAAGCCTTGGCATCCATTGGAAGTCTTGGGGCCGCGTTTCTCTATCTGGGGTCGTGATTCCTTTGTTTACGCGTGTTGAAGCTATCTAATTTCTGCGGCACTCAAATCCAGCACTTGCAAAGTCGTGGTTGCTATTTCTGAAATTTTTGTTTCTGCTGAAGATCGCGCTAAGACTTTTGGCGACCTTAAATCTGTGAAGGGTTTTCTCAAATGTGGCCAACATTCGTGTTCTGTTTGGTCACTGGGCAATCGATGACACGGGCTTTTGATCGCGGTTCACTTTTTGGCACCGTTTCTTCATCCGTTTCTGCAGGCTTCTTTTGTGCCTTGGTCACACTCTTTATTGACTTTAAGGCTTCTTTCTGCTTCTTTTGACTCACGTGGCCAGCCCATCTTTGATCCCAGCGCCAGGTCACATCAAGACCTCAGCTTTGGCGCTCAGCTACTTTTGCCTCTATAGGGGATCATTTTATTGTTTTGCTAGTTGTGGGTCCCACTTTTACCAGTGCTCAGCAAACATGCAGAAGTATTTTGTCTCGAAATCCGTGTTCGAATTTTTTGAGATCATATTTTTCCGTAATCTTGAGATCAGTGCCTCAAAATCCGTGATTCGGGTTTGTCTCGAGATTTGTGCCTCAACGTTCGTGTTCAGGATTGTTGAGTTTGTGTATTCCATGCTTTCGGAATCTGTGCCTCGAAACCCATGCAGGGGGTTCTGTTCAGAATCTGTGACATCTGCTTCAGTATTCGTGCCATCAGTTTGTAATCCATTTTTCATTCCTTGAAAAACGTGAAAAATGGCATCATGGTCCAACAGCAGTCAGAAGTTCAACGGCAGCAAACTTTTTAATCGTCGGTGTTTCTCTGCAGGATCTCGTCAGAGTTGGGTTCCTGTTCCGTAGCCCTTTGAATGGGGTTTTGTTTTCTTGATCAGCAGCTTCCTTGTTTAGCAATGTTTTTGCCTAGTAGCTGTTTTTGGAGTTTTTCTGCTTGGTTTGCAGCTTTGAAGGCTTCTTTGATTTGCACTTACAGCGCTTAGCCCCTTCTCATCGCCAACGGGACCAGCGGTCAGCATTTGTGTTTGGCAAGCGGCCATTCTGCTTCTTCGGATCCCTTGGGATTTGTGTTTCGACACCCGTGCTCAGGTTCTGTTTTCTGTTTTCTGTTCTCTTTATAATGTCCATCTATCTCCGAAGGCAGTCTGTTTTAGGGGGCATCTTGGTGTAGTAAGTACATTGACCATTATGGGGGGATATTAAAGTAATACTTAGTTTATTAATGGTCAATCTAGTTGTTTATTTCTATTTTTAGTTTTAGTTTAGGATAAGATCCTTTTTGCTTTATTAGCTGTAATATCTTCTGAATTCTTTAAATAGAGCCTCGCTCTATCCTTGTAACTAACTCATTCATTAATATATTTTGCATATATTCAGAAATGTAACAAAATATGGGAAATTATTCATAAGAAATGGAAACATTATTTGTCAGTATAAGCTCCTTAAATGAATAGATGCCACAGTTATTGAATCGGCATACATTCCAGAAGGTACGAAAAGAAAGCACTTTTGTAAACTTTTTACATGAGAGAATATTATTGATGTTTACTGAGTGTAATTGCATGGTAGAAGAAGAACATTTAAGAATTTGAGGATGGAATTTTGTTTCCAGGATAAAGGGGAACATGGCTGTAGATAACTCATCATATGGTGCAACTTTTAATCCTGTTGAAAGTAAAGAGACATTTATATAAGCATGTTCCTGTATAAAGTGAAATAGTACCATTAACAATATGCTTTGCAGAAGGGCCATGCTCTAGAGGCAAACACCTAGGAAGAATAATACACTTTACTGACAATATTAATAACAAACCTTTTTATTTCTATAACCTCCGTTACCAGATTTGCCAGGAACCCTGACAAACCTGGATCAGTCCAGGTCAAGTTCTGATCCCAGTTTGGGTCTGGGCTAGATTTGGCCAGGGTTCAACCCCGGCATGGCCATTCAGCCCGAGTACATCTCAAAAGTACCTGGGCTGCACCCCAGGTGAAGTTGGGGAGTTACAAAAAACAGTTCAGTTTTTTATTTTAAAAAAAAAATTAAAAACACCTAACCTAAAAAGTGCAGTTTTTGAAGGATTTGGAGCTGGATTAAATGCATTAAATTATGAAAGCTGGCATGCACCGTGAAGGACCTTGTGGCATCAAGGGATGACCCCAATATGATGAAATTGGAGACATCCCAGGTCAACAATTATTTAAAGAAACAGAAAAGATTAACATACTTCTAAAATTAAAAAAGGGGTACATCTTTGAACAGTTTTTTTCACAAACATTGGTAATGTGAAAATCATATATTCTTTTTCACAATTATATTTTTTTTATAGAGTTCAAAATCTTATTCCTAGAAGCAATTGACACAAAGGATCTATTGGCAGTGGAATTTCTACCATGGACATCGAGGGAAAAGCTCTCACAAGAAGGAGATAGACTGCGAACCCAGATGCCTATAGACAAGCGCAAATCCTTGATTCTTTTGAGCATGCAATCCTTGCAATCTGCAACCACCATTTACCAGATCCAACAAAAAGATTTGCACCTATGGATTTTTAACCGATACCTGAGAAGCTCCAACAACATGGGAACCTATGTGTCTACAGTTTTTCAGAAATTTATGCAGGAGCCTTCGGAGAAGGCCGGCTTACCTTTATCTATTCTATTGCAAAGCTACAACTAAGCTAAAACTACTCTAAAATGTGCAAAATAGAAGCTAATCTAACCTATGCTAACAATGGCAAAGGAAAAGGGATAGGAGGAGGATATGGGTTAATAGGAGAGATAGAGATTGAAAAATAAAATAAAATGGTGGCCAATAGTGTGCCAAACGGGGTAATCAGTCAACTTTCTCTGATGCACTCAACCAATCCTCATCCATGAATGTGCAAATGGCGAGACTGCCTCAACTTACTTTATGCAAACCTACCTGTTAACTTGCAGGTATGGCTAATGGGCATTCAAATATATGCAAATAATTCACTTCCGTCCAAGGAGCATAAACAAACACAAACACATTCATAAACTCAAACCAAGGGGCACTCTCCAAGACAAGTTATGACAAACAAAAGCCAAAATATATTTACATTGGGGCTAAGCCCATATTTAAATAACCATAGGGAATCCCTATGCAATTGCAAACAAGGGAACCTGGAAGAATTTACGAAGAATAAAGAATGAGAAGAGATGTGACAGATGTCGGAAAGCCAGCACAATCTACCAAATGATGTTCATTTGACACCAAGTTGGTGGCTAAGAAGAGGCACATGCAGGCAATTAGGAACCCAGCCACAACCATTTGAAGTCATGATGGCCTCTGTTTGGTGCATGTGTCATCTATAACATTCAATCAAACAAAGCCCTTCGAATCCAATGAAGAAGAGATCTCAGTTGTCCATAGCAAATATTTGATGGCAGTTTCAATCAACGGTCCATTAGAGTGATGGAGGCAAATGCCAAACGTGGGGTGGAAGAAGCCACCTCGGAATGAGACCATTTGACCGGGAGGGTCAGATAAACTAGGTGGGAGAAGAGATGTCTTAACATCACCAAGAGGGGATGCCACTTCCCGTGCATAGATCTTCCAAAGAAGGGTCCAAATTCATTTCACAAAGGAGAGCCCAAGAAGCTCCAGACCATTGGATCATCTTCATCATCAACAATTGGCACAATCAGAAGAATGCCACCATGGTGGGAACTCCAAAAGTTCCCAAAAAGGATAAAGGACAAAATAGAATGGGGCCCACCATGGAGTCAAGTCCGATAGCATACAAAGGAAACTATGCGGAGAGATTCGCACCATTGGATGCCACCAAAAATCAACAACTAACACATCACCAAGCATGCCAACATGGCAAAGGTCAAGAAAACCTCCAAAGAGAGACGAAACAAAAGAGGTGGGGTGTCATGTCCCCATATTTAGGCATTATTTAAATTAATGATTTAAACATCATGATAAAAGACGGTGAAGTTGCTTCCTTAAAAACATAGTGTTTAGTCAATTGGGATGATTCAGATAATTGCGTATAAATAAATAATATCAAATAATATTATTATATAAGTATTTAATATAATTAAAATATAACATTTATTTTTATTAAATATATTATTATATTTACAAATAACAAATATAAATATTAATATTTAAGTATTATTATAATTATAATATATTAATACTATAAATATATAAAAATAAATATATTTACATATTCTATAGATAATATATGAATATAAATTAATATTAAGGAGCAATCGATTATATCTTACTAATGTTGTAATTACCCTACAGCGATCATTCATTATTTGAACAACAATTAAATATTGATAAGATTTAAATTAAAGAAGATTCAATGTGGGCGACTACTTTTTCAAGTCTTAGATGGAAGGTTTTAATATAAATAGTGGTCAACAACTTCCCTTTATTTGGAGCACTGAGTACATAAGGATCATCCAGATGTACGGATTAAATTAGGATGTGTGATGTATATCAAGGTATGTGATTTCTATTAAGAGCAGCAACTTATATTAAAAGCAGCAAGTTGTATTAAGAGCAGCGATTAAATTAAAAGGGCAGTGATTTCATTTCTGCAGAGCAGCGATTAGTGATATGATTAAAGTTTATATGAAGTGGTGCGTTTATGGAAAGAGATGTACATTGTGTGAAGTGGTGTGTCTCTAAATTCAAAGAGACATATGAATAGTATTTAAAGAAGAGGGATAAGAAGAAGATGGGATATAGAATGGAAAAGATAGATAATACATCCCAGCAGATACATGAATATAAGATGGACATACATGGACATTGGGGAATAAATATAAAAATTCAGTCAAGAAAAATATATATAGTTCTGAGTTATAATCTGCAATAGGAAAATAAGAAGAATATATACAACAGTTAAAGCAGTAAGACAAAAGAGACCAGCAATCAGATAAGTAGCAGCCACCTTATTAGGAAGTTTATATGTAGAATAATAAGGTTTATTTATTATTGTTCAATTATCCAATGTGTTGCTGAAATTTGATATATGATCTTTCGTAATTTTATATGTTTGGAACTAACGTTATTACAATGTTATGGTTACTATGATGGTCATTAATTCATGTACATAATCGTTTATATATCATCTTCATAATTCATTATGCATGGCTGATATGATTGTTTGCAACTATGAGTATGATTAGTTATCATGCATTAATGTGGATTCTTGTATGAATGTCAAGATTTCTATGATGAGGGAATTGAGGACCTTCGAGGAGGGGAAACAGCGTTGGGATCATCTTCTAAGTACGCCACCCCATGGTGGATGGTTGAGGCCTGCCACATGTGGGCCAAGGGGGCATGAAAGGTTGCCCTTGGGTTTAGAAGGAATGATTTCCGGGACACCCTGCTGTAGCTGCACCCCTAACCTTCCATCCTGGAAATTAATTGAATCATAAGAGGAAGCAGAATGGTTCTAATAAGGGGAACGGTGATAGGATGCCTCACTAGGCACGCCACCCCATATGGATGGCAAGAGGCCACATGGAGCCAAGAGGGGTGAAGCACCCACTCTTGGGCCTAGGGTAGAGGGTTTTTTGTGCACCCTATCAAACCATTTTGTTCTAGGAATTAGAAACCCTAACCCTAAACTTGTGGGATTTGAATTTTTAGGGTAAAATTAGTATTGTTCCAATTGGGGACATTACATGGGGCCTGTCGAGACCGTAATGTTTCAAAGAAAACCATCTATGTTGTTGGATTGACAATGGACAACCCATAGGAACATTTTGTTACTAACTCACCAAAAGGACGCCAAAGATTGTGAAACCAATCATAAGGAAGAGGCAAGGTCCACAACAGCAAGAAGCTTGCAAGCAAGAAAGCTTTTGGACTTGTTGAACATTGACACTGGATGATTTCCAAAGGGGCAAGCTAAGGACTTAGCCAAAATCACCAAACGGGGGGCTGCAAGTAACACCAAGACACCAAAAGCTAAAGAAAGGCTTTGTTGACACCATGACGTTTGTCGCTCAAACATTGAGTTGCGCTAATTGTAGAAATGATCTGGAACTTGAAGAAGGGAACCTCGTGGATCAAAAGGAAGATCAACGGCTCAAAGAATACATCACCTAAAGGGAACCAGAGGAATCTATCTATGGAGGCACAGATTACTCAAAGGGAGTGTGCAAAAACAAAATCCAAAACAATACGGTCAACTTACTTATAAACAAACAAGAACCAACTAATGCAAGAACGGACCAAATGCAACTAACTCAATCTACATCATTTTTAAGTTTTATCTCAATTTTATCCACGATATTAGTCCCATCTTAACACCACTAGCATATCCAGTGATGCACTAGCCACTTCAAGCTATTAAGGTCGATAGCCATAGCATGTGTATTGCCCAAGATAGTTTCAAGATTGGCAACATTTGCATTAATGGACATCAAGGAGTCCATATGGTCATCCAAAATCCTTTTTCTTGCGACTGCCTTTTGAGTAAGCTAGTGCAAATGCTTATTCACACAATCAAAGAGTTTGTAGTTAGCCTCGAAGTACTCCTTAGCTGAAACCAAATGGTTGTGAAGATTATTATTATATAGGCTTTCCAAATTGAAGCTCATCTCACTTAAACACAAGCTCTTTCCTCGAGGATGGGATTAGCATTCTAGAAACTTCATTCCATTCTATCATAATCTAGTTTTTCTTTATGGGACCCATCATCCTCTCTTCTCAGGTCGTGTTTCCTTGCATGTGGACATTTGATAGGAACATGTGCAAACTCCTTTGCTTTCCTCCTCCCTTTTGCCTCATGGCGATCATTTTCTGCATCAAGAGCATTATGCATCGAAGAGGGGCCCAAAACATTTGACTAGTATAGTGACATAAAGCACCATAGACTACAAGAGCCAACACCATGGTTTGAAGAACCCCTCAAGACCAAGCAATCACCTCCACCATCATTTGACAGGAAAACAAAAAGAAAAGCCACAATGTAAACCTCTACAGATGGCATGCTGCTCTGGAATGAGCACAAGGATAGGCAAAACAACAATCCACACATGGCATCAAACCATTACAAGAAGAGGCCAACAAAGAGAACACCACAAGCAAGAGGGTGCACAACCAATGAGAAGAGGATAAGGCATTCCCAACAAAAAGGCACACACCCATCTCAAATGCCAGCATGAAGAACAAACAACAAAAGCCCAGAAGAAGATAGTCCATGCTAGACAAAGGTGCAAATCTATTTCTAAAAAGTGCAACAAGAAAAAGGAATAAAAACAAAACACTATAGATAAAGGAGTAAATAGAGCAGAGCACAAAAAAAAGAACAAGAACTAAAACATAAAGGTGAAATCTACCAAATGTAGATGCCTACAAAGACGAAAGAGTGTCCCTGCAAACCATAGAACCCGAGCCTAGAAAAGGACGGGAAACTTCCAAATAATATGGAGCAGCAAAAAAAATTTGCTCAAGGATGAGAAAAGACAAGGCCAAGAAAGAACGCAAGAAGGAAAAATGAAGGACCCTAACATTGTGGCGACCTTTTCTATCTTCCGCAAAAAATTTATACAAATCCACAAAAGGACCAAAATCCAATATGCTATTATTGTCTCCTATGAACTAGTGTAAGCTAGTCAAGAGACTTAAGTTTGCCAACTAGTCTGCTAATTTATTCACCTTAAACTTTTTTATTGAAATAGTGGCAATCTACGAGTCACCAAACAAGGAACTTAGCCTCCTTGGAGCCTCCTCCAAGGAGTTTCACAATCACCAATTTAGAACGTTACCTTTCTCCATGCCTTTAACTATGATCTTCAAGTCCCCTTCAACAAGCAATTTTTTTATTTGAAGATCCAGCTTGAGTTTAAGGTCCAAAATCAAACCTTCAGCCTCAACAATATTATTGGAAAGTCAAGGGACGTACAGAGTACCAAAAGCCACTAAATTGCCCATATGATCTTTTATGATTGCCCTTGCTCCTATAGCCCCAAGATTACATTTTGAGGCCTAATCAAAGTTATGCTTAATCCAATCATAGGCATGAGGACACCAAGCTCCAAATTCCTTGACTTTCCTTGCCTTCAAGGCTCTTGCATCAAAAGCCCTCTTGATCTTTAGCCAATTTATGAGGATGAGCAGCTTAGACATGTTACATGCTTTATTATAAAAGGTGACACTTCGGGTGCAACCTAAAGCAATTTCTTTCCAAACAAGGTCCCAACACTTAAGTTTATCATTAAAGATCCTATTATTTCTTTCAAGCCAAATCTTCCATATAATTATCGCAAGTGCAAGGTTTCACAAATCCCAAAAGATCTCAAGGAAGACAAGACAGTGCCATGAATCAAAATTCTCCTTAAAACACTCTATCCAAAAATCCATTGAAAATTGAAGCTAGAAATTAAACAATCCCTTTGGCAAAGTCACAATGCAATAGGCAATAAGAGGTGGTTCACCTCTTCAACCTAGATGAAACAAAGTGATCACCTAAAGGGCCATGGAACCCCCTCCTTTTAAGATGCTCCCAGGGGAGAATCTTACCATGACAAACCAACCAAAGAAAGACCTTGAATATAGGCCAAGTCCTAGAAGGCTAGATCCTCCACCATGGAAAGGATTCAAGAATCCCTTCAATTAAGTTGACCAATTTGTCATACCCAATCTTAATTGTGTAAGTTCTATTGCCCGTCTAGTTCCACCCCAAAGTACTCTCCTTAAGATTCCAACTAGGCTTGAAATTCTAAAGTAGGGCTAGATGCAGGGAAGTGTCCTTATCGACGCCAACCATGGGCAAAAGAACTATCCATGTTCTAGAAAATCCAAGTATCCTCCTTCTCAACCCAATAGTCTTTAACTTTAGAGCCCCAAGAATCACTTAGATAAGCTTGAATAACTTCAAAAGCCTGAATTTCAAAAAAAGCATCATCCCACAACCACTAATCATTCCAAAAATCAGTATTTATCCCATTGTGAATATTCCAAAAGCCATGTCTAGAAATAAGGTCTTTTGCCATATTCATACTTTCCTAGATAACCGATTCTCTAGGGAGATCAACGTGTGATAAAATGTAAATAGAGTCAAAACTAGATAAATACTTCTCTTATAGAATATCAGACCAAGTGGAGGGCTTTCTTGTAACAAACCTCCAAACCAGTTTTACCAACACCTTATTAGAGAGAGAGAGAGAGAGAGAGAGAGAGAGATCTGGGGCGTAATTATAAATATTTACAGCCATGTCTTGAGCAGCTTAACATAGATTTGTTTAAACTTGAGGAAAGGAATGCAAAATTAAAGCACCTGTGAAACTATAAAAGGGAATCTTCATCTCTAATCATGGGTATCGTGACTAATTGACCTTAGAAAAGAAGTTTCAAAGGAATCTTAATGATTAATGCTTTAAGGCTTCCACAATCAGGCTTCAGGAGATGACATGCAATCCAAATATTTGAAATCATCTACGTTTTTGTTCAACCTACATGATTCATCATCGGGATGACAACAGTAGGACAGATAAGGCAAAGTAAACATGATCAATGATAACTCTAAAGCATTCTTACAATATCAAGATACTTGATTTGTTAACAAATGATCCAAAAAATCAGGCCTAAGCAGCTGGACCGTTGGGGTCATGGCATTCAAGCTCATTGGAGTGTTAGTGAGAAACTATGTGAGGGAATCAGTCATCAAACCAAAGAAAAGGGGTTGTGGTAATGGTTGAGGATGATCAAGAATTGTATGGGACATCTTCAGAAAGTTTTCTATCAAAGTTGCAGGCCTCAAAATGACCTGGAAAATCAAGTTTGGCGAATTCGCTGCTTTGTACAGACAGCAAACACGTGTTTGCCCTAGCAAATGTGTAAAACACCACGGCAAACAGTCCTTCACGCCAGCAAATTCATCAAGTACCAATAAACTCTTACTAGCAGAACCAATTAACTCATTCTAATGCAAACATCAAGTGGAATTCAAAGCATTTTGGCATTTGAAATTCAAAGCATTTTTGGTAGTTGTTTGTCTAGTTTCCATGTATGAGAAATGGGAACCTCAAGGGAGGTCATTTTATTGCTTCACCACGAGTGGAATGGGGTGGGCAATCATCTATGGTTGTATTAGTCCATCTCTTGATGGAATATAGTGGTTGTAGTCCATTCTCCCATATCCTACAATGGTTGCAATCCATCTTACTACAGTTGTTGCAGTGTTCTAACAAGTGCCAAGGCAGTGTGCAGGTGTGTGGAGGCTTGAAAAGTGAAGTAGAGCTTTGTAATAGCCTAAGAGGTAAAATAAACACTTGTAATAACTGTTTTTGAGTGCCATGAGAAGTGTTGCTCGCTTTTACTGAAGTTTTCTTCCCATTTGCGGGTTTCTCCAGCTATAATCCTGAGTGTTGCAGTTGGTTATGTGTTTCCAATCATTCATTTCCGCTTGTATGTGTGAAGAATTCTATGTTTCCTTGATTTGCACATGTCACTGTGTGTGTGACATCCAGGGTTAAGTGGTTTAAAGTGCTTGTCAAGGTGTTTAGAAGAGTTCTTTTCATTGAACATCTGTTTCCTCAAAGCAGAGTGGGGAATATCCTCCTTGCTTCCGGACCAATAAAGCACTTAAAACTGCCTCTAATGTGCCTAGTTTCAAAGCCTAACGTGATAACAAGCAGGGGCAGTACCAAACCTGATGGGTGTCTTCATCAATTTTAAAAACCTTTGTAGGACTGCTATCAACCCAATCTTGCTTCTCCTCCAGGGTTAGGCTCTCCATCAAATTCTCGTTGATATGAATATCAGGCTCGTACATGAAAGTGACAGTTGCAGCCGGCGACCATTTGGCATGGTCCTTTCCGATACCCTTCCTGGCTATGGCACGAAGCTTTAACTCCTGACCGCGTCGAAGTTTGACTATGATTATACCCCTGCCCAGCAATTAGCACTTAGCCACACTTATCCCGCAGGCATTACAGAGCAGGAATACAAACCCTAACCCTAAAGTTCAAAAAAAGAAAAAAACCTAGAACATTTTGCATACCTCTGCTCGGTGAGGTCGTAATCGCTGGCAGCACGGGTGGCAACATCAACGGGAACGACTTGGCCATCAGAGGAGTTGAGGTCGAAGCTGGTGACATCTAGGGTTTGGTCGCCTTCACATTTGGCGTGGAGGTTGAATTCAACTGAGCAGTTCTGGCATTGCGCGTCGCCGTCGCACTGGTCGCAGTCGCGCGCGAAGCTCATTTCGATTGCGCGATGGGAGGTGAGAGGGATGAGGCCCAGCCTGTGCGCGATGAACTCGTCGTTAAGCACCGATGAATTGTTCTCGATTTCCACTAGGTCTATGGCGATCGTCGGCACCTCTGCGATCATCACTCGACGCAGGGCATTCGCGATGCTCACGTCTGTGTTCCGCAGCTCGAATTTCAAATAATCATCTTTCACCTCTCGGATTTTCACGATCGGGGTACGCTGATACGACATCTCCATCTTCACTGCCTCCTCCTGCTCACACTGCTCACTCCGCTCTCTGTTTATTCCAATTTAAAGTCCGCTCTCTGTTTATTCCAATTTAAAGTTTTGGTTTGTGAGCTTTTAGCTAGAAGAGTGTGAGCTTTAGCTAGAAGAGTATGAGCTTTAGCTAGTTCTTGTAGGTGTCTTCGAGGAAAAGATACACCTAGCAATCCCACTTTAGTGGGATCTTTAGCTAGTTGTTGTAGTTGTTCACTTAAGGAAAGATATAACTAGCACTTGCACCCATGCGTGAGACAATTTTCTAAGCACTATAATGCTCACATATAAATGGAAATGGATCCACCTAACTGTGCTTCAAATATGAGGCATACATACCCTACACCCTGCACGATTTGAACTTGTGACCTCTCTTTCAAGAGGGCAATTTTTTCACCAACAGGCAACTCAGGTTTGAGTATGCAATGGGTATCTCCAAGAGGTTTTAAAGCTAAACTATCCAATCCTTAGTCAAATAATGTCATTTTTGGATTGTTGCACAGAACAACTCATCAAAAGTCTCTCTCAAGTGGTCAAAATAGTAATTGATATCAAAAACTAACACATGTGGGGCAAGGATGATTTATGTCATTTTTGTTTCCTTCTTGTCAATTCTCAACCATTGATTCCACTAAGCATCTTTCTCTTTCTCTCTCTATCTCTCTCCCTTGATATCTCTCTCTGTCTTTTTAACACACACTTTGTCTCCTCTTGTCTTCCTCTCTTTTTTCGTATCTCTATCTCTACCTCTCTCTCCTTGTCTATCCTTCTCTCCCACACACAATATTTTTCTCTCTTTCTCCCTCCACCTCTCTCTCTTCCTCTTTCTCTCTTTTTTCTTTCTTTGTCTATCTCTCTCCCTCTCCCTATCTTTATATTAACTAGCAATTGGACCCATAGGTTCAATGGGTAGGCTAAAAATTTTATGAAGAAATTATAGAATTTGTTAGATATTTTTTATTATTCATTAATTTATAAGTTATTTAATCCGTTAAATTATTTTATCAATTCTTATTAAATTTCGTCTTCTTTCAATTATATTAGTAAATTTTTTTTTTTTTACATTACATATTAAGAAGAACAAACATAGTTGGGTAAAATTATTAATTATTCCTATTTATTACTTCTTAATATCATTGGTAATTCCCCTTCTAACATAAACTACATATCGAATACCATTTGAATAATAACAACATTGCACGTTTAGTTTTGCTTTATTCTTTTGGTGTGTCCCTCCACTATACAACTATATTAGTCTATTTAAAACTTCTTTATTAATTTGTATCATAAATGTTGAGTTTTGTATATAAAATTTCCAAAATATGTTGAGATCTAAGATGGAAATAAATAAATTGCTCATATTAAATTAATCTAGATTTTTCATTATTATTCTTCTTTGATTTATTTTATTTATTCAAAAGGGAATAATTTCAATCCTAAAATCTAAGTTGAAAAATTAAATTAATATAATTTTATTTTGAATTTTCTCAATTCATTTTATTAATCAAATGAAAAAATAATAAATACTAAAATCTAAATTTGTATTACTAAAAGATAAAATCAATTTCATTTTTTTCCTTTCAAAAATAAATAAAATATTTACATACTTTTAAATTGTTAAAATAATTTCAATTTCTCCCTTCAAAACTAAATAAAATAATTAGTAAAAAAAATAATTAATGGAAGACCACTTACCTACTATGCTAACTTCAAGATTTCCTTTTGAAGTTCTTCTAAAGGAACCTTGAAGAAGTTCTTTTTGAAGGTGTAATACCTCCTAACTACTTCTTCCATTCTATTTATAGATTTATTTTTCCTATTTTCTTTATTTTTCTAAACATTTAATTTTAATTAAATTTATTTTAAAATTGCATAACTCCACCAATTAATTCTATTAAAATTTATTTATTTTTGAGCATAAGGTTTATTCCATGTCTTCTACAACTTAATATTCTTCCCCAAGGTTTGACTATCATCTAAAATATTTTGGAATTTTAATATCATCTAAATTAACAATAATAATATCATCTAATTTTAACCCCACTTCAAATAATGATAATAATAAAATATTTTAGGATTTTAATATCATCTAAACTAATAATGTGGATGAGCTAACTTTCCATCATATTATTTGGATCACTGTATTGATTTTATTATATCTAACTACTTCAAAAGAATCACTCTCAATCAGATGTATTGATAAATGTACACAGATTGCCCTTGCAAACTTATTACTACCTAACATATAAAATTTTCTCCATTCTAAATCATGGACTTTCTTGTCAACTAAACCTTCAAGAGTGGGAAAAACAAAACTCCTCTTATAACTAAATCTTACCTCAATCTTATTTTGATCTACCATGATTTTCCCTCATAAACTTAACCTAAATCTAGGAAAAGGAAAAAAATTCCAAGCCCATTTTAATGTTGTAATTAGAAACCTAAAAGTGTCATTTTCCATGGTTCATGGAGGTCCTAGAGCTCTCCCCACACGGCTTTCCAAATCTCACTTGACCGTAGTTATAATTTTATTTGTTTTGACTAGAAAGTAAACGGAAATCTGGATGATAAATTTGTGCACACTTTAACAAATTTCCAAATTAATGCTGCAGTCGATTCCATGTCTTATTTTTTCCGTCTAAAACACTGTTGTTCAATCTCGTCTTGCATTGCCTCTGCTTTATTTATTTATTTATTTATCAATTGTCAAAGTGATAAAGGTAAAGGGATCTTTTTTGTTTTTTATCATTTATGAAATTTTGAAAAATAATCAATGGACAAGATTGATTTCATGGTAGTCCTCTTAATCTAGGCCCTTCATCTATATAATTCATCATGTGTTGCTCACATCGGGAAGGCTTTCAACCTAAAAATATATTTATTTTATATATAAAATTTATATTATAGTTATATTTATTATTCTATATAAAATCTATATTATATTATATTTATATTTAATTCAAGGGGAGGCATGAAGATCATGAACACACACATCCTACATCTATCGTAGTGAATGGCTTCACATCCTTAAGAGGTAGGTTTCCTACAATGATATCATTCATAAGCATCTATTGAGCATCGAGGTACATCAAGCGTCCACATTAAGCATTCATATGGAAGTGCACTCTATCAAGATCTTGAGAAATCTGAGAGCAACTACATCACTCATATCCATGAGCAATCTACTCAACAAAAGAGATCTCTTTCTTGGTAAGCGAAGGTAAGAATTTGATTTCTTCTTTATGCTCAATCTAAAGGTATGTTGCTAGATTTAGAATAAGGGTTTAATATGGCTTTAACATCTTGCATTGAGTTCTAGATCTAAGATGCGTACAAGGTGGACACAAAGTTAGAAACTAGGCCACTAAATTCTTGCTTCCAATCCCACAACTTTCTCTCTCCTCGTTGATTGTCTATAGCTAGAATATCGTAAGCAAATGGACTTTGAAGCTCATCCAGATTCTCCTTTAGAACATTTTTATGTTACTCATGAAAGTTGAGACATCGTATAATAAGTTAGTGACTTCATGTCTCTAGAATTTTGTTTGAGCTCCCCGGTGCGTATTTAGCATTTCTATGAATGGACTTCATTGGAACCACTCTTGGAAGCCATATAACATTTATGTTGCTCAACTTGGTGTCAGCATCCTAAATTTGATGGATGGAAATCTAAATATTCATATCGCATTGCTACATCCACCATCCTAACTATGTTTTGCACTCTAGTTTTTAAAATGTCATTAACCAAAGCCTCTATATTGCTCATGGCTACAACCTTTATTGTTTTCTCTCCCTCTTTGAGCTCTCTAACCATGGATATTAATCTACCAATCTCCTCTTGCAAATTTCTAGCTTCTTGAGATGAACTAGGAGGAGGCATAAGGGATCTAGCACTTGTGCCTTGAAGCTCTACTCTATAGTGCTTTGATTTGTCTTTTTTCTCATTATACTCATTTATTAATCTTGTTTTGACTCTCATCTTGAAAACCAATGCCTTGAATTCATTCGTTTTAATGAACTTGTCATTAGACATAAACTCTTCACATGCCTTCTTCCTAACATCCTCTACAACATCACCACCATCAAAGAATTAGAGCATGGAAGAACCACTGGGGGAAATGGCTTGAAATTTCCATTCGTGCACTAGAGAAGAAATTACCTCTTAAAGAGGGTTGTTTAGAGGAACAAAATCTTCACCACCTTCAATAACTTTATAACTCGCTAAGGGGTGGGAGGGTACCACACCTGAACTTGTCTTGTTGGGCCATGGTCTAGTTGAGGGCCAATAGAGGAGTGTTTAATGTTTGGCATATTATCCTCAACTTGGATAGATTAAGAAAGCTCACTTGCAACTAGCCCTGCCTCTTTGACTAGAACATCTATGTCCATAGACACAACTTTAGGTGGTTATATCCCAATATTATCTACATGTTCCATTAGAATTTCCATTCTCTCTATGGGGTTGTTGATTTCATGGAATGTCCCTTTGTATTTTTGGTCATTCAATTTTCTTCTTCTCTCTGCCAGTACAATCCTTTCTATCTATCTCTTCTCTTTTCTTTATCAACTTTGTTTTGGCACTTTCTAACTAGGTCTTCTCTCTTAAGATGCCCATGTTTATATCCTGACCTCCATGCCACCTTCATCGTTGTATCAATGAAACCATTAGGATCATACTATTTGATCTCCACAAGTTTTCTTTTGAAGGCAATGATGAACTCATTGAGTCTGCCATATGCTTCCTTCCCCAAAATGGTGAAATCTGCGAATTTAACTTAGAGGGGAAGGAAACACTTTTTCTTATGATTAAGAAAATGAATACAACATGAGTTGTACATATACCATATTAATTCCAATAAAGACACCATATCTTATACCCATATAGGCAATTTGTGTGGCTTGACTTGTGCTCCATATATTCTTAAGACTGTATAATTATTATGAAAATTATAGTCTCCAAAGTTGTGGGCAATATCTAATTCTGGTATAAATTCACGAGGTCTTATAAACTTTTAAATCTTTTCAGTTAGCCTTGGTCTATCAAAACCTAGCCTTTTCAAAATAAGGACAATGAAATGATCTTAAAATACAAAATACAAGGCCTTAGAATCATGCTTGTTCGAGTGAGGAGCCCATATTTGAACTAGAATTTTTGTGCCCTTTGGCAGTTCACTAGAAACCATTTGGACTTCCAAATTCTCTTCATAGTCTCTTGCTAAAGCATGTAGGCAAATATGGCATAGGAGGGAGTACCACCTAAAAGATTTTGCTAATCCCAGTTTTTGAAGGTTAGCCAGATTGTCTTGGATATGCTTGGCTAGGTAGTTGCCAAAATCAAACAATTTGTTTTGATGCATATTTTGTATGTAAGGAGCTAGAACCATGGAACCCTTTGGTACCTTTGGTGCAACATCCACACCCATAACCTTATAGATACTGTTGACGTTTATTTTTGCACCTAAGATTTCTCTCAGATACAAGCCTAACACAAACAATGGGAAACCTCATAGGTGTGGAACGCACCCTCCAAGATGACCTCTAGGACTTTAGAAGTTGTCTCTTTGTAGGATATTTGAGGAATTCTGCTAACGGGGGTGAGAAAAGGGAAGAGAGAAACTGAAGGGAAATCCTAATTAAAGGGTGAAACGCTAATCACCAAGCTTCATCACTCACATACGAATGATCATGCATAGTATTTGCAAACATGAAACAAGAGAAACATAGATGCAATAATGAAAAGTGAAAAACACATAGTCATTAAACTACAAAAAGTTTCAAAGTCTCATATTTACAAATAGAGGTTGCATATTCTAATAAGAAAATAGAAAAAGAGAGATTCAGAATAGACGGAATAGAGCATAGAGTGACAATCTTCCATTCATGGGTGAATCAACATGAAGACACAAGAGGAAAAAATGGCACATTATCCATCAAGATTTGTCTGATTCTTGGAAGCACCCAAAAAGGCCGGAGCTTCCGTCGAGTAAAGAACATCCTTTCTTTGATATATTTTAGAACATGCACAAATAGCAATCTCATGTTGACAATCCTGGGTGAGAATCAACTAATCCAACCACGTCTATCGAATCAACAATTGAATCACGCCTACCCCATCGCTTCTAGCTACTCCATCCTTAATTTACATTCATGGCACCTTAGAAAGATGCTCGAGACAATCAGATCACTTGATACATATTTATGAGGCTCAATGACTCACATTGATGTCACACAGCAAAATTACCACAAATTGAAATTGGCTTGGATCAGATCACTGCATAAGATTGTGACTAATTTAAAGTTGCTTGGCGGGATGCCAAACTGTCACCTGTTACATTAGAGATTCATCGTGTCCTCCTTGTAAGCCCCTGAGGCTTGTTGACTCATTGGATTTAAATATTGGTGCATCGAGGCCCTCTATGGCATTGAAGGCTCTCCTTTGTGATGTGCAGGTTGTCAAATCACCTTGGGCTCAAGATTGATGGTTTGTGATCTTTTTGATGTTTCACAGAGAGGATGGACCCACCACTAGTGAGGTGGCCTCAGAGAGCCAATGGCACATCGCTTGGGTGAGAGTCGAGCCTGCTTCATTGAGAGGTAGTGTGGAGCTATCACGTGTCTTATTTTCATGTTTCCCCCAATTTTGAATATCAACAGTTTAAGCACCTTGTTTGAAGAAGCGAGATTAAACAAAGCTACAAACCTATTGATCAAAATTCACTGTAGGAGATCCGATCTTGAAAGGGGGCTTCAAACTGTTTAGTGCATTGCTGCCTTGTTCTTTGGTTTGTGTTGTGCGGTTCCAGGTCCCTTAGGCTGCTCTAGCCTCGTGGACGTTATTAAAATCTTTCATTTCATCTCTTCCTCAGCCTCCCCATTGAGTAGTGTTGGTCGTTGGATGCTTTCCACAGTGATAAAATGATTAGGAGCCCCTTTAAGATGCATCATCGGAGGAGGCGCCACATGGAAGCGAGGTGCAATGCCCTAGATTGTCAATGTTGTCTTATCAAGGGGCAACACAAAGCTACCACGTGAAACTATCAGGATCCCCTCAAGACTCCTACCATTCCTTCGTTTCATTAAGCCAATATTATAGGGCCCACCATAATGATGATGTGGCGCAATGGATTAGCACTTGGGAGGTGCTAAGCCAGCCTCTTTGAGTGGCAGCATGAAGCTGCCACATGCTTCCCCTAACTCCCTAGCCTTGAATGAATTAGGGTCCACCTAATGGGCTATCAACACCTTTAGCCAAATAGTGCAATGCCTAGAAGGTGTTGGCATTGTGTCTATGAAATGGTGCACAATGTCGACACATGGAGTCATCGGAGAGTTTATTACTTTTGGGAAGAGGGGCTACCAAATACGACTCATCACCAAATGTCACAAATGCGCAGATTGCCTTAGATGTGTCAGACCTACCACCTTCCAGAGGTGTGCAAAGCTGGCATGTGGCATCATTGGAACTCTGAACATTTGTTTTTCTTTGCCTCATGGGAGAGACCTATCAAGGATGACTCATGGGCATCGACCAATGGCGCACCTGGGAGATGTGTCAGAAATGGCACATTCCTTAAGGTGCGCAAGGCTGACATGTGGCAAACTTCAAGCCAAAAATTCATAGCTCGTCATGATTCCGAAACAGCCTAATACACGGCCAAAAAAAGCTACTACCAAACAACTCCTGACTTGATTCATTTGAAAATTATTGATTCCTATGAAGCCTTTGAACAACTCCTACTTAGGCTCTACATCCAACATAAAGGTGCCTCCAAACACCCAAAAATGCCTCACGAACTCTCATGACTATTTAAGTTGGGGAGACTAAAAATAGTGAACATTTCTAGCAACCTCTCGGGGTGTTTTCTTGCTAAACACCGAAGACCAATAGCCTTAAGCAATCTATTGGGCATAGGAGTCAAAAACTACTCGAAACAACTCCTGAAAAGAGAACTAGACCTGACTAGACCAAAACATCTTACCACCATCACCTCTACAACAACACAAAGGGCAACTCGAAACTATCCTAAAACAACAAAGCATACAGTCTCCTAATGAGAATGCAGCATGTGCAACAACACTTGGAGGAAAAGGAAACTACACAAACCTAATCTAATCCTAAACTAACCAGCCTAAAGATGACTTAAACAAATCCACTGACTAGTTTTTCAAAATAGCTACCTTTTCTAATCAATTTAGGATGCTTTTCATGCTTATGGACAACTAACAAGGAGTGGAGAAGGAGTGGGTATTTAACAAACTTATGAAATGCTTCCCTAAGAAAGAAAACAAACTCACTTACACACTTGAGTTGATTGGGAATGCAACTATATTGAAGTGGATAAGTAGGTTGATTTTGTCCTTCTTGATGCTCAACCTCATGCTTTAGAGTAAGCATGACAAGTGGCGAATCCTTTTTTTTGGTTTCTAGATGGGCTAGATGTCTAATGGGACATCCCCTTGAAATGGTGTTCAAACAATCAGTGTTGGCTTTGTGCTTATGCTTTGTTTCTTCACCCTCTCGCTGGTTGGAATGTTGTGGCTCCTACGGCTCATTTGGAAACATGGCCGCTTCCACCTCATGCTCATAGTGCTCAAGCCTTCCTCCTTAAGAGATGTTGGCTTGACATCATAATTTAAGCAGAAGCTCTCCAGCTCGTTCTAGAAAAGATCCTCTTCAATCTCTTCTTTACTCTTTGTTAAGTATGAAAAAGGTGAATGATGACAACTAGCATGCACAATAGATCAAACCCTCTTTCACAATAACATTCAAGGACAAGACCGAGCCAAATCACTACCAAATGGAAGAGGACGTAGCTATAGATCTTGTACTCAAGAGTGCTATGGAAATATCAGATTTAATAAAGCCTTTTTATCAAACCCTAGGTCAATGATACACAAAACCCTAGTTCTACAAAGATCTAGTTATAACGGAGAATGTACAACAAATATCTAGAAACTAATTGCACATGAGTGAGTAGGAAGATGTCAGAACTTGTGTTCTGAAAGTAGGAATCCTAGAGGACTATTTCGTGGGTGCCCAAGTCCAGACTGATTGATGATGTCAGAACTGTAAACTAGAAATTTGTTGCAAAGACTACCCTGATGCTAGATCTAATGTCAAAAAGTGCAACAAGACTAGGGTGCCAGCGCCCAAGTCTTGCAAGGAGGAATATTCCCAAACTGTTGCTGAATCCCAAAACCTTGATCCTTGCTCAATATTCCTGTATCTTCACTTTTCTAGATCTCGCACCTGTAACCTGCACACAAGAAGAAGAGAAGGGGTTTGGGGGTTATGGTGTTTAGGGACTTGCCTCAGTCAAATCCTGTGATAGCATTATTTAGCTTCCCAACACCGTTGATAAAGAGAGCATGCCCTTGCAGGGTAGAGACTAAACACAAATCAATGAGATGAAATCAAATGATGATGAACAACAATGATATCACCTATGTGATGAAACCCTTAGGAGGATGAACACTCTTCAACTCATAAGGAGAGATAGATGATAACTTCAAACTTGCAACAACACACACAATGACAATACTTATCTGCTCTAGAATCACAATGAATGTTTTGAATGCTCTTTACTCCAATGCTTCGAGTTGGCTATCTCTATCTAGGTTACAAATGAATTCAAAATGCACTTATATATGCTTTCCCACTAACATTCATCAAATTAACGAAAAGAGTTGACAAAGAAAAACCCTTTTAAAGGTCCTATGCTGACATGTAATTAAATTTGCCTCGACCAATTAGAGAAGACTTGGGCATGGGTGTCCAAGTCTTGAGGCTCCTTTTTAGTCCAAGGTAAGGTGGAAAATGGGCCCCTTGTTCCCAATTTACATTGGTTTCAGGGGATTTTGTATCGGGATGAATATTTAGAATGTATAATGTAATCACGGGGACCTAGGATCTAGACAAGGAGGTAAAAAGACATGTGTCCACTTTTTACTCCATAACACTCTTATGCATGAGAGGACTCATTTTAGCTTCATGGTAGCTCCCTTGAAATTTTGACAATGCGTCAAGATCCTCTTCATGGAGCGTAGACCCTTGTTTGATATCTTGCTCTACTTGATGAGCAACTTTATGTGCATCAACCTCTTCATTCTCCCAAACGGGACTGTCTTTATGTTCCTCCTCATGAGTTGGAAACTCATTTTCAGACTCATTTTTATAGACCCACAACTCACCACCATCTTTAACATCCTCATGTTGTTGTGAATCTATTACTGATGTGGGCATTGGCATGCTTTCTTCATCCTTGCTAACAAAATAAGGCAACTCAGCAAATAGGCCAATGCCACCACTCTTTGTAGCCTCCGTGAAAATTTCTTTTACAACTTCTTCCTCCAAAAGAGACATGGAGCTTTCATCAGCCTCAAGGGGAGTTGAGGAAATGTCATCAAGACACTCCTCGTCTTCTTCATTTGATTCTATCTCCATTTAATACTACATAGATTGACTATGTAACTAGAGATTCTTACCACACAAGATTTGCATTCTATTCTTGTTGATCTCATCAAAAGCGTGAGAAAAGACTTCAAATGAATCGAATGCCAAACTATTTAACCTTGTACATGAATCCACCTTCTTGGTAGGTGCATGAGGCTCATATTCAACAAATGGTTCTTTTTTGCCTCAAATACCTCCTTCTTTGGCTCATCCAACTAGCTAGATTGCCAAACAACATGTTCACCATTACAAAAGGGAATGGTGATAGGACAAGGAGGTTGAGGCGGAATGGGGACTTGAAGGGTTAGTTAAGTTTTTTGAAGGGGAATGGGATTTTGAGCAGGCTTTTCTTGAGGAATAATAAGCTGAGTATGCATAGGTACAAGCTCTTGTGAAGGACGAAGACCCCTAAAACTTGGAATTTTGAAACGTAGGGGTTGCTTTGAAGACTTGAAGGCTTACCGTATCTAATGCTTGGGATTTTGAATGTGGAGGCCTTCTCTTTTACAAGTTTATTCATAGATGTAAGAGGAGTTGGTTTGAAACTAGGAATGGAGGAAGTTGATTGGGTTTTCATCCTTTGTGTCTTGGCAAGCAATTGCCTCATCTGCTCTTCCATTGCTGCACATTGCATAGTGAGGCACTCTTATTCATAGCTTTCTTGAGCCTCCATGAAAATTTCCTACTGAGGAAGATAAGCTTGATAAGCAAGCTCTTCCTCTTACAAGTTATACTCCCATTCTCTTTCAATATCATCTAACCCTCTTTGAAAGTCTAACATGATATCCAGGCTAACACTCATGTTGTTAGTATTTTGGGGCTGATTAGGGGTGTAATCATGATGACTTGAGGTACAATAGGGTTCTTGAGGATGATAGTAAGAGTGAGTAGGGTGTCGAGAAAACTGAGCAGGGGTGGGAGGGAGGCAAACATTATGAGAATGATGGTGTCTTACTGTAGTAGGGCTATTCAAAATGAAACCAGAAGAATTCTCAAGCTAATATGGATGATAGGGAGGTATAGAAATGGTATTTTCCTCAAATGGAAGGGAAGAGACAAAGCTCCCATGATAGTTTGACACATCAGATCATTTAAAGGAGCCAAACATTCATTCAAACGTACTCTAAAACAAGAGAAACCAGGTTTATTGCTTGAGAATTGAGGTACAAACCAAAAGAGTCACCAGGTGATTGAAAAGCTTCAAAAGCAAGGAAAAGATCAAGAATATCACCTAAATCATGATCCTTGGTAGTATTTAAGTGATATTTCCCAAATTAATATATTTTGAAAACATTCAACAATCTAAAAATGAATTTCTAATTTCAACCTCACCGAAATTATATTTTTGAAAATCTAGTGAAAACCCACAAAAATTGCCAACATCAAATGAAACCCAAATTTACTAGAAACACCACCAAACTGATTTTATTGATCTTTTTGATTGAAACAACAGATAATCAGGTCTGAAACACTGATTATGATAGTACATAAACATGCAATACAAATTACAAATACCCACAACAAACTATGTTGAATACACACTGTGTATTTCAACAGTACAAAGCCAGATCACAACCAACAGCTCCCAAGCTTGCATGATTAGATCCTAGTGCCTGGAATAGATATAAAATAGAAACTTACAACAAAAAACATGAAAATATAACAACATCAATACTAGAAACAACACTGCATACACTAAAATTGCAACATTGGAAAATCCTGCACACAAACTAGAAACACTGCCAAATCTTTTAACTCCTTAAGCACAAAAGCAAACTCTGGATGAGATTTCTCCCTATGAGAAAATGTTTTCCATCCTATAATCACTTGAAACTCATGGGTTTTCTTCCACAAGCCTCCAACTCAAATGGATTTTTGTCCACTGAAGAATGCATATGCAAATACAAGAGAAAATGGATATTGTCAACAACCTGCAAATGAAGGAATTTACAAATTTTATATGTTTTAGGCTTAGAGAGGGATGCCCAAAACCCAGCGCCTTCTTGTGGAAGATTCCTCATGCATTTGCTAAAAATAAGTTATGACAGTTGTCATAGTGTCATCATAACTGCCAGATGCCTTCGGTCCAAAATAACAGTCCAAGATGCCATTTCAAATTTGCAATTCAAGGCCAAATATACTCCATAATCCCACACCCGTATTGTGCAATAAATATATATTTTTAATATTCAATTGCCTAAGAAATTATAAATTAAAATCGGGATAATTCAAATATTAAATTAATTATTTTCCCTATTTTGGCCAATTAACCCACGGGAAAATAGAATGGGTTAATATTAATCTTGAATTTACCATTTTTAGAAAGGGGACATGACATTAAGCACTTGGACTTCTTAAACCCGTAAATCTAACCAGTGGAATAACCATGATGTTGGAGAAAATTGCCCTGAATGGCAGGATACACTGAAGAACACACCAAAATTCTTTAATGGATGATGTAAGGATCATCAAACTGGTCCCACTAGGCGTGCCAAAAATTGTTGACATTTTTTTTGTACCTAAGATTTCTCTCAGATACAGGACTAACACCAACAATGGGAAACCTCACAAGCATGGGACACGACCTGTGAGATGACCTCCTATATTTTAGAAGTTGACTCTTCATAGGATATTCAAGGAATTTTGCTGACGGGGGGAGAGAAAAGGGAAGAGAGAAACAGCAGGGAAATCATAATTAAAGGGCAAAATGCCAATCACCAAACTTCGTCACTCGCATACAACTGATAGTGCATAGTGTTTGCAAACATGAAACAAGAGAAACATAGATGCAACAATGAAAAGTGAAAAACACAGTCAAATTAAACTACAGAAAGTTTGAGTCTTAGGTTTACAAATAGAGGCTACATGTGCCAATAAGAAAGAAGAAGAAGCGAGATTCAGAATAGGAGAAATAGAGCATAGAGTGACAATCTTCCATTCATGGGTGAATCAACACGAAGATGCGAGAGGCCAAAATGGCACAGTCCATCAAGATTCATATAATTCTTGGAAGCACCCACAAAGGCTAGAGCTTCCACCGAGTAAAGAACATCCTTTCTTTGATATATTTTGGAACATGCATATATAACAATCTCATGTTGGCGAGCTTGGGCAGGAATCAACTACTCCAACCCTTCTATCGAATCAATAATGAATCATGCCTACACCACTGCTTCTAGTTGTTCCATCCTTAATTCACATTCATGGTGCCTTCGGAAGAGGGTCAAGGCAATCAAATCACCTGATACATATTTATGAGGCTCAACGATTCACATTGATGCTGCACAATAGAACTGCCAAAAATTGAAATTAGCATGGATATGATCATTGCATAAGATTGTGATTAATTTGAAGTTGCTTGGTGGGATGTCAAACTATCACCTTTTACATTAGAGATGCATCATGTCCTCCTCGCAAGCCCCTGATGCCTACCAACTCATTGAATTTAAATACCGGTTGGATCGCCTCAGGCTCAAGATCGATGACCCGCAATATTTTTTATGCTTCATAAAGAGGATGGACCCACTGCTGGTGAGGTAGCCTCAAAGAGCCAATGGCACATTGCTTGGGCGAGAGTTAGGCCTTCTTCATTGAGAGGCAACATGGAGCCATTGCATGTCCTATACTCATGTTTCCCTCGATCTCTTCCTCGGCCTCCCTATTGAGTAGTGATGGTTGTTAGATGCTTCCCACAGTGATCAAATAGTTTAGAGCCCCTTTAAGATGCATCATTGGAGGAGGTGCCACGTGGAAGCGAGGTGCAATGCCCTAGAGTGTCAGTGTTGCCTCATTGAGGGGTAGTGTAAAGCCACCATGTGGAACTATTAGGATCCCCTCAAGACTCCTACCATTTCCTTTGTTTCATTGAGTCCCAATATTATGGTGCTTTCCACAGTGATGACATGGCACAATGGCACAACGCCTAGGAGGTGTTAGGCCTACCTCTTTTAGTGACAGCATGGACCTTCCACATGTTCTCCCCACATGCTTCACCTGACTCCCCAACCTTCAATAAATTAGGGCCCACTGGATAGATTGAGTTGTTACCTTTATCCAGTTGCACAACACATATAAGGTGTTGGCACTATGTCTATGAAATTGTGTATGACATCGACACATGGAGTCGTCAGGGAGTCTAATACTTTTGGGAAGAGGGGGGCCACCAAATATGACTCGGCACCAAATGTCACGAATGCACATCACCTTAGATGTGTCAGACTTGCCACCTTCTTGAGGTGTGTGGGGCTAACATGTGGCATCATTAGAACCTTGAACATTTGTTTTTCTTTGCCTCATGGGAGGGACCCGCCAAGGATGACTTGCAGGCATTGGCCAATGGCACATTAGGTAGATGTGTCAAAATTGACACATTTCACGAGGTGCACAGGGCCAGCATGTGGCAAACTCTAAGCCATAAATTGACAACCCGTCACGATTTAGAAATAGCCCAGTACGCGGCCAAAAGAAGTTGCCGCCAAACGACTCCCAACCTGATTCCTTTGAACATTCTTGATTCATATGAAGCCTCTAAATGGCTCCTTCTTAGGCTTTGCATCCAACACAAAGGAACCTCCAAACACCTAAAAATGCCTCAAGACTCTCATCACCATTTAAGTCGAGGAGACTAAAAATAGTTAACATATACCTTGGTAAGTTTCCTAAAAATAACCCTCGAAGGTTTTGAAGTCAAAGGGCTCTAACTCATTATCAAGGATGGGTGCCAATTGCCTATTATTTTCTTTCAATTTGAAATGGAACAACCATTTAGCCCTAAAATTAATTTTTTCGTTGTTGTACTCACTGGCTAAGGATTGTAGTTTAGGTGGTTCTTTTGTACTAGGTGTTGGCAACTACCTCAGTAGCCTAAAAATTTGCCTTAAGTCAAGTATCATCTTTGTGATTTTGGTGCAGGAGCTTCAGTTTAGTCATTTTTTCGAATATAACATTTTGTGACCTTGTTAATTTTGGTCTTTCCTAAGGCTTTGGAAAGCCATTTTGATGTGTTGAAATAAAGACTTAGTCATTTGATTGACTAGTCCACTATGGAGTTAATCTAGGCCTATTTTTTAGGAGTGTTTCTTTTAGAAACCTATTGTTTTTTGTTAAACTGCCATTTCCATCGGTTCATTGCCTTTCTTGGGCAGTTGTACAAACTGTGAGGAAGTGCAAACATTTGGAAAGTTTCCTATAAACTTTAGTTTGTAAAGCATGCCAAAAATAATGGAGAGGAGGAGTCTTTTAAGGAGAAAAAACTATTTTTTCTGCATTTTTTTATTGAAACAGCCTTCTGTACGGCCTGGTACAGATTTTTATGAGTTGAAATGTTAGAACTTTGTTAGCTCTACAAAACACCTTTCATTTGCATCTATTTGGAGCTCTTGACATTCCTATAGAAGGTAGAAACAATCTAGATTGCACAAACTATTCTGAAACCCTCTTAGCTAGGGTTTGTGACCAAAAATGGTGAATTCTTCCTCTATCCTCTGAAAGTTTCAACCATTTTCAAGAGGATGGGGAAGATTAGGTTAGGTTTTATTGCTTTCCATGGTTTTCAGGTTGAAGACACCTTCTCCAAGTGTTTGGCATGATCCTAGCTAGTCAAAAACAGTGACTAGTTGGAAGAAATGGTGTAAGAACAGTGTTTGTCTTGAAAACAGCCACGTGCACAGTCAAATGGAGATTGGATTTGATGTCTTGAAGCAAGGACAGACCTCTAAGATGGATTGGTAGGGCTTGAGAAGGCAGGCTTACTGTATTCTTCACAAAAATCTGATTTAGACCTTCTTCTTAGAGAAAAAAAAATAGTTTACTAATTTCTGTACGTCAGTAGTATAGTACGGCTGCATAGTGGAGGAAGAGTACCTGTTCCCTGTAGGTATTTGGATGATGCATTGATTGTTGATGGTCATTGAGAGCTATGAGTGTTTAAAATTGTGTAAATGTTCTCCTTGCTTACAAAGTTAATCTTCTTTTAAGACTATTTCTTGAAGACAGTCACAACAGTAGTACTATTTCTGTCAGAGCAAGTACTGTGGTGGGGTGTTGGGTCAAAGACCTCACGTGGATCCTATCCTTGTGAATGCATGTGGTGTTTAGATTCTTGTTGGAGAGGAGTTGATGCAGGTTTAACTATCACAAAGGCTATAAGAAAGGAGCTGCCACTTTAAGACTGTCATAGGACAGTCAAACTTCAATTTGTTGTCCTCTGCCTTCTATAACACAGTGTGGGCCTACATGTGAGTAAATGATTGTTCATTCACATAGAGTGTTTAGTATGCATTGAGTATTGATGGTCTTTTGAGGCTTTAAGTAGTTATAGTTGGTTGAATCAATTCTATAAGGGTTGAGCCTTCTTCAAACACTGTCAAAAGACAGTCATACAGAGATTTGCTGTCCACTGTTTTGTCAGGAGTGGAATGGTAGTTTCTTGGTCTGTGACCTTATTCCTTGCATGTCATAGGTAAGTGTATGTTAAATGGATGTTGTTGTCTATGTTGGTAGAGGTATTGGTAGTAGACGTTGAGCTCTTGAAGGTGGGTTGTGCTTCTAAGTTGGGTTAAGCCGTGACTCCCCAAAGGGAGTGGTGAATAGCCTGAGTGGATGACACCAGAGGGTGATCCTAGGCTAAGTTGATTCCTGGAGTAGCCTTGTGAGGCTGGTAAACACAAACACCTTGTAAACCTCTTGGAGAAAGTTGAGTGACTTAAGTTCATTGAGTGAACTTCAACAACTGTACCTTTACCTCTGCATCATATTTGTCCTAGTCTATCCCATCATTGATAATTGATCTGAGAAATCTTCAATGGCCCCCCTTGGTCAAAAAGTGTGCCTAATGTAGTGCCTTGTCTCCCTTTATACTTTAGTCATTTTCCCAAGTTGTAAAAATCTGGAAATTCCTAAGTATAAGGTCGTTTGTGTTCATTTTCTATCATTTTGTAGGTTTGTAGAACTTCCATGGACTTTGGACCTCTACCACATTTCCTCATTCCCCTTTACTTTTTGTATTTCTACAGTTTTGCACATTTACAGACTTTTCACAAACTTCCACACTTTTTGGCAAAAGCCCTTTCCTCCCCTGCTTTCTTGCTTTCCCGCATCCTTTAATTTCCTTTATTGTGGACTTGCAAACTCCTTGTGAACTTTCCCCAATTTCCTTTGCCAGTTTGTGGGCTCCCCATGGAGTTGTAGACTTCTTCCAGAGTTCCAAACTTTCCTCCCAATCCTGCAAACTACTTTCTCCCACCTTTTTCCCTTTTCACCTTTTCACAGACTTGCAGGTTTCCTATGAACTTCTTCCAATTTTCCATTTTAGTATGAAGTTTGGTTGTCCAAATGATCTCCACATTTTCTTAGAACATTCAGTATACACCTAAAAATGGCTAAGTTGAATTAAATAAATATTTTAATACTTATTTTATTCTCATTCCTCTATCAATTAAATAAATATCCTAATTTATTTAAGTGATTCACATCCCTCCAACAATTAAATAAAATCAATTTATTTAATTAAATTCCCTAATTCATCTAATGTCTCACATAATTAAATAATTCTAAATTATTTAATTAATCCCAAATTCATCTTTCCCTAAATCCACATCACCTTTCCACCTCACCATGTTGCACATGTAATTAAATATTTTAATATTTATTTAGCTAATATCCCCTCACCCACATGTCTTATTTCTCCTCCAGTCAGATTAGTTATCTCATCAATCAAATCTATTAACTAATTAGTCAATTGAGTTCACTGATCAATCAATTTTGTTGACTCCCCAATCAACCCAGTTAACTGATCAATCATCTCAGTTAACTCTTCAATCTATTCTGTTAACTCCCATAACTCATGAAGAAGGCTTGGACACTTGTCCTCTTCTGATTTGTGCACATTCGCTCAAACTTTCTCAACCATACACCTCACATGTAATTCCTCCAGTCATGGATCTATTGACACTTGGATTTGGTCTTCCCTCAGCCTATATAAGCAAGGTCTTCACACCCATTTGCATCCATCTAAGCTTAAGTAATCTTGCTCTGCAAGAATCATTACAGCGTGCCTTTGGCAAAATTATCATCCACTTGCATTCACACAACCTCATTACCACAATCCTCATTCAATCATGTCTCCATCAATCCATATCCATTAGTATTGCATTGTAGTGTGATCTCCATTGCATTATCCACCCATAGCCATTCTACTCTTATCATCTTCAATAGCAAGGAAGTGCACACTTTTGAGAGTTCCATTACCGTCAAGATCAAGAGGAGATAGGCGAACAATGGAAGCATAGAGGTAAAATGGTCTTCGAAGGTATAATCTTGGTTCACTTGTGTTTACATCAATTTCCATTGAGTTATTAGATGATTAGTTACTTTAAACTATTATTCATATTTTCCACTAACATTTCTGGCACCCACCGTGGGGCCTTGCCCCATTTTAACTTCAATTTGAGTGTTTTGTGAAGGTTCTGTCACAACAGGTCGTTCCTGCACGACTTCTAGTTCTGCGCATTCAATTTTTCCTGCGCCACATTCAATCTTTTTGCGCATCTGATTTGTTTTGCTACGCATCTGACATGTTATGCTACGCATCTGACATGTTTTGCTATGCTTCTGATCTTTCTACGCATACAAAGCGTAGTATTGCGCATTTAATCATTATTACTGCATTTTTGTAAATCTGCACATATGAATTGCAATATTGCTCATATGACCTGCAAATCTGCGCATATGATTTGTCAGAGAAAGTTGTAATGTTTTTATTAGATCTTCTGTACTAACTCTCATTTGCAGGTGTTAGGAGCTGGACTTAGTAATTTTAGCTGCATTATTAAGCCACTTAGAACTAATTAGGAGAGAGTAACTTAATGTGTTCATGCAAATCATCACATAGACATAACTAGGAGGAAAGTAAATCATTTTGTTGCATCACAACTTGCATCTAGTCCCAACCTAGGGGTTAAAACTGAACAATTCCTTTATGTTTTTACTATCTTGCACTACAATCCATCACATAGCTTAATAGGGGAAAGTAACACTTGTTTATTTCTTCAAGCAACAATCTACACCTAGATTTGTGATGCAGAGCTCACTACACAAAGACCACAAAGGGATCAAACTAACAACACAAGAGGAAGAGGATACAGGGGATGGCAGGGCAAATAACTCTTCTAGGCCTCAGTGGACCCAATTACATCACTTGACATCAAATAGGACATGACTGTCCTCACACTGTCCATGGCTTCAACACTACAACACAACACTATTTATAGGTTCACATACATGGGAACCTTTCCAAACTTTCTAGGGACCCTAGACTAACTAGGTTTGACTGTCCCAAGCTCACAAAACTCACAAATTGCTCAGAAGGTGCCTCCTTGTACCATTTCCTTCATACACACACTCACTTCCTTATAGCCCTATGTATGAGGTTTTCAAAGCATAACTTGCAGGAGAAAGGTCAAACCCATGAAAAGGGATAGCTTTTAGGTACCCATTGGCTTGTTCTACCACATACCAAACATGCAACATAGGTTGCTTTGGATCATATGCTTCAAATTAGGACTATTCTTGTTGTTTCCAAGGGCTAATTAGGCCTCCTATACATGACAAATGGCTATAAAACTTGTTTCTAATTGCCAAGACCCACTCCAAGGTATCAAACAAGTCATAAAAGGTCTGAATACTCAGTTTTCAGAGGTTTTATGTCAAACTACTCCACTGCCCTTCAAAACCACTCTTCCACCATTGATCAAAAGACTCAAAACAAGGTAACATCAAGCTCCAATTGTTGTTACAAACTTCCTTACACAATCCTTGCTCCTGCAACGTGGGAAAAAAAATAAGCACAAACAAAATGAAACTACTCCATCCATTATTGGATTATAGTGCAGGTGCAAATAGCTAGGAGACCATCATTTTCACTAAAACCCTTGAAACTAGGGTTTAGGAGCTGTTTCAGGAAAACCATTTTGTAAACTCCTTCAAAATCAGTGTTAAGTACCCCAAATCAATTCAAAAGAAAGGTTATTCCATACATTTCACCATTTCATACACTTTTTCCCTTGACTACACTATACGGGCAGGTACATGATGAAGGAACAGTAAGAAAATTGGAAGAAAAATAGAAAAGTAGGACAGTCACAGTGAAAGGTTGATAAAATGCTTCTTAGACCATGAAAACTATTCAAACTTGATTCAAATCAAAGGTAACAACATCCCTTACAACATTCCATGCATGAGAGTACATAATAGTACTTGTACGGCCAGAAAAATGCACAGGAACAACAATATTCAAAAATATGTGTAATGTGACAGCAAACAGTCATGTTCTTCATTTCTTTTCTTCAAACTCCATCCTTCTTACATGATTTGACATACCTCTCCTTTTTACCATACATTTACATTTGTTTATAGACTTTCCACCAAGATTCCCATCGTGGGGAAGGCTCAAAATAGCCTAACTGTCAGCTTTTTACTAAAAAGGTTGTTTTTACTAACTATAGACTGTCACAGTCTTAAGAGGATTGCAGACCACTAAAGGTGAATAACTATTTTTGATCTCCACTAACTGGTTATTCCTCTAGAAGGCTTTAATACAATATTTTCAAAGCTCCATTCAATTTTTAACACTAACATTTTAAAAAAAAGACATAAAATGTCTTAGGTGCACTACACCATACAGCCTAACTTGAAACTTTTCCAAGTCCCTTGGAAATATTCTTGCAAATTGTCCTTCATGGCATGTCTTTGTCCTCCATGTTTGTCTTCATCAGGTTCATCTCCACTGTCTATGGCATGCTTGCCAACCTTTCTTATTGTCTGACCATATGCATTCCTTGTGGACTGTCCCATTCTTGGTCCTCTGACCTTGTCACTTTCATTAGCATCCATGCTTCTCTCAACTGTCTTCCCACTTAACTTCTTACCTTCTTGTTTACACCACTATTTCATACTCTGCTTATCTTCATTCTTTCCACTGTCATTATCCTTCTCAACCTCTATCAGACTTTTACCCAACTTGTTTACTTTGCAAACTGCTGCACCAGCTTCTCTTGGCTGTCTACTCATCACTACAGGGCACATGATTGTCTCTACTAAGACTCCTTCACTCACTCCTTGCCTTACCATAGGTTCTACACTCGTACACTTCATATTTTTAGTCACTTCCTTCTTCCACATGAAGATATTTCTCCTTACAACAGGCAGCAAATTAGCTCCACACTTACTCTTTGTTGTTTCAACAGTTTCATGCCTTGAAAAGGTTGCACACTCCTTGTTTTTACTCTCCTCAAACATCGCTGGCTCCTTCTTGCCAAACATGATCATATTTGCTATTCTTGACTGCTCCTCTAATGGCAGTAGCACAAAAGTCTTCTTATCCTTCTTGATAGTGAAGGTATTAGCTCTTCCATCATAAACTGCAAACCTATCAAATTGCCAGGGTCTTCTAAGTATCACCTGACAACAATCCATAGGTAGGATGTCACATAGGATCTTATCCTCATATGCTCCAATCTTAATCTCTACTAATGCTTGCTCAGTCACTAAAATGGACTGACAGTCACTCACCCAAGAAATTTTGTAGGGAACTTCCCTAGGAACTCTCTTCAATTTCAGTTTATCTACCATCTCACTAGACACCATATTATCAGTACAACTAGAATCCACTATCACTTTGCATACCTTGTCCTTGCTTTTGCAAGTTGTCTTAAACAATGCTCTCCTTTGAATCAACTCCTTCTCCCTGGCGGTCTTCAGTAGTGCTCTCTCTCTCAGCATCAATGCTTCTCCTGCCTCAGCATCACACCTTGTGGAACTAGAACCACATTCTTCTTCTTGGACTAATTGAGTCCTTCTTTCACTCTTTCTTTCACCATCATTTGAAAAGGTTTGCTTCTCAGGACACTTATATGTTGGTGCCCAAACTCTTGAAAATTGTAACACTTACCCATAAAGGTATTTGCACTCCTTCCACCACCAAATCTGCCTTTAGAACCTCTACCTCTGAAATCTGCACTTTGTCCTTGTTTGAAATCAGCACCTTGTCCTTGTGCTTTGTTCATGTCTTCTTGACTTTCACTGACTTGCTTTGTGTTAAAAGATCCTTTGTTTCTAGAGGTGTTGCCTCTGCCTCTACCTCTAGCTGACTTATCTTGTCTCCTTTTCAGATTCTCTTCTACTTTAACTGCCATCTGATAACAATCTTCAACACTCCTTGGATTTGCCAACACTAGTTCATCCTGCATGTTAAACCTCAAACCACCAATATACCTAGCAACTTTTTGCACTTCAGTTTCATTTTGACCAGACCTTATAATCAGCTTATAAAACTCTTCAGTGTATGTCTTAACATCCATGTCCTTTTGTCTTAAACTTTGAAGCTTCTTAAACATTTGAACTTCATAATCTTTAGGCAAGAACTTACCTTTGATCTTAGCCACCATCTTGTCCCATGAGACAATCTTTGTCTTTCCTTGCTTTCTCCTCTCTGTCTGCTGATAATCCCACCATAACAAAGCATGACATGTCAACTTGGTCTGCAATCTTCCCTTTCTAATCATCAGGAACTTCTTCACACTCGAAGTGGTTGTCCAATGTTGCTATCCAATCTAGTAATTCTTCATCATTCAAGCTTCCTCCAAACTTTGGCACATCTATCTTTATTTTGTGCTTGTCTTCTTTTACTTCCCTCAGCAACTTTATCATCCTCTAATCCTCAGGGTCCAACTCTTCTTCCACATCTTCATACTCAGCTTCTTCTTCTTCCTTAGACTCAATCTCTTCACCTAGAGCCACTCCTCTTCTCTGATTTTGCTCTAGGGTAGCCATTCTTTCTTTCAGCTCCCTCAACTCTCTAACATGCTTCTCCTTCAGCTCATTCATCTCTTGAGCCATGTTTCTCACTCTTGGAGGCATCTTGACAAACTGCCTCTTCAACTCAACACTTCACAAACCTACTAACTGTGCTCTGATACCAATTTGATGCAGAGCTCACTACACAAAGACCACAAAGAGATCAAACTAACAACACAGGAGGAAGAGGATATAGGGGATGACAGTGCAAACAACTCTTCTAGGCCTTAGTGGACCCAATTACATCACTTGACATCAAATAGGACATGATTGTCCTCACACTGTCCATGGCTTCAACACTACAACACAACACCATTTATAGGTTCACATACATGGGAACCTTTCCAGGGACCCTAGACTAACTAGGTTTGACTGTTCCAAGCTCACAAAACTCACAAATTGCTCAGAAGGTGCCTCCTTGTACCATTTCCTTCATACACCCGCTCACTTACTTATAGCCCTATGTATGCGGTTTTCAAAGCATAACTTAAAAGAGAAAGGTCAAACCCATGAAAATGGATAGTTTTTAGGTACCCATTGGCTTGTTCTACCACATACCAAACATGCAACATAGTTTTCTTTAGATCATATGCTTCAAATTAGGACTGTTCCTATTGTTTCCAAGGGCTAATTAGGCCTCCTATACATGACAAATGGCTATAAAACTTGTTTCTAATTTCCAAGACCCACTCTAAGGTATCAAATAGGTCACAAAAAGGTCTAAATACTCAGTTTTCAGAGGTTTTGTGTCAAACTACTCCATTGCCCTTCAAAACCACTCTTCCACCATTGATCAAAGACTCAAAACAAGGTAACATCAAGCTCCAATTGCTGTTACAGACTTCCTTACACAATCCCTGCTCCTGCAATGTGGGAAAACAACTAAACACAAACAAAATGAAACTACTCCATCCATTATTGGATTATAGTGTAGGTGCAAATAGCTAGGAGACCATTGTTTTCACTAAAACCCTTGAAACTAGGGTTTAGGAGTTGTTTCAGGAAAACCATTTTGTAAACTCCTTCAAAATCAGTGTCAAGAACCCCAAATTGATTCAAAATAAATGTCATTCCATACATTTCACCATTTCATACACTTTTTCCCTTAACTACACTGTACGAGCAGGTACAGGATGAAGGAATAGTAAGAAAATTGGAAGAAAAATAGAAAAGTAGGACAATCACAGTAAAAGGTTGATAAAATGCTTCTCAGACCATGAAAACTATTCAAACTTGATTCAAATCAAAGGTAACAACATCCCTCATAACATTCCATGCATGAGAGTACATGACAGTACTTGTACGACTAGAAAAATGCACAGGAACAACAATATTCAGAAATCTGTATAATGTGATAGCAAACAGTCATGTTCTTCATTTCTTTTCTTCAAACTCTATCCTTCTTACATTATTCGACATAACCCTCCTTTTTACCATGCATTTACATTTGTTTATAGACTTTCCACCAAGAGTCCCATTGTGGGGAAGGCTCAAAATAGCCTAACTGTCAGCTTTTTACTAAAAAGGTTGTTTTTACTAACTATAGACTGTCACGATCTTAAGAGGACTGCATTACTAAAGGTGAATAACTATTTTTGATCTCCACTAACTGATTATGCCTCTAGAAGGCTTTAATACAATATTTTCAAAACTCCATTTAGTTTTTAACACTAACATTTTAAAAAAAAAGACATAAAATGTCCTAGGTGCACTGCACCAATTTGTTAGAAGGTTAAAATAAACAATCTTTTCCAAGTTATTGCTATCTTGTTATAAATTTATGTGCTTGGTAGAGTTAACACATTTAGTTATTTTTCTTTTAACTAGGAATATAAAGAACCACTATTCTCCGTGTTTGGAAATGATAATAGGCCTATGCTCTCCCCTTTCTTGGGTGACCAGAATGCCAAACTTATCATTTTACATGTGTAACCTTTAGAGAGGCCTGCCCTTGGAATTCCTTCCTTCTAAGTGGGACGACCTTGAGTGATAATGGGCTAAAGCCAAGCCACCTCCAAGTCACTATAAATAAATTGTGTTTGTGATGAAAGTTGCAAGAAACGGGTGCCGTTGTGTTACATCGACAAATGTTTCCCCCAAAACCCTGTGGAGCGTAACCTCTGTAGGCTGGGAAGCCTCCTTATCGGAGTGAATTGCCGCACGTGTAACCACCCAAATGGATGTCCATACTAAAAATCCATTGTTTTTAGAATGCTAAAAATCCCTATTTGGTGACACATGAGGAGGAACCTCTAGAGTCGTCCAACGTCATACACTCATTTAGTGTGGAGACAGAAAAGTTCAACTTTTTGGAGGAACTGTAACTTGGTATGCGTGATTAGTGAGTGCTATGGAGGGGAGGCGGTGCTACCAAGTTACTATCTGTCATGCCTTTATGCAAGTGGCTGGTGTAAAAACCAAGTTGGAACTCATCAAATACTGTCCTTGCCAACCTTAGGATTGTGCTTGCTTTTTGGTAAAAAAAATTGTAAAAAAAACATGGAATCTTCTTGTTTGATGTGTTTTCTTGCAACTAATTGATACAAATCATCAATAAAAATACCAGACTTGCTTCAAGAAACATTGTGAAAACAAGCCAAGATCGAGAAAATTGAAAAAAAAACACTACCTGCAGTTCTGCGCATTTAAACCATTCTACTATGCATATGACAAGTTCTGCTATGCATTCAATCATGTTGCACAATTGACCCATACTGCTACACATTTGAGACATTTTGCTGCGCATACAATACTTCTGCACATTTCACGCATAGAGCGGCGCATGCAAACTACAATACTGCGCATTCAAAAATCAGAGCATTTCAACTAGACCTGTGCATTTGACCATTCTTCCTGCACATCTGAAGCTACGCATGCAAAATAGAGAGCTATTCCGTACACTTTTGAGAAAAATTTAAACCAGTTTTGGGTACCCATTATTGCATATACCTTGTTTATGATCTTAGAAAAACCATACAAATCCGTTTCGCATACTTTTCCAAAACATTTCCATTTGCCATATCCTCCAAAAGCAAAAACATTAAACAAAGCAAACCAAGTTTCCTACTAAGGTGTCATTAAGATCTTCCAAAATTCAAAACAAAAATCTAGTTAGTTTCATAACAGGATATATCATCCTTCATCTTGGAACTACACTAGTGTGATCTTGATAAAAGTAGTCCATATCAATAGCAGTGATCAACTCTCCCTACTTTGACTATCTTTTACCTCAAGAGCACATTTGTTTGAGCAAACAATAGATCAAAATTTGAACCTTAGGAAAAATCTTGTCATCTCAACCTTTTTGCAAGCAATTTCCTCCAACATTCACCCTATCAAATGGTTTTTATGGTTGCAACTAGATCAAAATCCAAAGAAAAGCAAGATATGGATCCTTTGAACAAAGACATACCATCTCCATCTCACAGTGATGGAGAGGAAGAAATCTCGTATGAGGAAGTAATTGGTGCTTCACAAGACTGAAAATTTCAAAAGATGATGGACAAGGTCCTAAACATGGACCCTCAAAAGTATTTCCTTATGCTAGCACAACAAGGGACCAAACTTCCGTCAGATTTTGACACCTCCACCTTAAAAGACACCACCTCTACGAATGACATGGAAACTCCCAAGATCACACAAGAGGTGCCCAAAACAGACAAGACTAAGGATACCACAAACCCTCTAGACTTATTGACTCAACAAATCAAAGTTTTGCAGCAACAACTCTTAGACATTCAAACCGAAGCATCCTCAAAGCACTACTCTCTAGAGGATATTTCACCATATCCTTTTGACAAAGGCTTGATCATGATAACTTTCCCCTCAAACTTTGAGGTACTGAAATTTGACAAATATCAAGGAAAGGGTGATCCAAGAGACCACATTAGAGAATTTAGTGCAGCATGTCTTGAAGTCGCCCACAATGAAACCTATCTCATGCGACTATTCCTAAGGAGCTTGGGAGGACAAGCTATGGAATGGTTCTCTCGCCTACCTCGCAACATCTAAACTTTCAACAAGCTAGTGGATAAGTTTGTCACTCATTTCTCCTATAACATTAAGCATGAAATCTCAATGTTAGATCTTTGTAACACCAAAGAAAAGGGTGGAGAATCCTTCGTCACTTTCTTCCAAAGATGGAGACAACTGGCCAACAAATGTCCATATCATATGCCAGAAAAAAAAAATGCTTGAGATGTTTGTACACAACCTAAACGCTGATCTTATCTACCAAATACAAATCCAATGTCCTACTTCATTTAGTAAGGTCATTGAAATGGGGTTACTTGTTGAAAAAGCTTTGATAGCCAAAGGACAAGTCAAAATCTACAAGGAAACCCCTAGATCCAATAATAACACGAACAAGCTGAGGTTTTGGACCAAGAATAAAAACATTGTCAATGATGGTGTCATGGATGCAAAACAAGTGATCCCAAAACAACTGATATTAAACTTGTCCAATCTGCAAAACAACACACCACAAAAACAAGCCCCAAAACAAGGTGTCATGACCCACTAACTTTCCTCCTCGACAAAAGTTCACACCTTTGGGAGAATCACTGAAATCAATCATGCGGAAGTTCATATCAAACAATGTCATAACACTTCCAACGGCACATGATTACGAACCTAAATTCAAACCTCCTTGGTGGAAAGACTCAGACTTTTGCGAGTATCGTCGAAGCAAGGGACACAAGACCAATGATTGCCAAAGCCTCAAAAACTTACTTCAAGACTTGGTGGATCAAAAAGTGGTCAAAGTTAAGGGACAAGGATCCAATGAGGACCATTTGGCATACCAGAATCCACTCCCCATCTATGAATCTAGGGAGGTTCTTCAAACCAAAACAATAATAGGGGTAACAATGCCAACTATACAAATGTGTCTTATGATTACGTTGTTAACCACATTTCTGAAAGTGATGCGCATATCAATGTCATCACTATAAGAAAAAACCCTAATTGTAATGTGACCACCCGTGGTGGAAAAGTTACTCTTCAAGGGGCTCTATCCCAAACTCCATCCATGTCTAACCAGTACAATGTCTTAGAGCAACTCCATAAAACACTAGCACACATTTCCATTTTGGAGCTCTTGCGTCTATCCCCATCCCACAAGACCATCCTCGACCAAGCTCTCTCAAAAACCACAGTCCCAAATAATCTAGCAGAGGAGCAATTCCAAGCCATGGTGGTCCACCTAACCACACCTCATTTCTTGACTTTCACTGAAAAGGATGACATGTCAATCACCCAACCACACAATGCATCTCTCCACATCGAAACCTTCATCCACAAGCATAAAATAAAAAGGGTTCTAATCAATGGAGGAGCGGGTTTAAATATTTGCACCTTAAAGCTACTCCTTGCATTGGGGTTTTCAGAGAATGCTATCGATCCTAAAAAGAAAATCACCATCAAAGCTTACGATGAAGAGGAAAGAACTTCAAAGGGAACCATTGTTTTGCCTATCAGAGTGGGACATGTACTAAAAGATGTGGTGTGTCAAGTGCTTGACATGGAGCTTGCATATAATATTCTCCTTGGCAGACCTTTGATACACGCAATGAAGGCGGTGCCATCAACCTATCACTAGTGTATCAAATTCCCCCATGACGACTAAGAAATCGCCATCCAAGGCGATCCCAATCCATTTCAATATTGCAACTCCATACAATCTAAACCTGATGTTGTAATTCCCAATAACCATGCTTTTGTTTCCTCTTCGTCCCGTGTTGACCTAAAATCACTACCTTCTTCCTCCAAGGCGTTCGGACTCAAGGTCAATCTCAAAGACAAGGGTGTCAGAAAGTATACCATTGCACAATCCTTTTGCCTAGCATAGTTACCACTCTCTCCCAAATCCTATGGAAAACCTTCCATAAACAAACCCAAGACTTTGGAACCTCCCAAAGCCCATTTTGTTAAATGGGGAAGCTTATTAGATGATAGTGATGAAAAGGATATCCTACAATTGCTATACAAGGATGAAGGTAGTCAAACCAACTCACATGAACCACAAGGCCAAATGCAAACTGAACAATATGGTTAAGGGTTCTCTATCTTGCAAAGGATGGGGTACGACGACCATGGTCCCTTGGGATTGAGAAAAGATGGTATCATTGAGCCTATCCAACCTTCTTCTTTAGTAGCCTGAGACACTACAGGGCTAGGCTACACAGGCAAAGCAAAGACCACAGGAAAGGAGAAGAATAAAGGAAAACAAAAAGAAATAGCTTCTACTAACCTAGTAGAACAAATCCACAGGCTACAAGCATGGAGTGAGACATACTCCAATGAATATGAGTGGGATAGTCTCTCTGAACTATCTTGTGATGAAAAAGACATTGATGTAGTCCAACAGTATACCTCAACCCAAACACCTCATGAGGGACAAGGCTCACCATCTAGGCTTCTAGAGTTCAATCCACATAATAACGATAGTGAGTTTTGTGAGGAACGAATGATATACCCCTTGACAAATCAACTAGTAGAGAGTACCATCATAGGCATTGTCGATGCTTACAATAACCATACCAATTCCTCCATCTTGACCATCAGTAGCCACAAACCAAACCAACCTGATGACTCGTTACCATTGTTACATCCTGAACTCATAGATTGGGATTTACAAGACTCCACCCCTGAGCTAGATACCTTTAAGAATGATGAAGCCATCATTGACTATCTAGAACTTAGAGAACATATACCCGCAGGGGACCATAGAGCTGGCTATTCTATAGAACTCAATGACAGGGCTTATTTTGGTGAGAGTGCCAAGCCTTTCAGTCTCAAAAATGTAAAAATGAAAGATAGATCTAATGGTGAAAACCGCTTTACGACAGTGTTAGATCATTAAAATAGTGAAAAGATGAAAGACGTATCCAAAGGTGAAAACCTCTATGAGGCGCCGAAGGATGAAAGGCTTGAAACTCTTCCCAATCTAACACATCAGGAGAGATCCACAATCTTGATCGAACTAGCAAAACTGATCAGCATCAGCACAAAGGAAAATCCAAGGATAATCCACATGGAAAAATCATTATCAACACAAGAAAATCCAGAGTTCACCGCATTCTTCAAAAGGAAACAAATCAACTTTACTTGGTCATACGCGGATATGCCAGGGCTGGATCTAAATCTCATAATGTATCACTTATCAATAGCTCTAGGAGCTAAGCCAGTAAAACAAAAACTACAAAAAATGCATCCGCATATCGCCCTCATGGTAAAATAAGAACTGAAGAAGCTGTTGGATATGGGGTTTATCCGTCCCATAGATTACCCAGAATGGATTTAAAAAATTGTGCCTATCTCCAAACCAGATGGAAGGATTCGCATATGCAATGACTTCAGAGACCTGAATAAAGTTTGTCCAAAAGATGATTTCCCTTTGCCCAACATTGACATTATTGTAGATCTCACGATAGGGCACACTATGTTGTCCCTAATGGATGGTTTCTATGGATATAACCAAATCAAAATTTCACTAGAGGATCAACACAAAACAACATTCACATGCCCATGAGGTACCTACTATTGGTGCGTCATGCCATTCAAACTAAAGAATGCGGGGGCAACATACCAGCGGGTAATGACTACGATCTTTCATGACATGATGCACACAATCACGGAAGATTATGTAGATGATATCTTAGCGAAATCACTCACAAGAGAAGGACACCTGGTAGTATTAGACAAGATATTCACAAGATTGGAATAATTTAATGTGCGCCTCAACCCGAAGAAGTGCGTATTCAGAGTCACATCCAGCAAGCTTCTTGGATACATAGTGTCCGCCAATGGAATTGAAGTGGACCTAGCTAAGGTAAAAGCCATCATGGAAATGCCACCTCCCAAAAATCTTAGTCAGTTGCGGTCTCTACAGGGAAATCTACAATCTATCAGAAGGTTCATCTCTCAACTGGCAGATAAGTGTCATCCATTCACGTATCTCCTCCATAAGAACATTCCCTTCAAGTGGGATGACTCATGTGAACAAGCTTTTCAACATTTAAAGGAGTATCTAATGAAACCACCTATATTGATGCCACTGATCCAGGGCAAGCCATTGTTACTTTACATCTCAACTACACCAATAGCTCTAGGAGCTCTGCTTGCACAGCAAAACCATGAAGGAAAGGAACAAGCAATCTACTACATCAGCAGAACACTAGTAGGTTATGAGCTGCAATATACACCAATTGAAAGAGCATGTCTGGCTATTGTATTTGCTTCACAAAAATGGAGACATTACATGCTCTCACACTCCATCAAGGTCGTAGCAAAGATTGACCCATTAAAATACTTTCTCAACAAAGCTACCCTAATAGGTAGATTATCAAAATGGGTCATGATACTCAGTGAATTTGACATCAAATATGTCGATAGACGAGCAATAAAGGGGCAAGTGATTGCAGATCAGCTGACGGATGCACCTTTAACAAGTGACAACCCATTAAATTTTGAATTTCCAAATGAGTATATCTTTAGCATCACAACAACAGCCTGGAAACTATACTTTGATGAATCATATACTCAATATGGGTCCGGAGTAGGTATCTTGTTGATCACACCAAATGGAGACAGCATACCAAAGTCATACAGGCTACTCTTTCCATGCACTAATAATGTGGCTGAGTGCGAAGCCATGCTCATTGGCATCAAGCTAGCAATGGAATGGAAAGTGACATAGCTTCATGTGTATGGCAACTCACAACTCATCATTAACTAGGTGAACGATGAATACCAAACAAAGGACGAGAAGTTAATACCATACAAGTGTATGGTAGATGACTTCAAGGAATACTTTATTGTCATCTCTTTTGAGCAGATACCAAGTTGGAGAACAAAGCAACAGACACCATGGCAATGATTACATCTCTCCTAGATATCCCTAAAAACCAATCATGTCATGAGTTCTTGGTAGAGCTAGTGTCCCATCCTACATACGACACCCCCGAATCCCACATCATTTGCCGCATTGTAGGATCAGATTCTCCCCTATACGGAAAAGTATTTGCCTATCTAAAAGTGAATACCATACCACCTGATCTCTCAAGTAACCAAAAGCGAACCTTCATTCACCAAGCATCCCATTATGCCATTATTGCTAACACCCTGTATTGACAAGGTCTAGATGGTACTATCCTTTGGTGTCTCGATATCGAGGAATATCAAACTGCCCTGAGCAAAGTACACAAAGGTATATGTGGGACCCACTCTAGTGGTCCTACATTGGCTAAGAAACTCATTCGTATGGGATACTACTAGCCTACTATGAAAAAAGACTCATCATTTTGTAAAAAGATGCAACAAATGCCAGATCCACGGGAACCTGATACATGCACCAGTACAGGAGCTACAACCGTTAACGACTCCTTGGCCATTCTATTAATGGGGACTTGACTTAGTGGGTAAGATACATCCACCACCATCTAGTGGCCATAAATTCATCATAACTGCCACTGAGTACTTTACAAAGTCGATTGAAGCCGTACCCCTCACCAATGTCACAGGCAAACAAATCGCCTCTTTCATCCTGAACTACATCATTTGCCGCTATGGCATCCCTTTATCCATTATCACAGATAATGGGTGACCATTCAAAAACTAGGATGTCAAAGAACTGTCTGACAAATTATGCATCCAACACTACTTTTCCACCCCATATTACCCCTAAGGAAATGGCCAGGCAGAGGCATCGAATAAAACCATCTTAAAAATCCTAAAAAAGACTGTCAATGATGCCAGCCTTGATTGGCACATCCAATTGAATCCCGCGTTGTGGGCCTACTACACAAGTATCCGCACACCCACAGGTGCAATGCCATATTCCCTTATTTATGGCTTTGAAGACATCTTGCCCATTGAAGTCGAGATCCCATCCTTGTGAGTATCATTAAAAGGCCTCATATCTGATGAAGAGTATAGACTTTCTTGACTTCAAGAGTTAGAGCTGCTGGAAGAAAGAAGACAACATGCGTTCAACCATCTCAAGGCTTATCAACAAAGGATGTCCAGAAGTTACAATCACAGAGTCAAACCTCAGGTATTTCAATTTGGTGACCTAGTCCTCAGAGAGAATCCTAGGAATCAACAAGACAGGGAGAAGAAAGGTAAGTTCAAATCCAATTGGCTGGGTCCTTATATCATCATTACTGCCTATGGATCAGGTGCTTATCAATTGGCTACATCAGAAGGTGAACTTTTTGATGATCCCATCAACAACATGCATCTTCGCAAGTTCTACACCTAAACCCTAATGCAAGGGATCAAAAATAGCAAAAATATAAAAAAATGGAAAAATAGTAAAAAAAAATTAGAAAGTGGAAAAATAGAAAAAAAAATTCAAAAAATAGCAAAAAAACAAAAAAATTCGTCCTCTAGTGAACAACAAATACCTTTCAACAAATGAATTTTTCTGAATTCAAAGCTCTAGAATAACACATATACAGTCCATTATAACATAAAAGACAATGAAGAGTAATTACAAAGAAACATAGTTTATTGTAATTAAAAGACAATATTAATAAATTCAAAGACTTTGAAATGCTCTCTTTATTCCTCCAATGTCAACGTGAGAGTTCACAGACTCAACACCTTGAACAATAGAACTGTTAAAAGAAAAACTGAACTGCTCCTCCGTTCCCCAAAATAGCTGAAAAAAAGGATCCCTTTCAATTAGAAGAAATGAAATTTATATACTCCTCCCAGTGGGACTCTTCAGTTTTCCCTGCAACCGCCTCTTGGAAAGTAATGAAGATTCCCCATTACCCTCCGTAACTGATTAGATTGAATTCTTGAAATACAAAGGTGAAAAGTGAAAAGTTTCTATTTCCTGTGCACAAAATAATTTAGTTCTCAACCATAAGTCAAAACATTATGAAAATGACTTTTATGACAAATCATCAAGCCTTAATTAAAATCTTCTGATGGGTGAATATTATATCACTATTACTGAGCATTCGGTCCCACTAATTCCATGTCCTGTATGTTTAGAAAGTATACCAACGTGCCCACCTTGCAGAGATTTGATTTCCCATTCAAAAAGACTTTATCTTCCCCAATTGGCATATTTAAAATAAATCCCTTATAATCAACACATCTGCAATGCCCATGGAGGAGCACAATGGAAACACAAAAGGTATGGTAGCAGTAGCCACCAACGATGTCCATATTTGGAACATATTTTCATCTTATAAATTCACTGTCTCTAACTTTTCTTTTTGTTAATGCTGGATTACTTGAAAGTGTTGAGGATAAAGACCGTGACAGAGAGCTTCGTGCTGAGCAACATGATTCCTAGGCCACATTATAGTCGAGAAGAAATCTATTTTATCTTGGGTTCCTCCCGGAAATCCTTCATGAAGTTTAGGATAACAAATACCAATTCATCTTGACTCCAACATCCAAGGCATGTTTTCTGTGAAGATATCTACTCCTTTTGTTGATCCAATCCACTGATGAAACAGATAAAGGGGATATTGGAATATACAGGCAAACCAAGTTCTCTCTGTAATGCAAATTTTCCTGCTTCAGGTCTTTTGAAAGGATAATTGCCATATCCATCAAATATCAGATAGAAGTAGATTAAATGCGTCTGAAGCTCTCCTTTGATATCTCTAATCATTTCTCATAATGTTGATGTCTCATTTCTCACCATTCTTAATTCTTCAATCAGGTTATCCACCTTTCCATTGTCAAAGACCTTGTAAGACTATCGGCAGCTGCCCTGGCAGCTGAGACATGAATTTGATACCCAGCAGCTGTGTAATGTAGTATAGTACTCATGTTTAGAATGACACCAGCTTCAGAGAGAGACTTTCCAACTCCATTCTTCTTCAAATACTTCAACACTGCCTGACTCATCAAGGAAATTCTGGCGGTTGCCAATAAACTAGGTTGACGTTCTCAATGTATCAAACGCCCTACATTTGAAACCTATCAATTACTACTTGTTTTGGTATGCGTTGAACCTGCATTATGGAACAATATTTTCATCTGATGAGATAGCATTGGTTTGTATACAAGAGATGGCCCATGTCATGCATCACAGTCTAAATTTTGCTCTTGGATTGTACCAAGACGGCTACACGCCCATTAGGAGACACTTTCCACTGATCTTCAGAAGGTAGCTCCTAATATGACTTCGTTACTGCACAGGCTTGAAGGATGCTGGCAAAGATTGTTTAGCTTTACACCTGCTAGTTGCATTGGCTCGTATCTATTTATAGGTATCCTGCGTATGCATATATGTCTATCGAAGCATTTTCAATCATCATATCTGATAAAAATTTACTTTGCTTTCATGAATGACCATATTTCTTTGAGGGACTTTATCAAACAATTTACGGGCTCTGGCTATGCTTCCACAATTTTATCATTGAGTCTCCCACACCTATCCGAGTATTTAAATTACAACTGGTGCTTACAATCATATGAGGGTCAAGTAATACACTGCTAGGACCAACTGATCACTTTAAAGCTTCAAAGAATCCATTTTTTGCAGATCCTGCATGTGTTGCACTTCATGAGATGACATTTCCTGTAGTATTCTATAAAAGTTTCACAAAACCTCAATTCCCTACAGTGCGGGCAGGGGACAATACTGTTAGAGATTATGGAGCTCGACATTATAGTCGCCAAATGCATTTGCTCGAAAGTTCCTAAAGCTTTTTCAACAAACTCATTCAATGTATATCCTGCAATCATTGAATCCATGAGACAGCTCACATGCCATGTGAAGGAAATCGGCACCTAAAGCATTTCGGTATATCCTGGCAGTTGTGACCATAGAAGGCTCAAGGAATACGCCGCTAGGGAGAACTTGTCTATACTCTCCATATTTATCCAACAAAAATGTTGATTCCAAAACTCGACTGCCCCTATAATCCATTTCCAAAGACTAACAACTGCATTGTAACTGGTAATCAATGAATGCTCCTGAGCCGCTAATGAGGTGCTAGCGAAAGGATTGCATCACCCAGACCATATCAATCTTGAATTGCATTTTCATGAGCATGGCTATATGTCAAATGAGGAGGCACCAGACCAGCTAGACGTTCAGTAGCTGCTGTGATACAATAGGATATCCCAATAGAGAATCTCACTCATGATCTCTTTCCAATTTCTCTTCTGTAATATGAGGCCGGGCATTGATGAACTAGGGTTCCAAAACCCTAAAATTTCTGACCAAAGGAGCATGTTAAACTTTTGAACTTTAATATGAGGAGTTCAAAAACTTATAAAACCTCCAACAATGAAGAGTCGGGTCGGTGTTTTTATGAACTTTTGAACCTTGGAGTCGGTGATATAGGGGGTTCATGAACTAACAAAACTTTATTTATAAAGTTCTCAACTTAAATATCATCCCGAAGGACTTTTTATTATTTTATAAAGCTTTTCAAACTTCATATACTTAAATTATCTAATGTGCGAATAAAGAGGGGATGACTTTATGAAATTTTTCTAACCTTGGAAAATTTATTGAAGGGAACATTTTGTGCCTCATAAGATCTGAAACCGCAGATCAAACGATATGAAATAATTTCCCAATAACAATGTTTTTAATTATTTCTCTGAAACCGTGCTTTGGCCAGAAAGAGGAAAACCTCCATATCTTTTGCATAACAGCTCTGTTTCTCATGAAATTTTTACAGCTGGGTAATTGAACATCACATAGAAAAACTCAGAAACCCTTTAACCTTCAGCAACAAGGAAGCTAAAATTCAACTATATTTACAAACCATCGACGAAAAATGTGAAGCATTAAAATTTCTCAATTGGTGAGGTGTGGTCATGGAAACTAGTCAAATTGAGCCAAATGAGGTTAGAATCAAGCATACGAGAGGATTTTATACCAGCTCCTATGGATTTTCAAATTTAATTCTTTTGTGTTTTGGCAGGTTCTAGGAGCATATATGCAGGGTTACATTGAAAATCTAAAAATTTGCAGGTTCAAATTTTTAGGCAACAGTAGGCAAGGCCATCATTGATGTGCCCCTGAGGCTCCTTTCCCATCCATTCCATCAAATGTCATTCGTCCTTTTGTCCTTCCAATCCCATTTCCCATCACCTAGGTCCTAGGTCCACATAGTTCGCACCCCGAACTACATTGCCTCTGCGTCATCACGTAGGCAAGGCTATTTATCAATGAGCCCCCGAGGCACTAGGTCAGTCCCTTAGGGCTCGTTTCTTCATGTCTATTGTCAGTTCATCCACAATAAATCAATCCTTTACTTGACTGGGGGCAAATCCTCGACCTAGTTGGAGAATTGGATTCTTGAATGTCACACACCTCAGAGGATAACAATAAGGATCGTGATACTATCACCAGACAACAGACAACAATAACAAACAAACATTTTTAAACAAAATGCTTGACGCAAGAACTAGAACTATGCCAAGATACAATGAGCCTCAACCACCATGATGATTGTATCTGTTTTCGTTGCAAGAAAGCATAACTATGGCAAGAAAATTTGTGCTTATAAAAAAGGTTTAAGTCATAGAGTCTTGATTTTTGTTATTATGTCTTTCTATGCTACTCAAGGATGTCAAAAACTAGAGGAGCTATGATGGGGGCATAATTATCTTATTTGTTTGCTGTTTGTGGATTAATCTTTACTAATGTGACAACTTTGTCTAATGACATGATCAGCAAAAGATCATTGAGGACGTTCTAAGTCTAAACATGAAATAGGGTGACCCTTGTCTATTGACACATGCAAGGCATACTCAAGTTATCTAGATTCAATTTTGACTAGATTCTTGTATTAACTTGCTATATCAAAATCCATGTAATAGATACTCAGGTCATCTCAGTTTAATTATACCTAGATGCTTGTCTTTTCTTACAACATTTTAAAAAGCTCGATGATGAAACAAAGTACTTCAAAAACTTGTATACGAAGATGACAAAATCCACATCCATACATATCAAATTGCATTTCATTCCATAATCAACCTTTTCCAAGTGTCTTAAGATTTTAGTCCTTTCCGACAATTTATCCAATTGTATCTTCCAGTTATCCATATAATCCACTCATCCTTGTGCAATCGATCCACGCAATGATCCAAATGCGAGTCCATCCTTAATCCATACCAATCAAGTTAATCAATCTTGTCAAATTATCCAATTGCAATCAATGGTCTTGATCCCAATCTCATCGTAAACCAAATCAATCAATCATCATTGACAATGGGATATATCTTTCTCGCATCTTTTGTGTTGATCTAGGGATATATCGTTCCCCGCAATGACAACACTATCATCATCAATCATTATCGATTAATCATTGGTTTATAGTTGGACAAGGGGCAATGCCTTGTTTGTTCTTGTATCATTTGTGCATACTTGCTTGTGTGTGTTATCATTTTATCTTGCGTAACCTGTCATTCAAACTATCTCATCGTGAGATCGTCTGTCATTCTGTTGTCGCATTATTCCCATCCAATCTCCCGAGGAGGCATCCTATCGTCATTAACCTGTACTAGGGGCAAACTAGGGCATGTATGAAATCGTAAAAAAAAATTATTCTTTGAAACAATGTGAAAAAACACATTGCATCAAAGAGGAGCAAAATGTATACACCTAAAAATGGCTAAGTCGAATTAAATAAATATTTTAATATTTATTTTATTCTCATTCCTCTATCAATTAAATAAATATCCTAATTTATTTAAGTGATTCACATCCCTCCAACAATTAAGTAAAATCAATTTATTTAATTAAATTCCCTAATTCTTCTAATGTCTCACATAATTAAATAATTCTAATTTATTTAATTAATCCCAAATTCCTCTATCTCTAAATCTACATCACCTTTCTACCTCACCTTTCCACCTCACCATGTTGCACATGTAATTAAATATTTTAATATTTAATTAGCTAATATCCCCTCACCCACATATCCTATTTCTCCTCCAGTCGGATTAGTTAACTCATCAATCAAATATGTTAACTAATTAGTCAATTGAGTTCATTGATCAATCAATTCTATTGACTCCCCAATCAACCTAGTTAACTGATCAATCATCTCAGTTAACTCTCATAACTCATGAAGAAGGCTTAGACACTTGTCCTCTTTTGATTTGTGCACATTCCCTCAAAATTTCTCAACCGTACACCTCACAAGTAATTCCTCCAATCATGGATCTATTAACACTTGGATTTGGTCTTCCCTCAGCCTATATAAGCAAGGTCTTCACACCCATTTGCATCCATTTAAGCTTAAGCAATCTTACTCTGCAAGAATCATTAGAGTGTGCCTTTGGCAAAGTTATCATCCACTTGCATTCACACAACCTCATTACCACAATCCTCATTACCACAATCCTCATTCAATCATGTCTCCATCAATCCATATCCATTAGTATTGCATTGTAGTGTGGTCTCCATTGCATTATCCACCCATAGTCATTCTACTCTTGTCATCTTCAACAGCAAGGAAATTCATACTTCTGAGAGCTCCATTACCATCAAGATCAAGAGGAGATAGGTGAACAATGGAAGCATAGAGATAAAACGGTCTTCGAAGGTATAATCTTAGTTTACTTGTGTTTACATCAATTTCCATTGAGTTATTGGATGATTAGTTACTTTAAACTGTTATTCATATTTTCCACTAACACATTCAAATAACTTGTGTTTTGCAGAATTCCACTACCCATTGGACATCTTCCTTTTGGTTCGATTTGCCCTTTTGACTTGAATTTTCGCAAGCTTGTTTTGTCTTTCACCTCTCCTTGTGGACTTACAGGTTTCATCTAAACTTCTTCTACTACTTTTGAGTTTCCTAAGTCCAAATACGCCTTGCATTTCTACATTTCCCTCATATCCCAAGTCTTTTGCTGTTCCTCCAATTTCACCCTTGTGGAATTCTTCTGGACTTCTAAACATCCTTCATTTTCTTGCATCCCTTCAAGTTCACCTTTACAGACCTTCCATGGACTCCTAACTTCTTCCACTCTTCCTTTCATCCTTCCAAACCCTAATTCCCTGCATTTCCATATTTCTTACCTACTCCTCCTTGCTAACTTTCCAACTTCCCATGGACATGTACATGTCCAACCTCCACTTTCAAATCAAGTTCCCACAACTCATCCAAATGTCTCACCCACTCCCCTGCATCATACATTCATCTAACCACCATTAATGGATCCCCTAGAGCTTGATATGGTATTTGAAGCTACCCATGCTACCATACATGTCTTTGGATTTTATAGGAGCATGTATTTGAGTCCATTATACATGGCAAGTGATCAAAACAAAGGATTTGTAGGCCAAAATCCATGTGGGTGTGATGTAAGTGACATGGCCACTATGCGCGTAACAAAAAAAATTGTTAACCGTACCCAAGGGCTACATTATGATATAATAAAACTAAAAGAATTTTGAAGAGAGAGATGGATGAATAGGTTGCATAAGAGAGAAGAAGAAAGGTTATGGACCATTGTTGTGTTTTCCTGTCATGCGTTTAGGGCATTTTAATTGTAATTTTATGGGTTTTCTCCCAAGTGGTGTAATATGACATTGTAATAGTTAAGGAGCGATTTAATGTACGGATTTGGCATCTTTTGAATGTCTCCATGAGCATTGTATGAATTTTTATGGTCTTATCGATCCTTTTGGTCACATTTATTGATCTGAGTGTTATCTTTCACTGCTTTGTCAATTGGAAGGCAGTAAAATTCCTTGCAAATCTTTTGTAAGGTATTTTATCAAAGTAATATAGAAAATTGGTAGGTTTGTTTATGGATAAACAAGGTATGTTCAAATTAGATGTCTAAAATTTTATTTACTTGTTAGTTTGCATGCATAGAGCCTAGCTTATGTGTGGGATTTAAAGTTGTGGTCCTAATTGCTACTTTCACTAGAGTATCTTATTATGGGTTATATTCATGTTCCACTTTGGTTAAAAAAAACTAAACTATGTTGCCCTCACTAGTTATAGGCACTTTTATGCTTTGTGTTCAACCTCCCTTCTCACCAACACATTTAGAATAACACAATCAATCTTTATTTTACATTGTTGATTATTCTACCAGCATTGCTCAACCTTTGTAGTTTGTTATGAACATTATCCCGAAGAGGAGGTGTACTTTTTCATTTTCTTTTCATCCATGTATAAGTGTGTACTAAAAGGTGAATATCATTAGGGGTTATTGAATCAGTATCTTCAAATTCTCACATGGTTGCATATCTTTTTTATAGAGATGTAAAACCCTTGTTTCATCAAACCAACATATAGGCACTTAGTGACACTAAAATTGGAGTTTTCTATGCAATGGGTATGGTTTGTTTCAAGGTCTATTCTAATGTAATTCTCTATAATTACCTTTAATGTAGCACTTGAGGAAACAACCTCCGTGGTCTAGAAGAGCCTAAAACAGAAGAAGGATTACCTGTCCTTATTAAATTGGTCCATTATTGTCCCTAATTAGTCATAAGTTGAAGGTCTTTTGTCATGAGTTTGACACCCTTAACACTTAGGAATAGCCTAGTTTTAGGGATTTGGGAACCTACAACATTGAGCACCAACACTAGGATCCAAGCCAATAAATCCCTATTTATAGTGAACAATTTAGCTCCCTTTAAGTCCCTAATTGTATCGTCTTTCAGATTATAACTCTTCATTGTCCATTTAATTAGTTCAGGATCAATAAATATAGTTTGAGTCAATCAACTTCCTAGAACAAACCTATTGGGGTTGCACAAGGGGATCACATCAAATGACTTTCTAGAAAATACTTTGAGCAATGACCCACTACTTCTAAATGTAAGGGAATCCCTAATTTCAACCATCTCATCTATAATTTGGTCAGTCAAAACCCCCTCTCCTATGGCCTTTTGAATTTATTTTCTAAGGGCCATGGGAGTTTCTCAGTTGGATCTTGAGGAGTGCTTCGCTTGCTAGACTTAGTCGAGATGGTGAGATTTCTAGGGTGTTGTATGCAGAGTTCTTGATTTGGGCACAATTCTCCTTCTCAAAGTAGGGCTTCAACTTAACAATAGGCAATGCAAATAAGACTAGAGGTGGCTATTAATGAAATGCTAAACCCCAGGTTAGCAAAAACTCAAATTACAGAGAAAACATATGTAAATATGGAGCTTAAGAGATTGGTGAACTCACATACCTATTTATGACAACAATAACTAAAGATTGAATGACCCTATATGTATGCATAATCCACAAATGGTGGTCACATTGTTCCTTGAAACTCTGTATATATATGCCAGGACTACAAATATTCCTTTGTCTAATGAAATTATTCTCCTAAGGTGTATGTACTGACTTACAAAAATAGTTCATACTCTTATACAACCTCAATGCTTTGATGGTATGAATAATTTATAACTCTAGGGTATGTGCATAATGTAATTATTCAAATGGTTGGCAAATTTAGGTATAATGAGATTGCATTAGTGGTTGGTTCATGTACAAATAGGGGAGTAAAAATGTAATGGTTAAACTTTTTAAAGTTTAGTTAAAACATGATCATCGATCCTACAACATAATGAAATCAATAGTGTATCGCATAGTGCTAAGAGCCAAAGTGCAAGGAAGCCACATGGTCATGCCTTTTTGAAAATGGGGAAGTGATATAAATCCAAATCTAATTTGCCATGTAAGACACATCATGGGACAATGGGGTGCTTATTTAATCTTTAGAGCAATGGTCGGTCACCATGTGATGGTTCATCGCTAGGCATAGAGTGACTAATAGCCAAAAGGTATGACTTTACGATGTAAGGAGAGCATGATGCAATGAGAAGCTTACACATACCTAGGGATACTTAGCATGAACATTTAAGAAGTGGGCCCACATATATAACATAAGACAAGTGGCATGACATCATTGGGCACAGAGTGGGTAGTGGCACAAAGAAAAGACTTTGTGATGTGAAGCAAGTGAGCACTACAATAATAAATTACCATATCAACAAAGGGATGTTCAATAGACCATCACAATGCACAAAGAAAGGGCATCACCAATTAAAGGACTTTACATTGTGAATGATTATAGTGATGGGGATGATCACCAATGGGAATAATAGGGACAATCACCAATGGGAACAAGGACATGAGACCTTCCACATATGAATGAGATCTTTGCTGTTAATAGTTAAGAGGTGGGGCCACATATGAGACATAAGACAAATGTCATAACATAGCTAAGCACAGAGTGAGCAAAGGCTTGAGGGTAAGACATTACGGTGTGAACAGGGTGAATGATGCATTGAGGATTCGTCACAAATCAAAAAGGCTATACAATGGCATATCATAGTGCACAAAGTGAAGGCAACATCAGCCAGGTGACTTTGTGTTGCAAAGGAATGCAACAACGAGGTTGTCCATAAATGAGAATAAGGACATAACATAGACAACTTAAAAGACGATGATTGGTTGGAACAAGACAACATCAAAACATAACAATAAAGGATGCGATAGACGAAAGAGTCTTGTATAATAATATTTTAGGGATTTTCCAAGGTTTTATCCATGAAGACTATACTTAGACTCAAACATTCTCTCACATACACAAAGAACTTGGACAATTGTAGAAATGGTGCCAACAGACATTACAATGTTAAAATGAATTTACTCATTAGAAGTACTTCACAAGGGTAGCAAAAAATACAATTGAATTATTATATTGGGATAAATCTTAAGATACTCATATTATTGTTTTACACCCATAAAACATAAGGACAACATAATGATAAAACATAGGTGCTCATAATTGTCACTTGTTAGTCACCATCCAATGTCTAAACACTTAAAACATATAACATACAACTGACAGATAAGAGAAATTGTAATATTGTAATATTGTGTCTTAAAAGTGTCAAACTATCCCAACACTTAAAACTATAATATTGAATCTTAAAATAAAGAAAAGTACAAAAATGAAACAATTTAAAAAAATAAATTACTATTTACTGAATTGTACTCTACATTTTTTTGTGGTTGGCATAACATCTTGTGTAGCATGTTCCACTCTTCATCTATTGGAAGTGTAATTTGTTGTAACTCATAGTAATTGACTTGTAAATTTATTGACAATTCATAACTAAGAGTGGAGCTTTCCTTTATTGTATCATGCAAACTTACTTTCAAGGTAATTAATGGTTTGATGAAACCTAAAAAGTTTGTCTTGTCTAAATTTTTTCTTTGGAAACTAGTTCTTATCATACTACATTATATCCTCCATCTTCCTTTTGAAAGCATCCTTTGTAACAATTTTTTGTTTTTCAAAAGGCATTGGCAAACCCAACTTTATCAACGTTTCTAACTTTCTATGTAGCTCCACTAACATTTTTCACATTGATTTAGTAATTCATGTCCTTCACCTATCCTCCCACACTTCTGAATGATAGATGATGCGTATATCGAGGCATAAATCCTATTGCAATTTCCCTTTGATGTCAATTTATTTTCACTAATTTTGCACATCATTTCCAAATTCTGCTTTGTTGTAGCCTCTCTTGAAATCATCCCTTTTTTACTTTCAGTAATGTATTTAGTGAGCTTGTCAAAAATGTTCTTGAAGACCATTGATGGACTCAAACATTTTATTCAAATCATCAGTCTTTTGGATTATTTCCCCCCGAACATTATGTTCTATATGAATCTATGTCTTCTTATAAATTTTAGATACTTCACTTGTGGGAGACAATAATTCCTTTTTTACTTTTACCAATTCCTATTATGAATTTTCATATTTTTTTCTCACTTCATCTAATTTCTCTTGCCATTTTTTTACTTTTGCTTTCTCTTCACTCAACTTTTGTTGCACTATATTTGTTAAGAGATTTGCTTCCTCTAGCCTTTGTTATAATTCTTTTAATTTGGTTATTTTAGTATTATAGTTACTTGTACTTTCCTCTAACTTTTTATTTAGTTCTTCTAGTTCAACCACTACTTATTCATTGACATTGATTGTATATTTAGAGGCAAATGCTTTAATCCTCTTCTTTGGCTCATTGCTCTTGTTATATGTTGCTTTCCTCCTTTCTTTCTTATTTTTCAAGTCTACTTGTCACTTTTCTATTTGATTACTCAACCTCTTTTTTTTTTCTATCCACATTTACCAGTGATGTGTATACCATTTCATTGTTCCTTTTTAATACATTTATTTTGTCAACACTTTGATTATGCTAAAATCCATGATAGGCTCCTTCATAGTTGGAGCAATGCATTTGACTCTCTAGTTTGTTAACATTGGCCACAACATACATGTACTATGCGGTATTTGATTCTGTGATGCAAGAGCATCCAGTGGTGTAAGGGCAATCTTGCATCACCCAAAATATTTAAAGTTGTTTTGAATTTCTTTGTTTTTGTAGGTTTCTTTAGTTGTGTTGGAGTCCATGTTGACACTTCAGTGGTTCAGGACTGTTAGAAGTTCAGAAAGGCTAAAAATAATAACCTGCTATTTTTAGTAAGTTGGCCTATTTGGGTATGTATGGACCTAAAAATTTACCCCAAGAAGTAGAATTCTAAAAAATAAGCAAATGGTAAAGAAATCAACTGAATATCATTTATAGTTTGAGAGATATTAAAGTTTTCATCTTGGAAGATTGCTCCTGATGAACTTCAGATTTGAATTTGAGGCCTCTAGAAGCCTCGTTGGGATTCAAAAAGTGGACAAAATGAAGTTTCAATAATTTTGGGTGTCATAGAACTCTTCATGAGCTTTCCAACGCTTGGTTCAAAAGTTATGGCCCTTGAAAGTTGCTACGCCCTTAATCCTATAGTGTGTATAGGGTTATGAATAGTCGGCTTGTGGCTATCTTAACTCTTAATTAAGTCATATTATCATTAGTTTATTATTATTTAGTTGCTTAGGTCGGCCTAAGGTGATATCCTAGGCATAAATAGGTATATATAGGAGGTAGTGAGTCTTATTTCATCATAGATTGAGTATTGGTTCTCATTGAAGACTATTGGAGGTATCCCCCTCGAAGTGGTTTTGGAGGTTGCCCCCTCGAAGTGGCATACTATTATCAAGTGTTTTCAGTATATTTACTATTATATTCAGATATTGTGCAAGTTGTTTCACTACAAGTGGTATCAGAGCATGATCTTGGCACCGTAGAGGCAAAAATTTTTCTCATCATTGGAGGCGATTTTGGGAAGAGCATAACTTTCAGATTTTAGCAAATTTTTTAAAGATTTTTAAAGGGTTTTTGAAGACAATATTAAAGAAGGTACAGTCTAGATTTCAGAGGAATTGAAGCAAAAATAAGCGAGTTATTGCAAAATTAGGGTTTCCAACAAATTCTCTCTCAAGGCAGTAAATTTGCTAATTTCTTGGATTTTTTTCTGGGTAAGTGGTATCTTGGCCTTAGTAAGTTACAGTAAAAATTTTAGAGAATTTGCATTTCATTTGTGTGATTTATTTCAAAATTATTTTTTCCAATCATGACGGGTCCTTCAACAAGGGGCAAAAAGAATGTTACCACACCGGGAAAAACCCCAGGCAAGGAGGAGGTGGAAAATGAGGATGTTGATCAAAAAGAATATGAAAATATACTTGAACTTATTCATAAAGAAAATAGCAAGATGAAAGGTGAAATCTTGTCCATTATGGGTGAACAAATGAAAGGGTTGGCGAAGTCGTGTGATATTGAGAAAATTCTGGAGATACTTTCCAAACATAAGCAGTCACAACACCACGATGTGGAGGAAGAGGATTCTACAAAAGGGAAGGGTGTTTTTGGGTTTGAATCAAATCTCAAGATGGATCATCACACCACTCATTTTATGGCAAGGAATTTCACACCAAAGTTGGATATGTGAAAGTTTGATGGTCAAGATCCTACCAATTGGCTTTGTCAAATGGAGCAATTCTTTGATATCCACCATGTTCCATGTCAACAAAAGGTGGCCATGGCTTCCTTATACTTGGAACCTGATCAATTCATTTGGTACCGTTGGCTATGTGAAGAAAAGAAAGCAAAAGGATGCATTGTCACTTGGTCGGTTTTCCAAGAAGAACTCATTACTCATTATGGTGAAAATCTTATGGATAGCTACTTCAGCCAAATTACCAAATTAAGGCAAACAGGTATGGTCAAGGATTACATTCATCAATTTCGTACTTTGTCTTTAATGGTGGAAAATGTGTCTACAGAAAATTTGTTGGAGCTATTCATTGGTGGCTTAAAGGATCACATTAAATATGAGGTACGCATGTTCCGTCCAAATTCCATCTCAGAGGCAATGATTATGGCAAGGCAAGTAGAGGAAAAATTTATGGTTAATAAAAGGCAAGGTTTTATAAACATACTTGAGATAAAAGCACTCCTACACAGTCACTTCCACAACCTACTAGGCTAACACCACAACAAATTGAAGAGAAGAGAGCAAAAGGATTATGTTTTAATTGTGATAGCAAATATAGTAGAGGACACAAATGTACTGAAAAGAAATTGTTCTATATTGAAGGGCCAAGTGAGGAAGAAGAAGAGGTACCAATAGTAGAGAGTGACAATGAGATAGAGGAGGAGTCAAGAGATACTCAACCAATCATTTCTTGCCATGCACTGTCAGGTTTTAGTACCCCACAAACTCTCAAGGTAGTGGGTTTCTTAAAGAAAGAAAAAGTAACAGTGTTGATAGACTCAGGTAGCACTCATAACTTCATTAACAAAAAGTTGGCCACTCGTTTAAATTGTTTTATATATCCAGCTCCAGAATTTCAGGTCTTGATTGCAGATGGTGGTACTATTAGTTGTTCAGGAAAATGCCATAGCATTAAATTATCCATGGGAGATTATCATCTTAATTGTCCAATGTATGCTATCTCAATGGGTGCGGCAGATATTGTTTTGGGAGTACAGTGGCTTACCACTTTGGGAACAATTGAATTGAACTTCCAAGAACTATTCATGCGCTTTCAATCAGAGGGAAGAACAATAGAATTACGAGGGATGCGTGCAAAGTCACCACAGATAGTAAGTTCTTACCAAATGCAAAAGATGTTGAAGAAGGGCGTAGATGGGATGGTAGCCCAATTATTTTCATTAGAAGCATATCAATCAAAGGCTTCTACACCATTGGATCTACAAGCAATTATAGATAAGCACTCTATAGTTTTTGGGGAGATGCCAAAAGGATTGCCTCCTAGGAGAGATCATGATCATGCCATTCAACTAGTACCAGGGAGCCAGCCACCCAACATCAGGCCCTACAGATATCCATATGCTCAAAAAAGTGAGATTGAGAAGATAGTTCAAGAGATGCTAGAAGCAGGCATTATCAGGCATAGTCAAAGTGCTTACTCATCTCCTGTGGTAATGGTGCATAAGAAGGATGAAACGTGGAGGATGTGTCCAGATTACAGGGAGCTTAACAAGTTCACCATAAAAGATAAGTTTCCTATTCCAGTAATTGATGATTTGTTAGATGAGCTTAATGGTGCTATTTATTTTACAAAACTTGATCTCCGTTCTGGTTATCATCAAATTAGAATTAGAGATGAGGATGTACATAAGACAGCTTTTAGAACCCATGAGGGCCACTATGAATTTTTGGTAATGCCTTTTGGTCTCACTAATGCACCGTCGACATTTCAAAGTTTAATGAACTCTATCTTCAGGCCATTTTTGAGGAAATTTGTTTTGGTATTTTTTGATGACATCTTAATATATAGTAAAACATGGGAGGAACACTTGCAACATGTAAATCAAGTGTTGGACATTTTGAAGCAGAATCAGTTGTATGCTAAATCATCCAAGTGTATCTTTGGTGTCAAAGAAGTGGAGTACCTTGGTCACATTGTGTCACATGAGGGAGTCAAGGTGGACCCTCATAAGATCCAAGCAATTGTAGAGTGGAAAATTCCTAAGACCCTTAAGAACTTACGAGGTTTTTTAGGGCTTACAGGGTATTATCGCCCCAATTTGTAAAGAATTATGGTAGCATAGCATCTCCTCTCACATCCTTGTTAAAAAAGGATGCTTTCCAATGGAATGAAGTGGCAACAAGGGCATTTGAGAAACTAAAGGAAGCCATGTGTACAACTCCAGTCCTAGCTACCCCAGATTTTTCTAAAACATTTGTTGTTGAATGTGATGCTTCAGGACATGGAATAGGAGCAGTACTTATGCAAGAAGGAAAACCCATAGCATTTGAAAGTCGCCAACTCAAAGGTAAGAATTTGTTGAAGCCAGTTTATGAGAAGGAAATGTTGGCTATCTTGCATGCAGTCAAACAATAGAGACCTTATCTAATGGGACGACACTTTAAGGTCAAGACAGATCATGATAGTCTCAAATATTTCTTGCAACAGAGGTTATCATCTGAAGAACAACAAAAATGGGTCACAAAGATGTTGGGATATGACTTTGAGATCATATATAAGAAAGGCAAGGAGAATGTTGTGGCTGATGCTCTATCAAGGCGTGATGAACCCACAGAGTCATTTTTATTTGCCATTTCCATGTTACAAGTAGACTGGGTAAATGAGGCAAGAGAAGAGTGGGAGAAGGACATAGATACTCTAAGGCTCATTGAGAAACTCCAACAGGAATCAAGTGTGTCTGACAAATTTTCATGGAAAGGAAATATTTTATGGTACAAGGAGAGGTTATACCTTTGCAAGAATTCAACTCTTAAGCTTAAGGTGTTGGAAGAACTACATGCTTCTCCAATAGGTGGGCACTCAGGATTCCTCAAAACTTATCATAGAATCAAGCAAGATTTCTTTTGGGAAGGGCTGAAAGGGGATGTTCAAAAATTTGTAGCTGAATGCATGGTATGTCAACAACATAAAGGGGAGACAGTTAAGACTCCGGGTCTTCTACAACCCTTATGTATCCCAAGTCAAAGGTGGGAGGAGGTATCTATGGATTTCATCACAGGTTTGCCTAGATCTGAAGGAAAAAATGTCATCATGGTTGTTGTGGATCGTCTCACCAAATATGGTCACTTTTGTGCTTTAGCACAACCATTGGCAGCAAGCACTGTAGCAATAGCTTTTATGAATACTATTCAAAAACTGCATGGGACTCCGAAAGTTATAGTCAGTGATCGTGACCCTATATTTACAAGTAATTTTTGGACTGACTTGTTTTCATGCTTGGGCACTCAGCTTGCTCGTAGTTCATCATATCACCCCCAGTCAGATGGACAGACAGAAGTGGTCAACAAATGCTTGGAAGGCTATCTCCGTTGTTTTGCTTCAGATAAACAAGAGAGATGGGTGCAATGGCTACCACTAGCAGAATGGTGGTACAACACTTCTTTCCATACTTCTTCCAATATGTCTCCATTTTTAGCACTATATGGTTACCACCCACCATCAATCATCTCTTCATTACGGGTACAACCAAAGGTTCACACAGTCGAAGAACACATCCATCATCAGCAAGAGGTATTGGCTAGTCTTCGAGAGAACTTGGCAATGGCACAAAACAGAATGAAGCAACAAGCTGATCAACACCGTAGTGAAAGAACTTTTGAAGTGGGAGATTGGGTCTTTGTGCGACTACAACCATACAAGCAAATGTCTCTAAAACAACAACATAAAGCTAACAAGTTGGCACCCAAGTACTATGGTCCTTATAAGGTGTTGCAGAAGATTGGCAATGTAGCATATAAATTGGAGCTTCCCATATCAACAAAAATTCATCCAATTTTTCATGTTTCCTGCTTGAAGAAGGTTATTGGGAATAAAGTGGTAGCATAGACTAAGTTACCTGAGCTTGATGAAGAGGGAAGAATAGTTGTGGATCCTGAGAGAATTATTCAAACACGCACCAAGAAGCTGAGGACAAGGGAAATCATAGAATATCTATTAAATGGAAGAACTCTCCAGTTGAGGAAGCTACATGGGAGAATGAGGAATTCATGCAAAAGCATCCACATTTGGTCAGCATTGAGGACAATGCTTCTTTGAAGAGGGGGGGCATGCTACGCCCTTAATCCTATAGTGTGTATAGGGTTATGAATAGTCGGCTTGTGGCTATCTTAACTCTTAATTAAGTCATATTATCATTAGTTTATTATTATTTAGTTGCTTAGGTCGGCCTAAGGTGATATCCTAGGCATAAATAGGTATATATAGGAGGTAGTGAGTCTTATTTCATCATAGATTGAGTATTGGTTCTCATTGAAGACTATTGGAGGTATCCCCCTCGAAGTGGTTTTGGAGGTTGCCCCCTCGAAGTGGCATACTATTATCAAGTGTTTTCAATATATTTACTATTATATTCAGATATTGTGCAAGTTGTTTCATTACAAAAGTTGTGTTACAAAATTTTAAAAACTTTAAAATTTCAAATTTCAAATTTCTTGGGCAGGAAAATGGACATTTGGATTTAGCACCCAAAAAGAGGATTTACACTTTCTAGAACATTCAAGAAGGTAGTGGAGAAGTGGCATGGAAGTTATTGGTGCCAAATAAAAAGGGGATAATAGAAAGGTTATGAAAGATAGTTCCAAATGTGTAGTTGTGGCTCCAGATTGTAGAAATCTCTAATAGAGTAGGACTTCTCTGTTGTGAAATAACCCATGTTGTTGTAGCATGTAATACTGGATTTTGTACTCCATTTTACTAAAGAAACAAAAGTTGCTTGATTTCATTCCTCACATTTTTTTGGTGAGAATCCCTATTGTGTTTCGTGTGTGAGTGTTGGGTGGAGTAGCCCTTCATCATTCTGGGTCATATGTAGGAAATACCTTGGTTGTTGTAGGCTCTAAATTTATAGTAGCCTCTAACATTTACTTCTTTTTTCTTTTATCTCTTGCAATTTTTGGGTTAACTTAACTTTGTAACCAAAATATGCGACTGTTTTTGCAATCCAATGCTTGAATGGAGAAGTACTTGCAATTTTGAAGGCCTTTGTTTGATGTCGAGGATGATCCATTCTTGTCCCAGTCACACTAAAAATAGAAGGGGTGCCTACTAGAAATAATTCATTTTAGGTGGAGATACCAAGCATAAGATTACTTTGAACTATCATTTTTCCTCTTCTCGTGGCCTTATTGGTCTATAATATCTAACTATATTGACCTCTTTTGAAATATTCTATTGTTGCAACACTTGCTAACCATTACTACTACTAGCTCTACCACCACCACTAGTAGCACTGGATTCTCGACCATCTTTTGTACCACTCAAACCTTTAACTTGTAAATTAGATTGAAGATTTGAAGACCCTTGTAGTTGTGATTATATCTTACATTGAGGATTTAAAGTTGGGATAAATTTAATTGTACTATCACTACTTGTATGCCTTTGGTCTTTCTTATCAACTCCAATGGCTCACAAATCTAGATGTTTTATGGGATCTACTTCTTTTAACTGCCAAACACCTTATTCTATTTCACCTAAACCACCACCTTGATAACCCATTTTTAGTGTATTTTTTATTTTGTGGTCTCATTCACAATAGGTTTGTATGAATAATCTCTATTGGAATCCCATGGGAGATCCAAGCCTTCTTGTTCATCCTCATTATCAGATTCATAATTTGTTGTTTTAGAGAAATGTTATATTCTTCGTAATTTGCTAAACTCTTTATCTTTTGGGATATTCTCAATTTTTGAAGAAGCTTTTTGCTATGCCCTTAATATTGGTGTACATAGGGTTATGAATAGTTGGCTTGTGGCTATCTTAACTCCTAATTAAGTCATATTATCATTATTATATTATTATTTAGTTAAATAGGTCGACCTAGGTGTTATATAGGGGTGTGTCTATTCATCCTAAGCATAATAAGGTATATATAGGAGGATGTGAGTCTTATTTCATCATCATATTGTGAAGTATGTTCTCATTGGAGATATTTGGAGGTTGCCCCCTCGAAGTGGCCTATTATTCTCAATTATTATCAAGTATTTGCAGAATATTTCATATTATCTTCTTCCATTGTGCAAGTTATTTCATTACAAGTGGTATCAGGGCCAGGTTAAGAAAGAAGCGGATGGATTTGTGGCCCAACTATGTTCATTAGAAGTCTCTCAATCTAATGCTCCTACTCATCCAGATTTACAAGCAATAATTGATCGTCACTCAATGGTTCTTGGAGATATGCCTAAAGGACTTCCTCCTAAGAGGGATCATGACCATGCCATACAACTAGTTCCAGGGAGCCAACCACCAAACATCAGGCCTTATAGGTACCCACACATACAAAAAAGTGAGATAGAAAAAATTATTGAGGAGATGCTAGAGGCAGGATATATCAGGCATAGCCAAAGTGCTTACTCCTCACCTATGGTGATGGTGCGTAAGAAGGATGAAACTTGGCGCATGTGTCCAGATTATAGAGTGCTCAACATGTACACCATTAAAGATAAGTTTCCTATTCCAGTCATTGATGAATTGCTAGATGAATTGAATGGAGCTATGTATTTTACCAAGTTAGATTTTAGATCTGGTTATCACCAAATTCGGATTAAGGAGGAAGATATTTGTAAGACAGCATTTCAAACTCATGAAGGTCATTATGAATTTTTGGTGATGCCATTCGGTCTTACCAATGTACCATCTACCTTCCAAAGTTTGATGAATTCCATTTTTAAGAAGTTCTTGAGAAAGTTTGTGTTAGTGTTCTTTGATGATATATTGATTTATAACAAGACTTGGGAAGAACATTTGCAACATGTAGATCAAGCATTACAATTACTCGAAGATCATCAACTCTATGCCAAGCCATCCAAGTGTGCTTTTGGTCTTAAGGAGGTGGAGTATTTGGGACACATAGTTTCACATGAAGGAGTAAAGGTGGACCCTAACAAAATTAAGGCTATCATGGAATGTCCTATTTCAAAAACCATTAAGAAACTGAGGGGTTTCTTGGGATTGACAGGGTACTATAGAAGATTTGTGAAGAATTATGGTCGCATAGCAGCACCCCTCACCACTCTATTGAAGAAGGATTCTTTTCATTGGAATGAGTCCGCTAATGTAGCATTTGAGCAATTGAAGGAGGCTATGTGTACAACTCCCGTGCTGGCCACTCCGGACTTCACCAAGGAATTCGTTGTGGAATGTGATGCTTCTATAAATGGGATAGGAGCAGTTCTCATGCAAGAAGGTCGACCAATTGCTTTTGAGAGTTGTCAATTAAAGGGTAAAAATCAGCTCAAACCTATTTATGATAAGGAAATGCTAGCAATCCTTCACGCAGTTAAACAATGGAGGCCTTATTTAATGGGTCGACACTTCAAGGTTAAGACAGATCATGATAGCCTAAAATATTTTTTGGAACAAAGACTATCCTCTGAAGAGCAACAAAAATGGGTCACTAAGATGTTGGGACATGACTTTGAGATTGTATATAAGAAAGGGAAGGAAAATATTGTGGTCGATGCACTTTCTAGGAAGGATGAGAAAGATGAAGCCTTATTGTGTGCCCTTTCAATATTACAAGGAAATTGGGTGGAAGAAGCCAAAGCAGAGTGGCAAAATGATGTTGCAACAAGTAATCTCATCCAACAATTAAAAAGTGATCCTAGTAGTTCAGATAAGTTTTATTTGAAGGGGGATATTCTTTGGTATAAAGAGCGCTTATATCTCTGCAAGAATTCCACTCTTAAACACAAGATTCTCACAGAGCTACATGAGTCCCCAGTTGGTGGTCATTCAGGATTTTTGAAGACATATCATCGGGTCAAGCAAGATTTTTTTTGGGAAGGGCTAAAAGGTGATGTTCAAAAATTTGTGGCTGAATGTTTGGTTTGTCAAAGAAATAAGGGGGAGATAATTAAGACACCAGGTCTCTTGTAGCCCTTATCTATTCCTAGCCAGTGTTGGGAAGAGGTATCCATGGACTTCATCACAGGGCTTCCCAAATCTAAAGGTCATAATGTCATCATGGTAGTAGTTGATCGCCTCACTAAATATGCACATTTCATTGCATTATCACATCCTTTTATAGCAAGTGCAGTGGCAAAAGTTTTCTTGGAGAATATCCAAAAGCTACATGGTACACCTAAGGTTATTGTCAGTGATCGTGATCCTATCTTTGCTAGTCACTTTTGGAAAGATTTATTCTCATGTCTGGGTACTCAATTGGCTCATAGTTCTTCATACCATCCTCAATCAGATGGGCAAACTGAGGTTGTTAATAAATGTTTGGAAGGATATTTACGTTGTTTCACTTCAGAGAAACAATCTCAATGGGTAGATTGGCTACACTTGTGGAATGGTGGTATAACACGTCTTTTCATAGCTCATCAAAAATGTCTCCATTTTTGGCACTTTATGGATATCATCCTCCTTCCATCACATCATCATTAAAGGTGTCACCAAGAGTTCAAGCAGTAGAGGACCACTTGCTTCATCAACAACAGGTACTTTCAAGACTCAAGGAGAATTTAGCTATGGCACAAAATCGAATGAAACAACAGGCGGACCAACATCGTAGTGAAAGAAATTTTGAAGTTGGGGATTGGGTCTTCTTAAGATTGCAGACTTATAAACAAATCTCAATGAAGCAACAACAAAAGAATAATAAGTTGTCTCCAAGATATTATGGGCCATACCAAATCATGCAAAAGATTGGTAGTGTTGCCTACAAGCTAGAGTTGCCACCAAAAATAAAGATACATCCAATTTTTCATGTTTCTTGTTTGAAGAAGGTAATTGGGTAGAATAATTTTGGAACCAGAGTGCATTCTTCAAACACGCATGAAGAAGCTAAGGAATAGAACCCTCACTCAGTATCTCATCCAATGGAAGAATTTACTAGTTGAAGATGCCACATGGGAGGATGAGTTCATTCAAAAGTATCCACAATTGGTTAGCATTGAGGACAATGCTTCTTTAAAGAGGGGGGCATGCTATGCCCTTAATATTGGTGTACATAGGGTTATGAATAGTCAGCTTGTGGCTATCTTAACTCCTAATTAAGTCATATTATCATTATTATATTATTATTTAGTTAGATAGGTCGGCCTAGGTGTTATATAGGGGTGTGTCTATTCATCCTAAGCATAATTAGGTATATATAGGAGGATGTAAGTCTTATTTCATCATCATATTGTGAAGTGTGTTCTCATTGGAGATATTTGGAGGTTGCCCCCTCAAAGTGGCCTATTATTCTCAGTTATTATCAAGTATTTGCAGAATATTTCATATTATCTTCTTCCATTATGCAAGTTATTTCATTACACTTTTGGATCACCCAGATCCTTTCTCGTAGATCAAAAGACATTTTTTTTATTGTGTCCAACAAGATTCTTTTAGAGTCTCTAGTATGTTTTTATAAGAATTTATTCATGACTTTTGTATAAAATTGTTATATCTCTTGGTTTTTATCTCTGCCTTTATTTGTGGATGCAATCCTAGAATTTCTATTGACAACTCTTGAAAAGTAATTCCTTTCTCAATAGTAATTTCTTCCATTACTTTTTTGACCTCATCCCAAGAGTCCTTGTTTTTCAACCTTTCTAGTAGGGATTTACTTTCATGTTGAATATTACTTCTAGAGTTCTTATTGGCCACTACCATTTCTTAGATCACTTCACATGGGTCATATTTCTAGTGAGAGTAAACATTAAAATTATAAATTTGTAAAATTTCACATGCCATAATGAATGTGTTTATCTCAAATGTAAACCCTCCACATGAAAAAGGTAAGAAAGATAATATGATCCTCTTTTGCTGACTACCAAAATATAGTTGACCTGTGCTATCTATATACCATATATATTTCAAGGCAAAAACCCTCTCGATCACATGTATTAGAAGTTTGTGGGACTTTACTCCTAATTTATAAAATCTTAGCATAATATATTCCTCTAAAAAGCACTAGTCAACCAATTTTATTTATGATCCCAGTTGAATGGAATATCTACAAGCCATAGGCAATCTAGATATTGTTGTATTTGTAATTGCATTGAAAATTGGAGCCAAAAAGTAGTCTACAAAATGATTGTAGTTCCTTCTATGTTCATGCATATGTATGTTACAATTCCACTTAGTTATTGGAACTGACCTTTTTGTCTGGCCCTGAACATCATAATAGGGTTGAATCTAAAGCTTGATGGCCATAAATCATCTACTAAACCACCATATAAATAAATAGCATGCAAGTAGGTTGTGAACCTAAAGGTCCTAGTTTTGGAACCTCCTTTAACCATTAAAATTGTTTATGCATGGATTCTGTGATGTGCTCAACAAATTTATATTTAATAGGTGGTTTACCATAATGGATATTGTATACCATTTCAAGGAGGGTTTCATTAACTTGTGTATTACTATCCAATCCAAGGAAACATGCTAGCATAGAAATGGTATCCTTAACCCAATTGTAATGACCCCTTCTAGTCAGTCAAAATTTTCCTTAACCTTGCACAAAATTTTAGCTTACAAAAGAGAACATTAATATTCAATTCTTCTTTTCATATTTAGAGTTAATAACTAAGTATCAAACTCATATATTTTCCACAATTGTATTTAAGGCTTATAATCTTTAATTATAATCACATACATTTCATCTCTATACTTATAGTTATGATTCATATGAAGTTCATACATTTCATATTCATATTCTTTCTCTCATCGTTCTCATGATTCATCTAAAGAGAGTTCTTGGTTAGCCCTATCATTAATCAACCTTGTCTTCCACATAAGCATGGTTTGTTAAGGCGTTAACCATCCCACACGGAGGCCCAAAGGTTTCTCCCAACACCCGGGGTCCTTCACCATTTGGCTCAATGGAACTTCACGCAACACTCGGCATTCTTCATCCCATTGAGAGTCACCAACCGTCGGGCACATTTATTATGAGCTCATAATACCATAGGCCCAAGAGCTTCTCCCAACACCCGGGGTCCTTCGTCTCTTGGCTCAAGGGACTTCACACACACCCGGTGTTCTTCATCCACTTGAGGGTCACCTAGGTCCAATTTTACATCCTTAACTTAACCCCATACTCATGGGTTGATTAAAGTGATTAAGGATGAGGCTTGAACATCCTTTTGATTACATCATGAGTTCGTGAGCCACAATTTTATCAATTTGAGATCTTTACATCTCTATTCTTGTTCTTTCATGGAACCTCAATTTATCCTTATTTATAGCCTCATACTAGGCTTCATTGATAATTCATTTTATGCTTATTTTTGACATATAAATGGTTTCATTGCCTTAGATTCATATTATTATCATATAGTTTATATCATTCATATTTACTTTCAAGCATGAGACAATTAACCAATACCTTATTTCACTACTAATCATAATTCATTTATTTCTGCCATAATTATATTATTCTAGCATTATATTTCTCATTCATAATCATGAAATGCTATTTACCTATTGACATATCTTTATTTATTTAATTTCATTCCTTTCTGAATTCATTATTTACCTTACACAATATATACTGAAATATTACTAACATATATTATACTATATATTTAATTACTTAATGAACAACATACCTGTGATAGTTGCAGACTTACCTTGGCTGCCCCCGTGTCTCCATGTCTTCCTTGTGATATCCTCCTGCTGCATCCTTGATGAATTCTAATGCTGTTGCTTCCTTATTGCCTTGATTGACTTCACTGTTGTTTATTTATTTCCTTTTATTGCTTCTTTCTTTTGATGGTGATTTCCTTATATTTCACAACCTTTATTTATTTCCCTTTCAAGGGATATGTTCGAAGAGGCATGTCTCTTATTATATTTACTAGTTCTAACCATACGTAACTCCCTTATCATAAGAGGATAGGTTAAAAGATGTTTATTTATATTATATCATAATAAATGATATAGATTTATATTATATTATTTATATTTATATTACAATATAAGATAATAATAATATTTGTATTTTTATTATTAGATATATTTATAATATATTATTTATTAATATGATCGCTGGTGTCAACCAACTTAATCAGTGCACTTATTTTATCTTATTTTATTCACAAGCATATAATATGGTGGGATAATATTTTTATCTTATTAGACTTTTATTTTTATATGTTACTTTGCCTTATTCTAAATTACTTTACTTTCAAGCTTTAATGGATAAGATTCTGTAATATTTATTTTTATATATAATAATATATCTTATTAATTATTCATATAAATATTATATTAAAATATTTATATTTATAATATATCTAGTTAATTTATATATTTCATTTTATAATATTTAAATATTTATATTTATAAGATATTTAATTATATCAAATTAATAATATTATTTAAATAATACATATTAATAATATATTTTAAATAAATATATTATATATTATATTTTAATTAAACAATTCATAGGGACATGACAACCCTCCCCACTCAAGATTGCTTGTCCTAACAAGCAACTATAATTAGGTATCCTAAAGTAACATTATATTTTATTAGGTTTCCTTTACATAAAATAACATTACACTCACCAATAAAATAACCTCTATAAAATGTAACCAATGAATGTAGCTAATAAACTATAGTGCCATAAATAATATGGTGCTCTAAAATAATAATTTATAAATTTGGGTTTTACCCTTTCAAATTTTTGGCACTAAATTTTATAAATAATTTATTTTATAACTATACTTTATTAAGGTTTATGCACACAATAAATACTTTGGGTTAGTTGTTTACGTATATTTTAATTCGTTTTTCTGACGCAATAAATATTTTGAGTTAGTTGTTTACATATATTTTAATTTATTTTTCTCATGCCATTTCAAGTCGTAGGTTACCCATAGAGATATTTTAATTATTTTATTTTACTATTTTATTTAGTATATTTACTTAATGTAATTTTATTGTTATTAAGATTTACTTTTTACCTTATTTACTCATTACTTATTACATATTTGTAAGTAAATCTTAATTGTTTTTAATGTTGCAGTAAATTTTAATTTTTTAATGTTACATATATATATTTTTAAAATATTTTATTAATTTATTAAACACCATTATTCCAACAATTCATGAAATTCATTGACTCTTGTTTTTTATTTTTTATTTTTTATTTACTATTATTCACAGGATGGCAGGATGACTACTCTGATACCACTGTAATGTCCCCTTCTAGTCAGTCAAAATTTTCCTTAACCTTGCACAAAATTTTAGATTACAAAAGAGAACATTAATATTCAATTCTTCTTTTCATATTTAGAGTTAATAACTAAGTATCAAACTCATATATTTTCCACAATTGTATTTAAGGCTTATAATCTTTAATTATAATCACATACATTTCATCTCTATACTTATAGTTATGATTCATATGAAGTTCATACATTTCATATTCATATTCTTTCTCTCATCGTTCTCATGGTTCATCTAAAGAGAGTTCTTGGTTAGCCCTATCATTAATCAACCTTGTCTTCCACATAAGCATGGTTTGTTAAGGCGTTAACCATCCCACACGGAGGCCCAAAGGTTTCTCCCAACACCCGGGGTCCTTCACCATTTGGCTCAATGGAACTTCACGCAACACCCGGCATTCTTCATCCCATTGAGAGTCACCAACCGTCGGGCACATTTATTATGAGCTCATAATACCATAGGCCCAAGAGCTTCTCCCAACACCTAGGGTCCTTTGTCTCTTGGCTCAAGGGACTTCACACACACCCAGTGTTCTTCATCCACTTGAGGGTCACCTAGGTCCATTTTCACATCCTTAACTTAACCCCATACTCATGGGTTGATTAAAGTGATTAAGGATGAGGCTTGAACATCCTTTTGATTACATCATGAGTTCGTGAGCCACAATTTTATCAATTTGAGATCTTTACATCTCTATTCTTGTTCTTTCATGGAACCTCAATTTATCCTTATTTATAGCCTCATACTAGGCTTCATTGATAATTCATTTTATGCTTATTTTTGACATATAAATGGTTTCATTGCCTTAGATTCGTATTATTATCATATAGTTTATATCATTCATATTTACTTTCAAGCATGAGACAATTAACCAATACCTTATTTCACTACTAATCATAATTCATTTATCTCTGCCATAATTATATTATTCTAGCATTATATTTCTCATTCATAATCATGAAATGCTATTTACCTATTGACATATCTTTATTTATTTAATTTCATTCCTTTCTGAATTCATTATTTACCTTACACAATATATACTGAAATATTACTAACATATATTATACTATATATTTATTTACTTAATGAACAACATACCTGTGATAGTTGCAGACTTACCTTTGCTGCCCCCGTGTCTCCATGTCTTCCTTGTGATATCTTCTTGCTGCGTCCTTGATGAATTCTAATGCTGTTGCTTCCTTATTGCCTTGATTGACTTCACTGTTGTTTATTTATTTCCTTTTATTGCTTCTTTCTTCTGGTGGTGATTTCCTTATATTTCACAACCTTTATTTATTTCCCTTTTAAGCGATATGTTCGAAGAGGCATGTCTCTTATTATATTTACTAGTTCTAACCATACGTAACTCCCTTATCATAAGAGGATAGGTTAAAAGATGTTTATTTATATTATATCATAATAAATGATATAGATTTATATTATATTATTTATATTTATATTAGAATATAAGATAATAATAATATTTGTTTTTTTATTATTAGATATATTTATAATATATTATTTATTAATATGATCGCTGGTGTCAATCAGTGCACTTATTTTATCTTATTTTATTCACAAGCATATAATATGGTGGGATAATATTTTTGTCTTATTAGACTTTTATTTTTATATGTTACTTTGCCTTATTCTAAATTACTTTACTTTCAAGCTTTAATGGATAAGACTCTGTAATATTTATTTTTATATATAATAATATATCTTATTAATTATTCATATAAATATTATATTAAAATATTTATATTTATAATATATCTAGTTAATTTATATATTTCATTTTATAATATTTAAATATTTATATTTATAAGATATTTAATTATATCAAATTAATAATATTATTTAAATAATACATATTAATAATATATTTTAAATAAATATATTATATATTATATTTTAACTAAACAATTCAATTATAAATCATTATAGGGACATGACACCAATGTTTAAAAACTACAATTTCATAAGGAGGCTTATCTTTGGGTACCTTACCATCAACTGCTATTTTTAAAGAATATTTTCATTGGAACTTTGATTAGTTACTTGATAATCATTATGAATTATTTCTAGGTTAATGGGGATGGTTCCTAATTCTTTAGGTACAAATCCCAACCCAACACCAACATTTTACTCATTAATGGATACAATTTCTTCTTGGGTGTCTTTGTTAACAATTACTTTTCTTTTTTCATCATAATTTTGGGCACAAACCATGACAAATTCTAAGCAAGGGAAAACCTCATGGACCATCATGCATCCCAATCCAACCACCCATGGTATAGTGCAACTTTTTTAATTGATAAACTTTTGATTATTTTCTTTGTTCTCACACATGTATCTAAGCTCTAAGGTATACCTACCTGTGATTACCATATCAAAAATATCATGGTATTCATTAGTAAAACCTAGGGTTTTAAGTAGTTTGGCATATGGAATTTGTAAATTTTTGGCTAATGTGGTGGTAGGCATGCTTGTAAACCTTTAACTCGAAACACCAAGATTAAATTTTTTGAAATTGAAGCCTTATACTCATAGAAACTTCAAAGGAATGTAGGATTTTAGTGTTTCACTTACCCAGAAAAATGAATATAATGACTCTGCCACAACCCACAACTAATATTTGGGTGGAGTCTAACATCCAATGGACATTATAGAAGTTAGAAGTTGAATTACAAATTTGTAATACTACTACCTAAGTTTATTTTTTTCTAAATTTATTACTTTCCAAGGCATTGTGAGTTTAATACGAGTCTGAGACAAGTGTCAAGTATAGTTACTACAACTTAAATAATAATATTTTTTAGACTTTTAGTACAATGAAAATTGAATGATGGCTTGCAATTTCATTAAATTCATCCCATCAGTGCCAATTTAATAAAATATTAATCTCAGTTAACTTAGTCGTTCATGATATTGGAATGGGCGTTTATTAAAAAAAATCTCAACCATTGATCTAAATCAATATAACAGCTCCTAGTTGATTATAAAACTATTTGTTCCCAATATCTACCCTTTGATATTTACATTCTAGTATTGAACTGTAGTCATTGATCATCATTCACCAAATGGTGGAAAGTTTCCAAATGAAATTAAAGATGAAAGTTGTCAATTTCTAAGGTAAGAAGATTTAATGACCTAGAGTTTTGATATGGATTACAAACAATGACAATTAACGTGCTCCTCATATTCTAAGCAAGGTTTGGACTTTGGAAAATTGTTCAAAAATTTGTGATTCATTTTAGTAGACTTTTTAGAACTAGAAGAGTTGGAGAGAGAATAAAATTAATACGAAAAAAATGATGTTCATTACTGAAGCTAAATGGAGAAGGTGTGTATTTTCTTAACATGAAAGTGTGCATTAAATTCTTTATTTTCAATGTCACCAATGGTTTTAGGTTTACATGTTTTTTAAAACTTTTTAATTGAACTATGCAACATGCTTTCTTTTTGCAAGGCCCAAGAATCACATATAAAATCACTTTTAGAATTGAGCATCATTGGTCAGGAGTTGGCGTTGTTTCTCTTAAACAAAGATGGTTGGTATTATGGATGGGCAAACAACTTTAGCAGTGAAAAAAATGCAATACTAATTAGTAGAATTGAAGTATGGAAATCTATTTGTAGTGCATTTGATTCTAAAACTGAACTAGTCCACCTAATCCTACTTTATTGGCCCTAGGGCTATCCAAGAATTGAGATTTGTTGCACTTATGAGACATGTTTCAATGCTTGCAATTTTATTGACGTTGTGTCAAACTATATGTTAGAAGAAATCTCTAGAACATTGCTAGTAAATAGATTGTTTTTGGATTATACTAAGTTATTTGTGTAAAGTAAGCCTTATCAAGGATTAAGGAAAATAAAAAAAAGATTATTGTGAAATAAAAATATGTGAACTTGTAAACCAATGTATTGCAATGCACATATTACCTATATTTCAATAATAATATAAAATTGTTTAATTTTTTTAGAGCTAGTGTTAAGTGGTTCAAAGGTTCTATGACATTGTTACCTCGGATAAGTACAATTACATATAAGAAGTAATGTGTAAAATATTTATATAATTACATTATTTTTAACTTTGTTAAGACTTGGGCCATGAGATTGCATTAGTTTAGAAAAAGAAAATACACTAAATTTGCTATTATAAATAAAGGCATTATTCCAAACATCACGTTTATTCATGTGATGTGTTATGTCATAAAATATAGCCATTCACATTATATGACCATAACAAAATGTTTTTGTTGATTATCGACACACATTTCTTCAACAAACATTTTTTACGGCTACAAGGAAAAATTTGGAGGATGGGCTCTGAGAGGAATGAGGGTTTACTCTGGTGCCTTCCATGTTCCCTCTCGAAGTTCTTTCATTCCCTCCCCTAGTTCATTCCATTGATTACTGGTTTTAAGCCCTAGAATGCCAATCTTTAATTGACATTTTCATGTCTGTGTGATTGATTTTGGTTTTTTATTTGTTTGTGCCCTTGCTTTGTTTTCTTGCATGTCATAAAATGTTTTAAATTTAAAATTCCTTTGAAGAGGAGTTTTCCCGCCCCTACCAAAGGTAGAAAGTTGACATCTTGTAGCTTTAATGCGGGTTGTGGCCGTAGTGATACATGTATCTTTCGGCCATAGCCTTTATGCCTTAGCTGGACGATATTAATTCAGGAGTAAATGGAAGTTATGAAGGGGGCAGTTCAGGTATAATGAAGTGCTTACCACCGACGATGCCATGCCTTTGCGCAAAAATGGTAGGTTCAAGGAGATCCATAGAGTTGCAGACTTCAAAGGGGATAGTGGAATCGCCAGCAGAGGAGGAGGCGAGGAGGAGAGAAGAAGCAAAACTCTGGGTAAGGATCCTTCCCCTACCCCTAGTCTCATTATGTGTCCCAATGAAGAAATGGTGTATGCTATTAAAAATGAGGAATCTAGACTAAGGAATGTTGTAGTTTTTTTTGTATGCATGAATCTTGATTTTCTCCCCTTGAGAGCTTTTTTTGATAAACAAGTTTACACTGTATGGGGAAAGAAAATGGTGATTAGGGTAACTTTTTGCAGAATGATTCAAAAAGAGCTCTTTGTAGTTTTTTCAAAAGTCACAAAATGCAAAAAAAGGTGATAAACAAAGGATTCTGGAATGTAGGGAAGACTATTTTCAAGGCCCTTCTGTGGACTTCATAAGCCTCTTACAAAGAAATCAGATTCTATGCCACCCCTCGATGGTTTGTTGTGAAAAATGTGCTTGAACAGTTGTGGGCATTTCTACCACAAATCCTTTCTCCCATAGGGGAAACCTTAGGAGTTGAAGAGGCTAATATCACACTCCCACACATGGATGCATGGGTTTTGGTTTCTGTTAGACTAGAGGTGAAGATTCCTAAATGGATAGAAATAAGGGGGCTTGAGAAACCAGTTAGTTGTAAAATTTGTGGTCTAGGGGGATTAAACACTTATTTTTTGTGTAAATATGATGGCCACCCAAAAAAGGATTACCCCAAAATAAATAATCCTAAAAATCTATATAGAAAACCAGATGTTCATAAAATTTATAAAGAAAAATGGCCCAATGAACACACAGATAAACCAAGGGATATTGAAAGCCCTAAAACAGATACTAACATGAAAGATACAAATGAAACCCCTAAAAGATGTGGAGTAGATTTACACGAAAACAAGAGTGGGGATAATATTCTCATTGAGAATATTATTGTAGTGGAAAGAAAGCTAAGTGGATTGAGCCTTGAGGAAGGGGAATGTAATGAAAACAATGTTGGCCTGAGAAAAATCCCTAAACCCCAAAAAGTTGACAGTCTTCGAACTCCACAGGTTAATGAAGAGGTTCCCTCTCTTAATAAATTGATAACCAATGGGGGTCAGGCCTCTAATGATAGGGCTAAGAACCCTAGTGTCCTTGAACAAACTGGAGGTAGTATTACCTCATATGATGTACAGATAGAAAAAGAAAATGTAACCCATACACATAATTTGAATGTAGACTATAGCTCTGCAGAAGGTTTAGCACTTTCTGAGGAGGTAGAAAACATTGTAAATGGTGTTGTTAAGCCAACTAGAGATATCAACTGTAAAAAAGAGAAGGCAAATGTTAATGTGAAAAATATCAGGGGCAAAAAGAAAAAATCCCAAGAGCTTGCCCTGGAAAAAACCAGAGCAAACATGAGAACTGACAAAGTTGTAGAAACTGATAAGAGGAATGTTAGCCTTGAATTGTTAGTAGGAAAAAAAATATATACTGATAATCTAAAGGGTGACAACAATGAATCCACTAAAATAGTTTCAGAAGGTTTAGACCTTACCAATCTTGGCAAAAGTGAAGAAAGCCCTAAGGGATTGCTAAAATCCCTCACCTAGGTAAAAATAGAAGAAAGAAAGAAAAGAAAGTATGTTAAGAAAAATTCATGCAGCTCTAAATAGGAAAAGAAAGATAAAGGGGATAAGATCCCTATCTGTTTTAATAAAATATACAAGAAAATAAAAATGGATCCATCTGATATAATCCAATCATGAATTATTGTAGTTGGAATATTAGGGACCTAAAATCATAAGATAGGAAGTATCTAATTAGGGATTTCTGCAATAGGAACAAAGACCTCAACCTCATGCTCTAGGAGGGGAAAGCCATGGGTTTCACCCTGGAGAACAATTTGAGGTTCATTTGGAGGGAAGCTAATGCCTTTTTCTCCAATCATGAAAAAGGTAAGGGAGGGGTTGCTATGTTAATAGACAAAAAGTGGTCTAAATTGGTGACTCAAAAAGGTTGTTCCCCTTGCAATAGGTGTGTATGGGTAATATTACAAAAAGAAAACCATTTATTTGGTGTATGTGCAGTCTATGCACCAAATGAATACTACAATAGAGCTGAACTTTGGAGATGGGTGGCTAATAGTTTGCCTGATATTCCATCGATTCTTGGAGGGGACTTCAACATGATAGAGAATAGAGAAGATAAATGGGGTGGAAAAAAATGGGGTTGGAAAGGCAATGAAATGTTTTTCTGGAACAAAATGAAACATAAATTTAAAATTTTTGATCCTTTAGAAGGGAAAAAAGTGAAAGTAGTGGATTCTGGTTCACTTGGTGTAATAGTCAGAAGGGCATTAATAGAATATACTCTAGACTTGACAGATTTTATGTGAATGAGGATAGTTTTACTTCTAAAATAAAACAAGATTAATTATGTTAGAGTGATTCCTTCCACACTATCAGATCATCATCCAATAATGGCTCAAATTAGGCTCAAAGAAGTGCATACTGGTAGAAGAGTTAGAAAAGAAAACCTTTTCAAGTTAAACACCTCACTGCTTCAGGATGTAGACTGTTTAGAGGGAATTAAGAGTTTGAGAAGAATGTCTAGAGCCCTACATAGTAGATCAAATAGGTTGCAGTATTGGAATGCTCTTATCTCTAATTGTAAGGCCCTTCTCCAGACTGTAGGTAGGAAATATGCAAAGGATAGTAGAAGGGAAGAAAAGCTACTTCAGGAAGAATTCTTAGAAACTGAGAATAAATTGCAAATTATACTTGATAATGAAGAGTTAGCTAAGAGACTAGGGGAAACTAAACACCTACTGAGAAAATTTCAGACCTACAAAGGACAAGGGGCCAGAGTCAAGGCAAGAATTTATTGGATAAAAGAAGGAGATAAAGGTTCAAAATATTTTTCAACCCGCTCAAAGCTAAAAATGCTAAGGAAAACATAGGGCCAATTGTTGAAGGTGATGTATGCCATAATGTTAATGAAGAAATAAAAGAAGTGTTTAAGGTATTTTATCAAGAATTATTCAAAGCAAAGGATGACACCAAGGAGTGCAAAGAGGCACAAGAACTAAGTAAACTTATTTTCCCAAAAAAGATTCCCTCGAAAATGAAACAAAAACTAAGCAAAGAAATATCTAACGAAGAAATTACAAAAGCAATTCAATCCATGGACAATGGTAAATCCCAGGGCATTGATGGCATTCTTGCAGAATTCTATAAAGCTAACCTAGACTGGGTAGTGGAAGATCTTAACGAAGTTTATAATCAAGTTGTTTCTAAGGGAACCTTGGGAAAGGAAATCAATAAAGGGGTGATAAAACTATTACCAAAAGAAGGGGATAAAACAAATAAGAAGAACTGGAGGCCTATAATCCTATTGAATGTTTCTTATAAATTTTTTGCAAAAGTATTGGCAATGAGGTTAACTGATGTTCTTCCTGTAATTATAAACCGAACTCAAACCGGATTTATAAAAGGAAGATACATTTTAGAAAATTTGATAACTAGATGGGAAGCCATAGAGTGGGCAAAGAAATGTAGTCAAAATGCAGGCAATCTTCTCCTAGAATTTAAAAAATTGTATGATAGAATTGAATAGTCATTTGTGATGATGATGCTTGTGACAATTGGTTTTCCTGATGAATACTGCAACATGGTGAAAATCTTGTTTAAGGATGCTCTTGTGCAAATAGATGTTAATGGCTCCCTTTCTGATCCCTTCTTATTAGAGAGATCAATTAGAAAAGGTCCTGCCCTATTTTTCATAGCCTTTGAGGCCTTACACTATATATTAAGAACAAATATGATTGATGGTGTCTTGAAAAGCATAACCTTGCCCAACTAAGATACACTACTAAACATCCAATTTGCAGATGATACAACACTTTTTCCCATCATAGAAGAAAATAAATTGAAATAGTTAGATCAAAGACTATCTAGTTTCTACCAAGCTTCAGGTGCAAATATATCCTTCTCTAAATCCATTTTGCTAAGTTGGAATGAGAATCCCTCGAATTGGTTTAATACTGACCACTAGCAATGGGGTAGTCCAGATAAATAGGTGAGATTTCTTGGCATCCCCCTTTCAGTCAATCCTTCTTTGAAAAATATGTGGGAATGGATGTTTGAACAAGTCAATAGGAAATTGAACATGTGGGATAGACAGTACCTCTCTCTTACGGGTAGATTACAGGTCTGTCAAAAAATTTTGTATGCGTATTCTATCTACTATGCATCTTCTTGGATGTTTGCTAGTTACTAGGTGAATATTATTCAGAAAAGAATTAGGGCATTCTTGTGGTCTGATGGGAAAGGGAGAAAAAAGAAGCATGCAGTTGCATGGGAGTGGTGTTGCCTGGGAAATTTTTTTGGAGGACTAGGGCTCAAAGACTTGAAGATCCAGGGTGCAACTCTTGTTGCAAAATGGATAGTCAAGGCTCTAGAAGGAAATGAGCCCTAGAAGGTGCTAGTTGTGAACAACTTGAGATTGGCAACCCCCCAAAAGGCTAGAGATTGGAAGGGGATGAACCTTCTAGACACTATGTTAGGGGATTATATTGCTAAACATGTTGGATCAGTTGTTTTTGCCTCAATTTAGAAGGCATGGGAGAAGGTTAAACCTCTTATTTGTAATAGGGATGCCTTTGATATTAAGGAGAAAATACTCCACAAGGATAGATCTATTTGGTGGAATTTGAAACACAAAAATAAGACACTTGCCTTGCTTCAAGGATGTTCTGCAAAAAATGGCACAATTTGGGCATTGAATCCTTTGGCGATGTTTTAGAAGGCAATTTCGTGAAAAGTTGGCTATAGCTAAAAATGAATTTAAAATTCCAGATAGTCAAAAAAGAACCTTTGTTATTCCCTGCAATGTTATTAACAGGATCCTAAAACAAGGTGCACAGTCGTAAAAAAAATGAATGAAAGGAAATTTAAATGGAAAGAAGGCATAGAGTTTGGAAAAATTAAGCCCAAGAAACTATATGAAATGCTAATGGAATCTAATACGGTCATTGAATGCATTAAAGCTGTGTGGAATGTTGGTCTAGAGTCAAAGATGTTGTCCAAAACCTTGAGTGCAGTCTGGTCTAATGTGATTGAACCAAAAAAGAGTTGCTTTAGATGGGTTTTTCTTCTCAAAAGATTGGCTTTAGGATCTGAAAACAACCCATGTCTATATTGTAATGAACCTGAAACCTATGAACATCTTTTTTTTTATTGTGAGTTTGCCAAAGTTGTATGGAAATATTTTTTTAAGTCATTAAAAGGAGTCTTGTCTAAAACATGTGTATCCATTATAAATATTTTATGTGGTTTTATAAATAAAGTGGATTGTCATGCAAATTCTTTTTGGAATATTTTTTCTACTAAAATTTTATGGTCTTTGTGGAAGGCAAGAAATGAGAATGAATATCAAGGGAGGAAAAGAATCCCTGCGGGGTCTTTTATTAGACTCATTGTTTGAATGATTGATGAACAGGCTACTGCTACCATGAAAATACCAATAGATAGGTTCCTGAAAATACTTTCAATGAAGGAAAAGGGATAGTGTACATGACAGACATCCAAACTGCTGAGTTCTGGCCACACAAGTACAGGAAAGTAGATCCAAAATTCTTCAAGGATTATATGGAGGCACATAATAGGTACAACAATCACATCAAGCCAGATATCAGAGAAGAATGTGAAATGGAACCAATGTAATTCACTTGCCAAAACTTTGATGTAGATAGCAGTTTGCTGAGGGTTTCTTCGAAGCTGGGAGCATTCAAGGAATGGGACTCTTACACAAAAAGTGATAACTGGAAACAAATTAATAATAGGCCAGGAATAAAAATTGAGCTATAGATGAAAGATAGAGATATGGAATAGGTACAGACAGACCAAGGAAACTAGGTGGAGACAATAGTCATGCAAAAAGAGATGGCATCTAACACAGACAAAATAGTGGATCAGGAACTATAAGAATTTTAGACAGTGACATATACCTTACTTGTTTATATTTTAACTTGCAAAACTCATTAGTATATTACTATGTGATGTATATTTTTTGAAGTGGCCTCCTTGGCCACTATATGTACTCCTTCCTTTATTATTAATATATATGCAAGTTAAAAAAACAAGCATTTTCTATAACTTTTATCGTGCAAAATGTGGGTGTGTCAGAATTCCTCTTGAAATTCAACTTCAACTTCAATCATTGATCTTATTGTTCAATAGACGATGTAAATTATTTAAGTAAATTAAAATAATATCTTATATTCCCCTTAGCCCCTACAACATGAACAAATATTTTTAGTTTAGTAATAATCTTAAGTTTGACATATATGGTTGCATAAAACTAGTATAGATTGTTGGAAATATAAGTTTTAGAGACACTACTAGTTTTCTATCCAAGTAAGATGTGTTGTCATTGACGGTAACAATGTTCAAAGGTCAGTGGTATGCTCAAAGTTCAAAGGTTGTCTTGCTCTGAAAGAAGAAGACTTAGTGAAGAATTGACTAAGTATCATACTGTCTCTTTGGTGCACAATGCTATAGTGTTTTAGTCCACATTTTCTATAGATTGAAGATCTTGTTGTGCGGTTCTAGTATGTTATCAAGGACTATGAGGAGCATCTAAATCCAGAAGTTCAACTTCTCATGTGTTCTGGAAAGTTGGTTTCTAGTTGAAGAAGTTTGACCTGATAGGGTGAAGCCTGAACCAGTGCAGAGTACTTGTTTATTTTGGTTCGCATTTCTCCGCAGTGAAATATCTTGCTTTGCAAAATTGAGGATATGTTTGTAGATGTCTAAAGAGTGTTTGTTCCAAGTTTGAGGTTGTTTGGTGTTCCGGAAGTTGAGTTGTGTTCTGACAGTTAGTGTATGCTTATGTTTCTCTTGTGATGGAGCTGACCTGAAGATGTTTGCTTTGTGTAGAGCTTTCCAAAGGATCCAGCATAATCTTGAGAGGTTCTATAGGTCTTGTTGAACTAGGAGAACATGTTTCATATGTTTTTTCCCTCTGCATTGGATATTGTGTCTGACCTAATGCTATGATACACGCTACACTCAAGTAGGCCGACCTATCTGGTGTTGTAAGTTAAGCGGTTCTAAAGGAAATGACATGTTGAGTTAAGTGAGATCTATTTTAGGTCCACCCCAACCTATTTTCTAGTTTGAATTTTGGTGGGGAGTTTGTGGTTAAGTTCAAGGCATGATTTTGAGATGACCTAGTTGGTGTTGAAGATGAAGCAGATATATAAGTGGAGATTTGGCTTTGATGTCATTGATTTTAGGGGTACGAATAAAATGACATGTTATGTGGTGTGATGTGAATGGGTGAATTTGGAAAGAACAAAGCATATTGTGTAATTGCAGAGTAGAGCAGAACTGTGTTTCAGAATAGTAGCAGAGAATTTTGTTTGTGCTTCCTTGGAATTGTAACTCATGCATGTGTAGAAGCAATTATAGCAGTTCATCTTTGGTAGTGAGCCATTTATTTTCTCTCCTTCTTTATTAGTGGGCAGTGAGTCCACTTGGACAATGAGTCCTTGGGTAGTGAGCCCTTTGGGTGGTTAACCCTTGGGGAGTGAGCCCTATTGCAGTGAGCATTCTTTATTTTGGGTAGTGAGCCCTGGGTAGTGAGCCTTATGGAAGTGAGCCTTTTGTAATTTGGTATTGATATTATAATATATATTGTGAGCTAACACTCACAGTGGTTTTTCCCTTTTTGGGTTTTCCATGTAAAAATCCTAGTGTTCATGTGTTATGGTTGATTGCTTTATGTTTTCATGCACAACTTACTTCATTATAGTTGATATGCTAAATGGTTTGAGATGTTTTATATCTAAACGGTTTTATACAATACTGATTCACCCCCCCTCTCATCATTTTAGGTGTTCAGCAATTGGTATCAGAGCAAGGTTCCTTGGAAGAAGATTAACCACTTGGGGAAGATCTTGTAGGTTGAACACATGACATCTAGAAAGTTTCCTACTCCTCCGAATGAGATTCCTATTGTTGATTTTTCAGAAGATGAATGTATGTATGCAAACAATGAAGAACTCAAGATTGCTCTTGAAGACCTAGAGAGGACTGAGGAAGAAATCATAGATTTGAAGGAGAATGTCAAAGAAGAAAATGAATGTATTAGAAATTTGAGAGAGCAAGTCAAGAAGCTTAAACAAAGGCATAAGGAGGATAGTGAAAAATTGAGGTTAGCAAATGAATCCATGATTGATTTGAAAGTAAAATTTGAGAAAAGAGCAAGAATTGAGGAATGTCTAAAAGATAAAATTGAAGACCGTACAAATCTTGAACAAGAAGTTGTGAAACTAAAATCAGATCTAGAAAAGGCAAAGAATTATGAAGAAAAATTCAAGATAGGTTATGCAAAGATTGATGAGATGATTGCAAATCAGAAAGATCCCAATGATAAAGAAGGATTAGGGTTTGAAAAGGGTGAAAGTTCAAAACCAAATCAAACTTCAAATGCTAAAGACAAGATGAACAATGTCAAGCAAGACTGGAATCAAAAGAAAAGAGCTAGAAGACCACCGGTCAAACAACCCAATGCTCAAAGGCACCCATCTTTCAATGGTTATTGTTTCTCTTGCAATAAATTTGGACATAAGGCTACACAATGTAGGAGCAAAATGAATCAAAATGTTCCATCTTTTTCTGGTCAATGTTTCACTTGCAAGAAAGTTGGTCATAAAGATAACGAGTGCATAAGTCAAAGAATGAATGGTTATGACAATAGGAGAATGATTTAATCTTTCAATAGCTATTGTTTTGCATGTAATAAATTTGGGCATAAAGCTAACCAATGCAGATCCATAATAAATGGAAGATATAATAGCCAGAGGAATATTGTGTGTTATAATTTCAATAAGCCTAGACACTTTGCAAAGTCTTGCAGAAGTAAAAGAATGAAGAAGGATATACCTATAGAAAAGAACAATCCAGTACAAAAGGTTGATTCGACAGAAACCAAGAAGGAGATGAGCAAGATCTTGGTGAAGAAAGATGTAACCGATCATAAGGATGTGTTTGTACCACCTTCTCGTACAGATATTTCCTCCAGAAACTAATCAAAGAGCTTTGGCTCAGGGGGAGAAGCAATGAAAACCCTTCCTCCCTCTACCAAATGAGTAGTGTTGAGGCCAACACGTGGATGTATGTTGAAGAATGTTGTACTTGATCTTTTGAAGAAAACTCTAGAAGAAAATAGTCTAATGCGGAAGATTGTTGAGCAATTAGGTGTGACTGTAAGTTACAAAAATAGGGTTAAACAACTTTTTGAAGGAAGAGCATTTATTGCAAGTTAAGTTTTTGATCAAAATGAGTTATAAGCAAATTTGGTTGATGGAAATTCATATTGCAATCAAACTTTCATGTGAAGAAGGAGATCAAGAGTAGATCAAGTGAAGAAGAGCCATTGCTTTTGGCATTTCTCAAGCAGAAACCCTAACCGAAAGCATGTTTCAAGGTATTTAAATTTGTACACCCTTGTTCTAAGTTTTTGAGTAGTAAAAATGTTTAAGCCACAAGTAATAGATGTGTTGGAAAGGCCTTGACCTAAATTCAAGAATCATCCACTGAAATCCATGGAAATGGATCCAGATGGCGTGTTTTCTAACATGCCCTACAATGTTCTACATAATGAGGATATTAGGGCTTACATACATGTGAACATGGAAGAATTTAATCATATCAAACTAGGACAGGTATGGTTTAATGAGCTAATAGATGATAACTATGGGCTAAAGACTGAATGTAGTGTTCTTGCTGAGAAGAAACTAGATGTTTGGAATAGGTTCCCCATGTTGTGCTATGAGAATGCCTGGATCAGATATGTATTGAGCCGAATTCATGATAAGTTTATGTGGCTAGATACTCCACATATAATCAGAAAGGAAGCCATTGAGCCTGTGACTAGTTTGCCCTCCTTCAGAACAGTGCCAACGTTGAAATCAGTAAAGAATGATATGGTTATGAAGTTAATAGGTGTTATGTTTGATAAAAGAGCCTTGACTGTCAATGATATAGCAAATCTGATAGTAAAATATGCTTCAATGATGATTGGTTACAAGATATATTTCACAAATAGAGAGAACTCAGTGTCCACAACCAGTATCTATACTGCTTACCAAATGATAAAAGAGAATGTGGACTATGATTTGTGTGAGCTCCTCCAATAGCAAATGTTAGAGAACTTGAAGAGGACAAAAGAATCTTAATATCATTTCAAGTTTGGTACTTTGATTATTTGTTTGTTGTTTTACTTCTTGGAAGAGCTACCTGGTGTACAAAATGTTGTTTGGTTAAGAGATGTTCATGTGACTATTCAATTCAGAGATCACTTACAGAGGATTGGGAGTAATGATGCACAAAATGCAGCCCTATGGGACTATTTCAAAGTGTTTCAGGAGAAGATGCAAACTAGCGTCAGGATCCCTAGGAGTGTGGTTGAAAAGTATGAAAATGATATTGTCTTCATGGTGACCAAGGATGAATGCTTAATGGAAGCTATGGAACCAAGGACTGTTTGGATCCTATAAATGGGATATGAGGTTTTGGAAGACACTCTGATAGGCCTGGTTGAATTAATGCTTAACAAACTTCAAGATAAAACAAAAGAGAGGTTTGGGGCTTTCAAGGAAACATCCATGAAAATTCGTATGGAGCAAACAAAGCCACAATCACAAAAGACAGTTCAAAAGATTGTTGAAGAATTTACTGAGATGGTTGGAATTTCAAAAGAGTAGCTACATCAAGCAAAAGCCAAAAGGAAAGCAACTGAGGAAGTCAGAGCTATAGAGGAACAAAGGGAGAAAGCAGAAGGAAAAGTTGAAAAGGAGACAATAATGAGCTCAAGAAGGTCTAGTAGGACTTCATCCTCCCTTGCTGGTGCTTCTAAGGCCTCTAAAGACATTACCACAACTGCTACAAAGAAGAAGACTGATGATACCAGTGCCTCCCTACTGGCAAAGAAGAGAAAATTCACTGATGATACCAGTGCCTCCCTACCAGCAAAGAAGAGGAAAGTCAAAGAAAAAGTTGTTGGAAGAATGTATGTCAGCCATGGAGTGAATATGGAAGAAGAGGAAGAACAAGAAGAAGGTGAAAAGTTGATCTAAAAAAGAAAGAAGCCTCCTCTTGTGGTCAAAATTAAACCAATTTTGGAAGAGGAAGATATCTCTAAAAAGGAAAAAGAAGCTTTTACTAGTGCTTCCATGTCTCTTGAAGCTACACTCATGCTATTGTGGAGCATGGAAATTTGAATCAAGTTGCAGATCTTTATGATGATAGCACTGATGAAGACAAGGCAACAATAGAAGTTGCAGTAATAAGGTATTTAGATATGTTCAATAAATCCTTAATTGAAGTAGTAGATGAGTTACCGGATAGCCTAGCTAGCATTCTGACTGCTAAAAGAGATGAAGCTATGGCTAAGGATGTAGAATTAAGAGAAAATGTTTTGATGAAGTTCTAGCCAAGCCTCTTCAGACAAGAGAAAGCTAAAGCAACTCAAAGGCTAAATCAAGAATTCAGGACAAAGAGGAGAACCAATACTTTGATGCCTGGTAGCAAAGATGAAATTGAAAAATTGAAAAAAGACACATAAGAGATTACTTTAATTGTGCTCAATGAGTTTCAGTTTCTAGTTGTCACTGACACTGATGAAGATGAACAAATTTCTGATGTTGGCACATCAAGTGGAGCTCCAGATGCTGGTGGTGATCAAAGTGTGCCATCTCCACCACCCACTACATTCTTAGAGGATCAAAGAGTGATTCCTCCTCTAGAGATCCCAGAAAATAGTGAAGAGATCAAAGAGTCTGCTGTGGAGAAGAGTGCAGAGGAAGGGGACAAGCAGAATGAAGACATTTCAATACAAGTAAAGGACACCTCTATCCCGAAGACCAATAATAAATCTCAAGCACCTACAAGTGAAGATCCTCTGGAAGCCCCTACCACAAATGTGTCCATTGGAGAAGAGAGGAGAGACGCTGCTGGTGAAAGCTCAGTAGCTTCACCTCTAGATTCAATGAGAGAATTTTTTATTAAGCAGAAAGAGATACAATCCTTGTTAGCATCTAATTTGTTGCCTTCCACTGATGGTTAATTGAACTTGGAAAGCATGTCTCCCTTGCAAAAGTTGAAGTTGGGAACAATGTTCCAAGCCACAACTTAGGAAGAGATTCTGAAATCTCACATTGAAGACAACAAGTTGATTGAGGAAGCTGTGACAGTTCTTGAGAAGATTTTGCCACATGTGGCGAGAGATACCTCTTTGTCTCCTACCCTACAGATGAAAAAGCTATTGGAGTCTGTAAATAATAAGTTTGAGTCTTTTGAGATTGCGGCAGAAAAGAAAGTAAGAGAAGAGATAGACAACAAAAGGTTAGTAGAACTAAATGAGAAGTGCTCTGAAGCACGAATTTTGTTAGCTAATAGCATTGAGTATGTGAAGACAACAATTAATAATGGAAATGCTTTATATCAATTTTTTTTAACCTGGCCCATGATTACAAAGGATATAAAGGATAAGATAGAGAATCCTGAGAATCAACTTCTAAGAATTTCCAACACTTACAACCCTTGGAAAGATTTGAGTGGAGATCTAAGAGCTGATATAGTAAAGGCTCATGTAGGTATAAAGCAATTGCAAAATTAAAAGGAGTCTATAAAATATCAGACAAGCCAACTAAGAGAAATTGTGAGCTTCAAGATAACTACCATGATGGGTCTGATTAATGAAGCTGATAAAGCCAGGAAAATGACAAAAATTCCTGATACTGTAAACAAGGCAGAAGATCTGTTATCCCAGATTAATGGACATGTATAATTTTTGAATTATGCTAAGGCTAGATGGAGTTTAGATGTTTAGCTAAAGATTATCCACAAAGACATCATGCCTAAAGATCAGTAAGTTTTGATTTATCCTGTACATATGGTGAAGGTTATAAGATAAGTTTTTGAAATTTTGATGTTTATAGAAGTTAGTCATTTAGGGGGAGAAATTTTTTAGTTTGTATATACTAATGCTCTCTAGAGAAAAGGAGATCCGGTAAGCAATGCATATCCTTTGCCATTGATGTCAAAGGGGGAGAGTAGCAAATGTGAAAAAGTTGTGAAAAAGTTGTTCTTCTGGGAGAGTTGCAGATGTGGAAAATGTTTACCTTAGGGGGAGAAATGAGAACACTCAAACAAGGGGAGAGCACTCGGTATTTTGGTCTTGATGGTTTTCACATCATGTGTTGCCATCAATGCTAAAGGGGGAGATTGTTGGAAATATAAGTGTTAGAGACATTGATGGTTTGCTATCCAAGTAAGGTGTGTTGTCATTGATGGCAACAATGTTCAAAGGTCAGTGGTATGCTAAAAGTTTAAAGGTTGTCTTGCTCCAGAATAAGAAGACTTAGTGAAGAATTGACTAAGTATTAGACTGTCTCTTTGGCACACAGTGTTACAATGTTTTAGTCTGTATTTTCTACAGATTCAAGATCTTGTTGCGCGGTTCTAGTATGTTGTCAAGGCCTATGAGGAGCATCTAAATCCAGAAGTTCATCTTCTCATGTGCTCTGAAAAGTTGGTTTCTAGTTGAAGAAGTCTAGCCTGACAGGGTGAAGCCTGAACCAGTGCAGAGTACTTGTTTGTTTTGGTCTGCATTTCTCTGTAGTGAAATGTCTTGCTTTGTGGACTTGAAGATATGTTTTTAGATGTTTGAAGAGTGTTTGTTCCAAGTTTGAGGTTGTTTGGTGTTCCGAAAGTTCAGTTGTGATTTGATAGTTAGTGTATGCATGTGTTTCTCTTGTGATGGAGCCGACCTGAAGATGTTTGCTTTGTGCAGAGCTTTCCAAAGGATCCAGCGTAATCTTGAGAGGTTCTATAGGTCTTGCTGACCTAGGAGAACATGTTTCATATGTTTGTTCCCTCCACATTGGATATTGTGGCCGACCTAATGCTATGCTACACGCTACACTCAAGTAGGCCGATCTATCTAATGTTGTAAGTTAAGTGGTTCTAAAGGAAATGATGTGTTGAGTTAAGTGAGATCTATTTTAAGTCCACCCCAACCTATTTTCTAGTTTGAATTTTGGTAGGGAGTTTGTGTTTAAGTTCAAGGCATGATTTTGAGACGACCTAGTTGGTGTTGAAGATGAAGCAGATATATAAGTAGATATTTAGCTTTGATGTCATTGATTTTAGGAGTGCGAATAAAATGACATGTTGTGTGGTGTGATGTAAATGGGTGAACTGGGAAAGAATGGAGCAGATTGTGTAATTGCAGAGCAGAGTAGAACTATGTTTTAAAACAGTAGCAGAGAATTTTGTTTGTGCTTCATTGGAACTGTAACTCATGCATGTGTAGATGCAATTATAGCAGTTCATCTTTGGTAGTGAGCCATTTCTTTTCTCTCCTTTCTCAGTGGGCAGTGAGTCCACTTGGACAGTGAGTCCTTGGGTAGCGAGCCCTTTGGATGGTTAACCCTCTGGGTAGTGAGCCCTGTTGTAGTAAGCATTCTTTCTTTTGGGTAGTGAGCCCTGGGTAGTGAGCCTTTTGTAACTCGGTATTGATATTATAATATATATTGTGAGCTAACACTCACTGTGGTTTTTCCCTTTTTAGGTTTTCCATGTAAAAATCCTCGTGTTCATGTGTTATGGTTGATTGCTTTATGTTTTCATGCATAACTTACTTCATTAGAGGTGAATACGCTAAATGGTTTGAGATGTTTTATATCTAAATGGTTTTATAGAATAATGATTCACCCCCCCTCTCAGTATTCTAAATGTTCAACATAGATATCTTAAATACATGTATCTAAAAGATGTCCAGAAATATTAGTCTAAAGGTTCCTATATTAAATTTATAACATAAGTTTTTTATAGATAAAATCAATCCATGGGGGACCATGCCCCTTTGTATTAACCATCAAAATATTACAAAATTTAAAGATTCCCTTGACACAAATCTCTATTGTGTAACTTAAATATATACATAGGATCAATCATAACAAAGACTAAAGATTGATATGAAACAAAAAATCATAGGTAATCACACATTGCAAAAAAATCAATTACTGTCACTTCCACTATCTATTTCAATCACCTCATAGTGAATAGCACGAGCCACTTTGGGTTTCCTCCCAATCACAACATTTCTTATCAAAAAAGAGAACATTAATCACATTCCTCATCCTCGGTATAAGAAAATGACATAGCTCCTTCTCATGGACAATCAAAGAAGTATTGAATTCTTCAAGAGAGTCATAAACTAGCCTCATTCTTGCTATAAAGAGAACACAATTAGTAGCTTTGGATTCCTCTATAATTGCTTTGGGAAACCCCCCTAAATCCCAAGGACCAATCTTCCAATCACATACTACAATTGTTTCATCAAAATTTTTGTTAGAAATGAGATACTCCTAAATATAAGTATTGGGCAAATCTTTCACCATTTCCCCATTTCAAAACAAATCTATTACATTAGATAGAAAAATGGAAGCTACAATATTGAGGGTATTCCAATAATATTTCATGTGCCACAACCTTTCTGATTTCACTTTCAACAAGTGGAGACACAATGATGAAAACCTTCCTTAACTTATCCAAATCATAAATCCCAAGATGTTACTCTTCCCACTTGCAAATTGGTAGCAAAACTCTACAATTAATATTTTCCCCATTTTGAACAAGAGGAAAAACTTGTATACGCCCAAAGAGGAAATATTTGCTCAACTCTAGTCTCATTTGATAAGCTTTGAAAATATCCTATCACCCTTGATATAATCCTCTTCCAACAAGTGGAATGAGTATTAAATAAATTGGCATATTGTGAGACGATGTTAACATAAATTAGATAGATGTATTTGTCGATAATGCACTCAACATTATATGGATTTGTTAAGATCTTCCTAGTCAAATATCACAATTAAGAACATTAATGGAGAAAATTCTCATGAGTGATGAGACTACAAAAATCATTTCACCTGCATACAAGTTACAACTACCATAAACATTAAGCAATCACTACTAATGCTAATAATAAATGCTCTGCTAGTCTGAGGTCTCATCAAGTTTAGAGTGATTAAATTATTTCATTTTATTATAATAAATGTTTCCTATGCATGAGATGTGGGATATTAATTTAATCATACTACTACGATACTAATTTACCAACTCAAAGTTAATAAATAAATAATATATTAATGTAAATTCATAACAAGTCAAAGTGTCATTTAATCATTGACACTTGTCTCTTAAATATGTCTATTATGGAAGCTTTAGCTTGAAATTTGGGTGTGTCAGAACTTCAACCCATAGTAGAACTTAAGTTGTTGATCATCATATATTAGACAATGCAAAATATTTGTAAAAATAATTCTATATTTCTATTAAGAATTATTATTTAGTTCTGACCCATGTGATCATTACTTACCTCCCACATAATTTAATCATTAAAATTGCTAAATGTTAATAAATAAATAATATATTAATTTACATGGAACTCACAAATCAAAACAAATACCATTCAATCATTGGCGCTTGTCTCTTAAATAGGCTTGTTCTATAACGCTTAACTTGAAATGTGGGTGTTTCAAAACTTTAGCCCAAAACACAACTTAAGCCATTGATCATTATATATCGAACAATGTAGAATATTTATAAAAAATGCTATATATTTCTATACTTGCATAAATGTTGTCATTAATAAAAGATCTTTTCAACATTATTAAAATATTTCATTTCATTTCACTATAATAATTTTCACATGCATAGCATAAGGTATTTATATTATAATATTAATGGTAATGCTTATTTCAGAATTTTTATCCCAAAATGTGGGTTTGTCAAAATTTCCTCACAAAATAAAAATTAAGCCATTGATCAGCATTTATCAAATGATGTAGAATTTCTCAAACAATTCAATCTTTATCAAGCTAAAATATTACCAAATGATTTAATCCTTATCATTTAACATTAGAATATTTTTGCCAACCACATTATAAAATTATTTTAAACCATTGGATAATTCACTTTATAATTATTTTCAAGTTCAACGGATAATTCACCAATTAAAATATTTTATTTTTAAAAAACATCTATAAATTGCTAAAAAACTGATCTTTATTTGACAAATTATGAAGATGGTTGTGTTTCCTATGGTTGAGTCGGGCGGGCTAAGGCATACCTGAGCGTGGCCCTAGCTGTGGTTTTTTGGTAGGAACTTTTGCGTACAAGGGTGATTGGGGGAGTTTGCGGCTTTGTTGAGGGTGGTCTGGGATTTAAGGGTGTTTTGTTAGTGTTTTCGTGGGGTTTTTGGTGGTCTATGGTTGCTGGTCGGGTTTCATGGAGCTTGGTTGCTGGGGTGTGGTGCGAAAGATTCGTTCTGGAGGCTTTTCTTTTGTGCTTCTTGATCTCTGGTTAGTGGGACAACTTTAGGGCTCTCTTCTTTTTGGCCAGGGTTTGGTTTTTGGTGCCTTAGAGCCATGGGGTTTACTTCGGGTCCGCTTGATGGCCCTAAGGTGTCTTTCCGGGAGGCTCCCAATAGGGAGGATTCCTCTTCTTTAAAGTCACTTCAAGATTTGAATGAGAGTGTGTAGCTTTGTTTAGAGGCCCTCATGTTTCCAAGGTGATTGGTTGCCTTGAGAGGAGCCAGGAGAAGTCGATTTTGGTGATTCAACTAAAGTTTGTGGATGAAGATGTATCTTATTTGACAACTCATGCCCTAATTTGTAAGTTTATGGGGATCTTAGTTTCTTTACCCTTTATTGAATCCTAGGTTCGACATACCAAGAATCTTGAAGGTGACATGGAGGTAATGCTAGCGGTGAATATTTTTTTGGTGGTATTCTCAAATTTGACAGATCACAATAAGGCCTTTGAGGGGGGCCCGTATTTTTACAACCAAGTTGGTCTTTTTATTAAGTCGTGTCATATCAGATTTAATCCGACTAAGGAGCTTTCTTCTAAGATTCTAGTTTGGGTATGTCTCCTCTGGATCTCGCTGGAATTATGGAGGAATGATATTTTGCATATGGTTGCGTTGCTGCTAGGCAAGCCGGTGGGCCCTTCACAGCAGACGTTGGATAAATGAGTAATTTCTTTTGCTTTCATTTGTGTTGAAATTGATTTAAACAATCCTTGCTAGATACTCTACAAATTCAACTAGGATCTTCTTCTTGGACTCAGCGGTTGGATTATGACGCTCTCCCTTTTCGTTGTCGAATCTGCCATGAGTATGATCATTTGCAAAAGAAATGCCCTAGAGTTAACCTTGCAGGGTCCCAAACTGATAAACCTCCTCGGCCTGCTCCTAGGATGGATAAGGGGAAAGCCCCAGCTACAATAGAGGAGACAAATAAAGAGGGTTTTATCTTAGTAAAACCCTGTAATAAAGGAAGAGGCTAGAAGAGGACTCTCAAGGATAGACATGTTGATGGAACCTTGTAGAACCGATTTGATGCCTTAGATGCCAATAATTAGTAGGGGATGATCCCAAAAGAGCTACAGGAAGGGTTAGGCCCCATGGGGATGGCTCAGGAAGGTTTAAGGGAGGAGGGTATTTACAATACCATTCAGGTGGAGGTTGTGGGTTCTCAGATGAAAACAGATCAGGTCTAGTGGTTCCAGCTAGAGTAGTGGAGGCAGATGTTAGTTTGACTCAGGAGCCCCCAAGCCTGCCTTCAGAGAAGGAAGATCAAACTCCTAGTGTCACGTCTCATTTTTATGAACAATATAATTATTCTAGATTAGTGAACAATTATTGTGATTAACCTTTACCTTAAGTAATCTTATATGCACAAAGGTAATTATTATGAGTTTATATTGACAAAAATTGGAAATTGATTTAATGTTAAATATTGTAGACATGATAACAATGATTTGCCTCAGCTATATTTTGGAAACACTAACCTATTGACGTCGAGTTGAGTGCGAATGAATGCAGGTACTCATCAAAGACGAGAACATGGTTGAGGTAGAGGTGTTCTAGCCACTTGGCAAGAACTGATGGATGGATTACCCTGATGCAATCACACACACCACATAGTTTTCATATGCATTTTGAATGATTTTCTTATGCATCACTATGTGGAAAATAAGTGTGATTGATGATTTGAATAATTAGAAAATATTGTGTTTAAATTGGTACAATAGTTTATATTAAATGCATTATTTTATTTAATGTCTTTTTCGAATTGTAATTAAATAGATATTGCAATTTGAATAAAGGAAAATTGTAAGTTTAGTTGTAATTTAATTTAATAAATAATAAATATTGTCTTTATTTACCTAATTTTAGATGTTTGGAAGACAATATGAAAAGTAGAATTAATTAAATTATATTAAATTATAATTAGATATATTTATATTATGGTATATTTATTTTATTTACTTCTTGATTTATTAAAATAGATATGATTTAGTTAAATAATTAAATAATGTTAATAATAGTGTTATTATAATTAGATATTATTAAACAATTAAATAAAAAAGAATTTAAAAAGCAGCTTCCTGTTATGTAAGCCAATTTTATTCTGTATAACAGTAAACTACATAAAAGAAAATAATTAATTGTTTTAATAAGCATTTTAGCTCAAAATTTATTGGTGGAATTTCATGCAAAGTGGAATAACACTTCAGTTCTAAAAATCTAAATCTTGAGTTTCTAAACCTAAGTTTTGGATCACCAAAAATAAGAGATGAAGATTTTGTTAAAAAGAGAGTTTTGGGCAACAAAGAAGATACCACGAATTCATAACAGGAAGGGCGACTTTAGTAACATGAACTTGATTACTTGAGCAACAGATAAGTAATCTATAGGCCACGACAGGAGAAAGAGAAGGGCAACCACTTATTCTGCAAATTCTTCATCAAATCGACTACTTTTTACCAGGTTTTTATTCATGTATTTACCTTCTTTGGATCACGTTTTATCGCTGAAAATAATAGTTTTAGTTGAGCATTTGTCTGGGATGATCAATATTTTTGTTATGTCTGAACCTTCCACTTGAAATCTACCTGCAATACTGTAGACGCTGCCTTCTATTCTAGCCGACCTTCCCTTTATGGCCGTTTTGTATTACTGGCTGCTTGCTTTATGGCCGTCTTCTTCTATTTTGGCCATCCTTGCCTTTCAGGTCATTTTTGTCTTCTTGGGCAATCTTGAATAGATCGACCCATTTTGTCTTACCTGCCGCTTGATCTTTATTTTTGCTAATCGATGGTTTAAAAACATATTATTCACCTTTGTTAGACTGCCTGGAACCATGATGTTTACTTCTGTGCTATGCATAAGCAAGTGTTATTCTCAGATTTGGCTTGATAAACTGAAGGAAAACTATTGATAAAACCTCCTTATGGCTGCCATAACATTCTCTGTTAGACCATAGCATAACTATATTCTCTCTTTGAATGGATGAAATCAGACGTAGATTAGAAAATCAGCCTTTCTATGATAAACTCAAACTCTCAAAACTCACAAAAGATAGTTGAAACCTAGTTTCCTATTAAAAACTATTTTTCAATGCATTTTCATATACATTTCCAGAAAATAATAGTAAGCAATATATTCGTTGTTTTATTTATTTTGTTTTTATTCCTGCAGTTCCTGTTACTGGCAATAGGAAGCTATTTTATTTTTCTTCATTTAATTGACTACAACAATAGGAAGTTAAATTATGTTTATATGTATTCCCATCACAAAACTTGACAACAAGGTTGATAATGGTTAGATTGCATATGATTTTGCAAAATTATGACTGAATAAATGGATAATCTTGTTAGCCAGATTTAACATGATAATGAGAGGTTATGATTGAATAATGGATATAAACTTATGTCAAAATTATTAAAACTTGTGAATGCAATTTGTATGAAATGATGAATTATTGCTTGTGGAAATTGTGATTTTACAAATGATGTTTTGGGAAGGGATTTTTAATTGATTTATTGAAAAACTTGATTCTTTTATTTTATTATTTATTTTCTTGCTTCTTGAGGAAAGAAGTAGATTTTCTTCTAGGAATGTAAATGGGTTGCTTTCTAGGCTAGGATGCCGAATGTGGATTTTCAGAGATGGCTTTTCCTCTTTTCAGGAATTGTACCAGGTTACTTATAAAGGATTAGATCTAATCAAGATGGCATTGAAATAGATGTTTATTGTCTAGCAAACTTTTTTATTGATATCTTTGCCACATCCTGTTGTGAGACAATTTGCTTTTCATTATTTAGAATTGCACATTCACTAGACATTAGGGTTGCATCAGGTGTTCCCTCCTGCCAGTTGTAACTAGGTAGCTAGATATTTTGTGCAGGGTTGGGTTTCCTTTGTTTCATGAAGGGATCCGAGGAAGTGTAAATACTTCATGGTTGGGTGGAAAAGCACCTCGGCCATGTTCTCGTCTCTCGGCTCGCAAGTGGTGGACCACTTGGTTCGTGTGATTGATGAGCATATTGATTCATTATTCTTGTTTTACATGATCATTGTACTTGATTGGATGTATTATGGCATGCTTGCCAATGGATTTATGTATATTATTCTATAGTGCTTGTTACTTGGATTAAGCACGTGATTATGTAAGATTTAATGACATTGTAATTTCATATTTATGAGATTATCTTTTATTTGAGATGTTGTGATTAAGTGGATTAATTACATCTTTTTATCTTTGAAATGTTGTATCTAAGCATATTATTTACTTCATTTACTTTTGAGTTGGTTTAATGGCTTTTACATGTACTTGTGAGGCTTTACACTAGGGCCTCTGTTTTCTTTTTGGGACTATTGTGCTAAAGTTGTAAACTTGATACAGATTATCCATCATGAATACAAGAAACATTGATCGTAGTGACAGATCAGGAAGTGGTCGAGGAAGAGGATCACGTGGAGGTGCTCGTGGTGGTCAAATTATAGGAGATCGTGGAGATGCTAGTGATGACCAAATTGGAAGATTTGACCATATTCTTTATCTCTGGACCCGATAAGACATGAGGATGAATGCTATTGAGCAAGAGATTAGAGCGAATCGTAGAGAGCCGAATGCTAATGAAAATCTTGGAGATGCTAATGTAAATGAGAATCCAAGGATAGAAGTTCAAGTTCCTGAAGTTGGATCTAATGCTAATAATCAAGCAAGGATTGCAGAAGAAATGGGGAAAGACCTCAAGAAAGTATCACCACTAAAATTTGATGGAAAGACCATAGGAGATGGAGCAGAAGCCTGGATAATAGAAATGGAGAAATACTTTGAGCTCCAAAACCTTTCAGATCACACAAAGGCAATGTGGGGATCTTACTAGTTGACTGGTGAAGCAACAACATGGTGGGATAATGAGAAGGCAGATAAGAAGTTGTTACCTAGTGAGATAACTTGGGAGATGTTCTTGCAACTATTTAGAAAAAGATGGTTACCATAGTTATTCTTCGACAAGAAGATGACAGAGTTTCAGAATTTGGTTCAAGAAGGTATGTCCGTAACCAGTTATTGGGAAAGGTTTTTTCATCTACTTAAGTATGTTCCATAGTATCAGACAAATGAGAGATTTCAGATCAGGAAGTTTATTCTAGGATTGAGGCCACAGATAGGAGCTGAGGTAGAGATTCATAACCCACTCACTATGGATGTCGCTTTTGAGAAAGCAATAAAGCAAGAGCAGAGGTTGCAACAAGCAGCTAGTTACCGTAAGCAAAGAGATGCCAAGTTTTCAAATAAGAAACCACATAATAATCAACAGAACTATCAACAGAATAACAACCAAGGCAATAATAGGCAGATCAAGAATCTGAAGAGAGGTAATAATTCTCAGGATGGAAATGTTTGAAACAAAAGAGGTGGCCATAACAACATAAATAACAATCAGAGGGAAAGAGCTGAAGGACTGAGAGCACCTAAGGGTGGATGCTAGAACTGTAGAGGAGAGCACTATGCAAATGCATGTCCACATAAAAGGGGAAACAAGAATTAGCAAGGAGCACCACAACATCATATTCATGCCACAGTGGATAACCAACAAGCAGATTTTCAAGCAACACCTATTCAGTTCCAAGGTAAGCTCTATGGACTACCTATTTCTATTTTAATTGATACTGGTGCCACAGAATGTTTTGTAGATCCTAGAGTAGTATCTAAGTTATCAATTAGACGTAGACATATAGAAAACTCTTGGATGGTACAATATGGCAATAGTCCAGAGAAGAGGGTAGACTCATGTCTAGCATGTAGTGAGTTAGAGCTTCCTAGTTTTCAGATGCAAGTGAATTTGTATATAGCACCTTTAGGCTCTTATGATGTAATTCTAGGAATCAACTGGTTAACTAAACATAGGTCTCTAGTAAACTGTGAAGACAAGGTTGTTAGATGTTTGGATGACCTAGGGAATCAAGTGGAAATTAATGGATCTAAGAGACCTTTAGAGATTAGACAAATCTTAGTTATGCAATTGAAGAAATCCAAGAGGAAAGGATGTGCCATTTATGTTATCCAAGTAAAGGACCTTGACAAAGAAGAACTAGTGTTCAATGACTATCCAATCCTTAGAGATTTCAGAGATGTATTCCCTGTAGAGTTAACAGAGTTACCACCGAAGAGAGAATTTGACTTCTCCATTGACTTGCTACCAGGGACTGAACCTCAATCTAAGGCACCCTACAGGGTGACTACTACAGAATTGTATGAGCTTAAGGCACAATTATAGGAGTTGCTAAATCAAGGGTTCATTAGACCTAGTGTCTCACCATGGGGCACACTGGCTATCTTCATAAAGAAGAAGGATGGTACTTTGAGATTATGCATTGATTATAGGATGCTTAACAAAGCTACTATAAAGAACAAGTATCCACTTCCAAGAATAGATGAGCTCTTTGATCAGATGAAAGCAGCAATAGTGTTCTCGAAGATAGACCTTAGATCTGGCTATCACCAATTGCGGATTAAGGATAAGGACATCTCTAAAATAGCTTTTAGGACTCGATATGGTCACTACGAGTTCACAGTGGTACCATTTGGGTTGATTAATGCTCCAACAGCTTTCATGAATTTGATGAATAGTATTTTTAGAGATTGCTTAGATGATTTCATGTTGATTTTCCTCGATGACATATTGATATACTCTAAATAAGTGGAAGAGCATGAAAGGCATTTGAGGATTATCTTGCAGCATTTGAGAGAGAGAAAGCTTTATGGTAAATTATCTAAGTGACATTCTTTCAAGATAAAGTGCATTGTCTTGGTCATGTGATCTCAGCTGAAGGGATTACAGTTGATCCTAAGAAGATTAAAGCAATAATGGAACGACCTGCACCATAGAGTGTGACAAAAGTTAGAAGTTTTATGGGACTTGCAGGTTATTATAAAAAGTTTGTGGAAGGTTTCTCAACCGTAGCAACACCGATTACCACACTACAAAATAAGGGTGAGAAGTTTGAATGGACAGAAAGGTGTGAGCAAGCTTTCCAAGTGCCTCACAACTACTCCTATCCTGACCATACTAGATCCTAATGGGCACTTAACAGTTATAACATATCCTTCAGGGGAAGGATTAGGAGGAGTGTTGATGCAGAATGAGCAAGTGGTTGCATATGAGTCAAGAAAGTTAAAGCAACATGAGTTCAACTATGTGTCGCATGATCTTGAGTTAGCTGCCATGGTTCATGCACTTCAGATGTGGAGGCATTATCTTCTAGGTAAGCCCTTTGAGTTAAAGACAAATCATCTAGGGCTCAAGTATATATTTACTCAACCTAACCTTAATGCACGACAGAGAAGATGGTTAGAATTCCTTAGTGAGTATGACTTTGGAATTGAGTATATAAAAGGAAAGGAGAATAGAGTAGCAGACGCTCTTTGTAGGAGAAGACATATGGCTACCATAGTTACCATGAGATCCAATTTGAGACAGAAAGTGATTCAGAATCTTCAAGGGGATGAGCATTATGAGAGAGTAAAGCAAACTTTGGAAGCAGATCCCTTAGATCATAGGTTTGATGGTTATGTGATTGAATCAGATGGACTTTTGAGATTTTAGGGAAGGATGTATATTCCTAACTCAGGAGAGTTGAGGAAGTTAGTTCTTGAAGAGATTCACAATGCACCTTATTCAAGTCACCTTGGAGTGACAAAGATGGTCAAAGGTTTGAAACCTTTATGCTTTTGGCCTAGACTTAAGAGGGATGTGACAAAATTTGTGGCTCGATGTTTGGAATGTCAAAGAGTCAAAGCTGAGCATGTGCATCCAGCAGGATTGTTGTATCCATACAATATTCCTAAACACAAGTGGCAAGTGATAAGCATGGATTTTATTCAAGGGTTACCTATGTCTAAGAATAGGCATGATGTCATCTTAATGGTTGTGGACAAGTTGACAAAAGTAGCACATTTTATTCTAGGGAATCTTTCAGATGGTTCTATGGTCTTAGCTAAGAAGTTTGTTCAAGAGATTTTTTGATTGCATGGAGTGCTTGAGATGATCATTTCAGATTGAGACACTCACATGACATCTAGATTTTGGACAACTCTTAATGCAGCCTTGGGTACAAAGTTGAATTTTAGTTTGACTTATCATCTTCAAATGGATGGTCAAACATAAAGAGTCAATCAAGTTGTAGAAGACCTTCTCAGAACATATTGTATGGATCAATAGTATAAATGGGAGTATCTTCCATTGGTAGAGTTTGAATACAACAATTCATACCATGCATCCTTGGGAATGTCACCTTTTGAAGCTCTTTATGGGCGTAGGTGTCGAACACATATCAGTTGGGATAAGGTGGAGGACAAAATTGTGATTGGTCCTGAAATGTTACGAGAAATGGATGATCAAATGAAGTTGATCAAGGAGAAGTTGAAGCAAGCTTCAAATCATCAAAAGAGTTATGTAGATAAGAATAGAACTCCTAGACAATTCTTAGTTGGTGAAAACGTCTTTTTGAGGGTCAGACCTCATAAGAGTTCAGTATCATTTGGCAAAGCGTCCAAACTTGCTCCGCGTTTTGTAGGACCATTCGAAGTTCTGGAAGTGATTAATCCTGTAGCTTATAGACTTTCTCTACTGCTTGCACTTTCCAAAATCTATAATGTTTTTCATGTGTCCTTACTTAAGCTTTATCATCTTGACGCGTCACATATTCTTGATTGACGTGCTCTACAAGTTTAGGATCCAGGAGTGGTGCTAGTGGAGCCCACTCAAATTCTAGGAAGCACAACATTAAGTTGTGTAGCAGAGATGTGGTGCAATATAAGGTCCAATGGGATTAGTATTCATAGGACAGTGCCACATGGGAGGATGTAGAGGAGATTGATAGATCTTTTTCTCATTTGAGGATATAGCATAGATTTCTTATTCATGCATGGATTATGATACTTTGAGTTCATTTATTGCTTTGATACTTTGAGTTTAGTTATTGCTTTGATACTTTGAGTTGTTGTTATGATCTTTTGATACCTTGAGTGGATATTATTGTTTTATGACGCTTTGATACTTTATTGGTGGTTGATGGATACCTTATTGTTTTGATGTTTAATAAGACATCAGGACGATATCTCTTCCAAGTGGGGAAGGATGCCACGTCTCATTTTTATGAATAATATAATTATTTTAGATTAGTGAACAATTATTGCAATTGACCTTTACCTTAAGTAATCTTATATGCATGAAGGTAATTATTATGAGTTTATATTGATAAAAATTGGAAATTGATTTAAATGTTAAATATTGTAGACATGATTACAATGATTTGCCTCGGCTATATTTTGGAGACACTAACCTATTGATGTTGAGTTGAGTGTGAATGAATGCAGGTACTCATCGAAGACGAGAACATGGTTGAGGTAGATGTGTTCTAGCCACTTGGCAAGAACTGATGGATGGATTACCTTGATGCAATCACAAACACCACGTAGTTTTCATATGCATTTTGAATGATTTTCTTATGCATCACTGTGTGGAAAATAAGTGTGATCGATGATTTGAATAATTAGAAAATATTGTGTTTAAATTGCTACAATAGTTTATATTAAATGTATTATTTTATTTAATGTTTTTTTCAAATTGTAATTAAATAGGTATTGCAATTTGAATAAAGGAAAATTGTAAGTTTAGTTGTATTTTAATTTAATAAATAATAAATATTGTCTTTATTTACCTAATTTTAGATGTTTGGAAGACAATATGCAAAGTAGAATTAATTAAATTATAATTAGATATATTTATATTATGGTATATTTATTTTATTTACTTTTTGATTTATTAAAATAGATATGATTTAGTTAAATAATTAAATAATGTTAATAATAGTGTTATTATAATAAGATATTTTAAAACAATTAAATAAAAAAGAATTTAAAAAGCAGCTTCCTGTTATGTAAGCCAATTTTGTTCTGTATAATAGTAAACTACATAAAAGAAAATAATTAATTGTTTTAATAAGCATTTTAGCTCAAAATTTATTGGTGGAATTTCAGGCAAAGTGGAATAACACTTCAGTTCTAAAAATCTAAATCTTGAGTTTCTAAACCTAAGTTTTGGATCGCCAAAAATAAGAGAGCGAGATTTTGTTAAAAAGAGAGTTCTGGGCAACAAAGAAGATACCACAAATTCATAATAGGAAGGGTGATTTCAGTAACAAGAACTCAATTTCTTGAGGAGTAGATAAGGAATCTATAGGCCACGATAGGAGAAAGAGAGAAGGGCAACCATTTCTTCTGCAAATTCTTCATGAAATCGACTACTTTTTACTAGGTTTTTGTTCATGTATTTACCTTCTTTGGATCACGTTTTATGGCTGAAAATAATAGTTTTAGTTGAGCATTTGTCTGGGATGATAAATCTTTTTGTTATGTCTAAACCTTCCACTTGAAATCTACCTGCAATACTGTAGACGTTGCCTTCTATTCTGGCCGACCTTCCCTTTATGGCCATTTTGCATTACTGGTCGCTTGCTTTATGTTCGTCTTCTTCTATTTTGGCCGTCCTTGCCTTCAGGTCATTTTTGTCTTCTTGGGCAATCTTGAATAGATCGACCCATTTTATCTTACCTGTCGCCTGATCTTTACTTTTGCTGATCAATGGTTTAAAAACATATTATTCACCTTTGTTAGACTGCTTGGAACCATGGCGTTTACCTCTGTGCTATGCATAAGCAAGTGTTATTCTCAGATTTGGCTTGATAAACTAAAGAAAAACTATTGATAAAACCTCCTTATGGCTGCCATAACATTCTCTGTCAGACCATAGGATGATTGTATCCTCTCTTTTAATGGATGAAATCAGACTTAGATTAGAAAATCAGCCTTTCTATGATAAACTCAAACTCTCAAAACTCACAAAAGATAGTTGAAACCTAGTTTCCTGTTAAAAACTATTTTTCAATGCATTTTCATATACATTTCCAGCAAATAAATGTAAGCATTATATTCGCTGTTTTATTTATTTTGCTTTTATTCCTGCAGTTCCTGTTACTGGCAACAGGAAGCTATTTTATTTTTCTGCATTTAATTGACTACAACAATAGGAAGTTAAATTATGTTTATATGTATTCCCATCACAAAACTTAACAACAAGGTTGATAATGGTTATATTGCATATGATTTTGTAGAATTATGATTGAATAAATGGATAATCTTGTTAGCTAGATTTAACATGATCATGAGAGGTTATGATTGAATAATGGATATAAACTTATGTCAAAATTATTAAAACTTGTGAATGCAATTTGTATGAAATGATGAATTATTGCTTGTGGAAAGTGTGATTTTACAAATGATGTTTTGGGAAGGGATTTTTAATTGATTTATTGAAAAACTTGATTCTTTTATTTTATTATTTATTTTCTTGCTTCTTGGGGAAAGAAGTAGATTTTCTTCTAGGAATGTAAATGGGTTGCTTTCTAGGCTAGGATGCTGAATGTGGATTTTCAGAGATAGCTTTTCCTATTTTTAGGAATTGTACCAAGTTACTTATAAAGGATTAGATCTAATCAAGATGACATTGAAATAGATGTTTATTGTCTAGCAAACTTTTTTATTGATATCTCTGCCGCATCTTGTTGTGAGGTAATTTGCTTTTCATTATTTAGAATTGCACATTCACTAGACATCAGGGTTGCATCAGGTGTTCCCTCTTGCTAGTTGTTACTAGGTAGCTAGACATTTTGTGCAGGGCTAGGTTTCCTTTGTTTCATGAAGGGATCCGGGGAAGTGTAAATACTTCATGGTTGGGTGGAAAAGCACCTCGGCCATGTTCCTATCTCTCGGCTTGCAGGTGGTGGACCACTTGGTTCATGCGACTGATGAGCATATTGATTCATTATTCTTGTTGTACATGATCATTGTACTTGATTGGATGCATTATGGCATGCTTACCAATGGATTTATGTATATTATTCTATAGTACTTGTTACCTAGATTAAGCATGTGATTATGTAAGATTTAATGACATTGTGATTTCATATTTATGAGATTATCTTTTATTTGAGATACTGTGATTAAGTGGATTAATTACATCTTTTTATCTTTGAAATGTTGTATATGTTACCTAAATTTCACTATGGCTCATTCAGGTAGAGTTTTTGCTTCAAAACTTGTAAGGTACATCTCATCTGGTCCTTCATACATTACATTCAAGTGCATAGATGAAAATAATTTAGGAGATTATGTTTATTAGTTTACTGCATTTATCCAAGTGCATGTAACATAAGAAGGGTTTATCCAAAATCCTTTCCAAAAGATAAATAATCTTTATTGAATGTAGAATGTTCATCATCTCACACAAGCCGTGAGGTTAACTACCTTATTTAATGCAATAGAAGAATAATCTATACATGAATAAGTAAATAAAGTAATGTGCATGTAGGGTCAGAGGCCAGTCATTGCCTGAGAATGACTGGTTCTAGCTTTGGCGTGTTGTCCTGTCACCCTGCCCTGAGTCATCTTTGTCCTTCCTAGCTTCACGTCGTCCCTGGTTCCTGCATTTGGCAAAAGACAATGGTGTTAGAGCAATGCTCTAAGTAATGAATGGTCACAAACCATACATGAACAAGATACCATACATGTATAAACTGTTCCTCAATTGCATTAAAAGAAATGTATACCTTGGATGTCCTAGAGAATAATCAGTCATCAAACACATCCAAAATATGCATTTTATTTTCTAACGAGTTTGCTTCATGTGCAGATGCAAGTGTAATTATGTTTCTATTTGATTCATCAGGTTACATTATGAGTGGAGGAAATGTGGCTCCCACAAGGGTTGAGCCCAGCTCATAGTCCTTACAGAACATTTCATATGCCATATACAAATGCAAGACAAACTACCAGAAAGGTGAGAAATAATCATAAGAGAATTTATAGAACAAAGATGGCAGTCAACAATAAGTGGACAATATGGGGAGACTATCACATTAATAGTGATTGAAAACAAAAGGATGGTCATTAGCGGTGACACAGTCAAAAGAATTCAGTCAAGGAAGAAGGTTGTCATAAGCCTTGTGAAGTACTATCACCATGAAAGACAATGATCCTCAATCATGAATGAAGAAACAATGCATGGTGCCAATCAATGGTTGATTGGAGATAATTATGTATGCAGAAGTCTTCCTACAGTATGTAGAGATAAATAGCACATGAGGACAGTCAAGCATAAATGACTAGTTCAAGGAGACTATGGGAGCATGAGATTAAATAGTTTCACCATGGAGCAAACAATCACCAAGCATTAAAGGAACAGTGACCAACCAAGTCTGGGACAGTCCATAATGGCAAAGAGATGAGGTATGAAGACAGTCAGTCTGAGAGAGGCACATTCATTTGTTAGGGACAGCAAAAGAAGTAAAGAGCAAAAACAGTCTATATAAAGTTTGAAGGAGATAAAGGAAGTGCCACAAAAGGTCAATATGGGATAGTCAAGAACAAAGAGTATGTCTAGAGGAAAGACCTTATGAAGAAGAGCTTATAGAGATATGAATTCACTATCTTTTGAGGGACAAGGACACAAGTTTGAGTTTCTTATTACTTTTCTTAGTCATAATAGAGAGGCAACACAGGACACTGAGAGACCTACAGAGGAAAAAGATAGTCAACAAGTTAGCAAAGCCAGTCACAAGGATCAATGAGGTTTGTAAAATCATTCTTGAATGGTGTACCTAAAACCCTCTTGTCATCCTTCACTATGCAAGATAACCATCTTTGACTGTTATGAAAAAATAGTCCTAAAGGATCCTGAAAAGAGAAAATGACAGTGATAAAGAAATGATTGTAGGGAGAGTCACTTTAAAAATTCAAGGATGATTGTCAAGGCTAGAATAGTCAATGGTAGAACAATTTACATTGCAAAGGAAGTGTCATGCAGTCCTACAAAGATCTCAGACCTGAACATCATATAGAGATGTACTTACACAACATCATGGTTTCTACATGCACATAGTATAAATGGATGTACTCAAACATGCAAAGTATGTAGATTGAAAAGGTCAACACAATATGAGGAGCAATCATACTAAAAGGAAACATGGTAGAGCTACAGCTTAAGATGTAAACATTTTCCCCATGGTGCCTCAAATCCATTGTAAACATTTTCTTTTGAACAAGCAACTAATCCACATTTTACAGAGACAGCCACAGGAACAGTTTAAAGACAATCACATTGATTGATACAGTCATCAAATGCGGAGATGTCTAAGGGAAAATGAGATGATAAGGTTCTAAGTACCGCAATCCTTAGCTATGGGGTTTTGAAGGAGAATACACAATTTTAAAGATACAAAGCAATCATTCTTTTCAATAGAAATGGTCAGAGTCATGCAAAGTCCCTAGCAGATGCAAATGACAATACACAATGGAAAAAGCTATGGAAAATATATTTTATTATGTCCTTGCAAAAAGGCAGATCAGTCAACCAAACAACAAATAGAGCAATGAATCTCAGGAAGAGGAAGAGATCATCAGGGGTGAGGAAAATGAAGTTTTTCAACTCATTTTAAGCAAATACTCAATTTTTCTCCAAATCGTGCCTCAGCACTGTCAATTTTTTTTTCAAGAGCAACATACACAGAATCCTCTGAAAGTAACAGAAAATGGAGTTTTTCAAGCTCAGATCTAAAGCCAACTACAAAAAAATATGGATTTTCTACAGCTAATCAACAACATAATGCACAAGAATGTCATTTTTTGAGTTTTCTGTCACGAACAGCAGAGAGCAAGTCCAGGTTTAAATAGCGAAGAAGGTTTTCAACTCTCATGCAAACACCAAAGTGCTCAAAATCTCACAGCCAACACAGAAAAATATAGATTTTTGAATTTACAACGCACAAAGACGTCTGTTTATAGGTTTTTTCAAGTTTTTTTTTTATCATGTGTTGTGCTCAGAAAATCAAAAGGAATGCAAATACCAAAGAAGAAAGTGAAGTTTTTTGTAGTTTTTCAGACAGCATGCTCAGAAATGCATTAAAATCATGCCTCCAGTAGAGGATTTAGGTAAAGGAATCAGAAAAAATGAAGGAAACTTGACAGTAGGGTATTACCTCTATTGTTTCTGCCATTTACTATGTAAATCACATTTTCTTCTCCTCAATCGCCTTCTTTTCAGCCTCAAAGACAACCAACAATGGATGCAGATGGTTGGCCACGGAGAACAACAGAAATTGCATCAAGACACAGTCAAAACGCGGCTAGAGGAGCAGAAAATAGACCCAAAATCGACAGAGAGGAGTCAAAAACCTCAAAAGATGCAACTTACCTTACATTTAGCCTCAGAATCGACCCAGAATGGATGAAAATCATCCATTTCTGCTTTCCAAACCCTACAGGCATGGCGGCGGCCAAGTTTGAATAGCAAAGAGGAAATGCAAATAAAATATCTTCTAGGTTTTTCTTCATTTTGGGCCGATCGACCATTTCCAATCGATGGTGTTTTTGACTTTGTTTTAAAAGCAATCATTTCTAATCTATTATGCCTGTGGTGAATACTTGCTGAAGTCTTCAAAAACCTAGTGTCATTGCACATGGGGCCGTGGTATTGTTTTTCTGCCTTTTATTTCTTTTCCAAAGTCAAATATGCATTATGAGAACACAAGGCCGAATAGTATATCTTGCAAATCATGGCTAGAAGTTGCAAGGTGGTATGAAAGTGAAGTGGAAGCTAAGGCATAGTGATGTGCATATGGGAGTCATAAGGGTTGTTTTTGAAACATATTCCATTGAGCCTCACATCATGATAGAGATGTATGTGAAAATGGAAGTGGTTAGGTTGTGAGACATTTTTTTGATACAGCCTTGAGATGCGAGATATGATGCAGATGTGATGAGTCATGTTATTTTGCCTAGGAGATATGGACGTTTTCTTTTTCATTTTTTGCATAATCTTAGAACAGATTAGATGTTGTAAACAAACAATAAAGTAATTATCTATGAATTACTTTATTGTTTGTAATAATGCAAAGAGGCAACATTGGGCAAATTATCACAAACGACCAAAGTAAGTCTCTTTGATTACTTTGTCGTCTTTTTATGACATTTAATTGGTCCCTAAATCATGCAAAATCAGGGAATTAAATGTTATGCCATAAATGTCATTATTTTCTACATAGGTTTGTATAATTTTGAATTGTAAAACATTTACTAAGGTGGTGTAATTATAAACCTCTTAGTCAAATGTTAATTAAATGCAGAAAATGTGTATTTATGTCATTTATTGGGAAAATATCAGATATTTATGATGCTACAGGGGAATTATTACACAGATTTGACTTATGTTAGTGGCCTTAAAGATCATTTAAAGGCATTCAATGACATTTAAAGGCATTCAATGACATTTTCAGGTGCCTTTATGATAGTTGATGGCATGCCTTGACCATTTATGCATTGGGAACCCATTTTGGAGGAATTTAGAGAGATATTTTGAGGGCATTTATGAGATGCATGAAAATGGAGGTGGTTCATGTTTATCTATTTACAGTTGTTTGGGAAGTATATAGTCTTCTTCCTTGTTCATTATTTAGGGTTCTGACTATTCACTACTCTGTATATTGTAATTTTTTGAGTTCTTTTGCAGAAGTGAATAGTCTTGTAACCCATTTTTAGAGATATACAGCATTGCAACACCCTTTTTAGCAGTAATAAGCAGTTCATACCTTCCCATTTCTTCTGATATTGTGTGTCCTCAGTGTTAGTGCAGATCTTTGTGATGTTCTTTGTCCTTGGAGCTATATTTCATATTGGTGCCTTTATGCAGGGATACATATTTTTGCAGGTTGTGAGATGTGCAAGGAATAACAATTAGTTTTGAGTAGTGAGAAAACCTCTTTCTCCTTTGCAGGACTGCTGTTATTTAGTCTCCTTACAAAGTAATGATGCAAGGATTATGATTTGCTGGGTTGTGTAAGGGAGTCTTGTTATTACTGGTTCTGTAGTGTGTCAGTTCTGTGTAGTCTCAGATGATCTTTTTGGTGCATCACCTTAGATAGTAGGTTTCATTTTAATGCAATCCTTCTTACCCTTTTCTCTGCAAAGACTTTAGTATAAGCAGTATAGGTGGAGTATCAATAGGAAGCTGACCTTCTCCAGAGGTTCTTTCCATCACAGGTGACCCACAGACCTGGAAAGATCCCATGTTTCTCTAGATTGCCAAGTTTTACAACTTGCCAAGGGTGCAAATCTGAGAGACAATAGTATCTAAGTGGATTGAGTTGGTTTAATGGATTTTACATGTACTTTTGAGGCTTTATACCTAGGGTTTGTAGTAAAGCCCAAACTCCCCTTGGGATTCAACAAAAGAATCACAAAAAGGCTTCCCCGGAGAAGCCCCCAAGATGGGCTAGAAGAAGGATCAAGAGAAAGTTAAGTTGACCGGTGAGACTTTGGTGGAATTAGGGTCGGTTAAAACCATTGAGTCCCACTTCTCTGCTTCTCACAGATGATTGTACTTTCATGGAATGTACGGGGGTTGAACAACATCTCTAGACAAAAGGTTGTTTAGGATTTGATTCGTATTCATTCACCTAATTTGGTCTTCATTTAGGAGTCGAAGTTGTCGGTGGAAGGTATGTCCAGCATAGCTTCTAGTTTATGGGTTAGAGGTCAGTGGTAGTGTATTGGGGCCTAGGGCAGTGCCAGGGGAGTTGTTTGCTTATGGGATCTATGCAAGGTTTCTCCTATTTGGTGGCTCTCTAGTATATTCTCTATGTTGGTGGTTGCGACTAGTTATGAATCAGGAGAAGCTATTATTTTCACCAATGTGTATGTCCCAGTTGATGCTCAGGGAAAGTCTTCTCTCTGGTCTCATATTTGTTATGTTTGTTCCTTAGTCCCTTATTTGCCTTAGATTATGGCAAGAGATTTTAATTCGATTGTTATTCTAGATGAGAAGAAGGGGGTTTAGATAGGTTGGAACCTTCTTCCACGATGTTTAGAGATAATATTCTTTGCCTAAACCTTGTGGATGTCAAGCCCTCCAATGGTAGGTTTACCTGGAGTAACAAAAGATGTGGGACAAACTATATCTCTGAAAGGATGGATAGGTTTTTGGTATCTAGTTTCTAGAATGGCAGCAATTGGGCAAAGAGTTCTAAGATCCTGGATTGGCGGGGATAGAACCATTGGCCTATTAAACTTTAAACGTCCTTGTTTGGAACTGCCAAGAACCCTTCCTTTAAGTTTCAGCTTATGTGGCTTAGAGACCCTTCTCTTCAAGATTTTATGGTTGGTTGGTGGAGTAAAGGAAAGTCAACTTATGGTACTGCTATGTACTCCTTTGTTAATAGGTTGCAGTATGTGAAGTTTTAGCTTAAGAAGTGGAACACACAATATTTTGGTGACATTTTTCAGGCTAAGGTGGCTGCTCAATCCCAGTTGGATCTCATTACCTGTCAGATTAGGGACTTTGGCCTCACTATGGAGAGTCTCAAGGATGAAATAGAAGCTTTGAAGGAGTTGGCGGAATGGGAATTGCGTGAGGAAATCTTTTGGAAGGAAAAGTCATGGATTGATTGGCTCTAAGAAGGTGATAGAAATACTTATTTTTTCCATAACTCCGTAAAAGATAGAAGGCATGGGAATGATATTACTTCTTTGGTGTCTTCCCAAGGGGTTCTGCTATCCTCTGGTCAGGAGATTTTAGTATAGGCTTATCAGTTCTTCTCTTCTTTGTTTGTGGAGGATTCCCCCTTAGCAGTTGATGAGGAAAATAAAGTCCTAGAGTGTATCCCCTCTTTGGTGACTAATGAGATGAATGAGGCTATCTTCAGGCCCATCTCCATGGTTGAATTGGAGATCATTTTTCAGTTGAAAAGAGGGAAGGCCCCTAGGTCAAATGTCTTCCTAGTTGAATTCTTTTAGGAATTTTGGGAGATTATCAAATTTGATCTTTTGGAGGTGGTTAAGGAGTCACAAAGGAGCAAGCAGATGCTAAAAGCTTTGAATGCTACATTTCTGGTTCTCATCCCTAAGACTTAAGGAGCCAACTCGTTGAATCTTTTAAGGCCTATAGCTCTATGTAACGTTGTTTATAAGATCATCACGAAGCTGATTGCAGAACGACTTAAACTGTGGCTCAATAAGTTGATATCAGACGAGCATGGTGGATTTGTTGCTGGAAGGCAAATTATTGATGGTGTTGTTGTGGCGACAGAGGCTAGTCACTCCATGGCATTATCCAAGGTGAAAGTGATGTTCATCAAGTTGGATATGGCCAAAGCTTATGATAGAGTCAAATGGGCTTTTCTCTGTAAGGTTCTGTTGGCATTTAAAGTTGGTATTGATTGGGTTATAAGTTGTGTTACGTCGACTTCTTTCTCTGTTCTTATTGACAGTGAGCCTTTTGCGCTGTTTGGTGCTACTAGGGGCCTACGACAAGGGGACCCTACGTCGCTGTACTTGTTTATCCTTTTGGATGAAGGATTGGGAAGACTCATATAAAATCTCATGTGGGACAGGGCTTGATCCAAGGATGGAGTTGGGGCAACATCTTGCCTCCTCACTCTCGCTTACAATTTGTCAATGACACTGCTTTGATGGGTTTAGCTAAAGTCAATGAGGCAGTTAACTTTAGAAAGGTTTTGGATATTTATCTGGCTACCTCAGGTCAGAGGATTAATGAAGACAAGTCCCCCATCTTCTTTTTTAATACTCCTCGGCTTATTCAGATCAGGATTGCTGGGATTCTTAGATTTCATATTAGGGCCCTTCCTCTGGTTTATCTTCGTATCCCCATTCATGTTGGCTCATTGTCTAGGGGATTTTGGTAGGATATTCTGGACAAGTTTCATAAGAAGGTTAATCATTGGACTTGCAGATGGTTGCCCTCAACCGGGAGAGTGACTTTATTAAAGTTTGTGATTCAAGCTCTCCCCATTTATAGGTGCTTTGTTCAGGGGGCTCCCTCAAGCTTCATTAATGAATTTGATTCTCTTTCTAGACAATTCTTATGGGCTAGTAATTTGGAGTCCTCGAAGTGGAGTCTGGTTAAGTGGGACTCTATTTGTAGGCCGAAACAAGAGGAGGGACTTGGTCTTCAGTAGGCTAGTCTTACTAGTTAGGCCTTGGAAACCAAGTTGTATTAGAGGTGGTGCACTTGTCAGGATCAAGATTGGGCCAAGATCCTTAACTATAAGTACTTGGGGGGAGTGGAAAGTGTTGATGTTCCAAGGATTAGTTTCTCTGGTAAGGGATCCATGATATGGGGCACTCTTAAAAGGGGAGCCAATTTAATTAAGTAGGAGTTGTTTTGGATTTATAATAGGGGGTCTGAGGTCCTATTTTGGTATGATTCCTGGGATGGGTACCCTCCTATCTTGTTTGTGTTCCCGCATTTACAACCCTTGTGCAACCTCTTTCTTGAGGCAAGATGGTGCCATGTGGAGCATTTCAAATCAGTTCAACGTTTGGTTAGGTGGAGGTTTACATATGGAAAGATTCTTTTGAGTAGCCGCCAAGGGGGCTGCTGGAAGATTGGGAGGAGTTAGCTAGGATTCTTGCTAACAGAGTTTGCAGTGCTTTGAGAGAGTGCAATTATTTGGCTTGGAGTCCCAATTTGAAAGGTGTGTATTTAGTGGCTTCTGGATATCGAGAGTTAGACAAGTAGAAGTTTGGGGTGATTGACTCTCCTTGGTGGAAGTTTGTGTGGAATAAGTTTGGATGGCCTAAATGCAACTATTTCCTTTGGTTGGTTGCTCAGAATCGATGCCTCACTTGGGATAATCTGCGGAAGAGGGGTTTTTAGGGTCCTTCTATTTGCTTCCTCTGTAATAGTAGTGAAGATTGTCTTTCTCATTTGTTTTTTTAGTGTTCCCTGGCCAAAGTGATTTGGCATCTTTGGTGGGGGGCTTGGAAGTAGGCCTGTGTCCATGCTTCTTCTCTAGTGGATTTTTGGAGAAGCTTGGGAAGACCCCTGACTAAGGCTTCTTTTCTTCAGGTGGCTTGGAATATTGGGCCTTTTTTAATTTTGTGGTAGCTTTGGCTAGAAATGAATCAAAGAATTCTTTAGGGGAGGATGTTGGAGGTTCAACAAATATGGCCAAGGATTCTTAGTATGCTTCAAGAGACCTTAGCAACTAAGTGTGATCTTTTTTCTATGTTGGATATTAGGGAGTTGCAGGTGGCTTAGAATTTGAGTTTAGTTGTTGGAGGATTATGTCCTTCCTAGTCCAGGAAAAGGGGCCATTCTAAGAGTAAGATTTAGAGAGAAGGAAGGTGGTCTCCCCCATCTCAAGGTGTTTTTAAGATTAATACAGATGGATCTTTTAGGGGGAACCATGGTCATGCTAGGATTGGGGGACTAGGGAGGGATAGCTCTAGCGTTGTCTTATTTTTCTTCTCTATTGATAAGGGACAGCAAACTAACAATTTTATGGAGGCCCTAACTATTCTCTGTGCTATGGAAAGAGGGTGTGCTTTAGGTTGGCGAAGGGTTATCTGTGAGTCTGACTCCTAGATTGTGATTAACATGTTGAATAAGCGCGCTGTGGAAGGTGTGCATTGGCAGTTGGTGTCGATGGTTAGATAGATTCTTTGTTTGAGTAACTCAATGGATTTTGTTTCCTTTGTCCATGTCCCTAGGGAGTGGAACAGAGTGGCTGATTGCTTGGCTAAGTGGGCTTCAAATTAGGTGGGGGAATGGAATGTTAGTGATTGGGGCCTTTGTCCCAAGATAGTGCTCAAATTTTGGAAAGGTTGATCTCAGAAGATATTGATGGTTAGTTGAGGTCCATGTTTGGGGCTTTAGGGATGGGGTGTTTCCTTGGTTCTAGTTTGGTTGCTTTGTGGTTCTGTTGTTTATTTTTGGCTCTCTATTGTTTTTGTGGGTTGTTGCTCTCTTGGATTTGTATTGGTGGTTTCTTTATTAAAAAATTTTTACCCCCTTTAAAAAAAAATTGTTAAAAAACCATGTTCTTGGCAAATATGAACAAATTTAGCATTATTTTTCCCCCAAAGTAGGCATACACTCACCACAAAAATTAATGCATTGGGCAAGGATTTGCCAGGATTTTATGTAATTTTTATGGGAAGTTTGTTAAAGTTATCACTGTGCTAGCATTTTAATTCGCACATTTTGATGCGACACAAAACATAATACTGTGTACGATAAATTGTTCTTCAAATTAGAAGGGGAAGCTCCCTTTTACAAATTTTTGAATACTAAAGGAAAACACATTAAATTGAAACCTATCTTTTCATTTTCTTAGTCAAAAGCCTAAGGCATTTTCAACACATTTGCACCAGATGAGAAGTTTTTCTTTTATATTTCTACTCTATCTACTACCAAAAATAAGCTAATCCAATTAATGATTTATGGTTTTCAATTAAATTTAGAGATTGACAACCATAAATTAACACAAAGAAAGATCTAGTGGATAGAAACAAACACATAAGCACAATTCATGAATTGAGAATGAATGATTGTTTACAAAGACATAATAATTATTTCAACAATCGCAACAATACAAAACCTATTGAAATTAATGAAAATACTTTATTCACAATACAAATAACTATAATAACAATAATTCAATGAACAACAATTTCAACATAATCAAGATTGATAATTACCATTAACCTTCTGAGCGCAAAAAGACATTTATTTATACTATTTACAAACAATCGCATGAAAGTGAATGAGATTATTCAACTACTACTTCTATCCTAAGAATAGATTTGCATGCATGTAAGCTTCATTCATGAATTAATCCTATCCACTAAAAACAATTCTAAAACATGTAACACCTTAACTAAACTGATAGTTGAATTTATGATGCAGGAGGATCCGGGCGAACAGGCAATTGACATCACCCAAAACTAATTTCAGTTGTTTTCTCTAGGCTTTGGTTTGTTTTGGTGTTCTTGGCATCTCTCAGCATCATGAAGCAACTTGTGTGATCAGATTTGCGAAATTTAAAATTTCGTGGGTTTGTTGTTTTAAAGGCCCTGCAAGCAGTTTCACAGAAACAATTGTTTCTGAAGATTCGTAAGAGTTGGAAAAAAATCCTTTCAGGGGAAGATTATTGATTATGTTTCACCAAATGTGCAAAAAGAATTGAAGGCATATCTTTCACCATTTGGGAGATTTAGTGCTAGAAGTTCACACTAGTAGTTTTACAAAAAGTTTAATATCTCATGATTTTTAAAATCTGGAGCAAAATCCTTTTATGGGGAGCTTAAGGAGGTCATCACACTCATCTTGACCATTTTTCACGTACAAAGGAAGTTTTGGGTAAGAGTTATGAAAAAACTCAGTTTTCTGGCACCCTGGCACACAGAGTCGAAGTCGCATATTTGGAATTTTTTTCCAAATAGTGTATGCAGCCTCACAAGGTAATCTTTGGTGGATTTTATTTATCTCATTTTCATATTTTGAAGCAAATTGAAAATTTGAAATGGGCAGTGGCGGAGAATTTTCTATTCTTGCTGTAATTTCATCTTTTCATTATGTAACCGCTCCCAAAAATATCAGTTATTGGGTAAAATATTCAGAAAAACAAATATGGTTGAGTGCATATTAATTGAGCAACTATAATTGAAATGACCAATTCACAGAGGCATTGAAGACCAAGGAGTGGCGTTTATTTTTTAGAATAAAAAATAAAAATGAAGTGCCAAATCAATGTGTGAAGTAAACAAAAAATTTTAGATTTTATTCCAACCTCCCAATGTGCGTTGAAAAGAAGTTGTGGCAGATATTAAAATGCCAAAGGGAGAATAGCTAATAGATAGCAACTAAAAAAAGTTCAACATTTCTTTTGAAGCACATATTAATGAAGACAAAATAGAAAATAGAAGAGAATTTGAAACGCCTCATATGAGGCATATAAAACATAAATATTTAGAGAAGAAGGGAGGTGCCAAGGAGAAGGAAAATGGTAGAAATACACAGAGGAAAAAAGAGTTTGCTACCTTGGGGAGAAGGGAGAATATGTAATGAACTCATTGCCAAATTAAAATAGAATGCTCAGAAAATAGTAGAAGTTCGTTGCAGAGAACAAGACAAGAGAATATAGAGAGAGGAGAAGCACCAGAGAGGAAAGAGGTACCAGATTGGGAGTGCCTAGATAATAGAGGAATGTTGTCTGGAATAAGTGCCAGAGTTGTGGAATAGAGTAGATATAAGAGGAGTTTGCTGTGTGAAATCGTAGCCAGAGAGAAGGTAGAATAGTTTGGATATGAATGAGTTGAGAGACCATGAAGGTCATGTGTACATATTGTTGCAGATGTATTTTGTTGTGAATTGAATAATACAATTGAATTTGAGTTGCTGCAATTTGTGTATTGAGTTTATAATTTGAAAGCAGAGTTGTAAACATTATGCAGATTTCTATATTTGTTGTGTTGAATTGAATCAAATAAAATACAGTGTTTGTTGCAATCTTTTACTGTTCAAATTGGGGCAGAGTGTTTGTGTCTTGAGAGTGATTGTGAGGGTTGTGAGTAATTGGTTATGTTTTTGCAAGAGGGGAGTACTCTCTTGCACCAATTTATTACAAAAACATTATCCAAAGTTTATAATTTGCATGAAAAAGGAAATCTAAAAATAGATTTGCTTTTATGAATTCACAGTTCTTAAAATAGATTTCCTCAAATAGTTGAAATGGATAAACTTTCTTCTATACTAGATTTTTTTGACTCTGAATTTTGCAAACTTTGAAGAAATTCCTCAACTTTGTCTTTCCTGGCACCAACACATAATCCAAGTGCATGATCTGTCATTGAAGAATTGATTTATCTTTTGAAATTAATTTGTTGAAGTCTTCAAAGTCCTTTTTTGCCTTCTAAAAATGCACTGTGATCATTGCCAAAAGATACATTTTGTCAACTTGTTGATCACTACAAAATTTATCCTTTATCAGCTACTAAAACTCTCCTTGTACCTCATCGAAATTGCAAACAAGATCGTCATCATGAACATATTTACATGGAATTTGCTGCACAAACTCAAAATCAAACTTCTCAACTTGGAACAATTTTCCTTTGCACTTCATAAAAATAGAGGAAACCTTATTCAAAAATTCCATGAGGAAAGCATATTGGTCTTTCCATGTAAATACTTTATCTTTTTGCTCCTTAGTCAGTGTTAGAGATTCTATCTTCAATTTTTCAGCAATTTTTTCATACAAAGGAATAATCTCTATCATGCATTTCTCAACGTCTTCTATCCCTTGGATGACTTTCTTACATCTGCAACTAGCTAATGCAATTTTTCCAATATTTTCATGCCTTGATAAAAAAAAGTCTTCAAGTTAATTCTTCAAGTTTTCCCATATACAACTAGCCAATTTAGTTGCATTTGGTCGTCAAGGGAATCTAAAACTTGAGGAAAAATAAGGTAGGCCCTGAAGTGGAGTGTAAGAGGTGAGAAATACATTCTCTTAACTACATTACCTCATCCTTCAAGGTTGCCTTTTCTGCTCCATATTTGATCACTCACTCCTTTATGCATCTTGTGATGACCTCCAACATGTTGGCATCTCTATGCTATTTACGTGGGCCCAAATTAGCCCTAGTGATTTAGAAATCATTGGGCTCCACATCTTGGATGGTCTTATCTTTTGGAGGGATAGCTATTTCAATAACCAAATTTCCTTCCACCATTTTGGTCATCTTGATTTGGCACTTAGGCTTCTTCATCACAAGTTCTCTAACCACCTTATCAAGAGTACCAAAATCAATTTGATATGATGGTTTCTTCCTCTTCTTCCCAACCACTTCTCACAACCACATAGGAATTTCTTCTCGAGCTTCTACTTCCTCAACTCTCAAGGAGCTAAGTGGTGTAGAAATATCTTGTGTTGGAGATGAAAACCTCAGTTTTGACTGCATTAGAGTGGACATTACCTCCTTAGGACAAGGCTCTACAAACGATGATAAAGGAGTCAATGTGCATTTCTCATATTAGATTGTTGAAGCGATGCCAATCCTTTCCCCTTGACTTAGGATTATTCTAAAATTTTTCCTTTTCCTTATCCTTAACATCTTTTCCGTTAGCTTTATCATTGGCCTAGGAGGTGAAGATAGTATCTTTTGTGCTAATGACTCTACAATTGGGGTCTTTTCCTTCGGCGTCTTCATTATCCTTGTCATCTTTGAACCTAAAAAGAATCTTCTAAATGTAAGGATTGCACTGGCTCTCTCTTGATTTGAAGTCATCTCTTTTATGGACCAATTTACCTGAGGCAATGGTTGTTGCTCTACTTTGTATTTCACAAATTGGGGTGATAAGACATCCTCGTCATTATCTGAGATGCATTCAACATCTTCTAATAGGAAATCAACCCATCTGACAAACTATGAGATGACTAAATTCTCTCCTGTGCACCTCAAATTAGTCAACATAGTTGGCGGAATAATCTTCAATCTTTGGAATGCGCATAAATTTGTTTCCAAGTCTTGACCACACAATTTCCTTAGAATCATAGGTACACTTTTCATAGAGAAATTTGAGATTAAATTGAGTCATTTCCTCGTTGATTTTGAATTCGCCATTGTCTTACATTTGTAGATCCCAATTTGGATTGGAAAACCAACTCTAGGCTTATGTCAGCCTCTCAAGAGAAAATGAACTTCAAAAACTTAGTGCAAGTACTCCATGAAAATAACTTTATCGCTTGGGCATCTTGGCAGCATGTATGGATAAGATGAGAATCCATAAACTCAAATGTAAGTGAACATTGGGAATTGGATGAACCAATCTGCCCAATAAAAAATGGATGCCCTCGCCTTTTCAAAAATCCTCACATGCATCTGATTCTCCATGTCTCGAACTGAATACATTAGAAATGCATCATTCACCCTCCTATAATGCTTCAAGGATTCTATATACTCCATCTATGGGAATTGCTTGTATATGTGGGTATGCTGGTGTGATCCAATGAAATTCAACCCTCTAAAATTGTCATGATTGTAAGAGTCATTGTGACTCAACAAGCCAAGATCCCTGCAATCAAGACAACCTTCCACACAAAGATAACATAGAAGATGCTAAAACAATGAAGCAAGATTCTATACAACAAATGTATATGAAACTATATTGAACTGTCATGAAATACAATGAGAGACAGCCTTGCTTATAAAGGAAAGGTGAGAGCTAGAAAGGTGGAGTGGAAAGTGGAGATATTCCTACAACATGTGACAATTAGATGATGATAACTAATTGCACATGCGGAGGATAAGACAACTCACTCCACACAACTACAAACACCAAGAAGACTCACTAAGTCAACTTAACATGTGTGAATTATGTGTGATGTGTGAATATTATTTAACTAGAAAATAGTTAAATAAGATGAATTACCCACACAAGGGTAAACCAGTTAGGTGATAACCCTGTTCAAACCAACAATGATAAGCCATCAAATACACCAAGTATGATGACATTCAAAATTCATGAGTTTGCTCAAACTCTATCAATTGCTTACTAAGGCAACCCAATCGAAGTGCTTATTGTCATTACATATGGTGCTTATCAAATAGAACATCCGTGATTTGAATGTTTGAGCTTCCCCCTGTCCTATGACCTGGTTGAGTAAGGTGACCATGATTGTGAATTCATCTTTGAATTCTTCTTGCTCCACATTCTTCAGTATTGTGGTCTTTTTCTCCTTTAGCCAACATTTGGCCATCTATTTCTAACACTCTGCCAAATGCTTGTGCCATCTTCTCACATTATTCAAGGTCTACCTCAAGTGACTCTTCATATCATGGTATTGAAAAGGTAATCTTAATGTCATCAAACTTGAGGTTGCATAGGGTACATTCATTAGCTGATATGATCTCTTTGTTCTTAGGATTGTAATGTTTTACACAAGCCAAGACAAACTCAAGGCTTTGCATTACGATTATGAATGAACCCACTTGGATGAGGCCATAATGCGACAACTTCTTTGCCACATTACTCCATTCCTTGATCTTTACGTCAAGATCAAAACCTTTTGGTGCAACATGTCATAAATAAGTTTTTCACACCTTGGGGTATTCATGGATAATAATGGATGGCATCTCCAATGTGAGAGCTGAATACTTCATCTTGTCTAAAAATTTGCCAAAAACAAACTCCTTTTCAATGCCTTAGGTTGTTGATTTAAGGTAGAATTTTTGCCTTTCACTTGATTTTCCAGAAACTTGAAGAGAAAATTGAGAAATTTTAGAGCCAAAGATGTCATTTCTACCACCATTTTTAATCTTTGGCTCAAAAACTTGAACCTAAATTGTTGTTAATAATTGGAGAACCTACAAAAATGATTTTTCTGACTTTTGGGTGTTAAATTTCTGCAAAAAAATACCTTTTTATGATGTTTCTATTGACATAAATTGTTATACCTACTATTTAAAGATTTTTTTTTCAAAAATTCTTATATGCTACTAATGAAAAGGAAATTTTACCTAAACCAAATATTCTCTATTGCTATTTTACTTATCATAGAAAAGAAGAGGAAATGCGTCTTTAAATAATGAAATCTTCTATTTTGCAATGCCAAAAAGTGGCACTAGTTTTCTACCATTATTAGCTTGTTTTTTTCTGTTTTGCAATTGTAACTCTAGTTTGAGAATTATAAATAGCTATTTTTTTAATCTTGAAAAGTCACATCCACTACATGGATAATAGGTGCCACTTCAACTCATTCTGGTCGGCCAAATTTAGGACTGAATTGAAGTTTTAAAAAAAATAAAGCACCTTTTGTATTGGCAGGTGAAGGTCTATTTAGGCACACCATTAAGGAGGGTCCCTTTGATGTGGCATGCACTCTACAATGCATTTATGTATATTTTTAAAACTACAAATCCTTGTTGTGGTGCACGGGAGGAACTTCTGACATGCCACATCAAATACTTAGCTACAATTTTCATGTGATGTCAATTGAGTGTGCCATTAGACTAGATAAGAAAAAGTTGATTTATGAGAAGGCACACTTAGACCAAACGGTGTGTGCCATGCACTTGTACATTAATTTTTAAAATGTTTTATTCTTCCCTATTTGGCATATGAGCCATTTGACGTGCACGCCATAACTCTTGACCGAACTTTAAAAAAAAATTGGCTTGTACTTTGTTTAGGCGCGTGGAGGAGAAGGCAGGCTGCTTTTTCTCAAGAAAGAGTCTATGAGTCTTTAATAATGGTGTACTAGATGATATTGGCGTGCACAACGATTTTCAAACTTTCCAAACTCTATGATGTGGAGTGCCAATACTCTGACGCGTGCGCATCTATACTCCTTCTTTTGAACACCATCAATGTGGTCTGTGAGATGTCATCAAGTTGCACCATTACACTTAAAATGATTTAGTCTTTTCCCTCATTTTGGCATGTGAGATGACAAGGAGGTGTGCCTTGAGTCTTTGATCTTTCGCCAACGTTGTTCTTCGTGCCAACATGTCCCTGATGGAACTGGCACAGAACATGACATAATCATCTTGTCTGTTTAATGAGGCACATCTAAGGGCATTGTTGAAGTCAACCACTTAGAAAATTTTCATTGTTTAGGTGCACAATATGATAGAAGAGTGTGCCATTAGTCTTTATCACCTATTCTTCAAGGTCCCACAAAGTTAACAAAGTAACAACACAACAAGGCATGAAGTTAACACTTCTCAAAATAAGTCAAGAGTGACAAAGAGTTTTTTGCTTGATCAGGTTGACAAAATGCAGAAGTTTTGTATGGGTACAACACGTTGCCTAGTGCATTGACATATATGGCAGCTTCACAATGATCATGTGCATCTTTGTGAAGTGTTGGCCACAAAGCCTAGCTTGAAGTATCTTCTACATAGTTGCACACCCCTAATAATAAAATCCTACTTGGCCATCATGAATCTCTTCAATAATAGTCGTGTGCTCATCTTGTGGTGCATATCAGTGCAAAATTTCATTGAGACCCATCTTATAGAGTTGTCCATTGATCAACTAAAATGGTGTTGTGTGCATTGCCAACTACTTCATTTGTGTAAGCGGTGTAAGTTTCTAGTGCTTTACTAGATGCAGTGAATGTTGCAATCTCCTCAACTCTATCAAGGATTACTTTTATTAAAAGAGTTGAGCGTGAGGTGCCAACTTCAATAGGTATTATGCTAAATTCCCTAATCTAGGCCACCATGGTGTTTCTCCAGGTGCACAATAATAGTAAAATTAAATTCTTGAAATAACAATATTCATCTACATACCTAGCTATTAAGAATAAGTTTATTTGCCAAGTATTTCAACGCTTGATGGTTAGTGAAGAAGACAAATGGTGTAGCTAGGAGATATTGTCAAATTTTTTGTAGAGCATAGACCATGGCTAGAACTTCACACTCTATTATTGTGTGGTTGTGCTCAACTACAACTAACTTTTTACTCACAAAATAGATAGGGTGATCTCTGTTTCTTTTTTAGGTTGCATGAGAATTGCTTGAATTACAATGTCAGATACATTTACATGAACATTAAACGTTATACACCAATCTAGAAATTGTAGGGTTGGTCTAGTCATCAGCATGTCCTTTAGTGCATTAAATGCATCTTGATGTGCACTCATCAAGACATAGGGATTTTCTTTACATAGTAAGTCCTCCAAGGGTACATAAATACATGCATAGTTTTTGATAAACTTGTGATAATATCTAGTATGTGTTGGAATTGGTCCGGACAACTGAGAGGGGGGTGGGGGGGTGAATCAGTTGTCACACAATTTAAACTTTTCTGCCTTTAATATTCTTTTACAACTTCTAATCAAATTAATGATATAAACATTAAAGCATGAATCAATGACACATGAGCAAAAACATAAACAACACACTTGACACCAAGATTTTTGACGTGGAAACCCGATTAAGAGAAAAACCAAGATTATACTTTGTTAAAAGTATTACAAAGGGAATGCACATGCATTCGGGCTCATTGCTCAGAGCTCACTACTCAAAAAGAAGGCTCACTGCCTACAGAAACAAGATTAAAATGAATTTGAATTGATAATTAGCATATATTAATGCAAGGATTCAATTCCGACTAAGCACAAAATACTGACTTGATACACTTCATCTTCACTTCTGCTCTATTTATTGTTCTGCTAACATCTGAACCTTAGATCTTTGCCCTTTTCACACTTATTCCAAAGTCGCATCACCCCCCCTTTACAAATCATTCAAATTCATTGGCTATATATATCTGCATCCAGATCTTCAACCACTTTTCAGTCGGCTTCAAGAACACTTAGAACTTTATGAAAATTCTGCTCTGTTGGCTAAATCCATGTACACTTGTAACATGGACCAAAACTTGCACTCACAAATCATTAATCAAGTCGGTTACTATCACTGATCAACACAACTTGTCCAACCAACAACTTCCATACATCTGGAACCAAGATCAATTACAAGGTCGGCCTATTCTTCTTCTGTCTGTTCTGTCAAACTGTTAACTCGATACTCAGATGCTAATAACTATTGAATCCTTCATCACCGGAGGCCAAAACTCTAGATTTAGATTATCCTGACAATACTTATGACTCCCTTAGATCCACAACAAACTTTGATCTACCCTCGAGGAGATCTAGACCAAGATACCGGACCCTATCACACACTCTGTTCTTGACTTCCCGGACTTAGACAAATCTTCAATCTGATTTTCGGTATGGGCAAATTATACAATGCGGATGTGAAGTAGAGACTTAGTTGCCATTAATGACAACACTTGTCATGCCTAGCAGTGTCTCTTGCCAACAATCTCCCCCTTTGGCATTGATGGCAACACTTAGTGAAAAATGACTAAGTGTTGAAATATCTCCCCCTTTGCTTGTTCTCTATACTGTTGTTCACATTGCTTTCCAGTGCTCCCCCTTTGTTGGATTCCTCATTTTTCACTGCTTTTCACTCCCCCTTTGACATCAATGGCAAAGGGTGGGATCCGCAATCACTAATTACACAAAAATTCTGTATATAAGGCCGCATATGTACAAACAGTCCATATGTTATATTTACATATATTTAAGGATATCTGCAAAGGTATTCTTTAACTGTACAAATTTGATGGCCCAACTTTTCTTCATACCATCCAAAATTGAAATGTGTCCACTCAGCAAAAATGCATATGTTTATGCTTTCCTTAGATCTGAGGGATCACTTACTCGGGTAGTACTTTGGGCCTCTGACAAAGTATTAAACATTGTTTTCAACTTAGGGGTAATCAATACCCGGAGCTCACCCATTCTTTCTATAATGTTCTTCTTTTCTTTGATAAGCTTCCTTATTTCATTTGTCAGGCTAATTACTTGACATTCTTGGCTCACTAGAGATACTGTTAAAAGATCAAAACTTTGAGATAGGTCTAGTAGATTTTTCTCCTGCTCCTTTATCTTTTTCTCATTATCCTCTACTATTTTGGGCCATGATAAACAAAACTTATATACATCACCACCATCCTTAAGAGCATTTTCAATACTCTTTATGCCAATATCGAGTGTTTTTCTATCATTATATATAAGGCCTTTTAGTTCACTAAACCTCTTATCCAAAAATTCTTTCCGGACCTTTACTTCGGCTGACTTCTCAAAAGACTCAAAATTTGTATTTACAGAATGCACAAGATTTTTCAAATTACCATAAGGAGAATCAGATGTATTTTCTGGTATGTGGGCATGATCTTCTCTAGTATTTCGGATGCTAGGCCTATCAACTCACTATTTTCTATGTGAGACTTCAGTATTTTCTCCCTTGCCTTGGCCTGTGTAAATGATGATATCTTCAGCATTTGGTCTAGAGAGAGAGTGTTCAAATTGATTGGTCCTTGTATCAATTCTGGCTCATCTAACTCTAGCATCTCCTTGCTGAGAAAACTTTGCACTACATCTGCAGTGTCTCTTGCCATACTTGCTATTTTAGTTTCCTTCCCTTGTGCTTTGTCAATGGCAGCAATCGGATTGTCTTGCTTTGGTGCATTAGCACCATCTCCTTCTACTAGTTCTTCCTTTCCCTTTACCTTTTTCTCTTCCTCCTCTTTCTCTTTGTCCTTTCCGGAGTCATTAGTAGCAAGAGGATCATGGCCAACATTTTCTTCTTCTATCAATACTTCCTCTTCTTCTTTTTGCACTTCCTCTTCCGGACCCGAGGAGTCTAGAATTTCAGTCTGTTGCATATTCTTCTTTAATCCTTCGACATCCATGTCTGAGGACTCAATCTCTACATTTACCTCCTCTACAATAGGAAGATTGTACTTTTTCAAAGCACTCTGGAGAATCTCTTTAGTTTCTTTTACAATCTTGTTTGTCTCTCCAAGCATAAGCTTATTCATTCGTTTTTACTTTGGAACTCATCCTTGGCTTCTTTGAATATCAAATTCATTTGCTTCGGAGTAATTTGGGGGCATAATTGTATTAATATTTGTTCTCAGATCTCAAGATCCTTTCTTTTTGCATTCTCTTTTCTTAGTTCCAAAAAAATTTCAAGGCTTTTTGGTATCAATGAGCATATCTCAATAAGAGCCTTGTTGTAGATATTCAACTATCTTACCGTTGCTTCCTCAAGTACTCTTTTCTCATCATCACTATAGTCATCATAGAATTCTGTCATTTGAGCCAAGTTTCCATCTATGGTAACTGATTTAATGATGTCATCTACTGAAAGGGTAGGCTTCTCTACATATTCCTGTGTCTTTTGCCTCTTGCTTTCCCTTTTGCTTCCGGAGGGCATCTCCTTGGATATCTTGGTCGCTTTTGTGCATGTGGCCTTTAGTTCTTTGATCTCAATGTCAGAGTTTGTATCTTCTTCTTCTTCTCTTGTGCTTTCATAGGTCTGGGATGCTTTTATTTTCTTCCTTTTCTCCCTTTTTCCAGATGATTTTGCTTCTAGTTTTGCAGTCTTAGGAGGAACAGGGGCAGCGACAAAACTCCTAGTTGTTCTTGTTTTGGTAGAGGTCTCTACCAGAGCACCTCCTTGTTTCTTTTCTTGCTTTTCTTTCTCAATTTTCTCTAACCTTTCCCTGTTTGCCCTCACTGCTTCTTTTGTTATACCTATGTTCTCCGCATATGCTTCAACTTGCTTATTCACTTTTCTTTTTGTTTCTGGTTCCCGGAGTTCAACATGGATCTTTATGTTCAATTCTTCAAAAGTACCAAACCTTTCTACCTCAGTGTCCTTAGGTTGGCTCAACAAATGTTGAGCATACAACTCCAATACATCTTCCTCAACCTCATATCCCATGGGCACAATCCACACAGTCCTTGGTTCCATTGCCTCCATCAAACACTGATCTGTGTCTACCATGAAACAGATTATATCCTTATATTTTTCAACTATTGTTTTGGGAATCCTTTCCCTAGAGTGCATCATGTTCTGAAAGTTCTTAAAATAGCCCCAGAGTGCAATTCTCTGGGCTTTTGCATCACCAAGGTTATACAAATAGTCTCTAATTTGTAGTGCTATAGGTTTATCATTTGTCCAGATTAAGCCTCTTGATTCTAGTAATTCATTCATAAAATAGAAAAATAAGCATATGACCAGCGTACCATATTTGAAGGAGTTCTTTTTGTCTTCTTGATCTTTTGCAGATTCTCCATTAGTTGGTTCAGCAACATCTCACACAAATCATAATCCACATTCTCCTTTAGCATCTGATATGTAGCATAGATGGCTTGACATCCGGATCAGTGATGTCATTGATGGTCATAGCTCTCTTGTCATACTTCGATCTGGTGACTTCAGTTACAGTTTGATTCTTCACTGACTTTAATGTAGGCAATCCACTGATTGAGTGCAATCCAGTCACAACCCTAATGGCATCCTTGGTGATCTTAAAAGGTTTCATCAGCCATATGAAGTTATCATGCATTTTGCTCAGTGCATACCAGACCCATTCATCCTCTTGAAAGGTCAAAAAATGAATGACTTTTGCAAAATGTTTATCTCCCAATGTTTTGAACTCAGGTTTGATGTCATAATTCTCATTCCTCAAATGGGTGTCAAATATATCCAACAGTTTTGAGTTCCCAAATTCCTCAATGTTTGCGTGTATGTAAACCCTAATATCTTCCACATGTAGAACTCCGTATGGAACATCAGAAAAAGCACCTAGCAGATCAACTTCTACAGACTTGTATGTATGTTTCTTGAATTTTGGACGTGGCCTCTTAATAACATTTACAACCAATGGAGTAGCCATCTTCAAAAATGAAATTCAGAAAGCTTTACAGAAAAATACCTCTTTCACGGTTTAAGGTTTCGCCTTGAGTTGTCGGATGGGATTCTTGCTTGAATTTGATCTTCACTTTTTGGTTCTCTGCAAGTTCTTTCTCACAGTTCACTCTTCTTCTTTGTTCTTGAATGCAAAGTGTTTCAAATGATGAATGAAAAACCTTTTATGCCTCCGCAAAACCTAATTCGCTATTATAATAAATGCATTGCCCTAACTTCATTTGGTTACACTATTTCTTAACAGTTCTTCATGAATCATTTTGCAAATTTCCATATCAACATCTTTTCTTCTGGAAATCCTTCCAAAGTTTCTGAATCAATTCAAAACATCTTCTCTCATTGTGCCATATCCAGGCACCAACTTACTAGCTGGGGAAGTTTGATTTTCAATGCAGCTCCCCCTGAACTAGAGCTCCAAATTCAATTCTCGAAGGAATTATCAGCACCGGATTCCAGTGCGGATTCATTACTATTGTTCTCAATTGTTTTCTTGACCTATATCTTGCTCATTTCATTCTGGATCTCATTCACATCAATTTTTCTTTTGCCTTTGTCTTGTCTTTGCTCATCCGGTTTTCTATTTACCAGACCTCCTCTTTTATTAATCCTACTTCTGCAAAATCTTGCAATATGACCAGATTTATTGCAATTAAAGCACACAACATTTCTTTGCTTGTATACTTGATTTCCTCTTGATTTTTTACACTTGAAGCATTGTCTGAAGAGGGATGAATCATTTTGATTTGCTCTGATTCTGCATTGAGTAGCTTTATGACCAAATTTATTGCAATTGAAACAATTGTCATTGAAGGATGGATATCTTTGCGCATTAGGCTGTCTTACCAGAGGTCTTCTAGGTCTGTTTCTTCCATTCCTTGGTTGGAAGTTTCTTTTTTCAGATCCAAAGCTTTCATCTTTCTCATATCTAAGACCATGCTTGTCATTAGCCTTTTTCTAACCTTTAAGCAGTGCTTCAAGTTTAGCTGAGCTTATCTTGAACTTCTCCTTGTATTCATTTGCAACTTCTAGGTCATGTCTGAGAGTGACAATTTGCCTCTAAAGTTCTCTCTCATTGTTTCTACTTTCTTGTAAACTAGACTTTAGAAGGCTAGCTATTTCGTCTAACCTACAACATTCTTCAGTTTTCTTCCTAGCTTCAATTTCCTTGGTTAGCCTCATCACCCTAGATTCCATCTCATGTTTTAATACAATAACTTCTTTAGTTAACTTCTCACATTCTTTTGTCTTTTCTTTCACGGCCTTATCCTTGTTATTGTCTTCATAATGATTTCCCAGTTGAAGAGGTTGCTCCTTCCTCTTTTCATTGGAGTTGCTCAATTTTTCTTTTAAAATTTCAATGAAGTCTTCATATTTTTAAGATTTTGTTGCAACTCACTGACTTCTGCTCTGGACTACTCAAGATCTTCTAAAGCGAGATTAAGTTGTCCTTGAAGGTTGTATTCATCCATTTTTCTGTCTTCCTAGAGCTTCCTCAAGCTGTTAAACTTTTTCAAAGGAACCTTTCTCTGATACCAATTGTTGGAATTGGTCCAGACAACTAAGAGGGGGGGTGAATCAATTGTCACACAATTTAAACTTTTATGCCTTTAATCTTATTTTACAACTTCTAATCAAATTAATGATATAAACATTAAAGCATGAATCAATGACACATGAGTAGAAATATAAACAACACACTTGACACCAAGATTTTTGATGTGGAAACCCAGTTAAGGGAAAAACCACGATGGGGGTTAACCCACAAAGATTATACTCTGTTAAAAGTATTACAAATGGAATGCACATGCATTTAGGCTCACTGCCCAGAGTTCACTACTCAAAAAGAAGGTTCACTGCCTACAGAAACAAGATTACAATAAATTTGAACTAATAATTAGCATCTATTAATGCAGGGATTCAGTTCCGGTTAAGCACAAAATACTGACTTGATACACTTCATCTGCACTTCTGCTCTGTTTACTGTTCTGCTAACATCTGAACCTTAGATCTCTGCCCTTTTCGCACTTATTCCAAATTCCCATCACTCCCCCTTTACAAATCATTCAAATTCATCAGCTATATATATCCGCATCCAGATCTTCAACCACTTTTCAGTCGGCTTCAAGAACACTTAGAACTTTATTGAAAATTCTGCTCTGTCGACTAAATCCATGTACACTTGTAACGCGGACCAAAACTTGTACTCACAAATCATTAATAAGGTCAGCTACTATCACTGATCAACACAACTTGTCCAACCAACAACTTCCATACATCTGGAACCAAGATCAATTACAAGGTCGACCTGTTCTTCTTCTGTCAAACTGTTAACCTGATACTCAGATGCTAATAACTATTGAATCCTTCATCATCGGAGGCCAAAACTTTGGATTTAGATTATCCTGACAATGCTTATGACTCCCTCATATCCACAACAAACTCTGATCTACCTTTGGGGAGATCTAGACCAAGATACCGGACCCTATCACACACTCTATTCTTGACTTTCCAGACTTAGACAAATCTTCAATCTGATTTCTGGTATGGGCAAATTATGCAATGCGGATGTGAAGTAGAGACTTAGTTGCCATCAATGACAACACTTGTCATGCCTAGCAGTGTCTCTTGCCAACAGTATGACCAAAGAATGTGTGCATTGCTCACTAAAAATTTGATACGGCTAGCTAGAGGATCATTGCTACTTTTGTTGGGTCAACCAAAATGTCAACTTTACAAATAAAACACAAAGACATGTTGCCAATGGTGCCATAAAGGTGCATTTATTTAGATTGAGTCTCATGCTTAATTGACAACATCAATCAAACATGACACACAATGCATCCAAGTGGTTGATCACTATTGGTGGGACACTAGTGGTACTATATAAATAGCATTATAATTCCATTTATATAATATTCTCCTATGTTGTAGACCCATTATATGAAGCATAAAGCCATACAAAGGTATACTGGTAGTTGCTAAAGTTCCTATACCATTCATTTATGAGTTTATCCATACATTCAAAGCTAGCTTCAAATCCCAATAACCAAACCAAAACAAGTGCCTATATCCAAAAGTAGTAATAATTATCCATAACTGATGGTAGTCCTAATATCAGTACCCAATGTTGGCATCAAGTGCTAATAGCTATAAGTTGTCACAAGTGCTCATAACTAATATCAAGTGCTTGTAACTGATAGTGAAAGTAGGCTTCAAGTTCAATGACACATCATAGTCCATCCTCAACTAACATAAGACAATTAAAAAGGAACATGTTTGCACTATTAACCAACCTATGCGATTCTAATCATGAGGAAGACAATCAGGGAACATTAAACAATTCAAGGATATAGGAGCATGGAGGGGAATTCACAACATTTTTCTTACTAAGGCACATATAGTTATACAACAAAAACAACTCCATGCTCCAAGTAACGCAAATATAATTACTTACACATACACAACTATCACAAGAGGGTGCACATACATGGATCATTCATTTATTTCACATTACTACAATTATTATTTAATCCTTCCTATTGCACTACGATTCAACTCTTACTTTATGTTACACTTAAATTTTCTAACTTGTTAACACCACATTAATTTTATTTCTTTTGAAAACCATGTAATGAAGTGATTGTTTTGCACATTCTAACCTAGTTTTATTCCTTCCATTACATAACTGAGTTCATTTTCCTTTTCATAATATGCTCTTGCCATTACTTACTTTTGGGAACAAATAGCAAGTAATTTTAACTCTAAGATGCATTACTAAGTATTTATAATTGAACATCGACATAATATGATTGATAAACAAAACTATATACATTGAATGAAAATCATACAAAATGTAACATTTGACACTTTTCTACATATTTTATTATTTTTTAGCATATAAAGGTATCAAAAATTTATAGCTTACAATAATTTTCTACATTTAAGATCCCTTATTATTCTTAGAAACACAAGAAAAACACATAAAGAAATATGATAACATAAGTAAGATCCATATTTTATTACACAATGACCATCCACAAGAAATTTCTACACTTAGGTACTAGTAAATAATGAGTCAAATCAAAATTTTGATCTATTATTAAACATCTTTTAATTGTCTCTCACTGCTTGCATTCTATCCATGTTTAATCATGAGCTCACATAGTTTCCAACATATTCATCATTCAAGGTCATTTCTATCTTTTTCTATGCACTTCCATAGTCTACCAGGACAACATCTACTCAAGTGATAAGAGTTCACTCAATTGTATATATTTATTACTCTTTAGACAAGTAAGAAAACATCTAGTTCATTTAAATTTAGGTCTCAAATAGTCATAGTTTTAAAGAAAATTAAGAATCACTAAAAGGCTTGCTATCTAAGAAAATACACTAACCACACTATAGGGTCAACTAAGCGGAACACATTTTTAAGAGGTCACAAGGAGAAACTACATGAAATCTCAATGGTAAAATTTGGTAGAAGAAAAAGACAGATCAAGTTTTTAAGACAAGGTGCAAAGTTTTAAACACATGAATGATTAGGTCAAGAAATTTAAAGTAGGGTGGTTTCTTGTCAACAAGGTCATCTCAACTATATCTTTTAAAGCATGATCTTCTTTAAATAAATCTATATCAAAAGGGTATGTGCTAAAATGCATTGTGTTTTTCAATAAAATAAAACCAAACTCTAGTTAGTATCTTCTACGTCTTAATGAACTAATTATCATATTCTCAAAATCTAAAATATCTAAATATGTTAGCGTATTAGATTCTCCACGAACAATATAGACTTATGAAACAAACATTTAACTCATTTCAATAATTGTGATTAAATGAACATATAAAAAAAGTTTGTTCACACAATACTCATTAGCTACACTAATATTTCATTAAGCACTCATATTTCTTTCATTATCACATTTTATCTTCCTAGTGTTCTTCTAGACATATTAAATGATGCAAGACAAGTAAACTAGTAGCGACCATTCATTGATACACAAAAAGTTAAATTTAACTTCCACTACAAATAATTTCAATCATTAAATCTACTTATAGGTGACATATAGGGTGGTATTAAAATCTAATCAAAATCCAGTCTTAACAATAAGAAATGCATAATGAATGAGTAATTACTTGAATGCAATCAACAAACAAAACTATTACATGCTCCCAAAATAACATGCACAACAAGACCCAAATAACTCCTAGAAAACCTAGCTCTAATACCAAATGTCATTCCTAAACTTACACATGAACATAAACACATATACATACTAACACAATATTTTTTTAATTAAACAACACAATTTCACAAGTGTGTCACACTACACATGGTAGTACAACACACGCATTCAATGTCATTGCACATGTAACACAACGGAAAAAATGTAGCATTATGTGAGGGTAGATAATACAAAGCTAGTGGGTGATGCGAAACCCATTTTGTTCACCCTACTAAGATGATGGAAATCAAATTAGAGTGTGGCACTACTTCTTGTGACACCTCAAGAGTGAACCTTTGTGAGGTATGCCCCCTTTTAGTTCCTAGATGAAGGTGGTTTAATCATGCCTCCATGAAGTGACCTAGAGCAACTCATCAAATTAAATTCTTAATCAAGATAAAACTATTATAAGAATACATGTGAATAATCAATTAAGCAAACACACATTCATCCCAATATCACCAAAGTTAGATCGAAAGGAAAATACAACACATTTAGAATTACTAATTTAATATTATCAATAAAATACAAATTAATCTGGCTAGTTATAAAAGAATTTCAACCACAAACTAAACGTTTTTTTAAATTGATATTTAATGACTCAAATGAATTTAAAACCATATGTTAATTAAATTTTGATTAGATTTAAATGACAAATGTAATATTCCAATTTAATTTACTATATTTCACTATAGAAAAGTGTTACTAGCAACAACGTAGAAGATACTAATTATACTACATTTATACTTAATGTAAACACATAAAATTGACCACATCCTAATGATACATCTAACATCACAATCCTAATACCATTTTTGACACTTTCAACACCACCTGAAGCCCATCTAAACCACATTTAGCTTAACTTTAATTAATTAGATAAATTGTATTTATTTAGTTAACTAAGATTAGCCTTCTAGTATTCCCTCCATAATCGAATTAATCAAAAAAATTATATTTATTTAATTAAACTAGCTTATTATATGGACCTCTCCACTAATTAATTAAATAATCTTATTATTTGATTAATTAGTCTAATTCCCACTAATAAAATAAATAAAATCTTAAATTATGTCCAATCCATAATTAATTAAATAAATAAAATTAAAAAGTCACATGGCTTTCTTTTGTTGGCAGCTGTATTTCTATTGTTTGGCACTGTACAATGTTGATTCTATCTTCAGTGCCAGTTGCTCAGTGTAGTCATTGATGGTGTGATTCTATTTGTTGGAACTCCTTAGTTTTAGACTGCTAAGGTGTGGATACAGGGTTTTTCAAAGGAAAATAAGTTGAGGGCCTTCCAACTCAGTCAAACAATTTCACAGCATCATAATTTGTGTTTCATGAGTTCTTTCATCAACAAGATTCCTCAGAAGGATGGATTTAGTGTTGGCTGCCTTGTGGCCTTTTGGTTGGACAACTTTCTTATGTACATAATTCTTTTGTTATTTGGTGCCTTGTTATATGTTCAAGCTAGTTGGGCCTATTATGGAATGTCTACCTTATTATCAAGTTGTCTTGGTTTTCTTGGAAAAGTTCACTTTTAGGCCTTGGTTGTAGGCAATTTGTTCTATTGCTTTTGTTGTGTAGGGGAGTGTGGTCTTCTAACAGTGGTTCCAACTTCTCTCAGCCTGATGATTCTGTCTCTTACCTACTAGTTGCATGTCATGTTGACAGGGTGTGGTCGAGCTTTGTTGTGTATAGTTTGTATTATTGCTGAGTATGTCTTCTGTGTATTCTTGGTTATGGTGTTGTCTTTAACAGTTCACTTGTGGACTATTTTTTGCATTGTAATTTATTTGCATTTCTTCAATATATATATATTAAAAAAAACTAAATAAAATAAAAGTCAAACAATTAATAAATCTCCATCGTCCATTTCCCTATCACATCTTTTAATTCTAACCATTAATATAATAAAGCCATAAAAGTGCCTTAATTCTTCTCATTCAATCCTAGCCATCCAATCTAATTAAATCTCAACCATCCATCCTATCAATCACACATCTATAAATCAATCCTTATCCTTAACCATTTCAAGAGAGGAGAATTTGAAGGTACATGTTGGAATCTTGAATGACTCCTTCAACAACCACATCAATTTCATTCAAAAACACATCTCCATCAGCAAAGAAGTACCAAATTTCTTGCAAAAGGTTATGTGCTTCACACAGGTCTTAATTTTTATTTATTTATTGAAAATATCATTTTGAGAACTTTCCAAAAAGTGGCTACATTAAAGATTTAGACCAATATTAAAGGAGGTATGATGATTTGAAGTTGACCTTGCAATGTTGTTTTTAAAATTTTTTACACAACTTTAAAAAATCATATCTTGCAATCTAGGTGAGCAAATTACATTATGTTTTTTTACAAATGGATAGAAATATTTAATTATTATTTTTAACTAAAAGAGGGGTAACTCCACTAAGTGATCCAACTTTTGAGACAAATCCATGGGTAATTAACCCCAATCCACAATGTTTGTAACATCCACATTCTAAAAACACAATAATAATGAGAGCTTACCATGGAATAAATTCAACAATGTAAAAATGAGAGAATTTTTTTCTTTTATTTATCATAAAATTAAGTAACAACAATTTGCAAGATTCTCTTACATAATACAAATATGGCATATTGTCTTTTTCAATTACAATATGTGCAAAAGTAAATCAATTTCATAAACAAATTTGGAGTGATTACTGCTTCTGAATATTTGACATCTTTATCACAAGCCTTGGCATGTTTTCTGCTAGAGAGAGAGAGTATCTTCCCAGTGTTTTACCTCCATCCACTGACTGGCAGTCTCCCACACATCTTTCACATAGGAAGTGGCCCTACCCTTCACGAGGTATATAGACCAAAGGTGACCAGTGGTAATTTGCCTTCCGAGTACATAGTGTTGTATCCTACATAACTCTATCAACCATACAACCCTAGATACCCTCTAGCTAAGTATGATTTTCTGATAGGTTATGCAATCCAGATACAGTGAATCGACAATGCATGCATAAAACGAATGCATTACTTTGGCCAAAGATTCAATATGAATAGACGTTCGCAATGACTGTAGTTGTAATGTTCACCCACCCCAACTTGACTTGGATACTATCATATTCCTACAGTTTGACTTGGTCAACTATGTTTAACTATATAGTCCTGACACTTCAATATTTTAGTCTTCTCAACTTAGACAAGTTTATGAACACTATCAATGTTCCATAGGTCTTATGGATTAACTCTTTATACGAGGATACTCATTTCATCTTTACAAAACCCAAGATCCCAAAACTTAATGACACAACTTTAAGTCAATTTATAAACAATCTAATAGGTTATCAAACCAATGATAAATGTTATCGATAAGGTCACGTCATCCTTCCAATAAGTAAATAAAATGAACATTATTATTTAGGGTACTCGACCTTCTTTGTCAACTCATAAAGAAATAGCTAACATAAGTTGTAACCTAAAAGGGTACATTTAATAACTTAACCCTACTGGGTCAATCTAGCGTTTGCTTATCCTTTTCCATGATAATGGAATATTGAACAATCAATTCTAGAAAGAATAGTGTTTAAGTAAACATTTTTCCTTTAGTCTTCTTTCGACTTAAAGGTCGTTTCAAACTTCCAAACAAGTCTACTTTAAAATATAAGAGAATACCTTGATAACATTAATGCCAAACGATTCAACTCCAAATCTAAGTTTCTCCCAAGTTTAGTTTAACTGGTTGATAGTCTAATCCTGTTTGCTATCCATTTGAAATCATGTTAAAGTTCTTCTCTTTTTGCATATTAAATTATATAGAGCCATAAATAAACAAGTGTTTTCATCTAAGTTGAAGTAGGGAAATCCACTCACTTTGGACATCCCTAGAGAAAAGTATTCCCTTAATGATATTAATAACCATTTAAAACTAAAATTTTTCAAAGACCATGAGAATACTATTTTTGAGACATATTAAGACTTGCAAATTCTTCTCTGTCAAGTAAAAATAAACATTCATAGTTAGAATACTTGCCCCTTCATTGTTGATCTATTTAGTGATTACGAAGGTTTAGAATACAAAATTACCCTATTGGGTCAAGTCTAGGTTTTGTTCTCCCTATTCCACCATAATGGAAAAAATAAACCTATAACTACATAAAGTAATAAATAAATAAGGAAAAGGGTCAACCTCTGGGTCTATGAGATCATTCCCAAGTTTCTCAAACCTTGACAGGTTCCAAAAATGAGTACTCCTTAGTTATAGCTAAACTTAAAGGTTCTCAACTAGTTTAAACTTTGACTAACTTTGAATTGATATCAAATAATATAATAAGACTAGCTTATGATACAATCATCCTATGGTTAGTGCCTGAGTTGTTTTTCACATAAAAAACATATATATCCAAAGTAGCCATGAACACAATATTAATATCAGTGCCTTTTTGCACAACTCAAACCTAAAATTATATTAGCTATCACATATTACTCACAACATAATTTTACTAATCAATAGGATGACTTTATCATAGAATGAGTATAATAATCTCGTACTTACTAGTTCATACCTATTCACTTTTCAAGCACCCTAAAATTGGTATGAATCTATAGCAATTATATTTGATCAAAAAAAGGTCTTCAATAGGTTAACTAGATCTTATGAATTCAATATATATATAGAATCCTATACATGCATAAATCTGTTATGATTACACTGTTCCAAGTAGAGGTTTGCGATGAGAATGGAGACATTTTCAAATCTTATTTAGGACGTCTTTGATTGTATACACAATCAGACATAAGATATGTTTACTCTTGACTTAACCAAAAATATGACTATTACTACATTGAAATTCCATATTCAGAACTAACATAACATTTCAAACTTAAATCTTTGGCATTTTCATTGATCAAAGACGTCGGCCTTACAAGATAAGAGCATCTATTCATAGTTCGAATGCAACTAGAATATAAAGCAAGTACCAATACTATGCAAAACAACGAATAAGGGGAAAGAACCTGGTTTTAGTCAACTTCAAATGATTCAATGATAGATTAAGCTTGTCCACTGTGAGATCTACTCGTTGCCATCAACTAGAATTCTTTTTCTTAACCCATTGCAATACTCCCCCTCAATTCTACTAAAATAATAATATTTATAATAAAAAACTGTTGCCAACTCCAACGACCACTATGCTCAATCATTAATATCCTCCTGTAAAATAGAAATTGACCTCCTTAAGGCCGCAAAATAATCCACTATCTACCCATAGCTCGAGCCTACAATTGGGAGGTGTACATGGTTTTAGAACACCACTCACTGCTATAATGAACTTTTCTTCAAACAGAACTACCGAAAACATAAGTCGATCCCCCGCGTCTCATAGTCATAAGACTCCACTATGTTATAGTTGAAATAGATTCCTTTTTAATCGTTGAAATTCCACTTAAAGAGTTTATGAAGGTCGAGCCATGCCCATCGTGGGGAAATTATGTGAGGATGCAAACCACCCTCACACCACAAAGTCTGACGCTATAATGAATTCGACTCTTAGTCATTAAATCAACTAAAAGTTTACTGAAACAATTCATCTAAATTGAGAGGACTCTAATAACCTCTGCCTACAGCCACTCTTAATTATAAGCCAAAGATATCGTGGCATAATAATTACCACTAGCTCCCATCATGTTTCCTTTAGAGAATAATGACACTAAGGAGGATAATTACAAAGATGACAACAACCTTATTAGAAAAAGTGGTTACTCACTTATACCTCAAATAACCCCTACTAATAAAATAATCAACATAAAAATAACAATAATAGTCCTTGACCATATTTAAGCTTTGATCAAAATATGATAATAATAATAAGTTGAAAGACTTACAAAAAATGCGAAAGGGTCGAGTTTGTCTCCCCTTCACAGACTCTCATTAAATCACATCAGCTTGACTTGCTAATCTATCGTCATATGACGTTTACTGTCAATAATTTAACCTTCTATGAATTGACGATGCTAACACAACAATTTTGCAACAATGTTGACGTAAGATTATGTTAGTCATAAATAGACAACTTTCTACTCAAAAGAGGTCATTTTCTTTTATGAATGACAATGTCGACACACACAACTAGCCTAGAAAAGAATCAAAAGATATCGACTACTTGTCGAATAGATCCAAGAGTTATACTGACAAAACATGACTCACTTCAATCAATATCGATTCACGATTTGTTAAACACTTATACTCGGTTGGCAAATGAACACTCGTAAACTAAGGTCTATATTCCTCTCCTTGAAAGATACTCTCTCTCTTTTCTCTGAGAGTCATCCGCAATCTGCAATCCTATATAAAACTTGAAATTAACAGATTATGATCAATGCATCATTATTCAAATGAGAAACCAAATTCTCATAATGCAAATTATTAAATTGATATAACATATGCATATCCATAATTTCATAAATGGAATTCAATAGAATTTATGTTTTTCCTTGATATTAATCTAAACATCAAATATTTATCCCATTGATTCACTTTTATCCATGTAAAAGTAAAAAGTAAAAAGTAAAAATAAGCCAAAATAAGGGATGTAACAATGTTCCAATTTTGCATGTGATCAGAGGCCCATTTGGCCAAATAATCCACCACTCTATTCCATTCTCTAGGAATATGATTGAAAGTAACAGAATCCAAAGAAGCACATAGATTAAGAATCTATTTAACAACCAAAGCTAAATGCCAACTAACATCTGCTACATGCTGCCTATTCAACAAATTTACCACCACCTAGGAATTAGAATCACAAATGATCCTTCTCCACCTAAGATGATAGTTATGCTCCATAGCATATAAGATGGGAAGAGCCTCCATCAAATTGTTAGTATGGAGACCCTTATAAACAGAAAAGATAAATTGAACAAACCCAGAACTATCCCGCCCAACTCCACCAATACCAGCATTACCAAGGTTTCCCTGAGAAGAACCATCCGTGTTGAGTTTCAAAACTCCCTAAGGAGGAGGAGTCTAACGCCCCTCCCTATTTATCTTTCGAAGAGGGTGTTGACATCTATTTCTCTTGACCTATCCTTGTTGAGGAGGAAGATGAAGACAATTGCAACAAACAACATCTCAAGGATCCACTATTTCTGCCAAATCACAATTTTTTGAAATAGTTTCTTCCAAATAATGAAGAATTTTCCACCACAAGAGATGGGCCACCAACATCACATCTTGAAAAATCCTATGATTCCTCTCCAACCAGATATGCTAGATAATAAAAGAAGGGCCAAGATCCCAAGTAACTTGATGAAATGAGGTTTTAACAGGGGCCTTGCCCCAACAATCAAAAAACTCAGCCAAAGAGGAGACATGCCAACAGGCCTGGTTCCACACACCCCACCAAAAATGCCAAATCTCCCAAGAGAAGGAACATTGGAAAAAGAGATGAGAAACACTTTCTTCACTATTACGGCACAAAACACACATCGAGGGGGTCTGAAAACTGCGCTTACACAAATTATCCCAAGTAAGACACTGATTTTGAACCACCAACCACATGAACAAGTTACACTTGGGCCATGAAAAATTGTGCCAAACTTATTTCCACCAAGGAACCTCAGTGTCTCCAAACATCTGCCTAACAAGTTGCACATAGCTTGTTGAAACATAGTACTTCCCTGACAAATCACTGCCAACCCAAGCCAAAACATCATGCCCCACCAAATTATTGCATTCACGAGAAGCAAGAATCTGAGCTAGCTCTCGCCTATCCTCCTCAAACCCTCTTGGCGGCCATTTAGAAGAGTGCTTCCATCGAAAACTAATAGCCAACCCATAATTCTGTGCAACCTTATAAAGTTCAACTGTGTCCTAGCTTGCAACAATAAAAATATCATAAAGGGACTAGAGTTGAGGATAAGTAGAAAGGATAGAAGGGTGACCATCCCAAGAATCTAGCTAAAAAAGAGCCTGTGACCCCGAATGACAGATCCAAAATAGCCCATTCTTAACCAAATTAGCCTCCATTTTTAGAGTATGCCAGCTCATAGAACCCCTTCGCTCCAAAGGAAAGCGAGGAACATCAAAAGTATTAACATCTTTAAGATACTTATGGGTGAGAATACAAGCCCATAGTTGATGCTGACTAGTACACTAGTGCCAATATAACTTAGCTGCAAGAACTTGCCCATTCAAAATAGTAGAACGTAACCCAAGACCTCCCTTTTTCTTTGGTCTGCACATAGTTTCCTACTTAACAAGGCTCCACTTAGCAGTCGACTAGTTACCACTCCAAAGAAATTGTCGTGAGAGAGAATTCCCTAAGGAAATACATAGGAGCTGCCTGAATAAAACAACTGTAAATAGGGAGAGCCTGGATAACATACTTAAGAAGAGTCACTCTAGCAGCAGTAGATAACCAACGATGAGTCCAATGAGTGACCTTCCTACACAAATTAACAAGCAAAATCTGCCAGGAAGACCTGGGTTGTCTACTAACAACAAGAGGAATACCCAGGTAGACAAAGGGAAGAGACCCAATCTAAAACCTCAAAATATTCGCATTCCACCTTTGAATAGCCTAAGGAGAATTAAAAAAGAAAATAGAAGACTTATGCTCATTGAATTTATGACTTGAAGCAGCAAGGTAGGTATCCAACGCCTGCCTAAATGATTTAGATTCCCAAAGACGAGTCATCCCCGTAAGAGAAGTGTCATCCACAAATTGGAGATGAGAAAGATTTGGCAAACTATTGCCCCACTGCCAACCATGAATCAAGCCTTGAGAAACTTGAAACTTAATAAATCGGCCCAACTGCTCAGCCATAATAATAAATAGATAAGGAGAAAGAGGATCCCCTTGGCGGAGGCCCCTTGTAGCTCCAAAAATCTTAGAAGGTTCTCCATTCACAATAACTGAGAAAGATGAAGAAGTAACACAACTCATAATCCAACTCACCCAGTCTGGACTAAAACCAAAGGTTAAAAGAATCTTATGAGGAAAACGCCACTTAACTCTATCATAAGCTTTGGCCATGTCCAACTTGATGAACATAGATTTTTCCTTAAAAGTCACCATAGAGTGAATGACTTCATAAGCCACCACCACCCCATCCAGAATTTGTCTACCAGCCACAAATCCCCCTTGCTCCTCAGAGATGACAATAGGAAGAAAAGTTTAATTGAGCCTCTTTGCAATTAGTTTAGTAATAATCTTGTACACCACATTACAAAGAGAAATAGGTCTAGAGAATTCAAGCTTATCAGCACCTTCCTTTTTAGGAATGAGAACTGAGAAAGTAGAATTCAAGGCTCCAAGCATTTGTTTACTACGAAGAGATTCCCGAACAACCTCCAACAAATCTAGATTAATAATATCCCAAAATTCCTAGAAAAATTCAAATGGGAAACCATCTGGGCCTGGAGCTTTACCTTTGTTCATCCCAAACACAACCTCTTCCAATTCAGGCATAGAAATCAGATGAATGAGAGAATCATTCATCTCATTGGTGATCAAAGAGGGAATGCAATCAAGGATCAAATTCTCCTCATCTTCAGCTGGAGGTGAATCTTCAACGAATAGAGCGGAGTAAAACTGACGAGCCTCTCTAGACAAAGCTTGCAGATAAGATATCTGAAGACCCTTAGAGTTAACTAGAGAGGAAATATAACTCCTATTACAACGAGCCTACACAAAATGATGGAAGAAAGCAATATTCTTGTCCCCTTCCTGAAGCCACTTAATCCGAGCCTTCTGTTTCTAAAAAATCTCCTCACGAAGCTCCCCACTCCTCTGCATCTCTCACAGCCTGGGATTCATCTTTTCCAAGAGCATCTAAGAATCTAGAGTCCCGAATTTGGTGGGTAATCACATCAAGGCATGCGTAAGCTTCCCTTTTCTTGGCCTGAAGGTTGCCAAAACATAACCTATTCCATCTCTTAAGGTGATATTTAACATATTGAAGCTTCTTAACAAAAGAGTACATAGTTGTACCATAAGCAAGGCCTCCATCTCTCCACCACTAGGCTACGAGATCATGCAAGGAAGAGTCTCAAAGCCACATAAACTAAAATTTAAAGCAAGATTCTTTGGAACAGTAAAAAAAAAGCTAAAAACTTAATTGGCCAATGTTCAGAACCCCTCCAGTCAAGAATCTTAGAACAAGTAACCAAGCTGCCCCCCACCCAAAAACTAGAGACAAGAAATCTATCCAACCGTTCAGAGATCGCATCTTGCCCACTTTGTCTATTATTCCATGTGAAAATCCCATTAGAAGGCTTAACATCAACTAAAGCAAGAGAATCCACATTTACCTGAAAAAGATCAGAACCAAGACCAAGCCGAGGAAGCCCCCCTCTTTTCTCCTCGAAACTCAACACAGAATTAAAATCACTAGCTAAGACCTAAGGAAGATAAGGAGCAAATGATCGGACATACCTTATATGAGCCCAAAGCTGAATTTTACCATGAATATCAATTGGAGCATAAACATTAGTGACCAAAATAGTCTCACCAGTTTCCAAAGCGGAAGCAACCATGGAAATAGAAGAATGGCTAGAAATCCACCAAAGAGGAACAATCTTTCGTGGATCCCAAAAAAGTGCCAAACCTCCAGAATTTCCCTGAGAACCAATACACTAACACTGACTAATAAACTAGATATGAGAAGCACACTGAAGCACACAAAAGATGTCTGGAGAATGAACTACAATCAAATCATGAATAACCTTTTGACGGGAGGTGCTATTCAACCCCCTTACATTCCATGAGAGAATAATCATGGAGGAGATTGGGAAAAGTGAACATCAATGGGTTTAATAGACCCAAATTCCACCAACAAATCCCTAGTAAATTTAATCTTCTCTAGATCCTTCTTATGGCCAACTTTAGAGGACTTCTCAAACAAACCTTTCTTAAGGGGGCGTTGATGCACGCCTAGAGCCTGAGAAGACCCCCTTCCTTTACCTAAAGTCAAAACCTCCTTAGCCAAATCTACCAAAACAATATCATCCTACAAACCTGCAAAGTCACCAGAATTTCCCAAATCAAGGCCCTGCGGGGATTGAGAACTTTGAACAGCCCCCTGCTCATGCACCTCAGTCATATCCTTAATGCCAGTCACCTGCTCCTACACCATATCTATACCCATAATAGTGGCCCCAAAAGAAACCTCCACAGGAAACCCCTCCTCCACGGCCAACAAATCCAAAACCTCAAAATGGTTGAAACCCTCTTCACTCTGCCTATCCTTATAGGACCGTTTCTGACCTCTCCCTTTAGCCTACAACTTAACAAGCATAAAACCATGCTTATCAGGCCCACCATCTTTCATAGGAGCATTATCTTTATCCCCCTTATCCACCATTTGAGTCGAGGAAGGAGGAGAGGAAACCCCAACATATTTATTTACCCTAGGACATTGGCGCTGCAGGTGTCCATACTCATGATAGACCCGACATCAAAAAGGAAGGGACTCAAAATCTAATTGCTGAACCCAAGAAGTAGAGACAAGATAGATTTCTAAAGAATTCGACAACGGGTTACTTAGATCAATCTCAACACAAATAGGAGCATAAGAAAATACCTTTTTATCGAGAGTATGTTGAGCAATGGCAGCCGGCTTCCCCAACAAAGCTGCAATCTGTTGCAAAATATCCTCCCTCAAAAACTCCAAAGGAAGCCGTGGTAGGCGGACCCAGACAGGAACCCTTGAGGGCAATTCTTCTGCAGAATTAAATCCCACATGCTAGGGATTGATGAATAGGCCTACATGAATCTATTTGTACTATCTATTTTGCTGTTTAATTTTTATTTCTAATTCTCTTTGAGTGCAACCATTTTCGTATTCTAAGATCAAAACAATCAAATTATTAACACTTGTTTACAGGTTCATGAATCAAAATATTTATAATATTTTCAATAATTTTTTTACAATATTTTAAATCAATTCATGCATATAAGTATATATATATAATATATATACATACACATTATATATTAAATCTATTTTTGAAAACACTTAAAAACATAGATGCATATATATAATTTTTTTATATCTAAGACAATATTTCAAATGAATTATATTTTATTTCCTTTAATAATGAATGTATCTGCAACAACTAAATCTCTTTGTTCTCTACAAGATTACATTTCTATTTTTCAATGCACTTGCAATTATTATTGAACAAAAGAAAACCTTCGAAATGCAATGCATTTTCTTTTTATAATGATTTATACAATATCTATTTTCTATTCAATATACATATAAGTAGGTCTCACATTTCACAACTCTCACATGCATAAGGAAAATAATAAATCTATTTTTAAAATAAATTTAGATTGCCAATATACATAACTATAGAAATAATCACATTGTAATGCCCCGCTATGCAACCCTAGAGATAAGTTCAACTAAAGCAATAAAAAGGTGGATTTTTTTTAATAAAGAAATATCAATAATAAAATCTAACATAATCTAATTGCATCAAGTTAAACTAACATCTCTAGGGATTACATAGCTGCATTATAGAAATCATGCAAAATCAACAATCATACATAGCTTATTCAAATAAATCAAAAGAGTCAACTAACAACTTTTATTACATCATCCTTACAAGTTCAAAAAGTATATCCTGCAAGAGTAATTCCATAATTTCAATGATACAAAAGCTCTTTCCTGAATACATCAATTTATAAAATGATCTCCACCAATACACAAATCTAGATGCAAGTAGTACAAATCTCTACCCTCAGAAACAAGTGCAAAATTGGAAACATGAGAGATACATCCTCTTCACACACGAGCCTCGACGCCAAAGAACCAATGGAATAAAGCACAACCACCCAACCATGTGGAACCTTGAGGTCCACCCCTCGTGCTAGGAGATAACAATGAGGTCCCATAATATCAACAGTCAAGATGGCAATTACAACAGGTAACACAGTCAAAATAAATATCACAAGACTCAACAATGCTCCCAAAGGCAACATGAACAATGAGGAAGAACACAAGAGGGAAAAACTAGACTGTAGTAGGATGGAGTGTCATTGCATGGTCCTACATGGGTTACCCTGATAGTCACTCACTAGACGCTAGCCCCCATCTATGGTTACCCTAACAGTCTCTCACTAGACGTTGGACCCATCGGGTGACACATGCAGAATCAACCTTCCTTTTTGTGAAGACAAGGAAGTTGATCTTGCCAACTAGGCCTTGTCATCCCATCCTTAGTCTAAACTAGCACTGAAGGCATGGGTGAGGAATCTAATTATCTAGTTTATTGTGAATGACTAACCACCTTCCTAGATTTATTATTAGGTTATCACTTGTTATTCACTTCCCATGGGTTGCCCTAACGGCCACTTTGGGCGCCGGCCCCACATTGAAAGCCACTCCCCTACCTGCATCTAGTTAACCCTACCGACCAGACAAAATCATCAATTTGACAAGTATACAATATCAATGCAAGGTATCTCTCCCCTTGCAACAATACAATCCATCGACTCAAATAACGATGCTTGAATCACTTTTCCCACAATACCGGGACTCCATACAACATAGGTGGTATCAAAACATTACATAGCATCAAAAATTACCCTAGGCCTTTGAATCAAACACCAAAAAGGTAAAACAAGTGCAAAAGTACAACTCAATTCTAAATCAATCCTACTTACTCCTATAAGCTTGTATTTTCAAAAATAAGAACTACTGAAAGAGTTTACAATATCTAATATTTGAAAAGCCACCCAAGTTCAACATACAAAAAGAAAAGACACTCTTTAACATGATTCAAATAACTTTACAATTCAATGTTTAATATCACAAATTATATTAATTTAAAACATTAAAGTTATAAGTCTCCATACTAATCCTTTCTCAACAAAATTACAATTTTATTATAACAAATATGCTCTTACTATGAACTTAATTAAATGCTAATGTCTAGATTTTACTACGTTCAAAAGAGGTAACTTTCATAAGTATAATATTTATAATGAAGGTTAAAAGACATTAACTACATCCTCTACGCATTACATTATATAATCATTTCTAACTACACTATTTCCAATTAAGTAATACTTTAATAATATTATATTAACCATATATAACCATTTCAATAATAGAAATATAACCATTTATATTATTTTAACTACACACTAAGTTATGAAGTTTTACAAACTACTATACTTCCAAACTAAAAGTTTAATATATTAATAAAGACATCGTCTATATTCAAATATGAAAATTTGACTATTTCTAATAAGTAAATAAGTTACTAGAAGGAATAAAATCAATGCAATATATATAGACAAGAGTTTAAAATAGAAATTATCTATTATGAAACCGAAACTTTGATGGGAAGTTACTATTAATTAGGAACCTTCTATATTCACCATCATGCAGAGCTCAACTTATAAAAAATGAAATACAGATTTGATGGAAATGTTTATGAGTGATCAATCAAATTTCACTTATAGCTTGCCTCAAAGAGGCTGTGTGATTGTAGAAAAGAAGAAAATTAATTTATAAGGCTTCTGGTTGCACCTTGCTGAAAAATGTGATATCAGTGGTCGGCAAAGATGAAGCATTGGCTGGATGACTCCATTCTAGATTGCATCTAAATTGATTTATATAGAGTTAGTGTCCAGGTAAACATGACCAGGCACCATGTAACGACACCCATCAAGAGGAATCTAGATGCTATAAGGATTTCATCGGTAGATAACTTTATTGCAGATCGCTCCACAACATTAAAATGGTAATGTTTAGATTATAATTGTCTTTGCTAGGACATCACAAAAATGAGACTGCAGCACAAGAATATGATAGGAGTAAACAATTAAAACCTCAGGATATAATTAAGGTTGCAATCATAATTTGAAACCGTGGTTTGTTAATTTAAGTTAGATCGCCTTATTGGGACTAATTAGCATTGTACGCTTGCACAAAATGCTATCATTCATATGATGCCAGAAGGCATATCACGCGATCCCTAAAAGATAACTCAAAGTTAAATGGTGCCGAATGGAAAAATCAATGATTGTATATTGCTTGCAGGTTGCCACGACTAGGAGATTCAACTTGTGAGACTAGTGATTGAAGGAGAAAATCGATTTGTCTAACTCAAAATTAGTGCGGCTTCAAACATATGAACATGCAGATATAAGAGTAGGAATTAGACTTTGAGACAACCAACGTAATCTTCTTTTAGAGAGGGGAAACAAGCGCTAGTATTAAACATCTCATGTCATTTAAATGTCCCTTGCTGGACGTTCTTTGCACAAAAATGGTTTAAGAAAATAACTCAGGAAAGCATTTCAAGTCGCAAGATTTGAGGAGAATGAAGGGGAGTATGAGCAGAGAACAAAAGAATCACCTCAAGAAGATTTTTTTTTTAATATTAAGAAACCAACAACATAGAGATTGCGGCGAATTGCTTGGCAAGATGCCTCAAAGAGATACCAACTCGTGGAAAACAATGATCGCTAGATATGCACAGAATGACTTGATGAAGTTTATTCACAAAAATGATTTGTTGAAAAGGCTTTTATCAATGCTTTCATCCATAGGTGGTTCAAGGAATAAACCGATAGAAACAAACAACAAGTTTGGAAAAAAATTTCACAAACAAAGGTCACAGATGTCATCCTAGGGAGTGCAATACTAACACATGAGGTCTTTTCATGAAATATTTCCAAAATGCTCAAGAAGATTAAGTCAATGAGGACAACCTGGTATACTCCAAACCATAACCCATAATAGGTATTCACTAAATTTTCTAGGTGCAAGAAGACATGCTTTCACAGCTGCAACAAAGGGTAAGTGATCGAATGGAATCTTATTCCATAGAAAATATCCTCAAGACAAATCGATGGCAAATTAGAAGAAATTTTCTAGATTGAAATGCATGCAAGGATGATTTAAAAACTACATAAAGATTCAAACATAGAGACACAACCATAACATTCTTTCCATTTTACAAAATACATACCTGGAAATAAGTTCTTGAAACTCTGAATCTTTCTCCAGTTGTTTTCTTTTCTTCCCACCCTTCCTCTTCTACCAAAACTTCCCCCAAATCTTTTTTGTATCTCCCTCAAATATTTCCCCCCCATCACAAAAATAGTCAATTCCAATAAATTCCCCACTCCAACATATCCCCGTTACTCAAATCCACTATCTTCAAAATCTAAATGCATTAATTTCCCCACCTATAGGAAGATTCTCCAATCTGAAAATTATTGTTGTCCACTCATGACAACTCACTCATAATCAAATAATTTTAAGAATAATATAAAATAATATCTTATCAACTATACAAAATAAATATTTATTCACTTAATATAATATTAAGCACATATAACTTATTTATTATTACAACTATTGCTATCTTTTATTAATTTAATCCCTATTGCAAACAATTATTTAATATTCTTCAATATTAACATTATTTATTTACAACATAGATTAATAATTCTACTTAATGAAACAATATACAACTCAAGCTACATACCGAACATATCTCAATGGCAACACACTAAAGAATGACAGAGACTTACAACCATGCACCAAACTGACCAACTGACGGGAACAAAGACTGAGAGCCCATCCTCATCAAGGATGATAACAACTAGGGAGCTCATGTTATCTCCATTCCACAACTTCCATTGGTATGAAGGCACGCTCAGACCTGCTAATTTTGGTGGAGTTGATGCCTGGTACCTGCAATCCTGTAGTAAACAAAAGTGTCGAATATAAACATCCAAACGAGCACCTAGTGACAGGGAATCACAGTGTAGTAGGGTACTCAACATGAGTAATACTACACTGTCCCTTCACAAACACATTACAAATATCCACATTAAACAAGTTCATCATTAACTCATCCACTAATAACACATCATCAGATAGTTGCATAAATCACATAGTAAAACTAATCTACATAATCAATTAGCTCATAACTGATCACAACATAAACATAATGTACTACTCATAAGCATCAACAATATCATCATAGTAAATATCACTATGTGTCATCAAAACAATAAATCCATCATTGATAATATGTCATAATGTTTAAATATAAAGGAACAACTAACAGCCTATCAGAAAGCCAAAATGAGGGGCACTACATCCTCTCCCCTAGGATCAGGCTTACTCTTGGAGGCCTGAAATGAGATAAGGGTAAAGATCTCTCATCCCTACACAACCTCCCAAGGACTGAAGACCCAATATTAGGATACCACTGGACCCTTACCTGCTCTATGCCCTTCCCCTGAGGGTCTACTCCTGATATTGCAAAACGTGCACGAGCTCCAAAGAAAGTTGCTTGTCCTCTACCTGCGGCCTCCAAGACTGTCCCTTGATGCTCTATCTAGCGGTGTTCAATCGCTGCGAACACTCTATGAGACCTCCCTGCATCACCTACAGTCGGCTCTGAAGCTGTCGGCCTCTGACCAAATCCAGTAGCATTCTTTTGTGGACACTGCCTGGCTATATGGCCTTGCTGGCCACAAGAGAAACATCCTGTACCTTTGCCAAAACCTCTGCCACCTGAGAAGGCATTGGACTGCTAAAAACCATCTCTACTAACTACAAACTATGTGCTCTGAGCCGGCTGCTCAATGCAATTACGCTTGTTCTGCTACCAAGACCGATCTTTCCTGGATTGGAATCTATTACCCTGCTAAGGTTGAGAATTCTTTGGTTGAGTTTGAGAATACTATTGCTGCTGTTGCTCACCCTTAGCGGGTGCATGGTGACCTCTGGAAGAATCTATTGCCTGTGGCTGATCACCTCGAGACCCAAAGCCTGCAGAAGGTGCACTACCAATATGCACACCTGTATGTCGTCCAAGAGCCATAGTCAAGTTCTCCTCTATCAGACAGGCCTTCTTGACTGCCACCTCCATGGTCTTAGGCTTGAAAATGTGAACTCCTCCACTGATGTGGGCATTCGAGCCCCTAATGAAGTGTTGAACTAACATCGTGTCATCATCGCCGATGCCTGTGTACTGCTTAAGTTCATAGAATCTATGCTCATACTGCTCTACTGACATGGCCATCTATCTCAACTCATGGAACTCATCTGCACAACGCTGCTTCCAGTGATTTGACAGGAAACAAGATCTAAACCTCTCTAAGAACAATTCCCAAGAAACTATACCAATGTCCAAGTGCAACTTCTGTTCCTCCAAATGCCACCATGTAGAGGCAAAACCTCTGAGATGCAAGATCACACATCTTGCCTTGGTCTTACTACCATACGGATGCATGGAAAAACACCTACCCAAATCCAACAACCAGGTCTCTACCTCCAAACCACTACCAGATCCATCAAAAGTGTGAGGGCGTGCTCTCAACAGATCTCTCATGTGACTGGCTAAGGTAGCCTCCTGCTCTGCTGTCATATCTCTCCTTCTAGGAGACCTTTCTCTTTCCCTAACCTCTGGCTAATCAACCTCCTACCTATGAGACCCTTCTGGCTGATCTACCTCCTGTCTAGGACCTAGACAGGTAAGGGCCTCCTCAAGCAATTGACGTAACTGAGCTCCCTCCGGTTGACCCTGATTCTCCATATTCTGGCCTTTGCCTTCCTAAGAAATCTCATGAGGGGAATTGGGAGGAGGTGTACCACCACCACCTCTCCCACGTCCTCTACCTCGACCTAGACCTCGACCTCTACCTCGACCCCTAGGCATCTTCTACACTAAACCATCAAAGGACAACCTCCGGCTGATAGGCAAGGATGACAAAAGGGAAAACATGCTCTTACAGAGTTTAAGCAACTAGGTCGACATAATGGGCTCAATTATAACCAGAGTACCCAGTGTTAGACTTGGCTTTGATACCAAATGTAATGCTCGACTATGCAACCCTAGAGATAAGTTCAACTAAAGCAAAAAAAAGGCAAAATTTTTTTTTATAAAGAAATATCAATAATAAAATCTAACATAATCTAATTGCATCAAGTTAAACTAACATCTCTAGGGATTACATAGCTGCATTATAGAAATCATGTAAAATCAACAATCATACATAGCTTATTCAAATAAATCAAAAGAGTCAACTAACAACTTTTATTACATCATTTGATAGATACATCATCCTTACAAGTTCAAAAAGTATATCCTACAAGAGTAATTCCATAATTTCAATGATACAAAAGATCTTTCCTAAATACATCAATTTACAAAATGATCTCCACTGATACACAAATCCAAATGCAAGTAGTACAAATGTATGCGCTTAGAAATAGGTGCAAAACTAGAAACATGAGAGATACATCCTCTTCACACATGAGCCTCGATGCCAAAGAACCAATGGAATAAAGCACAACCACTCGACCATGTGGAACCTTGAGGTCCACCCCCCGTGCTAGGAGATAACAATGAGGTCCCACAATGTCAACAGTCAAGATGGCAATTACAACAGGTAACATAGTCAAAATAAATATCACAAGACTCAACAATGCTCCCAAAGGCAACATGAACAACGAGGAAGAACACAAGAGGGAAAAACTAGATTGCAGTAGGATGGAGTGTCATTGCATGGTCCTACATGGGTTACCCTGACAGTCAGTCACTAGACGCCGACCCCCATCTATGGTTACCTTGACAGTCTCTCACTAGACAGCAGTCCCATAGGGTGACAAATGCAGAATCAACCTTCCTTTCGTGAAGACAAGGAAGTTGATCTTGCCAACTAGGCCTTCTCACCCCATCCTTAGTCTAAACTAGCACTGAAGGCATGGGTGAGGATTCCAATTATCTAGTTTATTGTGAATGACTACCCACCCCCCTAGATTTATTATAGGTTATCACTTGTTATTCACTTCCAATGGGTTACCCTGATGGCCACTTTGGGCACCGGCCCCACATTGAAAGCCACTCCGCTACCTGCATCTAGATAACCCTACCAACCAGACAAAATCGCCAATTTGACAAGTATACAATAACAATGCAAGGTATCTCTCCCTTTTCAACAATACAATCCATCGACTCAAATAATGATGCTTTAATCACTTTTCCCACAATACCAGGACCCCATACAACATAGGTAGTATCAAAACATTACATAGGATTAAAAATTACCCTAGGCCTTTGGAGCAAAACACCAAAAAGGTAAAACAACTGCAAAAGTACAACTCAATTCTAAATCAATCCTACTTACTCCTATAATCTTGTATTTTCAACAATAAGAACTACTGAAAGAGTTTACAATATCTAATGTTTGAAAAGCCACCGAAGTTCAACATACAAAAAGAAAAGACACTCTTTAACATGATTCAAATAACCTTACAATTCAATGTTTAATATCACAAATTATATTAATTTAAAACATTAAAGTTATAAGTCTCTATACTAATCCTTTCTCAACAAAATTACAATTTTATTATAACAAATATGCTCTTACTATGAACTTAATTAAATCCTAATGTCTAGATTTTACTACGTTCAAAAGAGGTAACTTTCATAAGTATAATATTTATAATCAAGGTTAAGAGACATTAACTACATCCTCTACACATTACATTATATAATCATTTCTAGCTACACTATTTTCAATTAAGTAATACTTTAATAATATTATATTAACCATATATAACCATTTCAATAATAGAAATATAACCATTTATATTATTTTAACTACACACTAAGTTATGAAGTTTTACAAACTACTATACTTCCAAACTAAAAGTTTAATATATTAATAAAGACATTGTCTATATTCAAATATGAAAATTTGACTATTTCTAATAAGTAAATAAGTTATTAGAAGGAATAAAATCAATGCAATATATACAGACAAGAGTTTGAAACATAAATTATCTATTATGAAACTGAATCTTTGATAGGCAATTACTATTAATCAAGAACCTTCTATATTCGCCATCATGCAGAGCTCAACTTATAAAAAATGAAATACAGATTCGATGGAAATGTTTATGAGTGATCAATCAGATTTTCCCTTGCCTCAAAGAGGCCGTACGGTGACATTCTATTGTGATTGTAGAAAAGAAGAAAATTAATTTATAAGGTTTCTGGTTGCTCCTTGTTGAAAAATGTGATATCAATGGTCAGAAAGATGAAGCATTGACTGGATAACTCCATTCTAGATTGCATCTAAATTGATTTATGGAGAGATAGTGTCCAGGTAAACACAACCAGGCACCAAGTAATGGCGCCCATCAAGAGGAATCTAGAAGCTATAAGGATTTCATCGGTAGGCAACTTTATTGCAGATCGCTCCAAGGCATTAAAATGGTAATGTTTAAATTATAATTTTATTTGCTAGGACATAAAAAAAATGAGACCGCAACACAAGACTATGACAAGAGTAAACAATTAAAGCCTTAGGATATAATTAAGGTTGCAATCATAATTTGAAACTGCGGTTTGTTAATTTAAGTCAAATCACCTTATTGGGACTAATTAGCATTGTACACTTGCACAAAATGCTATCATTCATATGATGCCAGAAGGCATATCACATGGTCCCCAATAGATAGCTCAAAGTTAAATGGTGCCGGATGGAAAAATCAATGATCGTATATTGTTTGCAAGTTGCCACGACTGGGAGATTCAACTTGTGAGACTAGCAATTGAAGGAGAAAATTGATTTTTCTAACTCAAAATTGGTGCGGCTTCAAACATATGAACATGGAGATATAACAGTAGGAATTAGACTTTGAGACAACCAACGTAATCTTCCTAATCAAGGCAGATCAACAAAAATCCTCAAATTATCTCCAAATAGTTTTCAGAGAGGGGAAACAAGCGCTAGAATTAAACATCTCATGTCGTTTAAATGTCCCCTGCCGGACGTTCTTTGCACAAAAATGGTTTAAGCAAATAACTCAAGCAAGCATTTCAAATTGCAAGATTTGAGGAGGCTGAAGGGGAGTATGAGCAGAGAACAAAAGAATCGCCTCAAGAAGATTTTTTTTAAAAAATATTAATAAACTATCAACATAGAGATTGTGGTGAATTGCTTGGCAAGATGTCTCAAAGAGATACCAACTCATGGAAAACAATGATCGCTAGATATGCAGATAACGAATTGATGAAGTTTATTCACAAAAATGATTTGTTGAAAAGGCTTTTATCAACGCTTTCATCCATATGTGGTTCAAGGAATAAACTGATTGAAACAAACAACAAGTTTGGAAAAAAAATTCACAAACAAAGGTCACAGATGTCATCCCAGGGAGTGCAATACTAACACATGAGGTCTTTTAATGAAATATTTCTGAAATGCTCAAGAAGATTAAGTCGATGAGGACAACCTGGTATACTCCAAACCATAACCCATAATAGGTACTCACTAAATTTTCTAGGTGTAGGAAGACATGCTTTCACAGCTGCAACAAAGGGTAAGTTATTGAATGGAATCTTATTCCATAGAAAATATCCTCAAGACAAATCGATGGCAGATTAGAAGAAATTTTCCAGACTGAAATGCATGCAAGTGTAGTTTAAAAACTACATAAAGATTCAAACACAGAGACACAACCATAACATTCTTTCCATTTTACAAAAGACATACTCGGAAATAAGTTCTTGAAACTCTGAATCTTCCTCCAGTTGTTTTCTTTTCTTCCCACCCTTCCTCTTCTACCAAAAACTTCCCCCAAATATTTTTTGTATCCCCCTCAAATATTTCCCCCCCATCACAAAAATAGTCAATTCCAATAAATTCCCCACTCCAACATATCCCCATTACTCAAATCCACTATCTTCAAAATTTAAATGCATTAATTTCCTCACCTACAGGAAGATTCTCCAACCTAAAAATTATTGTTGTCCACTCACGACAACTCACTCATAATCAAATAATTCTAAGAATAATATAAAATAATATCTTATCAACTATACAAAATGAATATTTATTCACTTAATATAATATTAAACATGTATAACTTATTTATTATTACAATAATTGCTATCTTTTATTAATTGAATCCCTATTGCAAACAATTATTTAATATTCTTCAATATTAACATTATTTATTTACAACATAGATTAATAATTTTATTTAATGAAACAATAGACAACTCAAGCTACATACCGAACATATCTCAATGGCAACACACTAAAGAATGACAGAGACTTACAACCATGCACCAAATCGACTAATTGACAGGAACCAAGACTGAGAGCCCATCGTCATCGAGGATGATAACAACTGGGGACCTCATGTTATCTCCATTCCACAACTTCCATTGGTATGAAGGCACGCTCAAACCTGCCAATTCAGGTGGATTCGATGCCTGGTACCTGCAATCACACACACATATATATAAACATTCAAATGGGCACCTAGTGACAGGGAATCATAGCGTAGTAGGGTACTCAACATGATTAATACTACACTGTCCCTTCAAAAACACATCACAAATATCCACATTAAACAAGTTCATCATTAACTCATCCACTAATAACACATCGTCAGATAGTCGCATAAATCACATAGTAAAACTAATCTACATAATCAATTAGCTCATAACTAATCACAACATAAACATAATGTATTACTCATAAGCATCAACAGTGTCATCATAGTAAACATCATTGCGTGTCATCAATACAATAAATCCATCATCGATAATATGTCATAATGTCTAAATATAAAGGAACAACTAACAGTCTATCAGAAAGCCAAAATGAGGGGCACTACACACATCCTCTCTAAAGAGGGTTTACAAGAGTCTAATGGCTTCAAGAAGAAGTTCCACAATCATGAATGACCTCCTTCAACACAATGTTGTTATTTCTTTAATCTTTCACAAATCTAAAAAATAAAACTTTACATCTAAGTCAATGAAGGTTTGTTCACCTCTCAATCATCCGAGTTAGGAGGTCCTCATAGAAATTGAGTTTCACATACATAACAAAGAAAATACATACACAAAATGCAACAACACTCAAGGCTTAAATATTACATATGAATCTTGACAAATTTCATAGAAAAAAAAAAGAGAGATGAAGGGATCTCTCTAAACTTAGGGAACATATATATCAATACAAAAACTCAACTAAGTATCAATATAACAAACCGTCCACAAATATTGACCATCCTCTTTCCATAACCAACATATTTCACAAAATCAACTATTCTCCTCCCATATCCATCACCATAACACACCCAATACAACACCTTCAATATACTATCTCATGAAAAGACATAAGATAACTAATGCCAAAATTTCTTCACAAGGATTACATATTTTTCCATCTTACAAAAAAAACACATAAGGTGACAAATGTCAAAATTCTTTCACAAGGAATGCATTTATTTTTTCCTCAAGAAAGGTTCCACACCTTTATCAACCCCACACATGGATTGCTCTTAATTTAATTGGAAGAATCGAACCCAACGCAACACTCCCTTTCCAAAAACATACAAACACAACCCAAAAACTCAACAAAAGAGTCACAACCAAGATCAAGCCAATATATGAAACACATAACAACATATTCATCTTGCATATTCTACAAAGAAAGTTGTGAAGCCTACCTCTAATGGATTCCAAAATAATAGAGATCCTCCTTGTTGAAGATTTTTCAAAAGACTCCTCTTCAAGCCTTCTCTCTTCCAAGCTCCAAACTCTCAAGATTCTAATCTCTCTCCCAATAACACAAATAATAATCGAGCAAAAGAAGAACCATTTTAAAATCTCTAAGAGTGTTATAAATAAAGAATGTCATCCCTAGTACAAGTCCCCATACCAAACCTAGTAAGGAAGGATTGCATGATATCAAGTCAATCTTTCTTTTTTCCCAAGGCAAATCTCGTCACATTTTTTCAAGGGACTCAAGGAGGATCAAATTTTATCCAAATCCTAAAATTAGCCTCAACAAGTACCCATCCCATAGGTATCCATCCTACAGATTTATTTTTACTTAATTAATGAAGAAAAAGATAGTTTATGACATTTTTAAAGCCTCTCTAAATTCAAATATAAGATTTGCCACTAAGGATGACTCACAACCCAAGATCCCAACATATACAACTTTAGAACAAAATAAAAATCCAAAATTAACATTACATTTTTATATTTGTAACATCAAAAAATGTCCCCTTGGGGGCTTTTCCCTCATAAGGTTTAGCTCCCGAGTCTTTAGTGTCCATTTAGGACATATTACATCATATTTCAACATCCCGATGAGAAAACCCTTAGGTGTTTTGGCAAATAGGACCTAGGGGGACCACTTGAGATAACCCCTGCCTAAAATAGGGGGGAGGACTTGGGTGCCCGCGCCCTAGTCCTGCCCTATTTTGGGGTAGTCCCAATTTTTGGGTGTCGGCTTGTGACCGTTATCTGGGTCCTATGCTGACACGGTAAGTTTGAATTACGAAATTCTTGGCGGATGTTTAGGCATTCATTTGTAAACTAGATGATTACTAGCAAACTATTGTGTTCTAAAGGTGATTCAAGGCTTTCATTGTGTTGCAAGAGCAGATTTGTGTTGTCTATGTGTTTGTGTTTATAGAATTGAGTAATCATCTCCTCATGGCATGAAGAGCTTCTTCCTCCCATGAGATCTTCACTACAAGGTGACATTCATTTGTGTTTGTAAGTATTTATCATTTGGTTTTTGCCTCTACCTCCAAGGGCATGCACTCTCTATCTAACAAAAGTGTTCAGAAGACTTGAATGTCTCTCCAGGGTTTGACTGAGGTAAGCCTCTAAACACCACAACCCCTCCCAAAGTTTTCATGATTGCAGGTTACAGGTTAAATCTACAGATAAAGTGAAGTTGCAAGAGTGTACAATAGAGTGTCAGAATTGCAGATCAGGAAAGAAAACAACTCCTTGGACTAGGGCGCCCGCTCATTAGTCCTTGAAGTTTCGTGATGGGAAAACCTTCGGTACAACAAGAACAGGTTGCAGGTCTTGTTTGAAGATCCTGACAAAAAGCAGGGCATTGGACTTGGGCGCCTGCTCTTTAGTCTCCAACTATTCCATTTCTGAACCCTGAAAATAGGTGCACAGTTATTTGTCGTTTTACATCTTTTTGTAGCAGCATTTTCTGATATTTGTCTGTTTACTGTCGTATTTGCATAATTAGGGTTTTAATGTATAATTGAGCATAAGAGAAGATAATTGGAAATCAAATCATAAAAATCCAAGTTTCCCTACATATCATAGTGACCTAGGGTATGATAGTACATTGCAACGTGACCCTAGGTCCTTGAATGAAAGGGTGAAAGGAGGATGCATACACAAAACTACCAAAAACTAAACACCTAAATTTTACCCTTTACATTTTGGTGAACCCGTGTTATTGGACTTATTTGCACCTTGCTGAGTGTTGTGCTTCATATTTACATTGATTTTCATTCATTCATATAGTCATTCATCTTATTGCATTGGAAAACCTATAAAAAAATTGAAAAATTGGAAAAAATTACATTCTAGGGTTTCTATTTTGCATCAATTAATTTGAATTTCATCAAAATTTTGATTTATGCATTAGATCTTATTTAAATTACAAAAAATTACAAAAATACAATATCTTGCATTGCATTTTCATCATAAAATTGCTACAGTTTTGTTGAAAATTGTGAATTTTGCATATAACCTAGTAATTCCAAAATCTAGGGTTTGTAGGTAAAATCTTGTTTCAGATTTTTCCACTAATTTTAGAGGCTCATTAAAATTTGCATTTGACTGTAGTCTTGCATTTTAGAACAAATTTGCATTCAAATTTCAAAAATTTATATTTTTGCATAGAAAATTTCAACAAAACTAGCATTTTCATTGATTTTTCACTAGATTTGCACTTACATTTTGCATGTTAGAGCTTGAAAATCATTTTCAGATCTAAGATAATTTAATTCTCATCATATATCAACTTTCAAAACATTCATATAGCATTTTACATCAAGATATCAAACCTAGGGCTTGAAAAACATTGATTTTCACTAGATTTGGCCTTATCGACTCTCTAAACTTGCACTATAGGCATGTTGTAAAGGATATTTTTGAACTAATTGACTGATATCAGGGGTATTATCTTCTTCCCCTCCTAAAATTCTTTACAACACCTTGTTATTGGCCTCTTGTATTGAAATTTTGGTGAAAAATTGCCTATTTTTGCTATTTTTGCCTTAGGGTTTGACCTAGTTTGCACTATAAGCATGTTGTGACAAATTTTATGGACTGAAGTGACTGATATCATCAATAATATTTTTCACACCTCTTAAAATTATTTACAACACCCCTTTTGCTAGGTCTTGGAATTGAAAAATTGCCTATTTTTACTATATTTTCACTAGGGTTTAACATTGGGTGACACTACAAGTGTGTTGTGTTGGATTTTTTGGAATTACGTGGCTGTTAGAACTGATATAATTTTCTTTTCATCGTCATCTTCCTCACAACACCATTTGTCATGCTCTTTTGCATTGAGATTTGGTGGAAAACCGCATATTTTAGTACATTTTCACTATATTTTGACTTGTCATCATCTTAGACTTGCATAAAGAGTGTGTTGTGAATGTTTTTATTGTTGTATTAGATTGATATCAGACATATAATTTTCTACCCCTGATTAATTTCCTTACAACACCTTTTCTTTCATATATTTGCATTGAAAAAGTACAAGAAAACAAGCATTTTAGGTTTTTTGCATATAGTGTTGCACTTGTCTTTTGCATACTTTTGAAAAAATTTTAAAATCTGATCTTGCATTGATTTGAAAACATATATCATGGATATTTCTTTGGAAGTTTCATTTGCATATATCGTAGACATTGATTATTTCTCTAAATTCACTGATAAACATCCTCAAGTTCTGGAATAAATAGCATACATACATGATGTTGATCTCTCTATGTGCTCCACATATGAAATCCTTTGTTATATATCTGATTTTGATAGTTTCACAAATCTCATGGGAATATATCCTTTGATATTAGATGATCTCACTAAATTCATGATCAATAGTATACATACTAGTGATGACCTCAAAATGTTAGATGAAGCCTCAGATGACTTTCTGGAACATTCCGCTACGGCACCTATTGCTAAAACATGTGATGATAACTTTGATTTACCTTATGATCCCTCTCCCAAAGTTGTTCCTCCTTGTGAGGACACTTTGATGCAAGAGGATGATTTCATTGACACATCTCTTAATATCATACCACCAAATCTTCATTCTAATGCTCATCTGGCCAAGATGAAGCATTAGTAAATGAAGAGCCAACACCATTTTGCCATTCCAATGCCCTCCTTGGCCAAGAGGAAGCATTAGTGAATGAAGAACTCCCTTCAACAAAGAACATTCCATGGGTAGATGATGAGCTTCAATCTAACTCTATCATAATGCATGAAACCTCTATGGATTATCCTTCCAACCTTGTTCCTTTAGTTGATTGTTCACACACCTTGGATATCACTACGGAAGAGAAGACCCTTAGTCTCCCTCCTTTGATCAAATATTCAAGTCATTTGGACACCACTAAGGATTTAAAACCATCAATTACCTTTTTGAACATCACTAAATATACAAACATTGATAATTTGTCCTCACAACACCCTACCTTCCCCTCATTCTGATGCTCTTTTCCCAAAAGATGTAGCACTAGTCAATGAGGAAAGGTCTCCTACATTAAATACTCAAACCAAATTCCTTTTTCCATCTCTCAAGATTATAATGCATACAACTCAACAAGAAAACATTCAACTTAAATCAAACCTAGAAGAGCTTACAAATGAGCAACTTGAAAACAAAGACAAGAATTGGGCTATGGTACCTTATGTCCCACTTTCCTCTAAAATTTAGGAGTGGGAAGATGATGATGATTTACTTGATGATGAGACTTAGCACGAAGATCCTACAGGTAAGTATCCCTAACCCTTTATCTCTCTCGTAATGTGTTATGTGTTGTTTAGGCCTCCTGGGATGACCCTTGATTCTCTTGTAAGATCTAGGATACTAGGAGACTACCTCTGTTGTGACCTTCTTCTATTTGTATCATCATTCTTCTATATTGCCTCTCTCTCTGATTTCATCATTGTGTGTTGTGTCTTACGGACATAGCGTTGTGGTTGGTGACTTAGGCGCACCCTCCTACGTGAATATCCCTCAGACACTTTTTTCTCCTCTCTTATTTATTGTTTCCCTTCCTCTAGTGTTTCTATCTAGTGGGCGGATGATGAAAAACATTTATATTGATGCGGACCTAGCATTCCTTTCGTGAAACATAAAAAATTGGACTTAGTTCCTAATATGACGATGGGGTTGTATATCTTATATGATGCTTGGCTAGTGGAAGCACTCATTCTTTTCGCGTAGTGATTTTGATGATGTTTTTATCTCATTTACAAATCATACCAATACTAATGCTATGCGCACTTTGTTTGTCTTTGAATCTAGCCTTGGTGGTACTCGATTCAGAGATCTTCGTGACATAGCCCCAAGGTTATCCTCAAACTTCGAATTCATAGTATAACCTTGGCTCTTGGTGTGGTTAATCATATGCATTGATGTTATTGTTTATCATGATTATGGACACTAACATGTTTCTTGCAGGGATGTGTTTGTGGGAACATTTGGCAATCGTAAAGTACATGTCACCTACGGGGGACATGGGATTTGCGAAAATTTGTGTTCCCTTGTGTGTTTTCTTCCTACCTTAATGTGCTTGATATCAATACCTAATATCAACCACCTTAAGGTGGGGGCATATATAAGGTAAGTTGTTTGTTGTAGATGTTAGCAATGTGCTTGTCCTCAGGTGCAGTTTAAAGACTTGTGCGATGAGTACATCCTGCACTCTGAGTTTGTTTGCCATCAATCAATCAATCATTTAAGCCCTTTGCGGAGGCAAGATATCACATATATCCTTTTTATTTTAAGCCCTTTGCGGAGGTGGGGGTGGTGTATTTCTCATAGCAGATTGCATCATCCTGTCATTTTCAAAAGTCCTCTACGAAGACAGGGAGCGGTTTTGTGACTAAATCAACCCTTAAGTGTATCTTCGGTGATTGTTGTGGCAAAGTCCAATCATTGGTGTGTGCCTACAATGTGCCCGAGATGGTGTTGGACCTAGCAATAGGAACACTCCATCGCTTGTCTGCCGTGTTTTCTCTGTGTCTTCAAAGTGTGTGTTTTGGCATGCTTGCTTTGTTTGGTATGTTTTTTACCCCATATGCAGTGTAAAGACCTGTGCGATGAGCACATCCTACATTTTGGGAGGTTTTGCGTGTCTTGCGTGTGTGTTTCCCCATATGCAGTTTAAAGACCTGTGTGATGAGTACATCCTGCATTATGGGAGGTTTGTTTACTTTCTTGTACTTGCATCTACATTTCATATATATGAGAAAAAGAAAATAAAAGAAATCATTCCTGTCTTCTATGCATTAATGTGTATTCTATGTATTTACTGCATTCTCCACGTTTTGCGTGACTATAACTATTTTCTCCATGTTTTGTGTGCCTGTCATTGTCTTCAATGTGTCTGGCATGTCTTCTCTATGCTTGACATGTTTGTTGATCGTACTTTAATGCATGTATTGGCCTCACGTTTATACATACATTAAAGTGGGGGCTAAATGTAACGTCAAAAAATGTCCCCTTGGGGGCTTTTCCCTCATAAGGTTTAGCTCTTGGGTCTTTAGTGTGCATATAGGACATATTACATCATATTTCAACATCCCGATGAGAAATCCCCTAAGTGTCTTGGCAAATAGAACCTAGGGGGACCACTTGAGATAACCCCTACCCAAAATAGGGGGGAGACTTGGGCGCCCATGCCTTAGTCTTGCCCTATTTTGGGGAAGTCCCAATTTTTGGGTGTCGGCTTGTGACCATTATTTGGGTCCTATGCTGACACGGTAAGTTTGAATTATGAAATTCTTGGCGGGAGTGTTTGTAGTTGCATATAAAAGCATGTTTAGGCATTCATTTGTAAATTAGATGATTACTAAAAAACTATTGTGTTCTAAAGGTGATTCAGGGCTTTCATTGTGTTGCAAGAGCAGATTTGTGTTGCCTATGTGTTTGTGTTTGTAGATTTGAGCAATCATCTCCTCATGGCATGAAGAGCTTCTTCCTCCCATGAGATCTTCACTACAAGGTGACATTCATTTGTGTTTGTAAGCATTTGTCATTTGGTTTTTGCCTCTACCTCCAAGGGCATGCACTCTCTATCTGACAACGGTGTTCAGAAGACTTGAATGTCTCTCCGGGGTTTGACTGAGGAAAGCCTCTAAACACCACAACCCCCTCCCAAAGTTTTCATGATTGCAGGTTCCAGGTTGAAGCTACAGACAAAGTAAAGTTGCAAGAGGGTACAACAGAGTGTCAAAATTATAGATCAGGAAAGAAAACAACTCCCTGGACTAGGGTGCCCACTCATTAGTCCTCAAAGTTTTGTGACGGGAAAACCTTCGGTACAACAGGAACAGGTTGCAGGTCTTGTTTGCATATCCTGACAAGAAGCATGGCATTGGACTTGGGCATCCACTCTTTAGTCCCTAACTATTCCACTTCCAAACCTCGAAAATAGGTGCACAGTTATTTGTCATTTTACATCTTTCTATAGCAGCATTTTCCAATATTCATTTGTTTGTTGTTGTATTTGCATAATTAGAGTTTTAATGCATAATTGAGCATAATAGAAGTTAATTGGTAATCAAATCATAAAAATCCAAGTTTCCCTACATCTCATAGTGATCTAGGGTCTGATAGTGCATGGCCACTTGACCCTAGGTCCTTGAATGAAAGGATGAAAGGAGGATACACATACAAAATTACCAAAAGCACAACTATCCAAATTTTACCCTTACAATATTACAACATATTTTTCACAACTGAAGACATTAGTCCTATCATGGGCTAAGGTTAAGGTGTTATTAGAGAATCACAAGAAGGATTTCTAGAGGACCTCTATATTTTTTCTATTGGCCATGGAAATCCCCTACACACTTAAAATGAGCATCAATATATCTCAAAAAATAGTCAAAACATTAATAATAATATTTAAAATATCATATACTATAAGAATTTTATAATTTGCATAATTATCACTATTCATACAATAATCATAATTTAAATTCAACTATCACGATTACACACACAATTCACATTTATCACATAATATTCTTTCATCAATTTCTTTTCAAAGGTCACCATGTTCAAACATCTTTATTCAGATTATCGTTATCAAATCAAAATTAGATTAAACTAATATTCACCATCACATATTTGAAATCCACACTCATAATCAAATCATAATAATAAAGAGAGAATACACAACCCTAAACCCATCATATATATAAGGTGAATAAACCATAGTCATCAACTAATTAAATCATCATGCATTAGTCTCACAAAAATTAACTATTTTAAGCATAATATTAATATCCATACTAGTCTATGACCATAATCATGATCTAAAACATAAATTTGTAAATCCATGAGTATCAATATCTAAACTAAGTATAGTTTTAAGTGCAAATAAAATCACAAGACAAGGGTGGGTCTCACAACATTACTCACTGAAAATTTGATATGAATAGCTAGATGATAATTGCTACCTTTATTGGGTCAACAAAAAATGCCAACTTTATAAATAAAATGGCCAAACATGTTGCCAAATGGTGCCATAAAGGTGCACTTCTTCAAATTGAGTGTCAAGCTTAATTGACAACATCAATCAAACATGAGGCATAATGCATTCAAGTGGTTGGTCACTATTGGTGGGATACTACTGGTACTATATAAATAGCATTATACTTCCATATATATATGACATTCTCTTATGTTGTAGAGGCCATATTGGTACCACACAAGAGAGTTAACCATTTAACATCGACACACACAATTGCTTGTATGATACCGCACATCATCCTGGAGTGAAGTATGGACTCATAAATGAATCATAAAGTGGTAAAATATCTAAAACACCTCATATTTAGGACATTTTAACACTTTATGTCTCATATATGAGTCCATAATTTACTGTAGAATGATATGTGGTAACTCATAACCCCTTGTGTGTCTCTATTGAATGTTTAAATCTCTTGTGTGGTATCAATATGGCCTCTACAATATAGGACAATATCATATATGGAAGTATAATGCTATTTGCAGTACCACTAGTATCCTACCAAAACTCACCATGCCATGAACTATCCAATCATCTAAATATATGTGCAAAAAATTATGGATGAAGTCCTTAAATGCACTTACCACAGTTTGTGAGAAAATAATAGGTGCATTCTTGAGCCCAAATGACATGACATTATATGCAAAGCTTACCCACCTAGTTGTGAATGTCATTGTTTCCTTCTCTTCTTCTTCAATTTAAACTTGATGGTAGCCTACGAACACATCAGTGAAAGTATATATATTTTGACTAGCTATGCCTTCCAAAACCTAGGATATGCGAATGATATTGGGAAGGGATTGATGAAGGATGTTTCATTTAGCTGTTATAGTCCAAACAAATTTTAGATGAATTCATATTTCTTTATTGAAATCACTATTGGGATAACCCACCTAGAGTCATCAACAACAAAAATTACTCTAGACTTGAGAATCTTGTTGATTTCTTTTTTTACTCTTTCACAGAAGTTTGGATTCAGCTAACTAGGTCATTTCTTTATTGATTGTGTTAGTCTTTAGATAGATTTACATCTTCCCTAGGGAAGGGTGCAAATTTATATTTCATGGTATCCTTGAGGAAAGAGGTTAGTATACTTGCACAGAAGTCAACAGTCTCTAATTGTTGTGATCTTTGACACTTCTTCTATACCAATGTTCACTTCATTTGCCTTAAGGAGTCATTATAGTAGGCACTTTTTAGCTTCCATGTCCTTGATGACAAACTACCCTTCATTGGTAGGGACTTTGAAGATACATAACACATTCTTTCCTAAAACTTCCTCTCTCTATGCTATTGTGGAAGAAGTTGCACTAGTGGTATTTACCCTAAACAAAATTATGAGTTTGGTCCCCAAACCTTTTATAGCAACTAATGCTTAAATTGCAATAACTATTTTGGTTGATCACTAAAGATTACCTCCTTAATATTTCCAATCACCCACTCAAGTCTTGGAGTGTGATCAGTGAAACTAAAGTTGTGCATAGAGTTGAGCTTTAGTTGAACCCAGTAGATGATCTCCTAGCACAATTCCTTTTGCTTCTACTAAAGGAGTGCAAGGCCACCTAAGGTAGTTGTAAATTTATGCACCCAAGTATCAAGTGAGCAATTTGATACAACTGAGCCCCATATGCCTTCACAAATCATAACATGCAGCTGGGTGGATGCTTGGCCAATATAGCGTAAAGTTTGTTGTTCCCTAGAGGCATGGAATTGACAAAGAAATAATGCTCAAAACTTAAACTAGTTGGTGATGACTGATCAGTGCATTTCTTATGACCACACTAGAATGTGTTGTACGACAAATGGATAGTGGTGAGGTGATCATACTCTTGAGAGTACTCTCGCTCCATGGAATCATGATATTCAACAAGATTGTAATTCCCATCAAAGAATGCTTGTGGTGGTAAGGCAACATAGTTGGCCCACATGCATGGTGCTTTGACTAGTGTCCATCATTTTGCATTATTTATTAGCCAATAAGCTTATTAGTGGGAGATTTCTCCCAAAAAAATGTTGGACGCGAGTTGGAAAATGTTTTGGCCATTGTCATTTCTCCTTTGCCATTTTTCCCTTCTGTTACCATTTTTTCCTTCTCCTTCATGCTGCCTGGCGTCAATAATCTTCCTGTCTATCCTCATTAATTTCATTATTAAATGTTATATGTGTTGCGCGTGCCCAAAACTAAAAGTAGACTATAAAAAATGAAAAATGAAACTATTAAAAGTAAAAGCCATGTTAATGAAAAGAAAAGTAAACTATTAGAATTAAAAACTTAGATGATGACAACTGAACTATTAAACTTAAAACTATACTTGATAAAAATTTGAAAACTAAGTGATTTAATATTTAAACTATAAACTATTAAAAATTAGAAATGTAAAATCTAATCGATTAAAATTTTGAAATCTAATTTATTAAAAATTAAAAATCTAGTCTAATTTAAAAAAAAAAACTAATTTATGAAAAATGTAAAAACCTAATCTAAAAATGTAAAAATTAATTTATTTTATTAAATGTTATATGTGCTCGTGCCATGCGGTTGTTTGACATTTATCTATTTTTATGCACTTCATGATTTATGAATATAATTTAAAATTTATTTGTCGTGAAAAGTAAAACATAATATTTTTACCATTTTTCCATTCTCGGTTTACCGTGATTAGTCAAACTACATGGATTTAAAGTTGTATGGAAATGACTTTGTTAAGTTAAAGTTGTATGTCTCATTTTATAATGAATGCTAATGGAGATATAACAATATATATATTATTTCTCAATATATATATATATATATTGAGAAATATTATACTCGAATTCAAGTTAAGAAAGAAAGGTAGACAAATCTCTCCCCAACAACTCAATTTATTATTCCACAAATATAAATATAAGACAAATCCCTATATTATCACATTCATCAACTTTTGAATCTATCTTATTACTAATTTAATCACTTCATTTTATAATAAATACTTAAATTAATAATTTATATTGATGATTTTTCTTCTTAATAATAAATGTTTAAATGTATTTATATACATATATATTTTTTTGATATGTACTGTTGTTCTCAAAATCAGCTACGCTCATTTTTGTAGACAACCCCTACAAAACTTGTCAGTTTCGTAGCCTACACTCTAAGTTTGCAAATCGAGACAAGTACTCTTGGCCTCGTGTGAAGTCATTTGACATCCTAGAATAGTTTGCGACATTCCCTTAAGTCGATTCCTCAGAATTCGTGCAATTCGATTAGGTTGCAAACCGATCAAAATATCAATTTTGATCATTTTAGGGTGTTAGTGGGTTTTTGAGTCTTCATGTGCATAAGCGGTTAAAAATACCGCTCTTGCATATCCTTGATGTTTCAAAGTGTAATGTTGGCCCATTTTGCTGCTTTTACATGCATGTTTTTGAGTAATATGTATGGGTGGCAAAAATCGCCGCCCATGCATGTCAGTTCTCCCTTGTAAAAATGTAAGAGCGGTGGTTTTACCTGCCCTTACATCCTCTTCCTTCTTTTGTGCGAGAGCAACAATTTTGGTCGACGGTGCATCTTTTTCCTTGCATTTATATTAACTCGTGTGTATTTATTGCGCCTTTAATTTTTGGATTTGGGCAATCTTTGAGTTGCTTTAAATTGTTTTCGATTAGTATCTTGTTTTACTTTTGATTATCCATCTTACCTAAGCCTTGGAGAGAACTTGAAGCTGACGCTTTCTAGCTTCCACGAATTCAATCTTACTGAAGCTCCCGTGTTTCTTCTTCACGTTTATACAGGTAAGTTTGTTTTATTTCTTCTTTGTGTTTGAGGTTTTGTTAATGGTAAATAGTGTTCATAGCGTTGTTCAAAATCGTCCTCTAGTCATCTTTTTAAAACCCTAGTTTTATTTTAAATTTGTATGTTTCTATTAAACCCTAGTTCTTAATAGTTTTGGATTTTTAGTGCATTTTCATTTTGTTGAAGATTTTATTGCCTTACGAGAACTTAGGTTTTCATTTTACCTGTGTGTAGTCAGTATTTTCCGCCAACAGTGTCTTAGGAATCTTTTTCGTTGTATGTATGTTTGGTGAAATGACTGACATATACACCTTGCTTTCGGACTACCCCACATGTAAGGGTGGTTAAAACCGCTGCCCTTACACAAACTTTGTGTTACCCCTACGTGTAAAAGCGGTTGAAACTCCTGCTATTGCATATTTGACCTAGAGTTTTAGGAGTACTTGTATAAGTGGCCCTTTCGACCGACTCAACACTTCAAACCTTTTTTCCTCATATGCATTAGCGGGCAAATTTGCCGCTTATACACATACAGATCAAACTTGAAGTTTTTTCCATTCAACAGGCACCGACAGACCTTTTCACTACTTTTGCATGTGCCTCAAACTTGTTTTTTTTTCCCCTCATATGTAAGGGCAATCATTTTGACCGCCCCTAGATCAAAAATATAAATCTTCCCAAACATGTGCAATAGTAGTCAAAATGACCGACTTTGCATGATAAGTGAATGATCCCATGTGCAGGAGCGGTCATTTTGACCGCCCATGCACATTTTGACCGCCCATGCACATTTTCCTAAATTTTTCTAACACTGGGGAAAATTTGCCTTTCAAGACCTGTTAACCCGCTTTCACCTTTTACCTTGATTTGCACGCACTCAAGCCCTTCAATGCATGCTTCCTTATTCATGATCATCAAATTGCAGTAATCCCAATTTACCCATTTTTCCCCTAACTGCGAGATCATGGCTTTTTGTAGTTTTTGATAGACATTTGTGGTAGACGTTGTTTTTAGTTTCCTCTTCAAAACTGATGTTGAAGCCGTCTCCATCCAAAGCCAAAATCATGAAGTACAAAGGCCAAGGGGTCTTCCTTGTTACTTCAGTACAGTCTAATGTTGATGAAATCAGAGATATAGAGATAGGGCATGTAGATAAGACATAGTTCGTGGACAAAACTAAACAGACAAATCCTTCCAGACATATGCAAAAGATCATTGACAACAACATTCTCTTGGTTGCCTCTTTTCCAATTTCTGCCCATAACCCTAAGTTTGTTCTTCAGGTGCTAGCCATTACAACAGGGATACTAGGATTGTGACAGATTCCCAAGGGAATGTGATTATGAGGTTGGATGCAGAATTTCTTGATAAAATCTTCATGTGTCCTCCTATTGAAAATATTGGACAATTTGATTTTGCTCAAGGGCAAAGAGACTATGATGCAGATGTGGAAGCCACAAGAAGGTACATAAACAGTAAATGGTTGAAGATTCCTCAGAGCAATCTAACTAGATGGTCGAAGGATCTCCTGAGGAGTGACTTTGTAGAGGAGGTCTGTGAGTTGATCACACTTTTGAGTCATATTAGAGGACTCCCTTCTTCCTCTAAGTTTCAGGAATAGATGTATACATACATCAAGGTGATTCTCCAAGGCACACAAAAAATCTTTTGGGGAGAACAGATTAGTAATGCTTTGCATGAGCAGTTGGTGAAGGTCAACACAACATTCAAATTTTATATGACCTCATATCTTGTATATGCTGCCGCAAGCATGTGAAGTTTTCTTGGTCTTACTCAGGTTGGTGACAGGAGGTTGGTTCCCGTGTATGAGTATTATCCTCAAATCACTCTAAAAGGATCAATCTATCATTTCTGTAGGGTTAATGATGCTTTCTTTTCAGTGTTTATGTTGTTATGGGACAATGAGCTTGTTCAGAAGAAGGTTTCAGATGAAGCTTGGGAAGTTGTAAATTCTTTTGGCTGCTTGTTCTATAGTTTCCTACTTTCACATATCTCAAAGTAGGGTATTATCCTAGTTATCCTTATATACTTCCACAATATCCCAATGACCGGATTGTTGTCATGGAATTATGTGGCAGCTAATTGTGGTACATAATAAACAAATGGAGCTAAAAAAGTCAGGGATAAAGTTTCCTGTAGAAATTGGAAGGTACTCAGTTCAGTCAGCTACCAAGGAAAAAATAGTTGATTCTGAATTGTAATTGGTCACCATGAAAAATTTCAAGAAACAGGACCGTTTTGACTTCAGGAGGGTACAAGATAAAATCAAAAGAAAGTCAACTTTCCATATGCCAATGGTGGAAGATATTTGGGCTGACCTCAGGACACAAAATGAGATCAGGAAGTTAGACTATTGCAGACTTCATTTGAGTTAGATAGAAGAGCTGGGCTTTGCAGATATTCCAGATGGAATGGAAGATGATGGGGATGTTCTAGATCCCAAATATAATACTGAGAATGTTGAAGTCTCACCTCTTCCAGAAGTAAAATGGTCAGTTAAAGAGGAGACTTCCATAAGGAAAAGATTTCAACCGATCTTGGCTAACATAAACATATGGTTGCAAAGCAAAGGGATCAGCTTGAAGGAATTTCTTACAAGGTTAGAGACTGAAACTCAGGAGCAGACATGTAAGAAAGTGGAAAACAGGACCAAGAATAAGAATGACACCCCTTCTTTCTCCAAAACACGTAAGCCAAAAATTAAGTTCGTATCTAAGGGAGGGAAGAAGAAGGAAATCACAGAAACCTCTAATGTTACTAAATCTGGTATTGAAGACACTGATGTTGAGCAAATGGAGGTTGAGGATGTTGAAATTGAAAAACAAAATATTGAGAAAGCTAAGGATATCCAGCAAGCGGAAATATCTAAAAAGCCCGCCAAAGAAGATGAAACAAAACAAGATAAAGATGAGAATGTAGAACAGGAACAACTTGGTGATTCACAACTTTCCCCACAGAAGGACCTTCCACCAGAATCCCAAGTTTCTAAATCTTAGCTTCATGTTCCTATTTCTAGTGTTTTTCTTGCAATTTCAAATACTCCTATTTCTCCTATTTTGGTTGTTTCCTCAAATAATACTCCTTCTTTAAGAACGAGTTTTGGAATAGTGTTTGATTCATTTGGGTCCATTCTTAGTTTGTCTTCTCCATCTTTTGATATCGGTGAACAAACTGTGTTAGAACATTTTCTAGATAGTTCTGAAAAGGTTGTTGATACTACTACTATTTTTACTCCTACCAGTCCTATTGTGACAATAACAGGAATAAACATGGACCTAGCAAAGCAAGTGATAGATTCTTCTTCTCCTAATGTGGGTGCTTCTGTACTTCCTCGGTTGTCTGCATATACCCCGAAAAGGAAAAAAAAGCAATTTCACGAGATGAAATTGATATAGAGAAGCTGTTGCCTTTAAAGTCAAAAACTCTAAAGAAAAAGCCTAAGACTATTTCTAGGCTTATCAATGAAAAGGGGATTAGATATGCAGAAATTGCCAAGCCACCAGAGGATGCTACTATCGACAATTTTGATATGAATGATTATGTCGTCTCAAGGGTTGATTTAGGTAAGCTAACTCATAAAGGCATTAAGGCATATTTTCAAACTACTGCCCGCACCTTGCTCAAAAAATATGATGAAGTCAAGGAGAAAGAATAGTATAAAGCTAAAGCAGAACAACTTGTCGCTATTCTTCAAAAAATAGTAAAGTCATTTGAAATTGCGGAACCCATGGTAGTAACTGTAGAAGATCCTCTGATTCAGAAGGTGGAAAAAGCTCAGGCTAGAGGAAGAGTGGTAGGAGATATTGTGGAATGTTTGCTAGCCCAAGGGCGAATTCTACTGAAGACCACCGTAGAAAGAAAAGAAAAGATGGATAAAGCCAAAGCTGAGCTTGATAACATGGTTGACTTACTTTCCCAAGAACTGTAGGATAAGGAAGAGATCTTGGAGGAGTGGATAGAGATGAAAAATATTAAGATAAAGAATTTGATTACCATTGGGGTCATCTCAAATCGGGAATCATATCTTAAGACTAAGGAGTCTCTTGTTCATCGTATCCATATAGTAAAAGGCTTACTTGATGACTTATGCCAAGCTTGTGAAAACAGTGAAAACGACGATGTCACGCTTCTACACAGGCTGGAAGAACTCCCATGCACCCTCATAGGCGAAGATCACAAGTTCCTTTCAGTAGATGAAATGATAAGCTCCTTCGAAAAGATGGTTCAACGAAAATTCAAAGATGAAGTGCCCTCAGTACTTTCTATGGACAGCCTCTATGATCAGCATTTAACTTTTGAGAACCTGAAGGACAACCTTGACAAGCATGAGAAGGCAATAAAGGCAGTAAAAGATGCGGTTCTCCGGGCCCGCACTATCTCAGAAAATATAGCAAAGCCAGATGCATGTGAAATGGCAGCTATACAGGCCATGTATCGGGACTTTCTAAAGAAGAATGATGGAGGAAGCTGAAGTTCCTTTTGATACCTTAGTTCATTTTATTCTTGTATATGTAATTTGAATTTTGGTATGGACATATTTATGTGTAATTTTCCAAAATATAATTGCATATGAGACAAAAGAAGTCATAAGTCAAATAGGACTCTTTTGTTTGAATAAGTCAAAGTAGTTAGGATTTTCCTATTTTTGCTCTCGGTTTCTCCTATAAATGAAGAGGAACCCCATTGTAATGAAGGATCTTTTTAGTTATTGAAGCTAAACTCTGCCAAATTGAAGAGCATTTTGAGACTTTGTGTTCAAATTGTAAATCATATTTTATCAAATGAATAGAAAAGCAAGCGATCTTTCAATCTTTGCATTGGAATAACTTGTGGTGTATTGGAAATTGTTCTTATGTCCTTTTCCTTATGCTATCTTATCTACTTGATCAAATTGTAGTGTGAGTGTGAATAATCTGGGAGATGTTCTAAAGCTGATTTTGGAGACTTTGTGCTACAACAATTATCTTTAGCTAGTGATTTTACGTTTTGAAGTAAAAGATATTGGAAAGACTTTGAGCTACTATTATCTTTTGTGATCGCATGTTTTGTCGTAGTATTCGGTGAAGACTTTGAGCTGCATCTTATCCTACTTGTTTCTAAATTGTAAATCAGTAAAAAGAGCAACGATAGACTCTGTGCTCTCGTGAGTTTCTTGGTTAGTTTGATTTGTATTGTGAAAGTGATATATTATATTGTAAACATCATTTCTGAAAAAAAAAAAGAAATGGATGACATGGTTTCACCCCGAAAGTAGTTTTGAGTATAAATAAGTTTGTAATAGTTAATAGGGAACCTCCCCTTGCTGAGAGGAGAGATTTATCTCATTACACTGTGGTTGATATAACCATTTTGCCTTCAGTTAGTTGAAGACAAAATATTCACCCAACACATATTGATAATATTTTATATTAAACTTGAAAAAGAAAATACATCTGCTTATGCTAAGTTGCATAGCATACTATCCAAGGTAGATTAAAATCCCAACCTAGCCCTATTAGAATCTAAGCTAAGTGTCTGTATATGACTTCGTAGGGTCTAGCTTTCCTCTTATTTCTAAACTGTATAAAAAGAGGCTTTCTTATAACAAAATGAAGCTTGCAAACTTGACAGCCAAAAAGAAAACAGCAAAACAATTACAGTCTTACTCCTTATCAAAATTTATCATCTGAAGATTGAAACCAACCACCCATTGATACCCTTCTTCCACCACCAAATTAAGCATTCTTTTTATGAAGTCTACTGCGACCTGTGCTTGCTCCTTCAGGGATAAGAGCTTGAGACCTCTGATATCCAGTAGGAATTGATAGAGTTTTATTACCTCATTTGGGTCACGAAGAAGCCCCATGTCTCTTGGCCTAGGGATGCCAACACCCAAGGTTGTTGCTTGCAAAATCACCTCTAGATCACCCAAGAGCTCTAGTATGAAAAGACCCCTTGTAATAACCTCCGCTTTTGCCTTGGGAGTGTTCATTTCCAAAAGCATTTCCAAGAATCTAGATGGTATATCTAAATCGACTCTATAGCATTCACTATCTGCCAGGTACTTCTTGCCCAAAATCATATAAACAACACCCACCATTAATGGATTAGCTTGCCGGAGAATCCTTTGCAATCGAAGCTCTGTGACCTATCCTAAAAAGGCCATTTGCCTTTTTTTGCTGACCAGTCTAACATGAGTATCCATGCCTCCACACCGAATAGCTTCTGCCGAGAAGATGACTGTGAATCGAGAAGGCATGGGTGGAGCAACTCTGCTCTAGATTTCACCGGGGGAGGCTTTGCAACAATGATTAAAATTAAACCCTTCTCCTGAATACTTAGTCTGCTTTCACTCTCTTTGAGAAGACTCTCAAATCATGTGGATTAACTCACAACTTCCCATCATATCTCTCAACTATCTCTGACTATCTCTGTAATCATACCAAAACAACTATACCTGACATCTTCATAGTTGCCTGCCAGCTGTCTCAATCAGGGAACTGCCCACACGAGAGCTATATCTTTCAAAATCTTCCACACTCGACGAAGAAACTCAGCGTTGCCACCCTAGCTGGGGTGGCGAGGCGCCCACCCTACCGCCCACAAATATATTTATATATTAAATAATAAATAATTTTTAATATTAAAATGGACATATATTATTTAAAACTAAATATCCTCCTATCTTTTTTATTGTCTGAAAAATAGACCAAAATTCATAAGAGAAATGATAAAAAGTTGATGTTTTAAAGGCAATGATGTATCTTTCACATAATTTCCATGGTAAACACAATATGTGTTAAGGTCGAATCCGTAATTTTAAAAAAACAAAAAACAATTTTATAGAATTTTTTTAAAAAAGTTTTGAAGGATCGATAATTAATTTATCTTTTAAATGGTGAGATAATTTTCATGTATTTTTAAATTTTGTTAATTGTAATTTTTAGCCGATACCTGCTTATATGTGGGAGGTTTTCCTCCTAGAAAATTGTCGGACGCGTCGGAAAATCTCCACCGCTTTTTTTTTTTTTCCATCACCCGTTTTTTCATTTTTGTCGTTCATTTTTTTGTTTTCATGGTTCGTTCATTTTCACCATTAATATAAGGTGAATATTGTGTCTGCTGGTAATTTTTGTTTTCCGTCATATAATCAAATTCCATTGATTTCGGATCTTCTACATACTATTTCACAGAGGACTGCCATGTGTTCATACAAGACAATAGTAATGAGAAAGGAGTGTTGATTTAATATTCAAACGTGATAGAATAATTTTTTGATTTAATGAGTGACTTCAATTTACCCTCTATCACCAAAGCTATAATGGTCTCATCACTAGCCATTAGCCAATGAAGCAATAATAATATTAATACATCATACATGATAGTAAACTTTTTATTTCTTAAGCTTCCTTCATATTGTATCTCTTTAACTGTATTTAATTGTTCCTTCACGAGGGAGATTTTATTTATCAAACATTGTGTAATATTAATAATGTATGAGGAATCACTAATAGATTAAAAAATAGATTTAATAAATAATATAAAATTAAAATTATTGATAACTATGAGAACAATTTATTAATAAAGGGGTAAAACATAAATTTAATAAATAATATAAAATTAAAGTTATTAATAATTATGAGAACAATTTATTAATAAAGGGGTAAATATAATTGGTAATAACATGTTATTATCGTTATAATGGTTTATTTATAGTTAATAAAATGTAATATTAGAATTTATAAAGTGTATGATTAGAAACAATATAATAGAATGATAATTATTAATGAAATGGATTGAAAGGATAAGTAATAAGGTGTTAGAGTTAGGATAACTTAGGATAACCTCTCTTATGGTTGTAAGCTCTATATTATTGGGCTGAAGAGTAATAAATTCATGTTGGTTGTGTCTTAATAATATGTGTAATTCATTAAAATGGTTTGAAATATGTGATGGCAAAATGACTTGAAAAATCATTTAAAAACTTGTCTAAAAATCCAATCATTCAAAAATTTCTTTTATGGTAGGATTTTGTTCAAATAAAAATGTATTATCTCATCAATCATTGCTTTTAATGTGGTTCCAGTGTGGGACAATGAATATATCATTGAAATATTGTTTTTATACATAGAAAATATTTCCCAACTAAATATGAGAATAAACATTACAAATTATATACGAAGGCTAAAATATTAAGTGATTGTATCCCATAGGAAGTGACCCCACTCTGAAGATCCTTGTTTAGTGAATATTTTAAATTCTAGAAATTAGTTTTAAATATAATCCACTTCAAGAGCAATTGGAAAAGGTAAAATTTTAAAACTCCTCATAACTCGCATCACCACATTTTATGTTTTGTAGTTTTTAATTAGGGAAACAAACTTGATGCCAAATGATTGCACAGATCCGTATTGAGCAAACCCATAAAAGTGTCTGTTGATGCTAGGTCTCAATTTGTGGATTTGGATAAATTGATTCCAAATGGACTTTCAATGGGCCAAACATATGTAGAAATACTATGTAAGCTGAATTTGTTTTTTAGTTATGCTCATAGTTTTTTATTTATTTCCAGTCGTCAAGGGGATAGGTTCTTAGTAGGCAATGATATATATCAGATCACAAATGGATATGTTGGTAGCTTGACATGCACCATTTTGGGGCAAGCACATTATTTATTTTTGTTTTTCCCCATTCATTTTCACCTTTATGTTTTCTTTAATTATTTTACATTTTTTGTATTGGTTGTGTTTAGGATGTATTGCATGTATCCATATTGAGGAAGCCTTGATGATAAATTTTTTAAATGTAAATGTTATTTTGATTATGTTTAAATTTATTGACTTGGTTAAGTTTACTATATAAAATAATGAATATAATACATATTAAGAAATGTAATATTGTTGGTGTTACCAATTATATGGTATCCTCTTTTTATGCAAGTATTCTAATGGAAAGCTATTAGAAGTGTATAATTTATTTCAGTTGTGTAGACAATCAAAATGTTCTAATTTTTTTTGTTTGGGTTTTTTAAATTTTATTTTTCTTAGATTTTAAAATACAAATGCAAACACCTACTTTCCTTAAACATTATATGGAGAATACTTGATTCTCTGGCCAAGTGACTATTATTTTCACATATGAACACACTTTCTACAGAAGGCATTATTCTTTAATTGACTATAAAGCCATGGTTTTCTTATTGTTTTTTAAGAGCAACGACAGTTGGGAACTAGTTGCCGCTACTTCCCATTTGTACTTACATTTTTTTGCTTAAGCTTTCTCGTTGTTAAACTTGTCTCTTCAAAGTTGAATTAGCTCTATAGTATTAAGTCTCCAAATATTTCGTTGACAAGAAAACTCTCCTAGAAAATTAACACAGCGACCATTCTAGACTACTAACACCTAGGATACAATGGAAGCACAAATTTATTGAAATAACTACATTGTTTGTCAAACTTTTGAAGTTTCTTTATCTCATGCATTTGTTATCCAACACCACCTCTTTTCATATTATTATTATTCTACTTGATCTTTACCAACTATTAGTCTTTATGAAAGTCCCTCCTTTTCGAAGATTGATATTTAAATGTAAGTAAAAAAATGGCAAAATCGTTGCGCATAAACTCTGTGCAACTATAAGTTTAAAAATAGTGGCTTACAACTTATATTAATGATGTTTTAGATGTTATTAAAGTATAAATACAAGGTAAGTGCATTTTGGGTACGTACGAATATGGCCACATTGGCATGGCTTGGTTAAGGGCTTCCATTTTGGTAGCTTTCTTGGCAAAGTTGGAGGATAAAGTACCTTTGTCTAAGGTTAGGAACTAGGTTAGTTGTGGTCCTTCCTATATTATCTCATTTCCTATGGCCTCACAGTGGCTATGTCTACAGAGAATTCAAAGGTGGCGGGTGCCCCAAAATACGTGGCGATTTGGGATGACCTAGATGTTTTGAGCAAGGAGCTCTTAGCTGTTTACAATCAGTTGCTGGAGCTTAAAAGATTTTTACTTGGACTTGAGGATGGAGGGCAAGTACTTGCTGGCTACCCACCATTGTGGAAAATTGGAGGTTACAAGTTTGTGTACTTGGTCTTTATTAATGGATGGTGGACATAGATTGTGCGGCTTTGTGAGAGAAATTATTTTAGGATTAAGGTGGTGATTTGACAGATGCAAAAGTACATATCCACATTAAATATCCCTTTATTTTATGTTTTCATCACTCATATGTCTTCTATCTTGAGAAGGATAAACTAAACACATTTAATATTTATTTTTTGGTGCAAGGGCACCCAAGTCTTCATATTAAAGGGTGGTCAAATAGCAATATTGGTTTTATTTTTTTTTAAGTTGTCTTCACATAATAAGGTCTCTTAGACCATTTTCATGTGGTAGGTGTCTTGGTAGGGTCATGAGAGTTAGAATATTGAGAAATTGTAAAAATTGTAAATGTTGTCAATGCAACCTTTCGCATCTTTTGTGGAATATGCATAATATAGGAAATTGTATTAGCTATAGCATTTAGTATTGTAAGATGGTCAATATGTAGTGTTAGGAGTTAAGCAATTTGTAATATTAAAAATGTCTTTTTGAGGAAAAAAACTAAATGATCCATATTCTTTGCATCCTTTTATTCTTGATGTGGTTACTAACACTAAGCATTGTGTTTCTTGTACTGATATAATTTGCATACTTTGTCACACCACCATGGAGAACTCACTACAACTTCAAATGACTTTTATTGCATTAAAAATATGAAAATATCTCTACCTTATGTAATCATCTACAACATCATACTGATGTTTTATCCTTCAATACACATGCATTTGATACTACCCTAAATACTATAATACAAGAGAATGCCTATGTTAGTGATGAAAACCCAAATTCTATAAACCTTGTATTACTCATATTCATACAAGGAACATTTACTGGAAATACTATATATTTTAAATGTAAATAAAAAATGTTTATTATACATTGCAAAAAACAAAACACCATTGTCATTGTCTCATCTTACAATATAAGTATGAATTTTTATTTCTATATTTTATTCCACAATTTATTGTTTCCATTACTAATAGCCTATCGACAAATCCGTTCCGCGAAAACTTCGTACAACTACTAGTTAGGTATCTAAACCTTCTTTAGAGTGTAGGAAGGTTTTAAGGTAAGCATAGGCACCGATCACTCATGACGATGAACCATTGCATAACTCTTTCCTTTCAACTCGTATTCACCAATGAGCCATCTTTCTAGTTGTGCACTAAAACTAGCTTTAGATCCACTATCCGAATGGAGAATGCCTTCAAAATATATTTGGATATCATTCACTTTTCTTGTCATAACCCTATAGAATTTTTTAATTGCCTTTTCTTCAATGTGCATGATTTCCACATAGGATGTTCCATTGGTGCGATCTAATGGAATGATTACATACTTCTCATCATTTTCAAATCTCATCGCATGCTACTTGGAACACAAATTTTTTGGCTCGGAAGCATAACGGTCTTCCCATAGCATATAGTTCTAATTAGTGCCAAGTTGCCAACCATCCTCGTGACTCCGAAGTCTATGCATAACCTTATGCCTTTAATGGCAATTTCAACATCCTAGAGCAACCTGATAGGTCTTTCTTAGGTGTTGTTTTCCATATACAAGACATGCGATAATGGAATTAGTGTAGGATGACCCATCTCATCACACACTATTTTAGTTAAAAATTTGACCTCAACACTGACACCAATTAAGACATTTTGTAATAGGAGTAGACAAACTTGTAGAGGTAAAAGAAATTTGATATCATACTTGGGCACCATTGTGTGCATGACTTTGTGCATGTTGCTTTTTTCATAGGCATTAGTGGGCAAAAAAATGACTTATCTTTTTGTGAAGCTAGCTTCTTCAAGAGAGTTTTGCATTTTAGAACTCTTCCATAGTAAAGAAGTTTGAGGTTCATGTAGCTAACTTATTGCTCATTGTGCTTAATTAGATTTTGTTTAGCAACATTTTGCTGACCTACGCAAAGCAATTACATAGCTTTCATGTATACATGGTGGTGATCCTCTTATCCTAACATACTTGAATCATCTATAAATGGGGTTAATTTTTCATTCGACGCACATACCTCATCTTGTAGTGTAGTCTATTAACCTTTCTTGCCTACACCACTCCTTGTAATAATTTACACAAGCTTCTTTGGTGGAGTCATATCATGATGTTTTCAAATTATCTACACTCCCTTTTTATTTTCTACTACTTTTTGAAGCAATACAACACACTCCTATATTTGTGATCACCATCATAGTAACCACATAAGGGAAATTTATCATGTTTGTAAAATGTGTGGCCTAACTCTCCACAACTAAAACATGTTATCGAGCAAGTTTAACCTCCATTTTGATCATTTTCATCATTGCCTCGACATCCTCCATGCCCATACTGACTAGGTTCTCGACATTGGTAAATTTGTTAGTTTTACTACATGGGATCACCTTGATTCTACTACATAGGGTAGCATTGAATCTATTGCTCAGGGTAGATGATAATTGTCATACTGCCTCTCCACGTTGTTCTTGTAGTGTTTGCACAACTCTAAATGAGTTGGTATGGTGAGTGGTTCTTTGACAAATATTACACCAAAAATTCATATTGACCCCTTGCAACTTTTGCAGAAGGGTGTAGAATGATGTCTTATACCTTTCATGGCATATTGCACATTCTAGGATTCGCAAAAGTTAACGAAATATAGTAGCATCTATTGCATGAGTTCTCACTACCAAACAATCAATTGTAATGTGGCCTTCATTTCTACACCCCATACACCAAAGACTCCTCTTTATTTTAGACTTTCTTTCTAGTTGATTTATCTACAGTACCATTTATCCCATGTGCTCCTTGAGCTTTGCATTCGATCCATAAGATGGTTTACCCAAGACATCAAGTTGCAAAGAAACATCCAAAGCTTCCTTCTAGGTTGGTAATGTGCATTATACTAATCATCTCTAGATGTGCATGATTATGACACAAATGAACCACTACTTTTTTATGACATCATCAATCATATGAGAAATCTTTGAACAAAGTTATTTAAATCCTTGATTATACTTGTACACAGTCTCACCAGCTAGTTGCTTAATCCTTTTTAGTGTAATGATGTTTTGTTGGGTATCTCTAGATAATCAAACTCTATAAGGAAGTTTATTTTGACCTTGTCAAAAACAACCTTTCTTTCATTTGCATCATAGTGTGAGTACTAATCCTATGCATGTTTGGTTAGAGTGGTTGCAAATAATAATATTTTATGGATATTGTCAGTGATATCCTTCTCCCTCCAAGTGATCTCATGTGCCTTCTAGTGTTCGAAGGCATCTTCGTCTCTAGTGTAAGGCTTTAAAGTAGTAAGCCTATACTCATTCATAATTACATGATTCTATATGATGTTAGTTGGCATGACTACAAATGTTTGTGCTATAGACGAATCTATTGCTAAATTGGATAAATCCTCAAAAAAGTAAATGTACTAGGAACTCTATTACAAATAGGTTCAAAAATATTGAAAATAGTACCTTATTAGGCCTATTGCCAAAGCGTATACACTACAAATTTGTGTGTTTATTCACAATCACTTAAGGGGTCTCTTCATTGAATTAAATTTATGGGGTAGTAGTCTCAACCATAGCTTGGTTCATTTGTACCTGAGAACATATACTTGACCTCAACAAAAGTAAATTTTGGTTTGTAAATAAGAGTTCCATTTGGCAAAGTGTTGATATTCACATATGTGTGCTTGACCCATCCATCTTCAAAAGATACATCTATGTGATCTTCATTATCAATGCTTTCACATTTGTGCCACCTCCTTTGCATGTGGTGTATCTTCTTGGGTTCCTCTGCCACTACTTTAGATAATATGGCCTCTCGCCATCTCTCATATTTCTCTTGGTGCTCTTTACACTTAGTGTTGCTAGTGTGGTATCTATGTTCATCTTGTGTGCCACTTAATGACCCAATTGTGCATTTGACCACATGCCATCTAGTATAGTAAGAGAGTTACTCTATTGGAGGAGCTTCAACATGCTTCTCTACTCAAAACATTTTTATATTTAATCAACTTGCAATCTAGAGGAGTTAAAAACTTACACAAAGGCTCCTCAACTTATGTGTAGGTCGACACCACAAATTAAAAAATGTAGGAGTCAATGTGCCTTTCACAAATACATCTATGGTGCGACTCCATACTAGATGTACATGCTTTAGTTGAGTGATTGACTTAGTTATCCAAGTAACAAGTTATTGGTGTTTAAGAGGAAAGTTGATTTTACCTAGATTTGTTTAAGGTTTTTAACTTACCACTAAACCACTAGACAAGTCTAAGAAAAGATAAGTGTTTTATCTTTTTATTTTTTCTACACTACTATTTTTGGTAATAAAAAACTAACTAATCTCGTCTAGAATTTTCCCTTCCTAATTAAACTATGTTCAATAATAAGGGAGATCTAGGTAAAGAAATTCAAATAATTATAAATTGGAGTAAAGAATCGAAAGATAAAATTTAGAATACGAAAGAAGAGACAAAGAAGAACCTAGAAAGTGACTTGAGTAGCTCATTGGCTAGGACACTAGCATGGTGTGTTGTCTAGTTAGTGTGTTGATGTCCCACTTACATGTTGTCATCCAAATCAAATGCAAAACTCCAATTTTTGTATAGATTTTGGAAATTTTTGCACGTAGGAATATAATAGTACAAAACAACATAGGATACTCTTAGAAATAAAAAAAAACAAATGAAACACTCTTTTAAATGAAGATATTTAATTTGAATAACAAAAAAATAAAGAATAGAGAAGGGATACAAAACCTTCGTGTGTTCTTGAGTCTTCAAAAACTTGTAATTTGAGAAGAGGAGAAAGGGGGTGGCTGCATAGGAGCTTGCCTTTAGGTCAAGTCCCTATTTTAGTCTTTCAACCTCCACAAATAGCTAATGATATAGAGGAAATATTGGAACATGTGTGCTCTTAAACTCTAAATGCTTATAGGAATCTAAGAACAACAATATTGCAATGAAGATGTAAGTGTTTGAATCCTTGGTCTACAAGAATGAACACCCTAGTATTTATGAGAGGAAATAAAAGGACATGGAGCTCTTTAAGTTCCAACAAAGAAGCTAAACACAAGAAAAACTAGGTGCAACAACAATAATAGAAATGAAATGAAACTTGAACAATATCACTTGCAACACTAGAGATGGAGATGATAATCGTTGCAATCACAAAAGCATGCCCTCAACAATGAACTATAAGATCATAGAAGACAATATTTGAGATACAAAGTTGTTGTCCAAAATGCTCAAGAGTGCAAGAGTACTTGGAAAATAATGCGGAGTACTAAAAAATGCAAGAATGAGATATTTCTCAAGTGATTTAAAAAATGAGACAGATAGGGAAGATGGAGAGGCATGCTAATGAACTAGATGTTGGGATTTGCCTAGTGGATCCCACAACAATTACATTGCATGCTTAGGCACAACAAGGTGACAAAAATTAGAAGAAATTGAAATTTTTATGACTAAAAAGTTAGTGGACATTAGCACACCATGCATACATTTGTGCATAAGATTGGTGTCCAAGTACAAGAGGGTCCACAAAGACTCAAAACAACATGGCATTGGATTAACATAAAAAATAAATTAACTAACACAAAAAAGCTATAGACATGCAAAAACATGAGATTCATGTTGGCACTGAGGATAGGACAAAGGCTAGAGGGTAAAATGAACCCAAAAACATGATAGGGTCTATGGATGCTAACATGAGTCCAAAATATAATGTGATAATTGTAGGGTATGCAATTTTTGACATTAAAGTTGGTAACCATTGGTTTTGACGAAGCCAGACAATCAACAAGTAAAAAATGTGCTCAGGTAACTTGACCCATAACTCCTCATACAAGTCATGACCAAATAGTTCCTCCTCTTACAATTAATAGATCTTTGAACTAACTGGGTATCTGAATTCCTCAACTTTTCATAAGAACCATTTATGGATCTTGTCACATGTTACTCGCTAAGGCATCTTGCCAAACAACGTAGAGCCTCATAGATGGTCCCAAAAATGGAACCAAAATGTTTAATCATTTCTCTACTTCTATTCTAGCTTCCTACTCTATGAATAACTCATTGTTATTGTTTCCTTGCACATTGGATTATAGTCATAAGTCTAACCAGAAGTGCAGGAAGGGCTTGGCACCCTTGCTAGAAACTCATGTGCTAAGCTATTTACCTAAAGCAAATAACTACACATGCAAGAGTAGAAGCAATGTATACTTAGAAATAAACATGCACACATATATAAAGAATCAAATTAATTCATATTAATCCTCTATAATCATTTACAATCTCAAAGCATCTCTCTACAAATCAAGTCTCATTCATCATTACAGTTGTGGGTTTTTGTAACACTTTACTTGAGCACTTGGTGATTCATGTGCTAACTAATCTTAGTGTAAATAATGATGCATTTTGCATGTGTAATATAGTTATCATTTATATTTGTACTCATTACTTAATTAATTGTGCATGCAATTCAAACTGCTTGATAGTAGTGCTAGTTAACTAAGGATCATGCACGAAACATGAGAGTGTTATTATTTGGTGCCAACATGTGTTGGAAAGACAACTCTTTCAAGAATGGTTTGAGTTTCCCAACTTATTCAATGTAGTGGAATAGATTGGTTCAATTTGATGATAAACCTCTTTAGAACTCTTACCAAACAATTGGGGGGAATGTTGTTCAAGAAAGGTGTGCAGACTTTTGTGGATATACGGGACCTTAGGAAATTGAGCTAGGAGGATGATCATAGTCTTAAAGATGAATTCAATCTGTCCAAGTGACAAATACAAATAATCCACATTGTGCAATTCCTCATCCCCCCTTAGCTACAATCTAATCTACCCACTTCCAAGAAATGCAATTTTATTAAAGATTGATGATAGACCACTAGTTGCAACATTATTCATTTCCTATAAGAACTATGTACAAGAAGATACTTCCATCATTCATTAGAGATGAGAGATTGAATGCAAAATGGAGATGAACTCCTTCTCAACCACCAAATGGCTTAAGCTTGGCAATGCACTTTAAAAATCAAAGGCAGTTGCGCAAGCACAATTACTAGCCTAGAAACTTCCCCGTTACTAGTTGCCTACTAGAAATCACCTTCAGTTCCTCCAATCAACCCCCATGTATTGTCCATTTTGAATTAAAAAAACTACCAAACATGTGTTCTAGTTTTGCACTCATTCCCAGTCCTTGTGGCAATCCGCCCTCCTATCTCTAGTAGTTGCATTCCTAATAAAATTAAAATCTAAAATTTTTCCTTATTAGGGGTCAATATTTCTCATCGTGTTAGCTCATAATCAACTTGTTAGACGATCCTTTCATTCATTTGGAAACAAATATGTTCGATAATATTTTATTAATAACATTGCACCCCTTGGAGTAGCAATAGTAGATTTATTATCTAACTTTCTTGTTTAGAGTGCCAATCTTGTAGATATTTGTCAAGATACTTTACAGGCTAACATGTAGCTCAAGAAATAGATGTACAAAATTTTGAATCAACTAGGTGAGCTATAACCAAGAATTAGGACAATTTTGCTAAGTGGATGTAGTGACTATGAACTCTAATATATTTTCAACTTTGGACAAAATTCTCCACATTGAAAGCTACGTAAACCTAACCAATTTCTAGTACATCTACAATTTCCAATTTCCTCTTTACCACCCTAATTCACAAATTTGGATTTGAAGTTTGTTGAAATTGGAGAGCACTCTCTATATTTTCTCTAGATTTTATTTAGGGATCCAAAGATCCTTTAATTAGGAAAAATACATGTAGACACATAGAGATTGTGATTAATAAAGTTTATATTTTCAACACTTGAGCCCATAAACTTTATTTCATCACACAAAAGAACTAGATGGTGGGGGTTGCATATAAAAAGTTGTCTTATTAGCTACCAATGTACAAATGAAGAACATTTGATACCAATGGATTCTCAAAAGTATATAAACTTATCTTTGCCCAATGTCTTAGTAAGACACATGCAAGCTACTCATTGTTTGATGTATAAACTAGCTCAATTTTCTTGTTGAGGATGTGCTCATAAATGAAGTGATGTTGTATTTCAATATGATTTGTGCAAGTATATAACACTGGTTTCTTGGACTTCTTCAACACACTTTGATTATCACAATACACAATCATGGGATCATGTTGTGGGTGTCAAAGATCCTCAAGAAGTTGTCTAAGCCATATTGCTTCACATGTCACTTCAACAACTACCTTGTACTCTACTTTAGTGGATGACAATGCATCATTAGATTGCTACTTGCAACTCCATGAAATAATGGTGGATCTAAGATTAAAGTAGTACCCAAAATTTGATTTCCAAGAGTCTTTGCAACCTACCCAATCTGAATTTGAAAAAATAACAAGCTTGAAGTCTCCATTCTTCAAATATTCCAATCCCAAGTTTTGTGTTCCTTGAAGATATCTTTGAACTTGCTTTGCAACTAACCAATGACTTTGCTTTGGATGAGTCATGAATTGGGACAAGATATGTGCGGATGAGTCATAGTCAAGTAAATCAAATTTCCTACCAAACTCCTATACAATGTTTCATTGATTGCTTTACTATTTGGGTCTTTACTCAACTTAGTGTTGACAACATAGTCAAGAGACACTACTGATAGAATGTTGTCATTGATGGCAACAAGGTTTTGTAAAGGGGATTTCAGTCCAGAAGACTAATTAGCCAGAATAACTAAGTATGGACAGTACACATAATGATTGACAACAATAGGAATGGTATGCCTCCTCAGTTGAAGATCAATGTATGCGGTTCTTGTATGTTATAAACAACTTTTTAGTGATGTTATGTTCCATTGTCCAACTTCTGACTTCCTCCAAAAGTCATATGGTGAATTACTTAAGTCCGGATGAACAGAGCTAAGCTTGAAACAGTGTAAAGCACATGGGTATTTTGGTTCGCATTCCTCCGTTGTTGAGTATTTTCATTTGTGGTTCTAAGACAATGTAGACACATGTCACAAGCATCTAAATCTAGATTTGTAGCACTTGAAGTTCACTAGATCATATTTAACAAGTTATCTAGTATCGGCTTCCAGTATGATAGTATTTCTCTGTGACAGAACAACAGTTCTGAGATCCGCATTTCTTTATGAAAGAATATTATGCTTCGTAGTTCTGAAGGTATGCTAAGAGGTCCATAATGAATGTTGTCTATGAATCTCAATCTCATATGGTTCGCATTGAAAGTTATGGTATGACAGTCAAGCAAGTTGTGTGTGTACTTAAGCGCTAAGCTGACAATCATGTTAGATCGATATGCGATGAAGATATATGATTGGAATCATCAATCTAAGTGGTTGCATAATAAGTCCCGACCCATATAAAGACTCTTGTATGCTTGTTTGGGTCCGCATTGTTGTTTGTGCAAAAGATCAAGTTGACAAGGTATAACATTTGTATACATGTTTCATGTTTGGCATGCTGACCTAGTTTGAGAAAATTCTCGATGCGGATATATATACTCAATTGATTTTAGATTTGGAAAAAGAAGAGAGTGTGGACATAGTGCAAATTTGATGTGTGCATGATCCAAGGCAGTTTGCAAAGCAGAAAAGGGCAATAAGTGCATAAAACAAAGTATATGTAGCAGAGCAGAAAAGTAGGGCAGAAATAATGAAGACTTTTGAATCTATGTATTAAGCTTTCATTGGAGTTGTAATCCAACATGTGGTAGATGCATTTGTAATAGTTCACCACTGGCAGTGAGCTAATCTCCTTCACTCTTCTATGTTTCTTTCTCTGTGGATAGTGAGTCCACTTGGACAGTGAGTCCACCTATAGTGAGCATTTCTTTGGGCATTGAGCCTGATGTAATCCAATATTGTTATCATAATATATTGTGAGCTAACACTCACCGTGGTTTTTCCCTTTTTGGGGTTTTCCACGTAAAAATCCTGGTGTCTATGTGTTATGTCTTTATGGTTGCTATTCTCATGTTTAATCTACTTTCATGTTATTAATTTTGGTAATTGGATTAATGAACATGTTAAGAAGTGGTTTTGTGGAATACTGATTCACCCACCTCTCAGTATTCCTTGTATTCAACAATTGGTATCAGAGCAAGGTTCCTTGGAAGAATTTTAATAGCTTGAGGAAGATTTGGGAAAGTATACACATGGCAACAAGAAGATATCTCTCTTCTCTAGAAGCTATTCATCCATGTAGTATGAAATTTGGAAATTGCTCATATGAGAGCAACGATGAATTAAAAGCAACTCTTGAAGATCTTAAAAAATCTGAAGCAGAAATCATGGATCTAAAGGCTAATGTCCAAGAAGTTGATGAATGCATTCTAAAGCTAAGGGAGCAAGTCAAGAAGTTTAAAGAGAAGAACAAGGAATTAAGTGACAAATTGAATGAAGCACATGAAACCCTAAACAATTTAACATTGGAAGTTGAAGAGAATGAGGAGATTGAAAAGCATCTGAATCAAGTTGTAAAGGATAAGTTTGAGGAATGTGAAAAATTAGGAAAAGATGTGTTACTTTTGAAATTTGATTTGGAAGTAGCTAACAATTATAAGAAAAATTCAAAATAAGCTCTGCTAAAATTGAGGAGTTGATTGAAAGTCAAAAGAGTTCAGATGACAAGAAAGGTTTGGGATTTGAAAAAGGAGAAAGCTCTAAATCAGGTCAAGAAAAGCTTAAATTGAGGAAAAACAAAGGTAACCAGTTCTTGAATCAAAGAAGAAGACCTAGGAGACCTTCGGTCAAGGAGCCAAATGTTCAAAGGTACCCATCTTTCAATGGCTATTGTTTTAAATGCAATAAGTATCGTCATAGGGTTACTCAGTGTAGGAGTAGAATAAATCAAAATGTTTCATATTTCTTTGTGTAGGCACCTAAAAATGTCCAACACCTTGTCATTAGCATGTTTTGCCCTAAGTTCCCAGGTTATCACCTAATTAGTTAAATAAATTTTATTTATTTAACTAATTTATTTTATCCCCTTTCAATCCCATCATCCTATCTTCTATGATTAAATAAGTTTTAATTATTTATTTAATTATTCATGACCATTAATCCTCTCTAGTTAAATAATTATTTTTAATTATTTAATTAGTCACTTATCTATTTCTCCTATAATTAAATAAATTTTATTTATCTTTCCACATCACCTCCCATCACAATCCAAATTAATTAAATAAATTAAATATTTATTTAATTAATAAAATCCTAATAAAATAATCTTGCTTTCTTTCTAAAAATACAACTCATGCATATCTAATTAATTAATTTAATTAGATAATTTATTAGTTATTCCTCTCATCTTTTTAGGATTTATTTCCTTTAAAGCAAAAAATCAAATCGCTTTCTATCTTTTTAAATCCTATCTTATCTTGTTTTATTTCCTCTTTCGTCTACTAAAGCAAAAATCCAATCCTTATCTTATCTTCTTCCCTCCACATCAAAAAATCATCCCTTGTTTATAAATATGGCTTCTCACAAGCCATTTGGGAGGCATGATTGAGTTTTAAGTATCCTTATTCTGTCGAGTTATCTCCACAAATTTTCTCCATCATCTCCTATCAACGTTATGCTACGATTGTGAGCAATCAACATCTGATCATGTACATCGATCAATCTTGCATGTATCATTCGAGGTATTCGACAAAGTTTGGGCATAGGTAATTACATTTAACTTGTTTTATCTTCATTTGTTCAAATTTCTCAATTACACTTTGGTCAATGTTTCAATTGTAAGAAAATTGGTCATAGATCAAATGAATGCAGAAGTCTGGTAAGAAATAGTTTTTACAGTGCAAGGAATACTCAATCCTTTAATGGAAAGTGTTTTGCATGCAATAGATTTGGGCATATAGCTAATCAATGTAGATCAAGAATGAATCTAATCAATAGAAGGAATCAAGGACAAAGGAATGTGGTATGCTACAATTGCAATAGGTTTGGACACATTGCAAGATTCTACAGAATCAAGAATGAGAAAAGAGGCTTTCCTGTAGAAAAGAGGAAAAAAGAGCAAAGGGAAGATAAAGGAAAGAACAAGGTTGATCTGGTAGAAATAAAAAAGGAAATGAGCAAGGTCTGGATTAAAAAGGATGTGAATAAGATCAAGGATGGATCAGCACCAGGTTCTAGTGCAGATACTTCCTCCAGGAAGTGAATTGGGAGCTCTGGCTCAGGGGGAACTATATTGAATATCCAAATCCCCTAGCCAGATAGTCAGTGTTGGGATTCGACATGAAGATATGATGTGATAGATCTTTTGAAAGAAATTCTAGTAATAAAGGATCAAATGCGAAGCATTGCAGAGCAATCTTGATCGATTGTACTTAACAGAGAAGTGTTTGACAACTTTTTGAAAGATTGCATTTATGAAATTAGGTTAACGAAATCAAAGGTTAAAAGGCTCGGATTCAAATTATGTTCAAACTATCAAGTGTCTAAGAAGAACTGAAGTGAAATTCCAAGCAACTACAGAGATTTCTAAAGTGATTCAAAGCAAGCCAAATCGATCTCAAGTGAAAAAAACCCTTTCAATTTGAAACCCTAATGTAAATTTGTTTGAGTCTTTGTGGAAATGGCAACACCACAAGTAGTTAATATAATTGAGAGGCCGAGAACAAAATTCAAGAAACACCCTTTCAAGTCAACAGAGGTCGACCCAAATGGTGCATTTTCAAAAATACCGTTTGGAGTGATGCATGCGGAAGATGTTAGGGCTTACATTCATGTTGCCCTATAAGAGTTTGGTGATAGTAGATTTTCCTCTTTATATGTGAAGCACTTGTGTGGTGATAATTTTAAATTGAAGGAAGAATATAAGGCATTGGAAGTGAAGAAATTCATTCAGTATATAGACTTCCCAACATTTGGAGAGGACGAATGGGTCCGGTATGTCCTAAGCAGGATCCATGATGAATTCATGTGGTTGGAGAGACCATTCATGATTACAAAAGAGACAATAAGAGTTGTGACTGGATTAAGCTCCACCAGTATAGTACCAACATTAAAATTTGTAAAGAATGAAACGAAGATAGTAACCACCGGAGCCAAATTTGACAAAAGGGCATTGACAATCAATGATATTGAAGACCATGCTGTAAGGTTTGCATCCATGGTGTTAGGCCAAAAAATCTATTTCACCAACTGGGAGAAGTCTATCTCTGATATTGCTATATACACTGCTTATCAGATGATTAAGGTGAATGCAAACTATGATCTATGTGAGTTGCTTTGATAATAGTTGATGGAGAACCTTAAGAAGAGAAAAGAGCAAAAATATCCATTCAAATTTGGTACTCTAATTCTTTGCCTATTCTTCTATTTTGTGCAAGAGCTACCAATGATAAAGAGCTTGATTTGGACAAGTAATAAACCAGTTGCAGTACAAATTAGAAATCATTTAAATAATATTGGAAGTTATGATGCACAAACTACAGCCCTATGGGGCTATTTAAAGAACTTCCAAAGGGTAATGCAATCTAGGGAAAGAATCCTTAAGACAATTATTGAAAAGTATAAAAATGACATTTGCTTTATTGTAAATAAAGATCAATGCATGATGGAAGCAGTTGAGCCTAGGAAAATGTGGATTATGCGAATGGGATATGAAGTTGCAACAGATGTGCTAGATGGTTATGCAGTACTCATGTTGAGAAAACCTAAGGACTCCTCTAAAGAAAGATTTGGAACCTTTGAGGAACTATCTGTAAAAGTTCATGTTGACTTGAGAATGCCAGAGATCCAAAAGAAGGCAAGGAAAAGAGCAGAAGAATATGCCCAGAGAAAGCGCTTTACAAAAGAACAAATCTCAAAAGCTAGAGCAAAGGCACAAGTAGAAAGGGAAGTGAGATAAAAGAAGGAAATTGAACTGGTTATGGCTCCGAAAGAGCCTAAGATAAAACTAGAGAACCCAACAGTGACAAAAAGAAGAACTAGAGGTTCAACCTCTACAAAAACTACATCTGTATTCTCCGGTCCCACACCTTCTACAAGTGTGGAAGCCCCTACAACAAGTCACAAAAGAATGAAGACAAGCAAAAAGAGTGCATGGAAGTATAGGAATTGACGAGGAGGAAACATAATCTTGATGAAGAGATTAAAAAGATGAAAGTAAAATCAACAGAAGCCTCAAGTACTGGTCAAGGCAAGTCCTCCAAAAAGGGGAAAGGAAGAAAGAAGCAAAAGAAAGTAGAGCCTGAAAAAGTACATGCTACAATAACCCTAGAGGATGTATTGAAGGCCATTTTACAGTTGATGGCAATCTAAAACCTATTGCCCAACTGTATGATGACTATGATGATGCAGACAAAAGTATCATTGAGACTATTGTTGTCAAATACCTGGACATATACAACAAAGCTCTTATTGAGATAATTTTTGATCTTCCAGATAGTTTGGGAAGCTTAATGTTTGCAAGAAAAGAAGCTGCTATGGCCAAGGACATTGAGCTTGAGAGCATACACTGATAAATCTATGTCATAAAATCACCCCAGAAGAAAAAGCAAAAATCTCCAAAGTGCTTCATAAAGAATTCAAAACAAAGAAGAGAATGAACACTCTAATGGCATATGACATTGAGAAAGTAGTCAAAGAAACCGAGGAGATCACTCTAAGAGTGTTGAAGGAATTTCATCTCCCAACCATATATGATAATGAAGAAACAAATATTGGAGATGACACATCTATTCTGGATGTTAGCATGGACCAAGGGCCAGACAAAAATGATGAAGAGATGAAAGAAAAGGAAGATCAAGCCCTTGCTACTGGTGACTTAGACATTGCTGAAAAGGACCAAACTGAAACAAGTCCTCTAGATCGACAAACTAATGATCAAGCAAACAAGGAGAAGATTGTTGAACAGATCAAAGTTGATGATCAAGAACTTAATCAAGCTAAGAAGAGCCTTGCACTAGAACAAACTATTGATCAATAAGAAAATATGGACCTAGAACCTCCTGAACAGAACAAAGACGATGAAGTGTTTGAAGAAATGAAAAGAGACACTATTACTGCCCTAGTTGATTTTGTCAAGGAACTGGATGAGTTTGAGATTCTACAAGAACCAATCAATTTGGCCTGAACGTCTCCTGTGCAAAAATTCAAACTAGTGTCAATTGTTCAAGCAAAGGCACAGAAAGAGATGCTAAGGTCATACATGCAGAACAATGAACTCATTGATGAAGCATCTGGCATCCTGAAAAAGCTGATACCTTCATACCAAAAAGACACATCACTGCCACCAACGGATTAGCTCAAAGGCCTAATCAAATATGTAAGTTCTCATTTTGAGTCATTTGAAAAGTTTGTAGAAATAAAATTTAGAAAAGAATATAATGAGAAAAGGTTAGCTGAGTTAAAGACCATGGTGGATAATGATAAAATTTTGCTAGACAATAGTATCAAAGGTATAGAGAAGGCAATTAAGGAATCATATGATATATATAAATTTTGCTTGCTTATCATGGCCGGATGTTACTAAGGAGTTAGAAGAAAAAAATTAAGGATATGAAACTCTAATTGTCAAATATCTCTAAGTCATATAATCTGGCAGCTGAATCAATAAATAGTAAAGAGATACAAGTTGTTAACATCCACAATGACTTAAGCAATCTAATGAAAAAGAGGGAAGAAGTTAAAAATAGGTTGTGCCAGTTAAGAGGGCTGATAAGTCCTAAAATAGATTCAATGACTAATCTGGCAGAAGAAACTTTGAAAGCAAAAACAATAATTAACACACCCTCAAATGTACAAAAGGCAAAAAATTTAGCCTTTTTGATAAATGGTCACATTCAAATTTTGGAAAGTGCAAAGAATAGATGGGATGAAGAGTTAGCTCTGATAAAGACCATTTATAATGATATTCTACCTCCTACAACTAACTAATCAAGCTAAAGATTGTATCTGTACATATGCGACAGAGTATGACAGTTTTGAAGTTTTGACACAATTTTTCCACTTACACCTTTGCCATTGATGTCAAAGGGGGAGAAGAAGATCCAATGAAAAATGGCCAAACATATCAAGGGAAGAAGAAAAATAGGGTGTATATAGTAAGGGGGAGCAGACAAGCATTTTTCACTAAGTGTTGCCATCAATGCCAAAGGGGGAGATTGTTGGGAACATAGTCAAGAGAAACTGTTGATAGAATGTTGTCATTGATGGCAACAAGGTTTGGTAAAGGGGATTTCAGTCCGGAAGACAATTAGCTAGAATAACTAAGTATGGACAGTACACAGAGTGATTGACAACAATAGGGATGGTATGCCTCCGCAGTTGAATATCAAGGTATGTGGTTTTGGTATGTTGTAAACAACCCTTTGGTGATGTTATGTTCCAGTGTCCAAGTTCTGACTTCCTCTAGAAGTCATATGGTGAATTGCCTAAGTCCGGATGAATAGACTTAAGCTTGAAATAGTGTAAAGCACCTGAGTATTTTGGTCCGCATTCCTCCGTTGTTGAGTTTTTTGATTTGCGGTTCTAAGGCAATGTAGATACATCTCACAAGCATCTAAATCTAGATTTCTAGTGGTTGAAGTTTACTAGATCATATTTAACAAGTTCTCTAGTATCGGCTTCCAGTCTGATAGTATTTCTCAGTGACAAAACAACAATTTTGAGATCTCCATTTCTGTATGAAATAATATTATGCTCCATAGTTCTGAAGGTATGCTAAGAGGTCCATAATGAATGTTGGCTATGAATCTCAGAGTCTCATATTGTTCGCATTGAAAGTTATGGTATGACAATCAAGCTAGTTGTGTGTGTACTTAAGGGCTAAGCTGACAATCATGTTAGATCGATGTGCGGTGAAGATATATGATTGGAATCATCAATCTAAGTGGTTGCATAATAATTCCTAACCCATATAAAGACTCTTGTATGTTTTTTTGGGTCCTCATTGTTGTTTGTGTAAAAGATCAAGCCGACAAGGTATAACATCTGTATACACGTTTCATGTTTGGAATGCTCACCTAGTTTGAGAAAATTCTTGATGCAGATATATATACTCGATTGATTTCAGATTTGGAAAAAGAAGAGAGTGTGGACATAGTGCAAATTTGATGTGTACATGATCTAAGGCAGCTTGCAGAGCAGAAAAGGACAATAAGTGTAGAAAACATAGTATATGTAGTAGAGCAGAAAAGTAGGGCAAAAATAATGAAGACTTTTGAATATGTGTATTAATCTTTAATTGGAATTGTAATCCAACATGTGGTAGATGCATTTGTAATAGTTCACCATTAGTAGTGAGCCAATCTCCTTCACTCTTCTATCTTTCTTTCTCTGTGGATAGTGAGTCCACTTAGACAATGAGTCCACCTGTAGTGAGCATTTCTTTGGGCAGTGAGCCTGATGTAATCTAGTATTATTATCATAATATATTGTGAGCTAACACTCACCGTGGTTTTTCCCCTTTTCAGGTTTTCCATGTAAAAATCCTGGTGTCTGTGTTATGTCTTTATGGTTGTTATTCTCATGTTTATTCTACTTTCATGTTACTAATTTTGGAAATTGGATTAATGAACATGTTAAGAAGTGGTTTTGTGGAATACTGATTCACCTCCACCTCTCAGTATTCCTTGTATTCAACACTTAGTTCCTATCTCCATTGGTGTTGGTGGAGCTTTGTAGTCTTGTACTCTGAACTATGTGAAATTTTCTTTCATGTACTTCATTTGAGAGAGGAATACTTTTCTAGGTGTTTTCAAACCTTCAACTCCAATAAAGTAATGAAGCAATCCAATATTAGACATCAATTGGTCTCCATATCTTCTTTCACCTCATTGAGTAGCGATTGATCATTCCTAGTGATGAGTAAATTGTCAATGTACAACATAATAAAGAGTAGCTTGTGATCAGAAATCTTAATGTACAAATTTGGATTAGCATTAGATTTCAAAAATCTCCTTTGAAGGAAGCACTTATCAATTTTTGAATACCAAACTCATAAAGCTTGTTTCAAACCATATAGTGCCTTTTTTAAATGATGGTAATATGTTACTTTCTTTTTCAACAAAACTAGGAGGTTGTGTCACATATGCATTCTTTGTCAAATCTCCTTTTAGGAATATACTTTTCACATCTATTTGGTGGATTTTCCAATTGTGTTGGAAAGCAAATGATATCAACATTCTTATTGTGATTGTCTTTGTGATTGGAGAAAAGGTTTCCTTGTAATCAACACCATCAATTTGTTTGTAGCCTTTAGCTACTAATCTTTGTTTGTGCTTGTCAATTGAGCTATTATATTTGAACCTAGTTTTGAACATCCATTTACAATCAATGACTTCCTTATGAGAAAGTAAAGGTTTCAACTTCCATGTTTGATTTTGATGAATTGAATCCATCTCCTAATTCATAACACTTTTCCACTTTTCTTCTCTTACTTCTTCCTCAAAAGTGCTTGGCTCATGAGCACTTAGAACAATTATCGTCAATACATAGTTGACCTCATAGTCTTGTAATTTGATGGCATTCTCCTTTCTTTTTCTAATCTCCTTAAAGGAAATATGACATGGCAAACGCTTGGAATATGTCACTCTTCCTTGAAAATGACATTTCTAGAGATGTGAATTTTGTTCACCTTGAGATAATACAATTGGTAGGCTTTATTAGAATCATCATATCCAACAAGGATCCATTGTTGTCTCTTATCATCAAAATTCCTTCTCTTCTCTTTTAGAATGTTCTATAGGAAATGCTCCCAAAGATTATCAAATGCCTAGCCAATGGTTTCCTACTTGACCATGCTTCTTCTAGAAAGATGCTTTCCATGTTTTTAGTCAAACTTTGATTGATCAAATAAGTTTTTGCATGAACTACTTCTCCACATAAATTATCTCTAAGATTACAAGCCTTAATCATTGATTTAGCTTTCTCTTAAAGTGTCTTGTTCATTTTTTCAACTACTCCATTTTGTTGTGGAAAATATGGAACTAATAGTTATCTCTTGATTCTCTTTTGAACTTGTTAAAATTGACAAAATTGTTTGAGTTCTACTCCCCCATTATCCGATTTCATCATTTTAATTTTTTTAATCACATTCACTCTTGAGTTTCCATACAAAATCCTTGGAAACATCAAATGTTTTAGACTTGTTCTTTAGAAATTAAATCCATACCTTTTTAGTGAAGTCATTGATGAATGTCATGAAATATTGAGGTTTTGCTATGGAAACTTTCTTCATTAGTCCACAAATATCAAAATGAACTAACACTAACTTCTTTAAGGCTCTCTAGACTTTTTGATAATCAACGTTTCTCTATGTTGTTTCCCCGCAACATAGGCTTCACATAAACACTTTTATGTAGCAATGGTGGAAGACCATATACTGTATTTTGATTGAACATTTCTTCAATTATTTGAGGTTAGTATGGCCAAGCCTTTCATGCCACAACTTATTCCTCAAAGCAACACTTGAAACTAAAGCTTTAGAAGAGTTTTTACTCAAGTAAAATTGTCCTCATTTCATATATCCATCACATACCAATTTTCCCTTATTGTCAAACATCGTACAAGTTTTGTATTAAATATAACCTTCATGTTTTTAGCAATGGTGTAGTTGACTGAGATAAAATTATTTAGCTTGAGAACAAACATTATCAATATTTATTTTACCTCTCGGTAAGTGCAAGAAGATGGGGGGCCAAAAAGGGGTCTTAAGTGGCCACTTTTTTTTCTAAAATCAGGAAATACTGGCCTTGGATGAGAAATTGAGCATAGTTACACTCAAAATTTGGAGATGCAACCAAAACAATGTTCGTAGTGCTCCGAGTCTACTTTCTAAACTACTAATTCTTTTTGAAAATGGTATAAATTAAGGGGTTCAAAAGAGGGAGCCACAAAAATTGGTGTTGTTTCTGTCAAAAAAACATAACATAGCATGTTTTGTGGCTCCCTCAAAAGGTTAAACTTTTTTTGGTATTTTTAAAATCACTTCAGTGAGAAATTAGCTAACAACATGTAGTTTATGCCCAATTTTTCTAATAATTTTTTGATGAATATTTGATTTTTTACTAATTTTCAAAGTGGACACATCCTAAAAAATAGAATTTTGGCCATGCTACCCCTATAAATTTTGAAAACTAATTGAAAATCATTTTTTTTAATATGTGTAGAATGGAGTCTAGTTTCTAAATATGTAATTTTTTTGAAATTTCAATGAATGGTTAATTTACAATGAAAAAAAAACCAAACAGTGGTTTTTGCCCAAAACCAGACACACAAACAAAAGAAATTAAAGATGAAAGGCTTAACATTGTCAAAATGTGAAAAAAATTACATCATTAAATAGCTAAGAGAAAGCCTAACATTACCCAGGTGTTTGATTTGTTTAACCTTGAAACATGTGCAAATCTGAGGGTTAGCATGAACAAAATTATGTGAAATCTTGTAGAATTTGCAAAAACATGTCTGTGGATGTTGAAAAGGTACTCCAAGCCTTTGGGTTGGAAATCCAAAGCAAATCCCAAGCCCAAGGCTTGGGATTCCCAAAGCACAATATAATGCGAGTGCATTATGTTGTGCTTTTTTGCATGTTTGCCAATGTTTTCCCAGTTCGAGGTTGAGGGTTAATGTTCAGGTTGTTGAGTGTATAAGATTAAGTGTGTAAGGCACGGGGATTAGGGTTTAGGGTTTATGATATGGATTGAGGGTATATAAGGCATAGGGTGACTTGGGTTGAGAGCACGTATGGTTTAGGTTTAATTTAAGTATAGGGTTGAGGCACTATATTTGAGGTTTAGGATATCAGGGTGAGGTTATATGGTCTAGGGATGAGGGTTTGAGGGTGTAGGCTTCAGGTTTAAGGTATAGGGTTGATGATTGAGGTATTAGGGCTTAAGTATATTGTTGAGGGTATAGGGTTGAGGGTTTGGGGATAGGTTTTAGAGTTTAAGGTTTAAGGGTTGAGGGATAGGGTTTAAGGTTTAGGGGTAAGGGATTAGGGTTTAAGGTATAGTGTCTTGGGTTGAGGGTTTAGGAATAGGGATAGCATTTAGGGTTTAGGGATGAGGGATTAGGGTTGAGGGTTGAGGGTTGAGGGATTAAGGTTTAATGTATAACTTGCTGAGGGTTGACTGTTTAAGGATAGGGTTTAGGGTTTAAGGTTGAGGGATTATGGTTTAGAGTTGAGGGATTAGGGTTTAAGGAATAGTGTTGAGGGTTGAGGGATTATGGTTTAGGGTTGACGGATTAGGGTTTAAGGAATATTGTTGGGGTTGAGGGATTAGGGTTTAGGGTTGACAGATTAGGGTTTAATGTTGAGAGTTAAGGGTTGAGAGTTTAGGGATAGGTTGATGGTCAAGGGATTAGGGTTAAAGTAGAGTGTTGAGGGTAGAGGGATTATTGATAAGGTTTAGGGTTGAAGGTTTAACGATTGAGGGTTGAGGCTTTAGGGCTGAGGATTAAGGGATTGGGGTTTAAGATATAGTATTGAGCGTTGAGGGTTTATGGATAGGTTTTAGGGTTTAAGTTTTAAGGGGTAAGGGTTGAGGGATAGGGTTTAGGGTTTAGGGATAAGGGATTAGGGTTTAAGGAATAGTGTCGAGGGTTGAGAGTTTAGGAATAGGGATAGCATTTAGGGTTTAGGGATGAGGGATTAGGGTTGAGGGTTGAGGGATTAGGGTTTAAGGTATAATGTCAAGGGTTGAGGGTTTAGTGATAGGGTTTAGGATTTAGGGTTGAGGGATTAGGTTTTAGGGTTGATGGATTAGGGTTTAAGGTATAGTGTTGAGGGTTGAGGGTTTAGGGATAGGGTTTAGGGTTGACGGATTAGGGTCTAGGGTTGACAGATTAGCATTTAATGTCAAGGTTAGGGTTAGAGTGTTGAGGGTAGAGGGATTAGGGATAGGGTTTAGGGTTGAAGGTTTAAGGATTGAGGGTTGAGGCTTTAGGGATGAGGGTTTAAGGCTTAAGATATAGTGTCGAGTGTTGAGGGTGTAGGAATAAGGTTTAAGTTTTAAGGGTTAAGGGTTGAGCGATAGGGATTAGGGTTTAAGGTATAGTGTTGAGGGTTGATGGTTTAGGGATATGGTTTAGGTTTGAGGGTTGATGAATTAGGGTTTAATGTTGAGGGTTGAGGGTTGAGGGTTGAGGGTTGAGGTTTTAGGGATAGGGTTGATGATCAAGGGATTAGGGTTAAAGTAGAGTGTCGAGGGTAGAGGGATTAGGGATAGGGTTTAGGGTTGGAGGTTTAAGGATTTAAGGTTGAGGCTTTAGGGATGAGGGTTGAGGGATTAGGGTTTAAGATATAGTGTCGAGTGTCGAGGGTGTAGGGATAGGTTTTAGGGTTCAAGTTTTAAGGGTTAAGGGTTGAGGGATAGTATCGAGCCCGTTGAGTGTTTAGGAATAGGGATAGTGTTTAGGGTTTAGGGATGAGGGATTAGGGTTGAGGGTTGATGGATTAGGGTGGAGGGTTGACAGATTAGGGCTTAGGGATAGGGTTTAGGGTTTAGGGTTGAGGGATTAGGGTTTAAGGTATAGTGTTGAGGGTTTAGGGATAGGGTTTAGGGTTGAGGGATTAGAGTTAAGGGTTGAGGGATTAGGGTTTGACGTTGAGGGTTGAGCTTTTAGGGTTGAGGGTTTAGGGATAGGGTTGAGGGTCGAGGGATTAGAGTTAAGGGTTGAGGGATTAGGGTTTGACGTTGAGGGTTGAGGTTCAAGGGTCGAGGGTTTAAGGATAGGGTTGAGGGTCGATGGATTAGGGTTAAAGTAGAGTGTCGAGGGTATAAGGATTAGGGATAGGGTTGCAGGGTTTAGGGATAAGGATTAGGGTTTAAGGTATAGTATCGAGCCTGCTGAGGGTTTAGGAATAGGGCTAGTGTTTAGGGTTTAGGGATGACGGTTGAGGGTTACCAAATTAGGGCTTAGGGATGGGGTTTAGGGTTTAGGGTTGAGGGATTAGGGTTTAAGGTATAGTGTTGAGGGTTTAGGGTTGAGGGATTAGAGTTAAGGGTTAAGGGATTAGGGTTTGATGTTGAGGGTTGAGGGTTGAGGTTTTAGGGTTGAGGGTTTAGGGATAGGGTTGAGGGTCGAGGGATTAGAGTTAAGGGTTGAGGGATTAGGGTTTGATGTTGAGGGTTGAGTGTTGAGGTTCGAGGGTTGAGGGTTTAGGGATAGGATTGAGGTTCAAGGGATTAGGGTTAAAGTAGAGTGTCGAGTGTATAAGGATTAGAGATAGGGTTGGAGGGTTTAGGGATAAGGGTTTAGGGTTTAAGGTATAGTATCGAGCCCATTGAGGGTTTGGGAATAGGGATAGCGTTTAGGGTTTAGGGATAAGGGTTTAGGGTTTAAGGTATAGTATCGAGCCCATTGAGGGTTTAGGAATAGGGATAGCGTTTAGGGTTTAGGGTTGAGGGATTAGGGTTGAGGGTTGAGGGATTAGGGTTTAGGGATAAGGTTTAGGGTTTAGGGTTGAGGGATTAGGGTTTAAGGTATAGTGTTGAGGGTTTAGGGATAGGGTATAGGGCTGAGGGATTAGCGTGAAGGGTTGAGGGATTAGGATTTGACGTTGAGGGTTGAGGGTTGAGGTTTTAGGGTTTAGGGTTTAGGGATAGGGTTGAGGGTGGAGGGATTAGAGTTAAGGGTTGAGGGATTAGGGTTTGACGTTGAGGGTTGAGGGTTGAGGTTCGAGGGTCAAGGGTTTATGGATAGGGTTGAGGGTCAAGGGATTAGGGTTAAAGTAGAGTGTTGAGGGTCTAAGGATTATGGATAGGGTTGGAGGGTTTAGGGATAAGGGATTAGGGTTTAAGGTATAGTATCGAGCCCGTTGAGGGTTTAGGAATAGGGATAGCATTTAGGGTTTAGGGATGAGGGATTAGAGTTGAGGGTTGAGGGATTAGGGTTGACGGTTGAGGGATTAGGGTTTAGGGATAAGGTTTAGGGTTTAGGGATTATGGTTTAAGGTATAGTGTTGAGGGTTTAGGGATAGGGTTTAGGGTTGAGGGATTGGAGTGAAGGGTTGAGGGATTAGGATTTTATGTTGAGGGTTGAGGGTTGAGGGATTAGGGCAAGGGTTTAGGGATAGGGTTGAGGGTCGAGGGATTAGGGTTAAAGTAGAGTGTCGAGGGTATAAGGATTAGGGATAGGGTTAGAGGGTTTAGGGATAAGGGATTAGGGTTTAAGGTATAATATCGAGCCCGTTGAGGGTTTAGGAATAGGGATAGCATTTAGGGTTTAGGGATGAGGGATAAGAGTTGAGGGTTGAGGGATTAGGGTTGAGGGTTGAGGGATTAAGGTTCAAGGGTCAAGGGTTTAGGGATAGGGTTGAGGGTCGAGGGATTAGAGTTAAGGGTTGTGGGATTAGGGTTTGACGTTGAGGGTTGAGGGTTGAGGTTTGAGGGTCAAGGGTATAGGGATAGGGTTAGGGTCGAGCGATTAGGGTTAAAGTAGAGTATCGAGGGTATAAGGATTAGGGATAGGGTTGGAGGGTTTAGGGATAAGGGATTAGGGTTTAAGGTATGGTATTGAGCCCGTTGAGGGTTTAAGAATAGGGATAGCATTTAGGGTTTAGGGATGAGGGATTAGGGTTGAGGGTTGAGGGATTAGGTTTAGGGATAAGGTTTAGGGTTTAGGGTTGAGGGATTAGGGTTTAAGGTATAGTGTTGAGGGTTTAGGGATAAGGTTTAGGTTGAGGGATTAGAGTGAAGGGTTGAGGGATTAGAATTTGACATTGAGGGTTGAGGTTTTAGGGTTTAGGGTTTAGGGATAGGGTTGAGGGTCAAGGGATTAGAGTTAAGGGTTGAGGGATTAGGGTTTGACGTTGAGGGTTGAGGGTTTAGGGATAGGGTTGAGGGTCAAGGGATTAGGGTTAAAGTAGAGTGTCGAGGGTATAAGGATTAGGGATAGGGTTGGAGGGTTTAGGGATAAGGGATTAGGGTTTAAGGTATAGCATCAAGCCCGTTGAGGGTTTAGGAATAGGGATAGCTGGCTTTAGGGTTTAGGATTAAGTGAGACCTAGATGGCTAAAGATGGATGGAGAGGTAGACAAGGAGCGACTGAGAGACATAGAGAGGGGAGAGGTAGAGAGGTGAGGAGGAGATATAAGTGAGATATAGAACATGAGCTAATGGAACTAGAGGTGAGATATTGTAAAGGTGCTATTGAAGGTGAGATAGGCACAAATATTTATGGAACAATCTATAGTAGGACAAAACATGAGCATGTTATAACGCACTCGCGTTTTGTCCTACTATAGAAACGGTAAAAAAGTGTTGACCCCCATGATCCAGGCCAACGCGCTCACGTTTTGTCCTACTATAGAAATGGTAAAAAAGTGTTGACCCCCGTGATCCAGGCCAACATGCTCTGTTTTCATGTTGATTATGTATGTGTTCTGACAAAAAAGAAGTGCTTTCATGCTGTTGGGAAGTTCACATGCACATTTTACACATCTACCACCTTTGCATGATCTTTCCACCACCTTTTCTGCTTTGCCAACTTGAGAAGGAGGAAATAACATAGTTTTCACACCAAATTTGATATATATCTATTCAAGTTTCAATTTTTGTAGTGTTTCATTGTTAATTGTGATTCAATTTTAGAAATTTAACATTATAGATTGGTTAATAGTATTGTTATTACTAATTATATTTGAGTGTTATTCAATTTAACATTGAAAAGAAAGCAAGTGGTGAAATACTCAAATTGTTGAGGAGTTTGATGCAAGAAGAAAAAAACAATACATAATTGGGTGCTCTCTCTATTCGAATTGTCTTAGGTATATACAATAGGTGTCTCTAGGTGTCTTGGTTTCTAAATAGATAATAGGTGTCTCTAATTGTGTCTTAGGTATATACGATATGTCAACTAGGTAGATAGAGACTAGAAAATAGGTGTCTCAGGTGTCCTAGGTCTACTAGACTACATGTGTCTTAGGTCTTAGGTGAGGCCACATGAGCTTCCACCTTCACGTGATTGGCCTTGTTAGTATAGAATATTTATATTTCTTGAAGCTAAGGGAAGCTCTTTTTCTTAATAGGAAAACTTTATCGACTTTAGTTGCACTAATGGTGCAGGGGCACCCAGGTTGTCATGCCTCCAAGAGGTGTCAAAAAATGAAATTTTATTTTGATTGAGTCAATTGTATGTAATAAGGTCTTCTAAGACCATTTCATTTGTTTTAAAGTCACTTTGAGTCATTTGGGGTCAGTTTGAGTCTTTGAGTCCTGTTGCAAAAAAGTGTTAATGTTGTCAAGTTGCACAAAGCAACTTTTGCATTTTTGGTGTCCTACTCTTGATACGACCAAACTAACAGTTCCAACACGTCCGGATGGGTACATTTAGGCTAGGTATGGTTCTTTTTTTCACCCAAACATGTTGAAATAGTCCGAGCTACATTGTACCGACGATATCCCTGAAGAGTCCAAAGTACAAAAAGGCAGCAATCTTTGATGAGATGTTACTCGAAAACTGTGTCACTTAGAAAAATTTATTCTAAGGAAACGCAGTCATGTAGAGTGCCTCTACAATAACCTCTCTCAATTTTTTATATCTCTGAGGCTTTTGCCCGTGGTGAAAGGTTTTTTGTTGCCCCAAAAATCGTTAGAAGGAGGTAGTGTAAAGTTGCAAAGGGGTGTAACTTTCATCCTGCTCCTAATGCGACCAAATTGACTATTCCAACGTGTCTAGCTGGGTACATTTATGCTAGGCATGGTCCTTTTTTTCACCCAAACATGTCGAAACAATCCGAGCTACATTGTACCGATGATATCCCTAAATAGTCCAAAGTGCAAAAAGGTAGCAATCTTTGATGAGATGTTACTCGAAAACCATGTCACTTAGAAACATTCTGTCTGAGGCAACATGATCATGTAGGGTTCATCTATAATAACCTCTCTCAGTTTTTTATATCTCTGAGTCATTTGCCCATGGTGAAAGGTTTTCTGCTGCCCCAAAAATCATCAAAATGAGGTAAAGTTGCAAAGGGGTGTAACTTTCATCCTGCTCTTGATGCGACTAAACTGACTGTTCCATCGTGTCCAAATGGGTACATTTACGTTAGGAATGGTCCTATTTTTCACCCAAACATGTTGAAACAGTCCAAGCTACATTGTACCGACGATATCCCTAAAGAGTCCAAAGTGCAAAAAGGCAGTAATTTTTGACGAGATGTTACTAAAAAATCATGTCACTTAGAAACATTTTGTCTAAGGTAATGCGATCACGTAGTGTCCCTCTACAATAACCTCTCTCATTTTTTTATATCTTTGAGGCGTTTGCCCGTGGTGAAAGGTTTTCTACTGCCCCAAAAATTGTTAGAAGGAGGTAGTGTAAAGTTGCAAAGGGGTGTAACTTTCGTCCTGCTTCTGATGTGACCAAACTGACTATTCCAACGCATCTGGATGGGTACATTTACGCTAGGCATGGTCCTATTTTTCACTAAAACATGTTGAAACATTCCGAGCTACATTGTACTGATGATATCCCTGAAGAGTCCAAAGTGCAAAAAGGCAGCAATCTTTGATGAGATGTTACTTGAAAACTGTGTCACTTAGAAACATTCTGTCTAAGGAAACGCGATCTTGTAGAGTCCCTCTACAATAACCTCTCTTAGTTTTTTATATCTGTGAGGCGTTTGCCCGTGGTGAAAGGTTTTCTACTGCCCCAAAAATTGTTAGAAGGAGGCAGTGTAAAGTTCCAAAGGGGTGTAACTTTCATTTTGCTTCTGATGCGACCAAACTGACAGTTCCAACGCATCAGGATGGGTACATTTAGGCTAGGTATGGTCCTGTTTTGCACCCAAACATGCTGAAACAGTCTGAGCTACATTGTACCGGTGATATCCCTGAAGAGTCCAAAGTGCAAAAAGGTAGCAATCTTTGACAAGTTGTTACTCAGAAACTGTGTCACTTAGATACATTCTATCTAAGGCAACGTGATCATGTAGGGTCCCTCTACAATAAACTCTCTCAGTTTTTTATATCTCTGAGGCGTTTGCCTGTGGTGAAAGGTTTTCTGCTGCCTCAAAAATTGTCAGAAGGAGGCAGTGTAAAGTTGCAAAGGGGTGTAACTTTTGTTCTTCTCCTTGTGTGGCTAAACTGACAGTTCTAACGCGTTTGGATGGGTACGTTTAGGCTAGGCATGGTCCTGTTTTGCACCCAAACATGTCGAAACAGTCTGAGCTACATTGTACAGGCGATATCCCTGAAGAGTCCAAAGTGCAAAAAGGCAGCAATCTTTGATGAGCTATTATTCGAAAACCGTATCACTTAGATACATTCTGTTTGAGGCAAAGCAATCATGTAGGGTCTCTCTACAATAACCTCTCTCAGTTTTTTATATTTCTAAGGCGTTTGCCTGTGGTTAAAGGTTTTTTGTTGCCCCAAAAATCATCAGAAGGAGGTAGTGTAAAGTTGCAAAGGGGTGTAACTTTTGTTCTTCTCCTCGTGTGGCCAAAATGATAGTTCCAATGCATCTGGATGCGTATGTTTAGGCTAGGCATGGTCCTGTTTTGCACCCAAACATGCCGAAACAGACTGAGCTACATTGTACCGGCAATATCCCTGAAGAGTCTAAAGTGCAAAAAGGTAGCAATCTTTGACGAGTTGTTACTCAGAAACTGTATCACTTAGATACATTCCATCTGAGGCAAAGTGATCACGTAGGGTCCCTCTACAATAACCTCTCTCAATTTTTTATTTCTCTGAGGCGTTTGCCTGTGGTGAAAGTTTTTCTGCTGCCCCAAAAATCATCAAAAGGAGGCAGTGTAAAGTTGCAAAGGGGTGTAACTTTTGTTCTTCTCCTCGTGCGGCCAAACCAACAATTTCAATGCATCTAGATGGGTATGTTTAGGCTAGGCATGGTCCTATTTTGTACCCAAACATACCGAAATAGTCCGAGCTACAAACACTAACTAGTCTTCAATCTTCAAACACTATAAATACCATGATATCCTGCATAAAGCTGTCTTTTATCCTTTTATAAAGGCATGCCCATCAAATTCAACTACATAGAGATGATTATTTGTATTCCAAATTCTTTTTAAATACTGACCTTCCAATCCTTTTTCCTACCCTCATATCAATTAAATATGACCTTCGATTATGATATGACGCTCAAGCTTATGAGAGTTTACTAGAGACGCCAGTTGAGTTAGGTTGAAGGGTCGATGAACTAATGACTTAAAGACCCTTTATTAGGTTGATTTAAGTGATAGTAACTTCTGATTATAAGTCAATATTAAATTAAAACAAAAGTGCACTTTACACATGACAGACAATTGAGGGTTTTAAAGTCTTAAGAAAAGTAGATTCTTTTTAGGGTTTAATGCCCAATATGCAAACCCTAACTATCAATAAGATTATGATTATGAAAGCTTGTGTCTTCTCTAACTTCTTATTGCATGAACAAAACCACATCCACCATGAATATGAACCTTGCATCATATCAACCTTTCAAGATAGACCTTATCATGAAAACCATATTCACAACAAAACCTTGCATGAACAAAACGACATCCACCATGAACATGAAGCTTGCATCATATGAACCATATTTGTCTTGTGCAGTATCAACATGAATTGAGAGACCTTATCATGAAAACCATATTCACAACATCATGCACCTCATGACCATCACCTACCTTGAATCACTGTATCACCTTATCAACATGATGGCATCAACCTTGACATCAATGACAAACAACCTTGACCCTTTGACTTCAATGACAACCTTGAACCTTGATTGTTGATGACTTATGGAAGCCTATAGCCCCAATGTTATGTTGCATACTAAAATTAGGTAAGACTCAATGTAATCTCATAACCTCACCTTATATGCAAGAGGAATTACATTTAATAACCACAATGGTCATCAAGTGCTCATAAGCATATTATTTTGAGTATCTTATTCAAAATAACAAACATACTCTTTGCATCCCAATATGGTATAATAACAAGAAATTAAGAAATATTTTCAATTGACCAACTCATAAAGAATATGGATCAGCATACTCATTTCAATAGTTTCAATTGAGCAACTCATAAACAATATGAATATTTTCTGTTCAACATCATAATTCGTTTTTATTTTAAATACAACTTTTATCTTTTAGTTCCAAAATGAGGTTTAGGTGATACTTGAATAACAATAGCTGGCTTATTGGATCAATAAACATCCTATGTAATACAATTGGACTTTAAATATTTGAAGTAGCCATCTACAAATATCCATTCAAACGTAGATTTATAATGCAAGTATGGACGCCATCAATAAAAAAGATTTGTATTAACCAAATATCCATATAGGCATACATCAATATCTGTCGATATAAGTATAACATATATACAAAATAGCCATATAGGCTTACAAGAATGCTATATAGGCATACAATGTCAACTATATGCAATACAAAATATATGTCCACAAATGCCATATAGGCATACAACAAAGGAACACAATAAAAAGTCATTCCCCTTTGGCTGGTGAAGAGAATAGATCACGGGCAGCCTTTGATCTTCTAGGGGATGGAGATGCGTATGTGGGTGTTCTACTATGAACCCGAGGGCTGCTCCTCCAATTTAGTTCTTCCTACATCTGTAGCTGTTACAATAAAAAGTATAGACATTAATATATAGAAATTGCATGTTATAAAAAATGAAACATTTAACAAAATAATCACTTACTGCTACCATATAATCTGCCTCCTCATTTGTCTTAGTAGCAGGATTAGGCTGTGGTGATGTCATGTCCTATAGAAACCATCCAGATAGAAATTAAACTTAAAATCAATAATCATTTGTTTTTTCAAAAATAAACAACTATAACAATGAATGTAAATTGAAATTTACTAATCTGCCTCATACCCCCATCAATGGCATGGAGCTATGAATCGTAGTGGACACACCATGCTCCATTGCCCTATGAACTTCGGGAGGTGTCTCCACAGCCTGCATCATCTGAAAATAAAACAATATTATTCAATTATGAAACTAGAATAGTGATGCAAGTCATGGTTCCTAACATATACACACGTTCACCTAAACATGGAAGTACACACAATAAAGCACACTATGAGACAACTAGACACATAATACACATAATCACAGTGAAGATTTTGCTCTCTTGGTGATATACTATAGCTCATTCTTCTAGACATAGGGATGGAAGAAATTGGGCCAATAGGATTGACATAAGTTTGTAGGGGAAAGGGTTAGTGTAGATTTGAAGATTTTGGGTAGGGGTGACTTGTTGCCCCCATAATTAATACCTAAAACCTAGATGATGTTCGAGTCAATCATATGCTAAATAAGATGTCATAGGTTGATGCCCCTCTCTAGTGTCATGTCTTAGGGTCTAATTGGTGGTAATTGGATGAGATTATTAGAGAGAATTTGTCAAAGAATAGTGTGGAGGGGATCAACAAGCTTTGGTAGACATGTATGGAAAATGTGGTAGCATAGACAAGGTAGTGAGCTATTTGAAAAGATGACTCAAAGAAAAGTGGTCTCATGGTGATGTCCTTGTCTATGCATCTGCTTCTCATGGCATTCCATGAGAGCACATTTCTTTGAGCCATTTTTTCAAATTTAACTATATTATAATTAAAAATTTGTCATCTATCAACATCTAGCTATTAGTTATGCAATGTTTAATAATGCTTTGAGTTTGAAAGATGTATAATTGAATGTAATCAATGATATGAATATAAAATACAAAAATCTAATAAGTACAATTCATTAGTTAAACTGTTTATTTTATTACCTCAGTGAAACTTTGAACTACACCACCACTAGCAGGTGTTGTTGTGAAATCTCCAAGATTAACCTATTCAACATCCAAAATTAGATATTAGAATACCATTCATATAACAATGCTATTCTGTAAGAACTCAGCTGGTTCTAACTCAAACTGCTGTTGAAAGATAAATTATTTTTTGGTCTTTTGATTGTTTTCTAATTTTTTTTAATTATTGTGATCTTATAGACTAGACAGAAGATGCAGAAGGGGGTTTCAGTTTTCTTGAAATGTGTGATTTTTTCCAAGGATGACATAAGATACAACATGCAAATAAGATCCAACAAATATACAAAGAATTGAAACCAAATTCTGAATTTTAACTAAATACCCATCAAATCTGCACTTTGTATTCATGTAGAAGCTGGAACAACAAAGGAAAATGCATACAAGTGCTGGTATTGGCCTGGGAGAGGCCCTACATGATAAAGGGTGTGGCTAATCTGAAAGAAAATGCTGATAAAATACTGCTGCGAACTTAGATCTGCAATTTAACCATTGTTAGCTTGTCCAATGAAGCCCAAATGAAGACCCCAAGTAGGTCCTCCACAATGGTGAACTGGGTTAGCATCCAATCCACAACATCCCCTAAGAGTTTTCATTCCCAAAGGACTGTAAGCTGCTGTAACTCTTCCTTAGAGTTCAGATCTGCAAAAAGGTTGAATAAGAAATGCCAAAGAATGACCAAAAAGTGAATCCAAATTCACTTTATGAAACTCCCAAGTTGGGCGTCCACTTTTAGGGTTCAAAAGGCATCAAAATTAAGAATCTTTGAAAGATTCTTTTATTCATGAAGACTCCTAAGTTGGGCACCCAAGTTGAGGGTCCAACTTCTTCATTAAAAAGGCCACCTTTTTAACACATCATGTCATCTAGGTGGGGGTCCTTTTAATATTTTATTAATATAAAGTGACATTGTTAATCACTTTATTTTATTCTTATTAAATATTAACGTTAACACTTCAATATTTAACCTTTATTCCATTTCCATCACCTGGCCATTTGGAACTGAAAACTGATGATGCACGTGCCATAAAGGTGAAATCGCCAAGTGGCAGGCTAACTGACAGTCCCCTCCAAAAAATAGGGACCCTTCCTAAAAAATAGGAACTATGACCAAATCTCCCAAAGTGCTCCTGGAGGTCCCCTGATGCCTCTTGGTCAACTCTCAGTCAAACCCTAAAAAATAGGGACCCTTCCTAAAAAATAGGAAACTGTCGCAAACTGTCTGGAAAGGCCTGTAAAGCTTCCTGCCAAGCTCCACTGCCCCTGGATTAGTCCCCTAACCACTCTATTGACCTACAGGAACCCAAATAATAGGCCAACCACTGCACATCCATGTGTCGCCTAGGAAGGGGACATTACAGTCCGCTCTCCCTGAATTTGCATGTTTGCATGCAAACTCAATGCTGGATGCTGTTAAATAGTCTCACTCTCCCAAGTAGCATCCTCCACTGGCAATTCCCTCCACTTTACCAAATATTCCCTGATAATCTGCCTCTGAAGATGGCACTCTCTGGAATCCAAGATGGCCTTAGGTACTAAAACCAATTTTCCCTCATCATCTAAGGGTGGTAAATCTATAGAAGGAACTATATGTTGCCCCAACGCCTTCTTGAGGCGTGACACATGAAACACATTGTGCACCCGACTATTGGCCGGTAGATCCAACTCGTAAGCCACTTCACCTATTCGCCTGATAATCCTGAACGAACCATAATATCGTGGCTTGAGTTTCTCTGCGCCCCTCTTCCCAAGAGTGGACTGCCTGTAGGGCTGAAGCATCAGATACACCATATCCCCAACCTCAAAAGATCGCTCCACCCTCCTCTGATCAGCATACTATTTTTGTTGATTTTGAGCCTTCTGCATATTCTCACGAAGAGCTCTCATAATATACTAGTTCTCCTGTAATAGATCCCCCGCACTAGGCACTCTACAATCGTTCAACAATAAATCAAGGAAACTAGGTGCATCATATCCATACAGAGCTCTGAAAGGTGTCATCTGAATAGTCATATGGTAAGTGGAATTATAGCAAAACTCACAAAGATGCACCCACTTAACCCAAGCCTTCTGCTGCCTGAAAATGTAGTTCCGTAGGTATCCCTCCACCCATTTGTTGACAATCTCTATCTGTCCATCCGTCTGCGGGTGATAGCTAGTGCTTGGAGTCAACTCAATCCCACATAATATGAAAAGCTCTTGCCAGAAATGACTCATGAACCGACTATCCCTGTCACTGACAATACTCCGAGGCAAACCATGTAGCCTGAATACCTCACGAAAGAATAAATCCGCTAGCTGTGTAGCTGAAAAGGTAGTTGTAATCAGAAAGAAGTGAGCATACTTCGTCAGTTGATCAACCACTACATATAAACAATCTCTGCCCTGGGCTTTCGGCAAGCCTATAATAAAGTCCATCGATAAGCATTCCCACTTCCTTTCAGGAATAGGAAGTGGCTGAAGCAAACCTGCAAGATATGTATGCTCTTGTTTGTTCTGCTGACAAACAGAGCATTCCCTGACATAACGAAGAACATCAGATTTGAGACCCTTCCAAGTGAAACGCTCCTGTACCTGCCTGTAGGTCTTAAAGTATCCGGGATGTCCAGCCATAGGTAAATCATGGAAAGTCCTCAACACCTTGTTCTTCACATCTGAACCTGGGACCAAAAATATTATCTCTTTGTAAATGATGAGCTCATTCACAAGAGAGTACCTGCTATCATGTATTGTCCCATCAATAATGCCAAAAGCCCATGGGTTCTTGACATACTCTGCAATGATCAAATGTCTCCAATCTTCTGAAATCTCTGCCATGGAGCTCAAATGGGGACGACGAGATAATGCATCAGCAACAACATTTTTACTACCTTTGAAATAGGAGATGTCAAAATCATAAGACTGTAACTTGCTGATCCACTTCTGTTGACGTTCATTTAGGTCCCGTTGACTAAGAAAATGCCTCAAGCTATTATGGTTAGTTTTGACACAGAACTGACTGCCCACAAGGTACTACCTGAACTTGGCCAACGCATGCATGATAGCCAACATTTCCTTGTCATAAATACTATAGCTCTGCTCAGGACCTCATAGCTTCCTACTCTCGAAAGCTATCAGATGACAATCCTGCATAATCACGGCACCAATGCCTTCTCCACATGCATCACAATGAAGCTCAAAAGGCTTGGTGAAATCTGGTAGAGCTAGGACTGGGCAAGTAGTCATCAACTGTTTGAACTTCTCGAAACACTCTTGTGCCAAAGGTGTCCAAACAAAGGCTCCTTTCTTAGTCAAATCTGTGAGTGGTGCAGCATGCCTAAAGAAACCACTGACAAACCGACGATAGAAAGTGCATAAACCAACAAATCCCCTGAGCTGGGTCAAATTCTCAGGAGTAGGCCAATCAATGATAGCACGAACCTTATTAGGATCCATGCAAACTCCCTCTGCACTGATGATGTGGCTGAAATATAAAAGCTCTATCGTGCCCAATGCAAACTTAGACTCCTTGGCGTACAAGGACTCCCTGTCAAGTATGCCGAAAATAGTATCTAGATGAGCCATGTGTTCCTCCCAAGATCTGCTATAAACCAATATGTCGTCAAAGAACACCATAACATATTTCCTCAACTGAGACCGGAAGACCCTGTTCATAGTGGACTGGAAAGTAACTGGTGTGTTGGTTAGGCCGATTGGCATAACCAAAAACTCATAGTGTCCACAATGACATCTGAAAGCAGTCTTCTCGATATCCTGTTCCTTGACATTGATTTGGTGATATCTAGTCCTCAAATCTATCTTGGAGAAGTAACAAGCTCCATGAAGCTCATCTATCAGCTCGTCGATGCGAGGAATGGGATACCTGTTCTTAATTGTCCTTTTATTCAACATCCTATAATCAATGCACATCCTGAGTGGACCATCTTTCTTCTTCACCAAAACAATTGATGAAGCGAAAGGAGACTTACTCGGCCTTATATGTCCCATAGCTAACAGTTCCTGAATAGTCTTTTCAATTTCATCTTTCAAACGCTTTGGGTGTCGATAAGGTGTAATCATAATGGGCTTGGTGCCCTCCTCCAACTCTATGATGTGCTCTATGCCTCTATCTGGAGGTCTACCAGGTGGTATGTCACTAAATACCTTTGCATGTTTGACTCTGAGCTCTTGAACCTCTAGATGGTAGGCTGGTTTTTGCTGCTGAACCTCTGAATGATAGGCTAGTTTTTGCTGATCATTATGAGAAGGCATAAACCTAGATTCTGCTGCCCACTCCACCATGTCATTTCTAATGAGTCTCTCTATTCTCCTGAGAGTGATCACCTTCAAATTGTTGTCCTTAATGGCCTTTAACACATGACTAATCCCATCCACCTGAAATTTCATCTCCATGTCTCTGAGATTGAGTGTAAACTCTCCAATGGCATGAAGCCACCTCATGCCAAGTACCAAATCCGTGTCTCCCATATTGACCACATAGAAATCAGCCTTAAACTAATAATTATTTAATTTCATAGGGAGATCAGGAATCATTTTGTCACACTTGAGAGTGTAGCCATTGGCAACCTTCACCCGTATGCCTTCAAACTCTTGGGTTTGAATCCCACGTTGTGCCACTAACCGTGCATCTATAAAATTATGAGTTGCACCTGTATCAAGCAAGGAGATGACTCTTTGACCAGCCAAGATCCCACGCAACCTAAAAGACCCTTCCTTTTGCATGCTAGACATGTGAGCTTCCTGTAAGTGTGCTTCTCCCTCACTTTCAGCTTCTTTTCCTGAGTATTCAGCTCCTAACTCCTCTTGATCAGCTTGCTGGTCTGTTATATTAGCCATGTCTTCACCCTCATCAAACCACTCCATTTGTCTGTTTCTACCCTTAGGCCGTAGAGGATATTCATGACGTTCATCATAAGGACCCTTGCAATAAAAACATAGCTTCCTTCTACACAAATCATTAAGTGTTTCTCTATCCAAGGGGGCTGCAAAATTCTTCTTTTGATCCACATATTCTAATTTCCTTAGGGCTGATGTACTATCATTAAATGAAGAGGGCAGTTTTGGAGTAAACTTGGTACGAGGAGCTAAAAGTTCCATACTACGTGCCTTCCTCATAGCCTCTTGCAATGTAGGGGGATCAAATGCCTTGATCCATCCTTTCATGGGTTCATAAAGACCCTCAATGAACAATATGAGCAACCTCCTCTCTGAAATACCTGTGACCATTACTGATAGCTTCTGAAATTCACTGATATAGGACTCCAAACTGCCCATCTGTTTCAGCTGAGCCTTCCTCATAGCCTCCTGCAATGTAGGGGGATCAAATGCCTTGATCCATCCTTTCATGGGTTCATAAAGACCCTCAATGAACAATATGAGCAACCTCCTCTCTGAAATACCTGTGACCATTACTGATAGCTTCTGAAATTCACTAATATAGGACTCCAAACTGCCCATCTGTTTCAGCTGAGCCAGATCTCTGAAATACAATTCTGGATCTTTCTTGTCAAACCGTTCAACCAAACTATGAACAAATTCCTGATATGTGGTGATCAAGTTCTGTTGCAAAGTAATCATTCCATGATGCCACCAATCATAGGCAACCCCGTCTAAATGATGTGCTGCAAACTTAATTGCATCTGTTTCAATCATAAGACATAGTGTCAGGAAATTATCCAACTTGCTAATCCATGCTCTGGCTGTTATTTTACCGCTGCCATCAAAAGTAGGAAGTGTAAGTTTGTCAGTTGCACACTTAAGGTCATGATTTTGTTGCTTGGGTCTTCTATCCTGCCGAAGCCTACTGTGTTCTCTCTTTTGACTCATAAATCGGTCAAAATTTAGATGATCCTTAACTGGCTGGGGTAATAATTCCTACTCATCATGTAGTGTCATGACATTATCAACAAAGGCTACATCTCCTCCTTCCTCAACCACGTCTCCCTCTTCTGGTTCATTCCTCACGAATGTAGGGTGGGTAGGCCTATCATAGGTGCGTGAGGGTGTTGTCCTTACCCGTGGGGCTCCAACAACACTACTCAATTCCTCCTGTACCTGATTTGGCCTTCTCGGAGGGGTCATATTCTCAATAGTTGTGGTAAGCCACTGTAACACATTAACTATCTGCTGTTGCCCTGTTGCAAGATCTCTCATAATATTTCTAGCTTCTGTTTCATCATTGTTAACCTCATTTCTACGTGGATCACCACCTTCCCTGTCACCCATTGTTTCCAATGGTATGTCCTCAAACTAGTTTCCCTGTAATGCAGCTCTTCTGTGTGTGTAATACCTGTGAGGATCACCCTATCCTAGATACATAAGATGCTCTAACCCTTCATGATGGTAGGATCAAAGCTCTAATACCACTGTAAGAACCCTGCTGGTTCTAACTCAAACTGCTGCTAAAAGATAAATTATTTTTTGGTCTTTTGATCATTTTCTGATTTTTTTTTAATTATTGTGATCTTATAGACTAGACAGAAGATGCAGAAGGGGGTTTTAGTTTTCTTGAGATGTGTGATTTTTGCCAACGATGGCATAAGATACAACATGCAAATAAGATCCAACAAATATACAAAGAATTGAAACCAAATTCTGAATTTTAATTACATACCCATCAAATCTGTACTTTGTATTCATGTAGAAGCTGGAACAATAAAGGAAAATGCATACAAGTGCTGGTATTGGCCTGGGAGAGGCCCTACATGACAAAGGGTGTGGCTGATCTGAAAGAAAATGCTGATAAAATACTGCTGCAAACTCAGATCTGCAATTTAACCATTGTAAACTTGTCTAATGAAGCCCAAACTAAGACCTAGAGTAGGTCCTCCACAATGGTGAACTGGGTTAGCATCCAATCCACAACATTCCCTAAGAATTTTCATTCCCAGAGGACTGTAAGCTGCTGCAACTCTTCCTCAGAGTTCAGATCTACAAAAAGGTTGAACAACAAATGCCAAAGAATGACCAAAAAGTGAATCCAAATTCACTTTATGAAACTCCCAAGTTGGGTGTCCACTTTTAGGGTTCAAAAGGCATCAAAATTAAGAATCTTTGAAAGATTTTTTTATTCATGAAGACTCCTAAGTTGGGCACCCAAGTTGAGTGTCCAACTTCTTCATTAAAAAGGCCACCTTTTTAACACAACATCATGTCATCTAGGTGGGGGTCCTTTTAATATTTTATTAATATAAAGTGACATTGTTAATCACTTTATTTTATTCTTATTAAATATTAAAATCAACACTTCAATATTTAACCTTTATTCCATTTCCATCACCTGACCATCTGGAACTGAAAACTGATGATGCACATGCCATAAAGGTGAAATCGCCAAGTGGCAGGCTAACTGACAGTCCCCTCTAAAAAATAGGGACCCTTCCTAAAAAATAGGAACCGTGATCAAATCTCCCAAAATCCTCCTAGAGGTCCCCTGATGCCTCCTGGTCAACTCTCAATCAAACCCTAAAAAATAGGGACCCTTCCTAAAAAATAGAAAACTGTCGCAAACTGTTTGGAAAGGCCTGTAAATCTTCCTGCCAAGCTCCACTGCCCCTGGATTGGTCCCCTAACCACTCTGCTGACCTATAGGAACCCAAATAATAGGCCAACCACTCCACATCCATGTACCGCCTAGGAAGGGGACATTACATATTCACATGTAATATTTATAATTGTTTACTAGTTACATACTCTGGCAGTAGATGTCGTAGTGTAAAATGCAGGTGGAGTATTGCTGAGAACTACATCAATGCTATGACCCTAAAATTTCATCAAAATCATCAAACTAAATTAGTTAATCTTGCAATTCAAAAATAAAATTTAATAAATTAAATTCAATGAACTTGCTAATAATTACCTGAGTATCAAGGCTAAAAGTCTCACTCAGGAGGGTATCTGTCATCACTATCTACTCAGCTGCAGATGTAGCCTATGCACCTGTGTCCTGATTATCCATGGGGTCATAACCACAGGTTGACCCACAAGTCTGACAAGTATGGGGTGGGACCCTACTCCTTGCACTATCTCCCAACCCACGCTGTGCTACAGGACTGGCATGCTCTATGATGCTCTGGGTCAAGGTACTAATGGACTGAAGTGTATTGACCTCAACACTCTCCTTCACAATGGAAGGGATAGACACATGCTCATGGGCTAGTCTGTTGATTACTCGTCTCACTGGCCTTTGTGGGTCAACACGTGCCCTTGGTCTATCTTGTGTTGACCCCCCACCTCTACCTTGTAAGTCTCGCATATCAAAATAGTTTGGCACTTTATTGAAGACAAACTCGCAGTAGAGTTTCCTCAAAAAGTATTGCAAGACCTCATTATTATTGCATGGAGGATGGTCAAAAACCATCCACCACCTCTGCCCAAAATTGTCCCTTATCGCTTGGTTGTTGCACCAATGGATAGGGAACCTCTTGCATGTAATGGGTGTGGTGGTGCCTGCATGAACATTTAGGTTTCAAGCATTTAAATATGCAGGCACCTTCCCCAAAAAGTCTAAAAAATCTAACACTTTCGGCCTCTGCAGTTGAAAAAATGCCAAAATCAGTTAAGGTGCAAGTGTCTTTGTATATACAAGGGTGTTTGTATATACATGTTGGTCAAATGTGCAATTGGCGGGTCAGAAATTTCTATCGGCCTTTGAAAAAGTGAGTTATATGCATTTCTAAATGCATATCGGGCTATGGAATGTGCATATACAAAGGGGGAATCTTTCGCAGATTGCCAGAATATTCCCAGTTTGTATATTGGGTTGCATGTTGAGATACAAAGAAAAAATATACAAGGGCGCACATATGTTTGCTACAGTGAAGAGGAAAGCATGCAAAAGGCTGTCGCTAGATGAATGTATATTGGCGGCAACATACAAGGAAAAATATACAAGGATGGAAGATACATTGATGGCATATTCCAGGAAAGATTCCCTATTTGCATGCGAGGGTAAATGTATGTTCGATGATATACATTGATAATATACAAGGGCCGATGTACATTTGGTGGGGCCCGCCTCTTGTATATTTGTGGTTGTATGTTTGGATATACATTCAAATATACAAAGGATAAGATGCAAGCCGGACTCGATAATTTTTCAAATTTGTTCTATAGGCCCCTGGCATCTGCGGCTTGGATGTATGCATACTTGTATATGTGCCGATATACAAAAGCTTAGGTACAAGCCAGATTTCAAAGCAATTTCAAAATGCTTCATAAAAGGTTGAAATCCGTGCCTTGCATGTATGAGGAGATTGCATATGCATTCGCTTGTATGTTTGCACATATAAGCCAATATACAAAGGAAGACATACAACCCGGACGCGATGGAGGAGTGAAATGCAATTAGTGAAATTTGAAGTCCGCAGCTTGTATGTATGTGTGTGTTGTATATCGTGGATATACAAAGGAAAGAGATGCAAGCCGGACTCGAGTAGTTTTTCAATTTATTCTAAACTGGCATGGGGTCCGCCTTGTATATTAAGTTGTTGCATGTATATGCATTTTGCATATACAAGGGATTTTGAAAGGCGAACAGTGGCGATTGTATATGCATCCGTTCTTGCATATACAAGGGCAAATTGGCAAAATGGTGAAGGCGAAAAGTCAGCGATAGGAACATGGAGTGCCTACGTGGCACGTAATCATTGGTTGGCGACTTTTCATTGCTTTTTGAGTGCCGTTGATCTTGACAATGGGAGTGATCAACGGCCATGTTTTGAACCTGCAGCAAAGGATTTTTCCTGAGCGTGTACGGCCGTTTTTGGGCGGGAAGGCTCCAGTTGCATCCGCTGCTGCATTCCAGGAAGGGGCTGCGGGTAGTTGAGCTGTTAATGGCAACATACATAGGCATGGGCCAATGTTTGAATGGCCAACTACCAGGTTTATGACAAAAATCTTTCAACGGCGGTGTAGATCCCGAGCTCACCTGCTATCTTCCTCTGTTTCCCGGTTGCATTGATTATTTTGAGCGCTAATCTGAAGATGCATTATATTTGGCAGATTTTTAATTTGCCTTGTAATTAATTTGCTGGAGGTACAATTTGGCTATATGAGGGGCAAACTGTGTCATTCATTGTGGTTGAAGACTTGGGCAATTTTTTGTGTGAATAACAAAAAACAGAGCATTTCCTATTTGTTTTATCTCTATGGAGTTTATGTGTTGCATCTGTAATGTATCTTGCACATATGTTCAGTTTCTTGCAATTGTATATGAAAAATGCATTATTGCATGTATTTATCTGTCTGTCTCCACTTGTTGCATACATTTTCTTCTTTTGAATCTGGTTGCTAAGGGTTTCTCAAATTCTAGGGTATAGTTTTGCTGTATCACATACTTGATCTCTAACTTCCATTCAAGGAGTGGATTAAATTGTTTTAGGTTAAGGTATGGAGAAGAATGTATGTCAACTGGGATATCTGTAAGTATGGATAGTTAAATACCTTTTCTTGGGTGGTGTTTGTAAGGCAAGCATCAAATTTGATCCCCTAAAACTCGAATCATAGTTGCAAGCCATTCTTATGTATACGTCTAGTTGGCTCCTTGCCCTGAGATAGGCACCGGTCTGCCCTCGTGAAGTAGTTATGATCCAAAACCCCTGTCTTGCATCCAAACCATCAAACCAACCATTCCATAATTTCAACCTGTTAGTTGTAGGAGTAGAATTAGGAACCCCCTGCATGCTCTCAGCTTGAACCAGACAAATATGTCCAAGAATGTTGCTAACCTTGTGATTTGTTATACAAATCTTGGTCCACACATGAGAGTATTCTACCTGTTCTGAAAAGCTAAATCTTTCTGTCATTGGGTGAGTCAAAGTGTCAAATCTTTAGCTAATAGGGATACCCCCCTTGGTGCGGCAGAACCAGAAGTGAAGGGGAGGCAGCTCATGTAACCTCCTGTATTCGTTGGCTGAATCTTCCTGTGCATTGGAACTGACAAACCCACTGCTGATTCGGAGCTAAATACCAACAGGGTGGAGGTTGATTTGTTTGTGGGTTTGTGAAAATGGAACACAAGTCCAATTTTGTAATTTGTAACTTTTTCACATCTTCATATAATAGCTTGTTTGCATAATACTCTCTAAACTCTCTTCTCTTATCCAACTAACTAGATATTTGCTTGCTAATTGAATCTACATTTGATAATATAGATTCAAGAGATTGAGCAAGCATGGACCTATGCAAGATTGAAGTTGAAGGATCTTTCAACCTTGCACTTATGTCTTCAATTTCTTTTTTATTGTTTTCAATTTGCCCCATTAGATTTTCTTGTGTTCCAGGGGCATGTCGAGGAATGGATGGAGGAGTTTGTTGTTCGGGTTGTTCTTCGGCAGGTATTTCCTCTTCAGGATTTTGTGGATTTTGAGGAGGAGGAGGAGGAGGAGGTGCATTAACATTTCCTGACAATTAATGAAATTTACATAAAAAATCAACTCAAACCTACCTATTTAGAAACAAATTCAAACAAAAAAAAAAAACTCACTCCTTTGGCCTACTCGACGTCGTGGCGACATTTTGGCGATGAATCGGTGAGATTTTGGTGTCGAATTGGGTCTTCAAAAATGCGAGCGCACTCCTTAGGGTTTGCAGGCCGCGGGTGTAGAGGAAAAAAAGAAATCAAATGAGCAGAAATGCTTTTTTATATATATATAATTAAACATAACGCGAGCGCGTTATGGTTTGGTTTTGCTCATGTTATGTCTTAATTTTTTTTGAAAAAAATTTGGCCACTTTTTGGCCCCCCAACTTTTTGCACTTACCCCACTTCAAAAAATCACATGAAAATAAATATTCAATAAAAAATATACAAATTGTAGTACTCACTCTTTGTTATATTTCCACCAAGTGGTTTTTAAAAATACCTAATGTAGCAAAAAAATTAGTGGGGTGCACATCAGACACTATGATATATTTTACTGATAAAATATGAACACTTTTTGTGTGCACTCAGCATTTCACCTCCTTAACCTTAACCATTTTTAAAAATCTTTAGTACTTTAGAAACTAGATTCAGAGTACTACAATTTTGTTCTTATCATATCTTTAAAATTTGAGCCATCTAAGTTTAGCTTTAGCAGATTAAAAAAAAAAGTGGCCACTTTTGACCCCCCTTTTGTCCCCCATTTCCATGCATTTGTACCCTTGAGTTGGAACATCAAGGGAGTTTTCCTAACTCTTTCAACATGTAGTTGTGAATCATTTCCTAATGTAACATCTCTTGAATGCTTTGTTACATTTCTCAAGTTGTCAATATCACTAGTCATGTGGTGAGTAGCACCTGAACTGATGATCTAGACATCATCATTTTTGACATATTTGGAAGTATTTGCTGAAAATAGTTTGTCACTTTCATCATTATCTTCAATAGCTACATCAACCATCATACCTCCTTGTTTACCTTTGTTCATATCTTTCTTCTTCTTGAAACATTGGTGCTCAAAATGACTAGGATAATTATAATAATATCAAATATTTCCTTTAGACTTTGATCACCATTATCCGTAATAGGACGCCTTTGCCATTGAGGCTTCTTTCCATCAAACTTAGAGGCAAAATCATTTGCTAGTTCAACTTCATCATCTCTATCAGACATTTCTTCATGTTGTAATAATAAATTCTTAAAAGCATTTAATTTTAACATTGCTAATTTTCCACTCAATATGAGCATAGTCTTGGAATTCTCAAATGATTTTGGCAAACTCTTAAGTGTTAGGGAGATGAGATCTTTATCAACAATAGTATCACTTGCATTAATTAGATGATTTAAAATACCAATGAGCTTTGAGAGATGCTTGATTGATGATCCATCCATTCTTAGATTGTATTATACTGAGTTCATAGCATGCACGTTCTCACATCATTCTTATGCTCAAGATTGTGGTGATTACAGTTGCATTCAACACATTTTCTATCAATGTACAACTTTATAGACAAGTTTATCAAGGTCAATGCTTCGTGTGATTTCTTGTCAAATTCTTCTTGTAGATGGGCATTTGTGGGATGTCTTGTTGTAGTTCCATTGAAGATGGAGGTGGGATTTGACAAGAGAAAAATGCTTTTCATTTGATGACACCATTCTCCAAAATTGTTGGCACTAGTCAACTTTATGGAGATGGCACCCAATATATTATATGTCATTATGCAAAACTTCTTCTAAAAAAATTTCTAGTCCACCAAAATTTTAATCTTGGTTCTATATTACATCAAAGCAAAGCCTTAATAATAATCCTTGCATGAGCTCCTCTTTACTTTAATATGGTGAAGCCTTTAGTTTTAATAAGTATACATTATTTCAATATATATCCATTAATGCATTTTATTCGTAGGCCTTGTACTTCTTTTTTCTTGTGGTTCATTTGTGGTTCATTGCTTTAATAATTATTCATGCCAAAGTTTTATATTTTAATTCTTGACCTCTCGACTTCAACTACAAGCTCATGCATTAATGTTGCTCGCTTCATTATATAATTTGTTGTAGAAAAAGAAATTCTCACAATATTTAGATTTGACAATAATCTTTGTGATCAATATTACCTTACTCTGATAACAATTGTTGAAATTGGAGAGCCCTTTCTATATTCACTCTATTTTATTTGGGACCCAAAAATCCTTTATATATAAACACTTCTATATTTTCATAAATAAAATTTATATTTTCAACAAAATTGAGTGGACCTATACTGTACAAGTTAATATATAATATCCCTCAGGACAGCTTCTTATGTCAATTCTGTCCCTATGTTCTGTTACTTTGAACAGAATTTGTTATGTCTTTTGCTTCATACGTATTATTCTCTCCTAGTGCTGCCATGCTTAAAGACAATCCTGCTTTTCTGAAAGCAACCTGCTGATTTGTACAAGTTTATTTTCATTATTTTAACTTTTATTAAAAAAAAGTGACACATATCATGGATTCAAAAGCTTCTACAAAAACAAGCTCAATTGCATTCAAAATCATATTAGTCTGCTTTTAGTGCTTATGTAACATGCTGTACTTCAAGTATACTTTTAATGCTACGTTAAAGAATATTATGGTGCCAAATGATGAATAAGTGAAGCAATTTTGCCGCATTGACGGCAATTTCACAAACTTTTTTATATTGGACTGATGCTAAAAAGAGAACAATTAACAGAATACAGAACAGACTTGCAATGCATCATCCAACAGTCAACAGAAAAGTAAAACAATTTCAGAAAGTTTTGAGTTCAGTGGTTAATGCTCAACAATACCATGAATCCCTTCTTAGTTGCATAACATTGTATTGTCATTATCCATTTATACTCGTTTTGACAAAATCATTTTGACAGCACATTTCATGGAAGAAGCAGTACGCCAAGAGATCACCCATGTGCTTCCTATGGCAAATGGTCAAACAAGCTCATTATTACTGTTTCATAGTCCATGATTGTCAAGCTAGTCATTAAAAGATATCGTCCATGATATGTTTTCACAGTCCATGATTTTCAAATTAGTCACTGGTAAAGTTTAAGTGTCAATGACTTTTTGTTCAAACATTAAAACATAGATGGAGAAATAATAGTTGGTTTCTTAGGCTTCCTTTTAATCATTAAAAGATATAGTGTTTCTAGAGTCCATGATTGTCAAATTAGTCACTATTAAAGTTTATGTCTCAACCACTTTTGTTCGAACATTAAAACATAGATAGAGAAATAATCTTTGGTTTCTTATACGTTCTTTTGAATGTTTGTTTTGTACTATGTATTAGTTATAGAATTTTGAGAAGATTCTAAAAGAAATTTCACTTATTATTTAGATATTTGAGAGATGAGAAATTAGGGTGTAGGGGCCTCTATTTGATTTGAAGTTAAATTGGTTTACTTTTAGCCTACTTTTAAATTATATTTATTATAGTAGTTTTTCTAAAATATAATTATGTATTATGTACATAAAGTTTTCATAGTTCATGAAATTACATTTAATATTTAAAATTATTTATAATAGTAGTTCTTTTCTTTTCCTTTCTCTATCATCTTTATTTATTGGGACCACCTTCTTGTGTAGACTTATACATATTCTCTTTTAACTACCTTGTGGCTTCTCATTCTTACTTTATCTTTTCTCTTTTTACTCCCCTGCTTTGTTCTTTTTTATTTTTTAATTTATTTTTATGTTAGCTCTTTGTCACACTTAATTCATATTTTCTTTATTTACCTCCTATTTCAAATTTCACATTTATCTTTACCCTATTCATGTTATTAATTAAGTGAAGTGATTTTTGGCTTCTTTTCTTCTTTCCATTTTTTGGTTACTTTTAAACTTTCAAGATAACACCCTTTAGCTTGGTATACTAACTCTTTTTCTCTATTTGATTGTTTTTTAACTATACATATATATTCTTAGTTGACAACTCATTTTTCCTCATTTGTTGATGGATGCAAAAAGGCTTTACACAATTAATTTTAGAAGCTCTCTAACTAACCTCTAGCTTTTATTTAATTTCTATTTTTATGATATTGTGAAGGAAAATAACTAACCTTCACAAATATCCTAGGTTATTAAATTCAATGGGGTAGTTAAATGCAATTAATAGACTAGAATTATGAATTGAGACAATAAATTGAAATTAAACAAGCACACTTTTTCAAAATGACAAAAGATGAATTAGGGTTACTTAGCTCTATGTGCGGCTCTTGATGATTTGCTATCAAATACTATTGATAGATAACAAATTGAACTCTATTTTTATCTAGGGAAAACATAGTGACATGAAATCAATTTGGTTTTATTATACTACACAAAATAAAACTGTGTGAAATCAACTTATGTTGCACACGATCGATCTGACAAACTTGTTATTTAATTTAAAAACTAGTTTAATTTGCCTTCAGATATCTATAAGTATCATAAGGAATTGATAATGTTTACAAACACCTTTGAGGAGCTTGCTAAGTTAGGGTCATGTTCTCCTCAGTCAAGTCCCCAAGTGAACCGATTGAATGACTTGTGAACAAAGATCAAAGACAACAAGCAACCATGCACTACACCTATTTGGCACTAAGTATATGTTGGTTGATGTGGTAATGAATGTTCATAATGCTCGTTGAATGATGATGTAAGTAGTGAGAGCTCTAGATGGATCTTTGATCATCTAAAATAAATTAGGGTTTGTCATTTTTTACAACACCTTAGAGTACATAAATATTTTGTGCTTGAGTTGGTCAACAATGACTAGTATGAAGGATGTACAATATGGGCCCAATTTAAAAATAAAAAAATTGAATTGTAAAAGTGCAAAGGCCAAAATTGTGTTACAAAATTGAAGCAGGACTAATTTTGTGCCACAATTTCAAATTGAGGCCACAATTTCAAATTGAGGCAAGGAACTGGTAATTTGAAGATTACCCAACTTTTTCATAAAAATATGCCACTCATACGTCATTGCATAAAGGCTAACTAAGCTATACACTTTTCACCATTGCAAATACATCGAAAATATTTTTTTTACCAATTTTTTTAATCTTCTCTTTTCACTTTTTACTCTAATTGTTCCTCTACTCTTTTGTTATTTTTAAACAACCTTATCAAGGCATTTCTTTTCATATATAAGGGACTCAATCTTTTTATACTTATACTTTAGTCTTTGTGGTCTCTTAAAAATTTTTAGCAGGTGTTTTTGAGAAATTTAATGAGCTTTATAGAGTAAATGGTTCCATATAAAGTAAGTTTGTAATTTATTTAGTTTAGTATATTATTTGATTAGTTTGTAATCTTAAGTTTTCTTCTACAAGTGTTACAATTTACTTGTAACATGTTGTGAGGGCTAATACGTAAATGGTTCCTTAAAAAGTAAGTGCTATGTAGTGGGTAATATCTACCTCCCATTTGCCTCTAATTTGTTATTGTATATGTTTAGTTTGGTGTATTATTTGATTAGTTTGTAATCTTAAGCTTTCTTTTACAAGTGTTACAATTTACTTGTAACATGTTGTGATGGCTAGTACTTGCCTCTAACTTGTTATCATAGTTTGTTTAGTTTCTAAAATCTTCATTAATGTAAGGTTTATTGATATAGTTGAAAATAAAAATATATCTTCACTAAAATAATTTTGGTATACTACTAAAATGATAATGAATAACAATGAGAATGGAAACTAAAGTAAGCAAGTGGATATCACATTTAGGAATCAAAATAAACAATACAAAATGTAAAATGTAGACAAATTAATCTTGTATAACTAGAATAGATTTCAAAGGTAAAAAGCAAGAAGTTCCTATAATTTGATAAAAAAGTTTAAGATTGCATGGTTTGTAAAAATGTTATATACCAAAATAAGATTAAGAAGCCTTAACTTTACAAGCAATGGGTAAAAGTTAAAAAAGGGCCTTAGGCCCTTGCCACACAACAACATAGCGGCTATTAACTCCATTCTCTTAATATCTAGTACAAATTCAATGAACTAAGACACCAAGTTGTACATAGTATTATCCATGCATGCCCAAGTACTATGACATTGTTTAATATTTTTGTACTTAAAAAACCTTCCAAAAAAAAAGTGAGAGGATTGCATGTGAAGAATGGGCTATGTCCATTTGAACACCTTCAATATCAATTGATTATGATTGTAATGGCAACCTACTTTGGTAAAGGTTATCCTTCAATATCAATTGATTATAGTTCTAATGGCAACCTAAGTAGGTAAAAGGCTATTAGTGTGACACTAGAACCTAAACTTATGTTAATTATTATTAAATATGGATTCCATATATCTAAAAAGGATGCATTTAAGCTTATTTAGATATAAGCTTCTAGTCATGCCTTATACAAGCTTTTAGCCATGTTTATTGAAGGTTTTTCTTATTTTGTCTCACAATTCACATTAATGTGGGATTGATACAAATATCATTTCTATTCTTACAATTACTTAAGATGTGATTCCATGAAAGGGGTGTAGGCTCCTATTTCTACTATAGAATAAATTAGAATCTATAATTATGGAGTGATAGGACCCATGAGATAGGAAAACGTTGCTATAGAAGTAATTAGAACTTATCTTAGAAAATAGAAGCCCCTATTTTTTAACTCTCAAAATTTCAACACCTACTTGTTGGGTCCCGTTTTGAAAAATTCCCCTATGGTTTAGAATTTTTTGTTCCACATGATGTCATGTCGTTAAAGGCATCTTATTTTTGCTTCATTTTTAGTTAAATTTTTAGCATAGTTGGTGCTATAAAATCCATAAGGCCACATATTTCTAATCCATGGGACTCAGTGATTGTAGATTTTCTCAACAACACTCTTGAAAAAGTTTAGGTAGCTCCCTTCGATAAGGCCATAGCCTAATTTATAGGCTTGTATCAAACAAGATTGAAAGTTTCCCCACAATGTAGAATTTTTTATATTGATTTGACAACTTTTTTTGTATTGAACAATACTAAAATTACAATAAAAAATATCTAGGAAAACTACAAAACCAAGGACACACATTAACATCATCATATGTTTTTTACCAATTTACTATCTATTCTTTCAAATTAGTGATTGTTAGAATTTTTTTTAATAATTGACCACATTTAGAAAGACTCAATCAGGGTTTAAATTTGATGGTCGACCTTGCCTGTCAAGCAATTTTTTAATGAGAATTATCTATTCAAAGGTGCCCTTAGAATATTATGAAATATTTTCGTATAAGTAAAATTATATATAAACCAAATTTATACATCATCATAATTCTATATAAAATTTGACAGTGTATTCAAAATCTCTCCATTCATATGATACAATTTTTTAAAAATTTATTTATATTTTATGACAAAAATGTCTAAATACGGCCATCAAATTTAGGCCCTGGCTGGAATTATAATAAAATAAGCAATCATGAACACTGTGTGAAGAACCAAAATTAGGTCAAAACAAACATTGGTAAACATACAAAAAAATCTTCGAAGTTAAAAACAACACGTACAGCAGTTTCCTACATGTACACCAGTTTTTCTTACATGTACAGCAGTTTCTTACTTGTACAGCAAACTGTTAGATTATACAGTTTTTCAACGGCGCTTAAATTGAGGATCTGGGCAGTGGGTTTCCAAACTATACGCGACAATTTTCCATATTTAACACGCATTCCAAGATTCCAAACCCGTTACTTTACACTCCACGTCGCAGCACGTTACGGGCATCTGTGAATTTGTCAACGGAAGAAGCAAGAAAATTCTAAACAGGCCCGGGAATCTGATGTCACGACGGCCTAATTCAATCCCTGAAAGTTGAAACTGGCCGGCCAAGACACAGCAAAAGCCCAAATCGGCATAATTAGCTGTTAATGTCTCCTAAAGTCAATAAAAACTAGTAGTAGCGAGTCATCTGAGGCGGGCGCCGGTTGCAACTGTCCGTGCCGGTGATCGTGGACCTTCTCTCCCTCCATTTGTTAAATCAAAAATAAATACAAATCCACTCTTCTTTCATGTCTACTTCCCCTCCACCTGTTTCGCCTTTACTCCATTCATGCTTCTTGCACTGTTTCGCAGCGTTAACTTCAAATTGCCGGATAAGGAAAACATTGAGTTTGTCTATCACATCTGTAGGGAAATTCTCGGAGGTGGTTCTGTTAATTGACTGAATTTTTGGGAATTGAAGGGTTTTGGGGGTTGGAGGAGGAATTCTGTGATGTTCCCCTTCGGTCGACGGAGAAGCCAGCCTCGAGCTACCAGATCAGCGGGGTCGATAGGTGAATTTCTCTCAACAATTGTTTCTTTTAGCATTAGCCTGGGTTTTAGATGCTTGGGGATGTGGGTTTTTGTTAGTTTGTGTTTTTTCAATCTTTTCTGTAACTGAATTTGATTTTCTAATTTTGCTTTAGCCCGGGTTTTACATGCTTGGGGATGTGGATTTCTGTTAGTTTGTGTTTTTTCAATCTTTTCTGTAGCTGAATTTGATTTTCTAATTTTGCTTTTGGAAAGAAGAAATTGAAGTAGTTGTGAAAATTTGGGCGGTTTTCGTCTCATGCAATGGGCTAAGTTATGACTTTGATGAATACAGGAATAGGTCAGCGTTTTACTGGGAAAATAATATAAGCAGTGGTTTGTAGCGTAGGACACTGTTTTTCACTATAACATGTGTAGTTATTTTATGATAAAATTACACTAGTGGTGCAGAATGGTGGGTATTCTGGTTTTCGTCTCATGCAATTGGCTAAGTTATGACTTTGATGAATACAGGAATAGGTCAGCGTTTTACTGGGAAAATAACATAAGCAGTGGTTTGTAGCGTAGGACACTGTTTTTCACTGTAACATGTATAGTTATTTTATGATAAGATTATGCTAGTGGTGCAGAATGGTAGGGTATTCTAGTTTAACTTGGTAAATGCTGAGAAAAGTGAAACATCATCGTCACGAATAATTGGTGTTTCCTCTGTTCATGCTGCCTGGGATTTATACATGTTTGCTAACGTGAATGCAATACTTCCATGAAAATTCTTCATTTCTAATTAGTTCAACCATAACCGAGGAAGGAAATTCATGTACATCATATCCTAAGAAAAAATGATTATAAAGGGGATATCTTTATTGATGAAGGCATAAATATATTATACTTTACAAAGGAAAGGGCTTAGCCTTCATTATATAGGATGACAACATGCTTCCATATCTCTATGTCCTACCAAACTCTCTATCTCTTGTGGTTCTCCTCAAACTCTTAGAAAATGAGATCCAAAAGCAAACACACTAACTACCTCTCGCCCATGCCAAGATTCTCATCATACTGGAATTTATATTACATCATTAATCAAATCTTATATTAATTATTCGATTATGGTTCCCAATAGGTATTTTAATGCAAAATGCAAATAATTGTCAAGTCACTTTATTGACTGTTATGGAGTTCAGATGGACGATGCTTCTTGTTTTTTCTTGAGGTATTTTCAGTGAAGATATTGATAATATATGCAGTTAAGTTTCAAAGACATGCAACAATCCTCTCAGTGGCCCATGCTCTTAAATTCTACCTTATACCCTACAGCTTGTAGTGATGGGTTGTATTGATTTTGAATCAAGTCTTATGATTTTACTTATTTAACCTGTGCTTAGTTGATGCCGAGAAGATGTTCTTTTTAATTTCAGAGTCACTCTGTTCAATTATTATATGGTTGTTGGTTTTATGCATTTTGTAATTGGTTGAGAAAATAAATAAAATGTTCTTTTAATGATCTACTAGCTTCCCTTTCTCAAGTTCTATGCCTGATTCGGTCAGAAGTTGTATCTTCATTAAAGATGCCACTTATTTCAGAAGATTCCAACCAAGAACACATTAATCTTTTGAAGGCTGGATTTTGATCAAGACTCTCAGAGATCTTCTTACCCAGTGTCTCCTTTTGTCACCTACATTCTGATTCTTTTTTGCAAGAACTCATGATTCAATTTTGAAAGACATTATTGTGGTCAAGATGTTATCAACAAAAAGATATAATGGCTCTTCCTATACATATACTAGTTGCACTTTATAATTAAAATATTCGGTTTGTAATTGGTACATGTCTATAAGGTCAGACATTGTTTATTGATACTTCCCAAGTATTTAGCAAAGTTTTATTTGTTGATCGACCTTATGTTTGATCATGTATTTTGATCTATTTAATTTTTGAGTTAAACTTTTATTTATGCTGTTTTTTGCTTTCTTGCCTGTGGATTTCATTGTGTAAAGAGTTTTCGGATAAATAAATCTTGTTCACGATGACATTCCCTTATAAATGACTATATAGTAGGAATCATGACTTCCTTAATTGAAACTGTTTTCTCCTCATGTTAGGGGTAATGTGCCTTTCTTTGGTGCATAAGATGGCTGGTACTACCTGCATGGTTGTTCTTGTAGCCTATAAGTGTTTGTATTACGCCCAAAGTCAAACTTTTCCTTTGGTCTGGTATAATTTTATGATTTATCAGTTGCAAGAAAATATGCATAATGCATTTACTTAAATCAGTTTTTATGATAGAATCTAATTGAAAATTTCACACAACTAGGTTAGATGATAAAAGGATTGACATTGACAAGCAAAACAAATTAAGATTCTAGTTGGATCAATTGAAGCTTTTAAGAACTTTCAAATCTTTTATGGTTAAACAAAACTAATTGTTGATGGGCATGCTGCAATCTGGTTTGCACAATATGTTTTCCAGTTGATGTTATCCATTTCTTGTCAGATACTTGGGGCCTTTGAATAACAGTTTTGATCTTATTTTATGTACAGGAATGGATCAGGTTGAATCAAGGCGAAGGCCTCATTTACTTGCTAAAGTTCTATTGGCTAGTTTTCTCACTATTCTCTGTATAGTCGTTCTGAGACATTCATCTGGTTCTGTTGGCTCAAATGTGGTAAGTATTGTTAAACACTACTCCTAGCAAAACATTTTTTAGATCAAATGAGCTAACCTCTGTTTAATAACATTTAGGATAGAAACAGCCATATTTTGGTGTTCCTGAAAACATAGATTTATGATTATTTTGAGCAATTAAGCATTGTTGTTGTATTTTCTCCATGGTGCTTTGTGTAAAGATTAGTTTTTCTCTTTATCTTACATCTACCATGTTTTTTCTCTGGATTCCATTTTAACACCAGAGGGCCAGAGGCACATTGTTTTCTCATTCAAGTGAACTTGGCTACTTTGAAAAAGATGTAGACAATGAAAATATTCATTTTAATTCAGAGTTCAATGGTGCAGATTGGATAGGCAATGTGTTCTTGAAAAAAACCTCATATCAGAAGCCGTAGAATTTCATTGGCCATTTGAAAGAATTGCCAACTGCAATGTTCTTTCTATTTGGAAAGTGTGGTCTGTGGGGACAGACATAAGGGACAGTTGCCATTCTTTGATTTGTGTACTCTGTTAAATTGGATTTATCTTTAACAGAATATTCTCATTTTTCCAATGAAATAAGTAGCTTATTAGTGCACTGGACGATGATGCTTAGATATCTGACATTAGGACTCTATTCTTATAGCAAGAATATGTATTGAGGACAATCTCACTTTAAGTATGATTACATTTAGAAAATGCAAACATTGGAGAACATCTTCCATTGCTGAGTAGCAGTTAGCAAGATATCGGGAAAATTAAAAAAGCACATCAAATCTTTCAAGATCATCAACATTAAGAAGAAAGTGCATGATATCCGTAATGCAGAGTATCCTTTAAATCTTGAATAAATAATTTTAGAGTGGAGTCCTCATAGTCACCCAAGGATAAATATTATTTCACGCATAATATGAACATACTGAAAAACCAGGGATATTGATGATTCCCAACTAAAATGGAAAGTTTGCAAAATCATGGCAAAATTATATATGAAAGTAAGATGCCAAGTTTATCAGTGAGACAACTTGGTTGGAAGAATAGATGTCTGATCTTCATAGTAAAGTACATGTTTGAGAGGAGTGGTTGATGGTACAAATTAGACTTTTGTGTTGACTAGATTGTATATATGCATGTAGGAAACATTGCTTCTGGGGTAAATTTGTGTTGTTTTCACCAATGTTGTTATTGCAAAATGTTTGCTTGAACTTGATCAATTTATGGCATTTAAACACAATATTGTGAGATGGGCATAAAGGAGACTTGAGATCATAAGTTTCTTCTTGTCTATTCCCTATTACTGAAAACAGAAAAATAAGTTAAAAAGCATGCCATCTTGTGGGTAAATATCTGATGCAAAACAGAGTAAACATCTGAAATCCACATGAATTCTGAAAAGCTAAAAAGCAGAGTCAAATTCTGGAGTACTGGATTCTCTTACCAGACAGTCTTCTGTATGCAAAGCTTCACAAGCACAATTGGAATTAGCTTTGTGCTCAGCATCATCTTCCTGTCGAGGAATATAGTTTCTTTCTGACCTGGATGATCAAATATTAATTCCCAATCAATCACAGGAGGGGAGAGTTAATGTTCTGAGACAGACAGGGTAGAACACTTCTTAAAGGTGGTTTAGGTCATGCATTGTCTTCGTCATGCTTAACTCCAGACCTAGATTGGAACATCCCAGGCATCAGGTTCTTCTCTAATATTTTTATTACTAATCCGTGTCTCCTGTTAAACCTTCTTAAAATGCTCTGTTTCCAAGCCAAATATTACAAATATCTTCATCGTCCAATTCCAGTTTAATGAATGTCCCATTTTAGAGCATAACCTGGGTTCCTGTTTGCCAAATGGGTTTTTAATAAAAAGAAAATAACCATTTCCCAACATGTGAAGGGTCGCACCATTGCAGAGGCAGCACAGAAAGCCATTCAGTTGGAGATTCTTATCATCCCTTAGCTTTATATGTTAAAATTTTTAATGAATCTTTGAATCACATGAAACACGATATATCTGGAGTCTTTTTTTTGTGTGGTTGTAATAATTATCTCAGGGCAATAGAGGAAATAAGGCCGTATCATCCTCCAATTGAATAGCTAGTAATACCAAACAATCAAGTGACCGAGTCCCTTGATAGGTGGGTCTAAAGCACCCATTTACATAAGATAAGGATTAGCTTCTATAATTCTAACAAATATGAGGCAAGCAGAAAGCATTTGTAATAGATCTTTGTAAGACAAATGACTCAGATGGTAAACATAAACCTCAATTACTGCTGAGGCGTGGGTAAATAAACTCATATTCATTTGAATTAGTTGTGTATCAAAACTTAAACATTAAACAATCACTAAAATATTTTTACATTCAGTTTTTAGCATAGGCATTTTCAACATCTATCAGTGCCCTGGCCCTCAACCACTTGCCATCTTGAATCTTGAGCTCAAGACATTGCTTCCTTTCACAGTCTATTTCAGTAGGAACAGACTGATTTGTATAATATATGCTTTAGTTATGTTACAATGGATATGGTAGAATACATTTAAGTGTAATCTGTCTCCAATTTCTGACTTTCTCATCTCCTGATGCAGTAATTGATTTAATCACTGCTGCATTTATCTCTCGCAAAAGAGATATGATCCATACCTGTCCTGGATATTCTAATGCATGATTCACCAACACTGATTTTTTTTACTTATGCATTGCCCCCAAGTTCTATGCCATTGGAACAACAATCTAAGGCTGTAAATATATGCATCCTGCAGCTCTATAGCTGTCATCTACATCATACATTCATACACAATCTTGAACATGCTCACATTCATTGTATATCTTATTTTTTATTGCAACTATGCTACCATCCACATGTGACTTTTCTCAAGCTTCAGAAGAATACCAGTGCAAAAAAGTACATTGGTTCTCAAACTATTTCTGAGAATGGATTTGATTCCTAACTGCTGTTATGAACAAGTGCTGTTCTTGTATTCAGCTGAACATCTCTCATTTATGCTCTCTTAAGTGCTTGAGATAGTAAAGTAATTGCAGGAAATGAAAGTAAGCAAGAAAAATAATTATATTCAAACATAAATAGAAATGAGAGATATACAAAAGGAATTACTCTCGAGAAACCCAATGTAGGAAAACTCTCGAAGAGTGAAGCTATACTTCCTCATCTCTACCATCTTAATTGCCAATTTATAAGCTTGTTGCCTCCTTGAGGTCTTCAAGGACACCGACATGGTATCAACAACATCCCAACACTTGAAAATGACTCGCAACAAACTAAGAATTGCTTGCTTCTTCAAACATGTTTAGCTGCTCTCCTCATCCAACTTAGTTGTCCACTATACTTCCTTAGATCACTCTTGGCAATCTTGACTTTGATTGCCTTTTAACCCCTGGAGGATATATTATGGAAAGGAATCAACGAAAGAGTCAACATATCTCTTTTGGATTTGATTTGCATTTGCAACATTAACACATTATCCACCTAAGCTGTAATGACCCTTTTTGTAATTTTTATGTTATTTACTACATTTTTTGTATTTTTCTGATTGAATGAAGCAAAATGAAGCCAAACAACAAACTGAAATTCTGATCACATGATTCAAATCCTCCCAACATTAACATTCAACCACAATGTAACACAACAACAGTTCCAAGTGGATTTATCCAAGATACACTTCAATTTGACACTGATTTGTGATATGAGCATCGATTGTGAAACCGTAGGAGTCTAAATAAACTCAGATCTGATTTGTAACAGAAACATAAACCCTCCAAACTGAATCTATTTCAAGTGCAAATGATAAACAATTTTACAATGCTGTTCAATGATGCTGAAACTCACTTTCAGAATTTTAAATGAAAAATAATCACTCACAAATGCTGTTCGGACAGCAGAAACCCCTTGCAAACTGAATGTGACAGCAATTAGTGGCGGTGGCAAGGTTGTACAACTGCTGGAAATAGGAAAACAACATAAAATGCAAATTGGCTAGAAAATAGGGTGGCATCCTGCTAGGGTTAGCTGATCCAACATGTAATGTCCCTTACCTAATTTGCCCTAGAAAATTCAAATGCCACAAGTTAGGGTTAGGGTTTCGGAATTACCATTTAGACTATCTTCAAACTGCATAATTCTGAAATCATGACATAGGAAAACACATATACAAAATATAGATATACAAATATACCTCTTGAAATATTAATGTTAGATAAGATTTTCCTTGCATTCAAATTCATAAACAATATTCATATAGAAAGATCATCTATTTCTTACTATGCAGTTAACTCAGTTTAATCTCTCAACTCAGTCATAGAAGGGGATGGTGCTGAGAGTCATGGCAGGGCGTAGACTGTTAACAATACCTCCATGCAGGCCCCTTAGGGAAGCATGGCAGGGTGTTGCTCAGTTCTCTCTCCAAACAGTCCCTAGGGGGGGCTTGGCAGGATATAGGCTGTCAACAAGGCCTCCATACAGTCCCCTCAGGGAGGCATGGCAGGGGTGTTGATCAGTCCTTCCTCCAAACAGGCCCTTAGGGAGGTATGGCAGGGTTCCCTCCACATAGTCCCCTCACCATTCTTCTAGGACTGGTGAGTCTTATGATATATATATATATATATATATATATATATATATATATATATATATGACAGTGATATAAATAAGTCAGTCAATAGTCAATGATCTGACCTGTTATATTTATCCAATAATGTTTATAATATATCCTTTGCTGTCTTAACAGTCTATATGATTGTGTAAATAGATAATTTTCTGCAGATCCAATGTCTGCTCTCAATTCAATGACTATTATCCCTTATGCTTGATTGATGGATAGATCTTTATTGATTATATCAGAACTGCTGTATATTATCTCTCTCTTATTTCCCCCTCCCCATTAAAACGCTCTCCACAAACTCCATATATACCTTCAGCAAGAGAGGCGATTGCAACCAATAGACACAACCATTCAAAGGATGCAACATACCGTCTCATATAAAATGCTGATCAAAAGTAATCGCACCACAAAAACCTTTAATTGTACCACATCATCCTTTAATCTGACTCTTTCATTTCTTAGTCAAATCGTACCACCTTTCATCATTTTGAATAAGAAGACAAAGTCTTATGGGGTGCTACAAATAGAGAGGTCAGCCTTCTTAACAAACTCTGTCTCGGTGATAAAGGGAGAGTCGGCCTGCATTTGAAATATAATTGAAATTATTAAGACTCTCAAGTCAGCCATCATTTATTCCTTTGGAAGTCGGCCTTTGAGGAGTTTATGATTTGGAGTCCTATTTTAGGGGCATGACACAACACTTGAAAATTTGAAATGATTGACTTTATTCCTCCAAGGGTGGTGCTCCAAATCAACACTAATCAACTCAACTGAAGACAATGGTGTCCAAGGATTTTCTTGCAAATTCAATTCGCCCTAGACCTGCAATTGACATATAGGTCTCCAATTTAGTCCAACTTGCAATTCCTGAACGGAGATTGCCAAGAAGAGGATAGGGTTTTTGTCCTAACCTTAGCCAAATCCGATCAAGGGTTTTCGTTCTTGATGTTGGATCATTCGAACAACTCCAAAAGCAATAAGAATATCAAAATTTGGATGCTCAAAATGAACAATTGAAACTTGTAAATATACCTTCCTTGATTAGGACTCATGGGCCCTATTTTGGTGCCAAAATTTGAAATTGTTTTATTTTTTATTATTTAATGTATATATTTTATTTTCACTTTTATATTTATATTTTATTTATTTATTATATTTTAACTAGAGTTGAAAACACTTCTTATTTTAATAATAAATAATATTATTAAGTTGCCCTTAAATTAGGAATTATCAGGCCCAACTTCAATAATATAATTAATTTATTTTAACATGAAAAAGGGGACATGACATAAGCAATTTATGTTTTAACATTAATATCAAAGGCAATCCTTTATTTCACACATTTCCTATTGCAACCTATTATTAAGATAATGTTTTTGAAAACACATACCAACATTTGGCTAGAACATAAGACAAAACTCCTATAGCATCATATGTAACCTTGCAGTTTTACACACACAGCTCCTATCGCCTTTTCTATACTAGCCCCCTTTTACAAAAGATTGATTTGTAACAGTTTGGTTTGGGTCTGAAGCAACATGTTAATGATTTTAAATATTTCTATAGATGGTCTTCAAACACATAAGAGCCTGAAATCTTCTTGTAGTACTTCTCAAGGCAAGCAAGTTGACACGAACAACAAGATAACAAACACTCAACAAAATGTGAAAAACTGTGTCATGTCCTGTAACCAATTTTTTTGGATTTTTACAATTTTATGATGAAAATGCATAAACCCTTGCACTTTCTGATCATCAAGATCCCGATGTGGGCAAGATGAGAGAATACGGTGGTTGGGAATTAATTAGTCTTGGCAACATAGTCTTTCAGGCTGCAATTGAACTAATCTAAATTGGCAGAAAACCATCCAGTTTTTACAATGAATCATTACAATACTTAAGTCGCACACTATTTTCTGATTTTATGATACTGCAGAAAACCATATATAAATCTAACAACAGAAATAACTTGCCACAGAAGCCAAGGAACAAATCAGAATACCTGTTTAATGATAAATCAACAACTACTAATCTGAACAATTGACTGTAGGAACAAATAACAACAATTAACCATAAACCCAGATCTGAAAATAATGTTAGCAGCAATCAAATACACTGCCCAGAATTGATAACAGCTATTTGTATGGTTTGGAAACAGTGTTACTCATCCCAAAATTCTGAAAACTATAAAGTCTGATAACAGTGCCTTAACCTTGTTGTATGGATTGATGAAAGGCAGATTTAATTATTAAATGATAGCAATAACACTTACCCAACAACCTTCAGAAATGTACGACATACGAAAAACTCCCAAAAGCTAATATTATCTCAAAAAGCTGATAAATCCTCTGAAAAAAGCTGATTTTGTGTCAAACTTTGTCAGTCTTTGTACCCCTTGAAGGTTGTACGGCTCCCACAACTCCTCCTATATGCTATGCTAGTCTTTCAAAATGGTATGACACTCACTAGAAGACAAAACCAAATTTGTGTGGCAGAAATAGACAAACTTATACTTGCAATTTCCCTTTGTCTTGTACGGCACCCAACAGAATTATTAATATGCAGCAATCTGTGTAAGGAACAACTGGTACGTAAGATGGTAAGGCATCTCCTGATTTGTTCGTTAGTACCCACAACGGTACAGTAGCAGCTAAGCATAATAACAGGCAACGATTCCTTTATCAAGGTGTATGGTAGCGATAAATAGGGTCTGCAGTCCCCTTCTGAATTATATATTCTCTTCTAACCTGTACAGCACTGCAGGTTGAATTTTTGAAGGGCAGAAAATTAGCATTTAATCCACAAAGGTTTATAACATGCAGAAAATATATGAACAACAATTCCTTTATTGATATTTGGCTGAAATCTTAAACAAAATCTGACAATCATGTATCCCTTCACATCAGATAATATACTTGAATAATATTAAGTCCACACATCAGATAAAATATTGAAACCCTTCTCAACTAATATGAAAATCTGAACCACACTGGAAAATCCCACAAACCAGATGGAAAGCTGAAATATTCAACACACTCTCGAAACTGAAATGAAACTCCACACTTCAAACTAATTATTGAAACCAGAAAACATTCAACACCAATGGTGACCTCTGAATGGGATCACTCAAATGGAGATGAGGATTTTCGTCTTCAAATCCAATCCTTGCAGCGCACAGGTAATCCTTGGATATAATCACTCAGATGAATAGGAAACTTTTCATCCTTGAATCCATTTTCTAAAAGGATTTGTCCTAGGGCAGAAAAGAAAAACATCTTCTTGCGGGTTGATAATAAATGAGAATATTATCTTCTATGAAGAAATCCTCCTTATATAGGCTTTTGAGGGAATATAATATTATTTTTCTTTTTCCCCCTTGCCCTCCAAAACTTATTTCATAAAGTGCCTAGAAAGTCCTATCACTTTTTTTTGGACCCCAGTCCTAGCGACACTTTATAACATAACTTTAGGCCCTCTTTTAAAAATACCTTTCTAATAATAAAACATAAGTTGCCTTTTTAAAATATAACATAGTGACAATCTGCAAATTCTGGGAAATTAGTGTATCAAAATAAAAAAATATCTGCACCGCTGCAAAGTACGCGGAAAAATAGCCCAAATAAAAAAAATGCACTGAAAAAGGAGCTGGTATGCCTGAGAATGAAGCTGATGATGTCTAGGAGCAAAATAAAAAAGTCCAACGATGTAGCCTCCTTCAACTGTCAAGTTAGCAGTATCACTAATTTTTGAAACGTACCTGCAGATTTGGAGGAATTGCCAAATTTAGCACTGTTGTCAAAAAATCCACCAAAATTAGAGAACAACCAAATAAATATATAGAGATGCTCTAGATTTAGAAAAACTGCCAATTTTAGGGGGACAATCAACTTTGCTGCCAAATATAGTGGACTACCAAATTCAGTGAGTCATCAAATGTAGAGCAAAATAACCAAATATACTGCCAATTTCTGAGTACTGCCAAATGTGGAGTGAATGCCACACAGGGTCTGAATGTGTGTTGGGGTCACTGTGTATAATCAAAGCCATATAGGATGAAGAGAGGAAATGCATGAACATGTATGCCACATGGGTTGTCTATGGTGGGACATGATGGAAAAGGGTTGCAGATTAGGTTATGGGCCATGCTGGCCTACCAAAGGGGGGTCTGTGGATTTGCAGGTCCCGCTTAATAAAAGGGCCGAGCCCTATGTCACTTTGTATCATGAGGAGTTTTCTTAGCACAAGTCATAACAAGCAGACCTTTCTTGTCCTCAATTATATTGCCACTCCTGCTAGCCGTGTTGCTTTTGGAGGCTTCATTTTTCAAAAAACTTTGCATAGGAGGCGACCAGCTTGCTGCTTGCCTACTAATTTTAGTGATTCTTATCCCATTAACAGGGGTTAGACACTAGCTTTTATTCCTCCCTACTCCTTTTCTTTTTCAAATTTGTGAATATATTTATATTAATTGAGGCAGAATACCTTGGAGAATTTTACAGAGCAAACAGAATTTGATAATAGTCAAAACACACACTTCCAGTGTATATTGAATTCTGCTGAACTCATGGAGTCTAATCCCCAGTATAATTGTTTTTTGCCATTCAATCATTGCTCCAACAGGACGTGCTTAGCTACACAATCTCCAAGTGGAAAACAACATCCATTACTTGAAATAGATATTCAAAAAACTGGGCGGCAGGACTTAGAGCAGAATACCTGGAGCCCTAGCTCTCTCCATCTTCAGTAGTGCATGGAATGCAAACTTGGCTGTTGTTGCAGTTGATTCTGAAAATATTTCACTCATGTTTGCATTTCTTTCTCCATAGTTCTATCTAGTCCAAAAGGTCTATTTGCCTTTTGCTTAAGAGAATCAATTTGGTCGAACATCACACTTATTTCACTTTAATTTGTAGATTCTTCATATGGAATGTATTCTTTTCGCTTCTCTGAAAATTGTTCAGAATTGTCTAGATATGGAAATTGATATTCTATGAAATGAATGGAAAAATATTTTATTATATCTGCCACTGCTTTGTAAACATTAAAGTGACAGCATGTGAAGTTGCTGGATATTCCTGAGTACCCTTGCTGTTTTCACAACTGTGTATCTATTAAACGAACACAGACTGCTTCACAGATATGTATCTGATACACAAAACATTTTGTGCTGCATCCCGATCAATAGTTCTAAATTCTAATCATTTGGTATGTATTAACATAGTCACAGGCATAGGGGTCATATCCAATCTTTAGTTCTGTATGAAGAGGAAAGAATAGTAGTTCTTTTATCATATCCAGTCACTAATCTTGTATAGTAGGTGAAAAACTGACAATTTTTTTGTTTTGACCAATACAGTAATATCTTCATAAAAATTTCTCTTTTCTACCATGAATGAAGCTCTATGTCCATTAGAGAATTAAACAATAGAAAAGTTATTCAATCAATACAAGGTGCCAGCAACATCATTACTAAAATGCATGTGAAGCCACTGCAATTTTATATATGCAAAGATGAGATGTTGAGTAAAGGAAAGAACAAAAAAAAGGTATATTGAAAGAAAATGTTGAGTATGGAGGAGCATTGAAGCTCAAAATAGTTCTACTTTTTGATTATGTGATTTATAAAGATGCTTCTATAAGGTGAATAATAAGTATGATGGAGTATGCTAAGAAACAAACACATGAAGCTCTACATCTAGAGTACATTTTTTAATGTTTACTCTATACAGACAAAGATAGATGAATCCATGCTGTATTATCTGGTTTTGACTTTTCAATTTTCTGGGTCCTTGCAGATGTTTTCTAGGACCTAGGTTGGATGGGTACCTGGATGTTCCTTCTCCAGATCTCTCAATCTTCTCCTTAACTTTTCATCTACTTTCATCTTTCTTTAACCAGTTTATCTTTGTTGGGTCCCTGATCTGTTTGGTCAGCTTCTCTCTATGTCTGCACTTCAACCAATACACAAAGTTTATGTTTCTTTTTCTCTTCATTTCCTTCTCTGAGTTTCAATATCAGATCCCTGGTTGCCTTCGTCATTTTCTTCCATTTCTTTGTGTCATATGACAAGAATTTCATTTCTTTTTGTCATATGACAAGAATTTCATTTCATAAATCTAGCAATACTTCTGCATTCAACTTAAGGACCAAGTGGTGTGTGGATGGGAATATCACCCTCTCTCCATTATCATTCTAATTACCAAGACATTGCCTGATTGAATATATGGAAAATTTCCAATCAGTCTGGGATCAGAAGTGGAGTCGAGTCAAGCATGTAATTCCTATAATGCGCACTCTTGACAAATTTGATACACGCATAATTAGTTAATTACCTGTGATCAAGGAGCAAATCCTTGATCCGTGCTTTTGCCGTAAAATTTGAAGCTTTCCAGAGCTTCTTGCTTTGCACTCTTTAGAAAGTGATGTAATAAGGGGGGGATTGTTAGAATATCATTAATATTACATCTAAGCATGTACACAATATTAAACAATACTAATATTTCATTGTTATTGTTTAATATTGAATAGATGGTTGGTTGGTTGGTTAACTTATAACCAACTACTGTTTTGTATTTATTGCTTCCTTTGTTCAATAATACGAATGCTCAATATTTGCTCGAATTCGTTAAAAGTAGGTCTTCATATTCGAGTCCTTATAGCCTCCAATTTAGCACTTCTCCTTTTGCATTGCTATAATGATTTAAAGCAGAATCCTCCTCTATTACCATGTCCCTGATCCCTAAATTGCTAGTTACTTTTAGACATTCTACAAGTGCCTCACCCTAAGCTACATTGTTGAGTTAATACCTAAGGCATAGAAACCAAAGATTTTTCCCATACTATTTCTGAGACTACCTCCTTTTCCTGTAGGTCCATGTTGGCCTTTGAGGTTCCATCAAAGTTTAACTCGACCTATCCGGTAGGTGTTGGGTTCTATCTTTCATCTGTTCTCTTGTAGCATTATTTCTAACCCCCATATTAGGGAAACTCTGTCTCTACTAATTTCTCTTACACTTCTTCTATCTTGTCCGTGTAAACCTAAAAGTTGAAGTTTTAGAAATATAAATGAAATTCATTGGATTTGAGTCATTATAAGCAAGAGAGCATTATGAAAATTGCATCCTTATTTATTGCTGATTTTGTGACAGTTTTTTTATTATAAGTGTGAAATATTTATTAAAATTTTTTTGCTTAGGCAGGTGGGGGTAGTTATTTTAAAATTTGCAGGCACTTTATTTAATTGTCTTATTTTTCTAAATTGTGTTCATAGGTCACATGAAAAATTACTTCTTATTTGATGTTTCATTAATAGAAAGGTATTTTATCTTCTATTTTTAACTAATGCTATTAATTTCTTTGTTCCAGTTCTCTAGGCGTGACACGGGAGTTACTCATGTCTTGGTAACAGGTGGTGCTGGTTATATTGGGTCACATGCTACTGCTCGACTCCTAAGGGATTCATATAGAGTAACTATTGTGGTAAGATAAGTTATAAATGTGATTTCTGACGTGAAAAAGTTTAATAATGTCTACTTTTATGGTGTGTAATGCAATATTCAGTACAGTTCAATTAGTTTAATTCGACAAATCTGTTAGGTACTAGGTTCAGTAGATATTGATTGGTCAATTTGAGATGTGTATTTGGTTGGAATATTACAGGATAATCTTTCACGGGGGAATCTAGGGGCCGTAAAGGTTCTCCAAAAGCAATTCCCAGAACCAGGAAGGCTGCAGTTTATTTATGCTGACCTGGGTGACAGTGGAGCTGTATCCTTCTTTGAATACTTGCTTCGATATTCTATATGTTGCACTCCCAAGTTTATGATGGCACTTTCAATCATTATCATTCTTAACTACAATGCAGGTAAACAAGATATTTGCAGAAAATGCATTTGATGCAGTGATGCATTTTGCTGCTGTTGCTTATGTCGGTGAGAGCACAATGGATCCTCTTCGGTATTCATTCTGTGACCTGAGTTTCTTCTCTTATATTTGTTTATTTTGGATCATAGAACATATGTTCATATATAATTTAAGAATAGAGTTATTTGCTCTAAAGTAAAATATATCATTTAAGAATTTGGTTTTGTAGGTACTATCACAACATTACATCAAATACTTTGATAGTACTAGAGGCGATGGCTACACATGGTGTGAAGAAATTGATATATTCAAGCACATGCGCCACTTATGGAGAGCCTTCTAAAATGCCCATAACTGAGGAAACTCCTCAGGTAAATTTACTAGATTATTTCCTTTAGTGGGTCCTTCATTCCACAAATAATTACTCTTTTTGGGAATGATATAGCTAACTTAAAGTACCAGAACTAGTATAGAAGTTTGTTTACTTTCATCAAAACTTATCATTTTTGTTATTGCTTATACCATTATCGTGAACTTGTGGCAGGTTCCTATTAATCCATATGGGAAGGCTAAGAAAATGGCAGAGGACATTATCCAAGACTATTCAAGGAAATCAGAAATTGGTGTTATGATACTAAGGTCTGTTTGCTGTAACAATCTTCACCTACTTTTGTATTGAATCATTTACCTAACTACATCTTGGTAGAATCTCTAATAATTTGTTGAACTATTTACAATCTGAATATTTTGGCCCAGGTCATGTAACTGCTTGAATTTTCCTTTTCACAGTAGTGTAAAATAAGTTTAAGGATTCTGGTCCATTCATTGACGAGTTTTCAACTACAGGTATTTCAATGTAATTGGATCAGACCCAGAGGGCAGGCTTGGTGAAGCACCAAGACCAGAGCTTCGAGAGCATGGGCGAATCTCTGGTGCATGCTTTGATGCAGCAATGGGAGTAATTCCCGGATTAAAGGTATCATTTAAATAGCACTAACACAATGGATTATTTGGGTGAATGCCAAAACAATTGGCAATAGTTTCTTTTTGAAAGGGACCACCAAATATATTCTTCTATACTTTTGTCACGTCCAACCTTGAGAGATTTTTTAATTTAGTTAAGAAAATTGATTTAGCATAATTTTGACACATAAATTCTATCAATACTTTTATTAAAAAAGCTTTAATTGGGTATATTGTTGAAGCCATAAGGCCTTTTGGTTGATTTGAATCATTTTAGGCTATTTTCAAATTCAAGCTAAGATATAGGGTAATCGGCTAGTACCATCAGGTAGACTTGGACTCCGCAAGCTTGTTTTTGATTAGGTAGTGGACTTAGTGAAAAAACGCGGCCAAAAAACAATAAAACTCAGCAAATTAAAAAATTACTAAAAATAGTGAAATTTAAGGAAAAAGGGTTATTATATTGCATTCCATACTGAATCAACTTTGAATATACACAAATACTAATCAATTAGTTCTATCAAAAATGTATGCACCAAAAAGTAAGTAAATAATGTAGAATTGAAAGTTGAGCTTGAAACTTGAAAGCTGATATGAAAGAATAATTGCTTTGATAGTTATAATTTTTTTTGCACACAAAAAAGCGGATTGATAAATCAATGTCAATGACATCAATAAAAAAGAACATAAAAAGATCAAACTAAAGGTTGAGAGGAGCCACTCCTCCAAATATTAGATAGATGACTCTAGACCCTCGGATGCTTTGTGTATGTCAAGGAAGTAGTTGCAAGTTGCAACCATTTGATTTGCAGAAGAGGTAGCAACAAGGTCATACTCACCTTCTTTGTCTCTAGCTGTATGTGCTCACTTCTCCTCCTCCCTTATCATTACAAGCTCTGCCTCATGATTAGCTTTGCATGGTCCTTTGTAGATTTTAGGTTTTTATTCTTGGTGGTCCACTCAGATGCAGGACCATACATTTCCAGCTCAATTTGGGCTAGTTCTTAATCTGTTTCTATAATCTTCTTGTAGTGGAAGTGTAGGTTGTCATGCACAAATATGAGGTCATCAACCTTTTTGCATTGACAACCAATTGTGTTTTTTGGATTGTAAGTGCTCAAACATACTCTAGTTACGCTCACAACCCAAAGCATTGCATGGTTGACTCAATAATCGATTAACAATCCTTTGAAGATTGCGCCCCTTAGTGCCAAAATTTTCCCACCATTATTTGAAACAAAAAGATTAAAACGTTTTAATATTTACAAATACCAAAAATTCAATATTTAACAACAAAAAATAAAAGATTAAAATCACTGATTAAAAGGATGCAAATTTTATTTGGCCTAGTTCATTAATAGAAGGGCCTTTGAACTTTTGATCAACTATAGAAATCTCATCTACTAATGCTTGTCAATGTGGGCGTTTAAAACACACAAAAAACATATTTTAGGATTCGAAAAATTAAAAAAAGTAGAACATATTGTACAATTAAAATAAAGAACAGAATTTGGGAAGTAAAAAATGTCACATTGAAGAAGATGGCACAAAAGTACCAATATTCACCCATCGCACTCCTCGCTGACATTTGTTTATCATTGTTCAATCTGTGCCTTCCAACACTGTGGCCTTGACACTAGTACCAAACACTCTACGGACAAGACACCGCCTTCCCCCTTGCCCTTGTAAGTTGTGACCTTTCTTTTAGAAAACTGGGATGTTCTTGGGAGGTGCAAGTGACAACCCCTAAATTTCTTGTAAAAATTGAAATACCTTGGCATTCTAGGAACATCAGGGTGTCCCCACAAGCTGCACCTTTTAAACAACCAAAGAAAGTTGGAAGGATTCCCATGTGCTTGTTGTGACTGAAATCAAGCCTTTACAGGTGGAGTAGATAGGAGAGTGAGGGATCTAGGTAGCCTTCCAGATTTAGTGAAGCTACATTGATAGTGCTCACTTGCTAGAATTTGTCACATGTGATTCCAGTCCATTTGCAAAGGAACTGGGAAGATCTGTTCCTAAGACAAATTCCAGTTGAAAGAAAATGCATTCACAAACAAACGATAAACATCAGCTCCTAGGCATCCATTTTACTTTACTAAAGCAAGAATGTAGAGAGGAGAGCATTGCTGGTTAGAAGCAAGGATTAAACCACACTGGCATAAATGGAAGTTGGGGACAGGTTGAATGGAAACTGGACGACAAACTTGTGGTGGTCTAAGGTTTGTTTTAAATGTCAGCTAAGAGCCCTGTTTCAGATGGAATTTAATTCAACATTAAACTACTTAAGATTGGGTGGCTGCCCACAAGAAGAGATCCTTATCCTATATTTTCTGGAGGAAATACATTCAACTGTTCAAACTTAATTTATGTTTTCAATATGTCTATGAGACTAGACACACTTACACCAAGCATGCTAAATTCACTGACATCATAATCGAATTTGTTTCAAACTGACATTGACCTAGACACCTACATGTCACTCCCTTTCAAATGTAGAGAAGTTTCAAGAGTAATATACTTTGTATGGGCTCATGTTTATATTTTTAGTAGATATATTTAAATACCCAATGTTTTTAAAATTTCAACTTCTTTTAGTTTGTTTAAGTTGTTAGTTAAATCTAATTTATTTTTATTTAAAAACTTAAAATATATTTTTTTACATATTATTTTAATAGCCATCCCCTTGCCATCGCGAAAATCCTGGAAACCTTGTTCCCTCATCACCAAAACATGGAGAAACACTACTTTTCAATGATGGTTGGGAACTAGGAGCACTACATGGCACAAACCAATGACTAAAATTATGAGCTTTAGGCCCAATGATACTAAATTTTGTTCCGGGCTGTGGAGGAGTGGAAGAGGCAGCTATTTGTTGGTTTTGCCTTTACCCTTTGGTCTGTCCTCCTGAAAGCTCTCCAATTGGGCCGCCCCCTCCTTGGCAACCTCTGGTTGAATGTTTTTGCACAATGACATGGCACATCTAGGTATGCAGACAAGGTGCTATTTGAGGCAATTAATACCTTCTAGAAATTCTGGACCACAATACTTGCAAAATATTTGCCCTTTCTTCTCACCTTGATTCCTATGCCTCTAGGCAGAGTCATTTCTTTGTGGCTGTGATATATTAAAAATATAAAACCTACATGGCTGAGAGCGAAAAATTGGCGGTAGTGTTAACTTATGAATCTAGATTCTAAAGGCTAAAATAAATCTAAGGACAATGCAAGGTAAAAATCAAAATCTAGAAAAAAGGAAAGATAAATCTAGGTTTTTATCTTTCTTCTTTTTTAGATTTTGAATTTGGAATCCTAGAAAATAAAAATAAAAAATATGAAGAATGAAAGAGAAAAGGGTTTGTTCTATTTGGCATTTACCTTAACTTGATGCTTGAAGTTGAAAGTTGAATATATTGTAACTTAAATCCAACTCCCTACATCAGCTCCTGTTTTGCACAAAACAGTCAATCCAAACGCATCCAGCTCTTGCACAAGAAAGATCAATTCCTTTGAAGAGAGATGAAAAACTAAGAGTGAGCGAGGAGACTGTGGATGCATTGGGCAAGTTAAAAAAGGGTTGAAATGTTCATGGGGCTTTTTTAGTTTCTTAGTGATCTTTTTTGTTTAGGTTTGTGGTTTTTCAAAAAGGAAAGTTTACTTTGCTGCCTAAAAAACACAGAATCGTGAGTCCTGGTCTGAAACTTGGGGATTCTGTGAGTTGAGGCCACAGCCTCACCCACCCTGCCTTGTATCCAGCCTTCGTGGTTCTTGGTGATTCTCACAACACCGGTTAATACTCTGCTCCCCGTTTATTTAACTTAATACACTGAAAACTGTATGAGAGTAGACGGAGATATTTGCATTTTGCATAAGATGCCGACGTGTCATTCAAAATTCCACTTTGCCACTGAAGGTGTCAAATCTTAATCCTTAATGTTTCTGGTCTAGTGGGTTAAGCTAATACATTATACAGTGATTCCAGGTTAGCATCTCTAGCGTTAGGTTTCTTGAGCATTATTAATTTCATATGTGATGCTATAATTCTTGAATACCATCGTTACAGACATATCAAGTCCCCATTAGTTGGGTGTGAGCCTAAAGCTGTAAATCACCTTTGGAGGCGATAATGCTTCCATGTTGGAAATAACATGGTGGAAGCAAGTACAGTTTACCAATAAAATTTGGAGGTATTTTGGGGATAAAATAAACAATTTAAGGACATATTTATGGATTTGGAGATCTCAAATGACATCTAGAATCTTACCTTCTTTAGTTTACACTCCATTTTTTTACTGATTAGTTTTGTAATGTTTGCCATACCTGTAGTCATTCAAGGCCAATTTCGGATCTGTAAACTATTAATAAAGTAGCCTATTCTGGAGTTTCATTATTAATGTAGAGATCACTGTCATGAATGTAATCTGATTGTGAGGGTTTCTTTCTTCTGGCATTATTGCAGGTTAGAGGAACAGATTATAGCACCCCTGATGGTACCTGTATTAGAGATTACATTGATGTGACTGACTTGGTGGATGCACATGTTAAAGCCTTGGGTAATGTTCGTAATGGTGAAGTGCATGTATATAATGTTGGCACTGGCAAAGGTATGTAGGTTAAACCTAGTTCTTTACTGTTTCTTTCTTGTCAGATTTGACCACCAGCGTGATTGAGACTTTATGTGGATCTGCTCATCCATCATTCACATTATTTTTATGTCAACAGGAAGGTCAGTCAAGGAATTTGTAGAAGCTTGTAAAGCTGCAACAGGAGTCAATATTACAGTAGAGTATCTTGATCGACGGCCTGGAGATTATGCAGAAGTATATAGTGATCCCTCCAAAATTAACCAGGAGTTGAATTGGACTGCAAAATATACGGATCTCAAGAAAAGTCTTAGTATAGCCTGGGATTGGCAGAAAAGGCACCCCAATGGATATGGTTTGTCATCTATGGCCATAATTTGATCGTCTTATGTTCAACACAGAGTTTAGTATCAATTTGTTGCAATTCATTGGTAAGAAATGCCCTTGGTTATCCTACAATTCTGGGATATGCCAAATTTAATTTGAATGTACAGTATATCAGGGAAGTGAAAGTGGGCATTTTTAGGAAATAAGTGGCTACAGGAATATTTATTGAGCTTATTCTTTTTATCCAGCCCAGATATTTGGGAAGATCTATTCCATTTATTAGTATTCCAGGTGGGAGACGTGCATTTTAGAAAGATGCAGATTCTATAGATTTTGTATGTTTATGGAAATTAGTCAAGAAAAGATTCTGCTTCGAATTCCATTGTAAACTTTAGCAAGGTTTGTAGGAGTTTAGAGCCTTGTGAAAAGTGTTTGTGTCTCTAATGGGAAGCATTCATTAAATTATAGAAATAAAAAACCGTGGACAATGCATGATGATGTTACATTGGAATAATTTTATGAACTAGGAACCCAGGAGTAGTCAAAACAAGATAACTAGCCTCCGTTAACATGGCTAAAGAAATTTGAAGATGATCTTTAAAAACGACTGATCAACTAATGGGCTCATAAATACTTTCACCAACTGGGTGGCCATATAGGATACTGTTACAGAATATGACTAACCTGAGGAAATTTATAAATTATTAGTACTGTTGACCTTTCTTGCAGATTGTTTTGAAAATGGCTGAAAAGAAAAAGGGTGCAACCTATGCAAGAAGAAGAATAAAATAATCACTAGTACAGATATTGGCGGTCAATGGACTCGCCAATCAACAGTACCTCACTCTTAAAGTTGGCCCGAAGTACTTGGAACTAAAGGTCCTGTAATTTAAAATGTTGGGAAGATGTCATTTCCAGGAACTAGAGGTCTTGTAACTTAAATGTTGACAAAAAGTCCACGTCAGAATCACTTTCAGATCATGAAATCCTTGAATTTAGTCATCTTGACCATTATGTGCTCAAGTTGTACATAATTTACTGTTCTTGAATGAGGTCAAAGTGCTCTGCACACAACGAACACATCAGAGCCCCTCAAAGACGTTAGCAATATTATATTTATCCAAATTCGGCAAAGATAATTTCTGAATATATTCCTCAAGGTCATAGAGTTGCATATGGTGTGCTGTTCAATGGCCTTGAAGAGCATTGAGATTTTCATCATGCATCCCAAAATCTAGGTACTTTACATCAGTCACCCTCCCATGGTTTGCCTTTGAGCTCTAACTATCCTCTACTCTTAGTTTTTGTCACTCCCATTTCTATGGCCCATGCTCATTCTTCGCACATCCTGCATGTTGGTCAACCCTTTTCTACCAAATCCATTGATACATCAATAAGGGTTTTATCTGTAGATCTGTTATTGTAGGGTAGTTGTATTATTTCCCAACAATGTTAAATGCAATATCAATGCTATACAACCAAAGAGTTTAAAATTATGCTAATAAAAATTAAAACCTTATGTAGTATTATTTTTCAATGTCTATATAAAAGCATATTGTGCTTGTGTCTAAAATCTGTTCCAACATTATAGATTGTAATAGATAAAATTTTAGTATCATATACTAGCAAATGTAGAATGATGCCACCTTTGAAGGTATTTGATCTACTGTTATAATACTGAAAATCATATATTATTTTAGTGAATAGGATCATCTTTGTTGTTATGCTCATTGAACATTCCTAGAATCACCTATGGTAATCATGAATTCAGAACTCATTATGCACGTCCAAAATATCTTTAAAACAAATAAGAGTAAAGATTGTTCACAACAATGGATAACTAACCATGCTATTCTGTGTAACTTAGAACGCGCCTTCTGCAATTGACAGTTAAAACATACTATTTAAGCATAGCACGACAAGATTAACAACAAATTTTGTACTAAAGAGTATTTATAGAAAAATAAATAAATTTGAAAATGGTACATGAGATGTTCACCTAGGATTTGGGCATCTCTAAGAAAATGAATTCTGAATGAAATTAAAAATTAGCTAAATACTAGAACTAAGAAAAAATTACCTTATATAATATTTTGGAAGAAATATGGTGTGATTGACTAATAACCAAGTAACCAAGTAAAGTACAGATGATAATCTTAAGAGATTTTGGATTAGTTTTTAAGAATTAAAGAATTTTGAATTTTAATGTACTTAACATTAATGATTATTTTAAAAGATATCTAAGAATGTAATAATAAGTATTAATCATAAAAATTTGGATAAACTTATAATTATCTTTTTAAGTTATGTATCTTTTTAAGAATACTAATTTTTTCCTAAGAGATTTTGGATTAGTTTTTAAAAATTAAAGAATTTTAAAAGTATTTTAATGTACTAACAGTAATGATTATTTTCAAAGATACTTAAGAATGTAATAATAAGTATTAATCATAAAAAAATAGATAAATTTATAATTATCTTTTTAAGTCATGTATCTTTCTCAGAACACTAGTTTTTTCTTGAGATAAAATATACAAAACATACATCATACATTATTAAGTTGAGAGGGGTAACTAATGAAAAGAATATAGAGTGAAGTGAAAAAAGTAGGAAAAAAATTATAAGATTGTTGTGATTAAGGTAATTTCTTTCAATAAATCTTTAATAAATCCTTTATGTAATTTGTTTTGTTTTCATTTAATAATTATTTTATTTTATTTTATATTTTTTCTCTACTCCATTTTCTAAAAAATTATAATACATTTGAACTATTAGAGTAAAAGAAGAAGATACATAAATATCAAAAGTAAAATAAACTAGCATACCTATCTTTAGAAAAATCTATGAGAGTTATCATTCTTGAGGCGTATATTTTTGACTAGATTTGTGATTAAAGTGGGAATAGGCGCCTCTAGAATGATCTCTCTTGACATATTTTATATAGTTTTTTCTAAAGATAGGTATGATAGTTCTTAAAAAAAGGAATTATAGACTTAACCATTTTTTGTGCTATGCACATTGCTAGTTGCATCATCACTTATTAAATGCATTTGAATGTTTGCTTATTATCACAATCCATATTTATACGATTGCAATGTGTTATGTATAATACAAATGCTAGAAACATAAAAGTTGATTAAGACATGTAAATAACAATTAAAATAGGTTTTATAACAACATGAAAATAATTGTTTAGTGACGTCACATAAGTTCATAGTTAGGGTAGTGGCATACTAACACTTGTTATGAATTTATGTGTTTGTGTTGACAATTATTACACATCAAAATTTTAAACATGTAAAATTTTTTCACTATGAAGTTCAATAAATCATAGAGGCCTTCATTATGCTCTTGTCTTCCAAAATAGTTTTGGTTAATTTATTTCATGATGTTAAATGCATAGTTCACTATAATCTATAGCCAATCTATTGACATGTAATATTTGTGTGATATCATCAACCAAATGATCACCCATGATGATAATAAATAATTTACCATAAAATTTTGAATTATATGTACAACAATTTTTTTGAATTATATGTGCAACAAAACATAAGGTGTGGATAACACTAAAGCTAGTAAAGTAGAATTAAATTTATCAAATTTATTTTATTTTAATTGTCAAACTTGTTAAAGTATCATGTCTATGCACTGAATTATCCATCTCAAATTGTACTCACTATCTATAGTAATCACTTATTTGTAAAAGTCAAAAGTGTTGGCATAATATGTCTAATTCTACAAAGGCTTGCAAATTTTTTATTTTGGTTTGTTGAAATAGATAACATTTTGCATAGGCACAAAAAAATAACTTGTATGTCTTATACTATTATACATTTTGTATAATCATTAAAAAAAACTAAATTTTTATATAAAATTTTAAACATAAATTCATTTACCTTTTGTGCTTAGCTTTTATGTTAAACGTTATTATTCTTTTGATTTTTTACTTCTATTGATTGGTTGCTCAATAATGCAAGACAAGTAAATACGAGTATACAATACAACTATTGAATATGTAAAGTTTGACCAAAACATTCAAATAACATGTATAATACTGTTATACTATTTTGCCCTCCTGGCTAAATAGTCTAAAGAATCCTTAATTCTGGTGTCTTCCTTCTCTGTCATGCATGTCAAATTGTTCAAACCCCCCAAAAACCTCTTAAGGTTTCCCTTGTTTCTCCTTAAACCCTAAGGTTTCATGGTCATCTTACCTTTATTCTAATTCGTTGTTGACCGCCTATTCTTGGTGCCTGATCACTTAAGTTATAACTTAAAGCCTCTTATATCGTGAAATCACTAGCCCAGGGCCTTTTATTTTTGTGTGTTGTTGGGGGATCTTCAAGTCTTCGAACCTAAGTCGGTGGGTTCGGAAGTTTGCGAACCGCCTGACTTCCTAACTAGTCTCCAAGTCTTGCATTTCTAAGCCTTTTCATCGTCGACCTTTGCCTTTGCTTAAAAGAAAACCTTTGTTGTCGTGAGGTTGAGAGTTCTCCGAACTTCCAAACTCCTGATTTATGGTTTGAAAGTTCCATTAATCCCCGACTCGCCGACTACATATGCTCGTTGCTCCCTTGACACCTTTATCACGGTGCCATGTGGAGGGCTTAGCGCGCTTTCACGAGCCCCAAATGAAGATGGCTCATTTCCTTCCGCGTTGCTTTGAAATCACGACATGTGTAAAGTGCATCGGGGGAGGGCCTACGACTACAGAATTGTTGATTCCATCGGACAGTAGCACAATGTCGTAGATGAATCTTGTTGATGTCATAAATCCAGTGTGTGACCGCGAGATATTGCCAAGTGGCAGATTGTGCCTTCTTTGCAAGATCTTCCAGGCGGGCCCTTATCCATCGATGACTATCAAATGGAAGCGAATACTCTATGGGAAGCCCTGGAATGCTACTGTTCCCCATCAACCCACGAGGAATCTCTCTAAAGATGCTGATCCCTTGCAGGGTAGCAGGTGGCGGCCACATGGTTCCTTCTGAGCCGTCCATTCAGATCTTTCAATGCAAAGCCTGTCTGCGAAAAATAAAGGGACACCACGAGGAGTTGACAAGTGGTAGCTTTTCGGGTCTTTTAGCAAATAGGAAAGGCTATGGTGGGGCCGATAACCTAACGGTGGCGTAGTGTCGCGGTGGAATCTTGCCTGCCGGGCAGATTCTTTGTGCGCCTGCGAGATTTTTCCACGTATCCTAAGGCGTCGACACAAAGTAAAAGGTAAAAGTATACTGCAGAGCTCGCGGGGCTGTCAATCTTCTAACCATTCATCCTACGGTCACAATTCAAACTCAGGATTTTCAAGCTTCCCGGTGGCGCCAAAGCATTCAACCAAGTTGGTGGGATTTATAGAGGTTGATTATTCAAAGGAATCAACTTGGGTCGATACAGATGTGGATGCAGAAACTCAAGGGTTAAAAATTTAAAGTGTTGTAAAAGCTGCCCCTCCCTACCAACTCAGCAATCAATTTCTACAGGCTCAGGCCGATGGGGGTAGATGAAATGGTGAACCCTTCAATGTTAGGGTACAAATGCAGATGTAAGATCGATTCAACAGTAAAAGATAAGTACTTTCTGCATCTCCTCATCAATACACCTGCCATTCATTCACACAAGCAACCTATTTGTAGGCTTGCAGGCCTAACAGGTGTATGGGCTCCACCCTAATTTGCGGGGGGTTTCTAAGAAAAATTCAATGTAGCATGATCGATGTCTCTTCTCATTGACTTCTACTTTTCCCACCAGGGCTACTATAGTAGAGTGCTAAAATGCTATATATACATGTCTCAAAGATGTATTTAGGGTTGGCTGTTCTTCTGGGCTACTACAAGATAGAGAACTTTTGTAATCGGACCTCTGTAATGCAATTACAGGAACTACTAGATCAGATGGACTGCGCTCTTCTGCTGAGCCTCTCATGTCTTTAGTTTCGTTCAATATTGAATGTAATTGATCACTCTATGTCTATATTTCTTGCATCATTCTCTCTTTTGTAATAGTTATTTGACCTCTATAATCAATATAAGCTGTTTCTTTTGCCTCTCCTTTGATTTTAGCACTGTTTCTACTCTTTGGATTAGTGTGAGCTATGTATTGTGGATAAAACAGTCCCTTTCATTTCTCTACTTCTCTGTCCTGGCCTCTGTTGGAATCAATCTAGTCTGTGTAAGTCCTTCCAGCCGTGAGATTATTACTGTGTTGAGTCAGTTGCAACTAACCTACCAAATCTGGTGCATCACCCTTATTTCAATTCAATTTCTTCCTAACTATTTTCCCCCTACAGTATTAGCACTAGGTTTAGTTAGTTTTCTCTAAGCATTAGGTTTAGTTAGTTTTCTCTAAGCATTAGGCTTAGAATGAGGAACCAACCTTCTCTAGAGGTCTGATCTAAACTTGCAAGGTCCCACACCTTGAGGATCATTCCCATTGTGTCATTAGAATGCCTGGACTCTATCCAAGCTAGGTGCAATTCTATGTGACAACAGTTTCTGGCACACCCGGTGGGACTCTCTGCTCTGAGTGAGAGTTGGACTAAGGATTTTGGTGCTGTTCTTTGTTCATTTGCTGCTATGAAAGCGTTCATAAGGCACTTGGCGACTTTGCTAATCCAGTTCCTACACAACAACTCAACATTTCATGCTTGGAGTGCAGACAAGGTCTTCTTCTAGAGGTAACTTCCAATTCATAGAGCTCTCTTTTGTTGATAGAAGAAGAAGAAGATTGTCTAGATCTCCTGTAAGGGCAAACATAAATAATATTTTAGTGCATATAAGAGCTCAATCTACTCCTCCTTCATTGAATTTTCAAGTTAGATCTTAGCATTCAGTTAGAACCCTACGCATACCAGTAATCAACCTGAATATCCCTAATATGGCAAGAAACCTTCCATTTGTTGCATTTAATGGTGGTAGTCCTCTAGACCTAGCACAGTATGATGACATACCTACTTCAGCCTTAAAGGCTATCCCATTCTTTACCGGTGAAGACTCTACCACTCCTGCTAAGCACATCAAGATGTTGCTAGTGTCTGCGCTATCCACTATGTTACTACAGATAATGTGGTTGTGAGATTGCTAGCTTCTTCATTCAAAGGGAAGGCCTTACAGTGGTATAGGGGTCTTCAGGCCAACTCTATACACAACTGGGATGATTTGGGCACTAAATTGTGCCAACACTTTGAAGATAAGAGTGATCATTTGTCAAGTTCATGGAGCAATTAGCTACTATTAAGATAGCCCCACATGAATATATGGTGGATTTCAACTATAGATTTTAGAAGACATGGGACAGGATCCCCTTGTTGGTGAAACCCTCTCCAAACACAACATTTATCTACTACCTAAGGTCCTTGAATCTAGATATTGTTGTCATGATTCAGTCCATGGGTGGGACTGTATTACTTGACGCTTATGATACAACCATAAGGGCAGAAAATTGCCTAATTCAGGTAGGAAAGATTGATTCGAGGCCACCTATGCCTATATTTCCAGAGACTCCTGCTATTCAGCATATTGTGGCCCCAATTCCTACAACAAACACTTCCACAACTTCTTTATTTGTGCCCCCAAATGAATTACATGAGGTCAAAAGCCTATTGCAAAGTGTTACTAATGAGTTAGTGGCAATAAAGAGGTAAAATACACAATCAAACAAACCTTATCAGCCCTCCAACCAGACATATCAACCCTTCAATCATGGTTACCAATAGAACATGCTGCCATATTAGGGCAATATGCAAAGGCAAGGGCAACCTAGTTATGTTAGACCATTGAATGCTATTAACCCTAATGCAACAAGCACTCCAGGGCACCTTGTGCCAATTTAGAACAACTGAGCCCAAGATAGTGACTGGTGTTATCCTTGCAATCAACGACATGACCAAAATTTGTGTCAGAATGGACATTTCAATCATGCTTTAATAGTGCAAGAGCAACCAACAAGTTTAGAACAACAAGTTAATACCAATCAAGGAATGGTTGGGAGCCAAGGGTAGATGCAAGATAATGCCACCTTGATGAATTGGATCCCTAATGACTACTATGGTGTCAGTCAAGGCACTGACCCTATTGCATTCAATACAAGATCAAGGAGGAGAGCTACTGAAGACATGTTAGTGCCTATAGTTGTTCATGCCCCCATACCTAAAGTGTCTCCGATAGTCACAATTAAAGAGAAAGTACTTGAAGTTCCTTCAAGGAAAGAAGATTAGACAGTAGAAGGGGCAGATACAATTCCAACTATGTAGCCCCAATCCAGTCAGCAGTCAAAGAGTGACCTAATTGTTACTAAAATGTCACAAAAGGGTAATCAGATACCTTTTAGTATTGTAGACCAGATGAAGAAGACAAATTTGAATGTCAGCATGTGGGATACTTTGTTGATCCCAGTCCAAAGGAATCTTCTTCAAGAGGCCCTAACAAAATTCATTCAACCTACTGCTAAAACAATAAAAGAAAAGACAACTACCCCAACCAACCTATGTCAGCCAAAAGAGGAAGTAAGTACAAGCAAAACTAACAAGCCCCCTCCATTTTATGTTTCCCTAATCATAGGTGATAAATTGTTGCATAATGGTATGATAGATTCTGGGGCGTGTACCTCTGTCATGCCAAAAAATATTGTTGATAGGTTAGGTATAGAGTATGAGCCTGTGAACAAGGGTGTAGTTCAATTAGATGGTACCGCTGTCAAAGACAGTAGGAGTTATTAAAGGTTTGGAACTCACTCTACATGCATGTCCTAGCTACTCTGTTTCACAATATATATTTGTTATAGATCTCCCTACATACTTTGGCATATGTTTATCTAGGGATTTCATTGCTAAAATAGGTGGGTATTTATCTTCTGATTGGTCCTGTTGACTTTTTCCCAGACTGGATGCTTATTCCCAGATATCCCTACAAGGTAGCCATCAGTGATCAACAGGATCTCTGGGCCAGGGGGTCAACAGTGTAGGAGATAGACTCTATATTTTATCTCCTCTTCTTCTTCAGGCTCTACAAGACCTAGGGGGGTATTCCCTACTCAACATCCATGGGGATATGCATACAAGGCTGGGATGCTGACAGAAAGCAGATAGTCCTCTTGTAAGTAGACCAAAACTGAAAGATAAGAGCAAAGGGGCTAGCTTTGGGCCTATTAGCAGTTGTAGACAGAGGACTGAGGATCCTAAACTAACTCTAATGTCCTAATGTTGGTTTTAGATTTTGCTTTGGAGTTTAAGTGTGGATGCAAAGCTGGATATGGTTATAACACAAAACAAAGCATGATTGGTGCCTATCCAGGGCCTGGAGTCAGTAGACATACACCTGTGAATGATCAGCATGAACAACTAAAACTGGATCTCAAGGGGATATGCGTGATACCTGCCTTACAGGCATCTCCCAATACAGAGTGTTAGGTTATCTCTACTTATGGTATCCCTACTGCAATATACTCTTCCCAATGTTCAACCTGAAAACAGTTTAATCTACCCCTTGAGTAGAAGTTAAAAGATCAGACAGTCAACATAGGAATTCTATGCTCTAGAATCTAAACATTACCAAACATCCAGATTCAGAAGAAGAATACATGCAATACTGGAGACAGAATTAACACAACACATGCCAAACAGCATTTCTCATATAAGTTTAATCATGAAATCAGTGGGTTCATGCCAAAAACAAATAACAAGAGATACATAAACTCACAGGTAAGCTGTACAGAGCAACCAGATCAGCTTGTTATGCATTACAGAGCCAAAATCATCAACTTTCAACAACCTTTCAAATGAGCAACATCACCTGCTTATAACAGCCAGGTAGGTGCTCAACAATTAATTACAATGTTGACCAAAAATCCCGCCAGACACAGTATCATGGAAATGGCGCTCAAACACAACCAGATTGGCGCCCAAACTTGAATGCAGCAGGTAGGGGAGGAGACAGGAAGATTTCTCGAGCCCTGCGCCACCATCCGCTGATGTACATCTTCAGTCGGGTACAGGATCCACCCACGCCATCGCCCATACCTCTGCAACAATCGCCATTAATGGCGCACCAACCCGCGGCCTCGGGAAGATCATCATACAGACTATCGCGAGTATTTCCCGCCGAGATTCATCATCATGATGTTTGAAAATGCAGGATAACAATATCCCACATGCACCCCGCGATGACCTCAATAACACTTTATATATTAGGTCATGAGCATATATCATGTCGGTGCTTTTGCTCCTGACGACACTAGTATAGACCTCATCATCATCATCCTCCAGCAGCATGATATCCTGTTGTTTGAAATATCACCCTGACGTCATCATGATATTTGAAATATACCCTTCATGATAATCGGCACAACCTGATCCATCGGAGGAACATCCTCCTGCTGAGCTTATTCCAAAAGTCTGGCCGATGAACATCCTGATGACGTCATCATCATATCCTGCTGACGTCATCATCATATCTGCCTACTGCGCACCTCCTCATATCCGGATGATGTCATCATCATGTTTGCAAATATCAGGAGGTCATCACAAGATGATCAGTGTTAGAAATATGACCCCCGTGGACCTTGATGACGTCATCGTCATATTAACATCATCATGATATTCGGAAGACAACCGGATATTTGGAAATATCCTCCTGACGTTCAAACATCAGGTTGCACTGTAGCTCCTCTGTAAGATCGGGGCGATAACTGAATATGATGATGATGCTTGAAAAGATCACCCCCAGTAGATAATGCGCGAAGCCGGCAGGCGGATATCTCCTTGATATCAGCATCATCATGATGCTCGAACAAACATATATCCGGGTGATATGAAAATATCACCCCCTCCTTCAGAAATATCATGATGCAGATAGGCAGATAAAAAGATATCACCCTGATATAAGGATGACGTCAGCATCATCAGGATGTCAAAACAACGAACAAGAAGTGATACAACATCATCAGGATGATATTGACTAAGATCATCCTGACGTTCAAAATATGATGACCCTAGTGAATATCGGGTCGCACTTAGAACTCTTCAACAACATCATCAGGATGATCATAACCAAGATCACCCGATGATAAAAATATCACCCCGGCGAAATATCATGAAGGCAGAAAATATGATGACCTCCGCAAGCAGCAGGATGATAACTGGAAATATCATGATGATGACGACCCTTAGGAAAAAACAAGTCAGGTCGACAACTTAGAGAATAACCCCTTCAAGATATCGGGGCAACATCGTCATCATGTTTGAGCAAGGTGATATTCGGAAGATCACCGGATACTTGAAAAGATCACCCCCGCAAGCAACTGAGGGCACACTGTAGCTCACCAGTATCATCAGGATAATAAGCAAACATCACCCGACAGTTGAAATATGATGATGACGATGAGAAAAACAAGTCGACGAAGAACATGCTGATGAGGATCATCATCGAAGACAAGATGATGATGACGACCTCCTCCTCAGAAAAATATGATGCTGCAGCTGAAAAACGTTGAGGAGGTCCAACACTTAGAAAAATTGGGCAAGAAGATGAAGGCTTCAGATGAAGAAACCTCCTGATCATGACAAATCAACCCCAGGTCAAAATAAGTGCTAACAGGTCCCACATGTTGTTTAGAACTAAATATGGCACCAAAGTGACCATTAGGGACTCAACCTATTACAAATGACCATATAGAATAATACATGAGTTGGAACAGGATGATAACAATAGACATGAAACTATCATCCCTGTGGATGAAATACCTAATATACTGCTTGATGATTGGGCTAATTGTTTTTAGTTTGACACTCTCGATCACATAGAGGAAACATGGCTAGGTACTTATTGTATCCATGAGGAGGATGTTACTATCCCCAATCTTGAAAAGGAAAAAATAGATCCAAGTGGGATATGGCAGATGTACTTTGATGGCCAGAAGAAAAACTAGGGCAGGTGCTGGGGTTGTACTCATTTCACCCCAAAAAGAAAGTTATTTCTCTTCATTTAGATTGCAGTTTAGCTGTACTAACAACGTAGCTGATTATGAAGCCTTGATTCAAGGCATACAACTGGCTCAAAAAAGAGGAATAAAAGTCTTGTAGGTATTCGGTGATAGTGAATTGGTCATTCACCAAATCAAAAAGTTAAGTGCCTCAAAGAATGACTTGTTAAAGTCATACAAACACAGGGTTTGGGACCTGATTGAAGACATTGATGCCTTCAATATTCAGGTAGTTCCCAGACAGAGAAACAAGGATGCTGATAGGTTAGCTACGGTTGGTGCCTAGTTTGATATTCCTCAGAATGTCAAACAAGTTTTAGATCAACATGTAAAGATTGTTGTCAGACCTGTTGTGCTTGACAATGTGATAAGTTGGCAAGTGTTTGATAGTGACCAGCAAATCATGAATATCTTGCAAGATGAAGCAGAGTTTGCTGCCAAAAATTAGTTCGTTGACCAGGTGATCCAACTAAAGACCAACAAGTTTCCCAAAGGGTTGATCACTTTAGAAAGCATAATTGTTGCTGATGATTAGCCAAAGAAGGAAAAAATGAACATGACAGCCAGAAAACAAGATTATGAAGAGGTGGAAATTGCATAGGACAGATTCTTAAAACATGGCAAGGTATGTAGCCAAGCTAAGAAACAAGGTTTCATTGAGCTTTGTAATGAATTTAATGATTTTAAAGCTTGGGATTATAGAGATTTAAAATGCTTTGATCCTGGTATAATCCAACACACTATTGACCTAGACCCTAATGCCAAGCCTGTCTGCCAAAAGCAAAGGCCAGTCAATCCCAAAATTGAGCCATTAATGAGAAAAGAGCTATCCAAGCTTAGAAAGGCTAAAATTATATCCCATCAAACATTCCTCTTGGGTAGCCAACTTAGTTCCAGTTAGGAAGAAGAATGGGGAAATCAGATTGTGTGTGGACTTTAGAGACTTGAACAAAGCCTCACTTAAGGATCACTACCCACTCCCTTCCATGGAGCAGATTTTACAAACAGTAGCGGGTGCTGAAAGGTTTTCACTCCTAGATGGCTACTCAGGCTACAATTAGATTCTTGTGAAAGAATTAGATTAGTACAAAACAACCTTTCCTAAATGCCTTTTGGATTGACAAATGCTGGAGCCACTTTTCAGAGAGCAATGGATTTGGCCTTCAAAGGCTTGATCAATGATATTATTTTAGTGTATCTTGTTGATTTGACTGTGTATTCCGAGCATGTAGTTGACCATTTGGGTCATTTAAGAAAGGTCTTTGAAAGATGCAGAGAGTGTGGGATATCATTGAATCCAAAGAAATGTATATTTGCTGTCCCAGAGGGCAAGCTGTTAGGGCATGTGGTTTCTAAAGAAGGATTGGCTATTGATCCAAAATAAACAAATGCCATTCTTGCTCTTCCTCTTCCTAATCATAAGAAAGGTTTGTAGAGCTTTTTGGGAAAGATCAACTTTGTGAGGAGGTTCATACCTAACTTTTCTTCAATAGAAAAACCCCTCACATCTATGCTAAAGAAGAATGTTGCCTTCACATGGTTAAAGGAAGGAAAGGACAATTTTGAATCTGTCTAGTAGGCTATTGCATAGGCTCCTGCACTGATAAATCTTACTTATAAGAAATATTTCATTCTTTATGCCTTTGGAGGCAAAGAGGGTATATCAGCTATCTTGACACAACAAAATAAAGAGAAATTGGAACAACCAATTGCTTTCTTCAGCCAGCCTCTCAAAGAATATGAACTGAATTATGATTTTATAGAAAAAACAAGTGTTTGCTGCAGTAAAGGCACTAAAAAAGTCTAGACATGATTTCAAACAATAGAATTTAGCTGATGGTGAGTCACCCTGGTGTGAAAGAATTTCTCTTGAGTAGGGATATTAATGAGAAAAGGTCTAGGTAGATCACCAAGGTGATGTAATATGCCATCAACATCAACATTACCAAACTAGTCTATGGCGAAGGCCTATGTGAACAAATTGCAGCAGACGCCAAAGACATAAGTGAAGCTGTATGTGTTTAGGGGTAGGCACATCTAGCTAACTCTCACATTGCGACTGACTAGTATCATGACATGGTCACATTCCTACAGGTAGGAAGATGTCCTAATGGATTGGATCAAGCTAAAAGAAGGTATTTCAGACTCCAATCCATTCCCTATGTTATTGTTGATGGTGTCTTTTTTAGAAGAGACATCAATGGAGTTCTTCTTAGATGTATAACACAAGATCAAACTTCTAGAGTCTTAGAAGAACTTCATAGTGGCCCCGCTGGTGGCCATTATTCTCCTAGAACAACTGCAATGAAAATCATGAGGGCTGATTATTACTGGCCTAGTCTATTCAATGATGCATACAAATGGATCAAAAAATGCAAAGAATGTGCATTATTTGCTGGGAAGTAGAGACTAGTAACTCTTCCCCTTCATCCAATCCAAACACATAAGCCTTTTGCTCAATGGGGTCTTGACTTCATTGGAGTGATTAATCCACCCTCTAGTGCAGGACATAAGTGGATTCTCATAGCCACTGATTATTTCACTAGGTAGACAGAGGTAGTTGAGTTGAGGGATGCCACATTGTGGACTTCCTTGAGAGTATAGCCACAAGTTTGGTGTGCCATCCACCATCATTTCTGATAATGCCAAGGCCTTTGTAGGCACAAAAGTTAGTGAATGGGCATTTAACTATGGGGTATACATGAAAACCTCATCTAATTATTACCCACAAGGAAATGGCTTGGATGAGTCCAACAACAAAAACCTGATTAGAATCATCAAGAAAACAGTGGAGGATAATCAAAGAACTTGGCACTCTAAGTTAAAGATTGCTCTTTGGGCTGATAGAATCACTCCCAAGAGAGCCATAGGTAATTCCCCTTTCATGCTTGTTTATGGAAGGGAGGCAACAGTTCCATTATCATTGGAGTTGCCTTCTCTTGAGTTCGCATAACAAATAGAATTAATGGAGAAGGATGCTATGACAGTCAGACTTGTAGAGCTATTGGAACTTGAAGAGAAGAGAGATGTTGCTATGAAGACCCTTGAGCATCACCAAGACTACGTTAAAATAACTTTTGATAGGAAATCTATTGACAGAACATTCAATGAAGGAGATATAGTGCTAAAATGGGATGCAGATAGGGCCAAAGCAGGAAGACATGAAAAGTTTGATGCCATGTGGAGTGGCCCTTATATCATTACCAGTTGCAAACAGGCCAGTGCATTCCAACTTTCTAGGCTGAATGGAGAGGTTCTGCCAATCCCAATCAATGGGATTCATCTCAAACCTTGCTTATAGAATAGGTTATGAGATCTTGAAAATAGGTTAGGTGTCTGCTTTCAATAAGTGCCCTTGCACTCTGCTGTATTCTCATTAGGAGGATACATGCTTGTTTGCTGTCCTCTTTTGCCTTGGCTTCCTAGTTGTTTTAGCTCCTCTATTCTTGTTGCAGTCTCATTTGACCCCATGCCCAATGGATTGATAAGGCCATTGGTTTCCATGTGTTTAGGCTGGAAAACACCCCTGCAAAGTTGCCAAAATGTTATACTAATTTTCCCTCCTGGCTAAATAGTCTAAAGAATCCTTAATTTTAGTGTTTTCCTTCTCTAGCATGTAGGTCGAATCGTTCAAAACCCCCAAAAACCTCTTAGGGTTTCCCTTGTTTCTCCTTAAACCCTAAGGTTTCATGATCATCTTACCTTTATTCTATTTTGTCATTGACTACCTATTCTCGATGCCCGGTCACTTAAGTTATAACTTGAAGCCTTTTATATCATGAAGTCACTGGCCTCGAGCCTTTTATTTTCGTGTTTGTCAGGGAATCTTCAAGTCTTTGAACCTAAGTCGGTGTGTTCAGAGGTTTGTGAACTGCCTTACTTCTCGACTAGTCTCCAAGTCTTGCATTTCTGAGCCTTTTCATCGTCAGCCTTTGCCTTGCTTTAAAAGAAAACCTTTGTTGTCATGAGGTTGGGAGTTCTCTGAACTTCTGAACTCCTGACTTATGGTTCTAAAGTTCCATTAATCCCTGACTCGCCGACTACATACGCTCGCTGCTCCCTTGGTACCTTTACTGTGGTGCCACGTGGAGGGCTTAGTGCGCTTCTGCGAGGCCCAAATGAAGATGGCTCATTTCCTTTCGCGCGGCTCCAGAATCGTGACATGTGTAAATTGCAGCGGGGGAGGGCCTACGACTACAGAATCGTTGACTCCATCAAACGGTAGCGCAGCATGGCAGATGAATCTTTCTGACGTCATAAATCTAGTGCGTGACTGTGAGATGTTGCCAAGTGGCAGGTTCGTGCCTTCTTTGCAGGATCTTCCATGTGGGCCCTTATCTGCCGATGACTATTAAAAGGAAGCGAATACTCTACAGGAAGCCTCGAAATGCTACCATTCCTCTCTAGTCCGCGGGGAATCTCTCTAAAGATGTTGATCTCTTACGGGGTAGCGGGCAACAACCACGTGGTTCCTTCTGAGTCGTCCATCTGAATCTTTCAATGCAAAGCCTGTTCACCAAAAAACAAAGGGACACCATGAGGAGTTGACAAGTGGCATCTTTATGGGTCTTTTAGCAAATAGGAAAGGCTACAGTGGGGCTGATAATCTAACGGTGGCGCAATGTCGTGGTGGAATCTTGCCTACTGGGTAGATTCTTTGCATGCCTACGAGATTTTTCCATGTATCCTAAGGCATCGGCACAAAGTAAAAGGTAAAAGTATATTGCAGAGCTCACGGAGCCGTCGATCTTCTAACCGTTCCTTCATCCTATGGTCCCAATTCAAACTCAGGATTTTCAAACTTCCCAGTGGAGCCAAAGCATTCAACTGAGTTGGTGGGATTTGCAGAGGCTGATTATTCAAATGAATCAACTTGGGCCGATACAGATGTGGATGTAGAAACTCAAGGGTTAAAAATTTAAAGTGTTGTAAAAGCTACCCCTCCCTAGCAACTCAACATTCAATTTTTGCGGGCTCAGGCTGATGGGGGTAGATGAAACGGTGAACCCTTCAATGCTAGGGTACAAATGTAGATGCAAGGTCGATTCAACAGTAAAAGATAAGGATTTTCTACATCTCCTCACTAATACGCCTGTCATTCATTCGCACAAGCAACCTATTTGTAGGCTTGCAGTCTTGATAGGTGTATGGGCACCGCCCTAATTTGCGAGGGGTTTCTGAGCAAAATTCAATGCAACACGGTCAACATCTCTTCTCATTGACTTCTACTTTTCCCACCATGGATGCTATAGTAGAGTACTAAAATGCTATATATACATTTATGAAAGATGTATTCAGGGTTGGCTATTCTTCTGGGCTACTACAAGATAGAGAACTTTTGTAACCAGACCTTTATAATGCAATTACAGGAACTACTAGATCTGATGGACTGTTCTCTTCTATTGAGCCTCTCATGTCTCTAGTTTCATTCAACAATGAATGTAATTGATCACTCCGTGTCTATATTTCTTTCATCATTCTCTATTTTGTAATAGTTATTTGACCTCTATAATCAATATAAGTTGTTATTTTTACCTCTCTTTTGATTTTAGCACTGTGTCTACTCTTTGGATTGGTGTGAGCTATGTATTGTGGATAAAACGGTCCTTTTCATTTCTCTATTTCTCTATCCTAGCCTCTGTTGGAATCAATCTAGTCTGTGTAAATCCTTCTAGTTGTGAGATTATTATTGTGTTGAGTCAGTTGCAACTGACCTACCAAATCTGGTGCATCACCCTTATTTCAATTCAGTTTCTTCCTAACCCTTTTCCCCTTGCAGTATTAGCACTAGGTTTAGTTAGTTTTCTCTAAGAATTAGGCTTAGAATGAGGAACCAACCTTCTTTGGAGGTCTGATCTAAACTTGCAAGGTCCCACACCTTGAGATCATTCCCATTGTGTCATTAGAATGCTTGGACTCTATCCAAGCTGGGTGCAATTCTATGTGACAACAAATACCAACATGAAAATACATGAATGTCATGACCATTCCTTATAAGAAAGCATATTACATAGTTGGCTATGTGAACATAACATTACATTAATAATATTATTTTATATAATTACAATTACATGGACATAATTGAGAGAGATTATTGTTGCAAGTACAAAAACCATAACATTATTTTAACAAAATTATGTTGATTTATAACAACCAAATATAAATAAATCGAACATGTATTTGATATTTTCCTTAAAAATCAAATTAGAGATAAGGACCGCAACTAATGCTCTCTATGTTTTTGAATGTTAGCATAATTTATATTTTCTTATAGTACTATTCAAATGAGAATGGTGGTGAATTCGTAATGTTTTGAGAGATTAACTCAAGAGATAACAATGAATGTTAAACTAACCCTCCTTACATCACCAATATCTATTTTGACCCTTTTGAATGTTAGCACTTTTGACTTGTGTGGTTAAAGCCCATGTAATTTTTAAGAAGATTTGTGGGCAATTACCTTCTGTAACCAGGGGAATATAGACAAACTTTGAATTGTCAATGTCCCATGACACTGCTACACCCTTAATCCTATAGTGTGCATAGGGTTATAAGTAGTCAGTTTGTGGCTAGCTTAACTCTTAATTAAGCTATATGATCATTAATAGAGATTATATAGGTACAATCATCCCGTGTGGAATCCAAGGCATAAGTAGGGTATTAGGAGCTAATGGTTAGTTTATAATCATTATACTGTGAATTGTGTTCTTGGAGACTCTTGGAGGTTTTCCCCCTCAATGTGGCTTATTATTCTCAAGTATTTGCATCATATTTCTTATTATATTATCCTTTTGTGCAAGTTATTTAATTACAAGTGGTATTAGAGTATGTTCTTGGCACCCAGAAGGCAAGAAACAAGGCAATTTTTTAGTTCAAGAGGTCAAATTGTGAAGTGCACATCTCTTTCAATTTGGAATTTTTTTTCTATTTTTGGGGGTTGATCAAAGATATATTGAAGTTGATATAGTCCAAATTTGAGGTAGTTATTGTGAAATTAGGGTTTCCACAAAATTTTCTCTTAGGGCTGTAAAACAATGTTTTTTTCCTAAATTTTAGTATCCACCTACAGTCTTGATTTGAATTCATTTGGAGTCATTTTGAGTAAGTTATTGCAATTTTATGGTTTTTTCATAAATTCACTATATAGGTTGCAATTTTTGAAAATTTTTAGATTTGTTTACTTTTTTGGAAAGCTTGGAAAAAAATCATTACGGGTTTGCTCTTTGAGATTTTAATTTTGGGGCTGAATTTTTTTGAAATCATCCATCCGACCAAGGTTTGGTCAACAAAAAATTAGATTTTGCACCATCAATCCTTAACATGGTTGGACCATAGACTAGAGGCTAAGGGAATAATTCCTACACTCCTAGAAAGACTCTTGAAAAAGGTGATTCATTAGTAGAGGAAATGGACACCATATCCATGGAAAATGTAATGGAAGAAACCAACAGGATGAAGGAGGAAATCTTGTCAAAGATGGCTAAGAAAGTAAAGGGAGAAGTCACTAGTATGAAAGAAGACATGACGAATTACATAAAGGACACAATGTTACAACTCTAGGGATTGATATCTCAATCAAAGGAGCAACATGATGTTTCAAGCAATCAAGGTGGTTCTTCCAAGATAGCTAATCTAGATCCAAATGCTAGCACTCATATGGGATCTAGGAACCTGCTACCTAAGGAGGATATGCACAAGCTTAATGGAAAGGATCCATTGACTTGGATAAATTAAATGGAGAAATTTTTGATACACATCAAATTCTAGGAGGGTTAAAGGTGACAATGGCTTCCTTATATCTAGAACTAGAGCAATTCGTTTGGTATCGATGACTATGTTCTCAAAGGAGGAAAAAGACTCTCATTATCACCTAGTTAGTTTTTATAGAGGATCCATAGTCACACTATAGCAATAATGTGTCAGACAACTACTTTAGCTAGTTAGTCAAACTACAACAAACAAGATCAGTTAAGGATTTGTAACGTTAGAAAATGTCCCCTTGGGGGCTTTTCCCTCTTAAGGTTTAGCTCCTGAGTCTTTAGAGTGCATTTAACACATTTTAGTTCATATTTTAGCATCCTGATGGAATGAGACCTAGGTTCCATTGCAAATAGGACCTAGGTGGACCCCTTGAGCTGTACCCTACCCAAAATAGGGGGGAGGACTTGGGCGCCCGCTCCATAGTCCTGCCCTATTTTGGGGCAGCCCTAATTTATGGGCGTCGATTTATGACCGTTAGGAGGTTATTTTGCTGACACGGTAAAGTTTGATTTTTAATATCTTGGTGGGAATGCTTGTGGGTGCATATATAAGCATGTGTAGGCATTCATCTGTAAACTAGATGGCAATTAGATAGCAAGTGTGATGTTCAAGTGTTCTCAAGGTGATTCAAGGCTTCTAATGTGTTGCAAGAGAAGACTTGTGTGTTTTGTGTGTTGATATTTGTAGATTTGAGCTTCAATCTCCTCATGGCATGAAGAGCATCTTCCTCCATGAGAGCTTCACTACAAGGTGACTTATTATTGTGTTTTTATCATTGATTCCTTTGGTTTTGGTCTCTACCTCACAAGGGCACACCGTCTTTATCTGAAAATGGTGTTCAAAGACTTAAATGTCCTCTGGGGTTTGACTGAGGCAAACCTCTAAACACCACAACCCCTAAACCAGGTCTTGTGATTGCAGGTTACAGGTGTCACATCTAGAAAAAGTGGAGTTGCAGGGAGGCTTGGCAGACATTAGGGATTCAGGATCTAAAGAAAAGCCAGACAAAGGAGCACTTCTAGGACTTGGGTGCTCGCTCCAGTGTCCTCCGTAGATAGATCTTGGGAAACAAAAGTTACAAGGCTGATCGTTGTCAGAAGGAGGTCCATATTCCCTGAAAAAGTAGGTACCTTGGACTTGGGTGCCCGCTTCAGTGTCCCTGACTATTCTGGTTCGGGACCCCAAAAATAGGTATTCTGTAATTTAGTATTTTACTCTCGTCTGCAAGAGCTTTTTTTGTTATTCATTAATTTGTTATCGTATTTGTATAATTAGGGTTTTAATGGTTAATTAGACATAAGAGAAGCAAAAATTGATAATTAATTTCCTAATCCAAGTTTCCCTTCATTTGCAAGTGACCTAAGGTATGATAATGCTCACCACTTGACCCTAGATCCTTGAATATAAGGTGGAAATGAGGATTTAAGCATCTAAACACTAGAACATTAACAAATCCAATTTTCCCCTAAACACTTTAGTGAACCCATGTTTTTGGACTTAAATTGTAACTTGCTAAATGTTTGTCTTCAGATTTGGATTGATTTCATTCATTCATTTCATTGCATTGAGAAAAATTTAAAAAATTAAAAAAAATTAAAATTTTTGAAAAATACAAAAAAATTGCATTGTTTGGCTTACTAAATTGCATCAATTCTTCCTAAATTTTCCTAATTCAAGATTTTTGCATCAGATATGATATAAAATACAGAAAAATACAAAAAATCAGAAATTTACCTTGCATTTTCATCATTTAATTTCTAGGGTTTTGTGAAAATTTTGACAATTTTATATAACCTTGTAATTCTAAAATCTAGGGTTTGTAGGAAAAATATTTTATCAGATTTTTATACTAATTTTAGAGACTCATTCAAATTTGCATTTGGCTGTAGTCTTGCATTTTAGTGTGAATTTGCATTTAGATTTAAAATATTTGTATTTTACATAGAAAATTTCAACAAAAACTAGTAATTTTGATGCATTTTCATTAAATTTGCATGGGCATTTTGCATGTTAAGGCTTGAAAATAATTTTCAGATCTGAGAGTAAGTCAATTTAATCATAAATCATACTTCAAAACATTCACATAGAATTTTGTTCCAAGATCTCAAACCTAGGGCTTCAAAAACAATAATTTTCACTAAATTTGGCCTTATTGACTCTCCAAACTTGCATCGTATGTGTGTTGTGAATTGTATTTTTGCATTATTTTTCTATTATCAGGGAAATAATTTTCTTCCCCTCATAAAAATCTTCACAACACCCTTTTATCGGGCTCTTGTAGTGAAAATTCGGTAAAAAACTACACATTTTAGTTATTTTTGCCCTAGGGTTTGACCTAGTTTGCACTCCAAGCGCGTTGTGGTCAATTTTATGGATTTAGGTGACTGATATTATTTATTGTACCTCCTAAAATTCCTTACAACACCTTCTTTGCTAGGCCTTGGAATTGAAAAACCGTGAAAAATTGCATATTTTGCTATATTTTCACTAGGGTTTTACCTTAAGTTGCACTAAAAACATGTTGTGTTGGGTATTTTTGCATCAAGTGGCTGTTATTTCTGATATTATTTTCTTTCCATCATCATTTTCCTCACAACACCCTTTGTTATGCTCTTTTGCATTGAATTTTGGTGAAAAAAGTGCCTATTTTGACATATTTTCACTATATTTTGACTTGGCATTATCTTGGATTTGCATCAAGAGTGTGTTGGGAATGATTAGATACTGTTTTGGACTAATATCAGACATATAACTTTCTTTCCTCAATCAAAATCCTTACAACATCATTTGTTTCATTCATTGGCTTTGAAAAAAGTATGGAAAAATCAAACATTGTGGGCTATTTTTGCTCTTGACTTTTGCATAAAGTTGGAAAAGCTTCTCAAAATATGATCTTACATTGAAATGGCACCTTCATGTCATTTTTCAATTGTATTTTGCATGCATTTATCAAAAACTTTGATTTTGACCAATTTTTAACCCTCATGAGTGAATATCCTACGATTTTAGAAAGCTTAACTGAGTTCTTCTCCATGAGTAGAAATGAAAGACATGATGGTGATAGAACTTCTCCCATGAATTCAATACCAGCTCCATGTGATGATGACATAAACTTGTCCTCTAATCATTCTGTCAAAAATGCTTCTTCCCATGAGGATATGTTGGTCCAAAATGATGAACTCAATGACACAATAGAAGTAACAAATTTTTTGAAAGACATCATGCCTCCTACAATAGAAGAACAAATAATTCATGATGTTGAGGTCCCTATTGATGTAATAACATATGAGCAAATAGACAAACTTGATAAAGACCTAACTGAATTCCAAGAATATGTGTAAACCAAGAGGATAGCTGAAGAAGCTATACCTGTGATTCACAACATAAGAAAATTGATAAAAGAAGGACAAGAGGGTATTGATGTTGTTCAAGGAATAACTCATATCATGCTAATTAATTTCATGCCTTGATATGACACATCTCTCAAGGATACATACCCTCGGGTAGCAGAAGTCTTAACACAATACATTGAGAATGATGAGCATGAAAACTCTCTTAATAAACCTTATGAGGCTGAAGATGACTATATGAACTATGATGCAATAATTGGTCTAATAGAAGAAGTTAAGAATTCACCTAACCCATGGAAAAAGGCATTGATTTAATTGTTGACAAAGGTTAGATTGGAAGATCCTACAAGTAAGTATCTCTAATCTTTTATTTTTCTCGTGATATGCTTCCCCTGTGATGTGTTATGTGTTGTTTAGGCCTCCTGGAATGACCTCGGATCCTCCCATAAGGTTTGGGATACCAAGAGACCACCTCTGTTGTGACCTTCTTCTATTTGTATCATCATTCTTCTAAATTGCCTCACTCTGATTTCATTGTTGTGTGTTGTGTCTTACAAACATAGCGTCGCGATTGGTGACTTGGGGGCACCCTCCTACGTGACTGTCCCTAAGACACTTGTTTTCTTCTCTCTTATTTATTGTTTCCCTTCCTCTAGTGTTTCCATCTAGCAGGCGGATGATGACAAACATTTATATTGATGCAAACCTAGTGTCCCTTTCGAGAGAAAAAAAAATGGACTTAGTTCCTAATATGACGATGGGGTTGTATATCTTATCCGACGCTTGGCTAGTGGAAGCACTCATGATTTTCACGTAGTGAATTTTATGATGTTTCTGTCGCATTTACAAACCTTAACAATACTGCTGCTCTGTGCACCTTTGTTTGCCTTTGAATATAGCCTTGGCGGTACTCAATTCAAAGAGCTTCATGATATAGCCCCTGGTTATCCTTGAACTTTGAATTTGATGTATAACCTTGGCTCTTTGTGTGGTTAATCATATGCATTGATGTTGTTGTTTATCATGATGTTGTAGACACTAACATGTTTCTTGCAGGGATGTGTTTGTGGGAACATTTGGCAATCGCAAAGTACATGTCACCTCCAGGGGGCATGTGATTTGCGAAAGTCGGTGTTCCCTTGTGTGTTTTCTTCCTACCTTAACGTTCTTGATATCAATAACTGATATCAACCACCTTAAGGTGGGGGCATATAAGGTAAGCTATCTATTATAGATGTTATCAATGTGTTTGACCTCAGATGCAAAGACTTGCGCCCCAGAGTAGTGCATTGTGCATCCTGAGCTTGTTGGAAATCAATCAATCAATCATGTAAGCCCTCTGTGGAGGTGGGATATTGAGCATATCCTTTTTCTTAAGCCCTCTGTGGAGGCGGGATATCGAGCATATCCTTTTTCTTAATCCCTCTATGGAGGCGGGGATGGTGTATTTCTCAGAGCAGATTGCATCATCCTATCATTTTCAAAAGTCCTTTCTGGAGGCTTGGAGTGGTTCTATGACTAACTCAACCCTTAAGCATGTTTTTGACGATTGTTGTGGCAAAGCCCAATCATCGGTGTGTGCCTATAATGTGCCTGAGATGGTGATGAGCCTAGAAATAGGGAACACACCATCGCTTGTCTGCCGTGTTTTCTCCGTGTCTTCAAGTATGTGTGTTTTGGAGTGCTTGTTTTGTATGGCATGTTTGTTGCCCCATATGCAAAGACCAGCGCCTTTGAGTAGTGCTTCATGCATTTTGGGAGGTTTTGCGTGTATTGTGTGTGTGTTGCCATATGTAGAGACCAATGCCTTCAAGTAGTGCTTCCTGCATTTTGGGAGGTTTATTTACTTTCCAGTACTTGCATTTGCATTTCATATATATGAGAAAAAGAAAAGACAAGATATCGTGCCTTCTATGAATTGACTGTCTGCTCCATGTTCTGGATGACTGTAACTGTCTTCTCCATGTTTTGCGTGCCTGTTATTATCTTTTATGTGCTTGGCATGTCTTCTCTGTGCTTGGTGTGTTTACTGTGTTTGTGACCTTACTTTAATACATGTTTGGGCCATGCGTTCATACATACATTAAAGTGGGGGCTAAATGTAACGTCAAAAAATGTCCCCTTGGGGGCTTTTCCCTCTTAAGGTTTAGCTCCCGAGTCTTTAGAGTGCATTTTAGACATTTTAGTTCATATTTTAGCATCCCAATGGAATGAGACCTAGGTTCCATGACAAATAGGACCTAGGTGGACCCCTTGAGTGGTACCTTGCCCAAAATAGGGGGAGAACTTGGGCGCCCGCACTCTAGTCCTGCACTATTTTGGGGCAGCCCCAATTTCTGGGTGTCGATTTATGACCGTTAGGAGGTTATTTTGCCGACATGGTAAATTTTGATTTTTAATATCTTAGCGGGAATGCTTGTAGGTGCATATATAAGCACGTGTAGGCATTCATTTGAAAACTAGATGGCAATTAGATATCAAGTGTGATGTTCAAGTGTTCTCAAGGTGATTTAAGGCTTCTATTGTGTTGCAAGAGCAGACTTGTGTGTTTTGTGTGTTGATATTTACAGATTTGAGCTTCAATCTCCTCATGGCATGAAGAACATCTTCCTCCATGAGAGCTTCACTACAAGGTGACTTATCATTATGTTTTTATCATTGATTCCTTTGGTTTTGGTCTCTATCTCACAAGGGCATGCCCTCTTTATCTGACAATGGTGTTTGGAGACTTAAGTATCCTCTCGGGTTTGACTGAGGCAAACCTCTAAACACCACAACCCCCAAACCAAGTCTTGTGATTGCAGGTTACAGGGGTCGCATCTAAAAAAAGTGGAGTTGCAGGGAGGCTTGGCAGACATTAGGGATTTAGGATATGAAGAAAAGCTGGACAAAGGAGCACTTCTAGCACTTGGACGCTCACTCTAGTGTCCTCTGTAGACATATCTTAGGAAACAAAAGTTACAGGGCTGATCAGTGTCGGAAGGAGGTCCAGATTCCCTGAAAAAGTAGGTACCTTGGACTTGGGCGCCCGCTCTAGTGTTCCCGACTGTTCTGCTTCAGGACCCTAAAAATAGGTATTCTGTAATTTAGTATTTTACTCCCGTCTGCAATAGCTTTTTCTGTTATTTGTTAATTTGTTATCGTATTTATATAATTAGGGTTTTAATGGTTCATTGGACATAAGAGAAGGAAAAATTGATAATTAATTCCTTAATCCAAGTTTCCCTTAATTTGCAAGTGACCGAGGGTATGATAGTGCTCGCCACTTGACCCTAGATCCCTGAACGTAAGGTGGAAAGGAGGATATAAGCATCTAAACACTAAAACATTAACAAATCCAATTTTCCCCTAAACAAGATTCTATTAAAAAATTCCATAATCTATCCTTGCAAGTAGAGATAATTACATAGGAGAACTTGAATGAATTACTTCTTGGTGGGCTCAAGGATCACATCCAACATGAGGTATGCATGTTTAATACTACTACTATATCTATTTTTTTGTCTTAGAACGAAGTGTATATGAAAAATGTTTAGCTCCTAGAAGGTAGGGGTTCAATAGCATAAGAGAGAAGAGCTTTTCAACATATCCATTCTCTCAACCCACTAGATTGATTCCTCAACGAATTGAAGAAAAAAGGGAAAAAGGGTTATGTTTTAACTATGACAGAAAATATAGTAAAGGACATAAATATGCAAAAAATAAATTGTTCTACATTGAAGGGATGAGTGAGGAAGAAGATGCAAAAGAAGAAATATTAGAGTTTGACAATGAGCTAGATGAGGAATCAAGAGAGATGCAAGCAACCATTTCTTGTCATGCAGTTTCTGGCATTAGTACTCCACAAACTCTCAAGGTAGTGGGTTTCTTGAAGAAAGAGAGAGCAATAGTGATGATAGACTTAGGAAGCACTCACAACTTCATCAACAACAAGTTAGTTGCTTGCCTGAATTGTTTTATTTATCCAACTCTAGAATTTTAGGTCATGATTGTAGATTGGGGTACTGTTAGTGGTTCAAGGAAACACCATAGCATTAAATTATCCATAGGAGATTATAGACTTGATTTCCTTATGTTTTTTATCTCCATGGGTGTAGCAGACATTGTGCTGGGAGTGTAGTGGCTTCTACATTAGTGATAATTGAGATGAAATGAGAGCTATTCATGTGTTTTAACTCAAAGGGTAGGACAACTGAAATAAAAGGTTGTGTGTCAAGTCTCCACATATGGTAAGTTCTTATTAATGAAAAATATGTTTAACAAGGGGGCATATCAGTTTATGACCCAATTATTTTCATTAGAAGCATATCGCTCAAAGGATTCTACACCACTAAATCTACAAGTAGTTGTAGATAATCACTCAATAGTTTTTGGAGAGAATACCAAAAGGGTTGCCTCCTAAAAGAGATCATGATCATGCCATTCAACTAGTACAAGGGAGCCAACCACAAAAAAATAGTTCCTATAGGTATCCATATGTACATAAAAGTGAGATCGAGAAGATGGTTCATGAGATGCTAGAGGCAAGTATTATCAAGCATAGTTAGAGTGGTTACGCCTCTCCAATGGTAATGGTGCACAAGAAATATGACACTTGGAGGATGTGTCTTGATTACAAAGAGCTAAACATGTACACCTTCAAAGATAAGTTTCCACTCTAGTAATTGATGATTTGTTAGATGAGCTTAATGGTGCTATTTATTTTACCAAACTTGATCTTCATTCTAGTTATCATCAAATCAAAACTAGAGGTGGGGATGCACATAAGACAAAATTTTAAACCCATGAGAGCCAATATTATTTTTTTGTAATGCCTTTTGGTCTCACAAATGCACCATCTATATTTCAAAATTTGATGAACTCTATCTATAGGCCATTTTTATGATTTGTTTTGGTATTTTGATGACATCTTAATATATAGAAAAACTTGGGAGGAACACTTGTAGCAATTAAATAAGGTTTTGGACATTCTTGAACAACATTAACTTTATGCTAAGCCATGAAAGTGTGTGTTTGAATTCAAATAAGTAGAATACCTAGGTCATATTGTTTCACATGAAGGAGTCAAGGTGGACCCTTACAAGACCAAGGCCATTATAGAATGGAAAATGCCTAGGACCCTCAAGGACCTACATGTTTTCTAAAGGCTTGCATGTGACTATTGTTGATTTGTAAAGAATTATGGTAGCATAGCATCACCTCTCAAAACCTTGTTGAATAAGGATTGCTTCTAGTGGGCTTAGGTAACTACTAGGGCATTTGATCAACATAAAGAAGCCATGTACACAAATCTAATTCTAGCTACCCTAATTTTTTCTAAAATATTCATTATGGAATGTGATGCTTCAAGACATGGCATATGAGTAGTACTCATGCAAGAAGGAAGACCCATAGCATTTTAGAGATGTCAATTCAAAGTAAGAATTTGTTGAAGCCAATTTATGATAAGGAAATGTTGGCTATCTCACATATTCTCAAACAATGGAGATATTATCTAATAAGAATACACTTTAAGGTAAAGACAAATCATGATAGTCTCAAATACTTCTTGGAATAGAGGTTGTCATCTGAATAACAACAAAAATGGGTCACAAGATGTTGGGATATGACTTTGAGATCATATGTAAGAAAGACAAGGCATATGTTGTGGCTTATTCTCTATCTAGGAGGAATGAATCCAAAAAGTCCCTATTGTATGCCATTTCCATATTGCAGGAAGATTAGGTAAATGAGGTAAAAGAAGAGAGGGAGAACCTTGGACATGGATACTCAAACTCTCATTAAGAAACTCCAACATGATTCAAGTGTGTTAGAGAAATTTCCATGGAAAGGAAATGCTTTATGGTACAAGGATAGGTTGTATCTATATAGGAACTCAACCCTTAAATTTAAGGTGTTAGGAGAATTGCATGCTTCTCTAGTATGTGGGCACTCTAGATTCTTGAAGACTTATCATAGAATCAAGAAATATTTCATTTGGGAGGGGCTCAAAGGGGATGTTTAGAAATTTGTAGAAAAATGTATGGTATGTGAACAAAATAAAGGGGAGACAATTAAGACTCTAGGTCTTTTGCAACCCTTATCTATTCCAAGTCAGAGGTGGGAAGAGGTATCCATAGATTTCATCACAGGTTTGCCCAAATTTGAAGGAAAAAATGTCATCATGGTTGTTGTGGATCATCTAGTCAAATATGCACATTATCTCCTTTGGCACACCCAGTTGTAGCAAACACTATAGCAATAACCTTTATGAATACTATTTAGAAACTACATAGGAATCTATAAGTCATAGTAAGTGATTGCGATTCTATATTTACACGTAATTTTTGGATTGACTTATTTTACTATTTGGGCACTCAATTTGCTCATAGTTCATCATATTATCCTCAATTAGATAGATAGACTAAGGTGGTCAAAAAATACTTGGAGGGTTATCGTTGATGTTTTGCTTTAGATAAATAAGAGAGATGGGTGTAATGGCTGCCATTAGCAGAATGGTGAATAATATAACACTTCTTTCCATACTTCCTCCAAAATATCTATTAGCACTCTATGGGTACCAACCACCATCAATCACATCTTCATTGTGGGCATATTGAAATGTTTGAATAGTTGAAGAACTTATTCAACATCAACAAGAGGTACTTGCTAGTCTCAAGGAGAACTTGGAAATAACACAAAATATAATCAAGAAATAAGATGATCAACACTGTAGTGAAAAACTTTTGAATTGGGAGCTTGGTTCATTGTGTGATTACAACCATATAAAAAAATATCACTGAAACAACATAAATATAACAAGATTGGCACCAAGTATTGTGGTCCTTATAAACTATTGTAGAGGATTAACAATATGGTATACAAATTGGAGTTACCTATTTCAACAAAAATAATTGTAGTCTTCCATGTTTCATGCTTGAAGAAGGTTATTGGACAAAGAGCTGCAACATAGAATGAGCTACTAGAGATTGATGAGGAGGGAAGAATAATTTTGGATCTTGAGGGAATTCTTTAAACATGCATTAAGAGGTTGCAGATGAGGGAAATCATAGAACATTTGATCAAATGGAAGAACTTTGAGGTTGAAGATGCTATGTGGGAATTTGAGGACTTTGTACAAAAGCATCCACTGTTGATTAGCACCGAGGACAATGCTTCTCTGAAGAGGAGGCATGCTATGCCCTTAATCCTATAGTGTGCATAGTGTTATGCGTAGTCAACTTGTGGCTACCTTAACTATTAGCTCAGTTATATGATCATTAATATAGTCTTATACAGGTAGTTAAGTCAACCTGAGTGGCATCCAAGACATAAGTAGGGTATATATAGGAGCTAGTGGTTAGTTTATGATCATCAAATTGTGAATTGTGTTTTTCTTGGAGAACTTTGGAGGTTTTACCTCTCAAAGTGGCTTATTATTCTTAAGTATTTGCAACATATTTCCTATTATTTTCTCCCCTTGTGCAAGTTATTTCATTATAGGCACACCCACATAATTATCAAATTCCACAATCAACCACTATGACAACTCTATAGTTGATTGTCTTGACAATAAACTATATTATTTTCAATACCAAGTGCTCCCCTAACTAATCTAGCATCCATCCACAAATTGCAGACTAACATTATGTGTTGGCCAACACATAGTAGAACCATTCTATCCAAATGATCATCACCAACATCATGTGATTCTATACACTAGGTATATGAAGACACACTATGTGCAACTAACATGGTGAAAGACTTTGACATTCTCTTATCATGGAGGATGAACATACTATTTGTGACATATAAATGCTTAGATATATCAAATATTACATTCTCCTCAACACTTATTGAGGCATTTGTTTGATCGATGAGGATTTTCTAGTCCTCATATGTTGCAATTGTATTCCTAATGTTTGTTAACATTTCTTTGAATTTGACTTCTAGATCACGTCCTTGCTAACAAAAAAATGTGTCCAATGTTAAAACTATCTAGAATGTAGTTCACAATGTTTTACCATAAGTGTTGCCTATAAACACATAAAGTACAATTAAAAAACGGTTACAAAAATGTCATACATGTACACCAACAAATGTTATGAAGCATAGCAATACAATGGGAGACACCTACTATAAGTATTTGTGCCTATCAATCATCTGATAACACCTTTAGGTGTTATTACTAAATTTTTGATGATTTTATATGAAAGGAAGAACTTTGAGTATTTTAATTTATTAACTTGATGATCATTTCCAAATATACTCAATAGTAATATTTCAAGTATTAACCACAAGAAGGACAAATTCATAATTTTATTTTATGGCATATATTTTTTGAGTCATATTACAGTTGTTTGGGGACACATTATGTAAAAAATTGCATTAAAAATGCAATATTTTTATATCTTAAAAGATATCATAGTTTTGTCTATTTTTTGTGCTATTTACACGTTTCTAGATATGCCATCAATTCTTGAGTACATTTGAAATTTTAATGCTTGTTTAGTATGACAATACATTATTATATAATTATAATTAGCCACAAGTTGTGATTGCCTTATAAATAACTGGAGTCAAATCTTAGAATCTATAAGACTAAGATTTTACCTTTTTATTTAACCAAGGTGAATATTAGTTAAATACTCCATTTTAATTGTAAAAGGGAAGTGAGAAGATGGGATGGTTTGAGCATAGGCCATTTGTTCAAATTTACTTTCAAATATGCACTTTCTAATACATGATCATAATGTCCTTTGTTTGGGCATTGTAAACTTATTAAAGGATACATTGAGGGACCTTGGGTTTGAGTAATACATTGTCAATGAAATCAATTGAAATAATTTTTTTAAAAAAATCAACTTTTCATGTTTTGGAAGAATTTAATTTGATATATTATTGCATTTTATTTTTTAATTTTGAGGAAAAATATTTAATAACTTTAGTTTTTAAATACTCTGCTCTAGATGGATGGTCCAACGACATTACATCACATTAGGGGCTAGTCTTTTTGATTGGGCTAAGTGTGTCACCCACACTAGCTAGTATTCTGATGACATCATAATATTCAACTCAATGGCCCACCAATGCAACCAATATGCAAGTTCACCGTGGAGAAAGGATCTTAGAGTAGACATAATTGCTTAATACATGCAAGTCACTGCATGTGGATGCAAAATTTGCTAGGTTGCCTCACACTATTATGAATTGCCCATTGTTGGATCCTAAAACTACTTCAACTATAGATATAGGGCTACCATTGTCTCATTGGAAATCAACATAGATTGAGGTTTGAGATTGACATGTCAACTTGAGCCACAAACATTCTTGACTTAGTCCATAGGTGGTCCTCTTGAATAATCCTACACTTCCTATTGTTCAAGGATGATGCTGCTCTAAATATGTGGGTGTATGTAATTAAGTGCAAATGAGAGACTTGTAATTTTCATGTTAGAGAATTATGACACAAAGTGTCATAATGTCTCCATGCACTTATGTTACCAATCCAAAAGACAATGTTATGAAAGGACATTCCCTATGTGTAGAAATCATGAGGATGCTTGAAGACGAGGGAGACACAGACATCTCAACCTACTAGGATAGTGCACACATCAAGTTAACATGACTAAGAGACACTTGAAGGATAAAAGGTACAAAAGGAAGTAAAAAACACTAATTTCCACTTTAGTAAGAAAGAATAAAGAATAATAGTGCAACATAAAGTATGATGCTAACCAATCACTAAATGTTTGTTTATTGATCTAAGTAGTTAGACATTAAATGATCCAACCATGCCATGCCATGCCACTCCCTACCCTTTGACCAAGGACACAAATAAGATAGAGGGAGGTGTACAACATGAAACTAGCTAAATGACCTAGGGACCCAAATAACTAGTCACTCCACCATAGATAGACAATTACTAGCCACTAGTCGGTAGGAGGACTAGGACTTCATCATCACTAGCCGATAGGAGGGAGTATCAATAGATATAATAATACTGAGTTCCTTCATTTCACAAGCAATTTGAATGGAGGAGATAATGAAATTGAGCACCTTATTTCACCCCTTGGTCTCATCATCAAGGTACAAAGACAAACAAAGGTTGATGGTAGTGAAACTCTTTACACATTTTCATACTATATTCACACTAATCACCAGTTCAAAGTAACAAGCCCCCCTAGGGTTACCTATAACATATATAAGACTTGTAACTATTTATGGGTCAAGTTCTAGTTCTTTGTAGTGTTTGTTGTAGGTTGTTATTGTGGGAACTTTCTTTAGAGCCAATGAGACATGCAATATTGACTATTGTAGAAAAGTAGGTTCGATTCTAGAGTGACTAGGACTGATAGGCGGACTCATGTTTCATTCCTATTCAGTGGGAAAGTTTCTAATAATTTGAATATTTTGTTCACTTATATTTTGAGATAAAGTGATTTTGATTTCTTATTTAAGAGATGAAGTTGAATTATAAAGTAGATTCTTGTTCCCCCTTCAAGAAAAATTCTATTTTGAAGGGTTGTATTATGCAAGTCTTGTAGTATGATTAAGGCCCAAAACTCTACTTAGGCATGAGAATACATATTCATTTAGTGATCTGATTGAGGGAGATTGGTGACTAGCCCCCCAACCAATTAGAGGTGGGATCCCCACCTTTTTATAGAAGGTCACAAGTTGGGTTGCTACTAACTATTAACTGCACGACCAATTGGGGAGATGTGGTTCCCCACTTTTGATGGTGACCTGCATGACTTGATTAGGTAATGCAGGTAATGCGGTTGTCTATATTTTTAAATGTTAAATGTGATGTCTTTGTGGTTCATCTTTGGGGTCAACAATTTATTGTACTTGTAATTAAAGTCTCCAATTTACTTAATCAAAAAGTTGCAAAACAACCACCTCTTTAGTACTTGTATTTTAGGGATTTATAAGATGCTCTTATTATTTGAATATTGATCCCAAATATTATCTTTACTTATGTAACCTCAGTCCTCTTAATTGCATTGCTCTTGAATGCATCAACTACATTTTCTATTAATAAAAATGCAAAAATGAGTTCCTACTTTCATTTAAATTATAAAACATTAATAAAAATGAATTAGTTATTATTGATCTTCCACTATAGTGTTAGAATAATTGTTAAATACACATTCAACAATCTTGTCACAAATAACTCTTATTTGACATATATTAGTTTCATAAACTTTTGATTTAATTGATTTATACAATCAATGATAATACATGTGAATTGGTAGTATAATCCTTATCCTTGTTAGTCTCCATTACAAAGTGTAGGAGATAAAATAAATCTAAACAAATATTGCTTATATAAACAAGTCTCTAATATTTAAATTTAAAAACAAGAAAGAAGAACAAGTGTTATAGGTTATAATAGAAATACTAAAGTTTAGAGAAATAATTATTTATTGAATAATAATTCATTAAAAATAAATTAAATTACTTACCCAATGCTTAGTATCTCATTGTCCCTTCCAAAGTAGACTATATTCTTCATTCTTATTAGGGATGGTTTATACCAAAATTGTTCACATGTGCTTCTATATCTTCATCAAAAAAATGTGGGTTACAAATCATAATTGAAAATGGAAGAATCATAATAATTGTGAAGGCGACCAAGTGTTATGGCTAAGATATGCTAATATCCATGAGCTTGCTCAGATTGAATGCCAATCTCTAGCTCCACACACCTTGATTGAGCATATCCAAATTCATGTTTAGTATATATATTAGGTTATTAAAGCCTTAAAATGGCCTTCAAAACCAAACTCCACCTCTCTTAAAATATTGCACTGACTAACTCTATGTAGTATTTAGATATCTAGAAAAATCATTCCCATATCTTCTCCCTTTCTAGACTATGCTAGAGATATTGCTTCAAAAATTGTCATTAGTAAGGAATGAGTTGATCACACTCTATAACACTTTTTGAAGAATTCAAATAGGTTTGTAATGAGTGCCCAAAAATATGGCCAATTTTTTAAATAGGTTATCAGTAGAATTCTTCCAATAAGTTGATGAAGAAGTTAAGTTTACTACAAGTGTTCACAACTAAATGTTCATACATTTGGCACATTACACCTTAACCCAAAAAGGTTTAGCTAATACATTAGATGAACTTATATAATACTAACAATCAACTTATGTAGGATTAAGTGTTCATGTAAATATTATACAACTTGAATGAACACAAGGGATGGATGCTTTTGGTGTCCCACTTGTACCTTTGACAAAGACATGGACATTCATCATGAACCATTATCTTAAACTAGGTCCCTTTGAGTTAACTCATGTTTAGATATAATTACCCTATTCCTTAATTTTAGTCTTTATATTGAAAGATCTTATTCAATTATTACTATTTGGATCATTTAAGCTTAAATTCTAAGAGTACTATGTTTAATATAGATAATAATTTTAGGTATGTTAATAATTTTCCCAAATTAGGATTTATTTATAAAGTCAATATGTTATTCATATACTAAGTTTAGTTACAATGTCATTGATAGAACTTGACATGCAATAGAGATGAATTCGTCATCAAGACTACTGCTACTTGAATCATTTATTCGAGACTACTACTACTTGGATCATTTATAGTCCTATTTGCAAAGTGTCAAATCATTTATTTAATTGGATGGTTTTTATCTCTAACTAAGATTTGTAGTGGGTTGAATTATGCAAGCTTCTTTACACCATGATAACAATTTTATCAATTGAAAACAACATTTCTAACTTAAAACATAAATTAATACATAAAAGTTTAAATATAATAACTAGATTTGTATTACAAAAATAACTATTAGTTAAGAATTTCAAGGTATGATTAAAACCCTTCATCATGTTTTAAATGAATAAAATTAAATACACTTAAGCTATGCTTATCATTGTCTTTGATTCTTTTTCATAGGAATAAATAATACTAACAAGAAATAAAATGTAGATACATTATCTCTTTAAAATCACATATCAATCTCTTTTACAACCTTTTTATCTTTTCAACAGATTTTGCAAAATATTCCTAAGCTTATTTCCGAAGAAGATAATAATTTCTTATCTAAGGAACTATCTTTAGAGGAAATAAAATCTATTGTCTTCTCGCTAGATCCAGATAAATCTCATGGGCTTGATGGTTTCACTCCCTTGTTCTTTCAAAAGTGTTGGGAGTTTGTAGGAAGAGAGGTTTGGTTGGCTATTGAAGAGTCTCACAAAAATAAAATAGTTCTAAAGGAAATCAATTCCGCTTACATTTCTCTGATTCCCAAGGTTACAAATCCTAATTCCTTTTCAGATTTTAGACTGATTTCATTATGTAATACTCCGTATAAAGTTGTCACAAAGGCCATTACCATACGACTTGCTTCTATTATTCCTAAAATTATTTTTGAGGAATAGGGTGGCTTTGTTCCTAGTATAGAAACTGCTGAAGGTGCTTTAGTAGCTCATGAAGTTTTGCATTCTATCTAGCTTCACAAAATTCTTGCAATGAATATTAAGCTTGACATGATGAAATCTTATGATAAGGTGTTGTGGGATTTTCTTTTACAGGTTCTCAAAAGTTTTGGTTTCTCTTATAAGTGGTGCAAATGGGTCTCTTCATGTTTATCTGGAGCTATCTTTTCAGTCATTGCTAATGGTAGTCCTTTGGGATTCTTTAGATCTTCTCAAGGCCTTAGGAAAGGGGATCCCCTCTCTCCTTTCCTCTTCATTATCATGGCGGAGGCACTCAATAGAACAATTATGAACCAAAATAATACTCAAAAGTGGATGGGTATTAATATTCCAAGAGTACCTTTTGCAATAATTCATGCTTTATTTGTTGATGACACTCTTTTATTTGGGCATCATTCTTTTGTAGAGGCTAAATCCATAAAAAATGTGCTTAGCTTATATTGCTCTATCTCTGGGCAACATGTTAATCCTAATAAATCTAAATTGTTCTTCTTCAATCTTAACCCTTCTATATACGCCTAAAAATGACACGATTCACATTCTTCTATGTTAATTAAATATCAAAATATTTAATTGTCTCTTCTAAAGCCAAAATTAAATAAAATCCTTTATTTAATTAAATTCCTCCAAACAATTAAATAATTCTTAATTATTTAATTAAATCAAATCATTCTTCCAAATTTGAATAAATCAAATCAAATTTATTTAAATTCTCTCAATCTCCAAAAATAAAATACAATCAAATATTTTATTTATTCTTCCAAATCATGCACAAACAATTAAATAAACTTATTTATTTGATTTTCTTTCTTATCTTCTAATTCTTCAAATATCTTCCAAATCTTCTAAAAATAAGTCTTCTTTATGCACACACAATTAAATAATTTATTATTTAAATTCTCTCAAAATCATGCAAAAGCAAATCTTAAGTTGAGTTATCTATTCAATCAACCTTGTTTTTATCAATATCTCTTAAATTAGAAAAAAAACTTTCTAATTTATGAAAAGCATGTCTTATCTTTAGAAAAGAAAGTGATTAACTCAAATAAAACAACTTTTGTGTGACACTTGTCTTCTTCTTATTCGTTGCACATTCCTCATCTATTCTTAATCGTTGATCTTCTCAAGTCTTCTATACCGTTGATCTTATTTCTCCCAAGTCTATAAATTCAACCCTATTCTTCCATTCTATTCATCCAAGCTTTAAGTATTGTTATTCTGCAGGAATTACAGCGCGCCTTTGGCATCAATTCCTTCATTGCTTGTGATCACATTCATTACTACGCTCTACTACCATCATTGTGAAGCTCCTCTTCATTACGACATTATCACAGCCATTCTCAATCGACATTCTTGAACAAAGCAAAGAAGTGCACTCTCTGAGGGCCCTATTTCATACACGCAAGGACGATTTTGATAGGCAATCAATGGAAGTTTCGATCTAAGGAAGGTTTGCTTTGTTATTTGTTCATTGTTATTGGATTTCTTTAGTTCACTATTTCATTGAAGTTTTGGGTATTTGTTATTGATTATTCATTTGAATCCAATTTTACCCTAACACCTTCCATTCAAGTCAGAATTTCAACTATATTGCGATACAAAGTGGAGCTTCTTCCATGTCATTATTTGGGAATCTCTCTTTTCTTTGGATCTCAAAGGATCAGTTTTTTGAATAAAATTGTGTTGGCTGTTCAATCTAAAATCTCTTCTTGGAAGGGCCATTGGATTAGTTTTGTTGGTAGGTTGATGATGATCAAGGTAGTCTTTCCTGCAGTTCCTATTTATATATTTCTATTTTGAAAATTCCAAAGGGAGTGATGCATGACTTGGATAGCATTCTGAGAAGATTTCTTTGGAATGGTTCAAAAGAAAAGAAGAAAATAACATCCTTGGTTGCTTGCAATAAAGTTTGTGTTTCTAAATTTGATGGTGGTACTGGAATACACAATATAGAATATCATAACATAACACTTGGGGCTAAACTTGCTTGGGAAATTTACTCTAAACCATATTCTAAGTGGTGTTAGATTATGTAGAACAAGTATCTAGATACAAATACCCCTGAAAGAATCTTCAAAGTTGCTAACCCTATTAAGGGCTCCAAGATTTGGAGCTTTATTTTGGAATATAGAGAGATCATTCTACCCCACCTTTCTTGGGTAATTAATAATGGTGAGTCGGCATCCTTTTGAAATGACTCTTGGAATGGTCACCCCCTCTTTCTCAATTGGAATCTATTAGAGAAGTGAGATCAGTTCTTATTGAAGTGTAGGGGGTTAAGGTTAAGGATTATTTTTACATTTCTCAAGATCCTATTTTGCCAAAACTAATTTGGAAAGATTTCTCAAGTCTTTCTTTTCCTCAGGGTCAAAAGGATACTCTTGTGTCCTTATTGGCTAATAGAAGAGTGAATTTTTCTCTTAAGCAATATGAACTTGTTTGGACTCCCTCCAAGTTAGGACAATATTCGGTTAGATAGGGTTATCAGTTTATTATGTATAATGCTAATAAGGAGATTCACAATTGGCCTCATTAATTGTGTTGGACTAAGTTGTGCCTACCAAAAGCTGGTGCTTTTTCTTGGCTTGCACTTAAGAATAAAATTCTGACAAGTTCTAGACTTGTTAAATTGGGCATTTCTTAGGCTTTTAAGTGTCCTCTCTATCTCTTGGAAGATGAAGATACATATCATCTTTTATTGAACTACCATTTTTCTTCTCAGGTTTGGATGTGGCTTTGTAATAGACTTGGGTGGTAGGGACCTCTCTCCAAGTCTATTTTTGAACTTTTTCTTTATTGGCCTTTACTTTATAAGGGATCTACCTTTTCGGCATTATGGTTGATCTCACCATCTCTAGTGATCCAGAATCTATGGATGGAAATAAATAATATAATTTTTAGAAGTGCTAGCTCTTATGTTCAATAGGTAATTTGTAAAGTTGAGATGTCCATCTCTAAAGTTGTTATGTCTCTTATTCTCATATCAGAATTAGCTTCATTAAACTTTACTTCTTGGGATGACAGTGTTCTTTTGAATTTAAAATTTATTAATCTTCCTCATTCAGGGTGCTTTCAAAACAATAAGAAAATTGACAAAAGTAAAATTTCCTGGATTCCCCCACCGAATTCAATTATGAAAATTAACTTTGATGGGGCTTCAAAAGGGAATCCAAGTATTCTTCACGCAGGGTGTGTTATTAGAGATTGCAAGGAAACTATGAGAGCAACTCTATTTTTGAAGTTAGGTATTTGTTCAAATAATGAAGCTGAGGCCCTTTCTTTAATGGCTAGAGTTAGATTAGCCAAGAAATGCATGGTAGATAGAGTTAGCATAGAGGGTGACTCTTTGAATATTATAAATTCTATCAAGAATATGTATAGTCCTAACTAGAGAATTATGTATATTCAGATTCAAGATGTTTGGAATCTATTAAATCAAATTGTATTCTTTGAAATACATCATACATACAGGGAATGTCATATGCTAGCTGATAGTCTATCTAATTTAGCCTGTGGATAGAAGGAATATTGTATGGATTGGGATGACAATTTGTTGCAAAATTATCCTCAAGTGGCTGATATTTTGTTAGCCAAGAAAGTCGTAGTCCTATCTTGATGTTGCAACTTTTGATCCTTCATTGTATTTGCAGAAGTTGACATATTTGGGACTACTCTTTTTAGAGAAGTGGTTGTTTTATAACTAACTCTTTTGCTATGTTTTGTAGGTACTTTTCTTAGCTTTCTAAAAGATTGTGTTTTTATGACATCCATGCCATTTCTTTCCCAAGTCGCCGGCTTGTGGGAAATGGAATATTGGTACACTCTTCATAAATTTTTGCTGACGATGTCATATACTTCTAGGATTTCTTGTGCTAAGGATTGAGATTGAGGAATTAATGACAGTTGTACTACCTTATTTTTATACCAATCTCATCCCTCAGCTTCAACACTTCTTTCTTTTCAGCTCTTGTTTACTAAATTTGGTTTCTGCTAAGTTTGTTCTGTGGAAAGCTATTTTGATGGGGTTGGTCCAAAGAAACAAGTGGGTGTTCTTTCCTATTCAGAAGTGGGAAAGACCTTCGTGGGGGATTTTACATTCCATATTGCTGGAGGGAATCTTTAAAATGGATGATGATGAAGTTGAAGGTGCCATTATTGATGTGTGTGGGAAGGAGGTTCTGCAGTTGTCAAGGACTATTTATCCTTCACAGGTTATTTCTCATCTCCTTTCTAATGCTATGGATATGATTTAGAATTCTGAAATGGTAAGAATGCTTGCTACAAAATTTGTGCGTGATTTTCTTTTTTCAAATGAATGGTTTGAGGAAGCTATGGAGAATTATGACCTCCATCTGGGTTTGGTGCCTATTAGCGGCATCTTTTACCATAAGGATACGTCGTTAGCCTGCAGTTCACTATGTTTATAATGTAGTTATTCATGGGCTTTAGAATAATTGTCATACTTCTGTGCATAATGCTCTCCATTTCCATGGTAGAGAACTAGGGGCTAAAATGGAGGAGTATATTAGGGTTACTTTTCATGCTTTGAATTTCCTTATTCACTACCAGCCATCACCGCTGGATAATGCTGCTGTAGTTGATGTTCCTAAAGAAGCCGATCATCAAGGGTTCCTTGTTGAAGACTTGAATGTTGTGAATAAGCCTCCTCTTATTTGATTTATAATTGTTATCTTGATATATGCATTGTATCATGCCATATGTATTTTTTCTTCCATTTTGTTTATGGGCTAGATGCTCTCTCTTATCTATTTGTCCTCACTTTAGTTTATTTGAGCTCTTTTTTTGTAATCCCTTTCAGATACTTTTGTAATCCCCCTCTGGGACTTTATATATATATTAATATATCTTATGTTAAGGTGCTCTGCACCTTTTGTTCAAAAAAAACTTTTTCGCATTGAAACACAATGACTTCTCTATTTTTCCTTTATACAAAAATATCAAATATAACAATCTCTAAATTAGAAATATAGAAAAGTAATAACTACACTATTCTTTGCAACAAACTAACTTAATGTATATGGAGAAAACTGGAATGTAAATAAGAAGCAAAACCTTCAAAGAATGATCACAAGATAGTAATAATAAAGTCAATGCAAAACAACAAAGAGATTACCACAAGTGATTTGTATTCCTTGGTTTGAAACATGTGGATTTCTCAATTACTTTGCATAACCTTAATTGCAAAAAGAGTGAATGGGTGCATGCTCAACAATAGTGGATACGAATGCTCAAAGCTCAATGATCATGGAGAGTTTGTGAATTGAAAGATGGACATATTTATAGCTTTCACATGATATTGATCAATGGTGGAGAATAATTGAATGAACCAGTAGATGAGATAAATTGAGAGGACATGAAGAATGTGCATGTGACGTGTTCATACAAAAATCTTGTTTTAAAGAGTTAATTACTTTCATGGATAATAAAATTGATTTGATTTTCATAAATAGAATTGATTTTTCTATTTATTGAATTGATTGATATAGATAAAGATTTGAAAGCTAAGTTAACTCAATCTTTGATTTGCTTTTTTACATGCAAATGGATTTGAAGAAAAGAATTAAATAAATAAATTATTTAATTCATGTGCATGAAGAATGGAGGAGATAGTGTTAATTCAAAAATTGTCCTTCTGTATGGAATGCCACAATTTCTCATAGTTTAGATCCTCTCCTTTGGTGTCCTTTCAACCTATTTATTTATGACCTCCCTAAACCCTAATTGACCTATAGCTAACTGAAGAAATGGCATATTCTGAAGTAATTGATGAATGAACCTAGAAAGAAAATTTGGTTTATGGACATCCTGGACCTCCTTGATACAAACTTGATGGAAAAATTAGGGCCTGGACAAGGGTGCCTGTGTTCTTGTCCTGCCCTATTTTTTGGGGTTTTGAATTTTGGCGGGGTATCGGCTCCTGCCGTGCACCTCAGGATTCTGATTTCAAATTTTTGTTTTTCGCGCGATGTCAACATATTATTTCAAATATTTGAATTTCTAAGGTTAGGTATTTAAAGACATTTGAAAATCATTTTATCATATACAATCTATATGCAAGCTTTCTATGCGGAAACCCTACCATTTTTTCTATTGAAGATCAACAACTTGTTGAAGCTCTTTGAATATATTGAAGATTGTTGTCATGGAGATATTTGATGGAGATTAGGAATCAAGATCTTGAGACTATCTTGCTCTTCCTAGGGTTTGCACAACCTTTTGTATGATTGGGAGAAGGGTTGAAGCCTCCAACTTGAGCTTGGGAATCCTTTGTGGATACGACTACCTCGCCTTCTTATTCTACAAGTCTTCATTTCTCTCATCTCCTTGAGGTGATGTTGTTGTTGTTTCCTTGAGTGAAACATGCTGATTTAAGACAGACAACTGAGAGGGGGGTGAATCAGTTATCTCAAAACTTTCTTTTCTTTAAACACTTAAATCCTTCTTGTATTTTAATAGGATAATATAATTCAATCATGGAAGCACAATGCAATAATTCAAGAGCAGAAACACATTAACACATATGACACCAAGATTTTAACGTGGAAAACTTGGTTAAGGGAAAAACCATAGGATGACTAACCCAATATTGTATTCTCTGTTAAAAGAATAAGAAGAACAAAATGACACATGCCAATTAGGGCTTACTACCCGAGCACACTACTCACAAGAGGCCCACTGCCTACACGAGACACATTGTCTACAGAATAATAAATATTACATATTTGAACTGGAGATTAGCATCTTCACCATGCTTGAGTCAGTTCCATTTAAGCTTAACACTTCTGCTCTACTTCTCGCTCTTCTCCTCTCTACCACTTTCTCATCTCCACAATGATACTTTGAAATGAATTTGCAATTCTTATTTATACATGACATCAACTTTGGAGTGATCATCAAAGTCGGCACAACATATTCTATTACAGGGCAATCGCAGAAATACAACTTGATTTTTTACAAGAACTTAATGCGTATCACCACACTGTCGACCACACATATCTAGGACTTCAATCTTCTTTGAGGAACACACCATGCTTTGTAGAACATCTTCAAGATCATCTGCAAGATGTGTAAAACATCTTGTCAGCCATGATTAGGAAGAACACCATCACCCGAGAGTAAATCTTCAATTACGAGTTCAATCTTCAATGCGGACCACCAACACGAACTGGACACAATCTAGAGAACCCCACAAGCTTGCCTGAATCACCAAGAACACCCACACCACTTCTTACTAAAATCATTCGCATCTTCATCTGGAACCTGAAGAACACAGCTGTCATCACTGTCACATTAGAATAAATGCTTGTGGACCTCCAAACCACGAACCAATTGAGTTGTCAATTCACATTGGCTTCCTAAACATTCAACCAAATCTGTAGAACAAGATATTGCATTTCCGGATCTCACCGGACCTATTTGTGTCACTCTGTCACCTCTGAATAGCTGCCAGAACTAGTTTTACTCATATGGCCATAACTTCTCCAAATCTTCATGTGGAACTCTCAAATCTTGACTGGATTATCTTTAGACACATATCTACAAACCCTTTGATACGCATTCTATGATCTTCATCTAGCTAGGATCTTCAATTCATAGAGCTTCACTATCTTAACTATTCTTCTCTGCTTCTGATAGGACTAATTTTCTCAATATCCTCAACACATAGCTCATCCAATCCTTGACATCAATGCAATAGGAGTATGTTGACATCAATGATAACATTGATTAGGCCCATACTTGCAACAAAATAAAGTGTTTATCTTTCCTTGATGCTTGATTCATCTAGGGTTTTGCATTTTCTACATACACATATGATAGATGAGCACACACATCTGTAGATCTTTATCATTGGCTATTGTTGAGGTAGAAATACTGAAAATAGGGCTTGACTGAGGCAAGCTCCTATATAGACACAACCATCTTTCTCCTCCTTTTGCATGTGTAGGTTGTATTCAAAAAGATCCAACGGAAAGGAGCAGTAGAAAGACAGACATTGCAGATACAGTTGTCGCAAAACTTTGAATTTTGGCATCGTGAAATACTTGAGACAAAAGAGCGGGTGCCCTTGTCTATCTGGGTATTTATTTCTGGATCTAGGAACCTCTGGAGACCCTCTGTTACCTAGTACAATAGATTTCACCCTTTAGAAACTTACAGGACAAGAGAGCGCGCACCCTTGTCTGACAGACCCTCATTTTCTGTGTACACACTCTCTGTGATCCCTGCTCTGTGTTTCTATAACTTGTTTGTCTGTACTAGTGCTAGAAATTAGTTTGTTACATCATTAGTTGATTATTAGGGTTTCATGCTTTCTAAATGCTACAAGATTGTAAATGCCTAATCAAAGAATCCATCCAATCACAACTAGCATAAAAAGGGATCTAGACATCTATAGCTTGATCCTTCATAGAGAGCAAGCTCGATTCTACTTCCTTAATGTTTAGTATGTAAAGAGTGGGGCTTGATTTGGTTTCGACAAACTATCATTATCCCACATTTTCCACTAAACAAATATAATTAGAATTAAATAAATAAATTTATTTAATTCATGTGCATGATGAGAGAAAAAGAAGATAAATAAAGTATTTGATTTTATTTATTTGTGAGAGGGGAAAATAGAAAAGTCAACTAAATAAATTATTTTAATTTATTTAATTGTGGAAGAAATATTAGTTAATTAAGCAATTGATTAATTATTTAATTATTGTGGATAAGAGGGATAAAATTGATGAATAAATTGTTAGAAATCTTGAACGAGATATGAAAACCAAAAACTTTATGAGAGAGATTCTAAGCTACATAAACTAGAAAATGCAAAGAAAAAGTAAACCAACGATTTTGAGAGATATGCAAATGTTGATGTGATAAAATTGGATTAAGAGCTCAAAGATTTATACAAAGAATCGTAGAGTAACTAGACAATGCATTCAAGATGTTCAAAATACAAGCTAGGTAGTGAGTTTATATAGACCAAGGAGAGGGGAGAGGTGGCAAAATTGACCAATAGGGAGAGGCCACCATATGGGCTAAAGATAGCAAGAGCATCTTCCCAAGATAGCAAATGCCACCTCCCTTGTAGGATGACGACACCTCAAATCACCCACTCACTAATTAAACTCACTTTATTTAACCTAAAAAAAACTTAATAAAAGTGTAGGAAAAACCTAGGAAATAGGCAAATTAACTAACCCACTAGGAAAATAAAAACCTACACTAACACCCCTTAAGCATAGCTTAAGTGGGTGAAAAAATGGGTCCAAAAAAATCAACCTTGATGAGGTACCCATGTACAATGAATTCCCCCAAAGAGAAGAAGCCCCCCCAGAATAGAGAGAGAAAAGAGAAGCACTAAAAGACCCCCTAAAGTGGACATCAGTCGCACCCCCAACAAAGCTCACAAATGAAGGAACTTGATCTTAGTGAAGGGTTTGGTGAAGATGTCTATGATTTTCTCTGATGTCAAATAATACTTGAGATCAATGACCTACTCATGAATCAGCTCCTGAATGTAGTGCATATGGATCTCAATGTGTTTGTTCTACTAATGATGGACTAGATAGTGAGAGATTTGTATCGCACTCTAGTTGTCACAAAAGATGACTATAGGCTTCCGAAAGGGAATACCAAACTCAGTGAGAATGTTCTAAAGCCAAATAGCCTCAATAGTGGCATTAACTACTCCTTGATACTTAACCTTTGTAGATGAAAGAGCAATTACATACTGCTTCTTTCTCAGGCAAGAAACTCGACTAGAACCAAGTGAGAAGCACTACCCTGAAGTAGACTCACGATCCTGAGAATTGCTTGACCAATCTTAATATGTGTGTCCCACCAAGTGAATATCCATGCCAAGTGCATAGTGAATCTCATAAATGTGAGTGCCATGTACATAGTGAAGAATCTGTTTAGCTACTTTCCAGTGTAGCTCATGTGGCTCATGCATGAACCTAGAGACCATGGCCACAACATATGACAAATCAGGCCTTGTGCAAGTCAAGTATATAAGGCTCCTAACAAGTTGGTGGTGTTAAGTAGCATCAACTAATGGTGAAGAATAGTGAGCCTCAAGTTTGACCTTGGACAAAAATGGAGTCAGTGCAGGCTTATAGTTAGCCATACGAAATTTGGAGAGCATATCAAGTGCATACTTGGGTTGTGCCATGAAGATATTGGATGAAGACTAAGTGATCTCAATCCCGAAGAAGTAGTGCATAAGGCCCAAGTCTAACATCAAGAAACAATCATGAATGACAGTTTTCATTGCCTTGATGGTGGATGAGGAACTCCTTGTAATCAACAAGTCATCAACATAGAGAACAAGGAATGTGAGAGTATCATCTTGCTGCAGAATGTACACATTTGGATCAGAGTGGCACCAAGTGAACCCAAATGATAGAAGGACGGAGTCCATCTTGGCCTATCAAGCCCAAGGGGATTGTTTGAGGTCATAGAGACTTCTTGAGATGACAAACAAGTGAAGGATCATGTACAAAACCCTATGGCTGCTCCATGTAGATCTCCTCCTAAAGATCACTATGAAGAAAAGCACTCTTCACATCCATTGGATGACCTTTCCAATGATGGGATGCAACAATAGCAAGGATAAGTCGGATGGAATTCATTTTGGCAATTGGTGCAAAAGTCTTAGAGTAGTCAACCCCAGGAACTTGGGAGAATCCTTTCATAACTAGGTGAGCCTTTTGATTATCAACCTACCCATCTGCAACAAATTTTGTCTGATAGATCCACTTGCATCAAACAAGCTTCCTTCCCTTAGAAATGGGGACTAAATCCCAAGTGTGGTTCCTCTCCAAGGAACTGAACTCTTCTACATAGCAGCATCCCATTCGGGGACACCCAAAGATTCCTGAAAGGACTATGGATCAGAAGCTGAGGCAATGAAGAGATGTGGAGCCTACTCAAACTGTGCCCTGTTGATGTGGTTTTTAGTCACACTCACATAGATAAAAGTTTACACAATAAACCCTTATTTATCTTGAAAGGCTTTAAGATCCCTAAAGATTTGAAGTCCCAAGTCTCCGGTTGTCAAGTCTTGACCGCTTGGTTCTCACTCAGAGTTTGTTGTGTTTTTTTTGTTTCCATTTTGGGGTCTTACAAGACTTTAAGTCATCTTACTTTTGATTTGATCAAACTTTGCAACTATTCTACATATTTTACATAATCTACACATATCTTTAACAACTTATGTCAAATTCTCAAGTGAATAACCAAATTTCAAGTGGATTATAATGAATTTGATATAAATTTGATCAGTTCTTCTGAAACTATACTTAACTTTGATTCATTGTTTTGAATTATATCTGGTTAGCTGATCTTTACAAAAACTTTGAATTCATCTAAAGATCTTCTTTAAAGCATGCAATTCATCAATATTTATAGTTATTTGCTTTGGATTTATCATCATTTGCATTGATTTACCACAATTTGTGAAATAAAAGACAAACGATAAGGTGGAGGAGAAAGAGTTCTAAGAAATCTAAATCTATCAATGATCCACACACATATCTAGACACTTTCATGAAATGAATCTAATCTAGTTATACTTCACTAGGATTTCCACGGCTACATATAACAAATGCTAATCTTAAAAGAAAATTGATAACAATAAGAAATTGGTTGAATGCACTCCAAAGGGACGCAACAATTCAACATTCCATACCAAAAACCAATGAAAGATTACTCAAGATTTATGATTCAACTGTAATCTGTATCTTCAATTTCACTATATGCTCAAGAGATATACAAATTTGTTTCACTAACTTGAGAAAGAACTATGAAGTAAGCCACAAAGTTGCAAAGAAAACAAACTTAGTACTTAGAAAAAGTTCATCAATTCAATCTCCTTATTTACAAATCATCTGGATCCTTTTATAAAACAAGGATCAAAATCAGTTACAAGATCAAAGGTCAAGATTTCCGTCAAAAATATCCATGGTCACAAAACAAGGCACATGATTGTGTGTTGGCAATCAAAGAATAGACTATAGCTAGCACTCAATATATTCCTCAGCATCTTCAATGTGCATCCTTTGGGATATTCTTACTGTATCTACCACTGTATAAGCGTCACCAATCACTCGGATATTTGCTCTAACAAGTATTTCTCGCATTGGTATCCCATGATTGCAAAACTAATCTCTTGGGCGTTAAACTACTCTGAGTCTGAAGCTATGTCTTCCTCAATTATTCCCCCTCCAGAATCAAGGAATTTATACTGATCATGTGATGTGATAGTCTCAACTATAGCAGCCTTATCAAAATCTTGTGCTTTGGTCTAGGCATATTCTTGCATTTGGAGCTGACCACCTATTGATATCCTCTTATTTATCTAGACATCCAACTTCTCTTTGTATGCCTTTACCTTAGCAGATAAATCTATAACTTCATCTATAGTCTTCTCCAAAAAATGCCCAACATGATCCCTCAAGACATGCCCATAGCAAGCCCTAAACACTCCTATAGAGGCTTGCTCTTCATATGTGTCCTTCTCACCCATCAAGGTCCCGAGAAGTTCTTCCAAAATCTCCATCTCATCTGTTAGGAGGTCATGTGTTGTGGTGCTTATACCCCTTGCCTTATGCCTACACCCTTTCAAGATGTCATCCTCAAATTTTAGGTCCTTTATCCATACAAATATCTTCTACATTGTCTGGACCATTATTATATTGTGGTTCAACATCACCTTGTCACTTAACTTGCGGATGACTTTCAATTAACAAGATCCTAAGCATTTTGATCAAGTTATGTTGCACAATCTTTCTTCAACATACCCACTTTACCTTTGATGAATGTCAAGTCAGCCCAGTTCAATAATGCGGTTTGGATCACCTCCTCCCTTTCCTTTAGGAACTTCTAAAACCAACCTTGCATTACTTGTGCCTGATGCTTCTTCCCATCCAACTCACTTATCTCATCTTGTGTCACCAGTGTCAAATTGGTTGGGACATGTATTAATTACACCCCTAGGGCTAATAATCCCTTTATGAAACCTTGTAGCTAGGAAATGCATCCCTTAAGCTCCTTCTTTAGTTTATCCTTGTGGATTCTAGCAGCTGTAGCTTCCACACTACCTATGAACTCATCAATCTCTTGCTCAGCAGTGGCATGTCCCAGGTCTAGGGTGGTAATTTGATATTCACTTGTTGTGATTTCACCCTTTGCCTTATCCATTGTAGGAACAACTAGATGAGCTATCTTACGACTTGTCATGTCCCTCTTAATAGCTGACACTACCCTTGCCTTCCACTTGGGCTTTAATCCCTCTATAGAAAATAATGATTTAAAATCAAAAGGGACTAAGTTAATAGGAGGTTCAATTACCTCTAAAGCCAACCACTCTGGTATACTCAATGTAGGTCCTTCTTGACCATGTTGCTCAATGTGAGCATCCTTTATCATTAACTTTGTATCCTTATTATGATCTTCTCCATGTGACATTTCCTCTTGGAGAATCTCCTGTTGAGGCAATTCATGTTGAGGGGCATCCTGCTATAGGGTCTCTTGCTAAAGAGCCCTTGTATCAACCTCCATAGATTCATGCTTAGGATTTTCCACCTCTTAATGTGCTTCTTCCTCTCCTTGGTCTTGTAGGCCTTCTTCTTCAAGTGACAACAAATGCTACACTTGCTCATCTTGGTCTTTCTCCACTTGTTCTTCAACTTGTTTTATATCCCCTTCTCCAGGTGCATCGTGAATAATTTCTCCTTGATCCTCCAGAAGGGTGATATCTTCATCTAATTTATCTGCTACTTCTTGCTGAGACATCTCCATCTCTTCTGGTACCATAAACCTGTACTTGGGACACTTGGTTGTTCAAATGGCACCTGTGGGGATTTGGACCTTTTAGTATATGATATATCTTCTACTTCTAGATCTTTTACAACATCCAAATTTTCTATTAATTCTACTTCAACCTCCGCTCACTAGGGTTCAGGAGGAGGTGGCACTGAATATGCAAGTGGAGAGATGACTGGATCATTAGTCACTACTTGAGTGACCTCATCATTAGTCAAATATACTATTTGACTTAGTGGCAGTTGCAGCTCCTCAGCCTAGGATTGTTCCTATGATTTTGCCTCCTTAGCCAACTCTTGCTTTACCTTGATGATTTGTTGAGCTGATTGACCCCATTGGAGTTCCATTACCTTCCCTCCAATGTGGGCTTGATATGTCTCCACCTAATGTGCTAAATATTTTTCAGAGGCAGACTGTGGTGATGGGGTTTCCCCCTGATGCTAATCAGATGTGAACGTAAGTTCCATCTTCGTTGGTTTTGATGCTTGTACATGGGAGTCCACTAGTTTTGTAATTGCACCCCTCATAGGCATCATTGGAGTCCCCCTCTTCTGTTTGGAAATCACCACTCCCTTCAGTATATCTGTAGGATGATGCTCCTCAAGTGCCATGATCAAGATGTCGATTTCCTTGAGTGGTTGTTCTCTTGGAGGAGATGGTGTGGTGGCAAGAGTGAGGCCTTCGTTAGATGTAGATATTCCTGGCTCTACCAATTTGGCCTCCATGATTCACCTCTTGACAATGAGGAAATCATCATAATCTGTGTCTCCTTTGTCCTTCCTCTTCCTCTTCTTATCATACGTTAGAGCTATGCCCTTGGCCTTTAGCTCATTCACCTTTTCCTCAACCCACTTTTGGGTGGTGGTTAGGACCTTCCTCATAATGACATCAATAGATGTCTTGTCTAGCTGAGTACAGTTTGGAAGAGATAAGATTTTCTTGTATACTTGTTTTTCATTATATTCTGGGTCAAGAACCTGACCATCATTGGACTTTACGTAGGGATGGACTTCCAAACATCCCAAGGTCCAAATCTGATTGAGGGTCAACCTTTGGTATCCCCTTTTCTTGACGTCTTCTTCATCAATGCAATCTACCCAATAATCCTCCAAATGAGGAACATGTTGCAATTTCTTGTTGACAAACCTTTCCATCCTATTGTAAGGATCAAAGGTTCTTGTGAGGGGAATGGCTGCAAGTTCAACATTTGAAACTTGGCCTCTGACAATTTGGAGTCCTTAAACTCCACACACATATACCAACCAATGTTCCTTGGCCCTGATTCTGAACATATGTCTCATATGAGGGGATTATCTACCTAGTGATTTCCAATAGCAGAACCTTATCGGTTCGATACTGAGGCAACATGAAGGGGTTGCCCTTGAATCCTTCCATTCTAATATATGTAAATGTTTGGAACTAGATAAACCAAGACCCAAGTGTTGTGATGATCACTTGGGCCTCTCTTGAGATTCTTTTGGCTTGATCTCCTTCCATTGATCAGACCATCCACATTATAAAATAGTCGTTCACTCTTTTGTAGTGGACAATTGACTATTTCTTCTCTAGTTGTGGGTAATATTCCCACACCAACTGCTCTCATTTCTTGCTACCAAACTTCCTGACTGTGTACAATCCATCAAACCGGGCTTGGTACGTGCAAGAAAATACTACATAGGAGGTCATAAAAAACCTTCACTTCTTCCATCCAATCATTTCCACATGTAGGGAGTTGCTAATCAACTATGCCTAGTGCACTACACCAGCTCCCTCTTTTACAAAATAGATAAGGCCATACATCCATAACTTGAATCCCCTTGAATTTTCCTTCCCTACCATTCACCTTAGTATGGTTATCATGTATTGGGCTTCTAGGTTGAAGTCATACCTATATAAATTTTGTGGCATCTTGGAGACTGCCTTTGGCCTAGTTTTTGGGTCCATCCATGAGGTGTGCATAATATTTTTGGATCTTGCTACATTGGAGTTATACTCTATTGATAAGGCAGTCAGGTCTATTTCGAAGACCTCATGGCTCTGTTGTAACCTAAAGTTTAATGCGATTCCTTTAGGTGAGAAGTCTTCATAGAGTCGCCCCTGATGCTCTACCTTCCTGTTGAGAGGATTGTAGTTCTGGGTGCATTCAATCACTAGCTCCAGAGCATCTATGGCATATGGGAAGCCGACTGCATGATACATCCCCCTAGGGACAATGTTGTTGAGTGTTGGGTGTTCTTCACGTGCCAGGATTCTTTTCCTAAAAGATTCTAAATCTACTCTTTCATAATTGGTGTCTAAGGCATGTCCATACTTACTCCATATCCCGTCGGGAGTGGAAAACATTGGATCTACGAACTCATCATCACGTTTGTTTTGTCTTTTCTACATTATGTCCTGCATGATACAAACATCTAAAATTAATCCCAACATTTAGAAATTAGGGCAAAGAAATTAATCTGAGATTTGTAGACTAATTCAAGATTATTTTATAGCAAGATGAAATCCCAAGTTTACCTTTGGTAAATAAGATTAATCTTCTAATAAAGACAAAATTACTATATCCGTCAAGAAAGAGGGGTTTTGTTGTATATGTCCCTGATGAATGGGATATTACCTTGGTTGTGTGTTATAGAGGATGTCCATTCACTATTATGCTTCCATTTGATTAATTTCCTAACTCACCTTGACCCCTGCAAATTTGATTTCTATGGTAATCTTCTGCAACCCTGCTCTTCAGATCTCTTTTGAAATAATTTTGTGATTTTAGAAATATGTTGGGATTAGCTTTAATATTTCATGAAAATTACTAAGTATGGAGTACATTGAATTCTTATTGGAGTTATGTGTGTAATTACTATTCAGGCACGAGTAAAGACGACAGCTGGCAAGAGATTATATTTTAAATTTAAATCCCAACGGACAAAACAAAATCGTGGTGTGGGAATTAAAAGCTATAGACTGGATGGTCATCTAGATATCAGATATCCTATTTGAAATGTCCAATGTAAATGTCTGGTTGAAAAGTCAACAGATTGGGTGCTTCATTTATAATGCTTTGGACATGATATGGATATGGACATGTGGCATCTTATTGCAACAACGTAGAGTAGACTCAACTTTGATGACTAACCTCTGAATGGATGCAATACTAATTAAAAGAGTGCACACAACACCTTTTAGTTTGTTAACTGAGATTGTGGGTCTATATGACAGGTGTCAAAATTTTGCAATGGCATGGTGTAGACTTATTCTCGAGAAATTGACCTTGTGATGACATGCAACCAATAGGAAACACATTTGTGGGTAGAGATAAAATTGACAGTTTATATTGGATATTTGAATTGGACATGACATTTGGATCTTTCGATCATGTCCAGTTGAAATACCCTGTTTGGTAGATGTGTTCATGACTTACTAAGAAAATTTTGACGGTTTCAATAGGATATCGACATGGATATTTACGCTCATGATATGCTAATGTTCGGTCAAAATGAATAGTGATTGGGCTATATTTAATTTTATTTTTAGGTATGGATGTTATTTCTATGTATTTCGAACCTGATGTGGAGACTGGACATGACATTAGTGCTTTGCCAATGTCCATGTCTAGTTGACCTGAAATGTCCAGTTGACCAGAACTTCCAAGTGACATAACTTGCCCATTTCAATCAAATTTCACAAGGTCCAAAAGACAAACCTGACTGGAATTCTGTCCTCAATCCAGTCATGGCCTTTACAAGGGATTATTTGTAGCTTGGATTTTGACTTGAACTTGGCGGTGACATGATATTTTACCATTACTGCCCAAGTGGACAATAGACCAACAAGCACGATAGAAAACATTGGGTCCTCATTTTGCTCGGGAAAAATGGGGCATGTTGTGAGACTAGACAACATGACCTTGTTCTTCTAGTATCTGAAGGATCAGTAACCCAATCACCTATTAACTCCAATGTCTGGCGAGCCCAAAGAGGCCCAATAGGAGAATTTGGAGGAGAATCATCACCCTCTGACTAGGAGTGGAGGAAGATGATGCTCATCATCATCGTCGCCATCTGAAATGGAGGAAGAAGACTCATTATCAAGAGCAGGAAGATTAAGATCTTTGAAAGAACTATCATCATGTCACAATGTCTCCAAAGTGATGGTAGATGGGGAAGTGGTAGGAGAAGAATTGAAAACATCCTTCTCGAAACTAACACTCCTCGCGATGAACAACTTGTGAGTGGCGGGGTGGAGAATCTTGTAGCCTTTGACACCATCTGGGTACCCAAAAAATATGTAAGGCTTGCTCTGCGGATCCATAACCTTGTGTTTCTCTTCTAGAATGTGGGCCCATGAAAGAGAACCAAACACTCGAAAGTTTTTAACTGTAGGTTTCCGACGGTCCAAGTTTGAAAAGGAGTGACCCCCTTCACAACTCGGTGAGGAACTTGATTCTAGATGTAACACACACAGTTGATGGCCTCTGCCTAATACTGAGGTACCATAGACCTGTAATGAATCATATAATTAGCTATATCTTTCAAGGACCTATTCTTGTGTTCTACGACACCATTCTGTTGTGGACTATAGGGAACTATGTAGTGAAGGCCAATGCCCTCTAAAACACAAAAATGCTTAAACCTTTGGTTGACATACTCCCCCCATTGTCTATATGCATAATCTTGATGGACTTCCCAGGCTGTTACTCTACAAAATCTTTGAAGTCCTAAAAATAATCAAAGACCTTATGCTTTTGTTTGAGAAAATAAACCCATGTGTATTTGGAAAGATTATCAATGAATGTGAGAACATATCAAGCCCTGCTGAAAGAAGGATGTAGAAATGGTCTTGCCAAGTCACTATGTACCAACTCTAGAAGCTATGTGGCCCTTCATGCTTTGCCTTTATCAAATCTCTCTTTAGGATGCTTACCAAGAATGCATCCTTGGTAAACACCATAAAAAAATGAATATAAGGCAACCTTGAAACCATGTCCTATTGACTGAGCTACTGCAAGTAGTGGTAGTTCAAGTAGCCAAACGACTGATGCCACAAACAACTCACCTCATCAAAGTGAGTGAGAAAAACAAGTGAAGGAGAATCAAGAACAAAGTGAGAGAACTGATATAGTTTGGACTAATGATTAACTTTTCCCACAGTAACTATAGACCCATTGTGCAACTCACTAATTACCACTATGTTTGGAGTGAACCCAACTCGCTTGCCAAAGCCAATGTGAATGATCTAATAGTCAGATAGGAGATTAGTTGATAAAGATGGAAGATAAATAACATCATGAAATATTCCTTCGCCCATGTCAATAGACCCTCTCCCATGAACTTCAATAGGAGTGTCATCACCCATGAGTATATCTGGGATATAAAATGGCTCCAAAGAGGCAAAATCATGTTGTGATGAAGCCATGTGGTGGGAAGAACCTAAGTAAATGATCCAGGTATCAGGTTGTGAAGCAATAGAAACTAGGGCCTTTCCCTTTCCTTTCCCCTTACTTTTATCTGTCCTTTAAAGATTTCTGAGATGAACTCTATTTGACTAAATCAGGCACCCTGATATTGTTCTTCCCAAGAAGATGTGTCAGGTGATCAATCTACTTCTTAAGACACTTATGTTCATCATGACTAGGTGTCTTGCAATAGGCACACTTTTCCTTCTGCTTCTTAGGCTTCTCACCTTTGGAAGAAGAGGCCTGATTGGATGCTTTTGGAGCAGCCAGTTTCTAATCTTGTTTCTTCTCTCCTTGATTATGTTGTTTCTTATTCTACTTGCCGGACCCTTTATGATCTTTAGTGCCCTGATTTGTAGCTAAGGCATGAGATTTAGAGGGCTTAATTGTGCCCATTTGAACCCCATTTATCTTGCTCCTTTGTGAGTTCATTAGAAAAATCATCAAGAGAAGGCATTGTATAATTGGTTCCTAAGGCACTTTTAGTGGCATGAAATGTAGAAACAAACATAGAATAATTAGGACCAAGCTTGGAAAGAATACTTAAGATCAATTGAGAATCTTTCTTCTCAATCCCACATTGTTTCAACCACAATCATATGACTTTTAGCATAGCGAAGAAGTCCTGAATAGTGTCAAAAATGGTAGGACTTGTTGATGATTGTTTTTACACATTCATAACAAAAGTTAAAATTCACAAAAAGAACCCTAAACTATCTTGAAAGATATGAAGAAATCACTTAAGAATTCTTAATCCTAAGTTTCTGTATGGTCAAGTCTTGACCTTGTGGACAATTCAACAGCTTGATGTGAAACTGTAATATTCAAGGGGCCTTACTTGATTTAAGATGATCATTGACTTACTGGACTCAAACTATACAAATTGTTGCAAATATCAACAAAGTATTCATTCATTTGCACAAATTCACTATTGGACTACAAAGCTTTGTATGAATTTCTATGAAACAAACCTTGTCTTCCAAATTAATATGAAAATTGTCAAATATTAACATAAATTCTTCTTGCTTCTTTCAAATGTAAGACAATTTCCTTAAGATTTCTGCGTTTAAGCTAATTATTTTTAGTTGTTGGAGAAAAGTTAGATAAACTTAAACTAAGTATCATTTCAGTACAAGATTTAAATGTTTTGTTACTCATGTCTTAAATCATACAGTAAATTGATCAAATTAACACATTCAAATCTTCAAATGTAAAGTCCTGAACATTTTTTCATGAACATACACCAGAGATTGCAAGCTTTTAAAGAATAATGCTTTAGATACTAGTAAGAGTCAAAAAATACTCTGTAATAGACGTAGAATTATGAGTTTACTTGTATTCAAAGCACAAAGTCATATAAGATTTACAATGTAAGAATGATCTTTGTTTCATTGATAAAATCACTAAACAACTTACATACGTTTTTACAGATACATCAGGGAGACCAGACATTCCATGTACTCCTTGTTGTAGACACAGGGGACCTCCTTTTCTAAACTAAAAGAAATATCTTCTATATTCCAATACTCTGACAAATTATAAGTGCAAGCTACAATTCTAAAATCCCTATGTAACTAATATACAAGTAGCAGAGCTTCTTATATAGAATTTGAAGCTTCATACTGCTACAACTACAAAATCCAATCTACGGTCAGTATTCCTCTATTCTCAATCAAGGGTGTACATTTGTTCTTAACCGTTTCTCAAAATATTTTTATGGTATCTTTTCTGCCTCAAAGGATGCCATTGGAATCTTTTCAAAATAAGATTCCCTTCCTTTGACTTCTGCTTTCCTATAGACCCTGCTCGTAGATACCTTTCACTTGACTCTTTTATTAGTATTGTTTTCTCTTTTTTTACACTTTCCTAGTCTTTCAGATATGCTTTGAAGTTATTTATTACACCTTCTATAAAGGTGTGATTCCCTCTTGGACTCCTTGTCCATACATATTCCTGCATTGTGACTCCTTCCTTCAGCTTCTTTATCTAAACCTTCTCTCTTCTTATATTTCTTCATTTTGGCACTTGTCTCCATCACTGAATCAATCATTTGTTTACTAAAACGTGCCTCTAGATTCTCCATACATGGTGTAAAAATTGCCTTGAATTCTGTTAATGCTCTTTGAAGTTCATATGCTGGTATATCCATGCACTCATGATCTAAGAGCCTTTCAACTATCCTTTTATGCATCCTGATCATGTTATCTACTTTTTCTTCTAAACCTGAGTGGCTGCTATGCACCTTCTGAGATTATCATCTTCAAATTTCAACTCTAGCCTTGCTTGTGGCACTTGGTTTGCCATCGAAGGGGTAATTACTCCTTCATTTATTAATTCTTCTGCTCTCTCTTCAATTTCTTCTAGCTGTTCCAATTCAAATTTGCACTCTTCTTTTCTAAATTGACCATTATATACAAGTATACTGTATTTATTCTTTTCTATTGCAGCCAATTCCCATCCTTTCACTACTTGTTTAATTACCTCTTCTCCTTCTTGCATGAATTCCTTGAACCATTCTTCAAAAATATTGGCTTTAAGCCTCTTATTTTCTATATCTTTCATTTCATCCTTTGACAAAACTGCTATTTCACTAGGCAATTCCGATACTGTTGTATTGGGATCAAATATTCCCCTAATGAATTGTTGTAATTGGACAATGTGTCCTTTCAAATATTCCTGTTTATCTTTATCCCTCTTTAACATTTCTGCTTTAGCCTAGTGCATATCCTCCCATTCACTTATGTGTTGCTCCCTTGTTGTATGCCCTAGGTCAAAATTGAGTATTTTATATTCATCTAGTGTTATTTCTCCTTTTGCCTTCTCCTTTTGTGGTATGGCCAAGTTCAGCGTCTTGGATCCATCTGGACCCCTTTGTATTGCTAACATGGTTATGGCCTTCCTCCTTTCTTTCCTTGGCATTGTATCGCCTAATAGACTTTTGATGTCTATAGGTACTAATTGTACCTCCACCTTTTCTTTCCTTATCTTTGCATCTAACTAGGCTGGAACCTTTTTGGTGCTTTCAATAGTCTTTTCTTCATTAATTACCTCTTCCTAAGGCCTTTCTACTTCTCCCTGCTCTTGTTGTTATTGTTGTTGTTCCTGTTGCTATGGAGGAGGCTACTGTTGAGGGACTGGTTCTTGTATCATTGGATCATTCTATCGTTTAGATTCACCCTCATTTTCTTCTTCTTCAATTTTTGTATCTCCTCCTTCTTCATCCTCTTCCTCTAGACCTTCTTTCCTTGATGATTCTTTTTCTTGGTCTTCCTCTTTATTTGCTTGTTCTACATTTATCATGTCTATATCCTCCGTTTATTTTTCAGATTTATTTTCATCAATATCTTCTATTTTTTCCTTGCCTTTAGGTTTATTGGTTGCATCCTCTGCATTTTCACCTTCCTTTGGTACCTTTCCAGGCATGTTAACTTGCTCTGTATGTGAAGGTGAACCCACCATTTTATCAACCTCTTTTATCTCTTTTTCTTGTTCCTTTCTGCTTTCTATATTCTTTTCTTCTTCACTTTGTTCTCCATACATGTTTAGAATGTTTAATACATCTACACTAGAGGTACCAGCTCCTATTTCTTCTTTGGCTTGAGCAGGTGTTTCCTTTACTGTTTCCTCAAGTACATCTTCTTTTTTAGATTCTTCAATTTATGTGCTACATCTTGCACATCCTTTATTATTTTAGGAGAAACCAAGGTACCAAAAGGATCTACTGTTCCTGATTCTTCTTGTATCATTTCCTTTTCAGACACTGAACCTTGTTCAATTTCCATTTCAGCTTGAGTGTCTTGCTCCTCTTCTTCACTTAAAAATTCACTAGATTCTTCTTCTTCCATTCCAACCTCTTTTCCTAAATCCATTTCTTTCTCTTCACTTTCATTACTGTCATCTTCAATGTGGATAGTCTCAGTAGCTTGTTTGGCTTCATGCACTTTTGACCCATGCAACATTTCTTCAGCCAATTCTAGTTTTACCTTAGCATATACTTGTCTTTTTCTTGTTGAGGTAGATGCACCAAGTTTGCTACTTAATTTACCACCTACCTGCTGTGCTCCTAGAACTTCACTCTTTTTTGAAGTTTCTCCCTTGGCTATACCCACTGGTATTGCTTTCTTAACCTTCTGTCCTGTTATTTCTTTGGAGGCCTGTGCTTCTTCTGTACTAAATGTGCTAGATGATACTGCTACTATCACTCCTAATGCATAAGGATCCATCAGAGTAGCATTTTTGTCCTTCTCCATAATTTTGGCTTCCACAATCTTTCTTTTCTTTTCATAAAAGCACTGAAGATCATCACTATGCTCCCTTACTCTCTTTTTTCCCTTCTTTGGATATGTAATCTCCACTCCTTTAGCCTTAAGCTCCTCAATTCTATCTTTCAACCATGTCTTCGAAAACAAGATGACTGGTTTGGACAATGTGTCCAAAGATGTGTTCCATGGTTGTGACCAATCAGGCTCTCCAATAGGAGCAAGCCTGGCACTTTCATAACTATGATGTAATAATTTACCATCATCTTCAACTTCTGGGGGAACATAGATGTCTCCCATAGACCTCATTTGATCTACTGTTAATCTTTTATGAAGTCTCTTTCTTACTTCTTTGTCATTCTTACAATCTGACCAAAAATCTTCAATATGTATTTGATGTTTGAATTTAGAATCAATTGTATTTTGGATTCTATGAAAAGGATCGAATCTCCTGGCCAACTCAAATTCCCCAAATCCATAATATCTCAACTCCCTTTCTGAATAACTGGCAACTTCTTCACTGTAGCGTGAGTACCTACCAATTGCCCAAGGTAACTTAAGATTTCCTCTGTTAAACTTCTTCTTGTACATCTTAAAGGCATTCGAATTCCACCTTGAGAACTCTAGAACAATCAATTTGTTGGAAGGATACCTGAGTAACATGAAAGGTTTTCCTTCAAATCCCTCAGTTCTGATATAAGTAAAGTGTTGGAACTGAATATACCAGGAACTGTGCAAACCAATTGTATCCTCTGCATCCTTAGATAATCTTTTATCTGGCTCTTCTCTCAAAATTCTGACCATGTATGTATAAAACACATCATTTACTAGAGCGTACTTCCTTAATGCATTCTCTTCCTATAAATCAAGATAATGCTCATATACCAACTTCTGATCTAGACCATTTCCTAAGGTTCCAACTCTGTCAATCCCATGTATGTAGGGTTGAACCATTGTTGCACATGAATATAATACATATGAGGACAAATAGAAAGGCATCATATTTTTCTTTCTTAGCATTGCCTGTTTCCATATGGCTGTGCTTATAGCCTTAGCCCAGTGAATTTGTCCTTGTTCCTTTTTTGCTTCCCTCATGAATTGGATAACAGTGAACATCCAAGGCTCACACTTAGTGCCATCTCTCAATCCCACCAGTCTGCTTAACATTGTAATCATCAAATATATTTCTTCTTTAAAGTATATTCTTTGCAGATTTTTATGCAATCTTGCCACAACTTTGGGCTTATTTTCTGCACTGTACCAACTGTAGAAGATCTTGCGTCTACAGTCCTTCTCATTGTTATTCAAATCTTCATTATACTGATCTATATCAATATCCACCATTTTCTCATGTATTTCCAGACCAAATGTTCTTGCAATCCCTTCTGTGGATAAGTCTATAATGAGCCTATCATGGAACATTATTTTTCTTGTAGCTGGGTCATACAAGTATATGCAATCTAGGCATAAATCCTTGGCTTCCATAGCTAACAGAAAACCCGCAGCCCTGTACAATCCACTCTCCCATATACACCTCATGTCAGGTGTAGCATCAACTGCTGTGATCTTCTGCAAAACATCATTCACATCATAGCTCCCTATGTTGGTGTCTATCCCTACTTCACTTGTACTGATCAATGAAGGGTACCCTCTATGTATTGGCAACTCCTCCTCTGTTTCTTTGCGCAACTTTCTTTCTTTTTTAACTTCACCTCTTGTATCTACCTTTTTCTACTTTGGGGCCATCCTGTAAAAATGCATTTATTTAACTTTCCGTTTTACCTTCTTACCTAGGGTTTTACTACAAATTTTCTATTTTTTACATTTTACCCTAACCCCCGTTTGTCTTTTCTCGTTTTGACTTTCACATTGTTTAACCCAACCCAACTAATTAACAATTAAACATAGTAATTTAATGAATGCTTACATTTCAAAATGAAATTACTGAAAGTTACTTGCATTTTTAACTAACTGAACTGTAACAGTGTTTGAGATAAATGCCTATATCTTTCGACAACTCAACCTTATGACATTGACTTACTTTACCGTTTTCTACTCTGTTCTGGCTTCTAGAATTCCATCCCGTGATGAATTTTTTGTTCAATTTTCGTAGCAACTCTTCTTTTTGCAATTTTAATTTTGACAATGCAAATCTAAAAGAAAAATAGATTTTAATTTACCCTAACTCGTTAAATTTTACTCTTTTCAGTGTTAGATCGACATTAATTATAGCAATTAATGCACCTACAACTTCGGCTTCTTATTTCAATGTTTTATTTTAAACCTCTATCCATTAGTTTATTTTCTACATACATCGCATTTTCTTGTATCTCTCTTTGTATGTCTATTTGTATCTTTTCAATATACAAATCTATATGCAACAAACCATACACTATGTTATCCCTTTTCTTTTATATTTTCATTTGTATCTTTGGTTTGTATATTGGTTTGTATGTAAAATAGATACAAGCGCACATGCATATAAGCCCCTTTTTTTTTACCTTTTATCATTTCCGGCGGTGTCCTTTATTTCTTTGTATATCAGGATTGTATATGCTCTTGTATATCCATCTATTGGTACAATACACAACTTTGATATATAAGCCATGGGACCCACTTTACCTTTCCACTTGTATCATTGATGGAACAACAATACTTGTATCTACTCTTAGATACAAGCCTCCATACATGCAAACTCCCTTGTATAATCATCCCAGATTCCCCATATTTTATAAACCATATTACATAACCTTTTGACTCCACATATGTATATAAAGTGAATGCATCTTTCAATACACATTAAGGTATGATACATCAGTTGCATCAGATTTAATTCCCTTTTGACATCTGCGCTGTATGTATACCGAAAGATGCAAACCTGAAACATGCAACATACAAACAACGAAACATACTTTAATAAAACCAAATTTCATATTCTCCTGAGGTCTGCGATATGTATATCGCATTGTATATCGCCTTGTATCTTTACTTTTTTCCAAACATACAACCCGAGATACAACCGAACTTAACCAATTATCCAATTTACTTTTGAATCACATCAGGTCCAACTTGTATGTAAAGAATAAAACATTAACAATATGCATACAAGTACTGTGACTCATAAACCCGACCACTCCATGCGACTAATACAATGACTCCACATACAAATGACCTTGTACATGCAACATACAAACCTTCCTATAATGTATTTTACCAAAACACACATATCTTACAGAATATTGGGAATTTTGAAATGGTTCAAAAAGTAACCCTTATTCATTTTTGACAAAGACTTCACCCCTATTCTACTCTGGTATTCAATGCTAATTTTTTCCAATTTTCAACATGGTTTGTAACCTTTACCTCTTTTTCCCTTTACCACCAAGTAGACCCACACACAAGTGAAAAAGCCACAGCCACAGTAGGGGTCCTCATTTTGCCTAGAAGTAAAATGGGGCGTGTTGTGAGCATCACAACAAGACTTAATCCTATGAGTTCATTCTCCAATAGATGTCCTCTTATTTCATCTTTCTTAACAAAGAGATTTTCCAAGGTGGTCCATACATCATTTGGTGTAGAAACAAATTCAATAAAAAAGAAAATCTTGAGATACAAACATACATAAGGTTCCAAAAGCTTCATCCAACTTATTAAACCATTTTGACTTTTTTGCAATTAGAGTTGGTTCAGTTTCAAGACCCATAGTTACTCTATACAACCCTTGCCTCTTTAGATAGATTATCATTTTAGATTTCCAATCAAAGTAGTTGTAGGGTATGAGTACTGGTATTGTTGTTTGATCAATTTTATGCAGAAAATAAGATTGTTGTTGTAGTTGTGCAAAAAAAGAGAATGTAGAAACTCAAAGAAAACACACAAGACACCCCCCTTTTCACTCAATCAAAGAACCCCCCCCAAAGAATATGATTTGGCACTTTATATTTAGTGCGTTTACAACTGCCACTAATAAGAAATATCAAGTGGACTTGATATCAATGCATTGCAAAATCCTCAACAAATAGATGTACGCTGAAACTACAATACAGGGATAAAACCAAGTGAGACTACCAATACCATTGCAATCTACTTAAAAAATCATCCACTTTTAAAATAGGAAGTACCTCAATTTGAGGTTGTATGCAAAATTTGTGAGTCTTTGAAGTTCCAAAAATGGGAACTATGTAGCATCACATGTGAGAATCTGTAATTTCTAGAAAAATTGTGTATTAAAATCATAAATTATCAACACCAACACATATAACACAAAAAATTAGCAAAAATAAAAAAATTGCACTGAAATAGGAGATATTGAGCCCAAGTTATTAGCCTCTGAAGTCCGCCTTCAAATCTGCACCTGTTAATGGAGAGGGGGTAAGTAGACCTCTGCCAAATTTGACAGAATTGCCACCAAATATAGTGAGCTGCCAAGTGTGGAGTTAAACTAATTTTGGAGTGAGCTGCCAAGTTTGGAAGACCCCCAAATAAAATTAGCGACTACTAGTTTGGAGGTTAAACTAATTTTACCTCCAAAACAAAGACAACTAAAAATAGCAAAATCACTAAATATAGAGATTTGGGCTAAAATAGGTGGTTTGGGCCAAAACAATAGGTTTGCAGATTTTACAGGCCTAAAAAAGGTTGAAAGCTTTGACTAAAGGCCTAAAGGTTGATTAACATGTAGGTTAGTGGGTGGGGGGCATATGCCACACCTTGACCCTTATCAAAGGGGTCTGTGGCTTGTTGAAGGGGCCGAGACCCTTATGTGGGGCCGAAGGCCATTAAGGCTTTTATGAAATTGCTTTAAAGTGCTTGAATGCAGTGCTTAAAGAGTAGGCCATAAGGCCTTTACAAATTTTTATTTTATTTTTAAATTCTTTTTTTGAAATTTTAATAAAAATGAGCCTCGATCTATGTGTTGGGAGGCCAAAACAACCTCTTGGCAAATCTTTTTTTGCCTCGAATGCTCCTGACACCAAAATTAGGCAAATTATATATCAAAATTCATTTGCGAAGCCTCTTGGATGCAATGGAAATGTCTTTTTGGCTAATAATACTTTGATTGAAAGCTGATTGCCATATTTGAGCTAAAAACCCCATTCCATAACTGTGTCAAACAATCTCTAAATCAGATGAAATGAAATCCATTTCTAACCTTCTTGAGCCTCTTGGATGCATTGGAACAACCAAAAATGCTGCCAGTATAACAAAAAATGCTACAATCACCTAGATCTCACAAAATACACATGCAACATAGAAGGGGTTATGTTACACATATGGTTCCTAAGGTTGTCATTGATGTCAACATTGTCAGAAGGTTGTCATTGATTTCAACACTGTCATGGATGTGTGATGGTGTTCATGGTTGGATGTCATGTTCCTAAAGAAGATACATGGGAATTAGAAGTTCATGGTTGGATGTCATGTCCTATCCAACAAAAAGGATATAGTTCATGGTTGGATGTTATGCCTTGATCAATGTAAAGTTGAGTATGAAGATGTGTTGCTGATGTTGCGAAGATGTTACTAGTGGCCTCAAGCATATTATATGATCTCTCCTACTATTCATAAGAATGCATATGTTGATACAAAGAAAGTTTGGCCTTCAAAAATTGGTGATAGTTTCTGCTACAAGATGACTACCTTTGAAGTCTGTCTGGGAGATTGCTCCACATTCCTCTGCATTAGTAGTTATGGCTATGTAGTTTTGGAACTATGGTTAGGGTACAATAAAGGTGGTAATTCTAAAGTTTCAGATCATCTATCCTTCCGTTGTGAAATTTATGCATGAAAGAGTACCAGCATGTGTTCTAGCAGAACAAGGTGGTGTTAAAGGTCTGTTGGAATGCTCTGCATTCCTCTAGAAGTGAATGGTTGCTGTTGCAGTTTTGTGGACTGTTTATGGATCTGCATTACATGCTTCCTTGTAATTTCAAGTTTCTTGGTGGTCCACAAGCTCATTTTTTCAATGATAGCATGTTGTAGAGTGTTCTGGATGACTTGTTCCCAGAGTTCATGGTCGAAGATTTGTGACACAAATATTTGATGTACAAAGGTAAAGGAGTATTTGGTGATGTTGTATGAGTCATGTAGATTCATCTAGAAGAGTTTCATGAAGACCTTTCTTGTTTCCAATACCGCACAAGGTTTTCAAGTTGTTGTGGCTGTTATGCTTCAAGTTTCATATGTTTTTGCTTAAGGCTGTCCTATTTTTAAATGAGCGGAGTGTGTAGATGTAATTCCTTGGTGTTTGAAGTTGTGAAGGATGTTTTGGACCTAGTTAAGCAAGTGTTGATGTCTGCAAGGCATGGGTCTTCTGCTAGTGTAGCATGTGGTCTTGTTTAGGACTTATCTTCTACATGTTTCATGTTATGTGTTGTCTGGCCAACTTGTAAATGTATTTTTCATGTGTCTTTGGTTGACAAACAATGTAATCAATGTAATATCATGTATAAATTTTAAATCAAATTGAGTTAGGTGAGGTGTGATTGCAAAGTGATTAATAAGGCTCACAAGCAAGATAAGGAGCAGAATGAATGCATTATGATGTGCGACTAAAGGAGAAAGAGAAGAAGTTGTATATGCTATCTTGATTCATCTTGAAGACAAATTTGTGATAGTGATCAAGTGTAGAGTGTGCCTAACTGATCTGATCATCAGAAAGAAGTGTGAAGAGGTAGAATTACAATCATCAAAGGTGTGAGTTTCAATGTTAGTTTTCAGACAGTAGGACTATCATACTATAATCTTTTGTAAGTTTGTTCTCAATTCAGGGAGTAGCAGCTTCCTTGGGAGTGACCCTAAAATAAAGTCTTTAGGGAGTAGTAGCTTCCTTGGGAGTGACCCTAAATCAAAGTCTTCAGGGAGTAGTAGCTTCCTTGGGTTGTAGCTCTAAAACAAAGTTGTTATTTTTGAGCTTCATATATTGTTAGTTAAGCCTCACTTTGGTTTTTACCTTCTAGGGTTTTCCATGTATATTTGGTGTTATGTGTTGATGTGCATTGTGTTAATCTTTCATGTTTATGTTGATGCTATAATGCTTAAGTTTTAACCTGCTTCAGAGATGTTGAAGTTTGTTTAGATACTGATTCATCCCCCTCTGAGTATCCTAGTGTGTTCAACAATTGGTATCAGAGGCAAATTCCTTTGAAGGAATCTTAACTGCTTGAGGAAGGTCTGGGATGACACTTAATGGATCTAGCAAGATACCTAGGTTTTATGGAACAAATTATGCTTTTGGGAAGCTAAGGATGGAAACCTATATTAATTATCTAGGGTGTGTTGTTTGGGAATCTATCAAGTCTGGTTACAAAGTTCCTGCTACTATTCCTACACACATAGATGAAGTTAAGTTGTATGATAACAATGCCAAGCAAAGTTTGCTATCATGAGTGGGTTAGCCGATTCAAAACTTTCAAAGGTAATGAGTTGCAGTTTTGCTAAAGAAGCTTGGGTTAAACTTGAAACCATTTATGAAGGAGATAAGAAAGTAAATAAAACAAAGATGCAAATCTTTAAAAGCAAGTTTGAGACTCTAAAAATGACAAAGGATGAAGACATTGCCAGATATATGCTCTGAGTGAATGAAGTTGTCATTGGCATCACATGTCTTGGTGGAGAAGTGAAAGAAGATGAGATTCTGAAGAAGGTTCTGAGATCTCTTCCCAAATATTAGTCATAAGGTATCTAATATTAAGGAGAATACGGACTTGGATACATACACTGTATACAAATTATTTGGTTCCCTTATTGCCTTTCAGATGAGAGAGTTTGGCAGTGATGCTCCAAAGAAAGAAGCTACTTTCAGAGTTAGTATGAAGACAAATGATGAAGTTGCTGATGAAGATGAGAGATTTGATGAAGTTGAAGAAAATTTTATAAGAAGACTAAAGAAAGACACTAACAAATACAAAAGTAAGTTACCCTTCAAATGTTTCAATTGTGGAAAGGTTGGTCACTTTGCTTCTAAATGTCCTTTTAAAGAATCAAGGGGTAGTAACAAGAGAGACAAGTTCAAAAGAAGTTTGTATTCCATAGAGAGCAATTATTATTCAGAAGATGAGGATCATGATGATTCAAATTATGAAACACTTTTCATGGCCTTAAGTGTTGGTGACTAAAATGATGATGTTGGAAAATGTGAAAGATTGATGCCTTGTGAACATACCAAAACAATGAAAGATTAATGGTTGTATGGACTGCCTTTCATGCAAGAGAAGAAGCCAAGGCTTGGGTAATTGAAAGTGGTTTCTCAAATAATATGACTGGTGATAAGGAGAAGTCTATCAGCCTTGAGAAGTGGGATGGTGGTGCTGTCAAGTTTGGTGGTGATGAGTCAACACAAATATGTGGAAAAGGTGCTATAACTATTGATGGAAAGAATAAGATTGAGGGTGTCCTCTATGTTAAAGGGCTAAAGAATAATCTTCTCAATGTTAGTTAGATGTGCAACAAAGGTTATAATCTCACCTTTCATGCCAAAGTTTGTGAAATCAGGAAGACAAGGTTTGGAAAAATAGTTGTAGAAGGTATCAAGACATATGGTGATATCTATTATTTGAAGGTAAATGGAAGAACATGTTTGTTGGCTCAATCCAGTGAGTATTGGCTATGGCACAAAATAATGGGACACAACAATTTTGATAATATGGTAAGGATCAGTTTTACTCATGCAGTGAGAGACATGCCTAAGATAATTGAGCTTGCAAACAAAGTATGCATAGAATGTCAAATGGGAAAGAAGAAAAAGACAAGTTTCAAAATCAAGGAGTATTCCTCTTCAAAGCCATTGGAGCTGATTCACACTGATCTATGTGGCTCTACAAGACTAAAGATTCAACAAGGTGAGAGGTATTTTATTTTGCTTATTGATGATTATTCAAAAATGACTTGAGTTACTTTCTTAAGAGAAAAATTAGATGCCCTTGATAAATTTAAGGTGTTCAAAGCTATGGTTGAGAATGAAGTAGATACCAAGATCAAATGTTTAATGTCTAATAGAGGAGGTGAGTTTACTTCAAATGAATTTGAAACATTTTGTGAAGATCATGATATTAAAGATATTTGTAAGCTCCTAGGACCCCTCAGCAAAATGGGGTACTTGAAAGGAAGAATAGACCGTGCAAGAGATGTCTAGGGCAATGTTGAAAGATGCAGACCTACTTGATAGGTACTGGAAGGAAGAAGTTCACACTGCTGTCTATCTAATTAACAAAGTGCAGCTGAGGGTCAACAACACAAAGACCCCTTATGAGCTATGATATGGAAGACCTCCCACTATCAGATACTTCAAGATCTTTGGCTGTAAATGCTATATCACAAGAGATGAAGAAGACCTAAGAAAGATTGATTCAAGAAGTGATGAAGGAATCTTTCTTGGTTACTTAACTAGAAGCAAGGCTTATAGATGCTACAACAAGAGGTTGGGAAAGATGATTGAAAGCACAAATGTCAAGGTAGATGAAGACCTATATCAGATCTCACAAGAATCAGAGGACTCCAAATCTGATATCCTTCCATGCAATGAAGATGAAGAAGTGAAACAAGAAAAGGAACAAGAACCAAAGCAGATACCTAAGACTCCATCAAAGTATGTTAAGAAGAACCACTCAACAGATCAAATTATTGGAGATAAGGATGAAGGTGTGCAGACAAGGAGAGGGCTTGCTAAGATGTGCATGAGCAAGTGAACTTGTGTTTGTTATCAAAAGTAGAACCCAAAACCTTTGCTGATGCCAGCAAAGATGATGGATGGATAAAGGCAATGGAAGAAGAATTAGATAAGATTGAGAAGAATCAGACATGGGAATTGGTTCCCAGACCAACCAATAAGCATGTTATAGGAACAAAGTGGGTGTTTCGGAACAAGTTGAATGAAGAAGGTGAAGTTGTAAGAAACAAAGTAAGATTGGTATGCAAAGGATACACACAAGTTGAAGGCATTTACTTTGATGAGACTTTTGCTCTAGTAGCCAGGATGGAGGCAATCAGAATGTTCCTTGCTGTTGCTGCTCATAAGAACTTCAAGGTATATCAAATGGATGTTAAGTCAGCTTTCTTGAATGGTGATCTAGAGGAAAAGGTTTATATTGAACAACCAAATGGTTTCTAGATATCAGAAGATCTAGACATGGTGTGTAGACTCAAGAAAGCTTTGTATGATCTCAAACAAGCACTTAGGGATTGGTATGCTCAACTAGACAAGTACTTACTTCAACAGGGTTTCAAGAAAGGTACTATAGATAGCAATATTTACATCAAGGAAGAAGAAGACATGATATTGATAGTTGCAGTATATGTTGATGACATCATATTTGGTGGAGATAATGATATGTGTAAGAGGTTCGCAGAGGAGATGCAAAAAGAGTTTGAGATGTCTATGATTGGTGAGATGTCTTTCTTCCTTGGACTTCAAATTACTTAGCTAGATGGTGGTATCTTTATTTCACAAGCTAAGTATGTCAATGAGTTGTTGAAGAAGTTTTGTATGGAGGATTCAAAACTAGTGAGTACTCCCATGGTCATTGGATGTCACTTGAGAAAGGATGATGAGTTTCTGGAGGTTAATCAAACTTCCTATAGATCTACAATTGGAGGATTGTTGTACCTAGCTGCTTCTAGACTTGATATTATGTGTGCAGTATGTGTGGTTTCTAGATATCAAGCCAATCCCAAGCAAACACATGAGAAGGCAATGAAAATGATATTTAGATACTTGAAAGGAACTCTAGATTATGGATTATGGTATCCAATAGGTAATGAATTTTTTTTGAGTGCCTACACTAATATTGATTGGGCTGGTTGTGTTGATGATAGAAGGAGTACAAGTGGTGGTGCCTTCATTTTAGGAAGCAAATTGGTTTCATGGCAGAGCAAGAAGAAAGATTTAGTATTCTTCACAATTGTAGAGGCAGAGTATATTGCAGCACCATCCTGCTGTACACAAGTGTTATGGATGAAGCAAACCATAAAGGATATCAAGGTATTGTATGATGAGCCTATTCCTATTTTGTGTGATAATACAAGTGCTATCAATATTTCCAAGAACCTAGTGATGCATTCTAGAACCAAGCATGTAGCAATCAGGTATCACTTTTTGAGAGAGAAGGTTGCAGATAAGGAAGTGAAGTTTGAATATGTTCCAACAAATGATCAGATTGTAGATATTTTCACAAAGGCTCTTGCAAAGGATACTTTTGAGGATCTTCGGTAGAGGTTAGGGGTAATTTCCCCTCCTTCTTGCTAGATTCATAGTGGTGCATTTGTCCAAGGGCAGTTCATGTTATAGCTTTTTCTTGGACTGATGGTGGTTGCCTCTTAGGGGGAGCAGGTAGTGGTTGTTATTGATAGAGGGAGTTTGTTTGTTGAAAGAAGAAGTTATGCCCTAAGAGAGAAGAAGCTTTCCTTTGTCCTTGATGTTAAAGGGGGAGAAATGTGCAGGTATATGTTTCCATCAATGCCAAAGGGGGAGATTGTTACACATATGGTTCTTAAGGTTGTCATTGATGTCAACATTGTCAGAAGGTTGTCATTGATGTCAATACTGTCATGGATGTGTGATGGTGTTCATGGTTCGATGTCATGTTCCTAAAGAAGATACATGGGAATTATAAGTTCATGGTTGGATGTCATGTCCTATCCAACATAGAAGATATAGTTCATGGTTGGATGTCATGTTGAATATAATGTGGTTACTGAAGTTCATGGTTTGATGTCATGCCTTGATAATTATAGAGTTGAGTATGAAGATGTGTTTCTAATGTTGGAAAGATGTTACTGGTGGCCTGAAGCATATTATATGATCTCTCCTACTATTCATAAGAATGAATGTGTTGATACAAAGAAATTTTGGCCTCCAGAAGTTGGTGACAGTTTCTGCTACAAGATGACTACCTTTGAAGTCTGTCTGGGAGATTGCTCTGTATTCCTTTGCATTAAAATTTATGGCTATGTGGTTCTAGAACTATGTTTAGAGTGCAATAAAGGTGATAATTTCAAAGTTTCAAATCATCTATCCTTCTGTTGTGAATGTTATGCATGAAAGAGTATTGGCATGTGTTCTGGCAGAACAAGGTGGTGTTAAAGGCCTGTTGGAATGGTTTGCATTCCTCCAAAAGTGAATGGTTGCCTTTGCAATTTTGTGGACATGTTTATGGATGTGTATTACATGCTTCCTTGGAGTTTCAAGTTTTTTGGTGGTTTGCAAGCTCTATTTTTTAATGACAACATGTTTTAGAGTGTTCTAGATGACTTGTTGTTCCCAGAGTTCACGGTTGAAGATGTTCAACAAAAATCTTTGATGTGCAGAGGTAAAGGAGTATTTGGTGATGCTGTATGAGTCATGTAGACTCATCTGGAAGAGTTTCATGAAGATCTTTCTTGTTTCCAGTACCGCACAAGGTTTTTAAGTTGCTATGGCCATTATGCTTCAAGTTTCATATGTTTTTTTCTTAAGGCTGTCCTAGTTTCAAATGAGCGGAGTGTGCATATGTAATTCATTGGTGTTTGAAGCTGTGAAGGATGTTTTGGATTGGGTTAAGCAAGTGTTGATGTTTGCAAGGCATGGGTCTTCTTTTGGTGTAGTGTGTGGTCTTGTTTATAACTTATCTTCTACACATTTCATGTTATGTGTTGTTTGGCCGAATTGTAAATATATTTTTCATGTGTCTTTGGCCGACAAGCAATGTAATAAGTGTAATGTCATGTATAAATTGTAAATCAAATTGAGTTAGGTGAGGTGTGATTGCAAAGTGATTGATAAGGATTGAAAGAAAGATAAGGAGCATAATGAATGCATTATGATGTGCGACTGAAGGAGAAAGAGCAGAAGTTGTAGATGCTATCTTGATTCATCTTGAAGACATATTTGTGACAATGATCAAGTGTAGAGTGTGCCTACTGATCTCCGATCATTAGAAGGAATTGTAAAGAGGTAGAATTGCAATCATCAAAGGTATGAGTTTCAATGTTAGTTTTCAAACAGTAGAAGAACTGTCATACTGTAATATTTTGTAAGTTTGTTCTCAGTTCAGGGAGTAGTAGCTTCATTGGGAGTGACCCTAAAAAAAAGTATTTAGGGAGTAGTATCTTCCTTGGGAGTGACCCTAAATCAAAGTTTTCAGGGAGTAGTAGTTTCCTTGGGTTGTAGCCCTAAAACAAAGTTGTTATTTTTGAGCTTCATATATTATGAGTTAATCCTCACTGTAGATTTTCCCTTCTAGGGTTTTCCACATATATTTGATGTTATGTGTTGATGTGTTAATCTTTCATGTTTATGTTGATACTATAATGCTTAAGTTCTAACCTGCTCCGAACAAGTTGAAGTTTGTTTAGATACTGATTCAACCCCCCTCTTAGTATCCTAGTGTGTTCAATAGGTTAATGGGTCTTGTTAAATCCTTTCTAATTCTCCATATTGCTCAAAACTTAAGAGAAGAGTATATTAGATTCACAAGAATTCACAAAGAACTCACTCTCTCAATTAGGAATCTATGAAATTAAAACTCTCAAAACAAAAGCTCTAATAACATGTTAGAAATCTTGAACAAGATATGAAAACCAAGAAATTTATGAGAGAGATTCTAAGCTACATAAACTAGAAAATGTAAAGTAAAAGCAAACCATTGGTTCTAAGAGATATGAAAAAGTCGATGTGATAGAATTGCATTAAGAGATCAAAGTTTCATACAAAGAATGACAGAGTAACTAGAAAATGATTCAAGATGTTCAAAATACAAGCTAGGTAGTGAGTTTATATAGACCAGGGAGAGGGGAGAGGTAGCAAACCTGACCAATAGGGAGAGGTCACCATACAAGCTAAAGATAGCAAGAGCACCTTCCCAAGATAGCAAATGCCACCTCCCTTGTAGGATGCCGACACCTCAAATCACCCACTCACTAATTAAACTCACTTTATTTAACCTAAGCAAGATTAATAAAAGAGTAGGAAAAACATAGGAAATAGGGAAAATAACTAACCCACTAGGAAAATAAAAACCTACACTAACATTAATTAAATAATAGATTTATTTAATTAATGTGAAATTGAGGATTGAAATGGATAATTTAATTAAATAATAAAAATTACTTATTTAAAGTGGATTAGAAGAATAAAGTTGATGAAATGTTTCTATATTTAATCACATAATTAGAAATTATTTAATTAATGTTGGATTAGAAGAATAAATGAGGAAATGATGTCAATGATGAAATGAGAATGCATTAGTCATTATTATATGTCTACACTTAACAATATTTGAAACATAGTAATGTTACATTCTTTCACAATTACAATACAATTATAACTTTTGCCTCAAAGAATGATAAATTTGTAACAACATCCATGGCAAGTTGAAAAGGTTTTATTTTTTACAAAATATAATTTATATGACCAATTGACTACGTAAGATATTTTACTTCATAAGACCCTTTCTAAGGATTTCTAAAACCAACCAACCCCCTACCCAGGCTTCAAGATAATCTCCAACAAGAATAATGGTAATAATAATTTCTATACACTAAGTTTTGCTTAAAATTTATAAATACCTATTAGGTATTTAATGTAGTTAGAGTACCGAGACTACAAGTCTTACTCAAATCTTGAACTCTTGGTTCATTAGCTTTACTTAATACTTATTTCCAAATCTTAACTAGAATATTTTTAAGATTCTTATCTAAACAACCATCACAAAGAATTTGATTAATCAACTACAAGGATTTAAAGGTTTGTAGACCTCCCTAGGTAGCAATTAAGTCATCATTTAAGCAATAACACACATCTTGGATATGACCAACACAAATGATTAAATACAATCAAGATAGAAATGCTTTGGTTAGCATAATGTAAGCCAATGATAAACAATACAACACAATTCTTGACAACGACTCATATCTTGATTCATAATATGCATGATGATAATTTATAATTACTCTACTTGACAAAACTGACCAAGAAAAAGCAAAAAGGAAATCACCTAACAGACAACCCTTAACTTCATTCAACATTGATACAACATATATTCATGACCCATCAATCATAACAATCAAATAACAATGCAAGCCAAGCATTAATCAATGAATAAGTTGGCATAACAAAAATAAAACCCTTATTGACTTACATAGTTAAGGCTACAACCTATAGAACATCTAACACCCCACACTTACAATCAACACAAATACAACTGTAATATACATTTTAGTAGTCGAACCACAAACTTTAGAAAGACTAATGTTTTATTTTTGTTTTTAATATAAATTCATATATACACACAAGGCTTAGAATATTTATATGATAAAAATGTTCACAAACATAAATCTTCATAGTCATCGAACCCTTGACACAAGATGTAGTAGATCCATAGGATAGTTGATTCCAAAAATAGAAAAAACCATTCATGTAGCTATATAACCAAAACATGCCATACACAATATAACACAAGAAATGCATACATTAATGGCCTTTGGCCTTAACTCATTTAGAGTATAGAAGAATAAATACCCATTCATAAAAATTAAAAGAGGATATTGTGAGGAAATCTCAATGTCGTTGGGTTGGCTCATAGAGTTGCCTTTAATGTCTTAAGCCAACAAGACTTTGAGCAACTTGCTTCATCAACAAACTCTCCTAGAAGTTGAAGCCAACACTAAACCATCTACGTGAATTAGGAAAAATATAAGGATACTTTTTCCAAATAAAGATTTCTCTTTTTCTTTTGAAAACCCAAAGAAATAAATAATATCATGAAAAACATTCATGTTTTTTTGTATGCCATAAAAAAGTGAAAACAATGGCCACCATAATTGGCTTCCCTTTCCATGCAAACTTGCATTAATAAACTAACAAAAAAATGAATAATTTTTTACTTGCTAAGGCCAAGAAGACTCCAGATTTAGAGAGAGTAAATGCAAGAGTCTTGATCAACAAGGTAAAAGTTAAAGTCTTGATGAGCAAGAGTAATAATTTCTCTTTTTCTTTTGAAAACCCAAACGAATAAATAATATCATGAAACCCATGCACGTTTTTGGTATGCCATAACAAGGTGAAAATAATGGCCACCATAATTGGCTTCCTTTTCCATGCAAACTCACATTAATAGACTAACAAAACAAAATGAATAATTTTTTACTTGCAAAGGCCAAGAATACTCTAGATTTAGAGGGAGTAAATGCAAGAGTCTTGACAAACAAGGTAAAAGTTATTATTGTTCAAGTTTTTGGGCTCTGCTAAGGTTTCTTGTCTTTGCTTGCATCTATGCCATAGACCTTCAGAAAATAGGAGTCTTTTTCTTTTGCCTACATTTATTGCGGTGCTATTTATGTTGCGATGCTTGCAGGCAATTTTTTCCACCTTTAAATGGCTTTAATCTTTCATTCCTCCATAACTGCTACTACTAGAGTTGAAGGCTCAATAGTGAAAAATAATGGCACCCTCACCCAAGTGACCCATAGAATTTGTTCCCAAGGTGTTTCATGAGGTATGTCCTCTAAAACATCACTAAATATTATTCTTCTTGTTGATAACTGAGAGGGGGGGTGAATCAACTATCTTAACCCACTAATACACATGACACAGTGATTTTGATGTGGAAAACCTAGTTAAGGGAAAAACCACTGGGTGATTAACCCAAGATATTATTCTTTGTTAGAAGAATAGAAGATACAAAATGGCATATACCAATTAGGGCTCACTGCCCGAGCACACTACTCACAAGAGGCTTACTGCCTACAAGAGACTCACTGTCTATAGAAAAGGAAGGTAACTCAATGTTTGAACTGATGAGAAGCATCCACACATGTTGAGATTTAGTTCCGGTTAAGCTCAATAAACTGATTTGCTGCACTTCATTCTTACTCTCTTTTGATGTAGCTGTACTGTCACATTCATGACCTCTTTTACTATCTTCACTTTGCTCTACTACTTTTCTTCACACCAACACAATACACATACTCACCTTCACATCTAAATCAATCATGTATATATATCCGCACAAGTGATTTCATCACCTTTCTAGTCGGCATCCGGAATAGTCAATATTTTCCTCAAACTCTGATCTGTCGGCTGAATCCTTGCATACCCAGGAATGCGGATCAAGGATATACTTGTAGAAGTCATCAATCATGTCAGCCAATCATAACTTATGTCTTAAGAACCTTTACCATCATTAGTAACACATCTGGAATAATGTCTTATGTTCTGCCAGTCAGTTCTTCCTTTGTTCACACTGTCAATCAGGAACCTGACACTCAAGTATTCATATCTCTTCATCCTTTCAACACCGGAGGCTAAATCCTTGGATTCTATTTGTCAAGATACTCCTCTTGACTTCCCCAAATCCATGATTCATTGAGATACTTCTTCTGAGAGATCCGGACCTGTCTGTCAGACCTTACTGATTGCTCTGTTCTTGCTTACCAGACCTCAACACTTCTTCTATCTAACTTCTGGTAAATACTTATCATGTCCTGCGGATGTGTGGGATAACCTTTGTTGCCATCAATGATAACAATCATGAGTCCATACAGTGTCTCTTGCCAACACTTCTAATTCTTGAATTTTATAATGCATGTTTCTAGTTGGAAAATTTTACCTTAATAGGGTATTTTATGGGTAGGGTCTCCTCAAAAGCATGCTTAAAGACTAGGTCAACAGGGCTTGGACCCCACATGAGATCCACCTTGACACCACATAAAACCTTACCAAAGGGTTTTTTATTTTTCACTTTGCTAAATCCAATCACATTGAGGTTGTCCTCAATTGTGATTTCTCCTTGTTTTCAAACCATGGACTCAAGACTTAGTCATCTCTAATGAAAATTCTATTATAATCCCTATTTGGGTTGAGTTCCCTAGGTTACACTTGCCATGGTAGAATATTTTGAGCCAGATAGCCCCTTCTCTAGGCTCTACGGTTTGTGTCAAACATGAAAGGTTCTATTTAGTGCATCCTCAATGGTGGGTCTATGTTGAGATTGACTTATCCAAGGACCTTAAAGAATTTTTCAATATCTAGATTGGTCAAACAAGATACACTCAGTTTGCATTCTCTATATCAACTTTCCAAATACCTATTACTAGTGTCAATCCTTAAAACATAAGATTTAGGACCTCCCTTTGGCTTCTCCACATCCAAAGCCTTATGCACAACCTACTTCTAGGTTGACACCTCCTACAAAAGAAGAGGAAGGATGGTCTATAGTGTTAGTGTAGGTTTTTATTTCCTAGTTGGGTTATTTATTTTCCCTTTATTCCTAGGTTTTTCCTACACCTTTTATTAATCGTGCTTAGGTTAATAAAAACATGTTTAATTAGGTGAGTGGGTTATGAGGTGTCACCTTCCTACAAGTGAGCATCCATTAGGTATCTTGGGAAGATACTTTGATATCTTTAGTCTGATAGATGGTTGCTTCTGATTGGTCGGTGTTACCACCTCCTCCCTCTCCCTAGTCTATATAAACATGCTAGCTAGCTTATATTTTGCATATTTTGTTTTTGCATCCTCTTAATGCTATATTTCTTCTAGAATTTACATTCCTCTCATGGAGACTAACTCTATGTTGTTATTTTGATCCTATATCATTTGCTTTCACAATTTTATATCTATTCATTTGCACTAGTTTTTTGGGTTACTAATCTTTTTAGATTCTAACATGGTATCAGAGATTTTCTAGTGCAATAGATTGTAGTTTCCTTATTTGAGAGATTCAAGGGGGGGGGGTGGCTAATAAAGATTTGTTGTGGGTTTTCCCAAAAATCCAGTACGCTCTTCTCTTGCATCTTTGGATGATTTGGAGAATCAGGAAAGTTTGATGGAAAGTTTTTAACCTCTGGGTTTTGTATATGTGTTTTGTGAGATCTAGGTGATTGTAGTGTTTTTGGTTATACTAGCAACATTTTTGGCCATTCCAATGTGTCTAGGAGGCTCGAGAAAGTCAGATTTGGATTTCATTTCATCAAATTTAGAGATCATTTGAAATAGTTGCAGAACCAGGGTTTCAGGCTTAGATCTGGAAGGCAACTTTCAATCCGAGCATTTTTAGGCCAAAATGACTTTTTCATTGCATCCGGGAGGCCTCATAAACAAATTTTGACATATTACTTTTCTAGGTTCGGTGCCATGAGTAAGAAAAGGCAAAATTGTTTGCCAGAAGGCCATTTGGTCCCCCATCATGCTGTTCAAGGGCAGATCTGTAAAAAAATTGTCAAATTTGTATATTTTTTGTTTTCTTGCAAAAAAAATTATTAGCAAGTTTTGTTTTAAAAAAAATTATATATATATATATATTAAAGTGCTCTAAGCACTGTTGTAAAGCACTCAACGTTAATACATAAGAGCTTCAAAGCGCTGCTAAAGAGGACTTCAGCCCTTTTGGGGACCAAGCCCTCAATATAGGGAGTCAACCCCCCTTGACAAGCCTGTGCCTGTCTAGGCCTCCACGTCATAGTTTAGGGTGGGTTTGGGTGTGACTTAGGCCTCCGCCCCCTTGCTTTCAGCCTTCTTCAAAAGAGTTCTGCCATTTTATTATTCGGCCTTTCAGTCCATTAAAATTGCGCTGCCACCAGATTGGCCTTGAGCCATTCTTTGCTCTCTACTCTAGATTGGCTTAATATTTAGCCATCTCTAAATGTAGCAGGAGGTGTCCTAATTTTAGCAGTTTGACTAATTTGGTGGAGGCTTTGGTGTCATCTCCAAACTAGAGACACCTAATTTTATCTAGAGCATATGTAAACTTGACAGAGTTCCAAATTTCTTAGAAGTTCTAAAATTGGTGGACCACTAAATCTGGTGGCATTTTTGGCAGAGATCAATTTTTGCACTTAGACCCCCTTCCTTTGGAGTTTTCACTTTGGAAAGAAAACTTTGTAAGCTACTAACTCAAGCTCACGACCTCCATTTCCTAAGCTTCTTTTTTTGACTTTGGCTATTTTCCAGTTTCCGGTGCATGGATTTTCTAGAAATCATAGTTTCTCACATGTGACATTGCACAGTTCCCATTTTTGGTACTTCAGAGTCTCATAACTTTTTCATACGACCTCAAATCGAGGCGATTTATTTTTTAAAAGTGCATGATTTTTCAAGTAGATCGCAATGTTGTTGTTAGTTTCACTTGGCTTACTTCTGGTATTGTACTTTTAGAATACACCAAATTTGTGAGGATTTTGTAAAGCATTGAGATCAAGACCACTAAGTATTTCTTGCTAGTGGTAGTTGTAAACACACTAATTATAAAGTGCCAAATCATATTTGCTTGGGGTTTCTTTGATTGAGTGAAAAGGGGGGTTGTCCTATGTGTGTTCTCTTCTTTTCAACATTTCTTTATCATGGATCAAACAACAATACCCATCTTAAATCCTTACAACTACTTCGAGTGGAAATCACACATGACAATCTACTTAAGGAAAGATGGATTACATAGGATAACAATGGGACTTGAAATTGAACTTGCTAAAGATGAAGATAAGCCTAAGTGGTTTAACAAATGTGATGAGGCCTATGGAACATTGTGTTTGTCTATTTCTCCTAATTTACTCTTTCACATTGATTCTTTGAATTCACCAAATGAAATCTAGACAAAGCTATAAACACTATTTGGCAAACAAGATTCAATGGGGGGTCATATGTTAGAAAATGAACTAATTAGTTTAAGTCCATGCAACTTCAACACAATTCAAGATTTCCTCACAAAATTGAAATCACTAAGGCTGCAGTTAAAACAACGTGGAATTGAAAAGAAAGATGAACAATTGATTCTTAGTATACTCTCTAAGCTAAATTTAGAATATTTCGTGTTTGTTTCTACCTTCTATGCTACTAAGGGTGCACTTGGTATTCAATTCACCATGCCATCTTTAGATGATTTTGCTATCTCTCTCACAAAAGAATATGATAAGCTAATCCAAATGGGCACTCTTAAGTCTTCTAAGTCACATGCGCTAGCTACCATCCAAGGCACAAAAGAATAGAAAAGACAAAGTAGTAACAACAAGAATAAGGATAAGAAATAAAAGAATAGCAAGGAGAAGAAGGATCAGATACGAGTTGCTTCAAAAGCAACTCATGAGAGCCAATCTTCTAAGGGTGACAAGCCTAAGAAAGAGAAGGTCCAATGTGCCTATTGTAAAATGCCTGGTCATGATAAACATAAGTGTTTGAAGAAACAAATTGATCACTTGACACACATTCTTGAGAAGAATAATATCAGTGTTCCTGAGTCTATTAAACAAAATTCAAATGAGAGGTCTTGTAGCAGTTGCTTCTTCACCATCCACTTGGGTTCTTGATTTGAATGCTTCACACCACATGGCTTCATCTAAGGAAGAACTTGCATCTTTGGAGCCATGTACTATGCCTTCTATTTTTATGGGTGATGACACTTTTGTTGAGGTGTGTGGGAGAGGGTCTATTGATGTGGGGGATGACACATTCCATGATGTTCTTTCTGTGCCCTCATTATCAACTAATCTCCTATCAGTATATCAGATCACTCAAATAGGTTTAGATAAGCGGGTTGAGTTCACTCCTAATTCAGTGGACATATGTGAGTTGCACAGTGGTTCTACAGTTGCAGTTGGGAGAGCAAATCATCACTCATGAATCTATCTATTTTATCACTTTGTTCCTTATCCTCCTTCGACTATTTTGCTCACTCATTCTTATGATGTAAGTTATGGTATGAGTGGTTTGGCCATCTTAACTTCCGCTACTTGTAGCAGCTCAACTAGTAGAGCATGGTCACAGGGTTGCCTTTAGTTTAGTTTTCAGGTGGTGTTTGCTAAGGTTGCATTCTTGGTAAGTATCCTAAGGAAAAGTTTGACAAAGGTAAGGCATGGAGAGCTTCACAGATACTAGAGTCAGTTCATAGTGATTTAGCTAGACCATTTCCTCGTACATCTTTCAGCGAACCCAGATATGTTCTAACCTTCATTGATGAATTTTGTTGCTATACTTGGGTGTACTTTCTCAAACAAAAGTCTAAGGTATTTGATCACTTTTAGGACTTCAAGACTTTTGTAGAGAAACAATCTAGGAAAGCCATTGAAACGTTTTGTGCACTGACAATGGTGGTGAACATGTCAACCATCGTTTTGAGTAGTTTTGCACTTCAAAGGGGATTAATTTGTAGCATTCAGTTCCATACAATCCTCATCAAAATAATGTTGTAGAATGGAATAATAGGTCCTTGAAGGAAATGGTGAACTACATAATTCACTCTAGATCTCTTGCACCACAATATTGGGCAGAGGCCATTAACTATGCTTGTTATATCTAGAACTGTGTTCCTCACTGAGCCTTGAAGGGAGTTGTGTTGGGTAGAATTTAACAAAGATCAAAACAAATACAAAGATCAAGATCCAACCCAAACTTAAGAAATCAAACCCAAACTAAAATGCAGACATGCAAATCAAAACAACATCACCAGGGTTGAACGATTTCTTGTTTGAAATGTGGGTTGCTTCTCCATGCAACCAAATCCATTGAAGTTGCAAACAAAGATGATCAGGATGTAAAAGAGATTCAAACATGCAAGGGTAGATTCATGAAATTTGATTGAGAATTGAAGTGTATTTCCATGGCCATTGTCGTGAATGCACAAAAACCAAAAAGAAGATATTCTCACTCAATTTCCAAATGCAATGACTAGGGGTTAGAAATAAGTGATTGTAGGGATTATATGTGAGAGAGCTTGAGTGCTTTTGGAAGGTTTCTAGATCAATGGTGGGAGGGAAATGCATGTAATCAATGGTGGAGGAATTTTGGAAAATAGATGTGAGGAAAATGAATTAAATTTATTTATTCAATTAATTTTGTGACAGAGGTGGGGAATATGAATTAAATAATTAATCCATATGTTAGGTGTGATAAAATAAATAAAATATAAGTTTTATTTAATTGTTGGAGGAAATGGATGACAATAATTAAATAATTAAAATTATTTAATTATTAATAAGGGATGACTAGATACATGTGAAGAAGCTAGAAGGATAAGAAGGCGATTAATCAAACAAATAAAATTTATTTGATTAATCGTGAAGAATGATAGAAATAAATAGGAGAAATGGCTAGGGTTCACTCACAAGTGTGCTAGACAAGATAATATATGCGATATGAAAATGCAATGGAAAATGCGACAATATGATGCAATGCCTAGATGTTGACATGGGTCAATTTTGGGTGTCTACAGGAGTCACTCCTTTTGAAGCTTGGAGAAGTCAGAAACCTTTAGTTAAGAACTTTTGAGGTTTTGGTTCTCTTGTATGGTCCCACATTCCTACAGAGAAACGTAAGGCCTTGGATCCGCAGAGCAAACCTTGCATATTTGTAGGCTATCCTAATGGTGTGAAGGGTTATTAGTTTCTCCACCCTACTACACATGAGCTATTTATTGAGAGGAGTGTTTAGTTTGATGAGGTCTCTTCGGGCTCAACTCCTATCACTTCTCCACCTCCTTCTACTTTGACATTGTATTCACTTGGGCTACATGGCAGATCTTCTAATGAGCCATATTCACCTGAGTAGATTCTTGATGATGAGGAGTCTTCTACCTTCACTTTTGATGCTGATAGTGATTCAGAGGATTCACCTCCTTCCTCTCCTAGTCATCATTCAGAGGGTGATGATTCTCCTCCACATTCTCTGACTTCTAGTCCACTTCAGGCTAGACAAACCTTGCAATCTGCAGGCGATTGGGTTGGGGATCCATTAGACACTAGGTAGACTCATTTACAATTCCAGGATGCTCCACACATCTTCATTGCTATTGCCTCTGATCTATAGTCCTTTTGAGAGGCTTTTGGTATTCTTGAGTGGGATATAGCTATGCAAGAGCAGTATAGTTCCTTAATGAGGAACCACACTTGGGATCTTGTCCCTCCTCCTAAGGAAAGAAAGCTCGTTCGATGTAAGTGGATCTATCAGACAAAATTTGTAGTAGATGGGCTAGTTGATAAGCATAAGGATCATCTAGTCATCAAAGGATTCTCTGAGGTTCCTCAGATTAACTACTCTGAGACTTTTGTGCCAGTTGCCAGAATGAACTCCATCTAACTTGTTCTTGCCATTATTACAGAAAATCATTGGGAAGTACACTAGATGGATGTGAAGAGTACCTTTCTTCATGATGACCTTCAGGAGGAGATGTACATGGAGCAGCCACAAGGGTTTGTTCAAGATTCTTCACTTGTGTGTCATCTTTGGAAGTCTCTCTATGGCCTCAAATAGGATCCTCAAGCATGGTATGCCAAGATGGACTCCTTCCTTCTGATAGTTGGGTTCACTTGGTGCCATTCTAGTCCCAATGTCTATATTTTACAACAGGATGATTCACTCCTATTTCTAGTTCTGTATGTTGATGACTTGTTGATCACAGGGAGTTCTTAATCCACCATTGGGGCTGTCAAATCTTCCCTTTATGATAGGTTTTTGATGACTGACTTGGGCTTGTTGCATTACTTTCTAGGGATTGAGATCTTCTAGAGTGCTTCTAGGATCACCGTCACATAGTCCAAGTATGCTCTATCTTTTCTCTCACAGTTTCATATGGCTGACTGCAATCTTGCTCCGATTCCTTTTCTTTCTAGAGTTAAACTTGAGGCTTAGTGTTCTTCACCATTTGTTGATGGCACTTTGTATTGACAACTTGTTGGGAGTCTCATTTATCTGAATCATACGAGACATGACATTTCATATACTATAGGCATGTTTCCACAATTCATGTAGGAGCCCCATGAATTACACCAGAAAGTAGCCAAGCAGATACTTCACTACATTTAGGGTACTCATAGTTTTGGGATTCACTATACAGCAGTCATTGATTTTGACTTGGTGGGCTACACAGATTCAGATTGGGTAGACAAGTCTAATTCTGGTTACAACTTCTCACTTGGTTCAGGTCATGTTTGTTGGTCGAGCAAGAAGTAGTCTACTATTGCTCTATCTTCTATTAAGTCTAAGTATCAAGGGGATGCGAATGCCGCCACTAAAGCCATTTGGCGTTAGAATCTTCTAACTAATTTTGGTATCTAGATTAGACAACCATCAGTCATATTTTGTGACAACTAGAGTTCCATTCAGATCTCATGAAATCTGGTCCATCATCAATGAACCAAACACATTGAGGTCCACATGCACTACATCCAAGAGATCATCAACGGCCATTCCATCGACCTTCGCTACTGTCTAAATTTTGAGCAAGTTGCTAATATCTTCACCAAACCCTTCACTAAGAGCAATTTCCTTCATTTGCAAGATTTGTTGGGGGTGTGGGATGCTTCATCTTCTAGGGGGCTTCATCATCTCACTCAGAGTCCTGACTCTCTCTACTCTGGGGGGTCGCTTCTCTCTCTCTCTCTCTATTTGGGGGGGCTATTATCTATTTTCTAGAGGGGGATTCTTTTATTTGGGTGGAATTTTATGTACATGGGTACCTCATCAGGCTTGTTTTATCAAGATCCATCTCTTCATCCACCTAAGCTATGCTTAAGGAGGGGTGTTAGTGTAGGTTTTTATTTCTTAGTTGGGTTATTTATTTTCCCTTTATTCCTAGGTTTTTCCTACACCTTTTATTAATCTTGCTTAGATTAATAAAGCATGTTTAATTAGGTGAGTGGGTTATGAAGTGTCACCTTCCTACAAGTGAGCATCCATTAGCTATCTTGGGAAGATACTTTTATATCATTAGTCTGATAGATGGTTGCTTCTGGTTGGTCGGTGTTGCCACCTCCTCCCTCTCCTTGGTCTATATAAACATGCTACCTAGCTTGTATTTTGCATCTTTTATTTTTGTATCCTCTTAATGCTATTTTGCTTGTAGAATTTGCATTACTCTTGTGGAGACTAACTTTGTGTTGTTATTTTGATCATGTATCATTTTCTTTCATAGTTTTATATCTATTCATTTGCACTAGTTTTCTGGGTTACTAATCTTTTCAGATTCTAACATATACTAGTTAGACGCAAAGACAAGAAATCTAATAAAAACAAGCTTGCTCCCAAGCCTTCTATATCTAGGGGTTAGGCTTCAAAATCTCCAGATTTAGGTAAACCTAAACTATCCTCCCTCAGTGAGACTTATGGTGATGCAAATGTTGTAAGAGCTCCACTTTTGGCATCATCCTTATCTCGATCTCCAGCCATCAATTCCTGACATGCTTCCCCTCTTGCTATTAGGTAGGGGAGGTCTCGCATCTTGCTAGAGCAACTGCAAGAGGGAGAGTTTGTGCCAAAGAAAAGTTAGATAGTCCAACTCCAATTCTAGATAGGAAGTTTTGATGCCAATGAAGCCATTCTACAAAATAGTTATTCTACTCTAGATGAGATGGATAATGAGGAGAATGTTTGAGATCTAATAGACCTCCCATAGAAGTATTTTGATCAAGACGCTTGACTTCAATTTTTAGGTTTAGACATTCTCTATTTGCAAGAGGTTAAAGTTTTTAGTTTTTTTTCTATTTGTAGCTTGGCATGTTATTTGTCCTTCTAGTCATTTCTTACATAGTAACCATGAAGTAGGTCAAGGTGGTGCTGCCACCTTTCTCTCTCATATTTGGCATTGAGACTTAGTTGACCAAGAATGTGACCTCACCAACTATGCATTGTGGGCTCTTTTCATCATTAATAATCATTCCTTTGGCGTTATTAATGTCTATGCTTCAAATGGCGTTGAGAGATCTACCCTTTGGAGATGGATTGTTAATTCAATGCCTATCACCACTTGGGTTTTGTGGGGATTTTAATATGATTGAAATGACATATGATAAATGTGGGGCCTTGCCTATGCACTGGATAACTGGTGAAAGAGAGGCCTAGTTCTTCATGCATAATAAATTGGGTTATTTTGATCCCAATATTGGCTGCTGCTAAGATCATACAACATGGTACACTTAGAACAATATGAGAGTTGACCCTAATAAGATACTCAAGCATCTATATCAATCCATGATGTCAACTCAATCTTTTTTCCCTTTCTAGCTGCTACTCCTTTCCAGTGGAGCCTTTGTCAAATGTTGTTCTTTTAGACAACTTTCCAATACAATTTTGTATTGAGTGGTAAGTTGCTAAACCCAATCTATCATAAAGACACAAATTTTCCTTAACATGTCACTTCTTCATCATAATCCCACATCAACCCATGTTCAATGTGTTTGGAATTTAGAACCATGTTCCATGCATTGAATCGACTAGATAACTTGGTGGAATGATGCCATAACCCGTACTTCCTTCTTTCTCCACATCTATGGGCATCAGTTGGCCTATTTTTGTTGTCCCTCTTATGAGGCTATCACCTCTGATATCTACCAAGCTACCATCACTTTAGAAGCATAGTCATTTGATTCTACTACCTAGTTTTTGTGGCTCAACTCTGATACTAGAAACAAGTTGCATATGCTCACACAGTGTAAGGAGCCCAAATCAGGGCTTAACTTTACTGGATCAAGATTGGAGACAAGGTATCAAAAGTACTTTTTAGGCCCAGCATGCCCATCATACTTCTCAATCCATTAATAAAATTAGAGAGGGGAAACAACTCTTGGACGAGCTTCTTGATATTCCTCACGATTTTGTTCGAAACTATGAGAAAGTTTTTTTTACCTAAGAGTATACTCCAACTTGGTTGACTACTTTACAATAGTGAGATAATGTGGTCACCTACCAAGTTTCCAATTCCCAGTGCATTCTTTGTGACCGGCTTCTCACTATAGAGGATTTGAGGGAGGCTTTTTTCCTATATCTAATGACAAGACCCTTGGTTTGGATGGTCTTCCTTGTGAATTTTATAAATCCATTTAAGATACAGTAGGAGAAGACCTTTATAAGGTCTATATTAAAGCTTTTCATTCCAAATCATTGGGAAACTTAATTTGTAAGGAAATGAGAGCATCTCAGAATGTATTTCTAAGAACAGTGGTGTCTTCGACAGATTTAAATTATTTTCAATTGCTTCAAAAACACACACAACTATGCCACAAAGTGGAAACAGACATAGTTCATTTCCAACATTGACCCTTAGAGGAAATACAAGCAACAAAATCTAATTTCAACAACAGAAATGCTAACACAAAAGATAGAATAGAAGACATAGATATACGTGAGGAAAACCCTTATGTGTAAAAAACCCCACACTCCAAAAGCCTAGATTGCGATTGTATTATTCAACAACAGAAAATATAGTTACAATATAAATATGGCACTAAGCCTTTCATGGAGATTTACATCTTTCTCCCCTGCAAGAATAACTGACAACATAACCCTGCACAAAGTTCTCCAGCAATCAGGTTAGTCCTTCATACTGTTATCATGCCACAAATAACATACAACACAGGACATCACCCTACACCCAAACTCTATTCTCGCTCTCCTCTTGTACTCCTTTGTTTCAATGTGTTTTACATGTCACATTACAGAGGAGGACATTCAGTTCAACTACCATAACGAACTGAATAGTTACAAAAGACAAATGTATTTTGTATGCTTTTCCAATACAACATTTGCTTTTCTATTCTTCTGCCACGTCATGGAGTAACAATTACCATCAAGGTATCAACCAATTCCCAGCATCCCAGCTCATAACCATTTTCATGACTGTTCATATTTGTGAGATCTAATTATCCCACATGCACCAGTCAACGACTGCTATCCCAGTTTATATACCCGACCACTCAGTAAGACTATCGTTAGCAATTTTGTTGCCAACGATGCCAGTCAAAACCTTATCAGAATAGCCCAAGCCATCAGAAACCACTCCACCATCCACACCGATGGTTCCTTGTCCTACCGATACCCAAGCCTTCATCCTTCGTCGGTGTAACATGAAGTATCAGAGAGACATATTCCAGCCACACCGATGTCACTTGTTACACCGAACACCTTTCCATCGGATAGACCTTGCCGACGCCAACCTTCAATAGTTCATCAGGGAAGAAATTCAAGACCATGCCGATAGTGTAAACTCAGCCCGATAGGCTATACCACTAGCCCTTCATCAGTAAGACCCCACACATCGGAAGTAGTCTCCCAAGCTGCTCCGATAATAATAAGTCCCACCGATCTGATAGAACCTTGCTACCATCGGTGTAACACAAGTGATCAGAGTAAGAACTTCAGCCAAGCCTGATAGTGATTATCATACTGATGACCTTTCTCTGTCAGAATAACTCTCACCAACACCAACCACCATCAAAGTAACACACACTATTGATGATAGTCTCTCAGATCACACTGACAGATCACGTCTTTTCGATACAAAGGATAACCCACTATGAACAATGTGCTCACTGAGACAAAGCATAACTCTCACCGATGCCTGTAATATGAGTCACAAGTACTCAACATTCTCCCACTTGACAAAGGAATTATAGGAAACCATCATCACTCCAAGTCACAAAACCATAGATGATACTGCCACTAGTCCACTATGCTCACAAGCTACATAGAAGCTCCAACATAACCAACTTCAAAGCTTCTAGAACACCACCATGAAACCATCCTCCAGAAACAAGATAGAACATCAGCTAGAACAATAATCAGAAAACTGATTGCTTCCATCCAATTGAACAAAACCCACGTGACTGAAAATAGCACACACAACTAGTGCTAAAACATCCAATCACTTATATCTTGAAGGTATGAACATCAACAAGCTCATGCCACCTACATATGCACCCATCAACTGCAAATACAAGTTCCATGTGTCAACTAGTCAAAGAAGACCAAACACATCCAAGAACTCCCACTGCATGGGTAATGTGGATCTAAAGAAGATCATGGCATACAAGTCTACCAATGGCATCACATAGAAAGTGTAAACATCATGTAGTACCAAGGAAACATCCACCATGATATGCAAAATTTGTAAATCAATAACCTATACATCTCACCACCAGTCCAGAAATCTCTCAAGTTCTTCACACCCAACAATGAAAGAGATAACATAACCTTTATGCTATCACCCAAGAACATAAGTGAAAGCACAGGGCCACAAACTAGTGATCACAACAGCTCCAAACAAAACCTTAAACCAATGTAATGTGAAACAAACCATCCAGGAAGATAACTAGGGCCATAGAGAGTAACTCTGCACATCATATACCTGTAGACAATCCTTCTACATACACCTCTTAATGCCAACTGTGTCAAGTATGATCTCCTTCACAACACCCCAAAGAGAACAACATAACACCCACCCATTCAATCTCCAAGATCAAATACAACATATGTAATCATTCAACTAACATGGATGTAAGCCTCTCAAACCAAAGAAGACCAAACTAATCCATTTCCCGTAAAACCATCTCCTAACAATCCTCATCAATGAAGGATATCTTAAACTCAAATGCACAAGGAGATTAAACATGCTATCCATCTCTCACAATGAATCCTTCAGAACCATATATCAACAGTTCAAGATCCATGTCTATGAAATAAAGCATAAAACACCTGAGAGAAACAATGGGCAATACCTCTCAAGTAATAAAGTGCCGAGTAGACCATGAGTGGGAATAAAACTGCTCCTCCAAGATATACAAGACATCATGACTCCTCCAAGATCAATCTCCTTATAGGTCTCTGTTGAACTCACGTCCAACTAAGGTGTAGGCTTCTCAGATTTTCTGCTGAAATCTTCATCAAGAGTAGCCATCAACAACACTTCTCTCATCTCAAGAGAATTACAGCCTCACCTTATTCTCCATGTACCCATGGGCATCTGCAAATAATCATATCATGCTAAACTCCAAATGCATCACTGCACCAACATGAAGTAATCAAGCAAAAGATCAATGCACCCAACACATAGAGAATCACCAGACCACTGTCAAAGCTCCAATCATTTGAATCAGGAACTTATCATGACACCATGATCTTACCACCCCCCTTTGGAGATTCCATGCTCTAGGTGAACATAACCATGGTCTCAAGAGCAATGTATCATGCCAAAACTCAATTGTAGAAATCAAGAAAATATCATGACATGAAACAAACCAAACTCTAAACCATCACCTATCAAGAACCACCAACACCTTAGCCAAGGATTTCATGAATCCTCCATGACTCCAAGATGTTACACATCCTCAAATAGTGCCCCTGCAAATGCGAAAGAACCCTTTTGCAGCAACAAGTTCAAAGAACTCCTCCTAGTAACATCTGCAACACTAAAGAAGATCATTCACCACTAAGCGATGAATGCACAGTCAATACTAAAGCTCCCACTGAACCGTGACAATGGAGCTTTCCAAGCATCATGACCAAACATCTTCTCATCTGAAAATCTTTCAAGTCCACAAATTAACACATCAATAAAAAACCAAATGGCACCAAGATCTCCAAACCAAGAAAATACATCACTGTCAAAAGATTACACTGAACCATGTATTCAAGCTATACATGACATCATGACACACATGCTACAGATTACTGAATATTTAGGTACTTTACACTATCCACCCTTTTATCCCAAAGCAGTCACACCAATGCATACGTGACCACAGACAAGGCCAGCTGACAAGTCTACAAAATCACATAATCAATCTTGTGGATATAGACTGTCCACTTCTGAGTTATCCCACTGCATAACTCATAGATCCAAATATACTGAAACATGCAAACCCACTATTGCACTAGAAACTGCAAAACTGAGATCTCAAGGAATAGATAGCAATGTAGACAACATGACTCAAGCACCAGATTACTTACAAATCTAATTCGCCAAACATGTCCACAACCTGAGCACCATAGTCAAGAAACTAGAAGCATTACCATAGAAATATTGAGTGACATATCACTTACCAGTACTCCCATGCAGAGAAAGAATTTCACCTCCTCACACCATGCACAGAGAATGCATGCAGAACTGTAACTATATCATCCAACAACACCCCAAAAGCCAGGGTCTAGAAACAGCTTAACTGCAGCTTCACAAATCCACAAGTTTTTCTTGACCATGTAAAACCTGCAAACCCACTATGTTTGATAACACCCGTGCACATCCATACCCACTTCACATCTGGAAGACCAGGAATATGAATCAAGAAACACCATAATGGTTAAACTAGAAAATGGATTAACATAGATGAGCATCATAGATTTTAAGGAAAATCTATTAAACCCTTCCAATGCAAGTATAAAACAACCACAAGCATTAAGAAAATCTAGGAACTACAGGCCTAATTCAGATCAATTCCAAGACCACCACCATGTACAAGCATCCAAGAGAGAAAGTCAAGTTACATCAGAAGCTTCCAAACCTCAAAAATCAACTCCATAACCAAAATGCAACCAGGGCATCACATAAACAACACCTTCCAATACCAGGAACAAATCCCAGAATAAGCACAATACTCCATGGCTAAACTGGTGCAGGAGCACCTACCTGACAGCTGGCCTCCATGAGGCAGTTAGTTAGTTTGAGTCTTGTTAATGTTTCCAAGAAGGTCTTGTAAGACCAATGCATGTAAAAAAGGTCATGTTGACCATGCTTTGCTATTTTTAGATAGTTTGTTAGGATAGCTGTATGCTGTAGGTCCGGTTGGATCTCCCAGCCGCCAGGAGAGATTTCCCAGCCGCTTGGAGTCGGGTCAGTAGTATTCGCAGGAAAACCTATTTATGCATGAGGATCGGTTGGTATTGGATATTATCGATCAGACTTTGTGAGAGAGAGACATAGTATTGTAATAGCATCTGTTGAAATCAATAAAGAGATCCTGTTAGTGTTCATCCTCTGTTGAATTCCATTGTTTAATCGATTTACTGTTTTGGTGGTTTCATGGACTCGCTGATCCATTCCACCGGTTGATTCGTCGAATCGGTGGAATGGTTATGTACAGTAGGTTAGGATTTAGTTTGTTTGTTCGCATGCAGGTGTGCAGGATCACCATCGAGAGATGTTGAGAACCCTAGCATGGGTATGTGCTAGGTCGAGCTGATAGTTAGAGTTTGGAAGATCACCCTGAGAGTAGATCGGGTCATCCCAGGAGGATCAGCGAATTGAAAATTCGCTAAGGTTGGAAAAACCTTTGCAACGGCATCATCAGGATATTTCTGCGTATATCCTGCAGGTACCTCGGGCGTCATCCGGATAAGTGGAGATGAGCATGATGCAGTCGGTTGCATAAAGTGAAAGTGCATTAGGGTGATCATCATCAGGTGTTGCCGAGGAGGAGCGTATCGGCATAAGGTAGAAGATCGGGTTGATCGCGGGCCGAAAATGTTAAGTTTGGCCGACAGCAGGATATTGAAGGAGTTGCATATGACGTCATCATCATCAGGATATGCGTCATCAGGATATTACGGGGTAGCAGGATATTGAGGAGCTGCATGTGACGTCATCGTCATCAGGATAATCGTCATCAGGATATCGGGGTGACGTAAGCATCGAGGGGAAGGTGCATGAAGTTGAGTATCGTCATCAGGATATATGGAGGGAACCGGATGTTCTATATCCTGCTGACGAACATGATGTTGAACATCATGATGCTGAAGAAAGCGTTTGGCGGTAAGATGAATAGTGAACGTCAGGAGGATGTTCGCGCTTGTCGAACATGATGATGCTGTCGATAGTCGGATATGATGATGCTGCTGACAGGCGAAAGGTCGAAGGTTTGTCTGCAGGAGGATATCGGTCGGCAGAGTAAATATGATGATGCTGACAGTGTTAAGGGAAATATGATGATGATGATGAAGGGTTGCGGACATCCATGCTGTATGTCAAGGTTTTAGTGTGGATGCCTCTGCATCATGAACAACAACACAAACTTCTTCATATCATCAGAGAGCCTCTCACACAGACATCTAATATGAAAGTTACTGCAGAGACACAACCACAAAGCAAAATCCACCCCATGCAATAGGATTATACACTGTCAACTAAGAGCCTCAGGTCACATCATGACCAGCTCCAGTCTCTTCATCTTCACCATCCTTCAAGCACCTGCTGTAACGTGAAGACAAGATCAATTGCCAGACTTCACTCAAAATAAGGATCAAACATCAGACAATTCCTTTAGATTTCCTCAAGCCTGTCACACTAAGAAATCATCACAGAAGGAATACCCAGACCTTATACACTAGGAACTCTTACATGCAAACACATGCAACACACAAATGTACATATGTGAGCAACAAAGTAGATCCCAGAAGAAAGCTCTGATACCACTTGTAAGGAAATGAGAGCATCTCAAAACGTATTTCTAAGAATAGTGGTGTCTTCAACAGATTTAAATTCTTTTCAATTGCTTCAAAAACACACACAACTATGCCACAAAGTGGAAACATACATAGTTCATTTCCAACATTGACCCTTAGAGGAAATACAAGCAACAAAATCTAATTTCAACAATAGAAATGCTAACACAAAAGATAGAACAAAAGACACAGATATACGTGGGGAAAACCCTTACAGGTAAAAAACCCCACACTCCAAAAGCCTAGATTGCCATTGTATTATTTAGCAACAGAAAATATAGTTACAATACAAATCTGGCACTAAGCCTTTCATGGACATTTACATCTTGCTCCTCTGGAAGAATAACTGATAGCATAACCCTGCACAAAGTTCTCTAGCACTCAGGTTAGTCCTTCATACTGTTATCATGCCACAAATAGCATACAACACATGACATCACCCTACACCCGAACTCTGTTCTTTCTCTCCTCTTGCACTCCTCTATTTAAATGTGTTTTACATGTCACATTACAGAGGAGGACATTCAGTTTGACTGCCATAACAAACTAAATAGTTACAAAAGACAAATGTATTCCGTATGCTTTTCCAATACAACATTTTCTTTTCTATTCTTCTACCACATCATGGAGTAATAGTTACCATCAAGGCATCAACCAATTCCCAGCATCCTAGCTCATAACCATTTTCATGACTGTTCATATTCGTGAGATCTAATTATCCCACATGCACCAGTCGATGGCCACTATCCCAGTTTATATACCCGACCACTCAGTAAGACTATCGTCAGCAATTTTGTTGCTGATGATGCCAGTCAAAACCTTATCAGAATAGCCCAAGCCATCGGAGACCACTCCACTATCCACACTGATTGTTCCTTGTCCTATTGATACCCAAGCCTTCATCCTTTGTTGGTGTAACATGAAGTACCAGAGAGACATATTCCAGCCACGCCGATGTCACTTGTCGAGCTGAACACCTTTCCATCGGATAGACCTTGCTGACGCCAACCTTCAATAGTTCATCGGAGAAGAAACTCAAGACCATGCTGATATTGTAAACTCAGCCCGATAGGCTATACCACTAGCCCTTCATTGGTAAGACCCTACACATCGAAAGTAGTCTCCCAAGCTACTCTGATAATAATAAGTCCCACCAATCTGATAGAACCTTGCTACCATTGGTGTAACACAAGTGATCAGAGTAAGAACTTCAGCCAAGCCCGATAGCGATTATCATACCGATGACCTTTCTCTATTGGAATAACTCTCACCAACACCAACCACCATTGGAGTAACACACACTATCAATGATAGTCTCTCAGATCACACCGACAGATCACGTCTTGCCGATACAAAGGATAACCCACTGTGAACAATGTGCTCGTTGAGACAAAGCATAGCTCTCGCTGATGCCTGTGATCTGAGTCACAAGTACTCAACATAATTAATAAGGAAAAGATTGAGTTCATACCTAAAGTTGGTGATCCTGAAGAAATTTGTAGTTGGCATCCGATCACTTTGTTGAATGTCTCCTACAAGATCATTGCCAAGACTTTGGCTTTCAAGATTATACCTATGTTTCCTTAGCTAATTTGTCCTGAATAGAAAAGTTTTATTAAGTCAAGGTATATTTTGGATAATATTATTGTGATGTGGTAATGGATGGAATGGGCTTGCCGCTCCCAATAGCCTACTATTTTTTTCAAGATTAATTTTTTCAAGGCTTATGACTGTATTGAAAGGCTATTTATCCTCACCATGCTCCAAGTGCTTGCATTTAGGCCTTGTTTCATCCAATATATGTAGATGTTGTTTTTTATCCTTCATCTTGCATCACTATTCATCGTCAGCAACCTAGGCCTTTTGGGCTTCTTCCATCCATCCATCAAGGATGCCCTCTTGCCCCAACTCTTTATGTTCTCTCTACAAAAGGATTTAGTTATCTCCTGGCTCATGTGGCTTCCCAATCCCTTATCAAGGGGATATCCCTTCCCATTTCTTCCCAATAGTATGTTAATGGTTATTTTGTTGACGATTCTTTCCTTACTCTTATTAAGGAAGAAAATAATGTCAAGCAGGCCCTTCATTGCCTGGATATTTTTTTACTAGGCTTCTGGTTTGAGCATTCAATGGAAAAGACTCAATGTTAGAGACAATATTTTCTTCGTAAGATAAATTGGTTAGACAATTTTGGCTGCAAATGGATTGGGGACGAGGAAGTCTTCTACTTTTTGGGCATTCCCTTTGCCTTTCAAGTCTCCTCTTTCGAGTTGTAGCAAGTGGTTGTTGATATAATTGAAAAGAAGCTCAGCTACTGGATCACCATACCTCTTTGGATGGTAAATTCCAAATTTTCTCTAAAATCTTGGCCGCCACTCATGTCTATTATTGCTCTTGTTGGGTTTCAACCAAGGCTTCCTATCTAAAATTTGAAAATTTACTTGTTGATGGATTTTTCTGTTAACGCTTAGGATTTTTCCTAGATAATAACAAGACACCAAAGTATGGGAAATCATGTGACTATGGGACTCTTTTGTGAATCACAAGATAACATCTAGGATTTTAGGTGTCGACTCTTCTTAAGATTCTTATTAATTCTTTTGAAAAGTGGGGGGAAAGAAAGAGGAGAGAAACTTAAATTAAAAACCTATTCTAAGGCAATGAGCCAGAAGATAGGACTTAAGTTGATGCCACAACGACACAATTTTTTCCCATTTATGTCACAATATTTATTTGTGGCTGCCAAAAGCTCAAAAGAACGTGATTTCAGACCATTTACCATATCACTCATTGAAACTAAAACAAAGGCATAACATCAACATTGAACTTTCCTGCTTGAATATGACTTATCATGCATAGTATTTTCAAACATGAAACAAGAGAAACATAGCTACAACAATGAAAAGAGAAAAATAGATAGTCATTAACCATAGAAAGATTGAGTCTCATATCTACAAATAGAGGTTGGATATGCTAGATAATAAATTAGAAGAAGAAAGATTCAGTGCAGACAAGAATATAGTATAGTGTGATTGTCTTCCATTCATAGTCAAATGAAAATTAAGACATGAGAGGCCAAAGGGTACAATCCATCCATAATTTCTTAATTCTTGGAAGTGCACACAAATGCATGAATCTGCAACCAAATCCCTCCCAATTGGCTCAATGAATAAACATTGCCCAACCCCTTTTACATCATTTGAGCCTATATATATAGCAACCTTGAGTTAGTGAGCTTTTGAGAATCAACTACCCCAACCACCTCAATAACTTTGGTATTGATTTTGCACCAATCTACCACCATTGCAGGCCTCATGAGTCACTTCACATCTATGGTGCATTGGGAGGGCACCTGAGGAAATTGAATCCACTTAGATTCACTTAATGAGGCCCAACAACCTCTTTCAAATCATTATGCACTGAATATTACAATAACTAGATTGGATGAATCAGAATCATAACATGGAGAGAACAGTGGAAAATATTGGTTGATTTGAATGTTATTTGGAGGGATACCAAACTCCCATGTGTTCCCTTTTGGATGCACTAGGTCATCCTTGTGAGGCCCAAAGGCCTGTTGAATCATCAACCTTATGAAGTGGTGCATCGGGCTCCCTTGTGGCTTGCAAGGTCCTTCATAGTGTGCGAACCATCAAATCACCTTGGGATCAAGATTGATGGTTCCATGGTCCTTTTGATGCATATGATGAGTCCCCTTTTGTGCCTTGGGAGAATGGGACCCATTGGGTGGTGACTGTTGCAAGTATGGGCCTAACCAATGCTGTCATTGATGTCAACATACTCCTGTTGCATTGATGATAATGATTGGATGAGTTGTATGCTGAGGATATTGAGAAAATTAGTCCTATCAGACATAGAGAAGAAAAGTGAAGACAGTAAAGTAAAGATCCCAGCTAAGATGAAGATCAAAGGATACAGATCAAAGGGTTTGTAGATATGTGTCTTAAGTTGATCCAATAAAGATTTCAAAGGTCCGCATGAAGATCTGAAGAAGTTATGGCCACTTAAGTAAAACTGGTTCTGGCAGATGTTCAGAGGTGACAGAGTGACACAGATAGGTCCGGTAAGATCCAAAAATGCAATATCTTGTTCTACGAGATTTGGTGGAGTGTTTAGGAAGTCAATGTGAAGTGACAACTCAATTGGTTCATGGTTTGGAGGTCTGCAAGCATCTATTCCAATATGACAGTGATGACAGACTGTGTTCTTGAGGTTCCAGATGAAGGAGAGGATGATTTCAAAAAGTAGAAGTAGTGTGGATGTTTTTGGCGATTCAGGCAAGCTTGTGGAGGTCTCTGGATTGTGTCTAGTTTGTGTTGGTGGTCCACATTGAAGATTGAGCTCGTAATTGAAGAATTACTTCCAGATGATGATGTTCTTCCTAAATTTGGCTGACCAAATGAATTACACATCCTACGAATGATCTTGAAGATGTTATGTGAAGAATGGCATGTTCCCAAAGGAAGATTGAAGTCTTAGACTTGTGTGGCCGACATCATGTTGATCCGCATGAAGTTTTTTTGTAATTAGTCATGTTGTATTTATGCATTTGCTCTGTAATGTATGCCGACTTGGATGATTATCCCTAAGTCAATGTCTTGTATAAATAAGGAGTTGTGAAGTCATTTCAAATGTATCGTGGAGATGAGTGTATTGTAGAGAGGAGAAGAGCAAAAGGTAGAGCAGAAGTTTTGGGCTTAAATGGAATTGACTCAAACATGGTGAAGATGCTATTCTTCAGTTCAGGTATGTAATACTTATCATTTTGTAGACAGTGTGTCTCCTATAGGCAGTGGGCCTCTTGTGAGAAGTGTGCTCGGGCAGTGAGCCCTAATTGGCATGTGCCATCTTTGTTCTTATTATTCTTTTAATAGAGAATACAATCTTGGGTTAATCACCCCGTAGTTTTTCCTTTAACCGAGTTTTCCACGTTAAAATCCTGGTGTCACTTGTGTTAATATGTTTCTACTCTTGAATTGTTGCATTATGTTCTCATGATTGAATTATTATTATGCTGCTGAATTAAGAGAAGGATTTAAGTGATTAATTGTTAGAAAGTTTTAGATAACTGATTCACCCCCCTCCTCTCAGTGGTCTGTCCTAAATCTAATAGTGACATGGCTTAGAGAAGCCAATAGCACATCATTCAGGAGAGTCAGGCCTAATTCATTTCAGAGCTACATAGTGCTACCATGTGGCTCCCTTTTGTGTTTCCTTTCCAGTCCTTCTACTTCAATCTAGATGTTGGATCACTTTAGGCACAAATCTAATGACCCATAGCCATCTTGATGGCTGACAGAGTCCCCGCTTCCATGTGGCAACAAGGTACAAGTCCTTAGGAATATTAGACCTACCTTACTAAGGAGTAGTGAGGCTATGACACATGGATCTATCGAGAACATGACTAATTTGTTCACAAGAGACACTATTCTGATGAATGTTGAATGTTGTCATTGATGGCAACAAGGCAAAGGGTTTCTACCGGCATGGCAAAGAGACTTTACTCCGGAAGAATAAATGACTAAGTATGAGTAGTATACATTATACAAAGTAAGTGATAGTGTTTGAGATGGTATGCATCCACAGTTAAATACATTTGTATGTAGTTCAAGTATGTTGTTCATAACTACATAGTGATCACATGTTCCAGTGTTCAAGTCTTGACTTCCTCCGGAAGTCATATGGTGAAATATCTAAGTTCGGATGAACAAAGTTAAGTCTAAAACAATGTAAAGCATTTGAGTACTTTGGTCCTCATTCCTCCACTGTTGATTATTTTGATTTGCGGTTCTGAGGCTTCAAAGATACTTAGTATGAATACCTAAATCCAAGGTTATAGCTTTTGAAGTTTCTTTGATCACAGTCTACAAGTTGTTATGTATCAGCTTCCAGTTTGACAATATTTCACTATGACAGAGCAACAATTCCAAGATCCGCATTTTACTAAAAAGGACTATTATGTCCTATGGTTCTAAAGGTATGTTAAGAGGTCAATGATAAATGTTGGATATGATTTTTAGAGTCTAATATGGTCTTCAGTGGAAGTTATGATGTGACAGTTGAATTGGTCAAGTGTGTACTTAAAGAATAAGCTAACAGGCGAGTTAGATCTATATGTGGTGAGGATATATTGTTTGAAGAATTAATCCAAGTGGTTGAATGATTGATGCCAAATCATATAAAGACTATTGTATGTTTATTTGGGTTCGCATTGTTGTTTGTGCACAAGATCAAGTCGACAAGGTATAACATTTGTATACACGTTTCATGTTTGGCTTGCCAACCTAATTGTGAGATAAATCTTGTTGCGGATATATATACTCAATAAATTTTAGTGTTGGAGTAGTTTTAGAGAGTGGGTATTGAATGTGAATTCCATGATTGTATAACCTAAGGTAGTTATGTGATTATCAAAAGTACAATAAAAGTAGGACAAAAATATATGTGAAAAAAGTAGAAGAATAGGGCAGACAATATGAAGTCCTTTGAATATGTATACTAAGCAAATTGGTACTACACTACATCATTTTGTAGATGCACCTGTAGCAGTCATCTCTTGGTAGTGATCCAATTCTTCTTCTATCTTCTCTTCTATTTGGCAGTGAGCCTATTGCAATGAGCACTTCTTTGGATAGTGAGTCGTAGGGAAGTGAGCCCTAAGGAAATGATCCTTTATGTAATTTGATAGTGCTATCATAATATATTGTGAATTTGTGGTTACTCTTCTTGTGTTTACTCTACTTTCATGTTATTGAATTTGGTAAATGGATTAATAAATGTGTGAATGAAATTTTTTTAGAATACTGATTCACCCCCCTCTTAGTATTCTTTGTATTCAACAATTGGTATCAGATCTTGGTTCCTTGGAATAAGTTTAACAGCTTAAGGAAGATCTAGGAAAGAGTACTCATGGAAGCCATAAGTTATCTTACTCCAGGTAGTGTCACTATTGATCAAGAATTAAAAACAACCCTTGAAGATCTTGATAAGTATGAAGTTGATATCCAAGATTTGAAGGAGAATGCCAGAGAAGTAGGTGAATGCATCCTAAAGCTAAGAGAGCAAGTTAATAGATCAAAATAAAAGAATAGAGAGCTAAGTGAATAGTTGATTGAAGCAAATGAAAACCTAAATAATTTATCAAGGTTGGTAGAAGAGAAAGAAAAATCTGAGGAACATTTGAATCAAATATTGAAAGATAAGTTTGGGGAATGTGAAAAATTGGGGAAAGATGTGTTACTTCTGAAATATGATCTAGAAGCAACCAATAGCTATAAAGAAAAAATTAAAACAAGCTCTGCAAAGCTTGAAGAGTTGATTGAAAGTTAGAAGAGTTCAGATGACAAGAAAGGCTTGGGATTTGAAAAAGAAGAAAGTGCTAAATTAGGTCAAGAAAGCATTAAGATGAAGAAAAATAAAGGCAACCAGTTCTGGAATCAAAGAAGAAGACCTAGAAGACCTCGGGTCAGGTAGCCAAATGCTCAAAGGTACCCATCTTTCAATGGTTATTGTTTTAATTGCAATAAGTTTGGTCACAAGGCTACTTAGTGTAGGAGTAGAATGAATCATAATGTTTCATCATTCTCTAGTCAATGTTTCAATGGCAAGAAAATTGGTCATAGATCAATTGATTGCAGAAGTCTGGTAAGGAATGGTTTTAATAATGCAAGGAATACTCAATACTTCAATGGAAAGTGCTTTGCATGCAATAGATTTGGACATATGGCTAACCAATGCAGATCAAGAATGAATTCAATCAATAGAAGGAATCAAGGACAAAGGAATATGGTATGCTACAATTGCAATAAGTTTAGACATGTTGCAAAATTTTACAGAAGCAAGAATAAGAAAAGAGACTATCCTACAAAGAAGAGGAAAATAGAGTAGAGGGAAGATAAAGGTAAAAATAAGGTTGATCCAGTGGAAATCAAGAAGGAAATAAGCAAGGTCTGGATTAAGAAGGATGTTAATGAGGTCAGGGATGGATCTGCACCAGCCTCTGGTCTTGGTACTTCCTTCAGGAAGTAAATTGGGAGCTCTGGCTCAGGGGGAGCTATATTGAAAATCCAAATCCCCTAGCCAGATAATCAGTGCTGGGATCTGACATGAAGATATGATGAAAAGATTCATATGATAGGACTTTTGAAAGTAATTCCAGAATAAAAGGTTCAAGTGCAGAGCATTGCAGAGAAATCCTAATCGACTGTGTTCCATAGTGAAGAGTTTTGATAGCTTTTTGAAAGAGTGCATTTATGGCGATTAGGTTAAGGCAACTAAAGGTTAAAAGGCTCAGATTCAAAAATTTAATCACTTTACACTCAAACTATCAAGTGCCTAAGGAGAACTAGAGAAAAATTCCAAGCAACTACAGCAAGCCAAATTGATCTCAAGTGAAACCCTAATTTGACAAAAGAGGTATTTTCAGTTAGAAACCCTACTATGAATTTATTTGAGTCTTTACGGAAATGGAAACACCACAAGTGATTGATATAATTGAGAGAGCCTGACCAAAATTCAAGAAGCATCTATTCAAATCGATAGAGGTCGATCCAAATGGTGTATTTTTAGAAATTCCATCTGGTGTTATGCATGCAGAAGACATTAGGGCTTATATTCATTTTGCCCTAGAAGAACATGGAGATAGTCAACTCACGAATTTATATCTAAAACATTTGAGTGATGATCAATTTGAGTTGAAAAGAGAATATAAGGCTTTGGAAGAGAAGAAACTCATTCAGTATATAGATTTTTCAGTTTTCAGAAAAGATGAATGGGTCTAATATGTCTTAAGCTGAGTTCATGTGGCTTAATTCCACATTCAAGATTACCAACTTTATAAGCCATAAGGGTAGTCACATGATTAAACCCTATCGGTACAATGCCTGTATTGAAGGCTATGAAAAATGATATAGTGATGAAAGCCACCAGAGCAAAATTTGATAAAAGGGCATTGGTAATTAGTGACATTGAAGATCATGCAGTTAGATTTGCATCCATGGTGATCAGCTAGGTCTACTTCACAAACTAGGAGAACTCTGTCTCTGATACTGCCATATACACTGCATATCAAATAATTAAGGAAAATGCAGAGTATGACCTGTGTGAACTACTTTGATAACAATTAATGGAGAACTTGAAGAAAACAAAAGAAAACAAACACCATTTCAAATTTGGTATGTTGATTTTGTGCCTATTTTTCTACTTTATGCAAGAGTTACCAGGCTTGAAAAATCTATTTTGGACTAGAGACAAACCTGTTATAGTATAGATTAGAAACTAATTTAGCAGCATAGGAAACATAGAGATACAAAACTCTGCCCTATGAGGTTACTACAAACATTTCCAAAAAGTAATGCAATCTAGAGAAAGGATCCCTAAGATCATTGTGGAGAAATACAAAGATGATTATGCTTGATTGTAAATAAGGATCAATGTATGATGGAGGATGTGGAGCACAGAACTGTCTGGATCTTACCAATGGGGTATGAAGTTGATGAAAAAATACTGGACAACTATGCACAACATATGCTAAGTAAACCCAGGGATCCCAGAGAAGAAAGATTTGGGACATATGATGAGTTGTCTACAAAAATCCATGTTGAAGTGAGAAAACCTAAAATTTCAAAGAAGGTCTAGAAGATAGCAGAAGATTATGCCTTGAAAAAGGGTTTTACCAAAGAACAAGTCACAAAAGAAAGAGAAAAGGCACAAGCAGAAAGAGCAACTAAAGAAAAAGAGAAGGAACAAGAAAAAGGAAGATAATAAAGCTCCAGAAGTTCAAAAGGTGCAACAAGAGGCACCTACTACACCAAAGAGAAGAACAAGAGGTGCAAGTTCCTCTGGAACAACATCTAAATCCTCCGGTATTCCAAATTCAACAACTACAGAAGTACAAATAGGCAAAAGGAAGAAGACGAAAGGTCAGATAGTGTATATTAGTGTTGGTACATTCGATGATGAGGAAATTGAGACTGATGAAGAGGTGAAGAAGATGAATGCACATCAAGACAAACCCTCTGGTGTCACAAAAGGGAAGAATCCGGTAAGGATATAGGGAGAAAGAAGGCTAAGATTGAAGCACCTGCAGAAGACCAGACTACAATGAATCTGGAGGAAGTATTGAAGGCCATTATAGTTGATGGCAATCTGAAACCTATTGCCCAACTGTATGATGACTTCGATGATGCAAATAAAAAGCTCTTTGAGGCTACCATCATCCAATACTTAAATATATACAATAAATCTCTCATTGAAATAATTACTGATCTCTCAGACAACTTGGGAAGTATAATGTCTGCTAGGAGAGAAACTGCTATGGCTAAGGACATTGAGCTCAGAGAGCATACATTGTTTAAGTTATGTCTTGATATCACTCCTAAAGATAAGGAAAAAAATCTCCAAAGTGCTTAACAAAGATTTTAGAACAAAGAAGAGGATGAACCCTCTCATGTTAGACAATATTGAGAAAGTAGCCAAGGAGATTGAGGAGATCACCTTAAAAGTGTTAAAGGAATTTCATCTCCCAACAATATATGACAATAAAGATACAAATGTTGGAGATGACACAACTATTCTAGAAGTGAGCTTGGACCAAGGGTTAGACAAATATGACAAAGATCCAAAGGAGATAGAAGTCCCTACTACTAATACAATTGTCAAGGACAAAATTGAAACAAGTCTTCCTCAACAACAAACTGATGACCAAGCACACAAGGAGAAGCCTGAGGAACATAACAAAACTAATGATTAAAAAGTTGAGATGAGCCCTATACCAGAGAAAAATGTTGATGTGAATGAGGCTATGGATCTGGATCCTCCAAAGCAAGATAAAAAAGAAGTCTCTAATATAGCAAGAGACACTACTAAGTTTGTCAAGAAATTTTTTGAAAGAGAAAAATAAGTCTTGGATGAATCTGAGTTTTTACAAGGTCCAATAAACTTAGACTCAATGTCCCCTGTATAGAAATTTAAATTGGTATCAATTGTGCAAGCAAAGGCACATAAAGAAATATTGAAATCACATATAGAGGAAAATGAACTCATTGGTGTGGCATCCAACATTTTGGAGAAGCTGATGCCAGCATATCAAAAGGATACATAGATGTCGTCAACAAATCAACTCAAGGGACTCATAAACTTAGTTAGTGTATACTTTGAATCTTTTGAAAAATCTGCAGAAATGAAAGTAAGAAAAGAGTTTGAGGAGAAGAAGTTAACTGAGTTGAAGACCATGTTGATCAATGATAAAACATTATTAGATGATGGAATAAAAGGTATACATAGTACTATTAAAGAGGCTTGTGATTTGTACAAATTTTATTTATCATGGCTGGAAGCCACAAAGGAGTTAGAAGAAAAGATCAAAGATATGAAACTGTAGCTGACAAATATTTCTAAGTCATTTGATCCGATAGTTGAGTCAGTAAGTAGCAACAAGATACAGGTTATCAATATTCATAATGACTTTAGTAATCTAATGAATAAGAGGGATAAAATGAAACATAGAATGTGTCAGTTGAGGGGACTAATAAGTCCTAAGCTAGACTCAATGTGAAATCTTGCTACAGAAGCACTGTAGGTAAGTGCACTAGTTGACACACCCTATGATATACAAAAGGCAGAAAAATTGGTCTTCCTAATAAATGACCATATTCAAATTTTGGAAAATGCAAAGAAGAGTTGGGATGGAGAGATAACTCAAATCAAGAACATCTTCAACAACATCCTACAACCTCCAACAAATTAAGTTCAATATTTAAGCCATATGGTGAAATATCAAAGTTCAGATGAACAGAGTTAAGCCTGAAATAGTGTAAAGCATTTGAGTATTTTGGTTCGCATTCCTCCGCTGTTGAGTATGTTGATTTGCATTTCTAAGGCTACAAAGATACTTAGTATGACTACCTAAATCTAGGGTTATAGCTTCTGAAGTTTCTTTGATCACTGTCTACAAGTTGTTCTGTATCGACATCCAATTTGACAATATTTCACTGTGACAGAGCAATAGTTCCAAAATCCGCATTTTGGTATAAAGGACTATTATGTCTTATGGTTCTTAAGGTATGAAAGAGGTCAATAATGAATGTTGGATATGATTTTTAGAGTCTCATATGGTCTACAGTGGAAGTTATGATGTAATAGTTGAATTGGTCAAGTGTGTACTCAATGATTAAGTCGACAGGCGAGTTAGATCTATATGCAGTGAGAATATATTGTTTGAAGAATTAATCCAAGTGGTTGAATGATTGATGCCAACTCATATGAAGACTATTGTATGTTCATTTGGGTTTGCATTGTTGTTTGTGCACAAGATCAAGCCGACAAGGTATAACATTTGTATACATGTTTCATGTTTGTCTTGGCGACCTAATTATGGGATAAATCTTGTTGTGGATATATATACTTGATGGATTTTGGTGTTGGAGTAGTTTTAGAGAGTGGGGATTGAATGCAAATTCCACGATTGTGTGACCTAAGGTAGTTCTTTTATTAGAAAAAAGATAGTAAAAGTAGGACATAAATATATGTGAAAAAGAGTAGAAGAGCAGGGAAGATTATATGAAGTCCTTTGAATTTGTATATTGAGCAAATTGGTACTGCACTACAACATTTTGTAGATGCACCTGTAGCAGTCATCTCTTGGCAGTGAGCCAATCCTTCTTCTATCTTCTCTTCTATTTGGCAGTGAGCCTATTGCAGTGAGCACTTCTTTGGATAGTGAGTCCGTGGGCAGTGAGCCTTTATGTAATTCGATATTGCTATCATAATATATTGTGAGCTAACACTCATCGTGGTTTTTCCCTTTTTGGGTTTTCCACATAAAAATCTTGGTGTTTATGTGTTATGAATTTGTGGCTGCTCTTCTTGTGTTTACTCCGCTTTCATGTTATTGAATTTGGTAAATGGATTAACAAATGTGTGAATGAAAAGTTTTTCAAAATATTGATTCACCCCCCCTCTTAGTATTCTTTGTATTCAACATAATTGCCTTCTTGTTTTTATTTGGCTCACAAGAACAGGCCTTGCCACAAATGACGTGGCGGGAAACCACAAATGACACATCACTTACTTGTATCAGCATTGAGGCTCTCCTTATCATGCATGGTGATGCAACATGCAATATCATACCATTTTGTATCAATAGCTTTTGTAGCCCCTTCTTTTGATGAATCTTTAGTAACTCAGCCCTGCCACAACGATAATACAATGCCACATGGCACAACGACACAAACCAAAGACTGTGTTAGAATTCACACAATATCAAAGGAGTGAGAAGCCTTCATGTGGTTCTCCTTGACATAAATTTGATAGCCCATCACAGATTTGAAAGATACGACTGTGCAACACAAACTTAGAAGATGATGTCGCCCGATCTAGATTCAAAGGCTGATGCCACCCAAATTCCTTTGAATTAGAAAATAAAAAATGTAGAGTGAAAGCTCTACATTACTCAGATACTTTCTCTAGGCTTCTAGTGAAGGGCACCAAGGATTCTATCATGTTGCTTGGGAATTTTGTTTCCTTATAAAGTTGGTGGTTTAGGCTTGCTTTCTATCAAGAAATAAGGTATTGCCTATTGACCCCTTTGACATTGGTTTTGGCATTGATGTCAAGCGTTTACCTTGGCATACATAGGTATACACAAAAGTGGAATATTTTGAGTTGCTCTTGTTACTCTGGCACTTTAATGCAGGATATGAGATAGTTTGGTTTGGTTGACTTTGCATGAGCATTGACAATTCATTGAGGCAACAATATTTGATATGCATATGAGTTTTGTTTCTGCACTTGATACATTTGGGATTTATACCATACATTGGTTTTTGGTATTGGTTGGTTTTGGTGTATGCTCATTACTTGGTTATTTGCATTGGACATCATGATGTTTATTTCATTCATGAAAATAAAGATTATGATATTAAAGACTGACATAATGATATGCTGCATTGGTTTTGCAAAGTGAAAAAGGCATAATGAATATGGTTAGATATCATTTTCCCTAAATAATTATCATCTTGCAAAATACATGATATTGTTTGAAGGCTGAGTTAGGGCTCGATGAAGCTTGGAGAGATAGGTGGTATGTCGGCTGGTTATTGTAGAAGGTGGTTTCAAGGTCTTCTAGGTAGTTGGTTTTCAAAGCTGACAAGGTTATGTCAACTTCACACTTGCAAGATGAAAAGCTTCCTAAGTGGTAACATTGTTCTACAAAACCCTAGTTTAGTTTTTGTGTTGGTTCAAACGTGAAATACATATGCATACGGGTTGATAAAGTTTTTGTTTCATCAAATCACATATGTGTCTATTGTATGCAATGTCGACATGGGTTTGTTGTCACACATATGTCTATGGTATTGGTTTATGCATTATTCAATACTAAGGCATGAGGTCTCAAAACATAGTGCTATTTCTAAAGCATTTGTAAGAGATATGTATTGTCTTTGGTGTTGACTAGGGCACAACCTTGTCAAAATTACTTTGTTGGTTATAAAGGGTGAACCAAGGTTGTGTGTTGCATTTGGTACTACTAGGGCACATGTTTTTGTCAAATACATTGTTGTCCCTAATGTCTTGAAAAGGGTTGTTATTGCATTTGTATAGACCTTGTCTTGTCGGGTTGCATATGCATGATATAAAGAGTTTATATTGTAAAGAGTATATTTAATCTAGAACAGTAAAAGCATGAAAAATGGTACACCACGTGGGGTTCTGAAAACACTTATACAAGTTACATGTGGTAGTTTATTCAAAAGATAGTTGATGGAAATAGTTATATTGAGTTGTTATGAAAAGGTGACTCAATCATCTAGTTTTGGTTTGATGGATATGAGAGGTTTATACTCTGATAAGAGTTATCATTCATGAATAGAATACAGAAAGTTGTTTTGTAAAAGTTGCATACAAGAATAGTGAAAAATAAGTTGATATGTTTTATGTTTTATAGGTTCCAATTTCAATGAACCTTCAGAATACAGAATGTATGGATTTTGAGAGTTGTAATGATTTGTAGTGAAACAGAGAAACCCTCTGTCATTTATTTCTTCATGTTTTACAAGAATGTTGTAAGGTCATGTCAGTGAGACAAAGATTGACCTTTTTCTAGTGAGGCATTTTATGTAGCCAGTGAGGCTTTGCTAGTGAGGCATAAATTGTAGCTAGTGAGGCACAAAAAGCATCCAGTGAGGCTCTGTAATCAGTGGGAATTTATTAAGCTAGTGAGGCATTTTCATGAGTGGTTTTTTATCCCTACGAGGGTTTCCACTCATGAAAATATTATGTTATGGTTCTTTTGTGTTATGCCTCTTTTGAGTTTTTTCATGTGGTTTAAAATTTTGATATTGGCTGTCACATTCTAGTAAATTCTTGAAACTAATCTTTTCATGATTATAAAGAAGTTTTGTATTTTGAAAAATAATTAAGTTTGAATTTGGTTCTTGAAACACTGATTCACCCCCCCTCTTAGTGTTTCCCGTACTCCAACAAGTGGTATCAGAGCATAGGTTCCTTGTAGAAGTCTAATAGGCTTGTGTAGGTCCTGATAGTGGAGTACCATGGGAAAGTGTAGAAGAAATAGAGAAAAGAAAGATGCCAAGCAAAAGGTTGTACAACAAACTCTAGTCAAGTCATGTGATGAGTTGTTGCATGAGTCTCCCCTGAATGCTGATACAAAGTGTGATAAAAAGGAAAAATTCATTGTGAATGTAGGTGGACAAGAAGTTGATGAAAGAGATGATGATTTTATTGTTGAGATTGATGACGAAGAAGGAGACCTCTTTGTGGGTGAAGATGACTATGAACAAGAGTATGATGAACAGGAGTGTGAGGTTGATATAGAAGGTGAACATTTATGTGCTCTAGATACAATCAAGCAACTCAGAAAAGAGAATAAGAGACTAGAAGACTAACTTCAACAAGAAAAAGATTCCAAAGATAAGGTAAGTTCAAATTTTGTATAAGTTTCTTTAGGGCTTGAAGAGGCAAGAAATCAAGTTGTTAACTTAAAGAGTCAAGTTGATGAATCTAACAAACTGATTATAAAATAAATAAAATATAAGTTTTATTTAATTGTTGGAGGAAATGGATGACAATAATTAAATAATTAAAATTATTTAATTATTAATAAGGGATGACTAGATACATGTGAAGAAGCTAGAAGGATAAGAAGATGATTAATCAAACAAATAAAATTTATTTGATTAATCATGAAGAATAATGGAAATAAATAGAAGAAATGGCTAGGGTTCACTCACAAGTGTGCTAGACAAGATAATATATGTGATATAAAAATGCAATGGAACATGCAACAATATGATGCAATTCGTAGATGTTGACATGGGTCAATTTTCGGTGTCTATATTTTGCCCCTCTTTTAGACAATGTCCATTAGGGTGTTGTTTCAAAGAAGATATAATACATCAGATAAATAGGCTATGTCCCAATGAAACTAGTAGATGATGCCCACTCAAGAGGAAATTTAGGCCGTAGGACAAAGGCTGGGTTGACTCACGACAAGAAAATGGCAGAAAGGCTCATTAGGTTAAAATGGCAATTTCAGATAGCAAAGGTTGAAAAATCTTGATTAGGGTTGGAGCCCTATAAATTATAATGACAATTGGAAATCATTTTTGCTATTTGCTTTTTTGAGAATTTGAGCTCTAAGCCTCTGTGAGTGTTTGAGAGCCCTTTGGAGCTTCCAGGATGCCGATTCCATGTTCAGATCACCCGGCTGAGAGGGTGAGGACCTACGGACGACCAGCAGGAGGTTCTCTACTGGTATGTTCAAAAAACTCTCCAAATGTGCATTTATTTTGAGTCAAATTGTCACTCCACCAAAGGCACATTCCACCAAAGGCACATTAGGGTTAGGTTAGATGCATATGAGCGACAACAAGTCACATCTAGAAAACTTAGTCGCATATGCACATAGTTTTATCGCATCTAGTAAATTGGATGCGCATATGGTTGTTAGATAGGTTCTAGGGTCTACAGATGCGCATTTGGCAAGAAATGTCACATATAAATGACATCTCATTGCATTTGGACAATCTTGTTGCATGTGAGTGATAGGTGATTAGTTTTGGAAAATGCCATGTGCTTTTGGATAAGTAATAGAAATTTTTTGGATACAATACGCATTTGGTTAAAAAAGTCGCATGCGAATAACAAAAAATTGCATGTGGTCAAATTATGCCCATATGAGCTAACTAACATCGCATATGAAAATTCAAGTCGCATTTGGTTAGGACAAAGTCGCCTATGTTTAAAACTGGTAGCTTATGGTTAAAATTAGCAGTTTTTGTGTTTCAGTTTTATTATTTTTTGCGTTAAAGAAATGCTAAGCCGATGCTTATGAATACAGGAGGTATTATGACCATTACTATCATGCGAGGTACGTCCTTCAAATATGTGACTAGTTTGACAGCTATATGCAGAGGAGCATTTATTTCTTGAGATCATTGGTTGGGACCATGCGATAGAGCTTACACCAGTCATAGCACATACGACCATGATGATTGCATTGGTAGAGCAATGGCGTAGTGAGTACAGTTCCTTCTTACTTTTGATAGGTGAGGCCACTGTCACATTAGAGGATGTGTGGCGTATCTTGCAGGTTCCTATAGAGGGTGATTGGGTGGACTACGATCTGGATCACGGGCCAGCAGCTTTGCGTCAATTACTCGGGACTAACGAGATAGAGGATGATGATCTAGAGGTACCCATGCAGACCATGAGGGGACTATGTGATCAGCTATAGAGAGTTTTGCTAGCAGTTATCAGATTCCTAGTACCAGATCGATGAGCTCATGGGTTCCTAGTAGGATGGGGGATCGTGCTAGAGAGCATGTTTTAGTATGGGACGAGATATGCCTAGGCTCCCTGCATATTAGGACAGCTATACAGATATTTACATGATTGCGCATATAATGCGGGTTCTAGCATGTCGGTAGGAGTCACTCTGTTACATGTTTGGGCTTTTGAGCATATTACAGTTATGAGGCTGATGGGTTTGAGATAGTGAGCACCTAAGCAACCATATGCACACATATATGGAGGAGCTACCACATACAGATAGCTCCATGGTCTAGTGTATTGGAGGAGGACTTTTGATGACATGGATCAGTTCATTTGGAGACCGTGGCAGCATTGTGAGAGCTAGGACGATGATGTTCTAGAGTTATTATATGCTCGGCAGCCTCGATATCTATTTGGTCATAGTGTATATACCATTGAGAGATATCTACCGGAGAGGGTTCTGAGATAGTTTGGCTTGCCCCAGGGTGAGCCAGTGGGTGATGCCATCTTCGGGAGGACACGGTGGGAGATTCTAGATTGAGGCCCCGAGATCATTGTGGATATTGCCTTGGTAGAGTTAGAGGGATTGCGGCCAATTATTTTGGACTGGATAGGTGGGCCAGTGGTTCCAGGCGTGATTCTGGAGTATGACTCTCATTGGATACTTCATAGACCTACCAGATTGACTATGCTAGGGGAGCAAGGAGAGGTAGCTATACATGCTGCTAGGAGGGGCAAAGTCAGAGGATATAGATGGGGACCATGAGTGGGATTTATGGGAGGTCCCATAGCAGCAATAGCACCAGGGGGGCAGAGGCAGATACTAGGGTAGGTCCCTAGACAGGTTCAGATGCCACCCCAGCTAGAGCAGATTGTCAGGGGAGGAGGAGATAGTGACGTAGTTTCTAGACACAGGAGGCAGCTAGACTAGGAGATGGCTCGGGTAGCATGGCTACGGGCTCAGCTTAGACATACTACAATAGATAGAGACAAGGCACTGGTGGCAATGCGACATGCCTATGGATAGGTGGAGACATAACAGACCCAGATAGCATAGTTACAGGTAGAGACGTAGGAGGCAGCATAGGTTGCACCAGATGATGGGACCCTAGCGAGGGTCACAGTTGAGAGGGATGCTACCTTATAGAGGGTACATGCCCTCACTGTAGAGAGAGACGTCGCTGTGCAAAGGACTTAGCTAGTCATTTCAGAGAGGGATGCTACCGTAGCCGCCATGGGCATTGATAGGCTACCTTCTATATAGCGACAGAGATGAGCCGATTGCAGGGCGAGTTTGTGAGAGCTGAGGGTGAGGCAGAGTATTACAGGGGTCTGTACCACCAGGTAGTTCCAGTTGATTAGAGGCAACCTAGTTACAGGAGTCGGTTAGGGGCTTCAAGCTCGAGCCAGACAAGGGGTTCTAGATCAGTGGCATTGGTTATGGGACCTCCTCTATAGAGGGACACAGGTCGGTCAGGTGGAGGAGGTAGAGACTAGGGCAAGGCCTCCTTAGGGAGTAGCCTCCTGAGACAACATAGATAGATAGATGTGCATATATGATGTATCATTGTATCACTTTTGAGGCCTGTGAGCTAGATTTTACATACTCCTTTTTGATGGCTCATAGGTAGCCGAATTTGTCTATATTTTGCATATGACAAACACTTGTACATTGACCCATGTTCATAGAGGGATGATATATATATATATATATATATATATATATATATATATATATATGATGAGATGATTCTACATGCACATGTGTTATGGATATGCACTGTTATTTTTGTTGCTTTTATATGTTTCTATGTTATGGATGTTGTTGGGAATTAAGGTGTCTCAACCTTGGTAATTCCTTACATTATTTATGTTTGTATTTATTAATTCATTGCCTATGTTGTAAATTAATTGTAAATTCCATATTGTCATGTTGTGGGATGTGACACGGTGATGTGTCATCCTACATGGAATATGGCAACTTATAATTTGTCCTCACATGAGGAGATAGGCATCCCACTTTGTGGTAGGAGCATTTTGCCATGTGTTGGCATCTTAGATGTTGTGTAAGGGAATATTGACTGAAACGGTTATGACGGATTCCTATGACAAAATCTATGACATGTAAGAGTCGAAAATAGAAGCTTGTAAGACAGGTGAAGACATGTGTTATGAAGCATCTTTGAAAAAGATATATTTGGGTTCCCCAAGGTGGACTATGACATGTTGTAAGAGAATATGCTATTTATAGCCTATGTATGACAGATTCTCTTACAGCTATAAGTTGTAACCGCTATGATAGATTCTATGACGGTTGAAGTGTCGTAATAGCATCTGTCATAGCCCATTTTGGAAATAGGTGACCTCTTTGGGATGGGAGCTATGGACAAGTGTCAGGGACATTCTACAATGTTGACCAAGTGTCCTTAGGTGTGGGTTTTGGGCCATGAGGCCAAGTTGGACGCCCATTCCAAGATAGGACCAATATTGCCTTGTATATTCTATATAAACAGGTGCTTGGAGAAGGAGATGTATTACAGGATTGACAGGTACTATTATGCTGCCAGATTGACTCTAGATACGAGTGTTGAAGACCATTGAAACTTGCATTGGAAGTGTATTGTAAACATTATTCAGTTTTGATAATAAATTCTGAGTGTGGGGTTTTTCACCCGATAAGGGTTTTCCCCACCGTATATCTTTCTCTCTTCTTCTGTCTTCTTTTTGGTTCATGTGTATTTTTGCAATATCTCTGTTAGATGTTCTATGTTGCTATAGTTGTAAGGATTAATTTGAATTTGTATAGCTCTCCCCTCATTAGATTAGTGTAGGAAGCGTTTTCCACACACCTAGCTTCCTTTCAGATGTTATATGCATAGATGATTTGATGTTTATAGTTATGACATGGATGCTCATGTGTATGATACGATTATGATGTTGTTGTGAGTATAACCTATAATGAGTATATGCTTATATGTACAATATGATAATAATGGTACTATGCTTTTATAATGTTTACAATGGATGCCTAGATGCCTAAATGATAGATAGATGGTAAATGCTTATAACTAATGTGGATAATGATGTATGTTAATGCTATGATATGATGGATGATATTTCTATGTCTAACACACTTGTTTTGTAGGAAGAAGAGGATGACGAGTGAAGATGCAAAGATGAGGAGTGGAAGAAAGATGATGGCGAGACCATTGATCAAGTTGGTAATGCAATGATAGATGATGAAAAGGAAGCTTCAAATGGTTACAGAAACATTGGAGAAATGCAATCCTTAAGTTTGATGTAGCACTAGATATTATGCACCAAGGTATAAGGACCGAGGTGTCAAGTATCTAATGCAGGATAGGCTAATACAACCTTGTCAAGGTACAAGATATGAATACTAGCCGCTCGAGATGGACTTTGACTTTGCAAGCAAAAGGTTTGAGCTTATTTCCACTAGACATAATGAACCTTGTTGGTTTTATGTATGGGAAATAGTCTTTGCATAGAATAGTCTTAGTGCATAAGAGACTATTTAGCTTCTCAGATGTAAAAGATATTTATATACAAGATGCTAATCCCAACACGTACAAGATACCATTAGGCATAATAGAGAATAAGATCATCCCACAAACACAGCATATGAAAGCAAATGACCATGCTCCAGTCCATACTTTGCCGCAACATACCAAGATATGACAGATCAAGGCAGTCTTGTCTAGGTATTAGAAAGGGACAAAAGATAAATCAAAAGAAAAACAAAAGACCTTTCCATTATGTTCTCTTGCCAAATTTAGATTGCTCTCAGATGGATTGGATAGATAGCGTCTTCTAGAGAGGAAAGATATATCCTGTTGAAGGATAAGATGAATGGTTGACATAGCAGAAGTTGGCTTAAGACACGTGAACAAAGGACCTTGGTTAAACCCTGATTTGGTAAGTTCTTGAGCTATCGAGAGGTAAATAGCTTGGTTTTGCTTGACTTAAAGAGAAGAAAGTGAAAGAAAGAAAAGTTGATTGAGGGATGGAAGGAATGAATCATTAGTACTTGCGTACTAGATACTTCCTTCATATTCCAGACTGCGTACATACCCATATCCATGGGATCAAAGAACCACACAATGATGATGAGACATGATGAATATGTTGTTCTGGGTGTTTATTGATGATTTGAGAGCTAAAGGGTAGAAGAAAAATGGGATGAAGTGATGAGAAAGACAGGCAAAGGAAAGATGGAAGGTAAAGGAGGGGGATCATCTTGTGTCTGAATCTGGGTATTTCCTTCATACCCCAGACTACCTACATACCTGTATCCACAGGATCAAGGCACTTAATGATAGATGCGATATGTAGTTCTGATTTATTATGGGATGGCGATGAGGATGGTTGGTATGATTTGGATGCAGTGACGATGGAGTTTGGTTTGTGTTGATGATTTGAAGATGTTTGAGATGTTTTTTTTAGATTTTTGCCTCAGGACATTTTGTGATTTTTGTTTGGATTTTTTCAGGACTTTTAATGATTTTTTTTTGGATTTTTTAGGACATTTTACGATTAACTATGATGCGCTAAAGTGTTCACCCAACATCAAGGTGTAAGCAAGTGCACCTAGTGTGGGAAGAAATTTGGTTATGTACAAGAGGCAAGGAAATTTGCTATGGACTGGGATGGTCGTAGTTGACTCATACTGGACCTTGTGGCTGCCAATGATATATTTACTTCAACAATTTCCAAACCATGATTGCAATAAGGCACTAGTATAATAAATGAGATGAATGACTTAGCATGGGTTGATGAGGCTATCAGGGGATAGATAAAAAGACATGGTGCGATGGGGGTTAAACAAGTAGAGAAGTAGATGGTGAGAGTTGGTCCTACCATAGCACTTGTTTGCCAGGTTTTCACTTGTATTTTTGTATTTTTGTATTTTTTTGTATTTTTACAGACAAAGAATGTAGAAATCAAGGATAAAGCCATTTAAGATGAACACTATTGAGTGGTTCATCTAGGGGGATGCCTTCGGGCATTGCAAGAGTGTAAGCTCTACACCCAAACACTAAAGTAATGACAAAGGGCCCTAGCCAATTTGGCTCAAATTTACCCTATTTCTCTCGTTGCTGTTGGTTTCTCTGATTCTCTTTCAAGACTAGGTCACCCACCTGGAACCTTCTCTCTTTTATCTTTTTGTTATAGCTATGGTGAAGATGATTTTGGTACACTTGATGATTCAGTGTTGTGATTCATCTTTCGTCAAGTAGCTCCAAGTCATTTACGCAGGCTGTTATGTACTCTTCATCAGAGATGATATGCTGGAGTGAGACTTGCAATGAGGAGATCTTGACCTTGATAGGAAGAATGGCATCAGTACCATAGACAAGGGCGTAGGGTGTTGTACCAGTAGGAGTTCTAACACTTGTGCAGTAGGCCAATAATGTAGGGTTCAGTTGGAGGTGCCAATCACAGCCGACCTCATTGACCATCTTTTTCAGGATTTTTATAATGGTCTTGTTTGAGGCCTCATCTTGACCGTTGCTTTGAGGGTAATAGGGCATGGAAAATCTATGTTGAATATGAAATTTGTTACACAAATCATGAACCTCTTGGTTCTTGAATGGTTGCCTGTTGTTAGTAATGATGGCTTGTGGGACGCCATATCGGCAAATGATATAATGCAGAATAAACTTGGAAATCTATTTTCCGGTGTTGTAGGTCATAGGAATGGCCTCCACCCATTTGATGAAATACTCAGTAGCAGTGATAATAAACTTATGCCCATTAGAAGAGGGTGGATTGATCTTACCTATGAGGTCGAGTCCCCATTGTGAAAATGGCCAAGGAGCAATAAGAAGTTGGAGCTCTTGTGCTGAGGCATGTATTAGGTCCCCATGCTTCTAACATTGAAGGCATCTTCTAGTAAACTGCTGAGCATCCTACTCTATGGTGCGCCAATAGTAACTCGCTCTTAGAAGTTTTTTGACAAGACTAGGACCAACGGAATGTGATCCACAGACACCCTCATGTACCTCTCGTAAAGAAACCTCAGCCTCTACCGAGTCAAGACACCTAAGGAGGATACCATCGAGGCTCTTATGGTAAAGGGTTTTAGTAAGTATAGTATAGTGGGAGGCTCGTTGAGTGAAGGTTTTGCGCTGGGTGTTGGACAGTTGGCTAGGGAAAGTACCATTGCTTAGATATTCCTAAATATCATGGTACCAGGGGGAGTTGGGATCAACTATTACACAGATAAGCTCTAATTGAGGCACCTCAAATGCTAGAATTAAGAGCTGTTCTACCAAGAACTCACACCTCTAAATGTTGCCGGGCATGTCATGGAGAGAACCAACGGTTGCCATAGCATCGGCTGCCTTATTATTGATTCTAGGGATCTGCTCAAATGTTATCTTAGAGAAATACTTCCTGAGTCATCAACCATTATCTTGTAAGGAAGGAGCTTCTCATCTTTTGTTTGGTACTCATCTTGGACCTATTTAATTACAAGTTGTGAATCTCCAAATACTTGCAGTGCTTTGATATCCCATTGGATAGTCATGTGTAAGCTTGTGATCAGGGCTTCATATTCTGCTATGTTATTAGTGTAAGGAAAAGCAATTTTGTAGGACTTTGGAATACAATCACCCTAGGGGGTGATAAAAATGATTTCGGCTCCTGATCTATGCTGAGTGTGGGAACCGTCAAAGTACAACTGCCACATTTGGGAAGGAGAGATACTGAATATTTCTTCATCAGGAAAAGTAGAATGGATAGGCTGGGTGTCTATTATCGGTGCTTCTGCTAGTTGATCAGCTCTGACTTGTCCCTTGATAGATTTCTAATCAACATATTGAATGTCAAATTTACTGATGATCATCACCCATTTTTCTATCCTTCCAGTAAGTGCTACTTTAGAAAGAAGATATTTGAGTGGGTCAAATCTAGATATGAGCTTTGTTGCCTAATTTAGCATGTAATGTCACAATTTTTGAGAGGAAAACACTACGGCCAAATATGCTTTTTCTAGAGTGGTGTAGTTGAGATCATAACCCACAAGAGTCCTACTTATGTAGTAAATGGCACATTCTTTTCTTGTGTCATCATTCTGGATCAATAGAGCACCTAGGGCAACTCGTTGAAGAGGTATACAAGAGCAAAGGCTGATAGGAGATAGGTAATACTAACATAGGTGGTGTTGCTAGGTATTCTTTGATCTGGTCAAAAGCTTGCTAACATTTGTCATCCCATTTAAAGGTCTCTCCTTTTTGAAGCAAGTGTTGGAAAGGATGGCATATATCTGCTAGCTGTGCAATGAATCTACGTATGGATTGTAGGCAACCTTGGAGGTCACGTAGCTATTTCAAATTTGATGGCGGAGGCATGGTGACAATAGATTTTACCTTGGCAGGATCAACTTCAATGCCTCTTCTAGAAACTATGTAGCCCAATAATTTGCCAAAGGTTACCCTGAAGATGCACTTTTTTGGATTTAGCCTGACTTGTTGTTCCAATACTTGTAAGTGGCCTTCTCTTGTTTTAGACTTTCCCAAGATGTCATCCACATAGTCTTCCATGATGGTATGGAAGAGGTCATGAAAAATAACAGTCATAGCCCGTTGGTATGTTGCACCTGCATTCTTGAGGCCAAAGGGCATGACCACCCAATAGTAGGTACCCCGTGGATAGATAAAAGAAGTCTTAGGTTGGTCCTCTTCTGCAATTCTAATATGATTATATCCGGAGAAACTGTCCATCAGTGAAATCATTTCATGACCAACTATGAGATAGATGATTGTGTCGGTGCTTGGTAGGTGAAAGTCATCCTTAGGGCAAGCCCTGTTAAGATCTTTAAAGTCATTACAACATTGGATTCTTCCATCTGGCTTTGCCACAGGCACTAGATTGCACACCCAATCAGGATAGTTAGTGTGCTTGATAAACTTGGCATCTAATAGCTTTTGAATCCCTGCCTTGACTAGAAGAGCTATCTGGGGATGCATTTTTCGTAGCTTTTGTTTGACGGTCTTGGCATTTCGAGATATTGCCAGATGGTGTACTACTAGTGAACGGTCTAAACCTGGCATATCTGCATAAGTCCATGCAAAATTTATTGCCCTTTTCATGAAAAATGCTGTAAAGTTAACATTTTCTTCATTTGATAGTGACACTACTAGAAAGGTGATTTTTGGGTTCTGTGTTGTGCCCAGATTGATTTCTTTAAAATCCTCTACCAACAGAGATGATCACTCCTGATGTGCGGGGGTTACAGGAAGGTCAAATCCTTCATCCTCAGGCACCTCAAAGAGGTTTTCACCCTTGGATACATCCTTTATTTTTATTTTTTCATAGTCAAAAGGTGCCTTACAGTTTTCACCTAGTGACCTTTCTTTTTTTTTATTTACTTCATTTTTGCGACTGAAGGATTTGACACTTCCACCAAAGTATGCCAGCTGAGGAAGGTCAATCATGAATCTGACCTTATGGTCCCCCAAAGGTAAACCTTTCCTTACACCCATGAACTCTGCTATGGCCTCGTCATTCTGGAAGGTGTCTAAGATAGGTGCCCCTTGTTGGTCCCAATCAATCAGGTCAGGGTAAACAAATTAAAGGTCTAGGAGTGTGGATGATGAGGCAGATGACAGCATGAAAATGGAGGCTTCTTGGAATAGTTTAGTGATGTAGAAAGAAGAGTCATTGACAATATCCTGACTACTTGCCTCTTTCGTAGGAAAGGCTTTGGTTACCTCATCGAGGATAAACTTGATATCTGCGGAAGGTGGGACCTCCTTTCTGTAACCTAGACCCTATCTATTATACTTCTTAGTAACTATGATAGGTTCCAGAGAGCCTTGTTCTTGCAATCGTAGTCCTCTCTTGCCTTTATAGCCCATATTCTTAATGATTTTGAATCCATTGTTGTATCTTTCCACCTCTAAAGCAACTTGATCATTTTCGTCGTAGAAAACCCAGGATGAAACTTCACTATCCACATCTTCGTTATCAAGTAACCCTGATTGGATGAATACAGTTGGGGGGATAGTGATAGTGGTTTTGGATGAAATGGCTATAGAGACCAGTAGTTTGCCATATGATTTGGGAGACAAAGGCATGGCTCCTACACAACAAGATTCCTTTAAACTATCCTCACCAAGTCCTCTTTCTTTGATTTCAATCTTAGACATAGCTTTGCTGGTAGATGGCTTGGTTAGATCAGATGGATCCACATAGGACAAGGATGGATGGGCCTCAGTATTGCTGGGTATAAGATTGGGATTTTGATAGGTGTCTTAGAAGGTTCGGCAATATTCAAAGGCATTGGGATCTGCAGGGATCATAATTTCCACACCATCATAAGGGAATTTTAGGCATTGATGATATGTAGATGGGACTACCTTTAAGGCATGGATCCAAGGATGGCCAAGGATAATATTATAAGGCAACTCAACATCGAGGATTTGGCATTTAGTAGCAGTGGTGAAAAGACCAACTCGTATGGGTAGCAAGATGATTCCCTCTGAGTCTCTTTCTCCATCATCGTAAGCCATAATTGTTATTCTTTTGGTGGCCTTAATACAACCCTCAGTGTATCCCAGTAATCTCACCAATTTCAAGGAACATATGTTGAGTCTGGCTCCACCATCTACTAGCACCCGTTCAACACAGTGTTGGTTAATGAACACTTCAATATGGAGGGCATCATGGTGGGATGGCTCGAAGGATGTGAAGTCTCGATCAGAGAAAGTCAAGTGATGAGGGGATGCGATACTTGCCATCATAGCTTGGAATTGCGTTGCTCCTATATCACTTGGTACCATGGACTCTTGTAGTGCTTTATCGAGGATAGCTTTATGAGTGGGAGATATATGCAACAACTCTAAGATGGAGATATGAGCAGGAGTTCTACCCAGATGGTCAAGGATGTTATAGTCAAGGTTTGGACAAATGACAGGTGGAAGTACTCCTTAAATGGTTATTCAGCTCTGACAAATGGTAACAGCGCAATTGGGTGCTTTTCCTCTTATAGTAATAGTGGATATTCAAGATTGCTCAATATGACCAATGGTGGACTCATAAGTATAATTGACATTCTTCCTAGTATGGAGAACACTTGCTTTATCATGTAAAGGTAGGGGATCCTTATGCGCATCAAGGTCATAGTTAGATGTCCGTGTTGGTGCTGTAACATTAACAAGTCCTTGATCGATAAGGTTTTGAATCACGCGTTTAAGTTGCATGCAACCAATGGTATTGTGCCCTTTGACCATGTGATATTCACAATACTCATTGTCCTTGTACCAAGGAGGTTTAAATTGTGGCTCTTCATTTGATCTACCTTCAGGTAAAGTAATGTTTCCTGCTTGGATTAGTTTTTAAAGATTAATCTCCACTGGTTCTCCCAACGAGGTAAATTTGTGTCTTGGTCTTGGTTTTGTATTCATTTGATCACAGGCTAAAAAAGGTGATGCGTTAGGTGTTAGTTGTGGTGAGTTAGGGGCTGATTGGACATGGATAGGTGCTTTCACAACTTGCATGTTCTTTGTGTCTACAATTCCATCATTTACGATATTTTTATTCTTATTCTAGAAACGAGATTGGTCGTTGGAGGACCGTGGATTATCCTTGTTCTCTTTAAAGATTTTTATAAGACCCTTTGCGATTAATGCTTTTTCGATGTTGGTTCCTTTGGATATAATTTTGTCGCAGGTGGTCACACTATGCAGTTGTAGTTGGAAAGACAGTTTAGGATGAAGATTTTGCATGAAGATATCGATTTGTTGCTTTTTGAGCATCTGCCAAGTGAGTTTACTAGCCATATTTCTCCATCGTTGTATAAAGGATGAAAAGGTTTCACCGTTGTGTTGTTTGTTGTTAACAAGATCGTTCATGGTGACTTCATGCTCAATGTTAAATGCAAAGTGAGATATGAATTTGTGTGCCAATTCTTCAAAGGTTTTAATACTCGGAGGTAAGTGAGAAAACCATTTCATGGCCTACCCCCCAAAACTTTGAGGGAAGAGTCGTAAAAGATGTGTCGTTATAGGCCACATCAAGACAAGCAACATAGAAGGTTCAAAGGTGATCATTTGGGTCTCCTTTCCCCTTATACTTATCAAATTGTGCTACTTCAAAGTGTGGGGGAAATGGTATCATTTGTAATGATTTGTCAAAAGGGTATGGGCACACATCTTCGAAGGAAAATGTTTTCTTTCTTTGGCTTATGTTCATGTCTTTCATCCATTGTTCCACCTGATGTAATCGTTGTCCATATTGGGATAAAATTGATTGATTTTGTTGCATAGGGTCTTGGTGACCTAGTGGGGGGATACGATAGGTCAATTCATGACTCAATGAATTTTGTTGTGATGGATCATACGATGGACCATTTGAGTTTGGATAAAAGTGTTTTGGATATGACTACCAAGTGGGGATGATGTGTATGAGTTCGGTGTTGGGTTGATGGTATAGGTTGGTATCGCCTGTGAGCCAAAGATGGTGTTGGTATAAGATGGGGGTTGTGTCGCATTCAATGGAATTTGAGAGATGTTTGTGAAGTAACATAAGGTGGTTGTTGTGCATGGAAAAATAGTTGATCTCAGTGGGTCTTGTTTGGATTAAATGCAACATGTGAAGTTTGAATGGGTTGATTAGGGGGAATGAGGATATGCGAGTTTTGGATTGGTTGACTAGGTGATGTGATGATTTGTGAGGTTTGGATTGGTTGACTAAGTATTTGTGATGGCTCAACATGCAATACCCCTAGGGTAGACATAGGTGGGGCTTGAATGGCTTGAGTGGAAGTGACACCTATGGAAGCTGATGGAATAGTAGCCAACACATGAAAAGAGGGTATATTTAGGTTAGACAATGCTAGATCGAGTGCATAATATGGTGTCATTAATGGCTCAATGGGTGTAGTAATGTGTGACACACTAAGTCTCATAGGTATAGACAATGTTTGGGATATGTGGGTAGGTTGGTCAGACAAGGAAGGTGTGGAAGGTATGGTGGGCTTGGTAGACATCGTACAAACAACAACAAGGCTCTCTGTGGTGACATTGGTAGGGTTCTCTTTACATAGTGTAGACACATCAAAGTCGCTAGGTAATTTAACTCTAGCTTGGATCAATTGTAACAGGATTTTTTCTTGGTTAGCTTCTATTATTTTATTTGTGTGTCACAAAGCCTTGGGGTCTTGTAGGTCCTCGTCCGATGAATCATCATAGCCATATGGAGATTGTGTCATCAATGTGGAAGATGAGGGATCAAGATGTTGTTGAGGTAAGATTGATGAAGATGATGGTCCAACGGTATAACCTTCCGGTACAAAGACATCGTGTGGCAAGCCAGTTGTGAATTGGGTAGCATCTTTGAGAGGAGTGGATTGGGATTCTTTAGAGTTGGTTTCCATAGTTGCTTTATGCTGGCTCCTAGTTTGGGGCATGGATGGTTGGATTTTAATTCGATTGATTAATGGGATTGATCAAGTTCTTGATGATTGGGTGATTTGATTGGTGGTTGATTTTGACCTGATCTGATTGGTTGCTCTAATTTTGATGGATAGGATTGATAGATTGGGAAGATTGGTTGATTGATGAAAACAAATGATTAAGGATATGGTTGACCAAAGTCAAAAGGGATTGATTGATTAATTAGTGTTTTCTTGGGTTCAACTACTGTTGGATGGTTGACTGAGATGGTGGTTGTAAAGGATCAGGTTTGATGTGATAAGTTGACTGAATATGGTTTTGACTAGGAAAACAACTTGCAGGCTATGAAAAACCAGATGCAATTTTTTGTGCTTTATATGCGACCAAGGATAATGCAAAGGTGACTAAGGATATGCCAAAGGTGATTTTCTGTAGTTCATAAGTGACTGAAAATAGGCCAAAAGCCATTGAGGATGACTCATAGATGAGCTACTATGGTTCGAAGGTGAGCTTGTAGGGACCGAAGGCGCATTCTACAGGAAAACTGTACCAACCATACGCGATGTTCTAAAGACCAAAGGCGACACGTAGGTATTCATAAGCAATTTTTTGTTGTTCACATGCGAGTGGCTAAAACTCCTATGTGACTAGATGTTGGGCAAAGGCAACTAGTTGTGCTTCACAAGTGATTGGATATGGATCAAAAGTAGTTTTTGTAGGAAATTGTGCTAAGCAAAGGCAATTTCTTAATGACCGAAGGCAACTGGTGAATATCCATAGGTGACTGTGTGTTGATCAGATGTGACTAGCTATTGTTTAAAGGCAGTTTTACATGGTTAAAGGCAATTTTACTGTAGACTTTTGTTTTTTAGGCATTGTTTTTGGTGAATTCGGTAGAGAAGACACAATGGAAAACACTCACACATCATCCATACTCAAACTTTACAACCTAGGCTAGGAAAGGATAGTACCTATTGGGTTCCCACTTGGTTTTACCCAATCGCACCTACTTGTGGTGTATAGCTCTAGGAACTTGGGGCACGGGCTCCCCCTTACAGTGCACTCACTTCTCAAGCACACCAAGTTCCAGGTCCTCAAGATGCGCAAATCTTGAGGTTCTTTGCTATCTCTGCCATAAGCCGCGAAAGTGTGGGATGGCTATCAGAGTTTCCTCCTGTACCAATAGATAGGGGCTTTTGGCTACTAAAACATAGTTTTTAGTTTGGATTTCCATTCGGGTGGCTATGCATGCTGTGACTCGCTCCATTAATGGAGGCTTCCTAGCCTGCAAAGGTTAGGCTTTGCAGGGTTTTGGGGGAAATATTCATCGGCATAGCGGAACAACACCCGTCACTTGTGACTTTCAGCACAAACACATTATTTATCAAGAAGATTGGAGTGGTCTGGCTTTGAACTATTTCTGCTCGGGTCATCCCCTTCCGACAATGGGAAGGTAGGCCCACCTAGAGTTAGCAATGATTTCTTGTGCACCCCATCTATCCATTGGTTAGGTGGGGGGAGAGGATACTTTCATTGCTAAATCGAGTAACAAACAGACTTAGACAAGCAAACTAAGAAAATGAAAAATAGGCATGATGAAGACAAAGTTCATTTTAATACCCAAAACCAAATGTGCCTATTTTTAGTGATAAACAAATTTTTTGACCATTCATATCTGCATAAAACATATCAGTAGTTGCTTGCCACCATTCTTGGACACACAATTTAGTCAAGTTGCACCAAGAAATCATCAAATTTCCAAAAAACCCTAATCTTATGAAGGAAAAACCAAATGCGTACATAAATGACTAGAAGCAACTTTCTGTGCATCAAATGCGCTTACCGAACTTACATGTGCGATCACCTACCATCCAACTGTGAGTTGCCATTTGCCAAATGCGATGTTCTTCTACTCATATGCGATCCTCTGTTGTGCAAATGCGCATTCCAACTGCAAGGTTATGAAAATCTAATAGGGAAAGATGTTGCATGTCTTTGCATGTAATATATGATGTTTTGAAACACTTAAATAGATAGATTTCAGCATACCCATGTCTTGATTTTGCAAAAAATAGAATAAATTGTGAATTGTGTGAACTGCATGTTACAGATCCTTGAGAAAAACTACATAAAATAACTCCAAAGGTCTGAAGTTTTAGTCTAATATAATATATGCCTACATGCAAAGACCCTAAATGACAAAACCTGTATGAAACCCTAAGTTAGCCATGGAAAATGACAGATTTAAACCAAAAATGACCGATTCGACCAAATGTGACTTTCTGTGAGTTAAAGGTGCTTGTAGAACAACCAGAGGTGAGCTTGCATCTACCATATGCAACCTGCGATCATTCAAATCCAATTTTTTGCATGCCAAATGTAAGTTTTCTCGCCAAATGCGACTTTACCCTGAATCTATACTCAAAAAACCAAATTTTTTAGTAATCAAAAAATAAAAACCAGATGATTGGGTCCCACTGGGCGTGCCATTTTGTGTTGGGTAGAATTTAACAAAGATCAAAACAAATACAAAGATCAAGATCCAACCCAAACTAAAATGCAAACATGCAAATCAAAACAACATCACTAGGGTTGAACGATTTCTTGTTTGAAATGTGGGTTTCTTCTCCATGCAACCAAATCCATTTAAGTTGCAAATAAAGATGATCAGCATGTAAAAGAGATTCAAACATGCAAGGGTAGATTCATGAAATTTGATTGAGAATTGAAGTGTATTTCCATGGCCATTGTCATGAATGCACAAAAACCAAAAAGCAATTATTCTCACTCAATTTCCAAATGCAATGACCAGGGGTTAGAAATGAGTGATTGTAGGGCTTATATGTGAGAGATCTTGAGTGCTTTTGGAAGGTTTCTAGATCAATGGTGGGATGGAAATGCATGTAATCAATGGTGGAGGAATTTTAGAAAATGGATGTGAGGAAAATGAATTAAATTTATTTATTTAATTCATTTTTTGAGGGAGGTGGGGAATATGAATTAAATAATTAATCCATATGTTAGGTGTGATAAAATAAATAAAATATAAGTTTTATTTAATTGTTGGAGGAAATGGATGACAATAATTAAATAATTAAAATTATTTAATTATTAATAAGGGATGACTAGATACATGTGAAGAAGCTAGAAGGATAAGAAGGTGACTAAGCAAACAAATAAAATTTATTTGATTAATCATGAAGAATGACATAAATAAATAGGAGAAATGGCTAGGGTTCGCTCACAAGTGTGCTAGACAAGATAATATATGTGATATGAAAATGCAACAGAAAATGCGACAATATGATGCAATGCCTAGATGTTGACATGGGTCAATTTTGGGTGTCTACAGGAGTCACTCCTTTTGAAGCTTGGAGCAGTCAGAAACCTTTAGTTAAGAAATTTTGAGTTTTGGTTCTCTTGCATGGTCCCACATTCCTGTAGAGAAACGTAAGGCATTGGATCCGCAGAGCAGACTTTTCATATTTGTAGGCTATCCTGATGGTGTGAAGGGTTATCAGTTTCTCCACCCTACTACACATGAGCTATTTATTAAGAGGAGTGTTCAATTTGAGGAGGTCTCTTCGGGCTCAATTCCTATCACTTCTCCACCTCCTTCTACTTTGACATTGGATTCACTTGGGCTACATGGCAGATCTTCTAATGAGTCAGATTCACCTGAGTAGATTCTTGATGATGAGGAGTCTTCTACCTTCACTTTTGATGTTGAGAGTGACTCAAAGGATTCACCTCCTTCCTCTCTTAGTCATCATTCAGAGGGTGATGATTCTCCTCCACATTCTCTGACTTCTAGTCCACTTCGAGTTAGACAAACCTTGCAGTCTGCAGGTGATTGGGTTGGGGATCCATCAGACACCAGGTAGACTCATTTAGAATTCTAGGATGCTCCACATGTCTTCATTGCTATTGCCTCTAATCTATAGTCCTTTAGAGAGGCTTTTGGTATTCCTGAGTGGGATATAGCTACGCAGAAGGAGTATAGTTCCTTGATGATGAACCACACTTGGGATCTTGTCCCTCTTCCTAAGGAAAGAAAGCTTGTTCGATGTAAGTGGATCTATCAGACAAAATTTGTAGCAGATGGGTTAGTTGATAATCATAAGGATCATCTGGTCATCAAAGGATTCTCCAAGGTTCCTCGGATTAACTACTCTAAGACTTTTGCGCCAGTTGCCAAAATGAACTCCATTCAACTTGTTCTTGCCATTACTACAGAAAATCATTGGGAAGTACACTAGATGGATGTGAAGAGTGCCTCTCTTCATGATGACCTTCAAGAGGAGATGTACATGGAGCAGCCACAAGGGTCCGTTCAAGATTCTTCACTTGTGTTTTGTCTTTGGAAGTCTCTCTATGGCCTCAAACATGCTCCTCAAGCCTGATATGCCAAGATGGACTCCTTCCTTTTGATAGTTGGGTTCACTTGGTGTCATTCTAATCCCAATGTCTATATTTTACAATAGGATGATTCACTCATATTTCTAGTTTTGTATGTTGATGACTTGTTGATCACAGGGAGTTCTTAATCCACCATTGGGGCTATCAAATCTGCCCTTCATGATAGGTTTTTGATGACTGACTTGGGCTTGTTGCATTACTTTCTGGGGATTGAGATCTTCCAGAGTGCTTTTGGGATCACCATCACATAGTCCAAGTATGATCTATATTTTCTCTCATGGTTTCATATGGCTGACTATAAGCTTGCTCTGACTCCCTTTCTTTCTAGAGTCAAACTTGAGGCTTAGTTTTCTTCACCATTTGTTGATGGTACTTTGTACCAACAACTTGTTGGGAGTCTCATTTATCTGAATCATACGAGACCTGACATTTCATATACTGTAGGCATGTTTCCACTATTCATGTAGGAGCCCCATGAATTGCACCGGAAAGTAGCCAAGCGGATACTTCACTACATTTAGGGTACTCATAGTTTTGGGAATCACTATGCAATGGACATTGATCTTGACTTGGTGGGCTACACAGATTCAGATTGGGCAAGCAAGTCTACTTCTGGTTACAGTGTCTCACTTGGTTCAGGTCATGTTTGTTGGTCGAGCAAGAAGTAGTCTGCTATTGCTCGATCTTCTACTAAGTCTGAGTATCAGGGGGATATGAATGTCACCATTGAGGCCATCTGGTGTTAGAATCTTCTCACTGATTTTGGTATCTAGATTAGATGACCATCAGTCATATTTTGTGACAACCAGAGTTCCATTCAGATCTCATGAAATCTAGTCCATCATCAACTAACCAAACACATTAAGGTCCACATGCACTACGTCTAAGAACTCATCCACGGCCACGTCATCGACCTTCGCTACTATCTAAATTTTGAGTAGGTTACTAATAGCTTCCCCAAACCCTTCACTAAGAGCAATTTCCTTTATTTGCAAGATTTGTTGGGGGTTCAGGAGGTTTCATCTTCTAGGGGGGCTTCATCCTCTCACTCAGAGTCCTGACTCTCTCTACTTGGGGGGTCGCTTCTCTCTCTATTTGGGGGGCCTATCATCTCTTTTCTAGAGGGGGCTTCTTTTCTTTGGGTGGATTTTTATGTACATGGGTACCTCATCAGGCTTGATTTGTTGGGATCCATCTCTTCATCCACCTAAGCTACGCTTAAGGGGGGGTGTTAGTGTAAGTTTTTATTTCCTAGTTGGGTTATTTATTTTCCCTTTATTCCTAGGTTTTTCCTACACCTTTTATTAATCTTGCTTAGGTTAATAAAGCATGTTTAATTAGGTGAGTAGGTTATGAAGTGTCACCTTCCTATAAGTGAGCATCCATTAGCTATATTGGGAAGATACTTTGCTATCATTAGACTGATAGATTGTTGCTTCTGATTGGTCAATGTTGCCACCTCCTCCCTCTCCTTGGCCTATATAAACATGCTACCTAGCTTGTATTTTGCATCTTTTGCTTTTGCATCCTCTTAATGCTATTTTTCTTGTAGAATTTACATTACTCTTATGGAGACTAACTTTGTGTTGTTATTTTGATCCTATATCATTTTCTTTCACAGTTTTATATCTATTCATTTGCATTAGTTTTCTGGGTTACTAATCTTTTCAGATTCTAACATATATTGGTTAGACGCAAAGACAAGAAATATGATAATAACAAGCTTGCTCCCAAGCCTTCTAGATCTAGGGGTTAGGCTTCAAAAATGTTTCAAAATCTCCATATTTAGGTAAACCTAAACTATCCTCCCTTAGTGAGACTTCTGGTGACGCAAATTTTGTAAAAGCTCCACTTGTGGCATCATCCTTGTCTCGACCTCCAGCCATCAATTCCTGACATGCTTCCCCACTTTATATTGTGTAGGGGAGGTCTCGCATCTTGCTAGAGCAACTACAAGAGAGAGAGTTTGTGCCAAAGAAAATTTAGATAGTCCAACTCCAATTCTAGATAGGAAGTTTTGATGCCAATGAAGCCACTCTACAAAATAGTTATTCTACTCTAGATGAGATGGATAACGAGGAGATGACTCTTGACACTCATTTATGAATTATACTTCCTAGAATGTTTGAGATCTAATAGACCTCCCATAGAAGTAATTTGATCGAGATGCTCGACTTCAATTTTTAGGTTTAGACATTCTCTATTTACAAGAGGTTAAAGTTTTTAGTTTTTTTTCTATTTGTAGCTTGCCATGTTATTTGTCCTTCCAGTCATTTCTTGCATAGTAACCATGAAGTAGGTCAAGGTGGTGCTGCCACCTTTCTCTCTCATATGTGGCATTGAGACTTAGTTGACCAAGAATGTGACCTTACCAACTATGCATTGTGGGCTCTTTTCATCATTAATAATCATTCCTTTGGAGTTATTAATCTCTATGCTTCAAATGATGTTGAGAGATCTACCCTTTGGAGATGGATTGTTAATTCAATGCCTGTCACCACTTGGGTTTTGTGTGGGAATTTTAATATGATTGAAATGACATATGATAAATGTGGGGCCTTGCCTATGCACTGGATAATTGGTGAAAAAGAGGCCTAGTTCTTCATGCATAATAAATTGGGTCTTTTTGATCCCAATATTGGTCGCTGCTAAGATTATACAACATGGTACACCTAGATCAATCTGAGAGTTGACCCTAACAGGATACTCAAGCATCTATATCAATCCATGATGTCAACTTAATCTTTTTTCCTTTTCTAGCTGCTACTCATTTCTAGTGGAGCCTTTGTCAAATGTTGTACTTTTAGACCACTTTCCAATACAATTTTGTATTGAGTGGCAAGTTGCTAAACATAAGATCATAAAGACACAAATTTTCCTTAACATGTCACTTCTTCATCATAAACCCACATCAACCCATATTCAATGTGTTTGGAATTTAGAACCACGTTCCATGCATGGGATTGACTAGATAACTTGGTGGAATGATGCCACAACTAGTACTTCCTTCCTTGTCCACATCTATGGGCATTAGTTGACCTATTTTTGTTGTCCCTCTTACGAGGCTATCACCTCTGATCTCTACCAAGCTACCATCACTTTAGAAGCATAGGCATTTGATTCTACTACCTAGTTCGTGTGGCTCAACTCTGATACTAGAAACAAGTTGCAGATGCTCACACAGTGTAAGGAGCCCAAATTAGGGCTTGACTTTACTAGATCAAGATTGGAGACAAGGTATCAAAAGTATTTTTTTAGGCCCTGCATGCCTATCAGACTTCTCAATCCATTACTAAAATTAGAGAGGGGAAACAACTCTTGGACAAGCTTCTTGATATTCGTTAGGATTTTGTTCGAAACTATGAGGAAGTTTTTTTACCTAAGAGTATACTCCAACTTGGTTGACTACTTTACAATAGTGAGTCAATGTGGTCACCTACCAAGTTTCCAATTCCCAGTGTATTCTTTGTGACTAGCTTCTCACTATAGAGGATTTGAGGGAGGCTTTTTTCCTATATCTAATGACAAGGCCCCTAGTTTGGATGGGCTTCCTTGTGAATTTTATAAATCCTTTTAAGATACAATAGGAGAAGACCTTTATAAGGTCTATATTAAATATTTTCATTCCAAATCATTGGGAAACATAATTAATAAGGAAAATATTAAGTTCATACCTAAAGTTGGTGATCCTAAAGAAATTTGCAATTTGCATCTGATCACTTTATTGAATGTCTGCTACAAGATCATTGCCAAGACTTTGGCTTTCAACACTATACCTATGTTTCCTTAGCTAGTTTGTCCTAAATAGAAAAGTTTTATTAAGTCAAGGTATATTTTGGATAATATTATTGTGATGTGGTAATGGATGGAATGGGCTCCCCGTTCCCAATAGCCTACTATTTTTTTCAAGATTAATTTTTTCAAGGCTTATGACTGTATTGAATGGCTATTTATCCTCACCATGCTCCAAGTGCTTGCATTTAGGCCTTGTTTCATCCAATATATGTAGATGTTGTTTTTTTATCCTTCATCTTGCATCACTATTCATTGTCAGCAACCTAGGCCTTTTGGGCTTCACCCATCCATCCATCAAGGATGCCCTCTTGCCCCAACTCTTTATGTTCTCTCTACAAAAGGATTTGGTTATCTCCTGGCTCATGTGGCTTCCCAATCCCTTGTCAAGGGGATATTCCTTCCCATTTCTTCCCAATAGTATGTTAATGGTCATTTTGTCGACGATTCTTTCCTTAATCTCATTGAGGAAGAAAATAATGTGAAGTAGGCCCTTCATTGCCTGGATATTTTTTACTAGGCTTCTGGTTTGAGCATTCAATGGAAAAGAGCCAATGTTAGAGACAATTTTTTCTTTGCAAGATAAATTGGTTAGACAATTTTGGATGCAATTGGATTGGGGATGAGGAAGTCTTCTACTTTTTGGGCATTCCCTTTGCCTTTCAAGTCTCCTCTTTCAAGTTGTAGCAAGTGGTTGTTGATATAATTGAAAAGAACCTCAACTACTGGATCACCAAGCCTCTTTGGATGGTAAGTTCCAAATTTGCTCTAAAATCTTGGCCACCACTCATGTCTATTATTGCTCTTGTTGGGTTTCAACTAAGGCTTCCTATCTAAAAATTGAAAATTTACTTGTTGATGGATTTTTATGTTAACACTTAGGATTTTTCCTAGATAATAACAGGACACCAAAGTATGGGAAATCATGTGACTATGGGACTCTTTTGTGAATCACAAGATAACATCTAGGATTTTAGGTGCCGACTCTTCTTAAGATTCTCATTAATTCTTTCAAAAAGTGGGGGGAAAGAAAAAGAAGGAAACTTAAATGAAAAACCTATTCTAAGGCAATGCTCTAGAAGATAGGACTTAAATTGATGCCAAAACGACACAATTTTTTCGTATTTATCTCACAATATTGATCCATGGCTACCAAGAGCTCAAAAGAGCATGATTTTAGACCATTTACCATATCACTCATCGAAACTAAAACAAAGGCATAACATCAACACTGAACTTTCCTACTTGAATACGACTTATCATGCATAGTATTTGCAAACAGGAAACAAGAGAAACATAGCTACAAAAATGAAAAGAGAAAAACACATAGTCATTAACTGCAGAAAGATTGAGTCTTAGATCTACAAATAGAGGCTACATATGCTAGATAATAAATTAGAAGAAGAAAGATTCACTGCAGACAAGAATATAGCATAGTGTGATAGTCTTCCATTCATAGTCAAATGAAAACAAAGACATGAGAGGTCAAAGGGTAAAATCCATCAATAATTTCTTAATTCTTGGAAGCGCACACAAATGCATGAATCTACAACAAATGCCTGTATATATAGCAACCTTGAGTTAGTGAGCTTTAGAGAATCAACTACCCCAACCACCTCAATAAGTTTGGTATTGATTCTGTAGCAATCTACCACCACTGTAGGCCTCATGAGTCACTTCACATCCATGGTGCATTGGGAGGGCAACTGAGGAAATTGAACCCACTTAGATTCACTTAATAAGGCCCAACAAACTTTTTCAAATCATTCTGCACTCAAGATTACAATAACCAGATTGGATGAATCAGAATCGTAACATGGAGAGGTCACTAGAAAATATTGGTTGATTTGAATGTTACTTGGAGGGATACCAAACTCCCATGTGTTCCCTTTTGGATGCACTAGGTCATCCGCGTGAGGCCCAAAGGCCTATTGAATCATCAACCTTATGAAGTGGTGCATCGGGCTCCCTTGTGGCTTAAAAGGTCCTTCATAATGTGTGAACTGTCAAATCACCTTGGGATCAAGATCGATGGCTCCACAGTCCTTTTGATGCATATGATGAGTTCCCTTTTGTGCCTCAGGAGAATGGGACCCATTGGGTGGTGACATGGCTTAGAGAAGCCAATAGAACATCATTTAGGTGAGTCAGGCCTACTTCATTTATGAGCTACACAATGCTACCATGTGGATCCCTTTTGTGTTTCCTTTACAGTCCTTCTTGAATCTAGATGTTGGATCACTTTAGACACAAATCTAATGACCCATAGCCATCTTGATGGCTCACAAAGTCCCCACTTCCATGTGGGAACAAGGTACAAGTCCTTAAGAATATTAGACCTACCTTACCAATGACTAGTGAGGCTATGACACGTGGATCTGTCAGGAACAAGGCTAATTTGTTCACAAGAGACACTACTCTGATGAATGTTGAATGTTGTTATTGATGGCAACAAGGCAAAGGGTTTCTACCAGCATGGCAAAGAGACTTTACTCCAGAAGAATAAATCACTAAGTATGAGTAGTATACATTATACAAAGTAAGTGACAGTGTTTAAGATGGTATGGCTCCATAGTTAAATACATTTGTATGTATTTTAGGTATGTTGTTCATGACTACCTAGTGATCACATGTTCCAATATTCAAGTCCTGACTTCCTCTGGAAGTCATATGGTGAAATATCTAAGTTTAGATGAACAGAGTTAAGCGTAAAATAGTGTAAAGCATCTGCATATTTTTGTCTGCATTCCTCTACTATTGAGTATTTTGATTTGTGGTTCTGAGGCTACAAATATACTTAGTATGATTACCTAAATCCAGTGTTATAGCTTTTGAAGTTTCTTTGATCACAGTCTACAAGTTGTGTATCAGCTTCCAGTTTGACAATATTTCACTGTGATAGAGCAATAGTTCCAAGATTCGCATTTTTCTATAAAGGACAATTATGTCCTGTGGTTCTGAAGGTATGTTAAGAGGTTAATGATAAATGTTGGATATGATTTTTAGAGTCTCATATGATCTGCAGTGGAAGTTATGATGTGACAGTTAAATTTGTCAAGTGTGTACTTAATTAATAAGCTGACAGGTGAGTTAGATCTATATACGGTGAGGATATAATGTTTGAAGAATTAATCCAAGTGGTTGAATGATTGATGCCGACTCATATAAATACTATTGTATGTTTATTTGGGTTCACATTGCTTCTTGTGCACAAGATCAAGCTGACAAGGTATACCATTTGTATACATGTTTCATGTTTGGCTTGCTGACCTAATTGTGAGATAAATTTGTTGCAGATATATATACTCGATGGATTTCAGTGTTGGAGTAGTTTTAGAGAGTGGGGATTAAATGCAAATTCCATGATTGTATGACCTAAGGCAGTTATGTGATTAGTAAAAGGATAGTAAAAGTAGAAGGATAAAAATATATGTGAAAAAGAGCAGAAGAGCAGGGCAGAGAATATGAAGTCCTTTGAATATGTATACTAAGCAAATTGGTACTGCACTACATCATTTTGTTGATGCACCTATAGCAGTCATCTCTTCCCAGTGAGCTAATCCTTCTTCTATCTTCTCTTCTATTTGGCAGTGAGCCTATTGCAGTGAGCACTTCTTTGGACAATGACTCCTAGGGAAGTGAGTCCTAAGGCAGTGATCCTTTATGTAATTTGATATTTCTATCATAATATATTGTGAGCTAACACACACCGTGTTTTTTGCCTTTTTGGATTTTCCACGTAAAATTCCTGGTGTCTATGTGTTATGAATTTGTGGCTACTCTTCTTGTGTTTACTCTGCTTTCATGTTATTGAATTTGGTAAATGGATTAATAAATGTGAGAATGAAATTTTTTTTAGAATATTGATTCACCCCCCTCTTAATATTCTTTGTATTCAACAATTAGTATCAGAGCTTGATTCCTTGGAAGAAGTTTAAAAGCTTAAGGAAGATCTAGGAGAGAGTAATCATGGCAGCCAGAAGGTATCTTACTCCAGGAAGTGTCACAATTGATCAAGAATTAAAAACAACCCTTGAAGATCTTGATAAGTATGAAGTTGATATCTAGGATTTGAAGGAGAATGCCAGAGAAGTAGATGAATGCATCTTGAAGCTAAGAGAGCAAGTTAATAGATCAAAAGAAAAGAATAGAGAGCTAAGTGAACAATTGATTGAAGGAAATGAAAACATAAATAATTTATCAAGGTTGGTTGAAGAGAGAAAAAGCTTAGGAACATTGAATCAATTATTGAAAGATAAGTCTAAGGAATGTGAAAAATTGGGAAAAGATGTGTTACTTCCAAAATATGATATGGAAGCAACCAATAGCTATAAAGAAAAAATTAAAATAAAGTTTGCAAAGCTTGAGGAGTTGATTGAAAGTTAGAAGAGTTAAAATGACAAGAAAGGCTTGGGATTTGAAAAAGGAGAAAGTTCTAAATCAAGTCAAAAAAACATTGAGATGAAGAAAAACAAAGGCAACCAGTTCCAGAATCAAAGAAGAAGACCTAGAAGACCTCAGGTCTAGCAATCAAATGCTCAAAGGTACCCATCTTTCAATGGTTATTGTTTTAATTACAATAAGTTTGGTCACAAGGCTACTCAATGTAGGAGTGGAAAGAATCAAAATGTTCCATCATTCTCTAGTCAATGTTTCAATTGCAAGAAAATTGGTCATAAATTAAGTGAATGCAGAAGTCTGGTAAGGAATGGTTTTAATAATGCAAGGAATACTCAATACTTCAATGGAAAGTGCTTTGCGTGCAATAAATTCAGACATATGGATAACCAATGTAGATCAAGAATGAATTCAATCAATAGAAGGAATCAGGGACAGAAGAATGTGGTATGCTACAATTACAATAAGTTTGGACATGTTGCAAAATTTTGTAGAAGCAAGAATGAGAAAAGAGACTATCTTACAGAGAAGAGGAAAACAAAGTAGAGAGAAGATAAAGGTAAAAATAAGGTTGATACAGTGGAAATCAAGAAGGAAATAAGCAAGGTCTGGATTAAGAAGGATGTTAAAGAGGTTAGGGATGGATCTGCACTAACCTCTAGTGCAAATACTTCCTTTAGGAAGTAAATTGGGAGCTCTGGCTCAGGAGGAGCTATATTGAAAATCTAAACCCCCTAGCCAGATAATCAGTGCTGGGATCTGACATGAAGATATGATGAAAAGCTTCATATGACAGATCTTTTGAAAGTAATTCCAAAAGAAAAGGTTCAAGTGCAGAGCATTGTGAAGCAATCCTAATTGACTGTGTTCCACAGTGAAGAGTTTTGACAGCTTTTTGAAAGACTACATTTATGGCAATTAGGTTAAGGCAATCAAAGGTTAAGAGGCTCAGATTCAAAAATTTAATCACATTACACTCAAACTTTCAAGTGCCTAAGGAGAACTAAAACAAAATTCCAAGCAACTATAGCAAGCCAAATCGATCTCAGGCAAAACCCTAATTCGACAAAAGAGGTATTTTCAGTTAGAAACCCTACTATGAATTTATTTGAGTCTTCACAGAAATGGCAACACCAAAAGTGATTGATATAACTAAGAGAGCTCAACAAAAATTCAAGAAACATCCATTCAAATCGACAGAGGTCGATCCAAATGGTGCATTTTCAAAAATTCCATCTGGTGTTATGCATGCGGAAGACATTAGGGCTTATATTCATGTTGCCCTAGAAGAACATGGAGATAGTCAACTCACGAATTTATATCTAAAACATTTGAGTGATGATCAATTTGAGTTGAAAAGAGAATATAAGGCTTTGGAAGAGAGCAAACTCATTTAGTATATAGATTTTCTAGTTTTTGGAGAAGATGAATGGGTTCGATATGTCTTAAGTCGAGTTCATGATGAGTTCATGTGGCTTAATTCCACATTCAAGATTACCAACTTTAGAAGCAATAAGGGCAGTCACAGGATTAAACCCTATTGGTACAATGCCTGCATTGAAGGAAGTAAAAAATGATACAGTGATGAAAGCCACCAAAGCAAAATTTGATAAAAGGGCATTGGGAATCAGTGACATTGAAGATCATGCAGTTAGATTTGCATCCATGGTGATCAGCTAGGTCTACTTCACAAACTGGGAGAACTCTGTCTCTAGTATTACCATATACACTGCATATCAAATGGTTAAGGAAAATGCAGAGTATGACCTGTGTGAACTACTTCAATAATAATTAATGGAGAACTTGAAGAAAACAAAGGAAAGCAAATACCCTTTCAAATTTGGTACATTGATTTTGTGCTTATTTTTCTACTTTATGCAAGAGTTACTAGGCATGAAAAATCTATTTTGGACTAGAGACAAACCTGTTGCAGTATAGATTAGAAACCAGTTGAGTAACATAGGAAACATAGATGCACAAAACTCTGCCTTATGGGGTTACTGTTGGCAAGAGACACTGTGTGGCTTCATGATTGTTGTCATTGATGGCAACAAAGTCTATCCCACACATCCACAGAGTTTAGTATGCCTATACTGGAAGTCAGATTGAAGAAGTTCTGGTCTGGTGAACAAGAACAGAGCATGCAGCAAGGTCTGACAATCAGGTCCGGATCTCTCAGAGGGTGTAACTTAGCAAAGAGTAGACTTGGGCAAGTTAAGAGGAGTATCATGTCTACTATATTCTAGAGATTAAGCCTCTCGTGATAAATGAGTGAAAAGATATGAGCATCTAAGTGTTGGGTTCCTGACAGGTAGAGTAGACTGAGGAAGAACTGACCGACAGAGCATCAGACTTTTATCCGGATGAGAAATTGATGGGGATCAAGCTATTTGAGGGATCATACATGGTTGGAAGACATGATTGATGACTTCTATGTCTATGTTTTTGATACACATCACATTTTAAGCATGGATTCAACTGACAGATTAGTGTTTAGTAAATATCTTGAGTATTCCGGTTACCGACTAGAAAGATGTTGAAATCCTTGATGTGGATATATATACCAAATTGATTTCAATATGAAGGTGTGTGTGCTGATATAGTGTGCGAGGAAAGGCAGAGAGCAGTGTGGAAGCAGCAATACAAGTTTGGTATGTGACAGAATAGCAGCACTAAAATAGAGGAAGAATGAAGTGCATTAGATCAGTATATTGAGCCTAACCACAACTGAACCTCAACATATGTGGATGCCTCTCTTCAGTTCAAACATTTGGTTACCTTCTATAAACCTTGTAGACAGTGAGCCTCTTGTAGGCAGTGTGCCTCTTGTGAGCAGTGTGCTCGGGCAATGAGCCCTAATTGGCAAGTGTCATTTTGTACTTCTTATTCTTTTAATAGAGAATACAATCTTGGGTTAGTCACCCCGTGGTTTTTCCCTTAACAGGGTTTTCCACGTAAAAATCATTGTGTTATGTGTGTTGATTATATTTCTGCTCTCATGGTTTTGTATGCTTATATGTTTTGATGCTGCACTAATTGTTAAAGAAGAAAAGAAAGTTAAATATTTGAGATAACTTATTCATCCCCCCTCTTAGTTATCTACCTTGTTTCCAACAGTTGGTATTAGAGCTAAGTTCCTCCAAACAAGATCCTAACAACTTGAGGAAGATCTAGGAATCTCAATGGATATGTATGGTATGGAGGAACAACTTCAGTCTGCCCTAGATGATCTTGAGCAATCTCACTTTGAAGTTAATAACTTGAGAGAAAGACTCAAACAAGCTGATGATTTCATAAATGAGCTAAAAGAAAAATTGAGTATCTTTGTGAAAAAGAGAAAGGAACTTCTTCAACAATTAGCAAGTCAAAGTGAAGCCAATGATACTAATGAAGATCTGAATCATAAAAACAAGCTATGTGAGAAGCTATCAAAAGAGGTCATTATGGTAAGGCATGAAATGGAATCAGGGGTTATGAGATTTACCCAAGAAATTGAAGAGAAAAAAAAATGAAGATAATCTAAAACGATCTCTCAAGGAGAAGTTAGAGGACTACCACAAAATGGATAGAATAATCAAGCATCTGGAATCTGATCTTGAAGAAGCTAGAGATAATGAAGAACAACTTGAGAATCAGATAGACACTCTTAAACAAGATCTTCAAACATAAAATAAATACAAAGAAAAATTCAAGATAAGCTCAGCTCAACTTGAAGTTCTTCTTGAAAGCCAAAAGAGAGTAGATGACAAGTGTGGTTTGGGTTATGACAAAGGTGAAACTTCCTTTCCGGTGAAAAGAACTCTGGATTAGGAAATCAAAGAAATAGGCCTAGAAGACCTCCAGTAAGACAACTAAATGCTCAAAGATATCCATCCTTCAATGGATACTGCTACAATTGCAACAACTTTGGTCATAAAGCAACTCAGTGCAGAAGAAGAATGAATCAGACTAATTCATCCTTCTCTGGACAATGTTTCAACTGCAAAAGGTATGGTCACAAATCTCATGAATGCAAAAATATGCAAATAAACAATTCATTCAATGGAAGATGCTTTGCATGCAATAGAATGGGACATATGGATAATTAATGCAGATCAAGAGGATATCAGTCAAATATGCAAAGAAATGTTGTTTTCTACAATTGCAATAGATCCGGTCATATTGCCAAATTCTACAGAAGTAAGAATTAGGATAAAAAGGGTCCGATACATCATAATCAAAATCAAGATAAAGGAAAAGGCAAAGTGAATGTGGATGAAGTTCAAAGGGAGATGAACAAGATTTGGATGAAGAAGAGTACAAAAAATGTTGGAGATGGATCCACACCAGAATCTGGTGTTGATATTCCTTCTGGAAACTAAACAGATGAGCTCTGGCTTAGGGAGAGTCACAAAGGAAAATGAATTCCCCCGTCCAGTCAATTGTGCCTAAATTTGGCACATGAAATGTTGCAAATTAAATGGTTCTCAGAGAAATATCCAAATAACCCTCAATAAAAATATGAAAGATTCGCAAGGAGTTTTGAAGAGTTTAATTAGCCAAGATTGATTTGGTTTGACAGCCATCTGGTAAAAGCAAGATTTTCACAGTTAGATCCGGTATGATTCAAAATTAAAAATATCTTGATCTGTGGATAAATGACATGATTGGAGGAAAGGAGATACATTGTTAATTATCACCAAAAATAATTCTAAGTACATCTCAGTGATTTGGAAAGATCTCTCTCAGAACAAGGAAGAACAAGGAAACCAGAATAACTTAAGTTATACATTTATTGCATTAGGAAATTAGGGTTTGTGCAGAGATAAAAGGGTTTCTTTATTCATCATTTGCACATTTGCATTCGAGAAGAAGAAAGGAAGAGATCTACATGAAGATTGTTTCAACCTTCTCAAAGATCAACAACATAATCTGATTCAACCAGCGATCTTTTCAGCTCATTTTATGAACCCTAGAAGCGTAAAAAGGTATTTTCATTTTTGAATATCTCTCTCTGAATCTTTTGCAAAGATGGCTACTCCAAATGTTGTTAAGATCACTGATAGGCCGCGCCCAAAGTTCAAGAAACACCCCTACAAATCCCTAGAAGTTGATCTCTTAGGTGCCTTCTCTAGCATTTCGCATGGGGTTCTGCACATAGAAGATGTTAGGGTGTACATACATGCCAATATTGAGGAATTTGGGGAATCTAACCTGATGGATATCTATCATAAACAATTAATAGATGAAACGTTTGAACTTAAACCTCAATACAAGGACCTCCGGGATAAGCATTTTGGACATTGCATCCACTTTCCCTATTTTGCAGAAGATGAATGGGTCTGGTATGTTCTTAGCAGAATGCATGACAACTTCATGTGGTTGATGAAGCCCTTCAAGATAACAAAAGATGCCATTAGGGTAGTAACCAGATTGCACTCATCCGGTGGGTTGCCTGCACTAAAATCTGTTAAGAACCAGATAGTAAGTGAAGCTATCGGATCAAAGTTTGACAAAAGAGCAATGACAATAGAAGATATCATAGATCTGGATATCAAATTTGCCTCTATGATAATTGGTTATAAAATCTATCACTCCAACAGGGAGAATTCATTGTCCGGAACTGCAATTTATACAGCATATTAGATGTAAGGGAAAATGTTGATTATGACCTATGTGATCTTCTTCTAAACCAACTGCTAGAAGACTTTCAAAAGATCAAGAAGGATAAGAAGAACTCATTCAAGTATGGTGGCTTAATACTATGTCTATTCTTCTACTATATGAATGAGTTATTCGGATCAAGTGGTTGGGTATGGCAAAATGACAGACTGGTTTCCATACAAATTAGAGATTATATGTATGGGCTTGGTGATGCCAAGGCTCAAAGTACAACACTTTGGTGATATTTTAAGAACTTCCAAGGTATGATGCAGGCTAGAGAAAGAATTCCTCAAACAATAGTTGAAAAGTATAAGGATACAGTATGCTTCATGGTAGACATTGATCAATGCCTAATGGAGGTAGTTGATCCCAAAATAGTTTGGATTATGCCAATGGGCTATGAGGTAGATGAGAAAATCCTAGAGCTGCATGTCCAACACTTGCTGAGTCATCCTAAGGACCCTGAGGCAGAAAGGTTTGGAACCTATCAAGAATTAAGTGTAAAGATACATGTTGAACTGAGACAACCAGAGATGAAAAGAAAAGTGAGAAGGGAAGTAGAGGAAATTGCCAAGAAATGTGGCATATCAAAGGAGGCAGTTGATGCAAATAGAGAGAAAATAGAAAGACCTAAGAAAGAAAAACAAGAAGCAGAAAAAGAAAGTGTTCGGGTGCAAGCCTCCTCCAGGACTAGATCCTCCAAGAGCTCTGCACCTACCACCTCTAAGAGCTCAAGAGCCTCCAAACCAGAAGCCAAGTCATCTGGAAAGGGAGAAAAGAGAACAAAAACCAAGGCCACAAGGTCCTACTTAAGCCAAAAGGATGATGAAGAAACAAAGATTGATGAGGAAGTTAAGAAAATAAAGAAGAAAAAGAAAACATCTGTGGAATCCTCTGCCGACAAAAACAAAGAAGAGGTAGAAGAATTTGTTGAAAGGCATACTCTTTCTATTGATGATATCATCAAGGCAATCATTGTGGATGGGAACCTACAACCAGTCACAGAATTTTATGATGATTACAGTGACATTGACAAAAGAATTTTCGAGGAAGCTACAGTCAAGTACCTAAACATTTATAATAAAGCATTCATTGAAATCATTTCTCTAATTCCCAAAAGTCTAGAGAAAGCATTTGAAATTAGAAAAGAGAATGCCAAGGAAAAGGATTTAGAGATCTGGGAACAGATTGCAATTCAACTCTATCCTTCCATTACTCCAAAACAAATGACCATGATCTTTAAGGACTACAAGGATGAGTTCCGGAGCAAAGAAAGAATGAACAAACTGATGCTTGGAGAGACTAATTAGGTGGCAAAAGAAACAAAAGACATCCTCTGGAATGCCTTCAAGAGATTCAATCTTCCTGTTATAGAGGAAATAGATGAAGAACCTTCTACCATGGATGTTGACATATTAGATACATCAAAAGAAGAATCTACTGAGAAAAATGCAAAAGAGCCAAAAGAGTTAGATGAGGAGAAGTCTAAGGACTTGGATTCCTCTATTCTGGAAGAGGAAATCCATAAAGAATTCAACATCTCTCTTCCAGATCCTACTGTAGACATTCCAGACTCAGGAGCTGAAGGAGAAGGAAGAAAAGAAGAAAAAGTGAGTCAAGAAGAAGAGGTAAAGGGAAGAGAAGAAGAGAAAACAGAGAAGATCTCTGATGACAACTCAAAGATTCTAAAAGAAAAGACTCAGTCTTTGGGAAGAGACATTGTAGAGGTAGTAAAGAAATTCTTGAACAAAGAGATGATGGAGTTAGATGAATCGAAACTTTTTCAAGGACCACTCAATTTTGATTCCCTCTCTTCGGTCCAGACAATGAAGATAGCATCTTTTGCCCAAGCTAAAGAAAAAGAGAAGCTTCTGAAGTCTCACATGGAAGACTGTGAGATGATAGAGATTACATCCGGGATACTAGAGAAGATCATGCCATCCTTCCAAAAGGATTCTTTGGCCTCTCCATCTGGTAACTTGAAATCTTTGGTTAACTTTGTTAGCACCCATTTTGATTCTTTAGAGAAATCGACAGAAGAGAAAGTCTGGAAATATTTTTTGGGAAAGAGATTCACTGAAGTGCAGGGACTCATAACTAATGAGAAGACCCTAGATATTGGTATAAAGAGCCTAGAAAATGCTCATAAAGATGGTGGAGAAATGTATAAATTTTGTCTATCCTGGTCTAAAGTGACAGAGGATATTGAAAAGAAGGTAAAAGAACAAGAAGATAAACTGTCAAGTTTATCTCAGAATTTTGATCCCCTCATCACATCTATAATGAATCAAGAATGCCAGGCTATTGCCATTATAAATGAAATAAAGAGGCTTGAAAAGGAGAGGAAGAATATAATAAGCAGGATGAGTGAACTTAGAGGGATAATTATCCCTAAGTTAGAGGCCATGCATGAGGCCTTAACTGATGCTCAAACCACAGCCCGGACCAGTGATCAGGCAGACTTAAGAAGGGGAGAAGCCTTTGCATTTTTGTTGAGTGGCCACATTTCAATTTTGGATGGGATGAAGCAGAGTTGGGCAACAAAATTTGTACAGTTGAAGACCACCTTTGCGGATATACTTAAGTATATGTAAGTATAACATGTATATATACTTATGCGGCTATGTATAGGCTAATTTTTGCAAATTTTAGTGTGCGGATTCCACCCTTTGCCATTGATGTCAAAGGGGGAGTGAGGAGTAGTGAAAAATGTGGAATCCAGCTAAGGGGGAGCTTCGGTAAAAGTGTACATAAGATAGAGCATCAGCCAAGGGGGAGTTTGTTACGACACTTAGTCATTTTTCACTAAGTGTTGCCATCAATGCCAAAGGGGGAGATTGTTGGCAAGAGACACTGTGTGGTTTCATGATTGTTGTCATTGATGGCAACAAAATCTATCTCACACATCCACAGAGCTTAGTATGCCTATACCGAAAGTTAGATTGAAGAAGTTCTAGTCTGGTGAACAAGAACAAAGCATGCAACAAGGCCCGACAATCAGGTCTAGATCTCTCAGATGGTGTAACTCAGCAAAGTGTGGACTTGGGCAAGTTAAGAGGAGTATCATGTATACTATATTCTAGAGATTGAGCCTCCGGTGATGAATGAGTGAAAATATATGAGCATCTAAGTGTTGGGTTCCTGACAGGCAGAGTAGACTGAGGAAGAACTGACTAACAGAGCATCAGACTTTTATCTGGATGAGAAATTGATGGTGATCAAGCTATTTGAGGGATCATACATGGTTGGCTGACATGATTGATGACTTCTATGTCTATGTTTTTGATACGCATCACATTTTAAGCATGGATTCAACCGACAGATCAATGTTTAGTAAATATCTTGAGTATTCCAGTTGCCGACTAGAAAGATGTTGAAATCCTTGATGTAGATATATATACCAGATTGATTTTGGTATAAAGGTGTGTGTGTTGATATAGTGTGTGAGGAAAGGTAGAGAGCAGTGTGGAAGCAGCAATACAAGTTTGGTATGTAACAAAATAACAACACTAAAATAGAGGAAGAATGAAGTGCATTAGATCAATATATTGAGCCTAACCAGAACTGAACCTCAACATATGTGGATGCCTCTCTTTAGTTTAAACATCTGGTTACCTTCTATAAACCTTGTAGACAATGAGTCTCTTGTAGGCAGTGTGCCTCTTGTGAGCAGTGTGCTCAGGCAGTGAGCCCTAATTGGCAAGTGCCATTTTGTACTTCTTATTCTTTTAACAGAGAATACAATCTTGGGTTAGTCACCCCGTGGTTTTTCCCTTAACAGGGTTTTCCACATAAAAATCATTGTATTATGTGTGTTGATTTTATTTCTGCTCTCATGGTTATGTATGCTTATATGTTTTGATGTTGCACTAATTGTTAAAGAAGAAAAGAAAGTTAAATATTTAAGATAACTGATTCACCGCCCTCTCAGTTATCTACCTTGTTTCCAACAGTTACTACAAACATTTCCAAAAACTAATGCAATCTAGAGAAAGGATCCCTAAGATGATTGTGAAGAAATACAAAGATGGTTATGCTTGATTGTAAATAAGGATCAATGTATGATGGAGGCTATGGAGCAAAGAATTGTCTAGATCTTACCAACGGGGTATGAAGTTGATGAAAAAATACTAGACAACTATGGATAACATATGCTAAGTAAACCCAAGGATCCTAGAGAAGAAAGATTTGGGACATATGAGGAGTTGTCTACAAAAATCCATGTTGAAGTGAGAAAACCTAAAATTTCAAAGAAGGCCCAGAAGATAGCAGAAGATTATGCCCTGAAAAAGGGTTTTACCAAAGAACAAGTCAGTGAAATAAGAGAAAAGGCACAAGAAGAAAGAGAAACTAAAGAAAAAGAGAAGGAACAAGAAAAGGAATCTAATAAAGCTCCAGAAGTTCAAGAGGTACAACAAGAGGCACCTGTTACACCAAAGAGAAGAACAAGAGGTGCAAGTTCCTCTAGAACAACATCTAAATCCTCCGGTATTCCCTCTTCAACAACTGCAAAAGTATAAATAGGCAAAAGGAAGAAGACCAAAGGTCAGAGAGTGTATATCAGTGTTGGTACATTTGATGATGAGGAAACTGAGACTGTGAATAAGTGAAGAAGATGAAGGCACATCAAGACAAACCCTATGGTGTCAGAAAAGGGAAGACATCCGGTAAGGATATAGAGAGAAAGAAGGCTAAGACTGAAGCACCTGTAGAAGACTAGACTACAATGAATCTGGAGGAAGTATTGAAGGCCATTATAGTTGATGGAAATCTGAAACCTATTGTCCAACTATATGATGACTTTAACAATGCAAATAAAAAGGTCATTGAGGTTGCCATCATCCAATACTTGAATATATACAATAAAGCTCTCATTAAAATATTTATTGATCTCCTAGACAGCTTGGGAAGTATAATGTCTACTAGGAAAGAAACTTCTATGGCTAAGGACATTGAGCTCAGAGAGCATACATTGTTTAAGTTATGTCCGGATATCACTCTTGAAGATAAGGAAAAAATCTCCAAAGTTCTTAACAAAGAGTTTAGAACAAAGAAGAGGATGAACCCTCTCATGTCAGACAACATTGAGAAAGTAGCCAAGGAGACTAAGGAGATCACCTTAAAAGTGTTAAAGGAATTTCATCTCCCAACAATATATGACAATGAAGAAACAAATGTTGGAGATGACACAGCTATTCTAGAAGTGAGCCTAGACCAAGGGTTAGAAAAATATGACAAAGAGCCAAAGGAGATAGAAGTCCCTGCTACTGATACAATTGTCAAGAACAAAATTGAAACAAGTCTTCCTCAACAACAAACCAATGACCAAGCACACAAGGAGAAGATTGAGGAATAGAACAAAACTGATGATCAAAAAGTTGAGATGAGCCCTATACCAGAGAAAAATGTTGATGTGAATGAGGCTATGGATCTAGATCCTCCAGAGAAAGATAAAGAAGAAGAAGTCTCTAATATAGCAAGAGACACTACTGATTTTGTCAAGGATTTTTTTGAAAAAGAAAAACAAGTCTTGGATGAATCTATGTTTTTGCAAGATCCAATAAACTTAGACTCAATGTCCCCTATATAGAAATTTAAATTGGTATCAATTGTGCAAGCAAAGGCACATAAAGAAATATTGAAATCACATATAGAGGACAGTGAACTCCTTGGTGCGGCATCCAACATTTTGGAGAAGCTGATGCCATCATATCAAAAGGATACATCAATGTCGTCAACAAATCAACTAAGGGACTCATAAAATCAATAAGTGTATACTTTGAATGTTTTGAAAAATCTGTAGAAATGAAAGTAAGAAAAGAGTTTGAGGAGAAGAAGTTAACTGAGTTGAAGACCATGTTGATCAATGATAAAACGTTATTAGATGATGGAATAAAAGGTATATAGAGTACTATTAAAGAGGCTTATGATTTGTAAAAATTTTGTTTATCATGGCTGAAAGCCACAAAGGAGTTAGAAGAAAAGATCAAAGATATGAAACTGCAGCTGACAAATATTTCTAAGTCATTTGATCTGACAGTTGAGTCAGTAAGCAGCAATGAGATACAGGTTATCAATTTTTATAATGACTTAAGTAATCTAATGAATAAGAGGGATCAAATGAAAAATAGAACGTGTAGTTGAGAGGACTAATAAGTCCTAAGCTAGACTCAATGTCAAATCTTGTTGTAGAAGCAATGTAGGTAAGTGCACTAGTTGACACACCCTATGATATACAAAAGGCAAAAAAATTGATCTTCCTAATAAATGGCCATATTCAAATTTTGGAAAATGCAAAGAAGAGTTGGGAAGGAGAGCTAACTCAAATCAAGAACATCTTCAACGACATCCTACAACCTCCAACAAATTAAGTTGAAGATTGCACCTGTACGGAGTATGACACTTTTTGTAGTTTTGACACAATTTTGACTCCTGTACATACACCTTTGCCATTGATGTCAAAGGGGGAGAAGAAAACCAGTGAAAAATGGGCAAAAACCTAAGGGGGAGAAGAAAAATAGAGTGTATATAGTAAGGGAGAACATATAAGTATTTTTCACTAAGTGTTGTCATCAATGCCAAAGGGGGAGATTGTTGGCAATAGACATTGCTCTAATGAATGTTGAATGTTGTCATTGATGGCAACAAGGCAAAGGGTTTCTACCGACATTGCAAAGAGACTTTATTCTAGAAGAATAAATGACTAAGTATGAGTAGTATACATTATACAAAGTAAGTGACAGTGTTTGAGATGGTATGCCTCCACAGTTAAGGACATTTGTATGTAGTTCAGGTATGTTGTTCATAGCTACCTAGTGATCACATGTTCTAGTATTCAAGTCTTGACTTCCTCCGAAAGTCATATGGTGAAATATCAAAGTTTGGATGAATAGAGTTAAGCCTGAAACAATGTAAAGCATCTGAGTATTTTGGTTCACATTCCTCCGCTGTTGAGTATTCTGATTTGTAGTTCTGAGGCTACAAAGATAATTAGTATGACTACCTAAATCTAGGGTTATAGCTTCTGAAGTTTCTTTGATCACTGTCTACAAGTTGTTCTATATCGACATCCAGTTTGACAGTATTTCACTGTGACATAGCAACAGTTCCAAGATTTGCATTTTTCTATAAAGGACTATTATGTTTTGCGGTTCTGAGTATGTTAAGAGGTCAATGATGAAAGTTGGATATGATTTTCAGAGTCTCATATGGTCCGCAGTGGAAGTTATGATGTGATAGTTGAATTGGTCAAGTGTGTACTTAAGGAATAAGTCGATAGGCGAGTTATATCTATATGCGGTGAGAATATATTGTTTGAATAATTAATCCAAGTGGTTGAATGATTGATGCCGGATCATATGAAGACTATTATATGTTTATTTGGATTCGCATTGTTGTTTGTGCACAAGATCAAGCTGACAAGGTATAACATTTGTATACACGTTTCATGTTTGGCTTGCCGACCTAATTGTGAGATAAATCTTGTTGCGGATATATATACTTGATGGATTTTGGTGTTGGAGTAGTTTTAGAGAGTGGGGACTAAATGCAAATTCCATGATTGTGTGACCTAAGGTAGTTCTGTTATTAGCAAAAGGACAGTAAAAGCAGAAGGACAAAAATATATGTGAAAAAGAGAAGAAGAGCAAGGCAGATAATATGAAGTCCTTTGAATCTGTATACTGAGCAAATCGGTACTGCACTACAACATTTTGTAGATACACCTGTAGCAGTCATCTCTTGGTAGTGAGCAAATCCTTCTTCTATCTTCTCTTCTATTTGGTAGTGAGCCTATTGCAGTGAACACTTCTTTGGATAGTGAGTCCTTGGGCAGTGAGCCTTTATGTAACTTGATATTGCTATCATAATATATTATGAGCTAACACTCACTGTGGTTTTTCCCTTTTTGGGTTTTCCACGTAAAAATCCTGGTTCTACGTGTTATGAATTTGTGGCTTCTCTTCTTGTGTTTACTCTACTTTCATGTTATTGAATTTGGTAAATGGATTAATAAATGTGTGAATGAAAAGTTTTTTAGAATACTAATTCACCCCCCCTCTCAGTATTATTTGTATTCAATATAATTGCCTTCTTGTTTTTATTTGGCTCACAAGAATAGGCCTTGCCACAAATAATGTGGCGGGAAACCACAAATGACACATCACTTACTTGTATCAGTACTAAGGCTCTCCTTATCATGCATGGTGATGCCACATGTAACATCATACCATTTTAAATCAATAGCTTTTGTAGCCCCTTCTTTTGATGAATCTTTAGTAACTTGGCCTTGCCACAACAATAATACAATGCCACATGGCACAACGACGCAACCCAGAGACTATGTTAGAATTCACACAATATCAGAGGAATGAGAAGCCTTCATGTGGTTATCCCTAACATAAATTTGATATCCCATCATAGATTTGAAAGATATGACTATGCAATACAAACTTAGAAGCTGATGCCACCCGATCCAGATTCAAAGGTCAATGCCACCCGAATTCCTTTGAATTAGAAAATAAAAAATGTAGAGTGAAAGCTCTACATTACTTAGATACTTTCTCTACCTGCTTCTAGTGAAGGGCACCAAGGATTCTATCATGTTGCTTGGGGATTTTGTTTCCTTATAAAGCTAGTGGTTTAGGCTTGCTTTCTATAAAGAAATAAGGTATTGCCTGTTGACCCCTTTGACATTGGTTTTGGCATTGATGTCAAGTGTTTACCTTGGCATACATAGGTATACACAAAAGTGGCATATTTTGAATTGCTCTTGTTACTTTGGCACTTTAATGCAGGATATGAGACAGTTTGGTTTGATTGACTTTGCATAAGCATTGACAATTCATTAAGGCAACAATATTTGATATGCATATGAGTTTTGTTTCTGCACTTGATACATTTGGGATTTATACCATACATTGGTTTTTGGCATTGGTTGGTTTTGGTCTGTGCTCATTACTTGGTTATTTGCATTAGACGTCATGATGTTTATTACATTCATGAAAAAAAAGATTGTGATATTAAAGATCGACACAATGATATACTGTATTGGTTTTACAAAGTGAAAAAGGCATAATGAATATGGTTAGATATCATTTTCCCTAAATAATTATCATCTTGCAAAATACAAGATATTGTTTGAAGGTTGAGTTAGGGCTCGATGAAGCTTGGAGAGATATGTGGTATGGCAGCTAGTTATTGTAGAAGGTGGTTTCAAGGTCTTCCTAGCAGTTGGTTTTCAAAGCTGACAAGGCTATGTCAACTTCACTCTTGCAAGATGAAAAGCTTCCTAAGTGGTAACATTGTTCTACAAAACCCTAGTCTAGTTTTTGTGTTGGTTCAAACATGAAATACATATGCATACATGACAATAAAGTTTTTGTTTCATCAAATCGCATACGTGTCTATTGTATGCAATGTTGACATGGGTTTGTTGTCGTACATATGTCTATGGTATTGGTTTATACATTATTCAATACTAGGGCACGAGGTCTCAAAATGTAGTGCTATTTCTAAAGCATTTGTAAGAGCCATGTATTGTCTTTGGTGTCAACTAGGGCACAACCTTGTCAAAATTACTTTGCTGGTTATAAAGGGTGAACCAAGGTTGTGTGTTGCATTTGGTGCTGCTAGGGCATAGGTTTTTGTCAAATACATTGTTGTCCATAATGACTTGAAAAGGGTTGTTATTGCATTTGTATAGATCTTGTCTTTAGACTGCATACTTGTCTTGTCAGGTTGCATATGCATGATACAAAGAGTTTATATTGTAAAGAGTCTATATTTAATGTACAACAGTAAAAGCATGAAAAATGTTGCACCATGTGGGGTTCTAAAAACAATTATACAAGTTACATGTGGCAGTTTATTCAAAAGGCAATTGATGGAAATAGTTATATTGAGTTGTTATAAAAAGGTGACTCAATCATCTAGTTTTGGTTCGATGGATATGAGAGGTTTATACTCTAATAAGAGTTATCATTCATGAACAGAATACAAAAAGTTGTTTTGTAAAAGTTACATACAAGAACATTGAAAAATAAGTTGATTTGTTTTATGTTTTATAGGTTCCAGTTTCAATGAACCTTTAGAATATAGAATGTATTGATTTTGAGAGTTGTAATGATTTGTAGTGAAACAGAGAAACCCTTTGTCATTTATTTCTTCATGTTTTAAAAGAATGTTGTAAGGTCATGTCAGTGAGACAACAATTGACCTTTTTCCAGTGAGGCTTTGCTAGTGAGGCACAAATTGTAGCTAGTGATGCTTTTCCAGTGAGGCATAAATTGTAGCCAGTGATGCTTTTCCAGTGAGGCATAAATTGTAGCCAGTGAGGCACAAAAGCATCCAGTGAGGCTCTGTAATCAGTGGAAATTTATTAAGCTAGTGAGGCATTTTCCCGAGTGGTTTTTTATCCCTATGAAGGTTTCCACTCATGAAAATACTGTGTTATGGTTCTTTTGTGTTATGCCTCTTTTGAGTTTTTTCATGTGGTTTAAAATTTTGATATTGGTTGTCACATTCTAGTACATTCTTGAAACTGATCTTTCATGATTATAAAGAAGTTATGTGTTTTGAAAAATAATTAAGTTTGAATTTGGTTATTGAAACACATATTCACCCCCCCTCTTAGTGTTTCCCATACTCCAACAAGTGGTATCAGAGCATAGGTTCCTTGTAGAAGTCTAACAGGCTTGTGTAGGTCCTGATAGTGGAGTACCATGGGAAAGTGTAGAAGAAATAGAGAAAAGAAAGATGCCAAGCAAAAGGTTGTACAAAAAACCCCAGTCAAGTCATGTGATGAGTTGTTTCATGAGTCTCTCCTGAATGTTGATACAAAGTGTGATAAAAAGGAAAATTTCATTGTGAATGTAGGTGGACAAGAAGTTGATGAAAGAGATGATGATTTTATTGTTGAGATTGATGACGAAGAAGGAGACCTCTTTGTGTGTGAAGATGACTATGAACAAGAGTATGATGAACATGAGTGTGAGGTTGATATAGAAGGTGAACATTTATGTGCTCTAGATACAATCAAGCAACTCAAAAAAGAGAATAAGAGAATAGAAGACCAACTTCAACAAGAAAAAGATTCCAAAGATAAGGTATGTTTAGATTTTGCAAAAATTTCTTTAGAGCTTGAAGAGGAAAGAAATCAAGTTGTTAACTTAAAGTGTCAAGTTGATGAATTTAACAAACTGATTGTAAGTCTAAAAACTAAAATAGAAGAAGCTAAAAGGGTTGTTGATTTTACAAAATCTGATCTTGAAGTCAAGACTAGTGAATGCCTAAAACTAGAGTTAGAAATAGTCTCCTTGAGAAAGGAATTGGAAAAGGCATCTTCTTAGTTGCACAAGAATCTATAGTTTGACAAGAGTATTGAATGCTTAAATGACTTGATGAGGAAGCAAAATCATCATAAGGATACCACAGACCTAGGATATGAAGAAGGGCATACTTCTAAAGTCAGGAATACACCAAGGAAGAAGATAGATTTGGGTCATCATGCTGCTGCTCCTAAAAATTAGACAGATGAAAAACTTGTTGATGAAGGAAGAAAGACAAGTAACTCCTCAAGATCTCCACCTGTCAAGCAATACCATTCAATAAGGTACAACTACTCTCAGTTTCATGGTTATTTCTATTCTTTTCATCTTTATGGTCATAGAGCTAGAGACTGTAAAACTCATTCAAGAAGTGGTTTTGGATGGAATACGAATAAGAGTTCTTATCGTTTGTCAAATTAGGGCTATAATAGTGTTTGTTACAATTGTAATAATGTTAGTCACCTAGCAGGAAATTGTTGGTTGTATGAAAGACATGATCATGTAAGGAATGTCAATAAAAGGTCTCAAAGAATGCCTAGAAGAAACTATCTTTCCTTTGGTCAAAACTGTAATATTTTATGCTATAGATATCATAAGATTGGACATATTGCATAGTATTGTAGGAGTGATTTAAAGAAATTAGTTAGTCATCCCAAGAAGACAAGCATTCAGAAGGTTTGGAGAAGAAAGAAAAATCAAGAGAAGGTTGAGTCTAAGCTTGTGCATACTACACAAGTGACATCTATAAGTACATAAAAAGGAGCATGAGGATAGGGGGAGGTGCTTATAGTTTTATCAATCAAACCCCATAGACATAGAGATTGTATGTTGATAGGACAATACATAGTAGTATCCTCAGTGCTTGTACTACATTGACTTCATATTGGTTTGTCTATTTTCTTCTTTCGGTTACATTGAAGGAAAGTTGCTTTGTTGCAGTGACAATTTTTTCAATAGTCTAATACAGTTTAAAGTGCAAAAATCTTGATGACCAAGTCATATTCTGCTTGAAACAGTAACTTGTACACCTATTAGATCATTTTGGAGTAGTGACTGAAGGGTTTTGTTGGTTGATGATCATTGCACAGTGTTATTTTTGATGTTCTTGGATCCTTGATACATCCATCACTCATGACAAGTGATAAGTTCATGTTCTTGATGCATCTAAAAGATATATTGAACTGAGAGTTAATATCATTCAATGCATAAATTTAATAACTTGGTTGTTGTATGACAGCAGCAGAGATTTCTTGATTTCATGTTTGTTGAAAGAATATGTTTGACATGGAGTAGTATTATAGTGTTTTTGTAGGTTGCAGACCACCTCTTGCATTACAGACCTCTATTGAAGTATGTGTGGAGTGGTTGATATGTCTGAGCATGGTAGTATATGTTTTTGTCATTGTTGCCTAAAGGAGTATGACCTCTCATTTTTGCATCTTTTGCAAGTGTTAGTATGTAGTGTAGTATACTCAATGGGTTATGAATATGTCTGTGTTACAATGTAGATTCATATGGATTTGCAGTGGATTGATGGCAAACTTGGTAGACTTGTTGTGATGACAGACTTTGCAGTGGACTTGAGTGCATGTTGCAGTCTAAAGTCTTTGCAAATAGTTAGGATAGGGGAGTCTTTGCCATGATTGATTTCATATTGATATTTGGGGTATTTTTTCTACACAATGACAATACTGCTCATGTTCTAGTTGTGAACATCATAACTTATATTCCTGTTGTCTTGAAATAGGAGATGACATCCATTCTAGAGGCTTGTTAAAGTCATTGGATAGAAGAGAAGATCTTAGTCATATGTTGTAATTGCAAGTGTCATGGTAGACTTGATTGCTAAATGTAGTTGAATAAACATGGAACAATAATCTAATGACTTGCAATTTGTTCAATTTATGTATAGAGACTGGCATTTGGGACAGTTCTTGCAAAGTTTGATATGCTTTTAAGATAGTCAGGTCTGTAGTTTTTGTTATGATTCTGACAATCATTCATGGTGATGATAGTTGGTGAAGTGTTCCTTCATAGTTTTGTAGGGTTTTCATTGTTGATGTAGTGATTTTATTGGACTGAGCTAGTGTTAAGTCTGAGATGTTGTTTGCCTTTCTGTTGACAATAGATGCAAGTTTTGGAAGATCTATTTGTACTTCTTTGATAGAAGGTGTATGTTAATGCTATTATGAATCATTATCTATTGCTCTGTTTGACTAGTTTGCAAACCAAAATGTAGTTATTATAGTAATATGCAGTGACAGGATTATGTCATACATTGATATGACAAGTGATGAACAAGTTGTACTCCATGCTTATTGTTTCAGTTTGTGATCTCTTTTGATATTATTGCACCATGGATATACAGTAACAGTTGGCATGGCAGTGATAGGTGTTGTGGCTTGACAATTTTCTACAGTCATTATATCAGTAATTTGATAACAGTGACATTTTTTTCTTAGTCTAACAGTTTGGTGTTTCTTGTGACAGCTTTTTATGAGGAGTATGTACATTGATGTTCTGGTATTTGGTATATGTACAAAGGTTTCATAGTTATTGATTGGTATACATTCCTTTGGTATCTGATTTGATACTTTCAGTTGATATTGTTGATAGTTGTATTCTTGGTATCCTAATGACACTTTGTTGTTGGCAATCTTTCTATTGATCATTTGACAGTTAATGGGGATAGTGGAAACATACTACAGTTGATGTACATTCATAGTGTTCCTCCATGACAAAGTATTATGACAGTCCTATTCTAAAGTTACAATGGTGTTGCTGAGAATGTGTCTTCTGTGGTCTTGATAAGCAACACTATGCCTTCTGATATTTGTCTACAAGATATGTTAGAAAATCCTTTACCTTGCCTTGAAATTTTTGTTTATATAGTGTTATGATAGCTCATTTTTAGTTTGGAATCAGAGGTGCAGTTTAAAATGCAATTGGTTGAATGCAAGGAAGTGATGATTCTACAATGCCATTACCCTAATAAGACCAGTTGGTACATGTTGCTATGATATTTGTCAAAGATGGCATGAGATTCATTAATGTTGTTTCTCAGTAGTTGGAGATAGTTAGGATAGAAAACATGCTCTTTATGCAATTGAAGTTACATCATTTTGTGTCATATAGTGTAGTCATTCATGGACAGTGGATGTAAAACAGTGAACTAAAAGCCTTATACAATTTTGCATGTTCAATCCTTTGCCCCATATGCTCTTATCAAGATCTCTTTTAGTGTTACTTGGTTCTTGATAGGGGGAGCTTCATATAAACATGAGGTTTGGACAGTTGGTTTCTTGATGCTTGGTTATTCTATATAGGTTGTGTTGATCATATCTTTATTTCACAATTTTTCTATCCCCGTTGACCTTTGGTATTTTTGTCAAAAGGGGGAGAAGAGCATTGTTAAAGAGCATTGGTTTTAGCATTGTTGTTACATTCAGAATTCAGTTTGAATTCAATTTTTCATTTGGACACACAGGTTTAGAATTTCATTTGGTTGATTGGTGTTTCTACAGGTGATATTCTTTCAGGTTCTTTGGTAGGTTTGACATCAATGCTAAAGGGGGAGTTTGTTGACCCCTTGACATTGGTTTTGGCATTGATGTCAAGTGTTTACCTTGGCTTACACATTCATACACAGAAGTGGCATATTTTGAGTTGCTCTTGTTACTTTGGCACTTTAATGTAGGATATGAGACAACTTGGTTTGGTTGACTTTGCATGAGCATTGACAATTCATTGAGGCAACAATGTTTGATATGCATATGAGTTTTGTTTCTGCACTTGATACATTTGGGATTTATACCATACATTTGTTTTTGGCATTGATTGGTTTTGGCCTATGCTCATTACTAGTTATTTGCACTGGACATCATGATGTTTATTACATTCATGCAAATAACAATTATGATATTAAAGATCGACACAATGATATGTTGCATTGGTTTTGTAAAGTGAAAAAGGCATAATAAATATGGTTAGATATCATTTTCCCTAAATAATTATCATCTTGCAAAATACAAGATATTGTTTGAAGGCTGAGGTAGGGCTCGATGAAGCTTGGAGAGATAGGTGGTATGGTGGCTGGTTATTGTAGAAGGTGGTTTGAAGGTCTTCCAGGCAGTTGGTTTTTAAAGCTAACAAGGTTATGTCGACTTCACTCCTGCAAGATGAAAAACTTCCTAAGTGGTAACATTGTTCTTCGAAACCCTAGTTTGGTTTTTGTGTTGGTTCAAACGTGAAATACATGTGCATATAGGTCGATAAAGTTTTTGTTTCATCAAATCACATATGTGTCTATTGTATGCAATGTCGACATGGGTTTGTTGTCACACATATGTCTATGGTATTGGTTTATGCATTATTCATTACTAGGGCATGAGGTCTCAAAACGTAGTGTTGTTTCTAAAGCATTTGTAAGAGATATGTATTGTCTTTGGTGTCAACTAGGGTACAACCTTGTCAAAATTACCTTGCTATTTATAAAGGGTGAACCAAGGTTATGTGTTGCATTTGGTGCTACTAGGGCATGGGTTTTTGTCAAATACATTGTTGTCCCTAATGTCTTGAAAAGGGTTGTTATTGCATTTGTATAGACTTTGTATTTAGACTGCATACTTGTCTTGTTAGGTTGCATATGCATGATGCAAAGAGTTTATATTGTAAAAAGTCTATATTTAATCTACAATAGTAAAAGCATGAAAAATGTTGCACCACATGGGGTTCTAAAAATAGTTATATAGGTTACATGTGGTAGTTTATTCAAAAGGCAGTTGATGGAAATAGTTATATTGAGTTGTTATAAAAAGGTGACTCAATCATCTAGTTTTGGTTCGATGGATATGAGAGGCTTATACTCTGATAAGAGTTATCATTCATGAATAGAATACATAAAGTTGTTTTGTAAAAGTTGCATGCAAGAACAGTGAAAAATAAGTTGATATGTTTTATGTTTTATAGGTTCCAGTTTCAATGAACCTTTAGAATATAGCATGTATTGATTCTAAGAGTTGTAATGATTTGCAGTGAAACAAAGAAACCCTCTGTCATTTATTTCTTCATGTTTTACAAGAATGTTGTAAGGTCATGTCAGTGAGACAAAGATTGACCTTTTTCCAGTGAGGCATTTTATGTAGCGAGTGAGGCATAAATTGTAGCCAGTGAGGCACATAAAGTAGCCAGTGAATCTTTGTAATTAGTGGGAATTTATTAAGCTAGCGAGATATTTTATTGAGTGGTTTTTTAATCCCGATGAGGGTTTTCCACTCATGAAAATGTTGTGTTATGGTTCTTTTGTGTTATACCTCTTTTGAGTTTTTTCATGTGGTTTAAAATTTTGATATTGGCTGTCACATTCTACTACATTCTTGAAACTAATCTTTTCATGATTATAAAGAAGTTCTGTGTTTTGAAAAATAATTGAGTTTGAATTTGGTTATTGAAACACTGATTCACCCCCCTCCCCCCCTTCAGTGTTTCCCATACTCCAACATTGCCTTATGTGCCAAATGGATTATTAGAGCCTTAGAGGGAAATGAAGCTTGGAAAATTGTCATCAATTGTTGTATTACTTTCAGTGTGCCTTTAAGTTGACCAGCTTAGAAAGGCCTAGATTTTAACACTCTCCTCGCCATGAGGGAACCTTCCAAGATTTACGGCACATTTGTCATCAAGAGCATTTAAAAAGTTTGGGAATATATTAATCCTTGGCTTCTTTGGGTGGGTAATGATTTCCATAGTGTCCTTTCTATCAATCAATAGTCTATTTGGTGGTCCTCTCTTATCAAGATCGCCCTCTGGCTAAAGTGCCATGGATTAATGAATTGGAATTATTTAAAAGAGGCATTCAAGTGATGTCAGATTTCATAAATAGAGCCACCAAGAATTTAGTTTATTGGCCATTATTTAAAATAAATTTTAATTTGGTTAATCAAGACCTAGAGACTTTCCAATCTATGATTGATGCCATTCCTCCTTAGATTATTCACAAGATTGGGGTTAGATTATTTAAACCTTGGTGGAAGGATTAGAAATGGTATCCAAATACACCATTTCAAAACTACATGCCTCACAAAGGCTATTTGTGGCTATCTCCCCATCTTCCTATGGTGGATCAACTGAACCATCATTGACAACTTTAGTCTTCTCTTGGCACATGACATCACTGTTGTCAATTAGGATTGCACCCGTGATGCAAAGTTGTGATACTTAGTAATCCTTCAAAACGTGGGATCAAACTCAGACTATGGGTAACCTATGTTGAGTTTGAACCTCCAGATTATGGGTTGGTTCCCTTAAAATATTCAATTGGATCTATGACTTTGATGTGGAAAAAGGGTAAAAAGGATCTTTCTAAAAGCAAATAAAAACTGTAAAAGTATGGTGATGCAACTAATAATGATGAAAACTTGGCAATCTAACTCACAATAGATGTCAAAAAATCTATCCACACAATCTACTTTCAGAAAATTTATCACAAAAATGTTTCTAAGGGAGGCTGGGAAATATTTCTGTTTGAAGGAAAAGGGGTTTTTTCACAACAAAAAGAAAGATTCTCCAATTGTACAGCCTACAACCTATGATTTTCAATGCTATCTAACACAAACAAGTACAAATGAGATAATGATTTTAAAGGTTTTGATGTTTAAACACAATAAAATCTCATCAAATCACTCATAAAGGCTGCATTAATGGAAAGGTAGATACTTGATCAAGCTAAAAAATAAAGGAAATAATTGCATAAAACAAAGTATAGAATCTATAACTTGCTGTAATCTCTATAAATCTGCAAAAATATGAGTTACAAAACCTCCTTCTCTCTCAAAGTGTAAAGAGAAAAAAAGACAAGAACTATAAAAACCTAAGTTTTTCTTACAATATATAGTTTGCTCTCTCCAAGAGGCATAGAAAAAATCAACTATAGTCAACTGCCTCTAAAAATAAGCTCTCCAATTTGATCCACAAGAAAACAATGAAATCCCTAAAAATAAGGGTCAAAACTCCCCCAAAATGAGCAAAAATAGCTCAAAACTGCTTGTCTCCAAGTGTTTGACCCAAGAGTTGACCAAAATTCTCTAATTTGACCTCCAAACCATGGAAAAAGACCTCAAAGTCTTCAGTTAACTCAACTCCTCCATTTTTGCATGATTTTGCATGTGTTAATAATGTGGACAAGAAATAAAGTAATCTTTTGCATGATTACTCTATTATGAGTTTCACTTTGTCTCATCTCTTTGATTTACAACTTGTGACAAAATAATAAAGTAATTTATAAAAATATTACTTTATTAATTGTTTACATTATTTATAGTTGTATAATCATGCAAAAAATGGAAGAAGAAAATACCACCTTATCTCTCCTTTTACATTTGCACAATTTGCATGATTTCATTAACAATGATGCCAAAAAGAAAAAGGGTATCATGCATGAGAATAAAAGAATATTCTTTCCTTATGACTCCCATGCAAAAGAAAATACATAGTTGCATTATACATGCATACTATCATTGTTTTTGCCCAATGTGAACACATGCATATTAGACTTCTTGTCTAAAACAATAATCTTCATCTTCACCTAAGGTAAACACATACCTTACCATCACTTGCTTATGCCACTGCCATCCTCATCCATTATCACCTTATCCATATCCTTATTACTCCATGCTTTATCATGATTTACTTTGTTTGACTTTACATGCATTTTGAAATGTATAAGCACATGAATCTTTTGTAATGCATAAAGCATTAGGTGTTTCGACCTTTGACTATTTCTATGTTTTCGACCATTATGGAAAAAGGGAATAAAGGCATTAAGCCTTACCTTGCTATGATTTGCATTTTTGACTTTGCAAAAATCAAATGAAAAAAGAAATGAACTTGGCCTCACGAGCCCCCCTGTGCACAATCATTAGGTTTTACAAGACAAAAAGTCTTGACCACAACTTTGGATAAGGTAATGATTTTAATTTTTTTAAGTCAAAAAGAAAATTGATGGAAACACTCCACCATCGACCAAAAGCAAACTTGAGAACCCTAAAAGTCATTTTGATCTTTTCACTTTGATTGCACTCTGGCTCTGCAACTTGATGGGCCGACAGCTAGGGTTTGATGGAAATATGCTTCTCCTCTGGTTTTCCTTGCCATTCTCAGTCGATCTCTCTTGTATTTCTATCAAAAAGAAGGTAAGTGAGCTCCCCTGTGTAATGAACTAAACCATCTCTTTGATTTTCTATGATTTACTTCATTCTGGCTGTGGCTTGGATTTCTTCTGAGCATTAATGAGTTCCATTTTAGCTTGCTTACTGTATCTTTTTGGTATCACTGCATCCTTGCTTGGTTGGTGACTGTATCTATCTATTTTGAAAGTTTTCAAAGGAATAAAGGCCACGACTTGTAGTATTTCTTCTCATTGCAAGAATGTAAGGTGAGTCTTCCATTTGGCCTCATGTATCTTCATTTCTTTCGTTGTGCCTTCATTTCTAACAAGGGTTTTAAAGGAAATGATGTGGGCATTTGTTTTTCCTTGAATAAATGATGTGGGTTTTAAAGGAAATGATGTGGGCATTTGTTTTTCCTCTAAAAATATGAGGGTTTCAAAAAATATTGCAGGTTCTTTCATTTTATCAAAGAATGGCCCTTCTATGTCTACGGCCTTGACTGTATCTTGCTTTGGATAATTTTCCTTTTCTGTATACATGAATACATTAGACAAGGGTTTCAAGAAAAATGCAAAGGGTTTTGATTTTATTAAAGAAAATCATTTTCTTGGTCGTGGCTATGACTGTATCTTCCTTTTTTTGTCCTCATTCTCTTCTGCATACCTAAATATGTTAGGGTTTTAAAAAAAGAATGAGGGTTTGTATTTTAATTTGTAGGAATATACTCCTCTGGCTATGACCATGACATTCTATCTTCTTATGTAGCATTTCCTTTGACTGCAAATATGAAACATTAGGGTTTTAAAAAATGTTGAAAGAAAAACCCTAACTTTTTGGCTACAGCCTGCAACTGTATCTTCATTTCAAACCTCTGCATAACATGATTACTCAGAAAACACAAGGGTTTCAAAATCTTTGACATGGGTTTTCATTTTTTTTTAAAAGAAAGAACACTCCTTCAGTCACAGCCAGCAATACTCTTTCTTCATGGCTTGTAATAGCATTTTCTTTTCTGTATTTGCATTTAAATGTAAAAACCCCATATGGGTTTAACAACATACTCTTATAGTTTTATCATTCTTCTCCTGTATGACATGGTCACTCATATATGATCTTTTTCTATGCTACCTCCTGTAGCTTTTGCAATATATGACTTTACTTTTCCATTTTAGCATAAAAATGCTATGGTTGTATGTTATTTCATTTTCTTTTATCTCTCTCAAATGTATTTCTACTTCATGCTACTGCTCATTTTGATACAGTCATGGGATTGTTGCCCCATTCTTGTATACACTGCATTTATCATTATATCGGTACTTGTATAAAGAGATAAACATGAGGCTTCTTTCCTCTGATACTTGTCACTGTTTATACATACTTGTTCATTTATGATCACTGTCTTGACAGGAGTTGTTCTCTTTCTTGCAATTTGTCTCCTAGATTATAAGACTGTTGTACTTTCTCTGCATCTTTAATGACTGTACTCATGTCCTTGGCATATTTAACAAATCTTGACTAGAATCACTACTCATCCTATAACATGTGATAAAGCATTTTGAACATGATTTTCTAATTTTGACAAACTATTTTTTGAAGTGGGCATACTTTATAAGAGCAACTGCTCCTCTTCACTTCTATGATGATGACTTCACTCCATTTGTAAGTTTGACTGTTCCAATGCATAGTATCTCTCAAATAGTGCATTCTGTCTATTGCAATATGATATCCTTCTCAAATGAATAAGAAGGAAGTATGTTGGGCTCAACCCTTGTGGGAGCCACATTTTCTCCACATGCTTTTAAATGTCTTCAAATCAGCAACATTACTTTTCCAATACCTGCACAGTGAACAAACAAGTTAGCATAAAAACATACCTCTTGAAGTTGATTGATCTTTCTCATGATGATCTGATTTGTTCCAATCACATAAGATGCATAATGTTTGCAAGTTTATATGTTTGTTGATAAATCATATGAAGAATCTGCATATCAGGAGCTTCTAACAGGGCTTTTCTCCAATTTTTGCAGGTACACTATCTTGATCAGGAGTGAAAGATGAAGACTTGAAGATCAAGCTGCCAATCAAGAAAATCAACCTCCAAAAAGGCAGTGATGGATATACATTTTCCTCATATGTTCTTTTCTTCTCTTTTCCTTTTATTCACAGATGTATAGCTTGCACAAAGTTTGCGTTGCTCAGTTTAGTCACCCCCATGGCTTGTGTGGGACACATTTAAACATTTCTTTGAATATGATCAGTTACTTTACCTTATGCAAATGATTTATGTATGTTTACTTTTTTGAATCAAATGCATAGGATAGAATAACTAAATCTGATATGAAACATATGTTTAAAACATGATATGAAATGATAGCTTTATAAATACCTTTCTTTCACACTGAATTGTGATTACTTGAATAATTCATTCATCTCATAACTGAAAGATAAAACCAGTTAAAACTTCCCTGTTGTTCATTGACTGTGTGGTCTCTTGTCATCAGATAACTTCACTTGTCAGGATGGTTTGACAGTTCTGATTGGATTGTCAGATTATCCTAACAAATGATCCTTGCTTGTCTCTTGCCAAGATATCATACATTCACTGATTGATCATTACTTAAAAGTTCTCTTTTATTCCTTTTGTGACAACTACAACTCAGGTCTAACTAAATTAGGTGTGAACATAATTTAGTAACAATCACCACTTCCAGTGTATTTGGTCGGGTATTCTGGAGCCTAAGTTGGCTCACTTTTCTTAGTGCATTCTTTAACAAGGCCTTCCTCTTGGTGCTCATTTGGCTCATATGGGAATTTTTAATCCCCATTATCCATTATATGGATAGATTGAGAATATCAAGCATATGTTATGGTTTTGTCCTAGAGTTTAGGAAGCTTGGAATTAGATTCATTATTTCTTTAGTCCCTTTTAGCCTACTCCTTTTTTCCTGGCATATGGTTTTTATTAGGGACTGACTTTGTCTCTCGTTCAAGTATACCTAAATTTGGCATTCTTTAGGGGTGGGAATTCTCTTCAATATTTGGAAAGATAGAAATTCAAATCTCTTTACAAACTTCTCTTCTAATGTTCATTTATCTTTGTATACAAAATCCATTATTTTCTCTAATGTGCTTATGCATGTTCAGGTGCAAGCTAGTAAAGTTGCACTTGAGGTTGATCATATTTAAGAGATTATGGACCACTAGGGAATGCTCCTGATATTATTTCTAGAGTTCCACCTAATCCCTCTTCTCCTTGTTGAGGGAATTGGTGTGGTCTCAACTAGTCTACCAAGAGAGATAGAGGCTCTTGCTATCATGGCTCCCGACCTCTAGATCCAAGAGATAATGCAACCCATAGTGGATGGACTCAGCCTTTCAGGCCACCTTCTACCTCCTCTCATGGGTGTGGTACTCCTATTTGGCTTGACTTTGGAAATTTTTCTTGCTCGGAGTTACCCATTTCTCTAGTTTGTGCTTAGTAGCCCTAAAATTATGCTCCTAAAGAGGACACTCTCACGGTTGGGAGCCTATTGATGATTCAGTCCTAGGGGATGGTTGGAATCTAGATGATAAAAATCTTCCTTCTTCTAGCACTATTTTAGTTGCTTATTTATGTTTGGGATTGGCCCTTTTTAATTCTTATCTTTATTTTGGACTCTATCCCATTTAGACTATGTGGGTGTGCCTCTCTACTTCTTTTTTTGTGAATATTACACTGTTACGTTTTGCTTAATATAAATTATAGTAGGAAGTATTCATCAAAAAAGTTATTGCATACATCCCTTTAGGTAAAGTTGGTGGCTCATTTACCTCCCAAAATTTTCTATTCTAATTAAATGCAAGACACAATATTAATTAAACTACCTACTATTTTATCATCACCATCTATTCTTCGTTTGAAGACTAACCACTGTAGATATGTTTTAGGGGTTTATGTATAGGTATTAGAGTTTTATTAATGTCTTTAAGTTGGATTTCTATACTATTGACAAAGTCCACCTAGGATTAGGTCATCTTAGGATTTAGAATAAGGGTTCAACCTTTTCAAAGTTTAGGCTTAAAAATTATTATTAAATACTATAATAACACATACATACATATATTTACAAATATGTCTATATTTAAATATAGATAGTCAAATTACAAGTAAATCTCATTTTTGTAAATGGATGTAAATATTTAGTATTACAAATTTTATGTTTTTAAAATTCAATCAGTATACATTTTTAAGAATGTATTTATTTATTTATATTTACAAACAATCATTACTAGCACTAGATCAAATGACTCAAACTACCATTCAAATGACACAAAATAAATAATCACAACAAGATCTAAAGGACCAAGACAATCAAACACAAAAGGGGTTTGAAGGACCACAATCACTACATAAACTGGTATTACCCTCTTGGAAACTATCTTGCAGTTTAGTTTGTAGAAGTATAATGTCTTATGCAGCAATTACTATCCACGTGGTAGATGCCAATGCATAAATGAGTTCCCTCTTATATCATAAACTTTTAAGTCAAATTTAAAATTTAAAGAATAAGTTTAACGATTTGAAAAATGAAAAATGAAACTATTTTACCAATACCCAAGTCTTTAAGTGTGGGTGCTACAACTACAATGCTACACAAAATGTTAGTCACACCAAGCCAAAAATAAGCATGTAATGAATTTGTATAATTATCAAAAAATGATTATCATTAAATTTGAAAAATGGGGGTCATGATGTACTCTTCCCCTTTAGAATGTATCATCTAGGTACTCAAAGTAAATTGATAAATGTTAAAATCAAATCATATGTTTATATCTTAACAACATTCAATACTTATAAAATAAGAAAGGAAAGTTATCTTTCATGAATGTTTCATTTTCCCAAGTGGTGCTTTTGAAACTCATTTGGTCCCATTGGACCAAAACCTGATGTGCTATTATGTTTCTCAAATTAATGGTACATTTTTCAAGATTTAGAATAATTTGAGAATTACTTGTCCTTTCACCTATAAATTTTACTAATTCTAAATATGTGATGGGTCATTAATATATTTTCTAAGTAAAACAATATATAAGACATCATGAATTCTTTGCAAGGAGGGAGGAAATGCCAATCAATATGCAATAGGGTCAATGATTTCAATGATTTCAAAGGGACCCACAATGTGAGGCCCCAAATTTGTGGCTTTCCCAAACATGATTGATCTCTTTTATGGATTTATCCATAATAAATACCTTTTCTCCAAGTTGGTAACTATGTGGGGTTCTATTTAAGTTAGCGTATCTTTTTTATCTATCTAATGCCTCTTTTAATCTCTACCTTATAATATGAAATTCCTCATCATATTCTCACAATAGATTTGGACCAATTACAACTTTGTTTTCCAATCCTTCGTAGTTGAGAGGAGTTCTAAATTTCCTCAAGTGTACAAGGCTTCAAATGGGGCCATTTTGATGGAGGTGTGGTAGGTATTGCTATAAGAAAATTCCACAAGATATAAGAAATATTTTAATTTACTGGGTTGATCCATGGTGTACATCTAACATATATTCTAGTACTTGATTTACTCTCTTAGTTTGACCATCCATTTTTAGATGATAAACAAAACCAAAGTTTAGGTGGTACCAAATGTTGTGGCTGAGGTAGTCCAGAAGTAGGAAGTAAACCACTTATCTCGATTCAAATAAAAATTAGACATGACAAATATATATCTTTTCCTATTAAGCACATTTATCACTCTATTTTCTTTTCCTTTTACATAAAGAATGTCTAAGTCAAAGTTGCTAAGAGTTTCTAGCCACCTTTGTTGATTGACATTCATTTTTTTTTAGATATACTTTAGATTTTTATGATCAATTTTGAACTTAAAGTATTTTCCTAATAAGTAATGTTTTCAAATTTATAATTCTTGTATTACTACTTCAAGTTATAGATTATGGACTGCATAATTATTTTCATTCTCTTTTAGGTTTTGTGACTTGTAAGCCACAACCCAGTTGTATTGCACCAATATTCCTCCTAAACTAGTCAAGGATGCATCAATCAAGATAGTGAAATAACCATTTAGATTTGGTATCAAAAGTATTGGAGTGAAGATGAGAAGCCCCATTAAATGTTGAAATGTAGCTTCACATTCTGCTAATGGATTAAATCTCTTACCTTTTTGTTGAAGGGCTATAATTTGTATGCCACTTTAGACAAAAATTAATAAATCTATGGTAATAGCCTATAAGAACCATACAATTTTTTATTGTTGTTACAATATGAGGCGCTGACCACTTTGAAATTTCCTTGATTTCCTTGGGATCTACATATATCCCATCCTTGGAAATGACATGGCCCAAGTAGTGTACTTTTATTGGAAAAAGAAACACTTAAAAGTTTCCCAAATAATTTATATTTTCTCAATCTTTGCAGTAGCAACCTTAGATGGTGTTCATGTTCTTGCATGTTTTTAGAATAGATCATATTAATGCCATCAATAAAGACAAGGTTAGTGTGATCTAAATAGTCTCATAAGATGTTGTTCATCAAGTTCGTAAATGTGACATGTGCATTAATTAGACTATAGGGTAGGACAATGAATTAGTAATGTTTGTACCTTATTTTGAATGTAGTTTTATGAATGTCTTCATCTTTTATCCTTAACATGTGGTAACTAGACCTTAGATAAATATTTAAAAAGATAGCTACTCCTCTCAATTGATCAAATGGATACTCTATTCAAGGTAGTGGGTACCTATTCTTTATTGTAGCCTTGTTAAGCATGTGGTAGTCTATACACAACCTAAGGATCCCATCCTTCCTCCTTACAAAGAGTGTCAGGGCTCCCTAATGTGATATACTCCAGGTCTTATCAAGCATTTTTCTAACAATTCATCCAATTGTACCCTTATTTACTATAGGTCAACAATATTAATTCTATAATGTGCTTGCAAAATAGGAGTTGATCCAAGTGTCAAATCTATGGAAAAGTCAAACTCTCTTTTTGGCAGCATTTTAGGGAGTTCCTTAGAGAACATATATTTAAACTCTTGTAGCAAAGGATGATCTATTTTAGGAGTTGTACTTCCAATATTTATAAGGTTTATTTGGACTAAAAATAAGGCACAACCCCTCATACTATCTCTCATTAGTTAAAGGGCATATACTATTTTAATCTCACCTTTACTTTTCATCCCATATAGAATCACATATATACTTTCCTCATTCAAATAGTGGACTTTTTTTCATGACAATCTATCCTAGCTACATGTATTTATAGCTAGTCCATACCTATAATCATAATATAAGATCCTAGAGGTAGGATGAATACATTTACTATGTTTTGAATTGATCTTACATCAACCTCTAATTTTCTTATGGCTTATTGGATTTCTTCTCTTCTTCTTATGCCTAACTAAACAATGCCTCCTTTCAAAAAAATTTAGTTTACAAACCACATTACTTTACAATTTTAGGTGATAAAACAATATGAGACACTAGAGTCAATTAAAATCAAAATAGGTGTACCATTATTTTTAATAGGTAGTTCCACTAAAGATAGTTGCATATCTCTATGGTAGCATAAATTTGCCTATTTGATCCATGCATTCTTCTTGGTTTAGGGAAATCATGAGAAAATTGATCTCTCCTACAGTTTGAATAACCACTAGAGGGTTTGCAAGATTGAAGAGAGGTAGCATTAGCACTTGAAGAAAGGTTTTTAATTACTAGAGTAGGTCAAGTTGGTAAAGTTAATTTTTGTTGTATCTAGATCTAGGCTACTATCAGTTATTTACACTACAATTTGTTTTTCCAAAATTATCTGAAGGAGGCATTTTTCCTCATTTTTTTGGCTTTTGTTGATTCATTTTATTTCTAAATTTTATCTCACATTTATAGAGGTTTTATTTCTCTTCAACTTTATAGGTTGATTCTAGACCCTCAACAAGTGTTGAAGGCTTGGTCATGTTTTTTATTAAGATAAGAAAAAAACAAGAGTGTTGATCCCTTTACAAAACAACCCCCAGGCTAAATAAAAACATGCCCCAAACTAGCCAACAACAATGCACTAACAACACACTAATAGTCCTTAAACATTAAAGAGTTCTCAATAGTATTAATAAGAAACCACAACCAAAAGACATAAAACATAATGGAACAAAATATAGGAGAACAATTATCCCCAATCATTCATAGGAAACTTATACATTTCTTCATAATTGATCTATTATCCATGCCAATGCCATGCTTCTTGAGCTCTAGGTCATGTAAAATAGGAAGTGTAGTGGTAGATCTGTGCATAATTTTTGTGCTAAATCTACTCATCACTTTCATCTTCTCTTCCAATCAACAACTTTAGCTTTGAGAGCAGTAACTTCAGTGGTAGTTTGATCACAAATTAAAAAACACTTTTGACTAGACTTGGGCTCTAGAGGAGGATCAATAGCTTCAGTATTTGAGTTGGGGGTGTTCATTTCAGCAAACAGACTATTACCTTCCTCTCCTTGTTAGAGACCTCAGGTGTAACATCCATTTTCTCTTCCTCCAAATCCTTATCTTCAACCTACTGTGAGTCACTAGACACATCAATGTCTTTGAGATTAGGGGTCTGAAGCCCAACAATCTTATTAGACCTGCTAATTCTTGGCACTTTCTTCCCCTAGTCACCAACATTCACCATCACCACATTATCACCCATCACAACCTCCTTCTCAACCAACACATCATCCTTCTCAACCAAAACAACCTCCTCATATCTATTCTTATCCTTAGGAATGAACAAACCAACCCCGATAAACTTACTTTATCCCTCCTCATACAGACCTTTAGATTTTTTCCCTTATTGCTTTAGTCATCTGCCAAGTTTCTCTTAGCAGAAACCTTAACAATATATTACTTATCAGAGGGGCTAAGCTTGAGGGAGAAGAGGTCAGTAGCATCCTCCTTCTGGGATTTAGCTTTAGAATTGGGGGACTTAGGGGTTGATTTATTTTTGACAGGGGGTTTGGGCTTTGACATAGAGCTTATGGGCTGGATAGTTTTCTCAACAGTATCACATGGTTTATTCGAAGTCTCCCCCTGAAGGGACACTGACTTCTTCAGTTTACCTTTACACAGAGAAGAGGGGGAGGTAGCCACAGTAGGGGGAACAATATTCTTAACAACTTGATTATCAGGCAGGGAATGCTCAATAAGGAAACTTTGATGGGTTTCAGTAGACACAGGGATAAATGAAATGATATAAGTGCATAATCAAACCCTGGTGAAGTGGGATGGAGGGATTATAAGGGTTTTTAGCATGCTAGGCTTGGTCATGTTGATATCATTATTAGCATTTCCTTTAGCCACAACTTAAATTTTGTAAGTTTACTCTCCTCATCTCACATGCAACATATATAGTGGAGAAGGCTTATGAACTTACTTTCATATTCAATAATAGTGGTGTTACCCTATTGTAATAGTTGAAACTCAACTCTTTTCTTCTCTCTATGAGAAACAAAGAGATATTTTTGCCAAAATAATTTCTCAAACAATTCCCAAGTTTTAATTTCAATAGTATATGCCTTTAGAGAGATAAGATGATCTCACCACATCATAGCTTTTCCATGTAGTTGGAGGCTGCTAACTCTTTCCCTTTTATTTTTGTATTAGATTTTGAAGTCCAAAGTGTTTTTCTAGATTCATTAACCAAGCCTTACTTGGGTCCCCTAAGTCTTGGCCAATAAATTGAGGTGGATTTTTTTTTTCAAATCTTTTACCAATGTAGATAATGGTTTCCTTCCTAGATTTTCTATATTGATTAACTATGATTCCTCTCTAAGGTTTCTAGGATTATTTTGTTGCTCTTTCAAATTAGTAAGTCAAGCCTCATGTGCTTCCATTCTTTCTTGGATTGCATGCAAGATCACAACCACCTCTTGAAGCACTTCATTAGGTGGCAGTGGTGGATGCGAAAGATTATTAGGGTTTCGGTTTACTCTATTTATAGCTCTTGTTCTAGCCATCTTTCTATAATAGAAAGATAAGTTTAGTTTTAGTTTTAGTTTCTAGGGTTGAAGATTTTTCCTTAAAGTCTAATTGTTTTAACTCACAGAAGCCTAAGTATTTGAACCTAGGCTTTGATACCAGTGTAAGAAGTGCCCAAAAATAGGACCAATTTTTTTATAGGTTATTAGTAGAATTATTACTTCTAATAAGTTGAATAAGAAGAATCAAGTTTACTACAAGGGTTCATATTTGGATGTTCATACATTTGACACATTTACACCTTACCCCAAAAAGGTTTAGCTCATACATTAGATGAACTTATATAACACTAGAAATTGCTTAATGCATGATTAAATGTACATGTCAATATTATACAACTTCAATGAACATATGGTATGGATGTTTTTGGTATCCCACTTGTACCCATGAAAAAGATATTAATATTTACCATGAAGAATTATATTAAACTATATTCCTTTGAGTTAACTCATTTTTATATATAATTACCCATTCCTCAAGTTCACAGTCTTTATATTAAAAGATTTTACCCAATTATTATAGTTTGGATAGTTTAAGATTAAATTCTAAGAGTGCTATGTTTAATACAGATAATCATTTGAAGTATATTAATAATTTTTCCAAATTAGGGTTTATTTATAAGTCAATATGTTATTCATTACCAAGTTTACTCACAATGTCATTGATAGAACTAGAGATCCAAGAGAGATCAATTCCTTATTAAGACTACTATTAATAGTTTTATCTACTTAGATCATAGAGGCCCATCTACTAAGTATCAAATCATTTACTTAACTAGGTGATTTTTATCTCTAACTAAGATTTGTAGTTGGTTGAATTATGACAATAATCAATATTTAAGTGAGAATAATATTGTTATTCTAAATGTTGATTTTCAATCTTTACTTTGCATTGTGATACAATTGAAATTTATCAACTGAAAACAACCTTTCTAACTTAACAAAAAATTAATGCATAAAAGTTTATTTATAATAATTGGCTTTGCATTACAAAAATAACCATCAGTACAAGAATTACAAGGTAGATTATAACTCCTTTTCATGTTATTTTAGGTGAATAAAATGAAACACTTAAGATATGCTTATATTCATCTTTGATTCTTTTTCACAGGAATACAGACTAATAACATGAAATAAAATGTAAATACATTATCTCTCTAGAATTGCCTAACGATCTCTTCACAAGATTTTCAAGATTGAAACATAAATGACTCTTCTTTTTTCCTTTATATGGAAATATCAAATATAACAATCTCAATGGTTCTAAATGAGCCCACCAAGATCAAGTCTTGCTGAGTGCAAGGCCTTGACACTATAAGAGATGAGGCTAGGATCATGCCTTGGGTGACTGCCAGAATGGATACCTCTCAGTCCTTGGCTCTCAACTGAAGAGGATTTAGCCTAAGGCTTTTGCTCTCGTATTGGGTAGCTAAATAATTTTGTGGGTTTGATATAAACCCTCCCACAAAAAAATGTAACAATATTTAAATTAGAAATATAGAAAAGTAATAACTACACTATTGCTTGCAAATAACTAACTTATAGAATTTGAAATGTAATAATGTTACATTCTTTCAAAATTACAATATAATTATAACTTGCCTTAGAGAATGATAAATCTACAACAACATTCATGGCAAGCTTGAAAGGTTTTCTTTTCTACAAAATATAATTTATATGACCAGTCACTTGTAAAAGACATTATACTTTGTAGGACCCCATCCAAGGATTTTCAAAATTGACCCAACCCTCTGCCTTGGCTTCCAGATAACCTACATCAAGAATAATGGCAACAATAATTTCTATACACCAAGTTCTAATTAAAACTCATTAATACAAGTGATAGGTTTTAATGCAATTGAGATCAAGACTATGAGTGCTATTTGAATCCAAATTCCCTATCTCATTAAATTTAATTAACACTTATTCTAAGTCTTAACCATTTTTAAAAAAAATTCTTATCTAAACAATCATCATAAAAAAATCAACAATAAGGCTTCAAAGGTTTATAGTCCCCAAGTAATAGTTAATTCATCATTTAGGAAACAACACACATCTTAGATACAACCACGAAAAATGACTAAATACAATCAAGATAAAAATGCTTTGGTCAAAATAATATAAACCAGTGATAAACTATACAACAAAGTCCTTAACACTAACCTCATAGCTTGTTTCATAATATGCATGATGATAATGTACAATTATCATACTTGACACAATTGACTAACAAAAAGAATGGAAGCAATTACATAATATACAACCCTTAACTTCATTCAACACAAATAAAACATATATTCATAACCAATAAATTATAATAGTTGAGTGGAAATGCAAGATAAGCATTAATCAATCAATAAGTTGGTATAATAAAAATAAAAACCTTAAGTCAACTTACACAGTTAAAACTACAACCTACAGGTTAACACAAATACAACTGGGCCACCATAGATAGCTTCCCTTTGATGTAGGAGCATGCCAAGATGTAAGAGAAACCCTACATGCACCGCAAATATTATACTTTAACTTATTTGAGTGTTTACAGATTTCCAAACATCAGTTAGACACAAAAGATATCACCTCATACCACTGCATTTACATTTTTGGCCTTCTGTTTTGGATCTTATGTTATAACAAGATATTCATATGTCATGTCCAAATTTCAAGAGATTTAAAGTACTACACATGTGTAACTTGGTTTCTAAACATTTACAAGGCTGACAAGTTTGTATAGTTCACTCTTCATGACTTGTGCCAGGAATATGAAAGTTTATGCCATCATGTGTGTATATATATACACATAGGACCTAGGACTTAATAGGAAAGGTCCATCTTCATGCCCAAATGACTACACATTCTAATAAGATTTGCACCACCTTGTGGTCGACATAGAATCATTCTAAGGCTTGGGATTACTATATATACATTACTCATAATCATTTGAAGGTATCAAGAGGAAATCAAGGAAAATTTTAAAAGAAATAGTGTGAGATAAGAATGAGAGTTCAAAATGGAGATTGATATTGATAATGATAATGACAATGTTGATAGTGTGAAATGTAGGAATGTATGGAGTTTTATCTAAATAGTTTAATTTTATGTTTAGTAATCAAACAAATACGACCTAGCATGTAAGAAGCCCCATTGCAGTAAGTTGTAATCATTCAAATATGTGGAAATCAACAAAAATCATGTTATTGTTTCACTAAATTATTGTTTCTATTAGTTATCTTTTTTTGACTACATGGTTGGACAATCCTTCATAGGAACCTTCGTCTATGACTACATCAAGTGGTATTAGAGTGAAAGTTTAGAATCTTGAGAGTTGAAGAGAGGTTGGAACCTTGAGAGAGGGATTTTTTTCTTATTAATAGATCACTAAATTGAGGCAGCTTGTAAGGTAGCTTGTAGGCAGATCACCAAGTATGAGGTAGTTGCAAGGGTTTGTAAGTAGATTGCCAAAATTGAGGCAACCAACAACAAATCTATGAAAGAGAAAAGTTGAGAAGATGGAGAAAATATACCTCTAACTATGAGGTAATTGAGTAAAGGAGGAGACAGAGCACCAACAGTGAGGTAGTCTGGTAGTGGCATACATAAAGAGAGTGTGAGAGGTGAAGAAGAGTTGTGATTGAGGTGGATAGATCACTGATTGAAGAGGCAATATAGTGAAGAGTTTAGTAGATAACAGGTGAGTAGATAGATCACTAAGATTTGAGGCAATCTGCAAGTATTTTGTTTTTTGATTGAAGATGAGAGAAATTGATGTGAGCCCTAGATCTAATGCTGATAATATAAAGAAAGGAACCCTAGAAAAGAAATTTCAATTATTTTATACGAGGGTGGTTGAAGCAGCCAGTAGAATTGAAACACTGCAAAGAGATGAGTAGACAAAACTAGTTTTGGATGTGAATAGGAATGAAGAAAAAAGGATAAAAAAGTGTGGATATGTGGCAAGAGACTTGGAGATGTTGATTTAGGAGTTTTCAAAACTTAAGATCAAGATGAGCATTGGGAAGATGAAGTTGCAGAAAGATTAGAGATAATATCCTGCATGGAAAAGAATCTTTGGAAATTGATGGAAATCTTTGAAGTGAAGGAGAATAGAAAGATAGAGATCAATTTAACTAGGAAGGAGAATATTAGAGGATGAAGACATCAAATATGATTTCCTAGAGGAAGGGGAGGAATTGGATGATTAGGAGGACCAATACATTTTTGTGGGAGATAGCATAAGCGAAGAAGATGTGAGAGGTATGAATTGTGAACAGGTTAGTAATTATTTTGAGGATAGATCTTAAGACCTCAATATTGATGAGAATGAAAGGAACTAAGAAATAACACTTGTGAAATGTACAAAGTTAGTGACATGTAACATAAATAGAGAATTTAATGACATTAGAATTGGTGATAATATTAAACATGATGAAATCCATGGATGTTTAGGACTAGAAGACAACATAGGAATGATGTTAAGTAAAATTTAAGAAAATAATGGCAAGGTAGAAGAGGAAACAAATAAATGAGAAGGAAACTAGATATAGGTACAAGAGGAAACTAGAGAGAAGTATTCAAAGATGTGGGTAGGATTGGAAATGTGAACAATTATTTTATGATGGGAAGTGGTTAACATAGTTGCTTGAAGTGAATGGAGAATATGAATAGAAGGATGCAATAAGATGGGAACATCAAGGAAAATATCAAAGAAGAGGAAGATGTGGTAGCAGAGGAAGTAACTGGAATATATGCAGTAGTCATGAAAATATTGTAAGAGTAGAGTTTCTTAAATAGGGTAGCCAAGAGAATATCAAAAGTGATTGGCTAAAGGAAACATGTGTTGAATTGTACCACCATAGTAGGAAAGATGGATATGAAGGATGTATAAAGGTAGAATACACTATTGTTGTAACATTTCAAAGGGATGATATAGGATAGTTAGAAGCAATTGTGATTGGAATAGAAATAGGTAGTGCAAGTTTAGAAAACAACAGAAGCTAGGAGTTTGTAACAAAGATATTTGACATAGGCATGGAAGTGAAAACTATTGGTGAATCTTAGACATGAGAGTGAAAAGGAATCTGAAAATTGGATATCACAGATGAAGAATATGATAGAAGAAGGGAATGAATAGAAAAGAATCAAGGAAGATATGAAATGGTTTGAATTAGGAGAGATGGATGTTGAAAGCTATAGAAGAAGGAGACTAGGTTGGTGGCAAAGATTTAGTTTGAAAAGAGTAAAGTGGAGGATGAAGGAAAATTTGGGAAGAGATTGTGTCGAGTTGATTCTAGAAGCCTTATTTGTGATCACTATGCTTACAAATTATCTACCTCAAGAATCTAATGCAAGAGCATTCTAGGATCTAAAAGTAACCCTTCATCCACCACAAATATTATGCTTTCACTTGTTTGGTTGTTTATAGATTTCTAGATATTAGTCAAACACAAATATCACTGCACACCACTGCCTTTACATATTTGGCCTTGTAGTTTGGATCATATGTTATAACAATATATCTATATGTCATGTCCAAGTTTTAGAAGATTTAGAGCATTGCATGCCCATAACTTGGCTTCTAAACTTTTACTGGGATGACAAGTTTACATAGTTCACTATTCATGACTTGCACCAAGTTCCTAGAAGTTTGTGCCATCAAAGGAACATATAGATATGCATGGGATCCAAGAGAACTTAATTAGAAAGGTCTGTCTTCATGCTTGGATGACTACACATTTCATTGAGCTTTGTGCCACCTTGTGGCAGATGTGGAATCATTCTAAGGCTTGGGATTTACAAATATACACTACACACATTCATTTGAAGGTACCAAGAGGAAATCAAGGAAGAAGTCAGAATAAATAGTGCAAGCTAAGGATGAGAGTTCAAAATGGAGATTGACATTGATAATGATAGTGAAGGTGTTGATAGCATGGAATGTAGGAATGTATGGAGTTTTATCTGAATAGTTTAATTTAGTGTTTAGTAATAAAATGCCTATGGCCTAGCATATAATAAGACCCATTGCGGCAAGTAATATGTGGAAATCAATACACATCATGTTACTATTTTATTAAGTTGTTTTTTTCAAGTTAGTTGTTTTGTTTTGGCTACATGGTCGGACAAGCCTTCATTGGATCCTCCATCTATGACTGCATCATCCTCTCCATGCAATCTCTCATTAAAAACCTAACAAACAAAAAATAATGAAATCTTTAGTTGCAAAGGCCAAGAAGATTCCAAGTTGAAAGTGACTAAATGCAAGAGTACTAGCCAACAAGGTAAAATTTATTGCATACATCTTCCTTTAGGCCAAGTTAGCAGCTCATTATTTTCTCAAAACTTCGTGTTCTAATTAAAGTCAAAATAAAATATAAATCAAAATACCTACAGTTTTATCATCACCATCTATTTCCTTCTCAAAGATCAATCACTATACATCTCTTCTAGGGGTCCACATGTAGGTATTAGGGTTTCATTAAGATTTTGTATTTGAAGGGCATGTAGGATTAGGTTCGCTTAGGTTTTAGAAAAGGCTTCAACCTTTTCAAAATTTAGTCCTAAACTTTAATATTTCAAAACTTATTATTTAACACTATAATAATACATATATATAATTATATATAGTCACAGATATGTCTATGTAGTTGATTATATATATACTCAAGCCAATTTATAAGTAAATCTTATATACATAAATGTTTGTGTGTGTGTGTATGTGTGTGCGCGCATGCGCGCATGTGCGTGTGCGTGTGCGTGTGCGTGTGTGTGTGTATGCATGGGTGTGTGTGTGTGTGTATGCGTGTGTGCGCGCGCGCGTGCTTGTGTGTGTGGGCATGTATACATATTTATATGGATTCAAATATTTAGTATTATGAGCTTTAAGTTTTTAAAATTCAATCAATATACACATGAAATTAGTTATATGCATTTACACAAAACAATTACCATCACTAGATCAAATGACTCAAATTAGAATTTAAATAAAATATAATAAGTAATCATAAAAATATCCAAAGGACCAAGACAATCAAACACAACAAGGGTCCAAAAAATTATAATCACTATAAATGCTACCATTACTCTCCTAGAAGCTATCTTGTGGCCTAGCCTGCAAAATTATAATGTCTTATGTGATGATTATTGTACACCTATGGTAGATTCCAATCCATTAGTTAGTGCCCTCTTCTATGATAATATTTTAAACCAAATTGAGAATATGAACAATAACTTAAACAATTTGAATAGTCAAACTTGAAATGGTTTTACCAATACCCAAATTTGTAAGTGCAGGTATTGCAAGTACAAGTGTTGTAAGTATAGTGCTATACAAAATGTTAGTTGATCACATCAAGCCAAAAACAAACATGTAATCAATTAGTATAAGTGTTAAGAAATGATTATTATCAAATCTAAAAGAGGGGGGTCATGAAAAGATTGAAAAAACTTATACATTACCAAAACCATTTGCACAATGTATTTTTTATTCTAATTTTTAAAAAAAGCAAACCATTACTTGAAGACATGGAGGTAAAAAAGATCACAACATGCAAATGTTGCAAATAAAAGTGTCACTATACACATAACCTCTCCCTTTTCATCAAAACATCAAGGTAATTGAGCAGTGATTCACATATCACATAACTATTTAAAGAAGAAGCATGCATGACATTTGAATGGTTAGTTTTAAATAAATATCAATTATATACTCATTTCCATAGTCTATCTCAAATCTACACCCAAAAAGGCTATGAATACTATGATTCAAAGTATATATCTTGTTGGATCTCAAGTTGTGAGACCCCAAATCCATAAAGACAAACTATACCAAAGTGTCAGGGGTGCCAAATTAGGTTAGATAACTTGCAACTTATGATTGGGCTAGGAAAATCTGGACCAAGTAATAAGGATGAGTAACTCCTCGATGTGTTATTTCAATACAATTGAAGGTAAATGATGAGACACTAAGCCTTGATACAAACCATACTCAATGCATAATAAAAATCCAATTTTGACTGTCACTAAGCACCCATATGCTAGCTTGCCTAAATCAAGACTTTACACCTCAAAAAGTAGGCATGCAATCATGTAAAAGACATAAGATGTATCCTTCTCAACCCCTAATGATATTCAACCTTAAACCTCAGCTCCATATATGAATACAAAAATAACAACAATGCATATCTCATCTTGGATGATGTTTGGGAAAGCCTATGAGTGATTTTATTGCTAAAGCAATGAGATCATACAATGTTGAAAGGATTACTAGTACCACGTTTATGAAAGATTTATACTCTATTTATTCAGTGAGATAGTATGATGGTAGACTGAAAATGTAGTAGAGGGGTGCCTTTATCTTGTATGTGTAATGTAGTCTATATTCTAAGACCAAAGAATAAAATCACTAATATCCAACATAAGACACCTTAATGTAGATGAGCACAAGGACCATACCTTACAACCCCACACATAAGTTGGGTTCTATGCATGCAAAGTATAAAGAAAATGAAATCACAACAAAAGAAAATGAATATATCTTAATAATCCATGACCATACACATAATATTCCTATATTACTTTGAAAAAGTTCCTTACAAAAGCTTTACAAAGAATTTTATAGTTTTCTAGCTGAATACTAATCAAGAGCAATACTCAAATCAACAAGTGTGGTTAGGAGGACAAATAAGAATCTTAAAATGTCATATAATGTTCATGGAGATATTTGGGTAGTTGAAACACTATGCATTATACACATTCCTTCAAGGATTACATAGACAAAAATATACCAAGGGTATGAAATCCTAATGAATACACTCAGAACTAATTCTAGACTTGTTAAAAGACATAAAGACACAAATCTACTAATTATTTCTCTTATTTTTTCTACAGCCTTGCCACCAACTAACCCAAATACATCACAAATGCATACTTTTAAAGTAATTACAACTTAGTCTTAGTCACATGTGAATGGAGAATAGGTAGCGAATCATGTTACATTAGAAATAATATTTATCACAATTGGCACACATCTGTATGCAAAAGAATTACACATTCTTTGATGAAGAAAACTACCTTAGATCATAGTTTGGTACATCATGATAGGAGAAGAATGCCTCTACCCATGTAATTTAACATCTCTCTACCTATAGTTTTGGAACATAATATGTACCATTCTTGTGCATCAAGCCCATAAAATGTCTCTTCCACACCTAGTCCATGTAAAGAAATGAATGCTTACGAGGAGAAAATGACACAACAACAAACTATAGTTTGAAATATTCCCTATTTCACACTACACATAGCCCTTTGGTGGTTCAGATATTATTTCATTGGCCTAAAAGACCATATAGATCAACAACAAGCTTGACCATGTTGCCAAGGATTATGCAATTACCCCTGCAACCTCAAACTTGTAATGTTGCCAGCAACAATAAGAAAATCCCAACTTTTAGAGTACACAAGGCCAACTAAGACATGCTAAAATGGAACAAACACAGCCCCAACCACTACAATAAAAGCCACCAATAGTTTATAATCCATGGATGTGAGCACCATTCTATTACATTTGACTTTGTGGAAAAAATTTATGGTCATGGTTGATTGGAGGAAAATACTAGAGATTAATGGTCAAGTTGCATCCATGTAGGAAAAAGAAGCATGCTAAGATTTTCATTGGAGGTTTTGACTAATAGGAACATGAGAGAGACAAATGGTAGCAAGACAAGTAGTCATAGGTACATAAATATGCCACCCACAAGCACAAAACATGAATATTTGTACAACAAAGAACTTGCCAATGCAATTAGGCTTGTATATTAGCCATATTTAAGGTAATTAAATGGTACCAAGCTAAGCATAGGGCATTCTTAAACAAAGATGGAAATAAAGGACAATTATTTCCATCTTTGTTTAAGCATGTCCTAGGATTAGATTAAGATTACTCATGGACAACACCTTAAGCACTACTTCTATGGGGCTCCTTCCAATGGACTTTTTGTAACTTATTTTGTCAACCAAAACAACAAACTTAAGCTTAACATCTCACCTCATCTTGTCTTCTTCCAGTGTCCTCTTAATGATATTCATAATACTCTTGTTACTTGATTCTACCTAACCATTTCTTTGGGAATGATAACAGGATGAGTATGTTAGACTAATCCTACAAAGGAAACATCCATTGGCCTTTAGAAGGTGGCTCCTGTATTCTTGAATAAAAAAGGCATTCTTACATAAACATAAGTGCCCCAAGAAGTCATGAATTCTATTTTGTGATACTCAGACTCCTTGGGCACCACCTAATTATACCCTACGAAGTCATCCATCATTTACATTAACTTTGAACCTATCACCGCTTTATAGAAAATAGTCCATAGTTGGGAATGGGTAATTATCTTGAGGGACTTGATATTCAAATTCTTGATATCAAATCATAACCTTATATCTCCATTCTTCTTCCTAACTGGAATAAGGTTATACACCCATCAGAAGTGTCTAATTGACTCAATTATACCCCCTATTTTAGTTTCATCAATTCATTTTGTATTTGAGGGGTCAATATGGGATTAATTGGCATTTGTTTTTTCCTAAATGGCTTTGCATCAAGCTACAATGGGATTGTGTGTTCAAATAAAAAATCTTCCCCATAGGCTTCCAACTCATCATAGGACAAGGTAAAACACTTTTAAACTTTCTCAACAATGCTAGCAACATTTTCTTCTCTACTAGTTTTAATCTTTTGCCTATGTAAATCATCCTTTGAGATGCTTTGAACTACCCAAGCTAACACTCAACACATCATCCTCATTGATGTTATAAATGAAGGTAAACAACTATAAGTAGAAATCTTATCTCAACAATATGTATGCACGCATGTGTACAATCGAATGGATATTGCAATAGAAACACAACTATAACACCCCAAAACAACAGATCAAAGAATTGAACACATAACACAGTATGTACATGGAGAAAACCCTTTTGGGTAAAACACTCCACCAAGAAGAGAGGCACAATCTTGTATTAATTTGCAAATAAGAGAGTGCAATACATCAATGACAATCTCTCCTTCAGTCTTCAATCTGGCAACATTCTAGCAATACCTGTGTACAAGTTTCTCACACTAAACAACACTTACAATGCATCATAATATATAGAAGATGAACCACAATGAAAATGGCATCCAACTTGGGATTCTCAATGCCCTCCTTGGAATCTTGCATGTACACCAACAATTAATGACCTCTTACACCTGTCATAGAGCATCTTTCATGCATGGGTACCTATGGTCAAAAATAGCATCTTATAGCTTAATTATTGTTGTCATAACCATCATAGAATCTTATGACATCTTATTTGTCATAGATGCTCTTACAACTTATGACAGTTGTCATAAATACCAAAAATATCTCATTCCAGAAGGTGGCACCTAAATCCTCCCAAATCACCTTTTACCATTTACCATGATACCAACTAGTAAATGTAATTCCATAACATAATTAATTATTGTTGCTAGTAATAATTATTTATCGTACCAGTAAATATGTTTTAACAGATGTCAGTGAAACTCTACATCCCTTATGGGTGAAGTACAAACTATAATAGGAATAAATAAACATGGAATTTACAAGGTTAATGGCACCTTAATTCCAACATATTCCCACTTGACATCATATGTTTGTAAATACACCCATAAGAAAAACATGAAACAACTAAGCACTAGGAAAAATGGCCCATGGCCTCCCTGCTCCACAGAAGCTTTTCTTTGCTCACATGTTTAGTAAGAGAATCTGCAGCATTCTCTTGAGTGTCAACTTTCTTCAGCTCAATCTGTCCATTTGCAACCTTTTCTCAAACAAAGTGATACTAAACATCAACATGTTTGTCTGAGTATGATACATAGGATTCTTGACCAAACATATAGCACTTTGGATATCATAGTCAATTTGAATGATCCTACAATTAAAACCAATACCTGCATACAATCTTCGTAACCAAGATGCCCCCTCAGAGACATGTGTAGCAGCCATATACTCTTCTTTGGTGGTGGACAAAGCAACCATGGGCTGCCTCTTGCTCATCCAACTCACATCTCCTCCAAACAAAGTAAACACATAGCCACTAGTGGACCTTTGACTATCTAATTCACCTACCCAATCTGCATCAACAAATCCTTGTAGGTCTAAGGTCTTATCAACACTATCAGTACTAGAATAAACCAAATAGTAATTAGAGGTACCTCACAAATATCTAAACACCTTATTTGCATAATTCCAATGCTATCTACTAGGGTTAGACATAAACTTGCTCAAAACTCCCACTGCTTGCGCAGTATCTGGTCTAGTGCACACCATTGCATACATCAAACTTCCTACAACACTAGCATATGGCACATTAGACATATCCTCTAAATCATCCTCATTCTTAGGACACATATCTAATGGAATCTTAGTACCAATAGGTAAATGAATTATAACTAGATTGCAATATTGCATGCTAAATCTCTACAAAATAGTATTCACATACTTACTTTGTGATAACCGAAGCTTTTTGTTACTTCTACCCCTTTTGATATCCATCCCCAGAATATACCTGGTTGCTCCAAGATCCTTCATATCGAATGCACCTGAAAGTTGAGATTTCAACTCACTAATCATAACCTTAGTATTTTTTAAAAACAACATATCATCCACATAAAAGGCAATAATCAAAATAGAATCATCAATACATTGAATGTAAACACAGTGATCTTCCTCACTTCTAACAAAGCTCAATTTTAAAACACATGAATCAAACTTATGGTACCACATTTTGGAAGATTTTTTTAGACCAATAAGAGATCTTTTTAACTTGCATAACCACTGTTCTTTACCTTTTACCTCAAAACTTGTAGTTTGTTGCATGTAAATTTCTTCCTCAAGATCTCCATGCAAAAAAAAGGTCTTAACAGCCATTTTCTTAATTTTAAAATCATAAGCTACAGAAATGGATAAAAGAAATCTAATTAAAGATAATTTAGCAACAAGAGAGAATATTTCATTGAAAGTAACTCCCTCTCTCTGGGAGTAGCCCTTGGTTACTAGTCTAGCCTTGTACTTCTACAATGGGTCATCTACCCCAAACTTCTTCTTAAAGACCTACTTACAACCTATGGCCTTTCTTCCTTTAGGAAAATGTAAAAGATCCCAGGTATCACAAGTGTCTAAAGCCATCATCTACTCCTGCATGGCTAGCTACCAAGACTCACTATCATCTACATGAATAGCTTCCTTAAAGGATCTAGGTTCATCATCAGTACCTAATAAAGCAAATACACAATGGAAATCTGGTGGGCTATACCTGTCAAATGTATTCTGGTATCTTTTGGATCTTCTCAAGGGTGGAGTAAGAGATTCTTTAGGTTCTTCTGTATGCTCTGTTGGATCTTTCTCTCAGAATTGGTAGAGGGTTTGTCAGTTCCAATGCACAGGCAGATTCGGCCAACAAATACAGGAGGTTGCGTGAGCTACCTCCCCTTCACTTCTGGTTCTGTCACACCAAGGGGGGTATCCCTATAGTTGAAGATTTGATCTTGACTCGCCCAATGACAGAAAGATTTAGCTTTCCAACAATAGGCAAAATACTCTCATGTGTGGACCAAGATATGCATGATACATCACAAGTTTGGCAACACTCTTGGACATATCTAACTAGTTCAGAATGAGAGTATGCAGGGGTCCTATTCCTACTCCTACAAATTAACAGGTTGGATTTAAGAAATCATTTATTTTAAATTTTGAATGCAAGACAGGGGTTTTGGAAACATAACTACTACACAGGGAGCAAACTAGTGCCTATCTCGGGGCAAGGAGTCAACTAGACGTATACAAGTGAATGGTTTGCAATGGCATTCAAGTTTCAAGGGGTTAGATTGGTGCTTTCCTTACAAACACCACCCAAGACTGAGCATTTAGCTACCTCTACTTACAAACATCCCTGCTGATATACATTCTTCTCCATACTTAACCTAAAACAATTTAATCCACTCCTTGAGTGGAAGTCACAGATCAAGCATGTAATATAGAAGGTCTATATTCTAGAATCTGAGAAACCCTTAGCAACCAGATTCAAAAGAAGCTATGCATACAGCAAATGGAGACAGACAACTAAATACATGCAAGAGTGCATTTTTCATATAAAACAACAATGAAACTAAAAAATGTGCAACTTGCATTCAAAATGCAACACATAAACTCTAAAATGAGATAGAACAACCAAGAAAGGCTTTGTTCTTTGTTATTTTCCAAAATCTTTGCCCAAGTCTTCAATAACCTAAAAATGAGTAACATAGTTCGCTTATAAAGCAAGAACGTGTACTTAGCAATAATTACATGGGTCAACTCAAAATTGCCACCAGATACAGTGCATCTTCAGAATGGTGCCTAAAACATTCAATGCAGGCAAGAGAAACAGAGGAAAGAGTGGTTGAAATCAGGATCTACACTGTTGCCTAAAGAATTTCCTCATGAAAATGGTAGTTGGCTTGTCCATCATCGACCAAACCTCTGTGAATCTTTCCATAAATGCTAACCTACTTGTGGCCTGCAGCAGTTGCATGCCTTGGAGCTCTTCCCGCCTGGAATGCAATTACAGACCGTGGAAAGCCCCTATTGTTGAAAATTTGAATCAGGGTCCTTGATCTCTTTTCTTCCCACTGAGATTTGTGGCTTCAATAACACTGATTTGTCCTTGACCAATAAAAACATGCCACGCGGGCACCCCCTTTTATCACTGACTTTTCCTTCGCAGCATACATTTTGCCTTCTCCGCCTCAGTTGCCTTTTAAATTCTTGTATATACAAAAGCATATACATACAACAGTTCTAGACACATGGCAGCCGCTGATTTGCTCTCCATTGCTAGGAAATTACATACCCATCGGCCATCAGAATGAGCCTGGGAGTATTTGCTAATAAGCAACATTATGCCAATGAGCCAATGTATCTTTTCCTTTTGCATATGCAGGATATACAATGCTTCACATACAATGTGGACCCCAAAACTTTATGAAACATATTTAAACTCACCATCAGGTCCGGCTTGTATCTCCCCCGTGCACATATTCTTGTATATTGCATTTACATATGCAACATACAAGCCACAGATTCCAGTTCATTTATCAATTGCAATGTATACCCTCTTGAAATCCGGCTTGCATCTTGACTTTCACATTCTACATAGTATATTTTCATTGTATGCTAATCGGCTCGTATATCGCATATACAAATGCGAATATACATACCGCAGACCTCAAACCTATATAAAATAATTTTAAACTTCAATCAGGTCTGGACATTATATGTTTTACCTCCTTTGTATATCCGTGATATACAATGCGCACATACATACAAGCTGTAGATGTCAACCTATTTATGAGGCATATTAGAGAATCCTTTGAAATCTGCATTGTATCTTTTTCCTTGCATCATTGCTTTGTATATTGCAAATATACAACATGGATATACAAAACAAAATATACAATCTAGATCTCAAACCTGTATCAACCAGAATGTATAATTTCTCAGGTCCGGGCCTTGCATATTCAGTTGCATGTGCCAACATACAATCGCCTTTGTATGCAACTGGTGGGCCTGACCCTTTGTTTTTCTTCTTTGCACATTGACAATGCATATCTCCTTTGTATGTTGCTGCCAATGTACATTCTGCCTTGCATCTTGGCAATGTATGTTTCCATTGTATGTGCATCGGCCATCGGGGAGACAATTTGTTGAGCTGCCGATACATACCCTCATGTTGATAACAAACTGCCATCGAACAGACCACCACAGTCAGCCAGACATCCTAAAGCTCATCTGATGGTTCAAATCACATCGATAGCAATTCCATCAAGAAGACACCACCCATTCCTTAAGACCACACAACACTCCACCGATAGGCAAAAGTTACACTGACGACCCTTTGCATGTGGCAAATGTATAAGACCCTTGCACATTTCCTTTGTATGTCGAATATACAATGCAAACATACAAACCTTTTTACATACAAGCAAGGAATCTTTCCTAGAATATGCCTGCAATGTATAACTCGAATGCATACAATTGATTTTTGCACCTTTTGAGGCCGATTGAACATATTTTTTGGAAAGTGTCTACAAATTTAAATGCTTATGTAGGCACTAACATTGGCTCTATCTGGGGACGCATACCTCTTGTAGGCATGAAGAGAACCCTAGATCTCTGGGATGCAGACTAGTCCCTATCCATTGGGCAACAGAGTCAAACATTGCATCAACCTGCATCACAAATCATATATTTTTAAAATTTACTTGGTGGCCCAGGGCCACCAAAAAGAAAAAACTAGTATCTCCCTTTGTCAAATAGCCTATTTTCATCTGATATCACTAGATCAAGCCTAAAGATACTGCCATGGTCTGACCACAAACAAACCTTGTCATTTGCTTATTCAAACATTTGATTGAGCTTGCTCCTGTCAACCTTATGCAAACAACCATCAGCATCAAGCAACATGTGAATGCCATATTCATTAAACAATGCATTCCCATATGAAATATAACACTTATCATCATCTATATCAGCAATATGCATTGTAAAATGATCTCCCAGCTGAACTGAAAACTGAAATCACTCAAAGTCCACCATACAGCTAGCATCATCAGGCCTCATTTCATCATAAGCTAGCATATCAAAGAAGAAGAAGCTTTCACATTCACATTTATGCACACCATGCAAACAATTATTAGCTACACCAAATTGGAAAGGATCAGACTCAAGCACATCTTTGCAGCAATCTTCATGATATATGTTGGTCTCTCTTTCATCAGGATGAAAAAAAGAATCCTCCTCAATAATAGTGCCTTGATTTTCACCATACTCAAACAGATCCTCCTCAGCATATGTATCAAAAAGGGTTGAACCAAGTGTTACAATTTCATTACAGTATGCCACTGGTTCATGGGCAGCCAAATAGCTACTATTCACACCAAAGCCTGTGGACAGGGAATTCTGTATGTGCTCACTCTTCATTTTCTCTGTATTTTCTAAAAATTCGTATGCCATCTGCATACTTGTTATCTTGAATTCCCTCAACAATGCACTAGAGCCCTTCTCAAAAGCTTCAAAGTATATGTCAATGCAATTTGGAGTATCAGGTCTGAAGTCTTTAGGGATTTGTGAAAGGGCAACTACAAACCTATGACTGAAATCAATACTGGGCTCTTCATCTTGTCTTCTAATTTCCATTAATCTTGCAACAAGATCAGCAAGTTCTCTTGAAATTTTTTTTCTAAAACAGTCAACAAGTTCATCCCAATAGGCAAAGGATCTCTTTGGAAAGCTCAAATACCAATCTGTAGCTTTAGCATCAAAGGATCTAACAAAAAACCTCATCCACATATCCTCATCTCTAAATGAATGCTTCTCCATGAAGTTGTGAAAGTTTTGGATATGTGCACCCCCATCACACACACTGTGTCCACTAAATCTAGGCACCTGGTTGTAAATCTGGGCAAGCATACTTTCAACTTTATAGTCAACCCATGACAAATCTAATTGGTCATATAAAGGATCAAAAGGGCTGACAAGAAGTTTAGCCTTCTGACTAGCAAACACAACAAGGTTACTATTTAACTGACCTGCCTAGCCTCTAAGGATATCAACCTATTCGTTATCTCTTCAATTTTTTTACATAACATTTCATCCCCCTCTTGGCTAAGTATGGGTAAATACATACTTGGTTTCATAAAAATTTCAATCTTAGACATCCTATGTCTGCCTAAGACCTAAGGCTTCCCCTTGGCATCTAACTTATGCAATAAAACAACAAATACAAGTGGGAAGAAGTTGTGTACCTTTTCTCATCTAGATGTTGAAGTCCTGAAAAGAAAATCTTTTATCACAACAACATACATCAACCTTTCATGTGCACTGAAAACTTATTTGCAGAGTCGCCACCTCTCCACAGAGGATAAAATTTTTTAAACAACTAAAAGCTCATCACATGACAAATATTTTTTCTGAGTTCATTCCGCCAGTAGAGCACCACTATTCACATGAAAGATCCGGATATCAATTCCCCAGTAGAGTTGCCAAATTTGTTGGTGACTTGGATGGGCCCAAAGATTTCACTTTTCAATAAAGTCCCCAGTGGAGTCGCCAAATCTGTTGGATCTTTCTCTCCGAATTAGCAGAGGGTTTGCCAGTTCCAATGCACAAGTAGATTTGGCCAACAAATACAGGAGGTTGCGTGAGTTGCCTCCCCTTCACTTCTAGTTCTACCGCACCAAGGGGGTATCCCTATAGTTGAAGATTTGATCTTGACTTGCCCAATGACAGAAAGATTTAGCTTTACAACAATAGGCAGAATACTCTCATGTGTGGACCAAGATATGCATGATACATCACAAGTTTAGCAACATTCTTGGACATATCTAACTGGTTCAGAATGAGAGTATGCATGGGTCCTATTCCTACTCCTACAAACTAACAGGTTGGAATTATGAAATGATTTGTTTTAAATTTTGGATGCAAGATAGGGGTTTTTGGAAACATAACTACTACATAGGGAGTAGATTGGTGCCTATCTTGGGGCAAGGAGTCAACTAGACGTATACAAGTGAATGGTTTGCAACGGCATTCAAGTTTCAAGGGGTTAGATTGGTGCTTGCCTTACAAACACCACCCAAGACTGAGTATTTAGCTACCTCTACTTACAAACATCCCTGCTGACATACATTCTTCTCCATACTTAACCTAAAACAATTTAATCCACTCCTTGAGTGGAAGTCACAGATCAAGCATGCAATACAGAAGGTCTATATTCTAGAACCTGAGAAACCCTTAGCAACCAGATTCAAAAGAAGCTGTGCATACAGCAAATGGAGACAGACAACTAAATACATGCAAGAGTGCATTTTTGATATAAAACAACAATGAAACTGAAAAATGTGCAACCTGCATTCAAAATGCAACACATAAACTCTAAAATGAGATAGAACAACCAAGAAAGGCTTTGTTCTTTGTTATTTACCACAAATTTTGCCCAAGTCTTCAACAACCTAAAAATGAGTAACATAGTTCACTTATAAAGCAAGAACGTGTACTCAGTAATAATTACATGGGTCAACTCAAAATTGCCACCAGATACAGTGCATCTTTAGAATGGCACCTAAAACATTGAATGCGAGCAAGAGAAACAAAGGTAAGAGTGGTTGAAATTAGGATCTGCACCACCGCCTGAAGATTTTCCTCATGAAAATGGTAGCTGGCTTGTCCATCATCGACCAAACCTCTATGAATCTTGCCATAAATGCCAACCTACTCGTGGCCTGCAGCAGTTGCGTGCTCTAGAGCTCTTCCCACCTGGAATGCAACTGTGGACCGTGGAAAGCCCCTACAGTTGAAAATTTGAATCAGGGTCGTCGATCTCTTTTCTTCCCATTGAGATTTGTGGCTTCAATCACGCTGATTTGTCCTTGACCAATAAAAACATGCCACACGGGCACCCCCTTCTATCGCTGACTTTTCCTTCGCAGCATACATTTTGCCTTCTCCGCCTCAGTTGCCTTTTAAATTCTTGTATATACAAAAGCATATACATACAACAGTTTTGGACATGTGGCAGCTGCTGATTTGCTCTCCATCACTAGGAAATTGCATATGCATCAGCCATAGGAATGACCCTAGGAGTATTCGCCGATAAGCAACGTTATGCCGACGAGCCAATGTATCTTTTCCTTTTGCATATGCAGGATATAAAATGCTTCACATACAAGGTGGACCCCAAAACTTTATGAAACATATTTAAACTCACCATCGGGTCTGGCTTGTATCTCCCCATGCACATATTCTTGTATATTGCATATACATATGCAACATACAAGCCGTGGATTTCAGCTCATTTATCAATCGGAATGTATACCCTCTTGAAATCCAGCTTGCATCTTGACTTTCACATTCCACATTGTATATTTTCATTGTATGCTCATTGGCTCGTATATCGCATATACAAATGTGAATATACATACCGCGGACCTCAAACCTATATAAAACAATTTTAAACTTCAATCGGGTCCGGGCATTGTATGTTTTACCTCCTTTGTATATCTGTGATATACAATGTGCACATACATACAAGCTGCGGATGTCAACCTATTTATGAGGTAGATTAGAGAATCCTTTGAAATCTGTGTTGTATCTTTTTCCTTGCATCATTGCTTTGTATATCACAAACATACAACGCGGATATACAAAACAAAATATACAATCCGGATCTCAAACCTGTATCAACCAGAATGTATAATTTCTCAAGTCTGGGCCTTGCATATTCGGTTGTATGATTGTATGCAACTGGTGGGCCCGACCCTTTATTTTTCTTCTTTGCACATTGACAATGCATATCTCCTTTGTATATTGCCACCAATGTACATTCTGTCTTACATCTTGGCAATGTATGTTTCCATTGTATGTGCATCGGCCATCGGGGAGATAATTTGTTGAGCTGCCGATACATACCCTCATGCTGATAACAAACTTCCATCGGACAAACCACCATAGTCGGCCAGACATCCTAAAGCTCATCTGATGGTTCAAATCACACCGATAGCAATTCCATCGGGAAGACACCACCCATTCATCGAGACCACACAACACTCCGCCGATAGGCAAAAGTTACACCGATGACCCTTTGCATGTGGCAAATGTATAAGACCCTTGGACATTTCCTTTGTATGTCCAATATACAATGCGAACATACACACCTTTTTACATACAAGAAAGGAATCTTTCCTAGAATATGCCTGCAATGTATAACCCGATATGCATACAAAATGCATACAACTGATTTTTGCACCTTTTGGGGCCAATTGAACATATTTTTTGGATAGTGTCTGCAAATTTAAATCCTTAAAGCCCACATGCTTATGCAGGCACTAACATGCTCAACTTCTTTTGTTACAACAAAGTCTTCCTCATCTGAACTTTCACTCGAATCTTCTTCTTCTTATTATTTATTAGGTGCATCTTCTTGTTATAAGTCAAAATACACTCTCTTTTCCTTTTCGTTCTCTTCTAGTTGTACAGGATCAAAAATAGATCTGAGTTCCCTAAAAAATCACATCTCTAGAAAAGACAACTTTTCTAGTTGGAGGATCCCAAAGCTTATAACCTTTTACATTCTCACCATATCCAATAAAGATGCATTTATGTACTTTTGGATCTAACTTAGATCATTTTTATTTAGGCATATGAACAAAAGCCTCATAGACAAAAACCCTTAAATGTGAAATAGAAGGTTTCTTACCTATCCACACTTCATAAGGTTTTGAATCAAGATCCTTACAAGGAGATCTCTTAATCAAGTAACAAGCAATACACACAACTTCTACCCAAAAACATTTATCCAAATATGCATCACTCAACATTCTTCTGGCTCTTTACATAATTGTTCGGTTCATCCTTTCTGCAACACCATTTTTTTGTGGTGTATAAGGAGTTGTCTTTTGTCTTATGATACATGCATGCTTACAAAACTCATCAAATTCACTAGAACAATATTCACCTTCATCGTCAGATCTTAATATTTTTTATCTTATGTCCTAATTGGTTTTATACTAAGACTTTAAAATGCTTAAACTTAGTGAAAACTTTAGGTTTGTGCTTAATAAAATAAATCCATGTAAATCTGGATACATCATCAATGAAGGTAAAAAATAATAAGATTTACCAATAGAATCACTATCCATGGGCCCAAACACATCTATATAAATAATTTCTAATTTCTCTTTTGCTCTATTGCTTCCTAAAGGAAATGATGCTCTATTATGTTTCCCAAACACACATTGCTCACAGAAACCAAAGTGCTCATTAGAATAAGAAAAATCATTCAACAAATTTTTATTCATAATAGTTTTCAAAATATTTTCACTTGTGTGGCCCAATTTGCGGTGCCACAACATACATGCATTTTCAGTAGTCACAGTTACATTGGTGGAGTTACATATAGTAATGTCATCAATCCTGAAGAGTGTTCCCATCCTTATTCCTTTCACTACCACCAAGCTTCCTTTCACCAATCTGCAACCATGCTTGTTAAATGTTACATGCAATCCTGAATCATTCAACTTTAAAATAGAAATAAGATTTCTAGTCAATCTAGGAATATGTAAAATGCTAGGGAGGGTTTTAACTCTCCCACCATTGAAACACAACATTACCTTTCCCCTTCCAACAATTAGATATGTAGTGTTGTCACCAAGGTAAACATTACTTCCATCATACTCCTCATATGTGGAAAACCATTCTTTATGCAGAGTCATGTGATATGAGCATCCTAAGTCAAAAAACCAATGATCATGAGAAACATTATTACATGCAGAAAGTAAAACTTCATCACCTGCATCCGAGGACTTTTTTGTATAGGAATTCCACTATTTCTTTTTGTTTCTGCATTCCTTCTTAACATGCCCTCTTTTATCACAATTCCAACATTTAACTTTATTCTTCTTTCCAAGAGTCTTAGATCTACCCTTAGATTTTTCTTTAGGGCCCTTTTGATATCCTTTTGGTCCTCTTTCCTTAGACCTTCCTCTGACATTAAGAGTATCCCTTGAACTATCAATATTTTTCTTCCTCAATTCCTATGACATCAAAGTTGTAACAAGAGCATCCAAATTTGAATCTTTGAGGTTAGCAATGATAGCAAGAATAACATTCTCCCAAGACTCAGGTAAAGAACAAAGAAGCATAATGCATTTATCCTCTTCCTCAACTTTAACACCCACAGATCATAACTTTGACTCACAATCAAATTAAAAGAATTTAAATGCTCTGCAATAGATTCACCTTCCATCATTTCCAGAGAAAATAACTTCCACTTAAAGTAGAGTTTGTTCACAAGACTTTTGGCTTTATAGATTTCATCCAACCACTTCCATAATGCAAATGTGGTCTTCTCCTCAGAGAAGTTCAATAGGAGAGAATCTGCAAGACACAATTAGATTGTACCCCATGCCTTTTTGTCTAGTCTATCCCACCCATCTTAATTAACATCATTGGGTTTCTTTTCTTTTGTAACAACCAACCATTGGTTTCTTTCTTCAAGCAAATCCTCCATTTTTAGCTTCCACAACTTGTAGCTTGTACCATTGAACTTCTCTATGTCCAAATAGGTTGTTGCTATAACCATAATTTCAATGCAAAATTTGCAAAACAAATGCAACTAGAACTCCCACTACAGCTCAAAAAAACCTTCACACTCCCACCCAAGAGTCAGAACTGGCCAATCTCTGATACCAAATGTTAGAAATGGAGGTAAACAACTACAAGTAGAAATATGATCTCAACAATATGCATGCATGAATGTGTACAATCGAATGGAGATTGCAATAGAAATAAAACTATAACACCCAAAAACAATAGATCAAAGAACTAAACACATAAAATAGTATGTACATGGAGAAGCCCTTTAAGGTAAAAAAATCCACCAATAAGAGAGGCACAATCTTATATTAATCTGCAAATAAGAGAGTACAATACATCAACACTAATCTCTCCTTCAGTCTTCAATCAGACAAAATTCTAGCAATACCTGTATACAAGTCTCTCACACTAAACAACACTTACAATGAATCATAATATATAGAAGATGAACCACCATGAAAATGGTGTCCAACTTGGGATTCTCAATGCCCTCCTTGGAATCTTGCATGTATGCCAACAATTAATGACATCTTACACACCTCTTATACCTATCATAGAGCATCTTGCATGCATGGGCATCTAAGGTCAAAAATAACATCTTACAACTTAATTATTACTGTCATAACAATCATAGAATCTTATGACAACTTACAGTTGTAATAGATGCTCTTACAACTTATGAAAGTTGTCGTAAATACCAAAAATAGATCTTTCTAAAAGGTGGTGCCTAGATTCTCTCAAATCACCTTTTATCGATTACCATGATGCCAACTAGTACATGTAATTCCATAACTAACTCTTGGTAACATAATTAATTATTGTTGCTAGTAATAATTATTTATCGTACCAATAAATATGTTTTAACCATTGTCAGTGAAACTCTACATCTAAAGCAGGAGCATCCCTAGTTCAAGTGCAATCTTGCATCAACCAAAAATATTTGCATTTCAATTTGTTTTCTTTCATTTTCTAGTTTAGTGCAGTCAGTTCAGTCAGTAGCAGTTTCTATATTTTGATCTGCATTCTACCGCAGTTTCATTTCAAACCTTGCAGAGTTGGACTTAGCATCTAGACACCTTCATGCACATCATATCCAAAATTTATATCATTTGGATCAAGAACTGAAAAGATATCTATTAGAAGATCGACTATTTTCTCAGAATAGAGCACCCTAACAATCTCAGACAATCAACTAAAGGAGAAGACCTGCGGAGTATTTCACGACTTGTGGAGCTAAATGAAACATCATTCAAGGAACTTTAGATCATGACTGACCTTTCATAAGATCCACACACTATTCCATTCACTTACAGAGGATTCCCATCTGTTTAGGTCTGGCCTATCCATGTACACACATTCCATCTCTTTCATCAGAGTTTGTAACCATCCTTGGCCAACGCGGAGGAATCTTGTGTTCCGGAGATGATATATATTCATGTAATAGATGCATAGGAAAGTAGTTAATCACATAGAGATAGTTGGATAGTTTGAATTATTTTGTAGGGTGCTTCAATGTCATATCTTGTGCATATACTATAACTAAGGAATCAAACCTGTGAGCCCTAATTGTAAGCCTGCATGTCGTTGGCTTGTTTGTATTTTGAATCTATGATATACTGAATGACTGAATTTGCATTTGCATCCTATCTTTGAGTCATTTTCATTTTGTTTACTCTTGTTGCATGGTCTAGACTGTTCACTTTGTAGACCCTCCTAGTTTTGATTGGGTGAAGTACAAATAATAATAGGAATAAATAAACATGAAATTTACAAGGTTGATAGCACCTTCATTCTAACAATTGATTGGTTTTCTTCTTGCCTTGTAGCAATCAACACTGTCAGGAATTCTCTCAAGGGACACAAGACTTCTAAGAAGGGTAATGGTCTTAAGCTAAATTATATTAGTCCTAAATAGTGTCTCCTTGCTATCCTCTTTATCAACCTTGGGTTCCAAATCAATGAGCAATTTGTCAAACTCATCTAAGCAATTCAAAAACCTGTATATCTAGATTTTGTCTTCAAATACCTGCCAGTTGTATATTGTTAGGTATGGTAGGCCTTATGAGGACCTCTATACTATAAGTGCATAAAGGTGATGTCAAGTTGACACCAAACTTTGAGGCCATGACAACAAGGGTGTTTGTTGTAGTATTTTTAGATCTATCTATCTATTAGATACCAAAAGAATCAATTATTTCTATATTATCATAGCATTTCTACACATATTCAACCTTTTATCCTTGGCTACATACAATCCTTTAATCTGAGATACAACTAGTTTTGAATGTCCATGCACACTTATACATTTGATACCATGCTTGAAAACCATGTTCAAGACAAGAAGCAATGCCTCATACTCTACAACATTATTAGTGCACACAAAGTCAAACTTGAAAGATAATTTGATATTGTGAGACCTATTTATTTCACTCCCTTATTTTTCTTATTTCATATGTATAGTTGATGACATTTAGACATTTGGGGACTGTTGATCTCGATATGTAGATTCTCTAGACTATATTCCTTTATTTTGGTTAGCTATGTTTAGTATGTTGTGATGTGACTATATCTTGATTTTGATTCATTGATAATGATTAGACATGTGATATGCATTTTGGTGCTATTAGATGTACTAGTTGTGAAATCATTATATGGATTTGCTATGTGATTTTGATCTTGAGATAGTATATAGAAATGTAGTTATAAATCCTATTTATGATGTGATTTTAATAATGTTTTAAATGATTATGTGATGGAGTGAGTGTATGCATTTCCTTGCTTCGGCTATGATATATATGTGTTGGATTAATCTATTTGTTTAAGTGCGCAGGAGATTTTCCAGGCCACAAAAAATTGGAGATCGATCTCACAACTAATGTGTTCCCCGTGTTAGACTGATCCAGTCCCAGGGGGACCAAGATCATGTGTGAAATTGTATGATGCTTTCGTAAATGTCTGCATTTTATTATTTGGCTTAGATTTCACCCTTTTATATTATTTAATTGAAGTGTTGTAAAAATATGTGTTCTAATTTACACCACTTGGTGTCTTTTATTTTTAGTGGCCATTTTATGTGATTTTCTACCTCCTAAAGTGTTTTTTATGGTCTAAAATTAATCCTAGGTGGTACCCCTAGGGTCTAGGGCCCATTTGAGTATGCCAAACCCTAGGGTTACCTCTGTCTAGTCACCTTAACTTCAGCTTGAAGTAAAGTGATGAAAATTCAAATTTGAATTGGAGTGGGCAATGAGTCATGCCTTGAAACAAGACCCATTTCCCTTCCAAGGCATGGATTCCCATCACCTTGAAGACTTGGGGAGTCTTCAAGACCCCCAAGTGTGTGGAACCTTCCACCATTGCTCTCACACATGTGTGAGAGCATCTTGGAGTGAAGGGGCTTCCTTTAGAGAATAAGGTGATGACATGTGTCATCCCTTATCCTCTTGGAGCCCATTTTGAGAGATGCCACCTCTCCACCTTTGCTCTCACACATGTGTGAGAGCACATGTGGAGAGGGTGAGGTTTAAATGGATGGGAGGGTGACACATGTCACCTCCACATTTTGTATGCTTTGCAAGTGGCTTGGGAAGAGGAAGGGGAAGGTGACATGTGTCACCTTCTCATTCCTCAAGGATTTGGAATGAAGCCTATATTATTTCCTCTTTGTGACAGGAAAGGGGTTCTTTCTTTTTCTTGTTTTTGGCTATTTTTGAAGGATTTTTGGTGAGAGAGTTGGAGATCTTGGAAGGTGGCTTGAAAGAGAAGGTTGGATAGCTCTTCTACAACCCTCTTCCATTGTTGGGCTTTTTACGGTAAGCCTCAAGGCATTGAGCCTTCCTCGTGTATTTTTACTTTCTTGAGTGAATGGATTTGTTTGTGTTTTGCATTTGTTGTTGTGTTGGGTTTTATGGGTGTTTTGAATGAGACTACCATTCTTGGTGTGTCCATTTATGTGAGGGGTGGGAGAGAGTGAACTTCCTCAAGGTCACCCTCTTTGTATTGGCATATTGTGGCCTTTGTTGGGAATTAAGGTGTCTCAACCTTGATAATTCTTTGCATTTGTAATGTATGTATTTATTATTTAATTGCCTATGTTGTGAATATTTAGAAATTCCATATTGTCATGTTGTGGGATGTGGCACGGTAATGTGTCAATCCTACATGGAATATGACAACTTGTTATTTTATCCTCATATGAGGAGATAGGCATCCCACTTAGTGGTAGGAATATTCTGCCATGTGTCAGCATCTTCCATGTTGTGTAAGGAATGTTTGACCAAAACGGTTATGACGGATTCCTATGACGAATCTATGACATGTAAGAGTCAGAAATAGAAGGTTGTAAGACAGGTGATGACATGTGTCATGAAGCATCTTTTAATAAGGCATATTTGGGCACCCCAAGGTGGAATATGACATGTAAGAGAATATGCTATTTATAGCATGTGTATGATAGATTCTCTTACAGTTGTAAGTTGTAACCGCTATGACAGATTCTATGATGGTCGTAAGTGTCCTAAGAGCATCTGTCATAGCCCATTTTGGAAATAGGCGACCCCTTTGGGATAGGAGCTGTGGACAAGTGTCATGCACATTCTACAATGTTGACCAAGTGTCCTTGGGTGTGGGTTTTGGTCCATGAAGCCATGTTGGACACCCATTCCAAGAAAGGTCCAATATTGCCTTGTATTTCCTATTTAAACAGGTGCTTGGAGATGGAGTTTGTATCACAGGTTTATATGTATTGTTATGCTACCGGATTGACTCCATACATGAGTTGGAGACCATTGAAGCTTGCATTGCAAGTGTATTGTTAACATTTTTTTAGATTTGTTAATACATTGTGCAGGTTTTTGAGTGTGGGGTTTTTCACCCAATAAGGGTTTTCCCCACTGTAAATCTTTGTCTCTCTTCTTCTGTCTACTTTCTAGCTCTTGTGTTTTGCTGTAATATCTCATGTTAATGGTTTAACATTGTTGTAATAGTTAGGATAAATTTGAATTTGCATAGCCCTCTCCTCAATAGATTAGTGTAGAAAGTGTTTTCCGCACACCTAGCTTCCTTTTAGCCTTGAGGGCATTTTGGTGGAGTTTTGGTGGTTATTTTTATGGCATGAATGCCTTGGTGTGATATATTTCATGGAGGAGATTTTAGGCTTGAGGCCTTGTTGGGAGTATTATGATTTTTATGGAGGTATTTTTAGACTTGAGTCCTTGTTTTGGATTCATGATATTTGTTTGGAGTGAACCTCTTGAGTAGAGAGAGAGTCCACTCTTCTACCCCCTCAAATCCATTTTTATGGATTTTATGTTGTTTAAACCTTATGGGTGTTCTTCTTTTTATTGTGTGGTATGCTTATTGTTGTGTTGTGGTATGAGACCCATGTGAAGATCAACCTCCAAGCTCGAGGGTGACCCACTTGCGGGTCTATGGTAGGGAGGAGAGCGTTTTGGTGGCTTGGATGTTTTTGCCATTGTTTTAGTTTTTACAGGTTTGTTGGGAGACCTTTGGAGTTTGGGTGAAGTCTTATTTTGTTGGAGTTGTTATTGTTATTTTGGCTACTTGAGAGCCACGGCCAAAGAATGGCCTATTTGTATATGGACAAAAAGAAAAGAGAGAAAATGCTCTCTTAATATGTATTTGTTTAAATGATATTTAATGTTGTATTCCACCATACTTGTGGTTACAAAAAAATGCAATATGTGTTGTTGTTTTTATTCCATATGTTGTTGTGGGAAAGTTTTGCAAATGGAAAATAAATATGTTGCTGGTTTTCAATGTTGTTGTGTGATATATACTAATTCTGTGCATTTTAAAAAAAAAAGATAAAGGAAAAGGGTTTTGTATTAGTTGTGTGAGCATTCAAATGTATTTCTATGTTTACTGTTGTAAATCAATACTCTATTCAAGTGAAGAAAAATATAATTTCATGATATTTAGTTAAATTTGTTACTATGGCTTGTGTTCTTTCAAAGGAAAAATTATCTATATGTTATACTGTATGTGAAAATGTTGTTGTTTGCTATTTAAATCTATAAGTTTATTATGTATGAGAAAGTGTTGTTGTGTAAAATTGTTGATTACTTGAGTTGTTGTTTGAAAGTAACTCACTGTTTTATTTCAAAGATTATATTATGTGCAGCATTTAGCTAAATGCAAAATAAGTTAAGTTTTGCCATAATGCTCTTTTTATTGCAAGTGTTTATACATTACATTTATTCCATAAAAGAGAATATACTGTGTAACCAAGAGGATTATATATATATATATATATATATATATATATATTCCTACCAATATATGTATTATGCATATTTAATATATGTTGGAAAGAAGGTTTTAAAAAAGAAATATACAGAAGTGAAGGAATATTTAATGACTATATATATATATATATATATATATATATATATATATATATATATATATATATATATATATATATATGCATTTAAAAAAATTAAAGTTTAAACAATAAAAAAGAAAATTTCCAACTGATACTCTTAAACCCTAACGGCAGTTTTGACAGTCGATGCTTCCTTTTGTCAAATGTTCTATGTAAAAAGAAAGAGGGGAGGGGGGGACGGCTTGGCCGCCACCCCCCCTTCCTGCGCGGATTGTGTATCAAGTGAAGGGGTGGGGGACGGACCCCCCACCCACTTCCCACCATATGGTGGGGGGTAGGTGGAAGGTCTGTCCCCCACCAAAACACTTTTCCTTGCCCTTTCCCGCATATGGTGGGGGGTAGGTGGAAGGTCTGTCCCCCACCAAAACACTTTTCCTTGCCCTTTCCCGCATGATGAAACCGCGGCGCCGTTAAGACATTTTCATCGTTGTTCCTTAATTCATTCGGCCTTGGCTGTTGGGACCGCTGTATATACTATATATATATATATATATATATATATATATATATATATATATATATATATATATATATATATATATATATATCCCTTGACTGCAACCAAATATGTAACCTGCAGCATACTTACATTAACAATATAAAATGCAGGGATATATATATATATATGAGGGGGTTTTACATAAATATATGAAAATGATGATTTGTATATTCGTTGAGTATACCTCTGGTAGAGGCCTCCCATGGCTGCCCAGAATGTAGAAAACCTGCAAAATAAAATCGAGAAGAAGGGAAGAGTAGGAAGGAAAGAGAGAAGAAGGAATTACAAGAGTTTAGGGTAAAATGGTAAAGAGAGGAAAATAGGTTTAGGTTTAGGGCATTAGAGATTATAATATCCTTTTTAATCTTTTTGGGTGGAGAGGAGATAGGATTTTAAAATTTGGTAGAAATTGGGAAATTGAGTGCACATGACTCATCCCCTTTAATTTGACTTGTATTGATTTATTTTTGCAAATGGGTTTACTTTTATCCCTTGTATAGGCATTTGGTTATAGTAGGTGGAATTTAACTTTTCTAACTAGACCCTTTTCCCCTTTTATCCTTAGGAGTGTTATTTAATTTTTAGTGGGGAAAACTATCCTCAAACATGGCTTTTATTTTGCCTTGAGCGTTAACTTTAAAATGTGGGATGTGGATGTAGTAATTAATGTTTTTTTTTTTTTAAATTTTAATGAAGAATTTTATTTTGGCCTTGGGAAATCATTTTGGCTTTGGGATTAAGCTCGATTAATTTAACACCCTATTAGTAAGGTTAGTTTAATTAATCTTATTTTAATCTAGGTTTTATTAAAGGGTGCAAGTGGGGAAATGTATAATTTAATTGGGCATATGTAATCCCTTGATTATTTTCAAATGGCATGATAGGTGTGTTTTTAATGTAACTATTTTTCTATGATTATCATTAATGCGTTATGCTGCCAGATTTTTCTAGGAATCAGGAATTATTTGTTTATTTGATTTAATCCTTGCATTGATTAGTACTTTAATGTTTTCCGCAAAATAGTTATGTGTTGATGAGCTTATTATTTAATTTTTTTATGCTTTATCATTAGAGTTTTGATTTTGGCACCTGATGAAATCACACCACTCATTTAGTAAACTTAGGGTTTGGGTTAAATCAATCCTAACCCTAGTGGCGATGTTCATCACGTTGCATAACCCCCTAGTCGGCTATCATCACGCAAGGGATTGTGTATGTATTCACACTACCCCAAGATTTGGCTGACATGTTTACGCCTTATGCGTATTGCCACCGAGCACACAGACGCGTGCGAGGGGGTTTCTAGGGTTACGTGGAATTTTTTTTTATATTTCATGTCATGACCACATGACAGAATGTGGACATGGCACGTGTGTTGCGTGTTGTGACCGCATGGGAAATGTGGGCATGACAGATATTTATGACATTAGGAGACATAAGAATGGCACCAACACCATTACCTTCCTTAGAGCATGCAACATCAAAATACATAGTCCATACACTATCACATTCAAAGTAAGAGGGATAGGGGTAAGAATCAAGATCCATATTGCTTTCAATATCATTATCAAAATATCCATTGATATTGTCAGGTTCACATTCTATATAGAGAACCACATTCTTGGCTTCCTTAGGGTCCTCTACAATGTGTGTCATCTTCTTCTCCCTATGTAGCTTGAATTTCTTCCCATGCAATGGCATGGTGGCATAAGATAAGTCCATTTGGATACTACCTTGAATGGAGGCGACCCACTTCCTTGATAGTAGAATCCCCCACTTTACAAGGCAATCGACAATGATTATGTCCAACAAGAAAGATTTACTAGGCTAGGTTGTAAGCTAAACCCCTACTTCATTCACAAGCCCTATGATGTTAACTTCTCTTGAATCCATTGTATAGCATTTTCCATAAGACCTAGAAACTTTCAAGCTTAATTCATTCATGACTTTAAGTGGCATGACATTACTTGAAGCCCCAAAATCCAACATACAATTATGTTCCAGCCGCCACCTTATCAATAGTGAGTTGTAAAATATGTCAACATTCAACTCACTAGTGAAGTGCCAAGGTAGACCTTAGGAACATCTTTTGAATTTGCAGTAGTATTACTATATATGGGAGGGCTAGCAGATTGATTAAACATAGTTGGGGTAGTCATGTAGGATATGGCTCTCTCTTTGTGTTTAGGGATTCTAAATAGCTCTCTCAATGTCACTTGGACTTTGAATTGGCTCAAGGCAAGGGCCATATTAATAGGAACATAGTTAGGTAGAGAAGTGGGTTGAGGTAGAATTATAGCATGAGTATTGAGGATAAATGGCATGACACTGCTACAAGTGTTGGTATTCTTGCTATTGGTAACATTACCACCTCCTTGAATGGAATATTTTCCTTGTGATGTCTTCTTGGCTTCATTTGTGTTAGTATTTGAATCATTTACCTTGGGAGTCTCAACATTGCTTGCATGTATAACAACCCTCTTAGTCTTTGGAACATACCTTTTTTGAGCTACTAAATTTTACCCTTGAGACTTCCTCTTCTCAACTATTTTTTTTGTAGTACCACTATTCTTAACTTTAATATCTACCTTTTGTTTCTTTTTATTTACATGTGGGATAGACACATTTGGCTTGGAAACAAAAACAACATCATTCCTAGCATCAACTTGTCTATTTTTTAGTTGATAGCCACCCTGTACTTGAATGATAGCTAGAACCTTGATATCGTCACTAGGCTTTGCTCTACTACATGAGTTCTTTGAAATGTTCTAGATCATGAGTAGGTAACTCATATTAGATTGAAGTGTTGTTTGTATCATACTAAAATAATTCATCATCATTAGTTTGAGATGCATATTCTATTTCTTCATTCACATGCTCATACTCATATGTGTCAAACTAATCTATGTCATGGTCTTCATAATATTTAGAACTGCTTTCTTCATTTGGGAAATATTCCTCTCTCATGGTGGTAATTGCAATAGCATATTACACGGGATCATGGGGCAAATAACATGTTGCACACCAGGGTGAATGTTAGAAAATAATGTTATTAGAGGTCATACCTTTATAACATTTATATAATGTTCTAATATAAGGTTATAAAACCTAATGTTATAAAGCATATACCATTTAATAATTAGCAATCTAATAACTATTAGATTATTAATTATTTACAAATGGTTGCTTTGAACGAGTGTGGCTAATACTCCTTTAGGTATTATGCTACCCCTTCTCCTTTATTTTAGGAGGTTCTCTCTCATTTGAGAGTGTGTGAATTTAGAGTTTTATAGTGAATTATATCACTATGCACTTGAAGTATTATTGGCCATGTGGAAGTATGTAGAGAAGTATATCCCCAGGTTCAGTCTATTCTTTAATAGACTATATTTTATAAGTATTTTAATAAAATTATGATTTATGGGGTTTTTTAGCCGAAAGGGTTTTCCCCATGTATATCTTGTGTAATGTGTTAAATATATGCTTGTATAATGCTCATTCTATTTAGTTTATATTTTGTTTATAATGATTAGTATCCTAAGATCTTAATTTCTAACATGGTATCAGAGTAGGGTAGACTATACTAATCATTTTTATAGGGTATACTAGAAGACATTTACAACTTGATGGGAAAACTCTTTAGGTCCAATCAACACCTATGGAAGGCCATTTGTGCAAGACATTTGGTTTGCTTTTTCTATTGTTTTAAAATCAATTCATTAAAAGAAGGATAGGAAATGCTAATCATTTTTGTAAGTGATTTAATTATTTTATGTAAAATTGCGTAAAATCAAACTAATTCATTCTCTCTTTCATGGGGTAAAATCTTTCCATAAAAACTTACTATATTATCTCAAATAATTTTTTCAAATATCTCCCAAAAGTATTTATATGCAACTTCTATAGGTATTTAGATTTCTTTTTTTAGTGTGTTTTTTACATTTAAAACTTAGGCAGACACTAGTTTAATTGTGTAACTTCTAAACCAAAAGATAGTTTGAAGAAAAAAAAAATGTCAAAATAGTACAAAATTGTATTTCAATCATTCTTGAAAAAGGATTTTGTTTACAATATTATGGTTCATAAAATTTAACTATTTTATTGTAAAAAACTATATGAAAAATTTGTTTGTATGAGTTAAAATAGCTTATTTATCATATATGGATGCATTGTCAATAATATTTGACACCCATACAATTTTTTGATTGAGGGGGAATCTTATTCTTATGACTAAAACAAATACTATGAAAAACAAAGCTAAAACTACCAAAGTACATCATACAATGGTATGTGATTCATAAGACCATTCCCTGATCCATATTATGAGTGAGAAGCATTTAAGATGACGTTAGAGGACTCAAGGAAATAAAAGCACATTCCCATCTTTAACTTCTTGTTTATAGATTAAATACATTCATATTACTTCCTTTTGATCAATACTTCCCCTCCCCCACTAGCCAAAAAAAAAAGAAAGAGAAGTAATCTTAAGATGTGCTTCTTACACTATCCACTTGTCATTTAACAAAATAGCTTGAAGGTAATGCAATGATGTTTTTCACCATATTTCTTTTATTTTATTGTGTGTTAGGTCATCATGTGACTTTTTTAGAACTCCAATAGCAAATAATATCTTATCACTATGAGCTTAGACCTATATAAATATAATAATATAAAAATGGATAGATGTGATAACACAATTAATAAAGATGAAGAAAGCATATCCTTAAATAACTTCCAAGTGAAGGAAGCCCTTAACAAGACTAATTACGGATCTTCATAACTTAAAAGTCAAAATTCTTTAACATGATTTGCCCAATAATTTTGGTGTGGCTTGCTTTCAAACCCTAAAAAGTGGATGATTGGGAGGTATGAGCAAATCCTTTTGGAAGTAAAGTGCTTAAATAGGGAGTGGATGCCACGATGTACTTGTGGTAAATCCATGATAAAATATAATTATCATCATTGTGATTCCTTGCCTTAGTAGGGTAATTATTGTGACTAATAAGTATAATTTTTTTCCATAGAAATTTAAGAATAAAAAGTAATATAATTATTTAGTGCGGACTTTTGAAAGGTTGTCTTTTACTTTTATAATGAATACAAGTTGTTTACGATGGATAACAATTTTTGAATAGAGAAAATTGTTTTTAAAAAGTTACCTAAAAAGAGATGACATATTTAGAAGGGAATAAAATAATTTTATTGGTGAATTTTCTTTTTACTAATTTTTTTCTTGTGTTTAAAAAATGAATAGATGAGTTAAGTGTGATTAATATTAAATATATGGAGTCACTGTACATATATGATATAGAAATATAAAGGTGTAATTGATAAGGAGAATGGATAATAATGTGTGAATCTATCTCATTGAATTTTGATTGATACACCATGACTGATGTTGATTGTGTATCAAATTAAAGGCGTGAAGATGCATAGACAACTATGAATGAGTGATCCTCTATTTTGAGCTATTGAACAACAACATGCCAATGATCTCAGTAACCAGTTCCATGATCATGTCCAATTTCCACTACCATGTCCTTCACACTTGAAACTTACAAATTTTGAGTCTTCACATAGTAATAAAAATTTCCATTTTTGTAAATGCTTGCAAAATGAAATTTATTCTTAAGGTTTGCTTGATGGTTTATCAATATTTTAGGATGTTCTAAATGTGTTCTTATGTGTGTTTTGATATGGTTAAAATTTTAATTCAATCTAGTTATCTCATCCCTTGTAAGTGAGAATTCTAAATTGTGGGTAACAACATGAATGTAGGTTTAATCTTCCATTTGTGATATCACCTTAAACATTTGAGAATGAGTGTCTAGGTGAAAATAGTAATAATATAATCTATTCTCTCTTGTACCTTTGCTTAATTATAAATGAAGGAAGAAATCATGTGTTGTGGGTTAAAGCCAAGTTAGATAATCTTATTACTTCCTATCGTGCATTGTATTAGGATGACTTGTGAAGGGGTGCCATCTCATTGGTGTGTTTATGTAAAAGTAATCTCTCTCCTTGTCACTTTAATGCTTATATGAAGTTAAGAGATTGATATAAGTGTATGCTATGTTGCCCCTATCTCTCTTAAACTGATGGTTTCATGTGTGGATAAGAGATCCTTAAGTGTGTACATTCATGGATGTCTACTTATCTGCATTACTCCTATGTGCAGGAAATAATCTTGGTTATGCATGTTAGTAAAATTTAATAAAACAGAATGATGTTACTCCTCTTTCTTAAAGGTTGCCTTTCTTATGAATAAAAGGAAAAGAGATTAATTAGAATGTGCAATAATTCTCTCTACCTCATCATTAATAGAAGTGCTCAAGGGAAAATTAAGAAGGAAGAAATCATGTGTTGTGGGTTAAAGCCAAGTTAGATAATCTTATTACTTCCTATCGTGCATTGTATTAGGATGACTTGTGAAGGGGTGCCATCTCATTGGTGTGTTTATGTAAAAGTAATCTCTCTCCTTGTCACTTTAATGCTTATATGAAGTTAAGAGATTGATATAAGTGTATGCTATGTTGCCCCTATCTCTCTTAAACTGATGGTTTCATGTGTGGATAAGAGATCCTTAAGTGTGTACATTCATGGATGTCTACTTATCTGCATTACTCCTATGTGCAGGAAATAATCTTGGTTATGCATGTTAGTAAAATTTAATAAAATAGAATGATGTTACTCCTCTTTCTTAAAGGTTGCCTTTCTTATGAATAAAAGGAAAAGAGATTAATTAGAATGTGCAATAATTCTCTCTACCTCATCATTAATAGAAGTGCTCAAGGGAAAATTAAGTGCATTTCCATTTAGTAAATTATTAATGTATCTCTCTCTTGAACCCTTGCATGAAAGGATAGGTGAATTAGCCTTGTGTGTATCATGTGATGATCTGATGAGTCAATAAATGAAGTAAATAGTAAAGATAATCAATGTATTTTATAATTATTATAGGAATAGAGAATGGTTTCTTTCTTCCTTCTTATTGAATCTACTTCATCTATTCATATTTATTTAGTGACTAAAAGAATGAATTTAATTGTGCTTTATTCCTTGAGTTTAGTATTCCACTAGTATGTGTGGTAGCATCACATCGTGATATGAGCCACCCTTAGTAGATTGAGATGATTTCATCTCTCTACTTTTGTGTTATCTACACATCTCTTTTGTACATGTAGAGTGTTTGTGTGTAGTGTTGTCGTGTGTGATGATAACACTAGTGTCTATGTGTATGTTGAAACACTATTATGTGTTGTATTTGTTAATGTGAAAATCTTGTTGGCCTTATTTTTGCACATAGTGTCCTTAGTAATTTTTTGGAATTACATGAATGAAATTGAGAAGATTGTTAAGAAGATAATGGAGATTGATGTTGTCAAACTTAGTACAAGTCCTTGTTCATCCCCAATGGTTATATTGATGGTTCCTAAGAAAGATGGAAAATGGAAGACGTGTCCTAATTTTTGGGAACTAAAAAATTGAACATCAAGGATAAGTTCCCTTTTCCTATCATTGATGATTTTTTGGATGAGCTCTTTGGGGCCCAATTTTTACCAAGCTAGATTTTTTCTCTAAATATCACTAAATTTGAGTCAAGGAGGATATTCCCAAAATAGATTTTTAGACACATGAAACTCACTATAAATTCTTGATGATGCTTTTTGGCTTGACTAATGCTCTCTCTACATTTTAGAGTTTGTTGAAGAAGGTGTTCTAATGCTACCTATATGAATTGATCTTGGTATTTTTTTATAGCATTCTTATTTATAGTTGTAGGTGGGTTGATCATCTAAGGCTTGTGGAGACTTCCCTCCAAAATTTGAAGGATCCTTCCCTTTTCACTAAGTTCTTTAAGTGTGCCTTTGGCATGCAATAGGTGGAATATCTTTTCCATGTTGTTTGAAAGGAAGAAGAGGTGTGGAATATTATTACTACACTAATCTATGAGAGGAGGTATGTGCAAGAAGTAAACTAATCATATAGTTACAAGGAAATAAACACAAAAGTCATATACCATAACACAATGATTTATGTGGGGAAAACCCTTTCAAGAGAAAAACTCCCACACAAAAAAATAAATCAATGTATTATTTGGTAATCAAAGGTTACAAAACATGTATAGAGTCTAAGCCTTTATAGGAGTATCATCAACAATAGATTTGGAGTAATTCTAGCAGCATAACAACACCTAATCAAATTACTATTAAAACCTCCATCTCAAGAACCCAATAAATGGGAGAGGAAATATGTGAGATGACCAATTGGTAATTAGCAAACCATGAGCTAAAACCACCCAAAATGTGGTTCCCAAATCCCTATTTAAAATTCAAACACCCAAATCTGAAGATGAGTCCATAGGCTAAAAATAGCATATTCCATTCACCTATCATAAACTTGTCATAACCCACTCACAAAATTGGGAACTCCATTTTGTCTCCATTATCTCCATGGTACAGAGATTATTTATGATGTGTCATAACATGAGTTGTAAGTTGGTCAACAAATGTAATTCTATCTTACAACTCACAGATGTTCTTACATTTCCAATGTTGAAGGCCCAACTTTTGGAGGCCATAACTTTTGATCCAGGAGGCCTATTGGGCCCCTTTTTTAAAAAATGGTATAACTTGAAGAGGTACACATCCTAGGCATTAGAGAATAAATTACAAACAACCTAGAATATTTATTTTGGTCAAAAATGACCTCTATAGCCTAAAAATTGCTCGTCATTTTATTTTATAGCCCAGGAATTATATTTTTGTATTCCTAACATCAGGAGCAAGGTTGAGACACCTTTCCTAACATTGTTTTACAAGAGGAGTGGAAGTTTATCTAAAAAGATTGAGGCAATGCAAGAGTGTCCTAAACCCAAATCTATCAAGAGCTTGTGGGGGACTAGGTACTATTGCAAGTTTGTTTAGGATTAGGGTAAAATTATAGGACCTTTGACATCATTTGTCAAAAAAAATTCCTTTGTCTAGAATGCAAAATTTGATATGGCCTTCCTTTCCATCAAAGTTGCTATGTATTCCACCCTAGTTTAGGCCATGTGAAATTTTCACAAGCTATTTTTTCAAGATTGTGATGCCTCAAAGACAAATATGAGTGTTGTTTTAATGTAAGAGGATCGACCATTTAGCTTCACCAATAATCAATTGATAGAGAAAAATCTCACTAAATCCACTTATGAAAAAAAGATGATGGTGTAGACACCTAAATCTCACCATGTCCTAACATCACACTAAATTTGATGCAGGAGCATCCCATGGAGTGAAAGCAATCTTGTATCATCCAAAAATAGTTTCTTTGACTTTATTTGTTTGTTTTCAAGATTTCATTTTCCAGTTAGTTGCAGAAGAAGCCACCACATTTTACCATAGTTTGAATTTTAGTTTCATGGTTTTGGGAGTATGTTGTACAATGATGAATGGATATCATATCCATGTTTGAAGAGAATTGGATTAACAAGCATAATTTAGCTTTTGATTATATATTGGGTTGACATATTTTCATAGTTGTAACTTTTCCCACTTGTGCTAGATTATTTGGAGTTTGTGCCAATAAAGGAGTATATGTGAAGATTCATTGGATAGATAGAAGGACAAATGTTGAGCATCACATAGATTCCACATTCCATTATCACCACTTTGATCAAAGTATGTATTTTCACTAGCCAACTACGCATTTTGTGAGGCATTGAACTTTGTGCCACCTTGAATCTGACACAAATCATTTTGGAGGTTTGAGATTACTATATTCACAATCACTTGGAATCATTAAGGAGAGTTAGGAAGAATTTAGCAAAGATTTGGAGGCCTAATTGAAAACATGAGGATGAAGGTTTAGGATGGAGTTAATTTATGAGGATACAAATGTTGCAGAATGTATTGAATTTCATTTGAATGAAGTAATTTACATATTAGCAATCAAATAGCTATAGCCTAGCATGTAGGGATCCCATTGCAATAAATTGTAATCATTTCATACTTTGAATTCAATAAAGATCATTAATATTTCATTGAGTTTTTCTATGTGGGGTATGTTGTGAGTTTCATTGCATGGTTGGACAATCCTTCATTGGATCCTTTATCCATAACTACATTAAGTGATATCAGAGCATGAGGTTCAAATCTTGAGAAGACCAAGTTGGTATTCCAAAAGTTCTACTTGTGAATAGATCATCGAATTGAGGAAACCTACAAGAAGTTTGTTGATAGATTATCAATTAAGAGGTAGTTGCAAGGGGTGACTATAGGTAGACCACTAACTTAAGGTAGTTTACACTAGATCCTAGGAAAGATGTTGTTGTGAAGACTACAAGGTGTTTCTACCATTGCTAGAAATTTGGATGAAGTATTGAAAGACGTACTAAGGGAGAATAGAATCTAGTTAAAGGCTTTGGAGGAAGATAGGAAGAGGAGTCAAATCCCCAAAGGATGATGATGATTATGATGATGTAGGAGCATCCAGAGGTGTAAGAAAAATCTTACATCACCCAAAAAAATTATTTTGTTTTTTATTCTTTCCAATTTTGGTTTTTGTGAATACCCATTATCTTGAAGAATGGTTTGGAACATTCAAAGTTTCCAAAAAGAGCTAAAAATGGCAAGGCTTATTATTTTTAGTAAGTCTACATTTGAGCATGGATGGACCTAAAATTTTCCCAAAGCTATGAAATCATAAAATAAACATTCTAGGTGAGTTTCACCTCAATATTATAATTGGATTGCAAGATATTAAAGTTTTCATTTTTGAAACTCTTGGAAAAGCTTTGAAATCAACTTTGAGTAACTTAGAAGCCTGGATTTGCCCCGAAAGTTGTCGTAACCAGTGAAGTAGGTTATAAGTTGAGAGATCTCTTACAATCTTTTTGACGCATCAAATAGTTCATCAATCAAAAACTTGGATCAAAGGTTATGGCCTTCAGAAGTTGGGACTTTCATTTTGGGAAATGTGAAAATGTGTTGGACACTTAAAAGAGTTGTAAAGGGGGAAGTTACATATGTTGGTGTGTGATTTGAAACATCAGAAGACATCTTTTATTGGAGATTATTTGGGTACCACTTTTGGGTTGTTTTAGCTCATAGTTTTGTAATTATTGTTGATGATTTCCTATATTGTATCTTGTTAGAATCTACAAAGATGAATAACCCAGAAAACTAGTGCAAATGAATAGATATTAAACTGTGAAAGAAAATGATACGAGATCTAAATAACAACATAGATTTAGTCTCCAAGCTTGAGTAATACAAATTCTCCAAAAGAAAAGTAGCATTAAGAGAGTGCAAAAGCAAATAGTTGCATAATACAATGTACCTAAGAATAGCCAGAAGGTGAGTATATATAGAATATGAGAGGGGAGAGGTCAAAAATACAACCAATGGGAAGAGTCCACCACAACAACCTAAAATAGGCAAGTGTAACTCCCATGGAAGATGCTGACACCTTGCACCCACTCGCACTAATACTCACTTATTTAATCCTAAGCAAGCTTAATTAGAAGTGTAGGGAAAACCTAGGAATAAGAAAATAAAATAACAAACAAGGAAATAAAAACCTACACTAATTCCCCCCTTAAGCATAACTTAGGTGGGCGAAAAGATGGGTCTCGAAAAGTGAAACTTGATGAGGTACCCATGCACATAAAAATCCCCCCAAAAAAGATAGAAATCCCCCCCAATAGAGAGAGAAGAGACCCCCCAGAGTAGAGAGAGTTAGGACTCCGAGTGAGAGGACTAAGAGGTCCCTAGAAGATGAAGCCTCCAGCACCCTTAGAAAAGCTCACAGATGAAGATACTTGCATTCTATGAAGGGTTTGGTGAAGATATCAACAACCTGCTTGGATGTCAAACAGTAGTGAAGGTCAATGATGTGGCCATGAATGAGCTCCCAAATGTAGTGCATGTGGACCTTGATGTGTTTGGTCCACTGATGATGGACCAGATTCTTAGAGATCTGAATGGCACTTTGGTTGTCACAAAATATGACTAATCATTATCTGATCTAGATACCAAACTCATTAAGAAGATTTTGAAGCTAGATAGCCTTAGTGTCGGCATTCATAGCCCCTAATACTCAGCCTTAGTAGAAGATAGAGCAATAGCATACTGCACTTCTTGCTTGAACAACAAATAAAACCTAAACCAAGTGAGAAGTATTGGCATGGCTGCTCTCCAGTGCAGCTCATAAAGCTCCTGCATGAATCAAGAGATCATTCCTACAACATATGAAATGTTGAGTCTCATATGAGTCAGATAAATGAGACTCTCAACAAGCTATCAATACAAAGTTCCATCAACCAAAGGTGAAGAACACTGAGTCTCAAGTTTGACTTCAAAAAGAAAGGGAGTCAAAGTAGTCTTAAGTCAGCCATTTGAAAGCTCAAGAGTGTTAGAATCTAAAAAGATTATTAACCCACAAAACTAGTGCAAAAGAATAGATATCTAAACTATGAATGCAAATGATACGAAATCAAAATAGCAACATAGAGTCAGTCTCCGAGAGTAATGCAAATGCTAGAAGCAAAATAGTATTAGGAGGATGCAAAAGCAAGAGATACAAAATACAAGCCAGGTAGCATGCTTATATAGACCAGGAAGAGGAACGAGGTGGCAACACCGACTAATGAGGAGAAACCATCTATTGGACTAAAGATAGAAAAGTATCTTCCCAATATAGCTAATGGATGCTCACATGTAGGAAGATGACACCTCATAACCACTCACCTAATTAAGAATGCTTTATTAACCTAAGCGAGATTAATACTAGGAATATAGGGAAAAATAAATAACCCAACTAAGAAATAAAAACCTACACTAGCATCCCCCCTTAAGCGAAGCTTAGGTGGATGTAGAAATGGGTCTTGGCAAAAACAAGCCTAATGAGGTACCCATGTACATAAAATTCCCCCCCAAAGAGAAGAAGCCCCCCATAAGAGAGAATAGCTCCCCCCCAAAAATAGAGAGAGAAGAGACCCCCTAGAGTAGAGAAAGTCAAGACTCCAAGTGAGAGGATGAAGCCTCCCGAGAAGATGAAGCATCTTGTACCCCAGCAAAGCTTGCAAATGAAGGAACTTGCTCTCAGTGAAGGGTTTGGTGAAGATATCAGCAACCTGCTCAGAAGTCGGATAGTAGTGAAGGTTGATGACGTGGCCATGGATGATCTCCCAAATGTAGTGCATGTGGACCTCTATGTGTTTGGTCCATTAATGATGGATCAGATTCGGTGAGATCTAAATGGCACTCTGGTTGTCACAAAATATGATGGATGGCTATCTGATCTGAATGCCAAACTCATTGAGAAGATTTTGAAACCAAATGGCCTCAGCGACAACATTCACAGCCCCCCGATACTTAGCCTCAGTAGAAGATAGAGCAATAGCAAACTACTTCTTGTTCAGCCAACAAACAAGACCTAAACCAAGTGAGAAATTGTAACCTAAAGTAGACTTGTGATCCTGAGAATCACTTGCCCTGTCTGAATCTGTGTAACCCACCAAGTCAACATCAATGTTCATTGTGTAGTAAATCCCAAAACTATGAGTACCCTAAATGTAGTGAAGGATCCACTTGGTTGCTTTCTAGTGTAGCTCATGGGGCTCTTGCATTAATTGAGAGACCATGCCTACAACATATAAAATGTCAGGTCTCATATGAGTCAGATAAATGAGACTCTCAACAAGTTATCGGTATGAAGTGCCACCAACAAATGGTGAACACTGAGCCTCAAGTTGAACTCCATAAAGAAAGGGAGTTGGAGCAGGCTTACTGTCAGCCATATGAAACCTTGAGAGTAAATAAAGAGCATACTTAGACTGTGTGAGTCTGATCCTAGAAGCAAACTGGTAGATCTCAATCTCGAGAAAGTAATGCAACAAGCCCAAGTCAGTCATCAAAAACCTATCATGAAGGGCAGTTTTGATAGCCCCAATGGTGGATGAAGAACTCCCTGTGATCAGCAAGTCATCAACATACATAACTAGAAATACATGAGTGAATAATCCTACTGTAGAATATAGACATTAGGATCAGAATGACATCGATTGAACCCAACTGTCAGAAGGAAGGAGTCCATCTTGGCATTCCAGGCCCAAGGAGCCTATTTGAGGCCATAGAGAGACTTTTGAAGATGACACACAAGTGAAGAATCCTAAATGAACCCCCATGGCTGCTCCATGTAGATCTCCTCTTGAAGGTCACCATGAAGAAAAGAACTCTTCACATCCATCTGGTGTACTTTCCAATGATTAACTGCAGCAATGGTAAGAACAAGTCAGATGGATTTCATTCTAGCAACTGGAACATAAGTTTCAGAGTAATCAATCCCGAGAACCTGAGAGAATCCTTTGGTGACCAAATGAGCCTTATGCTTGTCAACTGACCTATCTGCTACAAATTTTTTCTGATAGATCCACTTACATCGAATAAGTTTTCTTCCCTTAGGAAGAGGGACAAGATCCCAAGTGTGGTTCCTCATCAAGGAACTATACTCCTCCTGCATAGTTGTATCCCACTCAGGAATACCAGAAGCCTCATGAAAAGACTATGGATCTAAGGCATTGGCAATGAATGCATGGAGCATCCTAGAATTGTGAACGAGTCCGCCTGGTGTTTGATGGATCCCCAACCCAATCACCTACAGACTGCAAAGTCTATCTAGCCCAAAGTGGACCAGAAGATGGAGAATATGGAGGAGAATTATCACCCTCTGAATGATGACTAGGAGAAGAAGTGATGCAAAGAAAAAATAATTGTTCTAACATAACTTTACTACCCTCATACCCTTCACACAATGACTCATTTCAGCCAATGCCTAAAAGCTTCCTAATACACATGAAAACATGGGACAACAACCTAATGGCATTCCATCATTGAAGGCATCATGAAATAAGGGCAACTTGGTGTATTTAGACTGGTTTTCAACATACTTTAGGGTTTTCCAAACATGCATGACCCTTACACTTGTTTGACACAATGTTCCAAACAATAATGGATTGTTGTCACTAGGTGCAGCAAATCAAACATTTTTTTATCATAACTTTTCAAAAAGACCTGAAAATGGAAATATAAAACCTGTTTTGGATACCCTTTTGGCCTTTATTAAACATATGTCAAAATGGGCTAGGGTTTCTTTGTACGGACTAGGGAAAAAATAAGACTATTCCTGTGCAAACTCTAGGACTATTACATAACTACTCTCACCAAAAATGACATAACTCATTCAAAAATTAATCAAATTTGTTTAAACCAAACGCATATGAAACTAGACTCATGCCTTCAACTTTTAGAATTGGTTTTAGGCCCGTACTATACTATACATGGCTGTACTAGCACGTTTTCAGACTACAAATTCTAGAAAACTTTGTTAGATTAGGGTAGCATTCACCAAAATGGCTATAACTTTGACAAATCTCAATGAAAATTGATACAACAAAACTAACAATGAATTAGATTCACATTACCACATGATCCAATTGATTTTAGATTATTACATGGGTTGTACAGGTTGTACACAGCAACATAATGTGCTGCAACTTCAGAAAAACACCAAAAAACTTCATTCCATTCACTCCAAGTTTGAAAAATCCATCCAATAATGCTTGCCTTCGACCATTTTCAGAATCTTCATGCTTTTTCCAACCATTTACAATTGATTCCCACATTCTAACAATTGCATGTAACTAAAAATCACATTTTTAACAACTTTCTAAAAAAAGTTGCATGACAATTTAGAAACTTTTGACAATTTTTGCAATTTTTCAACTTTTCCCACCAACAACTAAACCCACAACCAAAAACAAATTGAATACATAGGATATGGTCATAAATGACCTTATTAACTACTAAAACCTCTTTTCAACCCAAAATTACAAATATACCAAAAATGAGCAATAATGAAGCACCTAGTGCCCCTACACCATACACCCAAGGGGAAGAATACTCAAGTCCCACTTGAGTGCAAGTCTTCTTTTCTTCCTGGTTTTCCAATTCTTCTGCCACTTGTCATTCAATAGGGAATTTATTTCCAAAATTTGATGCTCCTTACACCCTATTGTATGTTCTGTATTCTTGACTTTCCCTGAGTCTTTATTCTTCTTCTTGCATCGTCTCTTACTTAGCATCTTCTCAACTTCAAGGTTCCAAAACTCTAGTTCTTGTTCATATGTTGCATTACCACTGTCCATGTCTTCATCTTCATCATTTGAATACAATTTGTCAGCATATTCTTCATCCATAAAATCAGAAAATACAAGTACCTTTATTGTTTTTGCAACCTCTTATTTACCATATTATGCTACATTTGCATAACAATCTTCATACACTGCATTTACTTCTCCTTTTTCTTTATACTCTTTTCTATATTCATCTGTTGCACCTATAAACACATACTCACAAATATTGTTAGAAACAAAATTTTGAGTCTCAATGGACTCATTTTCTTCATCTTTTTCCTCTTCCTTGGATGGCTTTGGCTCTTCCATCATCTTGATTACTTTTTTTATCTTCCTTCTCAATTGTTGCCTCTTTCTTATTTCCACAATTTCCTTTATCGGCCACTTGACAACTTTGTGAATGGTGATGTTCCAAGTCCACACACTTGTTACTATACTCTGTATTCTTTCTTCAAATGTTTTTTGCATTTGTTCCAAATGTTGTCATGACCCTGTTATCTCTTGCTGAATACTTACTTGTTTTGTCTTCTCATCTTTCTTCTTCATCTCACTCCTTTCTCTTCGCATCTCTTGTTGCTTGCTTGACAACTTCTTACTCTTCAGGTCTTCATAGATTATTCTCCTCAACACTTCCATTCTTTTGGTATCCAATACCTTCACACACACAACTATCCTCTACCCAATAGGATTCTAGAAGATGCACTCTCTAAGACCTTTTCTACCCACTTCCTCTCAATGGAAGAAATATGTACACCTTCTACCCAGTTTCATCACTATTGGAGGATATAAGTCACCGGCTCTCTTTCATACCTGCAACAAACTTTCTCTCACAACTCTCTTATCCTGGTGCATACCTTGCACTCTCATGGTCTTCTAGCTCTGATACCAAAATGATGTAGAGAAAAAAGGACTATTCTAACACAACTTTACTACCCTCATACCCTTCACACAATGACTCATTTTAGCCAATGTCTAGAAGCTTCCTAATATACATGAAAACATGGGACAACAACCTAATGGCATTCCATCATTAAGAAGATCATGAAACAAGGGTAACTTAGTGTATTTAGACCTATTTTCAACATACTTTAGGGTTTTCCAAATATGCATAACCCTTACACTTGTTTGACACAATGTTCCAAACAACAATGGATTGTTGTCACTGGGTGCAACAAATTAGACATTTGTTATCATAACTTTTCAAAAAGACCTACAAATAGAAATGTAAAACCTGTTTTGGATACCCTTTTGGCCCTTATTAAACATATGTCAAAATGGGATAGGGTTTCTTTGTACGGACTAGGGAAAAGACAAGACTGTTCTTGTGCAAACCTTAGGACTGTTATAGAACTGCTCTCACCAAAAATGGCATAACTCATTCAAAACTTAATTACATTTGCTCAAACCAAAAGCATATGAAACTAGACTCATGCCTTCAACTTTTAGAATTGGTTTCAAACCCGTACTATACCATACATAACCGTACTAGCACATTTTCAGACTGTAAAATTTATAAAACTTTGTTAGATTAGGGCAGCATTCACCAAAATGGCCATAACTTTCACAAATCTCATTGAAAATTAATGCAACAAAAAGAAAAATGAAGTAGATTCACATTATCACACAATCCAATTGATTTTAGGTCATTACATAGGTCATACAGGCTATACATAGCAATATAATGTGCTGTAACTATAGAAAAACACAAAAAAAACTTCATTCCATTCACTCCAAGTTTGAAAAATCCATCCAATAATGCTTGCCTTCGACCATTTTCAGCATCTTCATTCTTTTTCAAGCCATTTATAATTAATTCCCATGTTCTAACAATTGCATGTAACTGAAAACCACATTTTTGACAACTTTCTTAAAAGGTTGCATGACAATTTGGAAACTTTTGACATTTTTTGCAATTTTCCAACTTTTCCCACCAACAACTAAACCCACAACTAAAAATGAATTGAATACATAGGAGATGGTCATAAATGACCTTATTAACCACTAAAACCCATTTTCAACCCAAAATTACAAAAATACCAAAAATGAGCAATAATGAAGCACCTAGTGCCCCTGCACTAGGAAGGAGGTGAATCTTTTGAATCACTCTCGGCATCGAAAGTGGAGGTAGAAGACTGCTGAGGTAAATCTGTTTCATTAGAAGATCTGTCATGTAGCCCAAGTGACTCCAATGTCAATGTAGAAGGAGGTGGAGAAGTGATAGAAAGTGAGCTCGAAGAGCCCTCCTCAAACTGAACACTCCTCTCAATGAACAACTTATGTGTAGTAGGGTGGAGCAACCAATAACTCTTCACACCATCAGGATAGCCTACAAATATGCAAGGCCTGGTTTGCGGATCCAAGGACTTACATTTCTCTACAAGAATGTGGGCCCATGCAAAAGAACCAAAAACTTGAAAGTGCTTAACTGATGGTTTTTTACTACTCCAAGCTTCAAAAGGAGTGACTCCCTTCAAGGCTTGGTGAGTAACAAGGTTATGGATATAACAAGCACAATTAATGGCCTCTACCTAATATTGTTGTGCAAGAGATCTAGAGTGAATCATGCAGTTCGCCATTTCCTTCAAGGACCTATTCTTCCATTCTACAACACCATTCTGCTAAGGATTGTATGGAACTGAATGTTGCAAATCAATCCCCTTTGAAGTGCAAAACTGCTCAAAATGATGGTTGACATACTCACCACCATTGTCAGTGCACAAAACTTTGATGGCTTTACTAGATTGCTTCTCTACAAAAGTTTTGAAGTCTTGAAAATGATCAAATACCTCTAACTTTTGTTTGAGAAAGTACACCCAAGTATATCGAGAAAAGTCATCAATGAATGTTAGAACATATCTAGCCCTACTGAAAGAAGGATTCTGAAATGGACCAACCAAATCACTATGAAGTAACTCTAGTATTTGTGAAGCTCTCCATGCCTTATCTTTGTCAAATTTTTCTTTAGGATGCTTACCAAGAATGTAGCCTTGGCAAACACCACCTGAAAACTAAACTAAAGGTAACCCTGTGACCATGCTTTGTTGGTTGAGCTACTGTAAGTAGTGGTAGTTAAGATGGCCAAACTGCTCATGCCATAATCTACTCACATCATTAGAATGAGTGACCTAAACAGTCAAAGGAGGATTAGGAACAAAGTGAGAAAACATATAGAGCCATGACTGATGATTTGCTCTCCCAACTGCAACTGTAGAACCGTTGTGCAACTCATGAATCTCCACTGAATTAGGAGTGAACTCAACCCGCTTGCCTAAACCTATGTGAGTGATCTGATATATCAATTGGAGATTATTTGATAATGAGGGCACATAAAGAACATCATGAAATGTGTCATCCCACACATCAACAGACCCTCTCCCACACACCTCAACAAGAGTGTCATCACACATCAAAATAGAAGGCATAGTACACAGCTCCAAAGATGCAAGCTCTTACTTAGATGAAGCCATGTGGTGTGAAGCACCTAAATCAAGAACCCAAGTGGATGGTGAAGAAGAAACTACTACAAGGGCCTTGCCCTTTCCTTTCCCCTTGTTTTCTTTTGCCTTGTTAGATTCCTCATGTGAACTTTGTTTGATAGACTCAAGAACACTGATATTATTCTTCTCAAGAATGTGTGTCAAGTGATCAATTTGTTTCTTCAAGCACTTATGCTCATCATGACCAGGTCTTTTATAGTAGGCACATTGGACCTTCTCTTTCTTAGACTTGTCACCCTTAGAAGATTGGGTCTCATTAGTTGCTTTTGAAGAAACTGATACTTGTCCCTTCTTCTCTTTGCCATTCTTTTTTTTCTTATCCTTACTTTTGTTGTTACTACTTTGTCCTTTTTGTTCTTTTGTGCCTTGGTTGGTAGCCAAGGCATGTGACTTAGAGGACTTAAGAGTGCCCATCTAGATTAGCTTATCCTGTTCCTGAGTGAGAGAGATAGAAAAATCATCTAAAGATGGCATGGTGAATTAAGTACCAAGTGCACCCTTAGTAGCATAGAAGGTAGAAACAAACACATAATATTCTGAACTTAGCTTAGAGAGAATACTGAGAATTAGTTGTTCATCTTTCTTTTCAATTCCACAATATTTTAACTGCATCCTTAGTTACTTCAACTTTGTGAAGAAATCTTCGATTGTGTTTAAATTGCCTGGACTTAAACTAATTAGTTCATTTTCCAACATATGACCCCTCATTGAATCTTGTGTGCCAAATAGTGTTTCTAGCTTTATCCAAATTTTATTTGGTGAATTCAAAGACTCAATGTGAAAGAGAAAATCAGGAGAAATAGACAAACACAACATTCCATATGCTTCATCACATTTGTTAAACCACTTAGGCTTATCTTCATCTTTAGCAGGTTCAATTTCAAGTCCCATTGTTATCCTATGTAATCCAGCTTTCCTTAAGTAGATTGTCATGCGAGATTTCCACTCAAAGTAGTTGCATGGAGTTAGGATGGGCACAGTTGTTTGATCCATGATGAAGAAATGTTGAAAATAAATGTTGAAAAGAAGAGAACACAACCAAGACAACCCCCCTTTTCACTCAATCAAAGAACCCCCTAAGCAAAAATGATTTTGGCACTTTATAATTAGTGTGTTTACAACTACCACTAGCAAGAAACACTTAGTGGTCTTGATTTCAATGCTTTACAAAACCCTCACAAATTGGGTATATGTTGAAAGTACAATACTGGAACTCTGTCAAGAAAAACTAACAATACCATTATGATCTACTTGAAAAACCATGCACTTTCAGAAAATGAATCACCTTGATACGAGGTTGTATGTGAAAGTTATGATCCTCCGAAGTTCCAAAAAATGGGAACTAAGAAGCATCACCTATGAGAATTTACAATTTCTGGAAAAACCATGCACCAAAATCAAGAATCGTCTGCACCACCATGAAGAGTGTGGAAAAATAGCCAAAGTCAAAAAAAGAAGCTCGAAAAATGAAGGTCGTGAGCTCAAGTTATTAGTCTTCAAAGTTTGTCTTCAAAAAAGAAAATGCCAACCATGAGGGGCTCTGAGTTTTCAAAAGTAGACCTCTGCCAAATTTAGCAGAACTACCACCAAAAATAAAAATCTTCCAGATGTAAAGAATCTCTTGCCAAGTCTACCAAATATAGTGTCTACAGCTAAATTTAGCAAAGAAAAAATGACACAAGGCCAAAATATGGCATGCAGGCCAAAGTTAGGCAGGGTCTAATTTTTAAATGAAGTCGTTTAGAAAATTACAGGCCACGAAGAGCCAAATAATAGAGGCCTTAAAGGCAAGGCAACGCTTAACAGGCTGAAGGCACAAGGAAAGAGGGCGGGGGCCTGCGGCCACACCCGCGGTCTGCACACCCGCGGACCCTTGAAAGGGTTTCACGACCTCTTAGAGGAACTGAGTCTCCCACATAGGGCCAAAGCTCCTACGTGGGGCTTAAGCCTCTTTTTAAAAAAAACACTTAGGCTTTTATAAGCCTTTTCAAACTTTTTTTTTTTAATTTTTGTTTTGATTTTTATTTTTTTACAATTTAAAAACAAAACCCACAATTTTTGAAAAATATATTATTTTTTGTTTTTGTAGGAGAATCAAAATATTTATTTTTGAAATTTTGCACGAAAAAATAATTTTGCATAGAAATGCGTGCTTGGGGGTCAAAATGACCTCTGGCAAAAAAATTTGCCTTTCAAACTCCCAACATTGAAATTGGGTAAAGTATATATCAAAATTCACCTGCGAGGCCACCCAAATGCAATGGAAGGGTCCTTTTGGCCTGAAAACACTCCGATTGAAAGTTGATTTTCAAATCTAAGCACAAAACCCAAGTTTCACAATTGTGTCAAACGATCTCTGATTTTTGTGAAACGAAAGCCAAATCTAACTTTTCGAGACTCCTAGACGCGTTGGAATAGACAGAAATGCCACTAGTATAACTAGAAACGCTGCAATCACCTAGATATCTCAAAACACATATGCAAACCCCTAAGATCAAATTGTTTCCTTCAAACTTTTCTTATTTTCCAAATTATTCGAAGATGCAAGAGAAGAGCATATTGGGTTTTGGGAAAACCTGCAATAAGCTTTATTAGCCCCCCCCCAAATCTCTCAAATATGGAAACTAAAATCTATTCTTGCACATAAAAAAAGCTCTGATACCATGTTAGAATTTGAAAAGATTATTAACCTAGAAAACTAGTGCAAAAGAATAGATATCTAAACTACGAACGCAAATGATATGAAATCAAAATAGCAACATAGAGTCAGTATCCAAGAGTAATGCAAATTCTAGAAGCAAAATAGTATTAAGAGGATGCAAAAGCAAGAGATAAAAAATACAAGCCAGATAGCATGCTTATATAGACCAGGGAGAGGGAGGAGGTGGCAACATCGACCAATGAGGAGCAAACATCTATCGGACTAAAGATAGTAAAGTATCTTCCCAAGATAGCTAATGGATGCTTACATGTAGGAAGGTGACACCTCATAATCACTCACCTAATTAAGCATGCTTTATTAACCTAAGCAAAATTAATAGAAGTGCAGAAAAACCTAGGAATATAGGAAAAAATTAATAACCCAACTAGGAAAAAAAAACCTACACTAATAGTTGGCTAAGGGCTTTGGGCTTGTCCCATATAGGTCCCGAGGTCGATTCTCTCCGCCTGGATTTCCAATGGGTGTTCGGGGTGTGCAGCCCGCTCGGCAGTCCCTTGAGGATTAGTCTCGCCTCCACTCGCCTCGCCGTTATTAGCCCCAACTCGGTACAAATGTAAGCTTGAGGCAAGGTGCGGTGGGCAATGCTGGGCGGAGTTGCAACACTCTTGTCTCTCTCGGGGGGCAGGGCTAGGGGATACCTCTGAGTTTTTTATAAAAAAAAAACCTACACAATAAAGAGAAAATCTAGATCATACTTGGATTGTGTGATGGTGATCCTGGAAGTAGACTGAAAGATTTCAATTTTTAGAAAGTAATGCAACAAGCCCAACTTAGTCATCAAAAACCTGTCATGAAGGGTAATTTTGACTACCCCAATGGTGGATGAATAACCCCCTATGATCAACAAGTCATCAATATACAGAACTAGAAATATGAGTGAATCATCTTGTTGCGAAATATAGATATTGGGATTAGAATGGAACCAAATGAACCCAACTAGAAAAAGGAAGGAGTCCATCTTGGCATACCAAGCCTGAGGGGCCTATTTGAGGCCATAGAGAGACTTCCAAAGATAGTGTACAAGTGAAGAATCCTAAATGAAACCCTATGGTTGCTCCATGTAGATCTCCTCCTAAAGGTCACCATGAAGAAAGGCACTCTTCACATCGATCTGGTGAACTTCCCAATGATGAGTTGTAGCAATGGAAATGACAAGTTAGATGGAATTCATTTTGGAAACTGGCTCAAAAGTAATAGAGTAGTTAATCCCAGGAACCTGGGAGAATCCTTTAGTGACCAAGAAAGTCTTATGCTTATAATTCAATCCATCTGCCACAAATTTTGTTTGATATATCCACTTACATCGAACAAGTTTTCTTCCCTTAGGAGGAGGAACAAGATCCCATGTGTGGTTCCTCTTCAAGGAACTATACTTCTCCTACATAGTTGTTGAACATAAGAAAACTACATAAGGTAAATAAACTAAAAGATAAACAAAACAAAGCATTATACCTTCAACCTTGAGTCATTTCTCCTCCTTGATAGAGTTGAGGAAGCATGCACCCACCTACAATCCTGTATATACTCAAAATGATGTTGATTGCTCTAGAATGAAACTAGAAGCATAACAATACTTGATTGTTGTGATCTGGATGGCCTAGATGAGGCTTTATTTATAGAGGATTGATGTGATGGATGAAGGGCTAGGATTAAGAGGTTGAATCAATGGAGGAGTTTTTTGAGACAACATTAGGGCTTGGATAAGGATTTCTAGAGCTTCTTTTATATGAATGGCCAAGATTAAAATATGTTGTTTTGAAATGGTTGGATAAGATTAAAAGGTAATTTAACTTATGTGCAAGTGGATGAGGACAAAATAAGAAACAATTAATTATATAATAGATTTAATTAATCACTGGAGAGGTGTCATGTGTGAGGATAAAATTAATTAAATAAATAGGATTTATTTAATTAATTTGGGATAGAGGATTAAATGGATTAAATTAATTAAATAAATATAATTTGTTTAATTAATTTAGGAAATGGATAGTCCAAGGATGAAGGCTGTCATAATGTATTGCAAGATGATGTTGACAAGGGGATGAAAGTGTATGTCAATGGGACATGATCAATTCCGGATGTCTACATTTTGCCCCTCTTTGAAGTGGTGTTGCGACCAAGGGAAGTAACATCATTTCAAACAAGTTTAAAACATAGAATTGGGTTAGAAAGGGATGGCCCAACCACTTAAATGAGTGATGAGGAGGGATGGTGGAGGTATAAAGATTGGGTATGCCAAATGAAGATGCAGAAAATGAAATGAGGAAATAACATAAAAGATCAATGCAATACACAAACTTTCACCTCAAATCATCCTTTTCTCCTCGATAGAGTGGAGGTAGCATGCACCCTAGCACTACCTATCCATTCTTATATGATGTTGATACCTTCGTGCATAATGCCTAGTGTTATATCAAACTATATGATTGCTCACCCTATGCAACATAACATATCATTCATCTATTTCATCCATCCCTTATCTTTCCCCCATCTCCTTAACCAATCTATTTCATCCATTTTGAGAGCATACTTGTGTTCTTCTAGCCTGCCTATCCTCTCAAGAGGGCATACCATCCCTCCTCGTCACTCATCTAAGTGGTTGGGGCATCCCTTTCTAACCAAACACTATTTTTAATCTTCTTTGAAATGATGTTACTTCCCTTGGTCGCAACACCACTTTAAAGAGGGGCAAAATGTAGACACCTGAAATTGCCCATATCCCGTTGACATACACTTTCATCCACTTGTTGACGACATCTTGTGACACTTTGCGACATCCTTCGTACTAGGACTATCCTTTTCCTAAATTAATTAAATAAATCATATTTATGTAATTAATTTAATTCATTAAATCCTCTATCCCAAATTAATTAAATAAATCATATTTATTTAATTAAGTTATCCATTTATTCTCTTAGCCAAATTAATTAAATAAATCCTATTTATTTAATTAATTGTATCCTCACACATGACCCCTCTTCAATAATTAATTAAATCTATTATTTAATTAATTATTTCCTATTTTGTCCTCATCCACTTGCACAAAATTCAAACTACCTTTTAATCCTATCTATCCATTTCAAAACATCTTTTAATCTTGACCATTCACATAAAAGAAGCCCAAAAATCATTATCCAAGCCCTAATGTTGTCTCAATAAATCTCCATCGTTGATTCAACCTCTTAATCTTAGCCCTTCATATATCATATCAAGCCTTTATAAATAAAGCCTCATCTAAGCCATCCAGATCATAACAATCAAGTAATGTTATGTTGTTGGTTTCATTCTAGAGAAATCAACATCATATCATAATAGCATTGAGCATACCCAGGTGGTACTAGGGTCCATGCTACCTCCGCTCTATTGAGGAGAAAGGGATGATTTGAGGTGAAAGGTTGTGTATTGCATTAATCTTTTATGTTGTTTCCTCATTTCATTTTATGCATCTTCATTTCAAAATGAAGGTAAGAAAACTGCACAAGGTAAATAAATTGAAAGATAAACAAAACAAAGCATTGTACTTTCAACCTTGAGTCATTTCTCCTCCTTGATAGAGTTGAGGAAGCATGCACCCACCTGCAATCATAGATATACTCAAAATAATGTTATGGAATGTGGATTGCTCTCACAAAACGAGCATAAACCCTAGGTCTAACGAAGGCAAATGAGTAGATATGTGGACAACATATGACTACTAGAAATGATGTGTTGAAAATGGATGAGTAGGATTTATTATAGATTTGAGAAGGGATGGATTGGAGGGCTGAGTTTAAGAGGTGGGATGAAGAGTTGAGATTGAGAGGTGCTAAGGTCAAATAGGAATGAGAGGTGAGGAGGTCAAATGAGTGTTGCAAATATGTGTCTAATCAGTGTTGTCATTGATGTCAACATATCCCTGTTGCCATTAGTGTCAATTGTATCCAGTTAAGTTTTGAGAGGTCCACATGAAGATTTGAAGAAGCTATGGCCATTTGAGTAGAACCAGGTTTTGCTGTGATCAGAAGAGACATAGTGATAGTAAATTGGTCTGGATTGCTCCACATTGAAATATTATGATCTACGGATCTAGAGGCATCATTGGGAAGTCAGTGTGTAGCATCAATTGTAGGGGTTTGTGGTTTGGAGGTCCACAAGCAATCTTTCTAGTGTGACAGTCATAGCAGACATTGTTTTTGAGGTTTCAGATGAAGATGCAAGTGATTTTGATGATTTGGAGGAGTGAGGATGTTTTTGTTGAATTCAATGTGCTTGTGGAGGTCTCTGGATCATGTGACTATTGTGTTGGAGGTCCACATTGAAGATTGAGCTTGTTGTTGAATATTTCTTCCTTGGTGTTGCTATTCTTCCCAGTCTTGGCTGACTGAATGATTCTAGCGTGTTGTGGATGATCTAAGAGAAATTATATGGAGTGTAGCATATTGATCAAGGAAGATTTGAGTCTCAATTATGTTTGGCCGACAGCCTAGTGATTCACATTAAGTCAAATGCTTATAGTGCCAACCTTGATGTTTATTCCAAGGTTGATGAAGCATATAAAAGCATGTAGTTGAGTTGTTGAAAATCATCCTTGTACGAAATGATCAAATCCCAAGAAAGGATCAGAGGTAGAGTAGAGAAGAGGAGTAGAGAAATAAGAATAGTAAAGGATGAAGTGATAGTGAAGAAGTATATGGGAGAAGAGTAGAAGCTTTGTGAGCATTCAATGAGACTGAACCAAGCATGAAAAAGATGCTATTTCTCAATTAATTCTTTCTGTATTAAACATAAAATTCTATAGGCAGTGAGCCTCTTTTTGACCAGTGAGCTTTGGGCAGTGCACTCGAAGGCAAGTGCCTTCCCATTTTTAAGTACTTTTAACAGGGTACAAATCTTGTGGGTTAACCCCCACCATGGTTTTCCCTTAACCGGGTTTCCATGTTAAAACTCTTGGTGTCAAGTGTGCTAATTGTGTTTCTGCTCATGTGTTATTATTTCATGCTTTAATGTTTACATCATTAATCTATTTATAAGTTGTGAAAGAAGATTAAAAAAGGGGAAAAAGTTAATTTTGTGGGACAACTAATTCAGCCCCCCTCTCAGTTGTCTTGCCTAATTCCAACAATTGGTACCAGAGCCAAGTTCCTCTGAAAGAAGCTTGACCGCTTCAGGAGATCTAGAATGTTGACTTACAAGAAAGACAGTCTAAGATTTGATGGAACAAATTATTCTATGGAAGATGTGAATGCAGTGTCATTTGTAATGTATGGGTGATGCCTACTGGTTGATAATTGAGAATGAGTATAAGATTCTAGAAAAAGGTCCTACAACTCCAAATGAAATCAAAGATGTTAAGAACAACATTCAAGCTAAAGAAGCCTTGTTAAGTGCCCTGTCTGATACAGAAATGACAAATGTACTAGAATTGAAAATTGTGCATGAAATCTGGGAGATGTTGGAAACCCTGCATGAAGGTGATGAACATGTCAAGTGTGCCATGCTACAATAAGGGTAGATATGAAAGCTTAAGGATGAGTGAAGATGAAAATATTACCTCCTACATGCTAAAAGTGAATGAACTTGTGAGCGGTATAAGGTGTGCTAGTGGAAAATTGGAAGAATCAGAAATTATTGCCAAAGTGCTTAGATCCTTACCTCCGGACTACAAGCATAAAGTTGTTGCCATTGAAGAAATCAGGATTGTGACAACTGTTACAAGGGATTAGTTGGTTGGTAAACTTTTAGCATTTGAAATGAGTGAGTTTGGTGATTCTCTTCCCAAGTCTGGATCTACATTTAAAGCTAGTATTCATGGAAAACAAAGATATGATCTGGGTGAAAGCTCTTCAAGAAGATTAAATAGGTTCGACAAGACAAGGAAGGATCTTGAAGATAATGAAACTGAGTTCGATGAAATTGAAGCCCTTTTTGCCAAAAGATTGCCAAGAGGATCTAGTAAGTATGAAGGAAAGTTGCCATTCAAATGTTTTGCTTGTAATAAGATTGGTCATTTTACCTCAAGGTGTCCAGAGCGGGGTTCAAGGCCAAACCCTAATAGACCTAGAGTTCAGAAGAAATGCTACTATGTCCAAGAAGCTAGTGAAGGAGTCATAGATGATGAGTCTGATCATGGAGATTCCACTGAAAGTGATTGGGTGTTCATTGCTATCAAAGAAGAAGATCCGGTGCCTACTAAGTCTACTAGTTGTGTAAATGTGGAAAGTGCCTTGCCTGATTAGGTTGTAGAAAAAGATGAATGGGTAATTGACAGTGGATGTTCTCATCATATGACTGGTGATAAAAGTAAGTTTGTAAGATTTGAAAAATATGAAGGTGGAATTGTGAAATTTGGAGACAATTCAGCTGGTAGAATCTGTGGCAGAGGATCCATCTCTTTTGATGGTAAGAATAACACTAATGATGATCTATATGTGGAAGGATTGAAGCATGATCTTCTCAGTGTTGGACAATTGGTTGACAAGGGTTATGATCTCCGATTCAAAGATGGAAAATGCAAAATCTTGGAAAGCTTTAGAACTAAAATTTCATCTGGTACTCAGACTAGAGGTAACACCTTTCATTTAAGTAGTTCTGGCAAAAGTTGTTTGATTCCTCAGATTGATCAGAGTTGGTTATGGCATAGGAGAATGCATGTCATGTAAATTTTGATAAAACTGTCAAGATAAGCTCTACTCAGGTTGTGAGAGATCTTCCAAAACTTGTGAAACCTGCTGATAGCATGTGTAGAGAATGTCAATTGGGTAAACAAAACAAAATTTCATTCAAGAGCAAAGAACATTTTCCAAATAGACGGTTGGAACTTGTGCATATTGATCTATGTGGTCTTGTTAGAATTAGGAGTGTGCAAGGAGACAGATATTTTATGTTGTTGATTGATGATTACCCCCGGATGATGTGGGTAACCTTCTTACAAGAAAAATAAAAAGTTCTTGACAAGGTTAAGGTGTTCAAGGTTATGGTGGAAAATGATATTGGTGAGAAAATAAAGTGTCTAAGATCTGACAGAGGTGGAGAGTTTACCTCCGGTGAGTTTGATACATTCTTTGAAAAGCACGGAATAAAAAGATAGTTATCTGCTCCTAAGACTCCTTAGCATAATGGAGTTGTGGAAAGAAAGTACTGGACCATTCAAGAAGCTTCCAGGACTATGATGATGGAAGCAAATGTTCCACAAGTCTATTGGAGAGAAGTTGTGAGTACTGTTGTATACACTCTCAAAGGCAATTTTGGTAAGACCCCTTATGGACTATGGTTTGATCATCCTCCTACTGTGATATACTTCAGAGTTTTTGGTAGTAAGTGCTATATCAAAAGAGATGAGGATCTAGGCAAGTTTGAAGCAAGAAGTGATGAAGGGATATTTCTGGGTTACTCTACTCAAAGCAAGGCATGCTAGTGCTTTAACAAAAGATTGAAAAAGAATGTTGAAAATGCAAATGTTAGAGTTGATGAGAGCAAAGAAGGACATTCCAGGTCTTGTGGATATGAATCAAATGATCAATATGAAAGTCAAAGTCAAGGAAGACAAGTTCAAACCTAGACTCAGATTCAGATTGATCTAAAAAATCTAGTGACTCAAGAGGATAGTGCAGATGTTGAAGAACAAGCTCAAGAAATAGAGGTTCAAATAAATCCCAAAACTCCTAGGTATGTAAGACTGAATCATCCATAAGATCAGATCATAGGAGATAGATATAAAGGTGTTTGAACTAGGAAAAGAATTGTTGAAGATCAAGAGGAGATTTGTTTGATTTCAAAGATTGAACCAAATTCAGTAAGTGAAGCTTGCAATGATGAAAATTGGGTAAAATCCATGGAAGAAGAATTAATGCAAATTAAAAAAAATCACACTTGGGATCTTGTTCCTAGACCTAAAGATAAAAATGCGATTGGAACTAAATGAGTCTTCTGGAATAAACTAAATGAAGATGGTGAAGTTGTAAGAAACAAAGCAAGGCTGGTATGCAAAGGATATTCTCAAGTGGAAGGAATTTATTTCGAAGAAACTTTTGCTCCGGTGGCAAGAATAGAGGCAGTCAGATTATTTCTTGCATTTGCTACTTATAACGATTTCAAGGTCTATCAGATGGATGTCAAGTCAGCATTCCTAAATAGAGAATTAGAAGTCTACATTGAGCAACTGAAAGGATTTCAGTTGTCTGATCAAAGAGATATGGTCTGCAGGTTAAGGAAAGCATTTTATGGACTCAAACAAGCCCCAAGAGCCCAGTATGCAAGATTAGATAAGTATCTGCTAAATCTAGGAAATAGAAAAGGCACTACTGACAGTAATCTTTACTTCAAGATTGATCATGAGCACATTCTGATTGTTGAGGTATTTGTTGATGATATCAATTTTGGTGGAAATAAGAGTATGTGCAAAACATTTTCTAATCAGATGCAGAGTGAATTTGAGATGTCCATGTTTGGTGAAATGAACTTCTTCTTAGGTCTGCAAATGATTTAGTCAGATAAAGGTATCTTCATATCTCAATCTAAGTATGTGAGAGAATTGTTGAAAAAGTTTGGAATGGAAGATTCAAATCCAGTGGGTACACCCATGGTAACCAAATGTAAGATGAGTAAAGATGATGACTCCCCTGAGGAAAATTAGAAAAGGTATAGATCAATGATTGGAGGACTACTCTATCTGACTCAGACTAGACCTGATATCATGAATGTAGTTGGACTTGTTGCTAGATTTCAAGCTAATCCTAGAGAATCCCATGTTGTAGCAGTCAAGAGAATTTCTAGATATCTCAAAGGGGCACCTGATTATGCCTTATGGTATCCAAAAGATGATGACTTCACTCTTCATGCATATATAGATGCTGATTAGGTAGGAGATGTGAATGACAGAAAAAGTACTAGTGGTGGTACATTCTTCTTGGGAAGTAGATTGGTTTCTTGGGTGAGAAAAAAGAAGAAGGCAATATCCTTATCTACAACAGAGGCAGAGTATATAGCAGTAGCAAACAATTGTACTCAAGTTCTGTGGATGAAGAAAATGCTGAAGGACATCATAATTGTGTTTGAGGAGCCTATCACAATCTTCTGTGATAATTCAAGTGCAATAAGCATCTCAAAGAATCCGGTGTTGCATTCAAAATCAAAGCACATATCAATCAAGTTTCACTTTTTGAAAGAGAAGGTTAATGAGAATGAAGTCAGATTGGAGTTTGTTTCTTCAAAGGATTAGATTGCAGATATTTTCACTAAGCCTCTACCCAAGGATACTTTTGAGTATCTCAGAGAGAAGTTAGGGGTTATTACCCCTCCTGATGAGAACTAAGATGCACTAGGGTGCATCAGTCCAGTGGAATTCACAGTCATATCTTGTGATCCGGATTGATATTAAGGAGATACTACTCAGGGGGAGTAGTCAGTATGCAAATTTTGATATCAGTCTAAAACAAAAAGGGGGAGAAAAGGTTGCAAATATGTGCCCTTTGCCATTGATGTCAAAGGGGGAGAGAAGTCATGAGAAAAACTAGTTGTTGATAAAAGGGGGAGCTATAAAGAAAAATGGTTACATATGTGAAAAGAGAAAGGGGGAGAAGTTCTTGGTCTGATGGTTGAATCAGTTTTCCACATCATATGTTGCCATCAATGACAAAGGGGGAGATTGTTGGAAATATGTGCCTAATAGGTGTTGTCATTGATGTCAACATATCCATGTTGCCATTAGTTTCAACTGTATCCTATTTTGTTGCATGGAATGTTGAGGATATTGAGAAAATTAATGAAGATCAATGTATGCGGACCATATGGTTGTGTATAGGATCGTCTAAAGTAGCTCCAGCTATGTTTTGAGAGGTCCTCCTGAAGGTTTGAAGAAGCTATGGCCATCTGAGTAGAACCAGGTTTTTTTGTGATCAAAAGAGATAGAGTGACAGTAAATTGGTCTGGATTGCTCTGCATTGAAATATTATGATCTGCAAATCTAGAGGCATCATTGGGAAGTCAGTGTGTATCATCAACTCTAAGGGTTCGTGGTTTGGAGGTCTGCAAGCAATCTTTCTAGTGTGACAGTCATAGCAGACAGTGTTCTTGAGGTTCTAGATGAAGATGCAAGTGATTTTGATGATTTGGAGGAGTGCGGATGTTTTTGTTGAACTCAATGTGCTTGTGGAGGTCTCTGGATCATGTGACTACTGTGTTGGAGGTCTGCATTAAAGATTGAGCTCGTTGTTGAAGATTTATTCCTTGGTGTTGTTGTTCCTAGTCTTGGCCAACTGGATGATTCTAGAGTGTTGCAGATGATCTAAGAGAAATTCTATGGAGTGTGGCATATTGATCAAGGAAGATTTGAGTCTAAGTTATGTTTGGCCGACAACCTAGTGATTCGCATTAAGTCAGATGCTTGTAGTGCCGACCTTGATGTTTATTCCAAGGTTGATGAAGCATATAAAGGCATGTAGTTGAGTTGTTGAAAATCATCCTTGTGCAAAATAATCAAATCCCAAGAAAGGATCAGAGGCAGAGTAGAGAAGAGGAGGAGCAGAGGAACAAGAATAGTAAAGGATGAAGTGATAGTGAAGAAGTATTTGGGAGAAGAGTAGAATCTTTGTGAGCATTCAATGAGACTAAACCAGGCATGAAAAAGATGTTATTTCTTAGTTAATTCTTTCTGTATTAAACATAAAATTTTGTAGGTAGTGAGCCTCTTTTTGACCAGTAAACTCTAGGTAGTGCACCTGAAGGTAAGTGCCTTCCCATTTTTAAGTACTTTTAATAGGGTACAAATCTTGTGGGTTAACCCCCACCATGCTTTTCCCTTAACCGGGTTTCCACGTTAAAAATCTTGGTGTCAAGTGTGTTAATTGTGTTTCTGCTCATGTGTTATTGTTTCATGCTTTAATGTTTACATCATTAATCTATATGTAAGTTGTGAAAGAAGATTAAAAAGGGGAAAAGGTTAATTTTGTGGGACAACTAATTCACCCCCCCTCTCAATTGTCTGGCCTAATTCCAACAATGAGAATAAGAGGTGGAATCAATGGATGAGATTAAGAGGTGGGAAATGGGATCTGTTGGTTCCCAAAATTACTACAACCTGAAACCCTAAAATATTTTACAACCACTTAGGCTAGGGGCATCTTCAAGGGTTGAAAGAATAGGTTAAGGGTGATTTGGCTACCTTATAGGAGTGGGTAGACTCCTCTACACTTCAAGCTCAATTAGGCTTATGAGGGTAATCCTGGAGGTATCCCTCAATGGCGATTGGGATCAACAAAATATATTATCTCAGTTATGACTTTGCAACATGTTGCCCCAATTTTGATCTTTGTCCTTGTACAACTCAAACTTGGGCCGTCTTGTTCTCCTTTCTTTATCTTTGTGTTGTGTCTCCAAGTCTAAGTCATTTTCCTCCTTTATCGACATAATTCCCTTTTTTTCAAACTTAAAAGTTTTTGGAGTTCTCTTTTCCAACTCTCCTTTGTTATTGGAATTTTTGTGTTTTCTTGAACTTGGCCTTTCTTTTCTGTATTATTAGGAAAATTCCTAGTCAGCGAACCTTGTTAGAAAATCTCTAAGTTCGTGAACCTATCGGAAAAAGTTCAAGTTCGCAAACCTTTAATTTTCCTGATAGCCTCTCTTCAGTTGGTGTCTTGTCACTTCTTTGTCAAATTTCTTTTATCAGCTTTCTTTGCTTCTCACAAACTTAACCCATGATTCCTTATTGGTCTTTGGTTCTTGAGTTTTGATTTTTGTCGATAAGTCGATAAGCTCGATAGCTTGTATTTGGTTCATGTCAAGTCTTTTTTGCCGATAAAGGAAAAATCTTGTTTGGTCATGGCTTTGCTTGAAGGTTCATGGAAAGGAAATTTTTTTTATCATTATTATAAACTATGAGTTCTTGTAAAGTTTATCAGAAAAGTGCATGGTTCGTGAAATATTCAAATTGTCGATAAAGCAGTGAATATATACAATAGGAAGGAGAGTAGGTTCATGAAATTAACTTTTTGTCGATATATACACAAGAAGTTTGAAATGCAGTTTGTGAAGTGGAAAGTTTGCCGATGGCTAAGTTTTGTGATGGTCAATTTTTATGATAGAACATCTCAAATAAAAAGGGAGTGGTTTGTGTAAAGTTGAGATATCCGATGAAGTGGTTTAGCATATTGATTTATGGTAACATTTATCATGAAGGAGAATTTAATGTAACCCTATCCCCGCTTTCTTTACCTTATAAAATGAACTTTTCTTAATGCATAATTCACATTTGTTATTGGGAACGACGTTTGGAGCTTGATCACTATCTGTTTAACTTCTTCCTTCCCGTAAACATCGTAGCCAAGGTGAGTGCACCACCTCTTTCTCTTTTCTATTGGGAATATAGTGCTAGTGTCTGTGGGAGGATAGTATATTGTAAATTATGCTTATTTTCACAAATCGTGAAGCCTTATTTCTCCCAACTGTTAACCGTAACCCTCTCTTGTTGAACCTAAACCCCCTAGCCTTCGTCGTTGTCAATGACCTCACAAACTGGTTACTTGGGTTTGTCAAGATGAAATATAAGTATCAAGGGTTGGACATCTCCTTCATAATCAAAAATGTGATTTCAGAGGTTAATGATACCAAATTAGGTCACATTAACCTTAAGGAGTTCTAGGCCACAATGAATGCCAATCCAAGAACACCCATCACCCAGAAGACTTAGACAGTGGGTTGGCACACTCTGGTGGTTTTTCCTCCGTAGTTTGTTGCACATACCTAATGATGGTGTGTATTCATAATTACCATGCCGAGTCTCGAGAAATCAAAATAGTTAGTAGTAAAATGATCTTACATATAAATGTTGACGCCATTAATGATAGATTGGGGTTGCCAATGCATGATGAATATGCCAGAGTTTCACAAGAGACGGGTTGGAATTTCTTTCTTGATGGCAAGAAAATGTGCAAAGATGCCATTGCCACTAAATGGCTCAAGAAAGAGAAGAAGGGCGGGTTATAGCTTCCCAAAAACCTTGTTAGAGCCTTGTTTAAGGATGATATTTCAAACATTATCACATTGTTGCACAAAGTTGTGGGGAGTGAGGATTGTAATGAATTTGCTCAATGGATGTGTCAATTTATTCTTGTCATTTGTAGTATGGGAAGCAGTATATAGACTGGTTCCAAATAATTAATGAGTACTTGCATGACCAATTGGTCAATTTCCAATCTAGAGGCAACAAATTTAGCATGTGCTCTTATTTGATTTATTTGTTAGCTACAACCCAACAGGTTTGGCTAGGGTTGAACATAGTTGGCTCCATGACTCCAGACACCTAGGTATATGATTTGTTTCCCTAGTTGCAAGAAGAGTAGGGTAATAAATATTACAGGAGAGTCCATGATGCTTTCCTTATGTTAATGGTGAGGGGAATTTATGAAAACCTTAAGGTCACAATCTCCACTGAAGTAGTGAACTGGGTGATGAAGTTTGGGAAATATTTCATTGAGTTTGTTAAATTTACATATATTAGAATAGGTGGCTTTAAATTTCCTCCTCTAAAGATTCCTAGTTATGCCTCTGAGTATCTTGTGTTTTTGGGAGTATGTAGACAGGCATCTCTTGCAAGCAAGAGATACTATGATTCTAAGAAAAAGGGATATCCGTTCCCTCTAAGTTTGATTCATTACACTTCCACTAAACCTGAGAATGCAAAGAATGCGGATAGACTCCTTGCCAAGATTCACTTGCCATCATTCAGCTCCAGAAGCTTCTTTGATAGAAAGGATTTTGTGAAGAAGAATCTTTATTTTCCCATGTTGAGAGAACACAAACCTCATTTGGAGGATTTTTGGGATGACTATGTAGTTGAATATGAAGTAAGGAGAAGAGATTGGTCAAGGTTAACCTTGGACCAAATGAGAATCTACAAACTTGGTTGGGATCTTCCTAACCTGGTGGATGACTTTACTGATTTAATTGACCTTGCTTTTTCTATTAAAAATGCTAAACCCCTGCCTGATATTGACTGGACTATAGATGAGGTTACAGATGTTAAAACTAGATATTATTTTGTATTGAATAGAAGCCAACAATGGCTAACATCTAAGGTGAATGGTGATGGTACATGTTCTCCTTCTCATAAGGAGCAGATCATGGAAGAACAAGTTTCTGCAGGTACTTCCAACCCAAGTACACCTATCACTACCCGAGATACAAGTTTACAATCTCCAGTCACATACTAGGGTGATGATGGGGATGAGCCTCAGAAGAATGTAGATTTGAATGGGCATGGTGAAAGGGATAGCTAGTTTCTTGGGAAGAAGTTGAAAACTAAGAAGTGTCTAAATCCTTAGGCTAATAAGATGTCAAGACGAGAGCAAATGTTGCAAGATGGAGAGGATGAGAAGATAACACCTCCTCCAAATCAAGATATAACTCCTCCATCTTTTACACAATCTCCTCCTTATAGTTCTCAGGATGGAGTGTTTCAGATTCCCCCTTCTTCTCAGCAACATGACACCCCTAAAATAGATAATATATCCCATCTTTCTTTAGGTGATCATTCAATATTGTCCACTCTTGCTTGGTTGAACACTGAGGTTGGAAACAAGAGGAGGTACTCTCAAATCATTGATATAGAATTTGAAGCAATTGCAAGGTTGTTGAAGCTAGAACCAACCCCCAAGAAAGACAAAAGAATGTCAAGGATGATGGTTGACCCTGTCTCCAAACACCAATATGTGGAAATTGTTGAACCAATGGTGGAAAAGGAAATGAAGGATGTGTCTATGGATGATTTTCATGTTAGCACAGTGGATTTGGGACCACCTTTTGTTCAGGGAGATATACATAATGCTAAGCTTTCTGTGGAGATTTTGGCTACCAGGTTAGAGGAAAAAGAAAAAGAAAATAAAATACTGGAAGAGCAAGTGACCATTTTGACTTCTTATATCAAATCTATTGTTGATACTACATCACAATCCATAGATGTTACTGCAAACATTCCTAAGGGTGTGAGTATCGAAGTTATTTATCAAATCAATAGGTACAAATTTATGGGTAAATCAGTGGAAGAATGGGCAGAAATTCTGACTTTGGATGGACTCATTTTTATTCATGATACAATTCTTTTGTATACGAAGATATCTAGCAAACAATCTAAAATTTTGAGTTATTTGTGGTGCAGGGGCACCAAGTTTATCTTGTACAAAGTTCGTAAAAAAAGGTCTTAATGTGGGTCAAGTGTTAGGTCCTAGGTATGTTGGAGTCTTTTGTCAAGTGAATAAGGTTTTATTAGACCACTTAATATGTATTAGAGATTCATATTGAGTAAGGTTGTCACATTTTTGTAATATTGTCATAAATGACTATGTAAAGGGACAAAAATGCATTGTGGTGGAATACCAAAGGTCATAAGTTCAAAAGTCAGTTGGAGGTCATTGTTTTTGGAGGAAAGTATGTAAATATGTTTAAGAACACGTTTTAAGGCATGGACAATGGTTTTGAAGTGAAAACTAATAACATTACCCTTGTTCTACATAGTTAATTCTTTGTTTTCTGAGTTTTTTTACTATTTTTTGTTGTTCCCTTGAAACATACGGCCTTGTACAGACATGTGAGGGACTAAGACCTATTGGAGTTGGAAGTATGTGGAGTCTTCTTTCTGTTTCAAGTGGTTTCATCAATTTTTATTGAGTTTGGATCATTTTATAGCATTTTGTTTGCAAACAGCCTGTTAAAATTGTTTTAAGGATTGTGATTATATAAAATGAACTAATGGCCTATTCTCCCATCTTTGACTTCTGTAACCAAGTGGAGTGGGTCCAATATATCAAGAATAGATTCTTGAATGGTTTGTGTGAGCAAGGGAGGTGAGTTGTGTGGTTTTGTGTGAAGCCATAGGCCAAATTTTGTAAATTTTGGCTTGAAAAGTGAGGTTTTGAGTGTGACTTTGAAGAAATTGTATTGAATAAGGACAAGGGATAGTTTGGGAAGCATGTTCAGGCCCAACATAAGGTGTCTAATCCCTTAAAAAAATTTGGCAAGTTGTGGAAGGTAGATTTTCAATAAACCCTCATGAAAACTAGCCTAAAACAGGCCTAGAACAAGGGTATGGTGGTTAGGTGATTTAGAAGGCCTATCTTTGACTAAAAATTGTGGATTTGGTCTATTGGAAACATTAAAAGAGTGATAGAGTAGGTTTGGAAAGTTTGGGTGAAAGATTTGGAGTACCTGCTTTGGAAAATAGGGCTAATTGCCCCTTTGTAACAACAGGAACAGACAATTTTAGGCCACGAAGTTCTAAAACAACCCTATGTGGAAATAATCTATGTTAAATAAATCCTTAATGGGTATCTAAAAAGGTGAATAATTTGTGGGTTTGAGGTGTGTTTTGAAAGTTATGGTGAAAAGACCCCTTTTGGAGGGCTAGTAGGAATAAGGAGGCTAAAGAAGGAACACCCTGAATCTTAGGTTTTTGAAACTTGCCAATTGGTTTGGTTGGAAGTTGGTGATTAGTTGTACCTATTTTGACATCAAATTGGTATTAGAGCATAGGGATTAGATCTCTTGAGGGATATTGGTTGAAGTTTGCATAAAGGGAAGGTTGGAATTTGAAGAGTCAAGATGCCTCCTAAGACTAGTGGCATTGCTAAAGAGTTGCAGGAGTTAAAGGAGAGATATGCTAAGTTGTTGGAGTCTCATAATTCCATTTTGGCAAGGCTTGCTTCCTTGGAGTCAAGTCAAAAAAGAGGTATGGTTCTAGGAGATGAGAGTGAATGTCATGCCCACATTTCCCATGCGGTCACGACACGCATCACATGTGTCATGTCCACATTTGTCATGTGGTCATGACATGGAATATCAAAAAAATTTCCACACTTCCCAAGTAACCCCCTCGTACGCGTAAGCGTGCTCGGTGGCGTATACTTAAAGCACAAACAAAACAGTTGAAGGCGGGGTAATATGCACATGTGCGCATACCAAATGCAAGAAGGCCATCAAGGGGGTCATCACGACGCGGTTAACGTCACTAATAGGGTTGAACTTTACTAACCATCCAAACCCTAAATTTTGGGAAATTCTGGTAGCATAATGCCTCACGGGCGTGAGTAGGGTTTTATGTACTAACCCTAATTCTGTTCAAGGGATTTCCTGATTTGGGTTAATAAATTTCTTACATATCACTAATACAGTTGATTAGGTTAATTAAACATTTTTCAACAAAGCCCAAACATTTGTTCTCCTTCCTGTTTCTCTAAAATTTAATTTTAATTTGTTCTCTTTCACGTTCTCTATCACTCAGAGTTATCATTGCATCCTTTACATTATTCCTAATTTCTTGGTAGATCAGTTCTCTATCAATCAGAGTTATCACTGCATCATTTACATTATTCCTAATTTCTTGGTAGATCAGTTCTCTATCAATCAGAGTTATCACTGCATCCTTTACATTATTCCTAATTTTGTGGTAGATCAGATCACGTAAACATGACTTACTAACTTCGTTTGATGAAGTCCACTAGGTTTCCGCTCTAGGTTTAATCAAATTGCCCCCAATCATGATTAAAGGATTATTAAATCTCAATTAGTACTCTTAGCCCTATTTTGGAAAAGTCACGCGTTTTCTCCTCTTTGTTTTCACTTTTATCTTTCTTTCTCTTTTTCTCTCATTTTTCTCTCATTTTCTCAATTTGTTGTTTTCTCGAATTACAGGTTGAGTTTAAATGGCCACATATGAAATGCATATGATGGCTTAATTTATTTTAAGAAGATATAAATACACACACACACACACACACACACACACACACACACACACACACACACACACACACACATGTTGTTTGCATTTATATCTTTAGGTTTTCTTTTAATAAATCAATGAATTTATTTTTTATTTATATATATATATATATATATATATATATATTACTTATGAGCAAGTTTATTTTTCTTTGATATTTTATTTTAAATAAAGTTGAAGCCCTAAAATCTATATTTTTAGACTCATTGGTTGAGCCCTAAAAATGTTGTTTATTTCCATTGGTAGGTTCAATGGAGGGTGATGGCATTGATAGGGTGGCGGAGATTTGGAGTTGGCCGCAGAGGAAAGTGTGAGGGGGCGCAATGGAGGAGACACTGTTGAGTGGTGGAGAAGGTCTGGAGTGGAGGTCGCGAGCGGAGAGAGGGGCGTAGAGGAGGGTCTGACGGCAATACTAGCGGCGGAGTTCGGTGGCGGGTTTAACATGCAGAGGGGAGTAGATGTCGCGTGGGGGTTTTAGGTTAGCGGAGGTGTATTTGTTGGAGCACGGCGGATGGGGAGTGCGGGCTGCGCAGCAGCCACAGGAGTCTTAGGGGTAGTGGGGAGTGTGGGGAGGGGGGTGAAGCCCCCACCCACACTCCACATAGTAGGGTGTGGGTGGGGGCTCCGCCCCCCTCCCCACGCCCTTATAAAATAAACGATGGGGGTTCGAACCCCCACCAAAATTTGTATAAATTTTTTTATTATATTTTGTCCCCATACAATTCCAATGACTGTTAAAAAAATACAGTCCCTCCAAAATTCGGTATTTATTAATGTTTATTTTAATTAAAATTTATTCAATATATATATATATATATATATATATATATATATTTAGGATTTTACACAGCAATCACAATTTTTTTTTTGAATTTAATTTCACAGTTAATAAATATTAAAGTATAACTGAATATATATATATATATATATATATATATATATATATATATATATAATGTATTTTCTATATATTTTCTTTTCTTATGCAGAATATTGAAATTTGTCAAATCTAAATAAAATAATACATTCTACTCAAAATATTTCTAAATTACATATATTTTTAAAAGTAATTTTCTTTCTAAGCACTCATAGGATTTCTATTTTAAAACTAATATACAAGATTATGTATAGCAAACTTTTTCTTTTCTCAATCCATCTAAGAGTCAAGGAACTCTTTTAAAATTCTATTCATTATAAGATTTATATTTACACATTTTTTTGAAGGGAAGAATTAAATGTATTTGCAAATATTTAGCAAAAACAACTCTAATGCTTAACTACAACCAATTTTCATTTTTTTCAAATAACAAACTATAATTTCACATTTGCCATAATAACAACTTCCTAACTTATCAAATTGATATTTCCATTTTGCCATACAATGAAGTAGATTATAACTAACTTTCCTCATTTCATCCTTTGAATAATATACATTTAAACTAATAATTTCTAACTTTTAATTCATTGATAAATGTCCAACACACAACTTCAAGAATGTAATTTTACAACCAAAGAAGAGAGAACCAAGTTCTCATTTTTTACCACTAACAATGGTAAGATCTCCAAGAAGGGCAAGCTCTCTCTCATGAGCTTTAAGAGTAAAGGAAAATAAAATATTTTCCAAGACAAGAAATTTCTTCAACTTCACACTAAGCTCCAAGGAATCTGCATATCACACAAGGGAAGAAAACACCACACATCTTGCTCTCCTCCCTACCGTAGATCCGCAAGAGGGTCACCCCCGAGCTAGGGAGGTCATCCACACACCTAGGGAACTCAAATCCACTTCACAACAAGACAACAAACATCCCAAAACACAATATTACTTCCTTGGATATTTACAACACACAAACTCAACTAAGGTGAGTTTCAAAGGGGTAGGAGAGTGGACACACTCAACTCTAGAGTGCCACTCCTTCAAAATAGCTCAACACAATTTCTCTTATGGCCTCAAGCCAACATGTTTAGCAAAATTTCTAAAAGTATTCATATTTTGGCTTTTAAGCCATATAACAAATTGCTTAAAATCACATAAAATGCCCTCAAGGATTTCAACATCCCAAAACAAGGTAATGACCTCGAGGAGGATCATTCCTCCCCTACCCCACACTTCTTGAGCATTCTCTCCAAAGTGGGAGAGGCTCTTACAACACCCAACCAAAATTCCCCACAATAACAATAACACTCAAAGAAGAAAAACACACACATATGCGTCAAGCAAGCAACTAAAATACAAGGGGAAGGCCTTAGCCTTGAGAAACCAACCTTTAAAGCCCTATTATGGAAGAAGTTGATGTAGAGCTCCTCCAACCTAAGCCACCAAACTCCCTCTATCTTTTTTCCCAAAAAAATTTCCAAATGATTAAAATCTCAAAAATTTAACAACCCCTCACCTTATCCCAAGTGGGATTAAAATAAGCCCAATCCATGAGCTTAGAGGAATGGGGAGGTGACACTTGTCACCTCCTCACTCTTCCTCCCACTACAAGTGTGTCCCAAGGGATGGGTGTTGACACATGTCACTCACCCATCCCCAAAGTCTCCCTCACCCCTTACCACATGTCCTCTCTCCAACACATGGGAGAGAAAAGGGGAGTTAAAGAGGGAAAGGGTGACACATGTGTCCCCTTCCTTTCCTCTCATGAAGGACCACACAACTCCATGGGTACTCTCACCAATTGTGAGAGAGACTTGAAGTCAAGTCCTCCACAATTGGTAGGTTTTGGAGTCATCTTTAACCTTGGGAATTGAAAAGGGATGGGTTTGAGTGTTGGTACCACTCATCCTATCCCTCCCATGCCTCCAAATTCGCGACTTAACTTCAGTGTGAAGTTAAGGTGACCATATGGAGGTTTACCAAGGGTTACCCAAGTCAAAAGGGACCCTAGACCCATGGGGTATAACCCAGGGTCAAGTTTTGCCTAGTTAGAACACCCAGGGTCAAGTTAAAACACAAGAAAAGGGTCTCTAAAAATTTAAAATTTAAAAATGTAATTCAAAGACAATTCTTACAACACATATCATAATTCAAATTAAAAGAGGGTAGACTTAACCCAATTAACCTCATTCAAATTAACATTACAACATTACATCATACACAGAGTTGATCTTGGTTCCTCATGGAACTAGATCGGCTTCACAAGGGATTACAACATCAAGTGTGGGATGATCTCTTGTATCTGTGGTTGGTTAGAAATACCTGCGCACTCAATTGCAAATTTAATTCCACATATCAATAACATAGCTGAAGCAAATTAAAAACTTGCACTCGCATAAGATATCACAAGTTCTCTTAAGCATAAAGGAAATCACATTACAATTTTCTAACTAACATCACCCAATTAGTTTTCTTTTAATATAGAACATCTATCTAACATCACCCAATTAGTTTTCCTATAATATAAACATCTATCTAACATCACCCAATTAGTTTTCCTATAAAATAAACATCTATCTAACATCACCCAATTTGTTTTCTCTTAATACAAGCATCTATCTAACATCACTCAATTAGTTTTCCTTTAACATAATATAGTCTAAAAGTTCAGGAATCCGAGATCAACAGTCCCACAAGTATAAAAGTATCAGCAACAATAAGGTAAATAGTCACATGAACGGAAATGAAAAAGGTAGGGCTCATAGTGAATCCAAGGAAGAAGGGGAAGAAGAGAAAGAAGTAGAGGAAAAGCAGATGGATCCTGATGAGTAGAGGACATTAAGGCTTTTGAAGGTAGTAAGAGGAGAAGAATATAAGTCCAAGGTTTATTTTCCCATGTATGGAGGAAGTTTGAATGATAAGGAGCTTCTAGATTGGATTGCAACCATGGATAATCACTTTGAATGTGGAGATGTTCCTGAAGAGAAGAAGGTAAAGATTGTAAAGACAAAGTTGAAAGTTCATGCATTATTGTTGTGGGACTATGAACAAGCTAAGAGGAGAAAACAAGGTAAATCAAACGTAGTTTCTTGAGACAAAATGGTTGGTAAACTCAAAGGTAAGTTTCTTCCTAAAGACTATGAAGTTCAATTGTTTAAGAAACTCCAAGGTTTGAAGCAAAAGGACTTAGATGTTAAGATCTATACTGATGAATTCTATAAGTTAAGCATAAGATCAGGTAGAATGGAAGATGAAGTTGAAAAAGTTGCTAGATACCTTGGTGGACTTAGATTTAATATTCAAGATGAACTAGTTGTGGCAAATCCAAGAACTATTGAAGAGTGTTATCAAATGGCAGTAAGGGTTGAAGAGAAGATCAAAAGAAGGCAAGACACGTCTATTAGAGGAAGAGGCAGCAATCAGAGAGGAAAGGGATCATTTCCTACATCAAGACAGTCCCATGATGAACAAGAAGATGCAAACAAAGGTAAAGAACAAGATTCTAATTCAAGGGGTGGATTTAGAGGATCTAGAGGCAAATTTGGTGCAGGTAGGAGTTCCAATGTATTTTCAGGAAGATACTACAATTGCAATCAGTTTGGTCATCCATCCTTCAAGTGTCCTGAAAGACAAGGTTCTACTTCAAATGTTGGTGACAAGAGGGCTCAAATTGTGCAAGAGGAGGATAAGGAAAGTGTGAAGTCACCCTCTCTACAAGTTGCTCCAGAAGTTGGGGAAACATTAATGATGCAAAGACAACTCTTGAAGGCACTCAAGGAGAAGGAGCTAACTCAAAGAAAAGCACTATTTAGGACAACATGCAAATGCAAGGGAAAGGTATGCAAAGTTGTCATAGATTCAGGTTCTACTGAAAATATGGTGTCTTGTGAAATGGTTGATAAACTAAAATTAGAAAGGATTCCTCATAAAGCACCCTATAAGGCATCTTGGTTGAATAATGATCAGTCACTTATGGTTAATGAACAAGATTTAGTTAAGTTTCATATTGGTGGATATAGATACAAGGTACTTTGTGACATTGTACCTATGGACTGTTGCCATTTATTGCTTGGGAGACCATAGCAGTTTGACAAACATGTCATTTATGATGGTAGAAGTAATAGTTATCAGATTGAGCATGATGGAAGTACATTCACCTTGATTCTATTGCAAGAAGATGTCAAGGAGCAGAATAAGGTAGCGAAGGTCATAATGATGGGTAAGCAAGAGTTTGTGAAAGTTGAGGATGAAGAGAAGATGAAGGTTGCAGTCACTCCTAAGTTAGATGACAGCAAAGCAATAAGTTTGAAGAGTGAAGGAGAAGATAAAAAGATAATAGAGGTTGATAAGGAGCAGGATAAGTTGATGATGGAAGTGCAAGATTGGCATGAAAAACAAGATAAGATCATGATTGGGACAATGTTTTGTCCTTTAGTTTCAAACAAGACTAGTGGTTAGACATGTAATGATAGTATAGAGGTTGAGAAATCTGCCAAGACAGAGGTCTTAGGGGCAGGAAAGGTAAGGACAGTGGTGAAGACAAAAAGTGCAGTGACAGTAAGTGCAGAGAACTTCATGATAGAAGTAAGAGAGAAAGATGCAGTGATTTGGCAAGGACATATGACTGAGTTCAAGAATGCAACAAAAGATGAGAGGATGATAGTCCGAGACAAGATTGGAAAAGGTATGTTTGCAGGGATGAAGTTAGGTAAGACAGCATCACAAAGTGTAGTGGAGGAGAGACACAATCCATTCAATGGAGGACAGTCAGACCAAAGAAGAAATCAGTTAGAGGGCAGAGATGGTACAAGTTCCCAATCTTTAGCTCATTGCAAAGAGCCACTAGATGGATATGTAGATGGAAAGTCATGGTATGATAAGAAGCAACTTGTTTTGATGGCATACAATTCTCATGGGACAAGAGTTCTCTTTTGGTAGGGTGTATGGTGCAGGGCCACCAAGTTTATCTTGTACAAAGTTTGTAAAAAAATGGTCTTAATGTGGGTCAAGTGTTAGGTCCTAGGTATGTTGGAGTCTTTTTTCAAGTGAATAAGGTCTTATTAGACCACTTAGTATGTATTAGAGATTCATATTGAGTAAGGTTGTCACATTTTTGTAATATTGTCATAAATGACTATGTAAAGGGACAAAAATGCATTGTGGTGGAATACCAAAGGTCATAAGTTCAAAAGTTAGTTGGAGGTCATTGTTTTTGGAGGGAAAGTATGTAAATATGTTGAAGAACATGTTGTAAGGCATGGACAATGGTTTTGAAGTGAAAACTAATAACATTACCCCTGTTCTACACAGTTAATTCTCTGTTTTCTAAGTTTTTTACTATTTTTTTGTTGTTCCCTTGAACAGTATGGCCCTGTATAGATGTGTCAAGGACTGAGAACTATTGGAGTTGGAAGTATGTGGAGTCTTCTTTCTGTTTCAAGTGGTTTCATCAATTTTTATCGTGTTTGGGGCATTTTATAGCATTTTGTTTGCAAACAGCCTGTTAAAACTGTTTTAAGGATTGTGATCACATAAAATGAACTAATGGCCTATTCTCCCATCTATGACTTCTGTAACTAAGTGGGGTGGGTCCAATATATCAATAATAGATGCTTGAATGGTTTGTGTGAGCAGGGGAGGCAAGTTGTGTGGTTTTGTGTGAAGCCATAGGCCAAATTTTGCAAATTTTGGCTTGAAAAGTGAGGTTTTGAGTGTGAGTTTGAAGAAATTGTGTTGAATAAGGACAAGAGATAGTTTGGGAAGCATGTTCAGGCCCAACCTAAGGTTTATAAGCCATTAACAAAGTTTGGCAAGTTGTGGAAGGTAGATTTTCAATAAACCCTCAAACTAGCCTAAAACATGCCTAGAGCAAGGGTATGGTGGTTAGGTGATTTAGAAGGCCTATCTTTGACTAAAAAATGTGGATTTGGTCTATTGGAAATGTGACAAGAGTGATAGAGTAGGTGTGAAAAGTTTGGGTGAAATATTTGGAGTACTTGCTTTGGAAAATAGGGTTAATTGCCCCTTTGTAGCAGTAGGAACAGTCAATTTTAGGCCATGAAGTTCTGAAACAACCCTATGTGGAAATAAGATATGTTAAATAACTCCTTAATGGGTATCTGAAAAGGTGAATAAGTTGTGGGTTTGAGTTGTTTTTTGAAAGTTATGGTGAAAAGACCCCTTTTGGAGGGCTAGTAGGAGAAAGGAGGCTAAAGAAGGAACACCCCTAATCTTAGGTTTTTGAAACTTGCCAATTGGTTTGGTTGGAAGTTGGTGATTAGTTATACCTGGTTTGGCATCAATTTGAAGGTAATTAAGAAGGAAGAGGCTATGTTGAATGTGGCTAAAAATGGACTGATTGCTATGGTAAAACTTGATTCCAGTGTCTTGTTACAGAGCAGATCATAGAGAAACCTAAAGAAAATCGATAAGTCAAATGGCTAAATGTAGTGGAGTGGAAACTGAAAATGGTATAATAGTGTTTGAATGATTTGAAAAATTTGGCTAAAAGTAATAGATCTTACTTACTCGATCTCAAGAGCTCCTGTGTCTCTTTAGGAGTAGACATTTATGTTGAAACAAAAATCAACCTGCTAGATGTTGTTGTTGTCAAATGGGCCTTTAAAGACCTGTTAGTTGAGGAGCTAAAAATTAAAGAAGATGCAACTGGTAATTCCATGGAAATGTTAAACAATGTGGCTGCTTATTTGATGAATTTCAAGAAGGACGCGGTAGAGATGCAAAGAAAATATGAGGAAGCCAACAATGTGTTGCAGATGTGGAAGACACGATTGATGATTACGAGCATTCCTAATACTAAGTGTATCATCTCTATTCTGAATAAATTTAAAGTTCTTCAAGCCAAATTGGATGCTTCTCAAAAAATAGGGGGTCAAGTAGAGAAAGTTGGTACTGATGAATAGGGATTTCATGGAGGGTGAACTGGAACGGATGCAGTGGACGGTGAAGACAAAGAAGTGTCTTCTTGAAATTTTCTTTGAACTTTTTATGCTTTCTTAAGTTTATGATTAAGACTTATATTGTTTTTCAAGACTATGCCTCATTATGTTTCAAGAAACTTTATTATATTTTAATTGTTAGTTGTATGGGACAATTACACGGGAAAATGTTGGTTCCCATTCTTTTACTATATATTGTATGAGTAAAAGAGAGTTTAGATCTTTTTGGTGAAATTTCTTTTTATGATTAGATCATTTGATACTAAATTTTAATCTGAGGAAGAAAGGGGAATTCATTTTGGGGAGAACAGAGTAGCCTGCTCTGCCTTATTCATTAATACATGGGAAGATTGACAGTGGGTCTATTATCTCTATATGTATTGCCATTTATTCTTCATATTTTGAATGTGTGGTGTATTGAATATATGATATATTGTTGCAAGTATGGGCCTGACCAGTGTTTTCATTGATGTCAACATACTTTTGTTGCATTAATGATTAGGATTGGATGAACTGTTTGCTGAGGATATTGAGAAAATTGGTCATATCAGGAACAATGAAGAACAGTGAAGACAATAAGGTAAAAGTCCAAGTTAAGATGAGTATCAGAGGATGCGGTTTAAAGGGTTTGTAGATATTTGTCTTAAGATGATCCAGTAAAGATTTCAGAGGTCTACATGAAGATCTGAAGAAGTTGTGGTCACTCAAGTAAAACTGGTTCCGGCAGGTGTTCAAAGGTCATAGAGTGATACAGACAAGTCCGGTGAGATCCGGAAATGCATTATCATGTTCTACAGATTTGAGGGAGTGTTTAGGAAGTCTTTGTGAAGTGCCAACTCATTTGGTTCATGGTTTGAAGGTCTGCAAGCATCTATTCCTTTGCGACAGTGATGACAGACTATGTTCTTGAGGTTCCAGATGAAGGAGAGAAGGATTTTAGTAAGTAGATGAAGTGTGGATGTTCTTATTGATTCAGGAAAGCTTGTGAAGGTCTTTGTATCGTGTCCAGTTTGTGTTGGTGGTCCGCATTGAAGTTTAAGCTCACATTTGAAGAATTACTTCCGGATGAAGGTGTTCTTCCTTAGACTGGCCAACCAGATGAGTTACTCATCCTGCAGATGTTCTTGTAGATGTTTGCCGACTTAGATGATTATTCCTAAGTCGATGTCTTGTATAAATAAGGAATTGTGAAGTCATTTCAAAGTGTGTCTTGTGGAGATGAGTGTGTGGTAGCGAGGAGGAGAGTGAAAGGCAGAGTAGAAGTATTGGGCTTAAATGGAACTAATTCAAGCATGGTGAAGATGCTATTCTCCAGTTCATGTATGTGATACTTATTTCTTTGTAGACAGTGTGTCTCTTGTAGGTAATGAGCCTCTTGTGAGCAATGTGCTCGAGCAGTGAACCCTAATTGGCATGTGCCATTTTGTTCTTTCTATTCTTCTAACAGAGAATACAATCTTGGGTTAATCACCTCGTGGTTTTTCCCTTAACCAAGTTTTCCACGTCAAAATCTTGGTGTCTTATGTGTTAATGTGTTTCTGCTCTTGGTTTAATGCATTGTGTTTCCATGATTGAATTATTATTATGCTAGTGGATTTAAGTGTGTAAATTGCAAGAAAGTTTTGGACAACTGATTCACCCCCCCTCTCAGTTGTCTGCCCTAAATCTAGCAATTGGTATCAGAGCCAAGTTCCTCTAAAAGGAGCTTAACCGCTTGAGGAGATCCAGGATGTCGTCCTACAAGAAGGACAGTCTGAAGTTTGATGGAACCAATTTCAATCTTTGGAAAAGTCACATGAAATGTCATTTGCAATGTATGGGAATGCAGTACTAGAACATGGCTTCAACAAAGTATACTCCTCCATAGGTTGGCCTGAAAACCCAAAATGAAATCACAGATGCTGAAAACAATCTGCGGACTATAAAGGCTCTTCTAAGTGCATTATCTGATTCAGAGCTTTCAAATGTTGTTGATCTACCAACTACTTTTGAGATTTGGCAAAAACTGGAACTTCTGCATGAAGGAGACAAGTATGTTAAATGTGCAATATTACAAAGTCTGAAAGGGAAATTTGAAAATCTGAAGATGAGAGATGATGAAAATATCACTACTTTTATGCCAAGAGTAAATGAGATTGTCTGTGGCATTAGAAGTGTTGGTGGAGTCTTGGATGAAGATGAAATTGTTGGCAAAGTTCTCAAATCCCTTCTTGCTTCTTATAAAATCAAAGTTGTTGCCATTGAAGAATTCAGAGTTCATACAACTGTCACAAGAGATCAATTGGTTGGTAAACTGGCTGCATTTGAAATGACCGAGTTTGGAGATTCCCCCCCAAAGATTGAATCAACATTCAAAGCTAGTACATCTGTATAAGGTAAACAAAGATTTGATCTGGGAAAGAACTCTTCAAGGAAACTATCATGGTATGAAAAAGCAAGAAAAGATCTAGAAGAAGAAGAAGTTGAAACTGCTCAACTTGAAGCCCTTATTGCAAAAAGACTACCAAGAGGATCCGGTAAGTATGAAGGAAAATTGCCTTTTAAGTGTTTTATCTGCAATAAGATTGGTCATTTTGCCTCAAGATGTCTGGAAAGATTTTCAAGGCCAAATCCTAACAGATCAAGGTTCCAAAAGAATTGTTACTATGTTCATGAAGGAGATGATGAAGGAGTAACAGATGATGAATCAGAGATAGGAGACAAATCCGGAAGTGACTGGGTGTTCATTGCCATCAAGGAAGAAGATCAAATGCCCTCTGAATTTGTCAATCATAAAGTTGTAGAAAAAGCTCTGGCTGCCCAAGTTGAAGAAAAGGATGATTGGGTCATTGACAGTGGATGCTCTCACCATATGATAGGTGACAAAAATAAGTTCATAGATTTGGAAAGGTATGAAGGAGGAGTGGTAAAATTTGGTGATAATTCTGCTGGTAGAATCAGAGGTAGAGGAACTATTTCCTTTGATGGAAGGAACAAAACCAGTAATGTATTGTATGTTGAAGGATTGAAGCACAATCTTCTCAGTGTTGGACAGTTAGTGGACAAAGGCTATGATCTCATATTCAAGAATAGAAAATGCAAGATCTTTGAGAGTTCCAGAACAGAGATTGCATCTGGTACCCAAACAAAAGGTAACATCTTCCATTTAGTTGGTGTTAGCACTCATTTATGTTTAGGGTTTTAAGTTCATACATTTGCAGGTTTTTTCCATTCAAACCTTGAAATTTCTGAGCCCGGGGGTCTTGCACCGTTCTGCCTATTCTGATGTTGGTTTTCTGTGGAGGGTTCCTGGTTATTAGGTTTTATCCTTGTGTTTTAACATTCACGGTTTGACCAGCCCATTGCAATGTTTTACTGTCTTTTCCTGCCACACATGATAAAAGTGCCAAGTTTCTGTGTAAGTGATCAAATCTGTTGACAAGCTTGTGAATTCTCAATCGGCTTCCAGAAATAATGAAAAATTTGAGTTATGTGCATTTTTAGATGTATATCGGGTTGCATATACATTCGGGGAATCTTCTGTAAGATTCCAGGAATATTCGCCATTTGTATATCGGCCCTACTTGTATATCGGGCTTGTATGTAGATTATGCAAAGTGAAACATACAAAGGAAAAGATACATTGCAGGAATATTCTAGAGAAGATTCCTTGCTCAAATGTGCAAGTGAATGTATATTGAAAAATATACATGGGCCTGCGGTATGCAAAGTGAACAGTGCAGCGAATATACAAATGGATTTGTACATGTTCAACATACAAGAAGGAATATATTTCACATATTCTGGGAAGGACTCCCTGTTTGCATGCAAGGGGCAAATGTATATCGTTGATATACAATTGAAGATACAAGTAAAATATACAAGGGGCCTTGTATGTTCCGTAACATACAAAAGGCAGAAGGTGCATTTGATGGGGCCCGCCACTTGTATAAAGTGATTGTATGTTCGAACATACAATGAAGGTGCATTCCAAACATACAAGGCCCAGACTTGAAGGTTTTTCAAATCCGATGGATAGATGCAATGAAGTCTGCCTTGTACATGTTTTGCACTTGTATGTATGTAATGTACAAAACGATGGATGCAGGATGGAAATACAAGCCGGACCCGAACTAAATCCCAGTTTGATCTATAACATTTGACGTCTACCTTGTAAGATGTATATGCATTTGGGTTTGCATATACAAGAGCGATAAAGGTAAAATAAAAGGAGAAAGGGTCAGCGATAGAGGGTCAAGGTGCCTACGTGGCATGTTATCATTGGCTGGCAGCTCTTCATACATGTTTTGGGACTGTTGATTTCGGCGATGGGTTTTTGATCAACGATCAGATTTTGAACCTACAGCAAAGGATTTTCCTGAGCGTATGCAACCACGTTTTCTGAGCGAGAAACTCCATGGGCATGCTGCTGCAGGTTTCAAAGAGGGTTGTGGGTAGTTGAAGCTTTAATGGCAGATTGTGGAGGGAAGTATGGGTCATGTTGACAGGTCAACCACCCGAATTGAAGATGAATGTCCTTGAATGGCGGTGTGGATCCCGATTCCATCTGCTCATTCCTCTCTATCTCCCCACGACGTTGAATTTTTTCTGAGCGCCATTCCTCATGCATTGAATCTAGCGGATTTTTGATTTGCCTTGTAATTAATTTTTGTTGGGTACACAGTCTTGGTATAAAGACCAAACTATGTTACCCATTATCAAGGGTTGGAAACTGGACAATATTTTGGTGCTGTGACACAATACAATTTTATTGGTGGCCTTGTTCTTGATGTCTTGTAAGTTTATGAGTCTCATGTTGTATGTTTCATGCATGAGTTCACGGGTTTCATGTTGTTCTATATGAGAAATGCTCTGTGCATGTGTTTAATCATTTGTCTCCAAGCTATGGGCATAGTTTCTTTTGAATCAAGATAACTAAGGGTTGTTAAGGTTCAGGAATATAGTTTCTCTATATTGAATGTTTAATCTTCTACTTTTGTTCAAGGAACAAATTAAATGTTTCAGATTAATCATTGAGAAAATGTGTTACAGTAGGAATACCATTAAGTATGAATGATTAAGCACCTAATTGTTGGGAAGTATCTGTAAGGCAGATGTTAGAAATCCCCTTGATTCCCAGTCTTTGAAGTATATTCACGTTGGCCATTCACATGTGTATGTCTATTGACTCCGAGCCCTAGATAGGCACCGATCCAGTCTTGTATTGAGGTCACAACCAAAGTCCTAGTTTTGCATCCAGATACAAATCAAACTTAAACCTTAAATCAAACCATTAGGACTTTAGAAGTAGTTTTAGGACTGAAATCCTTTGTCTACAACTGAATATAGGCCCAAAGCTAGCCCCTTTGCACTTATCTCACAGTTTTGGTCTACATAAGAGAGGATTTATCTGCTTTATGTCAACATCCTAGCTAATACAAAGATGCATTTCATAGATGTTGAGTAGGGAATACCCCCCTTGGTTTTGCAGAGCCTAAAGAAGAAGAGGAGATATTTATAGAGTCTATCTCCTATACTGTTGGCCCCTGGCCTGGGAATCCTGTTGAACAATGATGGCTATTTTGTAGGGATTACTAGGAATAAGCATCCAGCCAGAAAAATAACCAACAGTTGGTACTGGTAAAAGTTGTTTATTTGTATAAATTGATCAAAGTTGGTTATGGCATAGGAGGATGTGTCATGTGAATTTTGATAATATCATCAAGATAAATAATACTTAGGCTGTAAGAGATCTTCCAAAATTTGTGAAGCCTACAAATAGTTTGTGCAAGGAATGTCAATTGGGTAAACAGAGCAGAGTCTCATTCAAAAGCAAGGAACAATCTTCTACTGGATTATTAGACTTAGTTCATACCGATTTATGTGGTTCGACAAGAATCAGGAGTGTGCAAGGTGATAGATACTTCATGTTACTAATTGATGACTATTCCCAGATGATGTGGGTAACTTTTCTGAAAGAGAAATCAGAAGCTCTTGAGAAATTCAAAATATTCAAGGCTATGGTAGAGAATGAAACTGGATTAAAATTGAAATGTCTGAGGTCTGATAGAGGTGGAGAATTCACATCCGGTGAGTTCATAGATTTCTGTGAGAAACATGGAATAAAGAGACAGTTGTCTGCCATAGCAGAATGGAGTAGTTGAGAGAAAGAACCAAACCATCCAGGAAGCATCTATGACCATGATGATGGAAGCAAATGTTCCTAAGATCTATTGGAGAGAAGCTGTCAGCACTGCAGTCTATACTCTCAATCGAGTACAAATCAGAAGCAATACTGGTAAGACTCCTTATGAACGTTGGTTTAGCATCACTCCTACTGTGAGGTATTTCAGAGTCTTTGGTAGCAAGTGTTACATTAAGAGAGATGAAGATCTAGGCAAGTTTGATGCTAGAAGTGATGAAGGAATATTCTTGGGTTACTCTACTCAAAGCAAAGCATACCAGTGTTATAACAAGAGACTAAGAAAGATTATAGAAAGCACTAATGTAAAGGTTGATGAAGGAATTGAAAAACCCTCAAGGTTTTATGAATATGATGAAGATGAGCAGAATGGTGTTATGATTCAAGGAGCCCAAGCCCCTTTTGAAATTTAGATTCAAACTGATCCGGTAAATCAAGAAGAAGAGATGAGTTTTAATGAGCCTGATCAAGAATCAGAAGTGCAAGAAACTCCCAAAATTCCAAGGTATGTAAGACTGAACCACTCTAAAGATCAAATCATAGGTGACAAAAGCAAAGGTGTACAAACTAGAAGAAGAATTGCTCAAGATTCAGATGAGTATTGTCTGATTTCAAAGATTGAACCTAAGACAGTGAATGAAGCCTACAATGATGAAAACTGGACTAAAGCAATGGAGGAAGAGCTGATGCAAATTGAGAAAAATCACACTTGGGATCTTGTTCCCAGAACTAGAAACAAGAATGTGATTGGAACCAAATGGGTCTTCCGGAACAAATTGAATGAAGTTGGTGAAGTAATAAAAAATAAAGCCAAATTGGTCTGCAAGGGCTATTCTCAAATAGGAGTTGATTTTGAAGAAACTTTTCTCCAGTGGCTAGAATTGAAGCAGTCAGTTATTTCTTGCATTTTCTTCCTTCAAAGATTTCAAAGTGTATTAGATGGATGTCAAGTTTGTCTTCCTGAATGGTGACTTGGAAGAAGAAGTGTACATTAAGCAATTGGATGGATTTCAATTGTCTGATCATGGTGATATGGTCTGCAAGTTGAAGAAAGCATTGTATGGACTGAAGCAAGCCCCAAGAGCCTAGTATGAAAGATTGGATAAACATCTCTTGAAGATTGGTTTCAACAAAGGTACTGTTGACAGTAATTTGTATTTCAAAATTGATCATGAAAATATCTTGATTCTTGAAGTGTTTGTTGATGATATCATTTTTTGAGGAAGAGATGGAATGTGTAAAACCTTTGCAAATCAAATGAAAAGTGAATTTGAGATGTCCATTCTTGGGGAAATGAATTTCTTCTTGGGTCTACAAATCACTAAAACAAAGAAAGGAATCTTCATTTCTCAGACCAAATATGTGAAAGAATTGTTGAAGAAATTTGGGATGGAAGACTCAAAGCCAATGAATACTCCCATGGCAACCGGATGTAAGTTGAGCAAAGATGATGACTCTTCCAAGGCTGATCAGAAAAAATATAGGTCAATGATTGGAGGATTGTTGTATCTCACTCAAACTAGACCTGACATTATGAATGTTGTTGGTCTTGTTGCTAGATTCCAAGCTGATCCTAGAGAATCTCATGTTATGGCAGTCAAGAGGATTTTTAGATATCTAAAAGGCACAGTTGAGTATGGTCTGTGGTACCCTAGAGATCATGGTTTCTCTCTTCATGCATATACAGATGCTGATTGGGCAGGAGATGTGGATAACCGGAAGAGTACCAGTGGTGGAGCATTCTTCTTGGGGAAGAGATTGGTTTCTTGGATAAGCAAGAAACAAGAGGCAATATCTCTATCCACTACAGAAGCAGAATATATTGCAGTGCAGGTAGTTGCACTCAAGTTTTATGGATGAAACAAATGCTAAGAGACATAAGAGTGGAGTATGAGGAGCCTCTCACAATCTTCTGTGATAATTCAAGTGCAATAAATATATCTAAGAATCTGGTGTTGCATTCAAAGACTAAACATATATCCATCAAGTTTCACTTTTTGAGAGAGCAAGTAAACAACAATGAAGTCAGATTGGAGTTTGTGCCTTCCAAGGATCAGATTACAGAAATATTTTCTAAACCTCTACCTAAGGACTCTTTTGAGTATCTCAGGGAGAAGTTAGGGGTTATTACCCCTCCGGTGATGAACTAAGGTGCACTGATGTGCATCATTCCGGTGGATTTCATAGTCATATCGTGTGGTCCGGATTGATGATGGGGAGCTGCCACTCAGGGGGAGCAGCTGGTATGATTCTGAAGTAGTGAAATTGCAAGTATGTGCCCTTTGCCATTGATGTCAAAGGGGGAGAGAAGACATGTGAAAAACAAGTGGTTGCTGATCAAAGGGGGAGCAGGAAAGGAAGAGAAGACATGTGAATGGTTGTTGTTGATAGGGGGAGTTGTGACAGTAAGGAGAGGTTCTTGTCTTGATGGTCAAAATAGTTTTTCACATCATATGTTGCCATCAATGACAAAGGGGGAGATTGTTGCAAGTATGGGCCTAACCGGTGTTGTCATTGATGTCAACATACTTCTTTTTCATTAATGATTAGGATTGGATGAACTATTTGCTGAGGATATTGAGAAAATTGGTCATATCAGGAACAGTGAAGAACAGTGAAGACAGTCAGGTAAAAGTCCAAGTTGAGTATCAGAGGATGCAGTTTAAAGGGTTTGTAGATATGTGTCTTAAGATGATCTAGTAAAGATTTCAGAGGTCTGCATGAAGATCTGAAGAAGTTGTGGTCACTCAAGTAAAACCGGTTCCGACAGGTGTTTAGAGGTGACAGAGTGATATAGACAGGTCTGGTGAGATCTGGAAATGCATTATCCTATTTTATGGATTTGAGGGAGTGTTTAGGAAGTCTTTGTGAAGTTTCAACTTGTTTGGTTCATGGTTTGAAGGTCCGCAAGCATCTATTCCTTTGTGACAGTGATGAGAGACTGTGTTCTTGAGGTTCCAGATGAAGGAGAGAAGGATTTCAGTAAGTAGATGAATTGTGGATGTTCTTGGTGATTCATGAAAGCTTGTAAAGGTCTTTGTATCGTGTCTAGTTTGTGTTGGTGGTCTACACTGAAGTTTAAGCTTGCATTTGAAGAATTACTTCCGAATGAAGGTGTTCTTCCTTAGACTGGCCGACCGGATGAGTTACTCATCCTGCGGATGTTCTTGTAGATGTTTGCCGACTTAGATGATTATTCCTAAGTCGATGTCTTGTATAAATAAGGAATTGTGAAGTCATTTCAAAGTGTGTCTTGTGGAGATGAGTGTGTGGTAGTGACGAGGAGAGCGAAAGGCAGAGCAGAAGTATTGGGCTTAAATGAAACTAATTCAAGCATGGTGAAGATGCTATTCTCCAGTTCATGTATGTGATACTTATTTCTTTGTAGACAGTGTGTCTCTTGTAGGAAGTGAGCCTCTTGTGAGTAGTGTGCTTGGGCAGTGAGCCCTAATTGGCATGTGCCATTTTGTTCTTTCTATTCTTCTAACAGAGAATACAATCTTGGGTTAATCACCTCATGGTTTTTCCCTTAACCAGGTTTTCCACGTCAAAATCTTGGTGTCTTATGTGTTAATGTGTTTCTGCTCTTGGTTTAATGCATTGTGTTTCCATGATTGAATTATTATTATGCTAGTGGATTTAAGTGTGTAAATTGCAAGAAAGTTTTGAACAACTGATTCACCCCCCCTCTCAGTTATCTACCCTGAATCTAACATATCAATGTTACACTGTGTGAAATATTGATAACCTGCTTCTTTTATAGTCGCATTACCATCAAAGTGTCTTCTTTCCTATATTAGAAACTAATGCAGAAGTGGTGATTCAGTTGTTGTGGTCATTCATTAGTCTTCTTCCATTTGTGTGTCTTGAAAAAGAGTTTGGTGATTTTGGTTATTATGAGTAAAACTCTTTCCTGTATTACAGTACGTATGGTGATTTTTGTTGCAATTTCATAGTTGTGGAAAACCTCCTTTTTTGCTTTAAGGTCAAAAGTGTACCAGAAAGTTATTAAACCCATCATATGAAGGGAGTTGTACTTTCTAAAATATTTAGAGGGCAATTAATGAAATTATCCAACTGTTAGTGGAATTTGTTGCTACAAACTAGGCGAGTCATACATTATACAAGTGGTGATAAATCTATTCACTAAAACAACATACCCAGATCATTGTTTTAATTTCAACTATTGTCATTGAACTAAAACACACTTGTTACACTTAATAACCTCCATTTTAAGCTGATGGGAGAAAACCTACCGAATGAGGATACTTATGGAACTGTAACGTCATTTAAAACATGATATATTGTTTTGATTTTTAATGAGTTTGGGTGATCATAGGCTTTTAGACCCGTGCCTATCCATTGGGACGTAGAGTCTCATGTTTATGAGAGGAACATAATCACAAGGAAATGTATGACTGCCTATTTGAAGATTCAAATGCATAAAAATCAATATCAAACCATGAAAATACTTAGTAATCCAACACCATACAACATTATTCCATATGTAATATTGAAATGACCATTTACAAAGTCTGAAAATGGATTAAGAACTGTCACATTCATTCAAATGATATTTTATAATCAAACCACTAAATGTGGCAAGAGAAAACCCTAACTGCAATCTTGAAAGAACACTTACAACAGTGGAGAAAAAATAATGATTGATATCAAGGTTACAATATATTTCACATACACTGCTAATAACCGCTTCCTGAAGAACAAAAATTAATCACTGGTTGTTGCCCTAACTGCCTCTGAACCTCTGCACCTGTAGAGAAAAACTACTAAAAAATGACCAACCCTTGAAATGAGTTTCAATCTTTGCTTTATAGCCTTCACAACTCAGATCTAAAGATGAAATGGGCAGGAAAAACCCTAACAACCCCACCAACTACAATAAAAACATAAATTTCAACCACTCATTTTGCATTAATGGTGATCCCGAAAGTTGTTGGCACATTTCTGGACATTCCTGGGCCTTCGGCAAGTGTTAGGTTAGTAGGAGGACATAGGACTTTTGGACCCTTTTGGAAAAAGTCCAAAAGTCTCGTTGGGTCTTGAAATCTTGACATGAACAAAAGTGTTGAAAGTCAAAACTAAAAATTTGACCCGAAACTGCATGAAATACACAGCCCTTTCCTCAAAAAAAGATTTGAAAACTCAATTTTTTTCACCTTCAAAATTGACTTGAAAATTTAGGGTGTTTAAGAAGATTTTGGACCTTTGGAGGGTCGCTGGGGTACAAAGGGATTTTGGACTAGGACCAAAAGTCTCATCAGGCCGCAAAGTCCCAAAATGCCCTCAAGTCCCAAAATTGCCTCAGGTCCCAAAATGCCCTTAGGTCCCGAAATGCCCTCAGGTCCCAAATTTCCCTCAGGTCCTGAAATTTTTCTTAGGTCTTGAAATTCCCTCAGGTCCTAAAATTCCCTCAGGTCCCAAAATTTCCTCAGGTCCCAAAAGGATAATATATTTTAAAATAATATTTAAGTATAAGTTTGTATTTACCTTTTACTAATTACCTTTCTTATAGTTTAAGTTATTTTAAAATATATTGTCAAGATGTTTGACATGGGTTTGAGATCCATAGGAGTTAAACTGTAGTTTCTAAAATTTGGAGGATCCATTAGATCTCAGACTTAGCCAAATTTTTAAGGTTTTCAGGGTTTTAGACTTAGCCAAAATTAGAAGTCCAACAACATGCACCAATGTAAAGGCACGGGGACCCCTTAGGAAAAGTTGATGAATTTAACAAGATGGTGCAAATATGAGACTACAAACCTGGGTGCCAACATGATCAATGGTTAAGATTGATTCTTAGGGCATCTTCATGTGAATGGTGGAGATTAAAAGATGGGGTTTGAAATGAAGGGTGAAGATTAAAGGGTGACGTTGACTTTTTGTTTTATTTTTTTGTGTGAATTTTAAATTTGTTTTATTTGTGAGGTGAGTGAGGAAGATGACAAGTGGCAAGACAATTAATTAAATAATAGGAATTATCTAATTAATTGTTGGAGAGGGGTTAAGTGAGGTTTAAGATTGATTAAATGGGATTGATTTAATTAATCATGGTTGTAGTAAAGTTAGTGGGACTATTAATTAAATAAAGTGAAATTTATTTAATTAACTTTAGGTGGTGGATAGCAAAGGTTAGTCAATTAAATAAATAGAATTTATTTAATTAATTTAGATGAAAGGAAGTTAAAGGGTTAATTAAATTAATAAAATAAATTTATTTAATTAATCCAAAAGATAGGGAAAATAGATAAAATAAATTAATTAAATAAATAATTTAATTAATTTAAGTGGTTAAGGGGAATTTGTTAGGATGAAAGTGGTGTTCGGATGATGTCAAAAATGATGGTGGATGTATGATCATTTTCGGTGTCTACATTTTGTCCCTCTTTGATGTGGTGTCATAGCTAAGCAGGAGTAGCATTGTATGAAAGAAAATGGATTTTGCCCCAGTTGACTAAAGGGAGGATGAAGGAGGGAGGAGGTATGCGCCTCGAGAGGTCGGCTAGGAAAAAATAATTTTTTTGGGCAAACTCTCCAAAAAAAAATGATGGTGGATAAGAGATGTGGGATGAAAAACAAGCTTAGAGGAAAGAAGAATGGAGAAAAACGGACATGGTATGAGGGCTATGGGTGAAAAACTAGGTTAGGGCTAAAACAATTAGGGTTTGGGGACCTATAACTAGTGGCAAAGGGGCCCATTCCAAGTCATTTGCACTCACAAGATTTGGAGAAATAAAGAGAAGAAGAGAGAAACTATGGAAGGTGTGATGAGCATTCCTCGACATGAGCATCACGGAGAATGAGTCAGGAGCTTCTAGCGACCTCCAAGCACTGGTGCAATGGTACATATCTAACCCTATTAACTTTTGGGAAGTTTAGCTTGGGTCCTAGGGGTCATAAATGCTAGGGAAAGGTAGCTAAAATGCAGGCGTAGTTTGGCAAAAATGCGCTCATTTCGTCGCATGGAGCGTTGATGCTAAGTCTTGGTGAACCTTTGTCTAACGATGCACATGTGTTATATCGGCATGCCCTTGTTGTTGCTTTTAACACCTACATTGGGAATTGACACACTTTTGTATGGAGGTGCACCTTTGTAGATGAGGGGTGTGCCTATGTTTTATGGGCGCATCTATGTCAAGTAACGACACACTTTTATCTAAAAGTACGCATGTGGAGGAAATGATGTACCTATGTCATTCCAACACACCTACATAAGGTATCAACATGCCTTCGTATGGAGGCACACCTATGTAGGGAAATGGTGCACCCGTGATGTGTCGGTGTGCCTTGGTCAGGGATCAACGCACCTTTGTACAAAACCTATGCAAGGATACGGTGCACCTTTGTGAAAAAGGGCCACCTATGTAGACTAGGTTGAAATTTTGATTTAGAAAAGACTGGCATTATGGTTTGGATGGATGCAGGTGCTACCATTAGCTATCGATTCGTGAGAGAGGTGATTGTGGACTATGAGATTTAGGGTGAGTTTCATAGAGGAGGAGAGGGAGTGGCTAGCAACAATTGGGATGCTTTATGTTAGTTATATACCTGACATTCAAGCACATACAACTATGATGACAACTTTGGTTGAGAGATGGCAGAGCGAGAGGAGTGCCTTCCTCCTCTTAATAGGTGAGATGACCATCACACTAGAGGATGTATGGAGGATTTTTTGGATCCCCATTCATGGTTCACTTGTGAGGTATGACTTGAATATAAGCGAGGAGGCACTGGAGTGCATATTCTTGAGAGGTGATCTTCCTTTTAAGAAGACTCAGCTAGATTTATTATGGGTTCATGTAGATGCCTCTATGCCACTATTTTTGGCTGGGTTGATCTCAAGGATTTTGGTTCTTGGGAGACATGCATGGTACTTCTCGACTGGCTGGGGAGATGCGTTAGAGAGGATGCTGGATGGGGAGGTATTTTCATGGGGTCCCTACATTCTTTCCCACCTATACCAGAATATGCATAACGTTGTGTATTGATAGGCACAGAACATTGGTTGTGGTACTATTACTCTCCTACATATTTGGGCATATATTGTTGTCACTCAACCACTTGCAGATCAGGGGGGAGGGTTGAGGGTTACCCTTATGTTCAGTGTTACATTGGGATTCTACATTACAGGTGCTTGAGAGACATGGATTACTAGAGGAGAGTGTTGGATGAGCTGGATTCAATGACATGGAGGCCATGGTGAGCTTGTGAGGCATGGAAGGATGATGTGTGGTAGACTCAATATATTATGGGACAGATAGAGCTGATTATTGAGAGATATATGCCAAAGCGAGTACTGAGGTAGTTTAGGGAGTAGTAGCCTGAGCCATGACATGAGGCTATCTTCCAGTGGGTAGCATGAGAGGTTGGGCTATGTGGTGCAGGGGCACCAAGCCCATTTTGGAATTCTTAGGAATAAGGTCATTAGTGAGTTAGGATTTAGATGTTTTGAGTATTTTTGGTCTCAATAGGAGTATAGGTGTAATTTTTCCTCCATAATTGATGTAATAAGGTCTCATAAAGACCATTTGATGCATGTAAGGCCACTTAGGGCCAAAGGTTTGAATATGGCATATTCTTAGCCAAGCTATTTTGGTAGAATGTTAGTGGAAGGTTGTTTTTAGCCTATTTGAAAGATTTCAAAGCCAACCATTATGTTTTGATGGTTGCATGATATGTATTTAGACCTCTAACACTTTATAGAGGAGGAGGGAAGAGCAGTGAAGGTGTGAGAAAGTGATTTTGATTGAAGAAAATAACAAAAAGTTCTAGTTTTCTGTATTTTTTGTGTTTTCCCGTGTTTGCACGCCTGGTACAGATTCGTACAGGACTGGAAAGAACTCAAATACATTAAATCATTAAATAGGCTGGGTAACCTTTCATTTGCATCCACTTAGGAGGTATTTCATTATTGTTGAAGCATCTAATAGTTGATTTTTGTGAAATTGGATCTTAAACCCTAGTTTTGAGGGTTTTGAGGAAATCGATGGGTTTTTGACCCATTCCACCCATTTAATAACCTCAAAATGGGTGGAATGGATTTTGTGAGATTGTTTTTCTATTGGGTTTTCATTGCAAGAGTAGGGCACTGGAAAGGAGCACTGTTTGAGTGCATTTATGCCTAATATCTTCATGTATTGGGTTTTCTAGCATATGTGGAGTAGAGATTTGTTGAAAAAGTGTCTTGGGATGAGCTAAGATCCCTAAAACCAGTATAATCAATCCATTTTCAACTCAATTCAATCCCTGGAGTAGGTTTTGCAAATTTGAAGTAGGTTTAACTCATAGTTGCTTTGCAAAAGAGGCCTAATTAGGCCTAGAACAGTGGGTATAGTCAAGTTTTGAGGCCTTCATGCCAAAACAACCCATAATGCATGTTAGATATGTTGTGTAGGGGCTTGATGGTATTTTAAAAACTAATTTTTTCCTGGGTTTGTTATGGATTCTGCAATTTATCCCCTAAAAACCTTATTCCAAGGGCTACAAGGAAATAAGCCTAGTTGTGAAGGAATGATAGGAAGATCAACTAACCAGGTTGTTTGGTGAGTTTGGTGAGTGTCTACCAGTCATTTTGATGTGGTCTAAGGTGGTTGGAAGGGTAGACAAGTTGTCCTTGTATTCCAACCTTGAAATGGCACTTTTGCCTAGTTTTCAAGCCATGCATTGCCAACAAGCTACCCCATCCATGCATGATCAGTCTAACCATCATTGAAGTTTATAAGAACCTATCCTATGCTCTACATCAAGTGGTATCAGAGCTCAAGCAGTAGATCATTGGAAGAGTTGAAGATGGAATTTTAACAGTTGGAATTTGAAGAGTCAAGATGCATCTAGAAGATACCATGGCAAAAGAAATCAGAGAGTTGAAAGAAAGGTATGCTAAGTTAAAGGAGATAACTCTGAGGAGATAACTATTCAGAACAACCTGCAAATGCAAAGAAAAGGTATGTAAAGTTGTGATAGATTTTGGTTCTACTTACAACATGGTTTCCATAGAAATGGTGGATAAACTGAATTTAGTAAGGATTCCTCATGGAGCACCGTATAAAGCATCTTGGTTGAATGATGATCAGTCAATTTTGGTAAGTGAACAAGCTTTTGTTGAATTTAATATTGGTGACTATAAGGATAAAATCCTTTGTGATTGGTACCTATGAGTTGTCATTTCTTATTTGGAACACCATGGTAGTATGATAGACATGCCATATATGATGGGAGGTATAATACTTACACTATAGAAAAGGATGGAACCACTTTTAAACTAACACCACTGCAGGAGAATGCTAAGGAGCAAACCAAAGAAGCAAGAGTAATCATGTTTGGCAAGAAGGAGTATATGAAGTTTGAGGAAGACAAAAATGAAGAATGTGCAACCACTAAAAAGGCAAAATATGCTGAGATAGCAAGAATAGACAAGGATGCAATGTTGAAGAGTAAAGAGGATAATGATTTGGTGATGGAGACTGAGAGAGTGAAGATCAAAGGTGAAATGATCTTGAAGATTCAAGACAAGCTTGGAAAGTGTAATAAAGTTAAGAGAGAGACTGAATTTTGTCAAACAAAGGCAAAAGAGGTTGTAGGATAGTCAAATATTGTCAAAATAGAGATGTGTAGATCTAATACAAAGGTTTGTGGGATAAAGGAAGAAGGGGCAAGGACCCTAATGACAGAGATAAGAGGAAGAGCTGTGGTGAGTGCAAGAGAGTTGCCTAAGGAAAGGCAAGATTGGCCTAGTAAGGTCACCATGGAAGAGTTATTTTATCCACTGAAAGGACAAGAAGATGGAAGGCAGTAGAAGTCTGATAGTGAAGAAGATAGAAGACCTAATGGCAAGGAGGTCTTAGAGGCAGAGAAAATGAAGGTAGAGGTAAAAGGTAAAAGCAAAGAGAGTAAATGGACTGAGGTAAGCCAATATAGGCTTGTAATACATGAAGGGATCATGGTGGGGGTAGTGTTGTGTCCCTTGAAGTCAGAAGAAGACAATGGGCAGTCAAGCACTGCATGACAGAGGTAAAATGTAATTTGAGTTTGAAAGGTAATGGAAATGGTTTGATGTCAATGACTGATAAAGAAAGGGTCAGGGGTGAACTGGTAGAGAAGACTCAAGGTTGGCAAGATAATGGCATGACAAGGATAGCACCTAGTCCTTTAGATTCAAGGAGAGTTAGTGAGGAGTTGAGGTCTGTAGATATAGTGATTTCTAAGACTAAAAACACAGTGATCATAGAGGTAGAAAATCTGATACAAGACATGAGAGTAAAAGGTGCAATGAGCCAAGGTAAATGGCAAGTGAAAGAGTATAAAATCGCTGAGGTTGAAGAGAAGCAAGTTGAAAACATGGTGTCCAAAGAGGATGGTGGATAGTTATATTTTGTTGGCATAAAGGTTCATAAACCTGGTAGGATAGAGGTCCTTGAAGCAGAGTATCAAATGCCAAGAGTGGACAGTCAAGGTACAGAGATAGAAGGTAATATACAAGGAAGTGTGGCCAGATTTGAGCACACACAGAGAGTTGAGATGAAAGTTGCAATCACCCCAAGTGGTGAAGAGGTTAAAACAATGAGTTTGAAGAAGCTCTCAGTGATGGAAGAGACCAAGGGTGTGATAGGCCAAGAGAAGGATAGAGTGGTTGTAAAGACTCCAAATGAAATGGAGAAGTGTGAGGATAGTGTGGTTGGGACAATACTATGTCCTTCAAAGAAAAGAAAGGTTGGTAGGCAGTCATATGTTGACATGACAGTGGCTTCAAACCCTGATTGTATAGGGGCAGAGAACCTGAAAGTGGTTATGAGAACAAAGAGTAAAGTGAATGGGTGTGTTTGGCAAAAGAAAGCAGATGGATTCAAGCATACAGTGGATGTGGTGAAGGAAAGAGTTTACAGAGCAGTGGCTCAGTGCTTATTTGCAAGGCAAAGACAAGTTGGTGAGTATGAGTATGCTCCAAGGGTAAAGAAGTTAGTCCAAGGAATCATTGGTAAAGGTTTGTTTGAATGCATAAAAGCAAGAACATCATGTGGTTTTGATCAAGGAGCAGATAGCAGACCACAATCAGGTTTGATGACAGAAGTGAAGTTTTATTCAAATGCAAATAGAGTTACAAGATCTCAGTGTCTACATCAAGGAAAGAGTTTTGCAGATGAGTATACATGTGGAAGGCAAGTTGGAGTTGGAACAAGTCAGCACTCATGTGAGAGAGGAAAGATAAGTGGAAGCAGATGGATGAAGCTGGTGAAGACAAGTTAGGACATGAAGGTGTAGAGATGATAAAGCAAAAAGAGGACCACTTTGCATTGACAAGTGCAAGACAAAGGTGCAGATGAAGAACAAGTGGAGTTGTTGCAAGAACAAGGAGGAGCATCAAAGAGTTGAAGATCAAAGAGTTATTGCAAGTCAAGAGTTGAAGATTTCCAAGAGACTTGGAAAAGTTTCAAGGTCGGTTGTATGGTGCATGGGCACCAAGCCCATTTTGGAATTCTTAGGAATAAGGTCATTGGTGAGTTAGGATTTAGATGTTTTGAGTATTTTTGGTCTCAATAGGAGTATAGGTGGAATTTTCCCTCCACAATTGATGTAATAAGGTCTCATAAAGACCATTTGATGCATGTAAGGCCACTTAGGGCCAGAGGTTTGAATATGGCATATTCTTAGCCAAGCTATTTTGGTAGAATGTTAGTGGAAGGCTATTTTTAGCCTGTTTGAAGGATTTCAACACTAACCATTATGTTTTGATGGTTACATGATATGTATTTAGACCTCTCACACTTCATAGAGGAGGAGGGAAGAGGAGTGAATGTGTGAGAAAGTGATTTTGATTGAAGAAAATGACAAAAAGTTCTAGTTTTCTACATTTTCTATGTTTTCCTGTGTTTGCACGCTTGGTACAGATCCGTACAGGACTGTCGAGAACTCAAATGCATTAAATCATGAAATAGGCTGGGTAATCTTTCATTTGCATCTGGTTAGGAGGTATTTCATTACTGTTGAAGCATCTAATAGTTGATTTTTGTGAAATTGGGTCTTAAACCCTAGTTTTGAGGGTTTTAAGGAAATCGATGGGTTTTTGACCCATTCCACCCACTTCATAACCTCAAAATGGGTGGAATTGATTTTGTTAGATTATTTTTCTATTGGGGTTTCATTGCAGGAGTAGGGGACTGGAAAGGAGCATTGTTTGAGTGCATTTATGCCTAATATCTTCATGTATTAAGATTTCTAGCATATGTGGAGTAGAGATTTGTTGAAAAAGTGACTTGGGATGAACTAAGATCCCTAAAACCAATATAATAAATCCATTTTCAACTCAATTCAATCCCTGGAGTAGGTTTTGCAAATTTGGAGTAGGTTTAACTCATAGTTGCTTTGCAAACGAGGCCTAATTAGGCCTAGAACAGTGGGTATAGTCAAGTTTTGAGGCCTTCATGCCAAAACAACCCATACTGCATGTCAGATATGTTGTGTAGGGGCTTAATGAGTATTTGAAAAACTAATTTGTTCATGGGTTTGTTATGGATTATGCAAGTTATGCCCTAAAAACCCTATTCTAAGGGCTACAAGGAAATAGGCCTGGTTGTGAAGGAACGATAAGAAGATCAAGTAACCAGTTTGTTTGGTGAGTTTGGTGAGTGTCTACTAGTCATTTTGATGTGGTCTAAGGTGGTTGGAAGGTTTGACAAGTTGTCCTTGTATTCCAACCTTGAAATGGAACTTTTGCCTAGTTTTCAAGCCATGCATTGTCAGCAAGCTGCCCCATCCATGCATGATCAGTCTAACCATCATTGAAGTTTGTAAGAACCTATCCTATGCTCTGCATCACTATGGGGTGTGGAGTTGGATCCTGCACTTGCATTGGTGGATTTTCAGGCTCTAGTACCCATACAATGGGTACCACTAGGTGCAGAGGTAGAGGATGTAGGTACTACATTTGAGTATGATGTATGGTGGGTGCCACATTGTCCAATGTGACTTACCATCTCAGGAGGATAGGCAGGTCAAGTTGCAGTGACAACATTTCAAGGGAGACACGTGAGTCGTCGACTGGATGTGGGAGGAGATGGAAGAGGGGGACAAGATGTAGCAGCTAGTGGAGGGGGAGATGGGGCATAGGGAGGTGGTAGTGATACACAAGTGGAGGTAGATGCCCCTGATGTAGATGTGGAGATTATGGAGGTGGAGGAGGAGGATGATATAGGGGTTGTGCGGGTGGAGTGAGACAACTTATAGACTCATTTAGAGTGAGTGTGGGGGATTCATGCACATGTTATTGTAGAGTGGGACAGTGCATTGACTCAAGTGCAAGCTCTTACGCAGACAGTGGCATAGTTATAGGCATAGGTGCAAGCACTTTCAAAGGTACATTCGTATATACCAAGAGGGGATGATGGGGAGATTGATCGTCTTACTACAAAGTGGGATGCAACCATTGTAGAGAGGGATGCATCCATTGTATAGAGATAGAGAACAGAGGCCCAAGAGGCACAAATCCAGTAGAAGTGTGACCTAGCTCAACATATGTTATTAGGGTAGGGGATGGCTCAGATGTGGAGTGATTACACTTAGGTACAAAGATTTGACATGGGCTGAGAGGAGAGTAGAGTACTACTATACCCTGTATCAAGTAGAAGTACTAGCGGATCAGAGGGAGCCCAGTTTTGAGACACAGAGTCGATCAGGGGCGTCACGATCAACCAGGATAGGTCATTCAATCACGGGGCCTCCACCACAGTGACTGTCACCTTTCTTTTTTACTATATAGGTTACCAAACTTTAAATATGTTTAAAAACAAAAACTATAAAATAATTAAGTGGTAAATGGAAATATATTTAAAAAATTAAAACTGTAAAATAATTTTTAAGTAAATAAAATAACTCTTAAGTAATAGCTCTTCAAATATAACTCTCAAGTAAATAAAATAATTGAAGGTGTTTTTAGATAGATGTATTTAACAAAATTATAGTAGTACTTTATTACACTTTTCTAAGTAAAAATAAAATAAACAATGTTATAAACTTAATTCTTAACTAAAAATTAAAATTTATGCCTCCATGTATTTATGTAGTTCTAAAATAAAATAAAATAACTCTTAAGTACATAAAATAGCATTTCTTGGCATTTTTAGAGAGATGTGTTTAATTGTTGCAATTATATTTAATAAATATTTGTTATAGTTATATTTGACAAACATTTCTTTTAATAATCAAACTCAACTTCAACTATATTAGTGGTAGTTTTAATTTTATAACTAGAACAAAATGTTGTCTTTTGGTACATTATAAAAAAATTCAATATATTCTAATAATATTACACAAAATAACAACTATTTAACTATATATTATAAAACTTTTCAATATATGGTATTAATATTATACACAAAAACATCATAACAAATTCTTAAATGTCATATATGTTAAAACTAACATTTACTATTGCTTTAATACTATAATGATTACATTACAAAGATATTAAATTGCTACAATTACCTTCAACAATTACATAAACACTATAAATATAACATTAAAATTTGTTTAACTTCCAACAACGATTTCCTCTCTAAAACAATATTCTGCACCCCTTCTAACAACCACAAAACAAATACTATTACTCCCACACTATAATAATACTTGTTTAATTTGTCTGTTCATTTAAAAAATTTGAAAACAATAGATCCTTTCTTTTTATGTAAAGATTAAAATATGATTGAATTTTTAATTTATTCTAAAACATTTTATTTATTAAATATAAGAGCCAATTCTCAATAACTAAGACCACCCCACTAATAAAAACCCATTTTTATATTATTCCCTAACAAATGGATTGAACCCTCCTACATTGGAACAAGTATAGAGGACAAGTTTCCCCTACCTCTACGTGGCCCCCTCCCTCCTAACGTTTCCACAAAGTATATATACACACTAAAATATACTTTCGGTAGGACATAAGAGCCAAAATATATATACCCCTCCTATTAACAAAGGGCAAAAAAGCCAAAAATAAAACTAGAAAAAAGGGTCCACGTCACAAGCAAGGACAGCAAGGCATGTGCACTTACACGTTAGTCAACATATAGTCTATATAATATTGGACCTACTCATGCGCTGACGTGGCTGACAAGCACGTCCAATTTTTTTTTACTGTAGTAAGTCCAAATTAAAATTTTGACATGGCAACTTACTATTGGACAGCTTGGACAGATATTCAAGCTTGGATTGGAAGGAGGGATATTATGTGTACATATAGTTTTGTATATCATGGATGGGACATATTTATAGTTGAAAACTCCGTCCAAAGACAGGATTTGGTGAAGGTGTTGGAATTATTCTTTCCACCCAACAAACCCAAAAAAAATATAGATTTTGTTTATTTAAAAACTTCCTTTTAATAATAGAGTGGCTAATTCTAAACACATCTTCAATAGTTTTATAAAAAGTATATTTTAATGAAATGAGGTTTATATATTAATGTAAGTTAAAAATAATGTATAATATATTTTAAAAAAGTTGTGTGGTATTATTACATTTTAAAGTTTATTATATTAGACAAAATAATGTTTAGAAATGAGTAGAAAGAGGAACTAGTGAATGCAATTGAAATATTAGAAAATAATTAAGCTGTTAAAGCTATAGAATCAATAGTATGGAGAGGATCTTAATTAGTGGGTTTGGAATCCAAGCTACGAAGGTCTTGGTCATTAGGAATTGACTTCCATCTAGTGTTGACATTATTATTTTCTTTAGCATATTGTTATTCCTTAAAGTGAACATCCAAAGTCTTGTGACAAGGTAATTCGAAAGAACAAGGCAAGGGAATTTCCCATCTTGTCTAGTATGTGGCACCACCCACACTACTGAGAGGATCCAGAGGAAGGGAAACTAACATAGGGAGGTGGAGACCAACGATTGTCTCTTGAAATGTCGTCATGAATTGTTATTGTGCCCTATTCTCTAACCCCTAGGTAGATAATAAGCACAAGAATGAAGAGGGGAGCTAAGATGAACCCTTGCCATAATGCAAGATGCATTACCACAACGATCAAGAAGCACCTACAAATGAGCAACTTCTAGAGGCACTTTGTTGGCCTAGACTTGAATTTAAAAATGAATAATGGAAATGATAACGGTTTTTTCTTACATTGAAAAATGTTGATCAATAGAAGCATTGGAAAATAGAGTAGAATTTCTATCTTTGCAAATAGAAAAAAGTATCTCCACTTAGATATCATGTCATATTTGGGTGAATTAGTAGAATAGTGTGCCATGACAATGGTTCATGCCAAAAGGGTTTGAGGAAGCCATGACTCTAAGTCCATGTAGATTGAGCTCTATGATGGGGAGCCTCAGTCGGTAAGACTCACTTCGTCGGCCACCTTGCAACTTATCACTCCGACCGTTGTAGTCACTCCGACGTGAGGTCCACAACTCTAACTATTGGCAAGAACAATACCATCGGTTGCCTTCGACCTTATCTCTCCGATCTCACAACTCTCCCTGATGGATGACTCTACGTTACTCACCTATCAGCAAGACTTAGGTCATCGACAAACACTTATGAACATTGGCCGATGTGCCGATACAATTGACTTCGTTTGACTACCCCCGACACTTCGGTGTGACTACTCCCCATTAGCGAACTCCTTGTTTATTCTCCCGATATGCCAATATATGTTGTCTTCGGTGAGACCAAAACCGTTATGCACTAATGCACCTCCCTCTAGCATCAACTTTGACTTTCACTTATCGGCGAGACTATTACTATTGGCCATGGCAAGATTTGCTTCGCCGATACGCCGATGCTAGTGTCTTCGGTGAGACTCTTGTCATCGGTGAACGCTTACACTTAGGCCGATGCGCCGATGGACCAACTACTCATCGGTGTGACAAATGCCTTCGGCCAAACCCTAAGATCTCTTACCATCAGTCGACTCCTCCCGATGGATCTCCGTCGGTGTAAGTCACCCCTTGCCACTTCGAAACCCTCGATTGGCGAGACCAACACTGTCAGCCCAATGCCAAGTTACCTACCCGATATACTTCATCATTCTGATATGAATCTTAGACTGTGGCTTCTGTTCAATGCTTGAACCTCTCTTCAGCCAGACTATCCTTATCGCTCCGAGAGAGAAATGTTTTGTCGATGGCCTCTATCTCACCAATAACGTCTTCAACTCCTCCAACTCGTTTACTCTCCGATCAAACCCTAGCACATGCAAATGCTAGGCCGTCTTCTATGCACGCTCCTCAGTTTGGAACATCTGCCCCTTCGAACAATGAAACAAAACAGAAAACAAAAATAGATATCTGTATAGCGAAGCCATTCCACTGATTTCGATAGAAATCTTACCAGTGGAATGCTTCACATCACCATATTGCAACAACGGAAAATACAGGGGAATGGAAATCTACAGCTAAACAATTTGTAATTATAGGAAACATAAATCAAACTGACGGAACATAATAATCTTTATTTCTCATTAGAACAATACACAGTCACATTCAACTCTTCTTCGCTTCGATCTGATTACAATATGCCTCAGTTGGTTCATTTCCCTAGGGTTTATAAGCTTGCCCCGAGGAACACCAACCCATTCCAAACAGTTGGGAGAAAACCAACCGATTCCAAGCGGCTGGGAGACCGTCTTACCATTAACAATTTGACAAACGTGACCTAAGTCCCTTGGGACTTACAAAATGAACCTAGATACACACTGAAATGACATGCATTGGTCAAATAGACCTTATTACAACACAAAACCTATTTTAAAACAAAACATGAACTTAAATGCCTCATGGAGGCCAACTTGTGTTAGGTGCTCCTGCACCACTCTAGGATAAAACCAAAACAAATGCTTAATGGTCTACATGTGCCCATAGAAAGGGTATTTGGAATTCAAAACCCCAAACTGGGATGACTGATTCCTTAATGGTAAGCCCTAGTAAAGGAGACACAACCAAAATGAGCAAGATTGGTTCCAAAATACTTTCTAAATTGTTTGAAACACGTGACTTCAAGTCTAATAATTGGATTGGAGAGACTATCTCTCATTCAGTTTTTGCACCATAGGCAAATGTTGATCCAAGTGAAACTCCAATCTCTCACATTCGTGCAACCTCAATCTCTTCCATTCCCCTTAACAACATTGTTTGTGCAATTAACTTTAGTTAATGAATGCCACATAGTACTCATGCACCTACATGCAACATTGCCCTTTTGTATTTGGGAACAATCCTCCCATGTCATCACCTAATACTACTTGCACACATATTATAACCTTGCACATGGCTACACATGTCAACATCCCATAAGACCATACAAGCACAACACATGGGGCATTTACATCCACATGAAATGCCACCATAGACATCCAACACATGGTCACACCCACACCACATAATCATGCCAAACAACTATGACCATATGGGTTTAACACTTGTAATCACCCTATCCACATGATATAGTGCACCATACACACACAACACTTATTTGTTTAGGGTTAAAAAGGGAGAAATGAGTTGGTTTAGTTTTTAAAGGCAAATCCTCCCTTCTCACCAAACATTCAAGGGCATATCAACCGAGTTGAATATCCAATAAGCGAGAGCATTCACCTATCAGGATGGGTTGCCTCTTGGAACGATGTGGAAGCTCAGATGTATCAAACAATATCTCAATTTAATGCTAAATTACTCTTAAAACCCTAAATAAGCAAACCAATAAGCAAATTGATGAATTATGACAAATCCTTTCAGACCAAAGTGAAGGACAGAGGTTATTAATGTCATGCCCACATTTCCCATGCTGTCAGGACAGAGGTTATTAATGTCCAAACTTGCTGCATATGGTGGTGTGGAGGGGTTCCTTTGTTGTCTTAAATAAAAAAAAGAGCATTTTATTACCTGCGACTCTGCGTTTGCGCTCACACGCGGCTTCACTCAGTCCGCCGCCTATACTCGGTCATTTGGCCTTTAACACAACAACTTCCCTTTTTATAATATGTGTGTGTGTGTATCTACTCGGCTCTCTCTCTCTCTCTCAGTGGTTGCAGAAATAAAATATATATATCTCTGGTTTTTTTACCATATATATATATATATATACAAAAGGGGGATTTAAAAAAAAATGTGTATACATAATGTATATACCTTTGTGAGGTCGTCCATGGTTGCCCTCCCATTTAACCTGCAACACAAAGCAAGTAGAGAGAAACAAATGAGGAGAAAGAAATTGAGAGAAAATAAAAAAAATAGAAAAGAAGAAAATAGGAGAGTTCTTGAATAGGGTTAGGGTTTTCTTCTACTCTTTCCATAAGGAAAGTAATATTATATTGGGAGAGTCTATTAGGGCAAGAGGGTTTAAATTAGATTTTATTTTCTTACCCTCTCTTTTTGACTCAGGGATTTATTGTTCTTTTTATTTATTTTTAATTGTGATGCCTTGACTTCATGGGAAAAAGGGGAAGATTTATTTAAGAGCGGGTTTTCTTTTTAGTAACTTTAATTTGTTAAATGTTAATTCATGTGTTTAAGGGTTAGAGATGAATTCTATTAATTAAATGGTATTGGTTCTTTTAGAGTTTAAATTATTGAGCTAGTGGGAAGACATTATTTTAATTTATTTAGACTTGGGGTTAATTCTCTTATATGTTATCATTTGAATTTATTTAATGGAAATTTAATTTTTAAAATCAATTTATTTTATTTAATCATAGGTAGGGATTTAATCGGTGAGGTATATAATTAATTTAATTTTTGATCAAGTTAATTGACTAGAAAACCTAGAGTGGCAATTTAAATTCGCTGGCATAAATATTTTAATTAATTAACGTTAGTAAGCTTAGGGAACCTTTGATTAGAAATTTATTATTAGAATAATTCCTATACACAACCGAGAGGCGTTATGCTGCCAAATTTTTCCAAGAATTAGGGTTAATTTTCTTAGGCGAATTAAACCTTGAGTTGAGTAATATTTTAATGTTTTCACAAGATAGTTATTTTGATTATGCTATATTTTATCTTTTAATGCAATAGAATTAGGGTTTTGATTTCAACTCGTGTCGAGATCCCTTCACTCACTTAGGAAAACTTAGGGTTTCGATCAATCGATCCTAACCCTAATGGCGACGCTTTTCGCGTCGCATTGCCCCCTTAGTCGGCTATCATCACGTAGGGGATTGTGCTAGTGGTCGCATTACCCTGAAAGTGATTAACTTGTTCACGCCTTATGCGTATTGCCACCGAACACGCAGATGCATGCGAGGGGGTTTCTAGGGATGCGTGGAATTTTTTTTGATATTTTGTGTCATGATCACATGACAAATGTGGACATGACACGTGTGTTGCATGTCGTGACCGCATGGGAAATGTGGACATGACAATTAACTCACTATTTTTCAAAGTTCAGAATGCGAAACAGTCAAGGACACTGGCACTAGCGCCCTTGTCCAAGTTTTTTGCATGGAATCTGAATCTCCTTTTAACACTGATCTACACTGTATTTTCTATTTCTGCTCCAGAAAAAGGTGGTCACTAGCACTAGCACCCAAGTCCCTAAATGTTGAACACTGTCCTCTTTCTTTTAGATCCCAAATCCTTGTTGTCTGTAATGTCCTTTCTACAACTCCACTCCGCAAAACTCAGTACTTGTAACTTGCAATCACAAAGGAGTGTGGGAGGGGGTTGTGGTGTTTAGAGGCTTGCCTCGATAAAGCCCTAGAGAGACATTCAAGTCTTCTGAACACCATTGTTAGATGAGAGTGCGTATCCTGACGGGATAGAGACAAAATCCAAATGATAAATGATCAAAAACATAATAGATGTCACCTTGTGTAGATCTCACATAAATGAAGGCTCTTCAATCACATGAGAAGATGAAGTCAAATCTGCGATCACAAACACAATAACAATGCTCTGCTCTTGCAACAATGAATATCTTGAAATCACAAATATGCCTAAAGTTCACAATCATCTTCTAGTTTAAATTCAAACTTGAGATGTCAGCATAGGACCCAAATAACAATCATAAAACTGACATTTATATTTAGGGTAGACCCAAAATAGGGTAGGACTAGGGTGCTAGCGCCCAAGTCCACCCCCTCATTTTTGTTCAAGGATCATTAAAATAGCACCCCTAGGTCCTATTTGCCATAAGACTTCAGGGTTTTCTCATCAGGATTCAAAATTATCATGCAAGATGCTCTAAATGCATTCTAAGGACCCGGGAGCTAAACCTTAATAGGGAAAAGCCCCCAAGGGGACATTTTTTGACATAACATTATCAAAGTATTGTGAAGGTCTAGTTGAAGGTCCATTTGTATAAATATCTACATTATAGAAGGTACAAGTAGAGAAGAACCTATTAGCATCTTTGTTGCACACATGTCATTATACATATCTTCTCCAATATAAATTTTCCCTTTCAAAGTCTTTTAATGCCTATCAAATGTGCATTTGTATTCTAGCTTAGGGTTTCATTTGAATATCATAAAAAAAAGTAGATTACTAGCTAATTTGTAGCTTTGTCCATTGATCCACTTGGAAATCAAATCATTAGTATCAAAGCTTGAAAGTTTTATTTTCACGCCTGTCAAATATACAACATATATAGAAGGATTATGCACTTGGTTAAACATCTGAGCATTTTCACACATTGAGAATAGATAAGAATGGTGGATGAATGTGTGCCTAGGGTTTTGGTAGATGTTTAGCACTTGACGAATGAAGCCTTATAAAAATAGTGCCAAGAACTCTTTAGATAGTTCTATAACTCCACGACTCAACTTCGACCAATGTAACCTTAGAAATGTAGTGCCAGAAACTCTTTAGATAGTTCTACAACTCCATGACTCAACTTGGACAAATACCATCCCATCATGTCCAACAAGCTTCAATGCATCATCAAAATCCTTTCCTAGGGCAAGTCAATCTTGATATCCTAATGTTTGAAGGCAAGATCAATGCCATCACATTGGATTACTAGATTCAATAGCTTGAAGCATACTTCTTCATCAATAATTTGACTAAAATTGAGAAAATTGTCTTTACAACACTAAAGATGTCTACTAATGCATCACCGATGGAAAGTACTCAAGGCATAGTATGATAGAGGGAGTAACCAATTTAGACCTAGAGCACCTTTATCACTACTCTGCACGAGGAATATTATCCTCTCAAACACTATGAAGATGAATAATATATGAAGTTTCAACAACTACACAAATGCGAAGAGAAAATCGTGGAATCTTACACTAACAAATTCCATGACTACTCTACACTCCTATATGAAGACTAAACATAAAATTAGCACCAAGGAAATCATGTCTTTGTGAGTACCATGCATGCAAGTTTGAAGAAGATTTATTTAGAAATTAAGAAAATTTGATATAATGGAGTGTTCTATAGTATAGGTGGTATGTGCATTGTGGTGATTTAGGGCTACCAATCATTGCTATTCTCATAATAGGATTTAATCAAGTCTATTGTGCAATTCATGAGAATAAATGCTTTAGCAAAGAGGTTGTTGTTGCAAGTTCAATGAGGATGTGAGTCCTAAATGCCAAAGATGGATAGGTGTCAGCTATGAGAAAAATCTAGGGTAGAATTATTGGGCACAAATGTCTCTCTACAGAGTTATGGATAGATATTTTTGTGCTAAAATTTGCTAAGGGTGTCCTCTAGTCTTGTATGTTTTCTAGTGTCAAATTCTTAGTTCAAGTTTGAATGTTTGTGTCATTTGTTGTTTTATAAATTTGGAGAAGGTATTGTCAAGCAAAAATCCTCTCCATGATCTAGATATCTCTATAATTGGTTGAGAGTTTTAGGGGATAACAAATACATCTCTAGGGCTACATTTGCTAGCTTCTTGTTATTTTGATTAGTTGAATGTCGCAACAATTGTAAAATTTTTGCAAAGTCTTTGAAAAATATTTTCCGTAATAGGATATGGGATTTCTTTGATTAGTTATAGATGGTTACAAAATGTCTTGTTGTGTGAAATTTCTTGAGTTTATAATTGTATTTAAATAAAATTACACCTAGACTAATGAATTTTCATTTCTCTATTTTGAGTTGATTCATACCTAGCCTTTAGACTCATATTTACATATATGTTCACACCCATCTATGTCACCAATGGATTAAGGCACTAGTCATTTTAGTAGTTGGGCCTGTCTTAAATTGAATATATCCTTTGTTCTTTGTTAGTTTAGTATGTGTCCTACTAGTTTGCATAACTCAATAATATGTACCATTGCCATATTTTTTAAGAGCCTTCACTTAGTGGCTATTTTCAAAGGGTTGTGCAAGTTTTAGATTTCTATGTTACTTATGAAGTATGAAACCATAAAGGGCTTTATATTTGGGGATATAAATTAGTTTTGAATCTTTAATTGTATGTGTAATCTTATAGTAATCTAATGTTGAGAGATATTTAGGTATGCAAGACTAGTAACCCAGTGTAAGGGATGTTTAGTGAAAAATCTATGGGATATCCTTATGCAAAAGGTGTGGCTAAGTTGTGTGAACTAGTTGTTTTTTATTTCTTTTTAGTTATCTTGTAAAGATATATAGGAATACTTTCTTTGGCCTAGTTGAGACATAAGTTTAGAAGAGTTGTCCACTCTTATCAATTGGCCCATAATTGTGTCTAGATTGATCACAAGTCTTACCCTATCTATTTGAACCAACATAAGTTCCTTAGTTTTGGATCTTGGAGTGCATTCACTAGACTTGTAGGATACAAATTTGGAGCACCAACATAGGGTAGAGATTACACAATTGGAATAATTGGCAGAACCCTTGCACTTGCATGCAAGTGGTTTATTGCACCCCACCTATTGGTTGGCGATATTCACTAGGTAGATGCTTGAATAGAGTCATTCCTATTGAATTATGCACTCTCTAGAAAGGAGTCCTACTAGAGAACATCATAGAAGATGCAGGGAAGAATATTGATGAGCACATTGGAAAACTAATACGATATATATTGTAGAAGTAAGATAGTGATACCAATGAACTGAATCCATTAAATGGAATATTGGGCAATAATGTCAAATGATTGTCTCTTGACTTGGACATGCATAAAGAATCAATTGATTCATATAAGGAATAGTTGCAAGATTTGATTCTTACATCAATAGGGCATCATCATCACATCAACATTTGCATAATTAGGATAGACTAGGCATATTGCACAATTGCTTGGCATGTCTTTGATGCTTGTTCAAAACCATTAAATCAACTCTTAAGGGCTTGAGTAAAGAGAATAATCCCTGCACAACAAAATCCCATGGTATTTGTAGATACCACCATTTTTAGATAGCAAAGACAAAAAGGTTGTTTCAAATCACAAAAATGTAGGTCACTTCTGTAGATTTGGGTAAAAGCCACACTTGCATGGGAACAAGAATAGGGTAAAGTCAACTTTTAGTTTGTTAAAACTATATAATTCTAGATCTAATGACAAAGCACCAGACTAGATTTTCAAACACAACCTTCAACGAAATACTCCATTATCACTTTTGAAACTAAATCCTTGTTCTATACTTAATCATTTAGTAAACATATTCTTTATTATTACCATCTAAAATCATATACCTAAATATATTCATTCATTATTGTTCATTTGTTCTAATGGTTTTATTCCATTAGAAATAACTAATAATATTATTATTGGTACAATTTCCAACTTGTAGTGTAAGTCATCCCATTTACCACCCTATTAAAACAATGTTGTTGTTGGGTATTTAAAAGAAAATGTGTTATGCAATCAAATCATATTTCTACATTAATCAGCATCATTTGTGTGTTACAGATTCTGTCTGAAAGTTTCCCTGGATTTGAGTTTGGATCCTCCATTAATGCTGAATGGGATGAGTATGGCCAGCAGATTGAATAGTACAAGGAGAGTTTTAATTGCATTCAAGGTGTATTTCATGAAGCATATTATTCTGAAGGTCAATATCAAAAACCCATTGGAAGCATTCCATTGGGCCCTGTAAAAATATCTTGTCTGCTTCCATGCCTTGATTGCTCTGTCAACTTCGTATTATCTTCATTGAAATTTTTTAGCTGAATAATCTAGGCCTGGAATTTAAACCAATCAATAAGGGAACATTTTTATCTTTCAAATTTGTCCATATTATTCTAAAAATGGAAGAATTCGAGTATAACAGAGCAATGGACTACAGATTTCTGAATAGCATTGGGACATTGAATATAACAAGCTTTAGTGCAAATGTATCGCCTGAGATTTCAGCAAGAAATTCAAATACAGGGTCTTCTGATTCGGCGGATGATTTCAGTGATGTGTTTGGAGGGCCTCCCAAGTATATTGCACTGAAGCGATTCAAAGATCCTCGAAAAGCCTATTCACTGTTGCAGTCTTCAGGTGAGTTTTCAGGCCTAATCCAGTCTGAGGTTCCTGTGTTCGGAGAAACCAGGAGAAGATATGTTAGTGATGAATTCTACAATGATATATTTAGTGGAGATACTGCTTCCAATGGCAGAAAATGGTCTGATAAGTGTTCGGTAGATTTGAGATCAACATCCAGGAATCCCAGTCCTGCTCAGACTCCTCTTCACAAGATTGAGTACAAGACCTTGGGCAATAGATCTCCGTTGGCCCCAGAGCTCAGGTATTTCGATCTTATTGTCCAACTATGTTGAGTATTAAATCTTTCAATTTTCTGCAGTTGATTTTTATTTTCAAAGAAGTTTCTGTATTGATTGAATTTGAGTTTATCTCGGGTCCTAAATTTTTCATGAGCCAAGGATAAGTTCAAATGCAGTCGATGCAGGAACTTTTTTGGAAATATGTTAATTATAGTAAAACAATATGAAACACAGGATTTTGGAAAAGAACTCTTAAAATTTTATTTTGCATTGTATAATAAAGGCCCGAATCAAAAAATTATTTTTCTCTCCGTTTTTGCATGTCTTTATATTTTCTTGGATTTCTCGACAAAGATATGCTCTATTTCTGCATTTGATAAACTCGAACGCAGTCAATCCAGAAACTTTGTTGGAAATAAGTTAATTATGGTAAACAATATGAAACACAGGATTTTGTAAAAAACACTTAAAATTTTGTTTTGCATTGTATAACAAAGGCTCCAATCAGAAAATTATTGTTCTCTGTTTTTGCATGTCTGCATATTTTCTTGGATTTCTCAACAAAATTTTGCTCAGTTTCTGCATTTGATGAACTCAAATGAAGCAATCGAGAAACATTTTTGGAAATAAGTTAATTATGGTAAAACAATATGAAATACAGGATTTTGGAAAAAAACTCCTAAAATTTTGTTTTGCATTGTATAATAAAGGCCCGAATCAGATATTTTTTCCCTCTGTTTTTGCATGCCTGCATATTTTCTTGGATTTCTCAACAAAAATTTGCTCTGTTTCTGCATCTTATAAACTCAAATGCAGTCAACCCAGAAACTTTTGTGGAAATATGTTAATTATATTTAAACAATATGAAACACTGGATTTTGGAAAAAACTGTTAAAATTTTGTTTTACATTGTACGATAAAGGCCCGAATCGGAAAATCAATTCTCTCTGTTTTTGCATGCCTGCATATTTTCTTGGATTTCTCAACAAAAAATTGTTCTGTTTCTGCAAGTTTTCTTTGATTTCTTCAACTAAAAATAGGCAAATGAATGCCTTGTTTTGTGCAGGCAGCCTGTAAACTCCTCAAAACAAGCAGAGTATCCATCCTTTGGCATACCTTCGCATCGTGGTCCTTACCAGTTTTACAATGATAGTTCCATTGTGTCTAGTGCTCAGTCTTCTCCTTCTGATCCTTCCTCAGATCTTCTGGAAATTCCTTTTGCACATTGCAGTAAACCCTCCAAAATATCATCTGAGAGCAAATGGGGGTTTAAAAAGAAGCAAGAAATTGGAGTGTTTCCTCCACGAAGCTCTAACTCGCGATTTCGAACCTCTCTGAAACCAGGCGAATCTATACCAGGAAGCCCAGCTAGGTTAAGCAATGGTATGCTTTATTCTGTTGCTCAAACCTCATCATGCAGCAACACATCTGATGATGAATTGGGGGGCAATATTCAAGGATTGGATAAGCATATAAATGGGGGAGTTTCCAAGCTGGCTGTAGAAAAACATGGCTCAGATAGTGCTGAAGGATCTAATTCAGGAGAAAAGGATGATAATGGTTTTGAAAGATCACGATTATCAGCTAGTAGTGGGCCTTTTCAACGATTGGCAGTTTCCCTGCTTGAGGATCTTCAGTTACAACACCAGTTACGAAGCTGTAGAGATTGGTTTACAGAGTCCGAAGGGTTGCATTCAAATAAAGAGAGTGGATCTCTTTCAGAGGACTCATTGGGGTTTTCCTCAAACAGAGAAATTCATTCAAACATTGGGATCTGTAACACACAAGAAGTAAGCCAAGAGATTGGAACTAAATGACTTAGCACAAATGGTACTGACAGTGGTGAAGAATCAGATGAACTTGGATCATACGTTATCGAGATTGACAGAAAGAGAGGGGAGACTACTGATTTTCTTCCTGAAAGGGACATTGGAATAGGGGACATTGGAATAGATATTAGCAATGCTCATGATCTGTTGAGTTCATCAATGAAAGAAACAATGGAAAGTGCAAAAACGAAATCTGTTCCAAATAGGCCAATGAAACATTGGAATTACGGTATCAAAGGCAGTAAATTGAGACTACACAGTTTATTACAGAAGACATATAATTTCGATCCTTTAAGCGAAGCAGAAGCAAAGATGCAAACATTGCAAAGTAACAGAGGAAAGGGAAGGGGCAGGGAGTCCAGCAAAATGCCTCCTAAACAAAATATGCCTGAAACATCTGCATGGCCAACTGCAACTCCAGCAGTGGAACAAGATGCTAAAGAAGATTTGATAAAAGAAATAAAGATAGCAACTCCATGGGATCCTTATGCTATTGATCCTTCAACTATGGTATGTTTTGAAATGAATTATCCCATTAATTCTGAGTTCTCTTTTCTTACCATTCCTTCCCTACAAAAATATGTATAGTCTGGCTAAGTTTTAATCAAAATGATTACTTTGTTGGAATATTCCACCAAATGTGAAGGTGAAGGAGATTTCTAATAGGATAAAAAAATGGCACCATGAACAACCAGTGGTTTTCCGAGAAATGCCACTAGCATCAGAAAGAATTATAAACAGGTGCATATTTGGCTACATCTTTTTCCTTTTCTTGTGGGCACCAGTTTGAAGTTCGAACTTGGACCACTTATGAAATTTAGTGACTTAATCTTTTGTAGCACCATAGAAAATGCTTTCCATTCACAGTGCAGGAGAAAACTTTTTTTCATGCCACAAACTAGAGCATTAATTAATTTTACCCAATTGTTTAGAGCACTTGCAAATTGCTAAAATACAAAAAGAAGATATATATTATTTTGAGATGATTGTCACAATTTCGATTGTTTTCAGATGTAATAGCTGAGAAGGAAACTGCAGAAAGCTGGAGAAAAAGATTTGATAATGAGCGCCATCTTCGATCTAAAGAGCGTGTGGTATGTTATGCAGCTAGTAAGTTCAAATTTGTAACACAAATTTGCAAAGGCTTTAGACATGCAAATTAGACACCTCCTCCTACTTGTGATTCATCCTGGATACACTACATTTATTCAAAAAAGATATATTCTTGACAATGTCATTGCAGTCTGGGAAGGTATGGAATAGGTATGCAAATCGACAGGCTCTTTTTATCAAAATTTACTTCAAAAAGGCCTATGATAGAATTGAATGGCATTTCATACTTGCCATGCTTAGGGCTCTAGGCTTTGATCCCACTTTCATCCAATTGTTCCATATGCTTTTTTGTAGATTCTTTGGCTTGCCTTACATTAATGGTGTTCAGTTTGAGCACCTCGACTCTTTCAATCTATAAGGTAGGGTTGCCCTCTTATGTTCTCACTTTAGTGTTTGGTTATCTTCTTGTCAATGCCATTCTGCAGCAATGGGTTAAAGGAATTTCCCTTCCTCGTATTGCTTCTTAGCAAACAGTCAATGTACACTTTGCAAATGATTTGTCAAGAATTAAGATCTATAAAAGGCTAATCATTAATATGAAATATAAAATATTACAAAAATAAATAATTGGACTATAAATTGCAGAATACACAAAAATAAATATGTTATATAAGGATTTATGTGGAAAGAACCTTACAGTGAAAAACTCCACAAAAGCCTCATTCTTAATATTTGAGAAAACTTTACAATGTTTGTCAACTAGATTCAAGAACTTGGGTTTCATAATCTCTCCTCCTCTTCTTCCAATGCCCCAATACCTCATGCAGTTATGTCAAATTCTCTCACACATATCCAATGATATATGCAATTCATTCAAATACATTTTCAATGTATTCTTCCCTATTTAAGGTAAACCCCAAATAGGTTGGTTGATATATTTCTTAACCTTTCATGTAGGGGTTGGTGATTTTTCACCAAATAACCAATGAAGGTTATTTAAGTTAATTAATAAATTAATTAACATATATAAAGGAACACTTTAATAAAAAATGAACTGATTTTGGGAGCGACAGTGAAAGAAGAAACAAGAGATGGAACTATAGTTGGCAGTTAAATGCTTGGCTAGATGATGGATAGAGAAACTTTGGGAGATACAACATTTAGTGGGACAAATACAATTCACAGATAGGTGAAAAAGAAATCAATAGAAAATTTAGGAAGGAGGAATACATGCATAATACATCAAAAATATAGAGGTAGAAATCATACAATCTCCATAAATATTTCTTTGAAGCAAATACAATCCTATTGGGAGAAAGGGGAGATTTGTCACAACAACAAAACCCTAAAATAGTACTAAATGGGAGATTTGGATGCAAACATTCAAAATATAAATGAATGCACCTTTTTTGTCAAATAGTTGATCACCGACCCTCTAGAGAGAGATTCCGCACATGGATCAACAAGAACTGGGGAAATAATGTAAAATCTAGACTGCTTCCCAAAGGCTTCTATTTGATTAAATGTTTAAACAAAGAGAAAAAACAAGAAATAATGTATAATAGCCCATGGATCATGGATGAGGTCAAAGTTTATGTGAAGGATTGAGAACCAAACTTCAATATATTAGATCATATCATCTCTAAAACACCAATGTGGATTCACCTCTATAATCTTCCCTCAGAATATTGGGATCTTGGAATTCTTGCAAGTATAGGAAATTCAATTGGCACTTTTATTAAGGTGGATGAACATGTAGAAGAAGGAGAAGCAGGTATTTATGCAAGGATATGTATTTTCATAGATCTCATGTGCTCCTTTCCAGAGGAAATTGAATTGTCAATGAGGCATGGTTCTTGGTTCGAGAAGGTAGAATTAGAAGGGTCGTTGGTGGTATGTGAACAATGTAAAAAATCAAGGCATTCAAGAGATGAATGTCAACAAAGGAATTTAAAGTAGAGGGAAGAGATCAAGGATAACTCCCATGAGCTTCTTGCTCCAAATTTGGAGAACACTAAGGAGAATTTAGCAGGCAGACCTTAGTCTCATTTGAAGGCTCCATTAAAAGAAAGAGTGACAAGGTGTTCCAAACACGAAGATTCCATCTTCAACTTGGGTCTAGAATATTTTTCCACTTCCCCAATTAGAAAGACCATGCTTGATCAAGATTTGGTTTCTTTAGAGAACAAATATGGAGAGTTGAGGGATGATATTGAGATAGAAGGGGACCATGAAGAAGAAGTGGACATTTTAAAGAAACAAATGGTGATCTAGACAAAATCACAAATAATAAAACCTAATTTTGGAGAACAAAGGAAAAAAGGCAGGAGGTCAAACAATGTCAAAAGAATAGAAGACAAATCCCTAAAGTGTCAATTGAAACTAACTAACATGATTCTAAGATCTAGGAAGGGAACACTCCTTCCTAGTGAGCAGTGAAGATTACATCATGGAATGTTAGGGGAATCAATGCCCCTAGAACAAAAGGCACTTAATAAAGTTTCAAGTGGACAGGTCCAATGTAGATATTTTTTTGTTTCAAGAAACTAAGTTATGTTAATCTGATGCTAACCTATTTTATAAACAAATGGAAATGATGACAATAGGTTTTTGTTGATACAACAGAGGAATCTGGAGGTCTTGGTATCATTTGGTCTCTGGTATCAGTTAACATCATTATTAAAGGTGTCAAAAATAATTGGCAAGTGTGTAAGGTTAAAGCTTTTCTTCTAACATATGGTTCTTTCTTATCAATGTGTATGGTCCTATGGGTTGCATTCTAAAGGAAGGGGTATGGGAACAACTCTTAGCAATTTTTTTTATCCTTCCTTTTGAACTCATTGGTAATTCTAGGAGGTAATTTCAATGCAATCCTACATAAGACAGACAAGAGAGGTGGGATTGGTTGGGCAACACAATCTCAAAAGGATTTTTTAGAATTTGTGAACAAATGGGGATTAATAGACAACATCCTAAAAAATAAAAAGTTTACATGGAACAACAAAATAATTGGTTTCTACAACATCATCAAAAGATTGGACATATTTTTAAGTAGCAACAATTGGTTAACGACATCTTACCAAGTGGAATGTTTAATTTTACCCATCTATAGTTTGGATCACCTCCCTATCCAAATTCATGCCATCGAGGATAATTACCCAAATAAAAGCCCATTTAAATTTCAAAATATGTAGTTGAGAAGCTCAAATTTCCTTCCCATGGTTGAAGAATGGTGGAATATGCCCTCCAAAACAAAAGGATCAAAGATGTTCCTCTTATTCAAAAAGTTGAATACAATCAAGTGGAATCTCAAGCAATGGAATATATAGTTTTTTAAGAATATATTCTTAGAAAAGGAGAGGGTAGAATTGGAATTAGTAATCTTGAATGAAGAAATAATAATAAATGGAATGAACCAATCTTCATACTTTATAAAGAAAATGCTTTTAGCCAACAAGCTAAATTGTTAGCCTAAGAAGAGATCTTTTAGAGACATAAATCTAGGGAACACTGGCTAAAAGATGAGGATTAAAATATTGAATACTTTCATAATGCAACCAAAGCAAGGAAGACCATCAACATAATTACATCTATCAAAGCTAGTGATGGTACACAAATTGGAAAATCTAAAGGTATAAAAAAAAAGTAGTAAGGTTTTTTGAAGTTCTCAACAACATAGAAGGATCAAATCTATGAATCAAAGAGAACTACTAAACAACATCTTACGACTTGTTACTATAGAAAAAAAAAATGCTTATAAATTCATTCATAGAGGAGAAAATCAAACATGTAGTGATTCAACTTTTTCCAGACAAAACCCATGGACCTGATGAGTTCCCAACTAGTTTTTTCCATAATGCTAGGGTTTTGTTGGCAAAAAGATTTGGGAGGGAACAAAAGAATCTAGGAAAATAAGGAAAGTATTGAGACTTAAATAACACTTTCATTGTTTTAATTCCCAAGGAGGTGACCTCAACCTTTGATGACTATCAACAATATCTCTCTATAATATTGTATACAAGTTTATTATCAAAGCTGTTAGGAAAGGTGTCTCAACCTTGCACCTAATGTTAAGATTACAAACAATGCAATTTTTAGGGTGAAAATAGACAAACTCAATTTCTAGGCTATAGAGTTGGTTTTTGGCAAAAATAAAAATTCTAGGTTGTTCGACACCTATTCCTTAGTGCCTGTCATGTGGATCTCTTCAAGTTCTACAATCTTTAAAAAAAGGCCCAATGAACCTCCTAGATCAAAAGTTATAGCATCCAAAAATTGGACCTCTTACATTGGAAATGTAAAACATCAACAATAAAAGAGCTATACAAGGAGTCACACTTATTGACCAAAAAGTCATAAGACATCTTTGAATGGGGATAATGAAGCCAGAATAGAATGCCCAATTTGGTGAGTGGATTGTAATGAGATTATGGTAGGTGGAAAGAATATGCTATTTGTAGCCTATGGACTCATATCTTGGAATTTGGATGTTAGATTTCTAACTAAGGATTTGGGTGCCACTATTTTGGGTGGTTTTAGCTAATGGTTTTCTAATTACCATTTGATGATTTCATGTATTGTATCTCCTATTTATTGGGTGCTTGAGATGGAGGTTTGATAGTGAGTTTTGTGGGTATTGTTATGTTGTTGGAATTTCTCCTTATCTGTGGTTGGTGATATTCTTGTTAAGGCTTGCTCTACAAGTGTATTGTATCTAAGTTGTTTACTAAATAGTACATTGAGTTTCTTTAGAGTGTAGGGTTTTTCTCTAAAAAGGGGTTTTCCCCAAATACACCTGTGTTATGCTATATTATTTACTTTATGTTTATGTGTTTCTAATTTTTAAATTTGATAAAATATTGAAATTTGCATAATGCTTTCCTCAAAAGTTTAGTGTAAGAAGCATTTCTACATACCTAAGCTTCATTTCATTTGGTATTAGATCCTGATCTCCTCATATTCTAGGTGTTGGGTAGAGGGTTTTTGTACTAATCTTCATTTGAGTGGGAGATTGTACAAAGAGGGTTCTGATCTTATTATAAGAAGAGACAACAAGCACATCAAGGATAGAGATGGACAAGTTCTCAAGAACAAACTTTGAGTTGTGGAAGCTCAAGATGGATGAAGTGGTTGCATCTTTACTTTTTGAATAAATGAGAAGGAATACTTTTGAGTTGGCCAAGGAGGCCCTAGCGGTTCATGGAAGATCCAAAGAAAAAAGAAAGAAGAAGGATAAGAGGCAAGATAAGTCTAGATCCAAATCTTCTAGTAAGTTCAAGGAAAAATGTTAGAATTGTGGCAAAGCTTGACACCTAAGAAAATATTATAAGGAGGAGAAGAAGAACAACAAGAAAAAGGTTGACTTTGATGATGAGTCTAAGAGATCCTCCTAGGATGATGGTGATGCTTTTGTCGTTGCCTTGGCTACTCATGCATCGAAAGGTGCATGGTTGATAGACTCTGGTACCTCTTTTTGCATGGCCTCACATTGGGGTTGATTTACAAAATATGAAGAATATGATGGTGGGAAGGTGTACCTTGGAGATTATTCTCATCTAAAGATTGTTGGCCGTGGAGGACAAATGATATGATTCCTTGATGAACAAGTGAAGGGAATCAATGGTGTACTGCATATCCCTGGTTTGGCAAGGAACCTTCTTTCTATAAGTGTTGGTTGTTTTCTCAAGTGGAGGGTATACCTTTATTTAGGGGTTCTTTCAAATCTTCATATTTGGAAAGTTTGGTAATCAAATACAAAGTCAAAATGCTTTCTTCAAAGGGTAAGTGGTTATTTTTTGTAAGAAGGATCTTGATGTTGAAAATAATAATTTTAGCAATTCCAATCTATCTAATGTCCTACCTTAAAATCCCCAGCCAAATATATGGAGACTTGGATAATTGATGGAAATGTTTCTTTGGCAAGGTAATTTAGATGTTAAGAAATTCCCTTTAGTCAAATGGGAGATGATATGCACACCTAAGTAGGCTAGTAGAACAAGACTGAGACAAAGCAGTCTACAAAAAAAAGCTTTGGGGATAAAACTAATATGGAAACTTTACTTTAACCCCAACTTGAAATGCTTAAATATTTTACAAAGAAAATACCTTGACTCCCCTAACCCATATTCTCATAGTTGATAACCCCTCGAGGGACTCCCACCTTTGGAACTTTATGATTTCATGCAAAGATATCATCACAAATTATCTAATATGGGAAATGAATAATGAAGTGCAAAATTTTGCAAGGACTCCCAAAAATAGTTATCCAAGATTAGCAAAAAAGGAGAATCTAAATATTGTGCAAAGGACATTCTTTTGACGGCATGGGGGGAAAGTTAGAGATTATATCCTTTAGGTTAACAAAGTAGGCATTGTTGAATGGGACTGGAAGGATGTGAGTGGATTAGGTATTTCAAATGAACAATTAACAATCCTTAGAGAAGAATTTTCTATGGGGAAGATATTCATAAAGGAGGAACAATATGTACTAAAATGGTGCTTTTAAAAATCTAGAAATTATTTCATCAAGCTAGGGTAGAAGATGATAGAAGTAGCTATAACCACCAATGACTAGACCTCATGATTATGCTAGCACAAATAGTGCCTCCCCAAAGCTAGAGCATTTGCATGATCAACCATCCAAAAGAATATTCTCACTGCAAATAAGCTCCAAAAACTTGGCTATGAAGGTTCCTCCAAATGTTCTCTATCTAGGATGGTAGAAGAAGTTGTTAACCACCTATTGGTAAATTCCCCCTTTGTAGTGAAATGTTGACAAGGGATTTGTGCTAGATTAGGTTGACCAGGTGCTCTTCTGGATGACCTTCTATAAATCTTTGATTTGTGGCCTAATATTTAGGAACTCTATGTTCTCTAGTCTATGGACAATTTCTCCTTCATTACTAATCTATGAAATATGGAAGGAAAGAAATAGGAGATTATTTCTCAAAAAAGCATTAGTAGAAGATATATTTTTTTATCAAGTTACAAACAACTATTAAGGAAGTTGCTCAAGTTAGAATGATGTCTCAATCAATAAAAAAAGATATTTACATATGGGATAATGAGATCTTGTCCAAATGGAAAGGACTAAAAGCTCCCTCCATTCATATGGCTCATAGTTTAAACACCAATTCCTCTCTAAGAAAATGCTAGATGGTCACCTCCCATCACAGGATGGATGAAATTAAATTCTGATGATACAACTAGGGGAAATATCGAAGTGTATGGAGCAAGGTGTATAGTCTAAAATGATTAGGGAAAAATCATTTGTATTGGCTTGAAGAAGTTGAAAAATGGTTCCAATAATGAAGTTGGAGTCTAGGCCCTTATCTTTAGCCTCCAAGTTTATAAATACTATTCAAATTGAAGGTGATTCACAAATAATCATCAATACATTGTAGAAAAAAAATCTCAAATTAAAAAATCACAAACATTCTTCATATTATATGGCTCGTGCTTAATATGTTCACAAATTATACCATACAACATGTGTCTAGGGAAGCAAATTAGGAAGCAAACTTTCTTGTCAATTATTCGATTGAGCATAATTCTTAGTGCTCAATACATTTAAAGTTGGAAGTTGGTGGGACCCCCTTACAGATTCCTTACTCTCTAGCCTTAAGTCCTAAAAGTTGGCCTAGTCTGTGACTGAGAAGCTTAAACCCTAAGCCCTTGTGCCTTTTCTAAAGCCTATGTTGTAATGTTGACTTGTGATAGGAGATCACACTAGGCTTAAGTTATGAGTTAATGTCCTTAGCTTCATTCATAACTGGCCCCATGAGCCTAGTCATTGATTCCCCCTTTGTTTATGAAAAATAATTCCTGAGTTTGAACACATGCTCTTTAGAGGAAAATGGATGGCTATCACATTATCATGAGCTTTAAATTTGTCAAAATTGTCAGGACTGCACTAATGCGATGACCTTTGGTTTTGAGTTGTTGGGGTCAAGGTCCTATTTGCTGATTCAACTGCTATGTGCTTGTTCCATGTTGGATTACGGTAGCACATTACGAGGAAGTGTCACAGAATATTCTTTATGCTATTGCGATGATGAGCTAGCTAGAGGGTGGGACCCAGTTCTATCTAAAGGTAGTTGAGGCAAACGCCTAGCATGTGAACACAAAGGTAGTAGTGTGGGTCCCCACTGGGCTTGCACTACTACGATGAGATGACATATGGAATGATTGTAGATTTTAGACTAAAAAGGTGTTCTTTGTTGGCATTTCCTAATTGGATGTTGACCCTTCAACAATACCAGTGGACTCTTTTGCATTCTCAGTTGCTCATCTTGTTCTGATATGTCTTGAATCTATGGTCCAAATTCAAATTCTGGATTTCATTTGAGCGTGCTGGCATGAACATAAAAATAACTATAGCACGACAGGTTCTATCTAAAATTTTGAAATTATCAGCTATAAATTAGAGGTGTTTCTCAAGTATGCAAGAAGGTGATTTGACAATTGACACATTTCTCTAGTAATTCCTAGTATATAGTTGGATCTTGGTACATGAACCAGACCTTGTTGTCTGTGTGAGAGGCATTTATAGTCAGGTGATATTAATCTGTACCTCCATTCCATGCTTTGAGGGGTATAATTAGATCATTGAAGATTTCCAAATATGAATTCAAGTGTGTTAAGCCTGTGAACACCTGGAATGGAATTAAAGAGGTTGTTGGAAAATGGAAATTGCTCAGGTAAAGGATCTCCCTTGATTCTTTCTATAAATGGAAGTGTTTCCATGAATTGTTCACATCAAGTGCTATCATGAGTACTATGCAAAATAATTCCTTCTAGTTTTTATCCTTTGTTTTTTGAAGAATTATGTCCATGTTCTCTTGGTTGCAGACTTGTTCATTCTGAATTAAGGAAATAGTAGGTATTGGCCATTGGAATGGGAGGTATTGGAAAAAATAGGAGAATTTGGCTACAAAAGTCTTGCCAGTTTCTTAGAGCCGTAGCTAAATAGTGTCATTCTGGTAGGGAATTGGTCAGATCATCCAAATTTATCAATTGCATGTAGTTGTTTCTCGGGGGTGGACCGACTGGGTAGGATTATGGCAACCTTGACAAGAACTAGGATCCAAGAGTGCGGGAGGACAAATACTAGTTTTCTCTCATGTCATCCCTCTTTTTGATAACGTTCATCAAGAATAATAGGAGGGCATCATGTTTTGATGCCAGGGACCATAGTGTAGAAGTGGGACTTTGTTCACAGAGTCAAAGAATTACTTGCCCCAACAAGGATGACATTTTCTAGTTCAAATGTTGGGAGTTTCCTCAATGATTCCAAGTTTTATATATCCCGTGAATGAGGATTGAAAGATGGAGAGTCACATTGCCTTCCCAGAAGCCTATGATCTGAGCTTGAATATGGGACAAAGAGGGGACATATGTTCCTAATTACCCAAGAGGATTTTCAACCAATTAGAACATTCTAGAACATTTGTTGTAAATCTTTGCAAAGCAATTGGCTAAAAGAAAGTGGCCACCAATCAGAGCAAGGACGTAGTTTCCTAAGTCACAAATATTAAATGTAATGTAACTGAAAGAATGTACTAAGAAAATTCTAGCCGACATAGTTTGCTTATAAATAGGGTTCCAAAGGTCATAGTAAGGGAGACACAACAAAAAAAGAGAGGTTCTTGAAAAAGGAATGGGGTGTTAGTAAAGGGATTCTTGTCTAGGCTTTGGATACAAGTTATCCACATTCTTGGGGAATATTTTATGTAGCAGAGTAAGTGCATTGTCAAGATTGTAGAGCAAAATTTTGCTTGCATACGAATAAATTCTTGTATATATGACAATATTTTCAATTTAGATTGAGTAATATGAATAACACTACATGTGTGTGTTTCCTACAATTGTCTCCTTGAATGTATGCATTTCTTTTATGAATGAAGGAAGCAAGGGTTTTGGATTTCATCTATGCACATTTGTTGTATTGAATGTCTCATTTACTGCTTCTATTAAAGGAATGGATTAAATATGTTTTGAGTAAGACATATGAAGTGGTGTATTACATTAGGGATTATTGAAGAAGAGTTACAAGAAATACTTTTTCTTGGGTTTATCACTGTAAGGCAGTGATATAGGCATACCCTCTGAATTTGAAGTTTAATGTCAAAAAGGAACATTTGCATTGATGTATTTTGACTCTGTTTCCTTTGATAAAAGCACCGATTTGGGAATCTACTTGCCCAAGAGTCCAGAAAGAATAGAAAACCTAGAGATAAATCATTTGAATTATTTCATTTTATATTTTATTTTAGTTTAGGTGTTTCATGTTCTCATGTCTAAACAGTAAGGATGACCCAAGAATATTGCTGGTCTGAGGGTAAACTTACACATCTTACTTCAAATATATGAGAACATATCTACCTGGTTGTAAATGAAAGATACATTTGATGTTATTGTGACAAGGGATACCCCCTAGGTTTGGCAGAGCCTAAAGTGTAGGAGAGATAGGTGAAAAATAATCTCTCACTCTATTGGCTAGGTCTCCATTGAACTTGATCATAAGAAGTGGCAAATCTTTAGAGTTTGATGTGTGCAGATTTGGAAACCAACAAAATTGTTGACTCTACTAGGGAAAAGGCTTAGTTATCCATTTGAAAAGAGTCAAGCCATTATCATGATTTGATCATCAGGGTCAAATAGTGAAGGTCTTCATACCTGGAGAAAGAAATTGTTGCAACATTTTTAAAGACTTTTAAAAGGTGCTCTACTAGTGAAGAGAATCTAGAATATAATTGATTAGGTAGGATATTTTGGCTTCTTGATGTTTTGTCCTCTTTAGAGAGGTGGCGACTCTATTGTTGAACCTATTTGAAGCTGCAATATATTCCCAGGTACTTCATCTTTTTCTGTCAATATGATTAGTGTAGAACAACATTCTTGGTCATGTTCTCAAAAGACGTCGTTCTCTATTGAAAGATACAAAGCTCTCAATTTTAGTGGTATTCATGGATATCCAAATATTATTCCTAGTGAGTGTTTGCTAAAATATAGTGGAAAGAATTTTGAACAAACAAACAAGCATTTGCAAGTTTTCTATGATTTGATAGGAGATTATAATATTGAGGCTAAGGATGTTGTTATGAATCTTTTTGTTTAGTCATTGAAGGATGACACTAGGGATTGGTTTTCAGATTTACCTTTGTGTTCTATTTCTTCATGGCTAGATCTTGAGATTGCATTTCTAGAACAATTTGGTGAAAGGACTTATGTGATTTCATTAATTACACAATTCATGAACATCCAAAAAGAAAAGGATGAGTTGGTTCCAGCCTTCGACCTAAGTTTTTCAAAATTGCTCAAACTTATTCCAGAATATATGAGGCCAAATGATGCAATATGTTTGACAGTCTATCTGAGTGCATTAGATGAGGAAATGAGTTATTTGTTGAGAGATAAGGAACCTACTTCACTTCATCAAGCTTATGAAATTGTAATGAATATTGAAAATAATTAGAAATATGGAATGCCAATATGATACATGGCTGCAAATGTTGGTTGTTGTAAAGTATCTTATGTAGATGACCAAATGTAAATTAAAGAATCAGAATAGTTTTCAAAATGAATGTATTTATGATGCTCCAGTTTGTTAATCATTGCTTCATGAGAATCATAGAGAGTTTCAAGCAACTTATGAACATATGTCAAGTACTGTTAACCCTATGTTTTTTGTTCAATCATTGCTTGATTTTAAGAAACAAGAAGGAGAATCACCCTATGCTCAGTATACATGATTCATGAAAACTTTGTTAGAAATCCAAGAATATTGTAGACCTGAGGGCTCTGTGTGTGTTGATTTGTTCTATGAAATTTATGAATCGGGTATGAGAACTTTGTCAAAGGAACTGAATCCTCAAAGTCTTGATTAGACATTGGATTGGATTGGGATTGTGGAAAGAGCTAAAGGTGATTATGCTGGAAGAGCTATGTCTCAGAATACTGATAATAGTTGTAATATTGAACAAAGTCATGACATAATGCATAAGGATGAAGAGATTGTGGTAAAAATGAAGATACATCCTGTAATGAAAATAATATGATTTATGATTAGCCCATAGGAGAAAGATGTGCAGATGCAAGTTGTATACATGATGAAAGAAAGAATATACATGAAATTATATCTTACAGTAGCGTTGTTGAAGGTTCTAAGGAATGCACAAATATCAAGTATGATGGATCAACTCTTGATGATAATATTGACAATGTCCCAGCTATTCATGATATTTATATGAAGTAGAGATGGAGGTTTTTGCTTTGCATAAACAAGATAATTGTTCATCTATGAAGCCATCAAGTAATGAAGTTTGTGTGGATAATGAACATGTTTGTTCTTCCATTGATGTTGATCATTGCCATAATATGGAAATGGAAGTGTTTACTTTCAATAATGAATGCATGAATGGGGGTGCTTACTTTGTTGTGAGTGGACAAGTTTCATATTTTCATTTTGATGCAATAGAAGTTAGTATTGGTTGTGATGATAAGGAATCTAATCATATATTTGATATCTATAGGTATTCCTATGAAGATATGCTTGAGAGTTTTTCTCCACATGAAAAGTATGCCAATGTAAATGATGGTGACGTTGAAAATCAACCTGTATGTTGTTCTAGGGACTGTAATGGTTATGAGTATGATGATGTAGAGAGTGATTTGGATTTTCATGTTAAGGAGGCATAAACTTTTATGACGGGAATGAATGTGAGGTAAAATGTTCTTTATGATGAGCCTCTAGCTTCACCAGAGATGAGAATGACAATCCTTATTGGTGTAGAAATAATCCTATCTTTGCAAATGACTAGGAGTATGAAGAATGTGAAGAACTTGAGGAAGATCAACCCAAGGTATAAATAGGCCATTCAAATCATGATTTAAGCTTTGATAGGAATCTAGTTGTATTTGGAGCTGAATCTTTTCTGCCAAGTACCAAATTACATGATAGAATTAGTGAGCTTCAAGACTTGAATGAATACAAGCATGATTCAACTCAAATTGAAAGGATGCCTGTGTATGAGCATCATTTTCTTATCACACAAAATCATTTCTTATCATATGTAGGACAAAATTCAGATGGTCACTCAGTTGGTGTATTTCAGTCTTTTACCTTTGATCAGTCTGATTTATCAGACTTGGAGTTGAACTATGACTTAAATAAGTCAGAGAAAATAGATATTAAGGTATTCTAGGAAGACACTACTTATGAATGTTTCAATTTTAATGTGAAAATAAAGGATGAAGTGAATCTTACTGATGTATTTTCCCAAAGGATTATGGATCTTTGTATTTCACGGTTCATCTTGGTAGACATCTCATGGTGCATGACAATGGTCTTGTTGATGTAAAATGTCATACTGATTGTGAATGTGATATATTTGATAGGTATGACATAAGTGTTCTACTCAGTGAAATATGTCAGTTGGAACTTGGTTGTAAGGTTCAGATGAGTACAAAAAACCTTGACAGTAGCAAATTTATAATTTTTGTGAAAAGTGTCAAGATCAATGTGCACAGGTAGGTTGTGGTAATATTTTTAGATTGGATCTGAAATTGTTTGTTGAAAACATGATATTTGACAAAGGCAAAGATTGGTTCTTCATTTTTGGTGGCCTGGGGCCACCAGATGAAAATTGAAGGTATGAATTTTGATGTAGGACGAAGCATTTACAGAACAACCCAATGGATTTGGCACATGGACTACACACTAGAGACTTGGATTCTTGTCATGCTTGCAAGAGCCATCCATTGCTCTCTGGCCTTAAGCCTAAAAAGTTGGCCTAGTTTGTGACTGAGAAGATTAAACCCTAAGCCCTTGTGCATTTTCTAAAGCCTATGTTGTAATGTTGACTTGTGATAGGTAGTTACCCTAGGCTTAAGTTACGACGTAATATCATTAGCTTCATTCATAACCGACCCCATGTACCTAGTCACTGGTTACCCCTTTGTTTATGAAAAATAATTCCTGAGTCCGAAAACATGCTCTTCAGAGGCAAATAGACGGTTATCGCAGTATCACGAGCTTTAAATTTATCAAATTTGTCAAGACTGCGCTATTGATTTTGAGTTTCCAAGCCCAAGGTCCTATTTGTTGATTCAACCGCTACATACTTGTTCCCTGTTGGATTGCAGTAGCGCACTGCACGAAAGTGTCATGGAATATTCTTTGCACTATTGTGATGGTGAGCCCGTTGGAGGGTGGGACTTGGTTCTGTCTTGAAGGAGTTGAGGTGAGTGCCTAGCATGTGAGTGCAAAGGTAGTAGTATGGGTCCCACCTGGGCTTGTGGTGTTGCGATGAGATGACGTATGGAATGTGTAATGCCCCGTCATGCAACCCTAGAGAGTTAGGTTTAACAATGCAACAAAATATGATTTTTTTTTATAACAAGTAAAAGTAATAATCACCAGATAAAGTATCATCTAATTCCATCAAATTAACTATCTAACAACTAACATCTCTAGGGAAACACAACTGCATTAAGGAAAATAAACATAGATCAATAACATACATAATTCATCTAGAGTGGCCTTAGAATTCACTAACAACATTGATACATTACAAAAGCTTACAACATTCTTTTACAATAATGGTTACGAGTACATAGTTATATAGATACAAGGCCTTCATGTCTGATTACATCAAAATTACAAATGAATATCATGGATACACCATATTGGATCCGTAAGGTACAATATAAGTCTTCAGATGTAGAAATAGTTCTGGAAAGTGGAGAAACACATCTGTCCAAACATGAACCATGATGCCAAAAGACCAATGGATTAAAGCTCTTCCACCTGACCATGTGGAACTTTGAGGTCCACCCACCGAGCTAGGAGATAACAATGAGGTCCCATAACGACAAAGGTCAAGATGACACAAATACAATGATCAACAATGAACACACTGACTCAAAAATAGGAACAATGGCTCGACACTACTCTAGAGGCAACATAATCAAAAATTATAACATAAGAGGGATAACTAGGCTGCAATAGGAAGAGTGTCATCGCATGGTCCTAACATGGGTTATCCTTGCTATCTTTCACTAGACGCTAGCCCCCATCTATGGTTATCCTAGCAGCCTCTCACTAGGCACCGGCCCCATAGGGTGACACATGTGGAATCAACTATCCTTTCATAAAGACAAGGAGGTCGATCATGCCAACCAGGCCTTCTCATCCCATCCTTAGCCTACGAGAGCGCTATAGGCATGGGTGAGGCATTCAAATTATCTTTTTAAATGATTTAACTACCCAATCCCTCCTAGATAAATTATTATGTTTTCACTTGATTACAACTTCCATAGGGTTGTCTAGGAAGCCACTTTGGGCACCGGCCCCTCTATGAAAGCCACCCTCCTACATGCAACTAGAAGCCCTACATCTGACAGGAATTTTCCTCCATCAACATACATACACTGATAAAGCAAGGCATCTACTCCTCTTACATACCAAAATAAACTCAGAAACAATATACAAGGTCCAAGGTTCAATACAACAATCTTTCATGGGAGCAACTTAACCTCATACTAACAGGTGCAACCAGAACACAATAAAATCTCAAGACAACACCTAAGAGCAACCCATTAAGCCTCTGGAGATAAATAGCTTGATAGGTACGAACAACTTTTCTAAACACAACTCAATCACAAATGGTTTAATGAAGTATCAAGATATAAGATCTGACATTTATAGAGTTTAACAATTCACAGTGCAGTATCAACTAACTCACTAGATTAAATTCATTAACAACATAATAATTCAATGTCTAAATTTAATTTAGTTAAAGCATTCTAAATTGAATATCTCCATAAGTCTTATAATTCAATATGTATAGCAATAAAACTGACTTAAATTACTATAATATTTTGACTATGTAATACAATAAAATTTGGAAAAGATAAACTACTATCCTTGACATGAGAATGATTGTCAATTTTAAAGACATCATGATGAACACTATAACTATAGCGACTCAACATTCCACTATAACACTTTGCTACGATATAATATGCACCCTAATTAATAATAACCACATCAACCACAACCATAAGAAATTCGGCTCTAACATAAGAACTATATGAACCCCCTATGCATTTCTAGATGAACCTATTTATATCTATAGCCTTGGATTTTTCTTGACAAAAATATATAATTACAAGAAAAGTTTAATACAAATAGCCATTATAAAAAACAATACTAATTTTATCATGACTAACGAAATGGCCCTATACATCTAGGAATACTGCTGTTACCGCTAATTTCTTTTGTTTACAAAATCTCAAATTGTACACTAACTAATAATCACATTATTAAATCACTTGAACAATATATTTAAGAACTTTACAACCTACTTAAATACAATTGTTAATACTACTTATATTAATTTGACTATAAATCACTTATGAGTATGCTACCTGAACTTACTACTACAACAGATATAATTCTATTTCAATTAACACCTAAAACCTAGATTCTAATAACTATCATAATCATTAGCAAGCTAGATCCTAACATATCTTTACATCTTGAATGCCATTCACATTAACCAAAATAAAGAAAACATTCATAACTTAATATTACTAATTATGTAATGCAATTATCTCCATTTATATTATCTGAGACACACACTAATAAGGAAGTTTATAAAACTTACATTTTACTCAAGCAAAAGTGGAACATATAAACTTTGTTGCCAAATTTGTTAATTATAATAACAATTTATTTCTAAACAAACATCACCTAGTATTAAGATTCGTCTATTTTCAAATGAATAATAGGTTACTAAGAAAAAAAGAAACTTAATATCGATGCAGAGTATTGAGTTAGAAATTATCTATTACGGATACAGATCTGGAAACTGACGACATAACTTTTGTAATATTATTTAATTAGAAACCTCCTAAATTCTACATTTGAGTAAATAACATAAACTAGAAATTGATTAAGAAATGTTGAATCAGGCTTGAAAGAGGCTGAAAGGTGGACAAGAATTAGGTAAATTGCTATTACAAATGTGAAGTTTTGGCTGGATATAACCGATGAAGAAGAAAAACAAGCGCAACTATGGATGATGCAAGCACGAAACATCTGGTGTGAAATTTATGATAGCCTGAGAAGAATAATAATTTTGGCTAAGGCGGAAACAATCTTCCATCCCAAGGAGTTGGCGACCTACAACTTATTCCTTCTACACCGCCTTTCAGCGAATAAGCAAAAGATGGATAGCAAAAGATGGAATATTTACAAAACCTGGCAAGGCACTTGTCGGCACCCAGATGAAGAATCGGCTGAACCAATATTGGCAATAGACAACCCCAAATGATGCCTCACAGAAGGAGTGCAGAGAACGGTTATGATATCATTTAATTTCAAAAGATTTCCAGAGAACATAGAATGGGTTATGGGTGGCGCACACCTTCTTCAGGCAGATAGGCACTAAAAGGTTTCATCTCAAGGCTTGCAAGGTCACTAGCACAATGTAGTTAAAGCTTCTGCCTCAGACATTTATGTAAATATGGCTAAGAGAAAGATTTAAAAAGGTAAAGCGATTGATTGCTAACGGGATTTGCAGGCTATACACAGGAAATTTATAGAACAAATTTGATGATAACAAACGATCAGTAAGATGAGTTTGCTAATGATATAAAAAAAAATGAAATCTATAGAGGGTGTGGTTTAAATGTTTATGACAAAAGAGGCCATACCACGACTTACAAGGGAAATGTAGAAGGTAATTACTATATAGAAATAGATGTCTGGTAACATGGAATTACACAGAACATGAAGTCATGGATTTAAAAGAATGGAAATGAGTTTTGTTAATTCAGGCCATGAGGCAAATTTATTGATAGCTGGAAAGAAAAAAAAAAATTAATAATAGGATTAATTGTTTAAAAATTAACAGGAAAAGCTCACGAGATCTTGCCAGATGATAGTGGTACAAGACAATTTCAACAGATAGGTAGTAATGTATGCCAAGGTAAACTATTACCGATAATTTAAGAAGGGAAAACTTCTGAAGAAAACAACAGAACTACGACTTGGGACAACATATCATTATGGAGAGTGGCAAATATGACATGGGACTCGACTTGAACACACCCAGATCTACCATCTAGAAGAGATGTCCTCTAGGAGACCACGATTTAGTGGTTGTAGGAAAATTTCCTAATGGTTCATCAACGGGGCGTCGGAATGATGTGAAAAGATAATTTTCCAAACGTACATGATTCAATTTCAGAAACACATCCATTACAAACAACATTCAATCCAAAATACATACCTGGAATTTTGTGTTGATCCTAGAGTTTTCTGAATCCTCTACTGATTTTTTTTCCCCATTTCACTTCCCTCTTTTTTTCCCCAAATTTTCCCTCTTCTGCAATCTTTTTTTTTCAAAAAAAAATCTAATTGACTCCCTTCATGCTGCAAAATTCCGCTTCAAATATCTCCTCTCACACAAAAATAGACAAACCATAAATTCCCCACTACCTCACCTCTATAACAGATAATCCTCCCACACAACATTAATTACCCTATTACCCTAATTCACTATTTGCAGGAGATTTTCAAATCTCAGAATCTCACGACAACCCTATTCATTAATAAGATTGAATTATAATAACATAAAATAATAACTAAAATTAAGTCTATACACTACTAATTAATTCTCTTGATTTAAATATTAATAACTTATTCATTATTATTATTATTATTATTATTATTACTTAAACTAATTCATTACTATTCTATATGAACACATTAATGATTTAACCAAAATAAACAAATATCAAAACTAACTTACACCTAAATTACTAATTTCTATAGCATGAATCAATAAACTACAAAAACTACATATCCAACAAATAAAGACAACATACCAAAGGGTGACCGAAACTCACTAACAAGCTCCAATTGAACGACAACCTACACCCATGACCGAGAACACACGGATGATGACAAACTCAGAAAATTTGACTGACATAGGGAAACCTCATGTTATCTCCTTTCCACCATTCCATTGGGTTTAGGACACGCTCAGACCTGATGATCCAGGTGGAGTCAGTGTCATGTACTTGCATCCTGCATCAAATCAAGGGTTGAACAATGCATATATATATATAATCAAACACACTGTGACAGGGAATCGCAACATAGTAGGGTGCTCGTAATGAGTAATACTACATTGTCTCGTCACCAAAAGCATCACATATATCCATATTAAGCATGTACATCACTAACTAATAATCAGATACCATATTGTCGAATGATCACATAAAGCATAGTAACACTAATCTACAAAGTCAATTAACCAATAACTAATCATAACAAAGCATCATATAACATCAACGATGTCATCATAATAAACATATTTGAGTATCAATAACTACATCAGTAAATCCATAATCCATAATGAGCATAAATAAGGAATCCATCATCCACATGAGTCAAAAATGTCTAAATATAGATGAAACACTAACATACTATCAAAAAGCCAAAATGAGGGGCACTACAGAATGATTATGGATTTCAGACTAAAAAGGTTTTCTATGTTGGCATTTCATGATTGGTTGTTGACTCTTCAACGATCCCAGTGGACTCTTTTGCATTCTTAGCCGCTCATCTTGTTCTGATATGTCTTGAATCTATGGTCCAAATTCAAATTCTAGATTTTATTCGAGGATGGAATGAACATCAAAACAACTATAGCATGACAGATTCTATCTAAATTTTTGAAATTATCAACTATAAATTAGAGGTGTTCCTTGAGCATGCAAGATGGTGATTTGACAATTGACACATTTCTCTAGTAATTCCTGGCATGTAGTTGTATATTGGTACATGAACCGAACCTCATTGTTCGTGTGAGAGGCATTTGTAGTCAGGTGATATTAATCTGCACCTTCATTTCATTCTTTGAGGTGTGTGATTAGATCATTGAAGATTTCCAAATATGAATTCAAGTGTGTTAAGCCTACGAACACTTGAAATGGAATTAAAGAGGTTGTTGGAAAATGGAAATTGCTCGGGTAAAGGATTTATGTTCATTCTTTCAATAAATGGAAGTGTTTCCATGAATTGTTCACATCAAGTGTTGTCATGAGTACTGTGCAAAATACTTCCCTCCGATTTTTATCCTTTGTTTCCTGAAGAAGTATGTCCCTGTTCTCTTAGTTGCAGACTTCTTCATTCTGAATTAAGGAAAGAGTAGGTATTGGCCATTGGAATGGGAGGTATTGGAAAAAAATAGGAGAATTTGGCTACAACAGTCTTTCCAGTTTCCCAGAACCATAGTTGAATAGTGTCATTTTGGTGGGGAACTAGTCAGATCATCCAAATGCTTCAATTGCATGTAGCTATTCCTCGGGGGTGGACCAACTAGATAGGATTACAGTAACCTCAACAAGAATTGGGATCCAAGAGTGTGGGAGGAGAGATACCAATTTTCTTTCATGTCATCCCTCTTTTTGATGACTTTCATCAAGAACAATAGTAGAAGGAGGGAATCATGTTTTGATGCTAGGGACCATAGTGTAGAAGTGGGACTCTGTTCACAAGTCAAAGAAGTCCTTGCCCCAACAAGGATGACATTTTTTGGTTCAACTATTGGGAGTTGCCTCAAAGATTCTAGATTTATATATCCAGTGAATGAGGATTGAAAGATGGAGAGTCATGTTGCCTTCCCAATAGCCTATGATTTAAGCCTGAATATGGGACAAAGATGGGACATATGTTCCTAATTACCTAGGAGGATTTTCAACCAATTAGAACATTCTGGAACATTGTTGTAAACCTTTGCATAGGAATTGGCTAAAAGAAAGTATCCGCCAATCAGAGCAAGGATGTAGTTTCCTAGGTCACAAATATTAAATGTAATGTAACTAAAAGGTTGTACTAAGGAAATCCTGGCTGACATAGTTTTCCTATATATATGGTTCCAAAGGTCGTAGTAAGGGAGGCACAACAAAAAAAAGAGAGGTTCCTAAAAAAGGAATGGGGTGTTAGGAAAGGGATTCTTGTCTGGTCTTTGGATACAAGTTATCCACATTCTTGGGGATTATTTTCTGTAGCAAAGTAAGTGCATTGTCAATATTGCAGAGCAAAATTTTACCTGCATATGAATAAATTCTTGTATGACAATCTTTTCAATTCATATTGAGTAATATGAATAACACTACATGTGTGTGTTTCCTACAATTGTCTCTTTGAATGTATTCATTTCTTTTGTGAATGAAAGAATCATGGGTTTTGGATTTCATCTATGCACATTTGCTATATTGAATGTCTCATTTACTACTTCTATTCAAGGAATGGATTAAATATGATTTGAGTAAGACATATGAAGTGGTGTATAACATTAGGGATTATTGAAGAGGAGTTGCAGGAAATACTTTTTCTTGGGTTTATCATTGTAAGGCATTGATACAAGCATACCCTCTAAATTTGAAGTTTAATGTCAAAAAAGAACATTTGAATTGATGTATTTTGACTCTGTTGCCCTTGATAAAGCATCGATCTTGGAATCTACTTGCCCAAGAATCCAAAAAGAATAGAAAATCTGGAGACAAATCATTTGAATTATTTTATTTTATATTTTGTTTTTGTTTAGGTGTTGCATGTTATCAGGTCTAAACTATAAGGATAACCCAAGAATATTATCCGTCTATGGGTAATCTTACACATCTTGGTACAAATGTATGAGAACATATTTGCCTGGTTGTAAATGAAAGATACATTTGATGTTGTGATGACAAGGGATACTCCCCTAGGTTTGGTAGAGCCTAAAATGCAGGGGAGATAGGTGAAAAACAATCTCCCACTCTGTTGGCTAGGTCTCCATTAAACTTGATCATAAGAAGCAACAAATCTTTAGAGTTTGATTGTGCAGATTTGGGAACCAATATAAGCATAGGAAGGATTCAAAATATTTCTTAATCTCTTATGATTGTGACATAAGAGTTAAGATGGGTGAATAGATAATCATTTGAAAACAAATTAAAGGTTGTCAAATTCATGTAGTTAATCATTACACAAGTGTAGGGCATCATTAATACTATGGTTGTTCTCATGGAAGGTAAGTTCAAAGGTATATTGACAAGGAATGTAGATGGCTTGGGTGAGCATGCAAAATTAACATATATGGAAGATTAATCTTATTCACATTTAGAAGCTCTTTCCTCTATTTTTTGCTGAAGATCTCTCTATGAAAATATGGATAGTACTATAGATTTGGTAGATAAGTGGTGGAAAATAGATTTCTTGGGATTTTTTTAGGGGTGTATCTCAAAATCATCTTCAATATGAAGGTGAGAATTGTCATTCATGCAATACAATGGGTGCTAGGATCTGATTTTCTAGTAGTGGGTCACAAATATAGAGTGAATTCAAATGGTGCATATATGTTTGCCAGAGTATTATTAGACCTTGGCGAAGAAAAGTAAATTATAAGGGTGATGGAATTGTAACTTATTAGGAAATAATATTTGGGTGGTTTGGACACAATATTGCATGAATTTGTTCATGGAACCAACTTCCTTGTCTGGATGGTATTTTAAGAGTACACGCATGGATTATTATGGGTCACTTGGTTCCCATTGATCACCCCTACAAACATTTTGTTTATGTAGTGACATAAGAAGTGAGTTGGTTTGGGGGACTTATTTCCTCAAACATGTGGCAGGGATACCAATAATCAGTATTGTTGATTGGGAATTTGCAATCAAGAGGAGTTCGATGATGATTTAACATTTCCTTAATACTAGTTTGTATGTTTATGTTTGTAAAGGACATTTTGTCTGTATTTTCCCTAAAAATAATATAATATTTTCTACTACAATATTGTTACCCCTCATTAGGACAACAATTTTGTAAATTTTCTCTCTATAATATTAATGGAAAAAAAGTGATCCCTATGACCGCAATCCATTGACCAAAATAAATAAAAATAAAGAAACACTTTATAAATCATCCCTAACTTAATATGACCAATGCTATATTTATATTTTAAAGCTAAACCTTATAATTATAATAGAGTCTTATTAAGGTTATTAGGACTAGTTATAAATGAGTAATATATCATAATAAACATTATGCCTTAATACCCCCCTCCTAATTTCTATAGGGGGTTCATCTTGTTAATTTCTTTTAAAAAGAAAAGTCAAAATTCTTAGTAACACAAAACTTCTTTGACAAGTATACCATAGGGATAAAATACATGCCAAAATGAAGATCATGTATTATAGACTACATGATAAATCTCTTATCATAATAGTAGATCCCAAATCTCTTAGCATGATGCTAAAAGAGGTCTTATAGAGTTTCTTGTTAGAGCTCGAGCCTCCTCAAAATAATCTTCCTAGGTTCATGTTATAATACATAACGCATGTAGGTCTTACATATAATACAATACCCATAGGTCTTACATGCAATACAATGTTTTTTTTTTTCAAATGGAAGATGGGATCTAGATGAAGTGATAAATAATGCCCATATGTCTTACATACAATACAATCTACTAATGTTCATAGGTCTTCCAAATGTCAAGTCAAGTCTCACATGTGTCCATAGGTCTTATATACAATGTAATGCCCTTAGGTCTTATCCAATGCCTATAAATCTTACAAGTGCCAAGTTGAGTCTTACATGCCAAAGTGACTAGGAGGCATCATGAACAATCACCCTTAATGGAAACTCCTTGAGGCCCAACATTGTTTTACATTTATAGAATTCAACATTCCATAGAGGCTTTGTAAACATATATGTCGCTTGAACATTGATTTGGTAGAACTAATGTGTAATTTCACCATTGATAAATTTCTTGAATGAAGTGCATGTGGAAATACTGTGCTTTGTTCTTTGGTGCTAAACATGATTCTTGGCAAGAGAAATACAATTTTGGTTATCACACAAAAAGGTGGCACTTTTATTGGTACCATATATAGCTCTTCCAATTATTTCCAAAGTCACATTGATTCCTTTGTTGCTTTTGTTGCACTTTTGTATTCAACTTTTGTGGATAATAAAATCACATTAGGTTGATTTTTACTACTCCATGTGATGGCACCTATACCCTATTTGAAGACATAGCCATAGGTAGATTTCCTATCAATAGAATCTCTAGCATATGCAACATCACAATAACCAAATAAATTAACATTTTTGATGAAAGAATAATAAAGCCCAAATAATTACCTTAATATTATTTTTTCTATTTCTTAGTGATTCATATAATGAATCTTTCATAAATCTAGATGCAATATCTACTGCATAGATAATATTAAGCCTAAATATAGCAAGGTAAATCAAACTTTCTAATAATTGTCTATCCAAAGGAGGATTTCTATTTTTATATGATGGTTTATGGTCTAGTTAAATACTGACCTTAATATATTTACAATCCATCATATTAATTTCTAAAGCAAATCATGTTCATATCTTGTTTGAAATACTAAAATAGAATAATGGTCCTATAATATATCCATTTCCAATAATTGAGGGAGAAGACCCAAATAAGTCATTTCAAATGATTGAATATGTTTAATCTTGTGCTTTTGGATTAGAGAGATAAGACTACTAATAAGACTAAGTCATTTACATTTAATACAATTATAATAATCTAACTATTTCCATTTTAGTGAATAAATCATTGTCAAAGTATTAGATAGAGAAATCAAGAGAATGAAAGAAGCTATTGATCTTTGCATACCAAGCTCTAGGAGCTTGGTTAAGATCATACAAAGATTTTGTTTTATTCAATTGTTTAAAATATTTTGGTTGGGACGTACAAATCCTCTTAAAGATTACCTTTTAGGAATACAATTTTGGCATCCATCAAGTGTATATCCAAGCATTTTGAGATGCAAGAGTAAGAAGCATCTTGATGGTGCCCATTTTGTAATTGAGGCAAATGTTTCATCATAATGTATACCATGTCACTAATTGAAGCTCTAGCAACTAAAATTGCCTTATAATGATTGATTTCATTGCTCGAGTTATATTTAACTTTATACAAATAATGACAATCAATAATTATTTATATTTCATCAATGCTCTAGTTTCATTACATATCTTCACTTCCCATCTCTATTAGATTCTTCAAAGGATTGAGGTTCATTAAGAAGTGATATTTTTACAAACATAATTAGTTACAAAAACTTTCATACTTCTTCAAGTAGTAAACTATTATCCTATTAAAAATATGCAATCAAAGAGACTTCTAAGATTTCTTATAGTAATGTATAATCCATTCTTTTCAAGATTGCTCCTTGCACAAATTTTTAAGGTGATAACCACCCATTACAAATAGGTACAATATATCAAAGAAGATGTCAATACATGAAGATCAAAAGCATGCCAATTCAAGAATTTGGGTGGGACAAAAAATATAAAATATTTTTTCTTTTCCCCACACATTATCTAAATGTTTTAATTAAGATATCTGGGAAGGGCCCAAACCCTTAGAAAAAAGCCACCAAGCCAAATATAAAGAGTTTTACTAGTAAAACTAAACACAAAACTAGCAAAACAAAAAATAATGAACTATAGAAAGAGGGCCAACAAAAAATAGAACGCCCAACATAGAACCAACAAGAGAAAAAACTATTGTGTAGAAATATGCTTCAGGTTGTTGATGGCCTGCCACTCACAATTGAGGAACTCCAGTTTATCTTTGAAGATAGTCTCCTTCACACTACTAACCTAAACACCCATGTCCACATCTTTACCTTTGATCTATTTTCTCCTAGCTCTAGTTCTATTTGCTGGGCTGGCTGGAGTCATCTGTTGTTTGATGTCACCTATAGTAGGAGTGCCAGAATTCATCTCCTTCATTGCTTTTCTTTTCTCCATGTATAGAGTAGTAGCAAAGTTTTTGACAGTCTCTTTGTTGAACGCAATAATCTCCTTCATATTCCTTTTGTTGACTTCCTAATTATGCTTAATATTGCCTATTTCTTGCTCTAGACTTTCCCATTTTTCAAAATTGGTGGCAAACTTCTCCACCTCTTGCCAAAGGTCTTCTGTCACATTATCTTTAGGCTAATCAGAGGTCTCTAGTTGGGTAACAATTTCAAGGTGCTAAGTTTTCTTTTTGGTGTGGTGTATTTGTGCCATTTGTCATTTTAACACTTGGTTCTCTAGGTCAATAGCCGTGTACTAGGTTATGACCTTCTCTTCCAGCTGGGTACAAGAACTGCATCTTCTCTCCTCCTGATTGGTACTATGATCTCCATTAAGGGACTGTTGAGAGGGATAGAAGATTGTTTAACTCCAGAACTGGTGGAGGGGAAGAACTGCACAATAGGAGGGGAATTGGGTTGGGAGGGAGTCTCCAAAAGGTTCCCCTACATCTTACTCTTGCCTTTGTTTTTGGGATGAATAAGTAGAGGGGTTGACAATGTTTTGACTCCAGGACTAGTGGAAGGGATAAATTGCATAATAGGAAGGGACCTGGGCTGGGAGGAGGTCTTTGATGGGTTCCCCTACATCTTGCTCTTTCCTTTGTTTTTAGGATGACTAGGTGTAAGCTCCAAGTCCTTCGGTTCATGTTCAACAACAACAAGGGGGTCTACTTGATGTTCTTGAAAGGTAACTTTAGGCTTCTTCTTTCTAGTTGAGAGGGGGTTGGGAATCATAGTCGGGGCTAGGGTCGACAAAGGTTGAGGGTTTAGCTAATTTAGGATTCTTAGAAGGCAACGACTTAGAAGAAGGGTGTTCCACTGATGACGGATTATGGATACAGGGTATAAAGGCTAGGGCTAGAGTTAAAGACAATTCAAACTTGTAAAGGGAGTAGATAAGCCCCTAATGAAGAGGTAGGGTTTTCTCTCCAATCAACACTTTTTGGACTGAATCTTCTAAGGATGTGAACAACCAATAAGGAAAATTCAACATAGCATGTAGGTGAAAGTGATTTAATAAAGGAAAGAGGTAGGCATGAAGTCTTTTATAATGCCCTTCAAGGTGACATACCTCATAAGGACCTCAACAACATGCTTCCAAATCACCGGGAGGTCATCCCTACTTTACCCATTTTGAAGCCTACTAACCTTTTCTCCCTTCTATAGAAACTTTTGAATATCCTCTTGATAATGCCCTTTAACTTTCTTGGGGAGTCTCGTTCCCTCCATTTTGAGGTCGGTGGAAGCCACTATCAACTCCTCAATCACCCTAAATGACACACCTCTTATATACACCACCCCATCTTGCCACGAAAATTATCTGGACACTAGGGTATCATAGCTATTAATGGTTTCACAATATGAGGTGAATTATTTGAATGTTGCAATTACTAGAACTTTTATCATTTAAAATGATATTACAATGTCCATTTGTTAGGACCTTAATGTCATGAATTTCAATCCATTATTCCAAATAAATGTAATCAAAATAAAGGGTTCAATTACACTTGCACCCTATCCAAACTATGAATTCTACTTAGGATATTCAATGCAACTATATCAAATCTTATAAATTTGTAAAGATATTTTTCTACTACAAGTATCTCAATCAAGAAATGAGTAGACGATTAGTTCATTTACACCATTTAAAAATAAATTTAACACATGAACAAGAAGGGAGCCACTCCATCTCATCCCTATTCAAGTGAGAATTGGAAGATCAATTGACTTTAATACTTTTCTTGCATAAATCATAAGAACATATCACACTTAATTCCTTTATCAATTTTGTAATAAATTTAAAGCCATTTCAACTAGAACTTCTATCTTTGAGAACCTAGGATATATTTTTAAAAAATGCATATAAGCTAGGCTTTTATATTCCATTTATAAAAAATGACATCAAATATTATGGTTATAGACATCTTTGTGTTAGTTATTTTTGTCAAAGAATGATTTTTTAGATAGCATCTTAGATTAGGAATCACTACAACAAATCCCTGTGATTAGCTCCCTTTTTTGCTTCTACCCACTGTTTTAATGTATTTTTCTCCAATTTTTTGAAAAAGTCAGCACTATTTTTCAGGATGGCGCTATTTTTGGCATTTTTGCGCCAATTAGAACAAGTAGATGACACCTAAATTAGTGCCTAATTTAATGCCTACTTTAGAGCGCCTAATTTAGTGCCTAATTGTTCTGATCTAGTAGGGATTAAGGGTTAAGGGATTAGGGGTTAGGGTTTAAGGGATTAAGGGTCGTGTTGGATCATAATTTCAAACCTTAAAATTTTGCCATTTCCCACCATAAAATTCCTAATAAGTTATTTCACTCAAACCTAAAAATACCACCGTTCCATCATTAACCCTAAAATTCCTTACCTCCATCGTAAAATATTTAATCAAAATCATTATGCTTTCATGGTTATAAACAATATTGGCAAGATAATACTACATTGGGGAGACTCAACATCCAGTCTATTTGATGACCCGAAGGCATAAAAGACAAAAAGTAAAGTTATACAAAATCAAAGATATAAAAGAAATCAAAGAGACAAGGGATATCAACAAGAGTCACTCAGCAGTCTTATTGATACTCCAAACATCGAACGAACAAGGCATTTCAGTGTGACACCAAAATGTGTCACGCCGATCAAACGATATCATCAAAAATGTTCACAAAGGGAGTTTAGGATGTCGAGGTGATAAGGTTTGGAGTTCCACTGATAGGAGTCTCGTTGATAAAAGAACAATGTAAGAGGTATTTCGGAATGACTCTACTATATCGAAGAGAAGGTCTTTCTAGTCTCTTTGAAAAGGTGATGAAATAAAAACATCAGAAGGTTAACTCCATGTTCGAAGAGACTTATGTTATCGGGGAGACACCATCTGGGGTCACACCGAAGTCCTAAACAAGCATAAAATTGTAATAAATGAGATCTCAAAGCATATCACCCTTAAATAAAGTGAAAAGACATGATGGCGGTGATCCAACATCCTTTATTCAAAAAATTAAATTCCCTTCGATGATTTGAGATACACAAGCGAGACGCCATTAATTGCATAGAGTTAAGTTGACTGAATGTGAATTTTGAAGGGCATTGCAAGGAGCGATCGTAGGGAGCAGCTGGACAGTAATTCATAACCAAAGCAATTTGCCAAGTAAGTACTTCTGACCGGATCACATATATTAGCCTACATTCATAATTTACAGAACATGGAGGAAGTAATGCAAAACCAAAAGAGTAAGAGGCAAAAAATGGGAGATAGGCATTTAAACAAGGATTTACTAGATCACTCCCCAGGTCAGGACATAAGTCCAAAAGAAATGCCCAATTGAACCCGCATGCCGAAAAGTTAGAAGATTTATACAAACAAATAGGGGACATATGGACATCAGTTAGAGGGTATGATCTTTTTATCTTCCATTATAAGAAGATGTATAGACATAAACCTATTTCAAATCCTTGGTGGCTAAATTTGGGTAAATTAGTAGTCCCAAATGTGTTCATGAATGTCTAGTTGCTAAGACTCCTTGCATAAAAATACAACCCTAAGACTTGCTATATTGAATTTGATGACGGGATTGTTTTCTTTCCCATTACTAGAGATTATATTGCCACAGTGTTTCAATTGGACACGAGTTTAGATAAAAAAATTTAGGATCAAGGACTTGTTGGTTGAATACCGTAATATGAGTAACAATTACAAGAGATGGAAACTACCCCTACATAGGCCTGACGATGAAAACAATAAACTCAGGGTATTTTCTAGAGTTGAGGATCTACCATATTCAGTTGAATTGTTTGAGGATTACTTCAAAAACACATACTACTCTGTCTACCAAGTGTTGGCTATAGAAGCCTCCATGTTCATGGAAATTGCACCCATCGTTCTAACTGTAGACATACAGAGTCATAATGCACGATACTTCAATTATGATGAGTACCTGGCACATAACTTGCAAAATGATTTGATATCTCTTAAGAATGGCGGAAGTAAATTTAGACATTATTCTTTGTTTATGCATATCGTGTTATATGAAGGACAAAGTATGTGCTTGTGGGATAAGAATCTCAGGGTAAGAGATTTAGACAAGAATGGTCATATAAAACCCATGCAAATGTGGATTACTATCTGGGATAACAGATGTGATAGATCACATTATTTGTATTTTGAGGAGTTTTTTGTGAAACCTATATACAAACGGTTCGGTCATCCTTACAATTACAATTTTTCACTGGAAATACAAAAGTTTTTCAGGCCAAGAGATAAAAATGAGGAGGGAAAGTTCAGCCATAATTGGGGTGATTGGTATGTTTTCAGTGACTGCACCATGATAAGAGTTTCAGATATGAAGGACCACCCTTCCTGCTACCAAAAACTTGTCCAGATAGGGTTGCATATTTAGAAATTGTCAAGCAATTAGCTTCTTCAGATTTGATGCACCTTAAGAACCACAACAAACAGTCATTTATGCCTAGAACTCTATGCTTTGGAGATTTCACCATTCTTTCTAATAAAGGTTATCAATTGATTGACAAGAAACTAGAGAAATTCAAACTACCTTTTGGAAATGTAAGAAAGTTTTGATCCTGAACATTTTATCAATTGTGTAAAAACAAAACAGAAGTTAAAAGGTGTTTAGGGTGAAAATTGATAGTTGATTTAAACTAGGTTAAATACTACCATTTCACCACTAAGCCTTGGGAGGACAAGGATCGAGCTTGTGAACAATCTTATAATCACTTTATATGTCCCTTATGCTCGCATGGTTATGAAACCTAAGGCCCTAGTCAAGATTTTATCAAGTGCTTTCTTTTCAACCAAGTAAAACCCTAATTAGGCCTTAAATCAATAATATACAGAAATTGATGAAGCAACTGGAAAAACTAATTACAGAAGTGTAGAGAGAGGGTTTCAGAGATAGTGTACCCAGATTATGAGGGCTGCATGGACTAGGGTGCTTGTTCCAATGTCCTGAAAGTTCCTTAATAAGAAAATCTTCTACATAGGGTGTCTAAGACTGCTAAAAGGCTTCCAAATCCTAGAATAAACCCCTGGTTGGACTAGGGCACCCACACCAATGTCTCACAAGTCTCAGAATTTGAAAATTTGAAAGTCTATCGTGACTGTACCCACAATATCCTTCTTCCTGTAGCTTCTTTTCAATGAAACCTACAACACACAATCTGCACATACAAAAGAAGGGAATTGTTGCAACTATATAGGAGCTTGCCTCAGTCAAGCCCCGTCTTCGGTATTTCTACCTCAACAATAGCCAAAGGAGAAGATTTGCAGAAGTGTGTGCAAACCTAACAATGTGTGTATGCATAAAATCAAACCTAGATGTCTCAATCAAGGGAAGATCAACAACTTGATTTGCATCAATAAACACATACAACTTCACCTCAAGGAGATGAGATAAATGAATACTTTCATGAACAAGAAGGCGAATCAGTAATGTCCACAGAGGATCTCCAAGCTTCTTGTTGGAGGATTCAACCCTTCTCTCGATCATGCAAAGGGTGTACAAACCCTAGGAAGAGCAAGATAGACTCAAGATCTTGATTCCTAATCTTCATCCATTGTCTCCAAGATAGCAAATAAAGAATACTTCAAAGAGCTTCAACAAGTCATTGATCTTGCCGATAAGGGCATGGTTCGGTGGTTAAGTCACTTGGTTGTAGTGGCAGCCACCAGAGTTCAAACCCCCATTGGGCCAACGAGCTCACAGGCTTTATGCCTTTTCTAGGCCAATGAGCTCGCGGGTTTCAAGTTTTCTTGCTAGGGGATGAGGTCCCCCGTGTTGTGGCCTTGCCGGTTCATTGCTTTGGGCAAAAGCATTCACGTGGAGCTAGAGGGCGTGTCACACTAGCGTCGCTGGTCACGTTAAAAAGTTTACCAGGCACATTTAAAAAAAAAGAAAGGCACTGATCTTCAATGGCAATTGTAGCAGAGTTTTGGCATCAAGCTTGCATAAGAATTGTGTGTGATAAAATGATTTGTAAATTACTTTTTATATCTAGATTTAGGGAATTAAAATTTTGAAATAACGTCTTGATATCCTGCGAAAACTGAGAATTTAAAAACAGAATCCTGAGGCACTCGGCAGGAACCGACACCCCGCTAAAATTCAAAATCCTATGAAATGGGGGAGGACTAGGGCACTGGCGCCCAAGTCCTAGCCCCCAATTTCAGCTCAGATCTATATTTTTGGGGGTCCTAGGGACCCAAATATCAAATCTCTTTCTGGGTTCTATCAACAAGTTACCTAAAAAAGTGAATAAATTGTTCCTAGACTTAGTCAATCAGGGTTTCGAGAAGGTTGAAAAAGAAAAGGTTGAGAGGTCACCAAGAGTGAGGAGCTAAACTGAGGGAAATTGTACCATTCCATACATGAGGACAATTTATGATGTTACATTTAGCCCCCACTTTAGTGGCCATATGACACTACGTGCATATGCAACTAAAGGAAAGTTAATACATCAATCACAAAAAGGATACCCAAAAGGATATTGTAGAGGAAGCCAAAGTGTTGTCACCGAAATGAAAGAACCCCCAAGTTTGCAATCTTGTAAGATCACAAAGTTAGGACCCACAACCTACAAAGGAACACTTGTTAGAGAAAATCATAAATGAAATCATCCTGCAACCACCACCAATGAGTCAATATCAAAATGCTAAGGGGGTTGAGTGATGAGGCAGGGAGGAAATCGAGGGAGATATATGCCCCCCTTATTTCTGCTTGCTTAGTTTGAGAGGAGAAACAAGGAGATATCCACGTGTATTGATTTCAAGGGAAATGCATTATGTGGGTCATTTGAAGAAAACAACACTGCAAACACAACACATTGGGGAAGAAAGAAGGCAGAACCTAGATTCCAATGCAACAAACGACACTGAAATCAGAGTTCGACAACTCAAGAAAGGGGCTCAAGAGTGGAAGAGCACACTTTTACACCTAGTTAGGGATAGGAATTCTCACTCACTTACTTTATGTCAAAGGGAGTTGTCACTTATCACTAACTCATTCTTGTTTCTTATCGTTGCAAAGAGAGAGTGAGAAGGAGAATAGGAGAACAACCATGCCGAGCTAACCTCCATACCATCCACCATGACTGGGGATGCTTTGAGCCCGAGTGGCAGAGAGATGCTTTGAGGCCGAGGTAGGGTCCTAATTCCATCCTTCTGTCATCTTTCATTATACTTTTGCTTTCACATTTATCAATGTCTGTGCCAAGAGGGGAAGGTGGACAGGGTTCCCAGATAGGGGCGCCCGGGTCCACCTAGGGCCCTAGAGTCCCTCTGGGGCACCAGTGTCCCTCTGGGGTACCCTAGTCTTCCTGGGGTGCCCTAGTCCATAGAGGACACAGGCCCTAGGCACATGCACTCTATTCAATTTTTGATAGCTTACTTTGATTTTGAGAGAGGATTATGACACTCTTGCTTTCTTTTCAATCTACAGGATGTCCTAGAGATGTGTGAGCACATAGGTGGTTGTCTGATGGCACTTCTGTGAGAGCGCACTAGTACTTTGATTATCGCAGAGAGAGCATTTACAGATGGTGGACCTATGGTGGGTATTTGAGATGCCCACAATCAAATTACACTACACAATGCTTATGGCACTAATGGAGAGATGGGATGCAAATACATCCACATTCCATTTACTGCCTGGAAAGATTACCATCACACTAGAGGATGTATTTAGGATCCTTCAACTGCTGATCCGAGGAGAGACAATGAGGTTTGTTGGACATCACTCAGAGGAGTATATTCATGAGAGTCAGTTGTATTAATTGGGTCGCACTAATTCTCAGGCAGAGCGAGGACACATTCAGCTCCATTTACTAGAGCAGGGATGTTGAGACATTCCCTTACTATGGAGGATTATGATTGATGCAGAGGCATCCACACTATAACCTTAACATACAGCATGGATGTCTGTAGCCCATCATCATCATCATCATCATCATCATCATCATCATCATATTTGACTTAACACTGTCAGCATCATCATATTTACTGTGCCGATCGATATCCTCCTGATGACAAGCCCTCGCCCTTTCGCATGTCAACAGCATCACCTTATTCGATTATCGACAGCATCATCATGTTTGGCAAGCGCGAACATCCTCCTGACGTCCATTGTTCACTTCAGCGACAACTTCCGTCTTCACTATCTTCAGCATCATGATATTCAACATCATGTTCATCAGCAGGATAACGAACATCCAGTTCTTCCCATTTATCCTGATGATGACAAACCTTAACTCCTCGCACCGTCCCCTCAATGCTTACGTCACCCCGATATCCTGATGACGTATATCCTGATGACGATGACGTCACCTGCAGCTCCTCAATATCCTGCTACTCTGAAATATCCTGATGACGTATATCCTGATGATGATGACGTCATATCCTGCTGTTGGCCAAACTTAACTTTTTTCAGCCCGCGATCAACCCGATCTTCTTCCTTATGCCGATACGCTCCTCCTCGGCACCTCCTGATGATGATCACCCCGACGCACTTTCACTTCATGCATTCAACTGCATCATGCTCCTCTCCACTTCTCCGGATGATGATGCCCGAAGCGACTGCAGGATATACGCAGAAATATCTTGATGATGCCGTTTTAACGAGTTTTCAACCTTAGCGGATTTTCACTGTTCTGATCCGCTGAACCTCTTGGGATGACTCGATCCACTCTCAGGGTGATCTTCCAAACTTTATCAGCTAGACCTAGCACATGCCCATGCTAGGGTTCTCAACACCTCTCGACTGCGATCCTGCACACCTGCATGCAAATAAACAAACTAACACCTACCCTACTGTACATAACCATTCCACCGATCCGACGAATCAACCGGTGGAATGGATCAGCAAATCCATGAAACCACTAAAACCGCAGATCGATTACACAAAGGAGATCAAACAGAAGATGAAAACAGGATCTTTATTGATTTCAAAGATGCAATACAATATACTGTTTCTCACACAGCACACTCTAACTCCTCTGCTCAATGCAATACTATACTATCGATCGATGATCTACAATCAACCGATCCTCATGCTTAAATAGATTTTCCTGCGAGTACTACCACTCGACTCCAAGCGGCTGGAAAATCTCTCCATGTGGCTGGGAGATCCAACCGAACATACATCATGACAACTGTCCTAACAAACTAACTAAAAATAGCAAAGCCTGGTCAGCATGATCTTAGTATGATCAGCTTGACCTTATTACATGCATTTGGTCTTATCAGACCTTCTTGGAAACATAAACAAGACTCAAACTAACTAACTGCCTCATGAAGGCCAGCTGTCAGGTAGGTGCTCCTGCACCATACTCCCCAACAGAAAAGAACTCATGTCCCATGAGTTTAGTATGTGGAAGTCCTCCACCTTTACACTTTACCAGGGCAGTATTGTGACCTGTTCCAGCTTTGTCCTCTGCTGGCTCTTGGCTGCTCCAAGACTTCTGAACTGGAACTTGCTGTCTGGCAAGTAAATCCTCATGCCTGTCAATGTAGGCCTTTTTCTCACATACCCTGTGTTTGTCAGGTTGTCTGACCAGAATCTCTGTCTGAACTGCCTCTTGAACTTCTGCAATGTTCAATCCTGTCTTCCTTTCAACCTTTATAGGACAAGCAATAGTCCCAACTATGACAACATCCCTGTCATTCCTCTCAACTGGTTGCTGTTTGCAAACCTGTTTCTGCACCTGCTGCTGACCTCTGTCAGTCAAAACTAAAACTTTCTTCAACCTGTTGTCTTGAACAACTCCCTTCTCTGCAGTATCCTCAACTGCCTTTATGCCTGCTCCCCTAGGCATCTGCACAAATTCCTTCTTTCCCATTAAAATGATTTTGGCTGCCCCCTGTGCTGCAGCATCTGCCTGCAATGGCATCAACTTCATAGTCTTCCCATCTTTCTTGATGGTGTAGGTATTAGCATACCCATCATACAGTACCCTCCTATCAAATTGCCATGGTCTACCCAATAGTAGGTGACAACATTCCATGGGCAAAATATCACACAAAACCCTATCATGATATGCTCCAATCTGAAAATCCACATATGCCTGTTCAGAGACAAAAAGTGATTGACTATCACTCACCCAAGATGCCTTGTAAGGGTGTTGATGTGGAATCCTTTCCAAATTCAGTTTATCCACCATTTCCTGAGATACCATGTTGTCTGTTGAACCAGTATCAATGACAACCTTACATACCTTACCTTTGCTCTTGCATATGGTCTTGAAAAGAACTCTTCTTTGCATCATATCCTTTGATGCCTGCAAACTAATTCTCCTTAGCATCAATGATTCTCCCTCCTCAGGATATGCATAAAAATCAGGCTCCTTATCTTTTTGATAAGTGTTTGAACTCTGCACACTTTGCTCTGCTTTCTCTTCTTGTACTAATTGTACTCTCTTGTCAGGTGTTCTATCATTTCTGGATGATGAACCTTTGTTTTCTGGACATTTGAAAGATGGATGACCAAACTCACCACAGGTGTAACACTTGCCTGAAAATGTAGTAGAACCTCTACCACCTCCAAATCTACCTTTATTACCTTTCCATCCACCTCTGAAATCAGACTGTCCCTGTCCTTTACCAGTGTCTTCTTGACCCTCATTGGTTTGCTTTTGTGTAGGGGCTGCTCCTCTTCCCCTCATATGGTTTCCTCTTCCTCTCATGGACTTATCATGTGTCCTATTCATCTTTTCTTCAATCCTGATTGCCATTTGGTAACAATCCTCCACATTCTTAGGGTTAGCTAAAACTAACTCATCCTGTATGTTAAATCTGAAACCAGCCAAGTACCTAGCCACCTTTTCTACCTCATTCTCATGATGACCAGATCTCATACTCAACTTATAAAACTCCTCAGTATATGCCTTCACATCCCTTTCCTTCTGCCTTAAAAATTGCAGCTTCTTAAACATCTGGATTTCATAATCCCTAGGCAAGAATTTACCTTTTATCCTTGCTACCATCTTATCCCATGAAGTGATCTTTGACTTCCCTTGTTTCCTTCTCTCAGATTGTACATAACCCCACCATACCAAAGCATGACCTCCTAACTTGGTCTTTGCAATCTTTACCTTCTGATCCTCAGCAACATCTTCACATTCAAAGTGATTATCAAGTGCAGCAATCCAATCCAGCAACTCATCTTCATTCAAACTTCCATTATATTTGGAAACATCAACCTTTACCTTAGGTTTATCACTCTGTACTGCCTTTAACAGTTTTGCCAATCTCTGGTCTTTAGCATCTAGATCTTCAGTTACCTCTTCATACTCTTCTACAGCATCTTCATCTTCTTCAGACTCACTATCTGCCACTTCCCTCTTTTTGTTCTTTTCCAGGGCTGCAAGCCTGGCTTGAAGTGCTTCAGCAAGCTCCTTCATCTTCCTCATCTCTCTAGCATGTTTTTCCTTCATCTCCTGCAATTCCCTTGCAGTACCACTACCTTTTGGAGGCATTTTGTCAACCTCTCAATCAACACACAACACACAATCAACTCTACCTCTGCCCTTTCGGTGACAGAATCAACACACAACAGCCTAGACCTTTTGCTGAGCTCTGATACCACTATGATGCAGAGGCATCCACACTATAACCTTAACATACAGCATGGATGTCTGCAGCCCATCATCATCATCATCATCATCATCATCATCATATTTACTGTGCCGACCGATATCCTCCTGATGACAAGCCCTCGCCCTTTCGCATGTCAACAGCATCACCTTATTCGATTATCGACAGCATCATCATGTTCGGCAAGTGCGAACATCCTCCTGACGTCCACTGTTCACTTCAGCGACAACTTTCGTCTTCACTATCTTCAGCATCATGATATTCAACATCATGTTCATCAGCAGGATAACGAACATCCAGTTCTTCCCATTTATCCTGATGATAACAAACCTTAACTCCTCGCACCGTCCCCTCGATGCTTACGTCACCCCGATATCCTGATGACGTATATCCTAATGACGATGACGTCACCTGCAGCTCCTCAATATCCTGCTGCTCTGAAATATCCTGATGACGTATATCCTGATGATGATGACGTCATATCCTGCTGTTGGCCAAACTTAACTTTTTTCGGCCCGCGATCAACCCGATCTTCTTCCTTATGCCGATACGCTCCTCCTCGGCACCTCCTGATGATGATCACCCCGACGCACTTTCACTTCATGCATTCAACTGCATCATGCTCCTCTCCACTTCTCCGGATGACGATGCCCGAAGCGACTGCAGGATATACGCAGAAATATCCTGATGATGCCGTTTTAACAAGTTTTCAACCTTAGTGGATTTTCACTGTTCTGATCCGCCGAACCTCCTGGGATGACTCGATCCACTCTCAGGGTGATCTTCCAAACTTTATCAGCTAGACCTAGCACATGCCCATGCTAGGGTTCTCAACACCTCTTGACTATGATCCTGTACACCTGCATGCAAACAAACAAACTAACACCTACCCTACTGTACATAACCATTCCACTGATCCGACGAATCAACCGGTGGAATGGATAAGCAAATCCATGAAACCACCAAAACCGCAGATCGATTACACAAAGGAGATCAAACAGAAGATGAAAACAGGATCTTTATTGATTTCAAAGATGCAATACAATATACTGTTTCTCACACAGCACACTCTAACTCCTCTGCTCAATGCAATACTATACTATCGATCGATGATCTACAGTCAACCGATCCTCATGCTTAAATAGATTTTCTTGCGAGTACTACCACTCGACTCCAAGCAGCTGGGAAATCTCTCCAGGCAGCTGGGAGATCCAACCGAACATACATCATGACAACTGTCCTAACAAACTAACTAAAAATAGCAAAGCCTGGTCAGCATGATCTTAGTATGATCAGCTTGACCTTATTACATGCATTTGGTCTTATCAGACCTTCTTGGAAACATAAACAAGACTCAAACTAACTAACTGCCTCATGAAGGCCAGCTGTCAGGTAGGTGCTCCTGCACCAATGATTGTCACAGTCACACTAGCTATCGCACTAGATGGACAAGGCACTCACCTTCACGGGGGTCTCGTTCACACTATCAAAGCGATGGAGGAGCATCAGACGGTCTACGCATGGGGATGCAGTATGCTTGCACACCTATATCGCAACTTAGGGAGATATGTCCACTACGAGATGCAGAGTCTGATGGTCTACACCTGATTGTAGGTCTGGGCCTTTGAGTACATCAAGTGCACATGACCGGTGGGTTTTCCTATAGAGGCAACATTCACCCATCCACACGACTATGCCTACCCACTAGTTAGGTGTTGGAGGCATGACAATCTGTTATACTCGAGAGTAGTATTTGACAGATTACATCCTGATGACATCATCTGGAGACCGTATTGTGGCTACATGAGATGGCCTGGCGAGCAGAGGCAGTTAGCTTAGATGCAGAGGGATTGACTAATGGCTGGTCACCTCGATCATGCTATATCTTGGTTCTACTTTGATAGGGTTGCACGATAGTTCGGGTAGGTATAGGATGTTCCTGCAGTTCATCTGAGTTATGCATATGCAGCTCGAAGTGTAGTCAGATCCAATACTGTCTGATGACCAACTATAGTAGACATACCACTTAGCGACAACGAGGGTCTTGAGGATGCAGAGCTAGTGTCAGGCACAAATGATGTCAGGTGTACCCAAGCATATCGGACCTAATGGCACACAGCACGACCTGCACCTATCTTTTCACCTGGGCACCCTACAGTGGGTGCCTGACCTTGGTCTAGTCACGCTAGTGACACAGGGGTGGAGGATGATGTCAGTGACTTCATGGGATACTACGATCTCAAGAAGGGTAAGGAGGAGGATGGGGATGAGTCCGAGGAGGTCCCATCATAGTATGTCTTCAGAGAGAGATCATGACAGAGCCAAAAAGAGATAAACACTAACAAGGAGACCAAGTTGAGAGCGCGGTCCAAGGCTCGTGGTCCTACTCCTGCAGATGATGCAAGGCCTAGTCAGACAGAGTGAGGGGAGAGTAGTAGGTCTGTGCCCCCAGCTGCAGATCAGACAGCACAGCTCATCACACCATCGGCAATCCGAGATCCATCTTGGTGAGATGGAGATCCAGGTAAGGTTGGATTTATTATTTTGATGTTTTGGTATAGTTTATTATTTGTGATTTTTATATGGGAGTCTAACATCTATCTCATCCTCTATTTTGTAGTTGGGATAGACTCATGGCTAGACTTTGTGAGTCACGTCATAGGAGACATCGTACCGATAAATGCCTTAGAGTAGCGGGTGTGGGCAGGTTATTCACCACGATCATCCATTGGATGGCATGGTGAGATATTTATGCCATTTGTCAGATACATGACTGCTACAGAGGCCATGCTAGAGTAGTCTACATGAGAGAGAGGAGTTTCGACAAAGAGCAGACGGTATGGGTTCCTACATCAGAGGGAGAAATAGCTATTAGTGAGTTCTTACTACACGGGAGGTCCAGTAGGCTAGAGATGATAGAGAGAGGGTTCAGGCCAAGAGAAACTGGTACTAGAGTATGTACCAGGAGGCGCATGAGTAGATGATAGAGATGAGAGGTAAGATCAGGGGGTTACGATCGTGAAGCATCTCTAGGAGTCATTCATGATCTATAGCCACACATGGTCAGGCTTATGTCATTCATACACCACGAGGGCCTGAGGGTACTGGCGATCGAGGCTCATCTATGTGATTCATAGACTTTAGGCACTATGACATCCCATTTTGTTTTAAGGGATAGTCTACTCGGATGTATACATGAAACTGATATATATATATATTTCTTTTGATCTATGTGTAACATGTTTTGATCTATCACATGTGATTTTTGAAAAAAATGCAACTAGTGATGATGTCTAAATGCTATAATTAATGCTATTGTGATATACTAACAATTCTAAAAAGAACATGTAGTAACAAACATGGTGATTAATTATGTTTACACATAACTTTAATTTCCATGCTATATTTAGTTAATACAAAAGTGATCTAAGTAATAACTACTTAAACACGATGCAACCATGATCAACTGACCAAAGATACAATTCAAAATGAATTAAGAAAAAATAGTAATAGCTTGTCGAAATTGAAGCTAATCTATGTGCTAAATTAGCTTCGAAACATTTAACATTAGATCTCAAGAATAAAATCTTTTGAGGTGTACCGCATTAATAGGTTCCTTAAGTGACATACCTTGTTCATCAGCTAATTTATATGCTCCGGATCCAAAGGTTTCAGTGGTTATATACGGTCCAAGCCAATTAGGGCTAAACTTACCTTTGTCACCAGGCAGTGCATTTACATTGCATTAATTTTCATAAAGAACCAAGTCCCCAACATTAAATGAACGTTGTATGACTTGTGCATTATATGCTCATTGTACTCCTTTTTGATAAGCCTTGAGATGTTTAAGAGCGTTAATATGTCTTTCATCAAGCATCTCAAGTTCATGTAATCTTTTCTCTCATTCTATGTCATCAGCCATGATGTCTCTTAGGCAAATTTGCAAAGAAGGAATTTCTAACTCCAAGGGCATTATCGTGTCTACGCCATAGACGAGATTATACGGTGTGTTACCCATAGCCATTCGAATACTTGTTCTGTAGGCCCATAGGGCATAGGATAATTACGTATGCCAATCTTTTTTATGTTTATTAATAGTTTTCCATAAAATCTATCCATTTGATTGAGGGTAATAAGGCGTAGAGAAGCGATGTTGTATATGATATTTTTTGAGGAACTTTTTCACATCCTTGTTCTTAAATGGCGTACCATTGTCCAAAACCAAGGAAGAATGTATTCCAAATTAAGAAATTATGCTATCTTGTATGAATCAACAGATTACATCAATGGTCGTGGATCGCAAAGGGACTGCTTCGACCCATTTTGTAAAATAATCAGTCGCAATGATTATGAACGTATATCCTTGAGAGGAGGGTGGGGAAATTTTGCCAATTAGATCCAATCCCTAGATAGAGAGTAGCCATGGTGACACCTGGGCACGAAGCTCTTGAGCAGGGATCAAGGATTAGGTGTTTATGTTGTTGACATTACAGGTATCACTTGACATAATCAAAGGAATCTTGTTCCATATGTTGCCAATAGTACCCCATATGTAAAATTTTTTACACCAATGACTTTCCACCAAAATGCCCTCCATAGGCACCAGAGTGAGCTTCTTCTAAAGCTATCAGAATCTCTGCATTACTTAAACATCGGAGTAAAACACCATTGTAACTTCATCAATACAAGACATTCGATAATATAATATATCGCACTGCCAATTTACGTAAACAGAGTCGGGCATTCTTAGATGTCGAGTCTGCAATGGTTCCATCATGTAAATAATTGAATATGTAGGAGAACCATTCATCAATGTATGTATTACCATAGAGTTCTGAATTTGCAACTATAGGGCTTTCAATTACCGGTGTCTTAAGATTATGAACAACAAAGGTAAATTCCTCAAGAGAACCATCAGGGGATATAAGGGAAGTTACACTTGCCATTGCATCTGCATGCCAGTTATCTTTCCTAGGAATGGCATCAATTGAATATGATTTGAATCATTTTAAAAGAGATAATGCAAACTCATGATACTAAGATAACTTATCGTGTTTAGTTTGATAGGATCTCATTATCTGTTTAACAATTAACTAAGAATCACTGTATATTGTAATATTCTAGATACTCATGGCCAAGGCTGCATAAAGTCCAGTGATAAGAGCTTCACATTCAGCTATTTTTTTGTGCATAAGAAATCTAAGTGGTAAGATAAGGGAATCAACTTACCAACGGGAGGTATTAATATAACACCCGCCCCAGAGCTAGTTCAACATTTTGATCCGTCAAAGTATAACTACCATTTTTCATCCACAGAGATTGTTAAAATCTATTCATTAGGAAAAGCATCGACATTTTGTATAGAAAAGGGCGAGGAATCTTCAGCTAACTGATCAGCTATCACTTGCCCTTTAATTGCTTTTTGTGAAATAAATTTGAGATCGAATTCTGTTAACAACATAACCCATTTAGTGAGACGACCTAATAAATCAGTTCTTACAAAGAGATGCTTCAAAGGGTCAAATTTTACCATTACATGCACTTTAGCATTTAAGAGGTAATGTATAATCTTTTTGAGTGGCAAACACTAAAGCTAAGAAATTCTTCTCTATGAATATGTATCACACTTCATAATCGAGCAAAGTACGACTAATGGAATAGACAACACATTTTTTGTCTTCATCATTATGTTGTGCTAACAAAGCTGCTAGGGCATTATTAGATGCTGAGATATATAATAGAAATGGTTTATCAGAAACAACGGGTTGCAAAACAAGTGGATTAGCTAAGTAATCCTTTAAATCATTGAAATCTTTTTGACACTCAAAATTCTATTGAAAGAGAGAATCTTTCTTCAGTAGTTGTGTAAAGGGGTGAGTCCTATCCACGAGTTGTGAAACAAATTGGTAAATGGCCTGTATCTTTCCCTGCAAACTATGAAGTTGAGATATGTTCTTAGGTATTGGCATATTAACAATCTCATCTATCTTTTTCGTATCTACTTCTATACCTCGATTTGAAATGATAAATCCAAGTAACTTTCCACTGTCCACTCCAAAAACACATTTACGGGATTCAATCGCATATTATATTTTTGTATGCACTCAAATATCTTTCAAAGATTTGTCACATGATCCTTACAATGGATAGACTTTGCTAGGATGTCGTCAACATAATCTTCTAGAATATTGTGCATATAATCATCAAATATAAGAGTCATTGCATGTTGGTAAGTAGCTCCTACATTCTTAAGTCCAAACGGCATGACTACCTAACAAAATGTACTCCATGGTGTTATAAAGACTGTTTTATACTGATCGAGAGGATTTATAAGGATTTGATTATATCCCGAAAACCCATCCATGAAAGATAGCAACTCATGTCCGGCTATAGAATCAACAATCATATCGATATTAAGGCATGGAAAGTCATCCTTCAAAGATGCTAAATTTAAATCCAAGAAATCTGTGCACATTCTTATATGACCATCAGGTTTAGCGACGGAAACAATATTTGAGATTGATGGAGAGTAAGAGTTTTTCTATTTCCGTTTTAACAAGCAAAGCAATCTTAGGATGCATCTTACGAATCTTTTGTTTGAAAGGCTTAACATTTGGCTTCAACACAATATTATGTGTTACAATCTAAGGATCTATACTGGGCATGTTTGAATAATTCCAAGCAAACAATTCTGAGATTTCGCTCAATAATTTAGTCATTTCTTCTTTTGCTTCCACATCTAAACAATCACCCATAGGGATAACTTTTTCATGATTATCCGTATCCATAATGACATTGATAGTCTTTCCATTAAGGAAAGTACTATGGTCAGGGGGATTGTAGGATTGTAATTGTTCTTCAAGTTCTTCATTTTTCTCTACTGTAGTGGTTATTATGCTAGTAGTCTTTCCAAAATATCCAGAATAAGGTAGGCCATGTTTATGGTGATAATGAGGAATACCATCATAAGCACCTAAGAATTCCATTATCGCTTCATCCGTCGTAAACATATCTAATGGAAGTGATCCTGGAGGACGATTGGTGTCAATCAGCTCAGGGAATATCAAACTAAGTGTTGATATTGTATTCACATTTAGAGTAGGGTGTTTGTAGGCTTTGGATTCCTTAAAAGGATTATATCCAATGCCACTTGAGTAATGTTGCAAAGTAGATTCTACAGGAACTTTGATTCCTTGTTGATTTATACCACAACCATTACCTACATAGCCACAATTTTTGTAAAGGATTCAAAATCCTCTGCCATAGAGAGAGACCATTTCTTTAGATGAAGGCAGAGCTTCATAAGTCTCATAATTAGTAGTGTAACTCAGAGTATTGTCTTTATTTGTCACCAAAGAAGTCTTATGTTTATCATTCAAAGCATGTGATGTGATCGATGCGATATTTGATGTTTTAGGGATGGAGTTTTTAAGTTTATACTCTCCTATGGAGGAGGATGCAAAATCTAATAAACCCCAATCATCACCAACAAATGCATTCAATTGCTTAGACTATTGCATAACATTTTTAGAGGCAAGAGGAGCTGACCATTCATCTTTTAGGTTGTTTAAAATCTTAGGACCAACAACATGTTTATGCACTTCCATTTGCAAACAATTATCAGGTTTAGGATCCAAATGGATAGAATGCAATTTTCCTTTAAATATAAACTCAATCAAACGGTGTAAAGTAAAAGGAATTGCTCCTAATGCATGTATCCAAGGTCTACCCAGAATCATGTTGTAAGATAGAGAACAAGGCATTACATGAATCAAGGTAGGCACCATCACAGGTCCAACTTGTCTAGGTAAAGTTATAGTGCCTACAGATTGTCGTCCAACATTATCAAAGCCATGGATACTTAACGACTTCAGTTTGATAATAGATATATCAACTTTAACCCTATGTAATAAGTCAATGCCACAAACATTAAGGGCTGACCCATTATCAATCATAACTCTTTTAACCAATGTTTTGTTGATTGTAATAAAGATTACCAAAGGATCATACTATTTCTGAGCCTCGAGAGATGGTAAATCATGTTGTTGAAATAAAATGTCTATTTCCATTGTAAGCATACAATCTAGTAAAGTGGCAACATCATTTGGTTTAATAGAACAATCACATTTTGTAAAGCTTCTTGTAGCATTCTATGGTAAGTAGGTGAAGTTTGTATAAGTTCCCAAAGAGATATCTTTGCAGGAGTAGCGTGAAGCTGTTCTACAAGATCATAGTCTTTACCACCTTTATATGTTAAACAAGGTGCTTGAGGAAGCATAGGTTGAGAAGCTTGGTAAAGATATCATAACATTCATTTGTTGTGTACTTTGTTTATTATTTTGAGTGTTATATACATGAGCAACCACATTATGATTGGTTTGTTGTAAGTTTTGTTTCTCTATTTGTTTTGCACAATCATAAATGTGATCAGGAGATTGAGAAGAATATGAAAAGACCTTTAACAATAAGCACAAGTTTAGAGGATGGTTGAACCACATTTACACATAGCGTAACCAAAATTTTTGGTGTTTTGATCTCTTCTTTAGATTTATGAACATAAATTACATTTACAAATCTTTGAAATAGTGATGGCTTAGATGCCGTAGTGGAATGTTCAATCAAGATAAAGTCCTCAAGGGCTTTATCTAACATATCAAAGTCATCATGACTAAACGGCTCATCATAAGCATGAAAATCTTGTAAAAAGTAATCTGACATTTTAACATGCTCTAATTAAACCAAGATTTAAATGCACAATGATGGCCTTTGTAAATGAAATACAACTTCCAACAATAAATGATAATTTCCAACTCTTTTAGTGAAAAAATAAAGAATCTAATTCACAATTTAACATATGCAATTTCACTAAAGAGGTTTTTCAATCCAATTATACTCTAGAACAACAAATTATTTCAAATCTAAAGTTTTACAAGGATGCAAAATCCTTAAAGCTCGGGTTCACCAAAATGTTTAGGGCAAAAATTGATAGTTGATTTAAACTAGGTTAAATACTACCATTTCACCACTAAGCATTGGGAGGACAAGGATCGAGCTTGTGAACAAGCTTCTAATCACTTTGTCTGTCCCTTACGCATCGTGTGGTTATGAAACCTAAGGCCCTAGTCAAGATTTTATCAAGTGCTTTCTTTTCAACCAAGTAAAACCCTAATTAGGCCTTAAATCAACAATATACAGAAACTGATGAAGCAACTGGCAAAACTAGTTATAGAAGTGTAAAGGGAGGGTTTCAAAGATAGTGTACCTGGATTCTAAGGGCTGCATGGACTAGGGCACCCACTCCAATGTCCTGAAAGTTCCCGAATAGGAAAATATTCTGCACAGGGTGTCTAAGACTACTGAAAGGCTTCCAAATCCTGGAATAAACCCTTGGTTGGACTAGGGGGCCTGCTCTAATGTCCTGTAAGTCTTAGAATCTAAAAATCTAAAAGTCTGCCATGACTGTACCTGCAATATCCTTCTTCCTGTAGCTTCTTTTCACCAGAACTTGCAAAACACGATCTGCACATATAAAAGAAGGATATTGTTGCAACTATATAGGAGCTTGCCTCAGTCAAGCCCCATCTTCAGTATCTCTACCTCAACAATAGCCAAAGGAAAAGATTTGTAGAAGTGTGTGTAAACCTAACAATGTGTGTATGCATAAAATCAAACCCTAGATTTCTCAATCAAGGGAAGATCAACAACTTGCTTTGCATCAATAAACACATACAACTTCACCTCAAGGAGATGAAATAAATGATGACTTGCATGAACAAGAAGGTGAATCAGTAATGTGCATGGAGGATCTCCAAGCTTGTTGTTGGAGGCTTCAATCCTTCTCCCGATCATGCAAAGGGTGTACAAACCCTAGGAAGAGCAAGATAGACTCAAGATCTTGATTCCTAATCTTCATCCATTGTTTCCAAGATAGTAAATAAATAATACTTCGAAGAGCTTCAACAAGTCACTGATCTTCAATGAAAATTGCAGTAAAGTTTTGGCATCAAGCTTGCATAAGAATTGTGTGTGATAAAATGATTTGCAAATGTCTTTTTATATCTAGCTTTAGGGAATTCAAATTTTGAAATAACGTCTCGATATCGTGCGAAAACTAAGAATTTGAAAATGGAATCTTGAGGCACTCGGCGGGAACTAACACCTTGCTAAAATTCAAAATCCCATGAAACAGGGGAGGACTAGGGCATGAGCACCCAAGTCCTAGCCCCCAATTTCATCTCAGATTTGCATTTTTGGGGTCCTAGGTACCCAAATCTCAAATCTCTTTATGGGTTCTATCAACAAGTTACCTCAAAAAGTGAATAAACTACTCCTAGACTTAGTCAATCAGCATTTCAAGAAGGCTGAAAAAGAAAAGGTTGAGAGGTCACCAAGAGTGAGGAGCTAAACCAAGGGAAATTGTACCATTCCATATAGGAGGACAATTTCTAATGTTACTGTAGACACCCAAATTTGTCCCAACTTTGTCCATGTCTTGCAACACCTTGATAAAAACATTATCCTAGACATCATGTAGCATTTTGTCCTAAATCCCACTCTTAATCCCATTTATCCATTAGCTAATTAATTAAATAAATTTTATTTATTTAATTAATATCCCAATCATATCCTAATCCCACTTAGCCAATTAATTAAATAAATTTTATTTATTTAATTAATTTCACATTCATAATCCCACTTTCCAATTAATTAAATAAATTTTATTTATTTAATTAATTTCTACATCATATCCTAATCCCACTATCCAATTAATTAAATAAATCTTAATTTATTTAATTAATATCCAACTCATATCCCAACTAATTCAAATATTTTATTTGAATTAAGTTCTCATCATAAGCCGACTTTCTAATTAATTAAATAAATTTTATTTATTTAATTAATTTATCTTATCATTTAGCCGACATGTGTGCCTCTTTCATTTAAAAAAGATAAGTGGTACTACAGCCTTTTATTTAATATATTTTATACGTAGTACTTTTTATGTACACAAGCACACATGAGCCCTATTCTCCTTGACACTTGTCAAATGACTACAACTCCCTTGAAGAGTGGGGATAACCTAATCAATCCTAGCCGTCCACATCAATCAATTAGCTTTTTAATCTCAACCATTCATTTGAACCAAGCTTTTTCTATAAATCAAACCCCTCACAAGCCATTAGAATGCATTGAGCCTCAAGTACCCTTATTCTGCCAAATTTTCAAAAATGCATTGAGCTTCAAGTAACATTATGCTGTCAAAATATCATTAGAGCCTTTGCATCCTTCAGCTATCATCTTCATATCATCTTCATCTTAAGGTTATGCTGCAGAAATGAGCACCTAACATTCTTCCAACAATAATCCTTCAAAATCTTGCATGCTCATGTGAGGTGGAGAAGAGCAATGGAGATAAATCAAGCTTAGCGTGGAGATCAGTTTGCATTTACATTTGTTATTTTGATTTTCATGTTGTCTTGTGCTTCATTGTGCATTGCTAGGGTTTTATCATTGCTGATTATTCATTTGCCCTGATTTGCAATTTTACCCTAACTACATTTGGCACGCCCGGTGGGACTCACTTCGTTTGATCTTTTTTGCAGGTTTTTGTAGTAAAAATTTGCATTCATATAACCCCCATTGTTGAGTTTTGCAGGTTTAATTAACTTTTTGTTGCAGATCTGCTACTTTTTGGACAAAACCCTAGGTTTTAAAGATTTCATCATATCTTCCAAACGGCTGTGAATTTTTCTACAAGATTTTAGCACAAGTTTGTCCATGATATAAGAAAGCTACAGCAGAAAAATTTTGGGTTTATCGCGATTTTTGCGGGATTTATCACGTTTTTATGTTTTTTCATAAAATCACAATTTTGGGCGTAAATCAGCGAATTTTTCAGAAATTTTTACATTTCTGGAAAGCTCTTGAAATTCTAATGGGGGTCTCTATTTTGCAGATTTAATTTGGAGGTCGTTTATGATGCGAAAAAATCAGATCTTTGCCGACTGTACCATTTTCATAAATCCGCATTTCTGGGCGCAAATCAGGGAATTTTTCTGATTTCTTTACATTTTCGGAAAGCTCTCTAAAAATTAATATGGGTCTCTTCTTTGGTTTTTTAATTTTCGAATAAAAAATTTATCGAAATAATCAAATCTAATTCGGCTATGCATATAAAATTACAATTTTCCTTGCCTGATGAGCCTATTTTTTATGCCTGCATTATAATATCATTTTTTTTATGTTGTAGGTGATCATAAGGAGCTGGAGCAGCATTGGCATCAATATCTAAAGCAAATTGGAAAGTGATTGTATCAGGTGCACTCATTCTAATCTTTCATCTCTTAATCTTGTTTGAATCATACATTTTGATTTTGGGCTTAAAATGAACAATTGTTTGCAAATTCACATCAAAACATTGGGCTAAAATAAACCATTGTCTTTCATCACATTTGGATTTGGGTTTTAAAACAAACAAGTGCTTGCATTGTCTTCCACACATTGAATTTCTAAGGTTAATGAACCCCATGCGAGTGTGACCAAGTAAATGTGTATGCTCTCTCCTCGCGTCCCAACACGAACTTGGAGATCAAAAACATTTACTTGTGTTGCTTTTGTTTAGCCTTAGAGAGGCCTGCCTTGGTATCCACCCCAAAGGAACGACCTCAAGCGGTACTTTCATCCGGTTCGCTATAAAAATCAGAGGATAAGGCGAAAGCCAAGTCTAACCGGTATTAGCGCTCACCATACAGTGCTAACTCGAAAGGAGGTGTACCTTTGTGTATATTAAAACTCCTAGTAGGGTTAGTTAAAGTCTTAAGTGGCTTGCTGGATGCTCGTGGGGTGCCGGTCCCCCGGATTTTCACTAGAACCTCCTTGTGATAGTGGCCTTGCCTTAACTAGGACTTGTTGAAGTATCTTCACGTGCTTGCTTAACCATCATCACATTCTTCCAAACTAACAACTTGCTTATGTGTCTTGCGTGAGTGATTCATGTGTGTATATGCATAATCATTTGTTTGAGTATTGCCACATCAAGCTCTAAACACCCAAACACATAAAGACAAGTCATCCTACACATTCTTCCAATAACATTCAAACCCAATCACTTTCATCCCAAACATAGCCAAGTCATCCAAACAATCCACATCATCATCCAAATCCCTAAACAAGCACTTGCTAAAAGGACTTAAGACAACCACTTGGTGACAACATGTCCACACTAGAAGACCTAGAAATCAAATTCCAGAGATTCCTCCAAAATCTTTATCAAGGATCACAACCCCTAAACCAAGATGCCATTGAAACATTACACTTCTTCATCCAAAGAGCTCAACCCCATGCAAGCCAATCACCTCATCTGCAAAACCTCGTAACCCAAGTTCAACACCTTTTAGCCACTAGTCAAGCTCGACAAATACAACAATCCTTAGCCACTTCCTATCAACCTAATCCACCTCATAGCCACATGTCATATCCATCCACCTCCTATCAACTTAATCCACCTATCCACCAAGTCAATGCCACATCAACCTATGAACATCCACCTCAAGCTTATCCAATCCCTCATGCTGACATTCTGATGCACTACCAAGCCCATCCAAAAAGTAATCAAGTGATATCACAAGAACAACATGCAAGTCCCAATGGTCCTTTGTACATAAATCAAGCAAGTCCAAGTACACCTTTTCAACAAGACCATCAAGCACCATTGATAGACCTAAATCCACCTCTCCAACAAGAATCATATCCAAATCCAAGTGGCCCCTTGTACATAAATCAAACAAGCCCAAGTTATCCTATGCAAGATCTAATAACCTTTGACAAGGGAGATACCAATCTAGAGTGGCCTCCACCATCATCCAATCACATGCCAACACATGAGCCAACTAGTCCTATCCCAACACCACCATGTGATCCCATTCCTAGTCCATTAATCCCTCTACCTTCCAAATCACCAAGCCCTTCATTACCTTCATCACCATGTCATTCTAATCCTTCACCTAAGGATGCGGCTGAGATAGTTTTACAAAGAATGCTTGAAGCAAAACTCATTGAACTTCCTGAAGTCAAACCATGTGAAGAAAGTCCATATGATGAACATGATTATTGTGCATACCATAGGACCAAAGGCCACAATACAAATCAATGCCCAATATTTGTCCCAATTGTTTACAAGGTGTACCTACCTATAATGGGAAAACATGCCACATCATCCCAATCCTATGTATCACCCCCCTTTTATCCTAACCCATCCAATCCAAATCCTAATCCATCAAACTCCATTATCCTTCCATCCAATCAAAATCCTAGTCCTAAGCCTACAACATCATCCGCTATTATTGCTCATCCATTATATTGCCCATCTACACATACCCTTGCGAAGGATGTGATCCATTGGCTACTAGCTAGGAATAAATTACCTCCATGTCAAACACCAATTCATGAACCTACCAAAGAACTTCCAAAGGTCATGTCCAATCCTATAATCCCATCATGTGGTCCACCTATCCTTGAGCCTATCCAAGAGCCTTCCATTAACATGCCTAGCCCTTTAAGCCCATCATGTGATCTACAAGCCATCAAGCCTATTCAAGAATCCCTTATTATGAGTCCAAGTCAAGAGTCATCATGTTCTTATGTTGTTGACCAAGAGCCTATCCAAGAGCCTTCCAATTCCATTCAAGCAATCCAAGAGGTATGTCAAAGGTTTAATCCTAAGCATGTGGAAACATTAAGCCCTAGTCCAACTCAACATCAAATACCTTCCATCCATAACATGTATCTTCTCCATGATCAAGATGATAGCCATAATGATGAATCTATCCATGAGCCACTTGATCCTATCCATCTCCCAACAACCATTCATGAGCAAGCCATCCAAATTCAACCCATCCATAATATTTACCTTCTTTATGATCAAGATAATACCTATGAAGAAGCTATCCATGAGCACCTTGATCCTATCCATAAACTTATATCCATCCATGAGCGAGATATCAAAATTGCTCCTAGTCATATGCCATCTAGCCCTATCCATAATGAGCAAACATCCACTTGTCATGATGAGACACTTGTCCCCCAAGTAAGCATAAAAGATCAAATAAATAACTTGGATCTTAGGGAACACAATGCTAATCAAGATCCTAATGATCCTCCTTCCATATCCACCATCGATTCCACTTCAAGTCCACCATCATGTCCTAGTGGTCTTACGACCTTCCTCCATGATTGTTCTTCCTTAGGACAACAACAACCTTTGTCCTCCATTTCATCTTCTCCATCTAATAAAGAACTCAAGTCTAGTTCCCAAAACACATCTAGTCCCATTGTCCATCGCATACTCCAAAACATGAACTACAAAGGTAAAGGCCTAGGTCTTTATGAACAAGTTATTTTGGAGCCAAACCATGTCAAAGTTCCTCCATGCTCATATGGCCTTGGATACACACCCCAAGGTAAACAAGGCCAAGATGTTGGTAATCCTTTCATGCATCCTAAACCTACCACTTTCCATCACACCCCCCATCATATACCCAAAACATATGTAGCCATTCCATCTCCATCATCCTATAAATGTCAAAAGTATGTGACCGTACACCTTCCACCATCCACTTTGCCTCCACTTTTACCAACTCCTAATATCCCTCCATCCACCTTGCCACCGTTACTTCCAACACCTAACATACATATCATTCATAAGTATCCTTACATCCCTAATCATGGCCAACAAAAGCACACATCGTTTAAGCATGAAGCTTCCAATCATTTCATCCACTCCATCCATCCCATGGGATTCCAAAATAAACATTTGGATGCCTTTATCTATAAAGCCAAAAATCCAACTAAAACTCCTAAGGACCCTCATGCCTTAGGGAATCAATGTGAAAAGCCTCTAAATCATCCATATTCTAAGCCAAGTACATTCACAAAGCTATCCAAGCCCATACATCCAAAAGCAAAGCCCAAAAGCAAAATGGTTTGGGTTCCTAAGCAAATAGCTAGCAAAATGAATGAAGCATCCTCATCCACATCTCAAGAATCCCAATCACCTATCTCCATCCAAGAGCCTATTTCCATCCAAAACTTCCATTCCCTTCAAAAATCCCACAAGCAAAACAATAACACTACACATACTAAATCTATGTGGGTTCCTAAATCACTTCATCAACCATCTCCTAAGCAAACATCTCCATTGCTTCCTACACCGTCATCCAACCAAAAGCTTCAATGTTTATCACGGTGTGTGCAGTCGTTGGTCATGATTCCCTTCCATTCCAAAATATTCACACATGCCTACATCTCCCCATCTTCTATCCATTATCCTACATATCTCCCCCATGCTAACCCTATGGTCCATGCTTTTGCATAATCCTTTTATCCATGGATTCATCCTTACATGAACCTTTCATCATCCACTATCTACCTAATCCATCTCTCATCCACGCAATCCCTTATCAACATCTATGAGCACACTTGACATGGTCCATGCAAAGACATCATCAATCTCTAAAGGGACAATATCACCTCTCATAGCACTAGCCACTTGAGTCCCTCCTATCCATTACCAAGGTGAAAACCTAGCAAACAAGCGCCATGTGTAATTGTCAACCCATCTAAAAGTAAAAAAAGGAAAATAAAGAAAAAAAAAGCAAAAAAAAAAAAGTCAAAATAGTAAAGAGAAATCCCTTCATCCAATGGTGAAAACCTGGTAAACAGGCGCCTTGGATAAGTACCATGATGAAAACCTGGCAAATAGGCGTCATGTGTAGGTTGATCTTCTATGTCACTTACACTTGGGGGCACATTGTCTCATCCAACCTATCCATTTCTAAACTATCTATCCCATTATATCATTTACCATCCTACCATCATTAGCCATTACATCCATGCCTATCTTATTGAGCCCATTTATCCATCTTCTGCCTTTTGATCTTGATGAAGACATAGGGGCAAAATCTTGACACATGCTTTGGATATCTCTTGGTATACCTCATACTTTCCTCATCAATCCATATTATCATTATCCACTTATCATACACCTTGTCATGTAAAACCTATCCTGTCATCCCATGGTCATGAACTTTGTCATGTAAAATCCTAAGCATTACCACCTAGAATGGGGCAAGTTCCTCCTATGCAACATAGCCTTTGGAGATCACATCCTAGCTCCCTTATGATCCATCCACTATGGCGTATCCTTATCACGAGCTTTCCATCTTATAGCTTATCCCCATCCATTTATCATGAGCTTTCCACTATAGCCTACCTATCCATTTATCACGAGGCATGCATCCATCCCTTATATGGCCTATCCTCTTATTTATCCATCTAACTCTCATGAGCCTTCCATCTCATTCACTATCATCCTCCATCCTTGCACCTAGACTTGGTTTTCTCCCTTGTCATTGGTATCTAGCACAAAGGCTACCCAAATTGTAAATCCATTGACATTTCAAAGCATTCAAAAACACAAAAAAATCAAAATATCCTCAAAAAATACAAAAAAATCACAATATGTCAAAAAATCAACTATCCAATGAAAAAACCAAGCAATCAAACCAATCACATCATCCAAAACAATCCACTCCATCAACATTCAATCAAAAGAAAATCATCATCATCATCAATTCTTCCTATCAATAACATTCATTCATCCATTTCAATCAATCACTTCTTCCAATCATATCAATCAAATCAATCTACGCAATGATCTTGAATCCAAATCACAATAATCCATATCAAGCAAGCTAATCAATCAAGGAACATTATCTAATCAAATCAACAAGTTTTTGATCCTAATCTTGTCATGAGCCCAATCACTCATCATCAATGGGATATAGCGTTCCCACATCCTTGTGTTGATCTAGGGATATAGCTTTCCCCACAATGACAACACTATCTATCATCAACCAACCAATCAATTATTGGTTTATGACTCGACAAGGGCAATACCTTGTTTATTTTACATCCTTTGAGCACACTGAGAACACTTGCTTATGCTTAGATTGAGTGGACACTCTAACCATCACACCATCACTATCATCATTTAAAACAATCCAATCATCAAAACAATCAACCCAGCAATAGCCAACATCAACACCAAAATACATCAAGCTATCCATCAAAACAAATCCAATAACTTCAGCAAATCAAAAGTAGCTCAATCCACCACATATCATCATCATCATCAATTCTTCCTATCAATAACATAACATTCAGCCATTTCAATCAATCACTTCTTCCAATCATATCAATCAAATCAATCTAAGCAATGATCTTAAATCTAAGTCACATTAATCCATATCAAGCAAGCTAATCAATCAAGGAACATTATCCAATCAAATCAATAGGTTTTGATCCTAATCTTGTCATGAGCCCAATCAATCATCATCAATGGGATATAGCATTCCCACAGCATCCTTGTGTTGATCTAGGGATATAGCTTTCCCTGCAATGACAACACTATCATCATCCAACAAACAATCAATCATTGGTTTATGACTTGACAAGGGCAATACCTTGTTTGTTTTACATCCTTTGAGCATACTGAGAACACTTGCTTATGCTTAGATTGAGTGGACACTCTAATCATCACACCATCATTATCATCATTCAAAACAATCCAATCATCAAAACAATCAACCCAGCAATAGCAAACATCAAAACCCAAGCACATCAAGCTAGCCATCAAAACAAATCCAATAACTTCAGCAAATCAAAAGTAGCTCAATCCACCACATATCATCACATCATCAATATTTCATCAATCTCAATCCATTTTTATCCTCTCATCAATAAAACACAAATTAGAACTACATCTCATTTCCATCGTTAAGTGCCTTGATCCCATGGATATAGGGTATGTAGGTAGTCTGGAGTACGAAGGAAGTGCCCAGATTCAGGCACAAGCGATTTTCATTTTTCTCCTCTCATCATTTCTTCTATCATCTATCTTATACATCATTAATAAACAACTTCTTCCAATCAATCTATCATAGCACATCAATCTCAGTCAAATCAATCTTCATCCATCATTTCATCATCTTCCACCCATTCCAAACAAAGATCCAAGTGCAAGTCCATCCTTAAGCTATACCAATCAAGTTAATCAATCAAGCCAAGTTATCCAAGCTCAATCAATGGTCTTGATCCTAGCCTTGTTGTAAGCCAAAGCAATCAGCCAATTAGCCAACCAACTCAGCAAACAACCTTGTGTTGATCTAGGGATATAGCTTTCCCCGCAATGACAACACTCTCAACACTCAACAAACAAAACAACAATCAATTAATCATTGGTTTACAGCTTGACAGGGGCAATACCTTGTTTGTTTTTGTATCATTTGTGCATGCTTGCTTGCTTGCTTGTATGTGTTATCATTTTATCTTGCATTTGTATCATATCGATATCATTTCCAGCTAATATTCATATCTTGTGTATGTTGGAATAGCTTTTTGCAGTATCCTTTGCATCTGAGGTCATATCATACCTTTTGTGCATTAGGACTTCAATGCTCTAAGTTTTCTTCCTCATACGTTAGACAAGGTTGTATTACACTGGGGCACGAGACATATCATCACCTTGGTTCCTTATACCTTGGTGCATAAGGTCTAGTGCTATATCAAACATCATGGTTGCTCACCTTCCATTGCAGCATAACACATCATCCATTTCTTCTATCCATTCCCTTATCTTTCTTTTGTAGCCAAGCCATTTGTTTTCGAGAGCATACCCGTGTTTGTCCAACCCACCTATCCTCTCGAGGGGGCATCACCAACCTATCCTTTCTATCATCATCATCATCATCATCATCAACATCCCTATCAATTATCCATACCTTAACTTCTTTGAAATGATGTTACTCGACATAAATCTTATCATCTCAAACATCATCTCAAAGAGGGGCAAAATGTAGACACCCAAATTTGTCCCAACTTTGTCCATGTCTTGCAACACCTTGATAAAAACATTATCCTAGACATCATGTAGCATTTTGTCCTAAATCCCACTCTTAATCCCATTTATCCATTAGCTAATTAATTAAATAAATTTTATTTATTTAATTAATATCCCAATCATATCCTAATCCCACTTAGCCAATTAATTAAATAAATTTTATTTATTTAATTAATTTCACATTCATAATCCCACTTTCCAATTAATTAAATAAATTTTATTTATTTAATTAATTTCTACATCATATCCTAATCCCACTATCCAATTAATTAAATAAATCTTAATTTATTTAATTAATATCCAACTCATATCCCAACTAATTCAAATATTTTATTTGAATTAAGTTCTCATCATAAGCCGACTTTCTAATTAATTAAATAAATTTTATTTATTTAATTAATTTATCTTATCATTTAGCCGACATGTGTGCCTCTTTCATTTAAAAAAGATAAGTGGTACTACAGCCTTTTATTTAATATATTTTATATGTAGTACTTTTTATGTACACAAGCACACATGAGCCCTATTCTCCTTGACACTTGTCAAATGACTACAACTCCCTTGAAGAGTGGGGATAACCTAATCAATCCTAGCCGTCCACATCAATCAATTAGCTTTTTAATCTCAACCATTCATTTGAACCAAGCCTTTTCTATAAATCAAACCCCTCACAAGCCATTAGAATGCATTGAGCCTCAAGTACCCTTATTCTGCCAAATTTTCAAAAATGCATTGAGCTTCAAGTAACATTATGCTGTCAAAATATCATTAGAGCCTTTGCATCCTTCAGCTATCATCTTCATATCATCTTCATCTTAAGGTTATGCTGCAGAAATGAGCACCTAACATTCTTCCAACAATAATCCTTCAAAATCTTGCATGCTCATGCGAGGTGGAGAAGAGCAATGGAGATAAATCAAGCATAGCGTGGAGATCGGTTTGCATTTACATTTGTTATTTTGATTTTCATGTTGTCTTGTGCTTCATTGTGCATTGCTAGGGTTTTATCATTGCTGATTATTCATTTGCCCTGATTTGCAATTTTACCCTAACTACAGTTACAAAAGGATATCATCATGTCTTGTTTGTTGATGAGGATTTAATCAGAAATTGTGATGAAAACACAACAGTAGAAAGGAGGAGTTTGTACCATAAAACTATGTTAGTGGAGGCTTGGAGGGTATCTAAAAACCCCACTTACACCAAAGCCTTTTAGGATAATGATGGTCTTATTGAAAGGTTGGATACTATGATTACACATACATCAGAATTAATAATAAATATCCACCTATGTATTTGACAAAAAAGGAAGACAACTTAAGGAAGCACAGGTTGAGTATGAGATTCCCTTGGGTCACTTGTCACCTCAGCCCACTCCAGACATAAGTTTCTCTGCAAATACTAACATTGCAGAAGGAGAAGAAGAATCTAAGGAAAGAGTACAAAACTATGACCCAACCATCGAGGGGTATGAACCTCTTGAAGATAGGGAAGTTGTCACTATGGAAGCCCTAGATGACTTAATAGGAGACATAAGACACCTAGCCAACAACAAATTCATTTCAGATGATGATTTTATTAAAACACTTGAGTTTAAATCCTTTTTGTATGAATACAAGGACAAGCAAGATAGGGAGAGAATGAAAGATATCACTCCTAAAATACAGGATGAGGTGATGTTGGAGCTTCAGAAGGAAATTGACAAAGAAATGGAGATAATGACTCCAGAAAAGGGGAGGACATTGTTACAAGAAGTAGGTGTAATTTTGATTCCTGGATGGGATATGGCCTCGGCCATTGTATTTGATACTTTCAATAGAAATCAAGACAAGAAGATAAAACTCAGCATAGAAGCCTTGGATGATATCAGAAGAGGATCAGGGTATGACCCTGACAAAAGAACATTGCTTATATGGGCATTGTATCCTCCTAATAAAAGACCACATATCATTGATGATCCAATTAAGGTGTTCAGTCACCTTTTGATACAAAGGATTGAGGATACTGATCCTATAGAAACTGTTGATTTAAATATTAATGTTGCAAGGAATACCAAGGCACAAATTGAAAAATTGATTAAGGATAATGATATATACAAGAAAGAGAATGCCATGTTGAGACATGACGTTGCACAGAGATAAGTTGCCTTCATCTAGTGGTTATTCACCATACCTAGAAGCTAATCAAAGGGTTACAAAAGCCATGGCAAATGCTAATTATTGGAAGCTTAAAACAAAAAAATTTCAAAAGAGAAGTGAGCAGTTAGAAACTGAATTAAAAACTGTCAAAAATAATATGGCTTCTGAATTAATCCAAAGAAGGTTTAGCCAAATGATGAAAAATAGTAATAAGGTGTGGGATTTGCATAAGAGAACACATCAACTATATTAGGAACATAAAATGCTACATTTGAGGATGTTGGAGACAAAAGAAGGGTTGAATACCAAACCTAGCACTAAGGAACAAATGCTCAAGCAGTATAATGAATTGATTGGAGAGCATGAGAGATTTAATGGTGTGCTGATAGATGATTTGAAGGACTTTAACCAACATCTTGATATGGCACTTCCTAAAATTTTCAATGATGAAGGTAACCTAAAAGACAAGGACACCTGGAAGAATGAAATGGATCAGTTACTGCCACCATTGCTTGAAAATATAAACAATGAGGAAAAGGTGATGGAAAATACTTATGCATGCATGGGAAAGATATTTGCTCTAGAGTCAACAATGAACAATTTAGTTGACACAGATCCATGTACTGATTAGGAGTACATCGTCCATGTTGGTTGAATAAATCTATTTATAACTAGAGCCTTATGATGAAGTAGGTGTAGTACAATTTTGCCGAGCAATGCAGGTATACCAATCTATATCAAGGAGATGAGGATGACCTTGTCAAACCTTTGGGTCATAGGTCACTCTATGGTGATTAATGGAGCCAGAATTAGATTGCTGCATGTGCTTCTATCTTTCTTTATGTTTCCTAATTATGCATTAGTTACTAATAGATACAATTATGAAAAGATACAATGTTTAGGGCTTGAAGCTTGTTTGCATCCTATTAATAGGATACCAAGGCCATTTGAAAAAAAAAAGAAGAATCTTTTATTTACAGAAGAAAGAACTTTTATTTATACAATATAGAACAATATTTCCAATATTCATCTATACTTGTCTATTTTTCCATATAAATTTGAATTTCTAAATTAATGCAAAGGAGCGGAGTTATTTGGTGAATCAAAAATATTTGGTGTTCAATTGCTGTGTTAAATTTCATTTTATGGGCTGCATGCTTGTCTCCAAAATGGTTTTTTAATTGTTTAAACTGATATATCAAGGATATGATTAGTTTATCAGTGCACATTTGTTGTTCTGTGTGATCAATTTGATTGGTTTTTGAAAGAAGTTGATTTAATTCCTCCTAAATGTTTAAGTTCATTGGTCTCTATCAGGAGTTAAAACCCTTTAAACAAAACAATCTTGGTCAAGTTTCCTTCTCACTAGAGTTAAAAATCCTTTCAATTGCTCATAGTAATTTATAGAAACATCATTGGGATAATTAAGAAGAACCCTGTAACCTGACATCCTTGCACATCTATACATGGTATAGATTTATATAAGTGCCTAGCAATTCAAGTTAAGCCAACATAAAGATTCATACATCACTAACTCTTGACCTTATTACCCAATAGATAAAGCACTGATCTCACTCATTAGCATACTTTCATATTGCAAACCCTTGTCTTAGAAGCATTCTCAAAACCTTTCATCTACTTCACACCAATTTACCATTGTGAAGGTCAATCAAGTCTGCACTAATTATTAAGGTACACCCACCTAGGTCTGGCCGAACTTGAAGTGCAGGGGGTTTTAACCATATCTACCCTGTATCATTAGCCAAAAGCGTCAAGAGAGCTTGGCAACCTCTTAGGGTTAACAACTTGTGTTTTTGTGATCTAACAGGTCAAAAGATAAGTGATTTGGGGCTTAGGGGTTAGGTAGTTCAACATTAATGGCTTAGGGATTATGGTTGATATTATGTAATCTCTTTATAAACTTTGATAAAAAATAATAAAGGTATGAGTGGAATGGTGTACCAAAACTCTGTTGGTGTAACTTTTGAGCTTATGAATGAAATAGAACATCTTATTATCAAAGATTCGCCATGACTATGTTATCATTCTATATTTTTCTTATGTTTTCCATACTTATTTCTTCTTATAGTTGAATGAATATTAGTTATTGAGCCTCAATACTATGCTTATGTGAATGAATATGCTGATATAGTAAAGCATTTATTGTGGATGTTTTTAGTTACATGTTCAAAATAAAAATGGAAACTATTTAAAAATAATAAAGTTAACAAATTTGCTTATTTAAATAATTGTGAGTTACATGCAAATGTTAATATTTTATTAACTTTTGTGTCTTCATGAACATATGTTGATATTAAATGAATGGAAGAAGCATCCAAGTAATCCTAATTTTTTCTACCAACAATTCATACCAAAGATTGAAAAATTTAAGGATATTGCAATAGGTAATTTGTATCAACCCAAATAATATTACTAAAGCATTTCAAAGTTTAGGCCATAAGAATCATCCTTTTTAAACATGGATTGCAAATAATTCTAAAAATTTAGAAGTCTTGGTCTTTAACATTAATGTCTGCTACAATGTCATCTAGTGTATCATTGTCAATGTTCATATGTTCTTTCAAGTATTTAATATTATCATCATCCTCATCTTGACTTGCATCATCTTCATCATCATTGAAATTTGATTGTAGACCATCTATATTGTTACCAGATGTATTTGGATCATCATTTTATATACCATCCATATTGTTGTCTTCCATAACATCATCTAACTCTGGATTGTTGTCTTCTTGTGCGTAAACATAACCATCTTCAACATCATCATGGATGTCAATTTCTTCAATGTTCTCTAACCCCTCTCTCTCATTTTGTTGGCCATCATTATTTTGCTCAATTTCCACTAATGCATTGTCAAATACATGCCTTAATCTTGGATCATAATGTATGACAAATATCCATTTCAGGTCCAAAATATCTTCATAGAAAAATACCTACACATGAACGACATACATATATTAGACATATGTTATAACAATTTTATTGATTAATAAACACATGTATATATTTGCAATAAACTATGAATTAATAGATTAATGATCACTACCGCTTCTTGTTTAAGTTAAAGAAATACCTTCTCACAATGAATTGGTAGAACATAAGTCTCCTTATCCTCTGGTAGGAACCATTAAGAATCTATAGAAAATAATCCACTATGGGTATTATGTCTTCGTGTCCTCTCAAATGCTTCATACCATCTACATTTAAAAATACAACATTTAAAAGAGCGGTAATCCAACTCAATAATTTCTTGTATTTTCCCAACATATTGTAGATTCCCTTCAATTATATTCTTATCTTTTGAGCTTGATTGACTGGATTGGTTGAAGTCAACCATGATGCCACAATCGAAGGGTCATCTCTTTACATCTACACTTTCTACACGATAATGTCGACCATATGCCCACATTGTTGGATATTTCCTCGCCTATGAAAGATAATTTATTTTAGAGAAAAAAAATATAATGATGAATATTAAAATAGTTAATAGTGTCAAAATTGTAAGGAAACAACATTTTGTAAAATTCCAACTATACCTTTCTTTCACATCCTCTAAACATGTTGATTTCATCTTCTGTTATGTTTGAATCTATACCCGCATCTTCTATTTGATTTTGAATTTGTTTAGTAACCCATTCTAGTGTGCAATCTTTGCCCCATTCCCCAAGTAGATCAGTGGGAAGTGGAGTATTCCTTGGGTTTGATTTCTTAAACTATCTCCTTGCTTCTAACACTTCTTCTCTCTCTTTATCATACAGATCAATCCATTTGTTCGTAAAGTCCATGTGGTACAGAATGAACTTATCGAGTATAGCACTTTTGTCTACACCTATTACATGTCAACATGTTTATTTCAAACTCCAAATGTCATGCTGTTAATTTGACAAATAAATTACAGAGTAAATTAATGATTGCAAGAAAAACAACCACACTAATCATGAATTTACTTACTAATTTCTACTTGAACACCCTTAGATTGTGGTTTTTCTCTATTGAAATAATATCTAATGCTTGTTCTTCATCCTAGAAGCATGGCCCATCTTCAAAATCCTTACCAAGGAATTCAGACAGGAAGAAAAATGCTCCATTCAATACATACCCTTCAGCCATGCAACCCTCTGGATGTGCCTTTTGTTGGACATATCTTTTTAGAGTTTTCATATAACTCTCAAAGAAAAACATCCACCTCATTGATACGACACCCACCATTCAATGTCAATGACTAGGTGTATAAGTAAATGGACTTGTAGGTCCATGAAACTTGTAGGGAGCTCCTTCTCAAATACACATACAATTTCTACAATTTCCTTCTTCCATTTTGGCACTTCACATTCGTGGATCTCCTTGGAGGCCACCCACCTAATATAAGAACAAGAAATTAGTGTGAACCTTTAGTCAAAAATTAAAATGCAATATAATATCTCTATGTCTCTCACACATGAACATTTCATATAACCCCATACCTTGTAAATGCTGACAATTGACTTATGGCATTCCTTAAGTCAATTGTAAGACATGAATCCCCCTAATTGCCAATGGCATGATATGCTATCAAACACATTTATGTAAAGGTCATTAGTAATTTTTTATCGCACAACAAAATATCAAAATTTATTTAGTACTTAATCAATGTTACTAGTAAATGTTAAATGATGATATCTAATACCTTCATAAAATTGCGAAAATCATGTGTTTTAAATCCTGTGATATGTCGATCAACTGTAAAAGCTTTAGCCAATGATGACCCATAGCTAGTAGGTGTCCTTATTGAGCGGATGACATTTTTTAGTTGGTCTAGCTCTTTTTTTTTTTCAAAATCCATGGAGCTTCTACATATGTTTCATTTTCCCTGTTTGGCCACAAATGTTTTCTATCAATTTTGGTATGTGAAAGAGCAATATCACTCCTTGAAGACAAGGTGTCCTTCTCTTTGCTTGATCTATGTCAAAATATAGAATCTGGGACATTTTTAAATATGTGCATAGGATCTAATAGGTGAGATATTAATGGATCATTCCAATAAGGGAGCTCATAAAATATGGATTTCCTTTTCATTCCTTCTGGCATATTAACTACAACTTGTTCTGGTTCTTCAGTTGAATCACCCCGATCAAAAAAATCCTCCCAAGCTTTCAATTCAACATCTTCATACTTCTTATGCAAATCACCTAGACCTATAATCATGCGAGGGCCTCTATTTTCAACTTTTCCATCAAATTGATTCTTCAGACAATTTATAAACTTATGATCTAGTGGTAGAAAAACCATGTTGTTTGTGTAAATAAATTTATGTAGATCTTTAGATTACCACCCTTGAAATTGTTCTGCACATCTTGGACATGCAAATATCCCCTTTGTTTGAAGCTCTTTAATTCAATAAGTAATTTTAATAACATTAAAAAAATAGTACAAAACTAAGTATGAAAGTTGGGATGAAAATAAATTATGAGTGTAAATACGTAAATATTTTGTCTTACCAGAACAAACACCAAGTCCTAGGAAATCATGAATAGTCCAACATAGCACACCATACAACATGAAGGACCTATTTAATGGAGGATGTGATATGTCATACATTCTTATGCCTTTCCATAGCAGTTGCGTCTCATCAATAAAAGGCGCAAGATAAACATCCATGTTTTTAACTTGATGTTTTCCTGGAATAATGAGAGTTAGCATAAAGTGCTCCTTTCTAACACTCATCCATGGGGGAATATTGTATACTATCAATTCGACTGGCCAAACACTATAATTTGAGCTTAGGAAAGAGAATGGGCACACTCCATCAATTGCAAGACCAAACCTGATACTATGGGGTTCATCTTTGAATTTTCTTGGCAATTTTTCCTTTATGTGTTTCATTGCTTTGGAGTCGGCCGAAATTCACATGAATCCATCTTTACTCCTATTCTTTGCATGCCAGTCCATCAATTGTGCAAGTGACTTGCAATGAAACATTCGTTGAAGTTTAGGTACAATTGGCATGTGGCGTAAAACCTTCTTTGGAACTATAGGACCTTATACATCTGTATGATATCTCTTCTCTTTGCATATAGGGCATTCTACCTTATTTTGATATTCATCTCTGTATAAAATGCAATCATTTTTACATGAATGAATTTGCTTATATTCAATCCCCAACTCAACCAACAATAGATGCGCGTCTTTGTAAGTTGATGGCAACACATTCTCTTCAGGGAATATTTTAGTTTTTAGTGCCCTGTAAGATTGCTAGAGATTAAATCAATTGAATGTCTGACTTATGATGAACATGTTTGATATGTCAATCTATACTAGAACTTTTTATATACAATATATGGTTTTAAAATCCCCTTAAAGAAATATAAACGAAGTTGATGAATATTTACGAATTATGTACATCAATTGACAATGCAAAGTAAGAAATAGATTTCAACTCACTTCAGTAGTTAGTGAATCCTTTGTCTGACCAACCAAATAGTGACTTGATTTCTAATAATATTAATGTGCATACTAGTTTTGAGGTTCTACTTGCACCCGATTTGAACACGGGTGTCTTCGTTGCTTGCTTGATGGACTCTTTCATGTTGTTATCATCAACATTACATTGGCGATAATTACCCATGCTATCATCGATACTGTCAACCATATGATCATTATTTTCATTATTGTTTCCATCCCCAAAGAAATCTGTAAGCATTTCATTCAATCCTTCTTCATGCACTGCATTTTCACTATCATGCTCATCATCATTAAGGCTAGGTGGCATGTCATCAGTGTATGCAGATCTCATCAGCTCTTCAAATTTCTCAATTGGTAGTATTCTCTTCAATGTTGCTCTTCAATGTTGCTTTTTTCACCCTTGTATTGTTTAAAGGATGGTTTGGATCATCCCATCCAAATCTTACTAACCCAGTTGGACCTTGGGTATTAGTATATGTTTCATCAACATCTTCTACCTATCAACAAACACAAGCATTATTTAACGTTTGGCAACAATTGGATAAATCATAAATGTATCAATTTCAAAGAAATATAATCAAATATGGCTTAAAAAATAAAAATATAAATTGTATGAACATATATACATCAATTGGATAATGGAACATTATTTTATAGACTACCTTTTTATACAATAATTTAAATAAAACACAATTTTGACAATATAGTTTATAAAACATCAGTCCACACTCATTGATTATTCTTTGGTTTTATGCCCTTAACAACATCCTTAGGGAGACCTTGTTCTTCCCTTTTCTTTCACGTAGGAGTGCGTTTTAAGAAGGGGCAATCAATCAATAACTCATCCCTAATGGTAAGGTCCATAATATCCTCAACTATTATCAATCCATCAACCTCTCTTTCCATATCTCCATCTGTATCATTTATAACCTCAACAAATTGACAATTCGGTCTTACAATAGGGTCGCTTCCCTTACTACTATTTATAAATCCTGCAATATTTTTGTGTGTGTGTATGCACATCCATATATATACATAAGATGACTTCTATTCATTTCTTTTCCACTTTCCAATTGGAGATGATGTATACATATTCAAATTTAGACCATATGCTAACATGCTAGGCTTATATTTTGCCATCCTTCTCCATTCACCACTATAATATGATGGACCATAATATGGCATTAATCTCCTAGTGGTTTGTTCTGAATTGTTTCTATGTTTAGATCCCACATGTGCATTTTGGACAATAAAGAGGCCTAGATTTGCTCCATGAATATTGGAGGGTCGTATCATGTAGTTGTATCCCCAAAATTGAAACATCTCATACACTCTAGGTAGTTGTTGATCACTAGGCCAAGCACAATATAGTCGATGATCAAATGTCTCTTTGTAAATTGATCTCAAACTCAGAGGCAAGTCATCATCTCCATCACATTCATTCTCATAGGGTATGTAGTCCACCTTCCTCTTGTCTTTAAGAAAATTATGCAGCTTTAAACTGATTCTTGTTCTGTTACTTGTTTTCATCAATTCCTCATCTTCTGAGCTGGTATATTGGCACATATTTTTGCTAGATGTATCATCTAATAAATGATCATTGACCTCTAGGCTGGAAGTCGGTGATCTAGGAAACTTTAAACCAAGAACTTTATCATGTAAGTATCCATTAAGAAAAAAATTAGTTATTTAAATAATATAAAACAATGTTTAAATGAAGTATACATGTTATTTATATCAAATTGGAAATTTCCTTAACCACAATTCCTATTGGATTTTAATCAGTTGTAGGAGGCATACTACCGACTGGAATCTCATCATATATGTAATGTCTTTATACAATTGTTCATTTGAATTGTTTCTTTCCACGGCATACAGAACATCCACAAACAATAATTTTCTCAAAGTACTCATCCCATGTACTACAGTCTTGACCAACGTCTTGTTTAGTGCAATCATTTGATGTGTCTGTAGGATCCATTGTCATATCATCTTCCACCCATTGTCCTCTACATGATTTAATAGTTTTAGGTCCATGTGCACGTACATATCTTGTTCTTTTGCTAGTTGAACGCTTAGGCTCTGCATTTGCTCCAATCTCCATCTAAAATAATTAACAACATGCATTAATTTACGTCAAGATTGGATAATACATTATAAATTGTAATAATATCGTGAAAAATGATGGACGTATCACAAAATTCCATCAGATCATTTTTTTCCTAAGTTAAGTCAAAATTTGAGTACCTAATGTCCCGCTTCATCCATTGTGTCCTCATTTGATATGACACGATCTATTGCCATGGCCTCGTCTGGCCCCTATAATACACAACATAGTAAATAATGTTTAGTACACCAATTATATCATTTCAACGAATATGCTATCCAACACAAAACCTCACTTTAGTCATATATTTGACATATTGATATCATGTTTTGGCCATCCTAATTTTCAAACTTTTCCCTTGATCATAGAATCACATTTAATCACCATTCCTATGCATTTTGAACCAATAAGTTTGACCTGAGAGGCCTCATGGACAAAAAAATGACTTTATCTCCTCTATGTTGTAGCATTTGTGAATTCATAAACATATTCCTCCTTTGGTTGAGGTTGCTTTCTCTTCTTACCTCTATTGTATCTACAAATTCCATTGTCATATCTATTTCCACCCACTTTCCTCTCTGTAATTTAGTAGTTCTACACCGTCCACGTCCTCTCTCCATGGCCTCCTCTAGATCTTGTAATACACAACAATGACAATAGTCACATAAAAGTTATGCACCAAGAGAATATTGTTGATATTATCTTGTTAATACACTCGCTTTTCATTAAGATGCACTATGAAAAACAAAATAGGACATTGCAACATTTTTCTCTTCACAAAAATTTTACACGCGGAATCTTGACAACTAGAGCTCAAATCTTATGATTACAAGATGACTACAAATTTACATCAAAAAGACATTTATTTACAAGCTGACTACAAATAAAACCTATTACTAATAATTTTAGCTGAACATCCCTTCCATGGTCCCTTGTTATCCTAGATGAAAGAAAACCTATTACTAATAATTTTAGTTAGTTCTCTACCTTACATTTCTTCCACAAATTCATTAAAACCGTAGATATTTTCTCTTTGAAAACTAGAGATTGGATTCCTTATTCTTGATTGAAACCTACTTTACATTGGATAGTGTGAGAATATTTATCTTAGATAAGATCCAAAACTTTAGTTCTTAATTTTTTATTTTTCATGATTGGTGTTTATCCTCCATAGAGGTCGTGGTGAAAGTAGTTGGCTTGGTTATGTAGAAATCCCCTCATCAAATAAAAGTCAACAAATATTTACAAATGGCTCAACCCATATAAGACTTATAAATTTACTACAACTTTAATGAAAGATTGATACATCGCATTACCTACTTTATGCTGTAATAGAAATAGATGGATACACTTGAAAGAAATGATACATGTGACTCAACTCAATGAATTAAAGGATATAAGTTTTTTATTTGCAAATGAGTGTTCAAGAAAAATTTGGTTTAGTGGGCAATGTTGAAAAGTACAAGGCAAAATTAGTTGTGAAAGGATATTTCTAGCTTGAGCTCGGATAGACTTTGGTGAGTTTTTTTTCCCAGTCACTAAGTTGAAATCTATTATGTTATTGTTATCTATTGCTTTAGAGATAGAGCAAATGGATGTGATGTGAGGCCTACATTTTTCATTCCCATACATTTGACTATTTACTTTATTGTAACTAATACATTTAGACTTGTGGGACTGTTGATCCCGAATTTCCAGACTATTAGACTTTATGATGCATGTGGATTTTTATGCTTAGTATGTTTATGATGTGTTAGACATGGATATTGCTTTACTTATGATGTTATGGGAAAACTAATTGGGTGATGTTAGATAGATGCTTTATATTAAGGGAAAACTAATTGGGTGATATTAGATAGAAATTGGTTTTTTGATTTAATATTGGGAATGGATGTTTGAAATGCAAATTTTGGATCTAATTGTAATGTGACTTCCTTTATGCTTAAGTGAACTTGTGATATTTTATGCGAGTGCATGTTTTTTTTTAATTTGCTTCAGCTATATATATATATATATATATATATGTGGAATTAACTTTGCAATTGAGTGTGCAGGTATTTCTAACAAGCCACAGAAATTGGAGATCAGTCCACACACGATGTTGTTATCCCTTGTGAAGCCAATCTAGTTCCACGAGGAACCAAGATCAACTCTGTGTATGATGAAATTCTGTAATGTTGATTTGCATGTTGTTAATCGGGCTAAGTCTACCCCTCTTTTAATTTGAATTATAATTGGTGTTGTAAGAATTTTGTCTTTGAATTTTATTTTATTTTTAAATTTTAAATTTGGAGACCCCTTTTCATGTGCTTTAACTTGACCCTAGGTGCTCAAAATGAGCTAAACTTGACCCTAGGTTGTAACCCTTGGGTCTAGGGACCTTTTTGACTTGGGTAACCCTTGGTAAACCTCCATATGGTCACCTAAACTTCACCCTGAAGTTAAGTGACGAAATTGGAGGCATGGGAGGGAGAAGATGAGTGGTCCCAACACTCAACCCCATCCCTTTCCACTTCTCAAGGTTGGAAATGTCTCCAAGACCCAGCAATTGTGGAGGACTTGACTCTGATTCTCTCTCACAATTTGTGAGGGTACCCTTGGAGTTGTGTGGTCCCTCTTGAGAGGAAAGGAAGGGGACATATGTGTCACCCATTCCCTGTTAAGCTCAACTTTTCTCTCCCACATGTTTGAGAGAGGGCAAGTGGAAGGGGGTGAGGGAGACTCGAGGATGGGTGAGTGAAATGTGTCATCACCCATCCCATGGGTCTTGCTTGTAGTGGGAGGAAGACTGAGGAGGTGACAAGTGTCACCTCCCCATTCCTCTAAGCTCAAGGGTTGAGCTTATTTTAATCCCACTTGGAGAAGGTTATGGGTTGTTGAATTTTTAAGAAATTTGAATTATTTAAATTTTACTTTAGGGAAAAAGATAGAGAGAGTTTTGTGGCTTATATTGGAGGAGGATTTCGAGAAGCTCTACATCAACCTTCTTCCATAATTGGGCTTTTAAAGGTTGGCTTCAAGGCTAAGGTCTTTCCTTTGTATTTTTTTTGTTACTTGCATGATGATATGTGTGAGATCTATTTTCTTGAGTTTTATTGTTGTTGTGGGGAAAATTTGTAGGGTGTTGTAAGAGCCTCTCCCACTTGGGAGAAGATGCTCAACAAGTGTGGGGTAGGGGAGAAGTGATCCTCCTTGGGGTCATTACCTTGTTTTTGTGGTGTTGTAAGCCTTGAGGGCAATATATAAGATTTTGAACAATATGTGACATGGCTTGAGAGCCAAAATATTGAAACTTTTGGAAATTGTGTTTAAATGTGTTGGCTTGAGGCCATAAGAGGAATTTGTATTGGGATATTCGTAGGAGTGGTACTCTTGAGTTGAGTGTGTCCACTCCCCTACCCCTTTGAACTCACCCTAGTTGAGTTCATGTGTTGTGATTATCCATGGGTGAAAAATTGTGTTTTGGTTGTTTTGAATGCCTTGTTGTGAAGTGGAATGAGTTCCCAAGTGTGTGGGTGACCTCCCTAGCTTGGGGGTGACCCTCTTGCGGGTCTACGATAGGGAGGAGAGCAAGATGTGTGGTTTTCTTTCCCCTTGATGTGATATGCAGGTTTATTGGAGTTCAGTGTGAAGTTGGAGAAACTCCTTGTTCTTGGAGCTAATATTTTATTTTCCTTTACTCTTGAGTGAGAGCTTGACCTATTTAGGAGTTTGCTTCATTGTTAGTTTCAAAGATGAGAACATGGTTCTCTCTTTTATTGTAAAATTATATTTTCTCAAGTAGTGTGTAAGCCATTTTCATTGTATTGAAAGTTATAAATTGTTTATTTAATTCTTATCCTTGAAAAAGGTTGTATGAAGAAAATTTGTTTTATAAGTTAATTCATTTGTATGTAAATTTTAAGCATTTGCCAAACAGAAGAGTTGTGGTTTTTAATTTTGAGACCAAAAAAAAAAAGAAATTTGTATCTTGTTATTATGAAAAGAGAATATTGGTTGTTGTTATGTATTAGAGGCATTTTAAATTACTTAATTATATTGTTCCTCTCTTTAAAAATGTGTAAATATTAATCATGCAATGAATATACTTGTTAGAAAAATGAGTTCTTGTTTTATAAAGATTTGATAAAAAAAAATATAGATATACATCTTTATATATTTGTTTTATAGAGAAAATTTATAAGTGTTTTAGAAAGAGGGTTATATATATATATATATATATATATATATATATATATATATATATATATATATATATATATATATATATATATATATATATATATATATATATATATATGTATGTATGTATATATATGTATATATATATACATATATATATATATATATAAAATGTGTATTTGATAGAATGTATTAATTTACTCTTGGAGATAACTATTTTTTTATTATTTCTAGCAAATAAAATTAGTTGACAGAATAAATATACACTATATATATAACATTAAATAAAACCTAATAAACAAAAAATAGATTATAATAAAAGTTGTTGTGTATTACAAGGGAACTACGTTGCAGTCATAGTTTTGGGAGTAGCAGCATATATAAAAAAAATGATGAAAACGGTGGGGGGTTCGAACCCCCCCCCCACCGCTGTGTTTTTTTAATGTTTGGGTGTGGGGAGTGGGGCGGAGCCCCCACCCCATCGTATGGGACATGGGTGGGAGCTCCGTCCCCCTCCCCACACTCCCCTCTACTTTCAAACCCCGAAGCCTCTGCGAATTTCACACCCCCCGTTACTATCTCTCGCGGCCTCCACTTTAAACTTTGTCGCGGCCTTCTCCCAATCTCTGCCTCTTGTGCAGTCTGCCAGCAATCCTACCATCGCTGCCCCTTGCACCAGTCACCTCTACAGCCTCCTCAACATGTCACCACCGCCTGACCTCTTCCCCACATTCCCTCCATTGTTGGTCTATCACCAAAACAAAAAGAAATTTAGGGTTAGCATTTAACAAAGTAAAAATATAATATATATTTTAAAAGAGCATTTACATATACACTTTAAAATGAATATATATATATATATATATATATATATATATATATATATATATATATATATATATATATATATATATATATAAGCCATCATATGCATTTCATATGTGGCCATCCAACCTGCAAATCAAAACACAAGAAAACAAGAAAATGAGAAAATGAGGAAAAAGAGAAAGAAAGATAAAAGTGAAAACAAAGAGGAGAAAAAGCTTGAGTGTTTTAAAAAAAAAAATAGGGCCAGGGTTTTTGCAATAAAGAAAATAATATTTTAATGTTGGAGGAATTTTAGGGCAAGGGAAAAATTAAATATTCTTTTTAAAATTTAAATTCCCCTCTTGTTATTATTTTGTTCATGGTTTTAAATTGAGAAATTATATAGGGAATTTTGAGATAATTAATTAAATGGTAAAACTTTATTTCTTTTAAAATATTATTTTTATTTGTTAGTGGAAGTTAAATAATAGATTAGATCACTATAGCGAAATTTATTTCATTTAACTAAATTTTATAAAATTTGAATATTGTGAGGTATTTATTTTAAACAAACGGGTTACATCTTAGATTGTGAAATCTAACTCTTCAAGAATGATCTAAACCACACGCTATTAATTAAAATTTAATATTCTCTTTAATCCCTTGGGAAAATTTAATTAACAAAATTAATTTAAACGTTGATTTAAAACCTAGATCAGAAACCTAGTAAACCTATGTAAACGGAGTTAGTAATTCATGTTTCCAAGATCTGATCTACCAAGAAATTAGAAATAATGTAAATAACACAGAGATAACTCTAATTGATTGAGAATGTGAAGGAGAACAAATTGTTCAAACTTTGTTGAAAAACGTATAAAATTGTAGAAAACGTGAAGGAGAACAAATTGATTAGACTTTGTTGAAAAATGTTCATTTAACTTAATTAACTGATTTACAAATGCAACTAGTGAGACGTAAGTAATTTATTGATTAAATTAGTTTTAGTACAATAAACCCTACTCACGTCCGTGAGGCGTTATGCTGCCGAATTTTCCCAAAATCTAGGGTTTAGTTAGATTAGTGAAGTTTAACCCTGTTTGGGATTATAATATTGTTTTTGCCGAGTATTGTCATTTGATTTTGGTATTTTATCATCCTCTCCTACATTTAATTTTTTTACTATTGATTTTGACTTACGTCAAAATCCCTTCATTTACATAGGTTGACTTAGGGTTTCAATCGTTGATCCTAACCCTATTGGTGACGTTAACCATGTCTTGATGACCCCCTAGTTGGCCTTCTTTGCGATTGGTTTGCACACATGAACGCATTAACCCACATTCAACTTTTTTGTTTATGCCTTAAGCGTAATTCCACCAACCACGCTTACGCATGAGAGGGGGTTTCTAGGGAAGTGTGGAAATTTTTTTGATAATTTGTGTCATGACCACATGACAAATGTGGACATGACACGTGTGATGCGTGTTGTGACCGCATGGGAAATGTGGGCATGACATGTGAAAACTATAATCTTGCATGGTGTCTCAGAGGAGGAGATATATATCTCATATCCAGAGCTCTATGTTGAAAAAGGTAATGAGTCATTGGTTTGTAGATTGAATTTTTTTATCGTCTCAAACAATCTCCTAGGATGTAGTACCAATAACTTGATTATTTGTTTTGGGACTTGGATTTCTAATGTCCAAATTAGATCGTTATGTTTACTACAAATAGGATAGTGATCATTTCATTGTTATCACTCTATATGTAGATGATATATTTTTTTTGGTAATAGAAAAGATGTAATTAAGGATTTGAAGTCTCAGCATTTAACATAGTTTAATATGGACTTGGGGATGCTAGACATATCTTAGGTATGGATATCAGAAGAGAGAGTGAACATAAATCTTTGGTTGGGACAAATTAAGTATGTGAACACTGCATTGTAGTACTAAGCAAGGAAGCTAGCAAACCATTGAGTGTTCCTATTTCTATGGGAATAAAGCTTTTAGTTAAGTAGTGCCCTTTAACACTTATAAAGAGGGAGGATATGGCTTGTGTTTCTTATGCTAGTACAGTTCGTAGTTTGATGTATGCTAAGGTCTACACTACACCAAACATTACCCATGCAATGGGAGGATTACGTCATTGATGGCTAATCCTAGAAAAGATCATTAGGCTACAATGAAGAGTCTATAGACATTTACAAGGCACTATAGTGTATTCTATTTGCTACTAGGTTGGTACTCCAGATGACTTGCATCCAACCTATAGAGATTCTATAGGAGACCTACGACCAACCTATAAAGGGTCTACAAGTTGCATATAGTACTCAATAAATATCTAGAGATATGTGTATTTTTATTGGGTATGTGATGTTGATAGTAAAATATCTATCATAGTTATTTTTTAACTTGTTTGGTGGTGCAATCAGTTAGATAATCAAGTAGCAAGTTTTTGTCATTTTGTCTACTACTAAGGCTAAGTATATGGCAACTACTCATGCATGTAAGGAGGTTGTCTTGCTTCAATGATTATGCTCAGATGTGGAGCTAAGTCATCAAGCTATTAGAATTTAGTGTGATAGTCAAAGTTACATTAGTCAATAAAAGAACCTAACCTTTCATGTAAGGACAAAGCATATTGATGTCTAATACCATTTTTCGAGACAAGATAGAGGATGGAAGGGTGATGCTGGAGAAGGTTGATACTTTGGTGAATGTTGTAGATGCATATACAAAGGTAGTGAGCATAGAGAAATTCAGGTGGTGTAGTGAGTCGATGGGCCTTAAGGACCCTAAAAATTAAATGACAATGTTGCAGTTCCCCTTTTTGATCTTGCAAGGTAGTCAACAATTGGAAGAATGTCGGGAAATGTGTCTCAACGCTACATCCTAGTGTTCTATATTCATTAATTATTGGTATATATTTATTTTTTGTCTCACATGGGAAAGAGAGTATCCCACTATGAGGTGGCATTCATAGTTGTGTCAACTATCTTGAGATGTGTGTAAGAAGTTGTAAGAGCATCTAATGTCATTATGATGTGTAAGAGCATCTTATGACATTGTAGGGTGTAGGAGTTCCTTATGATAGATTTTATGATGTGTAAGAGCATGTATGACAGGAGTTACATTGGAATCTTGACCAACATTATAATAGTCTATTATACATGTCATAAAACATCCTTGCATGGATAATGCAAATAAAATGGGTGCCTAAGTTGGTTGTCAACTATGACAAGTTATGACAATATGATAAGGTGTAAGAGAATAATATAAAATAGTCTAGAAGACCAAGATAGAGGGAGGCATTAGAATTTGGGCACCATGCCTATTGCATATTGGTACATGGTTTTCAAAAATCATTTGATGATTTCCTATTTGTTCTTCATCTATTTATTAGTTGCTTGGGTTTGAGTATGTAGCTAGTGTATTTGTAGGTATTGTTATGCTTCCAAAATTACATTAGGATTTAATGTTGTTGATACTCCTATAAGGGCATGTGTCTAGATATTATATTATAACCTTTGTTACTAATAATACAATTGTCTCACATTTTGGAGTGTGGGGTTTTTCTACTAAAAGTGTTTTCCCCACTATATAATCTTGTTATGGTGAATGCTTCTTTTTTGTGCATTCTTTCATGAAATGTTTTAGATCAAACTTCATGTACACAATAATGGGAATAATACACAAAACTACTATACAAATAGAGAAAACTTGGTGACTAGAACCACCATTCTCACTACATACAAGATGATCATAAAAAAAGGAGATTAATCTATGTGAGGTACCATAGGAGCAACTGTTGGAGAACGTGGAGTGAACAAAATGAAAAAATTACCAATTTAGGTATGGCTCCCTTATCATTTTCCTTTCTTTTTACTTCATATGATAGTTACCAACATATGGGGGTGTGTATGGTCAATTAAGCTAATAGTTGCCTCTCAAATTAACAAACACATGAATATTTTTAAATAAGAAATATTATTTTGAGAGGCATATTGGGGTTTTTTCAAGAATTTTCAAGTGGAGATGTAGGATAGAGATTGCATATCCTCACAAATAGTTCAAAAGTATAAATTAGGTGCACTTTGTGCAACCTTTGGTACCCTAAAGAGATTACATTTAGGGCTGAAAGTCAGCACTAAAGTCAGCGTTAACTACACCGACTAATGAATCAAAAATAAAAAATAAAAATTCTTGCCTGCATTAAAACATACCACACAACAAAAAACACAAAACAATATAAAGTTAATTCATACCTGACAGTATTGTTGCGATGGGTCTATACTCTTAGACGACATAATAACATTCAGAGGAGAAAAGAGTGCAAACCATACTCTTGCGGCTCAGGTAATCTAAGCGTAGTTGGGTGCAGAGAGCGTAAGACATCATAGAGTTAGTATCTTTATCATTAAATGAAAATGTAAAGGTTCAAGTTGCAATTTGTTTTGGCTCCAATATGCTTGAGGTTCTTATTTGATCTCTAATTAACAAGGTAATCTGAAAGCTTGTCTATGATTCTATGTACTGTTCTGCAGAGATATTAGTTTTAGCTTGTCTCTTCTTAATATCAGTTTGCTTATTTTGAATCGACATTACAAAGAGGCTGTTACATATATATATATATATATATATATATATATATATATATATATATATATATATATATATATATATATATATACATACATACATACATATATATATACATATACATACATACATACATATATATATATACATATATATATATACATATATATATATATACATACATATATATATATATATATACATATATATATACATATATATATACATATACATATACATATACATATACATATACATATATATATATATATACATATATATATATATATATATGTCAAAGATGAGTGGCCCAGTCCACAGGGGCACAAATGGTGGCCTCTATTCCTAACGGGAACACAATTAAACTAAGCAAGGGCATGGAGCCAGCAAGTCCACTAGACTGGCAAGGGTTTGAACCCTGGTGGCTGCCCTAATAGCACCACTACTTAACTGCCCAGTAGAAATGATAATTTTTTTACTTTAATCCCTTTATTTTTGGCATTGGTATAGAAAAATTGGATGAAAACTTTCATACCTGGTAATGTGTACTTCGTTTGCCTCCACAGACTGGACAAAAATAATTTGCCCTAGGTCACCTCAAAATGTCAAGCAATAGATGGAAGGGAGCAAAGGGAGTAGACTCTAGCCACAATGAGGTAATTCATTGTCAATTTATTGATTTGTAAATATTTCCATTGTTTCTTTGATTTTTAGTTTCTATTTTTTATTTCTAAATTTAAAAGAAGAAATTTATTTTATATATATATATAGGGACATGAGACTGACAAAGATAAAGAGGCATTGGCTTCCATATTGGGGGTAGAGGTAGTGAACAAATTGGATGGTATGGACTTGACAATGCTTGCTAGATACATAGAAAAATGATCTAGCAAAGCCCTTGAAACATTGCAACCAAATCAACCGTATCAAAGGGAATCAATTGATTCCCCAACTAGTCCTAGATCGAGAAAAAAATCCAGGAGGAAATCAATAATAGTAAACTCTAAGAATGTGGAACATGGAGTAGAGACTTCCAATGTCCCAACCACTCCTAGGACACAGACTTCTTCCACCACACCATGTTTTGCATCTTGCATTGGTAGCTATGATACCAAGATATAATACGATGTGGTTTTAGGGGAAGTCCAAATGATAGATGCTGGAAAATGTTTGTGAATAGGTTGAAGGAATCATTCCTTCAATAGTTCAAAGACCATCTACATTTGCCATTCTCAAAGATACCCATGCACCTGCAAAAAGTAGTTATCCATGACACAGAGACTGAATTTGGCACAGGTTGGTCTATAAAGAAGATAAAGCTACGAATGTCTCAAAACTACAAGAGATTTCAGTGCAACCAAACAAAGAAGATAAAAAACTCCCTCCCAAGCTAAGGCTTAAAAAAAGGCCAATTGATGTAAGTGTGAAAGTATAGAAAGAGCTTGTAAAAGCATAAGAGAAGTTTGATGCACGGAGGAAGTCTGGTGAGGAGAGTACGTAGGTATTTGAATTTTCTCATAAGATTATATCAAATTTATTTTAACAATTTTTAACTTTTATTTGTGCATAGTTAAATTGAATTAGTATATGTTTCAGGACAAGGCCTCCAAGGCTAGGCTTGACAAACTTCGTGCCACACATCACAGTGGCCAGAAAGGTTTACAGGCCTTGATATGTACATTTGTAAGTATATTTAATATGTTAAATGATATATTTTTATTTCCTAGGAAAAAGTAAACGATTGCATATTAATTAGTTTAACTAGTCCATGTGCCATGTTTTTACAAGAGGAGAAATATGGCTGACATCTAATGCAATTTGAAAAGGAAATGTTACAAAGCAAAAAGTGGACCGATTTTGTAATCTGGATGGAGAACGAGGTATCAAAGTAGACTTTCAATAACTTAGTTGGATATTGTTGTGTTAATATGTCAATTTGTATTTCTTGTGTTGAGTTGTTTATTGATGCCTAGGATGAGTTCTAAAGTGTTTCTCTATTGGTCCTAGATCCCACTCAATTGTCCCATTATTTAATGTTGAGGAAAAAAATATTGTTTGCCTTAAAGGGCAGTAGGTGACATTCATGCCTTATTTTCATCGCATCTTTTAATTAATGACCATGATATTTTAATATCTCTTAAGTATCCTCATTTAAGTTATGAGTTGTATCATTTGAGTAACTTAGTCCCATGTTGATTTGATTTATCTTCTTTTCTCTCAAACATGGTATCTCAAGGAGTGCTTCCTTGTGATGCAGAGCAAGGGTGGTTTCAAGATTTCAACATCTCACAACAAGATTTGGTGTTTTCTTTCTCATAACCTTTAGTGGATGCAAAATAGGTTTCAACCTCAACCCCTAATGGGCCATTTATGCTTCAACAGGTAAATCAACATAAGGAGGACTCTCAATGGAATGAAGATGGCAGACAATAAGTGTTAGGAATGCACAAGGTCTTCAACCCCTTAGTTTCCAAACTTCATGCCAATGGCTCAGACATGTCTTATGATGTCTATCAACACCATTCCAAGGAATTCCAACCACTATTTAAGAGTTCTACTTCAAACCCTAACTCCTATGTACTTCTATGCCAAATACATGAGGTTAAATGGACTAGGGCATCACCAAATTTGGACATAACACCATCCCCTACTCATGCAACATTGTGAACATGAAATACATGCTACCTACATCCATTCCACCGAGTTGGAGGCCTTTTCACCAGTGAAATGGAGAGAAATGCATTATTTTCAGTCAAAGCACACCCTTGTAAGGCTTTCAAACCACTTTCAGTAAATCTTCCCTAACTCACTTCAAACTTAATGAAATCAAATGAAATCAATTGCAAAGAATAAGGATTCAAGGCACCATTAATTCCAATTGATGTTTGACTACTTCTAGGTTGTACAATATAGTTTAGCAGCAAATTAGGCTTCCAAAACGTAGAAACATGGCACCTTGTTATTCAAAATTCAAATTTTTACTTCTAACTCTTGTTCCAATGTACACAAGTGCTTTTAATACATTACCAAGAATAACCAATCATTTTCCCACCAAAAACCAAAGCCTAAACATTTAACTTCCTCAAAAATGCAAAAATGCAAAAGTTGCTTTGACAACTTTTTGTAACTTTTACAAATTTCACCAAATTGACTCCAAAATGACCCAACTGACACACAAAGACATAAAACATTGTCTTAAAGACCTTATTACAAAAAAATGACTTCACCACACCAAAATACTAACACTTTACAATTTTTACATTAAGACCCAGGTGCCCTGTACCACCTTGGTATCTCAAGGAGTGCTTCCTTGAATTCATGTTGCCATTCTACTAAGTGATCCACATGCATCTTTGCCATCCTTCCTCACAATACTGCCATTATTTTAACATGTAAGAATGTTTTGATGCATCTTGGTAGGCATCCTATAGTTCTAACACATCCTTGTAGAACTCCTTTTGCACCAAGGTCAAGTCATCTTGGATTTCTAATGCATATTCCATGAAATCACCTATGTCATACCTTGCAACTCCTTGTAGTATTCCACTTGATGTTTCAAGTGCTCAATTTCCTTCTTATGCCCTTCCATTTCTCATGTCATTTTAAGGATGTTTTATTCATTTGCTTATATTGTGGTGACTCTAGTCATAGCCCTAGCCACTAGATCCATATCATCTACATCCATTACCATTTCTTCCATGGCTTCATTAAATCTCAAGAGTATAATATGACATGCAACTTCTTGATCAACAACATTTCAGGTACATGCTTGGGAAAAGTATGGGGTGCCTTTGCGGTGCCATAGATTTTCCTATATGTTAACAACTCATATAGGGAGTAATCTTTTAGGTTCTCTAAGATTCTGATCATGTCTTCAGACAACCTAGGGAACCTTTTCTCAAATAATAGCTCATGCAAGGGAGCAAAGAATCGGTCACAAATGTGCTCATATTTGGATGAATATTTGTGCTCCCATCGGTCTTAGAAATAAATATGGACAAAACGACATGGGATGCTCCATGTCCAATTCATCCCCAAAGAATTTATTAGCTGCACAAATAATATAACACAAGTAAGAGGTTGTATAGAATTTTGGCTTTGTGCCCACTGGAGGAGACTCGACTCTCATTATTTCATTGCACAAAGTGAGTGACAAAACAACTACCTAGTTTAAAATTGGCCCTTCTTTAAGAAACATATGTAGCAATGAGACTTAGGATTCTTGAAAATGAGAAGCATCTGTCTCCCCATACAACCTATTAACTAGGTGCACTATGTTTTTTACTGAACCCTTGAGGTTGATGGAAGGGTACCATTTAGTGTTCCTAGAAGTTAATTGTCTAACTCCTCCTCTTGAGGTTTAGGCTATGTTTCAAGGTTGAAAACTAGGAACTTTTGTTGTAACATCCACTTCTAGGACCCATGGGTGATGTGGCACAGGGCCTTGAACCAACACATAGGTCTGATAGAGAGAGTTTTTGGTGTAAAAGTCCAACCTAAGTCCTATAGAGAGAGGGGGTGGCGCTAGACTCCAAGCACCAAAAAAACATAAAAATAGTGCTCTCATGCATGAACATGTGTGCCCAAATGCTAGATCAACCCCACACCTGTGGAAGATGAAGGGCCACTCCACATAGAAAAGTAATAAAGTATCTTGTGTGGGTCAAGTAGACCAAATAATCCATGCATGAACCAGTAAACAACCTCCATGATGCCTCAACATGTGTGCAAGGGTGCTATGTCATCTCTATCACGCCTCAACATATGTGCCAATGCCAAATCAAGTCCCATGTGTGGTGATGAGAAGGTCAATTTATGTCAAAAAGTGATGAACGAACATGTGTGAGACAATGGAGACCAAGTGCTCCATGACAGGCTCCAGAATGCCATGACATGCTCCAGAATGTTACAAACTGTAACCTGCACTGAATTGGCAACTCTTGTCACTAGCTCCAGTCGAATCCGGAAGAGTATCCACCATCCCCATGCTGAGCCTCGATCCATTGAAAAGGGGAGGCCCAAATACAACACAGAATCCATCAAAGCGTGTAGTCTGAAGGCACATTTACTCACCATCACCGCCAGTGCTGGAGGGGGGAAACAACATCCCATGTAGAAGTGAGGGACATTAAAAATTGGAGTTAGATGGATTGGCGGGCCAGGTGCCCGCGTACTTTGGCTTGATGCCATGCTACGTGCCAACTATCTCAGGATTGTGGTCACCGGTTGCCATGAGGAGGGGAGGGTCAATTTTTGGCACAATTTGTTGACGAACAACCGCATCCGAGGATAATAGTCCTATATTGTGGTGAATGCTTGGGTGAATTAACACCTCAAAAGACATTGTTTAAGACTTTAAACTCAGACCAACACCTACAGCTAACTAAAATCAGAAAACATAGATGACATGTGAAATGTTTGACAATAGTCCTCACTCAGAAATGTGGTATTAAAAGGGGTGGAAAGATTAAGATCAGTGGGAGTGGTATTAAACAATAGTAAAAGTTTGTTTCTATAGTAATTTAATAAGTATAACTGAGTATAACTAATATCCCTTGCTTCACTATTTCAGGCCAAGCATGAGAGCAGAATCATGGTTCTAAAGGAGAAGCTCTAGAGGATTCAGATGCTTGCTGGTGAAGATGTTGCCTCTTACCTTACAAATGTTAAATTTGGTCATTATGCTTCAGAGGAGATTTCCTGAGATGGGTGGTATCTAGACAATGGTGCCACATGCAATATGATAGGGGAGTGTGATCTATTTCAGCTACCTAGCCCAGTAGCTACTAGATTCTTGGTGAGGTGTGGGATCCACACAGAAGGAGCAGTTGGTAGAAGAGAGGGTTCAGTTGTATTTGAGTTAGAGTCAGGATGGACTCTAGTCGTTCATCATGTTTAATATGTTCCTCGTCTGAGATATAGGAGAAGAAGATATATAGACTAGTTAACTCTCAAAGGATCTTCGAGGCAAACATAATCATATATAGCACAAAATGCAGAGGATTGGCACTTAAGGTTATGTAATAGAATTTACAGTTGATAGTTAAATTGTATAACAAATTTTTTATGATCTTTACTAATGTTTATTAGAATTGTTGCATGTTTAACATCATTGGAATGACATATTAGCTGTAACTTTTTTGAAATTTTATTATGGTATGTGCACTTTGATATGATATAATATGATTATGGTTTCATTTCATATGTTGTAATATTAGATATATAATAGAAAAATAAATTATTGCATGACATAAATAATAACTTTTCCTTTTAAATGTTTTTTTTGTAGAACACAGATCTTCCAGAAGGTCTTGAGATGATCCTCATGATATAGATCTAGAATTTGTTGGTTCTAGTACAGATCACATGGTAGAGGATGATGATGACGTAGATACAGAAGACACCGAGGCTGATGATGACGACGACGACGACGACGACGATGATTATGATGATCATGATGGTGATGATGATGATGAGGTAGTTGCTGGTAGTAGCCAATGACATTCATGATCATATAGACTACATCATGGATCATTGTTGAATCGTTATGATGCCTCTTTTCATGGTTACTATCATATGTATCATTTTCATGACCTGTAGTACCATATTATTGAATTGTATTGTTTTGACTTATATCATTTGGACATGTATCATCTTGACTTGTATCATTTTGAGTTACATAATTTATCATTTTTACTTATATCATTTGTACATGTATCATTTTGACTTATGTCTATTGTTGGACATGTATCATTTTGACATGTTATTGATCTACTGGCATATTTGACTTTCACTTGTTTTAGTTATATATGATGATGATCTTATCAGTATTGACTTATCAATTTATATATATTGAAAGTGGTCGATGATTTTTGGATGGATATTTATTACGTATGATGATTTTAATTTACTAGTCAGGATGGATGTTGTCAAATTCAATTAAATTATAGATATTTGACTCACTTGTTTTAATTATATAGATGATGATCATGTTATGATAATTATCTTGTTATTTTATATATACTAGATATTGTTGTAGATTTTATTTTGATGGAGATTTAATAAGTATAATGATGTTAATTTGTATGGATGTCCATTTCCCTAAAAATTCTTTATAACTGTTATCCTATAAAATATTTCAAATGCTTCAGGGGTCTTCAGGTGGATGGAGCGCAGATCAGTGAGTTAGAGAGTATTCTGTCAAATAGGTTTGTGAGCTTGTCTCACAAAGAGGATAGAATAAGATGGAGCTGCTCAAAAATTGGGGAGTATCAGGTTAAGCTAGGCTATAAGGTGAAAGATGGGGCGGTTAGAAAGCAAGATTGGCCCACTCACCTTTTTTGAAACAAAGACACAAAAATGGAAGCAAAGCTAGATGCAACAAGCGATGTTATATCGAAAACAAATCTGGAAGCAAAACCAGAAGTAAAATTGGAAGCAAAATTGGAAGCAAAACTAGAAGTAAACCTGGAAGCAAAATTGGAAGCAAAACTAGAAGAAAACTTGGAAGCAACACAAGAAGAAAAATCAGAAGCCAAACTAGAAGAAACAAAGGATGTCATAATGGAAGCAAAACTGGAAGCAACAAAGGACGTCATAATGGAAGCAAAACTTGGCGTCAATTAGGAAGCCAAAAAAGAAGCTATTTTCGATGCCATACCAAAAGCAAAATAGGAAGCACGACTGGGAGCAAAACTAGAAGCAAAAATGGGAGTAGATATGGAAGCAAAACTGGAAGCCAAATTGGGTGCTAATTTAGGCACTATTGCCTGACGCTATTCTAGGTGCTAAAGGAGGCGCTATTTCTTGTGCTACTTTTTTGGCACAGAATCTGGAAGCAGAACTGGAAGAAAAAATGGAAGCAAAATTGGAAGCAAAACCGGAAGCAAACTTGGAAGCAAACCCGTAAGAAAACCTAGAAACAACACAAGAAGCAAAACCAAAAGAAAAATCAGAAGCCAAATTGGAAGCAACAAAGGACATCATAATGGAAGCAAAACTGGAAGCAACAAAGGATGTCATAATGGAAGAAAAACTTGGCGTCAATTAGGAAGCCAAAAAAGAAGCTATTTTCAACACCATACTAGAAGCAAAATAGGAAGCACGACTGGGAGCAAAACTAGAAGCAAAAATAAGAGCAGACATGGAAGCCAAATTGGACGCTAATTTAGGTGCTATTTGTGACATTAAATTGGTTGCATCTCCCAGCGCTATTGCTTGCGCTACTTTTCTGGCACAAAAAATGGCGCTGAAGTGAACATGCATTTTGGCACCAAGTTTTTGGCAAAATTGTCCAATTCAAGAACTCAAATGCACTAAATTATGGTGCTATTTTAGGTGCTAATTCCATGTTTTATTGTAGTGAATTGAACTCATTTTGGTCTTTTGGCTTGAGAATTATCATGAGATTCCACTCCCCAGTTATATCTAAAAGAGTGATAGCTAGAGTGCTAATCATTGCATAGAAAGGAAATAGATGGCACCAATCATGAGAAGAGGGAATTAATAAGATAACTTTTACCCTTCACAACCCAATGGTAAAATATTGAAAGAAAGAGTATGTGCCTTTGCATCTCTACCCTCATCAAGCAATATTTACAAGCCAATTACTTAAATTAAGCATTTAGGACTTCTACAATGTTTGATAAGCATACCTTGCTTGGAAACAACTTGCTTGACCATACCATCCAATTATATTTTCATAGCAATTATTTAAAGAATTTTAAAAGAAAAAACTTAAAAAATAAGTAAAAAAAGGGTGCCATATACAAATGTATCATGGAACCCTTTAGTAGTGAATCTGACATCACACACAACTTTTGTAGCAAGTATTGTGCACCTCTACAACCATTGTGCACTTAGATGCACTAACTATTGTGTACTTCTAACTTTTGTAGATGTAATTTCCACAACAACATTGTGCACTTAGATGCACTAACTATTGCACACTTCTACAACATATGCAACTTTTGTAGCAACTATTGTGCACTTATACAACATATGAAATTTCTACAATATTTTAGAACATTGTAGCATCTTCTATAGCGACTACTATGTAACATCCACTATTCAACTAGCATTTGAGTTACAAATTTCTTGGGGCTATAACTTTTCATATGGACTTGAACATGATGCATTTTATGATATTTTATTTTAGGTTTCAACTGCATAGTTTTTAAGTCAAACACATGACCCATCTTTCATGAGTAGTGGTTCTCATAAACCCGTCTCTCATGTGAATGAATGGTCCACTTAGCACTCATTGCATCTAGGTGATGCTTACAGGGGTGAAGCATTGGGACTTCCTATGAGATCACCCATCCTATTACTACTTCGACTCAAGTACACTTAACCATAGAGCTTCCCCCAATATCAAGCCCACTTATCTTGAAAATGGGGTTGTAAGCTAAGTGGGCTTGATCTTGGGGGAAACTCCATGGTTAAGTGTGCTTGAGTAGGAGTAGTAATAGGATGGGTGACCTCCCGGGAAGTCTCGATGCTTCACCCCCATGAGCATCACCTAGATACAATGAGTGCTAAGTGGACCATTCATTCACATGAGATATTGATGAAGGGGGTAAATCACAAAACACACAATAACAGATATTGAACACAGCAAATAGAACTTTCTTTTATTGAACTGGGCAACTCATTACATTACAGAAGCTCAATTACAATCAGAGGATGAATCCTCTACTGGCTGCAACACATTACAGCTTTCCCAACCTCAAGACTCTAGAATCTTCAGCCTTCTGTAACCCCAAATCAGCTAGGGTTTCTGTTTTCCCACCTATTCTTGACTCTACACTGGCCCCCCTTAACTCTACTACTGCCCAGGGTTCCCAAAATAGTCATAAATAGCACTTTTTGGCAGCTTCCAGCTAAATTTCGAATTTTGCAACTCCCTCTAAAAGTAGGTCAACTTCCGGGAAGCATAACTTTTGATCCGGGTGTCCGATTGACGAACCGTTTTAAGCGCCGGAAAGCTTGCGATGTGAACTATCATGCCAGAAATCCATAAACAGATTTCTATCAACTTTTCAGGATGTTATGGAAAGTTTTAGTGCCTCATATCTCGTTCCAGAAATTTTTAGGGGCTTTTTGAAAAATAAAAACTTTAATATCTTTCAGCTCACAAATGATCTTTGCCTGATTCCTTTGCCAAAGGTCTTATATTTCCATTATGTAACTTTCTGGAAGTTTTTGCTTCGTTATGTGCCCAAATGCAAACTTTCTAAAAATAGTAGGTACACTTTCCTAATTAGGCAGGTCGCTATTTTTAGCAGTTTTGAAAAAACTGAAAGTCCTACATTATTATTCTGGATATTATGGAACTAGAAACACTAATTATGGAAAGAAATGAAAACAACTACAATGATTTTGAATTAACTTCTTTTTGGGTGATGCAAGATTGCCCTTACACCACTGGATGCTCCTGCATCAAACACCTAGGGTAATTTGAGAAGTGACCCTGTCACGTCTCATGTGTTTGTGTGAGGAAAACCCAAATGGTCAACCTCTGCCTTAGACAACGAAGAAGAATCTTCAACAGGCCTTCCTTTCCATTTTTCTAGATATTCTCCATATTGCTTGTTCTGAGTACTTCTTCCCACACGGCTATCCAAGATCTCTTCTATCTCCTCCATTGAAGTAGATGCCGGAATACTCCACCATTCTTCTGTTGGTCCATCCTCTGTTCCACCATCATGATATTCTGATAAATTAGCAATGTTGAAAATAGGGGAAATATTGATCCCACTCGGCAGCTCTACCTCATATGCATTTCCTGAATCATGTTTCTGCAAAATTTTGCATGGTCCAAATTTCTTCATTTTCAACTTATTGTATGTTCCAATTGGGAACCTTTCTTTTCTCAAGTGAACCATGATTTCATCTCCTACCTGGAATTCCTTATATCTCCTCTTCTGATCAGCCTTAGCCTTGTACTGAATATTCATTTTATTAATGTGCTTTCTCACCTCTTCATGCAAATTCTTCAGATGTTCTGCAAAGTCTTTAGCTTCAGCACTTGTCTTTTCTCTGTTGTCCAGCTTCCTTAACTTAGAAGCATTTCTTGGGCTATTGCAATATACAATCTAGAATGGTGATTTACCAGTACTCCTATTGATAGAATTATTGTAAGCAAATTCTGCCTGTGGTAAAATCAAATCCCATCCCTTGGGCTTATCTCCTACTAAGCATCGTAGCAAGTTACCCAAACTCTTATTCACCACTTTAGTTTGTCCATCAGTCTGTGGATGGTGTGCAGAACTAAACTTCAAATCTGTCTTCAACTTCTTCCACAATGTCCTCCAGAAATACCCAACAAACTTGGTATCTCGATCTGAAACTATGCTCTTTGGTAGACCATGTAGGCTCACCACTTCCCTGAAAAATAACTCTGCAATATGAATAGCATCATTAGTCTTCTTACAAGGAATAAAATGTGCCATCTTTGAGAATATGTCCACCACCACAATAATAGAATCATGCCCTCTCTATGTCCTTGGTAAACCAAGAACAAAATCCATACTAATATCATCCCATGGCTTCTCTGGTACAGGTAATGGTTGATACAATCCTGTATTTTGACTTGTTCCTTTTGCCATCTGACATACTCTGCAACTCTGCACAAACTTCCTCACATCCTGCTATAATTGTGGCCAATAATAATTTTCACCAACAATAGAAATGGTCTTATCTCGACCAAAGTGTCCAGCCAGTCCTCCACTATGCTTCTCTTTAATCAGGTTCTCTCTCATGGAACTCCTCGGAATGCACAACTGGCTTCCTCTAAACAACATGCCATCTTGGATTATGAAATCCAACCATTTTGTCCTGTCCAAAGTAATAGGCTCCAGACAAGCTTTCCAAGCCTCTGTAAAATCTGGATCTTCAGGATACAAACTTTTGAGCTCATCGAACCCAACAACCTCTATCCTCATTTCTGTCAACAAATTGTGCCTTCTGCTCAAGGCATCTGCAACTCTGTTGGACTTCCCACTCCTGTGCTTCAAAACAAAGGTATAACTCTGCAAAAACTCAACCCATTTTAAGTGCCTTTGGTTCAACTTCCCTTGACTATTAATATACTGCAAAGCCTGATGATCAGTATATAAAACAAACTCTTTTGGCAACAAATAATGTCTCCATTTCTTCAAAGCCTGAACTATTGCATAAAATTCCTGATCATAAACAGAATACTTTTTCTTGGCATCATTAAGCTTCTCACTAAAATAGGCAATGGGCTTACCTTCTTGGCTCAAAACAGCTCCTATACCACTACCACTAGCATCACAATCTACTTGAAATACCTTATTGAAATCTGGAAGTGCCAAAATAGGTTATTCTACAACTTTCTGCTTCACTGTATCAAAGCTCTTGTTAGCTCCTTTAGTCCATCTAAACTCTTTTCTATCCCCTCTCATTGTTTCAGTTAGGGGTGCACAAATGCTATTGTAATTCCTAATAAACTTTCTGTAAAAACTTGCCAAACCACGAAAAGATCTTACCTCCATTACACTCCTTGGTGTAGGCCACTCAATGATAGCCCTTACTTTTTCTAGGTCCATCTTAAGACCTTCCTCTGAGACAACAAATCCCAGGTATACCAACTCCTTCTTTGCAAAACTGCATTTCTTTAGATTAATCAACAACTTCTCCTCCCTCAGCTTCTCTAGAACTCTTCTGATATGCATCAAATGCTCATCCCAAGTCTTACTGAAAATCAAAATATCATCCAAATAAACAATAACAAAACTTCCCAAAAATTATTTTAGTACCTCATTCATGAGCTGCATGAATGTGCTCAGTGCATTGGTTAGCCCAAATGGCATGACTAACCACTCATACAAACCCTCCTTTGTCTTGAAGGCTGTCTTCCATTCATCCCCTTCTCTGATACGGATCTAGTGATACCCACTCTTCAGGTCAATTTTCATGAAGTACTTTGCTCCACTCAAACAGTCCATGATGTCATCCATTCTTAGCAATGGAAATCTATACTTGATCATTATCTTATTGATGGCTCGAGAGTCTATACACATCCTCCATTCTCCATCTTTCTTTGGTGCTAGCACTGCAGGTACTGCACATGGACTTAGGCTCTCCCTTATCAGTCGCTTCCTCAACAACTCCTGAACTTCTCTGTTCAGCTCTTCATTCTCTACAGGAGTCATTCTGTGGGCTGCCTTATTTGGCAAACTAGCTCCTGGTATCAAATCCATTTGATGACTTATCTTCCTTACTGGTGGTAAACCTTCTGGTACATTATCAGAGATAATGTCCTGGAACTCTTCCAACATATTTGAAACTTTTGCTAGTACATCTTCACATTTCTCTTGACTAATCTTAGGAATCAATGCAAAGCAATGACGCTCATGCTTCATACCCTCCAAAAATTTCTTACCATCCACCAAACAAATTCTGGCAGTACTACATACCTTTTCTTCCACCTCCTTCAAGGGCTTCAACTTATAACAAACTCATCCTTTGTTAGGGAATATGTGTTTGCACGGCCATCATGGACAGTGCTCCTATCATACTGCCACGGCCTCCCCAACAGCATATGACATGCATCCATCGGTATGATATCACATAGCACCTCATCATGGTAGTCACCAATCTTAAACTTCACTAAACACTGCTCATTAACCAAAGCTCTATGGTCCTTCTACAACTATGCAATCCGATATGGATGTGGATGCTTTCTTCTTGTCAACTTTAACTTGTCAACCATCTCCTCTGAAACAAGATTATCAGTGCTTCCACTGTCAATAATAATATCACAACACTTACCTTCACATTTGCACCTTGTGCAGAATAAACTCTTCCTCTGATTGGGTTCTTTCTCCTCATTCAGCAAGGTTCTTCTGACAACTAGGGTTTCTCCCCTTTCAGCATCTTCAGAATGCTCAGAATGTGCATCTTCATCTACATGTACAACTCGTGCATTACCTTCAGGTCTTCTATTTGTCCTTCCTTGATGTTGCGGACACTCATATGCTCGATGCCCTTCTTCTCCACATTGGAAATAGGTTCCTCTAAAACCTCCTCTTCCAGGTCCTTGCCCAGGTCTATCTCTTCCTCTTCCTCTTTGATCACCATTGTTCTGGTCACGAGGGCGGTAGGTATTATCACCTCTCTAATTTCGACTAGTACCAACTTCTTCACTTTTCTTTGTATCTTCATTTTGGCCCCCATAGGGTCTTCCACCACTCCTTCCGCCTTGACCCCTTCCCCTTTGCTTATTGTCAAATCTTTTATTCAACTTCTCTTCCACCTTCAAGGAAAACTGGTACACATCTTCTATGGTGGTCATTCTGACCAAGCTCAACTCCTCTTGAATACTTGGCCTCAACCCATTAATGTAACGGGCTACCTTCTCCTTATTGGGCTCTGCATGGCCTATCCTGATAGTGATTTTATAAAACTCTTCTGTATACTCCTTAACAGACTTGTTACCTTGCTTCAGTCCTTGCAGTTTCTTCAGCTACTCCATCTCATAGTCCACAGGAATGAACTGCTTCTTCAGTTTCTCCACCATCCAATCCCATCTAGTAATCTTTGCTTTTCCTCTTCTATTCCTCTCTAATTGGACCTCCTTTCACCAAATATTGGCGTGGCCCTTCAACTTTGTTTTTGCAAACTTAACCCGATCTGGGTCCTCCACATCTTCATACTCAAAATACTCCTCCATGTCATTGATCCAATCAATAAGCTATTCTGGATTCAAATCTCTAGAATATGTAGAAACTTCGATCCTGGGCCTCTTTCTAATCTTCAAAATGACCCTCAACAACCTTACTTCTGCAGCATCTTTGGTAGCTTCTTGTTCTTCCTCAGATAGCTCTTCTTCAACTTCATCTTCACTTTCTTCTCTTGTCCTCGACTCAAACCCTCTTCATAGCTCCTCTTGCAATGCATCGATTTGCCTTTGTAGGGCTCTAAAACCCTCTTCTGTCAAAGCATTCCTCCCAACATGATTTCTTCGTGGAGGCATCTTGGTCTCCACAGCAAACCCACAACCTCAGGTCCTGGTGCAAACTGCCTCACGGTCGGCGATCTGTCTACACACTCAAGAACCCTCACTCTGATACCACTTGATGAAGGGGGTAAATCACAAAACACATAATAACAGATATTGAACACAGCAAATAGAACTTTCTTTTATTGAACTAGGCAACTCATTACATTATAGAAGCTCAATTACAATCAGAGGATGAATCCTCTACTGGCTGCAACACATTACAGCTTTCCCAACCTCAAGACTCTAGAATCTTCAGCCTTCTGTAACCCCAAATCAGCTAGGGTTTCTGTTTTCCCACCTATTCTTGACTCTACACTGGCCCCCCTTAACTCTACTGCCACCCAGGGTTCCCAAAATAGTCATAAATAGCACTTTTTGGCGGCTTCCAGCTAAATTTTGAATTTTGCAACTCCCTACAAAAGTAGGTCAACTTCTGGGAAGCATAACTTTTGATCCGGGTGTCCGATTGATGAACCGTTTTAAGCGCCGGAAAGCTCATGATGTGAACTATCATGCCGGAAATTGGTAAATAGATTTCTATCAACTTTTTGGGATGTTATGGAAAGTTTTAGTGCCTCATATCTCATTCTAGAAATTTTCAGGGGCTTTTCAGAAAACAAAAACTTTAATATCTTTCAGCTCACAAATGATCTTTGCCTGATTCCTTCACCAAAGGTCTTATATCTCCATTATGTAACTTTCTGGAAGTTTTTGCTTCATTACGTGCCCAAATGCAAACTTTCTAAAAATAGGAGGTACACTTTCCTAATTAGGCAGGTCGCTATTTTTAGCAGTTTTGGAAAAACTGAAAGTCCTACATTATTATTCTGGATATTATGGAACCAGAAACACTAATTATGGAAAAAAATGAAAACAACTACAATGATTTTGACTTAACTTCTTTTTGGGTGATGCAAGATTGCCCTTACACCACTGGATGCTCCTGCATCAGATATGGGTTCATGTGAACCACTACTCATGAAATATGGATCATGTGTTTGACTAAAAAACTACACAGTTGAACCCTAAAATAAAATATCATAATTTGACACGATGTAGAAAATACCTCCTACTTATGATGCATTTTTTAAATAATTGCATAACTTTTCAAGAGGAATGTGAATATGTGGGTTTAATTTACAAAATATTTTATTTTTGTAGCAACTATGACTAGCATTTGAGCAACAAACTTTATGGGGCCATAACTTTTTCATATGGTCTTGAAATGTGATGTAATTTTTTTGAAATTGTATAAATTTCAAGAGCCACATGAATATGTAGGTAGAATTTACATAGAAATACATTTCATTTTTTTAGTAACTAGACTTTGGGAACATTGGTAATAATTTTGGCAACAAAATAAAAATGACATATTTATGCACATCAAATCAAAATCACAATGGGGTTTACATTTCATGGTGGTAGGATAAGGTATCTATTAACCTTGCAATTATAAGTCTAAAATTTATATGTCTCCAACACACTTGGAATGGGTACTTAGACACTCAAGAGGTATTGAGGGATAATGTTTTTTTATTATTCTCTTAGGAATCTTGAATATTTTTGTAATGAAATTAATAAGGAGGTTACAATTGGTAGGTTAACAATGGGAGTTATGGTTCCCATTCTTGAATGAAATTTGACTCGCTCTTCTAAATGTTAGAGAGCTATTTTTGTGGGAGTGGAGAATCATCTTATGATGGGTAGCATCCACTTGCATTAGTGGCTTCATGTTGGAGTGCTAGAATTGGAGTGGTGCCTACCAAGTGCTATGAAGTCAAAGATGCCTTCATTAGTGGATCTCTATCTTGGGTGCCATGATCAATGCATTATGGGGGTGTGGATTTTTTCCTTGGACCATGGTTTTGGAGGCCCTTGGTTTTGGTAAACCATGTATGGTTTTTCTCTTCCTTTTCTCTATAAATTGGAGGCATGAGATATTTATTTTATGAGGCTATGTAGGTGAAGTAATATTATGCTACTAGAATGTTGTTGAACTAAGGAGTTGGCTAGATAATCTTATGTAATAGTTTTTATCTAATTGATACAAGCTCAAGGATCTCTTTAGTGGTGGAATTTTTCCTAAAAGGGTTTCTTCATGTAAATTATGGCGTTATGTGTTTTATATGTGCTTTCTAATTTTAATTTGTTGAGATAAGTTCCTACATGCTTCTCCATGCTATTTGAATGGTTAATCACATTCTACTTTAATCAATGTGTCATATTTGTTAACTATTTTCATATGGCATCACTATTGTAGTTTACCTTGTTTCTCAACTTTTGGTATCAAAGATTTGGTTTTGATTAGAAAGTGATGCCTTTCTTCGAAGTGTTGTGTAATTTTTGGTTTCACTAGAAGCTCCTGAATTAGTGGTTTTATAGATTTGTGAGTTCTTGGACTATGGCTAGCACATCTTGTTTAGAGATTGAGAAATCTAATGGATCTAGGTATAGTTGTGGAATTTGAAGATGGAACATCTCTTGGAATAAATGGGTCAATGGAGGGTTGTTAGAAGAAATGAAAGGTTGCAGTCTGTCTAATGAAGATTAGACAAATTTGGACAAGAAGGCATGAGGAATCATTATGTTGTGCCTTGCAAATTCTATCCTCTTGAATATATTAGAAGAGCATGCTACATTTAGTATGTGGAGGAGGATAGGTGATATTTACCAAACAAAGAGTCTTGTTAATAAGTTGTACCTTAAAAGAAAACCTTACTCATTAAAAATTAAGGAAAGGAACTTGAAGTTGCAATGCATATTAATGCTTTTAACTTGATTTTGAGTCAACTAATTTATATTGATGTTAAGCTAGAAGAGGAGAATAAATGTATTTTATTACTTTGTTCTTTGCCTAAATCTTGGGAGAATCTAATCATTGCTCTAATTGATTCTATGACAGATCCAAAATTGAATGTCATTGTTGCTACTTTTCTTAGTGAAGAGATGATAAAATCCATGAATGAGGACTTGAAAGATGTAACTTACATGTTTGGGGAAGGCCTGAGGATAAAATTGATTCAAAATAAATCAAAAGATAGATCCAAATCTAAAGGATGCTCCAAAATCCATAGGGAGAGTAGAGTGAAGTGTTGGAACTACAAAAAACAAAGCCATATAAATCAGCAATGCAAAAAGAAGAAGAATAACTTCAATGATTCCTCCATAAAGAAATGGACTCTAATGATGATGCTAGTGATTGGTGCAGTGGCACCCCTTCAATAGGATAAATATGCACAATAAGGTTTTAATATGGATTAGGCATTTCACGTTACTATGTAGCATTTATATGTCTAAATCAAATGTAACATTTTATGTTAGCAATTCATGTTTGTAAACATCAAATTTTACTTTTTAGACATATTGGGTGATGTGAAGGGTTAAATAATGTGTCTTGTCATTAGGAGTTTTGCTATCTTATGCAAAACAGATGTCATGGGATTAATTAGGGTTTTCTGTTAATGATCATTGGAAAATTCAAAATCCCAAAAATAGAGGTGACAAGGTTAACAAAAACAGGGAGAGATGGTCGACAAAGGGGGTCTTTCATTTGTTTTCCTTTTTTCTGGAACTGATCAAATGTAAGAAGCTGTAACAAAAGAATAGAAATTCTGCAAATTATATTCTGTAAATTTTGAATCCTGTGTGAAATCTTGGTGAACCGAATTGTTCTGTTTATTATCTGTATAGAACCGTTGAATTTTAAATTTTAGTTATTCTGTTACCGTAATGCAGGGTTAAATCCATTCCACTTGTGGATTTATGTGAAATCAGTGGAATAGACTTGTAAAATAGTTTTCCATTTTTGGTTCAGTCTTTTGTTAGCTAAACATGGAAATGTAGAAATTGCAGAATCCATCTCAGAGAAGGACATCGGCAGGAAAATTCAAATATACATTTGAAGTATATACATAAAATGTATATCTGAGGTAGTCTATGAATATATCGCACTTGCTACGAGCCTCATTCTGTGTATGCATAGTGGAAAGTGGTATGTATGAAAAGTCTTGTTTAGTCAAGTTTGTGTTATTCAGTGGATATACATTCCCTGTATATATCGCAACTGTATGAAGGTATTTTCTTTGTGTATACTGCTGTTGTATCTGGGTACCACCTTGTGTATTTCATCAGACAAATTGTACACATAAGAATCCATTTGGGCTAAGCTGGGGATTGTTTGCTGAAATATACAAATTGTGTGTATATGCCCAATGTATGTCCTAAATAGTTTGTGATTATATTATAGTTGTATGTTGTGAAGATGCATTTCAAATGATACAAGGAATGACCGGTGGGAACAGTAATGAAGACCGGCGATAGAGAGTCAAGTAATGTATGTGCAGACATTGGTGTGAGAAGAGTCATCGAGTGGACGAAATTATGTTGAGCTGATAGCATATAGTCTCACCGATGGAGGAAGTCTGAAGATTGAGTGGTCAGCAAGAGTATTGGTATTAGGGGGCAAGTAGAAGGTTTCATCGATAATAGAAGTCTTACCAAAGGCCAAGTCTAGTGTTAAGCCTTTCGGTGTGAGGTTGGGGATTGGGGAACTAGCTTAAAGTTAGACCAACGATTAAAGTCTTACCGACGGCTAAGTTGGTGTTAGGTGTATCAGTATGAGATGTGCATCAGCAGAAGAAGTTGGGAGTCACAGCGAATGACTGGGTCATGCTGAAAGAAGGCACATCAGTGTAAGCATCGTCGGGAAGAAAGAACAGGGGAAGGCCGACAAGGTAAGTCAGGCTGATAAGAAAGGAGAGGATTATTTCAGTGAGAAAAAAGAGATATCTTGCCAATGATAAAGTAAGTGCATATTTGTATGCTTCCACTCAAGACCTCTGCTTCAAATTGGTATTAGAGCGAAGGAGTGTTCTCTGGGAAGAAGAAGAAGACAAGATGTCAAAAGGAGAAGGATTAGAAACGTACCCAACAAAGATGACCAACGTTGAGTTGACAGCCTTAGTAAGAAAGCAGATGGCAGAGAGCAAAGCACATAGAGCTCAGAATCAGGCATTGAAAGAAGAACTAGAGAAGTTGAGGGATAGAGTGGAGAAATGGGAAGAAAACTTTGGTGAACGAGAAGATGGGGATGAAGAGGAGACCCCAAAGTAGGAAGAGATAGAGGTTCCTGCAGACCAGAGACCCTTACTCAATGCCCTCAAGTCCATGGAAAGAAGGACCATGGATATGAAAGTAGACCTACTAGTGTTTGCAAGAAAAATGGAACCTGATTTGGTGATGGAGTGGATAGACTCCTTGAATAATTTCTTTAAGACTGAAGAAATACTAGAACACCAAAGAGTGAAGATGGCTCAGTCCAAAATGAAAGGAGCTGCACTGACTTGGTGGAATTTCATCCAAGATGACAGGGTGAAAGAGGAAAAGAACAAAGTTGCAACATGGAAGAGAATGATGGCTTTAGTGAAGGGAGCCTATGTTCCATTGGATTATAATATCCAATTACATAAGAGGAAACAAAATTTGAAGCAGAAGGAGCTAGATGTCAGTTTGTACACAGAAGAGTTCATGAAACTATGTGTAAAAACAAAGGTAAAGGAAGGTGAGGAAGAAAAGGTAGCAAGATACCTCAATGGATTGAGGTTTAATATCCAAGAAGACATACGTATGCTTAACCCAGAGACAATTCAAAAGTGCTATCAGTTAGCACTCAAAGTGGAAGAAAAATTAAAAAGAAGGCATGAGCAGAACAATAGAGGTAGAGGGAGATAGCAAAGAGGAGGAAGAAGTCCTTTTAGAGGCAGAGGATTTGGATACCAAAGTGAATCCAATCAAGAGAACAACAAAGGAGACAACAATCAGAACCAAGGGGGAAGTTACAATCAAAGAGGAAATTTTAGGGGCAGAAGACCACCATTTAGAGGAAGATCTCAGGGCAGAGGACCTATCAGATGTTACAACTGCAATCAAGAAGGCCATATAGCCAGCAGATGTCCAGCAAAGACAACAAGTTCAATAGGAGAAAAGAGGATCAATCTGATCCAAGAATCTGATTGTCAGAGTGTAGCAAGCTCAAGCACTAATCAAAGTGTGAATGCTCCTAACAGTTATGGATATCCTGAGAGAGGAGAATCTTTGATGATTAGAAGAGCAATGACCACCATGAAGGTGCCCAGCAAAGAACGCCCACAAAGGAAGTTTCTCTTCAGAACTACTTGCAAGGTAGGAGGAAAGGTATGTAAAGTTCTGATTGACTCTGGATCTACTGAAAATTTTGTGTCTTTTGAAATGGTAGAAAAGATTAAGCTTAGAAGAATACCACATCCTTGCCCATACAAGATCTCGTGGCTCCACCAAGGTCAGCAAACAGTTATAGAAGAACAGGCTTGGGTAGAATTTTAGATTGGCCCATACAAGGATAGGTTATTGTTTGACATTGCCAAGATGGATGCTTGCCATCTCCTATTTGGAAGACCATGGCAGTATGACTTGAAAGCATACCATGATGGAGTTAGAAACACCTATTTAATTACCAAGAGTGGTAAGGTGATAGAATTACTACCATTAATGGAGAATGAGGTGGAATTAAAAGGAAAAGAAGTTAAGGTGATGATGGTAGAAGGTAAACAATTCATGAAAGGGATAGTAGAAGAAGGAGCAGTTGCATATGCTCTAATTCCATGCCCAAAAATAACCAAAGAACAGTAGCAACAAGTCAAGGGAGAGAAGAGGCAAAGGTTCATAGATCGAGCTATCCAACAGCTATTGGACAAGTACAAAGGCATTATCTCTGGGGTAAGTGCAAGAAGATGGGGGGCCAAAAAGTGGCCAAAATAATTTCAAAAAAATTTAAGTCATAACGCGAGCGCGTTATAACGCGCTCGCATTATGACCTAATATAAATTAAAAAAATAGCAATCAAATTTCATTTCATTCTGATTTTCTCCTCTGCCCGCGGCTTCCAAACCCTCAAAAACGCGCTCGCATTCTGCAAAACGCCAATCAACATAAAAAGCTTATCGATTCGTCGCCAAAATGCTGCCGCGACGTCGAGCACGCCAAAGGGGTGAGTTATCTTTTTTTTTGTTTGAATTTCTTTCTAAATAGGTAGGCTTTTGTTGATTTTTGATATATATTTCGTTAATTGTCAGGAAATGTTAATGCACCTCCTCCTCCTCCTCCTCCTTCTCCTCCTCAAAATCCACAAAATCCTGAGGAGGAAATACCTATAGAACAACAACCTTCTCCATTCATTCCTCGACATGCCCCTGGAACACAAGATAATATAATGGGGCAAATTGAAAACAACAAAAAGGAAATTGAAGATATAATTGCAGGGTTGAAAGATCCTTCCACTTCAACCTTGCATAGGTCCACGCTTGCCGAATCTCTTGAGTCTATGTTATCAAATGTAAATTCAATTAGCAAGCAAATAACTAGTTGGACCGATAAAAAGAGAGAGTTTAGAGATTACTATGCAGACAAGTTGTCATACCAAGATGTCAAAAAATTACAAATTACAAAATTAGACTTGTGTTCAATTTTCACAAACCCACAAACAAATCAACCTCCACCCATTACATGTAAGAGGTTCCCTATCCATTGGTGCAACAACCAAGTGATAAGGGACAATTTCAAGCAAAGGTGGTGGATGGTTTTTGACCATCCTCCATTCAATAATAATGAGGTCCCGCAATACTTTTTGAGGAAACTCTACTACGAGTTTGTCCTAAATAAAGTGCCAAACTATTTTGATATGCGGGACTTCCAGGGTAGAGGTGGGGGCTCAGCACAGGATAGAGCAGGGGCACGTCTTGACCCACAGCAGGTAGTGAGACGAGTAATCAGTAGACCAGCCCACGAGCATGTTTCTATCCCTTCCATTGTGAAGGAGAGTGTTGAGGTCGATACACTGAGGTCGATTAGTGCCTTGACTCAGAGCATCATAGAGCATGTCAGTCCTGCAACACAAAGTGGGTTGGGAGATAGTGCAAGGAGTAGGGTCCCACCGCATACTTGCCAGGCTTGCGGGTCAGCCTGTGGTTATGACCCCATGGACAGTCAGGACGTAGGTGCACAAGCTACATTTGCAGCTGAGCAGATGGTGATGACAGATACCCTCCTGAGTGAGACTTTCGGCCTTGATACTCAGGTAAATATTAGCAAGTTTATTGAATTTAATTTATTAAATTTCATTTTTGAAATACAAGATTAACTAATTTAAATTGATGATTTTAATGAAATTTCAGGGTCATAGTGTCGATGCAGTTTTTAGTGGTTCTCCACCTACATTTTTCACTAGATCATCTACTATTGAGGTATGTAACTAGTAAACAATTATAAATATTACATGTGAATAGCATCGTTATATGAATGGTATTCTAATTTCTAATTTTGGATGTTGAATAGGTTAATACTGTAGATTTCATGGCAACACCTGCCAACGGTGGTGGACTTCAAAGCTTTACGGATGTAATAAAATAAATAGTTTAATGAATGAATTGTACTTACTAAATTTTTGTATGTGATTTGTGTGTTTTATTGTGTGTACTTCCATGTTTAGATGAACGTGTGTGTATGTTAGGAGCCATGATTTGCATCACTATTATAGTTTTCGTAATTGAATAATGTTGTTTTATTTCCAGATGATGCAGGCTGTGGAGACACCTCCCCATGTTCATAGGGCAATGGAGTAGGGTGTGGCCTCTGCGATTCATAGCTCCATGGCATTGATAGGGGTATGAGGCAGATTAGTAAATTTCAATTTACATTCATTGTTATAGTTGTCTATTTTTGAAAAATCAAAAGATTATTGATTTGAAGTTTAATTTCTATCTGGATGGTTTCTATAGGACATGACATCACCAGGGCCTATTCCTGCTACTGAGGCAAGCGAGGAGACAGATTATATGTTAGCGGTAAGTGATTATTTTGTTAAATATTTCATTTTTTATAACATGTAATTTCTATATATTAATGTCTATACTTTTTATTGTAACAGGGAAAGATGCAGGAAGACCTAAATAGGAGGAGTAGCCCTCGGGTTCGTAGTAGACCACCCACATGCGCGTCTCCATCCCCTAGAAGATCAAAGGTTGGTCATGATTTATTCTCTTCACCAGCCAAAGGGGAATGATTTTTTATTGTGTTCCTTTGTTGTATGCCTATATGGCATTTGTGGACATATATTTTGTATTGTACATAGTTGATATTGTATGCCTATATGGCATTCTTGTAAACCTATATGGCTATTTTGTATATATGTTATACTTATATCGACAGATATTGATGTATGCCTATATGGATATTTGGTTAATACAAATCTTTTTTATTGATGGCATCCATACTTGCATTATAAATCCACGCTTGAATGGATATTTGTAGATGGCTACTTCAAATATTTAAAGTCTGATTGTATTACATAGGATGTTTGCATTTTTTTTGATAGGCTTGATAGGCCATGGATTAAATGATGGTGTTTGATGGAAAAGTATGATACTAAAAGACTCTAGTTCATTCTTAATAGGCTTGTGATTGATAATATCTTTGCATGATTGCACTTGATCTTGGATCATGGGCATGTTGTTAGGATTTTGATTGCATTATGGTGTTTGATGGATAGGCATGGTACTATGTGACTTTTGGAAAGGCTTGGGAGAGGTACACTAATTGAATTTGTGATTTCTAGTTTGAGATTTTTCCTCCACTAGAAGTCCTTGGAGGAAATCTAAAAAGGATATTCTAAAAAAGACAAATTTACCTTCAACAAATTCATCATCTTCTTCTCATTCAAAGTTAGAGAAATAAAAGGGGCAAGCACTTGTTGTAATTGCAAATTCTACATCAAAATGATGGATCCTTGATTTTGGAGCCTCACATCATATGGCTTCATTACAGAGTATGTTTTCTTCATTTGAGACTTGTTTAACACCACATATCTTGATGGGTAATAACACATATATGCATTTTCATGGGTGAGGGTCTATTGACATGACTAAGAGATCCTTCAATGATGTCCTTTTCATACCTTCATTGTCAACTAATCTCTTTTTTATCTATCAAATCACACATAGTGGGACAAGGAAGAGTGTTGAGTTCACAGTAGATGTGCTCATTCAAGATTTGCAAAGTGGAGATATTATTGTTGTAGCTGGGGAGGTAAATGATTGATCTAGATTGTACACCTTCTCACATTTTTCTATTGATGTTCCTTTGGTCGATGTTCACACTCAAGCATCTAGTGTGGACACCTTTGAGGAGATACAGTATAGTCATTTGAATCTTGGTATTCTTTTATCAAATGGGGTTCTAGATACATGTGTTGACATTCCATCTCCTCCATATCCTATTGCTTCTTTAGAGTTTAGTGTTGTTTTGAATGGAGCTTCTAGTGATTCAGTGTAGTAGGACCTTCATCATCTTCTAGATACAGCTACTTGGGATGAGTACTTGATAGACATTGCATGTTTGTTTTGTGAGTCCCATCTTTTATACTTGGAGGATGTCATTGAGGACATCATATCCTCTTTTATGATAGTTCCATCACTATTGTTGTATCATCTTTGTCTTTGGATCATGTTCTACATCCATTTCCCCTAGTTTTTGGATAGTCACATTCTTCAGTTAGGCCTAGGACTCTTGATTGGATTGTGGCATATCTCAGCATCAACATGGCCTAGTAGCCAAAACCCATTTATCATTTCTCATTTCTCCTAAGTTGCACTTATGGGGGGTGATGGTGTAATATTTTATTCACCTTGGATATATTATATATCCTAAGTGTGATATTACACCTATTTAATAAGTTTACTTAGGATAATATGAACTTTTAATTATTCTCACCTAAGTAGATACTAAATGCATGGGTACACTTTGACTTGAGGTACACAAGTGCCACCACTACCTCATCAACTCTTGATTGATGATATTTAGGTGCCACCTATATTCAGTCAAGGCCACTTCTTTCTTAGTAAAGTTGAGTGAATTAATCCATTGATTAGCAGTTCAACTCTTAACTTCTCAGTTAGGTTGAGTTAACTCACCTCTTGATTGACAGTGATTGAGAGTTAACCCATACCTCTTGTGCATGTCATCTCCTTGATTCATGCATCCAAGAGGCCTCTATATATGTATGTTTCTGATTGTAACTTTGCCTCATAATATTGAAAATAGAATAGCAATTATTATGTTCATTTGCTTTTGTGATTAGCTTGTAGGCATTTGGTCTTGGGTAGGTTTGTTGATCATAAAAAATCGTAATGATTATTACATCTTTAATTCATTGTAGTCTTAGCATATAAAAGGGATTGTAATTCCATGGCAAGTGTGGTGCTAAACAAAAATTTTTAATTTATGTAGTCTTAGCATTTAGGAGTTCTAATTTTACAGCATGGTAATTTTTCAATTGATATCTCTATCCTTAGCATATTGAAGGAAATTTAAATTTTCAACAAGTGTGGTGGTATTTTATAGTTTTTACAAATATTGTTATTTTCCCTTTACACCTAGAATCCTCCAACAAGTGTGGCGGTATATTACAATTTTAAGTTTATGTAGTCTTATTATATAGAAAGGCTTATAGTTCAATAGCAAGTTTGGTGGTAAATAACAATTTTAAATATTTGTAGTCTTATCATATAGAAGGGGTTACAATTTTACAATGTGATGGCTATGTGATAAAAAGTGTAGTAGAAGCTACTAGAGAAGTTAATGAGGTTGTTAAAGTTGCTCACAAGGCCTTCGATCATAACCTTGTCCTCCCACACTTTGCTCTATAGTTTCCCATCCTTTTCTTTTTCTACACTAATGGAAAAGATTTAGGGAATTGGCTAGAAGAAGATTGTGTAGGAGAGGGGCTATTTTTAACATGTAAATCTATTAGAGCAATATTTGGAGGACTTGGAACCCCTAGAGACCCTAGACAATGGAAATCTGTTGGAAGTGTGTCATGTAATTGATATTCTGTAATGTATTAAGGCTTTCTACTACTATGTTAATAAAATTAAAATATCCTCCAAAAAATCTTTGTGTTTGTGTTTATGATGACATGATTGTGATTGAGGGATACCCATATAAGTTTCATGGATTAATAATAAATATGAGTGCAAAATATCAATGATACACATTGCATGAACCAATCAATGTTTTTGGTCAGATAATACCCTAGAATTCTCTGTATTGGTGCATGTGATCTTCTACGAGGAGATGTTAGATCATGATGTCATGTTTGGATACCTAATTTTGTAGTTGGAGTTTTGACAGTGGTCTTGTTGGTTCTCTTAGTATTGAGTACATTGGTCATGTGCTTGGGAGCTTCATGATAATGTGGTGTTGCATTTAGAGCTTAACATGGATTGATTGGTTGTAGGTTCTCATACATACTTCGAGACTTGGGTGAGGCTAGAGTTCTCTTGGGATTAGAGACACTTGTTGAGATGGTTACCCTTTAGAGGTTTTAGCAGGAAGACCAATGAGACTTTCACTTGGATATGGGCGTGAGTTAATTATGGACCTAGAGAAGATTCTTATTGGAGAGAGTCGTTGTGGCTTGGTGTATCTTCGAGGAGCATTCTCATTCCCCACTCTTGGTCTACTCGGCAGACTATCATCTAAGAGGTATTTCCCATCCTTTTGATGAATTTTTTTAATGCTTTATCTTCTCATGGTTATGGATCTTGAGCTATGGTTATTGGTTCTAGAGGGTTCATTCGAGGGGTGTCACTAAACATGCTTTTTCTCAGGCGCTAAACTGGAGTTGTCTAGATGCACAAGTGCGCCTCCCTCAATGAAGTTCATTTTGTTAACTTAATTCATCCTAGTGACTCAAGGGGTTGTTATATTCTTTAGGCGCAATCTTTCATAGACTAAAATATTCACTCCATGTTAAGGCACTCAAAGGAGGCTCTGGAGATGGAAAATGCTGCCTTAACTCACTTATGTAAATTTTGGACTTTTAGGCAATTGCAAGATGTCTTGGAGGGCTCAATTCTTCAAGGCACCCATTTTGTTCACTACTTGTAGCATCACTTGTTCAAGGCGCATGTTTAGGATTCTCTGGTGCGATGTGTGATTTGGTCACAACAAGCGCCTAGAGTGAATAGGCTTTCATCTTGACTTAATACACTGCCTCCTTCTAACGATTTTTGGGGCAGCAGAAAACCTTTCACCATGGGCAAATGTCTCAGAGATATAAAAAATTGAGAGAGGTTATTGTAGAGGCACTCTACGTGATCGCGTTGCCTCAGATGGAATGTTTGTAAGTGACACAGTTTTTGAGTAACATCTCATCAAAGATTGCTATCTTTTTGCACTTTGGACTCTTTAGGGATATCATCAGTACAATGTAGCTCAGACTGTTTCGACATGTTTGGGTGAAAAACAGGACCATGCCTAGCGTAAATGTAAATTTTGGACTTTTAGGCAATTACAAGATGTCTTGGAGGGCTCAATTCTTCAAGGCGCCCATTTTGTTCACCACTTGTAGCATCACTTGTTCAAGGCGCATGTTTGGGATTCTCTGGCACGATGTGTGATTTGGTCACAACAGGCGCCTAGAGTGAATAGGCTTTCATCTTGACTTAATACACTGCCTCCTTCTAACAATTTTTGGGGCAGTAGAAAACCTTTCACCACGGGCAAATGTCTCAGAGATATAAAAAACTGAGAGAGGTTATTGTAGAGGCACTCTACGTGATCGCGTTGCCTCAAACAGAATGTTTGTAAGTGACACAGTTTTCAAGTAACATCTCGTCAAAGATTGCTACCTTTTTGCACTTTGGACTCTTTAGGGATATCGTCGGTACAATGTAGCTCAGACTGTTTCGACATGTTTGGGTGAAAAATAGGACCATGCCTAGCTTAAATGTACCCATTCAGACGCGTTGGAATAGTCAGTTTGGTTGCATCAGGAGCAGGACGAAAGTTACACCCCTTTGCAACTTTACACTGCCTCCTTCTGACAATTTTTGGGGCAGTAGAAAACCTTTCACCACGGGCAAATGCCTCAGAGATATAAAAAACTGAGAGAGGTTATTGTAGAGGCACTCTACATGATCGTGTTGTCTTAGACAGAATATTTCTAAGTGACATGATTTTTGAGTAACATCTCATCAAAGATTGCTACCTTTTTGCACTCTGGACTCTTTACGGATATCGTGGGTACAATGTAGCTCGGACTGTTTCGACATGTTTGGGTGAAAAAAAAGACAATGCCTAGCGTAAATGTACCCATTTGGATGTGTTGGAACAGTCAGTTTGGTTGCATCAGGAGTAGGACGAAAGTTACACCCCTTTGCAACTTTACACTACCTCCTTCTGACAATTTTTTGGGGCAGCAAAAAACCTTTCACCACGGGCAAATGGCTCAGATATATAAAAAACTGAGAGAGGTTATTGTAGAGACACTCTACATGATCGTGTTGCCTCAAACGGAATGTTTCTAAGTGACACAGTTTTTGAGTAACATCTCGTCAAAGATTGCTACCTTTTTGCACTTTGGACTCTTCAGGGATATCGTCGGTACAATGTAGCTCAGACTGTTTCGACATGTTTGGGTGAAAAAAGGACAATGCCTAGTGTAAATGTTCCCATCTGGATGCGTTGGAATAGTCAGTTTGGTTGCATCAGAAGTAGGACGAAAGTTACACCCCTTTGCAACTTTACACTGCCTCCTTCTGACGATTTTTGGGGCAGCAGAAAACCTTTCACCACGGGCAAATGCCTCAGAGATATAAAAAACTGAGAGAGGTTATTGTAGAGGCACTCTACGTGATCATGTTGCCTTAGACAGAATATTTCTAAGTGACATGGTTTTTGAGTAACATCTCGTCAAAGATTGCTACCTTTTTGCACTCTGGACTCTTTATGGATATCATGGGTACAATGTAGCTTGGACTGTTTCGACATGTTTGGGTGAAAAAAAGGATAATGCCTAGCATAAATGTACCCATCTGGATGCCTTGGAATAGTCAATTTGGTTGCATCAGGAGCAGGACGAAAGTTACACCCCTTTGCAACTTTACACTACCTCTTTCTGACGATTTTTGGGGTAGCAGAAAACCTTTCACCACGGGCAAATGCCTCAGAGATATAAAAAACTGAGAGAGGTTATTGTAGAGGCACTCTTCATGATTGCGTTGCCTTAGACAAAATGTTTCTAAGTGACATGGTTTTCAAGTAACATTTCGTCAAAGATTGCTGCCTTTTTGCACTTTGGACTCTTCAGGGATATCGTCGGTACAATGTAGCTCAGACTGTTTCGACATGTTTGGGTGAAAAAAAGGACAATGCCTAGTGTAAATGTACCCATTCGGATGTGTTGGAACAGTCAGTTTGGTTGCATCAGGAGCAGGACGAAAGTTACACCCCTTTGCAACTTTACACTACCTCCTTCTGACGATTTTTGGGGCAGCAGAAAACCTTTCACCACGGGCAAATGCCTCAAAGATATAAAAAACTGAGAGAGGTTATTGTAGAGGCACTCTACATGATTGTGTTGCCTTAGACAGAATGTTTCTAAGTGACACAGTTTTTGAGTAACATCTCGTCAAAGATTGCTACCTTTTTGCACTCTGGACTCTTTAGGGATATCGTGGGTATAATATAGCTCGAACTGTTTCGACATGTTTGGGTGAAAAAAAGGATAATGCCTAGCATAAATGTACCCATCTAGACGCGTTGGAACAGTCAATTTGGTTGCATCAGGAGCAGGATGAAAGTTACACCCCTTTGCAACTTTACACTGCCTCCTTCTGACGATTTTTGGGGCAGCAAAAAACCTTTCACCACGGGCAAATGCCTCAGATATATAAAAAATTGAGAGAGGTTATTATAGAGGCACTCTACGTGATCACGTTACCTTAGACAGGATGTTTCTAAGTGACATGGTTTTCGAGTAACATTTTGTCAAAGATTGCTACCTTTTTGCACTTTGGACTCTTCAGGGATATCGTCGATACAATGTAGCTCAGACTGTTTTGACATGTTTGGGTGAAAAAAAAGACAATGCCTAGCGTAAATGTACCCATTCAAATGCGTTGGAATAGTCATTTTGGTTGCATCAGGAGCAGGACGAAAGTTACACCCCTTTACAACTTTACACTGCCTCCTTCTGATGATTTTTGGGGCAGCAGAAAACCTTTCACCACGAGCAAATGCCTCAAAGATATAAAAAACTGAGAGAGGTTATTGTAGAGGCACTCTACATGATCGTGTTGCCTTAGACAGAATGTTTCTAAGTGACACGATTTTTGAGTAACATCTTGTCAAATATTGCTACCTTTTTACACTCTGGATTCTTTAGGGATATCGTGGGTACAATGTAGCTCGGACTGTTTCGACATGTTTGGGTGAAAAAAAGGACAATGCCTAGCGTAAATGTACCCATCTGGATGTGTTGGAATAGTCAGTTCAGTTGCATCAGGAGCAGGACGAAAGTTACACCCCTTTACAACTTTACATTGCCTCCTTTTGACGATTTTTGGGGCAGCAGAAAACCTTTCACCATGGGCAAATGCCTCAGAAATATAAAAAACTGAGAGAGGTTATTGTAGAGACACTCTACCTGATCACGTTGCCTTAGACGAAATGTTTCTAAGTGACACGGTTTTTGAGTAACATCTCATCAAAGATTGCTGCCTTTTTGCACTTTGGACTCTTCAGGGATATCGTCGGTACAATGTAGCTCGGACTGTTTTGACATGTTTGGGTGAAAAAAAGGACCATGCCTAGCGTAAATGTACCCATTCGGACACGTTGGAATAGTCAGTTTGGTTGCATCAGGAGTAGGACGAAAGTTACACCCCTTTGCAACTTTACACTGCCTCCTTCTAACGATTTTTGCGGCAGCAGAAAACCTTTCACCACAGGCAAATGCCTCAGAGATATAAAAAACTGAGAGAGGTTATTGTAGAGGCACTCTACGTGATCACGTTGCCTCAAACAGAATGTTTCTAAGTGACACAATTTTTGAGTAACATCTCGTCAAAGATTGCTGCCTTTTTGCACTTTGGACTCTTCAGGGATATCGTCAGTACAATGTAGCTCAGACTGTTTCGACATGTTTGGGTAAAAAATTGGACCATGCCTAGTGTAAATGTACCGATTTGGATGCGTTGGAATAGTCAGTTTGGTTGCATCAGGAGCAGGACGAAAGTTACACCCCTTTGCAACTTTACACTGCCTCCTTCTGACGATTTTTGGGGCAGCAGAAAACCTTTCACCACAAGTAAATGCCTCAGAGATATAAAAAACTAAGAGAGGTTATTGTAGAGGCACTTTACATGATTGTGTTTCCTTAGATGGAATGTTTCTAAGTGACACAGTTTTCGAGTAACATCTCATCAAAGATTGCTGCCTTTTTGCACTTTGGACTCTTTAGGGATATTGTCGGTACAATGTAGCTCAGACTGTTTCGACATGTTTGGGTGAAAAACAGGACCATGCCTAGCGTAAATGTACCCATCCAGACATGTTGGAATAGTCAGTTTGGTCACATCACGAGCAGGATACTAAAAATGCAAAAGTTGCTTTTTGCAACTTGACAACATTGACACTTTTTTGCAACATGACTCAAAGACTCAAACTGACCCCAAATGACTCAAAGTGACTTAAAATCACCTTGATTTTGGTGCCCAATGTACATTATAGAGGTGGAGGCACTCCCTATCATTCAAACATCTTAGATGAGTGCATAGGAAAGGAAAAAGCTCTAAGTTTCATCATCATGAGCGCCTAATATCAAGAGACTTTAATGGCTCAAACCTTAGCATGGAGTCCTAAGACGCATTTCATGTCTCCTTTCATCCAGTTTGGTGCCCTTATGTAGATTTTTCAACTTGATTTGGTGCCCTATATGTGAAGGAAGATCTAAAGGCATGAAAGTGGATGTCATATTGCAAGAGTTTGGATCATCAAAATTGAAAGAAATAAGTCTATTAAGCTTGGGCGCCCTTGGTCTTCTTTTCATTCATTATGAGCGCCTTGGGAGAATGGTATATAGGTCATCATCATGATTGGGTGCCCTGGATCCAGAGTGTTGGAGAGATCATCAAATGGTGTCTAGAGGAAGTAGGGTGAGTTATGAGTTTGGTTGCATTAGGAGCAGGACACCAAAAATGCATAACATGATGATGTAAAAATGTGTACATATGTGTAAAAATGCAGGAGGAAACAAAAAAAGACAAACCTTACAAATTAATGTGCATACTTACAACTCAATGTAACATAACTTTACAAAATCAATGTGAATACTTACAAATTAATCCAATGAACCATCCGGGTTTGCTCTACTCTTTATTGTGTCAAGTATTGCTTTATGGTTAGACTCACGCACTTTCCACAATATTTTGTTCAAAGGTCTACCCCGATACTTTATCAAATGAACATTGGATGCCACGACAAGGTTCGAGTAATGAAGAATCTTCCGATGCATGTCAAAGTCCTGAAATAGCCAAATATTAACACTCTTATGTGGGTACCTTCTAAGCCATGTTCCAGTAATAACCACTGATCCTGTAGGGTATTCAATGTTTTCTCCATCTGTAATAGGGGCCTCCAATTTCTTTTTGGCCTCAACACAACGACATAAGTAATAATCTATTCCCTCTTCATTATCTTCATCTGCAATAACTGCATATACGTGCCCTACATTGATATGTGTAGCAAATTAGATGAAATTAGTCAACATTACAAAAACACTACAAAGTAAGATGACATTACCTGGTTGAACTAGATGAAATTAGATGCATATACATGCCCTATATTACCTGGTTGAACTAAATCTGATATGTGGTCAAAGTCAACTGATGATTCAATCTGTGTTAGTTCCAGTGTCGTCAGGGGTCGATACGTGTCAAGTGGGCTAAGATAACTTAACTGCCATTCGTCAACCCACTCCTTTGACTCGCACTCATCCCAGACTTGAATTGTACAGGAAGAACAAAGCATGACATCTTTCATGTATGGATACTCCATGAACCTGTAATTGAGCTTCTGAAAGAGTGCATCTCATTTGATCCTGTCAGTGTACAACAATCCTCATATGGTGCAATGTTAGTATCATCTATCAACCAAAAAAATCTATGAACTAAAGACTTACCTTCATTACTTAGACCCATGGAAGCATTACACCACTTGACAATCGATTTTGCATCTGTCAACTTTGCATTGTCTTTATACTTTAACTCTTCTCATGCTATGGCTCTTTTGATACATGCTCCTGCACCATCATGCTCCCCCTTTCCATGCCCGACCTCATAAAAGTTTCACATATGTTGAATACCTGTAAAATTATGCCTCCTACTCAGCCAATAGAAATTTCACGAGTTCTTGAATTGTGACGCATAGTTATTCGACCATATGATATGCTGACTGAACGATATGCCCCTTCTAGCCAAATCATTGTAGAACACCTGAAAGCATCCTTGCACGAACTCCGTAGAATGCATGCGATCATCACTAATATAGAAATTATACTCCCTTATGATCTTTCTATCATCCTCTGTACTATCATTCGCATGAATGAATGTGATGTGCACAAATATAGAAACCTATGTGGAGTTGTAATATTGTGATTACACCTCACGTTGTGGCTATAAACTGTAGTTCTCTGCAAAGTCGACGACTGAAACAATGCTACCAACCAGAAATGTGTCCTTGCATAACTTGAATTGCAAGTCCAACCATCGAGCTCTATGGGCATGTCTTGCATACTCATACACTATGCTGTCACGAAATATAGGCATAAACTGATACACTGGAATCTTTTCAATAACTAATTCACACCTCTTTGCTTCTTTACCATCTTTTGTATTGTATGCCACTATTTTATACTTGCCAAACTCTACTAGTTCATTTCCAACCGCATGTGTTATTTCCATATGTTCACATATTGGCAAATGTTGCAAGCCACCGCAACGATGACATGTGTCATCCAAGCATAATTTCTTGTAGAATATTTGACCTTCCTCTCTTTCACATAAAATTCTTGATATGAAGTCTCTTGAAGATGTTGGTGGGGCACATATGGCACAACCCTGCAAATCATTGTTAGTATGCATATCTAAACATATAGACCTATAAGCATCAAAATGGTTAGAAAATTCAATATGTAATCTACAACCACAAGTAGTGCGTGTGTGATTTATCTTAACATAGAAAGGTTTTAGCAATTCAAAATATCTTTGACAAATTTTAATTTGAGGATACTTCTCTAGAAATTTACCATAAAACTGTGTTTGAGTCTCATCCAAAAAATGCTTTGGATGTGGCTCGCGGTTCTGACTACCGATTCTCCTTCTTACCACATCCCTTTGATTTGAAGATACCCTTGTGTAATTCTTCCAAAAGTCTTCAATTAGTGATCTCAATGCTTCAACAATTGGTTTATCTTTTCATGGTAGTCTCCCTAAGAATGCCCATAATTCATTGGCATTAGTGTCCTCAATTCTTTGGTGTCTTCCAATGGCTCTTGATAAAGTTTTCCTATTAATTCTCAATTCCTGACTTGTCTTTCTAATGAGATGAGCTTTCCTCGTTTGACTACTTACTATAGTCGATGTAATCACACGCTGTGTTGCATTACTATTTTTTGTGCGTGAGGTGTTACCCACACTCTTATACGCACTCATTAGATTCTTGACAATAGATTTTTCACTTGAAGCCTCTAATATTCTCAACCCAAGAATCTTCATGATAGACCTATACTTTATACTTCGCATCATTTCAATGAATAGTTGACATCTTACAGTCTCATTTAACTTTTCAAAGAACAATCTCCAAATCTTATTAGCATATCTTCTACAAGTGCGTTTTGGAATCTTACCTTCCATTGGCTGCAAAATATTATCATCAATATCAATCAAATACTTTGGCTTTCTATGCAAAATTCTAGGTGGTGTCAAGTTAGGTAAATTTATCTCAACATTAGGAGTTTCATCAATATTTAAATGAGATGGGTTAGATGGCATACCTTTGATCGAAGATGGAATAGATGACATACCTTGAGGTTGAGGTGGGAACGATGGCATACCTCCTTCATCACATGTGAGTGATGATGTACTCTCAACTTGAGATGTGGTAGATGGTGTCCCTACATATTGACTTGCGGTAAAGGACGTGTCTCCAACTATGGTATTCAAATCTCTCATACCATGAAGTTTTTGCATTTGTTCTCTTTGTGCCGCCAATACCATATCTCTTTGTGATGGTTGTGGTTCCTCTTCAATTGGTATGTTTTCATTTATCGTGGCCAATTTCCTCTTCTCACGAAGTTCCCTCATCGCTACTGCTTTCTTTGCATTCTTGGCTTCTATCTCTTCCTGTGTTGGTTTAATTCTTGATCGTTTCCTTGGCATGATGGAGAATTTGTCTGTAGCATGATAAAGAGACCAATATTAGTTCCTAAGAAATGAATACAAGATAATAGTGGGATTGTATTTTTTTTATGTTGTAAGGATTTATTCTTGTATAGTTTGACATCATGGTATGTTAAGGTTTGTTTATTACACATAATTATTAAAGAGCCCAAGTGTAGAAAATATACATGGCATCATGTGAGATTGTAGGCTGCTTTCTTGATTAGGAGTGTGTCTATTTTAAACATGTATGATAAAGCATGATAAAGTAATTCAATCTGAAATAAGGAAAATGTAAAGAACATGCATGTAAAGACTTGACATACCTAAAAAATGAAGATTTGAATGGAGAGAGTACCCAATTATGTAGTGTTTTTACCTTCTTGCATCAAACTCCTCAATAATTTGAGTTTTTCACCACTTGCTTCCTTTTCAATGTTAAATTCCTAAAATTGAATCACAATTAACATTGCAACACTACAAAAATTGAAACTTGAATAGATATATATCAAACTTGGTGTGAAAACTATGTTATTTCCTCCTCAAGTTGGCAAAGCAGAAAAGGTGGTGGAAAGATCATGCAAAGGTGGTACAATGTGTCAAATGTGCATGTGAACTTCCCAATAGCATGAAAGCACTTCTTTTTTGTCGGAGCACGCGTAGAATCAGTAAGAAAATAGAGCATGTGGCCCTGGATCATGGGGGTAACCACTTTTTTACCGTTTCAATAGAAATACAAAATGCGCTCGCGCTATAACGCGCTCACGTTTTGTCCTACTATATATTCATCACATCCTTTGCATTGATCACATCTTTTTCCTGCAAGGGCTTGCCAGATGCTCCACCATATGATAGGCATAACAATGAAGGGGCAAGCACTCATAATCAAGTTCTTGATAGAAAATGCCCTCAACCCTCAACATCAAACCCTAATCCCTCAACCCTTAACTCTGATCCCTCGACCCTCAACCCTCAACGTCAAATCCTAATCCCTCAACCCTTCACTCTAATCCCTCAACCCTAAACCCTATCCCTAAACCCTCAACACTATACCTTAAACCCTATCCCTAAACCCTCAACACTATACCTTAAACCCTAATCCCTTAGCCCTCATCCCTAAACCTTATCTCTAAACCCTAATCCCTCAACCCTCAACCCTAATCTATCATCCCTCAACTCTAATTCCTCATCCCTAAACCCTAAATGCTATCCCTATTCCTACACCCTCAACAGAATTGATACTATACCTTAAACCCTAATCCCTTATCCCTAAACCCTCCAACCCTATCCCTAATCCTTATACCCTCCACACTCTACTTTAACCCTAATTCCTTGACCCTCAACCCTATCCCTAAACCCTTGACCCTCGAACCTCAACCCTCAACCCTCAACGTCAAACCCTAATCCCTCAACCCTTAATTCTGATCCCTTGACCCTCAACACTATACCTTAAACCCTAATCCCTATCCCTCAACCCTTAACCCTTAAAACTTAAACCCTATCCCTACACCCTCAACACTTGACACTATATCTTAAGCCTTAAACCCTCATCCCTAAAGCCTCAACCCTCAATCCTTAAACCTTAAATCCTAAACCCTATCCCTAATCCCTCTACCCTCGACACTCTAACCCTAACCTCGACATTAAATGCTAATCCATCAACCTTAAACCCTAATCCTAAACCCTCAACCCTCAACCCTCAACACTATACCTTAAACCCTAATCCCTCAACCCTCAACCCTAATCCATCATCCCTCAACTCTAATCCCTCATCCCTAAACCCTAAATGCTATCCCTATTCCTAAACCCTCAACAGACTCGATACTATACCTTAAATTCTAATCCCTTATCCCTAAACCCTCCAACCCTATCCCTAATCCTTACACCCTCCACACTCTACTTTAACCCTAATCCCTTGAACCTCAACCCTATCCCTAAACCCTTGACCCTCGAACCTCAACCCTCAACGTCAAACCCGAATCCCTCAACCCTTAACTTTGATCCATCAACCCTCAACACTATACCTTAAACCCTAATCCCTATCCCTCAACCCTTAACCCTTAAAATTTAAACCCTATCCCTACACCCTCAACACTTGACACTATATCTTAAGCCTTAAACCCTCATCCCTAAAGCCTCAACCCTCAATCCTATACCTTAAACCCTAATCCCTCAACCCTCAACCCTAAACCTTATCCCTAAACCCTAATCCCTCAACCCTCAACCCTAATCCATCATCCCTCAACTCTAATCCCTCATCCCTAAACCCTAAATGCTATCCCTATTCCTAAACCCTCAACAGACTCAATACTATACCTTAAACTCTAATCCCTTATCCCTAAACCCTCCAACCCTATCCCTAATCCTTATACCCTCCACACTCTACTTTAACCCTAATTCCTCGACCATCAACCCTATCCCTAAACCCTTGACCCTCGAACCTCAATCCTCAACCCTCAATGTCAAACCCTAATCCCTCAACCCTTAACTTTGATCCCTCGACCCTCAACCCTATCCCTAAACCCTCAACCCTTAACATCAAATTCTAATCCCTCAACCCTTCACTCTAATCCCTCAACCCTAAACCCTATCCCTAAACCCTCAAAACTATACCTTAAACCCTAATCCCTCAACCCTAACCCTAAACCTTGTCCCTAAACCCTAATCCCTCAACCCTCAACCCTAATCTGTCATCCGTCATCCCTCAACTCTAATCCCTCATCCCTAAACCCTAAATGCTATCCCTATTCCTAGACCCTCAACAGGCTCGATACTATACCTTAAACCCTAATCCCTCTACACTCGACACTCTTATTTAACCCTAATCCCTTGACCATTAACCCTATCCCTCAACCTCAACCCTCAACCCTCAACCCTCAACTCTCAACATTAAACCCTAATTCATCAACCCTAAACCCTAATCCCTCAAACCTAAACCCTATCCCTAAACCATCAACCCTCAACACTATACCTTAAACCCTAATCCCTATCCCTCAACCCTTAACCCTTAAAATTTAAACCCTATCTCTACACCCTCAACACTTGACACTATATCTTAAGCCTTAAACCCTCATCCCTAAAGCCTCAACCCTCAATCCTTAAACCTTCAACCCTAAACACTATCCCTAATCCCTCTACCCTCGACACTCTAACCCTAACCTTGACATTAAATGCTAATCCGTCAACCCTAAACCCTAATCCTAAACCCTCAACCCTCGACACTATACCTTAAACCCTAATCCCTCAACCCTCAACCCTAAACATTATCCCTAAACCCTAATCCCTCAACCCTCAACCCTAATCCATCATCCCTCAACTCTAATCCCTCATCCCTAAACCCTAAATGCTATCCCTATTCCTAAACCCTCAACAGACTCGATACTATACCTTACACTCTAATCCCTTATCCCTAAACCCTCCAACCCTATCCCTAATCCTTATACCCTCCACACTCTACTTTAACCCTAATTCCTCGACCCTCAACCCTATCCCTAAACCCTTGACCCTCGAACCTCAACCCTCAACCCTCAACATCAAACCCTAATCCCTCAACCCTTAACTCTAATCCCTCAACCTTCAACCCTATCCCTAAACCCTCAACCCTTAACGTCAAATTCTAACCCCTCAACCCTTCACTCTAATCTCTCAACCCTAAACCCTATCCCTAAACCCTCAACACTATACCTTAAACCCTAATCCCTCAACCCTCAACCCTAATCCATCATCCCTCAACTCTAATCCCTCATCCCTAAACCCTAAATGCTATCCCTATTCCTAAACCCTCAACAGACTTGATACTATACCTTAAACTCTAATCCCTTATCCCTAAACCCTCCAACCCTATCCCTAATCCTTATACCCTCCACACTCTACTTTAACCCTAATTCCTCGACCCTCAACCCTATCCCTAAACCCTTGACCCTCGAACCTCAACCCTCAACCCTCAACGTCAAACCCTAATCCCTCAACCCTTAACTTTGATCCCTCGACCCTCAACCCTATCCCTAAACCCTCAACCCTAAACCCTCAACCCTCAATGTCAAATTCTAATCCCTCAACCCTTCACTCTAATCCCTCAACCCTAACCCTAAACCTTGTCCCTAAACCCTAATCCCTCAACCCTAACCCTAAACCTTGTCCCTAAACCCTAATCCCTCAACCCTCAACCCTAATCTGTCATCCGTCATCCCTCAACTCTAATCCCTCATCCCTAAACCCTAAACGCTATCCCTATTCCTAGACCCTCAATAGGCTCGATACTATACCTTAAACCCTAATCCCTCTACACTCGACACTGTTATTTAACCCTAATCCCTTGACCATTAACCCTATCCCTTAACCTCAACCCTCAACCCTCAACCCTCAACTCTCAATGTTAAACCCTAATTCATCAACCCTAAACCTTAATCCCTCAAACCTAAACCCTATCCCTAAACCATCAACCCTCAACACTATACCTTAAACCCTAATCCCTATCCCTCAACCCTTAACCCTTAAAATTTAAACCCTATCCCTACACCCTCAACACTTGACACTATATCTTAAGCCTTAAACCCTCATCCCTAAAGCCTCAACCCTCAATCCTTAAACCTTTAATCCTAAACCCTATCCCTAATCCCTCTACCCTTGACACTTTAACCCTAACCTCGACATTAAATGCTAATCTGTCAACCCTAAACCCTAATCCTAAACCCTCAACCCTCGACACTATACCTTAAACCCTAATCCCTCAACCCTCAACCCTAAACCTTATCCCTAAACCCTAATCCCTCAACCCTCAACCCTAATCCATCATCCCTCAACTCTAATCCCTCATCCCTAAACCCTAAATGCTATCCCTATTCCTAAACCCTCAACAGACTCGATACTATACCTTAAACTCTAATCCCTTACCCCTGAACCCTCCAACCCTATCCCTAATCCTTATACCCTCCACACTCTACTTTAACCCTAATTCCTCGACCCTCAACCCTATCCCTAAACCCTTGACCCTCGAACCTCAACCCTCAACCCTCAACATCAAACCCTAATCCCTCAACCCTTAACTCTGATCCTTCGACCTTCAACCCTATCCCTAAACCCTCAACCCTCAACGTCAAATTCTAATCCCTCAACCCTTCACTCTAATCCCTCAACCCTAAACCATATCCCTAAACCCTCAACACTATACCTTAAACCCTAATCCCTCAACCCTAACCCTAAACCTTGTCCCTAAACCCTAATCCCTCAACCCTCAACCCTAATCTGTCATCCGCCATCCCTCAACTCTAATCCCTCATTCCTAAACCCTAAACGCTATCCCTATTCCTAGACCCTCAACAGGCTCGATACTATACCTTAAACCCTAATCCCTCTACCCTCGACACTCTTATTTAACCCTAATCCCTTGACCATTAACCCTATCCCTCAACCTCAACCCTCAACCCTCAACACTCAACTCTCAACATTAAACCCTAATTCATCAACCCTAAACCCTAATCCCTCAAACCTAAACCCTATCCCTAAACCATCAACCCTCAACACTATACCTTAAACCCTAATCCCTCAACCCTCAACCCTAAACCTAAACCCTAATCCCTCAACCCTCAACCCTAATCCGTCATCCCTCAACTCTAATCCCTCATCCCTAAATCCTAAATGCTATCCCTATTCCTAAACCCTCAACAGACTCAATACTATACCTTAAACTCTAATCCCTTATCCCTAAACCCTCCAACCCTATCCCTAATCCTTACACCCTCCACACTCTACTTTAACCCTAATCCCTTCAATCTCAACCCTATCCCTAAACCCTTGACCCTCGAACCTCAACCCTCAACCCTCGACGTCAAACCCTAATCCCTCAACCCTTAACTCTGATCCCTCATCTCTCAACCCTAACCCTAAACCCTAAACCCTCAACCCTCAACGTCAAATCCTAATCCCTCAACCCTAAACCCTATCCCTAAACCCTCAACACTATACCTTAAACCCTAATCCCTCAGCCCTTAACCCTAAACCTTATCCCTAAACCCTAATCCCTCAACCCTCAACCCTAATCCATCATCCCTCAACTCTAATCCCTCATCCCTAAACCCTAAATGCTATCCCTATTCCTACACCCTCAATAGAATCGATACTATACCTTAAACCCTAATCCCTTATCCCTAAACCCTCCAACCCTATCCCTAATCCTTATACCCTCCACACTCTACTTTAACCCTAATTCCTCGACCCTCAACCCTATCCCTAAACCCTTGACCCTAGAACCTCAACCCTCAACCCTCAACATCAAACCCTAATCCCTCAACCCTTAACTCTGATCCCTCGACCCTCAACACTATACCTTAAACCCTAATCCCTATCCCTCAACCCTTAACCCTTAAAACTTAAACCCTATCCCTACACCCTCAACACTTGACACTATGTCTTAAGCCTTAAACCCTCATCCCTAAAGCCTCAACCCTCAATCCTTAAACCTTCAACCCTAAACCCTATCCCTAATCCCTCTACCCTCGACACTCTAACCCTAACCTTGACATTAAATGCTAATCCATCAACCTTAAACCCTGATCCTAAACCCTCAACCCTCAACCCTCAACACTATACTTTAAACCCTAATCCCTCAACCCTCAACCCTAAACCTTATCCCTAAACCCTAATCCCTCAACCCTCAACCCCAATCCATCATCCCTCAACTCTAATCCCTCATCCCTAAACCCCAAATGCTATCCCTATTCCTAAACCCTCAACAGACTCGATACTATACCTTAAACCCTAATCCCTTATCCCTAAACCCTCCAACCCTATCCCTAAACCCTTGACCCTTGAACCTCAACCCTCAACCCTCAATGTTAAACCCTAATCCCTCAACCCTTAACTCTGATCCCTCGACCCTCAACCCTATCCCTAAACCTAAACCCTTAACCCTAATCTGTCATCCCTCATCCCTAAACCCTAAATGCTATCCCTATTCCTAGACCCTCAACAGGCTCGATACTATACCTTAAACACTAATCCCTTATCCCTAAACCCTCCAACTCTATCCCTTATCCCTTAACCCTCATGATTAATAGCCTTGAACGTAAAAAAATTTGAGGGGAACATAACGCGAGCGCGTTATAACGCGCTCGCATTATGTCAAACATGACAAACAACAAACTTGCGGGAAAGGAAAAATGCAAGGCAAAACATAACGAGAGTGCGTTATAACGCGCTCACGTTATGTCTTGCTTTGGGAATCCCAAGCCTTGGGCTTGGGATTTGCTTTGGATTTCCAACGCAAAGGCTTGGAGTGCCTTATGAACAGTCACAGACGTGTTTTTCTATATTCTTCAAAATTTCACATAATTTCATTCGTGCTAACCCTCAGATTTGCACATGTTTCAAGGTTGAACAAATCAAACACATGGGTAATGTTAGGCTTTCTCTTAGCTATTTGACAATGTGATTTTTTTCACATTTTAACAATGTTAAGCCTTTCATCTTTAATTTCTTTTGTTTGTGTGTCCGTTTTTAAGCAAAAACCACTATTTGGTCTTTTTTTCATTGTAAAATAACTATTCATTCAAATTTCAAAAAATTATATATTTAGAAACTAGACTCCATTCTACAAATATTAAAAAAATAAAAAAATGATTTTCAATTAGTTTTCAAAATTTATAGGGGTAGCACGGCCAAAATTCTATTTTTTAGGATGTGTCCACTTTGAAAATTAGTAAAAAATCAAATATTCATCAAAAAATTATCAGAATAATCGGGCATAAACTACATGCTATTAGCTAATTTCTCACCAAAGCGATTTTAAAAATACCAAAAAAAAGTTGACCTTTGAGGGAGCCACAAAACATGCTATGTTATGTTTTTTTGACAGAAACAACACCAATTTCTGTGTTTCCCTCTTTTGAACCCCTTAATCTATGCCATTTTCAAAACAAAATAGTAGTTTAGAAAGTAGACTCGGAGCACTACGAACATTGTTTTGGTTGCATCTCTAAATTTTGAGTGTAACTATACTCAATTTCTCATCCAAGGCCAGTATTTCCTGATTTTAGAAAAAAGTGGCCACTTAAGACCCTTTTTTGGCCCCCCATCTTCCTGCACTTACCCTCTGATGGAATGCCAAGTTCCCTACCACCTATTAGGGACATTAGTCATTGTATAGATCTGATCCTAGGATCTACACTTCCAAACAAAGCAGCATATAAGCTCACTCCAGATTAGAATACAGAGGTAGCAAAGCAAATTGAAGAGTTGTTGGAGACATTCCTAATTGGCAAGAGTCTAAGTCCATGTGCAGTACCGGCTATACTAGCACCAAAGAAGGAAGGCACTTGGAGACTTTGCACTGATTCAAGGGTGATCAACAAGATAACCATCAGGTATAGGTTTCCTATCCCTAGGATAGAAGATTTACTTGATTGTTTAGGAGGTGCTAAATATTTCTCAAAAATAGATTTAAAGAGTGGCTATCATCAGATTAGGATTAGACCTGGTGATGAGTGGAAAACTGCATTTAAGACTAATGAGGGGTTATATGAGTGGAAGGTCATGCCTTTTGGTTTGTCCAACGCCCCTAGTACCTTTATGAGGTTGATGAATGAGGTCTTGAGGGAATTCATGGGAAATTTTGTCATAGTATATCTAGATGACATCCTAATTTTCAGTAATATGAGGGAAGAGCACCTCATCCATATAGACCTGGTTCTCAAAAGGTTATATGAAGAGTAGCTAATGATCAATTTAGCAAAGTGTATGTTTATGCAGGAAGAGATCATCTACTTGGGATTTGTTATCTCACATAACAAACTAAAAATGGATCAAGAGAAGGTAAGTGCCATATTGTCTTGGCCAACACCCAAAACCTTGAATGATGTTAGAATTTTCCATGGGTTAGCAACCTTTTATAGGAAATTTATAAAGGGATTTAGTCATATTTGTGCACCCATGCTTAACACTATAAAGGGAGGACAAAAGTGCAAGTTTACATGGACAAAGGAGGCAGATAATTCCTTTGAAACATTGAAGAAGAAGGTGGCAGAGCAGCTAGTTCTTGCATTTCCTAACTTCAGCAAAAATTTTCAAGTAGAATGTGATGCAAGTCATATTGCAATTGGAGCAGTACTCAGCCAAGAAGGTTGGCCTATTGCATTCTTTAGTGAGAAATTAAATGATGCCAAGAAGAGATACTCATCCTATGATTTGGAGATGTATGCTCTAGTCCAGTCACTTAAGAAATGGAGGCATTACTTGATGCCCAAAGAATTCATAGTGTTCACAGACAATCAGGCTCTCAGTTTTATAAACAGTCAAGAAAAGTTGAACCATAGGCATATGAAGTGGGTGGAAACTTTGCAAGCTTTCACTTTCACACTCAAGCACAAGAAAGGGGTTAAGAACAAAGTGGCAGATGCTTTGAGTAGGAGTGTTCTGACCATCAATCAGATCTAACTGAAGAGTGTTGGGATTGACTCATTGAAGACAATGTATAACGATGATGAAGACTTTGGAGAGATCTACAAGGTATGTACTTCTTTTGGTGACAAGTATCATGCCGAGTTCTTTGAATTAATGATCCAAGATGGATTACTTTTCAAAGGTGGACAACTATGTATTCCAAGATGTTCTATGAGACTGAATATTATTCAGAAGAAACATTGTGGGGCCATGGCAGGACATTTTGGTCTCGATAAAACTCTTGATCTTATGAAGAGGCATTACTATTGGCCTAAGCTGCAGTCAGATGTGAGAAGATTTGTGGAAGCATGTGTAATATGTCAGAAAGCCAAAGGAAGATCCACAAATGTAGGTTTGTATCAGCCATTACCCATTCCTTCTAGGCCATAGGAGAGCATAAGCATGGATTTTATACTAGGTTTACCTAGGACAAGGAAAGGATATGATAGTGTTTTTGTGGTAGTCGACAGATTTACTAAAATGGCACATTTCTTGCCATGCAAAACCACTTGTGATGCTTCGTATGTTGCAGACCCATTTTTCAAGGAAATAGTGAGGATCCATGGATTGCCATTGAGCATAGTCTCAGACAGAGATGTAAAGTTTATTGGCCACTTCTGGAGGACTCTTTGGAAAAAGATTGGAACCAATTTGTCCTTCTCATCAGCCTATCATCCTCAAACAGATGGGTAGACTGAAGTTATTAATCGTTCATTGGGAAATCTGTTAAGGTGTTTGACAAGGTAGCATGGAAAAAAGTGGGATAATATCCTACCCCAAGCAGAATTCTCCTATAATGACACCATCAATAGGAGTACAGGAAAGTCACCTTTTTAGATAGTCTATGGCATCCATCCAAGGGGTGTTCTAGAACTGAGAGATCTGCATATAGGTGAGCCTATTAGTACAGATGTAAAAGATTTTTCTTTAGCCATCAAAGAAGTACATGATCAAGTGAAGAACCAACTTCAACAAACTACATTGCAATACAAAACTTATGCTGACAAAAAGAAAAGAGATTTACAGTTTGCGGCTGGAGATTTGGTGTGGGTAAATCTGAAGAAGGAGAGACTCCCCAAAGGTAAGTATACCAAGCTCATGTAGAGGAAGATTGGACCATGCTAGATTTTAAAGAAGTGTGGGCAGAATGCTTATGAGATCCAACTTCCCCCTGATCTTGGATTGTCACCCATTTTCAATGTCTGTGATTTAACTTCATACAAACAGAATACAGATGTAGAACAAGAACCATTGCAGGATGTAGTAGATGCTAATATTCCTAAGCATGATCCACCAAAATTGAAGAAGGTATTACACTCAAGAGTGACAAAGAAGACAAGGGTCAAAGAGTACACGGAGTATTTGGTAGCTTGGCATGGGCAACCTATTTCAGAGGCAGTTTGGATGACTGCAGATCAGATCACAAAACATGGTGCAAACCTTCAAACCCTGATCTCAAGTGGGCTTGAGATCTCTTCTCCTGGGGAGTATGGTGCAGGAGCACCCCTTCAACAGGATAAATATGCACAATAAGGTTTTAATAAGGATTAGGCATTTCATGTTACTATGTAGCATTTATATGTCTAAATCAAATGTAACATTTTATGTTAGCAATTCATGTTTGTAAACATCAAAATTTACTTTTCAGACATATTGGGTGATGTGAAGGGTTAAACAATGTGTCTTGTCATTAGGAGTTTTGTTGTCTTATGCAAAACAGATGTCATGGGATTAATTAGGGTTTTCTGTTAATGATCATTGGAAAATTCAAAATCCCAAAAATAGAGGTGACGGGGTTAACAAAAATGGGGAGAGATGGTCAATAAAGGGGGTCTTTCATTTTTTTTCCTTTTTTCTGGAACTAATCAAATGTAAGAAGCTGGAACGAAAGAATAGAAATTCTACAAATTATATTCTGTAAATTTTGAATCGTGTGTGAAATCTTGGTGAACCAAATTGTTCTATTTATTATCTGTATAGAACCATTGAATTTTAAATTTTAGTTATTTTGTTACCGTAATGCAGGGTTAAATCCATTCCATTGGTGGATTTCTGTGAAATCAATGGAATGGACTTGTAAAATAGTTTTCCATTTTTGGTTCAATCTTTTGTTAGCTAAACATGGAAATGTAGAAATTGCAGAATCCGTCTCAGAGAAGGACATCGGCAGGAAAATTCAAATATACATTTGAAGTATATACATAAAATGTATATCTGAGATAGTCTATGAATATATTGCACCTGCTGCGAGCCTCATTCTGTGTATGCATAGTGGAAAGTGGTATGTATGAAAAGTCTTGTTTAGTCAAGTTTGTGTTATTTGGTGAATATACATTTCCTCTATATATCGCAACTGTATGAAGGTATTTTCTTTGTGTATACTGCTGTTGTATCTGGGTACCACCTTGTGTATGTCGTCAGACAAATTGTACACATAAGAATCCATTTGGGCTAAGCTGGGGATTGTTTGTTGAAATAAACAAATTGTGTGTATATGCCCAATGTATGTCCTAGACAGTTTATGAATATATTACAGTTGTATGTTGTGAAGACGCATTTCAAATGATACAAGGAATGACCGGTGGGAACAGTAATGAAGACTGGCGATAGAGAGTCAAGTAATGTATGTGTAGACATCAGTGTGAGAAGAGTCATCGGGTGGACAAAATTGTGTTGAGCCGATAGCATATAGTCTCACCGATGGAGGAAGTCTGAAGATTGAGTGGTCAGCAAGAGTATTGGTATTGAAGGGTGAGTAGAAGGTTTCATCGATAATAGAAGTCTTGCCGAAGGCCAAGTCTAGCGTTAAGCCTTTTAGCGTGAGGTTGGGGATTGGGCAACTAGCTTAAAGTTAGACCGACAATCAAAGTCTTACCGATGGCTAAGTTGGTGTTAGGTGTATCGGTATGAGATGTGCATCGGCGGAAGAAGTTGGGAGTCACAACAAATGATTGGGTCATGCCGAAAGAAGACACATCGGTGTAAGAAGCATGGTCGGGAAGAAAGAACAGGGGAAGGCCGACAAGGTAAGTCAGGCCGATAAGAAAGGAGAGGATCATTTTAGTGAGAAAACAGAGATATCTTGCCAATGATAAAGTAAGTGCATATTTGTATGCTTCCACTCAAGACCTCTACTTCAGTGATCCATTATTTATTTTTACTAACTTGATTAGTGATGACTCTTAACTTATTGATTCATCTATCTCGTACCACATGACTCTTCAAGAGGAGTGGTTCTTGTCTTATAAAGTATATGATCGTGGTGAGGTGTTCCTTGGTTACAACAATTCAAATTAGATTTTTGGTAAAGGGAAGGTAAAACTATGTTTTAGTGATGAGAGAATGAAAACTCTCATTGATGTTTTGCATATTCGAGATCTTTCAAGAAATTTACTTTCTATGTCTAAAATGAATGATCTTGGAGTGCATGTGATGTTAGATAATAATGGTTGCAGGATGGTGAGAGGGGATTTGGTGCTAGGAAATGGATGTTGGAGTCACACTATTAAAAATTGAAGTTGTTACTTTATGTAACTCTACCAATGTAAATAGCAATTCTAAAAAATTTTGCATGTTTTTCCACTAGAGATTGGGTCAAATTGGTGAAAAGGGTCTTCGGACCATGATTAATAAAAATATGGTTGATAGTTTTTTTATTATTCTACTGATTGTGATTTTTATAACCACCATGTGTTTGACAAACATAATAGAGTTAGTCTTCCTTTTAGAAGCACTAGAGCAAAGAGATGTTTGGAAGTAATTAATTCAATTTTTTTGGGTTTAGTGAAAGTTTACTCTATTGTGAAATCTTGTTATTATGTTATATTTATAGATGATTACTCAATATTTACTTGGATTTATTTTCTAATATATATTTCTAAACTTTTTTCTATGCTTGAAGATAAAGTTATTGATATCTAATAATGGATGTGAATATTATTCTAGGAAATTGGTTATTTATATAGATATGTAGGTATTATGTAGCATAAAACTACCCCTTATACACTAGAACAAAATGAGGTTGCAAAATAGATGAACTACACATTCATGTATAGAGCCATAAGTATGTTGAGTGGTATACTGTTGGATTGGTGTTTTTGAGCCAAGGTTATGAGTATTGCTTGCTATTTGGTAAATATATCTCCTTCTTTGACTATGGTTGATAAGACACCATATGATGTGTGGATATGTAAGAAATCTTGTATTTCACATCTTAGAGTTTTTGGCTATTAGGCTTTTGTGCATGTGCCAAAAGAGAAATGATCTAAGTTAGATCTCAAGGTTGGGATGTGTATATTCATTGAATATGGTGGGCATTTTAAAGTTTATATGCTTTGAAAATTTCTAACCTTGAAATTGTATTATTCTAAGGATGTACTTTGTAAGAAACAAAGTATTTTCTAATCTAGGAGAGCTAAAGAAAAAGAAAGGAAGACAATGCACTTTAAAATAAATATTGAGAAGTGGGAATATGCACATGTCGAAGAACAATAGGTTGGATATGAGGATGGAGAGGAAGAAGAAAATTCAGGTGAGAGTTCTCATGTGAATGAGAATGTAAAGGAATATGTAAAATCTCTTACTCCACCTTTGAGGAGATCCATGAGAAATAAATCCCCATAAACATGTATAACCCACTAGATTTTCATTGTGTATTTGCTTTATCTTATACTAATGATGAACCTAGATCTATCATAGAATCTCTTTCTTTGAAAGAGCTCAAGCCTTGGACGGAGACCATGCAAGAGGAGATGATGGTCTTGGTAAAATGTGACATTGGGATCTTGTGAGTTTGCTTGAGAGAAGGAAGCCCATTGGTTGCAAGTGGGTATTTAAGAGAAAATATGGAGAAAATGGTAAGTTAGAATGATACAAGTCAAGACTAATGGAAAAAAGGTACTCTCAGAAAGAGGGAGTTGGTTTTGGTGAGATAATCTCCCATGTGGCTAAGATAACCTCTATTAGATTCCTACTTTCTGTTGCTATTGCTTATTATTTTGAAGTAGAGAAAATGGATGTCAAGACTACATTTTTGCATGGGGATCTTAAACATAATTTAAATGTGACAAACTAATGATTTTATGGTGAAGGGAAAGAAAATTTTGGTTTGCAAGTTCAAACAATCATTGTATGTTTTGAAGTAGTCTCCATATATGTAATAGTTGAAGTTCAATGCTTTTACATTGAAGTTGGGTTTTGTTAGAATCAAGGAAGACCATTGTGTATATTTTAAAACTATTAATGATTAGTTGCTAATTAATGCTTTGTATGTTGATGACATGTTTATTAGAAACAATAAGGCAATGATTAGAGAGCATAAAACTTCACTTTTTGTTGCATTTGACATGGCAAAATTTATTTCGGGAATATAAATATGTAGGGATCAGGTTTATAGAAAGCTTTGACTTAGTAAAAGTAAGTATTTTGATACTATTTTGCAATGGTTTGCTATGCAAGGCTATAAACTAGTAAGTATTCCTTTACCTATAGGCACTATATTTTATCGGAATAATGTCATAGTCATATGATGAGTATGAGGATATGTATAATGCTCCTTACGCTAATGTTGTTAGTATCTTAATGTATGCAATGGTTTATTCTGGAGTGGATATTGCCCAAGCAATGGGAGTTCTTAGCAAGTTTATGTCTAACTCTAGTAGAAAGTATTAGAATTATTTTAAAATGGCATTTATATATTTGTGAGGAACTTCTAATTTCTATTTATGTTATCATGAGATTAATGGTGTGGGCAATATATTGGACATATAAGGCTTCATTGATTTAGATTGGGTCATTGAATTGGACAATAGGAGTTCCACTATTAGTTATGTGTTTTCTTTATTTGGGGAGTTGTTAGTTGGATGAGTAAAAGGAAACCCATGGTTGGTTTACCTATTATAGAAGCAGAGCACATGGCTGCTATACATGTCTATAAATAGGTGGTTTAGTTATATAGGTGTACCCATGGATTAGTTTTGATTATAGGGTTATGGCAATTAGAGTGTCATTTATTTTTCTAAGAATCCCATGTATCGTGCTTTTACTAAGACATAGATGTATAGTATCACTTTGTTCATAAGATAATTGAGAATAAAAGGTCATGATTTAGGAAGTGCATACTCTTGATAATGTTTTAGATTCCTTTACAAAACCAATGAGTACAAATAAGTTCTATTAGTGTAGGGAGGCCATGGGTTGCCTCATCCTATACTTGATTCATTGTATAATTCCTTTTTATGTCATTACAATTATAATATCAAGTAGGAGAATGATAAGATAAGGTATGTTGTTAACCTCGCAATCTTATGCCTAATGTTTGTATGTGTCTCCAACACTCTTGGAATGGTATTTAGACACCCATGAAGTGTTAAGGGATACTATGTTATTATTATTCTACTAGGAATCTTTATATTTTTCTAATGAGGTTACAACTCAGGTCAATAGTGGGAGTTAAGATTGTCATTATTGAATACAAATTGGCTTTCTCTCTCCTAAGTGCTAGGGAGTTACCTTTGTGAGAGTGGAGAATCATCTTATGACAAGTGGGGTCCACTTGAGTTGGTGGCTTCATATTGGAGCACTAGACTTGGAAATGGTGCCTACTGAGTGTTATGAGGTCAAAGATGCCTTTGCTAGTGGAGTTTTGTCTTGGATGTCATAATCAATGCATTATGTGGGTGTGGATTTTTTCCTTGAATTATGGTTTTGGAAAACCATTTATGGTTTTTTTCTTCCTTTTCTCTATAAATTAGAGGCATGAGATAGTTATTTAATGAGGTTATGCAGGTGAAGTATTGTTATGCTATTGGAATGTTGTTGGGCTAAGGAGTTGGGTGGATTCTATTACATAACAATATTTATTTGATTAATAGAAGCTCAAGGATCTCTTTGGTGGTAGAGTTTTTTTCCATAAGGATTTCTCCATTTAATTTCCAGTGTTACGTTTTATATGTGCTTGCTAATTTTAATTTGTTGATATAAGTTCCTACACATTTCTCCATGTTATTTGACTAGTTAATCACATTCTATTTTAATCAATCTATCAAATTTGCTTACTATTTGCATATGCCTTCACTTTAGTAGTTTACCCTATTTCTCAATATGTGGAGCATTCTAAAGATGCACATAAGGTGTTTGACAATGTGTTTGAATAAAACATAGCCATATAAGATGCTCTACTTCTTATTCATGACACCATATTTTTCTTGAAATATTTCATGAAATAGTTCATATGCTTTATGCATGTTTTAATATTAAGACAACCTTTACAAATTGTGCCTATAAAATAGGCCCTTTCCACTACTTTCACCCCTTTTATTGATTTACCAAACACCCTTTTTAAGAAAAAAAAAAAAAAAACCCAAAAAAACCAGCGCCTCTAATGTTTAAACTAACTTAATGAATGTCATTTAAACTTTTACATAACTTAAAAAAGGCTCAAATGTTTTCATCACAATACCCATTATGGGCATATCTTGCAATCATGATATTCTAAAGGACCATCTTTCTAGTGAAGTGCCTACAAAAAGGTCTAGTTGAAGCCCATTTTTGATAATGTTTTCATCACCTTGTTTTACACTTCTTTAGGGTCCAAAAATGAATGAACAATTCAATGTATATGTGTAGAGTATTTTGTCTTTATGCATGATAATAAAGAAATCAAAGATGGAACTCCTTGTCATCGTGTCTATATTGGCAATCCAAAAACGTCTTTCACTACAAAACATACTTGTGTGATTTAACAAATTTAAATTCACTTCAATAAAAGAGTTGTTTGTTGTTTATGTTGATACAAAATGCACACAAATGGATTACATGTGTCTTCCATTTGTTCAAATGCCTTCATAAATATAAAGATACGAATGGAACAGTTGGAAGCCATGTTCCACTTTAATCACCCAAGCACAACGACTATATATTCTTCTCAAGCAAATTTATAAAGAAAAAGGCCGAAAAAGTTATAAAGGACCCTTGGATTCCAAAGAACATGAATTACTCATATAAATTTACACTATTCCCACATCATAGAATTATGATTAATCAAATCAAGATTCAAGTGACACCTTTAGCAGCAACATAACTGAATTGCCTTAGGGTACCAATTTACAAGTTTGTAGTGAAATGTGAATCCACGTGTGGTAGGGGATATAAAAGAAACTATGGCTATAGTTAGAGCCCATGCCCAGTACAAAGGGCGATCCATAGGTATCATGGATTTGGTTTAATTAATTAAATCTTGTAACCATAATGGTCTCTTTTTCTCTTAGAATTTAGTAGGTTAATAGATCCTTCTAAAAAATTACAACAAAAAATAATGGTTAGAGGTATCTATATTCAAATTGTACACTTTAAAAATGATTAGCATGATTTAATCAAGCTCTGATATTTATCAAGGATTAGGATTTGTAAGAGACTAATCATTAAACATGAAAGATTAATATTTGTGGAAATAAATAACTAGAATATAAATTCTAGAATATTTAGATATCAATACATTACACAAGGAAACTTTATGGTAAAAACCCCCACAAAAGCATCATTCTTAATATTTGAGAAAACTTTACAATGTTTGTCAACTAGACTCAAGAGATTGTAGTTATGCCAAGTTCTCTCACACATATCCAATGATATCTGCAATTCATGTAATACGTTTTGAATGTATTCTTCCCTATTTACGGTAAGCCCCAAATAGATTGGTAGATATCTTTCTCAGCCTTTCATATAGGCATTGGTGAATTTTCACCAAATAACTAATTTAAGATTATTTAACTTAATTAATAAATTAACTAACATTTATAAAGCAACACTCTATAAATTATCCCTAACTTAATATGACTAATGTCATATTTTATATTATAAGGCTAAACTTTGTAATTATAATAGAGCATTATTAATGGCATTAGTACCACTTATAAATAATTGTTGTCCCCTATTAAACATTATGCTCTAACATGATTCCTTCCTTATGTTGCTTGAAAATGATGACAATACTAAATAGGATTTCAAATGTCTTGATACTTTCTATTTAGCTTCATGCTCTAACATTCAATAGAATAAGATGTGATACTATAGAAAATCCTTTGCCTAACCTCTTGGTTGGCTCCAATCCTTTGGGTAGAAACCCATTGACCATAGGGAAATTTTTAAATTTATGGGCATTTCCTTTATGTTTCAAGCTTGTCACTCAAAGCTATGGCAATATGTGATTGACATAATCAAGAAGAAGCTCACATATTGGATTACCAAATGACCTTTGCTATTAGGTAAAATCCAGATTTGCTCTAGTATTCTTGCAGCTACCCATGTGAATTACTCTTTTGTTGGTTTCCTTCCAAAGTATTGAATATTGTAGGCTTGAAAAACTTTTGTGGGACTTTTTATGAGCCAATATAGACACAAGAAAGGTTTTCTTTATGTTGCTTGAGACCTCTATTTCTTTCTAAAAGACGTTGGTGGGCTAGGCCTTATCAATGTCAATAGACAAGATATTGCTTATGCACTAAGTGGATTGTTAGAGCTTGTGATGATAATGAAGTCTAGAAAACTTTGTTGTGAAATTGCATTACTTTTGGTTCATCATATGGGTGATTAGCCTAAAATGACCTTGGTTTACATTCCCCTGTAATTTCTCCAGTTCCTATTAAAATCAATGGCATTTTATGGGAAAAAGTATTTGGAAAGCATGAGAAACTATTAAGTCTTGGTTTCTATTGAATGGGGATGGATTTTGTAATGCTTTATCCATGAACCAATATTTTATTTTATGGTCTCCTATCATCACTTTTCAAGATAAGTTGCTCATAACTACTCTTTGGATGTACTCGCTTAAGTCATTTAGAAGGGGAATCAAACATCTATAGGATCTATACTCCAAAACTAATTCTACCTACTTTTCTTGGATTTAGGCCAAATCAAAGTTTAATTTAAGCCATGCTAACTAAGAAATCTTCTAAATAATAATTGAGGTCATTCCTTCTAACCATTTGTACAAAAATTTTGTGCACTCCATTAAGTCTTGTTATGTTGGGTCTCAAAAACCTAAGCCCTCTCTTCTAACACTGCCACCAAGAATGACACAAAGGGAAATAAATATCACCAGTGTGGAGAGTGATATATCAACAAAGAAAGCATGACTTTGGTCCAATGCAGAGGCTAGAGAAATTCCTCTTCTTATTCAGGCTCTGCAAAACCTAGGGGGGTCTTCCCTTGAGGTCCAAGTATATAAAACCAATTTGGAATAGGGCCTTGACTACCACACCCAAATGGAAGCAAGGAACAAGCCAACAAAACATCACTAACAACAGATAACAATCAAGCCTGTAAGTGCACCTAAAGATGAAATTAGTTTTAACCCTTGTATATGAACCCCTTAACATTTCATACACACTTATCAACTTGAATCCACATCATTACAATCCTCAACAAGTTTATCTAACATTGGTTCACATGATATATGCATTTGCAACAATGGACTGCAATAATGGATCAAACTCCTACAAGCACAAATCTTTAAAATTTGTTTGACATCAGCTCTCTTAGGATTCAACAAAAGTAATAATACTAGTTTGTGAATGCGTGCAAAACCTAAACTAATCTTACCCCTACTCCTAAACTACTAGTGAATGATGTTTCATTTAAAGGAATATGACTAATCGAGAGCATCCAAGACTAGTGCCACTTCAATGGATAACAAAGTCCAAGTGACCAATGAGGAAACAACAACATGAAATCAAAGGAATATGAGCTATGCATGAAACATACACCACATATTTTGTCATCAGATAAAAATCATACATATTAATCCATTCCCATGCTACAAGAATCCATATGCAATGTACCATTTCAAGGCTTGCAATGAATTAAAATGATGCAACATTTTTTTAAATCCACATTACAATCATGCTAGCAAGTGTGGCAAGAGGAAAACACACAGTTGCAACTTGGCTTTCCCTGAAAACTTACAAACGAGCATGGAGACATTCTATTACAAAATACACTCACATTACACATCTCATGTGATTTATAACAATGATGCCCCCACTGGATTGAACTAGTGTGGATTCAAACCCTAGAACATTCCCTTGCACCATAGGCATCTAGAAAGATGGATCAATGACCAACCCCTCTTACATATTCCTTTCATGTATATATCAATCTAATGCCCATTGTCGCACTTGGGTGGGAATCACCAACTCCACTGACTTCACTAAATCAACATTGAATACACACCAACCCCATCATCAAACTACATGATATGATTCTCTTCATAGCCACTTCACATTGATGGCACCTCGAGAGAGAACTAGAAGCAATCAGATTCAACCATGCTTATTTATGATGCTCAATGACCTTGTGATACATCATTGCACTGCTAAGTCAGATTGTCGTGCTCATGAGATGCCCTTGTGTCCTCCCCACAAGCCTCAGAGGCTTGTTGATTCATTTGCCCTAGATATTAGCACATCACTTCCCTCATTGCCCTTGAAAGGTCCTTCATAATGTGTAGATTGTCAGATACCTTAGGCTCATGATCAAATGGTTCGGGGCCCTTTGGATGCCTCACAGAGTCTTTACCACCACGTGGAAGCAAGGTGCAATGCCTTGGAGTATTGGGTTCGCCTCGCTAAGGAGTAGCAAGGTTGTGACATGTGGAGTCCTTGGAATGAGACTTAGTGTTTCTTTTGTTTTGACCAGGCATCTCATTTCAAATGAATTCAGGTCCATTGGCCTACTGAGGTGGATGAAACCACCAATGGCACATCATTCTTTGTGTTAGCACTAAGGCTCATTTTGAAACACGTGGTGCCACCATGTGGAAGCACTAGAAGAGTCTCATGAATCTCTTGTTTCATCCTCCCTTCGCTAGGATTTAATATAATTGGGCCTTACCATTCATTGATGCCTTTGCATTGTAGTGGTCCTTGCTGCCATGTAGTAATATGGAACAGTGTTTTGGAGGTCATAGGCCTAGCCTCATTTAGAATGTGTGTGACTGTGCCAAGTGTCCCCTTGTTAGATCCTTCAGCCTCTCCCTCAGATTTTCTTTGTTGAAATGGACCGACCCACCACTAGGCTGAGTCACAAGTGGGAACCAATGGCACAACATCAAAATGGTGTTAGTGCCAAATCCTTGAGGGTAAGTGTAGAGATGCCACCTGTCTCCTTGATGAGTCCCTTAGATTGCCTTCCTTTTGCTTAGTCAAGGCCCACCAAAAGTGACTCATGCCATGTGTCGTAACGGTGCACATAGAAACTAGAGTTAGTCTTGTCACCTTTTAGAAGTGCGTGGGGCTAACATGTGGCAACATGGAAGACGCTGAAACATTGCGCTAAATTGAAGCATGGGAGGGGCCCACTTAGGATGATTCAATTGCTACAAATCACCAATATCACATCAATGAGACTGTCAGAAATGACACATTCAAATAGTGTGTGGTTGCACCATCTATCACATAAAAGGGGCATCAGGTGATGACACATGATAGTGACTCTTCAAAAGAAACATAGTCTTGTAGCTTCTCCTCGCTGTCTTTGATTGATGGGTCTTGCCACAATTTGATGATGCATATGTGTTGGTTAATGGTGCACCACAAAAATACATTAGAACTAACACAATTTAGAGGCTATAAGAAGCTTCCATGTGGAAACCACTGCGCCAAAACTTGACAACCCGTTATTGGTTGAAGAGAAGTCAGGCACAAACATAAAAGGAATTGATGCACGACTCTAAACTTAAAACAAAAATGGAAAATGAAGCCCCATAGACACAAAGGATTCTTTGGAAGATTTTCTGAGTATGCGAGCCCATATTAAAGTTGTCACAGATCGGATATCTTCAATGGGCATGGCATGGGGTTGCAACAAAGGGGTAAAATATAAAGGTTTGGGGCAATTTGGGAGCCAACAAATATGGGTCCCAACATTGGCTTAGGTTGGAGATGTGTGCCAAACTTGGCATAACAAGAACCAACTATCTCTAGGGTAGACCAAAAGGTAAAAAGACAAGGGGAAGAACAAAGGACGTATGTACAAGGAAAAATAGTAGAGGGGGTATATACAACACTTACATCCAATATGTACATGAAGGTACCAAGACACAAAGGATGGTTGTAAACAAAATTTGAACATAATGCAGGGAAAACAGGAGCAGGGGCTACAAAAGGAGATGATGCTACTTGCCTCTATAAAAATGAGTTGAATGAAGGAGATGATCTCTCTCAGATTGAAATTGTGCTCACCACCTAGCTGCAATAGAAGATGGTTTCCACATGCCTGCACCAACCTATAACCAATGCTCATGGAGTAAATGCCAACTCCACCATAAACATCACCACTACAAGGAAGCCATAAATAATAGGTGCTTGACCTATTTCATATCACATCATGCTTTTTCCTAGTAGCAAGGGGTGAGATAATAAAATTTAGGTCAACCAAAAAAGAAGTGGGTGGGAACAAACATCCACCATTAAATGTAAAAGCATATCTGCTGACCTCCAAATGTGAATAAATGCAAAATGATAATGCCTCTCATTCACACGGAAAGGAAAAATGTGCTTGAATGCACTGGTGATCCATAAAAGAAGATGCATCTTCTTGTAAATCAAACTAGAAACATTCCAGCTCTGGCATACCTTCCAACTGAGTTGCAAGATGTTGATCTTCAGTTTGGCATTTGCGTTGCTTCTCAACATCATTTTTATATGCATGCTAGGCCCACATGAATGATTCAAATTCAAGCTCAACACCATCATCACTAGCATTTGATTCAAATTCAAGCTCAACACCATCATCACTAGCATTAGAAACTTGACCTTCAAAGAGTAAAGTTTCATAGTCCACAACATTGTCAACAAACTCTTGGACAATGGGCAGCCAACATACATCACTTTTACTTGTGTTGATACATATCTCAAGATTTAAATCACAAACATGATTTAGGATGCAATTCAAATCATCAACGCAAAATTCAACACCACCATAAGACACTTCAAGTGAAGATTCAAGCTCTTCAAATTGTCCCACTGTTTATTGTTCACTTTGGCAACCTATAGTGTCACAATCACTACTGCAAATTGATTGGTGACACATTTCTTCCTCAACATTCATTCTTGTATTATTTTCTCATGGCCTAGATGAAGCACACTTAGCATGAGAAAGGCAACAAACCTTGCACCATAAAAATAGGCTCTCATATGTGTCCACATGATCACCAACTTCACACTCTTAAAGGGCAAGTTCATCACAATGAAAGTCCATGGATGCACTAGCATTTATATCTGATCAACTATCATCAAGTGCAGCCACATATTTTTCTCTATCATGCAAACAAATACTAGCTACCTCAACAACTTCAACATCATCAAGAGGAATAAAGGAAGGCAACACATAAAATAAGAAACTAGTTTCTTGCTCACCTTCAATTTCACAAATATATGTAAACTTTACATACTTGGCCATATGAGTTGATTCAATTGACTACTCATTCATGCACATGCCTCCCTCTTTGCTCAACAAGCCACATGCCCTCATTATTAGGCTAGAAATTATCATTGGTTTCATCATTTTTCATTTTCACTAGATGAAGTATCCAGTCAAAGGTAGGTGCACATGTTGTCCTCATCATCTACACATCATTGTCAAATGATGCACCACCTTCAACTTCTACCCTTCTAACTACACAATCATCTTCATTTGATGTTGTGCTCATTTGATTAGTTGTATCCACATGATTGTTGTTCATACTGGCATGTTCATTACTAGCAGTACTTACACTTGTAGACTACAACCCTCTATGTAGTCATCTCTTACTTTCTTCATGGAGTCTAGGCATAGATATGCATGTTGCATACTTGCTATTTTGAAATCTTCATGCACAAAACTCAATCCAATTTCATATGCTTCAAAAAACATATCAATACAAGTAGGAGTATTAGGTCTAAAATTGTTTGGAATATTGGAAAGGGCAACATCAAACCTGTGACTGAACTCCATGCTAGACTCTCCCTCTTGTCTTTTGATTTTTTCCAACTCCATGACAAGATCAACATGGTCTAAAACTTTTGCAAATTCATTTTCAAACATAACCACAAGTTCATTCCAAGAGGCAAATGACTACCTTGGAAAACTTTGAATCTGGCTCTCTTTCCTTTCCATGCAAGGACCTAACAAAGAATCTCAACCACATGTCCTTATCCTCAAACTAAAACTCATCCATGAAATCAGAGAAGTCATCAACATGTGTGTCCCCTTCTCAAATATTATACCCATAAAAATTGGCATCTGATGATAGACCTTGGTTGACATTTTCATTGTTTTGTAATCAACCTAGGAAAGGTCTAGCTATTTATAAACATGATCTAATGGAGTAATCGGGAATTGAGCAATCTAATTTTTAGGGGAAACAAGGCAAGCATTGGACTACACCCTAGACTCAAGTAACCTAATACGATTTTCACTTTCTTGTTCTTGATGACATAAGGACTCTATCAACTGATTTCATTTTTCAATTTCATACTACAGCCTAACTGATTCATGTTGATTTTGCATGGGTGCATATAGGTTTTGGCTTGCATAAAATGTAGAGCCATGACTAGAACATACATTGCTAGAATTGTCAAACGCATCATAATTTCTAGAGTTTGAAACATAGGAAGACTCATATGAAGGGGAAGCCCTAGAATAATTATATCCATATCTAGAGGCCATGACTAAAACATTATACAATGTTGGGTAGAAAACTGAGGCATTATAAACTATGTTCCTTCACCAAGAAAGGAACCCAATCTTCAAAGGTTGGAAGAAAACCATGTGTACCTTAAAACACCAACTGCTATAGGCGTGTAATGTTCCCTTGAAACATAAACAACACACAAAGAAACAACAACAAACACCTTCCCCTCATGACAACAGAGTCGCCACCTCATAGAATGAGGAAATCCTTGGAGAAAAAAGAACTACCAAGGATGAAACATTTCTAAGTCATCCAACCAGTAAAGTCACAAATTTCTTCAATCCTAGGATAAAACAACCTCTGAGTCCCCAACAAAGTCACCAAATGTTGGGTCCCAAAAACATAGGCCATCTCTTCTAACACTACCACCAAGAGTGACACAAAGGGTAAATAAATATTGTTGCATATGTTGTCATTGATGTCAAAAGAGTTGTGATGTGGAAGGCATACTGTTGTATATGATTGATGTCAAAGGAGAAGATCAAAGGAGTAGGGATGATGAAAGACATAAGGGATCAGTATCATCTGTACATAGTAGTACCTTATCTTTTGAAGTTCATTGATAAGTGTAAGTTGTCCTGTACACAGTTGTACCTTATCTTCATTCATGATAAGTGTAAGTTGTCAAAGTCTTTGATGTGTTATGTTGGATAACAAATCTCATGGAGAAATTTTGGTTGCACTTGCTGTATTTTGATGATATGGACTCATGGTGTTTGGCTCCTGATAAATAAAGTTGCAAAGAGTTTGAAGAAAATTGTCTAACTAAAATTCTAGTTATGAGTACTATCACAGGCTAGGGAAAATGTACCGCATACCTCCACAAATGAAGATATGAGCATGTGGATTGGAAGATAGCTATACATGGCTCTAAGGTATGTGTGGTTCAATTTTAAGAACATAAGATCTATTGCAGAGTGTTTTAGGGTTAGTAGAGTGAAGACAATGATGAACCAGGGCTTTTACAGTCACAAAGGCACAAAAGAATGCTCTACATTTATCCACACTTGAAGATATGATCTTGCAGTTTGGAGGATTGCTAGATACAGGTAAGAGGTATGCATGATTCAAGTTTTAAATTGATAATGTACCACAATTGTTTCTGAAGTCAGCTGAGTGAAGACAAGTCTTATTGCTGGTTAAGACTATTTGAGGGAGAAAGTAGTGATTGTTTCCTTTAAACTTATCTCTACAAATTCAATTCATGATTTCTTTGTTTCCTTGCTTTGGTTGATCCCTTCTCCAAACCCATATGCTCATTCCATTGTTCTTTTTTCATCTATTGTTCTTCAACACTTGTCAGCATGGATGATTGTTTTCCTCTATGAATTTTGGACTGAATCTCTCCCCAATCTTCCTTATCCTCTATCACAACCTTCTGAGTTATATTTTCTTTGCAATTGTTATAGTTGATCACCCCTTTCAATCGACTCCTCTCATGCAATTTATTGTTCAATGGTTATTTTCTTTCTGGCAGATAAAAATTCCTTCTCTCTGGCAGTGAACCCCATACAAGACACCATCGACCATTTTTATATTATTCAATATCTAAAAAAAATGAAGAGTCTTTGATTATTAAATGTCATCCAATGTATGGTAGAGTATGGGCCCTAGAGACTCTTAGCTTTCAAATTTATTTGTCTTAGCCAAATTGCCCAAGCCATTGGCATTTTCCTCCAATTCAAACCACAGGGAGAGAAATTTGTGAAGGTAAGAGTTTTATTGACTTCAACGTATATAATTATCTCTATCCTTCAATCAAATGCCTATAACAAAAGGCAGAAAATAAACATTCAACTCACCTCCTTTCATTATGTGATCAGCCAAATGTGAAGATGAAATTAGCTTTGTTTGTTAATAATAAATTCCTTTGTGATGCCTTGTGAAATGCTTGGTTGCTACATCTCTTTCATGACACTTAATAAACAAACAATAGTGAGTGCTCTGTTTCACTCAAAATGATCACAACTCAGCACCACACTAAGACTGAACCAGTAGAATGAAGGAATGATCAATGGCTTCAAGTGACCAATGATGCTACCAAATGAGTGCAACAAACCAAGATTGAATCGGAATCCACTGAACTAAACCAAAAATGACAAAATGAAAGTGTGACACATGATCACCAACAATCACGACAAAAATGCCAACACCCTAAAATCATAACTGACACACCCAAACTTAACAAAAATAAAAAAGGTGATATTGGAAAGGTTTTTGTGTGATGAGGGATTGCACACTCACTCAGATGCTCCTGCATTAGACATGATGGGTAAGAAAAATGCTTCATTAGTGCGGAACTCATGAGCATTTCAAAAAATCTGGGACTAAAATCCCAAACTTCACCAAATCTGTAGCATTGACCCATGAAGCTTCATCAACTGCTTGATTCTTCCAATGGACCAAATATTCCTAATATTCTTTCCCTCTTGTCTTTTTGGCTACACAGGAATCAATTACCTTGTCAACTTCCTCAAGTTTCTTTTTAGGCAACTGTTGAATCCATTCACGTGCATGTTGCAAATCTGAATATGTATTCCCATGTCCACTTGGCTCTGAGCCCTCATAGTATTTATACAAATCAGCAACATTAAATATTGGTAAAATATCTATACCTATTGGAAGCTCAATTTTATATGCTTTTTATGAAAACTTCCACAAAATTTTACATGGGCCTATTTTCTTCCACTTTAGCTTGTTATAAGTTCATTGTGGGAACCTCTCCTTCCTCAAGTGTGCCATCACCAACTCACCAATCTGAAATTCTTGCTCCCTCTGATGCATATCAATATACTCCTTGTATTTGATGACACTCTTCTCTAAGTTCTCCTTCACTTCCTTGTACAAATAATGGATATATTCCGCAAAGTCTTCCGCTACAAAACTCTTTCTACCCGAATCTACACTATCTCTCAATTCATCCATGCCCCTAAGGCTATAACCATATACAAGTTGAAATGGACTCTTCCTCACACTTTGATTGACTGAGTTATTGTAGGAAAATTTTGCTTGTGCCAATGTCAAGTCCCATTGATTTGGTTTGTTACCTACTGAACACCTCAACAAATTTCCCAAGCTTCTATTCACAACTTTAGTTTGACCATTAGTTTGTGGATGGTAGGCTAAACTAAACCCCACAAAGTGCATCAAAAATGACCAACAAATTTGGTATCTCGATCTAAAATAATACTCTTCAAAAAGCCATGCAATCCAACTACTTCCTTGAAAAATAAAGTAGCAATGTGGGAAGCATCATTACACTTTTGACATGAGATAAAATGAGCCATCTTAGAAAACCTATCCACCACAACAAAAACATAATTGTTACCTCTTTGTGTCTGCAGTAACCCCAAAACAAAATCCATGCTTATATGTTCCCATGGTCTCTCTAGTATCGGCAATGGCTGATACAACCCTGTATTTTGCCTCACTCCTTAAGCATATTGACACACCCTGCAAATTTGTACCATCTTCTTTACATCTGCACTCATTCCCTACCAATAATAACTCTCATATAGTTATGCCAAAGTTTTTTCCACTCTAAAATGACCACTCAAACCTCCACTATGTTTTTCCCTTATCAAATTCTCCCTCATTGAACCATGAGGTACACACAAACTCTTCCCCTTGAACAACAAACCCTCTTGAATAAGACAGTCCAACCATGGAGTTCTATCCCTCTCCACAGGATTATTACACGTCCATGCCTCTTTGAAATCAACATCATCCTCATACAACTCCTGCATAGAGTCAAAACCAACATTTACTCTCATCTCATTCAACAACAAACACCTCTGACTCAATGCATCAACCACTCTATTTGATTTCCCACTTCTATGTTTCAACATAAATGAATAACTTTGAAGAAATTCAACCCACTTTACATGTGTTTGATTGAGCTTACCTTGGTTTTTTATGAACTACGATGCATGATGATTAGTGTACAAAACAAACTCCTTCAGTAGCAAGTAGCGTCACCACTTCTTAAGTGCTTGCACAATGGCATAAAACTCTTGGTCATACACATAATATTTCCTTTTTGCCTCATTCAACTTCTCACTGAAATATGATATTGGTCTACCCTCTTGAATCAAGACTCCTCCAATCGCTGTCCCACTTGCATCACAATAAACTTGGAACACTTTTACAAAATCGAGGAGTGCTAACATGGGTTGTTCTACCATTCCATTCTTCAAAAATTTGAAACTTTACTCTATTGTTGTTGTCCACACAAATTCATTCCTATTATCCTTCATAGTTTCTGTAATAGGAACACAAATCTTGCTAAAATTCCAAATGAACTTCCTATAGAAGCTCGCTAGTCCATGAAAGCTTCTTGCTTCAAACATACTCCTTGGTGAAGGCCAATCTACAATTGCCTTTGCTTTTTCTAGATCCATTTTCAGATCACTTCCAGAAACAACAAAACCCAAATACACTAGCTCCTTTTTCATGAAGCTGCACTTTTTGACATTCACTAACAATTTCTCTTCCTTGAGTCTTTGCAAAACTGCCCTAACATGTTGCAAATTCTCTTCTTTGATTTTTCTAAAGACCAAAATATCATCCAAATACACAATGACAAACTTACCAAGGTATGATTTCAGCACTTCCTTCATCAACCTCATGAAGGTACTTGGCACATTTGTCAAATTAAATGACATCACCATCCATTCATACAATCCATCCTTTGTTTTGAAGGTGGTCTTCCACTCATCTCCCTCTCTTATCTAGATTTGATGGTATCCACTCTTCAAGTCAATTTTGGTGAAGTACTTGGCTCCACTCAAACAATCCATCATATTATCCATTCACAGAAATGGAAACTGGTACTTGATAGTTATCTTTTTTATGGCTCTTGAGTCCATAAACATCCACCATTCACCATCCTTCTTTCGTGTCAACACTGCTAGAACAACACATGGACTCAAACTATCCCTAATTAGTCCCTTATCTAGCAACTCTTGTACTTGCCTATTTATTTCCACATTCTCCATATATGTCATTCTATACGATGTTTTATTGGGAAAACTTGCATCAAGAATCAAATCCATACAATGGCTTATGCTGGACTCATTGGTGGCAATCCATCAGGAAGCTCCTTTATCATTATATCATCATACTCTTCCAAAATTTGATGAACTTCCATTGGTATTTCTTCATTTTCTTTCATTGTCCCAACTACTGCAAGCTTTAGAACAATGCCAAAATACGTTCCTCCTTCCTACAAGTCTTTCAAAAACTATTTACCAGAAACAAAACAAACCTTGGATCTGTTCTCCACTTCTTCCCTATCTTTGGTTAGATTTAGAGTGTACTCTTTTCCATCTTTCTTGATTCGATATGTGTTTGTCCATCCATCATGAATAACTCTTCTATCAAATTGCCAAGGCCTTCCCAAAAGAAGATGACATGCATGCATTGGCATCACATCACATATTATTTCATCCATATAGTTTCCAATTTGAAAAGTCACAAGGCATTGCTCATGTACCATCAAACTATGATCCTTTTACAACCATGAAACTTGATATGGACTAGGATGTTTCAATCTTTTCAAATTTAGTTTCTCCACCATCTCTTCGGATACAATATTATATGTGCTACTATTGTCCACTATGACTTTGCAACACTTGTCACCCGCCTTTCACCTTGTTCTAAACAAATTTCTTCCTCGTATTGGTTCCAATTTCTCCTTTTCAGGATTTAATAAAACTCTTCATAGCATGAGAGACTCTCCATCTTTGGGCTTCTCTCCTTAATTTGGTACAACCACACTTTCACTTTCATCCTGTGCTACATGAACTCTTGCTTACTTCCCTTTGCCATTATTTTTTTTATTTGTGGGCATTCAAATGCCCTATGACCCTATTATGTCGTAAAATGTACCCCTAGGACTTTTACCTCTTAAGTTTAGCTCTTGAATCCCTTAGATTTAATCATGCATGTTAAAAATGAATCTCGAAGCAAAATCCCCTAAAAACCATGTCAAATGGGGCCTAGGAGTGTATCTCAAATCTTAATTAGGTCCCAAAACAAGCCCGTGGACTTGGGTGCCCATGCCCTAGTCTGAACCTATTTTGTCGGGGCCCAAATTTTGGATGTCAGCTTATGACCATTAAAAAGGTTTCCCTTGTTTGCATCTCAAGTTTGAATTACGAAAGTTTAGAAGGAATGCATATATAAGCATGTTTAGGACTTCATTTTAACTAGAGATGGATTATGTGAACTTGTGATCTTATACTAAGGATATTCAAGGCTTTCATTATGTTGCAGAGCAATACTGTGTTGTGTTTGTACTTGTTTGTTGCAGATTTGTCTTCATCAATCCATCTCCTCATGGCGTGAAAGATCTTCATCTCCCCGTGAGAGTTTACACCTACTAAGGTGACATCTACTTTGTGTTTTAATCAATTTATCATATCATTTGATTTTGCCTATGTCCACCAAGGACACACACTCTATTTAACAATGGTGTTGGAAGGCTTGAATGCCATTCTGGGGCTTAGCCAAGGCAAGCTCCTAAACACCACAACCCCTAACCACTCTCTTGTGATTGTAGGTGACAGGTGTCAAATCTTGTAGAGAGGAGTTGCAGGATATTAGAGCAGAGCATAAAGATTCCAGATATGAAGAAAACAACATAAAATATCCCTGATTAGACACAAGTGTCCACTCTAGTGTCCTCCAATTTGGCATTGTCAAAAATCTCTGACCAGGTTATAGTCTGAAGCATATTTTGGTTCCAAGCCCTAAAAAAAGTGTCACATTGGACACAGGCGGCCGCTCTTTTGTTCCCAAAGTTTCTACCTCCTAGAATCCAAAATTTGGTATGTTTCTAATCTGGATTTAGTGCCTTCCTATGTGAGCATTTGTCAGGTTTCATCCGTTTGTTTATGATTTTGCATAATTAGAGTTTTAGGCCTAATCGGATTAGGGTTTTAACAAAATATCAATATATTCTATCTTTCCAGTAATCTCATAGTCACATTGGACCTATATTTGAGTCCTCTATCACACTAGTGACTTAGCTTAGTCTATGTCCTTGAATGTATGTGTGAAGGAAGGGTTTGATTGAATCTAATTAACACAATTTTATCATCCCCATTTTCATACATAACATTTTGGTGAACTTGTGTTTTGCTGAACATTGCATCTTGCCGAGTATTGTAAATAAGATTTGCATTCATACATATCATATTCTACATTCAAAAATCTTGCAAAAATTTGAAAAAATAAAGCATCCTAGGCTTGCATTTAGACATAATTTGCATTATTTTCCTTGCATATTATTGAAAATATTTAATTTTCTAATATTTATATCAGATCTGAGATAAATTACAGCAATTCATCATTCTATAATCATTTACCTTGCATTTACACACTTTATTTGCTAGGGTTTGCTTGAAATTTTGCATTTTTTTTTCATATAACCTAGTAATTTCAAAAGCTAGGGTTTGTAATTAAAATCTTGTTTTAGATTTTATTACTCATTTAAACACTCATTCAAATCTAATTTTGGACTATAATGTTTCATCATAGTGTGTTTTTGCATCTACATTAATTTTTTTTGCATTTACACATTGTATATTTCAACAAGTATATCTTGCTCATTGGGTTTGTTCTATTAGTTTGTGCATTGAGTGTTGTATGCTTTTCCATGAGTCTTATAACATGTTGCCCTAATAGAAATATCCCTCTAAGGAGAAATCTTAGATTAATGGGTTCTAGTGCTCCCGATAGCAATGGTATGCCTACATCAGAAAATCCATTGAACATTTACTTTACAAAAGGAGAAACACAAACATTGCAAGATATCATACCTCCTATAACTACCATGGAAGAACAAACATTTCATGATTTTGAAGATCTTATTGATGTGATAACACATGTACTTGATGAACAAATAAGCAAACTTGATAAAGAACTAGATAATTTTCAAGCATTTGTTGAAAAAGAAAGGATAGTGAAAGAAGCCATGCCTATTGTTCATAATCTAAGAGAATTGTTAGAATATAGACAAGATGGTGTTAATATGCTCCATGGCTTAGTGCATATAGTGAATCATAATGTCATGCCCATGGCTGAATGTGTAAAATCTATTAATATGTCATCACCGATCCATACACAAGTTATCAACACCTATACCGACTACTGAAATGTCTACTTTTACATGATCAATTCTCACTACTAATGCACCAACTTGTAGTAATGCTACCACTAGTATTGGAGTATCTAATGGCATTAATTCACAAAGGTACAAGGTTGTGAGATTCAATTATCAAAACCTAGCACCTAGGGTGACTTCTTATATGAATAATCACTCTCAACCACCTCTCCATTCCACATATTCTCAACCACCTTTTACTCACAAATTTTCTCAACCACATTCCACTCATAATTATTCTCAACCACCTTTAATTACCACTCACAATCAATCACCTCAAAATTTCATGACCACAACCTCTAATTCTCAAACTGCATCTCCTAATGATGAGCTCCTAAATCGACTTTTGCAAGGCATGACCTCTTTACAACAAAAAGTGACAAACTTGGCCAATGATTCATCTTAACCTAGCATACCAACATATCATGCCCATAATCCTCTATCGTATGCAATCCTAAGAACTCCTATCCCTGATAAGTTTGAGACTCCTCGCTTTGAAAAATATGGTGGAAAAGGTGATCCTAACACTCATGTGGTAGCATTCATGGCGATGTGTAGTGATTTCTACTTTGAAGAGGACTTACTAGAAAAATTCTTCTCGCGATCTCTCAAAGATACTACTTTCAAATGGTTTTGCTCATTGCCTCTAAATTCAATAAACTCTCTCTCTTAACTTGTTGATTAATTCTTACAACATTTTCAAGTAAATACTGGATCGTCAGTCTCATTGATTGATTTAGTTCATTATAAACAAGGTCTAAAAGAGAAGTTAACTGAATACATCAATTGATATCAGGATCTCTATGCACAAATTCAATACCTGATTACAGATGAGGATGTTCAAAACATATTTATTACAAACTTACAACCAAACATCCATGATAAAATCCTCTTGATGAAGTATAACTCTTTTCAACATTATGCACAACCCTTCGTAATTACCAACTTTCATCTAGTCAGTATGAAAATCAAAACTCATTTGCTCAAGTTGGTCAATCCACGGCTGGACCTTCATAGAACAAATCTAAGAAAAATAATAAGAGTTTCATCAAGGTTAATGGACATCATTCAAACAATTTTCAATCACAAGTGTCTGCTATTAGTAATTCTAAATGGGCACCTTTTCAATTCAAACAGCAATATCGACAGTTTACTCCATTATCTGAATCTCTTCAATCAATTATGAATCAATTAGTAAGCAACAACCTTTTGAAGTTTCCTCCTATGAAACCATTTGATAGTAACATGATACAAGGACCTAATTTTGATGCTAATGCTTTTTGTCAATATCATCGATCAACTGACATGATATTGAACGATGTATGTGTCTGAAACATAAAATTGAAGACCTCATCAACTCTAATATAATACAGGTAACTGGTGTGAATGACAATGGAAATAAATTGGTTACCCCTCTGAATCAAAATCTACAAATCTTTAAAAATCCATTTCCTAAGCATAGCGACAACAATATGATACAACAAAATACAATAGAAAAAGAAGATGACTATCTTGACTATGATGAAATAGTTGGCATGATAGAAGTGGATAAGGAGAAATTCAAAGACTCACCTTGTCCATGAGGAAAAAGTATTTATGCTAAGGTTCCTCCATCATTATCCCTTCAAGGATCAAGAGTTAACCAAGATGCACCGGATTCACAAATTGAACAACTGTGACAAGATATTATGATACAAGAAAAGATTGCCATGGTGGAAATTCTTCCATTTTGTCGTGAAATGTTTATTCATCGAAATAAGAAAGTAAAGGACCAAAAAAGAACAAGGAAACTTTCATCAGTGGGAAATAACATTGATTCCCCTCCTCACAGGCAACAAAAGATTTCAAATAAATAGGGATTTGAGAAACAAGCATGGCATGTCCATACTAGAAATGAGAATCAATTAGGTATGAACCACCCACTTTGTACAAAACTTGATGGAGCACCTTTCTAAGATGCTCACAAGTTTAAACTCCTCTTAAATAAAATGCAAATGTGTGTGTGTGTGTGTGTGTTGTGTTCCCCTATGTTGTGTTATATGTTGTTTGGGCCTCCTTGGATGACCCTTGATACTCTTGTAAGGTCAAGGATACCAGGAGACCAAGTCTATTGTGACCATTCTATTTATATCATCATTCTTCTATTGTTCATCTCCTCTATTTTATTGTTGTGTTTCGTGCCTTAGGGGCATAGCGTTGTGGAGGGTGTTTTAGGGGCATCCTCCTACGTGGTGTTTCTAAGGCATTTGTTCTCCTCTCTCATTTTTATTGTTTACCTTCTTCAATGATTCTACCTAGTCGGTGAATGATGAAAATAAATAAATACTAATACGAACCATGCATCCCTTCAGTGAGCAAAGCAAAAATGAACCTAGTCCATACATGACGATGGGGTTGATCTATATATCCAATGCTTGACTAGTAGAATCACTCCGTGTGATGTATCATCTTATGCCATTTCTTGTGACTAACATTTTACAATCCACTCAATCTGTTATTACACACTTTGATTGGTATCTCACCTTGTTGCTACACTTAGTTCTGAGGTATTTGCAGTATAGCCCAACGGTTATACTTGGATCCGAACCACTAGTATAGGCTTGGTCCTTGATGTGATTATTTCCATGCATAGCTTTTATAAATTGATATGGTTGTTATCTTAGAGTAAGGTTCTCTAACCATCTTGTTTTAGCATATCTTATCACATTGGGGGCATGGGCTTTGTGAAATCTCTTATTTCCTTGCGTGTTTTCTCTCTACCTTAACATGCTTGATATTGGTACACGCCATCAACCACCTTAAGGTGGGGGCATATATAATGATATATGTTTGATGGTTTTGGTACTAATGAAGCATGATTGTAAGCCCTCTATGTGAGGTGAGATGTTGTACCTCTGGTGTGAGTGCACATCTTTATTTATATTGCAATAAGAGAAGCCCTCTACACGAGGTGCAATAACATATCTCTTGAGCTAGTGTGTATCCTTTTATACAAAAGCCCTCATCACAAGGCGGGATGGTGTATCTCTTGAGCTAGTGCACATCCTTTTATCACAAAGTCCTCATCAAGAGGCGGGGTTGGATCTTGAGCTATCCTCCCTCAAGTGTGTCTTTGGCAGTTGTTGTGGCATAAGCCCAACCATTAGGTGTGTTTGCAGTGTGTTTGAGATGGTGGGACTTACAATAAGCTCCTTCTATGGCTCGTGTTTGTTGTGTTTAAGAAGTATCTAGTATGTCTATGGCATGCTATACGATGCTCATATATTCCATGTGTCTTCCGTGTGTTTTTCCTCGTGTGTGGTTTTAAGGGTGTAGCAATGAGCTCCTCCCACACTTGGGTTTTGTATGGCGTGTTTTCCCCCAGGTGTAGTATCAAGGGTGTAGCAATGAGCTCCTCCTACACTTTGGGTTTTATATGGTGTGTTTTCCCCCATGTGTGGTTTCAAGGGTGTAGCGATGAGCTCCTCCCACACTTGGGTTTTGTATGGCATGTTTTCCCCCCTAGTGTAGTATCAAGGGTGTAGCAATGAACTCCTTTTACATTTTGGAGTTTTGTGTTGCAAATTTATTTCCATGCATATATATATATATATATATATATATGAAAATAAAAATGTTATATAAATCTATCAATCATGTTTTGTGTGACTACTCTCATGTCTTCATCGTGTATTGTGTGTCTTCAATACTGTTTTCTCCATGTCTTGTGTGCTTCCTATTGTCTTCATTGTGTTTTGCGTGTCTACAATGTGTTTTCTAGTGCTTACCTGAGATTGGGGCTAGAAATAGTCCTTTAATCTTGGTGTATGCCTTAGCTTCAAGTGCTTGGCATGTTTGATGTGTTTTCGACTATACTTTAATGCATGTATGGGTCATAAGATCATAAATACATTAAAATGAGGGCTAAATGTTATGTCATAAAATATCCCCCTAAGACTTTTACCTCCTAAGTTTAGCTCCTGGGTCCCTTAGATTTAATCATGCATGTTAAAAATGAATCCCAGACCAAAATCCCCTTAAACCCATGTCAAATGGGGCCTAGGGGTGTATCCCAAATCTTAATCAGGTCCTAAAATAGGCCTCTAGACTTGGGCACCCACACCCTAGTCCAAACCTATTTTGTTAGGACCAAAATTTTAGATGTCAGATTATGACTGTTAAAAAGGTTTCCCTTGTCGACATCTCAAGTTTGAATTATGAAAGTTTAGCAGGAATGCATATATAAGCATGTTTAGGACTTCAATTTAACTAGAGATGGATAATGCAAACTTGTGATCTTATGCTAAGGATATTCAAGGCTTTCATTGTGTTGTAGAGCAGTATTGTGTTGTGTTTGTACTTGTTTGTTGCAGATTTGTCTTCATCAATCCATCTCCTCATGGCGTGAAAGATCTTCATCTCCCCATGATAATTTACACCTACTAAGGTGACTGTTAGAGGAAATATTGTCAACTGTATTACACTACTAGTAATCTAATAACTCAATGAAATATGATGCAAATCAAATAAACAAAGATATATTACCTTGAAGACTGATTTACCTCAAAGCTTCCATTGTTGCCTATCTTGTATTGATCTTGTTGATGAATAGAGCTCTCAGAAGTGTGCACTTCCTCATTGTTGAAGATGACAATACTTGAATGGCTGTAGTTGGATAATGCAATGGAGATTACCTACAATGCAACTCTTATTAAGATGAGAGATGGATGATTGAAGACATGATTGTGTGGATATGACGATAATGGAGATAATGCAATGAGCAATATGGATGCTTTGCCAAAGGCACGCTAGTATAATTTTGGTAGAGTAAGTTTGCTATAGCTTGTGGATGATAGAATGAGCTTCCTTTTATAGGCCAAGGAGGGGGCAAATCCATGTGTCAAGATCTTAACGGTGGAGAAGAAGTCCCTAAGAGGTGTATGGTGAGGATTGAGTTGGTTGAGATGAGACATAGAAAGATGGAAGATGTTCCTCTCACCTTGACATGGAGGAGAGAAAGGTGTGACATGATTCCACATGTCACAAGGCTCACCATGAACAAAGAGAGAAGGTCAAACAAGGAGACCATGATTATAGGATGGTTAGAAAGAATATAGGGATTCATGGGACAAGTGTCTCAAAGGACCCTTTGACCATGGTGACATGGAGAGACCACGCCCTTTGGAATAGGGATAGTTAGAGAGATAATAGGACATGTGGGTGAGGGAAAATCGATTAATTAAATATTAAAATATTTAATTACATTTGCAACAAGGTGAGGTGGATGTGTGAGGTGGATTAGATGATGTGGATTAGGTGATGTGGATTTATTGACTTTTGACTTTGGGATGTGATGATTGATTAAATAATTTAGAATTATTTAATTAGATGAGACATTATAAGAATTGATAAATTGATTGATTTGTTGTAGAATTATGATGATGTGAATCATATAAATAAATTATTAAATTTATTCATTGATAGAGGAATAGGAATAAAATAAATATTAAATATTATTTAATTCGACTTAGCCATTTTTAGGTGTATACAGTGACATCTACTGTTTCAATCAATTTATCATATCATTTTCTTTTGCCTCTATCCACCAAGGACACACACTCTATCTAACAACTGTGTTGGAAGGCTTGAATGCCATTTCAAGGCTTGACCGAGGCAAGCTCCTAAACACCACAACCCCCAACCCCTCTCTTGTGATTGCAGGTGATAGGTGTTGGATCTTGCAGAGAGAAGTTGTAGGAAATCAGAGCAGAGCATAAAGATTCTAGATCTGAAGAAAATGATAGAAAATATCACTGATTAGGCACAGGTGCCTGCTCTAGTGTCCTCCAGTTTAGCATTGTCAGAAATTTCTGACAAATTACAGTCTGAAGCATATTTTGGCTCCAAGCCCTTAGAAAAAGTGCCACATTGGACACAAGCACCTGCTCTTTTGTCCCTGAAGTTTCTACTTCCTAGAATCCAAAATCTGGTATGTTTCTAATCTGCATTTAGTGCCTTCCTATGTGAGCATTTGTCAGGTTTCATCCATTTGTTTACGATTTTGCATAATTAGAGTTTTAGGCGTAAGCGGATTAGGGTTTTAACAAAATATCAATATATCCTATCTTTCCAATCATCTCATAATGACATCAGACTTGTAGCTGAGTCCTTTATCATAGTAGTGACTTAGCTCAGTCTATGTCCTTGAATGTATGTCTGAAAGAAGGGTTTGATTGAATCTAATTAACACATAATTTTATCATCCCCATTTTCATACATAACAGACCCATCTCTCCACATTGGAAGCATGTACCTCCAAACCTTCTTCCTCTACCTCTTCCAAAGTATCCTCTATCATGAGAATAATCTCCTCTTCCCCTAGAAGATTATCCTCTTCCCTTATTTTCTTGCATACCTGTGTGAGATGCACTTGCTTCATCTTGCTTATTTTGGTAGCCTCTACCACCACTGTTTTGTCCTCTTCCTCTCAAAAATCTACCTCTACCATGGGAATTATGCTATTTTTTCTTGCAAGTTTCTCTTTTGCTTTCAAGGCATATTGGTATGCCTCTTCTACACTAGTTACCCAAAGCATGCTCATTTCATCTTGAATTGAATTATGAAGACCATTTACACACCTTGATACTTTTTTTGCATCATCATCCACATGTCCTACTCGGATGCTCAACCTATAGAACTCTTCAGTGTACTCTTGCACATTCTTCTCTCCTTGCTTCAAATTTTGCAACCTCTTGAACAAGTTGAGTTGATAGTCTGCATACAGAAATTTTGCCTTCAACTTCATCACCATTCTCTCTCCATGTTTTGATTTTCTCTTTTTCTCTTCACTATCTTTTGAGTTGCACATGCTCCCACCACAAGGAAGTATGTCCTTTCAACTTTGTGCCAACATACTTCACCCTTTTTGGGTCCTCAATTGACTCCAAGTCAAAGTACTTCTGCATTTTTGATATCCAGTCCACTAATTCTTCTAAATTCAGATTGCCATTGAAACTAAGGGGGTCCAAATTAGGCTTGCTGCAAAGCCTAGCCATTTCTCTAAAAAATATCCCTTCTGCCTCATCTCTATGATCATCTTCCATATCAAATTGTGATGCTTCTTCTTCAACCTCATCACTGACATCCACTATCGGGATTCCTCTTCACTCTGTCATTTTTATTGCCTCCAACCTCACTCCTAACCTAGCTTCGAGGCCTCCCATCATTTCCCTAAAGAGCTCATAGTCAACATTCCATGGTTCTCTTCATCCACTCCCTCTTTGCGCTATGTCCACAACCATCTACAATTGTGGGTCTCATTGTCCTCTTACACACCCACAACAAACTCCTTAGGGTTCTTCTTCGAACACAACACTGATTCAGCTCTGATACCAATTGATATAGCCTAGCTTGGGACTCTTATCAGATAGCCTTGATGCTAGCAGCATAACCAAAAACCATTCACTAGTAAAGCTAATTTCATTGTTTTACTTGTTATTGTGCAGCTACGGGAATACCAAATCAATTCAAGATAAACGAAATCAACAGGAAATGAAAGTATTTATATGTTTTCCAACTTCAATTTATTCGAATTGGTAGCATACCATAGTTCAGATGTACAAATTGAGGCAAAGCCAGATTACACAATTTGAACTTCTACAAATTCTTCCCTATGTAGGGCAATTCAAACTAAATATATAGTGAATGTTTCCTTTCAACTTATCTCTACAACTTCAATTCACAATTTATCTATTTCCTTGCTTTGGTTGACCCCTTCTCCGAAGCCATATGCTCATTCAATTGTTATTTTTCTATCTGTTGTTCTTCGGTGCCTGTCAACATGGATGATTGTTTTCCTCTATGAATTTTGGACCGAATCTCTCCCCAATCTTCCTTCTCCTTTGTCACAACCTTCTAAGTTATATTTTCTCTGCAATTGTTATAGTTGATCACCCCTTTCAATTGACTCCTCTCATGCAATTTGATGTTCAATGGTTATTTTCTTTCTAGCAGCTGAAAATTCCTTCTCTCTGGCAGCAAACCCCATACAAGACACCATCGACCATTTTATATTATTTAATATCTAAAAAAAAGAAGAGTCTTTGAATATTAAATACCACCCAATGTATGGCAGAGCACGAGCCCTAGAGATTCTTAGCTTTCAAATTTATTTGTCTTAGCCAAATTGCCCAAGCCGTTGGCATTTTTCCTCCAATTCAAACCACGGGGAGAGCAATTTATGAAGGTAAGAGGTTTATTGACTTAAATGTATATAATTATCTCTATCCTTCATAGAATCTGACACTTATAACAAAGGCAGAAAATAAACATTCAACTCACCTCCTTTCATTATGTGATTGGCCCAATTTGAAGATGAAATTTAGTTTTCTTTGCCTCGGCACTAAATTCCTCTATGACACCTTGTGAAATGGTTGGTTGCTACATCTATTTCACGACACTTAATAAAAAATAATAGCGAGTGCTCTGTTTCACTCAGGACTCAACACCACACTCAAATTGAACTAGTAGAATAGAGGAACGATCAATGGTGACAAGTGACCAACGATACTACCAAATGAATGTAATAAACCAAAATTGAACCAGAATCCACCGAACTAAACCAAAAATGACAAAATGAAATTGCGACACATGATCACCAACAATCACAAAAAAAAATGCCAACACCTTGGAATCACAACTAACACACCCAAACATGGCGAAAACAAAAAAGTGATATTAGAAATGTTTTTGTGTGATGCAGGATTGCACATTCACCGAGATGCTCCTACATCACACTTGTATAAGTGTTGTTAGTTGTGGTAAGTTAAAAAGGAAGATTCTTGGGAGGCTACTTAGGTATCACTAGGACTATCCAATGAAATAAATCTTGGAAGATTCTTGTCAAGTATAGAGTGGCAACATTAGTTAAGGGTAAGTGACACATGGTTAACTGACAAGATAAAATTATTTTACCTTCCTTCCTTAGCATTAATGATTCATTTGCAAAAATATGTAAAACAAAAAAATGTAGTTCTAAATTGTGTCTCCTACTCAATCAAAAGAGAACCTTGGCTTGTTGGGTATTGGGTTAGCTTCTATAAATATACATTATTTGGTTGCAAAATTAGATGTGGTGGGTAATGAGGAATATGTGTAGTAAGGTGATGTAGTGGATTCAACACTAGGCCCTTTATTGTTAGGTATTAAGGTGCCCGAAGAGCCTGTCACCCCTAATAAATTGTGCAATAATGGTGGTGCTAGGGATTTGTTATATAGATAAACCTAATTAGGACTCGTTATGTCTTAGGGAAAAAGAAAATGATGGCAAAGGATGTGCAATTAGGGGAGGGTAAAGATGTGAAAGAAGTATTGGTTGATCAAATATGGCAGATGAATCTCATTTTGTTCTAGTGAGTATCTTGTCATATCTCTAGGTCAACAAGTTCTTAAAGAAGATCTTTTTGAAGTGAGGGATGATTTGTATATTTAACTCTCTATGGCCTCGACTAGTAGATGTACATGAATGGATAATAAAAAATTGGTTAGAAAAGATGAAAGGAACAATAGAAATTTACCTAAATGCCCAACACTTTTTATGTTACTATGTCAATCTATGGAAGATAGGGAAAATATATTAGTAAAAGGCCCTAGTTTTGGGATAAATATGTGGTTATAATTAAACCATGATCACCAAAGCTTGACCCTATGATTGAAACATTCTTGGTAATGTTGGTATGGAATCAACTGCCATGTTTACCACTTTAGTTTTGAGTGGATGAATGTTTTCAAGGGTTAGGGAATCTATTAGGTAGATTTTTGTCCATAGATCCAAAAATACATGGATTGATCCATTCTAATTTAATGAGGATTCAAGTAGAGTTGGATATTTCAAAAGTATTGCCAAAAGAAGTATGGTTGAAAGTTGGGAATATAGAAACATGTATTGGACTATGAAAATATTCCATTTAGATGTAGAATGTGCTTCCATGTTGGGCATATAGTTCTAGACTGTACAAAAGTGAAACCTAAAATTGTTAAGCAAGCAACATGGTGGTGGGGGGATAGATTTTCTCATTTGCTAGTTAAAAGGGTAGCCCCAAACTCATTAATAGAGGTGAATGGTGAAATGGAAGGTAGAAATAGACTGGGGAAGGAAGATCTCGTTATGAAGGATGTGCAACATTGTATTATCAATACTTGTCTACTTTCACCCCCTAAGTACTCTTAAGATTGTAGGAGTAGATGTTTCGAAAGTAATGTCACATGATTGATTGTTGTAGAAAGGTAAGAAGAAAGCATTGGTTAATATGCCAACATTTTGAGAGAAGCTTAAAAAACAAGTCATTCAAAGAATTGTAACATGTGCTCTATCCTTTATCTCCTAAACAATCTACAGGGAGTTTTGAGGGGCTAGGATGGTCTTTGAATTTAACTAATGCAAAGGAATGGGGGGTAGATACTCATTTTAAATAGTCTCTACTAGTGGATATCAATCAACCTTTATCTAACTCCTCTTATATAGATTATGAAGTGGATGGGGTTTCGTCTAGCTAGAAAGAGGTCAAATAAAAAACGAAACATGTTAAAATGCAGTCTTTTGGACACATAATGACTAGATCACATAGTAAGAAAGGAAAAATGTAGGCTTATGTGTCTATGGTATGGATTTTTTTGTTTGTTATTACTTTGGTGTGTAGTTGGGATGCACCCCATGAATTGATCCCTCAATAATTTTATTAAAAAAAGGAATTCTCTACTCTAATTAGTATGTAGAAACCTTTGAAATAAGTTTCTAAATTCCTAAACTAGGATTCCTCATGTAATGAAATAACTTGCACAAGAGAAAAATATAATGGGAAATATGCGATAAATAATTGATAATAATAAGCTACTTTGAGGGGGTTACCTCCAATAGACTTCAATAAAAACATAATACACAATCAAGGATGATAATAAACTAACCTCTACTTCTTATATATCATACTTATGTCATGGATGCCACCTAGGCTGACCTAACTACCTATATAAGACCATATAAATGATCATATAACTTAATTAAGGGTTATGCTAGCCACAAGTTGGCTACACATATGCCCATGCATACTATAGGTTAAGGGTGTAGCATGCCCCTTTCCTTAAAACATACCTTGTCCCTAATGTTGATGGACTTTGGATGCTTTTGAAGGATTGTTTGATCTTCCCATGTCACATGTTCATTAGGTAGATTTGTTTACTTGATCAAATAATTTGTAATTATCCTCATCTACAAACTCTTAGTGTGTGTCTAAAGGATTCCCTTAACTTCCAAAATATTTTTGTCCTCCTCATCAAGCTCTTCTAACTTTGTTTGTGTGGGAATTTTGCACTAATTGTGTTGTTACATCATTCTATTCTAGACCTTTGTCTTGTTCTGTTTGAGACAAAAGAGTTCCTCTTCTTGGTGTTTCATGCATTCTTCCACTACTCTAACCTTTTGGTGTACCTTCAAAGAAGAGGTGATGGATGGTTCCTCGGTACTAGTTGAATGGCTTGATCCTAGTCTTTTTTGGGTGGTAGACCTTTAGCATCTCTCCAATTAGTGGTAGTGCATGAAAACCCATTATTGGCTTGAGCACTTATTCTTCTCCTTCTTCACTATCACCTATTTGATTTATTTGGTGATTTGGTTGAAGTAGTTGTCCCTAAAACCATTTCCATAATGTGCTATGAGAATCCTCTTGAAAAATAGACCATGTTATAGTGCATTAATCCTTCTTTTTCTTCTCATCACATAGTCAGTGATACCAAATGGATTGATCTAGTTCTGGATATAATGATGCTATTGCAACCTATTGTTGATATGGAACATGATGAAGATTAAAGAATTGTTCTATTTGGGATAGTCAATTCACTAGATCCTTACCATCAAACTTACACATTTCCACTTTTTACATTAGGTTACGTGGTCTTGAATGGGTACCGAATAAAGGTGGTGACTATGATATATTTAGGATTGCATTAGGCTTTGTATTAGTGGCTGGTGATTGATTTGGTAGATTCAGTTGCAATTTTAACAATTGATTGAGTCTTTACTTGAGCTCGTCCAATCAGTGATTGATGTTCATTGTATTAGCTTTGATGTTGTACACACTATACTCAAGTTGGTCATTTTGTGATATATTGAAGCAAACCTTAGAATATAAGAGCCCTCAATTCCCATTTTTGGCTCTAAATCTTCTTTGTTAGGATTTTTCTTGGTGTGTATGGATTCTTGCCTTGGCCTCTATTCTTGAATCCATACACACCAAAATATTTTTGACAGTAACTTATTCAAAATAAATCTAAATAAGCTAAAATATTTACTATAAGTTACCTAGAGCTCAATCTCACATTGTTGAAAAGATCTTGAAGATATTTGCTATTTTGTAGGCCTAGGATCAAATTTGGTGAAAACCTTAATTTTGCAATAACTTCTTAAAAAATGCTTCAAATGACCTCAAATATGAACTTTAGTTGCTTTAATGTACCCTTGATCAACCCTCTAGATTTTAGAAAAAAATACAAAATTGAGAGAGATATGTGCTTCACTGCACAATTTTCAAAACTTTAAAAAATTGCCTTGTTTCTTGCCCACCCAGTGCTAAGACTAAGCTTTGATACCACTTTCTACACAAGAGTAGAATATAATATGACATATATTCCAAATAACTAACAATGAGCCACTTCAAGGCCCAACAACCTCGAAAAGTAAGCCACTCTGAGGGGGATACCTCCAATAGTCTTCAATAAAAATAGAATACACCATATGATTATAATAAACTAACTACTACCTCCTATATATACTATACTTATGCCATGGATGCCACCTAGGCTGACCTAACTACCTATATAGGACTATATAAATGATCATATAACTTAATTAAGGGTTATGCTAGCCATAAATTGACTATACATATCCCCATGCACAATATAGGTCAAGGGCATATCACCTTCTTTCACCATGGGCAGTTTCTCTACTTCCTCCATTTGGTGGAATGAATTGATCCAACATTACAACAAGACCTTGGATTTATCTCTCCAACCTCGTGCTCACTACATCTTTAAAGAGGCATTCACCATTTCAATGATCTTTATGACTACTACGTCATTACATGGAATTCATGGAACCATGCTTGCTCTCAGTTTGATATGTCTCCATGTGATAAACAATTATTGAGTTCACCATATCCCTTGTCCCCCCAAGCTAAGCATCAAGCTATCCACCCCTTGCAACTTCCTCAATGACTAGAATTGGTTATCTTTTGGCATTTCACCCTCTTCCCCTTCAAGTGAATCTATCTACAACTTATCCCCAAGCTTCTCCTTGTTCCTTGCCTTAATCTCAAGTAGAATAAAGTCATTTCAACATGGCTCTATGGTCTAAACTCAACTCTTGTCTTTGAAATTCTAAAGATGGCCCTAACTTGCAAGTCCTTGCCTAGAGGCTTCTTCACTTTAAACTTCATGCAGGGGAGAGACTTGCATTCCTTTAGCTTTAACCCTTGTCATGTTTGTTTTGCTCTCTCCATAAACATGTTAAGCACTTGTTCTTAGAGTGTAATTTTTTTTTTGCCTCCATTGGAAAGTTAGTGCATTGATATGTCATTATCGCAAGCAACTTGTCCATGGAAACCATTAACTCTATATTACACAATCAAAACAAAATTAATTGTAACAACTACATTACATAAAAACCATATATTAAACTATATAAAATACAAAAAAATAAAACATATATAAAATACAATATTAAAACTAAGCATTCATTATTTTATACCTCTTATCAAGAAATGAGTTAATATAATAATCTAGTGTTTATCTCAAACTCTATCATATCATTAATTTTAACCCATAACACTTTATGTATATTTTAACTTAATAATTATAAACCAAACTTTAATCTCTCCTTTCCCTTCACCCCCTCCCACCCCCACCAATGAAATAAATTTGTGAAGAAATAATCTTATATGCTAGTTACACTATTCCCGTGACATTTAACATACGATAATGCAAATGATATTGATGCTTTCCCCATATTTATTATTATTATATTGCGATTTAGGTCATCACACGAGCTTAGACCCATATAGATATAATAATATAAAAATGGATAGATGTGATAACACACTTAACATAGATCACAAAGCAAATCCTTAGATAACTTCGAAGTGAAGGAAGCCCTTGACTAGACTAATTACGGATCTCCATTAAGTAAAGTAAAAATAATTTAATACATGATTTGCCCAATAACTTTAGTATGGCTTGCTTTCAAACCCAAAAAACGTGGATGACTGCATTTGTTATTATTATGTTATCTGTGCTTTTAGCAAATCATTTTGAAAGTAAAGTGCTTAAATAGGGAGTGGACGTAAGGATGTACTTCTGACAAATCCATGGTAAAATATAATTATTAGTTTTAGTTATTGCTTTTGCTTTTTTTTTTTTTGGTTATAGTAAAGGTAATTATTGTGATGGATAAGTATAATATTTTTTTGTTTTATTTGGTAGAAATTTTAAAATAAAAAGTTATATAGTTATTATTTTGTACATTCTTGTTTTACTTCTATATTGAATAAAAGCTGTATAACGAGTGCTTCTGGATTTGACTGTGATCAAGATTTTTCTCTCAACGTTTCGGATCACACTCCATGATCCATGTATGACTTAAGCAAGAGAAGAGTCATACATGGATCATGGAGTGTGATCCGAAACATTGAGAGAAAAATCTTGATCACGGTCAAATCCAGAAGCACTCGTTATACAACTATGGACTGTGGAAATTTAATGAATTCCATGAATAAACGCTGTTTAGGATGGATAATAATTTTCAAATTAATATTCTTTTTAAAAAAAAGTAAAAAGAGATGATATATTTGTAAGGAAATAAAATGACTTTATTGATGTATTTTCTTTTGATTAATTTTTATCTTGTGTTCAGAAATTGAATATGAGTTAAGTCTGATTAATATTAATTATAAGTTAATTTATATGACATGAAAATATAGAAGTGGAATTTATAAGGAGAAGGGATAAGAATGTTCAAATCTATTTCATTGAATTTTGATTGATGTATTGTGATTAATGTTGAAAGTGTGTCAAATTAGATGTTGGGAAAATGTACGTATGACTATGAATGAGTGATCCTCTATCTTGAACTATTGGACAACATCATGCCAATGATCTTCATGTTTAGTTCCATGATCTCATCCAATTTCTACCATCACATCCTTTGCATTGAAACCTACAAATTTTGAGTCTTTGTAGAGTAATACAAATTCTCTTTTTGTAAATGCTTGCAAAATGAAATTTATTCCTAAGGTTTGCTTGATGGTTTATTAGTGTTTTGGTATGTTATGTGTGCTTATGCATGTTTTGATATGGTTAAAGATTTAATTCAATCTAGTTATCTAATCTCTTGTAAGTGAGAGTTATAAGTTATGGGTAATGAAATTTGTGTCAATAATCTTGATGTCCAATTCCATGATCCTATCCAATTTCCACTATCAGATCCTTTCCACTTAAAACCTACAAATTTTGTGTCTTCACAGAGCAATGAAAATTCTCTTTTTGCAAATGCTTGCAAAATGAAATTTACTCCTAAGACTTGCTTGATGGTTTATTAGTGTTTTGGGATGTTATAAATATGTGCTTACACATGTTCTAATATGGTTAAAGATTCAATTCAATCTAATTATCTCATCTTGTGTAAGTGAGAATTATAAGTTATGGGTAATGAAATGAATGTAGGTATAATCTTCCATTTGTGATATCACCATACCCAGCACTTGCACTCATAGGAGGTTCAAGGAATACGCCCATAGGAACAACCGACAAGTTTAGAAAATTTTCTGGCGTGAATTCTTTTACCGCGTGAGACAATTCCAAACACTAAATATTTAAGAATGAGCATATGGGTGTAAATATGAATAACCTAATCTATATCTCTCTTGTACCTTTGCTCAATTATTAAAAAAGAAGGAATCATGTCTTATAGGTTAAAACTAAGTTAGAGAATGTTATTACTTCTTATTATACATTGAACCAGGACAATATGTGAAAAAGTAAACATTAAATAGAAATTGACATAAATATCTTAAATATTTCTACCTTAGATAACAAATAAATACCTACTATTTTAAGTATTTACACAGATTACCTACCTATCAATAATAATATAGAGACAAAAATAAGTAAAAAAACAAATATATTCACCAAAAAGAATTATGAGTAGAGAGACAAATACACAATCCATGTACCTGTAATAGAATTTCCTGGCAACTACCAAGATAAGCCTCCAGAAATTACCTGTCGTAAACGTAGTCCCAACGCTTTGCACTGTTCACAGTCAAACGAGGAAACATCAAAGGAGGAGATATTTTCAATAATCCATGACAACCTTTTGCCGTCTGCTCAATATTTAATAACATTCTTCCCCAAAAGAAAAGAAAATCTGATCGTGTGCGAGTTTGGAGACCGGCCTCGAAATCTTCTCCCAGCGGCCTGCACCCACCACAGCCACGTGCCATTTCATCCAACCAGATGCTTTAACCGTATACTTTGTCTATTGGATAAATCCACAGTACGGCAATAGTAAAGCTTACTCGACCGACCAAACAAGTCACATCAGAAGGACCTTTTACGGACTGACCGACAAAAGTAGAGTAATGACAACTGTCCGGTGCCTCTCTGGCTCCTACCAACTTGTACTGTAAATCAGCATTTTTTCATTTGTTTAAGTTTAATTGGTGAGGATGATGGTATAGTTTTTGGTTCTGTCATCTATCAAGGTTTAAATCTTACGAAAGTTGGATTGGACCAGATTCGACAACTCCTGAATGATTGTAATAGATTTGTGATCCAATCAACTCCTCAATAACTTTAATGGACTGGTTCCCTTACTTGTAATAGCTCAGCCGTTATGATTTTAATGGACTGATTCCCTTGAGTAAACCACACTTGAATGATTTTAATGGATTGATGGTCCAATTGACTGCTGAATAATGTTAATGGACTGCATCCCTTACTTATAACAACTCAGCCGTTGTGACTTTAAGGGACTGATTCCCGTGGTTAGACCAGATTCGACTTCTGAATGATTTTAATGGATTGATGGTCCAATTGACTCGAGAATAGCTTTAATGGACTGGTTCTCTTATAATTCAGTTGTTGTGACTTTGATAGACTGATTCCTCTGGTTAGACCAGATTAGACTCCTGAATGATTTTTATGGATCGATGGTCCAATCAACTCCTGACTAACTTTAATTGATTGGTTCCTTATACTAAATCACTGAACTGATTCCCCTAATTATAACAACTTAACTGAAAAACAAGCTTCTAATTCAAATATATATTTATTTATCATACTAATCCACTTACAAAGAACAGAGATGACAGAGACGCCAACATTTATATAGTCCAGTTTTAAAGACCTCGCTCTTCGTTGCCAACTGGAGTGCATTCTCAATGGAATTATACGATTTCTCCTGCAATCATGTTTTTAGGTACTAGATGACATTGACGACAAAAACTATACGGTAAAGGCCCCGTGATCTGTGCAAAAACGAACGGATTTGCTAAAATTTTGGAAAAGAGAAGTCATGTTGAGAAATTCTGAATACATATTTTGTTAAAAGCTGCTTGGAGGATTTGTTTTATGTGCATCCTGCTTTCTTTTACAAGAACGGCTGGCTGCTATTCCGTCCAAGTGATAGTGCTTTTCAATATCACTTGTACAGAAGCTAAAATTTGAAAAACCTGCAGATCAGTTTCCTGTCGTAGCCTACATACTAAATATTTACATTTTTCCAAACAAAAAATGTTTCCTTTAATTTCTGACTATTCGCTTCGCTATTTCTTGATAGAAAGCAAAGGGTTCTTCTTTCTCGAGTCGCCCTTTGAAATTGGCGATGAACTCGTCCGATCTCCTGTGCAATTCCTCGGCCGAAATGTTTGGCGACTCCGCACTCGGAACTTCTATCACGATCAAAGAATTTGCTTCCGAGGGTTTTGTTTGCTGCGGTGTCTCCAATATCGGTTTCTGGAGCTCGACGGATTTTTTCCGACGGGAAAACGTGGCCAGTGAGCTGCTTTGCTTCTTCTCTAAAACAGGGCGCGAAGAAGCGCGGTATTTCCGCGCGATTTCGGTCCTCCTTACGAACTCATCATACAAATCCTCGCTTTCTTTGGAAGGATCGAGCGATCCAGAGAGAAACGCAAGGAAGAGGACTATAACATTGGCCAACAAAAAGAGAAACCATTGATTTGAACAGAAATGCCAAAGTTCAGGGATTTTCACAAGGCAAACCTCTCTAAGGGCGACTGACACTGCTGTAAAGTTAAAACAGATCTTAAACACAGTCCAGCAGACAAGGGGAGGAATGCAAAGCAATTTTATGACCTGAATTCGCTTGAATTTATTCGATACCTTGAGCTTCACCGGTTCGAATCCCTCCGACATTTTGAAAGGTTTTTGACTTCACAAACAAATAAAAAAACACAAGCTGAATCTACTGACAAAAAGCGCCGAAATTCTGGAACGAAAATATCACAAGAAAAGAAAATTTTAGGGAAAGACAGTGCTAGTTCTTAGTGAATAATGGCAGAGAGGCTCATTCGACGAAAATGGAAGGGTTTCAGGTTGGACCTTAAATAGAGAAGCTCTGTAATTAATTAGTGTTAATCCCTGCTTAAGAAAAAGCAACAGAGATCTGTGCTAGTGGTAATTAAAAGTTCATTTTGATGGCCGTATGACTGTACTTAGGGTTTTTAACTGTAAAATACAGTCAAATTTAGTTGTGATTGGAAGTAACATTTGGGTGGACAGTTAAAAATTGAAAGAATTACCTATGATAGAGAGATTTTTTTTATTTTTGTATATTCTATTTAAACTAGGGTTATGAAATATTTTTTTCCTTCTTGCTTTGACGTATTTTATCTTTCTTACAGTTACAGATATTTTTTCTCTTGTCTAGATACATATCAAAGGATTTGGATATAATGTTATTTAGTTACGTTGTTATGAGAAGGGGGAACTAGTCCGTCAAAGTAACTTAGTGGTTAAACTTGGCTTAATCGCACCTTTGGGAGGTTTGAATCTTGGTGGATGGAGCAATCAAGAAAAACATAACATTGTCCTTAGAGCTACAACCCTTCGATTGGAAAAAATAATATTCAATATACACTTATAAAAAAAAAATTAAAAAAAAAAAACAAAATAAATTGTTCACATACACACACATCACTTCGTACTAGCATATATATCTTAAATAGAGGAGAGGGCCCAATAGTGGTGCAAGTAACTATAGTTGTCATGGTATATGTACATTGAAAGCCCAATATTTTAAAAGTATGGTACTAGTAGTTGTAAGAGATGACCTAATAAAACTAGCATATATATCTTAAATAGGAGAGAGGGCCCAATAATGGTACATGTACATCGAAAGCCCAATATTTTAAAAGTATGGTACTAGTAGTTGTAAGAGAGGACCTAATGGTTGAATAAAATAAACCTATTAGATTAAAAAAAACAACAAATCATATGATGTCACATTGACACACTAAAAAATATGACTTAATGCACAACTATTGGTATAACTTTTTTGGGGCCTATTATGACACCTTTACAAAAAGCATGTTGATGACACCCTATGCCAGTAAAACGAAATATTTGAATTGTCCACATCCCTAACTACTCGAAGATATAGTTTTTTAGTGTCAATGTTACATGTACATTGCTATGTCGACTCATAAAGTTAGGGTGCATCACTATTGGACATATCTATCTAAAAGATGTTTAGGTAAGTGTCTTGAGATTGATAACTTAACGCATCTTTCAAATAGATGTACTTAAGATATCTATGCTAGTTTATTAGATTTTTATACATATGTATTTAAAAATTGGGCACAATAAATGTTTGACACATAAATGATTGTCAAATTTATGTTAAAAAACTTCTCTTATCCAAAATAAACTAAAAATATAAAAATCCAAATATATACATAAATATATTCAATATGATACTCTAAACCTTTAAATGCATAAATAACCAAATAAATATATATATTTTATAATTATGCCGATAGACATTCTACAATCACAGTAGAGTGGAGACGAGAGCACTCATTTTCCATATAAATATATAGCCAAAAAAAAAATCAAAATCAAAAAAGAAATTGGAAAAAAAAAATTGCAAACGCTTGAAGGAAAAAAAGGAAAAAAATCACAAAATCCATGGGAAATGTAAAAAACACCACAAAACCTTGATAAGATATCTCTAACATATTATAGATATATTTTTTTAAATATAAATATACTAGTTGTTATATCCAACTATATCTATAATAGAGATCTCGAAAGTTAACTATATCCATATCTAATATCCCATTCCTATTCAATACCATATCCATTTCCATGCAACACTTGATTTCAACCCCACACCCTTACATCTTTAAAAAAGCAACGTTGAACACATAACCATCACTAAAATTACACTCTGATAGTATGGTTTGAGCTTAAACAACCAACACATTGTTGTGTTCAATGTCCCGGCTGTTTATCTCAAGGTAAACCTCTTCATCAATAGCTGGCACATTGAACAACGTGTTGATTGTTTACAGCAAGAAAACACCACTGAAACTGTCAAATTTATCAGTAAGAACAATAAAGGAGACGCATTTGCTTGTGGGATCCAACTTGTTTCACAAAGGATTCAGTTGAGTTAAGAGGCTGTAATTAGTTTAGCATGCAGTGAATTGGGTAAAGTAGTATTGGTGGTGAAAGGTGGATACTTTACTGATCCCCCGTGATACGCTCCTTTACCAGTATATTCCCATCCTCACCAGCAGCGTAATGCTCTTTTGCCTGTATCCGTCGATCTCCATGACTTGTCTTAGTCTCATTTTGCTGTGGGTCTTCCCCACTTACTTTTTGACTTTGTTTTTAATTGTGCTCTCCTTTTCTGAAAGCCCATCACCATTTGAGTAGTACTCAAGATTTCTTTGCTAGCCAGCTACCAGCAAATTCAGTCTCTCACTCTTTTTATGGCACAGTCATTCCACGAGATTAATGTTTTCATATAAAGTGAAGGTCACTGCAATTTACTGGTGGGTGATGACCAAGGCTCGATAACAATAATAATAATATTAACTTTCTTCACTACCTCAGGAAGGGTAAAGCAATGTTGGCTTTAACAGATAGACAAGGAAGCTTTACAAAAGGATGTATGAGTATATGGGGGATCTTTCTAAATGGATTTCAATATCAGAACACATAAGAAAGATATGACTAAAGATAAAATATTAAGCAATGGATCCAAGAGATGGAAGATTCCGTTTGGAATTCTTGACACTTGCATTATTTTCAATAGAGTTAGGTTTTCTAATACCAAATATAACTGTTGAATATATTTGTATATTTTTGAATATTGTATATTCATGTTCTTTTTGTTAGGATTATAAGGTGACATCAATCTTGTAAATCCTGCGTATTTAATCACTTTTTATATTGTTTGTTAATCATTTATAAGAAATGAGAGATTCACCATCATTTGTAATTATTTTTATTATTAGAGTTTTATTGGTACAATAATTAATTTTTATTGGGGTCAGTAATTAATTATTTATTTGTAGAAAGTTACTATTCACGAGAGAAGCATCTTGGAGATTGAGGTAGTTTGGAATATTTGTAATCAATTTTGGGCTGTCTATTATAAGCCCATAACACCTTCACATGAAGATAGTAACCATCTTGCAAGAAAAGACAAACTAGGTGTCCATAAGGACAAATTAGTTGTCAATGTGTAAGAGGTTAGTAATTTGATTGCAACCTACATTGTCCTTCCTCACATGTGAGTGATGATGTACTCTCAACTTTAGATGCGGTAGATGGTGTCTCTCCATCTTAACTTGCGGTAGAGGATGTGTCTCCAACTACGGTATTCAAATCTCTCATAGCTCGAAGCTTTTGCATTCGTTCCCTTTGTGCTGCCAATACCATATCTCTTGTTGATGGTTGAGGTTCCTCTTCAATTGGCATGTCTTCGACAATCGTATCCAATTTCCTCTTCTCACGAAGTTCCATCATACCTTTTGTTTTCTTTGCATTCTTAGCTTCTTTCTCTTCCTATGTTGGTTTAATCCTTGATCGTTTCCTTGGCCTGACAGAGAATTTTATTTGTAGCATGATAAAGAGACAAATATTAGTTCCTAAAAAATGAATCCATACAAGTAAATGAAATATATGTCATTCAACCCTTCATACAAAATGTACATACAATCATCATGTAGAAGAGTAAATGTCACTCAACCATGATGAATAAACAAGTGCACGAAGAACACAAGGAAAATGGAAAGAATTTTTTTGAAGTATTTCTACCTTGCAAGAATTTATCATGTGACTTTGCTCTAGCCATTTTCTAACTTATGACCTACCATTATAATGTCCACAAATAGACATGTATGCAAAATGTGGTAGCATAGACAAAGCACATGAATTTTTTGATGGAATGCCTTAAAGAAATGTGGTCTCATGGAATGTCATGATTGCAAGATAAGCACAAAATGGATTTTTTAAAAGACATTACAAACTTTCAAGAAATGAGGATTTTTGTCAAATGTTATAATTGCAACTCCCTTTGCAGCAATGTATGAGTGTTATGGTTGCAATTGCCTTAGTAGACACATGCAAAATGTGGATGCATAGACAAGGCACATGAACTGTTTGACAAAATGCCTCAACGAGATATGTCCTCGTGGACTACAATGATTGCAAGATATGCACAAAATGGATTTGTTGAAAAGGCTTTAGAAAATTTCAAGCAAGTGCAATTTCTAGGTGTAAAACCAAATTCCAAAGCATTTTCCAACATCCCCCATGCCTATACCAAAATGGAAGCTTTGGAAAGTGGTATACACATACATAAAAAAAAGGATTGAGAAATGATGTATTATATTACATAGTTAGAACTACTCTCGTAAATGTGTATACAAAATGTGGAAGCATACACAAGGTAGGTAGATTGTTTAACAAAATGCCACAAAGAGATGTGGTCTCATGGACCACAATGATTACAAAATTTGCACAAAGTGGATTTGTTGAAAAATCTTTTGAAACTTCCAAGCAAATGTAACTAGCAAGTGTAAAGAATTGTGTAGTTTAAAATGTGCCAAGAGGGGCTAAGGTTATAATGAGAAACAAACAATGATGAACATGGAATATGCATAATAACAACATCAAAGCATTGTATTAAGCATGTATGATAAGGGATGATAAAGAAACATAATATAATTAAGGAAAATGTAAAGAACATGTGTAGAGACTTGACATACCTAAAAAATGGAGATTCAAATGGAGAGACTACCTAATTATGTAGTCTTTTTTTCTTCTTGCATCAAACTCCTCAACAATTTGAGTTTTTCACAAACTTGCTTCCTTTTCAATATTCAATTGTATATCACTCAAATAGAATTACTAACAATAATACAATTAACCAATGTATAATGTTAAATTCCTACAATTCAATCACAATTAACATTGCAACACTACAAAAATTGAAACTTGAATTGGTATATATCAAATTCGATGTGAAAACTATGTTATTTCCTCCTTCCTAAGTTGGCAAACCAGAAAAAAGGTGCTGGAAAGTTCATGCAAAGGTGGTAGAATGTGAAAAATTTGCATGTGCACTTCCCAACAACATCAAACACTTTTTTTGTCAGAACACACGCATACCTAAGAGAATAATAGAGCATGTGGGCCTGGATCATGGGTGTCCTGGCTATTTTACTATTTTTAGAGTAAGCCAAAATGCGCTCACATTATAATGCGTTCGCATTATAACGTGAGCGTGTTTTAGCTTGATATACAAAACCCTTAGATTCTGGGCCCCCCCTGCCCCCACGGTATAGGAACCTTTAGATAGATTCCACCATCAATGCTACCTTAGAAACTGTCGAGGCCCAAATCAAAGATATGCCACGCTGCGCATGCCTGCTATCCCGCACAACTTTTTTATTGAATATTTTTATGGTGCAAGCTGGTGGGCAACCAATAGGATATGAGTTACAAGACCATGCCACTCAAAACTTAAGGTAAATTGAAGCACGTGCCTTAAGTTGCAACTTAAAAGGGGACACCCTAGGCATTTTAATAAAATATATTGACCCTGCCTAAAGTGCACACATAAAATATTAAAACATTCGCTTGCTCAGGCTTAGGACTGTTGGCAAGAGACACTATGTGGCTTCATGAGTGTTGTCATTGATGGCAACAAAGTCCATCCCACTCATCTGCAGCACATAGTATATCTATACCGGAAGTCAGATTGAAGAGTGTTTTGGTCCGGTGAACAAGAACAGAGCATACAACAAGGTCCGACAATCAGGTCCGGATCTCTCAGAGAAAGTATCTCAGAAAAGTGTAGACTTGGGGAAGTCAAGAGGAGTACCATGACTGCTACATTCTAGAGATTGAGCCTTCGGTGATGAAAGAGTGAAAAGATATGAGCACCTAAGTGTTGGGCAGAGTAGACTGAGGAAGAACTGACCGACAGAGCATCAGACCTTAATCCGGATGAAGAATTGATGGAGATCAAGCTTCTTGAGAGATCATTCATGGTTGGCCAACATGATTGATGACTTCTACAACAATCTTTTTGATACGCATCTCTTAGTAAGCATAGATTCAGCCGACTGACTAGAGTTTGGGAAAATCTTGAGTATTCCGGATGCCGACTAGAAAGATGTTGAAATCCTTGATGCGGTTATATATACCAGATGGATTTTGATGAAAAGGGGTGTGTGGTGTGTTGTGTTGTGCGAAGAAAAGTAGAAAGCAGTGTGGAAGTAGCAATACATATCCGGTATGTGACAGAACAACAGCACTAAAGCAGAGGAATAATGAAGTGCAGTAGATCAGTATATTGAGCCTAACCAGAATTGAACCTCAGCATATGTGGATGCTTCTCATCAGTTCAAGTACTTGGTTTCTTTCTATAAACTATTGTAGGCAGTGAGACTCTTGTGAGCAGTGTGCTCGAGCAGTGAGCCCTAATTGGCAAGTGCCATCTTGTACTTCTTATTCTTCTAACAGAGAATACAATCTTAGGTTAATCACCCCGTGGTTTTTCCCTTAACAAGGTTTTCCATGTCAAAAATATTGTGTTATGTGTGTTGAGTTTATTTCTACTTCCATGGTTATGTATGCTTATATGTTTTGATGTTGCACTAATTGTTAAAGAAGAACATAAAGTTAAAATACTTAAGATAACTGATTCATCCCCCATCTTAGTTATCTACCTTGTTTCCAACAATTGGTATCAGAGCTAAGTTCCTCCTAACAGAGCCTAACAACTTGAGGAAGATCTGGGAATCTCAATGGATATGTATGGTATGCGGGAACAACTTCAGTCTGCCCTAGATGATCTTGAGCAATCTCACTTTGAGGTCAATAACCTGAGGGAAAGACTCAAACAAGCTGATGATTTCATAAATGAACTCAAAGAAAAACTAAGTGTCTCAATGAAGAAAATAAAGGAACTACTTCAAAAATTAGCAAGTCAAAGTGAAGCCAATGATACTAATGAAGATCTGAATGAGAAAACCAAGTTATGTGAGAAGTTATCAAAAGAGGTCATTATGGTAAGACATGAAATGGAATCAGGAGTTATGAAATTCACCCAAGAAATTGAAGAGAAAAGAAAAAGTGAAGATAATCTAAAACAATCTCTCAAGGAGAAGTCAGAAGATTGCCACAAAATGGATAGAATAATCAGGCATCTGGAATTTGATCTTGAAGAAGCTAGAGACAATGAAGAACAACTTGAGATTCAGATAGACACTCTTAAAAGGGATCTTCAAACAACAAATGAATACAAAGAGAAATTCAAGATAAGCTCTGCTCAACTTGAAGTTCTTCTTGAAAGCCAAAAGAGGGTAGATGACAAGCAAGGCTTGGGGTATGAGAAAGGGGAAAGCTCTGGATCTGGTCAGAAGAACTCTGGATCAGGAAATCCAAGGAACAAGCCTAGAAGACCTCCGATAAGGCAACCAAATGCTTAAAGATATCCATCCTTCAATGGATATTGCCACAATTGCAATAACTTTGGTCATAAAGCAAATCAGTGTAGAAGAATGAATTAGACTAATTCATCCTTCTCCGGACAGTGTTTTAACTGCAAAAGTTATGGTCACAAATCTCATGAATGTAGAAATATGCAAATAAACAATTCATTTAGTGGTAGATGTTTTGCATGCAATAGAATGGGACATATGGCTAATCAATGCAGATCTAGAGGATATCAATCAAATATGCATAGAAATGTTGTTTGCTACAATTGCAATAGATCCAATCATATTGCCAAGTTCTGCAAAAGTAAAAATCAAGACAAAGGAAAAGGAAAAATGAATATGGATGAAATTCAAAGGGAGATGAACAAGATTTGGGTGAAGAGAAGTACATAAAATGTTGGGGATGGATCTGCACCAGAATCTGGTGCTGATATTCCTTTCGAAAACTAAATAGATGAGCTCTGGCTCAGGGGGAGTCACAAAAGAAAATAATTTCCCCCAGCTAGTCAATTGCTGCCTAAAATTGGCACATGGAGTGTTGCGGATTAAAGAGTTCTCAAAGAGATATCTCAATAACCCTTGGTAAAAATATAAAAGATCCGCAAGAAGTTTTGAAGAGGTTAATCATCCAAGATTGATCCGGTTTAATTGTCATCTGGTAAGAGCAGGATTTTCACAGTTACATCCGGTATGATTCAAAAATTGAGGTATCTTGATCTGCGGATAAATGGAATGATTAGAGAGAGGTAGGTAGATTGTCAGTAATCACCGAGATTAACTCTAAGTGCATCTCAGTGATCTGGAAAGATCTCTCTGGACAAGAAGAACAAGGCAACTGGAATAACTTAAGTTGTGCATTTATTGCAAAATAGAATTAGGGTTTGTGCAAAAATAAAAGGGTTCTTTTGTTCATGATTTGCACATTTACATTCGAGAAGAAGGAAGAAAGAGCTTTGCAACAAGACTGCTTCAACTCTCTCAATGATCAACCACAGAATTTGATTCAACTATTGATCTTTTTCAGCTCTTATCGTGAACCTAGAAGCGTAAAAGGTATTTTTCGCTCTTGAATATCTCTCTCTAAATCCTTTGAAAGATGGCTACTCAGAATGTTGTCAAAATCACTAATAGGCCATGCCCTAAGTTCAAGAAACACCCTTACAAATCTCTAGAAGTTGATCCTTTAGGCGCCTTCTCTAGCATTCCGCATGGGGTTTTGCATGTAGAAGATGTTAGGGCATACATTCATGCTAATATTGAGGAATTTGGGGAATCCAAGCTGATGGATATCTATCACAAATAGTTAATAGATGAATCATTTGAACTCAAACCTTAGTACAAGGCCATCCGGGACAAGCATTTTGGACATTGCATCCATTTCCCCTATTTTGCAGAAGATGAATGGGTCCGGTAAGTTCTGAGCAGAGTGCATGACAACTTCATGTGGTTGATGAGGCCATTAAAGATCACAAAAGATGCTATTAGGGTGGTAACTGGATTGCACTCATCCGGTGAGTTACCTACTCTCAAATCAGTCAAAAACTAAACTGTAAGTGAGGCTACCAGATCAAAATTTGACAAGAGAGCAATGACAATAGAAGATATCACTGATCCGGATATCAAGTTTGTATCCATGATAATTGGCTACAAGATATATCACTCCAGCAGGGAGAATTTTGTATCCAGAACTGTAATTTATACTACTTATCAGATGCTAAGGGAGAATGCAGATTATGATCTTTGCGAGCTTCTTCTGAGCCAACTGTTGGAAAACTTGCAAAAGATCAAAAAGGACAAGAAGAACTCATTCAAATATGGTGGCCTGATATTATGTCTCTTCTTTTCCTACATGAATGAGCTCCCCGGATCCAGTGGTTGGGTATGGCAAAATGATAGACCGGTTGCCATACAAATCAGAGATTACATGTATGGGCTTGGTGATGCCAAGGCTCAAAGTATAGCACCCTGGGGATACTTCAAGAACTTTCAAAGTATGATGCAGGCCAGAGAAAGAATCCCCCAATCATTGGTTGAGAAATACAAGGATATAGTGTGCTTTATGGTAGACACTGATCAATGCCTAATGGAGGCAGTGGAGCCAAGGATAGTCTGGATTATGCCAATGGGGTATGAGGTTGATGAGAAAAATCCTAGAGCTGCATATCCAACACCTGCTAAGTCAACCAAAGGACCCTAAGGCATAAAGGTTTGGAACCTTCCAAGAGTTGAGTGTAAGAATTCATGTTGAACTCAGACAACCTGAGATCAAGAGAAAAGTGAGAAGGGAAGTAGAAGAAGTTGCCATATGGGATATCAAAGGAGGCAGTTGATGCCAACAAAGAGAAGGTAGAAAGGGCAGAGAAAGAAAGACAAGAAGTAGAAAAAGAAAGTGCTCTGGTGAAAGCCCCTTTTTCGGACTAGATCCTCAAAGAGCTCTGCACCTGCTAAGAGTCCAAAAGCCTCAAAACCAGAAGCAAAGACATCTGGAAAAGGAGAAAAGAGAACAAAGACAAAGGCCACAAGATCATACATAAGCCAAAAGGACGATGAAGAGATAGAGTCAGATGAGGAGGTCAAGAAAATGAAGAAGAAGAAGAAAACATCTGGTGAATCCTCTACCAGTCAAAGCAAGGAAGAAAAGGCAGAAGAATTTGTTGAAAAGCCTACTCTCTGCATTGATGATATCATCAAATCAGTCACTGTGGATGGGAATCTAAAACCAATGACTAAATTTTATGATGAATATAGTGAAGCTGACCAGAAGATCTTGCAAGATGCTACAGTCAGGTATCTAAACATCTATAATAAAGCATTCATTGAAATCATATCTCTAATTCCCAAAAGCCTAGAGAAGGAACTTGAAATAAGAAAGAACAATGCCAAGGCAAAGGACCTTGAGATCTGGGAACAGATAGCTATTTAGCTCTATCCTTCCATCACTCCTAAACAAATGAACATGATCTTCAAGGATTGCAAGGATGAGTTCTGGAGCAAAGCTAGAATGAACAAGCTTATGCTTAGAGAGACTGATCAGGTGGCAAAAGAGACTAAAGACATCCTCCAGAATGTATATAAAAGATTCAATCTTCCTATTATAGAGGACATAAGTGATGAACCTTCTGCCATGGATGACGAAGGATTGAGTACATCAAAAGAAAAATCTACTGTGAAAAATGTAGAAGAGATAAAGAACATAAGTGAGGAGAGGACTCAGGACTTGGATTCCTCTGCTCTGGAAGAGGAAGTTCTTGAAGAAGTAGACATCTCTCTTCCGGATCCTCCTGCTGACTCCAGAACTAAAGGATAAGAAAGAAAAGATGAGAAAATTAGTCAAGAAGAAGAGGTCAAGGGAAGAGAAAAAGATCAAATAGAGAAAACCCCAGATGACAGTTCTGAAGTTGCAGAAGGAAAGAAGACTTTGTCTCTGGCAAGAGACACTGCAGAAATAGTTAAATATTTCTTGACCAAAGAAATGATGGAATTAGATGAACCTGAGCTATTTCAAGGACCATTCAATTTTGATTCCCTCTCCCCGGTTCAGACAATGAAGATAGCATCCTTTGCCCAAGCAAAGGCAAAATAAAAGTTTCTAAAGTCTCACATGGAAGACTGTGAGCTAATAGAGATTGCATCTGGTGCGTTGGAGAAGATCATGCCATCCTTCTAGAAGGATCTTTTAGCCTCTTCATCCTGTAACTTGAAATCTCTTGTTAATTCAATTAGCACACATTTTGATTCTTTGGAGAAGTCAGTAGAAGATAAAGTCCAGAAAGAGTTTTTGGGTAAGACATTCTCTGAAGTACAGGGGCTAATAGCAAATGATAGGAGAAATCTAAAAATTGGAATAAAGAGCCTAGAAAATACTCTTAAATATGGCAGAGAATTATACAAATTTTGTTTATCTTGGTCCATTGTAACAACAAACATTGCAAAGAAGGTGGAAGAACAAGAGGACAAACTATCAAGTTTATCCCAGAGTTTTGATCCTCTCACCTCATCCATAATGAATCAAGAGTGCCAGACTATTGCCACTATAAATGAGATAAAGAGGCTTGAGAAGGAGAAGAAAAATAGAATAAGCAGGCTAAGTGAACTAAGAGGGATAATTATCCCCAAGTTAGAGGCAATGCATGAGGCCCTAACTGATGCCCAGAACATAGCCCGGACCAGTGATTCGACAGACCTAAAGAGGGCAGAAGCCTTTGCATTTTTGCTAAGTGGTCACATTTCAATTTTAGATAGGATGAAGCAAAGTTGGGCGACAGAAGTTATATAGTTGAAGACCATCTTTGCATATATACTTAAGTATATGTAAGTATAACTTGTATATATACTTATGTGGATATGTATAGGCTGATTTTTAGAAATTTTGGTGTGCAGATTCTACCCTTTGCCATTGATGTCAAAGGGGGAGTGACGAGTAGTGAAAAATGTGGAATCCAGCTAAGGAGGAGCTCCGGTAAGAGTATACATAAGATAGAGCATCAGCTAAGGGGGAGTTTGTTTTGACACTTAGTCATTTTTCACTAAGTGTTGCCATCAATGCCAAAGGGGGAGATTGTTGACAAGAGACACTATGTGGCTTCATGAGTGTTGTCATTGATGGCAACAAATTCCATCCCACTCATCTGTAGCACATAGTATGTCTATATCGGAAGTCAGATTGAAGAGTGTTTTGGTCCGGTGAACAAGAACAAAGCATACAGCAAGGTCTGACAATCAGGTCCAGATCTCTCAGAGAAAGTATCTTAGAAAAGTGTGGACTTGGGGAAGTCAAGAGGAGTACCATGACTGCTACATTCTAGAGATTGAGCCTCTGGTGATGAAAGAGTGAAAAGATATGAGCATCTAAGTGTTGGGCAGAGTAGACTGAGGAAGAACTGATCGGCAGAGCATCAGATCTTAATCCAGATGAAGAATTGATGGAGATCAAACTTCTTGAGGGATCATTCATAGTTGGCAAACATGATTGATGACTTCTACAACTATCTTTTTGATACACATCTCTTAGTAAGCATAGATTCAGCCGATTGACCAGAGTTTGGGAAAATCTTGAGTATTTCGGATGCCGACTAGAAAGATGTTGAAATCCTTGATGCGGTTATATATACCAAATGGATTTCGATGAGAAGGGGTGTGTGGTGTGTTGTGTTGTGTGAAGAAAAGCAGAAAGCAGTGTGGAAGTAGCAATACAGATCCGGTATGTGACAGAACAGCAGCACTAAAGCAGAGGAATAATGAAGTGTAGTAGATTAGTATATTGAGCCTAACTGGAACTGAACCTCAGCATATGTGGATGCTTCTCATCAGTTCAAGTACCTGGTTTCTTTCTATAAACTATTGTAGGCAGTGAGCCTCTTGTGAGTAGTGTGCTCGGGCAGTGAGACCTAATTGGCAAGTGCCATTTTGTACTTCTTATTCTTCTAACAGAGAATACAATCTTGGGTTAATCATCCTGTGGTTTTTCCCTTAACAGGGTTTTCCACATCAAAAATATTGTGTTATGTGTGTTGAGTTTATTTCTGCTTCCATGGTTATGTATGCTTATATGTTTTGATGTTACACTAATTGTTAAAGAAGAACAAAAAGTTAAAATACCTAAGATAACTAATTCACCCCCCCTCTCAGTTATCTACCTTGTTTCCAACAAGGACATCAGGCAAAAATTAAAAAGTGCATGCGACCAAATATTTTGCTAGGAACAAGGGGCCAACTTACCAACGATGCCAATGACTTAAGTTATAACTTAAACGACTAAGAAAAAGTGAACACAAGTCAATGACGAATTAAAAGAAAGTCAAGGCTTTTGCATAAATAGGGTTTTAGGAAGGTTTTAGTCCTAAGATTAAACTCTAGCAAATGGAAAATGAAACCCTAACCCTTAGGGGACTAATGGATGACCCAAATTTTAAAATGTGACCATAGAACCACTACAAATTTTCAAAGTCCTATCACTCCTTACCCATCTTTCCCTCAAGTTGTCAACTTTACTCTTTCATTTTCTTCTCTCTTCCCTTACCTCTCTATCTCTCACCTCTGTCTCCCCCTCACCTCTCTACCTCTCCCCTCTTTAGGTCTATTAGTCACTCCTTGTCTGCCTCTCCATCCCTTCTTAGCCATCTAGGTCTCTCACTTAACCCTAAACCCTAAACCCTATCCCTAAAGCCTCAACCCTCAACCCTTTAACCTTAAATCCTAAACCCTCAAACCTTGACAGTATACCTTAAACCCTAAACCATTAAACCTAAACCCTAAACCCTATCCCTAAAGCCTCAACCCTTAAACCTTAAATCCTAAATCCTATCCCTAAACTCTCAACCCTCGACACTATACCTTAAACCCTAATCCCTCAACCCTAAACCCTAATCCCTCAACTTTTAAACCCTTAATACCTCAACCCTTATGTTAGGAATTGCATGTAGAAGATATCAATTAAATGTAGATAAAGATTAAACAGAGGAATGAAAATACACAAAAATAATAACAATGAGAGACAATTTTTAACGTGGTTCACCCAAACTCAGGCTACATCCACCAATAGAGAGTCCAATATTATTATTCAGCAAATCAAACCAATTACAACTAGCAATCCTTGCAACTCAATACCGCTGCAAATGCTACAATACAATATCAACAGAAACCTTAACCCTTAGTCATTTTATCAAGACTTATGTCGGTTACAAAATAAGATTTGTTTATGTTGGCCAAAAAAAAAAACTCTTGACGCCTTTATAAAATAATAGGCAATTTTTGCTTCGGGGGCGCTGCCCTTGAGTCCCCGGCTGGGGGCGCTGCCCCTAGACCCCACTATGGGCTCTGCCCTCAGGCCGCCACCAGGGGGATAAGCCCCCGGGCCCTGCAGGAGGGGCTCTGCCCCCTGCACTCCCTTATTAAATAATTTGGGGGATAACCGCATCGATAAAAGTGAGGAAAATTTAACCTGCGAGTCTAATTAGGCTCCATATAACAACAATCTCCCACTTGGAGACTGGTCAAACTCCACATCATATCATCTCCCACTTGGAGATTGATCATAAGACCGCTGAACCTGTAGTTCCCACTAGAAATAAGCACCCTGGACCCTGTTGTTATGATTTTATTGTTTTCAGTCTTGAAGACCAACCAAAGCTAAAGAGGAGCTCAACTTCTCCCTTGTCACTGCCTTTGTAAACATATCCACTGGATTTTCATTTATATTTATCTTTTCCAACCTTAACTGTCCATCATCCAACACCGACCGAATGAAGTGATACCTTAGCTGTATGTGTTTGGTCTTTGAATGTAAGGCATAATTCTTTGCAAGATGTATGGCACTTTGGTTATCTGTAAACAAATAACTGTTAGCCTGGTGTTTACCCAATTCTTCTATGAAAGATTGTAGCCATATCATCTCCTTTCTTTCCTTTGTTGCAACTACATACTCTACCTCCATGGTGGATAAAGAAACCACCTTTTGCAACTTGGAGATCCAACTCACTGATGTCCCACCTACAGTAAAGACATAACCTGTAGTACTCCGCCTAGTATCAATATCCCCTGCCAAATCTGAGTCCACATAGCCTGCTAAATCAGTATTAGAGCCCCCAAAACTTAAGTGTTTATTGGATGTACCTCTCAAATATCTGAGAATCCATTTTACTGCATTCCAATACTCCAATTCGGGATTACTCATGTACTTGCTTGCGACTCCTACAACATGTGCAATATTTGGTCTCGTGCATAGCATGGCATACATTAAACTTCCTATAGTTGAAGCATATGGTACCTTGGACATTTTATCTTCCACCTCTTGTGTCTTTCGACATATCTCCTTAGTCAATTTCAAATGACTAGGCAAAGGTGTGCTGACAACTTTTGCATTCTCCATATGAAATCTCTGCAACACCTTTTCAACATAATCAACCTGAGATAGAGTTAATTTTCTGTTCTTCCTCTCTCTACAAATTTTCATATCAAGGATTTGTTTTGTTGCCCCCAAATCCTTTATAGAAAATGATTGTGCTAACTGCTGTTTTAACTCACTTATGTGATCCATGTTAGACCTTGCTACAAACATGTCATAAACATATAAACATAAAATAATGTAGTTGTCATTATCTAACCTCTTAAAATAAACACAATGGTGAGAATTACACCGGTTGTAGCCTTGCTCAGCCATAAAACTATCAAATTTCAAGTACCATTGCCAAGGTGCTTGTTTCAAGCCATATAAGCTCTTCTTCAACCTGCACACCAGTTTCTCCTTACCTTTGATCTCAAATCCTTCAGGATGTTCCATATATATCTCTTCCTCCAAATCACCATGGAGAAAGGTAGTTTTCACATCTAGTTATTCCAAATGCAAATCTTCAGCAGCCACAATACTTAAAATAGTACGAATAGAAGTCATCTTAACAACCGGAGAAAAAATCTCATCAAAATCAATGCCCTTTTTCTATGCAAATCCTTTTACAACTAACTTGGCTTTAAATCTTTTCTTACCTCCATCTTCCTCTTTCAACCTATAAACCCATTTGTTTGGTAAAACTTTTTTACCCGCAGGCAACATACATAATTCCCAAGTTTGATTTTTCAGCAAGGAGTTCATTTCTTCTTCCATTGCATGCTCCTATTGAACCTTTGTATCCACCTGCATAGCTTCATCATACCCTTCCCATTTACCAGTATCTGTTAACAAAATAGAATACAAAGAGGGAGAAAACCTTTCAGGAGGTCTACTTAGCCTTGATGACCATCTAACATTCAATGAAGTTTGTGGTATTTCCTGTTGTTGTGGAGCATGAGGAACCTCTAGAACATCACTATCTGGAGTATCATCCAACACCACATAATCCCTTTCTTTCTTCTCATGCTGCTGCAACTGATCTTCATACAACGCCTTCTCATTGAATAAAACATCCATGCTTCTCACAATTTTTAGATTTTCAACATCCAAAAGCCTATAACCAAATTCATCAATGCCATATCCAATGAAGATACACTTTTTTAATTTTACATCCAGCTTGGTTCTATTTTCAGAATTTACATGTGCAAATGCTTCACATTCAAAGGTTTTGAGAAAAGAATAACTCACCTTCTTACCTGGCCATGCTTCCTCTAGAATACCACAACCAAAAGGAACTGAAGGACCTCTATTAATTAAATATACAACGGCATTGACAACCTTTGCTCGCATGTTTAAAGACAGCCCAACATGCAATCTAATGCTCCTTGCATGCTCCATTATTGTCTTATTCATGCGCTCAGCTACTCCATTTTCTTGTGGAGTCCTTGGAACCATTTTCTACCTACGAATTCCATTAAAGGAACAATAATCCTCAAATTTTTTGCTGTAACACTCACCACTATTATCAGATCTGAGACATTTTAATCTTTTAACCATCTCATTCTTAACCAAGCTTCTCCATTTCTAAAATGTTTCAAATACATCAGATTTCTGCCTAAGGAAATAAATCCAAACCTTCCTAGTTGCATCATCTATGAATGTAACATAATACTAAGAGCCACCGAGAGAAGATACCTGAGCCAGTTTGCATACATCTATATGCACAAGCTCCAACTTTTTATCTTTCTTTTTCTTCCCATCCTTGAGAAAACTAACTCTCTTTTATTTGCCATACACACAACTTTCACAGAAATCCATAATAATACATTTTAGACCTGGTAAAACTTTCTTAGAATGAAGTACCTGTTGATAACTGAGAGGGGGGGGGTGAATCAATTATCCTAATTATTTCCTTTATTGAACTTTCCCTTAGTTGATGCAGCATAAAATCAAACATAAAACATTAACCATAAAACAAGAAACACATGACACAGTATTTTTGACGTGGAAACCCTGTTAAGGGAAAAAACCACGGGGTGATTAACCCAAAATTATTCTCTGTTAGAAGAATAGGAAATTACAAAGATGGCACTTGCCAATTAGGGCTCACTGCCCGAGCACACTGCTCACAAGAGGCCCACTGCCTACAAGAAGACACACTGTCTACAAAGTGATGAGAATCACAGTCTTGAACTGATTGGAAGCATCTGCATATGCTGGAGTTCAGTTCCGGTTAGGCTCAGTACACTGATCTGCTGCACTTCATCTTTCCTCTGTTCTTTATTCTGCTATCTTTCACATACCGGATCCTTTTTGCTACCTCTGCTCTTTATCTAGACTTATTCGCATATCTCTCCACAACAACAACCCTTTCACAACTAAATCCATCCTCTATATATATCCGCACAAGTAATTTCATCACCTTTCTAGTCGGCATCCGGAACAGTCTAGTTTCTTATAAACTTTCATTCTGTCAGCTGAATCCTTCCTCACCAAGCAATGCGGATCAAGCATATACTTGTAGATATCATTAATCATGTCGGCCAAACATGATTCATGCCTTCACAACTTCTGTCATCAGCAGTAACCCATCCGGAAAGCAGTCTGATACTCTGCCAGTCAGTTCTTCCTCTGTTTTCACTGTCTCTCAGGAATCCGGTACTCAACCATTCATATCTTTTTCTTTGTTCATCACCGGAGGCTAAATCCTTGGAATATACCACTCAGGGTAGTCCTCTTGACTTTCCCAAATCCGTACTGCACCAAGACACTTCCTCTGAGAGATCCGGACCAATCTGTCGGACCTTGCCACATGCTCTGTTCTTCTTCACCGGACCACAACATTCTTTATTCTGACTTCCGGTAGAGACACATTATGACTTGCGGATATGTGGGATGACCTTTGTTGCCATCAATGACAACAACCATGAATCCATATAGTGTCTCTTGCCAACAATCTCCCCCTTTGGCATTGATGGCAACACTTAGTGAAAAATGACTAAGTGTTTTCACTATGCTCCCCCTTTGCTGATGCTCTGTCTTTATATACAATTTCCGGAACTCCCCCTTAGTTGGATTCCTCATTTTTCACTGCTCCTCACTCCCCCTTTGACATCAATGGCAAAGGGTAGGGTCCGCACACCAAAATTTTCAAAAATTTTCTCTATATAGCCGCATATTTACATACTCACATGTATTGAAGAATGTCTGCAAAGGATGTCTGCAATTGGATCATTTCTGTAGCCCAACTTTGCTTCATTCTATCCAAAATTGAAATGTGACCACTTAGCAAAAATGCAAACGCTTCTGCCCGCTTGAGATCTGTCGGATCTTTTGTTTGGGCGGTGGTCTGAGCATCACTGATGGCCTCATGCATGGTTTCCAACTTAGGGATTATAATCCTTCTAAGTTCTCCCATCCGGTTGGTGATGTTCTTCCTTTCCTTCTCAAGATTTTTTATTTCATTCAAGACTGCAATGGTCTGACATTCTTGATTTATTATAGAGGAAGAGAGAGGATCAAAACTTTGAGATAAGCTTTGTAGCTTATCCTGTTCCTCTTTTATTTTCTTGTCAAATGCTGCTGTTGCCTTTGACCAGGATATACAAAATTTGTAGATGTCACCGCCATCCTTAAGAGCATTCTCTAAGCTCCTTATTCCAATGCTTACAATCTTCCTATCCTTAGAGATTAATTCTAATATTTCTGAAAATCTCTTATCCAAAAATTCCTTCCGGACCTTTTCTTCAGCTGATTTTTCTAAAGAATCAAAATGTGTATCAACACTGCTGACTAAGGTTTTTAGATTACCGGAAGTGGAGGCTGTCGGATCTATCTGGATTGATGGCATGATCTTTACAAGTATTCCGGAAGCAGCCTCTATCAGCTCACAGTCTTCCATATGAGACTTCAGGAGCTTTTCATTTGCCTTGGCATTTGCAAATGAAGCTATCTTCATTGTTTGTACCGGAGAGAGAGAGTCAAAATCAAATGGACCTTTTAGAAGCTCCGGTTCATCAATCTCTAGAGTTTCTTTACTCAAAAATTGTTGAACAGTTTGTGCAATGTCTCTTGCCGGAGACAGATGTTTCTTTTCTTCTGCAGTCTTAGAACTGTCAACCTCTTTGTCTTTCACCACTGCTTCCATCTCCTGTAGTTGCTCTTCTTCTTTGGATCCGGAGACTGTAGGGGAAACCGGAGGAGAGATGCTAGTTTGTTCATGAGCCACTTCTTCTGGAGCAGAGGGTCCCAAGTCCTCAGCTGTTTCTGTACCTAAATCCTCTACAACCGGAAGATTGAACCTTTTGAAGGCCTTCCGGAGGATCTCTTCTGTTTCTTGGGCCACTTTGTCAGTCTCGCCAAGCATGAGTTGATTCATCCTGGCTTTGCTTCTGAACTCATCTTTGCAGTCTTTGAAGATAATGTTCATGGTCTTGGGATCAATTTGAGGATATAGCTGAATAGCTATCTGCTCCCGGATCTCAAGATCTTTAGTATGAGCATTATTCTTTCTCACTTCCATTTCCTTTTCTAGGCTTTTAGGAATAAGAGATATTATTTCAATGAAAGCCTTATTATATATGTTAAGATATTTTACTGTGGCCTCCTGCAGAGTCTTTTGGTCGGCCTCACTGAAGTCATCATATGATTCAGTCATTGGTTGAAGGTTTCCATCCACCGTGACCGACTTGATTATGCTCTCTAGTGACAGAGTGGGCTTTTCAACAGTTACCTCTGCCATTTCCTCCTTGTCTTGGCCTGTGGAGGGCTTACCGGATCCTTTCTTTTTCTGTTTCTTTACTTCTCTTACTCCCTCATCTGATTCTGTTTCCTCTTCATCCTTTTGGCTTCCATAAGCCCTTGTGGCTTTTGCCTTTGATCTCTTACCGGATGCCTGAACTTCCGGTTTTGAACTTTTGGTTGTGGAAGGTGCAGGTCTCTTTGATGATCTGGTCCGGGTGGGAGTTTCAACCGGAGCACTTTCTTTGCTTTTCTCTTCTTCCTTGGCCTTCCTCCTCTTTTCCCGGCTGGCATCAAGTGCCTCCTTTGAGATACCTAGGCCTTGAGCAATGTGCTCTACTTCTTTTCTTACCTTTCTTTTAATCTCAGGTTCCCTGAGTTCTACATGTATTTTTACACTCAGCTCCTCAAAGGTTCCAAACCTTTCTGCCTTAGGATCTTTGGGCTGACTTAGCATGTGTTGAACATGCAGCTCCACTATCTGTTCATCAACTTCATACCCCATGGGCATGATCCAGACAGTCCTTGGCTCCACTGCCTCCATTAGGCACTGATCAGTGTCAACCATAAAGCACACTGAGTCCTTGTATTTCTCAATGAGAGACTGGGGAATTCTCTCTCTTTCTTGCATCATGCTCTGAAAGTTTTTGAAGTATCCCCATAGAGCTGTATTTCTCACTTTTGCATCCCCAAGTCCATGCAAATAGTCTCTTATCTGGACTGCAACAGGTTTGTCATTCTGCCATACCCATCCACTTGTTCCGGGTAGCTCATTCATGAAGTAGAAGAATAGACATACAATCAGAGTACCATACTTAAAGGAATTCTTCTTATCCTTCTTGATTTTCTGTATATTTTCCATTAATTGGCTTAGCAGTAGTTCGCAGAGATCATACTCTGCATTCTTTCTTAGCATCTCATAGGCAGTGTATACTGCAGTTCCGGATACAGAATTCTCCCTGCTGGAGTGGTAGATCTTGTATCCTATTATCATTGATGCATATTTGATATCCGGATCGGAGATGTCTTCAATGGTCATTGCCCTTTTGTCAAATTTTGATCCGGTGGCCTCAGTTACAATGTTGTTCTTGACAGATTTGAGGATAGGTACTCCTCCGGAAGAGTATAGGCCAGTTACTGCTCTAATTGCCTCTTTTGTGATCTTGCAGGGTCTATCTAGCCATAGAAAGTTGTCATGCATCCTGCTCAGTACATACCGGACCCATTCATCCTCTTCAAAATAGGGGAAATGAATAAATTGCTCAAATTGTTTCTTCTGAATATCCTTATACTCTGGTTTAAGCTCAAAAGCATTGTCAATCAGCTGCTTGTGATAGAGGTCTCTTAATTTGAATTCCCCAAATTCCTCAATGTTTGCATGTATGTAAACCCTAATGTCTTCGGTGTGTAAAACTCCGTGGGGAACACTAGAGAAGGCTCCTAGTGGGTCTACCTCCAATGATTTGTAGGGATGTTTCTTGAATGAGGGGCGAGGTCTATCAGAGATCTTAACAATGTTTGGAGTAGCCATTCTTCAAAGATTTGCAGTGAGGTAATGAAAAACGGAGAATACCTTATGCGCCTTCGGTTTGCACGGAGTGGTTGGATTGATTTCTTTATGCAATAGCTTCGGCAGGAGATCCTTGGTGCTTGATGAACCTTGTTGCAGAGCTCCACTTTTCGCTTCTTCTCGAGTGCAGAATGAGCAAATGACCTTTGAGAAATCCCTTAAATTGCTCTGCGAACCCTAATATCTGTCTGCAATAAATGCTTCACCTACATCATTCCGGTTTGCCTTGTCTGGATAGTTTGGAGTATCCCGGATTGGTTCTGATCTGAGGATATCATCTGGATCTTTCAATCATGAATAAAATCGAGGTAACATATTACAAGAGCATCCCAAACACTCTGTCCAATCCGCAGAACAAGATAGTGCATTTCCGGATCTTTCCGGACCTTTTTGTAATCCTCTATCATACCGGAGCATCTCACTGAACAGGTCTTATTTGATCGATCACAGCTTCTTCATAACTCCATGCGGACCTCTGAAAACTTGACTGAAGTATCTCAAGACTCATATCTACAAACCCTTTGATCCGCATCTTGTGCCACATCCGGCACCACTTGTTTGGCTGGGGGAACAAGATTTTCTTTGAGTCTCCCCCTGAGCCTGAGCTCACTTTTTAATTTCCGGAAGAAATATCAGCACCAAAGTCTGGTGCGGATCCAACCTCTACATTCTCTGAACTTTTCTTCACCCAAATCTTGCTCATCTGATTCCTAACCTCATCCGCATTCATCTTTTGTTTACCCTTGTCTTGATTCTGATTATACACCGGACCTCTTTTGTCCTGATTCTTGTTTCTGCAAACTTTAGCATTATGACCGGACCTATTGCAGATTTGGCAAATAACATTTCTTTGCATATTTGACTGATATCCTTTTGATCTGCATTGATTAGCCATATGACCTACTCTATTGCATGTGAAGCATCTACCTTTGAATGATTTGTTTACTTGCATTCTTCTGCATTCATGGGATTTGTGTCCATACCTTTTGCAGTTGAAGCACTGTCCGGAGAAGGATGAATTAATCTGATTCATTCTCATTCTGCACTGATTAGCTTTGTGACCAAAGTGGTTGCAGCTGTGGCAGTATCCATTGAAGGATGGATATCTTTGAGCATTTGGCTGTCTTACCGGAGGTCTTCTAGGCCTGCTTCTTGGATTTTCTGATCCAAGATTCTTCTGACCGGATCCGGAGCTTTCTCCTTTCTCATATCCCAAACCATACTTGTCATCTGTCCTCTTTTGACTTCCAAGGAGAACTTCAAGTTGAGCAGAACTTATCTTGAATTTCTCTTTATATTCATTTGCTGTTTGAAGGTCTCTTTTGAGAGAGGCAATTTGATCCTCAAGTTTTCCTTCATTATCTTTGGCATCTTCAAGATCAGATTCAAGATGTCTGATAATCCTGTCCATCTGGTGGCATTCTTCTGATTTTTCTTTAAGAGATTGTCTTAGATTGTCTTCAGCCTTTCTTTTTTCTTCAATCTCTTGAGTAAACTTTATAGTTCCTGATTCCATTTCATGTCTTAACATAATGACTTCTTTTGATAACTTTTCACATAACTTGGTTTGCTCAGTCAATTCTTCATTTGTATTGCTTTCTTCACTTTGTCTTGCCAACTGTTGAAGCAGCTCCTTTCTCTTTTTCATAGAGAGACTTAATTTGTCTTTTAATTCTCTCATGAATTCATCAGCCTGTTTGAGTCTTTCCTTTAATTCACTGACTTCAGAATTCGACTGTTCAAGATCCTCAAGAGCAGTCTTGAGTTGCTCCCTTAAACCATATGCATCCATTTGAAATCCCAGATCTTCCTCAAGCTGTTAGGCTCTATTAGGAGGAACTTAGCTCTGATACCAATTGTTGATAACTGAGAGGGGGGGGTGAATCAGTTATCCTAATTATTTCCTTTATTGAACTTTCCCTTAGTTGATGCAGCATAAAATCAAACATAAAACATTAACCATAAAACAAGAAACACATGACACAGTATTTTTGACGTGGAAACCCTGTTAAGGGAAAAAACCACGGGGTGATTAACCCAAAATTATTCTCTGTTAGAAGAATAGGAAATTACAAAGATGGCACTTGCCAATTAGGGCTCACTGCCCGAGCACACTGCTCACAAGAGGTCCACTGCCTACAAGAAGACACACTGTCTACAAAGTGATGAGAATCACAGTCTTGAACTGATTGGAAGCATCTGCATATGCTGGAGTTCAGTTCCGGTTAGGCTCAGTACACTGATCTGCTGCACTTCATCTTTCCTCTGTTCTTTATTCTGCTATCTTTCACATACCGGATCCTTTTTGCTACCTCTGCTCTTTATCTAGACTTATTCGCATATCTCTCCACAACAACAACCCTTTCACAACTAAATCCATCCTCTATATATATCCGCACAAGTAATTTCATCACCTTTCTAGTCGGCATCCGGAACAGTCTAGTTTCTTATAAACTTTCATTCTGTCGGCTGAATCCTTCCTCACCAAGCAATGCGGATCAAGCATATACTTGTAGATATCATTAATCATGTCGGCCAAACATGATTCATGCCTTCACAACTTCTGTCATCAGCAGTAACCCATCCGGAAAGCAGTCTGATACTCTACCAGTCAGTTCTTCCTCTGTTTTCACTGTCTCTCAGGAATCCGGTACTCAACCATTCATATCTTTTTCTTTGTTCATCACCGGAGGCTAAATCCTTGGAATATACCACTCAGGGTAGTCCTCTTGACTTTCCCAAATCCGCACTGCACCAAGACACTTCCTCTGAGAGATCCGGACCAATCTGTCGGACCTTGCCACATGCTCTGTTCTTCTTCACCGGACCACAACATTCTTTATTCTGACTTCCGGTAGAGACACATTATGACTTGCGGATATGTGGGATGACCTTTGTTGCCATCAATGACAACAACCATGAATCCATATAGTGTCTCTTGCCAACAGTACCTTCATACCTTTTTCACTCATATGCCCAAGTCTGTTATGCCACAGTGTTGTCTCAGAACCTGCAGCAACTGTTTCAGTCTCTTCTTGCGAACCCGCAGCAACTGTTCCTGAACCTGTATGCACAAAAATCACACACAACCTCCACGATGACCCCTATGATGATTTTAATCCTTGTCACATACATGTAAGTGTGAAATAATATCCTCTAAGCAGCAAACCTCTTGGTGACGTGTCTTATTTCTCGTCTTGTGTTGTTTCCTCTTTGTCATTTTCTCTCTCTCCATGTCGTCAATGCTTTTTCGACACCTTTTCGACACTTGTCAATTCTTGTTTCCTGTGCTTGTGACTTAGTCCCTAAGCCTTGTATTCATCTATTTGTTGTAATTGACCTTTCCCATCCATTCTTTCTTCCTCACCAATCCAACTCACCTTCCAATTGGTGACCGAACTTTTTAGGGCTTGAGAGACCGACAAGATACCTTGAAAAAATAGTCTAAAAGTATAAATTTGTGACATTTACAAGAAAAAATCATAGCACCATTGCGTATCCCTCAAAAAATCATTCACTTTAAAAAAATGACACTTGAAAAGGAGTCTGTATGTGCCCGAACGAGCTCCCAGAAGTTCTATGACCAATTCAAAAAAAATGTTCTAGGGTTGCCGCTTGTTATTTCAGGGTCGCCCTGTGGGCAATTTCGACTGATAAAAGGGGAGACCACATCATTTGCATCATTTTCACTTGTTTCTGGATCCTTATGGCTTCCTTATCCCTCCAAAATCAACCTCCAACTGTCAATTTTCACCTAGAGCCTTAAACAACAGGATCTCCCCTCAAAAAGTAGGATCTCCCCCTGAATGACCTAGGATCTCCCAAGGTCACCTAGGGGTGACCCTACTAGCAAAAGGGGCGACCTTCTCATGTTTTTAGCCATGAAAAATCTTGAGTTTCTCACTCAAAAAAGTTATGTTTTCACCAGTTTTTCTTCCAGTTTGCATGATTTTTGATGCCTAATTTAGAGTTAACTATTTCATGCACCCACACATGCATAATTAACTCCATTTGATCTAAAATTAATATCTCAAACAATCTCATGCATTCTTCGAACTACATTTCTTCTTCAGTGATAAGCTATCATTGCTTCATCACTCTCTAATCAATTGAGTTCACTAGGTAATCAATCCAATTCACTCCCCAATCAATCCTTGTTAACTCTTCAATCAAATGAGTTAATTTTTCAATCAATTCCACCTCTCATCCCTTCTTCTAACCTATAAATAGCCCTCACCTCTTCATTATTTTCTAGGTTGAGCAAGTTGGAGAATACTCTTCTCATTTTCACAAGCTTTTTCAAGCTTCTTCACAGGTCTTTGAGCCTCTTTCTTCATTTCTTTATTTAGTTTTCCAAAGCTTCAAATCTTTCATTGTTGCATAGCTTCAAAGCTCTTCCACAAAGGCTAATTCATTGTGCACACAACTCTTGGCAGTTTTTGTTCTCCAACTTAGCATTCAAATGCTCTCACAAGACGAAGGTGCCTTTTACTTTATTCATTGTTCAACCAAGCATCATTATGCTCCTTCATTCAATGCCATTGTGCTCAACCAAAGCTCTCATTGAGCTCATTCAATCTTCAACAAGCTTCTTTTTGCTTCTTTATGTTGTTTTGTCATCAAGAGGTCTTCCCGTTGCTACCAAAGGACTCGAGGTTGCTAATATCAAGGATTTCTGAGGGTAGTGGAGTTACACAAATCTTCATTTCTTTCAAGTTCCTTTATTGCTTTATTTAATTTATAGTAATTAGAAAACAAAATTTTCTCTTGGGAACAGTAAATCTTTGCTTTTTCCTTGATAGTTAGATCTTGCATGCTAGATTAATTATTTTCATATTTCTAGATCTAGATTATTTGAAGAAGCAATTTCCCTTTTTAGATTAGATTACTTCAAAACAATCGAAAACCCAAAAATATAGATTAAGATTGCTTTAGGAAAAGTCATAATTAGCTTGCATTCATATTTCCCTTTCATATATTAAAGAGCACTTTTATTTCCAAAATACTAGAAAAGCACAAAAAAATGTTTGCATATCATTTAGCTTTGCATGCATGTAGAAACCCTAGAAAAGACAAAATCACAAACACTCGATACCATCACGAGATAACCACGATTAAATGATTCAATCAAACCCTTGATCACATCACAAGGTAAAAACAAGTCAAAGCGTAGTCAAACCCTAGGTCAACTAAACCCTAGGTGAAAACCCTAAGTCTAGTTAAGGTTGGTCATCACACATTTACCTCTATCTTGGCTCATGAATGTGCCTAGGAGTAAGAGGAGAGTGGGTGAGGGCTATCCGTGACGAGATTAAGGAAATCAATCCATGACCACGACAAGAAACATTTATTCTACCACAAGGAGACCCATTTGTCCTCTTATTATTAGAAGAAACTAGACAACTCTAGATACAATGAGAACTCATTCAACACAGAAAAAGACAAGAGGACATAAAGAGAGTAACCACTTACCCACACAAAGCTGGAATAGAAGAAACCCCGACAGGAGAAGAGAAACTAGTGACCCTTCAGGTCATAGGGTTATCTCAACTACAACTATAATCAAACGAAACATTCAACTTAGCACATAACAACAAAGGCCACAGGACTTACCGATCCCTATCTGCGAAGTCCAGCTCCCAAACGAGCCAAACCCCCATCGTGTATCGCCTCCTCTCGAATGGCTACTTCCACAAGAGCGAGAGTGACATGGTGGATCACCTTGTGGCAAGGAGGGAAGGGTTAGTGTGCGTGCCAAAATCTGACTTGACAACCCCAGGCAACTGGAGTCACGATTTTGAGCGTACATATTTTGGTGAACCCGACGTGAAGGATAGAGCCTCTTGGTTATGCTTTTTGTGTTCCCATTGCATGGATCTCATTTCCATCATCATTGTCACATACGACGTCAGCTTCACTACATATTTTGGTGAACCCGACGTGAAGAGCAAAAACCTTTTGGCTGAGCTTTTTTCTTTCCATTGCAAGATCCCACTTTGATCATCATTCAATGAATCCTTTTGGGATGGATTCTTTCACATTTTTTCATGTTTCACAATGTTTCATGCAAAAAGTCCAAGGGAATGTCTCCTCGAGTGAAATTACAAATTCAAAACAGATCCAAAGAGATCTTGGCAACATTGACCAAATCAAAGCACGAGCAAACAATCAATCTCAAATCCATAAAAATGATCAACACATAACAAGCCATAAAAAAATGGCCACCGAAATGGACAATGAAATGTGTTGTCAAGAAAAGAACTTACAAGAAGCTCAAGAGGTACAAAAATCTCTCCACATAGTACATCAAGATAAAAAGTCCACAACATGTGAAATGCCATCAGAAAGAACAAATAGGGTCACTCAAACCCCAATGCATAGCAATCCATCTCAAGGTTGTAAAACTCAAAAAATGAAGGAAGCCTCACTCACAGAGCTTATAGAAAGTTTGGTCCAACGAATCGAGACCCTTGAGGCTAGGAGTGTTGAACAATCTTGCCAAAACCACATTACAGAAAAATGTAGGGGACAGGGAAATCATTTCATTGATGAAATGAAATCAAACCAGGGGGCAACACAAAATACCCCTCATCTAAACTCCCATTTGTGTGACACACATAACAAAGCATTCAAGCTTCCCTTGCCCTCACAATCCAAGACGACAAGTCTCAATCAACTAGGTGGGATTCCTATGATGCAAGGTCAACCACAAATAATCCCACCCAATCTTCAAAACATAAACATGACGCCATCTAGTCATCCAATTTTTTAGGATATCAACAATCTAGCATAACCTTTCAACAAACACAACAAGCTCCACTTGAAGGGCTAATGTTTGGAGGAACAAAATCCTCTACACATAACTCCCTCCTGGGAACATACCTCGAGTATTTAAAGGAGCCTCTTGACTACAACATTCGTCAGGTTATACTACCATGGCCTCTCCCTAAGCTTTCAAAATTTAAAGGAGAGGGTGATCCCAACTCTCATATCAAGGCTTACATCATGGTAGTGCGAGAACTCCTTCCTTGGGATTGGGTGGTAGTAAAGATTTTTCCAAAGACTTTGGAGGGTATCACTTTGGATTGGTACTCTCGACTTCTAGAAGAATCAATCCACTCTTTTAGGCAACTCATTGATCAATTTGTGGCTGCCTTTGACATAAACAAATTGGTCAAGATAGGAATACAAGAATTTTTAACAATCAAACAAGAAGCCAATGAGTCAGTTGTACATTTTATCACATGATGGAGGAAAGTTCTCTATTATTCAACTAGCGCACCAAACATGGATCATAGAGAACTTTGTAATCTCTTCTTACATGCTCTCAACAATGACATACGAGAACAAGTCCAGAAACTCCCTTATAAATCATACGAAGAAGCACTCAAAAGTGCCCTTAGAATTGACCAAGCCACAATTGATAGCGAAAGAAGGGAATATGATGCCAATGGAAGGTTGATAAACCATGGTATAAATAACAAATCCTTGACAAACAATCAAGATGTAGATGGGTCAACAAATGCTTCACCATCAAGGAACTACAATTGTGACTACAATAGTCATACAGATTTGGGCAATGAAAATACCAACAACTATCCCCCAAGAATCAACAAGAAGTCGTACAATAATCATCATAAACCTCAAGATCACAATCATGATAAATATTGCTCATTTCACAAGAGAAGGGGGCATGAGATCAAGTCATGTCAACGGTACTTTCGCTTCATATCAAACCTCCCAAAATGTCAACAAAAAGCATTTATGGACACATTCTCACAAGATGAAGAACTTAGTCCCAACAACTTTGATCAAAACACCTTAGGCCTTATGGAATTGGATAAAGATCAATAAATTTGTGTCATACAAGGATCGGAATGACCAGATGACACCTCCAAAAATTCAAATTTTTCTCACATGCTAGAGCTTATCAAGAGTTCTCCTACACACAAGAACGTTCTCCTCAAAGCCTTAGATCTAGGCCATATAGTTCAAAATACTCCAAACAAAAAGTGTTCTTCAACATTTGATTTTGAAAAGTTACCCTCAGACAATGACATAGCCAAACAAGGTGATCTCCCCCTCCATCTGATAGTCCAAGTTCAAGATTGTTCCATTAAACGTGTAATGATTGATGATGGGTCTAAAATCAACATACTCTCCTTTTTGCTTCTTCAAAGAATGGGTTACGACATAACACAAATCACAAAACAAACTTCCATCCTTAGAATTCATGATAACCCAAACACTCAAACCATGGGTAAGGTCAGTATTCAAATCACATTGGGTCCCAAAACCCTCCCAACTAAATTTTATGTCATCAATGAAGAAACCACTTACAACATGATCTTAGGAAGGCCTTGGATCCATAGGATGAGGGCCATTTCCTCCATATTATTTCAAGAATTACACTTCTCGTACATGGGACAAAACCACGTCATCAAAGGATATTCTGATCCTTTCAACCTTTATAGAGTTGAACAAGTCAAAAAGAAGGGAAAGTCCATGGAAACCACTAGTGACCCAAAAATCAACACTTTTGAAAAAGGAGAGACATCAAAACAAATTGCAAACATAGACAAGACGTCAAAATGTATAGGGAAGGGGGCAATGAGAGAATTCCCCTTTGATCCCCACTCAACAAAGTCTTATGCTCCATTCAACTTAGTGGCCATTCCAATTGAACCAGACATAAACATCCCTATGGTTGAAATCATGACTGAAGAAGAAGAACCAAAATCCATACAGAAACTAGGAGAGTCAACACCAACTCCAATTGCCCTTCAAAATTTCAAAACAAACCAGAGAACTCAACAAGAATAGAAAATGATAAAGCTAGGAGGCAAATCATCAAACAATGAGACATGTGAGAACACAAAATTCCCCACTGAATACAAACATTTTCACACCAAGTCTTCAAGTGTCATTGCAAGGACTTCCAAGTGAAGTTTAGACCAAATTGGATAGGTCCACACATAATTAAGGAAGATGTAAAAAATGATACTACCTCTTGTGCATTATGGAAGGAAAAGATCTTAGCATCTCATAAAAATCATAAAACATAAAAATACAAAAAAAATATAAAAAAATCAAAATGAAAAAACAATTTGTTTCTTGCATTTTAGCATCATTCTATTCATGATGCATTACAGTTAGTGACTTGCTCTTGTACTATTTTCTTTCTAGTAAGGAGTCTAATGTTGCCTAGATATACATCATCCTTTCAGGGCCTAGAGATTCCCCATTTTCACAATCGTCATTATCCCCTTTTCATTCCCAGTGGTTCTAATCAAAGCCTAGCTCTTAGCTTTACACTGATCCCATTCTTAATAAGTCAAGACATTAAGTCTAAAAAAAGTTAGTGTTCAAACCTACAGTGCTCAAAAGAAGCTTGCAAGTAGACCTTCCCAATTCTTCCCTAGTAGTAGAGAAGTCCAACTAGACTACAAAAACTTTAGGTGGCGCTCAACCCCTTATCTTTCTTGGCCAAAAACGTCAGGAAGATCAAAACTCTGAAGGAAGCAATCTAAAATTCAAGTGAATAAAAAAATGAGTGATCAAAATAAGAGCATTGAAAAATGAGAATTCAGAGATCAAAGTATTGCATATCAAAAGTTCCAAAAGCATTCATTTCTTGAAAAGTCAAAATCCAAAAAAAATGAGAAAAATCAAGTGAGGAAAATACCAAAAAAAAGTAAAAATAAAAAAAAGAGAGATACAAAAAAGAGTGAAAGAGAGTCGAAGATTGCTAAATGTTTGTACTCTTGGGTGGAGATTAGTCTAAGCTTGAAGCCTCAAGGGTGACATTCTAACAGAGAAAGAAAGGTACAAAGCACACACACACACTAGCTGAGCAAAGCTGAGAGTTTAATAGTCTCTGGGACCATCTTCTACCTAGGAACCCTTGTTCTTTCCTATTTATCCTTTACCCCAGGTTTATCTTTCTTGCCATCTATGATCTAAGTCTAGCGAAAATCAAAATTTGTTACTTGTCTAAGTTGAAAACTTGTCAAATTGTCTTATATAGATAAGGATCAATGTTTAGCCTTTAACAAAGCCAAAATTTAGAATCGCTCCATCTTCACTCCCGCTCCCTACTTGAGTTAAAAATCCTATCTCACAGCCTTGAATAGGTCTCTTATATCAGGACAACTCACAATCCCCTGAGTTGAAAATCATATTTAAGAGCAGTCACATTGTTTGTTCCACATTGAATTCATGTCAAAATCAAAAAAAGAGTCTCAAAGCAATAAAGTCAATGCCATATCTCATGACATTTAGTAGAAGTAAATGTTTCATTTCAGCATTTCTTGTGTTATTGCATCTGCATATCGTCACCTGCATTCATATATATATGCTCAAAAAGACAAAAACAAATTGCATCATCCATATGTGATCATCTTAGGTATGCATTCTCATAAGCAAAATAAAAGCTCTAGCCAACCATGTGCACAAAAGGGAAAGTGAAGTACAAGATGTTGACTAAAGCTATGTATGGATCTCATCAATCAAGTCTTGTAACAATAAAGTGTAAAACAATGTCTAAGCACAAGTCACTCCTCCAACAAGTCAAAAGAACAATACTTTGTAGTCAAGTACATGAGATTCCCCATGCAAGAGGGCAAGGGTAGAAATATCTTAAATGTAGGTCTCTCAAAAACCTCAAGGAGTGTCAAATCAAACCTATGCAAAATCTTCACAAAAATAATAAAAATCAGAAAAATTGAAAAAACCTTAAAAAAAAATTGTAAAACATCAAAAATCCCTAAAAATCAAATATGTTCTTCAAAATCTGCAATAAAAGGAGAATCTATTCTCCTCCTCTCTATCTTAGCATGTGTTCTATTTCTTTTATGCATCTTTCATGCGTTGTTTTGCGTGCATGCATTCCTACAGGTCTCACCGACAAAAGCAAACAACTAGTCAAACTCTCACAATCTATGGTAAGTTCATCATTTTAGTTTTCATTATTCATTTTGATATATTCAAATGCTGGACTAACACTATTTGTTGTAAGTACAATTGTGGGAAAATCAACAACAGGTAAGGCCTAGTTCGAGAATGGTACCTACCTTTCATGTAGACTACCGTCCCCAAGGGGGCAAATATGTAAGCACAAAATTCATGCACAACCTCAACGAGGACCCCTATGATGATTTTAATCCTTTTCACATACATGTAAGCATGAAATAATGTCCTCTAAGTAGAAAACCTCTTGGTGACATGTCTTCTTTCTCATCTTGTGTTGTTTCCTCTTTGTCGTTTTCTCTCTCTCCCTGTCGTCGATGCTTTTTTGACACCTTTTCGACACTTGTTGATTCTTGTTTCCTATGCTTGTGACTAAGTCCCTAAGCCTTGTATTCATCTATTTGTTGTAATTGACCTTTCCCATCCATTCTTTCTTCCTCACCAATCCAACTCACCTTCCAATTGGCGATCAAACTTTTTAGGGCTTGAGAGACCAACAAGATACCTCAAGAAAAATAGTCTGAAAGTATAAATTCATGACATTTCCAATAAAACCTAATAGCACCATTATGTAGCCTTCAAAAAATCATGCACTTTAAAAAAATGACACTTGAAAAGGAGTCCGTATGTGCTCGAACGAGCTCCTGGAAGTTCTATGACCAATTCAGAAAAAATTGTTCCAGGGTCACCCCTATTAGTTCAGGGTCACCCATGGGCAACCCAGGGTCACCCATGGGCGACCCAGGGTCACCCCTTGGGAAATTTGGACTGATAAAAGGGGTGACCACATCATTTGCATCATTTTCACTTGTTTCTAGAGCCTTATAGCTTCCTTATCCCTCCAAAATCAACCTCCAACTGTCAATTTTCACCTAGAGCCTTAAACAACAGGATCTCCCCTAAAAAAGTAGGATCTCCCCCCAGTGACCCAGGATCTCCCAGGGTCACTCAAGGACAACACTACTGGTAGAAGGGGCAACCCTATCACATTTTCAACCGCAAAAAAACTTGAGTTTCTCACTAAAAAAAGCTTCATTTTCGCCTATTTTTCTTCCAGTTCGCATGATTTTTGATGCCTAATTTGGAGTTGACTATTTTATGCACCTACACATGCATAATTAACTCCATTTGATCTAAAATTAACAACTCAATCAATCTCATGCATTCTTCTAACTCCATTTCTTCTTTAGTGATAAGCTATCAAATTTTAGAAAAAATTGTTCCAGGGTCGCCCCTATTAGTTCAGGGTCACCCCTTGGGAAATTTGGACTGATAAAAGGGGTGACCACATCATTTACATCATTTTCACTTGTTTCTAGAGCCTTATAGCTTCCTTATCCCTCCAAAATCAACCTCCAACTGTCAATTTTCACCTAGAGCCTTAAACAACAGGATATCCCCTAAAAAAGTAGGATCTCCCCCCCAGTGACCCAGGATCTCCTAGGGTCACCCAAGGACAACACTACTGGTAGGAGGGGCAACCCTATCACGTTTTCAACTGCAAAAAAACTTGAGTTTCTCACTAAAAAAAGCTTCATTTTCGCCTATTTTTCTTCCAGTTCGCATGATTTTTGATGCCTAATTTGGAGTTGACTATTTCATGCACCTACACATGCATAATTAACTCCATTTGATCTAAAATTAACAACTCAATCAATCTCATGCATTCTTCTAACTCCATTTCTTCTTTAGTGATAAGCTATCATTACTTCATTACCCTCTAATCAATTGAGTTCACTAGGTAATCAATCCAATTCACTCCCTAATCAATTCTTGTTAACTCTTCAATCAAATGAGTTAACTTCTCAATCAATTTCACCTCTCATCCCTTCTTCTAACCTATAAATACCCCTCACCTCTTCATTATTTTCCAGGTTGAGCAAGTTGGAGAATACTCTTCTCATCTTCACAAGCTTTTTCAAGCTTCTTCACAAGCCTTTGAGCCTTTTTCTTCATTTCTTTCTTTAGTTTTCATAGCTTCAAAGCTCTTCCATGGAGGCAAATTCATTGTGCACATAACTCTTGCCAGTTTTTGCTCTCCAACTTAGCATTCAAATACTCTCACAAGATGAAGGCGCCTTTTGCTTTATTCATTGTTCAACCAAATATCATTATGCTGCTACATTCAACGCCATTGTGCTCAACCAAAGCTCTCATTGAGCTCATTCAAGCTTCAACAAGCTTCTTTTTGCTTCTTTGTGTCATTTTGTCATCAAGAGGTCTTCCTGCTGCTACAAAAGGAATCAAGGTTGCCAATATCAAGGATTTCTAAGGGTAGTGGAGTCACACAAATCTTCATTTCTTTCAGGTTCCTTCATTGCTTTATTCAATTCATAGTAATTAGAAAACCAAATTTGCTCTTGGGAACAATAAATCTTTGCTTTTTCCTTGATAGTTAGATCTTGCATGCTAGATTAATTGTTTTCATATTTCTAGATCTAGATTATTTGAAGAAGCAATTTCCCTTTTTAGATTAGATTACTTCAAAACAATCGAATACCCAAAAACATAGATTAAGATTGCATTAGGAAAAGTCATAATTAGCTTGCATTCATATTTCCCTTTCATAGATTAAAGAGCAATTTTCATTTCCAAAATACTAAAAAAGCACAAAAAAATGTTTGCACATCATTTAACTTTGCATGCATATAGAAACCCAAGAAAAGACAAAATTGCAAACCCTCGATACCATCACAAGGTAACAATGATTAAACGATTCAATCAAAGCCTTGATCACATCACAAGGTAAAAACAAGTCAAAGTGTAGTCAAACCCTAGGTCAACTAAACCCTAAGTCTAGTTAAGATTGGTCATCACACATTTACCTCTATCTTGGCTCATGAATGTGCCTAGGAGTAAGAGGAGAGTGGGTGAGGGATATCCATGATGAGATTGAGGAAATCAATCCATGACCACAACAAGAAACATTTATTCTACCACAAGGAGACCCATTTGTCCTCTTATTGTTAGAAGAAACTAGAAAACTCTAGATACAACGAGAACTCATTCAATGCATAGAAAGACAAGAGGACATAAATGAGAGTAACTGCTTACCCACACAAAGGTGGAATAGAAGAAATCCCAACAGGAGAAGAGAAACTAGTGACCCTTTGGCTCATAGGGTTATCTCAACTAAAACTACAATCGAACGAAACATTCAACTTAGCACACAACAACAAAGGCCACATGACTTGCCGACCCCTCTTTGTGAAGTCTAGCTCTCCAATGTGCCAAACCCATGTCGTGTCTCACCTCCTCTTGACTAGCTACTTCCACGAGAGCAAGAGTGACATGGCAGATCACCCCATGGCAAGGAGGGAAGGGTCTGTGTGCGTGCCAAAATTTGACCCGACAATCCCAGACAACTGGAGTCACGATTTTGAGCGCACAAAACCTGTTTGTTTCTTCTCTGCAATAGCTAAAGTAGAAAGAACAATATGACCTGTACAAAGAGATAAGGTGCCTACTTTCACACCTTTTGCTACTATTAAGGCACCTCTTGAAACCTTCCAATTTTTATCACTGAAAGTAACTATGCAACCTTCATCCCCTAGCTGCCCTTCTAAAATTAAATTCCTACTCAACCTTGGAACGTACCTTACCTCTTGTAGTAGCCAATGATTCCCATTCTACAACTTAATCTTAATTCTTCCCTTTCCAACAATCTGACAGTGTTCGTTATCTCCCAAATAAACCAACCCAAAATCCCCTTAGGCATAATCAAGAAAATAACTTCTATGGGGTGTAGTATGAAATGAGGCCCCTGAATCTAAAACCCATGAATCATCAACATTATCTAGGTAAAGAATCAAAGCATCATCTTCAGATTTATTACTTACCACATTTGCCTCCTTATTGCCTTCTTGTTTGTCTCCTTCTTTATTCTTTTGAGACTAGCAATCTTTCTTTAGATGACCTAGTTTCCCACAGTACCAACAATCCCTCTATCCTCTAGATTGGGGCCTCTTGTCCTTTGATTTTCCTCATGACTACCCATGACCTTTAGAACCTTTTCCTCTCTCCTTTGATCTGCCCCTTGTTTCTGCATTCAAAACACTACCTGATGTGGATCTACTTGAGCTTCTCCATCGCATTTCCTCGCTAAGGATAACACCAACAAGATCATTAAATTTTAAAGTATTTGAACCAGAGATAGAGTTACTTACAACCATTACCAAGCTATTCCAGCTTTTTGGCAAAGAAAATAAAACTAAGAGAGCCCTCACCTCTTCGTCAAATTTCACTTTTATAGAAGTTAACTGACTGGTAATCGTATTAAACTCATTTAAATGATCTGCTACTTATCTACCTTCAATCATTTTCAGATTAAACAAACGCTTCATGAGAAATACCTTATTTGAGGCTCAGGGTTTTTTATACAATTTAGCCAAAGCTTTGATCAGTTCATTTGTTGTCTTCGCTTATGTTATATTGAATGCCATAGATGGTGCTAGGCACAACCGAATGGTTCCCAGTGCCTTTCTGTCCAGAAGTTCCCAATCCTCATTAGTCATTGCTACCGGTTTCTTCACTTTTCTTTCCAATGACCTCCATAAATCCTTATGATAGAGATAATCCTCCATATGCATCTTCCATAACTGATAGTTCTATCCATTGGATTTATCTACCTTTAATTTTCCCTCGTCTGCCATTGCTCCCACTTAACTATGAGACTCCCACTCAACCGTGAGACCTTCCTACAGACGATAATCAAACACAACCTGATCTGATACCACTTGTTAGGAATTGCATGCAAAAGATATCAATTAAATGTAGATAAAGATTAAACAAAGGAATGAAAATACACAGAAATAATAACATCAAGAGACAATTTTTAACGTGGTTCACCTAAACTCAGGCTACATCCACCAACAGAGAGTCTAATATTATTATCTAGCAAATCAAACCAATTACAACTAACAATCCTTGCAACTCAATACCGCTACAAATGCTACAATACAATATCAACGAAAACCCTAACCCTTAGTTGTTTTATCAAGACTTATGTCAGTTACAAAATAGGGTTTTTTTTATGTCGGCCAATAGAAAAAATAACCTCGGATGCCTTTATAAAATAATAGGCAATTTTTTCTTTGGGGGCGCTACCCCCAGACCCCCATCGTGGCCCCCGCTCCCTGGCCCCCGCCAGGGGGATAAGCCCCCCGGGCCCCACAGAAGGAGATTTGGCCCCTTGCACTCCCCCGTTAAACATTTTGGGGGGAAACTGCACCGATAAAATGGGAAAATTTAACCTCTGAGTTTGATTAGGCTCCATATAACAACACCTTAAACCCTCAACCCTTAAACTCTAAACCATTGACCCTTAAACCCTAAAGCCTTAAACCCTCTACCCTTATCCACCCCTCTCCTCCCCTATCTACCTCACCCCCATCTCTCCTCTATCTCTCTCACCCCTCTCTCCCTAAGTTGTAGGTCTCTCACTTGTATATCTCTAAGGGCTCTCTAGATATTTCCCTTACTCTCCACCTCTCTCCCTCCTTACCCATCTTTACCTCAAGTTGTCAACTTCACTCTCTCATTTTATACTCTCTATCTTCACCTCTCTATCTCTCACATCTATCTCCCCCTCACCTCTCTTCTTTTCCCCTCTCTAGGTCTCTCAATCACTCCTTGTCTGCCTCCTCATCTATCCTTAGCCATCTAGGTTTCTCACTTAACCCTAAACTCTAAACCCTATCCCTAAAGCCTCAACCCTCAACCCTTAAACCTTAAATCCTAAACCCTATCCCTAAACCCTCAACCCTCAACACTAGACCTTAAACCCTAATCCCTTAACACTAAACCCTAAAGCCTATCCCTAAATCCTCAACCCTCAATCCTTAAACCTTAAACCCTGAAACCTATGCCTAAACCCTCCACCCTCAACACTATTCCTTAAACCCTAATCCCTTAACCCTAAACCCTATCCCTAAAGCCTCAACCCTCAACCCTTAAACTTTAAACCCTAAACCCTCTACCCTCAACACTAGACCTTAAACCCTAATCCCTTAACCCTCAACCCTAATGCCTCAACCCTCAACCCTTAAACCTTCAACCCTAAACCGTCTACCCTCGACACTATGCCTTAAACCCTAATCCCTCAACCCTTAACCCCTCAACACTTAAACCCTTAATCCATTAAACCCTAAACTCTCAACCCCTAGATACCCTTAAACCCTTAAACCCTATACCCTATACACTTAACCTTGGACACTCAACCTTGAACATTATCCCTCAACCTTCAAACCTCTACCCTCTACCCTATACCCTCAACCCTATACTTATGCCCTAAACCCTCAACCCTCATCCATATGCCTTATACCCTCAACCTTAAACCCTGAACCCTATATCTTAGACACTCAACCTTGAACAATATCCCTCAACTGTAAACTCCCAAACCTATACCCTAATCCCTCAACCCTATACCTTAAATCCTCAACCCTCAACCCTAATCCCTCAAACCTATATGTTAAACCCTCAACCCTCAACCCTCAACCCTTAAACTCTCAACCCTTAAATCCTCAACCCTTAAACCCTAATCCCTTAACCCTCGACCCTAAAGCCTCAACCCTCAACCCTTAAACCTTCAACCCTAAACCCTATCCCTAAACCCTCTACCCTCGACACTATGCCTTAAACCCTAATCCCTCAACACTTAAACACTCAACCCTTAAACCCTTAATCCCTCAAACCTTAAACCCTTAAACCCTAAACTCTCAACCCCTAGATACCCTTAAACCCTTAAACCCTATACCCTATACACTTAACCTTGGACACTCAACCTTGAACGTTATCCCTCAACCCTCAACCCTAATCCTTCACCCCTCACCCCTTAATCTTTAAACCCTTATACCCTCAACCATTAAACCATCAACCCTCAACCCCTCTACCATATACATTAAACCCTTAATCCTAATACATCAAACCTATACCTTAAACCCTAATCTCTTAACGTTTAACCCTTAAACCATAATCCCTTAAGCCCTCAACCCTTAAACCCTAAACCCTTGACCCTTTAACATTAAAGCCTTAAACCCTCAACCCTTAAATCCTAATCTCTTAACCCTCAATACTGAACCCTATCCCTAAAGCCTCAGCCCTTAAACCCTTAATCCCTCAAACATTAAACCCTAAACTCTCAACCCCTAGATACGCTTAAACCCTTAAACCCTATACCCTATATACTTAACCTTGGACACTCAACCTTGAGCATTATCGCTTAAGACCTCAACCCTTAAACCCTAAACCCTTGACCCTTTAACCTTAAAGCCTTAAAGCCTCAACCCTTAAACCCTAATCCCTTAACTCTCAACCCTAAACCCTATCCCTAAACCCTTAAACCCTATACACTTAACCTTGGACACTCAACCTTGAACATTATCCCTCAACCTTCAAACCTTTACCCTATACCCTATACCCTCAACCCTATACTTATGCCATAAACCGTCAACCCTCATCCATATGCCTTATACCCTCAACCTTAAACTGTAAACCCTATATCTTAGACACTCAACCTTGAACATTATCCCTCAACTGTAAAATCTCAACCCTGTACCCTATACCCTCAACCATGTACTTAAGCCCTAATCCCTCAATCCTCAACCCTATACTTTAAACCCTAAAACCTACACCCATAAACCCTCATCCCTATACCCTATAACCTCACCCTTATACACTATACCCTGAATATTGTGCATCAATCCTATACTTAAAACCTAAACCATGCACTATCAACCCAAGTCACCCTATGCCTTATATACCCTCAATCTATATCGTAAACCCTAAACTCAATATCCTAAACCCTAATCCCCATACCTTACACACTTAATCTTATACACTCAACAAGCTGAATATTATCCCTCAACTATAACCCTAAACCCTCTATCCTCTACCCTTAACCCTCAACCTATTACTTAAGCCCTAATTACTCAATCCTCAACCCTATACCTTCAACCCTAAACCCAAAAACCTCAACCCTCAACCCTAAAAACTATACGGGCTCATGCCCTTATATACTCTAAACCCAAAACCCTTACATACATACATACAAGCATACATACATACATACAAGCATATAAGCATACATGCATGCATGCATACATACATACATACAAGTATGCATACATACATTCATACATACAGGCATACATACATACATAATTACATAAATACAAATATATATACAAACATACATACATCAAACATACTTAACAAACATGAACATAAAACATTCCAAGAAAGACATAACGCGAGCACGTTATAACACACTCGCATTATGTCAAACTTGACAAACATCAGGTAAACTTTTGCAAAAAAGAAAAAAATGCAAAGCAAAACATAACGTGAGCACGTTATAATGCACTCACATTATATGTTGCTTTGGGAATCCCTAAGGCTTAGGCTTGGGATTTTCTTTGGATTTCCAACCCAAAAGCTTGGAGTGCCTTCCAACATCCAAAGACGTGTTTTTGCATATTCTATAGGATTTCACATAATCTCATTTATGCTAACCATCAGGTTTGCATGTGTTTCAAGGTTGAACAAATCAAACACTTGGGTAATGTTAGGCTTTCTCTTAGCTATTTAACGATGTAATTTTTTTCACATTTTGACAATGTTAATCCTTTCATCTTTAATTTCTTTTGTTTGTGTCTCTATTTTTTGGCAAAAACCGGTGTTTGGTACTTTTTTCTTTATAAATCAACCATTCATTGAAATTTCAAATAAATTACATTTTTATAAACTAGACTCCATTCTACACATATTAAAGAAAAATTTGATTTTCAATTAGTTTTCAAAATTTATAGGGGTAGCACGGCCAAAATTCTATTTTTTCTGGATGTGTCCACTTTGAAAATTATTAAAAAATCAAATATTCATTAAAAAATTATTAGAAAAATCAGGCATAAACTACATGTTGTTAGCTAATTTCTCACTGAAGCGATTTTAAAAGTACCAAAAAATAGTTAACTTTTTGAGGGAGCACAAAACACGCTATGTTATATTTTTTTGATAGAAATATCACCAATTTCTATGGATCCCTTTTTTGAAACTCTTAATCATACCATTTTAAAAAACAATGAGTAGTTTAGAAAGCAGGTCCTCGGAACACTACGAACATTGTTTTTATTGCATCTTAAAATTTGGAGTGTAACTATGCTCAATTTCTCATCCAAGGTCAGTATTTCCTGATTTCAAAAAAAGTGGCCACTTAAGACCCCTTTTTGGCCCCCCATCTTCCTGTACTTACCCAAACATTATGTGTTTGTGATGCAGTCAAGGTAGGAGGGTCCGATGAGGGACTGTCCAATCTTGCAACCTTAAGCTATTAATAGCATTATCAATCAGAGATGCAATAGAAGTATAAAGCTAACAACAGAAAGAAAGAGATTCATCAACACATGACACAAGATATATCCTGGAAAAACCCTAAAAGGAAAAAACCTAGCCTTCAAAGTTCATTCCTCTTTATATTATGATCTCAAAACGCATTACATATGGCAGTCAAGATTTACAGATGCTAGCCCACAGTCCAGGGTTAAAAAAGATTCATATAATAACATTCTTCCATGATTTCCTTCTTTTTACTTCTCAAGTCTCTGTTCTGCAACTTATTCTGCTCCCTGCTCTGTTCTCTACTTCAGTTCTGCTACTTCTTTGGATCAAAACACTTATCATCTTGCTTCATAACTTTGTACACTTGATTATCTATTTGTCACTCCCTCAAAACAATCCTTTACCTTTCATTTATGTCCTCCTCAAGCCTTCATAACATTATCAAGTCGGCCTAATTGCAATGTCTAGTATGAAACATGTAGACATGGATAGGTCAGACCTAAACATAAGGTATTGCTCTGCTGGTGAATGGAAATTTGTGCGGTTCTCCATGACAGTTGGCCAGGTCCTAAACTTCCTTAAATGATGTTCCTTTTAGCTCTCCAAGTCACGGAATTGCTCTGCAAGCCAATTAGACTCCACTGAACACTGTCGGCTCTGCTCTGTGAAAATAGGTAATCTTATGATAGCGATATCTTTCTAGAAACTAACTCAAATGATCTGAATTTTGGAAATGATGTAGGTGATGATGTCTAGATGCTAAGTCTAGATCCGTAACCTCTAATATGCAAATGCTATAAAATGTGGTAATCTCCAAGGTTGCTCTCCCTGACACTCTACAACTTACTGTTAACTATCCCAACTAATTTGAATGTTTCCAGATGCTCTTGCATTAGACTCTCACTTTGGTCCGTATTATGTCAAAATCAATGTGATCCCTCAAGACAAGTTCGGTGGTCTACTTGCAAGCCTTGCACTACCTTAATGATCAGTAGTTTGAGCAAATCTTCTGTGCAAGCTGCCTCAAGTTCTTCATCTTTTGGTGATCTAGATTCAGCAGTCTACTTGCAAGCCTTGTACTACCTTAATGATCAAAAGTTTGAGCAAGTCTTCTCCACAAGCTACCTCAAGTTATTCATGTTGTCATGGTTGAGGTTCGATGGTCTAACTACAATGTTGCAACTGCCTCATAGTTCGGCGGTCTATTGTCAAACACTTGTAGGCTGCCTCAAGATTAATATCAACTTTAACCAATTAAGAGTCATACAATCATTTTACTCCCCTTTAATATAGTCAATACATTCCTAAATTTTCTTTGCAACACTTTCTGATCTCTGGTTCTAGATAAAATTTCTTCCACACACATCAAAATCTTCCAATTTTTGCTTTGCATATGCTGCTCCAATGCTTTTCTCTGTTTCTTTATCCTTATTTCCTTTACTCCAGTACACAAACTTTCTCCTTTGGTAGAATAACTTGTCACTCCTTTCTTTGCAATATGAATTTCTTTTCCCTGCTATGCTTCACGTTTGTCCACACAAACTTTCTTTTGCACTTCTTTCTTAGACGATTAGTCTATAACATAACTCTTCTTAAGATCAATGCTTCACCCTCTTCTAGTTTCTCTATTAAATTTGATGACTCAAAAGGTTCCTCTTCCTCTTCATAAACTACCTCTGTATCAGTTATTGTTTCCTCATCATTAGCCTCTCTGGTGACAGGTTCTTGATGACATTCACTTCTTTATTCTTTTTGCCTCCAAACTTGAAAATAGGTTCCTCTGAATGGTCTTCTATCAAATCTTCTTTCATCTCTTTGGTATCCTTCACTGTTATAAGAATTATGACTCCTGTCATTTCTCCCTCTGTAGTTTGAATTACTGTTCTAGTTTTGTTTTGCATAAGGTCTTCTCTCTCTATATCCTAATTCATATCCTCTTTTCTTTCCAACATATGAATACTTCCATCTATACAACCTTTTGAACATACAAGTAACATGTTTCCATTTTGCTCCATCAATCCATCCATAATCCATCCACATACAATCTGTCATAGGCTTCCTCCTCATCTTATTCCAACACATCTTTTCAGAATGACTCCTGAATCCATAGAACTTACAAGGGTATAGATCCCAACACAATTCCTTTTCATGTCCATGTCTGTTACAATAAGAACAATACACAACTTTTCTTCCCTGATTTAATTTGTTTGAATTTGTGACAACATCCTTACCTCTATCATATCCAAGGCCTTCAGTTCTTGATCTCATTACTGGTTCAATAGGTTTTGTAATTCCTTGCTGACACTTTCCCAATCCTTTTCCTTCATATCCCAATCTTTGCATGATTTTGAAACCAATACCATCACCAACAATTGTAGGTTTAGTTACATTCATCTTCAATCTAACTATCTAAAGAAGCTTCTACAACATCAGACAAATCATTAGTATCACAAGAAACATCACAAAGTTTAGGCTTAGATCTCAGACTTTCATTTTTCTTTTCATGCTACAAGTGACTATTCTAATTGATTAATTTGTTCCTTCAATCCTGATATTTCACTCTTCCGTAGACTGTTTCCCTTTTTCAACTCTTCCAAAATTTCCTCAAGATCTCTATTCCTCTTTTCCACCTTCCCAAACAACTTGAATCCTTCTTCCATTTCTTCAAAACTCTTTTCAACACACTCAAACAACTTCATCTCTGCCTCTAAATCTTCATTCCTCTTTTTTACATTTTTCAGTTCTTCTTCAAGAGTATCATATTTGTCTTCTCCTAATTCTTTTATCCTTTCCATCAATTCTGAATTACACCTTTTGATTTAACACAATTCTTCTTTTAGAATAACCTTTTCGCATATTAGGTTTTCATTTTCTTTCTTCATCCTCTTTCCAATCTTCCCCATTGAAACAAATCAGATAAACAACTTAATTTGAAAAACTTACCTGAATCTTTCTTGCCTTGATCTTCTTCAGTGGTGACACTTGTTACTTCTAGGGTTTCACACTTCATTCAACACTTTCTTCCTTCCCAATAGCTTCGCAACCTCACAGGAGATTCACAACCATCCTAGTAGATTCAAAACTAGATCTGATACAATTTGATGCAGTCAAGGTAGGAGGGTCTGATGAGGGACTGTCTAACCTTGCATTCTTAAGCTACTAACAACATGATCAATCAGAGATGCAATGGAAGTATAAAGATAACAACATAAATAAAGAGATATTCATGAACACATGACATGAGATATATCCTGGGAAAACCCTAAAGGGAAAAACCTAGCCTTCAAAGTTCATTTCTCTTTATATTATGATCTCAAAACACATTACATATGCCACTCGGGCTTTACAGATGCGAGGCCGCAACAATAGGTTACAAAAGATTCATATAATAACATTCTTCCATGATTTCTTTTGTTTTACTTCTCAAGTCTTTGTTTTGCAACTTATTTTTCTCCCTGCCTTGTTCTTTGCTTCAGTTCTACTACTTCTTCAGATCAAAACACTTATCATATTGCTTCATAACTTCGTACACTTGATCACCTATTTGTCACTCTCTTGAAACAATCCTTTACCTTTAATTTATAGTATGTGCAAGCCTTCATAACATTATCAAGTCGGCCTAATTGCAACGGCTAGTATGAAATGTGTAGACACAAATAGGTCAGACCTAAACATAAGGTATTGCTCCATTGGTGAATGGAACTTCGTGCAGTTCTCCATGAAGGTCGGCCAAGTCCTAAACTTCCTTGAATGATGTTCCTTTTTGCTCCGTACATCATGGAATTTCTCTGCAAGCCAATTAGACTCCACTGAACACTTTTGGCTCTGCTCTATGAAAATAAGTGAAAATAGGTAATCTTCTAATAGTGATATCTTTCTAGAAATGAACCGAAATGTTTTGAATTTTGGATATGATGTAGATGACGATGTCAAGATTCTAAGTCCAGCTCCACAGCCTCTAGTATGCAAATGCAGTAATCTCCAAGATCACTCTCCCTGGCACTCTGCAACATAATGTTAATTGTCCTAATTGATTTGAATGCTTTTGGATGCTCCTGCATCAAACCATTTGATGTAGTCCAGGTAGGAGGGTTTGATGAGGGACTATCCAACCTTGTAGCCTTAAGCAACTAGCAACATGATCAATCAGAGATGCAATGAAAGTATAAAGCTAATAATAGAAAGAAAGAGATATTCATCAACACATGACACAATATATATCCTAGGAAAATCCTAAAAGGGAAAAACCCAGCCCTCAAAGCCCATTCCTTTTTATATTATGATCTCAAAACACATTACATATGCCACTTGAGCTTTACAAATGCTAGGTCGTAGTCCAAGGTTACAAAAGATTCATATAATAACATTCTTCCATGATTTCCTTCTTTTTACTTCTCATGTCTCTGTTCTGCAACTTATTCTGCTCCCTACTCTATTCTCTGCTTCAGTTTAACTACTTCTTTGGATCAAAAAACTTATCATATTGCTTCATAACTTCGTATAATTGATCACCTATTTGTCACTCCCTTGAAACAATCCTTTACCTTTCATTTATATCCTCTACAAGCCTTCATAACCTTATCAAGTCGACCTAATTACAACGACTAGTATGAAACGTGTAGACATAGATAGGTCAGACCTAAACATAAGGTATTGCTCCGATGGTGAATGGAACTTCATGCGGTTCTCCATGAAGGTCAGCCAAGTCCTAAACTTCCTTGAATGATGTTCCTTTTTTCTCTGCATGTCACAGAATTTCTCTGCAAGCCAATTAGACTCCACTGAACACTGTCGGCTCTACTCTATGAAAACAGGTGAAAATAGGTAATCTTCTGATAACAATATCTTTCTGAAAACAAACCCAAATGTTCTAAATTTTGGATATGATGTAGATGATGATGTGTAGATGTTAAATCCAGGTCCTTAGCCTCTGATATGCAAATGTAGTAATCTCCAAGATCACTCTCCTTGGCACTCTGTAACTTAATGTTAACTGTCCCAATTGATTTGAATGCTTTCAGATGCTCCTACATTAGACTCTTAGGGTTAATTGAAAAGTGAGCCTCAGAGATTTGATGCAGTCAAGGTAGGAGGGTATGATGAGGGACTATCCAACCTTACATCCTTAAGCTACTAACAACATGATCAATCAGAGATGCAATGGAAGTATAAAGATACCAATAGAAAGAAAGAGATATTCATCAACACATGACACAAGATATATCTTGGGAAACCCCTAAAAGGGAAAAACCCAACCTTCAAAGCTCATTCCTCTTTATATTATGATCTCAAAACACATTACATATGCCACTTGGGATTTACAGATGCTAGGTCGTAGCCCAGGGTTACCAAACATTCATATAATAACATTCGTCCATGATTTCCTTCTTTTTACTTCTCAAGTCTTGGTTCTGCAACTTATTTTGCTCCCTACTCTGTTCTCTACTTCAGTTTTGCTACTTCTTCAGATCAAAACACTTATCATCTTGCTTCATAACTTTGTACACTTGAAGATTTGGCCGACCTTCATGGAGATCCACACAAAGTTCTATGCACCAGCAGAGAAATACCTTATGTTTTGGTATGACCTATCTGTGCCTACACATTTCATGAGACAATTCATTCTTGGCCAACTTGATAATGTTATGGAGGCTTGTGGAGGATATAAATGAAGGGTAAATGTTTGTTTCAAGGCAGTGAATGAATAAAGATCAAGTATGTAAAGATATGAAGTGAGAGGATGAGTGTTTGATTTGAAGAGGAAGTAGAATAGACGAAGTTTCAGAGTAGAGAATTGAGAAGTAGAAGAAGGAAATCATGGAGGAGTATTATTATATGAATCTTTTATAACCCTGGGCTATGGCCTAACATCTGTAAAACCTGAGTGGCATATGTAATGTGTTTTGAGATCATAATATAAAGAGTAATGAGCTTTGAAGGCTGGCTTTTTCCCTATTAGGGTTTTCCCAGGATATGTCTTGTGTCATGTGCTTATGAATGTCTCTTCCTTTCTGTTATTATCTATATACTTTTGTTGCATCTTTGATTGATCATGTTGTTAGTAGTTTAAGGCTGTAAGGTTGGACAGTCCCTCATTAGACCCTCCTCCCTTGACTGCATCAAGTGGTATATGAGCTAGTTGTGAATCTACTGGGATGGGTGTGAATCTGTTGGGAAGGAAGCCTGATTTGAAATGAGTGCAAAACCCTAGAAGTAACAAGTGTCACCATTGAAGGAGATCAAGGAAAGAAAGATTCAGGTAAGATTTTATATTGAGTTGTTTATCTGATTTGTTTCGATGGGAAAGATTGGAAAAATGATGAAGAAAGAAAATGAAAACCTAATATGTGAAAAGGATATTCTGGAAGAAGAATTGTGTGAAATCAAAAGGTGTAATTCAGAATTGATGGAAAGGATAAAAGAACTAGGAGAAGACAAATATGATGCCCTTGAAGAAGAATTGAAAAATGTAAAAAGGAGGAATGAAGATTTAGAGGCAGAGTTGAAGTTGTTTGAAGATGTAGAAAATAGATTTGAAGAATTGGAAGAAGGATTCAAGTTGTGAACATAGATCTAGAAGAAGGTTTGGAAGAATTGAAAAAGGAAAATAGTCTATAGAAGAGTGAAATAACAGGATTGAAGGAACATGTTAATCAGTTAGAGAAGTCACTTGTAGCATGCAAGGAAGAGAATGAAAATTTGAGATCTAAGCCTAAACTTTGTGATGCTTCTTGTGATACTAATGATTTATGTGATGTTGTAGAAGCTTCTTTAGAAAGGGAGATTGAAGATGATAATGTAACTGAACTTGTAGTTGTTGGTGATTGTATTGGTTTCAAAATCATGCAAAGAATGGGATATGAAGGAAAAGGATTAAGAAAGTAGTAACAAGGAATTATAGAACCTATTGAACTAGTAATGAGATCAAGAAGTGAAGGCCTTGGATATGACAGAGGTAAAGATGTTGTTACAAGTTCAAAAGGTATGTATTTTTCTCATTGCAATAGACATGGACATGAGAAGGAATTGTGTTGGGACCTATACCCTTGTAAGTTCTATGGATCAAGGAATCATTTTGAAAGGATGTGTTGGAATAAAATGAGGAGGAGAAATCATATGACAGATTGTATGCAGATGGATTATGGATGGATTGATGGATCAAAATAGAAACATGTTACTGGTATGTTTAGAAGGTTGTATAGATTGAAGTATTCATGTGTTGGAAAGAACAAAGGATATGAATCAGGAGACAGAGAGAAGACCTTATGCAAAACAAAACCAGAATAGTAATTCAAACTATAGAGGGAGAAATGACAAGAGTCATAATTCTTATCACAATGAACGATACCAGAGAGATGAAAGAGGATTTGACAGAATACCATTTAGAGGAACCTATTTTCAAGTTTGGAGGTGAAAAGAATCAGGCAGTGAATGTCACCAAGAACCTGTTACCAGAGAGACTAATGATGAGGAAATAATAACTAATATAGAGGTAGTTTATGCAGAGGAAGAGGAACCTTTTGAGTCATCAAATTTAATAGAGAAACTAGAAGAGGGTGAAGCATTTATCTTAAGAAGAGTTATGTTATAGACTAATCATCTGAGAAAGTAGTGCAAAAGAAAGTTTGTGGACAAGTGTAAAGCATAGCAGGAGAGGAAATTCATATTGTAGAGAAAGAAGGAATGACAAGTTATTCTACCAAAGGAGAAAGTTTGTGTACCAGAGTAAAGGAAATAAGGATAAAGAAACAGAGAAAAGTATTGGAGCAGTATATGTAGAGTAGAAACTGGAAGATTTTGATGTGTGCGGAAGAAATTGTATTGAGAACCAAATATCAGAAAGTGTCGCAGAGAAAATTTAGGAATGTATTGATTCTATCAAAGGAAGCCACATGATTGTTCCGAAGGATGTGATTATGTATTTATTGACTCTTAATTGATTCCAATAGACATTGATCTTGAGGCATCTTGTAGAGAAGACTTGCTCAAACCGTCGATCATTGAGGCAGTACAAGGCTTGCAAGTAGACCGCTAAACCTAGACCATGGTAAGTTGAAGAACTTGAGGCAGCTTGTGGAGAAGACTTTCTCAGACTGTCAATCATTGAGGTAGTGCAAGGCTTGCAAGTAGACTACCGAATCTAGATCATTAGAAGATGAAGAACTTGAGGTAGTTTTGCAGAATGGACTTGAACAGATCGTCAACCTTGAGGCAGTTGCAAGTACCTGTTAACAAACTGCCAAACCTATCCAAAGAAACAACATTGATTTTGACATAATACAAACTAAAGTGAAGAGGCTCACTTTTCAATTAACCCTAAGATTTTGATACAGGAGCATCTGGAAGAATTTAAATCAATTGGGACAGTTAACATTAAGTTGTAGAGTGCCAGGGAGAATGATCTTGGAGATTACCGCATTTTACCACATTTGCATATCAAAGGTTGGGAAGCTGGAATTAGCATCTAGACATCATCATCTACATCATATCCAAAATTTAGAACATTTTGGTTCATTTTTGGAAAGATATCGCTATCAGAAGATTACCTGTTTTCACCTATTTTCATAGAGCAAAGCTGACAGTGTTCAGTGGAGTCTAATTGGCTTGCAGGGCAATCCCTGACTCACGGAGCCAAAAGGAACATCATTCAAGGAAGTTGAGGATCTGTCCAAACTTCATGGAGATCCACACAAAGTTCTATGCCAGTAGAGTGATACCTTATGTTTTGGTCTGACCTATTCGTGTCTACACGTTTCATGAGACAGTTCATTCTTGGTTGACTTGATAATGTTATGAAGGCTTAGGGAGGATATAAATGAAGGATAAATGTTTGTTTCAAGGCATTGAATGAATAAGGATCAATGGTGCAGGAGCACCTAAGAGAACACTCTGGAGTAAGAAGACACACATGATCAAAGGAGAAGCCCATGGGTCAAATCAAATCAAATGGAGCATACTAGAACCAATTATGGCATATTGTAATGGTCAAGATGATGTAATGTTTAAATGTCTTGAGGGTCCTGGTAAGGACCCTAGGACCAAAAATGATGTAAGTTGGGCCAATAGTGCCCCTAGAGTCAAATAGAGGTGTCTAAGATCAATAAGAAGGTATAATGAACCTAAGAAGATCATACATAGTGAATTAATAAGGTAGGAGTTCATTAAATAAGGTAGAAATCCTTTAAACCAATGTTTTAAATTCAAATTTCTGAATTATGCATTTAGGCGGGAAAAGCCTTTTTAATTAGTTTTTGAAAGTTTAACCACCCCTAACTGATGGGAATTGGTTGTAGAAGCTAGGGAGAGGTTATATAAGCCTGTTCAAGGCATGATATGTACGGACAAGTACCTTGGAGGGAGTTTAAAGGTGCACAAATTGAATAAAAACAGGATTTTCTGATTTTTTCCTGTAAATCTGCTGTTGCAGGCCGTACCATTTCTTTGTACGGAACTGTTTTGATCTGAAACCAATTGGATGTGGTAGGGGATTGAGTTAAATTTCATTTGCAATTGGTTTGAGGTTTTTATAGTGAATTTTGAGGGAGATATCACATTTTTTCTGGAACTGCCTGTTTGACTGTGAAAACAGGGATTTTGAGGGTTTGCAATGCATTTTTGGACCTTTCCATGAATGTAGGATTCTGATTCTCATGGAATAGGTCCTTATTAACATGTAACATATGTTTCTAACCCTGACAAAGCAGGAGGAGTGTAAATGGGAGAGGTGATCACCATTTGAAGTCAAGGATTGCTTGTGGAAGAGCATTGAAATGGTGGCATGGTTATAGCAGCCGGAGATCCGTCTTAACAAGGTAACCTTTTTATGTTTGGTACTGTCTAATATGATCATGGAGATGGTGTTAGACCTTTGAATGAGGTCTGGAAGTGATTGGAAGTGGGAGATCTAGGAAGCCCTAGGTTTTAGGCCCTAGATATGAGGTTTTTGTATTTGAACATCTAAATGAGCAAACTTTCTGATAAGACCTGGAAAATCCTTGGTTTTGAACCCTTTCCTAAGACTGTTTTTAGGTTTGAAGTGTGTGGGACAAGTTTGTCATAGGGTTCCTTTGTAAAATGGTCAATTTAGGCCTTGTAGGAAGGCAGCAGGGTGTTAGGACAGTCACATTTCGTCCAAAACAACAGTAGGTGAGTTTGAGATATGTTTTAGAACTCAATAGAGGGTATCCAAATCAGTCATTTGTTTCAAAAGTGTTTTGGGAAAGTTTGGAGAAAAGTACAGTTTAGTCGCTGAACAAGACTACAAGGATTAGGCCTGTTTAAGGGGAATTGTCAAGAATCTATCAAATCAGTTTGTGAAACCTTTGGAACCTTGTTGGTTGGGGTAGGTTGAGACCCTAGAAGGTGCTAAAATTCATCTGAGAAGTTGGAATCCAAACTTGAGCCCTTTGGTGGAGTTTAGGACAAGAGGAAGGCTAGAGAAGTCTTATTGGTTGAAGGCCACAAACTATTGAAACCTTTTGATCTTGTTAGATTATCTTTGGAGACCTAACACCTCTGCATCAATCAAGTATGTGAAGATATGAAGTGAGAGGATGAGTGTTTTGATCTGAAGAGGAAGCAGAATTGAAGCAGAGAGTAGAGCAAAGAACAGACGAAGTTGCAGAGCAGAGAATTGAGAAATAGAAGGAAATCATGGAAGAGTATTATTATATGAATCTTTTGTAACCTTGGGTTGCGGCCTAGCATCTATAAAGCCCGAGTGGCATATGTAATGTGTTTTGAGATCATAACATAAAGGAGAATGAGGTTTGAAGGCTAGGTTTTTCCCTTTTAGGGTTTTCCTAGGATAAATCTTATGTCATGTGTTGATGAATATCTCCTTCTTTCTGTTGTCAGCTTTATACTTCCGTTGCATATTTGATTGATCATGCTATTAGTAGATTAAGGTTGAAATGTTGGACAGTCCCTCATCGAACCCTCCTACCTTGACTGCATCAAATGTTCAGAGGCTCACTTTTCAATTAACCTCGAGAGTATGACACAGGAGCATCCAGAAGCATTCAAATCAATTGGGATAGTTAACATTAAGTTGTAGAGTGCCAGGGAGAGTGATCTTGGAGATTACCACATTTTATCGCATTTGCATATCAGAGGATGTGAAGTTGGACTTAGCATCTAGACATCATCATCTACATCATATCCAAAATTTAGAACATTTGGGATCATTTTTGAAAAGATATCGCTATCAGAAGATTACCTATTTTCACCTATTTTCACATAGTAGAGCTCATAGTGTTCAATGGAGTCTAATTGGCTTGTGGAGCAATTTCGTGACATGTAGAGCATAAAGGAATATCATTCAAGGAATTTTAGGACCTGGCCAACCTTCATGGAGAACAACACGAAGTTCCATTCACTAGTGGAGTAATACCTTATGTTTGGGTCCAACCTATCTGTGTCTACACGTTTCATACTAGCCGTTGCAATTAAGCCGGCTTGATAATGTTATAAAGGCTTGAGGAAGCTATAAATGAAAGGTAAAGGATTGTGTAGACACCTAAAATTGACTCGCTCTGCAAGCCAATTTCCCATTGTTAGTGGAAAATGTGAATAACAGTTTAAAACAACTAAGTATCTAATAACTAAATGGAAATTGATGTAAATACAAGTAAACAAAGATTATACCTTCAAAGACTGTTTTACCTCTATGCTCCCATTGTTGCCTATCTCCTCTTGATTTTATGGTAATGGAGCTCTCAGAAGTGTGTACTTCCTTGCTGTTGAAGATGACAAGAGTAGAATGGTTGTAGGTGGATAATGCAATGGAGATCACACTATAATGCAATACTAATGGAGATGGATGATTGATAATGGAGACATGATTGGATGATGATTATGGTAATGAGGTTGTGTGAATGGAAGTGGAGATGATTTTTCCAAAGGTACGCTGGTATGATTCTTGTAGAGTAAGATTACAAAAGCTTGGGATCCTCAAATGTGTGTGAGAACCTTGTTTATATAGACTAAGGAGAGACCAAATCCAAGTGTCACTAGATCCATGACTGGAGGAATTACCTGTGAGGTGTACAGTTGAGATAGAGCTGAGGGAGAGAAACATGGGAAATGTTCCTACTACACCTCCAAGGTGGAGGGATATGTGGATCTGACAATCCACATGTCAATGTGCTCACACATGATCTGTGAGTTAAAGGTGGAAGTCTTGGAGGAGATTGTGGAAGAAGGGCTCCTGATCTGATAGAATATGAGAGATGAACTAGAATCAGAAAGACAAGTGTCTTTGAGCATAAAGGTGATTGAGAGATAATAGGACATGTGGGTGAGGGAATATTAGCTAATTAAATATTAAAATATTTAATTATGTGTGCAACATGGTGACGTGGAAAAGGTGAGGTGGAATTATGGAGTTTAAGACTTTGGAACAGGAGAATTTGGGATTAATCAAATAATTTAGGATTATTTAATTAGATGAGAATATAGAAGAATTAGGGAATTTAATTACATAAATTGATTTTATTTAATTATTGGAGGAAGGTGAATCATTTAAATAAATTGGGATATTCATTTAATTGATAGAGGAATAGGAATTAAAATAAATAATAAATATTTATTTAATTCACTTTACCATTTTTAGGTGTATACATTTTGTCCCTCTTTGATGCAATGTGTTTTATCACGTTGTTTCAAAGAAAATAAAATTTTTCTATGATTGATACATGCCCCAGTTTGCCCCTGGTACAGGTTTATGATGATAGGATGCTCCCTTAGGAGATTGGACAGGAAGAATGGGATGACAGGATGACAGACAATCTCATGATGAGATAGGTTGACAGGATAGACAGGAGAAGAAATTAGTTGACGCAAAAGAAAAATCAGGTGAAAAATATGCCCCAACATGTTCAAGGTTAAAACACTTCCAATTAGGGTTCAAGGCACTATAAATAGGAGTGTGGGATCACATTCCTTGTCATTTGCACACTTGTCTTTGTTGGAGAGCTTTTTAGGAGATAAGAGCTCAGGTGCTAAGGAGAGTTAGCGACAATGCAACAGGTTTCGATTGAGTTACACCGCTTTGAGAGGATCTAACGGTTCAACCATCTAGCAGCGTACAGTTTGCCAGTAAGTAAGCTTTCCATTTTAGTTTAGGTGCATTTATGATGGTCAAAAGGCTAGGTCAAACTTAGATTTGTTGAATGCGTAGAAGGAATGATACTGCGCACTTACCTCCTGAATCGATGCAGATGTTCCAATTCTGCACAAATGCGGGAGGAATTTGTGCATTTGCGCGGTTTTCAAAAATGAATGATAGGCCTAGGCATGTACAAAGGGGTCCTGTGCATTTGAAGTCTTGCTGCGCAATTGTTATGATGCTACTGTAAAGCTGCGCAAATATCGTCTGAATCTGCGCATTTGAATAATCCTGCACAAATAAAGGGGGATGCTATGCATTTACCCTAAATCTACGTAAATGTCTTGCAGAACTGTACATCTGCTTTTGGTAGCAAAATACTTAGGAATTTGATAAAGTTGGCATTGAAGTCAATGTTCACCAATTGGTAATTCATTGCTGAGATTGATAGAATCTCAGGATAGATGATAGGATAGATATCCTGATGAAATAGCTAAGTATTTGATGTTTGATTGATAGATTTGTAGTTTAGCAGATTATTTGGTTAACACGCATTTGGCTGCTTGCAGGAGGAGCTGAATGACGTACTCATGTCATGAAAGCAGTTTCCAATTACACATCTATTGAGACCTTACTTGAACGAGATTGACCATCTGGTATTGGGGTCAACAGGTTTGTCTTATGTTTGCTTCATGCTAGAGATTCAGGCAAATCTTGGTATGCTGACTACACTGTCGGAGCTTTACCACAGTGAGGATGGGACATTTCATCTTCCTACTAGGGAGATTACGGTGACATTGGAGGACATCCATCAGATTTTGTGTATTCCGATAGATGGAGAGCTTGTTGAGTATGAGTCTCAGATAGGGGTTGGACTAGACGAGTGCTGCGAGGTGTTTGACGATGACACCATTGAGGGGACAGAGATCAGTTGGGTAGACATGCTTGCCTACTATGAGCCTTTTCCGTCGGTGGTTGCTAGGTTGATTGGAGGGATAGTGTGCCCTAACAAGAGATCACACGGGTTCGTGGTTAGATGGGGAAGGACCCTGGAGCAGATTGTTACAGAGGGGACTCAGCTTGCTTGGGGTCCTTGTTTGCTAGCACACCTCTATCATGACTTGCATCAGTTTGTCTATGATAGAGCTACCAGTTTATATTGTGGAGTGTCTTTGCTATAGATATGGGCTTGGTGCTACATTTCTATCTCTCGACCTATAGGTATGGCTCCTCGAGGTAGGGATCAGCCTTATTCTTATATGTTCCAGGAGAGTCTTTCCCAGCCCAAGTTGGGGAAGCTAGAGTATTGGAGGCATGCATTCGACAATGTGGATCAAGTTACTTGGTGTCCCTACTTAGAGTGTGAGGTATGGGATGATGACGCGTCAGAGCTACCATTTTGTTTTCAGACTAGGTGGCTGATAGGGAGGACTCCCTATATTTTGGAGAGGCACATCATTTCTCATGTCTACCAGCAGTTTGGCAGGATCCAGGGGATACCCCAGGAGAATGCCATCTTTTCCAGGATGCACAAGGAGCGTCCATGATGGGGTCCTAGTGCTTCTTATGAGCAGGCTTTGGCAAAGTTTCTACAGCTTCCATATCAGCCATGGTCTATGAGGCAGTCGGTTGCAGACGCAAGTATGACTCATGATTATTTAGGTTGGTTTGTAGTACACCCTTTTCCTCACTACTCAGGACCTAGAGAGTGAGCCCCAAGACTAGATGATTGGGAGGAGGATGATGAGGGGCCCCGGAGATGGCGGAGGTGAGGAGGAGGTAAAGGTGGCAAAGGTGGGGGTGATGATGGTAGAGGCTGTGGAGGAGGTTGTGGTGATGTCAGAGGTAGTGGACGAGGAGGTGGTGATCATGGAGGAGGTGGTGGAGGAGGAGGTGGTGATGATGGTGATGATGGAGATGGCAGGAGGGTTAGACAGAAGGTCAACAGAGATCCCACTTTGCAGGCATAGGCACTACTACAGGGACAGATGCAACCTCCTATACAGCCATAGGTCAGATAGGGACTTGGACAGGATGACAGGGAGTTGACAGCCCTACGAGCCTAGGTGTCTCAGATGGGCCAGATATAGGCTCAGATGGGCCAGATGCAGGGATGGATCACCCAGCTACAGGGTGAGTTACAAATAGTGAGACTGGAAGGAGATATCGCTATCCAGCGGTATACTCGAGCTAAGCGAATGCTTGAGCAGGTTCAGCAGACTACCGCACAGGGGCCTATAGGACAGATAGTGGTAGAGATGGTCTAGGCTGGTTAAGAGATTTTTTACTGGTGAGGGTTATATGAGCAAGTCGTGCCCCCAGAGCGGCAAGCAGGGAGTTTCTGACCTAGCTACCATAGTAGGTCTCGCAGGACTTTCACAGAGAGCGAAGGGTTGATGGGGTCACAGAGGGGAGCCTTAGGCACAGGTACATTAGGGGGGAGATGGACAGCCACCACAGCCATAGTAGCCAGCGGCTTCAGGAGGCAGTGCCACCTAGGTTCTTTTACTCGAGAGATGTATCATTTTGGTAGTGGGATTTTGTATACACCACATTATGGACATTGCGATATGTACTTTTATGTTATTTGATATCACTGAATACTTGGACTTTATGTTTACGATGGCTTTGATATATATATGATCTAGTGTTCGATGGACTATTTATATGCTTTTTTATGGATGGACATTTCTATGTGATGATATATTATGATTATGGTTATATGTGATACTTCTAACATGTTTTATGCGACTCTATGATGCATTTGATATCTATGTAACCTGATGTTTCTATGAGCTACATGATGGACATGATGACCTATATGCGTGTTCATGATCGTATATGTTTACACTTTTTGATGACTGAATGCACACATTGTGATGATGTTGATGCAACATATGATGTTTTAATGGGTTTATGTATGGATGATGGTCTAATATGCAAACATTATGATATCAATGTTTTTTTGTGGTTATTTTTGATATATGCAATGTTATGGTAACTCATGCGTCTAAATGACAACATTATATGCTACACAAACATGATCTAAATGCTTATACCATTAATGCACTTAGTGTGATGATACCATATGATGACACACCTATTTATGACATGCAGTATATTTTATGGATTATTTTTGTTGTCCAAGTATACTCAATCATAAAATAAAAGAACACTTAGAAGAATTGATTTGGATAATGAAAGGAAACTTAGACGAATGAATTGGTTAATGGATGAAATCAGATAGGCGGATAACTGACTGCTAGAATTGGATCTTTATGACACTTGGATAAATGGTATGTATGGAATGCTTATAAATGAAATGCAATTTGGTATGTATGATAGTGGACTTTGTCATCTTGTGAAAGTTTTTGAAGTACTTTGTTTCATCATTGAGCTTTTAAAATGTTGTAAGAAAATACAAGCATCTAGGTATAATTAAACCGTGATGACCTGAGTATTACTTACATGGGTTTTGATTTAGCAAGTTAATACAAGCATCTAAGTATAATTGAACCAAGATGACCTGAGTATTACTTGCGTATCAACAGACAAATGTTACAACTGTTTCATGTTTAGACCTTTGATGTCCTTGATGATCATTATGTTGATCGTGTCTTTAGACAAGGCTTCACATTACTAAAGATAAACCCGCAAATAGAAGACAAATAAAATAATTATGTTCTATCATAGCATCTCTAATTTTTGACATCCTTGAGTAGCATAAGAGACATAATAACAAAAATCATGATATAAGATGTTAAACAACCATTAAAAACCTTCTTGCCATAGATATATGTTTTTTTGCAATAACTGATAGAGTCGTGTTTGATGGTTTAGGTAGGCTAGGATTATGTCAGGTGTAGTTTAAATGTCTTCTCTATCAAGATGATGTTTAAAGCTTGCTTTTGCTGCACTTCTTGTGTCTAGTGATAGAACCACAATCTGGTTTGATATCCTCTGAGTTGTAGCATTCAAAAATCTAATTCACTAACTAGGTCAAGGATTTGCCCCCAGTCAAGTGAAGGATTGGTTTATTATGGATGAACTGACAATGGACATGAAGAAACGAACCCTAAGGGACTGACCTAGTGCCTCGGGGGTTCATTGATAAATGGCCTTGCCTACGTGATGACATAGAGGCAACGTAGTTTGGGGTGTGGACTTTGTGGACCTATGACCTAGGTGATGAGGAATGGTGCAGATTCAGATGGACCAAAGGATGGGTGACATGGGGTGGAATGAATGGGAAAGGAGCCTCGAGGGTGCATCAATGATGGCCTTGCCTACGTGATAACTCAGAGGCGACGTAGTTCGACAACGGTTCAATGAAATGGTTGAGGATGGATGATGAGATGGACGCAAGTTTGGGATGGCAGCTTGGTGGGACAAGGTGATAAGGACAAGTGAACAACAAGCCATGGTAGGTATCTCAATGTGATGTTGATGGATGTGGTAAGAAAAGATGGGATGAGGGCTGAAGTCCGAAGAGATGGAGGAGTCAGTTTATCACCAATAGTGCCTGTTTCCAAGTTTTCACCACTGGGTTTTATTTGCATGATAGCTAAAAATACACATGACACCTATTTGCCAGGTTTTCTTCATGGTATCTATCCAAGGCGCTTGTTTACTAGGTTTTCACCAGAGGATGATATTTTTTTGTTACTTTTCAATTTTTTTTTAATTTTTTTGATATTTTAATATTTTGATCCCTTGCATTGGGGTTTTAGGTGTAGAACTTGCAAAGATGCATGTTGTTGATGGGATCATCAAATAGTTGCCCTTCTTATGTTTCTAGTTGGTAAGCTTCGGATCCATAGGTAGTAATTACGACATAGGGACCCAACCAATTAGGTTCAAATTTCCCCTTATTCTCTCTAACTTGCTGATTTCTAGGATTTTCTCTTAGAACCAAGTCACCCACCTGGAAGACTCGTGGTTTGACCCTATGATTATAGCTTCTGGACATTCTCTATTGGTACGCCTTGAGATGGTTGAAGACATTTTGTCTTCATTCTTCTAGCAACTCTAGCTCCTAAAGCCTAGATATTATGTACTCTTCATCATTTATGAGACCCTTTAACGACACTCTAAGGGAAGGCAACTCCACTTATATAGGAAAGATGGCTTTAGAGCCATAGATGAGGGCATATGGTGTCACACCTATGGGAGTGCGTATATTGGTTCTGTAGGCCCATACAACGGGGTTCAATTGCATATGCCAGTCATGGCTAGCGTCATCAACAATCTTTTTGAGTATTTTCAAGATAGTTTTGTTCAATGCCTCAGCTTGGCCATTACCTTGCAGGTAGTATGGAGTGAAGTGATACTGAATGTGGAATTTATCATAGAGTTCTTTCACATCCTAATTTTTGAAAGGTCGGCCATTATCCGTGACGATGGATGATGGAATACCATATTTGCATATGATGTAGTTGAGGATGAAAGAAGAGATTTGCTTCCCTGTGACATTGGTTAATGGGACGGCTTCAATCCACTTCGTAAAATACTCTATGGCTGTGATAATGAATTTGTGGCCGTTGGAGGATGAAGGGTGAATCTTGCCTACTAGATGAAGTCCCCATTGGCAGAAGGGCCAAGGTGTCGTTAAGGGTTGCAACTCTTGAGTGGGTGCATTACCGTGAATCTGGCATTTCTTGCACCATTTGACAAAATGATAGGAGTCAGATTCCATGCTCGAACAATAGTACCCAAGACGCATGAGTTTCTTCGCTAAGGTAGGACCACTAGAGTGTGTTCTGCATATTCCTTCATGTACTTCACTAAGAGCGGTCTGATATTCCTCACTATCCAAACACCTAAGGAGAGTACCATCTAAACCTCATCGATACAGGGTGTTTGTGACGATGGTATATCGGGATGCTTGGCATATGAATGTTTGTTTCTGGTTGTTTGATAGGTTAGGTGATAGGATATTCTCTTTTAGAGAGGTGTAGACTTTGCCATATAAGGGAGACTCAGAACCTACGATGCGGTAAATAGTGCTACTTTTTGGGATTTCATAAGCAAGATGGGAAACTGGCTACACCAAGAACTCATAACATGCATGATTTTCAAGTATGTCCAAGAGGGATGCAATAGTAGCCATTGCATCTTCTGCTTTGTTTTCCAATCTTGGTATTTGCTTGAAGGATATCACAACAAAATAGTCTTTGAAGTCATCCACCATACGCTTGTATGATATCAGCTTCTCATCCTTAGTTTGATAATCGTCATTTACTTGATTAATGATGAGTTGTGAATCCCCGTACACCTAAAGTTCTCTGACCTTCCAATCTATTGCCATCTTCATGCCGATGACTAAAGCTTCATACTTGGCTACATTGTTGGTGCATGGGAATAGAAGTCTATATGACTTAGGAATTGTATCTCCATGTGGTGTTACTAACAAGATACCTGCTCCATATCCATGTTGAGTATATGACCCATCAAAGTAGAGTTTCCAGGCTGTGGTAGTTATGTTGAAGATAGACTCATCTAAAAATTCAAAGCTTAGTGGGTTGTCATTTGTTAAAGGTGCATCTGCTAGCTGATCTGTAATGACCTGTCCTTTTATGGCTCTTCTATCTACATACTCAATATCAAATTCACCGAGTATCATGACCCATTTAGATATTCTACCGGTTAGGGTAGCTTTGTTGAGCAAGTATTTTAATGGGTCGATCTTAGCTACCAGCTTGATGGAGTACGAGAGCATGTAATGTCTCCATTTTTGTGAAGCAAAGATAATATCAAGACATGCTCTTTCTATTGGTGTATACTGCAGCTCATAACCTACTAGCATTCTACTAATGTAGTAGATTGCTTTCTCTTTGCCTTCATGTTTCTGTTGGGCTAGCAGAGCTCCCAGAGCTATTGGTGTAGCTGAGATATAGAGTAGCAGTGGTTTGCCCTGAATCGGTGGCATCAAGACTGGTGGATTCATTAGATACTCCTTTAGGTTCTAAAAAGCTTTCTCACATGAGTCATTCCATTTGAAAGGAATGTTTTTGTGTAGAAGATAGGTAAATGGATGGCACTTGTCTGCCAGTTGGGAGATGAACCTTCTGATTGACTGCAGCTTTCCTTGCAGAGCCCCAACTGACTTAGATTCTTAGGTGCGACATTTCCATGATTGTTTTAACCTTGGCTGGGTCCACCTCTATTCCATTAGCTGATACAATGTATCCAAGGAGTTTACCAGATGTTACTTTGAAAACACACTTTTTTAGATTTAACCGCACATTAAATTGCTCTAGACGTGTGAAGATCTTGTCCAAGACTTGTAGATGTCCTTCTCTGGTAATTGACTTGACAAGGATATCATCTACATAATCTTCCATGATGGTGTGCATCATGTCATGAAAGATAGTGGTCATGGCCCTTTGGTATGTTGCCCCCGCATTTTTCAGTCTGAATGGCATGACGCACCAACAATAGGTACCCCATTGACATGTGAATGCAGTTTTGTGTTGATCTTCCAGCGCTATTTTGATTTGGTTATAGCTAGAAAATCTATCCATTAATGACAACATGGTATGCCTTGTAGTTAGATCTACAATGATGTCGATGTTGGGCAAAGGAAAGTCATCCTTGGGACAAGTCTTGTTTAAATTTCTAAAGTCATTGCACAATCTAACCCTTCCATATGGTTTGGAAATAGGAACTATATTTGAAATCCACTCTGGATAATCGATTGGTCTGATGAAACCAACATCTAGCAGCTTCTTCAGTTCTTCCTTCACAAGGAGTGCAATATGCGGATGCATTTTTCATAGTTTTTGTTTGACTGGTTTAGCTCCTAGAGCTAGTGACAAATGATGCATTATAAGGTTTGGATCCAGTCTTGGCATATCCACATATGACCAAGAAAAGTTAATCTATTTCCACTTGAAGAATTCAGTGAATGCCAACTTTTCTTGTGCAGATAAAGATTGTGCCAGATGAATTATCGTTGGATTATCTTCTGTTCTGATGCTGACAGGTTCTACAGGTTCCATCAAAATGGAGGACCTTTCCTGATGTGTCAGATTGGGAAGAGTATCAAGCCTTCCATCCTTCGGCACCTCAGAGAGGTTTTCACCGTTGGATGCATCTTTTGTTTTTTTACTATTTTCATGATCTAACACTGTCGCAGAGCGGTTTTCACCGTTAGATCTATCTTTTATTTTCACATTTTTGTGACTGAAAGGCTTGGCATTCTCTCCAAAGTATGCCTTATCATTGAATTCTTGGCGTAGCCAGTTTTGTGATCCCCTATGGGTAGATGGTCTATAAGTTCCAATTAATCTATGATGGCATCATCATTTTGGAAAGTATCAAGTTCAGGGGGTTCATCTTGTAAATCCCAATCTATGAGTTCAGGATGTACTAAGGGTAATGGGTCATTGGGTTGATCGGGTTCAAGGGTAGATATGGTTAAGATGGAGGAGTTGTTTAGGCTAGTGTAAGCATTTACAAAATCTATGATGGTACTCTCCTCAAGTTGATTTTTCAAGTGTGACATCATTCCTTCTTTGGGAAACTCACTTTCAGTATTGTGTGGAACGGACTCTAGAGGTCTAGACCTGGAGCTCTGTCCCTCCTGCATTGTGGAGCTATATTGTTGAACCACATCAACATCTTTTTTATTGCAAGATAGTTCAGAAAGACTATCCCATTCATATTCATTTGAGTCCATGTCACTCCATTCTTATAGTCGTTGAATCTGCTCTACTAGGTTAGTAGAAGCAGTGCCCCTTGCCTTTTCTTTATTCTTTTCTTGCCTTTTGACCTTATCTTTTCCTTTGTAACCTAGCCGAGTAGTGTTTCGGGCTGCTAGAGAAGAAGGTTGGATTGGTTCGATGATACCTTCTTTCCTTAATCCTATAGGACCATGACCATCATATCCCATCCTTTGCAAGATGGAGAATGCTTGGCCATATTGTTTAGTTTGCAATTGGGATGGAGGGTTTTGTGGTTTTCGATCACTGTCTTCATCTTTGTAGAGCCATTGAAGAATGTCCTTTTCATCACTCTCATCTGATAGGCTTCCCTATTTTACAAAAGGGCCTTTAGTAGTCTCGACCAACTTGGGCTTGATCATGGATAGCTTTCCATAGGACATAGGAGATATAGGTAGCTGTGCTAGACAAAATGTTTGTGCTATAGTATATTCTCCTACACCTATGTCTTTGAGTTTAAGTTCGAGATTGGGAGCCTTGGATGTAGATGGCAGTGAGGTCGGGTCAACATGGGATGAAGATGCATGGTTGGTGGGGATTACAACATATGGCTTCGATTGGATAGAATTGCAATATTGGAAAGGGTTAGGATCACCTTGAATAGTGATCTCTTGGCCATCGTGAGGGAATTTGACACATTGATGGTAAGTGGATGGCACTGCCTGCATTGCATGTATCCAAGGCTGACCAAGAAGAATATTGTATGCCATTTCCATATCAAGCACTTGGCACACATCTTTTACTACCAGTCCCACTCTGATTGGTAAAACAACAGTTCCCTTGGATGTCCTTTCCTCTTCATCATATGCCTTGATGGTAATTTTCTTTTTAGGATGCACGATATTTTCTAAGAACCCCAATGCAAGGATTAGCTTTAAAGTGCAAATATTTAAACCTGTCCCTCCATCGATTAGGAATCATTTTATTTTATGCTTGTGGATGAAGGCTTCAATGTGTAGGGATGCATTGTGTGGTTGGGTTATGGACATGTCATCTTTTTCTGTAAATGATAAAGAAGGGGTGTGCCTAGATGACCTACCATGGCTTGAAATTTCTCTTCAGCCAGATTGGTTGGGATGGTGGTTTCTGAGAGGACTTTTTCAAGGATGGCTTGATGAGAAGGCGATAGAAACAAAAGCTCCAAAATAGATATCTACACAGGTGTCCTTTGGAGTTGGTCCAGGACATTGTACTGGTTTGATGTAGAGGATGGTTTGGATGGAGCTCCCTTAAGAGTAACCTTTCCACCACAAGTGGTCACATTACAATCAGGGGTTTTATTTATAGTGATCACATTGATATGTGAATCACTTTCGAAAATGTGGTTAACTAGTCATATGACACATTTGTGTAGTTGGCATTGTTAGCCCCACTTTTGTTTTGGTTTGAAGAACCTCCCTTCTCATAGTTGGGGAGTGGATTCTTAATGCTAAATGATCATCATTAGAGGCATGCCCATCAAGTGATATCTATTTTTGATCCAACAAGTCTTGAATGGTGTGCTTTAGCTTTTGGCAATCATTAGTCTTGTGGCCTTTGTTTCCATGGTATTCGCAGAAGTCAGTGTCTTTCCACCAAGGAGGTTTAACTTTTGGTTCATACTCCCACGCCATTGGAAGCATTATGAGATTGTTTGATATTAGCTTCCGTAGGGCGGATTCGAGTGTCTCCCCTAGAGGTGTGAACTTTCTGTGAGGAGGAAAGTCTGTAGATCGTGATTCGGTGTTTTGGGGTTTGTTTTGCAGGTGGTTATTTTGTGGGTTTGATAAGTTGAAAATTGGTTGCTTAGGTATCATATTCTTAGCATCAACCACCCCGTCATTCATGATGTTCTTATTTTTGGTCCAAAACCGTGGCTTATCCATGTTAACATTTGCACTAGGGGTGTCCTTGTAAATTTTTATTTGCCCGTTTGCAACCAATGCTTTTTCAATGAGTAGCCCCATTTCAATGACCTTGCTAAAAGTAGTTGGACATTGTATTTGTATTTGGTAACTGAGATCTATGGATAGATTGTGAACAAACATTTCTATCATTTGCTTCTCTGGTATGTGGTAGGGACACTTGCTTGCAAGTTGTCTCCATCTTTGTAGGAAAGAGGTGAAGGATTCTCCCCCTTTTTGCTTGTTATTACAAAGGTCCAACATGGAGATTTCGTGTTCAATATTATTCAAGAAATGTGTGGCAAATTTGTCCACTAGTTCATTGAAAGTACAAATGTGAGGAGGTAGTCAAGAGAACCACTCCATAGCTTGTCCTCCTAAGCTTCTGGGGAATAGTCGCATAAGGTAAGTTTCATTGTGTGCAACTTCTAGACATGCAGCACTGAATTCCCTTATATGATCTCTTGGATCACCTTTTCCTCTATATTTGTCAAATTTTGGAACTTCAAACCTTAAGGGAAAAGGTATCATGAGCAAAGATTTATCAAATGGATAAGGTGATATGTCCTCAAGAGAGTAATGTTTTGTTGTTGTCCCACTTTGGATATCCATCAACTGTTGTTGTAAGGCTTGGATTTGTGTGGTTAATGTGTCCAAAGGATCGGATGTATCTTTAGTCTTTTTTGTTTTAGAATCATCTTTGTCATTTTTGGAGCCATCTTTCAAAGACTCCACTTCATTTGAGGAATTTTTCTCTCTTAGATTTGAGACATCAAAATATGAGGGCAACTTAGCTCCTTGTTGAGCTAGCATGAGAAAGTATTTTTGAGGATTTGTGGCAATGACCCTAGCCATCATCTTTAGAAATTTTGGGTCTTGGAGCTATCTAAGAATTTCTTCTTCAGTGATTTCATCTTCATCAGAATTGTGCTCATCATTGTGAAGGGAACCCATTTTTTGCTTATGTTTTGATAATTGAGACCTAGTTTGAACCATGTACGTTTTGGAGATGCAGGTGAAGTTGGATGCAAGACTTGTTGAACTTGGTTTGATGTTGTGACACAAAACGATTTGAGGGTGAATATGGTTTTGGTAAGATTTTGCTAGGGTTTTTTATTAACACTATTTGTCCAAACAAGGTGTTGTTGAGCTAAAAGGTAGTCAAAATAGGGATGATTGATCACTACTATTTGATGTAGACTATTCTTATATCAAGATACACAAGTATAGTTTAGATGTGAAGGATGATTGGAATCCTGATATGAAACTAACTAGATTTTTTTTTGAAATTGGGAGAGTCTCAATAATGCCTTAGTGAAAATCTCGATTTGATTTGAATGTTTTCAGATGGTAAGATAGTGGTCTGCGAAAGGTGACGTTGTGAAATGGTATGAAGGTGTATTGCAAGGTTGAAATTATTCTCCAAGCATAAACTAGAGTAAAATGGGTATCTAGAAATGGTTTTAGTTTTGTCTCCAAATGTATAGAATAGCTCTCTATTTTGAATGCACAACATCAGATGCGCAGGAATAAGAGATGCATAGCTCTGTACTGTGTATGCACAACTTTGTATGCGCAGGGCTATGTTGTGTATGTGTAGGACTATTCAATGGATGCGCAGAAAGGGCATATGTGCAGCAAGATGATCTATATGTGCAGTAATACTGTGTGAATGTGCAACAAAAGTAAATGTGCAACAATACAGTGAAAATACACAGATCTGTAGAAATTTTGTTTTCTTGTTTGTTGCTTTTTTAGTTTCAATTTGTTCTTCTTTTTGCACTTTTTTTTTCTAGGATTTTCCAAGATTTTGCGGTACTATTCTTGGTTCAAGTTATTGCTAGAAAACATAATAAGTGATAAGTTTCCATGATTATTTGATAAATGTAAAAACAAACAAGCACAATCCTAAGGCTAGTATTTGTTGAGTTCCAACTTGGATTTTACTCCAGCCACTTACATAAAGGCGTGACAGATAGTAGCTTGGTAGCACTTGCTCCCCTCCATGGCACTCACTTCTCACACCTACCAAGCTATAGTTCCTTTGAACTTTTCTGACTCCACACTAAATGAATGTATGGCGTTGGACAACTCCAGAGGTTTATCCTCCTGCATCAACAAATAGGGGTTTTTGGCTTGCTAAAACAAATTGTCTTTTTAGTTTGGGGCATTTGTTCGGGTGGTTGCACGTGCGACAATTCGCTCTGATAAGGAGTCTTCCTAGCCTATAAAGGTTACGCTCTACAAGGTTTTGGGGGAAACATTTGTCGGTGTAACACAACAACACCCATTGTTTGCAATTTTCATCACAAACACAATTTATTTATAGTGACTTGGAAGTGGCTTGGCTTTATCCCGTTATCGCTCAAGGTCATCCCTCTTGGAAGGAAGGAATTCCAAGGGCAGGCCTCTTCTAAAGGTAACACATATGAAATGATGAGTTTGGCATTTTGGTCACCCAAGAAAGGGGAGAGCATAGTCCTATTATCATTTCCAAGCACAAAGTACACTGGTTCTTTATCCTCCTAATTAAAAATCAAAGAAAGCTAAGTGTGTTTACTCTACCAAGCACAATCCCCTTGACAAGATAGCAAAAACTTTGAGACAGATGGTTTATTTTTATCCCCCTAAACAAATCTATGTGAAGATTGTTTGTTAAAGAATGAAATAAATTACTTTCCCCTAATTTAAGCTATATGAGAGTTTGTAGTGCAAGATTGGCTTGAAAGATTTGTTCATTTTTATCCACCTAGGTTGGGACTATGTACGAGTTGTATGCAACAATCCAGTTTACTTTCTCCTGATTAGATCTAGGTGAAGATTTGCATGAAGATATCAAATTACTCCTTCCTAATTAAATATAGATGACCTTATGATGCAGGTAAATGACTAAACAGAGCTCCTACACCTACGAGAAGAGTTAGTACAGAAAACTTTGCAAAGACCAATTACAACTTTTTCTGCCAGAAACATATGTGCAGAAATAGACTGTGGATGCGCAGTACTATTTAACAAATGCGCATGAACATGTATGCGCATAAAGAAGTAATGAATGTGCAGGATTGTTCCACAGATGCGCAGAATGAGTGGATGTGCAAGACTGCTCGGTGAATGCGCAGGAATACAATGTGAATGTGCAGAAAGATGAATGCGCATCAGGAAGCTGTGTATGCGCAGAACTGGAATGTGAATGCACAGGATCGACCTGTTACGACAGCAACTTCACATAAAACTCAAATGGAGGTTAGAAAAATGGGGCAGGGCCCCATGGTGGGCACCAAAATGTTAGTGGAAAATGTGAATAACAATTTAAAACAACTAAGTATCCAATAACTCAATGGAAATTGATGTAAATACAAGTAAACAAATATTATACCTTCAAAGACCATTTTACCTCTATGCTTCCATTGTCGCCTATCTCCTCTTGATCTTTATGGTAATGGAGCTCTCAGAAGTGTGTACTTCCTTTCTATTGAAGATGACAAGAGTAGAATGACTGTAGGTGTATAATGCAATGGAGATCACACTATAATGCAATACTAATGGAGATGGATGATTGATAATGGAGACATGATTGGATGATGATTATGGTAATGAGGTTGTGTGAATGAAAGTGGAGATGATTTTGCCAAAGGCACGCTGGTATGATTCATGCAGAGTAAGATTACAAAATCTTGGGATCCTCAAATGTGTGTGAGAACCTTGTTTATATAGACTGAGGAGAGACCAAATCCAAGTGTCACTAGATCCATGACTGGAGGAATTACCTGTGAGGTGTACGGTTGAGATAGAGCTGAGGGAGAGAAACATGGGAAAATTTCCTACTACACCTACAGGGTGGAGGAATATGTGGATCTGACAATTCACATGTCAATGTGCTCACACATGACCTTTGAGTTAAAGGTGGAAGTCTTGGAGGAGATTGTGGAAGAAGGGCTCCTGATCTGATGGAATGCGAGAGGTGATCTGGAATCGAAAAGACAAGTGTCTTTGAGCATAAAGGTGATTGAGAGATAATAGGACATGTGGGTGAGGGAATATTAGCTAATTAAATATTAAAATATTTAATTATGTGTAAAACATAGTGAGGTGGAAAAGGTGAGGTGGAATTATGGAGTTTAAGACTTTGGAATAGGAGAATTTGGGATTAATCAAATAATTTAGGATTATTTAATTAGATGAGACTATAGAAGAATTAGGGAATTTAATTAAATAAATTGATTTTATTTAATTATTGGAGGAAGGTGAATCATTTAAATAAATTGGGATATTCATTTAATTGATAGAGGAATAGGAATTAAAATAATTAACAAATATTTATTTAATTCACTTTGCCATTTTTAAGTGTATACACCCGTATCCCTACACTACCAATTATCCCTCCTATTAGTTAAATAAATCCAATTAGTTTAAGGTTAGTGCAAGAAGTTGGGTCCACTTTTTGGCCAAAAAGTGGATGTGTTTTCCCTGATTTTCAGAATTTGTCACATTTCACCTAAAAATTTGAAGCACTTAAAGATTGAATCTTAAAAAAATTTAGTAATATGAAATGTAGTACTCCGAGTATAGTTTCTAAATATGTAATTTATTTTAATACCCAGATGATACAAATTGATATTGCATAGGCATGTCTAAAAACCACTGTTTAAAAGTCACTTTTTTTTTACCATACCATGCACGTGTATGACCAAATATAATTTGACCTAAATAAAATTATTTTTCTAAATACTTTTGGGGAAAGATGTGTAGTATAGTGAAGTTTTATGAGGATATTTTTATATAATTTTTTCCAAATATTTATTTTTTATTATTTTTTATTGGCCCTAATTATCATTTTCGAAAACCCCTCATGTACGACCAACATAATTTGAGAAAAACTAATCATAAAATATATTTTTTTCATTGTGTAAAGAATGATGTGTAGATTGATGACATAATTTGTTTTTAAAAACTTAAAAAATTAAAAGTTTTTAAAAAATTGCAAACACCTGTCATTTCAAGTTTTTGGACTAGTTTGCTCATAAATTAATTAATAAATAGAAAAACAAGTCTAATAAAAAAAATTACATATTTGAAAACTCCAAATAGTCATCTATAATGGGTTTTAATTTTGTAAAAAAATTCAGAAAAAAATGTCGTCAGCCATATAGGTAAAGTTAGTCTTTCCTTTTGCTCTGAACATAGACTTGTACTTGCAGGTCCAAGGCTAGAGGCCAGCTAACCATTCCTTTCCCGAGCCTAAAACCAAACCAAAAATGCGGGTGTGAAATTCAAAAATTTAAAAACGGGTACCCATTTTAAAAAGGGTACCCGGTCTAAAAATAATAAAAAACAAAACGGGTACCCGTTCTATAAAACAAAATAGGTACCCGTTTTAAAACAGGTACTCATTCTAGGCTCAGGCGCCCATTCCTGTCGAGATTTTTTTTACCCGACGCGTCCCCTATATGTGGACCCAACTTCTTGCTTTTACCCTTTAATTAATTTATCTATAATCATCTACCCTTAGCCATTTATCCATCCTTTGTGTTCAATTAATTCATTTAATTTATCACTATACCTTATAACTATATCCTCATTGATTAAAAAAATATTCTCAATATTTATTTAGTTAATTTCTCTATCTCTTAATCCTGAATAATTAGATAAATTATACTTGTTTGATTAATCTACCCTACTAATCAACCTAAACCCAGCCTAGTTGATTAAATAACAATTATTTAATTAGCTACCCTAACCTACATAGCCCCTAGACCCAAATTAAATAAATAAATCATTATTTAATTAATTTTAATTCTTCATTAACCAACAAACTAAATTATTACATCCCCATTAATTAAGTTAATCACTTGATTAACTTGGTCAAACCTTGCTTAACCCATCCTCCCACACACTTTGAATAAAAATCAATTTTTTTATTCAAAAGGTCACATGACCCTTCCAACTCATCTTTCTATTTTCATGTTAAAACATTCTCCATAAAATTATCTTACAAATGTAAGGCCCCATAAATGTGCATGTGTCACATGTCCTCACACTCCCCAAATAAAACTTAGTTTTTTATTCAAACACCCCCCACAAAAATGGATTTTTAATTCATTGACAAGTCCACATCATCCTCACACTCTCCCATGGAAATGAATTTTTAATTCATTCCTCATCCTTCCCAATAAATTCACATTTAATCCAATCCATCTAATATTGTTGATGAGATCTCCACCCTTGATCTCATTCTCTCATCTCAACCATTGATCTCAACTTTGAATCCTAGCCATTGGATTCAAATCCCTCCAAAATTGCCTATAAATACAAGGACAACCCAAGCCATTTTCATCACTTCTTCTTAGCATCCTTACTATGCCTAAATTCCTCCAAAATATCTCCATCATGTCATCATAATGCCAAAATCTCCATAGCCAAACTATCTCTCATCTTCATCTCTATCAATTCCTTTTATCAAATCCATCACTATCCTCATCATACTGTGTTGAAGAAAAGGAGCAATCTACATTCTCTACTTCAAATTGGGTAAAGCTAGGAGAGCTCTTGGGTGAACTCTCCCCCACTTTATCAAGGAGTGAGGAGGCTTCAAGGATTTGAAGGTATAATTTGTTATATTTTCTTTCTTTTTTATATGTTTTATGCCTTTAAGCTTTTCCCTCATCTTCAGATTGTTTCAAGGGAGTGACGAATAGGTGATCAAGTGTACAAAGTTATGAAGCAAGATGATAAGTGTTTTGATTTGAAGAAGTAGTAGAACTGAAGTAGAGAACATAGTAGGGAGCAGAATAAGTTGCAAAACAGAGACTTCAGAAGTAAAAAGAATGAAATCATGGAAGAAGGTTATTATATGAATCTTCTATAACCCTGGGCTAAACCCAACCTTCAAAGCTCATTCCTCTTTATATTATGATCTCAAAACACATTACATATGCCAATCAGGATTTACAGATGTTAGCCCATAGCCCAGGGTTATAAAATGTTCATATAATAACATTCTTCCATGATTTCGTTTTTTTACTTCTCAAGCCTTTGTTTTACAACTTATTTTGCTCCCTGCTCTATTCTATGCTTTAGTTATGCTACTTCTTTGGATCAAAACACTTATCATCTTGCTTCATAACTTCATACACTTGATCACCTATTCATCACTTCCTTGAAACAATCCTTTACCTTTCATTTATATCCTCTGCAAGCCTTCATAACATTATCAAGTCGGCCTAATTGCAACGGCTAGTATGAAACGTGTAGACACAGATAGGTCAAACCTAAACATAAGGTATTTCTCTGTTAGTGAATGGAACTTCGTGTGGTTCTCCATGAAGGTCAACCAAGTCCTAAACTTCCTTGAATGATGTTCCTTTTAGCTCCACAATTCATAGAATTTCTCCGCAAGCTAAGACTCCACTAAACATTGTCAGCTCTGCTCTGTGAAAACATGTAATCTTTTGATAGCGATATCTTTTTGGAAACTAACCCAAATGATCTAAGTTTTGGATATGATGTAGGTGATGATGTCTAGATGCCAAGTCCAGCTCCACAGCCTCTGATATGTAAATACGGTAATCTCCAAGGTCGCTCTCCCCGACACTCTGCAACTTATTGTTAACTGTCCCAACTGATTTGAATGCTTTCGGATGCTCTTGCATAAGTTTGGTAAACAAAATAGAGCATATTTTCCTTCAGGTAGTAATAAAGCTAAGAGTAAATTAGAAATTATTCATTAAGATGTATTTGGTCATATGGATAATGATTCTATTGGAAAATCTTGATATTTTGTGTCCTTCATTGATGATGTTTCAAGATTTACTTGAATTTATTTTATGGGACATAAATATGAAGTTTTTACTAGGTTTAAGGATTTTAAAGCCTTAGTTGAAAAACAATCAGATTGTAAGATAAATGTTTTGAGATTTGACAATGGAGGGGAATATTATTTTAAAGAATTTGATGAGTTTTGTAAGCATGCATGTATTTTTAGGAAGAAGACTACTCCGTACACTCCTCAACAGATGGTGTGGCAGAAAGGATGAACTGAACAATTATGGAAAGAGCCAAAAACATGCTAAGTGATTCATAGTTGGATAGATACTTTTAGGTAGCAACTTTGAGTACTACTTGTTACTTATTAAATAGATCTCCTTGTAAGACTCTTGATTCAATACCTTATGAAGTGTGGACAGGTAAGAAACCTTTTGTTTCACATTTAAGAATTTTTGGTTGTGAGACTTATGTTCATGTGCCTACAGAAATATAAGTTGGATCCAAAAGCAGAAAGATGCATTTTCATTAGATATGGTGACAATGTTAAATGTTATAAGCTTTGGAATCCACTAAACAAGAAAGTTATCTATTATAGAGATGTGATTTTTAGGGAACTTAGAGCCATTTCTGACCCTTAACAACTAAAAGAAAAATAAAAGGAAATGAGAGTGCACTTTGAGATTAAGTAGGAAGATGCACCTCAACAAGAACAAAGAGATGTATTTGTGGATGAGGAGGAGGAAAAAGAAGGAGAAGAAGAGGGTTCAAGTGAGGTTTTTGAACAAACTAAAGAGATTAAGGAAGATAACCAAGAAGTTGAACAAGCTCAAGAATAAGAAGAGCCCCTTACTGCTATTCTCAAGAGATCCACAAGATAATGGAATCTAATTGATAGGTTATAAACCCACCAGATTTTCATTAAATATTTTCTTTATTAAGAGTTGATAATGGACTCAAAGAAGTCCAAGATCACTTGCAACCAAAACAACCTTCCACAACTAGAGAGAAAAGTAACAACACTTTATATTGCCAAGAATAATGATGCATAACATTTATAAGATGCAAAGATTGACTTGATACAATTGAATGAGATAATACAATGAGATACCTTCCTTATATAGGCAAGGTTGAGAGGTAGGACATAATGTGATCATAACAAGTGTCTTAATCCTATGACATGACACAACTAGTGGATAAGGACTCCCAAATAGATGACACAAATATTAAATCATGAGATACAAATATTAAATGTCCTAACTACTTAAGTAAGCTTAACATGTGAATATGTGTGAATAGGTCCTAACTAGGAACTAGTTAGGTAATGTGCCTTGTTCACACTACAAAGGGCCAAACCGGATAGGAAACATCCCCATTCACACCAACACCCCCCTTATGCACAACTTAGGGGGAAGTAGACAAATGAAAAGATGCAAGATGGGTCCCGACGACTAGGCCATTTTAAGTACCCATGCACAAAAAATCTCTCAAAAACGGAGTAAAGGAGAAAACCTCATGGGAAAAACTCCTCTCTAAAAGAGAGAAAACATGCAAACAAACATGTACAAGTGATGGAAGAATGGAAGAATGACTCAACACCAAGTCCCTCCAAGGACAATATCCATCACAAATATAAAATCAATAGCCCCCATAAGAGGGAAAGAATGAGAGAAGATGTCCTCCCAGAATGAAATAGCTCTTGTGCCAGTGGTGAATGCTCGAAGAAGAAGACCAAAGAGGATCCAAAACCAGCAAACAACATTTCTCCCCTTGGGAAGAAACTAATCCACTGGTGTATGTAGAAGAAACTACAACTCGAAAACAAGAGATGAGGGAAGAAGTCTCATGAAGTATGATGTCTTTGAAAACTGCTCATGTGTCTCCATGTTGATGCCAAAAGATGCCACAATCAAATGAGGAGTCTTAGGCCTAACTAATGAAGGTGACAATCTAGAACCAAGTGGAAAATGAAAATTATTAAGCTCCAAAGACAAAGATGGTGTGACAATAGTTGTGCTATGAATGTCATAAAAAAGGAGAGATAACCCCTCGAATGTGTCCTCCAAATCTGTAAGATGGGAATCACAAAACAAAACTGAAATACTTATTTTTATGGAGTAAAATGTTTACCCTTGCTTAATTAGGACCTATTTTAACACCTTTAAAGCATTAAATGATTAAATCTTGATCTTGATGAATAAACCTGACAAAATAAACTTAGGATTGGTCTAATCCCACCTTAAATGGCACTCTCCAGAGTTTGTGGGGCTAAAGGACTAGGGCACATAGTGCCCTAGTCCCAGATGTTAGCCTCAATCTAGAACACCTCCTTGGCCTATTTGTGTCAGCCCCATTTGTTTTTATTCATTATTATTGAGTGGGAATGCTTATATAAGCAAGTTAGCCTCTTCATTTGAACACCTAGACTATCTAAGCAATCTAGGCACATTTGCACTCTCTTTTTCTCTCTCATGCTCTCTATTCTTCTCTAAATCTCTCTATGGTGGATTATTACTATTGCACTAACTTATTGTAGGTCTTGTAAAGACCTCTCTACTTCTTGGAGGTTACACCAACTTCTTGAGTCAAGTTGTGACACTGCATCAAGCAAGATATGGTTTCCATGCTCATGGTGACTCCTTTCCTTCATGCTTTGTTATAGCATTGCATTCTACTTCAAATTTGCCTCTGCCCTCCTAGGGCACACACTCTTTGATCTCATCATTGCTATTGTGGAGGTGAAAACACCATTCACGAGACTTGACTTAGGTAAGCTCCTAAATAGCACAAACCTCTCTCTCCTTTTGTGTGTGCATATTGCATACGGAGGAATACGAAGATAACAAGTGACAGGAGATAGGAAGACACACACGTGAAGACACCTAGATCTTGACATTTGAAAAAACCCTAATTTGGGTCTAGGGCACTCAGAATCCTAGTCTTTTTGCCCTCCTTAACTTAGATCTAGCTTCTCCTTTGTTCTTTGATCTTTGTTGTGTTGTTAGATTTCTTGTATATATTTTTTACAGTCATTTATTCACAAATCTTGCTTATTTTGGGTTTCATGTTTTTTCCCTAGTTTGGTTTGTTGAATTTGGTTGATACTCCTTTATACAATAAAGGGACAAACCCTTGTAGTTTTAATTGTCTCTCCTTCAAGGGTAGAATCTAAACTCGGTTTGTGTCCTAATGTTGAATAGAAGAGGGTTTGACCTAGTTTAACCTTTTAGGCTAAGTCTCTGTTTTCCATCAAACATTTTGATGAACCCAACGAGTCTTGCACTTTTGCATTCTTCCTTCATATCCAATTTTCTTTCTACCCTAGATCTAATTATATTGAGTTCATTGATCATTTTACATAATTTCATAGCCCACTTTTGTATAATTTTAGTGTTAGGGTTTTCAAAAGCCTTGCATTCCTATAAAATCTAGCTAGTCTTGAGCCTAGGGTTTGTGCACTAGTGTGTTGTGGAATTATTTGGTTGATTAAGTTGATTTAATTGGTTCTATCATATCATATTGGTTTTTAAGAAAATAACATTCTTGCATCTTTGCATTTGAAATTAGAAAATCAAGCATTTGGTGTAGATTTGGAAAAAAAACACATTTATAACATTGTCTATATTTCGTAAGTTTAGATCATTATAGCATGATATAAATTTCTGATGTTTAGATCAGATCTGATTGGTATTGCATAATTTAATAATTCCCTAGTGGTATATTTTTCATTTACACTTCTTGATTATTAGGGTTTTCAAAAATCTTGCATTTTTGGAAAACCTAGCTAGTCTTGCACCTAGGGTTTGTTGAGTAGAACCTTATTTCAAGTCTTGGTGAAGTTGATTACTTGTTAAAATATGATTTTGAATTTATGTAGTAATTAAAAATTTAATTTGTGTTAAGAAAAAGCATTCTTGCATAAAAGAATAAGCATTTAAGATCTAGGGTTTGATGGTAAAAGCCTAGCTAATCTTGCATTTAGTTTGAAAACTTATTTGGAGATGTTTTTTATGATGAAGGATTGTTAAATCTTATGTTAGGTTTCTGTAACTCATCATATTTGTCATGTTTTTTGAATTTAGAAAGAAATAACATCCATGCATCCTTCTTCTCTTTAAAATTTGAAAGCAATAGCATAGACAAAACTATCTAACTACATATTCATCTTCATTTAAAGCAAAGTTTTCTAAATCCCTCTTGTGTTTACTTAGGAAAATCATTTGCACATAATACACACCTCATATATTCAAGTCTTAGTTGTTTTGGTTACCAAGAACATAGCATTTTTGGAAATCCCCACTTATCTTGCACTTGTAGGTCATTGATTGCAATCTTATTTTAGATCTTGGTGATGCTCAAGTCATGTCTAAACTCAATTTATTTCTATCAAAATTCAAATACTTTACTAAATTCGTCTCCATGAATGGTCATGAGAAAGATGATGGTGATAGTTCTTCTTCTACTATAAATACCATTGATATCACCTCTAAATCATATGATGGTGACTTAGCTTTGCCTACATCACCCTATGCTTTGGATCCCTCTCGCAAAATCATTCTCAGTTGAAGGATATTTTGGTGGAAGAGGAGGAGATCATTGATACATTTATAAACACAACTCTACCCTCTATTCATTCCAATGCTCTCCCTTCAAAAGATGAAGCATTAGTGGATGAAGAGCCTTCTCCTATAATGGATCCGCCACGGGTAGATGCTGAGAATGCTTTTTCCATGTTTTCTCCTAAAGATAACAATGTCAATGCCATCATCATTAATAGACTTATTCCATCCACTAAGGGGATTGTGAATAAGTGTATTAATGTGCAAAATATTCCTAAAATCATTATGCATGAGACACCTAATCTACCTCCTTTCTCTATACCTGTGATTATAGTTCAAGGTTCCCTAAACCCATCTCGACCTCCTAGTTACATCTTCAATTTTGCAAAGAAAATTACTCAAAAGAATCAAGGTGTTCAAAATGTGTTGCAACAACCTCATTATCATGCGGTTGCTCACACACAACACTTGTAATAACAAGAAAAGTAAGCAAGCAATGAGTGTGCTTCCTTCTCTTCCACCTTCTCAACCTATTCTTCCACCACCTCCTCATCTTTCTCAACATGTTGGTAGAGAATACGATCTTGTCGAGCAACTCCATGCTACTCCGGCTAAGATATCTCTATGGGATTTAATACAAACATCGCCTACATACCACAAAATGCTCCAAGAGGCTCTACAAAAGGTAGTTGTTCCACCTTCTATTAGACTGAATGATATAGCATCTCTATTTAGTTGTATGCATGCGACAACATCAGATATCTTATTTCAACAATATGAATTACCTCCTATAGAAGCTCACAACCAAAATGATCCTCTTATGATATTCATCATTATTAATAGACTAAGGGTAAGACACACTTTGATTGATGGTGGATCAGACATTAATATTTGTGGCATAAACTTGTTACATAAAATCAACGTTGATAAATATCTCATCAAACCATATAAAATCAACATCTGTGGCTTTGATAATGTTGGTAATCAATCAATAGGTACAATCACCTTAAATGTTATGTCTAGACTTGTGAGATTGCCTACCCTTATCCATGTCATGCCTAATTCTATTTCATAAAATCTTCTTCTTAGTAGACCTTGGATTCGTGCCATGGGGGTAGTCCTGTCTACCCTTCATCGTTCAATAATTTTTTTTTTGAAAACAAGATCCATACAATTGAAGCTGATCCCGTTCGAAAATGTTGCTGGCAAACAAAAACGAGACATCAACTTCCTCATTCAAAATATCTTAATAATTTGATTCCTTCTTTAACAAAAACTGACCCACTACCCTCTGCTACTAACAATAGTAATGGTCAGGGTAGTGTCAATCCTTTGAATGCAATTTTCGGTGATGATTGGGGTTCGTTAGATTTTACACCCACCTTTTTGGGTGAGGATAAAATCACACCATCACACCCAAAGACCTCGAAGTTAAATGAAATCTCTTCAACACAATCTCATGATCCCAAAAAACTTAAACTCAAAATTAATGATGATGGAACTTTTGATATTGATGATGATTCACTTTCTTCTACAAAAAGGCGGCCATTGGTGATATATCATCTCAATCTAAAAAACTCAAATCTAGTGGATTCATCTTCTCCTAATACATGTATTGGTAATGATGAGGTCCCTTTAGATTTCAACCGCCATGGGCTTATTGAAACAAATATTGACCCTCCTCACCATGATAAAAAGAATGATCTTTCTACTTCTTCTTCAACACATGATGACACTTCTCATTTCAACAAAGCTAGTCATATGACCTCTCCTCTTCCTATGGACTTGGATATGTGTTATGGGTGTGGATTCAAAATTCTTTCTAAACAAGGATACAATGGAAATGGGTTAGGATGAAAAGAACAAGGAATTAAGGAACCTATGGAATCAACACCACACTTGTCTAAAGTAGGTTTGGGTTTCTAAACTTCTCCCACGTTCTCTCTACCATGTTTACAACATAAAGGATTGATTCCTACTACACCTATACCTTATATGCTATCTCAACAAGAGTGTCATACAAAAATTCTAAGCAAAAAAATTAGTCATCAATTCATCATTGTGTATATCATCAAGTGCTTGGCCATTCCACTAATAGATGCTAAGCCTTGCATGAAAAAATCAACAAATTTGAGCCACTTTGATATAGTATTATATGGTTTAATCTATGTGACTCCTTGTTGTAATGCTCGGTGTCATACCATGACTACACAAGCCATTGTGTATCATGCCTACAAGCATTGCCTTGGTTTTCTCATCTTATGGGAAACCCCTTGTGGTGATGTAGCATTTGAAAACACATTTCATTTGGGAATGTGCTTTTAGAAAGCTCTCATGCATGTTTTATGTTTCTTCCTTATTCTACCTTAAAGGCAATTTCTCCATGAAGGAGTAAGCAATCGCTTTAAGGTGGTGGTATAGATCATGGTATTCACTTTGTTATACACCACACAACTAGTCTCATTTGATTATATTTGAAACATCTTTCCAAAGATAGACATTTCTCTTGGAAGGTGCTTGGAGGCAAGATCTTGAGCCTATCTTAATTTCCATGGTTGAAATCTTGTATGTTTGGGAGAAGGGTTGCACCACCAAATAGAGTTTGGTAGTAAGGTCACTTCTCCTTCACCTTCTTATTCTGCAAGACTTCATGTAAATCCTCTTGTGGGAGGTGAGTTGTGTATTCCCTTAAGTGGAAACACTTGAAGTCTTGTATGTTTGGGAGAAGCGTTATACCACCAACTAGAGTTTGGTAGTAAGGTTGCTTCACCTTCTTATTCTACAATACTTCATGTAAATCCTCTTGTAGGAGGTGGATTGTGTATTCCCTTTAGTGGAAACACTTCTCTAGATGTAGATTATGTGTATGATGTGTTTGCACCCTCTTGTTCTTCTCATTTCTAACTATCCCCTTCTTAGCATTATTCTTATTCCATCTTGGAGAATGATGCATGGCAATGGAGACACCCCTTTAGATCAAGGTCTCTCTTGTCATGCTAACTCAATGTCTTCCATTATGTGCTTCTTGTGATTATTCTATGATGCGTATATTTCTCCTCATGTATTCTTATTCTCTATGTATTCTTCATGCCTCATGCATGCTTCATTTATTCTCCATGCATTCCTTATGTATGCATTTTGAGTACTTTGCATGCATTCCATGTGTGTTTCATGTGTATTCTATGTATATTTTATGCCTTATGTGTATGATTTGTGTCAAGCATGTATACTTTGTGTAAATTGCATGTATACATTGTGATTTCTCAAGTGTATGACTTGCGTATGAGTGAATTATATCATGTGTCTTATGTGTATGCAATTCTTCTAAAATTCATAGTCTCCTAGAATCCTAAACTTGGGGGCTTGATAACTCCTCAATTTTGGTGATATTTTATGACTTCTATGTTTTCATGTTGGAAATCTATCTTCACCTTAATTTAGTGTGAGTTTGAATGCAATTTAATACCCACATTAAAGTGGGGGCTAAATGTAATGGAGTAAAATGTTTACCCTTGCTTAATCATGACCTATTTTAACACCTTTGGAGCATTAAACAGTTAAATCTCGATCCTGATGAATAAACTTGACAAAATAAAATTAGGACTAGTCTAAGCCCATCTTAAATGGCACTCTCCGGAGTTTGTAGGGCTAAAGGACCAAGGTTCCTAGCGCCCTAGTCCCAGATGTTAGCCCCGACCCTATTTTGTAGTTTCGACCTAGAACACCTCCTTGGCTTATTTGTGTTAACCCATTTGGTTTTATTCATTGTTAGTGAGCGAGAATGCATATATAAGCAAGTTAGCTTCTTCATTTGAACACCTAGGCTGTCTGAGCAATCTAGGCACACTTGCACTCTCTTTCTCTCTCTCATGCTCTCTATTCTTCTCTAAATCTCTCTATGATGGATTATTCATGTTGCACTAACTTCTTGTAGGTATTGTAAAGAACTCTCTACTTCTTAGAGGCTACACCAACTTCTTGGGTCAAGTTGTGACACTGCATCAAGAAAGCTAGGGTTTCCATGCTCATGGTGACTCCTTTCCTTCATGCTTTGTTATAGCATTCCATTCTACTTTAGATTTGCCTCTGCCCTCTTAGGGAACACACTCTTTGATCTCATCATTGCTATTGTGGAGGTGGAAACACCATTCACGGGGATTGACTTAGACAAGATCCTATATAGCATAACCCTCTCTCTCCTTTTGTGTGTGTAGGTTGCATCCAAAGGAATATGAAGATAACAAGTGATAGGAGACGTGAAGACACATAGGTGAGGACACCCAAATCCTAACATTTGGCAAAACCCTAATTCAAGTCTAGGGAACTCAACGCCCTCATCTTTCTGCCCTCTTGAACTTAGATCCAGGTTCTTCTCTATTCTCTAATATCTACCATGCTGTTAGATTTCATGTATATGTTTTTGACAATCGTTTATTCATAGATCTTGCTTAATCAGGGTTTCATGTTTTTTCCTAGTTTGGATGGTTGAATTTGGTTGATACTCCTTTATACAACAAAGGGACAAAACCCTTGTAGTTTGGCTCTCCTTCAAGGGTAGAAGCTAAACTCAGTTTGTGTCCTAATGTTGGATAGAAGAGGGTTTGACCTAGTTTAACCTTTTAGGCTAAGTCTCCCTTTTTCATCAAACACCTGTCACAAGCACAAAACTGCTATTTTAGGGACCAAAACTGGTTTGGTGGGCATATTTGGTCAAATATTCACCAAGATTCTTGTGTTACAAACCATCAGTGGATGTTGGTTGTTTGAACAAGGAATATACCCCAAATCAAATGATGTTGTCAATAATATGGAAGCCAGCGGGTGTATTGATGGCCATTAAAGTCATAGTGAGTAGCCAAAACACAAGGATTGTACCATGTGATGCCTATTGGAGGGGGTGTACACTACGCTAGGCGCAAGTACCTTGAACAAGCAGGGTATAGCCTTGCGCTAAAAACAATATTTACAAAATAACTAACAATTTTTTTTTACGTGATGGATAAATTTTTTTGCAGATGTAGGAGTGATGATGCAGAGAGTACGTAGATGACTCATGGCTTGGGTATGATGTACAAATTTGTATGGCCTATAGATTTCGTATAGGCATACGGATTTTTGTAGGCGGCAATTTTCAAAACCCAAAAAATTGGCAAAAATTTTATGAACTCCAATTTCGACATTTGAATAGGTGATATGTAGGTTTTGACACTTTCTTAATGCAATGGAAAAGTTCATTTTGCACCAGGACGTACAAAAAATGATCTCTTGGTAGAATCTCTCAAAAAAGAGGGAAGGAGATCACATATCTGAAGCTCCAATACCATGTAAGAGTTAATACTAGACTCAAAGAATCCCAGGTTCATCTGCAACAAAAACAACCTTCCTCAACAAGAGTGAAAAGTAATAAAAATGCTTTATATTGCCAAGAATAATGATGCATAACATTTACAAGATGTAAATCTTGATTTGATACAATGGAATGAGATAATACAATGAGATACCTTCCTTATATAGGCAAGGTTGAGAGATAGGACATAATGTGATCATTAAAAGTGTCTTAATCCTATGACATGAGACAACTAGTGGATAAGGACTCCAAACTAGATGACATAAATATTAAATGACCTAACTACCTAACTAAGCTTAACATGTGAACATGTGTGAATAGGTCCTAACTAGGAACTAGTTAGGTAATGTTCCTTGTTCACACTACAAAGGGGAAAACCTAATAGGAAACATCCTTGTTCACACCAATAGGTTCTAGTTGATAGGTTATAAACCCACAAGATTTCTACTATATATTTTCTTTATTAAGCATTGACGATGAACCTAGATCCTACAGGGAAGCTATCCTTGCAGATGATAGTGAGTCTTGGAAACAAGCCATGTTGGAGGAGATGATGTCCTTATACTCTTTATACTTGGGATCTTGTTTATTTTCCTAAAGGAAGGAAGGCCATTGGATGTAAGTGGGTCTACAAGAAGAAGTTTAGAGTAGACGATTCATTGGAGAAGTATAAGGCCATACTAGTGGCCAAGGGCTATTCCCAGAGAGGGAGTTTATTTTGGTGAAATATTATCTCCTATTGCTAACTTATCCTTGATTAGATTTCTTTTATCTATAGCTATTGCTAATGATTTTTAAATTGAGAAAATTGATATTAAAACTACATTTTTGCATTGAGACTTGGAAGAGGAGATTTATATGCAACAACTTAAAGGTTTTGAGGTAAAAGGAAAAGAAAACTTGGTTTGTAGGTTAAAATGGTCTCTTTATAGTTTGAAACAATCACCCTAGATGTGGTATCAAGAATTTGACTCATTTATTATAAAGTTAGGTTTTGTAAGAATTAAAGATCATTGTGTTTACATTAGATGTATTGATGATCATATACTAATTATTGCCTTGTATGTGGATAATATGTTATTTTTTAGTAACACCAAGGGTATAATTAGTGAGATAAAAGCTCAACTTTTAGGTAAATTTAAGATAAAAGATCTAGGAGAAACAATGTACATATTGGGAATGGAAATGAGAAGAGATCAGTTAAATATAATTTTTTTGTTATCATAAAGTAAGTATGTTGATACTATTTTGAACAAATTTAGTATCCAAGATTGTAAACCAGTTAGAATTTATTTACTAGTTAGCACTACGCTTTCATTAGATATGTGTCCCAAGAGTGAAGATGATTTAGAGGATATATCTAATGTGTCATATGGTAGTGTAGTAGGAAGTTTAATGTATGTAATGGTTTGCACTAGGCCTTATATTGCCCAAGCAGTGGGAGTATTGAGTAAGTTTATTGGTGCAGGGGCACCCTCATGCACATGTTAATCAATTTTGGGGTTTGTCTTGTTTTGATAATGATTGATGTAAATAAGGTAATTTAAGACCTTGTTATGTGTGTTGGAGTCCATATTAGGTCATTAGGTGGATTGGTGAGTCAAGTTGCATAAATTTGTCAAGTTTGCAAAAATGTTGCAAAAGTGCAAAAACATGGAATATGAAGAGTCATAAGTTGTAAATGAGGGAAGTTGAACAGTTAGAACTTGAAAAATTAGTTGTGAACCATTGGGAAAGATTGTGAAAGGTTTAAAAATGCCTTGGGAGGATGAGGCAAGGGGGAGAAGTTATAGTTTTGAAGTTTGAGCAATAAAGTTCCTTTGATTTCTTACAAATCTGAATGTTGCATCAATGTTTCTTGATGTAGTATGATACTATAAGACCATATCTTGAATCCAAATCAATTGTGTTTGGTAAAGATATGAATCTAGTTTCTTTTGGCATTGGTTTCATGTAATTTTATCAAGTTTCAAGAAAGTTGTGTCCATTTTACTAAAATAGGTATGAAACTCTAGTAGGCCTAATTTGAGCGAGAACAGTCCAAATTTGAGCATCTCCGTATAAAATAACCTACCCTAATTTTGAGATAAGTTAAATAAGGGTCAAATGGGTATTTGAATCAAGTCTGATTTTGATGTAGAGGCAAATTGGATGGGAAAGGATGGACAAACTAGACAAGGTTCAACTACACCTACTAGCCCAAAAATAGAGATCTTTATGTAAAAGTGGGAGCAAAAGAAAGGAACTCTAGTATCATCATGGAAATGTTGGTTTGGGATGTCAAGGGACCCATTCAATCCATTGGCAAAGGTGGTTCAAATCTTGAACTAGTACTTCCTTCACAAACCCCCAAAATGGCTCGTAGCTCTTCAAAAAGACAACAGACCTAATAACTTTTGACTCAGACCTCCAAACCCAGATCTTAGACACTAATTAGATACCCATTATGGCATTCTATCACATATCCCAAACTTGGCATAGGTTGTTTTGGACGGACTATCTCAACCAATAACCCCTGTCAGTGGCCTAGCGCACTAATTAGGCCAAATTTACAAAGAGACTACCAAAGAATGCAAGCCCAGAACTCAAAAAAAGGTTTGGACACTTAGAATACATTCTAAAACAAAGGAATTTGTGGGTTTTAGACTTCTACTAACTGCTGTTCCCAAAAACACACCTTTGGTTCCTTCAATGTGCCTTAAAACTACACCTAACACGTGGTTTTGTTAGGTCTCATCAATGTAAACTCTTTCTCTTCAAGTTCTCTGCCAAAAAAAACATCACAACATACTAGTACAGTCCTACCACCATCCATTCCACTGACCACAAGTGGATCAAATCAGTGGAATGACAAGGAGATGAATATTCCTCTACCAAGACCCTAGAGAAGGGTTTCACAACCAAGTTTGAAATGAAACCTTGTAACTCCCTTCAATATTCTTGTTAAGATGCCAAAATACATTCAAATTAAAGATGACTTAATGTAGTATCAAATCAGAACATGAAGAGATGATGACAAAACTGTACCTTCCTGCAGTATGGCCTGTAGAGGTAGATTTCTCAGAAAAAATAGAATTCTGTCCAAAGGGCAGTCCCAGAGTTTTTCTTGTAGAAAACTATTTGTTGAATATCAAGATGCCAAATAAGATTTATTTGGAATTCATTCCATCCCTATATCCATCCCACATATTTGGGACTCTTGAAAATTCTGTATAAATGAATAGTACGGCCTGTTGTTGCAGCAAACACAAAAAATTTAGAAAAATAGTCACAACAGCAGCCCAAGGAAAAACAGAGATATCTCCCTTGAAATTTAGTGTCAAAACCTCTAACTAGGCTTGTTTGAAAGATACTTCAACCCCTCACATGTTCCATAGACTTTGGGGCCATTACTGTTTCGTACAGAAGTACAGTACGGACTTCTACAGTGAAAAATATAGAAAAATGGTAGAAACTAATTTTTTTGTTATTTCCTTCAATCAAAATGTCTCTTCTTCATTGATCTTCACAAACTCTTTCTTACCCACCAAAATGACCTTGGCTTCCTTCTTTGCTTCAACATCCTCCTGCAATGGTGTCATCAAAAATGTCTTCCCATCCTTCTTGATGGTGTATGTGTTAACATATCCATCATATAATGCTTGCCTATCAAATTGCCATGGCCTACCTAAAAGTAGGTGACAACATTCCATGGGCAAAATGTCACATAAAACTCTATCCTTATATTCTCCAATTTCAAAATCAACATATGCTTGTTCATCTACCAAAAGGGATTGACTATCACTTACCCAAGATGCTTTGTAAGGAGTTTGATGAGGAATTCTTTCTATGTTCAATTTATCCACCATTTCCCTAGACACCATATTATCTGTTGAACCAGAATCTACTACTACCTTGCATATTTTACCTTTGCTTTTGCAATTGGTCCTGAAAAGTGATCTCCTTTGTATCATCTCCTTGGATGTCTTCAAGAGTGTTCTCCTTAGCATCAATGCTTCTCCATCTTGAACCGGGGCTGCACTCCCAATTGGAGAGTCAACACTTTCATCTACCTCCTCTTCTTGCACATATTGAACCCTCTTTTCATTCCTCCTTTCATTATCACTGAATGTAGAACTTTGTTTCATGGGACACTTGTATGCTGTGTGACCAATCTCATTGCAATGATAACATCTCCTAGTGAAAACATTAGAACCTCTACCTCCACCTCTTGTGCCTCTAAATCCCCCTCTAAAATTAGAAACTTGGTCCTTACCTCTGCTTGTGTCTCCTTGGTCTTCTTGGGACTAATTTTTGTCTTCAAAACTGTCTCTACCTCTGAAATTTCTGCCGCCTCTTCCTCTACTTTGCTGCTCACCTTTCCTCCTCAACTTCTCTTCAGCCCTGAGTGCTACTTGAAAGCACTTCTCCACGGTTTCAGGGGTCAACAAACTAATTTCATCTTGGATATTGAATCTCAAACCATTTAGATACCTTGCCACCTTAGCTTTTTCATCCTCCATGTACCCACAATGAAGAGTATATTTGTGAAACTCCTCGGTGTAAGTAGCCACATCCAAATCTCTTTGCTTGAGATTTTGCATCCTCTTGTAGATCTGCACCTCATAGTCCGATGGAAGGAATTGGGACTTGATCCTCTCCAACATTCTGCTCCATGAAGAGATCATACTCTTCCCATTCTTTACCCTCTCACCTTGGGTGTAATTCCACCATGTAAGGGCAGCACCTTTGAGTTTAGTTTTTGCAAACTTAACCCTCTTACTTTCAGCAACTTCCTTGTATTCAAAGTAGTTGTTTAGAGCCTCAATCCACTCCATGACTTCATCAGCATTCATTTTCCCACTAAACATGGGAATCTCCATCTTAGCCTCCGAAGAATCCTTGCCAATTGCCTTGATGGCCTCAAGGAAATGCCTTTGATCAGCCGGTATCTCTACCTCTTCTTGTTCTTCTTGTTCTTCCTCTTTCTCTTCCTCTTTCTCTTCCTCTTCATCTGAACCTTCATCTATCATTTTTCCTATCCTCAATGCCTTCAAATCTACTTGGAGTGCTTCCTTGACTCCACTTTTTATCTTCTCTTCCATCTCCTTGAACTTCTTGACCACTTCGGTGGTCATCCCCTTTGGAGGCATATTGCTAGCCTCTCCTTCACTCTCCTTTGCTGACATATACTAGGCCAACAACAGAACCTTTTATGGCTCTGATACCACTATGATGTAGAGGCAAATTGGATGGGAAAGGATGGACAAACTAGACAAGGTTCAACTACACCGGGGACCCATTCCATCCATTGGCAAAGGTGGATCAAATCTCAAACTAGTACTTCCTTCACAAACCCCCAAAATGGCTCGTAGCTCTTCAAAAAGACAACAGACCTAATAAATTTTGACTCAGACCTCCAAACCCAGATCTTAGACACTAATTAGATACCCATTATGGCATTCTATCTCATATCCCAAACTTGGCATAGGTTGTTTTGGACAGACTATCTCAACCAATAACCCCTGTCAATGGCCTAGTGCGCCAATTAGGCCAAATTTACAAAGAGACTACCAAAGAATGCAAGCCCAGAACTCAAACAAAGGTTTGGACACTTAGAATACATTCTAAAACAAAGGAATTTGTGGGTTTTAGACTTCTACTAACTACTGTTCCCAAAAACACACCTTTGGTTCCTTCAATGTGCCTTAAAACTACACCTAACACATGGTTTTGTTAGGTCTCATCAATGTAAACTCTTTCTCTTCAAGTTCTCTGCCAAAAAAAACATCACAACATACTAGTACAGTCCTACCACCATCCATTCCACTGACCACAAGTGGATCAAATCAGTGGAATGACAAGGAGATGCATATTCCTCTACCAAGACCCTAGAGAAGGGTTTCACAACCAAGTTTGAAATGAAACCTTATAACTCCCTTCAATATTCTTGTTAAGATGCCAAACTACATTCAAATTAAAGATGACTCAATGTAGTATCAAATTAGAACATGAAGAGATGATGACAAAACCGTACCTTCCTGTAGTATGGCCTGTAGAGGTCAGTTCTGGTTTGAAAGTTATGACCAAAAAAATAAATTGTTGCACCACCTTAAGTCTAGTCAAGAAGTAGGACAGTCCACTTTTGAAGGGTTCCGTACAAAGGGACCACCCCTAAGATTTTGATATGTTGTTAAACATCGAAATGGGTATCTTTAAATGTGTTCATAATTTGTGTATCATGTCTGTTGTGAGAATTGTGTTGGAAAAACCTCTTTCGAAGTACTACTACGGGAATAGGAAGATTGTGAGAGAAACCCACCAAATTAGGGCTCTATATTTGCAAAGGTTGTTTAATTGAGTTAGGTAGAAGTCCTTCTCCCTGCTCTTCATCATTTATGTATAATCCTAGTAGAGAACATTAGAATTATGTGAAAAGGGTGCTAAGATATTTGCATGGTAATTTTGATTATTATTTGATTTATTCTAGTACTAATAGTGTGGATAAGACATTGGACATACAAGGTTTTGTTGATGTAGATTAGTCAGGTGAATTAGATAGTTGAAGGTCCACTAATGTGTATGTGTTTACTTTGTTTTGAGGAGCAATTGGATAAGAGACAACCCACAAGTTCTTTATCCACCATCTAAACAAAGTATGTGGTTGCTACCCATGTCTATAAGGAAGTAGTTTGGTTACAAAGGTTGTGTCTAGGTATTGGTTTTGATTTCATGACTATTCAAATTGGCTATGATAGCTAGAGTGCAATTTGTTTGGCCAAGAATCCTATGTATCTTGCACGGACTAAGCATGTGAATGTACAATACCATTTTGTTTGTGAAATGATTGCTAATGGATAGATAGATTTGAAGAAGATTGGCACTTAGGAGAATGTTGTAGATTCACTTACTAAAATTGTGAGCATATAAAATTTTGCATCGTGCAAGGAGGCCATGGGCCTTGTTCTAGGTAGTAGTTAGTTGACTTATGTATTTCTATGGATGTATTTAAAATGTATGAGGTCAAATGGGATAATGTTAGGATTAAGGTGCCATTAATCTTTTAAATCTTATGTATTTAATTACTACTAATATTTTTTGTAAATCATTCATAAGGGGTGAGGGATTCACCATCAGTTGTAATTATTTTTACCATTAGGGTTTTATTGATACGATAACTAATTATTTACCGGTAGGAAGTTACTATTCACCAAAGAATCATCTTGGAGGTTGAGGTATTTTAGACACTTGTAATCAATTTTGGGATGTCTATTATAAGCCCATAACACCTTCACATGAAGACGATAACCACTTTGCAAGAAAAAACAAACTAGGTGTCCATAAGGACAAATTAGGTGCCCATGTTAAAGAGGTTAGTAATTTGGTTGCAACCTATGTTGTCTTATGTTATGAATGCTTGGAATTTTCCAAGGAAGAGTGTTGGGATGTGAAACTAACTTGGACACCCCATTTAGGGGGTGAAAATTCTATATAAGCAGGGCTTAAGGTGATAGTAATGTAATGTAATTAGTACTTGTAAGAAAATTCTATTTACATAGGTGCTGAAGGATTGAAGATGAAAAAGGAGAAACGAAGGATTGTATGCAATATATATTTCTAAAGATAATATAGACTTGGGCCTCTTTTCTTGTTGGAGTTTTTCCGGAAAGGGGTTTTCCACATAAACACTATGTTATGTGTTTGTTCTTCTATTCCATATTTTTTTTTGGGTAACACTGATTTACTTTCTTGCAATATCCATTTGGTTATATACTGGTTAAGATCATATTTATAGTTGATTTTAGATTTTCATTTTATGGTTGTACACCTTCATTTCTAACACATTTTTCTTTATGTTTTGGGTGCATTTCAATTAGAGTGTCCTTAATGTACAATAATAAGTTTATAAGTGGCATATTTTTATGTAATTTTGGCTCATGACATTAGCCTATATAGATCCCATCATCACTCATTCTCACAAATTAATCTCAATCCCCAGATCTTTTTTCATCACCCTGAATCAAATTTGTGAGTGTGGACTTGGCCTAGGTCATTTATACAGTTGTGAATTTATACCTTAAACTCTTAAAATTCAAATTCAAAATAAATCATGCTAACTTCCTCCTACTAGCCCTTGTAATCCAACCTATCATACATTTGTGTGTTGTGTTTTACTTAAAGGCATTCATTCAATCATCTAAAATATTGTTGGAATGTGAAAGACTATCTAGGTCAAAGAGCTTAAAGAGGAAACAATTATGCATTGTCTACTTGTGACATATCTTAGGCCCATTGCACACTTGCTTGTTTTCCTTGATTATTGTTCCAAAGTTGTTAAATCAGACATACTAGGGGTTTGATGGAGAAGAGCATGACGCTTGCAATTCAACAAATTCCCCAAAAATGTCTTTAAACATCATTAATCCTTACTGCGATTCAAACATAAAAAATTGAGGCAAACAAATTCTAACTGTTAGATTTTTACTAGTTCATTCCTACAAGTACATGTTTAGTTCTACATGCCAATTCACTTTCATAAGAATGTAGAATAGATCCAAAAGCAGAAATTTGAATTAGAGTAGTGCACGGTCAATTTGCATATTCTAAGACATCTTTTTGATAAAGTCCTAAAATTCCAACATTATGTTGATTCAATTCTTGTAATATTAAACACCATTTTCCCCTCTTTAGAATCTATCTAGCCATGTATTAAATTTAAATTCATTTAATTTTCACAATTAGTTCAACATTTATTATTTCCAATCTGAACTCTTTTATTTAAGTCAAAATTATTTATTTATTGCTTTATTTATTTAATTAGCCTAGATTATTCATGTAAGTGGTGGTTTTTCCCTAACACTTTTGGTGAACTCCAAATTTCTTACACCCCTTAGGGTTTATTTCTTCTTCACCAATGTTTTTTGATTGCATTTATCTTATATCATATTTGATTAGGGTTTGGAAACTCCCCTATTTTGTGTACCATTGATTTGTCTATATTAGGTTTTGGGGCATTTATTACATGATGTCTCTTTTATCTCTATCCATCCACCCTTAGTTTGTACTTCATTAATATATAATGGACTCTCATCATTCTTTAGTTTTAGCCTTTATTACAAATTTTGATATATTTATACAATATGTGACATTTGATCTCATTCCTCATGTCCTTTTATCAATATAGAAAAGGTTTTATTGTCTGTGGAGGTGTTATTCCATCATGTGTGTACCTTTTCCTCCATTAACCTAGTTATTGCCTTTTTTCCCTCTTGGATACCCTCACCTCACTTATCCATGTAGTTCATGTTGCTTCTATTTTTCCTATGGATAATGCTAGTGATGTGCTTGAGCATAATGATACAATTACCTTTGAGCACTTTTCCTTCACATATTTTGATTCATGATTTTTGGTAAAGGAAACAGAACATAAACATCAACTTCTAGAATCCACCGCACATGGCTGCAAATGGAAAGCGGAGCATAAGGATGACTAGGCCTAGTAGGAGAAGACATCTTTTGTAAGGGATATGTCTCCATTATAGTCATATGTATATAGTAACCTAGGAATAGAAGTAAGAAAAGGAGAGAAGTAGGAAAAGGATAATAATAGTGAAGAGAATATACCTATGATATTATAATACATGAAGTGAATATATATATATTCTATGGTTTTGATGCTTAAAATGAATGTTTAATTTCTATATTATGGATTCTTAGTGTTAAGGGAAAATTGGATCTAAATGAAGAAATCAATAATATCAAATATCAAGATACCCAAAACTTCAATGAAATGGAGAACAAAGGAGATTCAATAAACAATGAACAACAACAAAGCAAACCTCCTTAATTCAAAGCTTCCATTGATCGCCTATCACAATCGATCTTGTATGTATGAAATAGGGCCTTCAGAGAGTACACTTCCGTGCTATGCTTCAAGAATGTCAATTGGGAACGGCTATGATAATACCGCCATGAAGAGGAGCTTCACAACGATGGTAGTGGTGCGTAGTAATGAATGTGATCACAAGCAATGAAGGAATTGGTGCCAAAGGCGCGCTGTAATTCCTGTAGAGTAACGATACTTAAAGCTTGGATGAATGAAATAGAAGAATGAGGTTGAATTTATAGACTTGGGAAAGAGAAGATCAACGGTATAGAGAGAATGAGAAGATCAACGGTTGAGAATAGTTGAGGAACGTGCAATGAATAAGAAAAAGACACGTGTCTTGCTTTATTTTGCATGAGAGGATTTGCTAAGAATAGAAGAATGAGTTAAAGCAATTAAAAGAATATAATAATCAGTTAAGTGATTTAAAACAAGAAGAAGGGATTTGCATGAGAATAAGAAGATATTTTGCTTTATTGAATATAAGGAATATTTAATTGCATGTGCAAAAAGACTGAATTATATTTAGAGATAACTCAATTTAGAAGAAGAAAAAGACAACTTAAATAAATAATTGATTTATTTAAATTTAGAGAAGATATTATTGGAAGAAGTAATTAAATAATTGGTATTATTTAATTTAGAAGATAAGAAAGCAAATTAAATAAATAAATTTATTTAATTGTTGTGCATGATTTTGGAAGAATAAATAAAATATTCGATTATATTTTATTTTTGGAGATTGAAAGGATTTAAATAAATTTGATTTGATTTATTCAAATTTGGAAGAATGATTTGATTTAATTAAATAATTAAGAATTATTTAATTGTTTGGGAAGAATTGAATTAAATAAAGGATTTTATTTAATTGTTGGAAGAATATGAACCAAATAATAAATTTATTTATTTATTTATTGATAGAGGAATTAGAAGGGAATAAATATTAAGAATATTTATTTAGACCGAGTCATGTCATTTTTAGGCATATACATTTTGCCCGTCTTTGATGCAATGTAGTTTACGGTGTTGCTTCAAAGAATATAATTTTTCTGACAATGATACATGCCCCAGTTTTCCCCTAGTATAGGTTATGAAGATAGGATGCCGCCTCAGGAGATTGGACGAGATGAAGGCAGAAGGATGAGAGATGGACAATCTCACGAAGACGAAGGGAAAACTAGGTTAGGTTTGAAGGAAATAGGACACGTTTCAGAGAAACAGGAATAAAACTGGAAGAAGCAGGTGCGGGAAGTAGTCATAGTCACCACCTAGCCAGATTAGAGTTTGCATGCTATATATAGGAGCTGGGTCCACAAGACAATTCATTTGTACACTTGTCTTAGTTTGATTTGCCTCAGAGAGCTTAGAGCAGCATAGAGCATAGAGCAGTCAGCACGAGGATGGACATTCCACGTGAGGAGCATCGATTCAAGCGAGTCCATCGATTCGACCGGCCAACAGAGGCTGGACCCCCGGTATGTATCTCAAAAAATTTCTCCTAAGGTCGAGTTTGATAGCCATAAATGCTAGGAGAAAATTAGGATATGTAAAAGCATTGAAACACACTGTGGCACATATGCCACGCGAAACTGCGCATGCATAGTTCTGTTGCGCATGTATGATATAAAACGACACATATGTTAAAACTGTGCATGTATAGGTTTAGGCGGTGCATGCATGATTCTACAACGCTTTCACAATATGAAGCGGCGCATGCGAAGGGGCAGCGTATTTATAGCATAGGACGACACATGCATAGATTCTTGCAGTGCTTTTGCCAGAAGTGGCGCATGTGTCAAGAAATGGTGCATTTATTAAGAAATGGTGCATATACCACCTGTTATGGCACATATGATATAGATAAGTAGATTACTTAGCTAAAATTAACTCGATTGGCATCCTATTTGACATGTTAATCGATAAGCTATCTCAGAGATTTAAGGAATCTAGTCAAGAGATGTAGTGTGCTGTTTTGATCAATTTGAAATGCTAAGTTAGTTGATATGGTTCTATAGATATGTTGAGTATGGTACTTGCAACTTTAGGTTGATGCCTTGCTTTGCGTGCTTGCATGAGGATATACAAGATATACTTTAGTCGAGGGAGCAGTTCCCTATGCCCATGTTGCAGAGATACATGTTGACTGAGATGGATAGAGAGGTGCTCGGTGCTATGGGACTTGATTACGTTTGCTTCATGCTCGAGGTTCGGGCGAACCGTGGGTTGCTGACTGCTGCAGTGGAGAGGTTCCACAGTGAGGACGGGACTTTCCACTTCCCTACTGGTGAGATGACTGTTACCTTGGAGGACATGTACAGGATCCTCCATTTGCCTATTTGGGGAGAGCTTGTGGAGTATGATCCATAGAGAGATGTAGGACTTGGTGAGTGCAGGTGAGTGTTTGATGACCCCGAGTTGGTCAGGTAGGTCATCCCTTGGCAGGATATCTATGACTGTTACGACTACTTCCTAGGGATTGTAGCAGGATTGATCAGAGGCGTTGTTTGCCCTGACAGGAGATCACATGGGTTCCCCATTGGATGGGGTTAGATCATGGAGAGGATGGTGACAAAGGGCACCCGGTATGCTTGGGGTGTCTACGTGCTAGCACACCTATACCACGATATGCATCAGGTGGTATATCACAGAAGTACGAGCCTATCTATAGGCGTGTCGTTGCTACAGTTTTGGCTATGGGAGAACATAGCAATCACGAGGCCAATATGTGGTTTGACAGATAGAGAGGAGAGCCATATAGGTATGGTTATGTAGGAGTGATTTCCTAGCATAGGCTGGGGAAGCTTGAGTACTGGCGGCATGCTTTGGATGGAGTAGATGTGGTCGAGTGGTGGCCATATCTAGACTGTGAGCCATGGGAGGATGAGGCAGACGAGCTACCTTGCTGCTATCAGTCATGGTGGTTGATAGGGTGGACATGATTTATACTAGAGAGACAGATAGTCAGTCAGGTACAGAGATAGTTTGGGAGGAGGCAGGGCATGCCACAGGGGCAGGGTCAATTTTCCAGGACTCATGCTGAGAGGCTCAGATGGGGACCGATGGCATCCTACGAGGAGGCACTGACAGAGTTTTGGTAGACACCATATGTTGGCTGGGATATGAGGAGGGAGATAGCAGATGCTGGGATGACCTAGGATTACGAGGATTGGTTCACAGTGCACCCATTTCTGAGATATTCAGGGCCTGGGGTGCTAGTGCCTCGGATAGATGAGGCGGACTCAGATGATGAGGGCCAAGTTGGCTAGAGGAGGAGGAGGAGGGGGAGAGGAGGATGAGGAGGTGGCAGAGATGGGGGAGATGATGGAGATGACGGAGGTCGACCCAGACAGAGGAGGAGAGGTGGGGAGGGACCTTCCCATGCCTAGTAGGTAGTGCCACCATAGGTCGCATGACAGGCACCACAACAGGCACCGTAGGTACAGATGCCGCCACCTCAATAGGTGGTACAGCAGCAGGGACCTCAGCCATAGGGGTAGGGACAAGCACAGGCAGCCCAGGGTCCAACATAGTCAGATGTCCAGGAGAGGACTATAGCTACTTTGAGGGGAGAGGTTAGGCAGCTGCGGGCATAGCTCAGGAGGGTTGATGCCCAGCGAGAGATAGAGGCAGAGGTCATTGTAGGGCTCACTAGAGAGAGAGATATGGCAAATACACAGATATGAGTTATCCGAGTAGAGTAGGATACCGCAGTGGCAGCCTTGGGGACAGATGCGACGAGCAACTTTTTGGTTGGGCAGGTGCACCAGGTACAGGCACAGCTAGCGCAAGCACAAACACAACTAGCGCAGGTACAGGGTGAGCTTCCCAAAGCGTAGGCTCAGGCACAATATTATCGGGGTTTATACCATGGTGTCGTGCTAGCTAGTCAGAGGGCTTCGAGCTACAAGAGCCAGTCTGTGGCTCCCCAGAGAGTAGGTGGATTGAGGTCAAGGGCCTCCGTGATGGGCCCATAGCAGTCTGAGGCCAACGAAGGAGGAGGAGGAGACACTACTGGTAGCGGTGGTCCACAACAGTAGGGATAGCAGAGACTAGCAGATTTTGGATCCTATGTACCTTTTTGCAGTTTGAGAGATGTATCACCATCCTTGGGATGTATTTATTGTATATGACATTGACTCAGAGATGGGCCACTTTGATATTGTACATTTGGACACGTTTTTGATATTTATATGATGATGCAACTATTTTGATGCTCTCTATATGTATGAGTTATGATGCATTTTTATTGTATGATGCGATGTATGTGCTTATCTAATGTAGACTTAGATGTTTACTCGATGCTATATGATGTAATCTAATGCAGATTTGGAAATGATGTTTATGTGATGCTATATGACCTAAATGCAGATTTAGATGTTTTATTTGATATGTCTCTAATGTGTGTGAGTGCAAATGGTATCTATATGAATATGCAACTTATGTGATGCACTTATCTATGTTTTCGATATTTTCTGTTTTGACACTATGTGATGATTATATATGGATGACCTGATGCACTTACTATGTATGCAGCTGATTTAATCATGTAAATGACTATCTCATGTGATATGATATGCAGCTATATGCTATGTTTTTGTGATGTCCAAATGTACTCTATCAACATAGAGATGACATAGAATGACAGACAGAAGATTTGATTGAAAGAATGACTCGATAGAAAGATTCACAAGCTTTGACTTTGTATTGTTACTCTGCATTGATTGGATCTTTTATTGCATGGAATATGGATGTGTGGATGTATAACTGGATGTATGATGGATGTTTTGATTTTGACATCTTGATGGTGCAAGTATTTTGAAGTGCTTTATTTCATCATTGGGCGATTTTTTTTTGGGTACTTTTTCAACATGTTGTAAGTTAATACAAGCATCAAGTATAATTGAACCGAGATGACCTGAGCATTGCTTACATGGATTTTGATTTAGCAAGTTAATATAAGCATCGAGGTATAATTGAACTGAGATGACCTGAGTATTTCTTGCGAATCAACAGTCAAGGATTGCCCCCGTTCATGTTTAGACCTTTGATGTCCTCGATGATCTTTTGTCAATCATGTGTTTAGACAAGGTTTCACATTACTAAATTTTAATCCACAAACAACAAACAAAGAAAATAATCATGCCTCCATCATAGCTTCTCTATCTTTTGGCATCCTCGAGTAGCATAGAAAGGCATGATAGAAAAAATCAAGACTCCGCATTTTAACCATGTTTCCAATCCACAAAACATTTTTGCATTTAGATGTGTTTGTTTCTTGCCGTAATTTGGGTAAAATCATTTAGAAGGCCTTAGGAGTTTGTTTGCTTTGCTTTGGATAGGTTAATGTCTTGCGTCTAGATTTCTACTTAAAAAGTGGGCTTTGCTTGCACTTGCTTGCCTGGTGAGAAGATTCCACAATCTTTATTGGTGAGACGAACCCTAAGGGACTGACCTAGTGCCTAGGGGGCTCATTGCTAAATGGCCTTGCCTATGTGACGACGCAGAGGCAACGTAGTTCAGGGTAAACCCTAATGGACCATGGATGGACTAGAAGAAAGATGACAAGAAATGGGATGGATGGGACCGTGGGAGCCTCAGGGGCGCATTTGAGAAATGGCCTTGCCTACATGATGACACAGAGGCAACGTAGTTCATGGACTTGGACCATAGATACCAATGAGAGACACTATACTAGGCTGACACTGTGGATAGGATATGGGATAAAACCTTAGTTGACAAGGCAACAAAGAGATAGAGTATCAAGCTATGATAGGTTATCATTAGGTTTTTATTATGGAACGGATATGGGTTGAATGAGACACGAGGAAGAATGGACACAAGGTGATTGGTTTCCCAAAGATGGAGGAAGTAGTTTATCACAAGTAATGCCTGTTTACGAGGTTTTCACCACTTGCTTTTATTTGCACGAAAGCTAGAAAGTAAACATGACGCCTGTTTGCTAGGTTTTCATCATGATACCTATCCAAGGCGCCTGTTTGCCAAGTTTTCACCAAAGGACGAATTTTTTGTTTTTTTCTGATTTTTCAATTTTTTTTTGTATTTTTTTCTGATTTTTTTATTTTTTTTGTATTTTTTTTTGATTTTTTTTTTTGCATTTTATGCCCCCCCTTACATTGGGGTTCCCTTAGGTATAGAACCAACGAAGATGCATGCTATTGATTGGGTCATCTAACAGCTCACCCTCTGATGTTGCTAACTGATATGCCCCCGATCCATAAGCAGCTACGATCACATAAGGCCCAAGCCAGTTGGGTTCGAACTTGCCTTTCTTTTCCCTATCTTGTTGATTACAGGGATTCTCCTTAAGGAATAGATCTCCAAATTTAAAGATTCTTGGATGAACTCTGTGGTTATAGCTTCATGACATCATCTCTTGATATGCTTTGAGATGGTCAAAGGCTTTCGGTCTCCTTTCCTCTAGCAACTCTAGTTCTTATAATCTGGAGACTTTGTATTCTTCATCTGATATGAGACCTTTTAACGACACCCTAAGAGATGGTAATTCAACCTCAATGGGGAGGATAGATTTTGATACATAGACAAGGGCGTAAGGGGTAGCACCTATGGGAGTGCGTATACTAGTTTTGTAGGCCCACAGAGCGGGATTGAGTTGGATGTGCCAATCACGGCCAGCATCGTTGACTATCTTTTTGAGGAGTTTCAAGATAGTCTTGTTGGATGCGTCAGCTTGACCGTTGCCTTGGGGGTAATAGGGTGTGGAGAAACAGTGTTGGATTTTGAATCGGTCACATAGTTCTTGGACATCCTAGTTTTTGAAGGATCTTCTGTTATCCGTGATAATGGATGAAGGAATTTCGTATCTGCAGATGAGGTAATTCAGGATGAATGAGGAGATTTGTTTACCTGTGATGGTGGTGAGGGGAATGGCTTCAATCCACTTGGTAAAGTACTCAGTGGCGGTTATGATAAATTTATGGTTGTTGGATGAGGGTGGATGGATCTTTCCCACAACGTCAAGTCCCCATTGGAAAAAGGGCCAAGGTGTCGTTAAAGGTCTCAACTCTTGAGCTAGTGCATGTATCAGGTTCCCATGTATTTGGTACTGCTTGCACTTCTTCACAAACTGGTATGAATCTGTTTCCATGTTCGGCCAGTAATAACCCAAACACATGAATTTCTTAGCTAAGGAAGGACCGCTAGAGTGTGTTCCATAGATCCCTTTGTGTACATCTTGTAAAGAGGTTATGGATTCTTCTCGTTCTAAACAAAAGAGTAAAGTACCGTCTAGACCACGTTGGTATAGGGTGTTGGCAATAATGGTATAGCGAGAAGTTTGGCATATAAAGGTTCGTCGTTGGTTTGAAGATAAGTCAGGTGGGAGGGTGTTGTCCTTGAGGTAAGTGAAAACTTTACCGTACCAAGGTGAATCAGATCCAACTAAAAGGCATATGGAATGGGTCTCAGGAAGATCATAAGTTGGTTGTCGAATAGTTTCCACTGAGAACTCGTACCGTGACTCATTCTCTGGTATCTCGAGAAGAGAGGCAATGGTTTCCATGGCATCTGCTGCTTTGTTCTCAATGCGAGATATCTGCTCAAAAGATATAATCACAAAGTATTCCTTAAAGTCATCCACCATCCGCTTGTATGGGACAAGCTTTTCATCTTTGGTTTGGTAATCGTCATTGACCTGATTTATCACTAGTTGAGAATCACCGTAGACATGTAGCTCTTTGATTTTCCAATCTGTTGCCATCTTAAGGCCAATGACTAAGGCTTCATATTCTGCTATGTTATTGGTGCATGGAAATAACAGACATTAAGACTTCAGTATGGTGTCGCCATGGGGAGTTACAAACAAGATTCCTGCCCCCAATCCATGGTTTGTGTAGGACCCATCAAAGTATAATTTCCAGGAATGTGTTGAGATATTAAATAAAGATTCATCTGGAAACTCAAATTGCATTGGTGTGGTGTCATGTAGTGGTGTATCCGCTAGCTGGTCAGCAATGACTTGTCCCTTGATAGCTTTTCTGTTTACATACTCAATGTCGTATTCACTTAGGAGCATTACCCATTTGGCTAGGTGACCTGTTAGAGATGCTTTGCTTAGTAGGTACTTCAGTGGATCTATTTTTGCAATAAGTTTAACTGGATGTGAAAGCATATAATGTCAGAGTTTTTGGGAAGCAAAAACTACCGCAAGACATGATCTTTCTATCTGAGAATATTGCAACTCATAGCCCACCAATGTGTGACTGATATAGTAGATGGCTCTTTCTTTATTCTCATAATCTTGTTGTGCTAGAAGAGCCCCAAGAGTTGTAGGTGTAGCAGATATGTAGAGTATCAATGGTTTCCCTTGGATAGGAGGCATGAGAATAGGTGGATTCATAAGATATTCTTTTAGTTTGTTGAATGCCTCTTCACACTTCTCATCCCATCTGAATGGAATGTTCTTGTGCAGGAGATGACTGAATGGTTGACACTTGTCTGCTAGTTGTGATATGAATCTACGGATTGCTTGTAGCTTGCCTTGTAGAGATCTTAGTTGAGTAAGAGTCTTGGGTGGTGGCATGTCCATAATAGCCTTGATTTTGACGGGGTCCACCTCTATTCCATTTGCTGATACAATAAAACCTAGGAGTTTGCCTGAGGTGACTCCAAACACACACTTCTTTGGGTTCAACCTGACTTTGAATTGCTCTAATCTCTAAAAGAGTTTCTCTAACACATCCAAGTGTGATTCTCTTGTGAGTGACTTTGCTAGGATATCATCTACATAATATTCCATGGTGATGTGCATCATATCATGAAATATAGTGGTTATAGCACATTGATATGTGGCTCTTGCATTCTTTAGCCCAAATGGCATGACATTCCAACAGAAAGTGCCCCATGGGAAAGTAAAAGTTGTCTTATGCTGGTCTTCCGGTGCTATCCTGATCTGATTATATCCTGAGAAGCCATCCATGAGAGATAACATGGTATGCCCTGCTATTAAGTCGACTATGATATCTATATTTGGCAACAGAAAATCATCCTTGTGGCAAGCTTTGTTTAGATCTCTAAAATCATTGCATGGTCTGAATTGGCCATCAGGTTTGGACACTGGTACTATGTTGGAGACCCATTCTAGATAGTCTATAGCTCTGATGAACCCTACATCTAGTAATTTCTTGAGTTCTTCCTTTACAAGCAGTGCTATGTGTGGATGCATCTTTCTAAGCTTCTGTTTCATTGGTTTCACTCCTGGATCTAATGGAAGATGGTGTAGAATCAAATCTAGATCTAACCCCGACATATCTGCGTATGACAAGCAAAATTGACTTGTTTTCTCTTGAAGAATGGCACAATCTTGGTTTTCTCTAGTGGGGTTAGAGACTTAGCAAAGTGAATGATCTTAGGTTGTTCCTCTGTTCCAATGTTAAAAGGCTCTATGGGCTCCACAACAATCTAAGACTTCTCCTGGTGCATGTCATTGGGGAGAGTGTCAAGCCTTCCATCGTCAGGTGCCACAGTTGGGTTTTCACCTTCGAATGCATCCTTTCTTTTTACTATTTTGGGATTTGACACTACCACCAAGCGGTTTTCACCATCAGATCTAGTATTTTTGTGACTGGAAGGCTTGGCACCCTCTTCGAAATAAGCCATGGTATTAAGTTCAATAGAGAAACCAACTTTATGATCCCCTTTGGGTAGGTGGTCCCTAAGTTCCATGTAGTCAATATAAGCATCGTCGTTTTGGAATATATCTAGTTGAGGGGTTCCTCGTATATCCCAATCAATAAGCTTAGGATGCACAAGGGGGAGGGAGTCAGAGGATAGATCTAATTCGTTGATAGTTTGAATGGATATACTAGGAGTATTGGGAGGGGGAGTGTTCGAGATGGTACTTTCCTCCAAGTTGTTTATTATGATAGAACTCAAACCTTCCTCGAAAGTCGTACTCTCAGAGATAGGCAAATCAGACTCTAAAGGCCTATTCGATAGCGTTTGTCCCTCATGGTAGGGGCTATAAGTTTGAATGGTATCAACCTCTTTGTCGTCATAGGAATGCTCTGTCAACTCATCCCACTCATACTCATTGGAATCTGTGTCACTGTCCACTTGAAGTGTATGGATCATTTCCACTAGACAAGCATTTTCTTTAGCTTTTCCCTTATCGTTATATCCTAGGCCTTTTGTATTTCTAGTTGATGAGGATGAAGAAGGTTGAATGGGTTCTATGATTCCTTCTCTTGTTAGGCCGATGGGGCCTTGTCCTTCATAGCCCATTCTATGTAGGATAGATTCACCTCGCCCATAGACTTCTATTGGGAGCCTAGGTGGTTCTTGTTGTATGTTCTCTTCTTCTTCAGTATAAAGCCATTGTAAGACATCTCTTTCCTCTGTCTCATCTGATAAGGTCCCCCATTTTACAAAGGGACCTATGGGAGGAATAGGAGGAGTAGATGGCTTTGGCAAATGCTTGGGTCGACCAAAGGATCTAGGAGATAAAGGCATGTTGGCTAGATTGAGGCTGTGCCCTATGGAGTATTCCCCTACTCCTTTTTCTTTGATGGTAATTTTCTACTCTTTGGGCCTTGATGAGGAAGCTTCAAAGGTAGAATCAAGCTATGGGGTAGGGGATGTAGATGGTCTATTGTTTGGTATGATGCAATCAGGTTTTGAAAGGACAGAGTTGCAATGCTGGAAGGGGTCAGGGTCACCTTGGATAGTGACTTGCTTGCCATTATGTGGGAATTTTATGCATTGGTGATAAGTAGAGGGAACAACTTTCATGGCATGAATCCATGGTCTACCTAGGAGAATATTATAGGTGAGGTCCCTATCTAGGACTTGGCACACAACATCTTTGATTATCGGTCCCACTTGTATGGGCAACACCACTGTTCCTTTTGTAGTTCTCTCCTCTTCATGATAGGCTTTGATAGTAATTTTCTTCCTTGGATCAACTGCATTTTCAGAGAACCCCAATGTAAGGACTAGCTTTAACATGCAAATATTTAAACTAGCTCCCCCATCAATGAGAACCCTCTTGATGCGGTGCTTGTGGATGAAGGCGACGATATGTAGAGGGGTGTTATGAGGTTGAGACACTGAGAGGTCATCTTGCTCGGTAAATGATATGGTACTTGAGGAGGTCAGATTACCTACCATGGCCTGAAACTTCTCTTGGGCCAAGTTAGTGGGTACAATCGTTTCCAATAAGGCTTTATTGAGAATCTCCTTGTGGGAAGGAGATAGATGCAACAACTCTAAAATTGAAATGTGGGCCGGAGTCTTCTGAAGTTGGTCTATGACACTATACTGATGGGGATTGGACTGAGAAGGTGATGACCTTGGAGGGACGGTATTCAACGTGACTTTACCACTGTGGGTAATGATACTGCAACCATTTCAGTTAGGCTCTGATTGTTGGTTGGGTGTGACCACATTGATTTATGGGATATGCTCTGATATGCAATTGATGGTATAGTCAAATGGCACACTTGCGTAGTTGGCATTATTATTCCCACTATTCTGATTTTGCCTGTTGCAATTGTTGTTGTTGTTGTTACCGTTGTTGTTGTTGCCATTGTTGTTATTACCGTTGTTGTTGCCGTTGTTGTTATTGTTGTTGTACGGCCTGTCATGATTGAGAAGTGGATCCCTGTAAGCCACATGTGTCTCATTGGAGGTATGTTGTTGGTTTCCTCCTTGATTTTGATCAAGCACATCTTGAATAACATGTTTGAGACAGATACAATTGTTGGTTGTATGTCCCCTTCCTCTATGATACTCACAATAGTTGGTGTCTTTCCAATAGTGAGGTTTGATTTGAGGCTTATAATCACTTGTTGGCAATAGAGAGATTTTTTTGTTGGCCAATAGCTTCCTCAATGCGGATTCTTGGGACTCACCCAGCGGTGTGAACTTTCGCCTTGGATTTGCATTGAACCATGGTCTTGGCTCCTGAGAGAATGTTTTGTCAGGTGTAACATTGCTTGCCTCTCCTTTGAGAGTGAATATCGGTTGTTTCTTGGGAGCCACCACCTTGGCATCAACTACTCCATCGTTGATGACATTTTTGTTTTTAGTCCAAAACTTTGATTTGTCAGTCATATAATTGGAGGTAGGTGTGTCCTTGTATAACTTGATTTGTCCCTTGGCGATCATAGCTTTTTTGATGAACAATCCCATTTCAATGACCTTTGAAAATGAAGTAGGGCATTGGATTTGTATTTGATAGCTAAGATCGGTATTGAGGTTATGGACAAACATCTCCATTAATTGCTTTTCTAGTACATCATATGAACACTTACTTGCTAGTTGTCTCCACCTTTGTAGTAAAGTGGCGAATGATTCACCACTCTTTTGTTTGGTGTTACATAAATTGAGCATAGAGACTTCGTGTTCAATATTGTAAGAGAAGTACGTCATGAATTTGTTGACTAACTCATCAAAAAATTTGATGCCCGGTGGGAGTCGTGAGAACCACTCCATGACTTGACTACCTAGAGATCTAGGGAATAGTCTCATTAAGTAAGTCTCATTATGAGCTACTTCCATACATGCTGCGTTGAATTCCCTAATGTGATCTCTAGGGTCCCCTTTCCCTTTGTATTTATCAAACTTAGGAACTTTGAATCGAAAGGGAAATGGTGTCATGTTCAAACTTTTATCAAAGGGGTACGGTGCAATATCTTCCAATGAATAGGTTTTAGTGTTTGTACCTATCTTGAGATCCGACATTTGTTGCTTTAGACCCTCGAGTTGTTTCCTCATTTCTTCCATAGGAGAGTTTGGGTCTATGGCTTTCTTTCCCCTTTCTTCATGATTATTCTCCACATTTTCTTGGATTGTGCTTATATCGAAATCTGCGGGGAGTTTAATCCCAAGATTTGCAAGATAATAAAAGTACTTGTGAGGATCATCATGGAGCACTTTCTCTAACAAGCGTTGGAATTTCCAATCTTGGAGGCTTCCTTGATAATCTTTGTTAGAGATTTCCTCATCACTATCATGAGGTGTGATGATGTGGTTGGATGATTCAGCCATTTCAATTTGCTTTTGCTATTGAGATCTAGTAAGAACCATGCAAGGTGACGAAGGATGAGGTGGGATGAAACTAGAGATTTTGGCAAGATGTTGATGGAGACTGTTGAGAATAGGATACTTATGACAAGATTTGGACAAGGGACTTTCTCAATCAATGATTCCAAGTAAGATGGCCGATACAAGATGGTAGGCACTAGTACGGGTACTCGATACCTATCTTACTGTGTAGGGACTAGTCATGCACCAAGACCACTAGTAAAGTTCTGTGACCTACTAGGGTTACTTGAATCCAAAGTGACATGAAAAAGGGACCTATGCTAACCTGATATGGGATGCTTTGCCTTTGGACTAGGAAGACTCGATAGAAGGTGAATGGGATGACTAACGAGAGAGAGACTTTGACGCGAAATGGATGGAAAAATGACTGCAAGGTAAGATCTAATCTATGAACCTGAAACTAGACTGAAATGGGTACCCAGAACTGGTAAAATTTTTCTCTCACAAATTGTGTAAGTGCTCACTATCACACATGCACCGAAATAGATGCGCTGTAGAAATTGATAAATGTGCTGTAAGTCGAAACAAATGTGCTGCACTGGTAAAATGTAAATGCGCTGCAACAGATAGTAAAAGTGCTACAGGTCGGGACAGATGCGTCGCATGTCGGCACAAATGCGCAGCAATAGAGGACGGATGCGCCGCACTGGCTTTCTAAATATTTTTTTGCAATTTTTGGAATTTTTCTGATGTTTTTGGTACTTTGGTTGCAAGAAGGTCTTTTTGATCTAATTTTCTGAAATTATGGCAAGAAGACACATCAAACACAAAGAATATTTTTATGGCTTTTTATTTTTTTGTGATTTTTTGACTCTTTTTGGACTAAAAGGAAAAACAAGTACAAATCCTAGGCTTCAAATGGATTACAAGGGTTTTTGGCCACTATAACAAAGGTGTTTAATGAAGGTAATCGTTCAAGTGGTTATACATGTGACATCACTACTCTCCATTATGGAGTCTCCCAGCCTGCAAGGGTTGTGCCTTGGAGGGTTTTGGGGGAGGTTAGCTGTCAGTATAACACAACTTCACTCGTTGTTTGAAGCTTTCACTCCAAACACAATTTATTTATAGTGCTTGGAAGGGCTTGGCATCTAGCCTGTTACCACTTAGGTTCGTTCCTACTTGGATGTACGGTATCCAAGAGTAGGCCCCTCTAAAGGAAAAACACATGCGAAAATGATATGTCTAGAATTTTGGTCACCCAAGATAGGGGAGAGCATAGGCTTGGTATCATTCCCAAAACACAGAATACAGTGGTTCTTTCCCCCTAGTTAAAATGAAAAAAAACTAGATGAGCTATCTACTTGGGCAAGCACAAAACTTTGAAGTGATTTAGCAAGATAGCAATGGTCCAATTTTAACCAAGATAGCAATGATGAGTTCAATTTTATCCACGTAGCATGAACTGTTAACTTTGAAGTGATGGTCAATCGAGATAGCAATGGTTCAGTTTTAACCAAGATAGCAATGATGAGTTCAATTTTATCCACATAGCACGAGTTGTTAACTTTGAAGTGATGGTCGATCGAGATAGCAATGGTTCAATTTTACCCAAATAGCAATGATGAGTTCAATTTTTATCCAGATAGCAATAACTTTGAAAAGATAGCAATATAGCAATGATTCAATGATATGCAAGATAGCAACGATTCAATTACCACTTTCCTAGTTAAACTATGTGAGATTTGCATGAGCATCCATTTTACTTTCCCATTAGAAATCAAAGTGTGAGCTAACAAGTGCAACTATATGAATCTAAACCAGTACCTAGCCTGCAAAACAGATCAAGAGAGTTCCTGCAAAGACGTCAGTGTTAGCAAAAATATTCAAGAAAACCCTAAAATCACTGTCTAAAATAGATGCGCCGCTTCAGAGACTGAATGCACAGAAACAGTGAACAGAAGCACCATATTACATATACACTAAAACAGAGGTTAAAAGCGCTGCAAAAAAGAGTATATGCGCTGATCTTATGTATGTGCTATGACAGGTAGTAAATGCGCTGGAACAATGTCTATATGTGCTGCAGAAATATATGCGCCGTGATAGGTAACAAATGCACCAGAATAGAGATTAATGCACTGCGAAAATGTATGCACCGTGATAGGTAACATATGCATGTTAGGATGTATCATATGCGCTGTTTCCTCCTGTGTACAGCTTTCTAAAACATAAAAACTCAATTTTTGGGTTAAATTTGGGGCTAGGCCCCACGGTGGGTGCCAAAAATGTTAAGGGAAAATTGGATCTAAATGAATAAATCAATAATATCAAATATCAAGATACCCAAAACTTCAATGAAATGGAGAACAAAGGAGATTCAATAAACAATGAACAACAACAAAGAAAACCTCCTTAATTCAAAGCTTCCATTGATCGCCTATCACAATCGATCTTGCATGTATGAAATAGGGCCCTCAGAGAGTGCACTTCCTTTCTATGCTTCAAGAATGTCAATTGGGAACGGTTATGATAATACTGCCATGAAGAGGAGCTCCTCTTATTTTTATTTGATTATATTTTATTTTTGGAGATTGAAAGGATTTAAATAAATTTGATTTGATTTAATTAAATAATTAAGAATTATTTAATTGTTTGGGAAGAATTGAATTAAATAAAGGATTTTATTTAATTGTTGGAAGAATATGAACCAAATAAATAAATTTGTTTATTTATTTATTGATAGAGGAATTAGAAGGGAATAAATATTAAGAATATTTATTTAGGCCGAGTCGTGTCATTTTTAGGCATATACACTTAGCTCTGTTAAGTTACCGCATGATATTTACTATTGCAAACCATCTAATCATTCTCTTACTATAATCACTGGGGTATAAATACAACATGCAAGACTCATGGACTCAGAACTTCTATCTATGACTCCTCTTTTCTTGCCAACAATGATACATCTTCTAGTGGTATATAGGGATGGTGTTTTATATCATGAGGTTATGCCTTCCTTAATTACACATATCATTGTGGTGCCTTGTGATGCCATTCTTCCTACATGTCATGTTCATATGACTTATGCATCTCCATGTCTCGCCTTTCATACCAATCTATCTTTTAGGGATATACCTACTTTTCATGCCCTAACTAGTCCACGGAGTTTTCATACAATTGGAGATACATATTAGAAAATAGATAAGAGATCTGATTTACTTGATCAAATTAAGAATACTCAAGCCAAAATATCTCTTTGGTATTTAATGCATCCATTCAAGATATATATATATATATATATATATATATATATATATATATATATATATATATATATATAATTTTTTTAAGGAAAGCTTTAGCTAAAATTATTGTCTTATTTGATGTTACTCATGTGCATAGGTAGTCACCATTTTGGAGCCTATCTATAAGAATCATTCTATTATTTCATTTGTACTTCATGAGTTGCCTCCTCCCCATTTCATCCAAGAGGACCAACTATTATATGATTGCAGTTAAATATGGGGATAATTGAATCAAATTAACTTAGTTGATAATGAATTTAGTTTAAACATTTCTAGCAAAGAATTCTTGGATATGTAATCAAAGTTAACTCTATAAATTTACTAAATTCTAAAGTCACCATCATAGGGTTTGATATTGTGGGCTACAAGTCTCTTCTAGTTTTGTTACTTTGCCCATTACTCTTGGACCTATTACACTTGATATTGTGTTCTATGTGATACCTAGTCCCTTCATGTATAATATTCTTTTAGGTCATCCTTTCATACATTCCATGGGTGTTTTATCTTCTACACTCCATTTGACTTTGAAGTTTGTTCATAATAATCCCCATTTCATCCAAGAGAACCAACTATTATATGATTGCAGTTAAATATGGGGATAATTGAATCAAATTAACTTAGTTGATAATGAATTTAGTTTAGAAGAATTCTTGGATATGTAATCAAAGTTAACTCTATAAATTTACTAAATTCTAAAGTCATCATCATATGGTTTGATATTGTGGGCTATAAGTCTCTTCTAGTTTTGTTACTTTGCCCATTACTGTTGGACCTATTACACTTGATATTGTGTTCTATGTGATACCTAGTCCCTTCATGTATAACATTCTTTTAGGTCATCCTTTCATACATTCCATGGGTGTTTTATCTTCTACACTCCATTTGACTTTGAAGTTTGTTCATAATAATAGAATGTGTATAGTCATAGCTAATGATAATCCTTATTAGTATTATCAATTAGTTAAGAAAAAATATTTTGGTTCCTTCTAATTGTTTGATTATGCCTACAGTACTGTTGGGAACTTCTTCAACTTCACCTAGTTGATACTAAGGATGATTTTGGTTCTCTTGATTTTAAGCTCTCATTTGCTAAAAAACATAAAGTGAAAGATAATGATTATAATACTCTCCCTTTATATATGGATTTTTCCATATGGTTGTTTGCCTTCCACTTTTCATGAATAGATATTACTCTAGACAAGGGTGTTCTTGTTCATGGATCTAACTCTAGCTCTAATTTTGATTATGGTTTACCTTCCTCATAGCTATTTTACCAATATGGTCAAGGATTTTCCATCCTACAAAAGTCTAGGTATAGTGAAAGAGGTTTGGATTTGAAAGAACAACGTATATTAAAACCTATTCAACCATCACAAAAGTGTAATACTATTAATTTAAGTTATTCTCCCACTAAAGATAAGAATACAAAAGGTACACAACAAACAATATTTTACTTAGCTTGTACAATTAATCATGACATAAAATTACAATTGTTTTTGATAAAATAAGGTAGAAAAAACTAAGGGTCGAACCCTTACAACAGAAGCCCAAAAAGGAACAACAAAGGCTCACGAACAAAAGGAGCCACCAAACACAACTATAGTATTAACAACATTAATAGCTGAAAAACAACAAATAGTAAAAAGCAGCAGTCTAACAATAGATAAACAGAAAGCAAATAAACAAAGCTAGGGAGAAACATCCTCCCAACCTTTAGCCAGAAATTCATAAATCTTATCAAACTCTTTAACTTTCTCTTCATCCGCACCATGGGCAAGGGTGTTGTGCTCTTGTAGTAGAGTCAAATTGAGCATAGCTAAGCGACAAAGCATACTATTTATAAAACATCCCATAGATCGAACCTTCCGCTCCAAGGATTCCACACGGCCTCTGAGAATAGTAATTTCATCCTCCTGACCATCGCCTTCCTCATTAGCAACCTCTTCGGCCTCCTCCACAGTCATCCATAGTTATTCTATCTTCTAGATTACAATTACAATTGTTACATCCATAGTTAATCTATATAAATATAACAAATTCTACTCTTCTAGATACTTTTTTCAATGATGAATATCTTGCTAAATTATTGGGTGTTTATGAATATTTGCCTAAGCTCCATCATAATATATATTTTCCAAATGCTGTCGAGGTTTGTCTATACTTTGGGGAATCCTCTCCTTCACTAGGCAATTTTCCAGAATTATTTGATGTTTTACCCACTAAACATTTTATTGAGGATACAAATATACTTGTTGGCAATACTTTTGATGTTGAAATGGACAAATATGAAAAAAAGTATTAAAAATTGGTGAATGTTTTAATATTTTGAGCAACACAATATATCCACACCACTTTAGGATTATAATGTTTATAAATGCATGGTCATATCAAGATATGCTTGAAATCTCTAGTGACATATTTATGCATAATATTATTCCTAATCAAGACACTAAACCCCAATAATATAAAATTAGAAAGATGCACCCTAAAGTTTCTTTGATGGTTAAAGATAAAATTGAAAAGTTATTAAAAGTTGTCTTCATTAGGGTTTATCAAGACTACTATTTCAAGCATAGTGCATATAATGAAACTTGATGGATGTATCTATATATGTACATATTTTAGAAATTTTAATAAGGCATCACTTAAAGATAACTTTCCATTTCCTACTATTGATATAATTGTTAAATCTACTACTAGGCACAATATTTTGTCATTTATGGATTAATCTTTTAGCTTTAATTAGAGTCTTATCAATCCCATATATCAACATATGACTGTTTTTACTATTCTTTGGGGAGAATTTTATTATGTGGTTATGCATTTTGGATTTAAAAATGTTGGAGATACTTATCAAAGTTCCATGGCTTTGATTTTCTATGAATTTATGCACAATATCTTAGGATTATGTAGATTAAATTTAGGGAAAATCCTTGGAAACAAATTGATCATCTGTGAGACTTGAGAACCATCTTTGAGATGTTACAACAATATCAAATTTTATTGAATCCAAAGAAATGTATATTTGGTGAAGAAAATGGTTATTTTAGGCCTTCATTGTATCTAGGTGATGCATTGGGGTTGACAGTAAAAGGATATATGCTATTGTTAATATGTGTCTGCCTTGAAATTTACACAACACCATAGTCTCTAAGGCAAAATCTATGCTATTCGATGCTTTATTTTATAATTATCATATCATACTTTACCTTTCACTAAAGTATTAAAGAAGGAATGAAGATTACCAAAAATATTTTAATGATATGAAATAATACTTGATAAATCCACTAGTTCTCATGCTTGGTATTCATAACAAGCCTTTATTACTATATATTTTAGCTACTAATTTTGCTAGTGGTAGTCTAATGGAAAAATGACGAGAATGGTAAAGAACATACCTATTATAATATAAATTTATTAGATTTTGAGCCATGGTATACTCTTGTTGACAAGAATAGAACTAGAAGCAAAATAGGACAAGACATAGGTACCACAAGACTTTAAAAGTACATTATAGTAGCATCTGATAACGTGTAGTACTTTTGAAAGATAATAAGATAGAAAGATAGACAAAAGGACACTTCCCTACATCTTTATAAGCTATATTAACATCTGGTTATACCAAAAGAAGGGTGGGTGGAAAAAAGAAAGAGAAGGGGAAGGAAATAGAGAAATGTAATATAGGCTAAGAGATGTAACCCCAAACATATGTGATCTATATATCTATGCTTATGTTATGAATGTACATTATATGTGACAAATAAATATGAATGGAGTAGTCTTATGCTGTATGTAAATGTGTATACTCTTTCTTTTGCTTATATGATCATCTGCTACAATTATTCTAGTTTTCTTCCTATAGCATCACCATAGGGTTAACTTTTTGACATAATTAATCTAGACCTTGGGCCTATATTTTATTATCAACATTTGGTTCCATTGTTGGGACATTATTTTGTTGGTGCATAAGAAGAAAATTATAGAAATAAGGAGAGAAGTTCATGGTAAATAATACTACTAAAAAAAGGAGTTATATTGGTAAATATGATAATGATGAAAAATTGTGGTAGCACATATGAGGTGCTAACCCTTGGTGAGGGGTTAGACACCTAGGCGTGACAATGGAATGGGGGGAGATACAAAGGACATGAATACTGACACAAATATAGTATGACACTCGAGATGAATAAAAAGGGATTAAGGATGGATACAAATTAAATAATTTTTTGTGGCAAAAGGTGATAGAGAGAAAGAGAAATTATTGCTAAGGTCATGATAGGATTGGAAGAGAGCCAGAAGATGATCATGGTTAAAAATAAGAGGGAAGAAGAAATAAGGGATAAACAAACCTAGGAAAGAGGAAAGATATTAGCAAAGGACATAGAAGGTGTGAGAGGCATCTAGAGAGAATGCCAGGAGAGATACAACTAAAGAAAACCTAAGAGGTAGGAGGATACTCAATAGATATGGTGATAATTAATATTGAAGAACTAGAGTGGTCCATAACCCTAAATTGAACTATAAAAGAAAATCTAACCAAAATGGTGAAGCAATTAAAATAATATGAGGCAGTAATAAGTATGAATGACTTGCAACCTTGGATGAAAGACAATATAGATGCAGTGGAAGATGAGAGGCTTCGAAGTAGTGGTGCTTATCCTAGAAGATGAAGAACCCAAGGGCCATTTATTGATGAAGATTCTAATTAGTTCAAATCTATGGTCACAATAAATGATGGGTTTGAAAATTTGGTAACCCCAACTTATAGAAGGAGCACACTAAACCTTTGAACTAACCATTGGAATATCAAAGTGAGTAAGTATAATGGGATTTAGAAAAGGGAAGAGATTAAGAAATTAATATCTAATAAAGATGATGAAAAGGATAAAGAGATGATAAGAAATATCAATAAGAATTTTGAGTTTGTCATGGAAGCTTTAGAAATGTTGGGAGAGAACCATTCCAATAATGAGGAAGAAGGTAACTCAGGAACTAATAAAAATAATCTATTAACAAATAAAGAGTTACTAAAAGACACATACCCCAAGTCAAAGAGACACTTTGAGGGGATGAATTCCTTGGACCAAGAGTGATGAAGACAAATTTCCCCTACCTCTCGCACACAACTCAAAACCAAAACAATCAACCATAGGCAAAACTCTTTGCTTGAAATATCAACAATATAAGATTGCAAAAATCACTTCCATTTTATTGAAATCCAAATAAGAATTCACAATCATCTACATAAGTTTACATTATGGCCATCATGGCCTCTCAGCTCCCTCAATTTGATTCCCCTATCTCCCCTTGGATCCTTCTCTATTCAACGAAACTGGCTTTTTCTACATTCCTCTAATTTCTCTACTGCTGGGTGCTCCTCGTACCTTTTCTTCACATTGTTGTCTCACTTCTCATTTTACCTTTAGATCAAGTGTCTCATTCATCTGTGACTTCCATTGGCAACTCCGTATAAATATTAGGTTAACTAAGGTTGATTCCTTTACCCTCTGGCAGCAACCTCTCCTTGGTCATATCCTATTCCTTCACCAAATCTGCCCATGTTCACAGTACACTCTTTTCTTTTCAGAATTTATGATTCTCTTGGCAGTGATCTATACTTATTCTCCCATTTTACTTTCTCATTTATTCTCCCTATCATCCCACTCTTCCTTTTTACAAAAAATTATATTTCATTCCAATGCCTTCTAGTATCCATGGACAACAAACCTTTTCATAGCTTCAAATTCCTCTATCTGGTGCTTCACCCACACCCCCTACTTATTGTTTTGTATATATATATATCCTCACCATTAAAATTCAATGCCATAGAAATCTCATGGTAGTTGAGGCAACGCACAACAAAGTAGTTTTCCCTGTCCTTCAAACTCATGGTGATTTCATTTTTATTCTTCTAGGGAATGTGAGGCTACACCAATGCTTATTCCTACTGAGGCATTTCTATTTTCTATTTTCTTTGTTTTATGAATTATACACGGGGCAATAACTTAGGTATTCTCCTTTATGAGGATTCTCAACATGTATAGCTTTACGAGACATGAAGGAACATAAAGAAATATGAAGTAACATAAAATTAAAATAAAGTTTGGATGCTTTCATTCAATAACACAAGATCTTTACTCCCATGAGCATTAACATTATCCGTTATGCCACCTGTGGCCTTCTCATGTTGGCAAGTACCCATCACAATCTTCCAATGGTCTTCCTTATTAAACATAACTATAGTGACCCATGTTGAAGTGAATAGATCCATACTGTTTCATGGAGGTGCTCTTGTAGTCCATAGCTTGGTTACTTTTTCTAGATCCCAAGTATTCACTTCAATGCATTTTTCTCCATAGGTGACATATTTCTCACTTCCATCAAATTGGAAACATGATACACTTCCAGATCCATAAATTGAGACCACCAAAAATGATGGCAAAAACTGAAATTGTCTTTGTATGGCATAGGATTGCTCGTGCATGTGGGTGCTCTTGCATCAGACATGCCAGGTAAAATGTTTGTGAGCATAGGCTCACAAAAATGGAGTTGAGTGATAGAATCACCCTTTCAGGTTGCAACCAACTTGTAGCAAACTCCATCAATGTGAAATGTGCATAAGGTTATGTCTTCTTCCTCTTCTTCCAGCACCATGCCAGAACAACCATTATCTTCCTCCCACAACTCCATTCGCCACTTCTCTCTTTGCTCATGGATTCACATCCACTATGTACCATCCTCCTCTGCCAAATACTCTATACTCTCTTCTCCTCCTTCGTGGGATCCAACCCACCTCAAACTGACCACCTCCACCAAAATCTACCTGGATTATCCTCCACAATCTCTACAAGAAAATATGCAGCATCTACAACATACTTTTGTTCTCTATTCCTCTCTTCTTCTACCATTTTATCTGAAAACAAAATATCATCATCATAAAACAAATTTACCTCAGCTGCAACATCAATTTCCATTGTGACATCTTTCACATCCTCATCAGCTACAACTTTTTGTTCTTCTCCCTTTCACATCCTCGTCAGCTTCGACATCCACTCTTCCTCAATTGCCAACCTTTGTGCTAGCAAATCATCATCTTCACCATGCTCTATTGCTGCAACCTTTTTGTATTCTACCTCTGTATCTTCATCCTCTTCCTTCTCGCTGCCCATCTTTTCATCTTTAAGATCTCTGCTACACTTGCATCGTCTTGCTTATCTACATCATTCTTGACTAATTCACCATGTTGCCATGCTTCCAATCAATCCAATCTCATGTTTATATCAGCCATCATTGCCAAAATCTTCCTCTCTTGATATTGTCTCTAGCCCTCCCATATCATGGGCTTCCTTCTCAAAAATATTCCCATCTCACTTGTTGCAATCTTCCACAATCCAGATCTCATGTTCTGTAATCTGCAAACAAAATCTTCTTTACGACTTCCTAGCTCTCACTTGCTCAGGACTCCTCTCTACCCGCAACCATCTCTTGAGCTCTTCCTCATTGCGCTTCCTCTACTCTACCTGCAGGTCCTGGTGGATCCTCTCCATGCTCAAGACCTCTAGCTCTGATACCATTTGATGAAGACAAATTTCCCCTACCTCTCACACATAACTCAAAACCAAAACAATCAACCACAGGCAAAACTCTCTACTTGAAATATCAACAATATAAGATTGCAAAAATCACTTCCATTTTATTGAAATCAAAATAATAATTCACAATCATCTACACAAGTTTACATTATGGCCATCATGGCCTCTCAGATCCCTCAATTTGATTCCCCTATCTCCCCTTGACTCCTTCTCTATGTAACGAAACTGGCTTTTTCTAGATTCCTCTAATTTCTCTACTGTTGGGTGCTCCTCGTACCTTTTCTTCACATTGTTGTCTTACTTCTCATTTCACCTTCAGATCAGGTGTCTCATTCATCTGTGGCTTCCATTGGCAACTCCCTCTAAATCTTAGGTTAACTGAGGTTGATTCCTTCATCCTCTGGCATCAACCTCTCCTTGTTCATATCATATTCCTTCACCAAATCTGCCCTTGTTCACAGTACACTCTTTTCTTTTTAGCAGTTATGATTCTCTTGGCATCAATCTATACTTATTCTCCCATTTTACTTTCTCAGTTATTCTCCCTGTCATCCCACTCTTTCTTTTACCAGCAAATTATATTTCATTGCAATTCCTTCTAGTATCCATGAACAACGAACCTTTTAACAGCTTCAAATTTCTCTGTTTGGTCCTTCCCCCACACCCCCTACTCACTATTATATATATATATATATACATATATATATACATATATATACATATATATACATATATATACATATATACATATATATACATATATACGTACATATACATATATACATACATATATATATATACATACATATATATATATATACATACATATATATATATATACATATACATGTATATATATATATATGTATATGTACATATACATATATATATATGTATATGTATATATACATGTATATGTTTATGTATATATATATATGTATATGTTTATGTACATATATATATGTATATGTTTATGTACATATATATATCTATATATATATATATATATATATATATATATATATATATATATATATATATATATATATATATATATATATATATATATATATATATATATATATATATATATATATATACCATGGAAATCTCGTGGTAGCTGAGGCGATGCACAACAAAGCACTTTTCCCTATCCTTCAAACTCATGGTGATTTCATTTTTATTCTTGTAGGGAATGTGAGGCAACACCAATGCTTATTCCTACTGAGGCATTTCTATTTGCTGTTGTATTTTCTTTGTTTTATAAATTATACACAACACAATAACTTAGGTATTCTCCTTTATGAGGCTTCTCAACATGTATAGCTTTATGGGACATGAAGGAACATAAAGGAATATGAAGAAGCATAAAATTAAAATAAAGTTTGGATGCTTTCATTCAATAACATAAGACCTTTACTCCCACGAACATTAACATTATCCTTGATGGTCTTCCTTACTAAACATAACTGCAATGACCCATGTTGAAGTGAATAGATCCATACTGTTTCGTGGAGGTGCTTTCACAATCCATAGCTTGGTTACTTTTTGTAATGCCCCGCCATGCAACCCTAAAGATAAGTTTAACTAAGCAATAAAAAGGGTGAAATATTTTTTTTCTACATAGAAGTAATGACAACAAAACATAAACATAGACTAATAGCAACAAAGTTAAACTAACATCTCTAGAGATTACATAGCTGCATTATTGCAAATTAACAATAATCAACAACATACAAGATTTAATCAATCAAATGAATCAAACTAACATTTTAGATTACAACATCAGATGAACAACATTTTTGCGATCAAGATTACAAGTACAAAATAGTTTATCTTACAAGAGGAATTACATAGTTTCATAGTTACGAAAACTCTTTCTTTTTGAATACATCAAATTACATAATGAATTCCACTAATACACAGATCTAGATGCAAATAGTACAAATATCTATCTTCAAATACAGGTGCAAATCTAGAAACATGAGAGATACAACTTCTTTACACACGAGCCACGATGCCAAAAAACCAATGGAATAATGCACAACCACCCGACCATGTGAAACCCTGAGGTCCACCCCCTGCGCTAGGAGATAACAATAAGGTCCCACTAAGAAAACACACAAGAAGTCAATAGGCTAACAGGTGCAAGGGCTACACATGACTCCAATACAACACTGGTTGAAATGAACACCACACGCAACTCAAACAACACTTCCAGAGGCAAATACACAATGAAAGAGGAAAACACAATTAGGAAATGCTAGGTTGCAGTAGGGAGAGTATCACTGCATGGTCCTAGCATGGGTTATCCAGGCTATCTCTCTCTAGAAACCAGCCCCCATCTATGGTTACCCTGGCAGCCTCTCTCTAGGCACCGACCCCATAGGGTGACACATGCGGAACTGACACATCCTCTCAAGGAGACAAGGAGGTTGATCATGCCAATGACAACCTTCTCATCCCATCCTTAGCTTGAACAAGCACTACAGGCATGGGTGAGGCATCCAATTATCTTATTTAGTGTGGAAACTACCAAACCCTCTAAATTTATTATCAAGTTATCACTAGATTACAAACTTCCAATGGGTTATCCTGGCAGCCACTTTGGGCACCAGCCCCACATTGAAAGCCACTCCCCTACCTGCATCTAGAAGACTCTAAAACATCAAACAAGACAATTACCATCACAATGACAAATGACACATACAATGCAAGGCATTTACCTTCTTGCATACAAAACATAATCACGAGAACCAATTCTTATATCCTTGGCCCAAAACATAAACCAAGCATGAACTATCACATTCTCATTATGATGCATTTACAACACAAAATACACATCATTTCACATCACACAGAGCCAGGAATTATCCATCTTGCATAGTCATCATAACCACATGAATAGGTACACTTAGCAAGGCATTATCCATCTTACATAGTCATCATAACCATATGAATAGGAGGCAACATTTCAAGCATGCAGTTTATTCAATTCACATGATGCACACATAGCCAACCCCCACACAATCACACCCTCCTAGGCCTCTGGAAACAACTTCCCCAAATGACACAAACACTTGACACCACTAAACACAATGGGCTCACATCACATTCACTCTAAGATGCACATCATAAACTAAGATCCTTCATCAATATTTTCATGATCAATCATCTAACAAATATAAAGTGAATATATCTCAACAATACAGAACTGCAGTTAATAATTCTCAAGACTTATTTTAATTTCATTTAATTAAAATGAATGTGAACAACATGCAAATAACCCTAAGACATACAAATTAAGCACAAAAATTATTTACACTATTTACAACTGATGTAGATTTCATTAATAATCTAGACAACTTTGTAAATACTATTAAATATAACCGTATAAGCAAGGCTAAAAGCCTATAATATTATAATGTTATAAATATTTTACAAGATACAAAACCCCAAGCTACAATGAAAGAACCTTGTTCTAAGGTTAGCTTGGGACGAAATGAATATAGAACAATAAAACATTCCTCTAGATCTAACATCTTCATCAAATCTACCACACTTTTAACTACATGCATAAGATAGGATTATCACAAAATGAATTTGTTGAGAAGGCTTTAGAAGCTACCAACAATTTAAAATGCGAAAACATAGACAGAGCATGCAGACTGATTGATGGAATGCCTCAAAGAGAGTCATATAATGGAAAGAAATGATCATAGGATATGCACAAAATGAATTTGTTAAATTTTTTTAGAGAAACCCAATTCAAAAATATAGAGTTATTGGTGACGCAACTAACTGTTTTAACAGAGACGAAATAGTGAGAGGTAGACAGTCACAAAATATTCATATCTACAAAAATACAAACTGGGTATGAATGATTTTTGGATATGATTTAGATAACTTGGTCGTGCACCATATATAAAAAATGTAGAGAAACCCAGTTCGTAAAACTAAAGTTATGGCTAACACAACAGACTGCTAAAACAGAGACGAAATGGCTAAGAGGTAGACAGTCACAAAACATTCATATCTCCAAAATGACAAACTAGGTATGGACGATTTTTGGATCTAATTTAGATAACTAGGTCATGCACTATATATAAAAAATTTAGAGGAACTCAGTTCGTAAAAATAAAGTTATGTCTAACACAATAGACTGCTAAAACAAAGATGAAATGGCTAAGAGATAGACAGTCACAAAACATTCATATCTCCAAAATGACAAATTGCATATGACTATTTTTGGATATAATTTAGATAACTAGGTCATGCACCATATATAAAAAATTTAGAGGAACCCAGTTCATAAAAATAAAGTTATGTCTAACGCAATAGACTGCTAAAACAAAGACGAAATGACTGAGAGATAGACAGTCACTTCAATCGGTGATTCCCAGAAATGTAATGAGACAGGGATGCACAATTGGATCTGATAACATGGATTCTAATCTCTCAAGCAAATTACAATCAACAAGAAAAATCATAAATCAAACATTGGCTTCAATAAAAAAATGAGACAGAAATTAGAACCAAAGGAACCTGATTTCGCTTGCTTGACTGGGCTAAAGATTCGATGTCGAGTTCAACTGTTGCAGCCACAAACCAGTCTCTCTCCCCAAAAGTTCCATTTGCTAAAGATTATTATGAGAGAGAAATCCCCCCATAAATATAGCCCAAAAACTCCCTATTATTAGAGAAAGAAATCCGCTAAAATCTTCCAGAAGATTCCCCCCAACAGAGGCAATAACTCCTGCATGAACAATATCTTATAGTTTGCTATTTTTAACATTTTACAACCAGACCAAGATAAATATATTTTTTGGCAACACATAAATATTATATATTTATTTATCTCTAGTGGCAATTACATTTATTACTACTATTATTATTATTATTTATTAGCTTAACTTCTAGAATAATATATTTTTCATAAACTAAATTTACATAAGGAAATTTATATATTTATTTATTTAACAAAAATGCTTCATAACTAATTATTTTATTTTAAGACAACAATAACTAAAACAATACCAACAAAATAACCCAACTGTTAAACCATACCTGACTACTATGCAAGATCGGAAAGCAAGACCACCACAACAATGACTGACTATCATGACCAAACCGATAACACTGATAGGGTACACAACTGGATACTCATCCTCTTCAAGGATGATGGCTAGGCTAAGGGACCATATGTTATCTCCATTCAACAACTTCCATTGGTATGAAGGCATGCTCAGACCTACCAATTCAGGTGGAGTCGATGCCTGGTACCTGCAACCTACAGCAAACAAAAGTGTCGAATGCATACATATAATCATCCAAGTAGGCACATAGTGACAGGGAATTGTAGCCTAGTAGGGTACTCATTATGAGTAATATTACACTGTCCCTTCACAAAACACATCACAAGTATCCATATTAAACAAATTCATTAGTAAGTAAACAACCAGATAACATATAGACAAATAATCACATTAATCACGTAGTAAAACTAATCTACATAATCAATTAACCTATAACTGATCACAACATAAGCATAATGTACTAATCATAAAGTATCAACAGTGTCATCATAGTAAACATCAATGAGTGTCCTCAACTACATCATAACAGTAAGCCTACCATCAACATGTCTATCATAACCTAAGCATTCCGAGTAATTTACCTTCTTCTTCATGCTCCTTAATCCGACCACCTGCTCATCCAAAGTGAGAATGGAGGGGCACTACACTTTTTCTAGATCCCAAGTATTCACTTCACTGCATTTTTCTCCATAGGCAACATATTTCTCACTTCCATCAAATTGGAAACATGATACACTTCCAGATCCACAAATTGAGACCACCAAAAATGATGGCAAAAATTGAAATTGTCTTTGTATGGCGTAGGATTGCTCATGCACCCGGGTGCTCTTGCATCAAAGAGTCACCCACATGCTGAATAAGACAAGAAAAGTTTCTAAAGAAGATATAAATAGTGAATCCTTGCTTAGGCTAGAAGAAGGAAGAGAAAGAAGTGAATATATAAGAGATTTTGAGGAGATATTTAGAAGTGAATTCTTTGATATTTAGCTTCTAAGAGATAAGGACAGAAAATAGAGATTGGTAAAATAACAAAAGAGTGGAATTAGGTAGTGGAAATTTCAAGAAAAGAAGAAAGGAAAACAAAGAATAGAAAACAAATTAGGAGGAAGGATAAGCCCTAAATCACAAAAAATTAAATTATAAATAGCTTCACCTCTTGCAAAAATAGCCGCAAATAAGACTAAGCTTCATGTGTTTAGAAAAGACACTAAAGATGTTAGTGAACATCTATTTATCTTAGAATCTCATTGGAGTAGAACTAGAATTGATGATGACCAGACCAAATTAAATGAATTTGTAGAAAAAATTAGAGATGAGGCACTTAGAAGGTATATAGAGGAATGCCCAAAAAATGATAAATCATGGGAAGATTTGAGTGCCCTATTTTTAGCAAATTTCCACTCTCTATGTAAGGTACACTACCCAAAAACTATATTACAAATCAATTAAACAACTCAAATTCCCATTAATATAAAATTAAAATGATTCATCTTCAATATATGTAAAAAATGTCATATTACATCTCATATGTACAAGTGCCTAATCGAGGTGTTAGCACAAGAAATATGATATACAAAATGGTACAACTTTGGCTCTCATGCCATATAGTCAACACTATACAAATAGTGATGTACAAATACAAGAGTTATACAAGTAATGATATATGAATATAGTCAAAGTCATCGCTTGCTCCTCCCTTCCTCGACATACTTGCAGAGGATGTTAAAAGACAACACAGAGGATGTTAAAAGATGACACAGAGGAGATCAAGGGGATTTACAACAACGAAAGAAGATGATGGCAAGCCCTGAGAGTAGAGGAGGAGAAGTAATTGTTTCCTTTCCTTTTGACAATGGGTAACTCCCAATGTTTTCTGCTATGTAGTTTATACATATTTCTATCCTATTTTGGGCGTTCCCAAAATGAGTCAACCCAGCAAAGATTTTCTTCAGTTCTAAATTTGAAAATCACACTTTTGCATAGTATCATGGGTGCATGAACTGCCCATTATGCAATTATATTTAGTTTTAATTTGAAAACTCCACTTTACCATTGCTTTTATTACTTGTTTTATATAATTAGCCATGCATATATGTGTATATATATATATACACACACACATATTTTTATATTTAATATAAACCCAAAATGAATCACTATTTTATATATAATTGAAAGAAAAATAATTACATTGTGAAACCAAAAATAGTCATTAAGACAACAATGTTAATAAAAAAAGAGATGTTTTTTTTTTCTAACAAATCATTAATGAAAAGAACATATGTACAGTAAGAAAAATTGCATATATGTAAACTAATCGTTTAAACCATCATAGCCATAAATAATATTCAAAGTATAATGCACAATTAAAACTACATATCTAAGATAACACAAATGCATTTAACGAAACCATTCATAATGAAGTATGTATGCAACTGCATGAGTGTGTGTGTGCATCAGGTTTTCCGCCATGCCAACTCTTATTGGGAAGCTAGGACACTTCTACCTCAACCATGTTCCAATCTTTGACATGTTCCTACACTCATTCTCACTCAAATTCTTATCAATAGGTTAGCCCATTAAACCATGTGATGCACAAGCAAGATATAATATCATAATCATAAACATAATAATTCATCATCATTTTAATTTTAATTTTATGCATTTTTAGAAATAACAACAAATTACCTTTCATGCACATGTAATTATCCAATATTCAAACAATCATAAGGTAATGTCTAATAGTCTCATCAAATATATTGAATTATAAATGCAAGCAAAAAGTCAAGATGTGACATCCTTCTCCACTAGGAAGAGACATCGTCTCGATGTCTTATTACACACACATTGAAGCAATAAAAATATCTCGCTAATGTTATCAAAAGTAGCACACTATGAAAATAAAGCATCACACTAAGCAAATATAAGTATCTCAACTAAGTCCTCAAATGAGAAAAATAATGGTCTATCTCCTCTGCATCCTCCCATGTGGCACTATCCATAGAATATTGGTCCTATTAGACCTTATACTAAACAATATCTCTGTTATGCAACTTAACATTGCACCTATCAAGGATTCAAATGGGTTCCACTAGCACCACTCCTGGATCCTAAACTTGTAAAGCATGCCAATCAAGTATGTGAGAGGCATCAGGATGATACGACTTAAGCAACCTGTTACTCACTCGGAGCACATCTAAGGCGGCATAAGATATCGAGCAAAGCTGTATGACTACTCTTCAACACCACTCCAAAGCTCAACTATCTTAGACCAAAAGGTCCAAAAACACCACACGATCATGAATTCACGATCAACTAGGAAACACACAACTTCCTCTCAGCCTAAACACCAAGTATCCATAAATGGACTACAAAGGACAACACCTTCTTCACACAAGAATTGCAGCCCTTCCAGCATCAAGCTAGGAAACCTCCAAACTACTAAGGAGAAACTCCTGAATCAACCAAATTCACAAGGTTGGCAACCCAACAAGAGTAATAAAACAACTATAACATACAATAAATATAAACATTATGTGTTCATGTACTAAGGCACCATCATACCCTACACTATGTCAAGACATAAGTGTCTAGTTATGGAACTCACATCAAAAGGACACAACATCATACACTGTACTAATTTTGAAACACTAGGAGTATGGTATCACATCCAAGACTAATAGGAACAAGACAAGCAAGAACATTCATAGTTGGTGGACTAAGTCAACATTCAACCAAATGCACTAAGTCAACATTCAAGCAAATGCACTTACTAAAAGCAAAATTCAATCCAAACAAGTTCTCTACATATCTCACTCACATAGACACAGTCAACATTTAAGATCATACAAGAATTCAATTCACATCAAGTGATCCATAGCAACACAAAAACTATTTCAAAACTTTCTTCACCATTTCACATTGTTATGGAGTAAAAAGTGGACACATGCCTTTTTACCTCCTAGTTTAGCTCCTAGGTCCCTATATTAACATTATACAAGCTAAATATTCATGCCGATGAGAAATCCCTTGAAACCCATGTCAAATGGGAAGTAGGGGCCCATTTAATGCTTAATTCTAGACTAAAAAGGAACCTAGGGACTTGGGCACCCGCACCCAAGTCCTCCTTGATTGGTCAGGGTACAATTTAAATCATGTTGGCATAGGACCTTTAAATGGGTCTCTCCTTGTTGACTCTTTCAATTAGATTGCAAATGTTTAATGGGAAAGCATATATAAGTGAGTGTTTGAATTCATTTTATGACAAGTTGATGATAGCAAGGTTATGATATTGAGTAAAATATCATTCAATCCTCATTGTGTTAATGTTGCAAATTTGTGTTTGTGTTGTACATGTTTGTTCCAGATTTGGAATCATCAGCAACATCCTTATGAGTTGAAGAATCTTCATCCTCCTAAGGACTTCACCTGTAAGGTGACATCATCATTTGGATTATCTTTAGCTTCTACTCTACAAGGGTATGCTCTCTCTCTAACAACGATGTTGGGAAAGCTTGAATGCTGACCAGAGATTTGACTAAGGTAAATCCCTAAACACCACAACCCCCAAACCCCTTTTCTTCTTGTGTGCAGGTTACAGGTTCAAGGATTGAAGAAGTGAAGGTACATGGAGGTTGATAAAGGGATAGATTTTCAAGATTCAAAAATAGGTTGCGGAAATTCCTTTGTGGAAGACTTGGACACCCACCTCAGTGTCCTCATGTTGAATCAGACATTGGATACATCATTAGGACATCATCTACAACAATTTTCTAGTTCTGAGTTCCCAAAGATTTTGACTTCTAGGACTTGGGCGCCTGCCTCAGAGTCCTTCAACATTTCAGCTTCTGTGGAATAGGTTATGACATCTCACTAATTATCTTGGTACTTTCAGATCTAGAGTTTCTATTGTTGTTTGCCTGTTATAAGCTGATTATCTCATATTTAGGTTTTACTCATTCTTAACCTAGGATTTGATAAAAATCTTGGTTGAATCACGTCTTTACTTAACAAATAGGAGCACAAGATATGTAGCTGAGTCCACCTTCTTCTTGGTTGTGATTTAGCTCAATCTTGTCCTTGAATGTTATTATGGAAGAGGGTTTTAATCTAGTTGTACACTTGTTTCCTTCATTACTCTTTTCCATACAAAACACACATAATATTCACTTGCATCTAACAACAAACCAAGGAATTGAATATACCAAAGTTCTAGTAACATGCACACCAAGAACTAGTATATTCTCTGCATTCTACTCCCTTATACAATCCATCAGAGGCCCATCATGGACATGATAGAGAACATAACATGGTGCATTGCCAACAATTAAAACATTCAAGCATAGCCACCAATCATAAATAAATAAAATACTAAAGTGGAATAAAAGTCAATTCCAACAATAAGGCATAAAATGAGCTCAATTTCAACATTAAATCAAACATGACCATAAAGGTCACAAGATAAATAAATATCAAACTTCAATGACTATACTTATTCATAAATAAGAATAAAAATTCAATGCTGGTCCTTACAACGTTGAGTGAATTCACCAAAGTCAAATAAATAAAGTATCAAAATTCAAAAGTTCCACATTGCATGAACTATGTGACTAATTCTAGCCACTAGAGAGGGAGTATAATGCTATACTACACCTGGATTCAAAAATGCAAGGCAAGTAAGAGAACACACTCAATCACACCAAACAAACAAGTCTCCTAAGACTCTAATCACATCTATAACATGAGATAATTTCTACTTAACCACACAAACATCACTCAAGATGCCAAGCAACCAAAAGTTGCATCTTGTTCGAGGGAATCACAATCACCATGCAAAGACACACACAATCATGTACACTAGCAAACATCCAGCAACCAAGATTAAGCTAGGACAAAATTAGGTTCACAAACCAAGATATCTAAACACATAAATCTCTCCAACAAGTAGCGGTTAACATTTCTCGCCATATAGGGATTCACCAATCATATGGATAATGCATTAATGCAACATTTGCATGAGGCTAAATTTCTTCACAACATGATGAAAAGCATACTAAATGCACATGAAGCAATGGGGAAATGACAACTCAAAGTCACAAGATGCAGCGTTTGCTAGTTCACTCATGATTCTAACCCCTCAAACATCACAAGGACTATGCAAATGACCCTTTTCACAACCCCTTTTCTCTTTAACTCTTCAAATAATGCAATGCAATAATTACACCTAGGTTCCCACATGAATCCTAGGGAAGAATGCAATCTAGGAACATAAGTCATTACCCAAATGATCTATTCTAGCAATACAATGCAACACTATCTTTCTTACAACTGCATAATTAATTCACACACAGGGACATGCTCTCAAGAAGACAATGCAATATGCAGTTCAAGAAAGCATTTCCAATCACCATATAGATGCAATTAATAAACAAATATGACAAGCATTACAAGGATATGCTACTCTTGCCACAAACATGTACACACAACAAGGTGCACAATGCAAGGTTCATTTAAACTAGCATTACCACAACAATATTCTTCACATATCATGCATATGATCAAAACATCATCTCTTTCACATACAATTGCATAACTCTTAAAGAAGTAAACCAAGTTCAATCACACTCAAGAACATGGTATTTCATTTCACACAAAGGTTCCTATAACTCCACTATCAAAAGTGGTCACACAAGCGCAAACATGACCCTACAAAGGTCAATCAAGAACTCACACACAATGCAAGGGTTCATGCCAAGTATTCACAACATTAAGAAGGAAAACACACATAAGAAACATCTTGGCAACCACTAGGGTCTATCTAACCTTGCAGCAATGTATTCCTCACCACACACATGCAAGGAAGACATAACAAAAGAAGGCACATGCTACTCAAAATATGCAAACACATAAGGACCCACACATGCTCAAACAAACTGAGAAACACAAACACCCCAAAGCTCCGAATGTTGCAACTAAGCTTTGATACCAAATGTAAGGTATGCTACCCAAAAACTATTACAAATAAAATAAATAGCTCAAATTCTCTTTAATATAAAATTGAAATGATACATCTTCAATATATGTAAAAAATCTAATATTACATCTCATATGTACAAGTGCCTAATCTAGGTGTTAACATAAGAAATATGATATACATAATGGTACAACTCTGGCTCTAATGCCATATAGTCAACACTATATAAATAATGATGTACAAATATAAGAATTATACAAGTAATGATATATGAATATAGTCATTGTCATTGGCTACCACTAACTCACGTGGTCATCCGAAAAGATGAGAGATGAGAACATGGCTTAGGCATTTTTCCGCCCAACCATGAAGCTTACACTTCCCCATAATTCTTCCTACTTTGAAGAATACCTGACCTTGCATGAAATGCCTAGCAACTTGGAAACAATAGGCATGATGGAAACTTGATGTAACCTAATATATCTACATGCATTTCTAACATTAACATGCAATGCCCTACTATTAGGATATGGCAGAGAAACATATCAATATAATATACTAGGCAAACATTCATCAATTTCAATGAAACACGTGGCTTTGGCCAAAGCACTTATGAATATATTGGTATATCCTAAAAAGAGAATCAACCTTTTCTATTAGCCCATATTTGGCACCCTTTCCCAGAAGGTAAACCCATCACATGCATAGAAAAGTAAACTACTTTCTTTACAAAGACAATCCATGGTAGAACATGCATATGCCTAATAAATAATTCCTTTTTCTTTTCATGCAAAATTTAATGTGAATTGCAAATTAATTTTCTTGCAATTACGAAATCTATGATGATTCTTTATGCATATAATACTTCTAACATAAACTTCATGTGATATTTATTTCAGAAGCAAATACTATCTAAAATTCATGTTTTCCTAACCATATTCATGTTATTTTTGTAATAGGGATAAATATATTTTAGTCATATAAAGAAAGATGCAAGTATTGATCATGATAATATCTGTGTGTGTGTGTATACATACATATATGTGTGTGTGTTTGTATCTGGGTATATATAACCCTCATTACATGTGCAATTATCTCAACAGAGAGACTAATTTAATGATTCATGCTCACAAGTAAAATCTGATTTCATGATAGCACTGTGATGAATTTTGATGCAGGGGCATCTTGCCTCTTTCAAGTTTTTAGTTTCATTTTGTTTTAATGTTTTGGTTTTCTGAATAAAGTAGGAATTTAGCTTCTCAATTTTGGTGTGCTTGAAGCTCCTGTCGCTTTGCATTCTTGAACCTCCTGTCACCAAAACTTGCTGGGCTAGCTATATCTCTTTGTTGACCATTTCAAGGCATTTATATTTTCTACTATCCTTGTGGGGAGGTCGTGGCTGGTAGTTATCTTCAGTTGGAAAGAATTAAAAAGCCTCCAATCGTGCATAATGAAGAATGGACCCGCTGACAAAGAAATTAAGAAGATTCAATTTGATTTTTCTTTCTTATTGGTGGTTCGACCAATTTAGAAACAACAATAAATCTTCATTAAATCTTTACAAGTGATGGTGGTCGTGCTTCTGGGCATAATATTTTCTTCTTTGCATTTGTTGTGGTTTGCATTCTCTCTGGTGACTCCATCTTCTTTGCGGCAGCGACGGTTACATGCTGGTAGCAGTAGTTGCAGTTTGATTTCTCTCTCTGTAGATCTCAAAACTAATGATGATACATTTAAAGATATTCACAACTGATAGAGGGGGGCAAATGATGAAAAGAGAAAGAGGAGGTTGATTATCCGGGAGAGGAGGCCGTGGTGGAAGAAAAGAAAAGCTGACAATTTTATTAGAGACATTTAGTCTGAAGTTAGATTAGTTTATATTTATTTTGAATTTCTTGCATTGAGAGGTTGAATGGATGGGCCGAGTATTTGATATGTAATATTGTTTTGGACAAAAATATAGATTAATGAAGCAGATCTCTTCCTAAATATTTTCTGTTGCAAAGACCTATCTCTTTCTGTTGGTTATTGAAATTGTTATGACAAGGCTGAAGCTTGCCTAACCTCCTATCATTATTGTTATTTTCTATATTTCTCATTGTATTTGATTTCTGAAAGTGTGTTTGTGATAGGTGACTAGCAAGGCTACCATCAAATTTTGAGATAAAGAAAAATTGAATTAAATTGTTCTCATGTCATTTTGCAAGATCTAATTTCATGATTTGTATTCAAACAACAGATATACACCTATGTATATTACCAAATAAAGTGCATTTACAACATATATTTACCTCTATATATTCCAAATAAAGTGTATTTACAGTAGATATATATACCTTTGTATATTCCAAATAAAGTGCATTTAGGAATATGCAAATATACACACACACACTATATATATATATATACATATATAAATCAAATTAATTTAAGAACCACCAGAATAGTAGGGTGTACTCGTATTCAGATCTTCATAAAGAGATGCATTCAAATTTCATCATTAATAACAACATCAAGAAAAAGAAATCTAATAATATAAAATGCTAGTATACATTCCAGCAAGGGTCAAATAAGACATGCATGCCACAACTTTAGGCTTTTGACAATGAAAACAAACAAAGAACCATATCTCACAAGCTAGCTATACATGAGGGGAAAACTTAAAACACTCTCAAGATACAACAAAATTAATCCAAGATGGGATATTAATTGTATAGCTAGAGGAAGAAAGCTATAGATATAAACTGTTTAACTAGGAAAAGAAAGAAAATCAAAACGAAACCTCAAAATATACTCTACATGAAGAAATATATGAGGGCTAGCAACAAGATTCGATCTTTGAGAAGCCAAATAGAAAAGTAGAACTTCATTAGTCTGAGCTGGGATCAAACTTGATATTCTTAAGACTTGGATAAAATAAAGGGTTTCAAATGCTGACACAAAATAGCGAGGTCCTGAAACCCTTGACTTGCATATATAAACAGGGTTTTTAACAAATTGTAAGCCTGAACCCAAAATAAGGTTTTAAACCCTAGACTAAAACAATGGCTTTAATACTTATCCTCTACAATTCATTGTAATCATGCTAAACATGAAGGTTCACATGCTTCACAACTAATCTTATCAGACTCTCATCTGTGGCAAAGTCACTGCCTACTCCTCCCTTCCTCGACATACTTGCAAAGGATGTTAAAAGATAGCACATATGATGTTAAAACATGGCACAAAGGAGATCAAGGGGATTTGTAGTAATGAAAAGAAGATGACGACAAGCCCTGAGAGCAGAGGTGGAGAAGTAATTTTTTTCTTTCCTTTTGATGATGGGTAACTCCCAATGTTTTCTACTCTATAGTTTATACATATTTTACCCTATTTTGGGTGTTCCCAAAATGAGTCAACCCAACAAAGCTTTCCTTCAGTTCTAAATTTGAAACTCATACTTTTGCATAGTATCGTGGGTGCATGAACCGCCCATTATGCAATTATATTTAGTTTTAATTTAAAAACTCCACTTTACCACTACTTTTACTACCTGTTTTATATAATTAGCCATGCATATATATATATAGACATATTTTTATATTTAATATAAACTTGAAATCAATCACTATTATATATATTTGAAAGAAAAATAATTACATTGTGAAACCAAAAATAGTCATTAAGACAACAATGTTAATAAAAAAAGAGATGATTTTGTTTTTCCTAACAAATCATTGTTGAAAAGAACGTACATAGTAAGCAAAATTGCATATATTTAAACTAATCGTTTAAAGCATCATAACCATAAACAATATTCAAAGTATAATATACAATTAAAACTACATATCTAAGATAACAAAAATGCATAATGAAACCATTCATAATGTAGTATGTATGCAACTACATGAGTGTGTGTGTGCATCGGGTTTTCCATCATGCCAACTCTTACCAGGAGGCTAGGACACTTCTACCTCAACCATGTTCTCATCTTTGAAATGTTTGTGTAGTCATTTGCACCCAGATTCTTTGATGTAGGAGCATCCTTGGTTCAAGAGAAATCTTGCATCAACCAAAAACATTTGCATTTTAGTTTGTTTTCATTTTGTTTCTTTTCATTTTCCAGTTTAGTTCAGTCAGTAGCAGTTTCTGTATTTTGGTCTACATTCTACCACAGTTTCATGTTAGACCTTGCATAGCTGGACTTAGCATCTACATTCATTCATGTACAACATATCCAAAATCCAAAGCATTTGGATCAAGTACCAAAAAGTTATCACTATCAGAAGATTGACTGTTTTCTCATAACAGAGCATCCTGACAATCTCTGATAATTAGTTAAAGGAGAAGACCTATGGAGCATTTCACAACCTTCAAAGCTCAAGGACACATCATTCAATATTGTTTTAGTTCGTTACTGACCTTCCCTAAGATTTACACCCCATTCGATTCACTTGCGGAGGAATTCCATTCAATTAGGTCTGACCTATCTGTGTACACATGTTACAACTCTTCATTGGAGTTTGTGATCTTTCTTGGTTGATGCGGATGAATCTTATGTTTCGAAGATGATATATATTGATGTAATAGACCCTTAGGAAAGAAGATTTAATAGTTCTCATGATTTAGAAGATAGATAGTCTAAATTCTTTGCGAAGGAGCTTCAAACCTATATCTTGTGCATATTCTATAATCAGGCCTGTGAGCCCTAATTGTAAGCCCGCATGTTTCCAGCCAATTTTTGTTTGAATTCTATGATATACTAAATGATTGAGTCTACATTTGTTCCATATCTTTGAGTTGTTTCCATTGTGTTTACTCTAGCTGCACAGTCTGGACAATTCATTCTGTGAACCCTCCTACCGTGACTGCACCAAGTGGTATCAGAGTGAAAATTTGAATCTTTGGGAGTGAATTGCATGAAGTTGGTGAAGGAATTCTATAAGATCTTGTTGTGGATAGATCACTGAATCTGAGGTAGGTTACTTGTGTCACAACCGATCACTAATTGTGAGGCAGTTGTCACCTTGCAGCTCAATCGCCAAACTTGAGGTAGTTTACACTTAATCCTAGGAAGATGCTGCCAAGGAGAGTCCCTGCTATTGGAACAATGGCTGGAAGAATGTATGAGATGATAGAAATGATGAAAACAATGAGAATTAGACTAGATACTGTTGAAGAAGATAGAAGAAAAAGACTAAGCCCTACACTGGATATTGAGAGTGATGATGAAGAATTTCAATTTGCAAATCAAATTGAAGAAACCCTAGAAGAAGAAGAAGAAGAAGAAGAATCAAGTGAAGATGTTGCGAGCTATTTCAAAGAGACCTAGAGTTGATGTACCAAATTACATTGGTAATTTGAACCCTAAAGAGTTGATTGACTGGGTAAACGACATCGAAGAGTACTTTGAATATGAAGAAATTGAAGATCCAGAGAAGGTGAAATTTGCAAAAACAAAGCTAAAAGGACATGTTGCTATATGGTGGAAAGAAGTTCAGTTGGATAGAAACTGAAGAGGAAAGGAAAAGATTACAAAATGGGACAGGATGGTGACAAAATTGAAGAATCAGTTTATACTTGCTGACTATGAGTTGGAACTGTTGAAGAGATTGCAAAACCTGAGAGAAAAAGAGAAATATGTGAAGGTGTATACTAAAGAATTTCATAAGGTGATCATAAGGATAGGACATAGTGAAGCAAGCAAAGAGAAAGTGTCTAGATAGATCAATGGATTGAGATTAAACATTCAAGAAGAACTGAGTTTGGTAAGGATGACAACACTTGAAAAAGCATATTAGTTTGCCCTGAAAGTTGAAGAGAAGTTGAATAAGAGGCATGCTCGGAGATAGAAAGGCAAAGGAGGTAAATTTTAGAGAGGTAGAACATTTTCTGAAGGAGAGAGACCTTATGCAGAGTAGAACAGACAAGATAATACATTCAAGAAGGATGACAGAGATAATAATGCATATTAGAGGGACGACAAAAAATTTTACCACAGAGGAAATCCTAGTCTGTACTGGAGTGAAGGATACAAGAGAGAAGGAGGAGGACCTGATAGGAGAACATTCAGAGGAACCTGTTTTAAGTGCAGAGGTGAAGGACACAGAGCATTTGAATGTAATCAAGGAAGTACAAGCAAGAGAACATAGAACAGTGGGAGAGAGGCCTATGTGGAAGAAGAACCTGTTGGATCACCTACTTTAGTTGGTAAACCTAAGAAAGGAGAATCACTTGAGATGAGGAGAGCACTATTTCAAGCAGAGACAAATGAGGAACCACCATAGAGGAAGAGTTGTTCAAAACCAGATGCAAATCAGGAGGTAAAGTTGTTATTGATAGTGGTAGTTTTGATAACCTAATTTCAAAGGAGATGGTGACTAAGATGAAGTTGGAAAGATTGAAACACCCCAAGCCCTATCAGATAGCATGGACTTAGGATGATCATAAGGTACTAGTGAGTGAACAATGTTTGGTGAAATTTCATATTAGATCTTATCATGATGAAGTATTGTGTGATATTATGCTTATGGATCTATGTCATATCTTGTTGGGTAGACCTTGGCAGTATGATATAAAAACTATACATGATGGGTGAAAGAATACATACACTATAACATCGAATGGAAAGAGAATTACTTTGATTCCTTTGGAAGATGATCCTAAGAGTGAAGTGTGTGGGAATACTAGAATCTGTTTGGTAGATGGAAGAAAATTTTTGGATGGTTTGAGACATGAGAATATGTGTTATGATTTGATCCCTAAGAAGCCTAAAACACTAAAGACTGAAGAATCACAACCAGAGGAGATAAAGGAGTTGCTGAAAGAGTATGAAGGCATCATATTAGATAATGTACCTAAAGGATTGCCACCTATTAGAAGTATCAGTCATCACATGCATCTAATACCTAGAGCTAGTTTGCCTAACAAAGAAACACACAGAATGACACTGACAGAGAATGAGGAATTAAATAGATAGACAAAAGAATTATTGAGGAAAGGTTTGATCAGAGAAAGTTTGAGTCCTTGTGTAGTACCTGCAGTGTTAGCACCAAAGAAAAATGGAGAATGGAAAATGTGTAGACTCTAGAGCAATAAACAAGATCACAGTTAAGTACAAATTTTCTTTACCTATGATGGATGATATCATGGATTGTTTGAGTGGAGCAAAATATTTCACAAAGATAGATTTGAAGAGTGGATACCATCAGATCATAATCAAAGGAGATGAATGGAAGACTTCTTTTAAGACAAATGAAGGATTGTATGAGTGGTTAGTGATGCCTTTTGGATTGACAAATGCACCGAGTACTTTCATGAGATTGATGAATGAAGTCTTGAAGAAATTCTTGGGTAATTTTTTGATTGTATATTTGGATGATATTCTAATTTTCAGTAAGACAAGAGAAGAACATTTGTAGCACTTGAGACAAGTATTGTAGACTGAGAGAAGAGAAATTGTTGATAAACATCAAGAAGTGTAGTTTCATGAAGGAAGAATTGGTATATTTAGGATTTGTGATTTCTGCAGAAGGATTGAAGATGGAGCCTAAGAAAGTGAGAGCAATTGTCAAATGGTCTACACCAGAGAGAATTAGAGAAGTCATATCATTTCATGGATTGGGTAGTTTCTACCAGAAGTTCATCATAAATTTTAGTTTAGTTTGTAACTCTATGACAGAGACAATGAGAGGTGACATAAAAGATTTCAAGTGGACATCAGGAGCAGATAAAAGTTTTGAATTGTTAAAGCAAAAAAGTAATAGAGAAACCTATTTTGGAATTACCAGACTTCAATAAGGTATTTCAAGTAGATTGTGATGCAAGTGGGAATGCAATAGGAGCAGTGTTAAGTCAAGAAGGTAGACCTATAGCATATTTCAATGAGAAGTTGAATGATGCAAGGAGAAGATATTCAGTTTATGATCAAGAGTTCTATGCCATAATTCAAGCCTTGAAGAAGTGGAGACATTATTTGTTGCCTAAGGAGTTTGTGTTGTATACAGATCATCAAGATTTGCAATATTTGAATAGTCAAGATAAGTTGAATCAGAGACACATGAGATGGGTAGAGTTCATGCGGAGTTACACTTTTGTATTGAAGCATAGGAGTGGTAAGTCAAACAAAGTTGTAGATGCATTGTGTAGGAGAAGGAACTTGTTGATAGAGATGAGAGTTGAAGTGTTGGGATCTGATGAATTGAAGAACATATATGCGGAAGATTTTGATTGTGCAGAACCTTGGAAAGCATGTAAGGAACCTGTTGTGACAGGTAGGAGTAAGTGGTTGGACTACTTCATTCAAGAAGATATGTTGTTCAGAGGAAATCAATTGTGTATACCTAGGAATTCCATGAGAGACAATTTGATCAAGGAAAAACATAGTGGTGGATTGGTAGGACATTTTGGCATTAATAAGACAATGGCTTTGGTGAGTGAACATTACTTTTGGCCTCAAATACACAAGGATGTTAGGAAATTTGTGCAAAGTTGTAGAGTTTGTTAAGTTGCAAAAGGGAGTAGTCAGAATATTGGATTGTATAAACCTTTGACAGTGCCAGAGAGACCTTGGGAAGACATAAGTATGGATTTTGTAATGGGATTGATGATGACACAAAGAGGACATGATTCAATAGTTGTAGTGTTAGAAAGATTTTCCAAGATAGCACACTTCATACATTGTAAGAAGACGACTGATGCAATGCATGTAGCTAACCTATTTTTCAAGGAGATTGTGAGATTGCATGGATTGCCTAAGAGCATAATTTCAGACAGAGACACAAGATTTTTGGGATACTTTTGGAAGACAATTTGGAAGAAGATGAAGATAGAGTTGAAGTTCAGTTCAGCATTTCATCCATAGATTGATGGATAGACATACGTAGTGAATAGGAGTTTGGGAAACTTGTTGAGATGTTTGGTTGGAGAAAAGGCAAGAAGTTGGGATTTGATTCTTTCACAAACAAAGTTTGTATACAATAATTCAGTGAATAGGAGTACTTGATGAACACCTTTTGAGATTGTTACCAGAGTAAACCCTAGAGGAGTAGTAGAGCTAAGAGATATCAGTATGGAAGATAAAAGAAGTGCAAAAGTAGAAGAATTTGCAGAACATATAGAGATAGTGCATAATCAAGTAAGGAAGCATTTGGAATAGATGAATAGCAAGTATAAGGAGAAGGCAAATGAGAAGAGAAGACACAAATAATTTGTAGTTGGAGATGAAGTGATGGTATACTTGAGAAAAGAAAGATTTCTAGTTGGGACATATAACAAGTTGAAGATGAAGAAGTTTGGACCTTATAGGATACTTAGAAAGTTTGATTTAGGCAATGCGTACGAAGTGGAGTTATCAGAGACTTTGGGCATATCACCTATATGTTGGAAAGAGACACTATGTGGCTTCATGAGTGTTGTCATTGATGGCAACAAAGTCCATCCCACTCATCTGCAACACATAGTATGTCTATACTGGAAGTCAGATTGAAGAGTGTTTTGGTCCAGTGAACAAGAACAGAGCATCCAACAAGGTCCGACAATCAGGTCCGGATCTCTCAGAGGAAGTATCTCAGCAAAGTACGGACTTGGGGAAGTTAGTAGGAGTACCATGACTGCTACATTCCAGAGATTGAGCCTCTGGTGATGAAAGAGAGAAAAGATATGAGCATCTAAGTGTTGGGTTCCTGACAGGCAGAACAGACTGAGGAAGAACCAATTGGTAGAGCATCAGACCTTAATCTAGATGAGAAATTGATGGTGATAGAACTTTGTGAGGGATCATTCTTGGTTGGCTGACATGATTGATGACTTCTATATCTATGTTCTTGATACGCATCACATAGTAAGCTTGGATTCAACTGACAGATCAGTGTTTTGGGAAAATCTTGAGTATTCCGGATGCTGACTAGAAAGATGTTGAGATCCTTGATGCGGATATATATACTAGATAGATTTCGGTATGAAGGTGTGTGTGGTGTGTGAAAATGTATGAAGAAAGGCAGAAATAGGTGTGGAAGCGATAATACAAGTTTGGTATGTGACAAAATAGCAACACTAAAGCAGAGGAAGAATGAAGTGCAGTAGATCAGTTTATTGAGCCTAACCAGAATTAAACCTTAGCATATGTGGATGCCTCTGATTAGTTCAAACACTTGGTTACTGTTAGATTCAGGACAGACAACTAAGAGGGGGAGTGAATCAGTTGTCAAAAACTTTCTTTCCAATTACACACTTAAATCCTTCTTGTGATTTAGCAGCATATAAATAAATCAATCATGGAAACATAATGCATTAAATCAAGAGTAGAAACACATCAACACATAAGACACCAAAATTTTGACGTGGAAAACTGGTTAAGGGAAAAACTATAGGGTGATTAACCCAAGATTGTATTCTCTGTTAGAAGAATAGAAAGAACAAAATGGCACATGCCAATTAGGGCTCACTGCTCACAAGAGGCTCACTGCTTACAATAGACTCAATGTCTACATATCACATACTTGAATTGGAGAATAGCATCTTTACCATGCTTGAATGAGTTCCATTCAAGGCCAAAACTTCTGCTCTGCCTTTCGCTCTCTTCCTCGCTACCACACTCACATCTCCACACAACACACTTTGAAATGACTTTACAATCCCTTATTTATACAAGTCATTGACTTAGGAATAATCATCTAAGTCAGCAAACATCTACAAGATGTGTAATACATCTGGTTAGCCAGTCTCAGGAAGAACACCAACATCTGGAAGATATTCTTCAATTACGAGCTCCAACTCCAATGTGGACCACCAACACAAACTGGACATGATCCAAAGACCTCCACAAGATTGCCTGAATCACCAAGAACATCCACACTTCATCTGCTTACTGAAATCCTTCTCTCTTTCATTTGGAACCTCAAGAACACAGTCTGTCACCACTGTCACAAAGGAATAGATGCTTGTGGACCTTCAAACCATGAGCTAATCAAGTTGACACTTCACAAAGACTTCCTCAGCACTCCCTCAAATCCGCAGAATAGGATAATATATTTCTGGATCTCACCGAACCTATCTGTGTCACTCTGTCACCTCTTAACACTTGCCAAAACCAGTTTTACTTGAACGGCCACAACTTCTTCAGATCTTCATGCAGACCTCTAAAATCTTTTCTGGATCACATTAAGACACATATCTACAAACCCTTTAAACTGTATCCTCTGATTCTCATGTTATCTTAGACTTTTACCTTACCATCTTCACTGTTCTTCTTTGTTCCTGATTAGGACTAATTTTCTCAATATCCTCAGCACTCAGCTCATCCAATCCTTTTCATCAATGCAACAGGAGTATGTTGACATCAATGACAACATCGGTTAGGCCCATACTTGCAACAATCTCTCCCTTTGTCATTGATGGCAACATATGATGTGAAAAACTATTTTAACCATCAAGACAAAAACTTCTCCTTACTGTCACAGCTCCCCCTATTAGCAACAACCATTCACATGTCTTCTCTTCCAATACTGCTCCCCCTTTGATCATCAACCACTTGTTTTTCACATATCTTCTCTCCCCCTTTGACATCAATGGAAAAGGGCTCATACTTGCAACTCCAACCCTTCAGAATCATACCAGCTGCTCCCCCTGACTGGCAGCTCCCTATCATCAATCCAGACCACAAGATATGACTGTGATATCTACCAGATTGATACACTCCAGTGCACCTTAGTTTATCACCGGAGGGGCAATAACCCCTAACTTCTCCCTGAGATACTCAAAAGAGTCCTTAGGTAGAGGTTTAGTGAAGATGTCTGCAATCTGATCCTTGGAAGGCACAAACTCCAATCTGACTTCATTCTTGTTCACTTGCTCTCTCAGAAAGTGAAACTTGATAGATATATGCTTAGTCTTTGAATGCAACACCGAATTCTTAGATATATTTATTGCACTTGAATTATCACTGAAGATTGTGATAGGCTCCTCATACTCCACTCTTATGTCTCTTAGCATTTGCTTCATCCACAAAAATTGAGTGTAGCTATTTGCTGCTGCAATATATTCTGCTTCTGCAGTGGACAGAGATATTGCCTCTTGTTTCTTGCTTAGCCAAGAAACCAATCTCTACCCCAAAAAGAATGCTCCACCACTGGTACTCTTCCGGTCATCCACATCTCCTGCCCAATTCGCATCTGTATATTCATGAAGAGAGAAATTATGATCTCTGGGATACCACAATCCATACTCAACTATTCCTTTTAGATATCTAAAAATCTTCTTGATTGCCATGACATGAGATTCTCTAGGATCAGCTTGAAATCTAGCAACAAGACCCACAACATTCATAATGTCAGGTCTAGTTTGAGTGGATACAACAATCCTCCAATCATTGATCTGTACTTTTTCTCATCAGCCTTAGGAGAGTCATCATCTTTGCCTAATTTACATCTGGTTTCCATGGGAGTATTCATTGGTTTTGAGTCTTCCATCCCAAATTTCTTCAACAATTCTTTCCCATATTTGGTCTAAGAAATGAAGATTCCTTTCTTTGTTTGAGTGATTTGTAGACCCAAGAAGAAATTCATTTCCCCAAGTATGGACATCTCAAATTCACTTTTCATTTGATTTGCAAAAGTTTTACACATGCTATCTCTTCCTCCAAAAATGATATCATCAACAAACACTTCAACAATCATGTTTTCATGATCAATTTTGAAATATAAATTACTATTAGCAGGACCTTTGTTGAAACCAATCTTCAAAAGATGCTTATCCAATCTTTCATACTAGGCTCTTGGGCCTTGCTTTAGTCCATACAGAGATTTCTTCAACTTGCAGACCATATCACCATGATTAGACAATTGAAATCCATCTGGTTGCTCAATGTATACTTCTTCTTCTAAGTCACCATTCAGGAAAGCAGACTTGACATCCATCTGATATACTTTGAAGTCCTTGAAGGCAACAAAAGCAAGAAATAATCTGACTGCTTCAATTCTTTCCACCGGAGCAAAAGTTTCTTCAAAATCAACTCCTTCTATTTGAGAGTAACCCTTGCAGACCAATCTGGCTTTATTTCTGATTACTTCACCAACTTCATTTAGTTTGTTTCGGAAGACCCATTTTGTTCCAATCACATTCTTGTTTCTAGGTCTGGGAACAAGATCCCAAGTGTGATTTTTCTCAATTTGCATCATCTCTTCCTCCATTGCTTTAGTCTAGTTTTCATCATTGCAAGCTTCATTTACTGTCTTAGGTTCAATCTTTGAAATCAGACAATACTCATCTAAATCTTGAGCAATTCTCCTTCTTGTTTGTACACCTATGCTTTTATCAGCTATGATTTGATCTTCAGAGTCGTTCAGTCTTACATACCTGGGAACTTTGGGAGTTTCTTGCACTTCTGATTCTTGATCAGGCTCATTGAAACTCATCTCTTCTTCCTGATTTACTAGATCAGTTTGAATCTGAGTTGCAGAAGGGGCTTGGGCTCCTTGAATCATAACACCATTCTGATCATCTTCATCATATTCATAAAACCTTGAGGGTTTTTCAATTCCTTCATCAACCTTCACATTTGTACTTTCTATAATCTTTCTCAGTCTCTTGTTAAAACACCAGTATGCTTTGCTTTGAGTAGAGTAACCCAAGAATATTCCTTCATCACTTCTAGCATCAAACTTGCCTAGATCTTCATCTCTTTTGATATAACATTTGCTACCAAAGACTCTGAAATACCTCACAGTAGGAGTGATACCAAACCAAAGTTCATAAGGAGTCTTACCGGTATTGCTTCTAATTTGAACTCTATTGAGAGTATAGACTACAGTGCTGACAGCTTCTCTCCAATAGATTTGAGGAACATTTTCTTCCATCATCATTGTCCTAGATGCTTCCTGGATGATCTGGTTCTTTCTCTCCACTACTCCATTCTGCTGTGGAGTCCTAGGAGCAGACAACTGTCACTTTATTCCATGTTTCTCACAGAATTCTATGAACTCACCGAATGTGAATTCTCCACCTCTATCAGACCTTAGACACTTTAATTTTAATCCAGTTTCATTCTCTACCATAGCCTTAAATATTTTGAATTTCTCAAAAGCTTTTGATTTCTCTTTCAGAAAAGTTACCCACATCATCCGGGAGTAGTCATCAATTAGTAACATGAAGTATCTATCACCTTGCACACTCCTGATTCTTGCCGGACCACATAGATCAGTATGAACTAAGTCCAATATTCCGGTAGAAGATTGTTCTTTACTTCTAAATGAGACTCTGCTTTGTTTCCCCAACTAACATTCTTTACACAAACTATTTGTAGGTTTCACCAATTTTGGAAGATCTCTTATAGCCTGAGTGTTGCTTATCTTGATGATATTATCAAAATTCACATGACACATCCTTCTATGCCATAACCAACTCTGATCAATTTGCATAAATAGACAACTTTTACCAGTACCAACTAGATGGAAGATATTACCTTTTATCTGAGTACCGGATGCAATCTCTGTTCTAGAGCTTTCAAAGATCTTGCATTTTCCATTCTTGAATTGGAGATCATAGCCTTTGTCCACCAACTATCCAACATTGAGAAGATTGTGCTTCAATCCTTCAACATACAGTACATTACTAGTTTTGTTCTTTCCATCAAAAGAAATAGTTCCTCTACGTCTGATTCTACCAGTAGAATTATCACCAAAATTTACCAGTCCTCCTTCATACCTTTCCAAATCTAAGAACTTATTTTTGTCACCTGTCATATGGTGAGAGCATCCACTGTCAATGACCCAATCATCCTTTTCTTGAACTTGGGCAGCCAGAGCTCTTTCTACAACTTTATGATTGACAAATTTAGAGGGCATTGGATCTTCTTCCTTGATGGCAATAAACACCCAATCACTTCCGGATTTGTTTCCTGTCTCTGATTCATCATCTGTTACTCCTTCATTATCATCCTCTTCATGAATATAGTAACAATTCTTTTGGAACCTTGATCTGTTAGGATTTGTCCTTGAAAATTTTTCTGAACACTTTGAGGCAAAATGACCAATCTTATTGCAGTTAAAACACTTAAAAGGCAATTTCCCTTCATACTTACCGGATCCTCTTGGCAGTCTTTTTGTAATAAGGGCTTCAAGCTGAGTAGTTTCAGTTTCTTCCTCTTCCAAGTCTTTTCTTTCTTTTTCATACCATGATAGTTTTCTTGAATAGTTCTCTCCTGGATCAAACCTTTGTTTTCCTTTTACAGAAGCACTGGCTTTGAATGCTGATTCAGTCTTGGGGGGGGGCATCTCCAAACTTGGTCATTTCAAATGTAGCCAATTTACCAGCCAATTGATCTCTTGTGACAATTGTATGGGCTCTGCATTCTTCAATGGTAGCAACCTTGATTTTATAAGAAGCAGGAAGGGATCTGAGAATTTTGCCAACAATCTCATCTTCATCCAAGACTCCACCAGCACATCTAATTCCACAAACAAGCTCATTTACTCTTGGCATAAAAGTAGTGATATTTTCATCTTCTCTCATCTTTAGATTTTCAAATTTCCCTTTCAGACTCTGTAGCCTTGCACATTTAACATACTTGTCTCCTTCATGCAGAAGTTCTAATTTTTCCCAAATCTCAAAAGCAGTTGGTTAAAGAACATTTGAAAGCTCTGAATTAGATAATGTGCTTAGAAGGGCTTCTATAGTCCACATATTGTTTTCAGCATCTATGATTTCATTTGGGGCTTTCGGGCCACCCTGTGGAGGAGTATACTTAGTTGAAGCCATGGTCCAGTATTGCATTCCCATACATTGCAAGTGACATTTCATGCAACTTTTCCAAAGATTAAAATTGGTTCCATCAAACTTTAGACTATCCTTCTTGTAGGATGACATCCTAGATCTCCTCAAGTGGTTAAGCTCTTTTAGAGGAACTTGGCTCTGATACCAATTGTTAGATTCAAGACAGACAATTGAGAGGGGGGGTGAATTAGTTGTCAAAAACTTTCTTTCCAATTACACACTTAAATCCTTCTTGTGATTTAGCAGCATATCAATAAATCAATCATGGAAACATAATGCATTAAATCAAGAGCAGAAACACATCAACACATAAGACACCAAAATTTTGACGTGGAAAACCTGGTTAAGGGAAAAACCATGGGGTGATTAACCCAAGATTGTATTCTCTGTTAGAAGAACAGAAAAATGGCACATGCCAATTAGGGCTCACTGCCCAAGCACACTGCTCACAAGAGGATCACTGCCTACAATAGACTCACTGTCTACAGAATGATAAGTATCACATACTTAAACTAGAGAATAGCATCTTTACCATGCTTGAATCAGTTCCATTTAAGCCCAAAACTTCTGCTCTACCTTTCGCTCTCTTCCTCACTACCACACTCACATCTCCACACAACACACTTTGAAATGACTTTACAATCCCTTATTTATACAAGTCATCAACTTAGGAATAATCATCTAAGTCGGCAAACATTTACAAGAACATTCGCAAGATGTGTAATACATCCGGTCGGCTAGTCTCAGGAAGAACACCAACATCCAGAAGATATTCTTCAATTGTGAGCTCCAACTCCAATGTGAACCACAAACACAAACTGGACACGATCCAAAGACCTCCACAAGATTGCCTGAATCACCAAGAACATCCACATTTCATCTGCTTACTGAAATCCTTCTCTCTTTCATCTCGAACCTTAAGAACATAGTCTATCACCAGTCACAAAGGAATAGATGCTTGCGGACCTTCAAACCACGAGCCAATTGAGTTGACACTTCACAAAGACTTCCTCAGCACTCCCTCAAATCTGCAGAATAGGATAATGCATTTCCGGATCTCACTAGACCTATCTGTGTCACTCTGTCACCTCTGAACACCTGCCGGAACTGGTTTTACTTGAACGGCCACAACTTCTTTAGATCTTCATGCGGACCTTTGAAATCTTTTTTGGATCACGTTAAGACACATATCTACAAACCCTTTAAATCGCATCCTTTGATCCTCATGTTATCTTGGACTTTTACCTTACTATCTTCACTATTCTTCTTTGTTCTTGATTAGGACTAATTTTCTCAATATCCTCAGCACTCAGCTCATCCAATCCTTTTCATCAATGCAATAGGAGTATGTTAACATCAATGACAACACCGCTTAGGCCCATACTTACAACAGTTACTTTCTTTATACCTTGTAGACAGTGAGTCTCTTGTAGGCAGTGAGCCTCTTGTGAGCAGTGTGCTCGGGTAGTGAGCTCTAATTGGCAAGTGCCATTTTGTATTTCTATTATTTTAACAGAGAATACAATCTTGGGTTAGTCACCCTGTGGTTTTTCCCTTAATAGGGTTTTCCATGAAAAAATCCTTGTGTTATGCACGTGTTGATTTCTCTTCTGCTCTCATGTTCATGTATGCTCATATGTTTTGATATTGCACTAATTGTTAAATAAGAAAAGAAAGTTAAATAATTAAGATAACTGATTCACCTCCCCCCTCTCAGTTATCCACCTTGTTTCCAACAATTGGTATAAGAGCCAAGTTCCTACAAACAGAGCCTAACAACTTGAGGAAGATCTAGGAATCTCAATGGATATGTATGGTATGAGGGAACAACTTCAGTCTGCCCTAGATGATCTTGAGCAATCTCACTCTGAAGTCAATAACCTAAGGGAAAGACTCAAACAAGATGATGACTTCATAAATGAACTAAAATAAAAATTGAGTATCTCTGTGAAAAAGAGAAAGGAACTTCTTCAACAATTAGCAAGTCAAAGTGAAGCCAATGATACTAATGAAGATCTGAATGAGAAAAACAAGTTATGTGAGAAGCTATCAAAAGAGGTCATTATGGTAAGACATGAAATGGAATCGGGGGTTATGAAATTCACCCAAGAAATTGAAGAGAAAATAAAAATGGAAGATAATCTAAGACAATCTCTCAAGGAGAAGTCAGAAGACTACCACAAAATGGATAGAATAATTAGGCATCTGGAATCTGATCTTGAAGAAGCTAGAGATAATGAAGAACAACTTGAAAATCAGATAGACACTCTTAAAAGAGATCTTCAAACAACAAATGAGTACAAAGAAAAATTCAAGATAAGCTCTGCTCAACTTGAAGTTCTTCTTGAAAGCCAAAAGAGGGTAGATGACAAGTATGGCTTGGGATATGAGAAAGGTGAAAGCTCCGGATCTGGTCAGAAGAACTCTGGATCAGGAAATCTAAGGTACAAGCCTAGAAGACCTCTAGTAAGACAACCAAATGCTCAAAGATATCCATCCTTTAATGGATACTGACACAATTGCAATAACTTTGGTCATAAAGCAAATCAGTACAGAAGAAGAATGAATCAGACTAATTCATCCTTCTTCGGACAGTGTTTTAACTGCAAAAGGTATGGTCACAAATCTCATGAATGTAGAAATATGCAAATAAACAATTCATTCAATGGTAGATGCTTTGCATGCAATAGAATGGGACATATGGCTAATCAATGCAGATCAAGAGGATATCAGTCAAATATGCAAAGAAATATAGCTTGCTACAATTGCAATAGATCTGGTCATATTTCCAAATTCTGCAGAAGTAAGAATCAGGATAAAAGGGGTCCGGTGCATCATAATCAAAATCAAGACAAAAGAAAAGGAAAAGTGAATGCGGATGAAGTTCAAAGGGAGATGAACAAGATTTGGGTGAAGAGAAGTACATAAAATGTTGGGGATGGATCCGCACCAGAATCTGGTGCTGATATTCCTTCTAAAAACTAAATAGATGAGATATGGCTCAGGGGGAGTCACAAAAGAAAACAATTTCCCCCAGCTAGTCAGTTGGTGCCTAAATTGGCACATGGAGTGTAGCGGATTGAAGAGTTCTCAAAGAGATATCTAAATAACCCTTTGTAAAAATATAAAAGATCCGCAAGAAGGTTGAAGAGGCTAATCATCCAAAATTGATCTGGTTTGACAGTCATCTAGTAAAAGCAGTATTCTCACAGTTAGATCTAGTATGATTCAAAATTGGAATACCTTGATCTGCGGATAAATAGGATAATTCAAGGAAGGCAGATACATTGTAAGTTATCATTCTAAGTGCATCTCAGTGATCCGGAAGGATCTCTCTCAAAACAAGGAAGAAAAGGTAGAAGAATTTGTTGAAAGGCCTACTCTCTGCATTGATGATGTCATCAAATCAGTCACTATGGATGGGAACCTGCAACCAATGACTAAATTTTATGATGAATATAGTGAAGCTGACCAGAAGATCTTGCAAGATGCTACAGTCAGATATCTAAACATCTACAATAAAGCATTCATTGAAATCATATCTCTAATTCACAAAAGCCTAGAGAAGGAACTTGAAATGAGAAAAGACAATGCTAAGGCAAAGGATCTGGAGATCCAGGAACAAATAGCTATTCAGCTCTATCCTTCCATCACTCCAAAACAAATGAACATGATCTTCAAGGATTGCAAGGATGAGTTCCGGAGCAAAGCTAGAATGAACCAACTTATGCTTGGAGAGACTGATAGGGTGGCAAAAGAAATAGAAGACATCCTCCAGAATGCCTTCATGAGAGTCAATCTCCCTATTATAGAGGACATAAATGAAGAACCCTCTACTATGGACATTGAGGGATTAAGTACTTCAAAAGAAGAAACTTCTGAAAAAAATGTAGAAAGGCAAAGAGAGATGGATGAAGAAAAGACTAAGGACTTGGATTCCTCTGTTCCAGAAGAGGAAGCCCATGAAGAAGTTAACATCTCTCTTTCGGATCCCTCTACAGACTCTGAAATTGAAGGAGAAGGAAGAAAAGAGGAGAAACTTAGTCAAGAAGAAGAGGTAAAGGGAAGAAAAGAAGATCAAACAAAGAAGATTCCAGATGATAGTTCTGAGGTGGCAAAAGGAAAGAAGATTCAGTCTTCGACAAGAGACATTGCTGAGGTAGTAAAGAGCTTCTTGAACAAAGAAATGTTAGAGATAGATGAACCGGAATTATTCTAAGTACCACTCAATTTTGATTCTCTCCGGTACAGATAATGAAGATAGCATCTTTTGCTCAAGCTAAAGCAAAAGAAAAACTTCTAAAGTCTCACATGGAAGACTGTGAGCTGATAAAGATTGCATTCGGTATACTAGAAAAGATCATGCCATCCTATCTGAAGGATCTTACAGCCTCTTCATCTAGTAATCTAAAATCTCTTGTCAATTCTGTTAGCACACATTTTGATTCTTTGGAGAAATCAGCAGAAGAGAAAGTCTAGAAAGAGTTTTTGGGTAAGAGATTCTCCGAAGTACAGGGACTCATAGCAAATGATAGGAGAAATCTAGATATTGGGATAAAGAGCCTAGAAAATGCTCTTAAAGATGGTGGAGAAATATACAAATTTTATCTATCTTGGTCCACAGTGACAGTAGACATTGTCAAGAAGGTGGAAGAACAAGAGGGTAAACTGTTAAGTTTATCTCAAAATTTTGATCCTCTCACCTCATCCATAATGAATCAAGAATGCCAAGCTATTGCCAGTATGAATGAGATAAAGAGGCTTGAGAAGGAGAAGAAGAATAGAATAAGCAGAATGAGTGAACTAAGAGGGATAATTATCCCTAAGTTAGAGGCAATGCATGAGGCTCTAACTAATGCTTAGACGACAGCCCGGACTAGTGATCCGGTAGACTTAAAAAGGGCAGAAGCTTTTGCATTTTTGTTGAGTGGCCACATTTCAATTTTGGACAGGATGAAGCAGAGTTGGGCAACATAATTTGTCCAGTTGAAAACCACTTTTGCAGATATACTTAAGCATATGTAAGTATAACTTGTATATATACTTATGCGGCTATGTATAAGCTAATTTTTGGAAATTTTGGTGTGCGGATTCTACCCTTTGCCATTGATATCAAAGGGGGAGTGAGGAGTAGTGAAAAATGTAGAATCCAGCTAAGGGGGAGCTCTGGTAAAGGTGTACATAAGATAGAGCATCAGCCAAGGGGGAGTTTGTTATAACACTTAGTCATTTTTCACTAAGTGTTGCCATCAATGTCAAAGGGGGAGATTGTTGGAAAGAGACACTATGTGGCTTCATGAGTGTTGTCATTGATGGAAACAAATTCCATCCCACTCATCCCCAGCACATAGTGTGTCTATACCAGAAGTCAGATTGAAGAGTGTTTTGGTCTGGTGAACAAGAACAGAGCATCCAGCAATGTCCGACAATCAGGTCCGGATCTCTCAGAGGAAGTATCTCAGCAAAGTGCAGACTTGGGGAAGTTAGTAGGAGTACCATGACTGCTACATTCTAGAGATTGAGCCTCCGGTGATGAAAGAGAGAAAAGATATGAGCATCTAAGTGTTGGGTTCCTGACAGGCAGAGCAGACTGAGGAAGAACCAACTAGCAGAGCATCAGACCTTAATCCGGATGAGAAATTGATGGTGATAAAAATTTGTGAGGGATCATTCTTGGTTGGCTGACATGATTGATGACTTCTATATCTATGTTCTTCATACACATCACATAGTAAGCTTGGATTCAGCTGACATATCAATGTTTTGGGAAAATCTTGAGTATTCTGGATGCTGACTAGAAAGATGTTGAGATCCTTGATGCAAATATATATACCAGATAGATTTCGGTATGAAAGTGTGTGAAAATGTGTGAAGAAAGACATAAATAGGTGTGGAAGCAATAATACAAGTCTGTTATGTGACAAAATAGTAGCACTAAAGCAAAGGAAGAATGAAGTGCAGTAGATCAGTTTATTGAGCCTAACCGGAACTGAACCTCAGCATATGTGGATGCCTCTGATCAGTTCAAACACCTAGTTACTTTCTTTATACCTTGTAGACAGTGAGTCTCTTGTAGGCAGTAAGCCTCTTGTGAGCAATGTGCTCGGGCAGTGAACCCTAATTAGCAAGTGCCATTTTGTACTTCTATTCTTTTAACAAAGAATACAATCTTGGGTTAGTCACCTCGTGGTTTTTCCCTTAACAAGGTTTTCCACATAAAAATTCTTGTGTTATGTGTGTTGATTTCTCTTCTGCTCTCATGTTCATGTATGCTCATATGTTTTGATACTGCACTAATTGTTAAAGAAGAAAAAAAAGTTAAATAATTAAGATAACTGATTCACCCCCCCTCTCAGTTATCCACCTTGTTTCCAAAACTATATTCAACATTGCAGACCTATATTAGTATCATGAAATAGAGTTTAGTGATAGCATTGAAGAAGACTTGAAGAAGTAGTTACCACAACAAACACCAGAGCAGATTGAGGACATTTTAGATAGTAGAGTTGGACATAGCACCAGAGGAAGACAATACAAAGAATATCTTGTGATGTGGAAAGGCAAACCAGAAGAAGACTCATCTTGGATTTCTTAGGCTGAGGTAGACCGTCTTGGTTTCCCTCTAGCCCCAACAAAGTGAGGGACTCACTTTTTCAATAACCCCAGATGTCTAATGCAGGAGCAGCCCTGGTTTAAGAGCAATCTTGCATCAACCAAAAACATTTGTATTTCATTTTGTTTGCATTTTGTTTCTTTTCATTTTCTAGTTCCGTTCAGGTAGTTCAGTCAGTAGAAGTTTCTGTATTTTGGTCCACATTCTGCCACAATTTCATTTCAGACCTTGTAGAGCTAGACGTAGCATCTACATTCATTCATGTACAACATATCCAAAATCTAGAGCATTTGGATCAAGTACCAAAAAGTTATCGCTATCAGAAGATTGACTATTTTATCAGAATAGAGCTTCCTGACAATCTGTGATAATCAGCTAAAGGAGAAGACCTGTGGAGCATTTCACAACCTTCAAAGCTCAATAACACATCATTCAATATTGTTTTGGTTTCTGGCCAACCTTCCCCAAGATCTGCACACCATTCCATTCACTTGTAGAGGAATTCCATTCAATTAGGTTTGACCTATCCGTCTACACATGTTACAACTCTTCATTGGAGTTTGTGATCTTTCTTGGCCGACACAGAGGAATCTTATGTTCCAGAGATGATATATATTGATGTAATAGACCCTTAGGAAAGCAGATTTGATAGTTCTCATGATTTAGAAGTGTAAAGCCTCACAAGTCATGTAAAAGAATTTAAACCAACTCAAAAGTAAATGAAGTAAATAATCCACTTAAATGCAACATCGCAATAACAAAAATAAAAAGATGTAAATAATCTGCTTAGATACAACATTCAAAGATAAAAGGTGTAATTAACCCACTTAATCACAATATCTCAAATAAAAGATAATCTCATAAATATGAATCTCAATGTCATTAAATCTTACATAATCATGTGCTTAATCCAGGTAACAAGCATTATAAAATAATATACATAAATCTATTATCAAGCATGCCATAATACATCCAATATAGGGTACAATCAACATGTACAACAATAATAAATAAATCAATACACTCTTCAGCCACACGAACCAAGTGGTTCACCACCTGCAAGCCGAGAGATGGGAACATGGCTTAGGTGCTTTTCCACTCAACCATGAAGTATTTACACTTCCCCAGATCCCTTCATGAAACAAAGGAAACCTAGCCCTGTACGAAATGTCTAGCTACTTGGTAACAACTGGCAGGAGGGAACACCCGATGCAACCCTGATGTCTGAATGTGCAATTCTAAGTATGAAAAGCAAATTGTCTCACAACAGGATGTGGCAGAGATATCAATAAATAAGTTTGCTAGACAATTAACATCTGTTTCAATGTCATTCTGATTAGATCTAATCATTTATAAATAACCTGGTTCAATTCCTGAAAAGAGGAAAAGCCATCTCTGAATATCCACATTCGGCATCCTAGTCCCAAAAATAACCCAATAACATTCCTAGATTAAATCTACTTCTTTCCCCAAGAAGTAAGAAATAAATAATAAAATAAATGGATCAAGTTCATCATTAAATCATTGAAGTTCCCTTTCCCCAAACAACATTCAAGGAATTATACTTTTCCAATCAAATCATTCACCTTTACTTACATAATTGCACTCATAAGTATGTCAAATAGATATATTATCTAATCCAAATTTTGATCACAATCTTCATACAAAATTCATTCTATGTAATAATTTCATCTTACTATCACAATAGTGACAGAAAGTCTAAAACAATAAAAACAATCTTCCTGTGGCAACTGTGACAGGAACTGTTGCAGAAAATAAAGAAAGTGAATAGAGAACATAGTTTAAATTCAATTTTTGGTCATAAATATAAATACAAATAGTTTTCAGTATCAGCATTGATAGGAAAATAATATAGTAATCTACTATCTCTATTTTCAGTTAACACATTGGTTTTAACAATTTTTAAACAAAGCTACAGGAAGATTGCATATACTACTACAGGTATTTGCAGTCATGAAGGTAGCTACAAGAACAATAGTTTTGTCTATTTCTTAAGAGGTATTGTTCATCAATAAAGAGTTTGATTTTCTAATCTAATAGACTGTTCAATCAACATAAAATAAAAATATAGTCATAATAATGTCTTATAGAGAGTTGTCTAACAGCCATCTGGAGATCGATTTATAGTTTTCAATAGTAAAAATCAAGGTCTGAATAATAACGCTTGCTAGGCATAGAGAAAGAGATAAATAACATGGTTTCTGGTAGTCAAAGTTTAACAATGTAAAGCAAACACCATATCATGAAAACCAATGATCGGTCTAAGACAAAGTGCAGGCGACAAGCAAGCAAAAAATAAGGGTCGATCTATTCAACGATACCAGATTACCCAAGAAGCAACCATAATGGATATAAAATGGATGGCGGCTAGAATAGAGGACAACGACCAAAGAAATAAAGGATGGCCAACATAAGTAAAGGTGGCTAGAAAGAAAATACAGTCTCTCCGTTTGCATGCCGTTCCTACCAGTCTGGGCGGAAGTAAAGGCAGGAAGTATATAACTCCAAGCAGATTTTAAAAAAGATTCGGTTTAGATAGCAAGAGGGGTCGATCACAGTTCAAGACAAACACCCTACAAGTAGTTAAAACTATCAATTTTACATCCATGAAAACATGATTTCCCATAAGATAAAAACAAGGATAAAAACCTGGAAAAGGTAAGTCGATTGAAGATGAATTCATAGCTATTGTCGCTGCCTTGTTCTTTCTCCTGTCGCGGCCTGAAGCTATCCCTTTCTTCCGTGCTACTGTCATTCAGGAAAATAACTTTTTTCTTCTACAAAAGCGCAGATGCTTTCCTCTGCCCAGATCCGCCTCTTTTATCATAAAAAATTATTTCTTATTTTTGGCGATGCATGATTTTTGGTTTAGAAACTCCAGATTTTAGAATTTAGAATTGAAGTGTTATTCTCTTTGCATGATATTCCACCAATAAAATTAGAGAATAAAAATGCTATTTAAAACAATCAATAATATCTTTTGAAGCTTACTGTCACATGAATGACAAGGAAACATATTTAATTCTTTTATTCACTCATCTAAATATAATAATGCTATTTTAATATAATTTAACTAATGTCTTATAAAAATAGTCACAATAAATCAAGAAGTAATAAAGAAATATAATTCAATACTACATATATATTTATTATAATTTTATATAATTATTTAAATCTTTTTTTCATATTGTCTCCCAAACATCTATAATTATGAAAATAAAGACAATATTTATTATTTAATTTAAACTACAATCATATATATATTTCCTTATTTAACTATAATACACCATTTAAATACAATTCGAAAAGTCATTAAATTTAAGTAATCACATCATGCATTCAAAAATGATTAATAACCATGCATTAATGCAATATAAGCCATTCAATAATGCATATGCAACTACATGATGTGTGTGATTGCATCAGGGTAATTCATCCATCAGTTCTTGCCAAGTGGCTAGAACGCCTCTACCTCAACCATGCTCTTGTCTTCGATGAGTACTTGCATCCATTTGCACTCAACTCGACGTCAATAGGTTAGTGTCTCCAAAAACATAGCCGAGGAAAATCTTTGTAATCATGTCTACAATATTTAACATTTAAATCAATTTCCAATTTTCATCAATATAATTCATAATAATTACCTTCACACATGCAAAATTACTTAAGGTAAAAGTCAATCACAGTAATTGTTCACTAAACTAGAGTATTTAGATTGTTCATAAAGACGAGACATGACAAGAAGATAGATAGTATGAATTCTTTGTGAAGGAGCTTCAAAACTATATCTTGTGCATATTATGTAATCAGGACTGTGAGCCCTAATTGTAAGCCTGCATGTTGCCGACCGATTTGTGTTTGAATTCTATTATATACTGAATGACTGAATCTTCATTTGTTCCATATCTTTGAGTTTTTTTTGTTGTGTTTACTCTATTTACATGGTTTGGATAGTTCATTCTATGAACCCTCCTACCATGACTGCACCAAGTGGTACAGAGTAGGAGGGTTCATAGAATGAACTATCCAGACCGTGCAGCTAGAGTAAACACAATGGAAACAACTCAAAGATATGGAACAAATGCAGATTCAGTCATTCAATATATCATAGAATTCAAACACAAATCGGTCGGCAACATGTGGGCTTACAATTAGGGCTCACAAGCTTGATTATAGAATATGCACAAGATATAGCTTTAAAGCTCCTCCATAAAGAATTTATACTATCTATATTCTAAATCATGAGAACTATCAAATTTGCTTTCCTAAGGATCTATTAAATCAATATATATCATCTCTGGAACATAAGATTCCTCCACGTCACCCAAGAAAGATCACAAACTCCAATGAAGAGTTGTAACATGTGTACACAGATAGGTCAAACCTAATTGAATGGAATTCCTTTGCAAGTGAATGGAATGGTGTGCAAATCTTGGGGAAGGTTGGCCACAAAACAAAACAATATTGATTGATGTGTCCTTGAGCTTCAAAGGTTGTGAAATGCTCTGCAGGTCTCTTCTCCTTTAGCTGATTATCAAAGATTGTCAGGATGCTCTATTATGAGAAAACAATTGATCTTTTCATAGCGATAAATTTCTGGTACTTGATCCAAATGTTCTAGATTTTGGATATGTTGTACATGAATGAATGTAGATGCTAAGTCCAACTCTGCAAGGTCTAAAATGAAACTGTGGTAGAATGCAGACCAAAATACAAAAACTGTTACTAACTGAACTACCTGAACTGAACTGAAAAATGAAAAGAAACAAAATGCAAACAAACTGAAATGCAAATGTTTTTGGTTGATGCAAGATTGCTCTTGACCCAGGGATGCTCCTACATCATTCTTATTAATAGGTTATCCCATTAAACCATAGCCAAAGCATGAGTAAGATATAATATCATAATCATAAACATAATAATTCGTCATCATTTCAATTTCAATTTTATGCATTTTTATAAATAACAACAAATTACCATTCATGCACATGTAATTATCCAATAATCAAACAATCGTAAGGTAATGTCCAATAGTCTCATCATATATACTGAATTATAAATGCAAGCAAAAGGTCGAGATGTTACACTCTAGATATACCAACAAGTGTAAGAAAAATGAGTGAGATGATGTAAGGTAAAAATGAATTAGTGAAGGAATACATATAAAGAAGTAGTAGAATTGGCTACAAAATTATAATCCCAATCATGGAGAAGAGAGACTGATTCCTTAGGAATAAATGAAATTGAGAAACTGAAATTAGAATTGGAAAAGTTGAGAGTAAAGTAGGAAATTCTAGTGAAAGGTGAGAAGAGTGAGACTTCTCCCCTAGCTAAAAAGGAGCAATATTTGGTGTAACCATTGCAACAGAGAGGGACACTTATAGGGTAACTTTTAGTGGCAATTTGTTTCCAATTGGTGATTTTCTAACTTTTGAGGGGGTTGAAAATGACGAATATTAGCAATTTTGGCAATATATGCTTTTGCCCAAATTGATTGTACTTTCAGGCCCATAGCTTCAAATCATCTAGGAATTGATATTTTAATATCTTAGAATAGCATTAGATCACCATATTATTTATTATAGTTTGGTCCTGATTGCCGAGATATTATAAAGGCAACTTTTAATCTCAGTCCATTTGCCTATCAAGTGATGTGGCAACTTCTAATTTAGGTTTCAATAACTCACCTTTTTACATTAATTATAGGCATACAGTGGTGTGATCACCAATAAAATTATGGGTAATTAGGGAAAACGGGCACGATCTCTAGTGAAATTATAATCAATTAAGGGAAAATGGTGGTGCAATCACTAATGAAATTATATTGAATTTAGGGAAAACATGTAATAACACCATGCAATGATAGGTATATTTGGGAAAAAAATTATTACATCCATTGAAGTATAGGTGGTTCTAAGAAAGCGTGGCTCATCGCCTCAGAATTATAGGTCTTTTAGGGTTAATGTGTTTAATTGCCCATGTAAAATGTAGTATGACTATGTCATATGGATTGGTATTTATCCAAAACAATACTCCATTTACTCTTTATGCATTGGATTTTGGATTCACCCATTTCCTACATTGGGAATTTGCAATTTCTAGTTTGGCATTTTATCAATCTACTATGAGTTGCCAATTGTAAGATGAGAGTGTACATTCTCGAAAATTGGGGAATATACACATGCTAAAACTCTACTTTAGTCTTCCATTCCTAGTGAGTAACAGAGAATTTTTAGTTTGCATCACATTTTGTATTGTATATTGTATGATTAATCTATATAATAGTAGTTCTCATGTGCACCGGTGGTCCTACATATTTGTCATGTGTGATATAGATTTAAAAAATTATTTTTTATAGCAATTCTATATTGTTTATTATATGATTAATCTATATAAAATAGTTCTATATTTCTTTTTTATGTAGAATATATTAGTGGTCCCTGATGTATTTCCTTCCAAATAAATTTACTTCAATGATTTTGCCTTGGTGTCCCCTACTTCCTTTTTGTAGATAGGTGAAAGGCACATATTTTAGTTAACCTACATTGTTGAATCAAACCAAATCAAGGGCTTGCAGGGATCCAATGAGAAAATAAATATGCAAGGATAAGGAGGTAATGTCATTGTTCCAAAAAGCTTATGTGTTAGTTGGGGGTGCACATATGTGCACGGTATATGTCTACAAACTTGAATGCACTACTGGGGTGTCCACATGTATAAATTTATTAAGATCCCATAGTACCAAATACACATGTTTTATTTATCATGGGCCATTAGATCAAATTGTATCAATGCTTGCTAAGGCTCAAAGGTGAAAATGAATATTATCCAAGTGGGAGACATCATCATTGGCTAGAAAAGGTGATGTGTTAGTTGTCGGCCCCTGTAATATTAGGTGTATAGGTTGTAGCTATAAGTGTATAGGTCTTAGTTGCTAAGGCCTACTTGTATAAATTTCTTAAGAGATTGGAGTACTAAATGGACATCTTTTATTTATCTTGGGCCATCAGATCAAACTAAATCAACACTTAGGGATCAAAGGTGGAAATGAAGATTATCTAAGTGAGAGATGACACCATTAGCTAGAAAATGTGGTGTGTCAGTTGTCAGGCCCCACACCATTATGTGTATTAGTTGTAGCTACATGTGTATAGGTCTTAATTGTTGGGACCCACTTATATAAATTTATTAAGAGATCATAGTACTAAATAGACATCTTTTATTTATTCCAAGCCATTGGATCAAACTGCATCAATGCCTGGCAGGGCTCAAAGTAGAAATGAAGATTATAGAAGTGGTAGACAACACCATTGGATAGAAAAGGTGATGTGTTAGTTGTCGGGCCCTGCAATATTAGGTGTATAGGTTGTTGCAATAGGTGTATATGTCATAACTATTGGGGCTCACTTGTAATGATTTATGTATTCTGGCCATGCATAATCTTATTTGAGCCTGTGTTAATAAACTAAAGCCACTTGTTTTATTTATTTTGAACTGTGGGATCAAACTATATCAACTACTCATGGGGCTCCAAGGATAAAATAAATATTTTCAGAGTGGGGGACAATGCCATTCACTAGAAAAAGTGACGTGTCAGATGTTGGGTCCCACAATAATTGAATATTAAATTAATGATTAAAATAAATTAATAATATTAATTTAGTCTTCCACTAATGAAAATTAGTACCCTGTGCATTTTGAAATCTGCAATGTTGTAATTGAAGGAAGATATATTCCAAAATCTGCTAGAGCTTTTTTTCTCACATTATTATTATTTTTTAATTACTAATCCTCTAAATTTTGATTGTTTATTAGGAACTTGTAGTATTAAAACAAAGCCATATGTTTTATTTATTCTGCATTGTGCAATCAAACTGTGTCAACAACTTGTAGGGATTCAAGTATAAAATGAAAATAGTTAGAGTAAGAGGTCATGCCATTGGCCCAAAATGATGACGTGGCAATTGGCCATGCTTGTAGTAGTTTTAATTTAATCTAAATGATTAAATTAATAATCCAATTTCTCACATAACGATTCAATATTAAAATATTGTTATCTTTCAAGATCTTCCTAATTTTTTTTATATTATCTCATACATGTGCCATTTTCTTCTCTTTCATTATAAGTAATTCAATTTTCATCATTTCATTGAGTAGTGATTTGCATATGCATAACATAAATATTTTGAATTTACACCTTTGAGAACACTACTTTAACACTTTTTTATGTTGTTAGAGGAAGATGTCATCCTCAAATCTATAAAATTAAAGATTGAGAGAAGCCCCATCAAAGAGAAAGAAGGCCACCATAAAATCCTATTTTAATCAACAAAAATGATATTTTATAGTGGGTGATTGTCCATCAAGAATAAATAACTAGGATAGTTTACCTGAGATTAAGAAATTCTATTGGAACAACCTTGAGAATGAGGAGGCATAAAATGAAAATATTGAAGGAGCTAGGCATGATGTGGTTCAATCTAGTAGTGAAAGCGTGAATAATGAGATCACACATGGAGAAAATATCTATACTATTGGTGGTGGTGAACCCAAGTTTGAAATCTTGTCAAAAAAACATAAAGCACACCAATGGGACATGTCAAGAAATTTTCAGCTTGGATGGGTTTCTAAGTATCCATTCATAGATCCTATGAACAATTAAGATAGAGAGGGCATGCCAAAACTATGTCTCTATAAGATTTACAGCTAGAAATTAAAGAAAGACAAGATGTTGCAACTGAAATTAGACACTATTGAGAAGCATGTAGGCAAAGTTTATGAAAAGGTAAATGTAAATGGAGAGTTAAAGTCACTAATGCACTAGAAAATGAAGGATTAATATGCCCATGCTCAAAATGCAACAAAGTACAAAGAATATATGCAATCGCAGGCATGACTTGCCACTATTGGAGGTTCCATATTGACTCTATTTGGATAGGTCATGGAAGCGAATCATTTATCAAAAATTATACATCTCATAATTATATTCCATATATTAAATAGAGGTCACCTATTGATAATATTTCCAAAATATAGGAATTTAATGCAATTTACTAGAGTGCCCAACTTTCCACTCTCCCATTGGTCTGTCAATAATGGTTGGGAATGGGTTCAATGTTTTTCTATGGTGGAGAAGCAAGATATAAAGGACAAATTGAATCAACTAACTTTATTTTCCTTGTTTCTAGATGAGGTGATAGTAATTAACAATACTTTTTAGGTGTATGCATGTTTATATTGTAGAAAATCATATTCTCCAGCCTCATCTACTTGTAGTTCATAAAATGAATGAAAATTCTACCTTTGCTAACCTTATAGAAATCATAAAAAATAGTTTGATGGATATTGAAGGCTTGGATGATTTGGTGATCACAAGGAAGCTAGTTTTCATTGGTGTGAATAGAGCATCAGGCTTGCAGGGTCACAGAAATGGGCTTATTGTTAATTTGTAGACATCATGTTCATCGTACATGATCGACATTCATTGCATGGCCCACATAATGAATTTGGCTTTTAAAACTATGAGCCAATTTTAATCTATTTTAAAATTTGAAGATCTTGTGTGTGATGTGTATACATAATTTGTAGAAGTCCAAAAGATTTTTAGAGTATCAAAGATTTGCTGAAGGACTTACTCCAGGTAACAAGCTACTTAAGGATATGGATACTAGGTGGATATAATTACAAATATTGACAAATAGATTGTTCCAAGAGTACTGGTCATTGCTAGGCCTATTCTACAAAAATCATGTAGATTAGGCAAATATGTTGGCACTATTCACTTAAATCGAGACACTATTGATTCTATCTGAGATTCTTCCCTTGTTGGAAGAAATGAATGTTTTGTCAAAGAAGGCACAAGATAGAACAATGTACATTGTAGAATACTCAAAGCTAAAAAAAATGGTATGTCTTACTCTAGACAATCTATTTATCAATCAATTTGAAGCATTTATGGGTCCAAAGTTTGTAAGCTGACAAATAATGATGAACATTGAACACTAGGATAACTTTCTAGAGTACAATGATGTAGGTGATTTATGTACATCAATGTGTGGATATATGATAGAATTGCATTACTTTAGTAAAGTTGGATGGAACTCTTGAGTCAGACAAAAAAGTGTTACAAGGGAGGATTTTAAAGATCTCATGTGTTTTGCAAAGGATACATTATAGGAAATTGTGAGAAGTTTGTCTTTTAAGATCAAAGAGAACATTCCTCAAGATGAACTTAAAGCAATGGCTATAGTTTATCCTCAACATTGGAATGCCATTGGTGTGTCTTCTATTAGTTTGCCATGGGATTTTCAGAGCAAGGTGAGGTACTTGGCTAATCATTTTAGTAGAATGGTAGAAATAAATGGATTACAAATAGAAAGAATAATAGATAAGATAAAGTTGGCAAAACAACTTGCTCAATTTGCATAAAAAATGATTAAATAGTATAAATCCCTCAACCATCCTTTGGAACATGGATCAATAACTAAGTTATGGTAAGTTAAATTCTACAATATTCTATTTCAAAATATTTCAAACTTGTAGATCAATGCCAAACAATGAGTATGGTTTTAGTGGAGGATGAAAGAGTTCTCAATGCCTTATCATTTTTGGAGTCAAAGTTATGAAACAAACTTGAAAAAAAATTGGAGAATTTTTTGAGGCTTTATATGACCAGATACAATCTTCTAACATTTCCATTTGACAGAGCTATTGCAATTTGGAAGTCTACTTGTGAAAGAAGAGGTGTGACAAATATTTTATCTCAGTTAGAAGGTGACTAGCGAGAGAATTCAAATAAGGTTCAAAGGAGTCGGTTGAAAAATAGAATGAAGAACAGGAAGATGGTTCCCAACCAATGACAAACACAACCAACTTAGATATTTGGCAAACTAAATTATGTATAATTTCTTCAAAATTTATAATCTGTACTTTCTTTTTATACTTGCCAACTCATTCTTACTTTGAAAATAGAGTCAATAGAATCAATTATTGTGAATATTTGTTCATGTCGTCATTTCTTACAATAATTGTGCTTACAACATTGACCAATAAATTATACTGAAATAAGCTTAATGTATTTTCTTTTTTTTCTTTTTAATAAAAGGTATAAACACTGATGATTATATTAAAAAGTCCTTGAAATACCAAAAAAACATAGTATCATCAAATTACACCGCAATATCTCCCAGTTGGAGTATAACCAAAGTATCAAAAACATATAAAGATATTACAATGAACAACCCTAATATATGAAAAGCCAAAAAATTATATGATATTCAATATTTTAAGCATTAGTAGAGGATCTTGCACTTGCAGCATCTAGAGGTTGAGGATGCGTAGCTTTCATTGCAAGAGGGCATTGATAAGAAGGATGCAGAGCATGGCTGAGAATAAAATGAATGACATTGAAAACCCTTAACACTTTTCTTGCAAAATGATTTCCAATTTCACTTTTGTGTAAATTCACAATAATTCAGAAGATGAGGACAATCATTTTGAAGGATTATTTTCATTGCATTATAAATACAAGCAATGGCATGGTCATCCATAATCTACTTCAAAGAAAATAATCCTCCAACAAGAGTTGATCCCTAAAACAAATCATATCTAGCGACATAATTATAGAACCTTCCTTTAGAAATTAGATAATGTTGTACATACCCAAAGACAAGAAATTTAAGGAAATCATAATCTTGAAGAAGGTTCTGTTTAGGATGAAAAGGAAGGGTTTGGTAATTTCAAGTGTTTATGTGGAATCCTTCTTTCACACCAACATTTAAGGACATTCAACCGAGTAGAGAACTCTACTACAAATCTCCTGTCCCTTGAAATAGAGGGGAAGATTGGAATTGTGTGAATTTGTTCAATTAAGTCTGATTATGCTCAAAACCCTAATTTTATAGAATCGTAAACAAACAAACAAATCACAAAAAATGATCGTACACAGAGATATTAAATGACAATTAAATACATACCAGATTTTGAAGTTTAGTGTATGGAAAAGTAGGGGACTAATGAGTTGGCAAACTAGTCCAATGTACATGTTTCTATCAGGATCTCTGAAGAATGTTTACAACACAATTCTATTGTCACAGAGATTTCATCACATCAGAATCCAGAGGACTAATGAGCAGGTGCCCTAGTCCAAGCCCTAATTTTCTTCTTTGCTCTGCACTTTTGAAAGTCTGTAATGCCTCCCTACAACTCCACTTCTTTCGCTTCTGAAACCTATAACCTACAATCATAGAAAAGTGGGTTGGGGGTTGTGGTGTTTAGAGGCTTGCCTTGGTCAAGCCTTAGAGAGACATTCAAGTCTTCTGAACACTGTTATCAGATAAAAAGTGTGTATCCCTATGGGATAGAGGCAAAAATCAATTGCTAAATAATTGAAAACACAAATGAATGTCACATCGATGGTGTATCTCACATGTACATGAAGATCCTTCACATCATGAGAAGATGAAGCCAAATCTATATAACAATAACAATAACAAAACAATATTGCTCTGCAACAATGAATACTTTGAAAGCTCTTAAATCATAAGTATGCCAAAAGTTCATAATCATCTTCCAATTTACAAATGAATGCCTAAACATGCTTATATATGCAACTAAACAACTTCTCACCAAGAAATTCATAATTCAAACTTGAGGTGTCGGCATAAGACCTAATAACGGTCATATAACTGACATATGAAATTAGGTCCTGAGCCAAAATAGAGTAGGACTAGAGCATTGGCGCCTAAGTCCTCCCCCTATTTTAGGGAGGATTCATCATAAGTACATCACCTGGGTCCCATTTGTCATAAAACTCAGGGGTTTCTTCACCAGAAGTCATCAATAACATGCAAGATGATCTAAATGCATTCTAAAGGACCTGAGAGCTAAACATAGGAGGAAAAATGCCCTAGGGAGACATTTTCCGATGTAACATTTAGCCCCCACTTTAATGTATGCATCAACGTGAGGCCCATACATGCATTAAAGTATGGTCAACAAACACAACAAACACACCAAGCACATAGAGCTAATGCATATGCAAAGATTGAGAACTATATCTAGCCCACAGTCTTAGGTAGACATTAGAGAAGACACGCCGCAAACATGCCACACACAATGAAGATAGTAACAGGCATACAAAACATGGAGAAGACAGTAACAGTCATGCAAGACATGAAGAAGACAACATTGAAGACACACAAAGCACAGTGAATGCAGTGATTATTTCTTTTTTTTTTCATTTTCATTTTCCCATATGAATGCAAATGCAAGTACAAGAAAAGTAAACACACAACCCATAATGCAAGAGTGACTCATTGCCACCACTCTTTAGACTACATATGGGACAACAGACACGCAATACAAATCTCATAGTGCAGGAGGGAATAATCGCCACCAGTCTTTAGACAGTTGCACTTGAGAACAAACACTGTTGGAATTGGTCCAGACAATTGAGAGGGGGGTGAATCAGTTGTCACACAATTCAACCATTTCTGCTTTTAATAATATAAACATTTCAGCATCAATCAACAACACATGAGCAGAAACATAAATAACATACTTGACACTAGGATTTTTGATGTGGAAACCTAGTTAAGGGAAAAACCATGGTGGGGGTTAACCCACAAAGATTATACTCTGTTAAAAGTATTACAAAGGGGAATGCACATGCATTCAGGCTCACTGCCCAGAGCTCACTACTCAAAAGAAGGCTTACAACCTACAGAAGGCTCACTGCCTTTAGAAAGAAGGTTACAATGAAATTGGACTAATAATTAGCATCTATCAATGCAAGGATTCAGTTCCGGTTAAGCACAAAATACTAACTTGATACACTTCATCTTCACTCTGCCCTGTTTACTATTCTGCTAACATGTAAGTCTTGGATCTCTACTTTTTTCGTGCTTATTCCATATTCACATCACACACACACCAAAATCATTCAAATCCATTAGCTATATATATCCGCATCCTGATCTTCAACCACTTTTTAGTCATCTTAAAGAACACTTAGAACTTTATTGAAAATTCTGCTCTGTCAGCTAAATTCATGTACACTTGTAACACGGACCAAAACTTGCACTCACAAATCATTAATCAGGTTGGCTACTATCACTGATCATCACAACTTGTCCAACCAACAACTTCCATACATCTGGAACCAAGATCAATTACAAGGTCAACTTGTTCTTCTTCTGTCTGCTCTGTTAAACTGTTAACCTGATACTCAGATGCTAATAACTAGGGAATCCTTCATCACCGAAGGCCAAAACTATAGATTTAGATTATCCTGACAATGCTTATGACTCCCTCAGATCCGTAACAAACTATGATCTACCATCATAGAGATCCGGACCAAGATACCGGACCCTGTCATACACTCTGTTCTTGACTTCTCGGACTAAGACAAATCTTCAATCTGATTTCCGGTATGGGCAAATTATGCAATGTGGATGTGTACTAGATACTTAGTTGCCATCAATGACAACACTTATCATGCCTAGCAGTGTCTCTTGCCAACAATCTCCCCCTTTGGCATTGATGGAAACACTTAGTGAAAAATGACTAAGTGTCAGAATAACTCCCCCTTTGTTGGATTCCTAATTTTTCACTACTCTTCACTCCCCCTTTGACATCAATGGCAAAGGGTGGGATCCGCAATCACTAATGATGCAAAAACTTTGTTTATATGATTGCATATGTACAAACAGTCCATATGTTATATTTACATATATTTAAGGATATCTACAAAAGTACTCTTTAACTATACAAATTCGATGGCCCAACTTCTCTTCATACCAGCCAAAATTGAAATGTGTCCACTCTGCAGAAATGCATATGCTCCTTCTTTCCTTTGATTTGAGGGATCACTTGTCCGGGTAGTACTTTGGGCCTCTGACAAAGTATTAAACATTGTTTCCAACTTAGGGGTAATTAGTCCCTGAAGCTCACCCATTCTTTCCATAATGTTCTTCTTTTCCTTGATAATCTTCTTTATTTAATTTGTTAGGCTAATTGCTTGACATTCTTGGCTCACCAGAGATACTGTCAAAGGATCAAAACTTTGAGATCAGTCTAGCAACTTTTTCTCCTGCTCCTTTATCTTTTTCTCAATATCCTCTACTATTTTGGGCCATGATAAATAAAACTTATATACATCACCACCATCCTTAAGAGCATTTTCAATACTCTTTATACCCATGTCGAGTGTTTTTCTATTATTATCTATAAGACCTTTTAGTTCACTAAACCTCTTATCCAAAAATTCTTTCCAGACCTTTACTTTGGCTGACTTCTCAAAGGACTCAAAATTTGTATTTACAGAATGCACAAGATTTTTCAAATTACCAGAAGGAGAATTAGATGTATTTTTTTGATATGTGGGCATGATCTTCTCTAGTATTCTAGATGCTAGGCTTATCAACTCAATGTCTTCTATGTGAGACTTCAGTAATTTCTCCCTTGCCTTGGCCTATGTGAATGATGATATCTTTATCATTTGATCCAGAGAGAGTGTCATAATTGATTGGTCCTTGTATCAATTCTGGCTCATCTAACTCTTGCATCTTCTTGCTAAGAAAACTCTGAACTGGATTCACAGTGTCTCTTGCCACACTTTCTATTTTAGTTTCCTTCCCTTGTGCTTTGTCAGCGACAACAACTGGACTATTTTGCTTTGGTGCATTAGTACCATCTCCTTTTGCTAGTTCTTCTTTTCCCTTTGCCTCTTCCTCTTCCTTCTCTTTCTCTTTTTCTTCTTCTTTCTCTTGGCCCTTTCCGGAGTCATCAATAGCAAAAGGATCCAGAGGATCATGGCCAACATTTGCTTCTTCTATCAATACTTCCTCTTCTTCTTTTTGCACTTCCTCCTTCGGAACATAGGAGTCTAGAGTTTCAGTCTGTTGCTTGTTCTTCTTTAATCCTTCGACATCCATGTCTGAGGACTCAATCTCTACATTTTCCTTCTCTACAATAGGAAGATTGTGCTTTTTCAAAGCACTCCAGAGAATCTCTTTGGTTTCCTCTGCAATCTTGTCTGTCTCCCCAAGCATAAGCTTATTCATTCATTTTTACTTTGGAACTCATCCTTGGCTTCTTTGAATATCAAATTCATTTGCTTCAGAGTAATTTGGGGGCATAGTTGTATTAATATTTGTTCTCCGATCTCAAGATCCTTGCTTTTTGCATTCTCTTTTCTCAATTCCAAAACTTTTTCAAGGCTTTTTTGTATCAATGAACATATCTCAATAAGAGCCTTGTTGTAGATATTTAAATATCTTACTGTTGCTTCCTCGAGTACTCTTTTGTCAGCATCACTATAGTCATCATAGAACTTTGTCATTGGAGCAAAGTTTCCATCTACAATAACTGATTTAATGATGTCATCTACTGAAAGGGTAGGCTTCTCTACAAATTCCTCTGTCTTTTGCCTCTTGCTTTCCCTTTTGCTTCCAGAGGGCATCTCCTTGGATATCTTGGTCACTTTTGTGCCTGTGGCTTTTAGTTCTTTGATCTTAATGTCAAAATTTGTATCTTCTTCTTCTTCTCTTGTGCTTTCATAGGTTTGGGATGCTTTTGTTTTCTTCCTTTTCTCCCTTTTTCTGGATGATTTTGCTTCTAGTTTTGTAGTCTTAGGAAGAACAGGGGCAGTAGTAGAACTCCTAGTAGTTCTTGAAGTGGAAGAGGGTTCCACCGGAGCACTTGTTTGTTTCTTATCTTGTTGCTCTTTCTCAGCCTTTTCAGTTCTTTCCCTGAATTTCCTCATAGCCTCCTTAGTTAGGCCCAGATTTTCATCCAATTGCTCAACTTCTTTTCTTACTTTCCTATTGGTTTCAGGTTCTCTAAGCTCAGTATGCAGTTTTAAATTTAGCTCCTCATATATTCCAAATCTTTCAACTGTTGTGTCTTTAGGCTTGCTTAGAAGATATTGAGCATACATATTCAAGATTTTTCCATCTACTTCATACCCCATGGGCATGATCCAAACAGTTCTGGGTTCCACTTCTTCCATCAGACACTGATCAGTGTCAACAATTGATTTAGGGATTCTTTCCCTTAAATGCATCATACTCTGAAAATTTTTGAAGTAACCCCATATTGCAGTTTTCTAAGCTTTGAAATCACCAATGCTGTGAAGATGATCTCTGATCTAAATGGCAACTGGCTCATCATTAGTCCAATGAACACCCTTTACTATAGGTACTTCATTCATATAGTAGAAAAACAAGCATAGAACCAATGTACCATATTTAAAAGTGTTTTTCTTATCCCTTTTGATTTTGTTCAAGTTTTCAATCAGTTGGTTCTGTAACAGCTCACAGAGGTCATAATCTATATTCTCCTTTAACATTTGATATGCTGGATATATGGTAGTTCTGGAGACATAATTCTCCCTGCTGGAGTGATATATCTTGTAGCCAATCACCATGGAAGCAAACTTCACATTTGGTTCTATAATGTTATTTATAGTCATAGCCCTCCTATCAAATTTGACACAAGTTGCATTCGTAACGGTTTGGTTTTTCACAGATTTTAAGATGGGTAATCCGCTGGTTGAGTTTAACCCAGTCACAATTCTGATAACATCTTTGGTAATCTTGAATGGTTTTAATAGCCAAATTAATTCATCATGCATCCGACTCAAAACATATCGGACCCATTCATCTTCATCAAATGTTGGAAACCCCATAATCTGAATAAAGTGTTTATCATGCAGTGCCTTATACTTGGGTTTAAGATCGTGATTTTCATCCCTGAGATGACTCAACTCTCAAACAAGTCTACATACCTTGAATCACCAAATTCATCTAGGTTTACATGAATATAAACCCTAATATCTTCAACATGTAGCACACCATACAGAACACTTGAGAAAGCACCTAATGGGTCGACTTCTATTAATTTGTGAAGATGCTTCTTAAATTTGGGTCAAGGCCTTTTAGTAATGTTAACAACATGAGGGGAAGCCATCTCAACAGATTTTAGATTCAAACCTTTATAGAGAAGTACCTTTTTCTTCTGTGGGTTTAGGATTGATTAATTTCTAGTTGAATTCGCTCTTCGTTCTTCAATCTCTGGATTTGCAGCTCAGAAGCTCTTCTATTTGTTTCCTTCTAAATGTAAAGTGGTTCAAATGCATGATTAAGTGACCTTTTATCCTTTGCAAAACCTAATTTCACATTGTAATAAATGCACAACCCTAACTTCATTTGGTTACTCTATTTCTTGAACTGTTCTTCATGAATCACTCCACAAATTTCCATATTAACGTCTCTTCTTCTAGAAATCCTTCCAAAAGTTTTGAAATAATTCAAAATAGCTTCGAGCTCATTGTGCCATATCTAGGCACCCACTTACTGACTAGGGGAATTTGATGTTCAATGCAGCTCCCCCTGAGCCAGAACTCTTGATTTAATTCTCGGAGGAATTATCAACACCGGATTCCGGTGCGGACCCATCTCTATTGTTCATTGTACCTTTCTTCACCCAAATATTGTTCATTTCACTCTATATCTCATTCACATCAATTTTTCTTTTGCCTTTGTCTTGTCTTTGCTCATCCAATTTTCTGTTTACCGGACCTCTTCTTCCATTGTTCCTAATTCTACAGAATTTTGTAATATGACCATATTTATTGCAATTAAAGCACACAACATTTCCTTGCTTATAAACTTGATTTCCTCTTGATCTGCACTGATTAGCCTTGTGTCCAAACCCATTGCAAGAAAAATAGTAACCATTGAAAGAATTGCCAATTCCTCTATTGTTAGAATTATTCATTATCATACTTCTGCATTCATTTGATCTATGACCATACCTCTTAGACTTGAGGCATTGACCGGAGAAGGATGGACCATTTTAATTTACTCTGCTTCTACACTGAGTAGCTCTATGACCAAATTTATTACAATTAAAACAATTTCCATTGAATGATGGATATCTTTGAGCATTAGGCTATCTTACCAGAGGTTTTCTAGTTCTATTTCTCCCATTACTTGGTTGAGAATTTCTCTGTCTAAATCCAGAGATTTCACCATGCTTGTCATTATCCTTTTTCTATCCTTCAATTAGTGCTTCAAGTTTAGCTGAACTTATCTTGAACTTCTCCTTATATTCATTTGCAACTTCTAGGTCATGTCTGAGAGTGATAATTTGTCTCTCAAGTTCTCTCATTTTCTCTTCTTTCTTGTAGATTAGATTCTAGGAGACCAGCTATTCCATCCAATCTGCAGCATTCTTCAGTTCTCTCTTTCAGATTTTGATTCATCTCTTCTTCAGTTTTCTTTCTCTCTTCAATTTCCTTGGTTAGTCTCATCACCCCAGATTCCATCTCATGTTTTAGGACAACAACTTCTTTAGCTAACTTTTCACATTCCTTTGTCTTCTCTTTCAGGGCCTTGTCTTCATAATGATTTCCCAGTTGAGGAGCTTTCTCCTTCCATTTTTCATTGGATTTTCTCAATTTTCTTTTAAAAATCTCAATGAAGTCTTTAGCCTTTTTGAGGTTTTCTTGCAGCTCTTAGACTTTTGCTCTAGACTACTCAAGATCTTCTAGGGCGAGATTAAGTTTCCCTTGAAGGTTATATTCATCCATTTTACTACCTTCCCAGATCTTCCTTAAGCTATTAAATGTTTTCAAAGGAACCTTGCTCTGATACCAATTGTTGGAATTGGTCCAGACAACTAAGAGGGGGGGTGAATCAGTTGTCACACAATTCAACCATTTCTGCTTTTAATCTTCTTTTACAACTTATAATCAAATTAATAATATAAACATCTCAGCATCAATCAACAACACATGAGCAGAAACATATATAACACACTTGACACCAAGATTTTTGACGTGGAAACTTGGTTAAGGGAAAAACCGCAGTGGGGGTTAACCCACAAAGATTATACTCTGCTAAAAGTATTACAAAGGGGAATGCACATGCATTTGGGCTCACTGCCCAGAGCTTACTGCTCAAAAGAAGGCTTATAGCCTACAGAAGGCTCATTGCCTATAGAAAGAAGGTTACAATGAAATTGAACTGATAATTAGCATCTATCAATGCAAGGATTTAGTTTCGTTTAAGCACAAAATACTGACTTGATACACTTCATCTTCACTCTACCCTGTTTACTGTTCTACTAACATCTGAGTCTTGGATCTCTACTTTTTTTGTACTTATTCCATATTCGCATCACACACACACTGAAATCATTCAAATCCATCAGCTGTATATATCCACATCCTGATCTTCAACCACTTTTCAGTCTTCTTCAAGAACGCTTAGAACTTTATTGAAAATTTTGCTTTGTTAGCTAAATTCATGTACACTTGTAACATGGACCAAAACTTGCACTCACAAATCATTAATCAGGTCAACTACTATAACTGATCATCACAACTTGTCCAACCAACAACTTCCATACATTCGGAACCAAGATCAATTACAAGGTCAACCTGTTCTTCTTCTGTCTACTCTGGCAAACCGTTAACCCGATACTCAGATGCTAATAACTAGTGAATCTTTCATCACCAGAGGCCAAAACTCTGGATTTAGATTATCCTGACAATACTTATGACTCCCTCAGATCCACAACAAACTATGATCTACCATCGGAGAGATCCGGACCAAGATACCGGACCCTGTCACACACTCTGTTCTTGACTTCCCAGACTTAGACAAATCTTCAATCTGATTTTCGGTATGGGGAAATTATGCAATGCGGATGTGTAGTAGAGACTTAGTTGCCATCAATGACAACACTTATCATGCCTAGCAGTGTCTCTTGCCAACAAACATGCCATACAAATCTCAAAGCATAGGAGGTACTCATTGCCACTAGTCTTTAGACTATGCTTGGGAAGAAACACACCATACAAAACTTGAGTGTAGGAGGGACTCATCGCCACAGTCTTTAGACTACAACACGGGGGAAAACAAACAAAAGACATGGAGAATACATGAAAAATAAGGCGATGGAAGAAACATATTGCTAGGTTCACTACCATCTCAGGCACATTATAGGAACACATCGATGATTGGGCTTCACCAGAACAATCACTGAAGACACGCTTAAGGGTTAGGATAGTCTCAGATCCGCTCCCCACTTGCTCAGAGGACTTTTCAAAAATGACAGGATTGTGCAATCTCCCTGAGAAATACCCCATCCCTGCCTTCAATAGAAGGGCTTAAAATCAAAGGATATGCATGATATATCACATTCTTAGAGGGCTTAATGATTACGATATAGAAATAAAGATGTGCACTCGCGCGAAGATACAACATCCTATCTCTGCAGAGGGCTTACAAACACGCTTTGTTAGTATCAAAATCATCAAACAAATTACCTTTATATGCCTCCACCTTAAGGTGGTTGATATTATGTATCGCTATCAAGCACGTTAAGATAGGAAGAAAATACACAAGGGAACAAGAGCTCTCATAAAGCCCATGCCCCCAGAGGCATGACATGTACTTTACGATCGCCAAATGTTCCCACAAACACATTCCTGTAAGAAAAGAGGTTAGAATTATTTATATAAGATAATATCCACATCACATGATCAAAAGCAATGCATGCAAAATAATCACATCAAAAAGCCAAGGTTACACTACAGATTCAGAAACTGAGTATAACCGTGGGTCTATACTGCAAGATCTTGGAATCGAATGTAAATGAGGCAAGATTCAAAAATAAACAAAGTGCATGGAGAAACTATATTGTTATAGTTTGTTAGTGTGATAAGACATCAAAATATCACACAAAGTGATTTTACTAGCCAAGCATCGGATACTATATATATCAACCCCATTGTCATGTATGGACTAGGTCCATTTTTGCTTACTCACTGAAGGGACACTTGGTCCTTATTAGTCTTATTTGTTTTTCATCATCCGTCAGCTAGATAGAACCACTAGAGGAAGGTAAACAATAAATCAATAGAGGAGAACAAGTGCCTTAGGGACAATCACATAGGAGGGTGCCCCCAAGTCACCAACCACAACGCTATGTCCTTAAGACACAGCACACAACAATGAAAATAGAGAAGAATCAATATAGAAGAATGATGATACCAATAGAAGAAGGTCACAATAGAGGTGGTCTCCCGGTATCCTTGACCTTACAAGAGAATCAAGGGTCATCCTAGGAGGCCTAAACAACACATGACACATCACGAGGGAAATACAACATGAGAGGGGAGGTCACATAAACGAGCAAATAATTCTATGACATAGGTGACCACCAAGGTTAGAAATACTTACCTGTATGGACAACCTAATTAAAGGTTGTCAATGAGCAAATCATCATCTTCCCACTCTCAAATTTTAGAGGAAAGTGGGAAATAATGTACCATATCCCAACTTTTATTCTTGTCTTCAAGTTGTCCATTCTTAAGGTCTTCTTGGTTTGATTCAACGTTAGGTGAGATGTTTTCTTGTTGAGATGTCTTTCATTGGGCAAACACCTGTATTCTCTTCCTCCTTTCTCTTGCTTGTCTATTTCTTCTTCTCTTACTGTTTGTCTCTTTTGAAGTAATGTCTTATTCTTCCATAGATTTTTGTGTTTTAGAGGAGGAAGCACCATGGTCAAATCTCATTTGTCTCGGTGGAATATTTTTCTCTCGACGACTACCGCCCGATCCTTGTAAGGATGCAGGGGGAGGAACCTCGACATAGGGTCCTTTTCCTTTTGGTCTAGGATGCTCTTCAAATGTGGGTTGTTCGTCTCTTATTGTTTCTTGAATAGAAGGACCGACCACTCAATGTAATAACTGTGTTTTGTAGTTTCTATAACTCAAGAAGTTAAAATCTGTCCATGGCTTTAGTTCTAGTTCAGATCATTCCTAAAAGTAATCAAGGCTAAAGTGTTGTCTTGTAACCAAAGGTTTGTATTTATTGTGAGTTATAGTATGCATTTGTCCATTCAAAGGAAATTTTACACAATTATGAATTGTTAAAGGGATAGCTTTCATATCCTTTAACCATGGGTGTCCTAATTTTATGCAAAAAAGGTTAGATACGGGGAAAACATCAAATAATTGTTCTATGGATTTTTCAAATACAGTAACCAATAAAGATATCTTCCTAGAAGTGTTTATAAAGGTTCCCTTATGTTTCTTAATCATCATGTCCGAAGGGTCATAGAAGTTTTGTATCAAACCATGTGAATAAAGGAATTCTTTCATTACCGCATTGATCATGAAATTAGGATCAATAAGGGTTCCATCAACAGGATTTCCTATTATCTTCACAATGATATAAAGAGGTCCTTTGGTGTCTCCAATTGTTCTATCATGAGGTGTAAAGACAATTTCAGGTTCAAGGACCTTTCTTTTCATGTAAGGCCTAAAAGGGAACCTAGTGTTATTGTTGCGATTAGAAGCTAGGTGTATATATTTTCATATCAATGTAAAATCAGATTTTAAAATCTTTTCAAAAGTTATGCAAGAAACAAGTGCAAAACTATATGTGAAAATGACCTAAAATGCTTGATTTTTTCAACTTTTTTCAATGCAAATGAGTGGAAGAAGAGGTGTTGTAAGGAAATTGATGAGGGGAAGAAAATAATATGTCTAATATAAGTCCAATAAACCAATAATATCCTTCACAAAACACCTTTAGTGCAGATCTATAATGATGACAACTCAAAACCTAGTGAAAATACACCTAAAATGTGTAATTTTTCACCAATTTTCAATTTAAATGCCTAATACAAAGGGTGTTGTGAGGAATTTGAGGAGGGGAAGAAGATTATAACCCTGATAATAGCCAATTAGTGCAGAAAAATCCTTCACAACATGCCTATGATGCAATTCTAGAGAGACGATAAGGCCAAATCTAGTGAAAATGCATGGTTTTCAAACCCTAGACATGAAATTTTGCAAGAAAGACACTATGATGAAACACTAAAGTTATAAAAAAGTCCTAAATGAGTGTTTAAAATAGTAGTAAAATCTAAAACAATATTTAAACCACAAACCCTATCTAATGCATAAACTAGGTTATATGAAAAATGCACAATTTCAAGCAATTTTTAACAATTTAATCCTGAAAATGTAATGTAAATGAATAATGAATGATGAATTTATGTAATTTAAATCAGATATGATGATAATAAAAAAAATTAAATGAAATTAAATGCAAACTAATTCAAATTATTTGAAAATGCAAGCTAAAATGCTAATTTTTTCAAAATTTTCCAATTTTTCAATTTTTTTTTGTAATTTTTCAAATGCAATAAGATAAAAATGAAATGAATGCAAGTATGAATTACAACACTCATCAAGGTGCAAAAATCCTTAAAAACATGAGTTCACCAAAATGTTTAGGATGAAAAGGAGGGGTTTGGTAATTTGAAGGGTTTATGTGGAATCCTCCTTTCACACCAACATTCAAGAACATTCAACTGAGTAGAGAACTCTACTACAAATCTCCTATCACTTGGAACAAAGGGGAAGATTGGAATTGTGTGAATTTTTTGTTTGATTAAGTCCGATTATGCTCAAAAACCTAATTTCATAAAATCCTAAACAAACAGACAAATCATAGAAAATGATCGCACACATTTTGAAGTTTGGTGTACAAAAAAGTCAGGGACTAATGAGCAGGTGAATTAGTCCAATGTACCTATTTTTGTTAGGATCTATGACGAATGTCTGCAACACAATTCTACTGTCACAGAGATTTCATTGCATCAGAATCCGAAGGACTAATGAGTGGGCACCCTAGTCCAAGCCCTAATTTTCTTCTTTGCTCTACACTTTTGACAGTCTGTAATGTCTCCCTATAACTCCACTTCTTCTTCTGAAACCTATAACCTACAACCACAGAAAAGTGGGTTGGGGGTTGTGATGTTTAGAGGATTTCCTCGATCAAGCCCTAGAGAGACATTCAGGTCTTTCGAACACCGTTGTCAGATAAAGAGTGCGTATCACTGTGAGTTAGAGGAAAAAACTAATTGATAAATGATTGAAAACACAAATGAATGTCACCTTGATGGTGTAGCTCGCATGAACATGAAGATCCTTCACATCATGAGAAGATGAAGTCAAATCTACATAACAAAAACAATAACAAAACAATACTGCTCTGCAACAATGAATACTTTGAAATCTCTCAAATCATAAGCACGCCAAAAGTTTAGAATCATCTTCTAGTTTACAAATAAATGCCTATATGCAACTAAACAACTCGCCAAGAAATTCATAACTCAAACTTGAGGTGTCGGCATAGGACGTAATAATGGTCATATAACTGACACATGAAATTAGGTCTTGACCCAAAATAGAGCAGGACTAGGACACAGGCGCCCAAGTCCTCCCCCTATTTCAGGCAGGATTCATCATGTTGTCTTATCCTAGGGGTTTCTTCACCAAAAGTCATCAATAACATGTAAGATGATCTAAATGCATTCTAAAGGACCCAAGAGCTAAACATAGGAGGGAAAATGCCCTAGGGAGACATTTTCCAACGTAACAGGTCCATCACATTAGAGAGAAAAATTGAGACCACCTCTAAATACTATCACACCATTGGACATTCTATTAATAGGAACTCTAGACCAACTACAACACATATAGCATTCTCCATAGTTGTAAGGAAGCTAAGGTGGAAAAACAAATTCCTACACTAATCTTGAGAGGAGGATTATACAAAACTTTTCAAATCTTTATAACAGTTATAGAAATTATACATAAATAAACATAAATAGTATTCATACCACAAAATAGTGATTTACGTGGGGAAAACCCTTTCAGGATAAAAACTCCACACTCCAAAAGCAACCTAATATATTATTCAGAAATCTTAACAAGATTACAATATACTTGTAGAGAAAATTTTCATAGGATCATCACCAACTAGAGATCTAGAGGCAACTTAACAACATCTCTAAGACTCTCACACACAACCTCCATCTTAAGCACCTAATATATAGGAGATACAATACATGAAACTGTCAAATAGTAATTAGAAAACCATGAGATAAAATCACCCAAAAGTGGCACCCAAATCCTTATGTTTTCATTTTCTCCAATCAAAGATACTTTATGATGTGTCATAACATGCATCATAAGGTGGTCAACATATGTAACTCCCCCTTACATCTCTTTTCTATGTCCAACACATTTTTACATTTTTAATATGGGAGACCCAACTTTCGGAGGCCATAACTTTTGAAATGGGAGGCTAATTGGACCTATTTTTTAAATTGTAGAGTTTTAAGAGATCTATACATCAAGCACTCTTGCAAGCCATGCCAAACAACTTGGAATATTCATTTTTAGGGGTTGGTCATTCTTATTTCCAGATGCCTGAAAGTGTTAAAGTTCGCTCTATGGTTTCAAATATTGCAAGTCTAGTTCTTCAAGAAGGTTATGAGTTTGTGATACATGTGAAGATTGAAATATTGTAAAGGGTATTAGTATCTGGATGTCTCCATGATTATATGTATGTTTTCATGGAAGGCTCCTAGTTGTAGCTAGGTTTTCCATTTGCCACATTGCTGGTATGAATGTAATATTGGATTTGATGATTGTAACAACATTTTAATACATTACAAGCCTTGTAATAATCATTTCTATATTACATATGGAATTAAGTAGTATGATGATGCATTATTAAGCATTTTTAGTTACTTGATACTTCATAGTTGAGGAATTTATGCACTTGGGTCTACCCTCATGTTTTTCTTCATTATATTCCTTTGATAAACTAAGACTCTATTACCCATTGTATAGGCTGCACTAATCTTGGAAGTAGTGATCAATCACATTCCTTAAAATGAACAAAATCTTTCACCAATAGTTTAGGGTTAGGTTAATAATTTGTATGCACTCTCATGATTTAGTATTGTAAACAGGGAAACAACTTTAACAAATGATTTCAAATGTTCATCCTAGTGAATCATATGTGTATACCCGCATCTTTCTTTCATGTAATGATGCCTTCATCAACTTAAATAGGTTTTTATTATAGTAGGTTAGTCTTTGGTCTAGTTACAGCCTTTGGGATTAAGGATGCAATGGATACTACTACAACAATGTCATTCAGTGTATTTTCTATTGCAACCAATTCCTATTAAGGAATACCTCTAGGAACACCCTCCCAAGTTCAGCTGAGCTCAAAATGAAGGGGAGATTATCCACTCCTAGAAATTGACCTTTAACCACTCATAGTTTGTTGACGAGTTGATCAGTTTCCCTTTAAAATGAAAATTACATGGCTTGAAGAAAATTAATCACTCTAGGAGTGTGATCAAGGATTTCAAGACCCCACAGGCTTCACGCAAGAGGGAAGACGTAGGGGTTTTAGCTTGTATAATGAACTTATCAAACTAGCCCATAATACTTGTTTTTGGGTTAGGCTTTGGCTTGTGGGTATGATCAGGATTAATCAGGTTTTGATTTAGATGATGTGAGGATGTTCTAGATGATGGATTGGATGTTGATTTGATTTCTTTTTGGGGGATTTGGAAGATGTGATTTGTAGATAATTTCAAATTTGAGGTGTCTGGATTGGGAATTTGGATTAGTTGAGTTGGAGATGACTTGAATTATGATTTTGGATGATTTTGGAGGATGTTAGATTTTGAAGGCTTGGACCTTAAGATTTGCTTAGATATTGAAAGGTTCTAGAGTTTGGATTTGAAGTAAGATTACCTTGGATGCATGGATTTATATGAGGTCTAAGACCCAAATGGATTGATGGGGATGAGTTTGGATTCAAGATTTGGGATGGTCAATTTTTGAGTGAGTTAATTGGATTAAGATAAGACATAGGACCTTTGAATTGATTAGATTTTAGATGGGTGGTCAGTTTAATGTGGATGAATTGATGATGGTTTTGGTTAGGTTTTGGATTGTGAGAGAGTTTCACTAGGATTACCTAGTGTTTTGGATTTTAGATTACTTGATTTGACTTGGATTACTTGGTGTTTTGGGTTTGAGATGATTTGGATGAGATTGATGTTGAATCGATTCATGATTTGGATTTGATGATTGATGGGTTGGATTTGATAATTTAATGTTTGAGCTGTAACACAAGGTCTAGGACCTCAATTAATTTGATGATTGAATTTGTATTTACGGTGATGGTTGGATTTTGTATTTTGAGATTATTTGGTGATGTGGAATTATTTGATGATTGCTAGATGAAGGTTTTGTTTAGATTTTTGATTTGGGATTTTTTAAGGTTTGGATTAGGCTTACCTTGATGGGGAGTTGATTTTAATTGAGTGGCATTTGTTTGGATTAAGGATTTGATTAGATTTGATATTGGTTGATTGGATGAGTATTGAATGGGATTTGATTAAGACTTAGATGAGATATAACTAGATTTGATTTGCATTGGATTTACTTTGATGGGGTTGTGAGTTTGATTTGGATTAAGGATTTGATTGGATGGATTTTATTAGGAGAAATTTCAAGACCTTGGATTGATGGTTGGTTTTGGAGTTGGATTAGGCACAATATATTGTGTGATAATTTTGGTTTTTGAAGATTTGATTTTGAGTTGGAATGATTTGATTTGGGATGGGATTTGATTATGATGGAGTTAATTTGGATTAGATTTGGATGTCATTTGATTTTGGGATGATTTGATTGGGGTTAGAGTGGATTAGGAATGATTGGGTTTTGATTTGATTTTGGATTATGGATGAGCTATGGACTTTGGATGATTTGATTAGGGTTTGGAGTGTGGGGATTTATTCATAATATTTTGGATCTTGGATGGATGGATATCATGTGGAGTGACGGTGTTTGATTTCATTAAAGATTTATATTTTGAGGGATTTCAGCCTATGGGATTTGAGGATTTGTGGTTTTGCAGGAGTTGTTAATTTTTTGGTATTTTTGATGATTTGTAAATGTTTTAGATTTTAAGGGTGATTCATGGGTTTCACATAAGTAGAAGAAATGCCAAACACACTAACAAGCCTAATTTAATTAGCCAAGAGTATATACACTTGTAAGACCACCATTAATGTCATATCTAAGTATATAGAGTAGGTCCCATGAGGAGGCACTAACTATTTTTTATCCTTAAGATCACACAAAGGTGAGAGAGGAGAACATAGGAGAACATACATGGCCTATTATAACATTTATAGTGGCATGTAGTGAGTAACTTCTTGGCATTAACCAATAACTAGTGCGTTACAAGCATATATGACTGAAAGGTCCTATCTAGGCTATACAAGGTATACTAGTGGATATCCTTAATATACCTTATGGTATGGGAGGCCAAAGTCTATGAACAAGAGTGATATATACAAGCATGTGGTTGGGGTCAAATCCATTCCAACTTCACCTTGTTCCCTTAAGTGGACAAGAAGGTTGTGCCGAACATGATAGCCCTCCTTTGAGGCAAGTCTTTTGATTCTCACCCCCTTTATATACCCTATCAGAACACATGGTTTGGGTCATCCCCCTTGGTGATGAAATCCAAAGGTAGGCCTACTAAAAGGGAAATAATAGTAGGAGTTTTTTATCTCCAATATCACCTTTTAGTCTAAAGAGAGAGCATACACATCTATATTCTTTGGGATAACACAAAAGGTGAATGACAAGGGTGTTTTGATCCCTAAAATCACCTTTCGGTGTGATGGGAGAGCATACACACACAAGCAAACACACAAGAAAACACACATGCAAAACGTGCAACTACAACTAGTGGGAAAATAAGTCTTTGACAGGTGTGTTGCATCCATAAACAAGTTAGTAGTTTGATCAAAATGTCTTGAACATGCGAAAAAGTGTTGCAATCAGAACATTAGTAGCAAAATCCATAAGAAAAATATGCAAAGATGTGTTTCAAAGAAATGTATTGAGTGTTTAGGATAAAAATGACAAAAAATGACTTATCCTAAGGTGAAGGCAATGGAGTTAGCTTTTTGTCACCTATAAAAATGTGAAAAATTGACTCCTTAGGAAAAAAATTATTCAAGTTTGAATAACAAGGCCTATTGGAGCAAAAAGTGGGCTAGGGAGGGGGATAGGCTATCCACAAGGTAGAAAAAACAAGAGGTTAGGGTATATGGACAAGGGAACATGACTGAGCATAGGTGGGGGTAGGCTGAGGGACAAGAAGCAAAAGGAAGGATGGTGTTCGTAGGTGGTGGCATGTGGTACAGGTAGTGGCACATACCACAAAGTAGGGTTTTGTAGGGTGGTGCATGGGGTAGGAGTGATGAAAGTACTGTGGAGAGTGATAGAGGCCATGTGAAGGAGGGATAGGGAAGGGAGTGGTAGAGAAGTAGTGGTGGAGGGGAAGGAGAGTGTAGAAGGGAGTAAGGACATGAGGATGATAGATTTGGCAGGGGTGTTGGTGAAGCAGAGGTGTCAGGATGGGGGGCCAGGAATGTGATGGTGCATCTACCTCATGAATAGAGTGTTTACGTGCGATGGGATAGGTTGGGTTAGGGGGTGGAGGTGTAGGGTAAGGTCTATGTGAGATACATCTAGGGTAGAGAATGTGTCCACACCTAGGATAGGGACTAGATCCTAGGCTGGGGTTAGGGAAAGTCAAGGTTAGGTTAGTGTCAAGGGGATTGTTATTTATTATTATTTTGTTTTAAATTTTTAATGGTAAAAAGAATGTGAGAATGGGTGAAGGTTTTGGGCACGTAGGCTAAAAGCCCATGATACCTTTAGGTTTGAAAGTCTAAATTTTTTTGTTGTAAATTTATCTTTTTCAATTTAATAGGTTTAAATTAAAACTAAGACTAAGTTATTATAGTAAACCTTAAACTATTAAAAAGAAAATATAGCTCTTTGAAATAAAAATTAACAATATAAAACTAACTAAAATAAAATCTAAACTAAATAAAATAAAAATTAACAACTAATAAAAATTAACTATTTAAAATAAAAAATTAAACTATAGAAAACTACTAAACTAAAATATTTTAAAAAATGATGAAATAAACTATAGTAATAAAATAAGTAACTAATCTAAAAAAATTACTTCTTTTTAAGGAAAGGAAATTCTAGTAAAATAAAACTAACACTAACCTATACTATTTCAATCAGACATGCCAAAATGAAAAAGATGTAAAAATCTAAACTAAGTGTGCAAGTGCAAACTAGTGCTAACCCTATACCTTAGATTGAAGCATAAATGATGGATAAATAAAACAATACAACTTAGAAAAACATTATAACTTCCATGACGAGATTGATGTGCTCCTTGACTTGTTGATTGAGAGGATGAATGTGGTTGCTCTTCAAACCTGCAAAATGGCTTTGATCTTCACTTGATTGATTGGAATGTGCTTGAAAGAGGGTTGATTTACATATTTTAAGGGTATAGGATCAATGGATGAGATTGATTCTTGAGATCAATGGCTAGGATTGAATGAGAGACAAGGATGAGTGAGAGGCCTCCAAGTGTTTCCTTGTGATTGATGCACATGCATGAGACATAGATTGAGGAGATATGGAGGGTAGATATTTTCTAGGAAAAGATGGAGGGTGAGGATTAAAAGGTACTTTTTGGAACCTTTTGCAAGATCTCACACACGTATGAGAAGAATTATAGGGATGTGTGGTTGTGACAAGTGATTGGTCTCACACATGTGTGAGTATCACATGTGTGGGGATGGAGGGTGGAGATTACATTGATTAAGTGAATGGTTAGGATTAGAAGCTGGTTTGAGTTTGGATTTGTTAAAATACACTAGACAACTGAGAGGGGGGGTGAATTAGTTATCACAAAAACTTAGCTTCACATTTAGATCAAACAGTCAACAAATTAATTATTCATATTTAGATTCAAACATGAAAGCATGTAACCATCACAATCACACATTCAACACAGTAGACACCAGAGTTTTACGTGGAAAACCCTAAAAAGGGAAAAACCATGGTGGGTGTTAGCCCACAGAAATATATATGTTATAGCAATACGAAAAAATAGAGGCTCACTGCCTACAGGGCTCACTACCGAAGGGTGGCTCACTACCGAAGGGTGAACTGATTGAATACCATCTACTCCATGCCAGGGTTTAGTTCCATTGAAGCACAAAATGACTCCTCTACTCTGCTCTTTACACTTTTGCACTTTTCTTCGCATATTTGCAACACACACACATTTTTTGTAACTTAATTACACACTTTTATAGAACTCATCAACCTTGGAATGTACATCAAGGTCGGCATTACATTCAACAACTGTTGGATCAATCTCCAAGGTTGGCATTACAAACATTCATAAAATAGGTTTGGACCTAATACAAATTTAGCTAAGGAAATTATGTAAGAATGTATGCGGATCATGCCACACCTTAGTTGGGACTTAAAAATAATCTTCCACACCACGAAACACTTCTACAATATTTGATGGATCTCTGCAAATGATGAAATCAGCCAGGTTGACCAAAACTGATGATAAAACTGGGTCTGCAAGAACATTCTTCATTCACGATCCAATTTTCCCTTTGCGGACCAATCCAAAGGTAGGAATATGATCAAGAGACATCCACAAGCACATTATAATCACCAGGAAAAACTGCACAATCTCTAATTACTCTGTCAATAAGATTCTTCAAACCAGAGCATAGGAACAACACTAATAGCCACTATCATAGGTAAAAGATAGCTTGTGGACCACCAAATCACAAACCATTATAGTTGAAGGCACTTAACATCATCACAGACTTGATTCCAGAACCGCAGACCAAAATACTTCAATGTGGAGGAATGCGGAGCAAAATACTTTCTCTCTATCACAACTAAATACACAAAAAAATAGGTCTTACTTTGGTGAACACAACTCACTCAAATCTTCATTCCAGAGGATCAACCTTGGAATATAACATCTTCAAACAGGCTTCTAAATAACTTCGAATCTATAGGCAAGGATATTTATTCTACAAGAAATACGGACCATTCTTTTGGACTGTTCTTCAGCATGTAATACACTATTTCTTCTGCAATTCACTATTTTTATTGGATGAACTAATTTTCTCAATATCCTCGGCATCTACAAGTAAGTAACAAAACAAGGGCATAGTTGACACCAATGACAAAATATATATGTTGACATCAATGACAACACCGATTAGGCACATACTTGCAATGATCTCCCCTTTTGTCATTGATGGAAACATATGATGTGAAAAACTAAAGAGACCATCAAGACAATATTCTCTCCCTTTCTCTTTACACATCTACACTCTTTCTCCCCCTGAGTTTTTCACATGATTTCTCTCCCCCTTTGACATCAATGGCAAAGGGCACATACTTGCATGATGTTGTTGATTTACTTTATCAGAAACATCTAGCTACTCCCCCTAAGAGGTAGCCTTCAGAACATCAATCCAGATCAAGGAATGACACTTTGAGATCCACTGGATTGATGCATTCCTATGAATCTTAGTTCAGGGAAGGAGGGGTAATGATCCCCAACTTTTCTCTGAGATACTCAAAGGTATCCTTAGGTAGAGGCTTAGTGAAGATGTCTAGAATTTGATCCTTTGTGGACACATATTCCAACTTTACTTCATTCTCTGTTACCTTGACTCTCAAAAATGATACCTTATTGATATGTGCTTTGTTCTTGAATGCATCACTAGATTTTTTGAAATGTTTATGGCAATTGTATTGTCACAAAAGATTGCAATTGGATCTTCATATACAACTCTTATATCCTTCAATGTCTGCTTCATCCATAGCACTTGAGTGCAACAACATGATGCTGCAATATACTCTGCTTTTGCAGTTGACAAAGAGATTGAATCTTGTTTCTTGCTTAGCCATGAAACTAGTCTATTACCCAAGAAGAAAGCACCTCCATTTGTGCTCTTTTTGTCATCAACATCTCCGACCCAATCTGCATCTATATAAGTACTCAGAGTGAAGTCATTGTCCTTTGGATACCATAAACCATGATCCAGAGTACCTTTTAAATACCTCAAGATTATCTTGACTACCATCACATATGATTCTCTTGGATCAGCTTGAAACCTTGCAACAAGACAGACTACATGCATAATATCAAGTCTGGTTTGAGTTAGATAAAGCAATCCTCCAATCATGGATCTATATTTTTTCTGATCAGCCTTAGGTGATTCATCAGTTTTGCTCAACTTGCAACCAGTCACCATGGGAGTACACACCGATTTAGAGTCTTCCATCCCAAACTTTTTCAATAACTCTTTCACATACTTAGACTGAGATATGAAGATTCCTTTATCTAATTGATTTATTTGCAAACATAGAAAGATATTCATTTCACCAAACATGGAAATGTCAAACTCTTTTTGCATTTCACCAGCAAATTTCATACACATACCTTTATTGCTTCCAAAAATGATATCATCAACAAAGACTTCAACAATCAATATTTGATCTTCATTAATCTTGAAATAAAGATTACTACTAGCAGTACCTTTATTAAACCCTAACTACAGTAAGTACTTATCTAACCTTGCATACCATGCTCTAGGGACTTGCTTGAGTTCATACAAGGATTTCTTCAATATGCACACAACATCTTCTTGGTCTGATAACTTAAATCCTTCTGGCTGCTCAATGTAGAATTCCTCTTCCAAATCACCATTCAGGAATGCAAACTTTACATCCATCTGATACACTTTAAAATCTTTGTGAGCTGCAAATGCTAGAAATAATCTGATTGCTTCAATTCAGGCTACTGGAGAAAAGTTTCTTTAAAATCTATTCCTTCAATCTAAGCATATCCCTTGCATACAATCCTTGCTTTATTCCTTACAACTTCTCCATTCTCATTCAGCTTATTCCAAAACCCATTTGATTCTAATAACATTTTTGTCAGCAGGTCTAGGAACTAATTCCCAAGTATCATTCTTTTCTATCTGCTTTAGCTCTTCCTCCATGGCTTTTACCCAACTTTCATCATTACATGCTTCAATCATTATCTTTAGTTCAACTTTTGAGAGCAAACAATAATTCACTTGCTCTTCTACATCTCTTCTCCTTGTCAGTACACCTTTGTTTTTATCACCTATAATCTGAACTTCAGAATGATTGATCCTTACATAACTGGGAGTCTTGACAACACTTTCCAGAGTTTCTTCTTCATCATGATTGTCTTCTTGCTTATCTTTCTCTTCATTTACTATGGTTACTGGTTCATCTAGTTCATAACAGCTTAGATCTGATATTCTTTCCTTGCCTTCATCTACCTTCACATTTGCAATCTCAACAATCTTTTTGAGCCTTTTGTTGTAGCACCGGTAGGCCTTACTCTTGGTAGAGTATCCAAGGAAGATTCCTTCATCACACCTTGCATCAAACTTTCCTAGATCTTCATCTCTCCTGATATAACATTTGCTTCCGAAGACTTTGAAATATTTTTACTATGGGAATCTTTCCATACCATAGTTCATAAGGAGTTTGAGTACCATTACCTTTCGCTTGAACTCTATTTTGGATGTAAACAACAATATGAATAGCCTCTTTCCAAAACACTTTAGGCAGGTCTGCTTCCTTCATCATTGTCCTAGTAGCCTCTTGAACTATCCTATTTTTCCTTTCCACAACTCCATTCTACTGAGGAGTCCTAGGTGCAGATAGTTGTCTCTTTATCCCATGCTCTTCACAAAAAATATTGAATTCATTTGATGTGAATTCACCTCCTTTATCAGACCTCAAGCATTTGATCTTCAACTCTATTTCCTTTTCAACCATTGCTTTGAAAGATTTGAACTTCCCTAGGGCTTCTAATTTATCTCTTAGAAAAGTAATCCAAGTCATTTTAGAGTAATCATTAATAAGCAACATGAAGTACCTATCACCTTGAAGACTTCTCACCCTTGTAGGACCATAAAGATCTGTATGCACTAGATCCAACAAACTGACAGAAAATTGTTCTTTGCTTTTGAAGCTTGTCCTTGTCTGCTTTCCCAATTGACATTCCTTACAAAATGCATTGGAGGGTTTCACAATTTTTGGTAAATCTCTCACAGTTTGACCTAAACTTATCTTTACTAGATTATCAAAGTTTATATGACACATCCTTCTATGCCATAGCCAACTTTCATCTACCTAGGAAAGTAAACAGTAATCATTAGTTCCTCTTAATTGATAGATGTTATATTTTATCTTCTTACTGGTAGCAATCACAGTTTCGAAGCTTTCCATGATCTTGCACCCATTGTCTTTGAATCTCAGATCATAACATTTGTCACACATCTGACCAACACTCAAAAGATTATGCTTCAAACCCTTCACATAAAGAACATTGTCAGTATTATGTTTTCCATCAAATGAAATAGATCCTTTTCCAAAAATCTTACCAGCTGCATTATCTCCAAACCTAACCAGTCGCCCATCATACTTTTCCAAACTTACAAAGTTACTTTTGTCACCTATCATGTGATGTGAGCATCCACTATCAATGATCCATTCATCTTTATCTTTCTCAACCTGAAAAGCACTTTCTTCTACTAGTTTTTCTTCCTTTACACAACTAGCAGAATTAGTAGACACATGATCTTCTTTGATAGCAATAAATAGACATTCATTTGCACTAGTACTAGCAACATCAGATTCATCATCAGTCACACCTTCATCATCAAAATCTCTAACATAATAACATTTCTTTGGAGTTCTAGGCCTGCTCTCATATACTTTCTTATTCCTCTCAATTCTTTCAGGGCATCTAGAAGCATAATGGCCTATTTTACCACAAGAGAAACATTTGAAAGGTAATTTACCTTTGAACTTACCAGAGCCTCTTTGTAGCCTATTAACAAAGTTAGTTTCAAGTTCTTCAAAGTCATCATCCACTTTGTACTTCTCAGCTCTGGAGATTTTTCTAAAGTACTAGCTTTAAAAGCTGATTCAACTTTAGGTAGGGCATCACCAAATTCTCTCATTTCAAAGGCTGTAAGCTTTCCAAGTAACTGATCTCTGTCAATAGTTTTCACTGTCATGAATTCTTCAATAGCAGCTACCTTGTGACTATATGACTTTGGTAGTGATCTGAGAATTTTCATCACAACTTCCGTATCAGTGATAGTTCCTCACATACCCTTTATTTTAGTGACAAGTTCATCAACCCTTTGCATAAAGGCTATTATATTTTCATCTTTATTCATCTTCAAACTCTCATATTTTACTTTCAGGCTCTATAGCTTGGCTTCTCTTACAGAATCATCTCCTTCATACAAATTTTTCAGCTTTACCCATATCTCATTTACAGATTCAAGGTCCACAACTTTTGTCAACACTAAGTCACTTAAGGAACTTAACAGAGCATCCTTTGCTTTGACATCCAACTCATATTCTTTGATTTCATCTTCAGTTGTCAAACCATTTTGAGGCATGGTATATTGTGTTTGTGCAGCCTTCCATACTTTATAACCAAGACAAAGGAGATGGCTTTTCATTCATACCTTCCAAAGAGCATAGTTTGTCCCATCAAATTGCAGAGCTTCCTTCTTATAAGACATCCTGGGTCTTCCTCAAGCTATTAGACTTTCTTCAGAGGAACTTGGCTCTGATACCAATTGTTAAAATACACCAAACAACTGAGAGGGGGGGTGAATCAGTTGTCACAAAAACTTAACTTCACATGCAGATCAAACAATCAACAAATTAATTATTCATATTCAGATTCAAACATGAAAGCATGTAACCATCACAATCACACATTCAACATAGTAGACACCATATTTTTATGTGGAAAACCCTAAAAAGGGAAAAACCACGGTGGGTATTAGCCCATAGAAATATGTATGTTATAGAAATACAAGAAATAGAGGCTCACTGCCTACAGGGCTCATGACCCAAATATGCTCACTGTAAAGAATGGCTCACTACTGAATGGTGGCTCACTGCTGAGATGGTGAACTGATTGAAGAGCATCTACTCCATGCCAGGGTTCAATTCCATTGAAGCACAAAATGACTCCTCTACTCTGCTCTTTACACTCTCGCACTTATATTTGCATATTCATAACACACACACATTTTTTGCAAATTCATTACACACTTTTATACAACTCATCAACATTGGAATGTATATCAAAGTTGGCATTACATTCATCAACCGTTGGATCAATCTCCAAGGTCAGAATTACAAACATTCATAAAATAGGTCTGGACCTAATACAAATTTATCTAAGGAAAAGATGTAAGAATGTATGCAGATCACACCACGCCTTAGCTGGGACTCAAAAACAATCTTCCACGCCACGAAATGCTTCTACAATATTTGATGCATCTCCACAAATGATGAAATCAGCCAGGTCGGCCAAAACTGATGATAGCACTAGGTCTGCAAGAACATTCTTCATTCACGATCCAATTTTCCCTTTGTGGACCAATCCAAAGGTAGGAACATGATCAGGAGACATCCACAAGCACATTATAAGCACCAGGAACAACCACACAATCTCTAATCACTCTGTCAATAAGATTCTTCAAACCGGAGCACAGGAACAACACTAACAACCACTATCATAGGTAAAAGATAGCTTGCAGACCACCAAATCACAAACCATTATAGTTGAAGGCACTTAACATCATCATAGACTTGATTCCAGAACCGTAGACCAAAATACTTCAATGTGGAGGAATGCGGAGCAAAATACTTTCTCCCTGTCACAACTGAATACACAAAAAAAGTAAGTTTTACTCTGGTGAACACAACTCACTCAAATCTTCATTTTGGAGGCTTAGCCTTGGAATATAATATCTTCAGATAGGATTCTAAATAACTTCCAATCCGCAAGCAAGGATATTTATTCTACAAGAAATGCGGACCATTCTTCTTGACTGTTCTTCAGCATGCAATACATTGTTTCTTCTGAAATTCATTATTTTTACCGGATGAGCTAATTTTCTCAATATCCTCAGCATCTGCAAGTAAGTAACAAAATAAGGGCACAATTGACACCAATGACAACATAGATATGTTGACATCAATGACAACATCGATTAGGCACATACTTGCAATAGGATTGAAGGTAGTTGGGGAATAAATGGCTAGGATTTCGTTGATTAGATTGATGGCTAGGAGTGAAGATTAGTTTAGACTTAGGATTGATTATGTGGATTTTAAAATTGTTATTAAATATTGATAGTTAGGAATGAAAAAATTTCATTAGAGAAAATAGATGATGTGGATTTTGGATAAAATGACATTAGCTCCTAGTGTTGGTTTACATATTTGCCAGCTAACTCTATATTCTCATACCCACATAAGTGACAAATGTAACAACAATTGAATTAGTTGCAATGATATTTTAGAACAATTCTCTGCTTATTTAACAAGGTGCAACTACCTTCTTATAATATCCAATGAATGAAAACTTAAATTGCTTTTAACCAGAAAGCAAAGAAAAGGTGGTGCTTTTAACTAGAAAGCAATAAAGGCAATATATCTTAATATCAACTAAATTCAAAGAAGCATAAAGACTTCAACAAAAATAACTTCAATGAAACAAAAAAGAATTAAATCATATATTACACATTCGCTACCATAAACCATTCAACGAAAGATAAATACTTCACAATATTGAGCAGGAATTAAAATATCCAACTACTTCAATACAAAAATATAACCAATCCACAACAATATATTCAATGTAGGAATAATATGAATTTAAAAACCATAACACAAAGTTTATGATCACCCAAGCTCCACTGTATTGATTTTTATTCCATATGTCAAAGAAAGGAACAAAATTGATCTATCACCAAAATAAAGTTTGCCAAAAGATCCCTACATCAATAGGATAACTAAATTTATAGCCATGTCACCCAATAATTGTCTTTAAAACATAACGGCTTCTTGAGGGTAGCCGATTTAAAAGAAGTAGATATAATTACAAATAATTAAAATAAAGAGTTCTCCAGAGCCAATATTTTTTTTTGCAACTATGAAATTACTAAAGCATGAGAAAAATAAATCAATTGATTATTGCCACGTCGTCCTCCTCAACAGTGTCCTTTTGTGTCGCTTCCTTTTCCTTCACTTGTTCGTCTTCATTACATGAGTTAGATTTCACTGCTTGAGTTGCCTGTGCCCTTAACTTTTAGTTATAAGCTCGGTGCTTGTTGATGATTGATGATAATGCCATGCCACTTGGACTTCTAGTCATGTCGACTCAAAGTTTCCTCTTACTTATTGTCCTGTCAGCATGAGTCACCCTTTTATGTATGTCATCCAGTCCATTTTTGAGTGTCCTGATGTAGGTGGATGTTCTTGCAAGTTTTCCAATCGATTCTCCTATGATTATAACATAATTCACCATTTCATCAGTCACCATTGTCTTGAAATTTTGCTTGATCTCCTTGACTTCAAGCAATTTATCATCATCATTGCCAACGGCCTCCACTTCTAGGATGGAAAAATTACTTTTGATGTCCCTTAATTCTAAATAGTAGAGGGCAAGAGTGCTTCTCATTTCTTCTTCGAGTGCCCTTACAATATACAACTTCCACTCAAGTATATCGGCCCAAGCAGCAGAGTTCATTTCCTTAGGGTCGTTCAACACTTCCTCAGCCACCAAAATATTGACATCCATTCCGGCCATATCTTGTATTTCTTTGGAGACCAAGGGAAGACTATTGTTATCATTTATGATAGTTTAAAACTCAACTATCATGGCCTCCCTCTTGCTAGAAATGGAGTTAAATAACTTAAAAGATTCTTCAATAAATATGAGGCCGTCTAGAGTCACTTTCTCTATCCACTGTTCTATGACACTACTCAAAGCTTGAGATAGTTTAATTTGTTGTAATAAATTGGGGTCAGGACCACTAATGCTCATGTCAAGCAAGGCATATGCTGATGGTGTTTTAATCTTCAAAATAGACTAAATAAAAATAGACAAGGAACTTACTTGTGCTTGTAGTTTGGCATTCTCCTCTTGTTCCTTTTTGACCCTTTTTGATAGATTACTAACTGAGTATTTTGCATGATATATATCCCCCTCTACAGTTGAGGGTCTCATGTCCACTTTTCTTAGATTTGAATCTACTTCAGTTACTTCATCCTCATTTTTGTTTCCCACTAGGTCAGCAATTTTTAGAATATGGTGTCCTGTGGTAGAGTCGGCCACCATCCTTGACATCCTCCTAGCTTGTTTAGGCTTAGGTGTTTCTTGTAAGAGCTTGGCCACAATATATATGCTAGTGCCCACCATAGGAGTGTACCATTTCTTTTTCTCTACTGCCTTTCTCAGGCAGGCAGGAGAGGATGAAGGAGCATTAGTATTGCTAACCATACTCATCACACCTTCTGAGCGCATAGGTGGAGAATTGTACTCCGAAGGATTGCTTAGACTAGGTGAATTTGGAGTACTTAGAAAATATTGCAGCATACTATCTTCTCCCAACTGAGAAAAAATTAAAGAATCACCATCACTTACAAAATTGTTCACAGGGGACACATGGTCTACTTGTGGTGGCAAAGCAGCCAATCTGGTATTACTCATCACTAGTTGACTAGCTTGTTCACAAGTTGTCTTCAGCTTGGTGACATCCTCAAGTTTCTCACCATCTCCACCTGATTGTGAGCCAACTCTTTGAAGAGTTGGGTCCAAACTAGATGGCTTCCTTGGGGTGTGGGTAGTTTGGTGTTGAAATACATAGGACAACTTAGAGGGGGGTGAATCAGTTGTCACAAAAACTTAACACTTTGTTACTGTTAAACCATCAACTACTAACTACTGATAATCAGATTCAACCATGAAAGCATAAAATTGATCACAATTGCACATTCAACACATGAGACACTAGATTTTTTACATGGAAAACCCTATAAGGGAAAAACCACAATGGGTGTTAGCCCACAGAAATGAATAAGTTATAACAATACCGAAAATCAGAGGCTCACTGTCTACGGGGCTCATTGTCCAAAAATGCTCACTGTAAAGGTCGGCTCACTACCAAGGGGTGGCTCATTGCCAGGGATTTGTGAACTGATTTAATAGCATCTACTCTATGCTTGAGTTCAGATCTACTAAAGTGCAATACTTCTCCTCTACTCTGCTCTACTTCACACTTATCTTCGCATCTTTCACCAGCACACATTTTTTGCAACTACATTACAAGTCTTTATACAATTCATCAACCTTGGACTGTACATCAAGGTCGGCATTACATTCATCAATCGTTGGAATAATTTCCAAGGTTGGCATTACAAAGCATACATAGAAATAGGTCTAGACCTAATAAAAATTTAGCTAAGGAAAAGATGTAAAGATGTATGCGGATCATGCCACACCTTAGCTGGGACTCAAATCCAATTTTCCATGCCATGACATGCTTCTGCAATCTTCAATACATCTCCACAATTTGTGAAATTAACCAAGTCGGCCAAGACTGGTGAGAATACTAGGTCTTCTAAGAACATTCTTCATCCATGATCCAGATTTCTCTTTGCGGACCAATCTAGAGGTAGGAACATGATTAGGAGACATCACAAGCACATTATAATCATCAGAAACATCCGCGCAATACCCAAACACTTTACCCATCATATTCTTTAAACTAGAGCAGAGGAACAACACTATCAACCACTCTCATAAGGAAAAGATTGCTTGCAGATCACCAAATCATGAACCATTGAAGTTGAAGGCACTTAACATCATAATAAACTTAATTCTAGAACCACAGACATAAATACTTTAATGAGGAGGAATGTGGAGCATAATACTTTCTCCCTGTCACTGCCAAACATTTAGAAAAAGCTATTTTCACTCTAGTGAACATAACTCACTCAATTCTTCATACCAGAGGCTCAAACTCAGAAGATGGCATCTTTAGATGTGCCTCTAAATAACTTCCAATCTTCAGATAAAGATATTAATCTTTCAGGAAACACGTAGCAATCTACTAGACTGTTCTTCTGTAATACACAAGAAACTCTACAACACACTATTTCCACCGAAGGAGAAAATTTTCTCAATATCTGGATCTCCAATACTTACATAGGTAGATACAAAGCATCTAACTCATTACAATCAAGCATCAAAACAAGAGTACAGTTGACACTAATGACAACATTGATATTTTGACATCAATGATAACACTGATTAGGCACATACTTTGCAACAATCTCCCCCTTTGTCATTGATGGAAACATATGATGTGAAAAACTAAAAACATCATCAAGACAAGATTCTCCCCCTTTCTCTTTACACATCTGCATTCTTTTTCCTCCTGAGTTTTTCACATGATTTCTCTCCCCATTTGACATCAATTGCAAAGGGCACATACTTGTATTATGTTGCTTTGATTCAATTGAATTATTACCAACACATCTAGCTACTCCCCCTGAGAGGTAGCTCCCAAAACATCAATCTAGATCAAACAATGAGACATTGAGCACCACTGGATGGATGCATTCTCATGCATCTTAGTTTAGGGCATGGGGGGTAATGACCCTAACTTTTCTCTGAGATACTCAAAAGTATCCTTAGCCAGAGGCTTGGTTAAGATATTTGCAATTTGATCCTTTGTGGACACATATTCCAACTTTACTTTATTCTCTATCACCTTTTCTCTCAAAAAGTGATACCTTATAGATATATGCTTTGTTCTTGAGTGCATTACTGGATCCTTAGAAATATTTATGACACTTATATTGTCACACATGATTGCAATTGGATCTTCATAAATAACTCTTATATCCTTCAAAGTCTGATTCATCCATAACACTTGAGTACAACAACATGCTTCTGTAATATACTCTACTTCTGCAGGGTAAAAGCATAGAATTGTGTCACACTTTTGGCTGATTTATCAGCACAAGTGAATTTAAACATTTCTAACTAAAAGTCATTTTTTTTCAAACATATGGTCTAGTGAGATTCATTATAGCTAAGTTAGATATGGGCCACAACTTTTCCAACTAGAAGTGTCCACTAAATATATATGTAGCACCACTTGGAGGCCAATTTACCAAAAAAATACAAATTTTTAAAAAGGTTGACATTTCAACAATTCCTACTCATGTAAATATTTAAAAAAAAAAATCTAAAAATACCCTTTTGTAGATTTGTAAGTGTAGTTTTAAAAAATGTGGTTTTTTTAATAGTCTAATTATTGTTAATATTTTATTTTTTATTTGTACTAAAAGTAGGTTATCAGCACCAAAATATAAGGTTGATTGTCTTCTCGAGAAAAAATAGTAAAGTTTATTAAAAAAATATGATGCACTAGAGAAGAGATTCCATGTCAAGATGATATAATTTTTTTTTCTATTTTGATTAAATAGTCAAGACATAAGCTGACGTCCCATCGAAATGATTATTTTTTAGTACATGCAACTTTTAATATTTATTTAAAATATATATTCATCAAAATGCATAAAAAATAAATCCATGCACTAAAGTTTCAAGTTATAAATACACAAAAAAAAATTGAAGGAAAAAAAATAAAATTTACTATAAAAAGAGTGACATCCCACTTAACTTCATTTTTCAGCATTTTATTAGCAACTAAATTATAGTGTCAATTTTACAAAAAAATGTATTCAAATAATTTTTTAATTTTTATAAAAAATACAAACATAAAATACACTAAAAAATATACATTTCATTAATTTACATCATTTCAAAATTGAAAATGTATATGTCACTTTTTAATGATTCAAGTTAAAAATTTAGATTAGCGTTGGTCGTTTCCTTTATAAAAGTGTGACACAGCTTTGTACTTTTACCCTGCAGTTGACAAAGAGATTGAATCTTGTTTCTTGCTCAGCCATGAAACTAATCTATTTCCTAAGAAGAAGGCACCTCTACTTGTACTTTTCCTGTCATCAACATCTCCATCCCAATCAGCATTTGTATAATCACTAAGAGTAAAATCATTATCCTTTAGATACCATAAGCCATGATACGGAGTACCTTTTAAATAACTCAGGATTCTCTTTACTTTTATCACATGTGATTCTCTTGGATCAGCTTGAAATCTTGCAACAAGACAAACTGTATGCATAATATCAGGTCTGGTTTGAGTTAGATAAAGTAATCCTCCAATCATGGATTTGTACTTTTTCTGATCAGTCTTGGGTGATTCATCAGTTTTGCTCAATTTGCAGCCAGTCACCATGGGAGTACATATAGGTTTAGAGTCTTCCATCCCAAACTTCTTTAACAACTCTTTCACATAATTAGACTGAGATATGAAGATTCCTTTATCTAATTGATTGATTTGCAGACCTAGAAAGAAATTCATCTCACCAAACATATACATCTCAAACTCTTTCTACATTTCACCAGCAAATTTCATACACATACCTTCATTTCTTCTAAATATGATATCATCAACAAAGACTTCAACAATCAAAATTTGATCATTATTAATCTTGAAATAGAGATTACTGTCAGCAGTGCCTTTACTGAATCCTAACTGGAATAAGTACTTATCCAACCTTGCATACCAGGCCCTAGGAGCTTGCTTGAGTCCATATAATGCTTTCTTCAACCTACATACCATATCACCTTGATTTGATAGTTGGAATCCTTCTAGTTGCTCAATGTAGACTTCCTCTTCTAACTCAACATTCAAGAATGCAGACTTCACATCCATCTGATACACTTTGAAATCTTTGTGAGCTACAAATGCCAGAAATATTTTGATTGCTTCAAACCAAGTTACTGGAACAAAATTCTCTTCAAAGTCTATCCCTTCAATTTGAGAGTATCCTTTGCATACAAGCCTTGCTTTATTCCTTACAACTTCTCTATTTTCATTCAGCTTGTTTCTTAAAACCCATTTGGTCCCAATAACATTTTTGTTTGTAGGTCTAGGAACTAATTCCCAAGTTTCATTCTTCAATAGCCACATTAGTTTTTCCTCCATTGCTTTTACCCAATTTTCATCATTGCAGGCTTCATTCACAATTTTTGGTTCAACTGTAGAGAGTAGACAGTAATTCACATGTTCTTATGCAGCTCTTTTTCTTGTCAGTACTCCTTTGTCTTTGTCTCCAATAATTTCATCTTCAGAGTGATTGATTCTTACATACCTGGGGGTTTTAGCAATTTCCAGAGCCTTTTCTTCTTCACTTTGATTGTCTTCTTGTTCAACTTTTTCTTCATAAGTTATATCAGTAGGTTCATTTGACTCATAGCCACTTTGATCTAATGTTTTTCTTTTTCCTTCATCCATCTTCACATTTTCACTCTCCACAGTTTTTCAACCTTTTGTTGTAGGACCGATAGGCCTTACTCTTGGTAGAATATCCAAGGAAGATTCCTTCATCATCAAATTTCCCTAGGTCTTCATCTCTTCTAATATAGCTCTTTCTTCCAAAGACTTTGAAGTATCTTACTGTTGGAATTCTTCCATACCACAATTCATAGGGAGTTTTAGTACCATTACCTTTCACTTGAACTCTATTTTGAATGTAGATAGAAGTACGTATAGCTTCTTTCCAAAAAACTTTTGGTATGCCTCCTTCCTTCATCATTATTTTGATAGCTTCTTGAACTATCTTGTTCTTTCTTTCCACAACTCCATTTTGTTAAGGAGTCCTAGGTGCAAACAACTGTCTCTTTATTCCATGCTCTTCATAGAAATTGTTGAATTCATTTGATGTGAACTCACCTCCCCTATCAGACCTCAAGCATTTGATTTTTCAGTTCTATTTCATTTTCAACCATTGCCTTGAAGGATTTGAACTTCTCTAGGGATTCAGATTTGTCTCTTAGAAATGTAACCCAAGTCATTCTAGAATAATCATCAATAAGTAGCATGAACTAGATGTCACCTTGTAGACTTCTTATTCTTGTAGGACCACATAGATCTGTATGAACTAGATCCAACAAATCGGTAGAAAATTGCTCTTTATTCTTGAAACTTGTTCTTGTCTACTTCCCCAACTGACATTCTTTGCAAATAGTATTGGTAGGTTTCACAAGTTTTGGTAAGTCTCTCACAGTCTAATCTGAACTTATCTTTACCATATTATCAAAATTTATATGACACAACCTTCTATGCCATAGCCAACTCTCATCTATTTGGGCTAATAAACAATAATCATTAGTTCCTCTCAATTGATAGATGTTACCTCTGGTCTTCTTACCAGTAGCAATCATGGTTCTAGAGCTTTCCATGATCTTGCATCCATTGTCTTTGAATCTCAGATCATAACATTTGTCACACATTTGACCAACACTCAAAAGATTGTGCTTCAAGCCTTTCACATATAAGACATTGTTAGTATTATGCTTTCCATCAAATGAAATAGATCCCTTTCCACAAATCTTACCAGATGCATTGTCTCCAAACCTAACTAGTCCTCCATCATATTTTTCCAAACTTACAAACTTACTTCTGTCATTGGTCATGTGATGTGAACATCCATTATCAATAATCCATTCATCCTTATCTTTCTCAACCTGAACAGCCAAAACACTTTCTTCCACTAGTTTCTCTTCCTTCACACATCTAGTAGGATTAGTAGACATAGGTTCTTCTTTAATATCAATAAACAGGCATTTATTTGCACTAGTACTAACATCATCAGATTCATCATCAGTCACACCTTCATCATCAAAATCTCTAACATAGTAATATTTCTTTGGAGCTTTAGGCCTGTTCTCAAATCTTTTTCTATTCCTTTCAATTCTTTTAGGACATCTGGAAGCATAATGACCTACTTTACCCCATGAGAAACATTTGAAAGGTAATTTGCCCTTGAACTTACCGGAACCTCTTTGTAGTTTGTCAACAAAGTTGGCTTCAATTTCATCAAGCTCATCATTAGGTTCCAGCTTGTACTTTTCTACTTTGGAGATCTTCTTTGAAGTACTGGCTTTGAAAGCAGTCTCTACTTTTGGCAGAGCATCACCAAACTCTCTCATTTTAAAAGAAGTAATCTTTCGAAGCAACTGATCCTTATTAATCTTATTCACAATAATTATTTCTTCAATTGCAGCTACCTTGTGAGCATAGGATTTAGGTAATGACCTAAGAATTTTTATCACAACTTTAGTTTCATCAATAGTTCCTCCCATACCTTTGATTCCAGTAACAAGTTCATCAACCTTTTGCATGAAGGATGTTATGTTTTCATCTTCTCCCATCTTAAGACCTTCATATTTGGCTTTCAGTCCTTGCAATTTGGTACTCTTTATAGATTCATCTCCTTCATACAGATTACTCAGCTTATCCTAGACTTCTTTAGCAGACTCATAATCCATGAACTTTATTAAATTAGTGTCAGTCAATGCACTTAGGAGAGCATCTCTAGCTTTTATATTTACCTCATATTCTTTGATTTCATCTTCAATTGTCAAACTATTCTCTAGCATGGTATATTCAGTCTGTGTCGCTTGCCATATTTTATAACCAATACATAATAGTTGGATTTTCATGTGAATCTTCCAAGTTGCATAATTTGTCCCATCAAACTGTGGAGCCTCCTTCTTTTAAGACATCTTGGATCTACCTCAAGCTGTTAGGCTTACCACTAAGGAACCTTGCTCTAATACCAATTGTTGAAATACACAGGACAACTAAGAGGAGGGGTGAATTAGTTGTCACAAAAACTTAACACTTTGTGACTGTTAAATCATCAACTATCAACTACTGATAATCAGATTCAACCATGAAAGCATAAAATTAATCACAATTGCACATTCAACACATGAGACATTAGATTTTTTACGTGGAAAACCCTATAAGGGAAAAACCAGGGTGTGTGTTAGCCTATAGAAATATATAAGTTATAACAATACCAAAAATCAAAGGCTCACTGCCTACGGGGCTCATTGTCAGGGGTTTGTGAACTTATTTAATAGCATCTACTCTATGCTTGAGTTCAGTTCATTGAAGCACAATACTTCTCCTCTGCTCTGCTCTACTTCACACTTATCTTTGCATCTTTCACTAGCACACATTTTTCGCAACTACATTACAAGTCTTTATACAATTCATCAACCTTGGAATGTACAACAAGGTCGGCATTACATTCATCAACCGTTGGAACAATCTCCAAGGTCGGCATTACAAAGCATACATAGAAATAGGTCTAGACCTAATAAAAATCTAGCTAAGGGAAAGATGTAAATATGTATGTGGATCATGCCACGCCTTAGCTAGGACTCAAATCTAATATTCCACGCCATGACATGCTTCTGCAATCTTCAATGCATCTCTACAATTTGTGAAATTAACCAAGTCGGCTAAGATTGGTGAGAACACTAGGTCTTCTAAGAACATTCTTCAACCACAATCTAGATTTCTCTCCGTGGAGCAATCCAGAGGTAGGAACATGATGAGGAGACATCCACAAGCACATTATAATCATTAGAAACATCCGCACAATACCCAAACAGTTTACCTATTAGATTCTTTAAACCAAAGCACAGGAACAACACTGTCAGCCACTGTCATAAGGAAAAAATCGCTTGCGGACCACCAGATCACGAACCATTGAAGTTGAAGGCACTTAACATCATAATAAAATTAATTCCATAACCGAAGATGGAAATACTTTAATGCAAAGGAATGCAGAGCATAATAATTTCTCCCTGTCACTGTCAAACATACAGAAAAAGTTGTTTTCACTCTATTGAACATAACTTACTCAATTCTTCATACCAGAGGCTCAAATTCGGAACATAGCATCTTCATATGTGCCTCTAAATAACTTCCAATCCATAGACAAAGATATTCATCTTTTAGGAAACACAGAGCAATCTATTGGACTGTTCTTCTACAATACACAAGAAACTTTGTAACACACTGTTTCCATCGGAGAAGCAAATTTTCTCAATATCTGGATCTCTAATACTTACATAGGCAAATACAAAGCATATAACTCATTACAATCAAGCATCAAAACAAGAACATAGTTGACACTAATGACAACACTGATATGTTAACATCAATGACAACACTAATTAGGCACATATTTGCAACATTTCAGACCTATTTTGTTCGCAGAAGAGTCCTTTGGTGTTGCAGAACCAGCTTGTTCTCTCAATTTTCCTTTCAACCACCTCTCTGTTCTTTTCAAAACATGGAAAGAGCGGAACATAACATCAGTGATTTCTCTATCTAACTATTTTATTAGAGGCAGAGGTTGCAGAGAGGCATTTTGGTAACCTTCATCTAGAATATATGAATTATCATCGACCATTTTAGGGATCTACATTAGTAATTCAAAGGCATGGGCCTGGTCAATATTCAACCTCATCCAACTTCTCCTCTGCACTTCCCTCTCATCTAAACAATCTTCCCAAAAATCTTCAAGTTGAGGTTTGTGCAAGTATGAACCATCACCGTGCATGTTCTTCTTCACAAAGTTTTTGTTATCAAAAGCTACTCGGGCAGATAAACTGTGAAGATTGAATTCTGCCAGTAACTTCTCCACACTTTTTGCACTATCATTACTCTTACAGGAATAAAAATAAATAGACACAGGGAATGAATATCCCTTCTTTTTTATTGCATGGTATTTTTCATTTACCATTGCCATTTGATGACATACCTCCAAAAACACAAGGTAGTCTGATGGATACCTAGGCAGTTTCAATGGGGCATTTCATAACGCCCAATTCTCAAATATGAGAAGCGGTCAAACTGAATATAGAAAATTCCAAAATTCATAACTAGGGCAGCCACTTCTGCTAAAAATCTTTGCTCTAATGAACCTTCAATTCTTTTTGCGAGAAACATGAAAAAGGTATCATTCACCTGGCAAAAAATCCTACATACCGACACTTGTCTACAACTGTGGAAAGGTCTGATACACAGGTGTGTTCGGGGTGGGAGCTTCTTGAGGTCTTAAACTAGGCTAGACAACCTCTTTGGTAGCTAACACGTACACCAGTTGAGAACACATATGGAAGCTCACTTTTTGCAGGAAATTCACCAATTGTTCATGCATGTATTCACTAATTATCTTTGCCCAATCTATATGATGATCTCTGCAAATAAGCAAAATGAATTGACACATCCAGTACTCAAAGGAATTAGAGTCAGAGAGCCCAACCACGTGGTGTAGCAAGGCGATCATATCAGAAATCTCCACTTTTAAATGGTTTCTCTTCAAATTAGTGGGAAATCTCAACTTTCCTTTCCTCTCAGCTTCTAGCCAGGTTTTGGCAATGTAGCTCTAGTAGCAGTCCTTCTCATTATAAAACCCCCAAGCAGAGGACATAGAAACATCAACATTTTCTTCATACTGATCCAATTTCAAAGCAAAAGCAATGGATTTCGAATCAATTCTATCTACCACAGAGCCATCTTGAGCTCTTATTTCTTGTGAATATGGGAAATAATTATTAGCACAAGTGACAATTAGGTCATCGTAACGTACAAGTGGAAAAACCCCATCTCAGTCTAAATCACTATTTACAATTTTATTGGCCAGTTAGGTTCTCCATTCAGGTTGTATCCTCCTCCAGAAATCTTCCAGGTCAATGTGACACAGCTCTGTGTCTTTCACACCGGACAAACCATTCTCAACCATAGGAACCATATGAGCCCCTTGAAATTTGAATTTCATTTTAACTAAAGTGAAAACCCAGCCAGCCAGAAAGTCATAAATATTCAAGGACACAACAAAAGTACACAATTCATTTACAGGGGAAACACTATACAGATTCGTGAAAAAGATATGGTTCCTCCACCAAATAAACTACTATGTTTTTATAGCAAGAGAGAGAAAAATAGAAGTGGAAAGACCAACCGAGCTAACCTATAAACCAAAAATTCCATGAATTCTTTGAGTATGGTGAACTGGTAGCTTTGCTAGATACAATGTGTCTCCTTCATGAAATTATGAAAACTTTCTTTACAGGGTGGCTAACTTATTCAAGTTTCACAACTCTTTCCATTAATTCGCTCATAAATTTCATTTATTGCTGGCGGCGTATTTAACTTTGAAATTCATAATATCTCCTTTGGTTTTCCTCTGAAAAGTGTGCCAATGTACTTACACACATTCCAAATTAATTGTGAGGTGACAGTTGTCATTTCTTCGTATCACTAGCCAACTCAGAAAAAGGTGCCACGGAAGTAGTGAGCACATTCAGCCAGCAAGTCGGGGATGTGAAGAACTTTTGAACCACAAAGTTTGAAAGTTTGGAAGTTCAAAGAACTTTTGAATTCCTAACAATAAAGACTTTACTCTCAACAAACTGGCCAATGCCAACGAAGGAAAGAACTTAAGATGCTAGGCTTGGTGATTAGTCGGGGAGTTGGGTGGTTCATGAAATTTTGGTCCAGCCAACTTTGGTTAAAAAACTTAAATGATTTCTGACAACACGTGAAAATGACTAAGTAAAAGATGCAACTCGGGAAAAAGAAATGAATAGTGGGAAACAAAGAATGGGAATTTTCTAAGACAATTATGCTTTAGTAAAATTTCAAACATGGGGTAACACCTAGTTAATTAAATAAAATGATTTATTTAATTAACTAATGTTAGGACATTAGCTTAGTTAGTTAAATAATTTTTTTATTTAACTAATTAATGTGAGGATTAGACTAATTAAATAAAATTTATTTAATTAGCTGATGGGAAAGGGATAACCTAATTAATTAAATAATTTATTTAATTAATTAGTGAAGGAATGAATAGGGGATTAATTATAGGAATTTAGTTAAGGTGAGGTGGTGAATTTTAGGTGTCTACAATTACATCACATAAGCTATCCTTACCCATGATGGGCAAAGGGGAAACTAAAACTCTCAATTCGCTACCACTTGTTTGATATCATTGACAACTCCTAAACCCTATAAGATGAATACCTATATATGTATATAATAAATAGGAATCATTTTTATATAGATGCAAGACCCTCAATCATTACTTTTTTATATTCTTAAATCTAATCTTATAAATTATCTTTGAAGTGCAAACAAATTTATGCATATATTTTTTCATAAATATATACATTAAGTTGATTTATGTGCAAGAAACCTTGTTTATACACATTTCCTAACTTTAGGATTTATTATTTGATTAATAATTATTATTTTAAAGTCCTATAATGATAGATTTTTTCTTTGAAATGGCTATTTCTGCCATTAGCATTCCCTTGTCCCAATTACATATTCCTTCTTTAGAATGCTTCAAGAAGAAACCATGACGCTAAACTTTGTAATATCTATCAAAACATTTAACTAAACCCTCAAGTCTATACAAACCAATGCAAAGTTGAATAGCATCAAGGTATTTGAAAGAGCTAGTAATCAATAACCATGCTAATAACTTGGTGCATGCATCCTTCAACATGTGCAATGTCTCACAAGCTTATGTTATAATGTCTCTTTAAGAAAATTCTATGTAACTTATCCACACCCTTTACTATATCCATATTTGTAACCAATTTGTTATTTGGACAAAAAGAGTAACACAGTCATGAACACTAACTCACACGAACATTTTGTTGCTCACAAACACAAATCTTGCATTTGTCTCTATGGTTTCTTTACACAACTAATAACATTGGCTTTGGAACACACATAATATTTTGGCACAAATGTCAAAAAAATTGCATGTTTGTCACTCCCATTATGCATGGCTTTGAATCCCTTAGCACATCCTTGTGCACACCTAATATATGTCTATGTACATATATATTGTAGGTGCTATAATTCCTCTACAACAATTGTATTGATGTAAATATTCCATTTCACCTAGGATAGTGTTCATCCTAAGTATTATATTGCACCTAGTTATCAAGTTTACTTAGGATATTAGGAATATTTAATTATTCTTGTAGTGCCCCTCCATTCTCACTTTGGATGTGCAGGTATTCTGGCTAAGGAACATGAAGATGAAGGTAAAATAACAGGAATATTTAGGGTATGCGTTAATTATGTTAGACAGTTGATGATGTACAATAAATGATGTTAGACTTATGGTTATGATGATGATGCCTTTGAGGACACTTCTAATACTTGAGGTTTAAGGTCAATACATTTCAGGGATATTATGTTTAGAATGATATATCCCTTCTTAACAAGGAATATTAACTACAAAATAAATGGTAGTTTCAAATGGTAAAGTTAATGAATATGGTTACAAAATACATTCATTTTCAAGTGATAAGTTTTATCATGGAATAGGAATAAAGTATATTTCTTGTACTCATGGTTATAATTATTACAGATTTCCTAGACTCCTGAGATTGAAGGTGAATACTCTAGATGGAAAGTATATCAATAGTTCTTTGGGTTTTGCCAATTGATATATTTTACCTTTGCAATAGTTGGTGAAGTCGAACATAATATTGTCAGGTAACTTAGTTTTTACTTGAATTTCCTTCTTGATGAAAGATTGATCATGTGTTTGAATTTCCTTATCTATTGAAACATTATTACTAATAATTCTGTTATCAACAAAATATATATTTCTTTTGTAAATTTTCCTCGTGACTTACTATGCTTAAGTTGATTAAGAGGATGCTCATAATGGCTCTGTAAACTCATTATTTATGTTCTTTTGGTTTTGAAATTGACGAAATATTATACCCCTATGCTTGTATTTCTTTAGTCATAATTAACCATGTAGTACCCCTCATTTTGCTTCCTGTCAAACTGATAGCTATTCTACTGGGACTAGACATTATGACATGTTGTTGATGGTAGACTCACTATATGATGTTAGTTGTTGATATCTAGTTGATGATAGACCTACTGTTGATGACATTTTATGATGCTTTAATTATTGGTGTTTATGTTTTGACAGTTTTATGGACATACTAGATGTTGTGGATTAATTCTAAGCTTTATGTTATCTGATCATGGTTGTGATGCTATTATTGGTGATTGCTCGTATTTGATCATTATGTAACTGATTGTTCTATCTTGTTTGTTAAGCAACTAAATGTTATGCATGATGTGATTCTGTGAAAGGAACAGTGTTGCATTACTCATGCATGAGTACCTTGCTACATTGCGATTTCCTTTCACAGTGTGTATGACTATATGAGTATATATCTACATGTTCAACCGTGTTATTTGTTGCAGGTTACAGGTATCATGCATCGACTCCACCTGAACTAACAGGTCTAAGCGTGCCTTAACCAATCAAAATTTGTTAAGCAGAGTTAACATAAGGTCCCCTAGTTAGTCATCATCCTTGAAGAGGATGAGTATTCAGTTTGCACCCAACTATTGTTGTCTATATGGGCATGACAAACTATCAGTCGTTATTGTTGTGGTCATGTCTTGCGATCATGCATAGAGGTCAGGAATTGTTTGATAATTGGATTTATCTAGTTTAGGATCGTCTAATTAATGTTTTGGTTAATTGTTGCATTTAAATGAAGCTAATAGGTTAAGAAGGCACTCTTGGTAAATACACGTAAATGCTTATAAATTTAAGTTTATGGAATATATATATATATATATTAAACAAAAGTGGTAAGCCACTATAATTATATTATATAATTAAAAATAATTACAAACCATGGTTTGACGAGCATACTGGCAGGAAAGAACCAGGGGAAGAAAACCTCCAGTTGTAGCTCAATTTTACAAAAAACATACAAAAAAACTCCATTTCACAAAATAGGAGTAGGATTTACAAAAGTCTCCTTCAAAATATTACATTTGAGCTATGATAAACAACAAATAAAAATCAGGATTCCTCCAAGAAGATCGACAAAAGGAAAATCACCCCAACAGCCTATCACAGATTCTCAGCAGCATTAAGGTCCTGAACAAGATAATTCAGTTCCCCCATAGCAATTTCTTCAATAGGCAAGCTCGGAGGAGGAGGAAGAAGAGGTTGAAACTGAAGTAAAAACAACAAAGCTTGGAAATTTTCATCCACCCTATTAGCTAAACTCTCACCAGTCTCCTTACCATGAGCATGTATAGAAAGATGCAAAAAATCCTCATTTTCATTCAACAAAGAAGAACGAATAGCATTGAAAACACAATTATGAGCATGGGAATGAAGAACTTGACACTTAGTGAAAAGCCCACCAATTAGAGCTTCCGAGTTAAAAAGATCATAATTCTAGAAAGCCTCAGCAACACTATCATTAGAATAAAGGAAACGATGAACATACTTATCAATTAGCTGCCGAACCAAACCAACATCTTGTGAAAAATCCATTGCATTAGAAACAAAGGCCATGAAGATGTGAGAAAGATATAAAACTCAAACTCGGCCTTCAAGAATATCTCTACCCACAACATCTCTAATAGCTTCCTCCACCTCCGGGCCGTCTATAGCAAAAACAGACCGTAAACCATCTGAAGAAACAGAACCAATAAAAGCAGTTTCCCATTTTGAGAATGGAGAGAACAATCTGCGATTAAGCTGAACTTCCATAATATCCACACAGAGCAAGAAAAGTTAAGCAAAAATGATGGTTAATCAAATAAACAAACACAAATATATAACCAGGAAGGAACAAATAACAATAATTAGATAACAACATCTCCCATGTATGAAATAAATGAGAATTGCTGCGAGCCGATGTTGAAAGAATGAAAGGACAGAGATACTTACGAAAAATATGATCAAATGGACAACTAAATTTGGAAACCAAATTGCTAAATCATGCAAAAATGATGAGTGTACAAATACAATAATGCCTTGATGCCACATACAAAAGGCCACACAAGTGAGAGTTAAACCACACACCCTTGCGAATCAAATCGTATGATTTCCTCCAAATGTGGATACTTACCAAAAAAATCCGCATCAAAAGTGACTAACGGAGAATTTAGATCAAACCCCAAATTAGCTAAAGCATCAGCAAGCTTATTACCTTCTCTAAGAGTATGGGATATAATGAAGTTGTCAAAAGATTCCAGAATATACCATACCTCTTATAGAAGATAGTCAAGTTTCCAATTTTGAATATGATGCTTTTTCATTGCATTAATAATTATTAATGAATCACCCTCAATATGAAGTCTCAGAATCTTTAGGCCATTAGCCAATCTTAGGCCCTCAACAAGAGCAAGAATCTCTGCATGATTATTAGTTCCATCAGAAACTTTACCAGAGAAGGCTTTAAAAACTTCACCTTTCATATCTCTAAAAACCCCACCGATGGAAGAACGGCCAGGATTGCCGCGAGAAACCCCATAAAAATTGAACTTAATATAATCTACAGAAGGAGGCATCCATTTAACTAAATTTCTATCCTGCTTGCAGACTGCTATATGATTTATAATAGAAAAAGAACTTAAAAAAGGCCAAATTTTCAAAATTAAATTATCCCAAGAGGAGAAATGAAGATCAGAAAACTTTATAGTTTGAAGATAATTTAGGATGACCTCTGAAATAGACTTTTCAATTAAAAGGAAGATAGCCTCACAATCCTTGCTTTCTTTTCTAAATATCCTTCTATTCCTTTCAAGCTAGATTCTCCAAATAACAATGGAAGGCACAACAATCTAAATAGAAGTAAAAGTAGAACCTTTAAATAAGATAGGCCAACCACGAAAGAGATCCAACAAAGAATTAAGAAGAGGAGAAAACCAACTTAACTTGAGAAAAAGCCATTTCCAACAATAATAATAATAGATAATAATTATAAAACAAATAAAGTGTTATAAAAATAGAATTATAAAGGTGATTATCGAATGTAAATAAATTTGATAAATAACTATTTATAGATAATTATGAGTTGTTATATAATAAATATATAATAAATATTAAAATAAATAAAATAAAAGTTATGTGGTAAGGTTGTAAATAGAAAAAATGTGAGAAAGTGAAAAAAAGGAAATTATTGTCATTCACAGGAATGGGGGTTTGCAAATTTGTGTTGGGAACCCTCTGGAAGGAATTGGGGATCTCTCTCTCTAAAAAAAAAGGATCATGGGGAGACCGGAGAGATTGGTATGTAGCTGTAGAAGTTGATTCGGCATCAAACCTTCAGCTAGTCAAGCATTCGGAGTCCAAGTTCTATTGATTTCTGTAAATTATCTTAGTTTTTATTTGAAGTTTTTTTTTCAATAAATCTTTCAGTGCATTCTCTGTCGTTTGGGTTTCAAGGTATTCTATTTTAATGAAGGAAATGGTCTCCATCTCTCAAAACAATTTCTCTTTTAAACAATTCATCCTTCTGACTAAGATCCAGATCTTTGCTTACCCGTCTACCAGAGTTGTTCCAATCATAATATCTGACAAAACGCATGACTTCTTTATGATTCAGTGATGTCCATGTTTTATTTCAGATCTCTCCATTTTAGCCTACACTGGCATAATGCTAGCAAAGACTATTGAATTTAATTGTAATCCTGCCAATTGCATTTTCCCTGGAAATCTTCGCAGCTCCTCAATGCGTTCATTCTATACATTTCATGCAATCATTACATTTGCTTGATTGTTTCTAGAGCCTTTTCAACAAACAAATTTAGTATATATGCACATATAATGATCAATTGTAGGTGTAATGTAATAGGGGATAAATATGTGATTAGAGTATGCACAACTCCCGTCCACTAAATCTGCAAGGCTACACGCGCCCAGAACACAAGCAAGGTTTACAATGTTAAGATGTGTGCCAGAGTGCTTCATTAATTCAAGGACTTCGAGAGCATCCTTGCAAATCCTTTTTATTTGCATTCTATAGTCATTGCATCCCATGAGATCTCATCTCTGAGGCATCAACCAAACAGTTTGCATACCTAGGTCTATGCGTCTAGGGATTGCATACATTCTGCCAAAGATTTTAACTTCTAATCTCATATACGTGCTTAACTAGCATCTTAATGGCAAAGGTTAGGGCTTCCTCAAGGTAACCCAATGCAAGCAAGAAGATCAACCATGCACACGTTCTGATCTACTGTAGGTGTAATTCAATAAGGGTTACAAATGTGATTAAAGAATATACAGCTCTTGTCCACTAAACCTGCATGGATGAGTGTGCCCAGAAACAAGCTAAGCTTACAATACATTAGGATGCGTTTCAACATGCTTCATTAATTTTTAAATGTTGAGAGCATCTGAACGATTGCAACCACTGTATCTGATGAATTCCTCAATCCTTCAGGCATCGATGGATGTCTAAAACCATTCCAAAGCTCCCATTTTGGTGTAGAAAAGACCCTGGCAGACCGTTAGATTTTTACACCTACCAATCACATTTGCTTGAAAGTTTCTAAAGCCTTTTCAATGGTGACAGTTGTGGCAAAATGATTATGGGGAACATTTGATTATGACTCATATTTACAAATCTTTAAAAAGGAATATAAGCCCAAGGATACCCCAAACCACATTAAAAGCAATCTATAACCTTAGGCAAGAATTAACAAGTTAGATATGTCTATATGCAGGCAAGAATTACTAAGTTGGATATGTATATAATCTAGGCAAGAATCTCCCCACAACAGTAATGCAGCCTATAACTGTAGGTAACAGGGTAATCACTAGGGTAATTATCATGTGGTAAGGTCAATCATGATGTAGATCTATATTTACAAATCTTAAAGAAAGAATGTGTCCCATGCAAGTATCTACTTATAAACATACCAGGCCAAATCTCTTCACAGCAATGAGAGAACAATTGTAGCTAATAGAATAGTGTAATAGTATAATAGTAGTAGGTTAGAGTCAAGCATGGCCTGTATTTATAAATCTTAAAAATGTGGTCCAAGGCAATTTAGTTATTAGTTAATGACCTAGGTTTTCTATATATATATTTGGAATTTCGATTAATGATTCATATGAATACCATGCTTTACCTCTAAAGGTTAGATTATATCTAAAACAATTTAACTTTGATATGTTGTTTACGAAATCTATATGTGTGTGTGTGTGTGTGTGTGTGTGTGTAGAAATACATATTTATAGGAATAATAGATGGAGAAAAAGAAATTACTTTTGTTATTTGTTTAATGGCTAATTATGAAAGTAAGAAATAGGTTAAAACAATTTACTTAAAACGTGGTCATTGAATGATTTGCGTAAATAAATGGTTTATAAATATATTTAATTAAATATAATATCTGCTTTGGTAAATAAATTAGATTGTTCTGATGTATTTGATTTAATTCGATTCAATGAAAATCGATATGTTTATAGATTTAAATATTGATAAAATTTAATTTAAATTAGTATTGATTTTATTACGATTTATTTATAATAGTTTTGTTAAGTCAAAATTTGATAAGTAGGTTAGAATTAGGTTTATAAACATTTAATGCAGGGACTTCTGAAGGTCATAACTTTTGAATCGGATGTGGGTTGGACCTCGCCTTGGCACTTTTTCGGGGCTTGAAACTTTCATCTTGGCCCTCAAAATGGCAATTTAGTGTTTTTTTTCTAATTTTTAAAAAGTTGCTTTTGTAATAACTCGAAACTCATGTTTCGGATTTAGAATATTAGTTGGTCTTTTGTCCTACCTTAGTTTTAGGAAGCTTTTGGGAAAAAACTGGATTCTCAAGATATGATTGTAAAATTACCTAAAATGGTAAAATCTGACAATTGTCGAAATCTGCCAAAAAAGGTAATTTTTTTTTTGTTTTCTTGGATATAAGAGAGTTTTCTCTCATTGTAGTGGCAGAGTTGATGAATAGAAGTTTTTTTATGTTCCAGCTTCAAAATATTTGGCTCTCATATGTTTAATGGCACAATTCTATTGAGTGTATGTTGTGTGCTGCATCAACATTGTATTGGGATTTGAGTTATAAGTATTACTTTTAGAAAATTAGTTTATTGTGAGTTTAATTGCAAAATGTAAGTGAAATTTGTGTAAGTTTGATCATAGGTCATGATAGGCTATGTGTAAGTTGTCAAGGTTTAGTTTCCAAAGGCATAGGATATTATGTCTTGATTTCATGTATATTCTGTGTTGTAAATGCATCATGATGAGGTAATAATCTCCTTTGAGGATGTTTTGTTTGTATTGATCATGTAATAAGTATAGCGTTGGATTTTGGAAATGGGGAGACATTAGTAATCGTAAGAGGAGTATGTTGATATGGATTGCTTCACTTAGACGCTATGGGCAATGTATTGTGAATTTGTCCTTGTGATTAAGTTGGTATGCAAGAAGGTTAATACCTTGCATTGTTCATGTATACTTGTTCTTATGATGATAATTTTTGTTTGATGGATAGGGTCTTCTAGATGCAGGTAGGGGAGTGGCTTTCAATGTGGGGTCGGGCCTAAAGTGGCTTACCGGGGTAACCCATTGAAGGTTGGTAACTAAGTGATAACCTAAAATGAATTAGGGGGAAAAGGGTAGTGGTTCACATTAAACAAGATAATTGGATTCCTCACCCATGCCTGTAGTGCTCGTTTAGACTAAGGATGGGATGAGAAGGCTTGGTTGGAAAAATCAACTTCCTTGTCCTCACGAAAGGAATATTGATTCCGCATGAGTCACCCTATGGGGCCGGTGTCTAGTGAAAGACTGTCAGGGTAACCATAGATGGGGGCTGGCGTCTAGTGAGAGGCTGTCAGGGTAACCCATGTCAGGACCATGCGATGACACTCTCCCTACTACAACCTAGCATTCCCTAGTTGTGTACTCCCCATTCATTGTGTGATTGCCTCTAGAAGTGATGATTGAGTTGCTTGTGTTACTGACATGTGTTGTTGGAGTCATATGTAGTCCTTGCTCCTTATAGTCTACTATCTACCTGACTGTTTGTTATAGTGGGACCTTATGTTATCTCCCAGCACAGGGGGGTGGACCTTAGGGTTCCACATGGTTGGGTGGTTGTGCTTTTATCTCCATTGGTTTTCCCTTGCCATTTTTCGTGTGCGAGAAGGATGTATCTCGTGTGACAGATTCTAGATCTTGTACCAGTTTGAGGAGACAGTTATTTATGCTCATGTACTAGCCTTGTGTATCAGTTAAATCATAATGTATGTATTCCAATGTAATCAGGAAAGTGATAGTGTGAATAATGAAATGATATACCCTCATGTAAAGGAAAATGTATATGTACTTGTAGTTCTATTTATATAATGATCTTGATGATTATTTATTTGATGTTATGGTATGGAAATGTAAGTGTTTATCCATTTAATGCAATAGATTTAGAATGAATTATGGTTGTTAGTTAATACACGATGTATGTTAGATCTTGTTAATAGTTTGGTTAGTAAGGCAACCATGGAACCCTAGAGGATAATACTTAGTTTAATGATATGTATAGATATGTTTAACATTACTTTGTTATTTCTATCTTTAAAAAAAAAAAATTGCCGTGTTTGTATAGCATAATTGTGTTGTTCTCTAAGGAGTTCCTTGGTAGGGCGTTACAAATCACATCCTATTCATATTGGTTAATGGGTAGTTATGTGGTGATTGAGAGGTTGGTTAAACCACCTTCTCCTCTATATGTATATTAATTGATTTACTAAAGTGCTGGGGGCGGGGGGGATATGATGGTTGTGTTATTAGTTTTCAATGTAGATGAGGGAATTTGTGTTTTTAAAAACCTCAGCAGGAATGATACTGAAGGAGGGGGGATCTGTTTTGGAGTGACAGATCGAGAGTACTTGAGGAGGAAGAAGAATGGGGGGAGGCATGGGGAGGAGAGGAGTTTTCATGGTCATATGCGCCCACTCTTTACAGTAGTTGAGTCCTCTCCTTCTACTTATGCCTCTGCCATTGATGGCTCCAACGAGGCTCCCTCCACCTCATCATCATCACTGTTGAAGGCATCACCATCATCAGAGAATCAACACCATCATCAGAGAATCAATGAGCATGGATATTTTTCAAATTCATTCTTATTGCTACCTCCACTGCTGCCATAGCCACTACTGGCTATGCTACTTATGGTCAGTTTGTATTTGTACTCATACTCTCTATAATCTATTGCAACTTGTGGGTTTTGTACAAGGGAACAGTTTAGTAATTGAAAGAAAAAGAGTGTTGTAATTTAAGCGACCGTGTTTCAGAGGCTCTTCATAAATAGTTTAGTCTGGCAAGCTGAAAGTAAACGGTCCGTTATTCTTTACATGGGGCCTCTCCCTATCCAAATAGCCATAATGTGCCCACTGTTTAATCTCTTCTGAACTGGCCGCTCCTGAGGTCAAATGTGATCCTAACATTCAAGGAAACTTTCTATGTTGAATATTCAGACAACATCAATTGCTCTTACATTGAACAAGGGCTCTTAATTGTTTCGTAATGAGAGAATTTCTATATACTGATATGTCTAGGGTTTACCCTTTTGCTTCACAGTGTTAGATCTAATTTTACTTTTATATTTCCCTTTTAGCACCTGATTACCTCATAGAACTTGCTGCACTTTTGAGCTCAATGGACCTACTTTTGTCGAACATCAATCCAATTTATTTCATTCCTTTTGAGTTGTGGAGATGGTTTACAGACTCCATTAATATTATTAGTGTTGGTTGTAGATTGGAGTCCAATAACTTGTTTTGGCCATTTTGTGGAATATTAATATAAATATTTTTCCTTTATGTGGTAGTATATGTTTAATTTCTAGCACGCAATAACAATAGAACTGCACACAAAGAAAAGTTAAGAAAGTAACAATACCAACCTTTAGGTGAGTAAAGGAAATATAAAAAGATTATCATTAGGCTTTAAGCTTCAGTAGTCTTTGATTATTACACAAGAGCTTCAGGAGAAGTTGCGTATAGAAATATTTAGATTGATGTTTTAGGCCACTCTTTGTGACCCAGTCATCAGGTTAATTGATGATAAAAATTACAGCTCGGAGCTCATTGTATACACAAGTCCAATTCGTACATATCCTGCAATCTGTGATCCCTGTAGTAGACGGCCCTCTGTGATGTTCGGTGAAACATACCATCCTTATTTGTGCATTCTCGTTTGCATAAATGTCTACCAGAGCCTTTCTAATTATAATATCTGTCAACACTCATCCTCCATTTAGTATCTCTATATTGACAAAGGTCGTGAGAGCGGTTAGTGGCTATATAATATCCTATATTTTGCATCCTTTCCAAATAGGAATTGATTTACCTTGGGGAAACTTTTCTTGTGAATACTGCAATGAATATGTTTTTTTAAACTGATAATGGTGTTGGCAGATCGTTATACCTACAAGCATTTTGTCAATTCTCTCTCAAGTTTTTTTTGGTTTCTAATATCATACTAACACCTAGATTTCCCTTTTGTGCTGCGTCAACTCATGAATTGTCATTGACCTTTATTTAGTGTGTTCATGAATAGCTTTTGAAATTAGTATGCTTTGTATACGTTATATCAACGTTATGGTAAATTAATTAGTATTCAAGGTGTATTCTTTTATATAATTCTTTGGCAGTTATTTACTTGACGGTGATGAGGATCTAATTAGAAGTTATGATTTTTGGCTCTGACTGGTTCTTAAAGGTTTATAAATGAGATGTCTGTCTTATATTGGTGTCAAACTATTCATTAGAGAATATAGATGCTTGCATCTACATCATATTAGTGTCGAACCATAATAGTCATAGTGGTATAGTATTATACTAGCATCATATTATTAAACTTAGCCGTAGGTATAGGATTGCATTTGTAGCTCTAAACATATAGAGTGTCTTATTATACTAGGAAGTATATATATATGGTTGCACCTATATTATACTTCCATCGACCTATATTTGAGACTATAAATGATTATATTTCCATCTATAGATAAGTTGGATTAAATCCGAATTATGGTTGTTTGTTAAAGACATCAAAACCACGTCATTGGTTTATACATACTCTTGGTTTCCTTCTATTTAAGCTCTGAAGGAAGTTTAAACAAAAAAATAAGCTTTGTCTTTATCAGATTTAGTTACTTTTCTTTTAGGTATCATATTATTAAGATAAGATTTAAATTTAGCAAGCTTATTAAGATAATTGTTTAAGATTACTCTTGTTATAGATTCTTAGTATTAAATGATTCTATATAAATAGTATATGTAGTAACAATAGTCATAATGATCTAAAAACTATGTAATTATTTTGGTCTAATGACTAAACTGTTTTATGAGGTTAGGAATGTAGTTTTATCTTAAATAGATAATTAATGAACTGTCTGATAGAAGTTGGTTACATTCAGAATCAAAATATTTTCTCAACATTGTCCATATTATAGGAAGTAATGAGATTGTAAATAGTTGATAAATAATGGATAGCATCTTGTTTGACTAAATTTTTCTATTATAGAATATATGATAAATCTTACAAAGATAAATAGTAGTTGAATTTAACATAATAAGATGTTAACTTATGAGTTGTTTGGGTAATAATAGAGAATCTCTTATAATTTAAAGTGTGGAGGAGGTGCAGTGTTTCAAAGTTATGGTTGAATGTATAGGTAGTATTCTTAATGGTGTTGTTTCTTTCCAACTCTAAAAGATAATAAGGAATCCTTTTTAGTTTTAATGTGGATTTGTTTCCATAGTCTTACCCTTTACTATAGAATTCAAAATTAGTTCTCAAGATCTTGACAATTAAGACTAAGTATTACCTAGGATTTAGAACTGTGATGATTTTATTTATTGTTCTTTCTTGACTAAAGGTATTAGTTTATATAGCATATAGTGTAATTTTGAATGGGCCTTATATGATCAATGATCAATGATCATTGACTCATTATTCATGTTGGTAAATTTGGTTTACTTAATTAGGGAATATCTTGTGTCTACTAATATGGTCAAGATATTTCAATGTTCATATGGAATATAGATTATAATGAAGATAAGATATCATTATGTGGTACTATTGACTAATTTCCTTATTTAAATAATAATATGTAGTAGTGTGTTCTTGAAGATAATTAATAATTGTTAGGTATCTTGATGTTGGACGATTTGAAGGAGCTTGAATCTTATATGGCAAATTTAGACCATTTATTTGTTTATCAATAAATTATGTGAGTACTCATGATGAATGCTCTTGAAACATAGAATACTTCTTGAAGAATATGTCTTATTGCATATGTATGTTGCCTTGCTTGCAATCTTGCATGCAACTTTGGAAGTCAAATTTATGTGTTTTAAAAATATATATTCCAATTTCTGCATTCTGTTTGATGAGTTGAGAAAAAGAATGAATGGAATGTTTTTACTTTATCTCTGTAGGGATTATTCATAAATATATATATAGCAAGAACTTGATTGATACTCTAGAAGATATTATGTGATCCCTTATGAATTATTGCATTAAAGTCGACCTATAGTTGTAAGATTAGTGGCCCTAAACTACGAAGTCTCTACGCCACGTGTACGTAGGCAAGACCACCATGGATGAGCCCCCGAGACATCAGGTCGGCCCCTCAGGGCCTTAGGCTAGTATATAGTTCTCTTTTATGTTTATTGATAATCTTTGTGGAACTAATGTTCACTTTTAGATGCACAGATATAGGTCTGTTAACTAAGCAAATTAGGTAAAAGCTAGAAGTTGGGTCCACGAAGAGGGGAAGTTTCGGCCAATTTTTTTTTTTTTTGCAAGAAATGTGTATGCGTTATTAAAAAAAGGCGTACGCACTTAGCTACGGGTACCCGAGCCTAAAACACATACGCGTTATAAAATACATATGCATTATATAATAAGAAATGCATATGCGTTATAAAATGCATATGCATTATAAAATGCGTATGCGTTATAACGCGTACGCGTTTTAGAAACACATATGCATTTCTTAAATGTATTCAAATGGGAAATACATAATGCGTACGCATTATTTAAAGCATACGTGTTTAGTTTTAAAAATGCGTATGCATTTTATAACGCATATGCATTTTTCAAATTTTGAGGCTTGACAACCCAACCCTTAGCCTTTGATCTGCAACTAAAAATTTAAGGTAGGTTCAAGAGAAATGTCAAACTTTGACAATATAGTTGATGGACCTTTTTTATGAATTAATCTATGAAATTAAAACCCATTTATAGAACACGATGTCTAGTTTCCAAACATATAAGTTTTGTTAATATTGGTTTATGTTTGATATTTTTTAATTAATTTCTAATCAAACTAGTCCATAAACTTGAAATATCAGGTTTTTTTAATTTTTTAATAACTTTTTTTTGGTTCATTTTTTTGTAAAAAAATCATATGACATCAATCTTCAGACAATTCTCTACACAATGAAATTTTTTTTTTAAAAAATGTTTAGTTTAGGTCCAATTATGTTGTACATATGTTGATTTTTAAAAATAGCAATTAGGGCCAATAAAAATTCAATAAAAAAAATATTCAGAAAAAAATTACAAGAAAATATCATCATCATTCTTCATGTTGTTAGGTATCTTTTCCCAGAAGGAATTAGAAAAATACTTTCATTTAGGTCAAAAAGTGGTGTCCGTACACATGCATGGTATGGTAAAAAAAAATGACTTTTAAAAAGTGGTTTTTATACATACCTATCAAAATTGAATTTCTGTCATCTGGGTTTTTGAATAAATTACATATTTGGAAACTAGATTCAAAATACTAAATTTTATATTACTGACTTTTTCCAAGATTCATTGTGTAAGTGCTTCAAATTTTTAGTCCAAGTGTGACAAATTCTGAAAAACAGCAAAAACACTTCCACTTTTTGAGCTTTTTGTGGAACCAACTTCTTGCATCAGCCCAAATTTTACTGGAGCAAAGAATGTTTTTCCACTATGCTAAGGATGACCTTATGGTTCTTACTATAATTGTTTGTAAATGCATGAGAGATGTCTTGTTCCTATTTGAGAAGATCTCTTATCATGTATTTGTAATTTGGGATGTATCTCCGGTTGTATCTATTTATGTAACCTTTGTGAGTAGCGTAGTCGAGGAACCTTAGAGGACCTAGATTTAGATTATTATGTTATGTTATGCATTCTATTGTTATTTACTTTTTTTTTTAAATATTGTTCCATTAATTTGACCTAGTTTAGTGTTGTCATCTGGGGTTCCTTGGCGGGGGCGTTGCAATTCTCGCCTAGGTAGCTAAAAATGATGTGTTCACCTTGACTTGAGGTATACAAGTGCCACCACTACTTCATCAATCCTTGATTAATGGTAGTTAGGTACCACCTCTATTTAGTCAAGGCCATCTTTGTTTTAGTTAAACTAACTCACCTCCTAATTGGAAGTGGTTAGACATTGAACTCTTACCTCTTGGCCATGCCATCTCTATGATTTGCAGATCCAAGAGGTCTATATATTTACACAATTATCTTTATAATTAAGATCTATAATATTCAAAAGAATATCTTTAGTCATTTTCCTAGTTTTATGATTAACTCATAGACATTAGGTCTTGGGTATGATTGTTGTGTATATGACAAATTCTAACATGGTATGAAAGCCATGATACCATGGGGTTAGTTAATTTTGAGGCAATGGGGTAGGTAGATCTTAGTATCTATAATACTAAGTGAATGGTGGAGCCATTTTGAGCTCACCATTGTGTCCAAAATAGTCAAATTAGCTAGGATCCTCGTTTATTTTGTCTAAATTTGGCAACCTAAAGCTAGCCAATTGTGAGAGGGTTTGCTTTAATTTTTTATAGGGGTCATTTGCAAGAAACAAGCTGATCAAAAATGGATTGTGTCATTATATTTGGAAGGATAAAAAACCTAAGGATTGACATAAAATTTGTTCAAATTGAGGTAGTTGCAAAAAATACAAAATTTGTAAAGCTAATGTGGCAGTACAAGGGTTCTCGCAAGAAGTTGAGTCCACATGTAGGGGAAGTCATGTGGATGAAAAAAATCCTAACAGGAATGGGTACCCATTTTAAAAGAAACAGGTACCCATTTAGGAATGAGTACTCAAAACTAAATGGGTTCCTAAGCCTAAACAGGTACCCGTTAGTAAATGGGTACACGTTATTGAACAGGTTCCCGTTTCTCAAATGTATATAATTTTTTTTTAAAAGTCCTTACGAACTCATTTTACTCCATAGACAGACAATGATGGCGAGAGAGCAAAATGGGTATCCATTTCTGAAGGCTCTTCCAACACACTTTCAGTTGATTTTTTGTACCTGTCACCTCCTCCCACCAACTCTTCATTTCTGAAGACCTCCATGTTGGTTTATTATTTTCTTTTTATGTATTTTTATGATTGTAGGTTTAAATTTAAAGATTAGGGTTTAAGTAAAATTATGGTATGTATTTTTTGATAAATCCTAAAACTATTTTGCTATAAACTCTAAAATGCTAAGCATAACTATAAACCCTAAAACTATGATCAATAAACACTAAGACTTATAAACCCTAAAACACTATATTTAACTATAAACCCTAAAACTATGAACTTTATAAACCCTAAAACTAAAATTTAACTATAAACTATGAACCTTAAACCCTAAAACTATTGTATGTGACCAAAGATATATCAACTATTAGATCCCTAATGATGTAGCTCAGTCAAAAACCATACTCCACACATGAATGGAAACTAGACAATATACTCATACCTCAACCATCTAACACACTTACAATATAAATGAAATTGTATAGGTAGAATGATGGGATTTTAGATGTACTAGTAGTATTTTGTTTTAAATTTAGAAGAGCAGTTTAGATATTTATTTAAACCTTGACTCTTGATCGATTGGACTAAGGAACTAATTGTACTTTAGTAAAATGATCAATTTGTTTATTAAAAACACCCTTCTTTTGTTCCTTGGTAGATTAGGGTAGGTTAGGTTCTACTATTTTGCATAACTCATTGATACACTTACCATTTCCAAATCTTAAGGGAACTTGCATGTGATAGACAACTAAAGTATGAAATGTGATTTTTGAACACATACCAAAATTAATATGACATAGATATTTATATTTTCATGTTAGTGTAGATAGGACCTCTCGATGCAACCTAGTCAAGAGTAAACAATGCCATGCAACCTATTCTAACTAGTGTAGCCTAGTTTAAATTGATAATGTGACCTCCTATCCTTACTTGTTCCTTTTGTACCCACTACTTAGAAAGATGTTATCCTTAAAAGTAAAATAGGGATTTTTGTAGGGAAAATAGAAGACCATGAAAGGTTTCAACAATAGCCAATCCCCTTAAGAGTTATATAATGCTATAAAACATGCCAAGTAGAAATAATCTTGATGCAAACGAGCCTGATATGAGATTGAGATTGATGCAACTTTAATTAATTGTTCTTTGTATGTGTCCTTGATTTGAATATTTCTTTTAATACTTGATGTTCTTTATGACCTAGGAGTTGGTCTAAATATATGATTTTCGATGCCCAACTTGACACTTTGATGGGTGGACTAACCAAATAACAATCATATTTTAGGAATGTCAACTTTAAGGTGAGAGATTTAAATTTTGAAAGAGACACACTTGGTTGCATCCCAACCATGACATAATCCAAGGTGGGTAAAATGCTAGGAAAGGTGATTAGTATGCTAAGGTGATATGTGGTGGTAGTTGGCTAATGGGTTCAAGGCTAAGTGTCAATTTATGCACCAAGTAGGTTAAATTGAGTGCTAAAAAAGTATTTAGAACATCTATGCAAAGTAGCATAAAACATTGAAGGTGTTTAAACTTGTGTACCATAAACTACTCTAAATTATATTCCAGACTAGTTCACCAATTATAGATTTTAGAGAGTTAGAATATGACAATAATAAATGACTATAATTGCTTATGAAATTAAATTAAACAAGGAAGTAAAATTACAAGAGAGAACATGCCATAAAAATTGAGGATAACGAGAGCAACATGGAGGAACCCCTTGTAGGTATAAACTCCACCAAAATAGAGCACTAAACTCAAATAAAAAGGTTCCCAAATCTTGAGTTACAAGAATAAAATGTCTTTCTTGATCCATAATGTCACCTAAACATAGCATGTACATCAATTCCCAAGATTACTAGAAATTGAAAAAATCCCCAATAGGGAAGAGGAAGATGAAAAGGTACTAGAAATCTAGAACACCAATAGTCACTCCTTAACAAGTTGCCAACAATTTGTCAATAATGAAGTTTTCTTGTCTTGATTCCATACAACATAGGAAAACAAAAAAACACACTCATTATGAAGCAAATATTGACATCAAACAATGCATATATAAATGAAATTATACCTAGGAATGATGGGATTTTAGATATCAAAGAAACTATACCAATTAAATAAGCCCATATGAGGCAATACAAATAAATTACCATAAAATAAGCCCTTATCAAGTTGTACCATAACTTTTAAATGCTTTCAATGTTTACAACATCTAGTCCTAATAATTTCCCATTCCTATACCTTAAAAGAATTATATGAGGTTCCAACAAAGTGAACTAACTGCTAAGGGATGTAATTCTTTTTTTCAGCCTACATATTATTGTTAGGGTAAAATGTGGATTAATCAAATGAACAATAATAAGCCCAAACATCAACAAAATAATGAAAACAAGAAAGATTGAATGAAATAAGGCAATGAACAATATAGTGCAAACCTTCCCTATTTCAAAGCTTCTGTTGTTCGCCTATTACAACCGTCCTTTGCTGATGAAGTAGGCCCTCAGTGAGTGCACTCTTTTAGCTGTGTTGTAGGATGTCGATAGTAAATGGCTATGATAATGAATATGCCAAGAAGATGAGCTTTGAAGCAACAATGGTGATCTCAAGAAAATAGTATTGGAGTGCCAAAGGCGCGTGCGTAGAATTCTGCAGAGTAATAATACGAATAGCCTGGATGATAGAAATGGAGGAATAATGTTCCATTTATAGACTCAGAAGAATGAGAATCAACGGTTGAGAAGAGATATGAAGATCAATGGCTGAGAATGGTTGAGGAATGTGCAACCAGTAGAAATATGACAAGTGTCTCACCTCCATCATGAAAGAGGGGATTTGACAACATTGATTGGAGAGTTAACTCCTTTAACTGATCAGTTAACAAACTTGATTAGTCAGTTGGAAGAATGAATTATGGAATTGACTAAATTGATTGAGGGATTAACTCAATTGACTGGTTAGTTAACACTTTTGATTGATTAGTTAACTAACTTCTGATTTGAGAAGAAATAGGACATGTGGGTGAGGGAAAATAAGGTAATTAAATATTTAATATATTTAATTACATGTGCAACCTGGTGAGGTGGACAAGGTGAGGTGGAAAAGTGAGGTGTAAGTGTGAGGTGGATTTTTGGAATTAGAACTTAGGATAGAGGAATTTGGATTAATTAAATAATTTATGATTATTTAATTGTGTGAGACATTTAGAAGAATTTTAATAAAATAAATAGATTTTATTTAATTATGGAATAGTGAATCGATTAAATAAATTTAGAATATTTATTTAATTGATGGAAGAATGGAATAAATATTTAAAATATTTATTTAGTTGAATTGTGTCATTTTTAGGCATATACATTTTGCGCCTCTTTGATGCAATGTAGTTTACAGCGTTGCTTCAAAGAAATCGATAGTCTGACAGTGATACATGCCCCAGTTTGCCCCTGGTACAAGTTTAATGATGATAGGATGTCCCCTCGAGAGATTGGATGGGAAGAAGGCAGGAGGCGTGAGACAGACAATCTCATGAAGACGAAGGGAATCTAGGTTAGAATGAAGAAATTGGTTGAAGAAAGAGTCAGATGATACGCGATGCAAAATGGAATGATGACACACACAAGCAAGCAAGCAAGTATGCACAAATGACACAAGAACAAACAAGGTATTGCCCCTGTCAAGCAGTAAACCAACTGATATACTGATAACGATATACAACAATGTTGTCATAGCGGGGAACAATATATCCCTAGACCAACACGGCAGGCATGTTGTCATGGCGGGGAATGATAGATCCCTAGAGCAACATGAAGGATAGTGTCTAGTCTCAGGAAATAAAGCATGTCGTGTAAGACACGTGTATTGGTCTGATTTTGACAATGCAACATCCTGTATAAGACAATTGATTGATTGACTGATCGAGTTGGTTTACGACCAGACAAGGATCAAGACCACGAATTGTGATTGGATCATTTGTGCAAGATTGACTTGGCTTGATTGGTATGGATTAAGGATGGACCTGCATTTGGATCATTTCTCGGGTTGACTAAAATTGAGAAGAATGGATCACAATGCTAGATGGAATACTGATTGATAGAAGAATGACTCAATAGAAGGACTCACAAGCTTGTATTTGTATTGATACTCTGCACTTTGTGGAGCTTTTATTTCATCATTGGGCAATTTTTTTTTGGTACATTTTCTGAAATGTTGTAAGTGAATACAAGCATCTAGGTATAATTGAACCGAGATGACCTGAGTACTGCTTACATGGATTTTGATTTAGCAAGTTGATACAAGCATTTAGGTATAATTGAACCGAGATGACCTAAGTATTTCTTGCGTATCAACAAACAAGGATTGCCCCCATTCATGTTAGACCTTTGATGTCCTCGATGATCTTTTGCCAATCATGTCTTTAGACAAGGCTTCACATTACTAAAGATTAATCCACAAACAACAAACAAAGAAAATAATCATGCCCCCATCATAGCGTCTCTAGCTTTTGGCATCCTCGAGTAGCATAGAAAGGCATGATAGCATAAATCAAGACTTAATGTTTTTAACCATGTTTCTAATTCATAAAACATTTTTGCATTTAGATGTGTTTGTCTCTTGCCATAATTTTGAGTAAAATCATTTAGAAGGCCTTAGGAGTTTGTTTGCTTTGCTTTGGATAGGTTAATGTCTTGTGTCAAGATTTTTGCTTGAAAGCGGGCTTTGCTTGCACTTACTTGCATGGTGAGAAGATTCCACAATCCTTCATTGGTGAGACGGACCCTAAGGGACTGACCTAGTGCCTTGGGGGCTCATTGCTAAATGGCCTTACCTACGTGACGACGCAGAGGCAACGTAGTTCGGGGTAAACCCTAATGGACCTAAGATATGGATCAGACGAGACACGATATGGAATAGACATGGATCAGATATGGAATAGATATGGATCAGACAAGACACGATATGGAACAGATAAGACATGAAATGGAACAGATATGGATCAAATAATACTGATGACAAGGAAACACCACGGATAGGTAGATGCATGGGTGATAAAGAATGGAATGGGTAGGTATGAGGATGGGCAATAGTGGATAGAAGGAAACAAGGATGTGATCTCCAAGGACTATGTCGCATAAGTATAACATGCCCCATTGTAGGTAGAGTACGTAGGATTTTTCATGACAATGCTAATGACGATAGGAGGATGAGAGGATAACAAACAATTTGCATGGTTTGGAGGGGTAAGGTATGCCAAGAGACATCTAAAACATTTGTCAACATTGTGCCCCCAATCTTTATCAAGACCAAAGAATAGAGGAAAGTAAGATTAGATGGATGGATGGGACAGTATAGTTATGCAATGGATAGAGGATAGGATAGGAAATGGTATGAAAGAAAACTGATAGGAGAAGAGTGATAGACTAATGAGACAAGGTGCCCCCAAGTGTAGGTGACGTAGAAGATCAACTTACACATGACGCCTGTTTGCTAGGTTTTCATCATGGTACTTATCCAAGGCGCCTGTTTGCCAAGTTTTCACCATTGGACGAAGGGATTTTTCTTTACCTTTTTCTTTTTTTCCTCTTTTTTTTTTTTGGAAACATTTGGGTAGGAAAATGTGGATATGGAAGGGAGAGACTCAAGGATCTAGTTTCGTGAAAGGTGATAGTCCCACTAGATGGATGTTGTCGCATGGACGATGTCAAGCGTTCTCACAGATGTAGGTAGGGGATTGCATGAAAGTGATATGGTGTAGGTAGATAGTGGATTATGATGCAGAATATGGAGGGAAGGCTTATGCAAAAGCATGGACCATAGGAATAGGATGAGGAAGATATGTAGGATAATAGTGGAAGGAAGAGGAGATGGAGGTATATGAAAATGTTGTGGAATGGAAGGGAATCATGACCAATGGTTGCACATACCGTGGTAAACATTGAAGCTGGTGATGGGAAAGTAGTGTAGGAAGCAACGAAGACTTTTGCTTGTGGATGAATGACTTAGGCATGTAGGGATCCACATAGACTGAGTATTTTCCTGATTTTTGTTCATCATGTGGGATGGAAGAATTTGAGACTGCTGGATGGAATGGGAGAAAGTGGATGGTTGAGATTCCTGAGAGGTAGATGCCTCATGTAACTTGAGGGCTTTTTGCTTAGGTACCCAAACCATTTTGTTTTTAGATAGTACCTGTGAAGGTATGGGTTTGGGTGTATGCAGCTTTTGTGCAGCTTTTGGAGTAATCATTTGTTGGATGCGGACCCACACCTTTTTCAGCTTGGCGTATAGGTGTGTGGGTGTATGCAGCTCTTGAGAAGGATGCTTCTTTGATTCTTGGATTTTGTATCCCAGGTCATGAGGACTCTTAGGATTTTTGGCTTTATAGGTAGAGGCATCCAGATTTTTATTGTTGAATTCTCGTGGGATGGTGAAAGTGGAGTTGGAGGATGTTCTTTGTTTAGACAACATGTGCATTTTGTTGGCCATGATTGGGATTGTTTGAAGATTCATAGATGGATGAATAAGGTGTTGGAAGAAGTGGTGGTAAAATGTATGGAGGGATATTAGGTGTTGAAAGTAGTGGAGGTAGATTGGATGGTGGAAGGTGGATGGTCACATGCTTTTGACAATTGTAGGATGATGGAGGTGGAATGGTGACATACGTTTTGAGGATATGATAGGGTTTGTGATGGAAAGTCTTAGACTTTGGAGGAGTGGAGGAAGTACCAACATCTTGAGATTGTTCACCTTGGGGTATGTATCCAAGGCCATATGAAGGAGGAGGAACATTGACATGGACGGGCTCCAAAATACCTTGTTCTGAAGGCCTAAGCCTTTACCTTGATAGTTCATATGTTGGAGTATGCGGTGGACAATGGGATTATGTGTAGGTGGAACACTAGACACAAATTCTTTATTGGATGGAGAAGATGAGATAGAGGATAATGGTTGCTGGTGTTCTAAGGAGGAACACTCATGAATGAAGGTGATAAGACCAAGGATATATGGTGGAAGATTTGTAGCATGGTCAATAACGGATGGTGGAGGAGTATTACTGGTTTGATCTTCTATGCTTGCATGGGAGGCAAGTGTCTCATCAAGGGAAGTGGAAGTTGTTGGAACTTGGATAGGACTAGATGGGGTTATAAGCTCAAGACCATGGAACGCATAAAGTGGGCTTAGAGGATCATCATGGTTTGCTTGATCATAGATAGGCTTGTCGTCATAGATGGGATCTTGATCAAAGATAGGATTTAGCGTGAAGGAATTAAGGTGCTCTTGTATATGTTCTTCATCAACGATAATATATTGATCATGGAAAGGATATAGGTTATGCATGGGATGGAATTGGATTTCCTTCTCATGTATAGGTGTTGGGAGATGGATAGGATCAAGTGGCTCATGGAGAGGTTCATTATTATGGATATCATCTTGATCATGGAAAAGATACATGTTATGGATAGGTTGCAAGAAAGTGATTTGATCTGGACTTAGACTAGGGATTAATGTTTCCTCATGCATAGGATTAGACTCTTGACATACCTCTTGGGTTACTGGATTGGAAGTGGATAGCTCTTGGATAGCTTTGTGGTTGACAACATAGATGTTTGATGGACCGTGACTTTGGTTCATAGTGGGAGGTTCTTCGATAAGCTCAAGGGGTTGCAAATGACATGAAGGATTTTTGGTAAGGTCAACGATTAGAATTTGGAGACATGGTTGACTCTCTACTAGTAGCCCTTGGATCACATCATTAGTAGGTGTATGGATAGGTGAATGAATAGATTTATCTTTCTCTCTAGCTTTTCTCTGGTTGTATAAATTTGGAAAAACTCTTTCCCACCACTCATCTGATTCTTTTTTGGTCATCCATTTAGAGTTTGAGGAACTAGATGGTGGTGTTGGCGTAGAACTAGTGAGCTTTGGGATATAGGTCTTAAAAGACGGTGAAGGAGGACTAGTAGATGGACTGGTATAGGATTTCCAACTTAAGGTGGTGCTTGCCTTGTCATGAGCATCATTAAGACGAGAAACAGATGTATGAGTTCGAGGTGAGGCATAGCTAGTACTGGCACGTTCGGCTTGCAAGATTGCCATTTCTTGTTGTAAGACTTGGATTTGTTGAGAAATTGCTATACACTCTTGGGGTGAGGGACCTAAGTTTATTTGCAATTGCAGATATTGGACTTTTTAAGAAAATGCTTCTAATTGGTTTGTCATCCTGACAGAAACTGGCAGAAGGCTGAAAAAGCCTACTATTTTGGATACGCAGCTTCAGAGGCACAATTTCAGAAGGTAAATGCACAGCAAGTTGAGGTAAATGCACAATTCTGGCAGAGGATAAATGCGCAACTCTGGTTTCTTCAAATGATTTTGCAAATTTTTTGACACGTTTTTAAGTGCTTTTGGTTTCTTGGTTGCAAGTCAGTCTTTTGATCTAATTTTTCTCAATTATGGCAAGAAGACACAGCAAACACAAAGATATTTTTATGGTTTTTTTTTGGTTTTTTTTTTTTTTTGAGATTTTGTTGACTCTATTTAGACTAAGAGAAAAAAAGTAAGTACAAAATCCTAGGCTCGAAATGGATTACAAGGTTTTTGGCCACTAGAACAAGAGGTGTTTAATGAGGGCAACCATTCGAGTGGTTACACATGCGGTGGCACTAATCTCCATTATGGAGTCTCCCAGCCTCAAAGGGTTACGCCTTAGAGGGTTTTGGGGGAGGTTGGCCGTCAGTGTAACACAGCAGCACTCATTGCAGGAGGTTTTCACCTCAAGCACATTTATTTTAAGTGGATTGGTAGGGCTTGACTTTAGCCTATTTCCACTCAGGGTCATTCCCACTTGGACATGTGCATCCAAGGGCAGGGCCCCCTAAAGGTTAAACAAATAGAATAACAAGTCTGGCACTTTGGTCACCCAGTTAAGGGGAGAGCATAAGCCTATTGTCATTCGCAAGCATAGAATACACTGGTTAATCCAACCTAGTTAAATTTAGAAAAACTAAATGGGCTACTCTACTTGTGCACTCACATAGTTGTTAACTTTGAAGTGATTAGGAGATAGCAATAATTCTTTCCTTTGCAAGATAGCAATATTCTTAACTGAAAGAGATAGCCATATAGCAATGATCAATGAAACCAAGATTGCAATAATTCAGTTATCACCCTCCTAATTAGAAACTATGTGAGATTGACATGCATGTTTTTACTTTCCTAATTAGAGTTAGATTAAAATTGTATGCAAGTTGCATGAACAATGGGTTACTCCTTCCTAATTAGAACTAGATGAAAGTTGTATGCAAGTTGCATGAACAATGAGTTACTCCTTCCTAATTAGAACTAGATGAAAATTATATGTAAGTTGCATGAACAATGAGTTACTCCTTCCTAATTAGAACTAGATGGAAATTGTATGCAAGTTGTTTTACTTTCCCCCTAGTTAATCTATGATGTGTGTGTTAAGGAAAATAAAACTATCCAGCTCTCAACCCTGTAGAAGATATATCAGAAGTTTCTTTTCTCCTTTCTTTGACAAGTGTTTAAGTCAAGCTGCATAGATAAATCATTAGTTTTCAAGAAAAAATGCTAGATTTAAGCTTGGAAAGATAGCTGAACTTTGACTGTAAAAATAGCTAACAAAATGATAAAATCACTTGATCAAACCTATTCCATTGTGAAGTTCACGGAATTACCTTTCCAACGAGTGTTTATTTGTGCGATTACGAGTTCATATGCTCCTGTTATGGCAAAAAGAAAAAGATACCACCCTTATGGCATGTAGAAGAAGGCGGGATGGAGGATTGTTGGATAAAACAATGCACCCTACAGAAGCACCCTTCGGACTACTGGATAAAAGGATGCACCTTATGGGAGCACCCTTCGGACTGCTGGATTAAAGGATGCACCCTGTGAAAAAGCTATTAGGACAGTTGGATAAAAGGATGCGGGAGCACCCTTCGGACCGTTGGATAAAGTGATGCACCATACGGAACCACCCTTTGGACCGCTGGATAAAGCGATGCACCCTACGGAAGCACCCTTTGGACCATTGGATAAAAGAATGCACCCTGCAAAAAAAAAACTCTTTGGATAGTTGGATAAAAGGATGCAGAAACACCCTTCAGACTGCTGGATAAAGCGATGCACCCTGCGGAAGCACCCTTTGGACCGCTGGATAAAAGGATGCACCCTCAAAAAAAATCACAGAGATTTTTTTTAGTCTCTGATTTTGGTGAATTAACAGGTGATTCTAAGGTTTTCGACCCTTCTGAGCACGTTGGTGATGTCAGTTTTAGCCCAAGAGGTCACCTTTTAATAGATCCTTGCAAAACTCAACAATGGGGTTTAGAGAAACACAAATTTTTACTACAAAAATTTCTAAAAAACATAAAATTGAACGGTGGGCACCAAAAATGTTAGGGTAAAATGTGGATTAATCAAATGAACAATAATAAACCCAAACATCAATAGAATAATTAAAAAGAAGAAAGATTGAATGAAATAAGGCAATGAACAATACAGTGCAAACCTTCCCTGTTTCAAAGCTTTTGTTGTTCGCCTATTACAACCGTCCTTTGCTGATGAAGTAGGCCCTCAGTGAGTGCACTCTTTTAGCTGTGTTGTAGGATGTCGATAGTAAATGGCTGTGATAATGAATATGCCAAGAAGATGAGCTTCGAAGCAACAATGGTGATCTCAAGCAAATAGTATTGGGGTGCCAAAGGTGCATGGGTAGAATTCTGCAGAGTAACAATACGAATAGCCTGGATGATAGAAATGGAGGAATAAGGTTCCATTTATAGACTCAGAAGAATGAGAATCAACGGTTGAGAAGAGATATGAAGATCAATGGCTGAGAATGGTTGAGGAATGTGCAACCAGTAGAAATATGACAAGTGTCTCACCTCCATCATGAAAGAGGGGATTTGACAACATTGATTGGAGAGTTAACTCCTTTAACTGATCAGTTAACAAACTTGATTAGTCAGTTGGAAGAATGAATTATGGAATTGACTGAATTGATTGAGGGATTAACTCAATTGACTGATTAGTTAACACTTTTAATTGATTAGTTAACTAACTTCTAATTTGAGAAGAAATAGGACATGTGGGTGAGGGAAAATAAGGTAATTAAATATTTAATATATTTAATTACATGTGCAACCCGATGAGGTGGAAAAGTGAGGTGTAGGTGTGAGGTGGATTTTTGGAATTAGAACTTAGGATAGAGGAATTTAGATTAATTAAATAATTTATGATTATTTAATTGTGAGACATTTAGAAGAATTTTAATTAAATAAATAGATTTTATTTAATTATGGAACAGTGAATTGATTAAATAAATTTAGAATATTTATTTAATTGATGGAAGAATGGAATAAATATTTAGAATATTTATTTAATTGAATTGTGTCATTTTTAGGCGTATACAATTATGTACTTATTTTTGCTCATAAGCTTCATCAATTAATCTAGATCATTCATATAGGCAGCCATCTTCTCAATCATAACCCTTGTATCCTCCACTATGTCACAAAAAATAGTATCACAAATCAATGTGCTTAGTTTGCATGCTAAACATGTAGGGTTCTTTACAAATGTGATGGTAGTCTCACTATATCACATAGAATTTATAGTGTATCTTAATTTCATCTAGTATCTAAACATAATCTTTGAAGCCAAATTTCCTTCTTATAGGAATGAGTATTTTTCATGCATTCTATCTTCATAGTTGAAATACCAACCACTTGCCTATCTTTTTCTTAACCAACACTAGACGTGCCACCAACTAGGTTAAAAACATACCCACTAGTAGAAATCCTATTGGGTATATCTACTATCTAATCAAAATCCATAAATCCCTATATATTTATTGACCTTCTTAAATCAAGTCCCCTTGGTAGAACATATAATACATTAAAGTCCATGAATATATATGAAAACCCTCTTTGGTAGAGTCTAATTTTGTTCATAGATTGTACATTAACCTTATTAGGACTCCTACTCATTGGGCAATGTCTAGTTTGGTGTAAATAATAACACATAAAAAGATAAAAAACTACACTCATATAAGGGGCATGGTTTGGGTTCTCAATTTCATAAAGTGTTGAAGGCACCATTCAAATGAAATCACTATTCCCATAGGAATGGGAACACTCATCCTAAATTTATAAAATAAATAGTCAACATACATCCTCTAACTTAACCAAAGTTTTATGCTAGCTCCATCTCTTCTAATTGACATTTCTAAGATAAAATTAGCAAACTTGAAATTATTGATAAGTGATGCAAGAGCCGCCTTGGTTCAAGAGTAATCTTGCATCAACCAAAAATATTTGCATTTCAGTTTGTTTCTTTCATTTTCCAGTTCAGTTCAGGCAGTTCAGTCGGAAGTAGTTTCAGCTTTTGGTCCAGTATTCTATCATAGTTTCATTTCAGACCTTACAGATCTGGACTTAGAATCTACATTCATTCGTATACATCATATCCAAATTTTAGAGCATTTGGATCAGTTACTAGAAAGTTATCACTATCAGAAGATCGATTATTTTTCAAAATAGAGCATCCTGACAGTCTCTGATAATCAGCTAAAGGAGAAGACTTGAGGAGCATTCCTTGACTTGTGGAGCATAATGACACATCATTCAATGATCTTTGGTTTGTGGCCGACCTTCCCCAAAGATCCACATGTTATTCCATTCATTTGAGGAAGTGTTCTATGCATTTAGGTCCAACCTATTTGTGTACACATTACAACTCTTCATTTGAGTTTGTGACCTTCCTTGGCCAACGCGGAGGAATCTATTTGTCCAGAGATGACATATATTGATGTAATAGAACCTTAGGAAAGTAGTTCTCATGATTTAGAAGATTGATAATTTGGATTTCATGCGAAGGAGCTTCAAAGCCTTATCTTGCACATGTATGTAATCAGGCCCTTGAGCCCTCCTTGTAAGCCTACATGTTGCCGACTAGATTGTATTTGAATTCCATGATATATTGAATGACTAAATCTATATTTGGTTTATATCTTTAAGTTGTTTTCATTGTGTTTACTCTTGCTACACAGTCTGGACAGTTCATTATATGAACCCTCCTACCATGACTGCAACAAGTGGTATCAGAGCAAAAGTTTGAATCTTTGGAAGTGAATTGAGCAAAGTTGATGAGGGCATTCCATAAGATCTTGCTATAGACAGATCACTGAATTGAGGCAGGCCGATTCAGAGGTAGTTGTCACCTTGTAACCTGATTGCTGAACTTGAGGTAGTTTGCACCTGATCCCAAGAAGAATGCCACTGTGAAGAGTTGCTACTGTTAGAACAATGGCTAGTAGAATGGATGAGATAATGGAAATGATGAAAACAATGTGAATTCATTTGGATGTTGTTAAAGAAGATAGGAGAAGAGGATTGACACTGAGACCTAATGTTAAAAGCGATGAGGAAGAAGAATTTCAAACGGCTGAACAAACTGGCAAAACCCTAAGAGGTGATGAAGAAGAAGAATCAGATCAAGTAAAGATGTTGCAAGCTATTTCAAAGATTGGAAAGAGACCTAGAGTTGATGTGCTGAACTATACTGGTAATTTGAACCTTGAAGAGTTGATTGACTGGATGAATGACATGGAAGAATACTTTGAATATGAGGAAATTGAAGATCTAAAGAAGGTGAAATTTGCAAAGACAAACTTGAAGGGACATGCTGCTATATGGTAAAAAAAAGTTTAGTTGGAAAGAAATAGAAGATGAAAAGAAAAGATCACAAAGTGGGACCGAATGGTGACAAAGTTGAAGAATCAATTTATACCTGCTGACTATGAGTTGGAATTGTTGAAGAGATTGCAAAACCTGAGACAAAAGGAGAAATCTGTGAAGGAGTACACTGAAGAATTTCATAAAATGATCATAAGAATAGGACATAGTGGAGCAAATAAGGAGAAAGTGGCTAGATACATCAATGGACTGAGATTGAACATTCAAGATGAACTAAGCTTTGTAAGGATGACATCTTTAGAGGAAGCGTATTAGTTTGCCCTGAAAGTTAAAGAGAAGCAAAATAAGAGGCATGATCAGAGATAGAGAGGTAGAGGAGGTAAATTTTAGAGAGGTAGGACATTTCTCGAAGGAGATAGATCATATCCAGAGCAAAACAAGTTTGACAACATACTCAAGGAGGATAGAGATAATAATGTTTACTGGAGAGATAGAAATTTTTACTGGAAAGGAAACCCTAGTGCATACCGGAATGAAGGATACAGAAGAGAGGGAAGAGGATTTGATAAGAGAACACTCTGAGGCACCTGTTTCAAGTGTGGAGGTGAAGGACATAGAGCATTTGAATGTAATCAGGGTAGTACAGTAAGAAGACAGAGAATATTGGAAGAGCAACCTATGTGGAAGAAGAACCTGCTGAACTGAATGATCCCTGTTTAGTTTGAAAACTTGAGAAAGGAGAATCATTGGTGATGAGGAGAGCACTATTTCAGGCAAAGACAAATGAGGAACCACCGTAGAGGAAGAGTCTATTCAGAACTAGATGCAGATCAGGAGGTAAGTGTTGTAAAGTTGTAATTGATAGTGGTAGTTCAGATAACCTAGTTTCAGAGGAGATGGTGACTAAGCTAAAGTTGGAAAGATTGAAACACCCTAAGGCTTATCAGATACCATGGATTCAGGATGATCATAAGGTATTGGTAAGTGAACAATGTTTGGTGAAATTTCATATTGGATCTTATCATGATGAAGTCTTGTGTGATATTATGCCTATGGATGTTTGTCATATCTTGTTGGGTAGACTTTGGTAGTATGATAGAAAAGATATACATGATGGGAGGTAGAATACATATACTATAACAACAAATGGAAAGAGAATTACTTTGATTCCTTTAGAAGATGATCCTAAAAATGAAGTATGTGGGAATGCTAGAATCTGTTTGGTAGATGGAAGAAAATTTCTGGATGGTCTGAGACATGAGAATATGTGTTATGCCTTGATTCCTAAGAAGCCTGAATCATTGAAGAAGGAGACTAAAGAATCACAATCAGGGGAGATAAAGGAGTTGCTGATAGAGTATGAAGACATCATATCAAATAATGTACCGGAAGGATTGCCACCTATAAGGAGTATCAGTCATCACATGGATCTTATACCGGGAGCAAGTTTGCCTAACAAAGTAACACATAGAATGACACTGGTAGAGAATGAAGAATTGAATAGACAAATACACGAGTTATTGAGGAAAGGTTTGATCAGAGAAAGCTTGAGTCCTTGTGCAGTACCTACAGTTTTGGCACTGTAGAAAGATGGAGAATGGAGAATGTGTACTAACTCTAGAGCAATCAACAAGATCATAGTTACGTATAGATTTCCTTTACCTAAGATGGATGATATCATGGATTGCTTGAGTGGAGCAAGATATTTCATAAAGATAGATTTGAAGAGTCGATACCATCAGATCAGAATCAGAGAAGGAGATGAATGGAAGACTGCTTTTAAAATAAATCAAGGATTGTATGAGTGGTTAGTGATGCCTTTTGGATTGACAAATGCACCAAGTACTTTCATGAGATTGATGAATGAAGTCTTGAAGAAATTCTTGGGTAAGTTTGTTATTGTGTACTTGGATGATATTCTAATTTTCAATAAGACAAAAGAGGAACATTTGTGGCATATTAGACAAGTTTTGTAGAGACTGAGAGAAGAGAAACTGCTGATAAACATCAAGAAGTGTAGTTTTATGAAGGAAGAGTTGGTCTATTTGGGATTTGTGATTTCTACGGAAGGATTGAAGATGGACCCTAAGAAAGTGAAAGCAATTGTTGAATGGTCTACACCAGAGAGCATTGGAGAGGTTAGATCATTTCATGGATTGGCTAGTTTCTACTAGAAGTTCATCCAAAATTTCAATTTAGTTTGTAACCCTATGACAGAGATAATGAGAGGTTACATAAGAGATTTCAAATGGACATCTGGAGCAGACAAAAGCTTTGAGTTGTTGAAGCAGAAAGTGATAGAGCAACCTGTTTTAGCATTATTGGATTTCAACAAGGTATTTCAAGTTGATTGTGATGCAAGTGGAAACACAATTGGAGCAGTGTTAAGTTAAGAAGGTAAACCTGTGGCATATTTTAGTGAGAAGTTGAATGATGCAAGGACAAGATATTCAGTTTATGATCAAGAGTTCTATGCCATAATTCAAGCCTTGAAGAAGTGGAGACATTACTTGTTGCCTAAGGAGTTTGTGTTGTATACAGATCATCAAGCTTTGCAGTATTTGAATAGTCAAGGTAAGTTGAATTAGAGACATATGAGATGGGTAGAGTTCATGCAGAGTTATACATTTGTGTTGAAGCATAGGAGTGGAAAATCAAACAAAGTTGCTGATGCATTGAGTAGGAGAAGAAACTTGTTGACAGAGATGAGAGTTGAGGTGTTGGGTTTTGATGAATTGAAGAACATGTATAAGGGAGACACTGATTTTACAGAACCTTGGAAAGCATGTAAGGAACCTGTTGTGACAGATAGGAGTAAGTGGTTAGATTATTTCATTCAAGAAGATATGTTGTTCAAACAAAATCAGTTGTGCATACCTAGAAGTTCAATGAGAGATAATTTGATCAAGGAGAATCATAGTGGTGGATTGGCAGGATATTTTGGCATTGATAATATAGTGGCTTTGGTAAGTGAAAACTACTTTTGGCCTCAGATACATAAGGATGTTAGGAGATTTGTACAATTTGTCAAGTTGCAAAAGGGAGTAGTCAGAACACTGGATTGTATAAACCTTTGACAGTACCGGAGAGACCGTGGGAAGACATAAGCATGGATTTTGTAATGAGATTGCTGAAGACACAGAGAGGACATGATTCAATATTTGTAGTGGTGGATATATTTTTAAAGATGGTTCATTTCATACCTTGTAAGAAGACAACTGATGCAGTGCATGTAGCTGACCTATTTTTTCAAGGAGATTGTGAGATTGCATGGATTACCTAGGAGTATAGTTTCAGACAGAGACACAAAGTTTGTTGGATACTTTTGGAAGACACTTTGGAAGAAGATGAAGACATATTTGAAGTTCAGTTCAACTTTTCATCCACAGACTGATGGACAGATGAAGGTAGTAAATATGAGTTTGGGAAGCTTGTTGAGATGTTTGATTGGAGAGAAAGCCAAAAGTTGGGATTTGATTCTTTCACAAGCAGAGTTTGTATACAATAATTTAGTAAATAGGAGTACCGAAAGAACACCTTTTGAGATTATGACCAGAGTGAATCCTAGAGGAGTAGCAGAATTAAGAGATATCAGCATGGAAGAAAAAAGGAGTGCCGAAGTAGAAGAATTTGTAGATCATATGAAGACAATGCATAATCAGGTGAAGGAGCATTTGGAGAATATGAAAAGTAAGTACAAAGAGAAGGCTAATGAGAAGAGAAGACATAAGGAATTTGAAGTGGGAGATGAAGTAATGGTGTACTTGAGAAAAGAAAGATTTCTAGTTGGGACATATAACAAGTTGAAGATGAAGAAGTTTAGACCTTCTAAGATACTCAGGAAATTTGATTCAGGAAATGCATATGAAGTGGAGTTATCAGAGACCTTGGGTATATCACCTATTTTCAACATTGCAGACTTATATCAGTATCATGAAGTAGAGTTCAGTGACAACATGGAAGAAGACTTGAAGAAGCAGTTACCACACAAAGCACCAGAGCAGATCGAAGACATCTTAGATAGCAGAGTTGGACATAGTACTAGAGGAAGACAATACAAAGAATATCTTGTGAAGTGGAAAGGCAGACCGGAAGAAGATTCATCATGGATTTCTCAGGCTGAGGTGGACCGTCTTGGTTCTCCCCTAGCCCCAACAAAGTGAGGGACTCACTTTTTTTTTAATAACCCCAAATGTCTGATGCAGGAGCATCCCTGGTTCAAGAGCAATGTTGCATCAACCAAAAATATTTACATTTTAGTTTGTTTCTTTCATTTTCCAGTTTAGTTTAGGCATTTCAGTCGGAAGCAGTTTCAGCTTTTGGTCTGGTATTCTACCGTAGTTTCATTTTAGACCTTATAGATCTGGAGTTAACAGCAACATTCATTCATCTACATCATATCTAGAGTTCAGAGCATTTGGATTAGTTACCAGAGAGTTATCACTATTAGAAGATTAATTGTTTTTTAGAACAGAGCATCTTGATAGTCTCTGATAACCAGCTAAAGGAGAAGACTTGTGGAGCATTCCTTGACTTGCGGAGCATAATGACACATGATTCAATGATCTTTGGTTCATGGCCAACCTTCCTTGAAGATCCGCACGTTATTCCATTCATTTGAGGAAGTGTTCTATGCATTTAGGTATGACCTATCTGTGTACACATTACAACTCTTCATTGGAGTTTGTGACCTTCCTTGGCCAACGCGGAGGAATCTGTTGGTTTAGAGATGATATATATTGATGTAATAGATCCTTAGGAAAGTAGTTCTCATGATTTAGAAGATTGATAATTTGGATTTCATGCGAAGGAGCTTCAAAGCCTTATCTTGTGCATGTATGTAATCAGGGCCTTGAGCCCTCCTTGTAAGCCCACATGTTGCTGGACAGGTTTTATTTGAATTCCATGATATAATGAATGATTGAATCTGCATTTGTTTTATATCTTTAATTTGTTTCCATTGTGTTTACTCTTGTTGTACAGTCTGGACAGTTCATTCTATGAACCCTCCTACCATGACTGCACCAATAAGAAACTTTGATGAAATCTAAAATTTCAACAACCTAATCATTTGCTTATTATTTCCAATTAACATGTTTTCGACATATTAAAGAATGCTAATAACAAAATAATCACCTATTATCTTTTAATAATCATCTATTAATTTTTTAATAATCATAATGATCTAATTTAGTTTTGATAAATCCTATGTTCATAACATGAATTAAAATTTTAATAACACATCTTAGGGTACTTATTTGATGTTGACTTGAATCTTTAATGTGTCTATTAAAACTATTTGCATTAAGCTTTCTATTTATGGATATTTTAAACTTACATTTCCAGATATTAGTTTAAGTTTATTTCTAGATATTTATCTGTAAGTTTTCAATATGGATATATTTGTTATTACATTTGTATGTTTTTGATATGGATATTTGCAAATGAGTAATTAAATATTTATTTATTTTTATATTCTAATTGTAAATGCAAGTGGTCAAATGGATGATTTTTTAATAGATGATATTTTACAAAACCCCCCAACCCCTCCACCTGAAACCCCCTAGCCCCTCCACCTGAAACCCCCAGCCCCTCCACCTCCAAAGCCCCAAACCCCTCCACCTAATGAGGCTCATTTGTGAGAGAGCATCAATGAAAATATAAACTCAATTGAGGAAAAAATTAATTTGATTAAAAATCAACCTCACATTATGCCCCACATGGAGTATGGTTTGCATCTTCAATGCAAACCATTATTGATTTTGTTAGGTCTATTGATGCGGACCTAGATAGATCTCGCCTTTGGCGGGAGGAGAGGAGGCAATTTCATGCAGATGGTCTCTCATATAAAGACATCCTTGATCTTCACATTACTAAACAAACATTAGCCCCATTCTTTGTTGACCCACAACTAATCAACCTATACCTACAAAAAAAAGAATTTCAATCAAGTGGTGTAGGCATGAGGCGATCTCGAAACATTTTTGGGAGTGGTGGTGGATGGTGTTTGATCATCCACCACATGCTAATTTTGAGGTACCGCTATAGTTTTTGAGAAAATTATGAGCGGAGTTTGAATTGGGTTAAAAAGCCAATTATTTTGATATTAGAGCATTCCAGGGTGTTGGTGGTGGCATGCCACAACATAGGGTAGGGGTATGCATTGATCCCAATCAACCCATTCCTTTTTTGCCCACCATTGATGTACCCATTCAGCATCGGGTAGTGTTGTCAACATTAGGAGCATTGAGTAGACTCTCGGGTAATCTTGCTGAACAAGCTACCCACATGGCAGCTAAATTCAATCGTGGAGAGCATCATGGAGGAGTTAGTGCATCTCATCATAGCACCTCACACATGTCGACGACACATTTGTGTCAAAATTGTAATCAACCGTGTTATGGTCCTTCTCTTGAATCCACATCAAATGCAACTACATTAGAGGTGGAGTCATACTTGGATCTACTATATTTTGATGATCATCCTACATAGGTACATGGACCACATTTTATTTTGTTTCAAGTGCATAATGAACATATCAAAATTTATATTTAATCATGAATTAAAATATATTGTGAACTATTTGGTGTAGATCTCAAGTCGCTCTAGGGCCTCAACATGATTTGGTACACTGAGTTTTGCATCGACAGTTGTAGAGATCGACACATCTAATAGGGTAAACCAATATATATATTAACTCTAGAAAACCATATGTATCTAGTTCTAGTTTAAATTTTCTTCAATATATATATATATATATATATATATATATATATATGGTTACATGTTTTGGTAAATATGAACTAACCTATTTCAAACTTGCTTTATTCGAATTTCTAGGAATTAGCAGCTGAGACTTTTGGTCTAGATTCTAAAACAACTATACCACCTGGACAACAAAATGTTGGAGTAGATGAGCATGATTGTACGGTAATTTATGCACACTTTAGCCTAGCTTTAAATATTTAATTTCATAATTTTATAAATTAAATCAAATTTGGATGCTAAGCTAATTCTTGAGTGCTTTATTTGAATATCTAGGAATTAGTAGTTAAGGCTTTTGGTTCAGGACCAACAACTATACAGTCACTCGGGCAATAGAATGTGGGAGGAGATGACCAACATCATACGGTAATTTATGCACACGTTAGTCTAGATTTAAATATTTAATATGTGTATTTTATAATTAAATGAAATTAAATGAAATTAAATGAAATGAAATTTAAATTTCATATGCACACATGTTTCATTTTTAAAAATTTTATCTGATTTCAAGTTTCTTTCTCTTCTACAGTATGAGGCAGATCCATCTCTTTCACAAGGAACAAAGAGGCCTCTTGATTCAAGAACAAGTGATGATCATAGGACATAGATATTTATTTCATGGACTATGATGCATTATTTTTTATATGCCACCAGGACTACGACTATATATGTTGAACAATATTTCATGGACTTAGAGATATTTTAGAATTTTATGAACTATGATTTGTATTTATTTATATGCTAACTATGAGAAGATGTTCTAGTACATGTCATGGGTCCTACCTATATTTTAGTATTTCATGAACTTAGAGATCTATGTATATATACTATTGACTATATGCTTGTACATTTTATTATGTTAGATAGTATGTTTATGCTTTATTGAACTTCGAGATTATTATTGAGACATGTTAGAATCTCTGGTACATTTTTGAATTTAAAAGGAAAAACTATCTAATGTGTAAAATGGTTCTAGTATGTGAATATCTAATGTGTGTACATAATTTTGAATTTTGAATCTAGTATACATGACTATCAGAATGTATAAAATAGTTCTTGATAAATGATAACTTACAAAGATAGTTCATGCTAGACCTAATAATAATAATAATTCCTTACATAATAGACCTAAGTTAATAATTCCTTACATTAAGTTGTCCTTACATTAAGTTGTCTCTAAATAGTTCTTGATAAATGATAGTACAACTTAGATAGTTCATGCTATACCTAATAGTAATAATTCCTTACATAAAGTTGTCTCTAAGTAGGTTCATAATCTTAATGTATTCCCTTACATGATAGACCTAATAATCCCTTTTAGATAAAGTTGTATTCCCTTACATAATGTTAATGTAGGCTCATACTAGACCTAATAATCCCTTACATAATAGACCTACTAATAATGAAAGAATATTTAATAGAATCTAATCTTATTAAATTGACTAAAACTCACAATTTAGATCGATTCTTTTTACCAATAGAATCAATAGCATTAGCAACACTAGATATAACTTGTTTCATTGATTCATCTTTCTTTTTTGGTTTTAAAAAAATGCCTAACTTTCTCATTATTTTTCACAATTTACACATTTTCATCAATTGCATCATGAGTTGACATTGAAATCCAAGAGTTTTTCTATTAAAAAACATTTTATATTATCTATTTGCATGGGTTCTTATTTATCTCCAAGAAATCTTACCAGGATGATTATCCAAGACATTTCTTTCAATCTTAAAAAAAATATTTTCATTTTCACTCATATAAGGGATTTCATTCTCATTTCTTCTTTCCATATTTTCAGTAGTATAATTGAACTCATCATTGGTATATCCAACTTCATTTAATAAACTAATTTGATCAATATCATCGATAGGTGGGTTTGAAGACATACATGGATTTGTTTCTATAGTCGTATTTTTCATATCATTGAAAGTTCGCTTTGAAGACATACTTGGATTTGTTTCTATAGTCACATTTTCTATATCATTGAAAGTTGGCCATGAAGACATACCTAGATTTGTTTTTATAGTCATATTTTCCATATCATTGAAAGTTGGGTTTGAAGACATACATGCATTTGTTTCTATAGTCACATTTTCTTCCATATTCACCATTTCCACATTTGCATCATCTACATTCATCCCATCCAAGATTATAGTCTCTTAAATGTCCTTCTCTTTAATAGTCATGGAACTAGATGCTTCAATATTCTTCATCTCTTCAATCCTTGTTCTTCTATCTCTTTGCCTTTTTGCTTCCTTCTCTCTATTTGCTTCAATTTCTTGAGTTGTCATGACACTCCTTTATTTATTTTTTTATGTTGATTTGATCCCATGATTACCAAACCCTCTTGATAAAAATAAAAAATAGTATTTAATCTATTTTTAGATTGATGTACCTCTTTGAAATTTTGAAGTACAACTAGATGTAGATCATTTGTTCCATAAATTCCAAAGTAAAAGTAGTTGTGAATAACAAAAACCCTCTTTTTTTATTCATCTTGAAAATAGCTCCTACACTTGATTCCACTTCAAAATTGTTCATATGATTGATTCCTTTCAAAATCTGAATACAATATGGCATGCCAAGGGATTCCACAAGACACTTGTAAGTAAAAAATTGCAGAAACTGTCATTGTCAGCCCGTACATTAGACATACAAGTTGCAAGTGTACAATGATAGTACATTTTTCCTTGATAATAGGAAATAACAGATATAAAAGAAATAGCTACCCATTTTAAAATAGGTACCCGTTCGTAAAAAGAACAGGTACCTGTTCTAAGAAATTTGAATTGGCCGACTGCATTTTCCCTTGGCTTTGGCTTGGTTTTGGTTTGGTTTTAGGCTCGGGAAGGGCATGGGTAGCCAACTAGAGCCTTGGACCTGCAAGTACAAGTCTATGTTCATAGCAAGAGGATGTTAGAGTAATAGGTTCTTTACGTAATTAATTTAATCATATTGATTAATTAATTAAGTCACCTTTGCTTTATTTTAGTTAAGCTAAACTTAGGAATCTCACATTAGGGTTTTCTAACTTACAAATATAAAAGTAAATTCTCTCATGTAATTAATTAATCCATTTGATTAATTACATCCTTTTTTGTACAAATTGCTCTCTTTATTTTTTTCTCTTGTGGAAGGTTAATCTTAGCTTTTGTAGGTGTTCACTGGGTCTTGTGAGGTTGGTTTCACAACTTTTACACAGTATCAGAGCTCCAGATCTACATGCCCCTTCTTAGATTTGGAGAAAAATTTGATCAAGAGCTATTTGTTGGGTGTGTTTTTGTGTAAAATGGAGTATTCCATTGGATTCAGAGCAGTCAAAATAGTTAGATTAGCTTTTTATTTAGCTTGATTTGAGTCTCGTAGACCAGATCTGCAAGGGTCAACAGGTGCTTTTTTGGGCATCAAAGAAAAGCTATTTTTCAAAGTGTTTTGGGCCCAATCCGACCTTACCATCGCACTCAAAAGGCCCAAAAACCCTAAGATTGACTATCAAATCACTAAAAATGGAGTTGGGTGTTTCTAAGGCAATTTTTTTCCCCAAGGAAGTCGTACGACCTCCCCAACACACAGTTCGAGGTGAAGGTGAATTTTTTTATTTATTAAAAAAATGCAGTAAATGTTTTTTTTTTTTTAAATTATATTAAAAAAAATTTAATGAAGAGAGGTCGGGGTTTTGTACCCTGTCCCCTTCCCCACGCAGTGGGGGGTACCCGAGGGTACCTGCCCCCCTACCACGACTTTGCCGTGACAGGCCAGTATGCCCAAGGGCCTTGCCATGGACTATGGGGGGTACCCAAGGGTACCACCCCCTGTCCACGGCCTTGGCCATGGCAAGGTGGTGGCCCCTTAGGCCCCACCCACTTTAATGGGTGGCGGTGGGGGGATTTCCTCTCCCACGCTAATTCTATTTTGTCTTATATAATTTTTTTTTAAAATAGTATTTTTAATAATTTTTTAAAAAAAAATTTATTCAAAAAAAATTGTTCTGCCATTTTTTAATGTTTTTTTATCAAAAAAACATGCATTTTTTTGTGATTTTTTATTAAAAAAAGCACATGCAAACTACTGTACCGGGAGAACCTTTTAGCAGGGGTTCTAAAGTTGGTGATCCTCCAAATTTGGAGGTGTTTTTGCTAAACTTGGCGGAGATGTTCCTTTTCTAGCCCAGCTCCTCTCCGTAGGGTTTTTCATTTTTGCACTCCATCTTCTAGAGGTCATATCTCGGTCATACAGTGGTATTTTTTAGTGCAATTTTTTTAAAAAGGGTAAAATTTCTTGCTCTTCCCAGTGGTGCAGGTGGTTTTCAGTTGACTTCTAATTTTTTCTAGAAATCAGTTTTCTAAGTGTTGTTGTTGTGTAGTTCTCATTTTGGAGACTTTGACGGGCCATATCTTCTGTAACCGGACTCCTTTTGGGTCCTTTTTTTTTAAAGTGATGTTTTTCTATGTACTTCATCATGGTGCTATCATTTTCCTCTATTTATGTTAGAGAATTATATTTTCAGCATGTGGTCCTTTTTTCGACATTGTGAGCTTCCATTGTAAGCACTTCTCATGTGTAAATGCACAGTTGAACTAAAGTGCCTCAGCATTAAGTACATGTATTCTTGAGATCTTGCACATCATTTTATGTATTATTGTACTCACACTATGATATAAAGTGCCATGGGGGTTGATGTTTGCCTTTTATTTTGCCATCACACCTTTGTCAAGTGAGTGTCCCTTCCACAACAGTAGTGAATCACATTGATTCTTACCTCATGAGTGTGTGTATTGGTTTGCACACCCTTTTATTTGCTAGTACTTTCATGTTTGCATGTTTAAATGTTCTTGTTTCTTCTACATGCACTCCTTGGTTTCACACAATTTTAGTGTACCTGTCACGGCTCTCCCTTGTCTACATTATGGGGGGGTTTCTATTGTTGGTGCTAATGCTTCTTTGGTTTCGCGTTGGAGTGAGTTATGTATCTAGTATTTGTTCCTATGTACTAGGCGGATGCAACATACACCAACGGTTGGTTACCCATGCATTTTGGTGAGATTGAGCATTTACCATATGGACACTCTTGCATTCCTTTTGTGGAGGTGACTTTCTATTTTCACTTGATCAGTTTTTCAGACTTTTGGTACCCATGCCATTGGTATCTTTGAGTTCCAAATGTTTTGTCTTTGTTTTCCATCTGATTCGAGTAATGTTGTTGGGGGCACTCATGCAGATTCTTGTCTTCTTAATTTTGATCTTCATCTTGTTTTAGAGGAGGTTCTTCTTTCAGCACTATAGCAGTCAGTCTTCGACAGTGTTTATAGCTTCTTCATGCTTCAGTGGAGTTCTTCATGTTCCTATTCTTTTGGGACATCTTTTGTGGAGGCTTCTTAGTCCTTCACTCTTTCTCTCTCTCTTGTAGGGAGGTTTGTTCTCTCTTTTGGGGAGGAGTTTTTCCCATGTGGTTTTCTCCTTTTCTCTATTTGTGAGAGACTCTTTTGTACATGGGTACCTCATTAGGCCTAGCTATTGGGACCCATCTTTGCTTTCATGTATTTGTCCTTAGTTTTTTAGCTTCTCCCTAAGTTCATCTTAAGGGAGGGTGTTAGAGTAATAGGTTCTTTACTTAATTAATTTAATTATATTGATTAATTAATTAAGAAATCTTTACTTTATTTTTGTTAAGCTAAATTTAGAAATCTCACATTAGGGTTTTCTAACTTGCAAATATAAAAGCAAGTTCTCTCATGTAATTCATTGATCCTTTTCATTAATTGCATCCTTTTTTGTGCAAATTGCTTTCTTTGTTTTTTTTCTCTATTGGAAGGTTAATCTTAGGTTTTGTAGGTGTTCACTGGGTCTTATGAGGTTGGTTTCACAACTTCTACAGAGGAAAGACTGACTTTACCTATATGGTTGATGACATTTTTTTTTGAATTTTTTACAAAATTAAAACCCATTATATATGACGATGTGTAGTTTTCAAATATTTAATTTTTTAATTAGACTTGTTTTTCTATTTATTAATTAATTTATGAGCAAAGTGGTCCAAAAACTTGAAATGCTAGGTGTTTGCATTTTTTAATAACTTTTAATTTAAATTAAAGTTTTTTTTTTAAATTATATGTCATCAATTTACACATCATTCTTTACACAATGAAAAAAAAATCATTTTATGATTAGTTTTGCTCAAATTATGTTGGTCATACATGTGCATGGTATGGTAAAAAAAGTGACTTTTAAACAATGGTTTTTAGACATGCCTATTGAAAATTAATTTATATCATCTAAGTATTAAAATAAATTACATATTTGGAAACTAGACTCTGAGTACTACATTTCATATTACTGACTTTTTTTAAGATTCAATCTTTAAGTGCTTCAAAGTTTTAGGTCAAATGTGACAAATTCTTAAAATCAAGGAAAACACTTCCACTTTTTGCCCAAAAAGTGAACCCAACTTCTTCAACTGACCCACAACTTACCCACACAAGCCCAAAGTAGGTACAAAAAAATTGAAAAATTCATGTGTAGTTTTTTTTAGTTTTTTCTTTTTTAAAATACTTCTAAAAAGAAAAATATTGGTGGTTGTAAGGCCTATGTAGGGGGTACTAGGGTACCCTATACCTTGTTCACCTCTCTTGTCACAAAGGTGGTAAGGTTAAGACTTGCAATTGTTAGTGGCATTGAAATTTCTAATAATTACTTTAAACTTCTAGTGGCCTTTATAACAATTGGTGGCAACAACATTATGCCACTCATCCATCAAATTGTTGCCACTCCTACAAGCCTCAACTCCATTGAACCTCTACCATAATGCTACTAGCTATCACTTTTCCTTCACCAACGATGCTTAGTTTAGTTTCCATTGCTTGGCTACCTCAACTCCAACCACCGACCACTAGTCTACAACAAAACTACCACCTCATCTAGTTGTGCCTTGGATCCACCACCCATGAGCCACTAGCCCACCACCTAGTATTAGATCCCCCTCTCATTTGTATTTTCAAAATTACTATTAAACTTTGGGAGGCCTTTGCTTGGCCATACAAAGGGCTTTTTGTGGGTAGTTTTTTTTGAAATAGAGTAGAATTTCATGCTTTTCAAATGATGTAATTGGTTTCTACTCATGACTCTTGTTTTTTTTCAAAATTTTAGTTTTCTCACATAATTTTTTATGTAGTTGTAGTTTTTTTAGCTTCTTGGCCTCAAAACTTTCACAAACAAACATAGATTTTAAGTGTCACTTTTTTTAAGTGGACATTTTTTGTAAACTACACATTAGTGTAGGCTATTTATTTTTATGCTATAATTTGATTGTACTTACAATATTTTTTCCTTTTTGTGGACACTTTGAAAACTTGAAAAACATAACAAGTATTGTAGTTGCAATAGATTATAAAGTGCCACATACAATATTTAATAAGGGTGTCGAAATGAGCTATTTGTGGGAGCGGAATGTTAATGCACACACACTCAACTTATAAAGTTCCATCACACATGTACTTGTATTTTTGATGGGCCAATACATTGGAATTTTGTAATAATGAACTAAAATAAAGTTTCAAATTTGTAAAGGGCGGTTGCAAACAAGTTTTTAGGTATTTCATTTTATTGTTCTATTGTCAGGATAAATTCAAATAACTATTTATCCTAGAAATAAGGGATATAGAATCATTTCCTTGAGAAGGATCTACCATCCTATCTCCATGGATTTGTTACTAAGCTGAGTGACCATGAAGATAAACATGCTTAGTTAAACTTCAACAACATGGTTTATGGACTAATATTTCTTATAGTTTCTAATGACATCCTATACCATATAGAGCACACTAATTGCCCTATCATTGCCATGACCATAATTAGGTAGTTGTTTGGAGATATTGAACCTCCAATAGGATATCATGCTCCCTTAGAGAAATTTGCACATGTGGATGAAACTAAAACAATAATTGATCCTCCTGATGCCCCATCTACATTCATTCATACTCACACCACCAATGTAAGTAGTTCATGGAATGAGTAGTATAGTCATTCAACATGCACTAGATTCCAACACCTTTGATAGCTTCACCACTTTTCATACTCATGCATCTGATGTGGATATATTTTGGAATGGGTAATGATCACATGACATGCACTATGATTCCACCACCACCTCTTTCTACGACTATAGAGTTCCAAGTCACTTCACCAAGAGCTTCCAGTAAATTTTTATAGTAGGATATATTATGCCCAATGTGCAATATAGTCATAAGACATGCACCAAGATTCCACCTTCACCTGTTATTCCTATAGAGTTCTAAGTCACTTCACTAAGAGCTTCTAGCAATTGTTTACAATAGGACGTGTTGTGGGACGTGCAATGTGGTCACATTGCATGCACTCAGATTCCACCTTCACATATTTCTTCTATAAATTTTAGAGATGCTTCACTAAGGGCTTCCAATGATTCTTTTTAGTAGGTCATCTCATGGTAAGAGCATTATAGTCACATGAGATGTATTAATATTTCACATCCATACACTACTTCTTTGGCAACTATTCACATCCATCTTCACATGGCCTTGAACAATAATTCTCATCAATTAGGCCTAGGAATCTTGATATAATCATGGCACCACTTAGCACTGACATGGGGACCATGCATAGCTTCTAGAGACATACATTTTGTGTTTTCTTCCCACATATTCCTTTCTAGAATGGGAAGATCTTTTGCATTCACATTTTGATTTCTTTCTTTCTAAGGGGAGAAATGTTGTTTTAAATCCATACGCTACTTCTTTGGGATCTATTCACATCCATCTTCACATGGTCTTGAACAATAATTCTCATCAATTAGGCTTGGGAATCTTGATATGATTGTGACACCACTTAGCATTGACATGGGGACCATTGCATAGCTTCCAGAGACATACATTTTGTGTTTTCTTCCCACATATTACTTTCTAGACTGGGAAAATCTTATGCATTCACATTTTTGTTATAAGAAATCTAACAACTTAACTAACCTTCCATAGGTTGAGAGGGAGGGAGAGGGAGTGAGGGAGGGAAGGGGAGAGAGAGAGAGAGAGAGAGAGAGAGAGAGAGAGAGAGAGAGAGAGAGAGAGTATTCGAAAATAAATTATGGTGATGTGTACATAAAATAAGTGGCAAAGAAGGATGGAGAGGTTTAAACAATGGTTGTATAGTGAGATAGAGAGAGGAATAGAAAGAGAGAGAGAGAGAGAGAGAGAGAGAGAGAGAGAGAGAGAGAGAGAGAGAGAGAGAGAGAGAGAGAGAGAGAGAGAGAGAGTTGACATTGTATTGTAATGATGCTAGACAATAGAAACCATGGGCACCATCTAATCTGTTTAAAAGTTATCTAACATCAAAACAACCTGTAAATGATCGGCATGCGAGGGACATTAAATTGTTAGTTCGTCGGTGGCCTACAATAGTCTACTAAAGGAAAGAAAAAGATAATAGTTTGTGCATAGATAGCTTCTATCTTCTTCATTTAATTTTTTTTAGTGATATTTATATATTTTTGTTGTAATATTATATTATAAAATTATATGTTAAGATTAAATATATTTATTACTCAATTATAATAAATTTATATATAAAATATAGAATATAATTATATTTATTATATTATATATACTATATTTTATATAATGTAAATTACTAAATATATTTCTAAAATAATATTATATTCTATATAATATAAATTATTGGATATAGATATAATATGATATATCATTAATATATATGCACCAGGGGATAGAGAGAGGGAGATTGATAGAGAAAGAGAAATAAAGGCAGAGGGGGGAGTAGATAGAGAGAAGAATAGAGAAAGAGAGATAAAATAGGAGATAGAGATAGAGATAAGAAATTTGAAGGGAAAGAGAGATTTAGAAAAGAGACTGACTTTATTTTATTGGAATACAATTATAACCAAAAGGTTATATTGATTCAGTGTAAAAGATAGGGATTAATGCAAAGAAAAATGTCACTAGCAGCTTCAATAATGGTGAGACAACAGGTTCCCTCTGAAAATGGAAGCATTGTAACCCCACGAAATTCTACCTTGCCTGGTTCGTCATATGTAAAACAAGGAGGAGAAGCCCAAGAAAGTTGTAGCAAACACACCCACAAAAATGTTGCTCTAAAAGAGAAGGGGAAGAAGATTACGGCCACTACAACAGTGCCTATGAGAGATGATACTGCTACACATTCTTTTAAAAAAGGGAAGGTTAAGCATGTGCAAGTCTAAGTATGTTGATACAAAGATCAACAGTTTGATTACTGTAGCTTCTACTAGTGGCATACTAGTCAAGGATTCAACTCCTGTCATGTTTGCCAGAAAATCTCCATGATTGGCAGCCATGGTGGAAAAGCACACAAATGAGAAATATGACAAAAATTAATTGTCACATAAGCAACCATTTGAGGCCCGGCCTGCATTATTTCGTTAGGAATTCTTGTAGGGTATTTGATGTTTGGATATAGTGGCTATCATTAATCAACACACTTTATTATAGATCATCTTTTTAAAATAATTATGATTAATGGGTATTTCTTTCCCTAATTGTAAGAGGTTTTTCAAAGTATAGAAGTTATTTTAGTGTTTTTAGGATTTGAATGCAATACCCAAATACCCTAGTTAAATTTCATCTCAAATACCTATGCATGTACGTTAGAATGAATTTAGAAATCATGTTATTTTGTGTTGATTTTATTTATATTTTTTCTTGAAGAATGAATGTGATTTGAGAAAAGCCTTTTTTCAGTGGATTGTTGGAGTATTCCAGCATTTTGTACTTAGCGTACATGAAGGCTATTTGTGAACTATTTTGTTATGGTAGAAGGTGAGGTGTACTACATACTAGGATTTTAATTTTTTCAGCAATCATATTGGATTTTTTATTTGAAAAGATTTATTGTTTTGTATTGTGCTGGAATATCATTGTTAGGAAAGGTGTATTAACCTTGCATTTAATGTTAAGATTACAAATAATGCAATTTTTAGGTTGAAAAATAGAAAAACTCAATTTTTGGGCTATAGAGTTGATTTTTAGTCAAAATAAAAATTTGAGTTGTTTGGCACCAATGTCCGTCATGTGGACTTTTTAAAGCTCTATAATTTTAAAAAAGGAGCTCAATCGGCCTCCTAGATCAAAATTTATGGCCTCCAAAAATTGGGGCTCCTGCATTAGAAATGTAAAACTATCAACACATAAAAGAGCTGTAAAAGGGAATTACACTTGTTGACCAACATGTCATAAGACATCTTTGGATCGAGATAATGAAGCCAAAATGGAATGCCCAAATTGGTGAGTGTTATAACGAGATTGTGATAGGTGGAAGGAATATGTTATTTTTAGCCTATGGACTCATCTTGGAATTTGGGTGTTGAATTTCTAAGGATTTGGGCACCACTATTTTGGGTGGTTTTGGCTCATGGTTTCATGTATCATATCTCCTAATTATTGGTTGTTTGATGTGAAGGTTTGATATTGAGTTTTGTAAGTATTGTTATATTGTTGGAATTCCTCCAAAGTTTACTTTGCAAGTGCATTCTAATTATGGTGTTTAGTGAATAATACATTAAGCTGTTTTGGAGTGGAATTTTTCTCTCAAAAGGGTTTTCCCCACATACACTTGTGTTGTGATTTATTATTTATTTTATATTTATAAGTGTTTCTACTTTCTGTAATTGTTAAAATATTCAAATTTGCATAACACTCTCCTCATAAGTTTAGTGTAGGAAGCGTTTTTGCATACCTTACTTCCTTTCATGCCTATATTGCAAATTTAATATAAATGGGCTTTGAGGATAGGAAGGAAGGTTAATATTTGAGAGAACCTCAGATGATTTCAAGGTCTCCAGCATACAAGAGAAGGTGGTCACCATCAACTGTTAGTCATAGGTAGAGTAGGACTCGTAGGAGGGACAGAAGTCCTTATCGTTATTCATGATCTCATCATAGGTTTGTCACTTTGCTACTTACATCTCATCCATAATCTTTGCCTCAAATTTTTTTGGGCTTAATCTTAGTTTACATTCCAAACCTGCCATTTTTAACTTAATAGGATTATTGAATTGATAATTAGTATTAATGAAATCTACATTAAGCAGGAGTAGATGTTGCAAAATGGTTTCTAGATAGAAACTACATAAATGGTTTTTGTAAAATCTAACATTCTGAATCACAATTAGTGAGTCATCTTAATGATGTATTACGAAGTGTGGCTCTAAATGTAGATTTTTTATTTTTTATTTTTCAAAAGAAATTGGTACACAGGATGTACTTTGTGAATCATCCTAATGATTGGTCACACTTTTTGATTCATCTTGATGATGGGTTGCAGGAAATTATAGTTTTCAAATCCTTATAATGCAGATTTTACCCAGAAACCTCTTTTCTAGCAGAAACCTCTTTTGTAGCAGTTCGTGGAAGTTTAAAATCTTTGACAGGATAAAAAATGTAAACGTGGTTTTTTTGTGAGAGTTGGTTATTGCAAGTGAAGAAACCAATTAGATATAAGAGTATATGGGTAAACTGTAAATAAAAAATGTCTCATTTTGTTCTGATTGATTTGTATTTTTTAAGCAATTTATTTTTCCTTTGACTGAAGCTACTAGTAGTTGTTGCCTTCATATCCTTGTATGTTCTTTCTAACATCTACATCTACATTCTGTGTACCCCAGGAGAGAGTGGGGTTAATGAAACAAATAAAATCCTAAACCTTTACCTAGTGTGATGATTGTTTTCAAAACCCGTTACTGGAATGGAACACTGATCATTTAATAAATGGAATTGGAAGTAAAAATATTTGAGATTGAGAAACATTTTAAAAACGATTTCTGCTCGACCCTAAGAAATGGGCAGAAACAGAATATAGAATGAACCAATAAATGGGAAATAGTGGGAGATGGGTGCAAATAAATGTTGTTGGTCTGATTGATCAGGAAAGGCTAGCCATGACGTGATAAATATGAAGCACACAAGGGTTAGCATAACATCAAAGTGGAGGTAACAATAAATTTTATATTGAGAAACTAATGCCATAATATATGGTTTAAGAACCCAGGGCATTATTTGTTGTGTTGTTGTTCACAGTCTTACATATTTGTGGTTTTTTTCAGTTTTGATAGGCACAGAAGTCCTTCACCTTCTCACAAAACACATAAAAGCCATTCACCATCTGAAAGGCGACACAAGAGAAATAAGAGTAGGAGCCCTTCAAGACTATCTGGAAGTCTAAAATTCCAAGCATTGGATTATCAGAGCAGAAGCAAACTACTGATAAGCTCCAGGAGGAAGAAGAAGAGAAGAAAAAGGTAGAATGTTGCCCTCTTACTATCCATAGAAAAGTTCTATTCATTAAGCATGTCTTTGAAGTTAGGAATTGTCCATGTTGGTGGTATTTAGGTATGTTATGCAATTTGGGTATTTTAAAGGAGCACATGTTTGTCTTAGATATAGCTTTTAGTATGTGTTCTAAAAATGTTCTTTTCTGTGTTTGTAAAAGTAAATAGCATTGTTTTCAAAGAGAAATAAATCATTTTCAGATTTTCCAATGAACATCTACTTCAAGATAGGAAATGCCTTTTAGAACGTTGTTTGTTTTACAGTGACTTCTTGTCCAATAATCATAAAGTATAGTAGGAACATCCCAGTGTATCTCCATATTAATTAAATTAGTGCTTATTCTATTACTACTTGAACTTCATGCTATCTGTACCGAGATGTAATGGATGGTATTTGTGGGGCTACGAGAAATGTTTATATTAATAAATGTTTTTAGTGGGAGTTATGAACCAGAATAAGGGGTTTTAAAAGGCCCCCACCCTTGTACAACACTAGGCCACAACAGAACACATAGGCCAATAAAATGGTAAGGAGAAGCGACAATAAGTAAATAACAAGGCATCAATAAAACAACTATAAACTAGCTGCACCCAACCAACAAGGACAACAAATCAAAACCAGGCCAAAGCCCAAAAGTAGCTAACGAGCCCATTGCTCAATGTGGCTTGAATCCAAACTTCATCAGGGAACACTGAACAACAACCTTGTCCTTAACCTTAATTCTAGATTTAGAAGCTGAATTTGAGTCTAAAAGGAGAGGGGGGCCTGCTCCAAACTCTGAATCTCCCTCCTATTTTCCTTGTTAGGAGTTTTAGGGTGCTGCCTTCTACCAGACAAGTTGGGGGAAGAGGCCCCAATAAGGTTTTCCCCACCCACCGACTTCCCCTTTCCAAGCTCCTACGAGCTTCTTTCCTCAAAGCAATTGTGATTAATGTCAACAATATTAGCATTAGTCTTGTTTACAAGTGGTCCATTGACCTCACCACCAATAGGTACCTAATGTCGTTCTTCATGATTTTTAATGTACTCTTTTTCATCTTTTACTGAACCTTGATCTGCATGCAGCTTAGATATCTTGAGATTATCGTGCAAGATCCCTGATATGTGATGAGGAGCACGCAGTGAATGCGCACAACTGATCAAAATTGACTCCTATCGGCAAGACTTCACTTACTGGCCACTGATACACCTCGATCGGTCAGACAACCGTCAGTCAGTATGACCTTTCTCAAGTCTTACTGTTGATCCACCTTACACCGATATCTTAACTAAATTCATCTTCGGCGAGATATAACATGACTCACACCAAGTCGATCAACTCTTCATCATCGGCGAGACTTACTTCTATCGGCAAAGTCTTCTATCCTTCAACCGATGCCTCGATGACGGTCAAGTCCCCCTCGTCTTAACCGTGACAGCTTCAACACCGGTTGGGCATGAATTTATCGGTAAACTCCTTTGACGTGCTTCTGATATGCTGATGGCATTTGTCTTCGGTGAGACTCTTCTCATCGGCGAGCACTTACAAACTCTAGCCGATGCACCGAGAGACCAACTCCCTCGGCGAGATTTGTCCTGTCAGTGGGACTTACTCTAGAGTTGCCGATACACTGATAGACTTCTCGTACTCATCTTCGGAAAGACTGCGTGACTTCGGTGGACTTGATTTGAGTCCCAGCGATACGTCGATGCACAGTTTACTTTCTCCCTCTTCAATCGAACCCTAGCACATGGAGATGCTAGGTTAGCCTACTGTGTAAAACACTCTGTCTGGATCCTCTGCACCATCGAACACAAAAACAAAACAAGAAAAAAAACTCATACTTGTACAATGAAGCCATTCCACCGATCTCAACAAGAATCGTACCAGTGGAATGCTTCAATGAACCATTCTGCAACAAACTACTGAAAGGAAAATCTACTATGCACAGTAAGAAATTCTTGCACTTAAAAATAGAAACAAAAAAAAAAACACAAGATGGATGGAACAAAGCTTTATTGTTCTTCAGCACATTTCATACACAATACCAGCAAGAACATCAACAAAGAAAATAGAACCCGAACAGATCCCCCAAATGTTCGTTCTGCTATGTTTTTAACCCACTACTGTGGGAGACCAACCGATTCAGAGTAGTTGTGGAAGACCAACCGCCAATGTCCCCCAACTGTCCTGTTTCGACCAGTTCTCACTTGGTTGGTTACAAACTAAACAACAACTACTACAAAAAAAACAACATTGGTCAAATTGACCTTATTACAAACACAAAGCATGATTTGTTAGGTGCCCCTGTACCATACTCCTCGGGTGAAAGTTGTCTCAAGTCCTCTTAGAGACTAACTCATGTACATCTCCACCTTGCTTTAGAATGTCTTCCTCCAGCATCCATGTAGCTTCTGAATCTGAAAGCCCTTTTGGTGCAGAGGCACCTACCTAACAGCTGGCCTCCTTGAGGCAGTTAGTTTGTTATAGGTCTTGTTAATGTTTTCAAGAAGGTCTGTTAAGATCATGCTGATCATGCATGTAATAAGGTCACGCTGATCATGATAAGATCATGCTGACCAGGCTTTTACTATTTTTAGTATGTTTGACTTCATCATGTAATAAGGTCCATTGGACCGATGCTATGTATTAGTTCAGCATAGGAGTATGTGTAGGCAGTTAGAGATCGGGATAAGGTTATCTGAGCTGTCCTCTCTCCCAGCCACTTGGAAGCTCCCAGCCGCTGGGAAGTGAGTTGGTAGTACTCGAAGGATTTGTTATATATACCTTCGATCTGTTAGGGTTTAGACAGAATTCACATTGATTTTGATAGATGTTATGTTCAGGGGAGTAGTATTGGTGGTATGCTGTACTGGTGATCAGTCCAGATATTGTGAAGCAGAATTGTAAAAGCAGGACATTTGGATTTCAATTGAATAAGATCTCATCTTTTGCATTATCTGATTGTATCAGTTGTAGCTGTGTTGATTTCCTTTCCGTTTTGCAAGTTGATGGGTACTTTCAACCCTTCCACCGGTTGAACCTGCGAATCGGTGGAATGGTCCTGTATTATAGCTTAGTTTGTATTTGTGTTTTCTGTTTATGCATTGCATTGTTTAAGAGATCAGTTAGGAGCATGCTGTGAAACAGCCTAGCATCCTCATGTGCTAGGTATAGAAGGATAAGTTGTTAGACTTTGGTTTGAAGGTGATCCGGCCCGGTCGTCACATTGTCTTTGTGAAATAGAGCGGATCTGAGTATTTACATGCAGCGGACGGATACACAGGAGTCTGCATGTGCGTTTCCAGCTGGAGCAAGCCGCATCGTCATCTGTGAATGCATCGCCATCAGGATCGGGTCGTGAAACTGCTAAAGTTTGCATGTTGCAAGTGCATCAGGATGTGTTAAGTCGGATATATACTCAGTGTATATATCGCCGTCAGGATCATCTCTCGGAGGTGCTCATCATCCGCGTATCGCTAACAGATGCGGGAGTGAAAGTTCGGTTTTTTTGGCTAAGTGTTGAAGAGGTCATCAGGATATTGGGTGACGTCATCGTCATCAGGATATGATGTCATCGTCATCAGGATATTGAGATATCACCCTATGCGTATTGATCCTGTTGTCGCTAAGTGGTTAGGTATCGACGTAGGCAGGAAGTTGTATTAACATCATCAGGAGGTTTCGAGGGAACCGGATAAGTTATATCATGATGCTGTTGCTTGTGTCGTCGGTTAGCGGAGCATCGAAGGGAAGCTGCTGAAGGTGATCGTCATCAGGATATTTGGAGCAACTGGATATTTGGATATCCTGCTGACGAAGGTGGTGTCGCATATCATGATGATGCCGCTAGTGTTTAGCGCCCGATGAACAGTGCAACCGGAGGATGTTTGCGCCCGTCGAATATCATGATGATGACGATAGGCGACAGGCGGAGGAGGTGAACAGTAGTCGACAAGAGGATAATTCTGCTCATCCGAAATATGATGATGCTGTTGTTGTTTTTAGGAAACATGATGATGATGCTGAGCCGATAGGGATTTTTATCATGCTGTTTGTATTGTTGGCTCTTCCTTCCTGTTAGTTAGCTTCCGTTGCGTTTCACTCTGCATCATAGTGGTATCAGAGCAAAGGTTAGGATCTTCTGGAAAAGTTAAGCAGGATGTCAGACGAAGAAGGAACATCTGAGGTTCCAGCAAGGATGACCAACGCTGAGTTGGCAGTTCTGGTGAAGAAACAGATTGCAGAAAGCAAGGCCGTGAAGGCTCAGAATCAGGAGTTGAAAGATGAGTTAGCAAAGTTGAGGAGCAGAGTAGGTTCTGGTAGAGAGGATGATAGGGAAGAAGAAGAGATCCCTAATTGGAGCGAGGAGGTCGTTCCTGCAGACCAGAGGCCACTGTTGAATGCCCTCAAGGCCATGGAGAGGAGAACCATGGATGTGAAGCTGGATTTGCCAGTGTTTACAGGTAAGATGGACCCTGATTCAGTGATGGAATGGATAGACTGTTTGAACAATTTCTTTGTAACAGAGGAGATACCAGAACAACAGAGAGTGAAGATAGCACAGTCAAAGATGAAAGAAGCTGCCTTGACATGGTGGAACTTTGTTCAAGATGATAGAGTACAGGAAGGAAAACGTAGAGTTGCCACATGGAAGAAGATGATGGAATTGGTGAAGGAAGCTTATATTCCATTGGATTACAGTATCCAGTTACACAAGAGGAAGCAAAACTTGAAGCAGAAGGAGCTAGATGTCAGCTCATATACAGAAGAATTCATGAAACTCTGTATGAAGACAAAGGTGAAAGAAAGTGAAGAAGAGAAGGTAGCCAGATACCTTAATGGATTGAGGTTTAATATTCAGGATGATCTAAGTCTGCATAACCCAGATACAGTGCAGAAAAGCTTTCAGTTGGCATTGAAAGTGGAAGAAAAGTTGAAGAGAAAACAAGAACAAAACAATAGAGGGAGAGGATCAGCCCATAGAACAAGGCAAACCAATGAGAGTCAAGAAGACACTGGTAAAGGACAGGGACAGTCTGATTTCAGAGGTGGATGGAAAGGTAATAAAGGCAGATTTGGAGGTGGTAGAGGTACTACTACATTTTCAGGGAAATGTTACACCTGTGGTGAGTTGGGTCATCCATCTTTCAAATGTCCAGAAAACAAAGGTTCATCATCCAGAAATGATAGAACTAATGACAAGAGAGTACAACTTGTGCAAGAAGAGAAAGAAGAGAAAAGTGTGCAGAGTCCAAACATTTATCAAAAGGATCAGGAGGCTGATAATTGTGGATACCCAGAAAGTGGAGAATCTCTGCTGATGAGAAAAACAGTGATTACCATGAAGGTACCTGACAAAGAATCCCCACAAAGAAGAGCCCTTTTCAAGACCACATGCAAGAGCAAAGGTAAAGTATGTAAGGTTGTCATTGATACTGGTTCAACAGACAACATGGTATCTCAGGAGATGGTGGATAAACTGCATTTGGAAAGGATTCCACATCCACACCCTTACAAGGCATCTTGGGTGAGTGATAGTCATTCACTTTTTGTCTCTGAACAGGCATATGTTGATTTTCAGATTGGAGCATATCAGGATAGAATTTTGTGTGATATTTTGCCCATGGAATGTTGTCACCTACTGTTGGGTAGACCATGGCAATTTGATAGGAGGGTACTGTATGATGGGTATGCTAATACCTACACCATCCAGAAAGATGGAAAGACTATTAAGTTGATGCCATTACAGGAAGCAGCTGCAGCACAGAAGGCAGCCAAAGTCATTTTAATGGGAAAGAAGGAATTTGTGCAGATGCCTAGAGGAGCAGGCATAAAAGCAGTTCAGGACACTGCAGGGAAAGAAGTTGTTCAAGACAACAAGCTGAAGAAAGTTTCAGTTGTGACTGACAGGGGTCAGCAGCAGGTTCAGAAACAGGTTTGCACACAGCAACCAGTTCAGAAGAATGACAGGGATGTTGTCATAGTTGGGACTATTGCTTGTCCTATAAAGATTGACAGGAAGATAGAGTTGAACATTGTAGCAGTTCAAGAGGCAGTTCAGAAAGAGGTTCTGGTCAGGCAACCTGACAAACACAAGGTATGTGAGAGAAAAGCCTACATTGACAGGCATGAGGATTTACTTGCCAGAAAGCAAGTTACAGTTCAGAAGTCTTGGAGCAGCCAAGAGACAGCAGCAAACAAAGCTGGAACAGGGCAGAACATTGCACAGGCAAAGTGTAGAGGTGGAGGACTTCCATATCCTAACTCATGGGACATGAGTTATTTTCTTTTGGGGAGTATGGTGTAGAGGCACCTACCTAACAGCTGGCCTCCTTGAGGCAGTTATTTTGTTATAGGTCTTGTTAATGTTTTCAAGAAGGTCTATTAAGATCATGCTGATCATGCATGTAATAAGGTCACGCTGATCATGATAAGATCATGCTGACCAGGCTTTTACTATTTTTAGTATGTTTGACTTCATCATGTAATAAGGTCCATTGGACCGATGCTATGTATTAGTTCAGCATAGGAGTATGTGTAGGCAGTTAGAGATCGGGATAAGGTTATCTGAGCTGTCCTCTCTCCCAGCCGCTTGGAAGCTCCCAGCCGCTGGGAAGTGAGTTGGTAGTACTCGAAGGATTTGTTATATATACCTTCGATCTGTTAGGGTTTAGACAGAATTCACATTGATTTTGATAGATGTTATGTTCAGGAGAGTAGTATTGGTGGTATGCTGTACTGGTGATCAGTCCAGATATTGTGAAGCAGAATTGTAAAAGCAGGACATTGGTTTGTGCCTTCTCTTCCTGGCTTCTCTGCTTTCCAAAATGTACTCCATTTTTGGTGGCTCCCTAGAAGGTAAGTGCTTCAGCTAGGCTTCATTTTCCTGGACAGGGTCTTCTGCATTCTCCCCTGTATTAGGACTTCTGTACAATGTCAAATCAACAATGTTGAATATGGGTGAAATGGCAATATCATCAGGAAGCTCAATCTTGTAAGCATTTGGACCGTACTTCTCCAGAATCTGACAGGGTCCAATCTTCCTCATCATCAGTTTGCTGTGGCCTCCTTTGGGTAGTCTGTTCTTGTTGAGATGAACCATGACCATATCTCCTATTTGGTACTGCACAACCCTTCTCCTTTGATCCATGCGAGCTTTCGTCTTCTAATTATTCTGGTGTAAAGTATCTTTGACAGGTTAGTGTATTTCTTTCATGGCTTCTGCAAATGCATCAACATGACCACTCCTTTTGTCCAACCCCTGGACGTCTCTCAATTCAAAAATACCCCTGGGCTAACCGCCATATACAATTTCAAAGGGACTCAGACCTGTGCTCCTATTTGTCGAGTCATTATAAGCATATTCTGCTTGTGGGAGTATCACATCCCAACTGTTGCCATGTTCTTTTGTTAAGCATCTAAGGAGATTGCCCAAAGATCTATTGACCATCTCAGTTTTCCCATCAGTCTGAGGATGATAGGTTGAACTAAAAGACAAATTTGTTCCCAATCTTTTCCACAAAGTCCTCCAAAAATGTCCTACAAATTTGCTATCCCTATCAGACACAATGCTTAAGGGTAGCCCATGAATCTTGACAATTTCTTTAAAGAACAAACATGCAATGTAGCTAGCATCATTAGGGGTCCTGCAAGGAATGAAATGAGCCATCTTGCTGAATCAGTCTACCACTACAAACACACTATCACAACCTGCCCTTGTTTTGGGTAACCCCATCACAAAATCCATACTCAAACATTCCCAAGGCCTGTTGGGTATTGGCAAAGGTTGATACAATCCTGCATTGGTCAAGACTCCTTTTGCTCTTTGGCATACTATGTAACTTTCAACAAATTTTTTGATGTCAGATTGCATTCTTGGCCAGAAATAAAATCTCCTTACCAGATCTAAAGTCTTAATCAACCCAAAATGTCCACCCAGTCCACCACTATGTTTTTCCTTCACAATATTATCCCTCATTGAGCATTTAGGGATACACAACTAACATCCTTTGAACAATAGTCCATTCTGCAATGTAAAATCTGAAAACTCACTATGAAAAGTATAAGCAAATTCATTGCATACCTTGTAGATTTCTCTGAAATCCTGATCTTCTTCATACAATTCCTTGAGTGACTCAACACCCATGCTTTGTAGCTGTACTTCTTGCACTGTCAATACCCTTCTACTTAAGGCTTCGACAACCTTATTGGTTATCCCTTTCTTATGTTTGATGATGAAGGTGTATACTTGAAGACTTTCCACCCACTTCATGTGTCTATGACTGAGCTTTTCCTAACCATTCAAAAAATTGAGAGCATGATTGTCAGTGTATAAAATAAATTCTTTAGGAAGCAAGTAGTGCCTCCACTTTTTCAAAGCTTGTACCATGGCATACAACTCTAAATCATAAGAGGAGTACTTCCTCTTAGCTTCATTCAAATTTTTCGCTGAAAAAGGCTACTGGTTTGCCTTCTTGGCTCAACACTGCCCCTATGGCCAGTCCACTTGCATCACATTCAATGGTGAAGACTTTATTGAAATCAGGAAGTACTAAGATAGGATACTTGGCAACTTTCTGTTTCAGACTTTTAAAACTCTGATCTGCCTCTTTTGTCCACACAAACTTCATCTTACCTCCACCCTTGATGGTCTCTAACATAGGTGCACAAATATCACTATAGTTCTTAATGAATTTTCTATAAAATGTGGCCAAACCATGAAAACTTCTGACCTCTCCTGCTGTCCTTGGTGTAGGCCATTTTAGAATAGCCTCCACCTTTCAAGGATCCATCTTTAGATCACCTTTGGAAATGACAAAACCCAAGTAGATCAACTCTTGTTTCATGAAATCACATTTGTCCAAGTTTATCAACAGCTTTTGATCTTGCAGCCTCTTCAAGACTATCCCCAAATGTTTCAAGTGTTCTTCCTTGCTCTTACTAAACACCAAGATATCATCAAGGTAGACTACCACAAATTTCCCTATGAATTCCTACAACACCTCATTCATTAGTCTCATAAAAGTACTAGGGGCATTTGAAAGACCAAAAGACATCAAAAGCCACTCATACAACCCTTCATTAGTTTTGAATGTTGTCTTCCATTCATCCTCCTCTCTTATTCATATTTGGTGATACCCACTCTTTAAGTATATCTTGGAGAAATAAGTAGCCCCTCCCAAACAATCCATTAGATCTTCTATTCTAGGAATAGGAAACCTATACCTGATGGTTATCCTATTTATGGCCCTAGAATCGGTACAAAGCCTCCATTTCCCATCCTTCTTTGGGGCTAAAATAGTAGGTACTGCACATGGGCTAAGGCTCTTCCTTATCAGCCCTTTGTTTAGGAGTTGTTGAACCTGATTTGCTATCTCTTCATCTGCTGAGGGGTCATTTTATATGCTGCCTTATTAGGAAGTATTGCTCATGGTATGAGGTCTATTTGGTGGCTAATATCTTTGACAGGTGGTAGGAAAATTAGGTATATCTTTTACAATCATTCCTTTGTAACTCTCAAGCAAATCTCTGACCTCCTTAGGCCCTACTTCTCTCACATTTTCGTTCTTCTCCCCCTTAGGCTTCACAATCAAAGCAAAACCTACTCCACCACCTTCCTTTAGTGTATCCATGAGTTCTTTTTCACCTACCAGCATTACACTAGACCCTACATGCTGTGGATCCTCTTCTACCAATGACTGTATCCTATAAGTCACACCATCCTTTTGGAATGAGTAAGCATTCTTTTCTCCATCATGATGAGCCTTTCTATCAAACTACCTGGTCTGCCTAACAAAAGATGGTAAGCATCCATTGGAAGGATGTCACATAAGATTTTATCTCTATACCCCCCAATACTAAATTCTACCCATGCTTGTTCATTGATGAGTATGTGCTGCCCCTTATTCAACCAACTGTCTTTATATGGACTGCTATGGGGTATCCTTTCTAACTTCAACTTATTCACTGCTTCCAAAGATATGATATTATCAGTAGAACCAGAGTCAATAATAACTTTACAAACCTTACCTTGGATCTTGTAGTTGATTCTAAACAAAGCCCTTCTTTGAGACGGTTCAGTCTACACTGGTTCCTTGAGCATCGTCCTTTTGATCATCAGATTTTCTCCCATTTCTGATGCTAGATTTACTTCAAGAGATGTCACACTCCTTGCATCCTCTTGAATCAAAGTGGTTCTCTTCTCACCACCATGAGAAGTTGAGGCCTTCTCTGGACACTTGTATGTTGGGTGCCCTATCTGATTGCAGTTATAACATCTCATATTAGAGAACTTGGATCCTCTACCTGATCCATTTGTCCCACCTCTTCCATTAGGCCTTCTTCCTCGGTAGCCTCCTCTGCTACTTGAGTCTCCAACTTGCTCTTCTTGGCTAGACTCACCACTAGGCCTCTGGTTAGGACTTCTTCCTCCAAAACTACCTCTACCTCTGAAACTTCTTCCTCCTCTACCTCTATTATTCTACTCACTCTTTCTATTTATCTTCTCTTCACCCCTTAAGGCCATTTAGAAACACTTGTTCACTGTTTATGGTGCTAAGATGTTGACCTCATCTTGGATGTTCATCCTTAGGCCATTCAAATACCTGGCCACCTTCTCTGACTCTTCTTCTTGTCTCTTTGACCTGAGACTGATTTTATGAAATTCTTGTGTGTATGCATTCACATCAAGGTCTCTCTCTCTCTAAGGTTTTGCAATTTCTTATACATCTACACGTTATAGTCTAGAGGTAAGAATTGTGCCTTGATTTTGGTTTTCATCCTTTCCTAGGAGGTTATCATATTCTTCCCCTCCTTGACTCTCTCTCCTTGCTCATAATTCCACCATGCAAGAGCAGACCTCTTCAATCTTGCCTTTGCCAACTTAACCCTCTTATCATCAGGGACTTCTTTGTACTCAAAATGATTGTTCACTGCCTCAATCCAATCAATCACCTCTTCAGCTTCCATACTTCCACCATACATAGGTAACCCATCCATGGTGTCCCTATTGACTAAATTCAAAGCATCTACAAATGCCCTCTGGTCTGCTGGTATCTCCTCTGTCCTCTTATTGGTTCCATCAATTTCTGTATCTCCTTCATTGCTGTCACTTTCATCTTCCCTATCCTTACCCTTGGTTCTTTTCAACTCTTCAAGCTTGGACTCAAACATCTCTTCGATCAATTTCTTCACTGCATCTTGTGACATGCTTTTAGGAGGCATCATGTCAGCCTCTGCTTCACTTTCCTTGTCTGATATACACCAAGATCACACCACCCAAGTGATCTTCAAAATGTGGCTCTGATATCAATATGATGAGGAGCACACAGTGAATGCGCACAACTGATCAAAATTGACTCCTGTCGGCAAGACTTCACTTACTGGCCACCGATACACCTCGATCGGTCAGACAACCGTTGGTTGGTATGACCTTTCTCAAGTCTTACCATTGATCTACCTTACATCGATAGCTCAACTGAATTCATCTTCAGCGAGATACAATAGGACTCACACTGAGTCGATCAACTCTTCATCATTGGCGAGACTTCTATCAGTGAAGTCTTCTATCCTTCAACTGATGCCCCGATGACGGTCAAGTCCCCCTCGTCTTAACCGTGACGGCTTCAATGCCGGTTGGGCATGACTTTATTGGTAAACTCCTTTGATGTGCTTCCGATATGCCGATGGCATTCGTCTTCGGTGAGACTCTTCTCATCAGTGAGCACTTATAAACTCTGGCCGATGCGTTGATAGACCAACTCCCTCGGTGAGACTTGTCCTGTTGGTGGGACTTACTCCAGAGTTGCCGATACACTGATAGACTTCTCGCACTCATCTTCGGCAAGACTGCTTGACTTCGGCGGACTTGATTTGAGTCCCAGCGATATGCCAATGCACAGTTTACTTTCTCCCTCTTCAACCGAACCCTAGCACATGGAGATGCTAGGTTAGCCTACTATGCAAAACACTCTTTCTGGATCCTCTGCACCATCGAACACAAAAAAAAAGAAACAAAAACTCATACTTTTACAACAAAGCCATTCCACCGATCTCGACAAGAATCGTACTAGTGGAATGCTTCAATGAACTATTCTGCAACAAGCTACTAAAAGGAAAATCTACTATGCACAGTAAGAAATTCTTGCACTTAAAAATAGAAAAAAAAACACACACACACACACAAAAGATGGACAGAACAGAGCTTTATTGTTCTTCAGCACATTTCATACACAATACCAGCAAGAACATCAACAAAGAAAATAGAACCTGAACAGATCCCCCAAATGTTCGTTCTGCTATGTTTTTAACCCACTGTTGTGGGAGACCAACCGATTTGGAGTAGGTGAGGAAGACCAACCACCTGTGTCCCCCAACTGTCCTGTTTTGACCAGTTCTCACTTGGTCAGTTACAAACTGAACAACAACAACTACAAAAAAAACAACATTGGTCAAATTGACCTTATTACAAACACAAAGCATGATTTGTTAGGTGCTCCTGCACCAATATGCTACAGTCCAAAAATCTTGGTTTGGTACCATGGATGTATTTAGAGACTACTACATTTAAGTGATGTTATGTTTCCTTCATTAATGTGCTCATCAACATAAATTATTTTTGCTCCATCTGAGGAGAGTTGTCTGTAGAGTTTGCACCTCTATTTTCTTTATTGCCATTTGGTGTCAAAGAAAATATAGTTACTGGTGTGAAATGAATCTATTCTTTCAAATGTTTTTTTTTAGTTTCCAAAAATAATCTAGTATTCAACATTTTGGATGAAATAGATATGCAACTTGGATTACTTCTGCTATACATTAAATGTGAAAAATAGTTTTATTGTACAAAGTAGCAATGTTAAGTTCTAAAACCAGATCTAGGTCGTGTAAGAAAATAAATGATCTTTTAGTTGATTAAGAAACACTTGAGGATGTTTCTTGTTAAATGGGAAGTACTCATAGATTTACTCAAAAATAAATGAGTCAAATGTTGTTGGTGCAAGGTTACCTTGTATCACAGAGGTTCAGTGAAAAGCTTTTGGATGTTTTGATCTCATTTGATGCCCTTTAGTGCAACTTATTATATTCCCTTTAATGATCTATGCAAACCATATTTTTTTTATGTGTTTTAATGTGTTAGAATATTTAATGTCACATTAGTCTAGGAATGTCAAAATTGGAAATTTTCCTATCTTACATTTAAACATCTCCAGCATGTTGCTTGACAAGATTTTCTACATGCATTTTTCTAAACAAAGGTACTGCTTAAGTTCCAAGTTGTTATATTTGATGATCTAATTAAAAAAAATTTATATATTATTCACAAGTCCGAAAAATCATTTGTTCAGCTCAAGAATCTGATAGAGGTATGTACCTTAAAGCATAATCTTGTATTCAAATTATGGTGTGGTAAAGGTTAGGTTTTGTTTTGACAATGTATCCAACTATAAAAGCCTATGTATTGCTTCTCATATTTCATTTCAGGCGTGAAAATGTTTACAAAATGATTCCAATTAGAATTTCATGGAGATTTTCTGATAGACATGGTAGGAGTTGAACACTTGACTAGTATGCTTACAAAAGTCATTTTTTTTGTTTTGTGGTCATAAAAAATAGAGATATGGACATGTTTTACAAAAGAATTTTTTTTTAATACTTACATACAACTAATAACCCAAAGAATTTCCATGTTTTGGGGGGCATGTAATGTTTTATTAGATTCTTTAGCTGATGTGAAATCTCTTTCTTCTTTTCTCATCTAGAATTTATTTGTGTATTTGGTATGGGATTTAAAAAAAATTAAATTTATAAAATAGAACTTAAGTAAATAAAATAACTCTTATCAAATTTTGGGAAGATATCTGGTTGACCAGTTGCCCACTCATCTCCTTAGAATGGACATCCCCTATTGTGGATCTTCTTAAATCCTATTTTGGTTACTTGGAGAACTACATTTAGGTTGCTAGCTCCTAACAAAGATGGAAATCATTTCCTTTCCCCACTGATTACTTTGCCCCCATCCTCAATAAGCTTTGGGATTTGTAAAAAGGCTTCCACATTCCCCAAAATCCCAAAGCAGATATTCTTGTTTGGGTTACCTCTTCTTCTAGGTCTTATTCTATGTTTTCTAGTTACACCTCATCTCTTCCTATCACTCTCCCATTCCCTTTATGGGAAAACCTTTGGTCAAAACCTTTAACCCCAAAGATCAATATTTTTCTCTAGCTTATGACCCAAAATAAATTCTATCCATGGATAACCTTGTCAAAATAGGTTTGGCTTTGGTTAACAGGTGTGTTCTTTATTCAACTAAGGAGGAATCAGTCTCCCATTTCTTTATTGTATGTCCCTTCTTCTTGTTAGTTTGGGGTGGCATTCTTTCCTTTTTCAACCTTTCTTGGGTCATGGCCTCCTCCTTGCCTAATTTTATTACGCAATGACCTTTCACCTTTTGTAATGTCCCCTTTTGGCACATAGTCAATTTGTGCACATTTAGCCAATTTCCAAGTCTTTCAGACGCTAATTGGTTAGTTGGGGAGAACTCGAACATTCTTGGAGAAGCTTTGATCAGTCTTACAGAGAAATTTTTCTTGGTAGTGAGCTCATTTGGTCTTAAAGACCTTCACGACACTTTCAAAATAGATTTTTGGTTGTTGGTGTGTTCTCCAAATTGCTTGGAGAGAGCATATATTTTTAGTAAGTCACCTGGTTGGCTCCGACTATCATTCTTCATCATCAATATCATTCCAATATAGTTAGATTTTAATTTTGATACTATTTCAGTGGTTTCCACAACTCAAGTGAGTTAATGAGTAATTATTTAATTATTTCACTAAGGTTGCTAAATTTTATGAAATAATTTTAAAAGAAACTTAGTGTAATAGCTCTTTGGAAAGGTGTTGAAAAGTATTATTTGATGCTCACATAAAGGAAATGTTAGGCAAGGGAGACATAAAGTGAGCAATTAAAAAAGGTTATTTTTATGTAAGGAGGAAATTAAAAGAAAAGTGAAATTATTATTTTATTTCCTCTTGTCACCCTAAAAGTGTCTTTAAATGGAGAGTTGGGGCTCATTGTTGTGGTTGTTGATGAATTTGTTTTTGCTTCTACAATTTGAAGAGAACCTGTGTTCTTCTCAAATCCCTTGAGGATGAAAACCTTCTTGAGATTGTTGGTTTCAGTGGTGAAAGATCCTCCCTAGCTGGTGTTGGTGGTTTCATACGGAAATCACAATTGTGTTGCAATGGAAGTTGTTATTGTTGATATTTGTAATGGACAATTTTGATGTATTTTAATTTTGTCATTTCTAGAGAATTTTGGGTTGTTATTATATTGTGAAGTTTGTGCAGAGATTGGTAGCTCCTTGCTGGTCGTACTTTCTCATACCAACTCTATTGTTATTCTTGCATCACTGGGAAGATAATACAAATCGAATGACTTCCATAATGGACTGAAAATGTTCCTAACTTCTGGCTGCTCCTATTTTCTAAGATTATGAGTTGTTTTGAAGGAGTTTTGGAAGTTATTTGTTGCCTTTATAGGTCATACCTTTTGAGAGTGGGATGTGTAGGTTTGGGGATGCAAATCACCCCTCATTTCTTACATAAATTGCCTTGTTTGGAGGCATCTAGTACTGAGTCTTCCAGTTACAGGGGTTTGGAGGTGTACTTTGTCTTGATTGAGGTGTTCTCGGTGATTTCATGTGTTGGTTAGGGTTTTTTTGTGGTTTTTACTTTCATGCTGCTAAACATACTTAACCTTCCACTTCTTTTTTTCCATTTTGATTTCTTATTTACTAGTAAAATCTCTTAGGGTTCTATTCTCAATTGACCCCTTTAATGATGTTTTCTTGATGTGTTTCTCAAATAAAATGTTTTTCCTTTTAGATCTCAAGTTTGATAGAGTCACACTTTTCACTTCACTAGTTACAACTCTTCATTATTACATAGGTTAATTTGTTAGTGCTTCTTAACCCAAGAAGCGTTTGACAAATAAAGCTCTAGAGATTTGGCCTTAAACACATATAGAGTAATCTTGTTAAGAAACATTAGACCTGAAGTACACACATGTAATACATGAAGTATAAGTGATATATGTAGGACACAAAGTATGAAGTATAAGTGCATGTGAAGCATGAAGCATACATGTACATACATGTGCTATACGAAGATGCAAAGTATACACGTAATACACAAAATACATGTAGTACACAAAGCATGAAGTATATGAAGTATTCACATGAATATACATAAGACATGAAGTGTGAAGCACACACATAAATACATGAAGTATGCACAGGAGTCACATAAGTTACGAAGCATACACATGAATATACATAATCCATGGAGTATAAACATGAAGTATACATTGGAATACATGTAAGTCACCAAGTATTCACTTGAATACAAGTAATACATAAAGTTTACACAAGAAGCATGAACCATATACGTGAATACACGTAATACATGAAGGATGCATATAAATACACGTAAGTCATGAAGCACACCCATGTATACTTAGAGTTAAAATATGAATACGTGTAAGTTGCATTAATACATGTAAGCCACAAAGTATGAATACATGAAGTCAGAAAGTGTACACATGAGTCATAAAGTGTTCACATGAATACACATAACTCATAAGGTATACACATGAATACAAGTCACAAGGTATGTGCATGAATGCACATATGTCAAAATACGAATATATGTAAGTCACAAGTATTCACATGAGCGTAGGTTGCAAAGCATACACTTGAATACACATAAGTCACAAGGTATACACTTGAATACACTCGAATACACATAAATCATAAGGTATACACTCGAATACACTCAAATACACATAAGTCACAAGGTATACACTTGAATACACTCAAATACACATAAGTCACAACGTATAAACTTGAATACATTTGAATCACAAGGTAGACAATTGAAAACAAAGTCATAGAGTATACACTTGAATACATAGTCATGAAGTATACACTTGAATGCAAAGTCATAGAGTATACACTCGAATACATAGTCATGAAGTATACACTTGAATGCAAAGTCATAGAGTATACAAAGTCATATACACTCAAATACACAGTCATGAAGTATACACTTGAATATAAAGTCATAGAGTATACACTCGAATACAAATACAAAGTCATAGAGTATATACTCGAATACATAGTCATGAAGTATACACTTGAATACAAAGTCATAGAGTACATACTCAAATACACAGTCATGAAGTATACACTTGAATATAAAGTCATAGAGTATATAAACTTGAATACAAATACAAAGTCATAGAGTATACACTTAAATGCATGTAAGTCAACTATCATTCACAAGATGGCAAGAAAGATGCTCTGATACCACTTGTAATGTCCCCTATTAGGATGTCCCTGATTTCTTTACTTTCATACAATAAGATCACTAGAAAGGGACATTAGAGATATTAAAGATCAATAAATTAAGATAATATTCGATTCCTAGCATCATTCATATTAAACTCATCTATCATTCATATTAAACTCGTCTATAATAGCATAATTAATAATGAGAACAATATTACATAACATAAATGGTGAGATCAAATCATCATAGCATAATCCACATTCAGTTCAATTCATATCACAATTCAGTATCGACTATGTTCAAGTCTTAATCCTTACTTCCTTTCTAATCCTCAACCATGGATGGTGAATTACTTGTCTAGGGCGCACTAAACCATCTCCAATCTCATTGGGATGGAATTACTCCGCCATTCCCTAACAAAACCACGCCACTCACTCACAGGTTGGAGGCAATAGAAGTGACTAGTATTAGCTTGAACATACTTCAATATACTTCAACATACCAATTGATCACATTTATTCATAGCACATTCTATATTGGCTATGTTCAAGTATCAATCCTTACTTTCTTTCTAATCCTCAACCATGGATGGGGAATTACTTGTCTAGGGCACGCTAAACAATCTCCATTCATTGGGATGAAATTACTCCACCTCTCCCTAACAAAACCTCACCACTCACTCACATGCTGGAGGCAATATAAATAAATAGGCATTGAGTCTGAACATACCACTACTTCAATGTGTTGTTAATTCTATGATGTTTTTCTCTTATATATTTCATATCAAGTTTCACAATGCTTATATATACATATGCAATGATGCTAATGATAATCTTTCAATTATATGCATTTGTCATTACTTACCACATGGCATTCATCATAATAAACATAGGGTTAGATACATCATACCAAGTATATAATTCTTGCCTTTGTAGCCTTGGAGATCTAAGGATTGTATTCCTTTCTTTGGTGTTGACTGTAGTTTTATATACTTCTTCCAACTCTAAGTTATCTCTTATTTTCTTGCAAACCTGTATATATCAGATTTATGTCTGCTCTTATTCAACTCAGATAATACCCCCTTCTCTAACTGATCTCCTTCTCTCTTATTTATAACCTCTCAAGAGAGATGTCTTTAATGAAGTGGTATGCCTTTTATATATTGCACCCTTTCAAGGTAATTGTTGTTCCTAATCACACCTCTTGCTATCCTTAACAACCTCAGTGCTCTTAATGAATATATTGTTTCTATATCTTCTATCATACCAAGTAATAAATTACTGCTACAAAAAAATGTGAATCGTTGCCATTAACTTTGTCATCTTATTTGGGATCGCACCTTTCTTAACATGGAATAGTCTTTAATTAATTCTAACCTCTACTGTATGATATTCGTTGATTCTAATTTCTGCCTTTTTGTGTAATGCTGATGCGTTCACTGCTTTACTAATTGCTATTTATTTTCCTTAATACAAATATATTATTTGCTACCTATTAAGGGATCGTTGTCCTATAATTATCATGCCTTACAATAATTGTTGTCTTGTCTAGTCATTGTTTCCTTAATCTTAATCGATACCATGTATTTGATCATTATTTTTGTCCTTTGTGGACTTTTATGAATTGATTATTTAGTTTAATATATTGGCTGCATAATATATATCTTATATTTGTTTTATATTAGTATTATAATAATTATAATTATAATAATAGTTAGTTAAATTATTTTTATATCTTTGTCAATTAAAATATATTATATTTTAATTATATTAAAATATTTATTTAATATCATTTATTAAATATTATATATTAATAATATATGCAATTATTTCTATCATTCAAATTGACTAAACACCATTTTTCATGAAAGCAACTTTACTGTCTTTTATCATGGTGTTTAAATATTTAATTTAAACAATGTCTTAATATCGGGACATCACATCATATAAAATTGCTAACTTCATAATGCATCTAAGAGATGTATATATATCATCTTCAATCTCCTAGAATCCTCTGTGTCAGCCACAAGAGTTTGCAAACTCCAATGAATGATGAAACATGTAGATAACATGTAGGTCAGCCTACAACATATGGTATTACTCTGCAACTGAATGAAACTTGGTGCAAACCTCAAGGAAGGTCTATCTGATCCTTATTTGCCTTGTGATATGTTCAATTTGGTTCTAAAAGTCATGGAATGCTCCACAAACCTTTTGTTCTCATGCTGACTAACAAATGCTCTATTCTGTGAAAGTTGATGATCTTCTGATAGCAGTAACTTTTCACAAGCAACTCCAAATCTCCTGAAATCTTAGTATGATGTAGCTGACATGGCATAGAAGCTAATTCTTGCTCCGCGATCTTTGAAATGAAGATGTGGTAAAATGTGATAGGAAATGCTAAACTATAAATCACCGAACTACAACTGAAATGAAAGAAAAGAAAAGAAAGCAAACATTTTTTTTGGTTGATGCAAGATTGCTCTGCAACCTAGGATGCTCTTGCATCACCAAATTTTACTTAATGGTCATTATTACAAGAGATAGCTATTATAATTTTTAGTTAGTGAAATGAGTGGATTGTGATAATAAATAAGGATTAGATATTCAATTGTGTTTAAGAAGCAGTGATGTACCTAGTAATGTGTATAGAATAATAAATAAGCAAGTATATTATTTCTTTTAGTTTCAAAAATTATGCATTATTTAATGTGTCTTTTAACATAATGTATCCATTTTTAAAAAATAACTATAGTGTTACTAGAAAGATATCTTGCTGATAAAAAATTAAGAAATTAAAAAATTTAATTAGTAGAAGCACCTATAGGTGCGATTGGATGGTTGATAGGCATATATAAATAGTCCTTCTAGCCAAGCATTGCACAAAATGAATTTGAAAAAATATATATAAATGTTCCATGCCTGGCCAACATGACTAGTTATAAACACTAACATAGTGCATAAATTGCAAGGAAAATTGTATCTGCAACACATTTTTGGAAAAGGTTCTATGTTGGTGTTCTTCTATGCCCTTCTCTTTAAATTCATCATTATCTATCTTGATAAGACTCAGGTATTTAAGTTGTTAGTGATTCAAACTTAATATTTCTTCACTACTTTAGCATCTTCATAAGACACATTCAAGTTGATGCATAGGACAAAGAAAAATAATATGATGTCCTAAAATGACATTTTTGAATGGATTCCTATTGATTTATTATTTCATAGAAGTCAGAAAGGAACAATACATATCTTGTTGTTCTATAGTTATTTTATGTTTAACATGTTCTTTATATTTTCTACCACATTCATTTAGGCTATGGAACTTTAGGCTTACACAAAGTTGGGTTTTCCTTTGGTTCTACTCTATACTAGTTACATTCATTTTACCTTATGGCTACATTGTTGTTTTTGCCATTTGCTATTGTGAAGAAACCCTATTAGATTTATTTTATTTATTGTTGAGAATAAAAAATGTTGAGTTCAAAACAGGGATGTTATTGATCTCATATTAGGCATAAATAAAAATGCATTGGAAAATTTGAAGCCATGAAGCTAGATTCCGCAATCTTTGCTAGCATTCTCCCCACTTTTTTCAAAATGAGTGCTTTAGAATAGGGGATGGAATTCCATAAAATCATAATCAAAAGTAGATTTTTGTCTCATATTTTTTAAAGCACATTGGTAGACATGTATGTAAAATGTGGAAGCATACACATGACATGTGAACTATTTGACAAAATGTATCAAATAGATGTGGTAGACCTCATGGACTAGAATGATTGTATGATATGCACAAAACATGGGTTTAATGAAAAGGTCTTGGAAACTTTTAAGCAAATGCAATTCGTAGGGGTAAATCCTAACTTGAAAACCTTTGCTAGCATCCTTTGAGCATGTGCAAAAATTTGAACTTTAGAACATGCCAGTAGAAAATATGTGTTAAAAGATGAAAAATGGTTGAATTGAGAGATGTAACTTCCCACTGCCAAATTCCCTACCATTTTTTGCACTTATTTGGTCACAATTCCCTAATCTAATTTATTTTTGGTTTTTGTTGTAGGGATAAATGACCTACCTTGAAATCATCTATGTTGGCTAGACTCTTAGAACTAGCTTTTTTTGGGTTGAGTTTGAGTGATTAAAATGTAATAGGGCTTTACATTCATATAACTTTCAATATAATTAGAAGTGTTTAGTAGGTCATAAGGTACTCAACAAACATAACCTAACTAAAACTAGAAAATATGCTATGAAACCATTAACACAACTAAATGCATAGTAATTACCAACAAAATGTGGAGTCTAATGAATATTAGCATTGATGCTTAATTTGCACTACCCAGAAAAGGAAATAATTCTTTAGAGGAACCCAAGGCTTAGTTACATCTATCTCTATTTTATGGTTTCTATCTCTTGGGAATATCCTAAGCCTCAAAGAGTAATAAAAATTGAAACCTTTACATGTTGGCCATAGAATTTAATGTATATATTGCAGTTTGAGGATCATGTGCATCCTATTGCATATTTGGCTAAATATTGGTTGATATTATAAGGGTCTTATTTATTTTGTAGGGGTTGTTTTCTCTAAAGGAATACCATGTTTTGTCTAATTTACCATTTAGAATATCCTATCAAAAACTTGAATTAATTAGTCTTGTCACGACCCTCTGATTGCCTTCTAAACAAGTACTTAGAGTTGTAAAACAAAATTTTATTCAACAATTTTGAACATTTCTTGCTTTCCACTCACAATATTATTCCTTGGAGCATGTGGGCTTGTAGGATTATTGTCATGTTTAATTGTGTGATGATAGGTCTAAATGTCACTTCTATCATTCTCACTTGAACAATGTTGAACTTTGTACCTAGCATTACTTTTATACTGGTATAACTTAAATTATGAAATATTACCCACATTAGTCATTTCCCAACTATTTAAACTTATTGGTGCAACACATGTAAGAAGGCTTTTTTCTTCTACAAATTCAATGATAAAAATATGAGCAATCATGCATAGTAAACTAGAATTGTAATAAGTCAATATAAGTAGTGTAACCTATATTACAAATAAAATACATGTTTAGAAACATTAGGCTTTCATAGTCCATTATAATTGTGTTTGATATTATAAAAACCAAACACACAAAGAAACCAAAAATGCTAAAAAAACACAAAAAGAAAGATATTTAAATTGACAATAAAATAGAGAAAACATCTCTTTATAAGAATACAACATTATAAACCTCAAAACTAAACCCTATAATAACTTAAGTATCTTAAATTATATTAATACATTACCAAAAGTAACTTTATTATAAAAAGTACATAAAACACCTATGATTATGTAAAGGAAAAAAGAATCCACATACTATGAAATATGAAAGGGAAAGAGAACCTAGTATGCACCTTCTAGTATCCTATGTTTTCTTAATCAGATATTCAATAAATTGATACAAGCACATAATACTATGCCCTTAAAGAGAAAATAGACATAGATGATTTCCCATCACATTAGCCATTAGAGGAAAGACAATGTATCTTACAAATCTAAGTAAATTTTGGCAGTATAATATCATGTAAATTAACATTTTAAGAACATGAAAGAAGAAGAATAGAAGTAAGATAGATAGAAGAGAAGAGACACCAATATACGTGGGGTAACCCTTTCAAGTAAAAAATCCCACACTCCAAAGCATTAAACCAATGTATTAATCTGCAACAACAAACATGTTACAATACACTTGCAGGCTCAAAGCCTTAACATGGATATTTACATCTTGATTCTCTAAAGGAAAACTGACTGGATAACCCTACATAAAAGTCTCCTCGCAAATGACTCCTCAATCATTCAATTTATAGGAGTTTCAATACAAGAAACCACCAAAATGAAACCCAAAACCATGAGATAATACCACACTCATAACTAAATCTCCAAATATGGTGCTCCATTTTTGGATCCTAAAATCATGCTTCCACTATCTCCTAAAACAATCTGAGTTCTCTTAGAAACCTGATGAAAATACTCCTTAATAAAAAAGAGGCAGAAAATCTAGGAGTAAAAAAAATCAGGAGGAAATAGAGTCAAGTATTTGATGTACTTTGGATAGACATTTAAGAATGAGGAGATTGGGACAAGAAAATCTTATCCTAGAATGTTAGGGGCATCAATGCCCCTAACAAAAGACACTTAATTAAGAGTTAACTTGACTCTAGTTTATTAGACATTATTCTTTTGTAGGAAATGAAACTTTCTTCTAGTTTTGGAGCCCAAGTTATGTCTAAATGGGTTAAATGGAAGTTTTCTTTGGTGGAGGCTAGTGGGGCTTCAAGAGGTTTGGCAATGTTATGGAATGAGAAAAATGTCTTGTTATCTCTTCTATCTTCTCAAGATAATTGGATGCTATTTCAAGTTCATTGTATTCATTCTAATTTAACCTTCTGGATGTGCAATGTTTATGGCCCTAACTCTACTGTGAGAAAACATGATATGTGGAAAATTTTATCTTCAATTTTTTCCTCTATCAATAATTATTTTCTCATTGTGGTGGGTGACTTTAATGCCTTGTTCTCTCTAGAAGAGAAAAATGGAGGTATTGTCCCCCCGATGAAGACTATGGGAACTTTGTTTCAGATAATCATCTGGTCCATTGCCCACCTAAGAATGGGAGTTTTACTTGCTCTTGTTGGGTGAATAAATTTTGTTATCAACTAACTGATAACAAAATGGTTATATCAACCACAGTATGATGAGACAAATCTCTCCTCTCAAAAAGGGGAGGCTTGCTTATTATTGCTAACTAAGATCAACTAGTAATTAACTAAGCTTACTTATAGTACAAACTATCCATGGGGTGTTTGTATATCATCTTATTCTCTTATTTAAGAATAGATGTTTACAACTTAAAACAACAATCTCGTGATGCTTACAACATACAATGAACCACTAACTACTACTTGGAGTAATAATAACCGATATCCAATTAACTTACACAAAAGAATAACTACAATGTTACCAGCAAGTGTTAATCACCAAGAAACCCACAAAAGCACAAAGTATTTTGTTGCCTCTAACGCCAATTGGAAATAAAAGATTATGGAATATTATGCAGCCCAAAGTCTTTATCGTATGCCAAGATAAGATCAAACAATCATAGACAATAACTTGCAGCCCAAAGTCTTCAAGTTACTTTCCAATCACGAACATAAACACAATTCCAAAGATGATATCGCAGCTCAAAGTCTACAAAATCATATTCAGAGCACCTTCTAAGATATTTGATTCCATGCTACAATTCAATCACGTACACAAGAGAATGTAGTAGAATAGACTTAAGAATAATTCTAATACACCATAAACTTGATCCAAGACAAAAATTGGATGCTAACTTGCTTTCTTTGTATTGATTGAAAAATAATTTACAATATGAACTCAAGGTTTCAACTTGCTCTTCAAAATGGCAATGCTTCACTTCAATAGATAAAAGAAAATATTTACAAAAGAGCCCTTCTTTATTTATAGGGAGAGGCTATGAGAAAAAAAATGAAATTTACAACTAATTTGACTTATTCAAAAATAGAGTTCGATTTGACTTGGTACTATGTACTCCAACGACATGTAATTTTATTTTTCAAAAATACATGTAGTTTGTCATCTACAAATTACAAATTACATAACAAAAGCATAGAAAAAATGACTAAGTGTCCAAAGACACATTCTCTTCTTCTTTATCCTTCTCCAAGAAATCTTCATATCTTTTCATGGTGGCCTGGACTTCATTATTGTTAGGTCCCGATGTATGCTCGGAAATGGTTAGTACTCTAGTAATGGAGTCTGTTATGGTGACATGCCCATTTTTGTTCTTATTCAGCATCTTTTGTAGTCTATCCAGAATTACCTAAAACTTCACCAACTTGCGAATAGAAGCCAATGAAAAAGCTCCTATCCCTACCTCTATAAGTATTAGTGTGGTGAATTCTTAGGTGACTGCATCAATAGGGAATGTTTGTTGATCAATCTAACATATGACAAGGAACTTCAACAAGCTCATTTGAAATATCAAGACCTTTGTTCATGCCCTTCTTCAAATAATCCTCTAAATATTTGATCACGTTCTTGATGACATCCTTCTTGTTTATCATTTCCTCCCTATATTGAACATACCTTTTCCTATTGGGGATGAACCCATGTTCGACCAGCACTTCCATTTTGAAATCTCACAGCTTGTTCCATGCTTCAAGATCTTGTTCTATTAGCTGCATATCTTGAGAAAGTATCTCAAGTATCTAGTCAACCTCTTTCTTTACCTCACCTAGATTGTTGTAAACTTCAATTGAAGACTTTATCAATTGAGTGCCTTAGGCCAATATTCTTTCAATCCAAGCACTGACTACCTAACCTTAAGCACCAATCCTTTCATCCTTCTGAATGGATTCATCATTTACACTCACCTCAATAGGTTCTACCTACTCTGATGATTGCGCTATCTTGATCAGCTAGATGTTATCTGCTCCACCTATACCTTGAGTTGATCTTTGATCACCTTGTCTTTGTCGTACCTCTCAAGCAACGCAACCAATTGTGCTAAAAAATGTTCTTTGGTCTACTTTCATTTATTTGCTTTCCAAGTTCTATCCTTGATATAGTGTAGTATGAAGCTTGAACTTCACTAATACTCTTGTCCAGTGGAGGCACAACTACCTCAGCATATTTGTTACCTGATGAGTCAACAAGCATTCTGGACAAGGTTTTGGCCTCTTAGTTGTCTTCAACTTTGCTAGAAAAAGTTGGCCAAAGTCAAACTCATTGGTAGATACTGCTTGCTTCTTTCTTTTTGGCTTTTGTGATATTAGCCAAGGGGAAAGAACAAAAGAATCACCTCCCATTCCATTTCCAGAGTTTGAGAGGATGGGGTAGGATTTATGGTTTGAGAAATAGGTGGGATGAAAGTATCTTGTATTGATGTGGACACAAGAGTGAGTGAAAGTGACAATGGGTGGAGTCTGAGTTTTGAAGTAGTAGGATTAACAATAGTTGACAATTTAGATGTGGAGGAAGATAAAAACTTGTCACAATTTGATTCTGCGATTGGGTCAATCATAGATGTAGGTACATCTGATAAACTTGGCAAAGATGAAAGAGAACTAAACTCATCTTCCATGTTTCCTTGAAGGCTTTCAAACAATGGTTCAATTGTAGGAGTAGATGGAGATGAATGAATGGAAAGCACAAATATAGATGGTGTGGTAGAAATAGTGGAAATAGTGGGCAAAGGTTGAGCACTTGAAGACACAAGAGGAATAGGAGTTTGCACTTCAGAAATTGCAGGAGGAGAAGGGGGAGGTGTTACCTGTGTAGACTCAGGTTGAGAAGTAACAAGAGGTTCCTGTGACTCCTCAGCAGTAATTTATTCTTGTTCAACATCTGGCTGAATAGATGTTCCCTCTTTTTCTTTCCTCTTTCCTTTATCCCCCTTTGTCTTGAAGATATACCTTGTCTTCTTATTGGTGTTGGGAGTATCTTCCTTGTTTTTCATTCTCAACTCTTTCCTCTTACCAACAAATCCTTCAGTTTGTTCTTCTTCTAATCTAGTTTTGAAGAACTTTAACTTTATTCCTTTCTTCTCCAACCAGACATTGGTGTTCACAAGAATAGGTTGAAACCTTTCTCTTATTGAGGTTATCTCCTTCTGTGACCACTAGATGGGTGGAAGAGGAGTGTTAGCAATCTTGTTTCCTGCATATGCAACACCAACTATGTCATTTTCTTCTTGCATATCTTCAGGAATTTCTACAAGACCTAAGTTCCTAACTTGTTCCAAGGTAAGCCAACTGAAGTCTAGCTTCCTTATATCCTCCTCATTCTTGCATTCTGGCCATATGTCCTTGACCTTATAAACATGAGTATAATTACCTTTCAATTTATCTTTCATTCATTGGTAATCAAAATCAAGTCTTTTCTTGTACCTTTTCATTGTCACCTACTATGTTTCCGTCCCCATTACCTTAGCCTTTGGAGTCGTGTAAATGGGATACCTACCAATTTGAACTTAAAATTTGAATCTAGATCTATGATCTCCTACTTTCTTGTTATGCATGTCCATGATTTATCTACACAACTCCATCAAAATCAACTTATCACCTAGATACCTTGGTAGCATATATGGCTGCCACTGAAGCAACCAACTCTGATATAGGTGAAAGTGGGAAATTACAAAAATATACATCCAAACCTTTTGACTTGTTCCCAAGCCTCATGAGAGACTCTTTTCTTCTCAAGTTTCTTTTCAAATATACAAATATAATTATAGAAAAATGCATCGTTGACCCTCCTAAAGTGTTTGATGCTTTCCTTTAGGGTCAATTGGGGGTAGTATTCATACACAAGAATATTTCTGCTGTCACCTTCTAAAGTGAGACTAGGAAAATGCTTCATGGCAATAGCAACATACACTAAATATGAAGTCATATAGAACTTCAGTGATGTAGACACCCTAGACAATTGTTCATAGATTGAGTCACTAATTTGTTGTCCCCACCATATCTTTTGATTACCTTTCCTAATGACATGACTATACTGATACATCCACTCTTGAAAAGTGTTGGATGTTGGAAGGCCTTTAACTCTACTCAAGAGGGTTATGAGATCACTAACCTCTTGAATGAACTCACTCTGGTAAATGGTCTTAGGCCATCTTGCAATTATAGGCCTCGCAATGTTAAGACACTGGGTGTTGATGATTTTCCTGCACTTCTCTGAATGTGTATCATAGTGATCATGTGGCTTTTGTACTGTGAGATTAGCATAGTAATCAATATCTGGACACATAAAAACTTTGTCAAAAATTTCTTCATTCAACTTTATTATAACTTTCCCCTATGCATCTGATATGCTTTTGCTATCCTTATCAAATTTCACTGCCATTGCCAATACAAACTCTAGATTCTGAGCAGATACTGGGAAGGTGGAAACCAAATGAATGTCACTGTTGAGGATACATTGCATGTGTGTGGGAACATGTTACTTATTTACCCTCTCTAAAAATTTTGACATGTCAACATGCCCAATTTTTGTATCCTTGATATCATATATGCTGGACTCCACAGAGGTCACTGAGAAGACACCTTGATACTTGTACTTCATATTCTTCTTCTTCGAAGAAGGCTCAGACATTTGGTAGTAAACTGCAAGAAATATTTCTAAAGTTAGAAAATTTTCCAAAAATTTAGCTTCGTGCAGTTGTGGAAAAATTCTGCACTTCTACACTTCAAACAATGTTTAGTGTAAAGTGGAAAAAATTCTCCACTTTTACACTTGGTAGTTCCTTTGGTTGTAGTTCGGAGAAAAATCTCTAAACTACATTGCTTGTAGACCAAAATATTGAGTAGGTGCACTTCAAAGAAAATTATCTAAAGTACACTAAGGGGTAAAACATTGTGGTGCACTTCAAAAAAATTTCTTTGAAGTACACCAGAATGCAATGCTAGGTGACACTTAGCATTTTGGTGGGTAAGGCAAGTGAGTGTTGTGTGGAGTTTTTCTTCACATAACACTTTGAAATAATAGTGTTGTGCAAAGAAAAAACTCCACACAACACTCACAAAGTGTAGTGTTGAAAGTTCTTGGTCAAGTTTTGTGCGGGTTTTATTCTCCACACAACACCTTTATAACAAAGGCATTGTGCGGAGAATAAAACTAGCACAACAGCTTAGTCTTAATGGTTTTTTGGAATGGTTTAATGAATTAGTGTTGTGCAGGTTTTATTCTCTGCACAACACCTAACATGGGGTGTTGTGTGGAGAATAAATCCTGCACATCACCGTGGAAAGGATAGTGCAAAAAACAATGTTGTTTGGAGTTTTATCTCTGAACAAAATTTGATCTTAAGATTGTGTTGTTCAGAGATAAAACTCTGAACAACATTGTTTGAGTGGTAAATCCAACAACAGAGAATGATAAGGAATAAAAACTAGGGTTTTATGATCTAGACGACCACTACAGAAATAAACAAAATGAAATATCACTGAAAGAAACAGAAAGAAAGGAAGAACTACAAACAAAACCGAAGGAAATTCATACTTGAGATTTAGGGTTTAGAAACATAGCTCACAATTTTAAACTAAAACTTAAAAGAGAGTGTTACATTGGAAATCATCCTCCTATATGGAATGGTACAATTTCCCTTGGTTTAGCTCCTCACCTTTGGTGACCTCTTAACCTCTTTGTTTTTGGCCTTCTCAAAACCTTGATTGGCTAGTGTCTAGTTGCAAAATGTTTATTTTTTGAGATAGCTATTGATGGAAATCAAAAAGAGAATTTGGATTACGGGTCCCTAGGACCCCCTAGATGTAGATCTAGTTAGAAAATTGAGGTCTAGACTTGAGCGCCTGCACCCTAGTCCTGCCACATTTTTTCAGAATTTTTAATCTTGGCGTGGTGTCAGCTCCTGTCGTGCACCTCAGGATTCCATTTTCAAATTTTTGTTTTCATGTGATATCAAGATGTTATTTCAAAATTTGAATTCCCTAAGGTTGGATATAAAAGATATTTGAAAATCATTTCATGACACACAATCTTTATGCAATCTTGATGTCAAAACTCTGCTAAAATTGCCATTGAAGATTAGTGACTTGTTGAAGCTTTTGAAAGTTATTTGAATTTGCTATCATGGAGACAATGGATGGAGATTAGGAATCAAGATATTGAGACTATCTTGCTCTTCCTAGAGTTTGTATACCTTTTGCATGATCAAGAGAAAGGTTGAAGCCTCCAACATTGAGCTTGGAGATCCTCCACAGACATTGTTGATTCACCTTCTTGTTCATGCAAGTATTCATTTGTTTTCATCTCCTTGAGGTGAAGTTGTATGCGTTTATTGAATTGAAGCAAGTTATTGATCTTCCCTTGATTGAGACATCTAGGGTTTGATATTTCTGCATACACTTTGTTAGGTTTGCACACACTTCTGTAAATCTTTATCTCTGGCTATTGTTCACATAGGAATGCCGAAAATGGGGCTTGACTAAGGCAAGCTCCTATATAGCCACAACATCTTTCTCCTCCATTTGTAGGTGCAGATCATGTTTTACATGATACAGTGAAAAGGAGTGGCAAAAAGATGGATATCGTGAATATAGTCATCATTGAACTTTAGAATTCTGGATCTCAACACTTTCAAGACTAATGAGTGAACACCCTAGTCCAACCAGGGGGAAACTCTCTGAGATCTAGGAGCTATTAGAGGTCACCAGATAGTTGATGCAAAAAATTTTCCCAGATAGAAAGTTGCAAGACTAATGAGTGGGTGCCCTAGTTTAGCTAGCCCTTAGTTTCTAGGTGCATGATCTCTAAACCTTATTCTCTACATTTATGGGATCTATTTTGTCTGCTCCATCTCTAAATTTAGTCAATTTCTGTTACAAGGTGTAATTAGGGTTTAACTGATTAGTGAATAAGGACACTTGATAAAACCTTAGTTAAACACATGAATTAGACCTAATTAGCATTACAGAATGTACAAGTAGTCAGGAGCTTGATTCCAAGCTCAGTTCTTGTCTTCCCAATGTTTAGTTAGTGGAGAAATAGGAATTAACCTTGTTTAAGAAAACCTACTTTTTTACCCTAAACATTTTGATGAACCCGTGCTCTAAAGAATTTGCATCCTTTTAAACATCAGATCTGAATTAGTTTGTTGTCCTAAAGAACATTTAGATGTGAAAGTGCATGCATTGAATTTTGAATGATATTATTTATCTTTTCATTAAAAGAGTTAGAAGTTATCACTTGGTGCTTTGCATAGTGTTTCATTTTCATAAAAATTCATACATCATTTTACATTTAAATCTTGGGTTAATTAGAGCATGTTAAAATGCAGGATTTTTTTTTGCAAGACTTTCATGTATATGATGAGCCATTTAGTTGTGATGACTTCAATATGTTAGCTGAAGCCCTTGAGGACTTTGTCTTGATTGAACATTCCACTACGACTTCTAAACCATTGTTGTTTCAAAGAGTTGTAAATGCAATTTATGTTCTAAAACTAAGGAAGATTTTGGGAAACCAAAAATTGTGGTCACCTTATGTTCGGATGTGGTTAAAACAACTTCTAAACCAGTGCTCACTGTTAGAGGTCTTCCACCTTCTTCTTGACCTCCTGATCACATTTACAACTTTGCTAAACAAATAACACATCAAAATTCACAACAACCTAGTCATAATATGGTTGCTCATGCATATAACACTCAGAATAATAAACAAAGCAAACAACAACCGAGCATTCTGATATCTTTACCAAATTCTCAACCTATTCTTCCTTAAGCACTTCATTTAACACATAAGATTGGTCAAGACTATGATCTTGTAGAGCATCTTTGTGCTACTCCTGCAAAGATATCTCTTTGGGAACTCATACAAACTTCACCTACTTACCATGGAATGCTCCAAGAAGCTTTACAAAAGGTAATTGTTCCACCTACTGTCAAGCCAAATGATGTAGTAGCTCTATTAGATTGTATGCATGCCACAAAAATAGACATTTTGTTTCAACAACATGAGTTTCCATCCCATGAAGTTCAGAATCAGTATGATCCTTTGATTATCTTCATTACAATAAACAAGACACTAGTTAAGAGAATTATGATTGATAATGGACAGGTCTTAATGTTTGTGGCCTTAACTTATTACATAAGATTAAAGTTGATACATCCTTGATTAAGCCAGAAATGATAAGTATATGTGGCTTTGATAATGTTGGATGACAATACGTGGGCACTATAACTCTACCTGTACAAGTAGGACCTATGATGGTGCCTACCCTGATTCATGTCATGCCTTGTTCTCTATCTTACAACATGATCCTTGGTAGACCTTGGATCCATGCATTGGGGGTAGTTCCTTCTACTTTACATTGCTCAATCAAATTTATATTCAAGGATAAACTACATACTATTCATGCTGATCCCAAACCTGATAATTGTTTACAAATTAAATCACAACAAGTCATTTGTCATAAGATTTTAAACAATTTGAAAGTTGATTCGTCAACTTCTCCTGCCTTCGACAACATTGTGCAAGAGTCCAAACAATTGAATGCATTTCTTGGTGATGATTGGGGTTCATTAGATTTTACATCTTCCTCCATGGGATAATATAAAGTTAATAACCCTACCCCTAAAACACCAAATATTGCATCGATATCATCTCATGATTTGAATGTGAAACATAAAGCTTCTTTGGTAATGAATTTAGATAATACTTTTACTTACACTACAACTACGACACTTATGAAGCCCCACCTTCTTCTAAAGAAATGGCTTTTCTTTATGGTCAAGGATTTTAGATCTTTTATAAAAATTGTGATTATGTTGGTAATGGTTGTGGAATTAATCAACAAGGAATCAAAGTCCCTATAGAATCCGCTTTGTGACATTACTCAAGTGGCATTGGATATAACCCTTTCAAGGAATCTAAAGCCCATAGACATCCTACTCTTAATGTGAACACAATATCAACACTTAACTTGATATTTCTTAAGATGATTGACACTAGTTGTCTTCCAAAAGCAATTCCTTTGGATATCTTTTCAACCGATGAAGTGATAATGGAATTCTTGGGTGCTTATGATAATATTCCTCATTACCATCATAAATGTGGCTTACCTTATTGTTTGAACAATAGTGCATATTTTGGGAAATCTACTAGCATGATAAATGCCACTCTAAAGTCTGTTGAAGAATCTAAAGACCTACCACAATCACCCGATCTCCTAGACCACAGTACTCTACTTAATGGAAAGACTGTTGATGTTTTCATGGAGAAAGATAGCACTAAAAAAGTTATTCCTATTGATGATTTCTTACATACAGAAGAAAAAGAAGAAACAACTAAGTTATTACATGAATTTTCTGAACTATTTGCTTGGAACTATTCAGATATGCCTGGTATTGATCCTCAGATTGTCATGCATAATATCGTCTTAAAACCAGATGCTAATCCATTTAAACAAAAGATTTGTAATATGAATCCTAAGGTAGCATTACTGGTCAAAGATGAGATAGAAAATCTTTTACAAGTCGGCTTTATCCACCCTATTGATTATTCACCTTGGATCTCAAACATCGTCACAGTTGCTAAACCCAACAGTGGTATAAGAATGTGTACAGATTTTTGAGATTTTAATCTTGCATCTTTGAAAGACAATTTTCCACTTCCTAACATTGATATGATTGTCAATTGTATAGCTGGCCATGAATTACTCTCTTTCATGGATGGTTTTTCAAGATATAATAAAATTTTAATTAACCCTCAAGATCAATATAAGACAACTTTTATAACACCTTGGGGTACATTTTGTTGGGTAGTCATGCCGTTTGGACTTAAGAATGCAGGAGCTACTTACTAACATGCCATGACCCATATATTTCATGATTAAATGAACAACATTTTAGAAGATTATGTCGATGACATCTTGGTGAAGTCCATTCATCGCTAAGATCATGCTACAAATCTTTGATAGATTTTTTAGCGCATAAGGGAATACAACATGCGATTAAATCCTTGTAAGTGTGTTTTTGGTGTAAACAGTGGAAAACTATTAGGGTTTATCATTTCAAATTGTGGTATTGAAGTGGATACGAAGAAGATTGACGCAATTGTTAATATGCCAAAACCTAAGAACATATCCCAACTTTGTAGTCTGCAAGGGAAAATATAGGCCATCCGCTGATTTGTTTCACAACTCATGGATAGGACTCACCCTTTCATGTAATTACTGAAGAAGGATTTGAACTTTCAATGGAATTCTGAATGTCAAAAAGCTTTCGAAGATTTAAAATCTTATTTATCTAATCCACTTGTTCTACAGCCCACTGTCTCTGATAAAGCCTTTCTATTGTATATCTCAGCATCTAATCATGTCCTAATAGCCTTGTTAGCACAGTATAATGCTGAAGGCAAAGAATGTGTTGTCTATTATATCAACCAAATATTGCTCACTTATGAAGTGTGGTACACTATTATCAAGAAGCATTACTTAGCTTTAGTGTTTGTAACACAGAAGCTTAGACATTATCTTTTAAATGCTGAAATACATGTAATAGTAAAATTCAACCCTTTGGAACACCTTTTCATGAAAACAGATTTGTCGGGTCATCTTGCTAAATGGGTTATGTTTTTAACTGATTTGATCTTTAGTTCATTTCTCAAAAATCAATTAAAGTACAAGAATTAGCTGACTAGTTAGTTGAAGCTCCTTCACCTTTTACTACACAACATCAGGTCATATTTCTCGATGACCAAATTTTAGCAATTAGTAAGGATGATAAATGGGAATTATATTTTGATGGATCAAGATGTCGAACCAGCTCCTCTGCTGGTCTTATATTAATACCCCCTATAGGTAAGCTGATTCCTATGTCTTATTGCCTAGATTTCTCATGCACAAATAACATCATTGAATACAAAGCTCTTATCGCAGGACTTCATGCCACCTTGGCCCTTAATATCAAAAATATCACTATATATGGTGATTCACAACTAATTGTATGACAAATAACTGGATCATATCAGACTAAACATGACAAACTATCTCAGTATCGTGAGTTTTCTCTATCCTTATTAAGACAATTCACATCATTTTTAATCAATACTATTCCCAAGAAAGACAATCGACATGCGGATGCAATGGCAAGCGCAACTTTCCTTATATCCCCTAATGATTCTCCTGAGTAATTTACTTTCATTATCCATAATCTTAAAACACCAACAATTGAAGACCCTATAGTTGTGAATTTGGAACTCTATGGTAATACATATACTGATGAGTGGTTCTCCCATATATTTAATTATTTGCATGATGGAACCATTCCTAATTCAACATATAAGAATGCATGAATCCGTCTATAACACAAAATAGCGACATGTTATATTATCTTGTCAAATGTGTTATATAGGTGAAGCTACAATGGAGTTTTACTCTGATGTTTAAGTAATCCAGAAATCCCGATAGCTTTAGAAAAAGCTCATTCTGGTGCCTGTGGAGAGCATTTTGAGGGAAAATCCTTAGTACAAAAATTGTTGCGAATGGGTTATTATTGGCAGCACATGGAACACAATTCCTTCGCTTATGTCAAGAAATGCCTGTAATGTCAACAACATAATCACCTAATCCGAGCTCCTGCTCAAGGACTTTGTGCCCAAGTTTCACCTTGGCCATTCTCTATTTGGGGCGTGGACTTAATTGGTAAAATCTCTCCACCCTCCTCTCAAGGGCATACATTCATCATTACTACCACTGATTACTTCACAAAGTGGGTCAAAGTTGTCCCCTTACGATCCATGACCACTAATGTAACTTGTCAGTTTATACAAGATAACATTATTTCTTGATTTAGAATACCTTTCTCCCTCATTTCTAATAATGGTACACCATTTAAGAACAAGGATGTGAAGAAATTTCTCAAAAAATATCATATTCAACATCGCTTCTCTACGCCTTATTATCCTCAATCAAACGGCCAAGCAGAAGCTTCAAACAAAATTATTGGATAGATTCTACGAAAGACTATTAACAAACATCAAAAGGATTGGCACATTCAGTTATCCTATGCATTATGAGCCTATAGAACAAGCATTCATATGGCTACTAGAAATACACCATATAACCTTGTCTATGGCACAGACGCAATAATGCCCTTGGAGTTAGAAATTCCTTCATTGAGAATTTCCCTAAGAGACATTATTGATGATGATACAGAATGTGAGAAAAGACTACAAGAACTTGATATGCTTGATGAAAGATAAATAAACACTCTTGAGCACCTCAAGGCTCATCAGAAAAGTGTAAAATGATCATACAATGAACATGTTATACAACGTTCATTCAACATTGGGGATTTGGTACTTTATGAAAATCAATGCAATATAAATGCACCTCCTGGAGAAAAAGGTAAGTTCAGCCCTAATTCGCTCAGACCATACATAGTAACTAAGGCCTTTGGATTGAGCGTATCGACTAGTTTATGAACAAGGTATGCCGCTTAAGGAACCTATTAATGCAACGCACCTCAAGAAATTTCATGCTTAAGGTTTGATGTTAAATGTTACTCTATAAAGCAAATTTATTAGTTAGATTAGCTTCAATTTTAACAAGATATCATTATTTTGTCTTAATTCATTTAACATTACATCTTTGCTCAGTTAATCATTGTTGTATCTTGCTTATATACTCTTTGCTTAGATCACTCTTGTATTAACTGAACATAGTACAAAAATTTAGGTTATATGTGAAATTTTAATCATTGTGTTTGTTACTAAAATATTCTGCAAAGAATTGATTAGTATGTCACATTAGCATTAATTACATTTTCATATTTGCCTTCAATAGTCATCACTAGTTACATTTTACAAACATCACATATGATAGATTAAAACCAATGCGAATAGACAAAAAAGTAAACATCATATATATATCATCATCAGTTTCAAATATACATCCGAGTCGACTATTCCTCATAAAAAATGGGATGTCATAGTACATAATATATACATTATCTGAACCTTGGTTACCTGTACCCTCAAGACCTCATGGTGTGTGTGTGACAGAGGCCTGACCATGTGTGGCTACAGATCACGAATGACTCCTAGAGACACTCCGCTATCGTAACCCCCTGATCTCACCTCTCAGCCCTATCACCTTCTTGTGTGTCTCTTGGTACATTTGATGGTACTGGCCTCTCTCAGCCTGAGACATGTCTCTGCCAACTCTCACTTGATGGACCTCAAGCAATAAGAACTCACTGATGACTGGCTCTCTCTCTGATGTAGGTATCGCTATCACCTGATCCCTCTGTACCTAAAGCTCAGCTTTAGCACACGAAGCTCTAAAGTAACTCCTCTCTCTCCCATGCAGACTGCTCTAGAATAGCCTCTATAGTCGTCCTATACCTGATAAAAGGCATAAATATCTCCTCATGTCGCCCAGTGGATTGTCGTGGCGAATACCCCTCTTGCACCCGCTACTCAACTACATTTGTAGGTACTATGTCCACTATGACACGAATCACAAAGTCTCTCCAAGCATAAGTCCCAACTACAAAATAGAAAATAAGATAGATATTAGATTCCCACATAACCATCATAAACCATAAACATAAGAGCATCAAACTAATGAAATAAGGCTAACTTGGATATCTAGTTCGCCAAGATGGATCTCGAATCATTGAAGGTGTCATGAGCTCTATAGTCTGATCTGTAGCTGGGGGCATAGGCCTTCTACTCTCCCCCCTCTCACTATGACTCAGTCTCTCAACACCTGCAGGGACCGGACCATGAGCTCTAGACCATGGTCTCAACTCAGTCTCCTCGTCAGTGTCTGCCTCTTGTTGGTCCTGTCGTGGTCTCGCCCTGAAGACGTACTGCGATGGAACCTCCTCCTCCTCATCATCATCCTTCGCATCCTCCTCTAGATCATAGTATCCTGCGAAGTCACTCACATCATCCTCTACCCCTATGTCACTACTGTGACTGCCCCAAGGTCAAACATCACCTATAGGGTGACTAGGAGGAAAAATAGCAGCAGGTCGTGTTGTATGCCACCAGGTCTGATATGCTTGGGTACAATTGACATCATCTGCATCTAATACCGGCACTGCATCCTCAGGACCTTCATCATCACTAAGAGGTACATCTGCCACTATCAGCTGTCAAGCGCTGTTTGCCCTTACTGCGCTACACACAGTGTGTGAATAGTTCAGACACACTATAGGAACATCCTATACCTATCCAAACTATCATTCCACCCTGTCAAAGTAGAACCAAACCATGACGTGATTGAGGCAACCGACCATTAGTTAATCCTTCTACATCCTCGCTAATTGTCTTCACTGGCCAGGCCATAAGATATAGCTGCAATATGGTCTCCAAATAATATCGCTGGGCTGCAATCTATCAAAGACAACTCTATAGTACAATAGATCACTATGTCTCCAACAATTGACTAGTGGATAGGCATGAATGTGTGGATGGGTGAATGCTGACTCTATAGGAAACCCTGTCAGTCGTGTGCACCTGATGTGCTCAAATGCCCAAACCTGTAATAAAGTGCAGATCATCAGACTATGCATCTCGTAATGGACATATCGTCCCAGGTCACAGTAGAGGTGTGCAAGCATACTGCGCCCCCACACATATACAATCTAGTGCTCCTCCATCACTCTAATGGTGTGAACGAGATCCCTGTGAAGGTGAATGCGTCGTCCTTCTAGTGTGATGGCTAGTGTGATGGCTAGTGCGACAGTGACTATCATGATCCTTCAAACCAATGGGATGTCACCACATCCCTGCTCTAGAAGCCGAAGCTGAATATGTCCTCACTCTACCTATGAGACTATGCAACCTAGACAATACAACTAACTCTCATGAGTATACTCTGTTGTGCGATGTCCCACAATTGGTTGATGGTGGTTTTAGCACGTAGCAACGCAGGTGTGATTGGTGGTTTCACACCTCTCTTGAAAAGTATCATACCCTAGGTAAGACTACTCCAAGGATAATACTGCTAGGTCTTAGCTTGCTTGGAATAACTTCAGTGGAATGTCTAGCTGTGCCAACAAGGGATCTTACATGCAATCTATAGATCTTCAAGTTGGAATAGAAAATACACATAAACCCTTCAAGATTTTAGCTGATAAACAATGTAAAATGCTGTTGAAATTCCTAATCTAACCAAGGTTTTTGAAGAAAATACAAAAGGTATATGGTTTCAGAGGAATCCTAAATGACATTCAAAATGTATGGGTTACTTCAAGTAGACAAATACTCTGAAACTTAACCAATTTTTTGAGTTACCAAATGGAAATGGGTGTTACAGCACTGCAGAAAATGATGCTATCTTCAATGGAAATCGAAAGATTTTCAGATTACATTCATTTGTTAAATACCCAATAAACGGCGCAATTTAACTTGTGAAATGCAATTGAACTTTAGCATAAATGATCAGCCCAGACTAACTTTGCACAGCTATCTACCATTAGCAAATAACTAAAAGTATGGACTTGGAGTATTCATCAGATACTTTTAGCAAACCATAAACATTATAAAAGCACAACTAACTAATTATGGGAGAGCAAGAAGCAAACCATGAAAACCAAATAAGGAACACAATACACAAATTCTCAGAATCACTGCAGAAACTTGCTTTGTATTACTTCAAATGGCAGAATGTCAACAATTCAACATCAAATTCTCTCTTACAAATGGGAGAAAAGGATGGCCCTTTTATAGACAAGGCACCATACCAAGTTTTTCAATGGACGGTGGAGATTAACTCAACATCGACAATCCAGATTACATGGCATTTAATGAGATACATCAGTTTGTTACATTTTCAGATTTACCTTTGTCTTGTAGGAAAAAGACAAAATATAGCTTGCAAATACATTGAATCTGGACAAAATGGATACACATTTGGTTATACATGATGAAAAGTCAATTTTCAAGGCCTAATAAAGCCAAAATAGAGTCACATGATGCTTGAAAACTTGAGCTAATGTGGATTTACGGGATTCCAAGTGCTAACTAGATCAAAAAGGAGTATTTTGGTGAAGGTATATGCAACTAGATATTTGCTGGACTGATTCTTGATGACTGGACTACTGGGACAGATGTATGCATGTCTTGGTGTTCCAATCCAAGGTCATTTGAGTGGTATTTTTGGGAAAATATCAAAAATATAATTTTTGGTATTTTCTACATCATAGTAAATTACATTTTCAGAGGCCTTCGGAGCAGAATGGGGGCTCGAAACTAAGCTCAAACTAGATAATTAGTTTATCTTTCCAACGAGTTCAAGAAGTTTAAATTCTGATAGAATAGCTAGGAGTTATGACCCCCAGACTGCATCACTTGGCAATTGGACTGGATCTGCAGGAACAACAGTGATTTGGGATGATCTTCTATGTCTTTCAGCTCCTAAGACTTGTCTTTATCATCTTGGACATTATATTGACTTCCTTTTGCATGTGCAACATCAATTTGGTTGATAGAATGTCAATTTTGCATCTCTGGATTAGTAGGGTACCTCTGTATGTTCATCCTTCCAAGACGGTTCCAGTTAGCCCCTTTATGCTCTTAGACTTACAATTCACAATGCAAAGCATCAATTTCATCTTAACAAGTCATTTTTCATCAATTTGGATAAAAACATGTCCATTTGCAGTCATGGATCAGTCAAAAACATCCCATTGTCAATGTTGCTTCCTTATAAACAACTTCAAAAATCTAGTGATTTGCATAATTGTCTGCATTTTTTACCATTTTCAAGTACCCATTTGGCCAATATATTGATCTAAGAAGTTTTTGGGGTCAATAGAATCTATTTGCAGACTTTTATTTCATGTTTTTCTAGCATTTTCTGTAAAAAGCGAGATTTTTGGTAGTCACGGACTTTTCATGTGCAGTGGCATTAATTGTCGTAAAACATGCCAAAAATCCACACAAACCTGATAAAATGTTCATCATGATGTGAAAAATAGATATACAATTCAAATTCATCAAGAAAATTAAAGTCGTACCTTGCAAAACTTAATTTTTGGGCCAAAATATCAAAAAGCGTTGATTTTGGGGTTTACCGACCTAGCGGGGATTTTGGGTACTAACGACTAAAAGTCGGTGCAATGCAATTCTAGCGCTAGTCAGAGAGGTTCATTTTTAGTGCAAAATACTTTTGCGCTACTTTTGGGTGCCACTGACTTGCGTGAGTTTGGGCTCGGACCGACTAATAGCATCTCATAAGGTCGTTCGGGGTGGATTGTAGTGCAAGTCGGTAAGGTCAATTTTTAGTGCAAAACATAAAAGGCTTAGTCAGCGGGGATTTTCAATGCAACCAACTAGCGTGGGTTTTAGCACTGATCGACCTACATAACTTAAGTCAGTGGAAGGCCATTTCAGCGCAAGTCCGCGAAGTGGGTTTTTAGTGCAAAGGTCGGTAGAGGTATTTTTAGCGCTAAGGTCGGTAGAGGCTATTTTTAGCGATAAAGTTAGTAGAGGCTATTTTTAGCACTTTTTGTAGTTGGGGTCATTTTTAGCACTAGATTTTGAATTGGCTAGGGTGAAAGTATATTTAAAAATATATTTAAGTATAAGAATAAGCACAAATTCACTTTCTCATCATCATAATCAAGAAAGACTGAGACTCCATGCCAAAGCAAAAGAAGGGGTCTCCATTTGGCAAAATGGGGCGTGTGTGCAAGGCACAACACAACCCTCACTATCTCTCCTCAGATAGGTAGTCGCAAGATCCTGTACACATCCTCCAGTGTGATAGTCATCTCGCCTATAGGTAAGTGGAATGTGGATGTATCTGCATTCCACCTTTACATCAGAGCCATCAACATGTTGCAATAAAATTTGATTGTAGGCATATCAAACACCCACCATAAACCCAGTGCTTGCAAGTTCTCCCTCTCTATGTTAGACATGGTACTAGCACACTCTCAAAGTAGTGCCATTAGGCAACCGCCTGTGTGTTCTCATGTCTTCAAGATGTCCTGTAGGTCAAAAAGCAAGCAGTAGTATCAGGTTTCCATCATCAAACCAAAAACTACTATCTGAAACAATAATGGATGCATGTGTCCTCTATGGACCTAGGTTCCCCAGAGGGACACTGGCACCCCTAAGGGACTAGGGCGCCCGAGTGAGACTCTGGCACCCTAGGTGGACTTGGGCACCCCTACTAGGGACCCATGTCCGTTACACCCCCTTGACATGATAAATGATAAAAACAACTGAAATAAAATAGAAAGATGACATAAGCATAAGATTAGGACCCTACCTCAGCCTTGAAACACCTCTCTGCCACTCAGGCTCGGAGCATCTCCAGTCATGGGGGTTGATACAGGCATTAGCTCGGCATGGCTGTCCTCTTCTCCTTCTCTCTCTCCTCTCCTTTTTATAATGACAAGAAAGAAGAATGAGTAAGTGATAAGTGAAAACTCCCTTTATATAAAGTAAGTGGATGAGAATTCCTATCCCTAACCAGGTGCAATATTAAACTATTTCACTCTTGAGCCTCTATCTTAAGCTGTCGAACTCAGATTTTTGCACCGTTTGTTGCGTTGGAATCCTGGTTCCACTCTCTATCTCACTTAATGTGTTGTGTTTGGGTGTTGTTTCTTCAAACAACCCTCAAATCACATTTCTCATCAAGTTTCCCTTGAAATCGATGCATGTGGATATCTCCTTATTTCTCCTTTTCAGACTAAGAAAGTAGAAATAGGGGGCATATATCTCCCTCGATTTCCTCCCTCATCATGTCTCATCACTCAACCCCCTTAGTGTTTATATACTGATTCATTGGTGGTGGTTACAAGTTGATTTGATTTTGATTTTCTAACAAGTGTTCCTTTATAGGTTGTGGTTCTTAACTTTGTGGTCTTGCAGGATTACAGACTTAGGGGCTCCTTCCTTCTCGATGACAACACTTCAACTTCCTCTACAGTATCCTTTTGGGTATCCTTTTCATGATTGATGCATTTACTTTCCTTTAGTTGCATATGCACGTAATGTCATATGGCCACTAAAGTGGGGGCTAAATGTTACATTGGAAATTGTCCTCCGATATGGATTGGTACAATTTTCCTCAGTTTATCTCCTCGCCTTTGGTGACCTCTTAAGCGCTTTGTTTTTGCCCTACCTGAAACCTTGATTGGCTACTGTCTAGTTGCAAAATGTTCATTTTCTAAGATAACTATTGATGGAACTTGGAAAAAGAATTTGGATTATGGGTCCCTGGGACCCCCTAGATGTAGATCTAGTCAGAAAATGGGGGACTGGACTTGGGTGCCCATGCCCTAGTCCTACCCCATTTTTTGGGATTTTGAATCTTGGCAGGGTGTCAGCTCCCACCATGCACCTTGGGATTCCATTTTCAAATTTTTGTTTTCATGCAATATCAAGACGTTATTTTTAAATTTGAACTCCCCAAGGTTGGTTATAAAAAGACATTTAAAAATCATTTCATGACACACAATCTTTATGCAATCTTGATGCCAAAACTCTACCAAAATTGCCATTGAAGATCAGTGACTTGTTGAAGCTTTTGAAAGTGATTTGAATTTGCTATCATGGAGACAATGGATGGAGATTAGGAATCAAGATCTTGAGACTATCTTTCTCTTCCTAGGGTTTGTACACCTTTTGCATGATCGGGAGAAGGGTAGAAACCTCCAACATCAAGCTTGGAGATCCTCCACGGACATTGTTGATTCACCTTCTTGTTCATGAAAGTCTTCATTTGTTTTCATCTCCTTGAGGTGAAGTTGTATGTTTTTATTGAATTGAAGCAAGTTATTGATCTTCACTTGATTGAGACATCTAGGGTTTGATATTTCTGCATACACTTTGTTAGGTTTGCACACACTTCTATAAATCTTTATCTCTGGCTATTGTTGATGTAGGAATGTCAAAAATGGGGCTTGACTGAGGCAAGCTCCTATATAACCACAACATCTTTCTCCTCCATTTGTAGGTGTAGATTGTGTTTTACAAGATACGGTGCAAAGGAGAGGCAAAAAGATAGATATCGCAAATACAATCATCATTGAACTTCAAAAATTTGGATCCTGACACTTTTGGGACTAATGAGCGGGCACCCTAGTCCAACTGGCTATTGTTGAGGTAGGAATTCTGAAAACGGGGCTTGATTGAGGCAAGCTCCTATATAGGCACAACATCTTTCTCCTCCTTTTGTAGGTGTAGATCATGTTTTACAAGATACAGTGAAAAGGAGCAGTAGAAAGATAGATATCACGAATACAGTTGTCACTGAACTTCAGAATTCTAGATCCTAACACTTTTGGGACTAATGAGCCGGCACCCTAGTCCAACTGGGGAAATTATCTGAGATTTGGGAGCTATTGGAGGTCACCAGACAGCTGATGCAGAATATTTTCATAGATGGAAAGTTGTAGGACTAATGAGCGAGCGCTCTAATCCATCTAGCCCTCAGTTTCTAGGTGCATGATCTCTTAACCTTATTCTCTGCATTTTTGTGGTCTATTTTATTTGCTCCATCTTTGAATTTAGTCAATTTCTATTATAAGGTGTAATTACGGTTTACTTGATTAGTGAATAAGGACACTTGATAAAACCTTAGTTAAACACCTAAATCAGACCTAATTAGCATTAGGGAATGTACAAGCAATCAGTAGCTTGATTCCAAGATCGATTCTTGTCTTCTCAATGTTTGGTTAGTGGAGAAATAGGACTTAATCTTGTTTAAGAAAACCTACTTTTTTCACCCTAAACAGAGAGAAACATAGAGAAAAAAAAGGAAAACAGAGGCGACATACCTGTGAAATGCAAGTTGGAGATTCGATGATGGATTTCACAGAGTGAAAGGTCGATCATGTAGGGCACAAGGGGTAACTAGTGTAGTGACGAAAAAGGTAAAAAAGTTAAGAAAAATGAAAGTAAAAACAAAAAAGAAAGATGGTAAAATAATATAAGAACCCCCCCATTAATGGCATTAATGTCAAGCATGCAGGATAAGGAGTGTAATTGCAGAGAATTTCTTTGCAACTACATGATAGGTGTAGTTACAGAGAAATTCTCCACAACTACACTCACATAACACAAAAGTGCATAAGTGAAGAATTTTTGCACTTTTGCACCTTGAGGAAAAAGACTAAGTCTTTAAAAAGCAAACACTTGTAAAGTTTTGAAATACGAATGATGACCCAAATCAAAAATATTTCTCGAGGGGTCAAACCACGCTCAAGATGACTTAAACTTGTCTCGATTTGCATGCTTAGAGGACGTGGGCTATGAAACAGACAAGTTTCATAGGGGTTATCCCATGAAATGAGCAAGCAAAATTCAAGGATAACAGCTGGCTCTAACTGGGGCGCTTCCTTTGATCATCCTTTGAAATGATTGAAGGGAGAAGACTCCTAGAACTCTAAGTGCCTTCATCCAACCATTGGGCTATAAAGTCAGGTGACAAACAAAACACAAAACAATAAAAACCAAAAGATTAAAAAAATATACAAATTGTACAAACATATCTGTTGCTTCACTGAGTGAATAGCTTCAGATGTTTGCTGTGAGGTAGTAGAAAAGGTGTTCCATCTTGATAATCCATAAGAAAACTATTTTCACCATAGAATTGGTGAATCACAAAAGGACCTCTCCACAAAGAATTAAATTTTCCATGCATCCCTTTCGGCTCTCTTCTCTTGTCCCATAACAGAACTTGATCTCTAATTTGGAAATTTCAAGACTTTGCTTTCTTGTCAAAGAGCTTCTTCACTTGACTTTCGTGCTCTGCAATGTGATCCACCATATTCACTTGTTGTTCCTAAAGTTCATCAAGAAACATAACATGATTATCAATAGAACTATCAAAAGTTCCATCCTTAATTGCCTTAGCCAACTGTAGAGCAAGCAACTCTAATGTGATAGGTATCTCAGCATTCAAACCATATAGGAGCTGAAATGGAGACATGCCAATTGCCCATTTAGGAGTGATACGATCCATCCACAACACATCATACAATGCCTTGTGCTAGGTACTCTCATTTTCATCAACCAACTTCCTGATTATGGTAACCAGGTTCTTATTGCTTGATTCGACTTGACCATTTCCTTGGGGGTAATAGTCAGAAGAATGTACAAGAATGAATCCATACTCAAAATAAAACTTTGTTATCTCATGAGATGAAAAACAAGTACCATTATATGCTACTATATTGTTAGGCACCCCAAATCTTGAGATAATATTTTCTTTGAGAAACTTGCAAACCACTTCGGAAGTAGCATGCTTTGTAGGAACGACTTCCACCCACTTGGTGAAATAATCAGTAGTTGTGAGAACATAACTATGTCATTCATTGCACCAATGAAATCAATACCCCATTTCTGAAAGGGTTCCTCAATCACTACCGGCTTGAGGGCTAGAGATGCTAACTTAGGTTTCCCTACAAACTGCTGGCACAATTCACACTTACCAACCTAGTTGTATGCATTGTGAAAAAAGTGTGGTCCAGTAGTACCTTGCTCTCAAAATTTTGTGAGTTGTAACTAGAGCTAAAAAATGTCCTTCACACGCTAAGCTGTGAAAAGATTCCAATAACTTACCTTGTGCTTTGTCTACACATTGCAGAAAAATCCCATCAATGCTCCTTTTGTAAAAACTATTGTCCCATAGAACAAAATTTGTGGCCTTGAGTTTGATTGTGCTTTTCTCCTTATATGATAAATTCTTGGGACACTCTCCATATGTGAGGAAGTATACAATATTTGAATACCACCCATTCATTGTGCTCATAAAAAGGACTATGGGAAGTCCATCAGTATTTACTTCCTCATCATCAGATATCTCTTATGGTATGTTGTCAGAAATCAACTAACATAAACCTTTCCCATGAACTAACATGGTTGACCTAATCTCCATGTCGTACTCTTGGATATTAGCAATCCAATTACCTCTTTTACTCCTAAATTCTTGCTAGGTCAAGATAGACTTGACCATTGAATTAGGTATGTATGCAATAGTATGAGAGTTAAGAATATAATACTTGAAATGCTTAACTACTTTTACCATAGCATAAGCATGTTTCCCCATTGGCGATTACTTAAGCTCATGAGTTTTCAATGGATAACTCATGAAGGCTATTGGAGATTCAATCCTTAATTTGTTTGGTTGCACCAGGATGGCGGATAGAGTATTCTCTGAAGCATAGTTGTACATAATGAAATCTTTGGTGTAGTTTGGACAGACTAAGACCGGAGCATGCACAATTGCCTCTTTTATATCATGGAAAGAGGCTTTCCCTTCCACACTCCAATGGAAAGTGGATTTTCCCTTCATCATAACCATGATATGACGGGTCTTCTCTGCAAAATTTAGAACAAATCTTTGCAAGAAGTTTACCTTCCCAAAGAAGGAATGTACTATTGTCTTACTTGAAGGCAAGGTAAGACTTTGGATGGATTTGACCCACTTAGGATCAATCTTGGTACCTTCCTTAGACACAATGTGTCCAAGAAGATTACCTTTTGTAACCCCAAAGATGGATTTCTTGGGATTGAGTGAAATACAATGCTGGCAACATCTTTCCAACACTTGCCACAAATGATGACAATGATCTTGATGATTCTTAGAAAAGATAGTCAAATAATCAAGGTAACATACATTAAACCTACCCATTGCATCACAGAAATCCAGGTCCATCACCCTTTGAAAAGTGGAACATGTGTTAATCAACTTGAAAGGCATTCTGCGGTATGCAAAAGTACCCCATGGAGTAGTGAAGGCGGTCTTCTATTGATCTTCTTCACTTTCACTTGGTTGTATCTCAAGAAGCCATCTAACATAGATAGCATTTATGAACCTGTCATTATTTATAGAACTTGATCCATTACCAGCAAAGGATAATTATCTTTCAATGACAACTGATTCAGATTATGAAAATCCACGCAAAAGTGGATTTCTCCATTCTTCTTTCTGTTATCCTCAAAATTAGTTGTGCACATTTTATAGGATGACCCCTACAAAACTTGTCCGTTTTGTAGCTTACAACTCTAAGCACACAAAATGAGGCAAGTCCATTTCCTCTCATGTGTGGTCCCCTAGCCCCGATGAATCTCTTCGAGTTCTCCCTTGTTTTGGCATCTCAAAATTTGCATCATCAAGTCAAACTGCAAATGAATTAAACATTTATGTTTGAACTGTTTGGGAGTTAGAAAAAATTTTATTGGCATGTAATGGCGGTGATTTTTGCCACCAATACATGTCAATTTATTTGTAATATTCAAGGGTGGAAAAAAGTGTCACCCATGCATGTTGTCCTCTTTGTATGTGCAGAAGCGGTAAAATCCACCACCTAAGCATCGCTTGAGCAACTATGAGTTTGAATCATGTGTAATAAATGCATTTCCAAGTTTCATGTTTTGATGTTTAAATATGTTTTTAAACCTTTTTCTTTTTAATTTCTTTTACTTTTGTGATCATTTTGTATCTCTGGAGTTGATAAAGTCACTAAAATAATGTACTTGTGCGAATTTGAGCGACATCGACCTAGGGTTTTTGTCTTCACCTTTATCATCGGGTATGAGTCTTTTAATATTTTCATTCCTTTCATTTTTATTTATTTCATCTATTAGGGTTTGCATATGTTTGATATCTATTTATTGTGTCTGCATTTAAAGCTATCATTTTTCTCTGTTTGAACTTTTAAAAATTAACTCCGTCATTTCTTAGTAAAACCCTAATTATTGCTTTGTTATTTTTTTGTTTCTTCTTTGTAACCTAAATTTTCTTCATCATTTTTAGGTCATCTTGGTGTATATTGTGCTTAAGGTTTTCATTATAAACTTAGTGATGAAATTTAACTATGTTTTTCTTTTTGGATGGTTGGTAATTTCTGCTGATCTATCCTTGTGTTTCTTTGTTGTTTTTCTTTTTTATAAAGGCGGTGATTTCTGCTGACTTCACACCTAAGGAGGAGACTTGTGAAACATGCATGAGCGGTGATTTATTATGCTGATGCATGTTTTAGTTTTGTCTACAAGATGTTTAAAATTAGTTCTGCCGTGTTACCCCATGTAAGGGTGGCGATAATTGCCACCCATACATATTCCTCCCAAATACCAATTAAGCAGGGGCGGTGATTTTTGCCGCCCATGCTAAAATAAGTTTGTTTTTCCCTCAACATGCAAAGGCAGTGATTTTCACTGCCCATGTAGTTATACCTTGTGTTCTTCCAAAGTGTAGTGGTGGCAATTTTTGCCACCCATACATGAAAGGTGTATTTTATATGCATATGCAAAAGCGACATTTTTCCCCGCCCATGCATAAGAAAATTTTCCTGCATGAAATGCATTGGCATTAAAAATTCCCGCTCAAGCACTTGCAAGTTTTATCCTTCATATGTAGAAGTGGATATTTTTTCCGCTCCTGCATAAAATGCAATATCCTCCATATGCAGAGATGGTAATTTTTGTCACTCCTACATAAAATGCAATTCCTCCTACATGCAGAGGTGGCAATTTTTTCCACCCGTGCACTATCTTTCCCAAAATTCTCTAACTCTAGAGAATTTTTGCATTTGTTAACTTTCACCCACTTTCGCTCAGTTGATTGCTTTTATTGCTCTTTAGCCCCGCCAAGCTCGTGCTGCTAATTATGATTTTCAACATTGCAGTTTCCCCATGTGCCAAATTTTCCCTAACACTGCAAAATCATGCCTTTTATTATTGTAATTACTTCTGCAAGATTGTTGAGTTCTTTTTCTCAATCAAGGGAGTCCATGTTTCAAATGACCAATCCTTCACCAAAGAAAGCTAAAGATATGAAGTACAAATACCAAGGTGTATTCCCTGTAACCTCAGTCACATCCAATGTGGATGAAATACGGGATAAAGAAATTGTTCATGTTGATATGACCAAGTTTGTAGAAAGGACAAAGAAACAAAATCCAAGTCATTACATGAAGAGGATTGTGGACAGTAATATCCATTTGGTTGCTTCTTTTCCTATTGCAACGCACAACACTGAGTTTGTTCTTCAAGTGGCTCACTTCTATAATAGGGATAATAGAACAGTGGCAGATGCACAAGGTAATGTGATAATGACGTTAGATGTTGGTTTCATGGACAAAGTCTTCATGTGTCCCAATGTAGAGGATTGTACAGAAATTAATTTTAGTATTGCCCAGAAGGAGTATGAAAAAGATACCTAAAAAGAAAATAAGGTCATAAATACTAAATGGTTGAAAACTGCCAGGCCTAATCTTTCCAAATGGCCCAAAAGTTTCCCAAGGAGTGACTTTGTTGAAGAGGCTAGTGACCTGATAACTCTTCTCAGGAGTGTTAGAGGGCTTCCTTCTTCCTCCACTTTTCATGAGAGGATGTATCCTTATATCAAAATCATCCTCCAAGGTAAACAAAATATTTTCTAGGGTGAGCAGATAAGTAATGGTCTTCATGAGCAATTGATAAAGGTGTCAACAACTTCCAAATTCTACATGACATCTTATTTGGTATATGCAGCTACTTCTATGAGAAGTTTTCCAGGGTTAACATCAAAAGGAGACCGAAGAGTCATTCCTGTGTATCAGTATTACCCCCAATTGACTCTAAAGGGATCCATCCATCACTTCTAGAGGGTAAATGATGCTTTCTTTGCAGTATTTTTGTGTCTTTTTTATCCCCAATTGGAGCAAAAGATGGTGTCAGATGAAGCTTGAGAGGTGGTGAATAGTTTTGGTTGTCTGTATCTTCAATTCCCAACTTTTACTTATTTGAGGGTTGGCTATTTCCAAGGATATCCATACATGTTACCCAAATTTCCTAGTGACAAAATTCTCTTATTGGAATTATGCCGGCAAATGATTTTTGTGCATAATAAGCAGATGGAGTTAAAGAAACATGGCTTCAAGTTTCCCATAGAGATTGGTAGGTACTCCGTTGCTACTTTTGCAAAAGCTAAGGCTCTTGAGACTAAAATACAATTGGTAAAAATGAAGCATTTCAAGAGGAGAAATAATTTTGACTTCAGGAGAGTAAAGGACAAGATCAAGAGGAAGATTCTATCACATGTCCCAATGGTGGAAGATATATGGGCTGATTTAAGAACTCGGGAAGAAATTAAGAAATTGGATTACTGCAAGTTAACCCAAAGTCAAATTGAGGACTTAGAACTAGCTGATATTCCAAAAGGAATGATAGATGATGAAGACATCATGAATCTCAAGTATGTGAATGAGAATGTTGAGGGTTCTCCTTTGCCTGTGGTTTTATGGTCAAAGAAAGAGTTAACCTCAATAAGAAAAATATTTGAGCCTATCTTGGAAAATACAAATGTGTAGTTCTAAGGCAAAGGGATTCAATTAAAGGATTTTGTCACTGGCCTAGAGGAGACTTTAGAGCAAACAGAAAAAAAGGATGAAATAAGAACCAAAAATAAGAGTGACGCACCAAGCTCTTCTAAGGTTCCTAAGCCTAAGATAAAGTTTGTATCAAAAGGAGGAAAGGCTAAAATGAAGGAAGAATAGCCAAGTGGAGAAGAAATGGAAACAGATGAATGGGCAATTGAAGAGCATGCTACTGAAGAGATGGACACTAACGAGAGGAGATTCAGAGGGAAAAGAGAATGAACAGGGAGCAAAGAAAGAAGACAAACAAGAACAATTAGAGGAACCAATCATGTCTTCTGAAAAGACTTGACACAAGAACCTCAAACTTCTTCTCCTTTTCCCTCTATGCATGTTTCAGATTCAATGCATGTTGTTTCTAGTACTCTAGTTACTCCTATTGTCATACCATCTTTTGGTTCTTCTACACCATCTTCTTCTAGGATAATTTTTGATAGTCCTAAAGCTACTTTTGATGTCATTTTTGGTTCTTTAGGATCTCTACCAAGTTTGCCTTCTCCTTCATATGACATTGGTGATCAAGCAATTTTAGACCAATTTGTTTCAAGTATTGAGCAGGTTGCTAATGTTAATGTGTTAGGTGTTGTCTTTACAAACACTTCTCTGATAATCACTACAACTAGTGTGGGTGTAATTCCTTCTATGCAATTAATGGGTTCTAATCTAGATTCTAGTTCATCAGTGCTTCCTCCATAGGTCTCAGTCTGCACTCCAAAGAGGAAAAAGTAAGCCATCTCTCCAGATGACTTTGATTTTGAGAAGCTAGTACCTATCAAGACAGAGACTCAGAAAAAGCCCAAGACTCTTTCCCAACTTCTGGAAGATAAAGGTCATAAGTATGTAGAAATTGCTCAACCTCCACCAGATGCTACCATTGAGAATTTCAACTTGAGTGATTATTCAATCTCTAGGATTGAACTAGGGAAAATCACTCATGAAAGTGCTAAGGCTGATGTGCAATCAACTCTCAATTCTTTGATTATGAAATTTGATCATAAGAGAGAGATGAAGGATCAATACAAGGCAAGAGCTGAGCAGCTAGTTGCAGTAATACAGAAGATCACCTTATCATATGAAGCTGGGGAACTTGAGGCAATTACTATGGAGGATCCTGTTATCCAGAAAGTAGAAAAGACTTATGCTAAGGGAAAAGTATTTGAAGAACATCTTGAGAGAATGCATGCATAAGGGGAACTTCTCCTAACAAGCACAGTTGAAAATAAAAATAAAATGGAGAAAATAAGAAATGAATTAGATGACTTGGTTGACGCTTTGTCTTAGGAGGTTGAATATTTGGATGCAAGTCTGGAGGAATGGACCGACATGAAGAAGATGAAGGTGAAAATCTTGGTATCAATCGACATCCTTTCAAACCGTGAATCATATGTAGAAACCAAGGAGTCATTGATTCACCGTAGCAATGTGTTGAAAGATTTGCTCAAAAATTTGCAAAGTGCTTGGGAGTTCAGCGTGGATAGTGATGTTGATCTTCTTGACAAGTTGGAAGAGCTTCTATGTAAATTGATAGGTGATGACCATCATTTTCTTTCAGTTGAGGAAATGGTCCAGGAATTCAAGAGTATGATTCAGAGAGAATTTAAAGAGAAAGCTTTTTCAGTCGCTTCTCTGGATAATCTTCTGGACAATCAATTGACTCTAGATATTTTGAAAGCTAAGTTGACAAGTCATAAGAAAGCAACTACTACAGTGAAAGATGCAATAACCAGAGCCCGAGTTATTTCCAAGAACACTGCTGGTCCTGACAGCCTTGATATGCAAACAGTGTTCACCATGTATGAAGTTTTTCTCAAGAAGAATGGGGGGAAAAGTTAATTCAGATGTGCATACCTTAGTAAATTTGTCATATATTTTCATATGTACTTTGTTTTTATTTTTGGACATTTTCACATGTACTTTTCAAATATGTAATTACATGTGTGAACAAAGGAAGTCCTAAGTCAACAAGGACTCTTTTGTTGGATAAGTCAAAGTAGTTAGACTTTTTTCTAGATTAGCTCTTGGCCTCACCCTATAAATAAAGGGGTCCTCTTTGTAATTTTTTTTATCTTTTAGTTATTGAAGAAAAACTCTGCCTGTTTAATATGGAAAGTGAAGAGGATTTGTTTAGGGTTGATTTTGATGGTTTGTGTAAATCCTCCTTTCTCCACTAAACATTCAAGGACTTTTAGCTAAGTAGGAAGTCTACTATAGGCCTTCTATCACTTAGAACATAGGGGAAGATTGGAATTGTATGGTTTTGGTGTTCAATTAAGTCCAATTATGCTTGAAACCCTAATTATGCAAATTCGGAAGCAAACAGACAAATTACAGAAAATGCTCACACACAGAGATATCAAATGACAATCAAATGCGTACCAGATTTCAAAGTTTGGAAAATAGAAAAGTTAGGGACTAATGAGCGGGTGCCCTAGTCCAGTGCCACACTTTTTATCGAGATCTGGGAATCTTGTCTACAACCTATTCCTGTTGTTCTAGAGATTTTCTTGTTGCAGGATCTAAAGGACTAATGAACAGGCACCCGAGTCCTGGACTCTATTTTCTTTTCTGATCTACAATTCTAATAGTCTGTGCTACTCTCCTACAACTCCACTTTTTCTATTCCTGCAACCTATAACCTACAATCACAGAAAAATGGGTTAGGGTTTGTGGTGTTTAGAGGCTTGCCTCAGTCAAGCCCTGGAGAGGCATTCAAGTCTTCCAAACATCGTTGTCAGATAAAGAGTGTGTATCCCTGTGGGATAGAGGCAAAATCCAAATGATAAATGATAGAAAACACAATTGATATCACCTTGTAGTGAAGATCTCATGGAAGGAAGATGCTCTTCATGCCATGAGGAGATGGATGCCAAATTTGCAATCACAAACACAATAACAACACAAATTCTACTCTGCAACACAATGAATGCCTTGAATCACTTTCATAAAATCCACAAGTTCATAATTGCCATCTAGTTTATAAATGATAACCTAATCATGCTTATATATGCAACTACAAGCATTCCCGCTAAGAATTTTATAATTCAAACTTACCGTTTCGGCATAGGACCTAAATAACGGTCATAAACTGACACTCCAAAATTGGTCCTAACCTAAAATAGGGTAGGACTAGGGCACAGATGCCCATGTCCTCCCTGCTATTTTAGGCAAGACTTATGTCAAGTGTACCCCCTAGGTCCCATTTGCCATGAAACTCCAGGGTTTTCTCATTGGGATGTCAAATTATCATGCAAGATGTCCTAAATACATTAACAGGACCCGGGAGATAAACCTTAATAGGAAAAAGCCCCCAAGGTTACTTTTTCTGATATAACACTACCAAAATTTAGAAGCATTTTTGAGACTTTGTGTTCAGGTTTGTAAATCAAGATTTTGTCGATAATAAGAAAGCAAGTGAGCATTCAAACTTTGTTTTGGTAATCTACTTGTATGTATGGGAGATGTTCTTATGTCTTTTCTCTTACACTTTCTTATACAATTGATCAAATAAGTAGTGTGAATTCATATAATCTGGGAGGTGATCTAAAGTTGATTTTGGAGTCTTTGTGCTGCAACATTGCCTTTGGAATTTATATTCTATGTTCCTGAATAAAAGATATTGGAAAGACTTTGAGCTTCTTCTATCTTTTATGGTCATGTGATTTTATCATAGCATTCAGTGAAGACTTTGGGCTGCACCTTATTCTATCATTTTCTAACTTCAAGTCAACAAAAGAAATTACAAAAGATTTTGTGCTTCTATGAATTTCTTGGTTATTTCACACGGGTATCATTTTGAATATTCTTATGTTCATTCAATCTTGATATTGGTTATTATTGTTCCAATAAGTGTTTTTTTGAGTTTATCATACATTGTAAAGATTAAGTTGAAACATCATTTCTGAAAAAAGAGAAATAGATGATATGGCACCATCCACAAGTTAGTTTATAGTGTACATAAATCTAGTTAAGTACTTGTTGGTTGTAGTGATCAATAAGAAGGGAGCCTCCCCTTTCTAAGAGGAGAGATTAGATCTCATCATACTGTGGTTGATATAACCATTTTGCCTTCAATTAGTTGAAGGAAAAATACTCACCCAACACTTTCATACTAGAAAAAAATTAGCTATCCATGTGGAGTAATGGATAGGAAAAATAATTCTAGCATTTAGTATTTTTTGAATCTCAGCAAGAATGGTACCTAAGATTTTTGGGTTGTACTGCCTTTGCTTTTTCTTGTGCGATAGGTATCCTGACTTCAAAGGAATCTCATGTTGAACTTATTTTGGATGGAAAGACTTCAGGTCATCATATGAATAGGCCAGCGCATCAATGTACTGCAACAAAAGTGTCACAAACTTTTTCCTTTCCTCCAACGTGCAATATTTCCCAATATTCACCATTTTGAGATCACCTTCTATACCTAGATTAAGTTGTTTAACCTTTGCTGATGAATTTGATCTAGACTGTTGTTACCATTTGATATAGCACTAGTAGAATTTTGGAAAATAAATTACTAAGTGACTAAAACTTTTAGTCACAACAACTAAAAATGACTAAATTCTACTATTTTTTTGCAACTCAGCTATAAATGAGTAAATAAATAACTAATTTGGTTGTTGACTAAAAAATTATTTAGTCACGGAAATAAAATGACTAAATAGTTAGTCACCCAAATACAAATTAGTCAAAATTTAAAAAGAATTTTTGGGAAATTATTGGTGAGATGTATTGCCACGATTCACTATTTGTGTTCATTCCAACATTTTTTCACTATCTGCATCGCCATCATACCCTGTTTTGTATCTTCCTTTTGTTTGCACTCAAATCTCCAACTCCTTACTAAATATCACCATCACCATCACACTCTTCACTTGTAGGCACTCTAACATGCTCTTCACGCACTCAGCTTGGAATATCTCTGACCCTTCAGAGCTGCTCGTGGTGGACTCACCGAAAAAAAAAGGTTAGGAAGAGATGAAAGTACTTTCCCAGAGCTACTTCACACTGAGTCATTTTGAGTTACAACAGCTACTTACATGGGTGATAAAGAGGAGAGGACCTAGAGACTTCTGAAAAGGTGGGCAAGGAATTTAGAGTTTGTTGCAATGAATTTGAAGTCGGCGAGGTCCTCTGCAGTGAATTCAGATTTCGGGACACCCTCTGTAGTGAATTTAGGGGTAATTTGAAAGCCTCATTACATTTATAAACACAAAATCTATAGCTTTGTGATTGGACACTTACAGTAGTTACAATCTACTACTCTTAATAATGTTTTTTTTCAATCTTGCCACTATTCTGCTTCATAATGTGTTCTAGCTAAATATAATAAAATTTAGGTGTCAGTGCCAAAATAGAATTTCCTCAAACAATTTTGATACATTTTCACTACAAGAGAAAACTATCCTTGTGCAAAGTAAATATGTGCTATATTTACCCACACATCAAGCATCTAAACAAAGATGTTTCCTGCTATAGCTTCTTGTACCTGTGTAAAAATTTCCTTTGCAATATCAAATTGACCCCTTTCAGGTAGCACAATGGCTGCCCCATTTGCAGCATAAACATTCACTGGTCTCTATGCCAACACTTTACAATACAATTATCTAGCCTTCTCAAGATGTTGTGCCTCCACCTTTGGATCCCTCCTTTCATTACAAAAAGTTGCAAAATAACTCCAATTTCCAAGTGAAATGTCAAGATAAGAATTTTTTGCATCTGATTCACTTTGTGCAACTTTAATTGTTTCTTTTTCTTTAAGCCAGTCATCTATTTTCAGTTCCATTTTGCCAAGCATAGATAAAGCATTTGATGAATTTTTATCCACCTTAAGTGCATCCCCAATCAATTCTAGGCTTAGTTGGATCTCATTCTGATCCTAATCCATGGATGCAAGATGTAGATATGCATCCACATAATCAAGAAACTTGAACAAAATTTGCCTGTATAAAAGATTTTCTTTTTTAGTATCATGTAGCTGTTCAAACAACCTAGCAAGATTAAATAGTGTTGTGACTTTATCCCACTGTAGCTCAAGTGAAACACCACCTTCTTCTAGTCGATGGAAGAATTCCATTTCCTTAAAGAGCATAGGAAAAACTACAAAATTAGCACTCTGGCTTTTATTTATGAATTCAACCCAAGTGCCATTTCCTAATGGCTCCATAAAAGTTTGTTGAGCCAACTCTAGTTCATCACACTCAAAATGAAGAACCCCAATGTTGTTTAACAATTGAATGGGTACTTCTTCTCTACTCTTCTTTAGAAGAGACTTTGTTGTCTTAAGAGAATCTAAGGTTGCACTGGGGTCTGATGATATTAATAACTCACCCATCTTGATAAATGCATGTGCATCATGTGGATCTATGCGAGTTTCCTTTCTTAAAATTTCCAAATCCTTCTCTGCCTGCCCTTGCTGAACATATATGGCCTACATCTTTTAAGCTCTCATAGTTCTCAGGGTGGACCTCCAAAACCTTTTCAAAATTTGAGAGAGAAATCTTAAGATCTCCCAACTTCAATTGAACCTGTCTACAAAATCTTATGGCCTTTGGATTTCCTTGACTGATGCCATGTAGTAGCAGCCAGTGGTGTCATAATCACCTTTACTATGATAAGATCGTGCAAGATTATAATATGCATGCGATTTCATGAGAGGGTGGTTAGTTGAAACAAGAGTTGTCTCAGTCAACTGTTCCAAAAGAAAATGTTTCGCTGTGAAGAAAAAATGGTTTTCTAAATGATTCAATGCCATTGCACAGGACAGGTATAATTCAAAGGCTCTAGGCATCTTTTCCATTCCTTCATGAACACTACCTTTTTTACTAACTATGAGAATCCCACAAGTAAAAAATGCACAAAACTGACCACAACAGGGTATTCCTCATTTCCACTTCTTGCTTTTGTTCTATTCAATCCATCTAACTTGCACTAGTTTTAGTATAGCTTGCATCCCAAGAAGAAACACCATAGCCCTCAACTGCCATTTGTATGTGAAAACCCTATCACTAGAAGTTTGACACTATTTTCATGAGAAGTGCTTGAAGAGAAATAATTGTGCCTCCTAGCTATTTACTGTCACTGAAGTAAATCCCCCACTCGGTACATGACCTTGGTCATAGTGTGTTCATTCAAATAGCTTCCATTGTTATGACTAGGAGTTTTCTCTTATCTGTGTGACTTCTTACTGAAGAATTGATTCTCACCCTTCTTATTCATAAATTTTTCTTATCCTTACAAATATTGTACATATATTCTAAAACCATTAAGCACATTTAGAATACCTACACTACTTCACGTCCATATACAAGACTCATATGAATCATCATAGTGATTTTTAAATAAGCTTCACAAGCTACACACCATACAACTCATACAAACTTATAACAACGTTTCTCAAGCAAGTACATGAGAATTTATCACCAAAAGTAAGCACATACATTGAATATATTGTGAGTTTTTCTGAGTTGGTTTTGACAAGAGATTTAACCTTTTCATGTGTTACATAGATCACATACAGTCTAGATTTGAATTTTTATGCATGCCATGACTCTTGATTTTTAGCACACATGGCACATTTGATAAGCTCGGCCACTATGATTTAAGTTGTAAATGTTCTCGATTGATTCCTTTATTACCTATGTAGTCCTAAGGAAATCTAACTAATGCTTACTTCTATTTACCTCAAGCCACCTGCCAACAAAATGATGAAACCAAATTTTAAGAATATTTCTAAAGTGCCTTAAGATCTAGGCTCAGGCAATCCGAATTATCTGTGTTAAAATCAGTTATAAAAAAATTGAGAATTTGGAATTAAAATCTAAGGTGTTGGGTTCATACAGAGTATAGCTTGTCATGTTAGCCTATTGACATAGGGTTCATGTCATATGGGAGCTCAAAAGGAAGCCACATCATCATTATGGTCATCACTAGTTAAACCAGCAAAGAGAGCCAGACATTATGTTTATTGCAGGCCAAAACTGGGTTTAAATCCATGAAAATCCATGTCTTACTTGGCATGAAAATTCTATGTTTAAACCTTTAGCAGGCCCAAAAGACTAATTTCCAAATTTGTTCATGTCTAGGAACACATGGAATCAAGTGATTTATATATGGTGAAGCAATGTCAAGCAATCTAAACTTGTGTAATTTGGTAGACTTGAATAGACCTGAGCTGAAACTGTACGTTTTGATTTTCAGGTTGTAAAGAAGACAATTCAAAGAATGCTATTTGTAGCTTCAATGTTGTGAGATCAACACAGTAAATTGTGAGATGTAATTTTGTATCATGGACACTAGATGTTTATCTTTAATGTCTTTTTCAATTTAGTATATATAGTATTCCAAAGATAGTGCGAGGAAATGGTATAACTGTGTCATTTAATTTACAGTCGCTCATGCTGAATGAAAGGATATAGAGCTTGCCAAAGCTACGTGTTGCCTTGGTAAACGCTAAGGAACATCTTCACAGGCTCCCTAAAGATACATGATAAATGGAGTTTGAGCACAAGTAAATTAGATCAATAATATTTATTTTTTGTACACAGTATTGCTGTGTGAGAAGAATTGATATTAGAGTTTGTCTGAAGATGTACATAGTATTGTTGTGTGAGAAGAACTGACTGAGCCTTTGTGACTATCCTCAACACTATCTTCTTTAGGATGAAACTGCCCTCTCAATCTATTGGTGCTCAAATCAACAAATTACAAAACCCTAAAGATATGCCAAGTCTTATGATAAGGTTTTATATGTGAATTTGGCCAACTAATAGAATTAATCAAATTGATTAAAATAATCTGCACTTTAGGCTATGTTTGGCCTAGGTGGGTGTACCTTATATTCACCAAATAATTATTAGGCTTCAAATATGTTGGTGACTCCAGAACAGATTAAGGAATTTATATAATTATGTCAATTAAATCATCCACTTCACTTAATCCAATCTCGCATATGATTTAGATTAATTTCTTTTATAAATATTTAAATCCTATTCCTAAAATAGAAAATTAAAATTGGATTTTTGAAAATATATACAAGGAAATGATTTTCACAAGAGAAAAATTAGTGCCTGTTCTTGGGTTATGGAGTCTTTATTCAAAGAGATTTGTGCTTCCCTTTTAGTCACAACTCAATTTGTTTGGCAATTCAAGGTCTATGACTTGCACAAACATGAAAATATGTTAATTATCTAGTTCTTCTTTAATGATCCAATTAATCTACCTAGGTTACTATGATTCACCTATAGGATTTTAATCCTTTCTCGAAGGAGCCCAATAAACAAACCACATGAGAAACATCAAATGTGTTCTGACAAATCAAAAATATACTTGATATAGTGATTTGAATAACAAAGGAAAACTAAGTTGGAGACAACTAGATAAATGGTTAACAATTGAAATTAAAAAACAAATGAGAACTAAAAGTTTAGCACCAGAGAAAAGTAGCTTTTGTATTGATTAGCTTTAAAGAACAGGTTGTGCAATGTCTCTTTCAAAAATCAAAATTCCTAGAGAGAGCCCATAAGGTCTTGGATTCCCTTTTATAGATTCAAGGGAAGCAACAAGCTTCAGACCTCTCACATTCAAAATGACTCTTTGTATTCCCAACCCTTGACATTCATTACAATATTTTCACTTTGATAAGTCTAAATTAGACTTTCAAGCACATTTTGGAATACATTATAAAAACATGAAAAATATAAAGAGACAAAAAGGAGAACATCCAAGATGTGGTGGTGCTATTTGACACAAGCATATAGCTCATTACTCCTTTGCACCAAAACCTATGCTACTTATCAATCTGCAAGATACATGCTCTTCCATTGAAAAATTGCAAAATCACTAGGCCATTTGTAGTTTTGAATCTTGAGCAACTTAGCTTGGTGATCCTTCCATCTTTTATCCAGAAGAGCTTTGACATCCATCACAAATTTCCCATACCCAACATCCAAGGCAATCACTCTGTCCAAAATCATGTTGAAGCTAATGATGTTGACATCTCCATTCTTCTTTAAAAAGTCCATGATTTGACATACTATTTGGTCAAACTCCACTCTCCATGCATCAAGGCTCTTGATTTGCTTGTCTTCTAATAGAATTGAGGGGATAAACTGATGCTTAAATATGGCAAAAGACTCAATTTTGGCCTACATCTTCTGGCCATCACCATTGGCATACTGGTACTCCTCCAAGATCAATCCAATCATCCTTTCTGTAGGCTTCAAAACTACATGGGGCATCAGGATTTGTTTTCAAGAATTTACAGAGAATGGTCAAAGTGTGGTGTGAAGGTTGCCATCTTTGATACAATGGGTCCAAAATAGAAAAATTCACTTTGAGCTACTCCATGGCCTGAGATAAGGAGGAATAGCAATCATGCACATTTCCTAGCTTATCAACAACTAGCTTCATTTTGTATTCCACTATTTTTTCAAAAACTTCAAGAACTTTCAACCTTGCCTCTTTTTTTGTCATTTCATTGTGTTTTCTCAAATCTTCAATTTCCTTTTCAATTTTCAATTTCAATGCATTAATCTATTCTATTGTCACTGTGGCATCACTTGTTGCTTTTGGTACAGGGGGTTGATATGGTACAATAGCCTGACTTTGAGAAGAACTCATATATTGCAATTGCTTTCTCAAATTGACATTCTCAAGGAACAATCTATTTACTTCATCATTTATTTCCTTTTGAGTTTTCTCATAATCCTGTACTCTTTGTTCTAATCTTTTTACAACAGCATGAGTGAACATGGTAGTATGGACGGTGAGGGCAGATGCTTCTGTTGCTGACGTATCTTGTAAATTTTTCACCACAACTTAACCCCTCATCTCTTGCACAACATCGAGCAACCTTGTTTTTCTTGTATTCTTTTGTGTGGTTTAGATTGCAAGAATCTCTATTTTTGGGTTGAAACCACACCCACTAATGTCATCTTCATGATCAAATTCAAAAACAAGTTTTGGATCTTCTTGGCTTCTGACTTGGTCGAGCAAAAAGACTTTTTTCAACTCAAGGCCAAGAATGATTAGCATATTGCTATTTAGGACCATTTGCCTTGCTTCTTCTGGACTCACATTTATTTCATCTATCTTCAAATCTTTAAAAGTTTGTGCGACAATCTGATTATGTTGTGATTCATCAACACCCATTTTGTTTATCGCCACCTTTTCATCAAACTCTTTCATTTTCATTTTCAACCAGAAGTCCTTAAACTCTAGAGTCTTGATAAAGTCATCATCTTCAATCAATTTCATTGATGCCACAATTCTTTCATCTTCCTCCAATTCTGGTTCACCTTGGGTCTGTTTATCCATTCTGGCCTTAGGCTTGTGTGCATCTGTCTCTTGGCCAACCAGTGGTTGATCAACTTCTTCTTCTTCATCACCCAAGTGCCTGAAGATATTGGCCACATCTTCACTGTCCCCAACTTCTTCATTCATTTCATATGGAACAAGTGGAGGCTCACCTTCAGTTCTTTTCCTTTTCAATGAAGGGGATCCAGGAACCTATGGATCTTGTACTGACATAGCATCAGGGGTAGGATCATGAATTTCAATTCCTGTAGACCTCTTCACTGGAAGCTTGGTAGCCTTATGAGGCTACTTCCTAGACTTGCCCTAAATACTCTCAAAATTATCAATTATCATATCAATCCTCTTCAAAGGATCCTTTTCTACAGAAAAAATTGAGAAAAATGGAGATTTTGCTTCTTCTTCTCATCTTCAATGTTCTTCAAGATTGCCCATTTCCTTTTCCTTGAATAAACTTATTCAAAAGTTACCAAATTTCTTATCACATCCTCATCAAAAAGAATTTGATGGGATATGCCTATTTTTGTCAAAAAATTTTGCCTTACAAAATTTATGTGACCCTCAGGGTCACAGACTCTGTTAGTTCTAGATTTTAAAGAATATTTGGCCTTGAAATAGGTCTGCAATTCCTTAAGAGTGTCTAAGCCAATTGACCAATCACCAAATATAGTGACATCAGGCAAAAACGTGCCCTTTTTCTTCTTTTTCATCACCTCTTTTTCCATCGACATCATTTGCCACATAAATTCTAGGAACAATATTCTATTTGATACAAACTTTGGTAGTTTATGCGGTGGTTGGGGATAGCCATACACTCTAATGATAGTGTGATCAGGCAAAAAGAACCAATCAACATAATCATGCTTATTTCCTTGATCTGGTTTATGTGCAAGTGGCCTCAGCATCACCATGACCTCCTTGGTCAACTTGGGAGACCAATTTCCAAGAGAGTTCATTGTCTTAACAATAAATTCATCATGAAATAAAATGTAATCACCAGTCTAACAATATAAGTCCCACTTATAACACCAACACTGAGTAGGCATCCTTTATCCTGCTTTATCAATCATGCTTATGTCCATTTTGCTTGACCATTTCCTCCTATTCTAATACAAAATTAGGTGGCACAACAAAGAGTAGAACCTAAATTCCAAGGGTTTCTTACCCTCCCTTACATGCAAGAACCCTTCATGTAGTTTCTTCTCAATGTATGATGCAAATCATCATCAAACTGATTGGTATTCTTCCCTCAGCACCAATTCCCAAAACTTGGCATAATGTGAAGTAGGTTCTCTTGAAGTACACAATAAATTCCTCCACAAGGAAAGGCTCAATAGCATTGGATGGGATGTCAATCTTTCTATTGTTGGCCCCCTTCTCATGTATATTGGCAATTCATCTCTCCTCAGAGTTTTTCTCAAGCTTCTATATTCTTGCTCACTCTTTTGCAGGTCCACTTGAGTGAGAGCTTGTTTGTTCAGCGTAAAACAATCCACAATGGCATTTCTGTCAACTGCTACCAATGGTTGTCCATCTAGCAACCTGATTGTTTTTGTGGCAGAATGGTAATACTGTGTCAGGGCCTTAATTAGTTCTACATCTACAAATACATTCGGGACCACCAATTTTGCCAAGTCCAGTTTCCATGGGTTTCCTACTAGTCCTAGAACATCTTTCTTTTGGTAGAAGTGTAGCATCCCTACACCCCTCTTTTGCATCCCTAAACACTTTCTTCTGACCTTTGTTTATGGAATTGGGCAATAATTCTAACAGGGACTGTTGATGTGGTCTCTTTTTGGGGGCCAAAGGTTCATTACTCTGGCTGGAAGACTTAGGCTTCTTAGGTGCCATTTTAGCTACTTATGCAAATTAGGGCTTTAAAATTTAAATTATAGCACCAACAAATAAAAAATAGAGCACAAAATCTTCACCAACTTCTTGCAAGGAGCGCAAAGATGAACTTACCTGGTCATTTTGAACCTTACAAAGAGCACACTGAGCTAGATAGTGTCGTCTCCAAATCAAGTATGCAATCACTAGAATGAACAAATATCGAGAAATCCTTGAATTTTATTGTCCCAAGAAATTCATCATTACTGTGGTTTGTGCCATGAGATCGTAAAATCTCAGCATTCAATTCATTTAAAAAATGGGCCCTTGATTGAACTAGATCCAGTGGCTAGATGAGATAACAAAGATAGATTATATTTCTCGATAACCGTGGCCTTGCAATGAGTTAATTTGACCATTTATTCTTTTACAGTATTGTTGCAGGACCTGCCCCCTACCAATTGTGGGATTGCAGAAAGCATCTAGTTTGTCCCCTTCCTTTTACTGATACCCCATTGGTATTTGATCTGGCCATCACGGGACAATGATAGCTATATGCTTTCACTTTCGTAGTTTACCGCCTTACCGTAGATACCCCTTGGAAATGTTGTAGGGCTATGGTAACTAACTCTGTCTTTATTCCTTATTACGGCAACACTGCCAGTATCCTTCCAAGCCACCATGGGACCGTGGTATCAATCCTTACCACCTATCTCTGTTTACTATGATGCCGCAATCATATGATGAAACCTCCACGAGGCTGTGGTAGCCTTCTTAAGTTAAGAATTTCATACTACCAAGCTACCATTTGATTGTGTGTGCCTCACGGGGTTGCGGTAGACATGATTTATGATCTTCTTGCTCCCGTACAATCACCAAAGCAATGTGAATGACTTATGGGATTGCGATAAGAGACAAAAACACATAGATAGTTAGGAGCAATCAAAATTTTCTCAGAGTGGTTATAATATGAGACCATGGGAGATAAATGGCAAAACCATTTGACAAGAATGTGGACCATGAGATGGGTTTATGAATAGAATGGAATCTTGCAGATTTTGGAAGGGTCCTAACACAATCAACAATGAAACTATATGTTTTGAAGAAAAATTTCACCTTCCAGTGTGCCTTTCTTATCATTGTGATCTCTCCTTTGGTGCTACTGTCGCTTGAAGATTACTATCCTCTATATCATGAAACTTCTAACAGTGTATTGTCATTGTGGTTTGATCATGCATTCCACTCTTTAAAAGTTCCCTATTGTCATGAATTATTCTTACCCTGCATCATAAGCACTTCCATCAACATTGTTCTTCAGGAAGACTCTAACAATGCCTTGGAACTGTCATCTATTGAGTTTTGAATTTATTCTTTTATGATTGTCTTGTGGACAGTGATTAAACCCCTTGTCATTGTCATATGAATGGCTACTATCACTTTTGATTATTGCAGTCCATCTTATTTAACTCTATCCTTGTTGATCATGAATTGTCTACTAACAACTCACTATCTTGTGTGTCTTTAAAGTCATTTACACTTAGCTCATAGTGAGGTATTTGGTTTAGTGCTCATTTTTATATCCTAATGTAGCCATGATCTTTGATAAGACCTATAGGTGTGATTATATAAATGCACCATAAGGACTATCCTCTAGGTCCATACTGTGTATTTGGTTGAATATTATCTTATGGACTATTCTCTTTACCATCTAACTGTATTCTTGAGGACTGTCCCACTTCATGTAAACCTCTCTTTCCCATGATCAACACCTTGAAATTGACTGTGGTAGCTCCTTGAGATATTTTCCATGCACCCCTTAATACACTTGTAGGTTGTCCTCTTTTGAAACTTTGTGGGATGGAAATATTTATTAGTTTACCATACTGCTTTGAAGACAATGAACCCTTGACAAGATTTATGATGTTTTAAAAGCCCTCTTGACTACTCAGTTACTTATCTTTATGTATCTTTTAAAGTCCATCATACTACCCTATCACTATTATTATTAATTTCAATGCCCCCTTCATGGTTATGCCATGGACTATCATTGTTTATTTGAATAGTCAAGACTGTGATCTCCTTTTGGGAATCTATAAGAAAGTGTCATGTCTTACTTTGAAGTCCATTTCCTTAAATCTTTGCTCTCTGCTTGTTGCTCCTATCCTAGGGCTTGGGGTCTCATTTTTCTCTTTTCCCACTACATAGATTGAAGTCTTGTATGTTGATGTGCCATAGACTCCTTCCAATTTGGCAGTAGACTCCATTTTGTGAGAATGAATGGTCAATAAAGAGTCAAAGTTTAATACTACTCCCATTGACCCCAAAAATAGTTCATGTGCCTTGTCCAAGGTTCTATATTTTGCATACATGTCTACCAGGGCAGTTGCAACTACAACAAATGAAAAAATTCCTCTAACCTTCATGCTTTGATGGATGTCCATACCCTATTCCAAACCCTCCCATTTTGTAATAGGCAGGGAGTATGCTGGCAAAGGTTGTCGAATTTGGCTTTACACCTGCTAATTGCATTTGGTTGAAAGTTTCTAAAGCCTTTTCAACAAATCCATTTTATGCATATCTCGCAACCATTGCATTCCATGAGATGACATCTCTTTGAGGCTGTTGGTACTCATTTTGACCTGGAGGTTGATTTTTCATGTTTAGAGGGTTTCTTCATTTGAACCCTATATCTTCTTGCCCATCGGCATGACCTCGCAGGCTTCTTGGCGATCTAATTGGTGGTAGTGATGTGCCATTGACGTAATGTTCATCATCGGTGTGTGTTTGGCCGACGGTGTTGGTCTGGCCGATGAAGGGAATATTCCCGCTCTGTATATCGGGTCATATACAAAGGAAAATATACATTGGCTGATATACATTTGGTGGGGCCTACCGCAGTCTTATGCAAATGGGTTTGTACATGTTCAATATACAGGGGAGGAATGTATCTGGAATATTCTCATTAGATTCCCTGCTTGTATGTTTGTGTTTGTATATTCAGCATACAAACAAAATATACATTCAGATATGCAATGAAAGTATATGCAAGCCAGACCCGAACCGAAATTCTGTTCGATCTATAACATTTGACGTCCGCCCTGTATGTTGTATATGCATTTGGATTTGCATATACAAAAGCAATAAAGGAAAATGAAAGGAGAAAAGGGTCATCGATAGAAGGTCAAGGTGCCTATTGGTAATAATTTATGTTCAAGGTTTTTGGCATGGTCCCCTCTCTAAAATCCAAAATTTCCTAAGTGTTGGACCTCCTCAGCATTTTTCAGCTGCAGCATCATATTTTCTTAAGGAGAGGAGGTCATCATCATCATGATATTCTAGGGGTGGGTTGTCATCATCATCATATTTCCTAATGTCATCCTGATGCCGATTTGTGGTGACGTCATTAAGGTCCGAGGGGGGTCATATTTCTAACACTAGTCACCTTGTAGAGATCCCCCGATGTTGCGAATATGATGGTGACGTCATCCAGATATGAGGAGGTGTGCAGTAGGCAGATATGCTGATGACGTCAGCAGGACATGACAGTGACATCATCAGGATGTTCATCGGCTAGACATTTGGTATCGGCTAAGCAGGAGGATCTTCCTCCGATGCATCAGGTTGTGCCGATGAGGGTGGTCGTGCAGATGATGATGCTAATGTCAGGATGATTTTTGAACATCCGGAGGATGTTTACATATGCAGGCATCGGCGTAGCACTCTTCATCGGCTGGGGAGATTTTGGTTGTTTCGACGGTGTATGTCACACCGACAGAGGTGGTGAGCCGATGTGTTATCGGCAGGAGTTGTTCTATCAGCAGAGGGGTTTCTTGCTAGGCTGATGGTCTGTCTCTGGCCAATGGAGTGGAGTGTAGTGTGGCTGTCGGTGAGACAAATGAGGTCAGTGGGAGAATTGTGGGGTGTGCCGATGGCTTGGGTCTTGGCAATAGGCTTTGTGCGAAGGATCGTGGGTCGAGCGTGGCAAAAGCGCTCGACGCTTATTATGCATATGGCCGTGTGTATAAAGTGGTAGGGGGCTCTCCACACCGTGCATGTGGGATTAATCTCCCTGTATTATTTTGAAACTGCGGTGAAGTGCGTTTTGGCGGGAAACGGTTGCGATACACTGTTTGATGTTTTCCCGATGGCTGCGAGGTAGATGGACATTAATTGTAGTTGTTGCTGAAGTATGGGCGATGGTGTGGATGGATCTGGTACCTGACTGAAGTTTTACATCCACGGCTGGCGGCTCATGGCTCGAGATCCCTTCTTGTCTCCTCCCCTACTTGCTGTATTCAGTGCGTTGAGCGCCATTTTTCTGATACTGTGTATCTGGCGGGATTTTTGGTTAACCATGTAATTAATGCTGAGTACGCTTCCCTCTAGCTGGTTTTTAAGATGGAAGTGTTACTCATTTTTGGTTGTTGAAAGTTGAACATCTTTGGCTCTGTAATGCAATACAACTGATTTGATTGCTCTGTGCAGCAAAACTTGTGAGTTTATGTATCTCCTGTGGTATGTTTTTGCATGAATCCACTGATTTCATGGTTTATCCTATATGAGTAATGCTATGTTTGCATGTGTTGTGCTAATTCTGTCTCCAATGTTGCATGTATCTTTCTTCTGAGTCCAGATATTTAAGGAATATCTAAGATTCTAGAACATAGAATTCCTGTGTTGAATGTTTGATCTCTTAACTTCTGCTCAAGGGGTAGATTAAATTGTTCTCAGATTGAATATTAGGAAGGATATACTGCAATAGGGATGCCATAAGTATAGATAGCTTAACACTTTGTATTGGGAGATATCTGTAAGGCAGGTATCATATGTATCCCCCTGAAATCCAGTTTTAGTTGTTCATGCATATCATCCACAGGTGTATGTCTACTGACTCCAGGCCCTGGATAGGCACCAATCTTGCTTTGTGTTAGTGTTATAACCATGTCTGGCTTTGCATCCAAACATAAAATCAAAATCAAACTCTAATACAACCATTAGGACATTAGAATTAGTTTTAGGATCCAAGTCCTCTGTCTACAACTGAAAATAGGCCCAAAGCCAGCCCCTTTGCTCTTATCTTGCAGTTTTGGCCTACTTACAGGAGGACTTATCTGCTTTCTGTCAGCATCCCAGCCTTTGTATGCATATCCCCATGGATGTTGAGTAGGGAATACCCCCCTAGGTTTTGCAAAGCCTGCAGAAGAAGAGGAGATAAAATATAGAGTCTATCTCCTACACTGTTGGCCCCTGGCCCAGAGATCCTGTTGATCATTGATGGCTACCTTGTAGGGAAATCTGGGAATAAGCATCCAGTCTGGGAAAAAACCAACAGAAATTGGTGACTCTACTGGGGAATCTTGTGAAAGAACCCTGATTTACAAAAGAAAACAATTCCTAGTAATAGGTGGCGACTCTGAAGTAAGCTCCCAACCGGTCAAAGTGAAACTTATATGCAGGGGAGAAGATCCCAACAAAATCCTTTATTTGAAGAGTTACCCATAAAAATGATGTATAGAAAAAAGGGGACTGTTCGAGCCAGTCAAGATGGTTCTCCTAGCCCCAAGAAAAATGATTTTATTCGGGATAATCCAAGGTCTTCAGACAAGACAGTACCTTATTTTTCAAACAATGAGGCTGAAATCCAGAGTGTGTATGAAAGACAATAGGGTAATGATTTGAGAATAAGGTCAGAGGTGTTTCAGGAGCATCCTTTTCATGATTCTCCTGACAGATTTGAAGAAGCTAAATCCCTAAGGGATGATGATAATGAAGATCAAAATATGGTAAAACCATCCTCCTCTAGGCCTAGCGAGGAAGAACTAGCTGATGAAATTAGGAGCTTAAGGGCCGAGTTCGAATATTAGCAGGCAATAACAATCAGAGATGACTTGAGGCAAAAAGTGTAAGCTTTAAGGACTGCCCAAAATAATTTAATCCCTACCCTTCAAAATGCAAATGTGCAGAGACATCAACAGAGAAATGAAGTGCAATATCAACATAATGATCAAAGACAAAATGTGAATGATGCTAGGATACCACTGAACAATGTAAGAAACCAGAATGCAAATAGAAACATCAATGTTAATCAGTTTGACAGACAGCCCATGCAGCTAGATAGATTCAGACAGTTGGTGTTTGATGGTATTCCTGGGTATCCTAATCCCATTGACAAGCATCTAAGGCTGCAAGTGCCTAAATTTTTAGGAAACAATACAGTGTCAGGAGAAGATCACCTAAAGGCTTTTCAAAATGTCATGGATAACTTTGAGGTAGAACATGAGGATGTTTTCATGAAGTCATTCATGCAATCTTTGGTTGATGAGGCCAAGGAATGGTATAAGAATCTGCCTGACTGGAGTATTTCATCATGGGATGATTTTAAAAGGATGTTCAAGGAGCAATATGGTGACAAAATTGACCCTAGCTTTTTTGTAAATGAGTTTACCAGTATCACTAAAGGGTCAAATGAGCAGGTTGCAGATTTTAATGCAAGATTTACTAAAGTGTTAAACAAATTGCCACATCACATGAGGCCAAATGAACCTATGTGCATAATATTGTATATCAATGCCTTTAATGCAAAAACTGCATATGGATTAAGAGATAAAAGTCCTGCTACTATCAGGGATGCTTTTAGAATTGCAGTGAATATTGAGAACAATAGGAAAGCATCAGGCAAGACCAACAGAAGGGATGATGTGAAAATTTTGCAGAATCCAAACAAGCCTCAGAACACTCAAGGTAATACGTCTGCCCCTGAAGATAAGATAGACAAATTGGCAAATGTTGTTAAGGACCTAAGCTATAGAATAGCTAGAAGTGAAAAAGGGATAGGTCCTGATAGGCAAGTCTATCAAAGGCAAGAAAAGAGGCCATCATTGCATGATATGCCTTATAATACCAATTGGCATAATGGTAAGCCTATATTCCCACACAACAACACAAATCAGAGAGCTCAACATGTCAAAGAAACTCCTAATCCTCTAAAGAAAGCTATAAATATTGTTGATGATACTCCATGGTGTATAATTTGTCAAATGCGACATTCACAGTCACAGTGTATGATTGCTCAGTCCTTGTGTGATAATGTTACATCTTGTAATGAGTGCAATGAGCCACATTATGTGCAAGATGATCATGTTAATATGATGTCCATAAACAATGGATACCCCATTTATAGTGCTGATGAGAGTACAGATGATGGAATTCAGGCCTGTCAACAGGACTCTTATGATGAAGGTAATGAAGAAAGATATGTGTATGCTCAGAGCTCACACAATTTTCTGAGTAACTTACAATGACCTTCTGATGAGGAAATTAGGGCCTTCACAGCTGCAACAGTTGCTCAAGTCAAAAGCAGCTACAATCTCAGAGGTAAAAATCAAGTAAGCAGCCCACATCAGCCAGAAGGTATTTCTGCAGGTCAGCCACTGCATGGTCATAAGGGGATTGAATCACAAAAGAGGCAGTGGGTTAATAATAAATAGAATTTTAGACAAAGAACAGGTCATGAATCTCAAGGACCAAAAAATATAATCCCCCAAGCTGAAGATCAAAGCAAAGGTTCCCAAGACAAGAATGATGATCAGGGAACTATGAAAGTAAAAGCTAAATCAGTTCAGGATAAAAACAAGATTGTGGAGCAAGCTACAACTGTTATACAAAATTATGCTCCATTTGATATAGCTCAAGTCCTCTCCCAGGTAAAAGTCTCTGTTCCACTTATGGAACTGATGAGAGTGGAAGAAATCAAGAATAGGACAGTATCCCTAATTTCAGGGGTGCCTTTTCAAGCTAAACAAAATGTTCAGATCCAGGGTGACAAACATGTCATATGTAATGAAGAAGATGAGGCTCCTAAGGTTTATTTAGGAGTGACTATGACAAAGTGTCCTTCACAAGTGGAACCATTTTATGTATCCCTAGTTATAAATGGAAAAATAATTAGAAATTGTATGCTTGATTCTAGAGCCTCTACAAATGTCATGCCTTTGGCCATCATGCAACAAGCTGGATTGAAAATTGACAAGGCATGTGGAAAATGTTATGCTATGGATGCCAGAGAGGTACCAGTTATTGGAATCATGAAGGATGTAGATTTCAAACTGGCAGCATTTCCTGAAAAAAGATATAAAATGAATATAACGGTGGTTGACATCAAGCCACAGTATGGTATGTTGCTGTCAAGAAGATAGGTAGCACTAATTGGTGGAAGTATGCAGCTGGACCTGTCATATGCCATGATTCCAATGAATGGCAGGGATGTTAAGCTAATCAGAGAACAAAGATCATTAGAGACAGTGGAAGACCAAGAAGCTGAGGAACAGATATGCTTTGTAAACACTGACTGTGATAACTTCAAGGTTGTCTCAGATGATAAGGAAGATAAAGAGAAAAATGTCTGCATTAAAGAGCTGGACCAGCAAGGTTTATGGACTATGTTTTTTGATGGAGCTTGTGCAAAAGAAGGCTCTGGAGCTGGAGTTGTTTTCTTATCTCCAAATGGTAAGCTCCTCAAATTCTCTTTCTTGCTGAGATTTGTTTGCACAAACAACATTGCAGAATATGAGGCTTTACTCTTAGGCCTAAATATAGCCCTCAAACATGGAATCAAAATGCTAAGAGTATTTGGTGATTATGAGCTGATTGTATCCCAAATTAGAGATAGGTATGCTTCAAAAAATAAAAGATTGAAACAATACAAGCATGCTGTTTGGGATACCATTGAACTATTTGATGCATTTTCAATAGGCTGGGTAGAGAGATCCAAGAATGTTATGGCCGATTTCTTAGCTAATGTTGCAATAAGACCAGATGACATCACTCTGTCAGATGTTACAAATATAGAAGTTAAAATTAGGCCTGCAGTACCAGAGAACATATGCAGTTGGCAAGTGTTTAATGATGATAGGGACTTGTTAAAATTTTTGCACTGCATAGATGAATATGAGAATCAAGAAATTGATTTCCAAGCTTTTGTAGAAACCATAGATGGAAAAGAAACTCTTGTAGGGAAAGAGATAATTCAGTTGAAGACTAATAAAATCCCTAGAGGGTTAGTAGCTTTGGAAAGAGCTTTTGATAGTAGAGACCAATTGGTCACAAAGACATCTCCCACAAACAAGGAGGATTTAGAAGAGATAAATTTGGGAACATCTCAGACCCCCAAGAAAGTATACATTGGTAAACAGCTCAAACCACACATCAGGAGTATGTTGATTGCATTACTGAAAAGGTACAAACATGTTTTTGCTTGGTCATATGAGGACCTAAAATCCTATAGGGAAGATTTATTCCAGCATGAGATCTAATTGAAGCTGGGAGCTAAGCCATTTAGACAAAGGCAAAGACCTATTAATCCTACCTTAGCTCCAAAGATGCAAGAAGAACTCAAAAAGCTTAGGGAGGCTGGAATAATTCTGCCAATCAGACATTCAACTTGGGTATCTAACCTTGTCCCAGTCAGAAAAAAGAATGGTGATATTAGGCTTTGTGTTGACTTCAGGAACTTAAATGTATCCTCTCTAAAGGATAACTATCCACTGCCTAATATGGAAGCTATGTTGCAGAGAGTGACTGGTTGTGAACTCTTGTCCATGATGGATGGATTTTCAGGTTATAATCAGGTGAAGGTAAAGGAATCAGAATAGTATAAGACTGCCTTCACCACTCCATGGGGAACTTATGTGTATGTTAGAATGCCATTTGGCCTAACAAATGCAGGTGCTACATTTCAAAGAGCAATGGATGTTGCTTTTGCAGGGTTGATTGATTCAATCCTGGCTATATATCAAGATGATTTGACTGCATATTCAAAGAAGGAAGAGCAGCATTGTATGCACTTGGAGCAGATTTTCATTAGAGCACTAGAGTATGGCATTTCTCTCAACCCAAAGAAGTGTGCTTTTGGGGTAGTTGAAGGAAAACTCCTAGGGCACATTGTTTCCAAGGATGGAGTTAGGATAGATCTAGAGAGAGTGGCTGCTATTGACAAAATTCAAATGCCAAAAACTTTAAAAGGAGTTCAGTCCTTCTTTGGACAGATAAATTTTGTTAGGAGATTTGTTCCCAACTTTGCAGAAACCACAAGGATTAGCCAAGATGATGGCACAGTCAAACTTGGAAGCATGCCAAGTTAATGCAGTCCAAAATGAGAATGTAAATGTATCAAGATCTGGATGGTACAAGGACATTATATACTACTTGCAAAATCTGAATTGTCCTTCCCATTTTAGTGACAGTCAAAAGAGGACTTTAAAGTTACATGCAATCAGGTATGTTATTGTTCAAGGTGAGCTATACTGGAAAAACCCTGATGGTGTGCTGCTGAGATGTGTGGATGAAGATGTAGCTAACAATGTTTTGAATGACATGCATAAAGGATTGTGTGGTGGACATTATACTGCCCAAACAATAGCCCATAAGATTCTCAGAGCAGGATATTGGTGGCCCACTCTCTTTTCAGATGTACAAAGGTTAGTGAGGAAGTGTGACCCTTGCCAAAGATTCTCAAGAAAATTGAGATATGATGGTACTTTACCCCTCAGAACTATAACTGTGGATGCTCCATTTCAGCAATGGAGAATTGACTTCATAGGGGAAATTGCAGACAAGTCAAGTGGGGGACACAGTTGGATTTTGGTGGCAACTAATTACTTTACCAAATGGATTGAGGCCATTCCAACTAAGAGAGCTACAAGTAAGGTGATAACGGATTTCATAATGGAAAATGTTATCATCAGGTTTGGAGTACCATTCAAGATAGTTACTAATAATGCTATGTGCTTCAGATCATGTGAGTTTATTGATTTTTGCACTAAATATGGGATAAATCTATCATATGCATCACCATACCACCCACAAGGAAATGGTCAAGCAGAATCAACCAATAAAAGCATCATGAAAATTATCAAGAGGATACTAGACAAGAACGAGAGAGCTTGGGACTCAAAATTAAAGTTGGCAATATGGGCTGACAGGGTGACAGTAAAAAAGGCTATTGGGATGTCACCCTTTGAGCTGGTATATGGTGCATCAGCCAAATTGCCTATAAGCAATCTCCTTCCAGTTTACAAATTTATCCAGGATAATGATGAGGAGATTGAAGACTCCATGATAGAAAGAGTGAACCAGCTGGTTGCACTGGATGAGAACAGAAGGAAAGCACACCAGATCAATCTCAAGAGACAACAAGATGTGAAATATTTGTTTGATAGGAGAGCTACAAAAAGGAAGTTTCAGGTCAATGATCTGGTACTCATCTGGAATGCAAAAAATTAGGACAGGGGTAAACATGGTAAATTTGAACCCTTATGGATGGGCCCATATCAGATTTGCAGTACCCATGGGGAGGACTCTTATTTCCTCCAGGCCCTAGATGGTGAATTTCTGGAATTGCCTGTGCATGGCCAATTCCTTAAGTTCTATTTTGCATAGATGACTTGTCTCTGTGCACATGTGTAAAAATATGTATATATTGTAAATGTCTTGTACATGTTCATGCGTTTTTGGTTTTTGCCTGGTCTGCCCGGAGATCTGGTTCTCGCTACAGGTTTTCACCTGCACGTCCCCATTCGGAGCCAGTGTTGGTACTCATTTTGACCTGGAGGTTGATTTTTCATGTTTAGAGGGTTTCTTCATTTGAACCCTATATCTTCTTGCCCATCGGCATGACCTCGCAGGCTTCTTGGTGATCTAATTGGTGGTAGTGATGTGCCATCGGCGTAATGTTCATCATCGGTGTGTGTTTGGCCGACGGTGTTGGTCTGGCCGATGAAGGGAATATTCCCGCTTTGTATATCGGGTCATATACAAAGGAAAATATACATTGGCTGATATACATTTGGTGGGGCCTGCCACAGTCTTATGCAAATGGGTTTGTACATGTTCAATATACAGGGGAGGAATGTATCTAGAATATTCTCATTAGATTCCCTGCTTGTATGTTTGTGTTTGTATATTCAGCATACAAACAAAATATACATTCAGATATGCAATGAAAGTATATGCAAGCCGGACCCGAACCGAAATTCTGTTCGATCTATAACATTTGACGTCCGCCCTGTATGTTGTATATGCATTTGCATTTGCATATACAAAAGTGATAAAGGAAAATGAAAGGAGAAAAGGGTCATTGATAGAAGGTCAAGGTGCCTATTGGTAATAATTTATGTTCAAGGTTTTTGGCATGGTCCCCTCTCTAAAATCCAAAATTTTTTAAGTGTTGGACATCCTCAGCATTTTTCAGCTGCAGCATCATATTTTCTTAAGGAGAGGAGGTCATCATCATGATATTCTAGGGGTGGTGATGCAGAGTGAAACGCAACGGAGGCAACCTAACAGGAAGGAGCTGCCAACAAAACAAACAGCATGATAAACTTCTCTATCGGCTGAACATCATCATCATATTTCCTAACAACACCAACTGCATCATCATATTTCAACAGCATCATCATATTTCGGATGATCGCAAATATCCTCCTGTCGATTACTATTTACCTCCTCCGTTTGTCGCCTATCATCATCATCATGATAATCAACGGGCGCGAACCTCCTCCGGTTGCACTATTCATCGGGTGCCAAACACAAGCGGCATCATCATGATATTCAATATCACCTTCGTCAGCAGGATATCCAAATATCCGGTTGTCCAAATATCCTGATGACGTTCCACTTCAACAACTTGCCTTCGATGCTTCACTGCCCGACGATACAAACAACAGCATCATGATATTAAACATCCGGTTCCTCGAAACCTCCTGATGATGCTGATACAACTTCCTGCCTACGCCGATACCTTTCCACTTAGCGACAACAGGATAAACCCGCATAGAGGGATTTCCTAATATCCTGATGACGATGATGTCATATCCTGATGACGATGACGTCACACATCATCCTGATGAACTCTTCAACACTTAGCCAAAAAAACTCAACTTTCACACCCGCATCCGTTAGCGATATGCGGATGATGACCTTCCCCGAGAGATGATCCTGACTGCGATATATACACTGAGTATATATCCAACTCAAAACATCATGATGCACCTGCAACATGCAAATTCCAACAACTTCATGACCCGATCCTGATGGCGATGGATTCGCAGATGATGTTGCGGCTCGTTCCGACTGGAAACGCACATGCAGACTCCTGTGTATCCTTCCACTGCATGAGAACACTCACAACCGCATAATTTCACAAAGATCATGTGACGACCGGGCCGGATCACCTCCAAACCAAAATCTAACAGTTTATCTTCTAGACCTAGCACATGAGGATGCTAGGCTGATTTACAGCATGCTTCTAACAGATCTCCTGAACAATGCAATGCATAAACCGAAAACACAAATGCAATCTAAGCTATGATACAGGACCATTCCACCGATTTGCAGGATCAACCGGTGGAAGGGTTGAAAGTGGTCATTAGCTTGCAAAACGGAAAGGAAATCAACACAGATGCAAACAGATAATGCAAAAGACGAGATCTTATTCAATTGAAATTCAATGTCCTGAATACAGCTTCCCAATGTCTGAACTGCTCTTCTGAATATCTACTCAACACCAGTACATCAATATCAAAACTATATCAAAACTATGTCTAAACCCTACAGATCGAAGGTATATATAACAAATCCTTCGAGTACTACTAACATCACTTCCCAGCGGCTGGGAGCTTCCAAGCGGCTGGGAGAGAGGACAGCTCAGACTCTCTTATCCCGATCTCTAACTGCCTACACATACTCCTATGCTGAACTATTACATAGCATCGGTCACAGTGGACCTTATTACATGATAAGTCAAACATACTAAAAATAGATTATCCCGTCAGCATGATGATAACTATCCTACATCCTGATCATGTATGTCATCATGCGGACCTATATCCTGATCATGTATGTCATCATGCGGACCTATATCCTGATCATGTGCGGGTGCTCCTGCACCAGGTGGGTTGTCATCATAATCATATTTCCTAATATCATCCTGATGCCGATTTGTGGTGACGTCATTAAGGTCCGAGGGGGGTCATATTTCTAACACTAGTCACCTTGTAGAGATCCCCTGATGTTGTGAATATGACGGTGACGTCATCTAGATATGAGGTGTGCAGTAGGCAGATATGCTGATGACGTCAGTAGGACATGACGGTGATGTCATCAGGATGTTCATCGGCCAGACATTTGGTATCGGCTAAGCAGGAGGATCTTCCTCTGATGCATCAGGTTGTGCCGATGAGGGTGGTTGTGCAAATGATGATGCTAATGTCAGGATGATTTTTGAACATCCGGAGGATGTTTGCATATGCAGGCATCGACATAGCACTCTTCATCGGCTGGGGAGATTTTGGTTGTTTCGACGGTGTATGTCACACCGACAGAGGTGGCGAGCCGATGTGTTATCGGTAGGAGTTGTTCTATCGGTAGAGGGGTTTCTTGCTAGGTCGATGGTCTGTCTCTGGCCGATGGAGTGGAGTGTAGTGTGGCTGTCGGTGAGACAAATGAGGTCGGCGGGAGAATTGTGGGGTGTGCCGTTGGCTTGGGTCTTGGCGATAGGCTTTGTGTGAAGGATCGTGGGTCAAGCGTGGCAAAAGTGCTCGATGCTTATTATGCATATGGCCACGTGTATAAAGTGGTAGGGGGCTCTCCGCACCGTGCATGTGGGATTAATCTCCCTGTATTATTTTGAAACTGCGGTGAAGTGCGTTTTGGTGGGAAACGGTTGCGATACACTGTTTGATGTTTTCCCGATGGCTGCGAGGTAGATGGACATTAATGGTAGTTGTTGCTGAAGTATGGGCGATGGTGTGGATGGATCTGGTACCTGACTGAAGTTGTACATCCACGACTGGCGGCTCATGGCTCGAGATCCCTTCTTGTCTCCTCCCCTACCTGCTGTATTTAGTGCGTTGAGCACCATTTTTCTGATACTATGTATCTGGCAGGATTTTTGGTTAACCATGTAATTAATGCTGAGTACGCTTCCCTCTGGCTGGTTTTTAAGCTGGAAGTGTTACTCATTTTTGGTTGTTGAAAGTTGAACATCTTTGGCTCTGTAATGCAATACAGCTGATTTGATTGCTCTGTGCAGCAAAACTTGTGAGTTTATGTATCTCCTGTGGTATGTTTTTGCATGAATCCACTGATTTCATGGTTTATCCTATATGAGTAATGCTATGTTTGCATGTGTTGTACTAATTCTGTCTCCAGTGTTACATGTATCTTTCTTCTGAGTCCAGATATTTAAGGAATATCTAAGATTCTAGAACATAGAATTCCTGTGTTGAATGTTTGATCTCTTAACTTCTGCTCAAGGGGTAGATTAAATTGTTCTCAGATTGAATATTGGGAAGGATATACTGCAATAGGGATGCCATAAGTATAGATAGCTTAACACTTTGTATTGGGAGATATCTGTAAGGCAAGTATCATATGTATCCCCCTGAAATCCAGTTTTAGTTGTTCATGCATATCATCCACAGGTGTATGTCTACTGACTCCAGGCCCTGGATAGGCACCAATCTTGCTTTGTGTTAGTGTTATAACCATGTCTTGCTTTGCATCCAAACATAAAATCAAAATCAAACTCTAATACAACCATTAGGACATTAGAATTAGTTTTAGGATCCAAGTCCTCTGTCTACAACTGAAAATAGGCCCAAAGCCAGCCCCTTTGCTCTTATCTTGCAGTTTTGGCCTACTTACAGGAGGACTTATCTACTTTCTGTCAGCATCCCAGCCTTTGTATGCATATCCCCATGGATGTTGAGTAGGGAATACCCCCTAGGTTTTGCAGAGCCTGAAGAAGAAGAGGAGATAAAATATAGAGTCTATCTCCTACACTGTTGGCCCCTGGCCCAGAGATCCTGTTGATCATTGATGGCTACCTTGTAGGGATATCTAGGAATAAGCATCCAGTCTGGGAAAAAACCAACAGAGGCATTATGCCAAATAGTTCACATGCCTTGTCAATGCTTCCACATTTTGTAAACATGTCTACCAGGATAGTTGAAACTACAACATCTAACAAAATTCCTCTATCCATTGTTTTTTGATAGATGTCCTCCCATTTTGGCGCAGGTAGGAAGGATGCTGGCAAAGTTTGTGGAATTTGGCTTTACACTTGCCAATTGCATTTTCTTGAAAGTTTGTAAAGCCTTTCCAACAAATCCATTTTGTGCATATCCAACAATAATTGCAATCCAAGAGATGATGTCTCTTTGAGGCATTTTGTCCAACTGTAATATCTGACAAAAATCACCCTTCCCACTCACCCACATGGTCTTTGGTTGGTCTATGTGGGAATGCGGGGAGAAAAGTAAGTCCACCGCTCTCCCACACCACATTTAGGGTTTGATTGCAAGGATGCGGTGCTCACTCAAACTGCCTCTTGCAAGCCCACATATTTGAGTTGCACTTCTAAGTTTTACTTTCATGTCACTATCTTTGAGTTGCATAATGAGTAGGTTTGTTTGTACATTATCCTTTTTGAGAAAATCTTAGGGCTTCTAGTATACTTTACTGTGCATGCATTAATGACTTATCTGCTTCTAGTATTCTTTTTGTTTGTTAAAGTGGATATTTATGCATCTCTCATTTGCTTTTGCAACATACTGTACTGGTCTCTTATTAACCCATCAGGTGTTGAAGCAGTTGGAGATGGATGATGAATATGTTGGCAATGAGGAGGTGATGCATGAGTTATTTGATGCATTTTCTTGTCTTCTGTGGAAGATTTATCAGTTAGGTAGAGGGTTTAAGGAAGTCTTAAGATTGTCTTCCTCTTGACAGTAATCACCATGCTATAGTCTAGATTTTTGGACTCTTGAGAAGCTTATAACAGATGCATGTCAAACTATTCAGGGGCCTTTTCCACATTGGTAACCACAAGTATATGCATTCACTGTCATTAGATCTCTAATGCTAAGAATTAATACAATAGATCCAAATTACCTATCCCCTGCTTCAGTTTCCAAATTCAAACAATATCCTAATTGCCTTATGGTAACAGTGTCCTAACAAGGCTAAAATAGTAGCTATCAGAGATAAGGATAGTTTATTGCTATAGGTAACAATTCACAGTGGCAACTTATGATCTAGAGCAAGTTAGGTGCATGAGATAGGATCTCTACAAAGATGACAGTGTGATCTTGAACTAGGATAGTGAGCTTCATGGGACAGTCATGGATTTGTGAAGAAGACATCTATGAATGTCTTTGTGCTTCTATGCTCAGTGATACTTAGAAAATTAGTTTCTTGCTCATTTTTTGAGCTATGTATTGTAACCATGAAGGTTTTTTAGCAAAGAGAAAGCATTGTAACTTATTTTTAGATCTGTATGTTGTTTGTAAGCACTTTTTTATCAATAAAACAGGCTTTTTTTACCTTTTGAAAGTTGTTTCATTGTACAATCTTCAAAATATACTACTAAATATAATAATGACTAAATGCAAGCTTCAAAATGACTAAATATACTACTAATTGACATCAATTAATAATTAAATTGACTAAATATACTACCAATTGATAGAAATCAGTGAACAGTGAATAAATATGACTAAATATATGACCAGTGTTAAATCAGTGAATAAAAATGACTAAATATACTACCAAATTGATCAAAATGATGATTAAAATTAATGACTAAATACACTACAAATGGACAAAAATCAATGAATAAAAATGACTAAATAAGTGACCAGTTAACAACAATCAATGACTAAATTAATGACTAAATATATCAATGAAAAATAAATGACTAAATAAGTGACCAGATTACAGCAATCAATGACTAAACCAATGATTAAATATACTACCAAATCGATCAATCAAAACAACCAATAAATGACTAAAAATGGTTTAGTCATCAATTTGGTCATGTTATAAATGACTGGCAATAAACTAATAATGGTCATGTGGCCATGTTTGGTCATTTATAAGTAGTTTTTAGTAGTTTTTTAGTAATATATTACTCTTTTTGTATTAGTGTAGAGATCATGCTTATCAAAAAGTGTTTCTAGAGAGACCAATCCATTGGGAATCTTATTCCATTTCATCTGTAGTAATTCTTCACTAGTTTCCTGATCCACTTCAGAGATGGATTCCTGAGGAGGAGAATCACTCCCTTTAAACTACAACTCATTGAATTTTTTTACCTTTTTCAAAAAGGTGATAATTTGGATATCATCATTGAAGATTTGCAAATGGTTGGAATTATTAGGAACACCAGTTCAAAAAACTAACTCAATAGTGTACTTACTTCCCTTAAAATCCTTATGACGAACCATGAGAGTAGATGATACAACCAAAGAATCTACCCTGTCATTATATTCCCTTGGAACTATAGAGATATTAAAGGCATCAAAATCTTCTATGCAGTCCCAAACATGATTGCAATTATGCCTCAATCTTTCATTCTTTGTCTGGTATAGATTTATTACCTAACAAACAATTAGCTTGGCATCACCTTGCACATGAAGATTCTTTATTCCTTTCTTGTGTGCAACATCCATTCCTAACAGCAAAGCTTCATACTCAATAGTGTTGTTAGTGTTGTCAAACTGCAACTTAAAAGAAAAGAGAAAGATATTTCCTTCTGGGGATATGAGAACTATTCCTGCTCTAGATCCGGTGGAAGAACAACTACCATCGAATTCCAAACTCTAGATATCATTCAAATTTCCTACCTTGGCAGTTTTGAAATCTAGAATCTCTTCACTTGAAGAGGATAAATCTTCAGTTACCTGACCTTCACTTGAATCATCATCTGATGACTTTGAAACCTCATCGGTAGTCAAGAAATAAGTACTTTTTGCAAGTATGTGCCTAATCAATGTTGTCATTGATGTCAACATATTTGTGTTGCCATTGGTGTCAACTATGCCTTTATGTTGTTATTTGCTTGAAGATGTTGAGGATATTGAGAAAATTAGATCATCTGATAAAAATAGTGAATTGCAGTTAAAACAGTGCAGAAGAACAATCTAGAAGAATGCTCCGCATTTCCTATAGGATGAAGATCTTTGCCTGCAGAATGGAAGTCATTTAGAAGCCTGTCTGAAGATGTTATATTCTGTGTTTGAGCCTTTGAAATGAATATTTGAGCGAGTTGTGTTCACTAGAGTAAAACTTACTTTTTTTGTGTATCCAGTTGAGACAGGGTGAAAGTATTTTGCTCCGCATTCCTCCGCATTGAAGTATTTTGGTCTGCGGTTCTGGAATCAAGTCTATGATGATGATAAGTGCCTTCAACTGCAATGGTTCATGATTTAGTGGTCCACAAGCTATCTTTTGCTTATGACAGTGGCTGGTAGTGTGGTTCTTGTGCTCCAGTTTGAAGAATCTTCTTGACAAAGTTGTTGGAGATTGTGCGGTTGTTCTTGGTGATTACAATGTTCTTGTGGATGTCTCCTGATCATGTTCCTACATTTGGATTGTTTCACAAAGAGAAAATTGGATTGTGAATGAAGGTTGTTCTTGCAAACCCAGTGCTATCATTAGTCTTGGTTGACCTAGTTGGATTCATCATTTACGGAGAAGCATTGAAGATTGTGGAAGCGTGTCATGGCGTGGAAGATCATGTTTGAGTCCTAGCTAAGGCATGGCATGATCCACATACATTCTTACATAATTTCCTTATCCAAATTTGTATTTGACCTATTTTGTAAATGTTTATATTTCCAACCTTGGAGATTGTTCCAATGGTTGATGAATGAAACGCTGAGCTTGATGTACATTCCAAGGTTGATGAATTGTATAAAAGCATGTAACAAAGTTGTGAAAATTAGCATGAGCTTTGAATATGAGGAGATAAGTGCAAAGGTGCGAAGGAGCAGAGCAGAACAGTTATTTGTGCTTCAATGGAACCGAAATCTGGCATAAATTAGATGCTATTTAATCAGTTCACAATTTTGGCAGTGAGCCATTTTTGTAGTGAGCATTTGGGCAGTGAGCCTCAGTTTTTTGGTATTTTGCTATAACATATATATATTGTGTGGGCTAACACCCACCATGGTTTTTACCTTTTTAGGGGTTTTCACGTAAAATTCTAGTGTCTTCTGTGTTGATTATGTTAATGTGTTGAGCCTCTCATTTCATGCTTTCATGATTATAAGTAATTGATAGTCTTATGTTCAAATTGGCTAAATTCATAGGACAACTAATTCACCCCCCCTCTCAATTGTCCAGTGCAATTCATTAGTACCCATACCGAAAGACTCAAAAATAATCTGAGCTTTTGGATCCTCAAATTTTGTCACGATGTACTTAGCCTCCCTTTCAAGATGAAGTTTCTTCATGACACCTTTGACAGGTATCTGGCCTCTGACCAATCCATGTTGATCTCACCACCAACATCCTTACAAAAAATTTTCCCTAACAATTTACCATATGAAGTTGGGAAATCTGCTACAAGAACAATCATTTTGATCCTCTTCTTAAGAAAAGTAGAAAATGTAAACTGAGCATCCTTGATTTGCCCTATGAGGGGCACTTGCTTAGTTTCCATAGAGAAACAACAACCAAAAGTCTTTGTCAAATTTAATCCCAAAGCATTAGCTAGTTTGGTAGGTATCACATTATCAGAGGTACCCAAATCAATGATGTAGTTACTCAATTTATGACCATTGAAAAATAAGGAAATATAGAAGGGTTCTATTTTCCTAGGAGTAGATGAAGGAGTTGCAACGAGGTTGCTTTGTGTATGGTTCAGTTTAGGAGCAACAGGTACATTTTTGGAAGAATTTTGACCAGAATAGGCTCCTTTGCTTTTGACAAACTTGGCCACTCTTTCAAATTGTTTAGGGTTAGCTTGGAGATACTCTACCTCTGACATTTGGATTTTAGTCCTCTTAGCATGGTCTATAATATAAAAATCTTTCTACGGATTTTCTAAAGAAGACGAGGGATTTTCAACTTGGGGTTTTGGATTTGGTGCACTGGTTCTAGATATAAAAGTAGAAGCATGAGGATTTGGTGTACTTGTTTGTTTCCCACTATGTCCTTTGGTTGAACTGGTAAAGGAGTTCCCCTCTTAGCAATCGTGATCACTGGAACTAGGTCATCCTTTGACTTAGCTCTATCAGTCTCTTGCTAATGGTTTAGCTTATTTTGTTAGCAAGTGAAAACAACATAAGACTCACCATATGCATTTTCTTCTTGTTCAACATCTTCTTCGTAATTTAGAAACCCAATGTTAGAGTTGCCAACTACCTCTTCTTCCTCCTCCGTGAAGAGATTAGCACCATCTTCCTAAGTATATTCTGGTTGTGGAAGTTCATCTTGTTCGAATTCATAAAAACCCACTAATACATTTACAGGTGGCACCTCCTGTGCGAGCCTTCCTTATGGTGGGGGGAGTCTATTTTGGTTTTGATTTCTGGCAGCATTGTTTGGATAGTTAGAAGCATTTGGTTAGGTCCTCCTTGGAATGTCCTTGTAGGAAGGAATAGACAAACTTTGAGACATCTGCTTCTTGAGAGATATAAACTCATTGGCTAGCTTATGCACCATGGATCCGTGGTGCTAGTAGAAGGTGAGGTCAAAGAGGGTTGTCGTCTAGACCTATTTGAATCTTTCCTTAATTTTCCAACAAGGATTAAATCATCCTCCATCTCAGTAGCCAGACTTTGAGTAGCTGGAAGAGCAGTTGGGTCTGCCCTTCAAAGAAGAAAACTCACCTTTGGAAATTGAGTGTTGATAAAGAAACACTTCAAGTTTTCAGCTGTGGGTTCATCAACAGTTGGAATTCTATTTTTTAGCTTATTAAACTTTGCCACAAACTCACACATGGGCTCATGTGGTTCCTTTTTAATTTGAGTAAGCTGAGCCAACAAAGCATGAGCATCCTCTACTAGTTTGAACCTCTCTTCAAATTTGTCTCAAAGAGTAGCCCAACTAGTGATACTTCCTGCTGAGAGGTGATAAAACCAATCAGCAACCACTCATTGGAGTGTTTCTACAAACAACCTCACAGACACATCTTCATGGACAACTCCAATAACATCATATGCAATGTAAAACGTGGCAATGTGCTTGTATGGATGTTGTTTCCCATCACCATAGAACTTGGGAAAGTTCTTTCATGACCCCTGAGTTAGACCATGTGCTGGAGGTGCCAAATTCAATGGCCCAAAAGCATTTCCCCATGGACCCTAAGTAGCCATTCTATCAAGGTTGAAAGGAGGAATAACAAACCTTTGAAGTGGTGCAATAGGCAGGACACTATGAGCATTGGAATCTTTGTTTGGTAAAGGAGACGTTGGGAAACTCCTTGGACATGTAGGGAAAAAATCAAAGTTATGCTTTTGCAACAATTCAAACATAGGATCTATGATTCCTTGAACTCTTCTACCATGAGTGTAACTTTGTTGTGCTAGATTGTAAACTTGACAGAAAAATAGATCAGCAAAAACAACAAAATAATTACATACAATGAGGTACTGGTGTACTTCAACCAAATGCGTGAGGCTCTTGGTTGCGTGTTCAGTAATCCCCAGTATAGTCACCAAAAACTATTGGGTGAATATTTTGTTATCAACTAACTGATAACAAAATGGTTATATCAACCATATTATGATTATATAAATCTCTCCTCTCAGAAAGGGGAGGCTCCCTTCTTATTGCTAACTAAGATCAACTAGTAATTAACTAAGCTTATTTACTCTACAAACTATCCATGGGGTGTTTCCATATCATCTTATTCTCTTATTTCAGAATAGATGTTTACAACTTATAACAACAATCCCATGATTCTTACAACATACAATGAACCACTAACTACTACTTGGAGCAATAATAACCGATATCCAATTAAGTTACACAAAAAAATAACTGAAATGTTACCAGAAAGTGTTAATCACCAAGAAAACCACAAAAGCACAAAGTCTTTTGTTGCCTCTAATACCAATTAGAAATGAAAGATTATGGAATATGATGCAGCCCAAAGTCTTTGTGTCGTATGCTGAGATAAGATCAAACAATCATAGACAATAACTTGTAGCCCAAAGTCTTCAAGTTACTTTCCAATCACAAACATAAACACAATTCCAAAGATGATATCCTAGCTCAAAGTCTACAAAATCATATTCAGAGCACATTCTAAGATATTTGATTCCACACTACAATTTAATCGCATATACAAGAGAATATAATAGAATATAGACTTAAGAAAAATTCTAATACACCACAAAATTGATCCAAGATAAATATTGGATGCCAACTTGCTTTCTTTGCAGCAATTTCTTCTTGTTCAACATCTGGCTGAGCAGATGTTCCCTCTTTTTCTTTCCTCTTGCCTTTATCTCCCTTTTCCTTGAAGATATACCTTGGCTTCTTACTAGTTCTGGGAGTATCTTCCTTTTTTTCGTTCTCAACTCTTCCCTCTTACCAGCAGGTCCTTCAGTCTATTCTTCTTCTGATCCAATTTTGAAGAACTTCAACTTTATTCCTTTCTTCTCCAACTAGACATTGGTGTTTCCAAGAATAGGTTGAAACCTTTCTCTTATTGTGGACATCTCCTTCTGTGACCACTGAATGGGTGGAAGAGGAGTGTCAGCAATCTTGTTTCCTCCATATTTTGTACCAACTATCTCATTTTCTTCTTGCATATCTTCAGGAATTTCTACAAGCCCCAAATTCCTAACTTGTTCTCCAAGGTAAGCCGACTAAAGTCTAGCTTCCTTATATCCTCCTTGTTGTTAGGGAAAAATCTAGGGTGGAGGTTGATTAGGGTTTCCCTCGACTAGAGGACAAAATTGAATTTTAAATTGGGATAAATGGTGAGGTGGAGAATGATTATAAATTAAATAAATTAGGTTCATTTATTTAATTTATTTGAGAAGAGGGATAATGTGATGGGGGTTGATTTATTTGTTTGAATAAATCAAGTGAAGGGAACATGTGAACCTTAATTAAACAATTTAGATTTATTTAATTAAGTGAGTGAAAGGGGATATTTGGAATGTGAATAATTAAATAATTAATTAATTAAAATTAATTATTGAACCATAGAGGAAAATTAGGGAAAATTGGTAGAATATGGAAGAGATTAGGGTTTTTTGATCAAAGGACACTTTTAGGTGTCTACATTTTGCCCCTCTTTGAGATGATGTTTGAGATGATGAGATTTATGTCGAGTAACATCATTTCAAAGAAGCTATGGAAATGGATAGAGGAAAAGGATGATGATGGAAAGATAGGATGCTGATGCCCCCTTGAGAGGATAGGCGGGTTGGACAAATACGAGTAGGCTCTCGAAATGAAAGGGATTAGTTGAAGGAAGAAAAATGGAGGAATGGATAGAAGAAATGAACATGATATGAGAGAGAGATGATGAAGGAATGAAAGATTGGCTAGAAGAATGGAAATGAGATTTTGATTTGATAGATTTTTTAGCTTCTCACTTGCAATTTTTTTCTTCTTATCATCATATAACTTATTGTGTCAAAGGATGAAAATCACCATGGCATGTCAAAGGCCAAGGTGGAAAGTGTAGTCCCTTGTAAAACAGGCACATGATAGATAAGGAATGCCTGACTCAGACTAGTAACTATGATACCTTGTCAGAACATGCGATGAGATAACTATGAGGTGTGCTTGAATCCCTATGCAAGGAAGCAGTTATTCTTTCCAATTCATAGGATGTATTTGATTCACACCCAATGGAATCCTGATCACACACATGGCACAAAGTTGCCCCAGTCATTTGCCAAGACAAACCACAAACAACAATCAAAGAAAAAGGTCTCGCTCTATCCTTGCTTCTCTTCATCACTTAGGGACTGCCTTGAGAAGCATAAGAATGAGACTACAAAACAATCCAATAAAATAAGACAAACTAGACAAACAACCAGTTGGACCTTTTACCAAGTGATATGTGTTTGATTGATTGATTATGATTGGATGGAGGAGCCTGGTTTCAGAATAGGAAGCATGTCGTAAAGACGCCTGGTCTAGTTTTGACAATGCCCCTACCTGTCTAAGGCAAGTGATTGATTGATTGACCCTAGTGTTGTTGGCCACGCGAGCAACACCAGGGTTTGATTGATGATGATGATGGTTATGATTGATACTAGTGTTGTTGGTTATATGAGCAACATTAGGGTTTGTTTGATGATTGATTTTAGAAATGACACATGTCGTATAAGGCGCAGAGTCCTAGTTTCATCGATGCCACATTTCGTATGAGATATGTGATAGTTGATATTGATAGTGACATATGATTATGACAAGGCAATTGATTGGTTTGACTGATTGGATGGCTTATCTTGTTGATGTTTGGGATTGGTTTGAAGTGTGAAAGATTGATTGCATTGTCATATCAAAGTGTCCATCTCATCAAAGGATGACTTATTGTGATGGGTGACTCAACAAACCCTATGGGACTGACCTAGTGCCTCGGGGGTGCATCGATGATGGCCTTGACTACGTGAAAGCTTAGAGGCGTTGTAGTTCAACCATGCAAACTATGGATGATTTGAAGAACTAATTTGACTGATATGATGATGTGATTGATTTGATTGATTTGAAGAAGTGATTTGACTTGAAACAAATTGATGGATTTGATGGATTGATATGATGAGTTGATTGATTGTTTTTATTGCTTGGATTTTTGGTTGATTATTTTATTTTATTTTTATGATTTTTGATGCTATTCAATGTTTTGGATTTTTGGAATATTTGGATGTTTTTGGTTTTTTTGAGAATGTTTGATTTTTTTTGGATTTTGGGAATATTCGATTTGTTTGGATTTTTAAAATGTTTTTGATTTTTTTGTGTTTTTTGAAATGTTTTGGAATGTCAATGGATGACAATTTGTGTAGCCTTTGTGCTAGATACCAATGACAAGGGGAAACCAAGTCTAGGTACAAGAATGGTGGATTAATAAAATGATAGGCAATAGTGGATGGGATGGATGTATGTGTAAGAGGGCAAGGATGTGATCTCCAAGGACTATGTCATATAGGGTCAACATGCCCCATTATTGGTATAATACTTAGGATTTTTCTAGACCAAGCCTATGACAATAAGATGATGGATGGATTGGTTTGAAAGAGATGAGGTATATCAACGGATATCCAAAGAATGTTTCACATTTTGCCCCCATTTCTTTATCAAGATCAAAAGAGGAAGGGAGAATGAATGGACTCAACAAGATAGGTATATCTATGTAATGGATAGGATGATATGGAAATGCTATGGAAATGGTATGATAGGATAGAAATATAGGTTAGATGAGACAACGTGCCCCCAAGTGTAAGTGACATAGAAAGATCAAACTACACATGACACCTATTTGCCAGGTTTTCATCATGGTACTTATCCAAGGTGCCTGTTTATCAGGTTTTCACCATTGGACGAAGGGATTTCTCTTTACTTTTTTTTTTTTTTTTGTTTTTTGACTTTTTGACTAGGATAGGTGGATATGGACATGAGGGGATCAAGAGTCTAGTGCCATGAATGCTGATAGTCCCATTGGAGAAAGATGTCGTCGCATGGATCATGTCATTATGCTCATCAATGTTTGCAAGGTGATTGCATGAAAGTGAAATGGATAAGGTAGATAGTGAATTATGGAGGGAACGGTAGTGGATTATGATGTGGATTATGTAGGACTTATGAATGGATGGATGAAAGGCTTATGCCAAAGCATGGACCATAGGGATAGGATTGGTGAAATGTGTAGGATAATGGATGAGAGATGGGGAGATGGCATCATAGAAAGGAATCATGACCAATGGTTGCAAAAACCATGTTAAACATGAAAGCATTTGATTGGATGGTGGTGTAGGAAGCAACGGGGATGTTTTCTTAGTGGATGGGTGATGTAAGAATTTGGGTACCCACATAGACTTAGTATTTTTATGATTTTTGCTTGACTTGTGGGATGGAGGAATTTGAAACTTTTGAGTGGAATGGATGGAAGAGGAAGGTTGGGATTTTTTAGAGGTGGATGTCTCATTTGACTTGCTTTATTTTTGTTTAGGGACCCATACCATTGTAGTTTTTGACTTCTATTTTGAAGGTATGGGCTTGGGTGGATTTTTAGATGGATTTTGATTGTACTTTTTGAATTGATGTCCTAAGGCATTAGGACCCTTAGGATTTTTAGCTTTATGAGTGTAGGCATCCAAATGTTTGTTTTTTAATCCCATGGGGTGGATGGAATGAGTGGAAGCCTTATGTTTACATGATGTGTGCATTTGTTGGCCATGATTAGGAAATTTAGGGTATTTATGAATGATTGGGATATTAGGTGTTGGAACCAATGGTGGTAAAGTGGATGGGGGGATATGCAGAGTTGGAAGGAGTGGAGGTAAATTGGATGGTGGTAGGTGTATGGTCACATGCTTTTGATATTTGTAGGATGATGGCGGTGGAATGGAAACAAATGTCTTGGGAATATGATAGGGTTTGCGATGGAAAGTGGACTTAGAAGGAATGGATGAAGTACCAACATCTTTAGATTGTTGACCTTGGGGTGTGTAGCCAAGGCCATATGAGTGTGGGGGGACATTGACATAGATTGGCTCCAAAATTCCTTGTTCGTGAAGGCCTAGGACTTTACCTTGGTAATTCATGTTTTGGAGCATGCGGTGGACAATGGGACTAGGTGTAGATTAGACAATAGACATGAGTTCATTATTTGATGGAGAAGGTAATGTGGTGGACAAAGGTTGTTGTTGTCCCAAGGAGGAACACTCATGAATGAAGATGGATAGACCAAGGGGATATGATGGTGGATTTGCAATAGAGTTGGTGGTGGAGGTGGAAGGATCATTAGGAGCTTAATTATCATTGTGTTCACTAAGATTCTTTGAGATGCTTATTCCACTTGAATTATCACAGAAGATTGTGACAGGCTCCTCAAACACAATTCTGATGTCCTTCAACATTTGCTTCATCCATAGAACTTGAGTGCATTATTTGTTGCTGCTATATACTCTACCTCTACTATTGATAGGGATATTGCCTCCTATTTTTGCTCAGCCAAGAAACCAATCTACTTCCCAAGTAGAATGTACCACCACTAGTACTTTTCCTGTCATCCACATCTCCTACCCAATTAGCATCTGTATATGCATGAAGAGTGAAGTCGTTGTATTTTGGATACCACAAGCCATAATCAAGTGTTCCTTTGAGATATTTGAAGATTATTTTGACTGCTACAACATGGGAATCTTTAGGATCAACTTGGAATCTGGTGACAATCCCAACTGCATTCATGATATCAGGTCTAGTCTGAGTCAGATAGAGTAGTCCTCCAATCATTGATCTATACCTTTTTTGATTTGCCTTAGGGGAGTCATCATCTTTACTCAACTTACATCTGGTTGCCATAGGCGTACCTACTAGTTTTGAATCTTCCATTCCAAACTTCTTCAACAATTCTTTCACATAGTTAGACTTAGATATAAAGATACCTTTATCTGACTAAGTGATTTGCAGACCTAAGAAGAAGTTCATTTAACCAAACATGGACATCTCAAATTCACTTTGCATCTAATCAGCAAATGTTTTGCACATACTCTTATTTCCACCAAAAATGATATCATCAACAAATACCTCAACAATCAGAATATTCTCATGATTAATCTTGAAGTAGAGATTACTATCAGCAGTGCCTTTGCTACAACCTAGCTTTAGCAAATACTTATCTAATCTTGCATACCAAGATCTTGGGGCTTGTTTGAGTCTATACAATGCTTTCCTTAATCTACAGAACATGTCTCTCTGATTAGACAATTGAAATCCTTCCAGTTGTTCAATGTAGACTTCTTCTTCTAACTCTCCATTTAGAAATGTTGACTTAACATCCATCTGATAGACTTTGAAATCTTTATAAGTAGAAAATGCAAGAAATAATCTAACTACCTCTATTCTTGCCACCAAAGCAAAAGTTTCTTCAAAATCAATTCCTTCCACTTGAGAATATCCTTTGCATACCAACCTTGCTTTGTTTCTTACAACTTCACCATCTTCATTTAGTTTGTTCCGGAAGACCCATTTAGTTCCAATCACATTTTTGTCATCAGGTCTAGAGACAAGATCCCAAGTGTGATTATTTTCAATTTGCATTAATTCTTCTTCCATTGCATTTACCCAATTTTCATCTTTGTAGGCTTCACTTACTGGTTTTGGTTCAATCTTTGAAATCAGACAAATCTCTTCTTGGTCTTCAACAATTCTTCTCCTAGTTCGAACACCTTTATTTCTATCTCCTATGATTTGATCTTCAAGATGATTCATCCTTACATACCTAGGAGTTTTGGGAATTGCTTGAGCTTCTGTTTCTTGAGCTGGTTCCTCAACTTCTGCACTGTCCTCTTGAATTACTAGATTTTTTGGATCAATCTGGATCTAAATCTAAGTTTGCACTTGCCTTTCTTGACTTAGATTTTCATCTTGATCATCCAAATCATATCCACAAGACCTGGAATGTACTTCTTTACTCTCATCAACTCTAACATTTTCACTTTCAACAATCTTTTTCAATTTTTTGTTAAAGCACCAGTAGGCCTGGCTTTGAGTAGAATAACCCAAAAATATCCCTTCATCACTTCTTGCTTCAAACTTCCCTAGATCCTCATCTCTTTTGATATAGCATTTACTACCAAAAACTCTGAAATACTTCACAGTAGGAGTATGACCAAACCATAGTTCATAAGGGGTCTTACCAGAGTTGCCTTTGATCTGCACCTAGTTAAGAGTGTAGACAACAGTACTCATAGCTTCTCTCTAATAGACTTGTGGAACATTTGCTTCCATCATCATGGTCCTAGTAGCTTCTTGAATGGTCTAGTTCTTTCTTTCCATGACTCCATTCTGCTAAGGAGTCCTAGGAGCAAATAACTATCTTTTTATTCCTTGCTTCTCATAGAATGAGTCAAACTCACCGGAGGAAAACTCACTACATCTGCCGGATATTAGACACTTTATCTTCACACCAATCTCATTCTCCACCATGACCTTGAACACTTTGAATTTGTCAAGAGCTTCTGATTTTTCTTTCAAGAATGTTACCCACATTACCCAGGAGTAATCATCAATTAGCAACATGAAATATATGTCTCCTTGTACTCTTCTAATTTGTCATGCCCTAAATTTTACTCAACCTAAACCAAACACAACTACCAAATTTTTTGACTTTCTAGTCCTACTAAGGTAAATTCAAGTTTTAAAGTTAATCTAGAATTGATTACATCAAGTTTACGATGTCCTCTCACTACTTAAACATTCTTAGTTTGTATTTTTCCCTAAGTGTTTCCTTATTGAGATGTACAAAACGTTTCCTAGGTATCCTGAAGTATAAAATTTAGTCACTCTTCTAACTAATTTCCCATTTTCTATCTACATTTGTTTCCCTAGTATATTTATAAATAGAAAAATGATTGCTTAATAATAACTTGACTATCAAGAGTTTGAAAATGAAGAGCTACATTTAATATAAATAACCTTACACAAATAATCATGCTTGGAACAAAATTTTAAAGTGAACGAAACTATTTCTTAACTTTACTATTAACATCAATGACACAAGAATCATTTTGATTCTATCAAGACTCAGAAGATAGATTAGCTTAGTTTCAAGTTCTAAGCTATAAATGACAATTACTTATTATTTCTTAGTTTTAGATTTAGATGTAACTACTTGCTAGCTTTTAATTCATATACTAAACTTTGATTTCAATGACTTAATGTTCAAACTAAACAGAATTTCCACTTGGTTATACCACTATTTTTTATCAAAGGTTTAAATAAGTTATCTATTACTTTGATGACTTGGTTTTCAATTCCCATCACCTAAGCGATTTCCTCGCTCATTTGAAGTTCAAGAAGATCTCCTATATTTCTCTATGGAATTTAGCCTATCTAATAGATTCATTCATTGAGATAAACTTTTAGATTAATTATAACTCCAACTTATTACTATTAATGTCAAATCATAACTTTATAATTTATTGGCAATTGATTCACCACCACTAGACAAGTTTAATGTTTAATGATAATCTGATTCTAAGTTTGATTAATGACTAAGTCAAGTTAAAATACATGTATATATATTACATCACAATCTTGTGAAGTTTGACAATGGTTTTAAAAAATAAAATTAATTATGCTTTCATTAAATTTTAAGTTGATAGATTTATTACAATTAAGTTTTAACTCCATTTAACTTAATTCTTATTTCCCAAATCTTAATTTGAATATTCTTAAATAGAAACTACCTCATTTTTAACTCAAAACTAATTCTCTTCTTATTGATTTTCTTCATTGAATCATACAATGCAATCAATATGATTACATATTTAAATCATTTTTGTCTCTGTTTAAGATTTTCTAAATCAAGTGTATAAGAATGATTACGAGATAATCTATGAAACATGAGGATCCTTGATAACTAAATAATGCAATGATACAATCTTTTCTTCCAAAGAAACACATAACTTGCTTTTCTTTCACATTCATTTTTGACTTAAAAATTAACAATTGATCCTTTCTTTTTATTTTCCCTCAAATGCATAAATAACAACATAAGTTTTCTACTTTAACACTTTTCAAATGATCTACAAAATTTGGTACATAAAGTACATCATGAAAGAAAGATGTCTTTCTTGAAAACAAAACAACATTTCTTTTCTTTCCAAGAGACTTGAACAACTCCAAAACATCTTCAACCTCCATCCAAGAAACTGAAAAATGAACAAGAGAGAAAAACAACAATATGCCAATGGGCTCTCCACCCATCCATAGGGTTGTATAATAGTCCACCCCCAAGCATGGGGAAACATTTATCCATATGAAGCCACACAACTCATACACAAATACAACAATAATGTTTTACATATACATAAAACACAACACATTTCTATCACATTGGTTTACCTCAACGGAAAACCACTTAGGGGGAGTGGGGGCTCAACCAAACATGGGGAACAAAATATATCATACTCTCCACCCAATCCACACCCTTATACCTCCCAACAATATATATACATTTCTAAAAAATACAAGTGGATACTCATATCCCATAGATACAAGGGTACTCATACCCCAGTAATGGCCATTACCTGAATGGAATACTCATATTCCAAAATGAAAAGCCCCAATGAGAGGGAGCTACTCCCACTCAAACCCCTATACATGGAGGACCAAAGCTCCTCTATACAAGAGGGGGTCAACTCCCCTATAAAACACATAAAGAACATCACACAACACAAATTAAAGCACCTATTCAGAAACCCCAACAAAACCCTTAAAAAAATTGTTCCTGCTTTCAATTTTCAATGAAAGATGACATATGACATGAGGTACAACAAATTAAAATCAGATTTAAGAATGTAAATGACAGCAACAAATCTGAAACAAGATATTAAATGCAAATCCTAAATTTCAATAGTAACTATTTCTTCTAAAAAATGCAAATTTTCCTTTTCTTTTCTGTAAAATCTAGCAATGAAGATATTTTAAATGAAATATATATAATTATTACAAGAAAAATGACCAATCTTATTACAATATATATTTTAAATGCAATATATCTGTTAGGGTTTGGCTTTGAAATTTTCTCTGGACATCTTGAGGCAAAATGACCAATCTTATTACAAGCAAAACATTTGAATGGCAACTTTCCTTCATACTTACCGATCCTCTTGGAATTCTTTTGGCAATAAGAGATTCTAGTTATGTAGACTCAATTTCATCATCTTCAAGATCCTTCCTTGCCTTAGCAAATATGTTTGATCTTGCAGAAGATCTTTCACCTGGATCATATCTTTGTTTTCCGTATACATTGGCCTTAAAAGCAGATTCAGACTTAGGTAGAGAATCATCAAACTCACTTAGTTCAAAAGCTAAAATTTTGCCAACCAGTTGATCTCTTGTAACTTTTGAGACAGTCCTGATTTCTTCTATAGAAATAACATTATGTTTGTATGAATCAGGTAAAGATCTAAGCACTTCTGCCACAATCTATGATTCTTCCAAACTTCCACCAGCACACCTCATACCACACACAAGTTCATTTATCTTTTGCATATAGATTGTGTTATTTTCATCTTCACTCATCCTCAGTTTTTCAAATTTTCCTCTTAGAATTTGTAGCTTGGCACATTTGACATATTCATCGCCTTTATAAAGATTCTCCAACTTCTTCCATATCTCATGAGTAGTTTTTAAACCAAAGACATTTGTCATTTTTGAATCAGTCAGGGCACCCAACAAGGCTTCTTAAGCTCGAAGGTTATTTTCAGCATCTTTGATTTGATCTAGAGTTGAAGGGCCTTTCTCCAGAGGTTTATACTCATCATTTGTTATCACCCAATAAGCATCACCCATGCATTGCAAATGGAGCTCCATGCGACTCTTCCAAACAGAGTAATTTGTTCCATCAAATCTTAGACTATCCTTCTTGTAGGTTGACATTCTGGATCTCCTTGGGCAGTTAAGCTTCTTTTAGAGGAACCAAGCTCTGATACCAATTGTTAGAATTAGTCTGGACAACTGAAAGGGGGGTGAATTAGTTGTCCCACAAATATTAGTCTTTTCTGCTTTAAAACTTCTTTAACAACTTTCAATCATATAAACATTAAAGCATGAGTCAATAACACAAGAGCATAAATAAATTAAGCACACATAATACCAAAATTTTTACATGGAAACCCAATTAAAGGAAAACCACGGTGGGGGTTAACCCACAAGATTCATACCCTGTTAAAAGTACTTAGATGAAAAGATAAGGCACATGCCTTCGGGCTCACTAGCCAAAGCTCACTAGTCAAGAGAGGCTCACTGCCTACAGAATTTATGTTTAATACAGAAAGAATTAACTGATAAATAGCATCTACTTCATGCCTAGTTCAGTTTCATTAAATGCTCACAAAACTTCTGCTCTACCAGAAATACTTCTTCTCTAATTCTTCATCCTAAACATCTCTTGTTCTTCTACTTCTCCTCTACTCTGCTCTGCCTTTGATCCTTTCTTTGGATTTTATTATTTTCGCACAAGGATGATTTTCCACAACTCATCAACAAGTATTTATACGCTTCATCAACCTTGGAATCAATATCAAGGTTAGCACTACAAATATCTAACTTAATGCAAATCACTAAGCTATCAGCCAAACATAACTAGGACTCAAATCTTCCTTGATCAACAAGCCATGCTTCATGGAATTCCTCTTAGATCATCCGCAACACACTTGAATCATCTGGTCAGCCAAGACTCAGAAGAACAACAACACCAAGAAGGAAATCTTCATTAACAAGCTCAAACTTCAATGTGGACCTCCAACATAGCAGTCACACAATCTAGAGACCTCCACATGCACATTGAATTCAACAAAAACATCTGCACTCCTTCAAATCATCAGAATCACTTGCATCTTCCTCCGGAACCTCAAGAACACTATCTGTCATGACTGTCATATTAGAAAGATTGGTTGCGGACCTCCAAACCATGAACCACTTGAATGGATGATACATACTAAATTCCCAAACATGCCTCTAGATCTGCAGATCATTATTTGACATATTTAGAATAATCTGGACCTCTTTCCTGTCACTTTGTCTCTTCTGAACACTGCAAAACTGGTTCAACTCAGATGGCCATAGTTTCTTCAAATCATCATTGGAACCCTTCAAAACTTAACTGGAACTTCTTCAGACAATCGTCTACTTAACCATATGGTCTGCATACATTGATCCTTATTAATTTTCTCAATATCCTCAATAATCCAGTCTTCTATACAATCAGTAAAATAGGATATAGTTGACACTAATAGACACTAATGGCAACAAGGATATGTTGACATCAATGACAACACCGCTTAGGTGCATATTTGCAACAATCTCCCCCTTTGTCATTGATGGCAACATATGATGTGAAAAACTGATTCAACTATCAAGACAAGACCTTCTCCTCCTTTCTCTTATCACTTTTGCAATCACTTTCTTCATTACTCCCCCTTTCATCAGCAACTAGTTTTTCACATGAACTTCTCTCCCCCTTTGACATCAATGGAAAAGGGCACATATTTGCAATCTTTTCTCCCTTTTTTTTCAGGTTGATCTCAAAAATTTTAAACTAACTACTCTCCCTGAGTAGTATCTCCTTAATATCAATCTGGATCACAAGATATGACTATGAATTCCACTGGACTGATGCACCTTAGTGCATCTTAGTTCTAATTAGGAGGGCTAATAACCCCTAACTTCTCTCTGAGATACTCAAAAGTATCCTTGGCAAGAGGTTTAACGAAAATATCTACAATCTGATCCTTTGAAGACACAAACTCTAACTTGACTTCATTCTCATTTACCTTCTCTCTCAACAAATGAAACTTGATGGATATGTGCTTTGTCTTTGAATGCAACACCAGATTCTTTGAGATGCTTATTGCACTTGAATTATCACAGAAGATTGTGATATGCTCCTCAAACACAATTTTGATGTCCTTCAACATTTGCTTCATCCATAGAACTTGAGTGCAATTGTTTGTTGTTGCTATATACTCTACCTCTATTGTTTATAGGGATATTGCCTCCTACTTTTTGCTCAGCCAAGAAACCAATCTACTTCCCAAGAAGAATGCACCACCACTAGTACTTTTCTTGTCATCCACATCTCCTACCCAATCAGCATCTATATATGAATGAAGAGTGAAGTCATATTTGGATACCACAAGCCATAATCAAGTGTTCCTTTGAGATATTTGAAGATTATTTTGACTGCTACAACATGGGATTCTTTAGGATCAACTTAGAATCTGGTGACAATCCCAACTGCATTCATGATATCAGGTCTAGTCTGAGTCAGATAGAGTAGTCCTCCAATCATTGATCTATACCTTTTTTGATTTGCCTTAGGGGAGTCATCATCTTTACTCAACTTACATTTGGTTACCATAGGTATACCTACTAGTTTTGAATCTTCCATTCCAAGCTTCTTCAACAATTCTTTCACATAGTTAGACTTAGATATAAAGATACCTTTATCTGACTGAGTGATTTGCAGACCTAAGAAGAAGTTCATTTCACCAAACATGGACATCTCAAATTCACTTTGCATATGATCAGCAAATGTTTTGCACATACTCTCATTTCCACCAAAAATGATATCATCAACAAATACCTCAACAATTAGAATATTCTCATGATCAATCTTGAAGTAGAGATTACTATCAGCAGTGCCTTTTCTATAACCAAGTTTTAGAAAATACTTATCTAATCTTGCATACCAAGCTCTTGGGGCTTGTTTAAGTCCATACAATGCTTTCCTTAATCTGCAGACTATGTCTCTCTGATCAGACAACTAAAATCCTTTCGTTTGTTCAATGTAGACTTCTTCTTCTAACTCTCCATTTAGAAATGTTGACTTAACATCCATCTGATAGACTTTGAAATCTTTATGAGGAGAAAATGCAAGAAATAATCTGGCTACCTCTATTCTTGCCACCAGAGCAAAAGTTTCTTTAAAATCAATTCCTTCCACTTGAGAATATCCTTTGCATACCAACCTTGCTTTGTTTCTTACAACTTCACCATCTTCATTTAGTTTGTTCTGGAAGACCCATTTAGTTCCAATCACATTTTTATCATCAGGTCTAGAAACAAGATCCCAAATGTGGTTCTTTTCAATTTGCATTAATTCTTCTTCCATTGCCTTTACCTATTTTTCATCTTTGCAGGATTCACTTACTATTTTTGGTTCAATCTTTGAAATCAGACCAATCTCTTCTTGGTCTTCAACAATTCTTCTCCTAGTTTGAACACCTTTATTTCTATCTCCTATGATTTGATCTTCAGGATGATTCATCCTTACATACCTAGGAGTTTTGGGAATTGCTTGAGCTTCTATTTCTTGAGCTTGTTCCTCAACTTCTACACTGTCTTCTTGAATTACTGGATTTTCCAGATCAAGCAAGATCTGAATCTGATTTTGTACTTGCATTTCTTGACTTGGATTTTTAACTTGATCATCTAAATCATTTCTACAAGACCTGGAATGTCCTTCTTTACTCTCATCAACTCTAACATTTGCACTTTCAACAATCTTTTTCAATCTTTTGTTAAAGCACTAGTAGGGCTTTCTTTGAGTAGAATAACCCAGAAATATCCATTCATCACTTCTTGCTCCAAACTTCCCTAGATCCTCATCTCTTTTGATATAGCACTTACTACCAAAAAATCTGATCTACTTCACTGTAGGAGCATGACCAAACCATAGTTCATAAGGGATCTTACCAGAGTTGCCTTTGATCTACACCCAGTTAAGAGTGTAGACAACAGTACTCATAGCTTCTCTCCAATAGACTTGTGGAACATTTGCTTCCATCATCATGGTCCTAGAAGCTTCTTGAATGGTCCAGTTCTTTCTTTCCATGACTCCATTCTACTGAGGAGTCCTAGGAGCAGATAACTATCTTTTTATTCCTTACTTCTCACATAATGAGTCAAACTCACTGGAGGTAAACTCTCCACCTCTTTCAGATCTCAGACACTTTATCTTCACACCAATCTAATTCTCCACCATGACCTTGAACACTTTGAATTTGTCAAGATCTTCTAATTTTTCTTTCAGCAATCCAAGAGTAATCATCAATCAGCAACATGAAATATCTGTCTCCTTGTACACTTCTAATTCTAGTGGGACCACCAAGATCAATATGCACAAGTTCCAACAATCCACTTGATGATTGCTCTTTACTTTTGAATGAAATTCTATTCTATTTACCCAATTAACATTCTATGCACATGCTATCAGTAGGTTTCACAAGTCTTGGAAGATCTCTTACATCCTGAGTGGAACTTATCTTGACAATGTTATCAAAATTTACATGACACATTCTCCTATGCCAGAGCCAACTCTTATCCACATGAGCAATCAAGCAACTTTTACTTGAACTACTTCAATGAAAGACATTACCTCTAGTCTGAGTACCAGATACAATTTCAGTTCCAGAGCTTTCCAAGATTCTGCATTTTCCATCCTTGAATCTGAGGTCATAACCCTTATCAACCAAATGTCCAACACTGAGAAGATTATGCTTCAATCCTTCCACATAGAGAACATCATTAGTGTTATTCTTACTATCAAAAGAGATGGATCCTCTGCCATGAATTCTACCATCTGAGTTGTCTCCAAATTTCACAATTCCACCTTCATATTTTTCAAAGTTTATAAACTTACTTTTATCACCAGTCATATGATGAGAATATCCACTATCAATCACCCATTCATCCTTTTCAATAACCTAAGAAGCCAAGGCACTTTCCACATTTGCACAGCTAGTAGATTCACTAGACACTAGATCTTCTTCTTTGATAGCAATGAATACCCAATCATCTTCAGTGGCACCTCCATGATCAGATTCATCATTTGTGACTTGTTCTTCTCTAGCTTTGTGGACATAGTAACAATTCTTCTGACCTTTATATCTGTTAGTTGAAAATTTCTCCGGACATCTTGAGGCAAAATGACCAATCTTATTACAAGCAAAACATTTTAATGGTGACTTTCCTTCATACTTACCGGATCCTCTTGGCATTCTTTTGGAAATAAGAGATTCCAGTTCTGTAGACTCAATTTCATCATCTTCAAGATCCTTCCTTGCCTTACCAAATCTATTTGATCTTGCAGAAGAGCTTTCACCCAGATCATATTTTTATTTTCCATATACACTAGCCTTAAAAGCTTATTCAAACTTAGGTAGAGAATCACCAAACTCAGTTGAAAAGCTGAAATTTTGCCAACCAGCTGATCTCTTGTAACTTTTGAGATAGTCCTAATTTCTTCTATAGCAACAACTTTATGTTTGTATGAATCAGGTAAAGATCTGAGCACTTTTTCCACAATCTCTGATTCTTCCAAAGTTCCACCAGCACACCGATACCACACACAAGTTCATTTATCTTTTGCATATAGATTGTGATGTTTTCATCTTCGCTCATCCTTAGATTTTAAAATTTTCCTCCTAGACTTTGTAGCTTGGCACATTTGACATATTCATCGCCTTCATAAAGATTCTCCAACTTCTTCCAAATCTCATGAACAATATGTAGACCAAAGACATTTGTCATTTCTGAATCAGTCAGGGCACTCAACAAGGCTTCTTTAGCTCAAAGGTTATTTTCAGCATCTTTGATTTAATCTGGAGTTGAAGGGCCTTTCTCCAAAGGTTTATACTCATTATTTGTTATCACCCAATAAGCATCACCCATGCATTGCAAATAGTACTCCATGCAACTCTTCCAAATAGAGTAATTTGTTCCATCAAATCTTAGACTATCCTTCTTGTAGGTCGACATTCTGGATCTCCTCAAGTGGTTAAGCTTCTTTTAGAGGAACCAAGCTCTGATACCTCTGATACCAATTGTTGGAATTAGTCTGGACAACTGAGAGGGGAGGGTGAATCAATTGTCCCACAAATATTAATCTTTTCTGCTTTTAAACTTCTTTAACAAATTTTAATCAGATAAATATTAAAGCATGAATCAATAACACAAGAGTAGAAATAAATTCACCATAATTTTTAAATGGAAACCTGGTTAAGGGAAAACCATAGTGGGGGTTAACCCATAAGATTCATACCCTGTTAAAAGTACTTAGATGAAAAGAGAAGGCACATACCTTCAGGCTCACTACCCAGAGCTCCCTACTCAAGAGAGGCTCACTTCCAACAAAATTTGTGTTTAATATAGAAAGAATTAACCGATAAATAGCATCTACTTCATGCCTGGTTCAATTTCATTGAATGCTCACAAAACTTTTGCTTTGCCCCAAATACTTCTTCTCTAATTCTTCATCCTAAACATCTCTTGTTCTTCTAATTCTCCTCTGCTCTGCTCTGCCTTTGATCCTTTCTTTGGATTTTATTATTTTTGCACAAGGATGATTTTCCACAACTCATCAACAAGTATTTATACACTTCATCAACCTTGGAATAAACATCAAGGTCAGCACAACAAACATCTGACTTAATGTGAATCACTAAGTTATCAGCCAAACATAACTGGGACTCAAATCTTCCTTGGTCAGCACCTCACGCTTCATAGAATTCTTCTTAGATCATCCGCAATATGCTTGAATCATCCGGTCGGCCAAGACTGGGAAGAACAACAACACCAAGAAGGAAATCTTCATTAACAATCTCAAAATTCAATGTGGACCTTCAAGATAGCAGTCACATGATCCAGAGACCTCCACAAGTAGATTGAATTCAATATAAACATCCGCACTCCTCCAAATCATCAGAATTACTTGCATCTTCCTCCAGAACCCCAAGAACACTATGTGCCATGACTATCATATTAGAAACATTTCTTACGGACCTCCAAACCACGAACCACTTGAATGGATGATACACACTGACTTCCAAAACATGCCTCTAGATCCACAGATCATTATTTGACATATCCAGAACAATTTGGACCTCTTTCATGTCACTCTGTCTCTTCTGAACACTACAAAATTGGTTCAACTCAGATGGCCATAGCTTCTTCAAATCCTCATGCAAACCCTTCATAACTTAACTAGAGCTTCTTCAGACAATCAACTACTTAGCCATATGGTCTGCATACATTGATCCTTATTAATTTTCTCAATATCCTCAATAATCCAGTCTTCTATACAGGCAGCAAAATAGGATACAGTTGACACCAATGGCAACAAGGATATGTTGACATCAATGACAACACTACTTAGGCACATATTTGCAACAATCTCCCCCTTTGTCATATTGATGACAACATATGATGTGAAAAAATGATTCAACCATCAAAACAAGACCTTCTCCCCCTTTCTCTTATCACTTCTGCAATCACTTTCTTCACTACTCCCAGTTTCATCAGCAATTAGTTTTTCACATGAACTTCTCTCCCCTTTTGACATCAATGGCAAAGGGCACATATTTGCAATCTTTTCTCCCTTTTTGTTTTAGGCTGATCTCAAAATTTTCAAACTGACTACTCTCCCTAAGTAGTATCTCCTTAACATTAATCCAGATCACAATATATGATTGTGAATTCCACTGAATTGATGCACCTTAGTGCATCTTAGTTCTGATCAGGAGGGGAAATAACCCATAACTTCTCTCTAAGATACTCAAAAGTATCCTTGGAAAGAGGCTTAGTGAAAATATCTGCAATCTAATCCTTTGAAGACACAAACTCCAACTTGAATTCATTCTCATTTACCTTCTCTCTCAAGAAATGAAACTTCATGGATATGTGCTTTGTCTTTGAATACAACATTGGATTCTTTGAGATGCTTATTGCACTTGAATTATCATAGAAGATTGTGACAGGCTCCTCAAACACAATTCTGATGTACTTCAACATTTGCTTCATTCACAGAACTTGAGTGTAATTGTTTGTTGCTACTATATACTCTGCCTCTGTTGTTGATAGGGATATTGCCTCTTACTTTTTGGTCAGCCAAGAAACCAATCTACTTCCCAAGAAGAATGTACCACCACTAGTACTTTTCCTGTCATCCACATCTCCTACCCAATCAACATCTGTATATGCATGAAGAGTGAATTCATTGTCTTTTGGATACCACAAGCCATAATCAAGTATTCCTTTGAGATATTTGAAGATTCTTTTGACTTCTACAACATGGGATTCTTTAGGGTCAGCTTGGAATATAGCGACAAGCCCAACTGCATTCATGATATCAGGTCTGGTCTGAGTCAGATAGAGCAGTCCTCCAATCATTGATCTATACCTTTTCTGATTTGCCTTAGGGGAGTCATCATCTTTACTCAACTTACATCCAGTTACCATAGGTGTACCTACTAGATTTGAATCTTTCATTCCAAACTTCTTCAACAATTCTTTCACATACTTAGACTGAGATATAAAGATACTTTTATTTGAGTGAGTGATTTGCAAACCTAAGAAGATTTTCATTTCACCAAACATGGACATCTCAAATTCACTTTGCATCTAACTAGCAAATATTTAGTACATACTCTCATTTCCACCAAAAATGATATCATCAACAAATACCTCAACAATCAGAATATTCTCATGATCAATCTTGAAGTAGAGATTACTATCAGCAGTGCCTTTGCTATAACTTAGCTTTAGCTAATACTTATCGAATCTTGTATACCAGGCTCTTCGGGCTTGTTTGAGTCCATACAATGCTTTCCTTAATCTGTAGACCATGTCTCTCTGATCAGACAACTGAAATCCTTCCGGTTGTTCAATGTAGACTTCTTCTAACTCTCCATTTAGAAATGCTGACTTAAGATCCATCTGATAGACTTTGAAATATTTATAAGCAGTGAATACAAGAAATAATCTGACTGCCTCTATTCTTGCCACCGAAGCAAAAGCTTCTTCAAAATCAATTCCTTCTACTTGAGAATATCCTTTGCATACCAACCTTGCTTTACTTCTTACAACTTCACCATCTTCATTTAGTTTATTCCGGAAGACCCATTTAGTTCCAATGATATTTTTGTCATCAGGTCTGGAAACAAGATCTCAAGTGTGATTCTTTTCAATTTGCATTAATTCTTCTTCCATTGCCTTTACTCAGTTTTCATCTTTGCAGTCTTCACTTACTATTTTTGGTTCAATCTTTGAAATCAAACAAATCTCTTCTTGGTCTTCAGCAATTCTTCTCCTAGTTCAAACACCTTTATTTCTATCTCCTATGATTTGATCTTCGGGATGATTCATCCTTACATACCTAGGAGTTTTGGGAATTGCTTGAGCTTCTGTTTCTTGAGCTTGTTCCTCAACTTTTGTATTGTCCTCTTGACTACTAGATTTTCTGGATCAATCTGGATCTAAATATGAATTTGCACTTGCCTTTCTTGACTTGGATTTTCATCTTGATCATCTGAATCATATCCACAAGGCCTGGAATGCCCTTCTTTACTCTCATCATCTCTAACATTTACACTTTCAACAATCTTTTTCAATCTTTTGTTAAAGCACCAGTAGGCCTTGCTTTGAGTAGAATAACCTAGAAATATCCATTCATCACTTCTTTCTTCAAACTTCCCTAGATTCTCATCTCTTTTGATATAGAACTTACTACCAAAAAATCTGAAATACTTCACAGTAGGAGCATGACCAAACCATAGTTCATAAGGGATCTTACCAAAATTGCCTTTGATCTGCACCTGGCTAAGAGTGTAGACAACAGTACTCACAACTTCTCTCCAATAGACTTGTGGAACATTTGCTTCCATCATCATGGTCCTAGAAGCTTCTTGAATGTTCTGGTTCTTTCTTTCCATGACTCCATTCTGCTGAGGAGTCCTAGGAACAAATAACTATCTTTTTATTCCTTGCTTCTCACATAATGAGTCAAACTCACTGGAGGGAAACTTTCCACCTTTGTCGGATCTTAGACACTTTATCTTCATACCAATCTCATTCTCCACCATGACTTTGAACACTTTGAATTTGTCAAGAGCTTCTAATTTTTCTTTCAACAAGGTTATCCACATTATCCGGGAGTAATCATCAATCATCAACATGAAATATATGTCTCCTTGTACACTTCTAATTCTAGTAGGACCACAAAGATTAGTATGCACAAGTTCCAACAATCCACTTGACGACTATTCTTTACTTTTGAATGAAATTTTGTTCTGTTTACCCAATTGACATTCTCTGCACATGCTCCTAGTAGGTTTCACAAGTCTTGGAAGATCTCTTACAGCCTGAGTGGAACTTATCTTGACAATGTTATCAGAATTTACATGACACATTCTCCTATGCCAGAGCCAACTCTGATCCACTTGAGCAATCAAGCAACTTTTACGTAAACTAGTTAAATAAAAGAGGTTACCTCTAGTCTAAGTACTGGATGTAATTTTAGTTCCAAAGCTTTCCAAGATTCTACATTTTCCATCCTTGAATCTGAGGTCATAACCCTTATCAACCAACTGTCCAACACTGAGAAGATTATGCTTCAGTCCTTCCACATAGAGAACATCATTAGTGTTATCCTTACCATCAAAAGAGATGGATCCTTTGCCATGGATTCTACCAGCTGAGTTGTCTCCAAATTTCACAATTCCACCTTGATATTTTTCAAATCTTATAAACTTACTTTTATCACCAGTCATATGATGAGAACATCCACTATCAATCACCCATTCATCCTTTTCAATAACTTGAGCAGCCAAGGCACTTTCCACATTTGCATAGCTAGTAGATTCAGTAGACACTAGATCTTCTTCTTTGATAGCAATGAATACCCAATCATCTTCAGTGGCACCTCCATGATCAGATTCATCATCTGTGACTCCTTCTTCTCCAGCTTTGTGGACATAGTAACAATTCTTCTGACCTTTATATCTGTTAGGTTTTGGCTTTGATAATTTCTCCATACATCTTGAAGCAAAATGACCAATCTTATTACAAGCAAAACATTTGAATGGCAACTTTCCTTCATACTTACTAGATCCTCTTGGCATTGTTTTGGCAATAAGAGCTTCCAGTTCTGTAGACTCAATTTCATCATCTTCAAGATCCTTCCTTGCCTTAGCAAATCTATTTGATCTTGCAGAAGAGCTTTCACCCTAATCATATCTTTGTTTTCCATATACACTGGCCTTAAAAGCAGATTCAGACTTAGGTAGAGAGTCACCAAACTTAGTTGAAAAGCTAAAATTTTGTCAACTAGCTAATCTCTTGTAACTTTTGAGACAGTCCTAATTTCTTCTATAGCAGCAACTTTATGTTTGTACTAATCAGGTAAAGATCTGAACACTTTTGCCACAATCTCTAATTCTTCTAAATTTCCACCATCACACCTGATACCACACACAAGTTCATTTATCTTTTACATATAGATTGTGATGTTTTCATCTTCACTCATCCTCAAATTTTCAAATTTTCCTCTTAGACTTTGTAGCTTGGCACATTTGACATATTCATCACCTTCATAAAGATTCTCCAACTTCTTCCAGATCTCATGAACAAATTTTAGACCAAAGACATTTGTCATTCTGGAATCAATCAGGGCACTCAACAAGGCTTCTTTAGCTCAAAGGTTATTTTCAACATCTTTGATTTGATCTGGAGTTGAAGGGCCTTTCTCCAAAGGTTTATACTCATCATTTGTTATCACCCAATAAGCATCACCCATGCATTGCAAATAGCACTCCATGCGACTCTTCCAAACAGAGTAATTTGTTCCATCAAATCTCAAACTATCCTTCTTGTAGGTCGACATTCCAGATCTCCTCGGGTGGTTCTTTTAGAGGAACCAAGCTCTGATACCAATTGTTGTAATTAGTCCAGACAACTGAGAGGGGGGGTGAATCAGTTGTCCCACTAATATTAATCTTTTTTGCTTTTAAACTTCTTTAACAACTTTCAATCAGATAAACATTAAAGCATGAATCAATAACACAAGAGAAGAAATAAATTGAGCACACATAATACCAAAATTTTTATGTGGAAACCTGGTTAAGGGAAAACCATGGTGGGGGTTAACCTACAAGATTCATACCCTGTTAAAAGTACTTAGATGAAAAGAGAAGGCACTTGCCTTTGGGCTCACTATCTAGAGCTCATTGCTCAAGAGAGGTTCACTACCTACATAATTTATGTTTAATATAGAAATAATTAACTAATAAATAGCATCTACTTCATGCATGGTTTAGTTTCATTAAATACTGACAAAACTTCTACTCTGCCCCAAATATTTCTTCTCTAATTCTTCATCCTAAACATCTCTTGTTCTTCTGCTTCTCTACTCTGCTCTGCCTTTGATCCTTTCTTTAGATTTTATTATTTTTGCACAAGGATGATTTTCCACAACTCATCAACAAGTATTTATACGCTTCATCAACCTTGGAATGAACATCAAGGTCAGAACTATAAACATCTGACTTAATGTGAATCACTAAGCTATTGGCCAAACATAATTGGGACTCAAATTTTCCTTGATCAACATGCTACACTTCATAGAATTGCTCTTAGATCATCTGCAACACGCTTGAATCATCCAGTCGGCCAAGACTGGGAAGAACAACAACACCAAGAAGGAAATCTTCATTGACAAGCTCAAACTTCAATGCAGACCTCCGAAATAGTAGTCACATGATCCAGAGACCTCCACAAGCACATTGAATTCAACAAAAACATCTGCACTCCTCCAAATCATTAGAATTGCTTGCATCTTCATCTGAAACCTCAAGAACACTATCTGCCATGACTGTCATATTTCAAAGATTGCTTGTGCACCTCCAAACAAGGAACCACTTGAATGGATGATACACACTGATTTCCCAAACATGCCTCTAGACCTATAGATCATTATTTGACATATCTTGAACAATCTGAACCTCTTTCCTGTCACTCTATCTCTTCTGAACACTGCAAAACTGGTTCAACTCAGATGGCCATAGCTTCTTCAAATTGTCATGCGAACCCGTCAAAACTTAATTGGAGCTTCTTCAGACAATCCTCTACTTAGCCATATGGTCCTTATACATTGATCCTTATTAATTTTCTCAATATCCTCAACAATCCAGTCTTCTATACAGGTAGAAAAATAGGATACAGTTGACACCAATGGCAACAAGGATATGTTGACATCAATGACAACACCGCTTAGGCACATATTTGTAACACTTATAGGGTGCATGACCTAGATTGGTGTTTCCCTTGTCAAAGGTGGAATTAGAGCATGAAGGCATTTGAACTTGTTGCAAAGAACTTAAGTTCACATGTGCTTGTTGTGGCATGAGTTGATAGGTTGATGTAACATTGACCTGAGAAGAAGTAGGTGGATTGGTTGATGTGGCATTGATTTGATATGTGGATGAATTGGTTGATGTGGCATTGACTTGGCGTATGGATGAATTAGATTGGTATGAGGTGGAAGGGGATGGTACACAAGGTTGAGGTGGCATTGGTTGATAATGAATGGATAGAGGATGATGTGTTTGTTGGATTTGACAAGTGGCCATGAATTGTTGGGCTTGAACTAGGAGATGTTAGATTTGGGGTGATTTGATTTGTTGGAAATTTTGGAAGAGGGCTTGACGTCACTGTATGGTTGGTTGATCTAGAGGTTGGGAAATTTGGTGAAGTGTTTGAAGGAGGTTTTGGAGTTGGGATGCAAGGACTTTGTTCTCGAATGTCAGCATGGTGTCACATATGTGTCTAAGTCTTTTCATTTCATCTTGTCCCTCAAGGTATGCAACATAGTTCATGTCATTATTGGAAGTGGTAGGAGGGGCCCCTTGAAGTATGATCTTTGGCTTTGGTTTTATTTCATTATTTGAATTAGGGAGAGGCCCTCCTTGAATTATGATCTTGGGCCTTGATTTTGTCTCATTGTTTGAATTAGAGGGATGGTCCCCTTGGACTATGATCTTGGGCTTAAGATTATGATTGAACTTTTTTATGACTAGGACCATTTTGACAAGTGTTTTTTGGGACTAGGTTGATGTAGAATGATTTGGAATGAAGTGATTGGATGATTAGGAATGAGGATGATATGATTAGGAATGATTAGTATTGGATTAATATGTGATTAGGAATGATTAGGGTACGATTAGGAGAGAATTGATTGGAAATGATGATTAAGATAATGATTAGGAGTAATGTCTTTTGGATATGATGATTAGGAATGATGTGTAATGAAAAGATTGGGTGACTTGGATTGATTAGGATGATGTGATTAGATGAAAGAGGTGATTAGGGTTTGATAAGGATGAAGGTGGTTTCGAATGATTAGGTTTTGAATTATGATGAATTGGATATGATTAGGATATGAAGTGACTAAGAAGGGTGATTAGGATGAAAGTGATTGGATTTGAATGTGATGGAAGAATGACTTGTCTTTATGTGTTTGGTGTTTAGAGCTTGATTTGGCAATGTTCAAATGAATGATCACACATGTACAAACATGAATCACTCACGCAAGACACATAAGCAAGTTTGAATTTGAATTGGAAGAATGTGATGATGATTAAACAAGCACACATGGAAGACACATCAACAAGCCCTATGACTAGTCAAGTGGGGTATGGCCAATTAGGTCACATAAGGTTGACTAGGGAAATGGATTGAAAGCAAAATTCTGCCACATAGCTAGGAGAAAGGGGTAACCCACCCTTCACCTTCACTCCCCAAAGGTATAAATTTCTTTGGGGCTTAGCCAAGAGTGACAAGATTTTAACTCCCAATGAGGGTGTCTTTCGATTCAGCCTCAGTTGAGGTCATCCCTTAGAGTGGTGTGTCTCCAAGCAGGCCTCCTAAGATATGGTATAGAAAAGTGAACCAAGTGAGCTATCACTTGATTCACACTCGCACTTATAATTACCTTTAAGAAATTGAAATGTGTGGTGTGAATATGAATGGATGAGAGGTGTTTTAGATTCTTAAGATCGTACGAAGTGCATGAGAAGAGCATACACACCTCTAATCACAATCAAATTCACCAAACAATTCAAGCACTGGTTCTTTTTATGCCCAAGTCAAAATGTGAAGGAAGACACTTATTCATTTTATGCCCAATTTTTTATGTGTGAATGCAAGCAATGTTCGTTTTAGGAGCCCAAATTGAAATGTGAGACAAACAATGAATATGAAAAATAAAAGATTAGAAGGAGTGCACCTAATTATTTTGCTTCCAATCTATTGTGTGTGTTGATCATGATGTTGTTCTAGCCCCGTATGATCACCTGCAAGCCACATAGTCGAAAAAGAAACAAGTAAACTAGCACATGGAAGCATTATGTGAAAATAAGCAATCTAATAAAAAGCTATTGTAGATGAATAGTGATAGAAAAATGAATAGCATCAGTAGATTCTAGACAAAATTCTATGCACTTTTTTAAAAAATCATGAAAAAAGGATGAAAATTGCAAAAGTTATGCTTGTTTGAAGTTTGAAATCAACTTTCACTTTGACTGCGAAAAAAGGCATCAAAATGGTATAGTCACCTAATGAAACCTACACTATTGTGAATTTCTCAGAGTTATCTTTCCAACAAGTATTCATTTGTTCAATTTCACCTCCGTATGACCAAGTTATAGGAAAAAGAAAAAAAAGGCCCTATTAGGGCATGTAGGAGACACAAGTGCACAGTCCTAGCAATTAATGTAAACGGTTAGCGGTTTGGGTTCAAGCAATCACATGTCACTACCTATTCTAGCAGTTAAGGTTTTGTGTTAATGGCTTGAGTAGGGCCCTTTATCCCCAATAGGACCAAGGGCCAGCCGAATGAAATATATATGTATAACACAAAGAAATAAAGCTCGAGGCTAAAAAAACCCAGGGAACAGTTATGAGGGCGTCTGATTTTTAAAGCTCCTAAGAGCCCAAGGGCTAGCTGCCAAGGGTGATAGAGCTTCACAATGGAGATGACCAAGCTTCAAAATGGAGGCGACCAGGTGATTAGAGTGGTGACTAAGGGTTGGTTGCAGCGGACAGAGGAGGCGACAAGATTCGGTGGAAGTGACAACATTTACCAGTGGCAGAAGAGCCTTAAGGAGCGGTGCTTGGGTGATTAGGGTTTAGATAAGGTGGAAGGAAGGAATTAGGGGTGGCAGAAGGGAGGTTGGCAAGAGATCTGTGACAAAAGGTTTAGCAGTGGAGGCAATAGAGTAATGGGAAGGTGGAGAGTTTTTATTTGGCAGTGACAATGAACAGAGGCCGAGTAGAGGGGTGTCGATCAGGCGGCGGTCGGCGAAGGGGTGGTGACACAAAAGGTTGGAAGCTGTGACCAAGGAAGAAAAAACTAGAGGAAATGTAAACATAAGGCAATGGGAGTGATAATGGTGGCAATCTAGCAGAGAAACAGCAGACCAAAGATGTTAGAAATTAATGTTTCAGGCAGCGTTTAAACCGGCATCACCTGCAAAGCTAATACAAGACTTGCGACCAAAAAGAATCATTAGCCACAAAAAAAAATTGAAGGAGCAACCACATATTTTGACCCAAGGCCTCTACGTAGGGTCGTATGGGACCGTACAGATCCATACGATACAGCAGGGGCTGAACTAAAAAAAAATCAAATTTTTTCCAGTAACAAAAATAAACAAATTTTATAAGGTTTCTAGAGTTTTTACGCCTTCCAGACTCAACAGCAAGGTATGTTTGAGCTCTGGAGGTCACCTGCAAAAGTCGATCACAAGAACTCAACCAAAAATGTTAGATTTTTGTAGGTTCACGTCAGGTTCACCATTTATCGTTAGGGCAAAATCTAGGGTGGAGGTTGATTAGGATTTCCCTCCACTAGAGGACAAAATTGAATTTTAAATTGGGATAAATGGTGAGGTGGAGAATGATTATAAATTAAATAAATTAGGTTCATTTATTTAATTTATTTGAGAAGAGGGATAATGTGATGGGGTTGATTTATTTGTTTGAATAAATCAAGTGAAGGGGACATGTGAACCTTAATTAAAAAATTAAGATTTATTTAATTGAGTGAAAGGGGATATTTGGAATGTGAATGATTAAATAATTAATTAATTAAAATTAATTATTGAACCATAGAGGAAAATTAGGTAAAATTGGTAGAATATGGAAAAGATTAGGGTTTTGTGATCCAAGGAAACTTTTAGGTGTCTACACTCATCATTCCTGCTTCTGCCCATATGTCCTCGACCTTATGAACATGAGTAAAATTACCTTTCAATTTATCTTTCATTCCTCGGTAATCAAAATCAAGTCTTTTTTTTACCTTTTCATTGTCTCCCATTGCATTTCTGTCTCCATTACCTTTGCCTTTGGAGTCATGGCAATGGAATACCTACCAACTTGAACTTGAAATTTGAATCTACCTCTATGAGCTCATGCTTGCTTGTTATGCACAACCATGATTTGTCTGCACAACCCCATCAAAATCAACTTATCACCTGGATACCTTGGTAGCATATATGGCTGCCCACTGAAGCAACCAACTCTGATATAGGTGAAAGTGGGAAATTGTAAAAATATACATCCAAACCTTTTGACTTGTTCCCAAGCCTCATCGAAGACTATTTTTTTCTCAAGTCCCTTTTCAAACATACAAATATTATTATAGAAAAATGTATCATTTACCCTCTTGGAGTGTTTGATGCTTTCCTTTAGTGTTAGTTGGGGGTTGTATTCATACACAAGAATATTTCTCCCATCACCTTCTTAAGTGAGACTAGGAAAATGCTTCATGGCAGCTGCAACATACACCGAATATGAAGTCATATAGAACTTCAGTGATGTAGACACCTTGGACAGTTGTTCACAGATTGAGTCACTGATTTGTTGTCCCCACCATATCTTTTAATTACCTTTCTTGATGACATGAATATACCGATACATCCACTCTTGAAAAGTGTTGGATGTTGGAAGGCCTTTAACTCTACTTAGGAGGGTTATGAGATCACTTGCCTCCTCAATGAACTCACTCCGATAAATGGTCTTAGACCATCTTGCAATTGTAGGCCTAGCAATCTTAAGCCACCGGGTGTTGATGATTTTATTGCACTTCTCTAAATGTGTATCATAGTGATCTTGTGCCTTTTCTAGTGTAAGATCAGCATAGTCATCAATATCTAGATACAAAAAAACTTTTTCAAAAAATTCTTCATTCAACTTTATTATAATTTTCCCCTCTGCATCTAATATGCTTCTACTCTCCTTATCAAATTTCACTGCCATTGCTAATACAAACTCTAGATTCTAAGTAGATACTGGGAAGGTGGAAACCAAATCAATGTCACTATTGAGGATACATTGCATGTGTGTGGGAATGAATTGCTTCTTTACCCTCTCTAGAAATTTTGACATGTCAACATACCTAATTTCTACATCCTTGATATCATCTATGTTGGACTCCACAGAGGTCACTAGGAAGACACCTTGATACTTGTACTTCATATTCTTCTTCTTTGGAGAAGGTTCAGACATTTGGTAGCAAACTACAAGAAATATTTTCAAAGTTGGAAAAATTTCCAAAATTCAACTTTGTGCAGTTGTGGAAAAATTCTGCACTTCTACACTTCATACAGTGTTTGGTGTAAAGTGGGAAAAATTCTCCACTTTTACACTTGGTAGTTCCTTTGGATGTAGTTTGGAGAAAAATCTCTGAACTACAGTTCTTGTAGACCAAAATATTGAGGAGGTACACTTTGGAGAAAATTCTTTGAAGTACACTAAGGGGTAAAACATTGTGGTGCACTTAAGAGAATTTTCTCTGAAGTACAACAAAATGTAGTGCTAGGTGACACTTAGCATTTTTGTGGGTAAGGCAAGTGAGTGTTGTGTGAAGTTTTTTCTTTGCACAACACTTTGAAATGATAGTTTTATGCAGAGAAAAAACTCCACACAACACTCACAAAGTGTAGTGTTGAAAGTTGTCACTCGGGTGTTGTGCGGGTTTTATTCTCTGCACAACACCTTTATAAAAAAGGGTGTTGTGGAGAATAAAACCTACACAACACCTTAGTCTTAATGGTTTGTTGCCATGGTGTAATGAATCAGTGTTGTGCGGGTTATATTCTCTACACAACACCTAACATGGGGTGTTGTGTGGAGAATAAATCTTGCACAACACCATGGAAAGGATAGTGTAAAAAATAATGTTGTTTAGAGTTTTATCTCCAAACAAAATTTGATCTTAAGATCATGTTGTTTAGAGATAAAACTCTGAACAACATTGTTTGAGTGGTAAAGCTGACAACAGAGAATGACAAGGAATAAAAACTAGGGTTCTACAATTTAGATGACCACTACAAAAACAAACAAAACAAAATATCAATGTAAGAAACAGAAATAAAGGGAGAACTAAAAACAAAACCTAAGGAAATTCATACTTGAGATTTGGAGTTTAGAAACACAACTCATGATTTTAAACTAAAACTTAAAAGAGAGAAACATAGAGACAAAAAGGAAAATAGAGGCAACATACCTGTGAAATGTGAGCTAGAGATTTGATGGTGGATTTCACGAAGCAAAAGGTCAATCACTCAAGGCACAGGGGGTAACTGGTGTAGTGACAAAGAAGGCAAAAAAGCCAAGAAAAATGAAAGTAAAAACAAAAAAGAACAGCGGTAAAATGATATAAGAACCCCCGCCATTAATGGAATTAATGCCAGGCATTCAAGATAAGGAGTGTATTTGCAAAAAATTTCTCCACAACTACATAACAGGTGTAGTTGTGGAGAAATTCTCCACAACTGCACTCAAATAACACAAAAGTGCATAAGTGTAGAATTTCTGCACTTTTGCACCTTGAGGAAAAAGACTAAGTCTTTAAAAAGCAAACACATGTAAAATTTCAAAATACAAACAATGACCCAAATCGAAAAGATTTCTTGAGGGTTCAAACCATGCTCGAGTCAACATAAAATTGTCTTGATTTGCATGCTTAAAGGATGTGGGCTATGAAATAGACAAGTTTTATAGGGGTTATCCCATGAAATGAGAAAGCAAAATTTGAGGATAATAGGTCTAATCGCAGAAAAAAAATTCTTCTTATTGTTGAAAGACTGGATAAATTGTTTTGTTCCCTAATTGGTTTTTAAAATCAAATTCTCTTTGCTCCTCCATTGTTCCTTTTTCTGGTTTTGATCATTATCCAGTGGATTTTTGTTTTGATAAGAGATCCCCTTCTTCCTTCAAAGTTCCTTTTAAATTTGAATCTATCTGGTTTAGAGATGCTAATTCCTTTCCTTTTCTAGAGAAGACATGGAAAAATGCTCCTTTCATACTAGATTCTAGAATGTATTAGTTTTGCAAAAAATTAGAGTTCTTGAATCTAGGTAGATTAGAATTTGGAACAACATGCATTTTAAAAATATTTTTGAGGATAAATTCAAGATTCAAGAAGATTTGCAGGTTCTAAATGAGTAGATTATGTCTTTTTGTATGAATAAAGAAAGCTTTGAAAGAGAATCATACTTAAAATCTTAGCTTCAAGAGCTTCTGATGAGGGAAGAAATTTATTAGAGACAACACTCTCGTGAGCTTTGGTTTAAATATGGAGATTGAAACACAAAATTCTTCGATGCTTTTGCTAAGATTAGAAGTTATAAGAATTTTATACTTAGCACTAAAGCTTCTGATGACATACTTCTTACTTTGGAGAAGGAAATCCAAGATGAAGTTGTTCTCTTTTTTAAAAATCTCCTTTCTTCTTCCCAATTACAAAATGAGTTGGGTGATGATATTTTGGATAACATTCCTCTTTTGTTTTTTGAAGAAGACAAAAAAATACTTCTTCAACCTTTTACTCAGGAAGAGATTAGGCATGCGGTCTTCTCTATGGCTCTTGACAAAATAAGAACTAAGAATATGTTGAAAGAGTTGAATAATACATTCTTAGCCCTCATTCCAAAGAAAAGGAATCATGTGTCTTTTTCTGATTTTAGACCCATATCATTTTGTAATACTTTGTACAAGATTATCACTAAGACTATTACTCTAAGACTTACTTCTATTATTCCCAATATTATCTCTAAGGAACAAGGTAGATTGGATACGGGTAAAGATACTTCTGAAGGGTCTATCTATGCACATGAAATTCTTCACACCATCTATGAATAGAATATAAAGGAAATGATGATTAAATTGGACATGTTAAAATCCTATGATAGGGTTAATTGGTTTTTTCTCTTCAAATACCTAAAAAGATTTGGCTTTTCTGATATTTGATGCAAATGGATTCAAGTTTGCATCTGAGGAGCTATTCTCTCTATTATCCTTAATGGGAAGACTTGTGGTTTCTTTAAATCATCTTAGGGTATCTAGCAAGGGGACCCCATTTCTCCTTTTCTTTTCATCATCATCGTTGAAGCTTTGAGTAGAAGTATCTGAGCTGCTGGTGCAGTCACGGTAGGAGGGTTCACAGAATGAACTATTTGGACCATGCAGCAAGAGAAAACACAATGGAAACAACACAAAGAAATGAAGAAAATATAGATTCAGTCATTCAGTATATCATAGAATTCAAATAGAGATCAGCTGACAACATGCGGGCTTACAATTTGGGCTCACAAGCCTGATTACATACATGCACAAGATAAAGATTTCAAGCTCCTTCGCACAAATCTAACTATCAGCTATCACTATGTTATGAACTAGTTTCCTAGAGATCCATTACATCAATATATATCCTTTCCAGACCAATTCATTAAATTTTTGATATGATGTTGATGAATGAATGTAGATGCTAAGTCTAGCTCTATAAGGCCTAAAATGTATCTGTGATAGAATACCAGATCAGAATGTAGAAGCTACTTCTGACTGAACTACCTGAACTGAATTGGAAAATGAAAATAAACAACTGAACTGCAAACAAAATGAAATGCAAATGTTTTTGGTTGATGCAAGATTGCTCTTGAACCAGAGATGCTCCTGTATCAAACATCTGGGGTTATTGAAAAAGTGAGTCCCTCACTTTGTTGGGGCTAGGGGAGAACCAAGACGGTCCACCTCAGCCTGAGAAATCCATGATGAATCCTTTTCTAGTCTGCCTTTCCACTTCACAAGATATTCTTTGTATTGTCTTCCTCTAGTGCTGCGTCCAACTCTGCTATCCAAAATGTCTTCGATCTGCTCCAGTGCTTGTTGTGGTAACTGCTTCTTCAAGTCTTCCTCCATGCTATCACTGAACTCTGCTTCATGATATTGATAAAGATCTGTAATGTTGAAAATATGTCATATACCCAAGGTCTCTGGTAACTCCACTTCAAATGCATTCCCTGAATCGAACTTCCTGAGTATCTTACAAGGTCCAAACTTCTTCATCTTCAACTTGTTGTATGTCCCAACTGGAAATATTTCTTTTTTCAAATATACCATGACTTCATCTCCAACTTCAAATTCCTTATGTCTTCTCTTCTCATCTTCTTTTTCCTCGTATTTATTGCTCATGTCCTCCAAATGCTTCTTCACCTGATTATGCACTGTCTTCATATGATCTACAAATTCCTCTACTTCTACACTCCTCTTTTCTTCTATGATGATATATCTTAATTCTGCTACTCCTCTAGGATTCTTCTACAATCTCAAAAGGTGTTCTTCTGGTACTCCTATTTACTAAATTATTGTATGCAAATTTTTCTTATGAAAGAATCAAATCCCAACTTCTAGCTTTCTCTCCAACCAAACATCTCAACAAGTTTCCCAAACTCCTATTCACTACCTTTGTCTGTCCATCGGTCTGTGGATGAAAAGTTGAACTGAACTTCAAATCTATTTTCATCTTCTTCCAGAGTGTCTTCCAAAAGTATCCAACAAATTTTGTATCTATGTCTGAAACTATACTCTTAGATAATCCATGCAATCTCATAATCTCTTTGAAAAATAGGTCAACTACATGCACTGCATCAGTTGTCTTCTTACAAGGTATGAAATGAGCCATCTTTGAAAATCTGTCAACCACTACAAATATTGAATCATGTCCTCTCTGTGTCTTAGGTAATCCCATTACAAAATCCATGCTTATGTCTTCCCAAGGTCTCTTCGGTACTATCAAAGGTTTATACAATCCAGTGTTATGACTACTTCCTTTCGCAACTTGACAAACTCTGCAACTCTGCACAAATCTCTGAACATCCTTATGTAACTGAGGCCAAAAGTAGTTTTCACTCACCAAAGCCACTATCTTGTCAATTCCAAAATGTCCTTCCAATCCACCACTATGTTTCTCCTTGATCAAATTATCTCTCATTGAACTTCTAGGTATGCACAACTAACTTCCTCTAAACAACATATCTTCCTTAATGAAATAATCCAACCACTTACTCCTATCTATCACAACAGGTTCCTTACATGCTTTCCAAGGTTCTACAAAATTAGTGTCTCCCTCATAAATGTTCTTCAATTCATCAAAACCCAACACTTCAACCCTCATTTATGTCAACAAGTTTCTTCTCCTACTTAATGCATTAGCAACTTTATTTGATTTTCCACTCCTATGCTTCAACACAAAAGTATAAATCTGCATGAACTCTATCCATCTCATATGTCTCTGATTCAACTTACCTTGTCTATTCAAATATTCAAAAGCTTGATGATCTGTATACAACACAAACTCCTTAGGCAACAAATAATGTCTCCACTTCTTCAAGGCTTGAATTATGGCATAGAACTCTTGATCATAAACTAAATATCTTCTCCTTGCATCATTCAACTTCTCACTGAAATATGCTACAGGTCTACCTTCTTGACTTAATTCTGCTCCAATTGCATTTCCACTTGCATCACAATCTACTTGAAATACCTTATTGAAATTTGGTAATGCCAAAACAAGTTGCTCTATCACTTTCTACTTCAACAACTCAAAACTTTTATCTACTCCTGATGTCCACTTGAAATCTTTTCTGTCACCTCTCATTGTCTCTGTCATAGGGTTACAAATTGAACTAAAATTTCTAATGAACTTCTGGTAGAAGCTAGCCAAACCATGAAACGATCTAACCTCTCCAATGCTCTCCGGTGTAGGCCATTTAATAATTGCTTTCACTTTCTTAGGGTCCATCTTCAATCCTTCTGCAAAAATCACAAATCCCAAATATACTAATTCTTCTTTCATGAAACTGTACTTCTTGATGTTTATCAGCAATTTCTCTTCTCTCAGCCTCTACAAAACTTGTCTAATATGCCACAAATGTTCCTCCTTTGTCTTATTGAAAACTAGAATGTCATCTAAGTACACAATCACAAACTTACCCAAGAATTTATTCAAGACTTCATTCATCAATCTCATGAAAGTACTTGGTGCATTTGTCAATCCAAAGGGCATCACTAAGCACTCATACAATCCTTCATTTGTATTAAAAGTAGTCTTCCACTCATCTGTTAGTTTCAGAACAGACAATTGAGAGGGGGGTGAATCAGTTGTCTTAAAACTTTCTTTTCTGTAAACACTTAAATCCTTCTTGTATTTCAATAGCATAATAATAATAATTCAATCATGGAAGCATAATGCAATAATTCAAGAGTAGAAACACATTAACACATATGACACCAAGATTTTAATGGGGAAAACCCAGTTAATGGAAAAACCACAAGGTGACTAACCCAAGATTGTATTCTCTGTTAAAAGAATATGAGGAACAAAATGGCACTTTCTAATTAGGGCTCACTGCCTGAGCACACTGCTCACAAGAGGTCCACTACCTACAAGAGACACACTATCTACAGAATAATAAATATTACATACTTGAACTAGAGATTAGCATCTTCACCATGCTTGAGTCAGTTCCATTTAAGCTCAATACTTCTGCTCTGCCTTTCGCTCTTCTTCTCTCTACCACATTCTCATCTCCACAGATACTTTGAAATGACTTCACAACTCTTATTTATACAAGACATTGACTTTGGGATAATCATCAAAGTCAGCACAATACATACTTTATTTTATTACAGAGAAAATACACAAATACAACTTGATTTGTTACAAGAACTTCATGCGTATCACCACACTATTAGCCACACATATCTGGGACTTCAAACTTCTTTGAGGAACATGCCATGCTTCATAGAACATCTTTAAGATCATCCACAAGATATGTAAACATCAGGTCAGCCATGTTTAGGAAGAACATCATCACCCAGAAGTAAATCTTCAATTACGATCTCAATATTTAATGCGGACTGTCAACACGAACTGGACACAATCCAGAGACCTCCACAAGCTTTCCTGAAACACCATGAACATCCACACCACTTCTTCTTACTAAAATCATTCTCATCTTCATCTGAAACCTCAAGAACATAGTCTGTCATCACTGTCACATTGGGATAAATGCTTGCGAACCTCCAAACCATGAACCAATTGAGTTGTCAATTCACATTGGTTTCCTAAAAACTCCACCAAATCTGTAGAACAAAATATTGCATTTCCAGATCTCACCAAACCTATTTGTGTCATTCTATCACCTCTAAACATCTACCAAAACTAGTTTTACTCATATGACCATAACTTCTCCAAATCTTCATGTGGACCTCTCACATCTTGACTGGATCATCTTTAAACACATATCTACAAACCCTTTGATGCATATCCTCTTATCTTCATCTTAGCTGGGATCTTCACTTCATAGAGCTTCACTGTCTTTACTATTCTTCTATGTTTCTAATAGGACTAATTTTCTTAATAGCCTCAGCACACAGCTCATCCAATCCTTGACATCAATACAATAGGAGTATGTTGACATCAATGACAACACCAGTTAGGCCCATACTTGCAACAATCTCCCCCTTTGTCATTGGTGGCAACATATGATGTGAAAAATTGTTTTAACCATCAAGATAAGAACTTCTCCTCACTAACTAACATAGCTCCCCCTATCAACAACAATCATTCATATGTCTTCTCTTTCTTTACTGCTCCCCCTTTGATCAACAACCACTTCTATTTTTCACATGTCTTCTCTCCCCCTTTGACATCAATGGCAAAGGGCACATACTTGCATCAATAAAAATCATACAGACTGCTCCCCCTAAGTAGCAGCTTCCTATCATCAATCCGGATCACAAGATATGACTGTGAGATCCACCAGACTGATGCACACCAGTGCACCTTAATTCAAAACCAGAGGGGTAATCACCCCTAACTTCTCCCTAAGATACTCAAAAGAGTCCTTAGGTAGAGGTTTAGTAAAAATATCTGCAATCTGATCCTTAGAGGGCATAAACTCTAATCTGACTTCATTCTTGTTCATCTGCTCTGTCAAAAAGTGAAATTTAATGGATATATGTTTTGTCTTTGACTGCAACACTAGATTTTTTGATATATTTATTGCACTTGAGTTATCACAAAAGATTGTGATAGCTTCCTCATACTCCACTCTGATGTCTCTTAGCATTTGTTTCATCCATAGTACTTGAGTGCAACTACCCGTTGCTACAATATATTCTACTTCTGTGATGGACAGAGATATTGCCTCTTGTTTCTTGCTCACCAAGAAACCAATTTTTTTCCCAAAAAGAATGCACCACCACTAGTACTCTTCCGGTCATCCACATCTCCTGCCCAATCTGCATCTGTATATGCATGAAGAGAGAAATCATGATCCCTAGGATACCATAAACCATACTCAACTGTTCCTTTTAGATATCTGAGAATCCTCTTGATTGCCATGACATGAGATTCTCTAGGATCAACTTAGAATCTGGCAACAAGACCAACAACATTCATAATGTCAAGTCTAGTTTGAGCAAGATATAGTAGTCCTCCAATCATTGACCTGTACTTTTTCTGATCAGCCTTAGGAGAGTCATCATCTTTGCTCAGTTTACATCCAGTTGCCATGGGAGTATTCCTTGGTTTTGAGTCTTCCATCCCAAATTTCTTCAACAATTCTTTCACATATATGGTATGTGAAATGAAGATTCCTTTCTTTGTTTGAGTGATTTGTAGACCCAAGAAGAAATTCATTTCCCCAAACATGGACATCTCAAATTCACTTTTCATTTGATTTGCAAATGTTTTGCACATACTATCTCTTCCTCCAAATATGATATCATCAACAAGTACTTCAACAATCAGGGTATTTTCATGATTAATTTTGAAGTACAAGTTACTGTCAGTAGTACCTTTGTTGAAACCAATCTTCAAAAGATGCTTATCCATTCTTTCATGCTAGGCTCTTGGGGCTTGTTTGAGTCCATACAATGTTTTCTTCAACTTGCAGACCATATCACCATGATCAGACAATTGAAATCCATCCGGTTGCTCAATGTATACTTCTTCTTCCAAGTCACCATTCAGGAAGGTAGACTTGACATCCATCTGATATACTTTGAAATCCTTGAAGGCAACAAAGGCAAGAAATAATTTAACTGCTTCAATTCTTGCCACCGGAGCAAAAGTTTCTTCAAAATCAACTCCTTCTACTTGAGAATAACCCTTGCAGACCAATCTAGCTTTGTTTCTGACTACTTCACCATCTTCATTATATTTATACCGAAAGACCCATCTGATTCCAATCACATTTTTGTTTCTAGGTCTGGGAACAAGATCCCAAGTGTGATTTTTCTCAATCTACATCAACTCTTCCTTCATTACTTTAGTCCAACTTTCATCATTGCATGCTTCACTTAGTGTGTTTGGTTCAATCTTTGAAATCAGACAATACTTTTCTGAGTATTGAGCAATCTTTCTTCTTGTTTGAACACCTTTGCTTTTATCACCTATGATCTAGTCTTCAGAATGTTTTAGTCTTACATATCTAGGAGTTTTGCGAATTACTTGCACTTCTATTTCTTGGATAGGTACATTCAAACTTATCTCTTCCTGTATTTCAGGATTCTCTAGATCAATTTGGATCTGAATTTCAGAAAGGGGCTTGAACCAAAACATCATTCTGATCATCTTCTTCATATTCATAAAACGTTGAGAGTGTTTTTCAATGCCTTCATCAACCTTCACATTTGTGCTTTCTATAATCTTTCTCAATCTCTTGTTATAACACCAGTATGCTTTGCTTTGAGTAGAATAACCCAAGAATATTCCTTCATCACTTTTAGCATCAAATTTGCCAAGTGTTGATGATTGGTTTGATGCAATCATAACAAAAGTTAAAATTCACATATAATGAACCAAAACTGACTTGAAAGATATGAAGGAATCAGTTAAGATTCACTTAATCCCAAGTTTAATATGGTCAGGTCTTGACCTGTTGGGCAAATTCAGTTGGTCAATGTGAAGCTGTAATGTTCAAGGGGCCTTATGTAATTTAAGGTTTGTTGTTGGTTAACTGGACTCAAACTATGCAAAGAGATCATGAAATATGGGTGCGTTTGTTCATTCTTTGCATAAAAGTGTTACTGTGCTGCAAAGCTTAGATGGTTTTCTTGAATTATTACAGCTTTCTTCTTTATACATTTATGAAAAACTTGTCTACTTCCAAATTTGTTGTTCATGCTTCTTCAAATATGAGACAAATTTCCTTCAAATTTCTACGTTTTAAGCTAAGTATTTCAGATGGGTTGGGAAAAGTTAGAAAGATCTAATCTAAACTTCATTTAAATCTACCAAAGGATTTAATTGTTCTGTTATGCACTATATAAATCATACAGTAACTTGATCAAATCCACAAATAAAACCTTAAGTGTAAGTTCTGAGCATTTTCACAAACTTACACCTAAGATTGCAAGCTCTAAGAGAAAATGTTTCAAAACACAAAGAAGAGTAGGAAAACACTCAGAAGATAGATGTAGAATTCCTGATTCAATTGTATTAGAAACAGACAGTCATACATGATTTACAATGTCAGAATGACTCTTAGTTTCATTGATCAAACTACAGAGAACTTACAAGCTTTACAGATACAGTAAGGAAGCCAGATGTTCCATGCATTCCTTATTGCAAACACAGGCGACCTCCTTCTTCTACTTCTAATCTAAACTAAAAGAATGCCACTTTTACAAATTCTTGCTGCTACAGATTTCTATGTAGCCCCTGTGTAAAGTTTTATAGTGTATCAAGGCACAATATATAGACTTTCTGATTGTCCTCAATACAGCCCAAAAAACCCTAGTTTAAACCCTGGTTCAAACCCCTGGTTACAACAATAAATGCAGGTGAACCAGTTTCCCAAAATACCTCTGAGCATACATCCAATCTGGGTGAGATATGCCTTTCTGAAACCTTAGCAGCTCAGTAATAACTTGTGTGGTCTACTGCAGTAAAGTCTTCAGCTGCATTTTGTCCTCATCAATGAATGGCCTTTGACTTTCTTGCCCTTCGTCCTTATCTTCCTCTACTCCTGAGATCGGATTTCCTCTTCCATGATGTCACTGTGATCAAGTTTTAGCCACCTTCCTCAACTGCAAGCCTGCAAAACAAACAAAGCAATAAGTATTACTTTACGCAATAAATAGTTGGAAACTGACACATCTGATTAAATCAAGGTGTGACTGTGCAAAAATGTAGGAATTGGGTCCAAAATCAGCAAAAACCACGTTCAAAAGCACATAGAACGTTCAAAATACCATCAGGTCAACCACCATTGACCAAAAAATGCTACAGGTGCCAAAAAAGCCTATTAAATTTCTTACTGTTATGCCAGTTCCCACTCATCGGTGTGATAAATACCATCGGCGACCCCCAAAAATTGATTGGGCGATCATCATGTTTGGTCAAAACGGCCCTGCTCATTCGTTTATTCATTCCATCGGCATGAGACTCCTTATCAGTGAGTGCTCAAAATATTTGGCCGATCATTGTTTGTTATGTCGATAGCCATATCGGCATGAGATGGTCAATCAGTGAAGGCCTTAACACATAGCCCCGATCACTGTTGTTTCACCGATCGCCCTTATCGGCGTCTCGCTGATCTACTTCCTTCTCCTTCCTTCTATCGGCGTAACACAAGACCATCGACGAGGCCATTATTTTCTCCGCCGATGACTTTACTTTGGCCAATGTGGCCCTTTCAATATTCCTTTCCATCGGCATGACTTTGCTTGTCGGGGAAAGCCAAACGTTTCGCCCCGATCACTACTTGTTTCGCTGATGACTCTTCATCGGTGTAAGTCTTACCGAACAACCCCCATCGGCCCGCACTTCGTTCCCATCGGTGAATCAAAAACTCTCTCCACTGATGGCATTTGTTTGGCTGAAATGGCCTTGTTATTTGTCTTGTATGGTCAGACCTGCCGAACATACAAATGTGAGATACATAGTGGAACTCAAAACAATATTCATTTTAACCTGAAACCACTTCAGATTTATCCTAAATGTATACTTCAAAATTTTAACCGAATGCCTACAAGGAGAAGGACCTATAATTGAATTTGTATCATGCAAAACCTAATTGTACATTTTACCAAAATGATCATAACTTTCAAAATATGGCAAATTTTAAGACGGTTCAAAAAGCAACCCTAGCTCATTTTTCACAAGGAATCCAACCATATTATGCACTAGTATTGAAAATGTATTTTTCTCTCTATTTTTATCAAATTTTGCAACTTTAACCCTCTTTTTCCCTTTACCACCAAGCAAAACAACACAAGCAGAAGCGAAAAAAGCAAAGCAACAACAGGGGTCCTCATTTTGCTAAGGAGTAAAATGGGGCATGTTGTGAACATCACAACAACTAGCAACCAAACAAAACAATCAAATTCAAATCATTTAAGAAAACTAAATGAAATGAATCCATAACTTCTGACTAACTCTCCTGCAAATTACTATTCAGCTTGAGACCTAAGGTATTCAATACGAGTGCATGAATTTTTATTTTCAGTTTAAGTATGTGCACGTGATTAATTATCTTCATCTTGAAGATCGGTTGAACAAACCAGTGACTGACATTAGCCTACGTAGTTGAGGATATTCCCTCATAGCCAACCGGATAGAGCCTTGCTGCCAGCGAGCATCCATAGCCCCAGCAAGGTTATCGTTACAATTCTCCTAAGTAGAGCTCCACTGCCAGCGAGCGTCTATAGCCCCGGTAGAGTTACTTAGATGGCTTAATCTAGATTTTCAGTATAATCCACTTTATTATATTTTTATTTATTTTATATTTTCTAATTTTTTGATAGAGATGTCATAAGATATAACAATTTGTAACTTCATGATGCAAGGAGTGGACACTTGCTGAAATTAAGATGAGAATTGTAATGGTAGCAAGGGTGACCTCAGATTTTTCACCTAATATCTACACTGGTAGGTTCAACAAACCCAAGGATTTTAGGTGTGTCGTTGTGAGAAACTTCTTTGAATTCTCAATCACATTTATTGAATACAAAATTTTAGAAGGTAAATAACTCTCTACATTCATAACAGTCACAACAAGCTATGCATAAATTACAAATGATTAACTTGAATATTCTAAATTTTATACTGTTTTGAATGGTTGTTAGTTTACTCCTTAATATTCTATAGTAAAATAAAGATCCCTGCTGATGAGAAAACAACAAACCAAACCAACAATAGACTGTACAAGGAAAACAAAAATGGAAAAGAAAACAAAACTATACAAACAGAAACAAAACAAGAAACAAAAAGAAACAAAAAACAAAACTATACAAACAGCTAACCTAAAAGAGAAACAACAAAAGAAGAAAACAAAACAAAACAACTATCCTACCAAACTATATACAGGCCCACACAAGGCAAACAGAACCCAGGAAAAGATCCCAAAACACCCCTACTTGCATATATCTTTAGATTGTGTAGGAGTAACAGGGTACTGGTTATGGTTCTCAACTTAGCAAATTTATATTTGAATTCTGAAAAAAAATCTTGTATTCTAGATTCATTGTGTTTATCAGAATAGCTCTTAATAACTAGTAACTGAGGCAGCTCATTGTGTTCATGACTAATCCATATGCATGTCCTATCTCTTAAATTTTCGTAATCAAAATAGCATTCAACATTATTTACTGAGGAAAGGAAAGAGACAACCTGATGTATCTTTGGCTCTGTGGGACATGCGTGTTCATTGATAGCTGGTCCTTCATTCAACTCTATACTTTCATTGCCCAGTTCTATGTCTGGTTCCTTTTCAAGTTGAAAGATGAATGACTCTAGATGTATCATTTCTTCACCTTTATCCATCTTTGTTCCTTCATTTCGGATGTTTAGTTTATCCTCAAAGTCAGCAAATTTCTCAATGTTCTCATCAGCTCCCTACACATCAGCACTTAAGTGAGTATCTTCATCATCATAATTTGATATACAGAAATTAATCATTTCTAGATCACTTGAGAGTAAATGTGGGACAATATCTCTTGATTGATAGGGATACTCCCCTATTTCATTTTCAAGACAATGCTGGGGTGATCCCTGATTATGCACAGCAACAGCATGATCCTCATTATCCTTAATTTTCAAGAATTGTTCATCAAATAACTCACTTTTATCATCTAGTAGAGAGTCTGCTTCTATTGACCTGCAACAATCTTGAACTTGATCATTTAATTTAAAGAAGTTAGTTATGACATTAGGATTTACTTTCTTTTCTATGACTTCATTAGTTACTATAATGGGAACTTCATCAGTTTTAGTGCACTTTAATTTTGCCAATGCTTGTTTACATTTCTTTGCCAAATCATTTCGTTAAAACTTTTCAGGTCAGATCCAGAGATTTCCTCTTGACAAATATTCCTTAGTAATTCCATATATTTATCAAATGTACCAAGATGAACCTCACTTTCCTTTTCCTTTTCATTAAATCCTCTTTGCTTATCATCTAGAAAAGGGACATGAGTTGTGATTTCCTCCCTGTATTCCTTAGGATATTTATACTTTTCACTAACCTTAATCACACTTGGATCTTGATAAAAAGGTAGCTTATTTTTCTTACCATCACATGATTCCAACAAAGAGATCTTACTATCCTTTATTTCTAGCATTGGTTCCATCTTTGCATTCTCTGCACATTTAATGACTGCTGATGATGTATCCTCTTATCACTCAATAATCTCCGCATTTTCCTACCAACTTTCAGCCTTATACACATCTGAGAGAGAGATTAGCCCTTTTAAATATAAATCTAATCTTGTAAGAAAAGCCAGACAATTAATTTCACTGTGCTCTGTGGACCTATGTATCCTACACCTTCCAAATAAGCCATAGCTATATAAATTTTTAGGATAAAGTTGTCTATTTAAAGTTTCCTAAAATAAAGGAATGTTAACTTGAAAATTGTCCCCATATGAGTCCATTGAAACTGGGACCTGTTTTCACCCCTTTTAGGCTTTTGAAATTTTATGAGATCTGACATATCTCATAATAAAGCTTTTAAAACTCAGAAAATCAACCTTAAATCCCATCAGGCCCTCCTTCTAGTGCCAAAAACTGTTGATGATTGGTTTGATGCAATCATAACAAAAGTTAAAATTCACATATAATGAACCAAAACTGGCTTGAAAGATATGAAGGAATCAGTTAAGATTCACTTAATCCCAAGTTTAATATGGTCAGGTCTTGACCTGTTGGGCAAATTCAGTTGGTCAATGTGAAGTTGTAATGTTCAAGGGGCCTTACGTAATTTAAGGTTTCTTGTTGGTTAACTATACTCAAATTATGCAAAGAGATCATGAAATATGGGTGCGTTTGTTCATTCTTTGCATAAAAGTGTTACTGTGCTGCAAAGCTTAGATGGTTTTCTTGAATTATTGCAACTTTCTTCTTTATACATTTATGAAAAACTTGTCTACTTCCAAATTTGTTGTTCATGCTTCTTCAAATATGAGACAAATTTCCTTCAAATTTCTACGTTTGAAGCTAAGTATTTCAAATGGGTTGGGAAAAGTTAGAAAGATCTAATCTAAACTTCATTTAAATCTACCAAAGGATCTAATTGTTCTATTATGCACTATATAAATCATACAGTAACTTGATCAAATCCACAGATAAAACCTTAAGCGTAAGTTCTGAGCATTTTCACAAACTTACACCTAAGATTGCAAGCTCTAAGAGAAAATGTTTCAAAACACAAAGAAGAGTAGGAAAACACTCAAAAGATAGATGCAGAATTCCAGATTCAATTGTATTAGAAACAGATAGTCATACATGATTTACAATGTCAGAATGACTCTTAGTTTCATTGATCAAACTACAGAGAACTTACAAGCTTTACAGATATAGTATGGAAGCCAGATGTTCCACACATTCCTTATTACAGACACAGGTGACCTCCTTCTTCTACTTCTAATCTAAACTAAAAGAATGCCACTTTTACAAATTCTTGCTGCTACAAATTTCTATGTAGCCCCTGTGTAAAGTTTTACAGTGTATCAAGGCACAATATATAGACTTTCTGATTGTCCTCAATACAACCCAAAAAACCCTAGTTTAAACCCTAGTTCAAACCCCTAGTTACAACAATAAATGTAGGTGAACCAGTTTCCCAAAATACCTCTGAGCATACATCCAATCTAGGCGAGATATGCCTTTCTGAAACCTTAGCAGCTCAGTAATAACTTGTGTGGTCTGCTGCCGTAAAGTCTTCAGCTGCATTTTGTCCTCATCAATGAATGGCCTTTGACTTTCTCACCCTTCATCCTTATCTTCCTCTGCTTCTGAAATTAGATTTCCTCTTCCATGATGTCACTGTGATCAAGTTTTAGCCACCTTCCTCAACTGCAAGCCTGCAAAACAAACAAAGCAATAAGTATCGCTTTACTCAATAAATAGTAGGAAACTGAAACATATGATTAAATCAAGGTGTGACTGTGCAAAAATGTAGGAATCAGGTCCAAAATCAGCAAAAACTGTGTTCAAAAGCACACAGAACGTTTAAAATACCATTGGGTCAACCACCATTGACCAAAAAATGCTATGTGTACCAAAAATGCCTATTAAATTTCTTACTATTATGCCAGTTCCCGCTCATCGGTGTGATAAATACCATCGGCAACCCCCAAAAATTGATTGGCCGATTGTCATGTTTGGCCAAAACGGCCCTACTCATTCATTTATTCATTCCATCGGCGTTAGACTCCTTATCGGGGAGTGCTCAAAATATTTGGCCGATAATTGTTTGTTATGCTGATAACCATATTGGCGTGAGATGGTCCATCGGTGAAGGCCTTAACACGTTGCCCCGATCACTGTTGTTTTGCCGATCACCCTTATCGGCGTGAGTCTCACCAATCTCCTTCCTTCTCCTTCCTTCTATCGGTGTAACACAAGACTATCAGAGAGGCCATTATTTTCTCTGTCGATGACTTTAATCTGGCCGATGTGGCCCTTTCAATATTCCTTTCCATCGGCATGACTTTGCCTATCGGGGAAAGCCAAACGTTTCGCCCCGATCACTACTTGTTTCGCCGATTACTCTTCATTGGCGTAAGTCTTTCCGAACAACCCCCATTGGCCCGCGCTTCGTTCCCATTGGCATGATATCACCCATCGGCAAATCAAAAACTCTCTCCACCGATGGCATTTGTTTGGCCGAAATGGCCTTGTTTATTTGTCTTGTATGGTCAAACTTGTCGAACATACAAATGTGAGATACATAGTGGAACTCAAAACAATATTCATTTTAACCTGAAACCACTTCAGATTCATCCTAAATGTATACTTCAAAATTTTAACCGAATGCCTACAAGGAGAAGGACCTATAACTGAATTTGTATCATGCAAAACCTAATTGTACATTTTACCAAAATGATCATAACTTGCAAAATATGGCAAATTTTAAGACGGTTCAAAAAGCAACCCTAGCTCATTTTTCACAAGGAATCCAACCATATTATGCACTAGTACTGAAAATGTATTTTTCTCTCTATTTTTATCAAAGTTTGCAACTTTAACCCTCTTTTTCCCTTTACCACCAGGCAAAACAACACAAGTAGAAGCGAAAAAAGCAAAGCAACAGCAGGGGTCCTCATTTTGCTAAGGAGTAAAATGGGGTGTGTTGTGAACATCACAACACAAAGGTCTTCATCTCTTTTAATGTAACATTTACTACCAAAGGCTCTGAAATACTTTACAGTGGGAGTGATGCCAAACCAGAGTTCATAAGGGGTCTTACCAGTATTGCTTCTGATTTGTACTTGATTAAGAGTATACACAACAGTGCTTACAACTTCTCTCTAGTAGATCTAAGGAACATTTGCTTCCATCATCATGGTTCTAAATGCTTCTTGGATGGTCCGGTTCTTTCTCTCCACTACTCCATTCTGTTGTGGAGTCCTTGGAGCAGATATCTGTCTTTTAATCCCATGTTTCTCATAGAATTTTATGAACTCTCCGGATGTGAATTCTCCACCTCTATCAGACCTAAGACACTTTATGTTTAACCCAATTTCATTTTCTACCATAGCCTTGAATGTTTTGAATTTCTCAAGAGCTTCAGATTTCTCTTTTAGAAAAGTCACCCACATCATCCGAGAATGATCATCAATTAGTAACATGAAATATCTATCACCTTGCAAACTCCTGATTCTTGCCAGTCCACATAGGTCAGTATGTATTAAGTCCAACAATCCGGTAGAAGATTATTTCTTACTTTTGAATGTGACTCTGCTTTGCTTACCCAACTAATATTCTTTGCACAAATTGTTAGTAGGTTTCACCAGTCTTGGAAGATCTCTTACAGCTTGAGTGTTGCTTATCTTGATGATATTATCAAAATTCACATGACACATTCTCCTATGCCACAACCAACTCTGATCAATTTGAAAAAATAAACAACTTTTGCCAGTACCAACCAAGTGGAAGATGCTATCTTTTGTTTGAGTACCGGATGCAATCTCTATTCCAGAACTTTCAAAGATCTTACATTTTCCATGTTTGAATCAGAGATCATAGCTTTTGTCCACCAACTGCCCAACACTGAGAAGATTGTGCTTCAGACTTTCAACATATAGTACATCACTGGTTTTGTTCTTTCCATCAAAAGAAATAGTTCCTCTGCCTCTGATTCTGCTAGCAGGATTATCACCAAATTTTACAACTCCTCCATATCTTTCCAAATCTATGAACTTATTTTTGTCACCAGTCATATGGTGGGAGCATCCACTGTGAATGACCCAATCATCCTTTTCTTCAACTTGGGCAGCCAGAGCTCTTTCTATCATTTTATGATTGATAGATTCAGAGGGCATTGGATCTTCTTCCTTGATGGCAATAAAGACCCAGTCATTTTCAGATTTATTTTCTGTCTCTGATTCATCATCTTCATGAACATAGTAACATTTCTTTTGGAATCTTGATCTGTTTGGATTTGCCTTTGAAAATCTTTCCAGGCATCTTGAGGCAAAATGACCAATCTTGTTGCAATTGAAACATTTGAAGGGCAACTTTCCTTCATACTTACTAGATCCTCTTGGCAGTCTTTTTGCAATAAGGGCTTCAAGTTGAGCAGCTTCTACTTCATCTTCTTCTAGATCTTTTCTTTCTTTTTCATACCATGATAGTTTCTTTGAGGAGTTCTCTCCTAGATCATACCTTTGTTTGCCTTTTACAGAGGCACTAGCTTTGAATGCAGATTTAGTCTTGGCGGGTGCATCTCCAAACTTGGCTAATTCAAATGTAGCTAATTTTCCAACCAATTGATCTCTTGTGATATTTGATAAAGATATAAACTCTTCAATAGCAGCAACCTTGTGTTTGTAAGCAGGAGGTAGGGATATGAGAACTTTGGCAACAATCTCATCTTCATCCAAGGTTCCACTAGAACACCTAATGCCACAAACAAGCTCATTAACTTTTGGCATAAATGTAGTGATATTCTCATCTTCATTCATCTTCAGGTTTTCAAATTTTCCTTTCAGACTCTGTAGCTTGTCACACTTAACATATTTGTCTCCTTCATGCAGAAGTTCAAGTTTTTTCCAAATCTCATATGCAGTTTTTAAATCCATAACATTTGTCAGCTCTGAATCAGATAAGGCACTTAGTAAAGCTTCTTTAGCCTGAAGATTGTCTTTAGCATCTTTGATTTCATCTACAATTGTCAGACCATTCTTTGGAGGAACATAGTTCTTTGAAGTTATGGTCTAATATGGCATTCCCATACATTACAAGTGACATTCCATTCGGCTTTTCCAAAGAGTGTAATTAGTTCCATCGAACCTCAGACTATCCTTCTTATAGGAAGACATCTTGGATCTACTCAAGCAGTTAAGCTCTTTTAGAGGAACTTAGCTCTGATACCAATTGTTTGTTTCAGGATAGACAACTGAGAGGGGGGTGAATCAGTTGTCTCAAAACTTTCTTTTCTTTAAACACTTAAATCCTTCTTGTATTTCAACAGCATAATAATAATTCAATCATGGAAGCATAATGCAATAATTCAAGAGCAGAAACACATTAACACATATGACACAAAGATTTTAACATGGAAAACCTGATTAAGGGAAAAGCCACGGGGTGACTAACCCAAGATTGTATTCTCTGTTAAAAGAATATGAGGAACAAAATGGCACTTGCCAATTAGGGCTCACTGCCCAAGCACAATACTCACAAGAGGCCCACTGCCTACAGGAGACACACTATCTACAGAATAATAAATATTACATACTTGAACTAGAGATTAGCATCTTCACCATGCTTGAGTTAGTTCCATTTAAGCTCAATACTTCTGTTCTGCCTTTCGCTCTTCTTCTCTCTACCACATTCTCATGTCCACAAATACTTTGAAATGACTTCACAACTCTTATTTATACAAGACATCGACTTTGAGATAATCATCAAAGTCAGCACAATACATACTTTATTTTATTACATAGCAAATACACAAATACAACTTGATTTGTTACAAGAACTTCATGCATATCACCACACTGTTGGCCACACATATCTAGGACTTTAAACTTCTTTGAGGAACACGCCATGCTTCACAAAACATCTTTAAGATCATCTGCAAGATGTGTAAACATCCGGTTGGCCATGTTTAGGAAGAACATCATCACTCGGAAGGAAATCTTCCATTACAAGCTAATCTTTAATGTGGACCGTCAACAAGAACTGGACACAATCCATAGACCTCCACAAGCTTGCCTGAAACACCATGAACATCCACACCACTTCTTACTGAAATCATTCTCATCTTCATCCAGAACCTCAAGAACACAGTTTGTCATCATTGTCACATTGGGATAAATGCTTGCGGACCTCCAGACCATGAACCAATTGAGTTGTCAATTCACATTGGTTTTCTAAACACTCCACCAAATCCATAGAATAAGATATTGAATTTCTGGATCTCACCGTACCTATTTGTGTCACTCTGTCACCTCTGAACATCTGCCAGAACCAGTTTTACTCATATGGCCATAACTTCTCCAAATCTTCAAGCGGACCTCTTAAATCTTGACTGGATCATCTTTAGACACATATCTACAAACCCTTTGATGCACATCCTCTAATCTTCATCTTAGCTGGGATCTTCACTTCATAGATCCTCACTGTCTTTATTGTTCTTCTCTATTTCTGATAAGACTAATTTTCTCAATATCCTCAACACATAGCTCATCCAATCATTGACATCAATGCAATAGGAGTATGTTGACATCAATGACAACACCAGTTAGGCCCATACTTGCAACATCATCACCTTCTCTGATTCTAATATGATGGTATCCACTCTTCAAATCTATCTTTGTGAAATATCTTACTCCAATCAAACAATCCATGATATCATCCATCCTAAGTAAAGGAAATCTATACTTAACTGTGATCTTGTTTATTTCTCTAGAGTCAGTAGACATTCTCCATTCTCCATCTTTCTTAGGTGCTAACACTACAGGTACTGCACAAGGACTCAAGCTTTCTCTGATCAAACCTTTCCTTAATAATTCTTGTATCTGTCTATTCAATTCTTCATTCTCTGTTAGTGTCATTCTATGTGCTGCTTTGTTAGGGAAACTTGTTCCCGATATCAAATCCATGTGATGGCTGATACTCCTTATAGGTGGTAATCCTTCAGGTACATTGTCTGATATGATGTTTTCATATTCTGTCAACAATTCTCTTACCTCCTCTGGTTGTTCTTCTTCAACTTCCTTCTTCAATGTTTCAAGCTTTTCAAGGATCAAGGCATAACACATATTCTCATGTCTCAAACCATCTATAAATTTCCTTCCATCTACCAAACAGATTCTAGCATTCCCACATACTTCACTCTTGGGATCATCCTCCAAAGGAATCAAAGTAATTCTCTTTCCATTTGATGTTATAGTATATGTATTCTTTCTCCCATCATGTATAGCTTTTCTATCATACTGCCAAGGTCTACCCAACAAGATATGACAAACAGTCATAGGCATAATATCACACAAGACTTCATCAGGATATGATCCAATATGAAATTTCACCAAACATTGTTAACTCACTAGTACCTTATGATCATCCTAAATCCCTGCTATCTGATAGGGCTTAGGGTGTTTCAACCTTTCTAACTTCAACTTAGTCACCATTTCCTCTGAAACTAGGTTATCTGAACTACCACTATCAATCACAACTTTACAACACTTACCTCTTGATTTGCATCTGGTTCTGAACAGACTTTTCCTCTGTGATGGTTCCTTATTTGCCTCTATTTGAAATAGTGCTCTCCTCATCACCAATGATTCTCCTTTCTCTGGATTGTCAACTGAACTGGGTAATCCAACAGGTTCTTCAACATAGACTACTCTTCCACTATTTTTTATCCTCTTGTACTACCTTGATTACATTCAAATGCTCTATGTCCTTCACCTCCACACCTGAAACAAGTACCTCTGAATGTTTTCTTATCAAGTCCTCTTCTTTCTCTTTTGTATCCTTCATTCTGGTATGCACTAGGGTTTCCTCTCTGATAAATTTTTTGTCATCTCTCTGGTAAGCATTGTTAGCTCTATCATCCTTCTTCAACGGGCTATCAAACTTGTTCTACTCTGGATATGATCTGTCTCCTCTGGAAAAAGTCCTACCGCTCTAAAATTTACCTCCTCTGCCTCTCTGTTTCTGATCATGTCTCTCATTTAGCTTCTCTTCAATATTCAGAGCAAACTTATATGCTTCTTCCAAAGATGTCATCCTTACAAGGCTTAGTTCTTCTTGAATGTTCAATCTTAGTCCATTGATGTATCTAGCCACTTTCTCCTTGCTTTCTTCACTATGTCATGTTCTTATGATCATTTTATGAAATTCTTCAATGTACTCCTTCACAGATTTCTCCTTTTGTCTCAGGTTTTGCAATCTTTTCAACAACGCCAACTCATAGTCAGCAGGTATGAATTGATTCTTCAACTTTGTCACCATCCGGTCTCACTTTGTAATCTTTTCTTTCCCTTTCCTATTTCTTTCCAACTGAACTTATTTCCACCATATAGCAGCATGTCCTTTCAACTTTGTCTTTGCAAATTTCACCTTCTCTGGATCTTCAATTTCTTCATACTCAAAGTATTCTTCCATGTCATTTATCCAGTCAATCAACTCTTTAGGGTTCAAATTACCAGTGTAGTTCTGCACATCAACTCTAGGTCTCTTTCCAATCTTTGAAATAGCTTGCAACATCTTTACTTGATCTGATTCTTCTTCTTCATGACCTCCTAGTGTTTCACAAGTTTGTTCAGTAGATTGAAATTCTTCTTCATCACTTTCAACATTAGGTCTTGGTGTCAATCCTCTTCGCCTATCTTCCTCAATAGCATCCAAATGAATTCACATTGTTTTCATCATTTCATCCATTTTACCAACCATTGTTCCAACAACAACAATTCTCTGTGGCAGCATTCTTCCTAGGATCAAGTGCAAACTACCTCAGGTTCAGCGATCGGGCTACCAGGTAACAACTGCCTCACAATCGGTGATCGGTTGCAACATAAGTAACCTACCTCAATTCGATGATCTGTCCACAACAAGATCTTATGGAATGCCCTCGCCAACTTCACTCAATTCACTCCCAAAGATTCAAACTTTCGCTCTGATACCACTTGGTGCAGTCACGGTAAGAGGGTTCACAGAATGAACTTTCTGGACCATGCAGCAAGATTAAACACAATGGAAACAACACAAAGAAATGAAGCAAATGTAGATTCAGTCATTCAGTATATCATAGGATTCAAATAGAGATCGGCTAGCAACATGCGGGCTTACAATTTGGGCTCACAGGCCTGATTACATACATGCGAAAGATAAAGCTTTGAAGCTTCTTCACACAAATCTAACTATCAGCTATCACTATATTATGAACTACTTTCCTAGGGATCCATTACATCAATATATATCCTTTCCAAACCAATAGATTCCTCCACGTCAGCCACAGAAGGTCACAAACTCCAATGAAGAGATGTAACGTACAACATGGATAGGTTGGATCTAAATGCATAGGACACTTCCAGAAAATGAATGAAATGAAGTGCGGATCCTTGAGGAAGGTCAGCCATGAATGAAAGATCATCGAAGGATGTGTCATTAGGCTCCAAAGATCAGGAAATGCTTTAGCAGGTTTCTCCTTCATCTGATTACCAGGAACTGTTAGAATGCTCTACTCTAAGAAATAGTCAATCTTTTGATAGCGATATCTTTTCGGTAACAATGTGTAGATCACTAAATTCTTGATATGATGTTGATGAATGAATGTAGATGCTAAGTCTAGCTCCGCAAGGCCTGAAATGTATCTGTGATAGAATTTCGGATCAAAATGTAGAAGCTGCTGCTTCTGACTGAACTGACTGAACTGAACTAGAAAATGAAAAGAAACAACTAAACTACAAACAAAATGAAATGCAAATGTTTTTGGTTGATGCAAGATTTCTCTTGAACTAGGGATGCTCCTGCATCAGCTGTAGTTAGTCAGAATAAGTGGATTGGGATCAAGAGTTCACATTTTTTACAGTTCCTGATCTCCCATTCTCTTTTTTCTAATGATACTCTTATGTTTGTTCAAGCTTCTTGAGAGAAGCAAAAGCAATTAATTTAGTTCTAGACTCTTATTTTTCTACTTTAGGTCAATGAATTAACCCCAAAAATCTTAGATTTTCTTCTATTTAACTGATATTTCTTTTCAGCAGAAAATATGCCATTTTTTAGGCTTCAAATGGGGGATCTTCCTTCTCAGCACTTAGGAATTTCTTTATTCATTGGTACTAAAAAAAATGATTTTTAGATTAAGATCTTGGATTCAATTAGAAATAAAATTTCCACTTGGAAAAGTAGATGGTTGACTTTTTCCCAAAAAATTGTCATGATTAAAGTTGTCCTTTCAGCCATTCCAGTTTATATGATGTCTATTTTGAACATGCCTAAAGGGATTATTTCTGACCTTCAAAAATCTCTTAGAAACTTTTTATGGAAAGGAAATTTGGATAAGACTGGGAAGAAATCCATTGCCTTAATTTCTTGGGATAAAGTTTGTTTTTCTAAGAATGAAGGAGGTGTAGGGATCCTTAATATTGAAGCTCATAATTTAGCCTTAGGGGAAAAACTTTCTTGGCAAATGTTTGCAAAGCCACATATTAAGTGGTGCAAACTTGTGCAATCCAAATACCTTGACTCTGAAAACCTAGAGATAACTTTTACTATTTCTAATCCCCCACTTGGCTCTAGGATCTAGAATTTCATTATTCATTGTAGGGAGGTAATCCTTCCCCATTTATCTTGGACCATTTAGAATGGTGAGAAGGAACTATTCTGGGAATATTCTTGGAATGGTTACAAAAATTTAAGTTCCTATGAAGGTTTTTCTGAGGCCAAGCAGACCCTCTCTCTTGTGTGGGGCACTAAAGTAAAGGATTATTTTAGAACTGCAGATGTTATCAATAATACTGTAACTTGGAAAGATTTTTGAAATCTTAATTTTCCTCAAGATCAAAAACACCTTCTAAAAGATATTCTTAGTCAGAGGAAAATCTTCTTCTCTTCTAAGGATGATTAGTTATTTTGGTGTCCCTCTAAATCAGCTAACTATTTTAGAAAACAGGGTTACATTTCCTTGACTACTCTTAATACAAAGTAGGATAATCGGCCTTCTCATTTATGTTGGGGAAAGTCTTGCCTTCCTAAAGCTGGAGCTTTTTCATGGTTGGCTCTCAAGAATGAAATTATTACAAGTGACAAAATGGTAAGAATTGGTATCTCTACTCTGTTCAGATGTATTCTATGTGGCAAAGAGGATGAAACTGTCAATCATATGCTATTGTTATGCCCTTTTGCTTTTGATTGTTGGACTTGGCTTCTTCAAAATTTGAAGTGGAATACTCCTATACCTAATTCTCTTTTAAGTATGTTTTAGGGATGGCCTTATTTATACAAAGATTCTATGTTTTCCTCTATTTGGGATGTTGTCCCTTCAGTTCTTATTTGGAATATTTGATTGGAACATAATAGGAGGATTTTTAGAAAGAATATCTTGCAAAATGAAGATGTTTTATACAAAATTGAAGCCTCTATTTCTGAATTAGTTATGGTACAAGTCATGAAAGATAAGGGGTCTTCCTTTGCTTCATGGGATGATATGATTGCTAAAAATTGGAAAATGATCAAGATTTTTTCGCTAGGTTGTTTTGTGAACAATGCAGTTAAAAATGGGAAGGATCGTAGTTTAATACACTTGCATCCTCCTCCTCCCAATTGGATGAAAGTTAATTTTATGGAGCTTCAAAGGGGAATCTACGAAGTTCATGCATTGGCTGTGTATTTGGGAAATTTTATGTTTGCTAAAGCAGTCAAAGTTATGGATGGGACCAATAATAAGGTAGAAGTGCAAGCACATCTGCTAGGTTTAAAAATAACTAAGCAATTGGGAATTAAGAAATTAGTTCTTAAGGGAGAATCGTAGATTATTCTTCATGCTTTCCAAAAGAAGACCAATTGTCATTAGAAAATTAATTACATTCTTGGTGAGGCTTGGGAACTTATATGAGATTTTGAAGAGTATTTTTGTCTCCATACTTTAAGGGAGGGAAATAGGATAGCTGATCTACTAGCTAATTTGGCATTTCATTTGCCTCAAGGATCTTTGGAGGTTGATCAAGAGTCATTATGTCATCACCCTAAACTTATGGAATCTCTAAAAGGAGATTTAAAAATATAATATTTCTCTTGTTGGAGAGAAGGAGTTTTTTATCTAACTTATTATTTGTCTTGCTTAACAGGTCACCTCTCCTTCATATGCAACGTGGTGTTTTTTTCTTTGAGATCTTCACTTGAGAAAGTTTAAAGGCTCACATGTGAGCTTTTATTCCATAGTACGTTTGGCATGTGCTTGATGATCTTGGCTTGAAACTTCCTATAATGGGAATTATTTCATTTCAGTTAAGAAGGACATGTTCAATTATCCTCTTCCATGTGGGCATTGTATTTACCTCTCTTCAGATGGATCACCTTGGCATTCCTCCTCTATTCCTTTTGTGGTTATCTTTCTCTACAAAAATGGTTAACTATCCATGGAATAGGAGGTTCTTCCTACATGTGTAGAATTGGGAGCAACCAATTCATGGTGAAGTTGATGTTGGGATTATGTCAAGGGATTTTAAGGTTTATGATGCCAAGGTGGAAGAAGTGTTGATCAAATTTTGTGGTAAAGGTTTTCTACTTGAATCTTGGGTTTTTTTTCTTCTCATATGGCTTCTCATCTTTTGTCGAATGGGATGGATGTGATTTAGCAAGTGGATTTAGTAAAAGTAATTGCAGCTAACTTTGTTCATGATTTCTTGGTTCCTGATGACAAGTTCCATTCTGTCGTTGCAAATTATGATTTTCATTTGGGTTCAGTGAGTATTGGTGGACTATTTTCTCTAAATGATGTTAAGAAAAACCCAGCATTCAAATGTGTTTATAATGCCTTAGTTTATAGTCTGCAAAATAATTTTAGTGCGTCTTTAGATTGCTCTCTCTGCTCGCACTATGGACAAATTGGGTCAGACTTAAGAGATAGAATTGAAGATTTGTTTCATGCTTGGACTTTCCTCATCCATTATCAGCCTCCCCTACTCTGATGGCTCAAAATAATGTACCTATAAATGAAGAGGAAGAAGTTGTTTCTAGTTTACATGGGTTTCAAGTTACAAACCTGAATATTATGAACCCTTGAAATTTATGAATCCTTAATCCTACTTTTTTTTTTCTCACAGCTCAGTTCTTCTACTATGATATTGTAAATGAGTTGTTTTTCTTTAGATGTAACTTCATGTATTATCCAGTCCTTTGAGGCATTTTTTGTAATCATTTACTCTATTAATATGATATATTATGATGCTCTTAGCATCCTTACCGATCAAAAAAAAAGTTTCCAAGGTGGCTTCCTCTTTCAATCTCTATCCATTCTAACAACTCTTACACACATTACAAGTTGTTATAGTTGCATTTAAAAACTTCCATGACACTAAGCAATAAATACAAATTGCCAAAATACAAACTACAAGTGACACATAGCCAAGTGGGATGCCCAAAATATGTGCATGCATAATAAATACAAATAAATAAATATTTCAAATATTAGGACTTGCAAGGTGTATAACACACTTAATCCAAACATTCTACCAATTGTTGTATACCTTACAAGAGCTAAAGGGAAACAAAACCAATCTGTGAACCATCAAGGTTACCATACTCTCTCAACTAAACTCCACTATGCTCATGAGCTTTATAGAAGCACCTACAACATCTTCCAAGTGATCACCAACATGACAAAAGATTAAAATTTGAAAAAAATGATGAAACACTAAATGTCCCATAGACACACCAATGTATCCAACTTCAAACCCATTACCAAAACACAACTCAGAAGTCCAAAGTTCCTCCAAAACAAGATTGAGCATGAATGCTCCAAAATAGTCAAAACAACAACCACAACTAGTTGTTTACATCTAACTAATAAACCCACCATTGATAGACCTTTTGCACATAACATATCCAACCCATACTACAATTCTCATCCATGTATAATCTAGTGTCCTAGTCAAAGTTACCATCTCCCATGATAACAAACACACCAAAGCCACTGATGTGCAAAAACATCTGAAGACCTTTGATAGTATAGCTCAATGAAAAATAATCTACTAAAGACACACATACATCCTAGGACTCATACTGCATGAGCAATGTCAACCAAAGCAACTCAAAGTCTACCAATCAACACTTGGATAAAAAGTGTGGCTAATAATCAAATCATGTAATACAAAGAACAATCACAATGATATGCAAATTACAACTGACCTATTGTAAAATAAATCATACGTCCACAAATAGTTTTCTACTTATTCTCTCACCTTTAAACTCCTTCACTTCTCCCAAGTCCTCTGAAAGAACACACATTGTTGCTAAAAAATAATAAAGTATAACAACAATAGATGACCACAAACCCAATGATAATACTAGATGAATAAGAACCTCTAGGAAGAAAGATAAGACCATAAAGATAAATTCCAAACCATATCACATCATTCTACCAACACCACCAAGTGCTAAGTTGTTCCAAGTAAGATCTCCTTCACAAAATCCCAACTAAAAATCCTTAACACCAAAATGTTCAATCTCATTAGATAAAAAAACATTTATATCTCACATAATCAAAATGGATGTTAGCTTGTCTAACCAAGAAATATCAAACTCAAAAGTCATTCCACAAATATGAATGAACAACCCAATAACATCTCCAAAACTTCTTAGAAATGAAACCTTATACCCAAGGAGATAACCATGACAAATACTCCTCAAATGAACTCTTTAGAACTAGAAACTATAGCTCAAGATCCATATCCATGAGAAATCAAAGAATAAACAAAAATGCATTTAAGAGATGAGCAATGCCTCTCAAATGATTATCCACTGAGTAGACCAAGATTGGGGAATGAGAATGCTCCTCCAGGATACACCAATCCATGATGACTCTCTCCAAGAACAATCTCCTATTAGGTCCATGAACTCATGTCCATATCCAAGTGTAGGCTCCTCAATCTTCCTAATGAAACCTCCAAAGAATAATCATCTCAAAAATTTTCTCTATTATTAATTCCAAGAGAACTCCATCCTCACCCAAGTCTCCAAGTATCCATGAGAACCTATAAATGACCAATCCATGATAAGCTCCAAATACAACATCGCACTATCATGAAGCTCCCAAGGACATGACCAATGTAATCAATACCAAGAGAACTATTCAGACCACTATCAAAGCTCCCACTGCACGTCTACAAAATCTAGGAACACACATGACATCATAATCTAACATCTCCTCCTAGGAGATCACGTGCTCCAATGGACATATCTTTCCAAAGGAGTAACATCATGCCAAAACTCCAATCTAGAATCAAGAGTCCATCATGGTACAATACCAAAATATCACTAAAACAAGATTTATCTATTAAAACAAACAAGTCACAATACCATCTCCAATCAGATGAAGATAACCATCCTCTAACAATGGAACTCAAGATGTCAAAATACTTTCACAGCATACAAGAATCATAATCTAAAAGCCTTACCATGACACCTACAACCATTGTAGAAGATCATCCATCACCAAGTGATAGATCCACATCACTACCAAAGCTCCCATTGAAACTATGATACTAAGCTATCCAAGACATCATGATAACCATCCTCTAAATGAAGATCATTCATGGCTCTAACATAATCAAATACTCTACCTACAATATCATAAGCACAAAAGAATAAAGTAGAACCAATATCTCCAAGTCAAGAAGATACACAACATGCTACAAGTCCCAATAACCAACTATCTAGGCACTCTAATCATCCATCCTTTCATCCCAATGCAACATGCCAATGCAAAAATGACCACAGACAAGGTCAAATAACAAATTTTGTATTGATATTGAAAAGACTTGTGGATAAAGATAGTCCACATCCAAGTCATCAACTAATGGTTGATCAACCCAAAAATCTGCATAACTCGTAGATCCCCAAAAAATGAAGCATGCAAACTCATCATCACATTATTAGCCTACAAACTAAGGTTACAAAAAAGATACCATATACATTTCAAGACTTAAACACCATATTAACTCCAAATCTGATTTGCCAAAAATATCCACAACAAGTAACCAGAGTCGAGGAACCTATTGGGACCTAAAAAACCAAGTTCCCAAACATGCATTATTTACCTAAATCCATCAAAAATCCTAGCTCGTGCCTTTGTCTCTTAAACCCATTATTTATACTTGATTTGAGATTACTTTAAATGGGTTCTGTCCATGAAAACTTCTAAATAAAATCCCCCAAATAATTATGTTTTTGTTCCTTTGAAAAATTTTCTAAGTGTTGGTCATTGGTGTCTTTGTCGGTGAATCGACTAGTTCGCGAACCACCGATTTCACCAACTAGGCATCCTTTGGTTCATCATTTGGCCAGTTTGCTGACGGGAGAAAAAGATGAAGGAAAGAAAGAAAATTGAATTCTTTGTCGGCAAACTTGGAGGTTCACAAACCTTCAAGTTCACCGATGGCTTGATTCAGCGACAAGGAAGTGCAAGATTTTCTAAGGCAAGAAGAAAAAGAAGAAAGCCTTTGCTCACGAATCACCGATTTCATTGGCTAGGCGTCCTTTAGTTCATCATTTGGCCAGTTTGCTGACGAGAGAAAAAGATGAAGGAAAGAAAGAAAATTGAAGTCTTTGTCGGCAAACTTGGAGGTTCACAAACCTTTAAGTTCACCAATGGCCTGATTCAGCAACAAGTAAGTGGAAGATTTTCTAAGGCAAGAAGAAAAAGAAGAAAGCCTTTGTTGGAAAAAGTGTTGGTTTTTGAACCATGTGGTTTGCTGACAAAGGTTTTCACTGACAAAAGGAAGGAAGAGAGGTGAAGCAAGGAAAAGTAGCAGCTTCATCAGCAAAAAGACAAGTTGTAAACTGTTAGGTTCGTCAATGATAAAGTTCACCAATGGAGCAAAGCACCAATGAAAAGAAGAGAAGAGAAAAGAAACAAAGGTGCCTTTATCGCAAAAAGGGATGGTTCGTGAACCGCAAAGTTCACTAACAAGTTAAGTCACCGGCAAAGGGAGATAGCAATGAAGAGGCAAACAAAGAAGATGAAAGATGAAATGATGGTTCATGTCAGGCTGAGTTTCGTAATAGGCAAAATTACTGATGAAGGAGGAGAGATAAAATATGAAGGATGGATAAATAAAGAACTCCAAATCACTCCATGTCCGTTTGTAGAAAAGTAATGGTGTGGTGAAACAGATTAAAGATAGTGTGCAGTAGGGCTTGCGTAGAGAATATCTACATGATTGTTTGTATGTATTTAAGGTTTTCCTCTTATCACATTTGCTAATAAGTTTGTATTGGGCATTTGAAAATGTGACAGCATTTTAAATATATTACAAGCCCTTGTAATTTTAATATTTTCTTTACATTTGAATGCATGCAATTTTTTTCTAGATTACTAAGTACGTTTGAAGCACAAAACTTGCAATCTGATACAGTGTATGCTTAGATCAAATTTTCTTTGTTTCCTTTCCATTGTTTTCTTTTGTGACCTGTGAATCTATAGCCTAATTGGATTTGCACCGGTCTTGGCTCCAACATACCAATCTCATATCATTTAAATCAAATATCTACCAGTGGTTTAGGGGAAAAACTATCTTTCCTGTGCATGTATATTCGCACAGTTTGTATCAACTATATAGGGGTTTTGTGACAACCAGTTGTTCTTGGTTCAATGACAGTCTTTGGGGCCAAGACAACGAGTTGGATTTGGTTGTCCATTTGTTTTTAGTTGTTCATCTAGTTTTGAAATCAATACTTGTTAAGTTATACCCCTTGGAATATCCCTCCAGAGCCTAGCTGAGCTCAAAGTGTAGGGGATGAAACCCACTCCCATAGAGTTGACCTTCAACCCTCCACGTTTTGTTGATGGACCGATTATGCTTGCATGATGACAACCCTAGCCTTGTGAGTGTGATTCCATCCTAGGAAGTGGATTTGTGGTTTTGGGACCCAACAGAATGGCGTCATTGTCGAGGATGAATTAAAAAGGTCAAAGAATTTAAAGGCCTTGGTGCTAGTTAGTTTGTAGTTGTGTGTTTTGTTTGGGTAAGTTTGGCATCTTGTCAACTTACACCAATGGAATGATGCCATTGTCGGGAATGCGAGTAAAATGTTGGGTTAGAAAATGTGAGGGCTCTACTGGTCTAAGTAACCCAATATCAGTTTTGTGGCCTTGAAGATTAATCAAACTTCAAGGGTTTTCCTCATTCAGTGAGTTGGTGACTCTATTGTTAAAGGAATGAAGTTTTGTTGTTGTGTGCATGTGCCCATGTGTGTATTTTAAATAGACTACAGTTGGTTAAGGTACATATTTTTTCTTCCATCTTTGAACCATGGTTTCTTTCTCAGTAAAGAAATATGTATTATTTTCTCTCCTTTCTCTCTACATAAGTGATTTTTTATCAGCTATGGCTGAATAGAATGGACAAGTTTACCCTAGGAAAAAATTATTAAATGTATCATATGATGAAAGCCCTAGATACTATGATAGAGGGAGTGTGCATGAGTATGATGAGGATGAAGGTCCCTACTGTTCATACAGTCCAACACCAAATGGAAAATCACATTCAGGCATGCAAGCTTTAATACATAAAAACATGTTAAGGATAGATGCCCTCAATGAGATTGAAATACAATGTGAGGAAAGACTCAGGGCCCTACAATCAAATAAACACCCTATTGTTATACAAAAATAAATGTCTCCACCCCTAGTAGTTCCACTTGACCCCATTTACAAGCAGCTTGACCTTTCTTGGGTCAACTATGATAGCCAAACAATGAAACCTGAGATTTTTAGATTGATGCCAAGGTATGATGGGTATATCCTTCTGGTAGGGGATGCACATATTGGAATATCTTCTAGTTTCATAGAAGAACATCAATTTAATGATGAAGACATGTGGATGAGGTTCTTTGTTAGGTCACTTTGTGGAAAGGCAAGAGATTGGTACCAAGATTTTCCTAAATATTTATTTGCTTCATGGAGTGCACTTGTTGCTACATTTGAAGATGTGTTTGCATTGCATATAGACCCTGTTGACCTCATCGAAGAATTAGAATCCATCATATGGAAAGAGGGAGAGTCCTACATCGAGCTTAGCAACAAATTTGTAGTTGCCCTATCCCACATCCCAGAAGATTTTAGACCTGATTCACCTACTTGTATTGACATGTATTTGAGAGCCTACGATGTTACCTTAGGCTCAGGTTCTATACAGGAGGAGTTTAACCTTTTGAGCATCCAACATGCATACTTGTTCATTGATTATGTTGAGAGAAATAAGAGGGATATGATGGAAAAATCCTTATACTCAGATGCAGAAGTGGCTGGTAATGAACAAGTTGTTGTAGATAGCAAGGACGTGGATGCTTCACATGATTCAAGCACAATGTTAAGTGATGGTTGCATGTGTAGGAGGGTAGAGGAAGGTGCTAGTGCAATGTGTGATAGTGATACATATGACAATAGTAGTGTCTGCACCTACCTTTAGCTAGATCAATCATCAGTGTGTGATGAAAGTGAGACAATCAATGATGATTCCCAATTTAGCAAAGTGGATTATGACCCTACTATTTGTGGACACCAAGTGGACAAAGAGGGGTGTGTACACAATGATGAAGAGCTCACTCAGTCAATTCTTAAGGTTAGTTTTGTAGATTATATGCATGTAAATGATATTGAGAGTGAGTAAGAGGCTAGTCTCTTGTTTGGTGTATTGCCCTCTTTTATCCCTAATAATGACATTGAGGCCATTAACACATGTTTGCATGAGGATGATGCATATTTGGTTGCACTGGATGATAGAGTTGCAAAGATAATTGATGGTGCAACTAGTGAGATTCAAACTAAAGACCTTACCTGTGAGAGTTGTGAGGATGAGGAGCATGTAGATGTATGTGAGACCATATCTCAACCATGTAAGGGTCATTTTAATTCTCATATAGATTATGCTTTAGCTGGATTTCATGGAGGCATTACTGCAATTACCAAGGATGTTTAGGTAACTGTTTCCAACTATGAAGACTCTATCACAGATGCATTTTTAGAGCTTTGTTTGGGGCAGTTATCTCTTAATGATGTGGATTGTGTTGAGAGAACATTTTTTAGCTCATTGGTTGGACCTAATAACATTGAAGCTGGGTGTTCTCAAGTGGGTCAAGTTGTTGATCTGTAGGGTGAGGAGGATAAAATCATGAGTGAATTTCTCAACAACAATTTTTACACAGCAGAGTGTGTTAAGGAATACAAAACAAAGGGGCAGCTTGAAGATTGTGAGTCTTCACTTGAAATGCCTCAAATTTCTAACCTATATGTTGATAGTACAAAATTGGATTTGAATCAAGTCTTTGATTCAATCATGGAGGAATACATTAGCATTTGTGGTGCAGCTGGGTCACAAGAACTTGAACAGTAATATGACACAACCCATCTTGAGGCCACAATGAATAGGATGCCTTTCAGCTTAATTCTTGAGAGGATATTTTTCTTCATGCGTATATTTATGTAGGTCTAGATATGCATCATTCTAACAAGGACCTTGAAGGTGAATATTGCTATGTGGGTCAGCATGATGATGGGCCCTATTATTTGTGGCTGCCATGTCCTAATGATAGTCATTTCCATTTTTTAGCATGATGGTATGAATAGTTGTAGCTTGCATGTGCATGCATGTAAGGTGTTTCTATTGCTAATGTTGGGTGATCAGTGTAGAAAAGGGTTGAGGGAGATCAACTCCTTCAATAGGCTTGACTTTGACAGGGGCAAGTAGCTTCACCAATGTTTTGTAGGGTTGGCCTACAATGTTTTGAAATTTTGAATACAGTCAACTTTCTTTTGTGCCCTCATGCCTATTATTGTATGTTGCCTTGTAAATATATCTTGTGTTGTTCCTCCCTTGTTTGTTTTTACCTTTTGGTCTGCTCGAAGATGTTCTAGATTCTTTTTGTGCTACTGCATGGCACATGTCCCCAACTAGAGCCACTGTTGGGACCTAAAAAACCAAGTTCCCAAACATGCATTATTTACCTAAATCCTTAAAAAATCATAGGATTTGCCTTTGTCTCTTAAACCCATTATTTATACCTGATCTAAGATTACTTTAAATGGGTGTCAATCATGAAAAATTCTAAGTAAAATCCCCCCAAATCATTATGTTTTTCTTCCTTTGAAAATTTTTAAGTATTGGTCATTATTGTCTTTGTCGGTGAATCGGTTGGTTTGCAAACTGTTGATTTCATTGACTAGGCATCCTTTGGTTTATCATTTGGCTAGTTTTTCGACAGGAGAAAAAGATGAAGGAAAGAAGAAAAATTGAAGTCTTTGTCAGAAAACTTGGAGGTTCATGAACCTTCAAGTTCACCGATGGTCCAATTCAGTGACAAGGAAGTGGAAGATTTTCTAAGGCAAGAAGAAAAAGAAGCAAGCCTTTGTCACCAAAAGTGTTGGTTTGCAAACCATGTGTTTCATTGACAAAGGTTTTCACTGACAAAAGGAAGGAAGAGATGAAAAGGAAGGAAAAGCAACGGCTTCATTAGAATAAAAGGCGAGTTTGTAAACCGTTAGGTTTGCCGATGATAAAGTTTATTGATGGGGTGAAGTACCAATGAAGAGAAGTGAAGAGAAAAGAAGCAAAGGCACCTTTGTCGCAAAAAGGGATGGTTTGTGAACCACAAGGTTCACCGACAAGGTAAGTCACTGAAAAAGGAAGATAGGAACAAAGAAGCAAACAAAGAAGATGCAAGATGAAATGATGGATCACGTTAGGCCGAGTTGGTTGATAGGCAAAATCACCGACGAAGGAGGAGAGATAAAATATGAAGGATAGATAAGTAAAGAATAGATAGCTCCAAGGTCCGTGATAAAGAAAACTCACTGATAAGGGCAGAGTGAAAATCAAATGTAAGAATAAAATCAAATGCAAGTGTAAAATATAATGTAAATGTAATAGTTTAAAATATATTAAACTTAGTTTAGAATATTTTAGAATGTTGTAAAGGCTTTACATGGGCATTTTAGCAGATTTGCATTTCAAAACACCAATTTACTCCTTGTCGAGCCATGAATGCAAAATTGAAGAGGATGTATAGGTGGGTGGCGAGTTTGATGTAATTGGTTACAGGAATTTATGGGAGTTCTAGTGAGGGTTAATGCTGGTGCAGGTGGACGGGTAATTGGCACCCATCTGTTGCGTTAACTTTCCCCCTATATATGTATGTTTTAGAGACATTTGGAAGGTGTTGGTTCTTAGTTAGTGGATGGAGGTTGTGCAGATTCATAAATACTTCTAGGGCTCCAAGTCACGCCATGTCTAGTTGCAAAAAAGTAATGGGGTGGTGAAATAGATGAAAGATAGTGTGCAGTAGGGGTTGTGCAAAGAATGTCTCCATGATTGTTTGTATGTATTTAAGATTTTCCTCTTATCACATTTGTTGATAAGTTTGTATTTGGGCATTTGAAAATGTGACAACATTTTAAATATATTACAATCCTTGTAATTGTCATATGTTCTTTACATTTGAATGCATGCAGTTCTTTTCTAGATTACTAAGTATGTTTGAAGCACAAAACCTGCAATTTAATACAACGTATGCTTAGATCAAAGTTTCTTTGTTTCCTTTCCATTACTTTCTTTTTTGTCACCTGTGACTCTGTAGCCCAATTGGATTGCCATTGGTCTTGGCTTCATTAGACCAATCTCATATCATTTAAATCAAACATCTACTAGTGGCTTAAAGGAAAAACTATCTTTATTGTGCATGTATATTCACACAGTTTGTATCAGATATATAAGGGTTTTGTAACAACCAGTTGTTCTTGGTTTAGTGACAGTCTTTGGGGCCAAGACAACGAGTTAGGTTTGCTTGTCCATTTGTTTTTAGTTGTTCATCTGGTTTTGAAATCAATACCTATTAAGGTATACCCCTTGGAATATCCCTCGAGAGCCTAGTTGAGCTCGAAGTGCAGGGGATGAAACCCACTCCTGTAGAGTTGACCTTCAACTCTCCATGTTCTGTTGATGGACCGATTATGCTTGCATGATGATAGCCCTGGCCTTGTGAATGTGATTCCATCCTAGGAAGTGGAGTTGTGGTTTTGGGACCCAACAGAACCCATCAAAAAATATTGTATAAATGATGAGTGATTAATCACATACCAACATCTCCACACTGAGAAAGTTACAAATAACCTCCTCTAACCATGCACGAAGCATACCTGCAAACTTACAACTTCCAGAAACACCATTGGGATTTAAAATATGAAAAATGGTTTATTCATAGATCTACAAAACCACAAGTTTTGATTAACCATGTAAAACCTACAAAACCACCATGTCACACTGACATGTTGCAAGTATGTGCTAACCGGTGTTGTCATTGGTGTCAATTGTGCTCTTATTTTTTTACTTGCTTATGATGAATATTGCTTTGCATAAGTCTTAAAGATCATGAGAATATGTTTCTGATATTGAGTTTCCAAGTGCTTTTGAGAAAATTTTCCCTCCCAGTGAAAATCGTGTGTTACTGAGTATCTTGGTTTGTTGATGAATAATTTAGTGTTTTGCTCCACATATCCTGTAGATTGAATATCTATGTCTGCAGATTGGAAGTTATTTAAAGGGAAGTCTTTAGATGCTATATTCCAACTTTGAGCCTCCGGTATGAAGATTTGAGTGAGTTCAGTTCACCAGACTAAGAACTATTTTTCTGTGCATTTAGTGCTGACAGGGAGAAAGTATTTTTCTCTGCATTCCTCTGCATTGAAATATTATGGTCTATGGTTCTAGAGTTAAGTCTGGGGTGATGTTATGTACCTTCAACTCAAATGGTTCATGATTTGGTGCTTCGCAAGCAATCTTTCTTTTATGACAATGGCCGACAGTGATGTTCAAGTGCTCCAGTTTGAATAATCTTATGGATAAAGTAGTTAGAGGTTGTGCAGATGTTCTTACTGATTGTAAAGTGCTTGTTGATGTCCCTAGATCATGTTCCTACCTTTGGATTGGTCCACAAAAGTGTAATTCAAATTAGGCATGAAGCATGTTCATGAAAGTATTAGTGTTAACACTAGCTTTAGCTGACTTGGTTGTTTTCACTTCTTGCGATTATACTTTGGAGTTTGCAATAGTGTGTTGATGCATAGAAGATTGTATTTGAGTCCTAACTAAGGTGTGATGTGGTCTGCATTCATTCTTTTCATTATTAAATTGTTTTATGACTAGACCTATTATAATGTATGTGTGTTTACCGACCTTGGAGTTTGTTCCAACAGTTGATGTTTGTAATGCTGACCTTGATGATCATTCCAAGGTTGATGAATTGTATATATACTTGTAATGAAGTCATGAAAATGTATCTAAGTGCGAAGATGCAAAGATAAGTGTGAAGTCAAGTAGCAGAGAAGAGTAGAGGTATTTTGTGCTTCAATGGAATTGAACCTTGGCATAGTTTAGATGTTGTTATCTTAGTTCAACCCTCTTGGCAGTGAGCCATCCCTTGGAAGTGAGCTGATCTTGGCAGTGAGCCCTAACTTTTACAGTGAACATTTTGGGCAGTGAGCCTCTAATTTTTGACATTGCTATAACATATTATTTTGTGAGCTAACACTCACCGTGGTTTTTCCCTTATAGGGTTTTCGACGTAAAAAATCTAGTGTTGAATGTTTTGAACGTGTGATTGTGCTTAAGTTTCTGATTTCATGCTTTCATGGTTAAATCATAATAATAATGATTAATTGATCTATGTGTTGATGTCTATAAGAAGTTAAGTTTTGGTGACAATTGATTCACCCCCCTCTCAGTTGTCTTGTGCATTTCAAAAATTGGTATCAGAGCAAGGTTCCTCAGAAGAAAGTATAACAGCTTGAGGAAGATCCAAGTGTCACACAAGAAGGATGCTCCACAGTTTGATGGAATGGATTATGCTCTTTGGAAGGTATGAATGAAAATCCATCTCATTTTTCTTAGTTATGGTTTTTGGAAGATGACAAAAACAAAGTATACTATTCCTCAGAATGGTCCATCAAGTGATGATGAAATCAAACAATATGAGTTAGATGAAAAAGCTAGAGATGCTCTGTTAAGTGCCTTGTTGAACACTGAGTAAAATTCATGGATCTGGAAACAGCTCATGAAATCTGGGAAAAGTTGAAGAATTTATATGAAGGAGATGATTCTATAAAAGGCACCAAGTTGTAGAACCTAAAAGCTAAGTGTGAAAGTCTAAAAATGAGTGAAGATGAGAACATAACAGTTGATTTACAAAAGGTTGATGAATTTGTCAATGGAATCAAAGGTCTTGGAGGAACTATTTATGATAAAGAGGTTGTGTTGAAGATTCTTAGGTCATTGCCTAAATCCTACAATCACAAAGCATCTGCAATTGAACAAATCATGACTATGAAAGATGTTTCAAAAAATTAGTTGATTGGAAAACTTATAGCCTTTGAGATGAGAGAGTTTGCTGATGCCCTGCCTAAAATAGAGACTTCTTTCAAAGCTAGTACATCAAACAAGATTTCAAGACTTGAGAAGTATGCTGTGGAACTTGATGATGACTTTGAGGAGATTGAAGCCAACTTTGTGGATAAAATACAAAGAGGTACTAGTAAGTACAAAGGAAAGTTACCATTCAAATGCTTTTCATGTGGTAAGATCGGTCACTATGCTTCTAGGTGTCCGGAGAGAATTGAAAGAGGTAGAAAGAAATTTGAAAGTAAACCTAGAGTTGTAAAGAAATGCTATATTATCAGAGATCTTGATGATGATGGTGTAATAGATGATGAGTTTGATGATGCTAGTACTAGTGCAAATGAATGCTTGTTTATTGCTATTAAGGAAGAACCTGTTTCTAGTAGTCCTACTAGTTGTGTAAAGGAAGAAAAACCAGTGGGAGAAAGTGCTTTGTCTATTTAGGTGGAGAAAGATAAAGATGAATGGATTATTGATAGTGGATGCTCACATCACATGATCAGTCATAAAAGTAAGTTTCTAAGTCTAGAAAAGTATGATGGAGGAATGGTTAGGTTTGGAGATAATGCAGTTGGTAAGATTTGTGGAAAAGGATCTATTTCTTTTGATGGAAAGCATAATATAGATGATGTGTAATACCTAAAATTTCTAGAACATAACATATCACTTCTTATTTATTAAAATAGGTAATTATATGACAGAATCATTAATACTCCATTATGCCCTAAATGCAAGAAAGTGTTTAAAACTAAACAATAGACATACACTTATCAAATCAGGATTAAATTGCACAACGGAATATAATTTAACAAATAATTATATTAATTCAATTTTATCAACGCAAATGAATATATTAAACAATGCAAATAATTATATATATTCAGTCTCAACAATCGGTATAACTGAGCAATGATACTTATTTGTATGTAATTAGCAAGAATCCAAAGATTGCTGGAATGGACCCTGGTTCAACCTCTTCCATCTATGAGCAATCTGGGAGAAATAAGTGTACTTTGCCACTCTACACGAGTGCCGGTTCCTTTGGAACAATGCTCAACACCCATGCAATACCCAAGCCCTGGCCAGGACAGTCCTGAGTGCACTTCTGTACCCCAGGTTGGACACACACATAAGATGTGCCCCCTTCTTCCTCTTGCTCATAGCCTACTAACTAGGAATCCAATTCTATAATGTACAATGCTTTCTCTCTTTCTCTTTCCTTTTTTGTGTGTTTTCTTTTACATTATTTTCACAGGTTTAAATATTAACCCAAAGAGTGCTTCCAAATATCACACCCTTTAATAAGTAATATTACAAATAACCTTTTAATTGTAACTTCATGTAAAACACACTCCAATATGAGTGTACTTATAAATAAGTCCTTATTTTCTTCTATTCTTTTTTTCTTTATATATATTTATTTTTACTCTCTAAAGTTTTTTTACAAACATTATTTCTTTAATTCACTTCTCGGGGAAAAAGTACCATAACAATTCTCCCTCCCTTAGCTTGGCTGCTGTCCTCAGTAGCTCACAGAGAATTTATAATAAAACATGCAAAATCATCTAGTTAAATAAATGTGGATGTAGCACTATCAATATCATTCTATGAATTCATTTCACTTCACTTCATCTATAATTCCATTTCACAATTTTTTTTAGTTATTTTCACTAATATTTTTTAATGAAATTTATTCACAAGTAGATTCAACATGAACTTTTTCTATTCAATAACCTAATCATACTTTTATATGAAAGAGATTATGAATTTGCAATTACAGAGTTAATTCAATTCCATATACTAAATCCCCTAATTAGTTTTCAATTTGGTCACTCATGTACTACTTAGTAAATATCATACATATCTCATATTATGCATTCACCAACCATTCACTACTATATAACTTACCTACTCATAATTTCAAGATGATAATCATGCATTCCGGACTACATGACTATTCTCTCTTTCTATATAATATTGCACAAAGAACATGTATAATGTTATTGGGTTGATCAAGTCCAATAACATAACACAATAAAATAGAAGGCAGTACACATAATCCTGTAAGGTATTTAAAAAAAAAAAACAAGGCATAACAAATCACTCACATAGATTGATTGTTCAACTACCTAATTATATATACTTCTAAAATAAATGGATGATATTATTTCAATTCAAAGTCTTTGGATTGGCCATCCAAATCCAAATCTCAAAGAATTATCTAAAAATTGATCTTAAAAAGGATTGTCAATCTACCTCCTCCCTTGGAGCCTTCAAATCACATGTCAATTACAATCATGGATTAAAGCATACAATACCTAGTTTATAAAAAAAATGTCATTCTAAAGTTCCCAAGATGCACCCATTATAGTTATAAACTTCTACAACAACCAAAAATATGCATTAATAATGAGAACGACATGTACCAACTATGTAAATTTGAATTGACAATTTTGTAACAGTAATGACTATTTTTATTAGGAAAAGTTCATCTTCTGCCTTAGCCTTGGGAATATAGGTTGTGTCTTTTCTAATTAGTCAACAATAATTCCATTTAAATATCCATGCGCCTAAGATGTGTAAGTTGATTACATCGTAGTTACAATAAAGAGCTTGTGTTCTTGATTTGGTTCCAGTCAAAGTTTTAGTTTGTTTTGACAAACATACTAATAAATCATTAACAATGTAGGCTTGGTCTGAAAGAGTCTAAAATTATTTATGAAAAGACATGTGGAAGATTTAAACTTCCCATAAAACATAATCAACTTTATACCATAAACTATTTTCTCTCTTTTTAAAATCAAATATGTATAATTGGTCTACATTAATATATAATTTGTAATCATAGATCATCTCTCCCTTGTAAGATTGTAAGATTTTACATGTCCCCAAGTCTGATCTTAAAAGAATCTTCTTGGTTTCATATTCTATAAAAATATTGTTTGGTTTGAACTATCACATTTAGACATCACATTTTCTAAAGTTTAACATGTGAAAAATGATCCTGGAAACTGTGGGTTATGGGCCCACAATGTAACCTAGGTTATATTTTATGTAATAAATCTAGATGTCATTTTTCTTTTCTAACACTAAGCATATTATCACTACCTTATCCAACTAATTAATTGACTTCCCATAGTTTCAAGGAAAACCTATGCAACAATCATGCTTCTTTATATTTTATTTTTCTTCTAACATTATTCTTTATTTACATATTTTCTTCAAGTCACAATGTCCTATCTATTACAACATATTTTATTGGTCATTTTGTTAGGTTGTGTTGAATTAGAGATAGTCATAGCCAATTCTTAGTCCGAATGTTCTTTAAGTAAAATAATTTTGTTTCTCATAGTATAATTTAATTAATATGTATTTCTATCTTTTATAATCACCGCCTATAGACCTATTACACACTTAGATTTGGCCAATTATATACATAAATATAAAATAATATTAATATCCAATACAATACACTAAAATATATTACTCTAATCAATCCCTTCAGAACTTTATATTCATATTCATATTAATAGCAAATCATATGAATATAAAATTAATAACTGAATGGGCTATTACTCAAACAACTTAGTCATGTAAATCTAAGTTTCTCTTATGCTTCCAAGCAAAATCAATAGGTAATTCTCTTGGTCAATTATCACACATTAAAAATTATAATATAGATAATTATAAGGGAGCATGCCTACAACTAATTTAATTGTTAATTTTTTTTCTCTATATGTAATATATACTTTTCCTAGACAATTTTTATAGTAGCCCAATTAATTCTATATATTAATACCTATTAAATAAGTTGGTTATAAATATTTAATATTGGTCTTAATAATTTACCTTTTAAACCCATATCTATGGGAATAAAGAAAACAAGGTGAGAATATTTCTTATGGGTCATTTAAGTTTTCTAAAATACACATTGTCCTATATATTAGATTTTCTAAATTTATATAATAGTATATTGTAGTTCTCTTATACTAGTAAATAATTTTTCAATACCTTAACATTTTATTTCATCATTATTATTTGTATATAACTTTTAAATTTTAAATTTTACTCTTCATAAAAAAAATCTTATAATATGAATAATTATAGTGATATGATGATTAAGGCTTATCTATATACATTTCAATTTATAGCTATATGATATAATATTTATAATAATGTAATTGAAATAGTTATTTATTTAATATATATAATAAATAATAATAAAACAACTCTTAAGTAATAATAAAATTATTTTAGGTATTTATGGTAAATGCAATAATAAAATAAAGAAATTTAAGTAATTAAAATAGCTTTATAACTTTTATCATTTATGTGTTGAAGATAATATAACATTGTTATTTTTTTAAGCTAAATATGTATTAAGATATATCTACTAAAGTTCTCATACATTAATATATTAAACACGTTTATTTTTCATCTTAATATTATTTTATATATCATATTACATATATTACATCTAATACATTCAATTAATATTATATGAAACGTAAATATATAATATAAAGTTTATATATAGATAAATATATTTTTAAAACTTAAACCCTAAAAAACTAGATATACATATAAACAATTATCTATGTATTTGTAATCATAACAAACAATGGGATTAGACCCACATTCCTATTAAACATAGTTCTATTTATTATTATCATTTTAACATATATGTAACCATTTTAATAATAACAACATGACCTATGCTTGTTTAAAGTCTAATGTAGGACTTATACTATAAAACATCTACTATATTTATAATAAATGGGGGAGATATATATGTTTTAGTCAACTTTATTAATTAACTCAAGTGAAATTATATTTAGCTTTACACTTTTCACTTGTTTAACTTAATGTTTCTACTTATACAAATAAATATTTATACTACCACTTTTAGTTCAATATTAAAATTATTTTAAGTTTAGATCTATATATCTTTTAATTTAATTTAACTTGTCTAATCCTTTTCTATTACTTTTAACTATTATTCTCTTTTCAAGTTAAATGGTAAAAATAAATTCTTTTCAAATAGATCGGTAAATGGTAAAAACAAGAATTTACTATTATGTATGGTAATGATAAAATTAAAAATCAAAGTCTACCCTAAAAAATTTACTATGTATGGTAGAAAATTAAAAATCAAAGTCTAGGCTAAATTTTTTTATTTTATTTTTCTATTTTTCTGCAATTTACTATTATGTATGGTAAAAAAGTAAAAGTCAAAGTTTAAATAAAAATCAAAGTCTACACTAAAATTTTTACTTATGTATGGTAATGAAAAAAATTAAAAATCAAAACTTAAATAATTGAAAATTATAATAACTCAACTAAAATGAGAATTTCTAAGTGTTATGCTTGATTTACACTTTAAAATAAACAAGAAGGGTTAAAATGAAACGTTCGGTACAAATTATGCATGTAATTTTAAAAAATAAACATATATTTCCAGCACTATTTAATAAACCAATAATTTGTGCATAATAAAGGAAATTACAAGTAACTTTGTTTTTCTTTAAGGCATTTTTTAAGTTTTGGTTTGTGATATTTTCTCTCTCAATGCATGACATGACTAACCAGAGGAGAAAACCTACATAAAACACAATGACAAGAACAAAAATATTGCCAATTTTAAAACCTCAAATGCCAGAATATTCCACAAAACGATAAAATGTGGTGCTTTTAAAATGTATTAAAGTTTTTGAACATAAATTTTTAGGTTTTCAAGCAAACATAAGCCCAATATTTACCAATAAAAATTTTAGAATGTAGAAATAATATTCATAATAGCAAAGCCTAACAACATTCTCAAGTCCAACCAGAGTAAATTTGGAAAATGAATCTTGCTTATAGTTTTAAGACAAACAATTTTCAATAGATTTATTATTAGTGTTACTATAGGCATGATTCAAATCAAAAACTTCAAACCACTACATAAGCAAGATAACATCTCGCATAATATGTTGATAATGTTCTAAGTTTGCTGGTTGCTTAGAACAATGATCCAAGAGAAGAATTTACGGTTGGTTTGGATATTATTATCTAAGAGATTCTTAGATCTGTTAAACCGTCATAGAGGACAATGTTGTTTGCAGAAATCTAAGTACGTTTCTTTTAAAAGAGAATTTAGGAATGGTTGTTACTAAGGTGGACAAATCAAAATATCTTTCCAAACTAGAGGATTATCTTCATAATAGTGGCAGCTATATCAGATTTATTAACTCAATTAAAAAAATGTGAAGCAGATAAAGAAGTGTATATGTGCAGGAATATGAAGAATATGTGTAGGTAGATTTGAATATTTTAAAAATGCACAATCATAATCAATCATGAGCCAAAAAAATCATTTCTACATCTTTTACGGTTTTTAGGTTTGGGTAAGAATACCAAACAAACAAAATTAAATTTAGAAATTATTGGTTCAATATATTTAATGGAGGAACAAAATTAGTTGTGATCGATACAGAACAGATCACTTCTTATTTATTAAAATAGGTAATTATATGACAGAATCATTAATACTCCATTATGCCCTAAATGCAAGAAAGTGTTTAAAACTAAATAATAAACATACACTTATCAAATCAGGATTAAATTGCACATTTAACAAATAATTCTATTAATTCAATTTTATCAACACAAATGAATATATTAAACAATGCAAATAATTATATATATTCAGTCTCAACAATCGTATAACTGAGCAATGATACTTGACCCTGGTTCAGCCTCTTTCGTCTATGAGCAATCTGGGAGAAATAAGCATAGTTTGCTGCTCTACACGAGTGTTGGTTCCTCTGGAACAATCCTCAACACCCGTGCAATACCCAAGCCCTAGCCAGGACAATCCTGAGTGCACTTCTGTACCCCAGGTTGGACACACACATAAGATGTGCCCCCTTCTTCGTCTTGCTCATAGCCTACTAACCAGGAATCCAATTCTACAATGTAAAATGCTTTCTATCTTCCTCTTTCCTTTTTTGTGTGTTTTCTTTTACATTCTTTTCACGGGTTTAAATATTAACCCAAAGAGTGCTTCCAAATATCACACCCTTTAATAAGTAATATTACAAATAACCTTTAAATTGTAACTTCATGTAAAACACACTCCAATATGAGTGTACTTATAAATAAGTCCTTATTTTCTTCTATTCTTTTTTTCTTTATATATATTTATTTTTACTCTCTAAAGTTTTTTTACAAACTTTATTTCTTTAATTCACTTCTCGGGGAAAAAGTCCCATGACATGATGTCCTATATGTGAAGGGTTTAAAGCATAATTTTTTATGTGTTGGTCAGATGTGTGACAAAGGTTATGATATGAGATTCAAGGATAATGGATGCAAGATCATGGAAAGCTCTAGAATAGTGATTGCTACTAATAAGAAGACCAAAGGTAATATTTATCAATTAAGAGGAACTAATGATTATTGGTTGTTGGCTCAGACAGATGAGAGTTGGTTGTGGCATAGAAGGATGTGTTATATCAATTTTGACAACTTGGTGAGGATAAGTTTAGTACAGGCTGTGAGAGATTTTCCTAAACTTGTAAAGCTTACTAATATTGTTTGCAAGGAATGCCAGTTGGGAAAGAAGACAAGAACAAATTTCAAGAGCAAAGAATAATTTTTCTGTCGGATTGCTGGATCTAGTGCACACAGATTTGTGTGGTCCTACAAGGATAAGAAGTCTACAAGGAGACAGGTAATTTATGGTTCTTATCGATGATTATTCTAAAATGACTTGGGTCACTTTTCTAAAAGATAAATCAGAAGCCCTAAAAAAGTTCAAATCCTTCAAGGCAATGGTTGAAAATGAGATAGACTTGAGAATCAAGTGCTTAAGATCTGATAGAGGAGGTGAGTTCACATCAAATGAATTCAATATTTTCTATTAAGAACAAGGGATAAAAAGACAAATGTCTGCACCAAGGACTCCTCAACAAAATGGAGTTGTTGAAAGGAAAAACATGACAGTTCAAGAAGCTGCCAGGACTATGATGAAGGAAGATGACCTACTAGAAGTGTATTGGAGAGAATCTATACATACTGCTGTGTACATCCAAAAAAAAGTTCAAATTAAAGGTAACAGTACTAAAACTCCTTATGAATTGTGGTATGGAAGAGTTCCTTTACTGAAATATTTTAAAGTTTTTGGAAGCAAATGTTATATCAGAAGAGAAGAAGAACTAGGCAAGTTTGATGCTAGTAGTGATAAAGGAATATTTCTTGGATATTTTACCAAGAGTAAGGCCTACCGGTGCTACAACAAAAAGTTGAAAAAGATTGTTGAGAGTGCTAATGTAAAGGTGGATGAAGACAAGGAAATAATATTATATCTGAATGGCTATGAATCAGATGAACCTGTTACCACAGCAAATGAAAGGAACGTTGAAGAGGACAATCAAGATGAAGAAGAAAAGGCTCTGGAGAGTGCAGTTAAGACTCCTAGATATGTAAGGATCAATCATTCTAAAGATTAGATAATTGGTGATAAAAGCAAAGGAGTATTGACAAGGAAAAGGGTTGCAAAAGAATAGGCGAACTACTATTTACTTTCAAAGATTGAACCTAAAACTGTAAGTGAAGCTTGCAATGATGAAAATTGGGTGAAGGCTATGGAAGAAGAACTAATGTAGATAGAGAAGAATCAAATTTGGGAATTGGTTCCTAGACCTATTGACAAGAATGTGATTGGAACTAAATGGGTTTTCAAACAAGCTAAATGAGAATGGAGAGGTAGTTAGAAACAAAGAAAGGTTGGTATGCAAAGGATAATCTTAGGTTGAAGGGATAGATTTTGAGGAGACCTATACTCCTATGGTAATAATTGAAGCAATCAGAATGTTTTTAGCATTTCCAGCATTCGAAGATTTCAAAGTGTATTAGATGAATGTTAAGTCTGCATTCTTGAATGGTGAGCTAGAAGAAGAAGTCTACATTGAACAACCAAAAGGATTTAAGTTATCAGACCAAGATGACATGGTGTGTAGATTGAAGAAGGACTTGTATGGACTGAAGCAAGCCCCCAGAGCCTGGTATGCAAGGTTAGACAAGTATTTGTCGCAATTAGGGTTCAATAAAGGCACTGTAGACAGTAATCTTTATTAATGATAATCAAATCCTAATTGTTGTAGTCTTTGTTGATGACATTATCTTTTGGAGGCAATGAAGGTATGTGCATGAAATTTGTAGGGGAAATGCAATATGAATTTGAGATGTCTATGTTTGGTGAAATGAATTTTGTTCTGAGTCTACAAATTACTCAATCAAATAAAGGAGTCTTCATTTCTCATTCTAAGTATGTGAAAGAGTTGTTGAAGAAATTTGGGATGAAGGACTCTAAACTAATATGTACTCCCATGGTGACTGGTTGCAAATTAAGCAAATTTGATGAATCACCTAAGACTAATCAGAAAAAGTACATATCCATGATTGGAGGATTGCTTTATCTAACACAAACCAGACCTGATATAATGCATGCAGTTTGTCTTGTGGCAAGATTTCAAGAAGATCCTAGAGAGTCACATGTGATGGAAGTTAAAAGAATCTTGAGGTATTTAAAAGGCACATTAGATCATGGCTTATGGTATCTAAAGGATAATGATTTCACTCTCAGTGCTTATACAAATGCAGATTGGGCCGAAGATGTTGATGACAGAAAAAGTACAAGTGGTGGTGTTTTCTTCTTGGCTAATAGATTGGTTTCATTGTTGAGCAAGAAGCAAGATTCAATCTCTTTGTGTACTGCAGAAGCTAAGTATATTGCAGCATGTTGTTGTACTCAAGTGTTATGGATGAAGCAGACATTGAAAGACATAAGAGTTGTGTATGAAGATCCAATTGCAATCTTTTGTGACAATACAAGTGCTATAAACATTTCAAAGAATCTAGTGATGCACTCAAGAACAAAGCATATATCTATAAGGTATCACTTTCTGAGAGACAAGGTGACATAAAATGAAGTAAAGATGGAATATGTGTCTACAAAGGATCAGATTGCAGATATTTTCACTAAGCCTCTGCCTAAGGATACTTTTAAGTATCTCAGAGAAAAGTTAGGGGTTATTACCCTCCTGCTTTGAACTAAGATGCATAGGAATGCATCAGTCTAGTGGTGCCCAAAGCCTCATTCTTTGATCTAGATTGATGTTTTAAAGGCTACGTCTCAGGGGGAGTAGCTAGATGAAGCTGATATGAGTTCCTGATAAAGAGCAGTAAGTGTTGCAGTATTTCTGACAGAGTAATTCTAGTTTGATCAGAGCAGTAGAGTGCAAGTATGTGCCCTTTGCCATTGATGTCAAAGGGGAGGGAAATCATGTGAAAAACTCAAAGGGAGAAAGAGTACAGATGTATAAAGAGAAAGGGGGAGAAGGAAATTACTGCAGAATCCTATCTTGATGGTCTTTACAGTTTTTTAGATCATATGTTGCTATCAATGACAAAGGGCGAGATTGTTGCAAGTATGTGCTAACCAGTGTTGTCATTGATGTCAACATATCTGTGTTGTTATTGGTGTCAACTATGCTCTTATTTTGTTACTTGCATATGATGAATATTGGCTTGCATAAGTCTTGAAGATCATGAGATTATGTTTCTAATATTGAGTTTCCAAGTGCTTTTGAGAAAATTTGCCCTCCTAGTGAAAACCGTGTGTTACAGAGTATCTTGGTTTGCTGATGAACAGTTCAGTGTTTTGCTCCGCATATCCTGTAGATTGAATATCTTTGTCTGTAGATTGGAAGTTATTTAAATGGAAGTCTTTAGATTCTATATTCCAAGTTTGAGCCTCTGGTATGAAGATTTGAGTGAGTTCTATTCACCAGAGTAAGAACTATTTTTCTTTGCATTCATTGGTGATAGGGAGAAAGTATTTTGCTCCGCATTCCTCCGCATTGAAGTATTATGGTCTGCAGTTCTAGAGTTAAGTCTGGGATGATGTTATGTTCCTTCAACTCAAATGGTTCATGACTTGGTGCTCCACAAGCAATCTTTCTTTTCTGACAGTGGCCAACAATGATGTTCAAGTGCTCCAGTTTGAAGAATCTTATGGATAAAGTGGTTAGAGGTTGTGCGGATGTTCTTGGTGATTGCAACGTGCTTTTGGATCTCCCTAGATCATGTTCCTACCTTCAGATTGGTCCGCAAAAGTGTAATTTAGATCGGGCATGAAGCGTGTTCTTGAAAGTATTAGTGTTAACACTAGTTTTAGCCGACTTAGTTGTTTTCACTTCTTGCGATTGTACTTTGGAGTTTATGATAGCGTGTTGATGCGTAGAAGATTGTATTTGAGTCCTAACTAAGGTGCAATGTTGTGTGCATTCATTCTTTTCCTTCTTAAATCTATTTAGGACTAGACCTATTATAATGTATATGTGTTTATCGATCTTGGAGTTTGTTCCAACAGTTGATGTTTGTAATGCCGACCTTGATGATCATTCCAAGGTTGATGAATTTTATATATACTTGTAATGATTTCATGAAAATGTATCTAAGTGCGAAGATGCGAAGATAAGTGTGAAGTGAAGTAGAAGAGCAAAGCAGAGGTATTTTGTGCTTCAATAGAACTGAACCTTGGCATAGTTTAGATGATGTTATCTCAGTTCAACCCTCTTGGTAGTGAGCCACCCTCTTGGCAGTGAGCCCTAACTTTTGTAGTGAGCATTTTGGTTAGTGAGCCCTAAGGCAGTGAGCCTCTGATTTTCAGTATTACTATAACATAATATTTGTGAGCTAACATTCACCGTGGTTTTTCCCTTATAGGGTTTTCCACATAAAAAATCTAGTGTCTCATGTGTCTCATGTGTGATTGGCTTAAGTTTCTGATTTCATGCTTTCATGGTTAAATCATAATAACAGTGATTAATTAATTGATGTGTTGATGTCTATAAGAAGTTAAGTTTTGGTGACAACTGATTCACCCCCGCTCTCAGTTGTCTTGTGCATTTCAACATGACACACATGCAAATCCATATCCACTTATCATTTGGAAGACCCACAAGTCTAAAAATCACCAAAATAGTTAAACTAGAATAATGGAATAACACAAATAAGCATATCCACAAATTTTGAATGGAAAATCTACAAAACCCTTAGGTCAATTCAATATGAAACTGATACATGCGAGTACAACCAACTAAAAGGAAGAAGAGGTCTAGGAACTTTGGGCCAACTTGTAGGCCAACTCCACAACCACCACCATATACCAGCATATGGAGAAGCTAGGTTGTTCCAAAAGCTTTCAAATCATCTAATGATCAACTCCACAACCTACATGCATTCAAAGTTAACACAATAGTATCTTCCAATGCTAGGGGCTAAATCTAAGCACCCAACATAAGAAGATCAAACCATAGTCATGAAAACTCAATTTTATCCATGTGATTAGGGAGACAAGAACAAACATCCAACATGAATACTCTGTTGCAAATGACAATAGAATAAAAAAAATAACCACCATGCACAAGGGTTATTACATACTATCAAACAAGATCTCCAAATCAATATCATATTAAATGTAACCACATGATCAACTCCAAAAAACTCCATCTTCTCCATCCTTCAAATGCCTGTTGTACTCTAAAAAACAAGATCAACTACAAAACTTCCACTCAAACAAGGATTAATAATTAGTCAATTCCTTCCTACAAATTCCCTCAAGCTTTCCAAGCTAAAAAAATTACAATAGAAGAAATACCCAAAACCTTAAACACTATGGAACCAACACATAACATGGAACTGCCATAGCTCCAATACCAATTGAAAGGGAAAGAGAACCCAGTATGCACCTCCCAATATCCTATATTTTTCTTAATCATATATTCAATAACTTAATACAAGCACATACTACTATGCCTTTAAAGCGAAAACAAACATAGATGATTTTCCAGATCACATTATCCATTAGAGGAAGGACAATGTAGCTTATAGATCTAAGTAAATTTCGGCAACATAACGACATGTTAATTAACACTTTAAGAACATGAAAGAAGAAGAATAAAGTAAGGATAGACAGAAGAGAAGAGACACCAATATACATGAGGAAAACCCTTTCGGGTAAAAAACCCCACACTCTAAAGCATCGAACAAATACATTAATTTGCAACAACAAACATGTTACAATACACTTGTAGGCTCAAATCCTTAACATGGAGATTTACATATTGCTTCTCTGGAGGAAAACTGACAACATATAACCCTGCATAAAACTCTCGACACAAATGACTCCTCAAGCATTCAATTTATAAGAGTTTCAATACAAGAAACCACCAAAATGAAACCCAAAACCATGAGCTAATACCACCCTCATAACTGACTCTCCAAATATGGTACTCCATTTTTGGCTCCTAAAATCATGCTTGTCAAGTTTCTAAGGTAACTCCCTCTTTCAAGGTCTCTCCATTCTAGCAACTCTTACACACATTGCAAGTTGTCATAGTTGCATTTATAAACTTTCATCATCTACTAAGTGATAAATACAAATTTCCAAAATACAAACTACAAGTGACACATAGTGCCACTCCAAGTGGGATGCCCAAAATATGTGTGTGAATAATAAATATAAATAAATAAACATTTCAAATATTAGGACTTGCAAGGTACACAACACCTAATCCCAACATTACCCACATTAGTTGTTTCCCCAAATATTTAAACTTATTGGTACTTAACATGTAAGAAGGACTTTTTTGCTTCTACAAATTCTATGATAAAGAAAAGAGCAATCATGCATAGTAAACTAGATTTGTGACTTATTGATAGAAGTAGTGTAACCTAGATTACAAGTAAATATATGTTTAGAAATATTAGGTTTTCATAGTCCATTATAATTGTATTTGATATTATAAAAATCAAACACACAAAAAAACCAAGAATGCTAAAAAAAAACAAAAACAAAAATATTTAAATTGGCAATAAAATAGAGAAAACATCTCTTTATAATAATATAACATTATAAACCTCAAAACTAAACCCTATAATAACTTAAGTATCTTAAATTATATTAATACATTACCAAAAGTAACTTTATTACAAAAAGTACATAAAATACCTATGAATGTAGAGCTACTAAATGAAAATTATAATAATATTTATAATATGACACTAATATAACATATAGCACTAACATTTGAAGCTATTGAATAACAATGTGTATTACCTTTTTTTTAAGCGTGATAAAAATGTTGATTATTTATCCAACAACTTCAAACACAAAATATATGTTACCATCTTGTCCTTAGTCTCTACCACTAAAAGCAATTGAATAAATGCACCTAGATTCTTTTGAGTTTTTACCCTTCCTTGACAATTATTTTATTTGGCCAATAAGCCATTCTTTATGTGAACTCTTTTTATTAAGTTGTCATCCTGAATTACCATAAACAATTGGTCATCCAATAAATCATATTTAAAACAATTTCTTCTCCATTTTAATAGCCTTTTAACCACTTTTGAAAAATCTTCAAACATCATAATGCAACATACCAATACTCATTCAACTCCCAAAAGAAAAGTTAGGCATAAACAATATGGCATAATCAATGTAATTGACTAGGCATAAACAATATAACATAAATAATATTAATTTTTTCTCATGTATTAATACAAAAATGTTCAAAATATAGCTGCTAAAGGTATGCAACTTTTCCCATTTTTCCCTAATGGCTTAGTTGTTGGTGCAGAAAGATTCTTCAATGCTCCTCCAAATGTTTTCATCCCTTCATGGACTATAATGATTGCAACATATACACAAAATGGGTTTATCAAAAGTGCATTGGAAACTTTTAAGAAAATGTAATTAGAAGGCATAAAGCCAGATTTCACAACCTTTGTCAACATCATCCCACCTATGACAAAATGGGAGCCTTAGGACAAGGGATGGACTTCCATAAAAGCATAATCAAAAGCAAATTTTTATCCCATGTTGTTGTAAGTTCCCTAGTAGACATCTATGCAAATGTGGAAGCATATACAAGGCATGTGAACTGTTTGACAAAATGAATCAAAGAGATGTGGTCTCATGGACTACCGTGATTGTAGGCTATGTACAAATGAGTTTAAAGAAAAGGCCTTGGAAAATTTAAATTAAATGCAATTGACAAGTGTAAGGCCTAACTCCACAACCTTTGGCAACATCCTCCCAACCTATGCCAAAATGGGAGTGTAGAAACTTAAAAATTACTAGGTCTTAACTCACTCAATTACCCCACATACCAAGTCCTGATTTGCCTAATCCTAATTAATTTACCCCTAAATCATCTTGATCAATTTCCATGTCCTGATTCATTACTTTGTCTTAATATCCCAATTATCAAGTCTTGATTCACTAGTTGATCCTAATCATTCTCTCATTTATCCTAATTATTCCTAATTTTCCCTAAGCCCTAACTCATTTTCCTAAGTCCTAGTCCCCTTTCCACACATGATTTTGTTAATTTATTAATTAAATATTCCACCTAACCACCTAAAAAGTGAATAAAAGAATTAAAAATCTCTTTTATTCTCCACCACATATCTCATAACTATCTCCCACAAATTCAAAAATCTCAATTATTCTCTACCCTCCATCCTTCAACTACCCAACCAACTTAATCTAGATCGTCGATTTCTTAATTGATCTCCACCATCCATCATCCAACTTGCAAGCCTATAAATGGACCCTCTAGGAGTCATTTCTCAACAATCAATAATCCTCAGAGTAATGTCATGCTGTCAATTCGTGAGTATCCACATTCAAGATCTATTCAAGCATAACTACCATTTGGTACAATAGGAATTAACTGGGTAACAATTGTGTTTTATGCATTTTTGTTTGATTCCTTTGCTTAAACAGATGTTGCATTAAGGGTAGATTTTGAGGTTTTAAAATTTCATTTGAATCCTTTGTTTTTGGTCTACATTTTATGTACACATTTCTGGCATGCCCAACAAGACCTCCCAATCCCTTTTAATCTTGGTTTTGCAAGTGTTTTTCTTTCATTTTTACAGGTTTCTATGGGATTTCTAGTAAAATCTCAGGAGTTTGCTTTCACAAGAGGCTTTTTGAGCTAAAATGGAGGTCACCATTGCATTCAAAGTGATGAATAGATGAAAATTGACATATATGTTCACCCTATACTTTGTATAATTATCCTTTATCTATCTCTATCGTTTGACTTTGTTTGTTGGTTCATACATTTTATGTAGGTTATCATTTTTTCCCCCGTTCACAGGCATGCAATTTCAATTTTTGTATGAAACTAGGTTTTTTGTCTTGCGATCCATGTGTAACTACCGACCATCATTGTTATTAACCCTAACGGCTCATGGATAATGGTTTATGTTAAGGGTTTTTATCTTATTGTTAATTCGTTTCATAATTTTTAGTTATGTTCAATTAGTTCATTGTTGTCGATTGGTTGTTCACTTTTAAACCTTCTTATCAATGTTTAATTATAGTAAATACTACTACGTGGTGTATAATGTTTTTTTAGCAAGGTGATAACAATTTTTGTTAGTGTCAAGGTATTTTATTTAAATTTAACCATTAACTATTGGGTTGTGAGGGCTAACGTTAATTGTCTCTATTTGTTGGAATCATTGTCACAATTTGAATTAAATGTTTATCATTGTCATTTGGCTTAGCTATTTATTCCTAACATTTATTTTAACATTTATTAACTTTTGTTGGTCACAGGTTAAGCATTTTGGTTTGGCATAATTTGTGGTTGCAAAGCTCCTAGAAATTTATATTAGTAGTAACTATGGTCTAAAAAAACTCATCACATGAAACTTCAACTACGAGTCATTTAAACCATTAACATTAAATGTGGCATTTAACACTTGTTTTAGACTACCTCATTTAATCATTAGATCATGGAATTTCTTTTTAAACCCTTAACTGTGGCATTAACAAAAAACTTTGGTGTTGAATTGTTAACATTTAGCACTAATCACCAGGCATTAGCATTTCTCCTAACTACCAACCAAACTATTCACATCTGACCAGTGAAATCTTAACTACTAGCGATTTGCAAACTGCCAAGATAGACCCCTATCCCTCAGAGGCTCAACACTAGTGTTTTTTTCAATCACGTATAAATTTTTGCTCATGTATCAGATCTTTGCATTCTTGTAGATGTTGGAAAGTTGGCTCAGAGAACTACACTGTGGAAAAAGTTGTGTTTCCAAATGTTGTCAAGATTTGAGGTATGCTTTATTGAACTCATCCTTTCCTTACAAACTTCAAACAAGCATAAATTTCATGTACGAAATTGAAATTAAACAATTTTTTTTCAAATTGCATAGAAAATTATAAGGAATGCTGTGGTGACATCACTTTGTCTATGTGCCAGCTTTTGTTGCATATTTTTTTGCAAGATTTCAACTTTCATGTTAACGTATTTTTCCTATAGTCAAACACTTATTGAAGACTCAAAATCTTAAAACTACTAACCTATTTGTGTAGCCACATTTGTCGATAACTAAATTCCAAATACTAATTTAGTTGTACACCTTTCTATTAATCAGAAATAAATAATTACCTTATGTGCTTGTAAGAACTCCGAAGTGTGCATGCTCTTCCCTTGCACTAAAAGGTGGTCATGGGAATCAAAAACAATTTTGAGTTCTTTATTTTGTGTTATCCCAAGAGTCCAAGTTGCATATGTTCTTCCTTCGTGCTGCAAAGTGATCTTAGGAACAGAAATGCTTGGATTTATTTTCCTTTAGCAAGCCTACCTAAGAATTTCATCACCTTATGGGATGACCTAAACTAGTTGTTTTGATAAGGTATACAAAGGAGGGAGAGAAAAAGTTATACCTCAAAAGTGGAGCTATCATTTTGGGCCCATGTCGAGCCTATGGGACTCAACAAAGTGAGAAATCACATGCCTTAGACAACACACTAGTTCATGGATTTAGGCCTCACATACCAAGTGTATAATGAGGACATCTCCTAGATGTCTGTATAGCCTAGATTAAGAACCTTTTGGCCATCTTTTTTTGTAGTGCACCTGTAAGCAGTTAGCCCCAAGAAGTTACTCATGTCATGCTTCCGAGTCTTTCAAGATAGATATCACTATGGGCAAGGCCTTAGCCTCCATGGTAAGGGGTGCATAGGTGGTACATGACCTTGAATTCTCTAGTTATCTATAGCTTAGTAGATAGTACATTTGTGGGCCCATAGAAATTGATACATCCACCTAAATAAAATAGGTTGTTAATGTTCCTGATGTGCTTTCATGTGCAAAACTAATGAATATCCTTTTCATCTATATCTTAGACCAAAGTGTTTGATGTATTTGTTGAGTCCTCTTGCACATAAGTCCTTGAACCAATCTTGAGTCCAAACCTTAAACTTCTATACAGTTAAATAATCAAGTCAAAATATCTCACTTTGAGTAGATTGCAATTGAATCCCCTTGCAAAAAGGTTGAAATCATTTCAATTCTATTTATCCAAGTTATAGTTTCATACCTCATCTTGTGTGGAATCCATTTTCCTAATCATAGTCTTATACCAAATTTAACAAGTCCAAATCTGCATCCTATCTCACAATTGTATCCAAACATCCTATCATCCTTCATCATTTCCACTGTGGACCCATGGTTTGAGAACTTTATTATGCAAGATAGAACTCCTATTCCTACTACCATCCATGAAGCCAATGTGAAACCCAAATTTACAATGAAAGAAATCCCCCAAACTATGAATCCATTAGATGAAATATTGTATCCAAATCTGATCAACAATCCCTTTGTTGATGATGATGATAGTCTTATGGATCAAGATGAATATCCTAATGAAAATAGCTTTGGTGATGAGCTCATTGCAAACAAACTTTCTATAAACTTTCATCCCTCACCCATGAATTTGCAAGAGCCTTATAATTAAGAACTAGTTAACACTTGTTATCATGCCAATCCTAAACACTTACCTATTGATCCTCCTTATGATACTTTTGATAAGGGAAGTGCCATCTTAGATCAAGGTCCTGATACTCAAGCCATATTATCAACTTCAACCTCATGTGAGCACTCCATACCCTATACATCCTATGCAAATCCTTTATTTTCATAAGCCTTACAATCCAACATATCTCATCAATCCATCTAAACCTTTAACTCATAATCCAAGCCCACCACATCCAAATCTTTCTTTTCAGATTTCCTCCAAGGACTCTTAGCACAAGACAACCATATACTTAGAAAGATTGAAGTCAATAAGCCCACATTAACCAAGCCTATCTGAAGGTCATCTTGTACCTCTCAAAATCTAGCACCATCATGTAATCCTACATTTGTTCAACCTATCAAAGAGTCTCATAGTACAATCCATGTTAAAAACCAAACATTAGAATTCAAATCAAAGCCTATCAAGCCCATCTAAGAGACCTCTATTTTCATCCAAACACAAGAGCTATGTCAAGAATCAAATCCAAAGTAGGATCAAACATGCACTCAACTAAATCAATATCAAGTTATCCAAGCTACTCAAGATCAAATTATCTAAGTTATCCAAGATCAAACTATCCAAGCCACCCCCATTTATGATCATAGTCCTATCTATGATCAAGAGAACCAAGTAGACCCCCTCATCCAACTTTATACTAGCCATAATCAAGAGATCCAAAATAATCCTATCGAATATCCAACTAGTCTTATACATTATTCCACAACATCCTTTTCCCATGATGAGACACTTGGTCCCCAGGAAAACATCTAGACAATCAAGTAAATGGAATTGATCATATCACATATTTAATCCTAATGAGCATAGTGGCCATCAAGATCTTAATCTCATCTTGAGCATAAGGACAAGCAAGTCAAAATGGATCACATCAAACATCCAGATGATCAAGGAGTGACAAACATAAACAATGATCAAGGTACAACAAGTGTACACAACCAGCTAACACATGAATCTTATCAAATAGGATTTCTACCTTCATAAATTGTGGTTGCAAAGATCCTAGAAATTTATATTAGTAGTAACTATGGTCTAAAGAAATTCGTTGCATGAAAATACAACTGCGAGTCATTTAAACCATTAACATTAAATGTAGCATTAAAAAATAAAAATGAGATGAGCGAGAGCGAGAGAGGGAGAGGGAGGACAAACAGGGTTTCAAACTCCATTCTGAGTGATGCAGATGGTGGTGATGATGAGGACGACGAAGATGAAGGATATTTTGTGAAGACTGGGAACTACTCAATGATGATGAAGATGTATGGATTTTGGATCTTTGGCCAGAGGCCCAGCACTCAGTTTCTTAGGCACTGTTGGAGGTCTCAGGCCCACCAAATACTCTTCCTACTGCTGGTGATGACGGGTTTAGCCAAGCCCTTAAGTGGGGTTTTCTCTCCCCCACGTCTAGCTTTTGAGCTGCTTCTAGTGGGAAGTTTGGGACTTCCCTTATGGCAGGTTCTGCCCCTAGCATTCTAGAGCAGTCTGAGATTGGTTGCTTGGAGGAGAAATCCCCAACAACCCCAAAGAATGTGTGTCTGATGGATTCCCCTCTAGTGAGGCATGCCCTTGGACAGGATGATGTGTTTCTAGTGGGTCTTCTATGCCTCTGCCTGAGGTGGTTTTGGAGACATGTGTGACTGCTAGGGATAGTTCTTCTAGGGCTACTAGTGATTCTTCTACTGGGCTTGTTTCTCCACAGGCCCAGGGGTTTTCCTTTCCTTAGAAGTCAGTGGACCCATTTGGGAATGCCTTTGTTCCCCCTTGCAAATAGGGTGGATATGGTTTCTGGCATTGGGGGTCAGAGCCCAGTCATGTCACCTATGTTGGGTCATATGCTAGGGGCCTCGATTTACAATGGTCTTCCTGAGACCCAAGCTACTAGGGCTTCTCCTAGGGAGTCTCACATTTGCATCCTAGACTCTATTATTGATAGATGTGTTGCGTGGATTAGGAGCTCTCTTGTTGGGAGATTTAGTGGTAACCGAATATTGATGTGCTCAAAATATGGGTGCTTCAAGAATGGAAGGTTAGGGGACAGGTCGAGGTAATAGCTTTACCTAACAATTTCTTCTTATTTTCATTTTCTAACTCTAAAGATTATTCTGGGATCCTCTTGGGAGGTCCTTGGTTCCATGGTCAGAATGGTCTTTTCCTAAAAAATTGGTGTCCAGGCTTCAACCCTGATCAATACTGCATCAACTTGTTTCTGATTTGGGTTAGGTTACCAGGGTTACCTTTAGAAAACTGGGATGAGGAGATTTTTATGAGCATTGCTAATACTTTTGGGAAGTATAGTGTGGATGATGCTATTACGAAGTTCAAGAGATGTTTGGTTGCTGCTAGATTTTGTGTTTTTGTGGAAGTTGATAGAGTGCTCCCTTCACAGATTGCTCTATCTTCCAAACTAGGAAATTGGGTGCAGCAGATTGTTTTTGAGAATTCTCCAGTTATATGCGATTGTTGCCACAAACTAGGCCATACTGCTTCTGTTCGTCTGAGCCTCAACACAAATCATCTTGTGTGGAGGAAAAAGGTGCAAGCATCCAGTGATACTTGCAAGATCTTTTATGAGGATGAGAGAAGGACAAGAATTTTGAGGACTCAATAGCTATGCCTGAGACTCCTTTGATGAAGGTGCCAAGCGAAGAGGGGGTTTTCAAGAAAGGTAGATTTGAATAGAACTTCAACAGGTTGGGTGATTTCACTCAAACATCTCTGGAGAAATTTGGCTTCAAACCTCCTTGAACTTAGATTGACTATTTTTGGGGGGTTTTTGCATCTTGTTTGTCTTATTGTAGTTGTGCAGCTACTGTGATGTTAGTGTCATGTGTTTGTTCTTTGTGGTTCTGTGTGCTTCATTGTTTTATCTCTCTTTTATTTAAGGGTCTGGGCCCTTTCAAAATCCCTACTTACCATAATCAAAAACATTAAATGTGGCATTTAACACTTGTTTTAGACTACCTCATTTAATCATTAGATCATGGAATTTTTTTAAACCCTTAATTGTGGCATTAACACAAACTTTGGTGTTGAATTGTTAACATTTAGAACTAATCACCAGGCATTATCATTTCTCCTAATTGCCAACCAAACTATTTACATGTGACCAGTCAAATCTTAATCGCTAGTGATTTGGAAACTGCCAAGATCCCCTAGCCCTTACAGGCTCAAAACTAGTGTTTTTTTCAATCATGTATAAATGTTTGCTCATGTATCAATTTTTTGTGTTCTTGTAGATGTTGGAAAGTTGGCTTAGAGAACTACGCTATGGAAAAAGTTATTTTTCTAAATTTTGTCAAGATTTCAGATATGCTTTCCTGAACTCAGCCTTTCCTTACAAACTTCAAACAAGCATAAATTTCATGTACGAAATTGAAATTCAACAATTATTTTTTTCAAATTGCATAGAAAATTGGAACGAATGCTGTGGTGACATCAATTTTTTCTATATGTCAACTTTTGTTGCATGTTTCTTTGCAAGTTTTCAACTTTCATGCTAATGTATTTTCCTATAGTCAAACACTTGTTGAAGGCTCAAAATCTTAAAACTACTAACCTATTTGTGTATACACATTTATCGAAGACTAAATTCCAAATACTAGTTTAGTTGCACACCTTTTTATTAATCAGAAATGAACAAGTGCCTTATGTGCTTGTAAGAACTCCTAAATGTGCATTCTCTTCCCTTTCATTGAAAGGTGATCTTGGGAATCAGAAACATTTTTGAGTTATTTATTTTGTGTTATCCCAAGAGTCCAAGTTGTATATGCACTTCCTTTGTACTACGAATTGATCTTAGGAGCATAAACACTTGGATTTATTTCCCTTTAGCAAGCCTACCTAAAAATTTCATTACCTTAGGGGATGACCTAAACTAGTTATTTCAAAAAGGTATACAAAGGAGGGAGAGAAAAAGTTATACCTCAAAAGTGGAGCTATCATTTTGGGCCCACGTTGAGCCTATAAGACTCAACAAAGTGAGCAATCACACATCTTAGACAACACACTAGTTCATGGATTCAAGCATCATGTACCAAGTGTATAATGAGGACATCTCCTAGATGTTTGTCTAGCCTAGATTAAGAACCTTTTGGCCATCTTTTTTTGTAGTGCACCTGTAAGTAGTTAGCCCCAAGAAGTTAATCATTTCATGCTTCCGAGTCTTTCAAGATAGATATCACTATGGGCAAGGCCTTAGCCTCCATGGTAAGGGGTGCATAGGTGGTACACGACCTTGCATTCTCTAGTTATCTATAACTTAGTAGATAGTACATGTGTGGGCCTGTAGAAACTGGTACACCCACCTAAATAAAATAGGCTGTTAATGTGTTTGATGTGCTTTCATGTGCAAAACTAATGAATATCCTTTTCATCTATCACTTAGACCAAAGTGTTTGATGTATTTGTTGAGTCCTCTTGCACATAAGTCCTTGAACCAATCTTGAGTCCAAACCTTAAACTTCTATACAATCAAATAATCAAGTTAAAATATCTCACTTTGAGTAGACTGCAATTGATCCCCTTGCAAAAAGGTTGAAATCATTTCAATTCTATTTGTCCAAATTATAGTTTCATACCTCATCTTGTACAAAATCCATTTTCCTAATCACAATCTTATACCAAATTTACCAAGTCCAAATTTACATCCTATCTCACAATTGTATCCAAACATCCCATCATCCTTCATCATTTCCACCATGGACCCATGGTTTGAGAACTTTATTATGCAAGTTATAACTCCTATTCCTACTACCATCCACGAAGCCAATGTGAAACCCAAAGTTACAATGAAAGAAATCCCCCAAACTATGAATCCATTAGATGAAATAGTTTATCCAAATTTGATCAACAATCCCTTTGTAGTTATTGGTGATGATACTCTTATGGATCAAGATGAATATCCTAATGAAAATAGCTTTGGTGATGAGCTCATTGCAAAAAAACTTTCTATAAACTTTCATCCCTCACCCATGAATATATGCAAGAGCATTATAATCAAGAACTAGTTAACACTAGTTATTATGCCAATCCTAAACACTTATCTATTGATCCTCCTTATGATACTTTTGACAAGGGAAGTGCCATCTTAGATCAAGGTCCTGATACTCAATCCATATTTCCAACTTTAACCTCATGTGAGCACTCTATACCCTCTACATCCTATGCAAATCATTTATTTTCATAATCCTTACAATCCAACTTATCTCGTCAATCCTAGTATCAATCCATCCAAACCTTTAACTCACAATCAAAGCCCACCACATCCAAATATTTCTTTTCGGATTTCCTCCAAGGACTCTTAGCACAAGATAACCATATACTTAGAAAACATGAAGTCAGTAAGCCCACACCAACCAAGCCTATCTGAAGGTCACCTTGTACCTCTCAAAATCTAGCACCATAATGTAATCCTGCATATGTTCAACCTATCAAAGAGTCTCCTAGTACAATCCATTTTAAAAACCAAACATTAGCATGTAAATCAAAGTCTATCAAGCCCATCCAAGAGCCCTGTATTTTCATCCAAACTCAAGAGCTATGTCAAGAATCAAATCCAAAGTAGGATCAAATGTGCACTCAACCAAATAAATATCAATTTATCCAAGCTACTGAAGATCAAATTATCCAAGTTATCCAAGATCAAACTATCCAAGCCACCCCCATTTATGATCATGATCCTATCTATGATCAAGAGAACCAAGTAGACCCCCTCATCCAACTTTATGCTATCCATGATCCAGAGATGCAAAATAATCCTATCAAATATCCAACTAGTCTTATACATTATTCCACAACATCCTTTTCCCATGATGAGACACTTGGTCCCTAGGAAAACATCTAGACAATCAAGTAAATGGCATTGATCATATCACATATAATCCTAATGAGCATAGTGGCCATCAAGATCTTAGTCTCATCTTGAGAATAAGGACAAGCAAGTGAAAATGGATAACATCAAACATTCAGATGATCAAGGAATGATAAACATAAACAATGATCAAGGTACAACAAGTGTACACAATGAGCCTGTTGACATTTCTTCTGAATCAGCATTAGGGTTTGCCACTTCTAATGCACAGGCAGATTCAGGCCAACTGAATACAGGAGGTTACGTGAGCTCCTCCCCTTCACTTCTGGTTCTGCCGCACCAAGGGGGGTATCCCTATAACTTAAGATGTAACCTTGACTGGCTCAAAGATAGAAAGATCTGACTTGACAACAGCAGGCAGAATGCTCTCATGTATGGACCAAGATCTGTATGATAGATCACAAGGCTGGCAACATTCTTGGACATGATGTTTGGTTGGGTATGAGAGCATGCAGGGGGTTCCTAATCCTACTCCTACAACTAACAGGTGGAGGTATGAAGTGTTTTGATATGAATTTGGATGCAAAGTTGGACATGGTGTATAACACAAGAACACAGCATGATTGGTGCCTATCCAGGGCTTGGAGTCGGTAGACATACACCTGTGAATGATCAGCATGAATAGCTAAAACTGGATTTCAGGGGGATACACATGATATCTGCCCTACAGATATCTCCCAATATAGAGTGTTGAGCTATCTCTACTTATGGCATCCCTACTGCAGTATACCCTTCCCAATATTCAACCTGAAAACAGTTTAATCTGCCCCTTAAGCAGAGGTTAAAAGATCAGACATTCAACATAGGAATTCTATGCTCTAGAATCTAAACATAAGCAAACATCCAGATCCAGAAGAAGGATACATGCAATACTGGAGACAGAATTAACACAACACATGCTAAGATAGCATTACTCATACAAGATCAACCATGAAATCAGTGGATTCATGCCAAGTCCTACAACAGGAGATACATAAACTCACAAGATAAACTGTACAGAGCAACCAGATCAGCTGGTTTTTGGATTACAGAGCCAAAATTCTACAACTTTCAACAACCTCTGAAATGAGCAACACACACTGCTTATAACAGCCAGGTAGGTGCTCAGCAATTAATTACATGGTTGACTAAAACTCCCGCCAGATACACGGTATCATGAAAATGGCGCTCAAACACAACCAGATTGGCGCCCAAACTTGAATGCAGCAGGTAGGGGAGGAGACAGGAAGATTTTTCGAGCCTTGCGCCGCCGCCTAGGGATTCAGATCTTCAATCAGGTACAACATTCGTCCACGCCATCGCCCATACCTCTGCAACAATCGCCATTAATGGCGCACCAACCCGCGGCCTTGGGAAGATCATCAAACAGACTATCGCAAGCTTTTCCCGCCGAGACTCATCATCATGATGTTTTGAATATGCAGGATAACAATATCCCACATGCATCCCGCGATGACCTCAATAACACTTTATATACTAGGTCATGAGCATATATCATGTCGGTGCTTTTGCTCCTGACGACACTAGTATAGACTTCATCATCATCATCCTCCAGCAGCATGATATCCTGTTGTTCAAAATATCACCCTGACGTCATCATGATATTTGAAATATAACCTTCATGATAATCGGCACAACCTGATCCATCGGAGGAACATCCTCCTGCTGAGCTTATAACAAAAGTCTGGCCGATGAACATCCTGATGACGTCATCATCATCTACTGCTGACGTCATCATCATATCTGCCTACTGCGCACCTCCTCATATCCGGATGACGTCATCATCATGTTTGCAAATATCAGGAGGTCTCTTCAAGATGATCAGCTGTTAGAAATATGACCCCCACGGACCTTGATGACGTCATCATCATATTAACATCATCATGATATTCGGAAGACAACCGGATATTTGGAAATATCCTCCTGATGTGAAAATATCAGGTTGCACTGTAGCTCCTCTGTAAGATCGGGGCGAAAACTGAATATGATGATGCTGCTTGAAAAGATCACCCCCAGTAGATAATGTGCGAAGCTAGCAGGCGGATATCTCCTTAATATTAGCATCATCATGATGCTCGAACAAACAAACATATATCCGGGTGATATGAAAATATCACCCCCTCCTTCGGAATATCATGATGCAGATAGGCAGAGAAAAAGATATCACCCTGAGATAAGGATGACGTCAGCATCATCAGGATGAAGAAACAACGAACAAGAAGTGATACAACATCATCAGGATGATATTGACTAAGATCATCCTGACGTTCGAAATATGATGACCCTAGTGAATATCGGGTCGCACTTAGAACTCTTCAACAGCATCATCAGGATGATATTAACCAAGATCACTCGATGATAAAAACATCACCCCGGCGAAATATCATGAAGGCAGAAAATATGATGACCTCCGCACGCAGCAGGATGAAAACTGGAAATATCATGATGATGATGACGACCCTTAGGATAAAACAAGTTAGGTCGAGCAACTCAAAGAATAAGCAACATCATCATCATGCCTGCGCAAGGTGATAAATGGAAGATCATCGGAGACTTTGAAGAATCACCCTCGTAAGCAGATCAGGGCGCACTGTAGCTCGTCAGCATCATCATGATAAAACCCGAACATCACCCGACAGCGAAATATGATGATGACGTTGAAAAACAAGTCGACGAGGAACATGATGATGATGACCATCATCGAAACAAACATGATGACGATGACCTCCTCCTCAAGAAATATGATGCTGCAGTTGAAAAATGCTGAGGAGGTCCAACACTTAGAAAAAAAATGGGCAAGAAGATGAAGGCTTCAAATGAAGAAACCTCCTGATCATGACAAATCAACCCCTGGTCAAAATGAGTGTCAACAGTGGCTCTGTCTGGGGACGTGCAGGTGAAAACCTGCAGCGAGAACCCCAGATCTCTGGGATGCAGACCAGTCCCTTATCCATTGGGCACAGAGTCAAATACTGCACTGACCTGCATCACCAAACACACTTGATGGCCTAAGGCCACCAAGAAAAGAAAAACATGTATCTCCCTTTGTCAAATATCTTGTTTTCATCTGCATGCACTGGGTCAAGCTTGGAGATACTACAAAGATCCACCCACAAACAAATCTTGTCATCTGCATATTCAACCCTCTGATTTGGCTTGTCATTATCACCCCTGTGCAGATAACCTTCAGCATCATGTGACATGTGGGTGCAGAATATATCAAACAATGCATGTTCATATGGCATATAGCACTCATCACCTATATCATCATCATGCATTGCAACATGATCTCCTAGCTGGACTGCAAATAGGAAACACTCAGAGTCCATCACAAAACTAGGAAGATCAGCGCTCATTGTATTATATGCTGGCTCATCAAAAGAAAAGCTTTCAAAATCACAATTGTGTACATCATGTACACAACCATCTGGTACACCAGGCTGGAAAAGATCAGGCTCTGGCATCTCTTTCAAATCAAGCACATCTTCACAGTCACTTACCTGATGTATGTTGTTTCCTCTTTCATCATGATGAGAAATAGAATCCAAGCCAAAAATAGTGTCTAGATCCCCACCATACTCAGACAGATCCTCATCACCATATGTGTCATAAATGGGTGACCCAGGTGCATCAGTTTCATCAGAGTATGCCATTTGTTCATGGGCAGCAGAGCACATCTCTTCATCATCAATGGATTCATTCTGTGGAGGAGTATCAGCCTGTGTGTCATAAGCAAAACAGCCATCAAATGAAAAACAATCATGCTCTGAACTAGCACTTATTTCAATTTCTGACTGCTCTTCATGATCTCCATGTGTTTGAAAGATAGGCAATGGGTCACACATAGGACTGCTTCTCTGTTTGCTTATATCTTCTCTGTCTTGAGTACAATACTCACAATTTTCTCCACAGGTCCATTCTAAAAATTGCTCATTGCTGTCCACAACCTCATTATTGTTTTCATGGTCAGCTGCCTCATCATTGCAATGGGAATCCTCATTAGTCCTTTCACTGGCATCCTCAACTGGTAAACAATCCAGTTGAGCAGTATTGTTAGCATTATGTTCAAACACAGCAGTCTCAACCTCTATGCTTTTATTTTCATTTTCATCTGCACATGATGCCATAATCATTTGGTCATTTGCAGCTTCATAACCATTATTCACACCAAGGCCTGGGGACAGGGGTTTCAGCAGGTGCACATTTCTCATTTCTTCTACATTTTCTAAAAATTTGTATGCCACCTGCATACTTGTCACCTTGAAATCCCTCAGTAATGCACTAGAGCCCTCCTCAAAAGCTTCAAAGAATATGCCAACACAGGCTGAAATATCAGGTCTGAAACTTTCAGGGACATGTGAAAGGGCTACTGCAAACCTATGACTGAAATCAACACATGGCTCTTCATCTTGTTTTCTGATTCTCATCAATTCTGCAACAAGATCAGCCGGTTCTTTTGCAAATTCTTCTTTGAAACAGTCAGCAAGTTCATCCCAACAGGCAAAGGATCTCTTTGGAAAGCTCAAATACCAGTCTTTTGCTTTTGCATCAAAGGACCTAACAAGAAACCTCATCCACATATCCTCATCTCTGAATGAATATTTTCCCATAAAACTTTGAAAATTTTGGATATGTGCATTCCCATCACATACATTGTGACCACTAAATCTAGGCATCTGACAGTATATCCTAGCAGGCATAGTTTCTACTTTATAATCCACCCATGACAAATCCAGTTGGTCATACAAAGGATCAAAAGGGCTGACAGGAGGTTTAGCTTTCTGACAGGCAGACACAACAGGGTTACTGCTTCTTAACTGGGCCTGCTCAGCCTCTAAGAGTATCAACCTATTTCTTATCTCTTCAATCCCTTTATCCAACATTTTACCACTGAGTGTGGGATAACTCATACTTGGTTTCATATAAATCTTACTCTTAGACATCCTTTGTCTGTCTAAGACCTAAGGCTTCCCCTGGCATCTAACCTATGCAATAAAACAGCAAATAAAGGGGAAAGAACAAGGTACCTTTTCTCATACAGATGCAGAAATATGTACATCTTTTTTGTCACATCACATACATCCATCTTTCATGTGCATTTAGATCTTTTTTGCAGAGTCGCCACCTCTCCAGAGAGGACAAAATTTACAGCAGCTGAAAGCTACTTTTCCAGGTTCATTCCACCAGCAGAGCATCATTTTGTTAGTGACTCGGATGGGTCACAAGTATTATTCTTTATTTTATCAATCCTTCCCCAGCGGAGTCGCCATTTTGTTGACATTTCTTCTGAATCAGCATTAGGGTTTGCCACTTCTAATGCACAGGCAGATTCAGGCCAACTGAATACAGGAGGTTGCGTGAGCTCCTCCCCTTCACTTCTGGTTCTGCCGCACCAAGGGGGGTATCCCTATAACTTAAGATGTAACCTTGACTGGCTCAAAGATAGAAAGATCTGACTTGACAACAGCAGGCAGAATGCTCTCATGTATGGACCAAGATCTGTATGATAGATCACAAGGCTGGCAACATTCTTGGACATGATGTCTGGTTGGGTATGAGAGCATGCAGGGGGTTCCTAATCCTACTCCTACAACTAACAGGTGGAGGTATGAAGTGTTTTGATATGAATTTGGATGCAAAGTTGGACATGGTGTATAACACAAGAACACAGCATGATTGGTGCCTATCCAGGGCTTGGAGTCGGTAGACATACACCTGTGAATGATCAGCATGAATAGCTAAAACTGGATTTCAGGGGGATACACATGATATCTGCCCTACAGATATCTCCCAATATAGAGTGTTGAGCTATCTCTACTTATGGCATCCCTACTGCAGTATACCCTTCCCAATATTCAACCTGAAAACAGTTTAATCTGCCCCTTGAGCAGAGGTTAAAAGATCAGACATTCAACATAGGAATTCTATGCTCTAGAATCTAAACATAAGCAAACATCCAGATCCAGAAGAAGGATACATGCAATACTGGAGACAGAATTAACACAACACATGCTAAGATAGCATTACTCATACAAGATCAACCATGAAATCAGTGGATTCATGCCAAGTCCTACAACAGGAGATACATAAACTCACAAGATAAACTGTACAGAGCAACCAGATCAGCTGGTTTTTGGATTACAGAGCCAAAATTCTACAACTTTCAACAACCTCTGAAATGAGCAACACACACTGCTTATAACAGCCAGGTAGGTGCTCAGCAATTAATTACATGGTTGACTAAAACTCCCGCCAGATACACGGTATCATGAAAATGGCGCTCAAACACAACCAGATTGGCGCCCAAACTTGAATGCAGCAGGTAGGGGAGGAGACAGGAAGATTTTTCGAGCCTTGCGCCGCCGCCTAGGGATTCAGATCTTCAATCAGGTACAACATTCGTCCACGCCATCGCCCATACCTCTGCAACAATCGCCATTAATGGCGCACCAACCCGCGGCCTTGGGAAGATCATCAAACAGACTATCGCAAGCTTTTCCCGCCGAGACTCATCATCATGATGTTTTGAATATGCAGGATAACAATATCCCACATGCATCCCGCGATGACCTCAATAACACTTTATATACTAGGTCATGAGCATATATTATGTCGGTGCTTTTGCTCCTGACGACACTAGTATAGACTTCATCATCATCATCCTCCAGCAGCATGATATCCTGTTGTTCAAAATATCACCCTGACGTCATCATGATATTTGAAATATAACCTTCATGATAATCGGCACAACCTGATCCATCGGAGGAACATCCTCCTGCTGAGCTTATAACAAAAGTCTGGCCGATGAACATCCTGATGACGTCATCATCATCTACTGCTGACGTCATCATCATATCTGCCTACTGCGCACCTCCTCATATCCGGATGACGTCATCATCATGTTTGCAAATATCAGGAGGTCTCTTCAAGATGATCAGCTGTTAGAAATATGACCCCCACGGACCTTGATGACGTCATCATCATATTAACATCATCATGATATTCGGAAGACAACCGGATATTTGGAAATATCCTCCTGATGTGAAAATATCAGGTTGCACTGTAGCTCCTCTGTAAGATCGGGGCGAAAACTGAATATGATGATGCTGCTTGAAAAGATCACCCCCAGTAGATAATGCGCGAAGCTAGCAGGCGGATATCTCCTTAATATTAGCATCATCATGATGCTCGAACAAACAAACATATATCCGGGTGATATGAAAATATCACCCCCTCCTTCGGAATATCATGATGCAGATAGGCAGAGAAAAAGATATCACCCTGAGATAAGGATGACGTCAGCATCATCAGGATGAAGAAACAACAAACAAGAAGTGATACAACATCATCAGGATGATATTGACTAAGATCATCCTGACGTTCGAAATATGATGACCCTAGTGAATATCGGGTCGCACTTAGAACTCTTCAACAGCATCATCAGGATGATATTAACCAAGATCACTCGATGATAAAAACATCACCCCGGCGAAATATCATGAAGGCAGAAAATATGATGACCTCCACACGCAGCAGGATGAAAACTGGAAATATCATGATGATGACGACGACCCTTAGGATAAAACAAGTTAGGTCGAGCAACTCAAAGAATAAGCAACATCATCATCATGCCTGCGCAAGGTGATAAATGGAAGATCACCGGAGACTTTGAAGAATCACCCTCGTAAGCAGATCAGGGCGCACTGTAGCTCGTCAGCATCATCATGATAAAACCCAAACATCACCCGACAGCGAAATATGATGATGATGTTGAAAAACAAGTCGACGAGGAACATGATGATGATGACCATCATCGAAACAAACATGATGACGATGACCTCCTCCTCAAGAAATATGATGCTGCAGTTGAAAAATGCTGAGGAGGTCCAACACTTAGAAAAAAAATGGGCAAGAAGATGAAGGCTTCAAATGAAGAAACCTCCTGATCATGACAAATCAACCCCTGGTCAAAATGAGTGTCAACAGAGCCAGCACATGAATCTTATCAAATAGGATTTCTACCTTCATCAAGTTAAATTTACTGTAATGAGCCAAACTTAAATATTTCAATTTAAAATCAGATATGGAAATGAATTAATTAATAAATCACCGAAAATATACAATAATTTCACCAAGACTGGCAAGCTAGTCATGCACAGAACAACACCAAACTAACACTTTTTGCCCAGAACTTATGGAATTGATTTTTTTTCATATTAATCTGATTTTATCATCTGTTGGACTGTAATAATAATAACAAAAGATACAACAACTATATTTTCAAGTCTGGAGAAAATACAATAAAACCCACAAAAACCCACAAAATTGTTGAATACTGAATGGAGCCAAAATCACTGGAAAACACCACAAAATGTTTTTATTTGATTTTTTTGTCATAGACACTTGAGAAAAGGTTTGATACAACATGAAAATGCTACAACAAACTTCTGGGAAAAACCCACAACACCAGATTACAAACTACACAAAGATTGTATCACAGTGTGTATTTCAACACAAAATCTTCACATGCAACATTCCTAAGACTAAACTAGCAATACCCAACTCACCAAATCTATTCTAGATCTCAAGAATGGATGAAATAAACCTTCTACACCAACATGTAATAACATGCAAGACCTGCAACAACACAAATTCTCTACAAACACCAAAATCCACTCTTGCACACAAAATGCTGAAAACTGCCAAACTATCCAAATTCCTTCAATGCAAATGCAAGCTCTGGATGAGATTTCCTCCTATGAGAAAAGGGTTTTCATCCTCTGTCCACTTTATGCTCATGGGTTTTCGTCCACAAGCCACTACTCCAACGGGGTTTTGTCCATTGAAGAAACCTTCTGCAAATCTGCAAGTATGACAGAAAATGTGATATCAACAATACCCCAAATGATATAATTTTCATCTTTTGTATGAACCTTCCTTGGGAGAGATGGATGCAGAATTTTCCCACATTTTTCTTGGATTCCTTTCTATTTTGGGATATGACAGTTGTCATAAGTTGTCATACATTGTCATAAATTCCCCCACCACTTGTAATTTCCCAATATTTTCAAAATCTTCATGCAAATGGACACCTATCATGACACAAAACCCAACGCCTCTTTTGAGCCTCAAAATATTTAATTTAATATTTAATTGTCCTCAAGAATTAAATTATATTTGGACAATAATAAATATTAAATTATTTATTCTTCCTATGCTTGGCAAATTAACCTGGACAGAAGAATAAAATGGGTTAATATTGATCATTAATCAAATTTAAAGAAAATGGGACATGACACTTACTCATAGAGGTCCAAACAATAGAAAATTATGATTGTTCTCGACAACATACTAATGGGCTAGCATCGTATTTTTAAAAAACAAGTATCTTATTGCAAACAAGCTATGTAAAATCATGGATTATCAAGGAAAAGGATTGGGCCTTCATGATCAAGGCATCTTAGAGCCTATTCCAATCTACATTAATCATGGTCGAGGCATCGAAGATCACTTATCTAAACAACCTAATGATATTAGTGATACTTCAACAATCATTGAGGAAACTTTATCCAATGAACACATTGAGATAAGGACCATCCATATCCCCTACAATAAGCTTGCTACCAACAATCCTTCCACCTCCACTAGCCATACCATTAGCATTATCTTCCACATCCTCAACTCATTAATTCAAACCAATGAAATTGTAAATAATACAATGCAAAAGCTTCAAATCAAATGTCAAAGGTGAATGCATCCAAAACTCAAGGAAAACACATAAAAACAATATGGGTTCCAAAGAAAAGTTGGCTAGTCAAAGCAAATGAAACAGAATATCCAAATCAAAATGTGAAGTCACATCAAAAAAGGCACCTTCCATATACTAGGTGTCTATCTCCTTATAGCTTATATAGTAATTTTGGTCCTACATATCCAACTTAAAAAATCAATCAAAATTAGAAGACACGCCATGCATATAATAGGTGTTCACTACCTTTCAACTTGTATTTAAGAATGTTGGTCCTAATCGCCATCCTAATCCCACATTCAAACTTCATAATTTCCAAAATCCACCATCACAAGTATGGCAAGTCAAAAATCTACCAACCCAATCTAAATTGTTTGCTTATCCATCTAAACCAAAAACACCTCAATCACTTGATTCCACATCCAACATCCCCCATCCAAAGCCAAAATAACATCTAAAATCTAAAAATTCACATCCAAAATTTGATGTATTGTGGCAGCAACACTTCACCATAAGGGCTATGATGGCACCCTATCAAAATATAAACATTCGAATAAGGCCAACTCAACTATCAATGCAGATCACACAAACATCAAAGGATTGTACAAGAGTGCTTTAATCTTGATGAAGCAATTACTTTAGGTAGGTTATTATTGGCGTGTTATGACAAGAGCATATATATCAACTATCTCAAACAGACAACGATGTATGAAGAGCCTTTGAATATTAGGTTATTAGTGACATCAATAAAAAATCAAAAAAGGATAAATTTCATTTTAAACAATAATAAAGAGAAATCATTCGTCTAATGGTGAAAAACATTTTATGGTACCTTGGATAAGCACTCTGATAAAAACCTATTCATGGGTGTCATGTGTAAACTAATTGTCTATGTATCTTGCACTTGGGAGAAAGTTGTTTCATCTATCCCATCCTATCCCCCTCATATCACCCTAATCCATCATATCCATATATCCTTGCTATCAAAACTCCTTGACTCTAATTTTGATAATGACTTTGATCTTAATAAGGATTGAGGTATGATTTTGAAACATGTTTTGATACACCCTTGGCATAGAAAAATCCTTCTTAACAAATCTCCTAAACATATTGTTATCGCTTGTGCCATATATTATATCCCTAGTCCAGCATCCTCAATGAATTTTCTAGAGTAGGGGCATGTTTTCCTATGCGACATAGTCCTTGGAGATTTCATCCTACACATGTCCATCCATCATCAATTTTCCTTTCCATCCACTATCAACAACCTCTTCATCCATACAATCCATCAAAACCATTATCCTTCAATCAACCTATCTCCCATCCTAGTTTCTAGACTTTGTGTTCCCATGTCATGATTTATCATACGGAGACAATATCATCCTATAGACATGCAAGCTAGTGTAGTCATCCAAAGTAATCTAGTGCAATCATCCAAAGCAATATAATGTAATCATCCAAAGCAATCCAATGCAATAATCCCAAGCAATCCCAAAGTAGTTAATCCACCGCAAGAAATCCTAATCTACATAAATCTTTCCAAGCAATCTAGTCAATCATCTAAAAATATTTTACCAATTTTATTCCCAGCCTTACTGTCAATCTTAATCAACTTAAATCAATCATCATCATCAGGATATATCATTCCCAATATTTGTGTTGTTCATAAAGATATATCATTCCCACATCAACAAGACTATCATCATGTTGTTCTAAGATATATCATTCCCACATCAACAACATTATCATTATCATTATCATCAATCACTCATTGATTTTTAGCTTGACTGGAGGAAATATCGTGCTTGTCTTTATATCATTTTGTTCATGTTTGTTTTCTTTGCTTGTGTGTGTAATCATTTTATATTACATCTGGATTTCTCCTTGCAACATACCTACCACAATGACATCATGGTCTTTCATATCATGATTCCATCATCATATGTTTGCTTGTGACTTTCAATCCTTCATATATTTGGCATATCATCACCATGGTCTTTATATCATGGTGCATAACATCAAGTGTTATATCAAACATCAAGTTGCTCACATCAATCATCATGATTATTTTTACTCCCTCATTTTCCATCCTTACTCTCCATCCATTTTGAGAGCCTACCTATGTCTTTCATACCCACCTATCCTCTCGAGGGGGCATCATCCCATCCAAACCCCATCCTTTTTATCCTTTCTCATCCTCAACATCTATATTTTATTCTTCTTTAAAATGACATTGCTTCTCTTAGTCGCAACACCATCTCAAAAAGGGGCAAAATGTAAACACTTAAAAATGACCAAGTCTTAATTCACTCAATTACCCCACAACCAAGTCTTAAATCATCTTGATCAATCCCCGTGACCAATTCATTACTTTGTCCTAATATCCCAATTATCAGGTCCTGATTCACTAGTTTATCCTAATCATTCCCTCATTCATCAGAATTATTCCTAATTTTTCCCAAGTCCTAACTCATTTTCCTAAGTTCTAGTCCCCTTTCCACATGATTTAATTTGTTTATTAATTAAATCTCCCACCTAACCACATGTTGGTTAACAAATTTGTCACCTAACTCTATATACTCATGCCCAGACAAGTGACAAATGTAATCAACAGTTGAGCCAAATATATTGGTATTCTACACTGACTCTGCTTATTTTACAAGGCGCAGCTACCTTTGATAGTGTTTCTAAGAATAGAAACTTAAGGTTACTTTTAACCAGAAAGCAATAAAGGTAAATCTACAACTCCAACTCCTGAAATTCACAGATTTCTAACAACATAACATTTATTAATAGCATTGTACATACAAACATTAATTCACCACCTCAAATGAAATACCAATAGATAAATTATTCGAAGCAATGAGCAAGATTTATTGACATCCAACCACTAGAATACATGAATACCATCAACATCAGTAGAAACACATTCAACTTAAAAAGAACATGAATTCAAATAATCACAATGCAAAGTTCATGATCATCCAAATCTCCACTGCATTAATTGTATTGCATATATTAAAGTAGTTGAAAACAAAATTTTGCCAAAAGATCCTTAATTCGACCAGCCATTCAGAATATATAGCTAGCCAAACCATAACTATTTTGAGAATCATAACGGCTTCTTGAAAAAGTCGATTAAAAGATGTTTAAATAATAAAAATAATAAAGGGCCCTCCAGAGCCAATAGTTTAAGAGCAAGCATGAAATAACTAAAAAGCAAGAAACTAAAATTCAATTCAGGATTTTCAAATCCACATCGCCATCATCCACTTCATCCATCTCCTCATCTTCCCTCAACTATCCACCTTCTCCCGTGCCACTTTGCGCCGCCTGGGGTGCCTGTGCTCGCAATCTGGCTTTGTATGTTTTGAATTTGTTGAGAACTGGTGTCAATGGCATGCTAGGTGGAGATCTAGTCATGATGATGCGATGCTTCCTCTTCATGATAACTTGCTCAGAGTCAATCACCTTACAATATACCTCCTCAATGCCACCCCTACAAGTGTTAATATAAGTTGCCAACTTAGATTGCCTCCCCAATGATTCCCCTGTGATAGTATCGTAATTCACAATTTCCTCAGTGACCACCTTTTTGAAATTCTATTTAATTTCTTTGATATCCAACAGCTTCTCATCATTTGTTCCATTAGCCTCTATCCCCAAAGTAGCAAAATCCCTTTTAATTTTCATCATTTCCCTATAATAAACTGCTACTGCTTTTCCCATTTCTTCTTCAGTTGTAGCAATAAGACATATTTTCCATTCCAATGTATCCGCCCATACAATTGTATCTAGCTCCTTAGGATCAGCTATGACCCCTTGGGCTATTAAGATGCCAGGGTCCATTTTGGTGAGGCCCTGCACTTCCTTAAAGGCTATATTTAGGCTATGATGATTACTTCGAGTTTTATCAAAATCCAAAATTAAGGCCTCCCTCTTAGTATGTATGATACCAAATAATTTAACTACCTCTTCAATAAGAATAAGGCCATCAAGAATAATTCTTTCAACCCATTGATCCATAGACTTCTTTAAAGATAGACAATTCTTGACTTGTTGGAGTAAGCTTGGATCAAAAGTGTGGAGGTTGACAACTGAGGATGCCTCAGTTGAGGGAGTCATGATTTTAGAAATTGCATTAGCAAAAGAGGATAATGAACTTACATGTGCAAATAACTTTGAATTTTCATTTTGAAGTCCTTTCACTCTCTTAGAAACATTATCAATAGAATACCGCATATGATACAAATCACCCTCAGTAGTTGATGGTCCTAAGTCCACTCGGATCACTTTGAAATCTGCTTCAATATCCTCATCTTCATTTTTATCAACCAATGGATCTGCAATTTCTAAGAACTAATTTCCCAAAGTGATATCAGTCACTATCCTGGACATTCTCTTTGCACGCTTAGGCTTTGGAACCATCTATAATGAGTTGGCAACAATATCAACACCTTCATTAGAAGGAAGGGTATACATTTTCTTCTTCTACACTACCTTTTTCAACCAGCTTGGGGATGAGACTGACACATTAGTGGCGTTGGTAGCGGCCATTATAGGTGCAAGGTGAGAACTCTGCTCATGCATTTCTTTTTGCTGAGGGGAATTTGGTGAACTTAACAATGAATTTAGTAAATTATCATCTCCAATTTGGGAGAAGATAAAAGAATCAGAATCACTTACTTGATTACTGAGTGGGGGCACATGGTCTACTTTGGATGTGGAAGAAACCAATCTAGTATTCCTTTTTGTCATCTAGGCATCCAATTCACAAGTGGTCTTTAACTTGCCAATCTCCTTAAGTGGCCCCTCACCATCACCATTCGATTGTGAGCCAACTCTCTAAGGAGTTAGGTCCAAACTAGATGGTTTTCTATGTGAGGTGGCGATCTGGGATCTAGTTTGATTTTGAGAGGCCAAGTCTTTTGGTGTTGCTGAACTAGCACACTCCTTGGCCTTTGTTTGTATCCACTTTTCTGTTCTCGTTAAAACACGAAAAGACAATAACATAATATCTGTAACTTTCTTCTCAGACCACTTTACTAGAGGCAAAGGTTCCCTTGACACTGTATTATATCCTTCTTCCAAAAGATTAGAGAAATCATCAACTATATCAAGGACTTGAATGTTTAACTTGAAAGCACAGACCTAATCAATAGTTAACCTTATCCATTTTCTCCTCTAAACCTCTCTTTCATCAATACAATCTTCCAAAAATCTTCAATATGAGGAAGAAGTGAGTAGGAATCACCTACGTGCATATTTCCTTTTATGATATTCTTGCTATCAAATGACACACGGGGAGACAAACTATGTAGACTGAATTCAGATAACAACTTATCTACATTCTGGGCACCATTATTACTTTTACATGAATAAAAAGACAAATACATGAGAAAAGAATACCCATTCTTTTTCATTGCATGATATTTGACATTGATAGTCACCATTTAGCGGAAAACCTCCAGCAACACCAGATAATCAAATGGATATCGAGGCAATTTTAACGGGGCATTTTCATAACCCCCAATTCTCAAATACGAGAAGCAGTTAAACTGTATGTAAAAACTACCAAACTTCATAATCAAAGCAGACGCTTCTACAGAAAATCTCTTCTCTAAAGAGCCATCAATTCTCTTAGCTAACAGCATGGAAAAAACATCATTTACGCATCTGAAATCTTTCATACCTTCACTTCTTTGCTGTTGAGGGAAAATTTGATACATAGGCGTACTTGCTGAAGAATTTCCTTGAGTCCTCAGACTAGGCCAAGTAGCCTCTTTGCGAGCCAAGATGTAGACCAGCTAGGAGCACATGTAAAACTTCACAGTTCGTGTAAGATTCATCAGCTTCTCCTATAGACACTTGTTGATAATTTTCGGTTGTCACCACAAATCAACAAAATAAATCTACACATCCAAAACTCAAACACATCTGACTCAGGGTTTCCAACAACTCTATTCCGGAGGGTTATCATATCATAGATTTCTTCTTTGAAATGGCTCCTTTTCAAATTAGCAGGCAGCTAAGACTTCCCAGTCTTTTCTTCTTCTAGCTAGCTTTTGGCAATGCAAGCATAACACTAGTCCTTTTTCTCATTATAGTAATTCCAGGGTGAGGAAACAGTGACATTAGCATTATCTTCATACTCCTCTTGGTTCAGGGCCGAAGCAATAGATTCAGAATCAATTCTAGCCACCACAACACCATTGGGAGTCCTTATCTCCTGAGAATCTGGGAAGTAACCATTTGCACACGCCACCATCATTTCCAGACAATACACAGTGAGCGGGAAACCACCAACTTTGTCTAATCTGTTGCTGATAATCTTCTCCACCAGAGGGGTTCTCTTCTCAGAATGCATTCTTCTCCAGAAATCATCCAAGTCTACATGGACCAAATTTGTATCTCTCACTTCAGAAAGGCCATTCTCCACAATGGAAGCCACAGGGGTCCCTTGGAATTTAAACTTCATTTTTATATGTTCCAAAAACTAGAAAACAACGGATTCAGAGATATAAGCAGAGAGCAGAGGATGAGGTGAGACACCCACAAAAAATTCTTTGTGCATATACATGGGAAATGAAAAACTCTAACTCCCCAAAGAAGATATGAAGCTTTTATAGAGAGAGAAATAGAGCTACTAGCTAGGCTGACCTGTGAAAATGACACTGTGCTAAAATTCCGCACATAGTGAACTATGCGTTTATCCCTCTGTAACGCATTCTTTGAATATAATATCACCTTTGGCTAGCTTAGGAATTAATTCAAGTCACTTCTCATAATTTCATCCAAGGAAGATATTAACTTTGGCGGCAGATTTGTCATTTCGAATCATAAATGCATGCCTCAACTTTCCCTATGAGAATTGTGCCACTGTGTCTGCACGTTCTTCAAATTAAATGCAAAGTGACAAGTGTCATTCTTCCATATAGTATGCCAGGGCAGCCAAACGCTACTTGGGAAAGTGTGCTATGCAAAGTCGGCGGGTCGGGCAAAAGATGAACTCTTGAACTAGGGGCTGGAGATTCGAAACTTCAAAGAATCCCTGACTTCTCGACTACAAAGGAAAGACATGACAAATGACTCAAGACATGGGAAACACAAAGTAGGTCAAAAAGTTAGGTGGCACAAGAACTTGTGAACCTGCCGACTTCACTTCAAAGACACAGAAGATCATCGACTTAACAAACTGACTTAACAAAGGGACTAAGTCAATTTGGCCCAGAAGAATGAACTAAGTGAAAAGACTAGTGAAGGATATAAAGGGAAAAACAAAGAATGGACTAGGACGCCCTTTTTCAAAAAAAAGGCGGGGGGGGGGGGGGGGGCGCAACACCACCTAAAAAGTAAATAAAAGAATTAAAAATCTCTTTTATTCTCCACCACATATCTCATAGCTATCTCCCACAAATTCAAAAATCAATTAAAAAATCTCAATTATTCTCCACCCTCCATCCTTCAACTACCTAACCAACTTAATCTGGACCATTGATCTCTTAATCGATCTCTACCATCCTTCATCCAACTTGCAAGCCCATAAATGGACTCAGCAATCAATCATCCTTAGACAATGTCATGTTGTTAGTTTGTGAGCATCCACATTCATCTATTCAAGCATAACTACCATTTGGTAAACAAGAATTGATTGGATAACATTTGTGTTTTATGCATTTTTGTTCGATTCCTTTGCTCAAACGAAGGTTGCATTAACTGTATATTTGAGGTTTTGAAATTTCATTTGAATCCTTTATTTTTTGTCTACATTTTATGTACACATGAAGATTTAGAACAAGGTATCAACATCCATTAAAACATAATTGAAAGTTTATTTTTGGAAAAAGTTATACATGCATGTGCCTTGATAGACATGTATGCAAAATGTGGAAGCATACGCAATGCATGTGAGTCCTTTAACAAGTTGTCTCAAAGAAATGTAATCTCATGGAACACTAATTCTACAACTTATGCCAACATCCTTCCCCCCTGTGCTGAAATGAGAGCTTTAGAACAAGGGATGGACTTCCATAAAAGTTTGGTGCTTTTGAGGTGGATTTCTCATGAAATGGAAAAAATTCATGACTGGTTCAAAACAATTTAGTTAATACCCATTTTTGTAAAGGTTAGCCATCCATGGACATATGTAGTGAGATATTTATATACAAACTTGATATACCCCATAGCCAATTTTGAACATGAGCATTTACTCAAGCAATGCAAATCAAACAATAAAGCACCCTCCTCTGTATTTCTTTTGTATCCAATTAAGTTAATTCTTCACAATTCATATTTTGAGTGATTACATTATAGTAGATTAATCTGTTCATATGGCATTGAGCACTCTACTTAAACATCATCCACTTCAATGGTCAAACAATGAATAACAATTTTACACCTCATCCATAGCAAAAAGTGGTATATTTTTGTCCTATTTTTTTGGGTCAGAATTGACCTTTTTGATTGCTGAAGTGGATGATGTTTAAGAATAACTGGTATTAGGTGCCCATTTCAAAAAATAGTATTGCTTGCTCTTTCCAATAAAATGTTATTGAATATATATATAGAAATGTAAGTATTGATAGATTAACAAAATTTACTATACATCAGGAAACATTAAATATATTTGAAGAGTAATATATTGAAAAACTCTTTAAAATGTGTACTTGCACCTTTAAGTGTTTTTACTAATTCATATATATTAATATTAATTTGATAAAAACACCCATAAACGGATGAAAGTCTCCACAACTCTCTTCTCTTCCCCTGTCACAAGCAATCCTTTCTCCAGTTCTCCTTGTACCTCTTCAACTGGCCACCGTTTCTCTATCTCCACCAATGATTGTGTGCAACGTGGATGGTTATTGTGGAACGTGGAATGTTGTGTGATGAGAGCTGTCCATACCCATTTACCCTCCTCCAATTCCATCGCAGCGGTCAAGTTAGATGGTGTTCTCAAGCCCAATATAGTTTTTGGAGATTCGCAATTCACAACAAAACATAGAAGAATGCAGCAGGCAGTGGAGGGCCATTGGAGGCGAGAGTTGCTTTTCTGGTTAGCGAAGGAGTCGACGACGGAGAGATTTGGAAAGGCAAAGGAGTTGAGAAGTGAGGCCGCATCAGGGACCGCCCGCGTGCATACAAATGTTTCGTGGGGCCATTTCCGCAAATTCTTTGCAAATCAACATATTCAGTCAATGCACAATCAATTGAAAATAATTAGAATTCTATATGTTATAAACTATAATTACCTGCATGCTTTGAATGCAACCTTCAACACCTGATCTGCTGATTGCTCTGAGATCCACTCGCTTCAATCTTTCCATGCGCTCCAAACTTTCTATACCTGCCTCCTCCCAACTGGTATGCGCTGTCAGCGTCTCCAATGCTCTGCAATGTTCCAAACCTTGTATTTTCTTAACTCCATAGCAGTGTTTCAGGTCAAACTCTCGGAGAAAAGCTGATTGTGCGAAACTGGGAAGCGCATTCAACTCAGGGCACCCAATTATACGTAGCGTTTGAATGTTTACCAGACCATCAATACCCCTTATGTTCCTCACCATTTTACACTCGACCAATGCCACCGTCTTGACTGTAGTTGGTAGGACGTCTATCTCTGTTAGATGGTCATTGCGCCGAAGGTAGAGAGATTCAAGGCCTGGACAACAGTCTTCAGAGATGGAAAGCTTGCACACTTCAGTTGCAATTAAATCTATCAACTTAAGGTTGTGGAACGAAGAAGTAAACGGCTCCGCCCCAAGATCCAATTCGCTGAATGGGCATTCGTATATTCTCAGGGTTTGAAGATTAATTAGTTGCCAAAATGATTTTGGTAAGGATTTCACACTTGATTCCCGTATACGTAAATGCTCTAAGAGATTAAGACGCCCCAGAGAGTCAGGTAAAAATTCCAGCTTGCGACAATTATAAATTCTAAGATCAATCAAGGAAGACAAATCTCCAATAGATGTTGGCAGGCTTGTCAGCAACTCACTTCCGATAGACATACTTTGCAACTTGCTCAGTTGGCCGATGTTCACTGGTATCTCCCTTAACCTCAATGTACCTTTTAAATGGAGCTGTGTCAAGGAGGCCTGATTTGTGATGTGACGAGGCAACTCTTCCAATTGCCTGCAACCATAGAGATTCAAATACTCTAGCTTTGTCATGTTTTCCAGAACGTCCGACTCCAAGATGAGGTTAGAACATCCATCTAAGTCGAGGTGTTGCAGGAGTGTGAGCTCCTTGAAAGAGACTGGCAACCTCCTCAATTCCACGCAACCAGACAAATGAAGGTGCCTCAGATTTCTCAAATCACCAAAACTGCTGGGTAGTGATGATAGCTCTCGACACACTTGTAACACCAGGTGCTCCAGCGATTGAAGAAGACAAAATTCTTCCGGCAGACTCCTCACCTTGCTCCCATAACTCACGACTATCATTTGCAAATGCCTGAGACATCCTATTGACTTTGGAAACTTTTGGAATTCTGAGCACTGAGAAATAACCAACTCTCTTAACTGCACAGGAGCCTGCAACAAATTCTCAATGAGAACGACTGAAAACGAACAATAATAAAAAAATATTGAAGTAAAGCTTTAAAACAACTTATTAAAGGAAGATGCTTACATTGTTTTCAGTCTCCCATAGTTCTTCTAAGTGATGTTCCCCACCGATCTTTTCGTAGAGTTCTAAAACCCTCAATTTTTTCAATGAACTCAATGACTGAAGATTTCTCTGCTCAATGTCAAAACAGCGAAGCCATACCAGCTCTCTTGATAGATCACCAATCACTTGATTATAATAATTTCCACTAACCTGAAGAATTTTTAATCCAAGCGAAGAGGGCTCCAAGCTACAAAATCCTCTGCTTGTGTTAACTATGAGTTCTCCACCCTGGGAACATCCAGGAAACTGCTCAACCTCGCTTGTTGATTCGACTGTTGTTGATTCAGCTATTGTAGCTATTATTGCTCGAATGGCAATTCCCTTTTAAATACAAACAAAAGTGAAATCAAAAAATTATGGAAACATTTAATTTCATGGAAACAAGAATGAAACAAATACAAGTAGACAAAGAAAAGTATTAATCTTACCTGTACTCCTTTATCAACATTAATAATCTGCTGGGGAGACCAAAGACGGTAGGGTGACTGATGATTTGCGATTTCTCTTCCCAAATCCCGTAAGTGGTCATGCATTCTTATACGGTCACCATCATCAAGTTCAACAAGACACTTATTCAAGAGACTTTCCCAACTGCACAGACCACTCCATGTTGATCCATCCCAAGCTGCAATGGCTGAAGTTTTCTTCTTTCCAATGAAGAAACAAGCTGCATCCAAGAATGCTTCTTTCTCTTCATAATCTAAGGCATCATAACTTACTTTTAACCTATTTTTGATATCATCCGGCAGTATCCTAACGATCTTTTCTAATTGACTCTCCCAATAATCTTTGTTAGATTTGCCATACAGCTGTCCTCCAAATACTTTGAGAGATAATGGTAAGCCATCGCAAACCATCATGAATTTTTCAACAAGCTTCTCAAATCCATCAAGTGGACATGGCTTTAAGAAAGCATGCCAACAAAAAAGCTGCTTGGCATGAGGTGGACTCAGTGCTTTCATTTTATAAATGGATGAGATGCCCCAACATTGAAGGACTTCAAGGTTTCTTGTAGTGACTACAATCAAACTACCCCATCCAAGACTCTCCTTCTCAGGCACTAGAGCATCCAATTGGTCTACATTATCCACATCATCCAGAACAATGAGCACCCGAACAGATCTCAAACGAGAGGCAAGAATACCCTTCCCTTCTTCTATATTGTCAACTGATACACCATGAAGACCCAGGTCCTCTACGAGTTTTTTCTGTTTCTTATGTAATGCATTTTTAAAAGTAGCATCTCTAACATCTAATAGAAAACTAGACTTTTCCATTGTTGTGTATTTCTTATTATATAACTGTTTAGCAAGAGTGGTCTTGCCGGAACCACCCATGCCCCAAATTCCTACTATTTGCACACTGCAATGGCTTTCTGCAGACTGAAGGGTTGTTCTTTCAAAATCTATGACAGCTTCATCTAGACCAATTGGATGTTTGGCAACCACAAATGGCACATTTTTTATTACTTTCAAAACATGATTAACAATATTCTTGACCAGCCTCCCATCATCCCTAAACATATCAGCAAAACGAAACAGGGCAAACATCGTTTAACATGACGTGTATACTGAAAATTAAGAAAAAAAAAAAAGCACCGAATGCAGAAGATGATTGATAAGAAAAGGAAAATGCTGAGGACAAATTATTTAGGACTCACTCCTTGTTATTGACGATCTCGCCGACATTGTAAGAAACATTGTTGAGCGCATTCTTCCACTCCTGAATCTTTTCTGAGCTGAATCTACCCTTCTTTTTGTGCCGGGAGAAGGCATCAGCATACACTCCTTTTGCGTATCGGACATCATCAGGCTGAACATGGTAGAAAACAGGAACAATTTGGGTACCAGTTTTAAGCATAAATGAAAGTTCCGCCAAACACCAAGGGGATTGCGCATAATTCTTGGAAAATATAGCTATATGAAGCGAAGCACTGTGCATCGCTTCTTCAATTTCCCTAGGCAAGAAATCCCCCAACTGAAGCTCTTGGGAATCAAGAAAAACCCTCAATCCCATGACAGTGAGGGTATCATACAGTCTGGTCGCCAGCGTGTGTTTGACATCGGGGCCACGATGGTTGATAAACACATCGTAAGGTATTTTTTTCCCTGACATTGAGGATGTAGCACAAGTATATGGAGATGGTACGACCTCTTGAAAAGCATTTGTAACCTGAGTAGTAGAGGTAATTGGCGTGGAATGGGATTGAGTTGAAAATAGGGTGCTCACTGAGGGTGTAGCAGAAGTAGATGGAGATGGAACAACTTCTTCACATGCATTTATATGCTCATTATCTGGTTGACGCCCAGAGGTAGAAGTAGATGCCATGGAATCGGGTTTGAGCTTTGACAGGAAGAAACAATCAAAGCTAAAGTTGAATGAAAAAAAGCTTGTTGTTGTTAAGGAGGAGATGCAGTGCTACATATTTTATTTTGCAAGAGGAGAGAGTCGTGACAAAAACGCAGAAGCATCTCAGATGACGGTGGACAACGCGTACAATGCGTGGACGTGGTTTGTGGAGGGGCCTGCGAAAGGAATCCAACTATAATTATGATAGATGGACAATTGTCGTGTTGCTCAATTGAAATAATTAACGATCCCACATTACCTTACTGTTGATATTTTAATAGTCACATTTGGCTCTTTATTTAACATTTTGGTGTATATGAGGTGTAAAAATGTTATTGATTGTTTGACCATTGAATCTCATGATATTTTTTTTATATTGAAACAATGCTGTTACAAATAATATTTAACGTTTAAAAGAGCATCTCAATAAAAAGAACAGCCAACAACTCTTCAAACTGAGAGGCCCACAAAAAATTGAACACCAATTCTACAAAGCAATGTCTTGCAACATTAGTAAAAGGCTTGAGAAACAAAAACAAATCACAATAGAAGAGCTATATAGAGAGGAATTGATGCCTCAAAAGCTAGTGTGCCAACACAAAAAAAAAATGACAAAAACCATCAAAAAATAGAACTGATGCAGAGTTGTACAGAGAAATTGTAACCTATAGTAGAAATGTACAAAGAAACTGAAGCCGCTAACTTGTAGAAGAACTGTACAAAGAAATTGAAGCTGCTAAACAAATAACAAAAGCTATAATGGAAAACACCTATATATAGGTCGAAAAGCCAACAAACATAAAAACTCCCTCAAAATAGATGGAACAAGCAAAAGCCAAATGCTCATGCTATAAAATAACTTGGAACCGTCATAAGTAACTAACCATGTCTTCATTTACAACCCAACAATTTGATCAAGGCACACCACTTTCTAAGAGCTCCATATATCCACCAAAGGTATTGAGGACCTAGGAAACAACAATAATAACAAATATCCTCAGTCCACGGTCAATAGAAAGAGACTGCACAAAGCTGGACATAAAAGCAAGCATGCACACTTTGTAAAGAAAAACAAACCCTATGTCTAGTCTCAGTCAATCCATCCATCTTAGAAATCTTTCTATTTGAACTATGCTCAAGGCTTTCTTGTTAGAAAGTTGTAAGATTTGAGATTTAATTTGATTGAGTTGATAAGAAATCTTCTCATTTTTCTTCAATAACCCCTATAGTTGCAAGAATAAAGATGCAACAAGATATCAGAGTAAAGTCGTAGAATCCCATGATATTTATGTAGAGTGTTTTTCTCTATAAAAGATGACAAATAAATCACTTTTAAAAATGTTTTTTTGTACCTATTGCTACATTATTATATGGATTAAACACCTCACATGGATTAATTTAAGTTAATCAAATAAATGTATATAAATGTAAAGGCAAAATATAATTTCTTAAAAATTTATTTAAGTTAATTTATTAATTTGTAATTAATAAATATACATGTAATTATAGTTGGGTAGATAAATTAGAGAATTTAAAAGTTAATTTAAGAAATTAAAAATAGGATTTAAGTATTTAGTTTTCGGAATAATAACAAAGATAATAGATTGATGTAGTGTAGATTTCACTTATTTAGGCATAGAAAAATAAACGCTCTCATTGTTCTTGTTGTATAGAACTCAATGAAAAACTATAGCTCACTAAGAACTAACCTTCGACACATGATCTTAATTTGACACAGTGTAGATTTCTACTATTTGATTCATTGGATTCTCTGCTACTCATTGATTGTTAGGGACTGGTGGTATATAAAATATTTTAAGGAGATCATCAGATCACAAGGGTCAAGTTCTCCTAGGTTGACCCCTTTGTTTGGATTGGCCTAATGGTCTTGAAAATGATCAACTAATAACATGCACGCATGCACATGAACTAAGTATTGATTTTGATGCAAATTATTGTTCCTTTTAAAGTGATAGTGTTACATCCCCAGTTTTTGTCTTGCTATACTTTTACTTCTACTTGGACATAAGTAAATTGGTTGTGATGTTTAGAATAATGACAAGGAAAAACATGGATTTTATTGAATGTCATTTATTGAAATCATAGAAATGATTTTGTTATTATCGATTTAATATTTGTATTATGAGATTTGATTTATTAGTTAAATTAATTGAATAATGATGCACTTATCACATATTGTTTGATGACAAGTGAAACATGATTTCAGGTTATCAGATGACTCTCAGAGAAAAGAGAGAGAGAGAGAGAGTATATTTCTAGGAGACAGATATATACCTCGAGTTACGAGTGATTTATTTACCAAACCGAGTTATAAGTGTATAACGATAATGTGAACCAATGTGTTGTAAGAGGTAAGCTTTGTCTTGCCAGTTTACTTTTGAATCCAATCAATAAGTAGTCGATATTGTTTTCAAAACTTGCTAAGTCATATTAAGTTGTCTTAGTCGTTAATAACGTTAACGACATTGTTTGAGTTTGATTTATAATTATTTATGTTTAATGTAAATATTATGACGTTATTGTCATAAAATGATTGTCATATTATTATTATTAAGATATTTGACGTATTATAAACAATTCTTACATAAGACGATATAGTCAAGTTCAGAATATGTGAATTATGTCAACAAATTATGATGGGGAGAGAAGCTCAACCCAATCACAATATTCTTAACCCATGATTTAATAATATCTTTTTATTGAATAAACTATATCTATCTAATGTAATAGGCGATGTAATGAGAATTATAATTGATGTAATCAATATAAATAGATGCCTTAGCATCAAATGAGGATAATACCTCATATTGAGTCGATGGTAAAATATTTGAGTAAGTCGAAGGCTTATTTGTAGGAAAGTCTTCAATAGTGTTAGTGGTTGATCGAACCACTCATTGTGCAGCATTTAAGATTAGTTATGTTTCGTTGATGTGTCAGCCACGTCTTAGAAGGAAGACTGTGGTTTTAACTGCCACAACTGATGAGTCTTGGAGCAATAATCTCCCATCGACATGTGGGATTTACGCTTAAATATTGGTCTTCAGTTTTGATTTAACCATGATAGATTGTTAAGCTTTGATTAAGTTGGTAACTGAACGTAGAGGTGGTAGGGAATGAGGTGACTCTATAGGAGTCGTGCCTCCCTCATTATGACTAACAATCCGAATGCGTCGTGGTGGTTTTATATTAAGGAGGTTTAGAACTTGTACAATACACGGGAGGAAACAGGAGATACATAATAGAAGATAGTAGCTATGACAGTAAGGGGATACACAGTCTAGTGGCATCGACTTTGTGATTATTCACACATCTCAGCTAGCTTAAGATAGTATACTACCAGGTATTTCTCAGTTGCATGTATTATTTAAGCATGAGGAAATTGATTAGTAATCTAAAATTGTACATGGATATATTATAGAACGATTATATGAGTTTGTCGATAAGAATCTACCTTCTAAATTTATAATGTGATAGTCGATAACTATTATATATCAACTTTGAAGTACAGTTAACATTTTAAGTAAGCTATTTTGGAGTTATTTTCTTGTAGTCATTAAAGACAACGAATGCTACTTATATGGTTGATACTTGGTCATGCCAGTAAGGTTACTATTATAATAGACTAAGTCGACCTTTTACTTAGTGTTTTTAAATTGTTGATCATAACCGATCAAAGAATGAAAGATAAATGAATATCTTAGCAGGAGAAAGTCATAAGTTGTTATTAGCTTAAATATATAGTCTTCTTATTGAATTTGAAGCAAGTCAATACAGAGTTTGAGAGTAACCGTATGATAGACTCTTGAATGGATGAACCATGTTTCCTTACTTTCAATTTGAACTGTATAGTAATGAGGTTATAAAGATTTAACATTATGTTATGTATAGGTTATATATATTGATACATAGCGGATAATGTTATTAAACCAAGAGCACTAGATTCATATGAATTATTAGTAAAATATTGTATCATATCAATGGAAGAAACTTAGAGAAATTAGGGAAGATGGAATAAGGTTATTAAGAGTATTCCATTTAAGACCAATTATCTTTTTATTCATGAAAGATCTAATTCAATGGAGTAGGGTAAGTATTCCTAAGAATGACCTTGTAGGGGTATTTATACTAGGAAATATTTGTTTATAAACATTATCAAAGTTATTTTATGTTCCTTTGTATAGGAGACATTATTTATTTGAGAACTATAGTATTCTTAACTTGGTTAAGTTAATCAAGGGTTATTTGTGAATCCAAAACTCCTAGATATAAGATATGGTTATATTGTTATATCATATTAACAAGGAATATTGGGGTAACCCTAGAGTCGACTACCAACCAATTGAATGGTTATGTCATATAGACTTACTCAAGTCAAAAGGTATTATTATTGTGACTCTTAGATTAAACTATTGCATGAAAAGGGTTGGTAAGAGATTTAAACTGCGTGAATAAGACAGTATCCAAGTCGAGTAGGGGTGGGTGAACACAATGACTCTGTTCTTTATGAACAATATTGATATTAAAAACTTTGGCCAAAGTAATGCATTTGTTTTCTGCATGCATTGTCTATTCACTGTATTCGGATTGCTCATCCTATCAGAAATCATACTTAGCTAGAGGGTATCTAGGGTTGTATGATTGATAGAGTTGAGTAGAATACAACACTATGTACTCGAAAAGGTAAATTACCACTGGTCACCTAAGGTCTATATTCCTCATGAAGGGTAGGGCCACTTCCTATATGGAAGATGTGTGGGAGATTGTCGGTCTGTGGTTGGTGGTAAATCACTAGAAAGATGCCCTCTCTCCAAGCAGGAAACGTGTCAGGACTTGTGATAAAGATGTCAGATATTCAGATGCAGTATTTATTCCAAATTTGTATATGTAATGGTTTTACATTTGTAAACATTGTAAATGAAAAGACAATATGGGTATATTTTATTTTGAAAAAAAAGAAAAATCTTGTAAATGTAGTACTTGATTATTTGTTGAATAAAAGAAAATTTTCCTTTATCTCATTTTTTACCTTGTTGAGTTACTTTATGGTAAATTTTTGGTTTTTACTATGTTATTAGAATGTGGATGTTACATATGGTATCAGAGCTACCAGGTTCAGAACTAGGGCTTATGAGACCATTATGCTTGCCTATAGTCAACATTATGCGGTTAGCTAATGTTTGAAAATTTCAGTGCCAGGATGGTACGTTTTAAGAAGACAGCAAGAAAGTATATTAATTCAAGTCAACGTTTCCTTAAAGAAAAAAGAGAACGTGAGGCAATTAGTAAAACCTTTGAGAGAACCAATGATGAGAGTGACATTTGGTTAAGGGATACTGAAACTCTGGCGACTGCCTTAACTTGAATTAAGCGAGTGAGAAGGGAAGACAAAGAAAGAGTTAAGATCATTGCGAAAATCATAGAGTGTATGTCAGATGAGGAAACAACTATGGTTAAGCGAGATCCCTGCATACCCTCAACTTTTGAGATCATAGAAGTTAGGTCTAATAGTGAGTCAGAGGGTTATATATCTCAGGATTATGTATCTGAAAATGAGTCTGAGGGATATACTCCTCTTGAGCATGACTTTTGAAGGTGTGAGAAATCGATAAACATGGTGCGGATAAGAACTAACCAAGGAGAAAGTGAAGAGGGAAACCACCCACCAAATAATAAGCTAGACCAAATCACAACCATGTTGGAGGAAACCAAGAAAAGATTGGGTGATTTGGAAAAGAAGGTGGATGATAAAGGGAATACTGAAGAAGGAGGTGAAAACTCTCATGGTGAAAGTGGAGAAAATCATGAAGATCAAAGTAAGAGTACCGAACCTCATAAAGAGGCAAGGGGTAGATTGACCATGGAGCTCTCAAAGGATATGAAGAAGGTTGTTCCACCAAAATTTGATGGGATAGAAATTGGAGATGTTGTAGAAGCTTGGTTAACAGAAATGGAAAAGTATTTCGAGATAAGGAATTACTCAGAGGTGACTAAGGCAGTATGGGGAGCATTCCAACTAGCGGGAGAAGCATCCACTTGGTGGATGAATAAAAAGATGGAATTGAATTTGAGCTCTCTAAGGGTAACTTGGGATGAGTTCGTGGAACTCTTTCGCAAGAGATGGTTACCACAACTCTATTTCAATCAGAAGCTGACTGATTTCCAGAACCTTCGACAAGGAGAAATGACAGTGGTTGAATCTAGAGAAAAATTCACTCGACTCCTGAAGTATGTTCCACAGTATCAAAAGGATGAGAGATTCAGGATCAAAAAATTCATCATGGACTTAAATGCTTAAATTGGTGGTGAAGTGGATGTACATGGTCCTACAATAATGGATCAAGTGTACGAGAAGGCGATCAAGCAAGAGCAAAATCTAAAATCCATCTCAACGTATCGTGATAGAAGCTGCAAGAGGTTTAAATCAACCCTACAAGAAAAGATATGAAAAGAGCTACGATAACAAGAGAAAAGATAAAGGACCTTAGAAGAGCAAAGGTGGATCTAGCAATGAGAAGAAGAATGGCAACTATAAAAGAAATGAGGATAACAATATGAAGACTTTAGATAAGAAATGACCCATTGGAGGATGCTTTACTTGTGGGGGCGACCAATATGCAAATCGTTGCCCTAACAAGAATCAAAATGGACAACAAAAGGGTATTGCACTACTTGCTCAACAAGAAGCATTCCAGTAAAGGATTCATGCATCTCTCGACAATCGTCAAGTGGAGTATCAAATCACACCCATTGAGATGACAGGTACTTTGTTTGGAGTCCCTATAGCTATTTTGATTGATACAGGGGCCACAGAAAATTTTGTTTCTCCTCGAATTTTGAATAAATTTTCTAGAAAAGCTAGTTACATGTCCAAACCTTGGTCAGTAGAATATGCTAACCAATCTAAGGCTGAGGTAGAGCAATGTTTGTTTGAAGCCAAAGTTGACCTTCCTAGTTTCTCAACTGAAGTGAATTTGTATGTAGCCCCCTTAGATTCCTATGATGTGATCCTAGGAGTGAATTGGTTATGGAAACATAGAGCTAAGGTTGACTATTTTTCAAAAATAGTTGAATGCTTAGATGATTTGGGGAATCTGACCCAATTCCAAGGGATTCAAAGAGAAGTTAAAATTAGAACTATCTCTGCCAAGAAATTAAAAAGGGCCAGAAGGAAAGGTTGTTAGTTGTTTGTAGTTAAAATGGAACAAATGGAGGAAGGGGTAGGAAACCCTAGCTTATCTTTTGGGGAAAAGTATCCTTTTCCTCAAGAATTTTAGGATGTGTTTCCAGAAGAACTTCTAGGATTGCCTCCCAAAAGGGTTTTTGATTTTGCTATTGACATTAAACCAGGACCTGAGCCAATATCAAAAGCACCCTACTGTATGACAACAACAGAATAAATGTAATTGAAAGCACAATTACAAGAATTGTTGGCAAAAGGTTTAATCAGACCTAGTGTTTCACCTTGGGGTGCTCTGGTTATTTTTGTTGAGAAGAAGGATGGAACCCTTCATTTGTGTATAGATTATTGTATGCTTAACAAAGCAATGGTAAAGAACAAATATCCTTTGCCATGTATTGATGATCTTTTTTATTAGATGCATGAAGCTGTTGTGTTTTCAAAGATTGATTTGTGATTAGGATATCATCAGTTAAGACTAAAATATGAAGATATTCATAAGACAAATTTTAGAACCATATATGGAAATTATGAGTTCACAGTGTTGCCATTTGGTTTGACAAATGCACCTATTGCATTCATGAATCTCATGAATAGTATATTCAGAGATTGTTTGGATAAGTTTGTTTTAGTCTTTCTGGATGATATACTCATTTATTCTAAGAATGAGGAAGAACATCAACGACACCTGCAAATAGTTTTGTAGAGGTTAAGAGAACATAAGTTATATTGGAAACTATCTAAGTGCACACATTCTTTCATAAGGAGATTCAATACCTAGGTCATATTATATCAGCTAATGGAATATCTGTTGATCCTGCAAAAATCATAGCTATTCTGGATTGGCCTATACCAACAAATGTACATGAGGTGTGTAGTTTCATGGGCCTGGCAGGCTATTATAGAAAGTTTGTTCTAAATTTTTCTAGCGTTGCTAGTCCAATCACTTCCCTGCAGAGGAAAGGAAAGAGATTTGAATAGACAGACAAATGTCAGGAAGCATTTGATATCTTAAAGGAAAAGTTAACTTTAGCTCCAATCTTGAAAGTTCCTGACCCTGAAGAACAATTTGAGGTAATTACAGATGCCTCAGGAGAAGGATTAGGAGGAGTGCTTATGCAAGAAGGAAGAGTTGTAGCATATGAGTCAAGGAAATTGAAATCTTATGAGAACAATTATGCACTGCATGATCTGGAATTGGTAGCAGTAACTCATGCCTTACAAATGTGGAGACATTATTTTTTGGGAAAGACTTTTGTACTTAAATTAGACCATCAAAGTCTTAAGTATATTTTCTCAGAACCGCATTTGAATGCTCAACAAAGGAGATGGTTAGAATTGATATCTGACTATGACTTTGAGATAAACTACATCAAAGGAAAAGATAATAGAGTAGCTGATGCCTTGAGTCGTAGAAGGCATCTAGCTTCTATTATTTCCATTCATGGAAATTTTAAGGATTTGGTATTGTAAAATTTGTCAGGTGATGAGTTTTATGAGCAGGTTAAGTAGGCTCTAAAAGATAATCCTAAGGATCCAAGGTATGATGGTTTTTAGTTTGAGTCAGATGGACTATTGAGGTATAAAGATAGAATTTATGTACCTAATTCAGCTGGATTAAGGGATTTAGTATGGAAATAAGTTCATACATCACCATATTCAGGACATCTAGGAGTGACCAACCTTCTAGCGGATGTTAAACCTCTTTATTTCTGGAAAGGAATGAAGAATGATGCTGAAAGATTTGTAGCAAGTTGTTTAGAATGCCAAAGGGTAAAAGCATAGCATCATCATCCTGCAAGATTGTTGTATCCACATGACGTGCTAGAGTGGAAATGGCAAGTTATTAGCATGGACTTTGTTCAAGGACTTCCTATGTTAAGGAATAGACATGATGCCGTTTTAGTGGTGGTTGATAAACTCACAAAAGTTGCACATTTCATACCAGGAAATTTAACTGATGGAGCACCTGTGTTAGCTCGTAAATTTGTGCAAGAAGTGTTTAGATTGCATGGCTTCGTTGAAAAGATTATCTCGGATAGAGATGCGCGTGTGACATCAAGGTTTTGGAAAACTTTGTTTTTTGCGCTAGGGACTAAACTTAATGTGAGTACAGCTTACCATCCTGAAATAGATGGGCAAACTGAGAGAGTTAACCAAGTCTTAGAAGATTTGTTGCATATGTATTGCATGGATAAGCAATATAAGTGGGAAGAATACTTACCAATTGTGGAATTTGATTACAGCAATTCCTATCATTCCGCTATTAAGATGGCACCATTTGAAGCATTGTATGGAAGAAGATGTCGAACTCCTATAAGCTGGGATAAGCTAGAGGATAGGATTAGCATCAGACCAGAAATGCTAGCTGAAATGGAAGAGAAAGTTAAGATAATCAGAAAAAGATTGGCAGAAGCCAATGATAGGCAAAAGAGCTATGCAGATGCAAAATGTGTTCCAAGGCAATTTTCTGTTGGAGAAAAAGTTCTTTTGAGAATTAAACCTCAGAAGAGTTCTATTAAGTTTGGGAAGTCTTCTAAGTTGACCCCTGGATATGTGGGACCCTTTGAAGTGCTTGAACTAGTTAATCCGGTTGCCTACAGATTTGCTCTTCCACTAGCCTTATCTAAAATGCACAATAGTTTTCATGTGTCTTATTTGAAGAAATTTATTGTAGGTAATAATCATATTTTGACTTAGAATTCTTTACAGATGCAAGACCCAGGGGTGGTCACGATTGAGCCACCCAAGGTGTTAGAAATGTGCAAGCTCCACTTGCGTAACAGGGAGGTCTTGCAATGCAAGGTCCAATGGGACCAGTATGCTGAGGAAAATGCTACATGGGAGGATTACCATGAATTTCATCAAAAATTTCCTCATTTATTTAATACTATTACTAGTTGAAAACAATGAACTTGCTTTTTAGTTACTTCTTGATACCTTATATCATCGAGGACGATGAATCTTTAGGGGAAGGATATGTTACATCCCCAATTTTTGTCTTGCTATACTTTTACTTTTTACTTGGACATAAGTAAATTGGTTGTGATATTTAGAATAATGACAAGGAAAAACATGGATTTTATTGAATGTCATTTATTGAAATCATAGAAATGATTTTGTTATTATCAATTTAATATTTGTATTATGAGATTTGATCTATTAGTTGAATTAATTGAATAATGATGCACTGATCACATATTGTTTGATGACAAGTGAAACAAGATTTCAGGTTATCAGATGATTCTCAGAGAAAAGAGAGAGAGAGAGTATCTTTCCAGGAGAGAGATATAGACCTTGAGTTATGAGTGATTTATTTGCCAAACTAAGTTATAAGTGTATAATGATAATGTGAACCAATGTGTTGTGAGAGGTAAGATTTGTCTTGCCAGTTTACTTTTGAATCCAATCGATAAGTAGTCGATATTGTTTTCAAAACTTGCTAAGTCGTCTTAATCATTAATAAAGTTAACGATGTCATTTGAGTTTGATTTATTATTATTTACGTTTAACGTAAATATTACAATGCTATTGTCATAAAATTATTGTCTTATTATTATTATTAAGATATTTGACGTATTATAAACGATTCTTACATAAGACGATATAGTCAAGTTCAGAATATGTGAATTATGTTGACAGATTATGATGGGGAGACAAGCTCAACCCAATCACAATATTCGTAACCCATGATTTAATAATATATTTTTATTGAATAAACTATATCTATCTAATGTAATAGGTGATGTTATGAGAATTATAATTGATGTAATCAATATAAATAGATGCCTTAGCATGAAATGAGGAAAATACCTCATATTGAGTTGATGGTAAAATGTTTGAGTAAGTCGAAGGCTTATTTGTAGGAAAGTCTTCAATAGTGTGAGTGGTTGATCGAACCACTCATTGTGCAACATTTAAGATTAGTTATGTTTCGTTGATGTGTCGGCCACGTCTTAGAAGGAGGACTATGGTTTTAACCGCCACAACTGATGAGTCTTGGAGCAATAATCTCCCATCGACATGTGGGATTTACGCTTAAATATTGGTCTTCAGTTTTGATTTAACCATGATAGACTGTTAAGCTTTGATTAAGTTGGTAATCAAACATAGAGAAGGCAGGGAATGAGGTGACTCTATAGGAGTCATGCCTCCCTCATTATGACTAATGATTCGAATGAGTCTTGGTGGTTTTATATTAAGGAGGTTTAGAACTATTACAACACACGGGAGGAAACAGAAGGAGATATAGAATAGAAGATAGTAGCTGTGATAGTAAGGGGATAAACAATCTAGTGGCATCGACTTTGTGATTATTCGCACATCTCATCTAGCTTAAGATAGTATACTACCAGGTATTTCTTAGTTGCATGCTTTATTTAACCATGAGGAAATTGATTAGTAATCTAAAACTGTACATAGATATATTATAGAATGATTATATGAGTTCGTCGATAAGAATTTACCTTCTGAATTTATGATGTGATAGTTGATAACTATTATATATCAACTTTGAAGTACAATTAACATTTTAAGTAAGCTATTTTGGAGTTATTTTCTTGTAGTCGTTAAAGACAATGAATGCTACTTATATGGTTGATATTTGGTCATGCCAGTAAGGTTACTGTTATAATAGACTGAGTTGACCTTTTACTTAGTGTTTTTATACTGTTGATCATACTTGATCAAGGAATGAAAGATAAATGAATATCTTAGTAGGAGAAAGTCATAAGTTGTTATTAGCTTAAATATATAGTCTTCTTATTGAATTTGAAGCAAGTCAATATAGAGTTTGAGAGTAACCATATGATAGACTCTTGAATGCACGAACCATGTTTCCTTACTTTCAATTTGAGCTGTATAGTAATGAGGTTATAAGGATTTAACATTATGTTATGTATAGGTTATATATATTGATACATAGTGGATAATGTTATTAAACCAAGAGCACTAGATTCATATGAATTATTAGTAAACTATTGTATCATATCAATGGAAGAAACTTAGAGAAATTAGGGAAGATGGAATAAGGTTATTAAGAGTATTCCATTTAAGACCAATTATCTTTTTATTCATGAAAGATCTAATTCAATGGAGTAGGGAAAGTATTCCTGAGAATGACCTTGTAGGGATATTTATACTGGGATATGTTTGTTTATAAACATTATCAAAGTTATTTTATATTCCTTTGTATATGAGACATTATTTATTTGAGAACTATAGTATTCTTAACTTGGTTAAGTTAATCAAGGGTTATTTGTGAATCCAGAACTCCTAGATATAAGATATGGTTGTATTGTTATATCGTATTAACAAGGAATATTGGGGTAACCCTAGAGTCGACTACCAACCAATTGAATGGTTATGTCATATAGACTTACTCAAGTCAAAAGGTATTATTATTGTGACTCTTAGATTAAACTATTGCATGAAAAGGGTTGGTAGGAGATTTAAACTATGTGAATAAGACAGTATCTAAGTCGAGCAGGGGTGGGTGAACACAACGACTATGTTCTTTATGAACAATATTGATATTAAAAACTTTGGCCAAAGTAATGCATTTGTTTTCTGCATGCATTGTCGGTTCACTGTATTCGAATTGCTCATCCTATCAGAGATCATACTTAGCTAGAGGATATCTAGGGTTGTATGGTTGGTAGAGTTGAGTAGAATACAACACTATGTACTTGGAAAGGCAAATTACCATTGATCACCTAAGGTCTATATTCCTCATGAAGGGTAGGGCCACTTCCTATGTGGAAGATGTGTGGGAGACCATCGATCTGTGGTTGGAGGTAAATCACTGGAAAGATGCTCTCTCTCCAAGCAGGAAATGTGCCAGGACTTGTGATAAAGATGTCAGATATTCAGATGCAGTATTTATTCCAAATTTGTATATGTAATGGTTTTACATTTGTAAACATTGTAAATGAAAATACAATATATGGGTATATTGTATTTTGAAAACAAAGAAAAATCTTGTAAATGTAGTACTTGATTATTTGTTGAATAAAAGAAAAAATTTCTTTATCTCATTTTTTACCTTGTTGAGTTACTTTATGGTAAATTTTTGGTTTTTACTATGTTATTAGAATGTGGATGTTACAGATAGATAGAAAAAGAGAGAGTAGCGTAAGAGGTTAAAGTGTTTTTTGTGTCTTTTGTTCTATTTTGTTTTTGGTTTTATTTGGTTTCCTAGCCTATTTTTGGCTTTTGTTGTCAACTTGCCTTATGGCGCTTTCTTGGGATAGCATTGCATACGACTTTAAATCTATCTTTCTAGTTGTAGAGAAATTTGAAATAGAACCAAACCATTTCTTAGGCTATGCTAGGCTTATCTGAGTTATGCCTTATTTGTTAAGTATGCATGACTATTCTATTAATTGGAACCACTTAATCGTACAGAGTACCTTTTTTGGTCTGCTAGGGTGACTCATTATAGTGTGAGGTAATCATGTTTTTTTGGTTTCCTAATCAATCCTTTCATATGTCAATGGTAGTCTCAAACCCAAATTGTAAGCTTCATTGCTTGCAAGTTGAGAAAAAAAAAATAGAAGAGATAAAATCAAAAGAAAAATGAGAATTGAGTTTAAAAAAAGAGGAAAAAAAGAGAGAAAATATCAGTAACTCATTTTTTTCTAGGTGACTCAAGTATCTCCATAGGGGCTATGGACACCTAGCTGGCAGTGGAACAATGCTTTGACGGGACTATATGTATCTTCGTTGGGGCTATGGACGCCTGACTGACAACAAAGCAATGCCCAACATATGCTAGGGCTAATTGCTTTTTTTTGCTTGATTTCCTCTAAGTATGTAATGTTAATCTTGGTTGACTCAAAAAGGTGTAATTGAATCAAGTGCACACATAATCTAATTTTTAGCAAAACCTAGTGCTTGCTTGTTCCAAGTCTGGTTTAATTTGTATGTGCATAATGTGGCTTATGTTATGATTTTGTCTTGTTTATCTTTAACTAGAGATTTTGGAATCTAACCATTTTGCAATGCTTTCCACTGAGAGTCGCCATTTGTTGCCACTCAAGTGCAACACACCCAATGTTTTGATGAAACATTAGGGCCCCTCTTTTGATCTTTGGGCTATACTTTTAGTGCCTTGCATTCTTTCTTGGCCCACATCATTTTTCATTTCTCGAGTTTCATGAATCAACTTGCATCATCTTAAGAGACTTCGAGATCCTCATGTTTTGTGAGAGTTGCTTCAAGTGTGTGAGCCTTCATGCTTGGCATTCGGTCTCCACTTATACATATGTCTCTTCACTAGAATCTTGTTTGCATGTTACACTCAATTTTATCTTTTGCCTACATTTCCCAAATGTGTGGATGCATGTATGTGAATTAAGGATGTGTTTTTTAAATCTCATAGGTTCAGCATGAATTGAGAGTGTATCATGAATGAAAAATGAGTTTAAAATTTTATTCTTAGTAAAATGGATCAAATTGTCTCCTATGACATTCTAACACTCCTCTTGTGTTTGTAGGTTCTTAGTGCCAATTTTAATTGTACATGAAGGATGGCGATCAGGGCTTAAATTTGACAGTTGTATAGCTGTATTTAGCCATTTTTGCTGTAAAATACAATCAAAATTTTAAAAAGACTGTATCATATGAAAGGAAAGATTTTGGACAAACTGTCAAAATTTACATAGGATTATACTGATATATATATTTGGTTTTTATATAATTTATTTATACTAAGATATGTCATAGTACTTTAAAGGCAGCATTGAATAGATAACTGTCATAAAAAAATTGCTTAACAGGCAAGGTTGACTGTCAAATTTAAGCCCTGATGGCGATCAAGTGACATGCCTACTACCAAAAATCAAAGAAGAGTAGAAAAGAAACTCAATGAAGGCAAGTTCACTCACATCTTCAAATTCTACATCTATGGAGGAGGTCGCAACACTTGATCCACAGTCCACTTGATCCCCACAACCAAGAGACAATTATGCGATGTCAAGATCAACCTCAACTTGCTCTACAAAAAAATAAAAAATTGTAACGCCAACCTCAGCTTTGAAATCATGTCACATAAAAAAAAAGGTCATTGTCTTTCCCAAAAATAAAATTTAAAAATAACATCCAAAATAAAAGAGACAATTTTTTTTTTTAAAAGTTCAAAAAATTTGACATTTAATTTTAAAAAAAACCTAGCCGCCTGATGAAAAGGAGTTATTTCATGTTTAAAAAGTAGGATGAGGTGGGGGCGGGGGATGGGCGGTGGCGTATGATTTAAGAAAGCCGCTTTACTTTAAAGAAAAGCGGACTTGGGAATTAATAAATTCCTCCCTTCCCCTTTATAGTATAATAATTAAAAGCATAAAATCAATTATGGAAGGGGTGGGCGTAAGAAATTAAGAAGACCCCCCCCCCCCACTCTTTTATATTAAAAAAAATGATGATGATAAAACAAACAAGAGGTAGGTGTAGGAATTGAAGGGGAATAAGATAATATGGAAGAGGGTGTCTAGAAAGGACAAAAGGGCTATGGATTAAGTAAACCCAAAAATCAAATAAATGTTGTCTAATCAAGAATTTCAAGTGACCGAGTATTAATAAATTGTCTATCCAACTTTTTGCATGCACATTTGACTGTATTTATTAATTAATTGAAATACGGTCAAATGTGTATCAGAGGGGGTTGGGGGTTGGATAGACGTTGTCTCTATTAACATAGAGATGTCGCTTGCAAGTTAAGCAAAAACCAAAAACCAATAAAATATACTTAGAATTAGATAATTTTGGGATTGAATAAGTTTGAGTTTTAATAAAGAAATTTCTTATAGTAAGTCTTATTATTAGATTTTTTTATTATTATTTAATAGTTGTTAATATAATTTGTTTCATGTTGTTGCAATGTTTTATCGCACGCCGCATAATTGTTTTACCTCTAATGCTTTTGAAAAGAACGTGTATTATTATTATTTTTTCTATTAGTTAATGCCTATAACAATGTTTGTTTAATATTTTATTATCCAATTACAACATTTACATGAAATAAAATTGTAAATAGAAGAATTTGATTTAGTGAACAACATATATATGAAATTAAATTTTAAATACAAGAATTTGAGATTTAAATTTCTAAATTTTAAAAACAACATATATATAATAGTTTAATTAGATTTATTATGAAGTTATTGTAAACATGTTACTAATGAATAATTGTAGATGGTATTTCATTGATAAGGTTGGACAACAAAATCAAATGTATTCAAAATATATATTAAATATGAGTTGCAGTGGCATAATATCGTGCCTAGGTGGATCACGCCCATCATGTTTTTAGGGCTTCCTCATACTTTTGTAGGAAATGTTTATTATTGCAAGTATAAAATAAATTATAATAATATTTATTATTATATAATATTGAATATCATTGTTATTTAAATATAAATTTATATAATATATTAAATCTATATTATTTTATTTATTATATATAATATAAAATAATATATATATTTGTGCTATTTATTAATTAATATATATTTATTATTATATAATTAATGTTTATATATTTGTGTTTTTTAACTTAGAGTTAATTTTTAAAAAGTTAAAATTGTGAGTACATAGGAATTATAACTTTATTAGTTTTGCCATAAATAATTATTTTGAGTTATTAAGTATAACTAAAAAATAATAGACAACATTGTTTAATTAACTATTAAAAAATACAAGTAGATTTGTTTAATCAAATAGTTTGTCTAAATCTTCAAATAATAGTATTACATCTATAATTATTTCAAAAAAATGATAGCAAGCCAAAAACAACTATATATTTATTATAAATATATTCTTAATAAATATTATGTAAGAGAATAAAAATAATGGTAATATAGTTAACTAGTATATTTAGATATCTCTTTTCCATAGTTTATTTGAAAAGGAAATTGGAAAAATAAAAAAATAGAAACAAAAAAAGAAATTGAAAATAAGAAAATCACAAAAACTATCGAACCAAAAAAGAAATTGGAAAAAATAAAAAATAAAAACTAAAAACTAAAAAAGAAATTGGAAACAATAAAAAACTAAAAATCAAGAAAGAAATTGAAAATAAGAAAATCACAAAAACTATGGAACCAAAAAAAATTGTACAAGAATTTTTTTCCAATGAATCTTATTTACATGAATTTATTTATTTAAATATTTTATGATTTTTGTTTACAGAATCTAAATGTTTATGGGAATCAGAATCTTTTAGCCCTTACTGTGAGTGTAGAACGCCTCTCAACGTACCTACTAATCCAATGTATGCAGTGTTTCAATTCTCACATTTAAATAGTGTAAATATAATGTAAAGATTTATAGGGTGACGATAACAATTGTTTTGTTCCATAAGATTTGAAGAACAAGAGATCACAATATAGTAATATACAACTAAGAGTTCAGATTTTTTTTTCTTTTTCTTTATATTTCCAATGCTCTGTTGAGAAATCATTCTCAGTAGCAACAACTCTGGTCTCAAGATAACAGTCCAAATAAAAGGCTGCAACATTAAACTGGCAGAAACACAATCCCTAGACAACAATAAGTTATCATTTATATAAAAAAAATTATTTGAGGGTTTGGGTTATTTTGTAGAAACATCATCATCATCAGGCCATCATTTGCTATATATATATATAGCAAGAACAGTCCACATATCATCAATTTGAAATAATTTTGATGGGATGAAAATGTACAACTATCAACTAATTTTTATTTCAAAGTTGTCTTGTAATTTCAGGTTTGTAAGGGGCTAAAAACTACACTGAGCTATAGATTATTTCTAAAGTACACACCATCATGTACAACAACTATTTTAACCTCTTCAGGAAATTCTGACATTTTACCAAAAATAATTATTAATTCGTCAAGAAATTCCTTAAAGAGGCTCAATTAATTGTTGTGCAGAATGATGAACATGCACTAGAAGCTCTCAGGAATGAATCTACACCTTACATTAGATAGCCAAACACTTTCATATGTACATGTGCATGTGTGTACACTTCTTCCTAAACTAAGTGTGAGGAAGATAAGAGTATATAATTTCAATTTTTTTGTTTTGTTTTTACCTTAATATAATATTAAATGAAGAAGGAATTAGAAAAGGTGTTGCCTACAAGGTGCTCAAATAACTAAACATGTAAGGTGTAGATTCATTCCATAGAGCTTGGAGTGCATGTACACCATACCATACAATAGTCCTGACAAGAAATTTGAGCCTCTTTAGGCCATACGTTTTAGACGAAATTCACTATAAACAAAGCACTCTTAAATACAATATATATATATATTTCTCATATATTTGTGTCTTATAGATAAAATTTATTTAAATTGAATTAACTTCTTTTCCAAATTTAATATTTAGATTTGGTTTTAGGGCTCTCAAAGATGAGACAAGTGAAATGATTATTGAATAAATTAATATTTACAGTTTAAACTTAGTGATTAGCTAGAGGGAGCCACCACATATTGCAATTATTTTGGATGCCATAGCCTGCTGGTAAGGGCATGTCCATAGATCCAAAACAAAAGAAAATGTGAAGCAAAAGAAGCAATGAATCGCATAGAAAGGCTCCATGATGTCAATTTGAAACTTATTAAAAGGCTCTACCAAAAAACAAGACAGACTTAAATGTCTTTAGAGAGGCGTACAGTTGCACTATAATGGAGGGTTTACATTGTATTAGAAAGCACCTAAACAAGGCATGAAATGTGAAATAGGATTATGTATAGAATAATGAAGAGAATGTAGCATATTTACTGACAGACGTGGCATCAAGTTGTTTTAGGGTGAGTCTCCTAATGCACATTAAATGTCCTTTGCGGAGGTTTTGAAAACAAGCATGTCCCTCGAGATACCTAAGTAGATCATTTGCTTTTCTACACTGCTAACCTTTTAACAAAGACTGACCACAGTTATTTACCATCTTCGATGCATTGGGCTACTAAATCTTGATTTCCAATAAAAATAATCATGTGTAACGTAGTGGCCCAACTACCACCCAAGTGTTGTTTTGCATGGATTTCTACATTCTTACCCTGCCACGCTCCCACATTAAAGTTCCATAGTCCCACTAAAGCCACATTAAACTTCCATAATCTAGATTAATTCTATGTCAGCTAAATAACCACCTTCAGTGGTAATGTATCCTGTCTTGTTGCTACTCTGAGATGTATGTATAAAATAGAAAAGAGGAGTCAAACATTTTATTGGTAGAATTTCTCAGTTCACTTGAATGTTGAGGCTAATCAGAAGACTCTAAATCAAACTGCTTCTAAAAGCATCCTCCAAGTGCTCCCCTAACAAGTGGATTGCCAATTGTTCAAGTAAATTTGTATCTTCTGAAAAATAGAAGCTTTCTTATAGCTCCTCTTAGGTTAGGGGGGTGGAACCTTTCCCTACTGCTTAGGAGTAATGTTTGACATATATTAAAAGGGAATTTCCTAGATTCCAACTAAGTGTTTCTCTTCTAGAAGTATGTTGTACCTCTTAAAAGATATTGGATTTCCTTGCCTGCTAAGCTATGAAAATTTCAAAGTATACAAGGCTAGAAAAAATATAGAAGCACCCTTTATTAGCAACATTATGTCCAATTTTATACATACAGCTTAGAGTATACATTCACAAGTAACAGTATGCCATTGTGATCAATTAGACATTAACATCAATTGTAATGGGTTTGTATTATTTATTGTTGGATGATAAAAATAATTGTCCAATTGATTTGTGCTTATTGATTAAATCTATTTTGTTATTAACTATTTAGGCATGAGCACAGTAACATTTTTTGCTAGCATGTTTTTATATGACAAAATACCAACAAATGAAATGTTACATAAGTCTTGCAGGAAGATGATAGTAAAACAAATAGAATAATGAGTAAAAGGGAATTGTTGGAAAGCATAATGCCCAATTTAAAAGCACAGTTGTAGCTGCCAATTCTTAGATAGGTTATGCTAACAAGCACATTCATAGAGTTACTTGCATTTTTAATAGGTATCAAATCTTTTCCTTCAATTCAGTCAAGACACATGTTTGCAAGCCTTTAGTCAATCAAGAGATGGAGAAAGGCATTTACTTTATTGGAGAGGAGTCTAAAGATCATGAAGAAGTCCAAGCATGTTGGTGCTCATTTAAAGCAGAGAAAGTCGTTTAGAGAGTTTTATCTAAATGTAACATTCAATCCGTAAGGTTTTTGATTTAAAGTCCACTAATTCAATATGAGTAGCACTACATTTGGGTATTTTTGAATTTTGAAGAAAATCAAATATATGTTCCTCCTGAACTCTTCATTTAGTATCAATTTTTACATAATTAGATGCTTATAGTGTTAACAAGAATTTAGAACATATCTGATATTTTATGATCAGTCTACATTCAAAATTCAAATCTTATTTGCACTTTCTTTTTCCTCTATGGGGCTTACATACTGAAGTTACTGACTGCCATACCTAACCATTTATAAGTTATTTAAACAATGAATGATGACCAATAATCCACCATGTGAAAAAGGGACGTGGTTTGAACTTAACCCCAAACACCCCAAGCAAAAGAAAAGCTCAAAGAATATCTTGGGGTTAAGGTTGGGGATGGAGTCATGTAATTAATTAACAATTATTTTTATAAAAAGCCCCACCAGAAAATTGGATAGGCATGACAAATAAATTCATTGATGTACATTTTCTCTGAGCTAATTAGTCAGATAAGAAGGAAAGCGATAAACATGATATAATTTAATGAAATGGGTAATCTATTAATATTTTATGAGATTCATACCTGAAAATCATGAGCTGATCTTAGAGGCCCTACTGCACAATCTGCAAATACTCTAATAGAGTATGTACAAAGTCTATCCTCAAATTGAATTCCGTTGGTCAAGTAATTAGCTTGAGCAACAATGAAAGAGTAATGCACTTGTGCAACAATTTCTACCAAAGGTAAACAACAATAGAAGAGAAGAGAAGGCTTTGTAAATTTATGAAAACATATGCTTCTTTTATAGGGAATTTTGCTGCATTGCACATTCTTGAGAGCTGGCACAGATCAAATAAATAAGGGATGGCCGCATTAATTTCATTTATTTCCTAGTTAAGTGTGTAAATCAAATATCTATACATCTCTAGAAGATTTCCAATGCAAATGGCAAGAGGGTTCCATTTAGATTTTTTTGGCATTAAATTGCATGTCTTGGTGGTTGCAGACATCTTGCAAACATCTTATCAAATCAAGGCATAGTTTAAAGGTGACCAGTAGATATTGACCTCGCTTAGAGCTGCAGGTAAATAGATGTCCATTCTAACCTTAAAAACTCTACACATTTTTGTTTTAAATATACTAAATCTTTTATTAGTATCAGATCTTTATATATATGTCTATATAAGATGAAATACTATGGATATTGGCCTCACTTAGAGCTATAGATATGTTCCCTCTAACCTTAAAAACTCTACACATTTTTGTTTTAAATATATTAAATCTTTTATTAGTATCGGATCTTTATATATATATATATATATATATATATATATATATATATATATATATATATATATATATATATGCATTGAGAAAGTGTGACTAATGCATATCTCTACAAACACTTATATTATTTGTAGAAAATAATTACTCAACATTTTAACCCCAAGATTGAATATATAACATGCTTGATGAAAGTAACTTTCTTAAAATTGTTTTTTAGAAATATTGATACAATTGACTGATAAACCTTAATTTTCTAAAATATGAACAAATAAAATTAAAACACTTAACAATATAATTATTTATTATTTAAAATTAGAAAAATTTATTTCAATATCTTTCTTATTCCAACCTCTTATTCATTAAAAGTACTTATTTAGTAGTTTAACATGCACATAAAGAGGTGTTTTATTCTTTTACAATATTGTGGAAAAGTTTTTTAGAGAAATTTCTCCTCGGAATAGAAGAGCCCCAATGAAGTGAAAGCACAACAAATGAAATCTCTAGCAAGAAAATAATTAACATTTTTACGTCAAGATCGAATATGGTGCAGGAGCACCTACCTGACAGCTGGTCTTGATAAGGCAGTTAGTAGTTTTAGGTCTTGTTTATGTTTCCAAGAAGGTCTGTTAAGACCAAATGCATGTAATAAGGTCACGCTGATCATGATAAGATCATGTTGACCAGGCTTTTGCTATTTTTAGTTAGTTGGTTATAACAGCTGTCATGCTGTAGGGTCCGGTTGGCTCTCCCAGCCACTTGGAGAGTTCCCAGCCGCTTGGAGTCGGGTCAGTAGTACTCGTAGGAAAATCTATTTAAGCTTGAGTTCGGTTGATATTGGAGATACAGACAGATATCATCGATCGAGCTAGGTTGCAGAGAGTGAGACTGAGAGAGAGAGATTGATCATTGTATTGCATCTTTGAAATCAATAAAGATCCTGTTTCGTTTTCTGTTTAATCTCCTTTGTGTAATCGATCTGCTGGTTTGGGTGGTTTCATGGATTCACTGATCCATTCCACCGGTTGACTCATCTGATCGGTGGAATGGTAATGTACAGTAGGGTAGATTGTAGTTTGTTTTCTGTTCGCATGCAGGTGTGCAGGATCGCGATTGAAAGGTGTTGAAGACCCTAGCATGGGTATGTGCTAGGTCAAGTTGATAAGTTCGAGTTGAAAGATCACCCTGAGGTTGGATCGGGTCATCCCTGGAGGATCGGCGAACTGAAATTTTGCTAAGGCTAGAAATTGGTCAAGACGGCATCATCAGGATATTTCTGCAAATATCCTGCAGTCGGGTTAGGCATCGTCATCCAGACAAGTGGAGGAGATGAGCATGATGTTTTCGAGTGCATGAAGTCCAAGTGCGTCGGGGTGATCATCATCAGGAGGAGCCGAGGAGGAGCGTATCGGCATCAGGATCATCTCTCGGGAGAGCCCATCATCCGCATATCGCTAACAGATGCGGGAGTGAAAGTTTGGTTTTTTTGACTAAGTGTTGAAGAGGTCATCAGGATATTGGGTGACGTCATCGTCATCAGGATATGACGTCATCGTCATCAGGATATTGAGATATCCCCCTATGTGAGTTTATCCTGCCGTTGTTAAGTGCTTGGGTATCGGCAGAAGGCTGTATTAACATCATCAGGAGGTTTCGAGAGAACCGGATAAACCATATCATGATGCTATTGCTTGTGTCGTCGGCTAGCGGAGCATCGAAGGGAAGGTGCTGAAGTGGTCGTCATCAGGATATTTGAAGCAACCGGATATTTGATATCCTACTGACGAAGGTGGTGTCGCATATCATGATGATGCCGCTAGTGTTTGGAGCCCGATGAACAGTGCAACAGGAGGATGTTTGCGCCCGTTGAGTATCATGATGATGATGATAAGCGACAGGCGGAGGAGGTGAACAGTAGTCGGCAGGAGGATAATCGTGATTGTCCGAAATATGATGATGATGCGGACAGTGTAAAGCGGAATATGATGATGATGGCGAAGGTGATGATGATGAGGATGGGCTGCAGACATCCAGGCTATATGCGAAGGTTATAGTGTGGATGCCTCTGCATCATAGTGGTATCAGAGCTCAGCAAAAGGTCTGGGCTGTTGTGTGTTGATTCTGTCACCGAAAGGGCAGAGGTACAGTTGAATTATGTGTTGTGTGTTGATTGAGAGGTTGACAAAATGCCTCGAAAAGGTAGTGGTACTGCAAGGGAATTGCAGGAGATGAAGGAGAAACATGCTAGAGAGATGAGGAAGATGAAGGAGCTTGCTGAAGCACTTCAAGCCAGGCTGACAGCCCTGGAAAAGAACAAAAAGAGGGAAGTGGAAGACAGTGAGTCTAAAGAAGATGAAGATACTGTTGAAGAGTATGAAGAGGTAGCTGAAGATCTGGATGCTGAAGACCAGAGACTTGTAAAACTGTTAAAGGCAGTGCAGAGTGAAAAACCTAAGGTAAAGGTTGATGTTACCAAGTATACTGGAAGCTTGAATGAAGATGAGTTGTTAGATTGGATTGCTGCACTGGATAATCACTTTGAATGTGAAGATGTTGCTGAGGATCAGAAAGTCAAGATTGCAAAGACCAAGTTAGGAGGTCATGCTTTGGTATGGTGGGATTATGTACAATCTAAGAGAAGGAAACAAGGGAAGTCAAAGATCACTTCATGGGATAAGATGGTAGCAAGGATAAAAGGGAAATTCTTGCCAAGGGATTATGAAATCCAGATGTTTAAGAAGCTGCAATTTTTAAAGCAGAAAGACAGGGATGTGAAAGCATATACTGAGGAATTTTATCTGTTAAGTATGAGATCTGGTCATCATGAGAATGAGGTAGAAAAGGTGGCTAGGTACTTGGCTGGTTTGAGGTTTAACATACAGGATGAGTTAGTTTTAGCTAACCCTAAGAATGTGGAAGATTGTTATCAAATGGCAATCAGGATTGAAGAAAAGATGAATAGAGGACATGATAAGTCCATGAGAGGAAGAGGAAACCATAGGGGAAGAGGAGCAGCCCCTACACAAAAGCAAACCAATGAGGGTCAAGAAGACACTGGTAAAGGACAGGGACAGTCTGATTTCAGAGGTGGATGGAAAGGTAATCGAGGAAGATTTGGAGGTGGTAGAGGTTCTACTACATTTTCAAGAAAGTGTTACACCTGTGGTGAGTTTGGTCATCCATCTTTCAAATGTCCAGAAAACAAAGGTTCATCATCCAGAAATGATAGAACTAGTGACAAGAGAGTACAACTTGTGCAAGAAGAGAAAGTAGAAGAAAGTGCACAGAGTTCAAACAGAGATCCTGATAATTGTGGATATCCAGAGAGTGGAGAATCACTGATGTTAAGGAGAATTAGTTTGCAGGCATCAAAGGATCTGATGCAAAGAAGAGCTCTTTTCAAGACCACATGCAAGAGTAAAGGTAAAGTATGCAAGGTTGTCATTGACACTGGTTCAACAGACAACATGGTATCTCAGGAGATGGTGGATAAACTGCATTTGGAAAGGATTCCACATCCACACCCTTACAAGGCATCTTGGGTGAGTGATAGTCAATCACTTTTTGTCTCTGAACAGGCATATGTGGATTTCCAGATTGGAGCATATCATGATAGAATTTTGTGTGATATTTTGCCTATGGAATGTTGTCACCTACTGTTGGGTAGACCATGGCAATTTGACAGAAGGGTACTGTATGATGGGTATGCTAATACCTACACCATCAAGAAGGATGGGAAGATTATTAAGTTGATGCCATTGCAGGCAAAAGCTACAGTACAGAAGGCAGCTCAAATCATTTTAATGGGAAATAAGGAATTTGTGCAGATGCCTAGAGGAGCAGGCATAAAGGCAGTTCAGGACACTGCAGGGAAAGGAGTTGTTACAGACAACAAGTTGAAGACAGTTTCAGTTGTGACTGACAGGGGTCAGCAGCAGGTTCAGAAACAGGTTTGCACACAGCAACCAGTTCAGAAGTATGACAGGGATGTTGTCATAGTTGGGACTATTGCTTGTCCTATAAAGGTTGAAAGGAAGACAGGCTTGAACATTTCAGAAGTTCAAAAGGCAGTTCAGACAGAGGTTCTGGTCAGACAACCTGACAAACATAGGGTATGTGAGAGAAAGGCCTACATCAACAGGCATGAGGATTTACTTGCCAGAAAGCAAGTTACAGTTCAGAAGTCTTGGAGCAGCCAAGCGACAGCAGCAGACAAAGCTGGAGCAGGTCAGACTATTGACAAAGCAAAGTGTAAAGGTGGAGGACTTCCACATACTAAACTCATGGGACATGAGTTCTTTTCTGTTGGGGAGTATGGTGCAGGAGCACCTACCTGACAGCTGGTCTTGATAAGGCAGTTAGTAGTTTTAGGTCTTGTTTATGTTTCCAAGAAGGTCTGTTAAGACCAAATGCATGTAATAAGGTCACGCTGATCATGATAAGATCATGCTAACCAGGCTTTCGCTATTTTTAGTTAGTTGGTTATAACAGCTGTCATGCTGTAGGGTCCGGTTGGCTCTCCCAGCCGCTTGGAGAGTTCCCAGCCACTTGGAGTCGGGTCAGTAGTACTCGTAGGAAAATCTATTTAAGCTTGAGTTCGGTTGATATTGGAGATACAGACAGATATCATCGATCGAGCTAGGTTGCAGAGAGTGAGACTGAGAGAGAGATTGATCATTGTATTGCATCTTTGAAATCAATAAAGATCCTGTTTCATTTTCTGTTTAATCTCCTTTGTGTAATCGATCTGCTGGTTTGGGTGGTTTCATGGATTCACTGATCCATTCCACCAGTTGACTCATCTGATCGGTGGAATGGTAATGTACAGTAGGGTAGATTGTAGTTTGTTTTCTGTTCGCATGCAGGTGTGCAGGATCGCGACTGAAAGGTGTTGAAGACCCTAGCATGGGTATGTGCTAGGTCAAGTTGATAAGTTCAAGTTGAAAGATCACCCTGAGGTTGGATCGGGTCATCCCTGGAGGATCGGCGAAGTGAAATTTCGCTAAGGCTGGAAATTGGTCAAGACGGCATCATCAGGATATTTCTGCAAATATCCTGCAGTCGGGTTAGGCATCGTCATCCAGACAAGTGGAGGAGATGAGCATGATGTTTTCGAGTGCATGAAGTCCAAGTGCGTCGGGGTGATCATCATCAGGAGGAGCCGAGGAGGAGCGTATCGGCATCAGGATCATCTCTCGGGAGAGCCCATCATCCGCATATCGCTAACAGATGCGGGAGTGAAAGTTCAGTTTTTTTGACTAAGTGTTGAAGAGGTCATCAGGATATTGGGTGACGTCATCGTCATCAGGATATGACGTCATCGTCATCAGGATATTGAGATATCCCCCTATGCGAGTTTATCCTGCCATTGTTAAGTGCTTGGGTATCGGCAGAAGGCTGTATTAACATCATCAGGAGGTTTCGAGAGAACCGGATAAACCATATCATGATGCTGTTGCTTGTGTCGTCGGCTAGCGGAGCATCGAAGGGAAGGTGCTGAAGTGGTCGTCATCAGGATATTTGAAGCAACCGGATATTTGATATCCTGCTGACGAAGGTGGTGTCGCATATCATGATGATGCCGCTAGTGTTTGGAGCCCGATGAACAGTGCAACAGGAGGATGTTTGCGCCCGTTGAGTATCATGATGATGATGATAAGCGACAGGGGGAGGAGGTGAACAGTAGTCGGCAGGAGGATAATCGTGATTGTCCGAAATATGATGATGATGCGGACAGTGTAAAGCGGAATATGATGATGATGGCGAAGGTGATGATGATGAGGATGGGCTGCAGACATCCAGGCTATATGCGAAGGTTATAGTGTGGATGCCTCTGCATCAGAATATCAGATATTGGATGTGTAAAGTTAAAAGGGCAAGTGGTGTTTTTTTTTATGTCATGGGAAGTGTTTTTAATGTTTTTGTCTTTTTATCATTTATTGATTCTTTCAACAAATCAATGGTCTAGATTAACTCTATAGTAGTCCTTTTAATCTAAACCATTCATGTATGCATTTCCTCTAGTGCTGCTCACTAAGGGAATGCCTATTAGTGTAATGAAAGGGAGACAAAAGGATTTAAATAACTTTATAAAATGTCCTACTCCATTGTGTATGGAGGCCTGACTAGATTATGAAGGTTTTGAGGAGGATTTTGTATGATGTCAAATGATATACTATGAGAAATGTAAGATTGTAGTTTGACATGAAATGTATTTTTTATTGGGGTGATGCAGATTATAAATAAGAGGTGGACTCTTATGATGGGGGATTTTTATCTTCTTTTCATTCTTTCTCCTTTGTTGGTAGCAACATTCTTCTTTTGGGGAGTTAGGATGAAATTTTGGAAGAAGAGTTTGTGAGAGCAAGACAATTATTCTCCTATGTATATAACATGGTGGGGAAAGCATTGTAATCTTTTGTTTGGGTATTGTAAATCTATAAATGCAAAAATTGTATCTTTCTTAAACATTTCATGTAAGTACATTCCTTTTAAGCTTAATGAATATTTGTTTATGGTTTCATTGAGTATCATTTGCACATGTAATATGGTAATGGTCTCCTCTTTTGTTTCCATTTACAAATATATTGTTATAATTTAATGCATTATTTAGATTCTTACATAATCTAGACTATATATTGAGTAAAAAGCTAATAGTAGTTCGGGTTGTTTATCTTACATTTGCATGAAATTTATCAATTTAATGAATGTTGTATGGATCACAAATCCACTTTCTCTTCTCTCCTCTCTTCCCTGATTTCATTTCTTTCCCTTCTCTTTCTTTTGAATCTTTTTCTTTTTTTTTATCATTGTTTAGAGTAAAGTAGGATAGAATTAGACTTATATAGAACCCATCAAACTAAGCTTAAACTATCCTGCAACTATTTCTTCGAAATGCTACCAATCCCCTTGTTGAAACAACACACATTTCAAAATTTGTCTATCCCATTTAACCATGACCCGGTAACCCCAAGACCTCCTAGTGATCACTCGATCTTGTTTCAAGAGAAGAGTTAACTTTCGACTCTTGAGGTTTGACACCATGTAGTTTTGTGGGTCAACAATTCTCTTATGATTTTGAATCATGTTATTGTTTATGTTGTTTATGTTAGAGTCGCACAATGAAACATGAGCCAAGATCACCTATGGTAATTCTTCTACAATAGTGACTTGCACACAAGGCAATTGACAAGAGGAAAAACATAGAGCAAGAAATTAATCATGCATTGCATTATTCAAAAATGAACAACACATATTTTTATAACACACTTTCCAAAAAGAGACAAGGTGGAAGAGTGAGTCAATATGATAAGTGATGGAAGTTGACATAAATCACTCAACACAAAAGAGGAAGGAAAGTGAACTTCCCCAAAATACTAAAAAATTCCTAAAACAATTCCCTAATAAACTTATGTAAAAGTGTAAATATTATTTTACACCAATAGTTTCATTGAGTTTTACTATGTCATTATTCATTTGTTGCATAGTTTGATAGTCCTGCATTGGATCCTTCATCCTACATGAACATATGCCTCATAACCAAAAACTCGTAGGTGTGTTACAACATGCTTATTACTTGTCCACATTTCATATGGTGTCTTCTCCTCCAGTGAAAAGTAGGAGACCTATTTTTAAGGTAACAAGTAGTGTTAACCACATTAGCCAAAAACTTATGTCCTAGACCAACACTACTTAATAGAATTCTAGCTTGATCCAACAAGGTTTTGTTTAATATTTCAACCAGTCCATTATGTTGTGCTGTGTAGAGTGTTGTCCTTTGCCTTACAATACTAATTTTCTTGCCTTACAGTACTAATGTCTTTAGTGCAAAACTCCCCACCATTATTCAACCTTAACACTTTAATTTTCTTACCAATCTAATTTTCTACAAGTGACTTAAGATTCTTAAAATTGAGAAATACCTCAAACTTTTCATAAAAAAGAAAACATCCAAGCATGTTTAGAATAATCATCAATGAAAGAGACATCCTACCTAGACTTACTAAATGATTGCACATCCATTAAACTAAAGACATCACTGTGAATCACTTCCAAAACATCCCTACTCTAGAAGTACCTAAAGCAAACTACACCCTATTTTACTTTCCAAACACAAAATTTTGACAAAACTTAAACCTAATAGCAATCTAAAATACCTTCCACCATATTCTTACATACCAAAGTTTTTATTCATTTTTATACAATATGAGCCAAATGGTGATATTACTACAAACTAAATTAGGTTTAGTACCATTGACAGATTTGCACAATTTTAATGCCTCTATCTTAAATAGAGTCCCATGCCTCACACCTTTATCTAGCACCAAATTATCTCTAGCCAAGCTACACCATTTTCATTAAATGTGACATGCACACCAAATTCAATCATCCTAGAGAAAAAATCAAATTTCTAGCTAAACATGGTATATGACATCCAAGGCTATCCTCATCTCTCATCTATGAAAGACACATTCACTTTCCCTTAACCAACTATCTGAAGAGAGTTGCTATCACCAAGTAAAACCTATCTTCCATCACACTCCTTGTAACTAGAGTATCACTCCCTACGAGGAGTCATGTGGTACAGAGATTATTTTAGTGGCAAATCTTCACCAATTGGTGAATAGTTCATATCCGTGAATTGGGAATTGGTGAAAAAATTCCCACTGACAGGGGGCAATTTGCCTAGTTTTTTGGATTTTTGGTCAAATGTGTTTCAATTCACCACCCTATTAATTTTTGAGTCATTTATAGTTAGTTGTTTTCCCACAATATTCTATGTGGTTCTAACAGTGATTCGCCTAGAATTTTTGAGGCATGTTTTAATTCACCCGTGACATATTCACCAATATCATTAAATGGTTGACATGCATGAGGATCCATTTCACCAATGTCATTAAATAGTTGACATGCATGAGGACCAATTTCACCAGTTCACATGTATGAGGACCAATTTCGCCAATACCTTTATAACTCCATGCTAATCTAAGGGCCATATTAGCCTAGAAAATTACAACATATGTGTTTGATGGAGGTCCATTTTGCCTAACATTTACAAGTGTCCTATTAATAGTATGTGGGATTCATCAAATTATTATACTATCATTTGAAAATATCGTGGTATTCACCAAATATGTATTGATATATTTGTATTTGAAACTCTAATTAATCCTTTAGACATTTTGTTCACCTCTGATCTCTCAAATCCTTGATTCATTTTGGATCATAGAGAAGTTACAACCTACAGGCATTGGCAAGTCACAGAAAGGTAAGTGATCATTTCTTTACTATGTAATAATATAAGATTCATGTTGATTATTTATGTCTTTGTTTGGTTTCATTGTAATTTGTTACATATGACATTTATTGAGTAGTAGTTAGGAGTCTAGGGCTAAGGAGATATCTTAATCTAGGACCCAAGGAATCAAGGATCTATATTCTATCATCTATGATTCCTTCTTAAACAAAATGACATTTTTTCTATAGCTTTTAATTCATGAGAGATATCGAGCAAGAAGAAGTTGTCTGAGGGTGGTGAAGGGAGGTCAAGGTCATTAAAACAAAGAAACATAGAGTCGTACTTTAGCAATGTTGGTGGTCCATCTAATGGAGCTACAACATCAGAACCTGTACCATCTATTGACTTGGATGACAATACCACGGATGATATTCCAGGGAATACCCAAGGTAGCAAGAATGATGACAATGCCACAAATGATGCTCCAAGGGTAGGGAATACCCAATGTACCAGGAATGATGAGAATTCCACAAATGATGTTTGAGGGAATACCCAAGGTAGCAGGAATTATGACAGTGCCACATATGATATTGATGTTCCAGGGAATACCCAAGGTAGCATGAATGATAATATGAATAAATCAAACTCAACAAATGATAATGAAGTTAATGAAGTTATAGAAATCAATGAAGATGAAGATCATGCAAGTGCACGCAAGGGGAAAAGAAAATCCATATAAAAAAAGGGGCATGAGTGGGAAATGTCAAGGAATTTTTAGATTGATTGGTTGTCAAAATTCCCATTCATTGAACTGATAGAGAATGAAAACAAAGATGAACCTCCCAAAAAATGCAAGTGTAAGATTTATGGTTAGAAATATTGTTGGGACAAGAGGTTGCAGCTAAAACTCGACACCATAGAAAAACATATTCGCAAAGTTTATGAAAAACAAATCATAGATGGACATTTGAATGGATTATCTACACAATTTGAAAAAGATGTAAGAAAAAAATTTGTAGATAATTGAATCTAGTTTAGAGGCTACTATTTTTTTTAAACTAAATTTACTTAGTGAAAATTGAATATTTCAATGAACAGATATTAAATTTTTCAGAAAAAAATAAAAAGTGGGTGTCTGTCCAGCCAACCTAACTATGAGTAATTTTTTTTTTTTTTGAAACTTTCAAAATAAGTAGAGGACTCATGTCCGGATGTGACACATATTTATTTGAAATTTTTTTCCAATAAAATAATTAGTTATGATTTTTTTACTGTGACTTTTTTTAAAAACTAAAAAGTAATTTTCCAGCCAACCTAACTTGATAAAAAAAAATTGAAATTCAAAATTATTATTTTTTAACCTATAGCAAGAAAAGCATAGAGTGTGACGTAGGTTTCAGATCTCAAAAAGGTGAAATGGTTTGAAAGTTATGGATGTTTTTTAATCAGAGTGTCCATCAGGATTTCAGAGACACGGTATATAGAAAATTATTAATAATTATTTAATAAAATGATAACCAAACAAATCTTATATTTTTAGAAAGCTAACAATTTTTTCTATAAACCCTTTTCGTTTTATCAATTTTGCATAAAAAAAAGTCGTCAGCACGAAGGGTGAAGTTCGAAGAAGAGACTGAAACATGAAAACACATTAGAAGCCATGAAAAGTCAACAACCAAAATGGATATCCATTTTGCTTTGGTAAAAGCAACTCAAAACGGATATCCATTTCCTTGATCTATAAAAATTTTGTACCATTGGTTTTGGATGAAGAGAAGTAACATATTTGAAACATCGAGGCAATAATACAAGAAGTTAAAGTTAGTTGGTCATTTATAGGTGTATCTATTGTTTCATATCACATTACACATAGAACTCTAATTAACAATCTAGTTTCCTCATTTGGGGGAACATTTTTTTATCCGTTTCTAATGGAAATATTTAGTTAAAAATTGGTGGCTCCTTGTGAAAAGTATGGGCTCTTATCAAGCACGCGTAACCAAGAATGTTGATATCCATTTTTCTTACATGTTTGTTGATCACATCTTATGAAATGGATGTTGCTTGGTGATAGTTCTAGGTTTAGTAAACAATATTCTCAAGCTTATTGCAATTTTTACACTTGTGACCAAATTTGGTGTCAAACCCTTTCACCTTTTCAATTAATCCTGATAGTGTCATCTCACTCCATGCAAATCAAACCAACATTAGGACCATGTGAATGAGATTAAGGATAGCCTTGAAATATAAATCTTTGTACTGTTGACTATCCTTTTAGCATGACAATCCTTTAGGATCATTGTACCCAGGTGCAACAATCCTTCGATCTTCTTTTATTTATATTTCTTTCCTCTTCATACACAAGATTCTCGTGCCTTGTAGTCATGACAATCCATAAATCACCTAACTATCCTTAGTGAGACTATATCTTATTTTGACAGTGATAGTCATCGTCCATTCACAACTCTCCTCTTTAACATAGATACCCTTTGAACATGTTTTGACTTCATGATTTTCCTTTTGTATGTTGTATTATGGTATGAAAATACTATGGCCCCTTCTTCATCCTCTTGTATAATGAAATTGAAGGTCAACACTTACGGTTACTCTTCTTTATTACTTGGTGATATTGAATCCCTAAGCTCATTTTTTATTGTCTTGAAGCCAAATTTACCACTGTTGAGACAGTCAGAGTTGATTCTTGATCATGAATATTGCGAATTACTTCAAATATCCATGGACAATTTCAATTGTGTTTCTTAAGACAACCATGCCTGGACTATCCCTTAATGTTGGTCATGATTGTGCTTGGATGGCACAATAGTTCATAGTTAGATTTTTGCCATTAAAGTTTTCCTTTGACAAAGTCGTATTTCTAGTCCACCTTTTGATGATGTTCAAACAATATAAATACTTATTCTTAACATAAGAAATACATTTCTCACAAATACCAATGCATTCTATTCATAAGGTTCATGGCACCATGCCTAAAGGCATGATAGTCAGCAGTGTACTATTATGGCAGCCTATGGTTGGTTTGACAATCTATAATAGTGATAGCATTCATGCGTAACAGTCCTTATCGTTATTGTCATAATATATTTTACATTTGAGGCCTTGTCTACAACATACAAAGTTTACCTTTCTCACCCATACCTTCAATATATAAAGGACATTGATAGGGAATTTTTAATTTCCACTCAATTAGTGCAATCTAGGAGAGGATAGATTGTCTAAAGTTGTAATCTATTTCCATTTACACTTTCCATAACTACAAATGCTTAGTGTTTATTCTCAACCCTGGTATATGAATAAAATGTGACCTATTGTTCTAATAGGCCTATAGGGACAAAGAGGTGATAAAGTCTTTAATTTTAAACATGACATGGTTTTGATAACTTCCCATATTGGTAAGGTCCTGGATGACAATCCTTTGATGCACCTAATTGTAATAGGTGTTATGATAGTCCTTGGTATCTTTTCATTTCTTTCTTGAATGGCTTGCAAATAAGACATAAGACCTATTAGATCCTTCATAAATAAGAATTCTCATACATTACATTTAAACTTAAACTCCCTAAACATCCATCAATCCATCCATTAATATCAAAATGCCATGAATATCCTATGATCAACCATTCTAATTCCTAGGATAGTCATATATTGCAATTTTGCTTCTCTACACTAAAATAGCCCAAGGAATATCTACCCTTGAATTTGTATTTTAACAATCTAATGTCTTTACGAATAACATTGAGCCTTCTTTTGGGACAACATTTTTGCCTTTAGAAGCTCCTCATTTCATGATAGCCTAAAATAGAATAAGTGAATAGTCATAACATTTTAGCATAATGGGAAAACCCTGAAGTGTGATAAAGTCTATACATTATCTATTCCCATCCATGTCACGAAGCAACTATTCAAATGCTAGGCCAACATGATTTAAACAATCATAAGGGCCAACAATCCACTTCAAATTCATGGGAAAAGGACAACTCTTGGATCCCATATTGGGTAAGTGCAAAAAGATGGGGGGCCAAAAAGTGGCCAAATGGTTTTTAAAAAAATAATACATAACGCGAGCGCGTTATAGCATGCTCGCGTTATGGGTTGGTAATGACAAGCCTAAGGCTCGTCATTACCAAACCATAATGCACTCGCATTATAATGCAACCGCGTTATGAACCACTATAAATAAATAAAAAAGTCTTGTCATTTCATTTCATTTCTATTTTTCTCCTCTATCCCCGCAGCTTGCAAACCCTAGGAAGCGCGCTCATGTTTTGGAAAAGCCAATTCAACACAAAAATCTTGCTGATTCATCGCCAAAATGCCGTCACGACGTCGAGCATGCCAAAGGAGTGAGTTTTATTTTTTTTTGTTTGAATTTGCTTCTAAATAGGTAGGTTTGAGTTGTTTTTTGATGTATATTTTATTAATTGTCAGGAAATGTTAATGCAGCTCCTCCTCTTCCTCCTCGTGCTCCACAAAATCCACAAAATCCTGCAGAACAACAACCTTCTCCATCCAATCCTCGACATGCCCCTAGAACACAAGAAAATATAATGGGGCAAATTGAAAACAACAAAAAAGAAATTGAAGATATAATTGCAAGGTTGAAAGATCCTTCCACTTCAACCTTGCATAGGTCCACACTTGTTGAATCTCTTCAATCTATGTTATCAAATGTAGATTCAATTAGCAAGAAAATAGCTAGTTGGACAGATAAGTGGAGAGAGTTTAGAGATTATTATGTAGACAAGTTGTCATACCAAGATGTGAAAAAATTACAAATCACAAAATTAGACTTGTGTTCGATTTTCACAAACCCACAAACAAATCAACCTCCACCCATTACATGCAAGAGGTTCCCTAGCCATTGGTGCAACAACTAAGCGATAAGGGACAATTTTGGGCAGAGGTGGTGGATGGTTTTTGACCATCCTCCATGCAATAATAATGAGGTCCCGCAATACTTTTTGAGGAAACTCTACTACGAGTTTGTCCTCAATAAAGTGCCAAACTATTTTGATATGTGGGACTTCTAGGGTAGATGTGCAGGATTAGCAAAAGATAGACCAGGGGCACATCTTGACCCACAGCGGGTAGTGAGACAAGTAATCAGCAGACCAGCCCATGAGCATGTTTCTATCCCTTCCATTGTGAAGGAGAGTGTTGAGGTTGATACACTTCAGTCCATTAGTGCCTTGACCCAGAGCATCATAGAGCATGCCAGTCCTATAGCACAGAGTGGGTTGGGAGATAGTGTGAGGAGCAGGGTCCCACCCCATGCTTGTCAGGCTTGTGGGTCAGCCTGTGGTTATGACCCTATGGATAGTCAAGACGCAGGTGCATAGACTACATCTGCAGCTGAGCAGATGGTGATGACAGATACCCTCATGAGTGAGACTTTTAGCCTTGATACTTAGGTAAATATCTGCAATTTTATTGAAGTTAATTTATTAAATTTCATTTTTGAAATGTAAGATTAACTAATTTAAATTGATGATTTTAATGAAATTTCAGGGTCATAGCATCGATGCAATTTTCAGTGGTTTGCCACTTGCATTTTACACTAGATCATCTACTGTCAGGGTATGTAACTAGTAAACAATTATATATATTACATGTGAATAGCATCGTTATATGAATGGTATTCTAATATCTGATTTTAGATGTTGAATAGGTTAATATTGTAGATTTCACGGCAACACCTGCCAGTGGTGGTGGACTTCAAAGCTTTATGGAGGTAATAAAATAAATAGTTTAATGAATGAATTGTACTTACTAGATTTTTGTATGTGACTTGTGTGCTTTATTGTGTGTACTTCCATGTTTAGATGAATGTGTGTGTATGTTAGGAGCCATGATTTGCATCACTATTATAGTTTTTGTAATTGAATAATGTTGTTTTATTTCTAGATGATGCAGGTTGCAGAGACACCTCCCCATGTTCAGAGGGCAATGGAGCATGGTGTGGCCTCTATGATTCATAGCTCCATGGCATTGACAGGGGTATGAGGCAAATTAGTAAATTTCAATTTACATTCATTGTTATAGTTGTCTATTTTTGAAAAATCAAAAGACTATTGATTTGAAGTTTAATTTCTATCTGGATGATTTCTATAGGACATGACATCGCCAGGGCCTATTCCTGCTACTGAGGCAAGTGAGGAGATAGATTATATGTTAGCGGTAAGTGATTATTTTCTTAAATGTTTCATTTTTTATAACATGTAATTTCTATATATTAATGTCTATACTTTTTATTGTAACAGCTAAAGATGCAGGAAGAACTAAATAGGAGGAGTAGCCCTCAGGTTCGTAGTAGACCACCCACATGCACGTCTCCATCCCCTAGAAGATCAAAGGCTGCTCATGATCTATTCTCTTCACTAGCCAAAGGGGAATGACTTTTTATTGTGTTCCTTTGTTGTATGCCTATATGGCATTTGTGGACATATATTTTGTATTGTATATAGTTGACATTGTATGCCTATATGGCATTCTTGTAAGCCTATATGGCTATTTTGTATATATGTTATACTTATATTGATAGATATTGATGTATGCCTATATGGATATTTGGTTAATACAAATCTTTTTTATTGATGGCGTCCATACTTGCATTATAAATCCACGTTTGAATGGATATTTGTAGATGGCTACTTCAAATATTTAAAGTCCAATTGTATTACATAGGATGTTTGTTGATCCAATAAGCTAGCTATTGTTATTCAAGTATCACCTAAACCTCATTTTGGAACTCAAAGATAAAAGTTGTATTTAAAAAAAAATGAATCATCATGTTGAACAGAAAATATTAATATTCTTTATGAGTAGCATAGAATGTCAACTATATGCAATAAAAAAAATGAATCATCATGTTATTCTTTATGTTTGAGATCTTGAAAATGACTAAGTCTGGTAGCCTAATATCCTAAAACACTAGGATGAATATTCAAGTCATTAGGATGATTGAGCCTTGAGAAAAAGTCATTAAGATGAGCACCTAAAGGAGACTTTCTTAAACATTCAAACATTAAGCAACAAGCATGAAGTGTTAAGATGCAATTTGCAACTCATAAAGCCTCAAAAGGGCACCCAACTTAGAGAGAACATTCATTTAAGACAAGGCGTCCATTGACACATGTTCCACCATAAAAGTGCGCCTAAGGTGGAAGGAGAACAAGCCTGTAGTAAGTGAAGCGCACCTATTGTCTAAACCACTTCATTATGGCACCCTTGTTGGCAAGAGACACTATATGGATTCATGGTTGTTGTCATTGATGGCAACAAAGGTCATCCCACATATCTGCAAGTCATGAAGTGTCTCTACCGGAAGTCAGAATGAAGATTATTGTGGTCCGGTGAACAAGAACAGAGCATGTGGCAAGGTCTGACAGACTGGTCCGGATCTCTCAGAGGAAGTATCTTGGTAAAGTACAGATTTGGGGAAGTCAAGAGGGCTACCTTGAGTGGTATATTCCAAGGATTTAGCCTCTGGTGATAGATGAGGAAAAAGATATGAATAGTTGAGTACCGGATTCCTGAGTGACAGTGTGAACAGAGGAAGAACCGACTGACAGAACATCAGACTACCTTCCGGATGGGTTACTGATGGTGTTAAAGGCTATGAAGGCATGAATCACACTTGGCTGACATGATTAATGATTTCTACAAGTATATGCTTGATCCGCATTGCTTGATGTGGTAGGATTCAGCTGACAGATCAGAATTAGTAAAAAGATTGACTATTCCGGGTGTCGACTAGAAAGGTGATGAAATTACTTGTGCAGATATATATGCACAATGGATTTAGTTGTGAGAGGTGTTGTTGGATGATGTTGTATGCAAATAAGTGTAGAGCAGAGCAGAAGCAGTAAGAAAGATCTGGTATGTGAAAGGAAAGCAAAATAAAGAGAAGAGGAAAGATGAAGTGCAGCAGATCAGTGTACTAAGCCTAATCGGAACTGAACTCCAGCATATGTGGATGCTTCCAATCAGTTCAAGTATTGTATAACATTTTTTTTAGACAGTGTGTCTCCTTGTAGGCAGTGTGCCTCCTTTGTGAGCAATGTGCTCGGGCAGTGAGCCCTAATTGGCAAATGTCATTTTGTAATTCCTTATTCTTCTAACAGAGAATAATCTTTGGACTAATCACCCCATGGTTTTCTCCCTTAATAGGGTTTCCACGTCAAAAATACTGTGTCATGTGTTTTTCATTTCATTGTAATGTTTGCTTGTTTGAATTAATACTGCATTGATTAATAAGAAAGTTTAGAAGGAAGAAATAATTAGGATAACTGATTCACCCCCCCTCTCAGTTATCAACAATTGGTATCAGAGCTAAGTTCCTTCTAATAAGAGCCTAACAGCTTGAGGAAGATCTGGGAGCTAAAATGGATGCATATGGTTTAAGGGAGCAACTCAAGACTGCCCTTGAGGATCTTGAACAGTCAAACTCTGAAGTCAATGAATTAAAGGAAAGACTCAAACAGGCTGATGAATTCATGAGAGAACTAAAAGACAAATTAAGTCTCTCTATGAAAAAGAGAAAGGAGCTACTCTAGCAAATGGAAAGACAAAGTGAAGAAAGTAATGTAAATGAAGAGTTAACTGAGAAAACCAAGTTATGTGAAAAGTTATCAAAAGAAGTCATTATGGTAAGACATGAAATGGAATCAGGAGTTATAAAGTTTACTCAAGAGATTGAAGAGAAAAGAAAAACTGAAGACAATCTAAGACAATCTCTCAAAGAGAAATCAGAAGATTGCCACCAGATGGATAGGATTATCAGACATCTTGAATTTGATCTTGAAGATGCTAAAGATAATGAAGAAAAACTTGAGGATCAAATTGTCTCTCTCAAAAGGGATCTTCAAACAGCAAATGAATATAAAGAAAAATTCAAGATAAGTTCTGCTCAACTTGAAGTTCTTCTTGGAATTCAAAAGAGGGCAGATGACAAGTGTGGTTTGGGATATGAGAAAGGAGAAAGCTCTAGATCCGGTCAGAAGAATTTTGGATCAGAAAATCCAAGGAACAGGCCTAGAAGACCTCCGGTAAGACAGCCCAATGCTCAAAGATATCCATCTTTCAATAGATACTACCACAGCTGCAATCACTTTGGTCACAAAGCTAATCAGTGTAGAAAGAGAATGAATCAGACTAATTCAACCTTCTCTGGACAGTGCTTCAACTGCAAAAGGTATGGACACAAGTCTCATGAATGCAGAAATATGCAAATGGACAAATCATTCAATGGTAGATGCTTTGCATGCAATAGAGTAGGTCATATGGCTAATCAATGCAGATCAAGAGGTTATCAGTCAAATATGCAAAGAAATATTGTTTGCCAAATCTGTAATAGGTCCGGTCATAATGCAAAAGTCTACAGAAGCAAGAATCAGGACAAAAGAGGTCTGGTATATAATCAGAATCAAGACAAGGGCAAACAAAAGATGAATGCGGATGAAGTTAGGAATGAAATGAACAAGATTTGGGTGAAGAAAAGTTTAGAGAATGTAGAGGTTGGATCCGCACCAGACTCTGGTGCTAATATTCCTTCCAGAAATTAAAAGATGAGCTCTGGCTCAGGGGGAGACACAAAGAAAACCCTGTTCCCCCAGCCAATCAAGTGGTGCTGGATTTGGCACAAGATGCGGAGTAAAGGGTTTGTAGATATGAGTCTTAAAATGATCCAGCTAAGATTTCAGAGGTCCGCATAAAGATGTGAAGAAGTTGTGATCGATCAAGTAGAACCTGTTTAGGGAGATGCTCTGGAATGATAGAGGATTACAAAAAGGTCCGGAGAGATCCAGAAGTGAATTGTCTTATTCTGTGGATTGGATAGAGTATTTGGGATGTCCTTGTGATGTGTCATCTTGATTTACTCATAATTGAAAGATCCGCATGATGTTCATAAATCAGGACTAATCTGGTTCTTCAAGTCATTCGAATAAGGTAAACCAGAATAATGTAGGTTGAGCATTTATTGTAAACAGATATTAGGGTTTGCGAAGCAATATAAGGGATTTCTCATAAATCACTTGTTCATTCTACACTCAAGAAGAAGCAAAAAGTGGAGCTCTGCAACAAAATTCATCAAGTTCACCGAAGATCACTTGCAGAAGTTATTACACACAAAAATCAATCCAACCACTCGGTATAACCAAAGGCGCATAAGGTATTTTCTGTTTTCAATATCTCACTGTAAATCTTTGAAAAATGGCTACTCTGAATATAGTTAAGATCTCTGATAGACCTCACCCCACATTCAAGAAACATCCATACAAGTCTTTGGAGGTAGATCCCCTAGGAGCCTTCTCTACTGTTCCACATGGTGTATTGCATACGGAGGACATTAGGGTTTACATACATGCAAATTTTGAAGACTTTGGAGAATCAAAATTGATGGATATCTATCACAAACAATTGATAGACGATTCCTTTGAGATTAAACCTCAGTACAAAGCCATCTGGGATAAGCACTTTGCACAATGCATTCATTTCCCCTGTTTTAAAGAAGATGAATGGGTCCGGTATGTACTAAGTAGAGTGCATGACAATTTCCTATGGTTGAACAAGCCTTTCAAGATCACCAAAGATGCAATTAGGGCTGTAACCGGTCTGCACTCATCTGGTGGATTACCTATTCTCAAGTCTATCAAAAATCAGGCAGTTAGTGATGCAACCAGATCAAACTTTGACAAGAGAGCTATGACAATTGAAGACATCACTGAACTGGATGTCAAATTTGCATCTATGATAATTGGTTACAAGATCTATCACTCCAGTAGGGAAAATTCAGTACCGAGAACTGCAATTTACACAGCTTATCAAATGCTAAAGGAGAATGCAGACTATGATTTGTGTGAGCTTCTTCTAAACCAACTTTTGGAAAATCTGCAGAAGATCAAGAAGGACAAGAAGAACTCCTTCAAGTATGGCAGTTTGATCCTTTGTCTATTCTTTTATTACATGAATGAGCTTCCCGGATCCAGTGGATGGATATGGCAGAATGACAGACCAGTTGCCATCCAAATTAGAGATTATTTGCATGGACTTGGGGATGCTAAAGCAAGAAAAACAGCCTTGTGGGGATATTTCAAGAACTTTCAAAGCATGATGCAAGCAAGAGAAAGAATTCCCTAGTCTCTTGTTGAGAAGTACAAAGACACAGTATGCTTTATGGTAGAAACAGATCAGTGCCTAATGGAGGTAGTAGAACCAAGAACTGTGTGGATCATGCCCATGGGGTATGAAGTGGATGAACAGATTGTAGAGCTGCATGTTCAACACATGCTAAGTTAGCCTAAAGATCCAAAGGCAAAAAGGTTCGAAACCTTTGAGGAGCTGCGTATAAAAATCCATGTTGAACTCAGAGAACCAGAGATCAAGAGGAAGGTTAGAAAAGAAGTAGAACATATAACACAAGGCCTTGGGATCTTAATGGAGGCACTTAATGCTCACAGGAAGAAGAAGGAAGGGGATGAGAAAGAGAAGAAGAGGGCAGAAAAGAAAAGTGAGGAAAGTGTTCCGGTAGAAACCTCCACCCAGACCAGATCATCAAAAAGATCTGCACCTGCCACAGCCAAAGCTCAAAACTGGAAGTCCAGGCATCTGGCAAAAGATCCAAGACAAAAGCCACAAGGGCTTATGAAAGTCAAAGAGATGAAGAGGAAACTGAATTAGATGAGGGAGTAAAGGAAATAAAGAAGCAGAAGAAGAAAGGATCCGGTAAACCCTCCACAGGCCAAGACAAGGAAGAAATGGCAGAGAAATTTGTTGAAAAGCCCACCCTGTCTCTAGACAGTGTAATCAAATCAGTCACTGTGGATGGAAACCTTCAACCAATGGCCGAATTCTATGATGACTACAATGAGGCTGACCAAAAGATCCTGTAGGAAGCTACAATCAGGTATCAGAACATTTACAATAAAGCTTTTATTGAAATTATCTCCCTAATTCCTAAGAGTCTAGAGAAGGAGTTGGAAATGAGAAAAACCAATGCCATGGCAAAAGACATTGAGATCAGGGAACAGATAGCTATTCAGCTATATCCTTCAATTGATCACAAAATAATGAACATGGTATTCAAAGACTGCAAGGATGAATCAGCTTATGCTTGGTGAGACCGACAAGGTAGCCAAGGACACTGAAGAGATCCTCCGGAATACATTCAAAAGGTTCAACATTCCTATTGTAGAGAACTTAGGTGCAGAAACAGCTGTGGACTTGGAATCCTCTGCTCCGAAAGAAGTGGCCCTTGAACAGACTAACATCTCTCCTTCGGTTTTCCCTATAGTCTCCGGATCCAAACAAGAAGAGAAATTACAAGAGAAAGAAGCAGCGGTGAAGGAAAAAGAAGGTGACAGTGCAAAGACTGTAGAAGGACAGAAGACTTCACCAGAGAAAACCACAACTCCCAGTGGTGGGAATGTAGAGGGAGAGAAAATTCCAAAGGATAGTTCCAAGACTATAGAAGAGAAGAAACATCTGTCTCCGGCAAGAGACACTGCACAAACTGTTCAAAAATTTCTGAGCAAAGAAACAATAGAGATTGATGAACTGGAGCTTCTACAAGGTCCATTCAACTCTGATTCCCTCTCTCCGGTCCAGACAATGAAGATAGCTTCATTTGCAAATGCTAAGGCAAATGAAAAACTCCTAAAGTCTCATATGGAAGACTGTGAGTTGATAGAGGCTACTTCCAGAGTGCTTGAAAAGATTATGCCATCGGTCCAGAAAGATCCGATAGCCTCCTCTTCTAGTAATCTCAAAACCTTAGTCAGCAGTGTTGGTACACATTTTGATTCTCTAGAAAAATCAACTGAAGAAAAGGTCTGGAAGGAGTTTTTGGATAAGAGATTCTCAAAGGTACTAGGATTAATCTCTCATGATAGGAGAAATATGAGTATTGGGATAAAGAGCCTAGAAAATGCTCTTAAGGATGGCGGTGACATTTACAAATTTTTATCTCCTGGTCAAAAGCAACAGTAGAAATTGAGAAGAAAATAAAAGAGGAATAGGACAAACTACTAAGTTTGTCTCAAAGTTTTGATCCTCTCTCCTCCTCCATAGTAAATCAAGAATGTCAAACTATTACAATCACAAATGCAATAAAGAACCTTGAGAAGGAAAGGAAGAATATAATTAACCGGATGGGAGAACTTAGAAGGATTATTATCCCTAAGTTAGAAACCATGCATGAGGCCATAAGTGATGCTCAGACTACCGCCCAAACCAATGATCCGACAGATCTCAAGAGGGCAGAAGCTTTTACATTTTTGTTGAGTGGTCACATTTCAATTTTGGATAGAATGAAACAAAGTTGGGGTACAGAACTGGTCCAATTGAAGACCACCTTTGCAGACATTCTTCAGTTTATGTAAGTATGTAATATGCGGCTAAGTATAGTAAAAATTTTGAAAATTTTGGTGTGTGGACCCTACCCTTTGCCATTGATGTCAAAGGGGGAGTGAGGAGCAATGAAAAATGAGGAATCCAACTAAGGGGGAGTTCCGAAAAATATATATAAAGGTAGAGCATCAGCCAAGGGGGAGCATAGTGTAAACACTTAGTCATTTTTCACTAAGTGTTGCCATCAATGCCAAAGGGGGAGATTGTTGGCAAGAGACACTATATGGATTCATAGTTGTTGTCATTGATGGCAACAAAGGTCATCCCACATATCCGCAAGTCATGATGTGTCTCTACCGGAAGTCAGAATGAAGATTATTGTGGTCCGGTGAACAAGAACAGAGCATGTGGCAAGGTCCGACAGACTGGTCCGGATCTCTCAGAGGAAGTATCTTGGTGTAGTGCGGATTTGGGGAAGTTAAGAGGACTACCTTGAGTGGTATATTCCAAGGATTTAGCCTTCGGGGATAGATGAGGAAAAAGATATGAATAGTTGAGTACCGGATTCCTGAGTGACAGTGTGAACAGAGGAAGAACCAACTGACAGAACATCAGACTACCTTCCGGATGGGTTACTAATGGTGTTAAAGGCTATGAAGGCATGAATCACACTTGGCTGACATGATTAATGATTTCTACAAGTATATGCTTGATCCGCATTACTTAATGTGGTAGGATTCAGCCGACAGATCAGAATTAGTAAAAAGATTGACTATTCCGGGTGCCGACTAGAAAGGTGATGAAATTACTTGTGCAGATATATATATGCACGATGGATTTAGTTGTGAGAGGTGTTGTTGGATGATGTTGTATGTGAATAAGTGTAGAGCAGAGCAGAAGCAGTAAGAAAGATCCGGTATGTGAAAGGAAAGCAGAATAAAGAGAAGAGGAAATATGAAGTGCAGCAGATCAGTGTACTGAGCCTAACCGGAACTGAACTCTAGCATATGTGGATGCTTCCAATCAGTTCAAGTATTGTATAACATTCTTTTGTAGATAGTGTGTCTCCTTGTAGGCAGTGTGCCTCCTTTGTGAGCAGTGTGCTCGGGTAGTGAGCCCTAATTGGCAAGTGCCATTTTGTAATTCCTTATTCTTCTAATAGAGAATAATCTTTGGGTTAATCACCCCATGGTTTTCTCCCTTAATAGGGTTTCCACGTCAAAAATACTATGTCACGTGTTTTTCACTTCATTGTAATGTTTGCTTGTTTGAATTAATACTGCATTGATTAATAAGAAAGTTCATAAGGAAGAAATAATTAGGATAACTGATTCACCCCCCCTCTCAGTTATCAACAACCCTAGCATGAGGAGGAGTATATAAGTCAATAGGAAATGGCACCTAGAATGCAAATGAAGGACTAAGTGACATTTTCAATAAGCATCAATTCACCTTGAGCTTTCAATAAATACATCAAATTGAGCCCCATAAGCCTAGGTGCCCTTTGCCTTCAAAAGAACCTTGTATCAATGTCAAGAGTTGGTCGTATCAACGTATCGACAGACCTTGGTTAGGCTTCACCAATAGTGGTCTGTCTTACCGACGAGTGTGGTTCGAAGTCAAAGACATCGATGTATCGGAAGATAATCCCATCGGTGCATCGGAAGAGCAGTTGAGAGCTTCGCCGATAAAGGGGGTCACACTGACAGTGGAAATCCATCGATGTATCGGCCCAACAAGATTAGAGTTCACTGATGTTTGGAGTCTCACCGACGGGTGTGGTCCAAAGGTTGTCATTAGTGAGATCGGTGTGTTGGCAAAAGAGTTTTTAAGTGTGCCAATGGTATTAAGTCCTACCGATAGGCGAGGGACTTAGAGTCTCATATCAGAGTGACAAAGACATCGGTGTGAAAGGATATAAAGTCACCGATAGCGGTCTGTCTGACCGATAAGAGTCAATGATGGGATGTTTGTCAGAAGTGAAATCAAATGGAGTCATGGTGGGATCAGCCTATCGGCCGATGAAATTTTAAGATCACCAATGGTATGTTGTCTCGCCAATAATGAGTTCGAAGGTTTAAAAGTTGATAATTCTATGCTTCCACTGTGTGCTCTGCATCAGACACTCATCCCTACTATAGTCTAGCATTCTCTAGTTGTGTTCTCCCCTTTGTTTTTGTGAACGCCTCTAGAAGGAATGTTGAGTTACTTGTGATGTCCTTATTGACTGGTGTTGTTTTGAATTCATGTGTAGTCCTTCTTCCTTATAGTCTATTGTCAACCTGAGTGTTTGTTGTAACTTATTGAACCACTATGATTTTGAATATTTAGATTTAGAGGGCATTAGACACCAAAACTTCTTGACCTTTAACAACCCAACCTAGAATCAATAGATTTTTGTCCATCCCAACTATTCTAGTCAAGACAAAGCATGTTGATTCTCATTCAATCCAAAGTTCATTAACAGGATTATCTTATCATAATATTTAGGGAAATGACCACCTAGATGGACAATGATGTGAGCTATCTATAAAGAAACTTGCAAGAAGTATAGGAGGCATGAGAATCCCTCCATGTTGTTTATCAAGTTGAATGATCTATGACACATCATGTATTAAAGGATGGAGGTTGCAACACTTTCCAACCTCATAGCCACACTAGTCTAATGGATCAGGATGCTAAAGGCTAGAGGTGTTGAGAAACCTCTAAAGGACAAAACTATAGAAAGACCAAAAGTTTAAACGAATCCATTCCACACTAGGGTTGAGAAAAACTAGGGGGCAACTCAATCTTCCCTATCTAAATTTTTTTTTTCAAAAAACTAGTAATGACACTTTCCCACATCTTCAACAACCTAGTGGAGCTTATGCGCCACAAAATCATGTGACTCCCATAGTGTATCATCCCATCACTATCCAACCAATGTATCTAGGATATCAAACAAATGTGTAAATCAAAAATCAACTTAGTACACAAGCCCCATCCATGGGTCTCATGTTCATAAGAACTCCAACTTCTGAAGATTCCTTTTCAGGAACCTACTTAGACTATTTAAAAGAACCTCTGGACTTAAAAAATTGTCATATGTTTTTATTACATCCACTCCCAGATGTACCAAAATTCAAAGGGGAAGGGAATCCAAATTTCCACATCAAGGCATATATGATGATTGGAAGAGAGATCTTCCCTTGGGACATAGTTGTGGCTAGGATATTTCCCAAGACCCTTGAAGGAATCATGTTAAATTAGTACTATTACCTTCCAAAGGTCTCTATACATTTCTTCATACAACCCATTGGTGATTTTGTGATACCTTTCAATATGAACAAATTGGTCAAGGCAAGAATTTGAGAGTTCCTAAGTATGAAATAAAATGTTTAGTTATTGGTACATTTTTAGAAGTCAGAGGCAAGTCCTTTATTTGTCAACTAGTGCCCTAAATATGGCCCATAGAGAAATCTATAACCTCTTTTTGCATTTTGTAAATAGGGATACAAGGGAGGAGTTTTAGAAGGCACTAGTTTGATGCTCCATCACAAGGAAAGTGCACCCACACTTGCAAGTGTTTTTCTTCAGGATCTACGCACCAGTTGAGGGTTGTAGTTGCCAAGAAGAGTGCCTAGCAAGAGGAAGTCTTTTGGAGTCTCCAAAACACATCAAACACTTGACTAACAACAAGATAACTTTTTCCCAAGTTAGGTGCTTCAAGAGGGAAGTTAAAACATGAATAAGCACCAACTTGTCTAGGCGCAAACTCAAGCTTGTTGAGGATACACATGGCGCCCAACATTCCTTGGTGATTTCATGAACTTCAAACGCTTAGAATTTTTCAAGGAATGCCCAATGCCCCTTCTTGATGATAGGCACCAAAGTGAGGGTGGAATTGCGCCTTGATGGCATTAGGCACTATCTAGAGTATGCTACTCCATGGAAATGTGCCTTCTTGCTTAGAGTAATTCAAACACTCCAAGGTCTTCAGTGATCAATTCCCCAACTTATGAAATGTCCTCCTTCATTTTAAAACACATTGTAATGCTCCAGAGAGATGACTATACCTAGGCGTCAATCTGGTTTAGAAATGCCTCCAAAGTGCGCCTTCTCTTTCAGAATGCAAAACAAGGTCCAAAGGTGCTAATAAACTGAAGCGCTTCTTTGGAAAAGTCCCAGAGGTTAAGATGTGCCTTGCCTTAATGATGTGCAACTCTTGGGTAAGAAAGCTTGTAAAGTGCACCTAACTTAGTGAAGAGGTTGATAACTTCTAAACCCTTCCTGGAACTTACATTGCTTCAACTGAAGATCATCTTGCACCAATACATCACCAAACTTTCAATCACAAGATCAATTCAAACTTAGGCGCTCATTAAGAGTCTTTCCAATGTTGGCGCATCTAAAAGGTTGAACTGGCAAGAGATGGTGCCTAGCTTCCTAGACCTTGTTTCAATATGTTTGAGTTCCAAAGTTGACTCAATGGTATCAAGATGGCGCCATAGAGTCTTTGGACTAGTTCCTTAGAGTTTCAAAAACATTCTGGGTCCTTGAAAATTCCTCCTACATGCTTGGGCGCCATTTCAAGGTCCTGGAACCATGATGTAGCGCCTTATTACTCTAGGCACCCATTCATGATTGTGCAACTTGAGATTGGCGCCTAGAGTGAATAGGCTTTCATCCTGACTTAATACACTGCCTCCTTCTGATGATTTTTGGGGTAGCAAAAAACCTTTTACCATGGGCAAATGTCTCAGAGATATAAAAAATTGAGAGAGGTTATTGTAGAGGCACTCTACATGATCGCGTTTTCTCAGACGGAATGTTTCTAAGTGACACAGTTTTTGAGTAACATCTCGTCAAAGATTGCTGCCTTTTTGCACTTTGGACTCTTCAAGGATATTGTCGATACAATGTAGCTCAGACTGTTTTGACATGTTTGGGTGAAAAACAGGACCATGCCTAGCGTAAATGTACCCATGCGGATGTGTTGGAATAGTTAGTTTGGTCACATCAGGAGCAGGATGAAAGTTACACCCCTTTGCAACTTTACATTGCCTCCTGATGATTTTTGGGGCAGCAAAAAACCTTTCACCACGGGCAAATACCTCAGAGATATAAAAAACTGAGAGAGGTTATTGTAGAAGCACTCTACATGATCGTGTTGCCTTAGACAAAATGTTTCTAAGTGACATAGTTTTTGAGTAACATCTTGTCAAAGGTTGCTTCCTTTTTGCACTTTGGACTTTTCAGGGATATCGTTGGTATAATGTAGCTCGGACTGTTTAGACATGTTTGGGTGAAAAATTGGACCATGGCTAGCGTAAATGTACCCATCCAAATGCGTTGGAACAGTCAGTTAGGTCACATCAGAAGCAGGATGAAAGTTACACCCCTTTGTAACTTTACACTGCCTCCTTCTCATGATTTTTGGGGCAGCAAAAAACCTTTCACCACGGGCAAATACCTCAAAGATATAAAAAACTGAGAGAGGTTATTGTAGAAGGACTCTACATGATCATGTTGCTTTAGATAGAATGTTTCTAAGTGACATGGTTTTCAAGTAAAATCTTGTCAAAGATTACTGCCTTTTTGCACTTTGGACTCTTCAGGGATATCGTCAGTACAATGTAGCTCAGACTGTTTCGACATGTTTGGGTGAAAAAAGGACTATTCCTAGTGTAAATGTACCCATCCAGATGCGTTGGAATAGTTAGTTTGGTCACATCAGGAGTAGGATGAAAGTTACACCCCTTTGCAACTTTACACTGCCTCCTGACGATTTTTGTGGCAGCAGAAAACCTTTTGTGATAGGTGAAAGTCAGGTGTGGAAGATCAGACATAGTCATGAAACCCTAACCCTACCATCATCAAGGAATCTAACCTAAATGAAATCAAAGGATAATGCAATTCAAGCATAACATCACCTAGACCGTGCGATTCCTTGTTTGAGAGAGATGTGGACTGCTTCTTCAACAATGAACAATTGCAAAGCTGAAAGCTGCCATGATTGATGATAAAAGCTCAATTTGATGCTCAGATGCTCAAGATGATAATGTAGGTACTATATGATTGTTGGATTGCTGGATTGCTGGATGTTTCATATGGAGTGAGAGGGTGTTTATATAGAACTCAACCAAGATCAATCAACGGTGGAGATTCAGAGGCTATGTGAATGGCTAGGATTGAAAGTTACTAAATTTAGGTCCAATTAGTTGTGCATGTGAAGGATTTTAAATGAAAGTTGTCTTACAACACATGATGAATGGGAAATGGACAAGTGTTGAAATGTGATAAATGATGAGGGCTTAATTCAAATAAAATATTTGAATTAGTTGGGATATGAGTTGGAAATTAATTAAATAAATAAAATTTATTTAATTAATAGGATAAATACATAAAATGAGATAAGACATGATGTGGAATTAATTAAATAAATACAATTTATTTAATTAATTGGCTAAGTGGATGAGAATAGGATTTTAATTAAATAAATAAAATTTATTTAATTAATTGGCTAATGGATTAGTAATTTAACAAAGTGTCGCTAGACATGGACAAATTTGGGTGTCTACATTTTGCCCCTCTTTGATACAATGTTCGATAGAACGTTGTGTCAAAGAAGATGTGAGATGCGTTCGATAAACAAGTTATGCCCCAGTGTAACTGACAGGTGATGCCCCCTCGAGAGGTAAGCTAGGCTAACCAGGAAGGGCTGGGTTGGCTCTCGATAGAAGAAAAAGGCTAAAAGGAAGGCTGACACGAAGAAAATGGGAGCTGGATGGAAGAAAATAGGCTGTGGTATGAGAGAATTAGGGTTTTGAGAAGGACTATAAGTAGGGGCTTCCATGGCAAATAGGCTCATTTGTGCTTAGAAACTTAGAGAAATCCAGAGCTCCAGAGAGTGAGAGTGACAGAGCGAGCAGGATGGTTATTCCACACAGAGATCATCGGGCGGAGCGAGTGAGGACACATGGACGACCAGAGGGAGCAGGCGCACCAGTATGTTTCAAACTTTTCCCCAAAAGCATGTAATTAATAGCCTAAAAGCAGAATTAATGCACACACGTCACCAAAAGCGACTAGGTTAGGGAATAGTCAGTATAGGTCGCTTATGGAGGGATATAGACCGCTTAGAGTATGTCAGGTCGCTTATGAGCGCGGGTAGGTCGCGTATGGTAAATGAGGTCGCATCCCATCGGCGGGAAAAACGCAGTTGAAATGCGCGTATAGAGCAAAAGGCGTCGCTTATAGGCAGAGAGCAGTCGCGTATGGTAATACAGCGCGCATATGAAAGCAAGTAGCTCGCATAGGGTAGATAGCGCGCTTATAGAGCTAGAATAGGTGCATATGCGGAGGTGGCTCGCTAATAGTGAAAAGATAGGTGCATATAAAATATAGCTCGCTTTTAGGGTAAATAAACTCGCATATAAGATATGACGCGCATATGAAGGAAGAATGAGCGCATAGGGAAGTTTAGGTCGCTTATAGTGAAACAGTGAGCGCATGACGGAAAAGAGCTCGCATATAGGCAAAACAGAGGCGCATGTGGTAAAGGGGGTCGCTAGTGAGCAGGAAAACATCGCATGTGGTAAAATGGGCCGCTTATAGTAGGTGTAGCAGAAAATAGCAAATAGGAAAGCAGATGTTGATATGGATGACTAACGGAATGGACTGACAAGGGTAAATGGATGATGCAGGATGTACTACCGCCATTACTATCACGGGAGCCACATCCGAGAGATTTACGGCTGGTGAGACGATTGGATGCAGAGGAGCTACTGGTGTTGGAGATCCTAGGCTTGGAGCATGTATCTCGGTTAGAGCCAGTTCAGGCACATCGAGGGCTGATGACAGCGATGGTGGAGCGATGGATGAGCAAGCACAGTTCATTCTTATTACCGACAGGAGAGGCGACCATTACCTTAGAGGATGTATTCCAGATATTGAGGATTCCGGTAGATGGGGATCGTGTAGATTATGATCCGGAGATGGGCCCAGCGGCATTCAGGAGATTGTTTGGCACACCAGACATCGGAGTAGAGGGTTCAGAGATTCTGACGGGGAGGATGGAGGAACTCTATGACAGATTACAGCGGGTGGTAGTGGCTATCATTAGATGGCTGGTGGGTGATAGGAGAGCTAGAGGGTTTCCTGTAGGATGGGGGACAGTGATGGAGGGCATGTTCTCTTATGGCACGAGATATGCGTGGGCAGAGTGCGTGTTGGGATAGCTCTATCATTACCTGCATGATTGTGCGTACATGTTCGGAGCCAGTATGTCAGCAGGGGTGACAGTTTTGCATGTATGGGCGTATGAGCACATTCCGGTGACGAGACCAGAGGGATGGGTTGCTAGAGCAGCAGGAGAGCCATTTGCATGGATGTATAGAGGAGCCTTGACTTATCGACAGTGCCGAGGGGTGGTATACTGGTGGCGGAGATTAGATGAGATAGACAGATTTGTATGGAGGCCATGGCTAGGATGTGAGCAGTGGGAGGAGGAGGATGCAGAGCTTGCCTATGCTAGACAGGCGAGATACATTTTTGGACGCGGCGTGTATATTATAGAACGCTATTTGCCAGAGAGAGCCCTGAGACAGTTTGGAGAGACACAGGCAGTACCTGTAGGTGATGCCATTTTTGGGAGGACGAGGCAGGAGGTATTTGATTGGGGTCCAGAGGTTGTGGTGGACACAGCCTTAGCAGAGAGAGATGGACTGCAGCTAGTAGCATGGCAGTGGAGACAGGGTCCTGCAGATCCAGGCACATTGCTAGAGTACGATGTATACTAGGTGACAGCTAGGCTGACTCGGTTGACACGAGATGGGGAGATTGGAGAGATTGGGATGGAGAGACCAGTGCGGAGGCGACGACGACGGGCTCCGCCAGCACAGGTAGTAGTGCCAGCTGCACCAGGGATACAGATGCCAGGGCAGGTGCTAGGTCAGCCTGCTATATTAGCACAGCCACAGGCACAGATCAGAGCAGGAGATGATGTGGGTATTCAGCAGCTGTGGAGACGGATCAGAGAGGAGAGGAGATGGAGGCAGCGGGCACAGATGAGGCTGAGGAGAGTGGAGATGGATAGGCATCAGGTCGTGATTAGTCTGCGGCATGCTAGAGCACAGGCACAGACTTATCAGGCTCAGCTACAGTTGGGAGCACAGAGAGGAGATGGACATGATGACGGTGCTCTGGCTAGAGTGACAGGAGAGAGGGCTACAGCTAGGCAGCATGAGCAGATGATGAGGATTGAGTGAGATACTGCAGTACAGCAGGAGCAGGCTATGAGAGCAGAGAGAGATGGTCTGCGAGCTGAGAGAGATAGGGCAGTGCAGCAACTGCAGGGGATGACTAGTGAGCAGGATAGAGCAGTGGCTGCCTTGGGGACTGATGGAGCTACCATGTACTTGGCCACACAGTTGACAGCAGTACAGGCTGAGCTTCGGAGAGTGCAGGGTGAGGCTGAGTATTACAGAGGCTTATATTATGGAGTTGTGCCGGCAGAGCAGAGACAGCCTAGCTTTAGGAGCAGGTCAGGGGCTTTGAGCTCACGGAGGTCAGGTGGATCTCGATCAGTAGCTTCAGTGATGGGGCCACCGAGAGATGAGGGACCAGGTACAGGACCTGTTGGTGGTGGTGGTCAGGGCGAGGGAGCTGGCAGTAGTCGCTAGGGCATACCTTGTTGACATTGTATCATGATGAGGCCTAGAGCCATTGTTGTACATTCATTCTTTTCAGGGCTCAGCTTGTATTGTAGACACTTGTATTTTGACACACATGTATATATATATATGGCAGTTTTGGCGATCTATATGATGTTATAATGGTTGTGATGTTGATATTATGATGGCTATGCATGTTATGTGTATGGATTATATATGGATTATGGATGGATGTTTATGCAAATGGTAATGGATAGAAAACGTTTGAATATGTAAAAGGTAATGATATGAATAGAAGTATGCATATAGGTAGATGGTAATGAAAGAGATATATATATATATATATATATAATGGACTTATGCATGGCTAACACTTGTTTTGCAGGAGCGGGAATATCGAGAAAAGATGATAGATATGATCGACCTTGGCTGAGGATGATGGAACGAATGGATAAATAGAATGAATAAGTAGGATGATGATGGGCAGCTTTCAAGTAATTGCTCAAAATGAAAAGAAATGCAGTCCTTATGTTTGATATAGCATATGGATGTTATGCACCAGGGTATAAGAAACCAAGGTGTCAAGGTATCCAATGCGTAACTAGCATGTTACAATCTTGTCTGAACGCATGTGGTCAAGATGTGGAGCCAACATGCACAAGATATGAATAACAGCTAGTGTTGGACTTTGACACTACAAACAATGGTTTGAGCTTATCTCCACTACACATAATGATAGCCTGCTGGTTATATGTATGGAGTTAGTCTTAACATAGAATAGTCTCAAATGCATAAGAGACTGTTTAGCTTCTCAGATGCTAGAGATATTGATATGTAAGATGCTAATCCCAACACGTACAAGATACCAATACGCATAGGAAGAGAATAAGATCATCCCGCAAACACGGCATACGAAAGCTATATGACCATGTCCCAGTCCTGACTTCATCGCAACACACCAAGATATAAATAGATCAAGGCAGTCTTGATTAGGTATAGAAAAGGGACAAAAGATAAATCAAAAGATAAAACAAAAGATACTGTCATCACGTTCTCTTGCCAATTTTGGGTGCTCTTGGATAGATTAAGCTGGCGCCTTGTTAAGAGGAAAGCTACATCCTGTTGAAGGCTAAAGTTGTTGATAAACTGCTATAGCAAATGTTGGCTTAAGGCATGCGGATAAATAGCTTCTGGCTTACCTTTGATTGATTAAAGTGCTTGAACTTGCAATATACACATGGATTGCTTCTTGTTTGAGCTGATCAAAGAGAAGAAGATGGATGATGCATGAAGATGAAGAAGATGGGATGGATCATCTGTGCTTGAGTACTGGAAACTTCTTTCGTATTCCAGACTGCCTACATGCCCTGTATCCACGGGATCAAAGCACATTTACGATGAAGATGAGACATGATGAATATGTAGTTCTAGGTTTTATTGATGATGTAAGTGATGAAAGATAGAAGAATGTGAGCTGAAAGATTGAAGGATGTTTAGAAGAAAGATGAAAGATGACTGATGAAAGGGGCTATCGTCTTAGCTTGAATCAAAGTGCTTCCTTCGCATCTCAGATTGCCTACATACCCTGTATCCACGGGATCAAGGCGTCAACGATAGAGCTAGATGTAGTTCTTATTGATATGGCTAATCGATTGGATGTTTGATCAAGCGATGTTTGTTAAGATTGTTGGATGAATGTGGATGGATTGTGAAGGTATGAGTCCTGATTGCAAGTCGTTAGGTCATATTTGTCGGTGGACATGTGCCATGGCTGAAGTTGATAAGGTGTGCTGTGTTGCAAGCTGAGTTGTTTGATGTGTTATGAGCTAGAGATAACAGGATCCACTTCCAAATAAGACTCAACAAATGCCCCCAGTGCGGGATGAGGTTTATTATGCAGAAGTGACAATGCAGAAAAGATGTAGCCAAGATGCTAAGGTGCCAAAAGATATAGATATCACGACAATGTCTCAAGTATGATAGCTAGCATTGGCAAAGGATGAAGATGAAAGGCTATGTGTGAGATTGCGATAGGGCTTATGAGTATGGCTTATACAAGATGCAGTGGGAAAAATGATCAAACGAACCAAACAAATGAGGGAAGCTGGTCACTACACATAGTGCCTGTTTGCCAGGTTTTCACTATGGTACTTATCCAAGGCGCCTGTTTACCAGGTTTTCACCAGAGGACGGATTATTTATTAAATGTTTTTTTTTTTTTTTGGCTTTTTTTGGGGGATAGCTGAGATTCATGGATAAAACTTCTTGAGATGAATGCTGTTGACGGGTTCATCCAAGGGAATGCCTTCAGGTGTTGACAGAGTGTATGCACCGGATCCATAGACTGCTGTGATAATGAAAGGACCAAGCCAATTTGGTTCAAACTTGCCCTGTTTCTCTCGATGCTGTTGATTCCTTTGGTTTTCTTTAAGGACAAGGTCGCCAACCTGAAATCTGCATTCTCTGATCTTTTTGTTGTAGCTGCGGCGTAACCGGTTTTGATAGACTTGAAGATGGTTCAATGCTGTAAGGCGGCATTCATCTAATAGCTCAAGATCATGGAGTCTGGATACTCGATACTCTTCATCTGAGATAGTATGTTGCAAGGATATGCACAAAGAGGGAATCTCAACCTCGATGGGCAAAATAGCTTCAGTGCCATAGATGAGAGCATAGGGGGTGGCGCCAGTAGGAGTTCTAACACTTGTTCTATATGCCCATAAAGTAGGATGCAGTTGTAGATGCCAATCTGGACCAGCTTCATTAACAGTCTTTTTAAGGATCTTGATGATTGTCTTATTAGAGGCTTCAGCTTGACCGTTGCTCTGAGGATAATAAGGCGTAGAGAACCTATGTTGAATATGGAACTTATTGCAAAGATCTCTAACCTCTTGGTTCTTGAAAGGCCGACCATTGTCTGTGACAATAGCTTAAGGAACTCCATAACGGCAGATAATGTAATGTAAGATGAATTTAGCTATTTGTTTACCTGTGATATAGGTCATTGGTATGGCTTCTACCCACTTCGTGAAATACTCAGTGGCAGTAATAATAAACTTATGACCGTTTGATGAAGTAGGATGGATTTTACCCACAAGATCAAGTCCCCATTGTGAAAAAGGCCATGGAGTGACAATAGGCTAAAGCTCATGTGCTGGTGCATGTATTAGATCTCCATGTTTCTGACATTGTAGACATCTCCTTGCAAATTGTTGGGCATCTTTTTCCATAGTTGGCCAATAGTATCCTGCTCGTAGAAGTTTCTTAACAAGGCTAGGGCCAGCGGAATGCGAACCGCAGACACCTTCATGCACTTCACGTAAGGCCGTTTTTGCTTCTTCGAAATCAAGACATCTAAGGAGGATACCATCAAGACTCCGGCGATAAAGAGTGTCTCCTAAGATAGTGTAACGAGAGGCTCGACGGATAAAGGTTTTGCGCTGGGTGTTGGATAGTTGGAGTGGAAAGGTTTGATGGCGAATATACTCGTATATATCCTTGTACCACGACGAGTTGGGACCAACAATCTCACATATGAGCTCAGACTGTGGAACTTCGAACGCTGGGATCAAAAGCTGTTCGACCAAGAATTCACATTTATGGGTGTTAGATGGCATGTCTAAAAGAGATCCAATCATAGCCATAGCATCTGCTGCTCTGTTTTGTAGTCTGGGAATTTGCTCAAAGGTAATATCCTCAAAATATCTCTTGAAATCATCCACCATTAACTTGTATGGGAGAAGCTTCTCATCTTTTGTTTGATATTCATCTAAAACCTGTTTGATAACTAGCTGAGAATCACCAAAGACTTGTAACTGTTTGATAGCCCATTGTACTGCCATGCGTAAGCCTGTGATTAAAGCTTCATACTCTGCTATGTTATTGGTACATGGGAATGCTATTCTGTATGATTTAGGTATGCAGTCTCCTTGGGGAGTGACAAACAAGATACCTGCTCCAGATCCGTGTTGAGTGTATGATCCATCAAAGTATAGCTGCCATCGTGCTGGAGAATTTAAATTAAACAATCCTTCATCAGGGAATTCTGGATATATTGGCTGAATGTCTGTGATGGGTGCTGCAGCTAATTGATCAGCAATGACTTGTCCTTTGATAGCCTTACGGTTCACATATTGTATGTCAAATTCACTCAAGATCATAACCCATTTTGCTAGTCTCCCTGTGAGAAGTGCTTTTGAAAGGAGATACTTGAGGGGATCCACATTAGAGATGAGCTTTGTTGTTTGGTTCAGCATATAGTGTCGCAACTTTTGGGAAGCAAACACTAATGCTAAACAAGCTTTTTCCATGAACGAGTAATTGAGCTCATATCCCACAAGAGTTCTGCTAATGTAGTAAATGGCTTGTTCTTTTCCTGAGTCATCATGTTGAGCTAGAAGGGCACCCAATGCTATAGTTGTTGATGATATATAGAGCAGTAATGGACGATCAGGTGTCGGTGGTACTAGCACAGGAGGTGTTGCCAAGTATTCTTTTATCTTATCAAAAGCCTATTGACACTTTTCATCCCACTTAAAAGGTTCACCCTTACGAAGAAAATGTTGAAAAGGATGACATTTATCTGCTAGTTGTGAGATGAATCTGCGGATAGATTGTAGCCTACCCTGTAAACTGCGGAGCTATTTGAGATTCGTTGGTGGAGGCATTTCTATGATAGCTTTTACCTTAGCTGGGTCCACTTTTATCCCTCGTCGAGAAACAATATATCCCAACAGTTTTCCTGATGTTATGCCAAATACACACTTCTTTGGGTTTAGTCTGACTTGGTATTTTTCTAATCGATCAAAAATTTGTGCCAATACTTGTAGATGTCCTTCTCTTGTCTTGGATTTTCCCAGGATGTCATCAACATAGTCTTCCATGATAGTATGAAAAAGGTCATGAAAAATAACTGTCATAGCTCGTTGATAGGTGGCTCCAGCGTTTTTAAGACCAAAAGGCATTACAACCAGCAATATGTGCCCCATGGACAAATAAAGGATGTTTTATCTTGATCTTCCTCTGCTATTCGGATTTGATTAGAACCAGAAAATCCATCCATCAAAGATAGCATTTCATGTCCTGCTGTAAGATCTACAATGTTATCTATGCTTGGTAGTGGAAAATCATCCTTAGGACAAGCTTTGTTAAGATCTCTAAAGTCTGTGCAGCAACGAACACGTCCATTTGGTTTTGCTACAGGTACCAAATTTGAAACCCATTCTGGATAATCAATAGGCTTTATAAATTTTGCTTCTAACAGTTTTTGAATTTCTGCTTTGACCAATAAGGCAACTTGTGGATGCATTTTGCGCAATTTTTGTTTGACAGGCTTTGCATCAGGAGATACTGTTAAATGATGTACCACAAGTGAAGGATCTAGACCTGGCATGTCTGCATAAGTCCATGCAAAATTTATAGTTCTTCTCAGAAAGAATGCTGTGAAGTTTCTTCGTTCTTGCTCAGAGAGTGATGCTGCCAAAAAAGTAATCTTCGGATTCTGTTCTATTCCCAAGTTCATGTCTTGTGATTTTTCAACTAGCACAGTTGATTTCTCATGGTAATCAGTGGCAACAGGAAGATCAAATCCCTCATCCTCAGGCGCCTCAAAGAGGTTTTCACCTTCGGATACGTCCTTTATTTTTACTTTTTCATGGTCAAGAGGTGCCTTTCAGTTTTCACCTAGTGACCTATTTTGTTGAATTTCGTTTATTTCACTTTTGCAACTAAAGGACTTGATACTTCTGCCAAAATATGCTAGTTTAGGTAATTCCATCATGAAACCTGCTTTATGATCACCCAATGGAATACCTTGTCTCAAACCCATGAATTCTGCAATGGCTTCGTCATTTTCAAATATATCCAATATCAGTGCCCCCTGTTGGTCCCAATCGATGAGGTCAGGATATACGAGTGAAAGGTTAATGGAGGAATCATGATGGCTAGAAGAGGTTGCAGAAAACATGAAGATGGAATGTTCCTGAAAAAGGTCGGTGATATGAAGGGAAGAGTCATCGATAATATCCGAGTTAGAAGTCTCTCCTACCGAGGAGGGTCCAACGGCAATATCAGAAATACACTTAATGTCTTTGGGTCGAGGTACCTCCAGTTGGTAACCAAGGCCTTGCTTATTAAACTTCTTAGACACAATGATAGGCTCAATAGGTCCTTGTTCCTGTAGTCCCAAGCCGCCATGTCCTTTGTAGCCCATGTTCTTTATGATATGAAAACCATTGTTGTATCGCTCTACTCCAAGTTGGACTTGGTCATTATCATCAAAGAATATCCAAGAGTTGATGTCCTCAATGTCTTCGTCATCCAAGAAACCACCTTTAATGAATACGGTAGGGGGAGCTTTGATAACAGCGGAGGATGAAGTTGACTTGGCTGTAGAGGGCTTACCATGGGATTTAGGAGATAATGGAAGGGTACCAACGCAATAGGATTCCTGCAATTTGTATTCACCAGGGCCATGTTCGGTATATTTGATATGGAGGTTGGAAGCGGCTTTGCTAGATGAGGGCTTGAGGAGGTCGGATGGATCTACATAGGAGGAAGACGGATATGCCTCGGTGTTGATAGGGATACGGTTTGGACTCTGATATTTAGCTTGAAAGGCACGGCAAAACTCAAATGGATTGGGATCAGCTTGAATGGTAACTTCAACACCCTTATGTGGAAATTTAAGGCATTGGTGATATGTAGATGGAACTGCTTTAAGGGTATGGATCCAAGGGCGATCGAGGATGATGTTGTAAGGCAGATCAATATCAAGGACTTGACAGCGAGTTTCTGTAATGACCGGCCCAACTTGAATAGGCAATAAGATGATCCCTTCGGTATCTCTTTCAGCATCATCGTATGCTCTGATAGTTATAACTTTGGAAGTGTCAACATCTTTCTCAGAGTATCCCAATTGCTTGATAAGTTTCAAAGAACATATATTTAGTCCAGCTCCCCCACCTATCAAGACTCGTTTGATACGGCATTGTTTAACAAATACTTCAATATGGAGGGCTTCGTTATGTGACGGATGCATGGAGGGCTGAAGATCTTTGTCTGAAAATGTCAAATGACAAGGGGTGGCAATGCTAGCGACCATAGATTGGAATTGTGTGATATTAATATTATTAGGCACCGAAGACTCTTGTAAGGCTTTATCAAGGATAGCTTTATGTGCGGGAGATATGCGGAGCAGCTCAAGAATAGATATGTGTGCAGGTGTTTTACCAAGGTGATCCAAGAGGTTATAGTCAGAGAGAGAGCGAGGAGAGTGAGGAGGAGCTCCTTGAATAGTAACTTGACCTCTTCGCGTGGTTACGGCACAATCAGGTGCGCTCCCTTGGACAGTAATGGTAGAAATGCGAGCATGGTCGATGCGGCCGATGGTAGATGATGCATAGTTATATGGAATAGCATTTCCAGCCTGAAGGTTATTTGTCTGATCATGAGATGGAAGTGGATTCTTGAAAGTCTCTAGATCATAGTTTGATGTGGATGGTTGAGCAGGTTGAGCTGTTGAAGGTGTGACGTTGATTAGACCTTGATCAATGCAGTCTTGGATAACATGTTTTAAGCACATACAACCATTTGTTTTGTGCCCTTTAACTCGATGGTAATTACAATACTCATTCTCTTTGTACCAAGGAGCTCGAAAGAGTGGTTCGCCATTTGGTGGTGCATCGGGTAGAATAACGTCTCCGGCTTGAAGCAGCTTTCGAAGAATAACTTGCATGGGTTCCACTAATGGTGTAAATTGTCGGCGTGGATTAGAAGTTTGGCATTGGTTTCTTCGTTGTGGAAAAGGCTGTCTTGGTGTAGAGGCTGCTTGAATGTTGATGGGAGCTCTCATAGTTTGAATATTCTTTGTATCGACAATACCGTCATTGACAACATTCTTGTTCTTGTTCCAAAAGCGAGACTTATCATTGGAATTTTGGGGAGAATCTTTGTTATCACGAAAGATCTTGATAGTTCCTTTGGCAATTAAGGCTCGTTCAATAATAACTCCTTTGGAAACTAGTTCGTCAAAGGTGCTAGCACTTTGCAATTGTAATTGGAATGACAGCTCAGGATGAAGATTTTGAACAAAGATGTCAAGCTGTTGTTTCTCAGGGATTTCCCATGATAATTTGCTAGCCATATTACGCCATCGTTGGGTAAATGAGGAAAAGGTTTCACCATTGCGTTGTTTGTTGTTGACAAGGTCATTCATGTTTACCTCATGTTCAATGTTGAAGGCAAAGTGTGATCGAAACTTGTTCGCCAATTCTGCAAAAGATTTGATGCCCGGGGGTAGATGAGAAAACCATTCAAGAGCTTGTCCTGCTAAGCTTCGAGGAAATAGTCTCAAAAGATATGTATCGTCATAAGAAACATCAAGACATGCTACAAAAAAGGCTCGAAGATGGTCTTCCGGATTCCCTTTCCCTTTGTATTTCTCAAATTGTGGGATTTCAAAATGTGGTGGAAAAGGTATCATATTGAGAGACTTGTCAAATGGACAGGCGCATATGTTTTCGAGAGAAAAAGGTTTCTTGCCTTGTCCTACCCTTTCATCGATCATCTGTTGAACATCTGCTAAAGATAATTGCTGTTGTTGCGAAGGGGGTGGAATATGATAAGAGATATGTTGTGGTTGCGGTTGTGGTATATATGGAGTTGTGACTGTTGGTTGCAGTTGTGTGCCCACAATGTTGATAACTGAGAGGGGGGGGTGAATCAGTTATCCTAATTATTTCCCTTTTTGAACTTTCTTATTAATTAATGCAGCATTGAATCAAACACAAAAACATTACCATGAAATAAGAAACACATGACACAGTATTTTTGACGTGGAAACCCTGTTAAGGGAGAAAACCATGGGGTGATTAACCCAAAAATTATTCTCTGTTAGAAGAATAGGAAATTACAAAAATGGCACTTGCCAATTAGGGCTCACTGCCCGAGCACACTGCTCACAAAGAGGCCCACTGCCTACAAGGAGACACACTGTCTACAAAGTGATAAGAATCACAGTCTTGAACTGATTGGAAGTATCTGCATATGCTGGAGTTCAGTTCCAGTTAGGCTCAGTACACTGATCTGCTGCACTTCATCTTTCCTCTGTTCTTTATTCTGCTATCCTTTCACATACCGGATCTTTCTTGCTACTTCTGCTCTGTTCTGCACTTATTCGCATATACCTTCACACAATCACACACTTCACAACTAAATCCATCCTCTATATATATCCGCACAAGTAATTTCATCACCTTTCTAGTCGGCATCCGGAACAGTCTAGTTTCTTACAAACTCTGTTCTGTCGGCTGAATCCTTGCTCACCAAGCAATGCGGATCAAGCATATACTTGTAGATATCATTAATCATGTCGGCCAAACATGATTCATGCCTTCACAACCTTTATCATCAACAGTAACACATCCGGAAAGTAGTCTGATACTCTGTTAGTCAGTTCTTCCTCTGTTTTCACTGTCTCTCAGGAATCCGGTACTCAACTATTCATATCTTTTTCCTTGTCCATCACCGGAGGCTAAATCCTTGGAATATACCACTCAAGGTAGTCCTCTTGACTTCCCCAAATCCGCACTGCACCAAGACACTTCCTCTGAGAGATCCGGACCAATCTGTCAGACCTTACCACATGCTCTGTTCTTGTTCACCGGACCACAACAATCTTTATTCTGACTTCCGGTAGAGACACACCATGACTTGCGGATATGTGGGATGACCTTTGTTGCCATCAATGACAACAACCATGAATCCATATAGTGTCTCTTGCCAACAATCTCCCCCTTTGGCATTGATGGCAACACTTGGTGAAAAATGACTAAGTGTTTACACTATGCTCCCCCTTTGCTGATGCTCTGTCTTTATATACAATTTTCGGAACTCCCCCTTAGTTGGATTCCTCATTTTTCACTGCTCCTCACTCCCCCTTTGACATCAATGGCAAAGGGTAGGGTCCGCACACCAAAATTTTCAAAAATTTTCTATACATAGCCGCATATTTACATACTCACATATACTGAAGAATGTCTGCAAAGGATGTCTTCAATTGGATCAGTTCTGTAGCCCAACTTTGCTTCATTCTATCCAAAATTGAGATGTGACCACTCAACAAAAATGTAAAAGCTTCTGCCCTCTTGAGATCTGTCGGATCATTTGTTTGGGCGGTGGTCTGAGCATCACTGATGGCCTCATGTATAGTTTCTAACTTAGGGATTATAATCCTTCTAAGTTCTCCCATCCGGTTAGTGATATTCTTCCTTTCCTTCTCAAGATTCTTTATTTCATTCAAGACTGCAATAGTCTGACATTCTTGATTTATTATGGAGGAAGAGAGAGGATCAAAACTTTGAGATAAACTTTGTAGCTTGTCCTGTTCCTCTTTTATTTTCTTATCAATTGCTGCTGTTGCCTTTGACCAGGATATACAAAATTTGTAAATGTCACCGCCATCCTTAAGAGCATTTTCTAAGCTCTTTATTCCAATACTCATATTTCTCCTATCGTTAGAGATTAATCCTAATACTTCTGAAAATCTTTTATCCAAAAATTCCTTCCAGACCTTTTCTTCAGCAGATTTTTCTAGAGATTCAAAATGTGTACTAACACTGCTGACTAAGGTTTTGAGATTACCGGAAGAGGAGGCTGTGGGATCCTTTTGAAAAGATGGCATGATCTTTTCTAGCACTCCAGATGCTACCTCCATAAGCTCACAGTCTTCCATGTGAGATTTCAGCAGTTTCTCTTTGACTTTCTCATTTGCAAATGAGGCTATTTTCATTGTTTGCACCGGTGACAAAGAGTCAAAATCTAATGGTCCTTTTAGCAGGTCCGGTTCATCAATTTCTATAGTGGCTTTTGTCAGGAATTCTTGAACAGTTTGTGCAGTGTCTCTTGCCGGAGACAGATGTTTCTTCTCTTCTGCAGTTTTGTCCTTTTGAATCTTTTCTCCTTCCTTACTCTTACCACTTTCAGTCGTGGTTTTCTCTGTTGGGGTGCTGTCAACCTCTTTTTCTTTAACTGCTGCTTCTTTCTCCTGTAGTTTCTCTTCTTCTTGGGATCCAGAGACTGTAGGGGAAACTGGAGGAGAGATGTTAGTCTGTTCAGGGCCCACTTCTTCCGGAGCAGATGATTCCAAATCCGCAGCTGTTTCTGCACCTAAGTCCTCTACAACAGGAAGATTGAACCTTTTGAAGGCCTTCCGGAGGATCTCTTCTGTCTCTTTGGCCACTTTGTCAGTCTCACCAAGCATGAGTTGATTCATCCTGGCTTTACTTCTGAACTCATCTTTGCAGTCTTTGAAGATTATGTTCATTGTCTTGGGATCAATTTGAGGATATAGCTGAATAGCTATCTGCTCCCGGATCTCAAGATCTTTTGCATGAGCATTATTCTTTCTTATTTCTAATTCCTTTTCTAGGCTTTTAGGAATTAGAGATATGATCTCAATGAAAGCCTTATTGTATATGTTCAAATACTTGACTGTGGCTTCCTGCAGAATCTTTTGGTCAGCCTCATTGTAGTCATCATAAAATTCAGTCATTGGTTGAAGGTTTCCATCCACCGTAACCGACTTGATTACACTCTCTAGTGACAGAGTGGGCTTTTCAACAGATACCTCTGCCATTTCATCCTTGTCTTGGCCTGTGGAGGGTTTATCAGATCCTTTCTTCTTCTGCTTCTTTATTTCTTTTACTCCCTCATCTGACTCAGTTTCCTCTTCATCCTTTTGGCTTTCATAAGCCCTTGTGGCTTTTGTTTTAGATCTTTTACCAGATGCCTAGACTTCCGGTTTTGAACTTTTGGTTGTGGGAGGTGCAGATCTTTTTGATGATCTGGTCCGGGTGGAAGTTTCAACTGGAACACTTTCTTTACTTTTCTTTTCTTCCTTAGCCTTCCTCCTCTTTTCCCGGCTGGCATCAAGTGCCTCTTTTGAGATGCCTAGGCCTTAAGCAATATGCTCTACTTCTTTTCTCACCTTTCTCTTTATCTCAGGTTCCTTGAGTTCTACATGGATCTTTACACTCAGCTCCTCAAAGGTTCCAAACCTTTCTGCCTTTGGATCTTTGGGCTGACTTAGCATGTGTTGAACATGCAGCTCCACTATCTGTTCATCCACTTCATACCCCATGGGCATGATCCAGACAGTCCTTGGCTCCACCGCCTCCATTAGGCACTGATCAGTGTCCACCATAAAGCACACTGAGTCTTTGTATTTTTCAACAAGAGACTGGGGAATTCTCTCTCTTGCTTGCATCATGCTTTGGAAGTTTTTGAAGTATCCCCATAGGGCTATATTTCTTGCTTTGGCATCCCCAAGCCCATGTAGATAGTCTCTTATCTGGACTGCAACAGGTTTGTCATTCTGCCATACCCATCCACTTGATCCGGGCAGCTCATTCATGAAGTAGAAGAATAGACATACTATAAGAGTACCATACTTAAAGGAATTCTTCTTGTCCTTCTTGATTTTCTATATATTTTCCATTAATTGGCTTAAGAGCAGTTCGCAGAGATCATATTCTGCATTCTTCCTTAGCATTTCATAGGCAGTATATACTGCAGTTCCGGATACAGAATTCTCCCTGCTGGAGTGATAGATCTTGTATCCTATTATCATGGACACATACTTGATATCCGGATCAGAAATATCTTCAATGGTCATTGCCCTCTTATCAAATTTTGATCCGGTGGCCTTAGTTACAATGTTATTTTTGATAGATTTGAGGATAGGTATCCCTCCGGAAGAGTATAGACCAGTTACTGCTCTAATTGCCTCTTTTGTGATCTTGCAGGGTCTATCCAGCCATAGGAAGTTGTCATGCATCCTGCACAGTACATACCGGACCCATTCATCTTCTTCAAAGCAGGGGAAATGAATAAATTGCTCAAATTGTTTCTTCTGGATACCCTTATACTCTGGTTTAAGCTCAAAAGCATTGTCTATCAGTTGCTTGTGATAGAGATCTCTCAATTTGAATTCCCCAAATTCCTCAATGCTTGCATGTATGTAAACCCTAATGTCTTCTGTGTGTAAAACTCCGTGAGGAACACTGGAAAATGCTCCTAAGGGATCTACCTCCAATGACTTGTATGGATGTTTCTTAAATTCAGGTCGGGGCCTATCTGAGATTTTCACTATATTTGGAGTAGCCATTTCTTCAAAGATTTGCAGTGAGATAATGAAAACGGAGAATACCTTATGTGCCTTCGGTTTGCACGGAGTGGTTGGATTGATTTCTTTATGCAATGACTTCGGCAGGAGATCTTTGGTGTGCTTGATGAATCTTGTTGCAGAGCTCCACTTTTTGCTTCTTCTTGAGTGCAGAATGAGCAAATGCCTTTTGAGAAATCCCTTATATTGCTCCGCAAACCCTAATATCTGATGGCAATAAATGCTCGACCTATATTATTCCGGTTTGCCTTATCCAGATAGCTTGGAGTATCCCGGATCAGTCCTGATCTGTGAACATCATCCGGATCTTTCAATCATGAATAAATCGAGCTGACACATTACAAGAACATCCCAAACACTCTGTCCAATCCGCAGAATAAGATAATGCACTTCCAGATCTCTCCGGACCTTTTTGTAATCCTCTGTCATACCGGAGCATCTCCCGGAACAGGTCTTACTTGATCGATCACAGCTTCTTCATATCTCCATGCGGACCTCTGAAATCTTATCTGGATCATCTCAAGACTTATATCTGTAAACCCTTTACTCTGCATCTTGTGCCACATCCAGCACCACTTGATTGGCTAGGGGAACAGGATTTTTTTGAGTCTCCCCCTGAGCCAGAGCTCACTTTTTAATTTTCGGAAGAAATATCAGCACCAGAGTCTGGTGCGGATCCAACCTCTACATTCTCTAAACTTTTCTTCACCCAAATCTTGCTCATCTGATTCCTAACTTCATCCGCATTCATCTTTTGTTTACCCTTGTCTTGATTCTGATTATACACCAGACCTCTTTTGTCCTGATTCTTGCTTCTGCAGACTTTAGCATTATGACCGGACCTATTACAGATTTGGCAAATAACATTTCTTTGCATATTTGACTGATAATCTCTTGATTTGCATTGATTAGCCATATGACCTACTCTTTTGCATGTAAAGCATCTACCTTTGAATGAATTGTTTACTTGCATATTTCTGCATTCATGGGATTTGTGTCCATACCTTTTGCAGTTAAAGCACTGTTCGGAGAAGGATGAATTAATCTGATTCATTCTCTTTTTGCACTGATTAGCTTTGTGACCAAAGTGGTTGGAGCTGTGGCAGTATCCATTGAAAGATGGATATCTTTGAGCATTGGGCTGTCTTACCGGAGGTCTTCTAGGTCTATTCCTTGGATTTTCTGATCCAAAATTCTTTTGACCGGATCCGGAGCTTTCTCCTTTCTCATATCCCAAACCATACTTGTCATCTATCCTCTTTTGACTTCCAAGAAGAACTTCAAGTTGAGCAGAACTTATCTTGAATTTCTCTTTATATTCATTTGCTGTTTGAAGGTCTCTTTTGAGAGAGGCAATTTGATCCTCAAGTTTTTCTTCATTATCTTTGGCATCCTCAAGATCAGATTCAAGATGTCTGATAATCCTGTCCATCTGGTGGCATTCTTCTAATTTTTCTTTAAGAGATTGTCTTAGATTGTCTTCAGCTTTTCTTTTTTCTTCAATCTCTTGAGTAAACTTTATAGTTCCTGATTCCATTTCATGTCTTAACATAATGACTTCTTTTGATAACTTTTCACATAACTTGGTTTGCTCAGTCAATTCTTCATTTGTATTTCTTTCTTCACTTTGTCTTGCCAATTGTTGGAGCAGCTCCTTTCTCTTTTTCATAGAGAGACTTAATTTGTCTTTTAATTCTCTCATGAATTCATCAGCCTGTTTGAGTCTTTCCTTTAATTCATTGACTTCAGAATTTGACTGTTCAAGATCCTCAAGGGCAGTCTTGAGTTGCTCCCTTAAACCATATGCATCCATTTGAACTCCCAGATCTTCCTCAAGTTGTTAGGCTCTATTAGGAGGAACTTCGCTCTGATACCAATTGTTGATAACTAAGAGGGGGGGGTGAATCAGTTATCCTAATTATTTCCCTTTTTGAACTTTCTTATTAATTAATGCAGCATTGAATCAAACACAAAAACATTACCATGAAATAAGAAACACATGACACAGTATTTTTGACGTGGAAACCCTGTTAAGGGAGAAAACCACGGGGTGATTAACCCAAAAATTATTCTCTGTTAGAAGAATAGGAAATTACAAAAATGGCACTTGCCAATTAGGGCTCACTGCCCGAGCACACTGCTCACAAAGAGGCCCACTGCCTACAAGGAGACACACTGTCTACAAAGTGATAAGAATCACAGTCTTGAACTGATTGGAAGCATCTGCATATGCTGGAGTTCAGTTCCGGTTAGGCTCAGTACACTGATCTGCTGCACTTCATCTTTCCTCTGTTCTTTATTCTGCTATCCTTTCACATACCGGATCTTTCTTGCTACTTCTGCTCTGTTCTACACTTATTCGCATATACCTTCACACAATCACACACTTCACAACTAAATCCATCCTCTATATATATCTGCACAAGTAATTTCATCACCTTTCTAGTCGGCATCCGGAACAGTCTAGTTTCTTACAAACTCTGTTCTGTCGGCTGAATCCTTGCTCACCAAGCAATGCGGATCAAGCATATACTTGTAGATATCATTAATCATGTCGGCCAAACATGATTCATGCCTTCACAACCTTTATCATCAACAGTAACACATCCGGAAAGTAGTCTGATACTCTGTCAGTCAGTTCTTCCTCTGTTTTCACTGTCTCTCAGGAATCTGGTACTCAACTATTCATATCTTTTTCCTTGTCCATCACCGGAGGCTAAATCCTTGGAATATACCACTCAAGGTAGTCCTCTTGACTTCCCTAAATCCGCACTGCACCAAGACACTTCCTCTGAGAGATCCGGACCAATCTGTCGGACCTTGCCACATGCTCTGTTCTTGTTCACCGGACCACAACAATCTTTATTCTGACTTCCGGTAGAGACACACCATGACTTGCGGATATGTGGGATGACCTTTGTTGCCATCAATGACAACAACCATGAATCCATATAGTGTCTCTTGCCAACACACAATGTATGTCAAAGGATTGGTATGTGATACGTATGTGTTGGAGGATTACTGTCCTTGAGACACAAGCGGCAATTGGGTGTGCATCACATGGGAAGTGGAGAGTGGATTGATAGTAGCGAATGGTTGGGAAATTGGGATTTGATTCGTGACATGGTAAGTGATGAAGGGATTTGTAGATACAACAGAAACGTTTGGATTTGTATTCTGGATGATATGAGGATTGGTATGTGTCATAGGTTGGGTGACAATAGGAACTCTTTGGGTAGCATAGGATGGATTGATGGTGCGTGAATGATTAGAAGAATATGACGACATGGATGTAAGTTGATCAACATAAGCAATCTTATTGTTCAGATTGGCTTGAGAAACGGGAGGATCACTCATGTCAATGAGACTAACGTTGGGATTATATGATAACGTGGAAGGATTAGTAGTTGGTATATGGGATACGGTATTCATATGAGAGGTAGTGGATTGTAATGGGTGTGAAGTATGGACAACATGTGTTGTTGGAATAGTTTGGGAGGTTTGTGCACTATAAGACATGGGAATTGCTTGTGATGCTCGAAGTGTTTGCGCTTGTGTTACATGGACAGCTTGTGTTACTTGAGGCATGGAAACAGTCATGGTAGAAGGAGAGATATGTTGAGGGACATGAAAAGGTGGAATGTTGAGATTTTGTGACATGAGAGGGAGCACATTAGTGGGCACTATCAATGGTTCTAAAGTATGCTCTGATCGTGGTAGCTCAAATGAAGCAACAATAGGCAATGAGGATGATGTTTGCAATGTAATAGGAGATGATGTGACTATAGTAGATGGTCTATTTGCAACAACAACAGTAGTGTTGGGATCTTGCTCTCTAATAGCAGATATGTCAAAATCCTTATGTAGTTTAGCACCCATGCGAGCAAGTTGGAGAAAACAACGATCAGGCTCAGATATCATGAGTCTCTCAACTTGGTCCCATAGATAGGTATCTTGGAATTCTGATGAATCGTCTTGAGATTGTTCTTCGAAAGTTTCCAAGGATGGTGGAGGTTGCATTTGTTGTGAAGATGACTCGCCCATAGTGTATCCTTGAGGTATAAACATATGAGAAGGCATACCAGTTGTGAATTGAGTTGCGTCCTTAAGAGGTGTTGTGAATTGTGTCATCTCAGCTTGCAATTTGGCTTCCATTTCAGCTTTCAATTTGGCTTCTATTTTAGCTCGATATTGACTCCTAGTTTGAGGCATGATGTTGACGATGAAGTTAAGTTTGTCAAAGTTTTGAGACCCAAAAGATGATAGTTGGTTGGTTGATTGATTGGTTGTTGTTTTGGTTTGCTGGTTTGGCTAAGTTGCTTGGTTGATTTGTTTTGGTTGAGTTGTTGTTGGTTGTCCCTAGAGGTAGCTTAATCACTCAAGGGAAAGATTGTTTGCTGTTGATGTTTGTTGGAGCTAAAGCTAAAAGAGATTGTTCGCTGAAGCTAAAGCTGAAGGATGTTTGTTGGTTGAAGCTAAAACTAAAGGTTGTTTGCTGATTGAAATGATTGGGTTGGTGTCTGATTTGCTGGTTGGGGTCTCAAAAAAGATGGAAAGCTCATGAGTTGTGATTGATTGATAAGCTCAAAAGCAAGAGACAAAGGCCAGGTATTTGCTGTTGATCAAAGAGAAGTCTGAAAATTGATATATAAGACTCAAGCAAGCTGGACCTGAGGCTAATTCAGCTGATAGATTAAGGTTTGCAGGTATTTGAGCTACAGGCGACTGATGATAGCTCAAATGCGACTCAAAGGATGCTAAAGGCAATCAATGATAGCTCAAATGCGATCTCGTTGAGGCTCGACAGAGAATGACAGTATTAACCAGAAGCAAATGCTATGCCAGAGGTGACGACTGTTGGTTCAAAGGCAATTTTCTGTTGATCAGAGACGACTCAGATATCCCTAAAGGCGACAGTATGTTGTTCAGAGGTGATTTCGTTCAGGCCCAAGGCGACTAACTACGGCTTAAAGGCGATCTGGCTCAGACAATATGCGATTGTTTATGATTCAGATGCGACTTGGTTCAGGAAATAGGCGAGCAGTTGTGTTTTAAAAGCGATTCTGTTTAATCAAAAGGCGATCAACTGCGGTTTAAAAGCGACTCTGTTTAGGTAATATGCGGGCAGTTGTTGTTTAAAAGCGACACAGTTCAGGCAAAAGGTGAATCACTATAGTTCAGAAGCGATGTATGTGGTCTGTGCAAGCAGTTTAGGTTCAAAAGTGATTTTGTTTGTGTAACAGTTGTCTGATTTTATAGTTTTTCAGCAAGAAAACAGTGATAACAGTCACTCACACGCACAACAAGCACAAACTGATACAACCTAGGCTACGATAGGACAGTATCTGTTGAATCCCCTAGCTGCGCCTATTCAAAGCGGGTAGCTCCAGGATCTTGGTAGCACCGGCTCCTCCTTACATTTGCACACACTTCTCACGCATACCAAGATCTGGGATTCTTATAAGGCTTGACCCTCTCCAAACCTTTAGATTGTCCCTGCTACCTCGGCTAAGAACCGCATGAATCAGGGCCGCTTCAAGGGTTTTGCCCTCTGCGTCAACAGATAGAAGGTTTTTGGCTACTACACAAAGTTGCTAATAAGGGCATTCGTTCGGGTGGCTATACGTGTGGCAGCGCTACTCTCTGTTATGGAGTCTCCCAGCCTCCAAGGGTTGCGCCTTGGAGGGTTTTGGGGGAGGTTGGCTGTCGGTATAACACAACTGCACCCGTTGTTTGTGGCTTTCGACATAAACACTTTTCTTATATAGTGGTTCGGAAGGACTCAGCTTTAGCCCGTTACCGCTTGGGTCGTATCCCTTCTCACAGCGAGAAGGCAGGCCCTCTAAAGATAATGACAAGTTCTCATACACCCAAGATCCATTTGATAGGCAAGGGGAGAGGATACTTTTGTCATTAAATTTGGGTTACAATCAGGCACATGCAAGCAATCAAAAAGATAAATCAAGCACGGAGCAAACAGTAGTTCATTTTAAGCACCAAGCCCAAATATGCCTAATTTAGTGAAAAAAAAAACCACAAATCTTGGACCGATCGAACCTGCAACAGATATGTCAGTAGTTTGATAACCTCCTTTCTTGGACAAATCGATAAGACGCTGCGCAAATACCCAGTTAATAGCCAAAAATCAAACTAGAACTGAAACAGATTTGAAAACAACAGAACTTACCAGATGCGATTCACTGCTGATCAAAAGCGACCTCCATTATATCAGAGGCGAAATACTGCATATCATATGCGACGTGCAAAAACACAGGATGCGACACCTATCAGCTCATAAGCGATGCATATTGGCCATAAGCGATCGATTAAGGGCTGGATGCGAACTGTTTCTGCAAAAACACAGTCGACAAACAAAACCCTAGTCTAACAGGTGAGTATTATCAGTCCATAAGTGATACGAATGAAGTCAAATGCGGCCTCTGTCGACTCATATGTGATCCAGATATACCCAGAAGCGATCTGTTGCAAGACAAAAGTGACCTGTATCTGCAAGAAAAAGCTAAAACCCTAACCTGCACAGGCGGTCACTATTAGCTCATAAGCGACATAGATCAGTGTAAAGGCGAGTACTGTTAGATCAAAAGCGACGCGAACATCTGCAAAGGCAGCCACTGTTATGTCAAAAGTGACCTGATTATGTGTAAAAGCGGCAGCTGTTAGGTCAAAAGCGGTAAATACAGTCAAACCAGCCGCAAAAATCACAGGCAAGCATTTTAAAAACAAAAGTGATATCGTTTTACCTCAAGCGACGACTGTTTGTTTAAAGGCGATCCAGAGAGGAAAATGTGGCCTGTTCCAGCTTAAAAGCAACACAGAAATTTGGAAGCGGTAGATTTTCGTTCAAAAGCAACCGAAATTTTCTGCAAGCACCTGCAAAATCTGATCTTCAAGGAAAACAACTCTGAAAAACGAAGTCAATCAAGGACGTGTGTCCCACCGGGCGTGCCAAAATGTGATAGGTGAAAGTCAGGTGTGGAAGATCAGATATAGTCATGAAACCCTAACCCTACCATCATCAAGGAATCTAACCTAAATGAAATCAAAGAACAATGCAATTCAAGCATAACTTCACCTAGACCGTGCGATTCCTTGTTTGAGAGAGATGTGGACTGCTTCTTCAACAATGAACAATTGCAAAGCTGAAAGCTGCCATGATTGATGATAAAAGCTCAATTTGATGCTCAGATGCTCAAGATGATAATGTAGGTACTATATGATTGCTGGATTGCTGGATTGCTGGATGTTTCATATGGAGTGAGAGGGTGTTTATATAGAACTCAACCAAGATCAATCAACGGTGGAGATTCAGAGGCTATGTGAATGGCCAGGATTGAAAATTACTAAATTTAGGTCCAATTAGTTGTGCATGTGAAGGATTTTAAATGAAAGTTGTCTTACAACACATGATGAATGGGAAATGGACAAGTGTTGAAATGTGATAAATGATGAGGGCTTAATTCAAATAAAATATTTGAATTAGTTGGGATATGAGTTAGAAATTAATTAAATAAATAAAATTTATTTAATTAATAGGATAAATGCATAAAATGAGATAAGACATGATGTGGAATTAATTAAATAAATACAATTTATTTAATTAATTGGCTAAGTGGATGAGAATAGGATTTTAATTAAATAAATAAAATTTATTTAATTAATTGGCTAATGGATTAGTAATTTAACAAAGTGTCGCTAGACATGGACAAATTTGGGTGTCTACACCTTTCACCACTGGAAAATGCCTCAGAGATATAAAAAATAAGAGAGGTCATTGTAGAAGCACTCTATGTGATCACGTTATCTTAGATGAAATGTTTCTAAGGGACATGGTTTTCGAGTAACATCTCATCAAAAGTTTCTGCCTTTTTGCACTTTGGACTCTTTAGGGATATCGTCGGTACAATGTAGCTCGAACTGTTTCGACATGTTTGGGTGAAAAATAGGACCATGCCTAGTGTAAATGTACCCATTTAGACATGTTGGAATAGTTAGTTTGGTCACATCAGGAGCAGGACGAAAGTTACACCCCTTTGCAACTTTACACTACCTCCTTCTGACGATTTTTGGGGCAACAGAAAACATTTCACCACAGGCAAATGCCTCAGAGATATAAAAAATTGAGAGAGGTTATTGTAGAGGCACTCTAGATGATTATGTTTTCTTAGACAGAATGTTTCTAAGTGGCACAGTTTTCAAGTAACATCTCGTCAAAGATTGCTGCCTTTTTGCACTTTGGACTCTTCAGGGATATCGTCGGTACAATGTAGCTCGGACTGTTTTGACATGTTTGGGTGCAAAAAAGAACCATGCCTAGCATAAATGTACCCATCCAAATGCGTTGGAATAGTCAGTTTGGTCACATCAGGAGTAGGACGAAAGTTACACCCCTTTGCAACTTTACACTGCTTCTTAACGATTTTTGGGGCAGCAGAAAACCTTTCACCACAGGCAAATGCCTCAGAGATATAAAAAACTGAGAGAGGTTATTGTAGAGGCATTCTACATGATCGCGTTACCTCAGATGAAATGTTTCTAAGTGACACAATTTTTGAGTAACATCTTGTCAAAGATTACTGCCTTTTTGCACTTTGGACTCTTCAGGGATATCGTCGGTACAATGTAGCTTGGACTGTTTTGACATGTTTGGGTGAAAAATAGGACCATGCCTAGCGTAAATGTACCCATCTGGACACGTTGGAATAGTTAGTTTGGTCACATCAGGAGCAGGACGAAAGTTACACCCCTTTGCAACTTTACACTACCTCCTTCTGACGATTTTTGGGGCAGCAGAAAACCTTTCACCACGGGCAAATGCCTCAAAGATATAAAAAACTAAGAGAGGTTATTGTAGAGGCACTCTACGTAATCATGTTACCTTAGACAGAATGTTTCTAAGTGACACAGCTTTCAAGTAACATCTCATCAAAGATTGTTACCTTTTTGCACTTTGGACTCTTCAGGGATATCGTCAGTATAATGTAGCTCAGACTATTTCGACATGTTTGGGTAAAAAACAAGACCATGCCTAGCGTAAATGTACCCATCTGAACGTGTTGGAATAGTCAGTTTGGTCGCATCAGGAGCAAGACACCAAAAATGCATAACATGATGTAAAAATGTGTATATGTGAATAAATGCAATAGGAAATTAAGAAAAGACAAACCTTACAAATTAATGTGCATACTTACAATTCAATGTAACATGACTTTACAAAATCAATGTGAATACTTACAAATTAATCCAATGAACCATCTAGGTTTGCTCTACTCTTTATTGTGTCAAGTATTGCTTCATGGTCAGACTCACGCACCTTCCACAAGATTTTGTTCAAAGGTCTACCCCGATACTTTATCAAATGAACATTGGATGCCACGACAAGGTTCCAGTAATGAAGAATCTTCTGACACGTGTCAAAGTCCTAAAATAGCCAAACATTAACACTCTTATGTGGGTACCTTCTAATCCATGTTCCAGTAATAACCACTGAGCCTGTAGGGTATTCAATGTTTTCTCCATCTGTAACAGGGGCCTCCAATTTATTTTGGCCTCAACACAATGACATAAGTAATAATCTATTCCCTCTTCATTATCTTCATCTGCAATAATTGCATATACCTGCCCTACATTGATATGTGTAGCAAATTAGATGAAATTAGTCAACATTACAAAAACACTACAAAGTAAGATGACATTACCTAGTTGAACTAGATGAAATTAGATGCATATACGTACCCTATATTACCTGGTTGAACTAAATCTGATATGTGGTCAAAGTCAACTAATGATTCCATCTGTGTTAGTTCTAGTGCCGTCGGGGGTTGATATGTGTCAAGTGGGCTAAGATAACTTAACTGTCATTCGTCAACCCACTCTTTTGACTCGCACTCATCCCAGACTTGAATTGTACAGGAAGAATAAAAGCATGACATCTTTCACGTATGGATACTCCATGAACCTACAATTGAGCTTCTGAAAGAGTGCATCTCATTTGATCCTATCAGTGTACAACAGTCCTCATATGGTGCAATGTTAGTATCATCTATCAACCAAAAAAATCTACGAACTGAAGACTTACCTTCATTACCTGGACCCATGGAAGCATTACACCACTCGACAATCAATTTTGCATCTGTCAACTTGGCATTGTCTTTATACTTTAACTCTTCTCATGCTATGGCTCTTTTGATACATGCTCCTACACCATCATGCTCTCCCTTTCCATGCCTGGCCTCACAAAAGTTCCACATATGCTGAATACTTGTCAAATTATGCCTCCTACTCAGCTAATAGAAATTTTGTGAGTTCTTGAATTGTGACGCATAGTTATCCAACCATATGATATGCTGACTGAACGATATGCCCCTTCTAGCCAAATCATTGTAGAACACCTGAAAGCAATCTTGCATGAACTCCGTAGAATGCGTGCGATCATCACTAATATAGAAATTATACTCCCTTATGATCTTTCTGTCATCCTCTGTACTATCATTTGCATGAATGAATGCGACGTGCACAAATATAGAAACTTGTGTGGAGTTGAAATATTGTGATTGCACCTCACACTGTGGCTGTAGACTGTAGTTCTCTGCAAAGTCAATGACTGAAACAATGCTACCAACCAAAAATATGTCCTTGTATAACTTGAATTGCAAGTCCAACCATCGAGCTCTATAGGCATGTCTTGCATACTCATACACTATATTGTCATGAAATATAGGCATAAACTAATACACTAGAATATTTTCAATAACCAATTCACACCTCTTTGCTTCTTTACCATCTTTTTTATTATATGCCACTATTTTATACTTGCCAAACTCTACTAGTTCATTTCCAACCGCATGTGTTCTTTCCATATGTTCACATATTGGCAAATGTTGCAAGCCACCGCAACGATAACATGTGCCATCCAAGCATAATTTCTTGTAGAATATTTGACCTTCCTCTCTTTCACATAAAATTCTTGATATGAAATCTCTTGAAGATGTTGGCGGGGCACATATGGCACAACCCTGCAAAACATTGTTAGTATGCATATCTAAACATATAGACCTATAAGCATCAAAATGGTTAGAAAATTCAATATGTAATCTACAACAACAAGTAGTGCATGTGTGATTTATCTTGACATAGAAAAGGTTTAGCATTTCAAGATATCTTTGAAAAATTTTAATTTAAGGATACTTGTCTAGAAATTTACCATAAAACTGTGTTTGAGTCTCATCCAAAAAATGCTTTGGATGTGGCTCATGGTTTTGACTAACGATTCTCCTTCTTACCACATCCCTTTGATTCAGAGATACCCTTGTGTAATTCTTCCAAAAGTCTTCAATTAGTGATCTCAATGCTTCAACAATTGATTTATCTTTTCGTGGTAGTCTCCCCGAGAATGCCCATAATTCATTGGCATTAGTGTCCTCAATTCTTTGGCATCTTCCAACGGCTCTTGATAAACTTTTCCTATTAATTATCAATTCTTGACTCGTCTTTCTAATCAGACAAGCTTTCCTCATTTGGCTACTTACTATAGTCGATGTAATCACACATCGTGTTGCATTACTATCTTTTGTGTGTGAGGTGTTACCCACACTCTCATACACACTCATTAGATTCTTGACAATAGATTTTTCACTTGAATTCTCTGATGTTCTCAACCCAAGAATCTTCATGATGGACCTATACTTTATACTTCGCATCATTTCAATAAATAGTTGACATCTTGCAGTCTCATTTAACTTTTCAAAGAACAATCTCTAAATCTTATGAGCATATCTTCTACAAGTGCATTTTGGAATCTTACCTTCCATTGACTGCAAAATATTCTCATCAATTTCAATCAAATACTTTGGCTTTCTATGCAAAATTCTAGGTGGTATTAAGTTAGGTAAATTCATCTCAACATTAGGAATTTCATCAATATTTAAATGAGATGGGCTAGATGGCATACCTTCGATCAAAGATGGAATAGATGACATACCTTGAGGTTGAGGTGGGAATGATGGTGTACCTCCTTCATCACATGTGAGTGATGATGTACTCTCAACTTGAGATGTGGTAGATGGTGTCCCTACATGTTGACTTGCGGTAGAGGACGTGTCTCCAACTATGGTATTCAAATCTCTTGTAGCACGAAGTTTTTGCATTTGTTCTCTTTGTGGCACCAATACCATATCTCTTTGTGATGGTTGTGGTTCCTCTTCAATTGGTATGTCTTCATTTATCGTGTCCAATTTCCACTTCTCACGAAGTTCCCTCATAGCCACTACTTTTTTTGCATTCTTAGCTTCTATCTCTTCCTGTGTTGGTTTAATTCTTGATCGTTTCCTCGGCATGACAGAGAATTTGTCTATATCATGATAAAGAGACCAATATTACTTCCTAAGAAATGAATACAAGATAATAGTGGGATTGTATTTTTATTATGTTGTAAGGATTTATTCTTGTATAGTTTTACATCATGGTATGTTAAGGTCTGTTTATTACACATAATTATTAAAGAGCCCAAGTGTAGAAAATATACATGGCATCATGTGAGATTGTAGGCTACTTTCTTGATTGGGAATGTGTCTATTTTAAACATGTATGATAAAGCATGATAAAGTAATTCAATCTGAATTAAGGAAAATGTAAAGAACATGCATGTAATGACTTGACATACCTAAAAAATGAAGATTCGAATGGAGAGAGTAGCCAATTATGTAGTGTTTTTTTCTTCTTGCATCAAACTCCTCAATAATTTGAGTTTTTCACCAGTTGCTTCCTTTTCAATGTTAAATTGAATAACACTCAAATATAATTACTAACAACAATACTATTAACCAATCTATAATGTTAAATTCCTAAAATTGAATCACAATTAACATTGCAACACTAAAAAAATTGAAACTTGAATAGATATATATCAAACTTGGTGTGAAAACTATGTTATTTCCTCCTTCTCAAGTTGGCAAAGCAGAAAAGGGGGTGGAAAGATCGTGCAAAGGTGGTACAATGTGTCAAATGTGCATGTGAACTTCCCAACAACATGAAAGCACTTCTTTTTTGTCAAAGCACGTGCAGAATCAGTATGAAAACAAAACATGTGGGCCTGGATCATGGGGTTCAACACTTTTTTACTATTTCTATAGCAAGACAATACGCGAGTGCGTTATAACGCACTCATGTTTTGTCCTACTATAGATTGATCACATTTTGTGCATTTCTCTTTCCAAACCTTCCCCTTCAGACTTGAATGACCAAGGTTTTTGAGGGAGAACTTTTCCTGTTTCCTACAGGAGCTTGCTAGATGCTCCACTATATGGTAGGCATAACAATGAAGGGGCAAGCCCTCATAATCAAGTTCTTGATAGAAACTGCCCACCAAGGAAGAAAAATAGATCTTCTTTGGAAGCAGAAGTTCTAGTTTGTGACAAATCCTTATCCAAGCATAAATAGTAGGGGTTCTGTCAAACGATTGCCAATCCACTTCCACAAAGTCTCTTGAAGACTTCCTGATTGATTCTAAAACATCCACACCCCAAAACTGGAGAGGCAATCAATATAATTGAACCCATAAATCTACATTTAATGACAGAAACCCTCAACACTATACCTTAAACCCTAATCCTTCAACCCGCAACCCTAAACCTTATCCCTAAACCCTAATCCCTCAACCCTCAACCCTAATCCGTCATCCCTCAACTCTAATCCATCATCCCTAAACCCTAAATGCTATCCCTATTCCTAAACCCTCAACAGACTAGATACTATACCTTAAACCCTAATCCCTTATCCCTAAACCCTCCAACCCTATCCCTAATCCTTGTACCCTCCACACTCTACTTTAACCCTAATCCCTCGACCCTCAACCCTATCCCTAAAACCTTAACCCTCAAACCTTAAACCTCAATCCTCAACCCTCGACGTCAAACCCTAATCCATCAACCCTTAACTCTGATCCCTCGACCCTCAACCCTATCCCTAAACCCTAAACCCTAAAGCCTCAACCCTCAACGACAAATCCTAATCCCTCTACCCTTCACTCTAATCCCTCAACCCTAAACCCTCAACACTATACCTTAAACCCTCAACCTTAAACCTTATCCCTAAACCCTAATCCCTCAACCTTCAACCCTAATCTGTCATCCCTCAACTCTAATCCCTCAACCATAAACCCTAAGTGCTATCCCTATTCCTAAACCCTCAACAAACTTGATACTATACCTTAAACCCTAATCCCTTGTCCCTAAACCCTCCAACCCTATCCCTAATCCTTATACCCTCCACACTCTACTTTAACACTAATCCCTTAACCCTCAACCCTATCCCTAAACCCTTGACCCTTGAACCTCAATCCTCAACCCTCAACGTCAAACCCTAATCCCTCAACCCTTAACTCTGATCCCTCGACCCTCAACCCTATCCCTAAACCCTAAACCCTAAAGCCTCAAGCCTCAAGCCTCAACGTCAAATCCTAATCCCTCTACCCTTCACTCTAATCCCTCAACCCTAAACCCTATCCCTAAACCCTCAACACTATACCTTAAACCTTAATCCCTCAACCCTCAACCCTAAACCTTATCCCTAAACCCTAATCCCTCAACCCTCAACCCTAATCCATCATCCCTCAACTCTAATCCCTCAACCCTAATCCCTCATCCCTCAACTCTAATCCCTCATCCCTAAACCCTAAATGCTATCCCTATTCCTAAACCCTCAACAGACTCGATACTATACCTTAAACCCTAATCCCTTATCCCTAAACCCTCCAACCCTATCCCTAATCCTTATACCCTCCACACTCTACTTTAACCCTAATCCCTTAACCCTCAACCCTATCCCTAAACCCTTAACCCTTAAACCTTAGCCCTCAACCCTCAACATCAAACCCTAATCCCTCGACCCTTAACTCTGATCCCTCGACCCTCAACCCTATCCCTAAACCCTAAACCCTAAAGCCTCAACCCTCAACCCTAAACCTTATCCCTAAACCTTAATGCCTCAATCTTCAACCCTAATCCGTCATCCCTCAACTCTAATCCCTCATCCCTAAACCCTAAATGCTATCCCTATCCTAAACCCTTAACAGACCTGATACTATACCTTAAACCCTAATCCCTTATCCCTAAACCCTCCAACCCTATCCCTAATCCTTATACCCTCCACACTCTACTTTAATCCTAATCCCTTGACCCTCAACCCTATCCCTAAGCCCTTGATCCTTGAACCTCAATCCTCAACCCTCAATGTCAAACCCTAATCACTCAACCCTTAACTTTGATCCCTCGACCCTCAACCCTATCCCTGAACCCTAAACCCTAAAGCCTCAAGCCTCAACCCTCAACATCAAATCCTAATCCCTCTACCCTTCACTCTAATCCCTCAACCCTAAACCCTTAACACTATACCTTAAACCCTCAACCCTCAACCCTAAACCTTATCCCTAAACCCTAATCCCTCAACCCTTAACCCTAATCCGTCATCCCTCATCCCTAAACCCTAAATGATATCTCTATTCCTAAACCCTCAACAAACTTGATACTATACCTTAAACCCTAATCCCTTATTCCTAAACCCTCCAACCCTATCCCTAATCCTTATACCCTCCACACTCTACTTTAACCCTAATCCCTCGACCCTCAACCCTATCCCTAAACCCTTGACCCTCGAACCTCAATCTTCAACCCTCAACATAAAACCCTAATCCCTCAACCCTAACTCTAATCCCTCAACCCTCAACCCTATCCCTAAACCCTAAACCCTCAAGCCTCAAGCCTTAACCCTCAATGTCAAATCCTAATCCCTCTACCCTTCACTCTAATCCCTCAACACTATACCTTAAACCCTAATCCCTCAACCCTCAACCCTAAACCTTATCCCTAAATCCTAATCCCTCAACCCTCAACCCTAATTCATCATCCCTCAACTCTAATCCCTCATCCCTAAACCCTAAATGCTACCCCTATTCCTAAACCCTCAACAGACTCGATACTATACCTTAAACCCTAATCCCTTATCCCTAAACCCTCCAACCCTATCCCTAATCCTTATACCCTCCACACTATACTTTAACCCTAATCCCTCGACCCTCAACCCTATCCCTAAACCCTTGACCCTCGAACCTCAACCCTCAACCCTCAACATCAAACCCTAATCCCTCAACCCTTAACTCTGATCCCTCGACCCTCAACCCTATACCTAAAACCTAAACCCTAAAGCCTCAAGCCTCAACCCTCAACGTCAAATCCTAATCCCTCTACCCTTCACTCTAATCCCTCAACCCTAAACCCTATCCCTAAACCCTCAACACTATACCTTAAACCCTAATCCCTCGACCTTCAACTCTAAACCTTATCCCTAAACCCTAATCCCTCAGCCCTCAACCCTAATCTGTCATCCCTCAACTCTAATCCCTCATCCCTAAACCCTAAATGATATCCCTATTCCTAAACCCTCAACAGACTCGATACTATACCTTAAACCCTAATCCCTTATACCTAAACCCTCCAACCCTATCCCTAATCCTTATACCCTCCACACTCTACTTTAACCCTAATCCCTCGACCCTCAACCCTATCCCTAAACCCTTGACCCTCGAACCTCAATCCTCAACCCTCAACATCAAACCCTAATCCCTCAACCCTTAACTCTTATCCCTCGACCCTCAACCCTATCCCTAAACCCTAAATCCTAAAGCCTCAACCCTCAACCCTCAACGTCAAATCCTAATCCCTCTACCCTTCACTCTAATCCCTCAACCCTAAACCCTATCCCTAAACCCTCAACATTATACCTTAAACCCTAATCCCTCAACCCTCAACCCTAAACCTTATCCCTAAACCCTAATCCCTCAACCCTCAACCCTAATCTGTCATCCCTCAACTCTAATCCTTCATCCCTAAACCCTAAATGCTATCCCTATTCCTAAACCATCAACATACTCGATACTATACCTTAAACCCTAATCCCTTATACCTAAACCCTCCAACCCTATCCCTAATCCTTATACCCTCCACACTCTACTTTAACCCTAATCTCTCGACTGTCAACCCTATCCCTAAACCCTTGACCCTCGAACCTCAACCCTCAACCCTCAACGTCAAACCCTGATCCCTCAACCCTTAACTCTGATCCCTTAACCCTCAACCCTATCCCTAAACCCTCCAACCCTATCCCTTAACCCTAATCCCTCGACCCTCAACCCTATCCCGAAACCCTTAACCCTCGAACCTCAATGTACTCAACCCTCAACGTCAAACCCTAATCCCTCAACCCTTAACTCTGATCCCTCGACCCTTAACCCTTAAAACTTGAACCCTAAAACCTATCCCTACACGCTCGACACTTGACACTATATCTTAAACCCTAATCCCTTAACCCTCATCCCTAAAGCCTCAACCCTAAATCATTAAACCTTCAACCCTAAACCCTATCCCTAATCCCTCTACCCTTGACACTCTTATTTAACCCTAATCCCTTGACCATTAACCCTATCCCTCAACCTCAAACCTCAACCCTCAACCCTCAACATTAAACCCTAATTCATCAACCCTAAACCCTAATCCCTCAAACCTAAACCCTATCCCTAAACCATCAACCCTCAACACTATACCTTAAACCCTAATCCCTATCCCTCAACCCTTAACCCTTAGAATTTAAACCCTATCCCTACACCCTTAACACTTGACACTATATCTTAAGCCTTAAACTGTCATCCCCAAAGCCTCAACCCTCAATCCTTAAACCTTCAACCCTAAACCCTATACCTAATCCCTCTACCCTCAACACTCTAACCCTAACCTCGACATTAAATGCTAATCTGTCAACCCTAAACCCTAATCCGTCAACCCTGAACCCTATCCCTAAACCCTCAACCCTCAACACTATACCTTAAACCCTAATCCATCAACCCTAAAACCTAATTCCTCAACCCTCAACCCTAAACACTATCAATAAATGCTCAACCCTCGACACTATACCTTAAACCCTATGAGAAAAGCTTTGCATGTGGTACATCCACAGTGAGTAATTAACAGTTGAAATCAAAAGGATGATTATTATGAGAAAAGATTTGCATTGGGGTGCATCTATGTTTCTTGCTGTCCACCCCACACTTAGGGAAGGTATATTGTTATGAAATAGGCAAATAATCTCCCATTGTTTACTGGCTCTATCCACAAGAACTACTAAACTATACCTTAAACCCTAATCCCTCAACCCTAAACTTTCAACCCTAAACCCTATCCCTAATCACTCTACCCTCAACACTCTACCTTAAACCTAATCCCTCGACCCTTAACCCTAAACACTATCCCTAAAACCTCAACCCTAAACCCTAATCCCTCAAGGTCCTAAACTCTAATTGCTTATCCCTAAACTCTAAATCCTATCCCTAAATGCTCAACCCTCAACCTTAATCACTCAATCCTTATCCACCCCTCTCCTCCCCTATCTGGCTCACTCCCATCTCTACCCTCCTCTGCCCTTGACACTATACATACATAAATATAGGCATACATATATACATACATACATACATACATACATATAGGCATACATAGATACATACATACATACATACATACATACATATAGGCATACATACATACATACATGATTAATAGACTTGAACAGAAAAAATTTTAAGGGGAACATAACGCGAGTGTGTTTCAAACATGACAAACAACAGACTTGTGGAAAAGGAAAAATGCAAAGCAAAACATAACGCAAGTGCATTATAATGCGCTTGCGTTATGTCTTACTTTGGGAATCCCAAGCCTTGGGCTTGGAGTTTGCTTTGGATTTCCAACCCAAAGGCTTGGAGTGCCTTTTGAATAGTCACAGACGTGTTTTTCCATATTATTCAAGATTTTACATAATTTCGTTCATACTAACCCTCAGATTTGCATGTATTTCAATGTCAAACAAATCGAACACCTGGGTAATGTTAGGCTTTCTCTTAGCTATTTGATGATGTGATATTTTTTTCACATTTTAACAATGTTAAGCCTTTCATCTTTAATTTCTTTTGTTTGTGTGTCCGTTTTTGGGCAAAAACCACTGTTTGGTCTTTTTTTCATTGTAAATTAACTATTCATTGAAATTTAAAAAAATTACATATTTAGAAACTAGACTCCATTCTACAAATATTAAAAAAAGAAAAAAATGATTTTCAATTAGTTTTCAAAATTTATAGGGGTAGCACGGCCAAAATTCTATTTTTTAGGATGTGTCCACTTTAAAAATTAGTAAAAAATCAAATATTCATCAAAAAATTATCAGAAAAATCGGCCATAAACTACATGCTATTAGCTAATTTCTCACTAAAGTGATTTTAAAAATACCAAAAAAAAGTTGACCTTTTGAGGGAGCCACAAAACATGCTATGTTATGTTTTTTTGACAGAAACAACACCAATTTCTGTGGCTCCCTCTTTTGAACCCCTTAATCTATGCCATTATCAAAAAAAATAGTAGTTTAGAAAGTAGACTCGAAGCACTATGAACATTGTTTTGGTTGCATCTCCAAATTTTGAGTGTAACTATGCTCAATTTCTCATCCAAGGCCAGTATTTCCTGATTTCAGAAAAAAAGTGGCCACTTAAGACCCCTTTTTGGCCCCCCATCTTATTGCACTTACCCTATTAATCATGTTCACATGGCTGCTAGCATTTTCAAGTGGGTCAATACAAAAATTGAAAGCCTCAAACTCATACACTTTAGAAAAATATACCTAATTATACATTTGATATGGATGAATAAGGAAGTCCTCATGCAATACAAACTAAAATGTGTTGTATTTAGACATGTCATCAAGTTGAACTACATCATGTTGAGACTCATGGTTACTTAAGCATTACAAGTCACTTGCCTCTTTGCATGCTTCAAAGTTCCAAACAAAGGACTCAACTTTAGGTGTAGCAGAGTCCTCATCAATGATTGATTTACATGGCCTTCAACAAACTAAAATTATATATCATCTTTATGCTTATATGGAGGCTATATCATCTTTACAATTGTATGTCTAGGCTCTTTAGGAGTCTTCACAAATGTGTCCAAAGTAAGATTACTCAAATCAAATAATGGCTTATATCCAGAGCTTCATTAAGTTGATACCTAGGTGGATTAGTGTGTACACATTCAAATTAGATGGTAATTCACAAGTTTATAGAATAATAAAATGAATCCCTAGTCTAGAATCCAAATGTACATAATAAAATAGATATCTGTTTTGTAGTAGCGATATGGACGTTGAAGAGTGTCCATTGGCAAAGAATTGGGATTTAAGAAATGGATATCAGTTTTAGAAACGGATATCCATTATGTAAATGTAGAAAAAAGACAAGGAATATTGTTGGGCCCGACATCCGCAACCAGAGACCCTCTGCTATCAAAATACTCATGATTTATGGCTATGACAGTGAAAGGAATATTTTTATGCACTTTTGGAGACATAATTTTCTTGTTACAATCATAAGGGTGATATTTTTGTTCCCCTAATGGGGAGCAACAGTCGTGGTAAAGCAAAAAGGAGGAGGAAAGTTACATTGGAGGAAATTGAAGCAATTAGGGAAAAAGATAGGGAAAGGAAGAGGATTGGAAGTGTGGGTTTGGTGGATGCTCATCAAGGTGAATCTTCTTCCTTACCATCTAATGACATGCAAATTGAAGATGTTAATTTTGATTATAATGAAATGTTAGATAAGAATGAAATTCACCATGATATTGCAAATGAAAATATTGAAAAATGTTATGAAACACCTATTCATAATAGCAATACCATGGACAAAGAAGAAGAAGAAAAATGAAGACATGCACTTGAAGAAAGTGGATATGAACATCATGATGTTGAAATTGCACTCCATAATCCATTTGTTGATAAAATTGATGAGGTTGATAACATGGATGAAACAAGAACAATCAATGTATCTCCAAATTTCATAAGAAGAGAGGACATTTGTCAAGAAGAGAATAACCATGATGAAATTGGAAAACACCCAAGATCCCCAAAATTGTTACTTGAAATTGATGAGAACATAATGGAAAATATTGAAGGCAAGAGGTCGTCACGAACGGTTCGGTTGTGGGCTACAAAACTCTTCAATGAATGCTTTGAGAAGAAAACATTAACTGAACAATGCCAACTTTTTGTGCAATTATTAAAGATGTACAAAATGAGACCTTTACTAAAGAAATTAAAGATTCGGTTAAACAAAGTGTCTGATCGAAATAAAATTATTGTTAGAAGCCTTTTCAATGCACTCAATTCTATTAGAAAGACTAGCAAGGAGAAAGATAAAAGAGCTGCTGGTAGAGTAATAACAACCTCAATAGTAAGCAAACAATTAATAAATGCTTTATTAATGAGGCAAACTTGTGTTGACTTAAGATTGAATCGTAAAACATTGTCAAAAGCACTAGCATTAAGATCAAGGCTAGATAGTCCTCTTGCCAACGATACTTGGGCTTTCAGTGGTAGGCTTCCATGAGTTGACAAGAAGCTAATTGATAGCACAAAGGAAGAAATTGAATGATTTTGGCACACTAACTCTAGGGTATCACCAAATGCAAAAGATGTTGTAAAGTTAAGAATTGGTGATAAAGACCACACACCACATCCTTAACATTACTTGGAATGTAGCCAAACAACATTGTACAAACAATATTGTGAAACTCACCCAGGTATGACAATCTCACAAAGAGCATTTGAATCTCTTAAGCCATTTTATTGTGTTCCTCTTAAAGTTCGTAATACATGTTGTTGCAAATACCATGTAGAGTTTTCTATGTACCATGAATTATTATGCAATATTCGTTCTACTTTGCACACTAACGAAATGTTATAGGAGTGTGGTGCAATTCAACTACCAAAGTCATCTAGGGACTTATTGGATTTATTTCTATGTATTAGAGATGATGGTTGCATGTTCTACAAGAATGATTGTTTAAATGAAAAGTGTTTACAATGTGGTGGGTTATCAAAGTTTGTATCATGTTTTCATGAGAGCAACAAGCATGATTTTGGAAAGAGAATGGTTGAGAAAAAGAGATCTGAGACAGTGAAATACAATTTGAAAAGTAGAGGTGAAGGTTCTAGATGTGAGTTGATTGTAAGAGAGGTAAGTATTGCTGATTTTATTGATGATTTTAAGAAAAATCTTTTCTACAAGTATGTCAGACATATCCACAGGTCTCGGTGGTTAGATCAATAGTTTAGGATGTGTAAAGACTCTTTCCCAATTGGAACTATTGTCTTTGTAGTTGATTTTGCAGAAAACTATACATTGCAACCCCAAAATGAAGTTCAATCCCAGTACTACAATTCTATTCAAATTGCTATTTTTGTTCACATCACATATAGACATGCCCCCGAGAGTATAAAAGAGAACAGGAAGATTGTCAGAGAATACCATTTTTACATGAGTGATGATCGATCTCATTCAGCAGAGTTTGTGCAATATTGTTTTCAACAATTTTATGGGTTCTTGCAAGAAAAAAATATTAGAATGGATCAACATCTCATTTGGTCAGATAATTGCATTGGTCAATTCAAGAATGCTCGTAATTTCTATTGGTTGAGCAAAATGCATGTAGAGAAGGGTATACCTCATATTTAGAATTTTTTTGAAGCTGGGCACAGAAAAGGTGAACATGATGGAGCAGGTGCATGTGTGAAGAGAGATCTTTTTAAAGAACAACTAAAGATTAGAGGTGGTGCTACATTCAATGATGCAGATTCCATTGTTAAGTGGTGTAACTATGCATTGTCACGAGGAGTAGCTCTTGATTCTAAAGTGCGCAGGTTCTTTTGGTTGGTTGATGATGGGATAGTGATAGAGAAATTGGAATATCAAAGAATTAGTGAATCATCAAAGATGCATTCATTTCAAAGCTCAGATGCAAGTACATGGACTATTTGGACACGAGAATTAGCTTGTTTTTGTCAGAGTTGTATTAAATGTGATTGGGACAATTGTGAGTCAAGTGAGTGGGTAGATGCATGGATTCCACAATATTTAATCCCTTTATATGAAGGTCAATCATCTTCTATCAATGACATGGAGAGCTCATTTGACTATGAACATCTTTTAGACCTTGTACAACCAGGTCATGTTTATGCAATTGTTGCACCGCATGGAAATGAAGAGAGGTCAGACTATTGGTTGGCACGATGTGTACAGGGGAAAAAAAAGCTAACACAACCTATGACAGATGATGATGGGTTCACATATCCTACATGATCAGTTTTTATTGCTAGGACTTGGTTACAAACATATATGATTAAAAAGAATGGCATCCCGGCCTTTGAAGACTTTGAGAAGCATAAAACCATATTGATGTATTCTCACCTAGTTGTAGCAACAAATGTCAAGTTACTAAAGCATCGTGGAAAACCAAAATCAAAAGAACTATGGACAATTAGTAACGTTGATCATGAAGCAATATTGGATACTTTGAAGGTAAGAGATAACCCCTCAGGTACGCTTGACTAGCATTTAAACTTCTAGATGGACAGGTATGACATTTTTTATCTTAACTTGTTCTTGTTTTTTCTATTTTTTTGAATTGTTTTATTAAAAATCTTGTTTCTTTAACTATAATGCATGCTTTTAAGTATACAGGACTGCGAATAAAGTTATTTTACATGGCATCATGGATTATTTTGCATGGCATTGTAAGTTATTTTGTATAGCATCGTAGGTTATTTTGACTATACTCGAAGTATGATTTTTAGTTCTCATTTACATATTTCTTAATATTACACATTTGTACCTTTTTCTACATAAGGCATTCCATGAGATGACATGTATTTGATGTCTTTTGCCGAACAGTTCATGTGCCTTGTCTATGCTTTCACATATTACATACATGTGTCATATGGCAATTGCAACTATAACATCTGACAAAATTCTCATTTCTTTGAGGTATCCCACCAAACAGTTCATGTGCCTTGCCTATGCTTCCTTACTTTGCATTCTTATAAAAGTCCTATAACAGTCATAATTAATCTTCATACTAACCTTGATAGTAATCTTGCCATCATTGTATTCCATGAGATGACAGTCCTATAACAGTCCTATACATGTCTACTAGGATAGTTTTAACTACAACAGTCCTAAAATAGTCCTAGAACAATCCTATAATAAGCATAGCATTTAATGTACATATTTATGATATTCATGTTTACTTAAATTTGCTTGTTCATGCTTCTCACAGGACGTCACCTCCCCTACCCATCCACCTCTACAAAAGAAGAGAGACAACAAATGATCAAGAGGGATCACCAATTGGTGGTAAGTGATTGATTACTTATGTCATGTTATATATTTTGAATATTAAATTCTATATTAATGTGCACGTTATTTTATTGTATTAATAGGTGGAAATTCAAAAATCTCTATCGAGGAGGTCTAGTCGATGAGCGATAGAGGATGAGTCATTGACTAGTTCACCATCTTCATAGCCTAGCAAGAGCCATAGATTATTTGATAGCAATCCATAGGAGATTTGATTTTGGGACATTTTGTTACATATGCCTATTTGGCTTTGTAAACATACTTTTGTAGGTTATCGATGTATATCATTGTATATACCCATATGGTTTTACTTGTATATGCCTATATGGCTATATATATAGACTATACATTATTTTCATTACATTATGCATATATGTATATATAAGATCCTAATTTGGCGCAAGTAGGGAGAATGCTTGCAAAGGTTATGGAATTTGGTTTTACACGTTCCAATTGTATTTGCTTCAAAGTTTCTAAAGCCTTTTCAAAAAATCCATTTTGTGTATATCTTGCAATCATTGCATTCCATGAGATAGCATCTCTTTGAGGTGTCATGCCAAACTGTTCACATGCCTTGTCTATGCTTCCACACTTTGCATACATGTCTACAAGGGCAGCTGTAAATACATCCTGTTCCGAAGATCCCATTTTTACATAGGCAAGGAGAATGGTGGATAAAGTTGTGGAATTTGGATTTACACCCGCCAATTGCATTTTCTTAACATTTCCTTTCAATACTTATCAAAAATTCTATTTTGTGCACATATTGCAATCATTGCATTCCTTCATTTACAACACATGATTAAATAAGAAGATGCATATTTACAACACTTAAGAATATGTAGTAGTGTTGCTCATGTCACCAATACTATGTTTACATCTTCACATACATGGCTTACAACATGTGACAATATGAAGTGATGAAGAAACTTGTTATTTTGATGTATTTCAACTCCAAACTTGTACCTAGAAGTGAAGGTACTAATCCTTGATCAAACTAACCTAAAAGTGTGCCTTGGTACTTAGGGCGCTAGATTATGATTGATCAACCTAAAATGTGCGCCAAAGGCTAGATATTGAATTGGAAGGATAAAATGCATCATCAAAAGAGTTTATAGTTATTGAAGGCATCAAATGATGACTTGGGTGCACATCTACCTCTCTACACCATCAAATGTGCACCTAGATTAGTGAGGCACCACTTCATATCTCTATGACTTTCGATATACGCCTTGATAATGAATTGATCTTGCAAGTTGAGGTTGTCTCCACAAGTTGAAAGAATGTCCAAAGAATACAAGAAGCCAATTATTGAACAAACAACCTAGAATGAGTGCCTTACTATTTGAGGTGCTAGTTCATGCTTCTAGAACACCAAAAGGGCGACTAGATGTTGAGGCACTAGCTCTTGCTCAAGCAACCTTGAAAGTGCACTTTGACAAGGAGGTTAAAATGTATTATCAAAGGATTAAGTTGAATCAAGGAATCATCATTGAAGGCAAGTAAAACATGATTGTGAATGAGGTGCACTTTTCATCATCTCTAACCTCAAAATTGTGCCTTCCCTTGGAAGCTCATATCGTGCCTAAAGGAATGGTACTGAAATATCATCCATGTCAATGATTGAGAATGTGTCAACTAGAACAATATTTTTTTGTTCTACTCATCATGGGGTCAAATGGACTACGCCAATGCATCAAGGTGGGTGGATAAATACTAGTGGAGGTCTTGTTTTGTGTGCCAAGTGTCCGAATCATTTCGGGCAAGAGGCTACCGGCAAAGTCCCTTAAGAACCCTGAGACCAAAAAATTACCAAACTTTGATGGAGCATTTCTTAAAATTTGTGATAAATGGGAATGTTTTGTTTGGACTTATAGGTACACATGGGGTCTATCCACAATAACCTCTCTCATTTTTGGTCAACTCCATTCCGTTTGACAGTGCCAAAATCAAACACATTGTTGCAAAATGCTTCAATTTGATGTAGTGGAAAGGTGCTAGTTGTGACATTTTTCATTCCATAGCTCGTGGGGTCAAACAGAGTGCACCAATGTGTCAGGGTGGGCAGTTAAATGCTAGTGGAGGTTTCATTTTGTGCGCCAAGCGTCCCAGTCATTCTGGGTAAGAGTCTACCGGTAAAGTCCCTTAAGATCCCTAAGACCAAAAAACTGCCAAACTTGGACAGAGCAGTTCTCAGAATTCATGACAGTTGGGCATGTTGTGTTTGGACCTACAAGTGCACGTGGGGTCCATCCATAATAACCTCTCTCATTTTTCTTCAACTCCATTCCATTTGATCGTGTCGAAATCAAACACATTGTTGCAAAATGCTTCAATTTGATGCAGTGGAAAGGTGCTAGGTGTGACATTTTTCATTCCATAGCTTGTGAGGTTGAATGGACTGCGCTAACACATTGAGGTGGGCAGTTAAATGCTAGTGGATGTCTCATTTTGTGCACCAAGCGTCCCAGTCATTCCGGGAAAGAGGCTACCAGCAAAGTCCCATAAGATCCCTAAGACCAAAAAACTGCCAAACTTTGATAGAGTAGTTCTCAAAATTTGTGATAGCTGGGAATGATCTGTTTGGACCTATAGGTGCATGTGGGGTCTGTCCACAATAACCTCTCTCAGTTTTGGTCAACTCCATTCCGTTTGACCGTGCCGAAATCAAACGCATTGTTACAAAATGCTTCAATTTGATGCTGTGGAAAGGTGCTAGGTGTGACATTTTTCATTCCATAGCTCGTGGGGTCAAATAGACTATGCCAACATGTCAGGGTGGATGGGTAAATACCATGGGAGGTCTCATTTCATGTGCCAAGTGTCCCAGTCGTTCTGAGCTATAAGCTACCGACAAAGTCAAAAGTTGCTAGGATTGAAATTTTGCATTCCACAAGTCTTGGGGCCAAATGGATTATGCCAACACATCAGGGTGGGCGGGTAAATGCTAGGGGAGGTCTCATTTTGTGTGCAAAGCATCGCAGTCATTCCAAGCTATAAGCTACCGACAAAGTCACTTTGCCAGTAGCTTACAGCTTAAAAGGACTGGGAGCTTTGGCACATAAAATGAGACCTCCCCTAGCATTTACTCACCCACCCCAACATGTTGGCACAATCTGTTCAGCCCTAGGACCTGTAGAATGCAAAACTTCAATCCTAGCAACTTTTGACTTTATCGGTAGCTTACAGCTCGGAACGACTAGGACGCTTGATGCACAATACAAGACCTCCAATGGCATTTACCCATCCACCCTGACATGTTGGCATAGTCTGTTTGACCCCACGAGCTATGGAATGAAAAATGTCACACCTAGCACCTTTCCACTGCATCAAATTGAAGCATTTTGCAATAATGCGTTTGATTTTGGCATGGTCAAACGGAATGGAGTTGACCAAAACTGAGAGAGGTTATTGTGGACAGACCCCACGTGCACCTGTAGGTCCAAACAGAGCATTCCCAGCTGTCACGAATTTTGAGAACTACTCCATCAAAGTTTGGTAATTTTTTGGTCTCAGGGATCTTAAGGGACTTTGCTGGTAGCCTCTTGCCCGGAATGACTGGGACGCTTGGCACACAAAATGAGACCTCCACTAGCATTTAACCACCCACCCCGACGTGTTGGCATAGTTCGTTCAACCCACGAGCTATGGAATGAAAAATATCACACCTAGCACCTTTCCACTGCATCAATTTGAAGCATTTTGCAACAATGCGTTTGATTTCGGCACAGTCAAATGGAATGGAGTTGACCAAAAATGAGAGAGGTTATTATGGACAGATCTCACATGCACCTGTAGGTCTAATAACAACATCCCCAGCTGTCACAAATTTTGAGAATTGCTCTGTCAAAGTTTGGCAATTTTTTGGTCTCAGAGATCTTAAGGGACTTTGCCGGTAGCCTCTTGCCTGAAATTATTGGAATGCATTGGTGCACAAAAAAAGACCTCCACTAGCATTTACCCACCCACCCCGACACGTTGGCATACTCCGTTCATCCCCATGAGCTGTGGAATGAAAAAAGTCACACATAGCACCTTTCCACTGCATCAAATTGAAGCATTTTACAACAATGCGTTTGATTTCGGCACGGTCAAACAGAATGAAGTTGACCAAAAATGAGAGAGGTTATTGTGGATGGACCCCACGTACACCTGTAGGTCCAAACACAACATTCCCAGCTATCATGAATTCTGAGAACTACTCCATCAAAGTTTGGCAATTTTTTGGTCTTAGGGATCTTAAGGGACTTTGCCGGTAGCCTCTTGCACAGAATGACTGGGACACATTGGTGCACAAAACAAGACCTCCACTAGCATTTAGCTGCCCACCTTGATGCGTTGGTGCACTTCGTTCGACCCCACGAGCTATGGAATGAAAAATGTCACACCTACCACCTTTCCACTGCAGCAAATTGAAGCATTTTGCAACAATGCATTTAATTTTGGCACGGTCAAATGGAATGGAGTTGACCAAAAATGAGAGAGGTTATTGTGGATGGACCCCATGTGCACCTATAGGTCTAAACAAAACATTCCCAGTTATCACGAATTCTGAGAACTGCTCCATCAAAGTTTGGCAATTTTTTGGTCTCAAGGATCTTAAGGGACTTTGTCGATAGCCTCTTGCCCGGAATGACTGGGACGCTTGGCACACAAAACAAGACCTCCACTAGAATTTACCCACCCACCCTGATGCGTTGGCGTACTCCATTCGACCCCACGAGCTATGGAATGAAAAATGTCACACCTAGCACCTTTCCACTACATCAAATTGAAGCATTTTGCAACAATGTGTTTGATTTTGGCACGGTCAAACGGAATGGAGTTGACAAAAATGAGAGAGGTTATTGTGGATGGACCCCACGTACATCTATACGTCCAAACACAACATTCCCAACTGTCACAAATTCTGAGAACTTCTCCGTCAAAGTTTGGAATTTTTTGGTCTCAAGGATCTTAAGGGACTTTGCCGGTAGCCTCTTGCCTAAAATGACTGGGATGCTTGGCACACAAAACGAGACCCCCCTAGCATTTAACCACCCACCCCAATGTGTTGGCACAGTTCATTCAGCCCCATGATGAATAGAACAAAAAATATGGCACTGAAAAGGTTGTTGCTCTTAGGATCTTAAGTGACTTTGCTCTTACGGAACAATGTATCGGCAAAGACCCTAGTTTTCATAAGGGGAGACATGTGATTTTAAGAGGTTGTTGGGAATGTGACTTTACCCTTCCACTCCTTAACTAATGACAAGTTTATTCTCAGAGTTTGATGGATTTTATGAGCATATATAGGATGTTGTTTTAGGATAGTCATAAAGGGCAGTTTTGGACAGCCATGTGTATCTTTTTGACAATCATAAAGGGCAAGTTGTACATGGACTGTGATAGTCCCAAAACTCATATAAATCATCCATTTTGGTGTTTGACAACCTTATAAATCCATTAGATCATTTATACAAACCCTAATGCAACTTATAAACCCTCTTTGCATAGTAATTTCATGAATGACTGTCTTGTATGATTGTTTTGTGTATTTTAATAGCCCAATGAGGATTGTATGATGTTGTGATCTTCATGATTTTAAATTGATGCAGAGATAGGATCCAACTCAACATGATAGAGGCATAATTACAAATGGATTGAATTTCAATAGTCGGAGAACCAACCTCCTATCAATGAGAGTTCAATGATAGTAAATAGAGAGCTACTTGACAATAAATAGGATTTACATACATACATACATACATATATATATATGATCTCATAGGCATTTAGGTTTCATACACAAATTGCAATAGTTGTAGAGCCAACCTCCTATCAACAAGAGTTGAATAATAGTAAATAGAGAGCTTCTCGGCCATAAATGGGATTTGCATACACAAACACACCCAACTGAAATAGTATCCTTATTGGCCTTATTGGCACCTCCCCCCAAGATGTAAGTTTTTTATGTTTATAATGTGCCCCCAGTGTCCTTATTGGCCTTATTGGCACCTAAAACACAAGAAAGTAGATTCCACCAACTTTCAATTACAATTTCTCTCAGGCCCTAACACATCCATACAAGGCTGTACTATACAAAGAAATAGTAGGAAAATAGTAAAATCTGCAAAAACAAAGTTTCTTGACATTAATTTCATTCAAACTTGTCTTCAATTCATCTTCAAAATATTTTCAATACATCTCCAATGCCTTTTCCATGAAGGTTTATGCATATTTATACATGATTTGAGGGAAACCAATAGTCTCTAACTGACTTTTGAGCACTTGACTATTCATCTTCCATACTTTTGCATTTTTTTTACATTTTTCATATGACAACTTTGACATATTTACAAAATTTGACAAGATGAAGACTAAATACATGATGAAATGGTCTATCATGACCTTATTAGATTTCAAGCTACTATGCTTGATTAGGGCATATAAGGAATTTTGTCATATTGATTCTATTGATTGAAAACCATTCTCAATGCTAAACATATCATCAATGGACTAAAGAACTATCATCATAATGTATGGCATCATGGGAAGTATCATGACATGCACATAAGGAATTTATATTATATTGTATATCAAGGTGTATATATATTAAAATCTAGTCCATAATGGTAGACATATAGAAAAATTTGGCAACTATGCCAACTCAAAACATTTTTTATAAAATGTGGCATATGCCATGTCTCAAAATCTATATACAATCTACATGCCAAATAGCTACGTCAAATACTACAAGTCCTCTTGACTCTCAATCTGTGATGGATCATGAAAAAGTGTCCTCTTTGTACCAAAATGTCTAGTAACTGATGGAGGCAAAGTTTCATGCATTAACAAGTCAAAACACAAATTTGATTAATCTCTTCAATGGTAAATAAAAATAAGTTAAAGTTAGTAAATAGATTCTTATCTACTACAATTAAGAACTTTCATTTATTAACATACATCTAAATCACTACAATCAACTATAAGACTACTAGATAAACTATCAATTATTTAGAAAAATTCAATTCAATTACCTCGACTCTATGTTGTTGTTCGGGCAATCATTCTGCAAATGATTTTCTCTTAAGATGATCAGGTGTCCTGGTGAAGCATGATGGCAAAGGTGGCACATCACTCACATTCTCAAGAGACTACATAAAAGCAAATTAACATGTTGAAATAAATTAATATATAATTATTAAACAAAATAGGAAATGCATACATTTAAAAAGGTTAGATGCGTTACACACAAACAATCTAGAGTGCACTCCACAAAAACTTATCTACTAGAAAACAAGCACATACCACCATCGAGGCCTCTTGCATCAATTGAGGACTCTGAATTATTAAAATGACAAGAAAGTAAGACTTTAAATGACTATAATCAAATATTTAATTTTTCTAAATTATCAATTAAAGTACAATTCAATCAAATTACCTCCACCCTTTGTTGGCGTTGACAAAGTCATTCTGCAAATGATAATCCCTTGGGTCGATAAGGAGTTTGAGAAAAGATTATTGGAAAAGATGCCACATCATTCACATTTTCGATTGACTATAAAATAAAATTAACATCAAGATATAAATTAATATATAATTACTCACAAAGAAATAAATGCATAAAAAAAAGTTGATGTGTAGAACAAATTATACCGGCAAGTCCAAGCCAAATTTCATGGCAGACAAAGTTCCATGATGAACTTCTGTAAACTCCTCCTCTGTCATCAACTATTATCCCACTTAGATACATTAGTACTAATAAATTTGTTTATATATTCAAATGGAATAGACCATAAAATTTAACTTTAAATTTTACCTACATAAAAGATTGCTCATGCATTTCTCCTTCTCTATGGTTCACTGATCTGGTAGCTTCTACTCTTGTCCCTGACCCCTCAGATTGAGTTCTGGACCCCATTACCTTATCTTGTGAATGGAGATCGTACTCTGATATGTTCAACGGTGGCTCACTACTCTCCATAATAGGACCTAAGTATAAATGATTGCAAGAAATGCAATGATGGGGCACACATACATGTGTGGACAACGACGGTCTAGTAGAACCAGGTGATCCAATATCATCACCTTCATCATGTGCTTGTGCAAACTGAGATGTCTGTATAATCAAATGCTCGGTCAAAGAGTGTATGGAACTAAGGCCTTGTTGTGTTGCATTTGCAACAACGTTTGGGTGTTGCTTTGGGGGTGGAGAAGGGATAGCAGGAGGGGGAATTTAGGGACCTTATACTTGTCTCATTGCCCCAGGTCTATCTTGAGGCATTCTCTTACCCACTCCTTGAAACTCTCTAAAATCAAAATAATTAACATGTTGACCCATAACGAACTCTGCATAGAGTTTACGAAGAAAATACAAAGGTACATCTAAATTGTTGTTGGGTGGTTTATCAAAAACCATCCACTAATGATCCCAAAGGTTCTAACTAATGCCCTCATGAATACACCATTTGATTGAAAATTTGGGCTTACAAGTATCAACATGCAATCTAGTTTTAGGATTGACAAAGTGTTGGGCTAACATAGTTTTTGTAATCTCTAATTCTTTGACTTCATCATATGACAAACCATTAGCACATTCGGCCTTCTTGGCTTCTCACCATTACCTAAATGATTCATGTTGGGTTGACAAGGTTTGAACATGATTAATGATTCCCTCTAAATTCGATGTCATTGTAGACAATCAAGGGTGGCGACGATACATTTCTATGATCCTACTTATTTGATCAATATTTCTTTGAATATTCTCTTCTATTGTTGGAGGGGGAGGGTTTGGTGGTGGAGAGTTTAGGTTTTCGTTTTGTGCATCCATTTTACCTAATTAATATATAAAAAATACCCACTTAGCATAAAAAACCAAAAAAATTGCTTGAATATACAAACAAACAAAAAAATGCGAAAGATCTTACCTTTTTGGATCGGATATCCGTTCTTCACCTCTGATATCCATTCTTCAAAGATGATACTTCATTTTGCAAGCCACGGGTTTGCAAAAACATGACCCTTTTTCGCTTTTTATGTTTTTGAAAACGGATATCCGTTTTCTTTTTCTCAATTATTTTCATTGTTTTTTATTTTAGTATTTTAGCATTTTAGCATTTTAGCTATAAAATACAATCCAAATTTTAGAAAGATTGTATCATATGAAAGGAGAGATTTTAGACAAACTATCAAAATTTATATAGGATTATGATGATACATATATTTGATTTTTATATGATTTACTTATACTAAGGTATCTCATAGTATTTCAAAGGCACTTTTGAATAGATAATTGTCATAAAAAAATTGTAAAAGCAAGTAGTTTTGGTGTAAATGCTAACAAATCATTTCATGTTTAACTTACATATTAGATGATATTTGTGTCAACAATTGAGATCAAACTTGTGACACTCGGGATCGACATCTCATTTTTCTATACCTATTCAAATTCCAAGACAATCATTGGATTGATGTCATTTATTTTCTAAAGGTGACAAATCAATTTAGCACATCCTCAACATCATTGGATTGATGTCGATAGAGAGAGCAAGATAGAGAGAGGGAGATATCTATAGAGAGGTAGATACGGGTTAGGGGTTAGGGATTAGGGCCATTATTTAGGGTTTATGGATTTCGAAAGAGAGATACTACTTTTGACATGCAACTGTAAAACCTAAATAATTCCCCCAAATCCTAAACCCTAACCACTAAACCATAAACCCTAAATAATTCCCCTAAGCCCTAAACCCTAAACTTGAGAAAGGGAGTCCTAGTTTTCTTGTTTCCATTTCCTTCATCGATAAGGGAGAGGGAAAGATAGAGGGGACAGATAGGATATATAGGAATGATAGGGGGAGAGAGGCAAGAGATAGAGAGATTGGGAGAGATGGCTAGGTACAGAGAGATAGAGAGGAGACAAATAGGAAGAGATAGAGGAGACGAAGGGGAGAGATATGGAGATTGAGAGTTAGAGAGATGTCCAGAGAGACAGGGAGATAGAAGAATGACAGGGGAGAGAGAGGCAAGAGATAGGGAGAGATAGATATAGGTAGAGAGAGAGAGATAGGAGATATATTGGGAGAGATAGAGGAGACAAAGGGAAAGATAGGGAGATAGAGAGTGAGTGAGATGTCTAGAGAGATAGGGATAGAGATTGAGACCTATGGAGGGATGATAGAGAGAGGGAGATAAGGGAGAGATAGGGAGATAGAGGTGGAGGGATATTAATTTTAATGACCTCCAAATTTTCCATAAATTCTTCTCCACTAAACCCTAGACCATCACCCAAATCCTTACTTTCCTAATAAAAGCCCTTCTCCAAACATCATTTGATCATGTGACTCCTTCCATCACTAGACAGGTGCCCAGGTACTTTCCATTATTCATCTAATACTGTAATCCCAATGTCATAGCTCACATTCCCACACCTACATTCATAGACTCCATTCCCCCTATTGACACCATCATTGATAATCATTATATAAGGACACTCCCTTGAATAATAATTAAACCATGGATTATCCCATATCTCCTTCTTACACTTTCCTCACCTTTGAACCCTTAGAAGATGACATTTAGCTATCCCCACCATTACCAATCACACTTTCTAGCAATCTGACATAAGACACCTTACCCATCACTTCACCTAGGTCATCACCAATTAAATCACCTCATTACTCCATTCAACCATACCCATACCACCCCTTTCTCACTCCACAACCTGTATTAACACATGATTAAACCTAACCCCTAACCCCTATTTCCTAACCCCTAAATCCTAAACTTGAGAAACCATAAACCCCTAAATCCTAAACACTAAACCCAAGAAACCCTAAACCTCTATCTCTCTATCTCCCTATCTCACTATCTCCCCATCACTATCATTCCTCTACCTCTCAATCTCTCTCCCTATGCTTTGGCCATGTCCCTCACTCTATATCTCCCTATTGGTCCTCTCTCTCTAAACACTAAACCCTAAACCTCTAAACCTTAACCCCTAAACCATAAACCCTAAACCCTAAATAATGCCCCTAAACCTTAATCCCTAACCCCTAAACTCTAAACCCTAAACGCGAGCAACCCTAAACCCTATCTCCTATCTCTCTCTTATCTCCATATTTCTATCATCCCTCTACCTCTCAATCCTTCTCCCTATTTCTCTAGACATCTCGCTCACTCTCTATCTCCCTATCTCTCCCCTTTGTCACCTCTATCTCTCCTTATCTGTCTCCTCTCTCTTTCTATCTAGCTATCTCCAAAACTGAGAAACCCTAAATCTAGGTACACCCTAAATCCAATAAACTCTAAACCTATATCTCCCTATCTCTCCCCTATCTCCCTATCTTTATCATCCCTCTACCTCTCTTGATCTCTCTCCGTATGTCCTTGGCCATGTACCTCACTCTCTATCTCCTTATCTCTCTCCTCAGTCTCCTCTCTCTATCTCCCTATCATTCCTCTCTCTATAAACCCAAAATCCAAAACCCTAAACCTCTAAACCTAACCCCTAAACCCTAAACAATTTAAATCCTAAACCCTAAATAATGCCCCTAAACCCTAACCCCTAACACCTAAACCTGAGAAACCCTAAACCCCTAAACCCTAAACCCAAGTAACCCTAAACCACTATCTCCCTACCACCTTTGTCCCTCTACCTCTCAATCTCTCTCCCTATCTCTCTGGCCATGTCCCTCAGTCTTTATCTCCCTATCTCTCCCCTCAGACTCCTCTATATCTCCCTATCATTCCTCTCTCTCTATAAACCCTAAATCCAAAACCCTAAACCTCTAAACCTAACCCCTAACCCCTAAACAATAAATCCTAAACCCTAAATTATAATGCCCCTAAACCCTAACCCCTAAACCTAAGAAACCCTAAACCCCAAACCCCTAAACCCTAAACCCAAGTAACCATAAACCACTATCTCCCTATCTCTCCCCTATCTCCCTATCACCTTTGTCCCTCTACCTCTCAATCTCTCACTATGTCTCTTGCCATGTCCCTCACTCTTTATCTCCCTATCTCTCCCCTCGGACTCCTCTATATCTCCCTATTGGTCCTTTATCTCTCTCTAAATCCTAAACCCTAAACCTCTAAACCTTAACCCATAACCCCAAAACCATAAACCCTAAACCCTAAATAATGCCCCTAAACCCAAGCAACCCTAAACCTCTATCTCCCTATCTCTATCATCCCTCTACCTCTCAATCTATCTCTCTCTATGTCTCTGGACATGTCTCTCACTCTCTATCTCCCTATCTCTCCCCTCTGTCTCCTCTATCTCTCCCAAATTCTATAAGTCCCCTCTCTCTATCTCTCTTTAAATAATAAACCCTAAACCCCTAAACCCGAGCAACCCTAAACCTCTAAACCCTAAATAATTCCCCTAACCAACCTCTAAACCACTTCTCTATATAGGTGCAACTAATACCACTTTTTCATTGTTTTCCACATTTAATTATATTCTTTTCCATTTTCCAAGTCCTACATGTGTCTAAGTTGTATTGTTTGTCAAGTTTTTAGTCTAATTGTTAGTCCTAGCTCTCATGGTTATTAAAATGTTAGTATAGTTAGATTTATCCTTAGGTAACTTTAATTTACACATTGTTGCATAAACAACCACACTGAAACATAACCTTACCTAATTAAGGTTAACCTTTAAGGTTCTTTCATAAATGGCGAGCTTAACAGATCCAACTAGTTCAATGTTCTTATAGTCCATGCTTACCCTTCCAAGAGAGTTCATGCCATGTTAACTTTGCATTATGTCCTAACATATCACATGAAGAACATCACCATCACAAGGAATAACAATGTCATGAAGGATTAACGAAGGTGTAGCTTCACCACATAAAGTATCATTCATAATTTTATCACTAGAGGGTAAGGGTATATCATGTGTATCCTTCTCAAACCATGTATCATGAATCAAATCATATGAAGGATTGGGTAAAGCAATTTAGGGCATGAAATCCAAAACAGATATCCATTTTCAGAATGAATACCCGTTTTGGTTTGGTATCCAAACCAAAATAGATATCCGTTTCAAAACATATGAAAGTCAAACTTTGCCAAGTCGGGAATTTGGCCAAGTAAAAACACGATTTTTTTCCTATTGCCACTATTTGGCCCACAATGATCCTGCACATACCCTATCGCTAATTAATGTTTTAATGCTCTGAAAACCCTAATTTAAAAAAAATAGTAAGTAAATCTACAACTTACAACAAATGCTATCAGAATTAAACAAAGGGCAGAGAACCTTAACTCACTATTTTTCATAGTCTAGAAAATAGAAATGTCGGGGACAATGGTGATGGCACCCTACTCCAAGGTATAGGTTTTTCTATGGATTCCCGATCTTTTTCCGATATTGATCTCTGTTGTATTTTCAATTTTTGGTGATCTGGCAGTGGAGGACAATGTTGATGGCACCCTAGTCTATTGAGGAAGATTCTTCTAGATATTGAAAGCTCTACAAACCCTAATGCTCACTGTCCAGTCTATTTCTATAGCTTCAACTATGGAGGACAATGGTGATGGCACCCTTGTCCTGAAATCTCACACAGTGTTCGCTTCTTTTCAGATCTTGAATCTTCAATGTCTTCCTATCTTCACTGCAACTCCACTTTCTCCAGATCCAATACCTATAACCTACAATCAAAAAGAGTGTGGGAGGGGGTTATGGTGTTTAGAGGCTTGTCTCGATTAAGCCTCAGAGAGACATTCAAGTCTTCTGAACACCGTTGTGAGAGAGACTGTGTATCCTTGTGGGATAGATGCAAAAATCCAAATGATAATGATGATAAAACACAATAGATGTCACCTTGATGATGAAGCTCTCATGGAAGGAAGATGCTCTTCAATGCCATGAGGAGAAGATGTAATCCAACCTGCAAAAACAAACACAATAACAATGCTATGCTCTGCAACACAATGATAATCACAAGTATGCCAATTGCTCACAATCATTTAAAAACCTTCTAATGATCTTCTAGTTTGCAAATGATAACCTAAACATGCTTATATATGCAACTACTAAGATTCCTGCCAAGAATTTCATATTTGAACTTATGATGTCAGCCTGGAAACCAAATAACGGTCACAAACCTAACATTTGAATTTAGGGCAGACCCAAAATAGGGTTGGACTAGGGTGCTAGCACCCTTGTCCACCCCCTGTCTTTGTTCAAGAATCATCAACATAGCACCCCCTAGGTCCTATTTGTCACAAGACCCAAGGGTTTTCTCATCAGGAGTCTGAATTATCATGCAAGATGCTCTAAATTGAATATAAAGACATGGGAGCTAAACCTTAAAGGAAAAAGACCCCAAGGGTGCATTTTTTCGACATAACATTTAGCCCCAACTTTAATGTATGTATAAATGCAAGGCCAATACATGCATTAAAGTAACGTCAACAAACACAACAAACATGCCAAGCATGGAAAAGACATGCCAAATACATTGAAGACAATAACAAACACGCAAAACATAGAAAAAACAGTTACAATCATGCAAAAACATGGAGAATACAACACTGAAGACATGCAAAACACAAAGATTACAATGAATGCAATGGTTATTTTCTTTTTGATTTTCCCATATGAAATACAAAATGCAAGTACAAGGAAAGTAAACAAACAAATCCCAAAAAGTGTAAAGGAGTTGTTCACCACCAATCTTGCACTTTTTGAGAATAGACACGCCAAACAAAATCCCAAGGTGTAGAGGAGCTCATCATCACCGATCTTGCACCTTGAGAACAAACATGCCAAACAAATCTCAAAGTGTAGAGGAGCTCATCGCCACCGGTATTATACTTTGAGAACAAACATGCCATACACACACATGGAAGACACAGAGGAAACATGATAGACAAGTGATGGATTGAAACTATTGCTAGGTTCATCACCATCTCAGGCACATTACAGGCACACACTGATGATTGGGCTTCGCCACAACAACTACCAAAAACATGCTTAAGGGTTGAGTTAGTTACAGAACAGCTCCCTGCCTTGCGATGAGGACTTTTTGAAAATGACAGGATAATGCAATCTCTCCGAGAAATACACCATCCCCGTCTCACAATGAGGGCTTAAGATAAAAGGATATGCTCGATATCCCGCCTCCGCAGAGGAATTACATGGTTGTGATTGATTTTTAGATTGTTCAAACACGCTTTAATATCATCTAAACTAGATAGCCTACCTTATATATGCCCCCACCTTAAGGTGGGTGATATCGCGTACCAATATCAATCATGTTAAGGTAGGAAGAAAACACAAAAGGGAACACAAGCTCTCGCAAGGACCATGCCCCCCAGAGGTGACATGTACTTTACAATTACTGAATGTTCCCACAAACACATCCCTGCAAGAAAGGTGTTAGTGTCCAAATAATCATGATAAACAACAATGCATATGATCAACTACATGAAAGAGCCAAGCAAGGCGATATCCATGATAAAAAAGGTGCACAAAGCAGTCGTATTGTTAAAGTGTTGTTAGCAAGATAAGATAACATTGACATGAACATCAAGATAGAGAAATCACACAGAGTGATTCCAAGTTAGCCAAGCGTCAGATAATATGTTACAACCCCATCGTCATATATGGACTAGGTCCATTTTTTTATTACTCGCGAAAGGGACACTAGGTCCGCATCAGTATAATATATTTTTCATCATCTGCTAGCTAGATGGAAACACTAGATGAAGTTAAACAATAAATCAAAGAGGAGAACAAGTGCCTTAGGGACAGTCATGTAGGAGGGTGCCCCCAAATCACCAATTGCAATGCTATGTCCATAAGACACAACACAACAATAAAATCAGAGGAGAGGCAATATAGAAGAATAATGATACAGATAGAAAAAGGTCACAATAGAGGCAATCTCCTAGTGTCCTTGACCTTACAAGAGAATCAAGGGTCACCCTAGGAGGCCTAACAACACAACACATTGCGGGGGAAGCACAACATGAGAAATAAAGGGTCAGTGATACTTACCTGTAGAGACAACTGGGCTAGCGGTTGTCACTGATCTTGATCTTTATCTTAATGGTTAAGGCTTGATCACTTCGTCTCTCTTCCATATGTTCGTGAGTTTGCAAGGGTAACCTTGTAGGAAAGGTACCCCTTAATTATGGTTGAGAGGGGATGTTGCCATTTTCTTTGTCAGTTCGTATATAGGGTGTTGGAATACCTTGGGTTTGAGGGATAGTTTGTTCTTCAATATTGTATAAGATTTCATTGTTTTCCAAGGTATGTAAAGGTTCAAGTAAAGATGCATGATTTGTTTCTTTGTTTAAGATGTAATTGAGAAGTTCTTGAACATCATGTGGTAAATTTTTACTAGGTTGAAGCAAACGGTCACAAAGAGAATCTGCATCATCCAAAACATCATCTTGGTTAGGGAGAGTGGGAAGGGATGGAAGAGTAGTATGGACAAATGTATCAATGATATCTACTTATTGTGCCAAGATATCCTCACTAAGTTGGGTTATGTTGGGACAAGTCTCTTTGTTTGATGAATCACCCATTGCTATATCATTCTCATAGGTCTGAGAAAGGATATGCATTATGTTTTCATGAAACAAAGGGAGAGAGGGAACAATGTTTCCACCACTACTTTCCCCTTGATTGTTTTCAGCCATAAAATTAGTAATATTCTCCACGATCGAAGGAAAAACATCCACAGTAGCAAGAAAGTTGTCAAAATAAGCTATTGTTCGAAGGATATCATAAGTAGTGCTTTTGTTCATGTCAATGCCATATATGTATGCTATTTGATGCAAGAATTGAGGATATTTATTAGTGAATTTGCAAAAATTATCATAATTCATAATGTACTCAAATAAATCTTCCAAAGATGATCCCTTAGGAGAATCCATGAGTGCAAAAATGGCCTTAAATGCTTGATTTTTCAACATTTCTCAATGCAAACAAATGAAAGAAGAGGTGTTGTGAATATTTTCAAGAGGGAAAGAAAATTACATGCCTAATAACAGTCCACTAATGCAAGAATACATTTCACAACACGCTTTTGAAGCAAATCTGGAAAGTCAATAAGCCAAAACCTAGTGAAAATAGGCCAAAATATGCAATTTTTCACCAAATCTCAATGCAAAAGAGTAGGACAACGGGTGTTGTAAGGAAAATTATGATGGAAATAAATTTATAACAGTAATAACAGCCACCTAATGCCAAAAAATCTATTACAACACATATACAGTGCCACTCTAGATTAAACCCTAGTGCAAAGATATCAAAAATATGTAAATTTTCTCAAAATTTCAATGCAAAAGCCCAAAAGAAAGGGTGTTGTAAGGGAATTGAGAAGGGGTAGAAAATAATAATGCTAATAGTAGCCAATTAGTGCAATAAAATACCTCACAACACGCTTGGAGTGCAAATCTAACAAGATGATAAGGCCAAATCTAGTGAAATAATGCAAGTTTTCAAACCCTAGACATGAAATTTCACAAGGAGGCCACTACGATGCAAAAATACAATTAGATATCAGAACTACTGAGTGTTTTGACAAGATAGTAAAATCTGAAACAAGATTTTGACTACAACTCTAGCTTATGCAAAACTAGGTTTTCATGAAAAATGCAAAATTCCAAGCAATTTCTAACAAATCAAGCATGCAAATGCAATGCAAAATGAATTGTAAATGATGAAGTTCTATATTTTGGATCAAATCTAATGCAAATAACATAAATTAGTTTAAATTATATGCCAATTAATTCAAATTTTATAAAAATGCAAGTTTAATATGCCAATTTTTGCAAATTTTCTAAATTTTCTCAAATTTTTTTGTAATTTTTCAAATGCAATTTTGAAAATAATGAATTGAATGATAATGAATTTTAAATCTGATGTGAAAATCAGAGAATTAATTAAATACAATTGAATGAATACAAACTATGTCAAAAATCAAACTCTAGAATGCAATTTTTTTGTAAATTTTTGAATGTAATAGAATGAATGAATGCAAATCTATCAAAGAACACTCAGCAAGGTGCCAAAAAGTTCAACACATGGGTTCACCAAAATGTTTTATGGTGAAAAGAGGAGATGGTGTTTGGTATGGGGGTTTTAGTTTGAATCCTCCTTTCCACAAAATATTCCAAGGGCTTTTCAATCGAGTGCTTCTCCTATCAAGAGCAGAGTCATCTATTAGATTGGGTTGCCACTTGATTTTCTGTTGGGAAATTCATAAGTTATCACACAATGTTACTAATTAATATTTTAATGCTCTTGAAACCCTAATTTAAGAAAAATAGTAAGTAAATCTACAAATTATGACAAATGCTACCAGAACTATACAAAAGGAAGAGAACCCTAACTCACTATTTTTCATAGTCCAAAAAATAGAAATGTCGGGGACAATGGTGATGGTGCCCTAGTCCAAGGTACAATTTTTTTGTGGATACCCGATCTCTTTCCGACACTGATCTCTGTTATATCTTCAGTTTCTGGTGATCTGGCAGTGGAGGACAATGTTGATGGTGCCCTAGTCCACTGAGGAAGATTCTTTTGGATGTCAGAAGCTTTGCAAACCCTGATGATCATTGTCTAGTTTGTTTCTATAGCTTCAGATATGGATGACAATGGTGATGGTGCCCTTGTCCTGAAATCCTGCACAATGTCCTCTTCTTTTCAGATCCCAAATCTTCAATGTCTTCCTATCTTCCATGCAACTCCACTTTCTCCAGATCCAATACCTATAACCTACAATCATAAGGAGTGTGAGAAGGGGTTGTGGTGTTTAGAGGCTTGCCTTGGTCAAGCCCCGAAGAGACATTCAAGTTTTTCAAACACCATTGTCAGAGAGAGTGCATATCCTTGTGGGATAGAGGCAAAAATCCAAATGATAATGATGATAAAACACAATAGATGTCACCTTGATGATGAAGCTCTCACGGAAGGAAGATGCTCTTCAATGCCATGAGGAGAAGATGTAATCCAACGTACAAAAACAAACATAATAACAATGCTATGCTCTACAACACAATGATAATCACAAGTATGCCAATAGCTCACAATCATAAAAAACCTTCTAATGATCTTCTAGTTTGCAAATGATAACCTAAACATTCTAATATATGCAACTACTAAGATTCCTACCAAGAATTTCGTATTTGAAACTTAATGTCGACTTGGAAACCAAATAACACTCACAAACTTGATATTTGAATTTAGGGCAGACCCAAAATAGGACTGGACTAGGACAATAGCGCCCTTGTCCATCCCTTATCTTTGTTTAAGGATCATCAACATAGCACCCCCTAGGTCCTATTTGTCACAAGATCCAAGGGTTTTCTCATCGGAAGTTTGAATTATCATATAAGATGCTTTAAATGCAATCTAAAAACCCAGGAGCTAAAACTTAAAGGAAAAAGCCCCTAAGGGTGCATTTTTCTAACATAACAATTACTTTGTCCTAATATCCCAATTATTAGGTCCTGATTCACTGGTTTATCCTAATCATTCCCTCATTCATCATAGTTATTCCTATTTTTTCCCGTCCTAACTCATTTTCCTAAGTCCTAGTCCCCTTTCCACATATGATTTAATTAATTCATTAATTAAATCTCCTACCTAACCACCTAAAAAGTAAATAAAAGAATTAAAAATCTCTTTTATTCTCCACCACATATCTCATAGCTATCTCCCACAAATTCAAAAATCAATTAAAAAATCTCAATTATTCTCCACCCTCCATCCTTCAACTACCCAACAAACTTAATCTGGACCATTGATCTCTACCGTCCATCATCCAACTTGCAAGCCCATAAATGGACCCTTCAAGAGCCATTTCTCAACCATCAATCATCCTCAGATAATGTCATGTTGTTGGTTTGTGAGCATCCACATTCATCTATTCAAGCATAACTACCATTTGGTAAACAAGAATTAATTTGGTAATATTTGTGTTTTATGCATTTTTGTTCGATTCCTTTGCTCAAACAAAGGTTGCATTAAGTGTATATTTGAGGATTTGAAATTTCATTTGAATCCTTTGTTTCTTGCCTAAATTTTATGTACACTGGAAGCTTTAGAACAAGGTACCAACATCTATTAAAACACAATTGAAAGTTTATTTTTGGCAAAATTTATAGTTGCATGTGCCCTGATAGACATGTATGCAAAACGTGGAAGCATACACAATGCATGCGAGTCCTTTAACAAGTTATCTCAAATAAATGTAATCTCATGGAACACTAATTCTACAACCTATGCCAATATCCTTCCCCCCTGTGCCAAAATGAGAGCTTTAGAACAAGGGATGGACCTCCATAAAAGTTTGATGCTTTTGAAGTGTATTTCTCATGAAATGGAAAAAACCCATGATTGGTCTAAAACACTTTACTTAATACCAATTTTTGTAAAGGTTAGCCATCCATGGAGATATGTAGTGAGATATTTATATACAAACTTGATATACTCCATAGCCAATTTTGAACATGAGCATTTACTCAAGCAATGCAAATCAAACAATAAAACACCTCCCTCTGTATTTCTTTTGTATCCAATTAAATTAATTCTTCATGATTCATATTTTGAGTGATTACATTATAGTAGATTAAACCATCCATATGGCATTGAGCACTCTACTTAAACATCATCCACTTTAATGGTCAAATAGTCAATAGCAATTTTACACCTCATCCACAACAAAAAGTGGTAAATGTTTGTCCTATTTTTATTGGTCAAAATTGACCTTTTTGATTGCTGAAGTGGACGATGTTTAAGAATAGCTGGCATTGGGTGCCCATTTCAAAAAATAGCATTGCTTGCTCTTTCCAATAAAATGTTATTGAAAATTTATATAGAAATGTAAGTATTGATAGATTAACAAAATTTACTATACATCAAGAAACATTAAATATATTTGAAGAGTAGTATATTGAAAAACTCTTAAAAATGTGTACTTACACCTTTAAGTGTTTTTACTAATTCATATATATTAATATTAATTTGATAAAAACACCCATAAATGGATGAAAGTCTCCACAACTCTCTTCTCTTCCCCTATTACAAGCAATCCTTTCTCCACTTCTCCTTGTACCTCTTCAACTGGCCACCGTTTCTCTATCTCCACCAATGATTGTGTGCAACGTGGAAGGTTATTGTGGAACGTGGAATGTTGTGTGATGAGAGCTGTCCATACCCATTTACCCTCCTCCAATAGCATCACATGGGTCAAGTTAGATGGTGTGTTCAAGCCCAATGAAGTTTTCGGAGATTCACAATTCACAACAAAACATAGAAGAATGCAGCAGGCAGTGGAGGGCCATTTGAGGGATGGGCGAGAGTTGATTTTCTGGTTAGCGAAGGAGTCAATGACAGAGAGATTTAGAAAGGCAAAGGAGTTAAGAAGTTGGTAACTGAACGTAGAGGAGGTAGGGAATGAGGCGACTCTATAGGAGTCGTGCCTCCTTCATTATGACTAGCAATTCAAATGCGTCGTGGTGGTTTTATATTAAGGAGGTTTAGAACTTGTACAACACACGAGAGGAAACATGAGATACAAAATAGAAGATAGTAGCTGTGACAGTAAGGGGATACACAGTCTAGTGGCGTCGACTTTATGATTATTCACACATCTCAGCCAGCTTAAGATAGTATACTACCAGGTATTTCTCAGTTGCATGTATTATTTAACCATGAGGAAATCGATTAGTAATCTAAAACTGTACATGGATATATTATAGAATGATTATATGAGTTCATCGATAAGAATTTACCTTTTGAATTTATGATGTGATAGTCTATAACTATTATATATCAACTTTGAAGTACAGTTAACATTTTAAGTAAGCTATTTTGGAGTTATTTTCTTGTAGTTGTTAAAGACAATGAATGCCACTGATATGGTTGATACTTGGTCATGCCAATAAGGTTACTGTTATAATAGACTGAGTCGACCTTTTACTTAGTGTTTTTAAACTATTGATCATACCCGATCAAGGAATGAAAGATAAATGAATATCTTAGCAGGAGAAAGTCATAAGTTGTTATTAGCTTAAATATATAGTCTTCTTATTGAATTTGAAGCAAGTCAATACAGAGTTTGAGAGTAACCATATGATAGACTCCTGAATGGATGAACCATGTTTCCTTACTTTCAATTTGAGTTGTATAGTAATGAGGTTATAAGGATTTAACATTATGTTATGTATAGGTTATATATATTGATACATAGCGGATAATGTTATTAATCCAAGAGCACTAGATTCATATGAATTATTAGTAAACTATTGTATCATATCAATGGAAGAAACTTAGAGAAATTAGGGAAGATGGAATAAGGTTATTAAGAGTATTCCATTTAAGACCAATTATCTTTTTATTCACGAAAGATCTAATTTAATGGAGTAGGGTAAGTATTCCTAAGAATGACCTTGTAGGGGTGTTTATACTAGGATATGTTTGTTTATAAACATTATCAAAGTTATTTTATGTTCCTTTGTATAGGAGACATTATTTATTTGAGAACTATAGTATTCTTAACTTGGTTAAGTTAATAAAGGGTTATTTGTGAATCCAGAACTCCTAGATATAAGATATAGTTATATTGTTATATCATATTAACAAGGAATATTGGGGTAACCCTAGAGTCAACTACCAACCAATTGAATGGTTATGTCATATAGACTTACTCAAGTCAAAATGTATTATTATTGTGACTCCTAGATTAAACTATTGCATGAAAAGGGTTGGTAAGAGATTTAAACTGCGTGCATAAGACAGTATCCAAGTCAAGTAGGGGTGGGTGAACACAACGACTATGTTCTTTATGAACAATATTGATATTAAAAACTTTGGCCAAAGTAACGCATTTGTTTTCTGCATGCATTGTCGATTCATTATATTCGGATTGCTCATCCTATTAGAAATCATACTTAGCTAGAGGGTATCTACAGTTGTATGGTTGATAGAGTTGAGTAGAATACAACACTATGTACTTGAAAAGGCAAATTACCACTGGTCACCTAAGGTCTATATTCCTCATGAAGGGTAGGGCCACTTCCTATGTGGAAGATGTGTGGGAGATCGTCGATCTGTGGTTGGCGATAAATCACTAGAAAGATGCTCTCTCTAAGCAGGAAACATGCCAGGACTTGTGATAAAGATGTCAGATATTCAGATGTAGTATTTATTCCAAATTTGAATATGTAATGGTTTTACATTTGTAAACATTGTAAATGAAAAGACAAAATGGGTATATTGTATTTTGAAAAAAAAGAAAAATCTTGTAAATGTAGTACTTGATTATTTGTTGAATAAAAGAAAAATTTTCTTTATCTCATTTTTTACCTTGTTGAGTTACTTTATGGTAAATTATTGGTTTTTACTATGTTATTAGAACATGGATGTTACATATGGTATCAGACCTACCAGGTTCAAAACTAGAACTTATGAGACCTCTATGCTTGCCTATAGTCAACATTATGCGGTTAGCTAATGTTTGAAAATTTTGGTGCCAGGATGGTACATTTTAAGAAGACAACAAGAAAGTCTGTTAATTCAAGTCAACGTTTCCTTAAAGAAAAATTGAGAATGTGAGGCAATTATTAAAACCTTTGAGAGAACCAATGATGAGAGTGACATTTGGTTAAGTGATACTGAAACTTTGGTGACTGCCTTAACTCGAATTAAGCGAGTGAGAAGGGAAGGCAAAGAAAGAGCTAAGATCACTGCCAAAATCATAGTGTATGTCAGATGAGGAAATAACTATGGTTAAGCGAGATCCCTGCATACCCTCAACTTTTGAGATCATAGAAGTTAGGTCTGATAGTGAGTCAGATGGTTATATATCTCAGGATTATGTATCTGAAAATGAGTCTGAGGGATATACTCCTCTTGAGCATGACTTTTGAAGGTGTGAGAAATCGATAAACATGGTGTGGACAAGAACTAACTAAGGACAAAGTGAAGAGGGAAACCACCCACCAAATAATAAGCTGGACCAAATCACAACCATGCTGGACGAAACCAAGAAAAGATTGGGTGATTTGGAAAAGGTGGATGATAAAGGGAATATTGAAGAAGGAGGTGAAAACTCTCATGGTGAAAGTGGAGAAAATCATGAAGATCAAAGTAAGAGTACTGAAATTCATAAAGAGGCAAGGGATAGATTAACCATGGAGCTCTCAAAGGATATGAAGAAGGTTGTTCCACCAAAATTTGATGGGACAGAAACTGGAAATGCTGCAGAAGCTTGGTTAATAGAAATGGAAAAGTACTTCGAGATAAGGAATTACTCAGAGGTGACTAAGGCAGTATAGGGAGCATTCCAACTAGTGGGAGAAGCATCCACTTGGTGGATGAATAAAAAGATGGAAATGAATTTGAGCTCTCTAAGGGTAACTTGGGATGAGTTTGTGGAACTCTTTCACAAGAGATGGTTACCACAACTCTATTTCGATCAGAAGCTGACTGATTTCTAGAACCTTCGACAAGGAGAAATGACAGTCGTTGAATATGGAGAAAAATTCACTCTACTCCTGAAGTATGTTCCACAGTATCAAAAGGATGAGAGATTCAGGATCAGAAAATTCATCATGGACTTAAATGCTTAAATTGGTGGTGAAGTGGATGTACATGGTCCTACAACAATGGATCAAGTGTATGAAAAGGTGATCAAGCAAGAGCAAAAGCTAAAATCCATCTCAGCTTATCGTGATAGAAGCTGCAAGAGGTTTAATGGAACTCCTAATAATCAACCCTACAAGAAAATATATGAAAAAAGCTATGATAACAAGAGAAAAGATAAAGGACCTCAGAAGAGAAAAGGCGGATCTAGTAATGAGAAGAAGAATGGCAACTATAAAAGAAATGAGGATAACAATATGAAGACTTCAGATAAGAAACAACCCATTGGAGGATGCTTTACTTGTGGGGGTGACCAATATGCAAATCATTGCACTAACAAGAATCAAAATGGACAACAAAAAGGTATTGCACTACTTGCTCAACAAGAAGCATTCCAGTAAAGGATTCATGCATCTCTCGACAATTGTCAAGTGGAGTATCAAATCACACCCATTGAGATGATAGGTACTTTGTTTGGAGTCCCTATAGCTATTTTGATTGATATAGGAGCCACAGAAAATTTTGTTTCTCCTAGAATTTTGAATAAATTTTCTAGAAAAGCTAGTTACATGTCCAAACCCTAGTCAGTAGAATATGCTAACCAATCTAAGGCTGAGATAGAGCAATGTTTGTTTGAAGCCAAAGTTGACCTTCCTAGTTTCTCAACTGAAGTGAATTTGTATGTAGCCCCCTTAGGTTCCTATGATGTGATCCTAGGAATGAATTGGTTATGGAAACATAGAGCTAAGGTTGACTATTTTTCAAAAATAGTTGAATGCTTAGATGATTTGGGGGATCTGACCCTATTCCAAGGGATTCAAAGAGAAGTTAAAATTAGAACTATCTCTGCCAAGCAATTAAAAAGGGCCAGAAGGAAAGGTTGTCAGTTGTTTGCAGATAAAATGGAACAAGTGGAGGAAGGAGTAGAAAACCCTAGCTTATCTTTTGGTGAAAAGTATCCTTTTCTTCGGGAATTTTAGGATGTGTTTCCAAAAGAACTTCCAGGATTGCCTCCCAAAAGGGTTTTTTATTTTGCTATTGACATTAAACCAGGATCTGAGCCAATATCAAAAGCACCCTACTATATGAAAACAACAAAATTAATGTAATTGAAAGCACAATTACAAGAATTGTTGGCAAAAAGTTCAATCAAACCTAGTGTTTCACCTTGGGGTGCTCTGGTTATTTTTGTTAAGAAGAAGGATGGAAACCTTCATTTGTGTATAGATTATTGTATGCTTAACAAAGCAACAGTAAAGAACAAATATCCTTTGCCACGTATTGATGATCTTTTTTATCAGATGCGTGAAGCTGTTGTGTTTTCAAAGATTGATTTGTGATTAGGATATCATCACAGTGTTGCCATTTAGAAATTATGAGTTCACAGTGTTGCCATTTGGTTTGACAAATGCACCTACTGCATTCATGAATCTCATGAATAGTATATTAAGAGATTGTTTGGATAAGTTTGTTTTAGTCTTTCTGGATGATATACTCATTTATTTTAAGAATTAGAAAGAACATCAATGGCACTTACAAATAGTTTTGTAGAGGTTAAGAGAACATAAGTTATATTGGAAACTATCTAAGTGCACATTCTTTCAGAAGGAGATTCAATACCTAGGTCATGTTATATCAGCTAATGGAATATCTGTTGATCCTACAAAAAACATAGCTATTCTGGATTGGCCTGTACTAACAAATGTACATGAGGTGTGTAGTTTCATGGGCCTGGCAGGCTATTATAGAAAGTTTGTTCTAAATTTTTCTAGCATTGCTAGTCCAATCACTTCCCTACACAGGAAAGGAAAGAGATTTGAATAGACAGACAAATGTCAGGAAGCATTTTATCTCTTAAAGGAAACGTTAACTTCAGCTCCAATCTTGAAAGTTCCTGACCCTGAAGGACAATTTGAGGTAATTATAGATGCCTCGAGAGAAGGATTAGGGGGAGTTCTTATGCAAGAAGGAAGAGTCGTAGCATATGAGTCAAGGAAATTGAAATCTTATGAGAAAACTTATGCACTGCATGATCTGGAATTGGCAGCAGTAACTCATGCCTTACAAATGTGGAGACATTATTTGTTGGGAAAGATTTTTGTACTTAAATTAGACCATCAAAGTCTTAAGTATATTTTCTCACAACCGCATTTGAATGCTCAACAAAGGAAATGGTTATAATTGATATCTGACTATGACTTTGAGATAAACTACATCAAAGGAAAAGATAATAGAGTAGCTGATGCCTTGAGCAGTAGAAGGCATATAGCTTCTATTATTTCCATTCATGGAAATTTTAAGGATTTGGTATTATAAAATTTGTCACGTGATGAGTTTTATGAGTAGGTTAAGTAGGCTCTAAAAGATAATCCTAAAGATCCAAGGTATGATGGTTTTCTGTTTGAGTCAGATGGACTATTGAGGTATAAAGATAGAATTTATGTACCTAATTCAGCTGGATTAAGGGATTTAGTATGGAAATAAGTTCATACAACGCTGTATTCAGGACATCCAGGAGTGACCAAGCTTCTAGCAGATGTTAAACCTCTTTATTTCTGGAAAGGAATGAAGAATGATGCTGAAAGATTTGTAGCAAGTTGTTTAGAATGCCAAAGGGTAAAAGCATAGCATCATCATCCTGCAAGATTGTTGTATCCACATGATGTGCTAGAGTGGAAATGACAAGTTATTAGCATGGACTTTGTTCAAGGACTTCCTATGTCAAGGAATAGACATGATGCCATTTAAGTGGTGGTTGATAAACTCACAAAAGTTGCACATTTCATATGAGGAAATTTGACTGATGGAGCACTTGTGTTAGCTCATAAATTTGTGCAAGAAGTGTTTAGGTTGCATGGCTTCCTTGAAAAGATTATCTTGGATAGAGATACGCATGTGACATCAAGGTTTTGGAAAACTTTGTTTTCTGCGCTAGGGACTAAACTTAATGTGAGTATAGCTTACCATCCTAAAATAGATGGGCAAATTGAGAGAGTTAACCAAGTCTTAGAAGATTTGTTGCGTATGTATTACATGGATAAGAAATATAAGTGGGAAGAATACTTACCACTTGTGGAATTTGCTTACAACAATTCCTATCATTCTGCTATTAAGATGGCACCATTTGAAGCATTGTATGAAAGAAGATGTCAAACTCCTATAAGCTGGGATAAGCTAGAGGATAGGATTAGCATCAGACTAGAAATGCTAGCTGAAATGAAAGAGAGAGTTAAGATAATCAAAAAAAGATTGGCAAAAGCCAATGATGGGCAAAAGAGCTATGTAGATGCAAAACATGTTCCAAGGCAATTTTCTGTTGGAGAAAAAGTTCTTTTGAGAATTAAACCTCAGAAGAGTTCTATTAAGTTTGGGAAGTCTTCTAAGTTGACCCCTCGATATGTGGGACCCTTTGAAGTGCTTGAAGTAGTCAATCCAGTTGCCTACAGATTTTCTCTACCACCAGCCTTATCTAAAATGCACAATAGTTTTCATGTGTCTTATTTGAAGAAATTTATTGCAGGTAATAATCATATTTTGACTTGGAATTCTTTACAGATGCAAGACCCAGGGGTGGTCACAATTGAGCCACTCAAGGTGTTAGAAATGCGCAAGCTCCACTTGCATAACAGAGAGGTCTTGCAATGCAAGGTCCAATGGGACCAGTATGCTGAGGAAAATGCTACATGGGAGGATTACCATGAATTTCATCAAAAAGTTCCTCATTTATTTAATAATATTACTAGTTGAAAACAATGAACTTGCTTTTTAGTTACTTCTTGATACCTTATATCATCGAGGATGATGAATCTTTAGGGGAAGGATATGTTACATCCCCAATTTTTGTCTTGTTATACTTTTACTTTTTACTTGGACATAAGTAAATTGGTTGTGATGTTTAGAATAGTGACAAGGAAAAACATGGATTTTATTGAATGTCATTTATTGAAATCATAGAAATGATTTTGTTATTATCGATTTAATATTTGTATTATGAGATTTGATTTATTAGTTGAATTAATTGAATAATGATGCACTGATCACATATTGTTTGATGACAAGTGAAACATGATTTCAGGTTATCAGATGATTCTCAGAGAAAAGAGAGAGAGAGAGAGAGAGTATCTTTCCAGGAGAGAGATATAGACCTTGAGTTACGAGTGATTTATTTGCCAAACCGAGTTATAAGTGTATAATGATAATGTGAACCAATGTGTTGTAAGAGGTAAGATTTGTCTTGCTAGTTTACTTCTGAATCCAATCGATAAGTAGTTGATATTGTTTTCAAAACTTGCTAAGTGGTCTTAATCGTTAATAACGTTAACGATGTCGTTTGAGTTTGATTTATTATTATTTATGTTTAATGTAAATATTACAAAGTTATTGTCATAAAATGATTGTCTTATTATTATTATTAAGATATTTGACGTATTATAAACGATACTTACATAAGACAATATAGTCAAGTTCAGAATATGTGAATTATGTCGACAGATTATGATGGGGAGACGAGCTCAACCCAATAAGAATATTTGTAACCCATGATTTAATAATATCTTTTTATTGAATAAACTATATCTATCTAATGTAATAGGCGATGTGAGAATTATAATTGATGTAATCAATATAAATAGATGCCTTAGCATCAAATGAGGATAATACCTCATATTGAGTCAATGGTAAAATGTTTGAGTAAGTCGAAGGCTTATTTGTAGGAATGTCTTCAATAGTGTTAGTGGTTGATCTAACCACTCATTGTGTAGCATTTAAGATTAGTTATGTTTCATTGATGTGTCAGCCACGTCTTAGAAGGAGGACTATGGTTTTAACCGCCACAAACGATGAGTCTTGGAGCAATAATCTCCCATCGACATGTGGGATTTATGCTTAAATATTGGTCTTCAGTTTTGATTTAACCATGATAGACTGTTAAGCTTTTATTAAGTTGGTAACCAAACATAGAGAAGGCAGGGAATGAGGTGACTCTATAGGAGTCGTGCCTCCCTCATTATGACTAATGATTTGAATGAGTCGGTGGTTTTATATTAAGGAGGTTTAGAACTATTACAACACATGGGAGGAAACAGAAGGAGATATAGAATAGAAGATAGTAGCTATGATAGTAGGGGGATAAACAATCTAGTGGCATCGACTTTGTGATTATTCGCACATCTCAGCCAGCTTAAGATAGTATACTACTAGGTATTTCTCAGTTGCATGCATTATTTAACCACAAGGAAATTGAATAGTAATCTAAAACTGTACATGGATATATTATAGTTCAATGATTATATGAGTTCGCCGGTAAGAATTTACCTTCTGAATTTATGATGTGATAGTCGATAACTATTATATATCAACTTTGAAGTACAATTAACATTTTAAGTAAGCTATTTTGGAGTTATTTTCTTGTAGTCATTAAAGACAACGAATACTACTTATATGGTTGATATTTGGTCATGCCAGTAAGGTTACTATTACAATAGACTAAGTTGACCTTTTACTTAGTGTTTTTAAACTGTTGATCATACCCGATCAAGGAATGAAAGATAAATGAATATCTTAGTAGGAGAAAGTCATAAGTTGTTATTAGCTTAAATATATAGTCTTCTTATTGAATCTGAAGCAAGTCAATATAGAGTTTGAGAGTAACCATATGATAGACTCTTGAATGGATGAACCATGTTTCCTTACTTTCAATTTGAACTGTATAGTAATGAGGTTATAAGGATTTAACATTATGTTATGTATAGGTTTTATATATTGATACATAGCGGATAGTGTTATTAAACCAAGAGCACTAGATTCATATGAATTATTAGTAAACTATTGTATCATATCAATGGAAGAAACTTAGAGAAATTAGGGAAGATGGAATAAGGTTATTAAGAGTATTCCATTTAAGACCAATTATATTTTTATGCACGAAAGATCTAATTCAATGGAGTAGGGTAAGTATTCCTGAGAATGACCTTGTAGGGATATTTATACTGGGATATGTTTGTTTATAAACATTATGAAAGTTATTTTATGTTCCTTTGTATAGGAGACATTATTTATTTGAGAATTATAGTATTCTTAACTTGGTTAAGTTAATCAAGAGTTATTTGTGAATCTAGAACTCCTAGATATAAGATATGGTTGTATTGTTATATCATATTAACAAGGAATATTGGGGTAACCCTAGAGTCGACTACCAACCAATTGAATTGTTATGTCATATAGACTTACTCAAGTCAAAAGGTATTACTATTGTAACTCTTAGATTAAACTATTGCATGAAAAGGGTTGGTAAGAGATTTAAACTACGTGAATAAGACAGTATCCAAGTCGAGTAGGGGTGGGTGAACACAACGACTATGTTCTTTATGAACAATATTGATATTAAAAACTTTGGCCAAAGTAATGCATTTGTTTTCTGCATTCATTATCGGTTCATTGTATTCGGATTGCTCATCCTATCAGAAATCATACTTAGCTAGAGGGTATCTAGGGTTGTATGGTTGATAGAGTTGAGTAGAATACAACACTATGTACTTGGAAATGCAAATTACCACTGATCACCTAAGGTCTATATTCCTCGTGAAGGGTAGGGCCACTTCCTATGTGGAAGATGTGTGGGAGACCACCGGTTTGTGGTTAGAGGTAAATCACTGGAAAGATGCTCTCTCTCCAAGCAAGAAACATTCCAGGACTTGTGATAAAGATGTCAGATATTCAAATGCAGTATTTATTCCAAATTTGTATATATAATGGTTTTACATTTGTAAACATTATAAATGAAAATACAATATGGGTATATTGTATTTTGAAAAAAAAAATCTTGTAAATGTAGTACTTGATTATTTGTTGAATAAAAGAAAACATTTCTTTATCTCATTTTTACGTTGTTGAGTTACTTTATGGTAAATTTTTGGTTTTTACTATGTTATTAGAACGTGGATGTTATAGATAGATAGAAAAAGAGAGACTAGCCTAAGAGGTTAAAGTGTTTTTTGTGTCTTTTGTTCTATTTTGTTTTTGGTTTTATTTGGTTTCCCTAGCCTATTTTTGGCTTTTGTTGTCAAGTTGCCTTATGGCGCTTTCTTGGGATAGCATTGCATACTACTTGAAATCTGCCTTTCTAGTTGTAGAGAAATTTGAAATAGAACCAAACCATTTCTTAGGCTATGCTAGGCTTATCTGAGTTATGCCTTATTTGTTAAGTATGCATGACTATTCTATTAATTGGAAACACTTAATCGTACAAAGTACCTTTTTTGGTCTGCTAGGGTGACTCATTATAGTGTGAGGTAATCATGTTTTTTGGGTTTCCTAATCGATCCTTTCATATGTCAATGGTAGTCTCAAACCCAAATTGTAAGCTTCATTGCTTACAAGTTGAGCAAAAAAAAATAGAAGAGATAAAATCAAAAGAAAAATGAGAGTTGAGTTAAAAAAAGGAAAAAGAGAGAGAAAATATCATAAACTCGTTTTTTTCTAGGTGACTCAAGTATCTCCATAAGGGCTATGGACACCTGGCTGGTAGTGGAACAATGCTTTGACGGGACTATATGTATCTTCGTTGGGGCTATGGATGCCTGACTGACAACAAAGCAATGCCCAACATGTGCTAGGGCTAATTGCTTTTTTTTGCTTGATTTCCTCTAAGTATGTAATGTTAATCTTGGTTGACTCAAAAAGGTGTAATTGAATCAGGTGCACACACAATCTATTTTTTAGCAAAACCTAGTGCTTGCTTGTTCCAAGTCTAGTTTAATTTGTATGTGCATAATGTGGCTTATGTTATGATTTTGTCTTGTTTATCTTTAACTAGAGATTTTGGAATCTAACCATTTTGCAATGCTTTCCCCTGAGAGTCACCATTTGTTACCACTCAAGTGCCACACACCCAATGTTTTGATGAAACATTAGGGCCCCTCTTTTGATCTTTGGGCTATACTTTTAGTGCCTTGCATTCTTTCTTGGCCCACATCATTTTTCATTTCTCGAGTTTCATGAATCAACTTGCATCATCTTAAGAGACTTCGAGATCCTCATGTTTTGTGAGAGTCGCTTCAAGTGTGTGAGCCTTCATGCTTGACATTCGGTCTCCACTTATACATATGTCTCTTCACTAGAATCTTGTTTGCATGTTACACTCAATTTTATCTTTTGCCTGCATTTCCCAAATGTGTGGCTGCATGTATGTGAATTGAGAATGTGATTTTTAAATCTCATAGGTTCAACATGAATTGAGAGTGTATCATGAATGAAAAATGAGTTTACAGTTTCATTCTTAGTAAAATGGATCAAATTGTCTCCTATGACATTCTAACGCTCCTCTTGTGTTTGTAGGTTCTTAGTGCCAATTTTAATTGTACATGAAGGATGGCGATCAGGGCTTAAATTTGACAGTTGTATAGTTGTATTTAGCCATTTTTGCTGTAAAATACAATCAAAATTTTAAAAAGATTGTATCATATGAAAGGAAAGATTTTGGACAAACTGTCAAAATTTACATAGGATTATACTGATATATATATTTGGTTTTATATAATTTATTTATACTAAGATATGTCATAGTATTTTAAAGGCAACATTGAATAGATAACTATCATAAAAAAATTGCTTGACAGGCAAGGTTGACTGTCAAATTTAAGCCCTGATGGCGATCAAGTGACATGCTTACTACCAAAAATCAAAGAAGAGTAGAAAAGAAACTCAATGAAGGCAAGTTCACTCACATCTTCAAATTCTACATCTATGGAGGAGGTCGCAACACTTGATCCACGGTCCACTTGAGTCCCACAACCAAGAGACAATTATGTAATGTTAAGATCAACCTCAACTTGCTCTACAAAAAAAAAAAAAAAATTGTAACGCCAACCTCAGCGTTGAAATCATGTCACATATTCCCAAAAATAAAATTTAAAAATAACATCCAAAATAAAAAAGACAAATTTTTTTTAAAAAGTTAAAAAAATTTGACATTTAATTTTTAAAAAAAACCTAGCCGCCTCATGAAAAGGAGTTATTTCATGTTTAAAAAGTAGGATGAGGTGGGGGCTGGGGGCGGGGGTTGGCGTATGATTTAAGAAAGCCGCTTTACTTTAAAGAAAAGGGGACGTGGGAATTAATAAATCCCTCCCTTCCCCTTTATAGTATAATAACTAAAAGCATAAAATCAATTATGGAAGGGGTGGGCGTAAGAAATTAAGAAGAGCCCCCCCACCAACTCTTTTATATTAAAAAAAATGATGATGATAAAACATACAAGAGGGTCGGTGTAGGAATTGAAGGGGAATAAGAGAATATGGAAGAGGGTGTCCAGAACGGACAAAAGGGCTATGGATTAAGTAAACCCAAAAATCAAATAAATGTTGTCTAATCAAGAATTTCAAGTGACCGAGTATTAATAAATTGTCTATCCAACCATTAATTAATTGAAATACGGTCAAATGTGTATAGGGGTTGGATAGACGTTGCCTGCAAGTTAAGCAAAAAGCAAAAACCAATAAAATATACTTAGAGTTAGATAATTTTGGGATTGAATAAGTTTGAGTTTTAATTAAGAAATTTCTTATAGTAAGTCTTATTATTAGATTTTTTTATTATTATTTAATATTTGTTAATATAATTTGTTTCATGTTGTTGCAATGTTTTATACGCATGCCGCATAATTGTTTTACCTCTTCATTATTGAGCCCTAATGATTTTGAATAGAACGTGTATTATTATTATTTTTTCTATTAGTTAATGCCTATAACAATGTTTGTTTAATATTTTATTATCCAATTACAACATATACGTGAAATAAAATTGTAAATAGAAGAATTTGATTTAGTGAACAACATATATATAAAATTAAATTTTAAATACAAGAATTTAAGATTTAAATTTCTAAATTTTAAAAACAACATATATATATATATATATATATATATATATATATATATATATATATATATATAATAGTTTAATTAAATTTATTATAAAATTATTGTAAACATGTTACTAATGAATAATTGTAGATGGTATTTATTGATAAGGTTGGACAACAAAATCAAATGTATTCAAAATATATATTAGGTATGAGTTGTAGTGGCATAATATGGTGCCTAGGTGGATCATGCCCATCATGTTTTAGGGCTTCCTCATACTTTTGTAGGAAATGTTTATTATTGCAAGTATAAAATAAATTATAATAATATTTATTATTATATAATATTGAATATCATTGTTATTTAAATATAAATTTATATAATATATTAAATATATATTATTATATATAATATAAAAATAATACATATATTTGTGTTATTTATTAATTAATATATATTTAATATTATATAATTAATGTTTATATATTTGTGTTTTTTTACTTAGAGTTAATTTTGAAAAAGTTAAAATTGTGAGTACATAGAAATTATAACTTTATTAGTTTTTATGTAAATAATTATTTTGAGTTATTAAGTATAACTAAAATATAATAGACAACATTGTTTAATTAACTATTAAAAAATACAAGTAGATTTGTTTAATCAAATAGTTTGTCTAAATCTTTAAATAATAGTATTACATCTATAATTATTTCAAAAAAATGATAGCAAGCCAAAAACAACTATATGTTTATTATAAATATATTCTTAATAAATATTATGTAAGAGAATAAAAACATAATGGTAATATAGTTAACTAGTTTATTTATATTTAAAAATATATATTTAAAGTACGCCAAGGGATATCTCTTTTCCATAGTTTATTTGAAAAAGAAATTGGAAATATAAAAAAATTGAAATAAAAAAAAATTGAAAATAAGAAAATCACAAAAACTATCGAACCAAAAAAGAAATTGGAAAAAATAAAAAATAAAAACCAAAAAAGAAATTGGAAAAAATAAAAACTAAAAACTAAAAAAGAAATTGGAAACAATAAAAAACTAAAAATGAAGAAAGAAATTGAAAATAAGAAAATCACAAAAACTATGGAACCAAAAAAGAAATTGGACAAGAATTTTTTTCCAATGAATCTATTTACATGAATTTATTTATTTAAATATTTTATGATTTTTGTTTACAGAATCTAAATGTTTATGGGAATTTGAATCTTTTAGCCCTTGCTGTGAGTGTAGAACGCCTCTCGACGTACCTACTAATCTAGTGTATGGAGTGTTTCAATTCTCACATTTGAACAGTGTAAATATAATGTAAAGATTTATAGGGTGACGATAACAATTGTTTTGTTCCATAAGATTTGAAGAACAAGAGATCAAAATATAGTAATATACAACTAAGAGTTCAGAGTTTTTTTTCTTTTTCTTTATATTTCCAATGCTTTGTTGAGAAATCATTCTCTGGTCTCAAGATAACAGTCCAAATAACAGTCCAAATAAAAGGCTGCAACATTAAACTGGCAGAAACACAGTCCCTAGACAATAGTAAGTTATCATTTATATAAAAAAAAATTATTTGAGGGTTTGGGTTATTTTGTAGAAACATCATCATCGTCAGGGCATCATTTGCTATATATATATATATATATATATATATATATATAGCAAGAACAGTCCACATATCATCAATTTGAAATTAATTTTGATGGGATGAAAATGTACAACTATCAGCGAATTTTTATTTCAAAGTTGTCTTGTAATTTTAGGTTTGTAAGGGGCTAAAAACTACACTGAGCTATAGATTATTTCTAAAGTACACACCATCGTGTGCAACAACTATTTTAACCTCTTCAGGAAATTCTGATATTTTACCAAAAATAATTATTAATTTGTCAAGAAATTCCTTAAAGAGGCTCAATTAATTGTTGTGCAGAATGATGAACATGCACTAGAAGCTCTAGGAATGAATCTACACCTTACATTAGATGGCCAAACACTTTCGTATGCGCATGTGCATGTGTGTACACTTCTTCCTAAGCTAAGAGTGAGGAAGATAAGAGTATATAATTTTAATTTTTTTGTTTTATTTTTACATTAATATAATATTAAATGAAGAAGGAATTAGAAAAGGTGTTACCTACAAGGTGCTCAAATAACCAAACATGTAAGGTGTAGATTCATTCCACAGAGCTTGGAGTGCATGTACACCATACCATACAATAGGCCTAACAGGAAATTTGAGCCTCTTTAGGCCATACATTTCAGATGAAATTCACTATAAACAAAGCACTCTTAAATTATATATATATATTTCTCATATATTTGTGTCTTATAGATAAAATTTATTTAAATTGAATTAACTTCTTTTCCAAATTTAATATTTAGATTTAGTTTTAGGGCTCTCAAAGATGAGACAAGTGAAATGATTATTGAATAAATTAATATTTATGGTTTAAACTTAGTGATTAGCTAGAGGGAGCCACCACATATTGCAATTATCTTGGATGCCATAGCCTGCTGGTAAGGGCATGTCCATAGACCCAAAACAAAAGAAAATGTGAAGCAAAAGAATCAATGAATCGCATAGAAAGGCTCCATGATGTCAATTTGAAACTTATTAAAAGGCTCTACCAAAAAACAAGACAGACTTAAATGTCTTTAGAGAGGCGTACAGTTGCACTATAATGGAGGGTTTACACTGTATTAGCAAGCACTTAAACAAAGCATGAAACGTGAAATAGGATTATGTATAGAATAATGAAGAGAATGTAGCATATTTACTGACAGACGTGGCATCAAGTTGTTTTAGGGTAAGTCTCCTAATGCACAATAAATGTCCTTTGCGGAGGTTTTGAAAACAAGCATGTACCTCGAGATACCTAGGTAGATGATTTGCTTTTCTACACTGCTAACCTTTTAACAAAGACCGACCATAGTTATTTACCATCTTCGATGCATTGGGCTGCTAAATCTTGATTTCCAATAAAAATAAACATGTGTAACGTAGTGGCCCAACTACCTCCCAAGTGTTGTTTTGCATGGATTTCTACCTCCTTATCCTGCCACACTCCCACATTAAAGTTCCATAGTCCCACTAAAGCCACATTAAACTTCCATAGTCTAGATTAATTCTATGTCAGCTAAATAACCACCTTCACTGGTAATGTATCATGTCTTGTTGCTACTCTGAGTTGTAACAGAAAAGAGAAGTCAAACATTTTGTTGGTAGAATTTCTCAGTTCACTTGAATGTTGAGGCTAATCAGAAGACTCTAAATCAGACTGCTTCTAAAAGCATCCACCAAGTGCTCCCCTAACAAGTGGATTGCCAATTGTTCAGGTAAATTTGTATCTTCTGAAAAATAGAAGCTTTCTTCTAGCTCCTCTTAGGTTAGGGGGGTGGAACCTTTCCCTACTGCTTAGAAGTAATGTTTGACATATATTAAAAAGGAATTTCCTGGATTGCAATTAAGTGTTTATCTTCTAGAAGTATGTTGTACTTCTTAAAAGATATTGGATTTCCTTGCCTGCTAATCTATGAAAATTTCAAAGTATACAAGGCTAGAAAAAATATAGAAGCACCCTTTATTAGCAACATTATGTCCAATTTTATACATACAGCTCAGAGTATACATTCACAGGTAACAGTATGCCATTGTGATCAATTAGACATTAACATCAATTGTAATGGGTTTGTATTATTTACTGTTGGATGATAAAAATAATTGTCCAATTGATTTGTGCTTATTGATTAAATCTATTTTGTTATTAACTATTTAGGCATGAGCACAGTAACTTTTTTTGCTAGCATGTTTTTATATGACGAAATACCAACAAATGAAATGTTACATAACTCTTGTAGGAAGATGATAGTAAAACAAATAGAACAATGAGTAAAAGGGAATTGTTGGAGAGCATAATGCCCAATTTAAAAGCACAATTGCAGCTGCCAATTCTTAGATAGGTTATGCTAACAAGCACATTCATAGAGTTACTTGCATTTTTAATAGGTATCAAATCTTTTCCTTCAATTCAGTCAAGACACATGTTTGCAGGCCTTCAGTCAGTCAAGAGATGGAGAAAGGCATTTACTTTATTGGAGAGGAGTCAAAAGATCATGAAGAAGTCCAAGCATGTTGGTGCTCATTTAAAGCAAAGAAATTCATTTAGAGAGTTTTATCTAAAGGTAAAATTCAAGCCATAAGGTTTTTGCTTTAAAGTCCACTAATTCAATATGAGCAGCACTACATTTGGGTGTTTTTGAATTTTGAAGAAAATCAAATATATGTTCCTCCCGAACTCTTCATTTAGTATCAATTTTTACATAATTAGATGCTTACAGTGTTAACAAGAATTTAGAACATATCTGATATTTTATGATCAGTCTACATTCAAAATTCAAATCTTATTTGCACTTTCTTTTTCCTCTATGGGGCTTACGTACTGAAGGTATTAACTGCCATACCTAACCATTTATAAGTTATTTAAACAATGAATGATGACCAATAATCCACCATGTGAAAAAGGGACGTGGTTTGAACTTAACCCCAAACACCCCAAGCAAAAGAAAAGCTCAAAGGATATCTTGGGGTTAAGGTTGGGGATGGAGTCATGTAATAATTAACAATTATTTTTGTAAAAAGCACCACCAGAAAATTGGATAGGCATGAGAAATAAATTCATTGATGTACATTTTCTCTAAGTTAATTAGTCAGCTAAGAAGGAAAGCGATAAACATGAAATGGGTAATCTATTAATATTTTATGAGATTCATACCTGAAAATCATGAGCTGATCTTAGAGGCCCTGTTGCACAATCTGCAAATACTCTAATAGAGTATGTACAAAGTCTATCCTCAAACTGAATTTCGTTGGTCAAGTAATCAGCTCCAGCAACAATGAAAGAGTAATGCACTTGTGCAACAGTTTCTACCAAAGGTAAACAACAATAAAAGAGAAGAGAAGGCTTTGTAAATTTATGAAAACATATGCTTCTTTTATAAGGAATTTTGTTGCATTGCACATTCTTGAGAGCTAGCATAGATCAAATAAATAAGGGATGGCCGCATTAATTTCATTTATTTCCTAGTTAAGTGTGTAAATCAAATATCTATACATCTCTAGAAGATTTCCAATGCAAATGGCAAGAGGGTTCCATTTAGATTTTTTGGCATTAAATTGCATGTCTTGGTGGTTGCAGATGTCTTATCAAATCAAGGCATAGTTTAAAGGTGACCAGTAGATATTGGCCTCACTTAGAGCTGCAGGTAAATAGATGTTCACTGTAACCTTAAAAACTCTACACATTTTTGTTTTAAACATATTAAATCTTTTATTAGTATCAAATCTTTATATATATGTCTATATAAGATGAAATACTATGGATATTGGCCTCACTTAGAGCTATAGATATGTTCCCTCTAACCTTAAAAACTCTACACATTTTTGTTTTAAATATATTAAATCTTTTATTAGTACCGGATATATATATATATATATATATATATATATATATATATATATATATATATATATATATATGCATTGAGAAAGCGTGACTAATGCATATCTCTACAAACACTTATATTATTTGTAGAAAATAATTACTCAAAGTAACTTTCTTAAAATTGTTTTTTAGAAATATTGATACAATTGACTAATAAACCTTAATTTTCTAAAATATGAACAAATAAAATTAAAACACTTAACAATATAATTATTTATTATATAAAATTAGAAAAATTTATTTCAATATCTTTCTTATTCCAACTTCTTATTCATTAAAAGTACTTATTTAGTAGTTTAACATGCACATAAAGAGGTGTTTTATTCTTTTAAAATATTGTGGAAAAGTTTTTCAGAGAAGTATCTCCTCGGAATAGAAGAGCCCCAGTGAAGTGAAAGCACAACAAATGAAATCTCTAGCAAGAAAACAATTAACATTTTTACGTCAAGATTGAATATCAGATATTGGATGTGTAAAGTTAAAAGGGCAAGTGGTGTTTTTTTTATGTCATGGGAAGTGTTTTTAATGTTTTTGTCTTTTTATCATTTATTGATTCTTTCAACAAATCAATGGTCTAGATTAACTCTATAGTAGTCCTTTTAATCTAGACCATTCATGCATGCATTTCCTCTAGTGCTGCTCACTAAGGGAATGCCTATTAGTGTAATGAAAGGGAGACAAAAGGATTTAAATAACTTTATAAAATGCCCTACTCCATTGTGTATGGAGGCCCGACTAGATTATGAAGGTTTTGAGGAGGATTTTGTATGATGTCAAAAGATATACTATGAGAAATGTAAGATTGTGGTTTGACATGAAATGTATTTTTTATTGGGGTGATGCGGATTATAAATAAGAGGTGGACTCTTATGATGGGGGATTTTTCTCTTCTTTTCATTATTTCTCCTTTGTTGGTAGCAACATTCTTCTTTTGGGGAGTTACGATGAAATTTTGGAAGAAGAGTTTGTGAGAGCAAGACAATTATTCTCCTGTGTATATAACATGGTGGGGAAAACATTGTAATCTTTTGTTTGGGTATTGTAAATCTATAAATGCAAAAATTGTATCCTTCTTAAACATTTCATGTAAGTACATCCCTTTTAAGCTTAATGAATATTTGTTTATGGTTTCATTGAGTATCATTTGCACATGTAATATGGTAATGGTCTCCTCTTTTGTTTCCATTTACAAATATATTGTTATAATTTAATACATTCTTTAGACTCTTACACAATCTAGACTATATATTGAGTAAAAAGCTAATAGTAGTTCGGGTTGTTTATCTTACATTTGCATGAAATTTATCAATTTAATGAATGTTGTATGGATCACAAATCCACTTTCTCTTCTCTCCTCTCTTCCCTGATTTCATTTCTTTCCCTTCTCTTTCTTTTGAATCTTTTTCTTTTTTTTTTATCATTGTTTAGAGTAAAGTAGGATAGAATTAGACTTATATAGAACCCATCAAACTAACCTTAAACTATCCTACAACTATTTCTTCGAAATGCTACTCCTTGTTGAAACAACACACATTTCAAAATTTATATATCCCATTTAACCATGACCCGGTAACCCAAAGACCTCCTAGTGATCACTCGATCTTCTTTCAAGAGAAGAGTTAACTTTCGACTCTTGAGGTTTGACACCATGTAGTTTTGTGGGTCAACAATTCTCTTATGATTTTGAATCATGCTATTGTTTATGTTGTTTATGTTAGAGTCGCACAATGAAACATGAGCCAAGATCACCTATAGTAATTCTTCTACACTAGTGACTTGCACACAAGGCAATTGACAAGAGGAAAAACATAGAGCAAGAAATTAATCATGCATTGCATTATTCACAAATGAACAACACATATTTTTACAACACACTTGCCAAAAAGAGACAAGGTGGAAGAGTGAGTCAATATGATAAGTGATGGAAGTTGACATAAATCACTCAACACAAAAGAGGAAGGAAAGTGAACTTCCCCAAAACACTAAAAATTTCCTAAAACAATTCCCTAATAAACTTATGTAAAAGTGTAAATATTATTTTACACCAATAGTTTCATTGAGTTTTACTATGTCATTATTCATTTGTTGCATGGTTTGGTAGTCCTGCATTGGATCCTTCATCCTACATGAACATATGCCTCATAACCAAACACTCGTAGGTGTGTTACAACATGCTTATTACTTGTCCACATTTCATATGGTGTCTTCTCCTCCAGTGAAAAGTAGGAGACCTATTTTTAAGGTAACAAGTAGTGTTAACCACATTAGCCAAAAACTTATGTCCTAGACCAACACTACTTAATAGACTTCTAGCTTGATCCAACAAGGTTTTGTTTAATATTTCAACCACTCCATTATGTTGTGTTGTGTAGAGTGTTGTCCTTTGCCTTACAATACTAATGTTCTTGCCTTACAGTACTAATGTCTTTAGTGCAAAACTGCCCACCATTATTTGACCTTAACACTTTAATTTTCTTACCAATCTAATTTTCTACAAGTGACTTAAGCTCCTTAAAATTGAGAAATACCTCAAACTTTTCATAAAAAAGAAAACATCCAATCATGTTTAGAATAATCATAAATGAAAGAGACATCCTAACTAGACTTACTAAATGATTGGACATCCATTAAACTAAAGACATCACTGTGAATCACTTCCAAAACATCCCTACTCTAGAAGTACCTAAAGCAAACTACACCCTATTTTACTTTCCAAACACAAAATTTTGACAAAACTTAAACCTAATAGCAATCTAAAATACCTTCCACCATATTCTTACTTACCAAAGTTTTTATTCATTTTTATACAATATGAGCCAAATGGTGATATTACTACAAACTAAATTAGGTTTAGTACCATTAACAAAGTTGCACAGTTTTGATGCCTCGATCTTAAATCTAGGTCCCATGCCTCACACCTTTATCTAGCACCAAATTGTCTCTAGCCAAGCTACAACATTTTCATTAAATGTGACATGCACACCAAATTCAATCATCCTAGAGAAAAAAATCAAATTTCTAGCTAAACATGGTATATGACATCCAAGGGTGTCCTCACTCTCTCATCTATGAAAGACACATTTACTTTCCCTTAACCAACTATCTGAAGAGAGTTGTTATCACCAAGTAAAACCTATCTTCCATCACACTCCTTGTAATTAGAGTACTGCTCCCTACGAGGAGTCATGTGGTACAGAGATTATTTTAGTGGCAAATCTTCACCAATTGGTGAATAGTTCATATCCGCGAATTGGGAATTGGTGAAAAAATTCCCACCGACGGGGGGCAATTTGCCCAGTTTTTTGGATTTTTGGTCAAATGTGTTTCAATTCACCACCCTATTAATTTTTGAGTCATTTATAGTTAGTATTTTTCCCACAATATTCTATGTGGTTCTAACAGTGATTCGCCTAGAATTTTTGAGGCATGTTTTAATTCACCCGTGACATATTCACCAATATCATTAAATGGTTGACATGCATGAGGATCCATTTCACCAATATCATTAAATGGTTGACATGCACGAGGACCAATTTTGCCAGTATAATTAAACAGTTCACATGTATGAGGACCAATTTTGCCAATACCATTATAACTCCATGCTAATCTGAGGGCCATATTCGCCTAGAAAATTACAACATATGTGTTTGATGGAGGTCCATTTTGCCTAACATTTACAAGTGTCCTATTAATAATATGTGGGATTCATCAAATTATTATACTATCATTTGAAAATCTCGCAGTATTCACCAAATATGCATTGATATAAATGTATTTGAAACTCTAATTAATCCTTTAGACATTTTGTTCACCTCTGATCTCTCAAATCCTTGATTCATTTTGGATCATAGAGAAGTTACAACCTACAGGCATTGGCAAGTCACAGAAAGGTAAGTGATCATTTCTTTACTGTGTAATAATATAAGATTCATGTTGATTATTTATGTCTTTGTTTGGTTTCATTGTAATTTGTTACATATGATATTGATTGAGTAGTAGTTAGGAGTCTAGGACTAGGAAGATATCTTAATCTAGGACCCAAGGAATTAAGGATCTATATTCTATCATCTATGATTCCTTCTTGAACAAAATGACATTTTTTCTATAGCTTTTAATTCGTGAGAGATATCGAGCAAGAAGAAGTTGTCTGAGGGTGGTGAAGGGAGGTCAAGATCATTAAAACAAATAAACATAGAGTCGTACTTTAGCAATGTTGGTGGTCCATCTGATGGAGCTACAACATCAAAACCTATACCATCTATTGACTTGGATGACAATGCCACGAATGATATTCCAAAGAATACCCAAGGTAGCAGGAATGATGACAATGCCACAAATGATGCTCTAGGGGTAGGGAATACCCAATGTACCAGGAATGATGAGAATGCCATAGATGATGTTTGAGGGAATACCCAAGGTAGCAGGAATTATGACAATGCCACAGATGATATTGATGTTCTAGGGAATACCCAAGGTAGCATGAATGATAATATGAATAAATCAAACTCAACAAATGATAATGAAGTTAATGAAGTTATAGAAATCAATGAAGATGAAGATCATGGAAGTGCACACAAGGGGAAAAGAAAATCCATATAAAAAAGGGGCATGAGTGGGAAATGTCAAGGAATTTTTAGATTGATTGGTTGTCAAAATTCCCATTCATTGAATTGGCAAAGAATGAAAACAAAGATGAACCTCCCACAAAATGCAAGTGTAAGATTTGTGGTTAGAAATATTGTTGGGACAAGAGGTTGTAGCTAAAACTCAACACCATAGAAAAACATATTGGCAAAGTTTATGAAAAACAAATCATAGATGGACAGGAAAAATTGATGATAAGATGGAAAATGAAGGACGAATGTCTTCATGTAAAGAATGTCCTCAAATATGATGCGCATATGAAAAGAAAGGTGAAGATTCATGCGGGTGGAGGTTCAATTGAAGCTTAATTTGAAAAGATGATAGGAGAAGCACAACTGGCAAAAACTATTCAATTGGGTGTTTTTTTTCATATTTTGACTAGAGGGCACCCTATGACAAACTACCCAGAATATAATAGTTTATTATCTTTTATGGTCATTCCTAATTTTCCTAACACACATTGGTCAATAAATAGTGGATAGGAATGGGCAACTTGTTGTCTTGCTAATGTGGAAAAATTAAATTATTTAGATGAAATTCAATTAAAATAGTGCAAACTATGCCTAAATGCAAGCTTAGGATGCTTGATTTTTTCAAAAAATTTAAATTTTTACAAGATTTTTGAATGTATAATGATGATTATGATGTGTATGAATGCAAATGTGATTTACAACACTCAGAAAGATGCAATGTTTAGTCAAACATAGGTTCACCAAAATGTTATGTATGAAAATAGGGATGATCAAATTGTATGTTAATTAGACTCAATAAAACCCTTCTTTCACACATACATTCAAGGACATAGATCGAGCTAAGTCACAACTATGATAGAGGACTCAACTACATGTCTGATGTCACTATGAGATGCTTGGAAAGATAGAATAGATTGATGTTTTGTTAAAACCCTAATCTAATTAGGCCTAAAACCCCAATTATGCAAAATCGTAAGCAACCAAATGAAACCTAACAAATGCTCACACAAGAAGGCACTAAATACAAATTAGAAACATACCAAGATTTTAATTTTAGAAAGCAGAAACTTCAGGGATAAAAGAGGGATCACCCTTGTCCAAGGTGACACTTTTTTTGGAGACCGGGAGCCAAATATGTTGTAGACTGTACCCTGTTCAGAGATTTCTGAAAGTGACAAACTGGAGGATGAAAGAGGGATTTCCCTTATCTAATTAGGGATAATTTCCACTACTTTCTTCAAATTTGGAATCTTTATGCTCTACATTGATCTCCTACAACTCCTCTCCACAAGATTTGACACCTATCACTTGTAATCACAAGAGAGGGGTTGGGGGTTGTAGTGTTTAGGAGCTTGCCTCGATCAAGCCCCTGAATGGCATTCAAGACTTCCAACACCATTGTTAGAGAGAGTGTGTGTCCTTGGTGAATAGAGGCAAAAGCAAATGATATGATAAATTGATTGAAACAAAAATTAGATGTCACCTTGGTAGGTGTAAGCTCTCAAGTGGAGATGAAGATCTTTCACACCATGAGGAGATGGATTGATGATAAATCTGCAACAAACATGAACAAACACAACACAATATTGCTCTACAACACAATGAAAGCCTTGAGTATCCTTAGCACAAGATCACAAGTTCACATTATCCATCTAGGTGTAAAATGAAGTCATTAATCTACCTAAATATGCATTCTTGCTAAACTTTCATAATTCAAACTTAAGATGTCGACAAGGAAACCTTTTTAATGATCATAAGCTAACATTCAAATTTGACACCCCAACAAAATAGTGTAGGACCAAGGCGCGGGTGCCCAAGTCCAAGGGCCTATTTTGTGTCCAGATTAAGCTTAAGGTTCATGCCGAGGCCCCATTTGACATGGGTTTCAGGGGATTTTGCTCCAAGATTCATTTTTAACATGCATGATTAAGTCTAAGGGACTCAGGAGCTAAACATAGGAGGTAAAAGTCCTAGGGGGATATTTTATGACATAACACTAGCATCATGTTTAAAAAAACAAGTATCCTATTGCAAACAAGATATGTAAAATCATGGATTATCAAGGAAAAGGATTGGGCCTTCATGATCAAGGCATCCTAGAGCCTATTCCAATTTACATTAATCATGGTCGAGGCATCGAAGATCACTTATCTAAACAACCTAATGATGTTAGTGATACTTCAACAATCATTGAGGAAACTTTATCCAATGAACACATTAAGATAAGGACCATCCATATCCCCTACAATAATCTTGCTACCAACAATTCGTCCACCTCCACTAGCCATACCATTAAGCATTATCTTCCACATCCTCACCCCATTAATTAAAACCAATGAAATTGTAAATAATACAATGCAAAAGCTTCAAATCAAACGTCAAAGTTGAATGCATCCAAAACTCAAGGCAAACACATAAAAACAATATGGGTTCCAAAGAAAAGTGGACTAGTCAAAGCAAATGAAACAGAATATCCAAATCAAATGTGAAGTCACATCAAAAGAGGCACCTTCCATATACTAGGTTTCTATCTCCTTATAGCTTATATAGTAATGTTGGTCCTACATATCCAACTTAAAAATTCAATCAAAATTAGAAGACACACCATGCATGTAATAGGTGTTCACTACCTTTCAACTTTTATTTAAGAATGTTGGCTCTAATCGCCATCCTAATCCCACATCCAAACTTCATAATTTCCAAATTCCACTTTCCATAATCCACCATCGCAAGTATGGCAAGTCAAAAATCTACCAACCCAATCTAAATTGTTTGCTTATCCATCTAAACCCAAAATGCCTCAATCACTTGATTCCACATCCAACTTCCCCCATCCAAATCTAAAATAACATCTAAAATCCAAAAAATTCACATCCCAAATTTGATGTATTGTGGCAATATTGCTTAACCATAAGTGCTATGATGGCACCCTATCAAAATGTAAACATTCAGATAAGGCCAACTCAACTATCAATGTAGATCACACAAACATTAAAGGATTCTATAGGAGTTCTTTAATCTTGATGAAGCAACTACTTTAGGTAGATTATTATTGGTATGTTATGACAAGAGAATATATATCAACTATCTCAAAAAGACAAGGATGTATGAAGACCCTTTAAATATTAGGTTATTAGTGACATAAATAAAAAAATAAAAAAGGATAAATTTCTTTTTAAAAAAATAGTAAAGAGAAATCATTTGTCTAATGGTGAAAACAATTTTATGGCACCTTGGATAAGTACCTTAACGAAAACCTATTCATGGGTGTCATGTGTAAACCAATTGTCTATGTATCTTGCACTTGGGGGAAAGTTGTTTCACATATCCCATCCTATCCCCCTTATATCACCCTAATCCATCATATCCATATGTCCTTGCTATTGAACCTCCTTGACTCTAATTTTGATAATGACTTTGATCTTGATAAAGATTGAGGCATGATTTTGAACCATGTTTTGATACACCCTTGACATAGCAAATTCTTCTTAACAAATCTCTTAAACATATTGTTATCACTTGTGCCATATATTATATCTCTTTATCCCAGAATCCTCAATGAAATTTCTAGAGTAGGGGCATGTTTTCCTATGCGACATAGTCCTTGGAGATTTCATCCTACACCTATCCATCCATCTATCATCAATTCTCCATTCCATCCACTATCAACAACCTCTTCATCCATCCAATCCATCAAACCCATTATCCTTCAATCAACCTATCTCCCATCCTAGTTTCTAGACTTGGTGTTCCCATGTCATGATTTATCATATTGAGACAAGATCATCCTATACACATGCAAGCTAGTGTAGTCATCCAAAGTAATCTTGTGCAATCATCCAAAGAAATAAAATGTAATCATCCAAAGCAATCCAATGCAATAATCCCAAGCAATCCCAAAGTAGTTAATCCACTGTAAGAAATCCTAATCTACATAAATCTTTCCAAGTAATCTAGTCAATCATCTAAAAATATAATTTTACTAGTTTTACTCCCAACATTGTTGTCAATCTTAATCAACTTAAATCAATCATCATCATTAGGATATATCATTCTCAATCTTTGTGTTGTTCATCAAGATATATCATTCCCACATCAACAAGACTATCATCATGTTGTTCTCAAGATATATCATTTCCACATCAACAATGTTATCATTATCATTATCATCAATCACACATTGATTTTCAGCTTGACTAGAGGCAATATCATGCTTGTCTTTATATCATTTTGTTCATGTTTGTTTTCTTTGCTTGTGTGTGTAATCATTTTGTCATACATTTGGATTGCTCCTTGCAACATACCTATCACAATGACATCATGGTCTTTCATATCATGATTCCATCATCATATGTTTTCTTGTGACCTTCAATCCTTCATACAATTGGCATATCATCACCATGATATTTATATCATGGTGCATAACATCAAGTGCTATATCAAACATCAGGTTGCTCACATCAATCAACATGATTATTTTTTCCTCCCTCATTTTCCATCCTTCCTCTCCATCCATTTTGAGAGCCTGCCTATGTCCTTCATACCCGCCTATCCTCTCGAGGGGGCATCATCCCATCCAAACCCCACCCTTTTCATCCTTTCTCATCCTTAATGTCTATATTTTATTATTCTTTGAAATGACATTGCTTCTCTTAGTCACAACATTGTCTCAAAAAGGGGCAAAATGTAAACACTTAAAAAATTACCAAGTCTTAATTCACTCAATTGCCCCACATACCAAGTCCTAATTTGCCTAATCCTGATCAATTTATCCCTAAATAATCTTGCTCAATCTCTAGGGCTCGATTCATTACTATTTTATAGTGAAAAGAGGAGATGGTGTTTGGTATGGGGGTTTTAGTTTGAATCCTCCTTTCCACAAAACATTCCAAGGGCTTTTCAATCGAGTGCTTCTCCTATCGAGAGGAGAGTCATCTATTAGATTGGGTAGCCTCTTGGTTTTCTGCTGGGAAATTCAAAAGTTATCACACAATATTGGGTGTGTACAGGATCATGATGGGCCAAACTATACCTCTAAGTGGCAATGAAAATACAAAAAATTAGACTTTATCAAGTTCATGTGAAAATTTGAATGGATTATCTACACAATTTGAAAAAGATGTAAGAACGAAATTTGTAGAGAATTGAATCTAGTTTATAGGCTACTATTTTTAAAGAAAAAAACTAAATTTACTTAGTGAAAATTGAATATTTCAATGAACAGCTATTAAATTTTTCAAAAAAAAAAAAAGTGGGTGTCTGTCCAACCAACCTAACTATGAGTAAAAATATATATATATTTTTGAAACTTTCCAAATAAGTAGAGGACTCATATCCGGATGTGACGCATATTTATTTGAAATTTTTTTCTAATAAAATAATTAGTTATGATTTTTTTACTGTGACTTTTTTTAAAAACTAAAAAATAATTTTCCAACCAACCTAACTTGATAAAAAAAAAAAAAATTCAAAATTATTTTTTTAACCTATAGCCAGAAAAGCATAGAGTGTGAAGCATGTTTCAGATCTCAAAAAGGTGAAATGGTTTGAAAGTTATGGATATTTTTCAATCAGTGTGTCCATCAGGATTTCAGAGACACAGTATATAGAAAATTATTAATAATTATTTAATAAAATGATAACCAAACAAATCTTATATTTTTAGAAAGCTAACAGTTTTTTCTATAAACCCTTTTCGTTTTATCAATTTTGCATAAAAAAAGTCGTCAACACGAAGGGTGAAGTTTGAAGAAGAGACTGAAACATGAAAACACGTTAGAATTCATGAAAAGTCAACAACCAAAACGGATATCCGTCTTGCTTTGTACCAAAGCAAAATGAATATCCATTTTGATTCGGTAAAAGAAACTCAAAATGGATATTCGTTTCCTTGATCTATGAAAAAATTTGTAGCATTGGTTTTGGATGAAGAGAAGCAACATATTTGAAACATCGAGGCAATAATACAAGAAATTAAAAGTTAGTTGGTCATTTATAGGTGTATCTATTGTTTCATATCACATTACACATAGAATTCTAATTAACAATCTAGTTTCCTCATTTGGGGGAATGTTTTTTTATCCGTTTCTAATGGAAATATTTAGTTAAAAATTGGTGGCTACTTGTGAAAAGTATGGGCTCTTATCAAGCATGTATAACCAAGAAGGTTGATATCCATTTTTCTTACATGTTTGTTGATCACATCTTATGAAACAGATGTTGCTTGGTGATAGTTCTAGGTTTAGTGAACAATATTCTCAAGCTTATTGCAATTTTTACACTTGTGACCAAATTTGGTACCAAACCCTTTCACCTTTTCAATTAATCCTGATAGTGTCATCTCACTCCATGCAAATCAAACCAACATTAGGACCATGTGAATGAGATTAAGGATAGCCTTGAAATATGAATCTCTATACTGTTGACTATCCTTTTAGCATGACAATCCTTTAGGATCATTGTACCCAGGTGCAACAATCCTTCAATCTTCTTTTATTTATATTTCTTTCCTCTTCATACACAATATTCTCATGCCTTGTAGTCATGACAATCCACAAATCACGTAACTATCCTTAGTGAGACTATATCTTATTTTGACAGTGATAGTCATCGTCCATTCACAACTCTCCTCTTTAACATAGATACCCTTTGCACATGTTTTGACTTCATGATTTTCCTTTTGTATGTTGTATTATGGTATGAAAATACTATGGCCCCTTCTTCATCCTCTTGTATAATGAAATTGAAGGTCGACACTTACGGTTACTCTTCTTTATTACTTGGTGATAATGAATCCCTAAGCTCATTTTTGATTGTCTTGAAGCCAAATTTACCACTGTTGAGATAGTCAGAGTTGATTCTTGATCATGAATATTGCGAATTACTTCAAATATCTATGGACAATTTCAATTGTGTTTCTTAAGACAACCATGCCTTGACTATCCCTGATGTTGGTCATGATTGTGCTTGGATGGCACAATAGTTCATATTTAGATTTTTGCCACTAAAGTTTTCCTTTGACAAAGTCGTATTTGTAGTCCACCTTTTGATGATGTTCAAACAATATAAATACTTATTCTTAACATAAGTAATACATTTCTCACAAATACCAATGCATTCTACTCATAAGGTTCATGGCACCATGCCTAAAGGCATGATAGTCAACAGTGTACTATTATGGCAGCCTATGGTTGGTTTGACAATATATAATAGTGATAGCATTCATGCCTAACAGTCCTTATCGTTATTGTCATAATATATTTTACATTTGAGGCCTTGTCTACAACATACAAAGTTTACCTTTCTCACCCATACCTTCAGTATATAAAGGACATTGATAGGGAATTTTTAATTTCCACTCGGTCAGTGCAATCTAATAGAGGATATATTGTCTAAAGTTGTAATCTATTTCCATTTACACTTTCCATAACTACAAATGCTTAGTGTTTATTCTCAACCCCGGTATATGAATAAAATGTGACCTATTGTTCTAATAGGCCTATAGGAACAAAGAGGTGATAAAGCCTTTAATTTTAAACATGACATGTTTTGATAACTTCCCATATTGGTAAGGTCCTAGATGACAATCCTTTGATGCACCTAATTGTAATAGGTGTTATGATAGTCCTTGGTATCTTTTCATTTCTTTCTTGAATGGTTTGCAAATAAGACATAAGACCTATTAGATCCTTCATAAATAAGAATTCTCAAACATTACATTTAAACTTAAACTCCCTAAACATCCATCAATCCATCCATTAATATCAAAATGCCATGAATATCCTATGATCAACCATTCTAATTCCTAGGATAGTCATATATTGCAATTTTGCTTCTCTATACTAAAATAGCCCAAGGAATATCTACCCTTGAATTTGTATTTTAACAATCTAATGTCTTTACGAATAACATTGAGCCTTTTTTTGGGACAACATTTTTGCCTTTAGAAGCTCCTCATTTCATGATAGCCTAAAATAGAATAAGTGAATAGTCATAACATTTTAGCATAATGGGAAAACCCTAAAGTGTGATAAAGTCTATACAATATCTATTCCCCTCCATGTCATGAAGCAACTATTCAAATGCTAGGCCAACATGATTTAAACAATCATAAGGGCCAACAATCTACTTCAAATGCATGGGAAAAGGACAACTCTTGGATCCCATATTAATCATGTTCACATGGCTGCTAGCATCTTCAAGTGAGTCAATACAAAAATTGAAAGCCTCAAACTCATACACTTCAGAAAAATATACCTAATTATAAATTTGATATGCATGAATAAGGAAGTCCTCATGCAATACAAACTAAAATGTGTCATATTTAGACATGTCATCAAGTTAAACTACATCATGTTGAGAATCGTGTTTACTTAAAAATTACAAGTCACTTGCCTCTTTGCATGCTTCAAAGTTCCAAACAAAGGACTCAACTTTAGGTGTAGCAGAGTCCTCATCAATGACTGATTTACATGGCCTTCAACAAACTAAAATTATATATCATCTTTATGCTTATATGGAGGCTATATCATCTTTACAATTGTATGTCCAAGCTCTTTAGGAGTCTTCACAAATGTGTCCAAAGTAAGATTACTCAAATCAAATAATGGCTTATATCCAGAGCTTTATTAAGTTGATACCTAGGTGGATTAGTGTGTAAACATTCAAATTAGATGGTAATTCACAACTTTATAGAGTAATAAAATGAATTCCTAGTCTAGAATCCAAATGTACATAATAAGATGGATATCTATTTTGTAGTAGCGATATGGACATTGCAAAGTGTCCATCGGCAAAGAATTGGGATTTAAGAAATGGATATCCATTTTAGAAATGGATATCTGTTATGTAAATGCAGAAAAAAGACAAAAGGAATATTGTTGGGCCTGACATCCGCAACCAGAGACCCTCTGCTGTCGAAATACTCATGATTTCTGGCTATGACAGTGAAAGGAATATTTTTATACACTTTTGGAGACACAATTTTCTTGTTACAATCATAAGGGTGATATTTTGTTCCCCTAATGGGGAGCAACAATCATGGTAAAGCAAAAAGGAGGAAAGTTACATTGGAGGAAATTGAAGGAATTAGGGAAAAAGATAGGGAAAGGAAGAGGATTGGAAGAGTGGGTTTGACAGATGCTCATCAAGGTGAATCTTCTTCTTTACTATCTAATGACATGCAAATTGAAGATGTTAATTTTGATTATAATGAAATGTTAAATAAGAATGAAATTCACCATGATATTGCAAATGAAAATATTGAAAAATGTTATGAAACACCTATTCATAATAGCAATACCATGGACAAAGAAGAAGAAGAAAAATGAAGACGTGCACTTGAAGAAAGTGGATATGAACATCATGATGTTGAAATTGTACTCCATAATCCATTTGTTGATAAAATTGATGAGGTTGATAACATGGATGAAACAAGAACAATCAATGTATCTCCAAATTTCATAAGAAGAGAGGACATTTGTCAAGAAGAGAATAACCGTGATGAAATTGGAAAACACCCAAAAACCCCAAAATGGTTACTTGAAATTGATGAGAACATAATGAAAAAACTTGAAGGCAAGAGGTCGTCACAAACGGTTCGGTTGTGGGCTACAAAACTCTTCAAGGAATACTTTGAGAAGAAAACATTAACTGAACAATGCCAACTTTTTGTGTAATTATTAAAGATGTACAAAATGAGACCTTTACTAAAGAAATTAAAGATTCAGTTAAACAAAGTGTCTGATCGGAATAAAATTATTGTTAGAAGCCTTTTCAATGCACTCAATTATATTGTAAAGAGTAGCAAAGAGAAAGATAAAAGAGCTGCCCGTAGATTAATAACAACGTCAATAGTAAGCAAACAATTAAGAAATGCTCAATTAATGAGGCAAACTTGTGTTGACTTAAGATTGAATCATAAAACATTGTCAAAAACACTAGCATTAAGATCAAGGCTAGATAGTCCTCTTGCCAATGATACTTGGGCTTTTAGTGGTAGGCTTCCATGAGTTGACAAGAATCCAATTGATAGCACAAAGGAAGAAATTGAACGATTTTGGCACACTAACTCTAGGGTATCACCGAATGCAAAAGATGTTGTAAAGTTAAGAATTGGTGATAAAGACCGCACACCACATCCTAAACATTACTTAGAATGTAGCCAAACAACATTGTACAAACAATATTGTGAAACTCACCCAAGTATGACAATCTCACAAAGAGCATTTGAATCTCTTAAGCCATTTTATTGTGTTGCTCTTAAAGTTCATAATACATGTTGCAAATACCATGTAGAGTTTTCTATGTACCATGAATTATTATGCAATATTCATTCTACTTTGCACACTAACGAAATGTTACAGGAGTGTGGCGCAATTCAACTACCAAAGTCATCTAGGGACTTATTGGATTTATTTCTATGTATTAGAAATGATGGTTGCATGTTCTACAAGAATGATTGTTTAAATGAAAAGTGTTGACAATGTGGTGGGCTATCAAAGTTTGTATCATGTTTTCATGAGGGCAATGAGCATGATTTTGGAAAGAGAATGGTTGAGAAAAAGAGATATGAGACAGTGAAATACAATTTGAAAAGTGGACGTGAAGGTTCTAGATGTGAGTTGATTGTAAGAAAGGTAAGTATTGCTGATTTTATTTATGATTTTAAGAATAATCTTTTCTACAAGTATGTCAGACATAGCCACAGGTCTCAATGGTTAGATCAACAGTTCAGGATGTGTAAAGACTCTTTCCCAATTGGAACTATTGTCTCTGTAGTTGATTTTTCAGAAAACTATACATTGCAACCCCAAAATGAAGTTCAATCCCAGTACTACAATTTTATTCAGATTGCTATTTTTGTTCACATCACATACAGACATGCCCTCGAGAGTACAGAAGAGAACATGAAGATTGTCAAAGAATACCATTTTTACATGAGTGATGATCTATCTCATTCAGCAGAGTTTGTGCAATATTGTTTTCAACAATTTTATGGGTTCTTGCAAGAAAAAGATATTAGAATGGATCAACATCTCATTTGGTCAGATAATTACACTGGTCAATTCAAGAATGCTCGTAATTTCTATTGGTTGAAAAAAATGCATGTAGAGAAAGGTATACCTCATATTTGGAATTTTTTTGAAGCCAGGCATGGAAAAGGTGAACATGATGGAGTAGGTGCATGCGTCAAGAGAGATCTTTTTAAAGAAAAACTAAAGATTAGAGGTGGTGCTACATTCAGTGATGCATATTCCATTGTTAAGTGGTGTAACTATGCATTGTCATGAGAAGTGGCTCTTGATTTTGAAGTGTGCATGTTCTTTTGGTTGGTTGATAATGGGATAGCGATAGAGAAATTGGAATGTCAGAGAATCAGTGAATCATCAAAGATGCATTCATTTCAAAGCTCAGATGCAAGTACATGGACTATTTGGACATGAGAATTAGCTTGTTTTTGTCAGAGTTGTATTAAATGTGATTGGGACAATTGTGAGTCAAGTGAGTAGGTAGATGCATGGATTCCACAATATTTAATCTCTTTATATAAAGGTCAATCGTCTTCCATCAATGACATGGAGAGCTCATTTGACTATGAACATCTTTCAGACCTTGTACAGCCAGGTCATGTTTATGCAATTGTTGCACCGCATGGATATGAAGAGAGGTCAGACTATTGGTTGGCACGATGTGTACAGGGAAAACAAAAGCTAACACAACCTATGACAGATGATGATGGGTTCACATATCCTATAGGATCAGTTGTTATTGCTGGGACTTGGTTACGAACATTGTTGGGTGAATATTTTGTCGTCAACTCACTGACGGCAAAATGGTTATATCAATCGCAGTATGATGAGATAAATCTCTCCTCTCAGCAAGGGGAGGTTCCCTTTTAACTATTACAAACTTATTTACACTAAATACTAGCTTTGGGGGTGTGTTACATTCATCCTTTTCTCTTTTTTCAGAAAAGATGTTTACAATGTTTCACAGTAATATTCAATAATGCTTCTACACTTAAATAATAATCAACAATATTCTTGTAAGTTGAAGCACAAAGTCTTTCAACTTACTTCACAAAAAGATTCATGAACTAAGTGAACAATCTCAAGTACAAAGTCTTCAAATTATCCCCAAAAAGATTTTAAAAGTAACCGTATCACCAGTTGGGGCACAAAGTCTGTCAACTAACAACACCGTTAATCCACATGAATGTGATTGAAAATCATAGCACAAAGTCTACAAAGTGAACAACTACAAACTCAAAGTCTTTATAATCCTTCACCAAGAAACGCTTTCAACACACATAGATTCAAGGAAATAATATAACACAAAGTTTATATAACTTATCTTGAATGTCCTCCAATCATAATAACCAAGCACCACTTTATCCAATCAATCAACAAGAGAAATCAGCAAAAATGCCACATGTACATCCTCGCTCATACAAATTTGATTCAACACAAAGTTTGATATCAAATGTTGCCTTCTTTATTGATTGGAATTGATCATACAATTTGAACACAAAGTCTCAAAGTTGAGTCTCAATTTGGGCAGCACTTTGTTGCATAAGATTAAAGATAAAAGTTACAATGAAGGCCCTCTTTATTTATAGGGAGAGGCCTTGAGAAAATTTAGGAAAAACCTAACTACTTTGACTTATTCAAAAATAAGAGTCCTTATTGACTTGGGACTTCCTATGTTTTTACATGTAATTACACATGAGAAAAGTACATGTAAAAGTATCTAAAACATATGAAACTACAAAAATATTCTAAGGCATGATGGCTTTCATCAACTCCCATTCCTTGTAATCTGCACACATCTTCATGATGATCGGTCCATGAACCCAATTCAAGAGTAACTTGCCAGGTTTGATGACTCAACATCTTTGTGTGCCACTTCTATTGTCACTACTACTCACTCTTTGATGTCTATTGTATTGTCCATACATGATTGCTCATCTCTAAACACAACTGCTCCTCCTTGACTACAAGTGGCACAACATACCATTCTCATTGTCATGACTATGAATTGAACCACCTGTCTCCATGAGTAATGGATTTCAACATCCTTCTTTACTGTCATGTGCATGCTCCTATTATCAGACCCCTACTATCTTGTGCTTCATTACTTTGGCCTTCTTAGGAGATGGGCCAATCATTTGAAAGATAGACTCCTTCGGATGACGTGATGACCTCAACAACTTTGCAGGAGAAACCGTAACAAAAAGTCATGATCTTGCAGTTAGGGGAAATACTAGTAATTTTGGGAAACTACATGTTGGCAATCATGATCATGGAGGTGAACTTGAAAGGGCTAAAGAGCAAGTGGGTCGAAAAAATGAAGGAAAGTGGGCTTAGGATAGCTTTTAGAGAATTCTCCAAAGTTAGAAAATTTCTGAAGAGGGTGATGCACGGGCGGCAAAATTTTCCGCCCTTGCATGTAAGGGATAGTTCACAAGTGTATCAGCGGTAAAATTAGCTGCTATCGCATGTTTCAGGAGAATCAAATGTTATATGTCGGAGCGGTGAAATTCACCGCTATTGCAGGTAATGAAGAAATTCCAAGTTTGATGTTTGGGCGGCAGTAAATGCCGACATTGCAGATATATGGGGAATTCACTAGTGTCCAGGTGGCAAAAAATGCCGACATTGCACATAGTAGGAATTGCAAGGTTTTTCGTGTAGGGGTGGCAAATTTTGCCGCCCACACCTTACCTTTTGGTAAGTTTTGAAGGGTTTAAGCAGCTAAAACAGTCGACACTCATACATATAAGACTTAGGGCACAAAGATTAATCCATTTTGAAGACACATTCGATGTGAAAAGACGAACCAAGATTAAAACACAAAGACGATCACAACAACAGGAAAATAATCATTCAACAAAGGCTCATCAAAAGTCAAACAAAATAAAAGCCATTCAAACCATCATATTAATGAAAACCCTAGGAATGAAACGAAAACAATAAAAAGATTTACCTGTTTAAATGGTTGAAAACCCAAGTTTGACGACAGCGAATTCACTAGAATCCTATCGGCGCGATCGAATAGTGCGAGAGGAATCCAGCGGATAGCTAGGGAGACGGGAAATGAAAATGACGAAAGAAACAACCGAAAAGATGTTTAATAACTCAAAAATAAGTGTTTAACGAGTGGCCATTAATGGCACTCCAAGTTCAAGATCCCGAGAATCATTGCTCAGGCGGCAAAATCAGTCGACCCCGCACAGGTGTCAACAAACATACAAAGGTGGTGTTATTCGCCGACAATGCATGTAAACTTTGGAGAAATATGTAATGGCGGCAAAAAGTGCCGCCTTTACATATGCAAAGAGAAAAATAAAGATATGTAAGAGTGGCAAAAAATTCTACCATTACATATTTAACAAACAACTCAAAGACATGTAAGAGTGGCAAAAAACGCCGCCATTACATATCAAAACTCAAAAATTTACTAACTCTTGAAAATGACTAAAATTGACATTTTAATCAGTCTACGACTTGAACGATCTTTGCGAGTATCGAGAAACTGATTCAAGGAGATGTCGCAAACTAGTTTAAAATGTCAAATGACTTCGCATGAGATCAAGATAACCTCATCTCGATTTACGACCTTAGAGTGTAGATCATGAAATGGACAAGTTTCGTGGGGGTTGTCTACAAAAATGAGCGTAGCTGATTTTGAGGACAACAGCTGGCTCTAACTGGGGAACTTCCTTTGATCAAACTTTGAAATGATCGAAGGGAGGAGAATCCAGTCTCTAAGTGCCTTCATCCATGCCATTGGGCTATAGAGTCAGGTGACAACAAAAAACATAAAAACACAAAAAGATTAAAATGAAAAAAAAAACTAAAAAAAATATGAAAACTTATCTGTCGCTTCACTTTGAGAAAAGCTTCAGATGATGTCTGCTGTGAGGCAGTAGAAAAGATGTTCCACTTCTTTTTCTTTTACTATTGAATGAGTAACACTTCCCAGTGTTTGTCATTCTAGGATCTTCTTCTACATCTAGCTTGAATTGCCCAACTGATGTTGATGAATTTGGTCCTGACTATCGTTGCCATTTGACAAAGCGATCATGCTTATCAAAAAGTTTCTTTGGAGAAACCAATCCTTTGGAAATTTTATTTCCTTTCAGTTGCAAAATTCCTTTGCTTGAAGAGAATGATCCATCTGTTTCTAAACCTCCATTTAAAACAATATCTAATGACTCAGAATCTTAATCAGTGGTCTGGAAATAAGTACCCATATGAGAAAATTCAAAGAGAATCTAAGCCTTTGGATCTCCAGTTTTCGTCACTATGTACTTGGCCTCCCTTTCAGGATGAACCTTCTACATAATACCCTTAACAGGTATTCTTGCCTCAGACATTTGAATCTTTGTCTTCTCAACATGATCTATGATATCAACAAGCTGATATGGATTTGCTACAGAAGACGAGAAATTCTCATCTCGAGGTTTTTCATTGGGGGTACTAGTCTTAGAAACATAGGATGAAGTGAGAATATTTGGTGTACTTACTTGTTTGTCACCAACCACATCTTTATGATTTGATGTATTTTGTGACCATGTGAGAACATCATAAGATTCACCAAAAGTAACTTCTTCTTGTCCCATCTCATATTCCAAGTTTAGGAACCTGGTGGTAGAGTCGCCAGCTAACTACTCTTCACCTTCAGTGAAAAGATTAGCAATATCTTCTCCTTGATCATATTCTAATTGAAGAAGATCATTTTGCTCTGATTCATAATAGAAGATTGCTGCATCCACAGGTGGTGCTTCCAAAGCAAGTATTCCTTGTTGTGGAGGAAACCTGTTTTGATTCTGGTCCCTTGAAGCATTGCCTTGGTAATTCAGAGCATCATGAGAAGTTCCCCTTGATATGTCCTTATAGAAAGGAATGGACAAATTCTGTGACACCTGTTCTTTCAGAGCTAACAGCTCATCAGCCAACTTTTGCACTATAAGATCGATAGTGCTTGTAGAAGATAAAGCCAAAGAGGGCTGCCCACTAGGCCTAACAAAATCCTTCTTCAACTTTCTTGCCAAGATCAAATCATCCTCCACTTCAACTGCCAAACTTTGAGCAATTGCAAGATCAGTCGGTGCTGCTCTTCGTAAAAGAAAACTTACTTCTGGCAATTGTGAATTGATGAAGAAGCATTTTAGGTTCTCAGCTATAGGTTGAGCAACAGTTGGGATCCTGTTCTTTAGCTTATTGAACTTTTCTGCAAACTCACACATTGGCTCATGAGATTCCTTTTTCATTTGAGTAAGTTGGGCCAACAATGCATAAGCATCTTCTACTGACTTGAATCTGACTTCAAACTGAGTTTGAAGTGTATTCCATCCAGTGATAATTCCAGGTGCAAGGTGATAGAACCAATTAGCTGCAACACCTTGGAGTGTTTCTACAAACAGTCTTACAGAAACATCTTCATACTCAACTCCAAGAACACCACATGCAATGTAGAAAGCTGCAATGTGCTCATCCGGATGTTGTTTACCATCTCCATAGAACTTGGGAAAATTCTTACGTGAACCCTGAGGTAGTTCATGTAGATGCTGAGTCAATTTCAAAGGACCAAATGCATTTCCCCATTGACCTGGGACACCATACTTTTAACAAACAAAAGAGAAGATATAACAAAAATATATTACACAAAGATGAGGCCGGTATGCTTCAACCAAAGGCAAGAGGCTCTTGGTTGTGCATTCGATCCCCAGTAGAGTCACCAAAAACTGTTGGGTGAATATTTTCTCGTCAACTCACTGACGGCAAAATGGTTATATCAACCGCAGTATGATGAGATAAATCTCTCCTCTCAACAAGGGGAGGTTCCCTTTTAACTATTACAAACTTATTTACACTAAAAACTAGCTTTGGGGGTGTGTTACATTCATCCTTTTCTCTTTTTTCAAAAAAGATGTTTACAATGTTTCACGGTAATATTCAATAATGCTTCTACACTTAAACAATAATCAACAATATTCTTGTAAGTTGAAGCACAAAGTCTTTCAACTTACTTCACAAAAAGATTCACGAACTAAGTGAACAATCTTAAGTACAAAGTCTTCAAATTATCCCCAGAAAGATTTTAAAAGTAACCGTATCACCAGTTGGGGCACAAAGTATGTCAACTAACAACACCGCTAATCCACATGAATGTGATTGAAAATCATAGCACAAAGTCTACAAGTTCTCAACACGATTCATATACAAAATGAACAACTACAAACTCAAAGTCTTTATAATCCTTCACCAAGAAATGCTTTCAACACACATAGATTCAAGGAAATAATATAACACAAAGTTTATATAACTTATCTTGAATGTCCTCCAATCATAATAACCAAGCACCACTTTATCCCATCAATCAACAAGAGAAATCAACAAAAATGCCATATGTACATCCTTGCGCATACAAATTCGATTCAACACAAAGTTTGATATCAAATGTCGCCTTCTTTATTGATTGGAATTGATCATACAATTTGAACACAAAGTCTCAACGTTGAGTCTCAATTTGGGCAGCACTTTGTTGCATAAGATTAAAGATAAAAGTTACAATGAAGGCCCTCTTTATTTATAGGGAGAGGCCTTGAGAAAATTTAGGAAAAACCTAACTACTTTGACTTATTCAAAAATAGGAGTCCTTATTGACTTGGGACTTCCTATGTTTTTACATATAATTACACATGAAAAAAGTACATGTAAAAGTGTCTAAAACTAAATGAAAAGTACATATGAAACTACAAAAATATTCTAAGGCATGATGGCTTTCATCAACTCCCATTCCTTGTAATTTGCACACATCTTCATGATGATCGGTCCACGAACCCAATTCAAGAGTAACTTGCCAGGTTTGATGACTCAGCATCTTTGTGTGCCACTTCTATTGTCACTACTACTCACTCTCCGATGTCTATTGTATTGTCCATACATGATTGCTCATCTCTAAACACAACTGCTCCTCCTTGACTACAAGTGGCACAACATACCATTCTCATTGTCATGACTATGAATTGAACCACCTGTCTCCATGAGTAATGGATTTCAACATCCTTCTTTACTGTCATGTGCATGCTCCTATTATCAGACCCCTACTATCTTGTGCTTCATTACTTTGGCCTTCTTAGGAGATGGGCCAATCATTTGAAAGATAGACTCCTTTGGATGACGTGATGACCTCAACAACTTTGCAGGAGAAACTATAACAAAAAGTCATGATCTTGCAGTTAGGGGAAATACTAGTAATTGTGGGAAACTACATGTTGGTGATCATGATCACGGAGGTGAACTTGAAAGGGCTAAAGAGCAAGCGGGTTGAAAAAATGAAGGAAAGTGGGCTTAGGATAGCTTTTAGAGAATTCTCCAGAGTTAGAAAATTTCTGAAGAGGGTGATGCACGGGCGGCAAAATTTTCCGCCCTTGCATGTAAGGGATAGTTCACAAGTGTATCGGCGGTAAAATTAGCTGCTATCGCATGTTTCAAGAGAATCAAATGTTATATGTCGGAGGGGCGAAATTCACCGCTATTGCAGGTAATGAAGAAATTCCAAGTTTGATGTTTGGGCAGCAGTAAATGCCGACATTGCAGATATACGGGGAATTCACTAGTGTTCGGGCGGCAAAAAATGCTGACATTGCACATAGTAGGAATTGCAAGGTTTTTCGTGTAGGGGCGGCGAATTTTGCCACCCATACACCTTACCTTTTGGTAAGTTTTGAAGGGTTTAAGTGGCTAAAACAGCTGACACTCATACAGATAAGACTTAGGGCACAAAGATTAATCCATTTTGAAGACACATTCGACGTGAAAAGATGAACCAACATTAAAACACAAAGATGATCACAACAACAGGAAAACAATCATTCGACAAAGGCTCATCAAAAATCAAACAAAATAAAAGCCATTCAAACCATCATATTAATGGAAACCCTAGGAAGGAAACGAAAACAATAAAAAGATTTACTTGTTTAAATGGTTCAAAACCCAAGTTTGACGACAGTGAATTCACTAGAATCCTATCGGCACGATCGAATAGTGTGAGAGGAATCCAGCGGATAGCTAGGGAGACGGGAAATGAAAATGATGAAAGAAACAACTGAAAAGATGTTTAATAACTCGAAAATAAGTGTTTATAACGAGTGGCATGAGTGGCCATTAATGGCACTCCAAGTTCAAGATCCCGAGAATCATTGCTCAGGCGGCAAAATCGGCCGACCCCGCACAGGTGTCAATAAACATGCAAAGGTGGTGTTATTCGCTGACAATGCATGTAAACTTTGGAGAAATATGTAATGGCGGTAAAAAGTGCCGCCTTTACATATGTAAAGAGAAACATAAAGATATGTAAGAGCGGCAAAAAATGCCGCCATTACATATTTAACAAACAACTCAAAGACATGTAAGAGCAGTAAAAAACACCGCCATTACATATCAAAACTCAAAAATTTACTAACTCTTGAAATGGGCTAAAATTGACATTTTAATCAGTCTACGACTTGAACGATCTTCGCAAGTATCGAGAAACTGATTCGAGGAGATGTCGCAAACTAGTTTAAAATGTCAAACGACTTAGCACGGGATCAAGATAACCTCGTCTCGATTTGCGACCTTAGAGTGTAGATCATGAAACGGACAAGTTTCGTGGGGGTTGTCTACAAAAATGAGTGTAGCTGATTTTGAGAACAACAAACATATATGATTAAAAAGAATGGCATCCCGACCTTTGAAGACTTTGAGAAGCATAAAACCATATTGATGTATTCTCACCTAGTTGTAGCAACAAATGTCAAGTTATTAAAGCATCGTGGAAAACCAAAATCAAAAGAACTATGGACAATTAGTAATGTTGATCATGAAGCAATATTGGATACTTTGAAGGTAAGAGATGACCCCTCAGGTATGCTTGACTAGCATTTAAACTTCCAGATGGACAGGTATGACATTTTTATATCTTAACTTGTTCTTGTTTTTTCTATTTTTTAGAATTGTTTTATTAAAAAATATTGTTTCTTTAACTATAATACATGCTTTTAACTACACAGGACTATGAATAAAGTTATTTTATGATGAGGAGCGCATAGCGGGAAACCACATATCGATGCCCTAATTTCTCACGATCAGCAAAACTTCACATGTGAGCTGTCGAACTTTTCCATCAGCCAAGTTTCTCATCATTCCCCAATGCCCCAATGGCATTCACTTTTGCAGGGACACGTTCCATTAGTGAATGCCTGTAACCTTTGGCTGAATCGCCAAAACTACCGTCGCACAGCTTCCTCTTGTGAACCCTAGCACATGAAGATGCTAGGTCGTTCTTACTGCATGAAATGCCCTGATAGGATCCTCTACAACACCAGGTAGGAAAAACAAAACAAAGAACAAAATAGATATTCATACAATGAAGCCATTCCACTGATTTTGATGGAAATCTCACCAGTGGAATGCTTCACGGCGACATACGGCAACAATGGAAAAATGTACAAAATAAAACTACAGTTGTGCGATTTACAGTTGTAAGAAACATAAATCAAATGGACATAACATAATTGCTTTATTTCTCCTGAGCACAATACAATCACATTCAATCACACACCTAGATCTGATTACATTCGATGATCATTTGATTCCTTCCTCAGGGTATTTATCAACTCACCATGAGTAGTACCGACTGAATCCAAACAGCTGGGAGATTAATCCAAGCGGCTGGGAAACACTATTGCCTATTTTTAACATTATTGCTATTTTTTAGCATTATTCGATTACAATTGACTAATGTTCCCTAAGTCACTTGGGACTTACAAAATAAACCTAGATACAACTGAAATGAAAATGCATTGGTAAAAAGACCTTATTACAAAAGTAAGCATAATGTGCTAGGTGCTCCTGCACCATACTCCCCGGGTGAAATTTGTCTTAAGTCCTCTTAGAGACTAACTATTGTAAATCACCACCCCACTTTTTGATATCTTCTTCTAGCATCCATGTGGCTTCTGAGTCTGGAAGTCCTTGCCATTTGACTAAGTGCTCAAAATATGTTTGATTTCTGGTCTTCTTGGCTATCCTGCTATCCAAAATGTACTCCATCTGCAGTGGTTCCTTAGGTGGTAAATGGTGTACCCACTCTGTATTGCCTTAGACAAAATCTATTGTACCTTCGCCTGTATCAAGACTCCTATATAATGTCAAATCAAAAATATTGAAGATAGGTGAAATAGCAATATCTTCAGGGAGTTCAATTTTGTAAGCATTAGGACCATATTTTTCTAGAATCTAGAAAGGTCCAATTTTCTTCATCATTAACTTGTTGTGCTGTCCTTTGGGCAGTTTGTTCTTGTTGAGATGAACCATGACCATATCTCCTACTTGGTACTACACATCTCTCCTTCATTGATCCACTCTAGCCTTGTTCTTCTAACTGTTCTGGTGTAGAGTATCTCTGACTTGTTGATGGATCTATTTCATAGCTTCTGCAAATGTATCAGCATGTCCACTACGTTTGTCCAATCCTTGAATATCTCTCAACTCAAAGATTCCTCTAGGATGATTACCATAAACAACTTCAAATGGACTTAGACCTGTACTTCTATTTGTAGAATCACTATAGGCATATTCAGCTTGTGGGAGTACCATATCCCAACTATTGCCATGTTCTCTTGTCAGACATCTCAGTAGATTGCCTAATGACCTATTCACAACCTTAGTTTGGCCATCAGTCTGAGGATGATACGCTGAATTGAAAGACAAATTTGTACCCAATCTTTTCCACAAGGTTCTCCAGAAATGTCCCACAAATTTGCTGTCTCTGTCAGATACAATACTCAAAGGTAACCCATGAATCCTGACAATTTCTTTAAAGAACAAACCTGCAATGTAACTGGCATCATTGGTAGTCTTACAAGGAATAAAATGTGCCATCTTGATGAACCTGTCTACCACAACAAACACACTATCATGACCTATCCTTGTCTTGGGCAATCCCATCACAAAATCCATACTCAAACTTTCCCAAGGTTTGTTTGGTATGGGAAAAGGTTGGTACAGTCCTGCATTGGTTGAGACTCCCTTTGCTCACTGGCAAATCATACAACTCTCAACAAACCTTCTGACATTAGATTACATCTTTGGCCAAAAGTAAAACCTTCTGACAAGATCTAAGGTCTTATTGAGCCCAAAATGTCCTCCTAAACCACCACTATGTTTTTCCTTCACTATATTATCCCTCATTGAACACTTTGGGATACATAGTTGACTACCTTTAAACAAAAGTCCATCCTGCAATGTATAATCTGAAAACTCGCTGTGGAGAGCATTGGCAAACTCCTTGAAATCTTGGTCCTCTTCATACAATCCTTTGAGTAACTCAACAACCATACTTTGTAGCTGCACTTCTTGGACTGTCAACACCCTTCTGCTTAAAGCATCAGCAACCTTACTTGTTATCCCCTTCTTATGTTTGCTGATGAAGGTGTATGCTTGAAGACTTTCCACCCATTTCATGTGTCTATGACTGATCTTTTCTTGTCCATTCAGGAAACTAAGAGCATGGTTATCTGTATACACAATAAATTCTTTAGGAAGCAAGTAGTGCCTCCATTTTTTCAGAGCTTGTACCATAGCATACAACTCTAATTCATAAGATGAGTATTTCCTCTTGGCTTCATTTAACTTTTCACTGAAGAAGGCTATTGGTCTGCCTTCTTGGCTCAACACTGCTCCTATGGCCAACCCACTGGCATCACATTCAATTGTGAAAACCTTATTGAAATCAGGTAACACTAAAATAGGGAATTTAACAACTTTGTGTTTTAGATTCTCAAAGCTCCTATCTACTTCTCTTGTCCACACAAACTTCGTCTTACCTCCACCCTTAATAGTCTCCAACATAGGTGCACAAATGTCACTGTAATTTTTAATCAATTTCCTATAGAATGTGGCCAAACCATGGAAACTTCTAACCTCGCCTGCTGCCTTGGGTGTAGGCCAATTCAAAATAGCTTCTACCTTAGAAGGATCCATTTTTAAATCACCCTTAGAGATGATAAAACCTAGGTAGACCAATTCTTGCTTCATGAAGTCACATTTTTCTAAATTTATCAGTAATTTTTGATCTTGCAGCCTTTTCAAGACCATCTCTAAATGTTTCAAGTGCTCTTCCTTGATCCTACTGAACACTAAAATATCATCAAGGTAGACTACCATAAATTTTCCTATGAAGTCCTGAAACACCTCATTCACCAGCCTCATAAAGGTACTAGGGGCATTTGAAAGACCAAACGACATCACAAGCCACTCATACAACCCTTCATTGGTTTTGAAAGCTATCTTCCACTCATCCCCTTCTCTTATCCTTATCTAATGGTACCCACACTTCAAATCTATTTTAGAGAAATAGGTGGCACCTCCCAAACAATCCATAAGATATTCAATTCTAGGAATAGGAAACCTGTATCTGATGGTTATCCTGTTTATTGCCCTAGAATCAGTACACAATCTCCATTTCCCATCCTTCTTTGGTGCTAAAATGGTGGGGACTGCACATGGACTCAAACTCTTTCTTATTAAACCCCTGTCCAGAAGTTCTTGAACTTGCCTGGCTATCTCCTCATTCTGTTGAGGGGTCATTTTATATGCTGCCTTATTAGGAAGTATTGCTCCTGGTATGAGATCTATCTAATGGCTAATGTCTCTGATTGGAGGTAGGGAATCAGGTATATTCTTTTGAATCGCTCCTTTATAACTCTCAAGCAAATCTCTGACCTCCTTAGGTCCTACTTCTCTCACACTTGTTTTCTTTTCCACCTTGGGCTTCACAATCAAAGCAAAACCTATGCCATCACCTACCTTTAGTGTATCCATGAATTCTTTTTCTCCTACCAGCATTACACTAGACCCTACATGCTGTGAATCCTCTTCTACCAATGACTATATCCTATAAGTCACACCATCCTTTTGGAATGTGTAAGCATTCTTTTCTCCATCATGATGAGCCTTTCTGTCAAACTGCCATGGTCTTCCCAACAAAAGATGGCAAGCATCCATTGGAAGGATGTCACATAGAATCTTGTCACTATACCCCTTAATACTAAATTCAACCCATGCTTGTTCATTGATGAGCACATGCTGCCCCTTATTCAACCAACTAACTTTATACGGACTACTATGGGGTATCTTGATTCAGCTTATTCACTGCTTCCAAAGATATAATGTTATCAATAGAACCAGAGTCAATATTGACTCTACAAACCTTACCTTAGATCTTGCAGTTGATTCTAAACAAAGCTCTTCTTTGTAATAGTTCAACCTGCACTGGTTCCTTAAGCAGCGTCCTCTTGAACAATAGATTCTCTCCCATTTCTAATGCTAGATTCACTTTAGGAGATGTCACACTCCTTGCATCTTCTTGAGTCAAAGTGGTTCTCTTCTCATCACCATGAGAAGTTGAGGCCTTCTCTAGACATTTGTATGTTAGGTGCCCTATCTAATTGCAGTTATAACATCTCATATTGGAGAATTTGGACCCTCTACCTGATCCACTTGTCCCACCTCTTCCATTAGGCCTTCTTCCTCGGTAGCCTCCTCTGCTACTTGAGTCCCCAACTTGTTCTTCTTGGTTAGACTCACCACTAGGCCTCTGGTTAGGACTTCTTCCTCTAAAACTGCCTTTGCCTCTAAAATTCCTTCCACCTCTACTTCTGTTGTTTTGCTCACTCTTTCTCTTTATCTTTTCTTCAGCCCTTAAGGCCATTTGGAAACATTTGTTCACTGTTTCTGATGGTAAGATGCTGATCTCATCTTGGATGTTCATCCTTAGGCCATTCAAATACCTGGCCACCTTCTCTGACTCTTCTTCTTGTCTCTTTGATCTGAGACTGAGTTTATGAAACTCTTGTGTGTATGCATTCACATCAAGGTCTCTCTGTCTGAGGTTCTACAATTTCTTATACATCTGCACATCATAGTCCACAGGTAAGAACTGTTCTTTGAGTTTGGCCTTCATCGTCTCCCAGGAGGTTATCATATTCTTCCCCTTCTTGATTCTCTCTCCTTGTGCATAATTCCACCATGCAAGAGCAGATCCCTGCAACCTTGCCTTTGCCAGTTTAACCCTCTTATCATCAGGGATTTCTTTGTATTCGAAGTGATTGTTCAATGCCTCAATCCAGTCAATCACCTCTTCAGCTTCCATACTTCCACTGTACATAGGTAACCCATCTATGGTGTCCCTATTGACTGACTTCAATGCATTTAAACATGCCCTCTGGTCTACTGGTATCTCCTCTGCCTTTTTACTGGTTTCACCAATTTCTACATTTCCTTCATCATTGTCACTTTCATCTTCTCTATCTTTTCCTTTGGACTACTTGAACTCTCCCAACTTGGATTCAAGCATCTCCTCGATCAACTTCTTGACGATGTCCTACGACATATTTTTGGGAGGCACCCTCTCTGCCTCTATGCCGCTATCTCTATCTGACATAAACATTCACAGACAACACCCAAATGCCAACAATCCTACAAATCGTCAATTCGACTTGCCACCCAAATATTTTTAGTCTCTGATACCAATATGATGAGGAGTGCACAACAGGAAACCATAGACCGATGCCCTAATTTCTCACGATCATCAAAACTTCACATGTGAGCTACCAAACTTTTCCATTGGCCAAGTCTCTCATCATTCCCCAATGCCCCGATGGCATTCACTTTTGTAGGGATGTGTTCCATCAGTGAACGCCTGTAACCTTTAGCTGAATCACCAAAACCACCATCGCACAGCTTCCTCCTGTGAACCCTAGCACATGAAGATGCTAGGTCGTTCTTACTGCACGAAATGCCCTGATAGGATCCTCTACAACACTAAGCAGGAAAAACAAAACAAAGAACAAAACAGATATTCATACAATAAAGCCATTCCACTGATTTTGATGGAAATCTCACCAGTGGAATGCTTCACGGTGACATACGGCAACAATGGAAAAATGTACAAAATAAAACTACAGTTGTGCAATTTACAATTGTAAGAAACATAAATCAAATGGACAGAATAGAATTGCTTTATTTCTCCTGAGCACAGTACAATCACATTCAATCACACACCTAGATCTGATTACATTCGATGATCATTTGATTCCTTCCTCAGGGTATTTATCAACTCGCCCTGAGTAGTACTGACTGACTCCAAACGGCTGGGAGATTAATCCAAGCGGCTAGAAACACTATTGCCTATTTTTAGCATTATTGCTATTTTTTAGCATTATTTGATTACAATCGACTAATGTCCCCTAAGTCACTTGGGACTTACAAAATAAACCTAGATACAACTGAAATAAAAATGCATTGGTCAAAAGACCTTATTACAAAAGTAAGCATAATGTGCTAGGTGCTCCTGCACCATTTTACATGGCATCATAGATTATTTTGCATGGCATTGTAAATTATTTTGTATGGCATCGTAGGTTATTTTGACTATACTCAAAGTATGATTTTTAGTTCTCATTTACATATTTCTTAATATTGCACATTTGTACCTTTTTCTATGTAAAGAATTCCATGAGATGACATGTATTTGATGTCTTTTGCTGAACAGTTCATGTGCCTTGTGTATGCTTTCACATATTACATACATGTGTCACATGGCAATTGCAACTACAACATCTGACAAAATTCTCATTTCTTTGAGGTATTCCACCAAACAGTTCATGTGCCTTCCCTATGCTTCCTTACTTTGCATTCTTATAAAAGTCCTATAACAGTCATAATTAATCTTCATAGTAATCTTGTCATCATTGTATTCCATGAAATGATAGTCCCATAACAGTCCTATACATGTCTACTAGGATAGTTTTAACTACAACAGTCCTACAACAGTCCTAAAATAGTCCTAGAATAGTCCTATAATAAGCATAGTATTTAATGTACATATTTATGATATTCATGTTTACTTAAATTTACTTGTTCATGCTTCTCACAGGACGTCGCCTCCCCTACCCATCCAGCTCTATAGAAGAAAAGAGACAACAAATGATCAAGAGGGATCACCAATTGGCGGTAAGTGATTGATTACTTATGACATGTTATATATTTTGAATATTAAATTCTATATTAATGTGCACATTGTTTGATTGTATTAATAGGTGGAAATTCAAAAATCTCTATCGAGGAGGTCTAGTCGATGAGAGATAGAGGATGATTCATTGACTGGTTCACCATCTTCATGGCCTAGCAAGAGCCATAGATTATTTGATAGCAATCCATAGGAGATTTGATTTTGGGACATTTTGTTACATATGCCTATTTGGCTTTGTAAACATACTTTTGTATGTTATCGATGTATATCATTGTATATACCCATATGGTTTTATTTATACATGCCTATATGGCTTGATATATACACTATACATTATTTTCATTACATTATGCATATATGTATATATAAGATCCTAATTTGGCACAAGTAGGGAGAATGCTTGCAAAGGTTATGGAATTTGGTTTTACACGTTCCAATTGTATTTGCTTCAAAGTTTCTAAAGCCTTTTCAAAAAATCCATTTTGTGCATATCTTGCAATCATTGCATTCCATGAGATAGCATCTCTTTGAGGTGTCATGCCAAACTGTTCACATGCCTTGTCTATGCTTCCACACTTTGCATACATGTCTACAAGGGCTGCTGTAAATACATCCTATTTTGAAGATCCCATTTTTACATAGGCAAGGAGAATGGTGGATAAAGTTGTGGAATTTGGATTTACACCCGCCAATTGCTTTTTCTTAACATTTCCTTTCAATCCTTATCAAAAATTATGTTTTGTGCACATATTGCAATCATTGCATTCCTTCATTTACAACACATGATTAAATAAGAAGATGCATATTTATAACACTTAAGAATATGTAGTAGTGTTGCTCATGTCACCAATACTATGTTTACATCTTCACATACATGGCTTACAACATGTGACAATACGAAGTGATGAAGAAACTTGTTATTTTGATGTATTTCAACTCCAAACTTGCGCCTAGAAGTGAAGGTGCTAATCCTTGATCAAACTAACCCAAAAGTGCACCTTGGTACTTAGGGCGCTAGATTATGATTGATCAACCTAAAATGTGCACCTAAGGCTAGATATTGAATTGGAAGGATAAAATGCATCATCAAAGGAGTTTATAGTTATTGAAGGCATCAAATGATGACTTGGGCGCACATCTACCTCTCTACACCATCAAATGTGCACCTAGATTAGTGAGGCACCACTTCATATCTCTATAACTTTGGATATGCACCTTGATAATGAATTGATCTTGCAAGTTGAGGTTGTCTCCACAAGTTGAAAGAATGTCCAAAGAATACAAGGCACCAATTATTGAACAAACAAACAAGAATGAGTGCCTTACTATTTGAGGTGCTAGTTCACTCTTCTAGAACACCAAAAGGGTGCCTAGATCTTGAGGCGCTAGCTCTTTCTTAAGCAACCTTGAAAGTGTGCTTTGACAAGGAGGTTAAAATGTATTATCAAAGGATTAAGTTGAATCAAGGAATCATCATTGAAGATAACTAAAACATGATTGTGAATGAGGTGCACTTTTCATCATCTCTAACCTCACAATTGCGTCTTCCCTTGGAAGCTCATATTGTGCCTAAAGGAATGGTACTGAGATATCATCCATGTCAATGATTAAGAATGTGTCAACTAGAACAATATTTTTTATTCTGCTCATTGTGGGGTCGAATGGACTAGTGGAGGTCTCGTTTTGTGCGCCAAGAGTCCCAGTCATTCCGGGCAAGAGGCTACCGGCAAAGTCCCTTAAGATCCCTGAGACCAAAAAATGCCAAACTTTGATGGAGCAATTCTCAGAATTCGTGATAACTGGGAATGTTTTGTTTGGACCTACAGGTGCAGGTGGGGTCCATCCACAATAACCTCTCATTTTTGGTCAACTCAATTCTGTTTGATCGTGCCGAAATCAAACGCATTGTTGCAAAATGCTTCAATTTGATGCAGTGGAAAGGTGCTAGGTGTGACATTTTTCATTCCATAGCTCGTGGGTCGAACAGAGTGTGCCAACGTGTCGGGGTGGACGAGTAAATGCTAGTGGAGGTTTAATTTTGTGCTCCAAGCATCCTAGTCATTTCGGGCAATAGGCTACCGACAAAGTCCCTTAAGATCCTTGAGACCAAAAAACAACCAAACTTTGACAGAGCAGTTCTCAGAATTTGTGATAGTTGGGAATGTTGTGTTTGGACCTACAGGTGCATGTGGGGTCCATCCACAATAACCTCTCTCATTTTTGGTCAAATCCATTCTATTTGACCGTGCCAAAATCAAACGTATTGTTGCAAAATGCTTCAATTTGATGCAGTGGAAAGGTGCTAGGTGTGACATTTTTCATTCCATAGCTCGTGGGGTCGAACGGACTGCACCAACGCATCAGGGTGGACAGTTAAATGCTAGTGGAGGTCTCATTTTGTGCGCCAAGCGTCCCAGTCATTCCCGGCAAGAGGCTACTGACAAAGTCCCTTAAGATCCCTGAGACCAAAAAATTGCCAAACTTTGACGAAGTAGTTCTCAGAATTTGTGACAGTTGGGAATGCTCTGTTTGGACCTACAGGTGCATGTGGGGTCCGTCCACAATAACCTCACTTGGTTTTGGTCAACTCCATTCCATTTGACCGTGTTGAAATCAAACGCATTGTTGCAAAATGCTTCAATTTGATGTAGTGGAAAGGTGCTACGTGTGACATTTTTCATTCCATAGCTCGTGGGGTCAAATGGACTGCACCAACACGTCGGGGTGGATGGGTAAATGCCATGGGAGGTCTTGTTTCGTGCACCAAGCGTCCCAGTCGTTCCAAGCTGTAAGCTACTGACAAAGTCAAAAGTCGCTAGGATTGAAATTTTGCACACAGGTCCTAGGGCCGAACGGATTATGCCAACACATCAGGGTGGGAAGGTAAATGCTAGGGGAGGTCTCGTTTTGTGTGCAAAGCATCGCAATCGTTCCGAGTTGTAAGTTACCGGCAAAGTGTTCCAGGCTGTAAGCTACTGACAAAGTCAAAAGTCACTAGGATTGAAATTTTGCATTCCATAGGTCCTGGGGCCGAACGGATTGTGCCAACACATCAGGGTGGCAAGGTAAATGCTAGGGGAGGTCTCGTTTTGTGTGCAAAGCATCGCAATCGTTCCAAGCTATAAGCTACTGGCAAAGTCACTTTGCCGGTAACTTACAACTCGGAAGGATTGGGAGCCTTGGCATATAAAATGGGACCTCCCCTAGTATTACTCACCCACCCCGATGTGTTGGCACAATCTGTTCAGCCCTAGGACCTGTAGAATGCAAAATTTCAATCCTAGCAACTTTTGACTTTGTCGGTAGCTTACAACTTAGAATGACGGGGACGCTTGCTGCACAAAACAAGACCTCTAATGGCATTTACCCATCCACCCTAATGCATTGGCACAGTCCATTCGACCCCATGAGCTATGGAATGAAAAATGTCACACCTAGCAGCTTTCCACTACATCAAATTGAAGCATTTTGCAACAATGCATTTGATTTTGACACAGTCAAACAGAATGGAGTTGACCAAAACTGAGAGAGGTTATTGTGGACCGACCCCATGTACACCTGTAGGTCCAAACAGAGCATTCCCAGCTATCACGAATTCTAAGAACTACTCCATCAAAGTTTCACATCTTTTTGGTCTCAGGGATCTTAAGGGACTTTGCCGGTAGCCTCTTGCCCGAAATGACTGGGATGCTTGGCACACAAAATGAGACTTCTACTAGCATTTACCCGCCCACCCCGATGCGTTGACGTAGTCAGTTTGACTCCACAAGTTATGGAATGAAAAATGTCACACCTAGCACCTTTCCACTGCATCAAATTGAAGTATTTTGCAATAATGCATTTAATTTCGGCACGGTCAAACGGAATGGAGTTGACCAAAAATGAGAGAGGTTATTGTGGATGGACCCCATGTGCACCTGTAGGTCCAAACATGACATTCCCAGCTATCACAAATTCTGAGAACTGCTCTGTCAAAGTTTGGTAGTTTTTTGGTCTTAGGGATCTTAAGGGACTTTGTCAGTAGTCTCTTGCCTGGAATGACTGGAACGCGTTGGCATACAAAACGAGACCTCCACTAGAATTTACTCGCCCACCCTGACGCGTTGGCGCACTTTGTTCAACCCCATGAGGTATGGAATGAAAAATGTCACACCTAGCACCTTTCCACTACATCAGATTGAAGCATTTTGCAACAATGCGTTTGATTTCGACATGGTCAAATGGAATGGAGTTGACCAAAAATGAGAGAGGTTATTGTGGATGGACCCACGTGCACCTGTAGGTCTAAACACAACATTCCCATCTATCACGAATTCTGAGAACTGCTCCGTCAAAGTTTGGCAATTTTTTGGTCTTAGGGATCTTAAGGGACTTTGTTGGTAGCCTCTTGCCTAGAATGACTAGGACGTGTTGGAACATAAAATGAGACCTCCACAAGCATTTACCTGCCCACCCCGACACGTTGGCGCTCTCCGTTCGACCCCACGAGCTATGGAATGAAAAATGTCACACCTAGCACCTTTCCACTACATCAAATTGAAGCATTTTGCAACAATGCGTTTGATTTCGGCACGGTCAAACGGAATGGAGTTGACCAAAAATGAGAGAGGCTATTGTGGATGGACTGCACATGCACCTGTAGGTCCAAACAAAACATTCCTAGTTGTCATGAATTCTGAGAACTGCTCCGTCAAAGTTTGGCATTTTTTTGGTCTCAGGGATCTTAAGGGACTTTGCCGGTAGCCTCTTGCCCGGAATGACTGGGATGCTTGGTGCACAAAATGAGACCTCCACTAGCATTTACCCGCCCACCCTGACGCGTTGGTGCACTCCGTTCGACCCCATGAGCTATGGAATGAAAAATGTCACACCTAGCACCTTTCCACTACATCAAATTGAAGCATTTTGCAACAATGCGTTTGATTTCGGCACCATCAAACAGAATGGAGTTGACCAAAAATGAGAGAGGTTATTATGGATGGACCCCACGTACACTTGTAGGTCCAAACACAACATTCCCATCTATCACAAATTTTGAGAACTGCTCCGTCAAAGTTTGGCAGTTTTTTGGTCTCAGGGATCTTAACGGACTTTGCCGGTAGCCTCTTGCGTGAAATGACTGGGATGCTTGGCACACAAAATGAGACCTCCCCTGGCATTTACCTGCCCACCCTGACATGTTGGCACAATCTGTTTATCCCCACGACAAGCAGAACAAAAAATATGGCACCTGGCAAGGTTTTTGCTCATAGGATCTTAAGTGACTTTGCTTTTACGGAACAATGTATCGGCAAAGACCCTAGTTTTCATAAGGGGAGACATGTGATTTTAAGAGGTTTTTGGGAATGTGACTTTATCCTTCCACTCCTTATCCAATGACGAGTTTATTCTCAGAGTTTGATGGCTTTTATGAGCATATACACGATGTTGTTTTAGGATAGTCATAAAGGGCAGTTTTGGACAGCCATGTGTATCTTTTTAACAATCATAAAGGGCAAGTTGTACATGGACTGTGATAGTCCCAAAACTCATATAAATAATCCATTTTGGTGTTTGACAACCTTATAAATCCATTAGATCATTTATACAAACCCTAATGCAACTTATAAACCCTCTTTGCATAGTAATTTCATGAATGACTATCTTGTATGATTGTTTTGTGCATTTTAACAGCCCAATGAGGATTGTATGGTGTTGTGATCTTCATGATTTTAAATTGATGCAGAGATAGGATCCAACTCAACATGATAGAGGCATCATTACAAATGGATTGAATTGAAATAGTCGGAGAGCCAACCTCCTATCAATGAGAGTTCAATGATAGTAAATAGAGAGCTACTTGACCATAAATAGGATTTACATACATACATATATATATGATCTCGTAGGCATCTAGGTTTCATACACAAATTGCAATAGTTGTAGAGCCAACCTCCTATCAACGAGAGTTGAATAATAGTAAATAGAGAGCTTCTCGGCCATAAATGGGATTTGCATACACACACACACCCAACTGAAATAGTATCCTTATTGGCCTTATTGGCACCTCCCCCCAAGATGTAAGTTTTTTATGTTTATAATGTGCCCCCAATGTCCTTATTGGCTTATTGGCACCTAAAACACAAGAAAGTAGATTCCACCAGCTTTCAATTACAATTTCTCTCAGGCCCTAACACATCCATACAAGGCTGTACTAAACAAAGAAATAGCAGGAAAATAGTAAAATTTGCTAAAACAGAGTTTCTTGACATTAATTTCATTCAAACTTGTCTTCAATTTATCTTCAAAATGTTTTCAATACATCTCCAATGCCTTTTCCATGAAGGTTTATGCATATTTATACATGCTTTGAGGGAAACCAATAGTCTCCAACTGACTTTTGAGTACTTGACTATTCATCTTCCATACTTTTGCATTTTTTTTACATTTGTCATATGACAACTTTGACATATTTACAAAATTTGACAAGATGAAGACTAAATACATGATGAAATGGTCTATCATGACCTTATTAGATTTCAAGCTACTATGCTTGATTAGGGCATATAAGGAATTTTGTCATATTGAATCTATTGATCTAAAACCGTTCTCAATGCTAAACATATCATCAATGGACTAAAGAACTATCATCATAATGTATGGCATCATGGGAAGTATCATGGCATGCACATAAGGAATTTAAATTATATTGTATATCAAGGCGTAAATATATTAAAATCTAGTCCATAATGGTAGACATATACAAAAATTTGACAAATATGCCAACTCAAAATATTTTTTACAAAATGTGGCATATGCCATGTCTCAAAATCTATATACAATCTACATGCCAAATAGCTATGTCAAATACTACAAGTCCAGTTGACCCTCAATCTGTGATGGATCTTGAAAAAGTGTCATCTTTGTACCAAAATGTCTAGTAATTGATGGAGGCAAAGTTTCCTGCATTAACAAGCCAAAACACAAATTTGATTAATCTCTTCAATGGTAAATAAAAATAAGTTAAAGTTAGTAAATAGATTCTTATCTACTACAATTAAGAACTTTCATTTATTAACATACATCTAAATCACTACAATCAACTATAAGACCGCTAGATAAACTATCAATTATTTAGAAAAATTCAATTCTATTACCTTGACTCTATGTTGTTGTTTGGACGATCATTCTGCAAATGATTTTCTCTTAAGACGATCAGGTGTCCTAGTGAAGCATGATGGCAAAGGTGGCACATCACTCACATTCTCAAGAGACTACATAAAAGCAAAGTAACATGTTGAAATAAATTAATATATAATTATTAAACAAAAATAGGAAATGCATACATTTAAAAAGGTTAGATGTGTTACACACAAACAATCTAGAGTGCACTACAAAAAAACTTATCTACTAGAAAACAAGCACATACCACCATCGAGGCCTCCTGCATCAATTGAGAAGGACTCTGAATTATCAAAATGACAAGAATGTAAGACTCTAAATGACTATAATCAAATATTTAAGTTTTCTAAATTATCAATTAAAGTACAATTCAATCAAATTACCTCCACCCTTTGTTGGTGTTGAGAAAGTCGTTCTCCAAATGATAGTCCCTTGGGTCGACCAGGAGTTCGAGAAAAGACTATTGGCAAAGATGCCACATCATTCACATTTTTGATTGACTATAAAATAAAATTAACATCAAGATATAAATTAATATATAATTACTCACAAAGAAATAAATGCATAAAAAAAAAGTTGATGTGTAGAACAAATTATACCGGCAAGTCCAAGCCAAATTGGATGGTAGATAAAGTTCCATGATGAACTTCTATCAACTCCTCCTCTGTCATCAACTGTTATCCCACTTAGATACATTAGTACTAATAAATTTGTTTATATATTCAAATGGAATAGACCATAAAATTTAACTTTAAATTTTACCTGCATAAAACATTGCTCATGCATTTCTCCTTCTCTATGGTTCACTGTTCTAGTAGCTTCTACTCTTGTCCTTGACCCCTCATCTTGAGTTCTGGACCCCATTGCCTCATCTCGTGAATGGAAATCATACTCTAATGTGTTCAACGTTGGCTCACTACTCTCCATAATAGGACCTAAGCATAAATGATTGCAAGAAATGCAATGATGGGGCACACATACATGTTTGGACGATGACGGTCTAGTAGAACCAGGTGATCCAATATCATCACCTTCATCATGTGCTTGTGCAAACTAAGATGTCTATATAATCAAATGCTCAGTCAAATAGTGTATGGCACTAAGGCCCTGTTGTGTTGCATTTACAACAATGTCTGGGTGTTGCATTGGGGGTGGAGAAGGGATAGCAGGAGGGGGAATATAGGGACCTTATACTTGTTTCATTGCCCCAGGTCTATCTTGAGGCATTCCCTTACCCACTCCTTGAAACTCTCTAAATCAAAATAATTAACATGTTGACCCATGACGAACTCTGCATAGAGTTTATGAAGGAAATACAAAGGTACATCTAAATTGTTGTTGGGTGGTTTATCAAAAACCATCCACCAATGATCCCAAAAGTTCTGACTAATGCTCTCATGGATACACCATTTGATTGAAAACTTGGGCTTACAGACATCAACATGCAATCTGGTTTTAGGATTGACAAAGTGTTGGGCTAACATAGTTTTTGCAATCTCTAATTCTTTGACTTCATTATATGACAAACCATTAGCACATTCAACCTTCTTGGCTTCTCACCATTTCCTAAATGATTCGTGTTGGGTTGACAAGGTTTGAACATGATTAATGATTCCCTCTAAATTCGATGTCATTGTAGACAATCAAGGGTGGCGGCGATACATTTCTATGATCCTACTTATTTGATCAATATTTCTTTGAATATTCTCTTCTATTGTTGGAGGGGGAGGGTTTGGTGGTGGAGGGATTGGGTTTTCATTTTGTGCATCCATTTTACCTAATTAAAATATAAAACATACCCACTTAGCATAAAAAACCAAAAAAAATTCTTGAATATACAAAACAAACAAAAAAATGTGAAAGATCTTACCTTTTTGGATCAGATATTCATTCTTCACCTCTGATATCCGTTCTTCAAAGATGACACTACGTTTTGCAAGCCACGGGTTTGCAAAAACGCGACCCTTTTTCGCTTTTTTATGTTTTTCAAAACAGATATTCGTTTTCTTTTTCTCAATTGCTTTCATTATTTTTTATTTTAGTATTTTAGCATTTTAGTATTTAGGCATTTTAGCTATAAAATACAATCCAAATTTTAGAAAGATTGTATCATATGAAAGCAGAGATTTTGGACAAACTGTCAAAATTTATATAGGATTAAGATGATATATATATATTTAATTTTTATATGATTTACTTATACTAAGGTATCTCATAGTATTTCAAAGGCACTTTTGAATAGATACTTGTCATAAAAAAATTGTAAAAGCAAGTAGTTTTTGTGTAAATTCTAGCAAATCATTTCATGTTTAACTTACATATTAGATGATATTTGTGTCAACAATTGAGATCAAACTTTTGACACTCGAGATTGACCTCTCATTTTTCTATACCTATTCAAATTCCAAGACAATCATTGGATTGATGTTATTTATTTTCTAAAGGTAACAAATCAATTTAGCACATCCTCAACATCATTGGATTGATGTCGATAGAGAGAGGAGATATCTATAGAGAGGTAGATACAGGAGAGGTAGATACGGCTTAGGGGTTAGGGATTAGGGCCATTATTTAGGGTTTACAGATTTAGAGAGAGAGACTACTTTTGACATGCAACCATAAACCCTAAATAATTCCCCTAAATCCTAAACCCTAACCCCTAAACCCTAACCCCTAAACCATAAACCCTAAATAATTACCCTAAGCCCCAAACCCTAAACTTGAGAAAGGGAGTCCTAGTTTTCTTGTTTCCAAGTCCTTCGTCAATAAGGGAGAGGGAAAGATAGAGGGGAGAGATAGGATATATAGGAATGATAGGGGGAGAGAGGCAAGAGATAAAGAGATTGGGAGAGATGGCTAGGTATAGAGAGATAGAGAGGAGACAGATAGGAAGAGATAGAGGAGACAAAGGGGAGAGATAGGGAGATTGAGAGTTAAAGAGATGTCCAGAGAGACAGGGAGATAGAGGAATGATAGGGGAGAGAGAGGTGAGAGATAGGGAGAGATAGATATAGGTAGAGAGAGAGAGGAGATAGATTGGGAGAGATAGAGGAGACAAAGGGAGAGATAGGGAGATAGAGAGTGAGTGAGATGTCTAGAGAGATAGAGATAGAGATTGAGACCTATGGAGGGATGATAGAGAGAGGGAGATAAGGGAGAGATAGGGAGATAGAGGTGGAGGGATATTAATTTTAATGACCTCCAAATTTTCCATAAATTCTTCTCCACTAAACCCTAGACCATCACGCAAATCCTTACTTTCCTAATAAAAGCCCTTCCCCAAACATCATTTGATCATGTGACTCCTTCCATCACTAGATAGGTGCCTAGATACTTTCCATTATTCATCTAATGCTGTAATCCCAATGTCGTAGCTCACATTCCCACACCTACATAGACTCCATTCCCCCTATTGACACCATCGTTGATAATCATTATATAAGGACACTCCCTTAAATAATAATTAAACCATGGATTATCCCATATCCCCATCTTACACTTTCCTCACCTTTGAACCCTTAGAAGATGACATTTAGCTATCCCCACCATTACCAATCACACTTTCTAGCAATCCCACATAAGACACCTTACCCATCACTTCACCTAGGTCATCACCAATTAAATCACCTCATTACTCCATTCAACCATACCCATACCGCCCCTTTCTCACACCATAACCTATATTAACGCATGATTAAACCTAACCCCTAACCCCTATTTCCTAACCCCTAAACCCTAAACTTGAGAAACCATAAACCCCTAAATCCTAAACACTAAACCCAAGAAACCCTAGACCTTTATCTCTCTATCTCCCTATCTCACTATCTCCCCATCACTATCATTCCTCTACCTCTCAATCTCTCTCCCTATGCTTTGGCCATGTCCCTCACTCTATATCTCCCTATTGGTCCTCTCTCTCTAAACACTAAACGTTAAACCTCTAAACCTTAATCCCTAAAACATAAACCCTAAACCCTAAACAATGCCCCTAAACCTTAACCCCTAACCCCTAAACCCTAAACCCTAAACGTGAGCAACCCTAAACCCTATCTCTTATCTCTCCCTTATCTCCCTATCTCTATCATCCCTCTACCTCTCAATCATTCTCCCTATTTCTCTGGACATCTCGCTCACTCTCTATCTCCCTATCTCTCCCCTTTGTCACCTCTATCTCTCCCTATCTGTCTCCTCTCTCTTTCTATCTAACTATCTCCAAAACTAAGAAACCCTAAACCCAGGTACACCCTAAATCCAATCAACTCTAAACCTATATCTCCCTATCTCTATCATCCCTCTACCTCTCTTGATCTCTCTCCCTATGTCCCTAGCCATGTGCCTCACTCTTTATCTCCTTATCTCTCTCCTCGGTCTCCTCTCTCTATCTCCCTATCATTCCTCTCTCTCTATAAACCCTAAACCTCTAAACCTAACCCCTAACCCCTAAACAATTTAAATCCTAAACCCTAAATAATGCCCCTAAACCCTAACCCCTAACCCCTAAACCTGAGAAACCCTAAACCCCAAACCCCTAAACCCTAAACCACTATCTCCCTATCTCTCCCCTATCTCCCTACCACCTTTGTCCCTCTACCTCTCAATCTCTCTCCCTATGTCTCTGGCCATGTCCCTCACTCTTTATCTCCCTATCTCTCCCCTCAGACTCCTCTATATCTCCCTATCATTCCTCTCTCTCTATAAACCCCAAATCCAAAACCCTAAACCTCTAAACCTAACCCCTAACCCCTAAACAATAAATCCTAAACCCTAAATTATAATGCCCCTAAACCCTAACCCCTAACCCCAAACCCCTAAACCCAAGTAACCATAAACCACTATCTCCCTATCTCTCCCCTATCTCCCTATCACCTTTGTCCCTCTACCTCTCAATCTCTCTCGCTATGTCTCTTGCCATGTCCCTCACTCTTTATCTCCCTATCTCTCCCCTCAGACTCCTCTATATCTCCCTATTGGTCATTTATCTCTCTCTAAACCCTAAACCCTAAACCTCTAAACCTTAACCCCTAACCCCAAAACCATAAACCCTAAACACTAAATAATGCCCCTAAACCCAAGCAACCCTAAACCTCTATCTCCCTATCTCTATCATCCCTCTACCTCTTAATCTCTCTCTCTCTCTATGTCTTTGGACATGTCTCTCACTCTCTATCTCCCTATCTCTCCCCTCTATCTCCTCTAACTCTCCCAAACTCTATCAGTCCCCTCTCTCTATCTCTCTTTAAACTGTAAACCCTAAACCCCTAAACCTGAGAAACCCTAAACAATTCCCCTAACCAACCTCTAAACCACTTCTCTATATAGGTGCAACTAATACCACTTTTTCATTGTTTTCCACATTTAATTATATTCTTTTCCATTTTCCAAGTCCTACATGTGTCCAAGTTGTATTGTTTGTCAAGTTTTTAGTCTAATTGTTAGTCCCAGCTCTCATGGTTATTAAAATGTTAGTATAGTTAGATTTATCCTTAGGTAACATTAATTTACACATTGTTGCACAAACAACCACACTAAAACATAACCTTACCTAATTAAGGTTAACCTTTAAGGTTCTTTCATAAATGGCGAGCTTAACAGATCCAACTAGTTCAATGTTCTTATAGTCCATGCTTACCCTTCCAAGAGAGTTCATGCCATGTTAACTTTGCATTATGTCCTAACATATCACATGAAGGACATCATCATCACAAGGAATAACAATGTCATGAAGGATTAACGAAGGTGTAGCTTCACCACATAAAGTATCATTCATAATTTTATCACTAGAGGCTAAGGGTATATCATGTGTATCCTTCTCAAATCATATGAAGGATTTGGTAAAGCAATTTAGGGCATGAAATCCAAAATGGATATCTGTTTTGTATTTCTAGAAATGGATATCCATATTGGTTTGGTATCCAAACCAAAACAGATATCCATTTCAAAACATATGAAAGTCAAACTTTGCCAAGTCGCGAATTTGGCTAAGTAAAAACATGATTTTTTTCCTATTGCCACTGTTTGGCCCACAATGATCCTGCACATACCCTATTGCTAATTAATGTGTTAATGCTCTTAAAACCCTAATTTAAGAAAAACAGTAAGTAAATCTATAAATTACGACAAATGCTATCGGAATTAGACAAAAGACAGAGAACCTTAACTCACTATTTTTCATAGTCTGAAAAATAGAAATGTTGGGGACAATGGTGATGGCATCCTACTCCAAGGTACAAGTTTTTCTGTGGATTCCCGATCTCCTTCCGACACTGATCTCTGTTGTATCTTCAGTTTTTGGTGATCTGGCAGTGGAGGACAATGTTGATGGCACCCTAGTCCATTGAGGAAGATTCTTCTAGATGTCGGAAGCTCTACAAAACCTAATGCTCACTGTCCAGTCTATTTCTATAGCTTCAAATATGGAGGACAATGGTGATGGCACCCTTGTCCTAAAATCTCACACAGTGTTCGCTTCTTTTTGGATCTTGAATCTTCAATGTCTTCCTATCTTCCCTGCAACTCCACTTTCTCCAGATCCAATACTTGTAACCTACAATCACAAGGAGTGTGGGAGGGAGTTGTGGTGTTTAGAGGCTTGCCTTGATTAAGCCTCAGAGAGACATTCAAGTCTTCTAAACACCGCTATGAGAGAGAGTGTGTATCCTTGTGGGATAGAGGCAAAAATCCAAATGATAATGATGATAAAACACAATAGATGTCACCTTGATGATGAAGCTCTCATGGAAGGAAGATGCTCTTCAATGCCATGAGGAGAAGATGTAATCCAACTTGCAAAAACAAACACAATAACAATGCTATGCTCTGCAACACAATGATAATCACAAGTATGCCAATAGCTCACAATCATTTAAAAACCTTCTAATGATCTTCTAGTTTGCAAATGATAACCTAAACATGCTTATATATGCAACTACTAAGATTCCTGCCAAGAATTTCATATTTGAACTTATGATGTCAGCCTGGAAACCAAATAACGGTCACAAACCTAACATTTGAATTTAGGGCAGACCCAAAATAGGGTTGGACTAGGGTGCTAGCAACCTTGTCCACCCCCTGTCTTTGTTCAAGGATCATCAACATAGCACCCCTAGGTCCTATTTGTCACAAGACCCAAGGGTTTTCTCATCAGGAGTCTGAATTATCATACAAGATGCTCTAAATGCAATATAAAGACACGGGAGCTAAACCTTAAAGGAAAAAGACCCCAAGGGTGCATTTTTTTGACATAACATTTAGCCCCCACTTTAATGTATGTATAAACACAAGGCCAATACATGCATTAAAGTAAGGTCAACAAACACAACAAACACGCCAAGCATGGAGAAGACACGCCAAATACATTGAAGACAATAACAAACACGCAAAACACAGAAAAAATAGTTACAGTCATGCAAAAACATGGAGAATACAACATTGAAGACATGCAGAACACAAAGATTACAATGAATGTAGTGATTATTTTCTTTTTGATTTTTCCATATGAAATACAAAATGCAAGTACAAGGAAAGTAAACAAACAAATCCCAAAAAGTGTAGAGGAGTTGTTCACCACCGGTATTGCACTTTTTGAGAATAGACACACCAAACAAAATCCCAAGGTGTAGAGGAGCTCATCGTCACCGATCTTGCACCTTGAGAACAAACACACCAAACAAATCCCAAAGTGTAGAGGAGCTCATCACCACCGGTATTGTACTTTGAGAACAAACATGCCATACACACACGTGGAAGACACAGAGGAAACACGACAGACAAGCGATGGAGTGAAACTATTGCTAGGTTCATCACCATCTCAGGCACATTACAGGCACACACCGATGATTGGGCTTCGCCACAACAACTGCCAAAAACATGCTTAAGAGTTGAGTTAGTTACAGAACTACTCCCTGCCTCGCGATGATGACTTTTTGAAAATGACAGGATAATGCAATCTCTCCAAGAAATACACCATCCTCGTCTCACAATGAGGGCTTAAGATAAAAGGATATGCTCGATATCCCACCTCTGCAGAGGGATTACATGGTTGTGATTGATTTTTAGATTGTTCAAACACACTTTACTATGATCTAAAGTAGACAACTTACCTTATATATGCCCCCACCTTAAGGTGGGTGATATCACATACCAATATCAAGCATGTTAAGGTAGGAAGAAAACACAAAAGGGAACACAAGCTCTCGCAAGGACCATGCCCCCCAGAGGTGACATGTACTTTACAATCGCTGAATGTTCCCACAAACACATCCTTGCAAGAAAGGTGTTAGTGCCCAAATAATCATGATAAACAACAATGCATATGATCAACTACATGAAAGAGCCAAGCAAGGCGATATCCATGATAAAAAAGGTGCACAAAGCAACAGTATTGTTAAAGTGTTTTTAGCAAGATAAGATAACATTGACGTCAACATCAAGATAGAGAAATCACACAAAGTGATTCCACTAGCCAAGCGTCAGATAATATGTTACAACCCCGTCATCATATATGGACTAGGTCCATTTTTTTATTACTTGCAAAAGGGACACTAGGTCTGCATCAGTATAATATGTTTTTCATCATCTGCCAGCTAGATGGAAACACTAGAGGAAGGTAAACAATAAATCAAAGAGGAGAACAAGTGCCTTAGGGACGGTCATGTAGGAGGGTGCCCCCAAATCACCAAATAGTAAGTAAATCTACAAATTATGACAAATGCTACCAGAACTATACAAAGGGAAGAGAACCTTAACTCACTATTTTTCACAATCGAGAAAACAAAAATGTTGGGGACAATGGTGATGGCGCCCTAGTCCAAGGTACAATTTTTTTGTGGATACCCAATCTCTTTCCGACACTGATCTTTGCTATATCTTCAGTTTCTGGTGATCTGGCAGTGGAGGACAATGTTGATGGTGTCCTAGTCCACTAAGGAAGATTCTTCCAGATGTCAGAAGCTCTACAAATCCTGATGATCACTATCTAGTTTGTTTCTGTAGCTTCAGATATAGAGGACAATGGTGATGGCGCCCTTGTCCCAAAATCCCACACAGTGTCCTCTTCTTTTTAGATCCCAAATCTTTGATGTCTTCCTATCTTCCATGCAACTCCACTTTCTCTAGATCCAATACCTATAACCTGCAATCATAAAGAGTGTGAGAGGGGGTTGTGATGTTTAGAGGCTTACCTTGGTCAAGCCCCAGAGAGACATTTAAGTTTTCTGAACACCGTTGTCAGAGAGAGAGAGTGCATATCCTTGTGGGATAGAGGCAAAAATCCAAATGATAATGATGATAAAACACAATAGATGTCACCTTGATGATGAAGCTCTCATGGAAGGAAGACGCTCTTCAATGCCATGAGGAGAAGATGTAATCCAACCTGCAAAAATAAACACAATAACAATGTTATGCTCTGCTACATAATGATAATCACAAGTATGCCAATAGCTCACAATCATAAAAAAACCTTCTAATGATCTTCTAGTTTGCAAATGATAACCTAAACATTCTTATATATGCAACTACTAAGATTCCTACCAAGAATTTCGTATTTGAAACTTATGATGTCAACCTAGAAACCAAATAACGCTCACAAACTCGACATTTGAATTTAAGACAGACCCAAAATAGGACTAGACTAGGACATTAGTGCCCTTGTCCATCCCCTATCTTTGTTTAAGGATCATCAACATAGCACCCCCTAGGTCCTATTTGTCACAAGACCCAAGGGTTTTCTGATCAGAAGTTTGAATTATCATGCAAGATGCTCTAAATGCAATCTAAAAACCCAAGAGCTAAAACTTAAAGGGAAAAGCCCCTAAGGGTGCATTTTTCGACATAACAATTACTTTGTCCTAATATCCCAATTATCAGGTCCTGATTCACTGGTTTATCCTAATCATTCCCTCATTCATCATAGTTATTCCTATTTTTTCCTGTCCTAACTCATTTTCCTAAGTCCTAGTCCCCTTTCCACATATGATTTAATTAATTCATTAATTAAATCTCCTACCTAACCACCTAAAAAATAAATAAAAGAACTAAAAATCTCTTTTATTCTCCACCACATATCTCATAGCTATCTCCCACAAATTCAAAAATCAATTAAAAAATCTCAATTATTCTTCACCCTCCATCCTTCAACTACCCAACCAACTTAATATGGACCATTGATCTCTTAATCAATCTCTACCATCCATCATCCAACTTGCAAGCCCATAAACGGACCCTTCAAGAGCCATTTCTCAACAATCAATCATCCTCAGGGAATGTCATGTTGTTGGTTTGTGAGCATCCACATTCATCTATTTAAGCATAACTACCATTTGGTAAACAAGAATTAATTGGGTAACATTTGTGTTTTATGCATTTTTGTTCAATTCCTTTACTCAAACAGAGGTTGCATTACATGTATATTTGAGGTTTTGAAATGTCATTTGAATCCTTTGTTTTTTGTCTATATTTTATGTACACATGAAGCTTTAGAACATGTATCAACATCCATTAAAACACAATTGAAAGTTTATTTTTGGCAAAATTTATAGTTGCATGTGCCTTGATAGACATGTATGCAAAATGTGGAAGCATACACAATGCATGTGAGTCCTTTAACAAGTTGTCTCAAATAAATGTAATCTCATGGAACACTAATTCTACAACCTATGCCAATATCCTTCCCCCTTGTGCCAAAATGAGAGCTTTAGAACAAGGGATGGACTTCTATAAAAGTTTGATGCTTTTGAAGTGTATTTGTCATGAAATGGAAAAAATCCATGATTGGCCTAAAACACTTTACTTAATACCAATTTTTGTAAAGGTTAGCCATCCATGGAGATATGTAGTGAGATATTTATATACAAACTTGATATACTCCATAGCCAATTTTGAACATGAGCATTTACTCAAACAATGCAAATCAAATAATAAAACACCCCCTCTGTATTTCTTTTGTATCCAATTACATTAATTCTTCACGATTCATATTTTGAATGATTACATTATAGTAGATTAATCCGTTCATATGGCATTGAGCACTCTACTTAAACATCATCCACTTCAATGGTCAAACAATGAATAGCAATTTTACACCTCATCCATAGCAAAAAGTGGTATATTTTTGTCCTATTTTTATTGGTCAAAATCGACCTTTCTGACTGCTGAAGTGGATGATGTTTAAGAATAGCCGGCATTAGGTGCCCATTTCAAAAAATAACACTGCTTGCTCTTTCCAATAAAATGTTATTGAAAATCTATATAGAAATGTAAGTATTGATAGATTAACAAAATTTACTGTACATAAGAAACATTAAATATATTTGAAGAGTAATATATTGAAAAACTCTTTAAAATGTGTACTTGCACCTTTAAGTGTTTTTACTAATTCATATATATTAATATTAATTTGATAAAAACATCCATAAACGGATGAAAGTCTCCACAACTCTCTTCTCTTCCCCTGTCACAAGCAATCCTTTCTCCACTTCTACTTGTTCCTTTTCAACTGGCAGCCATTTATCTATCTCCACCAATGATTGTGTGCAACGTGGAAGGTTATTGTGGAACGTGGAATGTTGTGTGATGAGAGCTGTCCATACCCATTTACCCTCCTCCAATTGCATCACATGGTTCGAGTTAGATGGTGTTCTCAAGTCCAATATAGTTTTTGGAGATTCACAATTCACAACAAAACATAGAAGAATGCAGCAGGCAGTGGAGGGCCATTTGAGGGATGGGCGAGAGTTGATTTTCTGGTTAGTGAAGGAGTCGACGACAGAGAGATTGGGAAAGGCAAAGGAGTTGAGAAGTGAGGCCGCATCAGGGACCGCCCGCGTGCATACAAATGTTTCGTGGGGCCATTTCCACAAATTCTTTGCAAATCAACACATTCAGTCAATGCACAATCAATTGAAAATAATAATTAGAATTCTATAGTGCCTAATATGCTATAAACTATAATTACCTGCATGCTTTGAATGCAACCTTCAACACCTGATCTGCTCATTGCTCTGAGATCCACTTGCCTCAATCTTTCCATGCGCTCCAAACTTTCTATACCCGCCTCCTCCCAACTGGTATGCGCTCTCAGTGTCTCCAATGCTCTGCAATGTTCCAAACCTTGTATTTTCTTAACTCCATCGCACCCTTCCACTTCAAATTCTCGGAGAAAAGCTGATTGTGCAAAACTGGGAAGCGCATCCAACTCAGGGCAACCCCATATCCTCAGCGTTTGAATGTTTACAAGACCATCAATAACCCTTATGTTCCTCACCATTGGACATCCTACCAATACCACCGTCTTCACTGTAGTTGGTAGGACGTCTATCTCTGTTAGATGGGCATTGATGTAAAGCTCGAGAGATTCAAGGCCTGGACAACAGTCTTCGGAGATGGAAATCTGGCACACTTCAGTTTCATTTAAATATATCCTCTTAAGGTTGTGCCCCGCCCCAAGATCCAATTTCCTGAATGAGCATTTGTATATAATCAGAGATTGAAGATTAATTAGTTGCCTAAATGATTTTGGTAAGGATTTCACTCCTGAATTGTCTATCTCTAAATTCTCTAAGAGATTAAGCCGCCCCAGAGAGTCAGGTAAACATTCCAGCTTGCGACAATGAGAAATGTGAAGATGAGTCAAGGAAGACAAATCTCCAATAGATGTTGGCAGGCTTGTCAGCAATTCACTTCCGATAGACATATTTTGCAACTTGCTCAGTTGGCCGATGTTCACTGGTATCTCCCTTAACCTCACTGTACCTTCTAAATGGAGCCGTGTCAAGGAGGCCTGATTTGTGATGTGACGAGGCAACTCTTCCAATTGCCTGCAACCATAGAGATTCAAATACTCTAGCTTTGTCATGTTTTCCAGAACGTCCGACTCCAAGGTGAGGTTAGAACATCCATCTAAGGTTAGGTGTTGCAGGAGTGTGAGCTCCTTGAAAGAGACTGGCAACCTCCTCAATTCCACGCAATCAGACAAATTAAGGTGCCTCAGATTTCTCAAATCACCAAAACTGCTGGGTAGTGATGATAGCTTTCGACACCCTTGTAACACCAGGTGCTCCAGCGATTGAAGAAGACAAAATTCTTCCGGCAGACTCCTCACCTTGCTCCCATAACTCACGACTATCATTTGCAAATGCCTGAGACATCCTATTGACTTTGGAAATTTTTGGAATTCTGAGCACTGAGAAATAACCAACTCTCTTAACTGCACAGGAGCCTGCAACAAATTCTCAATGAGAACGACTGAAAACGAACAATAATAAAAATATTGAAGTAAAGCTTTAAAACAACTTATTAAAGGAAGATGCTTACATTGTTGTCAGTCACCCATAGTTCTTCTAAGTGATGTTCCCCACCCAACTTTTCGTAGAGTTCTAAAACCCTCAATTTTTTCAATGAACTCAATGACTGAAGATTTCTCTGCTCAATGTCAAAACAGCGAAGCCATACCAGCTCTCTTGATAGATCACCAATCACTTGATTATAATAATTTCCACTAACCTGAAGAATTTTTAATCCAAGCGAAGAGGGCTCCAAGCTACAAAATCCTCTGCTTGTGTTAACTATGAGCTCTCCACCCTGGGAACATCCAGGAAACTGCTCAACCTCCCTTGTTGATTCGACTGTTGTTGATTCAGCTATTGTAGCTATTATTGCTCGAATGGCAATTCCCTTTTAAATACAAACAAAAATGAAATCAAAAAATTATGGAAACATTTAATTTCATGGAAACAAGAATGAAACAAATACAAGTAGATAAAGAAAAGTATTAATCCTACCTGTATTTGATTATCAACATTAATAATCTGCTGGGGAGACCAAAGACGGTGGGGTGACTGATGATTTGCGATTTCTCTTCCCAAATCCCGTAAGTGATCATGCATTCTTATACAGTCATCATCATCAAGTTCAACAAGACACTTATTCAAGAGACTTTCCCAACTGCACAGACCACTCCATGTTGATCCATCCCAAGCTGCAATGGCTGAAGTTTTCTTCTTTCCAATGAAGAAACAAGCTGCATCCAAGAATGCTTCTTTCTCTTCATAATCTAGGGCATCATAACTTACTTTTAACCTATTTTTGATATCATCCGGCAGTATCCTAACGATCTTTTGTAATTGACTCTCCCAATAATCTTTGTTGGATTTGCCATACAGCTGTCCTCCAAATACTTTGAGAGATAATGGTAAGCCATCACAAACCATCATGAATTTTTCAGCAAGCTTCTCAAATCCATCGAGTGGACATGGCTTTAAGAAAGCATGCCAACAAAAAAGCTGCTTGGCATGAGGTGGACTCAGTGCTTTCATTTTATAAATGGATGAGATGCCCCAACATTGAAGGACTTCAAGTTTTCTTGTAGTGACTACAATCAAACTACCCCATCCAAGACTCTCCTTCTCAGGGACTAGAGCATCCAATTGGTCTACATTATCCACATCATCCAGAACAATGAGCACCCGAACAGATCTCAAACGAGAGGCAAGAATACCCTTCCCTTCTTCTATATTGTCAACTGATACACCATGAAGACCCAGGTCCTCTATGAGTTTTTTCTGTTTCTTATGTAATGCATTTTTAAAAGCAGCATCTCTAACATCTAATAGAAAACTAGACTTTTCCATTGTTGTGTATTTCTTATTATATAACTGTTTAGCAAGAGTGGTCTTGCCGGAACCACCCATGCCCCAAATTCCTACTATTTGCACACTGCAATGGCTTTCTGCAGACTGAAGGGTTGTTCTTTCAAAATCTATGGCAGCTTCATCTAGACCAATTGGATGTTTGGCAACCACAAATGGCACATTTTTTATTACTTTCAAAACATGATAAACAATATTCTTGACCAGCCTCTCATCATCCCTAAACATATCAGCAAAACGAAACAGGGCAAACATCGTTTAACATGACGTGTATACTGAAAATTAAGAAAAGAGAAAAGCACCGAATGCAGAAGATGATTGATAAGAAAAGGAAAATGCTGAAGACAAATTATTTAGGACTCACTCCTTGTTATTGACGATCTCGCCGACATTGTAAGAAACATTGTTGAGCGCATTCTTCCACTCCTGAATCTTTTCTGAGCTGAATCTACCCTTCTTTTTGTGCCGGGAGAAGGCATCAGCATACACTCCTTTTGCATATCGGACATCATCAGGCTGAACATGGTAGAAAACAGGAACGATTTGGGTACCAGTTTTGAGCATAAATGAAAGCTCTGCCAAACACCAGGGTGATTGCGCATAATTCTTGGAAAATATAGCTATATTGAGCGAAGCACTGTGCATCGCTTCTTCGATTTCTCTAGGCAAGAAATCCCCCAATTGAAGCTCTTGAGAATCAAGAAAAACCCTCAATCCCATGACAGTGAGGGTATCATAGAGTCTGGCCGCCAGTGTGTGTTTGACATCGGGGCCACGATGGTTGATAAACACATCGTAAGGTAGCTTTTTCCCTGACATTGAGGATGCACCACAAGTAGATGGAGATGGAGATGGTACAACCTCTTGAAAAGCATTTGTAACCTGAGTAGTAGAAGTAGAGGTAGAGGTAAATGGCGTGGAATGGGATTGAGTTGAAAAGAGAGAAAGAAATAAAGAACAGCAATTGAAACAGGATGAAAACAAGGTGCCCACTGCGGGTGTATCAGAAGTAGATGGAGATGGAGCAATTTCTTCACTTGCATTTGTATGCTCATCAGCTGGTTGGGCACATTTTGGGTGCCCACTGTTAAAAGTAGAAGTAGAAGTAGATGCCATGGAATCGGGTTTTAGGTTTGAGAGGAAGAAACAATCAAAGATAAACCGGAACGAAAGAAGGCTCGTTGTTGAGGAGGAGGTGCAGAGTTAAGTATTTTATTTGCAAGACGAGAGAGTCGTGATAAAAATAAGTAGTGATGAAAACGCGTGGAAGAAACGCAGAAGCATCTCAGAAGTCATGTCTGCTTTTCATGAAAAGATTCTCTTCCTTTACTTTGTGGCCGACCTGATCCATCAGACCATGTGATTGTGATTCGTATTCCATCGGTACTCACAACTCTCATATTATCATCGTTGACGTGCACAAATTGTCCTCGTGCCACTTCCCTAACGCGTCACTTTTATCATATATATATATATATATATATATATATATATATAAAGTTACAATTAATATTTTTTCTTGTAACGTGAAGGTTATAATAAGATTTAAATATTTTTGGTGAATAAAATTTTAAATAAATTATTACACATAAATTATAATTAATATATTTATATTTAAATAATAATATTAATATTAATTAAAAAAACAATTATTTGTGATCGATTGCAAATATAATAATTAATAATCATCTATCTCTCACATTATAATTTATAATATTGATACAAATGTTTTTAAATTTAATTTATAATATTGAATACAAATGTTTTTATTTAGTTATGTGAAATATCTTTGTCATTATCCTTTGAAATCATATTTCATAATTTATTATTAAAAAAAAAAAGATGATGAACTTTAATTTTTCAATTGCATTCTTTTCAATTGTATTTAATGTTCTAAAGACTTTTTGAACAAGTGATTTTCTTATATTTTATTTTCAAACAATCTCTAGTTATTATCCCAAGAGGCTTCTACACTCACACTAAGGGTTGAAAGATTCATATTCTTGTAACCAGTAAATAAAATAAAATAAAATAAAATTCAATGCATGGCTGTAGTAATTTATAAATGCCAAGAACAAGAAATATATTTAATGGGAAATGAAACACTTGCATTCTAACGCCAATAATTTATAAAAAATTAAAAAACAAAAAAACAAAAAACAAATTCTCAGCTGTAGATATGTTTTTTAAATATAAATATATTAGTTCTTAAATATAATCCACTTCAACACTTAGGATCAATTTTGACTAATAAAAATAGGACAAATATTTTTGTTGGGACATTTTATTTTAAGAAATAAATTTGTGAAAGTGTTGAGTGTAAGCTTTCCAATCTTGCTGTGGATAAAATAATAAAATTAACTATTTTATTTTATATTTAAAACCACATTATTCGATATAACTACAAAATTTAAATTAAATTACGTTTGTTGCATATTGATGCTGCTTATTATTAATTTTTTTAAATGCTTGTTATTTTACAACTTAAAAGTTAATAAAGAACGAAAATTTTATGATCGTACAAACAAGTTCAACACACAATATTTAGACGAAACTTTTATTTGCCAAAGAAGAGAGTCGTGACAAAAACGCGTGAAAGAAACGCAAAAGCATCATACAAAAGTGAATAATGATGACGGTAGACAACGCGTAAAATGAGTGGACGTGGTTAGTGGAGGGGCCTGCGTAAGGAATCTTACCACAATTATGATGATGGACAATTGTCGTGTTGCTCAATTGCAATAATTAAAGACCCCACTTCACCTTACTGGTAACATTTTAATGGTCAAAAGTTGCAATAATTAAAGACTCCACTTCACTTCACTTTTAACATTTTAATAGTTAATAGTCAAAAGTGGCATTTGGATAATATAATAGTCAAAGTAGCATTTGGCTAATAAGAAGGGTAAATATTTAACATTTTGATGGTGATGAGGTGTAAAAATATTATTGATTATTTGATCATTGAACTCTATGATATTTATGTAGAGTGTTTCTCTCTATAATCTTTCTATAAAAGATGAAGATAAATTACTTTTAAAGATGTTTTGTTTTTCCTTTTGGTACATATTGCTACATTATTATATGGGTTAAACACCTCATATGGATTAATTTAAGTTAATTAAATTAATGTATATAAATGTAAAGGAAAATTATAATTTCTTAAAGAGTTATTTAAGTTAATTTATTAATGTAATTAATAAATATACATTTAATTATAGTTGGGTAGATAAATTAGAGATTTTAAAAGTTAATTTAAGAAATTAAATATGGGATTTAGGTATTTAGTTTTGGGATTAATAACAAAGATAATAGATTGATGTAGTGTAGATTCCACTTATTTAGGTGTATAAAAATAGATGTCATTGTTGTTTTTCTCGTATAGAACTCGATGCAAAACTATAGCTCACTAAAGGTCAATTCTGCAACTTTGAATCAATTCCACACCTATGGAACTAACTTTTGATGTAGTAAGGATGGGGATTCATTAAAGGACAACCCACCCATGCAACTCCTCAGGGTGAAAACCAAATTTGATAAGGATATTCAAATATTATGTATATATTTAAATTAATAACAACTCCAAGTTCCAACGATGCATACATAACTAGTAGAGACCTAAATAATCCTCTTCAACAAGATAAGATTTACCAAAAGGCATAATTTGGAACATAACATTATTCATAATTATGAGACACTTTCTATCACATATCAGTATTTAGAATGACAACATTTTATATAAAGATCTCCTTTACAAAACTGGAATAAGCTGGAAAAACACATTCCACAATAGCTTGATTGATGAAGACCTACAAAAAAATGAACTAGACTTACCAAGAACTATTACACAAAAAGACTTACAAAAGTCTCTTGACTAATACATTGCTCACAACCAAATACCTCTCAAGTTGTGACTCACCAAGAAGTTCAAATTATTCCTACATGACTTGACTCCACAATAATCTTTTACACATGACAGATATTATGATGTTTTTACCTCTACTCAACCTTCAAGTCCTCGACTCCTTACACACCAACAATGTCTTAAAGATGCTAAGATAACTACATTATTGGATTATTAAATTTCTTACTTAGACCCAACTAAAACTCTCCTTTATCTTTCTTCTCTAAGAACACTCACCACTCCCAACTCACCTTCCTATAGGTTTATAAGGAAAGATGTCTTCCAGAAATAACTTGCTACAAACCATTTTTTATAATAATAGAGTCAATCCAAGTTAAGGATTTACACATCAGAATTGAATGGTCCACTAGCTTCCAAAGTTTAAATTGTCAGTTTTAAGTTATCTCCACTATTAGTTGGGCCACATTAGGTCTGCATATTCACCTAACTTAAAACCACCGCCCAATTTAAGAATCACCAATAATTTAAAAACTACCTCAATGAGGAATATTGTCACATTCTTCCATCTTAGAGAAATAACACCTCCATGACCTCCTAAATTCCACAACTTCATAAAGAGACGAGAAAATGCACCAAAAGGTTCCCACACAAATAAGACTTCTACAAGGTTATGCAAAATTATTCTCGTTGAGGTATGCTCCTGCATCATACTCGTCAAGTAAGAAGTTTGTGAGCATAGCTCACAAATTTTAGCTAATGATAAAACCATACATTCTGCAACAAACTCTATTATTGAACCAAACACATCAAAAGATTTTCTCCTTCACTTCTTCCAACACTTAGCTTCAATAAATCCTACTTCCCTCTACCAAGTTCATTCTTTATCTTGTAACCTCTTGTGGACGTATGTCCACCATAAACTGAATTTATCCTCTTCACTTTTTTCCTCCACCATCCACTTCTCCTTTTCATAAGATTCAACCCACCATAAACCATCAACCTCCACTAGAAATTATCTTCACCTACATTCATATCTTCACAATAAATTTTATCAAAAATAATTACTTCCTCTTTTGTGCCTACAAACACCATTGTATCAACATTATAAAAATCATAAATATGTATTACCAGCTTTTCTTATTTTCTCACCACTTCATTCATGTACAAATCAACATCATAAATTTCCAACTCTGTTTCTTCACTCTCTTCTTCTTCTTCTTTCTTAACTGCAACAATATCTTCATGTGAAGAATCACATGAATTAGATAGCTCATCGATCTTCTCCATATCAACTCCATGATCTAATATAAAGCCTTCACTAACCACCATTTCAACTCTTAAATCAACTAATATCTCCAAAGGAAGTTCTACGGTAATAGTACTTTATCATCTGCAACTCTTCGTACTTTTTAAAAAATTTCAAATCAGAATTGGTTAGGGATCTTTCAGTGGTATCAGAGCTTTAAAATTTCAGTCCAATATCCATTAGGGATCTTTCAGTGGTATCAGAGCCATAATCCTACTAGCCTATTGGGTAATGATTGCATTCAATTGGTGTGTATCAGTTGTGCACAAGTCAGTTTGGATTTGGTTCTTAGTTTGGGATAGTGAAAAAGGTCATCATGGCAAAGCTGTTTAGCAACAAATAGGCGTGGAAAGAATTTGAACAAACGCAATACAAGATCATACATACATTGGACCATTTAGATGATTCATTTTCTAAGTTTGGACATTCTAAAGGATCATCTTCTTCTACTAGCAAGGGTAGAAGGCCACAAGCAAGGAAGAAATATCATACTATAGTTGATGAACTGTTTACACATAGAATGGATAGAGAATCTTCACATATGGGTGATACAACTCTTCATGAGAATGATTTAGTGTCTTCAAGTTCCAATAAGGTATGCAAAAATTTATATTATGAATTTGATAGACATGCTGATTTGACTCAAGAAGACATTAGGACAGATTTGGGTAATGATTTGTCTACATCATCTTTGCATGAGGTTTCATTTGAGACTTCTACATCAGAGGCTAGCACAGAGCATGTTAGTGATTTGGAAAGCAATGGTATGGATTCTTTGTGTGTTCCCAAGGTATCTTCTAGTGTGATAGTTGATTCCCATAATGTCACATCACCTACACAGGAAGATAAAACTTTGGATCAAGAGGAGATACATAGTACACCATTGAGTCTTCATATTGATCACACAGTGGAAGAGATTACAGTCATGGATCAGCACATTAGAGATGTTGTAAACATGACACCAAGGTATGACACCTATTCTAATTTTTGCAACAACAGTTCTAATCATGAGGTAGCATCCATTTCACATGAAGGTAATAGTGTTAGTGAGTCTTCCTATGTTGGGGCTCAATTTGAGAGTGTTACACATGACATATCTATTATGTATTCAAGCCACAAAGGTCCTAATTTTGTTCACCATACTGTGGAAGATGTTAAAAGGACACAAAGGTTGTGTGATGGATGGTCTAGAAGAGCTAATGAGGCCAAGATGCTTGCTGCCCAAGCAAGACAACATTTACAAGAGGTCAAGGAAAGATGCAATCTGATAAATAATGCAAGAAGAAAAAGAGAATCACACATTAGATCCTTATTTCTGTGAAGAAGAAAGGAGGAATGATTTAGGCTATCCAGTTTGGGCATCTACTTTACATCATGAGGTCTATTACTTTCCTCTTTTAGAGAGCTATTTGAAGGCTCAAAACAATGATGGTATTGGTCACACACTTGATGGATTAGCTACACGTGTTATATCCATTTGTGTGGACTGGAACATTATTAATTTCAATTTGGTTAGACATGCATCATCTACAATGGAAGGACAATTGTTAAGAAGATATGAGGCATTTTGTCTTAGAAAGCTGATTAGAGAGACTAAGAGGTTGCTTACTAAGAAGATCTTGCATTTTGATAATGTTTGGTTTGTCCTGCATACTACACTTTGGAGTTTGCTAGTAAAGGATAGCAATCTTAAATCCAAGCTAGATGGTGGTAACAAGAAATATAGCATGGTAGACATTCATGAAAAAATAGATAAGCATGAGGTGATGGTATCTACAGTGGGAACTTCTACTTGCCAACAATCTGAATTTATAACAGCAGCGGGAAAGGAACATGAATCAATTTGTATGTTGATGCCTCACCCTTATGATGTTGATACTTTGATTGAGTATAAGGATGGCATAGCTTCAATATTTGATATGCTACAAGATTGGGCTGCTAAGTGTATGCAAGTGTGCTCTTGCATTGAAGTTTTCCAGGGTAATGAAAGAAAAGGTACAATCAGTCCTAAATCTCTGGTTGGGGACAGTAGCATTATACTCTCTCATTTACATGAACTTGCAACCCCTATTCATGAAGTAATTGGTGTCAATGAGTTTCCAAATGATAGCTTGCATGATGCATTGGTTAAGCATGGATATTTTGATGTTGCTTCTTCCAAGAGGACTGAATTTGTTTACTTTACAACAATAGGCATAAATCAGTCCAAAGAAACTTATAACATACACCACTCTATACATGATGAGAAGCAGAATTTCTCTAATTCTGAGTTTATAGATGATGTTATTAACATTAAGAAGAATGAAGTGGTGTTAGGTACTCAATGGTTGAAATCTCTTGGAAGGTTTGTCCAAGACTTTAACAAGATGGTGTTAGAGTTTACTCACATGGGTAAACATATTGTGCTTAACGCACTAAAGAATGAGATTAAGGATGGGACAACTAAGAGTATGTTTAATTGCTCTAACAATGATGACTTCAAAGGCATGATAAGAATGAAGAATTCAGTCCTAATTTTTTGACTTTGAACAGCAAGAATATATCCTCACTTTCTAATTATATTACAGCTTCTAACCATTGGGAAAGGAGTGATATTGATTCTACTTTGATTGGTACAAAAGATGCATGCATGGGTCATGGTATTTTATATGATGCATCTCATTATAGGACTGATCTTAGACACTTTGGAGAAACTGAGATAAAACAGTCCCAAGAAATGATTGAAGGATGGCTTGACAAGGCAAGGAAAGCTAAGTTGATAGCACAACAAGCCAAGCTTTATCTTCAACAAGTTTGTGACACTCACCACTCCATGGGAGATGATAAGCAAAGGTCTTCTAGTTCTGAAATTGCAATTGATGTTGATCATTTCGTTGATAGAGATCTTGATTTTATTGATGACATTTATAGTGGATCAGCCACTCATAAGTTATCTTTGGTTAGTGATGAAGACATCTACGATATATCTTTAGAGTTGTCACCTATTCCCAATGATATGATAGTTGTTCATTGGTATGATAGCAGCATAATCTTCATGGATTCTTCATTGGTAAGTGATTGTCCTATTTGGGTTTCCATCTCACTTTCGAATTTAGCATGGTCTACAATAGCTATTGAGTTGCATGGGAGTGTGTGGAGACATGTTTATTTGATGGACATTGCATATGAGGTGAATTTCCTATTTATACATGGGTATGATGACACCATTGACATCATTCCTATCACTGGTTTGAGTTATCACAGCAGCGTTTGGCTGCCTTATGGATTGGGTTATATGCATATGAGAGCTCAATTTCACATATTCTTAATGGTCTACCATCATGGATGGGTATTTCATGGTGACTTGGTGAGAGATTTTTGTTACATATCATACAGGCATTGCAGATACTTTATGGGAATAGTGTGCATATCGTTAGATGATGCTTTATTGATTGTAGTGGTTTTTGTGTGTTGGTGTGTTCGGAACCTTTCTTTTGACACTTGGAGATTAAGTGTCGATAATATGAGTACAGCTGATGACAATAGTGGCATATCCTGGACCATTGTCAGTAATTGGGATAGCATGTTTATGAGCATCTTTTGGCAGGGGCTATTCCAATTAATAGGTATAGAGTTAACAGTTAGCACCAGCTACCACCCTCAGATGGATGGACAGACGGAGATTCTTGACATGAGGGAAAGGAGGTATGTCTTTTGGATGGACATGGAGTATGAGATAGATTTCTTTGGTTTTCATTGGTTTGGTGACACCTATGATATCATTCTTATCGCTGGCCTAGGTTACATCAGCGATGTTGAGAGACTTCATGTGTTGATGTATTGGCATGTGACAGTTCATTTATACATCTTTTTGTTGGACATTCTTCATGGATGGATTCTTCATGGTGATAGGATGAGATATCTCTTCTTCATCTTTTACAACAGGTTCTATATTTTTGTATGGAATCCAGGTATTGATTTGATTGGTGCATTACTTCACATGGATTTCATCGAAGTTGTTTCATGGCTTGTGGTATGATATTGGTTTCATCAGAGTGGAGCAGCGGGTATGTTGGTAGGATGGACACATTTTTGAGATGACATCTTTTGTCATTTGTTCATCTATATTATGTTGGTGACATGTGGAACCATTTGGGTTATGATTGGATGGAGGCTCTTGTCATTGGGCAATAATTTTCAATACGCAGATTTGTTATTGCATGAGGGCAAGCAATCCCGGGAAGGGAGGATTGTAATGTCCCCTTCCTAGATGGCACATAGATGAGTAGTGGTTGGCCTATTACCAAGGTTCTCGTAGGTCAGCGAGTGGTAAGGGGACCTATCCAGGGGCAATGGAGCTTTGCTGGGAGTCTTTCGAGTCTTTAGTTTGATGTTAGATGATGAATACAAGAGTTAAATTGAGAATATTAAAAGTTTGTCTTAATGTGAATAGTGACAGAATAGTGAAAAATGAATAGTAAAAGTGAATAGTAAAAGTGAATAGTGAAAAATGAATAGTAAAAAGTGAAGAGTGAAAAGTGAGGAGTAAAAGTGAAAATGTCCCCATCCTAGAGACCCTCAAGGTGGGCATCCCATTATGGAGGGAATATTTTATTAAGGTGGGCATCCCATTATGGAGAATATTTTATTATTTTTTGAGAAGGTGGGCATCCCATTATAGAGGTGGAATATTTTATTAAGATGGGCATCCCATTATGGAGAATATTTTATTGTTGTTTGAGAAGGTGGGCATCCCATTATGAAGGTGGAATATTTTATTAAGGTGGGCATCCATTAAGGAGGATGGAGGCTATAAAGCAATGTATTGGGCTCTCTTTTGGTATTCAATCATCATTTTCTTAAAACACAAGTGCAAGTTTGGAGCTCTAGATAGAGTTTTCAGCAGGTTGCAGCTCTTCTGGGGATGAAAACCCTTAGAGGACAATGGATTGGATGACAACCCAATTCACATTACAGGGAAATCTACACTGGGTTTTTGTTTGGACATCATTGGACTTATTTACAGGTTGTAATTACAGCTGGAGTGATTGCAGGAGTGGATTATCAGGGTATAAGTGTAGATTGGGTCTACTTATCAGCATATATCCTCATTCCAGTACCTATACCAGCTGGTCATACAAACTAGGAGTCATATTCAATCAAATCTTAGCTGGGAATTAGGGTTTCAGCAACTACATATTCCATAATTTATGCGTTGGTTCTCAGGTATGTGATTGTCATTGAGATAGTTTAATATTGCATTTCATAGAGGTCTTTTGATTGTTGTTATAATCTGATTTAGTGGAAATCAAACCTCTGAATTTGTAATCAGATTTGATATAATCAGTTTAAAGGGGTCCCTTTGATGTGCAAGTGTTGTCTTTTAATTATGCAATAGTTCTCTTCCATGTTTCTATGGTTTCCTTATGATTTGGTCCTAAAACAAACAATCATTTAAACTCAAACATCAAACAAATCAACACTCAAGCAAAGACACCAACTTACACTTCGCTGGTCAAAGACAAAAATTGAAACAAACAAATCAGTAGATTCCAAAAAATTAGAAAATTTCAGATCAAAATTGGTTAGTGATCTTTCACCTCCAAAGAATAATCATCTCAAAAAAATTCTCTATTTTTAATCCCAAGAGAACTCCATCCTCACCCAAGTCTCCAAGTATCCATGAGCACCTATAACTGACCAATCCATGCTAAGCTCCAAATGCAACATCGCACTATCATGAAGCTCCCAAGGACATGACCAATGTGATCAATACCAAGATAACTATTCAGACCACTATCAAAGCTCCCACTGCACGTCTACAAAATCTAGGAACACACGTGACATCATGATCTAACATCTCCTCCTAGGAGATCACGTGCTCCAATGGACATATCTTTCCAAAGGAGTAACATCATGCCAAAACTCCAATCTAGAATCAAGAGTCCATCATGGAACAATACCAAAATATCACTAAAACAAGATTTATCTATCAAAACAAACAAGTCACAATACCATCTCCAATCAGATGAAGATAACTATCCTCTAACAATGGAACTCAAGATGTCAAAATACTTTCACAGCATACAAGAATCATAATCTAAAAGCCTTACCATGACACCTACAACCATTGTAGAAGATCATCCATCACCAAGTGATAGATCCACATCACTACCAAAGCTCCCATTGAAACTATGATACTAAGCTATCCAAGACATCGTGATAACCATCCTCTAAATGAAGATCATTCATGGCTCTAACATAATCAAATACTCTACCTACAATATCAGAAGCACAAAAGAATAAAGTAGAACCAAGATCTCCAAGTCAAGAAGATACTGCTACAAATCCCAATAACCAACTATCTAGGCACTCTAATCATCCATCCTTTCATCCCAATGCAACATGTCAATGCACAAATGACCACAGACAAGGCCAAATAATAAAGTTTGTATTGACATTGAAAAGACTTGTGGATAAAGACAGTCCACATCCAAGTCATCAACTAATGGGTGATCAACCCAAAAATCTGCATAACTCGTAGATCCCAAAAAAATGAAGCATGCAAACGTATCATCACATTATTAACCTACAAACTAAGATTACAAAGAAGATACCATATACATTTCAAGACTCAAACACCATATTAACTCCAAATCTGATTTGCCAAAAAAATCCACAACAAGTAACCAGAGTCAAGGAACCTATTGGAACCTAAAAAACCAAGTTCCCAAACATGCATTATTTATCTAAATCCATAAAAAATCCTAGCTTGTGCCTTTGTCTCTTAAACCCATTATTTATACTTGATTTGAGATTACTTTAAATGGGTTCCATCCATGAAAACTTCTAAATAAAATCCCCCAAATAATTATGTTTTTGTTCCTTTGAAAAATTTTCTAAGTGTTGGTCATTGGTGTCTTTGTCGGTGAATCGACTAGTTCGCGGACCGCTGATTTCACCGACTAGGCGTCCTTTGGTTCATCATTTGGCCAGTTTGCTGATGGGAGAAAAAGATGAAAGAAAGAAAGAAAATTGAAGTCTTTGTCGCAAACTTGGAGGTTCACAAACCTTCAAGTTCACTGATGGCCTAATTCAGCGACAAGGAAGTGGAAGATTTTCTAAGGCAAGAAGAAAAAGAAGAAAGCCTTTGTTCGCGAATCGTTGATTTCATCGACTAGGCATCCTTTGGCTCATCATTTAGCCAGTTTACTAACGGGAGAAAAAGATGAAGGAAAGAAAGAAAATTGAAGTCTTTGTCGGCAAACTTGGAGGTTCACAAACCTTCAAGTTGACCAATGGCCTGATTCAGCAACAAGTAAGTGGAAGACTTTCTAAGGCAAGAAGAAAAAGAAGAAAGCCTTTGTTGGAAAAAGTGTTGGTTTTCGAACCATGTGGTTTGCTAACAAAGGTTTTCGCTGACAAAAGGAAGGAAGAGAGGCGAAGCAAGGAAAAGTAGAAGCTTCATCGGCAAAATGACAAGTTGTAAACCGTTAGGTTCACTGATGATAAAGTTCACCAATGGAGCAAAGTACCAATGAAAATAAGTGAAGAGAAAAGAGACAAAGGTGCCTTTATCGCAAAAAGGGATGGTTCGTAAACCGTAAAGTTCACTAACAAGTTAAGTCACCAACAAAGGGAGATAGCAATGAAGATGCAAACAAAGAAGATGAAAGATGAAATTATGGTTCACATCAGGCTAAGTTTCCTAATAGGCAAAATTACTGATGAAGGAGGAGAGATAAAATATGAAGGATGGATAAATAAAGCAAAGATAGCTCCAAGGTCCATGATAAAGAAAACTCACCGATAAGAGCAGAGTGAAATTCAAATGTAAGAATAAAATCAAATGCAAGTGTAAAATATTATGTAAATGTAATAGTTTAAAATATTTTAAACTTAGTTTAGAATATTTTAGAATGTTGTAAAGGCTTTACATGGGCATTTTGGCGGATTTGCATTTCAAAATGCCCATCTACTCCCAATTGCCATGAATCTAGAATTGAAGAGAATGTACATGTGGGTGGTGAGTTTGGTGGAATTAGTTACAGGAATTTATGTGAGTTGGTGAGGGTTAATGCTGGTGCAAGTGGGCAGGTAATTGGTGCCCATCTATTGCATTAACTTTCCCCTATATATTTATGTTTCTGAGACATTTGGAGGGTGTTGGTTCTTGGTTGGTGGTTGGAGGTTGTGCAGATTCATAAATACTTCTAGGGCTCCAAATCACTCCATGTCTAGTTGCAGAAAAGTAATGGGGTGGTGAAACAGATGAAGGATAGTGTGCAGTAGGGCTTGTGCAGAGAATATCTACATGATTGTTTGTATGTATTTAAGGTTTTCCTCTTATCACATTTGCTGATAAGTTTGTATTGGGCATTTGAAAATGTGACAGCATTTTAAATATATTACAAGCCCTTGTAATTTTAATATTTCTTTACATTTGAATGCATGCAGTTTTTTTCTAGATTACTAAGTATGTTTGAAGCACAAAACTTGCAATCTGATACAACGTATGCTTAGATCAAATTTTCTTTGTTTCCTTTCCATTGTTTTCTTTTGTCACCTGTGACTCTATAGCCTAATTGGCTTTGCACCGGTCTTGGCTCCAACATACCAATCTCATATCATTTAAATCAAATATCTACCAGTGGTTTAGGGGAAAAACTATCTTTCCTATGCATGTATATTCGCACAGTTTGTATCAACTATATAGGGGTTTTGTGACAACTAGTTGTTCTGGGTTCAATGACAGTCTTTAGGGCCAAGACAACGAGTTGGATTTGGTTGTCCATTTGTTTTTAGTTGTTCATTTAGTTTTGAAATCAATGCCTATTAAGTTATACCCCTTGGAATATCCCTCCAGAGCCTAGCTGAGCTCAAAGTGTAGGGGATGAAACCCACTCCCATAGAGTTGACCTTCAACCCTCCACATTCTGTTGATGGACCGATTATGCTTGCATGATGACAACCCTAGCCTTGTGAGTGTGATTCCATCCTAGGAAGTGGATTTGTGGTTTTGGGACCCAACAGAATGGTGTCATTGTCGAGGATGAATTAAAAAGGTCGAAGAATTTAAAGACCCTGGTGCTAGTCAATTTGTAGTTGTGTTTTGTTTGGGTAAGTTTGGCATCTCGTCAACTTACGCCAATGGAATGATGCCATTGTCGGGGATGCGAGTAAAGTGTTGGGTTAGAAAATGTGAGGACTCTACTGGTGTGAGCAACCCAATATCAGTTTTATGGCCTTGAAGATCAATCAAACTTCAAGGGTTTTCCTCATTCAGTGAGTTGGTGACTCTGTTGTTAAAGGAACAAAGTTTTGTTGTTGTGTGCATGTGCTCATGTGTGTGTTTTAAATAGACTACAGTTGGTTAAGGTACATGTTTTTTCTTCCATCTTTGAACCGTGGTTTCTTTCTCAGTAAAGAAATATGTATTATTTTCTCTCTTTTCTCTCTACATAAGTGATTTTTAATCAGCTATGGCTGAATAGAATGGACAAGTTTACCCTAGGAAAACATTATTAAATGTATCATATGATGAAAGCCCTAGATACTATGATAGAGGGAGTGTCCATGAGTATGATGAGGATGAAGGTCCCTACTGTTCATACAGTCCAACACCAAATAGAAACTCACATTCAGGCATGCAAGCTTTAATACATAAAAACATGTTAAGGATAGATGCCCTTAATGAGATTGAAATACAATGTGAGGAAAGACTCAGGGCCCTACAATCAAATAAACACCCTATTGTTATAGAAAAACAAATGGCTCCAGCCCCAGTAGTTCCACTTGACCCCATTTACAAGTAGCTTGACGTTTCTTGGGTCAACTATGATAGGCAAACAATGAAACCTGAGATTTTCATATTGATGCCAAGGTATGATGGGTATAGCCTTCTGGTAGGGAATGCACATGCTGGAATATTTTCTAGTTTCATAGAAGAACATCAATTTGATGATGAAGACATGTGGATGAGGTTCTTTGTTAGGTCACTTTGTGGAAAGGCAAGAGATTGGTACCAAGATTTTCCTAAATATTTATTTGCTTCGTGGAGTGCACTTGTTGCTGCATTTGAAGATGTGTTTGCATTGCATCTAGACCCTGTTGACCTCATCCAAGAATTAGAATCCATCGGATGGAAAGAGGGAGAGTCCTACATGGAGCTTAGCCACAGATTTGTAGTTGCCCTATCCCACATCCCAGAAGATTTTAGACCTGATTCACCTACTTGTATCAACATGTATCTAAGAGCCTACGATGTTACCTTAGGCTCAGGTTCTATACAGGAGGAGTTCAACCTTTTGAGCATGCAACATGTGTACTTGTTCATTGATTATGTTGAGAGAAATAAGAGGGATATGATTGTAAAATCCTTATACTCAGATGCAGAAGTGGCTGGTAATGAACAGGTTGTTGTAGATAGCAAGGACGTGGATGCTTCAAGTGATTCAGGCACAATGTCAAGTGATGGTTGCATGTGTAGGAGGGTAGAGGAAGGTGCTAGTGCAATGTATGATAGTGATACATATGACAATAGTAGTGTCTGCACCTACCTTCAGCTAGATCAATCATCAGTGTGTGATGAAAGTGAGACAATCAATGATGATTCCCAATTTAGCGAAGAGGATTATGACCCTACTGTTTGTGGACACCAAGTGGACAAAGAGGGGTGTGTAGAAAATGATGAAGAGCTCACTCAGTCAATTCTTAAGGTTGGTTTTGCAGATTATATGCATGTAAATGATATTGAGAGTGAGTAAGAGGCTAGTCTCTTGTTTGGTGTATTGCCCTCTTTTATCCCTAATAATGACATTGAGGCCATTAACACATGTTTGCATGAGGATGATGCATATTTGGTTGCACTGGATGATAGAGTTGCAAAGATAATTGATGGTGCAACTAGTGAGATTCAAACTGAAGATCTTGCCTATGAGAGTTGTGAGGATGAGGAGCATGCAGATGTATGTGAGACCATATCTCAACCATGTAAGGGTCATTTTAATTCTCATATAGATTATGCTTTAGCTAGATTTCATGGAAGCACTACTGCAATTACCAAGGATGTTTAGGTAACTGTTTCCAACTATGAAGACTGTCACAAATGCATTTTTAGAGCTTTGTTTGGGGCAGTTATCTCTTATTGATGTGGATTGTGTTGAGAGCATGTTTTTTAGCTCATTGGTTGGACCTGATAACATTGAAGCTGGGTTTTCTCAAGTGGGTCAAGTTGTTGATTTGTAGGGTGAGGAGGATAAAATCATGAGTGAATTTCTCAACAATAGTTTTTACACAGCAGAGTATGTCAAGGAATACAAAACAAAGGGGCAACTTGAAGATTGTGAGTCTTCACTTGAAATGCCTCAAATTTCTAACCTATATGTTGATAGTGCAGAATTGGATTTGAATCAAGTCTTTGATTCAATCATGGAGGAATACATTAGCATTTGTGGTGCAGCTGGGTCACAAGAACTTGAATAGTAATATGACACAACCCATCTTGAGGCCACAATGAACAGGATGCATTTCAACTTAATTCTCAGGAGGATATTTTTCTTCATGCATATATTTATGTAGGTCTAGATATGCATCATGCTAATAATGACCTTGAAGGTGAGTATTACTATGTGGGTCAACATGATGATGGGCCCTATTATTTGTGGCTGGCATGTTCTAGTGATAGTCATTTCCATTTTTTAGCATGATGGTATGAATAGTTGTAGCTTGCATGTGCATGCATGCAAGGTGTTTTTATTGCTAATGTTGGGTGATCAGTGTAGAAAAGGGTTGAGGGAGATCAACTCCTTCAATAGGCTTGTCTTCGACAGGGGCAAGTAGCTTCACCAGTCTTTTGCAGGGTTGGCCTACAATGTTTTGAAATTTTGAATACAATCAACTTTCTTTTGTGCCCTCATGCCTATGACTGTATGTTGTCTTATAAATATGTCGTGTTGTTCCCCCATTGTTTTTTTTTGCCTTTTGGTCTGCTCGAAAATGTTCTGGATTCTTGTTGTGCTACTGCTTGGCACACGTCCCCAACTAGAGCCACTATTGGGACCTAAAAAACCAAGTTCCCAAACATGCATTATTTACCTAAATCCATCAAAAATCATAGGATTTGCCTATCTCTTAAACCCATTATTTTTACCTGATCTGAGATTACTTTAAATGGGTGTCAATCATGGAAAATTCTAAGTAAAATCCCCCCAAACGATTATGTCTTTCTTCCTTTGAATTTTTTTTTAAGTATTGGTCATTATTGTCTTTGTCGGTGAATCGGCTGGTTTGTGAACTGTTGATTTTGCCGACTAGGCATCCTTTGGTTTGTCATTTGGCTAGTTTTTCGACGGGAGAAAAAGATGAAGGAAAGAAGGAAAATTAAAGTCTTTGTCAGAAAACTTGGAGGTTCATGAACTTCAAGTTCACTGATGGCCTGATTCAATGACAAGGAAGTGGAAGATTTTCTAAGGCAAGAAGAAAAAGAAGCAAGCCTTTGTCACCAAAAGTGTTGGTTCACGAACCATGTGTTTCATTGACAGGTTTAAGCTGACAAAAGGAAGGAAGAGATGAAAAGGAAGGAAAAGCAATGGCTTCATTAGAAAAAAAGGTGAGTTTGTAAACCGTTAGGTTTGCCAATGATAAAGTTCATCGATGGGGTGAAGCACCAATGAAGAGAAGTGAAGAGAAAAGAAGCAAAGGCACCTTTGCCGCAAAAAAGGGATGGTTTGTGAACCACAAGGTTCGCCGACAAGGTAAGTCACTGAAAAAGGAAGATAGGAACAAAGAAGCAAACAAAGAAGATGCAAGATGAAATGATGGTTTGCGTTAGGCCGAGTTGGTCGATAGGTGAAATCACCGACGAAGGAGGAGAGATAAAATACGAAGGATAGATAAGTAAAGAAGAGATAGCTCCAAGGTCCATGATAAAGAAAACTCACTAATAAGGGCAGAGTGAAAATCAAATGTAAGAATAAAATCAAATGCAAGTGTAAAATATAATGTAAATGTAATAGTTTAAAATATATTAAATTTAGTTTAGAATATTTTAGAATGTTGTAAAGGCTTTACATGGGCATTTTGGCAGATTTGCATTTCAAAACACCAATCTACTCCTTGTCAAGCCATGAATACAGAATTGAAGAGGATATATAGGTGGGTGGCAAGTTTGCTGTAATTGGTTACAAGAATTTATGGGAGCTCTAGTGAGGGTTAATGCTGGTGTAGGTGGACGGGTAATTGGCACCCATCTATTGCATTAACTTTCCCCCTATATATGTATGTTTTAGAGACATTTGGAAGGTGTTGGTTCTTGGTTGGTGGATGGAGGTTGTGTAGATTCATAAATACTTCTAGGGCTCCAAATCACGCCATGTCCAGTTGCAGAAAAGTAATGGGGTGGTGAAATAGATGAAAGATAGTGTGTAGTAGGGGTTGTGCACAGAATGTCTCCATGATTGTTTTTATGTATTTAAGATTTTCCTCTTATCACATTTGCTTATAAGTTTGTATTTGGGCATTTGAAAATGTGACAACATTTTAAATATATTACAATCCTTGTAATTGTCATATGTTCTTTACATTTGAATGCATGAAATTCTTTTCTGGATTACTAAGTATGTTTGAAGCACAAAACTTGCAATTTGATACAACGTATGCTTAGATCAAATTTTCTTTGTTTCCTTTCCATTACTTTCTTTTTTGTCACCTGTGACTCTGTAGCCCAATTGGATTGCCACCGGTCTTGGCTCCATCAGACCAATCTCATATCATTTAAATCAAACATCTACTAGTGGCTTAAAGGAAAAACTATCTTTATTGTGAATGTATATTCACACAGTTTGTATCAAATATATAAGGGTTTTGTAACAACTAGTTGTTCATGGTTTAGTGACAGTCTTTGGGGCCAAGACAATGAGTTAGGTTTGATTGTCCATTTGTTTTTAGTTGTTCATCTGGTTTTGAAATCAATACCTATTAAGGTATACCCCTTGGAATATCCCTTGAGAGCATAGTTGAGCTCAAAGTGCAAGGGATGAAACCCACTCTTGTAGAGTTGACCTTCAACTCTCCATGTTCTGTTGATGGACTGATTATGCTTGCATGATGACAACCCTAGCCTTGTGAATGTGATTCCATCCTAGGAAGTGGGGTTGTGGTTTTGGGACCCATCAGAACCCATCAAAAAATTATTGTATAAATGATGAGTGATTAATCACATACAAACATCTCCACACTGAGAAAGTTACAAATAACCTCCTCTAACCATGCACGAAGCATACCTGCAAACTTGCAACTTCCAGAAACACCACTGGGATTTAAAATATGAAAAATAGTTTATTCATAAATCTACAAAACCACAAGTTTTGATTAACCATGTAAAACCTACAAAACCACTATGTCACACTGACATGTTGCAAGTATGTGCTAACCAGTGTTGTCATTAATGTCAACATATCTGTGTTGTCATTGGTGTCAATTGTGCTCTTATTTTTTTACTTTCTTATGATGAATATTGCTTTGCATAAGTCTTAAAGATCATGAAGTATGTTTCTGATATTGAGTTTCCAAGTGCTTTTGAGAAAATTTGCCCTCCTAGTGAAAGCCGTTTGTTACAGAGTATCTTGGTTTGCTGATGAACAATTTAGTGTTTTGCTCCACATATCCTGTAGATTGAACATCTTTGTCTACAGATCGTAAGTTATTTAAAGGGAAGTCTTTAGATGCTATATTCCAAGTTTGAGCCTCCAGTATGAAGATTTGAGTGAGCTCAGTTCACTAGAGTAAGAACTATTTTTCTGTGCATTCAGTGGTGACAAGGAGAAAGTATTTTTCTTTGCATTCCTCTGCATTGAAATGTTATGGTCTGTGGTTCTAGAGTTAATCCTGGGGTGATGTTATGTGCCTTCAACTCAAATGGTTCATGATTTGGTTCTTCGCAAGCAATCTTTCTTTTATGACAGTGGTCAACAGTGATGTTCAAGTGCTCCAATTTGAATAATCTTATGGATAAAGTGGTTAGAGGTTATGTAGATGTTCTTGCTAACATGCTTGTTGATGTCCCTAGATCATGTTCCTACCTTTGGATTGGTCCGCAAAAGTGTAATTTGGATCGGGCATGAAGCATGTTCTTGAAAGTATTAGTGTTAACACCAGCTTTAGCCGACTTGGTTGTTTTCACTTCTTGCAATTATACTTTGGAGTTTGCAATAGCGTGTTGATACATAGAAGATTGTATTTGAGTCCTAACTAAGGTGTGATATGGTCCACATTCATTCTTTTCCTTCTTAAATTTGTTTATGACCAGACCTATTATAATGTATGTGTGTTTACCGACCTTGGAGTTTGTTCCAACAGTTGATGTTTGTAATGCTAACCTTGATGATCATTCTAGGTTTTATGAATTGTATATATACTTGTAATGAAGTCATGAAAATGTATCTAAGTGCAAAGATGCAAAGATAAGTGTGAAGTCAAGTAGCAGAGCAGAGTAGAGGTATTTTGTGCTTCAATGGAACTGAACCTTGGCATAGTTTAGATGTTGTTATGTTAGTTCAACCCTCTTGGCAGTGAGCCATCCCTTGGAAGTGAGTCGATCTTGGCAGTGAGCCATAACTTTTACAGTGAACATTTTGGGCAGTGAGCCCTACGGTAGTGAGCCTCTGATTTTTGACATTGCTATAACATATTATTTTGTGAGCTAACACTCATCGTGGTTTTTCCCTTATAGGGTTTTCCACGTAAAAAATCTAGTGTTGAATGTTTTGAATGTGTGATTGTGCTTAAGTTTCTGATTTCATGCTTTCATGGTTAAATCATAATAATAGTGATTAATTGATCTATGTGTTGATGTCTATAAGAAGTTAAGTTTTGGTGACAATTGATTCACCCCCCTCTCAGTTGTCTTGTGTATTTCAACAATTGGTATCAGAGCAAGGTTCCTCAAAAGAAAGTCTAACAGCTTGAGGAAGATCCAAGTGTCGCACAAGAAGGATGCTCCATAGTTTGATGGAACGGATTATGCTCTTTGGAAGGTATGAATGAAAAGCCATCTCACTTTTCTTAGTTATGGTTTTTAGAAGATGACAAAAACAAAGTATACTATTCCTCAGAATGGTCCATCAAGTGATGATGAAATCAAACAATATGAGTTAGATGAAAAAGCTAGAGATGCTCTATTAAGTGCCTTGTTGAACACTGAGTAAAATTCATGGATCTGGAAACAACTCATGAAATCTGGGAAAAGTTGAAGAATTTATATGAAGGAGATGATTCTATAAAAGGCACCAAGTTGCAGAACCTGAAAGCTAAGTGTGAAAGTCTGAAAATGAGTGAAGATGAGAACATAACAGTCGATTTACAAAAGCTTGATGAAATTGTCAATGGAATCAAAGGTCTTGGAGGAACTACAGGTGATAAAGAGGTTGTGTTGAAGATTCTTAGGTCATCGCCTAAATCCTACAATCACAAAGCATCTGCAATTGAAGAAATCATGACTATGAAAGATGTTTCAAAAGATTAGTTGCTTGGAAAACGTATAGCCTTTGAGATGAGAGAGTTTGCTGATGTCCTGCCTAAAACAGAGACTGCTTTCAAAGCCAGTACCTCAGACAAGATTTCAAGAGTTGAGAAGTATACTGTGGAACTTGATGATGACTTTGAGGAGATTGAAGCCAACTTTGTGGATAAAATACAAAGAGGTACTAGTAAGTACAAAGGCAAATTACCATTCAAATGTTTTTCATGTGGTAAGATCGGTCACTATGCTTCTAGGTGTCCGGAGAGAATTGAAAGAGGTAGAAAGAAATTTGAAAGTAAACCTAGGGTTTTAAAGAAATGTTATATTATCAGAGATCTTGATGATGATGGTGTAATATATGATGAGTCTGATGATGCTAGTACTAGTGCAAATGAATGCTTGTTTATTGCTATTAAGGAAAAACTTGTTTCTAGTAATCCTGCTAGTTGTGTGAAGGAAGAAAAACTAGTGGAAGAAAGTGCTTTGTCTGTTCAAGTGGAGAAAGATAAAGATGAATGGATTATTGACAGTGGATGCTCACATCACATGATCAGTCATAAAAGTAAGTTTGTAAGTTGTCACGTCTCGTTTTTAGGAACAATATTATTATTCCAGATTAGTGAACATTTACCATGATTGTTTTACTTCAATTAAGTTACACATGTGTAAAGGTAATTATCATGTTCAGATATATTTACATAAATTAGAAAGTTGATTTAAATATTAAATATTATTGGTATGATTATGATGTTTTGCTTTGACTATTTTTTGAGATACTAACCTATTGACGTCGAGATTGATTGCAATTAGATGCAAATACTTGTGGAAGACGAGAGCATGGCTGAGGTAGAAATGTTCTAGCCACTTGGCAAGAACTAATGGAATGGTTACCCTGATGCAATCACACACACCACATGGTTGCATATGCATTATTGAATGGCTTTGATTGCATTAACGAGTGATTTCTAATTGTTTCAAATTCATGATGTAATTATTTTGACTTAATATCTTTTTGAAAATATATTTGTATTATGTGTAATTAAATAAATAATAAAATATTGTTATTATGGATGTTTGGAAGACAATATGTCTTTAAAATAAATAAATAGATTAAATTATTTATAAGTTGTGCAAATTGTAATGTAATTCTTTGTGATTATTTAAATAGTTGTGTTTAAAATAAAATAGTTTAATAATATCATAAGTAGCAATATTATAATTAGAAAAAGAATGAAGGAATTAAGATATAACTTTCTGTCATTCATCCATCAGTAATCTGAAAAATATAATATTTTATTGTAAAATGGCATTATTTCTTTAAATTCCATTGGACAATGAAGCATGCAAACAGAAATTGAACTTCAGTTAGAAACCTAAATTTTGGATCGCTGAAAATATAGATTTTAGTTCTAAAACCTAAAAGAGGGTCGCCAAAAATTAAATTGGGGGTTTTTTCTTTTGAAAAAAAAAGAAAAAGGCGTTTTAAAAGCCAGTCAGGAACAGTGATCAAAAAATAGTGATAACTTTCTCACATCAAAACAAAATTCAAAATCGAAAAATGTTCTGAAAAGCTGGAGAAGAGAAGAACAAAACCCAGAAATCCTTTCAAGAAATTCATAGTTTTGGTTAAGAGTTTTTACAGAGGAATATGATATGTTCGGATGGGGCAGCGAATGGAGCAAAACGTGAGCAACCAAGGCAGAATCGCCATCTTCTTTCAGGAATAAACTCTGGGTATTTTTCTTATGCTTACATTAATAAATAGACTATTCAATGACTAATAAAATGATTCAACTCGTATATCTTCTCTGTATGATGGCTGAGATCAAATTTAGACAAAATTGTAGGTTCCTATAGCATGATCTTATTACTGTATTTTATTATCATGCTGACCGGAATGAGAGAAAAACTAAGTAAATCAACCTCCTTTGTGATAGTTAAATCAAACCTCTAGAATAGAGCTTGATGTTGTTCTGGTAAACTTACATTATGACTATATTTTATTGCATGCTGGTAAAAGATCATGACTGTATTTTGATTTCATGTTAGCTGAAATGAACATTAGTTTACATAAATTGATCCTCTGTGTAAAGACATGACTATAGTTTATGTGTGTTCCCCACATCTAGACTTTTAATCTAGTTAAAAACTTATGAAAACTCTATATTTCTATTAGTAAATGATTGGTAATTATGATATATCTGCTTTCCTTCTCTATATGCTGGCTGAATCAGCGACAAAAAAGTAGGAAATCAACCTTTGTTCTGATTGAACAGTAGATCTCTGAATTTTAGATCAAAATATAAACTTCCTGTAGCTTCTATGCAAATGATTATTGTTGTTGTCAATTTCTTTAGTTCAAAATGGAAAACCCTTGTCTTGTTGTAGCTAAAAGGAATGGTAACGAAACTATTTAACTGATAATCAGCACATCAACAAAGTCTGAGGCCATAGTGTAATACGACTTATTTACTTAGAATGTTGTTATTAAGTTATTTTGATCTCATTTTCACTATTTCTCTTCTTGAAGCACCGTATAATGATTGTAGCAAGTATGATGAAAACACAATACCAGAGATATTAGACGACTGTTTAATTATGTTGAATGATTATACCTATTATCATTATGACTAAAAGGCTTAATATAACTTGTTTTTCATTCCATTTTGAGCCATTATCTTGAATGAAATATGTCTATTTTCATAACTCTGTTATTAATCATTTTACCAATCTGCAACAATTCTTGTCGCAGTTGCGACAAGAGGACTGTAATCTTTAAGTTGAAGTTCCTGTTGCAATTTAGATAGTACAAATATTTCCAATTGAAACTTAGAAAATAACTAGATATCTCATGTCACTAAAATGATAGTAAGGTAGAAACTATAATTTAAATAATTTCTTTTGAATGAATTAAAAGATTTGAAACTATATACTTTGTTTAAACCTTTGAATGCAATTGTATGTAAAAGTTAGATTATTGGTTGTTGAAAGTGAATGTTTTTTTTTCTTATTTGATACCTTGGAAAAGAGATTGGTTTTGATTTATTATAAAACTTGAATTTGTGATTCTTAATTTATTTCATTTCTTGCTTCTTGGGAAAAGAAGTAGATTTTCATAGGAATGTATCGGGTTGCTTTCTGGTCTTGGATGCCAATGTAGATATATCAGAGATAGCTTTTTTCTCTTTTCAGGAATTGACCAAGCTACTTGAAATGATTAGATTTAATTGGAATGCCATTGAAAAAGATGTTTATTTTGTCTAGCAAAACTTATTATATATATCTCTGTCACATCCTGTTGTGAATCAATTTGCTTTTCATTATTAGAATTGCACTTTTAGACATTAGGCTTGCATTGGGTATTCCCTCCTGCAGTTGTTACCAGGTAGCTAGACATTTTGTGCAGGGCTGGGTTTCCTTCATTTTATGAAGGGATCCAGGGAAGTGTAAATACTTCATGGTTGGGTGGAAAAGCACCTGAGCCATGTTCTCGTCTCTCGGTTTGCAGGTGGTGGACCACTTGGTTCGTGTAGCTGGATAGTGTTGATTTGTTATTCATTGGTGTACTTGTTATTGTACCTTTTTGGATGTATTAAGGCATGTTGCCAAATGATTTTTGTATTTTGATTCATAGTGCTTATTACCTAGATTTGGCATGTGAATATGTAAGATTTAAAGACTTATTTGATTTATATCGATGAGATTTTCTTTGTGAAGATTTATTGACTCTATTGATTCTTCTTAACGAAGTTATTGTTTATGATTAAATATTGTAATTAAGCGGATTATATACATCATTTTACTTTTGTTTCCTGTGATGTTGTATTTAAGTGAATTATTACTTCATTTTACTTTTGTGATGGATTTGAGGGCTTTTACATTTGGTATCAGAGCGTGGTTCCAACATTGGGAGCTCTGGGTGTGTGTGTTACTCATTTGATTGAGCATGTGTGGGTCCTCATGTATTGGCTGCTGTGAATAACATGTTTTTTTCTTTTACGGGGTTAGATAGACCCTGATGATTGTTCTTGAGGATATGGTTGAGTGATGCTTGACGTAAGTCTTCCCTTTGAGTGAAGTTGTAGTATTTTTACATTACAATTAGATGTGTGTGCTATCTAAGTTATTCCTATCATGTCCTATTGTGGAGTAAGTTAGCCATCAAGTGGATGGGATGTTGGGAGAGAACTTAATCACCAACCTAACTCTCCCTCTTATTGTTTGTCTTTTATGTAAGTAGTGCCTTAATGTATTACCCTTATGTTTGGGAGAAATGTGACTACTCCCTATTGTGAGAGTGATGTGAATAGACATGTGGAACCTGATTCTGTCTTAAATTGATTTTTGGTTGCTAGATGTTGCTTATGTATGGTTATATGTGTGTCATTACATGATGATTGTGACTCCTTTGAATGATATGCATTTTTTTATTGCTTGGTATCTTTTGTTATGATTGGTTTAGTTAAGTAGGAATGATATTGTGTTTTATGCTGAATACCATTGTTTGACAAGGAAACTGAACTGAATATGTCGTATACCCTGTGAAATGACTTGAAATATGAATGAATATGCTGTGTAAAGCACTGAGATTGACTTTATGGTTGCTTAGAACATCTGAGACTGATTTGCTACTATAATAAGCATTGGACATTGAAAACTTTATTGTTCAAAAAAATGATTGAGGACAGCAAGTACTATGCCGAAAGTGTGAAAAATAGAGGTCATTAAATCTATTCTTTTTTCTGTTTATGAGTGATTATATATGTATTGTTTATACTCCTTAGTTTTGAAAGATCATACATGAGGAAAACATCCATTTATAACATGACTGAAACTCTGTCTTTTAAACCTGCAAAACAAAGGAGAAATAAACCATTATTATGAGATAAAACTGAATATATACATTGGAACTATCTTATGCATTATTATAAAACAATTGCATTATGAGAAAGAAAATAGACATTGAATAGACAAAAAGATTGATTAATTTTTGTTTTATGAATCAAAGAAAAATGAAAGTTTTTATAGTCTTATTTGTTATGATTGTTTTGGTTTGGGGAAAGTTATACAAGTATGCTGAAATCAAACATAACGATTTGTTTATTTCCTAAGTCATGCTTGAATGAAAATGAATATTTTATTGAAAAAAGAAAGTGATTGCATTGTTTGCTATGCTTTATGTGTTTGGGGAAAGTTACCTTCCGGGATGGGTGCCGAATGAGGAGTTACAGAGAAGTAGATTTTCTTTTTCAAAATCTACACCACCGTAAAAATCAGTTTCAGATTTTGGCCAAAGTCAAATTTTGACGTTGAAATAGACAAATGGACCATTGAAATAGATAGATGTATGCCTAATTTTTATTGATATAATTCTCTGCCTCATCTTGTTAATGAGATGTTGCATTCATGTAGGAATGCATGTAGGTTAATAGGCACGCACCAGATTCCATCCTGCATATTGATATATATTGCTAGGCTCTATGAGCAGGATTGGGTATCTTTCATGTTGGAAGGATCCCGGGGAAGCATAAGCTTCATGGTTGGGCGGAAAAGCGCCGAACCATGTTCTCGTCCCTTGGCTCATAGATGTAGCCAGAGACGTTGGATTGATATTGGATATTATTGATATTTCATACTTATATTGTAATCCCTCATTGATGCTAGGGTGACTTGATAGGCTACAAGCCTAAGATGAATAAATTTTGGATTATGTATTAAATGTACTTCTTAGTGGATTAGGTTTATGTACATGTGAATTTGAAATTGAATAAGAAAGATTATATTATTCTTGTTTTACTTGAGAAATGTGGAGTTTGAGTTGATTCTTTAATTACGGTTAAGTGAGAAGGTTCAAGACCTTTATTATTAGAATTGCCAACTTAGTGTTGAAAATATGATGGCTTCCATTCTTTGATGTTGAATAACTTTTATCTGGATGTATTAGCTTCTTGTTGAGATCTTCCTTTTGTACAACCTTTTACATTTAAGTTACTCCTTTCTCTTTTGAGATTTGATTATCTTTGATTTAAAAATCTTATTATTTATGCTTGGGACATATGAATACCTCGAGTACGATAAGCTTAACCAAATGCAGTTTAGTACAAGTTCTTTTCAAAATTTAATGTTGACTTTGAATTTTGTTAATTTAGTGTTGAAAACAAGTCAACATATGTAATTTTGATCTTTTGTGATTTACTATTGAAATTATTTAATGTTGATCTTCTTTATTTAAATGTTGACATTATGTCAAAATTTTATTTTATTTTTTAAAAGATTTAGTATTGAAAACATATTGATCTACTTACCTTATTGTTGATTCTTTGAAAGTTTATTGTTGGAAACATGTTGATTTTTGTATGATTGACCATAACATGTTTCTATGATTGACCATCTGATTGTAATCATAATTTAATATTGTAATTTTGAACATTTTGGTGTTGATGATCCTATTTTAATGTTGATCTTATTTTAGTGTTGATGATCCTAACTTTTTGTTGATGGAAACCTTCTCTTTTTATTTAGAGTTGATCTTGGATTTATGGTTGAAACTCTTACCTTTATTTAATGTTGATAAGTACTTGCCGATGATGATAACAAGTAGTATGAGATGCTTGTTTATCATCCTTGGATGGCAATATTCAGATGTCTCATGTGGGTAGACACGCTTAACAAAATTGAACATATTGTTGATATCTTTATATGAGCAGTTATGTGTGTTGTAGAAGGTAGATATGCCTCTTGAGTTAGTATATGAGATAGAAATCATTATAGTGATAATGAAGGTTGGAAATGGAAACTAATAGAAAAGAAAAATAATTATTGGTAATTTTCTTTACAATGAATCATTGCATAGACTTAGAATACCCTTAATTTCCTTAATCTAGTTGAGATACTTATTACAATACCATGTTGCATGATATGTTACTTTTTATAACAAGAGTGTGTTTACTCTTTTTATTTCATGGTGATTGTAATAAGACATCAAGACGATGTCTCTTCCAACTGGGGAAGGATGTCACGTCTCATTTTTAGGAACAATATTATTATTCCAGATTAGTGAACATTTACCATGATTGTTTTACTTCAATTAAGTTACACATGTGTAAAGGTAATTATCATGTTCAGATATATTTACATAAATTAGAAAGTTGATTTAAATATTAAATATTATTGGTATGATTATGATGTTTTGCTTCAGCTATATTTTTGAGATACTAACCTATTGACGTCGAGATTGAGTGCAATTGGATGTAGATACTTGTCAAAGACGAGAACATGGTTGAGGAAGAAATGTTCTAGCCACTTGGCAAGAACTAATGGAATGGTTACCCTGATGCAATCACACACACCACGTAGTTGCATATGCATTATTGAATGGCTTTGATTGCATTAATGAGTGATTTCTAATTGTTTCAAATGCATGATGTGATTATTTTGACTTAATATCTTTTTGGAAATATATTTGTATTATGTGTAATTAAATAAATAATAAAATATTATTATTATGGATGTTTGGAAGACAATATGTCTTTAAAATAAATAAACAGATTAAATTATTTATAAGTTGTGCAAAATGTAATGCAATTCTCTTTGTGATTATTTAAATAGTTGTGTTTAAAATAAAATAGTTTAATAATATTATAAATAGCAATATTATAATTAGAAAAAGAATGAAGGAATTAAGATATAACTTTCTGTCATTCATCCGTCAGTAATCTGAAAAATATAATATTTTATTGTAAAATAGCATTATTTCCTTAAATTCCATTGGGCAATGAAGCATGCAAACGGAAATTGAACTTCAGTTAGAAACCTAAATTTTGGATCGCTGAAAATATAGACTTTAGTTCCAAAACCTAAAAGAGGGTCACCAAAAATTAAATTGGGGGTTTTTTCTTTTGAAAAAAAAAAAGAAAAAGGCGTTTTAAAAGCCAGTCAGGAACAGCAATAAAAAATAGCGATAACTTTCTCATATCAAAACAAAATTTAAAACTGAAAAATGTTCCGAAAAGCTGGAGAAGAGAAGAACAAAACCCATAAATCCTTTCAAGAAATTCATAGTTTTGGTTAAGCATTTTTACAGAGTAATATGACATGTTCGGATGGGGCAGCGAATAGAGCAAAACGTGAGCAACCAAGGCAGAATCGCCATCTTCTTTCAGGAATAAACTCTGGGTATTTTTCTTATGCTTACATTAATAAATAGACTGTTAAATGACTAATAAAATGATTCAACTCATATATCTTCTCTGTATGATGGCTGAGATCAAACTTAGACAAAATTGTAGGTTCCTATAGCATGATCTTATTACTGTATTTTATTATCATGCTAGCTGGAATGAGAGAAAAACTAAGTAAATCAACCTCCTTTGTGATAGTTAAATCGAACCTCTGGAATAGAGCTTGATGTTGTTCTGGTAAACTTACATTATGACTGTATTTTATTGCATGCTAGTAAAAGATCATGATTGTATTTTGATTTCATGTTAGATGAAATGAACATTAGTTTACACAAATCGATCCTCTGTGTAAAGACATGACTGTAGTTTATGTGTTTTCCCCACATCTAGACTTTTAATCTAGTTAAAAACTTATGAAAACTCTATATTGTTGTTAGTAAATGACTGGTGATTATGATATATCTACTTTCCTTCTCTATATGCTGGTTGAATTAGCGACAGAAAGGTAGGAAATCAACCTTTGTTCTGATTGAACAGTAGATCTCTGAATTTTAGATCAAAATATAAACTTCCTGTAGCTTCTATGCAAATGATTATTGTTGTTGTCAATTTTCTTAGTTCAAACTGGAAAACCCTTGTCTTGTTGTAGCTAAAAGGAATGGTAACGAAACTATTTACCTGATAATCAGCACATCAACAAAGTCTGAGGCCATAGTTTAATAAGACTTATTTACTTAGAATGTTGTTATTAAGTTATTTCGATCTCATTTTCACTGTTTCTCTTCTTGAAGCACCATATAATGATTGTAGCAAGTATGATGAAAACACAATACCAGAGATATTAGACGACCGTTTAATTATGTTGAATGATTATACCTATTATCATTATGATTAAAAGGCTAAATATAACTTGTTTTTCATTCTGTTTTGAGCCATTATCTTGAATGATATATATCTATTTTCATAACTCTGTTATTAATCATTTTACCAATCTGTAACAATTCTTATCGCAGTTGCGACAGGAGGACTGTAATCTTTAAGTTGAAGTTCATGTTGCAATTTAGACAGTACAAATATTTCCAATTGAAACTTAGAAAATAACTAGATAGCTCGTGTCACTAAAATGATAGTAAGGTAGAAACTATAATTTAAATAACTTCTTTTGAATGAATTAAAAGATTTGAAACTATATACTTTGTTTAAACCTTTAAATGCAATTGTATGTAAAAGTTATATTATTGGTTGTTGAAAGTGAATTTTTTTTTTCTTATTTGATACCTTGGAAAAGAGATGGGTTTTGATTTATTATAAAACTTGAATTTGTGATTCTTAATTTATTTCATTTCTTGCTTCTTGGGAAAAGAAGTAGATTTTTATAGGAATGTATCGGGTTGCTTTCTGGTCTTGGATGCCAATGTGGATATATCAGAGATAGCTTTTTTCTCTTTTCAGGAATTGACCAAGCTACTTGAAATGATTAGATTTAATTGGAATGCCATTGAAAAAGATGTTTATTTTGTCTAGCAAAACTTATTATATATATCTCTGTCACATCTTGTTGTGAATCAATTTTCTTTTCATTATTAGAATTGCACTTTTAGACATCAGGCTTGCATTGGGTATTCCCTCCTGTAGTTGTTACCAGGTAGCTAGACATCTCGTGCAAGGCTAGGTTTCCTTCATTTTATGAAGGGATCCAGGGAAGTCTAAATACTTCATGGTTGGGTGGAAAATCACCTGAGCCATGTTCTTGTCTCTCATTTTGCAAGTGGTGGACCACTTGGTTTGTGTAGCTGGATAGTGTTGATTTGTTATTCATTGGTGTACTTGTTATTGTACCTTTTTGGATGTATTAAGGCATGTTGCCAAAGGATTTTTATATTTTGATTCATAGTGCTTATTACCTGGATTTGGCATGTGAATATGTAAGATTTAAAGACTTATTTGATTTATATCAATGAGATTTTCTTTGTGAAGATTTATTGACTCTATTGATTCTTCTTGACGAAGTTATTGTTTATGATTAAATATTGTAATTAAGCGGATTATATACATCATTTTACTTTTGTTTCTTGTGATGTTGTATTTAAGTGAATTATTACTTCATTTTACTTTTGTGATGGATTTGAGGGCTTTTACATATGTCTAGAAAAGTATGATGGAGGAATGGTTAGGTTTGGAGATAATGCAACTAGTAAGATTTGTGGAAAATGATCTATTTCTTTGAATGGAAAGCACAATACAGATGATGTCCTATATGTGAAGGGTTTAAAGCATAATTTTTTAAGTGTTGGTCAGATGTGTGACAAAGGTTATGATATGAGATTCAAGGATAATGGATGCAAGATAATGGAAAGCTCTGGAATAGTGATTACTACTAGTAAGAAGACCAAAGGTAATATTTATCAATTAAGAGGAACTAATGATTATTGTTTGTTGGCTCAAACAGATGAGAGTTGGTTGTGGCATAGAAGGATGTGTTATATCAATTTTGACAACTTGGTGAGGATAAGTTTAGTACAGGTTGTGAGAGATTTTCCTAAGCTTGTAAAGCCTACTAATATTGTTTGCAAGGAATGTCAGTTGGGAAAGAAGACGAACAAATTTCAAGAGCAAAGAATAATTTTTCTGTCAGATTGCTAGATCTAGTGCACACAAATTTGTGTGGTCCTACAAGGATAAGAAGTCTACAAGGAGACATGTAATTTATGTTTCTTATCGATGATTATTCTAAAATGACTTGGGTTAGTTTTTAAAAAGATAAATCAGAAGCCCTAGAAAAGTTCAAATCCTTCAAGGCAATGGTTGAAAATGAGATAGACTTGAGAATCAAGTGCTTAAGGTCTGATAGAGGAGGTGAGTTCACATCAAATGAATTCAATATTTTCTATGAAGAACAAGGGATAAAAAGACAACTGTCTGCACCAAGGACTCCTCAGCGAAATGGAGTTGTTGAAAGGAAAAACATGACAGTTCAAGAAGCTACCAGGACTATGATGAAGGAAGATGACCTACCAGAAGTGTATTGGAGAGAAGCTATACATACTATTATGTACATCCAAAAAAGAGTTCAAATTAAAGGTAACAGTACTAAACTCCTTATGAATTGTGGTATGGAAGAGTTCCTTTAGTGAAATATTTTAAAGTTTTTGCAAGCAAATGTTATATCAGAAGAGAAGAAGAACTAGGCAAGTTTGATGCTAGGAGTGATAAAGGAATATTTCTTGGATATTCTTCCAAGAGTAAGGCCTACCAGTGCTACAACAAAAGGCTGAAAAAGATTGTTGAGAATGCTAATGTAAAGGTGGATGAAGACAAGGAAATAATATCATATCTGAATGGCTATGAATCAGATGAACCTGTTACCACAGCAAATGAAAGGAAAGTTGAAGAGGACAGTCAAGATGAAGAAGAAAAGGCTCTGGAGAGTGCAGTTAAGACTCCTAGGTATGTAAGGATCAATCATTCTGAAGATCAGATAATTGGTGATAAAAGCAAAGGAGTATTGATAAGGAAAAGGGTTGCAGAAGAACAGGTGAACTACTGTTTACTTTCAAAGATTGAACCTAAAACTATAAGTGAAGCTTGCAATGATGAAAATTAGGTGAAGGCTATGGAAGAAGAACTAAATTATGATAGAGAAGAATCAAACTTGGGAATTGGTTCCTAGACTTGCTGACAAGAATGTGATTGGAACTAAATGGGTTTTCAAGAACAAGCTGAATGAGAATGGAAAGGTAGTTAGAAACAAAGCAAAGTTGGTATGCAAAGGATACTCTTAGGTTGAAGAGATAGATTTTGAGGAGACCTATGCTTCTGTGGCAAGAATTGAAGCAATCAGAATGTTTTTGGCATTTGCAACATTCAAAGATTTCAAAGTGTATCAGATGGATGCTAAGTCTACATTCTTGAATGGTGAGCTAGAAGAAGAAGTCTACATTGAACAACTAGAAGGATTTAAGTTATCAAACCAAGATGACATGGTGTGTAGATTGAAGGATTTGTATGGACTGAAGCAAGCCCCCAGAGCCTGGCATGCAAGGTTAGACAAGTATTTGTTGCAATTAGGGTTCAATAAAGGCACTGCAGACAGTAATCTCTATTTCAAAATTAATGATAATCAAATCCTGATTGTTGTAGTCTTTGTTGATGACATTATCTTTGGAGGCAATGAAGGTATGTGCATGAAATTTGCAGGGGAAATGCAATATGAATTTGAGATGTCTATGTTTGGTGAAATGAATTTCATTCTACAAATTACTCAATCAAATAAAGGAGTCTTCATTTCTCAGTCTAAGTATGTGAAAGAGTTGTTGAATAAATTTGGGATGGAGGACTCTAAACCAATATGTACTCCAATGGTGACTGGTTGCAAATTAAGCAAATTTGATGAATCACCTAAGACTGATCAGAAAAGGTACATATCCATGATTGGAGGATTGCTTTATCTAACACAAACCAGACCTGTTATAATGCATGCAATTTGTCTTGTGGCAAGATTTTAAGAAGATCCTAAAGAGTCACATGTGATGGCAATTAAAAGAATCTTGAGGTATTTAAAAGGCACATTAGATCATGGCTTATGGTATCTAAAGGATAATGATTTCACTCTCAGTGCTTATATAGATGCAGATTGGGCCGAAGATGTTGATGATAGAAAAAGTACAAGTGGTGGTGCTTTCTTCTTGGCTAATAGATTGGTTTCATGGTTGAGCAAGAAGCAAGATTCAATCTCTTTGTGTACTACAGAAGCTAAGTATATTGCAACAGCATGTTGTTGCACTCAAGTGTTATGGATAAAGCAGACATTGAAAGACATAAGAGTTGTGTATGAAGATCTAATTGCAATCTTTTGTGACAATACAAATGCTATAAACATTTCAAAGAATCTAGTGATGCACTCAAGAACAAAGCTTATATCTATAAGGTATCACTTTATAAGAGAGAAGGTGACATAAAATGAAGTAAAGATGGAATATGTGTCTACAAAGGATCAGATTGTAGATATTTTCACTAAGCCTCTACCTAAGGATACTTTTGAGTATCTTAGAGAAAAGTTAGGGGTTATTACCCTCCTACTTTGAACTAAGATGCATAGGAATGCATTAGTCCAGTGGTGCTCAAAGCCTCATTCTTTGATCTAGATTGATGTTTTAAAGGCTACGTCTTAGGGGGAGTAGCTAGATGAAGCTAATATGAGTTCATGATAAAGAGCAGTAAGTGTTGCAGTATTGTTGACAGAGTAATTCCAGTTTGATCAGAGCAGTAGAGTGCAAGTATGTGCCCTTTGCCATTGATGTCAAAGGGGAGAGAAATCATGTGAAAAACTCAAAGGGAGAAAGAGTGCAGATGTATAAAGAGAAAGGGGGAGAAGGAAATTACTGCAGAATCCTATCGTGATGGTCTTTACAGTTTTTCACATCATATGTTGCTATCAATGACAAAGGGGGAGATTGTTGCAAGTATGTGCTAACCGGTGTTGTCATTGATGTCAACATATGTGTGTTGTCATTGGTGTCAACTGTGCTCTTATTTTGTTACTTGCTTATGATGAATATTGCTTTGCATAAGTCTTGAAGATCATGAGAATATGTTTCTAATATTGAGTTTCTAAGTGCTTTTGAGAAAATTTTCCCTCCTAGTGAAAACCGTAAGTCACAAAGTATCTTGGTTTGCTGATGAACAGTTCAGTGTTTTGCTCCGCATATCCTATAGATTGAATATCTTTGTCTGCAGATTGGAAGTTATTTAAATGGAAGTCTTTAGATTATATATTCCAAGTTTGAGACTCTAGTATGAAGATTTGAGTGAGTTCTTGGTGATTGTAACGTGCTTGTCGATGTCCCTAGATCATGTTCCTACCTTCGGATTGGTCCGCAAAAGTGTAATTTAGATCGGGCATGAAGCGTGTTCTTGAAAGTATTAGTGTTAACACTAGTTTTAGCCGACTTGGTTGTTTTCACTTCTTGCGATTATACTTTGGAGTTTATGATAGTGTGTTGATGTGTAGAAGATTGTATTTGAGTCCTAACTAAGGTGCAATGTTGTCTGCATTCATTCTTTTCCTTCTTAAATCTGTTTAGGACTAGACCTAATATAAGGTATGTGTGTTTACTGACCTTGGAGTTTGTTCCAATGGTTGATGTTTGTAATGCCGACCTTGATGATCATTCCAAGGTTGATGAATTTTATAAATACTTTTAATGAAGTCATGAAAATGCATCTAAGTGCGAAGATGCGACGATAAGTGTGAAGTGAAGTAGAAGAGTAGAGCAGAGGTATTTTGTGCTTCAATAGAACTAAACCTTGGCATAGTTTAGATGTTGTTATCTCAGTTCAACCCTCTTGGTAGTGAGCCACCCTCTTGGCAGTGAGCCACCCCTTGGCAGTGACCCAATCTTGGTAGTAAGCCCTAACTTTTGTAGTGAGCATTTTGGGTAGTAAGCCCTAAGGCAGTGAGCCTCTGCTTTTTGGGGACATATTATTTTATGAGCTAATGCTCACCATGGTTTTTCCCTTATAGGGTTTTCCACGTAAAAAATTTGGTGTCTCATGTGTTGAATGTGTGATTGGCTTGAGTTTTTGATTTCATGCTTTCATGGTTAAATCATACTAATAGTGATTAATTGATTGATGTGTTGATGTCTATAAGAAGTTAAGCTTTGGTGACAACTGATTCACCCCCCTCTCTCAGTTGTCTTGTGCATTTCAACATGACACACATGCAAATCCATATCCACTTATCATTTGGAAGACCCACAAGTCTAAAAATCACCAAAATAGTTAAACTAGAATAATGGAATAACACAAATAAGCATATCCACAAATTTTGAATGGAAAATCTACAAAACCCTTAGATCAATGCAATATGAAACTGATACATGCGAGTACAACCAACTAAAAGGAAGAAGAGGTCTAGGAACTTTGGGCCCACTTGTAGGCCAACTCCACAACCCCCACCATATACAAGCATATGGAGAAGCTAGGTTGTTCCAAAAGCTTTCAAATCATCTAATGATCAACTCCACATCCTACATGCATTCAAAGTTAACACAATAGTGTCTTCCAATGCCAGGGACTAAATCTAAGCACCCAACATAAGAAGATCAAACCATAGTCATGAAAACTCAAGTTTATCCATGTGATTAGGGAGACAAGAACAAACATCCAACATGAATACTCTGTTGCAAATGACAATAGAATGAAAAAAATAACCACCATGCACAAGGGTTATTACATACTATCAAACAAGATCTCCAAATCAATATCATATTAAATGTAACCACATGATCAACTCCAAAAAACTCCATCTTCTCCATCCTTCAAATGCTTGTTGTACCCTTAAAAACAAGATCAACTATAAAACTTCCACTCAAACAAGGATTAATAATTAGTCAATTCCTTCCTACAAATTCCCTCAAGCTTTCCAGGCTAAGAAATTACAATAGAAGAAATACCCAGAACCTTAAACACTATGGAACCAACACATAACATGGAACCACCATAGCTCCAAAACCAATTGAAAGGGAAAGAGAACCCAATATGCACCTCCCAATATCCTATGTTTTTCTTAATCATATATTCAATAACTTAATAAAAGCACATACTATTATGCCTTTAAAGCAAAAACAAAGATAGATGATTTTCCAGATCACATTATCCATTAGAGGAAGGACAATGTAGCTTATAGATCTAAGTAAATTTTGGCAACATAACGACATGTTAATTAACACTTTAAGAACATGAAAGAAGAAGAATAAAATAAGGATAGACAAAAGAGAAGAGACACCAATATACGTTAGGATTACCCTTTCGGGTAAAAAATCCCACACTCTAAAGCATTGAACAAATATATTAATTTGTAACAACAAACATGTTACAATACACTTGTAGGCTCAAATCCTTAACATGGAGATTTACATATTGCTTCTCTGGGGGAAAACTGACAACATATAACCTTGCATAAAACTCTCCTCACAAATGACTCCTCAAGCATTCAATTTATAAGAGTTTCAATACAAGAAACCACCAAAATGAAACCCAAAACCATGAGCTAATACCACCCTCATAACTAACTCTCCAACTATGGTACTCCATTTTTGGCTCATAAAATCATGCTTGTCAAGTTTCTAAGGTAACTCCCTCTTTCAAGGTCTCCATTTTAGCAACTCTTACACACATTGCAAGTTGTCATAGTTGCATTTATAAACTTTCATGATCTACTAAGTGATAAATACAAATTTCCAAAATACAAACTACAAGTGACACATATTGCCACTCCAAGTGGGATGCCCAAAATATGTGTGTGAATAATAAATACAAATAAATAAATATTTCAAATATTAGGACTTGCAAGGTATATGACACACCTAATCCCAACATTACCCACATTAGTTGTTTTCCCAAATATTTAAACTTATTGGTACTTAACATGTAAGAAGGACTTTTTTGCTTCTACAAATTCTATGATAAAGAAAAGAGCAATCATGCATAGTAAACTAGATTTGTGACTTATTGATAGAAGTAGTGTAACCTAGATTACAAGTAAATACATGTTTAGAAACATTAGGTTTTCACAGTCCATTATAATTGTATTTGATATTATAAAAATCAAACACACAAACAAACCAAGAATGCTAAAAAAAACAAAAACAAAAATATTTAAATTGGCAATAAAATAGAGAAAACATCTCCTTATAATAATACAACATTATAAACCTCAAAACTAAACCCTATAATAACTTAAGTATCTTAAATTGTATTAATACATTACCAAAAGTAACTTTATTACAAAAAGTACATAAAATACCTATGAATGTAGACCTACTAAATAAAAATTATAATAATATTTATAATATGACACTAATATAACATATAACACTAACATTTGAAGCTATTGAATAAAAATGTGTATTACCTTTTTTTTAAGTGTGATAAAAATGTTGATCATTTATCCAACAACTTCAAACACAAAATATATGTTACCATCTTGTCCTTAGTCTCTACCACTAAAAGCAATTGAATAAATGCACCTAGATTCTTTTGAGTTTTTACCCTTCCTTGACAACTATTTTATTTGGCCAATAAGCCATTCTTTATGTGAACTCTTTTTATTAATTTGTCATCCTCAATTACCATAAACAATTGGTCATCCAATAAATCATATTTAAAACAATATCTTCTCCATTTTAATCGCCTTTTAACCACTTTTGAAAAATCCTCAAACATCATAATGCAACATACCCATACTCATTCAACTCCCAAAAGAAAAGTTAGGCATAAACAATATGGCATAATCAATGTAATTGACTAGACATAAACAATATAACATAAATAATATTAATTATTTCTGATGTATTAATACAAAAATGTTCAAAATATAGCCGCTAAAGGTATGCAACTTTTCCCATTTTTCCCTCATGGCTTAGTTGTTGGTGCAGAAAGATTCTTCAATGCTCCTCCAAATGTTTTCATCCCTTCATGGATTATAATGATTGTAACATATACACAAAATGGGTTTATCAAAAGTGCATTGGAAACTTTTAAGAAAATGTAATTGGAAGGCATAAAGCCAGATTTCACAACGTTTGTCAACATCATCCCACCTATGAAAAAATGGGAGCCTTAGGACAAGGGATGGACTTCCATAAAAGCATAATCAAAAGTAAATTTTTATCCCAAGTTGTTGTAAGTTCCCTAGTAGACATCTATGCAAATGTGGAAGCATATACAAGGCATGTGAACTGTTTGACAAAATGTATCAAAGAGATGTGGTCTCATGGACTACCGTGATTGTAGGCTATGTACAAATGAGTTTAAAGAAAAGGCCTTGGAAATTTAAATTAAATGCAATTGACAAGTGTAAGGCCTAACTCCACAACCTTTGGCAACATCCACCCAACCTATGCCAAAATGGGAGTGTAGAAACTTAAAAATTACTAGGTCTTAACTCACTCAATTAGCCCACAACCAGGTCCTGATTTGCCTAATCCTAATTAATTTACCCCTAAATCATCTTGATCAATTTCCATGTCCTGATTCATTACTTTGTCTTAATATCCCAATTATCAGGTCTTGATTCACTAGTTTATCCTAATCATTCCCTCATTTATCCTAATTATTCCTAATTTTCCCTAAGCCCTAACTCATTTTCCTATGTCCTAGTCCCCTTTACACACATGATTTTGTTAATTTATTAATTAAATATTCCACCTAACCACCTAAAAAGTGAATAAAAGAATTAAAAATCTCTTTTATTCTCCACCACATATCTCATAACTATCTCCGACAAATTCAAAAATCAATTAAAAAATCTCAATTATTCTCTACCCTCCATCCTTCAACTACCCAACCAACTTAATCTGGACCGTCGATCTCTTAATTGATCTCCACCATCCATCATCCAACTTGCAAACCTATAAATGGACCCTCTAGGAGTCATTTCTCAACAATCAATAATCCTCAGAGCAATGTCATGCTGTCAGTTCGTGAGTATCCACATTCAAGATCTATTCAAGCATAACTACCATTTGGTACAATAGGAATTGATTGGGTAATATTTGTGTTTTATGCATTTTTGTTTGATTCCTTTGCTTAAACAGATGTTGCATTAAGGGTAGATTTTGAGGTTTTAAAATTTCATTTGAATCCTTTGTTTTTGGTCTACATTTTATGTACACATTTTTGGCATGCCCAACGGGACCCCCCAATCCCTTTTAAACTTGGTTTTGCAAGTATTTTTCTTTCATTTTTACAGTGTTCTATGGGATTTCTAATAAAATCTTAGGGGTTTGCTTTCACAAGAGGCTTCTTGGGCTAAAATGGAGGTCACCATTGCATTCAAAGTGATGAATAGATGAAAATTGACATATATGTTCACCCTATACTTTGTGTAATTATCCTTTAGCTATCTCTATTGTTTGACTTTATTTGTTGGTTCGTACATTTTATGTAGGTTATCATTTTTTCCCTTGGTCATAGGTATGCAATTTCAATTTTTGTATGAAACTAGGTTTTTTGTCTCATGATCCATGTGTAACTACCGACCATCTTTGTTATTAACCCTAATGGCTCATGGATAATGGTTTGTGTTAAGGTTTTTTAGCTTATTGTTAATTCATTTCATAATTGTTAGTTATGTTCAATTAGTTCATTGTTGTCGATTGGTTGTTCACTTTTAAACCTTCTTATCAATGTTTAATTATAGTCAATACTAATACATGGTGTATAATGTTTTTTTAGCAAGGTGATAACAATTTTCATTAGTGTCAAGGTATTTTATTTAAATTTAACCATTAACTATTGGGTTGTGAGGGTTAACGTTAATTGTCTCTATTTGTTGGAATCATTGTCACAATTTGAATTAAATGTTTATCATTGTCATTTGGCTAAGCTATTTATTCCTAACATTTATTAACTTTTGTTGGTCACTGGTTAAGCATTTTGGTTTGGCTTAATTTGTTGTTGCAAAGCTCCTAGAAATTTATATTAGTAGTAACTATGGTCTAAAAAAACTCATCACATGAAACTTCAATTGCAAGTCATTTAAACCATTAACATTAAATGTGGCATTTAACACTTGTTTTAGACTACCTCATTTAATCATTAGATCATGGAATTTTTTTAAACCCTTAACTGTGGCATTAACAAAAAACTTTGGTGTCGAATTGTTAATATTTAGCACTAATCACTAGGCATTAGCATTTCTCCTAACTACCAACCAAACTATTCACATGTGACCAGTCAAATCTTAACTGCTAGCGATTTGCAAACTACCAAGATAGACCCCTATCCCTCAGAGGCTCAACACTAGTGTTTTTTTCAATCACATATAAATTTTTGCTCATGTATCAGATTTTTGCGTTCTTGTAGATGTTGGAAAGTTGGCTTAGAGAACTACACTGTGGAAAAAGTTGTTTTTCCAAAATTTGTCAAGATTTGAGGTATGCTTTACTGAACTCATCCTTTCCTTACAAACTTCAAACAAGCATAACTTTTATGTATGAAATTGAAATTCAACAAAAAAATTTCAAATTGCATAGAAAATTGTAAGGAATGCTGTGGTGACATCACTTTGTCTATGTGTCAACTTCTGTTGCATTTTTTTTGCAAGATTTCAACTTTCATGTTAATGTATTTTTCCTTTAATCAAATACTTATTGAAGACTCAAAATCTTAAAACTACTAACCTATTTGTGTAGCCACATTTGTCGATGACTAAATTCCAAATACTAATTTAGTTGCACACCTTTCTATTAATCAGAAATGAATAATTACCTTATGTGCTTGTAAGAACTCCGAAGTGTGCATGCTCTTCCCTTGCACTGAAAGGTGATCTTGGGAATCAAAAACAATTTTGAGTTCTTTATTTTATGTTATCACAAAAGTCCAAGTTGCATATGCTCTTCCTTCGTGCTGCAAAGTGATCTTAGGAACAGAAACGCTTGGATTTATTTCCCTTTAGCAAGCCTACCTAAGAATTTCATCACCTTATGGGATGACCTAAACTAGTTGTTTTGATAAGGTATAGAAAGGAGGGAGAGAAAAAGTTATACCTCAAAAGTGGAGCAATCACACACCTTAGACAACACACTAGTTCATGGATTTAGGCCTCACATACCAAGTGTATAATGAGGACATCTCCTAGATGTCTGTATAGCCTAGATTAAGAACCTTTCGGCCATCTTTTTTTGTAGTGCCCCTGTAAGCAGTTAGCCCCAAGAAGTTACTCATGTCATGCTTCTAAGTCTGTAGAGATAGAGCTCACTATGGGCAAGGCCTTAGCCTCCATGGTAAGGGGTGCATAGGTGGTACATGACCTTGAATTCTCTAGTTATCTATAGCTTAGTAGATAGTACATTTGTGGGCCCATAGAAACTAATACACCCACCTAAATAAAATAGGTTGTTAATGTGCCTGATGTGCTTTCATGTGCAAAACTAATGAATATCCTTTTCATCTATCTCTTAGACCAAAGTGTTTGATGTATTTGTTGAGTCCTCTTACACATAAGTCCTTGAACGAATCTTGAGTCCAAACCTTAAACTTCTATACAGTCAAATAATCAAGTCAAAATATCTCACTTTGAGTAGATCGTAATTGAATCCCCTTGAAAAAAGGTTGAAATCATTTCAATTCTATTTGTCCAAGTTATAGTTTCATACCTCATCTTGTGTGAAATCCATTTTCCTAATCATAGTCTTATACCAAATTTACCAAGTCCAAATCTGCATCCTATCTCACAATTGTATCCAAACATCCTGTCATCCTTCATCATTTCCACTATGGACCCATGGTTTGAGAACTGTATTATGCAAGATAGAACTCTTATTCCTACTACCATCCATGAAGCCAATGTGAAACCCAAAGTTACAATTAAAGAAATCCCCCAAACTATGAATCCATTAGACGAAATATTTTATCCAAATCTGATCAACAATCCCTTTGCTATTGCTGATGATGATAGTCTTATGGATCAAGATGAATATCCTAATGAAAATAGCTTTGGTGATGAGCTCACTGCAAACAAACTTTCTATAAACTTTCATCCCTTACCCATGAATTTGCAAGAGCCTTATAATTAAGAACTAGTTAACACTTGTTATCATCTAAACACTTATCTATTGATCCTCCTTATGATACTTTTTATAAGAGAAGTGCCATATTAGATCAAGGTCCTGATATTCAATCCATATTTCCAACTTCAACCTCATGTGAGCACTCCATACCCTATACATCCTATGCAAAACCTTTATTTTCATAATCCTTACAATCCAACTTATCTCGTCAATCCTACTATCAATCCATCTAAACCTTTAACTCACAATCCAAGCCCACCACATCCAAATCTTTCTTTTCCGATTTCCTCCAAGGACTCTTAGCACAAGACAACCATATACTTAGAAAGAATGAAGTCAATAAGCCCACATTAACCAAGCCCATCCGAAGGTCATCTTGTACCTCTCAAAATCTAGCACCATCATGTAATCCTACATTTGTTCAACCTATCTAAGAGTCTCATAGTACAATCCATGTTAAAAACCAAACGTTGGCATGTAAATAGAGCTCTGCCAAGGAGGCCTGATTTGTGATGTGATGAGGCAACTCTTCCAATTGTCTGCAATGACAGAGGCTCAAATACTCTAAGATGAGGTCAAAACAACCGTTTAAGTGGAGGTGTTGCAAGAGAGTGAGCTCCTTGAAAGAGACCGGCAACCTCTTCAATTCCACGCAAGCGGATAAATGAAGGTGCCTCAGATTTCTCAAATCACCAAAACTGCTGGGTAGTGATGATAGCTCTTTACACTTAGATAACTCTAGGTGCTCCAACGATTGAAGAAGACAAAATTCTTCCAGCAGACTCCTCACCTTGCTTCCATTACTCACGACTATCTTTTTCAAATGCCTGAGACATCCTATTGACTTTGGAAATTTTTGGAATTCTGAGCACTGACAAATAACCAACTCTCTTAACTGCACAGGAGCCTGCAACAAATTCTCAATGAGATCGACTGAAAATGAACAATAATAAAAATATTGAAGTGAATCTTTAAAACAACTTATTGAAGAAAGATACTTACATTGCTGTCAGTCTCCCATAGTTCTTCTAAGTGATGTTCCCCATTCCACTTTTCGTAGAGTTCTAAAACCCTCAATTTTTTCAATGAACTCAATGATCAAAGATTTCTCTGCTCAATTTCAAAGCAGCGAAGCCATACCAGCTCTCTTGATAGATCACCAATCACTTGATTATAATAATTTCCACTAACCTCAAGAATTTTTAATCCAAGCGAAGAGGGTGCCAAGCTGCTTGCGTTAACTATGAGCTCTCCACCCTGGGAACATCGAGGAAACTGCTCAACCTCTCTTGTTGATTCGGCTGTTGTTGATTCAACTGTTGTAGTCATTATTGCTCGAATGGCAATTCCCTTTTAAATATAAACAAAAATGAAATCAAAAAAATTATGGGAGCATTTAACTTCATGGAAACAAGAATGAAATAAATACAAGTAGACAAAGAAAGTATTAATCTTACTTGTACTTGATTATCAACTTTAATAATCTGCTGGGGAGACCAAAGACGGTAGGGTGATTGATGATTTGTGATTTGTCTTCCCAAATCTCGTAAGTGGTCATGCATTCTTATACAATCACCATTATCAAGTTCAACAAGACACTTATTGAAGAGACTTTCCCAACTGCACAGACCACTCCACGTTGATCCGTCCCAAGCTGCAATGGCTGAAGTTTTATTCTTTCCAATGAAGAAACAAGCTACATCCAAGAATGCTTCTTTCTCTTCATCATCTAGGGCATCATAACTTCCTTTTAACCTATTTTTGATATCATGAGGCAGTATCCTAACGATCTTTTGTAATTGACTCTCCCAATAATCTTTGTTGGATTTGCCATATAGTTGTCCTCCAAATACTTTGAGAGGTAATGGTAAGCCATCACAAACCCTCATGAATTTTTCAACAAGCTTCTCAAATCCATCGAGTGGGTACGGCTTTAAGAAAGCATGCCAACAAAAAAGCTATTTGGCATGAGCTGGATTCAATGCTTTCATTTTATAAATGAACGAGATGCCCCAACATTGAAGGACTTCAAGTTTTCTTGTAGTGACTACAATCAAACTACCCCATCCAAGACTCTCCTTCTCAGGCACTAGAGCATCCAATTGGTCTATATTAGCCACATCATCTAGAACAATAAGCACCCGAACAGATCTCAACTGAGAGGCAAGAATACCCTTCCCTTCTTCTATATTGTCAACTGATACACCTTGACCGAGGTCCTCTATGAGTTTTTTCTGTTTCATATGTAATGCATTTTTGAAAGCAGCATCTCTAACATCTAATAGAAAACTAGACTTTTCCATTGTTGTGTATTTCTTATTATATAACTGTTTAGCAAGAGCAGTTTTGCCGGAACCACCCATGCCCCAAATTCCCACGATTTGCACAGTGGAATGGCTTTCTGCAGACTGAAGGGTTGTTCTTTCAAAATCTATGAAAGTTTCATCTAGACCAATTGGATGTTTGGCAACAACAAATGGCACATTTTTTATTACTTTCAAAACATGATTAACAATATTCTTGACCAGCCTCCCATCGTCACTAAACATATCAGCAAAATGAAACAGGGCAAACATAGTTTAACATGACGTGTGTACTGAAAATTAAGGAAAAGAGAAAAGCACCGACTGCAGAAGATGATTGATAAGAAAAGGAAGTGCTCAAGACAAATTATTTAGTACTCACTCCTTGTTATTAACGATCTCGCGAACATTGTAGGAAACATTGTTGAGCGCATTCTTCCACTCCTGGATCTTTTCTGAGCTGTATCTGTTGGATATGAAACCCAACGGTCACCTCGTCCTTTTGTGGTGACTCTTCATTTTCAGCTCTTTCTCTTGGTGAATATTGTAATCTATAAAAGCATGTGTATATGTTGTTGTAAACATCATCTGAGAACAAACTAATATAAGAGTTTTCCCCTGCTTTGTGGACGTAGCCATACATATGGTGAACCACGTTAAATATCTTTGCACTGTGTGATTGTTTACTGTTCTTTTCTTTTTTCGCTATTCCATTGTTTTAACAATTGGTATCAGAGCTCGGGTAAGGAGCTGGTTGAGAAATTTGTGACGAATTTCGAAGAAATGGAAGAAGCGGACAAGTGGAGAATAGAGAAGTTTTCGGGGCAGAATTTTGGGCTTTGGAAGCTGCAAATTCGTGTCGCGCTAATTCAAAAAGACTTAGCTATCACGCTGAAAGGAAAAGAAGCAAAACCGGAAAAGATGACAGATGACGAATGGGATGTGTTGGATCAAAAAGCAGCCTCTACAATCATCCTCTCGCTGTCCAGCAACGTCTTATTTAATGTTGCAACAGAAACCTCGGCAAAGTAGATCTGGGACAAGCTTTGCGACATGTATGAAACGGCATCCGCAACCAATAGGGTCTTCTTGCTAAAGAAGTTGTTCAACCTGAAAATGAAAGAGGGAAAAATATTTTCAAATCACTTGAACGAATTCAACATTGCAATCAGCCAACTAGTTTCTGTAGAAATCAATTTTGATGATGAAATGAGGGCTATGCTACTCCTGTGCTCGCTTCACGACAGCTGGGATAATGTCGTGATGACGATCAGTAATTCAGCACCTGGGAGAAGAGGATCTGAAAACAAGGAAAAGAAAGCATTGTTAAAATTTGACGATGTTGCTGCCACCCTCCTCAACGAAGACATGAGGAGAGGACAAAATAAAATATCCGGTGAAGCCTTGGTTCTAGGCAATAGGGGAAGAACCCAAGATCGAGGAAAACAAAACAGGAGAAGATCTAAATCAGCGAAGAGATCAAAGTCAAGAGGACGGAAAGAAGGTTGCTGGTTTTGCGGAAAAGATGGACATGTCAAGAAGGATTGTTGGCATTACAAGAAAGCTCAAAAACAGCTGAAAGAAAATGAGATTAACACAACTCTTGAAGATGATGGAGGAGCTCTTGTCTTGGCAGCAAGTGAAGCTAAAGCCGACTCATGGATTTTAGACTCCGGCGCCTCCTTTCACGCAACTTCAAATCGGGATGCCTTCCAAACATATCAAGAAGGAAAATTTGGCAAGGTTTATCTCGGAGACAATGAGCCGTGCGAGATTGTCGGCAAAGGTGATATATTGCTACAATTAAAGAATGGAAGCAAGTGGCTACTAAATGATGTCAGACATGTTCCTAAACTTAAGAGGAACTTGATTTCAGCTGGACAACTTGATGCGCAAGGCTGCAGCATCACTTTCTCTTCCAACATTTGGAAAGTAACTAAAGGCACTTTAGTTGTTGCAAAAGGCAGTAAATCAGGATCTCTTTATGTGCTCGAATGTGCCGCTGAAGTGGGAGCGGTGATGGCTGTAGTTGACAGCGGGACAGAATTGTGGCATAGGAGACTTGGCCACATGAGCAAAAAGGGAATGGAAGTATTGCTCAAAAGAGGCCAACTTTCTGGTTTACAATTAGCAGATTTGGAACTTTGTGAGCATTGCATTTACGGGAAACAAAGGCGGGCCAGCTTCTCCAAAACCGGACACGACAAGAAGGCAAAACCCTTGGAACTCGTGCATTCAGATGTCTTTGGTCCCACAGAGGTAACCTCCATTGGAGGAGCAAACTACTTTGTAACTTTTTTAGATGATTGCACCCGTAAGCTTTGGGTTTATATGCTCAACAAAAAATTAGAAGTGTTTGCAAAATTCAAAATTTTTAAGGCTGTTGCTGAAAATCAAATTGGGAACAAAATTAAATGTCTTAAAACTGACAATGGGGGGGAGTTTTTCTCTTTAGATTTTGATGCTTTTTGTGCAGACAACGGCATTCAGCACATCAAGGTCGTACCATTTACACCTCAGGAAAATGGTGCAGCCGAAAGGATGAATCGCACGATTCTAGAGAGGGCACGTAGCATGCTCTCAAATGCTGGTTTGAGTAAAGAATTCTGGGCTAAGGCAGTTAACACGGTGATTTATTTGATCAACCGAAGTCCTTCTACTAAGCTAGATTTTGATATTCTGGAAGAAGAGTGGTTTGAAAAGAAGATCTCTTACCATCACCTCCGGGTCTTTGGCTGTGAGGCGTTCGCTCACATTCCAAAAGAAAAGCAAACAAAATTGGATTTCAAATCCAAACGATGCATCTTCGTCGGTTATGGGGAAGAGCAATACGGTTTCAGATTGTGGGATCCTATTGCAAAACAAATCATTCGCAGCCGTGATGTGATCTTCAATGAAAAAGTGTTTCCTGCCTTGCAAGAACAGAGGGCATCTACAAAAGAGTATATATCAGTTGATGATATTGGGTGTAATTCGCAGTTTTCACATCTAAAAGTGGGATCAGATAAAAATGGAAATTCCAATTCAGCATTGGTGCCTACTCCGTCACTTCGTCTGAACAGAGATGCACAAAGAAATGTCAGTTCAATGTTTGGAAATGATGACATTACACAGTATATGCCACCGAATTTCCAATCACCACATTCAGTGGGAGCAATTTCCACACAGGCTGGTGAAGTAGAGAGACAAAGCTCATCTGGTGAGCAATTTTTTAATCCCACGCAGCAGGTTCAGCGCACTGGGATATCAAATGTCGGGTCAAACATACCACAGCATACATTCCCATCACTGCCTCCTTTGCAAACAGTGACCCCACACCCTTTCTTAGATGCCACGTCCACTTACAACAGTCCAAGTTCAAGTCAATTACCTCCTACGCAGCCTGGAGGAAGTCTCACGCTATCTGGAAATGAGGAGTTAAGATGCAATGCTATTACCCTGCCTGACCCGCAGCCTTAGAAAGGAGGTGGTAACGTGCAAGACACTTATGCGCAGCCATTACATGTCCAATCGCTGCCAGTCGAATGTTCAACGCAGTAGGATAAGTATTCATTGCAGCATACAATGCAGCCACTTCACATGAAATCGCTGCCTATCCAAAGTCCAATGCAGCATGATAAGTATTTAACGCTGCCAGTAGGAAATGATTCTACAGGGAATCAAAAGGCAGAGCATTTATCTTCACAGTCTATGCCAACAGCAAGGAATTCACAAGAAATACAGAGGGAAAAGGGCATACAGAAAATTGATGTTGAACAGCATAATCAACAACAGAGGAATATTGCACAAGAACAGGGCAGTCTACAGGGACAAATCTCTTCATTGAGGAGATCTACCAGAGAGAGGAAACCTCCTCCAAAATTTGATGACTATCAATTGCTCGTTGCTGACATATCAGAACCAAATACATTTCGAGAAGCTTGCAATGACAGGGACAGTGAGAAATGGATGGCAGCAATGAAGGATGAAATGGACTCTCTAATGGCAAACCATACATGGGATCTGGTCCAGCTTCCACCTGATCGCAAACCTTTGAAGAATCGGTGGGTCTACAAAATCAAAGAGGAAGAAGGCGGCACAAAACGCTACAGGGCCAGACTTGTTGTGAAAGGATATGATCAACAAAAGGGAGTGGACTTCAATGAGATTTTCTCACCAGTTGTGAGAATGAACACAATTCGAGCTGTTTTGGGTTTGACAGCAGTTTATGACCTTGAGCTTGAGCAACTCGATGTCAAAACCGCTTTTCTCCACGGTGACATAGAAGAGGAATTGTACATGCATCAGCCAGAAGGTTTTGTCAAGCAAGGGCATGAAAATCTGTTTTGCAGATTAAAGAGGAGCTTGTATGGACTGAAACAAGCCCCAAGGCAGTGGTACATCAAGTTTGATAACTTCATGATGGAAAATCAGTTTACGCGCTCTGAATCTGATCCGTGTTTATACTACAAGGTTTTTCCAAGTGGTGAATTTGTTTTGTTGCTACTCTATGTTGACGACATGCTCATTACCGGCACCAACATGAGAGTCATTGCTGATTTGAAGCAACTCTTGGGAAACAAATTTGCAATGAAGGACCTCGGGGCAGCAAAGAAGATTCTTGGCATGACCATCATTCGGGACAGAAAGAAGAAAGAAATCAGATTGTCTCAGCAAAAATATGTTGAAAAAGTTTTGGACAGATTCAATATGAAAAGTGCTAAGCCAGTTAGCACTCCACTTGCCGATCATTTTCACTTGTCTTCAGCATTGTGCCCCAAGACACAAGAAGAACAAGACTACATGAAGAACATTCCATACTCTTCAGCCGTGGGAAGTCTTATGTATGCAATGATATGCACCCGTCCTGATATTTCCCAAGCAGTGGGAGTTGTGAGCTGGTTCATGAGTAATCCCGGAAAAACTCATTGGGAAGCTGTGAAGTGGATATTGAGGTATCTAAAAGGCACTTTAGATTATGCCTTATGTTTTGGTGGGAAAGTTGCACAGCTACAAGGCTTCGTTGACTCCGATATGGCGGGTGACTTGGATAAAAGAAGGTCTACATCCGGCTATGTTTTCACTTTTGCCGGGGCAGCTATCAGTTGGGTCTCAAGATTGCAACAAGTAGTTGCTCTTTCTACTACTGAGGCTGAGTACATTGCTCTCACTGAAGGAGCAAAAGAAATGGTTTGGTTGCAGCGTTTGTTTACTGAATTAGGTTCGAAACAGCAAGCTTTCACACTTTTCTGTGACAGTAACAGCGCTATTCATTTGGCCAAAAATACGACATTCCATAACAGAACCAAACACATTGAGCTGAGGTATCATTTCATCCGTAGCATGATTGAAGAAGGCAAGTTGCAAGTTCAGAAGATCGACACCAAGATCAATCCGGCTGATGCATTGACCAAGGTTGTACCTTGAGAGAAGTTTGAATTCTGCCGCGCTTCTCTCAGCATTGTCAAACTCTGACAATAGGCTTAAAGTAGGGGAATAGCTCTGAATGTTTGCAGCAGTCGTTGGGTTTCAAGTGGGATATTGTTGGATATGAAACCCAACGGTCACCTCGTCCTTTTGTGGTGACTCTTCATTTTCAGCTCTTTCTCTTGGCGGATATTGTAATCTATAAAAGCATGTGTATATGCTGTTGTAAACATCATCTGAGAACAAACTAATATAAGAGTTTTCCCCTACTTTGTGGACGTAGCCATACATATGGTGAACCACGTTAAATATCTTTGCACTGTGTGATTGTTTACTGTTCTTTTCTTTTTTCGCTGTTCCATTGTTTTAACAGTATCTACCCTTCTTTTTGTGCTGGGAGAAGGCATCAGCATAGACTCCTCTTACATATCGGACATCATCAGGCTGAACATGGTAGAAAATAGGAACAATTTGGGTACCAATTTTAAGCATAAATGAAAGTTCCGCCAAACACCAGGGGGATTGCGCATAATTCTGGGAAAATATAGCTAAATGGAGCGAAGCACTGTGCATCGCTTCTTCAATTTCTCTAGGCAAGAAATCCCCCAATTGAAGCTCTTGGGAATCAAGAAAAACCCTCAATCCCATGACAGTGAGGGTATTATACAGACTGGCCGCCAGCGTGTGTTTGACATCGGGGCCACGATGATTGATAAATACATCGTAAGGTAGCTTTTTCCCTGACATTGAGGATGTAGCACAAGTAGATGTAGATGGTATGACCTCTTGAAAAGCATTTGTAATTTGAGTAATAGAGGTAATTGGCGTGGAATGGGATTGAGTTGAAAAGACAGAAAGAAATAAAGAACAGCAATTGAAACAGGATGAAAACAGGGTGCCCACTGAGGGTGTAGCAGAAGTAGATGGAGATGGAGACAGAGCAATTTCTTCACTTGCATTTGTATGCTCATCATGTGGTTGACGCCCAGAGGTAGATGCCATGGAATCCTGTTGTTCAATTGAAATAATTAATGACCCCACTTCACTTCACTATTAACATTTTAATAGTTGCATTTGGCTAATAAAAATAGGATAAATATTTAACATTTTAATAGTCAAAAGTAGTATTTGGCTAATAAAAATGGGATTAAGTATTTAACATTTTGGTGTGGATGAGGTGTAAAAATGTTATTGATTGTTTGACCATCCATCTAATGATATTTATGTAGAAGGGTTTTGCTATATAAAAGACAGCAGATAAATCAGTTTAAAGATATATTTTTTTCTTTTGGTACCTACTCCTACATTAGTATATGGGTTAAACACCTCATATGGATTGATTCAAGTTAATTAAATAAATGTATATAAATGTAAAGGAAAAATATAATTTTTTTAAAAGTTATTTAAGTTAATTTATTAATGTAATTAATAAATATACATGTAATTATAGTTGGGTAGATAAACTAGAGATTTTAAAGGTTAATTTAAGAAATTAAACATAGGATTGAGGTATTTAGTTTTGGGAATAACAACAAAGATAATAGATTGATGTAGTGTACATTCCACTTATTTAGGTGTAGAAAAATAGATGTCCTTCTTATTCTTAAATATAGAACTCGATGCAAAACTATAGCTCACTAAAGGTCAACAACTTTGAATCAATTCCACACCTATGGAACTAACCTTTGACACATGATCTTGATTTGCCATAGTGTAGATTTATACTATATGATTCACTGGATTCTCTACTCCTCATTGATTGTTAGGGACTGGTGGTAAATAAAAATATTTTAGGGGGATCATCAAATCACAAGGGTCAAGTTCTCCTAGGTTAACCCCTTTGTTTTGGATTGGCTTAATGGTCTTGAAAATGATTAACAAATAACATGCAAGTGAACTAAATATTGATTTTGATGCAAAGTATTATTCCTTTTAAAGATGTAAATCAAAAATTTACTTACTGAATGCTTCTTGTATACTCTAAGATTTTGAATTATTATTGAATGTGATTATTATTCAAATGATTATGTTAAAATATATAACAAATTGTCACACAAATATATACTAAGTGGAGTCCCAACGACTAAGAAAAATGGATAAAAAATACTGATAAAGAATCATAAATGATGAAATACGTAGATTGCATGGCTGAAAACTTGTGTTTGTATAAGAAATCGCTGGCAAGAAATGTATAACCATCTCAAAAGTACATTAAGATTAATAAAAATGAGCACTATGTATAGGGATTAGTTGTGGATTATGGAGCAAACCTGGAAGGAAGAGTGCAAAAACATTTGAGAGTTTGTAAGGGGAAGTAAGGAATCATGTGAATCCATCACATAAAGTCTTGACCGATTACAATAATTAAAGACACCTATCTATTAATCTGTTCACTTTATTTTGTTAAACATTTTTGCTTAATCTTCTTTGAAAGATATTTCTCTCTAAATTCATTTTATTTAGATTTTTTAACCTTTCTTAATCATATAGTGTGTTGTTTCATTACATAAAAATAATATCAACAAAATCAATTTTATAAAAGTAAGGTTCCTTTTTTATTATAAGGATTAATTAAGCTAAATAAAGAAATGCAAACAATAAGCATAAATTAATTTAGATAAAATCATTGTTTGGTTTTAGGAATTAAATGTAATAGGCAGGGGTAATTAATTTCAAGAATAATAATGTATCTATGTTGATATTATATAAAATCCATTTGTATTATGGTATAGAAATTTAATGCTCATAGTCTCGTGAATATGATAAAGTCTAAATAGTCTTAAAATTCTAAGTGGTTCAATCCTAAGTTCCTTCGGTTAAAAATTGAGACACATGGATCTGGACTAAGTTGTGGATGTGAACTATGACCCATAAGAATGATTTGACAAAAAAATATAGTAGAGATCTATTCAATGATGTTGTACTCCCTATGTACCTTAGTTGTAAGTTTTGTCGTAAGAGGTAATTTGAGATTAGGAGGAGGCAACTCTTGTTGATTGGACACTTATTTTTTCATATTACCATATGCTTGTACTTATCTTGTACTGAATGACAATCGTTTGCACTATTAGCCACTTGGAACACTAAAAGACTTCTCATGAAAAAAAATAGATTTACACTTCTTGAAAACAAGCGATTAAAATTTGGGATTATTTCATTTAGTACCATGAGTATTATGTGCTCCTTAATGAACAAGTGATCTAAAGAATAAGGATGTGGAAGAAGATAATATCCCTTTGGGAGGTGTATACTGATCATTTATAAATTTTAGTATGAGCGGCTTAAGCTTAGAGATTGAATTATCATTATGTATATGGGTTTATACATCTTAGTGAGATATATCAAAGTGAACTATGACGATTGTGGATGTGTTGATTTACCACTTTAGCCATATTGGTGTCATAATGACTAAATAAGGATTATTAGGAGCAACCAAGGATGATGTATCATTAGATATGACAAGTTCCATAACAAGACCTAAGGCATGGTGAAGTGAGGTTGGAATTTTGTTTGTGGGAAAAAGGTGTCAAGCACCCATAGGAAATTTATATAAACCAAATAAACTAAAACGTACATAGAGGGGCCTGTACCGGACAATATGGATGTCAAAAATGGCAAGGCCAAAAGGTAACAAAGCGGTCAAACCTAGACCACCAACATTTGATAAACGGTCGGCAAAGTGGAGAAAGAACGAAAACTATGAAGGGAGATGTGCAAATAAATGAACCACCTGAAAAACTACGTGGATCACCAAGAATGGCTATCAAATCATGTGAATAGCTACAATATTAAAAGAGCACCTCCAAACGAGGACTAACAATGAACACTGGCTAGAGATCTACATGTTGTGGAGACAAGGACATTCAAATGTCACCGAAGACTCTCGAAATTTGCAACAACTTAGCGCCAAAAGCCAGAATTTGAAATCGCCTAAGAGTATAATAATCGTCACGTAGATACTCCTCCGTCAAGACTGTACTAGTTACCTCATCTAGCTCCTTCCCAAGACCACCCCCACCACCGGAAATAGCTACCAAGACCGCTATCCCGCAATATCTCCGCCAAGGGAAATTCCAGTACCAATCCCAACGCCCGCATATCCACTAAGGCCCCCCAACATTGGCTACATCATTGTGAAACAATGATTCACTTAGAGGCAAGCTATACCATCACATACTATGAAGAGGTGTCATCATCATGAATCACATGGATGGGAAAGTGATAACATGTTCCATGAAAGATTCAAGTTGTGATCCCATTGAAACAATGAGTTTAGGGAGCATGAAACACATTCCTATTTGTAAATATTCATCATGCTATCAAGGATCAATGGATCAGATATAACAAAATGAGGAAACACATTGATGTCTTTGATATATGTACATACATTAACTATATATACACTGGGAAAGATGTTTTCCACTATGCATAAAATATTTAATATTTCAAATAGTTGTTATCCATTTAGAGTGAGATGCCATATGTTCGTTAGAGCAACATTTTCCTAGGTAGTTGTTGTATGTAACATTGGAAAAACACATTTAGCATATTTAGGGGGTCATATGAAGAGAAGTCATCTTGAGCATAATATATAATTTAAGGGTTAGATGGGTTTTTCCTTACATTGTATTACCCTTGGGAGATTCAAACATGAGCACCCAACATGGGAAATGTCATAATATGTTTTCTTAGTAGGTTTCTAAAGTAATTTTTCTTGTTGGTTCTTGTCTATACATATAGTTTTTGGGATGGGATATGAAGGTGGTTTTTGAAGACATGTACATGCTACCAAATTTTTTTAAGAAGGGTTGGAGTTGAAGTCTCCTTGATAGCAATATCAAATTCTCTCTTATATTGTAATCATTTTATAATTGTCAATATAATCAGAGTGGTGCTATTATTTGCTAGGTTTTCTTGGAAGTTTTTTTCCCAGGGTAAATCTTGTGTTGTGTATTTTCTGCACTATAAAGTTTGATTATGTTAACCTTTGCAAGTATTATTATTTTTAGATTAATATAAGTCCACATCATTTGGTATTATAGTTGGTTTTAGCTTAGTTGATTTGTGGGAGAACTTGGGCAATTTTGTCTCTTTATTAATCTTGGTTTCAGATGGGAGTATTGTGTATAGGTGAAATCATTTTTAGGTACAAATAAATGACTAGCACTTCTAAAAAATGGAGATTGAAAAATTAATAGAAAAAAAATTGAGTTGTGGAAACTCAAAATCAATGACTCGTTGGCGAAGCACAAGCAATGGATTGCAGTTATAATAATGCCATGAATTATTCCTAAAGCTATGGATCAATATGATCAAGATAAATTAGACAGAAAAGGCTAAATGTACTATTTATTTATGCCTTTCAAATTCAATGTTTTTAAATGTTTCTAGAAATAATATAGCTAAAAATTATGGGATAAGATAGGGGCTTTATGTCAAACTAAGACTCTAGAAAACAAACTTTTGATACAAAAAATTATATTCTTTGAAAATGGCTAATGGATATTTAGTGGTAGAGCATGTGAATGAGTTTAACACTATTATGACTCTTGAAGTTGATGTCAAGATGAATGAGGAAGAATAGTGCATTACTTTTCTTTCTTCACTACTAACTTCATGGGATAGCATTGTGATGGTGATCAACAACACCAATTCTCAATTGAAAAGTGAGGATTTGGTTGGAGTGGGCTATTGTCCTAAGAATTGAGGTGGAATTTCATGGAGACTACTAAATATGTCTTGATTGTTAGAGGTCATGTGAGTGAGAAAGGTAAGAACAAGAATGGAGATGGGAGATCTAAGTCCAATGGTATATTTATTGGGAATTAAATCCTCAATATTGTCAAATGATAGACTGGGATATTGGAACACCTTAAGATTATGTGAACAAATATAGTTATGTTTGTTATACAATTCAATTAAGCAACATTGAAGGAGGCACATGAAATAATACACAAGTCACAAATGTACACGAGACATAGATTTATGTCAGAAACCCTTATGAAAAAACCCACTAGTTAAAGGACAATAAAAATTGTATTCACAAGAAAAGTTACATCTAATTATACAATAAGTCTCTCTTATAGAGTCTCAATTTGTATACTACAGCATACAGCCTCACAATAGGTTTACCACACCTTCAAGTAGTCAACAGTCAAGCAATTTGTTAGGAAAAGGGTGTTGTACACATTGCACAAGAATGAAATATTTTAGCTATGTAAAATAAATATTTATTTGTGGTGCATCTCGAAGATGTGTTTAGCCACATTAAATATTCATTTGGGTCCACTTGTAAAGTTGTATGTAACATTGGTTAGCTATGTTATGTGTGGGAGACATAGAATAATTAATTAATATTTGAAAAAACTTAGTACCATAAAATGAAAACTTAGTATCAAAAAGTAAATGAGGGGGTCAATGGTTTTGTGCTCTCATGGTTTTCAGACACAATTTTCCCAATACCACAAGTTGTATTTATGTGAGATTAAGTCTATAAAAGAAAGAATATGGTTAGTGGTTTGGGTTGGCTGGTTGAGTGGGTTGTGATTGTATTGAGTTTCTCTTGTGAGTGCATATGTGAAGCATGGCATGGGATGTGTGGTTACATGCTTGGACACATGGAGGATGCACTAAAGGACAATGATGTTTCAAAAGTATTCATGAGAATGTATAAGTGTATTGTAATGTTTTATTGCTAAATAATACAGTTAGTGTAGATGCTTTTAGAGGTTGGGTTTTTCCCTCTCAAAGGTTTTCCCAAGGTATATCTTGTGTCATCTTGTATCATGTCTTTTGATCTTTGCATTGTGGTTATTCTGTGAGATTTTTTTTATTTCGGCTATTTTTTGTGCTCTACATGGTGGTGAAAAATGGTTTTAATTTTTGATACTCAGTTTTTTCAAAATTTACAATTTGTCATAGGTCTTGTTGCACAATTCTCATTTTAGGAACTTCTGGGGCTCTGTTCGGCCTCCTTTTCAAGTACATAATTTTTCATGTACTTTGTAGCCAGTGCTATTGATTTTTACTCTTTGTGATAACAAATTATACTTTTAACATAATAGTCTTATTTTGGCAATTGTAAAGCATTGGAATCAAAGACTACTTTATATTTTTCAGCAAAATGGTAATTAGAATTGCACTAAGTATAAAGTTCCAAATCGTATTTTCCTGAGGGTACTTTTATTGAGTAATTTGGGGGTGATAGGGGGTGTTTGTGTGGTTGTGTTTATTTCCCTTTTGATATTTCATTTGTGCTCTTATAAGTTTTCCATGGGTCATCCTAAGTTCTCTCATCTAACTCCACATAATTATGCAACTTGGAAATCACATGCATTGAATTCCTTGATGAATAAGGGGTATGCACCTCATATCACATATCCTAAACCTAAACCAAAGGATTCTAAAGAAAAGATGGAATGGCGCATGAAAAATACTAAGGCACTTGGATATCTGGACACATTTGTTTCTCTTGACCTTCTTTTTCACATTGATAAGTTTTCTACACCTAAGGAGGCTTCAAACCAACTTTCACAATTGTATGCTCAAATTGATGAGGTTAAGGGATTTCAAATTGATAATGATCTCACTAATCTAGATCCAATTTTTTTTACAAGATCGAAGACTATATAACTAAAGCTAATTAACTAAGAGCACAACTCAAATAATGTGGTATTGACAAGAAGGATGCCCAGTTGGTCTTTAATTTATTAGGAAATCTTCCTTTATAATATGCAACATTTGTTTCTAGTTTCTAAATGCATGGGTTGACTATGGGAAATACCCACACTATGCCATCATTTGAGTCATTTTAAAAGATGTTGATGCTTGAATGAAAAAAGTTAATCTCAATGGGTATTCTTAAGCCATCCAAGTCGTAAGATTTGGTTGTCGGTCATCCACATAATGAGAAAAGCCCCAATAAGAAATAGAAGCAACTGAAGTTTAAGCCATGGAAAGAAAGAGAATAACCATCATCTACTTCATAACTAGACTATCAATCCTTTTCCAAGAAAGAGGATTCACAAAAGGAGAGACCGACTTATTCATATTACAAGAAAGTTGATTATGAAGAGCATCAATGTCATGCTAAAAAATGATGAGTTGACAAATATTCTTAAAAAGAATCACATCAATTTTTTATCTTCCTTCACATATGAAGCATCTCCTTTCACTTCTTCCAAATCAAGGAAAGGGAAAGGATAAGCGTGCTTGTTGCAGTAGTAAAATCTTCACATCAATGGATACTTGACTCAAGTACTACACATCATATGGTTTCTAATCCAGAATAGTTTTCTTCATTAAAGCCTTGTTTAGTGCCACATAATATTCTTGGTGATGATACTCAAGTGGATTTTATTGGAAAATTTTTGGTTTGCATGGATGATGGATCATTTGAGAATATTCTTTATGTTCCTAACTTTTGTGCTAACCTTATTTCTATCTACCAAGTCACTCATCTTGGGAATGGAAAGAAAGTTGAGTTTTATCCTAATTTAGTGGTGATTAGAGATCTTGAGGATAATGCCTTGGTTATAATAGGGAAGGCCAACCATGAGTCTCAGCTATATGCATTCTCCCATTTTGTGCCTCACTCTCCTTCTATGGATTTACTCACTCATCCAAACTCAATGAGTAAGCTATGACACAAGTGATTTTTTCATCTTAACTACCACTATCTTCAATAACTCAGTTCATAAGGTATAGTCATAGGACTCCCTCATATCATTTTTCAGATGGTGTGTGTTTAGGTTGTGCTATGGACAAGCATCTAGAGGAGAAGTTTGACAAAGGGAAGTCTTGGAGAGATTCACAATCCCTTGAGTTGGTTCATAGTGATCTAGTAGGCCCCTTTCCAACCTTGTCTTTTAGCAAGGCTCACTTCATACTCATATTTGAATTGATGACTATTCTAGATATACTTGGGTCTACTTCCTTTGCTAGAAGGATGAAATCTTTGATTGGTTTCAAGACTTTAAGGCTTGTGCTAAGAAGTACTTTAGAAAGTATGTTAAGATTCTTTGCATTGACAATGGTCAGGAATATGTGAACTATCACTTTGAAAAATTATTCACTCTTGAAGGGATTGATGTTCAACATTCAATCACATACATACCATAGTAGAATGGTGTTGCCAAAAGTAAGAACAAGACCCTAAAGGAGATGGCTAGTTGCACAATTCATGTTTGTTCTCTTGCTCTAGAATATTGGGCTAAAGACATTAATTGTGTTTCTCACATTCAAAACCAGTTTTACCACAAGGATTTGAAAAGTATGACTCCTTTTGAAGCTTGGTGAGGAAGGAAACTAGTTGTGCAACATTTTTCAAGTTTTTGGCTCCTTTGCTTGGGCATGCACTCCTTCAAATAAATGCAAGGCCTTCAAACCTTGAAGCTAACATCGAATCTTTATTGGTCTTGTCACAAGTTGTAAAATTGAAAATAGAACAAATTGTAACCAATAATAAAGTAATATTCTATTACTTTATTATTTACTCACAATCAATTTTGCTCATGCAAATTGATTAGTTGAGTTAACTAGGCCACCTAGGAGGTTTTGCATGAATTTTAGGAGTATTTTTAGGGTCCTTGGTCAAAATTTTGGTCAAACATATGGAGAGGCCCAAATTGAAGCTATTTTTGCTCAATTTGTGGTAGTTTTAGACCCTAATTTTGAGGATTTTTGAGGTTGCTCGAGAATGAGTATTTTTAGAGGCAGTTATCTACAAGTCCATATTTTTTGCATGCCTCTTGGAGAGAGTAGACCTATATATTGTAAAGCAAAAGTTTGTTTTTTCTAGTTCTTGATTTTCATTCTGATTCAGATAGATTGGAGAATTCTTGTAGCTCACTTTTATAGTTTTATTGAGAGATCGACAGGTTACAGGTTATCTTTTATCTTTTTACAAAGCTTTCCTTTGTTTATTTCAAATCAGTTGAATTACCTTTCCTTTTAGTGCCAAATGTTGAAGTGATTTTGATAAAATTTTACTATGTTTTATTATTAAACCTTCAAAACTATTGTCTCACCTCCTTGTTTACAGCATTAAAGCATATATTCATCATAGGTCTTAGGTTGTGTTAACCATAAATAATCTTTTTGTGCTGTGAAAAAACTATTTCCTTCATAAAACTTGTTTTCAAACCTTCCTTAGAATCATTTTTGTGGTATTTATGCAAGTCTGGATTGTGTAGAAGTCAGATTTCTAAGTAAACATTGTGAATCAAATTGCATTATTTTTATCCATATCAGGTGCATCACCATTTTACCTTTAGTATTCATTTAGTTTCTTTCTTCCCTTTTCCCAAAAAGTAAAAAACATGCATCTCAATAGAACATTTGAAGAGAACCAGCCCACAATCTGGAGGTCTAATCTCGTCATAGGGCACCCACAACCTGAGATTAGTCCCATGTTACACAAAATTGCAGTGCTTTAACCAGCCTTGCTTACGAGTGCAATTCCCAGTGATAATAGTTTTTGGAACGCCCAGTGGGACTTTGAACTGATTTTCAGTTCAAAAGGACTTATTTCTTTTTGTTGTTTTTAGTATGAGCAACAGAATTCCAGCCTTTTAGAGGTTTCTTATCAGTACATGGTGACTCTAAAACTTTGGTTTTTTCAGATCAAATCTTGTAGCCTATGAAAAAATATCAAACAAGGTCAAGTAAAAATTCTGAGAAGAAGCATAATCAGTTATCTCCACCAAAAAGGAGAATAAAAATAGAGACAGAGGCTAATACAATAGATTTATCAGTTGTTACAGATCTGCCAAGTACACATCTTGACTTTGCTTCACATCAGAATCTATTGTTTGCAAGTTCATCAATAGAATTTTTAAGTTCTCCACTAGCAAGCCCGGAAGAATAGATTCCTATTTTCCAAGAGGAACCACTTCTTCTTGAGTTTACTGCTAAAGAACTTGTATTACGGGAAATATTCCAAGAGGTTTCAGTCCAAACACCAGCTCAAGTTTTACCCACTCCAATGTCTCTACTAGGAGGAGGAGGAGGAGTATTACCACCTCCTAATGGAGGAGGTGGAGGTGTGTTATCACCACCCGGAGGTGGTGGAGGAGGTGGAAGAAATCCACCACCACCTCAAAATCATCCTTTTGTGTCATTTAATGGAGGCAGCCCTTTGAATCTGAATCAACATGATGACATACCGATGGCTGCATTGAAAAGTTTACCAAGTTTTTTCATGATCGTAACCCTAGTTTTGCAGAAATAGGGATTTTTCACACATCCAGTAGATTCACATCATTTTTGAGCAAAAAACTAATCACCTCTGGTTTTTCTACATCACTTTCAAGCAATATCTGATCACTTTTAGTAGAATTTGCATCGCTTATAATCAGCAGTTGATCACCTCTGGTAATTGTCTATCACTTACAGTTCTGTCATTCACAATTTGATTTTTCTTGGCTACTAATCATCTATTTGTGCAACATCTTATTACTTGTCCAAGAAAAGGAGGTTATGAAACTACTAACATATTTTTTGCAGCTTCGATTGGACCAAGACATATCATTTTTATCACTAATCTAGGAACATTTAGATTTGGTGCTTAAAAAGAACCATTGTTTGCTCTGTGCTTGTTTTATCTTTTTTGCTTGCTTGTTGTGTATGTGTGTAACCCAAATTTAATAACAAAAGTATCCTCTACCCTTGCCTATCAAATGGATCTTGGGTGCATGAGAACTTGTTATTATCTTTAAAGGGCCTACCTTCCCAGTGTGAGAAGGGGTACGACCCAAATGATATCAAGCTAAATCCAAGCTCTTCCAAGCCACTATATAAAAAAGTGTTTGTGTTGAAAGCCACAAACAATGGGTGTTGTTGTGTTACACTAACAAATGTTTCCCCCAAAACCCCATTGAGTGCAACCTCTTTGGGCTGGGAAGCCTCTATTAACAGAGCAAATCGCTGCACGTATAGCCACTCGAATGGATGCCCTTATTAGCAACCTAGTGTAGTGGCCAAAATCCCTCTATTTGTTGACGTAGAAGGTTGAACCTTTGAAGCCGCCCCGATTCTCATGGTTCTCAGTAGAGATAGCAGGGACAATCCTAAGGTTTGCGAGCCTTGGGAAACCTAAAACTTGGTATGCGTGAGAAGTGAGTGTCGAGGGAGGAGACGGTGCTACCAAGATCCTGAAGCTATCTGCTTTGAATAAGAACGGCAACGGGATTCAACAAATATAGTCCTTTCCAGCCTAGGATTGTACATGTTTGTGAATGTTGTGAGTGTGAGTGACTGAAATCATTGTTTTCTTGCCAAAACTCACCAAAACACATCCTTTGTCATACACAGATCGCCTCTGAACTGAAACTACTCGCCTTTGGCTAAACTGCATCGCCTTTAAACAACAGTTGCTCACTTTTGGCAAAAAAGCATTGCTTTTAAACAACTACTTGCTTTTGGCAAAAACTGCATCGCTTTAATACAACAAAAAACCACTTTTGAATGAAAATTACTCGCCTTTGGTAAATCTGGTCGCCTCTGGTTAACACTACATTTTGTCACCTAAAACTATCCAAATCACTTTTGATCTATTACCCATCACTTTTGGCTTTTCCTGAGTCGCATTTGAGCTATCACAGATCGCCTCTAGTCATTTTCAGTCTGTCCATCTTATTTACTATCTTTTCTTCAACCTGAGCATCAAACATGGGTATCTGTCATCTATCTATCAGCCTGCTTAACTATTCTTCAGTAGTCTTCATCATCCCATGTCATTATCCCAAAATCATCATCTAAAATCCATGAGCTTTGGTTGTCATCTCTAGGATTTTCAAGTTCTATTGCGTCCTATCAATTTGATCAATCTCTTCTAAGCAATCACATTCCAATCATTTACAACCTTCAGCAAACATTCTACCAAAAAACTAGATCATGTCAAGCTTAGAGGACCTCCAAAAGCTCCTTCATATGCTTCGCCACATGCATGCAATCCAATCACCTTTAGAGCAGCAAACCTTTCAAAGCATCCAAGACATGATTCAAATGTTTCAAACAAGCCAATCTTCACACATACAATACCTCTTAGCAGAAATCCAACACCTCTTGGCAGAAATCCAACACCTCTTGGCCACTTGCAAAGTCCAACAAACATCTTCCTGACCATCTTATTTGGTACCTATCCCATCATATCTATCCACTCATCAAGTCAATTCTATACCAATTTATTCCATTTCTTCTAATGTTAGCCCTTATCCATGTCAACCTCCACTTCAACAACAATTATCCTATGACATCCTTTCACCAACACATCATCAACCCTTTCAATCACAACAAATCATATCAGTTGAAGCCCAAACTCCCCATATTCTATCTCAATTTCATGTATCACCTTCACCTTCATGTCATGTCAATGCCATATCTACCCAACAATATCCAAATCAAATTCATCAAGACCATTTCCAAGGCCAAAAGGTGTTTTCACAAGAGGTGCATACAAATCCAAATAATCTCTTGTATATAAATCAAGCAAATCCAATTCCACCTTGACAACAAGATCAAATGCCCTCAACTTCATATCAACCCCAAGATCTTTTGTCTACATATCCTACCATTTCACCCAACTACCAAGATTATCAATGGCCTCCACAACAAGAGCATGTGAGTCTAATACAACAAGACTTAATTACTTTTGACAAGGGAGATACCAATCTAGCCAATGCATCCTATGAGTACCCTCCATCACCTTCTAACCAAATGCCAATCCATGATCCTATCCCAACACCACCATGTGATCCTACCCCTAGTCTATTGATCCATCAACATTCTAACATATCCAATTCCACCATCCTCCCATCTAATCTGAGTCCTAGACCATCAAATCCCATTATTCTTCCATCTAATCAAAATCCTAATCCTAAGCTTACAACACCATCCACTATTATTGTTCATCCATTATATTGTCCATCCACCTATACACTTGCAAAGGATGTGATCCAATGGCTACTATCAAGGAATAGAACACCCCCATGTCAAACACTCATTCTTGAGCCTCCTAATGAGTCCTCCAATACCATGTCCAACCCTATAGCCCCATCATGTGATCTACAAGCCATCAAGCCTAATCAAGAGCCTAATACTATGAGCCCAACTCAAGACCCCTCATATCCTCATGTTGATGACCATGAAGAACCTATCAAACCTAATGGAGGGTCTCCAACTATAAATCTAAGTCAAGCACCATTATGCCCTCATATTGATAACCCTCAAGAACATGTCAAGCCTATTCAAGAGCCTACTGAATCTATCCAAGAGTCATCCATTTCCATCCAAAGTCAAGAGGTATGTCAAGAGTTTAATCTAAAGCATGTGGAAACATCAAGCCCTCATCCTAATCAAGACCAAATCCCTTCCATCCAACCTATCCATAACATATATCTTATCCATGATAAAGATGGTATCCATGATGAAGAAGCTATCTATGAGCAACTTGATCCTATACCTATCCATGAGCAAGCCATCCAAATCCAACCCATCCATAACATTTACCTTCTTTATGATCAAGATGATACCTATGAAGAGGTTATCCATTAGCAACTTGATCCTATCCATAATCCTATATCCATCCATGAGAAAGATATCCAAATGGCTCCAATCCATCCTCCACCTAGCCCTATCCCTAAGGAGCAAGCATCTACTTTTCATGATGAGACACATGCCTACCAAGCAAACATAGAAGATCAAACCAATATCTTGGATCTAAATGAACACAATGATAATCAAACTCCTAATGATCCTTCTTCCACATCCACTATTGACTCCATTTTAAATCCACCACCATGTCCTAGTGGTCTTATCACCTTCATCCATGAATGTTCTTCCCTAGGGGAGCAACAACCATTGTCTTCTACTTCACCTTCTCCATCCAATAAGGAACTCGTGTCCAGTGTTCCACCTGCACTTAGTCCCCTAGTCAATCGCATGCTTCAACAAGCTAAAGATATTGGTCTCTCCTCCATGCATCCTAAGTCCACTTTCCATCATGAACCTCATCATATTCCTAAAGTGTATGTTTCCATTCCATCTCTACTATCCTACAAATCACAAAAGTGTGTGACCATCCACTTTCTACCATCCAATTTGCCACCACTACTTCCAACTCATAATATTCCTCCATCCGCTTTACCTCCACTTTTCCAACACCTAATTATCCCCTTATCCATAAATCTCTTCATATTCCTAATCATGACCAACAAATGCATATATCGTCTAAACATGAAGCTTTCACTTATTCTGCCAAATCCATTCCTAAGGGATTCAAAAACAAACAATTGGATGCCTCTACTTATAAAGTCAAAAATCCTAAAAATCCTCATGCCTTAGGGCACAAACATGAAAAGTCAAAGCAAAGTGCATCCAAAAGTCTACCTAAGTCCAAACCTTCACAAGAAAATTCCAAAAGCAAAATGGTTTGGGTTCCTAAGCAAAAATCAAGCAAGTCAAATGAGGTATCCACCTCTCAAAACTCCCAATCATCCCTTTCCATCCAAAAATCCCCTTCCATCCAAAAATCCAATTCCATCCAAAATTTCAAAAATCCCACAAGAAAAACAAAAATCATAAAAATACTAAGTCCACGTGGGTCCCTAAATCCCTTCATCAACCATCCACCAAGCAAACATCATCATCGCTTCCTACACCACCTTCCCATCAAAAGCTTCAATGTTTATCATGGTGTGTGCAGCCGTTGGTCATGGTTCCCTTCCATTCCGCAACACTTCAACATACCTCCATCTCCCCACCTTTTATCCATTATCCTACATATCTCCCCAATCACTTCCCTATGGTCCATGCTTTTGCATAAACCTTTCATCCTAAGTTCAACATATAATCCACATCACGATCCACTACCTTTTCCTTCATAATCCACTATCCACCTACTTCATCTCCCTTTCATGCAATCCCTTACCAACATCTATGAGCATAATGGCATGGTCCATGTGATGACATCCCTCTCTATTGGGACACTATCACCTTTCATAGCACTAGACACTTGAGTCCCTCTTATCCATTACCATGGTGAAAACCTGACAAACATGCACCATGTGTAATTTTCATCCCATCTAAAATTTAAAAAAAAAAAAAACAAAAGAAAAATAAAAGAAAGTAAAGAGAAATCCCTCCGTCCAACAGTGAAAACCACCCTTGGTGGTGCCTTAGATAAGTACCATGATGAAAACCTGGCAAACAAGCATCATGTGTAGGTTGATCTTCTATGTCACTTACACTTGGGGGCACATTGTCTCATCCATATCTATCATTTTCCATCCTATCATGTCTTATCTTGCCATATCCCATCCTACTATCCTTAGCCATTACACCCATATTCCTATCATGTTGAGTACATCCATTTATCCTCCCTTCCTCCTTTTGATCTTGATAGAGACATAAGGGCAAAATGTTGAAATATGCTTTGGTTATCCCTTGGTATACCTCATCCTTTCCAAACCAATCCTATCATTATCCACCTATCATAAGCCTTGTCATGTAAAATCCATCATGTCATCCTTTCGTCATAAGATTTGTCATGCAAAATCCCAAGTCTACCACTAAGAATGGGGGCATGTTATTCCTATGTGACATAGCCTTTGGAGATCACATCCTAGCTCCCTTATGGTGCATCCATCCACTATCATATATCTTTTGATCCATCCATTTGTCATGAGCCTTCCATTCCCTATCACCCATTCTTTTATCTATCCATCCTACTCTTGTGCACCTAGACTGGGTTTTCCCTTGTCATTGGTATCTAGCACAAAGGCTACCCAAATTGTAAATCTATCAACATAACAAAAATCCAAAAAAAATAATAAAAAATAAAAAATCCAAAAAAATTAAAACATTTCAAAAACACAAAAAAATAAAATATCCAACAAACAATCCAATCAAATCAATTCTTCCAATCATCTTCAATCACTTCTTCCATCCCATCCTCATCAAATCAATCCAAGCAATTATCCAAATGCAAGTCATCCTTAATCCATACCAATCAAGCCAATCAATCTTGTCAAATTATCCAATCTCAATCAACGGTCTTGATCCTAGCCTTGTTGTAAACCAAACCAAACCAAACCAAATCAATCAATCAATCAAACATCTTTGTGTTGCTCTAGGGATATATCATTCCCCACAATGACAACACTATCAATCATCAATCAAACAATCAATTATTGGTTTACAACTTGATAGGGGCAATACCTTGTTTGTTTTTGAATCATTTGTGCACACTTGCTTTCTTGCTTGTGTATGTTATCATTTTATCTTGTGTTTGAATCACATCTCTTTCATCTCATCAAACATCTCACACGTCATTAATAACACCATCCAACGCCATCAATCTCATCAATCTGATCAATTCAACAATAAACCAATCATCAACCACTAACACAATAACACAAGAACTACATCTCATATCTATCGTTCAAAGCCTTGATCCCATGGATAAAGGGTATGTAGGCAATCTGAGATGCGAAGGAAGCACTTTGATTCAGGCACAGTCAATAGACTTTTCTCATCATCCATCTTTCATCTTTCTTCTAATCACCCTCCATCTTTCATCTCACTTTCTTCTATCTTTCATCACTTACATCATCAATAAGCCTAGAACTACATATAATCATGTCTCATCACCATCATAATGTGCTTTGATCCCATGGATACAGGGTATGTAGGTAGTCTAGAATATGAAGGAAGTATCTAGTATGCAAGTACAGACGATCCACCCCACCTTCATCTTCTTTCATCTTCCATCTTCTTCTCTTTGACCAAGTCAAGCAAGAAGCAGACTATGCCTATCTGAGAAAGCTTAAGCACTTTAACAAATCAGGGATAAGCTGAAAGCTATTTGTCTACATGCCTTAAGCCAACATTTTCTATAGCATTTTATCAACATCTTTAGCCTTCAATAGGATATAGCTTTCCTCTCAACAAGGCGCCAGCTTAATCCATCCAAGAGCACTTAAATTTGGCAAGAGAACATGATGACAGTATCTTTTATTTTATCTTTTGATTTATCTTTTGTCTCTTTCCTGTACCTAATCAAGACTACCTTGATCTATCATATCTTGGTATGTTGCGATGAAGTACAGAATGGGGCATGGTCATATAGCTTTCGTATGTTGTGTTTGTGGGGTGATCTTATACTCTTCCTATGCGTATTGGTATCTTGTATGTGTTGGGATTAGCATCTTACATATCAATATCTTTTGCATCTCAGAAGCTAAACAGTCTCTTATGCATTGAGACTATTCTATGCTAAGACTATTTCCATACATATAACCAGCAAGGTGTCATTATGTGAGTGGAGATAAGCTCAAAACTTTGCTTGAAGCATCAAAGTCCATCTTGGAACACTAGTTGCTATTCATAGCTTGTGTATGTTGGTTCAACATTTTGGCCTCATACATCTAGACAAGATTGTAGTATGCTAGTTATGCATTGGATACCTCGACACCTTGGTCTTTTATACCCTGGTGCATAATATCCATATGCTATATCCAACATAAGGATTGCATTTCTCTACTTTTTGAGCAATCATTTAAAAGCTGTCATATCACCTATCCATTCCATCATAATCCTATGTAGTCCTCAACCAAGACCGATCATTCTCTCCATCTTTCTTCTCTTCATCACCTTCGTTTCCCTTGTCTTCATCCTACAAAACAAGTGTGTTATAGCCTATTTTTCCTTGAAGGACCTACTTATAGCCCCTCACTAAAACCCTAATTCTTCTATACCAAAGTCTATTTTCTTCTAAGGGTATGTGTAGGATCATGATGGGCCAAACTACACCTCTAAGTGGCAATGAAAATACAAAAATCGGACTTCATTAAGTTCATGTAAAATTTGAATGGATTATCTGCACAATTTGAAAAAGATGTAAGAACGAAATTTGTAGAGAATTGAATCTAGTTTATAGGCTACTATTTTTTTAAAAAAACTAAATTTACTTAGTGAAAATTGAATATTTCAATGAACAGCTATTAAATTTTTCAGAAAAAAATAAAAAGTGGGTGTCTGTCCAGCCAACCTAACTATGAGTAAAAATATATATATTTTTTTGAAACTTTCAAAATAAGTAGAGGACTCATGTCTGGATGTGACGCATATTTATTTGAAATTTTTTTCCAATAAAATAATTAGTTATGATTTTTTTACTGACTTTTTTTAAAAACTAAAAAATAATTTTTCAGCCAACCTAACTCGATAAAAAAAAAATTGAAATTCAAAAAAAAAAATTAACCTATAGCCAGAAAAGCATAGAGTGTGACACAGGTTTTGGATCTCAAAAAGGTGAAATGGTTTGAAAGTTATGGTTGTTTTTCAATTAGTGTGTCTATCAGGATTTCATAGACACAGTATATAGAAAATTATTAATAATTATTTAATAAAATGATAACCAAACAAATCTTATATTTTTAGAAAGCTAACAATTTTTTCTATAAACCCTTTTCATTTTATCAATTTTGCATTAAAAAAGGTCATCAGCATGAAGGGTGAAGTTCGAAGAAGAGACTGAAACATGAAAACACGTTAGAATCCATGAAAAGTCAACAACCAAAACGGATATCCATTTCCTTGATCTATGGAAAATTTTGTACCATTGGTTTTGGATGAAGAGAAGCAACATATTTGAAACATCAAGGCAATAATACAAGAAGTTAAAGTTAGTTGGTCATTTATAGGTGTATCTATTGTTTCATATCACATTACACATAGAATTCTAATTAACAATCTAGTTTCCTCATTTGGGGGAACATTTTTTTATCCGTTTCTAATGGAAATATTTAGTTAAAAATTGGTGGCTTCTTGTGAAAAGTATGGGCTCTTATCAAGCACGCATAACCAAGAAGGTTGATATCTATTTTTCTTACATGTTTGTTGATCACATCTTATGAAACAGATGTTGCTTGGTGATAGTTCTAGGTTTAGTGAACAATATTCTCAAGCTTATTGCAATTTTTACACTTGTGACCAAATTTGGTACCAAACCCTTTCACCTTTTCAATTAATCCTGATAGTGTCATCTCACTCCATGCAAATCAAACCAACATTAGGACCATGTCAATGAGATTAAGGATAGCCTTGAAATATGAATCTTTGTATTGTTGACTATCAGTTTAGCATGACAATCCTTTAGGATCATTGTACCCAGGTGCAACAATCCTTCAATCTTCTTTTATTTATATTTCTTTCCTCTTCATACACAAGATTCTCGTGCCTTGTAGTCATGACAATCCACAAATCACCTAACTGTCCTTAGTGAGACTATATCTTATTTTGATAGTGATAGTCATCGTCCATTCACAACTCTCCTCTTTAACATAGATACCCTTTGCACATGTTTTGACTTCATGATTTTCCTTTTGTATGTTGTATTATGGTATGAAAATACTATGGCCCCTTCTTCATCCTCTTGTATAATGAAATTGAAGGTTGACACTTACAGTTACTCTTCTTTATTACTTGGTGATAATGAATCCCTAAGCTCATTTTTTATTGTCTTGAAGCCAAATTTACCACTATTGAGATAGTCAGAGTTGATTCTTGATCATGAATATTGCGAATTACTTCAAATATCCATGGACAATTTCAATTGTGTTTCTTAAGACAACCATGCCTTGACTATCCCTTGATGTTGGTCATGATTGTGCTTGGATGGCACAATAGTTCATAGTTAGATTTTTTCCACTAAAGTTTTCCTTTGACAAAGTCATATTTGTAGTCCACCTTTTGATGATGTTCAAACAATATAATACTTATTATTAACATAAACAATACATTTCTCACAAATACCAATGCATTCTACTCATAAGTTTCATGGCACCATGCCTAAAGGCATGATAGTCAGCAGTGTACTATTATGGCAGCCTATGGTTGGTTTGACAATCTATAATAGTGATAGCATTCATGCCTAATAGTCCTTATTGTTATTGTCATAATATATTTTACATTTGAGGCCTTGTCTACAACATACAAAGTTTACCTTTCTCACCCATACCTTCAGTATATAAAGGACATTGATAGGGAATTTTTAATTTCCACTCAGCCAGTGCAATCTAGGAGAGGATAGATTGTCTAAAGTTGTAATCTATTTCCATTTACACTTGCCATAAATACAAATGCTTAGTGTTTATTCTCAACCCCAGTATATGAATAAAATGTGACCTATTCTTCTAATAGGCCTATAGGGACAAAGAGGTGATAAAGCCTTTAATTTTAAACATGACATGGTTTTGATAACTTCCCATAGTGGTAAGGTCTTGAATGACAATCCTTTGATGCACCTAATTGTAATAGGTGTTATGATAGTCCTGTTGGATCTAGGGCATACAACTGAGAGGGGGGGGGTGAATCAGTTGTATAAAACTTCTTCTCATTCAAACACTTAACTCACTGTTGTTAGTTAGCAGCATATCAAATAATCATCCATGGAAGCATAATACATAAACACAAGAGCAGATAAGCATCAACACATTGAACACCAAGATTTTGACGTGGAAAACCCGGTTAAGGGAAAAACCACGGGGTGATTAACCCAAGAATTATTCTCTGTTAGAAGAATAAGGAAAAATGAATGGCACATGCCAATAAGGGCTCACTGCCCGAGCACACTGCTCACAAAGAGGCCCACTGCCTACAAGGAGACACACTGTCTACAAAGTGATGAAAATCACAGTCTTGAACTGGAGAATGACATCTCTACCATGTCCGGATCAGTTCCAATTAAGCCCAACAATCTCTGCTCTGCCTTTCGCACGTTTCTTCTCTATACCATACTCATCCTCACACCACACACTGAAATGAACTCACAAATCATTATTTATACAAGACAACGACTTAGGAACAAACATCTAAGTCGGCAAACAACCATAGGAGTATCCGCAAGATGAATAACACATCCGGTCGGCCATCACAAGAACATTCGCAGGATGAACAACTCATCCGGTCGGCTACACAGAGCAAGAACTTCATCCGGAAGAATAACTTCAATTCCGGGCTCTACCATCAATGCGGACCAATGACACAACCTAAACATGATCCAAGAACCTTCACAAGCCTGTCTGAATGTCCGGATACATCCGCACTTCCTCTGCTTACTGGGATCTCTTGTCTTCCTCATCCGGAACTTCAAGAACACAGTCTGTCGCCACTGTCATAATGCAAGAGGTACTTCCGGACCTCCAAATCATACACAAATCAGGATGACACATCACAAGGACATCCCAAACACTCCTTCCAATCCGCAGATTAGGGTAATACAATTCCGGACCTCACCGGACCTTTTTGTGATCCTCTATCACCTCCGGATACTTGCCGGACCCGGTTCTATACCGGCAGCCACAACTCCTTCAGATCTTCATGCGGACCTCTGAAATCTTATCTGTAGCATCTCAAGACGCATATCTACTAACCCTTTAATCCGCATCCTCCGGTTCTCATCCTATATAGTACATTTACTTTCTTCTCATCACTGTTCTTCACTGTTCCTGACTGAGGCTAATTTTCTCAATATCCTCAGCACACAGCTCATCAAATCCTTCTTGTCAATGCAATATGAGTATGTTGACATCAATGACAACACTGGCTCACCTCATACTTGCAACAATCTCCCCCTTTGTCATTGATGGCAACATATGATGTGAAAAACCATTAGGACAAGAACTTCAACTTTTCATATGTCTTCTCTTCCTTTACTGCTCCCCCTTTGATCATCAGCCACTTGTTTTTCACATGTCTTCTCTCCCCCTTTGACATCAATGGCAAAGGGCTCATACTTGCAATTCTCATGCATCAGAATCATACCAGCTGCTCCCCCTTAGTTGCAGCTCCCCATTAGTCCGGATCACAAGATATGACTGTGATAGCCACCGGACTGATGCACATCAGTGCATCTTAGTTCATCACCGGAGGGGCCATGACCCCTAACTTCTCCCAGAGATATTCAAAAGAGTCCTTGGGAAGAGGTTTTGTAAAGATATCTGCAATCTGATCCTTGGAGGGAACATACTCCAATCTGACTTCTTCCTTGTTTACTTGTTCTCTCAAAAAGTGAAATTTGATAGATATGTGCTTAGTCTTAGAATGCAATACCGGATTCTTGGAAATATTAATTGCACTTGAATTATCACAGAAGATTGTGATAGGCTCCTCATATTCAACTTTGATGTCTCTTAGCATCTGCTTCATCCATAAGATTTGAGTGCAACTACCTGCTGCAGCAATGTATTCTGCTTCAGTTGTAGACAGAGATATTGCATCTTGTTTCTTACTTAGCCAAGAAACCAATCTCTTCCCCAAAAAGAATGCTCCACCACTAGTGCTCTTCCGGTCATCCACATCTCCTGCCCAATCTGCATCTGTGTAAGCATGAAGAGAGAAATCCGGATCTCTAGGATACCATAGACCATACTCAACTGTTCCTTTCAAGTATCTAAAAATTCTTTTGATTGCCATAACATGAGATTCTCTAGGATCAGCCTGGAATCTTGCCACAAGACCAACAGCCTGCATTATATCTAGTCTAGTTTGAGTGAGATACAACAATCCACCAATCATTGATCTATACTTTGTCTGATCTGCCTTTGGAGAATCATCATCTTTGCTTAACTTACATCCGGTTGCCATAGGAGTGTTCATAGGCTTTGAGTCTTCCATACCAAATTTCTTTAACAATTCTTTCACATATTTGGTCTGAGAAATGAAGATCCCTTCTTTTGTTTGAGTAATTTGCAGACCCAAGAAGAAATTCATTTCACCAAGCATAGACATTTCAAACTCACTTTTCATCTGATTTGCAAAAGTTTTGCACATACTATCTCTTCCTCCAAAAATGATATCATCCACAAACACTTCAACAATCAGAATGTTTTCATGATCAATTTTGAAATATAAGTTACTGTCAGCAGTACCTTTGTTGAATCCAATCTGCACAAGATGCTTATCCAACCTTTCATACCATGCTCTTGGGGCTTGCTTCAATCCATACAAAGCTTTCTTCAACTTGCAGACCATATCATTATTATCAGACAATTGAAATCCATCCGGTTGTTCAATGTAGACTTCTTCTTCCAGATCACCATTTAGGAAGGCAGACTTGACATCCATCTGATATACCTTGAAGTCTTTGAAGGCAGCAAATGCAAGAAGTAATCTGACTGCTTCAATTCTTGCTACCGGAGCAAAAGTCTCTTCAAAGTCAATTCCTTCTATTTGAGAGTAGCCTTTGCAGACCAATCTAGCTTTGTTTCTGATTACTTCACCAGCTTCATTTAGTTTGTTTCGGAAGACCCACTTGGTTCCAATTACATTCCTGTCTCTAGGTCTGGGAACAAGATCCCAAGTATGATTTTTCTCAATTTGCATCAGTTCATCTTCCATTGCTTTGGTCCAGTTTTCATCATTGCAGGCTTCATTTATTGTTTTAGGTTCAATCTTTGAAATCAGACAACATTCATTCTGATCTTGAGCAATATTCCTTCTAGTTTGTACACCTTTGCTTCTGTCACCTATGATCTGATCTTCAGAGTGATTCAGTCTTACATACCTTGGAATTTTGGGAGTATCCAGCACTGCTGTTTCTTGATCAGCCTCATTCAAATCTAACTCTTCTTCCTGATTTACCGGATCAGGCTGACTCTGTCTCACCGGAGAGGATTGAGGTCCTTGAACACTGTCTTGGTCATCTTCATCAAACTCATAAAATCTTGAAGGCTTCTCAATTCCTTCATCAACCTTCACATTGGTGCTTTCTATCATCTTCCTCAATCTCTTATTGTAACACCGGTATGCCTTGCTTTGAGTGGAGTAGCCCAAGAAAATTCCTTCATCACTTCTAGCATCAAACTTTCCTAGATCTTCATCTCTTTTAATATAACACTTGCTACCAAATACTCTGAAATATTTCACAGTAGGAGTGATGCCAAACCAGAGTTCATAGGGGGTCTTACCGGTGTTGTTTCTGATTTGAACTCGATTGAGAGTGTAGACTGCAGTGCTGATAGCTTCTTTCCAAAACATTTGAGGAACATTTGCTTCCAACATCATTGTCCTAGCAGCTTCCTAGATGGTCCGGTTCTTTCTCTCAACTACTCCATTCTGCTGTGGAGTCTTAGGAGCAGACAACTGTCTCCTTATACCCTGTTTCTCACAAAAGTCAATGAATTCACCAGATGTAAATTCACCACCTCTATCAGACCTTAGACACTTTAGTTTCAATCCGGTTTGATTCTCCACCATAGCTTTGAAGATTTTGAACTTCTCAAAAGCTTCTGATTTTTCTTTTAGAAAGGTAACCCACATCATCCGGGAATGATCATCTATTAACAACATGAAATATCTATCACCTTGCAGACTCTTGATTCTTGTCGGACCACATAGATCAGTATGTACTAATTCCAACAATCCGGTAGAAGACTGATCTTTGCTTTTAAAAGAGACTCTGCTTTGTTTGCCTAACTGACATTCTTTACACACACTATTTGTAGGTTTTATCAACTTTGGAAGATCTCTCACAGCCTGAGTATTGCTTATTTTGATGATGTTATCAAAATTTACATGACACATTCTTCTATGCCATAACCAACTCTGATCAATTTGAACAAACAAACAATTTTTATTTGAACCAACCAGATGAAAGATGTTACCTCTTGTCCGAGTACCGGATGCAATTTCAGTTCCGGAGCTTGTAAAGATTCTGCATTTTCCATTCTTGAACCGGAGATCATAGCCTTTGTCCACTAACTGACCAACACTGAGAAGATTGTGCTTCAATCCTTCAACATACAGTACATTTCCTATTTTGCTCTTACCATCAAAGGAAATAGTTCCCCTACCTCTGATTCTGCCAGCAGAATTGTCACCAAACTTTACCATTCCTCCTTCATATCTTTCCAAATCTAAGAACTTATTCTTGTCACCAGTCATATGGTGAGAACATCCACTGTCAATAACCCAATCATCCTTTTCTTCCACTTGAGCAGCCAAGGCTTTTTCAACAACTTTGTGATTGACAGATTCAGAGAGCAAGGAATCTTCTTCCTTGATGGCTATAAACACCCACTCATTTCTGGATTTGCTTCCTGGTTCTGATTCATCATCTGTTACTCCTTCATTGTCATCTTCTTCATGAACATAATAGCAATTCTTTTGAAACCTTTGTCTGTGAGTATTAGATCTTGCAGATCTCTCCGGACATCTTGAGGCAAAATGACCAATCTTATTGCAGTTGAAACACTTAAAGGGTAGTTTTCCTTCATACTTACCGGATCCTCTTGGCAGTCTCTTTGCAATGAGGGCTTCAAGTTGAGCTGTTTTTGCTTCTTCTTCTTCCATGTCTCTTCTTGCTTGATCATACCATGACATTTTCTTTGATGAGTTTTCACCCGGATCAAATCTCTGTTTGCCTTTCACATAGGCACTGGCTTTGAAAGCAGATTCAGTCTTGGGAGGATCATCTCCAAACTCGGTCATTTCAAATGCAGCTAGTTTGCCAGCCAGTTGTTCTCTTGTGACAGTTGTGTGGGCTCTGAATTCATCAATGGCAGCAACTTTGATTTTGTAGGCAGCAGGAAGGGATCTTAGGATTTTGTAGACAATCTCATTTTCATCTAAAGTTCCACCAGCATTTCTGATTCCACATACCAGCTCATTTACTCTTGGCATAAAGGTAGTGATGTTTTCATCATCTCTCATTTTCAATCTTTCAAATTTCCCTTTCAGACTTTGCAACCTTGCACTTTTGACAAACTCATCTCCTTCATACATAAGTTCCAGTTTAGTTAGGATCTCATATGCAGTGGGTAGGTCAATGACATTCGAGAGATCTGAGTCATTCAATGCGCTTAGAAGAGCTTCCTTGGTCCGCAGATTGTTTTCAGCTTCTGTGATTTCATTCAGAGTTGTCGGACCACCTTGTGGAGGTACATATGGTTTTGAAATCATACCCAGGTATGCTTTTCCCATGCATTCCAAGTGACACTTCATGCGACCTTTCCAGAGAGTGAAGTTGGTTCCATCAAACTTCGGACTATCCTTCTTGTATGACGACATCCTGGATCTCCTCAAGCGGTTAAGCTCTTGTCAGAGGAACTTGGCTTTGATACCAATTGTTGGATCTAGGGCATACAACTGAGAGGGGGGGGTGAATCAGTTGTATAAAACTTCTTCTCATTCAAACACTTAACTCACTGTTGTTAGTTAGCAGCATATCAAATAATCATCCATGGAAGCATAATACATAAACACAAGAGCAGATAAGCATCAACACATTGAACACCAAGATTTTGACGTGGAAAACCCGGTTAAGGGAAAAACCACGGGGTGATTAACCCAAGAATTATTCTCTGTTAGAAGAATAAGGAAAAATGAATGGCACATGCCAATAAGGGCTCACTGCCCGAGCACACTGCTCACAAAGAGGCCCACTGCCTACAAGGAGACACACTGTCTACAAAGTGATGAAAATCACAGTCTTGAACTGGAGAATGACATCTCTACCATGTCCGGATCAGTTCCAATTAAGCCCAACAATCTCTGCTCTGCCTTTCGCACGTTTCTTCGCTATACCATACTCATCCTCACACCACACACTGAAATGAACTCACAAATCATTATTTATACAAGACAACGACTTAGGAACAAACATCTAAGTCGGAAAACAACCATAGGAGTATCCGCAAGATGAATAACACATCCGGTCGGCCATCACAAGAACATTCGCAGGATGAACAACTCATCCGGTCGGCTACACAGAGCAAGAACTTCATCCGGAAGAATAACTTCAATTCCGGGCTCTACCATCAATGCGGACCAATGACACAACCTAAACATGATCCAAGAACCTTCACAAGCCTGTCTGAATGTCCAGATACATCCGCACTTCCTCTGCTTACTGGGATCTCTTGTCTTCCTCATCCGGAACTTCAAGAACACAGTCTGTCGCCACTGTCATAATGCAAGAGGTACTTCCGGACCTCCAAATCATACACAAATCAGGATGACACATCACAAGGACATCCCAAACACTCCTTCCAATCCGCAGATTAGGGTAATACAATTCCGGACCTCACCGGACCTTTTTGTGATCCTCTGTCACCTCCGGATACTTGCCAGACCCGGTTCTATACCGGCAGCCACAACTCCTTCAGATCTTCATGCGGACCTCTGAAATCTTATCTGTAGCATCTCAAGACGCATATCTACTAACCCTTTAATCCGCATCCTCCGGTTCTCATCCTATATAGTACATTTACTTTCTTCTCATCACTGTTCTTCACTGTTCCTGACTGAGGCTAATTTTCTCAATATCCTCAGCACACAGCTCATCAAATCCTTCTTGTCAATGCAATATGAGTATGTTGACATCAATGACAACACTGGCTCACCTCATACTTGCAACAAGTCCTTGGTATCTTTTCATTTCTTTCTTGAATGGCCTGTAAATAAGACATAAGACCTATTAGATCCTTCATGAATAAGAATTCTCATACATTACATTTAAACTTAAACTCCCTAAACATCCATCAATCCATCCATTAATATCAAAATGCCATGAATATCCTATGATCAACCATTCTAATTCCTAGGATAGTCATATATTGCAATTTTGCTTCTCTATACTAAAATAGTCCAAGGATTATCTACCCTTGAATTTGTATTTTAACAATCTAATGTCTTTACGAATAACATTGAGCCTTCTTTTGGGACAACATTTTTGCCTTTAGAAGCTCCTCATTTCATGATAGCCTAAAATAGAATAAGTGGATAGTCATAACATTTTAGCATAATGGGAAAACCCTAAAGTGTGATAAAGTCTATACATTATCTATTCCCATCCATGTCATGAAGCAACTATTCAAATGCTAGGCCAACATGATTTAAACAATCATAAGGGCCAACAATCCACTTCAAATGCATGGGAAAAGGAGAACTCTTGGATCCCATATTAATCATGTTCACATGGCTGCTAGCATCTTCAAGTGAGTCAATACAAAAATTGAAAGACTCAAACTCATACACTTCAGAAAAATATACCTAATTATAAATTTGATATGCATGAATAAGGAAGTCCTCATGCAATACAAACTAAAATGTGTTGTATTTAGATATGTCATCAAGTTGAACTACATCATGTTGAGACTCGTGTTTACTTAAGCATTACAAGTCACTTGCCTCTTTGCATGCTTCAAAGTTCCAAACAAAGGACTCAACTTTAGGTGTAGCAGAGTCCTAAAGCCTTTTCAAAAAATCCATTTTGTGCATATCTTGCAATCATTGCATTCCATGAGATAGCATCTCTTTGAGGTGTCATGCCAAACTGTTCACATGCCTTGTCTATGCTTCCACACTTTGCATACATGTCTACAAGGGCAACTGTAAATACATCATGTTCCAAAGATCCCATTTTTACATAGGCAAGGAGAATGGTGGATAAGGTTGTGGAATTTGGATTTACACCTGCCAATTGCATTTTCTTAACATTTCCTTTCAATCCTTATCAAAAATTCCATTTTGTGCACATATTGCAATCATTGCATTCCTTCATTTACAACACATGATTAAATAAGAAGATGCATATTTACAACACTTAAGAATATGTAGTAGTGTTGCTCATGTCACCAATACTATGTTTACATCTTCACATACATGGCTTACAACATGTGACAATATGAATGATAGAGAATGTTTGCATCAACATGATGGCACAACATGAACAAATTGCATGATTGCATCAATTTCATTGGGTCAATGATTGAGAATGTGTCAACTTGAACAATATTTTTTGTTCTACTTGTCAAGACCTTCATGAAATGATACATTGGTTTCTTGATATTCAATCATGCATTGGAGATCTTCAAAGTGTTAAAGATGTTTGAAGTGATGAAGAAACTTGTTATTTTGATGTATTTCAACTCCAAACTTGCGCCTAGAAGTGAAGGCGCTAATCCTTGATCAAACTAACCTAAAAGTGCGCCTTGGTACTTAGGGCACTAGATTATGATTGATCAACCTAAAATGTGTGCCTAAGGCTAGATATTGGATTGGAAGGATAAAATGCATCATCAAAGGAGTTTATAGTTATTGAACGCATCAAATGATGACTTGGGCGCACATCTACCTCTCTACACCATCAAATGTGCACCTAGATTAGTGAGGCACCACTTCATATCTCTATGACTTTGGATATGCACCTTGATAATGAATTGATCTTGCAAGTTGAGGTTGTCTCCACAAGTTGAAAGAATGTCCAAAGAATACAAGGCGCCAATTATTGAACAAACAACCTAGAATGAGTGCCTTACTATTTGAGGTGCTAGTTCATGCTTCTAGAACACCAAAAGTGCGCCTAGATGTTGAGGCGCTAGCTCTTGCTCAAGCAACCTTGAAAGTGCGCTTTGACAAGGAGGTTAAAATGTATTATCAAAGGATTAAGTTGAATCAAGGAATCATCATTGAAGACAAGTAAAACATGATTGTGAATGAGGCACACTTTTCATCATCTCCAACCTCACAATTGCACCTTCCCTTGGAAGCTCATATTGTGCCTAAAGGAATGGTATCGAGATATCATCCATGTCAATGATTGAGAATGTGTCAACTAGAACAATAATTTTTGTTCTGCTCATCATGGGGTCGAATGGACTGCGCCAACGCATCGAGGTGGGTGGGTAAATGCTAGTGGAGGTCTCATTTTGTGCACCAAGCGTCCCAGTCATTTCGGGCAAGAGGCTACTGACAAAGTCCCTTAAGATCCCTGAGACCAAAAATGTGCCAAACTTTGATGGAGCAGTTCTCAGAATTCATGACAACTGGGAATGTTGTGTTTGGACCTACAAGTGCACGTGGGGTCTATCGATAATAACCTCTCTCATTTTTGGTCAACTCCATTCCGTTTAACCATGCCGAAATCAAACGCATTGTTGCAAAATGCTTCAATTTGATGTAGTGGAAAGGTGCTAGGTGTGACATTTTTCATTCCATAGCTCGTGGGGTCGAACGGATTGCACTAACGCGTCGGGATGGGTAGGTAAATGCCATTGGAGGTCTCATTTTCTACACCAAGCATCCCAGTCATTTTGGGCAAGAGGCTATCGACAAAGTCCCTTAAGATCCCTGAGACCAAAAATGTGCCAAACTTTGACGGAGCAGTTCTCAGAATTCGTGATAGCTGGGAATGTTTTATTTGGAACTACAGGTGTATGTGGGGTCCATCGACAATAAACTCTCTCATTTTTGGTCAACTCCATTCCATTTGAGCGTGCCGAAATCAAACACATTGTTGCAAAATGCTTCAATTTGATGCAGTGGAAAGGTGCTAAGTGTGACATTTTTCATTCCATAGCTCGTGGGGTCGAACGGACTATGCCAACGCATCGGGGTGGGTGGGTAAATGCTAGTGGAGGTCTCGTTTTGTGCGCCAAGCATCCCATTCATTCTGGGCAAGAGGCTACTGACAAAGTCCCTTAAGATCCCTGAGACCAAAAAACTGCCAAACTTTGATGGAGCAGTTCTTAGAATTCGTGACAACTGGGAATGTTGTGTTTGGACCTATAGGTGCAGTGGGGTCTGTCGATAATAACCTCTCTCATTTTTGGTCAACTCCATTCCGTTTGACCGTGCTGAAATCAAACACATTGTTGCGAAATGCTTCAATTTGATGCAGTGGAAAGGTGCTAGGTGTGACATTTTTCATTCCATAGCTCATGGGGTCGAACGAACTGTGCCAACATGTTGGGGTGGGTGGGTAAATGCTAGTGGAGGTCTCATTTTGTGTGCCAAGCATCCCAGTCATTCCGAGCAAGAGGCTACCGGTAAAGTCCCTTAAGATCCCCGAGACCAAAAAAATGCCAAACTTTGACGGAGCAGTTCTCAGAATTTGTGACAGTTGGGAATGTTGTGTTTGGACCTACAGGTGCATGTGAGGTCCGTTGACAATAACCTCTCTCATTTTTGGTCAACTCTATTCTGTTTGACTGTGCCGAAATCAAACGCATTGTTGCAAAATGCTTCAATTTGATACAGTGGAAAGGTGCTAGGTGTGACATTTTTCATTCCATAGCTTGTGGGGCTGAATGGACTACACCAACGCGTCAGAGTGGGCGGGTAAATGCCAGGGGAGGTCTCGTTTCGTGCGCCAAGCGTCGCAGTCGTTCTGAGCTGTAAGCTACCGACAAAGTCAAAAGTTGCTAGGATTGAAATTTTGTATTCCTTAGGTCCTGGGGCTGAACGAATTATGCCAACACGTCGGGGTGGGTGGGTAAATGCTAGGGGAGGTCTCGTTTTGTGTGCAAAGCATCACAGTCATTCCAAGCTATAAGCTTTTGCCGGTAGCTTATAGCTCAGAAGGACTGGGAGCCTTGGCACATAAAATGAGACCTCCCCTAGCATTTACTTGCCCACCCCGACGTGTTGGCGCAATCTGTTCGGCCCCAGGACCTGTAGAATGCAAAATTTCAATCCTAGCAACTTTTGACTTTGTCGGTAGCTTACAGCTCGGAACGACTGGGACGCTTGGCGCACAAAACAAGACCTCCAATGGCATTTACTCATCCACCCTGATGCATTGGCGCAGTCCATTTGACCCCATGAGCTATGGAATGAAAAATGTCACACCTAGCACCTTTCCACTGCATCAAATTGAAGCATTTTGCAACAATGTGTTTGATTTCGGCACGGTCAAATGGAATGGAGTTGACCAAAAATGAGAGAGTTTATTGTCAACGGACCCCACGTGCACCTGTAGGTCCAAACAAAACATTCCCAGCTATCACGAATTCTGAGAATTGCTCTGTCAAAGTTTGGCGCATTTTTGGTCTCAAGGATCTTAAGGGACTTTGCCGGTAGCCTCTTGCCCGGAATGACTGGGATGCTTGGCGCACAAAACAAGACCTCCACTAGCATTTACCTGCCCACCCTGATGCGTTAGCGCAGTCCGTTCGACCCCACGAGCTATGGAATCAAAAATGTCACACCTAGCACCTTTCCACTGCATCAAATTGAAGCATTTTGCAACAATGCGTTTGATTTTAGCACGGTCAAACGGAATGGAGTTGACCAAAAATGAGAGAGGTTATTGTCGACGGACCCCATGTGCACCTGGAGGTCCAAACATAACATTCCCAGCTATCACAAATTCTGAGAACTACTCCGTCAAAGTTTGGCACAGTTTTGGTCTTAGGGATCTTAAGGGACTTTGTCGGTAGCCTCTTGTCCGGAATGACTGGGATGCTTGGCATACAGAACGAGACCTCCACTAGCATTTACCCATCCACCCCAACACATTGGCGCAGTCTGTTTGACCCCACGAGCTATGGAATGAAAAATGTCACACCTAGCACCTTTCCACTGCATCAAATTGAAGCATTTTGCAACAATGCGTTTGATTTCAGCACGGTCAAATGGAGTGGAGTTGACCAAAAATAAGAGAGGTTATTGTCGACGGACCCCATGTGCACCTATAGGTCCAAACAAAACATTCCCTGCTATCACAAATTCTTAGAACTGCTCCGTCAAAGTTTGGCACATTTTTGGTCTCAGGGATCTTAAGGGACTTTGCTGGTAGCCTCTTGCCCGAAATGATTGGGACACTTGGCGCACAAAATGAGACTTCCAATAGCATTTACCCACCCACCTCGACGTGTTAGCACAGTATGTTCAACCCCACAAGCTATGGAATGAAAAATGTCACACCTAGCACCTTTCCACTACATCAAATTGAAGCATTTTGCAACAATGCGTTTGTTTTGGCACAGTCAAACGGAATGAAGTTGACCAAAAATGAGAGAGGTTATTGTCGATGGACCCCATGTGCACCTGTAGGTCCAAACAAAACATTCCCAGCTATCACAAATTCTGAGAACTGCTCCTTCAAAGTTTGGCGCATTTTTGGTCTCAGGGATCTTAAGGGACTTTGTCGGTAGCCTCTTGCTCGAAATGACTGGGATGCTTGGCGCACAAAATGAGACCTCCATTGGCATTTACCAGCCCACCCCGGCATGTTGGCACAGTCTGTTCGGCCCCACGATGAGCAAAACAAAAAATATGGCACCTAGCAAGGTTTTTGCTCTTAGGATCTTAAGTGACTTTGCTCTTACAGAACAATGTATCGGCAAAGACCCTAGTTTTCATAAGGGGAGACATGTGATTTTAAGAGGTCTTTGGGAATTTGACTTTATCCTTCCACTCCTTATCCAATGACGAGTTTATTCTCAGAGTTTGATGGCTTTTATGAGCATATACATGATGTTGTTTTAGGGTAGTCATAAAGGGCAGTTTTGGACAGCCATGGGTATCTTTTTAACAATCATAAAGGCCAAGTTGTACATGGACTGTGACAGTCCCGAAACTCATATAAATCATCCATTTTAGTGTTTGACAACCTTATAAATCCATTAGATCATTTATACAAACCCTAATGCAACTTATAAACCCTCTTTGCATAGTAATTTCATGAATGTCTGTCTTGTATGATTGTTTTGTGCATTTTAACAACCTAATGAGGATTGTATGGTGTTGCGATCTTCATGATTTTAAATTGATGCAGAGATAGGATCCAACTCAACATGATAGAGTATCATTACAAATGGATTGAATTGCAATAGTCGAAGAGCCAACCTCCTATCAATGAGAGTTCAATGATAGTAAATAGAGAGCTACTTGACCATGAATAGGATTTACATACATACATACATACATATATATATGATCTCATAGGCATCTAGGTTTCATACACAAATTGCAATAGTTGTAGAGCCAACCTCCTATCAACAAGAGTTGAGTAATAGTAAATAGAGAGCTTCTCGGCCATAAATGGGATTTGCATACACACACACACACCCAACTGAAATAGTATCCTTATTGGCCTTATTGGCACCTCTCCCCAAGATGTAAGTTTTTTATGTTTATAATGTGCCCCCAGTGTCCTTATTGGCCTTATTGGCACCTAAAACACAAGAAAGTAGATTCCACCAGCTTTCAATTACAATTGCTCTCAGGCCTTAACACATCCATACAGGGCTGTACTAAACAAAGAAATAGCAGGAAAATAGTAAAATATGCAAAAATAGAGTTTCTTGACATTAATTTCATTCAAACTTGTCTTCAATTCATCTTCAAAATGTTTTCAATACATCTCCAATGCCTTTTCCATGAAGGTTTATGCATATTTATACATGATTTGAGGGAAACCAATAGTCTCCAACTGACTTTTGAGTATTTGACTGCTCATCTTCCATACTTTTGCATTTTTTTTACATTTTTCATATGACAACTTTGACATATTTAAAAAATTTGACAAGATAAATACTAAATACATGATGAAATGGTCTATCATGACCTTATTAGATTTCAAGCTACTATGCTTGATTAGGGCATATAAGGAATTTTGTCATATTGATTCTATTAATTCTATTGATCTAAAACCATTCTCAATGCTAAACATATCATCAATGGACTAAAGAACTATCATCATAATGTATGGCATCATGGGAAGTATCATGACATGCACATAATGAATTTAAATTATATTGTATATCAATGTGTATATATATTAAAATCTAGTTCCATGATGAACTTCTGTCAACTCCTCCTTTGTCATCAATTGTTATCCCACTTAGATACATTAGTACTAATAAATTTGTTTATATATTCAAATGGAATAAACCATAAAATATAACTTTAAATTTACCTGCATAAAAGATTGCTCATGCATTTCTCCTTCTCTATGGTTCACTGATTCGGTAGCTTCTACTCTTGTCCCTGACCCCTCAGCTTGAGTTCTAGACCCCATTGCCTCATCTCGTGAATGGAGATCGTACTCTGATGTGTTCAATGATGGCTCACTACTCTCCATAATATGACCTAAGCATAAATGATTACAAGAAATGCAATGATGGGGCACACATACATGTGTGGACGATGACGGTCTAGTAGAACCAGGTGATCCAATATCATTGCCTTCATCATGTGCTTGTGCAAACTGAGATGTCTGTATAATCAAATACTCGGTTAAAGAGTGTATGGCACTAAGGCCCTGTTGTGTTGCATTTGCAACAATGTCTGGGTGCTGCATTAGGGGTGGAGAAGGGATAGCAGGAGGGGGAATATAGGGACCTTGTACTTGTCTCACTGCCTCAGGTCTATCTTGAGGCATTCCCTTACCCACTCTTTGAAACTCTCTAAAATCAAAATAATTAACATGTTGACCCATGACGAACTCTGCATAGAGTTTACGAAGGAAATACAAAGGTACATCTAAATTGTTGTTGGGTGGTTTATCAAAAACCATCCACCAACCATCCCAAAAGTTCTGACTAATGCCCTCATGAATACACCATTTGATTGAAAACTTGGGCTTACAGACATCAACATGCAATCTAGTTTTAGGATTGACGAAGCATTGGGCTATCATAGTTTTAGTAATCTCTAATTCTTTGACTTCATCATATGACAAACCGTTAGCATATTCGGCCTTCTTGGCTTCTCGCCATTGCCTAAATGATTCATTTTGGGTTGACAAGGTTTGAACATGATTAATGATTCCCTCTAAATTTGATGTCATTGTAGACAATCGAGGGTGGAGGCGATACATTTCTATGATCCTACTTATTTGATCAATATTTCTTTGAATATTCTCTTCTATTGTTGGATGGGGAGGGTTTGGTGGTGGAGGGTTTGGGTTTTCATTTTGTGCATCCATTTTACCTAATTAAAATATAAAACATACCCACTTAGCATAAAAAACTAAAAAAATTACTTGAATATACAAAACAAACAAAAAAAATGTGAAAGATCTTACCTTTTTGGATCGGATATCCGTTCTTCACCTCTGATATCCATTCTTTAGAGATGACACTACGTTTTGTAAGCCGCAGGTTTGCAAAAACGTGATCCTTTTTCGCTTTTTATGTTTTTTCAAAATGGATATCCATTTTCTTTTTCTCAATTGTTTTCATTATTTTTTTGTTTAGTATTTAGGCATTTTAGCTATAAAATACAATCCAAATTTTAGAAAGACTGTATCATATGAAAGGAGAGATTTTGGACAAACTATCAAAATTTATATAGGATTATGATGATATATATATTTCATTTTTATATGATTTACTTATACTAAGGTATCTCATAGTATTTCAAAGGCACTTTTGAATAGATAAACCATAAACCCTAAATAATTCCCCTAAGCCCTAAACCCTAAACCTGAAAAAGGGAATCCTAGTTTTCTTGTTTCCATTTCCTTCGTCGATAAGGGAGAGGGAAAGATAGAGGGGAGAGATAGGATATATAGGAATGATAGGGGAGAGAGGCAAGAGATAGAGAGATTGGAAGAGATGGCTAGGTACAGAGAGATAGAGACCTGAGACATATAGGAAGAGATAGAGGAGAAGAAGGGGAGAGATAAGGAGATTGAGAGTTAGAGAGATGTCCAGAGAGACATGGAGATAGAGGAATGATAGGGGAGAGAGAGGCAAGAGATAGGGAGGGATAGATATAGGTAGAGAGAGAGAGAGAGGAGATATATTGGGAGAGATAGAGGAGACAAAGGGAGAGATAGGGAAATAGAGAGTGAGTGAGATGTCTAGAGAGATAGGGATAGAGATTGAGACCCGTGGAGGGATGATAGAGAGAGACATAAGGGAGAGATAGGGAGATAGAGGTGGAGGGATATTAATTTTAATGACCTCCAAATTTTCCATAAATTCTTCTCCACTAAACCCTAGACCATCACCCAAATCCTTACTTTCCTAATAAAAGCCCTTCTCCAAATATCATTTGATCATGTGACTCCTTCCATCACTAGACAGGTGCCCAGGTACTTTCCTTTATTCATCTAATACTATAATCCCAATGTCATAGCTCACATTCCCACACCTACATTCATAGACTCCATTCCCCCTATTGGCACCATCATTGATAATCATTATATAAGGACACTCCCTTGAATAATAATTAAACCATGGATTATCCCATATCCCCATCTTACACTTTCCTCACCTTTGAACCCTTAGAAGATGACATTTAGCTATCCCCACCATTAGCAATCACACTTTCTAGCAATCCCACATAAGACACCTTACCCATCACTTCACCTAGGTCATCACCAATTAAATCACCTCATTACTCCATTCAACCATACCGATACCACCCCTTTCTCACTCCACAACCTGTATTAACTCATGATTAAACCTAACCCCTAAACCCTAACCCCTAACCCCTAACCCCTAAACCCTAAACTTGAGAAACCATAAACCCCTAAATCCTAAACACTAAACCCAAGAAACCCTAAACCTCTATTTCTCTATCTACCTATCTCACTATCATTCCTCTACCTCTCAATCTCTCTCCCTATGCTTTGGCCATGTCCCTCACTCTATATCTCCCTATTGGTCCTCTCTCTCTAAACACTAAACCCTAAACCTCTAAACCTTAACCCCTAAACCATAAACCCTAAACCCTAAATAATGCCCCTAAACCTTAACCCCTAACCCCTAACCCCTAAACCCTAAACCCTAAACCCTAAACGCGAGCAACCCTAAACCCTATCTCCTATCTCTCCCTTATCTCCCTATCTCTATCATCCCTCTACCTCTCAATCCTTATCCCTATTTCTCTGGACATCTTGCTCACTCTCTATCTCCCTATCTCTCCCCTTTGTCACCTCTATCTCTCCCTATCTCTCTCCTCTCACTTTCTATCTAGCTATCTCCAAAACTAAGAAACCCTAAACCCAAGTACATCCTAAATCCAATCAACTCTAAACCTGTATCTCCCCATCTCTCCCCTATCTCCCTATCTCTATCATCCCTCTACCTCTCTTGATCTCTCTCCCTATTTCCCTAGCCATGTGCCTCACTCTCTATCTCCTTATCTCTCTCCTCGGTCTCCTCTCTCTATCTCCCTATCATTCCTCTCTCTATAAACCCTAAATCCAAAACCCTAAACCTCTAAACCTAACCCCTAAACAATTTAAATCCTAAACCCTAAATAATGCCCCTAACCCCTAACCCCTAACCCCTAAACCTGAGAAACCCTAAACCCCTAAACCTTAAACCCCAAACCCCTAAACCCTAAACCCAAGTAACCCTAAACCACTATCTCCCTATCTCTCCCCTATCTCCCTACCACCTTTGTCCCTCTACCTCTCAATCTCTCTCCCTATGTCTCTGGCCATGTCCATCACTCTTTATCTCCCTATCTCCCCCCTCAGACTCCTCTATATCTCCCTATCTCTCCCCTCAGACTCCTCTATATCTCCCTACCATTCCTCTCTCTATAAACCCTAAATCCAAAACCTCTAAACCTAACCCCTAAACAATAAATCCTAACCCTAAATTATAATGCCCCTAAACCCTAACCCCTAACCCCTAAACTTGAGAAACCCTAAACCCTAAACCCTAAACCCAAGTAACCATAAACCACTATCTCCCTATCTCTCCCCTATCTCTCTATCACCTTTGTCCCTCTACCTCTCAATCTCTCTCGCTATGTCTCTTGCCATGTCCCTCACTCTTTATCTCCCTATCTCTCCCCTCGGACTCCTCTATATCTCCCTATTGGTCCTTTATCTCTCTCTAAACCCTAAAGCCTAAACCTCTAAACCTTAACCCCTAACCCCAAAACCATAAACCCTAAACCCTAAATAATGCCCCTAAACCCAAGAAACCCTAAACCTCTATCTCCCTATCTCTATCATCCCTCTACCTCTCAATCTCTCTCTCTCTCTTTATGTCTCTGGACATGTCTCTCACTCTCTATCTCCCTATCTCTCCCCTCTGTCTCCTCTAGCTCTCCCAAACTCTATCAATCCCCTCTCTCTATCTCTCTTTAAACTGTAAACCCTAAACCCCTAAACCTGAGCAACCCCAAACCTCTAAACCCTAAATCATTCCCCTAACCAACCTCTAAACCACTTCTCTATATAGGTGCAACTAATACCACTTTTTCATTGTTTTCCATAGTTAATTATATTCTTTTCCATTTTCCAAGTTCTACATGTGTCCAAGTTGTATTGTTTGTCAAGTTTTTAGTCTAATTGTTAGTCCCAGCTCTCATGGTTATTAAAATGTTAGTATAGTTAGATTTATCCTTAGGTAACATTAATTTACACATTGTTGCACAAACAACCACACTGAAACATAACCTTACCTAATTAAGGTTAACCTTTAAGGTTCTTTCATAAATGGCAAGCTTAACAAATCCAACTAGTTCAATGTTCTTATAGTCCATGCTTACCCTTCCAAGAGAGTTCATGCCATGTTAACTTTGTATTATGTCCTAACATATCACATGAAGGACATCATCATCACAAGGAATAACAATGTCATGAAGGATTAACGAAGGTGTAGCTTCACCACATAAAGTATAATTCATAATTTTATCACTAGAGGGTAAGGGTATATCATGTGTATCCTTCTCAAACCATGTATCATGAATCAAATCATATGAAGGATTGGGTAAAGCAATTTAGGGCATGAAATCAAAAATGGATATCCGTTTTGGTTTGGTATCCAAACCAAAACAGATATCCGTTTCAAAGTCAAACTTTGCCAAGTTGCGAATTTGGCTAAGTAAAAACACGATTTTTTTCCTATTGCCACTGTTTGGCCCATGATGATCCTACACATACCCCTAAACCATCCCAATTTCTCCCACCCAACCCCCATTTTCTTCGTGTCAACCTTGTTTCTCACCTTTCATCTTATCAAGAGCCAACCCAGCCCTTCCTGGTTAGCCTGGCTTACCTCTCGAGGGGGCATCACATGCCAGTTACACTGGGGCATAACCTTGTTCATCGAGTGAATCATTGTATCTTCTTTGACACAACATTCTAACAAACATTGTATCAAAGAGGGGCAAAATATAGACACCCAAAATTGACTCATTTCATGATTTATCGATTTATTGCATTTTCACCATTTGCATCGGCATTTAGTCATCTTTGTTCTAGCACACTTGTCTCGAAAACACCTAATCACCTATCTTTCTAATTAATTAAATAAATCATATTTATTTAATTAATTTCCCTCAATTTTCATCTAATTTCTTCTATTTCTCATAATTAAATAATTTTTTATTATTTAATTATTTCTTATATTTCTTCTAAACAATTAAATAATCTCTTAACTTATTTAATTGGTTTTCCTCTATCATAAATAAATAAAATCAATATTTTATTTATTTATCTTATCATCACCTCTATAAATTAAATAAATCTTAAATTTATTTAATTTATTTCTTTTCTCATTTAAAATCATCTGTTATCTTATCACTTTCTTCTATGTGTACAAGTCAGTTTTGTTCATTGGAATGATCTATAGATTAAATTCTAATTGGTTCTAAAATCAGCTATCCTCATCATCAAGCTCTTAAAATAGAACCTCTCTCTATTTTAAGTAAATTTATCTTACCATCAATAACAACTCAACTACAATCATTTATAATAGCTCTTACCTATGGACACATGGCTTGTACACTTTCATCTATGTCATCTTTTAATCTTAACTGTTCACATAGCCACCTAATCTCCACCGTTGGTTGATTTTGGTTGAGGGGTAAGTGCAAGAAGATGGGGGGCCAAAAAGGGGTCTTAAGTGTCCACTTTTTTTCTGAAATCAAGAAATACTGGCCTTGGATGAGAAATTGAGCGTAGTTACACTCAAAATTTGGAGATGCAACCAAAACAATGTTCATAGTGCTCCGAGTCTATTTTCTAAACTACTATTTTTTTTTAAAATGGCATAGATTAAGGGGTTCAAAAGAGGGAGCCACAGAAATTGGTGTTGTTTCTGTCAAAAAAAACATAACATAGCATGTTTTGTGGCTCCCTCAAAAGGTCAACTTATTTTTGGTATTTTTAAAATCGCTTCAGTGAGAAATTAGCTAATAGCATGTAGTTTATGCCCAATTTTTCTGATAATTTTTTGATGAATATTTGATTTTTTACTAATTTTTAAAGTGGACACATCCTAAAAAATAGAATTTTGGCCGTGCTACCCCTATAAATTTTGAAAACTAATTGAAAATCATTTTTTTATTTTTTTAATATTTGTAGAATGGAGTCTAGTTTCTAAATATGTAATTTTTTGAAATTTGAATGAATAGTTATTTTACAATGAAAAAAGACCAAACAGTGGTTTTTGCTTAAAAATGGACACACAAACAAAAGAAATTAAAGATGAAAGGCTTAACATTGTTAAAATGTGAAAAAAATTACATCGTCAAATAGCTAAGAGAAAGCCTAACATTACCCATGTGTTCGATTTGTTCGACCTTGAAACACGTGCAAATCTGAGGGTTAGCACGAACGAAATTATGTGAAATTTTGAAGAATATAGAAAAACACGTCTGTGACTATTCATAAGGCACTCCAAGCCTTTGGGTTGGAAATCCAAAGCAAATCCCAAGGCCAAGGCTTGGGATCCCCAAAGCAAGAAATAACGCGATTGCGTTATGTCCCACTCAAATTTTTTTACGTTCAAGGCTATTAATCATGAGGGTTAAGGGATAAGGGATAGAGTTGGAGGGTTTAGGGATAAGGGATTAGCGTTTAAGGTATAGTATCGAGCTCGTTGAGGGTCTAGGAATAGGGATAGCATTTAAGGTTTAGGGATGAGGGATGACAGATTACGGTTGAGGGTTTAGGGTTTAGGGATAGGGTTGAGGGTTGAGGGATCAAAGTTAATGGTTGAGGGATTAGGGTTTGACATTGAGGGTTGAGGGTTAAGGTTCAAGTGTCAAGGGTGTAGGGATAGGGTTTAGGGTCGAGGGATTAGGGTTAAAGTAGAGTGTGGAGGGTGTAAGGATTAGGGATAGGGTTGGAGGGTTTAGGGATATGGGATTAGGGTTTAAGGTATAGTATCGAGTCTGTTGAGGGTTTAGGAATAGGGATAGCATTTAGGGTTTAGGGATGAGGGATTATAGTTGAAGGATGATGGATTAGGGTTGAGGGTTGAGGGATTAGGGTTTAGGGATAAGGTTTAGGGTTGAGGGTTGAGGGATTAGGGTATAAGGTATAGTGTTGAGGGTTTAGGATTAGGGTTTAGGGTTGACGGATTAGCATTTAATGTCAAGGTTAGGGTTAGAGTGTCGAGGGTAGAGGGATTAGGAATAGGGTTTAGGGTTGAAGGTTTAAGGATTGAGGGTTGAGGCTTTAGGGATGAGGGTTTAAGGCTTAAGATATAGTGTCAAGTGTTGAGGGTGTAGGGATAGGGTTTAAGTTTTAAGGGTTAAGGGTTGAGGGATAGGGATTAGGGTTTAAGGTATAGTGTTGAGGGTCGAGGGATCAGAGTTAAGGGTTGAGGGATTAGGGTTTGACGTTGAGGGTTGAGGGTTGAGGTTCGAGGGTCAAGGGTTTAGGGATAGGGTTGAGGGTCGAGGAATTAGGGTTAAAGTAGAGTGTGGAGGGTATAAGGATTAGGGATAGGGTTGGAGGGTTTAGGGATAAGGGATTAGGGTTTAAGGTATAGTATCGATTCTGTTGAGGGTGTAGGAATAGGGATAACATTTAGGGTTTAGGGATGAGGGATTAGAGTTGAGGCATGACAGATTAGGGTTGAGGGTTGAGGGATTAGGGTTTAAGGATAAGGTTTAGGGTTGAGGGATGAGGGATTAGGGTTTAAGGTATAGTGTTGAGGTTTAGGGATAGGGTTTAGGGTTGAGGGATTAGGATTTGACATTGAGGGTTGAGGGTTTAGGGTCTAGGGTTTAGGGTTAGGGTTGAGAGATGAGGGATCAGAGTTAAGGGTTGAGGGAATAGGGTTTGACGTCGAGGGTTGAGGGTTGAGGTTCGAGGGTCAAGGGTTTAGGGATAGGGTTGAGGTTGAAGGGATTAGGGTTAAAGTAGAGTGTGGAGGGTGTAAGGATTAGGGATAGGGTTGGAGGGTTTAGGGATAAGGGATTAGAGTTTAAGGTATAGTATCAAGTTTGTTGAGGGTTTAGGAATAGGAATAGCATTTAGGGTTTAGGGATGAGGGATTAGAGTTGAGGGATGAGGGATTAGGGTTGAGGGTTGAGGGATTAGGGTTTAGGGATAAGGTTTAGGGTTGAGGGTTGAGGGATTAGGGTTTAAGGTATAGTGTTGAGGGTTGATGGTTTAGGGATAGGGTTTAGGTTTGAGGGATTAGGGTTTAGGGTTGATGAATTAGGGTTTAATGTTGAGAGTTGAGGGTTAAGGGTTGAGGGTTGAGGTTGAGGGATAGGGTTAATGGTCAAGGGATTAGGGTTAAATAAGAGTGTCGAGGGTATAGGGATTAGGGTTTAAGGTATAGTATCGAGCCTGTTGAGGGTCTAGGAATAGGGATAGCATTTAGGGTTTAGGAATGAGGGATTAGAGTTGAGGGATGACGGATGACAGATTAGGGTTGAGGGTTGAGGCATTAGGGTTTAGCGACAAGGTTTAGGGTTAGGGTTGAGGGATTAGGGTTTAAGGTATAGTGTTGAGGGTTTAGGGATAGGGTTTAGGGTTGAGGGATTAGAGTGAAGGGTTGAGGGATTAGAATTTGATGTTGAGGGTTGAGGGTTTAGGGATAGGGTTCAAGGTCGAGGGATCAGAGTTAAGGGTTGAGGGATTAGGGTTTGATGTTGAGGGTTGAGGGTTGAGGTTCGAGGGTCAAGGGTTTAGGGATAGGGTTGAGGGTTGAGGAATTAGGGTTAAAGTAGAGTGTGGAGGGTATAAGGATTAGGGATAGGGTTGGAGGGTTTAGGGATAAGGGATTAGAGTTTAAGGTATAGTATCGAGTCTATTGAGGGTGTAGGAATAGGGATAACATTTAGGGTTTAGGGATGAGGGATTAGAGTTGAGGGATGACGGATTAGGGTTGAGGGTTGAGGGATTAGGGTTTAGGCATAAGGTTTAGGGTTGAGGGCTGAGGGATTAGGGTTTAAGGTATAGTGTTGAGGGTTGATGGTTTAGGGATAGGGTTTAGGTTTGAGGGATTAGGGTTTAGGGTTGATGAATTAGGGTTTAATGTTGAGAGTTGAGGGTTGAGGGTTGAGGTTGAGGGATAGGGTTAATGGTCAAGGGATTAGGGTTAAATAACAGTGTCGAGGGTAGAGGGATTAGGGTTTAAGGTATAGTATCGAGCCTGTTGAGGGTCTAGGAATAGGGATAGCATTTAGGGTTTAGGAATGAGGGATTAGAGTTAAGGGATGACAGATGACAGATTAGGGTTGAGGGTTGAGAGATTAGGGTTTAGGGACAAGGTTTAGGGTTAGGGTTGAGGGATTAGGGTTTAAGGTATAGTGTTGAGGGTTTAGGGATAGGGTTTAGGGTTGAGGGATTAGAGTGAAGGGTTGAGGGATTAGAATTTGACATTGAGGGTTTAGGGTTTAGGATTAGGGTTGAAGGTCGAGGGATTAGAGTTAAGGGTTGAGGGATTAGGGTTTTGATGTTGAGGGTTGAGGGTTGAGGTTCGAGGGTCAAGGGTTTAGGGATAGGGTTGAGGGTTGAGGAATTAGGGTTAAAGTAGAGTGTGGAGGGTATAAGGATTAGGGATAGGGTTGGAGGGTTTAGGGATAAGGGATTAGAGTTTCAGGTATAGTATCGAGTCTGTTGAGGGTTTAGGAATAGGGATAGCATTTAGGGTTTAGGGATGAGGGATTAGAGTTGAGGGATGAGGGATTAGGGTTGAGGGTTGAGGGATTAGGGTTTAGGGATAAGGTTTAGGGTTCAGGGTTGAGGGATTAGGGTTTAAGGTATAGTGTTGAGGGTTTAGGATTAGGGTTTAGGGTTGACGGATTAGCATTTAATGTCAAGGTTAGGGTTAGAGTGTCGAGGGTAGAGGGATTAGGGATAGGGTTTAGGGTTGAAGGTTTAAGGATTGAGGGTTGAGGCTTTAGGGATGAGGGTTTAAGGCTTAAGATATAGTGTCAAGTGTTGAGGGTGTAGGGATAGGGTTTAAGTTTTAAGGGTTAAGGGTTGAGGGATAGGGATAGGGTTTAAGGTATAGTATCGATTCTGTTGAGGGTGTAGGATTAGGGATAGCATTTAGGGATTAGGGATAGGGTTGGAGGGTTTAGGGATAAGGGATTAGGGTTTAAGGTATACTATCGATTCTGTTGAGGGTGTAGGAATAGGGATAGCTTTTAGGGTTTAGGGATGAGGGATTAGAGTTGAGGGATGATGGATTAGGGTTGAGGGTTGAGGGATTAGGGTTTAGGGATAAGGTTTAGGGTTGAGGGCTGGGGGATTAGGGTTTAAGGTATAGTATTGAGGGTTTAGGGATAGGGTTTAGGGTTGAGGGATTAGAGTGAAGGGTTGAGGGATTAGGATTTGATGTTAAGGGTTGAGGGTTTAGGGTTAGGGTTGAGAGATGAGGGATCAGAGTTAAGGGTTGAGGGATTAGGGTTTGACGTCGAGGGTTGAGGGTTGAGGTTTGAGGGTCAAGGGTTTAGGGATAGGGTTGAGGTTGAAGGGATTATGGTTTAAGGTATAGTGTTAAGGGTTGATGGATCAGAGTTAAGGGTTGAGGGATTAGGGTTGAGGTTTGTAAGGATTAGGGATAGGGTTGGAGGGTTTAGAGATAAGGGATTAGAGTTTAAGGTATAGTATCGAGTCTGTTGAGGGTGTAGGATTAGGGATAGCATTTAGGGTTTAGGGATGAGGGATTAGAGTTGAGGGATGACGGATTAGGGTTGAGGGATTAGGATTTGATGTTGAGGGTTGAGGGTTTAGGGATAGGGTTGAGGGTTGAGGGATTAGTATTTGACGTTGAGGGTTGAGGGTTTAGGGATAGGGTTGAGGGATTAGGATTTGACATTGAGGGTTGAGGGTCGAGGGATCAGAGTTGAGGGTTTAGGGATTAGGGTTTGACGTTGAGGGTTGAGGGCATTTTCTATCATGAACTTGATTATGAGGGCTTGCCCCTTCATTGTTATGCATATCATATGGCGGAGCATCTGGCAAGCCCTTGCAGGAAAAAGATGTGATCAATGCAAAGGATGTGATGAATCTATAGCAGGACAAAACGCGAGCACGTTATAGCGCGAGCGCGTTATAACGTGCTCGCGTTTTGTATTTCTATTAAAATGGTAAAAAAGTGGTTACCCCCATGATCCAGGCCCACATGCTCTATTTTCTTACTGATTCTGCGCATGCTCGGACAAAAAAGAAGTGCTTTCATGCTATTGGGAAGTTCACAAGCACATTTGACACATTGTACCACCTTTGCATGATCTATCCACCACCTTTTCTGCTTTGCCAACTTGAGAAGGAGGAAACAACATAGTTTTCACACCAAGTTTGATATATATCTATTCAAGTTTCAATTTTTGTAGTGTTGCAATGTTAATTGTGATTCAATTTTAGGAATTTAACATTGAAAAGGAAGTAAGTGGTGAAAAACTCAAATTATTGAGGAGTTTGATGCAAGAAGATAAAAACACTACATAATTGGGTACTCTTTCCATTCAAATCTTCATTTTTTAGGTATGTCAAGTCTTTACATGCATGTTCTTTACATTTTCCTTATTTCGGATTGAATTACTTTATCATGCTTTATCATACATGTTTAAAACAGACACATTCCCAATCAAGAAAGCAACCTACAATCTCACATGATGCCATGCATATTTTCTACGCTTGGGATCTTTAATAATTATGTGTAATAAACAAACCTTAGTTCATACCATGATGTCAAACTATACAAGAATAAATCCTTACAACATAAAAAAAATACAATCCCACTATTATCATGTATTCATTTCTTAGGAACTAATATTGGTCTCTTTATCATGCTACAGACAAATTCTCCGTCATGCCGAGGAACGATCAAGAATTAAACCAACACAAGAAGAGATAGAAGCTAAGAATGCAAAGAAAGTAATGGCTATGAGGGAACTTCGTGAGAAGAGGAAATTGGACACGATAAATGAAGACATACCAATTGAAGAGGAACCACAACCATCACAAAGAGATATGGTATTGGCGGCACAAAGAGAACGAATGTAAAAACTTCGTGGTACGAGAGATTTGAATACCATAGTTGGAGACATGTCCTTTACCGCAAGTCAACATGTAGGGACACCATCTACCACATCTCAAGTTGAGAGTACATCATCACTCACATGTGATGAAGGAGGTACACCATCGTTCCCACCTCAACCTCAAGGTGTGTCATCTATTCCATCTTCGATCAAAGGTATGCCATCTAACCCATCTCATTTAAATATTGATCAAATTCCTAATGTTGAGATGAATTTACCTAACTTGACACCACCTATAATTTTGCATAGAAAGCCAAAGTATTTGATTGATATTGATGAGAATATTTTACAGCCAATGGAAGGTAAGATTCCAAAATGCACTTGTAGAAGATATGCTAATAAGATTTGGAGATTATTCTTTGAAAAGTTAAATGAGACTGCAAGATGTCAACTATTCGTTGAAATGATGCGAAGTATAAAGTATAGGTCTATCATGAAGATTCTTGGGTTGAGAACATCAGAGGCTTCAAGTGAAAAATCTATTGTCAAGAATCTAATGAGTGCGTATGAGAGTGTGGGTAACACCTCACGCACAAAAGATAGTAATACAACACGGCGTGTGATTACATCGACTATAATAAGTAGTCAAACGAGGAAAGCTCGTCTCATTAGAAAGACAAGTCAAGAATTGAGAATTAATAGGAAAACTTTATCAAGAGCCGTTGCAAGACACTAAAGAATTGAGGACACTAATGCCAATGAATTATGGCCATTCTCGGGGAGACTACCACAAAAAGATAAACCAATTGTTGAAGCATTGAGATCACTAATTGAAGACTTTTGGAAGAATTACACAAGGGTATCTCCAAATCAAAGGGATGTGGTAAGAAGGAGAATCGGTAGTTAGAACCGCAAGCCACATCCAAAGCATTTTTTGGATGAGACTCAAACACAGTTTTATGGTAAATTTCTAGAGAAGTATCCTCAAATTAAAATTTGTCAAAGATATTTTGAAATGCTAAAACCTTTCTATGTTAAGATAAATCACACACACTACTTGTTGTTGTAGATTACATATTGAATTTTCTAACCATTTTGATGCTTATAGGTCTATATGTTTAGATATGCATACTAACAATGATTTGCAGGGTTGTGCCATATGTGCCCTACCAACATCTTCAAGAGACTTTATATCAAGAATTTTATGTGAAAGAGAGGAAGGTCAAATATTCTACAAGAAATTATGCTTGGATGGCACATGTCATCGTTGCGGTGGCTTGCAACATTTGCCAATATGTGAACATATGGAAATAACACATGCGGTTGGAAATGAACTAGTAGAGTTTGGCAAGTATAAAACAGTGGCATACAATACAAAAGATGGTAAAGAAGCAAAGACGTGTGAATTAGTTATTGAAAAGATTCCAGTGTATCAGTTTATGCCTATATTTCGTGACAGCATAGTGTATGAGTATGCAAGACATGCCCATAGAGCTCGATGGTTGGACTTGCAATTCAAGTTATGCAAGGACACATTTCTGGTTGGTAGCATTGTTTCAGTCGTTGACTTTGCAGAGAACTACAGTCTATAGCCACAGCGTGAGGTGCAATCACAATATTACAACTCCACACAGGTTTCTATATTTGTGCACATCGCATTTATTCATGCGAATGATAGTACAGAGGATGACAGAAAGTTCATAAGGGAGTATAATTTCTATATTAGTGATGATCGCACGCATTCTACAGAGTTCGTGCAAGGTTGCTTTTAGGTGTTCTACAATGATTTGGCTAGAAGGGGCATATCATTCAGTCAGCATATCATATGGTCAGATAAATGTGCGTCACAATTCAAGAACTCGCAAAATTTCTATTGGCTAAGTAGGAGGCATAATTTTACAGGTATTCAACATATGTGGAACTTTTGTGAGCCTGGGCATGGAAAGGTGGAGCATGATGGTGCAGGAGAATGTATCAAAAGAGCCATAGCACGAGAAGAGTTAAAGTATAAAGACAATGCAAAGTTGACAGATGCAAAATTGATTGTCGAGTGGTGTAATGCTTCCATGGGTCTAGGTAATGAAGGTAAGTCTTTAGTTCGTAGATTTTTTTGGTTGATAGATGATACTAACATTGCACCATATGAGGATTGTTGTACACTGGCAGGATCAAATGAGATGCACTCTTTCAGAAGCTCAATTGTAGGTTCATGGAGTATCCATACACGAAAGATGTCATGCTTTTGTTCTTCCTGTACAATTCAAGTCTGGGATGAGTGCCAGTCAAAGGAGTGGGTTGACGAATGGCAGTTAAGTTATCTTAGCCCACTTGACACGTATCGACCCCCGACGGCACTGGAACTAACACAGATGGAATCGTTAGTTGACTTTGACCAGATATTAGATTTAGTTCAACCAGGTAATATAGGGCACGTATATGCATCTAATTTCATCTAGTTCAACTAGGTAATGTCATCTTACTTTGTAGTGTTTTTGTAATGTTGATTAATTTCATCTAATTTGCTACACATATCAATGTAGGGCACGTATATGCAGTTATTGCAGATGAAGATAATGAAGAGGAAATAGATTATTAGTTATGTCATTGTGTTGAGGCCAAAAAAAATTGGAGGCCCCTGTTACAGATGGAGAAAACATCGAATACCCTATAGGATCAGTGGTTATTACTGGAACATGGCTTAGAAGGTACCCACATAAGAGTGTTAATATTTAGCTATTTCAGGACTTTGACATGCATCAGAAGATTCTTCATTACTCGAACCTTGTCGTGGCATCCAATGTTCATTTGATAAAGTATCGGGGTAGACCTTTGAACAAAATATTGTGGAAGGTGCATGAGTCTGACCATGAAGCAATACTTGACACAATAAAGAGTAGAGCAGACCCGGATGGTTCATTGGATTAATTTGTAAGTATTCACATTGATTTTGTAAAGTTATGTTACATTGATTTTACACATATGTACACATTTTTACATCATCATGTTATGCATTTTTGGTGTCCTGCTCTTGATGCGACCAAACTGATAACTCACCCTACTAGATACCATTTGATGATCTCTCCAACACTCTGGATCCAGGGCGCCCAATCATGATGATGACCTATATACCATTCTCCCAAGGCGCTCATAATGAATGAAAAGAAGACCAAGGGCGTCCAAGTTTAATAGACTTATTTCTTTCAATTTTGATGATCCAAACTCTTGCAATATGACATCCACTTTCATGCCTTTAGATCTTCCTTCACATATAGGGCGCCAACTCAAGTTGAAAAATCTACATAAGGGCGCCAAACTAGATGAAAGGAGACATGAAATGTGCCTTAGGACTCCATGCTAAGGTACATTGGGCACCAAATCAAGGTGATTTTAAGTCACTTTGAGTCATTTGGGGTCAGTTTGAGTCTTTGAGTCATGTTGCAAAAAAGTGTCAATGTTGTCAAGTTGCACAAAGCAACTTTTGCATTTTTGGTGTCATGCTCGTGATGTGACCAAACTGACTGTTCCAACGCATCCGGATGGGTACATTTACGCTAGGCATGGTCCTGTTTTTCACCCAAACATGTCGAAACAGTCTGAGCTACATTGTACCAACGATATCCCTGAAGAGTCCAAAGTGCAAAAAGGCAGCAATCTTTGACGAGATGTTACTCAAAAACCGTGTCACTTAGAAATATTCCATCTGAGGCAACGCGATCACGTAAAATGCCTCTACAATAACCTCTCTCATTTTTTTATATCTCTAAGACATTTGCCTGTGGTGAAAGGTTTTCTGCTGCCCCAAAAATCGTCAGAAGGAGGCAGTGTAAAGTTGCAAAGGGGTGTAACTTTTGTCCTGCTCCTGATGCGACCAAACTGATTGTTCCAACGCATCCAAATGGGTACATTTACGCGAGGCATGGTCTTGCTTTTCACCCAAACATGTCAAAACAGTCGGAGCTACATTGTACCCACGATATCCCTAAAGAGTCCAAAGTGCAAAAAGGCTGCAATCTTTGACAAGATGTTACTTGAAAACTGTGTCACTTAGAAACATTCCGTCTAAGGCAACGCTATCACGTAGAGTACCTCTACAATAACCTCTCTCAGTTTTTATAGCTCTAAGGCATTTGCCCGTGGTGAAAGGTTTTCTGCTGCCCCAAAAATCATCAGAAGGAGGCAGTGTAAAGTTGCAAAGGGGTGTAACTTTCGTCCTGCTCCTGATGTGACCAAACTGACTATTCCAACGTGTCTGAATGGGTACATTTATGCTAGGCATGGTCCTATTTTTCACCCAAACATGTTGAAACAGTCGGAGCTACATTGTACCGACGATATCCTTGAAGAGTCCAAAGTGCAAAAAGGTAGCAATCTTTGACGAGATGTTACTTGAAAACTGTGTCACTTAGAAACATTCTGTTTGAGGCAATGCAATCATGTAGAGTGCCTCTATAATAACCTCTCTCAGTTTTTATAGCTCTGAGGCATTTGCCCGTGGTGAAAAGTTTTTTGCTGCCCCAAAAATCGACAGAAGGAGGCAGTGTAAAGTTGCAAAGGGGTGTAACTTTCATCTTGCTCCTGATGCGACCAAACTGACTATTCCAACGCGTCCGAATGGGTACATTTACGCTAGGTATGGTCCTATTTTTCACCTAAACATGTCGAAACAGTCGGAGCTACATTGTACCGACGATATCCCTGAAGAGTCCAAAGTGCAAAAAGGCAGCAATCTTTGACGAGATGTTACTCAAAAATTGTGTCACTTAGAAACATTCTGTCTGAGGCAATGCGATCACATAGAGTGCCTCTACAATAACCTCTCTCAATTTTTTATAGCTCTGAGGCATTTGCCCATGGTGAAAGGTTTTCTGTTGCCCCAAAAATCGACAGAAGGAGGCAGTGTAAAGTTGCAAAGAGGTGTAACTTTCGTCCTGCTCCTGATGCGACCAAACTAACTATTCCAACATGTCCAAATGGGTACATTTACGTTAGGTATGGTCCTATTTTTCACCCAAACATGTCGAAACAGTCGGAGCTACATTATACTGATGATATCCTTGAAGAGTCTAAAGTGCAAAAAGGCAGCAATCTTTGACGAGATGTTACTCAAAAATCGTGTCACTTAGAAACATTCTGTCTGAGGTAACGCGATCATGTAGAGTGCCTCTACAATAACCTCTCTCGATTTTTTATAGCTCTAAGGCATTTACTCATGGTGAAAGGTTTTCTACTGCCCCAAAAATCGTCAGAAGGAGGCAGTGTAAAGTTGCAAAGGGGTGTAACTTTTGTCCTGCTCCTGATGCGACCAAACTGACTATTCCAACGCGTCTGAATGGGTACATTTACGCTAGGCATGGTCCTATTTTTCACCCAAACATGTCGAAACAGTCGGAGCTACATTGTACTGACGATATCCCTGAAGAGTCCGAAGTGCAAAAAGGCAGCAATATTTGACGAGATGTTACTCGAAAACTGTGTCACTTAGAAACATTCTGTCTGAGGCAACGTGATCACGTAGAGTGCCTCTACAATAAATTCTCTTAGTTTTTTATAGCTCTGAGGCATTTGCTCGTGGTGAAAGGTTTTCTGCTGCACCAAAAATCGACAGAAGGAGGCAGTGTAAAGTTACAAAGGGGTGTAACTTTCATCTTGCTCTTGATGCGACCAAACTAACTATTTCAACGCGTCTGAATGGGTACATTTACGCTAGGCATGGTCCTATTTTTTGCCCAAACATGTCGAAACAGTCGGAGCTACATTGTACCGACGATATCCCTGAAGAGTCCAAAGTGCAAAAAGGTAGCAATCTTTGACGAGATGTTACTCGAAAACTGTGTCACTTAGAAATATTTCGTCTAAGGTAACGCGATCACGTAGAGTGCCTCTACAATAACCTCTCTCAATTTTTTATAGCTCTGAGGCATTTGCTCGTGGTGAAAGGTTTTCTGCTGCCCCAAAAATTGACAGAAGGAGGCAGTGTAAAGTTGCAAAGGGGTGTAACTTTCATCCTGCTCCTGATGCGACCAAAATGACTATTCCAACGCATCTGAATGGGTACATTTACGCTAGGCATGGTCCTATTTTTCACCCAAACATGTCGAAACAGTTAGAGCTACATTGTACCGATGATATCCCTGAAGAGTCCAAAGTGCAAAAAGGCAGCAATCTTGGACGAGATGTTACTCGAAAACTGTGTCACTTAGAAACATTCCGTCTGAGGCAACGCGATCACGTAGAGTGCCTCTACAATAACCTCTCTCAATTTTTTATACATCTGAGGCATTTACCCGTGGTGAAAGGTTTTCTGCTGCCCCAAAAATCGTCAGAAGGAGGCAGTGTAAAGTTGCAAAAGGGTGTAACTTTCGTCCTGCTCCTGATGCGACCAAACTGACTGTTCCAACGCGTCCAAATGGGTACATTTACGCTAGGCATGGTCCTATTTTTCACCCAAACATGTCGAAACAGTCGGAGCTACATTGTACCGACGATATCCCTGAAGAGTCCAAAGTGCAAAAAGGGAGCAATCTTTGATGAGATGTTACTCGAAAACCGTGTCACTTAGAAACATTCTATCTAAGGCAACGTGATCACGTAGAGTGCGTCTACAATAACCTCTCTCAGTTTATAGCTCTGAGGCATTTGCCCGTGGTGAAAAGTTTTCTGCTGCCCCAAAAATCGATAGAACGAGTCAGTGTAAAGTTGCAAAGGGGTGTAACTTTCGTCTTGCTCCTAATGCGACCAAACTGACTGTTCCAACACGTCTGAATGGGTACATTTACATTAGGCATGGTCCTATTTTTCACCCAAACATGTCGAAACAGTCGGAGCTACATTGTACCGATGATATCCTTGAAGAGTCCAAAGTGCAAAAAGGCAGCAATCTTTGACGATATGTTACTCGAAAACTGTGTCACCTAGAAATATTTTGTCTAAGGCAACGCGATCACGTAGAGTGCCTCTACAATAACCTTTCTCAGTTTTTTATAGCTCTGAGGCATTTACCCGTGGTGAAAGGTTTTCTGCTGCCCCAAAAATCGACACGAGGCAGTGTAAAGTTGCAAAGGGGTGTAACTTTCGTCTTGCTCCTGATGCGACCAAACTGACTATTCCAACGCGTCCGAATGGGTACATTTACGCTAGGCATTGTCCTATTTTTCACCCAAACATGTCGAAACAGTCGGAGCTACATTGTACTGACGATATCCCTGAAGAGTCCAAAGTGCAAAAAGGCAGCAATCTTTAATGAGATGTTACTCAGAAACTGTGTCACTTAGAAATATTCTGTCTAAGGCAACGCGATCACATAGAATGCCTCTACAATAACCTCTCTCAGTTTTTTATAGCTCTGAGGGATTTGCCCGTGGTGAAAGGTTTTCTGCTGCCCCAAAAATCGACAGAAGGAGGCAGTGTAAAGTTGCAAAGGGGTGTAACTTTCGTCCTGCTCCTGATGCAACCAAACTGACTATTCCAATGCGTCTGAATGGGTATATTTACGCTAGGCATTGTCCTATTTTTCTCCCAAACATGTCGAAACAGTCAGAGCTACATTGTACCGATGATATCCCTGAAGAGTCCAAAGTGTAAAAAGGCAGCAATCTTTGATGAGATGTTACTCAAAAATTGTGTCACTTAGAAACATTCCGTCTGAGGAAACGTGATCACGTAGAGTGCCTCTACAATAACCTCTCTCATTTTTTTATAGCTCTGAGGTATTTGCCCGTGGTGAAAGGTTTTCTGCTGCCCCAAAAATTGACAGAAGGAGGCAGTGTAAAGTTGCAAAGGGGTGTAACTTTCGTCCTGCTCCTGATGCGACGAAACTGATTGTTCCAACGCGTTTGAATGGGTACATTTACGCTTGGCATGGTCCTATTTTTTCACTCAAACATATCGAAACAGTCGGAGCTACATTGTACCGACGATATCCTTGAAGAGTCCAAAGTGCAAAAAGGAAGCAATCTTTGACGAGATGTTACTCAAAAACTGTGTCACTTAGAAATATTTCATCTGAGGCAACGTGATCATGTAGAGTGCCTCTACAATAACCTCTCTCAATTTTTTATAGCTCTAAGGCATTTGCCCGTGGTGAAAGGTTTTCTGCTACCCAAAAAATTGACAGAACGAGGCAGTGTAAAGTTGCAAAGGGGTGTAACTTTCGTCTTTCTCCTGATGCGACCAAACTGACTATTCCAACGCGTCCAAATGGGTACATTTACGCTAGGCATGGTCCTATTTTTCACCCAAACATGTCGAAACAGTCGGAGCTACATTGTACCGACGATATCCTTGAAGAGTCCAAAGTGCAAAAAGGTAGCAATCTTTGACGAGATGTTACTCGAAAACTGTGTCACTTAGAAACATTTCGTCTGAGGTAACGCGATCATGTAGAGTGCCTCTACAATAACCTCTCTCGGTTTTTTATAGCTCTGAGGCATTTGCTCGTGGTGAAAGGTTTTCTGCTGCCCCAAAAATTGACAGAAGGAGGCAGTGTAAAGTTGCAAAGGGGTGTAACTTTCGTCTTGCTCCTGATGCAACCAAACTGACTATTCCAACGCATCCAAATGGGTACATTTATGCTAGGCATGGTCCTATTTTTCACCCAAACATGTCGAAACAGTCGGAGCTACATTGTACCGACGATATCCCTGAAGAGTCCAAAGTGCAAAAAGGCAGCAATCTTTGACGAGATGTTACTCAAAAACTGTGTCACTTAGAAACATTTCGTCTAAGGCAACGTGATCATGTAGAGTGCCTCTACAATAACCTCTCTCGATTTTTTATAGCTTTGAGGCATTGGCCCATGGTGAAAGGTTTTCTGCTGCCCCAAAAATCGTCAAAAGGAGGCAGTGTAAAGTTGCAAAGGGGTTTAACTTTCATCCTGCTCCTGATGTGACCAAACTAACTGTTCCAACGCGTCCGAATGGGTACATTTACGCTAGGCATGGTCCTATTTTTCACCCAAACATATCGAAACAGTCGGAGCTACATTGTACCGATGATATCCCTGAAGAGTCCAAAGTGCAAAAAGGAAGCAATCTTTGATGAGATGTTACTCGAAAATTGTGTCACTTAGAAACATTCTTTCTGAGGCAATGCGATCACATAGAGTGCCTATACAATAACCTCTCTCAATTTTTTATACCTCTGAGGCATTTGCCCGTGGTGGAAGGTTTTCTGCTGCCCCAAAAATCGTCAGAAGGAGGCAGTGTAAAGTTGCATAGGGGTGTAACTTTCATCCTGCTCCTGATGCGACCAAACTGACTATTCCAATGCATCCGAATGGGTACATTTACGCTAGGCATGGTCCTATTTTTCACTCAAACATGTCAAAACAGTCGGAGCTACATTGTACCGACGATATCCCTGAAGAGTCCAAAGTGCAAAAAGGTAGCAATCTTTGACGAGATGTTACTCAAAAACTGTGTCACTTAGAAACATTCTGTCTGAGGCAACGTGATCATGTAGAGTGCCTCTACAATAACCTCTCTCAGTTTTTTATAGCTCTTAGGCATTTGCCCGTGGTGAAAGGTTTTTTGCTGCCCCAAAAATCATCAGAAGGAGGCAGTGTAAAGTTGCAAAGGGGTGTAACTTTCATCCTGCTCCTGATTCGACTAAATTGACTGTTCCAACGCATCTGAATGGGTACATTTACACTAGGCATGGTCCTATTTTTTACCCAAACATGTCAAAACAGTCAGAGCTACATTGTACCGACGATATCCCTGAAGAGTCCAAAGTGCAAAAAGGCAGCAATCTTTGATGAGTTGTTACTTGAAAACCATGTCACTTAGAAACATTCCATCTGAGGCAACGCGATCACGTAGAGTGCCTCTACAATAACCTCTCTCAATTTTTTATAGCTCTGAGGCATTTGCCCGTGGTGAAAGGTTTTCTGCTACCCCAAAAATCGTCAGAAGGAGGCAGTGTATTAAGTCAGGATGAAAGCCTATTCACTCTAGGCGCCTATTTTTGACCAAATCACACATGCGCCTTGAACAAGTGATTCTACAAGTGGTGAACAAAATGGGCGCCTTGAAGAATTGAGCCCTCCAAGACATCTTGCAATTGCCTAAAAGTCCAAAATTTACATGAGTTAAGGCACCATTTTCCATCTCCAGAGCCTCCTTTGAGTGCCTTAACATGGAGTGAATGTTTTAGTCTATGAAAGATTGCACCTAAAGAATATAACGACCCCTTGAGTCACTAGGATGAACTAAGTTAACAAAAGGAACTTCATTGAGGGAGGCACACTTGTGCATCTAGACAACTCCAGTTTAGCGCCTGAGAAAAAGCATGTTTAGAGACACCCCTCGAATGAACCCTCTAGAACCAATAAGAATCTTCTCTAGGTCCATAATTAACTCACGCCCATATCCAAGTGAAAGTCTCCTTGGTCTTCCTGCTAAAACCTCTAAAGGGTAACCATCTCAACAAGTGTCTCTAATCCCAAGAGAACTCTAGCCTCACCCAAGTCTCAAAGTATGTATGAGAACCTATAACCAATCAATCCATGTTAAGCTCCAAATGCAACACCACATTATCATGAAGCTCCCAAGCACATGACCAATGTACTCAATACCAAGAGAACCAACAAGACCACTGTCAAAACTCCAACTACAAAATTAGGTATCCAAACATGACATCATGATCTAACATCTCCTCCTAGAAGATCACATGCACCAATACAAACATCCTAGTCTCAAGAGAACTTCTATCATGCTAATACTCTAATCTAGAATCAAGAGTCCACCAAGACACACTACCAAACACATCTAAACCAAGGATCAACATCTACAACCACATGAAGATAACCATTATACCCAACCACTATATAAGATCATCCATCACTAGGTGACGAATACACATCACTATCAAAGCAACATCCATCCTCTCATCCCAATGCAACATACCAATGCGCAAATGAGCATAGACAAGGAAAAATAACAAAATCATCCCGTGGATATAGGCAATATGCATTCAAGTCATCCCACTACAATCAATGAGGTGTGCATCCCAAAAAAATGCATAACTTGTAGATCCCAACCATTGAAAACATGCAAAATCATCATCACATTAGTAATCATCATCACATTAGTAAACATCATCACATTAGTAAACTAGTAAACATCATTTGCATCCATACTTAAACCAATTTTATTGTTGTGTTTGATGTGTCCTCTTTCAAACAACCATTTAACAAAATTTGAGTCCAAACAATAAACATTTACAACAATAAACATCTCAAAGTCTAAAATCCAAACATTCTATCATCCTTAATCATTTCCATCATGGACCCTTGGTTTGAAAAAAACATTATGCAAGATAAAAACCCTATGCCTATTACCTTGTCTGAGGCTCATGCAAAACCCAAAATGATTAGCCTAGTACCATGTGTCATGTCCCTGTTTCTGGCTTGATCATCAAGTGTATAATGGATTAGCCTATTCCTCATTCCCGAAGGCTAATTCCAAATGATGAGGGAATGAATTGGTTTCGGACTAACTCTATCTGTTTGTTTTGCAGGAACAAGGTCAGGACCCTAAAATTTGACTAAGTATGGAAGCTTGGGAGCCTAGGTGCTCATTTCACTCTAGTTTTCCTTACTAAGTGCCTAGCACAAGGATCATCCAAATTAAGTGCCTAAGAACCTCAAGGTGCCTATACATGTTTCTAGGGATCCTCCAATTGAGCGCCTAGCATAGATGGATGAAGATTGAAAGTTTTCAAGTTAAAGATGTCCTTTGGGTGAACTCACAGCACTAGGCGCATGTGTTGGTTGGAACTCCTTGGATCTAGCGCCTAGGATTGAAAGCCTTTCATGAGGAGAGAAGTCTCAAGGCCTGGTCTGGCACCCTCACTTGCCTAACCCACCCTCAGAATGCGCCTAACCTTCATAAGGCGTTAACACTCTATTTTGAGTGCCTAGCAGGGGGTAATGGATAGATTGAAGGCTTGGGAGCTAAGGAAAGTCACTTAGATGAATAATCAAGATTGAAATGAGAAACTCCTAGCCAAGGCGCAAAATTCCTCAATTCTGGCATCTAGAAATCAAATCTAAGTAAAGCGCTCTTTTCATTTGCCAAAGGCTCTATTAGCGCCCTTGGTTGATGATCTCTCTAGACACTTGAAATGGCGCCCAGTGGATCTTTCAACTTGTATCAGAAAGAAGGGAAGCATTCTCAGTGTTGTTCAGATAATCTAAGTTGTAAAGTTAACAAGGAATAGAGCCAGAGGACAAGGCACACTTATTGGTCTCCATCACCTCAGAAATGTGCCTAATGCAGTTGGTGTCAACTTCCCTCTTTCTAGCCTCCAAATGGCGCCTAGAGTCAAAAAAGCGTTTCACTGAATAATGTTAATGTTTTGAGCATCAAACTCTACTTGGGGCATACCTATGCTCTTGCAACCTCAAATTGGCACCTAGGGTTCAGTCATCCTCGTAAGGCGTGGTTCTGCTCCTCCATAACCCTGTTTTGGCGCCTAAACTTGGAAGTACCTTGAAGACTTGGATTATGATGGAATTCACCTCCAGAATGTTAGGCGCTTGATAGAAGATAAAGGCGCTAGGGTAAAAGAGCTTCAAAAGTTTGATGTCAAGTGTGAATTGAGATAATAGGTGCTGATACCAGTTGACATTACTCCAAACATGCGCCTAAAAGAGATGCAAGTCCCCAAGACCAATTTTGGAACTAGGCGCTCCATCAGAGGGTAAGATGATAATCCTTGGAAGTCAAGTGTTTCAAAGATTCTTTGAGAAATTGACAAGTTGTAACCTAGGCGCCAAAACCCCTGAGAATCCTCCTATTTGGCGCCTAGTTAGAAGAACACTAATATTGCGCTTAGGTGAATTTGAGTGTCAATATAGAGTCATCAAACCCCACCAGATGTTCATCCATGTCTCTACAGCTCAAGGAAGCGCCCAGCTTAGGATGGCGCTTAGTCTGGTCTCTACTACCTTCAGTGGGCGCCTAACCCTAAGAGTCTTGCAACTATGACGTTCATCCATGCAACAAACAAGGTGATGCTCCCTTGTGATATTGTGAGGTGTTGACATTCAGTTGACATCATTGAGTTTGATTGAGTTGATCAAGTGTAGACGCCATTGTAAACATCAAGGCTTCAAGGCCTTTCTTTTGTATCTCCATTGAATAAGTTGTAACTTCATGCTATAGAAAGCATTATCCATGTAATAAGACATTGCAAGTTGATTGAGTCAAATAACTAGACAAGTACCCAACTCTAAGGTTGATTCATTCAAGTAGTTATCTTTGATGTATATCTTTGTGTTGTTGAAGTAGTTGATGAATTAATAGCAAGTAAAATTGTTTAAGTAAGGAAAAATTTTCGTAGAACTAGTTGGGTATCTTACACCATGCCTATCCATCAAATATCACAATGCAATCAAAATCCTAACAACATGCCCATGATCCAAGATCAAGTGCAATCATGCAAAGATATTATCAATCACAAGCCTATTAAGAATGAACTAGAGTCTTCTAGTACCATACTTTTCCATCAAACACCATCATGTAATCCATGGCCTATCAAGCCTATCAAAGAAAATGCAAACATCCTATGTAATACAATCGGACTTTAAATATTTGAAGTAGCCATCTACAAATATCCATTCAAAAGTGGATTTATAATGCAAGTATGGACGCCATCAATAAAAAAGATTTGTATTAACCAAATATCCATATAGGCATACATCAATATCTGTCAATATAAGTATAACATATATACAAAATAGCCATATAGGCTTACAAGAATGCCATATAGGCATACAATGTCAACTATGTACAATACAAAATATATGTTCACAAATGCCATATAGGCATACAACAAAGGAACACAATGAAAAGTCATTCCCCTCTGGCTGGTGAAGAGAATAAATCATGAGCAGCCTTTGATCTTCTAGGGGATGGAGACATGCATGTGGGTGGTCTACTACGAACCCGAGGGCTACTCCTATTTAGTTCTTCCTGCACCTTTACCTGTTACAAAAAAAGTATAGACATTAATATATAGAAATTACATGTTATAAAAAAATGAAACATTAACAAAATAATCACTTACCGCTAACATATAATCTGTCTCCTCGCTTGCCTCAGTAGCAGGAATAGGCCCTGGTGATGTCATGTCCTATAGAAACCATCCAGATAGAAATTAAACTTCAAATCAATAATCTTTTGATTTTTCAAAAATAGACAACTATAACAATGAATATAAATTAAAATTTACTAATCTGCCTCATACCCCTGTCAATGCCATGGAGCTATGAATCGTAGAGGCCACACCCTGCTCCATTGCCCTATGAACATGGGGAGGTGTCTCCGCAGCCTGCATCATCTGGAAATAAAACAACATTATTCAATTACGAAAACTATAATGGTGATGCAAATCATGGCTCCTAACATACACACATTCATCTAAACATGGAAGTACACACAATAAAACACACAAATCACATACAAAAATTTAGTAAGTACAATTCATTCATTAAACTATTTATTTTATTACCTCCGTAAAGCTTTGAAGTCCACCACCGCTGGCAGGTTTTGCCATGAAATCTACAGTATTAACCTATTCAACATCCAAAATCAGAAATTAGAATACCATTCATATAACGATGCTATTCACATGTAATATTTATAATTGTTTACTAGTTACATACCTTGACAGTAGATGATCTAGTGAAAAATGTAGGTGGAGAACCACTGAAAACTGCATCGACGCTATGACCCTGAAATTTCATTAAAATCATCAATTTAAATTAGTTAATCTTGTATTTCAAAAATAAAATTTAATAAATTAAATTCAATAAACTTGCTAATATTTACCTGAGTATCAAGGCCGAAAGTCTCACTCAGGAGGGTATCTGTCATCACCATCTGCTCAGTTGCAGATGTAGCCTGTGCACCTGCGTCCTGACTGTCCATGGGGTGATAACCACAGGCTGACCCGCAAGCCTGGCAAGTATGCGTGGGACCCTACTCCTTGCACTATCTCCCAACCCACTCTGTGTTGCAGGATCGGCATGCTCTATGATGCTCTGGGTCAAGGCACTAATCGACCTCAGTGTATCGACCTCAACACTCTCCTTCACAATGGAAGGGATAGAAACATGCTCTTGGGCTGGTCTGCTGATTACTTGTCTCACTACCCGCTGTGGGTCAAGACGTGCCCCTAGTCTATCCTGTACTGAGCCCCCACCTCTACCTTGGAAGTCCCGCATATCAAAATAGTTTGGCACTTTATTGAGGACAAACTCGCAGTAGAGTTTCCTCAAAAAGTATTGCGGGACCTCATTATTATTGCATGGAGGATGGTCAAAAACCATCCACCACCTCTGCCCGAAATTGTCCCTTATCGCTTGGTTGTTGCACCAATGGATAGGGAACCTCTTGCATGTAATGGGTGGAGGTTGATTTGTTTGTGGGTTTGTGAAAATTGAACACAAGTCTAATTTTGTAATTTGTAATTTTTTGACATCTTGGTATGACAATTTATCTGCATAGTAATCTCTAAACTCTCTCTTTTTATCGGTCCAACTAGTTATTTGCTTGCTAATTGAATTTACATTTGATAACATAGACTCAAGAGATTCGGCAAGCGTGGACCTATGCAAGGTTGAATTGGAAGGATCTTTCAACCTTGCAATTATATCTTCAATTTATTTTTTGTTGTTTTCAATTTGCCCCATTATATTATCTTGTGTTCCAGGGGCATGTCGAGGAATGAATGGAGGAGGTTGTTGTTCTGCAGGTATTTCCTCCTTAGGATTTTGTGGATTTTGAGGAGGAGGAGGAGGAGGTGCATTAACATTTCCTGTCAATTAACGAAATATACATCAAAAATCAACAAAAACCTACCTATTTAGAAAGAAATTCAAACAAAAAAAACAAAGATAACTCACCCCTTTGGCGTGCTCGACGTCGCGGCGGCATTTTGGCAATGAATTGATAAGCTTTTTGTGTTGATTGGTGTTTTGCAGAATGCGAGCGCGTTTTTGAGGGTTTGGAAGCCGCAGGCAGAGGAGAAAATGAGAGTGAAATGAAATTCACTTGCTTTTTTTTTCATTTATACTTGGTCATAACGCGCTCGCGTTATGGCTCGGTAATGACGAGCCTGAGGCTTGTCATTACCAAACCATAACGCGAGCGCGTTATGACTTAAATTTTTTTGAATTTATTTTGGCCACTTTTTGGCCCCCCATCTTCTTGCACTTACCCTGAGTTCTATATAAACACTCTCTCATTCCATACTTCACATCTAGAATCACATCCATTATCATAGCGTCTACATTATAATCCTCAACATATTGAGCATTTGAGCATCCATTGAGCATATTATCGTTATCATCCATCAACCATGGCAGCTTTGATCTTCATCATTGTTCATTGCTGAGAAGCAATCCAAATATCCAAACAAGGAATCATACAATCTAGGTGATCTTGTTCTTGAATTGTATGCGTTTGATTTCACTTGAATTAGATTATTTGATGGTGGTAGGATTAAGTTTTGATTTACATGTTTGATCTTATTGACCTGATTTTTACCTATCCACAATATGCAAAATGTGGAAGCATACACAATGCATGCAAGTCCTTTAACAAGTTGTCTCAAACAAATGTAATCTCATAGAACACTAATTCTACAACCTATGCCAACATCCTTCCCCCCTGTGCCGAAATGAGAGCTTTAGAACAAGGGATGAACTTCCATAAAAGTTTGATGCTTTTGAAGTGGATTTCTCATGAAATGGAAAAAATTCATGACTGGTTTAAAACACTTTATTTAATACCCATTTTTGTAAAGGTTAGCCATCCATGGACATATGTGGTGAGATATTTATATACAAACTTGATATACTCCATAGCCAATTTTGAACATGAACATTTACTCAAGCAATGCAAATCAAACAATAAAACACCCTCCTCTGTATTTCTTTTGTATCCAATTAAATTAGTTCTTCATGATTCATATTTTGAGTGATTACATTATAGTAGATTAATCCGTTCATATGGCATTGAGCACTCTACTTAAACATCATCCACTTCAATGGTCAAACAGTGAATAGCAATTTTACACCTCATCCATAGCAAAAAGTGGTATATTTTTGTCCTATTTTTATTGGTCAAAATTGACCTTTTTGATTGCTGAAGTGGATGATGTTTAAGAATAAGTGGCATTGGGTGCCCATTTCAAAAAATAGCATTGCTTGCTCTTTCCAATAAAATGTTATTGAAAATTTATATAGAAATGTAAGTATTGATAGATTAACAAAATTTACTATACATCAAGAAACATTAAATATATTTGAAGAGTAATATATTGAAAAACTCTTAAAAATGTGTATTTGCACCTTTAAGTGTTTTTACTAATTCATATATATTAATATTAATTTGATAAAAACATCCATAAACGGATGAAAGTCTCCACAACTCTCTTCTCTTCCCCTGTCACAAGCAATCCTTTCTCCAGTTCTCCTTTCCCTATGTCCACCAATAATTGTGTGCAACGTGGACGGTTATTGTGGAACGTGGAATGTTGTGTGATGAGAGCTGTCCATACCCATTTACCCTCCTCCAATTCCATCGCAGCGTTCAAGTTACATGGTGTTCCCAAGCGCAATGAAGTTTTTGGAGATTCACAATTCACAACAAAACATAGAAGAATGCAGCAGGCAGTGGAGGGCCATTTGAGGGATGGGCGAGAGTTGATTTTCTGGTTAGTGAAGGAGTCGACGACAGAGAGATTGGGAAAGGCAAAGGAGTTGAGAAGTGAGGCCGCATCAGGGACCGCCCGCGTGCATACAAATGTTTCGTGGGGCCATTTCCACAAATTCTTTGCAAATCAACACATTCAGTCAATGCACAATCAATTGAAAATAATAATTAGAATTCTATAGTGCCTAATATGCTATAAACTATAATTACCTGCATGCTTTGAATGCAACCTTCAACACCTGATCTGCTCATTGCTCTGAGATTCACTTGCCTCAATCTTTCCATGCGCTCCAAACTTTCTATACCTGCCTCCTCCCAACTGGTATGCGCTGTCAGCGTCTCCAATGCTCTACAATGTTCCAAACCTTGTATTTTCTTAACTCCATCACAGCCTCTCAGTTCAAATTCTCGAAGAAAAGCTGATTGTGCAAAACTGGGAAGCGCATCCAACTCAGGGCACCCAATTATACTCAGCGTTTGAATGTTTACCAGGCCATCAATACCCCTTATGTTCCTCACCATTGGACATCCTACCAATACCACCGTATTCACTGTAGTTGGTAGGACGTCTATCTCTGTTAGATGCTTATTGCGGTAAAGATAGAGAGATTCAAGGCCTGGACAACAGTCTTCGGAGATAGAAATCTTGCACACTCCAGTTTCCTCTAAATATATCCACTTAAGGTTGTGCCACGAAGAAGTAAACGGCCCCGCCCCAAGATCCAATTCGCTGAATGAGCAGTTGCATATTGTCAGGGTTTGAAGGTTAATTAGTTGCCTAAGTGATTTTGGTAGGGATTTCACACTTGAACTATTTATGTATAAATTCTCTAAGAGATTAAGACGCCCCAGAGAGTCAGGTAAACATTCCAGGTTGTGACAATTATAAATTCTAAGATCAATCAAGGAAGACAAATCTCCAATAGATGTTGGCAGGCTTGTCAGCAACTCACTTCCGATAGACATATTTTGCAATTTGCTCAGTTGGCCGATGTTCACTGGTATCACTCTTAACCTCAATGTACCTTCTAAATGGAGCTGTGTCAAGGAGGCCTGATTTGTGATGTGACGAGGCAACTCTTCCAATTGCCTGCAACCAGAGAGATTCAAATACTCTAGCTTTGTCATGTTTTCCAGAACGTCCGACTCCAACGTGAGGTTAGAACATCCATTTAAGTTGAGGTGTTGCAGGAGTGTGAGCTCCTTGAAAGAGACTGGCAACCTCCTCAATTCCACGCAATAAGACAAATGAAGGTGCCTCAGATTTCTCAAATCACCAAAACTGCTGGGTAGTGATGATAGCTTTCGACACCGTTGTAACACCAGGTGCTCCAGCGATTGAAGAAAACAAAATTCTTCCGGCAGACTCCTCACCTTGATTCCATTACTCACGACTATCTTTTTCAAATGCCTGAGACATCCTATTGACTTTGGAAATTTTTGGAATTCTGAGCACCCAGAAATAACCAACTCTCTTAACTGCACAGGAGCCTGCAACAAATTCTCAATGAGAACGACTGAAAACGAACAATAATAAAAATATTGAAGTAAAGCTTTAAAATAGCTTATTGAAGAAAGATACTTACATTGTTGTCAGTCTCCCATAGTTCTTCTAAGTGATGTTCCCCACTCCGCTCTTCGTGGAGTTCTAAAACCCTCAATTTTTTCAATGAACTCAATGACCGAAGATTTCTCTGCTCAATGTCAAAACAGCGAAGCCATACCAGCTCTCTTGATAGATCACCAATCACTTGATTATAATAATTTCCACTAACCTGAAGAATCTTTAATCCAAGCGAAGAGGGCTCCAAGCTACAAAATCCTCTGCTTGTGTTAACCATGAGCTCTCCACCCTGGGAACATCCAGGAAACTGCTCAACCTCGCTTGTTGATTCGACTGTTGTTGATTCAGCTATTGTAGCTCTTATTGCTCGAATGGCAATTCCCTTTTAAATACAAACAAAAATGAAATCAAAAAATTATGGAAACATTTAATTTTATGGAAACAAGAATGAAACAAATACAAGTAGATAAAGAAAAGTATTAATCCTACCTGTATTTGATTATCAACATTAATAATCTGCTGGGGAGACCAAAGACGGTAGGGTGACTGATGATTTGCGATTTCTCTTCCCAAATCCCGTAAGTGATCATGCATTCTTATACAGTCATCATCATCAAGTTCAACAAGACACTTATTCAAGAGACTTTCCCAACTGCACAGACCACTCCATGTTGATCCATCCCAAGCTGCAATGGCTGAAGTTTTCTTCTTTCCAATGAAGAAACAAGCTGCATCCAAGAATGCTTCTTTCTCTTCATAATCTAGGGCATCATAACTTACTTTTAACCTATTTTTTATATCATCCGGCAGTATTCTACCAATCTTTTGTAATTGGCTCTCCCAATAATATTTGTTAGATTTGCCATATAGCTGTCCCCCAAATACTTTGAGAGACAATGGTAAGCCATCGCAAACCCTCATGAACTCTTCAACAAGCTTCCCAAATCCATCGAGTGGACATGGTTTTAAGAAAGCATGCCAACAAAAAAGCTGCTTGGCATGAGGTGGACTCAGTGCTTTCATTTTATAAATGGACGAGATGCCCCAACATTGAAGGACTTCAAGTTTTCTTGTAGTGACTACAATCAAACTACCCCATTCAAGACTCTCCTTCTCGGGCACTAGAGCATCCAATTGGTCTACATTATCCACATCATCCAGAAAAATGAGCACCCGAACAGATCTCAAACGAGAGGCAAGAATACCCTTCCCTTCTTCTATATTGTCAACTGATACACCATGAAGACCCAGGTCCTCTATGAGTTTTTTCTGTTTCTTATGTAATGCATTTTTAAAAGCAGCATCTCTAACATCTAATAGAAAACTAGACTTTTCCATTGTTATGTATTTCTTATTATATAACTGTTTAGCAAGAGTGGTCTTGCCGGAACCACCCATGCCCCAAATTCCTACTATTTGCACACCGCAATGGCTTTCTGCAGATTGAAGGGTTGTTCTTTCAAAATCTATGACAGCTTCATCTAGACCAATTGGATGTTTGGCAACCACAAATGGCACATTTTTTATTACTTTCAAAACATGATTAACAATATTCTTGACCAGTCTCCCATCATCCCTAAACATATCAGCAAAACGAAACAGGGCAAACATCGTTTAACATGACGTGTATACTGAAAATTAAGAAAAAGAAAAAAGCACCGAATGCAGAAGATGATTGATAAGAAAAGGAAAATGCTGAAGACAAATTATTTAGGACTCACTCCTTGTTATTGACGATCTCGCCGACATTGTAAGAAACATTGTTGAGCGCATTCTTCCACTCCTGAATCTTTTCTGAGCTGAATCTACCCTTCTTTTTGTGCCGGGAGAAGGCATCAGCATACACTCCTTTTGAGTATCGGACATCATCAGGCTGAACATGGTAGAAAACAGGAACAATTTGGGTACCAGTTTTAAGCATAAATGAAAGTTCCGCCAAACACCAAGGGGATTGCGCATAATTCTCGGAAAATATAGCTATATGGAGCGAAGCACTGTGCATCGCTTCTTCAATTTCTCTAGGCAAGAAATCCCCCAATTGAAGCTCTTGAGAATCAAGAAAAACCCTCAATCCCATGACAGTGAGGGTATCATAGAGTCTGGCTGCCAGAGTGTGTTTGACATCGGGCCCACGATGGTTGATAAATACATCGTAAGGTAGTTTTTTCCCTGACATTGAGGATGTAGCACAAGTAGATGGAGATGGTACGACCTCTTGAAAAGCATTTGTAACCTGAGTACTAGAGGTAATTGGCGTGGAATGGGAATCAGCTGAAAACAGAGAAAGAAACAAAGAACACCAATTGAAACAGGATGAAAACAGAGTGCTAACTGAAGTATACGAAGATGGAGAAATTTCTTCACTTGCATTAGTATTCTCATCATCTGGTTGACGCCCACTGTTAAAACTACAAGTAGAAGTGGATGCCATGGAATCGGATTTGAGGGTCGACAGGAAGAAACAATCAAAGATAAAACTGGAATGAAAGAAGGCTCGTTGTTGAGGAGGAGGTGCAGTGCTCGGTATATTCACAAGAGGAGAGAGTCGTGATAAAGATAAGTAGTGATGAAAACGCGTGGCAGAAAAATTATGATGATGGTGGACAACGCGTAAAATGAGTGGACGTGGTTTGTGGAGTCGACGTGGTTTGTGGAGAGGCCTGCGTAAGGAATCCAACTACAATTATGATGATGGACAATTGTCGTGTTGCTCAATTGCAATAATTAAAGACCCCACTTCACCTTCCTTACTCTTTTTAATAGTTAAAAGTTGCAATAATTAAAGATTCCACTTCACCTTATTTTAACATTTTAATAGTTAATAGTAAAAAGTGGCATTTTCGCTAATAAAAATAGGATAAATATTTAACATTTTGGTATAGATGAGGTGTAAAAATATTATTGATTGTTTGACTATTGAACCCCATGATATTATGTACACTGTTTCTCTCTATAAAAGATGACACATATATTACTTTTAAAGATGTTTTTTTTCCTTAGGTTAGGTATTGCTACATTATTATATGGGTTAAACACCTCATATGGATTAATTTAAGTTAATTAAATAAATATATATAAATGTAAAGGAAAAGTATAATTTCTTAAAGAGTTATTTAAGTTAATTTATTAATGTAATTAATAAATATACATTTAATTATAGTAGGGTAGATAAATTAGAGATTTTAAAAGTTAATTTAAGAAATTAAATATAGGATTTAGGTATTTAGTTTTGGGAATAATAACAAAGATAATAGATTGATGTAGTGTAGATTCCATTTATGTAGGTGTAGAAAAATAAATGTCATTGTTGTTCTTCTCGTATAGAACTTGATGTAAAACTATAGCTCACTAAAGGTCAATTACGCAATTTTGAGTCAACTCCACACCTATGGAACTAATCTTCAGATGTAGTCAGGGATGGGGGATCTATTGAAGGACAACCCACCCAAGCAACTCCTCAAGGTGAAAACCAAATCTAATAAGGATATTCAAATATTATGTATATATTTAAAATCAAAACTCCAAGTTCCAACGATGCATACATAACTAGTAGAGACCTGAATAATCCTCTTCAACAGGATAAGCTTTACCAAAAGACATAATTTGGAACATAACATTATTCATAATTATGAGACACTTTTGTAACATATCAGTATTCAGAATGACCACATTTTATATCAAGATCTCTTTTACAAAACTAGAATAAGTTGGCTAAACACATTCCACAATAGCTTGATTAATGAAGACCTACAAAAAAATGAACTAGACTCACCAAGAACTATTACACAAAAAGACTTACAAATTTTTTTGAGTCTCTCGACTAATACATTGCTCGCAACCAAATACCTCTCAAGTTGTGACTCACCAAGAATTTCAACTTATTCAGGCTACATGACTTGACTCCACAATAAACTTCTACACATGACACATAATTTATGATGTTTTTACCTCTACTCAACCTTCAAGTCCTCAACTCCTTACACACCAACAATCTCTTAAAGATGCTAAGATAACTATATTATTGGATTATTAAATTTCTTACTCAAACCCATTTGAAACTCTCCTTTATCTTTCTTCTCTAAGAACACTTGCCACTCCCAACTCACCTTCCTATATGTAAGGAATTTAGAGTAGCGGAAACAACTTCCTACGTCAATCTTGAGGAGAGATATTATGCAAACTTTTAAAAACTGCTCTAACAATTACAGAAATTCTAGAAACACATTCATAATAGAAAATAAACAATGAACACAAAACACCAGATATACATGAGGAAAACCCTTTCAGATGAAAAAGCCCACACTCCAAAAGCCAGCTCAATGTACATTACAAATCCAATAACAAGATTACATACACTTGCATAGCAAGTTTATTATAGGAGTATCACCAGTAAACAATTACGAAAGAATTCCGATAGCATAACAATACATGCAAACTCAACACTACAAACTTCTCCTCAAGCCTTCAATTTATAGACCTCTCACAATCAAGAAACTGGATTCTGTGGTTTACAAAACCATGTGCAAAACGTCTCATGAGGTGTAGTGCCCAAGAAGGCAAGATTTTGGTCTAAAATTAGGTTGTCATGTCCAAAGTATATTCCTCTATTTTTTATCCTTACATATGTCATGGAATCTATCATAATATGCCTAAAAATAGGCCTTTCATAACATACCATTATGTGGGCATTTTTTGACACCTAATAAACCAATTTTCAAAGCATCGACAATATGTAACAGCTGCGAGAAAATATTAAATACAAAATAAATAGCTACAGAAAATGTGCAAGGTTGAGACACCTAATTTCCCAACATTCTCCCACTTGTTGAATACCTTGCAAGAGCCAGGGGAAACATACCATCATGGATCAACTGCTAAGGGCTGAAAGGGTCATAGACTTAGAACACCACCTAAATTTCATTATGCTCATGGGCTTAGTTAATGCATCTACAACATTCACCACTGTCTCTACCTTTTCCAGCTTCACCCTGCCATCCTTGACCATATCTCTCACAAAGTGATACTGAACATCAATGTGTTTGGTTCTGGCATGAAAAGTTGGGTTCCTCGTGTTGGAGTACAAGACCACTGAGAGGGGGGTGAATCAGTGGTCTATAAACTTTAAAACTTTTTGCACCTTTTAATCTACTGGATAGACATTGAAAGAGACATTAAAGATTTATCAAACACATATGCATAAATATGATGACAATTAGTATGATGAAGACCTCAAAGACAAAACATTAGGGCACACACATAAAGATAAACAACATGAACCATAACACATATTTTTGATGAGTGGAAAACCCTCATAGAGATAAAAAACCACTCTTGAATCCTTCCACTTTATTATGCCTCACTGGCAAATCAAAACCTCACTGGTTACATTCAAGCCTCACTAGCTACAAACAGGTCTCACTGACCAAGCAAGCCTCACTAGCTACAAACATGTCTCACTAACCAAACAAGCCTCACTGGCTACAAACAGGTCTCACTGACCATGCAAGCCTCACTGGCTACAATATGCCTTACTAGCAAAATATACAATCTTAGAATAACACAATGATTACAGAGGGTTTCTCTGTTTCAATTCAAATCACTGAACTTGCATATCCCCTTTCAATCACACTCAACTCAATCTACATTTCCTTCTCAATATCTCTGCACATTCAGCTGCATATTGTCTTCATACTAGACATAATTCACTCTGTAAATTTGTTGCATAATGTCTTTATCATGTGCTTGATTCACCCCTACAAAAACATCTCATACATCTCTCAATTCTCAGACAAAATATTCACCTTTTCAATCACTTGATTCACCTACATTTTCTCTTCAAAAAACCTCTCAAAAAAATGTCTTCAATGCGCCATATATAAGTCCTCAATGAACCTGCAATGTCATTAAAAATAAAAGTCTTTTTGTTTTCCTCTTCTCTACATACATCTTCACCTATTTCAAGAATAAAAAACAATTCTATATTTGGTCCCCATAAAATTTGTCTTCAAAAAAATATTATACCCTCCATAAAACCTTCGATGAATATTTCTCTGTCATAATAAAATTCTATTTGTCCACCCGCATAAAAAATTTCATAATAATTGCAGAGCCTCCACTCTTAAACACCCACTCGGAAAATGCCTTCCAAATTGTTTATTTTCAATTTCAAAATCTGTTAGAGAATAATAATGAAAAAAACATAGTCGGATCCATTCTTATTCCTTGCATGAATACATAAAAACCCCTATTCTCCACTTTCACAAAGACAATTAAAATCCCACTTAAAAATCACCTCTCCATATTTAGGAAAAATAAAACAACTCCTTTTTCATATCATGAAGGCACGAGAGAGTTTTATTTGGGCATAAAGCATCTTGGCTTTATTGCATTAAAAACACAAAAAAACTGCAAAGAAAATGGCTAAATATAGCCTCAAAAATCAATAATACTACAGTTCACTCACTCTGACTGCCATAGACAAGTCAATTTACATGCAGCAAGTAGGGGTTCAAAAGTTTTATCGTGCGCCATAGATTTCCTCACTGCGCGCCCATGAAATTTCAAATGAGGGCCGTTGATTTCAATATGGCACCCACGTGCCCAATAGGAAGACCAGCCGAAGTGGTAAAGAAAGATGGAGGGGCTGGTGGGAGTATGTTTTAAGACCCCTTCAATGGGTCAACTTTTAGTGAAGTGACCTATGAACACATGTCAACTCAAAAATATAAATAAAGTGCAAATCATATGAGACGAGCAAGGTTAGGTTATTAGGACACAAGGATGATGAAGAATGACAAGCAACAACAGTAAGGCAACTCCTCCTGAAGCATGAACATGAAACCATTGCAACTCCTCATCAGCAAAGACACCATTCTGTCATTCCAATCAAACTAAGGACATGTAGAAACCAACTCAACAAGCAACTCCACCAACACCATATGAAGCATCCTGAATCATAAGTATTCTTGAAATGCATATAAGGCATCAACATACAAACTCCTAAAACATGTCATAAGCAAGCATCCACAACATAAAGGCATCCTGAAACAACCAAACAAAGACAAATCCTGATCCAACTCTCAACACCTGACACTGATCATCCTGGATACATCAACACATCAAACCTTTGTCTTGTCTTCATGACCTTTGGCATCAATGACAAATAATGCCAATGCTGACACCTCGCAAGGTAGATTGCACTCTGACTGTTGTAATAAATTGTAATTACAACTTGTTTCAATCCAAAATCAGAACACAAACACTTTAGCCAAATGGATTCTTTACAAGCATGAGTAGCTGCCATATACTCTGCCTCTGTAGTGGATAAAGCGACCACAGCCTGTCGCTTGCTCATCCAACTGATTGCACCACCATTAAGAGTAAACACATATGCACTGGTGGACCTTCTACTATCGACATCACCAGCCTAGTTTGAATCCACAAAACCATGAATACTCAGGGATGTTGATCTACTGTACCATGAAAACATATAGAATACTCTGGTATACCCCTGTTATATCAGAAAATATCCTCTTGGGGGATTTTCCCTCCTAAGGTTTAGCTCTTGGGTCCTTAGAATGCATTTAGAGCATCTTGCATGATAATTTTGACTCCCAATGAGAAAACCATGAAGTCTTATGGAAAATAGGACCTGGGGGTGCTATTTGGATGATTCTTGAACAAAAATAGCAAGGTGGATTTGGTCGCTAGTGCCCTAGTCCTGCCCTAAATTTAAATGTCCGTTTTATGATCGTTATTTAGGTCCTATGCCGACATCTCAAGTTGGAATTATAAAATTCTTAGCAGGAATGTTTTTAGTTGCATATATAAGCATGTTTAGGTTTCATTTGCAAACTAGAGATGGAAATTAGATGGGCATGTTGCAAGTATGTGCCTAACCGCTGTTGTCATCGATGTCAACATATCTGTGTTGTCATTGGTGTCAACTGTGCTCTTGATTTTGATGCTTTCTAGTGTTGGAGATAATGAGTAAGTGATCCTAATATTGAGTTTCCAAGTGCTTTTGAGAAAATTTGTTCCTCTAGTGGAAACAATGTGTTGTAGAGTATCTCTGTTTACTGAAGAACGGTCCAGTAGATTGCTCCACATTTCTTGTAGAATGAATATCTTTGTCTATGGATTGGAAGTTATTTAGAGGCATGTCTGAAGATGCTATATCTTAAGTTTGAGCCTCTGATATGAAGATTTGAGAGAGTTCTATTCACCAGAGTAAAAATTGCTTTTCTATGCATTCAGTGGTGACATGGAGAAAGTATTTTGCTCTGCATTCCTCCGCATTGAAGTATTTTGGTTTGCAGTTTTGGAATTAAGTTTTTAGTGTTGATAAGTACCTTTAACTCTAATGGTTCATGCTTTGGTAGTCCGCAAGCTATATTTTCTCTATGATAGTAGCTGACAGTGCTATTTATGCACGCTCCAGTTTGAAGAATCTTCTTGGCAGAATGGTTAGAGATTGTGCGGTTGTTTCTAGTGATTACTATGTGCTTGTGGATGTCTCTTGATTGTGTTCGTACCTTTGGACTGATCTGCAAATAGAAATTTGGATCATGGATGAAGTATGTTCTTTGAAGACCTAGTGTTAACACCAGTCTTGGCCAACTTGGTTGTTTTCACTTCTTGCGGGGATGCATTGAAGATTGTGGAAGCGTGTTGTGGCATGGAAGATTGCATTCAAGTCCCAACTAAGGCATAACATGATCTGCATACATCTTTTCCTTAGCCAATCTTGTTTAGGTCCAGACTTATTTCTATGTATGTTTGTAATGCTGACGTTAGAGATTGTTCCAATGGTTGATGAATGTAATGCTGACCTTGATGTACATTCCAAGGTTGATGAAGTGTATAAAAACATGTAATGTAGCCATGAAAAATATGTCCTTGTGCGAAAATGAAAAGATAAGGTAAGAAGTGTAAGAAGAGCAGAGTAGAGGAGTTATACTATGCTTCAATGGAACTGAATTCAGACATGGAGTAGATGCTACCAAATCAGTTCACCATCCTTTGGTAGTGAGCCGCCCCTTGGCAGTGGGTCATCCTTGGCAGTGAGTCATTCTTGGCAATGAGCCTCAACTTGTGTAGTGAGCCTCTATTTTTTGGTATTGCTATAACATATATATCTTTGTGGACTAATGCCCACCGTGGTTTTTCCCTTATAGGGTTTTCCACGTAAAAAATTAGGTGTCTCATGTGTTGATTGTGTTATTGTGTTGAGCTTTGTATTTCATGCTTTCATGGTTAAATCTAAATAACAGTAAATAAGTGTTTGATGTGTTGATGTTCATAAGTGTTCAAAGTTTTAGGGACAACTGATTAACCCCCCTCTTAGTTGTCTGGTGCATGTCAACAATTGGTATCAGAGCAAGGTTCCTCAGGAGTAAGCCTAACAGCTTGAGGAAGATCCAAGATGTCTTACAAGAAGGAAGCTCCATAGTTCGATGGAACAAATTATGCTCTCTGGAAGGTGCAAATGAAAAGTCATCTCCTTTGCCTTGGATATAGAGTATGGAAAGTGACAGATACAAAGTATACTGTGCCTCTGAATGGTTTGACAACTGAAGATGAAATCAAAGAATATGAGTTGAACATAAAAGCCAGAGATGCTTTGCTAAGTGCTTTGTCTAACATAGAATTGATAAAGGTCATTGATTTGGAAAATGCTCATGAAGTCTTGTAGAAGCTGAAAAATCTGTATGAAGTAGATACGTCTATAAAAAGCTCTAAATTGTAGGGTTTGAAAGAAAAATATGAGAGTTTGAAGATGAGTGAAGATGAGAACATAACAACCTACATGTAAAGAGTTGATGAAATTGTCGATGGAATAAAAGGAATGGGAGGAACTATTGATGAGAAGGAAGTTGTAATGAAAATTCTTAGGTCATTACCTAAGTCCTACAATCACAAGGTAGCTGCAATTGAAGAAGTAATGACCATGAAGTATGTCTCTAAGGACCAGTTACTTGGAAAACTTACAGCTTTTGAAATGAGAGAATTTGATGATGCTTTTCCAAAAGTTAAAACTCCTTTCAAAGCCAGCACTTCAGAGAGGACTTCCAGAGATGAGAAGTATAGAGTGGAATCTGATGATGAGCTTGATGAAATTGAAGCCAACTTTGTTGACAGACTGCAAAGAGGCTTCAGTAAGTATAAAGGCAAATTACCTTTCAAATGTTTTTCATGTGGTAAGGTTGGTCACTATGCTTCTAAATGTCCTGAAATAATTGAAAGGAATAGAAAAAGATTTGATAGTAAACCTAGAGTTCCAAAGAAATGCTACTATGTTAAAGACATTGATGATGAAGGTGTAACAGATGATGAATCTGATGATGCTAATACGAGTGCAAATGAGTGCTTGTTTATTGCTATTAAAGAAGAACTTGAGACTACTAATCCTACTAGTTGTGTAAAGGAGGAAAAACCAGTAGAGGAAAGTGCTTTGGCTGTTCAGGTAGAGAAAGATAAGGATGAATGGATTATTGATAGTGGATGTTCACATCACATGATTGGTGACAAAAGTAAGTTTATGAGCTTGGAAAAGTATGATGGAGGACTGGTTAGGTTTGGAGATAATGCAGCTAGTAAGATTTATGGGAAAGGATCTATTTTTTTATGGAAAGCACAACACTGATAATGTCTTATATGTGAAGGATTTAAAGCATAATATTTTGAGTGTTTGGTAGATGTGTCACAAAGGATATGCTCTGAGATTCAAAGATAATGGGTGTAAGATCATGGAAAGCTCCAAAACAATTATTGTTACCAGTAAGAAGACCAGAGGTAACATTTACCAATTAAGAGGAACTAATGATTACTATTTATTGGCTCAGGCAGATGAGAGTTGGTTGTGGCATAGAAGGATGTGTCATATAAACTTTGATAATTTGGTGAAGATAAGTTTAGGTCAGGCTATGAGAGATTTACCAAAGCTTGTGAAACCCACCAATACCATTTGTAAGGAATGTTAGTTGGGGAAGCAGATAAGAACTAGTTTCAAGAGCCAAGAGCAATTTTATGTTAGCTTGCTGGATCTAGTGCATACAGATCTCTGTGGTCCTACAAGGGTGAGAAGTCTGCAAGGTGACAGGTACTTCATGTTAATTATTGATGATTATTCTAGAATGACTCAAGGGTTACTTTTCTAAGAGACAAATCAAAAGCCCTAGAGAAGTTCAAATCTTTCAAGGCAATGGTTGAGAATGAAATAGAATTGAAAATCAAATACTTGAGGTCTGATAGAGGAGGTGAGTTCACATCAAATGAAATCAACATTTTCTATGAAGAGCAAGGGTTAAAGAGATAGTTGTCTACACCTAGGACTCCTCAGCAGAATGGAGTTGTGGAAAGAAAGAACAGGATAGTTTAAGAGGCTACTAGGACAATGATGAAGGAAGCAGACCTGCCAGAAGTTTTTTGGAAAGAAGCTATACATACTGTTTTCTACATTCAAAACAAAGTTCAAGTGAAAGGTAATGGTACTAAAACTCCTTATGAATTGTGGTATGGAAGAATTCCTATAGTAAAATATTTCAAAGTTTTTGGAAGAAAATGCTATATCAAAAGAGAAGAAGATCTAGGGAAGTTTGATGCAAGGTGTGATGAAGGAATCTTCCTTGGATACTCTACCAAGAGCATGGCCTACCAATGCTACAACAAAAGGCTAAAAAAGATTGTTGAGAGTGCAAATGTGAAGGTGGATGAAGACAAAGGAAGAACATTAGATCTGAATGGATATGAATCAGATGAACCTGTTGTCACAACAAATGAGAGGAAAGAGGAATAAGAAGACAATAAAGATGAAGAAGAGATGCTACGGAAACTACAGTTAAGACTCCTAGGTATGTAAGGATCAATCATTCAGAAGATCAAGTTATTGGAGACAAAAGCAAATGAGTACTGACAAGGAAAAAAGTTGCAAAAGAACAAGTGAATTACTATTTACTTTCTAAAGTTGAACCAAAAACTGTGAATGAAGCCTTCAATGATGAAAATTGGGTAAAGGCCATGAAGGAAGAACTAATGTAGATAGAAAAGAATGAAACTTGGGAATTAGTTCCTAGACCTGCTGACAAAAATGTTATTGGAACCAAATGGGTTTTCAAGAACAAGTTGAATGAAAATGGAGAAGTTGTAAGGAACAAAGCAAGGCTTGTGTGCAAAGGATATTCTCAAATTGAATGAATAGTTTTTGAAGAGATTTTTGCTCCAGTGGCTCGGATTGAAGCAATCCGAATATTTTTGGCATTTATAGCTCACAAAGATTTCAAAGTGTATCAGATGGATGTGAAGTCTGCATTTCTGAATGGTGAGTTGGAAGAGGAATTTTACATTGAGAAACTAGAAGGATTTCAATTATCAAACCAAGGTGATATGGTGTGCAGGTTGAAGAAAGCTTTGTATGGACTCAAGCAAGCTCCTAGAGCCTGGTATGCAAGGTTGGATAAGTACTTATTGCAATTAGGGTTCAATAAACCTTGTACCGCTGATAGTAATCTCTATTTCAAGATTAATTATGATCAAATTTTGATTGTTGAAGTCTTTGTTGATGACATTATCTTTAGAGGCAATGAAGGTATGTGTATGAAATTTGCTAGTGAAATGCAAAAAGAGTTTGAGATGTCTATGTTTGGTGAGATGAATTTCTTTTTAGGTCTACAAGTTACTCAATCAGATAAAAGAATTTTCATATCCCAATCTAAGTATGTGAAAGAGTTGTTGAAGAAGTTTGGAATGGAGGACTCTAAACTAGTATGTACTCCCATGGTGACTGGTTGCAAGTTGAGTAAAAATGATGAATCACCTAAGACTGATCAGAAAAGGTATAGATCCATGATTGGAGGATTACTTTATCTAACTCAATCTAGACCTGATATAATGCATGCAGTTTGTTTTGTAGCAAGATTTCAAGAGGATCCTAGAGAGTCTCATATGATGGCAGTTAAGAGAATCTTGAGGTATTTGAAAGGCACATCAGATCATGGCTTATGGTATCCAAAAGATAATGATTTCACTCTCAGTGCATATATAGATGCAGATTGGGCCAGAGATGTTGATGATAGGAAAAACTACAAGTGGAGGTGCTTTCTTCTTAGGTAATAGATTGGTTTCATGGTTGAGAAAAAACAAGATTCAATTTCCTTATCCACTGTAGAAGCAGAGTATATTGTAGCAACATGTTGTTACACTCAAGTGTTATGGATGAAGTAGACTTTGAAGGACATAAGAGTTGTATATGAAGATCCAATTGCAATCTTTTGTGATAATACAAGTGCCATAAATATTTCCAAAAATCTAGTGATGCACTCAAGAACAAAGCATATATCTATAAGGTATCACTTTTTGAGAGAAAAGGTGTCAGAGAATGAAGTCAAGGTGGAATAAGTGTCTACAAAGGACCATATTGCAGACATTTTCACTAAGCCTCTACCTAAGGATACCTTTGAGTATCTCAGGGAAAAGCTAGGGGTTATTACCCCTCCTTCTCTGAACTAAGATGCATGAAAATGCATCAATCTAGTGAAGCTTAGAGCCTCATTCATTGATCTGGATTGATGTTTTGAGAGCTACCTCTTAGGGGGAGTAGCTAGATGGTTCCTGATAATAAGCAGTAAGTATTGATAACAAAATTTTGAGTCTGATCAGAGTAGCAGAATGCAAGTATGTGCCCTTTGCCATTGATGTCAAAGGGGGAGAGAAATCATGTGAAAAACTCAGGGGGAGAAAGAGTGCGGATTTGTAAAGAGAAAGGGGGACAATCTTGTCTTGATGGTATTTATAGTTTTTCACATCATATGTTGCCATCAATGACAAAGGGGGAGATTGTAGCAAGTATGTGCCTAACTGATGTTGTCATTGATGTCAACATATCTGTGTTGTCATTGGTGTCAACTATACTTTTGATTTTGATGCTTGCTAGTATTGGAGATAATGAGTATGTGATCCTGATATTGAGTTTCCAAGTGCTTTTGAGAAAATTTGTTCCTTTGGTGGAAACAGTGTATTGTAGAGTATCTCTATTTACTGAAGAACAGTCTAGTAGATTGCTCCGCATTTCCTGTAGAATGAATATCTTTGTATACGGATTGGAATTTATTTAGAGGCATGTCTGAAGATGCTATATCTCAAGTTTGAGCCTTCGGTATGAAGATTTGAGAGAGTTCTGTTTACCAGAGTAAAAACTACTTTTCTGTGCATTCAGTGGTGACAGGGAGAAAGTATTTTGCTCTGTATTCCTCCACATTGAAGTATTTTAGTTTGTGGTTCTGGAATTAAGTTTTTAGTGTTGATAAGTACCTTTAACTCTAATGGTTCATGATTTGGTGGTCCGCAGGCTATCTTTTCTCTATGATAGTAGCTGACAATGTTGTTTATGTGCTTCGGTTTGAAGAATCTTCTTAGTAGAATGGTTAGAGATTGTGTGGTTGTTTCTGGTGATTACTATGTGCTTGTGGATGTCTCTTGATTGTGTTCCTACCTTTGGACTAGTCCACAAAGAGAAATTTGGATCATGGATGAAGCTTGTTCTTTCAAGACTGGGTTAACACCAGTCTTGGCCGACTTGGTTGTTTCCACTTCTTGCAGAGATGCATTGAAGATTGTGGAAGAATGTCATGGCGTGGAAGATTGCATTTGGGTCCTGGCTAAGGCATAACATGATCCACATACATCTTTTCCTTAGCCAATCTTGTTTACATCTAGACCTATTTCTATGTATGTTTGTAATTCTGACCTTGGAGATTGTTCCAATGGTTGATGAATGTAATGCCGACCTTGATGTACATTCCAAGGTTGATGAAGTGTATAAAAACATGTAATGTAGCCATGAAAAATATGTCCTTGTGCAAAAATCAAAAGATAAGGTAAGAAACTTGTAAGAAGAGCAGAGCAGAGGAGTTATATTGTGCTTCAATGGAATTGAACTCAGGCATGGAGTAGATGCTACCAAATAAGTTCACCATCCTTTGGCAGTGAGCCACCCCTTGAGAGTGAGTCATCCTTGGTAGTGAGTCATTCTTGGCAGTGAGCCTCAACTTGTGCAGTGATCATTTTTGGCAATAAGCCTCTATTTTTTGGTATTGCTATAACATATATATCTTTGTGGGCTAACACCCACCGTGGTTTTTCCCTTATAGGGTTTTCCACGTAAAAAATTTGGTGTCTCATGCGTTGATTGTGTTATTGTGTTGAGCTTCTTATTTCATGCTTTCATGGTTAAATCTAAATAACAGTAAATAAGTGTTTGATGTGTTGATGTTCATAAGTGTTCAAAGTTTTAGGGACAACTGATTCACCCCCCTCTCAGTCATCTGATGCATTTCAACAGGGCATTGTAAACTTATGAATTTATGTGAAAGTGATTCAAGGCATTCAGTGTGTTGCAGAGCAGTATTTTGTTGTTTTTTGCTGCCCCAAAAATCGTCAGAAGGAGGCAGTGTAAAGTTGCAAAGGGTTGTAACTTTCATCCTGCTCCTGATACAACCAAACTGACTATTCCAAAATGTCCGGATGGGTACATTTACGCTAGGCATGGTCCTTTTTTTTAACCAAACATGTCGAAACAATCCGAGCTACATTGTACCGATGATATCCCTAAAGAGTCAAAAGTGCAAAAAGGCAGCAATCTTTGATGAGATGTTACTCAAAAACCATGTCACTTAAAAATATTCTATCTAAGGCAACGTGATCATGTAGAGTGCCTCTACAATAACCTCTGTCAGTTTTTTATATCTCTGAGACATTTGCTCGTGGTCAAAGGTTTTCTGCTGCCCCAAAAATCATTAGAAGGAGGCAGTGTAAAGTTGCAAAGGGGTGTAACTTTCATCCCGCTCCTGATGCAATCAAACTGACTATTCCAATGCATCTGTATGGGTACATTTATGCTAGGCATGGTCCTATTTTTCACCCAAACATGTCGAAACAGTCCGAGCTACATTGTACCGATGATATCCCTGAAGAGTCCAAAGTGCAAAAAGGTAGCAATCTTTGACGAGATGTTACTTGAAAACCATGTCACTTAGAAACATTTTGTTTGAGGTAACGCAATCACATAGAGTGCCTCTACAATAACCTCTCTCAATTTTTTATATCTCTGAGACATTTGCCCGTGGTCAAAGGTTTTCTGCTGCCCCAAAAATCGTCATAAGGAGGTAGTGTAAAGTTGCAAAGGGGTGTAAATTTCGTCCTATGCCTGAGACCAAACTGACTATTCCAACGCGTCCAAATGGGTACATTTATGCTAGGCATGGTCCTGTTTTTCACCCAAACATGTCGAAACAGTCCAAGCTACATTGTACCGACGATATCCCTGAAGAGTCCAAAGTGCAAAAAGGCAAAAATCTTTGATGACATGTTACTCAAAAACTATGTCACTTAGAAACATTCCATTTGAGGCAACGCGATCATGTAGAGTGCCTCTACAATAACCTCTATCAAATTTTTATATCTCTGAGGTGTTTGCCCGTGGTGAAAGGTTTTCTGTTGCCCCAAAAATCGTCAGAAGGAGGCAGTGTAAAGTTGCAAAGCATTGCTAAGAAATCCTCAATACTCAAACACTCCAATGAACTGAAGCAACTTCTTCTTAGGCAAAAATGTAAGGGTACACAAGGGGAAAATGGCGCCTAGATGACTTAGTGCATTTTTTTGACTTCATTCACATGTTTAAATGTTTGAGAAACTCTCCTTTACTAAGCGCTTGTCCTCATGTCAATGTTAAGCTTTATACCTCCTAGGCACTCAATTAGGTGATGTCATTAGATACAACTTACCCTTAGGTGCCAATGTAGCTTTGTCAATCCATCACACTTCTAGGCACTCAAATTTGAGGTCTTGGACTTGTATCTTATTCCTAGGCGCAATGGGATGATCTTCCTAGATCTAGACACTCATGATGGTGGGAAATTACATGAAGGGGTGCCTAAGTCCAATTTGACTTTGTATTTGATATTTTATGACTCCAATTGACTAGGAATGGCTCAATTTCTAAAGTACTGACTCAATAATGTAAGTTTAAGGTCTTTTCCTCCTAGGCGCCAATTAATGAGTTCCCTTATATGTGAAGTAGATGACTTCTCAAGGAGGCTTGAATGTATTAGAGGGACTTGAAATTGAATGGATGTCTTTGGAATGCTTGATGATGATGAGAAGTTCCTTTGGACATGTCTTAGAATGAATTCTATCTTTCAAGCGCTCACTCCAAAAGGTCATCTCATGCAATTTCACCCAAGGCGCTCATTGAGGTGTCCTCAGAGGCTAAAGTGCACCTAATTCAATTGCCTTTATCTTTATCATTTTTGTGCTTTCAACAATTAAAAATGACCTAGAGTGATCCTTTCTCTCAAGGCACTCACCTATTGATATGAAATTTAAAATTGTGTTCTGATTCCTGACATCTGCCACAGGGCATTATAGACAACTTCAAGGATCCATTGCAGACATTGGGGAATCACAAACCTTGCTGTGGTAGAGAGTTTCAAAGTAGCTTTAGTTTCAAAGTAGCTTTTGGCACCCTTTTCTATTAGGCATTGTTGTTGTTACTCTTCTTTCTTGCTATGGAGGAAGTCTGAAACAGTTCTTATTAGGTGTTACAACATTGACACATGAGGCTGTTCAAATATTTCTCTTTGAAGAAAGTTTAGAGAAGGTACTAGTCCATATTGTTGTTGAGGAGTCAATTGATTGTGAAGATGGTGGAAAGAGGATCATACGAGAAATGTCTCCTTATGAGGCTAATTCTACCATAGTAGACTTGACTAAAATATGGATCAAAGAGAGACTAGACAGACTCTAGGAATGTGTGGATAGGAGTATACAACAAGAGATCCCTAGTTTAAGTTTGAATCTTAAGCTTGTGCATACAGTAAAGAATCTCAAATTGCCAAGTTTGAGATGCAATTGTCATGAAAGTTTGGTTTGGCATATGGCAGTGTGATTGTTGATCGAGAGGATACCTCTTCTACAATGTCTAACCTAGAACCAAAATGGGACATTGAGAATAACCTTTGATGTGAAAGGATCTACACGAGATTTTGACAGGGTCAAATCATGAGGTACAAAAGATAGAGGAAGAAAAGTGGGTTGTTAGACAAGGTTCTTTTCTTGGTGTACTGATATGCAACCATCAGTGCAAGACAGTGTAGAATCTAAAATCACAGGTGCTTGCACCTAGGGCTAAGCATGATGATAATACTTTAGACTTATTGTTGATTTGAGGCATGGGAAATGTTGCAAACTAGAAGCAGTGTTAGAGCATTTGGATCCACCAATGCTAATGAGCATAGCATTCGACCTCATTGCATATTGTGTTGATGGATATGGCAATCTCTGGTGATGAACAAGAATCATCCCCACTTTTGGATTGTTTAATAGAAGTGATTAATGATGGTAACTTTGATAGATTAGATGTATCAAACTATCAAAGCTTGCTCTCGTTGTTAGTGTTGTTGCTACAGAAGCATGAGGATGGGAGTCAGCAAGGAGTTGTGCACCTAAGGTTCAAGATAGGTTCTTTCCACTCATCTTAACTTTCAATCATTGTAGTTAATCTCAAAAGACATCATCCAAAATGAGAAACCTCCAAGACTTGTCATTGTAAATTGATTTCCTCCAAGGCACCAATACAAGGTTCTTTTGAAGGCAAAGGGCGCCTAGGCTTATGGGGCTCAATTTGATGTATTTATTGAAAGCTCAAGGTGAATTGATGCTTATTGAAAATGCCACTTAGTCCTTCATTTGCATTATAGGCGCCATTTCCTATTGACTTATATACTCCTCCTCATGCTAGGGTGCCATAATGAAATGGTTTAGACAATAGGTGCGCTTCACTTACTAGAGGCTTGTTCTCCTTCCACCTTAGGCGCACTTTTATGGTGGAACAGGTGTCAATGGGTGCCTTGTCTTAAATGAATGCTCTCTCCAAGTTGGGCACCCTTTTGAGGCTTTATGAGTTGCAAATTGCACCTTAACCCTTCATGCTTGTTGCTCAATCTTTGAATGTTTAAGAAAGTCTCCTTTAGGCGCTCATCTTAATGACTTTTTCTCAAGGCGCAATCATCCTAATGACTTGGATATTCATCCTAGTGTTTTAGGATATCAGGCTACCAGACTTAGTCATTTTTAGGATCTCAAACATAAAGAATAACATGATGATTCATTTTTTTGTATTGCATATAGTTGACATTGTATGCTACTCATAAAGAATATTAATATTTTCTGTTCAACATTATGATTCATTTTTTTTTTAAATACAACTTTTATCTTTTAGTTCCAAAATGAGGTTTAGGTGATACTTGAATAACAATAGCTAGCTTATTGGATCAACAAACATCCTATGTAAGATAATTGGACTTTAAATATTTGAAGTTGTCCTCTACAAATATCCATTCAAATGTGGATTTATAATGCAAGTATGGACGCCATCAATAAAAAAGATTTGTATTAACCAAATATCCATATAGGCATACATCAATATCTGTCGATATAAGTATAACATATATACAAAATAGCCATATAGGCTTACAAGAATGCCATATAGGCATACAATGTCAACTATATACAATACAAAATTTATGTCCACAAATGCCATATAGGCATACAACAAAGGAACCCTATAAAAAGTTATTCCCCTCTGGCTGGTGAAGAGAATAGATTACGAGCAACCTTTGATCTTCTAAGAGATGGAGACGTGCATGTGGGTGGTCTACTACGAACCTGAGGGCTGCTCCTCCTATTTAGTTCTTCCTACATCTTTACCTGTTACAATAAAAAGTATAGACATTAATATATAGAAATTACATGTTATAAAAAATGAAACATTTAACAAAATAATCACTTACCGCTACCATATAATCTATCTCCTCACTTGCCTCAGTAGCAAGAATAGGATGTGCTGATGTCATGTCCTATAGAAACCATCCAGATAGAAATTAAACTTCAAATCAATAATCTTTTGATTTTTCAAAAATAAACAACTATAATAATGAATGTAAATTGAAATTTACTAATCTACCTCATACCCCTGTCAATGCCATGGAGCTATGAATTGCAGAGGCCACACCCTGTTCCATTGCCCTATGAACATGGGGAGGTGTCTCTGCAACCTGCATCATCTGGAAATAAAATAACATTATTCAATTACAAAAACTATAATAGTGATGCAAATCATGGCTCCTAACATACACACATGTTCATCTAAACATGGAAGTACACACAATAAAGCACACAAGTCACATACAAAAATCTAGTAAGTACAACTCATTCATTAAACTATTTATTTTATTACCTCCGTAAAGCTTTGAAGTCCACCACCACTGGCAGGTGTTGCCATGAAATCTATAGTATTAACCTATTCAACATCCAAAATCAGATATTAGAATACCATTCATATAACGATGCTATTCACATGTAATATTTATAATTGTTTACTAGTTACATACCCCGACAGTAGATGATCTAGTGTAAAATGCAGGTGGAGAACCACTGAAAACTGTATCGACGCTATGACCCTAAAATTTTATTAAAATCATCAATTTAAATTAGTTAATCTTGCATTTCAAAAATAAAATTTAATAAATTAAATTCAATAAACTTGCTAATATTTACTTGATTATCAAGGTTGAAAGTCTCACTCAGGAGGGTATCTGTCATCACCATCTGCTTAGCTACAGATGTAGCCTATGTACCTGTGTCCTGACTATCCATGGGGTCATAACCATAGGCTGACCCACAAGCTTGACAAGCATGGGGTGGGACCCTACTCCTCGCAATATCTCCCAACCCACTCTATGCTACAGGACTGGCATGCTCTATGATGCTCTGGGTCAAGGCACTAATGGACTGAAGTGTATTGACCTCAACACTCTCCTTCACAATGGAAGTGATAGAAACATGCTCATGGGCTGGTCTGCTGATTACTCGTCTCACTACCCACTGTGGGTCAAGACGTGCCCCTGGTCTATCTTGTGCTGACCCCCCACCTCTACCCTGGAAGTCCCGCATATCAAAATAGTTTGGCACTTTATTGAGGACAAACTCGCAGTAGAATTTCCTCAAAAAGTATTACGAGACCTCATTATTATTGCATGGAGGATGGTCAAAAACCATCCACCACCTCTGCCCAAAATTGTCCCTTATCGCTTAGTTGTTGCGCCAATGGATAGGGAACCTCTTGCATGTAATGGGTGGAGGTTGATTTGTTTGTGGGTTTGTGAAAATTGAACACAAGTCTAATTTTGTAATTTGTAATTTTTTCACATCTTGGTATGACAACTTGTCTGCATAGTAATCTCTAAACTCTCTCCTCTTATCTGTCCAACTAGTTATTTGCTTGCTAATTGAATCTACATTTGATAACATAGATTCAAGAGATTCGGCAAGCGTGGACCTATGCAAGGTTGAAGTGAAAGGATCTTTCAACCTTGCAATTATATCTTCAATTTCTTTTTTGTTGTTTTCAATTTGCCCCATTATATTTTCTTGTGTTCTAGGGGCATGTTGAGGAATGGATGGAGGAGGTTGTTGTTCCGCAGGTATTTCCTCCTCAGGATTTTGTGGATTTTGAGGAGGAGGAGGAAAAGGTGCATTAACATTTCCTGACAATTAACGAAATATACATGTCAAAAATCAACTCAAACCTACCTATTTAGAAACAAATTCAAACAAAAAAACAAATATAACTCATTCCTTTGGCGTGCTCGATGTCGTGGAGGCATTTTGGCGATGAATCGATAAGGTTTTTGTGTTGAATTGAGTTTTGCAAAATGTGAGCGCGCTTTCTAGGGTTTGCAGGCCGCAGGCATAGAGGAGAAGAAAGAAATGAAATGAGATAGAAACATTTTTTTTTATTTATAGCAAGTCAAAACACGCTCACGTTATAACACGAGTGCGTTTTGTATTTTTTTTTTTTTAAATAATTTGGCCACTTTTTGGCCCCCCATCCTTTTGCACTTACCCACTCTTGTAAGGTCAAGGACACTAGGAGACCACCTCTGTTGTGACCCTTCTTCTATTTGTATCATCATTCTTCTATATTGCTTCTCCTCTATTTTAATTGTGGTGTGTTGTGTCTTAAGGACATAGTGTTGTGGTTGGTGACTTGGGGGCACCCTCCTATGTGACTATCCCTAAGGCACTTGTTGTTGGCATTGACATTGTTTGTCATTGATGTCAAAGGCAAAGGTGGCACATGATGTTGATGGTGTTTTGGCTTTGGTCATGTTGATTATGCCTTCAATCAGAATCACCATGTTATGAGTTCATAGAATTCTCATGCTTCATCAGTCATGTTGTTTTTCATGGTTCAGTCCACATGCTTACATGCTTTTAGTTCACATGCTTCATACATCATGTCAGATCTTGATCTTGCTCAGTGTGTTGTTCAAGATAAGAGGTGTTCATGTTGAAGCTCATGTTTGTAATCAGGACATACAAGACATAAGGTCATAAGATGTGATCTTTTTTTATGTTATCATGGTGCAATAATGTAGGATCATGCTTCAAGAGGTTCATGCAGTGGTATTATGACAAGGTATAACCTAACATGCTTGATACAATTGAATAATGTGTAAATTTGTGATTTCAGAATTTGATTGGCATGCATCAGTTTACATAATCAGTTAAGGGTGAAACTATTGGTTTTACTTCTTTCAATTATAAGGAGTTTGGATCAGGATGATATGGTGATAAAAGTGAAGTATGTCAGTATTCATGATGCTGACAGGAGTTTGCATAAAGACATGTTTATTCAGAGGATGTCAAAGGAGATCTTAGGTTAAATTGTTTGCTTATTATTTGTCAAAGAGATACTTCAGTGATGGATCAATATTGCGACATCATCACATTGAGGAGACCAATTTTTTATAATAGCTATTTGATCTATGTTCTAATGCTTAAAATATCTGAAACCCTAGTGTATTTCTAAAAACCCTAGAGTGTACTTCATAGAAGATAAGTGACGGTTGAAACCTTTGTTATATTTGATGATTGACCGGTTGAGCAGGTCATCTTGTCACTTAAGTGACAACTTAAGTCCTTATACACATTGTGAGACCAGCCCCTTCACCTAATGGGAACCAACCACTCTCGATCTCCTCAAGTGCTTAGGCAGGAAGTTTAAATCGAAGGCTGTCTTTTAAAGTATGAAAGGCGTGAAAGGAAAATCAAGCGTTGGAAAATGAATTGTTTTTTAATACCAATGATCATTCACCTTATCTTAAAAAAATGAGACGGAGGGCCAGTGAAATAGATAACTTGCACTATTTGATAGATGGAAATGTGAGACTTGGTTTGCGGGATACTACAGAGACATGCCTACATGATGATGTATGGATGGTGAAAAATTGTGAAGGAAAACATTGTTTTTAAGGAGATCATACTTGCAGAATGTTTTAAAGGTATTCAAGAAGATGTAAGTGAAATTCTCTTAGCATGTTGTAGATGCTCTTATGATTCAATTTGCAGGAAAGTAATAAAGTGGACTGCAGAGGTTTTGACATGTTTTGCAAGGATTCTTTGAAGAAGTATTTTATTTTATGTAATCATCAAGAAGTCATTATGTATGTGTGTATATAATGATTGTGATTCAAGATGTGTTAATTGAAAGGAGATATAAGGGGTTGAAGTTGTATTTACATGTAATCATTGTCCTTGTATATGTGTTGATGAAGATTAATCCATTTGGTGTGTTGTAGTGAATCAGTGTAACCCCCTGAATTGATTTTCTTCTTCTTATGCACTTGATTGTCAGTGAGACAACAATTTTCCAGTGAGGCATAATAAAGTGCAAATATTCAAAGTGGGTTTTTATCCCTTTTTTAAGGGTTTTCCACTCATAAATCATGTGTTATGGTCCTTGTTGATTGCCTTTGTGTTTGTGTCCTAATGTCTTACTTTTCATCAAGGTTTTGAACATCATTCTTATCATTGTACTTGTATATGTGTTTGATGAATATTTAAAGTCTCTCTCAATCTCTATTCAGTGTGTTAAAAGGTGCAAAAATATTTTAAGGTTTCTAGACCACCGATTCACCCCCCCCCCTTAGTTGTCCTATACTCCAACAAGTGGTATTAGAGATAAGTTCCTTGTTCAAATTTTAATCAACTTAGGAGATCTTGATAGTGGAGTACTATGGGAAAGTGTAGAAGAAATGTCAATCCACATACTAATCAAAAGGCACCATCTATACCAAACTCAAATGGTGATCTAGAATTGGTTGATAGAAATGTCTCACAAGTTGAGTCAAGTATAAAATTAGAGGAAGAGTTTTCTGGGGTTCCTTTCTTTGATGGTTCAAATTTCTCTATTTGGCATATTAGAATGCAAGTCTATCTATCTTCTTTAGGGTATGATGTATGGATGTCAGTTGAGAATGGATATTTTATTTCCTCTCAATCACCTAATACTACAAGTAATAAATAGGCTTATGAATGTAATCATATAGCAAAGAAGGCTATTCTGTCTGGATTATCTAATGAAGTTTCTTGTGAAGTTATGCATTGTGAAACTGCTTAGGATGTGTGGAAGGAGTTGATTAGAATGTATCAAGGCAATGTATTTGAAGGAGAGGACAGCTTGGTTTCTGAGGAAAGTGACAATGAAAGGAGACATTCACATGAAGAAGATGAAGTCCAATCTGATCCAGAAGAAGGGGACCACATTTTGAGTGAAGGTCAATCTGAAAATGATGAAGAAGAGGTTGATCTAGAGGGAGAATTAAAATGTGCACTTGGTGAAATCAAGAGGCTCAAGAAGGAGGCAGTTATTCAAAGAAATCAGTCTCAAAAGGATAGTGAAAATATGATCAGCAAAGTCATTAATTCTAAAAAACTAATTGCAGACCTAAATTTGAAACTTGAAGAGAGCAAGAGAGTTGTTGAAGTCACAAGAAAGGAGTTAGATGCCAAAGAAAAGGAATGTCATGCTTTAGAGGCAAAAGTTGTAGCCTTGAAGAAAAGACTAGATATGTGTGGCAGCAGTGACATATTAGAAGATCTTTTGGGAAAACAAAAGCATCATAAGGACACTACAGGCCTAGGATATGAAGATGGACAGTGTTCCAAAGTTAGAAATGCTCCTAGGCAAAAGATAGACCTTAATTATCATTCTGCTGCTACTGAGGAAGACAAGAAGAAAGTAAAATATAAATTTGTTGATGTTGAAAGAGAAAGAACAAACAGGCCCTCAAGATTTCCACATGTCAAGCAACACCATTCAATAAGGTACAACTACTCTCAGTTTCATGGTTATTGCTATTCATGTCATGTTTATGGTCATAGAGTTAGAGACTATAGAACTCATTCAAGAAATGGTTTTGGATGGGATAAGAATCCTTATGAATGGTCAAATAGAAGAAACAACGTTCTATGTTATAAATGTAATTGTCTAGGTCATACTACAAAGTTTTGTAGTACACAAGCAAGAAGTGATGTTTTTGGATCTTCAAGAAAAAATAGTTCTTTTGTTCCTCTTGTTAGTCACAAGATCATATGCTATAGATGTCATAAGGTTGGACATAAAGCACTATATTGTAGGAATAATTCAGTGGAATCATTTAGTCATCACAAGAAATCAGACACTATAAAAGTTTAGAGAAGGAAACAAGTGAAAGAGAAGGTTGAACCTAATCTTGGGCATTTTGCACAAGAAACATTTATAATAGCTCAAAAGATGCAGCATGGATTTAGGGGGAGTCATCCAATGTTTTATCTTTAAATTCCCCCAAGGAGTTTCAGGAGGTGATGGAACAAGATCTCAGAAGGATGATAAAAGGAAATGTGTTTGGAAAGTTTTTGATGACAGTGTAGTGCAGGTTTCATGATGTTGTGAGCATGTAGACTTTCATGATGTGATAGACCATGTGGTGCATGTGCAAACCTTATGTGAGGTTTTGTAGTTGCAGATGTTTATTATGCAAATCAAATAAACAATACAAGTTTGATAGTTAGTATATTATGTTGATACAATAGTAGATACCTTTGATAACCAATATGACAAAAGTAAGGTGTTATGATGGTGAGATTGATTGAAGTGGGAGGATACTCTTTGTAGTGTGCATGATCTTTTGACAGAGCTTTGAGTATGACTGAGTATCTAGCAGTCTAGTGCAGTGATGCAGTTGTTGTAGGTTGCAGACCACCTCTTGCATTGTAGACTTGGAGATGTAGCAGACTTGTAGACTATATATGATGCAGACTTCATATAAAGTAGACTTATCAAACCAAACCTCTGATAATGATTTTTGATGATTGACGGAGTATTCTAGCAATATTGTGTGGCAGAATTTCATGGTATAGTGTTTCAATGTTGTGATTGAGGAAATGTTGAACCTTCATGATTGTTTCATGTTGTCATGTTGTTGCTAGATAGTCTTTTGGTGCAATATGTGTAGTGATTGGCATAGTGATGTTTGACTAACCTTGTTAAAGGATAGAATAGTGATCTCATGCTCAAGTGATATAGTGGCAGTTCTTGTAAGATGCCTGTGACATTTGAGAAGATAACAGTTTGCAGGTGTATCACAATGGTTTGCTCCATATGATAGTTTGGCATACAAAATGCATTGGGTTGCAAATCAGTGTTTCTTCTTTGGATAGTTTACAGTGCTAACCCATGTTTTGACAGTGACTTTCTTCTTATGATGCTTGACAAAGAACAATATGATGGCTTGATGATCTTAATGTTCTTTTGTAGTGCAAGTATAAAATGGCAGTTAGGTATGGATGTTTGTTGCTCTCAGTCAATGGTACATTATAGTGAATAAAGTCAATGTTTACAGGTGTTCTTGGTCAGTGATTGATAGTGGACAAGTATGCCATGTTTGCATACAATGATGATTGTACAATCTTCATTTGTTTGATGATAGTGGTCTTGAATATGTGGTGATCTTCATTTGTAGTTTGCTCTATTGAGATTTGTCTTCTTCAAATCTTTTTTAATCCGGTCGTTGTTTCAGTTCATAAGTGCTAGTCTCCTTAGTGAGTTGTAACAGTGCAGGTACATTTGCCAATGTTTCATCTCATGCTTGGTTGTGTTCTTAGTTTGGTGACAGTGATACCTCTGTGGTATTGTGGTTTCTTGCCTCATGCACAGTTATGACAGTGGTATATCATTCTACACAGTGAATGGATGGGTTTTGATGACAATCCTGATTTTGGTTTTGACAGTGATCTTGATCAATGTAGCAGTGATGTGGTCATTGTGGTAGTGTTATTGGTTTTCTCTTGATCTGCTTTATTTGCTACATTGAGTGTCCCTCCTTTGTGAGTTCTCAAAGGTCACATTGGTGTTGGTCAATTGCTCTTGATAGTACCTTATTTGACCTTCATTGTATCTTCAGGGGGAGCACACATCTTGAATCTTGTATAGTGCTTGATGATGCTAAAGGAGAAGAAACTTAATTGAAGTCATGGATGGTTGCATAAGTGTTGAGACAGTGCTATAGACAAAGTAGTTGAAGTAAATGGTTTGAAGAATGATGAAGGTGCAGTTTAATGCAGGTGCAACACTAGTCCTCTGTAGTCACAGTGGCAGTTGGCTTTTTTATAACTATTGCTCATTCTATTATGCAAGAGTTTTCTAAGTTTTCAGGTTTATCAATGATGGCATGAAATGAAACACGATGACAACATAGTTCAGTCCCTTATCATCGGTGGTTCATAACAGACCTATCTATATCAAGATTAGACCAAATTTTCTTGTGTTGTGTCAGTGACATCTCAGCTGTATTGGTTTGTGTTCATTAAGACAGATTATCAAGACATCTTAAGATTAAATCATCCAATGAGCAAGTGCAAATACAGGATAGGATACTCTTTCAATGGGTTGATGATATCTTTGTTGTAGCAGTGGAAATTGTCACAGGATTATCTTTTCCTTGAGGAAATCTTATAGTTTTCATGGTGGTATTTTTTTTAATATTGACAGTTATATTCATTCTTTTATGACTGTTTCTATGTAGATGCATTCAAAACATGGGGAATGCTTATTTTCCAATCAAGAGCCCTTTATCAATATTTTGAAAAGGGGAGAGAGAGAATGGAGAACAAGGATGCAAAGTTTTGTTGACATCAATGCCAAAGGGGGGTTTGTTGGCATTGGCATTGTTTATCATTGATGTCAAAGGAAAAGGTGGTACATGATGTTGATGGTGTTTTGGCTTTGGTCATGTTGATTATGCCTTCAATCAGAATCACCATGTTATGAGTTCACAGAGTTCTCATGCTTCATCAGTCATGTTGTTTGTCATGCTTCTAGTTCATTGGTTCAGTCCACATGCTTACATGCTTTCATTTCACATGCCTCATACTTCATGTTAGATGCTGATCTTGCTCAGTGTGTTGTTCAAGATAAGAGGTGTTCATGTTGAAGCTCGTATTTGTAATCAGGACATATAGGACATAAGGTCATAAGATGTGATCTTGTTTTATGTTATCATGGTGCAATAATGTAGGATCATGCTTCAGGAGGTTCATGCAGTGGTATAATAACAAGGTATAACCTAACAAGCTTGATACAATTGAATAATGTGTTTTTGTGATTTCTGAATTTGATTGACATGCATTAGTTTACATAATTAGTTAAGGGTGAAACTATTGGTTTTACTTCTTTCAATTATAAGGAGTTTGGATCAGGATGAGATGGTGATAAAAGTGAAGTATGTCAGTATTCATGATGCTGACAGGAGTTTGAATAAAGACATGTTTATTCAGAGGATGTCAAAGGAGATCTTAGGTTAAATTATTTGCTTATTATTTGTCAAAGAGATACTTCAGTGATGGATCAATATTGCGACATCCTCACATTTAGGAGATTGGTTTTTGATAATAGCTATTTGATCTTTGTTCTAATGCTTAAAATATCTGAAACCCTAGTGTATTTCTAAAAACCCTAGAGTGCACTTCATAGAAGATAAGTGACGGTTGAAACCTTTGTTATATTTGATGATTGATAGGTTGAGCAGGTCATTTTGTCACTTAAGTGACAACTTAAGTCCTTATACACATTGTGAGACTGACCCCTTCACCTAATGGGAACCGACCACTCTCGATCTCCTCAAGTGCTTAGGCAGGAAGTTTAAATCGAAGGCTATCTTTTAAAGTATGAAAGGTGCGAAAGGAAAATCAAGCATTGGAAAATGAATTGCTTTTTGAATACCAATGATCTTTCACCTTATCTTAAAAAATGAGACAGAGGGCTAGGGAAATAGATAACTTGCACTATTTGATAGATGGAAATGTGAGACTTGGTTTGTGGGATACTATAGAGACATGCCTACACGATGATGTGCGGATGGTGAAGAATTGTGAAGGAAAACACTATTTTTAAGGAGATCAAACTTGCAGAATGTTTTAAGGGTATTCAAGTAGATGTAAGTGAAATTCTCTTAGCATGTTGTGGATGCTCTTATGATTCAATTTGCAAGAAAGGAATAAAGTGGACTACAGAGGTTTTGACATGTTTCACAGGGATTCTTGGAAGAAGTATTTTATTTTATGTAATCATCAAGAAGTCATATTGTATGTGTGTATGTAATGATTGTGATTAAAGATGTGTTAATTGAAAGGAGATATAAGGTGTTGAAGCTGTATTGACATGCAATCATTGTCCTTGTATATGTGTTGATGAAGATTAATCCATTTGGTGTGTTGTAGTGAATCAGGGTAACCCCCTGAATTGATTTTCTTCTTCTTATGCACCTAATTGTCAGTGAGACAACATTTTGCCAGTGAGGAACCTGTTTGCCAGTGAGTCAATTGTTTTTGCCAGTGAGGCATAATAAAGTGCAAATATTCAGAGTGTTTTTTAATACTTTTTTTAAGGGTTTCCCACTCATAAATCATGTGTTATGGTCCTTGTTGATTGCCTCCATGTTTGTGTCCTAATGTCTTACTTTTAGTCAAGGTTTTGAACATCATTCTTATCATTGTACTTGTATATGTGTTTGATGAATATTTGAAGTCTCTCTCATTCTCTATTCGGTGTGTTTAAAGGTGCTGGAAGATTTTAAGGTTTCTAGACCACTGATTCACCCCCCCTCTCAGTGGTCCTATACTCCAACTCTTGTTTCTCCTCTCTTGATTTATTGTTTACTTTCTTCTAGTGGTTATACCTAGTTGGCGGATGATGAAAAACATATTATACTGATAGGACCTAGTGTCCCTTCAACAAGAAATCAAAAAATGGACCTAGTCCATATGTGACGACAGGGTTGATATATATTATCCGACGCTTGGCTAGTAGAATCACTTCGTGTGATATCTTGATGTTGTCTTATCGCACTTACAAAACATAACAATACTAATGCTCCGTGCACTTTGTCTATCTTGGATTTTGCTTTCCTCGGCTTTCTATGTGAATGATTACATGCATTGTAGTTTATCATGATTATATGGATGCTAACACCTTTTCTTGCAGGAAATTGTGTGTTTGTGGGAACATTTGGCAATCGTAAAGTACATGTCACTTCTGGGGGGCATGGGCTTTGCGAGAGCTCATGTTCCCTTGTGTGTTTTCTCTCTACCTTAATGTGCTTGATATCATTACATGATATCAACCACCTTAAGGTGGGGGCATATATAAGGTAAGTTGTCTGATGATTTAGGTACTAATGAAGTGTGTTTGAAGTCCTCTGCAAAGGCGGGATGTTGTATCTCCGAGCGAGTGCACATCTTTCTTTCTTTTATATTGCAATCATTTAAGTCCTCTACGGAGGTGGGGATGGTGTATTTCTCAAGGAGATTGCACATCCTGTCATTTTCTAAAAGTCCTCTAGGTAGGCGGGGAGCGGATTTGAGACTATTCTAACCCTTAAGCGTGTCTTCGACAATTGTTGTGGCAAAGCGCAATCATCGGTGTGTGTCTGTAATGTGCTTGAGATGGCTGTGAACCTAGCAATAGGTTTCTTTCATCGCTTGTCTGTCATGTTTTCTCCATGTCTTCCATGTGCATGTATATGGCATGTTTATTCCTAAGCATAGTTTCAAGACCAGTGGTGATGAGCTCCTCCTATGCTTTGGGATTTGTATGGTGTGTTTGTTCTCAAGTGTAGTTTCAAGACTGGTGGCGATGAGCTCCTTCTACACTTTGAGATTTGTTTGGAATGTCTATTGTCCCTTATGCAGTGTCAAGATTGGTAGTGATGAGCTCCTCCTACATTTGGTTTGTGTGTTTACTTTCCTTTTACTTGCATTTGCATTTGATATATGAGAAAATGAAAAAAAAGAAAATAATCACTGCATTTTGTGTGTCTTCAATGCTCTCTTCTCTATTTTTTGCATGACTATAACTGTCTTCTCCATATTTTGCGTGCCTATTACTATCTTCAATGCATTTGGCATGTCTTCACCATGCTTGGCGTGTTTGTTGTGTTTGCTGACCTTACTTTAATGCATGTATTTGCCTTGCATTTATACATACATTAAAGTTGGGGCTAAATGTTATGTCAGAAAATGTCCCCTTGGGGGATTTTCCTTCTTAAGGTTTAGCTCTCAGGTCCTTAGAGTGCATTTAGAGCATCTTGTATGATAATTTTGACTCCTGATGAGAAAACCTTGAAGTCTTATGGCAAATAGGACCTCAGGGGTGCTATTTGGATGATCCTTGAACAAAAATAGCAGGGTGGACATGGGCGCTAGCACCCTAGTCCTGCCCCATTTGGGTCTAGCCTGAATTTAAATATTAGTTTTATGACCATTATTTAGGTCCTATGCCGACATCTCAAGTTGGAATTACAAAATTTTTAGTGGGAATGTTTGTAGTTGCCTATATAAGCATGTTTAGGTTTTATTTGTAAACTAGAGATGGAAATTAGATGGGCATTGTAAACTTATGACTTTATGTGAAAGTGATTCAAGGCATTTGATGAGTGCCAATTAGCACCCATAAAATACATCTTTTTACCTCTCTTTTTCTCCTTTTTTATCTCAACTTATTGATGTCTGCACCCGAATAGGCTAGCAAGATGGTTCTAATAATGATTAATTGAAGATAAATTACTTAAGATCATGATTTTTGATTAAAGGACTAATGTGCATGGAATTGATGGAAATATGCAAAAAAACTTCTCTTTTCGAATCAACAGGTGTAGATGCTCAGGATGGCAATTTTGTACATCTTCAGAGGTAGTCCTAAATATCTCCAGAGACTATACTAGAATCTCACAATAGCAGAAGTTTTTGAAGTAAGACGAAGAGCATCTCCAGAGCCGAGCAAGAAGGCTGCAATTATATCTCCAGAGCAACAGACATATCTCCGGAGCTGCAGACAGAGACATACATTTTTGGTGCCTCTTTAGAATAGGGCAGATTTCTAGCATAGCTGTAAGTCAGGCACTTTCAACGGCGATTGTGATACCCCCTTCATATTACTCAAATCATCACCTGAGTAATTAAGGGCCATCTTTAGTTAATTGCTGAGAGTTTTTATCTCTTTTTCAGATTTTGCATGAGTTATTGATGAAACTGATTTAATATCCATATTTTCAGGGCCTCACCGCCCAAATGTATTAAAACTCAAACTTAGAATTCAGAGTGGACTTCTGTTCCACTCATTCTATTTTTATTGCATGATTATTTTTCATAGTTAGATAGCTAGTATAATAAAGAGATGGATGCCATCTCATAGAAGAATTGGTAGATAAGATAAGTGATATGTCATCACTCATTTGATATATATTTACAAAAGCAGCAGAAAAGAGAGGCGGATTATTTTTCTTCTGTAATTTCAATTAAGATATTAATATTTCTATGAATGCAAAGTGAATGGAATTTGACCGAATCTAGTTGTGATCTTATTCTTTAGTATTGATTTGTTACTGTAGCCTTTGGCCCTAAGGGTGTGGAGCAAGGGCCCACTCTCACCACCAAAGCAAAAGGCTAGTACCACTGTTTTGTTGTTTCAAAATTTGCTTTATAGAATACTTACTGATTTTGATAGACAGATGCATGTTGCAGTTGTAGATTTGCTTTGAGTAATTTACTGTTCAATTTTGTTTTCAGCATTCTTTGAATTCATTTCATAAGAAGATAGATCAATCTCTTTAAATTAGTAAAAGTGATTATAATTAGCTAGAGAAAACTAGTAATTGTAGAATCCCTATTTGCAGACAGCCGAGGATACAGCCCTGGATTTTGACATCTAAAATATGATTAAATGATGAGGTACAACGACTCCTTGTCATTTTTAGCACCATTGCCAGGGACAATTGTGTTAATTAGGGAAACTTAGCTAAACAGTTTTTAGGTTAGGTATGTATGGTTAGAGATAGAGACTCAAAAGGAAGATACATAAAATAGACACCCCATCAACAAGCTATAGGAGAAAGCAGTGGGGTGGCACAAGATCTTGTTGAAGAAAGAAACCTAGAACCTACCTTAGAAGCGGCACCTCAAATAAATAATCCCTTAGATCCTACAAATCTTCCACTCGCTAATTATATCCAAGAATTACAACAAAAGTTTTAGGTAGATCCTTTGATAGAACCTGATATCCTAGAACTTCAGGGAGAAGAACTAGTACTAAACATGGATGATAATGATGATAATCATGAAGAAGAGGAAAATCAGGCTCCAAGAACCTTCTCATATCCCATTGTTCTAGATGCTAGAGACAATGCTCCTATAAAAAATATCTCACCAGCACACCTGCCAAATTTTAGAGGTCTTTCTTCTAAGGATCAAGATCAGTTTCTATTTGAATTCAAATTAATATGCCAAACTTATGATTATGGATCAGATAACCAAAAACTCAAATTGTTCCATTCAACCCTGAAAGATTCTGCGATGAGATGGTTTATGGGTTTACCCCAGAACTCTATTCATTCTTGGGATCAAATGGAAATAGAGTTTTTAGGAAAGTACCAAGATTACTGTAGAGTCAGTAATAAAAATGAGGAATTGTTTAAAATTAGGCAAGGAGAGGAAGAGACCTTAGAGGACTATGTGGACAGGTTTAACTTCGCCTTGAGAAGATATGACAACCCAGTAAATCACTCTTTGGCCAGAACCCTGTTTGTAAAAGGATTGGATAAGGAATCAAAAAAGGCACTGGATCTAATGGGAAAAGGGAATATTAACAAAATGGATATACATGCTATAGAAGAACTCTGCAGGAACTATTCTAGAACCCAAGATGGAGTGAGATCATCCAAAACTTTCAAAGGGAAGAATGAAATAGGACAGTTAATGGAAGAGATTGCAAATCTAAAAACAAATATTCTAGTCCAATTAAATACCACATTGGATGGGATTCAGGAAAAAACTAGAACAGCTGATCAAAATAGAACAACTGAACCACTCTCCATCTATTGTCCTAGGTGTAGAAACAAGCATCTGTTGAGAGAATGCCCTTTAGACAAATCAGAGATTTGTCAAATCTGTGACAGAGAATATCCTACCAGTCAATGTAGTCAACTTCCAACCTTGAAAAGATTGAGTAAGAAGAATGTCGTAATAGAAGAAGAATTGAACTATGTGGGACAAAAATAAACTAGGAATTTCCCTTATAATCAGTATCCAAACCAGCCTTCTTACAGGGGTCCTTCTAATTGGGGAAATAATCAATAGAATCCAACTTGGCATGTGCCTCAGAATAATCTTCCTTGGGGATAGTAGGATTGGCCAAATCAACATTGGCAAAACTAAAATTTGCAAAATCAGCACTGGGGAAATCAACAATGGCCACCACAGTTAGGATCTCAAAACATACAACCTCAATGGGGTCCTCAATAGGGATATAATCAACAATACCAGGGACAACCTAGACGTTTCCAACCTCAATAACAAGCTTTACTAACTGGACCCTCGAACACACAAGGTCAATCACAAAATGAGCCGATTAGTCAACCACCCTTACTAGCTCAGCCTATACCAAACCCATGAAATAAACAGGGAGCCATTGTTTACATGACGGAGCAAGAAAACATGGCTGGTATTAATGCTATATATTCAAATAATCTCCAGCTGTGTTCTGGGAAAGCATTCCCAAGACCGTCTCCTCCAACTATAGTTGAAGTAACCAATGATGAGGAACTTGGAAATTCATCCACTCAACTCCCAGAGGAGATTACTACTGAAAAAGTGCTAAAAGAATCATCCCTGGATAACTCTGGAGTTGCTCCTAAAAGACCAACTCTGGAGAACATTCCTAGACACAATTTTGATAAAAGCTCCAGAGATGGAAAAACTAGCACCATACCCAGAACGGCTCAAACAACATGTCCCCCAGAAAAAGATCTTACAAAAACAAGTCCAACACAACCTAGAATCAGAACTTTTACAAGAAATCAGGCAACCAAACATTGAAATTCCTCTCCTCCAAGCAATCAGAGATGTACCAGAACTAAATCAATTCATTAAACAGCATTGTGTCAAAATACAAGGCAGGAGGAAAAACTTTCCTTCTGCAATACAGGTGGAAGGGAAAGTAGTAGATCTATTGATGTGAGAAATGCTTCTCCCAAAATATGGAGACCCTGAAAATCTTGTCATAACTGTTTTCATCTCACAGGTAGAAATTTCAAATGTTTTGGTTGATTTGGGAGCAACAATTAATGTGATGATGGTTCATACAATGAACAAATTAGCTCTATCAAGTATCCAATCCACAACTACAATCCTTCAACTTGCTGACTAGTTAGTAACTGTTCTGAAAAGAGTAATCACTGATGTACCAGTTGTGATAGAATCATGGGAATTTCCAGTGGACTTCCTGATATTAGAACCGAGAAACCAGAGAAATGCTTATCCACTAATTTTAGGAAGACCATGGCTTTCTACAATAGCAGCATCTATTGATTGTCGAACCAGGGATATGGTCATTTCTAATGGGATAGATTTGAAGAAAATATCTCTGTATCCTCCAGTTAAACCATCAATACATTATACAGGAAGAGTATGGGCGGATGAACCAGAGAACAATGACAACAGTGCCTCAGTAGCCATGGTAACCATCAGGGAACATCTGGGAGAATTGGAAGAAGAAATCTACTATGATACAATAGAAGACATTACCCACATCCTAATCAATGAGGATGTGATGGAGCTTGCCCAAGATTCTAAGAGAGAACTTCTTACTTCTTCTCATTGTACCCTTGCAAATATCATTCCTTGTGGGGAAACCTTTTATAGAGACTTAGCCACATTCCACATGTTGCTTCCACATTCTTGTCCCCTCAATACCATGACTCTAGTGTATGGATTAACTAGATCTATGGATCAAATCACAAAACAGATCATGATTTTACCAGGGAAAACACTTAATATCAATACTCAGTTAACAACAAATCAGGAAGAAAAACTTATTCAACTTCTAATTTTCCATTCAACAGCTTTTACTTGGGAATACCAAGATATGAAGGGCATACCTCCTAAGATCTGTACCCATCATATATACACTGAGGATATTAAACCTGTCAGACAACCCCAAAGAAGATTGAATCCTACTTTAAAGGACATTGTCAAAACTGAAATAGAAAAATTACTGCAAGTAGGGTTTATATATTCAATCTCAGACAGTCAATGGGTCTCACCCCTTGTCATAGTGCCTAAAAAGAATGGGAAATGGAGGGTGTGTATTGACTATAGAGAGCTAAACAAAGCTACAAAAAAGGACTACTTTCCCTTACCATTCATTGACCAAGTACTGGACAACCTTGCTGGGAGAAAGTATTTTTTTTTTAGATGGGTTAAGTGGGTATAACCAAATTCAAGTAGCACCTGAAGACCAGGACAAAACCACCTTCACTTGCTCTTGGGGAACTTTTGCTTATAAAGTTCTTCCATTTGGACTATGTAATACCCCAGCTACATTTTAGAGACTTGTTTTAGCTATTTTCGCTGAACTAGCTAATGAATGCATGGAGGTCTATATGGATGACTTTACTGTGTATGGGGATAATTTTGAAGAAGCTCTCACAAACCTTCAGAAAGTACTAAAATGCTGTGAGAAAAATTATCTCTTAGCCATGAAAAGTACTTCATGACGGTAGAAGAAGGAATTGTATTGGGACACCACATTTCAGCAAATGGGATCAAAGTGGATCAAAACAAGATAGAAGTGATCACACAGTTGCCTTCACCCAAAAATTAGACAGATGTCAGAAGTTTTCTGGGTCATGCAGGCTACTATAGGAGATTCATAGAAAATTTCAGTAGAATAGCTGCCCCCCTGTTTACCCTGCTTAACAAAGACACAAAATTTCTATGGACAAAAGACTATCAATCAGCATTTGAAACCTTGAAAGAGAAGCTTACTCTAACACTAGTTTTGAGAGGACCTAATTGGACTTTACCATTTCACATACAAACTGATGCTTCAAATGAGTCCATTGGGGCAGTTTTAGGACAAAAGGAGGCAGGAGAGAGTATGCATGCCATTTATTACATCAGCAAAAACCTTACATCTGCAGAAAGAAATTACACCACAACTGAAAAAGAATTCTTGGCAGTCATTTATGCTATAAACAAATTTAGGCATTATATCACTGGATATAAAATATTTGTGCACACTGATCACGCAGCCATCGAGTACCTAATGAATAAGCCAATGGTGGGTGCAAGGATCATTAGGTGGTTATTGCTATTGCAAGAATTTGATATTACCATCATTAATAATCTAGGCAAGTTTAATTTGGTTGTTGATTTTATGTCAAGATTGCATATAGGAGGAGAAAACCAACCAGTGGAGGACAGGTTTCCAGATTAACATCTTTTTGCTATCTCCTCTACTGTACCTTGGTTCACTGACATAGCTAATCTTTTAACTACAGGCTTGTATCCATCCCCTTTTACTTCAAAATAGAAAAAATGTTTAGTTAAGGAAAGCTTATCTTACAAATGGTTAAATGGATTGTTGTTTAAATGTGGTCCTGATTTCATTTTGCACAGATGTTTGAAAATTGATAAAATTTTTGATGTATTGAGAGCATGTCATGATGAACCATTTGTTGGGAATTACTCTTCCCATAGAACTATCCACAAGATCCTGGGAGCTAGTTACTACTAGCCCTCTCTTCATAAGGATACTAAGAATTATGTGCAACGGTGTGACCAGTGCCAAAGAATGGGATAATCAACCTTCACTCAAGAGATGTTACTGCATCCTCAAGTCATGATGGAACCGTTTGAGCAGTGGGGTTTAGACTTTGTGGGACCAATTTCCCCTCCATCAGCAGGCAAGGAGTATATTCTAGTATGCACAGACTATATTACTAAATGGGCTGAGGTTCAAGCATTACAATTTGCACGAGAAGAAAAAGTTGTTGATTTCCTTTATAATAAGATTTTCTTGAGGTTTGGAGCCTCAAGATCCATAGTTTCAGACAGAGGACCTTAGTTTACTTCACAAGTAATCAAAGCATTCACAGATTTATATCAGGTCAAGCACATAAAATCTTCACCTTACCATCCTCAAGCCAATGGGCGGGTAGAGGTAACTAATAGGGAACATGAAAATATTCTGACAAGGACAGTAGCAATGAACAGAAAAGATTAGGCTAACAGATTACCTAAAGTAGTTTGGGCTTACAATACCACTTGGAAATCCACAACAAAATTCTCACTATATGAATTAGTTTATAGGAAAAAGCATATTTTGTCTATAGAATTTAAACTCCAGACACTTAAAACTGCATTGGATATTGGTCTACTATTGTCCATAGCCTAACAGAACAGAATTCTTCAGCTCAATGAGTTGGATGAAATCCGGACATAGGCCATTCAGCAAATAGAACTGGTTCAGTATCAAAGGAAGCAGTGGCTTGGCCAAGACATCAAGAGGAGGACATTTCAACAAGGTGATTGAGTTTTTTTTTATGATTCTAAATTCAAGGAGTTCAAAGGGAAATTACAAACTCACTGGATGGGTCCTTATCAGGTAAAGGAAGTTTTTGAAAATGGAACCTTACTGTTGGAACCTATTGATGGAAGCACAAACACATTCTTAGTGAATGGCCACCGAATCAGACACTATAAAAGGCCATCCACTAAAGAAGAGTTCCTCAATGATTTATGCTTTGATATAGGGGATACCTCCTTTGTCACAGTTTTGGATTAGTAAAAAAAAAAATAAAGAAGGTTGAAAACCAGCAAATGGCGGCCTTCTGCATTAAAAAAAAAAGGAAGATGGAAAACCAGTAAATGGTTGTCTTTCTCAACCAAGGGAATTGAAAACTAGCAAATAGTAGTTCCCTTCTTCATGCTAGTTGAGAATAATCAAGCTACGGAGGTGATCAGGTGCCAGGAGTTACTCAAACACACCTTAGGCACTTCACAGTTAGGAGCTCTTCCAGCACTTCGTAAACTAGGTGCATCTTTGGCACTCCACCAATAAAGGGTTATTTATAACCATAATCAGTGGGAGGGGACCCACCTCTCCAGGCAATAAAGTAGAAATGTCAATTGATGAGGTCATCATGACGCATCCTCTACTTTATGATAGAAATAAATTCAAATCAACATGCATCTCGTGAGAAATCATTACTCTCATTTGCACAGATACTTGTAAAGACTGCACTGACGTCACCCAGGATACATAGATTCTTGAACCACTCAGCGGGAGTGGGAATGGTTAAAGGCTACGTGACAATGGAGGTGATTGACATCATCTCAAACCACACAAAGCTACTCAGGTGCCACATCGCGTCTAGTCTCATCAACGGCGCAGCATCTCAACCAAGTACATTGTGCCTCATTATTAAAAATGGTTCAGGTAATTTTATCTTCATTAAGTATTAAATAGAAACTATCTTGTCTTTCTATTTTTGGGTGCCGTCATTATGACATGTCCTCCTGCCATCATTTTTCTTTCCAAATTTATGCATGCCGCCATCTTTGTTGTACTGTCACCATGCCTATAGAGTGTCCCATCACTCTACTTCATTTATGATCACATAAACACTCTAACTGGTCCCAGTTCTTTCTCCATCAACCTAAGCCGTTAAGCGAATTAACAAAATAATCCTCATTTAAACTGTAACATACCTTGAAGAACAGAGTTAGCTGATATAGTCCTCCAGAGCCTACGAAGTGAGAAAGGATTGTAAGCACAGAGAATAGACAAGGAATTTAGGTAGGGGGTTTAAGAAGAAATCAGAACCAGAAAATTCTATAGGCCTTTTGCATGATGAAGCTGTAGTAGACGTTCTGAGAAACGCAGGATGGTTAGAGTTTCTAGAAAAAATTGAGGGATTGCAAGAAGATATTGTTGATGAATTCCTAAGAAACCTGAGGGACAATCAGACAACTGTAAGGGGAGTCCAAATCAATCTCTCTGCTACCACTATCAGTCATATTTTTAGGTTGCTTGAGAAAGGTGAGAGGTTCTATCATCTAAAAACCTTATATACTGATTTGATTAGGAATTTCTTTGTTGAAGGTGAAACTGCAATACAATTGCATTTAAATAAAAATGAGGTTAAAGGAATTCTTAGGTCCTCACTACCAAATGCTTGGCAATCTGTAGCTATATGGTTGATGAAATATTTCACATGTGATGGTCAATTTTCCTTAGTTTTAGGACCAATAATGAAAATGTTACTTTTTCTAAGGCATGGGAATGGACACCCTGAATTCAGCGTAAACATTCCCAACTTCCTGTACTCTGCCATTAGGGCAACTGCCGAAAGATATCAATGAAACAAGGGTCCTATGAAACATCATGGCCTCATTTTTCTGATAGTGAAATACCACTTTCTATCTCAATCTAATGGGGAATAATTATAGCAAACATTTTTGAATAAAATCCCTGGAGCAGAGAACCAGAGAAGGCACAATCAGAGGGTGAGGGTTCCTCCACCCAGCTAGAAGAAAAGACAGAACCTTCGACTTCCTCTATGGATGTTTAAGAAGGAAAGAAGTTATCACTAGAGGTAACTTGATCTACAGGCCCTGTTTCTAATAAAAAGAAGAAAGGCAAAGAAATTAAAGAACTTGCTCTTGAGCAAACTCCATATATGGCTCGCTCAATCCGAAGGAGAATGACTCTGGCTAAGGAATCTTTCCCTGAGGAACTAACAGGGAAGAGGTTAGTGCACAAAGCAAAGAAAACCCCAAAGAAAGCTTACTCTAGAGAACACTATTGGGCTGAAGAAGCATCCCATGATTCTGATGAGATCCCTCTAGTGAGAAAGAAAAGACTGAGAGAAGTTTCCCCAAAACCCTCTGTCCATTTGGGTTCAAGACCAACTTTAGAACAATCCCTTGCTCTAGAGACAGAACACAGGCAAACCTTTACTATTTCCTCATATTCTGAGGATGAGACACCCACTCCAGAGGCACTTGCCCCACCTATGCTACAGAGAAGCAAAAGAAAAAGGTAGATCTCCAAAATGGAGAAAGATATTGCTCTCCTAGTTGAAGTGCTTCTGGGTTTCAGAACTTCTGAGAAGAAAGTTGGGCCTTCATTAGGTCCAGCACAAACAGAGGAAACCCTAGAAGAACCTCAGGATAGGGAAACTACAGGAAAAGATGAAACAGAGCTGGATGCATCTGATAGTGCAAGACAAATGGCTATGAAAGATCTTGATATGCAGCAAACAGAAGAAGAAACAGGAACTTTCTCTCATCCCTCTGATCAAGAGGATATCAAGATTTCAAAAGAGCAGCAATTGTTGGAAGAAATTGATAATCTAAAAAGATTAATTTGGGGGAAAAATCAAATTATCACTGACCTCAAGAAGCACAGAATGGAAATAGAGATGGAGGAAAAACAAATATTTGAAAAACTACAAACAGAGCTCTAAAATAAATACCAAATAATTCAAGAGAGGGAAGCAGAACTGGAAGCCCAGAAGACAGAGACAGCTAAAATCATGAAGGAAAAGGAGATAGAGGCAGTACAAAGTATCTCTGATCTTACCAAAGCTAGAAACAATGGTCTCATAGAAATTGCAGCATTTTGTGAAAGAGTACAGAGCCAAGATAAACAATTGGCTTGGGCCAACAAAAAAATAGATGATCAAGAAGAGTATATTCAAGAGTTGGTTGGTCCAAGGGCAACTAGTGAACAAGAAGTACAAATAGATCCATATGTGGGTCCAATCCCCATTGATATTCCTAAGGCCCTGTTTTATTGGGAAAGGAGATGTAGAGTATATGAGGCTTCTAAGCCTATACTGCAACTACAGAGGGCAGTTACTGCCATGACAAAAAGAGTGGAAACCCTGGAGGAAAGAGTCATTCAGATGGCCTCCATTTCTTTTGAGATTTTATCTTGCAGACCTCCAAGTGCCAGTTATGCCATGTTTTTACAAGAAAGGGTCCTACAAAGAAGGCTATCTTCAGTCTTGTCTGATTTGCCCGAGAACAGAAACAACAGAAGGGTTCATGGAAGCCTATACAAGGAGCTCTGATGAAGACAAAAATTTTCTGTGTGAATTATATCTACATGGATTCTGTGTTGATGATATGACCTTCCTTCTTAATTATTTTCTAGGAGATTGCCAGCTCAAAGCATTCATGTCAATGATGAGGAATCATCAGATTTGGAATGAGCAAATGGAGGCTCACCTCAAGAAGGATATAGACACAAATCTTTTCATCAGAAAAGAGTGTCCTCAAGATTTCAAGATCCAATTCAGGGCATATGTCTATCACCATGAAAGTCAGAACAAAATTTTTCCATTATACCTGAAAAATTTGCAAGAGTGTTCCATTGATTTTGGTCTTTTTATGAACAGTTCAGCTAATCTAATGCTTGCAATAGCAAAGAAAAGGTGGAATATTCTGACCTTAGAGCATAAAATGAGAGAAGTGGTCACCCCTACAAACTTAAGGTTATTTATGAGGAAGGCAAGATTATATTCAAAATGATGGATAAGCATAAACAAGAGTGGATAGGTGGGTGTTTTAGGCCACCACTCATTATTGAACCACTCCCTATCTGGGCCGAGCAGATGGAAGATGAGAAATTGCAGGACTGGTTAAAGTAGGTTGATTAGTATAGGGGAAATGGTAATACGAACCACACCACTTGGTCTACCTATGCACAAGACTACAGCTTGACTGACAAGCTACCCACTAGAATAAATCCATATTGTGAGAAGTAGGAGGACCTGCTAAACCTTAGGTATGGGGGGATGATGAGTGCCAATTAGCACCCATAAAATACATCTTTTTACCTCTCTTTTTCTCCTTTCTGATCCCAACTTCTTGATGTCTGCACTTGAATAGGCTAGCAAGATTATTCTAAATAATGATTAATTGAAGATAAATTACTTAAGATCATGATTTCTGATTAAAAGACTAATGTGCATGGAATTGATGGAAATATGTAGAGAAACTTCTCTTTTTGAATCAACAGGTGTAGATGCTCAGGATGGCAATTTTGTATATCTCCAGACTTAGTCCTAAATATCTCCATAGACTATATCAGAATCTCATGACAACAGAAGTTTTTGAAGTAAGAGGAAGAGCATCTCCAGAGCCAAGCAAGAAGGCCGCAATTATATCTCCGGAGCAACAGACATATCTCCGGAGCTGCAGACAGAGACATACATTTCTAGTGCCTCTTTAGCATAAGGTAGATTTCCAGCATAGCTGTTGGTTAGGCACTTTCAGCGGCGATTGTGATACCCCCTTTCATATTACTCAAATAATCACCTGAGTAATTAAGGGCCATCTTTCGTTAACTACTGAGATTTTTTCTCTTTTTAAGTTTTTGCATGAGTTATTGATGAAACTGATTTAATATCTATATTTTTAGGGCCTCACTGCCCAAATGTATTAAAACTCAAACTTAGAATTTAGAGTGGACTTCTGTTCCACTCATTCTATTTTTATTGCATGATTATTTTTCGTAGTTAGACAGCTAGTATAATAAAGAGATGGATGTCATCTCATAGAAGAACTGGTAGATAAGATAAGTGATATGTCATCACTCATTTGATATATATTTATAGAAGCAACAGAAAAGAGACGAATTATTTTTCTTCTGTAATTTCAATTAAGATATCAATATTTCTATGAATGCAAAGCGAATGGAATTGGACCGAATCTAGTTGTGATCTTATTCTTTAGTATTGATTCGTTATTGTAGCCTTCGGCCCTAAGGGTGTGGAGCAAGGGCCCACTCTCACCACCAAGGCAGAAGGCTAGTACCACTATTTTGTTGTTTCAAATTTTTCTTTATAGAATACTTACTGATTTTGATAGATAGATGCATGTTGCAGTTGTAGATTTGCTTTGAGTAATTTACTATTTAATTCTATTTTCAGCATTCTTTGAATTTATTTCATAAGCAGATAGATCAATCTCTTTAAATTAGTAAAAGCCATTATAATTAGCTAGAGAAAACTGGTAACTGTAGAATCCCTATTTGCAGACAACCGAGGGCACAGCCTTGGATTTTGACATCCAAAATATGATTAAATGATGAGGTACAATGACTCCTTGTCAGCATTCATTGTGTTGCAGAGTAGTATTTTGTTGTTATTGTGCTTGTTTGTTGCAAATTTGACTCCATCTCCTCATGGCATGAAGAGCATCTTCCTTCCATGAGATATACACTTCAAGGTGATAGCTATTGTGTTTTTGAGCATTTATCATTTGGGTTTTGCCTCTATCCCGCACGGAAACGCACTCGTATCTAACAACAGTGTTCGGAAGACTTGAATATCTCTCTAGGGCTTGACCAAGGCAAGCCTCTAAACACCACAACCCCCTCCCACACTCCTTTGTGATTGCATGTTATAGCTATCAAGTTTCACAGAGTGGAGTTGCAGAAAGGAGGTTGTAGACAACAAGGATTCAAGATCTAAAAGAAAGAGGACAAAGGTGAACATTTCGGGACAAGGGCACTAATGCCAGTGTCCTCCATCTTTTCTGGGGAAAAAATGGAAGATACAATACAGATCAATGTCAGAAGAAGATTTAAATTCTATGACAAAAATTGTACCTTGGATAGGGGTGCTAGTGCCAGTGTCCTCGACTATTCCGCATTGTGGATTTCAAAAAATAGTGAGTTAACAATCTCTGTCCTTTATCTCAGTCTGAAATGATTTGTCATAATTCATTAATTTTCTTATTGTTTTTCTTATTTAGGGTTTTAAGAGTAATTGAGCATTAAATTAAGGTATTGTTTGATACATTTAAACTTTTACATCGTTCCAAGTGGTAGCCCAACCTGATAGGTGATTGCTCTCGCTTAGTGGAGATTCAACTCAGTTGATATGCCCTTGAATGTTTGGTGAGAAGGGAGGATTTACCTTTGAAACCTAAACCAAAATATTTCCCCTCTTTTTCCCCCTAAACAACCCCACAAATATCTAAAGACCCTCTTAACTACATCCCAATGCACTCTCCCAGGATTAGACATAAAAGGAGAAAGAACATCCACTACTTGGGCAATGTCTGGTCTTGTATAGACCATAGCATACATTAAGCTTCTAACTGCACTCTGGTAAGAAACTATGCTCATTTCTTCCATCTTCGATGGGGATGTAGGACATTGTGAAATAGAGAACTTTGTTCCTAAAGTAACAGGAACAGAAAGTGGTTTACAATACTTCATGTTAAATCTTTGCAAAATTGAACAAACATACTTACTTTGGCCTAGCCATAGCTTTTTGTTCTCATGATCTCTTCTGATCTCCATCCCAAGTATGTGTTTTTTTGCACCAAGATCTTTCATTTAAAATTTCGTAGAGAGTTGAGATTTCAATTCTACGATCAAACCTTTTCTTTTCCCAATAAACAACATGTCATCAACATATAAAGCAATTACTAGGAAACAATCACCATCAGATTAAAAATATACACAGTGATTAGATTTAGACCTCCCAAATCCCAAACTCAACACATATGTATCAAACTTATGGTACCACATGCTAGGACTTTGTGTAAGGCCATATAGAGATTTTTAACTTACAAACCAACTTGCTTTTACCTTTCACCACATAGTGCTCTGGCTGTGTCATATAGATTTCTTCCTCCAAATCACCATGAATGAAGGGAATTTTCATGTCCATTTGTTTGACCTCTAGGTCATAAGTTGTTGCAATAGATAATAAAAACTGAATGGATGTCATTTTAGCAATAGGAGAAAAGATCTCATCATAATCAATACCCTCAGCTTGAGAGTATCCCTTCGCAACCAACCATGCCTTATACTTTTCAACATTTCCATATGAACCAATCTTTTTCTTAAACATCCATTTACATCCAACAAGTTTCCATCCTTCAGGAAATGGTACTAAGTCCCATGTATCATTTCTTTCAAGGGCTGCCATTTCTTCATCCATGGCAAGTTTCCAAGACTCTACATCATTCATACCCAAAGCCTCTTGCATAGATTTTGGTTAATCAATGTTAATATTTAAAGAAAATATACATTTCCAATCATCAGGTGAATACCCATACCTTTTTGGTGGTTGCCTATGCCTTGTAGACATTCGAACAAGATGAGGTGGAGGTTCTTCCACTTCTTCCTCTTCCAAAAATTTAGAGCTTGATGAGCTCTCATCAACTTCTTGTCTATCTTGGGGCCTCGATTCAACTTTCTCAGGGATAGTAGGAAGTTGAATCACATCCCTTTTTTGTTCAATTACTTTATGTTGAGTGCACGAGACAACTAAGGGGGGGTGAATTAGTTGTAACTTATAATTCCAAAAGCCTCAAACACATTTAGATCCACATTAATTCAATTAACCCTTAAACTCTTATGATGATTAAGCATGAAAGTAAATAACAAAAACTAAACTGAATCAACATCAAACACAAGAGAACGCCAGATTTACGTGGAAAACTCAAGAAGGGAAAAACCACGGTGAGGATTATCTCACAATATAAAGTAATATCAACACCAAAAAATAATAGTCTCACTACCAGAAGGCTCACTGTCAAAGGGCTCACTGCCCAAAAGAAAGAAAGGCTCACTGCTAGAATAGAAAAGAAGATAGAGAAGATTGTTACAAGGAGAAAACTATCTCAATGCAATAGAGAAGTCCATCACCATGCCATCATCACCTCCGCAGTCTCACTAAAGGATTGTAGACACCTTCTGCTCACTACATCTAGTAATCTAACACATGAAAGTTCACACTGGGCTCCACAAATTTGCACTCTATAAGTCTGTATTTCACATCACATCATCATCCTCTCCTATCTTATCATCCTTCATCATCTTGACACATATTTATATCATCTTCAATCTTGAAAACATTCTCCATGATTGGCAAAGCACCTTAAATTCGCAAATTCAAATTAGGTCAGCACCAAAATATTCCTACGGTGGAAAGGAATGAAGAGCAGCAACCTACACCAAAAGAGCAGAAAAGATATCACTACCCCTAATAAGCAGCAGTCCTTGTCTATCAATAGTCATTGAAATAATATGGAAGAGTCATAGTCTCTAAGGAGACAATCATCTAGAACATCAGAGTCAATGAGAAGAAGTGAAAGGACATAGTTACAGAGACTGTATAGAGATTAGATTGCTGATATGCCTTCTGCATGAGTCTAATGATAGAGACTAACTTTAGCAAAATATATGAATAATAGTATGCAGTCACCCTACAGGTCTAAACAATAAACCAATTTATATCATTATAGCAGGTTGGCAGACTGTCAAAAGCATGACAGTTCTTTAAATGACTTTCATAATAGCATAAAAGAAACTGTCAAAACTCTGTAGAAGCTATTAAAGGAATAGTCAAAGATTTCAAGGACTGCACATGCATACAAGAGTTGTTAATGAATGCATACAGGGATTGGAGTAGTTTATGATACTCATACAAGGCTGTCTTGGATAGTATGAAAACAAAGTGATTATGGTACAAAGAACAGTTTTGTGCAATAAATCCAGGAATGTGATGAAACCAAAAGACAAATACCCAATGCAGAGATCATGAAGACCTATACAATAGTAGTCATAGAAGGACCTCTGTATGCAAAAAAGGAGCAACAATTCATTTTCTGGTACCCACAAAAGAACTCCTCATTTTTTCATATGCAGTGAGGAGTACATTTTGTACAAACTCAGTTAGGTAAAAATGGTAGTCTTCATCATAAAGGAAAAAATGAATGGCTTCGAGAGCCTCAAAAATTCTTTGATACAGTGAAATATATATCTCAGTCATGCAATGAAGTGTAAATTTCTTGCAAACCTAGTTGAAATGTTGCAGTGTTTTTTAAGAAACAAAGGAGTACAAAATAGTTTGAAACCCTAGGGTTTCAAGTTTTGATAAATGACCAAAGACAAGAAGATTGTTGCAGATAAAAACCCATATGGAGAACCTACAGGCCACGACCAAGAGGGCCATGTTTTCCTTATTCTAAACAAAGGAAAAGACATAGAAATTTTATCATAATATCTTCATCTTTGGGTCAAACTGAACCAAAAAGCAAGCTTGTAAAGCAGTGAGCTTAGCTCTCATGTCCGTCGAAGAAACTGTAGCTTTCTGTCATTCTTTTCTTTCTCAACAACATCAAGATAATGCTCATATACTAGAGGGGAGACAAGAAAGACAACAATAAGAGTGTCATAAGAATCTCAACACAACAGAGCAAGCTCAAGGCCGTAGCCTGAATGTCAAAAGAATGGAGCAAAAGATGATAAAATGCAATATGAAAGCCACGGAGCTAAACTCACCTTTGTTGCTGCATCAAAATGCCAAGTGAAACCTCAAGAAATGATAGTTATGGCAGTAAGATCCATGAAAACCCTGAGCAAACCCTTTCTCCATGGCGGTGCACAGTTGAATGAGAAAGCAAATGGTCAAGTGAGGAGCAATATTAGGGTAAACTTTCTTTTTTTCTCCAAAAACCCTAATCGACTGAGGGTCTTTTTGACCTTTATTTTAAAAAAGAAAATCATTTGTTATCCGAATGCAACAATGGGTCAACAACATAAATCATTATACCTAGTGAATATGGAGGAAGCCCACGAGACCCTTTTTGCCTTCTTTTTCTTTTTAACAAAGTCAAACAAGATAATAATAACCTTTGCACCCATATATCTCCTTAGACACATGGTCAAAGGTCTAAGTTATTTTTTACATTTCATTTATCAAATGTAAGGCATGTGGTTAAAGTGTTGTTATTATAAAACACTTAATCAAGATGTTTTTCTTTTAAATGCATAAATAGGATGCCATGCCTTTTGAGGCTTTTATGAGTTAAGTCCTCATATTTTGCAACCATATGGGGTAGGTGAGGAAGTTAGTAGACACAAGGATCTAGGAGGTTTTTATTGCTTTTGTGAGCTTTTTAGGGGTTGTTTGATGAGTCATCTTGACAGACCTAGTCATGTTTGACTTTTTCACTCATGGTGAGCTCTTTTTGTGGAGATTGCGGAGCTAGATTTTAGGCTTTTTGGAGGCATCCGACCCAAGACAGTTAGTTGGGAGGTCCTCTTTTGGTGGAACCACTTGGATAGTGTTGGATATAGTCAATTTTGTGACTCTTTTGTAGACAGTTCTGATTATGCATTTTGGAGACTTGTGATTTTGCAATCCTTGCTCAAATTTTGACAATTTGTAACTCATTTTACTCGTTTACTTGATATGGAATATAGTGGAGACCTTGAATGCCATTGATTGGAGATTGTGCCTACTTGTCTTATGCATCTTTGTGCTTATCGACTGATTTGATAGAGTTATCTGTGAAGTAAGTTTTATTTCTTCTTAGCTTTTGTCTCAGGATTTAGAGCCTTTTATGCAGAAAATACTAATGCAGGTTACAAGTTCTGTTTTAAGTGTGTTTTATCTTTAAGTGTGAAATCATCTTTTCCTCTTAAGAATTCTGCATACATAAACCCACTTGTGAAATATTTATGCAAAAGTATAAGTGATAGGTTGTGCAAGAAATCTTTTAGTCATTTTAACAAGTGTTTGAATCTGGTATTTTCATGTTTCTCATTAAGTTAGGTGTATCACCCTTTAGAGTTAATTTCAGTTCTAGTGCATATCTTTCTCACCCTTTTCCTTATCAAAGCTATAGAATAGTCAGTCTTAGGTGATACAAAGTTTAGGAAGTTGACCTTCTCCAGAGATTCACTCCAGTTTCTAGGTGACCCACAACCATAGGAGTGTTTCCATGTTCCTCTAGAGTGTCAATTTTCTACAAATTGGTAGGGTGTAACTTTCAGAGATAACAGTTTTTGGCATGCCCGGTGGGACTGTGAACTAATTCTCAATCCATTTTATACTTTTGTTATTGCTATTTGGTATGTACAATAGTTGATTTCTGCCTTTTGAGGTGTTTTAAATACATACTTGGTGACACCAAAGCTTTGGTTTAGTGAAAACCAGTGTAGAACAGTTCATGCATTGCTGATATTGGTGTGTATGTCAGCAAAACCTACCTTGGGAGGCAAGGAAAACACACACCTGGTGACTCTGGAAAGAAATATCTACTGGTTTCAAGAACACAAGTGCTGGTATGTACTTATTTTACTAAAAATTAGACTTGATTTTTATTATGAAATTTTCAATGAGTTTTCAGCGCATATAAATGTTGAAATATGTCTTCATTTCAAAGAAATATGTCTTACTTTCCACCATTTCATGAAAATCTTGTTCATACACCATCTTATGAGCTGTATCACAGTAGTCATATTGTTGGTTTTAGTCCAAATCAATAAGTCTATCATGCTTACCACCCTTCGACCCATGCACAAACTCCATGGCAGCCAGTGTATGCCCATGACCATCCTCAAGAATCCCTGTTTATGCCAAACCAGCAATACTACTTTCCCAATCAGCTTCAAAATGATGAGAGACTGGAGATTGCAAATATCAAGAACATATTGCTTGACTGGACCAGGCAGCTGAATGACATAAAGAGGCAACAAGAATATGCTTTACAATAGGAGCGCATGAATGAACAAAATCACTCAAACCAGTCCATTAATCCTTAGTTTTAATCATATCAAGAACAGGAACCAAGCCATCAAAGTATTGAAAAACCATGGTAGCCTTCTTGGACTAGGTATCCTGATTATAAAATGCCAAATTTTATTAAGGCTACCCCTTCCATACTAGTCCAAGATCAAGAAGATGAGAAATCAAATTTCTTACCAGGAGATAAGTATGAACATGAAGATCAAAAACAAGAGAAGCGGTCAGTTGTTGTTGTCTGTACCATGTCCCCAACTAATTATGAGCATAACGCATGTGAAGAGGATGCAAGATCAGGCTTGTCACTGAATCCCTTACATTTTCATTCATTTGAAGAATTTTCTAATGATGTTTATAAAATGAATGAAAGTAGTGTACAGAAGTTGCAAGGTAAAGATCTTCAGTTGCAAAGACAGGATGCCCAAGTTTCATTGGAGAAGGCACCACATGAAGAGGAAGAATTGGTCTTTTTGTTTGATCGACTACCTGCTTTTGTTGACCAAGATGAGGAAAGCATTCAGGTACCCAACTTACCAGCAATTTCAGACCAGCAAGAAGATGCTCAACAATATGAGAAGTTGCTGATTAAAACTAAGCAATCTGACAATGGGGTCTTAGATCAAGTAAAAAAGTGTGAAAGTAAACCTTTCTTGGAACCTACATAGCTAGCTAATAGTTGTTATGAAGTAGAAAATAGTCTTCCTCTATCAGAATTTCATGAAGAGGGTAAGGAAGATTCATTTTGGGATGACCTTGAAATTTTTGTCTCTAAACTGGATGACAAAGGATTAAACCTGCTAGAAGAAGTTGCAAATCATGCTAAATCAAGACAACAAGTTCACAAGTTTGAACAAGAGCAGGAACAGTCTATAGAGGAGATAAATGAACATGAGGAACTTGGTGGAAAAGAGGCTGATATGTTTTGGTATGATGGGCTACCTTCATTTGTTGAACAAAATGAAGAAGATATGACTGTGATAACACAAGACTTGGGACAACTACAAGATGTTAAATAGTGTAATGAGTTGCTGGTTTGTGAAAGTCAATATGAGAATGAAGCTTTAGCTCATGAGGTAGTTTCATTTTAGGATGATCTGAAGTCTGTTTTGACTCATAAAGAAGCTCCTTTTTGCTCAGCTTTGGAAATTGAGCCGGCACCATTTGAAGCAGAAGATAAAAAACAAGATGAGGAACAACAATGTGATTTGGAACAACAAGGAACCAGCATGGAGAGTTCTGAATTCACTCTTTCTAGAGGATGCCCAATTAGGCATCCAGTTAGAATGGAGGCCAACAAGAATATTGATATTTTGCTTGCACCCAAGCATAAAGATACAACTAAGGAAGAGCAGATTCGAGTCACTTTTCTACCTCAGGACAAGAATGTTTATATTCCTTATGAAGAGGTTAGTGAACTTATGTATGTCCTTCAAGAGGTATTGCAGCTCTTTGTTGAATTTCTATTCATGTTTCATCTCTTTCTAGCTGTCCTCAATCACGACGAACATTGTAAATTATATAGAAATGGCAGCTACTTCATCCAACCAGTGAATGGTTTCATTTGAGGTGATGTCTTTCTTGGTTAATATAGAGTAGGGTTAGTAACCAAGTAGTTTTTCCTCCAAGTACTTTTACATAGTTAGTTAGCTTGTCTTGAGTTTTATTAGGTAGAGTAGGGTTTTCAAGGTATCATGTTTTGTTCTGCTGAGTTGCAGAAGTCAGAAAATTGGTTTTTCCAAGTGTTTTCAAAGTCTCTGAGTGACCCCATGCCCAATGGATAAGCTTCAGGCAACTGGTCTAATGTTTAGCAGGCAAACATATAGCAGATCTTGCCAAAAATGTTACCTAATTTCACTACCAGCTCAATCAGGTAGAGCTTTTCAAGTTTTAAAGAAGAGAAAGGTACATTTTATTTCTACTACTATATTACATGCATGTGCATAAATAGAATCATAAGGATTACATCACACTAGGTTGCAAGTTGTGTTTTAAGTGTGTTTTATCTTTAAATGTGAAATCATCTTTTCCTCTTAAGAATTCTGCATACATAAACCCACTTGTGAAATATTTATGTAGAAGTATAAGTGATAGGTTGTGCAAGAAATATTTCAGTCATTTTAACAAGTGTTTGAATCTGGTATTTTCATGTTCCTCATTAAGTTAGGTGTATCACCCTTTAGAGTTAATTTTAGTTTCAGTGCATATCTTTCTTACCCTTTTCCTTGTCAAAGCTATAGAATAGTCAGTCTTAGGTGAAACAAAGTTTAGCAAGCCAACCTTCTCCGGAGATTCACTCCAGTTTCTAGGTGACCCATAGCCATAGGAGTGTTTCCATGTTCCTCTAGAGTACCAATTTTATGCAAATTGGTAGGGTGCAACTTTCAGAGATAACAAGTTTCTCTAGTTGTATGATGGTGTTCTTATCTCATTTTAATGGTTGTTGATATTTGTTATGCCCATTTCCATAGTTATACTATGCTTGGAGCATGTTTAGTTCATTGAAGATGTTCTTATATGTTAACAAAGCAATGTTGAAGGTTGTTTATGTTTAAAGAACTAGTAGAATCTTTTTGTGATGAAATTATTATGTCATAAAATGTCCCCCCTAGGACTTTTACCTCCTAAGTTTAGCTCCCGAGTCCCTTTTTTTTTCATCATGCATGTTAGAATTAACTCCCGAGACAAAATGGCCTAAAACCCATGTCAAATGAGGCTTGCGGGACGTTGTTGAGCCTTAACCCTGACCCAAAATAGGTCATGGGGCAAGGGCGCTCGCACCCTTGTCCTACCCTATTTTGGCAGGGTCCCAAATTTGAATTTCAGTTTTGTGACCATTAAAAGGTTTTTGTGCAAACATCTTAAGTTTGAATTACAAAATTTGTCGCGGGAATGCATATATAAGCATGTTTAGGACTTCATTTGTAAATTAGATGGATAATGCGAACTTGTGATCTTATGCTAAGGATATTCAAGACTTTCATTGTGCTACAAACCAGACTTGTGTTGTTATTGTGTTTGTTTATTGCATATTTGGTTTCATCAATACATCTCCTCATGGCATGAAAGAGTTTCATCTCCATGAGAGCTACACCTCCGAGGTGATATCTATTTGTGTTTGAATCAATCATTTATCAATTTGGTTGTACCTCTACCCTACAAGGATACACTCTCTCTATCTAATAATAGTGTTTGAAGGCTTTGTTAAGCAAACTTGCTCCCAGTATCGAATCCATGTGATGGCCGATACTCCTTATAGGTGGTAATCCTTTAGGTACATTGGCTGATATGATGTCTTCATATTCTGTCAGCAATTCTCTTATCCCCTCCGGTTGTTCTTCTTCAACTTCCTTCTTCAATGTTTCAAGCTTCTTAGGGATCAGGGCATAACACATATTCTCATGTATCAAACCATCCAGAAATTTCCTTCCATCTACCAAACAGATTCTAGCATTCCCACATACTTCACTCTTAGGATCATCCTCCAAAGGAATCAAAGTAATTCTCTTTCCATTTGATGTTATAGTATATGTATTCTTTCTCCCATCATGTATAGATTTTCTATCATACTGCCAAGGTCTACCCAACAATATATGACAAACAACCATAGGCATAATATCACACAAGACTTCATCATGATATGATCCAATATGAAATTTCACCAAACATTGTTCACTCACCAGTACCTTATGATCATCCTGAATCCATGCTATCTAATAGGGCTTAGGGTGTTTCAACCTTTCCAACTTCAACTTAGTCACCATTTCCTCTAAAACTAGGTTATCTGAACTACCACTATCAATCACAACTTTACAACACTTACCTCCTGATTTGCATCTGGTTCTGAACAGATTTTTCCTCTGTGATGGTTCCTTATTTACCTCTATTTGAAATAGTTCTCTCCTCATCACCAATGATTCTCCTTTCTCCGGATTGCCAACTGAACTGGGTGATCCAACAGGTTCTTCTTCAACATAGGCTACTCTTCCACTATTTTTTGTCCTCTTACTTGTACTACCCTGATTACATTCAAATGCTCCATGTCCTTCACCTCCACACTTGAAACAAGTACCTCTGAATGTTTTATTATCAAGTCCTCTTCTTTCTCTTCTGTATCCTTCATTCCGGTATGCACTAGGGTTTCCTCTCTAGTAAAATTTTTTGTCATCTCTCTATTAAGCATTGTTATCTCTGTCATCCTTCTTCAGCGGGCTGTCAAACTTGTTCTACTCTGGATATGATCTGTCTCCTCTAGAAAAAGTCCTACCTCTCAGAAATTTACCTCCTCCACCTCTCTGTCTCTGATCATGTCTCTTATTCAGCTTCTCTTCAATTTTCAGGGCAAATTGCTATGCTTCTTCCAAAGATGTCATCCTTACCAGGCTTAGTTCTTCTTGAATGTTCAATCTCAGTCCATTGATGTATCTAGCCACTTTCTCCTTGCTTTCTTCACTATGTCATGTTCTTATGATCATTTTATAAAATTCTTTAGTGTACTCCTTCACAGATTTCTCCTTTTGTCTCAGGTTTTGCAATCTTTTCAACAGCTCCAACTCATAGTCAGCAGTTATGAATTAATTCTTCAACTTTGTCACCATCTGGTCCCACTTTGTAATCTATTCTTTCCCTTTCCTATTTCTTTCCAACTGAACTTCTTTCCACCATATAGCAGCATGTCCTTTCAACTTTGTCTTTGCAAATTTCACCTTCTCTGGATCTTCAATTTCCTCATACTCAAAGTATTCTTCCATGTCATTTATCCAGTCAATCAACTCTTTAGGGTTCAAATTACTAGTGTAGTTTGGCACATCAACTCTAGGTCTCTTTCCAATCTTTGAAATAGCTCGCAACATCTTTACTTGATTTGATTCTTCTTCTTCATCACCTCCTAGGGTTTTGCAAGTTTGTTCAGCAGATTGAAATTCTTCTTCATCATCACTTTCAACATTAGGTCTTGGTGTCAATCCTCTTCGCCTATCTTCCTCAATAGCATCCAAACAAATTCACATTGTTTTCATCATTTCCATCATTTCATCCATTCTACCAGCCATTGTTCCAACAACAACAATTCTCCATGGCGGCATTCTTCGTAGGATCAAGTGCAAACTACATCAGGTTCGGCGATCGGGCTACAAGGTGACAACTGCCTCACAATCGGCGATCGATTGCAACACAAGTAACCTACCTCAATTTAGCGATCTATCCACAACAAGATCTTACGGAATGCCCTCACCAACTTCACTCAAATCACTCCCAAAGATTCAAACTTTCACTCTGATACCACTTGGTGCAGTCACTGTAGGAGGGTTCACAGAATGAACTGTCTGGACCGTGCAGCAAGAGTAAACACAATTGAAACAACACAAAGAAATGAAGCAAATGTAGATTTAGTCATTCAGTATATCATAGGATTCAAATAGAGATCAGCTGGCAACATGCGGGCTTACAATTTGGGCTCACAGGCCTGATTACATACATGCGAAAGATAAAGCTTTGAAGCTCCTTCACACAAATCTAACTATCAGCTATCACTATGTTAAGAAATACTTTCCTATGGATCCATTACATCAATATATATCCTTTCCAGACCAATATATTCCTCCGCGTTAGCCACAGAAGGTCACAAACTCCAATGAAGAGATGTAACGTGCAACATGGATAGGTTGGACCTAAATGAATGAAATGAAGTGCAGATCCTCAAGGAAGGTTGGCCACGAATGAAAGATCATTGAAGGATGTGTCATTAGGCTCCAAAGATTAGGAAATGCTTCAGCAGGTTTCTCCTTCAACTGATTACCAGGAATTGTTAGAATGCTCTGCTTTGAGAAACAGTCAATCTTTTGATAGTGATATCTTTTCGGTAACAATGTGCAGATCTCTAAATTCTTGATATGATGTTGATGAATGAATGTAGATGCTAAGTCTAGCTCCGCAAGGCCTAAAATGTATCTGTGATAGAATGTCGGATCAAAATGTAGAAGCTGCTTCTGACTGAACTGCCTAAACTGAACTGGAAAATGAAAAGAAACAACTAAACTGCAAACAAAATGAAATGCAAATGTTTTTGGTTGATGGAAGATTTCTCTTGAACCAGGGATGCTCCTGCATCAGCTGCAGTTAGTCAGAATAAGTGGATTGGGATCAAGGGTTCACATTTTTTACAGTTCTCAGTCCCCCATTCTCTTTTTTCTAATGATACTCTTATGTTTGTTCAAGCTTCTTGAGAGAAGCAAAAGAAATTAATTTAGTTCTAGACTCTTATTTTTCTACTTTAGGTCAATGAATTAACCCCCAGAAATCTTAGATTTTCTTCTATTTTACTGATATTTCTTTTCAGCAGAAAATATGCCATTTTTTAGGCTTCAAATGGGGGATCTTCCTTCTCAGCACTTAGGAATTCCTTTATTCATTCGTGCTAACAAAAATGATTTTTAGATTAAGATCTTGGATTCAATTAGAAACAAAATTTCCACTTGGAAAAGTAGATGGTTGACTTTTTCCCAAAAAAATTGTGATGATTAAAGTTGTCCTTTTTGCCATTCCAGTTTATATGATGTCTATTTTGAACATGACTAAAGGGATTATTTCTGACCTTCAAAAATCTCCTAGAAACATTTTGTGGAAATGAAATTTGGATAAGACCGGGAAGAAATCCATTGCCTTAATCTCTTGGGACAAAGTTTGTTTTTCTAAGAATGAAGGAGGTGTAGGGATCCTTAATATTGAAGCTCATAATTTAGCCTTAGGGGAAAAACTTTCTTGGAAAATGTTTGCAAAGCCACATATTAAGTGGTGCAAACTTATGCAATCCAAATACCTTGACTCTGAAAATCCAGAGATAATTTTTACTATTTCTAATCCCCCACTTGGCTCTAGGATCTGGAATTTCATTATTCATTGTAGGGAGGTAATCCTTCCCCATTTATCTTGGACCATTTAGAATGGTGAGAAGGAACTATTCTGGGAATATTCTTGGAATGGTTACAAAAATTTAAGCTCCTATGAAGGTTTTTTTGAAGCCAAGCAGACCCTCTCTCTTATGTGGAGCACTAAAGTAAAGGATTGTTTTAGATCTGCAGATGTTTTCAATAATACTGTAACTTGGAAAGATTTTTGAAATCTTAATTTTCCTTAAGATCAAAAACACCTTCTAAAAGATATTCTTAGTCAGAGGAAAATCTTCTTCTCTTCTAAGGATGATTAGTTATTTTGGTGTCCCTCTAAATCAGCTAACTATTTTGCAAAAAAGGGTTACATTTCCTTGACTACTCTTAATACAAAGTAGGATAATCGGCCTTCTCATTTATGTTGGGGAAAGTCTTGCCTTCCTAAAGCTGGAGCTTTTTCATGGTTGGCTCTCAAGAACGAAATTATTACAAGTGATAGAATGGTAAGAATTGGTATCTCTACTCTGTTCAAATGTATTCTATGTGGCAAAGAGGATGAAACTGTCAATCATATGCTATTGTTATGCTCTTTTACTTTTGATTGTTGGACTTGGCTTCTTCAAAATTTGACGTGGAATACTCCTATACCTAATTCTCTTTTAAGTATGTTTTAGGGATGGCCTTATTTATACAAAGATTCTATGTTTTCCTCTATTTGGGATGTTGTCCCTTCAGTTCTTATTTGGAATATTTGATTGGAACATAATAGGAGGATTTTTAGAAAGAATATCTTCCAAATTGAAGATGTTTTATACAAAATTGAAGCCTCTATTTTTGAATTAGTTATGGTATAGGTCATGAAAGATAAGGGGTCTTCCTTTTCTTCATGGGATGATATGATTGCTAAAAACTAGAAAATGATCAAGGTTTTTTCACCAGGTTGTTTTGTGAACAATGCGGTTAAAAATGGGAAGGATCGTAGTTTAATACACTTGCATCCTCCTCCTCCCAATTGGATGAAAGTTAATTTTATGGAGCTTCGAAGGGGAATCTAGGAAGTTCATGCATTGGCTGTGCATTTGGGAAATTTTATGTTTCCTAAAGCAGTCAAAGTTATGGATGGGACCAATAATAAGGCAGAAGCGCAAGCACATCTGCTAGGTTTAAAAATAACTAAGCAATTGGGAATTAAGAAATTAGTTCTTAAGGGAGAATTGTAGATTATTCTTCATGCTTTCCAAAAGAAGACCAGTTGTCATTAGAAGATTAATTACATTCTTGGTGAGGCTTGGGAACTTATACGAGATTTTGAAGAGTATTTTTGTCTCCATACTTTAAGGGAGGGAAATAGGATAGTTGATCTGCTAGCTAATTTGGCATTTCATTTGCCTCAAGGATCTTTGGAGGTTGATCAAGAGTCATTATGTCATCACCCTAAACTTATGGAATCTCTAAAAGGAGATTTAAAAATATAATATTTCTCTTGTTGGAGAGAAGGAGTTTTTTATCTAACTTATTATTTGTCTTACTTGATAGGTCACCTCTCCTTCATATGCAACGTGGTGTTTTTTTCTTTGACATCTTCGCTTGAGAAAGTTTAAAGGCTCACATGTGAGCTTTTATTTCATAGTATGTTTGGCATGTGCTTGATGATCTTGGCTTGGAACTTCCTGTAATGGGAATTATTTCATTTCAGTTAAGAAGGACAATGTTCAATTATCCTCTTCGGTGTGGGCGTTGTATTTACCTCTCTTCAGATGGATCACCTTGGCATTCCTCCTCTATTCCTTTTGTGGTTATCTCTTCCGTGTGGGCATTGTATTTACGTCTCTTCAGATGGATCACCTTGGCATTCCTCCTCTATTCCCTTTGTGGTTATCTTTCTCTGCAAAAATGGTTAACTATCCATGGAATAGGAGGTTCTTCCTACCTATGTAGAATTGGGAGCAACCAATTCATGGTGAAATTGATGTTGGGATTATGTCAAGGGATTTTAAGGTTTATGATGCCAAGGTGGAAGAAGCGTTGATCAAATTTTGTGGTAAAGGTTTTCTACTTGAATCTTGGGTTTTTTTTGCTTCTCATATGGCTTCTCATCTTTTGTCGAATGCGATGGATGTGATTCAACAAGTGGATTTAGTAAAAGTAATTGCAGCTAACTTTGTTCATGATTTCTTGGTTCCTGATGACAAGTTCCATTCTGTCATTGCAAATTATGATTTTCATTTGGGTTCAGCGAGTATTGTTGGACTATTTTCTTTAAATGATGTTAAGAAAAACCCAACATTCAAATGTGTTTATAATGCCTTAGTTTATAGTCTGCAAAATAATTTTAGTGCATCTTTGGATTGCTCTCTCCGCTCGCACTATGGACAAATTGGGTCAGACTTAAGAGATAGAATTGAAGATTTGTTTCATGCTTGGACTTTCCTCATCCATTATCAACCTCCCCTACTCTGATGGCTCAAAATAATGTACCTATAAATGAAGAGGAAGAAGTTGTTGCTAGTTTACATGGGTTTTAGGTTGCAAACCTGAATATTATGAACCCTTGAAATTTATGAATCCTTAATCCTATTTTTTGTTTTTCTCACAGCTCAATTCTTCTACTATGATATTGTAAATGAGTTGTTTTTCTTTGGATGTAACTTCATGTATTATCCAGTCCTTTGGGGCCTTTTTTGTAATCATTTACTCTATTAATATGATATATTATGATGCTCTTAGCATCCTTACCGATCAAAAAAAATGTTTCCAAGGTGGCTTCCTCTTTCAATCTCTATCCATTCTAACAACTCTTACACACATTACAAGTTATTATAGTTGCATTTAAAAACTTCCATGACACTAAGCAATAAATACAAATTGCCAAAATACAAACTACAAGTGACACATAGTGTCACTCCAAGTGGGATGCCCAAAATATGTGCATGCATAATAAATACAAATAAATAAATATTTCAAATATTAGGACTTGCAAGGTGTATAACACACTTAATCCAAACATTCTCCCAATTGTTGTATACCTTACAAGAGCTAAAGGGAAACAAAACCAATCTATGAACCATCAAGGTTACCATACTCTCTCAACTAAACTCCATTGTGCTCATGAGCTTTATAGAAGCACCTACAACATCTTCCAAGTGATCACCAACATGACAAAAGATTAAAATTCCAAAACAATGATGAAACACTAAATGTCCCATAGACACACCAATGTATGCAACTTCAAACCCATTACCAAAACACAACTCAAAAGTCCAAAGTTCCTCTAAAACAAGATTGAGCATGAATGCTCCAAAATAGTCAGAACAACAACCACAACTAGTTGTTTACATCTAACTAATAAACCCACCATTGATAGACCTTCTGCACATAACATATCCAACCCACACTACAACTCTCATCCATGTATAATCTAGTGACCTGGTCAAAGTTACCATCTCCCATGATAACAAACACACCAAAGCCACTGATGTGCAAAAACATCTGAAGACCTTTGATACTACAACCCAATGAAAAATAATCTACCAAAGACACACATACATCCTAGGACTCATACTGCATGAGCAATGCCAACCAAAGCAACTCAAAGTCTACCAATCAACACTTTGATAAAAAGTGTGGCTAATAATCAAATCATGTAATACAAAGAACAATCACAATGATATGCAAATTGCAACTGACCTATTGCAAAACAAATCATATGTCCACAAATAGTTTTCTACTCATTCTCTCACCTTTAAACTCCTTCACTTCTCCCAAGTCCTCTGAAAGAACACACATTGTTGCTAAAAAATAATAAAGTATAACAACAATAGATAACCACAAACCCAATGATCATACTAGATGAATAAGAACCTCTAGGAAGAAACATAAGACCATAAAGATAAATTCCAAACCATATCACATCCTTCTACCAACACCACCAAGTGCTAAGTTGTTCCAAGTAAGATCTCCTTCACAATACCCCAACTAAAAATCCTTAACACCAAAATCTTCAATCTCATTAGATAAAAAAAAATATATATATCTCATATAATCAAAATGGATGTTAGCTTCTCTAACCAAGAAATATCAAACTCAAAAGTCATTCCACAAATATGAATGAACAACCCAATAACATCTCCAAAACTTCTCATAAATGAAACCATATACCCAAGGAGATAACCATGACAAATACTCCTCAAATGAACTCTTTAGAACTAGAAACTATAGCTCAAGATCAATATCCATGAGAAATCAAAGAATAAAAAAAAATGCATCTAAGAGATGGGCAATGCCTCTCAAATGATTATCCACCGAGTAGACCAAGAGTGGGGAATGAGAATGCTCCTCTAGGATACACCAATCCATAATGACTCTCTCCAAGAACAATCTCCTCTTAGGTCCATGAAATCATGTCCATATCCAAGTGTAGGCTCCTCGATCTTCCTAATGAAACCTCTAAAGAATAATTGTCTCAAAAAATTTCTCTATTATTAATTCCAAGAGAACTCCATCCTCACCCAAGTCTCCAAGTATCCATGAGCACCTATAACTGACCAATCCATGCTAAGCTCCAAATGCAACATCGCACTATCATGAAGCTCCCAAGGACATGGCCAATGTAATCAATACCAAGGGAACTATGCAGACCACTATCAAAGTTCCCACTACACATCTACAAAATCTAGGAACACACATGACATCATGATCTAACATCTCTTCTTAGGAGATCATGTGCTCCAATGGACATATCTTTCCAAAGGAGTAACATCATGCCAAAAATCCAATACAGAATCAAGAGTCTATCATGGCACAATACCAAAATATCACTAAAACAAGATTTATCTATTAAAACAAATGAGTCACAATACCATATCCAATCAGATGAAGATAACCATCCTCTGACAATGGAACTCAAGATGTCAAAATACTTTCACAGCATACAAGAATCATAATCTAAAAGCCTTACCATGACACCTACAACCATTGTAGAAGATCTTCCATCACCAAGTGATAGATCCACGTCACTACCAAAGCTCCCATTGAAACTATGATACTAAGCTATCCAAGACATCATGATAACCATCTTCTAAATGAAGATCATTCATGGCTCCAACATAATCAAATACTCTACCTACAATATCAGAAGCACAAAAGAATAAAGTAGAACCAAGATCTCCAAGTCAAGAAGATACACAACATGCTACAAGTCCTAATAACCAACTATCTAGGCACTCTAATCATCCATCCTTTCACCCCAATGCAACATGCCAATGCACAAATGACCACAGACAAGGCCAAATAACAAAGTTTGTATTGACATTGAAAAGACTTGTGGATTAAGACAGTCCACATCCAAGTCATCAACTAATGGGTGATCAACCCAAAAATCTGCGTAACTCGTAGATCCCTAAAAAATGAAGCATGCAAACTCATCATCACATTATTAACCTACAAACTAAGATTACAAAGAAGATACCATATACATTTCAAGACTCAAACACCATATTAATTCCAAATCTGATTTGCCAAAAAAATCCACAACAAGTAACCAGAGTCAAGGAACCTATTGGGACCTAAAAAACCAAGTTCCCAAACATGCATTATTTACCTAAATCCATAAAAAATCCTAGCTTGTGCCTTTGTCTCTTAAACCCATTATTTATACTTGATTTGAGATTACTTTAAATGGGTTATGTCCATGAAAACTTCTAAATAAAATCCCCCAAATAATTATGTTTTTGTTCCTTTGAAAAATTTTCTAAGTGTTGGTCATTGGTGTCTTTGTCGGTGAATCGACTAGTTTGTGAACCACCGATTTCACCGACTAGGCGTCCTTTGGTTCGTCATTTGGCCAGTTTGTTGATGGGAGAAAAAGATGAAGGAAAGAAAGAAAATTGAAGTCTTTGTCGATAAACTTGGAGGTTCACAAACCTTCAAGTTCACTGATGGCCTGATTCAGTGACAAGGAAGTGGAAGATTTTCTAAGGCAAGAAGAAAAAGAAGAAATCCTTTGTTCACGAACCGCCGATTTCATCGACTAGGCGTCCTTTAGTTCATCATTTGGCCAGCTTGCTAATGGGATAAAAAGATGAAGGAAAGAAAGAAAATTGAAGTCTTTGTCAGCAAACTTGGAGGTTCACAAACCGTCAAGTTCACCAATGGCCTGATTCAGCAACAAGTAAGTGGAAGATTTTCTAAGGCAAGAAGAAAAAGAAGAAATCCTTTGTTGGAAAAAGTGTTGGTTTTCGAACCATGTGGTTTGTTGACAAAGGTTTTCGCTGACAAAAGGAAGGAAGAGAGGCGAAGCAAGGAAAAGTAGCAGCTTCATCGGCAAAAAGACAAGTTGCAAACCGTTAGGTTCACCGATGATAAAGTTCATCAATGGAGCAAAGCACCAATGAAAAGAAGTGAAGAGAAAAGAAACAAAGGTGCCTTTATCGCAAAAAGGGATGGTTCATGAACCGCAAAGTTCACTAACAAGTTAAGTCACCGACAAAGGGAGATAGCAATGAAGAGGCAAACAGAGAAGATGAAAGATGAAATGATGGTTCACGTCAGGCTGATTTTCCTAATAGGCAAAATTACTAATGAAGGAGGAGAGATAAAATATGAAGGATGGATAAATAAAGCAGAGATAGCTCCAAGGTCCATGATAAAGAAAACTCACTGATAAGAGTAGAGTGAAATTCAAATGTAAGAATAAAATCAAATACAAGTGTAAAATATAATGTAAATGTAATAGTTTAAAATATTTTAAACTTAGTTTAGAATATTTTAGAATGTTGTAAAGGCTTTACATGGGCATTTTGGCAGATTTGCATTTCAAAATGCCCATCTACTCTCGACTGCCATGAATCTAGAATTGAAGAGAATGTGCATGTGGGTGCTGAGTTTGGTGGAATTAGTTACAGAAATTTATGGGAGTTGGTGAGGGTTAATGTTGGTACAAGTGGGTAGGTAATTGGTGCCCATCTGCTGCATTAACTTTCCCCTATATATGTATGTTTCTAAGACATTTGGAGGGTGTTGGTTCTTGGTTGGTGGTTGGAGGTTGTGTAGATTCATAAATACTTCTAGGGCTCCAAATCACTCCATGTCCAGTTGCAGAAAAGTAATGGGGTGGTGAAATAGATGAAAGATAGTGTGCAGTAGGGCTTGTGCAGAGAATATCTACATGATTGTTTGTATGTATTTAAGTTTTCCCTCTTATCACATTTGCTGATAAGTTTGTATTGGGCATTTGAAAATGTGATAGCATTTTAAATATATTACAAGCCCTAGTAATTTTAATATTTTCTTTACATTTGAATGCATGCAATTTTTTTCTAGATTACTAAGTATGTTTGAAGCACAAAACTTGCAATCTGATACAACGTATGCTTAGATCAAATTTTCTTTATTTCCTTTCCATTGTTTTCTTTTGTCACCTGTGACTCTATAGCCTAATTGGATTTGCATCAGTCTTGGCTCCAACATACCAATCTCATATCATTTAAATCAAATATCTACCAGTGGTTTAGGGGAAAAACTATCTTTCCTATGTATGTATATTCACATAGTTTGTATCAACTATATAGGGGTTTTGTGACAGCCAATTGTTCTTGGTTCAATGACAGTCTTTAGGGCCAAGACAACGAGTTGGATTTGGTTGTCCATTTGTTTTTAGTTGTTCATCTAGTTTTGAAATCAATACCTATTAAGTTACACCCCTCGGAATATCCCTCTAAAGCCTAGCTGAGCTCAAAGTGTAGGGGATGAAACCCACTCCCATAGAGTTGATCTTCAACCCTCCACGTTCTATTGATGGACCGATTATGCTTGCATGATGACAACCCTAGCCTTGTGAGTGTGATTCCATCCTAGGAAGTGGATTTGTGGTTTTGGGACCCAATAGAATGGTGTCATTATCGAGGATGAATTAAAAAGGTTGAAGAATTTAAAGACCCTGGTGCTAGTCAGTTTGTAGTTGTGTGTTTTGTTTGGGTAAGTTTGGCATCTTGTCAACTTACACCAATGGAACGATGCCATTGTCGGGGATGCGAGTAAAGTGTTGGGTTAGAAAATGTGAGGACTGTATTGGTGTGAGCAACCCAATATCAGTTTTATGGCCTTCAAGATCAATCAAACTTTAAGGGTTTTCCTCATTTAGTGAGTTGGTGACTCTGTTGTTAAAGGAATGAAGTTTTGTTGTTGTGTGCATGTGCTCATGTGTGTGTTTTAAATAGACTACAGTTGGTTAAGGTACATGTTTTGTCTTCCATCTTTGAACCATGTTTTCTTTCTTAGTAAAGAAATATGTATTATTTTCTCTCCTTTCTCTCTACATAAGTGATTTTTAATCAGCTATGGCTAAATAGAATGGACAAGTTTACCCTAGGAAAAAATTATTAAATGTATCATATGATGAAAGCCCTAGATACTATGATAGAGGGAGTGTCCATGAGTATGATGAGGATGAAGGTCCCTACTGGTCATACAGTCCAACACCAAATGGAAACTCACATTCAGGCATGCAAGCTTTAATACATAAAAACATGTTAAGGATAGATGCCCTCAATGAGATTGAAATACAATGTGAGGAAAGACTCAGGGCCCTATAATCAAATAAACACTCTGTTGTTACAGAAAAACAAATGTCTCCACCCCCAGTAGTTCCACTTGACCTCATTTACAAGCAGCTTGACCTTTCTTGGGTCAACTATGATAGGCAAACAATGAAACCTGAGATTTTTAGATTGATGCCAAGGTATGATGGGTATAGCCTTCTAGTAGGATGTTGGAATATTTTCTAGTTTCATAGAAGAACATCAATTTGATGATGAAGACATGTGGATGAGGTTCTTTGTTAGGTCACTTTATGGAAAGGCAAGAGATTGGTACCAAGATTTTCCTAAATATTTCTTTGCTTCGTGGAGTGTACTTGTTGCTACATTTGAAGATGTGTTTGCATTGCATCTAGACCCTGTTGACCTCATCCAAGAATTAGAATCCATTAGATGCAAACAGGGAGAGTCCCACATGGAGCTTAGCCACAGATTTGTAGTTGCCCTATCCCACATCCTAGAATATTTTAGACCTGATTCACCTAACTTGTATCGACATGTATCTGAGAGCCTACGATGTTACCTTAGGCTCAAGTTCTATACAAGAGGAGTTCAACCTGTTAGTGCCCAAATCGGCAGAGGCTTTGCCAGCTCCAATGCACAGACAAATTCAGCCAACAGATATGGGAGGTTGCGTGAGCTACCTCCCCTTCATTTCTGGTTCTACCACACCAAGGGGGGATCCCTATAGCTAAAGATTTATCTTTGACTCACCCAATGACAGAAAGATTTAGCTTTACAACAAGAGGTAAAATACTCTCATGTTTGGACCAAGACATGCATGATACATCACAAGTTTAGCAACATTCTTGGACATAACTAACTGGTTGAGGTATGAGAGTATGCAGGGGTCCTAATCCTACTCCTACAACTAACAGGTTGAAAATATGAAATGGTTTGAATTAATGTTTTGGATGCAAGACAAGGGGTTTTGGATCATAACTACTAATCCAGAAGTAGACCGGTGCCTATCTCAGGGCAAGGAGTCAACTAGACGTATACAAGAGAGTGGCTTGCAACTGGTATTCAAGTTTCAAGGGGTTAGGACTCATATTATCCTTACAAACACCACCCAAGGATAAGTATTTAATTGTCTCTACTTACATACATCCTAGCTGACATACAATCTTCTCCATACTCAACCTAAAATAATTTAATCCACTCCTTGAATGGAAGTTAAAGATTAAGCATGTGATACAGAAATCCATACCCTAGAATCTAAGAAACCCTTAGCAACCAGATTCAAAAGAAGAGATTGCATACAACACAAGGAGACAGACAGACAAACACATGCAATAATGTATTTTTCATATAAAATGACAAGAAACTGAACATATGTGCAAGGTGCACTCAGATGCAACTCATAAACTCCAAAATAAGATAAAACGGACAGGAAATGCTCTACTTTTTGTTATTTTTCCCCCAAAAATGCCCAAGTCTTCAACAACCCTACTGAGTAACACAGCTTGCATTTTATAGTAAGACCATGCACTCAGCAAAAATTACAAGGCATTTCAAAACTTTGCCAGATATAAAGCACTATGAGAAATGGTGCCCAAAATATTGAATGCAGCAGGTGGGATCAGGAGATATGCAGTCGCCTGAGGGTTTTCCATTAAAATCAGGTGGTTAGCCAGTCAATCATCGGCGCATACCTCTGTACTTTGCCATTAATAGCCTAGCTACCTGTAGCTCCTCTTGAAATCAGCAGCAGCGTATCTCAGAAGTTTTCCCACTCAAAACAATTACAAATGTAAAGGAAATCACCCTTGTTGAGCATTCGAATCATGGCCGTCGATTTCCTCTTCATCACTGAGATCAACTGCACCAAAACAGTCTGAAAAGTTGAGAACCAATGAAAATGTGCCACACAAGCATCCCGTGCATCCACCGCTGACCTTTCCATTCTCATTTTACCTTTTTTGCCATGTATATGCATACTTTGAATTCTTTGTATATGCAAAACCACATGCATATACAATTGTCCCTTTTGCTTTTCAAATCCTTTGTATATGCCAACGCATATACATACAACTGTTCAATAGACAAGGCAGACCCTAAATCTGATTAGAACAAATTGAAAATCTACTCGGGTCCAGCTTGTATCTCCATTTTACATCTATTGCTTTGTATGTTTTCATATACATGCACTCTAACATACAAGCCGAGGATTTCAAAATTTATGAAACATGCTACAAATCGCTTTGAAATCTGGCTTGTTTCTCACCTCCTTTGTATATCAACATATACAATGCCATATACATGCAAGCCGCGAACGCCAACCAATGAATTAGCCATATTTGACTTTTAAATCCAGTCTGGCTTGTACATCACAAATGCATATCGGCCCTTTGTATATCTGCAATGTATATTTCACAATGTATGTGTGATCTGCGGGCCCCACCAAATGCATCTCTTCTTTGTATGTTGCCGAACATACAAGATCACTTGTACATTGCACTATAGCGAATGTATATGAGGCGGACCTTGTATATTTTACTTGTATATCGCCAATGCACCTTTTTCCTTTGCATGTTCCCAATGTATGTAGCCATTGTATGTCTAAATATTCAAACCTGATATACAAGCAAACCTGACATACAAACACAGAATATTCCCAGAATCTGCGATAAATTCCTCAATGTATATGTACCTTTTTTAAGCCCGATATGCATTGCAAAATGCATATAACTGATTTTTCACCATTCTTGACAGTCGATCGAAATTTCTGCAAGCTCGCCAATGTATATTTGCATTTGCACATACAAACCCCTTTGTATATACAAAGATACATGCATGCAACTGAATTTTTTGCACTTTTCAACTGCAAAGGCCAAAAGACTTAGAAAATTTTAGATTTTTTGGGAAGGTGCCTACAAAATTAATTGCTTGAAACTTGAACATCCATGCAGGCACCAACACAGGCTCTGTCTAGGGACGCATGCTTCTTGCAGGCATGGCGAGAACCATAGATCTCTGGGATGCAGACCATTCCCTATCCATTGGGCAATAGAGTCAAACACTACACCGACCTGCATCACAAATCACATTTTAAACATTATTTTGGCAGCCCTGGGCAGGCAAAAATGAAGAACCACAACTTTTTCCTGTCAAATGCCTGATTCTGATCTGAATAATCCCAACCACAATTGAAAATTCTGACAAAAATCTCCAACAAGCTGATCTTGTCAATTACATACTTCACCATTTTTGAAAACTTGCCTCTGTCAGTATTGCCTCTGTCACTCTGTATCTCACAATTAAACACATAATCATACATACTATAAAATTCTTCAGCATTAGGCAATATATGTATGTTATATTCTTCAAATAGTAAATCACATTTTTCTTGGCACTCCTCATCATCTACCTAGTTGTTGCACATTACCAGGCACTCATCCAGCTCATCCACAAACTCAAAACACTCAGAAAATATGAGACCTCCAATATCATTTATATCACTTATTGATATTGAAAAGAAATCCTGATCCACACATCCATAGTTGCACATGTCTAAACCAAATGATGATGAACATTCATTATCTAAAGGTTTCCATATCCATATTATCTTCACAAGAGCTGAAGATATCTAATTCTGACTCATATGTCCCCTCATCACAAACTGATGTAGTACCTATGCCAGCTATCCCTTCATATTCATCATCATCCTCAAAAAGAGGGTTAAATCTGCACCAATGAAGGTCATGACTCACAATGTTCAATGCATCTAATGGCTCATCATAAAGGGGATTCATTTTCATTTCAAAGGTCTATGTTTCTTCTTCATAAGAATCTAACTCTTTTTCATCATTATCAAACCTAGAGTTACAAGAAGAACAAACCTGATCCATGAATTGATCATGGATATCATTCTTATCATCTGATTGCCCCACATACAAGATCTCTGCTACTTCAATACATTTTGAAGTTGAACTATCTATATCATTTTCCAGCCCTCTAATACTTCTTGATGAAATTGATATTGACTGTTGATCCACATGATCACAACCATGCACAACTGGATCATTTAAACATGAATGCTCTTTGCTGAGAACTGGCATATTAATATCACTTGAAAAATCATTATTATCAACTTCATTTGCTGGGCAAATCAGGACATCCTCCCTTATGGCAGAGTCATCATTAACTTGGAATGATGCATAAACAGGGATAACAGGGGTGTGAGTTCTTTGACATTCAATTTCAACACCTGAATTATATCTTTCATCAACATTGGGTGCTACAGGACAGCAAATTTTTTTAGAGAAATAACCCTTTTGAATTCCATGCCTCCAATTATTTTTAATATCTATTGCAAACTGATGTGCTTGATGCAATGTGGTGGGCTCCTTATCTCTCAATCTAAAACTCATTTTCTTATCAAATGCTCCCAAATAAACCACTAGGCACAATGCATCATTAGGTCTCATACATTCTGGAATTCTATTCAAAGCCTTCATAAATCTGAAGTTAAAGGCTAGGATTAATTCATCTTTTTCAATATGGATATACATAAAATCATTAATGACTACATATTCAGATATTCTTTCACCATATTGTTCTAGAAATGTAGATTTGAGTTCTTGCCAAGAGTTGATGAAGTAGGCAGGAAGGTAGGAGAACCAGTTCCTTGCATCTTCATCTAGAGACTGAACAAATAATCTAATAACTACATCTTCATGGTCAATCTCAAAATCATCTATCACATTTATAAACTGCTGCAAGTGTCTCTCAGCTGATTCATCCTTTACACCATTGAATTTAGGCAAATACTTTTTGATTTTAGATGGAAAAGTATTTGGATAACCACAAATACCATTAAAATTTATGGGCCTATATCTGTCAATGCTGAAACTTCTCTTATTATATGGTTGGGGATTGATCACTATACATTACTGCATTTGACACCTCACAAGGGTGCATGGGTTGATAATACATCTTTATGTGTTTTTGCAACCCTCTTCTCAACTCAGATTTTTAATCAATAATGACCTTAGGCCTCTAAAATATAAATTGTTGTTTCAAATTTCCTAAAGTCCTCCAAATGAGTCTTTTCAGAAATATTGCATACTTTACTTGAAAATACAAACTATGTTCTCAGCAAATACCAAAGCATGCAAATTTCACCAACATTTCCCTTTTAACTAGTGCTTTTTCATCAAATAGGGAATCTTTCAAAACTTATAAAAATACTTAGATATGTTGCAGCCTTTGACAGGATCATTCAACAGAGTCGCCAACTCCTTGGCAGAGGAATGAGCTTCAAATTAGATGAAGCTAAAAATTCATTTCTTTCTTTCTAGGTTCTCCAATAGCAGAGCAACACATATAATCTCCAAGTTTGCTGCAACAAAGCACTTCCAGGTCTGATTCTTCAATCCTTTTGACTCACACCTTCATGGATATGACACTACATCTCCCCAGCGGAGTCACCATTTCTGTTAGTGCCCGAATTGGCAGAGGGTTTGCCAGCTCCAATGCATAGGCAGATTCAGCCAACAGATACAGGAGGTTACATGAGCTGCCTCCCCTTCACTTCTGGTTCTACTGCACCAAGGGGGATCCCTATAGCTAAAGATTTATCTTTGACTCACCCAATGACAGAAAGATTTAGCTTTACAACAAGAGGCAGAATACTCTCACGTTTGGACCAAGATATGCATGATACATCACAAGTTTAGCAACATTCTTGGACATAACTAACTGGTTGAGGTATGAGAGTATGCAGGGGTCCTAATCCTACTCCTACAACTAACAGGTTGGAAATATGAAATGGTTTGAATTAATGTTTTGGATGCAAGACAGGGGGTTTTGGATCATAACTACTAATCTAGAAGCAGAGCGGTGCCTATCTCAGGGCAAGGAGTCAACTAGACGTATACAAGAGAGTGGCTTGCAACTGACATTCAAGTTTCAAGGGGTTAGGACTGGTATTATCCTTACAAACACCACCCAAGGATAAGTATTTAACTGTCTCTACTTACATACATCCCAACTGACATACAATCTTCTCCATACTGAACCTAAAACAATTTAATCCACTCCTTGAATGGAAGTTAAAGATTAAGCATGTGATACAGAAATCCATACCCTAGAATCTGAGAAACCCTTAGCAACTAGATTCAAAAGAAGAGATTGCATACAACACATGGAGACAGACAGACAAACACATGCAATAATGTATTTTTCATATAAAATGACAAGAAACTGAACATATATGCAAGGTGTACTCAGATGCAACTCATAAACTCCAAAATAAGATAAGACAGACAGGAAATGCTCTACTTTTCGTTATTTTTCCCCCAAAAATGCCCAAGTCTTCAACAACCCTAATGAGTAACACAGCTTGCAATTTATAGTAAGACCGTGCACTCAGCAAAAATTACAAGGCATTTCAAAATTTTGCCAGATACAAAGCACTATGAGAAATGGTGCCCAAAATATTGAATGCAGTAGGTGGGATCGGGAGATGTGCAGTCGCCTGAGGGTTTTCCATTAAAATCAGGTGGTTGGCCAGTCAATCATCGGCCCATACCTCTACACTTCGCCATTAATGGCCTAGCTACCCGTAGCTCCTCTTGAAATCAGCAGCAGCGTATCTCAGAAGTTTTCTCGCTCAAAATAGCTGCAGACGCAAAGGAAATCGCCCCTATTGAGCATTCGAATCATGGCCGTCGATTTCCTCTTCATCGCTGAGATCAATGGCACCAAAATGGTCTGAAAAGTCAAGAACCAATGAAAATGTGCCATGTAGGCATCCCGTACATCCATCACTGACCTTTCCATTCTCATTTTACCTTTTTCGCCATGTATATGCATACTTTGAATTCTTTGTATATGCAAAACCACATGCATATACAACTGTCCCTTTTGCTTTTCAAATCCTTTGTATATGCCAACACATATACATACAACTGTTCAACATACAAGGCAGACCCTAAATCTGATTAGAACAAATTGAAAATCTACTCGGGTCCGGCTTGTATCTCCATTTTTCATCTATCACTTTGTATGTTTGCATATACATGCACTCTAACATACAAGCCATAGATTTCAAAATTTATGAAACATGCTGCAAATCGCTTTGAAATCTGGCTTGTTTCTCACCTCCTTTGTATATCGGCATATACAATGCCATATACATGTAAGCTGCAGACGCCAGCCAATGAATTAGCCATATTTAACTTTTAAATCCAGTCTGGCTTGTACATCGCGAATGCATATCAGCCCTTTGTATATCTGCAATGTACATTTCATAATGTATGTGCGATCTGCGGGCCGCACCAAATGCTTCTCTTCTTTATATGTTGCCAAACATACAAGATCACTTGTACATTGCATTGTAGCGAATGTATATGAAGCAGACCCTTGTATATTTTACTTGTATACTGCCAATGTACCTTTTTCCTTTGCATGTTCCCAATGTATGTAGCCGTTGTATGTCTAAATATACAAACCTGATATACAAGCAAACTTGACATACAACCACAGAATATTCCCAGAATTTTAGAGAGATTCCTCAATGTATATGCACCTTTTTTAAGCCCGATATGCATTGCAAAATGCATATAACTGAGTTTTCACCATTCTTGACGGCCGATCGAAATTTTTGCAAGCCCGCCAATGTATATTTGCATTTGCAATACAAACCCCTTTGTATATACAAAGATACAAGCATGCAACTGAATTTTTTGCACTTTTCAACTGAAAAGGCCAAAAGACTTAGAAAATTTTGGATTTTTTGGGAAGGTGCCTGCGAAATTAATTGCTTGAAACCTGAACATCCATGCAGGCACCAACACAACCTTTTAAGCATGCAACATGCATACTTGTTCATTGATTATGTTGAGAGAAATAAGAGGGATATGATTGTAAAATCCTTATACTCAGATGTAGAAGTGGCTGGTAATGAACAGGTTGTTGTAGATAGCAAGGACGTGGATGCTTCACGTGATTCAGGCACAATGTCAAGTGATGGTTGCATGTGCAGGAGGGTAGAGGAAGGTGCTAGTGCAATGTGTGATAGTGATACATATGACAATAGTAGTGTTTGCACCTACCTTCAGCTAGATCAATCATCAGTGTGTGATGAAAGTGAGACAATCAATGATGATTCCCAATTTAGCGAAGAGGATTATGACCTTGCTGTTTGTGGACACCAAGTGGACAAAGAGAGGTGTGTACACAATGATGAAGAGATCACTCAGTCAATTCTTAAGGTTGGTTTTGTAGATTATATGCATGTAAATGATATTGAGAGTGAGTAAGAGGCCAGTCTCTTGTTTGGTGTATTGCCCTCTTTTATCCCTAATAATGACATTGAGGCCATTAACACATGTTTGCATGAGGATGATGCATATTTGGTTGCACTGGATGATAGAGTTGCAAAGATAATTAATGGTGCAACTAGTGAGATTCAAACTGAAGACCTTTCTTGTAAGAGTTGTGAGGATGAGGAGCATGTAGATGTATGTGAGACCATATCTCAACCATGTAAGGGTCATTTTAATTCTCATATAGATTTTGCTTTAGTTGGATTTCATGGAGGCACTACTGCAATTACCAAGGATGTTTAGGTAACTGTTTCCAACTATGAATACTCTATCACAGATGCATTTTTAGAGCTTTGTTTGGGGTAGTTATCTCTTATTGATGTGGATTGTGTTGAGAGCACATTTTTTAGCTCATTGGTTCGACCTGATAACATTGAAGCTAGGTGTTCTCAAGTAGGTCAAGTTGTTGATCTACAGGGTGAGGAGGATAAAATCATGAGTGAATTTCTCAACAACAATTTTTACACAGCAGAGTGTGTCAAGGAATACAAAACAAAGGGGCAACTTGAAGATTGTGAGTCTTCACTTGAAATACCTCAAATTTCTAACCTATATGTTGATAATGCAGAATTGGATTTGAATCAAGTCTTTGATTCAATCATGGAGGAATACATTAGCATTTGTGGTGCAGCTAGGTCACAAGAACTTGAACAGTAATATGACACAACCCATCTTGAGGCCACAATGAATAAGATGCACTTCATCTTAATTCTTAGGAGGATATTTTTGCGTATATTTATGCAGGTCTAGATATGCATCATGCTAACAAGGACCTTGAAGGTGAGTATTGCTATGTGGGTCAACATGATGATGGGCCCTATTATTTGTGGCTGCCATGTCCTAGTGATAGTCATTTCCATTTTTTAGCATGATGGTATGAATAGTTGTAGCTTGCATGTGCATGCATGCAAGGTGTTTTTATTGCTAATGTTGGGTGATCAGTGTAGAAAAGGGTTGAGGGAGATCAACTCCTTCAATAGGCTTATCTTCGACAGGGGCAAGTAGCTTCACCAGTCTTTTGCAGGGTTGGCCTACAATGTTTTGAAATTTTGAATACAGTCAACTTTCTTTTGTGCCCTCATGCCTATGACTGTATGTTGCCTTGTAAATATGTCTTGTGTTGTTCCCCCCTTGTTTGTTTTTTCCTTTTGGTCTGCTCAGAGATGTTCTGGATTCTCATTGTGCTACTTCTTGGCACACGTCCCCAACTAGAGCCACTGTTGGGACCTAAAAAACCAAGTTCCCAAACATGCATTATTTACCTAAATCCATAAAAAATCATAGGATTTGCCTTTGTTTCTTAAACCCATTATTTATACCTGATCTGAGATTACTTGAAATGGGTGTCAATCATGAAAAATTCTAAGTAAAATCCCCCCAAATCATTATGTTTTTCTTCCTTTGAAATTTTTTTAAGTATTGGTCATTATTGTCTTTGTCGGTGAATCGGCTGGTTTGCGAACTACTGATTTCACCTACTAGGCATCCTTTGGTTTGTCATTTGGCTAGTTTTTCAACAGGAGAAAAAAGATGAAGGAAAGAAGGAAAATTGAAGTCTTTGTTAGAAAACTTGGAGGTTCATGAACCTTCAAGTTCACCGATGGCCCGATTCAGTGACAAGGAAGTGGAAGATTTTCTAAGGCAAGAAGAAAAAGAAGCAAGCCTTTGTCACCAAAAGTGTTGGTTCATGAACCATGTGTTTCATTGACAAAGGTTTTCACCGACAAAAGGAAGGAAGAGATGAAAAGGAAGGAAAAGAAGTGGCTTCATTAGAAAAAAAGGCAAGTTCATAAACTGTTAGGTTTGCCAATGATAAAGTTTCTCGATGGGGTGAAGCACCAATGAAGAGAAGTGAAGAGAAAAGAAGCAAAGGCACCTTTGTCGCAAAAAGGGATGGTTTGTGAACCACAAGGTTCATTGACAAGGTAAGTCACTAAAAAAGGAAGATAGGAACAAAGAAGCAAACAAAGAAGATGCAAGATGAAATGATGGTTCGCGTCAGGCCGAGTTGGTTGATAGGCAAAATCACCGATGAAGGAGGAGAGATAATATACGAAGGATAGATAAGTAAAGAAGAGATAGCTCCAAGGTCCGTGATAAAGAAAACTCACTGATAAGGGCATAGTGAAAATCAAATGTAAGAATAAAATAAAATGCAAGTGTAAAATATAATCTAAATGTAATAGTTTAAAATATATTAAACTTAGTTTAGAATATTTTAGAATGTTGTAAAGGCTTTACATGGGCATTTTGGCAGATTTACATTTCAAAACACCAATCTACTCCTTGTCGAGCCATGAATGCAGAATTGAAGAGGATGTATAGGTGGGTGGCAAGTTTGGTGTAATTGGTTATAGGAATTTATGGGAGTTCTAGTGAGGCTTAATGCTGGTGCAGGTGGACGAGTAATTGGCACCCATCTGTTGCATTAACTTTCCCCCTATATATGTATGTTTTAGAGACATTTGGAAGGTGTTGGTTCTTGGTTGGTGGATGGAGGTTGTACAGATTCATAAATACTTCTAGGGCTCCAAATCACGCCATGTCCAGTTGCAGAAAAGTAATGGGGTGGTGAAATAGATGAAAGATAGTGTGCAGTAGGGGTTGTGCAAAGAATGACTCCATGATTGTTTGTATGTATTTAAGATTTTCCTCTTATCACATTTGCTGATAAGTTTGTATTTGGGCATTTGAAAATGTGACAACATTTTAAATATATTATAATCCTTGTAATTGGCATATGTTCTTTACATTTGAATGCATGCAATTCTTTTTTGGATTACTAAGTATGTTTGAAGCACAAAACTTGCAATTTGATACAACGTATGCTTAGATCAAATTTTCTTTGTTTCCTTTCCATTACTTTCTTTTTTGTCACCTGTGACTCTATAGCCCAATTGGATTGCCACCGGTCTTGGTTCCATTAGACCAATCCCATATCATTTATATCAAACATCTACTAGTGGCTTAAAGGAAAAACTATCTTTATTGTGAATGTATATTCACACAATTTGTATCAGATATATAAGGGTTTTGTAACAACCAGTTGTTCTTGGTTTAGTGACAGTCTTTGGGGCCAAGACAACGAGTTAGGTTTGATTGTCCATTTGTTTTTAGTTGTTCATATGGTTTTGACATCAATACATGTTAAGGTATACCCCTTGGAATATCCCTTGAGAGCCTAGTTGAGCTCGAAGTGCAGGGGATGAAACCCACTCCTATAGAGTTGACCTTCAACTCTCCATGTTCTGTTGATGGACCGATTATGCTTGCATGATGACAGCCCTGGCCTTGTGAATGTGATTCCATCCTAGGAAGTGGAGTTGTGGTTTTGGGACCCAATAGAACCCATCAAAAAAATATTGTTTAAATGATGAGTGATTAATCACATACCAATATATCCACACTAAGAAAGTTACAAATAACCTCCTCTAACCATGCACGAAGCATACCTGCAAACTTGCAACTTCCAAAAACACCACTGGGATTTAAAATATGAAAAATAGTTTATTCATAGATCTACAAAACCACAAGTTTTGATTAACCGTGTAAAACCTACAAAACCACCATGTCACACTAACATGTTGCAAGTATGTGCTAACTGGTGTTGTCATTGATGTCAACATATCTGTGTTTTCATTGGTGTCAATTGTGCTCTTATTTTTTTACTTGCTTATGATGAATATTGCTTTGCATAAGTCTTAAAGATCATGAGAATATGTTTCTGATATTGAGTTTCCAAGTGATTTTGAGAAAATTTGCCCTCCTAGTGAAAACTGTGTGTTACAGAGTATCTTGGTTTGCTGATGAACAATTTAGTGTTTTGGTCCACATATCCTGTAGATTGAATATCTTTGTTTGTAGATTGGAAGTTATTTAAAGGGAAGTCTTTAGATGCTATATTCCAAGTTTGAGCCTCCGGTATAAAGATTTGAGTGAGTTCAGTTCACCAGAGTAAGAACTATTTCTCTATGCATTCAGTGGTGACAGGGAGAAAGTATTTTGCTCTGCATTCCTTTGCATTGAAATATTATGGTCTGTGGTTCTAAAGTTAAGTCTGGGGTGATGTAATGTGCCTTCAAATCAAATGGTTTGTGATTTGCTGCTCCGCAAGCAATCTTTCTTTTATGACAGTGGCCGACAGTGATGTTCAAGTGCTCTGGTTTGAATAATCTTATGGATAAAGTGGTTAGAGGTTGTGCAAATGTTCTTGTTGATTGTAACAAGCTTGTTGATGTCCCTAGATCATGTTCCTACCTTTGGATTGGTCCGCAAAAGTGTAATTTGGATTGGGCATGAAGCATGTTCTTGAAAGTATTAGTGTTAACACTAGCTTTAGTCGGCTTGGTTGTTTTCACTTCTTGCGATTATACTTTAGAGTTTGTGATAGTGTGTTGATGCATAGAAGATTGTATTTGAGTCCTAACTAAGGTGTGATGTGGTCTGCATTCATTCTTTTCCTTCTTAAATTTGTTTATGACCAGACCTATTATAATGTATGTGTGTTTACCGACCTTGGAGTTTGTTCCAACAGTTGATGTTTGTAATGTTGACCTTGATGATCATTCCAAGGTTGATGAATTGTATATATACTTGTAATGAAGTCATGAAAATGTATCTAAGTGTGAAGATGCGAAGATAAGTGTGAAGTCAAGTAGCAGAGCAGAGCAGAGGTATTTTGTGCTTCAATGGAACTGAACCTTGGCATAGTTTAGATGTTTTTATCTTAGTTCAACCCTCTTGGCAGTGAGCCATCCCATGGAAGTGAGCTGATCTTGGAAGTGAGCCCTAACTTTTACAGTGAGCATTTTAGGCAGTGAGCCCTATGGCAGTGAGCCTCTGATTTTTGACATTGCTATAACATATTGTTTTGTGAGCTAACACTCACCGTGGTTTTTCCCTTATAGTGTTTTCCACTTAAAAAATCTAGTGTTGAATGTTTTGAATGTGTGATTGTGCTTAACTTTCTGATTTCATTCTTTCATGGTTAAATCATAATAATAGTGATTAATTGATCTATGTGTTGATGTCTATAAGAAGTTAAGTTTTGGTGACAATTGATTCACCCCCCTCTCAGTTGTCTTGTGCATTTCAACAATTGGTATCAGAGCAAGGTTCCTCAGAAGAAAGTCTAACAGCTTGAGGAAGATCCAAGTGTCGCACAAGAAGGATGCTCCACAGTTTGATGGAACAAATTATGCTCTTTGGAAGGTACGAATGAAAAGCCATCTCATTTTTCTTAGTTATGGTTTTTGGAAGATGACAAAAACAAAGTATACTATTCCTTAGAATGGTCCATCAAGTGATGATGAAATCAAACAATATGAGCTAGATAAAAAATCTAGAGATGCTCTGTTAAGTGCCTTGTTGAACACTGAGTAAAATTCATGGATCTAGAAACAACTCATGAAATCTGGGAAAAGTTGTATATTTTATATGAAGGAGATGATTCTATAAAAGGCACCAAGTTGCAGAACTTGAAATCTAAGTGTGAAAGTTTGAAAATGAGTGAAGATGAGAACATAACAGTCGATTTACAAAAGGTTGATAAAATTGTCAATGGAATCAAAGGTCTTAGGGGAACTATTGATGATAAAGAGATTGTGTTGAATATTCTTAGGTCATTGCCTAAATCCTACAGTCACAAAGCATCTGCAATTGAAGAAATCATGACTATGAAAGATGTTTCAAAAGATTAGTTGCTTGGAAAACTTATAGCCTTTGAGATGAGAGAGTTTGCCGATGCCCTGCCTAAAACAGAGACTGCTTTCAAAGCTAGTACCTCAGACAAGATTTAAAGAATTGAGAAGTATGCTGTGGAACTTGATGACTTTGAGGAGATTGAAGCCAACTTTGTGGATAAAATACAAAGAGGTACTAGTAAGTACAAAGGCAAATTACCATTCAAATGCTTTTCATGTGGTAAGATCAGTCACTATGCTTCTAGGTGTCCAGAGAGAATTGAAAAAGGTAGAAAGAAATTTGAAAGTAAACCTAGGGTTGTAAAGAAATGTTATATTATCAGAGATCTTGATGATGATGGTGTAATAGATGATGAGTTTGATGATGCTAATACTAGTGCAAATGAATGCTTGTTTATTGCTATTAAGGAAGAACCTGTTTCTAGTAATCATGCTAGTTGTGTGAAGGAAGAAAAACCAGTGGAAGAAAGTGCTTTGTTTGTTCAGGTGGAGAAAGATAAAGATGAATGGATTATTGACAATGGATGCTCACATCACATGATCAGTCATAAAAGTAAGTTTGTAAGTCTAGAAAAGTATGATGGAGGAATGGTTAGGTTTGGAGATAATGCAGCTGGTAAGATTTGTGCAAAAGGATCTATTTCTTTTGATGGAAAGCACAATACAGATGATGTCCTATATGTGAAGGGTTTAAAGCATAATTTTTAAAGTGTTGGTCAAATGTGTGACAAAGGTTATGATATGAGATTCAAGGATAATGGATGCAAGATCATGGAAAGCTCCGGAATAGTGATTGCTACTAGTAAGAAGACCAAAGGTAATATTATCAATTAAGAGGAACTAATGATTATTGTTTGTTGGCTCAGACAGATGAGAGTTGGTTGTGGCATAGAAGGATGTGTTATATCAATTTTGACAACTTGGTGAGGATAAGTTTAGTACAGGCTGTGAGAGATTTTCCTAAGCTTGTAAAGCCTGCTAATATTGTTTGCAAGGAATGTCAGTTGGGAAAGAAGACAAGAATAAATTTCAAGAGCAAAGAACAATTTTTCTGTCGAATTGCTGGATCTAGTGAACACAAATTTGTGTGGTCCTAAAAGGATAAGAAGTCTACAAGGAGACAGGTAATTTATGTTTCTTGTCGATGATTATTCTAAAATGACTTGGGTCACTTTTCTAAAAGATAAATCAGAAGCCCTAGAAAAGTTCAAATCCTTCAAGGCAATAGTTGAAAATGAGATAGACTTGAGAATCAAGTGCTTAAGGTCTAATAGAGGAGGTGAGTTCACATCAAATGAATTCAATATTTTCTATGAAGAACAAGGGATAAAAGACAAATGTCTACACCAAGGACTCCTCAGCAAAATGGAGTTGTTGAAAGGAAAAACATGACAGTTCAAGAAGCTGCCAGGACTATGATGAAGGAAGATGACCTACCAGAAGTGTATTGGAGGGAAGCTATACATACTATTGTGTACATCCAAAACAGAGTTCATATTAAAGGTAATAGTACTAAAACTCCTTATGATATGTGGTATGGAAGAGTTCCTTTAGTGAAATATTTTAAAATTTTGGGAAGCAAATGTTATATCAGAAGAGAAGAAGAACTAGGCAAGTTTGATGCTAGGAGTGATAAAGGAATATTTCTTGGATATTCTACCAAGAGTAAGGCCTACCGGTGCTACAATAAAAGGCTAAAAAAGACTGTTGAGAGTGCTAATGTAAAGGTGGATTAAGACAAGGAAAGAATATCATATATGAATGGCTATGAATCAGATGAACCTATTACCACAGCAAATGAAAGGAAAGTTGAAGAGGATAGTCAAGATGAAGAAGAAAAGGCTCCGAAGAGTGCAATTAAGACTCCTAGGTATGTAAGGATCAATCATTCTGAAGATCAGATAATTGGTGATAAAAGCAAAGGAGTATTGACAAGGAAAAGGGTTGCAGAAGAACAGGTGAACTACTGTTTACTTTCAAAGATTGAACCTAACACTATAAGTGAAGCTTGCAATAATGAAAATTGGGTGAAGGCTATGGAAGAAGAACTAATGTAGATAGAGAAGAATCAAACTTGGGAATTGGTTCCTAGACCTGCTGACAAGAATGTGATTGGAACTAAATGGGTTTTTAGGAACAAGCTGAATGAGAATGGAGAGGTAGTTAGAAACAAAGCAAGGTTGGTATGCAAAGGATACTCTTAGGTTGAAGGGATAGATTTTGAGGAGACCTATGCTCTTGTGGCAAGAATTGAAGCAATCAGAATGTTTTTGGCATTTACAGCATTCAAAGATTTCAAAGTGTATCAGATGGATGTTAAGTCTGCATTCTTGAATGGTGAGCTAGAAGAAGAAGTCTTCATTGAGCAACCAGAAGGATTTAAGTTATCAGACCAAGATGACATGGTGTGTATATTGAAGAAGGACTTGTATGGACTGAAGCAAGCCCCTAGAGCCTGGTATGCAAGGTTAGACAAGTATTTGTTGCAATTAGGGTTCAATAAAGGCACTGCAGACAGTAATCTCTATTTCAAAATCAATGCTAATCAAATCCTGATTTTTGTAGTCTTTGTTGATGACATTATCTTTGGAGGCAATGAAGGTATGTGCATGAAATTTATAGAGGAAATGCAATATGAATTTGAGATGTCTATGTTTGGTGAAATGAATTTCGTTCTGAGTCTACAAATTACTCAATCAAATAAAGGAGTCTTCATTTCTCAGTCTAAGTATGTGAAAGAGTTGTTGAAGAAATTTGGGATGGAGGACTCTAAACCAATATGTACTTCCATGGTGACTAGTTGCAAATTAAGTAAATTTGATGAATTACCTAAGACTGATCAGAAAAGGTACATATCCATGATTGGAGGATTGCTTTATCTAACACAAACCAGACCTGATATAATGCATGCAGTTTGTCTTGTGGCAAGATTTCAAAAAGATCCTAGAGAGTCACATGTGATGGCAGTTAAAAGAATCTTGAGGTATTTAAAATGCACATTAGATCATGGCTTATGGTATCTAAAGGATAATGATTTCACTCTCAATGCTTATACAGATGCATATTGGGCTAAAGATGTTGATGACAGAAAAAGTACAAGTGGTGGTGGTTTCTTCTTGGCTAATAGATTGGTTTCATGGTTGAGCAAGAAGCAAGATTCAATCTCTTTGTGTACTACAAAAGCTAAGTATATTGCAGCAGCATGTTGTTGCACTCAAGTGTTATGGATGAAGCAGACATTGAAAGACATAAGAGTTGTGTATGAAGATCCAATTGCAATCTTTTGTGACAATACAAGTGCTATAAACATTTCAAAGAATCCAGTGATGCACTCAAGAACAAAGCATATATCTATAAGGTATCACTTTCTGAGAGAGAAGGTCATATAAAATGAAGTAAAGAAGGAATATGTGTCTACAAAGGATCAGATTGCAGATATTTTCACTAAGCCTCTGCCTAAGGATACTTTTGAGTATCTCAGAGAAAAGTTAGGGGTTATTATCCTCCTGCTTTGAACTAAGATGCATAGAAATGCATTAGTCCATTGGTGCCCAAAGCCTCATTCTTTGATCTAGATTGATGTTTTAAAGGCTACGTCTTAGGGGGAGTAGCTAGATGAAGCTAATATGAGTTCCTGATAAAGAGCAGTAAGTGTTGCAGTATTGCTGATAGAGTAATTCTAGTTTGATCAGAGAAGTAGAGTGCAAGTATGTGCCCTTTGCCATTGATGTCAAAGGGGAGAGAAATCATGTGAAAAACTCAAAGGGAGAAAGAGTACAGATGTATAAAGAGAAAGGGGGAGAAGGAAATTACTACAGAATCCTATCTTGATGGTCTTTACAATTTTTCACATCATATGTTGCTATCAATGACAAAGGAGGAGATTGTTGCAAGTATGTGCTAACCGGTGTTGTCATTGATGTCAACATATCTGTGTTGTCATTGGTGTCAACTGTGCTCTTATTTTGTTACTTGCTTATGATGAATATTGCTTTGCATAAGTCTTGAAGATCATGAGAATATGTTTCTAATATTGAGTTTCCAAGTGCTTTTGAGAAAATTTGCCCTCCTAGTGAAAACTGTGTGTTATAGAGTATCTTGGCTTGCTGATGAACAGTTCAATGTTTTGCTCTGCATATCCTGTAGATTGAATATCTTTGTCTATAGATTGGAAGTTATTTAAATGGAAGTCTTTAGATTCTATATTCCAAGTTTGAGCCTCTGGTATGAAGATTTGAGTGAGTTCTATTCACCATAGTAAGAACTATTTTTCTGTGCATTCAGTGGTGATAGGGAGAAAGTATTTTGCTTTGCATTCCTCTGCATTAAAGTATTATGGTCTGTAGTTCTAGAGTTAAGTCTGGGATGATGTTATGTTCCTTCAACTCAAATGGTTTGTGATTTGGTGCTTCACAAGCAATCTTTCTTTTATGACAGTGGCCGACAATGATGTTTAAGTGCTCCGGTTTGAAGAATCTTATGGATAAAGTGGTTATAGGTTGTGCGGATGTTCTTGGTGATTGTAACGTGCTTGTGGATGTCCCTAGATCATGTTCCTACCTTCAGATTGGTCCACAAAAGTGTAGTTTAGATTGGGCATGAAGCCTGTTCTTGAAAGTATTAGTGTTAACACCAGTTTTAGCCGACTTGGTTATTTTCACTTCTTGCGATTATACTTTGGAGTTTCTGATAGCATGTTGATGTGTAGAAGATTGTATTTGAGTCCTAACTAAGGCGTAATGTTGTCTGCATTCATTCTTTTCCTTCTTAAATTTGTTTAGGACTAGACCTATTATAATGTATGTGTGTTTACCGACCTTGGAGTTTGTTCCAACGGTTGATGTTTGTAATGCCGACCTTGATGATCATTTCAAGGTTGATGAATATTATATATATTTTTAATGAAGTCATGAAAATGTATCTAAGTGCGAAGATGTGAATATAAGTGTGAAGTGAAGTAGAAGAGCAGAGTAGAGGTATTTTGTGCTTCAATAGAACTGAACCTTGGCATAGTTTAGATGTTGTTATCTTAGTTCAACCCTCTTGGTAGTGAGCCACCCTCTTGGCAGTGAGCCACCCCTTGGCAGTGATCCAATCTTGTTAGTGAGCCCTAACTTTTGTAGTGAGCATTTTGGGTAGTGAGCCCTAAGGCAGTGAGTCTCTGATTTTCGGTATTGCTATAACATATTATTTTGTGAGCTAACGCTCACCATGGTTTTTCCCTTATAGGGTTTTCTGCGTAAAAAATATGGTGTCTCATGTGTCTTATGTGTGATTGGCTTAAGTTTCTGATTTCATGCTTTCATGATTAAATCATAATAATATTGATTAATTGATTGATGTGTTGATGTCTATAAGAAGTTAAGTTTTGGTGACAATTGATTCACCCACCCCCTCTCAGTTGTCTTGTGCATTTCAACATGACACACATGCAAATCCATATCCACTTATCATTTGGAAGACCCACAAGTCTAAAAATCACCAAAGTAGTTAAACTAGAATAATAGAATAACACAAATAAGCATATCCACAAATTTTGAATGGAAAATCTACAAAACCCTTAGATCAATTCAATATGAAACTGATACATGCGAGTACAACCAACTAAAAGGAAGAAGAGGTCTAGGAACTTTGGGCCCACTTGTAGGCCAACTCCACAACCACCACCATATACAAGCATATGGAGAAGCTAGGTTGTTCCAAAAGCTTTCAAATCATCTAATGATCAACTCCACAACCTACATGCATTCAAAGTTAACACAATAGTGTCTTCCAATGCTAGGGACTAAATCTAAGCACCCAACATAAGAAGATCAAACCATAGTCATGAAAACTCAAGTTTATCTATGTGATTAGGGAGACAAGAAAAAACATCCAACATGAATACTCTATTGCAAATGACAATAGAATGAAAAAAATAACCACCATGCACAAGGGTTGTTACATACTATCAAACAAGATCTCCAAATCAATATCATATTAAATGTAACCACATGATCAACTCCAAAAAACTCCATCTTCTCCATCCTTCAAATGCTTGTTGTACTCTAAAAAATAAGATCAACTACAAAACTTCCACTCAAACAAGGATTAATAATTAGTCAATTCCTTCCTACAAATTCCCTCAAGCTTTCCAGGCTAAGAAATCACAATAGAAGAAATACCCAGAACCTTAAACACTATGGAACCAACACATAACATGGAATCACCATAGCTCCAATACCAATTGAAAGGGAAAGAGAACCCAGTATGCACCTCCCAGTATCCTATGTTTTTCTTAATCATATATTCAATAACTTAATACAAGCACATACTACTATGCCTTTAAAGCAAAAACAAACATAGATGATTTTCCAGATCACATTATCCATTAGAGGAAGGACAATGTAGCTTATAGATCCAAATAGATTTTGGCAACATAACGACATGTTAATTAACACTTTAAGAACATGAAAGAAGAAGAATAAAATAAGGATAGACAGAAGAGAAGAGACACCAATATACGTGAGGAAAACCCTTTCGGGTAAAAAACCCCACACTCTAAAGCATCGAACAAATATATTAATTTGCAACAACAAACATGTTACAATACACTTGTAGGCTCAAATCCTTAACATGGAGATTTGCATATTGCTTCTCTGGAGGATAACTGACAACATATAACCCTGCATAAAACTCTCCTCACAAATGACTCCTCAAGCATTCAATTTATAAGAGTTTCAATACAAGAAACCACCAAAATGAAACCCAAAACCATGAGCTAATACCACCCTCATAACTGACTCTCCAAGTATGGTACTCCATTTTTGGCTCCTAAAATCATGCTTGTCAAGTTTATAAGGTAACCCCCTCTTTCAAGGTCTCTCCATTTTAGCAACTCTTACACACATTGTAAGTTGTCATAGTTGCATTTATAAACTTTCATGATCTACTAAGTGATAAATACAAATTTCCAAAATACAAACTACAAGTGACACATAGTGCCACTCCAAGTGGGATGCCCAAAATATGTGTGTGAATAATAAATATTTCAAATATTAGGACTTGCAAGGTATATGACACACCTAATGCCAACATTACCCACATTAGTTGTTTCCCCAACTATTTAAACTTATTGGTACTTAACATGTAAGAAGGAATTTTTTGCTTCTACAAATTCTATGATAAAGAAAAGAGCAATCATGCATAGTAAACTAGATTTGTGACTTATTGATAGAAATAGTGTAACCTAGATTACAAGTAAATACATGTTTAGAAACATTAGGTTTTCACAATCCATTATAATTGTATTTGATATTATAAAAATCAAACACACAAACAAACCAAGAATGCTAAAAAAAACAAAAACAAAAATATTTAAATTGGCAATAAAATAGAGAAAACATCTCTTTATAATAATACAACATTATAAACCTCAAAACTAAACCCTATAATAACTTAAGTATCTTAAATTATATTAATACATTACCAAAAGTAACTTTATTACAAAAAGTACATAAAATACCTATGAATGTAGACCTACAAAATGAAAATTATAATAATATTTATAATATGACACTAACATAACATATAGCACTAACATTTGAAGCTATTGAATAAAAATGTGTATTACCTTTTTTTTAAGTGATAAAAATGTTGATTATTTATCCAACAACTTCAAACACAAAATATATGTTACCATCTTGTCCTTAGTCTCTACCATTAAAAGCAATTGAATAAATGTACCTAGATTCTTTTAAGTTTTTACCCTTCCTTGACAACTATTTTATTTGGCCAATAAGCCATTCTTTATGTGAACTCTTTTTATTAAGTTGTCATCCTCAATTACCATAAACAATTGGTCATCCAATAAATCATATTTAAAACAATTTCTTCTCCATTTTAATAGCCTTTTAACCACTTTTAAAAATCTTCAAACATCATAATGCAACATACCCATACTCATTCAACTCCCAAAAGAAAAGTTAGGTGTAACACCCAGTTTTGATTTCACCCTAAAAACTAAGTTTAACCAAAGGTAATAATTTTTTTTTTTGAAAGTTTAAAACAGAAAAGTAATCTGTTTCTAAATTAAAATCAGGTAGTTCATCCATCGACTATAAATATTCATGAAATTATAATTAATGCAAAAGAATATATCCATCTACAACATTTAAACAATATGTTCTTAAAAGTTTTTTAGAACAATTCCAAAATAGAAACTTACCAATGTCACTGCATCTCGATTGTCGACCATCCAAATTCAAGTCTCGGCAATCCTCAAGAGTAAAGAAGAGAAAGTATCTTCAAGGAGCTTAACCTCCAACCACAGACCGTCAGACTCTCGCACTCCTTCCTAACCGGAAGTGGCTTTAACCTACTCAAGAGGATAGACTTAGGATAACCGATGGTGTTTGCCATCTGAGTACTGGTGTTGTGACCTACGTAACTTGTTATCATGCAATCCCCTAGATACCCTCTAGTCAAGCACGACCATTCTACAAGCTATGCCATCCAGTCAAAGTGAACTATCAATGCACTTGAGGCTCAAGCATTACCTTGGCCAAAGGATTTGAATAAATTAGCATTGTACCAACACAAGTAATATGTTCACCCACCCCAACTCGACTCGAATTAATCGCAATCCTACAGATTCCTATAAATAAGTTCAATACAACGACCTCGATAACCTCAAAGTGTTAGAAATTCATCATGCATTAATGCATGGCAATGAGGTTTATTCTCTCTCTACTTAGCTCATGGAAACATTTCCGTCTACATGATAAAGAATGGTTTCCTAGCTTATCGATTATTCGGATAATGCTAAAAGTTATTTCATTGATCTTTAAGTTAGCCCATTGCTTAATTTATCAACTCAAGAGTGGACACTAAACTCAACGTTGTTGTTTCGGAAGGGATATACTATAACCCATTTATAGAATACAAATGTTCGAAGACCCTACGTCAAAATTAAATACTCATAAGATTCTACTTCGACTTGTTGAAATCTTTGACATAGCTTAATCTTTGTCAATCTAAGCATTTAGGAACCCTATCATGTTGTTTCTACTAGCAATAAGATTGCATGCAAGTCTAAGCTAGATACTTGACAAAAGACTCATACATTATTTTTAAAACTTCATTATATTAACTTGTATGACTGAAAAGTCTTCTCTCGGGGACACAACAGTTTAAATACTTTAATAGCATAAGAATTACTTACAAAGGCAAATAGACTAAAGCTTGCTATTATTCGTAGCAAGGTTAGTAATTTCACTATGGTCGACCAACCATTTTAAACTCAAAAAATAGAGGAGGATTGTGAAGTCTTGCATGTTTCGACTTACACTTCACACCATTGATACTCCTCTGTTCGACGGTTATCACAAACAAGTCTTTTACTTTAAAACTAACTGACCTTTACATTTGACAGAACTAATCAATGATAATCGACTGGCCAAAAGAGAACCCATTCTACGCCGACAAAGGTTTTTGCCACTGCGGCTTGTGATAGCTGTGAGATATTATATGACCAAACACTTAGTCTAAAATACACTTATCACATAACCAAAAATAAACTCCTAAAACTGAGCCATCAACTACACATTAATCTCAACCTTCGAAGATACTTTGAAGAACAAACAAATATACTGTGGGTTTCACGACTGTGGTGCAGTGCAGTGCAGGTGACAAAACATTGCTTTCGTTTAGAAGGTGATAAAACACATAGGCCACTGTTGGTAACAATTCCCACCTTGCATTTTTAAGAAACTACTACGATCCAACATAAAGTAAGTAGAGTCATTACTTAATATACACATATCTGTTAACTAGGACAGCACAGAGATAAGAGGAAGAGAACCTGAAGATAATCTCCTGTGTCTGCTTGTAGTCTGGTCCACGGCCTTCATTATTCTCTAAGTCATTCACCTTTGCTTCTTGCTCAGTCTCCTCTCTAAAACTAACTCTCACTATACTCTAAATCCCGTCTAGCTGCGAAGGAAAACTGCCTCTCCACTCATAAGACCATGCCTAACAATAAGGTAACTACCTGGCATGCAAAACATTCTCCTCCTTACGCGACCACTACCAGAAAATGGTTTGGTCTTTTCCACTCATTCTGCGATTATTCTCCAAAATGGAGCTCCATACTTGGTGAGGTGGCAGTTGACAGTTTTAACAAACTGTCACACTACTCATATCCTTTATGAGTATAAATCAAATGCAAACACTATGATTACTAGGCCGACGATCATTATGAGGTTTAAAGCTCGAAGGCAAAAAGATTATTTCAAAATAAAAGACATTAACAAAGGACTTGAGTGAGTCTCATTCGAGCTACTGCCCGATTACCAACATCACAAAGAATAAAGGAATTACCTCAAATCGACAATATAAAAATAACTAATATAATTTAGTATATTCCTTTACGATACGACCAAAGGTATTACACACCATGGTCTAAAGATTTAAAACATTATTTAAACCTTTTAATATTCGATAATAGCCCAATATAGAACAATTCAACATCCGTCAAATTTTGCAAGGAGACGTTTATGTCATACTCTCGTAGAGCTTTACGACGATAACGACGAATTAAGCGTAAACGCAAAACAAGGTTTGGGATCGACTTACGCACAATTTGACTTTTGCGTCGAACCATAACAAGACACATCTTACAACTCAACCTCAAGTATATACATATATATATACATGTAAACAATATACTAGTCATTCATATTTGATGACACGATTCAAAGTAATACGACACCGATGTCGATTTCCCATACTCAATATGACAACTTATGAAAGGAGAAAGACCTATTTTTGCAAACATTGACAACTCGACTAAAATTGACTTAGCCCATAATCAAAGCTTAACTCAAGGCATCAAGGTTTATCTACCCGATATTTCTTTTCAGTGACAAGCACCCATGGCTTATTCCAGGGTCTATTCTCTCTTTCTCAAAGATACTTTCTCTTCTCCTTTCTTCCTGGCGAACATGTTCCATCTATTCCTATCATTGACAATCTCACATACAATTTGTGGTCAAAGTACCAATGTTCTGATCAAAACATATTTATATCAAATCATTTCATTTTCATATCGAAAGACATTTTAATTCATAACATCAAATTGATCATATTCAAGTAAATTCCATAATTTCATAAAATTAACCTTTTCTATTCATTTCATCATTTCCTATGATGTTAAAACATATCCACATGGTTGTATTTTTCAAGAAAAAGTAAATAGTAATATTGAATCCAAAAAGGGGATGTAACATATCTTTCCCCTATAGAATCATCGTCCCCGATGATTGAGTTTACCAAGCAAAATTTTAACATAAAACAAACTTTTATAGTTTAACATTAATGTTTTTGAAAAGATAAGGAAATCTTTGGTGGATGTCATTATAGTCTTCCCAAGTGGCGCTATCCTCGCCATATTGGTCCCACTAAATTTTGCATTGCAAAACCTCTTGATTACGTAAATGACGTTTATACATTTCGAGCACCTTGAGTGGCTCGATCACAACCACTCCTGGCTCTTGTATCTGTAAAGAATTCCATTTAAGAATGTTATCATTACCTACAAAATATTTCTTTAGGTATGAAACATGAAAAACATTATGCATTTTGGACAAGACTGGAGGTAGAGCAATTTTGTAGGCCACTGGATTGATAATCTCAAGGACTTCAAAAGGTCCGACATATCAAGGAGCCAACTTTGATGATTTACCAAATTTTATTGAGCTTTTATGGGGTTTCACTCGCAAAAGAACTTTCTCACCAACCAAGAAATGTTTAGGCACTCGTTTGCGATTCGCATAACTTTTTTGCCTGTCATTGGCTTCTGCCAACCTCTTCCTAATCATTTTCACTTTTTCTTCCATATTTACAAGCATTTTAGGTCCAATGCTTATCCTATCTTCTAGCTTATCCCAGCTTATAGGAGTTCTGCATTTCCTTCCATATAATGCTTCAAACGGTGCCATCTTAATGGCAGAATGATAGGAATTGTTATAGACAAATTCTACAAGAGGTAAATATTCCTCCCATCTGTATTGCTGGTCCATGCAATACATTCTTAAAAGATCCTCTAAGACCTGAGTAACCCTTTCTATTTGTCCATCAGTTTCAGGATGGTAAGCGGTACTCACATTGACTTTAGTCCCTAGTGCTGAAAATAAAGTTTGCCAAAACTGAGAGGTTATTCAAGCATCTCTATCGAATATAATCTTTTCAGGTACCCCATGCAATCTAAATATTTCTTGCACAAATTTCTGAGCCAAAATATGAGTTCCATCTGTCAAATTTTCCAGTATAAAATGTGCTACCTTGGTTAGTTTATCTACAACAACCATTATTGCATCATGTCTATTCTTAGATATTGGTAACCCTTGAACAAAATCCATACTAACAACCTGCCATTTCCATTCTGAAATATCATGTGGGTATAACAATCCAGCAGGATGTTGGTGTTTTGCCTTCACTCTCTGACACTCCAAGCAACTTGCCACAAACCTTGAAACGTCACTTTTCATTCCTTTCCAGAAATATAGCGGTTTGACATCAACTAAAAGTTTTGTTACTCCTGGGTGTCTGGAATAAGGTGCACAATGAACTTCCTTCCAAACAAGGTTTCTAAGTTCTATAGAATTAGGAATGTAGATGCTTCCCTTAAATCTCATCAATCCATCTAACTCAAAACATAATCCATCATATCTTGGATCCCTAGGGTTTAATTGCAGAGCTTGCTTCACCTGCTCATAATATTCGTCTCCAGATAAAATTTGCAATACTAACTCTTTAAAATTAGTGTGAATAGAGATTATAGAAGCTATGTGCCTTCTTCTGCTTAAAGCATCAGCTACTCAGTTTTCTTTACCTTTGATGTAAGCAATCTCAAAGTCATAATCCGATATTAATTCTAACCATTTCCTTTGTCTTGCATTGAGATGAGGTTGTGTAAATATGTAACGAAGACTTTGATGATCTGATTTTAGTATAAAAATCTTTCCCAACAAATAATGTCGCCATATCTGAAGGGCGTGAATCACTGCTGCCAGTTCTAAGTGATGAGGAGCGTAATTTTGCTCATAGTTTTTCAACTTTCTTGATTCATAGGCTATTACATGCCCATTTTGCATAAGCACACCCCCTAACCCTTCTCCCGAGGCATCAGTAATAACCTCAAATTGCCCTTCAGGATCAGGGACTTTCAAGATTGGTGTTGTTGTTAACTTTTCTTTTAACAAATCAAATGCCTTTTGACATTCTTTAGTCCAAACAAACTATTTTCCTTTTCTCTGCAAAGAAGCAATTGGACTAGCAATACTTGAGAAAGTCAAAACAAATTTTCTGTAATATCCAGCCAATCCCATAAAACTTCATACCTCTGAAACATTGGAAGGTATAGGCCATTCCATGATAACCTTAATTTTAGCTGGGTCAATTGATATCCCTTCTGCTGATATAGTATGTCCCAAATAGTACACTTCTTTCTGAAAGAAAGTGCATTTTGAGAGTTTCACATACAATTTGTGTTCTCTCAATCGTTGCAAAACAATTTGAAGGTGTTGTCTATGCTCCTCCTCATTTTTGGAATATATCAGGATATCATCTATGAAAACTAGGACAAATTTATCAAGGCAATCTCTGAAAACACTATTCATGAGATTCATGAAAGTGGCTAGTGCATTAGTTAATCCAAATGGCATCACAATAAACTCATAATGACCATATCTTGTTCTAAATGCAGTCTTGTGAATATCTTCATCTTTCAATCTCAACTGATGATATCCAGATCTCAAGTCTATCTTAGAAAATACTACTGCACCACGCATTTGGTCAAATAAATCATCAATACGTGGCAGTGGATACTTATTCTTTATTGTTGTCTTATTTAGCATCTGATAATCTATGCACAGCCTAAGGGTTCGGTCCTTCTTCTTGACAAAAATAACCGAAGCTCCCCATGGTGATACACTTGGCCTAATTAGATCTTTAGACAATAGCTCCTGCAATTGAGCCTTCAATTCCATAAGTTCAGTAGTGGTCATTTGGTATGGAGCTTTAGATACTGGCTCAGATCCTGGTTTGATATCTATGGCAAAATCAAAGGTTCTTTTTGGAGGCAAGCCTGGCAGTTCCTCAGGAAATACATCACTAAAATTGCAAAGATATGGGTATTTTTCCTCAAATGTTTGCTTCTCTAAGGCTTCCTCTACTAGGTCCATTTTGACTGCAAAATTTTGACATCCCTTATGCCTAGCCCGCTTTAATTGTTTTGAAGAAATAGATCTGATCCTTATTTCCCTTTGAATACCCTGAAAATTAACTTTGTTTCCTTTATCATCCAAACACTCAATTGTTTTATGAAAACAATCTACCTTGGCCCTATGTCTCCACAACTGATTCATTCCTAAGATGACATCGTAGGACCCTAAAGGTGCTACATATAAATTTACCTCAGTGGAGAAGTTTGAAATATCAATCTTAGCTTTGAACAAACATTGCTCTACTTGAGCCTTTGAGTGATATGCATACTCAACTGTCCACGGTTTTGACATAAAACCAGCTCTTCTAGGAAATTTACTTAAGACTCTAGATGACACAAAATTTTCTGTTGCACCAGTATCAAACAGAATAGAAACATGAACTCCAAATAATGTACTTGTCATCTCAATGGGGGTAATCTGATACTTAGCTTGTCGATTGTCAAGGGCAGTGTGAATCCTTTGTTGAAATGCTTCCTGCTACGAAGGAAGTACTGTATTCCTAAGCTGCCCATTCTACTTTTTATTAGGACAACGATTAGCATAATTATCTCCACCACATGAAAAACATCCTCCAATTGGTCGTCTCTTCTCGGATGGTCTATTTATAGCATCATCCTTCTTAAAATTGTCATTTTTCTTATAGTCTTCATTTCTTCATTCATTACCAAATCCCCCTTTGTTTTTCTAATTTCCTTTATCGAACCTCTTGTTTCCATATCCTTTATCATTCTTCCTTTTATATGTCTGATCATTGAAGTTCTTATCAAATTTCTTATGTTTCTTTTCATGGTAAGCAGAAATGGATTTGATCTTCTGTTCCTGCTTAATTGCTTTCTCATACACCTAGTCCATTGTGTTTGGACCATGCACCTCCACCTCACTGCCAATCTGAGGATTGAGTCCCATAATAAATTTTCTTATCCGAAATCTTTCATCCTTTTGATATTGAGGAACATACTTCAACAATCTAGTAAATTTTTCTGCATATTCAACCACAGACAAATCACCTTGCCTGAGGTTTTGGAAATCTGTTAGCTTTTGATCAAAATAGAGCTGTGGTAACCACCTCTTTCGAAAAAGTTCCACAAATTCATTCCATGTCACCTTCAAGGGGCTTAATTCTAGTTCCATTTTCTTGTTCATCCACCAAGTGGATGCTTCTCCAGATAACTGATATGCTCCCCACACTACCTTTGTAATCTCAGAGTAATTTCTGATTTCAAAGTATTTCTCCATTTTTGTTAGCCATGCTTCTGTTGCATCACTAGTTTTTGTTCTATCAAATTTGGGAGGGATAATCTTTTTCATATCCTTAGATAGTTCCTGAGCAAGTTTATCTTTTGTCTCCCTCTGAGTTTCACTATCATCTTGGTTTTCACTTGATGTGCCATGATCTCGTTGTTTACTTTTACTTGCATTATTAGAATACTCATTTTCACCCTCCATATTCTCGGTTTCATTCACTTTCTTTTCCAATTTGCCAAACCTTTCCTTAGTTTCAGTAAGCATATTAAGAATTCTGTCCAATTTATCGGTGGAGTTTTCCTAAGAGTTGTGACCTTCCCGATCTTCTCTCTCATTAAACTCTGGTTGATCCATGTTTGTTTGTTTTCTCACCTACTTAAGCAAGTACTAATCAGTTTTATGATTTATCATTTTGTATATTATCCAAAACATGACAATTGTTCATAACCATAGTTATCTCAAACCAAAATTTGTCTTTATTATACTTTGCAAAATTGTATATACATTCTTTAAGGGTAGACATATTTCATGTTTCACTCAGTATTTACAAGAAGGGTGTAACCTTCAGATTCATTGTCTGACACATTCATGAGGTGTATAACCCTCAGATTCACTATCACATGATAGCACAATGATTTTAGCTCTAGGTGGTATAAGGGGATCCCTAGTGATCATTGGTACACTAATAGGGCAACAATTGACCATAATTCGAGCTGCCGTCCTAGCTGTCTCTTGGAGTTCTTTTTTTTCATTCGTTTGAGTCGTGACAAAGCATTGGCAAAAGTTTCCACATCATCTAGCCAAATGTCATTTTCATCATTCATTTTCTCAATAGTCTTGATCATTGCAAATCATTTCTGCTTAGCTTGCAAATAACGTTCCTTACCAGTGAAGGACTTCCTTGCGGTTTTCTTGATGCTTACCATCCTGGCACAGTAAATCAAATCTTTAGCTACCCGCAGAATGTTGATTCCTAATTAGGTTAGTGGACTCATCAGCCCTAGGGTTGAACCTGGTTAGCTCTGATACCATATGTAACACCCAGTTTTGATTTCACCCTAAAAACTAAGTTTAACCAAATGTAATAATTTTTTTTTTGAAAGTTTAAAACAGAAAAGTAATTTGTTTCTAAATTAAAATCAGGTAGTTCATCCAATCAATATTCATGAAATTATAATTAATACAAAAGAATATATCCATCTACAACATTTAAACAATATGTTCTTAAAAGTTACTTAGAACAATTCCAAAATAGAAACTTACCAATGTCACTGCATCTCGATTGTCGACCTTCCAAATTCAAGTCTCGGTAATCCTCAAGAATAAAGAAGAGAAAGTATCTTCAAGGAGCTTAACCTCCAACCACAAACCGCCGGTCTCCCGCACTCCTTCCTAACCGGAAGTGGCCCTAACCTACTCAAGAGGATAGACTTAGGATAACCAATGGTGTTTGCCATCTGAGTACTGGTGTTGTGACCTACGTAACTTGTTATCATGCAATCCCCTAGATACCCTCTAGTAAAACACAACCATTCTACAAGCTACGCCATCCAGTCAAAGTGAACTATCAATGCACTTGAGGCTCGTGCATTACCTTGGCCAAAGGATTTGAATAAATTAGCATTGTACCAATGCAAGTAATACATTCACCCACCCCAACTCGACTTGAATTAATCGCAATCCTACAAATTCCTATAAATAAGTTCAATACAACGACCTCGATAACCTCAAAGTGTTAGAAATTCATCATGCATTAATGCATGGCAATGAGGTTTATTCTCTCTCTACTTAGCTCATGGAAACATTTCCGTCTACATGATAAAGAATGGTTTCCTAGCTTATCGATTATTCGGATAATGCTAAAAGTTATTTCATTGATCTTTAAGTTAGCCCATTGCTTAATTTATCAACTCAAGAGTGGACACTAAACTCAACGTTGTTGTTTCGGAAGGGATATACTATAACCCATTTATAGAATACAAATGTTCGAAGACCCTACGTTAAAATTAAATACTCATAAGATTCTACTTCGACTTGTTGAAATCTTCAACATAGCTTAATCTTTGTCAATCTAAGCATTTAGGAACCCTATCATGTTGTTTCTACTAGCAATAAGATTGCATGCAAGTCTAAGCTAGATACTTGACAAAAGACTCATACATTGTTTTTAAAACTTCATTATATTAACTTGTATGACTGAAAAGTCTTCTCTCGGGGACACAACAGTTTAAATACTTTAATAGCATAAGAATTACTTACAAAGGCAAATAGACTAAAGCTTGCTATTATTCACAACAAGGTTAGTAATTTCACTATGGTCGACCGACCATTTTAAACTCAGAAAATAGAGGAGGACTATGAAGTCTTGCATGTTTCGACTTACACTTCACACCATTGATACTCCTCTGGTCGACGGTTATCACAAACAAGTCTTTTACTTTAAAATTAATTGACCTTTACACTTGACAGAACTAATCAATGGTAATCGACTGGCCAAAAGAGAACTCATTCTATACCGACAAAGGTTTTTGCCACTGCGGCTTGTGATAGCTGTGAGATATTATATGACCAAACACTTAGTTTAAAATACACTTATCACATAACCAAAAATAAACTCCTAATTGAGCCATCAACTACACATTAATCTCGACCTTCGAAGATACTTCAAAGAACAAAGAAATATACTGTGGGTTTCACGACTGTGGTGCGGTGCAGTGCAAGCGACAAAACATTGCTTTCATTTAGAAGGTGATAAAACACATAGGCCACTATTGGTAACAATTTGCACCTTGCATTTTTAAGAAAATACTACGATCCAACGTAAAGTAAGTAGAGTCACTACTTAATATACACATATCTGTTAACTAGGACAGCGTACAGATAAAGAGGAAGAGAACCTGAAGATAATCTCCTGTGTCTGCTTGCAATCTGGTCCACGGCGTTCGTTATTCTCTAATTCGTTCACCTCTACTTCTTGCTCAGTCTCCTCTCTAAAACTGACTCTCACTATACTCTAAATCACGTCTAGCTGCGAAGGAAAATTGCCTCTCCACTCAGAAGACCATGCTTAACAATAAGGTAACTACCCGGCATGCAAAACGTTCTCCTCCTTACGCGACCACTACCAGAAAATGTTTTGGTCTTTTCCACTCATTCTGCAATTATTCTCCAAAATGAAGCTCCATACTTGGCGAGGTGGCGGTTGATAGTTTTAACAAATTGTCACACTACTCATATCCTTTATGAGTATAAATCAAATGCAAACACTATGAATACAGACTAGGCCGACGACCATTATGAGGTTTAAAGCTTGAAGGCAAAAAGATTATTTCAAAATAAAAGAGATCAAGAAAGGACTTGAGTGAGTCTCATTCAAGCTACTGCCCAATTACCAACATCACAAAGGATAAAGGAATTACCTCAAATAGACAATATAAAAATAATTAATATAATTTAGTATATTCCTTTACGATATGACCAAAGGTATTACACACCATGGTCTAAAGATTTAAAACATTATTTAAACCTTTTAATAGTCGATAATAGCCCAATATAGAACAATTCAACATCCGTCGAATTTCTCAAGGAGACGTTTATGTCATACACTCGTAGAGCTTTACGACGATAACGACGAATTGAGCGTAAATGCAAAACAAGGTTTGGGATTGACTTACGCACAATTTTTGACTTTTGCACCAAACCATAACAAGACACATCTTACAACTCGACCTCAACTATATACATATAAACAATATATCAGTCATTCATATTTGACAACACGATTCAAAGTAATACGACACTGATGTTGATTTCCCATACTCAATATGACATCTTACGAAAGGATAAAGACCTATTCTTGCAAACGTCGACAACTCGACTAAAATTGACTTAGCCTGTAATCAAAGCTTAACTCAAGGCATCAAGGTTTATCTACCTGATATTCGTTTTTAGTGACAAGCACCCATGTGTTATTCCAGATTCTATTCTCTCTTTCTCAAAGATACTTTCTCTTCTCCTTTCTTCCTGGCGAGCATGTTCCATCTATTCCTGTCATTGACAATCTCACATACAATTTGTGGTCAGAGTACCAATGTTCTAATCAAAACATATTTATATCAAATCATTTCATTTTCATATCGAAAGACATTTTAATTAATAACATCAAATTGATCATAATCAAGTAAATTCCATAATTTCATAAAATTAACCTTTTCTATTCATTTCATCATTTCCTATGATGTTAAAACATATCCACATGGCTGTATTTTTCAAGAAAAAGTAAATAGTAATATTGAATCCAAAAAGGGGATGTAACATTAGGCATAAACAATATGGCATAATCAATGTAATTGACTAGGCATAAGCAATATAACATAAATAATATTGATGATATTTTATTTCAGGGTTTTGACTGCGTAGTTTTTGAGTCAAACACATGATCCATATTTCATGAGTAGTGGTTCACATGAACCCATCTCTCATGTTAATGAAATAAAATATCATAATTTGACATGCTGCGAAAAATACCTCCTACTTATCAATAAATAATATTAATTATTTCTGATGTATTAATACAAAAATGTTCAAAATATAGCCGCTAAAGGTATGCAACTTTTCCCATTTTTCCCTAATGTCTTAGTTGTTGGTGCAGAAAGATTCTTCAATGCTCCTCCAAATGTTTTCATCCCTTCATGGACTATAATGATTGCAACATATACACAAAATGGGTTTATCAAAAGTGCATTGGAAACTTTTAAGAAAATGTAATTGGAAGGCATAAACCCAGATTTCATAGCCTTTGTCAACATCATCCCACCTATGACAAAATGGGAGCCTTAGGACAAGGGATGGACTTCCATAAAAGCATAATGAAAAGCAAATTTTTATCCCATGTTGTAAGTTCCCTAGTAGACATCTATGCAAATGTGGAAGCATATACAAGGCATGTTAACTGTTTGACAAAATGTATCAAAGAGATGTGGTCTCATGGACTACCGTGATTGTAGGCTATGTACAAATGAGTTTAAAGAAAAGGCCTTGGAAATTTTAAATTAAATGCAATTGACAAGTGTAAAGCCTAACTCCACAACCTTTGGCAACATCCTCCCAACCTATGCCAAAATGGGAGTGTAGAAACTTAAAAATTACTAGGTCTTAACTCACTCAATTACCCCACATACCAAGTCTTGATTTGCCTAATCCTAATTAATTTACCCCTAAATCATCTTGATCAATTTCCATGTCTTGATTTATTACTTTGTCTTAATATCCCAATTATCAGGTCTTGATTCACTAGTTTATCCTAATTAGTCCCTCATTTATCCTAATTATTCCTAATTTTCCCTAAGCCCTAACTCGTTTTCCTAAGTCCTAGTCCCCTTTCCACACATGATTTTGTTAATTTATTAATTAAATATTCCACCTAACCACCTAAAAAGTGAATAAAAGAATTAAAAATCTCTTTTATTCTCCACCACATATCTCATAACTATCTCCCACAAATTCAAAAATCAATTAAAAAATCTCAATTATTTTCTACCCTCCATCCTTCAACTACCCAACCAATTTAATCTGGACCGTCGATCTCTTAATTGATCTCCACCGTCCATCATCCAACTTGCAAGCCTATAAATGGACCCTCTAGGAGTCATTTCTCAACAATCAATAATCCTCAGAGCAATGTCATGCTATCAGTTTGTGAGTATCCACATTCAAGATCTATTCAAGCATAACTACCATTTGGTACAATAGGAATTGATTGGTTAATATTTGTGTTTTATGCATTTTTGTTTGATTCCTTTGCTTAAACAGATGTTGCATTAAGGGTAGATTTTGAGGTTTTAAAATTTCATTTGAATCCTTTGTTTTTGGTCTACATTTTATGTACACATTTCTGGCATGCCCAACGGGACCCCACAATCCCTTTTAATCTTGGTTTTGCAAGTGTTTTTCTTTCATTTTTACAGGTTTCTATGGGATTTCTAGTAAAATCTCAGGAGTTTGCTTTCACAAGAAGCTTCTTGGGCTAAAACGGAGGTCACCATTGCATTCAAAGTGATGAATAGATGAAAATTGACATATATGTTCACCCTATACTTTGTGTAATTATCCTTTAGCTATCTCTATCGTTTGACTTTGTTTGTTGGTTCATACATTTTATGTAGGTTATCATTTTTTCCCCTGGTCATAGGTATGCAACTTCAATTTTTGTATGAAACTAGGTTTTTTGTCTCGCGATCCATGTGTAACTACTGACCATCATTGTTATTAACCCTAATGGCTCATGGATAATGGTTTGTGTTAAGGGTTTTTAGCTTATTGTTAATTCGTTTCATAATTGTTAGTTATGTTCAATTAGTTCATTGTTGTCGATTGGTTGTTCACTTTTAAACCTTCTTATCAATGTTTAATTATAGTCAATACTAATACGTGGTGTATAATGTTTTTTTAGCAAGGTGATAACAATTTTCGTTAGTGTCAAGGTATTTTATTTAAATTTAACCATTAACTATTGGGTTGTGAGGGTTAACGTTAATTGTCTCTATTTGTTGGAATCATTGTCACAATTTGAATTAAATGTTTATAATTGTCATTTGGCTTAGCTATTTATTCCTAACATTTATTAACTTTTGTTGGTCACAGGTTAAGCATTTTGGTTTGGCGTAATTTGTGGTTGCAAAGCTCCTAGAAATTTATATTAGTAGTAACTATGGTCTAAAAAAACTCATCACATGAAACTTCAACTGTGAGTCATTTAAACCATTAACATTAAATGTGGCATTTAACACTTGTTTTAGACTACTTCATTTAATCATTAGATCATGGAATTTTTTTAAACCCTTAACTGTGGCATTAACAAAAAACTTTGGTGTTGAACTGTTAACATTTAGCACTAATCACCAGGCATTAGCATTTCTCCTAACTACCAACCAAACTATTCACATGTGACCAGTCAAATCTTAACTGCTAGCGATTTGCAAACTACCAAGATAGACCCCTATCCCTCAGAGGCTCAACACTAGTGTTTTTTTCAATCACGTATAATTTTTTTCTCATGTATCATATTTTTGCATTCTTGTAGATGTTGGAAAGTTGGCTCAGAGAACTACACTGTGGAAAAAGTTGTTTTTCCAAATTTTGTCAAGATTTGAGGTATGCTTTACCGAACTCATCCTTTCCTTACAAACTTCAAACAAGCATAAATTTCATGTACACAATTGAAATTCAACAATTTTTTTTCAAATTGCATAGAAAATTGTAAGGAATGTTGTGGTGACATCACTTTGTCTATGTGTCAACTTCTGTTGCATATTTTTTTGCAAGATTTCAACTTTCATGTTAACGCATTTTGCCTATAGTCAAATACTTATTGAAGACTCAAAATCTTAAAACTACTAACCTATTTGTGTAGCCACATTTGTCGATGACTAAATCCCAAATACTAATTTAGTTGCACACCCTTCTATTAATCAGAAATGAATAATTACCTTATGTGCTTGTAAGAACTCCGAAGTGTGCATGCTCTTCCCTTGCACTGAAAGGTGGTCTTGGGAATCAAAAATAATTTTGAGTTCTTTATTTTATGCTATCCCAAGAGTCCAAGTTGCATATGCTCTTCCTTCGTGCTGCAAAGTGATCTTAGGAATAGAAACGCTTGGATTTATTTCCCTTTAGCAAGCCTACCTAAGAATTTCATCACCTTATGGGATGACCTAAACTAGTTGTTTCGATAAGGTATACAAAGGAGGGAGAGAAAAAGTTATACCTCAAAAGTGGAGCAATCACACGCCTTAGACAACACACTAGTTCATTGATTTAGGCCTCACATACCAAGTGTATAATGAGGACATCTCCTAGATGTCTGTATAGCCTAGATTAAGAACCTTTCGACCATCTTTTTTTGTAGTGCACCTGTAAGCAGTTAGCCCCAAGAAGTTACTCATGTCATGCTTCTGAGCCTGTCGAGATAGAGCTCACTATGGGCAAGGCCTTAGCCTCCATGGTAAGGGGTGCATAGGTGGTACATGACCTTGAATTCTCTAGTTATCTATAGCTTAGTAGATAGTACATTTGTGGGCCCATAGAAACTGATACACCCACCTAAATAAAATAGGTTGTTAATGTGCCTGATGTGCTTTCATGTGCAAAACTAATGAATATCTTTTTCATCTATCTCTTAGACCAAAGTGTTTGATGTATTTGTTGAGTCCTCTTGCACATAAGTCCTTGAACCAATCTTGAGTCCAAACCTTAAACTTCTATACAGTCAAATAATCAAGTCAAAATATCTCACTTTGATTAGATCACAATTGTATCCCCTTGCAAAAAGGTTGAAATCATTTCAATTCTATTTGTCCAAGTTATAGTTTCATACCTCATCTTGTGCGGAATCCATTTTCCTAATCATAGTCTTATACCAAATTTACCAAGTCCAAATCTGCATCCTATCTCACAATTGTATCCAAACATCCTGTCATCCTTCATCATTTCCACTATGGACCCATAGTTTGAGAACTTTATTATGCAAGCTAGAACTCCTATTCCTACTACCATCCATAAAGCCAATGTGAAACCCAAAGTTACAATGAAAGAAATCCCCCAAACTATGAATCCATTAGACGAAATATTTTATCCAAATATGATCAACAATCCCTTTGTTGTTGCTGATGATGATAGTCTTATGGATCAAGATAAATATCCTAATGAAAATAGCTTTGGTGATGAGCTCATTGCAAACAAACTTTCTATAAACTTTCATCCCTCACCCATGAATTTGCAAGAGCCTTATAATTAAGAGCTAGTTAACACTTGTTATCATGCCAATCCTAAACACTTATCTATTGATCCTCCTTATGATACTTTTGATAAGGGAAGTGCCATCTTAGATCAAGGTCCTGATACTCAATCCACATTTCCAACTTCAACCTCATGTGAGCACTCCATACCCTATACATCCTATGCAAATCCTTTATTTTCATAATCCTTACAATCCAAATTGTCTCGTCAATCCTACTATCAATTCATCTAAACCTTTAACTCACAATCCAAGCCCACCACATCCAAATCTTTATTTTCAGATTTCCTCCAAGGACTCTTAGCACAAGACAACCATATACTTAGAAAGAATGAAGTCAATAAGCTCACATTAACCAAGCCTATCAAAAGGTCATCTTGTACCTCTCAAAATCTAGCACCATCATGTAATCCTACATTTGTTCAACCTATCAAAGAGTCTCATAGTACAATCCATGTTAAAAACCAAACATTAGCATGTAAATCAAAGCGTATCAAGCCCATCTAAGAGACCTCTATTTTCATCCAAACTCAAGAGCTATGTCAAGATTCAAATCCAAAGTAGGATCAAACATGCACTCAACTAAATCAATATCAAGTTATCCAAGCTACTCAAGATCAAATTATCCAAGTTATCCAAGATCAAACTATCCAAGCCACCCCCATTTATGATCACAGTCCTATCTATGATCAAGAGAACCAAGTAGACCCCCTCATCCATCTTTATACTATCCATAATCAAGAGATCCAAAATAATCCTATCGAATATCCAACTAGTCTTATACATTATTCCACAACATCCTTTTCCCATGATGAGACACTTGGTCCCCAGGAAAATATCTAGCCAATCAAGTAAATGGAATTGATCATATCACATATAATCCTAATGAGCATAGTGGCCACCAAGATCTTAATCTCATCTTGACCATAAGGACAAGCAAGTCAAAATGGATCACATCAAACATCCAGATGATCAAGGAGTGACAAACATAAACAATGATCAAGGGACAACAAGTCTACCCAACAAGCTAACACATGAATCTTATCAAATAGGATTTGTACCTTCATCAAGTTAAACTTACTCAGAGGAAACAATAGCAAATTATGATTGTTCTCAACAACATACTGATGGGCTAGCATCATGTTTAAAAAAAACAAGTATCCTATTGCAAACAAGATATGTAAAATCATGGATTATCAAGGAAAAGGATTGGGCCTTCATGATCAAGGCATCCTAGAGCCTATTTCAATCTACATTAATCATGGTCGAGGTATCGAAGATCACTTACCTAAACAACCTAATGATGTTAGTGATACTTCAACAATCATTGAGGAAACTTTATCCAATGAACACGTTGAGATAAGGACCATCCATATCCCCTACAATAAGCCTGCTACCAACAATCCTTCCACCTCCACTAGCCATATCATTAAGCCTTATCTTTCGCATCCTCAACCCATTAATTCAAACAAATGAAATTGTAAATAATACAATGCAAAAGCTTCAAATCAAATGTCAAAGGTGAATGCATCCAAAACTCAAGGAAAACACATAAAAACAATATGGGTTCCAAAGAAAAGTGGACCAATCAAAGAAAATGAAATAGAATATCCAAATCAAAATGTGAAGTCACATCAAAAGAGGCAGGTCTTCCATATACTAGGTGTCTATCTCCTTATAGCTTATATAGTAATGTTGGTCCTACATATCCAACTTAAGAAATCAATCAAAATTAGAAGACACACCATGCATATAATAGGTGTTCACTACCTTTCAACTTGTATTTAAGAATGTTGGCCCTAATCGCCATCCTAATCCCATATCCAAACTTCATAATCCAAAACCCACTTTCCATAATCCACCGTCGCAAGTATGGCAAGTCAAAATTATACCAACCGAATCTAAATTGTTTGCTTATCCATATAAACCCGAAACACCTCAATCACTTGATTCCACATCCAACATCCCCCATCTAAATCCAAAATAACATCTAAAATCTAAAAAATTCACATCCCAAATTTGATGTATTGTGGCAGCAACGCTTCACCGTAAGGGATATGATGGCACCCTATCAAAATGTAAACATTCGGATAAGGCCAACTCAACTATCAATGTAGATCACACAAACATCAACAGATTGTACAAGAGTGCTTTAATCTTGATGAAGCAACTGCTTTAGGTAGGTTATTATTGGCATGTTATGACAAGAGCATATATATTAGCTATCTCAAATAGACAAGGATGTATGAAGACCCTTTGAATATTAGGCTATTAGTGACATCAATAAAAAATAAAAAAAGGAAAATTTCTTTTTAAAAAAATAGTAAAGAGAAATCATTTGTCCAATGGCGAAAACCATTTTATGGCACCTTGGATAAGTACCCTGATAAAAACCTATTCATGGGTGTCATGTGTAAACCAATTGTCTATGTATCTTTCACTTGGGGGAAAGTTGTTTCATCTATCCCATCCTATCCCCCTCATATCACCCTAATCCATCATATCCATATATCCTTGCTATCGAACCTCCTTGACTCTAATTTTGATAATGACTTTGATCTTGATAAAGATTGAGGTATGATTTTGTAACATGTTTTGATACACCCTTGACATAGCACATCCTTAACAAATCTCCTAAACATATTGTTATCGCTTGTTCCATATATTATATCCCTTTAGTCCAGCATCCTCAATGAAATTTCTAGAGTAGGGGCATGTTTTCCTATGTGACATAGTCCTTGAAGATTTCATCCTACACCTGTCCATCCATCTATCATCAATTCTCCTTTCTATCCAATATCAACAACCTCTTCATCCATCCAATCCATCAAACTCATTATCCTTCAATCAACCTATCTCCCATCCTAGTTTCTAGACGGTGTTCCCATGTCATGATTTATCATATGGAGATAAGATCATCCTATATACACGCAAGCAAGTGCAGTCATCCAAAGTAATCTAGTGCAATCATCTAAAGCAATACAATGTAATCATCCAAAGCAATCTAATTCAATAATCCCAAGCAATCGCAAAGTAGTTAATCCACCACAAGAAATCCTAATGTACATAAATATTTCCAAGCAATCTAGTCGATCATCTAAAAATATTTTACTAGTTTTGTTCCCAACCTTGTTGTCAATCTTAATCAACTTAAATCAATCATCATCATCAAGATATATCATTCCCAATCTTTGTGTTGTTCATCAAGATATATCATTCCCACATCAACAAGACTATCATCATGTTGCTCTTAATATATATCATTCCCACATCAACAACATTATCATTATCATTATCATCAATCACTCATTGATTTTTAGCTTGACCAAAGGCAATATCGTGCTTGTCTTTATATCATTTTATTCATTTTTGTTTTATTTTCTTGTGTGTGTAATCATTTTGTCTTACATTTGGATCGCTCCTTGCAACATACCTGTCACAATGACATCATGGTCTTTCATATCATGATTCCATCATCATATGTTTGCTTGTGACCTTTAATCCTTCATACATTTGGCATATCGTCACCATGGTCTTTATATCATGGTGCATAACGTCAAGTGCTATATCAAACATCAGGTTTCTCACATCAATCAACATGATTATTTTCTCCTCCCTCATTTTCCATCCTTCCTCTCCATCCATTTTGAGAGCCTACCTATGTCCTTCATATCCGCCTATCCTCTCGAGGGGGCATCATCCCATCTAAACCCCATCCTTTTCGTCCTTTCTCATCCTCAACATCTATATTTTATTCTTCTTTGAAATGACATTGCTTCTCTTAGTCGCAACATCTTCTCAAAAAGGGGGCAAAATGTAAACACTTAAAAATTACCAGGTCTTAATTCACTCAATTACCCCACATACCATGTCCTCATTTGCCTAATCTTGATCAATTTATCCCTAAATCATCTTAATCAATCTCGAGGACCTGATTCATTACTTTGTCCTAATATCCCAATTATCAGGTCTTGATTCACTGGTTTATCCTAATCATTCCCTCATTCATCAGAATTATTCCTATTTTTTTCCAAGTCCTAACTCATTTTCCTAAGTCCTAGTGCCCCTTCCACATATGATTTAATTAATTTATTAATTAAATCTCCCACCTAACCACTTAAAAAGTAAATAAAAGAATTAAAAATCTCTTTTATTCTCCACCACATATCTCATAGCTATCTCCCACAAATTCAAAAATCAATTAAAAAATCTCAATTATTCTGCACCCTCCATCTGTCAACTACCCAACAAACTTAATCTGGACTATTGATCTCTTAATCGATCTCTACCATCCATCATCCAACTTGCAAGCCCATAAATGGACCCTCCAAGAGCCATTTCTCAACAATCAATCATCCTCATACAATGTCATGTTGTTGGTTTGTGAGCATCCACATTCATCAATTCAAGCATAACTACCATTTGGTAAACAAGAATTGATTGGGTAACATTTGTGTTTTATGCATTTTTGTTCGATTCCTTTTCTCAAACGGAGGTTGCATTAAGTGTATATTTGAGGTTTTGAAATTTCATTTGAATCCTTTGTTTTTGTCTAAATTTTATGTACACAGGAAGCTTTAGAATGAGGTATCAACATCCATTAAAACATAATTGAAAGTTTATTTTTGGCAAAAGTTATAGTTGCATGCACCCTGATAGACATGTATGCAAAATGTGGAAGCATACACAATGCATGCAAGTGCTTTAACAAGTTGTCTCAAAGAAATGCAATCTCATGGAACACTAATTCTACAACCTATGCCAACATCCTTCCCCCCTGTGCCGAAATGAGAGCTTTAGAACAAGGGATGGACTTCCATAAAAGTTTGATGTTTTTGAAGCGTATTTATGATGAAATGGAAAAATCCATGATTGGTTTAAAACACTTTACTTAATACCCATTTTTGTAAATGTTAGCCATCCATGGAGATATGTAGTGAGATATTTATATACAAACTTGATATACTCCATAGCCAATTTTGAACATGAGCATTTACTCAAGCAATGCAAATCAAACAATAAAACACCCTCCTCTGTATTTCTTTTGTATCCAATTAAATTAATTCTTTATGATTCATATTTTGAGTGATTACATTATAGTAGATTAATCTATTCATATGGCATTGAGCACTCTACTTATACATCATCCACTTCAATGGTCAAACAGTCAATAGCAATTTTACACCTCATCCACAACAAAAAGTGGTAATGTTTGTCCTATTTTTATTGGTAATTTTAGGTGTTTTTACTAATTCATATATATTAATATTAATTTGATAAAAACACCCATAAACGGATGAAAGTCTCCACAACTCTCTTCTCTTCCCCTGTCACAAGCAATCCTTTCTCCACTTCTCCTTGTATCCCCACCAATTGTGGAACGTGGAATGTTGTGTGATGAGAGCTGTCCATACCCACTTACCCTCCTCCAATTGCATCCCAGCGGTGAAGTTAGACGCTGTTCTCAAGCGCAATAAAGTCTTCGGAGATTCACAATTCACAAGAAAACATAGAAGCAGGCAGTGGAGGGCCATTTGAGGGATGGGCGAGAGTTGATTTTCTTGTTAGCGAAGGAGTCGACGACGGAGAGATTTGGAAAGGCAAAGGAGTTGATTTGTATGCTCACGAGCGAGAGATTTGGACCGCCCGTGAGCATACAAATGTTTCGTGGGGCCATTTCCGCAAATTCTTTGCAAATCAACACATTCAGTCAATGCACAATCAATTGAAAATAATTAGAATTCTATAATGCCTAATATGCTATAAACTATAATTACCTGCATGCTTTGAATGCAACCTTCAACACCTGATCTGCTGATCGCTCTGAGATCCACTCGCCTCAATCTTTCCATGCGCTCCAAACTTTCTCCAACTCCCAACTGGTATGCGCTCTCAGTGTCTCCAATGCTCTGCAATGTTCCAAACCTTGTATTTTCTTAACTCCATCGCACCCTTCCACTTCAAATTCTCGGAGAAAAGCTGATTGTGCAAAACTGGGAAGCGCATCCAAATCAGGGCAACCCCATATCCTCAGCGTTTGAATGTTTACCAGACCATCAATACCTCTTATGTTCCAATGCCACCGTCTTGACTGTAGTTGGTAGGACGTCTATCTCTGTTAGATGATAATTGTGGTAAAGCATGAGAGATTCAAGGCCTGGACAACAGTCTTCGGAGATAGAAATCTTGCACACTTCAGTTGCTTCTAAACATATCCAATTAAGGTTGTGCAACGAAAAAGTAAACGGCGCCGCCCCAAGATCCAATTTTCTGAATGGGCATTCCTGTATTATCAGGGTTTGAAGATTAGTTAGTTGCCTAAATGATTTTGGTAAGGATTTCACTCCTGAATTGTCTATCATTAAATTATCTAAGAGATTAAGCCGCCCCAGAGAGTCAGGTAAACATTCCAGCTTCTGACAATTATAAATCTGAAGATCAGTCAAGGAAGACAAATCTCCAATAGATGTTGGCAGGCTTGTCAACAACTGACTTCCGATCGTCATCTTTTTCAACTTGCTCAGTTGGCTGATGTTCACTGGTATCTCCCTTAACCTCTCTATACCATGTAAACGGAGCTCTGTCAAGGAGGCCTGATTTATGATGTGACGAGGCAACTCTTCCAATTGCCTGCAACCAGAGAGATTCAAATACTCTAGCTTTGTCATTTTTTCCAGAACGTCCGACTCCAAGGTGAGGTTAGAACATCCATACAAGTTGAGGTGTTGCAGGAGTGTGAGCTCCTTGAAAGAGACTGGCAACCTCCTCAATTCCACGAAATAAGACAAATCAAGGTGCCTCAGATTTCTCAAATCACCAAAACTGCTGGGTAGTGATGATAGCTCTCGACACCCTTCTAACACCAGCTGCTCCAGCGATTGAAGAAGACAAAATTCTTCCGGCAGACTCCTCACCTTGCTCCCATAACGCACGACTATTATTTGCAAATGCCTGAGACATCCTATTGACTTTGGAAATTTTTGGAATTCTGAGCACCGAGAAATAACCAACTCTCTTAACTGCACAGGAGCCTGCAACAAATTCTCAATGAGAACGACTGAAAACGAACAATAATAAAAAAATATTGAAGTAAAGCTTTAAAACAACTTATTAAAGGAAGATGCTTACATTGTTGTCAGTCTCCCATAGTTCTTCTAAGTGATGTTCCCCACCGTTCTTTTCGTAGAGTTCTAAAACCCTCAATTTTTTCAATGAACTCAATGACTGAAGATTTCTCTGCTCAATGTCAAAACAGCGAAGCCATACCAGCTCTCTTGATAGATCACCAATCACTTGATTATAATAATTTCCACTAACCTGAAGAATTTTTAATCCAAGCGAAGAGGGCTCCAAGCTACAAAATCCTCTGCTTGTGTTAACTATGAGCTCTCCACCCTGGGAACATCCAGGAAACTGCTCAACCTCGCTTGTTGATTCGACTGTTGTTGATTCAGCTATTGTAGCTATTATTGCTCGAATGGCAATTCCCTTTTAAATACACAAAAATGGAATCAAAAAATTATGGAAACATTTAATTTCATGGAAACAAGAATGAAACAAATACAAGTAGATAAAGAAAAGTATTAATCCTACCTGTATTTGATTATCAACATTAATAATCTGCTGGGGAGACCAAAGACGGTGGGGTGACTGATGATTTGCGATTTCTCTTCCCAAATCCCGTAAGTGATCATGCATTCTTATACAGTCATCATCATCAAGTTCAACAAGACACTTATTCAAGAGACTTTCCCAACTGCACAGACCACTCCATGTTGATCCATCCCAAGCTGCAATGGCTGAAGTTTTCTTCTTTCCAATGAAGAAACAAGCTGCATCCAAGAATGCTTCTTTCTCTTCATAATCTAGGGCATCATAACTTACTTTTAACCTATTTTTGATATCATCCGGCAGTATCCTAACGATCTTTTGTAATTGACTCTCCCAATAATCTTTGTTGTATTTGCCATACAGCTGTCCTCCAAATACTTTGAGAGATAATGGTAAGCCATCGCAAACCATCATGAATTTTTCAGCAAGCTTCTCAAATCCATCGAGTGGACATGGCTTTAAGAAAGCATGCCAACAAAAAAGCTGCTTGGCATGAGGTGGACTCAGTGCTTTCATTTTATAAATGGACGAGATGCCCCAACATTGAAGGACTTCAAGTTTTCTTGTAGTGACTACAACCAAACTACCCCATCCAAGACTCTCCTTCTCAGGCACTAGAGCATCCAATTGGTCTACATTATCCACATCATCCAGAACAATGAGCACCCGAACAGATCTCAAACGAGAGGCAAGAATACCCTTCCCTTCTTCAATATTGTCAACTGATACACCATGAAGACCCAGGTCCTCTATGAGTTTTTTCTGTTTCTTATGTAATGCATTTTTAAAAGCAGCATCTCTAACATCTAATAGAAAACTAAACTTTTCCATTGTTGTGTATTTCTTATTATATAACTGTTTAGCAAGAGTGGTCTTGCCGGAACCACCCATACCCCAAATTCCTACTATTTGCACACTGCAATGGCTTTCTGCAGACTGAAAGGTTGTTCTTTCAAAATCTATGACAGCTTCATCTAGACCAATTGGATGTTTGGCAACCACAAATGGCACATTTTTTATTACTTTCAAAACATGATTAACAATATTCTTGACCAGCCTCCCATCATCCCTAAACATATCAGCAAAACGAAACAGGGCAAATATCGTTTAACATGACGTGTGTACTGAAAATTAAGAAAAAGAGAAAAGCACCGAATGCAGAAGATGATTGATAAGAAAAAGAAAGTGCTGAATACAAATTATTTAGTACTCACTCCTTGTTATTAACGATCTCGCCGACATTGTAGGAAACATTGTTGAGCGCATTCTTCCACTCCTGAATCTTTTCTGAGCTGAATCTACCCTTCTTTTTGTGCCGAGAGAAGGCATCAGCATACACTCCTTTTCCGTATCGGACATCATCAGGCTGAACATGGTAGAAAACAGAAACGATTTGGGTACCAGTTTTAAGCATAAATGAAAGTTCCGCCAAACACCAGGGGGATTGCGCATAATTCTTGGAAAATATAGCTATATGGAGCGAAGCACTGTGCATCGCTTCTTCAATTTCTCTAGGCAAGAAATCCCCCAATTGAAGCTCTTGGGAATCAAGAAAAACCCTCAATCCCATGACAGTGAGGGTATCATACAGTCTGGCCGCCAGCGTGTGTTTGACATCGGGGCCACGATGGTTGATAAACACATCGTAAGGTAGCTTTTTCCTGACATTGAGGATGTAGCACTAGTAGATGGAGATGGTACGACCTCTTGAAAAGCATTTGTAACCAGAGTACTAGAGGTAGAGGTAGAGGTAGAGGTAAATGGCGTGGAATGGGGTTGAGTGGAAAATAGAGAAAGAAACAAAGAACAACAATTGAAACAGGATGAAAACAGGTTGCTCACTGAGGGTGTAGCAGAAGTAGATGGAGATGGAGCAATTTCTTCACTTGCATTTGTTTGCTCATCATCTGGTTGACGCCCAGAGGTAGAAGTAGATGCCATGGAATCGGGTTTGAGGTTCGACAGGAAGAAACAATCAAAGATAAACTGGAATGAAAGGCCGAGGCTCGTTGTTGAGGAGAGAGTCGGTGATGAAGATAAGTAGTGATGAAAAGGTGTGGAAGAAACGCAGAAGCATCTCAGATGAGGGTGGGTTTGCAAAAGTTGCAACCACAAAAGTCAATTATGATGACGGTGGACAACACGTAAAACGAGTGGACATGATATCTGGAGGGGTCTGCGTAAGGAATCCAACCACAATTATGATGATGGACAATTGTCCTGTTGCTCAATTGCAATAGTTAAAGATCCCACTTCACCTTAATGTTACCATTTTATTAGTCAAAAGTTGCAATAATTAAAGACTCCATTTCACTTTAACATTTCAGGAGTTAATAGTTAGAGGTAGCCTTTGCTAATAAAAATAGGCTAAATATTTAACATTTTGGTGTGGATGAAGTGTAAAAATATTATTAATTGTTTGATCATTGAACCCCATGATATTTATGTAGAGTAATTCTTTCTATAATCTCTCTATAAAAGATGGCAGATAAATTACTTTTAAAGATGTTTTTGTTTTTTTTCTTTTGATACATATTGCTACATTATTATATGGGTTAAACACCTCATATGGATTAATTTAAGTTAATTAAATAAATGCATATAAATGTAAAGGAAAAGTATAATTTCCTAAAGAGTTATTTAAGTTGATTTATTAATGTAATTAATAAATATACATTTAATTATAGTTAGGTAGATAAATTAGAGATTTTAAAAGTTAATTTAAGAATTTAAATATAGGATTTAGGTATTTAGTTTTGGGAATAATAAGAAAGATAATAGATTGATGTAGTGTAGATTCCACTTATGTAGGTGTAGAAAAATAAATGTCATTGTTGTTCTTCTCGTATAGAACTCGATGCAAAACTATAGCTCACTAAAGGTCAACTCTGCAACTTTGAATCAATTCCACACCTATATAAGGTTCATGAAGTGATGTTCAGAGTTGGTATAACATAATCTCATCTCATGTTTATTCAAGGTCAAAGGTTGATATCATGGTTCATGCTTTAAAGGTTCACAGAATTTCCAAAGAGTGAAAAGCATCACATGAGATAGGTTGTATTTCAAGGTTGTTGCAATACTTCATCTTGTTCAGGTTGTTGGTGTTACTCATGTTGATGAGATGTCATACTTAAGATATGCCATTGATGATATTATCATGTTGATCCTCAATGATATGGGAAGCAAGGTGTGCAAAAGAGCTTGATATATTGCATTCACAGGAATTCATGAGGTGGTTGATCCAATGTTATATAAGGTGGTTGGTATTTTTGGTGGTTTAATGTTTTGAGTTGTAATGATGCATTCCATATGTCCTATATAGAATTCCTTATCCTTTTCATTTGCTTACTCTGTAATAGGGTGTCTGTGTGATTGAGGGCTTTTTGGTTATATCTTCATTATCTATGCTTTCAAACACCTTAAACCCTAGAAACTAAGTTATAAACCCTAAAGTTTTCTCTAAGTTAAAGAAGACATAAAGCCCTCATTTGCTCGTATTACTTTATTTCTATTTTTGTATTGACCTATTGTCACAGGTCATGCCACTTAAGTCTACCTTGTAAAGGGTTTGTTAAACATTCATCCACTGGCCCCTCCACCTAGTATAATTTGCTTCACCGGTTGCCTCATAAGAAGAATGAGCAACAAATTTAAATCAACGGTCTTATTTAAATGTTCATTGAGCACTAGTTTGGAGATCGATGGTGAGTTTTTACACTTGACTCCTTCCTCGTGGGAATGTACATTGACGTGCATCTAAATGTCATTACTATGTGACTGCAAGGAAATCTTTTTAAAAAGGCTATTTTTAGCCATTAAAAAACAGGCAGAATATTATGAGATTTAAAGATTATTTTTTAGAGATTTTTCTTTCTATTTAAAAAAAAAATCTCCCTTATGGCAGGAATAATATTAAGGAGAAGATTTTTTTGAGAAGGAATGTTTCTTTTTAAGATATTATTCTTTTGTTTTTGAGTGGAGAGTTCGAGGAGACAATTTTTTGAGAGCAGATTGGTAAAAATTTTGAAGACATATAGTGGATATCATTCATTGTTTTATGTAGGGAAGATGTAGCATTGAAGCTATGAAAAAGATTTTTTATTTTCTCTCATAGAGAGAGTTCAATAAAAAATATATTATTGAAGTTTCTTTTTACAAGAGGAATATGAAAAGTATTTTTGCAGGCAAATTGATTTTATTCTTGAAGATATTATTATTGCAGATTGAATTTATGAAGAAGAAGAAGAAATTGAAAGGGTCGTTGAAGTACACAAAGAAAGATAAAAAGTGCAGGATGAAATGTTTATACAGAGAAGAAGAATATGAATAGTCATCTCATATATATTGGTTTTGCAGGTGCTTTCTATGTTAGGATTGTGTGTGTGGACAATCATGCAGTGTTGAAGACATTTTTGTGAAAATTATGTTGAAGAGAAAATACAGATAAAACATTATGTTTTGTATGTGATGAGAATAACACAAGTTGAAGATATTATGCAATGAACTTATAGATTGAACCATGCCAAATATGAAGATCGTGAGATTATGCAAATTCAGGGGCTTGTATTGAAACAGAGAAACCCTCTATATTACTTGTATTGTTTTGATGATGGTGATTACATTTTCCAGTGAGGCTTTATGTGCCAGTGAGGCTTTGTTGGTCAGTGAGACCTCTTTGTAGCCAGTGAGGCTTGAAAGGTCAGTGAGACCTTGTTGTAACCAGTGAGGTTTGAATAAGCCAGTGAGGAAATTTTGAGAGGTTTTTCTACCCCATGAGGGTTTTCCTCTCATATAATCTTTTGTGTCTTGGTCTCATATCTTGTGTGTCTTCATGTGTTCATATGCCTTCAATATTATAATTGTGCATATGTGTGTTAACAAATCATTGATGTCTTTCTCTATCTTTATCCTATAAGTCAAAAGGTGTAAAAATTGTAAAATTTATACAAGACTGATTCACCCCCCCTCCTCTCAGTGTTGTTCTGGACTCCAACAAGTGGTATCAGAGCCTAGGTTCCCTATAGAAGCCTAATCAGCTTGGGTAGGTCCTGTGTGTGGAGTACCATGGGTAAGTGCAAAAGAAATAAAGAAAAGAAAAATGTGAAGTCTCAGACTAGTCAAAAGACTCCATCTTTATCAAATTCAAATATTGATATAGAACCTATTGATAGAAATGTCTCACAAGTTGAATCTTGTATTGAATTAGAGGAAAAGGTTTCAGGAGCTCCTTTCTTTGATGGTTCAAATTTATCGGTTTGGTGTATGAGAATGCAAGTCTATTTATCATGTTTAGGGTATGGTGTGTGGATGTCTATTGAGAATGGATATTTTAATTCTTCTCAATCACCTCATTCTGTAAATAACATAGAGGCTTTTAAATGCAATCATACTGCAAAGAAAGTTATTCTATCAGGATTATCTAATGAAGATGCTTGTAAAGTTCTGCATTGTGAAACAGCTCAGGATGTGTGGAAAGAATTGATGAGAATCTATCAAGGTAATGATAAAGTAGAGGACTGCTTAGTGTTTGAAGAAAGTGGCAATGATAGAAAACTTTCACATGAAGAAGATGAGGTAATGCAGAAGCAGAAATTAGGATAGAAAAGGTCCCATGGAACATGATCAGAAACAAGATAAGGGCAAAGGTAAAGTGAATGCAGATGAAGTTCAAAAGGAGATGAGCAAGATTTGGGTAAAGAAGAGTACATAAAGTATTAGGGATGGATCTGTACTGGAATCCAGTGCTGGTATTCCTTCTGAAAACTAAAAAGGTGAGCTCTGGCTCAGGGGGGGTCACAAAGAAAAACAATTTCCCCCAGCCAATCAACTAGTGCCTAAATTCAGCACATTGAGTAAACATCTGACGCTGTAGATTAAAGGGTTCTTAGGAAAACCTCCAAATAACCTTCAGTCAAAATGTGAAAGATCCACATGGAGTTTTGCAAGATTTATAACCACTCAAGTTAATCCAGTTCTGACATCTATCCGGTAAAGTAGAATTTCATAGACAGATCCGGTATGATTTAGAATTGAAATGCTTTGATCTACAGACCCATGGCATGATTGAAGAAAAGAAGATATGTTATCAATCCTCACTGATAATGATTCTAAGTTTGGCACAGTGATTTAAGAAGATCTCTCTCAAAATAGGGCAACCAGATAACTTAAGTTGTGCATTTATTACAAAAGGAAATTAGGGTTTACACAAGGAGAAAAGGGTTCTTTCACTCATTATTTACACACTTGCACTCACGAAGAAGAAAAGAAGAGCTCTGCAAAGAAGATTCTACAATTCACTCAGGATCAACTAAAAATTGAATTCTACTAGCGATTTGTTCCGACTCCTGCTTCAAACCCTAAAGCATGAAAAGGTACTTCCATTTTGAAATCTCTCTCTGAATCTCTTACAAAATGGATACTCCAACGGTTGTTAAAATCTCTGAAAGACTGAGACCAAAATTAAAAAAACACCCTTACAAGTCACTAGAATTTGATCCCTTAGGTGCATTCTCTAGCATTCCTCATGGTGTCCTGCATGTAGAAGATGTTAGGGTTTATATCCATGCAAACATTGAAGATTTTGGAGACTTGAAATTGATTGACATCTATCAAAATGAGTTAACGGATGAAAATTTTGAACTCAGACCTGAATTCAAGACCCTAAGAGACAAACACTTCGAACATTGCATACATTTTCTGTCTTTTGTAGAGGACGAATGGGTCCAGTATGTTCTAAGTAGGATGCATGACAATTTTATGTGGCTGATGAGGCCATTCAAGATAACCAAAGATGTCATCAGGGCTGTGACCAAATTGCATTCAACTGGTGGGTTACCCACACTCAAATATGTAAAGAACCAAACAGTAACTGAGGCCACTGGATCTAAATTTGACAAAAGAGCAATGACTATAGATGACATCATAGATCTAGATGTCAAGTTTGCCTCAATGATAATTGGTTACAAAATCTACCATTCAAGTAGGGAAAACTCTATGTCTGGTACAACAATCTATGCTACATATTAGATGCTGAAGGAAGATGCAGATTATGACTTGTGTGAGTTTCTACTGAGTTAACTAATGGAAAATTTGCAAAATATCAAGAAGGATAAGAAAAACTCTTTTAAATATGGCGGTCTAATATTGTGTCTATTTTTCTACTATATGAATGAGCTTCCTGGATCAAAGGGTTGGGTGTGGCAAAATGATAAACCAGTTGCAATTCAAATCAGAGATTACATGTATGGACTTGGTGATGCACAAGCCCAAAACTCTACTCTCTAGGGTTACTTCAAGAACTTCTAGAGCATGATGCAAGCCAGAGAGAGAATACCACAGTCCATAGTTGAGAAAAACAAGGACATAGTTTGCTTTATGGTGGACACTGATCAATGTCTAATGGAGGTAGTTGAGCCAAGAACTGTGTGGATAATGCCCGTGGGATATGAGGCCGATGAAAACATTTTGGAGTTACATGTCCAACACTTGTTGATCCAACCTAAAGATACTGAAGCAGAAAGGTTTGGCACCTTTGAAGAGCTAAGTATAAAATACATGTTGAGTTAAGGCAGCCTGAGATGAAGAGAAAAGTAAGAAAGGAAGTTGAAGAAGTTGCCAAAAGATTTGGCTTATCAAAAGAGGCGGTAGATGCAAATAGAGAGAAAATGGAGAAGGTAGAGAAAGAGAGACAAGAAGCAAAGAAAGAAAACATTCCGGTGCAAGCCTCCTCTCGGACTAGATCTTCCAAGAGCTTTGCACCTATCACTCCTAAAAGCTCAAAGGCTACCAAATCAGAAGTCAAAGCCATCTGACAGAAGTGAAAAGAGAATGAAGACCAAGGCCTTGAGAACATATACAAGCCACAAGGATGATGAAGAAATAGAATAAGATGAAGAAATCAAGAAAATGAAGAAGAAGAGAATATCTGGAAAGTTCTCTGCTAGTAGAGATGAGGAAGAGAAGGCAAAGGAATTTGTTGAAAAGCCCACTCTTTCCATTGACGATACCATCAAGGCAATCACTGTGGATGGGAACTACAGCCAATGACAAAGCTCTATGATGAATACAATGATGCTGACAAGAGAATTCTGGAGGAAGCTACTCTAAGGTATTTGAATATCTATAACAAAGCATTCATTGAAATAATTTCATTAATTCCAAAAAGCCTAGAAGAAGTATTGGAACAAAGAAAGGTGAATGCAAAGGTTAAAGAATTAGAAATCTGGGAACAAATAATGATATAGTTTTACCCGTCCATCACTCCAAAACAAATGGACATGATCTTCAAGGATTGTAAGGATGAGTTCTGGAGTAAGGCGAGAATGAATAAACTCATGCTTGGAGAAATTGACCAAGTAGCAAGTGAAACAAAAGATATCCTCCGGAATGCTTTGAAGAGATTCAATCTTCCTATTGTAGAGGAAACAGATGAAGAACCTTCTACCATGGATGTTGAAGAATTAAATGCAATCAATGAAGAATCTTCTGACAAGGATGTAGAAGGATCAAAGAAAATAGATGAAGAGAAGTCTAAGGACTTATATTCCTCTGTTCCAGAAGAGGAAGTTCATGAAGCAATAAACACAGGTGACATCTCTCCTCTGGATCCCACCGTAGCTATGACAAACATTCCAGACTCTGAAGTTGAAGGAGAAGCTAGAAGAGAGGAGAAGAAGATTCAAGAAGAAGAGGTTAAGGGAAAAGAAGAAGAACAAGTAGAAAAGACTAATGATGACTCTTTTGATATTTCAAAGAAGTCTCAATCTCTAGCAAGAGACACTATAGAGACAGTGAAGAACTTCTTAGACAGAGAAATGATGGAGTTGGATGAACCTGAGCTATTTCAAGGACCACTGAATTTTGACTCTCTCCCTGGTTCAGACAATGAAAATAGCATCTTTTGCTCAAGCCAAAGCAAAAGAAAAACTCTTGAAATCTCACATGGAGGATTGTGAACTGTTGGAGATTGCATCCGAGATGCTGGAGAAGATCATGCCATCCTATCAAAAGGATCCTTCAACCTCACCATCTGGTAACTTGAAAAACTTAGTAAATTCTGTTAACACTCATTTTGAATCTCTAGAGAAATTAGCAGAAGCAAAGGTCCAGAAGGAGTTTTTGGGGAAAAGATTCACTGAGGTGCAAGGACTTATTGCAAATGATAGGAGGACTCTAGAAATTGGAATAAATAGCCTCGAAAATGCTCTCAAAGATGGTGGGGACCTATTCAAATTTTGTTTGACTTGGCCTAAAGTGACAAAAGATATTGAGGAGAAAGTAAAAGAACAAGAAGAAAAACTATCAAGCCTAGTTCAGAATTTTGACCCTCTTTCCTCCTCTTTAATGAATCAAGAATGCCAAGCTATTGTTATAATAAATGAAATCAAGAGACTGGGCAAAGAAAAGAAGAACATAATGAACAGAATGGGTGAACTCAGAGGGATAATTATCCCTAAGCTAGAGGCAATGCATGAGGCATTGACAGATGCTCAAAGCACAACCCGGACCATTGATCTAGCATATTTAAGAAGGGCAGAAGCATATGCATTTTTGTTGAGTGGTCACATCTCCATTTTGGATAGGATGAAGCAGAGTTGGGCCACAAAGTTTGTATAGCTGAAGACTACTTTTACGGATATAATTAAGAATATGTAAGTATAACATATAATTTATATATACTTATGTGGCCATGTATACAATAATTTTTGCAAAATTTTGGTATGCAAATTCCGCCCTTTACCATTGATGTCAAAGGGGGAGTGAAGAGTAGTGAAAAATGTGGAATGCATCTAAGGGGGAGTTCTAATATAACAGTGCAAAAGATAGAGCATCTGCCAAGGGGGAGTTACTGCGACACTTAGCCATTTTTCACTAACTGTTAACATCAATGCCAAAGGGGGAGATTGTTGGCAAGAGATATTGTGTGGCTTCATAAGTGTTGTCATTGATGGCAACAAAGTCTATCACACACATCCGCGGTACATAGTATGCCTATACTGGAAGTCAGATTGAAGATTGTTTTGGTCCGATGAATAAGAATAGAGTATGTAACAAAGTCTAATAATCAGGTCCCAGATCTCTCAGATGGTGTAACTCAGTAAGTTGTGGACTTGGACAAGTCATGAGGGGTATCATGACTACTGTATTCCAAATATTTAGCCTCCAGTGATAAAGCAAGAAAAAGATATCAGCATCTGAGTGTTGGGTTCCAATCAGGCAGAGCAGACAGAGGAAGAACAGACCGACAGAGTATCAAACTTCAATCCAGATGTGTAAAAGGACTTGATCAAGCAATTTGTGGGATTATACATTGTTGGCCGACATGATTAATAACTTCTATGCTTAAGCTTTTGATGCGCATCACAAATCAAGCATGGATTTGGCCGACAGATCAATAACTTGCAAATATCTTGAGTGTTCTTGTTGTCGACTAGAAAGTTGATGAAATCCTTGATGTGGATATATATACCAGATGGATTCCAATATGTAAGTGTGTGTGGTGAAGGTTTAAAGTAATAATGTGTGAAGAGAAGCAGGGATAAGTGTGAGAACAACAATTCAAGTCTGGTATGTGACTGAACAACCACATTGAACAGAGGAAGAATGAAGTGCATCAGATCAGTATATTGTGCCTAACTGGAACTGAACTCTTACATTTGTAGATGCTTCTCATCAGTTCAAACACTTGATTATCTTTTGTAAGTTCTGTAGATAGTGAGTCTCTTGTAGCCAGTGCACCTCTTATGAGCAGTGTGCTCAAGCAGTGAGCCCTAATTAGCAAGTGCCATTTTGTACTCCTTTATTCTTTTAACAGAGAATACAATCTTGGGTTAGTCACCCCATGGTTTTTCCCTTAACAGGGTTTCCACGTAAAAATCCTTGTGTTATGTGTGTTAATTTTATTTCTGCTCTCATGATTACATATGCTTTCATGTTTTGATATAACACTAAATATTAAGATAACTAAAGAAAAGAAAATTAAGGAAAGTTTGAGATAACTGATTCACCCCCCTCTCAATTATCTGCCTTGTTTTCAACAGGCTATACTTTAAAAGACTTTATTTTATAAAAATAGTTGTCTTCAAGAAACCATTCATCTTTTAAAAGATAGTTATTATTTTATGATTATAAATATGTAATGTGGAACAATGGAAAGGACTTCTGGCTAGTTGGGCAAACTTTGTTTTTTTTCAATTTAGTTAGATATATCGTATGTTTTGTTTGAATTCTATCTTCAATATATAGAAAATACACAGTGAATTGGTTTAGGCTTAGATGATCTTTGTGTCATGATGGTTGGACTATCAGTCTACTTATGCTGAATGTCATATTTGTGGTTGTCTTTCTTTATGTTGGAGAATACATTTTGATGATCTCTTTGCTGTAGATATCTATCTTTGAATGGATACATTATAGCCATAATAGTTTGAAACTTTTCTTATTTCAGTTATTTGAAGTCTTTGAACTTCTATGAGTATTGAGTCATTTTTTTTCTTTAAAACATCCTTTCAAAGCTTTTTCGTTACAAGCATTTCCTTTCTTTGCTTTTTGGTTAAAAGCATCATAGAATTTTAATTCATTGAATATCAACAGAAGGTAGTTCTCACCTTGTAAAATAAGCAGAGAGTTGGTAATAAAATATTATTATTATTGACTCAACTGTGGTTACATTTGTCATTTGTCTGGGTGAAAGAATATAGAGTTAGATGACAAATCTGTAAACCAACATGAGTTTACTTCAAATGAATTCAATATTTTATGTGAAGAAAATGAGATAACAATTGTCTACTTCTAGGACTCCTCAGCAAAATGGAGTTGTTGAAAGAAAGAACAAGACAGTTCAAGACGCTGCTAGGTCAATGATGAAGGAGGTAAACCTACCGGAAGTGTATTGGAGAGAAGTGTAATGTCCCCTTTCTAGTGGAAACACCTAAACCTGAATCTACACTCAAAGTGATTCTCAAAGAGACATTAGAAACATTAGAGATCAATAAATTTCAATGATAAGATCAAATAAGATCAATGATAATATAAATATATCATTTCCTTGTTAAATGATTATTCATTTCATGATTGTCATTCACTATTGATGACTATTCTATACTATATTCTATAAGTATATTAAGGCGAATATTAAACATAATTCAAGATTCATATTCTTCCCTCTTATTTTTCATTAAGGAACTAGGCTTTACATGTTAAGGGTGCATGAAGACCATCCCAGACCTAGCCTATGGGCCTTATCGCGGGTGGAATTACACTACCCCTCACTTACATTACATATCATTCCTTTAAGGATGAAGTAATATGAGTAATCAGAAATACGATCTTGTATTCTAATATTCCTTAGGGTAGATATTAAAAATAAGTCAAGATCCATATATCCTCCTCTTGTTCTTCATCAAGGAACTAGGCTTTAGGGTGCATGGAGACCATCTCAGACCCAACCTACAGGCCTATTCATGTATGGAATTACACTGCCCCTTCCCAAAGTACCTAACCATTCCTTTAAGGATGAATCAATAGAGGTGATGGGAAATATGATCCCCTATGCTAACATTCCCCTAATCTATTATTTATCATCATAAAACATGGATAGAAATATTCTTTTCTAAATTTGGAATATAATTGTAATATATTCTTGTTCATCATGAGATCTTAAATCTATACATATATGGCAATTCCCTTTGAACTTCAATAATTCACAGGGAATCATATCAACTATCGGATGACATTATTATCACAATATGCATACACAAATGTATACATACATACATACATACATATACCTAATGTAATGCCCATTACTAATACACATACAAGACACGAGCACCATTTTTTTTTTGGTAGCGTGAGACAACATTTCCAACCATTTTTGCGCCAAGCTCACACTAAATGCCTATCAACTAATTAAATGAAAGAGAACATAAAATATTTATGAATGAGCATGGCATGAAGCTATTTAAGAGCATGTCTCACTATGCTTCAAATTCCATGCCTCTTATCCTTGGAGAGGGTTTGAGAACACATCGGCAGTTTTTCACTTCTTTGTTTTTTTAATATTTTCTTACATCTCTTATTTCAGAATGCATCCCTTTCTAAGGCATAAAGCACGTGTAGTCCCAGATTTTCAAATATAAGATTATTTGCTGCCAATTTCCCTATGAATTATTGTTTATATATTTTTTTTTATTATCCTAGCAAACGAAGTAACAAATTAAGTTAATATTCCTAGAAATCATTAGAAATGTAAGTCATTTGCCTATGTGGGCAGCGGGTTTTCTCTTATTAGTAGGAAGAAAAAGGCAAATAGTTATTCCAAATTTAAACTTTATATATATATATATAGACACACACACACACACATACACAGACATGTAATCTTACACAACTTATACTTAATACTTATAAACTGAACATATTAAATAATTATTAATACTTACCTGATGTACCTGATTATAAATACAAAGATATATGGTTGGCTGCTATAATTACTTGTCAAATTCCTGTTTCATGGATCAATTGATATCTACTATTGAATACTCACTTGAAATATCTTTTTCCCCTTCCCTTGGTGGATGGATCGACCCTATTTAAAACCTTGAAGTGGTGCCTAGACCAATGGTCATGTCTTTAAATTGTAGTGATTACCAAGAGATTCACTGCATAAGGATTACATCCATGTTTGGGAGTTGTTTGCTGCATTGTTAGTTTAATTAGTGTTTGAATGAGATCGGTGGTCTCTTCATTAAGAGGCTCTATCCTCATGAACATATATTTATTGTTTATTGTATCTGTGAGGGTAAAATAGTGATCAATCAAATGAATAACAGATGACCCAAACATCAACAGAATAGAGAAACAAAGAAGATTCAAGTAAACAAAGCAATGAACAAACACAGCAAACCTCTCCCGTTTCGAAACTTCTGTTGTTCGCCTATCACGAATCGTCCTTTCGCAGATGAGATGAGCCCTCAGAGAGTGCAATCTTTTAAAGCTGTTTGAGGAAGTCAATGGTGAACGGCTATGGTGTGATATGCAAGAAGGTGAGCTCCAATGCAACAATGGTGATCTCAAGCTTGTAGATGACAAGTGGGTGCCAAAGGCGCGCTGGTGATATTTCTGCAGAGTAATGATGTCAAAAGCCTGGATGATTAGAATGAAGGGATGAAGCTTCATTTATAGACTTGGAGGAATAGGAATCAATGGTTGAGAGAAGATATGAAGATCAACGGTTGAGGATGGTTGAGGAATGTGCAACCAGTGGAAACGTGCCAAGTGTCCCAGCTCCATCATGAAAGGTGGGATGTGACAAAACTGATTGGAGAGTTAACTCCATTGACTAGTCTGTTAACAGAATTGATTGATCAGTTAGAAGAGTGGATTGTGGAACTGACTGGGTTGATTGAGGATTTGACTCAACTGACAGGTTAGTTAACAGATTTGATTGATTGGTTAACTGACCTCTGATTGGAGAAGAAATAGGCCATGTGGGTGAGGGAAAATAAGATAATTAAATATTAAATATATTTAATTACATGTGCAACCTGATGAGGTGGACAAGGTGAGGTGGAAAAGGTGATGTGGATTTTTGAGTTTAGAACTTAGGATAGAGGAAATAGGATTAATTAAATAATTTATGATTATTTAATTGTGAAGGACAAATAGAAGAATTATAATTAAATAAATAGAATTTATTTAATTATGGGATAGTGAATTGATTAAATAAATTTAGAATATTTATTTAATTAATAGAAGAATGGAATAAATATTTAGAATATTTATTTAGGATGATTTGTGTCATTTTTAGGCGTATACATTTTGCCCCTCTTTGATGCAATGCAGTTTACGGCGTTGCTTCAAAGAAATTGATAGTCTGAGTGATGATACATGCCCCAGTTTGCCCCTGGTACAGGTTAAATGACGATAGGATGCCCCCTCGGGAGATTGGACGGGAAAAACGGCGAAAGTTTTGGAGACGGACGATCTCACGACGAGGAAGGGGTTAGGATAGGTTGGAGGAAAAGGGACGCGGTCAGGGATGCGGGAAGAAAACAGGAGGAAAACGGACACGGGAAGTAGTCCACAGTCATCACCTAGCCAGAATTAGGGTTTGGAGGCTATAAATAGGAGCTGGGTCCACAAGAATAGTCATTTGCACACTTGGTTGATCTGGATTGGAGAAAGAGAGCTCAGAGCAAACTTAGAGCAGCATGGCGGCCAGAGCAGAAGACATTCCACGCGAGGAGCACCGATTCGAGCGAGTCCGACGATTCGGGCGGCCAGCAGAGGCAGGACCCCCGGTACGTGCTTCAAAAATTTTCTCCTAGGGTCGAGTTTAGGTGTCATAAATGCCAGTAGAAAATAGGTGAAATGAATGCGCCGAAACGCAGAATGGCGCATATACACTGTTCTGCTACGCTTTTACAGCGACTTGCTACGCATATACGCCGACCTGCTGCGCATATACTTTTCTACCGCGCATTTGCACACTGTTGCTGCGCATACATACTCCACCAGAGCGGCGCATATACAGCGACTTACGGTGCATTTACCCATTCCTGCTGTGCATCTGTTTCTGCGCATGTGTGACAGTGAGCATCTGCCCTATTTTTGAGAAATTTTCGCCAGCTGTTCAGAGTACCCATTTCAGCCTAGTTTCATTTTCCGAGGTCAGAATCAACCTTGCAGTCAATCTTCATCCATTTCACCCATTTCTCTCTCTCTCGACGGTCGTCCCAGTCACCTTCTGTCCTAGTCACTCTTGCCCCGACGTCATTCTGTCTCATACCGAGTCGACATAGATCCTTCTTCGTTTCATTCGTGAATTCACGTAAGCCTAGTAGGTCACAGTACCTTTTGCTAGTAGTCTTGTTGAACGACTAAGCCCTACACAGTGAGACTGGTATCGACTACCCTTGCTAGTGGCTAGAGTCTTGTGTCAACCATCTTACCTAAAGTCATTGAGCGAGAGAACCCTTTGTCCAAGTCTTGTCCTCGATATCCCATTCATTACAGTCTTAGTCGACACCTTGCCAAAATTTCTAATCCTAGTCCATTTCGTCCCACCCCACCTTGCATGGTTCTTACTCGATCCCAGTACAACAAGCTAACTGAAATGGCCGACTCTTCCAATCACATCGCCCCACCACGCGATGATGATGAAGAAATTTCTCGTGAGGAATTAGTGGCACACATGCAAGATAGCAAAATTAGTGGCTTTATGCCGAAGAAGAAAAGACATCCCAAGATCCACCCAGACTCCCTACAGAGCTCTATGGACGGGGTGAAACCATCTTGCATAGGATGGGATATGAGGGACAAGGCCCTATCGGCCTCAGAAAAGAAGGGATCATCGAACCTATACAACCTTCTTCTTCCTCTTCGGCTAGAAACACCACTGGCTTGGGATACAAAGGCAAGGGCAAAGCCAAAGAAAATGCCTGCCTAGTGGAGACAATTCAAACACTCCAAGCGGACAGTGACGCAGATTCAGATGATTCCAATCAATATGAATGGGACGAGCTGACAGAGCACTCCTACGATGACAAGGAGATTGACACCATCCAAACCCTTAGCCCATATCATGAAAGACAAACGCAACGGGACAGACCACTGGAGTCTGATTTGCCCCTCCCTGAAGTTATGGCTTTCGAGGAAAGTATCGATTCCATTGCGATAAACAACTTGGAAGAAAGTACCACCCAGAACACTACCCCCACCTGTGCTCCTAGTATTTCAATCCACACTATCAACGAATCAGGTCCTTCATCCGACTCCCTTCCCCTCTTACACCCTGAGCTTATTGACTGGGACCTGCAAGGGACCCCTCAATTAGATATGTTCTAGAATGATGATGCCTACATTGACTATATGGGACTTAGAGATCATTTACCAAAAGGAGATCATAAAGCCGGTTTCGCTATCGAACTCAATACTGTAGCTTACTTCAGGGAGGGTGCCAAGCCTTCTAGTCGCAAAAATGTAAAGATCAAAAAGAGATCTGACGGTGAAAACCACCATGCGGCAGTGTCAGATCATAAAACAGTAAAAAGAAAGGACGTATCTGAAGGTGAAAACCCAACTGTGGCACCTGACGATGGATTGCTTGACACCCTCCCAAGTGATATGTATCAAGAAAGGTCGCAGATCGTGGTAGAGCCAACAGAGCCAGTGAACATTGGAACCGAAGAGCAGCCTCAGATTATCCACTTTGCAAAATCTCTCACGCCGCCTGAGAAAACCAAGTTTGTACCATTCTTTAAGAAGAAGAGAGGCAGCTTTGCTTGGTCATACGCCGACATGCCAGGTTTGGACCCAAACCTGATTCTACATCACTTGCCATTGGATCCAGGGGTGAAGCCCGTAAAGCAAAAACTAAGAAAGATGCATCCCCATATAGCCTTACTGGTCAAGGAAGAACTCAAGAAATTGTTAGACGTGGGGTTCATCAGAGCCATAGATTACCCTGAATGGATATCTAATATTGTGCCGGTGTCTAAACCAGATGGCAGGGTCCGACTATGCAACGATTTTAGAGATTTAAACAAAGCATGCCGAAAAGATGACTTTCCCTTGCCTAACATCGATATCATAGTCGACCTCACGGCAGGACATACAATGCTGTCACTTATGGATGGATTCTCAGGGTACAACCAGATCAAAATAGCACCAAAGGATCAGCACAAAACCGCTTTCACTTGTCCATGGGGTACCTTTTGTTGGAATGTCATGCCATTTGGGCGGCGCTTTTGTATTTATGCCGCGCATGCGTGAAATGTAGCAGCGCATTTGTTAAAGTTGCGCATATGTGGATTCTTGCGGCGCATGCGTAATTTCGCGGCGCATGCGTGGATTTCTGCGGTGCATGCGTTAAAACGGCACATACGTGCCCTGTAGTGGCGCATATGCGTTTTTGCGGCGCATAAGTTGATTTTTGCGGCGCATATACCAGAAACGGCGCATTTACCACCTGTAGTGGCGCATTGGCTTGGGATGGCAAATTACTTAGCCAAATTGATTCGATTAGCGTCCTGTTTGATGCAGGAATCGATGAGCTATCTCCGAGATTGCAGGAATCTAGTCAAGAGATGTAGTGTGCTGTTTTGATCAATTTGAAATGCTAAGTTTAGTTGATATAGTTCAATAGATATGTTGAGTATGGTATATGCAGCTTGAGACTGACGCCTTGCATTGTGTGTTTGCAGGAGGAGATACGAGAGACTCTGCAGTCGAGGGAGACGTTCCCTATGCCTCTATTGCAGAGATACATGCTGACAGAGGCTGACAGAGTGGCGCTTAGTGCCATGGGTCTAGATTATGTTTGCTTTATGCCCGAGGTGCGGGCGAACCGAGGACTGTTGACAGCTGCCGTGGAGAGATTCCACAGCGAGGACGGGACCTTCCACTTCCCTACTGGAGAGATGACTTTGACGTTGGAGGATGTCTACCGGATACTGCACTTGCCCGTAGTAGGCGAGTTGGTGGAGTACGATGCTCAGCGGGACGCGGGACTCGGCGAGTGTCAGTGAGTATTTGATGATCCTAAGCTGGTGGGGCAGGTTATCCCGTGGCAGGACATATATGACTGCTACGACTACTTCCCTGGGATTGTGGCTGGGCTGATTGGGGGCGTTGTATGCCCGGACAGGAGATCGCACGGGTTCCCCATTGGATGGGGCAGGATCATGGAGCGGATGCTGACTGAGGGCACCCGTTATGCGTGGGGACCCTGTGTGCTAGCCCACCTTTATCACGACATGCATCAGGTGGTTTACCACCGCAGCACGAGTCTATCAGCTGGGGTGTTGCTGTTACAGTTCTGGCTGTGGGAGCACATAGCGGTGACCAGGCCGATATGCGTCTTTGCTAGGCAGAGAGGAGAGCCATATAACTATGGCTATGCCGGAGTGATTTCCCAACACAGGCTGGGGAAGCTAGAGTACTGGCGGCATACCTTGGATGGGGTAGATGTGGTCGTCTGGCAGCCATATCTGGATTGTGAGCCCTGGGATGACGAGGGAGATGAGCTACCCTTCTGCTTTCAGACCAGGTGGTTGATAGGCCGGACACGGCACATACTGGAGAGGCAGATGGTGGGCCGAGTGCTGCGACAGTTTGGCAGGAGACAGGGCATGCCACAGGGACAGGCTATGTTTGCCCGGACTCATGCAGAGAGGGTCAGATGGGGCCTAATGGCTTCGTACGAGGAGGCCCTGGCAGAGTTCCAGCAGTTGCCTTACGTGGCATGGGACATGCGTAGAGAGATTGCAGATGCGGGGGTCACACAGGAGTATGAGGACTGGATTACTACACATCCATTCCCGAGATATTCAGGACCTGGCATGCTGGTGCCTCGTATTGACAAGGCGGACTCAGAGGAGGAGGGAGAGGCTGGCCCAGGGCGGAGGGCCGCTAGAGGAGGACGAGGACAGGGTGGCCGAGCTGCAGAGAGGCCGAGGCAGCGGAGGAGGATAGATCGGGCTGGGCAGGCAGTGCCAGGACAGGGAGAGGGACAGCAGCAGGTGCAGCAGCAGGCACAGATACCACCACCCCAGCAGGTACCACAGTAGTAGGTGCCGCAGCAGCAGGTGCCCCAGCAGCAGGGGCTAGGACAGGCAGAGGCAGCACAGGGGCCAGTGCAGGGTGAGGCACATGAGAGGACTATAGCCAGCCTGAGGGGACAGGTGCGAGAGCTGCAGGCACAGCTGAGGAGAGTGGAGAGGATGTGAGATACAGACGCAGCGGTGATCGCTGGTTTGACTCGCGAGCGAGACATGGTAGATGCCCGGGTACGCCTGATCCGAGTAGAGAGGGACACAGCAGTGGCTGCCATGGGCACAGACACAGCGAGTACCTTTTTGGTTGGGCAGGTGCAGCAGACACAGGCATAGGTAGGCCAGTTGCAGACGCAGTTGGCACAGGCACAGATAGACTTAGCCAGAGCGCAGCAGCAGGCACAGTACTACCGAGGCTTGTACCATGGTGCCGTATCCTTGAGCCAGAGGGCAGGGAGCTTCAGGAGTCAGTCTGGAGTGGCTCACAGAGCAGGTCCTTCGCAGTCAGGGGCATCCGTGATGGGACCTCAGCAGTCAGGAGCTGGCAGTGGTGGCCCACAGCAGCAGGGGTAGACACAGACCCGATGTTGTACATTTTTGGGACATGTATCATCATCTATTTAGACGCACATTGTATATGACACTTTGATTTTGAGAGAGATGGTGATATTGTACATTTGGACCTCTTTGTATATGATAGTATGGATGATGATGCAACTTTGTGTATCTATTGCATGCATTATGAGATGATGACTTTACTTCTATTGTATGATGTGATTCTATTGCATAGTTAGATGGTCTATATGCTGCTATATGAGAAATACTTTGATATGCTGCTATATGATGTCTATATGATCTGAAGTGACAAATGAATGCAAAATGTAATATGATGTCTATGTGATGATGCAAATGTATGTATATGAAACATGATTTCTATGTTATGATGCAACTATATATGTGATGCCTATATGATCTAATGCAAATGTATATGTATGGAACATGATTTCTATGTTACGATGTTGTATAGATATGTGAGATGCTATTGGATGTTTATATGATGTAATGCTTTGAATGTATGCAGTTGTAACATGAGTACTATGTGGTGATGCAACTATATATGTGATGCACTTAGCTATGTTGTTTGATTTTCTGGGCTTTTAAGATTAAGATGTGATGCAAATGTATTGGTGACCTAATGCATTGGATGGTGCATTCTACTAACCTACTCATGTGCATGACTAGCTTCTACGAATGATATGATATGCTCCTATATGCCTTGTTTTTGTGATGTCCAAATGTACTCTATCGACATAAGAATGACATGATGGATAGAGGAATGGTTGCGAAAGAATGACTTAGGAGTTTTTCTTGATATCGTTACTCTGCATAGTTTGAATAATGAGGATTGTATGGATGGGTGTATGGATATAGGACGGATGCTTTGCTTTTAGATTGCTTTATTTCATCATTGGGCATTTTGTTTTTTTTGGGTACTTTTCTGAAATGTTGTAAGTGAATACAAGCATCGAGGTATAATTGAACCGAGATGACCTGAGTATCGCTTACATGGATTGTGATTTAGCAAGTTAATACAAGCATCTAGTCAAAATTGAATCTAGATGACCTAAGTACCTCTTGCGTTTCAACAAGCAAGGATTGCCCCCGTTCATGTTAGACCTTTGATGTCCTCGATGATCTTTTGCCGATCATGTCCTAAGACAAGGCTTCACATTACTAAAGTTTAATCCCCAAATAGCAAACAAAGAAAGTAATCATGCCCCCATCATATCATCTCTAGCTTTTGGCATCCTTGAGTAGCATAGGAGGGTATGATAGCAAAAAATCAAGACTCTGTAACTTAACCCTAGGTTCCAATCTACAAAAGCACATTTGCGTTGATATGTGTTTATTTCTTGTCTTAATTTGCATAAAATCATTTAGAAGACCTTGGGTATTTGCTTTGTATTGGATAGGTTAAGATGCTCATTGTCGGGATGTCTGCTTGAAGTGCGGGTGTTTGCTTGCATTTGTTTACCTGATGAGAAGGTTGCACTACCCTTATTGAGAAGATGGACCCTAAGGGACTGACCTAGTGCCTCGGGGGCTCATTGCTAAATGGCCTTGCCTACGTGACGACGCAGAGGCAACGTAGTTTGGGGTAAACCCTAATGGACCATGGATGGACCAGAAGAAAGACGACAAGAATGAAGACAAGAGAGGAGATGAATGGAACCTTGGGAGAGATGGAAGCCTCGGGGGCGCATTAAAGTAATGGCCTTGCCTACGTGATGGCGCAGAGGCAATGTAGTTCACGGATTCGGACCACAGACACTGACGAGAGACACTACACTAGGCTTACATTGAGGAGACGGTATGGGACAAAACCTTGGTTGACAAGGCCACAAGGTGAGTATCAAGCCATGATAGGTAACTGTCAAGCGTTTATTGTGGGATGGATATGGGTCGAATGAGGAAAATAGAGGGAGAATGGGCTCAAGGTGATTGGATTCCCAAAGATGGAGAATGCGGCTTGTCACAAGTAACGCCTGTTTACCAGGTTTTCATCACTTGCTTTTATTTGCACGAGAAGCTAGAAAGTAACATGACGCCTGATTGCCAGGTTTTCCCCATGATACCTATCCAAGGCGCCTGTTTGCCAGGTTTTCACCAAAGGACGATTTTTTTGTATGCTTGCTACTTTTTTTCCGATTTTTTTGTATTTTCTCTTTGTAACTTTTTCTTGATTTTTTTGATTTTTTGATTTTTTGACTTTATTGTACCCCCTTGCACTGGGGTTCTCTTAGGTATAGAACCGACGAAGGTGCATGCTGTTGATTGGATCATCAAACAACTCACCTTCTGATGTGGCCAACTGATATGCGCCCGATCCGTAAGCTGCTACAATTACATAGGGTCCGAGCCAGTTAGGCTCGAACTTGCCTTTCTTTTCTCTGTCCTGCTGATTGCGAGGGTTCTCTCTTAGGACGAGGTCCCCAACCTTGAAGCATCTTGGTCTAACCTTGTGGTTGTAGCTTCTTAACATCATCTGTTGATAAGCTTTGAGATGGTCAAAAGCTTTCTGGTGCCGTTCCTCTAGCAGTTCTAGCTCTTGTAGTCTGGAGACTCTGTACTCTTCGTCTGATATGAGACCTTTCAACGACACCCGAAGGGATGGGAGTTCGACCTCAATGGGAAGGATGGCTTCGGAACCATAGACGAGGGCGTAGGGTGTAGCACCTGTGGGAGTGCGTATGCTGGTTCGATAGGCCCACAGAGCGGGATTGAGTTGGACGTGCCAGTTGCGACCAGCTTCATTGACAGTCTTCTTTAGGATTCTTAGAATGGTTTTGTTCAATGCCTCAGCTTGGCCGTTACCTTGGGGGTAATATGGAGTGGAGAAGCAGTGTTGGATTTTGAAACGTTCACAAAGTTCTTGGACATCCTGATTTTTGAAGGGTCTCCCGTTATCCGTTATGATGGATGAAGGGATGCCATATCGGCAGATAATGTAATTCAGAATGAAAGAGGAAATTTGCTTTCCTGTGACGGTTGATAAGGGAACGGCTTCAATCCACTTTGTAAAGTACTCAGTGGCGGTTATGATGAATTTATGGCCGTTGGAAGAGGGCGGATGAATCTTTCCCACGAGGTCAAGTCCCCACTGGCAAAAGGGCCAGGGTGTCGTTAGAGGTCTCAACTCCTAAGCAGGTGCATGAATCAGGTTCCCATGTATCTGGCACTGTTTGCACTTTTTGACAAACTGATATGAATCCATTTCCATATTGGGCCAGTAATAACCCAAACGCATGAGTTTCTTAGCTAAGGAAGGACTGCTAGAGTGTGTTCCGCAGATCCCTTCATGCACGTCTCGCAAGGCAGTTATAGATTCTTCTTGTTCTAGACAACGGAGTAAAGTACCATCCAGACCACGTCGGTAAAGGGTATTGGCGATAATGGTGTAACGGGAGGCTTGTCGGATGAAAGTTCATTTTTGGTTGGAAGAGAGGTCCAAAGGAAGGATATTATCCTTGAGGTAAGTGTAGGTCTTACCGTACCAAGGCGAATCAGATCCCACGAGGTGGCAAATGGAATGGGTCTCAAGGAGATCATAAGCTGGTTGTCGAATTGTTTCTACTAAGAACTCATACCGTGACTCCTATTCAGGTATCTCAAGAAGACAGGCTATGGTCGCCATTGCATCGGCTGCTTTGTTCTCTATCCTGGGTATTTGCTCAAACGAGATGGTCCCAAAATGCTCTTTGAGGTCGTCGACCATTCGCTTGTATGGGATGAGCTTCTCATCTTTGGTCTGATACTCGTCGTTGACCTGGTTTATGACAAGCTGAGAATCACCGTAGACACATAGTGCTTGGATTTTCCACTCAGTGGCCATCTTGAGACCAATTACCAAAGCCTCATACTCCGCTATATTGTTAGTGCATGGAAATAACAACCTGTAGGACTTTGGAATTGTGTCGCCTTGGGCAGTGATGAACAAGATACCGGCCCCTGATCCATGGTTGGTGTAAGACCCGTCGAAGTAGAGTTTCCAAGGAGATGTTGACAGAGTGAATAAAGATTCATCGGGGAACTCAAACTGCATTGGTGAAGTGTCTTGTAATGGAGCCTCAGCTAGTTGGTCTGCGATGATTTGCCCCTTGATGGCTTTTCTATCCACATACTCTATATCATATTCGCTAAGAAGCATAACCCATTTGGCTAGTCGACCTGTGAGAGCTGCTTTGCTGAGAAGATATTTTAGTGGGTCGATCTTGGCAATGAGTTTGACAGGATGTGCCAACATGTAGTGTCAGAGTTTTTGTGAGGCAAAAACCACCGCAAGGCATGAACGTTCCACCTGTGAGTACTGCAACTCGTAGCCCACTAAGGTTCGACTGATGTAGTACACAGCTCTTTCCTTGTTCTCATAGTCTTGCTGCGCTAGGAGGGCCCCATGAGCAGTAGGTGTAGCAGATATGTAGAGAATCAAAGGTTTTCCTTGGATCGGAGGCATGAGTATAGGAGGATTCATGAGGTACTCCTTGAGCTTGTTGAATGCCTCTTCGCACTGCTCATCCCATTTAAATGGAACGTTCTTATGTAGGAGATGGCTGAAAGGGTGGCACTTGTCTGCCAGCTGTGAGATGAACCTGCGAATGGCCTGTAGCTTGCCCTGTAAGGATCTCAACTGTGTTAGAGTTTTGGGCGGAGGCATGTCCATGATTGCTTTGACCTTGGCCGGGTCTACCTCTATGCCGTTTGCTGACACGATGAAGCCTAGCAGCTTGCCCGATGTTACCCCAAACACACATTTCTTAGGGTTCAATTTTACTTGGAATTGGTCTAGCCGTTGGAAGACTTTCTCTAATGTGTCCAGGTGTGAGTCCCTGGTGAGTGATTTTGCCAAGATGTCGTCAACATAATCTTCCATGGTCACATGCATCATGTCGTGAAATATAGTTGTCATGGCCCGCTGATATGTAGCACCTGCGTTTTTCAGCCCAAATGGCATGACATTCCAGCAAAAGGTACCCCATGGACAAGTGAAAGCGGTTTTGTGCTGATCCTCTGGTGCTATTTTGATCTGGTTGTACCCTGAGAATCCATCCATAAGTGACAGCATTGTATGTCCTGCCGTGAGGTCGACTATGATATCGATGTTAGGCAAGGGAAAGTCATCTTTTCGGCATGCTTTGTTTAAATCTCTAAAATCGTTGCATAGTCGGACCCTGCCATCTGGTTTAGACACCGGCACAATATTAGATATCCATTCAGGGTAATCTATGGCTCTGATGAACCCCACGTCTAACAATTTCTTGAGTTCTTCCTTGACCAGTAAGGCTATATGGGGATGCATCTTTCTTAGTTTTTGCTTTACGGGCTTCACCCCTGGATCCAATGGCAAGTGATGTAGAATCAGGTTTGGGTCCAAACCTGGCATGTCGGCGTATGACCAAGCAAAGCTGCCTCTCTTCTTCTTAAAGAATGGTACAAACTTGGTTTTCTCAAGTGGCGTGAGAGATTTTGCAAAGTGGATAATCTGAGGCTGCTCTTCGGTTCCAATGTTCACTGGCTCTGTTGGCTCTACCACGATCTGCGACCTTTCTTGATACATATCACTTGGGAGGGTGTCAAGCAATCCATCGTCAGGTGCCACAGTTGGGTTTTCACCTTCAGATACGTCCTTTCTTTTTACTGTTTTATGATCTGACACTGCCGCATGGCGGTTTTCACCGTCAGATCTCTTTTTGATCTTTACATTTTTGCGACTAGAAGGCTTGGCACCCTCCCCGAAGTAAGCTACAGTATTGAGTTCGATAGCGAAACCGGCTTTATGATCTCCTTTTGGTAAATGATCTCTAAGTCCCATATAGTCAATGTAGGCATCATCGTTCTGGAACATATCTAATTGAGGGGTCCCTTGCAGGTCCCAGTCAATAAGCTCAGGGTGTAAGAGGGGAAGGGAGTCGGATGAAGGACCTGATTCGTTGATAGTGTGGATTGAAATACTAGGAGCACATGTGGGGGTAGTGTTCTGGGTGGTACTTTCTTCCAGGTTGTTTATCGCAATGGAATCGATACTTTCCTTGAAAGCCATAACTTCAGGGAGGGGCAAATCAGACTCCAGTGGTCTGTCCCGTTGCGTTTGTCTTTCATGATATGGGCTAAGGGTTTGGATGGTGTCAATCTCCTTGTCATCGTAGGAGTGCTCTGTCAGCTCGTCCCATTCATATTGATTGGAATCATCTGAATCTGCGTCACTGTCCGCTTGGAGTGTTTGAATTGTCTCCACTAGGCAGGCATTTTCTTTGGCTTTGCCCTTGCCTTTGTATCCCAAGCCAGTGATGTTTCTAGCCGAAGAGGAAGAAGAAGGTTGTATAGGTTCGATGATCCCTTCTTTTCTGAGGCCGATAGGGCCTTGTCCCTCATATCCCATCCTATGCAAGATGGTTTCACCCCGTCCATAGAGCTCTGTAGGGAGTCTGGGTGGATCTTGGGATGTCTTTTCTTCTTCGGCATAAAGCCATTGCAAAAGATCTCGCTCCTCTGATTCATCGGATAAGGTCCCCCATTTTACAAAGGGGTTTGCGGGAGTTGTAGGGGGAGTAGAGGGCTTTGGAAAATGCCTGGGTTGATGCTTGGGCTGGCCGAAGGAGCGAGGGGACAAGGGCATTTTTGCAAGGTTGAGGCTATGCTCAATCTGGTATTCCCCTACGCCATTTTCTTTTATGGTGATTTTCATTGGTTTGGGCCGTGAAGAGGAAGCTTCGGCAGTATGGTCTTGTGGCGGAGTAGGGGAGATATGGGCCCTATTGTTGGGAATGATGCATTCAGGTTTAGCTTGGAAAGAATTGCAGTGTTGGTAGGGATCCGGATCGCCGTGTATGGTGACCTGTTTGCCATCGTGTGGGAACTTTATGCATTGATGGTAGGTGGAGGGGACAGCTTTCATGGCATGGATCCATGGTCTCCCTAGTAGAATATTGTAAGCAAGCTCCCGATCAAGGACTTGGCACACCACATCTTTAATTACCGGTCCCACTTGAATGGGTAGGACAACCGTGCCTTTTGTGGTTCATTCCTCCTCGTCATAGGCTTTGATAGTAATTTTCCGTCTTGGATCTACCGCCTGTTCAAAGAACCCCAATGCAAGGACTAGCTTCAAAGTGCAAATATTCAAACCGGCACCCCCATCAATGAGAACCCTCTTGATGCGGTGCCTGTGCACGAATGCGACAATGTGTAGGGGAGTGTTGTGGGGTTGAGACATGGAAAGGTCATCTTGTTCGGTAAACGAGATGGAAGTGGAGGATGTCAAATTACCCACCATGGTTTGAAACTTTTCTTGGGCTAGGTTAGTGGGGACAGTAGTTTCCACTAAGGCTTTCTCAAGAATCTCCTTATGAGAAGGAGATAGATGCAAGAGCTCCAATATAGAAATGTGGGCTGGAGTCTTTTGCAATTGGTCGATGACATTATATGGGCGGGAGTTAGACGGAGATGGCGACGACCTTGGAGGAGTGGTGTTGATCGTGACTCTACCACTGCGGGTAATTATACTACAACCAGTTCCGTTAGGTCCTGGTTGTTGGTTGGGGGATATGACGTTGACTTGCGGAACATGCTCAGAAATGCAGTTAATGGTGTACTCAAAGGGAACGCTTGCATAGTTAGCATTACTCGACCCACTGTTCTGGTTTGGCCTGTTACGATTGTTGTCATTATTGTTATGGCCATTGGAGTTGTTGCCATTGTGACCATTGTTGTGGTTGTAACCATTGTTGTTGTGGCCGCTGTTGTGATTGTTGTTATACGGCCGGTTGTGGTTTAGGAGAGGATCCCGGTAGGCCACATGAGATTCATTGGAGGTATGCTATTGTGTCCCTCCCTGATTCTGATCCAGTATATCCTGTATGATGTTCTTAAGATGGATGCAATTATTGGTTGTGTGCCCCCTTCCTCGATGATACTCGCAATAGTCTGTGTCCTTCCAATAGGGAGGTTTGACTATAGGCTCATAGTCACTCGTTGGCAGTAGAGAAATTTCGTTGTTAGCCAACAACTTCCTGAGAGCAGACTCTTGGGATTCTCCTAACGGCGTGAATTTTCTCCTTGGATTTGAATTGAACCAAGGTCTAGATTCCCGAGGGGGTGGCTTGTTGAGTGCACCGTTATTTGCTTCTTCCTTAAGAGTGAATATGGGTTGTTGTTTAGGGGCTGCCGCCTTGGCATCCACTACTCCATCGTTGACCACATTCTTGTTCTTGGTCCAAAACTTTGACTTGTCAGTTGTGTAATTGGAAGGAGGTGTGTCCTTGTAGAGCTTGAGAGTTCCTTTAGCGATCATAGCTTTCTCAATGAATAGCCCCATTTCAATGACTTTGGTGAATGAGGTAGGGCATTGTATCTGAATCTGATAGCTAAGATCCGGATTTAAATTGTGGACAAACATTTCCAATAGTTGTTTCTCAGGCATGTCGTAAGAACACTTACTAGCTAGCTGTCTCCATCATTGGAAGAAGGTGGCGAAAGACTCACCACCTTTTTGTTTGGTGTTGCATAGGTCTAGCATAGATACTTCGTGTTCTATGTTGTAAGAGAAGTGCGTTATGAATTTATTGACAAGTTCGTCAAAAGTTTTGATTCCTAATGGAAGACGCGAGAACCACTCCATAGCTTGACCTCCTAAAGATCTTGGGAATAGTCTCATTAAGTAGGTCTCGTTGTGAGCTACTTCTAAACATGCTGCTGTGAATTCCCAGATATGATCTCTAGGGTCCCCCTTCCCTTTGTATTTGTCAAATTTTGGGATTCCGAACTGAAAGGGGAATGGTTTCATGACCAAACTTCTGTCAAAGGGGTATGGTGCTATATCTTCCAAGGAGTAGTTCTTGGAACTGGTGCCGATCTTAAGGTTGGAGATTTCTAGCTTTAGACTCTTAATTTGTTGTCTCACATCCACCATAGGAGCATTTTGATCTATGTGTTGTTTTCCTCTCTCATTGGCCTGGGGGACCGTGTCATTTGTGCCTTTCTCATGTGCATTTGGGACTGTGTCATTTGTGTCCCTCTCACGTTCATTGTCTGCATTTTCCATGATGGAGCTAATGTCAAAGTCTGCGGGGAGTTTGATTCCGAGACTAGCAAGATGATGGAAATATTTGGTGAGGTCCTCAAGGAGCACTTTCTCCACTAGGCGTTGGAATTTGCTATCTTGCATGTGTGCCACTAATTCCTCATGAGAAATTTCTTCATCATCATCACGTGGTGGGGCGATGTGATCGGAAGAGTCGGCCATTTCAGTTAGCTTGTTGTACTGGGATCGAGTAAGAACCATGCAAGGTGGGGTGGGACGAAATGGACTAGGATTAGAAATTTTGGCAAGGTGTCGACTAAGACTGTAATGAATGGGATATCGAGGACAAGACTTGGACAAAGGGTTCTCTCGCTCAATGACTTCAGGTAAGACGGTTGACACAAGACTCTAGCCACTAGCAAGGGTAGTCGATACCAGTCTCACTGTGTAGGGCTTAGTCGTTCAACAAGACTACTAGCAAAAGGTACTGTGACCTACTAGGCTTACGTGAATTCACGAATGAAACGAAGAAGGATCTATTTCGACTCAGTATGAGACAGAATGACGTCGGGGCAAGAGTGACTAGGACAGAAGGTGACTGGGACGACCGTCGAGAGAGAGAGAAATGGGTGAAATGGATGAAGATTGACTGCAAGGTTGATTCTGACCTCAGAAAATGAAACTAGGCTGAAATGGGTACTCTGAACAGCTGGCGAAAATTTCTCAAAAATAGGGCAGATGCTCACTGTCACACATGCACAGAAACAGATGCGCAGCAGGAATGGGTAAATGCACCGTAAGTCGCTGTATATGCGCCACTCTGGTGGAGTATGTATGCGCAGCAACAGTGTGCAAATGCGCGGCAGAAAAGTATATGTGCAGCAGGTCAGCGTATATGCGCAGCAAGTCGCTGTAAAAGCGCAACAGAACAGTGTATATGCACAGCAGAAAGGTATAAAAGCACCGTAAATCAGACAAAAGCGCAGCAAGTCGCTGTATATGCGCAGCAGGAAAGGGTATATGCGCAGTTTTGGTATTTTTTTTTGCAAATTTTTGGGATTTTTCTTTGTTTTTGGTATTCTTTGGCTGGAAAAGGTCTTCCTGATCTGATATTATAAATTAATTTAGCAAGAAAACACAACAAGCACAAAGAGTATTTTGTAGTTTTCCATTGTTTTTGTAGTTTTTCGACTCTATTTTGGACAAAAGCAAGCACAAAATCCTAGGCGAGAAATGGATTATAAGGGATTTGGGCCACTAAAACAAGAGGTAGTTAATTCAGGCAACCGTTCAAGTGGTTACACGTGCGGCGGCGCTATTCTCCGTTATGGAGTCTCCCAGCCTCACAGGGTTGCGCCTGAGAGGGTTTTGGGGGAGGTTGGCCGTCGGTGTAACATAACAGCACTCGTTGCAGGAGGTTTTCACCTCAAGCACAATTTATTTTAAGTGGCTCGGTAGGGCTTGGCGTTAGCCTGTTACCACTCAGGGTCGTTCCCGCTTGGACAAGCGTGCATCCAAGGGCAGGCCCCTCCTAAAGGTTAAACAAGTAAAATGACAAGTCTGGCACTCTGATCACCCAGAAGAGGGGAGAGCATAAGCCTATTGTCATTCGCAGGCACAGAATACACTGATTAATCCACCCTAGTTAAAAAGATAAAAACTAAATGGGCTAGACTACTCAAACAAAACTTTGAAGTGATTTCAACAATATCGCAGTGGTTCAATTTTAAATCCCAGAAAGTAGTTGTGAGTTCAATTTTAAATCCACGTTGCACGAGGTTGTTAACTTTGAAATTCAGGTCTCACAATATAGCAATGGTTCATTTTAACTTCAGAAAGCAGTTGTGAGTTCAATTTTAAGTCCACGTTGCACGAGATTGTTAACTTTGAAATTCAGGTCTCACGATATAGCAATGGTTCATTTTAACTGCAAGATCAGTGATGAGTTCAATTTTAAATCTTAGATAGCAATAACTTGGAAGTTTGTTTGCAATGCAAGCATGAAATAAACCAGTTATTTCCTCCCTACTTAAGACTAGATGAAGATTTGTAATGAACAACCATTTTACTCTTTCTCCGAAAATGAAATGTGAGCTAGTTAGATGCAACTACATGTAACTAAACCTGAGCTTATCCTGCAAAACCGCTCCAGCGAACACCTACAAAAGGGTTAGCGTTAGCAAAATACTCTAGAAAAGTACTAAAACCTGAGCCAGTTACAAATGCGCAGCTTCAGTGATCAGATGCGCAGAAGTGATCAACAAAAGCGCAGCATTGACGAATGTGCTGAAAAAATGAACAGATGCGCCGTTAAAATGAACATATGCACAGTTTTAACGTATGCGCAGTAACAGTCGTCAGAAGCGCCGTAACAGTCAACAGATGCACCGTTTTGACATATGCGCAGCAACAGTCTATGGAAGCGCAGTAACAGTCAACAAATGCGCAGTTTTAACAAAAGCGCCGTAACAGTCTGTAAAAGCGCAGCAAGAATACACAGATGCATAGGATTTTCAAAAGCACCGTAACAGTCTTCAAAAGCACCGTAAAAATGAACAGATGCGCCGAAAGAACCTGTGTGTGACTCTGCGGGACCTGTACGGAACCTGCCTTCAAAAAAGCTCAAAAACGGTGAAATAAAGGGGCAACGGCCCCACGGTGGGCGCCAAAAATGTGAGGGTAAAATAGTGATCAATCAAATGAATAACAGATGACCCAAACATCAACAGAATAGAGAAACAAAGAAGATTCAAGTAAACAAAGCAATGAACAAACACAGCAAACCTCTCCCGTTTCGAAACTTCTGTTGTTCGCCTATCACGAATCGTCCTTTCACAGATGAGATGAGCCCTCAGAGAGTGCAATCTTTTAAAGCTGTTTGAGGAAGTCGATGGTGAATGGCTATGGTGTGATATGCAAGAAGGTGAGCTCCAATGCAACAATGGTGATCTCAAGCTTGTAGATGACAAGTGGGTGCCAAAGGCGCGCTGGTGATATTTCTGCAGAGTAATGATGTCAAAAGCCTGGATGATTAGAATGAAGGGATGAAGCTTCATTTATAGACTTGGAGGAATAGGAATCAACGGTTGAGAGAAGATATGAAGATCAACGGTTGAGGATGGTTGAGGAATGTGCAACCAGTGGAAATGTGCCAAGTGTCCCAGCTCCATCATGAAAGGTGGGATGTGACAAAACTAATTGGAGAGTTAACTCCATTGACTGGTCTGTTAACAGAATTGATTGATCAGTTAGAAGAGTGGATTGTGGAACTGACTGGGTTGATTGAGGATTTGACTCAACTGACAGGTTAGTTAACAGATTTGATTGATTGGTTAACTGACCTCTGATTGGAGAAGAAATAGGCCATGTGGGTGAGGGAAAATAAGATAATTAAATATTAAATATATTTAATTACATGTGCAACCTGATGAGGTGGACAAGGTGAGGTGGAAAAGGTGATGTGGATTTTTGAGTTTAGAACTTAGGATAGAGGAAATAGGATTAATTAAATAATTTATGATTATTTAATTGTGAAGGACAAATAGAAGAATTATAATTAAATAAATAGAATTTATTTAATTATGGGATAGTGAATTGATTAAATAAATTTAGAATATTTATTTAATTAATAGAAGAATGGAATAAATATTTAGAATATTCATTTAGGATGATTTGTGTCATTTTTAGGCGTATACAGTATCTATTATTATTATATATATTTGTTTAATGATAGAGAAGGTATATTGAGTAATAGAAATACATGTATACATACTTGGATACATATAAGTCTCAAAGCATACACTTGAATATAAGTAGTTTAAAATATAGAATGTAATGCAATTATCAGGGATATGACAGTCCTCCCCACTCAAAATTGCTTTTCCTCAAGCAATTACCGCTAGGATGCTTTTGAAACTATCAGGATTGTAAATCGACTCCTTCGAAGAATTGTTGTTAATTGTCTTAGTTATACTTCCCTCATTGTTCTTTAAGATCATAAGGTTTATAATGTTCCCTAAATGACAATTATGTTGTTGGTTCATGTGTTTGAATTCTTCAACAACAAGCGTTGGTAACTTAAGATCAGTTTTCTCTTGTCCTTAGGGAGAAGGACCCAAAAAAACATAATGATCTTTGATCCGAAATTCAATCTTGTACTTGTCATCTTGTAGTTTTACTCTTTGATAAGTTATTGGCCCCAAAGAAGAGCCATGTTCAAATCCATGTGTTTGAGGAGTAATTGATTATATGATGTCATATAAAGAAAATTTTTGTAAGTATTCAAACAAGGTTTTCAATAAGCTAATTACTTTTGAGGAGTTACAGTTTTGAATCACTTATCTTATCCAAATATCGATATACCTATATTTCTAAATGAGGGATGTATAGTAATTAGTCATTATTTCAATCCCATTGAGGTTTCATCCTCCTCTTTTCATATCTCTATATTTTGGTACTAAATTTATTTTCTCATATTTTAGGGAAGTATTTGTTTTATTGATTCAGGGTTTTGGTAAATGAGAATGATTCTTACATACACTTGATGTGTATCCTTGATCTTTAATCATGAATAAAGGGTTACTCTTAAAAGAAGAAGATCCTCGGATGAAATGATCTACCCTAGATGTTACATGTAGAAAAATAAGACAAAGTTCACTATATCAATGTTATAGGTTACAAGGTAGATCATATGATATGGGTTGGATTATTTCATCCTTGTTTCAATGAGTGAGTACATTTGATCTCATTTAAATTTGATGAATATATCCTATTATAAATTTCCACATTTCTTTTAAGATCTTTCTCCCCATTTGTGGGTTCCTAGTTGTCTTTATTATGTCCCCTCAAATTTATTGTTTTGGATTTTAAGAGATTGACCCTCCTAGGTTGATATGATACCTTAGTGGTCCTAAATCTCAATTGAATTCTTTAATGATGTTTTGGATATCTCTCTTAGATGAAATGCTCTTCGCTTTTTCACCTCAAGGTTGAATGGTGGTCAGTGATCTCCTTGGGATGTTAGATATAGAAGTGATTACACCAATTTGTAGGTTACATGCATTTCCATTTTATCACATAATAAATTTGAAGTAGAAAAGCAAGTAGCTCAAGGACGCAAGAAACCATCTCAAGCAAGTAGGAAATTAGCTCAAGTAGACAAGTAAGTAGCTCAAGCATGCCAGCAACCAGCTCAAGCAAGTAGGCAAGTAGCTCAAGTAGACAAGTAGCTCAAGCATGCAAATAGGTAGCTTGAGCCACTGGAAAGACAACATCTTTAACATTCTCATAGTTTTTAAGACTAAAGTATTTATAAGAATACATCTTGTTGAAGATATATGAAGTAACACATCAATACATGTGATACATAAAGTATAAATAGAGTATATACAAGAAGCATGCATCATATATGTGAATAATACATGAGGTATATGTATGAATACATCAAGTCACAAAGCATACATGTAAGTCATAAAGTATACACTTAAATACATAAGTTGCATGAATACACAGCCACAAGGTATACACTTGAATACACTCGAATACACATAAACCACAATGTATACACTTGAATACACATAAACCACAAAATATGCACTTGAATACAAGTTATATACATGAGTACACTTGAATACATAATTCACAAGGTATACACCTGAATACTTTTGAATACATATAAGTCATGGAGTATACACTTGAATACAAATACAAAGTCATATAGTATACACTCGAATACATCGTCATGAAGTATACACTTCAATACAAAGTCACAGAGTATACAAATACAAAGTTATAGAGTATACAATCGAATACATATTATTGAGTACAAAGTCATAGAGTATACACTCGAATACAAATACAAGTCATAGAGTATACACTCGAATACAAATACAAGTCATAGAGTATACACTCGAATACAAATACAAGTCATAGAGTATACACTCAAATACAAATATAAAGTCATAGAGTATACACTCGAATACAAATACAAGTTGTAGAGTATACACTCGAATATAATTACAAAGTCATAGAGTATACACTCGAATACAATTACAAAGTCATAGAGTATACACTCGAATACAAATACAAGTCATAGAGTATACACTCAAATACAATTACAAAGTCATAGAGTATACACTCAAATACAATTACAAGTCATAGAGTATACACTCAAATCCAATTACAAAGTCATAGAGTATACACTTGAATACAATTACAAAGTTATAGAGTATACACTCGAATACAAATGCAAGTCATAGAGTATATACTCTAATACAATTACAAAGTCATAGAGTATACACTCGAATACAAATACAAGTTGTAGAGTATACACTCAAATCCAATTACAAAGTCATAGAGAATACACTCGAATACATAATCAAGTCATAGAGTATAAACTCGAATATAATTACAAAGTCATACAGTACACTCGAATACAAGTACATTCGAATACATAGTCATGAAGTATACCATCAGACAATTTGGGAAGGGGATTTGGTGCATCCCATACTACACCGTGGACCCGTCCACCATCCCAGGGTCACCAAGTATACACATGAGTATGAAGCATGTACATGCGAATACACATAAAACATAAAGTATTCACATGAACATATGTTACAAAGCATACACATAGGTCACAAAGTAAACCTTTGAATACACTTGAATACACATAGTATACATAGGATGGCAGATGACTGCTATGATACCACTTGTAATGTCCCCTTTCTAGTGGAAACACTTAAACTTGAATCTTCACTCAAAGTGATTCTCAAATAGACATTAGAAACATTAGAGATCAATAAATTTCAATGATAAGATCAAATAAGATCAATGATAATCTAAATATATCATTTCCTTGTTAAATGATTATTCATTTCATGATTGTCATTCACTATTGATGACTATTCTATACTATATTATATAAGTATATTAAGGTGAATATTAAACATAATTCAAGATTCCTATTCTTCCCTCTTATTCTTCATCAAGGAACTAGGCTTTACATGTTAAAGGCACATGGAGACCATCCCAGACCCAGCCTATGGGAAACTATGTCCCAACCTATGGGCCTTATCGCGGGTGGAATTACATTACCCCTCCCTTACAATACCTATCATTCCTTTAAGGATGAAGTAATAGGAGTAATCAAAAATATGATCGTGTATTCTAATATTCCTTAGGGAAGATATTAAACATAAGTCAAGATCCATATATCCCCCTCTTGTTCTTCATCAAGGAACTAGGCTTTAGGGCACATGTAGACCATCTCAGACCTAGCCTACGGGAAACTATGTCCCAGCCTATGGGCCTATTCGTGGATGGAATTACATTGCCCCTCCCAAAGTACCTAACCATTCCTTTAAGGATGAATCAATAAAGGTGATGGGAAATGGTGTAGGAGCACCAAGGGCTCAGAGCCCATGTATGTTCTTTCACATTTTTGGTGTGATGACCTTAGTGGTCATAAAGTATTTATTTGCTTTTCTTTTGGGTTCAAGTGTATCGGGTTGACCGAATGGAAGTGAAACTGTAGACTATTACATTGGAGTGAGAGAGCTCATCGGTGAAGCCTTTTGAAGTTATACCGATAGCCGGTGTCCCACCAATAAAATAGTATATCAGCAATGTGTATCAGCGTGAGATGCATATCAGGAGAAGACTTGGAAGTCACACCAAATGGCAGAGTCATGCCGATAGAAGGCATATCGGCATAAGGCCGCATATCAGGGAGACGGATCGAAGAGTCTTACCGACGGCTAGTTAATGGTTAGCATATTGGTGTGAGATATGCTATCGGTGAGCGAAGAGAAAGCTATGCCGATGGAAAGGAGATGCCAATGGAATAGAACCAAAGGTCATCGGGGAGACGAGTGCCATCGGTGGAGAGGTGAAAGCTTTTGCCGATGACATTAGTCACACCGATGAAGGAGATCCGAAGACTCATCAGAGTGATTAAGGATATCGGCGGGAGAAGTTGAATGTTGGCCGATGTTGAAAGTCACCCCGACAAGTATGAAGGGAAGACTCATCGGGGAGATCTTACTGATGATAAAGTGAATGCATATTTCAGTATATGCGAAGGAGAAATACGAATGGAAAAAAAACCCTAACTGTCTGATAACGGACAAGGGTAGAAGTTATAAAAGGCCAGATCCATTTTTGTAAAGGGGTTGGAAGCTTGAGATGCTGCGAATATAATAAGCACTTCCATAGCAATAAAGAAAACTTGGATTGTCTGATTCATTTGTGAAATTCTGTAGAGTGTATATATTTTGGTCTAAAACAAAGAGGTTTTCTTTCCTGTTAATTTTATTTTTATTTGTACATAATGGCTCTGGTTTGATGTCCTCACATATCCTCTGTATAGTCATGGGGGGCGCATCAAGCAGAGTCTCTTTTTTTCTTTTTCTTTCTGTTCTAGTGAACGGGTTGTCAGTGAGAGGCCATATGAACTTGTGCTAGGCGAGCTGTGCTATAGCCCGGCTAGTAAGCAAGTTGAAGTCTAAAAGACAAGGGTGAAAAACAGAGTAGAAAGAATTGAGCACCAAGCAATAAGAACCCTGGACCTAGAGAGGAGGGCTGATAACAGGCTCAAGAAGGCTATAAGCCTTACAGATTGGGAATCTTGGAAGCAGTGAGGATAAAAAAAAAAAAATGCCTCACACCAAGAAAGCAGAGTCTGTATTGGAAACAACAGACAAATAGGTCTTTCACCTCTGTAACAGATTGCTTAGGTTATTTTAGACATTTTGGGGTAGAAAATGTCTATGAGCACTTGAATTGGTAGGGAAACTCGGAGATGGCATAGGTCTTGAAGTGTTGTGTCAAGATAGGTTTTCGAAACCTTTAGGTCTCCCTATCAAATTTGTATTAGAGCCAAGTTAAAGATTTGGGCTATTCTTAGATTAGAATAGAAGAAGTTGTATGTCGTCACTGAGTTCAAGTGAGTCAGAAGGTTCATCCAAAATGATGGTGACTAATGCAGAATTGGCAAGGAAGGTTGATGAACAGGAAGAGGAGAATAGGCTCCTACAGGAAAGATTGGCAGAAATGGAAAGTAAACTAGGTGTAATGATGGAGAAGACTGAAGAAGTTAGGAAGAAAGTAAAAGATTCTAAAGGCAAGGAAAAAGGTGTGTCTGTAGAAGATGAAGAGTCCACACCTGATCCTAATATGGAAGAAGAACCTTTCTTGAAGGCCTTGAAAGCCATGAGTGGTAAAATATTGGAAGGAGTTCCTCTTTTTAGTGGAAAGATGGAACCTGATTTGGTTATAGAATGGATAGAAGGTATAGAGAATCACTTTGAATGTGATGGAGTGACTAAAGCACAAAAGGTGAAGGTGGCTAAATCAAGACTCAGAGGAGCTGCCTTGACATGGTGGAAATTTGTTCAAACTGAAAGAGAAAAAGAAGGCAAGAAACCAATAGCTACTTGGAAGGGTATGGTGGCTAAAATCAAAGAAGTATACATACCTGGAGATTATGAAGTCCAGTTGTACAAGAAACAGCAAAATTTGAGACAAAGAGAATTAGATGTCAGTGCATACACTGAGGAGTTTCAAAAAATATGCTTGAGGTCTAAGGTGATGGAAGATGAAAGTGTAAAAGTGGCAAGATATCTCAATGGTTTGAGGTGGAGTATTCAAGAGGAAATCAGCTTGTTTAGTCCTACAACAGTGCATCAATGCTATCAGCTAGCACTCAAGGTAGAGGAGAAGAGTAAGAAGAAGAAAGAGACAAACAGTAGATCAAGAGGAAGAGGTAGAGACAGCAGAGGAAGAGGAAATTATGGTGGTAGGAATACTGATCAAAGACCCCAAGGAGAATCCAAACTCACAGAGCAGAGTGGGGAGACTAGTAGTAGAGGAAACTATAGAGGAAGGGGATCTAATAGAGGAAGATCAGGAGGATCAGGCAGAGGATCCTACTTTGCCACTATGAAATGCTACAATTGTCATCAATTAGGCCATCCAGCATATAGGTGTCCTGATAAGGGCACATCTTCTTCTCAAGGAGTTGATAAAAGAAATCATTATGTGTAAGATGATGCTTCAAGCAGCAAATCACCTGAAGTCAGTCTAGCCTCAGAAGTGGGAGAGAACATCATGGTAAGGAGAACCTTGATCAAAGAACCAGTGAAAGCTGAACCAAGCCAGAGGAGAGCTTTATTCAGAACCAGATGCAAGATTATGAACAAGGTATGTCAAGTAATCATTGACTCAGGGTCTACTGATAACATAGTATCAGATGAAGTAGTTAGAAAATTAAATTTGAAAAGAATACCTCATTCTAATCCATATAGAGTCACATGGTTAAATAAAGGTCAGCATGTGATAGTCAATGAGCAAACTTGGGTAGAGTTTGGTATAGGCGGATATAAAGACAAGGTACTCTGTGATATCCTACCCATGGATGCATGTCATCTCTTATTGGGCAGACCATGGCAGTATGACCGAAAAGCCATACATGATGGTGAGAAGAATGCATATTCTTTTCAAAAAGATGGAATCACCTATAAAATTCAATCATTGGAAGATGAAGAAGCAAATAAGACAAAAAGTCCTAATGTCTTACTTGTGAGTGGAAAAGAGTTTTTGAACACTCTTAAGAAGGATGGCATTGGCTATGCTATCATACTAAAGCCTAAGGAGGATCACAAAGACAAAAAGGTAGTGGTCCCAAAAGAGGTACAAACTATACTGGAACAGTATAAGGACATCATTAGTGATGGAACACCAGCAACACTACCTCCACAAAGAACTATTAGCCATCAGATAGATCTGATTCTAGGGGCATCTTTGCCTAACAAAGCTCCTTACAAGATGACTCCAGATCAACATAAGGAAATAGCCAGACAAGTGCAAGAGTTACTTGATCAAGGCTCAATTAGGAAACGCATAAGTCCTTGTGCAGTGCCTACAATGTTGGCACCAAAGAAAGGAGGAACATGGAGACTATGCACAGACTCCAGAGCTATCAATAAGATCACCATAAGGTACAGATTTCCAATTCCTAGAATTGAAGATCTTATGGACTATTTAGGAGGGGCTAAATATTTCACCAAGATAGATCTGAAAAGTGGTTATCACCAGATCAGAATCAAGGTGATGAGTGGAAAACAGCCTTCAAGACCATAGAAGGATTGTATGAATGGCTTGTTATGCCATTTGATTTGTCAAATGCTCCCAGCACATTCATGAGGCTCATGAATGAAGTCCTCAAGGACTATACAGGTAAATTTGTAGTTGTTTATCTAGATGACATCTTGATTTTTAGTCAAACTAAAGAAGAGCATCTTGAACATGTAAATACTATTTTGAAAAAGTTACATGATGAACAACTAACCATAAATTTGGAGAAGTGTGAATTCATGAAGCAGGAATTGGTATACCTTGGTTTTGTGTTGTCCAAAGGAAAATTGAAGATGGACAAGTCAAAGGTAGAAGCCATATTGAACTGGCCTACTCCTAGAGCAGCAACTGAGGTGAGAAGTTTTCATGGCTTACCTTAGTTTTATAGGAAATTCATATGGAATTTCAGTGCTATTTGTGCACCCATGCTTGATACAATCAAAGGTGGGATGAAAACAAAGTTTCAATGGACACAAGTAGCTAATAACAGTTTGGAACTGTTGAAGAAAGAAGTAGCCACACAGCCAGTGTTAGTGCTGCCTAGTTTTGATAAGTTGTTTACTTTAGAATGTGATGCTAGCAATATTGCAGTAGGTGCAGTACTCAACCAAGAGAATAGACCAGTAGCCTTTTTTAGTGAGAGGCTAAATGAAGCAAAGAGTAGATATCTTCATATGACTTGGAGCTCTATGCTCTAGTCCAAGCACTTAGAAAATGGAGGCATTATCTCCTACCTAAGGAATTTGTTGTGTATACAGATAATCAAGCTTTGAGTTTTCTGAACTCGCAAGATAAGTTGAGCCATAGGCATATCAAGTGGATGGAGTACTTGTAGTCTTACACATTCACAATTAAGCATAAGAAGGGACAGTTCAACAAGGTAGCAGATGCTTTAAGCAGGAGGCTGCTCACAGTACAAGAAGTGTAATTAAGAAGTATAGGGATGGAGGAGTTCAGAGCTCTTTAGAAAGAGGATGAAGATTTTGCTAAAGCATACAAGGTCTATCAAGATTTTGAAAATCACTTTCATAGTGAATTTGCAGATTACACATTGCAACAGGGATTGTTGTTCAAAGGTGGATAGTTATGTGTACCAAAAGGATCCATGAGAGAAAATCTCATACAGGAGAAGCATAATGGCAGTTTGAGTGGACATTTTGGTCTAAATAAAACATTAGAGTTAGTCCAAAGGTTCTACTATTGGCCGAAGATGCACAAAGATGTCAGAAAGTATGTGGAGCAGTGTATCATCTATCAGAAGGCGAAGGGAACTTCTTCAAATGCTGGACTTTGTCAACCATTACCCATTCCTTCTAGACCATGGGATTGTGTAAGTATGGATTTTGTAGTTGGTCTACCAAACACTAAGACTGGTTTTGATAGTATTTTTGTAGTTGTTGATAGATTCAACAAGATGAGTCATTTCATTCCCTGTAAGGTGACTCATGATGCCAGTCATATAGCTCATTTGTTTTTCAAAGAGGTCATAAGGATTCATGGACTTCCAGCAAGCATCGTGTCTGATAGAGATGCTAAGTTCATGGGACATTTCTAGAAAACTTTATGGCAGATGTTAGGAACAAATCTATCTTTTGGATCAGCATATCATCCACAGACAGATGGCCAAATAGAAGTGGTGAACAGAATGTTGGGCAACTTGTTAAGGTGTCTGACAAAAGAATATGGACAGAGTTGGGATCAAGTCATTCATCAGGCAGAATTTGCCTATAATGACAGTGTGAATAGGACTACTGGCAAAAGTCCATTTGAGATAGTGTATGGAACACACCCTCGAGGTGTATGTGAACTCTGACATCTTGGTGACATGGAATATAGAAGTGGTCATGCAGAGGATTTGGCACAGTCTATGAAGGAGATACATGAATAGGTACAAAAGATTGATGGAGAATACTCAGAAAATCAAAGATAGAGTAGATGCACACAGGAAGGATGTTCAGTTTGAAGTTGGTGATTTAGTCATGGTTCATTTGAACAAAGCCAGGTTACAGAAAGGGATAGCAACTAAACTACAGATGAGACGGATTGGTCCTTGCAGAATTCTGAACAAGTATGGCAACAATGCCTATAGGATTGATTTGCTAGCAAACTTGGCAATTTCACCAGTGTTCAATGTTCAGGACCTGGTACATTTTAAAGGTCCACATCTAGTACCAGAAGGATCTAGTTCAGAGACTGCACAGACAGTGAGTGATGTAACCTTGCTACCTACACTCAAACCACAGGCTAAGAAAATTTTGGATTCTCACGTGTAGAAACAAACCAGACATGGTGTGTACATGGAGCATCTAATCAAATGGAAACATTTGCCTGAAGTAGAGGCTACCTGGGTTGCAGCATCTAAGTTCAAGAAGCGGGGCATTGATTTTGCCTTGCTGTCACCGGAGGTGACTTGACTTCTTTCGCACATGGGGAGTATGGTGCAGGAGCACCAAGGGCTCGGAGCCCATGTATGTTCTTTCACATTTTTGGTGTGATGACCTTAGTGGTCATAAAGTATTTCTTTGCTTTTCTTTTGGGTTCAAGTGTATCAGGTTAACCGAATGAAAGTGAAACTGCAGACTGTTGCATCAGAGTGAGAGAGTTTATCGGTGAAGCCTTTTGAAGTTATATCGATAGCCGGTGTCCCACCAATAAAACAGTATATCAACAATGTGTATCGGTGTGAGATGCATATCGAGAGAAGACTTGGAAGTCACACCGAACGACAGAGTCATGCCGATAGAAGGCATATCAGCATAAGGCCACATATCAAGGAGACAGATCGAAGAGTCTTACCGATGGCTAGTTAATGGTTAGCATATTGGTGTGAGATATGCTATCGGTGAGTGAAGAGAAAGCTATGCCAATGGAAAGGAGATGCTGATGGAATAGAACCAAAGGTCATTGGGGAGACGAGTGCCATCAGTGGAGAGGTGAAAGCTTTCACCGATGACGTTAGTCACACCGATGAAGGAGATCCGAAGACTCGTCAGAGTGATTAAGGATATCGGCGGGAGAAGTTGAATGTTGGCCGATGTTGAAAGTCACCCCGACAAGTATGAAGGGAAGACTCATCGGGGAGATCTTGTCGATGATAAAGTGAATGCATATTTCAGTATATGCGAAGGAGCAATACGAATGGAAAAAAAACCCTAACTGTCTGATAACGGACAAGGGTAGAAGTTATAAAAGGCCAGATCCATTTTTGTAAAGGGTTTGGAAGCCTAAGATGCTGCGAATGTAATAAGCACTTCCATAGCAATAAAGAAAACTTGGATTGTCTGATTCATTTGTGAAATTCTGTAGAGTGTATATATTTTGGTCTAAAACAAAGAGGTTTTCTTTCCTGTTAATTTTGTTTCTATCTGTACATAATGGCTCCGGTTTGATGTCCTCACATATCCTCTGTACAGTCATGGGGGGGCATCAAGCAGAGTCTCTTTTTTTTCTTTTTCTTTCTATTGTAGTGAACGAGTTGTCAGTGAGAGGCCATATGAACTTGTGCTAGGCGAGCTGTGCTATAGCCCGGCTAGTAAGCAAGTTGTAGTCTAAAAGACAGGGGTGAAAAATAGAGTAGAAAGAATTGAGCACCAAGTAATAAGAACCCTGGACCCAGAGAGGAGGGCTGATAACGGGCTCAAGAAAGCTATAAGCCTTGGAGATTGGGAATCTTGGAAGCAGTGAGGATTAAAAAAAAAAGAATGCCTCACACCAAGAAAGCAGAGTCTGTATTGGAAACAATAGACAAATAGGTCTTTCACCTCTGTAATAGATTGCTTAGGTTGTTTTAGACATTTTGGGGTAGAAAATGTCTATGAGCACTTGAATTGGTAGGGAAACCCAGGGATGGCATAGGTCTTGAAGTGTTGTGTAAAGATAGGTTTTCGAAACCTTTAGGTCTCCCTGTCAGGAAATATGATCCCTTATGCTAACATTCCCCTTATCTATTATTTATCATCATAAAACATGGATAGAAATATTCTTTTCTAAATTTGGAATATCATTGCAATATATTCTTTTTCATCATCATGAGATCTTAGATCTATACATGTAAGGCAATTCCATTTGAACTTCAACAATTCACAGGGATTCATACGAACTATAAGAAGGCATTATTATCACAATATGTATACATAGATGTGTGTGTGTGTGTATATATACACACACATACATGTAATCTTACACAACTTATACTTAATAATTGTAAACTGAACATATTAAATAATTATTAATACTTACTTGTTGTACCTGATTATAAATACAGAGATATATGGTTGGTTGTTGTAGTTACTTGCCAAATTCTTGTTTCATGGATCGATTGATATATACTTTTGAATACTCACTTGAAGTATCTTTTTCCCCTTCCCTTGGTGGAGGGATCAACCCTATTTAAAACCTTCAAGCATTGCCTAGACCAATGGCCATGTCTTTAAATGATAGCAATTACCAAGAGATTCGCTACATAAGGATCGCGTCCATGTTTGGGATTTGTTCGCTGCATTGTTAGTTTAATTAGTGCTTGAATGAGATCAGTGGTCTCTTCATTAAGAGGCCCGATCCTCATGAACATATATTTATTGTTTATTGTATCTATTATATATATATATATATATATATATATTTATATAGTAAGATAATACCTATATATATTTGTATATTTTATATATATATAAATAATGATAGGGAAGGTATATCGAGTAATACAAATACATGTATACATACTTGGATACATATAAGTCTCAAAGCATACACTTGAAAATAAGTAGTTTATAATATATAATGTAATGCAATTATAGGGGATATGACAAGATGCTATACATACTACTATCTACATTCAAAATAGAGTTCAAGTCAAAGGTAATGGTATTGAAACTCCTTATGAATTGTGGTATGGAAGAGTTCCTACAATGAAATATTTCAAAGTTTTTGGAAGCAAATGTTATATCAAAAGAGAAGAAGAGTTAGGCAAGTTTGATGCTAGATGTGATGAAGAAATTTTCCTTGGATACTCTACCAAGAGTAAGGCCTACTAGTGCTACAATAAGAGATTGATAAAGATCATTGAGAGTACTAATGTGAAGGTTGATGAAGATAGGGAAAGAGTATCATATCTAAGTGGCTATGAATCAGATGAACTTGCTATTACAGTAAATGAAGAAAAAGTTGAACAAAAAGACAATCAAGTTGAAGAAGAAAAGGCTCTAGAAAGTGTTGTTAAGACTCCCATGTATGTAAATATTAATCATTGTGAAGATCATATTATTGGTGACAAAAGAAAATGGGTATTGACAAGGAAAAGAGATGCAGAAGAATAGGTGAACTACTGTGTACTTTCAAAGATTGAACCTAAAACTGTAAGTGAAGCCTGTAAAGATGAAAATTTGGTAAAGGCTATGGAAGAAGAGCTAATGCAAATAGAGAAGAATCAAACTTGGGAATTGGTTCCAAGACTTGTTGATAAGAATATGATTGGAACTAAATGGGTTTTTAGAAACAAGATGAATGAAAATGGAGTAGTAAGAAACAAAGCAAGACTAGTATGCAAAGGATATTCTCAGGTTGAAGGTATGGATTTTGAGGAGACTTATGCTCATGTGGTAAGTATTGAAGCAATAAGAATGTTTCTGGCATTTATAGCACACAAAGATTTTGAAGTGTACCAGATGGATGTGAAGTCTGCATTCTGGAATGGAGAATTGGAAGAAGAAGTTTACATTGAACAAATGGAAGGATTTTATTTATCAAACCAAGGTGACATAGTGTGCAGATTGAAGAAAGCCTTGTATGGACTAAAGTAATCTCTTAGAGCCTGGTATGCAATGTTGGATAAGTATTTGTTTCAATTAGGGTTTAGTAAAGGTACTGCATGTAGTAATCTCTATTTCAAAATTAAAGATGATCAAATTCTAATTGTTGTAGTCTTTGTTGATGATATTATCTTTGGAGGAAATGAAGGTATGTGTAAGAAATTTGTAGAGGAAATATAAAAGGAGTTTGAGATGTTTATGTTTGGTGAAATGAATTTCTTTCTAGGACTACAGATTACTGAATCAGAAAAAGGAATTTTCATTTCTCAGTCCAAGTATGTGAAAGAGTTGTTGAAGAAGTTTGGAATGGAGGATTATAAGCTAGTATGTAACCCTATGGTAACTATTTACAAGTTGAGCAAGAATGATGAATCACCTAAGACTGACTAGAAAAAGTATAGGTCTATGATTAGAGGACTACTTTATATAACCTATGCCAGACCAGATGTAATGCATGCAATTTGTCTTGTGGCAAGATTTCAAGAAGATCCTAGAGAGTCACATGTGTTAGCAGTTAAGAGGATCATGAGATATTTAAAAGGCACTTCAAACTATGGATTGTGGTATCCTAAAGATATTGACTTCACTCTTAGTGCTTATACAGATGCAGATTGGGCTAGAGATGTTGATGACATAAAAAGGACAAGTGGAGGTGCTTTCTTCTTGGGTAACAGATTGGTTTCATGGTTGAGCAAAAAGCATGATTCAATTTTTTTGTTCACTACACTGCAGCATGTTGTTGTACTCAAGTGCTATGGATGAAGTAAACATTGAAGGATATAAGAGTTGTGTATGGAGAACCAATTTCAATCTTTTGTAACAATACAAGTGTTATAAACATTTCAAAGAATCTAGTGATGCACTCAAGAACAAAGCATATATCAATAAGGTATCACTTTCTGAGAGAAAAGGTAATAGAGAATGAAGTAAAGATGGAATATGTGTCTACAAAGGATCAGATTGTAGATATTTTCACAAAGCCTCTGCCTAAGGATACTTTTGAGTATCTCAGGGAGAAGTTAGGGGTTATTACCCCTCCTGCTCTAAACTAAGATGCATAGGAAGTGTATCAGTCCATTAGTGCCCAAAGTCTCATTTTTTATCCAGCTTGATGTTATCAAGGCTACCTCTTAGGGGAAGTAGGTAGATGTTGCTGATATGAGTTCCTGATAAAGAGCAGTAAGTGTTGCAATGTTGCTAACAAGGGGAGCAGTGTAGTGATAGTAAGATCTAAGTTGAGCTTTGATAACTAAGGAGAGAGAGAAGTTCTGGAACCCCTTTCCATTGATTTCAAAGGAGGAGAGAATTTCATGTGAAAAACTTAAAGAGAGAAAAAGTTGTAGCCAGAGAAAACATAAAGTAAGGGGGAGCAAAGAAGCAAAGCAAGTTTGCTTGTCTTGATGCTTTTTCACATCATGTGTTTTCATCAATGACAAAGGGGGAGATTATTGCAAGTATGAGTAGTAAGTGTTGTCATCAATGTCAACACCTAAGGTCAACATCTAAGGAAGTTATTTGGATGAGTTTGAGTAAGTGTTTGAGAAGTTAGTGCAATTGTAGAATTGTTCTATCTCCCAAAAAAGTGTAGTGTTTTGCTCCGCATATCCTGCAAATTGAATATCTTTGTCTGTGGTTTGAAATTTATGTTAAGGGATGTCTGTAGTTTCTATGTCTCAAGTTTGAGCCACTGGTGCAAAGATTTGAATGAGTTCTATTCACCAGAGTAAAAACTATTTTTCTAAGTATTCAATGGTGACAAGGAGAATATATTCTGCTTTGCATCTCTCCACATTTGACTCTATTAGTTTGCAGTTCTAGAATTAAGTTTGGGATCATGTTATGAGTCTTCATTTGAAGCGATTCATGATTTGGTGCTCCACAAGTGATCTTTTCTTTGAGAAAGTGGTTGACAGTAATGTTTATGTGGTTTAGTTTGAAAAATCTTCTGGATAGAGTGTTTGGAGGTTGCGAAGAAGTTCTTGGTGATTGTAACGTGCTTGTAGATGTTTCTAAATCATGTTCCTACTTTTTGATTAGTTTGCATAGTGTAATTCAGATCATGGTTGAAGCGTGTTCCTAAAGGTCTTAGTGTTAACACCAATTTTGTCTGACCTGGTTGTTTTCACTACTTGCGATTATGCTTTGGAGTTTGTGAAAGTGTGTTGTTGTGTGGAAGATTGCATTTGAGTCCCTGCTAAGGCGTGGCGTGGTCCGCATTCATTCCTTTCCACCATGGGAATGTTTAAGTCCAGACCTAATTTGAATATTGGTTAAGCTTGTTGTTTGTGCTGACCTTGAAGATTGTTTCCAAGATTGCGAATGTATAAATATGAGTTAGATGATCGAGAAATCTAGTGAAGTTTTTGTGATAGACAAAAATGGATGCATCAGAAACATCCTTTTTTACATGTGTGATCTAGATAAGTTTGTGAGTGTGAAAGTGAGCAGAAAGGAATATATTTTTGATGCAGAGAGGTTGCAAAAGATTCAGTCGAGTTTGTGGTGGATCCCTGGTTGCTGTGAGATCCATTCTCATTGTAACTATCTTCTTCTACTTTAGGAAGTGAGCCTTTTCTCTTGGCAGTGAGCCCCTTCTTCTTGTAGTGAGCCTCTGTCAGTGAACCATGTTGTAATTTTGATATATCATTTATATTGTGAGTTAACTCTCACCATGGTTTTTCCCTCATTGGGTTTTCCACATAAATATCTGGTGTCTCTTGTGTTGAATGTGTGGATGTGCTTAATTTTCTAATTTCATGCTTTCATGTTTAAATCATAATAACAATGATTAAGTGGTTGATGTGTTGATGCTTATAAGAAGTTAAGTTTTGGTTACAACTGATTCACCCCCCTCTCAGTTGTCATGTGAATTTCAACAAAGACATGGAAAAATGCTCCTTTTATACTGGATTCTAGAATGTATCAATTTTACAAATAATTACAGTTCTTGAAGAATCAGATTAGAATTTGGAACAACATGCATTTTAAAATATTTTTGAGGAAAAATTTAGGATTCAAGAAGATTTGCAAGTTATGAATGAGAAGATTATCTCTTTTGGTATGAATACGCAAAGCTTTGAAAGAGAATCATACTTAAAATCTCATCCTCAAGAGCTTCTATCGAGGGAAAAAATTTATTGGAGACAACGCTCTCGTAAGCTTTGGCTTAAAGATGGAGATCGAAACACAAAATTCTTCCATGCATTTGCTAAGATTAGAAGTTATAAGAATTCTATTCTTATCATTAAATCTTTTGATGACATACTTCTTACTTTGGAGAAGGAAATCCAAGATGAAGTTGTTCTCGTTTTTAAAAATCTTGTTTCTTCTTCCCAATTACAAAATGAGTTGGGTGATGATATTTTGGATAATATTCCTCTTTTGGTTTCTAAAGAAGACAATAAAATGCTTCTTCAATCTTTTACTTAGGAAGAGATTAGGCATGTGGTCTTTTCTATGGCTCCTGACAAAATAAGAACTAAGAATATGTTGAAAGAGTTGAATAATACATTCTTAGCCCTTATTCCGAAGAAAAGGAATCCTATGTCTTTTTCTTATTTTAGACCCATTTCATTGTGTAATACTTTGTACAAGATTATCACTAACACTATTACTCTGATACTTACTTCTATTATGCACAATATTATCTCTGAGGAACAAGGTGGATTTGTTCTGGGTAAAGATACTTCTGAAGGGTCTATCTATGCACATGAAATTCTTCACACCATCCATGACTAGAAGATAAAAGAAATGATGATTAAATTGGACATGTTAAAATCCTCTAATAGGGTTAATTGGTTTTTTCTCTTCAAAGTCCTAAAAGATTTGGCTTTTCTGATATTTGGTGCAAATGGATTCAAGCTTGCATCTCAAGAGCTAGTTTCTCTATTATCTTTAATGGGAAGACTTGTGGTGTCTTTAAATCATCTCAGGGTATTTGGCAAGGGAACCCCATTTATCCTTTTATTTTCACCATCATGGTTCACTTCACTCACAAGGAGACATATTTCACAACAATGAGCTCATTTCTCTCAAGATCCAATACAACCATTTCAAGGCTTCGATGCCACAACCACCTACTCAACACTTGAAACACCTTAGACATAGTGGGGACAACTTATTCAAAACAAAAATGGTCCACAAGACTCAAGTTCAATTTCCTTACAACAGACCTAATTCCTTGTAGCCCTACAATCAATGTTTTTTTACCATAACTTTCTAAGACAACATCAACCCCACAAAATGAATAGCATTTTAGACACCCATTATGGATTTATTCAACATATCTCAAAATTTTCTAGGGTTTTTTCAGACCAACATGCCCAATAATTCACTGTCGTTGCTGCAAATAGGCCTAATTAGGACAACAAAAGTAGTAATTTTGACATAACTTTCAGAAAACGTTTCAAACCCACAAAATAAATATTTTTTCAGGTACCCATTTGGGAGTTTTATAACATATATCAAAATGGGTATAGGTTGTTTTAGAGACTATCCCTTGAAAATTGATTGTTCTATTTTGCAACTAGCCCCAATTAGCCCTCTTTTCCAAAGCAACTACGTGAAACTCAAAACCCACATCACCAAAATCAATCAAAATGCTCTAGAAAGATCACAAATAGATTGAATCCACAACTTTTGTCAATTGAAACGATTACAAACTCACCAAAGTGCAAAACCCTTGCTTTTAGGCTTCTCTAGACTTGAACAAGGAGGGTTTATTGAAACTCTTATCTCCGGACATTTCTAGACCTCACCAATGGATCAGACATCTTTTATTGGACCTTAACATTTTGTACTAACCTTCACAAGTCTCTTACCAATTCCTTTTATGCAAAATCACACTTTTAGCCCTCACCTTTAAAGCCAAAACTCACAAAATTTGCCCTTTGGCTTCACACCAAACCACAAAAATTGCCTTCACTACTCACACAAACCTTCAAAAACTTCAAAAGGGGTCTTCACATGTTTATTTCATTAAGTATCAGATGATTTTAACATTGTAATGCATGATTAGAGCCTATAAAGTGTTTTCAAACCCTCTAAACAAGGTTACAAGTAGTTTGCAGAAAAAGGCTTCAAACTACCTCAAATTTTAATGAAATCCAATGCTACCACACTCAAAACAAAGTAGATTCCTTACTATAATGATTCCAATTCATTTTGCATCATGAACAATTAGTATGGAGCCGTACTGATCTCTGCAACAATAGTTTACCAGAAAAAAATAGAAAACACAGACTTTATCAATGAAAACAGGGATTTTATTTGATCTTCTTCATATTTCCAGTCCTCCTCCCCCCATAGAAGGTCTCATTATGCCTTTTTATAACCATATTCCTAATTTTCCTTCGAGATTCCATGCCCAAAAACCTTTCTTTGCCAAAATGACTCTTCATATTCCTAGTCTTGACACTATATGACAACATTACAAAATATGACACTTTTTACAATAGTGAACCTACATGACTCAAATTACATTAGAAATGGTCTATTATGACCTTATTCAATGTCTTCTCAACTAAAATCAATTTAAGACCTCAAAAACCTAGCATAAGACCATATTTACACAAGTTGACATGGTGCCCCTGCACCAGGGATGGCCTTCTTTATACAAATATTCTATGTTTTCCTCTATCTGGAATGTTGTCCCTTCAGTTCTTATTTGGAATATTTGATGGAATGTAATAGGAGGATTTCTAGAAAGAATATCTTGTAGATTGAAGATGTTTTATACAAGATTGAAGCCTCTATTTATGAATTATTTATGGTGCGGATCATGAAAAATAAGGAGTCTATCTTTTCTTCATGGGATGATATGATTGTTAAATACTAGAAAATAATAAAGGTTTTTTCACCAAGTTGTTTTGTGAGCAATGCGGTTAAAAATGGGAAGGATCATAGTTTAATACACTTGTATCCTCCTCCTCCCAATTGGATGAAAGTTAATTTTATGGAGCTTTGAAGGGGAATCTAGGAAGTTCGGGCATTGGTAGATCATTTGGGAAATTTTATGTTTGCTAAAGCAGTCAAAGTTATGGATGGGACCAATAATAAGGCAGAAGCACACGCACTTCTACTAGGTTTAAAAACAACTAAGCAATTGGGAATTAAGAAATTAGTTCTTGATGGTTAATCATAGATTATTCTTCATGCTTTCCAAAAGAAGACCAGTTGTGATTGGAAAATTAATTACATTCTTGGTGAGGCTTGGGAACTTATATGAGATTTTGAAGAGTATTTTTGTCTCCATACTTTAAGGGAGGGAAACATGATAGTTGATCGGCTAGCTAATTTGGCATGTCATTTGCCTCAAGGATCTTTGGAGGTTGATCAAGATTCATTATGTCATCACCGTAAGCTTATGGAATCTCTAAAAGGAGATTTAAAAAGATAATATTTCTCTTGTTGGAGAGAAATATTTTTTATCTAACTTATTGCTTGTCTTGCTTGATAGGTCACCTCTCCTTCATATGCAACATGGTGTTTTTTGCTTTGACAGCTTCACTTGAGCAAGTTTAAAGGCTCACATGTGAGCTTTTATTTCGTAGTACATTTGGCATGTGAGATGATATTGGCTTGGGATGTCCTGTAATGGGAATTATTTCATTTCAGTTAAGAAGGACATGTTTAATTATCCTCTTCTATGTGGGCATTGTATTTACCTCTCTTAAGATGGATCACCTCAACATTCCTCCTCTATTCCTTTTTTGGTTATCTTTCTCTGCAAAAATGGTTAACTATCTATGGAATAGGAGGTTCTTCCTACTTGTGTAGAATTGGGAGAAACCACTTCATGGTGAAATTGATGTTGGGCTTATGTCGACAATCTATAAGCATGTGTAGACAATGAGTCTCTTGTAGGTAGTGAGCCTCTTGTGAGCAGTAGCAGTGTGCTCTGACAGTGAGCCCTAATTGGCAAGTGCCATTTTGTACTCTTTTATTCTTTTAACAGAGAATACAATCTTGGGTTAGTCACCCCATGGTTTTTCCCTTAACAGGGTTTCCACGTAAAAATCCTTATGTTGTGTGTGTTAATTTCACTTCTATTCTTATGGTTGCTTATGCTTTCATGTTTTGATATATCACTGAATATTGAGATAAGAAAAGAAAGTAAAAGAAAGGAAATTTTGAGATAATTAATTCACCCCCCTCTTAGTTATCTACCTCATTTCCAACAGAGAAGTGAAGAGAAAAGAAACAAAGGTGCCTTTATCACAAAAGGGATGTTTCACAAACCACAAGGTTTGCCGACAAGGTAAGCCATTGACAAAGGGAGATAGGAACAAAGAGGCAAACAAACAAGATGAAAGAAGAAATGATAGTTCACACTAGACCAAGTTTGCCGATAGGTAAAATTACCGACGAAGGAGGAGAGATAAAATATGAAGGATGATAAATAAAACAAAGATATCTCCAAGGTCTGCAATAAAGAAAAGTCACTGAAAATCAAATGTAAGAATAAAATCAAATGCAAGTGTAAAATATAATGTAAATGTAATAGTTTAAATATTTTAAACTTAGTTTAGAATATTTTAGAATGTTGTAAATATTGACGAGCAATGAGCAAATTGTTTATTGAGAGCAGCCAAATATATATACATAATAAAGTGGTTGAATAACCACATAGTCGGGCATACCCAACTAACTACCAACCAACTATAACTATTAAATAGTTTTTAGTTGGAATTTATAATGATGTAATAGTAAATATTAAAAAATGTTTTAATACCCCCCCTTATTATATCATATGCCCAAGAGATGAAAGCATGAAAGTCTGAAAAGCTTCAAACTTCACTACTGCAAGTGATTTTGTAAATATGTCAGCACGCTGCTCTTGGGTTGAACAAAATTGGAGCTGAATATTGTGCTGCTAAACATGCTCATTGATATAATGGCATTGAACCTCAATATGCTTGGTACGCTCATGAAAGACTGGATTGCTAACAAGCTTCAACACACTCTGATTGTCATAGAACAAAATGGTAGGACCTATATCAGGAACACCTATACCTTTCAAAATGTGATGTAACAGTGGTCTACTTTTTGCTCCCCCATGAAATCAAACTAGATCCCAAAAAGAAAATGAAGCCTGAAGTAGACTTCCTATCATCCATTGAACCTGCATAGTCCGCATCTGTGTATCCATACAATGCAAAAATCTATATTTTTCTTGTATTCAAGGCCATATGCCACTGTACCATGGATGTATCTCAAAACCCTCTTTGTTGCCTTCCAATGAACAACCTTAGGTTCCTCATGAACCTAGAAAGATAACTGACAACATAGTTGATATCCAGCCTGGTATATGTCAGGTAGATGAGACTGTTAGCTGCCGTTGTACCAAAAGATCAACCTGTTAATGCCCGATACAACCACTTGACTTAACAAGCACGGGAGGTGGTTAAGCCCTTGTCACAAACCACCGCAACGCAGCACTGAACAAGGAGACCAAGGGTCACACCTTGCAATAATCCCCCCCAGTGCAAGCGTGGGGTTTGAACTCATGACCTTGGCTCTGATACCAATTTTTAGCTGTTATTGCACCAAAAGATCGACCTGTTAATGCCCAATACAACCACTTGACTTAACAAGCACGGGAGGCGGTTAAGCCCTTGTCACAAACCACCGCAGCATAGCACTGAATAAGGAGACCAAGGGTCACACCTTACAACAGAGACTCCCAATCAACTATTGATAAAGAGTAGCATTCATTTGATCAAATGGATCGTGGCGGGAAAGTTGCAAACTTGTCTCTATGGGAGTCGACATCAGTTTTCAATCTTCCATATGGAACCTCTCAAGCATTGTCTTGGCATACTTCATCTGTGAAACATAGATCTGATTATATTATTGCCATATTTCAAGTCCAAGATAATAATGCAGGAGCCCGAGATCTGTCATGTCAAACGATCATTTGAGATCATTCTTTGTTGCATCAATCATCTGTGGAGAACTCCTCGTGATGACCAGATCATCGACATAAACAATCAAAACAACAATATTGCCCCTTATTCCTTGAGGTAGAGATTGGGATCATATGGACTCTTGGTGAATCCATGATTAAGGAGATGGTCATCAATCTTTATGTACCAGGCCCAAGCATCTTGTTTAAGACCATAGAGGGATTTGATGAGTCTGCATACTTTGTGTTGCTGCGTAGGTGTAGTTTATCCCTCTAGTTGAGTCATGTAGACTTCTTCCATGAGATCCCCATTAAGGAAGGCACTCTTGACATCCATCTGGTGAACTTTCCACCCAAATTACACTGCCATAGCCAATACCATATGGGTAGTCTTGATCTTTGTTGTAGGGGCAAAAGTCTCTTCATAACCAATGCCTTCCTCTTGTGCATAGACCTTAGCCATAAGTCAAGCCTTATACTTGTCAATGCTACTGTCTGCCTTATATTTGATCCAAAAAACCCATTTGCAACCAATAGCCTTCTTCCCTAGTCGAAGATCAATAAGTTCCCATGCATTATTCCTTTGAAGTGCCTAATATTCAGCATCCATAGCATCTTTCCAAGGGGGTGACTCAAGAGCTTGTTGTACTATTTCAGGTTCTAAACTTTCTGTAATTGTACACATAAGAGCCATGTTTACTTATTCACAAGACTTGCTACGAGTCTTAGGCCCTTTTAAAGATGTATCAACAACTGCATCATACTTAACATCCTTTATGGTGGCTTTGTACCACTTAGGTATCTTCTTGTGTACATGAGATGAAGATTGAGGTGATGATTGAGGGGGAAACTCATCCATTAGGAACAAAACCTCATCAGGAGTCTCTTCATCGATTTCCTCATCTTCAGGATCAAGAATTCTAGGTGTTTGAGAACAAACAGGTGATGGAGAGGATGAGGTGTTGCAACCAAAATCCTCATCAAAGACAACATCCCTGCTTATGTACACCTTCTTTGTGATTGCATCCATGAGCCTATATCCCTTAGACTATGAACTGTACCCAAGAAAAATACACTTCATAGACTTATCATCTAATTTTGCTCTCTGAACCTTGGGGACATGCAGAAAGGCAGTGCATCCAAACACTCTGAAATGAGAAATAGAGGGATTCTTCCAAGTCCAAGCCTCTTCAGGTGTGTTATTATCTATCACTTTGGTGGGTCTCTATTCAACAAATACACTTCTGTATGAACTGCTTCAACCCAAAATGCATAATCAAGACCTGCATCCTTCAACACACATCACACCATTTCCACTATAGTACGATTTTGCCTATTTTCCACACCATTTTGTTGAGGCATATATGCAGTGGTCAACTGTTGATGAATTCCATGCTTTTTCAAGTAGGCTACAAATTCCTTACTTGTGAATTTGATGAAGGGGGTAAATCATAAAACACACAATAACAAAAATTGCACATAGAAAATAGAATGATATTTTATTAATATGGAAAAAAATATTACATTGCAGAAGCTCAAATACAATCATAGGATGAATCCCCTACAGGCTGCAACACATTACAACTCCCTCTCTCAAAACTCTGAAATCTTCAGCCTTCTATAATTCCCAAATCAACTAGGGTTTCTAATTTCCTGCCTTTCTTTACTCTACACCTTCCCCCTTAACTCTACTACCCTAAGGGTTCCCAAAAATGGTTATATATAGCCCTTTTTGGCGACCACTAGCTTAATTTTAAAATTTGCATCTCCCTCCAAAAATAGGTCAACTTCGCAAGGCCATAACTTTTGATCCGATTGTTGGATTTTCAATTATAATACCTTTTCGGAAAGCTCTCGAAAAGACGATGGAGCGCCAAGCAATACTGATAGGTAGACTGCTTGGGTTTCCTACCAAATTTTGGGCCCATCCGGAGCCTCTAAGTGCCTCAAATTTGACTTTGAATATTTCAATAAGATTTTTGGAATTTAAAATTTTAATATCTCACAAATGACAAATGATATTGAAGTGATTTCTTCACCATTAGCTTCAATTCACCATTCTAGAGGTCTATGTAAGATTTTGTATCCAACCGTGCACAAATGCAAACTTACTAAAAAAATAGTAACCCTACCAAATTTAGCCCTTATTGAAAAGAAACAACATTTTTTTGGTTGATGCAAGATTGCTCTTACACCCTAGATGCTCCTGCATCAGACACCTGAGGTAATTTGAAAAGTGACCCTGTCACTTCTCATGTGTTAGAGGGAAACCAAAATGATTAACTTCAGTCTCAGATAACCATGATGAATCTTCAACAGGCCTTCCTTTCCATTTCACCAAGTATTCTATATACTACCTGTTTCTTGTACTCTTACCCACACGGCTATCCAGAATGCCCTCTATCTCTTCCTTCTCTGAAGTAGATGCTGGAATGTCCCACTGTGTTCCTTTATCAAGTCCATCATCATGATACTCTGTTAGATCTGAAATGTTGAACACTAGTGAAATATTGATGTCATTAGGCAACTCTACCTCAAATGCATTTCCTGAATCGTGCTTCTCCAGGATTCTACATGGTCCAAATTTCCTCATCTTCAACTTATTTAATGTACCAACTAGAAATCTTTCTTTTCTCAAGTGAACCATGACTTCATCACCCTCCTAAAACTCCTTATGCCTCCTCTTCTAATCTGCCTTAGCCTTGTACTGAGAATTCATCTTATGGATATGCTTTCTTACCTCTTCGTGCAAATTCTTCATGTGCTCAGTAAAATTTTTAGTTTCAGCACTACTCTTCTCCCTCTTATCCATCCTCCTCAATTCGAAAGCAGTTCTTGGGCTACTCGCATACACAACTTGGAATGGAGATTTACCTGTGCTCCTATTGACAGAATTGTTGTAAGCAAATTCTGTCTGTGGTAAAATCAAATCCCATCCCTTGGGCTTATCTCCTACTAAGCATTGTAGCAGGTTACCCAAACTCCTATTCACCACTTTTGTCTGTCCATCAGTATGTGGATGGTGTGCATAACTAAACTTCAAATCTGTCTTCAACTTCTTCCACAATGTCCTCCAGAAATAACCAACAAACTTGGTATCTCGATCTGAAACTATGCTCTTAGGTAGACCATGTAGTCTCACCACCTCCCTAAAAAATAACTCTGTAATGTGAATAGCATCATTAGTCTTATTGCAAGGAATAAAATGGGCCATCTTTGAGAATCTATCCACCACCACAAAAATGGAATCATGCCCTCTCCGTGTCCTTGATAAACCAAGAACAAAATCCATACTAATATCATCCCATGGCTTCTCTGGTATAGGTAATCGCTGATATAGCCCTGTATTCTAACTTGTTCCTTTTGCCATCTGACAGACTCTGCAACTCTACATAAATTTCCTCACATCTTGCTACAATTGTGGCCAGTAATAATGTTCACCAACAATAGCAATGGTCTTATCTCGACCAAAGTGTCCAGCTAATCCTCCAATATGCTTCTCCTTAATCAGGTTCTCTCTCATGGAACTCCTCAGAATGACAACTGGCTTCCTCTAAACAACATGCCATCTTGGATTATGTAATCCAACCATTTTGTCCTATCCCAAGTAACAGGTTCCAAACAAGCTTTCCAAGCCTCTGCAAAATCTAGATCTTTAGGATACAAAATTTTGAGTTCATCAAACCCAACAACCTCTATCTTCACTACTGTCAACAAATTTCACCTTCTGCTTAAGGCATCTGCAACCCTGTTGGACTTCCCACTCCTATGCTTCAAAATAAAAGTATAACTCTGCAAAAACTCAACCCATTTTAAGTGCCTTCGATTTAACTTTCCTTGACTATTAAGATACTGCAAAGCCTGATGATCAGTATATAAAACAAACTCTTTTGGCAACAAATAATGTCTCCATTTCTTCAAAGCCTAGACTATTGCATAAAACTCTTGATCATAAACATAATACTTTTTCTTGGCATCATTAAGCTTCTCACTAAAATAGGCAATGGGCTTACCTTCTTGACTTAGAATAGCTCCTATACCCCTACCACTAGCATCACAATCTACCTGAAATACCTTATTGAAATCTAGAAGTGCCAACACAGGTTGTTCTACGACTTTCTGCTTCAATGTATCAAGGCTCTTGTCTGCTCCTTTGTCCATCTAAACTCTTTTCTATCCCCTCTCATTGTCTCAATTAGGGGTGCACAAATGCTACTAAAATTTCTGATAAACTCTCTATAAAAACTTGCCAAACCATGAAAAGATCTTACCTCGAAAGCACTCCTTGGTGTAGGCCATTCAATGATAGCCCTCACCTTCTCTGGGTCCATCTTAAGACCTTTCTCTGAGACAACAAATCCCAGGTATACCAACTCCTTCTTTGTAAAACTACATTTCTTTAGATTGATCAACAATTTCTCCTCCCTCAGCTTCTCTAAAACTCTTCTGATATGCATCAAATGCTCATCCCAAGTCTTACTGAAAATCAAAATGTCATCTAAATAAACAATAACAAAAATTTCCAAAAATTCCTTCAGTACCTCGTTCATGAGCCGCATGAATGTGCTTGGTGCATTGGTTAGCCCAAATGGCATGACTAACCACTCATACAAACCCTCCTTTGTCTTGAAGGTTGTCTTCCATTCATCTCCTTCTCTGATTCGAATCTAGTGATACCCACTCTTCAGATCAATCTTCGTGAAGTACTTGGCTCCACTCAAACAATCCATTATGTCATCCATTCTCGGCAATGAAAATTTGTACTTGATTCTGATCTTGTTGATGGCTCAGGAATCTGTACACATCCTCCACTCTCCATCTTTCTTTGGTGCTAGTACTGCAGGTACCGCACATGGACTTAGGCTCTCCCTTATCAGTCCCTTCCTTAACAGCTCGTGAACTTGTCTGTTCAACTCTTCATTCTCTGCTGGAGTCATTCTGTGGGCTGCCTTATTTGGCAAACTAGCTCCTGGTATCAAATCCATTTGATGACTTATCTTCCTCACTGGTGGTAAACCTTCTGGTACATTATTAGAGACAATATCTTGAAATTCTTCCAACATTTTTGAGACTTCTGCTGGTACATCTTCACATTTCTCTTGACTAATCTTAGGAATCAATGCAAAGCAATGATGCTCATGCTTCATACCCTCCAAAAACTTTCTACCATCTACCAAGCAAATTTTGGCAGTACTACATACTTTTTCTTCCACCTCCTTCAAGGGCTTCAACTTATGGCAGACTCCATCCTTTGTTAGGGAGTATGTGTTTGTACAGCCATCATGGACAGCGCTCCTATCATACTACCATGACCTCCCTAATAACATATGACATGCATCCATCGGTATGATGTCACACAACACTTCATCATGGTAGTCACCAATCTTGAACTTCACTAAACACTGTTCATTGACCAAAGCTCTATGGTCCTTCTGTAACCATGCAATCTGATATGGATGCGGATGCTTTCTTCTTGTCAACTTCAACTTGTCAACCATCTCCTCTGAAACAAGATTATCAGTGCTTCCACTGTCAATAATAATATCACAACACTTACCTTCACATTTGCACCTTGTGCGGAATAAACTCTTCCTTTGATTGGGTTCTTTCTCCTCATTCAACAAAGTTCTTCTGACAACTAGGGTTTCTCCCCTTTCTACATCTTCGGAGGGCTCAGACTGTGCATCTTCATCCACATGTGCAACTCGTGCATTACCTTTAGGTCTTCTATTCATCCTTCCTTGATGTTGCGGACACTCGTATGCTTGATGCACTTCTTCTCCACATTGGAAACATGTTCCTCTGAAACCTCCTCTTCTAGGTCCTTGCCCAGGCCTACCTCTTCCTCTTCCTCTTTGCTCACCATTATTCTAGTCACGAGGGCGGTAGGTATTATCTCCTCTCTGATTTTGACTGGTTCCAGCTTATTCACCTTTCTTTGGATCTTCATTTCGGCCTCCATAGGGTCTTCTACCAGTCCTTCTGCCTTGACCTCTTCCCCTTTGCTTGCTTTCAAATCTCTTATTCAGCTTCTCTTCCACCTTTAGGGAAAATTGGTACGCATCTTCTATGGTGGTCATTCTGACCAGGTTCAACTCTTCTTGAATACTTGGCCTCAACCCATTAATGTAACGGGCCACCTTATCCTTGTTGGCCTCTCCATGGCCTATCCTGATAATGATCTTATAAAAATCTTCTGTATACTCCTTAACAGACATGTTACCTTGCTTCAATCCTTGTAGCTTCTTCATCAACTCCATCTCATAGTCCACAGGAATGAACCGCTTCTTCAATTTCTCCACCATCTGGTAATCTTTGCTTTTCCTCTTCTATTTCTCTCTAGTTGAACCTCCTTCCACCAAATACTGGCATGGTCCTTCAACTTTATCTTTGCAAACTTGACCTGTTTAGAGTCTTCCACATCTTCATACTCAAAATACTCCTCCATATCATTGATCCAATCAATAAGTTGTTCCGGATTTGAATCTCCAGAATAGGTAGAAACTTCAATCCTGGGCCTCTTTCCAATCTTTGAAATGGCCCTCAGCAACCTAACTTCTGTAGGATCTCCTGCAGCTTCTTGTTCTTCCTCAGATAGCTCTTCTTCAGCTTCATCTTTGCTTTCCTCTCTCCTTCTCGGCTCGAACCCTCTTCGCAGCTCTTCTTGCAAAGCATCGATTTGCCTTTGCAGAGCTCTAAAACCCTCTTCCGTCAAAGCATTCCTCCCACCACGGTTTCTTCATGGAGGCATCTTGATCTATGCAGCAAACCCACAACCTCAAGTCCTAGTGCAAACTGCCTCACGGTCAGTGATCTGTCTACACACTTAGGAACCCTTGCTTTGATACCACTTGATGAAGGGGGTAAATCATAAAACACACAATAACAGAAATTGCACATAGAAAATAGAATGATATTTTATTAATATGGGAAAAAACATTACATTACAGAAGCTCAAATACAATCAGAGGATGAATCCCCTACAAGCTGCAACACATTACATCTCCCTCTCTCAAAACTCTAGAATCTTTAGCCTTCTGTAATTCCCAAATCAACTAGGGTTTCTAATTTCCCATCTTTCTTGACTCTACACCTTCCCCCTTAACTCTACTACCCTAAGGGTTCCCAAAAATGGTTATATATAGCCCTTTTTGGTGACCACCAGCTTAATTTCAAAATTTGCATCTCCCTCCAAAAATAGGTCAACTTCGCGGGGCCATAGCTTTCGATCCGACCATTGGATTTTCAATTATAATACCTTTTCAGAAAGCTCTCGAAAAGACAATGGAGCGCCAAGCAATACCGATAGGTAGACTACTTGGGTTTCCCACCAAATTTTGGGCCCATTCGGAGCCTCTAATTGCCTCAAATTTGACTTTGAATATTTCAATAGGATTTTTGGAATATGAAATTTTAATATCTCACAAATGACAAATGATATTGAAGTGATTTCTTCACCATTAGCTTCAATTCACCATTCTAGAGGTTTGTGTAAGATTTTGTATCCAACCGTGCACAAATGCAAACTTACTAAAAAAATAGTAACCCTGCCAAATTTAGCCCTTATTGAAAAGAAACAACATTTTTTTTTTGGGTTGATAAAAGATTGCTCTTACACCCTAGATGCTCCTGCATCAGAATTCCCCCCCTCGATCTGAGCGAAGGGCTCTAAACTCCTTGAGCTTCTCAAAGGATTCACTTTTGTGAGCCAAACAATAGACCCATATTCTTCTGGTGTAATCATCCACAAAGAGAAGGAAATACTGGGCATTCTGGTGGATGGATGGCATAGGTCCACATAGATCAATATGCATCAATTCTAAGGGACTTGTGGCTCTATTTTTTGTAGTAGGAAGAGTGTTGGAATTAGGCCGGACAACTGAGAGGGGTGGGGGTGAATTAGTTGTCTACAACTTTAATCTTTTCTGCTTTTAATCTTCTTTGATAACTTACAAATAGATTAATGATGTAAACATTAAAGCATGAATTAACAACACATGAGAAGAAACAAGATGAACACATATAACACCAAATTTTTTTTACATGGAAACCCAGTTAAGGGAAAACTAGGGTGGGGTTAGCCCACAAGATTCGTACCCTGTTAAAAGTACTTAAAAGAAATGGGAAGGCACTTGCCTTCAGGTGCACTGCCCAGAGCTCAATACTCAAAGAGGCTCACTGCCTACAAGAGGCTCATTTCCTACAGGAGGCTCACTAAAAGATTTTATGTTTAATACAGGAAGAATGAATTGAGAAATAGCATCTTTTCCATGTCTGGTTTATTCCCATTGAAAGCTCACAAAACTTCTACTCTGCCCCCAAACACTTCTTCACTATCTCTTCATACCTTACTACTCTTGTTCCTTTGCTCCTCCTCTTCTCTGCTCTACCTCTATACCTTTTTTAGGATTTTATCATTTTCGCACATAGACAACTTTCCATAACTCATCCACAAGTATTTATACGCTTCATCAACCTTGGAATGAACATCAAGGTTGGCTTGACTCAATACGGATCACTGTACTGTCGGCCAAACATAGCTAGAACTTGAATCTTCTTGATCAATATGCTATGCTCCAGAGAATTTCTCTTAGATCATCTGCAACACGCTTGAATCATCTGGTCGGCCAGGACTAGGAAGAATAGTAACACCAAGGAAGAAATCTTCAACAACAAGCTCAATCTTCAATGTGGACCTCCAACACAGTAGGCACATATTCTAGAGACCTCCACAAGCACATTGAATTCAAAAATAGCATCCATACTACTCCAAATCATCAGAATCACTTGCATCTTCATCTGGTACCTTAAGAACACTATATGTCATGACTGTCACACTAGAAAGATTGCTTGTGAACCTCCAAACCACAAACCACTTGAGTTGAGGATACACACTGACTTCCCAAACATGCCTCTAAATACACATATCATAAGTTTTCATTGCGGAGCAATCTGAACCAATTTCCTGTCACTTTGTCACTTCTAAACACTGTAAAATCCGGTTCTACTCAGATGGCCATAGCTTCTTCAAATCTTCATGTAGACCTCTCAAATCTTAATTAGAGCTACTTCAGGGAATCCTCTACACAACCATATGGTCCGCATACTTTGATCTTCATTCCTCTGGAAATGTGGAGCAATCTACTTCACTGATCTGCACTATTTGCCCTATTTCTGATAAAGAGATATGTTGACATCAAAGACAACACATCATAGGCACATATTTGCAACAATCTCCCCCTTTGTCATTGATGGCAATATATGATGTGAAAAACTAATTCAATCATCAAGAAAAGGATTTATCCCCCTTTCTCTTATCACTTTTACAACCACTTTCTTCACTGCTCCCCCTTTCATCCGCAACTAGTTTTTCACATGACTTCTCTTCCCCTTTGACATCAATGGCAAAGGGCACATATTTGCAATCTTTTCTCCCCCTTTTTGTTTCAGATTGATCTCCAAAATTTACATACTAACTACTCCCCTGAGTAGTGTCTCCTTAACATCAATCTGGATCACAAGATATGACTGTGAATTTCTCCAGACTAATGCACACTTGTGCACCTTAGTTCTAAACAGGAGGGGTAATAACCCCTAGCTTCCCTCTGAGATACTCAAAAGTATCTTTAGGTAGAGGCTTTGTGAATATATCCACAATCTAATCCTTTGAAGAAACAAACTCTATTTTGACTTCATTCTCACTTACCTTTTCTCTCAAGAAGTGAAACTTGATGGATATGTGCTTTGTCTTTGAATGCAACACTGGATTCTTTGAGATGTTTATTGCACTTGAATTATCATAGAAGATTTAAACTAGCTCTTCAAACATAATTCAGATATCCTTCAACATTTGCTTCATACACAAGACTTGAGTACAATTGCTTGCTACTGCTAATACTCTACCTCTATAGTAAACAAAGATATTGCCTCCTGCTTTTTGCTCAACCAAGAAACCAATCTCCTTCCCAAGAAGAATGCACCACCACTAGTACTTTTCTTGTCATCCACATCCCCTTCCCAATCAACATCTATATATGCATGAAGAGTGAAGTCATTATCCTTTGGATACCATGAGCCATAATCAGATGTTCCTTTTAGATATCTAAAAATTCTTTTGATTGCTACAACATGGGATTCCCTAGGATCAACTTGAAATCTAGCAACAAGTCCAACTACATTCATAATGTTAGGTCTGGTCTGAGTCAAATAAAGCAGTCCTCCAATCATTGATCTATACCTTTTCTGATCTGCCTTAGGTGAATCATCATCTTTACTTAACTTGTATCTGATTACTATAGGAGTACTTACCGGTTTTGAGTCCTCCATTCCAAACTTTTTCAACAATTCTCTCACATACTTAGACTGAGATATGAAGATACCTTTATCTGATTGAGTGATTTGCAAAACTAAGAAGAAATTCATTTCACCAAACATGGACATCTCAAATTCACTTTGCATCTGATCAACAAATTTCTTACACATGCTTCCATTTCCACCAAAAATGATATCATCAACAAATACCTCAACAATTAAGATATGCTCATGATCAATCTTGAATGAAAGATTACTGTCAGCTATGCCTTTGCTAAATCCTATTGTTAGTAGATACTTATCTAATCTTGCATATCAGGCTCTTGGGGCTTGTTTAAGTCCATACAAAGATTTCCTCAATCTATAGACCATATCTTTTTGATCAAACAATTGGAATCCTTCTGGTTGCTCAATGTAGACTTCTTCCTCTAACTCTCCATTCAGGAATGCTAACTTGACATCCATCTGGTAAACTTTGAAATCTTTGAATGCAAGAAATAATATGACTGCTTCAATTATTGCCACTGGAGCAAATTTTTCTTCAAAATCAATTCCCTCTACTTGAGAATATCCTTTGCATACCAATCTTGCTTTGTTTCTCACAACTTCACCATCTTCATTCAGTTTATTCTGGAAGACCCATTTGGTTCCAATTACATTTTTATTTTTAGGTCTAGGAACAAGATCCCAAGTATGATTCTTTTCAATCTGTATTAATTCTTCTTCCATTTCTTTTACCCAGTTCTCATCATTACAAGATTCATTCACTATTTTTGGTTCAATCTTTGAAATCAAAATTTACTCTACTTGATTTTCAACAATTCTTCTTCTAGTTGGAACACCTTTATTCTTGTCTCCTATGATTTGATCTTCAGAATGATTTAACCTTACATACCTGGGGGTTTTGGGAGTTTCTTGAACTTCTGATTCTTGAGCTTGTTCCTCAACATCTGCACTAACTTTTTGAGTCACTAGATTTTTTGGATCAATCTGGATCTGAGTCTAGGTTTGAATTTGCTTTCCTTGACTTTGAATTTCATTTTGATCATCTGAATCATATCCACAAGGCCTAGAAGGTCTTTCTTTGCTCTCATCAACCTTGACATTAGCACTTTCAGTAATCTTTTTCAATCTCTTGTTGAAGCACCGATATGCCTTGCTTTGAGTAGAGTAACCCAGAAATACTCCTTCGTCACTTCTTGCATCAAACTTTCCTAGATGCTCATCTCTTTTGATATAGAATTTACGACAAAAACTAAAATATTTCATAGGAGGATGACCAAACCATAGTTCATAAGGTGTCTTACCAGGATTGCCTTTGATCTACACCTGGTTAAGAGTGTAGACAATAGTACTCACATCTTCTCTCCAATGGACTTGTAGAACATTTTCTTCCATCATCATGGTCCTAGCAACTTCTTGAATGGTCTGATTCTATCTTTCCACAACTCCATTCTGCTGAGGAGTCCTAGGAGTAGATAACTATCTTTTTATTCCATACTTTTCACAGAATGTATCAAACTCATCAAAGGTAAACTCTCCACCTCTGTCGAATCTTAGATACTTTATCTTCACACCAATCTCATTCTCCACCATAACCTTGAACACCTTGAATTTGTCAAGAGCTTCTTATTTTTATTTCAAGAAAGTTACCCACATCATCTAGGAGTAATCATCAATCAGCAACATAAAATATTTGTCTACTTACACACTTCTAATTCTAGCAAGACCACATAAATCAATATGCACAAGTTCCAACAGTCCACTTGAAAGTTGTTCTTTACTCTTGAATGAAGTTTTGTTCTATTTACCCAGTTGACATTCTCTACACATGCTATCAACAGGTTTCACAAGTTTTGGAAGATCTCTTACAACCTAAGTAGAACTTATCTTGATAATATTATCAAAATTCACATGATACATTCTCCTATGCCATAATCAACTTTGATCAATCTGAGCAATCAAACAACTTTGGCCAATACCACTTAAATGAAAGATGTTACCTTTAGTTTGTGTACCTGATGCAATCATAGTTCTAGAGCTTGCTAAGATTTTGCATTTTCCATCCTTGAATCAGAGATCATACCCTTTGTCAACCAACTGTCCAACACTGAGAAGATTATGCTTCAATCCTTCTACATACAGAACATCATTAGTGTTATTCTTACCATCAAAAGAGATGGATCCTCTACCATGAATTTTGCCAGTTGAATTGTCTCCAAACTTTACAATTCCACCTTTGCATCTTTCCAAACTTATGAACTTACTTTTATCACTAGTTATATGATGAGAACATCCACTGTCAATCACCCATTCATCCTTTTCTTCAATCTGAGTAGCCAAGGCACATTCCACATTCACACAGCTAGTAGATTTAGTAGACACTGGATCTTCTTCTTTGATGGCAATGAACATCCATTCATTTCCTGAGTTACTTCCCTTATCAGATTCATCATCAGTGACACCTTCTTTAGCTTCTTGGACATAGTAACATTTCTTCTAAGCCCTTGATCTATTAGGGTTTGGCTTTGAAACCCTCTCTGGACATCTTGAGGCAAAATGACCAATCTTATTACAAGAAAAACATTTGAAAGGCAACTTTCCTTCATACTTATCGAATCCTCTTGACAATCTTTTGGCAATAAGGGCTTCAAGTTATATAGCCTCAATTTCATCATCTTCAAGATCCTTCCTTGCCTTCTCAAATCTGTTTGATCTTCCTAAAGAGCTTTCACCCAGATCATATCTTTGTTTTTGATAAATATTGGCCTTAAATGCAAATTCAAACTTAGGAAGAGAATCACCAAACTCACGCATTTCAAATGTTGAAAGCTTACTAACCAATTGATCCCTTGTAACAGTTGTCACAGTCTCGATCTCTTCAATGGCAACAACTTTATGCTTGTATGTCACAGGTAAGGATCTGAGCACTTTGGCAACAATCTCTGATTCTTCCAATATTCCACCAGCACTCCTAATACTGGTCACAAGTTCATTCACTTTCTACATGTAGGAAGTAATGTTTTCATCTTCACTCATCATCAACCTTTCATATTTACCCGTTAGGCTCTATAGCTTGGCACATTTGACATATTTATCACCTTCATACAGAGTTTCCAACTTTTGCCAGATTTCATGAGCAATTTTTCAATTCTGGGACATTTGTCATTTCTGTATTAGTCAAGGCACTCAACAATGCTTCTTTAGCTCGAATATTGTATTCAGCTTCATTGAGTTCATCTAGAGTTGAAGGGCCATTCTTTGGAATCTTATACTCATCCTTAGTTATCAACCAAAAGCATCACCCATACACTGCAAATGACACTGCATGAGTACCTTCCAAAGGGAGTAATTTGTTCCATCAAATCTTAGACTTTCCTTCTTGTAAGTTGACATCTTGGATCTCCTCAAGCAGTCAAGCTTCTTTTAGAGGAACCAACTTTGATACCAATTGTTGGAATTAGGTCAGACAACTAAGAGGGGGGTGAATTAGTTGTCTACAACTTTAACCTTTTCTGCTTTTAATCTTCTTTGACAACTTACAAATAGATTAATGATGTAAAAATTAAAGCATGAATTAACAACACATGCACAGAAACAAGATGAACACACATAACACTAGAATTTTTTTTCACGTGGAAACCTGGTTAAGGGAAAACCATGATGGGGGTTAGCCCACAAGATTTGTACCCTATTAAAAGTACTTAAAAGAAATGGGAAGGGACTTGCCTTCGGGCGCACTGCCTAGAGCTCACTGCTCAAAGAGGCTCACTACCTACAAGATTTTATGTTTAATACAAGAAGAATGAACTAAGAAATAGCATCTTCTTCATGCCTAGTTCAGTCCCATTGAAATCTCACAAAACTTCTGCTTTGCCCCCAAGCACTTCTTCACTATCTCTTTATACCTTACTGCTCTTGTTCCTCTGCTCCTCCTCTTCTCTGCTCTGCCTCTATACCTTTCTTAGGATTTTATCATTTTCGCACATAGGCGACTTTCCACAACTCATCCACAAGTATTTATACACTTCATCAACCTTGGAATGAACATCAAGGTCAGCTTGACTTAATGCAGATCATTGTACTATCAGCCAAACATAGATGGAACTTGAATCTTCTTGATCAACATGCTATGCTCCAGAGAATTACTCTTAGATCATCTGCAACATGCTTGAATCATCTAGTTAGCTAGGACTAGGAAGAACAGTAACAACAAGGAAGAAATCTTCAACAACGAGCTCAATCTTTAATGTGGACCTCCAACATAGTAGACACATAATCTAGAAACATCCACAAACACATTGAAATCAACAATAACATCCGCATTACTCCAAATCATCAGAATCACTTGCATCTTCATCTAGTACCTTAAGAACACTGTTTGCCATGACTATCACACTAGAAATATTGCTTGCAGACCTCCAAACCACAAATCACTTCAGTTGAGGATACACACTAACTTCCCAAACATGCCTCTAAATCCATAGATCATAAGTTTTCATTGCGAAGCAATCCAGACCAATTTCCTATCACTCTGTCACTTCTAAAAACTACAAAACCTGATTCTACTCAAATGGTCATAGCTTCTTCAAATCTTCACGTGGACCTCTCAAATCTTAACTGGAGCTACTTCAGGAAATCCTCTATGCATCCACATGGTCCGCGTACTTTGATCTTCATTCCTCTAGAAATGCAGAGCAATCTAGTTCACTGATCTGTACTGTTTCCCTTGTTTTTGACAAAGAGATATGTTAACATCAATGACACCACATCATAGGCACATATTTGCAACAAAAAGGAGCCCTATGTTGTTTGGTGTAGGAGCACCCCTTCAACAAGCCAAATATACATCTGAGGGAGAAGACTAGGGTTTTAATATGTTGTTATGTTTTATGCATTTCTATGTTTGTTCATGTTGTCATGTAGTATTTGTGTTGTGATTTCATGTTTGTAATAAAGACCCCACCATGTGAACCAGTGTCACAAATTGGCATCCTGATAAGCCAATTTGGACATCTTGGACAATTGGGGTATGTGGATGATCAAATCAAGTGTGTCGTGTTGTTAGGTGTTTTGTTGTCTTGTGGTAAACATGTGTCGTGTGATTAGTTAGTGTTTTAGCTTATAATCTTGGTTAAACAAAATCTGAAATATGGAAGTGGTAACGACTCCAACCTCTGGTATTCCGGTTGGAACTGGATGGGAAGAGACTATAAACACATTTTTGCAAAAGGAGATCAGGGACAAAGTTTGATTGAAGAAATAGAAATTCTGTCAGTTTGTGTTTACAAATTTTGTGTTCTGTGTAAATTCTCTGTGTATCGAATTGTTCTATGTATATTCTCTGTATCAAATTGATCTGTACATAATCTAGTTTTATGTTGTCGAGATGCAAGATTGAGACCATTCCACTGGTGGATTTTTTTTGAAATCAGTGGAATGGACTTTGTACATAGTTTTCTATTTTGTTTTCTTTTTGTTTGTGGTCATGGCAGAATGGAACTAAGGATCCAACCTGTGGAAGAGCTATCACAGTAGGGAGCCTAGCATCTCTATGTGCTAGGGTTCAACAAAATAGAGACTGTGAGATTGGTTGCAGAGGAGTCCATCAGTGAGATTTCTACTAGCGGAATAGCAGAGAACAATCAGGCTGACAAGCATCATTTGGCCGATAGAAGGAATTTGGATATTTGGTATCGATGTAACCATTGAATGAGTCTTGCTGAACAAGGCTCTTGTTGATCTTTGGATTGATTTTAAGCATCAGGCTGAAACATATTGGGGGATCCGATAGTGCAAAGTGTTGCCGATAGTATATGTTTGCCGGTGGTTGAACCGATTCAAAGGTTCAACAGGTTCAATTGGTTCAAGTGGTTCAAAGGTTCAACCACAACAATAGTTTTGTATTTTTGATCTATTTTCACTGCTTTGTTGCGTGCTCTGCATCAAGTGGTATCAGAGCTAAAGGTGTGTTCTCTGGGTAGAAGAAGAAGACAATATGTCAGATGAAGAGGGGTCACAAGAGTACCCAACAAAGATGACCAATGCTGAGTTGGTTGTCTTAGTGAAGAAGCAAATGGCAGAGAGCAGAGCAGCTCGAGCTCAGAATCAGGCCTTGAAAGAAGAGTTAGAGAAGTTGAGGGACATAGTAGAGAAGGGAGAAGAAGATTCTAGTGAGTGAGAAGACAGGGATGAAAAGGAGATCCCTAGGAAAGAAGAGATAGAGGTTCCTGCAGACCAGAGACCCTTACTCAATGTCCTCAAATCCATGGAGAGAAGGACCATGGATATGAAACTAGACCTACCAATGTTTGCAGGCAAAATGGATCCTAATTCAGTGATGGAGTGGATAGACTCCTTGAATAACTTCTTTGAGACTGAGGAGATACTAGACCACCAAAGGGTGAAGATGGTCCAATCCAAAATGAAAGGGGCTGCACTAACTTGGTGGAATTTCATCCAAGATAACAGGGTGAAAGAGGGAAAGAGCAGAGCTGCTACTTGGAATAAGATGGTGGCTTTAGTGAAGGAAGCCTATGTTCCATTAGATTACAACATCTAATTACATAAGAGGAAACAAAACTTGAAGCAGAAGGAGTTAGATGTTAGTTCATACACTGAAGAGTTCATGAAATTATGTGTCAAGACAAAGTTAAAGGAGAGTGAGGAAGAGAAGGTGGCAAGGTACCTCAATGGATTGAGGTTTGCCATCCAAGAAGACTTAAATTTGCATAACCCAGAGACAGTCCAAAAGTGCTACCAATTGGCACTCAAGGTGGAAGAGAAATTAAAGAGAAGGCAAGAGCAAAATAGTAGAGGAAAAGGGAGACAACAAAGAGGGGGAAGAAGTCCTTTCAGAGGCAAAGGAAATGGATCTGGACACCAAGGTGAATCCAATCAAGAGAGCAGCAAAGGAGACAACGGTCAAACTCAAGGGGGAAGTTGCAATCAAAGAGGAAACTTTAGGGGCAGAAGACCACCATTTAGAGGGAGATCTCAAGGTAGAGGACCTCTCAGATGTTACAATTGCAATCAAGAAGACCACATAGCTAGCAGATGTCCAGAAAAGGCAACAAGTTCAATGGGAGAAAGGACAAATCTGATCCAGGAAACTGATTGTCAAAGTGTGACAAGCTCAAACACTTTTCAAAGTGTGAATGCTCCTAACAGTTATGGATATCCTGAGAAAGGAGAATCTTTGATGATTAGGAGTGCAATGACTGCCATGAAGGTGCCTAACAAAGAACCCCCACAAAGAAAGTCTCTCTTGAAAACTACTTGCAAGGCAGGAGGAAAGGTATGTAAAGTTCTGATCGACTCCGGATCCACTAAAAATTTTGTGTCTATTGAAATGGTAGAAAAGCTTAAGCTTAGAAAACTGCCACATCCTTGCCCATACAAGGTCTCATGGCTCACCCAAGGTCAGCAAAGAGTTGTGGAAGAGCAGGCTTGGGTGGAATTTCAAATTGGACCATACAAGGACAGATTATTGTTTCACATTGCATAGATGGATGATTTCCATCTCCTATTTGGAAGACCATAGCAATATGACTTAAAAGCACACCATGATGGAGTTCAAAACACATATTCAATCACCAAGGATGGTAAGGTAATAGAGTTGCTACCATTGATGGAGAATGAGGTAGAATCAAAAGGGAAAGAAGTCAAGGTGATGATGGTAGAAGGAAAACAATTCATGAAAGAGATAGTAGAGGAAGGTGTAGTTGCATATGCTCTAATTCCATGCCTAATGGTGAACAAGGAGCAGCAGCAGGAAGTCAAGGGAGAGAAGAGGCAAAGGTTCATAGATCCTGCTGTCCAAGAGCTATTGGACAAGTACAAAGGCATCATCTTTGATGGAATGCCAAGGTCCCTACCACCTATAAGGGACATCAGCCATTGCATAGATCTGATCCCAAGATCTACACTTCCAAACAAGGCAACATACAAGCTTACCCTAGAGCATAATGCAGAGGTAGCAAGTCAAATTGAGGAGTTGTTGGAGACAGGCCTAATTAGCAAGAGTTTAATCCCATGTGTAGTACTGGCTGTCCTAGCACCAAAAAAGGAAGGCACTTGGAGACTTTGTATTGATTCAAGGGCTATCAACAAGATAACAATCAGGTATAGGTTCTGAATCCCTAGGATAGAAGATTTTCTTGATTGCTTGGGGGTGCTAAATATTTCACAAAAATAGATCTAAAGAGTGGCTATCATCAAATTAGGATTAGGCCAAGAGATGAATGAAAGACTGCATTTAAGACCAATGATGGGTTATATGAGTGGAAGCTCATGCCTTTTGGTTTGTCCAATGCCCCTAGTACCTTTATGAGGTTGATGAATGAGGTCTTGAGGGAATTCATAGGCAAATTTGTCATAGTATATCTAGATGACATCCTGATTTTCAGTAATACAAGGGAAGAGCACCTCAAACATATAGACTTGGTCCTCAAAAGGTTACATGAAGAGCAGCTAATGATCAACATGGAGAAGTGTTTGTTCATGCAGGAGGAGATCACCTATTTGGGTTTTGTCATCTCACATGGCAAACTGAAAATGGATCAAGAGAAGGTAAGTGCCATATTGTCTTGGCCAACTCCTAGAACCATGAATGATGTTAGAAGTTTCCATGGGTTAGCAACCTTCTATAGGAAGTTTATAAAGAGGTTTAGTCATGTTTGTGCACCCATGCTTGACACCATAAAAGGAGGATAGAAGTGCAGATTCACATGGACAAAGGCGGCAGATGATTCAATTGAAACATTGAAGAAGAAGGTGGCAGAGCAGCCAGTCCTTGCACTTTCTGACTTCAACAAGATTTTCCAAGTAGAATGTGATGCAAGCCACATGGCAATTGGAGCAGTACTCAGTCAAGAAGGTAGGCCTATTGCATTTTCCAGTGAGAAACTAAATGATGCTAAGAAGAGATACTCATCCTATGACTTGGAGATGTATTCTCTAGTACAGTCACTCAAAAAGTGGAGGCATTACTTGATGCCAAAAGAATTCATAGTATTCATAAATAATCAGGCCCTTAGTTTCATAAACAATCAAGAAAATCTTAACCATAGGCACATGAAGTGGGTGGAGACTTTGTAAGCTTTCACCTTCACACTCAAGCACAAGAAAGGGGTCAAGAACAAGGTGGCAGATGCTTTGAGCATGAGGGATCTAACCATCAATCAGATCCAATTGGAGAGTGTTGGTATTAATCCTTGAAGGCCATGTATGATGCTGATGAAGACTTTGGAGAGATCTATAAGGTATGTACTTCCTTTGGTGACAAATATCATGTTGAGTTCTCTAAATTTCTAATCCAAGATGGATTACTTTTCAAGGGTGTACAGTTATGCATTCCACGGTGTTCTATGAGACTGAATATCATTAGGGAGAAACATTATGGGGCCATGGCATGACATTTTGGTCTAGATAAGACTCTTGATCTTGTGAAGAGGCATTACTATTGGCCCAAGTTACAGTCAAATGTGAGGATATTTATGGAGGCATGTGTGACATGTCAAAATGCAAAAGTGAGATCCACTAATGCAGGTTTGTATCAGCCACTACCCATTCCTTCTAAGCCATGGGAGAGCATAAGCATGGACTTTGTATTGGGTTTGCCTAGGACAAGGAAGGGGTATGATAGTGTTTTCATTGTAGTAGTCACATTTAGTAAAATGGCACACTTCTTGCCATGCAAAACCACTAGTGATGCCTCATATGTTGCAGATCTATTTTTCAAAGAGATAGTGAGGATACATGGATTACCATTGAGCATAGTGTCAGATAGAGATGTGAGATTTATTGGCCACTTTTGGAGGACTCTTTGGAAGAAGATTGGCACCAACTTATCCTTCTCATCAGCCTACCATCCTCAAACAGATGGATAGACTGAAGTGGTTAACCGTTCATTGGGAAATCTACTAAGGTGTTTGACAAGGCAGCATGGAGAGAAGTTGGATAACATCCTACCACAAGCAGAATTCTCCTATAATGACACCATCAATAGGAGTACAGGGAAGTCACCTTTCCAAGTGGTATATGGCATTCATCCAAGGGGTATTTTGGAGTTGAGAGATCTTCCTATAGGAGAGTCTATTAGTGCAGATGGAGAAGCCTTTGCATCAGCCATCAAAGAGGTGCATGATCAAGTCAAGACCCAACTCCAACAAACTTCATTGAAGTATAAAACATATGCTGACAAGAAGAAGAGGGATGTACAATTTGATGTTGGAGATTTGGTGTGGGTTAATCTGAAGAAGGAGAGGCTCTCAAAAGGTAAACATACCAAGCTAATGCAGAGGAAGATTGGACCATGTCAGATTTTGAAAAAGTGTGGGCAGAATGCTTATGAGATCCAACTTCCTCCTGATCTTGATTTGTCACCCATATTCAATGTATGTGATTTAACTCCATACGAGCATAATGCAGATGTAGGAAAGGAACCATTGTAGGGTACAACAGATGATGATATTCCTAAGCATGATCCACCAAAATTGAAGAAGATTTTAGACTCAAGAGTGGCAAAGAAGACAAGGAACATGGAGTACTTGGTAGCTTGGCATGGGAAACCTGATTCAAAGGCAGTTTGGATGATTGAAGATCATATCACAAACCATGGTGCAGACCTTCAAACTCTGATCTCAAGTGGGCTTGAGATCTCTTCTCCCTGGGAGTATGGTGCAGGAGCACCCCTTCAACAAGCCAAATATACATCTGAGGGAGAAGACTAAGGTTTTAATATGTTATTATGTTTTATGCATTTCTATGTTTGTTCATGTTATCATGTAGTACTTGTGTTGTGATTTCATGTTTGTAATAAAGACCCCCCCATGTGAACCAGTGTCACAAATTCGGCATCCTAATAAGCCAATTTGGACATCTTGGACAATTGGGGTATGTGGATGATCAAATCAAGTGTGTCATGTTGTCTTGTGCTAAACATGTGTCGTGTGATTAGTTAGTGTTTTGGCTTATAATCTTGGTTAAACCAAATATGAAATATGGAAGTTGTAATGACTCCAACCTCTGGTATTCCGGTTGGAACTGGATGGGAAGAGACTATAAACACATTTTTACAAGAGGAGATCAACGATGAAGTTTGATTGAAGAAATAGAAATTCTATCATTTTGTGTTTACAAATTTTGTGTTCTATGTAAATTCTCTGTGTATCAAATTGTTCTGTGTATATTCTCTGTATCAAATTATTCTATACATAATCTAGTTTTCTGTTGTCGAGATGCAAGATTGAGACCATTCCACTGGTGGATTTCTTTTGAAATTAGTGGAATGGACTTTGTACATAGTTTTCTATTTTGTTTTCTTTTTGTTCGTGGTCATGGCAGAATGGAACTGAGGATCCGACCTGTGGAAGAGCTATCACAGTACGGAGCCTAGCATCTCTATGTGCTAGGGTTCAACGGAATAGAGATTGTGGGATTGGTTGCAGAGGAGTCTATCGGTGAGATTTCTACTAGCGGAATAGCAGAGAACAATCAGGCCGATGAGCATTGTTTGGCTGATAGAAGGAGTTTGGATGTTTGGTATCACTGTAACCATTGAATGAGTATCACCAAACAAGGCTCTCGTTGATCTTCAGAGTGACTTTAAACATCAGGGTGAAGCATATTAGGGGAGCCGATAGTGCAAAGTGTTGCCGATAGTATATGTTTGCCAGTGGTTGAACCGATTCAAAGGTTCAATAGGTTCAATTGGTTCAACAGAGTCAAAGCGAAGTGATCAACATATCGGTGTGAGGTTTGATATCAGGTGATGAGGAGAGGATTACGTCGATAGTCCAATTCGTACCGACGGAGGATAATTTGAAAGGTCATCGAAATAACCGGTGTATCGGTGAAAGAAATCTTGAAGTTGCCGATAGCATTAAGTCTGGTCGATGGAACTATGTTAAACCAATAATTGAAGGTTCAACGGTTCACGAGTTCAATGGTTCATGTGGTTCCACAGTTCATGTGGTTCAATGGTTCAGTAACCATAGGTTCAACGAGTTCATTTGGTTCAAAGGTTCAACCATAACAATAGTTCCATATTTTTGATCTGTTTTCACCACTTCGTTGCGTGCTCTGCATCATTGTTTCCCGGTAAGACAATGTGTGCAAAGAACTTCTATTTTCTGAATGAGAGGAAGTCGTTTCACCATGTTTCTTTTACTCAATCCTAGAAGATATCCAAAATTGAGGTGGCCAAATCTCCTATGCCAAAGAGTTGTGGATTAATTGATTTTTACTATAAGGGCTTGATCTTCTTGTGAAACATCCATTAATTGGAACATCTTTCCTACCCTTGATGCATGAGCTACAATTGCTCCATTGCGAGTTTTGTCTTTGATAAGGCAAAGTTTCTCACCATTGTGTTGATCAAATTCAACTTACAAATTGTGCTCAAGTAACTGACTTATTGAAAGCAGGTTCTTAGTGAGCCTAGGTACATACATAACCTTTGTAAGCTGACATTTTTGAGTTCTTAGTGGAAGGCAAATTTCACTAATTCCCTAAGCTTCATAGGAGGTATCATCACCCAATGAAACATGCTCGTAGGATGTGGATGGTGTGAGATCACTGAACCATTCTTGTTCCCCCGTCATGTGTCTGGATGCACCAAAATCAACATACCAAACTGACCTACTTGATGTGGAGGTCTTTGTTTTTGCAACATACAGGTATTCTTCATCATCTGAATTACCTATTGAGGCAACATTTCCTTGTTGCTTATTTTTCTTTTTCTACAAATGAGGTGTCTTTTTCTTGTCCCCTTGAGGTGGTTTATGTGGCTTCTTGTGACTGGACTCACCATTGGCATATGAGTTATACCAACACTCTTTGAGTTCATGACCCTTTTTACCACAAATTTGGCATTTCTTTTTCTTGTGTGAAGATTTGTCTTGATTTTGTTTAGACTGTCTTGATGGACCACTCTGACGGTCAGGTTGTTTTCCCTTTTGCTTTGCTACTAGGGCCTGATTGTCTTGAGATTCAATCTCACCAAATATTGCTTCTTCTTGTTGAAGCAAGTTGACTAGTTCTTCAAATGAACAGGTTTTATTAGCCACATTTAAGCATGTGACAAACACTCTAAATGAGGGGGGTAGTGCTCTTAGTACAATGGGTACTATAGAGTCATCTTCTACTTCTTCCCCTAATGCTTGTAGAGTGTTTCTTATTTCGGCAACTCTTTTGAAAAAGGCTTCTACCTTCTCACTATTTTCCATTTTGAGATAATGAAGTTGATGCTACAAGTGGAGGATTTGGTTTTGGTTTTTAGCCTCATACATAGTTTTGAGAGGATTCCAAGCATCTTTTGCAGAGGTGGCGGTACGAATGTGAGGTTGAACCTCATCAGTCACACCAAACAAAATGATCAATTTGGCCTTTTGATTGGCCTTTTCAAACTTATTATGATCTTCACCTACTTGTTGAGGTCTTGTTGTAGTACCAGAGTTAACATCCCAAAGGTCTTCAAATTCTAACTGGGTTTAAACCTTGGTTTTCCATGCGACATAATTGTCACCTCTGAAGAGTTGTAAATCTGGTAGCATGATTTTGGGTGCACTAGGATCTATTTCTATAGTTGGGGTGTCCTTTTGTTTTCTCCAAAATGAATCTGATTGAATCTTCTTCTGAAGGCTTGGATTGAGTGATCACAAAGATTTTGTAGATTAACCATCACCAAATCAAATTAGATCTCTATGTCTTGGCTGAGAAAACTAAAAAAAATAGCACTTGTATGGCCTCTTGGATGGTAGAGTTTTGACAGAGCTTTTCGACATAGCAGTCAAACTATTTGAAACTCTTAAAATCCTCAATTCAGAATTACAAATGCATATTTTAAGGTATGTAGTACTTTCGGTGAAAAAAAGTTGTAGCAAGAGGAGCGTACGGTCTATTGTATGGCTTGCTAATGAAGTATGGCAATTTTTATGGCCTTCTTGTACGATAGTCCTCCATCTGCAGTATCTCCTTTCAACATTGTCAAGTTAATCTCTAGTTTTATCTGGGTAATCTTTCATTAACAATTATACTCCAATCCTTAATTTTTCATCTGGCTCTTCAACCTCCCAATTTCACAGGCATAGAATCAAATTTGCTCTGATACCATATTGACGAGCAATGAGCAAATTGTTCATTGAGAGCAACCAAATATATATACATAATAAAGTGGTTGAATAACCACATAGTCAGGCATACCTGACTAACTACCAACCAGCTATAAGAATTAAATAGTTATTAGTTGGAATATATAATTATGTAATAGTAAATATTAAAAAATGTTTTAATAGTAAAGGCTTTACATGGGTATTTTGGTGGATTTGCATTTCAAAATGACCATCTACTCCCAACAGCCATGAATCTAGAATAGAAGAGGATGTACAGGTGGGCAACAAGTTTGGTGGAATTGGTTATAGGAATTTATGGGAGTTAGTGAGGGTTAATGTTGGTGTAGGTAGGCAGGTAATTGGTGCCCATTTGTTGCATTAAATTTCCCATATATGTGTATGTTTTAGAGACATTTGGAGGGTGTTGGTTCTTGGTTGGTGGCTGGAGGTTGTGTAAATTCAGAGACACTTCTAGGGCTCCAAATCATGCCATGTCCAGTTGCAAGAAAGTAATGGGGTGATGAAACATATGAAAGATAGTATGCAGTAGGAGTTGTGTAGAGAATATCTCCATGATTGTTTGTATGTATTTAAGGTTTTCCTCTTATCACATTTGTTGATAAGTTTGTATTTGGCATTTGAAATTGTGATGATATTTTAAATATATTATAAGCCCTTGTAATTTTAATATGTTCTTTACATTTGAATGCATGTCATTCTTTTCTGGATTACTAAGTATGTTTGAAGTGCAAAACCTACAATATGATATAGTGTATGCTTAGATCAAATTTTCTTTGTTTCCTTTCCATTGTTTTCTTTTGTCACATGTAACTCTATAGCCCAATTAGATTGGCACTAGTCTTGGATCCATCATACCAATCTCATATCATTTAAATCAAACATCTACTAGTGGTTTAGGAGAAAAACTCTTTCTTGTGCATGTATATTTACACAGTTTGTATCAGCTATATAGGGGTTTTGTGACAACCAGATGTTCTTGGTTTAGTGACAGTTTTTGGGGGCAAGACAACAAGTTGGGTTTGGTTGTCCATTTGTTTTTAGTGGTTCATCTAGTTTTAAAATCAACACATATTAAGGTATACCCCTTTGAATATCCCTCCAAAGCCTAGTTGAGATTGAAGTGTAGGGGATGAATCCCATTCCCGTAGAGTTGACCTTCAACCCTCCACATTCTGTTGATGGACTGATTATGCTTGCATGATGACAAACCTAACCTTGTGAGTGTGATTTTGTCCTAAGAAGTGGAGTTGTGGTTTTGGAACCCAACTAAATTGTGCCATTGTCAGGGATGAATTAAAAAGGTCGAAGAATTTAAAGACCCTAGTGCTAGTCAGTTTGTAGTTGTGTGTTTTGTTTGGGTAAGTTTAGTGTCTCGTCAACTTATGACAATAGAATGACACTGTTTTCAAGGATGAGAGTAAGCGTTGGGTTAGAAAATGTGAGGACTCTGCTAGTGTGAGAAACCTAGGATCAGTTTTCTAGCCTTGAAGATCAATCACACTTCAAGGGTTTTCCTCATTCAGTGAGCTGGCGGCTTTGTTGTTAAAGGAATGAAGTTTTTTTGTTGTGTACATGTGCTTATGTGTGTGTTTTAAATAGACTACAGTTGGTTAAAGTACATGTGTTTTCTTCCATCTTTTAACCATGGTTTCTTTCTTAGTAAAAAAATATGTATTATTTTCCCTCCTTTCTCTCTACACAAGTGATTTTTAATTAGATATGGATGAATGGAATGGATAAGTTTACCCTAGGGAAAAATTATTAAATATATCATATGATGAAAGCCCTAGATACTATGATAGAGGGAGTGTCCATGAGTATAATGAGGATGAAGGTCCCTATTTTTCATACATTCCAACACCAAATGGAAACTCACATTCAAGCACATAGGCTTCAATACGTAAAAACATGTTAAGTATAGATGCCCTCAATGAGATTGAAAGACAATGTGAGAAAAGACCTAGGGCTCTACAATCAAGTAAATGCCCTGTTGTTATCGAAAAACAAATGTCTCCAACCCTAGTAGTTCCACTTGACCCCATTTATAAGCAGCTTGACCTCTCTTGGGTCAATTATGATAGGCAAACAATGAAACCTAAGATTTTTAGATTGATGCCAAGGTATGATGGGTATAGCCTTCTGGCAATGGATGCACATGTTGGAATATTTTTGGTTTCATGGAAGAACATCAATTTGATGATGAAGATATGTAGATGAGGTTCTTTGTTAGGTCACTTTGTGGAAAGCAAAGAGACTGGTACCAACATTTTCCTAAATATTTCTTTGCTTGGTGGAGTTCAATTGTTGCTACACTTGAAGATTTGTTTGTATTGCATCTAGACCCTATTGACCTCATCCAAGAATTAGAATCCATAAAATGGTAAGAGGGAGAGTCCAACATGAATCTTAGCCAAAGATTTGTAATTTCCCTATCCTACATCCTAGAAGATTTTAAACCTGATTCACTTGCTTGTATTGACATGTATTTGAGAGCCTATGATGTTACCTTAGGCTCAGGTTATATACAGGAGGCGTTCAATCTTTTGAACATGCAACAGGCATACTTGTTCATTGATTATGTTGAGAGAACTAAGAGGGATATGATTGTAAAACCCTTATCCGCAGATGCAAAAGTGGCTGTTAATGAATAGGTTGTTGTAGGCAGCAAGGACATGGATGCTTCACGTGATTTAGGCATAATGTCAAGTGATGGTTGCATGTGTAGGAGGGTAGAGGAAGGTACTAGTGCAATGTGTGATAGTGATACATATGAAAATATTAGTCTGAACCTACCTTGAGCTAGATCAGTCATCAGTGTGTGATGAAAGTGAGAAAATCATTGATGATTCCCAATTTAGCGAAGAGGATTATGACCCTACTGTCTGTGGACACCAAGTGGACAAAGAGGGGTGTGTACCAGGGATTTTTTTAGTGGTGAATCTTTTCCAATTGGCAAATAGTTGATATCCATGAATTGGGAATTGGTGAATACATTCCCACCGGCGGGGGGCCAATTCGTCTAGTTTTTTCAAATTTTCAGTCCAATGCATTTCAATTTGCCACCCTATTATTTATTGATTCATTTATAGTTAGTATTTTTGCCACGGTATTCTATGCAGTTATAATGGTGATTTGCCTAGAATTTCAGAGGCATATTTTAATTCACCCACATATTCTCCAATATCATTAAATGGTTGACATGCATGAGGACCCATTTCACCAACATCATTAAATGGTTGACATGCACAAGGACCAATTTTTCCAGTATAATTAAATGGTTCACATGTAAGAGGACCAATTTCACCAATACCATTATAACTCCATGCTTATCCAAGGGCCATATTCACCTAGAAAATTACAACATATGTGTTTGATGGAGGTCCATTTTGCGTAACATTTATAAGTGTCCTATTAATAGTATGTGGGATTTGCCAAATTATTACACTACCATTTGAAAATCCCACGTTATTTGCCAAATATGCATTGATATAAATGCATTTAAAACTCTAATTAATCCTTTAGACATTTCTTTTATCTCTAAGCTCTCGAATCCTCGATTCATTTCGGATCATAAAGAAGTTACAGCAGCAGGCATTGGCAAGTCATAGAAAAGGTAAGTGATCATTTCTTTACTATGTAATAATATAAGATTCATGTTGATTATTTATGTCTTTATTTGGTTTCATTGTAATTTGTTAGAGATGATATTAATTGAGTAGTAGTTAGGAGTCTAGGACTAGGGAGATATCTTAATCTAGGACCCAGGGAATCAGGGATCTATATTCTATCATCTATGATTCCTTCTTGAACAAAATGACATTTTTTTCTATAGATTTTAATTCTTGATATTGGGAGATGTTGAGAAAGAAGAAGTTGTTTGAGGGTGGTGAAGGGAGGTCAAGGTCATTAAAACAAAGAAACATAAGTCATACTTTGGCAATGTTGGTGGTCCATCTGATGAAGCTACAACATTAGAATATGTACCATCTATTGACTTGGATGATAATGCCACGAATGATATTCTAGGAAATACCCAAGGTAGAAAGAATGATGACAATGCCACAGATGATGTTCTAGGGACAGAGAATGCCCAATGTATTAGGAATGATGAGAATGCCACAAATGATGTTTGAGGGAATACCCAAGGTAGCGGGAATGATGACAATGCCACAGATGATATTGATGTTCCAGGGAATACCCAAGGTAGCATGAATGATAATATGAATAAATCAAACTCAACAAATGATAATGAAGTTAATAAATTATAGAAATCAATGAAGATGAAGATCCTGCAAGTGCATGTAAGGGGAAAAGAAAAGACAAATCAAAAAAGGGGCATGAGTGGGAAATGTCAAGGAGTTTTCATATTGATTGGGTGTCAAAATTCCCATTCATTGAACCAGTGGAGAATGCAAATAAATATGAACCTCCCATAGAATGTAAGTGTAAGATTTACAATTGGAAATATCGTAGGGACAAGAGGTTGTAGCTAAAACTCGACACCATAGAAAAACATATTGGCAAAGTTTATGAAAAATAAATCATAGATGGACAAGAAAAATTAGTGATAAGATGGAAAACGAAGGAAAAATGTATTCATGTAAAGAATGCCATCGAATATGATGTGCATATGCAAAGAAAGGCAAAGATTCATGCAGGTGGAGGTTCAATTGAAGCTCAATTTAGAAAGATGATGGGAGAAGCACAAATGGCAAAAACTATTCAGTTGGGTGTTGTTTTTCATATTTTGACCAAAGGGCATCCTATGACAGACTACCCAAAATATAATAGTTTGTTATCTTTTATGGGTGTTCCTAATTTTCCTAACACACATTGGTCAATAAAATAGTGGATGGGAATGGGCAAGTTGTCTTACTGATATGGAAAAATATGTTTTATAGGAAAAAATAAAAGAGTCAACTTTTATTGTATTATCTCTAGATGAAGTTACAACAATAGATAATACTTCTTGGGTATGTATGCATGTGTATACTGTGGAAAATCATGTCTTCCAACCTCATCTACTCTATGTTTATAAAATGAAGGAGAATGCAACATCACAAAATCTATTTGAGATAGTTACGAAATCTTTGATTGAAATTGGAGGTATGGATGACTGCACAATTGCCAGAAAGTTGGTGTGTGTAGGGGCAGATGGAGCTTTAGTAATGCAAGGTCATAGGAATGACCTGTGTGTAAAGCTGCAAACTTCTATTTCACCATACATGATTGGCATCCATTTAATGGCCCACAAAATGAATTTAGCATTTAAAATGGTGAGCAAGTTTCCTATAGTATCAAAAGTTGAAGATATAGTCTGCGAGCTCTACTCATACTTATGCCAAAGTCCCAAATGGTTTTGGAATTTTAAGATTTTGTTAAGGGAGTAACTGTAGGAAATAAGATTCTTAAGGATGTTGATACTAGATGAATCTCCATGCATGGACCAATGAAAAGAGTTTTTGCAAAATATCAATCCTTGATTGGTGTAATGTACGACCATCACTTCTCAGTTGATAGGGCTCCTGACCTCTTACATAGGTTAAGTGACATAGAGACACTCCTCGTTTTAGCCGGTATTCTTCCCATGCTAGAGGAAATGAATGTGCTTATGAAAAAAGCCCAAGAAAGAACTATGTATATTTATGAATATACTAAACTGTGTCGAATGATATGCATGACCCTCAACAATCTATATCTATTGGACAGGTCCTTCATAAGTCCAAAATTTAGCAGCTAGCACTTGATAACAAATGCGACCAATCCTACTATTTTTTTATAGTTTAATGATAGTGGGGAGTTATGTGTCTCTATAAAGGGATTTGAGATACGAATACACTATTTTAATAAGGTCAAGAATACTATCAGAGAAGAACCTGTTTCAAAAGGAGATTTTGACAAGATTGTTATTTCTGTAAGTACTACTTTAAAGAATATTGCAAAATCTCTTTCCTCGAAGATTAGTGATTGATTACCTCATGATGAACTGCTTGAAGCCATGTCTATAGTGTATCCTCAATATTGGGTCGACTATTAGCCAAATGATTATAAAAACAAGATAAAGACCTTAACAGAACATTTTTGCAGAAGTATAGAACTTGATGGACAATAATAGAATGAATTTTAAATCAAACTAAGCTTACAGAGCAATCAGGCCGATTTGCAACTTCAATGATTAAATAGTTTAAACTCATGGAGGCTCCCCACCAAGAGGCATTGATAACAAAGCTTTGGGCAACCTTAAGTCAAAATGAAATATTGTGTGATGCATTATTAGAATTTTTCAAACTTTCTGATTTATGCCAAACCATGATATTGAGGTCGGTGGAGGATGAGAGAGTTTTTAGTGCATTGGGGTTCTTGAAATCAAAGATAAGAAATAAACTTAACAAGAATTTGGAAAACTGCTTGAGAATGTATACAACTAAACATGATATCTAGAGTTTTCCTTTTGATAGGGCACTTTCAATATGGAAGTCCTTATGTGAAAGTAGAGGGTTGTGCAACACTTCAAACAATAATAGCACAAATGATAGTGAGGCAATGAATACCAGAACCACATGTAGTGGTAGTGGTGTTGATGAGACACTCTTAAGTGGAGATATGGAGATAGAAGAAAATGAGGAACATGATCAGGATGACACTAGATATCATGGTCAAAGGGAAGAGAATGAGGATGATGAGATGATTTGGCAATTTGAAGGGAATTAGCAGCTATTAGGTATTTATACTATATTTCATGTTCCAAACTCCAAAATGTTGTTGATGACATTTTATTTGTCTATCAGTGATGTGCATTCTTCATTTTTTATATAAAAATTAATATAAATTCATATTATTATTCTGTGATACTAATAAGTTTTACAAGCATTCAACTAAATGGAAAGTAATTTTTCTTTTCTATAACCATAGTAGTGTTTCATTTGTTTTCCTTTATTGCATTGTATAGTAATCAACAACAGTAACATATTAATATACATCATTAGCAAATTTTTAATGTGTGTAGAAACTAGATTTTTTCTGAAGTAGGCAAGTAAATAGTACAGATAATTTGAACAGTGAACACATAAATGGACTTCAGTGTTATATAGATTCTTAAATGAAGGTCTAAAGGAATACATTGAAGTATTACATTTACAATGTACAATAACTTGCTCAAAACCAACTCTGCATAATGTTCTGTTGGAAACACATATTACTAAATCATTTTATCAGCTTTTGTAGAGTGCTTCACTCTTCATCTGATGGAAGTGTAACTTTTGTTAACCTAATGTGAGCCAGTTGTAAGTGTGATATAAGTTTATAATTCATATATTTACTTGGCTTCAATGTTTCACTAAAAGTTCTATTCAAGGTTATCAATGGTGAGATAGAATCCAAAAAGTTTTCCTCATCAAGATTTTGAGGAAAATGGTCATTATCCAACTTCATTTTATCATCCATATTCTTTTTTAAAGCAGCCTTTCCAATGTATTGGCTTGATGGGTCAAAATCCCCCGAGAAACCAAGCTTTCTAAAATATTCTTCCTTTGTTTGCATCCTCTTTGTCAATACTACAGTTTGTTCCAAAAGATGCCGTGCTTCTTCCAGCTTCTCACATTTTTCAATGATAGATGATACCTTTATTATGGCATCAATAAGGTTTTCAATTCCTTTCGATTCCAATTCTTTTCCAGTAACATTCTAGATTGATTCCAAAATGTTGTTTGCATCTAACAGTTTTGAAGTTACCATGTATCCATTTTCAGCAATGTATTTTTTGAGTGTATTACTACATAATAGTAGATCATCAGTGAATTCAAACATTTTAGACATATCATCAATCCTCTTCATAATTTTCTCCCACATGTTATGTTTTATATAAAACATTGTGTTTCTATAAAATTCAGATACTTTCTTTTTGGAGGATTTTATTTCATTTTCTACATTCTTCAGTTTTATCTGCAAATTTTCAGAATTTTTTCTCTCTCTCCATGTTTTATTCCCACAGATCTCCTACTTTTTCTGTTTCCTGAAGTTTGTCTTTGGCTTGATTCAAGGATTGTTCTAATTTTTTTGAATTGGCTTTTTCATTATCATATTTTTTTTTTTACTTTCACTTAACATTTTTTGCAGTTTATTCACTTCACTTGTAGATGTAGAGTCAAAGTTTTTTTATCCTTTTCTATAACTCTTTGGTACTGTTCTCTACTGCTTTCCTCTTGGCTTTTCCATTTTCTATGTCTCCTTGTAACTTTTCTATAGGAGTCTGCAACCTGTTACATAAATTATAAAGTCAAATGGAAATGAGAAATTTGAATGGAATTAACATCACTGAATATATTTTTCTTTTGTTGTAACACAATTACTGAAACCTGTGACCTGTCTACAGTACAACTCTAATTTTTAGATAATATATTCAATAAAGTTACTAGGAAATTAAAAAACAACCATAACTTTTTTTTTCTCTCTCTTGCTTTAGCAATGATGTGTACACCACTTCATTGTTCTTTTTTGATACATTAATTTTATTAGAATTTTTCATTCTAGAAAAATCCATTTGGATGGTGCTCACCTCATAGTTAGAGTGTTGCATCTGGTCCTCTGGTTTATTTTGAACTTTGGGCACAATAATCATGTAATCCATTTTTTTTATTTTTGGATCAAATGTAGTCAATACCCTGGTTATTGCAAGCTCTGAAGTTGCAGTAGTCTCTATCTCTAGCACTTTTTCCTTGTGTGTTTTAGATATTTTGGATTTCTTTTCAAACTTAGTTTTGTAATCAGAATCTGTGACACTTGACATAACATTGAATGGTGAAGGAGTAGTTGTAGTGTCGGCGGCATCTTTAATTAATTGATGCTGAGGATTAGCCATTCCTATCCTAGTCACACTAATAATAGGAGGGGGGGTGCCTTATAGAAACAATTGCTTTGATGTGGATGTGGAATCAAAACCTGTCATAATCTTTTGCTTCTTAGTATTCAAAAGGCCTTGTTCTCTAAGTTTGTCTATAGTATCAACTAATTTTATTCATGGCCTCTTGTGAGTTTGTTGTTGCGGCTCTTTCTGACCAGTACTACTACTATTACCTGTACCATCGCCAGATTTGCCACTAGTAGCACTAGAATGTCCACCAACTCCTGCAAGAAAAGAATGAGAAACATGCAGATCAGAAGACCCTTGCGGTACGGTTAGTGATTGGATCTCACTCTGAGGATTTAAAGCTAGAATAAATCTAATCTCTTGATCTATATGTGTATGCCCTTTGGCTTGTTCATCACATCCAATGTCAAGTCGAAGATCATTAGGTTTTCTATGGTATACATCTGGTACAATCCAAATGCCTTGTCTTGTGGATCCCAAACCATCACCTTCATCACCCAATTTTTGGGATATTGATGCCCCTGTAGTATATGTTTCTCTTGTGGTCTCACTCATATGAAGTTTGAATGCATAGGCGCTAAGATCTCTGGGTTGTTCTTCATCCTCATCATCACTTTCAGCATTAGATGCTTCATCGATAGTGAGATGCTCTATATCCCACAATTTGCTAAGCTCTTCATCTTCTAAGTTTTCTTCAAATTCTACATTAGCTTTTGGATCACTGAGATCCTTCCTCATAGACCAAAAGGCACTAATTTTTGAGTGTGACTAGTGTTCCTTTGTACAAGCCTCTTTTAGAGTTTGTGGAATTTTTGTATACGTAGATTTTATAGCACCTTTTCTATAGAAATTGTCATATCTCTTGTTTGCCAGTGCCACTTCTGCATCTCTCTATGATTGTGGAATTGGATGCAATCACATTATTTCTGATGACAATATTTAAAAAGAAATACCTCTTTGAGCAACAGTTTCTTCCATGACATTTCTGACCACATCCCAAGAATTCTCGTTTCTCAACATTTCTAGCAAGGTTTACTTTCATGTTGAATTCTACTTGGAGTGTTCTTATTGGCCACAAGCCTTGTTTTAATTACATGGGTCTGTGACTACCAGTGAGAGTCAACATTAAATTTAAAAAGTTGTAAAATTTCATGTGCCACAGTGAATGCTTTTCTCTCAAATGTGAGCCCTCCACATAAAAAAGGTAAGGAAGGAAATATGCTCTTCTTTTGCTGACTAACAAAGTGTAGTTGATCTATACTCTCCATCTGCCATATGTATTCCAATACAAAAATCCTCTCTGTCACATGTATTGGAAGTTTGTGGGACTTTACTCAGGCGATCTATAAAATCTTAGGACAATATATTCCTCCATGAAGTACTAGACAGCCAATTGTATTTCTTTTCCCAATTGAATGCAATTGATACAAGACTTAGGCAATCTAGGCATTGGAGTATTTGTAATGGTTTGATACAATGGAGCCAAAAAATTATCCACAAAATGATTGTAGTTCTTTTGATTATGATACATTTTTAATCTTGCTAACGCTGAATTTGAAGCTTGTTGTCCTGAAACATCCTAGCAAACTGCACTAGAAAAAAATAGCAAAAGTAGGTTGTGAAACTAAATGTCTTTCTATTGGAACTGGGAGTGGGAGCTTCACTTTGACTTCATTTAATCATTAAAAATTGATCTTGCATGGATCTTGCAATGTGCTCAAGAAATCTGTATTTAGCAAGTGGATTGCATTGATGGATATTGTATACCATTTCAAGGAGGCTTGCATCCACTTGACTATTATTATCCAATCCGAGCCAAAACACTAGGATGGAAACAGTATCCTAAACCCATGGTTTAAAAATATCAATTTTATAAGGAGGCTTATGATTCTGATTGAGTAGGGCACTATCTAATGTTAGAGATTTGATAAAAAAATTATCATTTTCACTAACTACTTCATAAGTACTAGCAAGTCTTTCTAGGTTTATGTGCATTGTTCCACATTCTCCAGCGGTAAAACCTAACAATTTGCCAAAATATTCGCCATTAATGGGAAGCATTACTTCCTGGATATCTTTCATAACTATTGCTTTTCTATTTTCATCATAATTCTAGGCACAAACCATGATAAATTTAGGGCAAGGGAAAACCTCAAGAAACATCAGGCATCCCAATCCAACCACCCATGGTGCAATCAACCCACTATTTGGTATTGGTTTTTTGGGGTCAGTTTGTGCTTGACGTACCTTATTCTCCAATGAATATCTGAGTGTTGAGGTAAACCTTCCAGAGATCACAGGGTCATAAATATCATGGTATTCATATGTAAAACTTGGGGTTTTAAGCAGTTCGGCGTAGTCTATTTTATCTTTTTCTTTAGTTTTCCCAATTGTTGGTCTAGTAGTGCTAGTAGACATGCTTGTAAACACTCAACCCTAACTTCTAAACCCCAATCCCCAAGATTAAAAAAATTGAAGTTTCAAGGAGAATAGTAATAGCAATAGTAATAGGAATGAAGTATTTATGTATTTCACTTCCCCGAAAAAAATGAATACAAATATTGGCACTGAGTGACTCCGTGGCATTGCACAATCAATATTAAAATTTCTAGTGCATTGCAATCTCCCTGAATCCTTGACCCTCTCACTTCCAAAAAGTATCAATTAAAATTGCTAAATGCTAAGTGCCAACTGTGAAGTAAAGCGAGTGAAACGTGTTACATTCTTTTATTAAAGTTATAAATTTTATTTTATTCTCGAGGAAGTTAATTTTTTAAAAAGTTATTATATGTTATTCTATTCTTCACTTTCAATACAAGTTTGTAGTTGTAGTTCTACTACTACTGAGTACTCCCACTTCAAATGAATTAATAATTTAATACTTATACAGCACGTATGTCGAGCTATGGAATTGAAAGCTATCGTATAATCTCACCTGTTGATCTTTGTAAATCCAACAACTCTTGATTGATTCCAAGGTTTGAGTTCCCAAGTCTAGTGCTCTAGACTTTCATTTCAGAATTTAACTACATCCATCCATCTGGCATCGAAACATTCATCAAACGGTGATACATGGTGCTAAAGTCTAAACACAATATAGGTTAGATATATTAATATAATATATTATATAATAATTAGAATTATATATTTTATTATATAATAATTATATTATATTATATTAATATATATAATAATTATTCATCATTTGATCTTTGTAAATCTAATGGCTCTAGATTTATTCTGGAGGTATGAGCTCGCCAGTCTAGCACTCTGGACATTTCGTTCCAAAACTCAACTACAACCATCCATCTAGCATCGAAACATTCATGGAAGTGGTTTACCTATTTTCCTTAAAACCCTAAGTCTTATAGTCAAGAGTTTAAGTTATGCTCTATTTTGTTGTTGACAGTCTAGCCTAGGTTCTTGGTTAGCTAAGTTATAACCTTATGTCTTTTATGTCATGAGTTAACCAGTCCCCAGGTCTTGAGTTACTTGCTCTAGCCCATCAAGTCATATGCGTTGCAAAGTCTTAGTCTTATATCCTTGTAAGGGTCTGAAAGTTCCACTTGGTAGGATATCGCAAGCTTGCACAATGTTGAAGGTGACGTCATGTTTGCACCACGGGGTTGCGAGGTGAAGACATGTTTCAAGGACATACATCATGGCCTGTGGCCATAATATTGACAATTCAATTGAATGAAGGATATGGTGCCAGGTGTCGAAGGATCGAGTGAAGTAGTGGGGCCACAAGCCTGCAGATATTGAAGATCTGACGGTAGCGCATCCTCACAAGACAATCTTGTCTACAAGGAATATTCTCCATGCTACTATGAGATTTCAACACCTAGCTAACTCCTAGAAAGAAGAATAAGGTTTACATAATGGATGTCCACATGGAAGCCTTAGTGCCAACCTATGGAGCCAAAAGGAGGTGATCTATTTTCAATTGTACCACTGGGAAATGATGCCACGTGGCCATGTAGGACAAAAAATCAAAAAGTCAGCAACAAGGCACATCTGATATGGAGTAATTTGATTGGCCACCACGCTGGTTGCTTTTCACATAAAGGCCTAGATTTCCAAATCTAGCAGTTGATTCACAACCGTCAATCTCACAATATGAATTCTGCATCAATGGTTGGAATTTAAATTTTTTGTGTACACGTATCACAAATTCATAGTATGGCTGAAAAGATGTGCATTTGTCATTTATGCACCAAGACCTAAACTATAAACTCGATTAAAGTTGAAGGTAAGGGTTTTTCACAGTGTTTTCATAAACATGAAGAGGATTTCCGTGTAGTGAACAATTGGACAAGAAAATATCATGATTTCAAGATTCTACAACTAAAACATGTAAGTTATTCTTGCCTGCTATGTTTGTTTGAAGGTGAATTGCTAATTTTCTGCCTGGTAGAGGATATTTTGAGCATTCTTAAAAGAGAAAACCCTAGTTTGGTGAAGTGTTACTTTAAAAATGAGTCAAACAAGTTATCCTTTGACTTCTAAGAGGAGTTTGGATGAGGATTTAATGAAATAGTTTCCTGAGTCTTCAAGAAGCTAGTGAATGCATACGGTCCAAGTGGGCCTAATGATAGACTGTTAGATTTGTGTTCTGGGTGCCAGGATGCTAAATTGCCTGTGCATGGGTGGACTCTATTCAAGCACTGGCATGATAGGAAGGAGTACAAAGCCCCTATTTATAATTCCTAGAATATGGATGTGGTGAAGTTGATGTGCCCTAATGTATTTGTAAATCCTGACCTAGTAAGGGTTGTTGCACAGAGATATGATCCTGCTTCTAGGACTGTTAGGGCAGGGAATAATGAAGTCATGATTAGTACAATAAAGGCATTCATCACAAAGGTATTTGGCCTTAACCCTGTTGTAAACAAAAAGATTGATTTCAATGTCCTAAAAGATGAATATAAAAGAGCTCGACATGCATACAGAATATTCAAGTTGCCTAAGCATAGAGCAAGGGGAATTGATGGAAAGTTAATTAGAATATCAGATAGTGAAGAAGATTAACCTTTTGATGTTTCACAATTCATGCATTACTTTGTAAAGACATACCACACTCTATGCCATGTACTGGGAAGAGATGCATTGGATAAGATCTCAGTTCTTATGATGATGTTAGTTGTAAATGTACAAGATATTTCAACTATTGAAGCATCACACAATCGATATTAAAATTTCTAGTGCATTGCAATCTCGCTGAGTCCTTGACCATCTCACTTCCAAATAGTATCAATTAAAATTGCTAAATGCTAAGTGCCAATTGTGAAGTAAAGCAAGTGAAATGTGTTACATTCTTTTATTAAAGTTATAAATTTTATTTTATTCTTGAGGAAGTTAATTTTTTTTAAAGTTATTATATTCTATTCTATTCTTCACTTTCAATACAAGTTTGTAGTTGTAGTTCTACTACTACTGAGCACTCCCACTTCAAACGAATTAATAATTTAATACTTATACAACACGTACGTCAAGCCGTGGAATTGAAAGCTATCGTATAATCTCAATTGTTGATCTTTGTAAATCTAACAACTCTTGATTGATTCTGAAGGTTTGAGTTCCCAAGTCTAGTGCTCCAGACTTTTATTTCAAAATTTAACTACATCCATCCATCTGGCATTGAAACATTCATCAAACGGTGATACACGGTGCTAAACTCTGAATATAATATAGGTTAGATATATTAAATATAATAATTATAATTAATATTATATAAAATATTATAATATAGGTTAAAGGTTAGATATATTATATAATAATTAGAACTATATATTTTATTATATAATAATTATATTATATTATATTAATATATATAATAATTATTCATCGTTTGATCTTTGTAAATCTAACGGCCCTAGATTGATTCTGGAGGTATGAGCTCACCAGTCTAGCACTCTGGACATTTTGTTCCAGAATTAAACTATAGCTGTCCATCTGGCGTCGAAACATTCATGCAAGTGTTTTACTTATTTTCCTTAAAACCCTAAGTCTTATAGTCGAGAGTTTAAGTTATGTTCTATTTTGTTGTTGACCGTCTAGCCTAGGTTCTTGGTTAGCTAAGTTATAATCTTATGTCTTTTATGTCATGAGTTAACCTAGCCACAAGTCTTGAGTTACTTGTTCTAGCCCGTCAAGTCATATGCATTGCAAAGTCTTAGTCTTATATCCTTGTAAGGGTCTGAAAGTGCCACTTGGTAGGATATTGTAAGCCTGCACAATGCTGAAGGTGACGTCATGTTTGCACCACGAGGCTGCAAGGTGAATACATGTGTCAAGGACATACATCATGGCCTATGTCCATAATATTGATGATTTAGTTGAATGAAGGATATGGTGCCAAGTGTTGAAGGATCAAGTGAAGTAGTAGGGCCATAGGCCTGCAGATATTGAAGATCCAACAGTAGCGCATCCTCACAAGAGAATCTTGTCTGCAGGGAATATTCTCCATGCTACTATGAGATTTTGACACCTAGCTAACTCCTGGAAAGAAGAATAAGGTTTGCATAATGGATGTCCACATGGAAGCCTTAGTGTGCACCTGCAGAGCCAAAAGGAGGTGGTCTATTTTCAACTATGCCACTGGGAAATGATGCCACGTGGCCAAGTAGGACAAAAAAATTGAAAAGTCAGCAAGAAGGCACATCTGATATGGAGTAATTTGATTGGCTGCTAGGCTAGTTGCTTTTCACATAAAGGTATAGATTTCCAAATCTAGCAGTTGATTAACAACCGTCGATCTCACAATATGAATTCTGCATCAACAGTTGGAATTTAAATTTTTTGTGTACATGTATCACAAATTCATAGTGATGGCTAAAAAGATGTGCATTTGCCATTTATGCACCAAGCCCTAAATTATAAACTCAATTAAAGTTGAAGGTAAGATTTTTTCATAGTGTTTTCATAAACATGAAGAGGATTTCTACGTAGTGAGCAATTAGATGAGAAAATATTGTGATTTCAAGATTCTACAGCTAAAACATGTAAGTTATTCTTGCTTGCTATGTTTGTTTGAAGGTGAATTGCTAATTTGCTGCCTGGTAGAGGATATTTTGAGCATTCTTAGAAGGAAAATTCTAGTCTGGTGAAGTGTTACTTTAAAAAATGAGTCAAACAAGTTAGCCTTTGACTTCTAAGAGGAGTTTGGATGAGGATTTAATGAAACAGTTGCCTGGGTCTTCAAGAAGGCCAGTGAATGCATATGGTCTAGGTGGGCCTAATGATAGACTGTTAGATTTGTGTTTTGGGTGCTAGGATGCTAAATTACCTGTGCACGGGTGGACTCTGTTCAAGCACTAGCATGATAGGAAGGAGTACAAAGCCCCTATTTATAATTCCTAGAATATGGATGTGGTGAAGTTGATGTGCCCTAATGTATTTGTAAATCCCGACCTAGTAAGGGTTGTTGCACAGAGATATGATCCTGCTTCTAGGACTGTTAGGGCAGGGAATAATGAAGTCATGATTAGTACAATAAAGGCATTCATCACAAAGGTATTTGGCCTTAACCCTGCTGTAAACAAAAAGATTGATTTCAATGTCCTAAAAGATGAATATAAAAGAGCTTGACATGCATACAGAATATTCAAGTTGCCTAAGCATAGAGCAAGGGGAATTGATGGAAAGTTAATTAGAATATCAGATAGTGAAGAAGATTAACCTTTTGATGTTTCACAATTCATGCATTACTTTGTAAAGACATACCACACTCTATGCCATGTACTGGGAAGAGATGCATTGGATAAGATCTCAGTTCTTATGATGATGTTAGCTGTAAATGTACAAGATATTTCAACTATTGAAGCATTTGATCATGCAACATATATAGCAGACAAGATGCATGAGCAATTATTAAAGATTAAGAACAATATGTATGTTGTAGATGCAAAGGTGGAATTTAAATGGTATTAAATTATGTGCCATATGTTTTTATATGTTGGAACACAGATGTGGCATCAGGCTTTGCATGACAGAGAATTTTAAGAGGATGGTACTCTTCTCCTTGTCCAATTATGGACTCATTGTTAGATATGCACTGTGATAATTCAGACTATGTGAATTTTCAAGAACATTTTGTGAGAAGGCTATTGAAGTTTATGGAGCCTGAAGGTGAAAGGGTTCCAAGCGATGTATTAGATTTTCTGAGACCATTGGATAGAACCTCTGAACTAGGAATTCAACATAATTGGGGAGATTGGTTCCTGCACACCCACACTACTTGCATGAGAGTTTATGGGAGCAAGATTGCCCCACATATACTGCCAAAGTATTTGCTAAGGAGGATTGCATATTTGGAAATTATCTAGCAATTGAATGAATAAGATAAAGAACACTTGAGATTGCAGAAGAAAGGGTAATTTTTCCCTACGGCCACCAAGTTTTGTGACTTCTGGGCTACAAATAAAGATGCTCTGGATCAAATTGATTCAAGTTTGGAAGGTTACAAGATGGGGTTCGAACACCCAAGGGTATTTGATCCAGAAGGTTTCATCAATAGGGTGAGACTTGTAGACCCAAAATTGTCCCTAAATTTGTCCATGTCTTGCAACACCTAGTCAAAAAATATTATTAGAGACATCATGTAGCATGTTGTCCTAATCATAATTAATCCATTAGCTAATTAATTAAATAAAATTTATTTATTTAATTAATTTCTCATTCATAATTCCATTTCTCCTATCCTAATCCATTAGCCAATTAATTAAATAAATTTTATATATTTAATTAATTTTCTATTCAAAATCCCATCATAATTTTACCTTGATCCTATCCTTATCCCACTTAGCCAATTAATTAAATAAATCCTATTTATTTAATTAATTTCCTTTACATAGCCCAATAATTCAAATAAAATATTTGAATTAAGTCCTCACCTTTCATCACATTCCAACACTTGTCCACCTCTCACTTGAATCATGTGTGGTAGTACAACTTTTATTTAATATCTTTCACATGTACTATTTTTTACATACACAATCACACATGTACTACTTTTTGTGTACACGGTCACACATGAGCCTTAGCTTCCTTTGTACACTTGTCACATGACTACAACTCCCTTGAAGAGTGGGAATAACTAATCAATCCTAGCCATCCACATCAATCATGTAGCCTTTCAATTTCAACCATCCATTTGAATCAAGCCTTGCCTATAAATCAACCCCCTCACAAGCCATTATCATGCATTGAGTTGGAGTATCCTTATGCTGTCAAAATTTATCTTCAATCTTTCATCTATTGTATTCCATCTATTATCATCTTTCATTTTCTATTTTCATCCTATCTTAGTGTTATGCTGTCGAATTGAGCAATCAACATATCAAATCACTCGATCAATCAATCTTGCATCTATCTATTTGAGGTATTGAAGATTTGGATTGAGGTAATGCATTTCATTGTTTTATCATTTTCAATTTATCCAAAAATTTTCATTACACATTTTGGTGAACGTGACGTGAACATGCCCAATTAGATCTAATCATTACTTTTTGCAGGTTTATACACTTTGATTTGTAGGTTGAAGATATTTTATATTGCTGATTTTCTTTATTTAGGACCAGATCTGTTGCAAAAGATTTTTCTTTGTTTTACACAGGTCTTGGAAAAAGGGGATCTTGGATTCATTGGAAAGAGGACTTCGAGAGCTATATGAAAAGTGGTTACATTAAAGATTTGGCTTAGTATTGAAGGAGTTATGACAATTTGAAGTTGACCTTGCGATTCTAATTTTTTAGAAATTTTTTACACACGACTTTAAAAAAAATCATATCTTCCAATCTAGCTAATCAAATCACATTCTATTTTTTGCAGGTGGTTAGAAATATTTAAATCCATTTTTCTGTATCATTATTTTTTAGATCTATGGTACAAATAGATTTTTTTGTAAAAAAAAATTATTTTAACTTTTGCATATGGAGTCCAATTTGAGCAAAGTTTTTTCTTGATATTGATTAGAAAATCATAAGGGATCTCATGGCCATATCTATTTTACTGTTGGATGGCATTCTTTGCTGATTTTTTGCAAGGTGTATTTTTCAATCTTAACACTCTTTCATTGCAAACTTCAAACAAGCATAACTTTTACATTTTTGATCCTTTTTTAATGATTTTTTTTTAAAAAGTGCATAGAATCTCTTGAATTTTATATTTATGCAATCTATTCTATTACATCAGATCATTTTAATTAGTTTATATCGGATTTTTCATTTTTCGCATATCACTTTCATGTGCAAGTTTAGTTGGTTGTTTCTCAATTTTGTGGTTTGTAGGTGAATCAAAGGAGCGAGAGCAGCGTTAGCATTAGTCACAACAGAAAGTGGAAATAAAAAATAATCAGGTGCACACATTCCATCTTTCATCTCTTAATCATTGTTTGCAAACACATTTGGATTTGGGCTTAAAACGAACGACTTGTTTGCCATCACGTATTGAAATCAGGCTAAAATGAACAAGTGCCTTCCTACACATTTGGATTTGGATCTAAAAAGAACAAGTTCTTAAATTGTCTTCCACACATCTCATTTTCTAAAGGGTCAATTAACAAGTGCGAGTGTCAATCAAGTGATAGCTCACTTGGTTTTCTTTTGTTTACCCTATCTAGGAGGCTTGATTGGAGACACACCATTCCAAGGAACAACCTCAACCAAGGCTGAATCGAAAGACACCCTCATTTGGGAGTTGGAATCTTGTCACTCTTAGCTAAGCCCCAAATAACTTTATACGTTTGGGAAGTGAAGGTGAAGGGTGGGTTACCCCTTTCTCACTTTCAATGCATCCTAGTCAACCTTGTGCAATCTATCTCAAGACTTAATTGGACATACCCACTTGACTAGACATTAGGCTTGTTGATGTTTCTTCCACATGTGCTTGCTTAATAATCATCACATTTCATTTTTAAATTTAAACTTGCTTATGTGTCTTGCATGAGTGATTCATATGTGTATATGCATAATCATTTGTTTGAACATTGCCAAATCAAGGTATAAACACCAAACACATAAACAAGTCATCCTACACATCATATTCAACTCAATTTCATCCAAATCTTATCATTCCACATCATTATTCTAATCATAATCATCTTCATTCATAATCCAATCAACTTCATCTTAATAGATCCAACTCATCATCACACCTAATCATCATCATCTTCCAATCACATCCAAACAACATTAATCCAAATAATTTCCATCCTAATCATACCCCAATCACTTTCATCCTAATCACACATCCAAGTCATCCCACATCATCGTCATAAATCCTAATCAAGCACTTGCCAAAAGGTCTTAATCCTAAACACATTTGAGACACCATGTCAACATTAGAAGACCTAGCACAAAACCTCATTCACCTACTTCACCAAGTTCCAAAACCTCTAGACCAATAAACCATTCAAATGGTCCATGATATCATCCAACAACTTCAAACAAGACAGTCACCTCAAATGCAACACCTCTTAGCACATGCACAACACCTCTTCGCCACTTATCAAATCCAATCATCCTATCAACAACCTCCACATCAATCCTATGTGTCTTATATACCATCATATCATCCTCATCCATCCACATGTCACATTAATCCTTCATCAACCTATCGTTCTCCTTCTAATCTCAATCCTTATCCATATCAATCCATATCTCAACAACAATTATCCTATGCAAACCCTCCACAACATGATCACAACTTCCAACATATTTAACCATAATCCTATGTGTCACCCTCAACTTCATAGCAACCTAATCTATCCACCTATCATGTCAATTCCATATCAACCTATCAATGTCCACCCCAATATTATCCAATTTCTTATTCCAACATTCCAACACACCACCAAACCCATCCACAAGGTAACCAAGTGTCCTCACAAGAAGCACCGTTGATAGACCTAAGTCCACCTTTGAAACAAGAAGCATATGCAAGTCTAAGTGGCCCCTTGTACATAAATCAAACAAGCCCAAGTTATCCTATGCAAGACTTAATTACCTTTGACAAGGGAGATACCAATCTCACCAATTAATCCTATGAGTCACCTCCATAATCCAATCACATACCAACACATGAGCCAACTAGTCCTATCCTAACACCTTCATGTAATCCCAATCCTAGTCCATTGGTCCATCAACCTTCATCACCTTCATCCCCATGTTCCATTAATCCTTCATTAAAAGATTCCATGGAGATACTTTTAGAAAAATTGGTCCAAGAAAATTTGATTGAGCTACCACCCATAACACCCTTTGAAATAATCTACTTTAAACCCCATTGGTATAAATATGATGAATATTGCACATACCATAGGTGTAAGGGCCATGTCATATCCAATTGCATACAATTTAAAAGATTGGTCAAGAACCTAGAAGATTGTGGTAAGATTGTGCTAGATAAAACCAATCTATTTAATTCCATTATTCTTCCATCTAGCCCAAGTCCCAATCCATCCAATCCAATTATCCCTCAACCTAATCATTATCCTAAGCCTACAACATCATCCACCCTTATTGTCCATCCATTATATTTTCCATACACCTATACACTTGCAAAGGATGTGATCCATTGGCTATTAGCTACCTGAATAAATCATTGTCATGTCAAATACCCATTCATGAGCATACCAAAGAACTTCCAAAGGTCATGTCCAATCCTATAATCCCATCACATAGTCCACATATCATTGAGCCTCTTCAAGAGCCCTCTATTAACATGCTTAGCCCTTCAAGCCCATCATGTGATCTACAAGCCATCAAGCCCATCCAAGAGTTATCCTTTTCCATTCAAGCAACCCAAGAGGTATGTCAAGAGTATAATCCAATGCATATGGAAAGATCAAGCCCCAATCCTAATCAAGATCTAAGCCCTTCCATTCAACCCATCCACAATCTCTACCTTCTTTATGATCAATATATTACCTATGATGAAGCTATCCATGACAAACTTGATCCTATACCTATCCATGAACAAGCAACCCAAATCCAATGTATACATAACACACTTAATTCTATCAATGATCAAGCTCCTATATATGATCAAGATCCTACTTTTGATCAAGAAGACCATGATGATCCTCTTAGCCAACTTTATGCATTCCATGGTCAAGATCTTATCACCCCGTCCATCCATTCTCCATCTAACCCTAATGCACAAGCTTCCACTTGTCGTGATGAGACACATGCCTCCCAAGCAAGCATAGAAGATCAAACAAATACCTTGGATCTTAGTGAGCATAATGACCATAATCAAGATCCTAATGATCATTCCACATCTAATACCAACCCCATTTAAATTCCACCATCATATCCCCTTGGTCTTATCACTTTCATCCATGATTGTTCCTCCTTAGGACGACAACAACCTTTATCCACTTCACCTTCTCCATCAAATAATGAACTCAAGTCTAGTGTCCAAACCACACATAGTCCCATTTTCCATGGCATGCTCCAAAACATGAACTATCATGGTAAAGGCTTAGGCCTTCATGAACAAGGAATTTTGGAGCCAATCCATGTCAAGGCCCCTCCACGCTCATATGGCCTTGGATACACACCCCAAGGTAAACAATCTAAAGATGTTGGTAATTCCTCCATGCATCCTAAGTCCACCACTTTCCATCACAAACCACATCATATACCCAATACATATGTAGCCATTCCACCTCCATCAACCTACAAGTGTCAAAGCATGTGACCACACATTTTCCACCATCCAATTTACTTGCATTACTTCCAACTCCTAATTTCCCTCCATCCACTTTACCTCCACTCCTTCCAACTCCTAGCATCCCTCCATCCAATTTGCCTCCACTTCTACCAATGCCTAATTATCCACTTATCCATAAGTACCCTTACATTCCTAATCATGACCAACAAATGTACATATTGTCTAAACATGAAGCTTCCACTCATTCCACCTATCCTATGGGATTCAAAAATACAAATTTGGATGCCTTTACCTATAAATCCAAAAATCCTATCAAAAATCCTAAGGACCCTAATGATTTAGGATACAAATGCAAAGAATCAAAGCCAAATCCATCTAAAAATCCATTCAAACCCATACCTCCACAAGAAAAGTCCAAAACCAAAATGGTTTGGGTCCATAAGCAAAAATCAAGCAAGTCAAATGAGGTATCCACCTCTCAAAAATCCCAATCATCCCCTTCCATCCAAAATCCCCATTCCATTTAAAAATCCCAAAAATCCCACAAGCAAAGTAAAATCTATAAAAATCCTAAGTCTATGTGGGCACCTAAATCACTTTATCACCCATCTCCTAATCAAACATCCCCATTGCCTCCTACACCACCTTCCCATCAAAAGCTTCAATGTTTATCACGGTGTGTGCAACCGTTGGTTATGGTTCCCTTCTATTCCACAACAATTCCACATACCTCCATCTCCCCATTCTTCATTCATTATCCTACATATCTTCGCCATCACCTTCCTATGGTCCATGGTTTTGCATAAGCCTTCCCTCCATCCATCCTTTTGCTTAAGTCTGACATAATCCACATCATAATCCACTATCCCCCATCCATCCATCCTTGCATGAACCTTTCAAAATCCACATCATAATCCACTATTGTTCCTTTCAAAATCCATATACCTACTCCATCTCACTTCCATGCAATCCCTTACCAACATTTATGAGCATTTGACATGGTCCATGCGACGACATCCCTCTCTACTGGGACACTATCACCTTTCATAGCACTAGACACTTGAGTCCCTCCTATTCATTACCATGGTGAAAACATGGAAAACAGGCGCCATGTGTAATTGTCATCCCATCTTAAAAAAAAAAAAATTTTAAAAAAAAGCAAAAGAAAAAGAGAAAAAAAGAAAGAAAAAAAAAAGTAAAGAGAAATCCCTTCATCCAATGGTGAAAACCACCATTGGTGGCACCTTGGATAAGTACCATGATGAAAACCTAGCAAACAAGCATCATGTGTAGGTTGATCTTCTATGTCACTTACAGTTGGGGGCACATTGTCTCATCCATCTTATCATTTCCAACCTATCATTTTCCATCTTATCATGTTCTATCTTGCCATATCCTATCCTACCATCCTTATCCATTATACCCATATACATATCCTATTGAGTCCATTTATCCTCCCTTCCTCCTTTTGATCTTGATAACGATATAGGGGCAAAGTGTTGAAATATGCTTTGGATATCTCTTGATATACCTCCGCCCTTTCCATACAATCCTATCGTTATCCACCTATCATGAGCCTTGTCATGTAAAATCCATCATGTCATCCTTTCATCATAAGCTTTGTCATTTAAAATCCCAAGTCTACTACCTAGAATGGGGAATATTATTCCTATGCAACATAGCCTTTGGAGATCACATCCTAGCTCCCTTATGAGGTGTACATCCATCTAGTATAGCCTATCTTTTTATCTATCCATTCACCATGAGTTATCCATCCACTATAGCCTATCCTTGTATCCCATCCATCTATCATGAGCCTTTCATCCCATCACCCATCCTTTTATCTATACATCCTACCTCCATCCTTACACCTAGACTTGGTTTTTTCCCTTGTCATTGGTATTAAGCACAAAGGATACCTAAATTGTAAATCCATTGACATTCCAAAACATTTCAAAAAACACAAAAAAATTCAAATATCTCAAAAATCTAAAAAAATCAAATATAACATAAAAAAAGATAAAAAAATGAAAAATCCAAACACGCCAATCATCAAATCAAATCACATTATCAAACTCAAATCATTCATCAAATCCATCAAGACATATCCAATCAAATCAAATTAAATCAAGCCAATCTATCAATCAATCAAAACTACATCAATCCAATCCATATCATCACATCAAAAAATCATATATCATCAAACATCCAATCAATCCCAATCAATCCATAACCTGATCAATCCATCCACTCTCATCATCACCATCAATAAGACAAATCAGAACTACATCTCATCTCTATCGTTAAATGCCTTGATCCCGTGGATATAGGGTATATAGGCAATCTGGGATACGAAGGAAGTACCCAAATTCAGGCATAAGCGATAGCCCATTTCCATCTTTCATCCTTCTAATCTTCACCAATCATCATCTTCATCAATCTCATTTCTTCTATCATCTATCTCCCCTATCATCAATAAACAACTAAAATCCTCTTCAATCATCCAATTCATCAATTCTTCAATCAATTCTTCCAATCAAATCAATCATCATATTCTAAACCAATCCAAGCAATAAATCCAAATGCAAGTCATCCTTAATCCATACCAATCAAGTTAATCAATCTTGTCAAATTATCCAATCACATCAATGGTCTTGATCCTAATCTTGTCGTAAACCAAATCAATCAATCATCACATCCTTGTGTTAATCTAAGGATATATCGTTCCCCGCAATGACAACACTATCAATCAATCAATTAATGGTTTACAGCTTGATAGGCGCAATACCTTGTTTATTTTTGTATCATTTGTACATGCTTGATTCCTTGCTTGTGTGTGTTATCATTTTATCTTGCATTTGTATCACATTTGTATCATTCTAGCTAATATTCAAATCTTGTGTATGTTGGAATAGCTTTTTGCACTATCCTTTGCATCTAAGGTCATATCATACCTTTTGTCCATTAGGACTTCAATGCTCTAAGTTTACTTCCTCATACGTTAGACAAGGTTGTATTACGCTAGGTGCACAAGACACATCATCACCCTGGTCCTTATACCTTGGTGCATAATGTCTAGTGCTATATCAAATATCATGACTGCTCACCTTCATTGCAGCATAACGTATTATTCATTTCTTCTATACATTCCCTTATCTATCTTCCTTGACCAATCTATTTCATTTCAAGAGCCTACCCATGTTTGTCCAACCCGCCTATCCTCTCGAGGGGGCATCCTCATCCTACCATCTCCATTTCATCCCCATCCTATCTTTCATCATCACCTCATCTTATCATCATCTCATCATTTTTCCTCTATCCATACCTTCGCTTCTTTGAAATGATGTTACTTGACATAAATCTTATCATCTTGAACATCATCTCAAAGAGAGGCAAAATGTAGACACCCAAAATTGTCCCTAAATTTGTCCATGTCTTGCAACACCTAGTCAAAAAATATTATTAGAGACATCATGTAGCATTTTGTCCTAATCCCACTCTTAATCCTACTTAATCCATTAGCCAATTAATTAAATAAAATTTATTTATTTAATTAATTTCCCATTCATAATCCCATTTATCCTATCCTAATCCATTAGCCAATTAATTAAATAAATTTTATTTATTTAATTAATTTCCTATTCAAAATCCCATCATAATTTTATCTTAATCCTATCCTTATCCCACTTAGCTAATTAATTAAATAAATCCTATTTATTTAATTAATTTCCCTTACATATCCCAACTAATTCAAATAAAATATTTGAATTAAGTCCTCACCTTTCATCACATTCCAACACTTGTCCACCTCTCACTTGAATCATGCGTGGCAGTACAACTTTTATTTAATATCTTTCACATGTACTACTTTTTGTGTGCACGGTCACACATGAGCCTTATCTGCCTTTGTGCACTTGTCACATGACTACAACTCCCTTGAAGAGTGGGAATAACTAATCAATCCCAGCCATCCACATCAATCATGTAGCCTTTCAATCTCAACCATCCATTTGAATAAAGCCTTGCCTATAAATCAACCCCATCACAAGCCATTAGCATGCATTGAGTTGGTGTATCCTTATGTTGCCAAAATCATTCTTCAATCTTCTATCTTCCAATCTATCATATTTCATCATCTTTCATTTCTCTATCTCCATCTTAATGTTATGCTACCGAATTGAGCAACCAACATATCAAATCACTTAATCAATCTATCATCTTGCATCTATCTATTTGAGGTATTGAAGATTTGGATTAGGTAATGCATTTTATTGTTTTATCATTTTCAACTTATCCAATTTTTTCATTACACAAGACTTAATGTCAAAAGGCCACAATTGACCCATCAAGTCCTGTATGATGAGGATGTAGTGAGAAACTATGCTACCATGGAGGAAATTCATTTATTAAGGGAAAAGTGGAGAGCAGTGATGGAAGGGGAAAGAATGAGAAAAAAAATGAACTTTGCATATCCTGGGGCTTTTGAAGAGGAAAATGACCCAATAATAAGGATTCAGAAAATTCTTGCCAATGTAGAGACTCTAATTGAAAATGCCCCTGCAGGTGAAGAGAGACCTACATATGATCCAAGGAGTATAGTCAAGCCATATAGCAGAAGAAATGAGTCTCCTGATTCACCTCCAGCCAAAAATTTAAAAATCATTGACTTGGAGCATGAAGAAGAAATAGAGTTTGTGGACATGGAGGAGGAAATTAATGAACAAGAACAAGAAATTTCTCAACATGTGAATTTACCTAAGAGATTATGTCTCTCCAAATAACAAGTTGGCAAGATCACTTTCTAGTAACCATGTAGATATAGAGGACATAAGAGTGTTCACTTGTGCACAATTTTTAGAAGATGATGCCTTTGTCTATACCCCTAAATTTAAGGGGTATGTGTTGAAAGTGGGAAATGAAGAATTTCGGAAGAAAGTGGAAGAAGCAAAAAGAGAAGCCGATCCTGAGAAGTATGAATAAATATCACATAGGGTGCTCAATGAATTGAGCTAGGATATCAGCAGGATGACCCTTGATGAAGGGAGAGCTTTGGTGGAAAAAAGTGGTCTATTGTTACTTCTTCATTAGACTTTGGTAGATGCAATTGCATTTGATAGAGTCAGAAGGATGGGCATGAATATCTCTGATGGTCAGGTAGATAAAGCACTCTTTGGTGCAGGGTTTAATCCCAAATTTGAGACCTTGGCAATATGGGCATTGACCCAATAAAAAGCCAAGGATGGGTTTAGGTGAATTAATAGGAGATATGATAATAAAAAGAGTATCAGATACTCCATCTCCTCAAGTTGCAAGCTTGAGTGTTCACAAAACTCAACTTGCTGAGGCTGTCACCAATAAAATGCAAAAGGACTATGATGATCTTTTATTGAAATATGGACATGCAATGGCAGAATTGAATAAGTACAAGGGACAAATGTTGTTATCACCATTTACTTCAATTCAAAATGTTTCAGTCCCTGTGGATGTTGCACAAGATTTCCCAATAGACAGAGAGACATTGCCCTCAGAGATTAAAGAGTTGAAGGATCAAGTAAAAAGTTTAAAAGATGAGAAGAGGACCACTGTTAAGGAAATGGTTACAAATTTGATTAACCATAGGCTATTCAAGATTACAGCCAGGGTTGATGATACATGGAAATCTTATTCAGGTTTGAGGATAGCCCAAGACAAACATGAGAAGGATAAGGAAAGCTTGAAGGACATGATTAGGGTATGGCTACCTAGAACTGGAGAAATAAGGGAAATTCACAGATGTTCAAGGTTTTCCCGTAATGCTCCAGCTGAAATAAAATTAACCCTTGACATGTTGCTTTTGTTAGAAGAGGTAGTGGTTTTCTAGCTAAAATTGGATAAAGTTTTGAAGGAGAAAAGACAATCAATTGAGAAGATAGTGTTGTCATGCAGGATTGCACCCATTATGCAAAGCTATGAAACTCATGAATCCTATGTAACATGGGATCAAACTCAGGTTGTGGGTGACCTATGGTGAGTTTGAAGCTCTAGATTATGGGTTGGTTCCCTTATAATTTTCTAAATGAGACAATGACTTGGCAGGAAAAGGGTTGAAAAAGACCTCCTAAAAGTACTAAAACTATAACTTAAGAGTGTGGTGATGCACCTAATTTGATAGAAAACTGCAACTCTAATTCACAATAAATTTTAGAAAAATATATCCACACAAAACACCTTGGAAATATGATCACAAAATTGATTCTAAGGATTGAATAACTTTCTTTTTGAAGGAAAACTAAGTTCTCACAGCATGAAGGAAAAAATATACCAATTGTACAATCAAAGACCTATGATTTTTACTACTTTTAAATGTATGCAAATATAAATGAGATAATGATTTTAAAGGTTCTAATTCTAAACACAATAAAATCTCAACAAATCATTCATAAAACAACACAAATGAGAAGGCAGATACTTGATTCAACTAAAAATAAAAGAACACTTGCATAAAAAATGGCAAAAAATAGAACCTGTAACCTGTTGCAATGTACTAATCTGCAAAAGTTGAGTTACAAACACTCTTTCTCTCTACAATGTGTAAGAGAGCAAAAAGGCAAGAACTAGAAAAGCATAGTTTTCTCTCAATATATAATCTTCTCACAAAGAAGACATAAAAGGTCAATTGCAGTCAACTACCTCTAAAAATAATACCTCCAAGATTGATCCATGAGCAAACATAAAAATCCCTAAAAATAAGGGCTATAACTAATCCAAATTGAGCTAAAATAGCTTCAAACTGCCCCTCTCTATTAGTTTGACCAAGTGGTGGACCAAACTCTCTAATTTTGACCAAAAATCATGCAAAAGATCCCAAAATGCCTCAGTTAACTTCATCTCCCAATTTTGCATGACTTTGGGATGAGAAAATAATGTTAGCAAGGAATAAAGTAATCAAAAGTGACTTACTTTACTGTGTTACCAATTTGTTCTATTTTTTGACTTTACAACTTGGTGACAAATAATAAAGTAACTTATAATTATATTACTTTATTATTTGTTTATGTTGTTTATAAGTTGCAAAGTCATGCAAAAATGAGGGTGATTGTCTTCAAAAGGTTTTAAAACAAATAACAACTCCTTATATCTCCCCTTTTGATTTCCACAATTACATTATGCATCCAATGACGATGCCAAAAATATATGATCTCCATGCATGCAAAAAGCTATAAAATATCCTTATTTTTATCCCTTATATCTCCCCTTATATCATGCACAATTAGGATCTCTTCCATGCATTAATACATTCATCCATAAGACACGTGCTAAAACCCTTATGACTCCTTGTGTAATTATGCATCCATCTCACCCCTATGCTATGTTGCATTACTATGTCTTAAGTCTTTTTCAAACCATGTTATGATTATCACATATGTTACATACCTTACCTTTGTATTATTATCTTTATTGACTTCGAAGGAAATCAAAAGAAATAATAACAACATGACCCCCACGGGCTTCATAATCTCCTCACTCAAGCATTACGTATGATGAATGCAAGGTTTTTGACCATGGCATTTCTTTAGATAGTATTGATCTTTAAATAAAACAAAGTAACAAAAATATCAAATTCGAGCTAGGGCGGCGACCCAAAAAGAGAAGAAAACCCTAAACATATTGTCATTTTGTCATTCTTTTCTTCCATCATCTGCGCCACCAGTATGAGGGTTTACTCTGCTAGGGTTTGAAGGATTTTTTTTGAACTGCTACAGATGGTTTCATGAGATTTCTCTACTCCAAAGGTTAAGAGGTAAGCATGTCTTCTCCGTGTACTCTTGATGAACAAAATAAAAAGAGAAAACTCTGGTTTCTTTGCTCTTATTCTGCCATATTTTGTATGCTATATTTGAATTTTGTGGTTACAGTGACAAGAATGTATAGTTTTTTCTCATTTTTATGAAACTGCCTATATGAAAGGAAGAAGAAAACTTGTCATCAATGTCCCTTCTTGAGAAGAAATGGAAGAACGATTGCATTTTCTAGTTATTCTTTGTCATGAAGGATGAAAATGCTTAGAATCTGTCATTTTTCCAAAGAAAACTCTTTCATTTGTCTGCTCCATGAGGAAAATATTGAATATTTTCTCTAAATGCATTATTCTTGTAGATGAACATTCTTCTTGGCAGCTAAGGTTTATACTTTGACATTCTGGGTTTTTTCCTTGCTGCACCCCAAGGCCTTACCTTTTGTTATCTTCAAATCTTTGAGTCATGGCTTTAACAAAATTCTCTTAAAACACATGGAAATCCTTAACTTCTTTCTCTGTTCCATCTTTCTTTTTTGACAGGATAGTATATGGAAACCCCAATAGGGTTTGTGAACAACATTCTTCATTTCTTCTTTTCTTTGTTACAAAAAGAAAAAGCATCACTACTCCTTTTGGCTTTTTTGAATTTGAAACTGCATTGTGGTGACTATCTTCTATATATGACCACTATCACAACCTCTTGTTATTCCTCCTATTCCTTAGATGTGACTCTATCATAGCTATTTCTCATGATGCTTCTCATGATTGTTCCTTTAGTGCAAACTTCATATCATGGCTTTTACCATTTGGATAACCTATCCAGGACTTATATAACTCTACATACTTTCCTCCAATCTCTGACTAACCCTTGTTTAGCTCTTTATGATTGTCCACTTACTTGGTCCACATTCTTAGATACTTGGATATACTACAATATCTCCTGTCACTATGATATAATACTTATTTTCTTGGTGATAGTTAGCTTAAAAAGGGACAGTGATTTTGTCTTCATTCTATTGTTCTATCTTGTAGCTCATATACCTATATGTGATCATACTTTGTGAAGGCAAAATGAATAATTTATAAAATATAAGTTGTTCTTATTTACATTTCCTATAGATGGACAAAATAAATATGCCTTTACTGCTCCAACTTGACTCATAGTGACTATATAGGATTACATGCTACCACTCCTAGTATCTTCATACTCTTGTGACAGTAACATGAGGATTGGACAGGGGCCACTATCCTTTGTTGACTTTCATGATAGTTTATTCAATACTGTTACCAACTTTTTCATCGCATTTTGACTATCTTCAACTGTGCAGTGCATCTCATATGCTCCTTGATCAATGACATTGGTCATTTGTTGATACCAATAGAACTACTGTGTATCTCCTGTTGCTAGCATCTTATGGGTTGATTACTTTTATCTGTGGCAGCCATGCTATCTCTTCTATTTATTAGAAGGCTCACTATACTCTATTGGAATTGTAAGACTCTTAGCTGATGGTTGTTTTCTCATTGATGATTACCCTTTATCTCTTTATGATTGCAATGAAAATGACATACTATTGAGATTGTTGAAAGAATGCAAGACCTTGAGGCCTCTATTGTTCTCCTATCATGGATGTGGGGCAATTTCATGTATTTAATAGCAATTTTACACCTCATTCACAACAAAATGGAAAATACCTATTCTTAAATGTTGCTCCATCTTGTAGCTGCACTACTCTTCATACTTTTGATTACTATGGTTGTTTGTTAGAGGCTGCACCTATTGATATCTCCACCCCTTTATAGATTGTCCTCTCTATAAGCATGTTATTTGTTCCTTAAGCCTTAGTTCGGATTGTGAATGTTGCCTTAGCTGTCCTTTGTGTCTTTGTGTTGACTACAACAAACTCATGACAGTCTTCTTCATTGTTCATTGCTCCTTGTCTCTAGAGATAACTACCTCCCATCATTCATTAATGTTCAAACCTTTTCCCTCATAGTTCACCATGTATCTATACCTGCAATGACTGTGATTATGCTGCTCCATTGATAATAGACTATTGTTTCATCAACTATTATGGTTGTCATCAAAGTTAAGGTTTCAAAAATTGTTAGCACTGATTTTGTGACAGTCATTATGGACTTCTACTCTTGTCATTCATGCATGCTTTAATGACTTATTGCTAATCATTGTCAAGGCAATCATTAAATTGTGGATTAACTATTATAGTATCATTTGTCTTGACTGCTCTTTGCTTGCATTTTGTGCTAGCTCTCAAATGAAGTAGACTATCACTTAACTGTTGGCAGATTTCTATGATGTCAATATGACTGTCAAAATAGCTTGAAAGAAGAAAAAGTATGTTTCTCACTCTTAGTGATTGTTCTTTCTTCAACATTGTTACCCCCATTCTTTGATGACTCTATCATTAATGCTTCATGGCTGCTAAAGATAACTTCTTTACCTTGCAATAGCATTAAGGTTTTCTAAGGATAACTATCCTGTACTATCCTTGGCTATAGTAATCATGTTCTTGTAAAACTGTCAGGTGGCCTTGTCATACCCTATAGTTGACTGTGACAATGTATTTGATGTTTCTCATTGTATGATAGTGTACTCTTTGTCGTCCTTAATCTGATATCCTTCTTATATGAATAAAGAAGGAAGCATGTTGGGCTCTACCCTTGTGGGAGCCACAATTTCTCCACATGCTTGAATAAAATCTGCAATAAATATTTACATGTACCTGCACAAGAAACACACATGTTAGATATAAAATGTACCTTTGATTCATGATGTGATGACACTTGCATGGATTTATCTCCTTCTGATATGGCACTTGTATCTGTTCATTCTGACTTCTCTTATGCTGAAATTTGGTTACTGATTACTGCTGTTGCATAAAATTGTGTTGTACTTTTTGAAGTTCTGATTGTGTGTATGAAAAGACTTGGTACCCTGAGCTCTAACAAAAATTGTTTTCTAGGTATCTTGGAGCTCAACTAGATGGAGGGAGATAGAAACCAGCTCAACCATGGGATTCATCATTCTCAGGAAATGACAGGTCCCTCCTCTTTTCCTATGCATTTATTGTTCTTCAAAATTAAAATTTACTTTTATGTTGCATACTTCAGTTATTCCCACGGCTTGTTTGGGACACTTTTATACATTCTTTTAAATACAATTAGCTATATCATTCTATGCAATGACTTATGTATATTTCACTTTCTGAATCAAATACATAGCATAAAACAACTAATCTTTCTTTGAAACATATGTATAAAACATAATGTATAATTTGACAGTTTATAAATACCTCTTTTACTTGCACTAAAACATAATGAATAATCAACAACTAAAAACACGAAATCCATCAATTCTCTTCATTCTTTGAATGTGTGTTTTCTTGTCCATAGATGACTTCCCTTACCAGGATGATGTAACAGCTTAGCTTGAGCTGTTACATGATTTTGATAAGTGATTTTGCACTTGTCTTCTGTTAAGACATCAATTATTGACTGGATAGTCCTGCATAAGCAAAAAAAATTGTACCCCCTCTAAACAACTGATGTTTAGGTCTTGCTAAATTAGGTGTGAACATAATTTAGTAACACTTTTGGCAAACTCTCTCAGGTGTTTTCCTAATACAAAACATAACCAGTAGGCTTGCAAATCCATTGGGCATATGAGTCTTTTCTTGCCCGAAACTTTGAAAACCTCTGCAACTCAAACTGATAGAAAACAAGTAGCAAAACAATACTGGAATTAAACTAATCTAACCTTGTTTAGGACATGGCCAATAAAATGTGCATGTGCATTTCTTGGAAAACAAAACAAAAACTGAAATGAAATGTGCAAAATGCACTTATTTGCAGCAAAGTTGCTCTTCTAGTAGCATTGTTTGAGGTGAATCCCATTGACATGGATTGGCAACACCTCTCCATCTAATTTTGCAAGTTGAAAGGCATTGTGTTTCTTGCATTATGTAATGATAGATGGGCCATCCCACATGGCATCAAACTTGGTATGTTTACCAGGTTTGCTTTTAAGCTCATCCCACTTGAACACTAGATCTCCTTCCTTTAAAACTCTTGGAACCACCTTTCTGTCAAAAGTTCTTTTCATTTGAGGTTGATGTATCTCCAGGGTTCTTAGTGCTTCTTTTCTAGTTTCTTCTAGCTCCATTAGATGTGCAAGCCTAACTTCCATTAGTTGTTCCTCTAACAGTTCAAGCTCTTTGACATAACTTACAGTTTGCAGCTCAACTGAAATGGGCAATTTTGCTTCTTTCCCATAAGTTCTAAGAACATAAGGTGAATTTCCTGTAGCTCTTTTTGGAGTTATCCTATTAGCCCAAAGGGCTAATTTTAGTTTATCATGCCAAGATCTCTGATTATCATCTACTATTTTCTTAATTATCTTAATCAAGTTCTTATTGGTTGATTTAGCTTGTCCATTACCTTGGGGGTAGTAGTTGGACGAAGTATTCAAAAATATATTGTTCTTTACAGACCAATCAGAAACTCTTAAACCAATGAATGCTAAAGCATTATCAGAAATGATTGAATCAGGAGTACCATACCTGGAAACTAAGTCTTGGTAGAAGTTTAGAACATAAGTCTCATTTGCCTCCTTCAATACAACTACTTTAGTCCACTTTGTGAAGTAATCAGTGGTAGTTAGTATCCATTTATGTCCTTGACTTGAAGGTGAATTGATGGGACAAATGAAATCCAAACCCCACTTACCAAATGGCTGTTCTACCTGAATTGGATGTAGAGGTATGGCTGCAAGCTTTTGCTTTCCTGCAAACACTGAACATTTATTACATTTCTTCACCCAATCATGTGCATCTTTAAATAATTTTGGCCAATAATAACTAGCTCTCATGATCTTTAGAGATGTTGTTCTTGGTGCAAAATGGCCCCCAGAAGGCCCATCTTGAAATTCTTCTAGTATTTTTTGAATTTGTTCTAGTTCTACACATCTTAGCAAAACATTATTAAAATCCTTTCTATACAAAACTCCATTAATTACAGCATAAGGGATGGCTTGCAGCATGTAGTACCTTCTTTTTGACATGTCCAAACCTTTAGGACAGTCCCCAGTATTGAGATTATGAACCATTAGTTGCACCTAATTTGTAGGTGGGACTGGGACAGCAACTTGCTCTTGGTTTTGTAGCACTATCTTAGTTTCTTCTGCAAGTTTAGTATTGTTTTCTTCATTACCTGCCAGTTGCTCACACAAACCTTTACCTTGGACAAGCTTTGTAACCTTGATCTGAATATCATATTCCATCACTTTTGTAATTCATCCTGCCCTTTTGTCATTGAGATCCTTGCTAAGCAAGAATTCCTTGATTGTTGGATGGGCAACCATCAATTGTATTCTATTGTTAGAAAGCATGTGTTTGAACTTTTTAAGGCTTCTTATTACAAGCAATACATGTTTCTCAACAAATGAATACCTCACCTCATAGTCATGAAGAATTTGGCTAAAGAAAGCCATAGGGTGCTCTAATCCTTCCTCATTTTATTGACAAAGCATAGCTGAGATTGTATCAACACTACCAAATGCATACAAGATGAAATCTTTGTCAAAATTTGGATTAATTAGTGTTAGGGAAAAAGCAAGAGCCTCTTTGATTTCTTCAAAACTTTGCTTACCTTCCTTTGTCCAGCTGAAAGGAATATTCTTTATGAGCATGGCTGCAAGGGGCTGCAATAATGCTGCTATGTTTGGTATGAACCTCCTTACGAAGTTGATTCTTCCAAGAAGCTTTGTAAGCCTTTATTATGAGCTAGAAGAGGCAATTCTAAGATTGTTGAAATCTTTCTGGATCTATGGATATTCCATCCATTGACACTATGTGTCCCAAAGGCTTTCCCTCGTGCACAAAAAAGATACTCTTCTTCAAGTTGAGTGAAACCCCAAATTCTCTGCATCTTTCAAAGATCTGCCTAAGATGATTAAAATGTTCATCTTTCTTTGAAAACACAGTTACATCATCTAAATTTAATAGTACAAATTTATTTATGAGGCCTTGAAACGCCATGTCCATGGCTCTTTGAAATGTTGCCTCTGCATTAGATAATCCAAATGACATTTTTCTGTAAGCCATTGTGCCCCATTTGGTAGTGAATATAGTCTTAAACTGATCTTCCTCTTTCACTAAAATTTGATTATATCTTGAATAACCATCCAATAAGGAGAACCTTTCTGATCCTGAAACAACCTATAAAATTTGTTCCATTGAGGGTAGCGGGTAATGGTCTTTAAGGGATGCTCTAGATATTTAGATCACGGAAATCAACACATAGCCTAATCTCTCTATTTTTCTTTCTAACATGTACCAAGTTAGAAACCCAAGATGTATGCTTTATTGAAAAAATTATGTTACCTTCTATCAGCTTGTTTAATTCAGTCTTCATGAGTACTTCTAGCTTTGGGTTTAATGGTCTTTATTTTTGTCTAACTAGATTGGCCTTGGGTTCCAGCTCAATAGTGTGTTGGGCTAACTCATAGTTAAAACCCTTTAGATCTCCATACTCCCAAGCAAATACATCATTGAATTCTTGACACAGCTGAATAAAAGCTTGTTGTTCCTCTTTTGTGCACACTTTTCCAAGCTTAAGCAACTTGTCTTTGAATATCTCAATTGGCTCATAATGCTCTTGTTTCATAGATAAGCAGACTTTATCTCTCGTAACTTGATCATCAGTGTTGAAAATTAATTCTAATGTCACCAAACCTTTGGGTAGCTTATTTGACCTTAATTGTAATAGCTAGTCATCATATTGCTACAACCATTTTTGTTGATTTCCCGCAATAAACTTGGCTTCCTCCATCAGAAAATTAACAATTTGTTCATCGCTGTCAAAGACTTGCCAATTGATGTTGTTATCTGGTATAGATGGCCTTACAGCTACTTTTACATACTGCTGTGCATGTAGATTTTTAATTTCAGCTGGTATGTCAAATTATGCTCCTAAGGCAGCTAGCCTATCAGCCTCTTTGTTCTGATTTCTTGGAATAGACAATAGATTAAAAGCATCAAATTCTTCAATAAGATCCCAAATTCTATGTTTATAAAGTTTAAGCAAATCATTTTTTCTTACACTCAGGTTCCTTACTTGTTTTGCTATCAGTTCAGAATCACCAAAAACTTGTAAACACTTGATACCTCTCTTTCTGGCCCATTCAAGACCATGAATAAGTGATTCATATTTAGTAGTATTATTGGTACAGCTGAATGCAAACCTTAAGCTCAATAATATTTATCACCTTGTGGATAAATCAACATAGCACTACCACCTGAACCTATTTTATCCTTGGAACCATCATAATATAGCTGCCAAATATCATTTTCAAATTGTTTAGTTTGCTGATTTTCACCTTTTAACAGGTTTGGAACATCAACACCTTTCTCATGAATCATGTAAACACCAAGATCTACTTCATCCAATTGATCAAAAGGATCTATCTCATGATTATCTATTGCCCACTAATCCAAACTAAATTAGGTATGCCCTCTAAAGGTGTATTTGGGTCTTGGACAATAATTGGTTCTTCTTGATCAAAGATTGAAAGATTGGCATTGATTGGGCTAGGGGTATAGGGTTCAAAATGGTCATTTGCTAGTGGTTCTGATTTTATGGTGACCTTAGTACCATATTTGGTTCTAAAAAATAGGTGAGTCCAATAAGAAGATAAATAGCCTCCTAGTTTTGCAGTGAAGTCTCTAGATAGATAAATGGCAAAAGTGAGGTGGCATGTCAATAACATGAATGTCCTGATGAATCACAAAATTGGGGCATGCATGTAAGGTTAGACCAATATTTTTTAACTTACCCATTGTGTTAACTTCTATGCCATCTAATTGGACAACTCCCCTAGCAACATGTTCATGATTCAAACCAAGCTTGTCAGCCAACTATTTGGGCATCACCGAGCTACTAGCTCCTGAGTCAATCATATAGTTATGAAGTAAACGATTACCAACAATCAAGGTAACATAAAATGGAGGTGGTTTGATTACTTTTCTTGGTTGTTCATTTTTTTTTTGTGCCTCATTAGTGAGCACAACCTAGGGCTGACTTGTTTGAGCCTCATTAGACAAAGATAAATGAGCCAAATCATCTTGTAATAAATCTTTCTGACCTGGAATGTGTAATGCATCCAAAATTGACATGTTAACAGTAGCCTTTTTCATATGATCAATAATATTGAAAGAAGGACCACTAACCTTTTGCTGCACCTTAGTAACAGCAACATCTGATTGTACTTTTGTTGGTTGTGATTGAGCTTCTGGCTGTCCTTTACCAGCAATTTGCTGTCCTCTTGGCATAATATGAACATTTTGAGAAGTAGAAGCCTCATGTTGACTTTTTTGACCTGTAGAAGCTTGATTTTTACCTTTATCAGTCTGATGTTGCACTTTGTCATCTTGTTGTTTACTGACATCAGCTTGTTGTTGTAACTCAACAACTTTCTTTTTTGATCTAGTATTGGTAAATGATTGTTTCTGCTCTGGTAACTGATTTACTCCATAAAAATCATTAACTTACCAATTCATTAAAGCAATGTCAGGGTTATTATGCTAAGTTTGGGAATCTAGCTGATCATTAACATCACTTGTTGTATTCTTAGAAGCTACATAATTATTCTAAACCATAAGTGCTTGACTGACCACTCCATTCATGCAAGTGGCCTAGTTATGAGGCTGGTTACATGGATATCACCATACATAATCTTAAGCCATGTTATTTTGCATAGGTACAAGCTCCTTTGATGGGCTGACAACATTGGGATAATATTGCTGATTTGGCCTGTTATTATAATTCCTTCTCTGTCCTTGGTAATCTACTTGATAAGGAGGCCTATTTGATTGGAATGGGGCTTGGTATGATCTATTATTCTGATTTTGTTGTATTTTAAGGCTCACTAAATCATTACTAATAGTCTGCAATGATTTTGCTATATTTTGTCGATTACCCTTGAGCTCTTGTATATCTAAATGCATTAGATCAGCATTATTTTAGACAAGTTTTTGATAGCCAAAAGATGGGATAGTAGGTATTGATGCAATAGGAGGCACTGAAATTGGTCTGCCCCCATTAAAAGTCACAAATGGCTGATTTCTAGGTGGTGGTTGAGCTACCATCTGAATAACATTTACTGGTATCTCTTGGAGGACATGTACTTGTTCTTCTTGTAAAATAGGTTCTTCTTAAAAAACTAGTACTTGTTCTCTTGGACTTGCTGGTGGAGAATTATCAGGTACTTGTAATGAAGAACTTGTAAATAAAGGATTCTAATGAGAAGCAAATGCAGGGTGAGAATTTGGCAGATTTGGTACTACTGTACTTGATGGCTTTGCCACTCTATTTACTACCCTAACTCTCCTTTTTGGTGGTGAAAGCTGAATATGCTTCTCAGGATCTGCACTTGATCTTGTTTGATTTTTTCTCATACGCTAAAAAAATTTGATCTATCAAACCAAAAAGTTAGAGTCGCCAGGTACTTGAAATAAAAACTTCTAAAAGGATGTAAAATCTACTGATCATAACAAAAAAATAGAAAATAAATTCTTTTTAAACTAAAAATCAGTTCAAAGTCCCACTGAGCGTGCCAAAAACTATTATCGTGTAGGATTGCACCTATTATGCAAAGCTATGAAGATCAGGAATCCTGTGTAACATGGGATCAAACTCAGGCTATGGGTGACCTATGGTGAGTTTGAAGCTCTAGATTATGGGTTGGTTCCCTTATAATTTTCTAAATGAGACAATGACTTGGCAGGAAAAGGGTTGAAAAAGACCTCCTAAAAGTACTAAAACTCTAACTTAAAAGTGTGGTGATGCACCTAATTTGATAGAAAACTGCAACTCTAATTCACAATAAATTTTAGAAAAATCTATCCACACAAAACACCTTGGCAATATGATCACAAAATTGATTCTAAGGATTGAATAACTTTCTTTTTGGAGGAAAACTAGGTTCTCACAACATGAAGGAAAAACTATTCCAAATGCACAACCAAAGACCTATGATTTTTACTACTTTTAAATGTATGCAAATATAAATGAGATAATGATTTTAAAGGCTCTGATTCTAAACATAATAAAATCTCATCAAATCATTCATAAAACAACACAAATGAGAAGGCAGATTCTTGATTCAATTGAAAATAAAGGAACACTTGCATAAAAAATGGCAAAAAATAGAACATGTAACCTACTGTAATGTATTAATCTGTAAAAGTTGAGTTACAAACACTCTTTCTTTCTGCAATGTGTAAGAGAGAAAAAAGGCAAGAACTAGAAAAACATAAGTTTTTCTCTCAATATATAATCTACTCACAAAGAAGACCTAAAAGGTCAACTATAGTCAACTACCTCTAAAAATAATATCTCCAAGATGCATCCACGAGAAAACATAAAAATCCCTAAAAATAATGGCTATAACTAATCCAAATTGAGCTAAAATAGCTTCAAACTGCCCCTCTATTAGTTTGACCAAGTGGTGGACCAAACTCTCCAATTTTGACCAAAAATCATGCAAAAGATACCAAAATGGCTCAGTTAACTTCATCTCCTAATTTTGCATGACTTTGGGATAAGAAAACAATGTGAGAAAGGAATAAAGTAATCAAAAGTGACTTACTTTACTATGTGTTACCAATTTGTTCTATTTTTTGACTTTACAACTTGGTGACAAATAATAAAGTGACTTATAATTATATTACTTTATTATTTATTTACATTGTTTATAAGTTGCAAAGTCATGCAAAAATGAGGGTGATTGTCTTCAAAAGGTTTTAAAACAAATAACAACTCCTTATATCTCCCCTTTTCATTTGCACAATTGCATTATGCATCCAATGACGATGCCAAAAATATATGATCTCCATGCATGCAAAAAGCCATAAAATATCCTTATTTTTATCCCTTATATCTCCCCTTATATCATGCACAATTAGGATCTATTCCATGCATTAATACATTCATCCATAAGACACGTGCTAAAACCCTTATGACTCCTTGTGTAATTATGCATCCATCTCACCCCTATGCTATGTTGCATTACTATGTCTTAAGTCTTTTTCAAACCATGTTATGATTATCACATATGTTACATACCTTACCTTTGTATTATTATCTTTATTGACTTCGAAGGAAATCAAAAGAAATAATAACAACATGACCCCCACGGGCTTCATAATCTCCTCACTCAAGCATTAGGTATGATGAATGCAAGGTTTTTGAGCACAGCTTTTCTTTAGATAGCAATGATCTTTAAATAAAACAAAGTAAAAAAAAAACTCAAATTTGAGCTAGGGCAGCGACCCAAAAAGAGAAGAAAACCCTAAACATATTATCATGTTGTCATTCTTTTCTTCCTCCATCGGCGCCGCCAGTATGAGGGTTTACTCTGCTATTGTTCGAAGGATTTTTTTTGAACTACTACCGATGGTTTCATGAGATTTCTCTACTCCAATGGTTAAGAGGTAAGCCTGTCTTCTCCATGTACTATTGATGAACAAAAGAAAAAGAGAAAACTCTAGATTCTTTGCTCTTATTCTACCATATTTTGTATGCTATCTTTGAATTCTATGGTTATAGTGACAAGAATGTATGGTTTTTTTCTCATTTTTATGAAACTGCCTGTATGAAATGAAGAAGAAAACTTGTCATGAATGTCCCTTCCTGAGAAGAAATGGAAGAACAGCTGCATTTTCTAGATATTCTTTGTCATGAAAGGATGAAAATGCTTAGAATCTGTCATTTTCTGAAGATAACTCTTTCATCTGACTGCTCCATGAGGAAAATATTGAATATTTTCTCTAAATGCATTATTTCTGTAGATGAACATTCTTCTTGGCAGCTAGGGTTTATACTTTGACATTTTGGGTTTTTTCCTTGCTGCACCCGAGGCCTTACCTTCTATTATCTTCAAATCTTTGAGTCATGGCTTTAACAAAATTCTATTAAAATGCATGGAAATCCTTAACTTCTTTCTTTGTTCCATCTTTCTTTTTTGACAGGATAGTATATGGAAACCTTAGTAGGGTTTGTGAATAGCATTCTTTGTTTCTTCTTTTCTCTATTACAAAAAGAAAATGCATCACTGCTCCTTTTGGCTTTTTTGAATTTGAAACTACATTGTGGTGATTATCTTCTATATATGACTGTTGTCACAACCTCTTGTTGTTCCTCATGTTCCTTAGGTGTGACTCTATCATAGCTATTTGTCATGATGCTTCTCATGATTGTTCCTTTAGTACAAACTTCATATCACAGCCTTTACCATTTGGATAACCTATCCAAGACTTATATAACTCTGCATACTTTCCTCCAATCTCTAATTGACCCTTGTTTAGCTCTTTATGATTGTCCCCTTACTTGGTCCACATTATTAGATACTTGGATATACTACAATACCTCCTGCTCACTATGATATAATACTTATTTTCTTGGTGATAGTTAGCTTCAAAAGGGACAGTGATTTTGTCTTCATTCTACTATTCTATCTTGTAGCTCATATACCTGTATATGATCATACTTTGTGAAGATAAAATGAACAATTTATAAAATATAAGTTGTTCTTATTTACATTTTATGTAGATGGACAAAATAAATATGCCTTTGCTGCTCCAACTTGACTCACATGTACTCTCTTTTGCACTTATTCATTAATGAAGGCAAAAGGAATAAGTTTATGAAGTTTAAGTTGTATATGTGCCTCTGCTGCTCCAACTTGACTCATATTGACTGTGCAGGATTACATGCTACCACTCCTAGTATCTTCATACTTTTGTGACAATAACGTGAGGCTTGGACAGGGGCCACTATCCTTTGTTGACTTTCATGATAGTTTATTCAATACTATTACCAACTTTTTCATGGAATTTTGACTATCTTTGACTATGTGGTGCATCTCATATGATCCTTGATCAATGACATTGGTCATTTGTTGATACCAATAGAACTACTGTGTATCTCATGTTGCTAGTATCTTATGGGTTGATTACTTTCATCTGTGGCAGCCATGCTATCTGTCTATTCATTACAATGCTCACTGTACTCTATTGGAATTGTAAGACTCTTAGTTGATGGTTGTTTTCTCATTGATGATTACCCTTTATCTCTTTATGATTACAATGAAAATAACATATTGTTGAGATTGTTGAAAGAATGTAAGACCGTGAGGCCTCTCCCATTCTCCTATCACAGATGTGGGGCAGTTTCATGTATTCAATAGAAATTTTACACATTCACAACAAAATGGAAAATACCTATTCTTAAATGCTGATCCATCTTGTAGCTACACTACTCTTCATACTTTTGATCACTGTGGCTATTTGTTAGAGGCTACACCTATTGATATATCCACCCCTTTGTAGACTGTCCTCTCTATAAGCATGATGTTTGTTCCTTAAGCTTTAGTTCAAATCGTGAATGTTGCCTTAGATGTCCCTTGTGTCTTTTTGTTGACTACAACAAACTCATGACAGTCTTCCTCATTGTTCATTGCTCCTTGTGTCTAGAGATAACTACCTCCCATCATTCATTAATGTTCAAACCTTTTTTTTCATAGTTCACCATGTATCTATACCTGCAATGACTGTGATTATGCTGCTCCATTGATGATAGACTGTTGTTTCATCAACCATTATGGCTGTCATCAAAGTTTAGGTTTCAAAAACTGTTAGCACTAATTTTGTGACAGTCATTATGGACTGTTGCTCTTGTCATTCATGCATGCTTTAATGGCTTCTTGCTGATCACTGTCAAGGAAATCATCAAACTGTGGATTAAATGTTATAGTATCATTTGTCTTGACTACTCTTTGCTTGCATTTTGGTGCTAGGTCTCAAATGATGTAGACTGTCACTTAACTATTGGTAGATTGCTATGATGTCAGTACGACTGTCAAGATAGCTTGAAAGAAGAAAAAGTATGCTGCTCCCTCTTAGTGATTGTTCTTTCTTCAACATTGTTACCCCCATTCTTTGATGACTGTATCATTAATGCTTCATGGCTACTAAAGATAACTTCTTTACCTTGCAATAGAATTAAGGTTTTCTAAGCATGACTATCTGGTACTATCCTTGGCTATAGTAATCATGTTCTTGTAAAATTGCCAGGTGGCCTTGTCATGCCCTATAGTTGACTATGACAATACATTTGATGTTTCTTATTGTATGATAGTGTACTCTTTATTGTCCTTAATCTGATATCCTTCTTATATGAATAAAGAAGGAAGCATGTTGGGCTCTACCCTTGTGGGAGCCTCATTTTCTCCACATGCTTTAATAAAATCTGCAATAAAAATTTACCTATACCTGCACAAGAAACACACATTTTAGATATAAAATATACCTTTGATTCATGATGTGGGGGCACTTTCATGGATTTATCTCCTTCTGATATGGCAATTGTATCTATTCATTCTGACTTCTCTTATGCTATTATCTAATTACTAATTACTACTGTTGCATAAAAGTGTATTGTACTTTTTGAAGTTCTAATTGTGTGTATGAAAAGACTTGGTACCCTGAGCTCTAACAAAAATTGGTTTCCAGGTATCTTGGAGCTCAACCCGATGGAGGGAGATAGAAACTAGCTCAACCACGAGATTCATCATTCTTAGGCAATGACATGTCCCTCCTCTTTTCCTATGCATTTCTTGTTCTTCAAAAGTAAAATTTACTTTTATGTTGCATTCTTCAATTATTCCCACAACTTGTGTGGGACACTTTTATACATTCTTCTGAATACAATCAACTATTTCATTCTATGCAATGACTTATGTATATTTCACTTTCTGAATCAAATACGTAGCATAAAATAAATGATCTTTCTTTGAAATATATTAATAAAACATAATGTATAATTTGACAATTTATAAATACCTCTTTTACTTGCACTAAAACATAATGAATAATCAACAACTGAAAACATGAAATCCATCAATTATCTTCATTCTTTGAACATCTATTTTCTTGTCTGTAGATGATTTCCATTACCAGGATGATGTAATAGCTCAGCTTGAGTTGTAACATGATTTTGGTAAGTGATTTTGCACTTGTCTTTTGTTAAGACATCAGACATTGACTAGATGGTCCTGCATAAGCAAAAAAATTTGTACCCCCTCTAAACAACTGATGTTTAGGTCTTGCTAAATTAGGTGTGAACATAATTTAGTAACAGATAGATAAAAATATTATGCCAAGCATATTAGAAAATGATGGACAAATAAAGAGTTTGGACAAATGGAAGGTTGATTTTGAAGATATAGTCATCCAACTTGTATCATCAAGTTGTGTAGATGGTGATCCAAATATGAAAATTTTAAGTTCTACACTTGATAAGCTACATGCATTTGAGTTGAATATTTGAGATATTTTGTAAGGAGTCAAAAATCTTATTGGATGCTAAGTATACATGGCATAACTAAAAAATAGCAAAATTGATTCCTTTCCAATGACCATCAAAGAAAGCATGTGCAACTTGGGTGGAGAAGTATGGATAAATGTGTCCATGGTGAACAAAGATCTAATCATGTGATATGTCTTCTTCATCATGGGGATAAAACACTTCTAACGGTTTTTTGGCATCTCCAAGTTGAATTGTATTTTTCCTTTTTCCCTTTCATATGTAATTTGAATTAGCTTCCTAATTGAATACAAAGCAATTTCTGAGAAGTTGTCCATATTCTGAGTAGTAAGTTTCAATTTCTTGCATGTTGAATGTACTTTCTCTATAAACATTATATGTACTTTGAATGTAATATATGATAATAATTATATAATAAATATATGATAATAATTATAATAATTATATAATAAATATATGATAATAATAGATTCTAAAGGTTAATTCCTTGTTAAATGGCTTAATCTAACCTTGTCTATAGAAAAGAGGTAGCAACAACTAAAACGAATGTTGAAAACAACAGAAGCTATACCAATATTAAAATATATTATCCTTGAAGATTAAATTAAATAGTTAACAAAATAAACCACACACATCAATAGCAATGTAGGGAGTAATTAATCATCCAAAAGTAATAAAAAAATTATGATAAAAACACAATTCTACAACTTCATATGTTAATTGAATAATAACTAATAGAATAAAATAAACATGTCAATAATAATGTAGAAAGTAACTAATCATCAAAAAATAATTATAATAATAGGATAGAAACACATTTTTTGTTGGGTAAATTGTACCATGTGTAGGAAATTATATTAATACAAAAAGATTTACATTCAGTTTGAGCCTAGAGGGCTCTTCACAGATTAATACAAGAGTACTCATTGTGTGAAAAAATAAATATAGTGCCAAGAAAATTCCCAAAATTAGCCCTCTAATCTACCAGCCCAAGATCCAAAAATATACAGTACCAGTCACCATCTCAAAAACTTGCCACCCTACCACCCCAGTCTCCAGGGTGGCAATTACTAAAAAAGTGGCCCCGGGAGTCAAGACTAGGAGCCCGAACACTCCTACAGCCAGTAGAATTCCCCCACACTCATAGTGGTTGCAAAGTGAACAATCCATACCGGAGTCTCCTCTCTATTGATTCCAATTGCCTACTGAAGAAATTCTCTCCCATGAGCCGCCCAAAGCCTGTGCCTTCCTAGTTGCTTCTCATTCATGTTTAGCAAGAATGACTACCTAGCTACGCCCTCCTCTTCCTCCTGACCCGAACCCCCAATTCTACAAAAATTGCCACATCTACATCATCCACAAGAATATCTAGAGTGAATACTTCCCATAGAATCACCAATGCATCCACCTTTGCCTCTACCAGGTCAAACAAAGAAGCCAGAAAGTGTGAGGAAATGTCTCTATTTACCCTGTATTTGTCCTTCGAGACCAAGAAGTCTTTACCCAAGACCATATTCACTACCTCAATGAAGAGTCTGTTTTGCTACTTACAAATGATCATCAATCTATAATTTGTGATACGACCCAAAAAGGTGACTTGGCGCTTATTGCAGTAGAGCCTTATTGGAGTCTCCATCCTGTGTTTTGAACAAGCCAGATGAGTGTTGTTTTGTTGGAGACCTCCAGGATTTAAAGGAAGTTTGTTAATGAAGACACGCCTCAGATGAAAGATGTATTTATTCATTATCTAGATTTTTGTAGTGTCAATCTTCAGTTCGTGTTGGCATTAATAATTATAATTCATTATTCCTTGCATTGGTAGGGTTGTCAAAAGTTCTCGCAGGAGGGCCATTTAATGCCTGGGAAAAGTATTGTTGCTTCAATAATTATTAACAATATATAACTATTATTATATTATATTGTATTATATAATATGATTAACATCATATCTTATTAATTTATATTATATATTGTATTAGTATTAGTATTAGTATTGATATTAATATAATATATGATAAAATAGCCACCACCAAGAGGATAAAATAACAACTTAAGTTGGGGAAACTGGCTACACAGGTCAACGATCAATTAGAAGGATAAACCTAAATGCCTTAGACAACACCAACTGTAGTGTTTTTACTTGGAGATTTTGTAGAGGGAATTGTGATAACATAAAAACCATAAAATTTTGAATTGACATAACACATACATTTATCTTTTCCCTTTTTACACATCACTATACATTGCCATTGAACTCATTTCTTTTTTTCCATGTAATGAATGTTATTTAAATTTTTAATATTGAAAATTTGAACCATCTATGATCTGTATACATTGCAATTTGCCATTAAACTCATGTCAATTTCAAACAGTAATTACTTCTATATTTTTTATTAAAATTTAACATCACCCTTCAAAAAAGATTGGGGAATTACATCATACATGAACATCTACTTTTCTAACCAACATCTAATAGTAACAAGTGCAAAAACACACACAAACTATTGAATCCATAAGCTCTTCACATAATACTGTCATGGACTGTGGAAAATTCATGCTTACCATCTAACCAACCTCAAAGTTCCAAACAAAACTCCTATCCTTCAACCTTCAAACCTTGCTTTGATCCTCCAAAATCTTTTTGGTTCCTCTTTTCGATGACGCTTAATGAATATTTCACCGTAGTCCATAATTATCCTATTAATAGGAAATGGCTCCATTACAAATTCAATTATGTCCTCATTCACAATGACAGTCAATGATTTACTATAGAACCTTGCTTTATATGTACAAGAAACCACTAGGTATGGATAATAATAAGGCCAGTAAAGGAGAATTAAGTTGATTTTCTTGAGGTAACTAGCAATTGAGCTACAATACCAATTCCATGCGTCAATTCAAATTTCTAGTTTCCCATACATGCATGCATGTGTGGGAGATTCAACCCGCCACCTAGAATAGAATACATCATTTGAAAATGTTAAAAGTGTCTATTCTTGACATGATTTATTCGACTTGACAAATGCATGTATTTCTTCATTCCGAGACATGCAAAGAAATAACATCCTACATAGCCACACACAAATAAAATTTTCCATCATTCTTATTACTATTCTACATCTGTGAACTGAGAACTCTATCACACAATTAAATTCAAAATCATGAATGATCACAAAATAAGTACTCGGTAACTTACTTTCTTCACACATCTACTGTAATGAAAGCTATTACTTTGAACTTTTACAGTTTATTAATTCTTCTACTTTATGAAACTTAGTAATGCAATATAAGGTTGAAATAATAAACACTATCATATATACATGACATGTACTGCCATGACAAATGGGTAATAAATAACAAGTAACTCAATTTAATTGACTCTGTTGTACCCTAGAAATTCGCATTCGCTAATCTATGCGGTATGTCACTTGTCATTAATAAACTCAATTGGCATTTGCTAATGTAGCTCGTTAAGTGGCACTTTCAATAAAATCAATAGTATGACTCTAATTAATGATAGAGCAAATTGTTCCACTTGTAGTCTTGTAAATTGTTCCACTATTTGGTGAACCATTGAACAAATGATGAATGGTTGTAGTTGAATTCCCGAAGGTAGATTTCCAATGGTACACATTACCAACAAAATCCTCTAGAAATTGGAATCAACTAGGAGCCGTTAGATATTAATAGATCAAAGGTTGAGATATAAAAAATATATATAATATATTTATATTGATTATTGTATAAAGGTCAAGGTGGAGGCAAAGTGCAAGCCCTCAATTGTAAAAAAATAGAAATTTGGGTGTGTCAGTACTTTGGCCTGAAATAGAACTTATGCCTCATTGACATGCACAGTGGAGGTGACATTTGTCCTTTCATAATAAATAAGGAATGTCTTAAACTCTTTTATTTAATATAATATGGGTTATCGATATAGATTACAATTGTTGACAACATTTTAATTCTTGTGTTATTATCTATTCTTTTTAGATAATAACATAATTCTAGAACTTTTAAGTTTTATTATTTTATGGTTAGATCGATTGGTTTATTCTGGAAGTATTAAAATTTAGAATATATGTAAAAAATAAGTTTAATCAAAATAATTCCTTGAATCCTTCAGAAAAGAGATTAACAATGTGTGTAATTAATGAAATTAACAAATTAGAATTAGAATCATCTCTCATTTTATTAAGTCAGAAAATTTAAACAACTATTACAGAAAGATGACAACACAAAGATGGCATCCCTTTATAATAAAGGTTACATGGCGAAAGAAGAAACCCTCAGCCCCTCGTTAGCTAAATATTTCCAGTTGATAGAGAACTGAACACTATATATTTCCCTCATATTTTGCTTACAACACAATGAAGAAGAAACCTTCACTTGAGCCCTGGTCGTTGGACTGGGAAGAATATGTGAATGAAATTGGTAATAAAACTGGGGCTTTCGTCCAAATTTAAGAAGAAAAGCTAACATGGTGAAAGAAGAAGCCTTCTACAGTATGGACTGTCTAGAAGGAAGCCAAAAGAATCATCGTACTAAGTTGGCTTCCAGACACATGAACTAATGGATTGGGAGAGACCATTGTCCATAATACATCACTAGGTTGCCAGAAAGATGCAACAATGGATTGGGAGAGAACACTAACCACAACCCATCAAATAGATGCAAGACCATCTAGCATACAATGTTGCGAGATGCCTTTTCTTGAGGAGACAAGGCACTTTCCAACTTCACTCAAAGAAGAATGATGCCAAAAGGCACCATTCTCCTTCCTCTTTATTTCCCACATAGCTGGTTGTTATCTTTCCAGATCCTCCCATGTCATACATGTGGAGTTCCCATGACTCATTATTTTTCATCTTACAAGAACTAGGTCCTTCAAGGTAAGGATAACAACCCAACTGTGTAACCATTCTAACCCTTTCCTCTACCAAAAAAGACTACATTCTAACTGAATAATTCCCAAAATTAGCTAACAAGGAATAACCAAAAGTTGAAATTGATTGTCGAAAGCAACTTTCTCTATCCCCTTATAGCCATGACTGCTGGGAAATTGGAAATTCAAAAAATCATTACCTATTCATCAGTCTATCTTACTAACCCTGCAAATAAATCTCCATACGCCAAAATGTCACTTCAGAATCATATCATGCTCTGAGAGTGTTTGGGCATCTAATTCAATAAATCCTCCTATGGACTTGTCATCTTACACGTATGGACTTGACATCTTGCATCAAAAAGTACATTGGCTCCCTTTACAAAGGTTGAATTTTTCATCTACTTGATCGCCTTGGGTGACTGATGTGACCATCAAAATGTCAGCCATCATAGCAAATTGTTCCACTTGTAACTTGTTCCACCATTTGATGAACAAATGATGAACAATTATAGTTCAATTCCAGAAGGTAGATCTCCAACACTACACATTGCCAACAAAATCCTCCAGAATCAACTAGGAGCCATTAGATATTATTAGATTAATGGTTGAGATATATATAAAAATAAAATATAAATATATTTATATTGATTATTGTATAAAGGTCAAGGTGGCGATAGATGCAAGCCCTCAACTGTGAAGATGGGCCTACCTCTTAATTTTGCAATGTACATGAAATATCACTATGTAATCATGATGACCCACATGGCATACAACACAGTCCACTTGTCTCTATTCCAGAAACTTTATGTACAATTTTGGGTGTGTCAGTACTTTGGCTCGAAATAAAACTTGTGCCATTGACCTGTGATCATCTGACGATAAAAAACTATTAGAAATTTAGAATATTTTCCATTTATTGACATGCGTGATGAAAGTGACATTAGTACTTTCATAATAAATAAGGAATGTTGTGAGAAGCACAATTGCATGTTTTTTGGAAGGCAATTTATGCATCTCATTTATGAATCATACAATAGTACATGCTGACGAAATCAATGCACTTTATGGAAACATTTTATTAGGTTTGCAACCCTCGCACCTACCTTATTCTACATTTTCACTAGTGTACTTTGGAGGAACTCTAGACAATGTCTTCTACAGGTGTTGAACATGGGCATTCACAACCAGGTTAGCTAATTGGTGCTCTTTGTTGCCCATTTCTTATAGTGATAAATATGAATTCTTTAAGTCAACTGCATGGGAAGAACAATTATCTTTTCATGAGTCCAGACTGTTTGTTTACCCCAAATCTTCTGGAGATTTATTTGGCACCCTTTGTAGTTATAGAAGCTTTTGTTTACTAGTTTCTCAAACAAGTAAAGATGAAGCTTTTGTTTATTGAGAATAGTTTAGCTAAGGTGAAGGATACGAAGCTAAGATATATATATTTGGACTTAGAGGATTTCTGGGCTCGATTAGAGAAAAACCCCAAGTCACCTATAGCCGAGAAAATCCTAACAAGCGGGTTAGCTCTTGTTGGGGGTTTCCCACCTGTTGTTCCATGTCTAAACCTAGTTTTTGCATGTGCAAAGAACTATTATCCTGATATTAAGGTCTGTTCATCCTTTTTTTGTTTTAGAGAAGACCGAGAGGTCGTTTAAGGGAAAATTTTGAGAGCACGCTTGTTCTTCTTCTGTGCATAAAGAATTAGGAAGAGAGCAGGGAACCTCCCAGGCCTCCAAAATTTATAAAACTTCAACTGGTGTGGAGAGAAGTCATCATAGAGTTGGTTCACAATCTAGTAGTGGTGGGGATGGAGACCAGCCTGAAGATAATAGGAAACTAAAAGGTGTATGTGAATAGGATGGTCAACTTGCATTCATGAAACCATGATAAAAAGAAGAAGTTGGATGCTTTACAACAATTGCAAGTAGATCACATGACTTCTCTTGTGTCTCCTTCACCTGGTAATGATTCTTTTATTTTTCAACAGATTGCTGATGATAATACTTTTCATTCCTTGTTTGAGATTCCAGCCTCCCCCGTATCAAATGAAATTCCTATGCAAGATACTCCTAATCAGCCAGACAAAGTTGTCTTGGGTGCAAGTGAGTATGGTACAGTTTTGTCTTCCTCTTCCTAGCTAAAGAAAGTTGTTGAGAAAAAGAGGATTAGGAAACATGCCCCAACAACAAACACAAACATTGACACTGTAGCTAAATTGTTGCATCCTACACCTGAGCCTAAGAAGGCTAAGAGGATGTCTCGGATGGTAACAAATTCTTCCTGAGGGCATAGGATTTTGGAGATTGCAAACCCCGTCGGGGATAAAAATGAAAATGAAGTCACATGAGTGGATTTCAATATGACCAAGATTGACATTGGTCCTCCTACTGTGGAAGGTGATTTATATCATGCAAAATTCTTTGTACGCATGCTAGAAAAGAGAGTTAAATCTAAGAAATAGGAGAATGCAAAGCCGCAAGCCCAGGTGAATTCTCTTACATCTTTCATTCAATCTATTTTGAATAGTACTTCTCAATCCTCTGATGCAATTCCTAGTGTTTCTGTTGATTGAATGGATCCTAGCATGTTGTAACAAATTATGAGATATCAAACTCTAGGTAAGGCCATCGAGCAATGGGTAGAGCAACTCACCATTGATGGTTTGTTGTACATCGAGGAGGTCATGAAACTATATACCCTCATTTATGATAAAAGGAAAAGGTTAGTTGCAAAGTTACGAAATATAAAGAGGGAAGACAGTAATCTGCTCACGGTGTCTACAAAGATAAAATATATGATGGAAATTGATGCAATTATTCTTGTAACTCAAAAAAAAATTAATGATCCAAATGAGATGATTCTGTGTCTTGGCTAGATGCACTAGAGTGGAAGAGGTCTATGTTAGGGGATTTTAGTGGACAAATAAGAAGAATTTTGAATCAATGTCACACTGATATGGTTGATCTTAAAAACAATTGTACCATCTTAGATGTAGAGATTTCAGATGAAAGTGGAGAGAACTTCAACTTGCTTGATGTCAAGGAAGTAAAGAATTTTTTTAATAAGATGCTTACTAAAGAGCTTGTTGGTGTTGATGCACTTAATGGTGAATCACTAGGGAAGCTTGGACATATAGCAATGTATCTCAGACCTTTCAAGCATGAAATTAATGATGTTTATAAGAGACTAAAAGATGTAGACATAATGATAAATAAGTGGAAACTTTGGGCAAACATTACCCATGGACCAAGTGACAAGATTTTAAATCCCATCATTACTAGGTATAGGAGGTACAAGGCAAAACTAAGAGCATCAACTCAGGTGGGCTCAATTGCTGCTCGAGACGAAGACCAAACTGCTACCACATGATGGCATTTCTTATTTTTATGTTATTTATGTAAACATGCTCTGGATACTCTTGTGGAAAAAGACTTATTATTATTTTATTTTTAAATCAGCTATCCCCAAGAAGCTGTTATTATTTCAAAGATAGTTATTTTATGCCAAGGCTATATATACTAAGCCTGTCGATGTATTTAGGATCTTTTGGCAAACTTTGTGTTGTTGATAGGGCAATTTTGTGTTACTCTATATTTTAGTTATTTTCAATATATGAATTGTTATTTTCAATTTTCGTTAATCTAAATTGTTCCTTCATTAACACTTGTCTCTATTCCAAATACTTTATGGAGAAAGATGGGTGTGTCAGAATTGCAACCTGGAATAGAACTGATGTCGTTGATCTCTAATACTGACTATCCATCGATCTAAATGTAAATATTTTTTTAATCTATAATTTCGCCAAGTAAATTAGTCATTATAATTTGGCATTTGATATTTTTGCCAGCCACATGATGATTTTTCAAAAAAATTGCCAGCACATTCGCCAAATAATTTATTTTACATTTTTTAATAGCTATATAATTCAGCACCTAATTTATTTTACTTTTTGGAATACAACTATAATTTGCCACGTAATTTATTTTATTTTTTGGAATACAACTATAATTCGCCAAGGAAATTATTTTTTTTTTCAAATCTATATACAATTCACTAGCAAAAAGACCACTGTCGACAAATTTGAAAAAATTCACCAATGAATTTTTTTTTCAAAAATAGGCATAGATTCACCAAAAAAATTATGGCCTCGAGCTAGGATTCGCCAGGATTTTATACGTATTTTTAGGGGGGGTTCCTTAAAGTTATCCCTGGTGTGTACACAATGATGAAGAGCTTACTCAGTTAGTTCTTAAGGTTGGTTTTGCAAAGTGTATGCATGTAAATGATATTAAGAGTGAACAAGAGCATAGCATCTTGTTTGGTGTTTTGCTCTCTTTTATCCCTAATAATGACATTGAGGCCATTAACACATGTTTGCATGAGGATGATGCATATTTGGTTGCACTAGATGATAGATTTGTAGAGATAAATGGTGGTGCATCTAGTGAGATTCAAACTAAAGACCTTGCTTGTGAGAGTTGTGAGGATGAGGAGCATGCGAATGTATGTGAAACCATATCTCAACCATGCAAGGGTCATTTTCATTCTCATATAGATTATTCTTTAGTTGGACTTCATGGAGGCACTACTGTAATTACCAAGGATGTTCAAGTAATTGTTTCCAACTATGAAGACTTTGTCACATATGCATTTTTAGAGCTTTGTTTGGGGCAGTTATCTCTTATTGATATGGATTGTGTTGAGAGCACATTTTAGTTCATTGGTTGGACTTGATAACATTGAAGATGGGTGTTCTCAAGTGGGTCAAGTTATTGATCTATAGGGTGAGGAGGAGAAAATCATGAGTGACTTTCTCAACAACAGTTTTTACACAGTAGAGTGTGTCAAGGAATACAAAACAAAGGGGCAACTTGAAGATTGTGAGTCTTCACTTGAAATGCCTCAAATTTTTGATCTATATGTTGATAGTGTAGAATTAGATTTGAATCAAGTCTTTGATTCAATCATGGAGGAATACATTAGCATTTATGGTGTAGCTGGGTCACAAGAACTTGAACAGTCATATGACACAACCCAGCTCGAGGCCACAATGTACATGATGCATTTCAGTTTGATTTTTAGGAGGATATTTTTCTTCATGCTGATATTTATGTAGGTCCAGATATGCATCATGATAATAAGGATCTTGAAGGTGAGTATTTCTATGTGGGTTAGCATGATGATGGGCCCTATTATTTGTGGCTACCATGTCCTGGTGATAGTCATTTCCATTTTTAGCATGATGGTATGAATAGCTTTAGTTTGTATGTCCATGCATGCAAGGTGTTTTTTATTTCTAATGTTGGGTGATCAGTACAACAAAGGGTTGAGGGAGATCAGCTCCTTCAATAGGCTTGTCTTCGACATAGGCAAGTAGCTTCACCAGTCTTTTGCAGGGTTGGCTTGCAATGTTTTGGAATTTTGAATACAATCAATGTTCTTTTGTGTCCTCATGCCTATGATTGTATGTTTCCTTCTAAATATGTCTTGTGTTGTTCCCCCCTTGTTTGTTTTACCTTTTGGTGTACCCAGAGATGTTTTGGATTCTCATTGTGCCACTACTTGGCACACATCCCCAACTAGAGCCACTGTTGGGACCTAAAAAACTAAGTTCCCAAACATGCATTATTTACCTAAATCCATCAAAATCCTAGCTTATGCCTTTGTCTCTTAAACCCATTATTTATACCTGATCTGAGATTACTTTAAATGGGTGTCATTCATGAAAAATTCTAAAGTAAAATCCCTCCAAATCATTATGTTTTTCTTCCTTTGAAATCTTTTCTAGGTGTTGGTCATTGTTGTCTTTGTCGGTGAATTGGTTGGTTTGTGAACTATCAATTTTGTTGACTAGGCATCCTTTGGTTCGTCATTTGGCTAGTTTGCCGACAGGAGAAAAAAGATGAAGGAAAGAAAGAAAATTGAAGTCTTTGTCAAAAAACATGGAGGTTCGTGAACCTTCAAGTTCGTCGATGCCCCGATTCAATGACAAGGAAGTGGAAGATTTTCTTAGGCAAGAAGAAAAAGAATCAAGCTTTTGTCAGCAAAAGTGTTGGTTCGCGAACCATGTGGTTTGCCGACAAAGGTTTTCACTGAAAAAGGAAGGAAGAGAGGCAAAGGAAGGAAAAGCAGCAACTTCATCAACAAAAAGGCGAGTTCATGAACTATTAGGTTTGCTAATGGTAAAGTTTGTCGATGGGGCAAAGCACTGATGAAGAGAAGTAAAGAGAAAAGAAACAAAGGTGCCTTTGTCACAAAAAGGGATGGTTCGTGAACCACAAGGTTCACCAACAAGGTAAGTCACTGACAAAGGGAGATAATAATGAAGAGGCAAACAAAGAAGATGAAAGATAAAATGATGGTTCGTGTTAGGCCAAGTTGGTCGCTAGGTGAAATTGCTAACAAAGGAGGAGAGATAAAATACGAAGGATGGATAAGTAAAGAATAGATAGCTCCAAGGTTCACGATAAAGAAAACTCACCAATAAGGGCAGAGTGAAAATCAAATGTAAGAATAAAATCAAATGCAAGTGTAAAATATAATGTAAATGTAATAGTTTAAAATATTTTAAACTTAGTTTAGAATATTTTAGAATGTTGTAAAGGCTTTACACGGGCATTTTGGTGGATTTGCGTTTCAAAATGCACATCTACTCTCAGTAGGTCCATGAATGTAGAATTGAAGAGGATGTACAAGTGGGTGACGAGTTTGGTGGAATTGATTACAGGAATTTATGGGAGTTGGTGAGGGTTAATGCTGGTGCAAGTGGACAAGTAATTGGCACCCATCTGTTGCATTAACTTTCCCCCTATATATGTATGTTTCAAGACATTTGGAGGGTGTTGGTTTTTGGTTGGTTGCTAGAGGTTGTGCAGATTCATAAATACTTCTAGGGATCCAAATCATGCCATGTGTAGCTGTAGAAAAGTAATGGCGTGGTGAAATAGATGAAAGATAGTGTGCACTAGGGGTTGTGCAGAGAATGTCTCCATGATTGTTTGTATGTATTTAAGATTTTTCTCTTATCACATTTGCTGATAAGTTTGTATTGGGCATTTGAAAATGTGACATCATTTTAAATATATTACAAGCCTTGTAATTGTCATCTATTCTTTACATTTGAATGCATGCAATTCTTTTCTAGATTACAAAGTATGTTTGAAGCACAAAACCTGCAATTTGATACAGCATATGCTTAGATAAAATTTTATTTGTTTCCTTTTCATTGTTTTCTTTTCTATCACCTATGATTGTGTAGCCCAATTGGATTGGCACTGGTCTTGGCTCCATAAAACCAATCTCATATCATTTAAATCAAACATCTACTAGTGGTTTATAGGAAAAACTATCTTTCATGTGCATGTATATTCGCACAGTTTGTATCAGATATATAGGGGTTTTGTGACAACCAGTTATTCTTGGTTTAGTGACAGTCTTTGGGGCCAAGACAATGAGTTGGGTTTGATTGTCCATTTATTTTTAATTGTTCATTTGGTTTTGAAATCATACCTATTAAGGTATACCCCTTGGAATATCCCTCTAGGGCCTAGTTGAGCTCAAAGTGTAGGGGATGAAACCCACTCCCATAGAGTTGACCTTCAATCCTCCACATTTTGTTGATGGACTGATTATGCTTGCATGACGACAACCCTGGCCTTGTGAGTGTGATTCCATCCTAGGAAGTGGATTTGTGGTTTTGGGACCCAACATAACCCATCAAACAAGTATTGTAGAAATGATGAGTGATTAATCACATTCCAACATCTCCACACTGAGAAAGTTGCAAATAACCTCTTCAAACCATGCACAAAGCATACATGCAAACTTGCAACTTCTAGAAACACTACTGGGATTCAAAATATGAAAAATAGTTTATTCATAGATCTACAAAACCACAAGTTTTGATTAACCATGTAAAACCTACAAAAGCACCATGTCACATTGACACACATGCAAATCCATATCCACTTATTCTTTGGAAGACCCACAAGTCTAAAAATCACCAAAATAGTTAAACCAAAATAATGGAATAACACAAATAAGCATAACCACAAATTTTGAATGGAAAATCCACAAAACCCTTAGATCAAATCAATATGAAACTGATACATGTAAGTACAACCAACCAAAAGGAAGAAGAGGTCTAGGAACTCTAGGCCCACTTGTAAGCCAACTTCTCAACCACCACCATGTACAAGCATATGGAGGAGCTAGGTTGTTCCAAAAGCTTTCAAATAATATAATGATCAACTCCACAGCCTACATGCATTCAAAGTTAACAAAATAATATCTTCCAATGCTAGGTACTAAATCTCCCAACATAAGCACATCAAACCATAGTCATGAAAACTCAAGTTTATCCTTGTGATTAGGGAGCCAAGAACAAACACCCAACATGTGAATACTCTATTGCAAATGACCACAGAATGAAAAAACACAACCACCATGCACAAGGGTCATTACATACTATCAAACATTATCTCCAAATCAATATCATATTAAATGTAACCACATGATCAACTCCAAAAAACTCCATCTTCTCCATCCTTCAAATGCATGTTGTACTCTAAAAAAAAGATCAACTATAAAAATTCCACTCAAACAAGGATTAATAATTAGGCAATTCCTTCCTACAGATTCCCCCAAGCTTGCCAAGATAAGAAATTACAATAGAAGAAATACCCAGAACCTTAAACAATATGGAACTGACACATAACATGGAAGCACCATAGCTCTAATACCAATTGAAAGGGAAAGAGAACCAAGTATGCAACTCCCAATATCCTATGTTTTTCTTAATCATATATTCAATAACTTGATACAAGCACATACTGCTATGCCCTTAAAGTGAAAACAAACATAGATGATTTCCCAAATCACATTAACCATTAGAGGAAAGACAATGTAGCTTATAGATCTAAGTAAATTTTGGCAACATAATGGCATGTTAATTAACACTTTAAGAACATGAAAGGAGAAGAATAAAAGAAGGATAAACAAAAGAGAACCAATATATGTGAGGAAAACCCTTTCGGGTAAAAATCCCACACTCTAAAGCACCAAACAAATGTATTAATCTGCAACAAAAAACATGTTACAATACACTTGTAGGCTCAAATCCTTAACATGGAGATTTACATCTTGCTTCTCCAGAGGAAAATTGACAACATATAACCCTACATAAAACTCTCCTCAAAAATGACTCCTCAAGCATTCAATTTATAGGAGCTTCAATACAAGAAACCACCAAAATGAAACTCAAAACCATGAGCTAATACCACCCTCATAACTAACTCTCCAAATATGACACTCCATTTTTGTCTCCTAAAATCATGCTTGTCAGGTTTCTAAGGTAACTCCCTCTTTCAAGCTCTTTCCATTCTAGAAACTCTTACACACATTGCAAGTTGTCATAGTTGCATTTATAAACTTTCCTAATGTACTAAGTGATAAATATAAATTTCCAAAATACAAACTACAAGTGACACAGTGCCACTCCAAGTGGGATGCCCAAAATATGTGTGTGAATAATAAATACAAATAAATAAATATTTCAAATATTAGGACTTTCAAGGTGTATGACGCACCTAATCCCAACATTACCCACATTAGTTGTTTCCCCAACTATTTAAACTTATTGGTACTTCACATGTAAGAAGGATTTTTTTGCTTCTACAGACTCTATGATAAAGAAAAGAGAAATCATGCATAGTAAACTAGATTTGTAATTGTTAAGTAGGGGAAAAGGGGGAAGGATGCAAAGTATGTAAGTACACTAGATCAAACCCTCCTTTCACTACAACATTCAAGGACAAAACTGATCCAAGTCACTACAAGATGGAAGAGGACTCAACTACTAATTTTGTGCTCTTGTTTGTAGAGGAAAGATGTGATTCAACCAAGCCTTTTATCAAACCCTAAGCCAATCAATGCACTAAACCCTAGAATTACGATAATCAACTTATAACAGTGAGACAACAAAAAAAATCAAGATGTGAAAGCACCAGGGTGATCAGTGAGATGTCCAAACCTGTCCCTCAAAAGCTAAAATGTTGGAAGACTCTAGGGCTAGCACCTGAGTCTAGAAATTTCTGATCTCCAGAAGCTCCGAACTGCAAAAATTTCATAAATGATGCTCTGATGTTGAATTCAGGGTTTATTTTGTCTGTTGGACATTGGGGCTCTTGCCTTAGTCTGCTATGAATGAATTTCTAAACTTTGTTTTCGAATCTTGAATCTTGACCTCTCAAACAGCCTCCCTATACCTTTACTTCTGCAATTCTCACATCTGTAACCTACACGCACAAAAGAAAGGGGTTTGGGGGTTGTGGTGTTTAGGGATTTGCCTCAGTCAAATCCTAGATTAGCATTCAAGCTTTCCCAACACTACTGTTAGAGAGAGAGAACGTGCCCTAGCATGATAGAGGCTAAAGATAATCCAAATGATGATGAAATGATTTAAACACAATGATGTCACCTTGGTGGTGAAACCCTTAGGAGGATGAAGATTCTTCAACTTATAAGGATGTTGATGATGATTCAAAATCTGTAACAAACACAATACTAACACAAGTCTACCACAAAGATAATGAATGCCTTGAATTCACCTTTGCACAATATCATAACCTTGCTATCATCAACTTGTTACAAAATAAATTCAAACACTTGTTTATATATGCTATCCCATTAAACTTTCATAAATTAATTGAAAGAGCTGACAAGGAAGGACCTATTTAAAAGTCCTATGTTGGCATACTTTAAATTTTACCCCAACTAATCAGGATGGACTTGGGTGTGAGCGCCCAAGTCCCAAGGGGTCTTTTTGGTCAGGACTTAGGCATAAAATGGGCCCCTAGTCCCCATTTGTCATGGGTTTCAGGGGATTTCTTACCAGGATGAATAATTTGCTCCTAAAGTGTAAACACGAGGACTTAGGAGCTAAACTAGGAGGTAAAAAGGCATGTGTCCACTTTTTACTCCATAGCAGTAACTTATTGATAGAAGTAGTGTAACCTAGATTACAAATAAAATACATGTTTAGAAACATTAGGTTTTCACAGTCCATTATAATTGTATTTGATATTATAAAAAATAAACACACAAAGAAACCAAGAATTCTTAAAAAACACAAAAAGAAAAATATTTAAATTTGTAGTAAAATAGAGAAAACATCTATTTATAATAATACAACATTTATAAACCTCAAAACTAAACCCTATAATAACTTAAGTATCTTAAACTATATTAATACATTAACAAAAGTAACTTTATTACAAAAAGTACATAAAATACCTATGATTATATAGACCTACTAAATGAAAATTATAATAATATTTATAATATGACACTAACATAACATATAGCACTAGCATTTGAAGCTATTGAATAAAAATGTGTATTACCTTTTTTTAAGTGTGATAAAAAAGATTGATTATTTATCCAACCACTTCAAACACAAAATATATGTTACCATCTTGTCCTTAGTCTCTACCACTAAAAGCAATTGAATAAATGCACCTAGATTCTTTCAAGTTTTTACCCTTCTTTGACAACTATTTTATTTGGCCAATAAGCAATTCTTTATGTGAACTCTTTTTATTAAGTTGTCATCCTCAGTTACCATAAACAAATGGGCATCCAATAAATCATATTTAAAACAATTTCTTCTCCTTTTTGGTATCCTTTTAACCACTTTTGAAAAATCTTCAAGCATCATAATGCAACATACCCATACTCATTCAACCCCGAAAAGAAAAGTCAGGCATAAACAATATGACATAATCAATGTAATTGACTAGGAATAAACAATATAACATAAATAATATTAATTGTCTATGATGTATCAATACAAAAAATTTCAAAATATAGCCACTAAAGGTATGCAACTTTTCCCATTTTTCCCTAATGGCTTAGTTGTTGGTGTAGAAAGATTCTTCAATGCTCCTCCAAATGTTTTCATCCCTTCATGGACTATAATGATTGAACATATACACAAAATGAGTTTATCAAAAGTGCATTGGAAACTTTTAAGCAAATGTAATTATCATTCCAAGCATTCCAAATTGTAATTGGAATGATTTCAATTCCAAGCATAAATCGATAAAAGCATAAGCAAAAGCAAATTTTTATCCCATGTTGTAAGTTACCTAGTAGACATCTATGCAAATGTGGAAGCATATACAAGGCATGTGAACTATTTGACAAAATGTATCAAAGAGATATGGTCTCATGGACTACCGTGATTGTAGGCTATGTATAAATGAGTTTAAAGAAAAGGCCTTGGAAAAATTTAATGAAATGCAATTGACAAGTGTAAGGCCTAACTCCACAACCTTTGGCAACATCCTCCCAACCTATGCCAAAATGGGAGTGTAGAAACTTAAAAATTACGAGGTCTTAATTCACTCAATTACACCACATACCAAGTCCCGATTTGCCTAATCCTAATTAATTTATCCCTAAATCATCTTGATCAATTTCCAAGTCCTGATTCATTACTTTGTCCTAATATCCCAATTAGTAGGTCCTGATTCACTAGTTTATCCTAATCATTCCCTCATTTATCCTAATTATTCCTAATTTTCCCTAAGTCCTAACTCATTTTCCTAAGTCCTAATCCCCTTTCCACACATGATTTTGTTAATTTATTAATTAAATCTTCCACCTAACCACCTAGAAAGTGAATAAAAGAATTAAAAATCTCTTTTATTCTCCACCACATATCTCATAACTATCTCCCACAAATTCAAAAATCAATTAAAAAATCTCAATTATTCTCCATCCTCCATCCTTCAACTACCCAACCAACCTTATCTAGATCATCAATCTCTTAATTGATCTCCATCATCCATCATGCAACTTACAAGCCTATAAATGGACTCTCCAGGAGTCATTTCTCAACAATCAATCATCCTTATAGCAATGTCATGATGTCAGTTCGTGAGTATCTGCATTCATCTATTCAAGCATAACTACCATTTGGTACAATAGGAATTGATTGGGTAACATTTTTGTTTTATGAATTTTGGTTTGATTCCTTTTCTTAACAGATGTTGCATTAAGTGTATATTTTGAGGTTTTAAAATTTTGATTGAGTCCTTTTTTTGTCTACATTTTATGTACACATTTATGGCACGCCCAATGGGACCCCCCATCCCTTTTAATCTTGGTTTTGCAAGTGTTTTTATTTCATTTTGTAGGTTTATATGGGATTTCTAGTAAAATCTCAGGGGTTTTCTTTCACAAGAGGCTTCTTGGGCTAAAACGGAGGTCACCATTACATTCAAAGTGGCGAATAGATGAAAATTGGCATATAACACCCTATACTTTGTATAATTATCCTTTACCTATATCTATTGTTCGACTTTGTTTGTTTGTACATTTTGTGAACAGGTTATCATTTTTCCCCCGGCCATAGGTATGCAATTTCAATTTTTGTATGAAACTAGGTTTTTCGTCTAGCGATCCATGTGTAACTACTAACCATAATTGTTATTAACCCTAACCACTTATGGATAATGGTTTTTGTTAAGGGTTTTTAGCTTATTGTCAATTTGTTTCATAATTGTTAGTTTTATTCAATCAATTCGTTATTGTTGATTGTTTGTTCACTATTAAACCTTCTTATCAATGTTTAATTATAGTCAATACTAATACATGGTGTATAATGTTTTTTTTAGCAAGGTAATAACAATTTTCATTACTGTCAAGGCATTTTATTTAAAGTTAACTGTTAACTATTGGGTTGTGAGGGTTAACATTAATTGTCTCTATTTGTTGGAATCATTGTCACAATTTGAATTAAATGTTTATCATTGTCATTTGTCTTAGCTATTTATTCCTAACATTTATTATATTTTGTTGGTCATAGGTTAAGCGTTTTGATTTGGCATAAATTGTGGTTGCAAAGCTTCTAGAAATTTATATAAGTAGTAACTATGGTCTAAAGAAACTCGTTGCATGAAAATACAACTGCGAGTCATTTAAACCATTGACATTAAATGTAGCATTAAAAATAAAAATGAGATGAGCGAGAGGGGGAGGACAAACAGGGTTTCAAACTCTATTCTGAGTGATGCAGATGGTGGTGACGATGAAGATGAAGGATATTTTGTGAAGATTGGGAACTACTCAATGATGATGAAGATGTATGGATTTTGGATCTTTGGCCAGAGGCCCAGCGCTCAATTTCTCAGGCACGGTTGGAGGCTTCACACCCACCAAATGCTCTTCCTGCTGCTGGTGATGACAGGTTTAGCCAAGGCCTTAAGTGGGGTTTTCTCTCCCCCAAGTCTAGCTTTCAAGCTGCTTCTGGCGGGAAGTTTGGGACTTCCCTTATGGCAGGTTCTACCCCTAGCATTCTGGAGCAGTCTGAGATTGGTTGCTTGGAGGAGAAATCCCCAACAACCTTGAAGAATGTGTGTCTGACAGATTCCCCTCTGGTGAGGCATGCCCTTGGCTAGGATGATTTTGTTTCTAGTGGGTCTTCTATGCCTCTGCTTGAGGTGGTTTTGGAGACATGTGTGATTGCTGGGGACAGTTCCTCTTGGGCTACTAGTGATTCTTCTACTGGGCTTGTTTCTCCACATGCCCAGGGGTTTTCCTTTCCTTAGAAGTCAATGGATCCATTTGGGAATGCCTTTATTCCCCCCTTGCGAATAGGGTGGATATGGTTTCTGGCATTGGGGGTCAGAGCCCAGTCATGTCACCTATGTTGGGTCATATGTTAGGGGCCTCAATTTACAATGGTCTTCCTGAGACCCAAGCTTCTAGGGCTTCTCCTAAGGAGTCTCACATTTGCATCCCAGACTCTATTATTGATAGATGTGATGTGTGGATTAGGAGCTCTCTTGTTGGGAGATTTAGTGGTAACCAAATATTGATGTGCTCAGAATATGGGTGCTTCAAAAATGGAAGGTTAGGGGACAGGTCGAGGTAATAGCTTTACCTAACAATTTCTTCTTATTTCATTTTCTAACTCTGAAGATTGTTCTGGGATCCTCTTGGGAGGTCCTTGGTTCCATGGGCAGAATGGTCTTTTCCTAAAAATTTGGTGTCCAGGCTTCAACCCTGATCAATATTGCATCAACTTGTTTTTGATTTGGGTTACGTTTCCAGAGTTGCCTTTAGAATACTGGAATGAGGAGATTTTTATCAGCATTGCTAATACTTTTAGGAAGTATAGTGTGGATGATGCTATTATGAAGTTCAAGAGATATTTGGTTGCTACTAAATTTTGTGTTTTTGTGGAAGTTGATAGAGTGTTCCCTTCGCAGATTGCTCTATCTTCCAAACTAGGAAATTGGGTGCGGCAGATTGTTTTTTAGAATTATCCAGTTATATGTGATTGTTTCTGCAAAGTGGGCCATACTACTTCTATTCATCTGAGCCTCAACACAAATCATCTTGTGTGGAGGAAAAAGGTGCAAGCATCTAGTGATAGTTACAAGATCTCTTATGAGGATGAGAGAAGTAAGGACAAGAATTTTGAGGACTCAATAGCTATGCCTGAGACTCCTTTGATGGAGGTGCCAAGCGAATAGGGGGTTTTCAAGAAAGGTAGATTTGAACAGAACTTCAACATGTTGGGTAATTTCACTCAAACATATTTGGAGCAATTTGGCTTGAAACCTCCTTAAACTTAGATTGACTATTTTTTGGGGGTTTATGCATCTTGTTTGTCTTGTTGTAGTTGTGCAACTACTGTGATGTTAGTGTCATGTGTTTGTTCTTTGTGGTTATGTGGGCTTCATTGTTTTATCTCTCTTTTGTATAAGGATCTAGGCCCTTTCAAAATCCCTACTTACCATAATCAAAAACATTAAATGTGGCATTTAACACTTGATTTAGACTGCCTCATTTAATCATTAGATCATGGAATTTTTTTAAACCCTTAATTGTGGCATTAACACAAACTTTGGTGTTGAATTGTTAACATTTAGCACTAATCACCAAGCATTATCGTTTCTCCTAATTGCCAACCAAACTATTTACATGTGACCAGTCAAATCTTAACCACTAGTGATTTGGAAACTGCCAAGATCCTCTAGCCCTCACAGGCTCAAAACTAGTGTTTTTTTCCATCACGTATAAATGTTTGGTCATGTATCAATTTTTTGTGTTCTTGTAGATGTTGGAAAGTTGGCTTAGAGAACTACGCTATGGAAAAAGTTGTTTTTCTAAATTTTGTCAAGATTTGAGATATGCTTTCCTGAACTCAGCCTTTCCATACAAACTTCAAACAAGCATAAATTTCATGTACGAAATTGAAATTCAACAATTTTTTTTTCAAATTGCATAGAAAATTGGAACGAATGCTATGGTGACATCAATTTTTTCTATGTGTCAACTTCTATTGCATATTTCTTTTCAAGTTTTCAACTTTCATGCTAATGTATTTTCCTATAGTCAAACACTTGTTGAAGACTCAAAATCTTAAAACTACTAACCTATTTGTGTAGCCACATTTATCGAAGACTAAATTCCAAATACTAGTTTAGTTGCACACCTTTTTATTAATCAAAAATGAACAAGTGCCTTATGTGCTTGTAAGAACTCCTAAATGTGCATTCTCTTCCCTTTCACTGAAAGGTGATCTTGGGAATCAGAAACATTTTTGAGTTATTTATTTTTTGTTATCCCAAGAGTCCAAGTTGCATATGCTCTTCCTTTGTGCTGCAAATTGATCTTGGAACATAAACACTTGGATTTATTTCCCTTTAGCAAGCCTACCTAAAAATTTCATCACTTTAGGGGATGACCTAAACTAGTTATGTCAAAAAGGTATAGAAAGGAGGGAGAGAAAAAGTTATACCTCAAAGACTCAACAAAGTGAGCAATCACACATCTTAGACAACACACTAGTTCATGAATTCAAGACTCATGTACCAAGTGTATAATGAGGACATCTCCTAGCTGTTTGTCTAGCCTAGATTAAGAACCTTTCGGCCATCTTTTTTTGTAGTGCACCTGTAAGCAGTTAGCCCCAAGAAGTTAATCATGTCATGCTTCTAAGTCTTTCAAGATAGAGATCACTATGGGCAAGGTCTTATCCTCCATGGTAAGGGGTGCATAGGTGGTACATGACCTTGCATTCTCTAGTTATCTATAGCTTAGTAGATAGTACATTTGTGGGCCCATAGAAATTGGTACACCCACCTAAATAAAATAGGTTGTTAATGTGTTTGATGTGCTTTCATGTGCAAAACTAATGAATATCTTTTTTATCTATCCCTTAGATCAAAGTGTTTGATGTATTTGTTGAGTCCTCTTTCACATAAGTCCTTGAACCAATCTTGAGTCCAAACCTTAAACTTCTATACAATCAAATAATCAAGTTAAAATATCTCACTTTGAGTAGACTACAATTGAATCCCCTTGCAAAAAGGTTGAAATCATTTCAATTCTATTTGTCCAAGTTATACTTTCATACCTCATCTTGTACAAAATCCATTTATCTAATCACAGTCTTATACCAGATTTACCAAGTCCAAATTTGCATCCTAGCTCACAATTGTATCCAAACATCCCATCATCCTTCATCATTTCCACCATGGACCCATGGTTTGATAACTTTATTATGCAAGCTAGAACTCCTATTCCTACTACCATCCATGAAGCCAATGTGAAACCTAAAGTTACAAATTTGATCAACAATCCCTTTGTAGTTGTTGATGATGACACTCTTATGGATCAAGATGAATATCCTAATGAAAATAGCTTTGGTGATGAGATCATTGCAAAAAAAAATTTTATAAACTTTCATCCCTCACCCATGAATATATGCAAGAGCATTATAATCAAGAACTAGTTAACACTAGTTATTATGTCAATCCTAAACACTTATCTATTGAACCTCCTTATGATACTTTTGACAAGGGAAGTGCCATCTTAGATCAAGGTCCTGATACTCAATCCATATTTCCAACTTCAACCTCATGTGAGCACTCTATACCCTCTACATCCTATGCAAATCATTTATTTTCATAATCCTTACAATCCAACTTATCTTGTCAATCCTAGTATCAATCCATCCAAACCTTTAACTCACAATCAAATCCCACCACATCCAAATATTTCTTTTCGGATTTCCTCCAAGGACTCTTAGCACAAGATAGCCATATACTTAGAAAACATGAAGTCAATAAGCCCACACCAACCAAGCCTGTCTGAAGGTCACCTTGTACCTCTCAGAATCTAGCACCATCATGTAACCCTACATATGTTCAACCTATCAAAGAGTCTCCTAGTACAATCCATGTTAAAAACTAAACATTAGCATGTAAATCAAATCCTATCAAGCCCATCCAGGAGACCTATATTTTCATCCAAACTCAAGAGCTATGTTAAGAATCAAATCCAAAGTAAGATCAAATGTGCACTCAACCAAATAAATATCAATTTATCCAAGCTACTGAAGATAGAATTATCCAAGTTATACAAGATCAAACTATCCAAGCCACCCCCATTTATGATCATGATCCTATCTATGATCAAGAGAACCAAGTAGACCCCCTCATCCAACTTTATGCTATCCATGATCAAGAGATCCAAAATAATCCTATCCAATATCCAACTAGTCTTATACATTATTCCACAACATCCTTTTCCCATGATGAGACAATTGGTCCCTAGGAAAACATCTAGACAATCAAGTAAATGGTATTGATCATATCACATATAATCATAATGAGCATAGTGGCCATCAAGATCTTAATCTCATCTTGAGAATAAGGACAAGCAAGTCAAAATGGATCACATCAAACATTTAGATAATCAAGGAATGACAAACATAAACAATGATCAAGGTACAACAAGTGTACACAATGAGCCAACACATGAATCTTATCAAATAGGATTTCTACCTTCATCAAGTTAAATTTACTGTAATGAGCCAAACTGAAATATTTCAATTTAAAATCAGATATGGAAATGAATTAATTAATAAATCACCGAAAATATAATAATTTCATCAAGCCTGGCAAGGTAGTCATGCACAGAACAACATCAAACTAACACTTCTTGCCCAGAACTTATGGAATTGATTTGTTTGCATATTAATCTAATTTTATCATCTGTTGGACTATAATAATAATAACAAAAGATACAACTATATTTTCAAGTCTGGAGAAAATACAATAAACCCCACAAAAACCCACAAAATTGTTGAATATTGAATGGAGCCAAAATCACTGGAAAACACCACAAAATGTTTTTATTTGATTTTTTTGTCATAGACACCTAAGTTTGATACATGGAAATGCTACAACAAACTTCAAGGAAAAACCCACAACACCAGACTACAAACTACACAAAGATTGTATCACAGTGTGTATTTCAACACACAAAATCTTCACATGCAACACTCCTAAGACTAAACCAGCAATACCCAACTCACCAAATCTGTTCCAGATCTCAAGAATGGATGAAATAAACCTTCTACACCAACATTGAAGACTTGCAACGACACAAATGCTCTACAAACACCAAAATCTACTCCTGCACACAAAATGCTGAAAACTGCCAAAATATTCAAATTCCTTCAACGCAAATGCAAGCTCTGGATGAGATTTCCTCCTATGAGAAAAGGGTTTTCATCCTCTATCCACTTTATGCTCATGGGTTTTCATCCACAAGCCACTACTCCAACGGGGTTTCGTCCATTGAAGAAACCTTTTGCAAATCTGCAAGTATGAGAGAAAATGTGATATCAACAATACCCCAAATGATATAATTTTCATCTTTTATATCAATCTTCCTTGGGATAGATGGATGCACAAGTTTCCCACATTTTTCTTGGATTCCTTTCTATTTTGGGATATGACAGTTGTCATAAGTTGTCATACATTGTCATAAATTGGCCCACCACTTGTAATTTCCCAATCTTTTCAAAATCTTCATGCAAATGGACACCTATCATGACACAAAACCCAATGCCTCTTTTAAGCCTCAAAATATTTAATTTAATATTTAATTGTCCTCAAGAATTAAATTATATTTGGACAATAATAAATATTAAATTATTTATTCTTCCTATGCTTGGCAAATTAACCTGGACAAAAGAATAAAATGGGTTAATATTGATCATTAATCAAATTTAAAGAAAATGGGACATGACACTTACTCATAGAGGTCCAAACAATAGAAAATTATGATTGTTCTCGACAACATACTGATGGGCTAGAATCAAATTTTTAAAAAACAAGTATCTTATTGCAAACAAGCTATGTAAAATCATGGATTATCAAGGAAAAGGATTGGGCCTTCATGATCAAGGGATCTTAGAACCTATTCCAATCTACATTAACCATGGTCGAGGCATCAAAGATCACTTATCTAAACAACCTAATGATGTTAGTGATACTTCAACAATCATTGAGGAAACTTTATCCAATGAACACATTGAGATAAGGACCATCTATATCCCCTACAATAAGCCTGCTACCAACAATCCTTCCACCTCCACTAGCCATACCATTAAGCATTATCTTCCACATCCTCAACCCATTAATTCAAACCAATGAAATTGTAAATAATACAATGCAAAAGCTTCAGATCAAATGTCAAAGGTGAATGCATCCAAAACTCAAGGAAAACACATAAAAATAATATGGGTTCCAAAGAAAAGTTGGCTAGTCAAAGCAAATGAAACAGAATATCCAAATTAAAATGTGAAGTCACATCAAAAAAGGCACCTTCCATATACTAGGTGTCTATCTCCTTATAGCTTATATAGTAATTTTGGTCCTACATATCCAACTTAAAAATCAATCAAAATTAGAAGACACGCCATGCATATAATAGGTGTTCACTACCTTTCAACTTGTATTTAATAATGTTGGTCCTAATCGCCATCCTAATCCCACATTCAAACTTCATAATTTCCAAAATCCACTTTCCATAATCCACCATCACAAGTATGGCAAGTCAAAAATCTACCAACCCAATCTTAATTGTTTGCTTATCCATATAAACAAAAAACACCTCAATCACTTGATTCCACATCCAACATCCCCCATCCAAAGCCAAAATAACATCTAAAATCCAAAAATTCACATCCAAAATTTGATGTATTGTGGCAGCAACGCTTCACCATAAGGGCTATGATGACACCCTATCAAAATATAAATATTTGAATAAAGCCAACTCAACTATTAATGTAGATCACCCAAACATCAAAGGATTGTACAAGAGTGCTTTAATCTTGATGAAGCAACTACTTTAGGTAGGTTATTATTGGCATGTTATGACAAGAGTATATATATCAACTATCTCAAATAGACAAGGATGTATGAAGAGCCTTTGAATATTAGGTTATTAGTGACATCAATAAAAAATCAAAAAAGGATAATTTTCATTTTAAAAAATAATAAAGAGAAATCATTCGTCCGATGGTGAAAACCATTTTATGGAACCTTGGATAAGCACTCTGATGAAAACCTATTCATGGGTGTCATGTGTAAACCAATTGTCTATGTATCTTGCACTTGGGGGAAAGTTGTTTCATCTATCCCATCATATCCCCCTCATATCACCCTAATCCATCATATCCATATATCCTTGCTATCAAAACTCCTTGACTCTAATTTTTATAATGACTTTGATCTTAATAAAGATTGAGGTATGATTTTGAAACATGTTTTGATACACCCTTGGCATAGAAAAATCCTTCTTAACAAAAACATATTGTTATCGCTTGTGCCATATATTATATCCCTTTAGTCCAGTATCCTCAATGAATTTTCTAGAGTAGGGGCATGTTTTCCTATATGACATAGTCCTTGGAGATTTCATCCTGCACCTGTCCATCCATCATCAATTCTCCTTTCCATCCACTATCAACAACCTCTTCATCCATCCAATCCATCAAAACCATTATCCTTTAATCAACCTATCTCCCATCCTAGTTTCTAGACTTGGTGTTCCCATGTCATGATTTATCATATGGAGACAATATCATCCTATACACATGCAAGCTAGCATAGTCATCCAAAGTAATCTAGTGCAATCATCCAAAGCAATACAATGTAATCATCCAAAGAAATCCAATGCAATAATCCCAAGCAATCCCAAAGTAGTTAATCCACCGCAAGAAATCCTAATCTACATAAATCTTTCCAAGAAATCTAGTCAATCATCTAAAAATATTTTACCAATTTTGCTCCCAGCCTTGCTGTCAATCTTAATCAACTTAAACCAATCATCATCATCAGGATATATCATTCCCAATATTTGTGTTGTCCATCAAGATATATCGTTCCCACATCAACAAGACTATCATCATGTTGTTCTAAGATATATCATTCCCACATCAACAACGTTATCATTATCATTATCATCAATCACTCATTGATTTTCAGCTTGACCAGAGGAAATATTGTGCTTGTCTTTATATCATTTTGTTCATGTTTGTTTTCTTTGCTTGTGTGTGTAATCATTTTATATTACATCTAGATTTCTCCTTGCAACATACCTACCACAATGACATCATGGTCTTTCATATCATGATTCCATCATCATATGTTTGCTTGTGACTTTCAATCCTTCATATATTTGGCATATCATCACCATGGTCTTTATAGCATGGCATAACATCAAGTGCTATATCAAACATCAAGTTGCTCACATCAATCATCATGATTATTTTTCCTTCCTCATTTTCCATCTTTACACTCCATCCATTTTGAGAGCCTACCTATGTCTTTCATACCCACCTATCCTCTCAAGGGGGCATCATCCCATCCAAACCCCATCCTTTTTATCCTTTCTCATCCTCAACATCTATATTTTATTCTTCTTTAAAATGGCATTGCTTCTCTTAGTCGCAACATCATCTCAAAAAGGGGCAAAATGTAAACACTTAAAAATGACGAAGTCTTAATTCACTCAATTACCCCACAACCAAGTCTTAAATCATCTTGATCAATCCCCAGGACCGATTCATTACTTTGTCCTAATATCCCAATTATCAGTTCCTGATTCACTGGTTTATCCTAATCATTCCCTCATTCATCATAATTATTCCTAATTTTTCCCAAGTCCTAACTCATTTTCCTAAGTTCTAGTCCCCTTTCCACATATGATTTAATTCATTTATTAATTAAATCTCCCACCTAACCACATGTTGGTTAACAAATTTGTCACGTAACTTTATATACTCATGCCTGGACAAGTGACAAATGTAATCAACAGTTGAGCCAAATATATTGGTATTCTACACCGACTCTCTACTTATTTTACAAGGCGCAGCTACTTCGATAGAGTTTCTAAGAATAGAAACTTAAGGTTACTTTTAACCAGAAAGAAAGATAAAGGAAGAGCTTTTAACTAGAAAGCAATAAAGGTAAATCTACAACTCCAACTCCAGAAATTCACAGATTTCTAACAACATAACATTTATTAATAGCATTGTACAAACAAACTGTAATTCACCACCTCAAATGAAATACCAACAAATAAATTATTCGAAGCAATGAGAAAGATTTATTGACATCCAACCACTAGAATACATGAATACCATCAACATTAGTAGAAACACATTCAACTTAAGAAGAACATGAATTCAAATAATCACAATGCAAAGTTCATAATCATCCAAATCTCCACTGCATTAATTGTATTACATATATTAAAGTAGCTAAAAACAAAATTTTGCCAAAAGATCCTTAATTCGACCAACCATTTAGAATATACAGCTAGCCAAACCATAACTACTTTGAGAATCATAATAGCTTCTTGAAAAACCTAGTTAAAAGATGTTTAAATAATAATAATAAAGGGCCCTCTAGAGCCAATAGTTTAAGAGCAAGCATGAAATAACTGAAGAGCAAGAAACTAAAATTCAATTCAGGATTTTCAAGTCCGCATCGCCATCATCCACTTCATCCATCTCCTCATCTTCCCTCGACTGTCCACCTTCTCCTGTGCCACTTTGCACCGCCTAGGGTGCTTGTGCTCACAATCTGGCTTTGTATGTTCTGAATTTGTTGAGAACTAGTGTCAATGGCATGCCAGGTGGAGATCCAGTCATGATGATGCGATGCTTCCTCTTCATGATAACTCGCTCAGAGTCAGTCACCTTACGATATACCTCCTCAATGCCACCCCTACAAGTGTTAATATAAGTTGCCAACTTAGATTGCCTCCCCAATGATTCCCCTGTGATAGTATTGTAATTCACAATTTCCTCAGTTACCACCTTTTTGAAATTCTGTTTAATTTCTTTGATATCCAACAGCTTCTCATCATTTGTTCCATTAGCCTCTATCCCCAAAGTAGCAAAATCCCTTTTAATTTTCATCATTTCCCTATAATAAACTGCTGTTGCTTTTCCCATTTCTTCTTCAGTTGTAGCAATAATACAGATTTTCCATTCCAATGTATCCACCCATACAGTTGTATCTAGCTCCTTAGGATCAGCTATGACCCCTTGGGCTATTAAGATGCCAAGGTCCATTTTGGTGAGGTCCTGCACTTCCTTAGAGGCTATATTTAGGCTATGGTGATTACTTCAAGTTTTATCAAAATCCAAAATTAAGGCCTACCTCTTAGTATGTATGATACCAAACAATTTAACTGCCTCTTTAATAAGAATAAGGCCATCAAGAATAATTCTTTCAACCCATTGATCCATAGCCTTCTTTAAAGATAGAGAATTCTTGACTTGTTGGAGTAAGCTTGGATCAAAAGTGCGGAGGTTGACAACTGAGGATGCCTCAATTGAGGGAGTCATGATTTCAGAAATTGCATTAGCAAAAGAGGATAAGGAACTTACATGTGCAAGTAACTTTGAATTTTCATCTTGAAGTCCTTTCACTCTCTTAGAAACATTATCAATAGAATACCACATATGATACAAATCACCCTCGGTAGTTGATCGTCCTAAGTCCACTCAGATCACTTTGAAATCTGCTTCAATAACCTCATCTTCATTTTTATCAACCAGTGGATTTGCAATTTCTAAGAACTGATTTCCTGAAGTGGTATCAGTCACTATCCTGGACATTCTCTTTGCACTCTTAGGCTTTGGAACCGTCTATAATAAGCTGGCAACAATATCAACACCTTCATCGAAAGGAAGGGTATACCTTTTCTTCTTCTGCACTACCTTTTTCAACCAGCTTGGGGATGAGACTGACACATTAGTGGTGTTGGCAGCAGCCATTATAGGTGCAGGGTGAGAATTCTTCTCATGCATTTCTTTTTGCTGAGGGGAATTTGGTGAACTTAACAATGAATTTAGTAAATTATCATCTCCAATTTGGGAGAAGATAAAAGAATCATAATCACTTGATTACTGAGTGGGGGCACATGGTCTGCTTTGGATGTGGAAGCAACTAATCTAGTATTCATTTTTGTCATCTGGGCATCCAATTCACAAGTGGTCTTCAACTTGCCAATCTCCTTAGGTGGCCCCTCACCATCGCCATTCGATTGTGAGCCAACTCTCTGAGGAGTCGGGTCCAAACTAGATGGTTTTCTATGTGAGGTGGCGGTCTGGGATCTAGTTTGATTTTGAGAGGCCAAGTCTTTTGGTGTTGCTGAACCAGCACACTCCTTGGCCTTTGTTTGTATCCACTTTTCTGTTCTCCTTAAATCACGAAAAGACAGTAACATAATATCTGTAACTTTCTTCTCAGACCACTTTACTGGAGGCAGAGGTTCCCTTGACACTGTATTATATCCTTCTTCCAAAAGATTAGAGAAATCATCAACTATATCAGGGACTTGAATGTTTAACTTGAAAGCACAGACTTGATCAATAGTTTAACTATTCTTACCCATGGCACAACCTTTGCAGGTACCTTCATGCTCCTGGTTGAATTTCGGAAGACCCATGACCATCTTCTCCATGATAGGTAGAGCCCAAAAGTGAAGGTGAGCCAATCTTCGATGCCAAAGATCACACAAGCTTGAAGAATCATGTACTAATGCCTGAAGTGGACAAGTGATTAGCCTATAAAGGCTCTCATGTCTAACTCCAATTACTCGAGCAGTTTTAAAGTTGGAATTCTTCATCCACACAAGAACTTTGCCTTCAGAGAAGGCAACTTGGTATCCCTTGTCTTCCAAGGCTGAAATGGAAACCAGATTTTGTTTGATACCTAGAACATAGAGAACATCACTTAACCTTAGAGTAATGCCAAAATTCAAGTGGAGAGTAGAGATCCCAATCCCTTTCACCGAATAGCTAGCATCATCTCCAATGATAACTTGTTCACTAGAATTTCTCTCCATCAAGTTTGATAAATGCTCCTTAAAACCAGTGATGTGTCGAGATGCACCACTGTCAATTAGCCAAGTGTTGGTGTCGGTAGGTATATTGCTTGACAATGCCGAATAGAACAAATATTCACATGATTCCTTCTGAGGAGAGGCATCATCAACATCTGCAATGGTGGCCTATTGCTTAGGCCTGGATGGACAATGCTTGGCAATGTGACCATACTTGTCACACCTAAAGCATTGGATTTTGGAGAGGTCCCTCTTCTTCTTGAAAGTGGGAGCACCATCAATTCCATTATCTCTGTTCCTCTTGATGAATCCTTTCTTCCCATTCTTTCTTTTCTTCTTAGATGATTGAGAGGCAAGGACATGAATGTCTTCATTGGTAGAGCTTTGACCAATTCCTCTAGTAGCCAATCTAGACTCCTCTTGAATGCAATCTACCCTCAATTGATCAAACTTGGGAAGTTTTGATCTTGCACTGATTCCTTGAATGTAGGATTCCCATGATGAAGGAAGGCCATTGAGAGCAAGCATGGTCAAGTCTTTGTCATCAACTACATGACCAATTGTAGAGAGTTGATTTCTTAATTCTGAAATCTTCATAAAGTAAGCAATAATTGTTTCTCCTTTCGCCATTTTCACATGATGTATTTGTTGCTTCAGTGCAAGAGCCCGGCTGGCGTTGTTGATTTCGTACATCTCCTCCAAGGTTTTAAACATGTCCCTTGCTATCTTCAACTTGGAGACAATCGGAACAATATGATCTTTAACGGAGTCAACCAATATCTTCTTCGCCTTGATGTCTTTCTTTTTCCACTACAACTTCTCTTCTTCCTTCGATGGTTCGGGAACTTTGGTTTCCACAAACTCAGCCAAGTCATTTTCTTCCAAGGTGAGCATGATTCTAAACTTCCATGATGTGAAGTTGGATGCTCCTTTGAGTCTATCCTCAATTTTAAGACTGTTCACCATCTTGACTAAAATAGGGATAATAGAGAGTATTGCTGCAATGACAAATTTGATCATGATCTTCTTCAAACCTGCTCTGATACCATGTTACTTTTTATGATCAGAATTAAAGCAATCAGAAAATGCAACACAATGAATAATGAACACAACAAGATACCCTAGGAAAACCCTCCAACTTGAGGGGAAAAACCCAGCAACAATATATCTCTTATATATTGAATGATAAGAACAGCAATCTACTTTACAATGGCCACATCCAAGGCCTATAGGTATAGCTTCACTTCTTGAAGCACAATGAATAAGTTCACTCTTGATAAATCTGATTTGCTCTTGAAATAACTTGATCTGCTCCTTAGAAGTCTGCTCTACCTTTTGAATTTTGCTTGTAATTGAATATCTTCGAAATGTATGTCTTGAACAATGAGGAATCATTATATATATAAGTGAGAGTGAAGAGACGCATCTCTTCAATCTCCCTGTCGGCCTCCACCAAAAATTCTATCTCCAAAATAATTCAAGAAGCTAGCTGGAAGTGGGAGCCCGTCGCTAAACTGCCAACATCAACAATTGGCGTGGAATGGGATTGAGTTGAAAAGAGAGAAAGAAATAAAGAAGAACAATTGAAACAGGGTGAAAACAGGGTGCCCACTGAGGGTGTAGCAGAAGTAGATGGAGATGGAGATGGAGCAATTTCTTCACTTGCATTTGTATGCTCATCATCTGGTTGACGCCCAGAGGTAGAGGTAGATGCCATGGAATTGGGTTTGAGCTTTGACAGGAAGAAATAATCGAAGATAAACTGGAATAAAAGATGGCTCATTGCTAAGTATTTGTAAGAGGAGAGTCGTGAAAAAGATGCGATGAAAGGAGGGTGGGTTTGCAAGTTGCCATCACAAAAGTCAACTATGATGACGGTGGACACCGCGTAAAATGAGTGGACGTGGTTTGCGTAAGGAATCCATCCACACTTACGATGATGGACAATTGTCCTGTTGTTCAATTGAAATAATTAATGACCCCACTTCACTTCACTATTAACATTTTAATAGTTAAAAGTCACATTTGGCTAATAAAAATAGGATAAATATTTAACATTTTAATAGTCAAAAGTAGTATTTGGTTAATAAAAATAGGATTAAGTATTTAACATTTTAGTGTGGATGAGGTGTAAAAATGTTATTGATTGTTTGACCATCCAACTAATGATATTTATGTAGAAGGGTTTTTCTATATAAAAGATGGCAGATAAATCAGTTTAAAGATATTTTTTTTCTTTTGGTACCTACTTCTACATTATTATATGGGTTAAACACCTCATATGGATTGATTCAAGTTAATTAAATAAATGTATATAAATGTAAAAGAAAAATATATTTTTTTATAAAGTTATTTAAGTTAATTTATTAATGTAATTAATAAATATACATGTAATTATAGTTGGGTAGATAAACTAGAGATTTTAAAGGTTAATTTAAGAAATTAAACATAGGTTTTAGGTATTTAGTTTTGGGAATAACAACAAAGATAATAGATTGATGTAGTGTACATTCCACTTATTTAGGTGTAGAAAAATAGATGTCCTTCTTGTTCTTAAATATAGAACTCGATGCAAAACTATAGCTCACTAAAGGTCAATTCCGCAACTTTGAATCAATTCCACACCTATGGAACTAACCTTTGACACATGATCTTGATCTGCCATAGTGTAGATTTATACTATATGATTCACTGGATTCTCTACTCCTCATTGATTGTTAGGGACTGGTGGTAAATAAAAATATTTTAGGGGGATCATCAAATCACAAGGGTCAAGTTCTCCTAGGTTAACCCCTTTGTTTTGGATTGGCTTAATGGTCTTGAAAATGATTAACAAATAACATGCAAGTGAACTAAATATTGATTTAGATGCAAAGCATTATTTCTTTTAAAGATATAAATCAAAATTTACTTACTGAATGCTTTTTGTATACTCTAAGATTTTGAATTATTATTGAATGTGATTATTTTTCAAATGATTATGTTAAAATATATAACAAATCATCACACAAATATATACTAAGTGGAGTCCCAACGACTAAGAAAATGGATAAAAAATAGTGATAAAGAATCATAAATGATGAAATACGTAAATTACATGGCTGACAACTTGTGTTTGTATAAGAAATCGCTAGCAAGAAATGTAGAACAATCTCAAAAGTATATTAAGATTAATAAAAATGAGCACTATGTATAGGGATTAGTTGTGGATTATGGAGGAAACCTGGGAGGAGGAGTGCAGAAACATTTGAGAGTTTGTAAGGGGAAGTAAGGAATCGTGTGGAACCATCACATAAAGTCTTGACCAATTACAATAATTAAAGACACCTATCTATTAATCTTTTCACTTTATTTTGTTAAACATTTTTGCTTAACCTTCTTTGGAAAGATATTTCTCTCTAAATTCATTTTATTTAGATTTGTTAACCTTTCTTAATCATATAGTGTGTTTTTCATTACATAAAAATAATATCAACAAAATCAATTTTATAGAAGTAAGGTTATCCTTTTTTATTATAAGGATTAATTAAGCTAAGTAAATAAATGTAAACAATAAGCATAAATTAATTTAGATAAAATCATTGTTTGGTTTTAGGAATTAATTGTAATAGGCAGGGTAATTAATTTCAAGAATAATAATGTATCTATGTTGATATTATATAAAATCCATTTGTATTATGGTATAGAAATTTAATGCTCATTGTCTCGTGAATATGATAAAGTCTAAATAGTCTTAAAATTCTAAGTGGTTCAATCCTAATTTCCTTCGGTTAAAAATTGAGACACATGGATTTGAACTAAGTTGTGGATGTGAACTATGACCCATAAGAATGATTTGACAAAAAAATATAGTAGAGATCTATTCAATGATGTTGTACTCCCTATGTACCTTAGTTGTAAGTTTTGTCGTAAGAGGTAATTTGAGATTAGGAGGAGGCAACTCTTGTTGATTGGACACTTATTTTTTCATATTACCATATGCTTGTACTTATCTTGTACGGAATGACAATCGTTTGCACTATTAGCCACTTGGAACACTAAAAGACTTCTCATGAAAAAAATAGATTTACACTTCTTGAAAACAAACGATTAAAATTTGGGATTATTTCATTTAGTACCATGAGTATTATGTGCTCCTTAATGAACAAGTGATCTAAAGAATAAGGATGTGGAAGAAGATAATATCCCTTTGGGAGGTGTATACTGATCATTTATAGATTTTAGTATGAGCGGCTTAGGCTTAGAGATTGAATTATCATTATGTATATGGGTTTATGCATCTTAGTGAGATATATCAAAGTGAAATATGACGATTGTGGATGTGTTGATTCACCACTTTAGCCATATTGGTGTCATAATGACTAATTAAGAATTATTAGGAGCAACCAAAGATGATGTATCATTAGATATGACTAAGTTCCATAACAAGACCTAAGGCATGGTGAAGTGAGGTTGGAATTTTGTTTGTGAGAAAAAGGTGTGAAGCACCCATAGGAAATGTATTCAAACCAAATAAACTAAAACGTACATAGAGGGGCCTGTACCGGGCAATATGGATGTCAAAAATGGCAAGGCCAAAAGGTAACAAAGCGGTCAAACCTAGACCACCAAGATGGGATTGCATTTGATAAACGGTCGGCAAAGAGGAGAAAGAACGAAAACTATGAAAGGTGATGTGCAAATAAATGAACCACCTGAAAAACTATGTGGATCACCAAGAATGGCTATCAAATCATCTGAATAGCTACAACATTAAAAGAGCACCTCCAAACGAGGACTAACAATGAACACTGGCTAGAGATCTACATGTGGAGACAAGGACATTCAAATGTCACCGAAGACTCTCCAAATTTGCAACAACTTAGCGCCAAAAGCCAGAATTTGAAATCGCCCAAGAGTATAATAATCGTCACGTAGATATTCCTCCGTTAAGACTGTACTAGTTACCTCATCTAGCTCGCCCCCAAGACCTCCCCCACCGGAAATAGCTACCAAGACCGCTATCCCGCAATATCTCCGCCAAGGGAAATTCCAGTATCAATCCCAACGCCCGCATATCCACTAAGGCCCCCCAACATTGGCTACATCAATGATTCACTTAGAGGCAAGCTATACCATCACATACTATGAAGAGGTGTCATCATCATGAATCACATGGAAAAATAAAGTGAGATCATGTAATTTAATAGATGGGAAAGTGATTTGTGGGAGAACTTGGGCAATTTTGTCTCTTTATTAATCTTTATTAATCTTGGTTTTAGATGGGAGTATTGTGTATAGGTGAAATCATTTTTAGGTACAAATAAATGACTAGCACTTCTAAAAAATGGAGATTGAAAAATTAATAGAAAAAAAATTGAGTTGTGGAAACTCAAAATCAATGACCCGTTGGCGAAGCACAAGCAATGGATTGCAATTATAATAATGCCATGAATTATTCCTAAAGCTATGGGTCAATATGATCAAGATAAATTAGACAGAAAAGGCTAAATGTACTATTTATTTATGCCTTCCAAATTCAATGTTTTTAAATGTTTCTAGAAATAATATAGCTAAAAATTATGGGATAAGATAGGGGCTTTATGTCAAACTAAGACTCTAGAAAACAAACTTTTGATACAAAAAATTATATTCTTTGAAAATGGCTAATGGATATTTAGTGGTAGAGCATGTGAATGAGTTTAACACTATTATGACTCTTGAAGTTGATGTCAAGATGAATGAGGAAGAATAGTGCATTACTTTTCTTTCTTCACTACTAACTTCATGGGATAGCATTGTGATGGTGATCAACAACACCAATTCTCAATTGAAAAGTGAGGATTTGGTTGGAGTGGGCTATTGTCCTAAGAATTGAGGTGGAAATTCATGGAGACTACTAAATATGTCTTGATTGTTAGAGGTCATGTGAGTGAGAAAGGTAAGAACAAGAATGGAGATGGGAGATCTAAGTCCAATGGTATATTTATTGGGAATTAAATCCTCAATATTGTCAAATGATAGACTGGGATATTGGAACACCTTAAGATTATGTGAACAAATATAGTTATGCTTGTTATACAATTCAATTAAGCAACATTGAAGGAGGCACATGAAATAATACACAAGTCACAAATGTACACGAGACATAGATTTATGTCAGAAACCCTTATGAAAAAACCCACTAGTTAAAGGACAATAAAAATTGTATTCACAAGAAAAGTTACATCTAATTATACAATAAGTCTCTCTTATAGAGTCTCAATTTGTATACCATAGCATACAGCCTCACAATAGGTTTACCACACCTTCAAGCAGTCAACAGTCAAGCAATTTGTTAGGAAAAGGGTGTTGTACACATTGCACAAGAATGAAATATTTTAGCTATGTAAAATAAATATTTATTTGTGGTGCATCTCGAAGATGTGTTTAGCCACATTAAATATTTATTTGGGTCCACTTGTAAAGTTGTATGTAACATTGGTTAGCTATGTTATGTGTGGGAGACATAGAATAATTAATTAATATTTGAAAAAACTTAGTACCATAAAATGAAAACTTAGTATCAAAAAGCAAATGAGGGGGTCAATGGTTTTGTGCTCTCATGGTTTTCAGACACAATTTTCCCAATACCACAAGTTGTATTTATGTGAGATTGAGTCTATAAAAGAAAGAATATGGTTAGTGGTTTGGGTTCGCTGGTTGAGTGGGTTGTGATTGTATTGAGTTTCTCTTGTGAGTGCATATGTGAAGCATGGCATGGGATGTGTGGTTACATGCTTGGACACATGGAGGATGCACTAAAGGACAATGATGTTTCAAAAGTATTCATGAGAATGTATAAGTGTATTGTAATGTTTTATTGCTAAATAATACAGTTAGTGTAGATGCTTTTAGAGGTTGGGTTTTTCCCTCTCGAAGGTTTTCCCAAGGTATATCTTGTGTCATCTTGTATAATGTCTTTTGATCTTTGCATTGTGGTTATTCTGTGAGATTTTTTTTATTTCGGCTATTTTTTGTGCTCTACATGGTGGTGAAAAATGGTTTTAATTTTTGATAATCAGTTTTTCCAAAATTTACAATTTGTCATAGGTCTTGTTGCACAATTCTCATTTTAGGAACTTCTGGGGCTCTGTTCGGCCTCCTTTTCAAGTACATAATTTTTCATGTACTTTGTAGCCAGTGCTATTGATTTTTACTCTTTGTGATAACAAATTATACTTTTAACATAATAGTCTTATTTTGGCAATTGTAAAGCATTGGAATCAAAGACTACTTTATATTTTTCAGCAAAATGGTAATTAGAATTGCACTAAGTATAAAGTTCCAAATCGTATTTTCCTGAGGGTACTTTTATTGAGTAATTTGGGGGTGATAGGGGGTGTTTGTGTGGTTGTGTTTATTTCCCCTTTGATATTTCATTTGTGCTCTTATAAGTTTTCCATGGGTCATCCTAAGTTCTCTCATCTAACTCCACATAATTATGCAACTTGGAAATCACATGCATTGAATTCCTTGATGAATAAGGGGTATGCACCTCATATCACATATCCTAAACCTAAACCAAAGGATTCTAAAGAAAAGATGGAATGGCGCATGAAAAATACTAAGGCACTTGGATATCTGGACACATTTGTTTCTCTTGACCTTCTTTTTCACATTGTTAAGTTTTCTACACCTAAGGAGGCTTCAAACCAACATTCACAATTGTATGCTCAAATTGATGAGGTTAAGGGATTTCAAATTGATAATGATTTCACTAATCTAGATCCAATTTTTTTTACAAGATCCAAGACTATATAACTAAAGTTAATTAACTAAGAGCACAACTCAAATAATGTGGTATTGACAAGAAGGATGCCCAGTTGGTCTTTAATTTATTAGGCAATCTTCCTTTATAATATGCAACATTTGTTTCTAGTTTCTAAATGCATGGGTTGACTATGGGAAATACCCACACTATGCCATCATTTGAGTCATTTTAAAAGATGTTGATGCTTGAATGAAAAAAGTTAATCTCAATGGGTATTCTTAAGCCATCCAAGTCGTAAGATTTGGTTGTCGGTCATCCACATAATGAGAAAAGGCCCAATAAGAAATAGAAGCAACTGAAGTTTAAGCCATGGAAAGAAATAGAATAACCATCATCTACTTCATAACTAGACTATCAATCCTTTTCCAAGAAAGAAGATTCACAAAAGGAGAGACCGACTTGTTCATATTACAAGAAAGTTGATTATGAAGAGCATCAATGTCATGCTAAAAAATGATGAGTTGACAAATATTCTTAAAAAGAATCACATCAATTTTTTATCTTCCTTCACATATGAAGCATCTCCTTCCACTTCTTCCAAATCAAGGAAAGGGAAAGGATAAGCGTGCTTGTTGCAGTAGTAAAATCTTCACATCAATGGATACTTGACTCAAGTACTACACATCATATGGTTTCTAATCCAGAATAGTTTTCTTCATTAAAGCCTTGTTTAGTGCCACATAATATTCTTGGTGATGATACTCAAGTGGATTTTATTGGAAAATTTTTGGTTTGCATGGATGATGGATCATTTGAGAATATGCTTTATGTTCCTAACTTTTGTGCTAACCTTATTTCTATCTACCAAGTCACTCATCTTGGGAATGGAAAGAAAGTTGAGTTTTATCCTAATTTAGTGGTGATTAGAGATCTTGAGGATAATGCCTTGGTTATAATGGGGAAGGCCAACCATGAGTCTCATCTATATGCATTCTCCCATTTTGTGCCTCACTCTCCTTCTATGGATTTACTCACTCATCCAAACTCAATGAGTAAGCTATGACACAAGTGATTTTTTCATCTTAACTACCACTATCTTCAATAACTCAGTTCATAAGGTATAGTCATAGGACTCCCTCATATCACTTTTCAGATGGTGTGTGTTTAGGTTGTGCTATGGACAAGCATCTAGAGGAGAAGTTTGACAAAGGGAAGTCTTGGAGAGATTCACAATCCCTTGAGTTGGTTCATAGTGATCTAGTAGGCCCCTTTCCAACCTTGTCTTTTAGCAAGGCTCACTTCATACTCATATTTGAATTGATGACTATTCTAGATATACTTGGGTCTACTTCCTTTGCTAGAAGGATGAAATCTTTGATTGGTTTCAAGACTTTAAGGCTTGTGCTAAGAAGTACTTTAGAAAGTATGTTAAGATTCTTTGCATTGACAATGGTCAGGAATATGTGAACTATCACTTTGAAAAATTATTCACTCTTGAAGGGATTGATGTTCAACATTCAATCACATACATACCATAGTAGAATGGTGTTGCCAAAAGGAAGAACAAGACCCTAAAGGAGATGGCTAGTTGCACAATTCATGTTTGTTCTCTTGCTCTAGAATATTGGGCTAAAGACATTAATTGTATTTCTCACATTCAAAACCAGTTTTACCACAAGGATTTGAAAAGTATGACTCCTTTTGAAGCTTGGTGAGGAAGGAAACTAGTTGTGCAACATTTTTCAAGTTTTCGGCTCCTTTGCTTGGGCATGCACTCCTTCAAATAAATGCAAAGCCTTCAAACCTTGAAGCTAACATCGAATCTTTATTGGTCTTGTCACAAGTTGTAAAATTGAAAATAGAACAAATTGTAACCAATAATAAAGTAATATTCTATTACTTTATTATTTATCACAATCAATTTTGCTCATGCAAATTGATTAGTTGAGTTAACTAGGCCACCTAGGAGGTTTTGCATGAATTTTAGGAGTATTTTTAGGGTCCTTGGTCAAAATTTTGGTCAAACATATGGAGAGGCCCAAATTGAAGCTATTTTTGCTCAATTTGTGGTAGTTTTAGACCCTAATTTTGAGGATTTTTGAGGTTGCTCGAGAATGAGTATTTTTAGAGGCAGTTATCTACAAGTCCATATTTCTTGCATGCCTCTTAGAGATAGCAAACCTATATATTGTAAAGCAAAAGTTTGTTTTTTCTAGTTCTTGATTTTCATTCTGATTCAAACAGATTGGAAAATTCTTGTAGCTCACTTTTATAGTTTTATTGAGAGATCGACAGGTTACAGGTTATCTTTTATCTTTTTGCAAAGCTTTCCTTTGTTTATTTCAGATTAGTTGAATTACCTTTCCTTTTAGTGCCAAATGTTGAAGTGATTTTGATAAAATTTTACTATGTTTTATTATTAAACCTTCAAAACTATTGTCTCACCTCCTTGTTTACAGCATTAAAACATATAGTCATCATAGGTCTTAGGTTGTGTTAACCAGAAATAGTCTTTTTATGCTATGAAAAAACTATTTCCTTCATAAAACTTGTTTTCAAACCTTCCTTAGAATCATTTTTGTGGTATTTATGCAAGTCTAGATTGTGTAGAAGTCAGATTTCTAAGTAAACATTGTGAATCAAATTGCATTATTTTTATCCATATCAGGTGCATCACCATTTTACCTTTAGTATTCATTTAGTTTCTTTCTTCCCTTTTCCCAAAAAGTAAAAAACATGCATCTCAATAGAACATTTGAAGGGAACCAGCCCACAATCTGGAGGTCTAATCTCATCATAGGGCACCCACAACTTGAGATTAGTCCCATGTTACACAGAATTGCAGTGCTTTAACCAGCCATGCATATGAGTGCAATTCCCAGTGATAACAGTTTTTGGAACACCCGGTGGGACTTTGAACTAATTTTCGTTCAAAAGGACTTATTTCTTTTTGTTGTTTTTAGTATGAGCAACAGAATTCCAGCCTTTTAGAGGTTTCTTATCAATACATGGCGACTCTAAAACTTTGGTTTTTTCAGATCAAATCTTATAGCCTATGAAAAAATATCAAACAAGGTCAAGTAAAAATTCTGAGAAGAAGCATAATCAGTTATCTCCACCAAAAGGGAGAATAAAAATAGAGACAGAGGCTAATACAATAGATTTATCAGTTGTTACAGATCTGCCAAGTACACATCTTGACTTTGCTTCACATCAGAATCTATTGTTTGCAAGTTCATCAATAGAATTTTTAAGTTCTCCACTAGCAAGCCCAGAAGAACAGATTCCTATTTTCCAAGAGGAACCACTTCTTCTTGAGTTTACTGCTGAAGAACTTGTATTACGGGAAATATTCCAAGAGGTTTTAGTCCAAACACCAGCTCAAGTTTTACCCACTCCAATGTCTCTACTAGGAGGAGGAGGAGGAGTATTACCACCTCCTGATGGAGGAGGTGGAGGTGTGTTATCACCACCCGGAGGTGGTGGAGGAGGTGGAAGAAATCCACCACCACCTCAAAATCATCCTTTTGTGTCATTTAATGGAGGCAGCCCTTTGAATCTGAATCAACATGATGACATACCGATGGCTGCATTGAAAAGTTTACCAAGTTTTTTCATGATCGTAACCCTAGTTTTGCAGAAATAGGGATTTTTCACACATCCAGTAGATTCACATCGCTTTTGAGCACAAAACTAATCGCCTCTGGTTTTTCTACATCGTTTTCGAGCAATATCCGATCACTTTTAGCAGAATTTGCATCGCTTATAATCAACAGTTGATCACCTCTGGTAACTGTCTGTCGCTTATAGTTCTGTCATTCACAATTTGATTTTTCTTCGCTACTAATCATCTATTTGTGCAACATCTTATTACTTGTCCAAGAAAAGGAGGTTATGAAACTACTAACATATCTGTTGCAGCTTCTATTGGACCAAGACATATCATTTTTATCACTAATCTAGGAACATTTGGATTTGGTGCTTAAAAAGAACCATTGTTTGCTCTGTGCTTGTTTTATCTTTTTTGCTTGCTTATTGTGTATGTGTGTAACCCAAATTTAATAACAAAAGTATCCTCTACCCTTGCCTATCAAATGGATCTTGGGTGCATGAGAACTTGTTATTATCTTTAAAGGGCCTACCTTCCCAGTGTGAGAAGGGGTATGACCCAAGTGATATCAAGCTAAATCCAAGCTCTTCCAAGCCACTATATAAAAAAGTGTTTGTGTTGAAAGCCACAAACAACGGGTGTTGTTGTGTTACACTGACAAATGTTTCCCCCAAAACCCCATTGAGTGCAACCTCTTTGGGCTGGGAAGCCTCTATTAACAGAGCAAATCGCTGCACGTGTAGCCACTCGAACGGATGCCCTTATTAGCAACCTAGTGTAGTGGCCAAAATCCCTCTATTTGTTGACGCAGAAGGTTGAACCTTTGAAGCCGCCCTGATTCTCGTGGTTCTCAGTAGAGATAGCAGGGACAATCCTAAGGTTTGCGAGCCTTGGGAAACCTAAAACTTGGTATGCGTGAGAAGTGAGTGTCGAGGGAGGAGACGGTGCTACCAAGATCCTGAAGCTATCTGCTTTGAATAAGAATAGCAAGGAGATTCAACAAATATAGTCCTTTCCAGCCTAGGATTGTACATGTTTGTGAATGTTGTGAGTGTGAGTGACTGAAATCATTGTTTTCTTGCCAAAACTCACCAAAACACATCCTTTGTCATACACAGATCGCCTCTAAACTGAAACTGCTCGCCTTTGGCTAAACTGCATCGCCTTTAAACAACAGTTGCTCACTTTTGGCAAAAAAGCATTGCTTTTAAACAACTACTTGCTTTTGGCAAAAACTGCATCGCTTTAATACAACAGAAAACCACTTTTGAACGAAAACTGCTCGCCTTTGGTAAATCTGGTTGCCTCTGGTTAACACTGCATTTTGTCACCTAAAACTATCCAAATCGATTTTGATCTATTACCCATCACTTTTGGCTTTTCCTGAGTCGCATTTGAGCTATCACAGATTGCCTCTAGTCATTTTCAGTCCATCCATCTTATTTGCTATCTTTTCTTCAACCTGAGCATCAAACATGGGTATCTGTCATCTATCTATCAGCCTGCTTAACTATTCTTCAGTAGTCTTAATCATCCAATCTCATTATCCCAAAATCATCATCTAAAATCCATGAGCTTTGGTTGTCATCTCTAGGATTTTCAAGTTCTATTGCGTCCTATCAATTTGATCTATCTCTTCTAAGCAATCACATTCCAATCATTTACAACCTTCAGCAAACATTCTACCAAAAAACTACATCATGTCAAGCTTAGAGGACCTCCAAAAGCTCCTTCATATGCTTCGCCACATGCATGCAAGCCAATCACCTTTAGAGCAGCAAACCTTTCAAAGCATCCAAGACATGATTCAAACATTTCAAACAAGCCAATCTTCACACATACAATACCTCTTAGCAGAAATCCAACACCTCTTGGCAGAAATCCAACACTTCTTGGCCACTTGCAAAGTCCAACAAACATCTTCCCGACCATCTTATTTGGTATATCCCATCATATCTATCCACTCATCAAGTCAATTCTATACCAACTTATTCCATTTCTTCTAATGTTAGCCCTTATCCATGTCAACCTCCACTTCAACAACAATTATCCTATGACATCCTTTCACCAACACATCATCAACCCTTTCAATCACAACAAATCATATCAGTTGAAGCCCAAACTCCCCATATTCTATCTCAATTTCATGTATCACCTTCACCTTCATGTCATGTCAATGCCATATCTACCCAACAATAGCCACATCAAATTCATTAAGACCATTTCCAAGGCCAAAAGGTGTTTTCACAAGAGGTGCATACAAATCCAAATATTCTCTTGTATATAAATCAAGCAAATCCAAGTCCACCTTGACAACAAGATCAAATGCCCTCAACTTCATATCAACCCCAAGATCTTTTGTCTACATATCCTACCATTTCACCCAACTACCAAGATTATCAATGGCCTCCACAACAAGAGCATGCGAGTCTAATACAACAAGACTTAATTACTTTCGACAAGGGAGATACCAATCTAGCCAATGCATCCTATGAGTACCCTCCATCACCTTCTAACCAAATGCCAATCCATGATCCTATCCCAACACCACCATGTGATCCTACCTCTAGTCTATTGATCCATCAACATTCTAACATATCCAATTCCACCATCCTCCCATCTAATCTGAGTCCTAGCCCATCAAATCCCATTATTCTTCCATCCAATCAAAATCCTAATCCTAAGCTTACAACACCATCCACTATTATTGTTCATCCATTATATTGTCCATCCACCTATACACTTGCAAATGATGTGATCCAATGGCTACTATCAAGGAATAGAACACCCCCATGTCAAACACTCATTCTTGAGCCTCCTAATGAGTCCCCCAATACCATGTCCAACCCTATAGCCCCATCATGTGATCTACAAGCCATCAAGCCTAATCAAGAGCCTAATACTATGAGCCCAACTCAAGACCCCTCATATCCTCATGTTGATGACCATAAAGAACCTATCAAACCTCATGAAGGGTCTCCAACTATAAATCTAAGTCAAGCACCATTATGCCCTCATATCGATAACCCTTAAGAGCATGTCAAGCCTATTCAAGAGCCTACTGAATCTATCCAAGAGTCATCCATTTCCATCCAAAGTCAAGAGGTATGTCAAGAGTTTAATCTAAAGCATGTGGAAACATCAAGCCCTCATCCTAATCAAGACCAAATCCCTTCCATACAACCTATCCATAACATATATCTTATCCATGATAAAGATGGTATCCATGATGAAGAAGCTATCTATGAGCAACTTGATCCTATACCTATCCATGAGCAAGCCATCCAAATCCAACCCATCCATAACATTTACCTTCTTTATGATCAAGATGATACCTATGAAGAGGTTATCCATTAGCAACTTGATCCTATCCATAATCCTATATCCATCCATGAGAAAGATATCCAAATGGCTCCAATCCATCCTCCACCTAGCCCTATCCCTAAGGAGCAAGCATCTACTTGTCACGATGAGACACATGCCTACCAAGCAAACATAGAAGATCAAACCAATATCTTGGATCTAAATGAACACGATGATAATCAAACTCCTAATGATCCTTCTTCCACATCCACTATTGACTCCATTTTAAATCCACCACCATGTCCTAGTGGTCTTATCACCTTCATCCATGAATGTTCTTCCCTAGGGGAGCAACAACCATTGTCTTTTGCTTCACCTTCTCCATCCAATAAGGAACTCGTGTCCAGTGTTCCACCTGCACTTAGTCCCCTAGTCAATCACATGCTTCAACAAGCTAAAGATGTTGGTCTCTCCTCCATGCATCCTAAGTCCACTTTCCATCATGAACCTCATCATATTCCTAAAGCGTATGTTTCCATTCTATCTCTACTATCCTACAAATCACAAAAGTGTGTGACCATCCACTTTCCACCATCAAATTTGCCACCACTACTTCCAACTCATAATATTCCTCCATCCGCTTTACCTCCACTTTTCCAACACCTAATTATCCCCTTATCCATAAATCTCTTCACATTCTTAATCATGACCAGCAAATGCATATATCGTCTAAACATGAAGCTTTCACTTATTCTGCCAAATCCATTCCTAAGGGATTCAAAAACAAACAATTGGATGCCTCTACTTATAAAGTCAAAAATCCTAAAAGTCCTCATGCCTTAGGGCACAAACATGAAAAGTCAAAGCAAAGTACATCCAAAAGTCTACCTAAGTCCAAACCTTCACAAGAAAAATCCAAAAGCAAAATGGTTTGGGTTCCTAAGCAAAAATCAAGCAAGTCAAATGAGGTATCCACCTCTCAAAAATCCCAATCATCCCCTTCCATCCAAAAATCCCCTTCCATCCAAAAATCCAATTCCATCCGAAAATTTCAAAAATCCCACAAGAAAAACAAAAATCATAAAAATATTAAGTCCATGTGGGTCCCTAAATCCCTTCATCAACCATCCACCAAGCAAACATTATCATCACTTCCTACACCACCTTCCCATCAAAAGCTTCAATGTTTATCATGGTGTGTGCAGCCGTTGGTCATGGTTCCCTTCCATTCCGCAACACTTCAACATACCTCCATCTCCCCACCTTTTATCCATTATCCTACATATCTCCCCAATCACTTCCCTATGGTCCATGCTTTTGCATAAACCTTTCATTCTAAGTCTCACATATAACCCACATCATGATCCACTACCTTTTCCTTCATAATCCACTATCCACCTACTTCATCTCCCTTTCATGCAATCCCTTACCAACATCTATGAGCATAATGGCATGGTCCATGTGATGACATCCCTCTCTATTGGGACACTATCACCTTTCATAGCACTAGACACTTGAGTCCCTCTTATCGATTACCATGGTGAAAACCTAGCAAACATGCACCATGTGTAATTTTCATCCCATCTAAAAAAATTTAAAAAAAAAAACAAAAGAAAAAGAAAAATAAAGAAAAATAAAAGAAAGTAAAGAGAAATCCCTTCATCCAACAGTGAAAACCACCCTTGGTGGCGCCTTAGATAAGTACCATGATGAAAACCTGGCAAACAAGCATCATGTGTAGGTTGATCTTCTATGTCACTTACACTTGGGGGCACATTGTCTCATCCATATCTATCATTTTCCATCCTATCATGTCTTATCTTGCCATATCCCATCCTACCATCCTTAGCCATTACACCCATATTCCTATCATGTTGAGTACATCCATTTATCCTCCCTTCCTCCTTTTGATCTTGATAGAGACATAAGGGCAAAATGTTGAAATATGCTTTGGTTATCCCTTGGTATACCTCATCCTTTCCAAACCAATCCTATCATTATCCACCTATCATAAGCCTTGTCATGTAAAATCCATCATGTCATCCTTTCGTCATAAGATTTGTCATGCAAAATCCTAAGTCTACCACCAAGAATGGGGGCATGTTATTCCTATGTGACATAGCCTTTGGAGATCACATCCTAGCTCCCTTATGGTGCATCCATCCACTATCGTATATCTTTTGATCCATCCATTTGTCATGAGCCTTCCATTCCCTATCACCCATTCTTTTATCTATCCATCCTACTCTCATGCACCTAGACTGGGTTTTCCCTTGTCATTGGTATCTAGCACAAAGGCAACCCAAATTGTAAATCTATCGACATAACAAAAATCCAAAAAAAATAATAAAAAATAAAAAATCCAAAAAAATTAAAACATTTCAAAAGCATAAAAAAATAAAATATCCAACAAACAATCCAATCAAATCAATTCTTCCAATCATCTTCAATCACTTCTTCCATCCCATCCTCATCAAATCAATCCAAGCAATAATCCAAATGCAAGTCATCCTTAATCCATACCAATCAAGCCAATCAATCTTGTCAAATTATCCAATCTCAATCAACGGTCTTGATCCTAGCCTTGTTGTAAACCAAACCAAATCAAACCAAATCAATCAATCAATCAAACATCTTTGTGTTGCTCTAGGGATATATCATTCCCCACAATGATAACACTATCAATCATCAATCAAACAATCAATTATTGGTTTACAACTTGATAGGGGCAATACCTTGTTTGTTTTTGAATCATTTGTGCACACTTGCTTTCTTGCTTGTGTATGTTATCATTTTATCTTGCGTTTGAATCACATCTCTTTCATCTCATCAAACATCTCACACGTCATTAATAACACCATCCAACACCATCAATCTCATCAATCTGATCAATTCAACAATAAACCAATCATCAACCACTAACACAATAACACAAGAACTACATCTCATATCTATCGTTCAAAGCCTTGATCCCATGGATACAGGGTATGTAGGCAATCTGAGATGCGAAGGAAGCACTTTGATTCAGGCACAGGCGATAGACTTTTCTCATCATCCATCTTTCATCTCACTTTCTTCTATCTTTCATCACTTACATCATCAATAAGCCTAGCACTACATATAATCATGTCTCATCACCATTGTAATGTGCTTTGATCCCATGGATACAGGGTATGTAGGTAGTCTGGAATATGAAGGAAGTATCTAGTATGCAAGTACAGACGATCCACCCCACCTTCATCTTCTTTCATCTTCCATCTTCTTCTCTTTGACCAGGTCAAGCAAGAAGCAGACTATGCCTATCTAAGAAAGCTCAAGCACTTTAACAAATCAGGGATAAGCTGAAAGCTATTTGTCTGCATGCCTTAAGCCAACATTTGCTATAGCATTTTATCAACATCTTTAGCCTTCAATAGGATATAGCTTTCCTCTCAACAAGGCGCCAGATTAATCCATCCAAGAGCACTTAAATTTGGCAAGAGAACATGATGACAATATCTTTTATTTTATCTTTTGATTTATCTTTTGTCTCTTTCCTGTACCTAATCAAGACTGCCTTGATCTATCATATCTTGGTATGTTGCGATGAAGTACAGAATGGGGCATGGTCATATAGCTTTCGTATGTGGTGTTTGTGGGGTGATCTTATTCTCTTCCTATGCGTATTGGTATCCTGTATGTGTTGGGATTAGCATCTTACATATCAATATCTTTTGCATTTGAGAAGTTAAACAGTCTCTTATGCATTGACACTATTCTATGCTAAGACTATTTCCATACATATAACCAGCAAGGTGTCATTATGTGAGTGGAGATAAGCTCAAAACTTTGCTTGAAGCATCAAAGTCCATCTTGGAACACTAGTTGCTATTCATATCTTGTGTATGTTGGTTCAACATTTTGGCCTCATACATCTAGACAAGATTGTAGTATGCTAGTGATGCATTGGATACCTCGACACCTTGGTCTTTTATACCCTGGTGCATAATATCCATATGCTATATCCAACATAAGGATTGCATTTCTCTACTTTTTGAGCAATCATTTAAAAGTTGTCATATCACCTATCCATTCCATCATAATCCTATGTAGTCCTCAACCAAGACCGATCATTCTCTCCATCTTTCTTCTCTTCATCATCTTCGTTTCCCTTGTCTTCATCCTACAAAACAAGTGTGTTATAGCCTATTTTTCCTTGAAGGACCTACTTATAGCCCCTCACTAAAACCCTAATTCTTCTATACCAAAGTCTATTTTCTTCTAAGGGTATGTGTAGGATCATGATGGGCCAAACTATACCTCTAAGTGGCAATGAAAATACAAAAATCGGACTTTATCAAGTTCATGTGAAAATTTGAATGGATTATCTACACAATTTGAAAAAGATGTAAGAACAAAATTTGTAGAGAATTGAATCTAATTTATAGGCTACTATTTAAAAAAAAAAAAAACTAAATTTACTTAGTGAAAATCGAATATTTCAATGAACAGCTATTAAATTTTTCAGAAAAAAATAAAAAGTGGGTGTCTGTCCAGCCAACCTAACTATGAGTAAAAAAAAATATATTTTTTTGAAACTTTCAAAATAAGTAGAGGACTCATGTCCGGATGTGACGCATATTTATTTGAAATTTTTTTCCAATAAAATAATTAGTTATGATTTTTTTTTGACTTTTTTTAAAAACTAAAAAATAATTTTTCAGCCAACCTAACTCGATAAAAAAAATTGAAATTCAAAAAAAAAAATTAACCTATAGCCAGAAAAGCATAGAGTGTGATGCAGGTTTTGGATCTCAAAAAGGTGAAATGGTTTGAAAGTTATGAATGTTTTTCAATCAGTGTGTCCATCAGGATTTCAGAGACACAATATATAGAAAATTATTAATAATTATTTAATAAAATGATAACCAAACAAATCTTATATTTTTAGAAAGCTAACAATTTTTTCTATAAACCCTTTTCATTTTATCAATTTTGCATTAAAAAAAGTCGTCAGCACGAAGGGTGAAGTTCGAAGAAGAGACTGAAACATGAAAACACGTTAGAATCCATGAAAAGTCAACAACCAAAATGGATATCCGTCTTGCTTTGTACCAAAGCAAGATGGATATCCATTTTGCTTCGGTAAAAGCAACTCAAAACAGATATCCGTTTCCTTGATCTATGAAAAATTTTGTACCATTGGTTTTGGATGAAGAGAAGCAACATATTTGAAACATCAAGGCAATAATACAAGAAGTTAAAGTTAGTTGGTCATTTATAGGTGTATCTATTGTTTCATATCACATTACACATAGAATTCTAATTAACAATCTAGTTTCCTCATTTGGGGGAACATTTTTTTATCCGTTTCTAATGGAAATATTTAGTTAAAAATTGGTGGCTTCTTGTGAAAAGTATGGGCTCTTATCAAGCACGCATAACCAAGAAGGTTGATATCCGTTTTTCTTACATGTTTGTTGATCACATCTTATGAAACCGATGTTGCTTGGTGATAGTTCTAGGTTTAGTGAACAATATTCTCAAGCTTATTGCAATTTTTACACTTGTGACCAAATTTGGTACCAAACCCTTTCACCTTTTCAATTAATCCTGATAGTGTCATCTCACTCCATGCAAATCAAACCAACATTAGGACCATGTCAATGAGATTAAGGATAGCCTTGAAATATGAATCTTTGTACTGTTGACTATCAGTTTAGCATGACAATCCTTTAGGATCATTGTACCCAGGTGCAACAATCCTTCAATCTTCTTTTATTTATATTTCTTTCCTCTTCATACACAAGATTCTCGTTCCTTGTAGTCATGACAATCCACAAATCACCTAACTGTCCTTAGTGAGACTATATCTTATTTTGATAGTGATAGTCATCATCCATTCACAACTCTCCTCTTTAACATAGATACCCTTTGCACATGTTTTGACTTCATGATTTTCCTTTTGTATGTTGTATTATGGTATGAAAATACTATGGCCCCTTCTTCATCCTCTTGTATTATGAAATTGAAGGTTGACACTTATAGTTACTCTTCTTTATTACTTGGTGATAATGAATCCCTAAGCTCATTTTTGATTGTCTTGAAGCCAAATTTACCACTATTGAGATAGTCAGAGTTGATTCTTGATCATGAATATTGCGAATTACTTCAAATATCCATGGACAATTTCAATTGTGTTTCTTAAGACAACCATGCCTTAACTATCCCTTGATGTTGGTCATAATTGTGCTTGGATGGCACAATAGTTCATAGTTAGATTTTTTCTACTAAAGTTTTCCTTTGACAAAGTCGTATTTGTAGTCCACCTTTTGATGATGTTCAAACAATATAATACTTATTATTAACATAAACAATACATTTCTCACAAATACCAATGCATTCTACTCATAAGTTTCATGGCACCATGCCTAAAGGCATGATAGTCACCAGTGTACTATTATGCCAGCCTATGGTTGGTTTGACAATCTATAATAGTGATAGCATTCATGCCTAATAGTCCTTATCGTTATTGTCATAATATATTTTACATTTGAGGCCTTGTCTACAACATACAAAGTTTACCTTTCTCACCCATACCTTCAGTATATAAAGGACATTGATAGGGAATTTTTAATTTCCACTCAGTCAGTGCAATCTAGGAGAGGATAGATTGTCTAATGTTGTAATCTATTTCCATTTACACTTGCCATATCTACAAATGTTTAGTGTTTATTCTCAACCACGGTATATGAATAAAATGTGACCTATTCTTCTAATAGGCCTATAGGGACAAAGAGGTGATAAAGCCTTTAATTTTAAACATGACATGGTTTTGATAACTTCCCATATTGGTAAGGTCCTGGATGACAATCCTTTGATGCACCTAATTGTAATAGGTGTTATGATAGTCCTTGGTATCTTTTCATTTCTTTCTTGAATGGCCTGTAAATAAGACATAAGACCTATTAGATCCTTCATAAATAAGAATTCTCATACATTACATTTAAACTTAAACTCCCTAAACATCCATCAATCCATCCATTAATATCAAAATGCCATGAATATCCTATGATCAACCATTCTAATTCCTAGGATAGTCATATATTGCAATTTTGCTTCTCTATACTAAAATAGTCCAAGGAATATCTACCCTTGAATTTGTATTTTAACAATCTAATGTCTTTACGAATAACATTGAGCCTTCTTTTGGAACAACATTTTTGCCTTTAGAAGCTCCTCATTTCATGATAGCCTAAAATAGAATAAGTGGATAGTCATAACATTTTAGCATAATGGGAAAACCCTAAAGTGTGATAAAGTCTATACATTATCTATTCCCATCCATGTCACGAAGCAACTATTCAAATGCTAGGCCAACATGATTTAAACAATCATAAGGGTCAACAATCCACTTCAAATGCATGGGAAAAGGAGAACTCTTGGATCCCATATTAATCATGTTCACATGGCTGCTAGCATCTTCAAGTGAGTCAATACAAAAATTGAAAGACTCAAACTCATACACTTCAGAAAAATATACCTAATTATAAATTTGATATGCATGAATAAGGAAGTCCTCATGCAATACAAACTAAAATGTGTTGTATTTAGAGATGTCATCAAGTTGAACTACATCATGTTGAGACTCGTGTTTACTTAAGCATTACAAGTCACTTGCCTCTTTGCATGCTTCAAAGTTCCAAACAAAGGACTCAACTTTAGGTGTAGCAGAGTCCTAAAGCCTTTTCAAAAAATCCATTTTGTGCATATCTTGCAATCATTGCATTCCATGAGATAGCATCTCTTTGAGGTGTCATGCCAAACTGTTCACATGCCTTGTCTATGCTTCCACACTTTGCATACATGTCTACAAGGGCAGCTGTAAATACATCATGTTCCAAAGATCCCATTTTTACATAGGCAAGGAGAATGGTGGATAAGGTTGGGGAATTTGGATTTACACCTGCCAATTGCATTTTCTTAACATTTCCTTTCAATCCTTATCAAAAATTCTATTTTGTGCACATATTGCAATCATTGCATTCCTTCATTTACAACACATGATTAAATAAGAAGATGCATATTTACAACACTTAAGAATATGTAGTAGTGTTGCTCATGTCACCAACACTATGTTTACATCTTCACATACATGGCTTACAACATGTGACAATATGAATGATAGAGAATGTTTGCATCAACATGATGGCACAACATGAACAAATTGCATGATTGCATCAATTTCATTGGGTCAATGATTGAGAATGTGTCAACTTGAACAATATTTTTTGTTTTGCTTGTCAAGACCTTCACGAAATGATACATTGGTTTCTTGATATTCAATCATGCATTGGAGATCTTCAAAGTGTTAAAGATGTTTGAAGTGATGAAGAAACTTGTTATTTTGATGTATTTCAACTCCAAACTTGCGCCTAGAAGTGAAGGCGCTAATCCTTGATCAAACTAACCTAAAAGTGCGCCTTGGTACTTAGGGCGCTAGATTATGATTGATCAACCTAAAATGTGCGCCTAAGGCTAGATATTGGATTGGAAGGATAAAATGCATCATCAAAGGAGTTTATAGTTATTGAAGGCATCAAATGATGACTTGGGCGCACATCTACCTCTCTACACCATCAAATGTGCACCTAGATTAGTGAGGCACCACTTCATATCTCTATGACTTTGGATATGCACCTTGATAATGAATTGATCTTGCAAGTTGAGGTTGTCTCCACAAGTTGAAAGAATGTCCAAAGAATACAAGGCACCAATTATTGAACAAACAACCTAGAATGAGTGCCTTACTATTTGAGGTGCTAGTTCATGCTTCTAGAACACCAAAAGTGCGCCTAGATGTTGAGGCGCTAGCTCTTGCTCAAGCAACCTTGAAAGTGCGCTTTGACAAGGAGGTTAAAATGTATTATCAAAGGATTAAGTTGAATCAAGGAATCATCATTGAAGACAAGTAAAACATGATTGTGAATGAGGCACACTTTTCATCATCTCCAACCTCACAATTGCGCCTTCCCTTGGAAGCTCATAATGTGCCTAAAGGAATGGTACCGAGATATCATCCATGTCAATGATTGAGAATGTGTCAACTAGAATAATAATTTTTGTTCTGCTCATCGTGGGGTCAAATGGACTGCGCCAATGCGTCAGGGTGGGTGGGTAAATGCTAGTGGAGGTCTCATTTTGTGCACCAAGCATCCCAGTCATTTCAGGCAAGAGGCTACCGACAAAGTCTCTTAAGATCCTTGAGACCAAAAATGCGCCAAACTTTGATAGAGCAGTTCTCAGAATTCGTGACAACTAGGAATGTTGTGTTTGGACCTACAGGTGCACGTGGGGTCTATCGACAATAACCTCTCTCATTTTTGGTCAACTCCATTCCGTTTGACCATGCCGAAATCAAACGCATTGTTGCAAAATGCTTCAATTTGATGCAGTGGAAAGGTGCTAGGTGTGACATTTTTCATTCCATAGCTCGTGGGGTCGAACGGATTACACTAACGCGTTGGGATGGGCAAGTAAATACCACTGGAGGTCTCATTTTCTGCACCAAGCGTCCCAGTCATTTTGGGCAAGAGGCTACCGGCAAAGTCCCTTAAGATCCCTGAGACCAAAAATGTGCCAAACTTTGACGGAGTAGTTCTCGAAATTTGTGATAGTTGGGAATGTTTTATTTAGACCTACAGGTGTATGTGGGGTCCGTCGACAATAAACTCTCTCATTTTTGGTAAACTCCATTCCATTTGACCGTGCTGAAATCAAACACATTGTTGCAAAATGCTTCAATTTGATGCAGTGGAAAGGTGCTAGGTGTGACATTTTTCATTCCATAGCTCGTGGGGTTGAACGGACTGCGCCAACACGTCGGGGTGGGCAGGTAAATGCTAGTGGAGGTCTTGTTTTGTGCGCCAAGCGTCCCATTCATTCTAGGCAAGAGGCTACTGGCAAAGTCCCTTAAGATCCCTGAGACCAAAAAACTGCCAAACTTTGATGGAGCAGTTCTTGGAATTCGTGACAACTGGGAATGTTGTGTTTGGACCTATAGGTGCACGTGGGGTCTGTCGATAATAACCTCTCTCATTTTTGGTCAACTCCATTCCATTTGACCGTGTTGAAATCAAACACATTGTTGCAAAATGCTTCAATTTGATGCAGTGGAACGCTGCTAGGTGTGACATTTTTCATTCCATAGCTCATGGGGTCGAACGAACTGCGCCAACGCGTTGGGGTGGGTGGGTAGATGCCAGTGGAGGTGTCATTTTATGCGCCAAGCGTCCCAGTCATTCTGGGCAAGAGGCTACCAGTAAAGTCCCTTAAGATCCCCGAGACCAAAAAAATGCAAAACTTTGACGGAGCAGTTCTCAGAATTTGTGACAGCTGGGAATGTTGTGTTTGGACCTACAGGTGCATGTGGGGTTCGTCAACAATAACCTCTCTCATTTTTTGTCAACTCCATTCTGTTTGACCGTGCCGAAATCAAACACATTGTTGCAAAATGCTTCAATTTGATATAGTGGAAAGGTGCTAGGTGTGAGATTTTTCATTCCATAGCTCGTGGGGCTGAATGAACTACACCAACGTGTTGGAGTGGATGGGTAAATGCCAGGGGAGGTCTCGTTTCATGCGCCAAGCGTCCCAGTCGTTCTGAGCTGTAAGCTACCGACAAAGTCAAAAGGTTCTAGGATTAAAATTTTGCATTCCTTAGGTCCTGGGGCCGAACGGATTGTGCCAACACATCGGGGTGGGTGGGTAAATGCTAGGGGAGGTCTCGTTTTATGTGCAAAGCATTGCAGTCGTTCCAAGCTATAAGTTTTTGCCGGTAGCTAACAACTCAGAAGGACTAGGAGCCTTGGCACATAAAACGAGACCTCCCCTAGCATTTACTCACCCACCCCAATGTGTTGGCACAATCTATTTGGCCCCATGACCTGTAGAATGCAAAATTTCAATCCTAGCAACTTTTGACTTTGTCGATAGCTTACAGCTCGGAACGACTGGGACGCTTGGCACACAAAACAAGACCTCCAATGGCATTTACCCATCCACCCCGATGCATTGGCGTAGTCTGTTCGACCCCACAAGCTATGGAATGAAAAATGTCACACCTAGCACCTTTCCACTGCATCAAATTGAAGCATTTTGAAACAATGTGTTTGATTTTGGCACGGTCAAACGGAATGGGGTTGACCAAAAATGAGAGAGTTTATTGTCGACGGACCCCATGTGCACCTGTAGGTCCAAACAAAACATTCCCAGCTGTCACGAATTCTGAGAATTGCTCTGTCAAAGTTTGGCACATTTTTGGTCTCAAGGATCTTAAGGGACTTTGCCGGTAGCCTCTTGCCCGGAATGACTGGGACGCTTGGTGCATAAAACAAGACCTCCATTGGCATTTACCCACCCACCCCGATGCGTTAGCGTAGTCCGTTTGACCCCACGAGCTATGGAATGAAAAATGTCACACCTAGCACCGTTCCACTGCATCAAATTGAAGCATTTTGCAACAATGCATTTGATTTCAGCACGGTCAAACGGAATGGAGTTGACCAAAAATGAGAGAGGTTATTGTTGACGGACCCCATGTGCACCTAGAGGTCTAAACACAACATTCCCAGCTATCACGAATTCTAAGAACTACTCCGTCAAAGTTTGGCGTAGTTTTGGTCTCAGGGATCTTAAGGGACTTTGTTGGTAGCCTCTTGCCCAGAATGACTGGGATGCTTGGCACACAAAACGAGACCTCAACTAGCATTTACCCATCCACCCCAATGCGTTGGCGTAGTCTATTTGACCCCACGAGCTATGGAATGAAAAATGTCACACCTAGCACCTTTCCACTGCATCAAATTGAAGCATTTTGCAACAATGCGTTTGATTTCGGCACGGTCAAATGGAGTGGAGTTGACCAAAAACGAGAGAGGTTATTGTCAACAGACCCCACGTGCACCTGTAGGTCCAAACAAAGCATTCCCCGCTATCACAAATTCTGAGAACTGCTCCGTCAAAGTTTGGCGCATTTTTGGTCTCAGGGATCTTAAGGGACTTTGCTGGTAGCCTCTTGCCCGAAATGACTGGGACGCTTGGCGCACAAAACGAGACTTCCAATAGCATTTACCCACCCACCCCGATGCGTTAGCGCAGTCCGTTCGACCCCACAAGCTATGGAATGAAAAATGTCACACCTAGCACCTTTCCACTGCATCAAATTGAAGCATTTTGCAACAAGGCGTTTGATTTAGGCACGGTCAAACGGAATGGAGTTGACAAAAAATGAGAGAGGTTATTGTCGATGGACCCCATGTGCACCTGTAGGTCCAAACAAAATATTCCCAGCTATCACGAATTCTGAGAACTGCTCCGTCAAAGTTTGGCACATTTTTGGTCTCAGGGATCTTAAGGGACTTTGCCGGTAGCCTCTTGCCCAAAATGACTGGGATGCTTGGCACACAAAATGAGACCTCCATTGGCATTTACCAGCCCACAAAATGAGACCTCCAAAGTGAGGGGGAGTTGTTCATGTGCTATCAATTGACCCCAAGAAGTTTCAGGAAGGAGATCATTTGAATGGTGATCTTGTCTTGTTTATCATATTTTCCAATCTTGTGAGATAGTTGTTGAAGATGCTGCTAACTAAGTTGATTTTTAGTGTATATCAGTGATGCAGGAAGAGCTTATTAATGCAGTTGGTATGCAAAATTGATGGACTGGATGCTCATATGGAAGTGCTCTTGATGTAATAATCTCACATGGTTCTTTGATATTTTTTTATCAGTAATATGTTTCAGGGTAGTATGTACAAATTGTATGATTCTAGTGGTATCAGGTGTCCATGATCAATGACATGTTCAGTGAATGCAAGGTGTTGATAAGTTGTTAAAGGATTTAATGCTCAAAGAGTTTGGTGATGTTGTGACTTGATCCTATTTTGTGTATTGATGGTTGAGTTGTCATCAAGTAACTCTCACCTGCATTTGATTTTGCAAAGTGGTGTTACAGGAAGAGCTTGATGGTGAAGGTTGTGCAATCTTGATAGAGTGATTTGAATGATAAAATCAAGAGGAAGGAGTTCGTTCTTGTTGATTGCAGATGTGGTTATGTATATATCAGGTTTGACAGTGTGTTGTAAAAGGTGTTTGATGGTAACATGTTTTTTCTTAGCATGGATGGTTTGATGTAAGTAATTGGATGGTTTACTTCAGGGCTAAGTCAAGAAGTGTATCAGTGTTTCAGGAGTTTGTTAAAAAAGGTAATCAGAGGATCTCATTGATGTCAGTGTTTCATCTTCATCTACAAATTTGTGTTGTGATTAGAAGTGGTATAGTGCAGTCTATGGGCAGCTTGTAACAATGGTTTGGTGCTTGGTTTGTTATGCCTTACATGATTGTTTGATGTCTTGTTGCTCTCAAGTTTTTATGGTTGTTCAGTGCCTTAAGTGGTATTTCAATTCTTGATTGGTATGTTTATGATTTCTTTGCAAAAGTGTTCAGAAGGTTGAATATCGGTAAATGGATGGTATTGAGTTGAGTCATGTTGATTAGTCTTGCCAGTAATTGCCAGTGGTATTCAACAAAGGGGAAACAAATAGATTCATTGGAGTTTTGTCATGTGGGTCAAAAAGGTTGTTGATTGAAGAAAAATTGTTTGTTTTGTCATCAGGAGTGTGTTAGTCTTCATCTTCATAATGGTATTGTCATCAGATGTAAGTTTCATGGTATCTTTTTGCTCTCAAGTTTGAAATGTTGATGTTCAGGATAAGTTTAGCAAAATTGCATTTAGTGCTTTGAAAGGTAAGTGGTTCTTATTTTTGGTTGAAGATAACAAGATAACAGGAGTTTATGTCTTCAAGGTGCTCTTAATGCAATATGATTACAATTGTTATGTTCATGCTATAACATCTTTCAGTGGAGTTGTTCTCAGGGGGAGATAATAGTCTTTGTCATCGGATGTCAAAAAGGGGGAGAAAGATAAATTGCATCATAAAGTTTTGCCATCAATGACAAAGGGGGAGATTGATGGTGACAGGTTGTCATTGATGACAAAAAGGTGTTTGGTCCTCATGTCATATTTCAGGATGTCTTCAAGTGGGAGAGATTTAATGCAGACACAATGTATTGGTTGTTTGAAATCCTTAATGTCTTGTGATGATCACATCATATGTGTCTTGCAGATGCAGAGAATGGTTTTATACTTCACAGGTTTAATCTTGCATCATTAGGAGTACATCATCAGGAGTTGCAGGAATACATCATCAAGAGTACATCATCTTGTGTGTTGTGAATATAATGATAAGATTCATTACTCAGGGTGATATAGATGACATACAGTATTCAGTTTGTGAAATGATCATGATGCAATTCATATGGTTGAGATGTAATTTATATGTGTCCTCAGTTTTTCATGTTGTGTGGATGGTGTTGGTTATACATTGGGATCCTATTTATAATTCACTCATTCAGGATAAGTGTGTTGATCATATCTATAAGTGTATATAGTGTGGTGTCTTCAAGGATGTAGCAGGAATCAAGTTGTTTGATGGAGAATGTCATGCTTATCTCAGACTGCTTCACTATATTGTCTTCAAATCATAATCAGGAGTTTGGTCTTATATCAGTACTGTCTTGGGATCAGTGTATTAGTATATGGTCAGGTATGGTTCTGTTGCTTGCATCATTAACTTCAGTAGGTTCTTGTAGAGTTTATCATCATGAGTGGATGACAAGATGGTGTTACATGTTATTTCATATCAAATGTTCAATTTGGAGTGCTTTCTGATTTATGGTGGTAAAGGTGTTCAGGAATATTTGACAGAATTAAAGGTTTGAAACTACCTAAAGATTTGATCTATCATCTAAAAATCCTAAGTTGGTTTTGTTATGATCCTAAGTCCCTAAAATTTATGTTGCACTACATATGATGGCCGTCACACATTGTTTGCCTTTTGTTATAATCAGATGTTGACCTGTTATTACAGGTCAGTCACTTAAAAAGTGACCTGTTGAAGGGACCCTTACACATTAAACTTGTCGGCCCTCTCTTTCTTTCCACCGAAGTGATCGGTTACCTCAAAAGTGTGATGAGCGCCTTTTTATGATCAAAGGTTTATATTCAAATCAGAAGGAGCGCACTTTTTGATATCAACGGATACATTTCAAACTTTAGCTCTTTCCTTACGACCTTCAAAATGACGTGCATGTGACCGTCGACAGTGAGTTGACTGCAAGTCTATATGCCTTTTGAAGCTAATTTTAGCATATTAGTTAAGGCAAGGTTTTTTGTGGATTTAAAAGATTTTTTTTGATTATTTCTATTGTCAACTCCACTGGTGTGACTCTTGTGGGTGATGATAAGGAGTGATTTTTTGGTTCTTTTCTATATTGGTGAGAGGATTAATTTTTTATTAATTACATTGATTGAAGGGAAGTTTCCTTTTTATATATTTTTTTAGAAGGTATATGATTTATTTTTTAAGGGGAGATTTTTGAAAAGACTCAAATGATTTTCTTGGAGAGTCTTACAGATATGTTGCAGATAAAAGAAAAAAGGTTGAAGATCTCAAAAAGACATTCAATGCAAAAGAAAAATGATTCTTGAAGTCTTGTTGAAAAGAAATGAAGGGTTTAGTTCTCAGAAATTTTATTAGATTTTATTGAAGATTGATTTTTCTCAAGAAGACAAAAAGTTTGTTTGCAGGAATTTGTCGAGAAGGAGATTTACTTTTTTATGGAAGATGAAAATGAGAAAAGACTTTTACAGATAATTTCAGAGAAAATCAAAATGGAAAATGGAAAGATTTTTTATAAATAAATTGATTTTATTCTGCAAAGCAAAAGGAAGATATTCTATGATCAGATGCAAACAAATTTTTTTTTAAGAAGAATTTGAAGAGGTTATTGAGAAATTGAATAAGACACAAAGGAATATGAAAAGGTTTTTCTTTGCAGGTGGAAGGGCATTCAACTTGTATAAAATTATTTTTCCAGGTGCATTATATGTTGTTGTGAAAGACAGAAATGAATAACATAGATGATGAGAGATTGATTACATATAGTTGTGAAGTGTTGTTGAAAATCACGCAGTGTTGTTGAGAATCAAGCCATGTTGGTGTTGTAGAGTGGATCATGATACAAGATTGAAATATCTGAGTTTGTATATGATTTGGAATGATCATTTGACAGACGCATGAGAGAGAATAAATGTTATGTATTGAAACAGAGAAACCCTCTGAATTTGTGTTTTCAGTTTGTTCTATAATAGGGGTTGGTGCTCCTTGAAGCTGGTGCTTCTAAATAGTATGCCAGTGAGGCTTGTAGGTCAGTGAGACCTTAACATTTGTCATTGAGACACATATTGTAGCCAGTGAGGCTTCTTTGTAGCCAGTGAGGCATGTTTGATCAGTTAAGCCAGTGAGGCAGTTTAGAGTGGTTTTTCTACCCCTGGAGGGTTTTCCACTCATGCAATTCTTGTGTCATAATCTTCTTTGTGTATGTATGATTTACTTATGAAGTTTTGTTCTCTTTCTATATTCACAGTCATGTGCATATGTATTTGACAGATCAATGCTATCTTTCTCTCCTTGTGCTCTGAAAGTTAAAGTGTGTAAAAAGATTTGAGAATTCACACAACACTGATTCACCCCCCCTCTCAGTGTTGATTGTACTCCTACAGGTTTATGCATATTTATACATGATTTGAGGGAAACCAATAGTCTCCAACTGACTTTTGAGTACTTGATTGCTCATCTTCCATACTTTTGCATTTTTTTTACATTTTTCATATGACAACTTTGACATATTTACAAAATTTGACAAGATGAAGACTAAATACATGATGAAATGGTCTATCATGACCTTATTAGATTTCAAGCTACTTTGCTTGATTAGGGCATATAAGGAATTTTGTCATATTGATTCTATTGATTCTATTGATCTAAAACCATTCTCAATGCTAAACATATCATTAATGGACTAAAGAACTATCATCATAATGTATGGCATCATGGGAAGTATCATGACATGCACATAATGAATTTAAATTATATTGTATATCAAGGTGTATATATATTAAAATCTAGTTCCATGATGAACTTCTGTCAACTCCTCCTCTGTCATCAACTGTTATCCCACTTAGATACATTAGTACTAATAAATTTGTTTATATATTCAAATGGAATAGACCATAAAATTTAACTTTAAATTTTACATGCATAAAAGATTGCTCATGCATTTCTCCTTCTCTATGGTTCACTGATTCGGTAGCTTCTACTCTTGTCCCTGACCCCTCAGCTTGAGTTCTAGACCCCATTGCCTCATCTCGTGAATGGAGATCATACTCTGATGTGTTCAACGATGGCTCACTACTCTCCATAATATGACCTGAGCATAAATGATTACAAGAAATGCAATGATGGGGCACACATACATGTGTGGACGATGATGGTCTAGTAGAACCAGGTGATCCAATATCATCGCCTTCATCATGTGCTTGTGCAAACTGAGATGTCTATATAATCAAATACTCGGTTAAAGAGTGTATGGCACTAAGGCCCTGTTGTGTTGCATTTGCAACAATGTCTGGGTGCTGCATTAGGGGTGGAGAAGGGATAGCAGGAGGGGGAATATAGGGACCTTGTACTTGTCTCACTGCCCCAGGTCTATCTTGAGGCATTCCCTTACCCACTCTTTGAAACTCTCTAAAATCAAAATAATTAACATGTTGACCCATGACGAACTCTGCATAGAGTTTACGAAGGAAATACAAAGGTACAACTAAATTGTTGTTGGGTGGTTTATCAAAAACCATCCACCAACCATCCCAAAAGTTCTGACTAATGCCCTCATGAATACACCATTTGATTAAAAACTTGGGCTTACGGACATCAACATGCAATCTAGTTTTAGGATTGACAAAGCATGGGCTATCATAGTTTTTGTAATCTCTAATTCTTTGACTTCATCATATGACAAACTGTTAGCATATTCGGCCTTCTTGGCTTCTCGCCATTGCCTAAATGATTCATTTTGGGTTGACAAGGTTTGAACATGATTAATGATTCCCTCTAAATTCGATGTCATTGTAGACAATCGAGGGTGGCGGCGATACATTTCTATGATCCTACTTATTTGATCAATATTTCTTTGAATATTCTCTTCTATTGTTGGAGGGGGAGGGTTTGGTGGTGGAGGGTTTGGGTTTTCATTTTGTGCATCCATTTAACCTAATTAAAATATAAAACATACCCACTTAGCATAAAAAACCAAAAAATTTACTTGGATATACAAAACAAACAAAAAAAATGCGAAAGATCTTACCTTTTTGGATCGGATATCCGTTCTTCACCTCTAATATCCATTCTTTAGAGATGACATTGCGTTTTGTAAGCCGCAGGTTTGCAAAAACGTGATCCTTTTTCACTTTTTATGTTTTTTCAAAATGGATATCCATTTTCTTTTTCTCAATTGTTTTCATTATTTTTTTGTTTAGTATTTAGGCATTTTAGCTATAAAATACAATCCAAATTTTAGAAAGACTGTATCATATGAAAGGAGAGATTTTGGACAAACTATCAAAATTTATATAGGATTATGATGATATATATATTTGATTTTTATATGATTTACTTATACTAAGGTATCTCATAGTATTTCAAAGGCACTTTTGAATAGATAAACCATAAACCCTGAATAATTCCCCTAAGCCCTAAACCCTAAACCTGAGAAAGGGAATCCTAGTTTTCTTGTTTCCATTTCCTTCGTCGATAAGGGAGAGGGAAAGATAGAGGGGAGAGATAGGATATATAGGAATGATAGGGGGAGAGAGGCAAGAGATAGAGAGATTGGGAGAGATGGCTAGGTACAGAGAGATAGAGACCTGAGACATATATGAAGAGATAGAGGAGACGAAGGGGAGAGATAGGGAGATTGAGAGTTAGAGAGATGTCCAGAGAGACATGGAGATAGAGGAATGATAGGGGAGAGAGAGGCAAGAGACCGAGAGAGATAGATATAGGTAGAGAGAGAGAGGAGATAGATTGGGAGAGATAGAGGAGACAAAGGGAGAGATAGGGAGATAGAGAGTGAGTGAGATGTCTAGAGAGATAGGGATAGAGATTGAGACCCGTGGAGGGATGATAGAGAGAGAGAGATAAGGGAGAGATAGGGACATAGAGGTGGAGGGATATTAATTTTAATGACCTCTAAATTTTCCATAAATTCTTCTCCACTAAACCCTAGACCATCACCCAAATCCTTACTTTCCTAATAAAAGCCCTTCTCCAAATATCATTTGATCATGTGACTCCTTCCATCACTAGACAGGTGCCCAGGTACTTTCCTTTATTCATCTAATACTATAATCCCAATGTCATATCTCACATTCCCACACCTACATTCATAGACTCCATTCCCCCTATTGACACCATCGTTGATAATCATTATATAAGGACACTCCCTTGAATAATAATTAAACCATGGATTATCCCATATCCCCATCTTACACTTTCCTCACCTTTGAACCCTTAGAAGATGACATTTAGCTATCCCCACCATTAGCAATCACACTTTCTAGCAATCCCACATAAGACACCTTACCCATCACTTCACCTAGGTCATCACCAATTAAATCACCTCATTACTCCATTCAACCATACCCATACCACCCCTTTCTCACTCCACAACCTGTATTAACACATGATTAAACCTAACCCCTACACCCTAACCCCTAACCCCTATTTCCTAACCCCTAAACCCTAAACTTGAGAAACCATAAACCCCTAAATCCTAAACACTAAACCCAAGAAACCCTAAACCTCTATCTCTCTATCTCCCTATCTCACTATCATTCCTCTACCTCTCAATCTCTCTCCCTATGCTTTGGCCATGTCCCTCACTCTATATCTCCCTATTGGTCCTCTCTCTCTAAACACTAAACCCTAAACCTCTAAACCTTAACCCCTAAACCATAAACCCTAAACCCTAAATAATGCCCCTAAACCTTAACCCCTAACCCCTAACCCCTAAACCCTGAACCCTAAACGCGAGCAACCCTAAACCCTATCTCCTATCTCTCCCTTATCTCCCTATCTCTATCATCCCTCTACCTCTCAATCCTTCTCCCTATTTCTCTGGACATCTCGCTCACTCTCTATCTCCCTATCTCTCCCCTTTGTCACCTCTATCTCTCCCTATCTCTCTCCTCTCGCTTTCTATCTAGCTATCTCCAAAACTAAGAAAACCTAAACCCAGGTACATCCTAAATCCAATCAACTCTAAACCTATATCTCCCCATCTCTCCCCTATCTCCCTATCTCTATCATCCCTCTACCTCTCTTGATCTCTCTCCCTATGTCCCTAGCCATGTGCCTCACTCTCTATCTCCTTATCTCTCTCCTCGGTCTCCTCTCTCTATCTCCCTATCATTCCTCTCTCTATAAACACTAAATCCAAAACCCTAAACCTCTAAACCTAACCCCTAACCCCTAAACAATTTAAATCCTAAACCCTAAATAATGCCCCTAACCCCTAACCCCTAACCCCTAAACCTGAGAAACCCTAAACCCCTAAACCCTAAACCCCAAACCCCTAAACCCTAAACCCAAGTAACCCTAAACCACTATCTCCCTATCTCTCCCCTATCTCCCTACCACCTTGGTCCCTCTACCTCTCAATCTCTCTTTCTATGTCTCTGGCCATGTCCCTCACTCTTTATCTCCCTATCTCCCCCCTCAGACTCCTCTATATCTCCCTATCTCTCCCCTCAAACTCCTCTATATCTCCCTACCATTCCTCTCTCTATAAACCCTAAATCCAAAACCTCTAAACCTAACCCCTAAACAATAAATCCTAACCCTAAATTATAACGCCCCTAAACCCTAACCCCTAACCCCTAAACTTGAGAAACCCTAAACCCTAAACCCTAAACCCAAGTAACCATAAACCACTATCTCCCTATCTCTCCTCTATCTCCCTATCACCTTTGTCCCTCTACCTCTCAATCTCTCTCGCTATGTCTCTTGCCATGTCCCTCACTCTTTATCCCCTATCTCTCCCCTCGGACTCCTCTATATCTCCCTATTGGTCCTTTATCTCTCTCTAAACCCTAAACCCTAAACTTCTAAACCTTAACCCCTAACCCCAAAACCATAAACCCTAAACCCTAAATAATGCCCCTAAACCCAAGCAACCCTAAACCTCTATCTCCCTATCTCTATCATCCCTCTACCTCTCAATCTCTCTCTCTCTCTCTATGTCTCTGGACATGTCTCTCACTCTCTATCTCCCTATCTCTCCCCTCTGTCTCCTCTAGCTCTCCCAAACTCTATCAGTCCCCTCTCTCTATCTCTCTTTAAACTGTAAACCCTAAACCCCTAAACTCGAGCAACCCTAAACCTCTAAACCCTAAATAATTCCCCTAACTAACCTCTAAACCACTTCTCTATATAGGTGCAACTAATACCACTTTTTCATTGTTTTCCACAGTTAATTATATTCTTTTCCATTTTCCAAGTCCTACATGTGTCCAAGTTGTATTGTTTGTCAAGTTTTTAGTCTAATTGTTAGTCTCAGCTCTCATGGTTATTAAAATGTTAGTATAGTTAGATTTATCCTTAGGTAACATTAATTTACACATTGTTGCACAAACAACCACACTGAAACATAACCTTACCTAATTAAGGTTAACCTTTAAGGTTCTTTCATAAATGGCGAGCTTAACAAATCCAACTAGTTCAATGTTCTTATAGTCCATGCTTACCCTTCCAAGAGAGTTCATGCCATGTTAACTTTGCATTATGTCCTAACATATCACATGAAGGACATCATCATCACAAGGAATAACAATGTCATGAAGGATTAACGAAGGTGTAGCTTCACCACATAAAGTATAATTCATAATTTTATCACTAGAGGGTAAGGGTATATCATGTGTATCCTTCTCAAACCATGTATCATGAATCAAATCATATGAAGGATTGGGTAAAGCAATTTAGGGCATGAAATCAAAAATGTATATCCGTTTTGGTTTGGTATCCAAACCAAAACAGATATCCGTTTCAAAGTCAAACTTTGTTAAGTTGCGAATTTGGCTAAGTAAAAACGTGATTTTTTTCCTATTACCACTGTTTGGCCCGCGATGATCCTACACATACCCCTAAACCATCCCAATTTCTCCCACCCAACCCCCATTTTCTTCGTGTCAACCTTGTTTCTCGCCTTTCATTTTATCGAGAGCCAACCCAGCCCTTCCTGGTTAGTCTGGCTTACCTCTCGAGGGGGCATCACATGCCAGTTACACTAGGGCATAACCTTGTTCATCGAGTGAATCATTGTATCTTCTTTGACACAACATTCTAACGAACATTGTATCAAAGAGGAGCAAAATATAGACACCCAAAATTGACTCATTTCATGATTTATCGATTTATTGCATTTTCACCATTTGCATCGGCATTTAGTCATCTTTGTTCTAGCACACTTGTCTCGAAAACACCTAATTACCTACCTATCTTTCTAATTAATTAAATAAATCATATTTATTTAATTAATTTCCCTCAATTTTCATCTAATTTCTTCTATTTCTCATAATTAAATAATTTTTTATTATTTAATTATTTCTTATATTTCTTCTAAACAATTAAATAAATCTCTTAACTTATTTAATTGGTTTTCCTCTATCATAAATAAATAAAATCAATATTTTATTTATTTATCTTATCATCACCTCTATAAATTAAATAAATCTTAAATTTATTTAATTTATTTCTTTTCTCATTTAAAATCATCTCTTATCTTATCACTTTCTTCTATGTGTACAAGTCGGTTTTGTTCATTGGAATGATCTATAGATTAAATTCTAATTGGTTCTAAAATCAGCTATCCTCATCATCAAGCTCTTAAAATAGAACCTCTCTCTATTTTAAGTAAATTTATCTTACCATCAATAACAACTCAACTACAATCATTTATAATAGCTCTTACCTATGGACACATGGCTTGTACACATTCATCTATGTCATCGTTTAATCTTAACCGTTCACATAGCCACCTAATTTCCACCGTTCACATAGCCACCTAATCTCCACTGTTGGTTGATTTTGGTTGAGTTCTATATAAACACTCTCTCATTCCATACTTCACATCTAGAATCACATCCATTATCATAGCGTCTACATTATAATCCTCAACATATTGAGCATTTGAGCATCCATTGAGCATATTATCATTATCATCCATCAACCATGGCAGCTTTGATCTTCATCATTGTTCATTGCTGAGAAGCAATCAAAATATCCAAACAAGGAATCATACAATCTAGGTGATCTTGTTCTTGAATTGTATGCGTTTGATTTCACTTGGATTAGATTATTTGATGGTGGTAGGATTAAGTTTTGATTTACATGTTTGATCTTATTGACCTGATTTTTACCTATCCATAGTATGCAAAATGTGGAAGCATACACAATGCATGCAAGTCCTTTAACAAGTTGTCTCAAACAAATGTAATCTCATGGAACACTAATTCTACAACCTATGCCAACATCCTTCCCCCCTGTGCCGAAATGAGAGCTTTAGAACAAGGGATGAACTTCCATAAAAGTTTGATGCTTTTGAAGTGGATTTCTCATGAAATGGAAAAAATTCATGACTGGTTTAAAACACTTTATTTAATACCCATTTTTGTAAAGGTTAGCCATCCATGGACATATGTGGTGAGATATTTATATACAAACTTGATATACTCCATAGCCAATTTTGAACATGAGCATTTACTCAAGCAATGCAAATCAAACAATAAAACACCCTCCTCTGTATTTCTTTTGTATCCAATTAAATTAGTTCTTCATGATTCATATTTTGAGTGATTACATTATAGTAGATTAATCCGTTCATATGGCATTGAGCACTCTCCTTAAACATTATCCACTTCAATGGTCAAACAGTCAATAGCAATTTTACACCTCATCCATAGCAAAAAGTGGTATATTTTTGTCCTATTTTTATTGGTCAAAATTGACCTTTTTGATTGCTGAAGTGGATGATGTTTAAGAATAAGTGGCATTGGGTGCCCATTTCAAAAAATAGCATTGCTTGCTCTTTCCAATAAAATGTTATTGAAAATTTATATAGAAATGTAAGTATTGATAGATTAACAAAATTTACTATACATCAAGAAACATTAAATATATTTGAAGAGTAATATATTGAAAATCTCTTAAAAATGTGTATTTGCACCTTTAAGTGTTTTTACTAATTCATATATATTAATATTAATTTGATAAAAACATCCATAAACGGATGAAAGTCTCCACAACTCTCTTCTCTTCCCCTGTCACAAGCAATCCTTTCTCCACTTCTCCTTGTACCTCTTCACCTGGCTCCCATTTCCCTATCTCCACCAATGATTGTGTGCAACGTGGAAGGTTATTGTGGAACGTGGAATGTTGTGTGATGAGAGCTGTCCATACCCATTTACCCTCCTCCAATTCCATCGCAGCGTTCAAGTTACATGGTGTTCCCAAGCGCAATGAAGTTTTTGGAGATTCACAATTCACAACAAAACATAGAAGAATGCAGCAGGCAGTGGAGGGCCATTTGAGGGATGGGCGAGAGTTGATTTTCTGGTTAGTGAAGGAGTCGACGACAGAGAGATTGGGAAAGGCAAAGGAGTTGAGAAGTGAGGCCGCATCAGGGACCGCCCGCGTGCATACAAATGTTTCGTGGGGCCATTTCCACAAATTCTTTGCAAATCAACACATTCAGTCAATGCACAATCAATTGAAAATAATAATTAGAATTCTATAGTGCCTAATATGCTATAAACTATAATTACCTGCATGCTTTGAATGCAACCTTCAACACCTGATCTGCTGATTGCTCTGAGATCCACTCGCCTCAATCTTTCCATGCGCTCCAAACTTTCTATACCTGCCTCCTCAAAACTGGTACGCGCTCTCAGCGTCTCCAATGCTCTGCAATGTTCCAAACCTTGTATTTTCTTAACTCCATAGCAGCCTGTCAGTTCAAATTCTCGGAGAAAAGCTGATTGTGCAAAACTGGGAAGCGCATCCAACTCAGGGCACCCAATTATCCTCAGCGTTTGAATGTTTACCAGACCATCAATACCCCTTATGTTCCTCACCATTGGACATCCTACCAATACCACCGTCTTCACTGTAGTTGGTAGGACGTCTATCTCTGTTAGATGCTTATTGCGGTAAAGATAGAGAGATTCAAGGCCTGGACAACAGTCTTCGGAGATAGAAATCTTGCACACTCCAGTTCCTCTAAATATATCTGCTTAAGGTTGTGGCACGAAGAAGTAAACGGCCCTGCCCCAAGATCCAATTCGCTGAATGAGCATTTGCACATTCCCAGGGTTTGAAGGTTAATTAGTTGCCTAAGTGATTTTGGTAGGGATTTCACACTTGAACCCTCTATGTATAAATTCTCTAAGAGATTAAGACGCCCCAGAGAGTCAGGTAAACATTCCAGCTTGTGACAATTATAAATGTGAAGATGAGTCAAGGAAGATAAATCTCCAATAGATGTTGGCAGGCTTGTCAACAACTGACTTCCGATCATCATCTTTTGCAACTTGCTCAGTTGGCCGATGTTCACTGGTATCCCCCTTAACCTCTCTGTACCATGTAAACGGAGCTCTGTCAAGTAGGCCTGATTTGTGATGTGACGAGGCAACTCTTCCAATTGCCTGCAACCAGAGAGATTCAAACACTCTAGCTTTGTCATGTTTTCCAGAACGTCCGACTCCAATGTGAGGCTAGAACATCCATCTAAGTTGAGGTGTTGCAGGAGTGTGAGCTCCTTGAAAGAGACCGGCAACCTCCTCAATTCCACGCAATCAGACAAATTAAGGTGCCTCAGATTTCTCAAATCACCAAAACTGCTGGGTAGTGATGATAGCTTTCGACACCGTTGTAACACCAGGTGCTCCAGCGATTGAAGAAGACAAAATTCTTCCGGCAGACTCCTCACCTTGCTTCCATAACTCACGACTATCTTTTTCAAATGCCTGAGACATCCTATTGACTTTGGAAATTTTTGGAATTCTGAGCACCCAGAAATAACCAACTCTCTTAACTGCACAGGAGCCTGCAACAAATTCTCAATGAGAACGACTGAAAACGAACAATAATAAAAATATTGAAGTAAAGCTTTAAAACAACTTATTAAAGGAAGATGCTTACATTGTTGTCAGTGTCCCATAGTTCTTCTAAGTGATGTTCCCCACCCTTCTTTCCGTAGAGTTCTAAAACCCTCAATTTTTTCAATGAGCTCAATGACTGAAGATTTCTCTGCTCAATGTCAAAACAGCGAAGCCATACCAGCTCTCTTGATAGATCACCAATCACTTGATTATAATAATTTCCACTAACCTGAAGAATTTTTAATCCAAGCGAAGAGGGCTCCAAGCTACAAAATCCTCTGCTTGTGTTAACAATGAGCTCTCCACCCTGGGAACATCCAGGAAACTGCTCAACCTCGCTTGTTGATTCGACTGTTGTTGATTCAGCTATTGTAGCTCTTATTGCTAGAATGGCAATTCCCTTTTAAATACAAACAAAAATGAAATCAAAAAATTATGGAAACATTTAATTTTATGGAAACAAGAATGAAACAAATACAAGTAGATAAAGAAAAGTATTAATCCTACCTGTATTTGATTATCAACATTAATAATCTGCTGGGGAGACCAAAGACGGTAGGGTGACTGATGATTTGCGATTTCTCTTCCCAAATCCCGTAAGTGATCATGCATTCTTATACAGTCATCATCATCAAGTTCAACAAGACACTTATTCAAGAGACTTTCCCAACTGCACAGACCACTCCATGTTGATCCATCCCAAGCTGCAATGGCTGAAGTTTTCTTCTTTCCAATGAAGAAACAAGCTGCATCCAAGAATGCTTCTTTCTCTTCATAATCTAGGGCATCATAACTTACTTTTAACCTATTTTTGATATCATCCGGCAGTATCCTAACGATCTTTTGTAATTGACTCTCCCAATAATCTTTGTTGGATTTGCCATACAGCTGTCCTCCAAATACTTTGAGAGATAATGGTAAGCCATCGCAAACCATCATGAATTTTTCAGCAAGCTTCTCAAATCCATCAAGTGGACATGGCTTTAAGAAAGCATGCCAACAAAAAAGCTGCTTGGCATGAGGTGGACTTAGTGCTTTCATTTTATAAATGGATGAGATGCCCCAACATTGAAGGACTTCAAGTTTTCTTGTAGTGACTACAATCAAACTACCCCATCCAAGACTCTCCTTCTCAGGCACTAGAGCATCCAATTGGTCTACATTATCCACATCATCCAGAACAATGAGCACCCGAACAGACCTCAAACGAGAGGCAAGAATACCCTTCCCTTCTTCTATATTGTCAACTGATACACCATGAAGACCCAGGTCCTCTATGAGTTTTTTCTGTTTCTTATGTAATGCATTTTTAAAAGCAGCATCTCTAACATCTAATAGAAAACTAGACTTTTCCATTGTTGTGTATTTCTTATTATATAACTGTTTAGCAAGAGTGGTCTTGCCGGAACCACCCATGCCCCAAACTCCTACTATTTGCACACTGCAATGGCTTTCTGCAGACTGAAGGGTTGTTCTTTCAAAATCTATGACAGCTTCATCTAGACCAATTGGATGTTTGGCAACCACAAATGGCACATTTTTTATTACTTTCAAAACATGATTAACAATATTCTTGACCAGCCTCCCATCATCCCTAAACATATCAGCAAAACGAAACAGGGCAAACATCGTTCAACATGACGTGTATACTGAAAATTAAGAAAAAGAAAAAAGCACCGAATGCAGAAGATGATTGATAAGAAAAGGAAAATGCTGAAGACAAATTATTTAGGACTCACTCCTTGTTATTGACGATCTCGCCGACATTGTAAGAAACATTGTTGAGCGCATTCTTCCACTCCTGAATCTTTTCTGAGCTGAATCTACCCTTCCTTCTGTGCCGGGAGAAGGCATCAGCATACACTCCTTTTGCATATCGGACATCATCAGGCTGAACATGGTAGAAAACAGGAACAATTTGGGTACCAGTTTTAAGCATAAATGAAAGTTCCGCCAAACACCAAGGGGATTGTGCATAATTCTTGGAAAATATAGCTATATGAAGCGAAGCACTGTGCATCGCTTCTTCAATTTCCCTAGGCAAGAAATCCCCCAACTGAAGCTCTTGGGAATCAAGAAAAACCCTCAATCCCATGACAGTGAGGGTATCATACAGTCTGGCCGCCAGCGTGTGTTTGACATCGGGGCCACGATGGTTGATAAACACATCGTAAGGTATTTTTTTCCCTGACATTGAGGATGTAGCACAAGTAGATGGAGATGGTACGACTTCTTGAAAAGCATTTGTAACCTGAGTAGTAGAGGTAGAGGTAGAGGTAATTGGCGTGGAATGGGATTGAGTTGAAAACAGAGAAAGAAATAAAGAACACCAATTGAAACAGGATGAAAACAGGGTGCCCATTGTGGGTGTAGCAGAAGTAGATGGAGATGGAACAACTTCTTCACATGCATTTATATGCTCATCATCTGGTTGACGCCCAGAGGTAGAAGTAGATGCCATGGAATCGGGTTTGAGCTTTGACAGGAAGAAACAATCAAAGATAAAGTGGAATGAAAAAAGGCTTATTGTTAAGGAGGAGATGCAGTGCTACATATTTTATTTGCAAGCGGAGAGAGTCGTGAAAAAAACGCAGAAGCATCTCAGATGACGGTGGACAACGCGTACAATGAGTGGACGTGGTTTGTGGAGGGGCCTGCGAAAGGAATCCAACTACAATTATGATAGATGGACAAGTGTCGTGTTGCTCAATTGAAATAATTAACGATCCCACATTACCTTACTGTTGATATTTTAATAGTCACATTTGGCTATTTATTTAACATTTTGGTGTATATGAGGTGTAAAAATGTTATTGATTGTTTGTATTGAATCTCATGATATTTTTTTATATTGAAACAATGCTGTTACAAATAATATTTAACGTTCAAAAGAGCATCTCAATAAAAAAGAACAGACAACAACTCTTCAAACTGAGAGGCCCACAAAAAATTGAACACCAATTCTACAAAGCAATGTCTTGCAACATTAAGAAAAGGCTTGAGAAACAAAAACAAATCACAATAGAAGAGCTATATAGAGAGGAATTGATGCCTCAAAAGCTATATAGAGGGTATGTAATTTGAGCTGTGGGATTTACTGTCTTTATTTCAGAGGTTTATGACAGACAGCACATGGTTGTCTACCTCCCAAATGTACTGTGGCATGGCTATGTGCTGTTTCTGATTTTGACATTAATGGTGGAGATCATTTCTATGGTCGTCCAACGCCTATCTCGCACTTGAAACCATTGATTCTCAACTTTGCCTGTCGGCGTAAAGATTCTCAAACAGTGTGCAAGCGTTAAAAGGAGTGGATGTCGATTGCCCAGGAAATTGTATGGAAGGAGTGGCGAAGCATCTGACAGGTAGACCCACGTTGGAGAAGAAAGCATGTGACCTACGTAAGGAATGCATTGCAACCAGAAAGTATTGGTCAATTCCCATTTACAGTGTACAACGCATGAAATGAATGCAGAAGATCAAAACAACTTGGTCCATCTCACTTGGTTTTGCGTTCACTCTGGTGAAATGGCTCAATACAATTTATCAGTCGACAAGTGATTTATATTTGTGTTAAATTTGGCTTATGACTCTTTTTCTATTTCTACTTATTTAGTATATATTTGTTGTCCATTTATCTTTATTTATATTTATTTTTTACACATTCATTTCACGTTTTAAAATTATTATTTTATTTCTTAGATTCATTTTTGAGTGGTTTGAGATTATTCTACTTCAATTCTAATGCATACAAGAATAAACCTTAAATTCAAGTTTTTAGTTTCTTGAATGGAAAATGGAAAAAGTTGAGGATTATAGCTAGTGGCAAGTGAGCTTGAGCAAGGCTCAAGTTATGTGTTAGCTCTGGACAAAAATGCTCCAATTTGTCACTTAAATTGCAATCTGGAAAACCCATTGTAAGCCTTACTTTCTTACCCTAGTTTATTCTGCAGTTCAATAGCGCCTGGGCCTTATTGTTGAAGTTGTCTCCTTTGAATCTTTTATTCCCCGATGATGTTCCCTACACCAAAACTCATTTTGTTTTGATTATGTAAAAACATTTCTCTGCCCATTTAATAAAAGGGTGATTATTAAACGGGAAAAGAAAAAGATTAAACAACAAGTGTTGATGCTGTTGTTTGTAAAATCTTTCACCACCAGCTCTACAGCCCTGCAATTACAGAAACTCTCGGCAGCCCTGCAATTGGGAAATATTCGCCATATTCTCTCCCTCTCAAAACTCTCGGCAGCCCTGCAATTAGAGAAATATGAGACCTACGTAGGTATTAAGTGTAGTAAACTCGTTACTTTGCTCATGCAAATAAATAGATGATTCATGAATCTTGATAGTGATTGTATGAAGAAACAAGGGATTGACATGACAGGTAGTCCTCGGGACTTTGCGAGTCCAGCAGTGACATATGCTGTTGCTGCCAACACAAAAAAAAATGACAAAAACCATAAAAAAATAGAACTGTTGTAGAGTTGTACAGAGAAATTGTAACCTATAATAGAAATGTACAAAGAAACTGAAGCCGCTAGAAGAACTGTACAAAGAAATTGAAGCTGCTAAACAAATAACAAAAGCCATAATGGAAAACACCTATACATAGGTCGAAAAGCCAACAAACATAAAAACTCCCTCAAAATAGATGGAACAAGCAAAAGCCAAATGCTCATGCTATAAAATTACTTTGAACTGTCATAAGTAACTAACCATGTCTTCATTTACAACCCAACAATTTGATCAAGGCACACCACTTTCTAAGAGCTCCATATATCCACCAAAGGTACTGAGGACCCAGGGAACAACAACAATAATAAATATCCTTTGTCCACGATCAATAGAAATAGACTGCACAAAGCTGGACATAAAAGCAAGCATGCACTCTTTGTAAAGAAAAACAAACCCTATGTCCAGTCTCAGTCAATCCATCCATCTCAGAAATCTTTCTATTTGAACTGTCTCTTGTTAGAAAGTTGTAAGATTTGAGATTTGATTTGATTAAGTTGGTAATCAATCTTCTCATTTTTCTTCGATAACCCCTATAGTTACAAGAACAAAGATGCAACAAGATATCAAAGTAAAGCCATAGAATCCCATGATATTTATGTAGAGTATTTTTCTCTATAAAAGATGACAAATAAATCACTTTTAAAAATGTTTTTTTTGTACCTATTGCTACATTATTATATGGGTTAAACACCTCATATGGATTAATTTAAGTTAATCAAATAAATGTATATAAATGTAAAGGGAAAATATAATTTCTTAAAAAGTTATTTAAGTTAATTTATTGATTTGTAATTAATAAATATACATGTAATTATAGTTGGGTAGATAAATTAGAGATTTTAAAAGTTAATTTAAGAAATTAAATATAGGATTTAAGTATTTAGTTTTTGGAATAATAACAAAGATAATAGATTGATGTAGTGTAGATTCCACTTATTTAGGTGTAGAAAAATAGATGCTCTCCTTGTTCTTGTTGTATAGAACTCGATGCAAAACTATAGTTCACTAAGAACTAACCCTCAACACATGATCTTAATCTGACATAGTGTAAATTTCTACTAACTGATTCATTGGATTCTCTACTCCTCATTGATTGTTAGGGATTGGTGGTATATAAAATATTTGAGGGAGATCATTGAATCAAAAGGGTCAAGTTCTCCTAGGTTGACCCCTTTGTTTGGATTGGCTTGATGGTCTTGAAAATGATTAACAAATAACATGCAAGTGAACTAAATATTGATTTTGATGCAAATTATTGTTCCTTTTAAAGTGACAGATAGAAAAGAGAGACTAGCCTAAGAGATTAAAGTGTTTGTTGTGTCTTTTGTTCTATTTTGTTTTTGGTTTTATTTGGTTTCCCTAGCCTATTTTTGGTTTTTGTTGTCAAGTTGCCTTATGGCACTTTCTTGGGATAGCATTGCATACTACTTTAAATCTGTCTTTCTAGTTGTAGAGAAATTTGAAACAAAATCAAACCATTTCTTAGGCTATGCTAGGCTTATCTGAGTTATGCCTTATTTGTCAAGTATGCATAACTATTCTATTAATTGGAAACACTTAATCATACACAATACTTTTTTGGTCTGCTAGGGTGTCTCATTACAGTTTGAGGTAATCAGGTTTTTTTAATTTCCTGATCAATCCTTTCATATGTCAATGGTAGTCTCAAACCCAGATTGTAAGCTTCATTGCTTGCTAGTTGAGCAAAAAAAAAATTAGAAGAGATAAAATCAAAAGAAAAATGAGAATTGAGTTAAAAAAAAAAGAGGAAAAGAAGAGAGAAAATATCATAAACTCATTTTTTTCTAGGTGACTCAAGTATCTCCATAAGGGCTATGGACACCTAGCTGGCAGTGGAACAATGCTTTGACGGGACTATATGTATCTTCATTGGGGCCATGGATGCCTGACTGAAAGCAAAGCATTGCCTGACATGTACTAGGACTGATTGCTTTTTTTTGCTTGATTCCTCTATTGTAATGTTAATCTTGGTTGACTCAAAAAGGGGTAATTGAATCAGGTGCACACATAATCTAATTAGCAAAACCTAGTGCTTGCTTGTTCCAAGCCTGGTTTAATTTGTATGTTCATAATGTGGCTTATGTTATGATTTTGTCTTGTTTATCTTTAACTAGAGATTTTGGAATCTAACCATTTGGCAATGTTTTCCCCTTGAGAGTCGTCATTTGTTCCCACTCAAGTGCCACACACCCAATGTTTTGACGAACCTCTTTTGATCTTTAGGCTATACTTTTAGTGCCTTGCATTCTTTCTTGGCCCACATCATTTTTCATTTCTCAAGTTTTATGTATCAACTTGCATCATCTTAAGAGACTTCGAGATCCTCGTGTTTTGTGAGAGTTGCTTCAAATGTGTGAGCCTTCATGCTTGGCATTCAGTCTCCACTTATACATATCTCTTCACTAGAATCTTGTTTGCATGTTACACTCAATTTTATCGTTTGCCTGCATTTCCCAAATGTGTGGCTGCATGTACGTCAATCCAAGATGTGTTTTTTAAATCTCCTAAGCTCAACATGAATTGAGAGTGTATCATGAATGAAAAATGAGTTTAAAATTTCATTCTTAGTAAAATGGATTGAATTGTCTCCTGTAGCATTCTAACACTCCTCTTGTGTGTGCAAGTTCTTAGTGCCAATTTTAATTGCACACGAAGGATGGCGATCAAGTGATATGCCTACTACCAAAAATCAAAGAAGAGTGGAAAAGAAACTCAATAAAGGCAAGTTCAATCACATCTTCAAATTCTACATCTATGGAGGAGGTCACAACACTTGATGCATGGTCCACTTGAATCCCACAACCAAGAGACAAATTATGCAATGTCAAGATCAACCTCAACTTGCTCTATAAAAAAATAGAAAATTGTAATGCTAACCTCAGCCTTGAAATCATGTCACATTAAAAAAAAGGTCAATATCTTTCCCAAAAATAAAATTTAAAATTAACATCCAAAATAAAAAAGACAAAAATTTAAAAATTGACATTATATATAAAAAACAATAAAAATAATTTTTAAAAAAAAACAAACAAAACAAAAAAAACAAACAAACAAAACAAAAACCAAAACCTAGCCGCCTCATGAAAAGGAGTTATTTCATGTTTAAAAAGTAGGATGAGGTGGGGGCAGGGGATGGGGGGTGCCGTATGATTTAAGAAAGCCGCTTTACTTTAAAGAAAAGGGGACGTGGGAATTAATAAATCCCTCTCTTCCCCTTTATAGTATAATAAAAAGCATAAAATCAAATATGGAAGGGGTAGGCGTAAGAAACTAAGAAGACCCCCCTCCCCACTCCTTTATATTAAAAAAAAAATGAAAAAGATAAAAGATAAAACAAGCAAGAGGGTGGGTGTAGGAATTGAAAGGGAATAAGAGAACATGGAAGAGGGTGTCTAGAAAGGACAAAGGGTTATGGATTGTAAATTGAAAAATCAAATAAATGTGTGGAGTGAAGGATAAAAAATGTCTAATCAAGAATTTTAAGTAAATGTGAGAAGAACATGATGGAATATATAGGTCAATGGTCTAGATTAAAAGGACTACCATGAAATAGATCTTGGCCATTAATTTTTTTTTATAATATCATAAATAATAAGAAACAAAAAAAATTATGATTATGACCTCAACTTTTAGTGGAAAGATAAAATTGAAATAAAATATTTTTGTATTTCACGGCCAAAATCAGACATAAAAATATCTGATTCTGAAAAATATCTGTCAAATTCTGTAAATTCTATCCTGGCAATGAACAAAAGAGAACAAACAAATGCGAAATAGTTAACGTCAATACAGAGGTGGGGTATTGCTTCTCCGTGAGAGTTTGAATCTCTCACGCGACCTCACTATTGTATTAGTAAATTTTTATTACACAGATGTAAATTTTGTGTCTACAAGTCTACAACAGGTTTTAATTGTTTGATTCAATGTAGTAGAGTTACATTCATCCTATTTTGCTCTGTAAATTGTAATCCCTCATCATTTTTATATTCTACTAATGAGATCTGGAATTGTGATTTTTGTATTATGCTAATGAGATCTGAAATTGCAATATGGTGTACAGTGGATGGGAGTATGCAATACTTGGAGACAGTTCTCTTACTGCTACCCAATCGAGTAAATGGTTTGGTGCTAAGTGTTGGCATCAAAATTGCTAGTCTTCTTCTGCCCGGCTTTTGTCGCTGCCCCACGAAGCAAAGATCCAAACCCTCCTTTCCCACCCCTGAGCCTCAGAAGCACATTAATTGTTGGATATAATCCATCATTAGCCACGACCAGAGGGGCATCTTCAGCAATTTGTTGTGTGCCTGAAACAAGGCGTTGGCATTGATACAAGACTTTTACTAACTCGAAGATGATCTTCTTCAGATCTGAAGCTCTCAAATTAGGTGTAGATATCTGCAGGCATCTTGTCCTTCCGTCCAAACCCTTGATGAAGATCTAATGCATGACTTCCTAGAAATTTTTGTTTCTGTAGATTTTTGTGAATATTCTACCTTCTACAAACAAAACCAAAAAAATACTGCTTCTCTGGATTCTTCTTGGAATAAGTTACTTGAACTCATTTGTCCACTAGGTACACTATTTTTTTTTTGTTTTTTTTGGACCCTGTGCGCCATAAGCATTGTATTTAAATATAAATTACTTTTTTAAATTTCTCCAAAATGACCAAAACTAAAGAAATATATGAGGTTATTTAAGAGCATGAGTCCTAAGTTGAATCTCTTCGGCTAAAAGAAGGATTCAAGGGTATCCATTTTGCCAAATTTTTTAATAAGATAAAGAAATTCAATTTTTTAAGAAGTTTAATGGGATGTCTAAATTGATAGTTGTCTTCCATGTTTTTAAATGGTAAAATAGATGTCTTAGAGCTTTTCACATCCCAATTAACGAGCTTTCTATAGCATTAATAAAGACCCGTCCACACCAATATGTGGATCCCACTTAAAGCCCACCATCCACGTTCCAAATGGTAATATAACATTTTAAAACCCTAACTTATAATATTAAATAATCCTCACTTATATTTAGATATAATATATAAAAGAATTTAAATAGATTTAAGTAGAGGTTTGGAAAAGTTTTTATTAATTTAGTTAATATTAATATTTTTAGATTATATTTAGTAATTTCTTCTTTAAAAATATAACACATTAAAATATAAGTTAATGAAATTTATTTAAAAAATTTAAAACTTTTACTTTATCTAATAAATTGAAAAAATATTATATATTATATATAAAAATTGTTTAAAAGATTAAACATCTTTTTGTATATTGTATACTGAAAGGATTAGAATTGTATGCATTATAAAAAATAATTTAAAATTAACTAAAATGTTTTTCAAAACTTCTATGTACATTTAATTTTGATCAAATAGAAATTAAATATATATAATTTTTCAAAACTTTTTAATTAATCTCATGAACTATAAAAATCTTTTGCACGTTCATAAATAACTATCAAATTCAAAAGTTCTATTTCACGAGTCATATACTACTCCATAGGCGACATTCTTAACTAGCCATATTTGTTGTCAATTGATAGAAGATATATAAATTATAAGCCCACTGTCAACCCATATTGTATTTAGTGCATAATTTAATACACTTTTTAATATTATATTAAAATAATATTTATATAAGGTGATCCCTAGATAAGGTCAATCTTATATACTCATTGCATTTCATTTGATTTGTCAGCAAAGAACACATGTAGGCCCACCAACAACTCAAATTTTTAAGCCCTTAAATGCTAATGAGGTAGAACACCTTAATAAGTTCTTGTCAAAAATTCATGCAAAAATTACTCTATCTCCAAATAAAGATCTTAGATCTTCATAAATTGAGGGTAGAAAAATGGATGTCAACAAAGAGCAATAAACAATATCTATATACAAAATCAGGTGTATGTAATGACCCCTTTTAGGATGTACCTGTTTTCTTGGCTTGTAACAATATGATCTACTAGAAAGGGACATTAGAAATATTGAAGATCAATAAATTAGAAGACACGCCATGCATATAATAGGTGTTCACTACCTTTCAACTTGTATTTAAGAATGTTGGTCCTAATCGCCATCCTAATCCCACATTCAAACTTCATAATTTCCAAAATCCACTTTCCATAATCCACCATCACAAGTATGGCAAGTCAAAAATCTACCAACCCAATCTAAATTGTTTGCTTATCCATCTAAACCAAAAACACCTCAATCACTTGATTCCACATCCAACATCCCCCATCCAAAACCAAAATAACATCTAAAATCCAAAAATTCACATCCAAAATTTGATGTATTGTGGTAGCAACGCTTCACCATAAGGGCTATGATGGCACCCTATCAAAATATAAACATTCGAATAAGGCCAACTCAACTATCAATGTAGATCACACAAATATCAAAGGATTGTACAAGAGTGCTTTAATCTTGATGAAGCAACTACTTTAGGTAGGTTATTATTGGCATGTTATGACAAGAGCATATATATCAACTATCTCAAATAGACAAGGATGTATGAAGAGCCTTTGAATATTAGGTTATTAGTGACATCAATAAAAAATCAAAAAAGAATAAATTTCATTTTAAAAAATAATAAAGAGAAATCATTCGTCCAATGGTGAAAACCATTTTATGGCACCTTGGATAAGCACTCTGATGAAAACCTATTCATGGGTGTCATGTGTAAACCAATTGTCTATGTATCTTGCACTTGGGGGAAAGTTGTTTCATCTATCCCATCCTATCCCCCTCATATCACCCTAATCCATCATATCCATATATCCTTGCTATCAAAACTCCTTGACTCTAATTTTGATAATGACTTTGATCTTAATAAAGATTGAGGTATGATTTTGAAACATGTTTTGATACACCCTTGGCATTGAAAAATCCTTCTTAACAAATCTCCTAAACATATTGTTATCGCTTGTGCCATATATTATATCCCTTTAGTCCAGTATCCTCAATGAATTTTCTAGAGTAGGGGCATGTTTTCCTATGCGGCATAGTCCTTGGAGATTTCATCCTACACCTATCCATCCATCATCAATTCTCCTTTCCATCCACTATCAACAACCTCTTCATCTATCCAATCCATCAAAACCATTATCCTTCAATCAACCTATCTCCCATCCTAGTTTCTAGACTTGGTGTTCCCATGTCATGATTTATCATATGGAGACAATATCATCCTATACACATGCAAGCTAGTGTAGTCATCCAAAGTAATCTAGTGCAATAATCCAAAGCAATACAAAGTAATCATCCAAAGCAATCCAATGCAATAATCCCAAGAAATCCCAAAGTAGTTAATCCACCACAAGAAATCCTAATCTACATAAATCTTTCCAAACAATCTAGTCAATCATCTAAAAATATTTTACCAGTTTTGCTCCCAGCGTTGCTGTCAATCTTAATCAACTCAAATCAATCATCATTAGGATATATCATTCCCAATATTTGTGTTGTTCATCAAGATATATCGTTCCCACATCAACAAGACTATCATCATGTTGTTCTAAGATATATCATTCCCACATCAACAACATTATCATTATCATTATCATCAATCACTCATTGATTTTTAGCTTGACCAGAGGAAATATTGTGCTTGTCTTTATATCATTTTGTTCATGTTTGTTTTCTTTGCTTGTGTGTGTAATCATTTTATATTACATCTGGATTTCTCCTTGCAACATACCTACCACAACGACATCATGGTCTTTCATATCATGATTCCATCATCATATGTTTGTTTGTGACTTTCAATCCTTCATATATTTGGCATATCGTCACCATGGTCTTTATATCATGGTGCATAACATCAAGTGCTATATCAAACATCAGGTTGCTCACATCAATCATCATGATTATTTTTCCTCCCTCATTTTCCATCCTTACTCTCCATCCATTTTGAGAGCCTACCTATGTCCTTCATACCCACCTATCCTCTTGAGGGGGCATCATCCCATCCAAACCCCATCCTTTTTATCCTTTCTCATCCTCGACATCTATATTTTATTCTTCTTTAAAATGACATTGCTTCTCTTAGTCGAAACATCGTCTCAAAAACCTGGGCAAAATGTAAACACTTAAAAATGACCAAGTCTTAATTCACTCAATTACCCCACAACCAAGTATTAAATCATCTTGATCAATCCCCAGGACCGATTCATTACTTTGTCCTAATATCCCAATTATCAGGTCCTAATTCACTGGTTTATGCTAAGCATTCATTAGAATTATTCCTAATTTTTCCCAAGTCCTAACTCATTTTCCTAAGTTCTAGTCCCCTTTCCACATATGATTTAATTCATTTATTAATTAAATCTCCCACCTAACCACATGTTGGTTGACAAATTTGTCACCTAACTCTATATACTCATTCCCAGACAAGTGAAAAATGTAATCAACAGTTGAGCCAAATATATTGGTATTCTACACCGACTCTCTGCTTATTTTACAAGGCGCAGCTACCTTCAATAGAGTTTCTAAGAATAGAAACTTAAGGTTACTTTTAACTAGAAAGCAAGATAAAGAAAGAGCTTTTAACCAGAAAGCAATAAAGGTAAATCTACAACTCCAAGTCCAGAAATTCATAGATTTCTGACAACATAACATTTATTAATAGCATTGTACATACAAACATTAATTCACCACCTCAAATGAAATACTAACAGATAAATTATTTGAAGCAATGAGCAAGATTTATTGACATCCAACCACTAGAATACATGAATACCATCAACATCAGTAGAAACACATTCAACTTAAGAAGAACATGAATTCAAATAATCACAATGCAAAGTTCATGATCATCCAAATCTCCACTGCATTAATTGTATTACATCTATTAAAGTAGCTGAAAACAAAATTAACTATCGCCTTTTCAGAAAATAAAATTTTGCCAAAAGATCCTTAATTCGACCAGCCATTCAGAATATATAGCTAGCCAAACCATAACTATTTTGAGAATCATAACGGCTTCTTGAAAAATCTGGTTAAAAGATGTTTAAATAATAATAATAATAAAGGGCCCTCCAGAGCCAATAGTTTAAGAGCAAGCATGAAATAACTGAAAAAGAAAGAAACTAAAATTCAATTCAAGATTTTCAAGTCCGCATCGCCATCGTCCACTTCATCCATCTCCTCATCTTCCCTTGACTGTCCACCTTCTCCTGTGCCACTTTGTGCTGCCTGGGGTGCCTGTGCTCGCAATCTAGCTTTGTATGTTCTGAATTTCTTGAGAACTGGTGTCAATGGCATGCCAGGTGAAGATCTATTCATGATGATGCGTTGCTTCCTCTTCATGATAACTTGCTCAGAGTCAGTCACCTTATGATATACCTCCTCAATGCCACCCCTGTAAGTGTTAATATAAGCTGCCAACTTAGATTGCCTCCCCAATGATTCCCCTGTGATAGTATCGTAAATCACAATTTCCTCAATGACCACCTTTTTGAAATTCTGATTAATTTCTTTGATATCCAACAGCTTCTCATCATTTGTTCCATTAGCCTCTATCCCCAAAGTAGCAAATCCCTTTTAATTTTCATCATTTCCCTATAATAAACTGCTACTGCTTTTCTCATTTCTTTTTCAGTTGTAGCAATAATACAGATTTTCCATTCCAATGTATCCACCCATATAGTTGTATCTAGCTCCTTAGGATCAGCTATGACCCCTTGGGCTATTAAGATGCCAGGGTCCATTTTGGCAAGGTCCTACACTTCCTTGGAGGCTATATTTCGGCTATCGTGATTACTTCGAGTTTTATCAAAATCCAAAATTAAGGCCTCCCTCTTAGTATGTATGATACCAAACAATTTAATTGCCTCTTCAATAAGAATAATTCTTTCAACCCATTGATCCATAGCCTTCCTTAAAGACAGACAATTCTTGAATTGCTGGAGTAAGCTTGGATCAAAAGTGCGGAGGTTGACAGCTGAGGATGCCTCAGTTGAGGGAGGCATGATTTCAGAAATTGCATTAGCAAAAGAGGATAATGAACTTACATGTGCAAGTAACTTTGAATTTTCATCTTGAAGTCCTTTCACTCTCTTAGAAACATTATTAATAGAATACCACATATGCTACAAATCACCCTCGGTAGTTGATCGTCCTAAGTCCACTCGAATCACTTTGAAATCTGCTTCAGTAACCTCATCTTCATTTTTATCAACCAGTGGATCTACAATAACTGATTTTCTGAAGTGGTATCAGTCACTATCCTGGACATTCTCTTTGCACTCTTAGGCTTTGGAACCATCTATAATAAGCTGGCAACAATATCAACACCTTCATCGGAAGGAAGGGTATACCTTTTCTTCTTCTGCACTACCTTTTTCAACCAACTTGGGGATGAGACTAACACATTAGTGGCATTGGCAGTAGCCATTATAGGTGCAAGGTGAGAATTCTTCTCATGCATTTCTTTTTGCTGAGGGGAATTTGATGAACTTAACAATGAATTTAGTAAATTATCATCTCCAATTTGGGAGAAGATAAAAGAATCAGAATCACTTACTTGATTACTAAGTGGGGGCACATGGTCTGCTTTGGATGTGGAAGCAACCAATCTAGTATTCCTTTTTGTCACATGGGCATCCAATTCACAAGTGGTCTTCAACTTGCCAATCTCCTTAGGTGGCCCCTCACCATCGTCATTCGATTGTGAGCAACTCTCTGAGGAGTCGGGTCCAAACTAGATGGTTTTCTGTGTGAGGTGGCAATCTGGGATCTAGTTTGATTTTGAGAGGCCAAGTCTTTTGGTGTTGTTGAACCAGCACACTCCTTGGCCTTTGTTTGTATCCACTTTTATGTTCTCCTTAAAACACGAAAAGACAGTAACATAATATCTATAACTTTCTTCTCAAACCACTTTACTGGAGGCAAAGGTTCCCTTGACACTGTATTATATCCTTCTTCCAAAAGATTAGAGAAATCATCAACTATATCAGGGACTTGAATGTTTAACTTGAAAGCACAGACCTGATCAATAGTTAACCTCATCCATTTTCTCCTCTAAACCTCTCTTTGATCAATACAATCTTCCCAGAAATCTTCAATATGAGGAAGATGTGAGTAGGAACCACCTCCATGCATATTTCCTTTTATGATATTCTTGCTATCAAATGACACACGGGGAGACAAACTATGCAGACTGAATTTAGATAACAACTTATCTACATTCCGGGCACCATTATTACTTTTACATGAATAAAAAGACAAAGACATGCGAAAAGAATATCCCTTCTTTTTCATTGCATGATATTTAACATTGACAGTCGCCATTTGGCGGCAAACCTCCAGCAACACCAGATAATCAGATGGATATCGAGGCAATTTTAACGGGGCATTTTCATAACCCCCAATTCTTAGATACGAGAAGCAGTCAAACTGTATGTAAAAACTACCAAACTTCATAATCAAAGCAGACGCTTCTACAGAAAATCTCTTCTCTAGAGAGCCATCAATTCTCTTAGCTAACAACATGGAAAAAACATCATTTACGCGTCTGAAATCTTTCATACCTTCACTCCTTTGCAGTTGAGGGAAAATTTGATACATAGGCGTACTTGCTGAAGAACTTCCTTGAGTCCTCAGACTAGGCCAAGCAGCCTCTTTGCGAGCCAAGATGTAGACCAGCTGTGAGCACATGTAAAACTTCACAGTTCGTGTAAGATTCATCAGCTTCTCCTGTAGACACTCGTTGATAATTTTCAGCCAGTCAATTCAGTGGTCACCACAAATCAACAAAATAAATCTACACATCCAAAACTCAAACACATCTGACTCGGGGTTTCCAAAAACTCTATTCAGGAGGGTTACATATCATAGATTTCTTCTTTGAAATGGCTCCTTTTCAAATTAGCAGGCAGCTGAGACTTCCTAGTCTTTTCTTCTTCCAGCTAGCTTTTGGCAATGCAAGCATGACACCAATCCTTTTTCTAATTATAGTAATTCTAGGCTGAGGAAACAATGACATTAGCATTATCTTCATACTCCTCCAGGTTCAGGGCCAAAGCAACAGATTCAGAATCAATTCCAGCCACTACAACACCATTGGGAGTCCTTATCTCCTGAGAATCTGGGAAGTAACCATTTGCACATGCCACCATCAATTCTAGACAATGCACAACGAGCGGGAAACCACCAGCTTTGTCTAATCTGCTGCTGATAATCTTCTCCGCTAGAGGGGTTCTCTTCTTGAAACACATTCTTCTCCAGAAATCATCCAAGTCTACATGATCCAGATTTGTATCTCACTCAAAAAGGCCATTCTCCATAATGGAAGCCATAGGGGTTCCTTAGAATTTAAACTTCATTTTTATATGTTCCAAAAACTAGAAAACAAGGGATTCAAAGATACAAGGAGAGAGCAGAGGATGAGGCGAGACACCCACAGAAAATTCTTTGTGCATATACATGGGAAATGAAAATCTCTAACTCCCCAAAGAAGATATGAAGCTTTCACAGAGAGAAAGAGAGTTACTAGCTACGCTGACCTATGAAAATGGCATTGTGCTAAAATTCCGCACATAGTGAACTAGCCATTTATCCCTCTGCAACACATTCTTTGAATATAATATCACCTTTGGCTAGCTTAGGAATTAATTCAAGTCACTTCTCATAATTTCATCCAAGGAAGATATTAACTTTGGTGGCGGATTTGTCATTTCAAATCATAAATGCATGCCTCAACTTTCCCTCTGAGAATTGTGCCACTGTGTCTGCACGTTCTTCAAATTAAATGCAAAGTGACAAGTGTCATTCTTCCATATGGTACGCCAGCGCAGCCAAATGCTACTTGGGAAAGTGTGCTACGCATAGTCGGCGTGTCGGGCAAAAGATGAACTCTTGAACTAGGGGCTGGAGATTCAAAACTTCAAAGAATCCCTGACTTCCTGACTACAAAGGAAAGACACGACAAATGACTCAAGACACGGGAAACACAAAGCAGGTCAGAAAGTCGGGCAGCACAAGAACTTGTGAACTTGTCGACTTCACTTCAAAGATGCGAAAGATCACCGACTTAACAAACCGACTTAACAAAGGGACTAGGTTAGTTTGGCCTAGAAGAATGAACTAAGTGAAAAGACCGGCGAAGGATATAAAGGGAAAAACAAAGAATCGACTAGGACGCCTTTTTCAAAAAAAAAGGCGGGGCAACACCACCTAAAAAGAAAATAAAAGAATTAAAAATCTCTTTTATTCTCCACCACATATCTCATAGCTATCTCCCACAAATTCAAAAATCAATTAAAAAATCTCAATTATTCTCCACCCTCCATCCTTCAACTACCCAACAAACTTAATATGGACCATTGATCTCTTAATCGATCTCTAGCGTCCATCATCCAACTTGCAAGCCCATAAATGGACCCTTCAAGAGCCATTTCTCAACAATCAATCATCCTCAGACAATGTCATGTTGTTGGTTTGTGAGCATCCACATTCATCTATTCAAGCATAACTAGCATTTGGTAAACAAGAATTGATTCGGTAACATTTGTGTTTTATGCATTTTTGTTTGATTCCTTTGCTCAAACAAAGGTTGCATTAAGTGTATATTTGAGGATTTGAAATTTCATTTGAATCCGTTGTTTTTTGCCTAAATTTTATATATACAGGAAGCTTTAGAACAAGGTACCAACATCTATTAAAACATAATTGAAAGTTTATTTTTGGCAAAAGTTATACATGCATGTGCCTGGATAGACATGTATGCAAAATGTGGAAGCATACACAATGCATATGAGTCCTTTAACAAGTTGTCTCAAAGAAATGTAATCTCATGGAACACTAATTCTACAACTTATGCCAACATCCTTCCCCCTTGTGCCGAAATGAGAGCTTTAGAACAAGGGATGGACTTCCATAAAAGTTTGGTGCTTTTGAGGTGGATTTCTCATGAAATGGAAAAAATTCATGACTGGTTTAAAACAATTTAGTTAATACCCATTTTTGTAAAGGTTAGCCATCCATGGACATACGTAGTGAGATATTTATATACAAACTTGATATACCCCATAGCCAATTTTGAACATGAGCATTTACTCAAGCAATGCAAATCAAACAATAAAGCACCCTCCTCTATAATTCTTTTGTATCCAATTAAGTTAATTCTTCACAATTCATATTTTGAGTGATTACATTATAGTAGATTAATCTGTTCATATGGCATTGAGCACTCTACTTAAACATCATCCACTTCAATGGTCAAACAATGAATAACAATTTTACACCTCATCCATAGCAAAAAGTGGTATATTTTTGTCCTATTTTTATTGGTCAGAATTGACCTTTTTGATTGCTGAAGTGGATGATGTTTAAGAATAACTGGTATTAGGTGCCCATTTCAAAAAATAGTATTGCTTGTTCTTTCTAATAAAATGTTATTGAATATATATATAGAAATGTAAGTATTGATAGATTAACAAAATTTACGATACATCAAGAAACATTAAATATATTTGAAGAGTAATATATTGAAAAACTCTTAAAAATGTGTACTTGCACCTATAAGTGTTTTTACTAATTCATATATATTAATATTAATTTGATAAAAACACCCATAAACGGATGAAAGTCTCCACAACTCTCTTCTCTTCCCCTGTCACAAGCAATCCTTTCTCCACTTCTCCTTGTACCTCTTCATCTGGCCCCCATTTCAGTATCTCCACCAATGATTGTGTGCAACGTGGAAGGTTATTGTGGAACGTGGAATGTTGTGTGATGAGAGCTGTCCATACCCATTTACCCTCCCCCAATTCCATCAGAGCGGTCAAGTTAGATGGTGTTCCCAAGCCCAATGAAAAAAGGCTTGTTGTTAAGGAGGAGATGCAGTGCTACATATTTTATTTGCAAGAGGAGAGAGTCGTGACAAAAACGCAGAAGCATCTCAGATGACGGTGGACAACGCGTACAATGAGTGGACGGGGTTTGTGGAGGGGCCTGCGAAAGGAATCCAACTACAATTGTCGTGTTGCTCAATTGAAATAATTAACGATCCCACATTACCTTACTGTTGATATTTTAATATTCACATTTGGCTATTTATTTAACATTTTGGTGTATATGAGGTGTAAAAATGTTATTGATTGTTTGACTATTGAATCTCATGATATTTTTTTTATATTGAAACAATGCTGTTACAAATAATATTTAACGTTTAAAAGAGCATCTCAATAAAAAGAACAGCCAACAACTCTTCAAACTGAGAGGCCCACAAAAAATTGAACACCAATTCTACAAAGCAATGTCTTGCAACATTAGGAAAAGGCTTGAGAAACAAAAACAAATCACAATAGAAGAGCTATATAGAGAGGAATTGATGCCTCAAAAGCTAGTGTGCCAACACAAAAAAAAAATGACAAAAACCATCAAAAAATAGAACTCATACAGAGTTGTACAGAGAAATAGTAACCTATAGTAGAAATGTACAGAGAAACTGAAGCCGCTAACTTGTAGAAGAACTGTACAAAGAAATTGAAGCTGCCAAACAAATAACAAAAGCCATAATGGAAAACACCTATACATAGGTCGAAAAGCCAACAAACATAAAAACTCCCTCAAAATAGATGGAACAAGCAAAAGCCAAATGCTCATGCTATAAAATGACTTTGAACTATCATAAGTAACTAACCATTTCTTCATTTACAACCCAACAATTTGATCAAGGCACACCACTTTCTAAGAGCTCCATATATCCACCAAAGGTACTGAGGACCCAGGGAACAACAACAATAACAAATATCCTTTGTCCATGATCAATAGAAATAGACTGCACAACACTGGACATAAAAGCAAGCATGCACTCTTTGTAAAGAAAAACAAACCCTATGTCCAGTCTCGGTCAATCCATCCATCTCAGAAATCTTTCTATTTGAACTGTGCTTGAGGCTCTCTTGTTAGAAAGTTGTAAGATTTGAGATTTGATTTGATTAAGTTGGTAATCAATCTTCTCATTTTTCTTCGATAACCCCTATAGTTGCAAGAACAAAGATGCAACAAGATATCAAAGTAAAGCCATAGAATCCCATGATATTTATGTAGAGTATTTTTCTCTATAAAAGATGACAAATAAATCACTTTTAAAAATGTTTTTTTTTTTGTACCTATTGCTACATTACTATATGGGTTAAACACCTCATATGGATTAATTTAAGTTAACCAAATAAATGTATATAAATGTAAAGGGAAAATATAATTTCTTAAAAAGTTATTTTAGTTAATTTATTGATTTGTAATTAATAAATATACATGTAATTATAGTTGGGTAGATAAATTAGAGATTTTAAAAGTTCATTTAAGAAATTAAATATAGGATTTAAGTATTTAGTTTTTGGAATAATAACAAAGATAATAGATTGATGTAGTGTAGATTCCACTTATTTAGGTGTAGAAAAATAGATGCTCTCCTTGTTCTTGTTGTATAGAACTCGATGCAAAACTATAGTTCACTAAGAACTAACCTTCAACACATGATCTTAATCTGACATAGTGTAAATTTCTACTATCTGATTCATTGGATTCTCTACTCCTCATTGATTGTTAGGGACTAGTGGTATATAAAATATTTCAGGGAGATCATTGAATCAAAAGGGTCAAGTTCTCCTAGGTTGACCCCTTTGTTTGGATTGGCTTGATGGTCTTGAAAATGATTAACAAATAACATGCAAGTGGACTAAATATTGATTTTGATGCAAATTATTGTTCCTTTTAAAGTGACAGATAGAAAAGAGAGACTAGCCTAAGAGATTAAAGTGTTTGTTGTGTCTTTTGTTCTATTTTGTTTTTGGTTTTATTTGATTTCCCTAGCCTATTTTTGGTTTTTGTTTTCAAGTTGCCTTATGGCACTTTCTTGGGATAGCATTGCATACTACTTTAAATCTGTCTTTCTAGTTGTAGAGAAATTTGAAATAGATTCAAACCATTTCTTAGGCTATGCTAGGGTTATCTGAGTTATGCCTTATTTGTCAAGTATGCATAACTATTCTATTAATTGGAAACACTTAACATACACAGTACTTTTTTGGTCTGCTAGGGTGTCTCATTACAATTTGAGGTAACCAGGTTTTTTTTTTGTTTCCTAATCAATCCTTTCATATGTCAATGGTAGTCTCAAACCCAGATTGTAAGCTTCATTGCTTGCTAGTTGAGCAAAAACAAAAATTAGAAGAGATAAAATCAAAAGAAAAATGAGAATTGAGTTAAAAAAAAAAGAGGAAAAGAAGAGAGAAAATATCATAAACTCAATTTTTTCTAGGTGACTCAAGTATCTCCATAAGGGCTATGGACACCTGGCTGGCAGTGGAACAATGCTTTGATGGGACTATATGTATCTTCGTTGGGGCTATGGATGCTTGACTGACAGCAAAGCATTGCTTGACATGTGCTAGGACTGATTGCTTTTTTTCGCTTGATTCCTCTACTGTAATGTTAATCTTGGTTGACTCAAAAAGGGGTAATTGAATCAGGTGCACACATAATCTAATTAGCAAAACCTAGTGCTTGCTTGTTCCAAGTCTGGTTTAATTTGTATGTGCATAATGTGGCTTATGTTATGATTTTGTCTTGTTTATCTTTAACTAGAGATTTTGGAATCTAACCATTTGGCAATGCTTTCCCCTTGAGAGTCGCCATTTGTTCCCACTCAAGTGCCACACACCCAATGTTTTGAACCTCTTTTGATCTTTAGGCTATACTTTTAGTGCCTTGCATTCTTTCTTGGCCCACATCATTTTTCATTTCTCGAGTTTCATGAATCAACTTGCATCATCGTAAGAGACTTCAAGATCCTTGTGTTTTGTGAGAGTTGCTTCAAGTGTGTGAGCCTTCATGCTTGGCATTCAGTCTCCACTTATACATATGTCTCTTCACTAGAATCTTGTTTGCATGTTACACTCAATTTTATCGTTTGCCTGCATTTCCCAAATGTGTGGCTGCATGTACGTCAATCCAAGATGTGTTTTTTAAATCTCCTAAGCTCAACATGAATTGAGAGTGTATCATGAATAAAAAATGAGTTTAGAATTTCATTCTTAGTAAAATGGATTGAATTGTCTCCTGTAGCATTCTACCACTCTTCTTGTGTGTGCAAGTTCTTAGTGCCAATTTTAATTGCACATGAAGGATGGAGATCAAGTGATATGTCTACTACCAAAAATCAAAGAAGAGTGGAAAAGAAACTCAATAAAGGCAAGTTCAATCACATCTTCAAATTCTACATCTATGGAGGAGGTAGCAACACTTGATCCACGGTCCACTTGAATTGCACAACCAAGAGACAAATTATGCAATGTCAAGATCAACCTCAACTTGCTCTATAAAAAATAGAAAATTGTAATGCTAACCTCAACCTTAAAATCATGTCACATAAAAAAAAAGGTCATTGTCTTTCCCAAAAATAAAAATTTAAAAATAACATCCAAAATAAAGAAGACAAAAATTAAAAAAATTGACATTATATATAAAAAACAATAAAAATATTTAAAAAAAAACCAAAACCTAGCCGCCTCATGAAAAGGAGTTATTTCATGTTTAAAAAGTAGGATGAGGTGGGGGCGGGGGATGGGGGGTGGCGTATGGGACGTGGGAATTAATAAATCCCTCCCTTCCCCTTTATAGTATAATAAAAAACATAAAATCAAATATGGAAGGGGTGGACGTAAGAAATTAAGAAAAAACCCCTCCCCACTCCTTTATATTAAAAAAAAAATGAAGAAGATAAAACAAGCAAGAGGGTAGGTGTAGGAATTGAAGGGGAATAAGAGAACATGGAAGAGGGTGTCTAGAAAGGACAAAGGGTTATGGATTGTAAATTGAAAAATCAAATAAATGTGTGGAGTGAAGGATAAAAAATGTGGAGTTTTTATTAATTTAGTTAATATTAATATTTTTAGATTATATTTAGTAATTTCTTCTTTAAAAATATAACACATTAAAATATAAGTTAATGAAATTTATTTAAAAATTTTAAAACTTTTACTTTATCCAATAAATTGAAAAAATATCATATATTATATATAAAAATTGTTAAAAAGATTAAACATCTTTTTGTATATTGTATACTAAAAGGATTAGAATTGTATGCATTAGAAAAAATAATTTAAAATTAACTAAAAAGTTTTTCAAAAATTCTATGTACATTTAATTTTGATCAAATAGAAATTAAATATATATAATTTTTCAAAAAAATTTAATTAATCTCATGAACTATAAAAATCTTTTGCACATTCATAAATAACTATCAAATTCAAAAGTTCTATTTCATGAGTCATATACTACTCCATAGGCGACATTCTTAACTAGCCATATTTGTTGTCAATTGATAGAAGATATATAAATTATAAGCCCACTGTCAACCCATATTGTATTTAGTGCATAATTTAATACACTTTTTAATATTGTATTAAAATAATATTTATATAAGGTGATACCTAGATAAGGTCAATCTTATATACTCATTGCATTTCATTTCATTTGTCAGCAAAGAGCACATGTAGGCCCACCAACAACTCAAATTTTTAAGCCCTTAAACGCTAATGAGGCAAAACACCTTAATAAGTTCTTGTCAAAAATTCATGCAAAAATTACTCTATCTCCAAATAAAGATCTTAGATCTTCATAGATTGAGGGTAGAAAAATGGATGTCAACAAAGAGCAATAAACAATATCTATATACGAAATCAGGTGTCTGTAATGACCCCTTTTATGATGTACCTGATTTCTTGGCCTGTAACAATATGATCGACTAGAAAGGGACATTAGAAATATTAAAGATCAATAAATTAGATAATATTCAGTATTTATATATGGATTCCTTTTAGGATTTCATCCAAACAACCCATCGTCATTTTGGAGCACCACATACAAGGTGCCTTGAGCCATTCCATCCAGCCTAGGATATACGAAATGACACTTGCCATTCGGCCTCCTGGCCCCACTCAGGGTGTTCATCTCAATATGTAATGTAAAAGGAAATTTACTAATATAAGTGAAAGAAGACAACCTTTAATGTGATAGAATTTCAATAAGAATTGATAAAATATTTTAGTGGATTAAATAACTTATAAATTATAAATAATAAAAAATATCTAACAAATTCTACAATTTCTTTATAAAGTTATCAACGTGCCCATTGAACCTATCGGTCCAATTGCTAGTATTAAAAAAATGAAGAAGATAAAACAAGCAAGAGGGTAGGTGTAGGAATTGAAGGGGAATAAGAGAACATGGAAGAGGGTGTCTAGAAAGGACAAAGGGTTATGGATTGTAAATCGAAAAATCAAATAAATGTGTGGAGTGAAGGATAAAAAATATCTAATCAAGAATTTCAAGTGAAGGAGTCCTCTATGTTTATAGGAGGCCCTATTAACATAGAGATGTTGCTTGCAAGTTAAGAAAAAAACTAAAAACCAACCAAATATATAATGAAAGAGAGACAAAAGGATTTAAATAACTTTTAAAAATGTCTGCTCCATTATGCATGGAGGCCAAGGTAGATTATGAAGGATTTGAGGTGGATTTGGTATGATGTCAAAAGATATACTATGAGAAATGTAAGATTGTGATTTGACATGAAATGTATTTTTTATTGGGGTGATGGAGATTATAAATAAGAGGTGGACTCTTATGATGGGGGCTTTTTCTCTTCTTTTATTTCTTTCTCCTTTGTTGGTAACAACATTCTTCCTTTAGGGAGTTGGGCTAAAATTTTGGAAGAAGAGTTTGTGAGAGCAAGACAATTCTTCTCTTGTGTATATAACATGGTGGGGAAAGTATTGTAATATTTGGTTTGGGTATTGTAAATCTATAAATGCAAAAATTGTATCTTTCTTAAACATTTCATGTAAGTGCATCTCTTTTAAGCTTAATGAATTTTTTTTATGGTTTCATTGAGTATCATTTGTGCATGTAATATGGTAATGGTCTCCTCTGTTGTTTCCATTTACAAATATATTGTTATAATTCAATGCATTCCTTAGACTCTTACACAATCTAGACTATATATTGAGTAAAAAGTTGATAGTAGTTCAGGTTGTTTATCTTGCATTTGCATGAAATTTATCAATTTAATTAATGTTGTATGGATTACAAATCCACTTTCTCTTCTCTCCTCTCTTCCCTTATTTCATTTCTTTTCCTTCTCTTTCTTTTGAATCTATTTTCTTTTGATCAATGTTTAGAGTAGAGTAGGATAGAATTAGACCTATATATAGAATCCATCAAACTAAGCTTAAAACTATCATGCAACTATTTCTTCAAAATGCTACCAAGCCCCTTGTTGAAACAACACACATTTCACAACTGAGCTATCCCATTTAACCATGACCCGGCAACCCAAGACCTTGGGGAGATCACTCGTTCTACTTTCAAGAGAGGAGTTAGCTTTCGACTCTTGAGGTTTGACATTATGCAGTTTTGTGGGTCAACAATTCTCTTATGATTTTGAATCAGTAAAGATCATGCTATTGTTTATGTTGTTTATATTAGAGTTGTGCAATGATTCATAAGAGCCAAGATCACCTATAGTAATTCTTCTACAATAGTGAGCTATGCATAAGGCAATTGACAAGAAGAAAAACATAGAGCAAGAAATTAATCATGTATTGCATTATTCACAAATGAACAACATATATTTATACAACACACTTGCCAAAAACAGACAAGGTGGAAGAGTGAGTTAATATAACAAGTGATGGAAGTTGCCATAAATCACTCAACACAAAAGAGGAAGGAAAGTGAACTTCCTCAAAACACTGAAACTTTCCTAAAACAACTCCCTAATAAACTTATGTAAAAGTGTAAATATTATGTTACACCAATAGTTTCATTGAGTTTTGCTATGTCATTGGTCATTTGTAGCATGGTTTGTTAGTCCTGCATTGGATCCTCCATCCTACATGAATATATGCCCCATAACCAAACACTTGTAGGTATGTTACAACATGCTTATTACTTGTCCACATTTCATATGGTGTCTTCTCCTCCAGTGAAAACTAGGAGACCTATTTTTAAGGTAACAAGTAGTGTTAACCACATTAGCCAAAAACTTATGTCCTAGACCAAAAGTACTTAATAGGCTTCTAGCTTGATCCAACAAGGTTTTGTTTAATATTTCAACCACTCCATTATGTTGTGTTGTGTAGGGTGTTGTCCTTTGCCTTACAATACTAATGTTCTTGCCTTATAATACTAATGTCCTTAGTGCAAAACTCCCCACCATTATTTAACCTTAACACTTTAATTTTCTTACCAATCTAATTTTCTACAAGTGACTTAGGCTCCATAAAATTGAGAAATACCTCAAACTTTTTCATAAAAGTACATCCAAGCATGTCTAGAGTAATCACCAATGAAAGAGACATGCTACCTAGAATTACTAAATGATTGCACATCCATTAAACTAAAGACATCACTATGAATCACTTCCAAAACATCCCCTACTCTAGAAGTGCCTAAAGAAAACTACACCCTATTTTGCTTTCCAAACACAAAATTTTGACAAAACTTAAACCCAATAGCAATCTAAAATGCATTCCACCATATTCTTACTTACCAAAGTTTTTAGTAATTTTTCTAGAAATGAGCCAAATGGTGATACTACAACAAACCTACCATTGATAGAGTTGCACAGTGTTGGTGCCTCTATCCTAAATAGAGTCCCATGCCTCACACCTTTATCTAGAACAAATTGCCTCTATCCAAGATAAACTATTTTTCATTAAATGTGGCATGCACACCAAATTCAATCATCCTAGAGAAAAAAAATCAAATTTCTAGCTAAACATGGTATATGACATCCAAGGGTGTCTTTACTCTCTCATCTATGAAAAATACATTTACTTTCCCTTAACCAACTATCTAAAGAGAGATGTTATCACCAAGTAAAACTTATCTTCCATCACACTACTTGTAACTGGAGTACCACTCCCTATGAGGATTCATGTGGTATGATGCACTTGAATCAATTAACTAAGAATCATCTATTGCAAATATGTGCCTATGATGTGTTGTCATTGATGTCAACATATCTCTTTGTCAGAGACAGTGAAGACAGTGCAGTTCAGTAAAGTAGATTGCTCTGCATTCCCAGTGAGACAAAGATTAGAGTCTGCAGATTAAAGGGTTTTGTAGAGGATTGCCTGAAGTTGCTTTAGTTAAGATTTGAGAGGTCCGCATGGAGGATTGATGAAGTTATGGCCATCTAAGTAGAACTAGGTTTTACAGTTGTTCAGAGGTAACAGAGTGATAAGAATTTGGTATGGATTGCTCCGCATTGGAATATTATGGTTTGTAGTTCTAGAGGTATGTTTGGGATGTTGGTGGGTATGCTCAACTCAAGTGGTTCATGGTTTGGAGGTCTGCAAGCAATCTTTCTAATGTGATAGTCATGACAGTTAGTGTTCTTAAGTTCCCGTATGAAGATGCAAGTGATTCTGGTGATTTGAGGTGGTGCAGTTGTTCTTGTTGATTTCATTGTGCTTGTGGAGGTCTCTAGATCGTGTGCCTATTGTGTTGGTCATTCACATTGAGGATTGAGCTCATAGTTGAAGATTTCTCCTTGGGTGTTGCTGTTCTTTCCAGTCTTGGCTGACCGGATGCTTCATGCATGTTGCGGATGATCTAAGAGAAGTCCTATGGAGCGTGGTGTGTTGTTCGAGGAAGATTTGAGTCCCAACTATGTTTGGTTGACAGTGTAGTGGTCTACATGTAGCATTTTGTATTAAGTCAAATCTTGTGATTGTAATTGATTGTAATGTCTATCTTGGAGAATGTTCCAAATAGATGATTGTAAGGCCGACTTTGATGTTCATTCCAAAGTCGATGTCATGTATAAATAAGTGTAATGAAGTCATGTAAATGTGCCCATGTGTGTGAAGATGTAGAGGTAGCAAAGAAGTGTTTGGAGGCAGAGCAGAGGTGTTGTAAGCTTCAATGGAACTAAACCTTGGCATGGAGAAGATGTTTCTCAGTTCAACCTTTCAGTGTTAACCATGTGTCAAATGTTTTTGTAGATAGTGAGTCTCTTGGAGCAATGAGCTCTAGGTAGTGTGCCCGAAGGTAGGTGCCTTCCCATTTTTCTATTCTTTTAAAAGAGAATAAATCTTGTTGGTTAACCCCCATCATGGTTTTGCCCTTAATCAGGTTTCCATGTAAAAATATTGGTGTTATGTGTATTGATTGTGTTTCTACTCATGTGTTATGTAATGCCCCACATTTTGGCTTGTGATAGTTGATAGTTTTATATTGCACTTTGACAATCTTGAGACATTTGAGCTATTAGACTTATGGTTTATGCTTATTATGATCATGATGGACTATGTTTGATTGATGTGGTTTTGGACATCTGTTATGATTTTTATGATGACATTAGTGATATTCCAGTTATGATGTGATTGACATGATCAGCAATGGTTTGATATTATCATTTTTTATGTGATTTGTTGATATCTGATTGTTAAATGGAAATGTTTATGTTTATTGTCTTGTTTTAGAGCACGAACGGTGTAGTACTACTCGTTTCAAGCACCCTACTACGTTGCGATTCTCTGACTCTGTGTGTGTTTGATATATATGTATTTGTTCGTATACAACCTATCATTTTGATGCATGTTGTAGGTATCGGGCATCAACTCCACCTGACTTAGTAGGTCTGAACGTGCCCTTGCACTAATGGATAACGTTGATGAGAGATAACATGGGGTTTCCCCTAGGTCAGTTTCAGTCTTCAGTTTGTGGTCATGAGTTGAGATGTTACTCTTTGGTCCTCGCTTCAGGTTGTTGGTGGTCATGTGGTATGTGGAGTTATTGTCAAGTTTTGTTTAGTTAAGCCTATGTGTATTTTGGTAATGCATTAATGAATTAATATTATATTAATAATGTTATTAATATGTCAAATATAATAGTATTTTGCTTAGTCGTAAAGTATTAAGGAAATTTGGAATATTCTTTAAGTAATTTTAATAAAGATTAAATTCATTATTTTAATGATTTTAATAGAATATGAGTCATAAGTATTTATTATGGTTAAAATAATATATGGTAATTAATAAAATAATATTAGTCTGAAAATTATTTCTTTTGAGTTGTCGAATAAGATCCAGATTTGGGAATCTCTATGAAAAGTAAAAAAAAATTAATTGCTTCAAAGTAGTGAGATTTTCTGTAATAGATTTGCGATAGTGGAAATTTATAAGTCTTGGCTATTTTTGCTTCTAGGGGTTTTTATTTTGAGGGGGAGTTGTTCTGAGGAGGATAGACAGATATTGGGAAAGAAATTGTTACGAGAAACGGAGGAAGAACTTGAGGAAGCTGAAGGAATTTGAAGCTTGGGATCAAAATTTTGGGTATGCTTACTTGTATCAAACATATTAGTTTAAATTTCATGTTGAATCTCTGGTGTGTATTTGAAATTGTCTCTTTATTCTAGTGGAATTCTTGCTTTCCTGTCACCATTCGACTCTGTATCTGATAGCTTGTTTTTCCATTCTTGAGAAACTTAGGATTCTCTCAAACCTCCAATCCAAATGGGAAATCTAGGTTTATCAAACAAATTATTATTTGAAATTGCTCTAATTCAATATTTCATTAGACTCCACTGCCAAAAAATGAGATCTTTATTTTATATTCATGCATTGAAATGAAACTTCATTAGAATCTCATCAAATTTCTTTTACCTCTGTTTGATTTGCTCATCAACCATTTCACTAATTTATGCTAGATTATAGTAATGATATTGGGTCGATTTCTGCCTAAACTTAAACTGCTATCCTCAATCCCCTTCTGCCCAGTTGTACGACCTTCTTCTTCACATTTTGTTTTCATTGTATTGTCAGATTTAATAAGTTTGATTGGGAATGTTTCTGTCAAATTTTATATTGTTTCTAACCAGCCCTCCAGCTGCCGCTGTATGACCGTACCTTATGTTTATTATTTTTTTGAATCCTTTTGACTGTTCAGAAATCACTTAAGATGAAGATTTTGGGCATATACCTGATATATATCTTAAGCTGTGCTTTTATCTTGGTCCTCCTCTCATATGCAGCCGTACATCTGGCCATACGCCGCTGGCTAGGTGCAATTTTTTTGCCTATGGTTTTTCTTTATTCCTCTGCTCCCAGATGCTCACCTCTCCAATTAGATTTGACATTCTTTTTCTCTTTATGCTATTCTTCTCTTAGTTGATCTCTCTGGTAGATCGTTCCTCTGTCCTCCATTTCTCCTCTACCAGACAAATTAAAAACCTCTGATTTGTCTGAATCTCTGAAAATTTGTGTTGGATTCATTCTCTCTGTTATCAGTATTGCCATCTTTCTCTCATGGCTTCCTTTTGATAGAATCATTCACCATTTTCTTTCAAAAAAAATCTTAGAAGACTCTTTCATTCCTTACATCTCTGGATTTTAAGCTCCCAAATAAATCATATGGTTATTGTTTCTTCTTTTGCAATGAAAATATAGCAAGAGTTCATTTAATAAAATAGGGAGGTTGCCATTAAATTTATTTAGAATGTTTCTAATAAGAAACTCCAGGGATAATTAGCAAACATAGCTTAATGATTAGCTTTTAAGTTAGTTAATTTGATAAATAGTTTTTAATTTGCTCAATAGGAATTAAAAATGAGGAATTAGGTAATAGTATAACTTTCTATATTTTGTTAGGATAGATTTGTATGAATTTTTAGAGTAATTGCTCTTATTAAGTATAGATTAGAATTAGTAGATGAAAAAAAAATTGTTAATGAATAAATCTGAGTATTAATGTGAATTAGATTTTAATGACAATACTAGCTTTTAAACCAATGTTAGATGATGTTACAATTTCTAGAATTAAATATGTTTAGTTAAATTAGTTATGCTCATTTTATCTTATTAAATATAAATTTGTTATATACTATCCTATGATACATTGGTTTTAGTAAGTAAATAATAAGTTAGAGTTTTAGTGTGATTTGAGTTATTATATTAGATTTCTATGGTAATGGTTATGCAAATATTAGATGTAATAGTATATGTTATTTTATTTTAAAGAGAGTAAAAATCTTTTAATGCTTACCGGTTTATATCATCCATTGGTGTTATGTCGAGTTGATTTTAAATATGGTTTTGTTGAAGTCCCATTATTAGTTGTTAGCGTCAAGTAGGAATGATGTAATTGGTTTATTATGTTATTCTTTAGCCCTGAGTCATATTGTTGTAAGGGAAAGTCATAGTCGTTTAAACCCTTGTTTCCATATTGGGATATGAACTTGTGTATAGTGGTAATGAGTTCAACTTACCAACTCCATAGGTTAGACTACTTGGGCTTCAATTTATTATTGTGTCATTCTGTTTAAATGTTTTATTGATTTGAGATTTTTGAAGTGGATAGGGGAAAGTTTTATTGTTGAGGTTAAAATTTGAAATGGTCTATGTAATGTATTGGATTGTAAAAGATAGATGCCTCGTAGTCCCTTGTCCATGCATGTTATTGGTTTTTAGATGTTGGTTAGGGGTTGCTAGTTGTATGTAGGAGAGTGGCTTTCATGGTGGGGCCAATGCCAAAAGTGGCCGCCTAGATAACCCCATGGAAGTTGTAATCAAGTGATAACTTAATAATTTATCCAGGTGGGTTGGGTAGTAATTCACATAACAAGATAAGTATGATGCCTCACCCATGCCTTGAGTGCTCTCACATGCTAAGGATGGGATGAAAAGGCCTGGTTGGCAAGGTCGGCCTCCTTGTCTCCATGAGAGGATGTGTCGGCTCCACATGTGTCACCTTATGGGGCTGGTGCCTAAAGAGAGGTCGCCAGGATAACCATAGATGGGGGCCAGTTTCTAGTGAGAGATAGCCTAGATAACCCATACTAGGACCATGCGATAACACTCTCCCTACTATAGCTTAGTTACTTCCTCTTTATCTTTTGTTGTAGCCTCTAGAGTACTAACTTGTCTTGATGATTTGTGTAGTCTTGATGATCTGAGTTGTCTATGTAAAATCTATATCTGCTTGCTTGTAACCTTTGACTTAGAGGAACCTCATTGTTATCTCCTAGCTCAGGGGGTGGACCTCAGGGTTCCACATGGTTGGGTGGAAGAGCTTAATCCATTAGTTATTCTTGGTTGCCTTGGTTCGTGATCATTGTAGATGTGTTTCGAGTTCTAGATTTGTACTTGCATCCTCAGAGCTGTATTCTACTTTCAGAATTGTATAATCTTGTTGTATATTGTAAACCGTTATAATTGGTCATGAAGCTTGTAATCATGTAATCATGTATTTGATCTTATGTAACTGTTCATATCTATAAATGAATAATGTAATTCTGTTGTATCAAAATGTATGTTACTTGAGTTGTTATGATTTTATGTTTATCTGATGTAGTTATGTTCCCTAGAGGTGTTAGTTGCTCGTCTTATTTAAATGTTGTAAATAGTGTAATTTTATTGATTAATGCATTTACATGCTTAAAAAAAAAAAATTCTGTAAATTTTGCACTTGTTAGTCTAACACTCTAGGGTTGCATGATGGGGCGTCACATGTTACATTGATTCATGCTTTCATGATTATATCATTAATCTATTAATAAGTGGTAAAGAAGATTAAATGTAGCAAAAGGTAAAGTTTTGCGACAACTGATTCACCCCCCTCTTAGTTGTCTGCCCTAATTTTAATAAATGGTATCAGAGCTGGTTCCTCTAAAAGAAGCTTGACCACTTGAGGAGATCTAGGATGTTGACATACAAGGACAGTCTGAGATTTGATGGAACAAATTACTCTCTTTGGAAGAATCACATGGAGTGTCATTTGCAATGCATGGCTGATCCTTATTGGTTGATAACTAAGAATAAGTATACTCCTCTGAAGAATGGTCCTACAACTCCAGATGAAATCAAAGAAGTTGAATACAACATTCAGGCTAAAGAAGCATTGTTGAGTTCCTTGACTGATATAGAAATAACAAATGTCTTGGAATTGCAAACTGCTCATGAAATCTGGAAGACGTTGGAAACTCTGTATGAAGGTGATGCATATGACAAATGTGCTAAGTTACAGATCCTGAAGGGTAGATATGAATGTTTGAGGATGAGTGAAGATGAAAACATCACTTCCTACATGTAGAAGGTGAATGAACTTGTGTGCAGTATCAGGTGTGCTGGTGAAAAACTACAAGAATTAGAGATTGTTGCCAAGGTGCTCATATCCTTACCTACTTCATACAAGCATAGAGTTGCTGCTATTGAGGAGATCAGGACTATGATAGATGTTACAAGGGATCAGTTGGTTGGAAAGCTTTCAGCATTTGAAATGAGTGAGTTTGGTGATTCTCTTCCTAAATCAGAATATGCATTTAAGGCCAGTGTTTTCAGAAAGCAAAGATTTGATCCAGGTGAAAGCTCTTCAAGAAGACTAACCAGATATGAGAAGGCAAGGAAGGAACTTGAAGAAGATGAATCTAAGCTTGAAGAAGTTAAAGCCCTTGTTGCCAAAAGATTACCAAGAGGATTTGGTAAGTATGAAGGAAAGTTGCCTTTCAAATGTTTTGCTTTCAATGAGATTGGTCATTTTGCTTCAAGATGTCCAGAGAGGGTTTCAAATCCAAACCCCAACATACCTAGGGTTTAGAAGAAATGCTACTATGTCCAAGAAGTTGCTGATGAAGGAGTCGCAGATGATGAATCTGATATGGGAAGTACCTCTAGAAATAAATGGGTGTTCATTGCTATCAAAGAAGAAGATCCGGTGCCTACTGAATCTACTACCTATGTGAATGTGGAAAGTGCCTTGGCTGCTCAGGTTGAAGAAAAGGATGAATGGGTGATTGATAGTGGATGTTCTCATCATATGACTGGTGATAAAAGTAAGTTTGTAAGTTTGGAAAGATATGAAGGTGGAATTGTGAAGTTTGGAGATAATTCAGCTGGTAGAATCCGTAGCAGAGGATCCATCTCTCTTGATGGTAAGAATAAAACTAATGATGTTTTGTATGTAGAAGGGTTGAAGCATAATCTTCTCAGTGTTGGACAGTTGGTTGACAAAGGGTATGATCTCTGATTCAAGGATGGAAAATGCAAAATTTTGGGAAGCTCTGGAACTGAGATTGCATCTAGTACACAGACTAGAGGTAATATCTTTCATTTAAGTGGTACTGGTAAAAGTTGTTTGATTGCATAGATTGATCAGAGTTGGTTATGGCATAGGAGAATGTGTCATGTAAACTTTGATAACATTGTCAAGATAAGTACTACTCAGGCTGTGAGAGATCTTCCAAAGTTTGTGAAACCTGCTAATAGCATGTGTAAGGAATTTTATTTGGGCAGATAGAACAGAGCTACATTCAAAAGTAAAGAACAATTTTCAAGTGGATTGTTGGAACTTGTGCACACTGATTTGTGTGGTCCTACTAGAGTTAGGAGTTTGCAAGGAGACAAATACTTTATGTTGTTGATTGATGATTACTCCCAGATGGTGTGGGTCACTTTCTTGAGTGAGAAATCAGAGGCTCTTGACAGATTCAAAAAGAAAGATTGGTGTGCAAAGGATATTCTCAGGTAGAGGGATTTGATTTTGAAGAAACTTTTGCTCCAGTGGCAAGAATCAAAGCAATTAGATTATTTCTTGCCTTTGTTGCTTACAAAGATTTCAAATTTTACCAGATGGATGTCAAGTCAGCATTCCTAAATGGAGAGTTGGAAGAAGAAGTCTACATTGAGCAACTAGAAGGATTCCAGTTGTCTGATCAAGGAGATATGGCCTGCAGATTGAGGAAAGCATTGTATGGGATTAAACAAGCCCCAAGAGCTTGGTATGCAAGATTAGATAAGTATATGCCAAAGTCAGGTTTTAGCAAAGGCATGTAGCTGACAGTAATCTTTATTTCAAAATTGATCATGAACACATCTTGATTGTTGAGGTATTTGTTGATGATATCATCTTTGGTGGAAATGAAAGCATGTGTAAAAAAATTGCTAATCATATGCAAAGTGAATTTGAGATGTCCATGTTTGGTGAAATGAATTTCTTCTTAGGTCTGCAAATCATTCAGTCAGATAAGGGCATCTTCATATCTCAGTCTAAGTATGTGAAAGAGTGGTTGAAAAAGTTTGGAATGGAGGATTCAAAACCAGTGGGTACTCCTATGATAACTGGATGCAAGTTGAGCAAAGATGATGATTCCCCTAAGGCAGATCAGAAAAGGTATAGATCAATGATTGGAGGATTGCTTTATCTGATGTAAACCAGACCTGATATTATGAATACAGTTGGCCTTGTTGCTAGATTTCAAGATGATCCTAGAGAATCTCATGTTGTAGCAGTCAAAAGAATTTTTAGATATCTGAAGGGGACATTTGATTATGGCTTATGGTATCCTAAGGATGATGATTTCACTCTTCATGCATATAAAAATGCTGATTGGGCAGGAGATGTGGATGGCAGGAAGAGTACTAGTGGTGGTGCATTTTTCTTGGGAAAGAGATTGGTTTCTTGGTTGAGAAAAAAGCAGGAGGCAATATCTCTATCTACTGCAGAGGTAGAGTATATAGCAGTAGCAAGTAATTGTACTCAAGTTTTGTGGATGAAGCAAATGTTGAAGGATATCATAATTATGTTTGAAGAGCATGTTACAATCTTCTATGGTAATTCAACTGCAATAAACATCTCAAAGAATCTAGTGTTGCATTCAAAGGCAAAGCACAAATCTGTCAAGTTTCACTTTTTGAAAGAGAAGGTAAATGAGAATGAAATCAAATTAGAGTTTGTTTCTTCAAAGTATAAGATTGCAAATATCTTCAGTAAATCTCTACCTAAGGATACTTTTGAGTATCTCAGAGTGAAGCTAGGGGTTATTACCCCTCCTACTTAGAACTAAGGTGCACTAGTGTGCATCAGTTTGGTGGAACTCATAGTCATATCTTTTGATCCGGATTGGTGTTAAGGGGATGCTACTCAGGGGGAGTAGTCAGTATGTTAATTCTAGAGTTCAGTTTGGTTTTATCTAAGAAACACAAAGGGGGAGAGATGATTGCAAATATGTGCCCTTTGCCATGTCAAAGGGGGAGTGAAGTCATGTGAAAAACTCGGAAGTAAGTAGTTGTTGGTGAAAGGGGGAGCAGTGAAGAAAGTGGTTGCAGGTGTGATAAGAGAAAGGGGGAGAAGTCCTTGTCTTGATGGTTGAATTAGTTTTTCACATCATATGTTGCCATCAATGACAAAGGGGGAGATTGTTGCAAATATGTGCCTATGATGTGTTTTCATTGATGTCAACATATCTCTTTGTCAGAGACAGTGAAGACAGCGCAGTTCAGTAAAGTAGATTGCTCTGCATTCCTAGTGAGATGAAGATCAGAGTTTGCATATTAAACAGTTTTGTAGGTGATTGTCTGAAGTTGCTTTAGTTAAGATCTGAGAGGTCCACATGGAGGATTGGTGATGTTATGGCCATCTGAGTAGAACTGAGTTTTGCAGTTGTTCAAAGGTAACAGAGTGACAGGGATTTGGTCCGGATTGCTCTGCATTGGAATATTATGGTCTGCGGTTCTAGAGGTATGTTTACAATGTTGGTGTGTATCATCAACTCAAGTGGTTCATGGTTTGGAGGTCTGCAAGCAATCTTTCTAGTGTGATAGTCATGACAGTTAGTGTTCTTAAGTTCCTGTATGAAGATGCAAGTGATTCTGGTGATTTGAGGTGGTGCGGTTGTTCTTGTTGATTTCATTGTGCTTGTAGAGGTCTCTGGATCATGTGCCTATTGTGTTGGTGATTTGCATTGAGGATTGAGCTTGTAGTTGAAGATTTATCCTTGGATGTTGCTGTTCTTTCTAGTCTTGGCCGACCGAATGTTTCGTGCATGTTGCGGATGATCTAAGAGAAGTCCTATGGAGCATGGCATGTTGTTCAAGGAAGATTTGAGTCCTAGCTATGTTTGGCCGACAGTGTAGTGGTCCATATGTAGCATTTTGTATTAAGTCAACTCTTGTGATTGTAATTGCTTGTAATGCCTATCTTGGAGAATGTTCCAAATAGATGATTGTAAGGTTAACTTTTTTCATTTCAAAGTTGATGTCATGTATAAATAAGTGTAATGAAGTTGTGTAAATGTGCCCATGTGTGTGAAGATGCGGAGGTAGCGAAGAAGTGTTTGGGGGTAGAGCAGAGGTGTTGTGAGCTTCAATAGAACTGAACCTTGGCATGGAGAAGATGTTGTTTCTCAGTTCAATCTTTCAGTGTTAACCATGTGAATGTTTTTGTAGATAGTGAGTCTCTTGGAGTAGTGAGCTCTGGGCAGTGTACCCAAAGGCAAGCGCCTTCCCATTTTTCTATTCTTTTAACAGAGAATAAATCTTGTGGGTTAACCCCCAGCATGGTTTTTCCCTTAACCGGGTTTCCACATAAAAATCCTGGTGTTATGTGTGTTGATTGTGTTTTTGCTCATGTGTTGTTGATTCATGCTTTCATGATTATATCATTAATCTATTATAAGTGGTAAAGAAGATTAAATGCAGCAAAAGATAAAGTTTTGTGATAACTGATTCACCCCCCCTCTCAATTATCTGCCCTAATTTCAACATCATCAACAATATTGTTAGAAGATATAAAATCACCACTAGCATACTCATTAGTGTTAGAGGATCTATCAGAGGAATCATCCTTCTTCCTAGACTTACACTCATTCTTTATGTGACCTCTATTCCCACAATTCCACAAGTTCACCTTAGGCTTACAAGGAGACACAAACCTATCCTTCTTAGAATTCTTATCTCCACCACCTTTCTTCTTATCCTCTCCATCCTTAGATCTACCTCTTACAATCAAGGCATCACTAGAGGATTCATCCATCGATCTTCTTTTGATTTTTTGATCTTAACAAAACCTCAATTAGTTCTTTCAATTTGGGTGAAGAATACATATTGTTGATTGTCATAATCATATTTTCCCATGAATCAAGTAAGGAACACAATGTAAAAATGCATTAATCCTCTTATTTTATCTTGATTCTTATTGACACTAACTAACTTAGAATCAAATTGAAGGTGTTGAGATGGTCATTTACCAAATCTCCCTCTTTCATCTTTAAGGAATATAATTTCCTTTTTAGGAATAGTTTGTTTACAACACTTTTGGACTGATAGAGTGCTCCTCTCTTATTCCACAATGAATAAGTAGAACGCTCTTTTGATACATTCATTAACACAAAATTTAAAAGAGATATATGAATAGTACTTATAGATTTTGTATCCAATCAATTCCAATCCTTGTCAAACATACTTGTAGGTTTTATTGAAGAAGATACTATTGTCCATTAATCTCTCTCTACCAAGAAGTCTTCAACCCTCAACTTCCATAACTCAAAGTTTTGACCATTGAAATTCTCAATTTCAAACCTTGATGTGCTCACCATGAATCTAACAAAACACTTGCTTTGATTTTTCACATGATCCTTCAAAGGCTCCTACTAAAACTAGTTATACACGTACTACACCAAACTTTCATGCTAGGGTTTCACAACTATTAATGGTTACACAACAACATAAGAATGACTCCAGATGATTTGGCCCTTGCCTAGACAACACTGTACTCTAATACTAAATGTTGGGAATTAAATCCTTGATACAGTTAATTGATAGACTAGAATATTGGAACATCTTAAGATTATGTGATAAAATATAATTATGTCTGTTACATAATTTATTTAAGAAACATTGAAGGAAGTGCATGAAACAATAAACAAGTCACATATACATGAGACACAAGTTTACATGGGAAACACTTATGAGAAAACCCACCAACAAAAGGATAATAACAATTCTAATCACCCTAATGATGGATTGCATAATGAGGCTACATATTCCTTGGGGAATCTTCACAAAATGTATAATTCCAATAGCCTGGCCTATGGAAACTTGAGAGACCACATTGTTTCTCTAGAGGAAAACTTTAATCTATGTAACATCCTAAAGTAATTTCTCGGGTAACATCAAAACACTAGAAAACATATGTAGGAGATAAAGTAGGTGGTCTTCAAGGCTAATAAGGAACATAATATAATTCACTTTGATGAAGACATTTGGGTTGAAGTCAAAAAATTCTTAGCCACCTTCAGAAATGGTAGACTTTGGAGGAAAAAATCCTCATTGTGCAAAAGAACCAAGAAGAATTGAATGAGAATTTGGCTCAAATTATTTCTTTCAGTAAGAATATTGTTAAGAATTTGGTTGCCAGTCTTTATGTGCTTTAGAATGAACTATAAAGAAGGAAAATGAATACCATGATGGAGGGTCCTACCAAAAGAAAAAGGGTGAATTTTATGGCTCATAATCATGATATTGTTGATATTGAGGAGGACCCCCTAAAGGCCTCCTTTTTTGACCAAGTAATGGTAGATTGCTTTTGGCTTGTAGAAGCATGTTGATACCAAGTAGTGTGCACTCTTCATGACCTTGTTTATATTTATGTTGTGCTTTTACTAGTTGTTTGTCCCTTCTATTTTTTTTATTTCATCTGGATCTTTTGTTTTGTTGTTTCATATCTTGTGGAACTTGTTCCTCTTGCCTAATGGCTAATGCTTTGAAAAAGGGTTCGAGCACTTTCAAAAACCCACTTTACCAATATAAAAAATAATTGTAATCACATGAAAAGTTACATCCAATATAATGTCTCTCTTGTAGAGTCTCAACTTGTGGATGTTAGGAACCCATGTTTAACCCTTCTCTTTACTTTGCTAGTATATTACATTTGGACGCATATGCTTTGTAAGTCATCCCATAAGCATATTGTATTATCCCACACTCATGGGAAGTAATAGTTGTTTAGATTAGACTTAGTATATAAGTACGTGTTGAGGCCAATGAAGGCATCCACGAATTTATTGTATTGAGCTTGCTCAAAGGAGGTTGCCCCCTCAAAGTGGCTTGCGATCAATAAATTCCTTCTGTGTTCCTACTATTTATATATTTCTATTATTTTGTGCAATTTTCATTATATTGTTGCAAGAGGTTCCTCTCATCTGGTATCAGAGCACTTTCTTGGGCTCGTTGGGTGGAATTTCTACCAAATTTTTTTTCCACAGTGGCCTCCAGGCATTGTAATTATTGCAGTAGTTCTTTTTTTTTGCATCTATATTGTTCATTTCAACTGCAGGTTTGGATCAAGGAATAATCCCTATCCTCTTAACTGTGGGAAGTGCCTGGGCATATAGCCCTCATTGTGAGGAGTACCACAGGAACCCCGAAGTAGCTAGCCCATTAAGAGGACCTGCCAGCGAAAAGGGCAATGACCCCTACCTGATTGACTAGTTCCCATCTGTGAGGTAAACCAAGAGCTATCGTTTGTGGCAAAGTGGTTATTAGTTTTACCTGAGCCGTGGAGTGAGGGGTACTGCCCCAATACGCAAGCCGTTAGACAACATTGGTAGCTGAGTGAATCCCCTGAACCTTTAGGAAGCCGAACATACCTGGGGCCCATATCTATTGACAGCCAACAAATCACAGATTGAATCTGGCCAGAGTTGTTAGATAATTTCTATTTTTTCACCATATCTTCCTTGCTTTAGCTCTATTTCCTCTCAAAATTCACTAGAACCCCTAAAATTCCATTCTACATATTTCCTTCCTTGAGGATCCTATCCAAAATTCCACTTATCGAAGCCAGAAATCCCACATTTGTCTATTGTTAGGGTTTTCCATAACTTTTATTCTCACTCAATAGCCTTCAAATTTTGCCACAATGTTCATTTCATATTTTTGCTCCTTTGTCCCTCTTGGACAAATTTTCCCATTCTTTCACCCTACTTCTAAAATCCCCATTTTCTTCTCCCCTTTCCCTTAGTGTCGAAAACCTAGTCAAACCCCAATTACCCATTAGAGTTTTTATCCAAATCCAAATTTTCTTTTACTAAAAAAGTTTTTGTTTTTGTTTTTCTACCCATTCCCAAAAAAAAAATCTCTTGGTTATGGTTGTCACCCGCGCATAAGCAAAAAACATGGAGGATGAACTTGCAGCCCTCAAGACCAAACTCCAAGATCTAGATGAAAAAATTCCCAGCCTCAATTTTCAGCATTCAACCATGAACAATAGACGAAAACCAAACTCTTCTATAGACACTGGGTTTTCTTCTTCCAGCAATTTTTGTGGGCTGAAGCTTGATTTTCCTCACTTCAATGGTGATGATCTGACTGGATGGATATACTAGGTAGAACAATATTTCAGTCTGCATAATACTTTTGATGTCAACAAAGTCTGACTTGCATCCTTTCATTTGGAACATGAAGCCCTCCAATGGTTCCATTGGTACATCAAGGCTCATGATGAGCCAAAATGGACAGATTTTCGCAAACTCATTTTGCAACGATTTGGCCCTAATGCTTTTGATGACTTCATAGGAGCACTCACTAAACTACGCCAAACAAGAACTATGAGAGAATATTATACAGAATTTGAAAAATTGGCCAATCACACAAAGGGATTATCTGATGAATTCTTCAGGAGTTGTTTTGTCAGTGGTCTGAAGGATGCAATTCACTCTGAGGTTAAAATGTTCTGTCCAAGCACAGTGATGGAAGACTTAGGGTTGGCTAAGTTGGTGGAGGACAAGATCACAACTCAACATTGCTCCAAATCCAATTTTGTTCCATTTAGAAATATGGCTTCCCAAATATCTCAAATAACGCCAGCTCCTAGAACAACTCCTATCAAGCAATTGACTGAAGCAAAGATGTAGGCATGTAGAGAAAAAGGGCTTTGTTATAATTGTGATGAGAAATTCACTCGGGGACATAGATGTGTCGAGCAAAAGCTCTATCTCTTGGATGTGGATTCTCCACCTGAAACTAAAGTTTCTATAGATGCTCATGATATAGTGGATGATCAGGTCGATACTCAGCAGCCACTTGTTGACCCTGCTTCTCAGGAAGACCACCCAGAGATCTCTCTCCATGCTTTAGCAGGAGTCACCACCCCACAAACCATGTGGGTCAAGGGTTACTTCAAGAAGCTCCCTCTTACAATACTCATTGATTCAGGTAGCACTCATAACTTCATTGACCCTCAGATCGCCAAACATGGTGATTATTTTGTTCATCCTTGTTCTAGCTTTGAAGTCATGATTGCCAATGGGGGCACATTACCTTGCAAAGGAAAGTGTCACAATGTGTGTATCTCTATTGGTGATTATAACCTGTGCTCTGACATGTTTGCCTTGCCCTTAGGCAAATGTAATGTGGTTTTGAGCGCCCAATGGTTACGCACACTTGGACCCATCTTATGGGATTTTGCTAAACTTTGGATGCAATTTTTAGACAATGGGTAAAAACACACATTGAAGGGCTTACAACCAGGGTCTCTCAACATCATAAGTTCACATCACATGGAAAGCTTCTTAAGAAAAATTCACATGGTGTCATTGCTCAGCTCCATTCCATTCAGATGCAACCATCAGCGATCTCCACTACTCCTTCTGATCTACAATGAATTTTGGATAGGTATGCATGTGTCTTTGCTAAACCAGTGGGATTGCCACTTTCATGACTAGAAGACCACCATATTTAGCTCCTTCCTAGAAGTGTTCCTCCCAACATCAGGCCCTACTGCTACCCATTTCACCAAAAGACAGAGTTTGAGATGCTTGTTCGAGACTTTCTGAAGCAAGGTATTATTCTCCCTAGTACCAGTTCCTTTTCTTCACCAGTTCTTCTTGTCTGGAAAAAAGATGGGTCATGGCGCCTCTGCATTGACTTCTGTGCACTTAATCACATCACAATCAAGGATAAGTTTCTGATTCCTATTGTTGATGAGCTTCTTGATGAGCTTCACAATGCTCATTTTTTATCCAAGTTGGATCTTCATTCTGGGTATCACCAAATTCAGGTTCATGAGGATGATATCCCTAAAATGGCTTTCCACACGCATGATGGCCACTATGAGTTTTTGGTCATGCCCTTTGGCCTCACTAGTGCTCCTTCAACATTCCAGCATTGATGAATAAAATATTTTGTCCCTACTTGTGGAAATTCATTCTGGTCTTCTTCGATGATATCCTCATCTATAGTAAAACATGGACTGAGCATCTCCAACATCTAGATCTTGTACTGGAACTTCTCTCTAATAATCATCTCTGTGCAAAATAGTCTAAATGTGTTTTTGGCCAGGAGGAAGTGGAGTATCTAGGGCATATTGTTTTAGGCTAAGGGGTTCGCGTGGATCCTACAAAAATAGATGCCATGAAAATTTGGCCACATCCTCAGACACTCAAGAGCCTCTGTGGTTTTTTGGAGCTAACTAGCTACTACTGCAAGTTTGTCAAGGATTACGGGAAGATTGCAGCTCCATTAACAGCTATGTTAAAAAAGGATGCTTTTATCTAGACACATGTTGCTGAGTGTGCATTTGAACAGCTGAAACAAGCTATGTGTACTACACCTGTTCTAGCTATGCTAGATTTTTCCAAGACCTTCACTATTGAGAGTGATGCTTGCAGCAATGGACTTGGTGATGTTCTCCTTCAAGATGGATGTCCCATTGCATTCACCAGCAAAGCCCTTTTTGGAAAAAATTTAGTACTCTCTACATATGAGAAGGAAATGATGGCTATTTTGCATACAGTACAGAAGTGGCAGCCATAGCTACTAGGGAATCATTTTTGCATCAAGACTAATCACCAGAGTCTGAAATATTTCTTGGAACAATGGGTCTCCTCCCCAGCACAATAGAAATGGGTCAGCAAACTCATGGGTTATGACTATGAGATCACTTACAAGAAGGGTAAGGACAATATTGTGGCGGATGCTCTTTCTCGCACATTTGATGACCAAGCTTCCCTTTCTGCTATTTCTATGCCTATTCCAAATTGCTTGGAATCTGTCTAGTAGGGCTATGCCAATGACTCTTCATTATCTCAAATCATTCAACAGTTGGCCACTAACCCTTCTGTTGTATCGCATTACTCTTGGGATGGTGTTTCTCTGCGATACAAGGGTCATCTGGTGCTTCCCCAGAGCACAAATCTTCAGCAGGCTGTCTTCTATGAACTCCATGCTTCTCCATAGGTAGGGCACTCTAGGTTCCTCAAAACTTATGAAAGAGAATAGTGTAACTTCTATTGGAAGGGAATGAAAAAGACAATTCAATAGATGGTGGTTGAATGTGATACATGCCAATGCAATAAGGGTGAAATGACACTCCTTCCTGGATTGCTCAAACCCTTGCCCATCCCTACACGGATTTGGATAGATATTTCTATGGATTTCATCGAGGAGCTCCCTAAATCTGGAGGAAAGACAGTGATCTTGGTTGTGGTTGATCACCTCTCCAAATATAGTCATTTTTGTGCCCTTAGCCATTTCTATATAGCCTCCTCAGTCGCACAAATATTCATGGACCAGATCTTCCATCTTCATGGCATCCCTTCTTCCATTGTCTCAAATCATGATGCAACTTTCACTAGTCATTTTTGGCAATAACTATTTTGACACACTGGCACCAAACTGAAGATGAGTTCTGGGTATCACCCACAAATAGATGGTCAGACTGAAATTATAAACAAATGTTTGGAAACTTATCTTCATTGCTTCACCTTAGAACAACAACATCAGTGGGCAAAGTGGCTCCCTCTCATTGAAAAGTGGTACAATAACTCCTACCACACTGCATCTAAAATGACTCCATATGAAGCAGTCTATGGTCAGGCACCGCTAGTGCTCCTTCCATACACCCCCAGTAGTTCACTAGTTCAAGCAGTCGACACAGTTCTCCGAACCCGAGATCATATTCTTCACATCTTGCAAGACAATCTTCACATGGCAAGAAATCGATATGAAATAACAAGTTGATCAGCACCGTTCTGAGTGCACTTTTCAAGTAGGTGATATGGTTTTTCTTCGTCTACAACCATACAAGCAATCGTCCCTAAAACTCAAAGGGTGTCATACGATGGCTTCAAAGTTCTATGGGCCATATAAGGTTCTTCATAATATTGGGTCGGTTGCTTATAAATTGGAGCTTCCTCCTTCCCGTGTTCATCCAGTATTTCATGTCTCTTGTCTAAAGAAAGTTCTTGGTGCCAACGTCAGAGCACAAACTATTTTACCAAAAGTAGATAACTAAGGATCCATCATTTTGGAGCAAGAGGCAATCCTCGACAGGTGCACTCGTCAGCTTCACTCTAGATCCATCACAGAGGTCTTAATTTAGTGGCATGGAATGCAACCAAAGGATGCTACCTGGGAACCACTCCCTCATATTCAGCAACAATTTCCACATCTTAAGATTTGAGGACAAATCTTTTCTAAGGGGCAGGCGATGTTAGGAACCTATGTTTAACCCTTCTCTTTACTTTTCTAGTATATTACATTTGGATGCATATGCTTTGTAAGTCATCCCGTGAGAATATTGTATTGTCCCACATTCATGGGAAGTAATAGTTGTTTAGATTAGTCTTAGTTTATAAGTATGTGTTGAGGCCAGTGAAGGCATCCATGAATTTATTGTATTGAGCTTTCTCAAAGGAGGTTGCCCCCTCGAAGTGCCTGCGATCAATAAATTCCTTATGTGTTCCTACTATTTATATATTTATGTTATTTTGTGCAATTTTCATTATATTGTTGCAGGAGGTTCCTCTCAGTGGAATATAGCATAAAAACACACAATACATTTACCATAACTTTAGGTAATCAACATTTAACCAACTAAACCCCATTCCATTTTTATGAGAAAATAGATAGAGCCATCTTCATAGAATAATAATTGTCTAATTGTCTAATCGCCACATAGAATATCAAGTCACACAAGCAAAAATTGAGCATACCATGTGATGTTAGCATACACATATTACATGAAACTTGACTTATCCACATGAATGATCATTGTACATAATAAGTTGTTGCCACTCACACTTGGTCCAAGGTTGTTGACCAACTTTACCTAAACTATGTACATGTCTGTATACACTATAGCTAACCATCATCCATGGCTTGCAATAGCAAAGATAAACACATGATTACTTATAGCTACTTGTGGTACCTCTGAGTATCCTCTAGAACATCACCATGCTCTTAGTTGTTACTACATGTACTCCAACAGTACTTCAAGTGCACCTGTACTATCACACACACTCTAATAATTGTTGTAGAGAAGTATGCAATTGTGAGTTTTCCTTGAAATGAGTTATGGTTGCAATGATAGTAGCATTGGACTTAGATAAGTCTCTATGTTAAACTGCAACATCTAAAACTCACTACAACTTACCACAACTCACCACAAATAAAGCTCTATAACAATCTATGATCAAACAATGTTAACATGTACTTAGAATAAGTTCACTAACTTCTATTACCAAGAAATTCACCACAAACTCTCTATAGGTGAATAACACTTTAGAGTTCTAATATAATCTAATTCATTGGGTAATTCAAAGGTAAAATGTTAGATTTGTTGATTCAAAAATCATGTCAAAGTACATTGGACTAGTGGGGCCAAGTTGGGAGGTAGTAATCAACACTTGTTCTTGGAAAATCTTTGACACCAAAACAAAGGATACATAATGTTTAACAATTGGAAAAGTGGTTTGGAAGGTGTAAGGGGCACGGTTTGGGAACATTCCCAAAGTCTTTGTTTCATATTTTTAATGTAAGAATTAGTGTAAAGGTGAGAGTGGCAAGTTCTCTACTTACATAGGTAGGGAACACGATATTCACCATGGTAAACAACATGCTTGCCACAAAAAACACACAAAAGCAACTAACAAACTTGTTACAAACTAGTTAAGAATATATTGTTAAATTAGTGAACTTGTTTTGATATAGGCAATTGTGGTAGATTAAGAGTTTTTTAGATTGGAATCAATTCTTTTGGATATCTTTTGGCTTTGTAATGGCCATGGGAAGCTATGAGGAGTTTATATGTTGTTGGTTCATGTATGTGTAAGGATTAGATCATTGTACAAACATTTGATTATGAGTGGATTTGGTGGGAGATATTAGGGGTTTCTCATTGTTTAGAGATAGAGCAAGTGTGAAGGGGCCACAATTACATGTAAGTTCCAATTATCTAATGTGGAGTTGTAACACTTGTTGAACACCCCAATAGAGTGGGATGACACATTTATATGAACTCTTTATAGAGTTTTCATCCCATTTAAGGGTTTCTCTATTGCATGATGGTGTTCTTGTCTCATTTTAATGGTTGTTGAGATTTGCTATGCCTATTTCCATAGTTATACCATGTTTGGAGCATTTTTAGTTCATTGAAGATGTTCTTATATGTTAACAAAGCCATGTTGAAAGGTTGTTTGTGTTTAAAAAGCTATTAGAATCTTTTTGTGATAGAAATATTGAGACATAATCTTAACTATTTATGAATCAAGTGATATCATAGTTTATAAGATTGGTAAAATGGGGTAACCATCCACTAGATCAAGTGGAATTGATAATCTTGTGCGCTATTGTAGTAAATTTTACTATGCCATAAGGTTACATTTTGAAAAAAGGATAATGGGTAGATGAATAAGTCATAGGCAAAGAGTATAGAGCTACAATGATTGTTATTATGTTCAATCTAATGGTAAACGTTAAGTTACAGGTACTGCAATTTTACCAAAATCTTGAAGTAGTGGGAATCGTTGATCAGTTTTGATTGATAGATCATAGGGATAGGTAAAAGTAAAGAAATCCTAAAGAACAAGCTCTCAATGCAAGCCCATACCATTAGTTGATTGGTAGGGTCCATAGAATACTAAAAGAGAAGTGTCTTAAGGAAAAAAATAACATGAGCAAGTCTGTAGCCATAGAAGAAAGACAAGTTAGCACATGATCAACAATCCACATGAACTCTAAAGGGTTTTCAGGAGAATGTTAGTAGGATTTGGTAGTAGTGGTAGATCTGATCTTCCATCTAGATTAGATGGACTATGAGTATTCAAAAAATTGAACAAGAAAATAAGAAAAGATACCCATAAATTTAGACCCCTATCGAGATCAAACGACCCTCAAGAAGATAAAAGGAAGAAATTAAGCATGCAGAGCATTTAGGGATTAAATTCAGCATGCACCACACTCTATTGTAGTTCATAATATATGCAAGTACATAACTTCATTGGAAAAGTGATATCAATGTAATCTAGAACATGCTAAATGAAGAGGAAGAAGAATTTTTAATGATTTTTAGGCTTTTCCTGCCTTCTCTATGCTTAGGAGTTTATTTTTATTACTAGCACTTGCACCCATAGGAGGTTGAAGGAGTATGTCGATAGAACAACCCATGAGTTTAGAAAATTTTCCGGCGTGAATTTTTTTACGGCGTGAGACAATTCTGAGCACTATAATGCTCACATATAAAAGCCTATCGACTAATTATAAATAAGAGAATGCCATTTATTTTTAGGGTATAATTTGATTTATAGACTTGTCCTATCATAGCCCTATTTTTAAAATGATTTCTCAAGTTTTTCATTTATAGTTCATACAATAGCTTTAATTTATTTTTCTAGAGTTCATAAGTATTTTATGGTAAGTAATTGTGTAAATTTCTTTAATTATTCAATGCAAATTATTGTGACTATATATGTTCTCATGACTATATATGTTCTCCATCTGTTGTTTCTTATGAGTGAGTTATTGTCTTGTCGTTACTATAATCGTACTTGATATAAGTTTTGTGATTTCACAATTTATGTGCAAAAGTTTTTTTGAAAGATAGCTGAACTAGTTAATCTATTTTGGTGCATTGCCCTATTTTTCTTAGTTTATTTGATTTTAATGCTCTCTTAGGGTTTTCTTAGTTAATTTAGTTATAACTAGAATAGAATTAAACCAACCTATTCAAGAGGGTCACTTTATTGTATGTGTCCCACATCAATAGAAGTTTCCCATGTTGCCACGAATTGTGAGTGTAAACAGAAGCTTAGGAACTATACTTGATTAACCCAAAATTTTGAGAAGAAGATTTTGGTAAAGATAATTTTTTATCCACTCTAAGGAGTACATCCATCTATTTGTCTAGTGACTCTATTGAAGAAAAATCTAGACCCCTATGTGAAGGATTTGAACAAGGTCTATTGCTTGAGCTAATCTAGAAGAAAACCTTGTCCAACCATTAACCCCATCTTTAAGGAGAAGATCTAGACCTCATCCTCTAACTAGGCCTAGAATTATAATCTATTTAACTCAATCTCTTACTTCTATCCCAAGAATTCCACTATGGAGATTTACAACAGCTCCTAGAGTTCATCTTTTGTTATGTAGATGGTAGCCCCTTAACTGTTCAACAATGGAATCCTATTTTAGATTCAATTTTAAAAACATTACTAGTGAAAATTCCACAACTCCTATTGACCACATCAAGGATGTAGCCAATCCTTGTGTAGTCCATGATAGAGCTTAGAAAGTTGTTTCCCTTATATTACTTGAAATGTCTTCCAAGAGTAAATACCTAGACTAATAAAGAAGTATGCTTTCAGGATCAATCATAGATTGGGATTAGTTGGGATCTACTCTCTAAAATTAGTTTATAGAAAAGGGAGATAAACTTTCTTTGGCAGAGGAGTTGAATATGATCAAAGGAGTACTAATGGAGTCTATTACAAATTTCAACATCGAATTCAAGAAGACTTGGGAAAGGCTACCTATAGAGGTTCATCCTCTTCTAGGTATGACAATTTTTATACTTTGTAAGGTCTTTTAATCTAGAAATTTATATCATGATCCAATTTATGGATATTACAAACAACCTATGATAATATTGTTCTAGTGGAAAATAGCCTAATACAATCTAGAAAATTAACTCCTAGACTTGCTATGTCATTGTTTCCTAAAATCTTTGTTGCCACCCAAGCTTCTATCCCTTTGGCTATTTCATTGGTTAACCCAATACCCGAGTCTCCTTAGGTTGTATCTAAAAATTCTAAATAGTTGGATGGAAGTCAAGAATATGCTTAGAAGTGTTTCAAATGAGCTAGTAGCTACTAAGAGGCAACTAGTCTAGATTCCTCCTAGACCTTACTATTAAAACAATTAGGGTTACTGATGCACTACAATTAGGGGGTCAATTAAACAATTTCCTAAACTTTATAGTCTACAAACTACCCATAATTTCAAATGCCAAATGAAAGTGAAACAATGTTCCATTCATTGAATTATCTAAAATATACCTTCAAGAGGCTACAAATAGGCTAAAAGATCTTAAATTCATTACACACAAAAATAAGAAAATGGGTAGTGTTGAGGGTGAATAAAAATATGCCTCACTCTAGTTCTTCCCTTGTTTACTTAGTCTCTCCCCTTTTGAGTGAATATTCTAAGGGTTTCTTCTAGAGCCTACTCTCTCTACCCCCCTCTCTCTTGTTCATTGCTTGCTTCCATGCTAGAAGATCAATGATATTTATTTTCTGGTGGCCCAACCATTTCCCTTTATTCTTTCTTAGATTTGTTAAATTACCATATTTAGGGCACATTTTTGTCTAAAATAGTCCATCATGTTTCTACATTTATCCTTTTGTTCCTTCATCCATTTTGCTTCATCTTTTCGACCCTAAATATCCTCATTAATGATTGGGTATTGGTCCCCAATCATCAAACCTTAATTGTTCATCTTCCAAGTAGATTTGTCTTCATGTTGAGACCATTTTTAAATAATATTGCTCAAGTTTGAAATTCCCATTTGATTCTAGATGAATCTTACCACATCATTCCAAAAAAACCCTTGAACTCCATCTTCTTCATTCTAACTAAAATGGCTTGAGGATTTCACGCACCAAGTATTTGACAAAAATTCAAACAAATAAATTTAACTAAATAGTTGAACAAAAAGTAAGAATCATTGTGCAACAACTAAGAAATATTGTGCAGAAACTAGGAATGATTATGCAACAACTAGGAATGGTTGGAGATCAGCTAAAAGATATTACATAATAATAGAACCCTTACGCAACAATTAAAAGGTCATGCAATAACTAAAAAGTTTAATATAGAAACTAAAAAGTCTTCCTATTAAAGATCCAATTGTGAGTATTGTTCTACTGCCAAAGTTAGTTAAAATGAATCTTATACCTTTTGACTCATCTATTCATGTCATTTCTTGAAAATCTGCACACAAAACCCAAAGTTTTCTTAGCCATCTTTTATTGTATTTATTGGTGATGCAAGATTGCTTCTGGACCTAGATGTTTCTAGACCATGCATGTTGGGTAAGATATTTGAACATTACCATGGTGCTCACAAAGTAGAGCTAAGTGGTAGAACCACCCTTCCAACATATGTACAATCCTTCGCATGACCCTTCACTAAATTTAAGTACATAAAAAAAACATTTTCCTTCACCTCTTCTAGCTCTTGGTTGGACCATATCCCATTCTCTACTAAGTTTAGACATTAACTTCCATCCCCTCTATGGATCTCTATCTAGCATAGTCAACCTCCTCCTCCAAGTGTTTCTCCTCCTTCTTCCTTTTATCATGGTTTTTAACACATCCACTATCTATCCACCTCCACCCAAATTTTGTCCTCTCTCTCTTTAATCTTCTAGGACTTGACCCTCCATTATCTATCCACCTCCAACAAAATTCTCTCCTCTTTTCTCCACTTACTACTTTTCCTACACATAAATTAGTATACAAAATACAAGGGGAAGCAAGAGTTACCATATGAACCTCCTCATTCTCTTGTTCTTTTATACTAATTTGTATTGTATCTTCCAACACCTTCATGTATTCTAAGGGGCATACTACTATTACTCTCTATTCACTCAAGATTCTTCATAGTAATTCTTGTTCCTTAGATAAAAAATATTCTTTCAAACTCAACTCTATTTGCATGATGGGCTCAAAAAATTCCTCCATTTATTCTTCACTCTTCTATCCATCTCCCTTTACTACCATCACTATTGGAGCTATACAAAGACTCAAACCTTCCCTAAACATATCTTGATTAGGTATTTGGAATGCATATTCAGCCTCTATTTGTGGATTCATCTTCATCACATTCATTACCAACTCCATGCTAATAAGATCCACACATATACTAATAGAAATAAGACAATGTAGAAGATATATCTCACAATACACAATAGGTGTTTGTGAGCCAAGATGCCCTAATATCAAATATATGTAGAAGTAGAGTAAACCCTTGAGGTAGGGTAACACCATACAATACTCCTTCTGGAAGAAGCTACTCCATACTATATCTCCAATAGATACCAAACAATATCATACACAACACATATCCTTACTATGATATTCACCTTCTTTATATAGACCTCCTCTTAATAACATAATGGAGGGGTAAACCACTAAACCCATGTAGGTCTCCTAAATACCTAATATAATTAATTACGCAATATATAACTTGTTAGGGTAAAATAGGATCAACAATGAATATGCAATAAACAACATCAAATACCCATAACTCAATAGAATAATGAAACTAAGAAAGATTGAATGAAATGAAGCAATGAATAACACAATGCAAACCTTCCTTGAATCGAAGCTTCTATTGTTTGCCTATTAAAACCGTCCTTGCTTGTATGAAGTAGGGCCCTCAGTGAGTGCACTCCTTGATGTGTTCAAGGATGTCGATAGTAAATGGCTGTGGTGATAAACGTGCAATGAAGAGGAGCTTCAAAGCTTTGGGTGATCTCAAGCAAATTGTATTGGGGTGCCAAAGGCGCGCTGGTGGATTTCTACAGAGTAACAATACGAATAGCCTGGATGAATAGAATGGAGGAATAAGGTTCCATTTATAGACTCAAGAGAATGAAGATCAACGGTTGAGAAGAAGTATGATGATCAATGGCTAAGAATGGTTGAGGAATGTGCAACGAATAGAAAGAGGACAAGTGTCCCACCTCCATCATGTAACATGGTAGTTAACAAGATTGATTGAAGAGTTAATAGAATGGATTGAGGAATTGACTGAATTGATTGATCAGTTACCCAAACAGATTGAGGAGCTGACAGAATTGATTGATTAGTTAACAATTTTGATTGATGAGTTAACTAATTTTGATTAGAGAAGAAATAGGACATGTGGGTGAGAGAATATTAGCTAATTAAATATTTAGAATATTTAATTACATGTGCAACATGGTGAGGTGGAAAAGGTGAGGTGGAAAGATGAGGTGGATTGGTGAGGTGGATTTAGGATAGAGGAATTAAATAATTAATTGTGTGAGACATTAGAAGAATTTAGGAAATTTAATTAAATAAATTAATTTTATTTAATTGTGGCTTTAGAAGAAATAATTAAATATTTTGATATTTAATTAATTAAGAGGAATGTGAATCAAATAAATAAATTTGTTTATTTATTTATTGATAGAAGAATTAGAAGTGAATAAATATTAAGAATATTTATTTAGAGCAAATCGTGTCATTTTTAGGCATATACATTTTGCCCCTCTTTGATGCAATGTAGTTTACAGCATTGCTTCAAAGAAATCGATAGTCTGATAATGATGCCCTAGTTTGCCCCTGGTACAAGTTTAATAACGATAGGATGCCCCCTCGGGAGATTGGATGGGGAAAAGGTAGAAGGCGTGAGACAGACAATCTCATGAAGATGAAGGCTTTGAGGTTACAAGAGGAAAACGAGAAGAAAAACGGGTGTGGGAAGTAGTCATAGTCACCACCTAGCCAAAATTAGGGTTTGCAAGCTATATATAGGAGCTAGGTCCACAAGATAAGTCATTTGTACACTTGCCTTATCTGGATTTGTCTTAGAGAGCTTAGAGCAAATTTGGAGTAGCATGGCAGCGAGAGAGGCAGATATTCTATGCAAGGAGCACCGATTCGAGTGGGTTTGTCGATTTGGTCGACCAGCAGAGGCAGGACCCCCGGTATGTGTCTCAAAAAATTTCTCCTAGGGTCGAGTTAAGGTGTCAAAAATGCTAAGGGAAAATTAGCTAGACAGATGCGTCGAAACGCAGAATGGCACATATGCTACGGAAACGGCGCATATGTCGTTTTGCAGTGCATATGTTGAATCTGGCGGCGCATGTGTGAACGCGGTGCATACATAGAATTTTGCTGCGCATGCATGAATTTGCGACGCATTTACCAAATGTAGCGGCGCATATGTGAAAGCTACGCATATGTAGAATAAGACGGAGCATACATGATTCTACGGTACATTTACTGAATGTAGCGGCGCATTTGCCAGAAGTGGCACATGTGCAAAGAAATGGCACATTTACCACCTGTAGTGGCACATATGTTTTAAAGAGTAGATTACTTAGCAAAATTGATTTGATTGGCGTCCTATTTGATGCGTCAATCGATGAGCTATCTTTGAGATTGCCGGAATCTAGTCAAGAGATGTAGTGTGTTGTTTTTGATCAATTTGAAATGCTAAGTTAGGTGATATAGTTCTATAGATATGTTGAGTTTGGTATTTGCAGCTGCAGATTGACGCCTTGCTTTGCGTGTTTGTAGGAGGATATACGAGAGACATTGCAATCGAGGGAGAAGTTACCCATGCCCTTGTTGCAGAGGTACATGCTTACGGAGATTGACAGGGAGGCGCTTGGTGCTATGGGACTAGATTACGTATGCTTTATGCCCGAGGTTCGCGCGAACCGCGGATTGCTAACTACTGCCATGGAGAGATTCCACAGCGAGGACGGGACTTTTCACTTCCTCACTAGTGAGATGACCGTCACTTTGGAGGATGTCTACAAGATACTACACTTGCCGATTCAGGGCGAGCTGGTGGAGTATGATGCACAGAGAGATGCGGGACTCGCTGAGTGCAGGCGAGTATTGGATGACCTAGAGCTGATTGGATAGGTCATCCCCTGGCATGATATCTATGACTGCTATGACTACTTCCTTGGGATTGTGGTAGGATTGATCGGAGGCGTAGTATGCCCCGACAGAAGATCGCATGGGTTCCGCATTGGATGGGGTAGGATCATGGAGAGGATGGTGACAGAGGGCACCCGATATGCATGGGGTGTCTATGTATTTTCACATTTGTATCATGATATGCACCAGGTAGTGTACCATAGGAGCACGAGTCTATCAGCTGGGGTATCACTGCTACAGTTCTGGCTATGGGAGCACATAGCGATCACCAGGCCAATATGTGTGTTCGCGAGACAGAGAGGGGAGCCATACAGCTATGGCTACGCAGGTGTGATTTCCTAGCACCAGCTAGGGAAGCTGGAGTATGGGAGGCATACACTGGATGGGATAGATGTGGTCATTTGGTGACCATATCTGGACTGCGAGCCATGGGATGACGAGGGAGATGAGCTACCCTATTATTTTTAGACGAGATGGCTGATAGGGCAGACCCACCACATATTGGAGAGACAGATCATTGGTAGAGTACTAAGACAGTTCGGTAGGAGGCAGGGCATGCCACAGGGGCATGCTTACTTTGCACGGACTCATGCAGAGAGGGTTAGATGGGGGTTGATGGCATCATATGAGGAGGCTCTGGCAGAGTTCCGACAGACACCTTATGTCTCCTGGGACATGAGGATGGAGATAGCAGATGCAGGGGTGACACAGGATTACGAGGATTGGATTACTGCAAATCCTTTTCTAAGATATGCAAGGCTTGGGATGTTGGTGCCTCACATCGATGAGGCTAACTTAGACGAGGAGGGCCAGGTTGGTCAGAGGAGGAGGAGGGGGAGAGGTAGAGGAGGATGGGGTGGCAGTAGAGATGGGGGAGATGGAGGAGGTGGAGGAGATGGGGGAGGTGGGGGAGATGGTTCGAGACCAAGACAGAGGGTAGGGTAGGGGAGGGACCATCCCATGCCCAGCAGTTAGTGCAGGCATAGGCTACACAGCAGGGACCACATGTATAGATGCCACCACCCCAGTAGGTGGCGCAGCAGCAGATGCCCCAGCCATAGGAGTCAGGACAGGCAGAGGCAGCACAGGGGTTAGTGTAGTCAGATGTATATGAGAGGGCTATAGCTAGCCTGAGAGGACAGGTTAGAGAGCTGTGGGCACAACTCAGGAGGGTGGATGCCTAGTGGGAGACAGACGTGGCAGTGATTGTAGGGTTGACCCGAGAGAAGGATATGGCAAATGCACGGGTACGAGTTATCCGTGTAGAGTGGGATACCATAGTGGCAACCCTGGGGATAGATGCAGCGAGCACCTTTTTGGTTGGACAGGTGCACCAGGCACATGCATAGCTTGCCCAGGCACAGACGCAGCTAGCACAGGTACAGGGAGAGCTTGCAAGAGCGCAGGCTCAGGCATAGTACTATCAAGGCCTGTATCACGGGGCAATGCCAGCAAGCCAGAGGGCCTCGAGCTTTAGGAGCCAATCGACAGCCTCTCAGAGAGCAGGTCCATCGAGGTTAGGGTCCTCGGTGATGGGTCCACGGCAGCCAAGGGCTAGTGGAGGAGGGGGAGACCCTGCTAGGAGCAGTGGGTCCCAGCAGTAGGGATAGTTTTGTACCATACTTGTATACTTGAGACATGTATCACCATCCATTTGGGATGTTTTATTGTATATGACTTGGATTTAGACACAGATACTATGATATTTGTACATTTGGACTCATTTTATGTATATGAGGATGCAGCTATGTGATTTGCTCTATATGTTATGAGTTTATGATTCCTTTCGATTTGTATGATGTGATGCACATGCAGATTTAGATGTTTTATATGATGCTATATGAGATGCTATCTAGATGTAACTTTTGATATGATGCAATGTGATGTCTATATGAGCTAATGCATTTTTGAAATGAGTTATCTGATGTGTTTCTATTGTATGTAAATGTAAAATGATATCTATATGACTATGCAACTTTATGTGATGCTCTTAGCTATGTTTTTGATTTTTTTCTGTTGACACTATATGATGATGGTATATGGATGACCTAATGCACTCTATGATGTATGCAACTGAGTTAATCATGTAAATGACTATCTTATTATGCACCTATATGCTCTATTTTTGTGAAGTCCACATGTACTCTATCGACTCAGAAATGACAGGATGGTAGATAGAAGAATGGATTTGAAAGATTGACTTGATTAGATTAGAAAGACTAACAAGCTTTTATTTGTATTGTTATTCTGCATAGTTCAGATATTTTATTGCATGGGATATGGATGTGTGGATGTGTATATGGATGTATTGATTTTGACATCTTGATGGTGCAAGTATCTTGGAGTGCTTTATTTCATCATTGGGCAATTTTTTGGTATTTTTTCTGAAATGTTGTAAGTTAATACAAGCATCTAGGTATAATTGAACCGAGATGACCTGAGTATTGCTTACATGGATTTTAATTTAGCAAGTTAATACAAGCATCGATGTATAATTGAACCAAGATGACCTGAGTATTGCTTACATGGATTTTGATTTAGCAAGTTAATACAAGCATCGAGGTATAATTGAACTGAGATGACCTGAGTATTTCTTGCATTTCAACAAACAAGGATTGCCCCCGTTCATGTTAGACCTTTGATGTCCTCAATGATATTTTGCCGATCATGTCCTTAGACAAGGGTTCACATTACTAAAGATTAATCTGCAGACAACAAACAAAGAAAATAATCATGCCCCCATCATAGCATCTCTAGCTTTTGGCATCCTCGAGAAGCATAGAAAGGCATGATAGCATAAATTGAGATGCAATGTGTTAACCCTATTTTCAATCCACAAAACATATTTGCATTTAGATGTGTTTATTTCTTGCCATAATTGGAGTAAAATCATTTAGAAGGCCTTGGATATTTGCTTTGCTTTGGATAGGTTAAGATGCTCATAGTCAAGATTTCTACTTGAAGCACGGGTTCTGCTTGCATTTGCTTGTTTGGTGAGAAGATTGCACAATCCTTATTGGGGAGACGAACCCTAAGGGATTGACCTAGTGCCTCGGGGGCTCATTGCTAAATGGCCTTGCCTATGTGACGATGTAGAGGAAACGTAGTTTGGGGTAAACCCTAACGGACCTAAGACCTAGGCGAGAGGAAGTGAGACGGACTTGGATGGATAGAAAGACTAGATGTGGAATGGATAAGAAGGTGGGAGCCTCAAGGGTGCATTAGAATAATGGCCTTGCCTACGTGACGGCACAGAGGCAATGTAGTTCACAGATTTGGACCATGGAAAACTGACGAGAAACATTATGGTAGGCTCATACTATGGATACGATATGGGACAAAACCTTGGTTGACAAGGCCACAAAGGGAGAGAGTATCAAGCCATGATAGGTAATTGTCATATTTTTATTATGGGATGGATATGGGTCGAATGGGATACGAGTGAAGGAAGAATGGACTCAAGGTGATTGGTTTCCCAAAGATGGGGGAGATGGTTTATCACAAGTAACGCCTATTTTACCAAGTTTTCACCACTTGGCTTTTATTTGCACGAAGAAGCTAGAAAGTAAACATGACACCTGTTTGCCAGGTTTTCACCATGATACCTATCCAAGGTGCCTGTTTGCCAGGTTTTCACCAAAGGATGATTTTTTTGTACTTTTCTGATTTTTTTCTTTTTTTTTGACTTTTTTGCATTTTTTCTAATTTTTTGATTTTTTTGTATTTTTATGCCCCCTTGCATTGGGGTTCTCCTAGGTATAGAACCGGTGAAGATGCATGCTATTGATTGGGTCATCAAACAACTCACCCTCTGATGTTACCAACTGGTATACCCCCGATCTGTAAGAAACTACAATCACATAGGGCCCAAGCCAGTTAGGTTTGAACTTGCCTTTCTTTTCTCTGTCTTGTTGATTGCGAGGATTCTCCTTAAGAATGAGATCACCAACCTTAAAGATTCTTGGGTGAACTCTGTGGTTATAGCTTCTTGACATCATCTGTTGATATGCTTTGAGATGATCAAAGGCTTTCTGTCTCCTTTCTTCTAGCAACTCTAGTTCTTGCAACCTGGAAACTCTGTATTCTTCATCTGATATGAGACCTTTTAGCGACACCCTGAGAGATGGCAGTTCGACCTCAATGGGGAGGATAGCTTCTAATCCATAGATAAGGGCGTAGGGTGTAGCACCTGTGGGAGTGCATATACTGGTTCTGTAGGCCCACAGAGTGGGATTGAGTTGGATATGCCAATCACGGCTAGCATCGTTGACTATCTTCTTGAGAAGCTTCAAGATGGTCTTGTTGGATGTTTCAGCTTGACCGTTACCTTGGGGGTAGTATGGAGTGGAGAAACGGTGTTGGATTTTGAAATGTTCATAGAGTTCTTGGACATCCTGGTTTTTGAATGGTCTTCCATTATCCGTGATAATGGATGAAGGAATGCCATATCTGCAGATGAGGTAATTCAGGATGAATGAGGAGATTTGCTTACCTGTGACAGTGGTGAGGGGAACGGCTTCAATCCACTTTGTGAAATACTCAGTGGTAGTTATGATGAATTTGTGGCCATTGGATGAGGGTGGATGAATCCTTCCCACAAGGTCAAGTCCCCATTGGCAAAAGGGCCAAGGTGTCGTTAAAGGTCTCAACTCTTGAGCTGGTGCATGTATCAGGTTCCCATATATTTGGCATTGTTTGCAATTCTTGACAAACTGATATGAATCCATTTCCATGTTTGGCCAGTAATAACCCAAGCGCATGAGTTTCTTGGCTAAAGAAGGACCACTAGAGTGTGTTCTGCAGATCTCTTCATGTACGTCTTGCAAGGTGGTTATGGATTCTTCTCATTCTAAACAACAAAGTAATGTACCATCTAGACCACATCGGTATAGGGTATCGGCAATGATGGTATAGCGAGAGGTTTGGCATATAAAAGTTCATCATTGGTTAGAAGATAGGTCTGGTGGGAGGATGTTGTCCTTGAGGTAAGTGTAAATCTTACTATACCAAGGTGAATCAGATCCAACTAGAAGGCATATGGAATGGGTCTTAGGAAGATCATAAGCTGGTTCTTGGATAGTTTCCACTCAGAACTCATACTGTGACTCATTCTCAGGTATTTCTAGGAGAGAGGCAATGGTTTCCATGGAATCTACTACTTTCTTCTCAATCCTAGGTATCTGTTCAAAAGAGATGATCCCAAAGTGTTCCTTAAAGTCGTCGACCATCCTCTTGTATGGGATAAGCTTCTCATCTTTGGTTTGGTACTCATCATTGACCTGATTAACTATTAGTTGAGAATCACCGTAGACATGTAGCTCTTGGATTTTCCACTCAGTTGCCATCTTGAGACCAATTACTAAGGCTTCATATTTTGCTATGTTATTGGTGCATGGAAATAAAAAATGGTAAGACTTCAGAATTGTGTCGCCATGAGGAGTCACAAACAGGATTCCTGCCCCCGATCCATGGTTTGTGTAGGACCCATCAAACTACAGTTTCCAGGAATGTGTTGATATGTTGAATAGGGATTCATTCAGAAACTCAAATTGCATTGGTGTGGTGTCCTGTAATGGTGCATCTGCTAGTTGATTAGCAATGATTTATCCCTTGATAGCTTTTCTATCTACATATTCAATGTCATACTCGCTTAAGAGCATTACCCATTTAGCTAGGCGACCTGTGAGAGCTGCTTTGCTTAGTAGGTACTTCAGTGGGTCTATTTTTGCAATGAGTTTAAATGGATGTGCAAGCATATAATGTCAGAGTTTTTGTGAAGCAAAAACTACCGCAAGACATGATCTTTCTATCTGTGAGTATTGCAATTAATGTTCAGCTGATGTAGTAGACGGCTCTTTCTTTATTCTCATAATCTTGTTGCACTAGAAGAGCCCCAAGAGCTGTAGGTGTAGCAGATATGTAGAGTAGCAGTGGTTTCCCTTTGATAGGAGACTTGAGAATGGGTGGATTCATAAGATATTCTTTCAGCTTGTTGAATGCCTCTTCGCACCTTTTGTCCCATCTGAATGGAATGTTCTTGTGCAGGAGATGACTAAATGGTTGGCACTTGTTTGCTAGCTATGATATGAATCTATGGATTGCCTGGAGCTTGCCCTATAGTGATCTTAATTAAGTAAGAGTCTTGGGTGGTGGCATGTCCATGATAGCCTTGACTTTGGCAGGGTCCACCTCTATTCCATTTGCTGACACAATGAAGCCTAGTAGCTTGCCTGAAGTGAGTCTGAACACACATTTCTTTGGGTTTAGCTTGACTTGGAATTGGTCCAATCTCTGAAATACTTTTTCTAATACATCCGGGTGTGATTCCCTTGTGAGCAACTTTGCTAGGATATCATCAACATAGTCTTCCATTGTTACATGCATCATATCATGGAATATAGTCGTCATAGCACGTTGATATGTGGCTCCTGCATTTTTTAGCCCAAATGGCATGGCATTCCTGTAGAAAGTGCCCCATGGACAAGTCAAATCTGTCTTGTATTCATCTTCTGGTGCTATTCAGATCTAATTATATCCTAAGAATCCATCCATGAGAGACAACATGGTATGCCCTGCGATTAAGTCGACTATGATATCTATATTTGGCAACGGAAAGTCATCCTTGTGGCATGCTTTGTTTAGATCTCTAAAATCATTACATAGTCTGATGCGGCCATCTAGTTTGGATACTAGTACAATGTTGGATATCCATTTCAGGTAGTCTATAGCTCTGATGAACCCTACATCTAGTAATTTCTTGAGTTCTTCTTTGACCAATAGCGCTATATGCGGATGCATCTTTCTAAGCTTCTGCTTCACTGGTTTTACTCTTGGATCCAATGGAAGATGATGTAGAATCAAATTTGGGTCTAGACCTAGCATGTCTGCATATGACCAAGCAAAGCTACCTCTCTTTTTCTTGAAGAACAGTACAAACCTGGTCTTCTCTGGTGAGGTAAGAGACTTAGCGAAGTGGATAATCTTAGGCTATTCCTTTGTTCCAATATTAAGAGGCTCTATCGGTTCCACAACAATCTATGACTTTTCCTGGTGCATGTCATTAGGGAGAGTGTCAAGCTTTCCATCGTCAGGTGCCGTAGTTGGGTTTTCACCTTTGGATGCATCCTTTCTTTTTACTGTTTTGGGATTTGACATTGCTACAAAGTGGTTTTCACCGTCAGATCCAATTTTTACCTTGATATTTTTGTGACTGGAAGGCTTGGCACCCTCTCCAAAGTAAGCCACGATATTAAGTTCAATAGTGAAACCAGATTTATGATCTCCTTTGGGTAGGTGGTCCCTAAGTTCCATATAGTCAATGTAAGCATCATCGTTTTGGAACATATCTAGTTGGGGAGTTCCTCGCAGATCCCAGTCAATAAGCTCAGGATGCACAAGGGGTAGATAGTCAGAGGATAGACCTGATTCATTGATAGTGTGAATGGAAATGTTAGGAGCATTGGTAGGGGTGGTGTTCAGGATGGTACTTTCCTCCAAGTTGTTTATTGTGATGGAACTTGAACCTTCCTCAAAAGCCATAATCTCAGAGATGGGCAAATCAGACTATAGTGCTCTGTTCCGTAGTGTTTGTCCCTCACGGTAGGGGCTAAAAGTTTGAATAGTGTCAACCTCTTTATCGTCATAGGAATGCTCTGTTAGCTCATCCCATTCATACTCATTGGAATCTGTGTCACTGTCTTCTTGGAGCGTTTAGATCATTTCTACAAGACAAGCATTTTCCTTAGCTTTGCCCTTGCCTTTGTATCCTAGGCCACTTGTGTTTCTAGCCTATGAGGATGAAGAAGGTTGAATAGGTTCAGTGATTCCTTCTTTTCTGAGGCCAATGGGGCCTTGTCCTTCTTATCCCATTCTATGTAGGATAGTCTTGCCTGGCCCATAGAGTTTTGTTGGGAGTTTAGGCGGATCTTGCAGTGTGTTCTCTTCTTTAGTATAAAGCCATTGTAGGATATCTCTCTCCTCTGTTTCATCAGATAAGGTCCCCCATTTTACAAAGGGAGTTGCAGGAGCTATAGGAGGAACAGATGGCTTTGGAAAATGTTTGGGTTGGCCAAAAGATCTAGGAGATAAAGGCATCTTGGCAAGATTGAGGTTGTGCTCAATGGAGTATTCCTCCACTCCACTTTCTTTTATGGTAATTTTTTGCTCTTTGGGCCTTGATGAGGAGGCTTCAATGGTATGATCATGTTGTGGGATAGGGGATATGTATGCTCTATTATTTGGTATGATGCACTCGGGTTTTGCAAGGATAGAGTTGCAATACTGATAGGGGTCAGGGTCGCCTTGAATGGTGACTTGCTTGCCATTGTACAAAAACTTTATGCATTGGTGATAAGTAGAGGGAACAACTTTCATAGAGTGTGTTGATTATTTCCCAGACTAGATGCTTGCTCCTAGTTATCCCTACAAGGTAGCCATCAATGATCAACAGGATTCCCGGGCCAGGGGCCAATAGTATAGGAGATAGACTCTATAGATATCTCCTCTTCTTCTTTAGGCTCTACAAAACCAAGGGGGTATTCCCTATTCAACATCCATATGATATGCTTATGAACTGGGGGATGTTGACACAAAGCAGATAAATTCTCCTTTTTGTAGACCAAAACTGTGAGATAAGTGCAAAGGGGCTAGCTTTGAGCCTATGTTCAGTTGTGAGTAAGAGGATTCTGATCCTAAAGCTACTTTTAAAGTACTAATGTTTTAGTTTTGAAGTTTGAGTTTGATTTTATATTTGGATGCAAAACTAGGACCTGGGATGTAACCTCAATGCAAGACTAGATTAGTGCCTATCCAGGGCTCGGAGTCAATAGACATACACATGTGAATGGTCAGCATAAACTTTTACCAAACTAGGTCTCAAGAGGACTTTGTGATATTTGCCTTACAGATATTTCCCAGAATAGAGTGTTCAGTCATTCATACTTAAAGGTATCCCTGCTGCAACATATTTTTTCAATGGTTAACCTGAAACATTTAATTTGTTCCTTAAACAAACGTAAGAGATTAAACATTCCATATAGAAAAATATATTCCTGAATCTCAACAACCCTTAGCTATCTTGATTCGAAAGAAAATATATCCACAGCTTGGAGACAAATGATTAAACACATGCATAAGAGCATTTTTCATATAAAACAACATGAAACCAGTATATTTATGCATGAAACATACAACACGAGACTCATAAACTCACAAAAACATCCAGAACAGGGCCACCAATGAAGTTGTATCTTGTTACAACACCCAGATTTTTGTCAAGTTTTTCCACACAATGAGTAACACGGTTTTACCCTTTTATACCAAAACTATAAACTCAACAAAATTAATTACAAGGCCAGTCAAAAATTCACCAGATACAATGCATGAGAAATGGCGCTCAAAACAGTAAAAGCTGCAGGGAGACAAAGAAGAGGAAGCAGGTATGCTTGGGATCTGTACTGCCGCTCAAGGACTTTCTTCATCAATCGGGTGGTTGACCTGTCAACTTCGTCAACAATCCTTTGCAAACTGCCATTATTGCTCAGCTACTCACGGGACGCAACGGCAGATATGTTTGGAGATTTTCCCGCTCAAAAATGGGTCGCAGACAAAGAAAACCAACACCACCAGCCATTCAAAGCTTGCCGTCGATCCTACTCCCCTATCACTGTGATCAACGGTGCTAAGAAATGCTGAAAAGTCACCGGCCAGTGAAATAGCGCCACGTAGGCACCTCACATTTCTATCGCTGGCCTTTCTCCCTCTCTTGCATATCGCATTGCACATACAAGTGCAATGTACATTCACCTCATACATACAAGGCGCGGGCTTCAGAAATTATGAAACACACTGCACTCATCTTGAAATCTGGCTTGCATATTTACCTTTGTATATTTGCTTGTATGTCGCATATACAATGCGGACATACAAACCAAATATACAAAGAACGGACCCCAAATTTTATAGATCTGCAATTGATTTCTTCCTCGGGTCTGAAATGTATGTACCCTTTTGTACATCGACTTGTATGTGCAAACATACAAGCGAATACACATACAACTGGTGGGCCCCATTTCTGACGTTGACAGTCATTGACTTATTTGCATGCTTTACCTTGTACATTCGATTGTATAACAATCCTTGTATATGCAAACACATCCGCACGTTCCCTTTGTATACCGAATATACAAACTCGTTCGTATATATCTGCGGGCCGTACCACATGTATCTCGGCTGCACTGTAGCAAATGTATATTGGCCTCTTTGTATGTTGCTCGATATACAAGACCATTTGTACATCGCACTGTAGCGAAAGCATGTCCGCCAGCCTTGTATATTTTCACTTGTATATTTTGTAATGTATAATCCCTTTGTATGTCAAAACATACAAACCCGATATACAAACACAAAATATTCCCAAGAATCTGCAAAAGATTCCCCCTTGTATATGCAAACTCAATATACATTTAGAAATGCATACAACTCCTTTTTTCACTATTCTTAAAAGCCAACTAAGACTTTTGACCCACCAATGCACACTTGACCTGCATGTATATACAAACACCCTTGTATATACGAAGATACATACAATTAAAACCTTTTTCTGCACTTCTCAACTGCAAAGGCCCAAAGACTTGGAAATTTTGGGAATTAAGAAAGCTGTCTACAAAATAAACTACCTGAAATTAGACTATCCATATAGGCACCACCATTGGCTCCGACTGGGGACGTGCAAGCAAAAGACTGTAGTGAGAACCAAACTACTCCGGGGCAAACCAGACAAAACACAAAACTTAAAACATGACCGACTATACAGGGCAATTTACAAATTATTTACAAATGTGCACCGAAGAAATTACTTATGAAAAATAAGCTTTGAGGAATTGACTGTGCATAGGCAATTCCAGCATTTCACCATTTAGGGCCTGGAGAAAATAGGAATCTTCTCCATGAGTATTGCTAATCTAATATGGACCCATCCATAAGGGCTCAAATTTACCATGCTTGCCCTTGTCCTGACCTTTTGCATTCCAAACAAGGACTAGGTCATTGATCTGAAACTTTCTCTTTGCAGTCCTTTTATCAAACAGGTATTTCACTTTCTGTTACTGCTTGGTGTTTGTCTGGTAAGCTTCTCTTCTGGGTTCATCTAATGCAACCAGCTGATTTATCCTTTCTGTCATCAGATCTTCAATCTCTTCATCATTTTCTTGTATCAATTTATAAACTGGCAAGAGATTGTTCACAAGCAATCTAGCTGTTGTACCATATATTAGTTCAAATGGTGACTTCCCAATTGCCTTCTTTACTGTTACTCTGTCAGCCCATAGTGCCATTTTTAGCTTTGAATCCCATGCCTTTTTGTTCTTATCTACTATTCTTTTGATGATTTTCATGAGGCTCTTGTTACTCGATTCTACTTGGCTACTTCCTTGTGGATGATATGGAGATGCATATGACAGGTTAATTCCATATTTGTTGCAAAAATTAACAAATTCACTAGATCTGAAGCACATGGCATTATCTGTGACCAACTTGAACGGTACCCCAAATCTGACAATAATATTTTTCAGTATGAAATCCATCACCACCTTACTTGTAGCTTTCTTAGTTCGAATGGCTTCAATCCATTTGGTGAAATAGTCAGTAGCAACCAAAATCCAACTATGTCCCCCACTTGATTTTTCTAAAATCTCCCCTATGAAATCAATTCCCCATTGCTGAAATGGAGCCTCAATAGTTGCAGTCCTAAGGGGTAACACACCTTCATATCTTAACTTTCCTAAGAACCTTTGGCAAGGGTCAGATTTTCTTACCATTCTCTATGCGTCTGAGAAGAGAGTTGGCCACCAGTAGCCAGCTCTGAGAACTTTGTGGGCTGTTGTATGGGCAACATAATGTCCACCACACACTCCATCGTGCATGTCACTTAAAATATTCTTGGCCTCATTTTCAATCACACACCTGAGTAGTACACCATCAGGATTCTTCCAATACAATTCTCTTTGAACAATGATGTATTTAGTAGCATGTAGCTTCAAGGTCCTCTTTTGATTGTCACTGAGATGAGATGGACAATTCAGATTCTGCAAATAATGTACTATGTCCTTATACCATTCAGACTTTGACATACTAACAATCTCATTTTGAACTACATTCACTTGGCATGCTTCCAGATTTGATTCTATCATTATCTTTGCCAAACCTTGTCCCCTTACCAACTTTGTGATCTATATCTCTATGTTGAATTCTTGTAGTTTATTTATCCATCTACATCTTCTTCCAGTCACCTCCTACTGAGTAAAAATATCCTTGACTGCAGCATGAGGCACATATGCAATTATCCGAGAACCTACTAAATATGGCCTAAAACTTTTGACTGCTCTAACCAGTGCATATGCCTACTTCTCCATGATATCATACTTCAACTTAGCAGCCTGTAATGACATGCTAAAGAAAGCAATAGGTTGTTCGAATCCATCTTCATTCTTCTATAGTAAACACGCAGCAACAGTATGGAAAGAAGCAAAAATAACTGAAATGGCTTAGAGAAATCAGGATATTTTAGCACAGGAGCCATCTTTATTGCTTCTTTGATACTCTAAAATGATTTAATTGCTTCGTCTTCCCAATTTACAGTCACACCCTTCTTTAGCATCTTAGAAATGTTCCTTGTAATCTTGGCAAAATTAGGGACAAACCTCCTAACAAAATTAATCTATCTAAAGAAGGACTGAACTCCTTTCATTGTTTCAGGCATCTGAATCCTGTCAATTGCAGCAACCCTTTCAGGATCAATCCTAACTCCATCCTTGGAAACAATGTGTCCCAATAATTTCCCTTCAATAATCCCAAAAGCACATTTCTTAGGATTAAGAGAAATACCCTATTCTAAAGCCCTAATAAAAATCTGTTCTAGGTGCATACAGTGCTGCTCCTCCTTCAAATAGGCAGTTAGATCATCTTGATACACAGCCAGAATTGAATCAATCAATCCTGTGAAAGCAACATCCATAGCTCTTTGGAATGTAGCACCTGTATTTGTTAGTCCAAATGGCATTCTCACATATACATAGGTTCCCCATGGAGTGGTGAAGGTAGTCTTGAATTGTTCTAATTCTTTCACCTTCACCTGATTGTAACCTAAAAATCCATCCATCATGGATAGGAGTTCACAACCAGTTACCTTTTGAAGCATAGCCTCCATGTTTGGTAATGGATAATTGTCCTTTAAGGAAGATACATTCAGATTTATGAAATCAACACAAAGTCTTATGTCTCCATTCTTTTTTCTAACTGGGACAAGATTAGACACCCAAGTTGAATGTCTGATAGGCACTATTATTCCAACCTCTCTAAGCTTCACAAGCTCTTGCTACATTTTTGGAGCTAAGGTTGGGTTAAAAGGTCTTTGCTTCTGCCTGAATGGCTTAGCTTCAGGCTTCAATGGGATCTCATGTTGGAATAGGTCTTCTCTATAAGCTTTTAGGTCCTCATACGACCAGGCAAAGACATGCTTATACTTCTTCAGCAATACAATCAGCATGCTCCTTATGTGCGGTTTGAGCTGTTTGCCAATATATACCTTTTTGGGGGCATGAAATGTCCCCAAGTTTATCTCCTCCAAGTCATCCTTGTTTGTTGGAGATGACTTTGTAACAAATTGGTCCCTATTGTCAAAAGTTCTTTCTAAGGCAACTAACCATCTGGGGATTTTATTTGTCTTTAACTGAATTACTTCCTTCCCCATAAGAGTCTCTCTTCCATCTACAACTTCTACAAAATTATGAAAATCAATTTCTTGGCTCTCATATTCATCTATGCAGCACAAAAATCTTAACAAATATTTGTCATCATCAAACACTTGCCAACTGCGTACATTTTTTGGTACTGCAGGTCTGATTTTGACTTCAACACTTGTGAAATCTGACAGAGTGATGTCATCTGGCCTAATGGCCGCATTAGCTAGGAAATCTACCATGACATTTTTTAATCTTTCTATCTAGTTTATTGAAAATGCATCAAACAGTTCAATTGTATCCTAGACAACATGCTTATACTATTTTAACCTCTTATTCTTTGAAGCATACTTATCTCTGACTTGGGAAACAATTAACTCTGAATCTCCAAATACTCTTAACATCTTAATTCCATGCTTTAGAGCAACATTCATTCCTAGTAACAGAGCTTCATATTCTGCAATATTATTTGTGCAGACAAACTTCAGTGGAAGGAGAATCTTAGAAGCTTACCAGCTGGAGACAAAAACACAACTCCAACACAAGAGCCTTCCTTTGAACATGCTCCATCAAAATACATGGTCCATAGACCCTGTTGGTTTGGCTCTTGAATGCACATGTCTCTCTCTTTACCTTCTGTATCACTTGAGACAACTCTGAAATCATCACAGTCAGTGTCCACAAAACATATGTGCTCCTCTGAATCTTGATCCTCAACTGTATCTAGTGACCTTTCTTCTCTAATCAGTTTGACATCCTTGCCATTCATAGGGATCATGGCATATGACAGGTCTAGTCGCATACTTCCACCAATGAGTGCTGCCCATCTTCTTGACAACAACATGCCATACTGTGGCTTGATATCAACAACTGTTATATTCATTTTGTAAGTCTTTTTAGGATATGCTACCAGTCTAAAATCCATATCTTTCATAATTCTAATGATTGGTACTTCTCTAGCATCCATGGCATAGCACCTCCCACATGCCTTGTCTATCTTCAACCCAACTTGCTGCATAATAGCCAAAGGCATGATATTTGTTGATGCTCCTAAATCAAGCATACAATTCCTGATTGTTTTTCCATTAATAACAAGGGAGACATAAAATGGTTCAACTTGTGAAGGGCATTTTGTCATGGTCATCCCCAGATATACTTCAGGAATCTCATCTTCATCAACACACATAACTTGTTTTCTACCCTGAGTGTGAATATTCTAATCAGCTTGGCAAGCTATTCCTTAAATTAAGGATACTGTTTTATTTCTGAATTCATCCACCTTCATCAGTTCCATCAGTGGAACAAAAATCTTTACCTAGGATAATACTTGAGTTATGTCAAATGGAGCATAATTCTGTATAACAGTTGAAACCTGATCCACAGTTTTATTTTTTTCTTGAGATGATCCGGTTTTAACCTTTATGGCTCCTTGTCTGTCATTCTTAGTCTGAAAATCTTTGTTTTGACTCTCAACTTGAGGAATTCTATTTTCGGGTCCTTGAGAATCATGACCTATTTTTTGCTTAAATTTTTTCTTGTTATTACTCCACTATTTCTTTTGTGGTTCAATCCCTTTATGACTATGCATTGGCTGGCTCGTAAAAGTATTCTCTGGTTGGTGTGAGTCACTTACCTGAGCTTTACCCCTAAGATTGTAACTGCTTTTGACTTGGGCAACTGCTGCAGCTGTGAGGGCTCTAATTTCTTCATCAGACGGCCTCCTCAAGTTATTCAAAAAGTTATGTGAATCCTGAGCATAAGCATAACTGTCTTCATCTTCCTCATTACTTGAAAATTGCTAGTAGACCTGAACCTCATTATTTGTGCTTGCATCAACATCATGAGAAGAATACTCCCTATCTATAGACATCATGTTAATATTGTTAGCTTCAATGCAATGTGGCTCATTGCACTCATCACAGGCCACGACATTGTTATATAGAGACTGAACAATCATACATTGTGACTGTGAGTGAGGCATCTGACAGATTATGCACCATGGGGCATCATTAACAATATTAACAGCCTTCTTCAAAGGATCCAGAGTTTCCTTAATATTTTGAGTCCTTGAATTTGTGTTACTATTTGGAAGAATGGGTTTACCATTATGCTAACTGGTATTATATGGCATATCATGTAATGATAGTCTTCTTTCTTGCCTTTGGTAAACATGCCTGTCAGGACCTACCCCTTTTTCATTCTTAGCAAGTTTGTAACTTAGGTCCTTAACAACATTTGTCAATTTATCTATTTTGTCCTCAGGAGTAGATGCATTACCTTGAGTACTTTGAGGCTTATTATTTGGATTTTGCAGAATGTTTACATCATCCCTTATGTTTGTCTTACCAGATGCTTTCCTATTATTTTCAATATTTGTCACGATCCTAAAAGCATCCCGGAGGCTATTTGGACCCTTATCTCTTAATCCATATGCTATTTTACCATCAAAAGCATTTATATAGAGCACAATGCACATTGGCTCATTAGGTCTCATGTGAGGTGGCAATTTGTTCAACACTTTAGTGAATCTCGCATTGAAATCTGCAACTTGCTCATTTGACCCCTTAGCGATACTAGTGAATTCATTGACAAAGAAACTTGGATCAGTCTTGTTGCCATATTGTTCTTTGAACAACCTTCTGAAGTCCTCCCATGATGAGATACTTCGGTCAGGCAGACCTTTGTACCATTCTCTAGCTTCATCAACCAAGGATTGCATAAACAACTTCATAAAAACATCCTCATGCTCAACTTCAAAGTTGTCCATAATATTTTGAAAAGCTCTTAGATGATCTTCCCCTGACACAACATTATTTCCTAAAAATTTTGGCACTTGCGGCCTCACATATTTGTCAATAGGATTGGGGTAACTAGGGATACCATCAAAAATAAGTTGCCTGAATCTGTCCAGCTACATGGGCTACCTACCAAACTGATTTACATTTGCATTCCTGTAAATATTCTAATTTCTTACATTATTTAATGGTATTCTAGCATTATTAGCATTCTGTCTTTGATCATCTTGCTGATGATGTGCTTCATCTCTATGCTGATTTCTTTGCATATTTGCATTTTCAAGGGTAGGAATTGAATCATTTTGAGCAACTCGCAGAGCCTGCACTTTCTGTCTCATATCATCTCTGATTTTCACTGCCTACAAATATTCTAATTCTGCCCTTAAGCTTTTGATTTCTTCAGCTAATTGTTCATCTTTGGGCATAGAAGAGGATGGTCCCATTCCATTCTGGTCATCATCATCATCATCCTTTGGGGATTCAACCTCTTCAAATCTATTAGAGGGATCTAAGAAAGGACGTTCCTGGAACACCTCTGACCTCAATCTCAGATTATTACCTTGTTGTTCTTCATAGACATCTTGAATCTCAGCTTCTGTATTTGTAAAATAAGGTTCTGTCCTCTCTGAAGATCCTGGCTTGTCCTGAGCATTCTCATTACCTCTAGGAGAACCTTCTTGACTGGCCTGAAAAGCCCCCTTCTTCCTATACATCATTTTTCTAGGTAATTCTTCAAACAAAGGGTTACACTGGGATCTTCTCCCTTGCATACAAATTTTTTACTTTACCAGTTGGGAGATTACTCGAAGTTGCCACCTACAAGTAGGAATTAGTTTTATCAGGGTTCTTACACAAAGTCCCCAGCAAAGTCGCCAAAGTCTGTTGATCATTGATGGCTACCTTGTAGGGATAACTAGGAGCAAGCATCCAGTCTAGGAAATAACCAACAACATGAATCCATGGTCTCCCTAAAAGAATATTATAAGTGAGCTCCGTATCCAAGACTTGACACACAACATCTTTTATTACTGGTCCCACTTGTATGGGTAGGACTACTGTTCCCTTTGTAGTTCTTTCTTCCTCGTCATATGCTTTGATGGTAATCTTCTTCCGTGGATCAACTACATTTTCGGAGAACCCCAATGTAAGGACCAACTTTAATGTGCAAATATTTAAATCAGCACCCCCATCAATGAGAACCCTCTTGATGCGGTGCTTGTGGATGAAGGCGACAATATGCAGAGGGGTGTTATGGGGTTGAGACACAGAGAGGTCATCTTGCTTAGTAAATAATATGGTGTTGGAGGAGGTCAGATTACCTACCATGGTTTGAAACTTCTCTTGGGACAAATTAGTGGGGACAGTGGTTTCAACTATGGCTTTCTCGAGAATCTCCTTATGGGAAGGAGATAGACGCAACAACTCCAAGATGGAAACGTGGGCCAGAGTTTTTTGTAGTTGGTCTATGACATTATACTGATAGAAGTTGGATTGAGAAGGTGACGACCTTGGAGGGGCGGTATTGAGCGTAACTTTACCACTGCGGGTAATTATACTACAACCAATTCTGTGAGGTCTTGATTGTTGGTTGAGTGTGATGACATTGATTTGCGAGACATGCTCAGAAATGCAATTTATGGTATAGTCAAATGGCACACTTGCATAGTTGGCATTACTAGTCCCACTATTCTGGTTTGGCCTGTTGCGATTGTTGTTATTGCCGTTGTTGTTACCATGGTTGTTATTGTTGTTGTACGGCCTGTCATGATTGAGAAGCGGATCCCTATAGGCCACATGTGTCTCATTGGAGGTATGTTGTTGGGTTTCTCCTTGATTTTGATCGAGCACATCTTGGATAACATTTTTTAGATGGATATAATTGTTTGTTGTATGCCCCCTTGCCCTATGATATTCACAATAGTCTGTGTCCTTCCAATAGGGAGGTTTGACTATAGGCTCATAATCACTTGTTGGCGGTAGAGAAATTTCATTGTTAGCCAATAACTTTCTTAATGCGGACTCTTGAGACTCACCCAACAGTGTGAACTTTCACCTTGCATTTGAGCTGAACCATGGTCTTGGCTCCCGAGAGAATGGTTTGTTGGGCGTAACATTGTTTGCTTCTCCTTTGAGAGTGAATATATGTTGTTTCTTGGGAGCTGTCGCCTTGGCATCAACTATCCCATCATTGACAACATTCTTATTCTTGGTCCAAAACTCTAATTTGTCCATTGTGTAATTGGAGGTTGGTGTGTTCTTGTATAATTTGATTGCCCCCTTGGCGACCATAGCTTTTTCAATGAACAATCCCATTTCAATGACTTTTAAGAATGATGTAGGGCATTGCATCTATATTTGATAGCTAACTTTGGTATTGAGGTTATGGACAAAAATCTCCAATAGCTGCTTCTCAGGTATATCGTATGAACACTTACTTGCTAGTTGTCTCCATCATTGTAGGAAGGTGGCGAATGACTCACCACTCTTTTGTTTGGTGTTGCATAGATCTAGCATAGATACCTCATGTTCGATATTGTAAGAGAAGTGCGTGATAAATTTGTTGACTAGTTCATCAAAAGTTTTGATTCCTGGTGGGAGGCATGAGAACCACTCCATAGCTTGACTGCCTAAAGACCTAGGGAATAGTCTCATTAAGTAGGTCTCATTGTGAGCTACTTCCAAACATGCTACATTGAATTCCCTAATATGGTCTCTAGGGTCCCCTTTCCCTTTGTACTTGTCAAACTTAGGAACTTCGAACCGATAGGGAAATGGTTTCATGATCAAACTTTTGTCAAAGGGGTATGGTGCAATATCTTCCAAGGAGTAATTTTTGGTATTTGTACCCATCTTGAGATCTGACATTTGCTATGTTAGGCTCTCAAGTTGTTTCCTCATTTCTTCCATAGGAGCATTTTGGTCCATGGGTCTCTTTCCCCTATCATTTGCGTTTGGGTCTATGGCATTCTTTCCCCTTTCGTGATCATTTTCCATGTTTTCCATGATTGAGCTTATATCAAAATCCGCGGGGAGTTTAATTCCAAGACTAGCAAGATGATAGAAATACTTATGAGGGTCAGCATGGAGCACCTTCTCTACTAAATGTTGGAATTTCTGATCTTGGATGCTTCCTTGGAATCTTCGTGAGAGATTTCTTCGTCACTATCATGAGGTGTGACGATGTGGTTGGATGAGCTGGCCATTTCAAGTTGCTTTTTGTACTAGGATCTAGTAAGAACCATGCAAGGTGACGTGGGATGAAATGGACTGGGACTAGAAATTTTGGCAAGGTGCCAGCGGAGACTACTATGAATAGGATACTTAGGACAAGACTTGGATAAAGGGCTTTCTCGCTCAATGATTTCAAGTAAGGCGGCAGATACAAGACGATAACCACTAGTAAGGGTACTCGATACCTGTCTTACTATGTAGGGACTAGTCATGTAACAAACCACTAGTAAAGTTATGTGACCTACTAGGTTTACTTGAATTCACAAGGATACGAAAAGGGGACCTAATATGGGATACTCTGACTTTGGGACTAGAAAGACTTGATAGAAGGTGAAAGGGGTGATTGACGAAAGAGAGACTTTTTGGCCAAAATAGATGAAAACTGACTGCAAGGTAGAACTTGATCTCTAATCTTGGAGCTAAGCTGAAATGGGTACTCAGAACTGTGAAAATTTTTCTCTCAAAAATTGGGCAAGTGCTCACTGTCGTGTATGCGCTGAAATAGATGCGAAGTAGAAATTGATAAATGCGCAGGAAGTCAGAGTATATGTGATGTACTAGTGAAAGATGTATGCACAGTAATAGTAAACAAAAGCGTAGCAGGTCTAAACAAATGCACCGCAGGTCAGCACAGATGCGCAGGAATAGAGGACAGATGCATTGCTCTGGTTTTCTTGAGTGTTTTTGCAATTTTTGGAATTTTTTCAATGTTTTTGGTACTTTGGTTACAAAAAAAAGGTCTTCTTGATTTGATTTTTTTGAATTAATGGCAAGAAAACACAGCAAGCACAAAGAATATTTTATGGTTTTTCATTTTTTTTAGTGATTTTTCTGACTCTTTTTTGGACTAAAAGGAAAGTACACCCTAAGCTGGATAGGACAATATCTGTTGAATCCTCTAGCTGTGCAAATTCAAAGCATGTAGCTTCAGGATCTGGTAGCACCAGCTCTTCTCCACGACACACACTTCTCACACATATCAGATCCGGGTTTCCTTAGGCTCGTACCCCCACCGAACCATAGGATTGTCCCTGCTACCTCTACTAAGAATCACATGAATCGAGGCCGCTTCAAGGGCTCCACCCTTTGCATCAACAGATAAGGGTTTTTGGTATACTACACAATAGGTTCATAGTCAAGGCAACCGTTCAAGTGGTTACACATGCGGTGGCACTACTCTCTGTTATGGAGTCTCCCAGCCTCAAAGGGTTACGCCTTAGAGGGTTTTGGGGGAGGTTGGCTGTCGATGTAACACAACAACACGCGTTGTAGGAGGTTTTCACCTCAAGCACATTTATTTTAAGTGGATTGGTAGGGCTTGGCTTTAGCCTGTTTCCACTCAGGGTCATTCCCACTTGGATAGGGATGCATCCAAGGGTAGGCCCCTTTAAAGGTTAAATAGATGGAATAACAAGTCTGGCACTCTGGTCACTTAGTAAAGGGGAGAGCATAAGCCTATTGTCATTCGTCAAGCACAGAAGACACTAATTAATCCAACCTAGTTAAAAGTAGAAAAACTAAATGGGATAATCTACTTGTGCACTCACGCTTTTGTTAACTTTGAAGTGGTTAAAAAGATAACATTATTTATTAATGTTTGTAAGATAGCAATGATCTAACTATGGAAGATAGCATTATGCAGATATAGCGATGGTTCAATTACTCTCTTCCTAGTTAAAGGCTATGTGGAATTTCTATGAACATTCATTTTACTCTCGTTTTAGAAATTGAAGTGTGAGTTTAGTAGATGCAACTAAATGAATCTAAACTAGTAGCCTAACCTACAAAACAGATCAAGAGTACACTCGTAAAGATGTCTATGTTAGCCAAAAATCTTCTAAGAAACCCTAAGATCACTGCTTATTATAGAAGCACAGCTTCAGTGACTAAATGCACAAAAATACTCAACAGAAGTGCAGCAAAACATATGCGCCGTAACAGTGGTTAAAAGCGCAGCAAGAAAGAACAGATGCGCATAAATAACATATGTGCAGTAGAAAGAGATATATGCGCCAGAACAATGTTTAAAAGCGTAGTAAGGTCATAAGCGCCAGAACAGAGAACAGAAGCACCGTGGAATTGTTCAAATGCACCAGATTGGCCTCTGCGTTGCCTGTACGGAACCTGTCTTCAAAAAAGATCAGATTTTGATGAGATAAAGGGGCAAGGCCCCACGGTGGGTGCCAAAAATGTTAGGGTAAAATAAGATCAACAATGAATATGCAATAAACAACATCAAATACCCATAACTCAATAGAATAATGAAACTAAGGAAGATTGAATGAAATGAAGCAATGAATAACACAATGCAAACCTTCCTTGAATCGAAGCTTCTATTGTTTGCCTATTAAAACCATCCTTGCTTTTATGAAGTAGGGCCCTCAGTGAGTGCACTCCTTTGTTGTGTTCAAGGATGTCGATAGTAAATGGTTGTGGTGATAAATGTGCAATGAAGAGGAGCTTCAAAGCTTTGGGTGATCTCAAGCAAATTGTATTGGGGTGCCAAAGGCATGCTGGTGGATTTTTGCAGAGTAACAATATGAATAGCCTGGATGAATAGAATGGAGGAATGAGGTTCCATTTATAGACTCAAGAGAATGAAGATCAATGGTTGAGAAGAAGTATGATGATCAATGACTGAGAATGGTTGAGGAATGTGCAACGAATGGAAAGAGGACAAGTGTCCCAACTCCATCATGTAACAGGGTAGTTAACAAGATTGATTAAAGAGTTAATAGAATGGATTGAGGAATTGACTGAATTTATTGATCAGTTACCTGAATAGATTGAGGAGTTGACAAAATTGATTGATTAGTTAACAATTTTGATTGATGAGTTAACTAATTTTGATTAGAGAAGAAATAGGACATGTGGGTGAGAGAATATTAGCTAATTAAATATTTAGAATATTTAATTACATGTGCAACATGGTGAGGTGGAAAGATGAGGTGGATTGGTGAGGTGGATTTAGGATAGAGGAATTAAATAATTAATTGTGTGAGACATTAGAAGAATTTAGGAAATTTAATTAAATAAATTAATTTTATTTAATTATGGCTTTAGAAGAAATAATTAAATATTTTGATATTTAATTAATTAAGAGGAATGTGAATCAAATAAATAGTTTTGTTTATTTATTTATTGATAGAAGAATTAGAAGGCAATAAATATTAAGAATATTTATTTAGAGCGAATCGTGTCATTTTTAGGCGTACACATAACTAACACAAGGGATGTGTGCTACATGTCAACATCTCCAACCACTTATATACAATATTTACATAACATGCCATCCCCCCTTGACATGTTTTATCTCGAAAACATGAGAAGAAGCCAAATAGTAAGATTGTTGTAATCCATTACAAATATGACACCATGTCCTATCATCCAACCATCCATAGTTGATCTTTACAGTGGTTTTAGCTTGACAGTACCTAGATCTCATCCTTGATCCATATTTTGGTGAACCTATTTGATTCCAATCTTCATCATACTATGTCCTTTCTACCATGAATAGCCATTATTTCTATGATGTGGTTGATTGTTGTAGTTGTTCCTTTGATTCCATGTAGATCCATAGTGAGTATCTTGTTGATTTCATGAATTATCATGTCTCCCTATTTTTTCCTCCATGATTCTTGCCTCTCACAATAATGTGGATACCTATATATTTCCCCCTTTGCTATCCCTAGAACCTTCTTTAATTCTCCCCCCTTTTTTTTGCTTGCTTTGTTGACTCGGGAAGGGAAACAAACTTTTTCTCTTTTTTTCTTTATATATGTCTCCTCTTGTTTGTCTCTTGATTCTTTGGTACACTCTTTAGGATATTCTTGAATTGGCTCTACCTTGACTTTCTTTTCGTATTCATTATGTGTAATATCCTATAATATAACCATTTTCCTCCTATAAGAAAGCTTTATAAACCTCTTTTGCACATTAATGTTTATCATTCCCAAGGATTCTAACCGAGGATAACCAAGAACAATATCCAACCCATCCATATCCTAAGCATAAAAGTTTGAATTCAAAGCATATTTATCCATGCAGAGCTTTAAATATTCAAAAGTTTGAACATCCTTACTTGATACTTGATTGTCCTTGATGTGCGTTGCTTGTACATATAGTTTCTTGGTTAATGCCATGCTAATGAAGCTATACTTGCTACTAGGTTTTACAAAAATAATAACCTTTGCCTTTTGAATACATCCATGAAATTAAGGATTGAATATTCCTTCCTTGGGACAAAAGTGCATGTACATGTATCCTTCATATTCTCTTCATCTCTTTCTACTTCTCCTTCTCCTTCTTGTTCTTGTTTTTCGTGTTCTTGATCTACTTTTTCTTATTTGCCTCTTTCTCCTTCTCCATCTCCTACTTCTATTATTTCTCTTTGTGCACATCTATATAAGAAAGCTTGTTCTAGTTCATCCAAAGAAGAAATATATTTACACAACATGGTGCATACTATTGGTTAGCTTCACCATTTAGGCATATCACAAAATATATGTCACATGCTATACTTTTACCATAAGCTCTTTTACATCTTTGAAACCATTCTAATGCATCTCCACTTCCCTGAAAATTAGGAAACCTCGTTGAAACTAATGTTTTAAGAAAAAATCTTCTAATGGATCACCTTACTACCAAATCTAGTTAACCAAATTTGACCTTATCATTTAATAATTTCGCTAACCTCAAAAACAAAAATACAAATAAAAGACCCCTAATGAATTTTGATGAGCTTTCTAGAAATGTGAAAAAAATATAAAAACTCGTTGATTTGCATCCTAGAGAATTAAATTATAAAAAAGAATAACATTTCAATAACTCACTTAATATTGATGATCAAAAACTAAAATTTGGAATGTAATTCCTTATTTGATCCTCCAACTCCAATAAAATAACTGCAAAAAAAATTCAAACATTTGGAAGATATATAATGTGAATCTTCAAAAATTAGGGTTTCAACATAAAATTGTAATAACTCACTTAATATTGTTTATGATGAAGAGATAAATTTTGGACAGTAGCTTTCTTATTTGATCCTCTAACTCTATTAAAAAATTGTATAAAAATTCACAACCATTTGGAAGATATAGGTGAATCTTTAAAAAATAGGGTTTCATCCTCACCTTTGCCCAAATTATAGCTCTAATACCACTTGAGAAGATCCACACATATAATAATATAAATAAAACAATACGGAAGATAGATCTCACACAGCACAAGAGATGCTTGTGGGCCAAGATGCCCTAATATCCAATATATGCAAAAATAGAATTAGCCCTTGAGGTAGGGTAACTATACCATACTTCTTATGGAAGAAGCCACTCCACACTATATTCTCAAGAGATCCCAATCACAATATCATACTCAAAACATATCCTTATGATGATATCACCTTCTTTATATAGATCTCCTCTTAATAACATAATGGATGGGTAAACCACTAAACCCATGTGTAGGCCTCCTAATTACCTAATATAATTAATTACTCAATATAACTAACTTATGGGATGTGTGCCACATGTCAACATCTCCATCCACTTATATAAAATATAATATCATATCTCTAGGTACATAACATGTGTCCTTCAAAGGATAAATCATTATTATATTTTCTCCACTAAACTATTTCTCCATTTCATCTATGGTGAGGATCTCATCTTCCATGGGTTACACACATCCTCCCTTCTCTTGAGGTCCATTTGAAAAAATTTCTCACACTCATATCATCTAAAGGTAAGAGATGATCTTCCACTTCTACTTGATCAACAACTTGCATCTACAGATCTTCCATCAAATCTATTTTCTCTTATCTTCTATTATTGGTACTATAAGATAAAAAATTACATACTTTGCAATTCCTTTTCTTGTATCTTGTACTCATTTTAGCTTGTGTGTCATTTTGTCCCTTGTGACCCCTTGTTTAGACCATTGTTGTTGTCTTCCCATGCCTAGACTTAGTTTCTCCTTGTCACCCTACCCTCTTTCCTATGTGTTTTCTACTAATTTAATGTTTGTGTTAGGATAGTGTGATATTTAATTATAATCCTAATTTATAATGTTGTGTCTCCAACTTCATTGCAATGGGTACTTGGATGCCCATGTAGTTGAGAGATATTATTCTCCTAGTTGACTTGGAATATTAGTTGTAATGGTACTCACGGAAAAAGGTGGATTATGATGGCGGTGGTTACAAATTAATTAGAGGTCATTAACACCACTTTCCCATTCCTAGTCACTAGGAGAGATTATCCATTATTAGGTGGGTCCCACATGTTAGTGGTCTCATATTGGAGTGCCATTTAATGGGGAGTGTACCCTTGAAGTGGAGTGGTCAAAGATTTTTGGGAGTTACGTTTTATATTCATGGACGCATTGATTTGTTGAAAGGAAGCTAGGTGTGTGGAAATCGCTTCCTACACTAATCTAATGAGGGGAGAGCTATACAAATTCAATTTAATCCTTACAACTACAGCAACATGAAACATATAACAGAGATATTGCATCAATACACACAGAACCACAAAGAAGAGAAAAGAAGAGAGACAAAGATATAACATGGGGAAAACCCTTATCAGGTGAAAAACCCCACACTCAGAAACCTGCACAATGTATTATCAAAACTGAATATGGTTTAAAATACACTTGCAATACAAGCTTCAATAGTCTTCAAGACTCATGTTTGGAGTCAATCCGGTAGCATAACAGTACATGTCAATCACATAATACATCTCCAAGCACCTGTTTATATAGAATATACAAGGCAAAATTGGCTCTATCTTGGCATGGGCATCCAACTTGGACTCATGGCCCAAAATCCATGCCTATGGACACTTGGTCAACATTGTCAAATGTTCCTGACACTTGTCCATAGCTCCCATCCCAAAGAGGTCGCCTATTTCCAAAATGGGCTATGACAGATGCTCTTACGACTCTTATGACCATCATAGAATCTGTCATAGTAGTTACAACTTACAGTTGTAAGAGAATCTGTCATACACATGCTATAAATAGCATATTCTCTTACAACATGTCATAGTCCACCTTGGGGCACCCAAATATGCCTTTTTCAAAGATGCTTCACGACACATGTCTTCACCTATCTTACAAGCTTCTATTTCTGACTCTTACATGTCATAACTTCGTCATAGGAATCTGTCATAACCATTTCGGTCAACATTCCCTTACACAACATCCAAGATGCCGACACATGGAAAAATACTCTACCACAAAGTGGGATGCCTATCTCCTCATGTGAGGACAAAATTACAAGTTCTCATCTTCCATGTAGGATGACACATCACCGTGCCACATCCCACAAAATGACAATATGGAATTTACAATTAATTTACAACATAGGCAATGAATAAATAAATACAATCATAAATAATGCAAGGAATTACCAAGGTTGAGACACCTTAATTCCCAATATTCTCCCACTTGTTGAACATCTTGTAAGAGCCAATAGAATAATGAGATTTAACTACTAGAGGCTGAGAGGCCCATAGACTCCGAACACCAGCTGAATTTCTCTATGCTCACTGTTTTCATTAATGCATCTGCAACATTCTTCAAAGTATCTACCTTCTCCAAATTTACCTTCCCATCCTCTACCATGTCTCTCACGAAGTGAAACTAAACATCAATATGCTTTGTTCTAGCATGAAAAGTTAGATTCTTTGCAAGGCAAATCACACTCTAACTGTCACAACTGATTGTAATCTAACCCGCATCAACACCAATATCTGAACACAATCTATTAAGCCAAATGGCTTCCTTAGAAGCATGATTTGCTTCCATATACTCAGCTTCTATTGTGAACAAAGCAAAGATAGGCTATCACTTACTCATCCAACTAATAGCACCACCAAACAGTGTAAACACAAGCATTGGTGGATCTCTTGTTGTCAATATCACCTGCCCAATCTGAATCCACAAATCCATGAATATCAACAGAATGCAAAGGTCCTGTAACATTACCATGATAACATATGGAATACTCAGAAGTACCCCTCAAATATTTGAACACTTGCTTAACCGCATCCCAATGTACTCGTCCAAGATTAGCCATAAATCGAGTAAGGACTCCCACTGCTTGGGCAATGTCTGGCCTTGTGCAGACCATAGCATACATCAAACTACCAACAACACTAGCATAAGGTACTATACTCATGTCCTCCACCTCACTAGGAGATTTTGGACAATCCTCAATAGACAACTTTGTTCCCAAAGAAATAGGAACACACAATGGTCTACAATCTGCCATGCTGAACCTATCCAACATGGTCTTCACATACTTTGGCTTAACCAAAGTTTTCTGTTGGCTCTGTCTCTTCTGATTTCCATTTCTAGAATGTACTTGGTTGCCCCTAAATCTTTCATTTCAAACTGTGCTGACAACTGAGATTTAAAATTAGAAATCATATTCTTACCCTTCCCAATGAGCAACATATCATCAACATATAGTGCAACAATGAGAATATGATCACCATCAAACTTAAAATGCATAGTGATCCGATTTCAATCTCACAAATCCAATTGACAACACAAAGGCATCAAACTTCAAGTGCCACCTCCTAGGAGACTACTTCAAACCATACAAAGACTTCTTTAACTTGCAAACCAAAATTTCTTTACCTTTCACCATGTAATGCTCTGGCTATGACATGTAGATTTCTTCCTCCAAATCACCATGAAGGAAAGTTGTCTTCACATCCATCTACTCTACCTCTAAGTCATAAGCTGCTGCAAGAGATAACATGAATTGAATGGATGTCATCTTTGCAACAGGAGAGAAGATCTCACCATAATCTATAGCCTCCACTTGTGAATACCCCTTCGCAACCAATCTAGACTTATACTTCTCAACACTACCATCTGCACCAAATTTCTTTTTGAACACCCATTTGCATCCAACGGGTTTCTGTCCACGAGGCAAAGGCACCAAGTCCCAAGTTTGATTCTTTTCCAAAGAAGCCATCTCATCCTCCATGGCCTCCTTCCAGGAATCTACATCTTTCATATCCATATCCTCTGATACAGTTCTAGGTTCATAACTGTTAGTAAGCAAAGAAAAAGCACAACTAGAATCAAGCAATGTATAACCAAACCTCTCAAGTTGCTTTCTTATCCATGTAGACCCCCTCAAGAGTTGAGGTTGAGGTTTAACTTCTTCATCTAAGCTTTCAAAGCTGCAAGAGCTCTCCTCATCATCAGGTCCAACATTGTCTTTCTGTTCAGTCTTCTCAGGGGTAGCAGGAAACTGAACAACATCCTCTTTCTTTTCTTTTCTTTTTCTTCTGGCTGTAAAATAGTGGAAGAAGGTGTTAGCTCTCTGAAGATGAGACTTCTGCTATACAACACTTTTTTAGCCACAGGGTCACCAAGCTTGTATCCTTTCACACCAACACCATAGCCAATGAAGATACACTTAACAACCTTGTTCTCCAATTTTAATTGCTTCTCCCTAGGCACATGTGCATATGTCTCACAACCAAAAACATGAAGATGCCTTATTGAAGGCTTTCTACCAGAACACACCTCCATGGGTGTCTTACCAACAAGAGCTGATGTAGGAGATCTATTTACAAGATAGCAAGCAGTGGCAATAGCTTTAGCCCAAAACCTTTGTTCTAGGCCAGCTCCACTAAGCATACTCCTAGCCTTCTCCATCAGTGTCCTGTTCATCCTCTCTGCAACTTCATTTTGCTGGGGGGTGTATGGAGTTGTCTTATGTCTTTCAATCCCAACTTCCTTGCAATATTTATCAAATTTTGTAGAACAAAACTCACCACCATTGTTAGTTCTCAAAAACTTAATCTTTTTACCAGTCTAATTTTCAGCAAAGGCCTTAAACTCCTTAAACTTACTATAGACTTCAGATTTGCTTCTAAGAAAATAAATCCATGTCCTTTTACTATAGTCATCTATGAAAGATACAAAATATATAGATTTTGATAACGAACGAACATTAACAAGACCAAATACATCAGAATGAACAAGGTCCAACACACCAGAAGACTTATGAGAACTTGAATAAAACTTAACATAGTTTTGTTTTCCATATATGCAATGTTCGCAAAAGTTGAACTCAAGATTACAATCATCTAACCCCTCAACGAGGTTTTTATTTTTTAGGGTACATAGACCCTTCTCACCAATGTGATCAAATCTCTTATGCCATAACATTGTCTTTTCAGTAGGAAGCTTAACTTCCAAGGCATGATTACAACCATTAGGACTAGATACAACAAGTTTCTTCACTGCTTGTTCAGATGGTGGGGATGAAGTGACTGTTACCCTCTTCCTTGAGTCAAAAGAACTATTGCATTGTGAAATGCATGCCTCCAGCTGAAACAGAGTACCTCTCCTAGTACCCTTAGTACGCACCATAGCTCCTCTAGTCATCTTGCATCCTTCTTTCAAAAATATAACCTGCACACCTGCATCATTCAACATACTTACAGAAAGCAGGTTCCGTGCTAAGCCTGGGATGTGCATAACCCAAGAGATCCCCTTCACTCGTCCATCAGGGAATCGGATAGACTCTTCCATTACCAATAATCTTCAGATGAGAGTCATCACCTAGGTACACCTTTCCACCATCAAACTTCTCATACTTGGTAAACTAGTCTCGATGCGAGGTCATGTGAAATGATGCACCAGAGTCAATCAGCCACACATCATCAGATGCATGGGTTGCCAGGGCTGTGATGAAAGCATCACCATCATCTTGTGACTTGTTACAATCTAAATCTGGGTTCTTCTTCTTTTTCTTTTCCTCTTTTCATTCCTTTCAGAAATGCCCAGATTTGCCACAGTTCCAACAGAGAGCCTTGGACTTTCCAGGAGATTTGGATCTCCCACAGGATTTGGATCTACCCTTCTCATCTTTCTTGTCCTTTTTTTCATTTCTCCTTAGTTCTTCCATGAATTGCAAGAGCCTCTTTGGCTGCCTTAGAAGACTTTCTCTGCATCTCTTCAGATAACAATGAAGATACCACTTCATCCATTTTGAATGTGGATGTGGTGCTTCCAATTGCCATGACAAGATGATCCCATGAGTCTAGCAAAGAACAAAGCAGGGTCATACAGCGATCCTTCTCCTCCATCTTCACACCAACGGATATCAATTGTGCAACCAACATGTTGAAAGCATTCATATGTTCTGCAATAGATCCTCCATCCTCCATTTGAAGGGAATACAACTTCTTTCTCAAAAAAAATTTGTTAACCAGGGATTTGGCTTGATACACATCTCCCAACTTCTTCCAAAGTAAGTTTGCAGCAGCCTCCTCATGGACATTTAACAAGACAAAATTAGCTAGACTAAGTCTTATGAGACCCTTAGCCTTCCAATCCTTGAGATCCCAACCAGCTTGTGACATTGCAGCTAGTTTTGTTCCACTAATAGTTTCCCAGAGGTCTCGATCAACAAGCATGTCTTCCATCTTGAGCTTCCACAGCTCGAAATTAGTGCCATTGAATTTCTCCACCTCTATCCTCCCAGATGTGCTTTCCATCTCCTTGCTGCAATAAGATTCAGAATACTCTGCACAGACTCCCACTCAACTTAAGATCAGCTCAAAAAACCCCTACCCAACAACTAGGACCAAAGGTGATCAAGCTTTGATACCAACTGAAAGGAAGCTAGGTGTGTGGAAATCACTTCCTACACTAATCTAGTGAGGGGAGAGCTATACAAATTCAATTTAATCCTTACAACTATAGCAACACAAAACATATAACAAAGATATTGCAGCAATACACACAGAACTAGAAAGAAGACTAAAGACGAGAGACAAAGATATAACGTGGGGAAAACCCTTATTGGGTGAAAAACCCCACACTCAAAAACTTGCACAATGTATTATCAAAATTGAATATGGTTTACAATACACTTGCAATGAAAGCTTCAATAGTCTTTAACACTCATGTCTAGAGTCAATCCAGTAGCATAACAGTACCTGTCAATCACATAATACATCTCCTCCTCAAGCACCTGTTTATATAGAATATATAAGGCAAAATTGGCTCTATCTTGGAATGGGCATCCAACTTGGCCTCATGGCCCAAAACCCATGCCTATGGACACTTGGTCAACATTGTAGAATGTTCCTGACACTTGTCCACAGCTCCCATCCCAAAGAGGTCACCTATTTCCAAAATAGGCTATGACAGATGCTCTTACGACTCTTACGGCCGTCATAGAATCTGTCATAGCAATTACAACTTACAGCTATAAGAGAATCTATCATACACATGCTATAAATAGCATATTCTCTTACACCATGTCATAGTCCACCTTGGGGTGCCCAAATATGCCTTTTTCAAAGATGCTTCATGACACATGTCTTCACTTGTCTTACAAGCTTCTATTTCTGACTCTTACATGTCATAACTTCGTCATACGAATCCGTCATAACTGTTTTGGTCAACATTCCCTTACACAACATCCAAGATGCCGATACATGGAAAAATACTCCTACCACAAAGTGGGACGCCTATCTCCTCATGTGAGGACAAAATTACAAGTTGTCATTTTCCATGTAGGATGACACATCACCGTGCCACATCCCACAAAATGATAATATGGAATTTACAATTAATTTACAACATAGGCAATGAATAAATAAATACAATCATAAATAATATAAGGAATTACCAAGGTTGAGACACCTTAATTCCTAATATTTGTCACATGGGGGCATTTGGTTTTTTCCATACCATAGTTTTGGGTGGTATTTGTTTTAGGAATCCACTTGTAGTTTTCTCTCAAATTAAATGCATTGAATATAGGTTTCATGGGTTATTTATAGTTACACAAGTCACTAGTAGAAAAAAATAAATAAATGACGAAAAAAATACCAAAAATTGGTCATGTGATCAGTAGTTTGGTCATGTGACCATTGGTTGTTTATTGCCGGTCATTTATCTCGCGACCAAATTTATGACCAAACAAATTTTAGTCATTAATTTGGTAGTATATTTAGTCATTAATTTGGTAGTATATTTAGTCATAAATTCGGTAGTATATTTAGTCATTAATTTGGTAGTATATTTAGTCATAAATTTGGTAGTATATTTAGTCATCAATTTGGTAGTATATTTGGTAATTTGGTAGTATATTTAGTCATCAACTTGGTAGTATATTTAGTCACGTGACCTTTGGTAGTTTATTGCCAGTCATTTATCTCATGACCAAATTTATTTAGTCATTGTAATCATTAATTACCGTCAATTGGTAGTATATTTAGTTACTGATTTCCGTCCATTGGTAGTATATTTAGTTATTTGTATTAACTAATTTTTGTCCATTGGTAGTATATTTGGTCATTTTAATCATTATTTTTCTGTCAATTGGTCATATATAAACAACTAGTACATGATAAACATCAACTATGCCTTTTTTTGTTGATAAACTTCAACAAATCTGCTTAAAGGATTGAAACAACAATGCTGGAAAATAATTCATTGTATATTCAAATTGTATATAAAATATGTTACAAAGAACTCATTTATCAACAAATCTACTCAAAGGATTGAAACAACAATGTTAGAAAATAATTCATTGTATATTCAAACTGTATATAAAATATGTTACAAAGAACTCTATATATAGAGTTTTCAAGACATAATCTTTCTGCAGTATGCAAATTATTGATTTATTATGCTTTTAAAACTAAAAAAAACTAAAACTAAAGCTAAAAAGCCATCGGTGTGAATGCATGTCTTCAGTGATGCCATTGTTACACATAGGGTGGGTTGTAAATGCATCTAAAAGGCACTGGTTTTGCATTTTCTCCTTGCTTTGTACCTGTCCACAATAAAAAAAACTCAAAATTTGTTAATATTTTTAAAAGATTTATGAAACTTTGAAATATCAAAAAAAAGTGGGATGATAAGGAATTTTAGTTTTTTCTCTATGTAGAACACAAATAATATATTCTAATGTTGAATTAAACATGTAATTCTTATTCTTTTCAATTCGATACACTTTCTATTTTTCTCTACCCTTTCTGATTACCTATGGGCTTTAGGGATGGACGATCCCTTGATAATCCTCATTTCACTTATCAATAAAAAACATATCCCAAGTATCATCACAAGGTGATCAATCAAAATTGAAGTACAATTTATTGAGCAAATATTTGAGTCCGCAATACCCTTTCCTTATATTGTGTATTCATATGAAGCAAATGTGATTATTATGTATGCAAATCTATCTCAAAATGGATGCATAAAAACTTGTAAAACAACTTTATCCAACAATCATGCAACACAGGCACGGTATTGAACAACAACTTTATCCAACAATCATACAACACAAGCATGGTCTTGAACAACAAAAAATTGAATTAGGAGTCATGTCTATTGAAATTGTTATGGACAATATTAATATAATTATGACAGGTGAAAAATTACGAATGCTTATAGACTCTTACTATCTGTTGAATATACTCCGAAGATATTGCTTCAAACAAAAATAGAAACAACTACAACTGAAATAAAAGAAAGAAATCACCATAAACGTTTGCTCTCATGATTTGCATTGACTAGATCCAACAGCATCACCGCATCACCGCAAGCACTTCAAGTCATGCCTACGGTGATGCAGGGATTATGATGGATGTCCATACCCTGTTCCAAAGCTCCCATTTCAGCACAGGCAGGGAGGATGCTCGCAAAGGTTGTCAAATTTGGATTTACACCTGCTAATTACATTTGCTTGAAATTTTATAAAGCCTTTTCAAAAAATCCATTTTGTGCATATCCCGTAATCATTGCATTCCATGAGATGACATATCTTTGAGGCATTCTGCCAAACAGTTCACATGCCTTGTCAATGCTTCCATATTTTGCATCACCGCAGGCACTTCAACACTTGAAGTGCCTGCGGTGATGCAAAATATGGAAGCATTGACAAGGCATGTGAACTGTTTGGCAGAATGCCTCAAAGATATGTCATCTCATGGAATGCAATGATTGTGAGATATGCACAAAATAGATTTTTTGAAAAGGCTTTAGAAACATTCAAGAAAATGCAATTAGCAGGTGTAAGCAAGGAGGATGCTAGCAAAGGTTATTGAATTTGGATTTACACCTAGAGTCTGTAGTTTATTATGAACACCCAATCAAGCAGGGCAATCCCTCTTGAAATAATAGACAATTTTGGGGTTGTTTATGAATTTATTTGAATCTTATAAATCTAAGTAAATCAACCCTCAGGCTTGACTATACAATTTAAAATTGAACACACATCGACATATGCACCCGTAAGCTGTGGGCTTGTATGGACACCCATTCAGGTACATAAAACCTTCTTGTTGGGTTTACTATTATGCAGAGGTAAGACTATTTTGATTTTACCTTTCACTGGGTGAGCGTGATTCATCAATTTTCTTGAAAGTTTTTGAAGCCTTTTCAAAAAATCCATTTTGTGCATATCCCGCAATCATTGCATTCCATGAGATGACATATCTTTGAGGCATTCTGCCAAATAGTTTGCATGCCTTGTCAATGCTTCCATATTTTGCATCACCGCAGGCACTTCAAGTCATTCCCCGCATCACTGCAGGCATGACTTGAAGTGCCTGTGGTGATGCAAAATATGGAAGCATTGACAAGGCATGTGAACTGTTTGGTAGAATGCCTCAAAGATATGTATCTCATGGAATGCAATGATTGCGGGATATGCACAAAATTATAGATTTTTTGAAAAGGCTCTAGAAACTTTCAAGCAAATGCAATTAATAGGTGTAAGCAGGGAGGATGCTGGCAAAGGTTGTCAAATTTGGATTTACACCTGGAGTCTATAATTCATTATGAACACCCAATCAGGCAGGGCAATCCCTCTTGAAATAATAGACAATTTTGGGGATGTTTATGAATGTATTTGAGTCTTATAAATCTAAGCAAATCCACCCTTAGGATTGACTATACAATTTAAAATTGAACACACATCGACATATGCACCTGTAGACTATGGGCCTGTATGGACACCCATTCAGGTACGGAAAACATTCTTGTTGGGTTTGCTATTATGCAGAGGTAAGACTATTTTGATTTTACCTTTCACTGGGTGAGTGTGATTCATCATGGGATTAGCTTCAATCCTCTGGTCATCTGGATTGCCTTGACCTGTGTACATCTGCTGCTAGAGAATTTCTTTGTAGCTGAGCTCTGAATACAAGTCTCCTAATATGCGTGGTTTAGTTTATGATACCTAAGCCTCACTAATTTAAAGAAAAACAAATGTGCTTGTAATAGTGATAGCATACATGTCATCTATCTCAAATTTTGCTTCATTGAACATCGATATCTTTCAAGAATACATGTTATAGCCTGCATGTTTGACGTGCAACAATAGATAGATCTAATTGTACCAAACTACTTCAATTATCAAAACATAAAGGATAGAGGAATTTTGTCATATGTTGTAGTTGCAACTGCCCTATTAGACATGTATGTAAAATGTGGAAGCATAGACAAGGCACGTGAACTGTTTGATAGAATGCCTCAAAGAAATGTCGTCTCATGGACTACAATCATTGCAGGATATGCACAAAATGGATTTGTTGAAAAGGCTTTAGAAATTTTAAAGTAAATGCAATTGGCTAGTGTAAAGCCAAATTCCACAACCTTTGCCAGCATCCTCTGTGCCTGTGTCAAAATGGGAGCTTTGGAATAGGGTATGGACATCCATCAAAACATAAAGGATAGAGGAATTTTATCAGATGTTGTAGTTGCAACTACCCTGTTAAACATGTATGCAAAATGTGGAAGCATAGACAAGGCATATGAACTGTTTGACAGAATGCCTCAAAGAAACGTGGTCTCATGGGCTACAATCATTACATGATATGCACAAAATGGATTTGTTGAAAAGGATTTAGAAATTTTAAAGCAAATGCAATTAGCTGGTGTAAAGCCAAATTCCACAACCTTTGCTAGCATCCTCCCTACCTATGTCAAAATGGGAGCTTTGGAATAGGGTATGGACATCCATCAAAACATAAAGGATAGAGGAATTTTGTTAGATGTTGTAGTTGCAACTACCCTGTTAGACATGTTTGCAAAATGTGGAAGCATAGACAAGGCACGTGAACTATTTGACAAAATGCCTCAAAGAAATGTGGTCTCATGGACTGCAATCATTGCAGGATACGCACAAAATAGATTTGTTGAAAAGGCTTTAGAAATTTTAAAGAAAATGCAATTGGCTAGTGTAAAGCCAAATTCCACAACCTTTGCCAACATCCTCCCTGCTTGTGTCAAAATGGGAGCTTTGGAATAGGGTATGGACATCCATCAAAACATAAAGGATAGAGGAATTTTGTTAGATGTTGTAGTTGCAACTGCCATGTTAGACATGTTAAGGCATTAAAAACTTTCAAGCAAATGCATATGAATATACATATACAGAGAGAGAGATGTATGTGGAAGCATAGACAAGGCATGTGAACCATTTGACAAAATCCCTAAAATAAATGTGGTCTAATAGACTGCAATGATTGCATGATATGCACAAAATGGATTTGTTGAAAAGTCTTTAGAAACTTTCATGCAAATGAAATTGGTAGGTGTAAAGCCAGATTCCACAACCTTTGCCAGCATCCTCTCTTCCTGTATCAAAGTGGTAAGGTTTGGAACAGGGTATGGACATCCATCAAGGCATAATAGAAGACAGATTTTTGTTAGATATTATAGTTGGAAATGCTCTGATAGACATATATGAAAAATGTGGAAGCACAGACAAGGCACACAAACTATTTTTTGAATAGCCTTTAGAAACTTTCAAGCAAATGCAATTGTCAGCTGTAAATCCAAATTCTGTAACCTTTGCCAGTATCCTCCCTGCCTGTGCCCAAATGGGAGCTTTGGAATAGGGTATGGACATCCTTCAAAGCATAATGGTAGGGGGATTCTTGTGAGATATTATAGTTTGAAATGCTCTCATAGACATGTATGCAAAATATGGAATCATAGATTAAAAAATGTGAACTGTTTGACAGAATTCCTCAAAGAGATGTCATCTCATGGAATGCAATGATTGCAGGCTATGCACAAAATGGATTTTGTAAGGACACTCTCAAAATCTTTGAATTAATTAAGCACTCTGGAACATATCCTAACATTGTAAGCTTTGCTTGTATTCTAGGTGCATGCAGTCATGCAGGTTTAGTGGATGAGAGTTGTGCATACTTCAACCACATTTGTAACCCTTATTGCATTACACCTATAGTTGATCATTATGTGTGCATGGTTGACCTCCTTGCCCATGCTAGCTATCTTGAAGACACCCTAAACTTTATCATTGAGATACTTGTAAAATCTGTGCCGGTTGTATGGATGTGTTTTCTTGGTGCATGTAGATCACATATGAATATAGGCTTAGGAGTATTTACAGCAACACTACTTTTTGATTTGGATCCTAAAATGTTGCACAACTTATGTTCTCTCAAACATCTATCCAGAAGTGGGCAGGTGTGGTGAGGTAAGGAGATTGATCAAAGATAGATGAATTAAAAAAATCCCCAGATGCAGTTGGATTGAAGGGCATAAAATGGTACATGCTTTTTGTGTAGGAGACAGATCACATCCATGCTTTTTATTTTTGCAAGGGGAAGCATACCCTTTGCCATACTGAAAGAAAGAAAAAGAAAAAAATTGACAGTCTGAAAATGTGATTAAGTTTCTAGAATGGTCGAAAAAATAAAAATGGCAAAACAATAGAGTACCATACCTCATGCTCTCGAGAGTCATCTTCTGTAGTCCCAGATCCAAATCCTGAACTCTTTCGACATATACTTCTAACTGATGTTTCAAAGCTAAATTTTCCTCCGACTATTTCCATAGAAAGAGCATACAAGGGAAATGAATCAAAACCCTAACCCTAGCTCTGAGTAGATTATTTAGTACAAAAACTAGGCAAATAAATACTAGGTCTTCTTCCTTCTTCTCATCTTTGATTTTCTTAGCATCCTTGGATGGAGGAAGAGGTGCTTCCATGTTGCCATTGCCGGTGTGGGCTGGAGCAGAGCCATTTTCACTAACCAAAATCAAAATCTTTAAATACCCAACAAACAAAATCCAATTTTAAAGTGCCACAGGTCAGATCAAAAAGAAAATAAAAAATCATCCCGTGGGATAAAAAACACATTTGAGCACAAACTGTCCAAGTGCTTAATTTAAGCTTTTACAGGTTTGTTGCATAGTGCACATAAAGAAGAGAAGATGGGTACCTGTGGAAGCCTTCGAGTGTGGCCTTCTCAAAAGAAACTTCTTGAATAGGAGACACGAACATCTAAATCATTGCCTTGTACAATCTCACCTTGAAATCTGATTCTTGATGCACCACTGCATATTGGGGTTCCTCCAATCTCAACACAGAGACATTATTTAACACAAACCATATACCCAAACTCCATTTTATCAGTGGGAGCTTCAGTTGGGAGCAGGAGCTATTTTCACTAACCTTTACTGAGTGGCAACAACAAAGGAGACCTCTAATATTTCCTTAATGGTGCATTCGTGCGAAGCATATTTTCAAAAGAAAAATCAACGATGCCATTTCAAGTTCAATCAGGGCTTAAATTACTATAAATTTTGGTGCCCATATGATAGGTTAGGGTGAAAATTAAATTTGGCACCCATTTAATTAAATATATCATAATATTATATAATATAATATTATAATATTATAATATAATATAGTATTATATTATATTATTATATAATATAGTATTATATTATATTATTATATAATATAGTATTATATTATATTATTATATAATATAATATAGTATTTTATTATATTATTATATAATATAAATATTATTTTATATTATAATATAATAATTATATTATTTTATAATATAATATTATATTTTTTGGTAAGTTCTACCATAGGGGGTAGATCTCATATTCTATATTAAAGATCACAAAAATTACATAGCCAAAGAGATGGTATTAATACCATCAGCAAGTACATTGATACACTCAAGTTGTTGAGCTAACAAGTCGCCATACATGCTAACAAAGTTTGCAAAGGCAGACATTTCATAGTTATCCAGCCCTTCCCTAAATAAATTTAGTGCTTCTTCTAACTTTTAATTCTTCTTGATGGCCTCTGTATCAAACATATCACATATGAATCCTTTCTTTAGATTTGGGTTGACGTTCTTCCCAGCATTGATGATTGCTATGCTGAACTCCTCTTTGATAAGGAAACCAATGAATCTAGATGCTCTCGCCAGTGATCATGTAGCTTGAGCAATGTTGATGTAAAACCATTCCATGATCACTCTATCGTGCATGTGGCTACCTTGCACAGAGTTCACATTTGCTATGTCTTTGAAAACATTCCTTAGGGCTGCCTCCTCAGTCTTAAGAAGGTGATTGATTTGTTGATCCACTAATTCATCCTTGCAACTATAAGCCAAGCCGAAATGTTTTCTGCCCACCATCTTAATCTTTCTTCATGACTGCAACAATATCAAGCAACCAGTTGAAGCACTTTAACACTCAAGATTAGACGACATAAATAGCTGAGGCTTGGTCGTTCCACTACAATCTCTAAACTAGGCACATGAAAGGATTCTTGCTTTTCTCTTTGTGCAAATCATCCTTCATATCTACAGGATAAGCCTTACGCTCCCTCTCCTTTTGTTAAGATTTCCTCATAGACTGATTAGGTGAGCCCAAAGTGAATATTTCCTTCTTTTACTAGCACTTTGATCTTAGTTAGGTAGCCTAACTCTAGTACCAAACTGATTGATTCCTACCACAAGATGTGGTGAAATCTTTCTCCTAATTCTTCTTCCAAACAGAAATAAAGAAACATATCCACCCAATCTTAGGAAAGCACCCTTGTCCTTCGCATGTGAGAGAGAGGATTGCTTAGAGGTAGGAAGCTGTCTTTCCCAAGTCAAAGCACCTAAGAGGATCTTTCAAGATCAATTATTCTTGCAACTCTTGAATCTAAGTCTGTCGCACTGTACTTCACTACAGGTTCATCTTGGGAAGCCCCAATGTTGGCTAACATGTCTGCAGCCTGATTAGTTTCTCTGAAGACGTGTGAAATTGAATACTCCTCCAACTTTTCTAACTCTAGTAGGATTTTTTCCAGCCACGTACGAAGTTTCCAATTATTTGTCTGCTTGGATTTAATGACATTTACACACAAGAGGGAGCACCTTCAATGTCTACGCACCTTATGTACGATTCTTCACAAAGCCAAAGACCTCTGAGGAGTGATTCAAATTCGGCCTCATTATTAGTTTCTACACTGAAGTGATAGGAGATGGCACTAACACACACCCCATTCTCATCTCTAAGTACCGCTCCTCCTCCTGCTAGACCCGGATTACCTTTCGTGGATCCATTGAAGTTTAGTTTAAATCGAGAGGGAGGATGATTAGTCCACTTGGCTTTAGCTCTTTCCAAATTCTTTTTGGTGAATGAGGATGGAGGACATTTTAGTTCAGACCACACTCTCCTAAGCCTCTCATCCCAAACGGTGAACTCTCGGTTTTGATTAAAGGAGTTTTTGGCGTTTACTACCTCACAAATTCTAGATTGAATCTTTTTAATGACCTCCTTCATGCTCAAGCTTTGCTCCTAGAAAATTTGCCTATTCCCTTCTTTCTAGAGTTGCCAAGCCACCATGGAGGGGGCCACACTCCATACTTCTCCCCAAGTTTCCATGGATCCCATAATTGGACAGCTCAGAAGGAACCTACTCAGATCGTTCTATCTCGCTGTAGACCACCCTATGGATTCTAAGAGCTAGTCCCAACAAGATGAAGCTACTATACAATTCAACATGAGATGATCAACTGATTCTTCTGCTTTGTCACACATAGGGCATCTGCTGGGCCCCTCAATTCCAATTGACCAAAGCCTGTCCCCAGTGAGGATTCATTTGTAAAGAGTTGTCTAGAGAAATGCTCCCACTTTGAGAAGCAGACTTTTACTCCAACATAATTTCTTTGGCCAGTCAACCCTGTCCAATAATATAATATTATATAATATATATTACAATGTATATTATATATATTATATTATATAATATCATATTATAATATATTGAATTATGATCAAATTGGAAAGAAAAAAGAATAGAGGAGTAATAGTCATTTATTTGCCATATTTCTACTAGTGAGTACTGCCAAAATATTGTTAGATTGAAGAGAGAAGTTTGTTGATTATGTACTCTTGTTTTAAAAAGATTAATATAGACTTGTGCTCTCTTTGGTAGTGGATCTTTTTCTTTGAAAGGATTTCTCCATGTACATCTAGTGTAATGTGTTTAAATATTATGTTTTATTGATTTATACTTTTACACATCTAATTTATGGTTAATCAAATGGTGACATAATTGGTATTTCAAACTTGGATACTATGTTAATTAAATTTGTACTATGTAGTAGTTTACCCTATTTTACAACATTTGGTATCAGAGCCTTGGTTCTATTGAGAAGGGGACACATTTCTTGAAGTGTTTTGAGTTTTTTTGGTTGTAGTGGGAGCTTTTGACTTGAGTATTTTATAGATTTGTAGTTGATTGAAATCACAACCTCTACCTCCCATTTAAAGCTTAACAAGTTTAATGACATTGGGTATTGTTATGCCTTGAATACACGCCCCTCCTTTGCTTTGCAAAGTGGGGGCTCCTTATTTTACTTTTTTCCTTTATGTTGTCTTTCTAGGTCCTTTTTTAGTATTTATGTTTTGGGACTTAGATTTTGTTTTGACTTGTTTGATCTCATTTTTATGTGATTCTTTATGTTTTAAAATTCAAAAAATCGTTAAAATATATGTTTTTATAGGTTAGATATCATTATTTTTTTGTTTTCTACCTTTTTTGGGGTTTCAAAGCTTCTAGGGACCTAGGGACACATCCTAGGTCTACCTACGCTTCTTCTCCTTGACTTGGTTTTATTTTCTCTTTGTTTTGTTTGCTTCTTTGGGGCTTTGAAGGTTCCAAGGATGTTCAGACTTGGTCCAATATCCATACGTCCTTCCACATTCTTAGTCCCCATTGTGTTGAGTGACAATTTGTTTTGGTTTGCTCTACTAGGGCATTGGAAGTCCAATGACTTTTGGACTTGGTCTAATATCCTTGTGTCTTTCTACCTCCTAGGTCATTACATTTTGTGTGTTAGCATCAAAGGTTCCAAGGACTTCTAGACTTGGTCCCAAGTCCTCATATCCCTTTGTCTCTAGCTCCTTGTTTCCTTGTTTTCTAGGTGCTTGCCTACAAGGATTTTTGTAACCTCAAGGTTCTTGAGGACTTTCAGATGTGGTCCAAAGTCCCCATGTCCTTGAATCCCTTGGGATCCTGCCAAACCCTAATTACTCACTAATTCATCCATGCAAGGTGATTAGGGAGCTTATTTAAATGTTTTTGTCTTCATGTTTGTCATTTTGCATTTGCATTTTCACTTTCTAGAGATTTGAGTGACATTCCTTGCACCTCTTGAGTCCTCCTTTGTCTATTTGTGGTGCATTGTGATAATTTCCTATGAGGATCTTGCATGTAGAACATTTGGGTTCATGATGACTTCCATTTCTGGCATAAATTTTCACTATTTTGGTCATTTCTAGGTTGGTTTCTTTGCTTTTTGTATTGTTCACATGTTTGAGGATCAATTTGGAGTCATTATGTGTTCTTGTTTCAATTTCCTCTCATTTTTGTTTGACTTTGGGTCAGAATTTTGGGTTCCAAACCTAGGGTTAATCATAGTTTCATTTTTTCATTTAGGGTTTGGACCTTAGATCTTTTAAAGGGTGTTTTAACACATGTTATTAGATTATTTGATAATAAAATGGTGTTAAATGAGTTTTAAATTGAATTATTTGATTGAATTTGTGTTCATTTTGAGTTCTTACAAATTTCAGGATCCCTTTGTCATCCTAGACCTAAAATGGTCCTTGGTCCCTTTGTCTCTCCAATAATTGTAGACCAATTAGTTAACACTGGCAATAATGTGGCATCGAGAGGGACCTTCCCTTTTTGGAAACTAGTTCCCATTCCCTATGTCCCTCCATCATCCATGAACCTATGAAGTAAAACTCATGGGGATGTCAGACGCAGAGGTACCCACTTTGCACCAATTCTAAATATCCTTATGACCATCACCACTATGTGCTCTGCCTATTCTACACTAAAAGGAGTATATCCCTATACATCCCTAGATCATGCATGTACTTTTTACCTATGCATCTAGATCCTACATGTACTTGGTCCTAAATCCCTATGTCCTTCCAGATCTTATAAACCTAAAAAACATTGAAACACTTAAAATTTTACAAATTTATAATTTTTTATGGTTTCTATATGCTTATTGTGGATCTTTTTTCTTTTAATTAGGATATTAATGTTAGAAAAGATCCCTCACAACATGAAGAACAAATTTTAGGGGGTGACCAAGCCTAGTAAGATCGGTTTCACTTTACAATAGGTCATAGATATTGACCTGGGGCATGTGGACCTGTAGGACTTCAAAGAAAGAATGTATGGGGTCAATGCTACTCAAGAATGTATGGGGTCAATACTACTCACAAATCAAAGATATTAGTCAACTTAGGGATAGATCAAGAAGGAGGGTAACCATCCTTAGTTTAGTGCCCAAAATTGATCATGGCTTGTGCCTGTAAGTACTAAAATCATGTCAGGCCTATATGGCAGCCTAATGATGATAAAAAGGTCCTAATCATGGCCACGTAGGTGTGAATAAACGTCTTCTCGGTAGCTTCATTCTTGGTGATGTCTCATTGTTTTTCTCCCCTTTCCTAGCCTTCATTTTGTGCTATTGGTTCTTTCTTTCTTCTTGTCAAACCTTTCAAATCCCCAACAACACGATCTCTTGAGAGACTAGCAAGAGATCCTAAGAGACCGATAGGATATCCTGAGAGACTAATAGGGGTGCCTGAGAGATTGGTAGGATATGATCTCGAGGGACTAGTAGGGTCACTTGCGAAACTGATATTATATCTCGAGAGACTAGTAGGGTTGCCCAACAGATTGATATGATATCTCAAGAGACCTATAGGGTCACCTAAGAGACTGACATGATAACCTGAGATACCACAGGGTTTCCTGAGAGACCGTAGAGTTTCTCGAGTGATCCTAACTAGCAAAAGGGGTGACCTTGTCATTTCAAATCCATGTGTCATTTCATATTTTTGGCTTTTCTACTTGATTTTTAGCTCATTTTAACTCACATTTTTTCATCCCAACTCATTCCTTCCTCACTTTCTTTCTATTATGAACTCATGATTGAATTTTATCTCTTTACTTGATTTTAATTATCTCTTTAATCTTCTTATTTATATCTTTGGCTATTATGGGTTTGTTTCTATTTCTTCTTGAGTTGCACTTTCTTTTGATCTTATCTTTTCTCCCATTCCCTCCCATATTTTACCTATAAATAACCCTCACCTCTTCCTTTTCTTCAAGCTTCTTCATAGGCCTTCTAGTCTCTTAGTTTAGTTTTAGTTTTTAGATTGTAAATCTTCTAATATTTCCCTTAGGAGTTTGTTTTCATGTATTCTTTCCTTAGCGAAGCTTATAAATGGAATCCCCTATAGCTTTTATGCTCATACAAGGATTATACTTTCTTTCTTCAAATTTGTCATTTCTTCTAAGACACTTTTTCACTTCATCACATCCCTATTTTTATCTTTATCGCCAAGAGGAGGACCCCACTACTGCAGGGGAGGAGACATTTGCTACATGACCTATAAGGACATATACCTAGAATTAGCACCCATTATTACAAGTTCTTTATTGTTTTATTAGTAATTAACTCACATCTTGCTCTTAAGAAAGTAAAATGTTGTCTTGCTTTCTCTTGATAGGATAGAATAGAGTTATTTTCTTTCCTTCCCTTAAATTTATTGTTTTTCTTAGAGTAGTTACAAATTTACATTAGAATTCTAAAAACTCAAAAAACATCAAAACACATAGTTACATTGCATTAGAGAAAGCCATATAGTTTGCATTCATTTTTCCCTTTCATAGTAACTAGATCATCTTTAAAAAATGGGAAAAGAAGAGTTTGCATTCGTTTAGTCTTAATTGCATTAGAAATTCATTTTAAACATTTAGAAACTCACAATATTCAAGTCTCAGTATTGTCACTAGGCATAAAACATTTAACTTTAATTCAAAAATAAACATCGAAGAAGCCCTCAATTTCATCATGAGGCATAGAAATCTAACAAAATTTTCAACATTTTCAAATGAATCAAACATAGAAAACATCAAGGAAACCCTTGGTCTTATTATGAGGTACACAAACTCAACAAATCAACAACTCAAAATTCATACAACACAACAACTCCACTCGCATCTGTGATACTCTTCTTCCATGTGAAGAGAGTAATCATCCCAGTCACCCGATCCTAGCTATATTACCTTGGAAAGGTGGGAGTTTTGGTTGACACCTTTAGCAAGGGTGAAATGTATGTGCTATCTAGAATCTGACTCACCTGCATTGTGTCTAAGTCATATTTTGGTTATCACATATTTTTGTGAACTCAGCATGAACAATAAAAAATTCTGATGGGGTCTTTTGCATTTCCATGCATTTCTTCCATTCCACTTTCATATTTTGCTTTCATGTTCATCTCATTCATTTTGTGATTTTTCCTGCACCCCCAAACTAGGACAAAGTTAGATAGATTCCAAGGGAACTTCCCCTCTAATGAAATTAGGACATCTTCAGATCTAATAGCTTTGATCTCAAATCAATTAGAATTTGAAGACTCAAATTTTAAGGGCATCCAACAAGAGCTCCAAAACTTCTTACTTTTCAATAGTCCAATATACAAAGACATGGTGATTCAACTTGACCAAATAAAATCATGCTAAGTGAGTGTCCAATTTGAGATCCATCAACAAGGTTGACCCATAACAAACTATAGTAAAATGCCACCCAAATGGAAGAAGAGGTGAGCCATCTCGAGAGGAGATTAAAGGAAGCTCAAGAGGCATAAGAAGCCCTCTGCATAGCATACCAAATGGAAAGATCCATGGAACATCAAGTGTCATCAAAAATATCAAACTAGGGGGCAATTCAAAACTCCCCTCATCTAAACTTCCACTCCTACAACAAAAGTAATGAAGCATTGATGTCTCCCTTTCCCTCATAATTCAACATGGCAAGTTTTAATCAAGTAGATGGGATTTCTATGATGCAAATTCAACCACAAATTATTCTACCCAATTTTCAAAACATAAACATGACACCATCTAGTTATCCAACTTTTTCTAGATATCAACTGATGAGCTACGAACAAAACTAGTCTAATTTTACAAATGTCCCTTTCTTTCCTTGCCTAAATCCCACTTCACCCAAGATTTGTGCATAAATTATTGAGAAAACTTATTTAATTATGTTAAGATATAAGTGTAATGCACTTAAAAAAATTTCTGAAATAAAGAGTTTCATGTAGTAGGCTTAAACTAACATTTAGCTATGCAAAAATACATTTTTTGTTAAAAACAACTCTCAGAAGATACTAGTAGCACGGTTCCACTGAACTCCAGAGACATTTTGAAAATTTGTAGAGGATTCTTCCAAACGACCAACACACACTCTGGGATTTTTGCAAGATAGATCGACTATTATTCATTTCTAAATTGAAGGATCCAGCTAGGATGGGAGAAAAACACCAAGTAGTTGTTTCTTGCAGAGACTCCAAAAACATATCACCATCTTCTATTCCAGATTGCCTTTTTCTCATGAAGGTCGAATCTCACCGCTATTGAAATATAGATAAATCCTTGCCAAGAGTTGCACAATCAGTGTCGCTGCATGTCTCTCTTAAGAGAATTGCATATTTCACCTTATAATCAACAATTATGTAATCAATAGACTAAATAAATAAGTCTATTTTTTAGTAGAGACTCTTAACTAGAATTTAATAACCAAATTTATATCTATTAGTTATAAAATAACTGATACATATAAAACTATGGCGTAGGAGATATATATAGATTTTTTGTTAAAAAGAAGGGAGAGATTAGAAAAACTCTATTATTTTCTAAGAATGTACTTATGATTTTCAAGCTCTGAAATAAAGGAAGTAGTTCATTTATTTGTTGATTACTGAAAGTTGATTGGGCTCTCTTTGGAGGTGGAGCAAGGGCCTACTCCAACCAAAGGGTAGGGACTGGTATTTCTTAGTTTGTTAGTTGCTTTGCTATTTTTTTAGTTTCTTGAAGCTACTTTATTTTAAATAGCATTAGTTGTTCTAGATCTTTGCTTATATTAAGTTACTTTCAACAATTGTAATCTTTAATTTCATTAGATTGAGTTACTTTCAACAACTATAATCTTTAATTCTATTAGATTAAATTATCTAAAAAAGTTTTCTTTTTAGTAGTATTTAGATTAAGTTAGCATAGATTTAACTTAAGCTTTTAGGAGAATTGTTACGAGAACTACTAGTTTGAAGTCTATTGTAAATAACCATGGACACACCTCAGACTTGACAAATTAGACAAATTAATCTATTTAAAAGCAAGGTGTACAACGACCCTTTTCATTTTTAGTGCCTTGTCAGGGATATGTGTTAGTGGATAAATCAGTTAGTAGTTCTTAGGGTTAGGATTAGAACAACATCTGCATGGTTAGGAAAAGAGACCCACAAGGTTAGTTTATTAAAAAAACCCAAAAATATTATGTAGATGAAATTCGTAAGGAAGATCAGAGTATTGTTGATAAGGAAAACCACTCAACTTATACCTTGAGAATATTACAAAGCTCAGACATTCCTACATCCCCTCAAGATCATATAATCTCACAATATATCCAATGAACCACTAGCTTATGGGAAGAACTAGAGGAAACTCAAATTCAAATCTTAGAAGGTTCAATTTTTCAAAAGAAACAACCCAACCCAATTACCATGGACAATAATGATAATAATGAAGACCCTCTCAAAAATAGAGCTCTAGGGAGAACCTTTTCCTACACAATAGTCATTGATCTTGACAAAATTCTCCCATGAAGAATATCTCTCCTTCAATACTTCCAACTTTTACCGGGATTCCTTTAGAAGATCTAGATCAATTTCTATTTGAGTTTAACGTACTATTCCAAACATATGACTACAGTTTAGATAACCAGAAGTTGGAATTGTTTCCCTCCACACTAAAGGATTCTGCCATGAGATGGTTTATGGGGTTAACTCTAGATTTCATATATTCTTGGGAACAAATGGAAACTGCATTCCTTGACAAGTATCATGATTATTGTAGGATAATTGATCATAGGGAAGAACTTTTTAGACCCAAATAGAAAGAAGATGAAATCCTAGAAGATTATCAAGACATATTTAACTTTTCCCTCCAAAGATATGGCAACCCTATGGAATGAAACTTAGCTAAAGCCTTCTTTCTAAGAGGATTGGATAAAGATTCAAAGAAAGCATTAGACCTAATGGGACAAGGGGACATAAAAAAATTGGATATGGAGATAATTGAAGATCTTTGTAGGAATTATTCTAGGACACGGGATGGAATTAGAACAACAAGATCATTGAAATGACATAATGACATAGGACAACCCATGGAAGAATTTGCAAATCTCAAGGAAGATATTTTGGTTCAATTAAACACCACTCTAGATTGAATTTAGGAAAAAATAAAACAACCGAACCATTGTCCATCTACTATCCAAGATGAAAAATAAACACTTATTACATGAATGTCCTTTAGACCAAACAAAGATCTATCAAATATGTGACAAAAACCATCCCACTAATCATTGTGATCAACTCTCAACCTTAAAGAATTTAACAAATAAAAATGTCCAAATTGAAGAAGAGTTGAACTATATAGGCTAGAAGCAAACTGGTAACTTCCCATACAATCAATTTCCAAACGAGGCTTCTTATAGAGGCCCTCCAAATTGGGGAGCTAATCAATGGAGTGCACAATGGAATGGACCTTTGAATCCTCCTCAATGGGGGTGACAAGAATGGAAAAAACCAATAATGGCCAAACTAGTAGTGGTCAAATCATCCATGACCTAACCAATATTGGCCTTAATAGTTTCAACCTCAATATGGATCACAGAACATGTAGCAATAGTGGATTCCCTAGTAGAACTTTAACTAGTCATTCCAAGGTCAACAAAAATGTTTTCCAAATCAATAGCAAGCTCTATTAACTGGCCCAAAAAATATGAAAAGTCAATCACAGATTGAACTAGTTAATCAACTACCCCTCCCTACGCAACCTATAGCCAATCTAAAAAATAATAAAAAAGGAGCAATAGTCTATTTGGTTTAACAAGAAAACATAGTTGGAGTAAATTCTATTCATCTAAACATCCTCTAGTTACAATTAGGAAGATATATACCAATACCATCTCCTCCCACAATTGTTGAAATCATTGATGAACAAGAATCATCCGATTCTCCTTAACAATAACCTTAGGAAGATATTATTACCACCAAAATACCTTGTAAACAACTTCCAAAAGCCTCCAGAGATTCTTCATAGATTCATTTTGAAGATTCTCCAAACACTACAAACATTGCACCAATTCCTGGTCAACTTAAGAAGACCATTCCTCAAAGACAAGTTCCATCTACAAAGATCCAACCTCTTACTGAATCTGGTTACTTTAAGAAATATGATGATTAAACATTGAAATCCCTCTCCTCCAAGCCATTAGGTACATTTCGGAGCTTGACCAATTCATCAGACAAACTTGTGTCATAACTCAGGGCAAAAAGAATAATTTTCCCAAAACATCCAAGTGGAAGGGAAATTGGTCGACCTTCTAGTTTGAGAAATGCTCCTTCCCAAATATGGTGACCTTGGTAACCCAATAATCATAGTTTTCATTTTAGGGATTGAAATACCAAATGTATTGGTTGATTTAGGGGTAGCAATTAATGTCATGAAAATCCACATGCTAGATGAACTAGCCCTTAAAGGTGTCCATTCCACCTCTACAATTCTATAATTAGTTGATCAAGTCTATTGAGTTCCAAAAGGAATCCTAACAAATGTACCTATCATAGTAGAGTCATGAAAATTTCCTATTGATTTCCTAATACTAGAACCAAGGAACTAGAAAAATGCTTACCCTTTGATCTTAGGAAGACCTTGGCTGGTAATTGTTGCAACCTCAATTGATTGTAGAGAAGGGGATATGGTCATATCTAATGGCATGGACATGAAAAAGATATCTTTGTACCCTCAACCAAACCCTCCATGAAATATTCAGGCCAGGTATGGATTGATGAAGTAGATAATATAGAAAATAGTGTCTCCCTTGCCATGGTAACTATCACAAAACATTTGGAAGAATTAGGAGAGGACATATATTTTGACACACAAGAAGACATAACTCAAATTACCATACAAGGAAGTATAGTGGACTTTGCCTAGGACACTAGGAGATAATTTTTGGCAGCATCCCACTGTCCCTTAGCAAATATCATACCCCGTGGTGATACTTTTCACAAGGATATTGTTACTTTTCACATGCTACAACCACACTCTTGTCCTCTGAACACACTTATAAGTGAACTTAAGATACTTTAGTCCATTGATCAAAATACCAGACAAATCATGGTCCTTCTAAGAAAAAATTTAAACATCAATAGCCAATTAACAAAGGAAGAAGAAACAAAACTCATTAATTTCCTAATTTCCCACACCACAACTTTTACTTGGGAGTACAAGGATATGAAAGGAATTCGCCCCAAAATTTGCACCCATCACATTTATACAGAAGATGTCCAACCAATTATACAACCTCAAAGAAGACTTTACCCAACACTCAAGAAAATAGTAAAAACTAAGATAGAGAAACTACTTCAAGCAGGGTTCGTCTACCCAATTTTTGATAGTCAATGGGTGTCTTCTATGGTCATTGTCCCCAACGAAAATGGTAAATGGAGGGTATGTGTTTATTATAAAGAGTTAAATAAAGCCACTAAAAAAGACTACTTTCCCCTACCATTTATTGATTAGGTTTTAGATAATTTGGCTAGGAAAAAATACTTCTTATTTATGGATGGGTTTAGTGAATACAACCAAATTTAAGTGGCATCAATGGACTAAGATAAAACTACCTTTACCTACTCATGGGGTACCTTTGCATATAGAGTCCTTCCATTTGGTGTATGTAATTCTCTAGCCACTTTTTGAAGGGTTGTTTTGGCTATTTTTGTTGAATTAGCAAATGAATGCATGGAGGTTTGCATGGATGAGTGTTGGTGTGAACAAGGTTATTAACTATTTGGTTTACCCTTTGTAGTGTGAACTAGACACATTATCTAACTAGTCATTAGTTAGACCTATTCACACATGCTCACATGTTAAGTTTACTTAGGATAAGTCTAGATAAATCTAGATTGTCATGTGGTCTTATTCTACACATGTGATCTTATCAACTAGTTGGCATCTTATCCTCTTGTTGTCTCATGTCATAGAATTAAGACACTTGTCATATGACTACTTCATCCTACATCTCATCCTTGTCTTTATAAGCAAGGCATATCATGTACATTGTAACAATTTTTTCATTCATTGATAGAATAGAATTATTCTCTCATTTGATCTCTCTTGTGCTTTCATGAAGTCCTAGATCTTCGGTGGCTACCTTCATAGCCAACTCTTACATGGTATTAGAGCTAGGATGAATCACTTCTTGTTAGTCAATTTTTTGAGAGATCTTGAATGCAAATCATGGTGGATCTTGAATAGTTGAGTATGCTCTTCTCTTTCATTGAATGATGACCTAGAGAATCAAAAAAACTTGATGGAAATACTAGATTTGTGAGGGCTTCCTCTTGTGGTCTTGTACTATAGGTTCATTTTGGAGCATGCTGGTGTAAATCTGAGCACACCATTGTGTTCAAGGTGTCTAAGATAGTCAATTTAGCCTTTTGATTTGTCTAAATCAAACATTGGAGACCCAATCTACAAGGTTTTCAATTTGGGAGGTGCATGCTAGATCCAACAAGTACCTAATCATTCAGAGCATTTTAGGTCAAATTCAACCCTGCCAGCACATCTAGGAGAACCAAAAACCCCAAGATTGAATGTTAAATCATTGAAATCAGAGCACTTTTCATCGGGGCATTAGGAAAAGTTTTCCCCTCCTCAGTCGTATGGAATCTTCTATAGAATCACTGGTGTAAACACCAAGTAGTCAGAATCCTTGTCACTAGATTTGGTAAAATATTTCCTCGGTTATTGACCGTGGGTATAATTTTCTATCTGTTGGTTAATTTGTTTGTCTTCTGGTTAGAAAATTACTCTATATATTTTTTTAATATATATATATATATATATATATATATATATTACAGAGTACCCTACATGTACAGGGTACCTTGTACCTACAAACTGTATTAGAAGATGTGGGAGCGCCACATGGCATGGGCCCCCACCTATTTCCACTGGTGACCTTCAAAACTACTAGCGATATATTTCATCTTGGCTGGCAATCACCGGTGAGAACTTCAAAATCACCCGTCGGTGATAAACCAACCACTGGTAACATTTAATCAACCTGGGAGTGACGCCTTACCACCCAACAACATTCTAAACCACCAAAGGAGAACATTATGGGGAATATTCCCCCATAAATTTCCTTCAAACCACCATCACCTTTTCAAATCTGATTCTGCACCAAGAAATAGCGGTTTGATCTTTTAGACAGTCTGTTTTGGAGAATTGAAGATGGTGTCCCAATAAATGGATAGCAATTTTGAAATCTTTGATGACATCTTGGCATATATCGATAAAAAAATTATGTTTACTAATGTCAGCATGATGCCATTTTCTAGCAGCTAACATCGTTTCTTGGGGAATTTTTAGAATATTCTAGGAGAATATTATAGATTCTAACGCCCTAGATTCTACTAATGTCAGAAATATGGTTGTTGACATCATCAGACCTTGGCCCAATTTGCCCCCCTCCAATGCAATTCTAATTTTTGTAGTCTAACTTCAAAGGCTCATATCTTGCTCATTTTTGCTCTTTTTTTCACAATTTTTTTATTTGGGTTATAAGTTCATAGGCTTTTTAGTTGTGGAATCAGATTTGGATTTTGGTGCCTGGCTTTTCCATAAATTGTAGTTTTTCATCACTGTTCTTAAGCAATTCCATTTTTTAGAACTTCAAAGGCTTCATTCGGGCTCATACAGTAACATTTTCTAGTGAATTTTTTTTTGAAAGTGCATATTTTTCGAGTACTTGCCATATATGCAATTAGTTTGATCCAGTTTTGCTTAGAAATTGTACTTTCAATTTTAGCCTAATCTTGGCTTTTGCATTATACCAAAATCAATGACCACTTTGTTGTTTTGGATTTTGGCAATTGTAATTGGACTGATTATAAGGTCCCACAATCATTTTTGTGGGGGGTGATCTCTTGATTGAGTAAAAGGGGGTTTGTACTTGTATTGTTCTTTTTTATACTCTTGTATCATGGATCAAACCAAACTTCCTCTACTCACACCATATAACTATCATGAGTGGAAAACAAAAATGGAGATTCATTTATGAAGTTTGAAAATTCATAGAGTAACAATGGGTAAAGAAACTAAACCAACAACATCTACAAAAAAGAGAAAGTGGTACAATAGATGTGATCAAGCATATGGAACACTATGCTTGTCTATTTTTTCTTGATCTCCTTTTTCATATTGAATCTTGTAATACACCTAATGAAGTGTGGACTACCTTAGAGAATCTCTTTGGTAAGAAAGATACTATGAGAGGTTTCAAACTGGAGAATGAACTAAATGGTTTGAATCCAACCAACTTTACAAGCATCCAAGACTTCTTCACAAAGCTAAAATCACTTAGATTGCAGCTAAAACAATGTGGAATTGAGAAAGAGGACACTCAATTAATTCTTTCAATCTTTTCTAAGTTTGGTCCTGACTGGAAAGGTGTCTCAACCTTGCAACTACAAAAGGTTACTATTCTTTCGCATTTTGGTCTTTTCGAATACCATTTATCTTGAAGAATGGTTTAGAACTTTCAAAGTTTCCAAAAGGGCTAAAAATGGCATGACTTACTATTATTAGTAACTCTACATTTGAGCTTGGATTGACCCAAACTTTTCCCAAAAGGTGCAGAACTGCCAAGTAAACATCTCAGGTGAGTTTCGACTCAAGATCATATCCGGATTATAAGATATTAAAGTTTCTATTTTTTGAAACTTCTAAAAAAATATTTGAACTCAGATTTGAGGTGCTTAGAGGTCCCTAAACATCCTAGAAGTTGTCATAACCCACAAAGCAGATTATACTTGATAGATCTCTTCACTAGTTTTCTGACGCATCAAACTATTCATCAATCAGACACCCAGATCAAAAGTTATGGCCTTCGAAAGTTGGACCTCCTATTTGGGAAATGTGAAAACATGTTGGACACTTAAAAGAGTTGTAAAGAGGAGAGTTACACATGTTGGTGTGTGATTTTGCACATCACAAGGCATCTTTGATTGGAGATAATTTGGGCACCACTTTCAGATGGTTTTGGCTCATAGTTTTGTAATTACTGTTGGTAGTTTACTGTATTGTATCTCTTATATATCAGGAGCTTGAGATGGAGGTTGTGTGTAAGAGTATTATAGATGTTGAGTTGCCTCTGGATCTCTAGATGGTTATACTCCTATGAAAGCTTTCTCTGCAAGTATATTGCAATCTTCTTGATTTCTGAATAATATATTTTGGGAAGCTTTGCAGTGTGGGGTTTTTCTCCTGAAAGGGTTTCCCCACATAATTACTATGTCATGGTATGATTGCTATTTGTGTTTATTTTTGTAACTATTGTAAAGATCTAAAAAATTCTACATATCCCTTTCCTCAAGATTAGTGTAGGAAGTTGTTCCGCTACCTTAGCTTCTTTACAAGTGGTATCAGAGCTTGATCACCTTTGGTTTTAGTTGTGAGTTGTTGGGTTTTTTGAACTAATTCAATTTTGAGTGGGAGCTTGTGCAGAAGATACTTTGTGATCTTGTTGCAGGGATTTTCAAATGGCAAGCATATCAGGGAGAAAAGAGGTAGAAAATTTTTCTGGCAATAATTTTGAGATGTGGAAGATGAAGATGAAGGATCTATTAATTGATCGAGATCTATGGGATGCTATTGATGAGAAAGTTTCAAGGCCCACAAATGCTACTTTGGTTGTTGAATATGATGTTATGGACCGTAAAGCCAAGGTCTAATCAAATTGTGCCTGACATACTCTTTTTTAATCAATGTCCATGAAGAGCCCCTGCAAAGAAACTATGGAAGAAACTCAGTGAAATATATCAAACCAAATCTTTAGTGAACAAGATTTTCTTGAGGAAGAAATTATATTCCTTGAGAATGGAAGAGGGTGAATGAATTTCAGACCACCTAGAAGCATTCAATAAGTTGGTGTAAAAATGGATGAGGAGGAGAGATGTCAGATTCTGATTTGTTCTTTGCATGATTCGTGGGATTCTCTTGTTACGGTAATTGGGAATACTTATGTTATCTTTAAGGTTGAAGATGTCGTGGGTTCTTTTCTTTTTGAAGAAATGAGGAGGAAGGTATTCATCAGTGCCAAAGAAGCCCTAAGTGTTTGTGGAAGACCTAAAAAAAATGCAAGAAGAGTGAGAAGTGTGACAAATCTGAGTCCAAGGGGAGATCAAAATCTCCTAGAAAGTCCAAAGTTATTTGTTGGAATTGTGGTAAGCCTAGACACTTCTGTAAGGAGTATAAAGAAGAAAAGAAGAAAAAGAAGAAATTTGATTCCAATTTTGAGTCTGAGAAGGAAGATGGTGATGTGTTCATTGCAACTTTGGCCACTCATGTAGGTAATGATGCATGGTTAATTGACTCAGGTGCATCTTTCCATATGACCCCTAATAAAGATTGGTTTTTTGAATATGAAGAATTTGATGGAGGTAAGGTGTACTTGGGTGATGATTCTCATTTAAATATTGTTGGCCATGGTAAATTTAAAATCAGATTTCTTGATGGTAGAACAAAAAGCATTAATGGTGTGTTGCATATCCTTGGATTAGCACAAAAATTCTTATATGTGAGAAAACTAATAGATGCAGGTGTGTAGGTAGTCATTTCTAATATAGGATGCAAGATGGTTAGAGGTGTTATGGTGATCGCTAGAGGTGTCAAACTTGGCACACTATATAAGCTTGATGCATGCACTATTGAGTGCAATAGTACTTCTGTGAAAAGCAAATGTGTGACTACTTCATTGGGAAAGGAGAGGGTTTCCTTTTCAATGGATGGTCATGGCTTGTGGGTATTTAAGGGTGTTCTTTCTTCTGAATCAAAATTTCCTATAGAGAAGACTATATTATGACATCAGATATTATGTCACATAGGAGATAAGAGTCTTAGGAGCTTGAAAAATAAAAACCTTATTGAAGGGTTGACTGATTGTAATCTTGATTTTGATTTTTGTGAGCATTGCATTTATGGTAAACAAAACCACGTTCATTTTAACTTGAGTTCTCATAAATCTTGTGGGGTATTGGATGTTATTCATTCTAATGTGTTTTGTCCTATAGATGTTCCTTCCATTGGAAATTCCACATATTATGTTTCATTTATTGATGATTACAGTAGAAAGACATGGGTATATTTTATAAAGAGTAAATTTGAGGTTTTTCGTCAATTTAAAGAATTTAAAGCAATTTGGTTGAGTTGCAGACTGGAAAGAAAATAAAATATTTGAGAACTGACAATGGCGGTGAATTTTTCTCTAATGATTTTGATAGATTTTGTAAAGATTGTGGTATTTAGAGACAACATATAACTCTATATTCTCTACAACATAATGGAGTTATAGAAAGAATGAATAGGACACTGATGGAGAAGGCTAGGAGTATGCTTAGTGGTGCTAGTCTAGAACAAAGTTTTTAGGCTGAAGCTATTGCCACTGCCTGCTACTTGATTAACAGGTCTCCTACATTAACTCTTGTTGATAAAATGTCTATGGAGGCATGGTCGGGGCACAAGCCTTCACTAAGACATCTTAGAGTTTTTAGTTGTGAGGCATATGCACATGTACCAAAGGAGGAGAGAACAAAGTTGGAGAACAAGGCTATAAAATGTATCTTCATTGGGTACAGTTATGGTGTAAAAGGATACAAGCTTTGGGACCCTGTTGCATAGAAGGTAATATATAGTAGAAGTGTTATTTTTAGAGAAACAAAGTCTTCTTCTATTACATTGCAACCAAAACAAAGTGAACAGAAAGATGTGATTCAAGTCCCATCTATGCCCAAGAAAGTTGAATTAAGGCCCCTAGATAGAGAAGAACTTGAGGAGAGCTAATCTAGCTTTGAATCTTTAGAAAAGGAGGAAGAACCTCCAACTCATCTTGTTTGAAGGTCTACAAGGCATAGAGAACCAATTGAAAGATATTCACCTGATGACTAGAGATGTATTTTTGCTTTGAATACTAACATAGATGAACCTCTAGATCTGTAGAAGAGGCATTAGGTATGAATGATGCAAAGTCTTGGAAGATTTATATGGATGAAGAAATGGTAGATTTGAAAAAGAATGATACATGGGACCTAGTACCATTTCTCGAAGGATGCAAACATGTTGGTTGCAAATGGGTGTTCAAGAAAAATATTGGTTCAGATGGTATTGAGAAGTACAAAGCATGGTTGGTTACAAAAGGTTACTCTGAGGTTGAGGGTGTTGATTGTGGTGAGATATTTTCTCCTATTGCGAAAATGGCATCCATTAGATTCTTGCTTTCTATTACTACTACTTATGATCTAGAGGTTGAGCAAATGGATGTGAAAATGACATTCCTTCATGGTGATTTAGAGGAGGATATTTATATAACACAGCCAGAGCACTACATGGTGAAAGGTAAAAGTAATCTAGTTCGTAAATTGAATAAATCTTTTTATGGCCTCAAATAAAGTCCTAGGATGTGGTACTAGAAATTTGATACATATGTGTTGAGTTTGGGATTTGAGCATTCTAAATCTGATCACTATGTTTATTATAAATCTAATGGTGATCATTTCTTGTTTATTGCATTATATGTTGATGATATGTTATTTTATTGGTAAAGGGAAAGGAATGATTTCATAACTAAAGCCTCAACTTGTAGCTAAATTTGAAATGAAAGATCTTGGTGCAGCTAAACACATTCTTGGGATGGAAATAAGAAGAGATAGAGTGAACAAAAAACTATGGCTTGGTGAGAGTAAATATGTCAATTTAGTTTTATAGAGGTTTAACATGCAAGATTGTAGACCATTATGTGTTCCTTTTACAATTGGAACGTAGTTTCCTACTTCACAATGTTGGACAACATCCCCATCAGAGATGGAAGACATGAGCAAAGTGCCTTACTAGAGTGCAGTTAGAATTTTGATGTATGCTATGGTCTGTACTAGACCAGACATTGCCCAAGAAGTGGGAGTTCTTTCTAGATATATATCTAATCCTGGTAGAGTTTATTGGGATATAGTTTAAAGAGTCTTCAGATATTTGCAGGGTACCTCAGAGTATTCATTGTGTTATCATGGTAATTTGATAGGAGACATGCATTCCCTTGATACTCATGGGTATGTGGATTCATATTGGGAAGGTGATGTTGATAGCAAATGATCCACCAGTGCTTATGTATTTACTTTATTTGGTGGTGCAATTAGTTGGATGAGTAAGCAATAGGGTGTGGTTGATTTGTCCACTACTAAATTGAGTATATGATAGCTACTCATACTTGTAAAGAAGCCAATTGGCTTAAGAGACTATGTTCAGATATTGAAATAAAACAAGGTGCAGTGAAAGTTTATTGTGACAGTCAAAGTGTGATCTGCCTAGCTAAGAACCCAACATTTCTTGCAAGGACCAAGAACATTGATGTACAATATCATTTTGTTAGAGATATGGTTGAGGATGGCAAGGTGAAGCTAGTTTAGGTAGAGACTTTGATGAATGTTGTAAATTCATTAACTAAGCCTGTGAGCACAAAGAAGTTCAGATGGTGTTTGGAGTCTATGGGCCTCTCGGTCCCTAGCAATTAAATCATGGTGTTGATACTCCCTTTGCTCTTGCAAGGTGTTTGATAAGTGGGAGAATGTTAGGAAAGGTGTCTCAACCTTGCAACTACAAAAGGTTACTATTCTTCCCAGTTTTGGTCTTTTCAAATACCCTTTATCTTGAATAATGGTTTAGAACTTTCAAAGTTTTCAAAAGGGCTAAAAATGGCATGACTTACTATTTTTAGTAACTCTACTTTTTAGCTTGGATAGACCTAAAATTTCTCCAAAAGGTGCAGAATTGCCAAGTGATCATCTTGGGTGAGTTTCAAATCTATATCATATCTGGATTGCAAGATATTAAAGTTTCTATTTTTTGAAACTTTTAGAAAAAGTTTTGAACTCAAATTTGAGGCACTTAGAGGTCCCTAAATTCCCTAAAAGTGTTCATAACCAGTGAGCAGTTTATATCTTGATAGGTCTCTTCACGATCTTTTCAATGTATCAAATAGTTCATCAATGAGACACCCAGATCAAAAGTTATGGCCTTCGGAAGTTGGACCTCCTATTTTGAGAAATTTGAAAATGTGTTGGACACTTAAAAGAGTTGTAAAGGGAAAAGTTACACATGTTGGTGTATGATTTGGCACATCACAAGGTATCTTTGATTGGAGATAATTTGGGCACCACTTTTGGATGGTTTTGGCTCATGGTTTTGTAATTACCGTTGGTGGATTACTGTATTATATCTCCTATATATTAGGAGCTTGAGATGGAGGTTGTGTGTAAGAGTCTTATAGATGTTGAGTTGTATCTGAATCTCTAGTTGGTTATACTCCTGTGAAAGCTTGCTCTACAAGTATATTGCAATCTCCTTGATTCCTAAATAATATATTTTGGGCATCTTTGGAGTCTAGGTTTTTTTCTCCTGAAAGGGTTTCCCATGTAATTATCGTGTCATGGTATGATTGATATTTGTGTTTATTTCTGTAAATGTTGTAAAGATATGAAAAGTTCTGCATATCCCTCCCCTCAAGATTAGTGCAGGAAGTTGTTCCGCTACCTTAACCTCCTTACACTATTCAGTTTTTGTTTCTACCTTTTATGCTTTTGTGGATGCTCTTGGGAAAGCTTTCAAAATGCCTTCACTTGATGAGTTTTTCACATAGCACACATTGGAATATTGAAGTCTCCTAAACCTCAAGCACTTCTTGGTAATCAAGGTAAAAAGGATCAAAAGGCTTCAACTAGCAAAGGCAAGAAATAGAAAAATAAGGATTTCAAGAACAATGAGCAAGCAAAGGAGTCAAATAATTCACCTAAGTCCTCATACTCTCCCAAAGAGGAATCATCTAAGAAGGAGAGAACAAAGTGTGCATATTGAAAGAAACTAGGACATGATAAGCATAAGTGTTATGAGAAGAAAATTGACAAGTTGACTCACATTCTTCAAAAGAACAATATCAAATTTCCATCATCCATGTCATCTAGTGAATCCTCTTCTTCGACACCATCATTATCTACACAAATAGGGATAACAAGATTTTCTAATGGGACAAACAAGGGAAAAGGAGAGACACTTTTTTCTTCTACAAGTGTTCACTCAGAGATAGCTTCTTGATTTTGAAGTTTCTCATTAGATGGCATATTCACAAGGGAGGTTCTCTTCATTTGAGTGATGTACTTTTCCACCTATTTTGATGGGAAACAATACATACATGCATGCAACTTGTAAAGGGACTATTGATATTGGTGAGGGTACTTTCAATAATTTATCGTGTGTACCTTCCTTGTCAACCAATCTCCTTTCCATCTACTAGATTACTCATTGTGGTGAAGGGAAGACAATTGAGTTCATTCCTTATTTGATGATCATACAAGACTTGGAGAGTAGAGACATCATTGTTGTTGGAATGGATGATCGTGCATCTTTCTTGTATACATTTTCCCATTTTTCTCCCTATAATGTTGTAGATCCAATGATTGATATGCACACTCATGCACCTAGTGTGAATCATGTTTCTGAGAAGTTTAGTCACTTGAACATTAGTGTTCTTTCATCCACTTCGGCTCTTGAGACAAGTGTTGAGCTTGCATCTCCTTAACCTCCTGCTTCTTCATAGATCAATATTGACATGGCTTTATCCACTTCAGTGTAGCAAGATCATTCTAGTCTTTTAGATATAGTGTTGTGGGATACCTTCTTGGCAGGTATATTAGACTTGTTTTGTGAGTCTCATATTGCAGATTTGGAGGACACACTTGAGGGGTTATCTCTCCTATTTGATGACAGTTACAACACAATTGTTCTCCCATCTACTTTGTCTTTGGAGATTGTTCTTCATGAGTCTACCCAGGTTTTTGGATTGGTCACACCTCATTGCATAGTGCTATCCTTTGATTCTAACATGTGGACATTTAAGCAGTTTTCAGAAGCACCCATCTTGAGACTTATCTACTCATCTCTCTTCTTGGAGATGAAGTTTCTTCTACATCAGCCTTTGGATTGGTTTCTTCCTAAGGGGAGAAATGTTGTTTGCAGGTATAGGACACTTTCCAACATTCATCTTCAGGCATTCACCATCAGCATAGGAGATACTTCTTTGTGGGGGGACCTATAGTCTCACTCTTACTCTCCTATGAGGGTATTTGATTGTACATATGTGATAGAAGTAGTCCTTGGAGGGTCATGTTGAGTCCTCCTACTATCACTTCTTTCACTTTCATGTTTTTCTCTCTTTTGGCGAGGGGTTTTTTTCTACAGGATTTTCTCCTTTACTTTGTTTGTGAGAGAATTCTTTCTACATGAGTACCTAACATGGCCTAGTAGTCGGGACCCATCTTTATCCATCATTTAATCTTTGCATTTATCTACTTCTCCCTAAGTTGCACTTACAGGGGGTGTTGGTGTCAACAGGGTTATTACCTATTTGGTTTACCTTTGTAATGTGAACTAGGGACATTATCTAACTAGTCATTAGTTATACCTATTCACACATGTTAAGTTTACTTCGGATAAGTCTAGATAATTCTAGGTTGTCATGTGATCTTATCCTACACATGTGATCTTATCAACTAGTTGGCATCTTATCCTCTAGTTGTCTCTTGTCATAGGATTAAGACACTTATCATATGACTACTTCATCCTACATCTCATCCTTGTCTTTGTAAGAAAGGCACATTATGTACATTGTAACAATTTTTGTATTCATTGATAGAATAGAATTATTCTCTCATTTGATCTCTCTTGTTCTTTCATGAAGTCATAGATCTTGGGTGGCTACTTTCATAGCCAATTCTTACAATGATTTCAATGTCTATGGGGACACTTTTGAGGAAGCCCTCCAAAACTTGGAAAAAACCTTGAAATATTGTGAAAAACACCATCTAAATGAGAAACACAAAACATGAAAATCTCCTGGTAAATTTTAGAAATTTTCAGCTGCTTTCAATCTACTTTCTATGGCTTTGTTTTTTAGGGTTTCTGCTTTCTTTTTCCTTTGAAGATGGAGGTTACTGCCTTAGGCAGTACCTATGGGACCTAGCCTTTGGTGGGGGAGGATTGTTCCATGGGATGGAAAGGGGTTCTGACAGGAAGGGAGAATCTTTCTCCTAAAAATACTTATAGGGTTCCAGTTCAAAAGGAATTGGTGGAAGGTATGGTGCTAGACATACCTGATGATCTAGTTGAGGAAATCGTGGCATCCATGGACCTAGCTTTGGTTGGTAAGTTTTTTCCCTTCGCCCTAATATTGAAATGGTGTGGAAGTGGGTGTCTAATCGCTGGAAGCTCAAAGGCAGTGTCTCTGTCATAGCTATGGCAAGGGGATTGTTTCTCTTTAAATTTACTAGAAGAGAGGATATGTTAGCCATTTTAGCGGGAGGGCCATGGCTATATGGTACTCATTCTCTTACTCTGTGTACTTGGAGACTTGGTTTTGATCCTAGTACTAATTTGAACCGATCTGCCCCAGTTTGGGTGCGGCTCCCTGGGTTTCCTCTGGAATATTGGGATGAAAAAAAAATTCTGCTATTGGTAAGACTTTTGGCCAGTATGTGACTCTGGATAATACCACTCGGGCTAAATCCCATTGTGTGTATGCTAGATTCTTTGTTAATGTGGAGGTTCACAAAACCCTCCCCGTGACCATAGAGCTGAACTCTAAATATGGGATCTAGACATAGCTAATCCTTTATGAAAACTCTACTACCTTTTGTCAGCTTTGTAAGAAGAAGGGTCATTTAATGACCCATTGTAAGGGTAAGAAAGTGGGAGAAACTTCTGATCTGAATAAAGAGAGAGATGATAATTCATCGAAAGAAGACATTCTTGATAATCTGGGAATGGGGGGTAATGAGGAAAATGATACTCATCTTGCAAAAGAGAATCTTGAGAGGAACATGGAGTTGGGTGAATAGAAGGCTGACCATGCTGATTGCCAGACCCTCGATCAGTAGGTTACAAAGGGTTCCCTGGTGCTCGAAGATGGTGAGATTTAAACCTAGTCGGTTGAGGTTGTTGATGATATTGATGGGTCCCCTTCAACACTAGTGTTGAATGCCCAAATCCTAGAATCTATTTGCAAAACTAGTGATGTGACTGTTCAACCTTCTTCTCAGCAGAGGTCTTCTCCTGCCTATGATAGGACCACTATTAGGTCCCTTAAGGAGGGGTTATCTGAGAATTAGTCTTCTATTCCTTCTCTGATCACTGGAGTCAGACCTAGTGGTAACTGTAATGACCAAGATGAGTGGATTACCCCTAAGAAAAAGAATTGCAGGACTAAGAAATCTGCTGATGTTGGAACAGATTCTAGGTAAGAAAGACCAACCTTCAGGGAAACAAGGCAACACAAGATTGCTAGGGAGATTGCCAGTGGTAGACAAAAAACATTGGAGATTCAATCTCAAAAACTTCCCAAATGAGAATTCTTTCATGGAATATGAGGGGTTTTAATAGCCCCACCAAATAGTTTGAAGTCAACAACTATATTCTAGATCATAAAATTGATATTCTTTTACTTCAGGAAGTTAAAATGTCTTAGGAGAACTTTAAGTTGATAGTTGACAGAATCTGGCCTAATGCTACTTTTTGTATTAGCCTTGCTATGGGTGCTTCTGGAGGGATCGTTACTATGTGGAATAATGCTAAAATTTGATGTATTCTTACTATTTCCAGTAAGCATTTTCTGATTGTCAATTTCTCTATGCCTTCTTTTAATTGGTCCTTAATCAATATTTATGCCCCAAACACAAGGGCCCTGCAGAAAACTTTGTGGATGGACCTGTCTACTCTCCTTTCCACTTCCCCTCATTCTCTTTGGATGTTGGCTAGAGATTTTAACACTCCTTTATACCCTTCAGAGAAAATTGGGGGTATTCTTGACTATTCTGATAGTATGTTTGATTTTGTTGAGTTTATCAATAGCTTTGGGTTGTTGGATGTGGAGCTTTAGAATCTAAATTTTACTTGGTCCAACAAAAGAAGAGGGGATCAAATGATACAAGTCAAATTGGATAGATTCCTTATCTCCAATAACTGGGATAATCATTCTGATCTGAGTTTGGTAGCTTTACCAAGAACTATTTTTGATCATAATCCTATTCTCCTTAATTGGATGGTCCAGCATAGGCGTGGTCCCTTCCCTTTCATATTTGAAGCTATGTGGATTAAACATAAAGATTTTAGGAGTCTTCTGACTAATTGGTGGCAACTTCCGGTTCAGGGTACTCCTATGTTTAGGTTGGTCAAGAAGCTCTTTCATATTAAACAAGAGGTCTGTGGCTGGAACAAATATAGTTTTGGTAATGTGTTTGCTTAGAAGAAGACTATCTCTGGTAAATTAGATGACCTTCAAAATTTAATGGCTCAAGGAGTTGTTACAGAGGACATTGCCCAGGAGGAAAGTAATTTGATTTCTGACTGGAAGAACCTTATGAATAAAGAAGAAATTTTCTAGAAACAGAAGTCTAGAATTCAGTGGCTCAAAGAAGGGGATTGTAATACCACCTTTTTTCATCTTTCAGCTATGAAGCATCGAAAAGCTAATTCTATTTCTAAATTATGTTTGGAGGATGGCAATACTATCATGGATGACATTGAGATTGGAAATCAAGCTACTTTTTTTTTTAGAATTTGTTGTTGGAACAAGCTGATAATGCTGTCAATGGGTAGATAATGGATCAGTTCCTTGATAAAATCCCCTCATTGATTACTAAGGAAGATAACATCGAAATGTTGAAACCAGATTATGAGGAAGAGGTTCGTGTTGTTTTATTCTCCATGGGTCCTTTTAAAGTCCCAGGCCCTAATGGCTTTGCTCTAATATTTTTCCAAGAATATTGGGATATTGTGGGTTTTGACGTTATTGCTGCTATTAGGGATTTCTTCAGAACTGGTAAACTTCTAAAGAAGATCAACAATACTTTTATTGTTCTTGTTCCAAAGAAGCCTAATCCTATGCTGCTTGTTGATTTCAGACCTATTAGTTTGTGCAATACCATTTATAAGTTGTGTACCAAATTGCTTGTTCTGAGATTCCAACCTTTCCTGGATAAAATTATTTCCCCTTCTCAGAAAGGCTTTGTCCCTAGACGACAGATTTTAGATGCTGTTATAACCACTCATGAAACCATTCATTCTATGGCGAAGAGTAGGATCCTTGGTATGGTTCTAAAGCTAGACATTTCTAAGGCCTATGATAGAATTTCATGGTAGTTTCTTTTTAAGGTTATCCAAAAGTTTGGTTTTAATGATAAACTCTCCCTTCTCATTTGAGAGGTTGTTTCCACTGCTAAATTCTCAGTCTTGGTTAATGGGGTCCCCAGATGCTTTTTCTCTCCCACGAGGGGGATTAGATAGGGAGATCCTCTTTCCCATATTTATTTATCATGATGGCTGAGGCCCTTGGGAAATATGTTCAATCTAAGGTTCTCTCTAAGGAAATTGTGGGCATTAAACCTGCTTCTTCTATACCTCCTATGTCTGTGCAGCAGTTTGTGGATGATACCATCCTCTTTGGTATCTCGTCTATTGTTGAAGCTCAAAGTTGGAAGAATATTCTCAATGACTATGCCAAAGCTTCTGGTCAACACATTAATTTTTAGAAAAGTAATGTTTATTTTTTCAACACTTAGGGTGATCTCCAGAGAAAAATTATTAACATTCTTGGCTGTGCTGAGGCTGATCTTCCTACTATCTATCTTGGCCTTGCTTTAACTATTAAAGAAGTCTCTTAGAGATTTTGGAATGGAATTTTGGAAAGAACTTAGAAGAAGTTGATTGGCTGGAAGGGGAAGCTACAGAGTAGTGCTGGTAAATTACAGCTCTTATGAGCTTTTCTTCAAGGTATCCCTACTTATTTTCTATCTCTTTTTAAAATGCCTAGGTTTATTGCTAACAAATTGGAGCAGATCCAAAGAAATTTTCTATGGATAGGTGTGGAAGATAAAAAAGAATGTCTCTGGTTAATTGGGAGAAGGTTTTCCTTCCCAAATCTCATGGGGGTCTTAATATTAGATCTATAAAAAATATGAATAGATCCCTCCTTGCCAAAATTAACTAGAATCTGGTCCACAGCCATAAAGAATGGGGAACCATTATGCAAGCTAAGTATTTACATGGTGCTGACAATCTTAGTTTCCTTTATCAGGAGGCGCTTCCTCAGGGCTCAGTTATTTGGAACAAAATGCTGAAGTCTAGAAGCTTACTCAAACAGGGGCTTAGCTGGAAATTGGGGAATGGTAATACTATAAATTTCTGGGAGGAGACTTGGGTTGTTGACAAGGCCCTTGCTACTCAGGGGGATTATGGGATTATTGTTGATATTGTCAAACAGTTTTTTGGGTCAAAATTTTGTCATTATATTCATATTGAGAATGGTATCAAACTTTGGAAAAATCTTCTTGATTGTTGTACTCATCACCCTGAGTTTATTCCTAGAATGAGTTCTATTCAACAAATGCTTCTGGGTGTCAGAATCCCTCTCTTTCCTAGGGAAGATGAGTTGTATTGGTGGCCTGATAAGAGAGGTTGTTTCTCGGTTAACTCTACTTACCATCTGTTGATCCCTGATGTTCATAAAAATGAGCTTTGGAGGAAAGTTTGGAATCATAAGCTTATTCCTAAAGTTAATATGTTTTGGTGGGCTGCAGTTCATAATAAGATTTTAACCCAAGATAATTTGCAGAGGAGGGGATTCACCCTGGTTAATAGGTGTTTCCTGTGCCTTAAGGAGGAGGAAATTGTTTCTCACTTAATTCTTCATTGTGACTTTTCCATGGAAGTTTGGAGTACTATTTTGTAGAACTTTGGCATTCAATGGGTTTGTAATCCAGATATTAGGGAAGTCATTGCTAATTGGTGTCCTACTTTTTCACATCCTTGGCTAGTGGAGCTTTGGAACCAAACTCTTCCCTTCCTTGGTTGGACTTTGTGGAAGGAATGGAATAACAGATTATTTAGGGAAGTTGTCAAGGACTCCTCTCAAGTCTATCAATCTCTCTCTAAGCTCCTCATTGAAAGTGTTGTTAGCTCTCACATCAAAACTGCTGATAAACCACTCTCTCAAGAGGAAGAACAAATTGCTGTCAACTAGAGAATTCTTAACCAAATTCCAGCATATGATAACTCTAAACAAATCTAGAGATTAAATACTAGATGGACCCCTCCAAGGCCCCATTGGTTCAAACTTAACTTTGATGGGGCTTCTAAGTCCAATGGTAGGGCTAGTGGTGGTGGGGTTATCATGGATGACAGAGGAGGGCTTGTTGCTGCCTATGTTGGTGGGATAGGTATTCAAAGTAATAACTATGCTAAAGCCTCTACTCTCTTATGGGTGGTTAAATTGGTTATCTCTCTCGACATTCCTCAGGTGCACATTTAGGGGGATTCAAAACTGATCATTGATGTAGTTTCTAATGCTTCGATCTGCAGGTGGAGACTCAAGGATATTATTGTGGATATTCAAATCCTAGTCCAGATGATCTCTAGAGTGGAACTTTCTCATATCTGTAGAGAGGGGAACAAGGTTGCTGATGCTCTTATTGATTATGGTAAGCAATTTATGAATTGGCGTTGTTGGCACCAATTTAAAATTATTCCCGCTAACATAAGGGAACTGATTCAAAAAGAGATGACTTTTCAAGGATGACTCATCATAGGGAGGGTGCCAGCTGGCTAGTCAGCTTTTTTGGGTGCTGATGATGAGGATTTTGAAGTACAAGATGATCTATTGTACTTCTTTGTATAATGTCATTTCGGCATTATTTATCACTCGTGTTAAGGTGAGATGGATTTGTGGTAATCATAGGAAGTTTATGATTATCATTTTCAAGCATGGGAAGGGTTGGCATTGATTGGAGTTTGTGAAGGTGCTCCAGGATAATGATGATTTGTGCATGTTAATTTATTGCTACATTTACTATTTCATCATTCCTTGCCAAGCTATTAGAATTACCTTCCGAAAACACTTTGTTAATTCTCGGCTCTGTGTTCTCTATGTCTTTGAGAGAAAGGAAATAATGGGGGGAGACAAGATTCACACCGAGCCTATATCGTATTGTGAATTGAAGGATAATGCTGTGGTTTGGCATTATTGCAAGGAAGGTGGCATTAGTCCTTTTCTAGAATGCCTAAATGGTTTTGATGAAAATTTGTCCGTGCAGTTTTCCCTTTCCTGGCATAATCGCAGAGTTACCATGGGTAGAATTGGTTATGAAATCTTTGAACTAGTCATAGCCATGGCGACTGGTCTTTCTACTAAGGGTACTAAGTTGCAAAGGAAGGCGAAGGTAGCTGATCATTTGAACCAAAAGCTTTTTCTGGGGGAAGGAGAGGAATTAGTTCCCTACCAGGGACGGTTTGAACGGGCCAAACTGCCAGAGCCATGGGATGAGATGTGCTTTCTTCTCATGAAATACTTCACATTGGAAGGTTGGTTCACCAGGTTTTATAATTATCACCTCCCTCTGCTTAATCATTTCAGGTGTAACGATCTAATTAGTTTCCCTTTTTACTTGTTGTCGTCCCTTAAACACTTTATTTTTAGGGTTAAAGCTAAGATGGCTAAGAAACCCTCTAAAAGGCTTGTCCCTCTACATCAAGGCCTCATCCTTTGTTTCTATAATTTCCATCTTGCTTTGGAGCCGCCTAAGCCAATTCAGACTCCTAGTTGTGAGGTTCCTGTCAATCCTGACCCCCTTGATGTTGTCATTTTTGAGGAACCTTACCCTACCTCTATTTCCCAAAAAATGAAAGGGGTTTCTTTCTCTATGACCACTAAGGAGACCACCACAGGGAAGGATATTCATACTCTGGCCTCTAAAGGGAGTGTGAAAAGTAAGAAAAGAAAACTCAGGGAGTTGGACGATGATATTGTGGGGGACTCTGTAGGGACACATAAGAATTTGAGCAATGACCTTGTGGGACCTGGTAATAAACATAAAGCTAAATTGTCTGCTAAAGATAAGAATGAGGGATTCTCATCTAGGGTGAGGAGGTCAGGAAGGATTGCTGGTAAGCTTGCTCCGCAAGCTAAACTTATTGACTACTCTAAAATTTCTTCTGAAGCTTCCACTCAGGGGGACGATTAGTTGTATTCCAAAGACATTGAAGTTCAAGAGATCTCTGAAGATGATGCAGGTAAGGATGAAGGGAAATAGGTTGATGATTCAGAAGGTGATGATGGTGATCCTGTGGACAATGTTGGTGAAGGGGAAAGGATGATTATGGAGGAGGTTGGTGAGGAGACTAATGAGGAAGGGGATGACCACAGGCATGAACTTGCTATCCTTAGGGGTTGTGTGGATGATCTAGAGCAAAAGGTTTCTTCTATGGGAGAGCTCTTAAGTAGTGTACTCTATCGCACATCGATTCTCAACCTGTCTCTGTTACAGGAAATTGGGACTCGTGCTAATGGAGAGGAGTAGAAAGTCAAAAAACTTGATGAAATTGTTAAATTTATAGCTAAAGGTTGGGTGAATGTATCTCCTTAGTTCTGTTACTTATTATGCTGTCTTTCTACTGTTACCTACTATCTACTGGTTATAGGTTGTATATGCTGTTTATGCTGTAGTTGGTCTGGTGGCTCTTTTTGTTCTTGAGCCTCTGCTGTCTCTTTTTGTCTTGTTGTAAGGGTTCGGCCCTTGGTTTTTGCTGACTTATATAATCAAAAACACCATCTATCCCTCAACCATAAGAAGTGCTTCATGATGGTTGAACATGGTATTGTCCTTGGACATCATGTATCTACAGAAGGAATCAAAGTTGACATAAACAAGGTTAGGGTAATCCAATAGTTGCCTACACCCAAAAACCAAACTAATGTAAGGATTTTTTTAGGTCATGTGAAATATTACAGAAGATTTATATAAAATTTTAATAAAATAGTTTCTCCCATGTTCTCCCTCATGACCAAAGACACTGAATTCTCTTGGACAACTAACTGTCAAAAACCATTTGAAGCAATAAAGGAAAAATTGAAACTCATGTTTTGAGAGGACCTAATTGGAGTCTTCCCTTCCATATTCGAACTAATACTTCAAATGAATCCATAGGGGGAGTCATATGATAGAAAGTAGGGGGAGATATGTATGCAATTTGCATCAATAAAAATCTCACCCCAACTGAGAGAAACTACACCATAATAGAAAAAGAATTTTTGTATATGAATTATGCCATCAACAAATTTAGTCATTACATCACTAGGTATAAAGTTCTTGTACACACTAACCATGCAACCATCAAATGGAAAATGAATAAACCAATTATGAGTGCAAGAATAATCATATGGTTATTATTGTTGCAAGAATTTGACATCACCATTATTGATAATCCAGGAAAGTCTAACTTAGTTTCTGATTTCTTGTCTAGACTTCATATAGGTGGAGATGATGAACTTGTGAAAGATGAACTTCCAAATGAAAACTTGTTTTTTGTCTCTACTAACACTCCATGGTCTACTAATATAGCTAATTTCTTGGCCACATGATTGTTTCCCTCAAATTTTACCTCAAAACAAAAGAAAAGACTGGTAAAAGAAAGTCTATCTTACAAATGCTTGAATGACATGTTATTCAAGTGTGGACCTGATGTTGTGCTACATAGGTGTGTGAAAGCTGATGAAATATTTGACATATTAAAAGCTTATCATGATGAACCTATAGGGCGACACTACTCCTCTCAAAGAATAATCCATAAAGTCTTAGGAGCTAGATACTATTGGCCCTCTCTTCATAAATATGTCAAGAAATATGTGAGGTAGTGTGATCAATGCTAGAGAATGGGTCAACCTAAATTCACTAATGAGATGTCTCTTCACCCTCATATTGTTCTTGAACTATTTGAGCAATGGGACCTATATTTGTTTGGTCCAATCTCACCATCATTCGTAGGAAAAGAATATATCTTGGTATGTACAGATTATGTAACAAAATGGGTAGAAGTTCAAGCACTGCAATTTGCTAGAGAGGAAAAGGTTGTTGACTTCCTGTATAACAATATTTTATTAAGATTTGGTGCAACTAAAATAATTGTCTGAGATAGAGGTCCACAATCCATCTCATAGGTAATCTAAGCATTCACAGATCTATACCAAATCAACGACCAAAAATCTTCACCCTATGACCCACAAGCCAATGGCTAGGTGGAGGTAACAAATAGAGAACTAGAAAATATTTTGACAAAAATAGTAGCAGTAAACAGGAAGGATTGGGCAAGAAGACTCCATGAAGTTGTATGGATATTCAATACGACATGGAAATCAACTATAGGATTCTCCCCATATAAGTTAGTCTATGGCAAGAAACAAATACTGCCTATAGAATTTGAGCTACAAACTATTATAACATCCATAGATATTGGCCTTAAGTTAACTTCAACACAACAAACATGAATCCTCCAACTAGATGAGCTAGATGAAACCGGACTTGAAGCAATTCAGTAGACAAAGTTAATTCAGTAGCAGAGGTAACTTTGGCATGACTGGCACATCAAGCAAAAGAAATTTTAGGTTGGAGATCTATTTGAATCCAAGTTTAAATATTTTAAGGGCAAGTTCCAAGCACATTGGATGGGAACCCATGAAATTAAGGAAATTTATGAAAATAGGACTGCCCAGCTGTCATTGATTGATGGAGAACACAAGACACTTTTGGTAAACAAGCATAGGCTTCACCTTTATCAATGTCCTACCAAAGAGAAATTTGTCAAAGATCTATCATATCTTGATCTATGCTATTTGATGCAGGGGCATGGTTGTTCCATTTTGGTTTCGATTAGTTTTGGTTTTGATTAGTATTGTTTTTAGTTTTTTTTTTTAAGTATTTGGTTCAGTTCCTCTCCCAAAACGGCCTGTCGAAACCTACGGCATGTATCAAACCTTTGGGGGACTGATGGAAGTAGTTTTTAGAGTAGAGGAAGTTAATTAGTTGGGTTCCTATCACTACGGGGGACAAATGATGAAAAAAAACTACCCAAACGATAGTAGAAAGGACGGTTAGTGGAGAACAGTGAAGAAGTTAGAAGGGATCAATCTATTGGGGAGGAAGGGAATAGATATCAGTCTCCTGAGTGAGATAAGGCAGAGAATGAACTCGATGGGGAGGGAGAATAAAGTGAAACTACCATAATGGTAGAAGAGCAAAAAATGGTAGAGATCGACATGTTTAGCAAGGTCAACGTATTAGCAGAGAAGTGGATGATGAATGAAGAAGACCTGTAGCAGAAGGAAATGGGTTAGAGGATTCAGGCTGTGTGTGAAAGCCCAAGAAATCAGCATTCTGTAATGTCTGTTTTAGTCTAATGTCCCAACAAATTAAATCTTTGTGTTCCTACCCGTTTATTCAATAAAGACTCATGTTGAATCACGGTCATCTATATTCAAAATTCTATCATTTGATTGTGTTATTTTGTTTTGAATTCCTATCACTGAAATTTACTCTAGTTTCTTATTCTGGCTATCATTACTATTTAAAAGAGGTCTCCTATTTTATCAAGATAGATAATTAAGCTAGTTCATCTAAAAAAAGAGAAGAAGAATTGAAAACCAACAAATGGTGATTCTTCTTCCAAAACAAACAAGAAGAAGAATTGAAAACTAGTAAATGGTAATTATTCAATCAATGCAGGAACAACTCAGAAGCATCTCTAGGACATCTCCAGTGCACCTCTAGCACTTGTATTTCAAGGCATCTCCAGTGCATCTTTGGTACTAGTACTTCAAGATATCCTCAGCAGATCTCTGGCACTTGTGCTTCAAGATATTGGTACATTTGAACTTCAAGGTACAATTGTATGATGCAGTGTCTTCAAGACTCATCCCTTGGTGTCTTCAAGACTCATCAACACCAATATGAAATCTCTTAGGAAGTTGTACATCAAGAACCTCATGAGGACAATTGTCGCCATAGACATCAAGGTTTGTTGACATAGCAGAGAAGTCACATTAACGTTTTGATGGCACAAATAAGAAGTCACATCAAATATTGTTCTAAGGCGGACATCAATGACATGACAACTTGATAATTCCAAAAGGACTGCAAGTATTACCCTTGTACTTAACTAATTAGACTAAGATCTTTTCAATTAATTAATGAACAAATCAATCATTACCTTATGTTGTCACCATATCTACCAAACCTACCACATGTAATCACCTCATTTAATCAAACCACAAATTCTTATCCAAGTGGAGAGAAACTTGTTGTCATTACATAAAAAGTGTCAAAGTGACATTATTTACCTAAAATAACAATTTTCACCTTTCATCATGGATTTTCCTCATATTCATTTCTTGTTTTACATAATAATAGCCTCCAAAGTTCATCAACTCATTCAGCTCACCATTAGAACAAACAACATTCCATCTCTCTTACATTTACATAGCCACTATTATTAGTTTCTCAACCCTGGTTTAAATAGAACCCTTTATCTATGTCACCAAACATGGGGGTCAAGTAGTCTAAACTATACTCTATTGACAAGCTGCTTCTTGACTAGGACATGACTGCAATATTTAGAAATGTAGGATGGTTAGCATTCATGGATAAATTTGAGGGTTTTTAGGAAGACATTATAGAGGAGTTCATGAATAATCTCCAAAATAGCCATACCATAGTGAGAGGTGTCGACATCCCTATCTCCTCTAGTATCATTAGTGCTATCTCAAGACTGCCAGATGAATATGAGAAATTTTTATCACCTTAAAACCCCTTATTCTGAATTAATTCAAAAAAAATTCTAATGAGGGAGAACCAAAAATCAGAATGCTGGTTAACAAAGGGGAATAAAAATATATTATTAGGGAAAGCCTCCCAGCACCATGGAAAATTGTTGCAACATGGATGATGATATATTTCACATGTGATGGCCAGTTTGCTATAGTTTTAGGGTTGATTATGAAAATGCTCATCCATCTCAGACATGGCCAAGACCATCTAGAACATAGAGTCAATCTTCTAAATTGCTTGTATTTTGTTCTATTAATCATGGTCACTAAATGCCAACAAGATAGAGGGCCATCAAACGTCATGGGCTTGTATTCCTCATTTGCAAGCACCATTTCATAATGAAACATAGAGGAGAAGCCCATTGGTAAGCCTTTTTAAAAGACTCATATGTAGAGAAGAAAATTAAGGGGAAAGTAGTTACAGAAGAGCCTTCTCAAGCTATGGAGAAGAAAAAGAAGGGGAAAATAGTTATTGAGGAACCTCCTTAGGCTCCAAAGAAAAGAAAGGGAAAAATAGTTATCGAGGAGCCTTCTCAGGCTCCAAAGAAAAAGAAATGGAAAATAGTCATAGAGGAGCCTTTTTCAGGCTCTAGAAAAGAAGAAAAAGAAGATAGTTATAGAGGAGTCCCCTAAGGCTTCAGAAAGGAATAAGAATGAAAAAGTGGTTACAGAGGGAAAAAGAAAGAAAATAAAATTAGCTGAAGGGGAGTCGTCTCTAGCTCACCCAACAAACCCTATTGTAACCAATATTGAAAACATGCTCTCTCCATCTATCACCCCAGTAGCATCAAAGCAAGAGGAACCAAATACCATTTCTTCAAAAATAGAATAACCTCAGGGAGTGTCAAAGACACAAGAACAATTGTCACCTTGAATGCTTCAGAGAAGCAAGTACCGAAAATAAAAAAACTTAGTTAGAAAAGGATTTCAAACTTGTTGCTACTTATTATTGCTGAACTCTAGACACCAAGGACTCTTCCTAGCCAACAATCTACCTCCAAGGAGGAAATTTAGAAGTAGACAAAAGACAAGGTTGGTCCATCTTACACACCTAAAAGTGTAGCAGAAGCAGAGAGCCAATCATAGCACATAGATTATGAGGATGTAGAGATTTCAAAAGAGCAAGAACAATAGGAAGAAATAACAAATTTGAAACAGTTGCTTTAGGACAAATACCTTGTCATTTTGAATCTCAAGGATGATATTAAAGAAAAAGAGGGTATTTTTCAAGTAAAAAACAAATAAATTATAACCCTCAAGGAAAATATTAAAGAAAAAGAAGATATCATTAGAAAAAAAGATAAGAAAATTGTAACTATCAAAGATATCCTCAAGGAAAAAGATGTTGTAATTGAACAGAAGGAGATGGAAGTTTCTAGGTTAGAGCAAAAACTAGAGGAAAAAGAAGATAAATTGGCCTAGACAACAACAAATTGTATCACTCTTATGGAAACACTCAAAGAAAAAGTTGACAAATAAGACTCACAACTAATAATGGCCAATAACAAGATTTTTGAGCATGTCAAGGAATTATCTATTCCAATGCCTACAATAAATGAGAGTATGTAGACTGATGTCTTTCTCAAAACTTTCCAATTGAATGTTCCTAGAGCTTTATACAAGTGGGAACAAAGATGTCATTGTTTTGCTAACAATAATGTGTTGCAAGTATGAGGATAACCAGTGTTGTCATTGATGTCAACATACTCATATTGCATTAATGAGAAAGATTGGATGAGCTATGTGCTAAGGATATTGAGAAAATTAGCCTCAATCAGGAACAGTGAAGAACAATGATGACATTAAGGTAAAAGTCCCAGATAAGATGAATATCAGAGGATGTGGTTTAAAGGGTTTTCAGATATGAGTCTTGAGATGCTCCAGCCAAGATTTTAGAGGCCCGCATGAAGATATGAAGTGATGGTCGCTCTAGTAGAACTGGTTCTGGCTGATGTTTAGTGGTGATAGAGTGTCACATATTGGTCCGATGAGCTCCAAAATTGCATTATCTCATTCTGCGGATTGGAGGGAGTGTTGCAGAAAGTAGTGTGAAGTGACAACTAGATTTGTTCATGGTTTGGAGGTCCAAAAGCACCTTTTTCAGTGTGACAGTGGTGATAGACTATGTTCTTGAAGTTTCAGATGAAGAAGAGAAGAATTCCAGTAAGCTGATAAAGTGCGGATGTTCTTGGTGACTCAGGAAAGGTTTTGGTGATCTTTGGATCGTGTACAATTCTTATTGGTGGTCCGCATTGAAGTTGGAGTTTGCATTTGAAGAATTACCACCGTTTATTGGTGTTCTTCTTGAGACTGGCCAACCGGATGTGTTACATGTCTTGCGAATGATCTTATAGGTGTTTGCTGACTTAGATGATTGTTCCTAAGTTGATGCCTTGTATAAATAAGGGATTGTGAATTCATTTTTAAGTGTGTCTTGGAGTGGATTAGTGTGGTGTAGCGAAGAGAAGTGTGAAAGGCAGAGCAAGAGTTTTTGGGCTTAAATGGAACTGATCTAGGCATGGTAAAGATGTCAATCTCTAGTTCAAGTTTGCAATACTTGTTACTTTGTAGACAGTGTGTCTCTTGTAGGCAGTGTGCCTCTTGTGAGCAGTGTGCTCGGGCAGTGAGCCCTAATTGGCATGTGCCATCTATTTTTCTTATTCTTCTAAAAGAGAATAATCCTTGGGTTAATCACCCCGTGGTTTTTCCCTTGACCAGGTTTTGCACATCAAAATCTTGGTGTCTCATGTGTTGATGTGTATCTGCTCTGGTGTTTATGCTTTATGCTTTCATGAATGATTAATTGATATGCTATTACATAACAAAGAGGATTTAAGTGTTTAAATTAGAAGCAAGTTTTGGACAACTAATTCACCCCCCTCTCAGTTGTCTGTCCAGACTCCAACAATTGGTATCAAAGCCAAGTTCCTCTAAAAGGAGCTTAACCACTTGAGGAGATCCAGGATGTCGTCATACAAGAAAGATAGTCTAAAGTTTGATGGAACCAACTTCTCTCTTTGGAAAGGTCGCATGAAATGTCACTTGGAGTGTATGGGAAAGGCGTACTTATCCATGGTCACAAAAGCATATGTACCTCCATAGGGTGGTCTGACAACTCTAAATGAAATCACATATGCTGAAAACAATTTGTGGACCAAAGAGGTTCTTCTAAGTGCATTGACTGACTTAGAACTCTCAAATGTTATTGACCTACCAACTGCCTATGAGATCTGGGTTAAACTGGAACTTCTACATGAAGGAGATGAGTATGTTAAGAGTGCAAGGCTGCAGAGTCTCAAAGGGAAATTTGAAAGACTGAAGATGAGAGATGATGAAAATATTACTACCTTTATGCCAAGAGTAAATGAGCTAGTGTGTGGAATTAGGAATGCTGGTGGAGTTTTGGATGAAAATGAGATTGTTGGCAAAATTCTCAAATCCCTTCCTGCTGTCTACAAAATCAAGGTGGCTGCCATTGATGAATTCAGAGCCCATACAACTGTCACAAGAGACCAATTGGCTGGCAAACTGGTTGCATTTGAAATGACCGAGTTTGGAAATGATCCCCCCAAGACTGAATCTGCATTCAAAGCCACTACCTCTGTGAAAGGCAAACAAAGATTTGATCCAGGAGAAAACTCTTCAATGAAGCTGTCATGGTATGATCAAGCAAGAAGAGACATGGAAGAGGAAGAAGCAGAAATAGCTCAACTTGAAGCCCTCATTGCAAAGAGACTGCAAAGAGGATCCGGTAAGTGTGAAGGAAAATTACCCTTTAAGTGCTTCAACTGCAATAAGATTGGGCATTTTGCTTCAAGATGTCTGGAAAGATCTACAAGGTCAAATTCTAATAGACAAAGGTTCCAAAAGAACTATTATTATGTTCATGAAGAAGATGATAATGAAGGAGTAATAGATGATGAATCAGAAATAGGAAATGAATCCAAAAATGAATGGGTGTTTATTGCGATCAAGGAAGAAGATCCAATATCCTCTGAATCTATCAATCATAAGGTTGTAGAAAGAGCTTTGGCTGCCCAAGTTGAAGAAAAGGATGATTGGGTTATTGACAGTGGATGCTCTCACCATATGACAGGTGACAAAAACAAGTTCCTAGACTTGGAAAGGTATGAAGGAGGAATGGTAAAGTTTGGTGATAATTCTATTGGTAGAATCAGAGGTAGGGGAACTATTTCTTTTGATGGAAAGAGCAAAACTGGTAATGTACTGTATGTTGAAGGATTGAAGCACAATCTTCTCAGTGTTGGACAGTTGGTAGACAAAGGTTATGATCTCTGATTCAAAAATGGAAGATGCAGGATCTTTGAAAGCTCCAGAACTGAGATTGCATCCGGTACTCAAACAAAAGGTAATATCTTCCATCTAGTTGGTTCTAATAAAAGTTGTTTGTTTGTTCAAGTTGATCAAAGTTGGTTATGGCATAGAAGGATGTGTCATGTAAATTTTGATAACATCATCAAGATAAGCAATACTCAGGCTGTAAGAGATCTTCCAAAATTGGTGAAACCTACAAATAGCTTGTGCAAAGAATGTCAGCTGGGTAAATAGAGCAGAGTCTCATTCAAAAGAAAGGATCAGTCCTCTATCAGATTATTAGAATTAATTCATACTGATCTATGTGGTCCAACAAGAATCAAGAGTATGCAAGGTGATAGATATTTCATGTTACTGATTGATGACCATTCCCAGATGATGTGGGTTACCTTTCTGAAAGAGAAATTAGAAGCTTTTGAGAAGTTCAAAATCTTCAAGGCTATGGTAGAAAATCAAACCGGACTTAAACTGAAATGTTTGAGGTCTGATAGAGGTGGTGAATTCACATCTGGTGAATTCATAGATTTTTGTGAGAAGCATGGTATAAAGAGACAGTTATTTGCTCCTAGGACTCCACAGCAGAATGGAGTAGTAGAGAGAAAGAACCAGACCATCCAGGAAGCATCTAGGACAATGATGATGGAAGCAAATGTTCCCCAGATGTTTTGGAGAGAAGTTGTCAGCATTGTAGTCTATATTCTCAATCGAGTTCAAATCAGAAGCAATACCAGTAAGACTTCTTATGAACTTTGGTTTGGTATCACTCCTACTGTGAGATATTTCAGAGTATTTGGTAGCAAATGTTACATTAAAAGAGATGAAGATCTAGGAAAGTTTGATGCTAGAAGTGATGAAGGAATTTTCTTGGGTTACTCCACTCAAAGCAAAGCATACCGGTGTTATAATAAGAGACTGAGAAAGATAATAGAAAGTACAAATGTGAAGGTTGATGAAGGAATTAAGAAGCCCTCAAGGTTTTATGAATATGATGAAGATGATTAGAATGGTTCTCTAGCTCAAGGAGCTCAATCCTCCTCTGAAAGTCAGATCCAGACTAATCCGGTAAATCAGGAAGAAGAGGTTTGTCTGAATGAGCCTGATCAAGAAATAGTAGTGCAAGAGACTCCCAAAGTTCCAAGGTATGTAACTCTAAACCACTCTGAAGATCATATCGTAGGTGACAAAAGCAAAGGGGTACAAACAAGGAGGAGAATTGCTCAAAATTTAGATGAATACTATCTGGTTTCAAAGATTGAACCTAAGACAATAAATGAAGCCTGTAATGATGAAAATTGGACCAAAGCAATGGAGGAAGAGTTGATGCAAATTGAGAAAAATCACACTTGGGATCTTGTTCCCAGACCTAGAAACAAGAATGTGATTGGAACTAAATGGGTCTTCCGGAACAAACTAAATGAAGTTGGTGAAGTAAGCAGAAACAAAGCCAGATTGGTCTGCAAAGGCTACTCTCAAATAGAAGGAATTGATTTTGAAGAAACCTTTGCTCTGGTGGCAAGAATTGAAGCAGTCAGATTATTTCTTGCATTTGCTGCCTTCAAAGACTTCAAGGTATATCAGATGGATGTCAAGTCTACCTTCCTAAATGGTGATTTGGAAGAAGAAGTATACATTGAGCAACCAGATGGATTTCAATTGTCTGATCATAGTGATATGGTCTGCAAGTTGAAGAAAGCACTGTATGGATTGAAGCAAGCCCCAAGGGCTTGGTATGAAAGGTTAGATAAGCATCTTGTGCAGATTGGTTTCAACAAAGGTACTGCTAATAGTAACTTATATTTTAAAATTGATCATGAAAACATCTTGATTATTGAAGTATTTGTTGATGATATCATCTTTGGAGGAAAAGATAGCATGTGTAAAACTTTTTCAAATCAAATGAAAAGTGAGTTTGAGATGTCCATGCTTGGTGAAATGAATTTCTTCTTGGGTCTGCAAATTACTCAAACAAAGAAAGGGATCTTCATTTCTCAGACCAAATATGTGAAAGAATTGTTGAGGAAATTTGGGATGGAAGATTCAAAGCCAATGAATACTCCCATGGCAATCGGATGCAAGTTGAGCAAAGATGATGACTCTCCCAAGGTGGATCAGACAAAATATAGGTCAATGATTGGAGGACTGTTGTATCTCACTTAAAGTAGACCAGATATTATGTAGGCTATTGGTCTTGTTGCTAGATTCCAAGCTGATCCTAGAGAATCTCATGTTATGGAAATCAAGAGGAATTTTAGATATCTAAAGGGGACAGTTGAGTATGGTCTATGGTACCCTAGAGATCATTATTTCTCTCTTCATGCATATATAGATGCAGATTGGGCAGGAGATGTGGATGACCGGAAGAGCACCAGTGGTGGAGCTTTCTTTTTGGGAAAAAGATTGGTTTCTTGGCTAAGCAAGAAATAAGAGGCAATATCTCTGTCTACAACTGAAGCAGAATACATTGCAGTAGCAAGTAGTTGCACTCAAATCTTATGGATGAAGCAGATGTTAAGAGACATTAAAGTAGAATATGAGGAGCCTATCACAATTTTCTGTGATAATTCAAGTGCAATAAATATTTCTAAGAATCTGGTGTTGCATTCTAAGACCAAGCACATATCTATCAAGTTTCACTTTCTGAGAGAGCAAGTGAACAAGGATGAAGTCAGATTGGAGTATGTGCCCTCCAAGGATCAGATTGCAGATATTTTTACTAAACCTCTTCCCAAGGACTATTTTGAGTATCTCAAGGAGAAGTTACGGGTCATTGTCCCTCTGGTGATGAACTAGGATGCACTGATGTGCATCAGTTCGGTGGATATCACAGTCATATCTTGTGATCCAGATTGGTGATGGGGAGCTGCTACTCAGGGGGAGCAGCTGGTATGATTCTGATGTGTTAAAGTTGCAAGTATGAGCCCTTTGCCATTGATGTCAAAGGGGGAGAGAAGACATGTGAAAAACAAGTGGTTGATCAAAGGGGAGTAGTAAAGAAAGAGAAGACATGTGAAGAGTTGTTGCTAATAGGGGGAGCTGTGATAGAAAGGAGAAGTTCTTGTCTTGATGTTGATAGGGGGAGCTGTGACAGAAAGGAGAAGTTCTTGTCTTGATGGTTTTTCACATCATATGTTGCCATCAATGACAAATGGGGAGATTGTTGCAAGTATGAGGATAACTAGTGTTGTCATTGATGTCAACATACTCATATTGCATTAATGAGAAAGATTGGATGAGCTGTGTGCTGAGGATATTGAGAAAATTAGCCTCAATCAGGAACAGTGAAGAACAGTGATGACATTAAGGTAAAAGTCCTAGATAAGATGAATATCAGAGGATGCGGTTTAAAGGGTTTTTAGATATGATTCTTGAGATGCTCCAGTCAAGATTTCAGAGGTCCACATGAAGATATGAAGAAGTGATGGTTTCTCTAGTAGAACCGGTTCTGGCAGATGTTCAGTGGTGATAGAGTGTCACAAATTGGTTCGGTGAGCTCCGGAATTGCATTATCTCATTCTGCGGATTGGAGGAGTGTTGCAGAAAGTAGTGTGAAGTGACAACTACATTTGTTCATGGTTTGGAGGTCCGAAAGCACCTTTTTTAGTGTGACAGTGGTGACAGACTGTATTCTTGAAGTTCCAGATGAAGAAGAGAAGAATTCCAGTAAGCTGATAAAGTGCAGATGTTCTTGGTGACTCAGGAAAGGTTTTGGTGATCTTTGGATCATGTACAATTCTTATTGGTGGTCCGCATTGAAGTTGGAGTTTGCATTTGAAGAATTACCACCGTGTATTGGTGTTCTTCTTGAGACTGCTGACCGGATGTGTTACACGTCTTGCGAATGATCTTATAGGTGTTTGCCGACTTAGATGATTGTTCCTAAGTCAATACCTTGTATAAATAAGGGATTGTGAATTCATTTTGAAGTGTGTCTTGGAGTGGATTTGTGTGGTGTAGTGAAGAGAAGTGCGAAAGGCAGAGCAGGAGTTTTTGGGCTTAAATGGAACTGATCCAGGCATGGTAAAGATGTCAATCTCCAGTTCAAGTTTGTAATACTTGTTACTTTGTAGACAGTGTGTCTCTTGTAGGCAGTGTGCCTCTTGTGAGCAGTGTGCTCGGGCAGTGGGCCCTAATTGGCATGTGCCATCTATTTTTCTTATTCTTCTAACAGAGAATAATCCTTGGGTTAATCACCCCGTGGTTTTTCCCTTGACCGGGTTTTCCACGTCAAAATCTTGGTGTCTCATGTGTTGATGTGTATCTGCTCTAGTGTTTATGCTTTATGCTTTCATGAATGATTAATTGATATGCTATTACATAACAAAGAGGATTTAAGTGTTTAAATTAGAAGCAAGTTTTGGACAACTGATTCACCCCCCCTCTTAGTTGTCTGTCCGGAATCCAACATAATGTAATGTTACAACTTTAGACTAAGATTTTTGCATTGAAAACACAAGTTAAGACATTAGAAGAAAGAATTATAACAATGGGAACTTTGGATTATAAAGAATTGTCATGTAGGGCACCAAGTTGGAGTTATACAGTATTCTTGAGAGAATAATTCTTCCTCTAGAGAATTTCACAGATCATCTCTCAAGATACAAATTGTATCAATGATGGACATGAATTTATGATGGTATATAGGGCCAACCCTAAAAACTAGAATTTGTTTTGTGAATTTTTCCTCCATAAGTTCCTTATAGATGAACACACAACCCTTTTAATTAATCTTTTTGTTGGAGAATGTCAATTAAGAGCATTCGTTTCACAAAAGCATAACCAGGAAGCATGGCCATTGTGGTTGGATGAGTATAACCATATTGAAGAAACTGTCAGGCTGTATATCAGACATGAGAGTCCAACTCCTATGGTACTCATAATGAAATTCTATCAATTTATATACAACCCTAATCTTCTACCTTTTTATCAAGAAAATATGGAATCTTGTGTGCTTGAATTTTATATTTATATATAGTCCTCCTTCAATAGAGACTTAGTAGCATGAAATAGATGATGGAGCCTCATGGCTACCAATTAGAAGATGAGGGAGCTAGTCTCACCAGAAAACCTAAAATGGTTCTTGAGAAAGGCTAGGTATGTTGCCCAATTGGTAGAAAAATATGAGTAAGAATGGATAGGGATGAGATTTCAGCCCTCGCTCATCATTGAGCATGTGCCCATGTGGTCAGATCAAATAGAAGAGTCCAATTTTGAAAGGTGGTTAGAATAGTTAGATAAGTTTCAAGGTAATGCAAACACTACAAGGAAAAACTAGGCCACATTTCAATCTGACTATAATTGCACATAAAAATTATATTAGATGAATAGACCGATGCTCCAAAGTAGTGTAGGAGGACCTGTAAACCCTCAAGCTAGGTGGAAATGATGAGCTATAGATAGAACTAATCTTAATTTTGCAAATGTACCTTTCTTTCCTTGCCTAAATCTCACTTCACTGAAGATTTTTGCATAAATTGTTGAGAGATCTTGTTTAATTATGTTAAGATATAAGTGTAATTCTTATAGAAATTTCTGGAATAAAGAGTTTCATTTAGTATGCTTAAAATAACATTTGGCTACATATATGCAAAAGTACATTTTTGTTAAAAACAGGGCTCCAGAGATACTAGTAGCAGAGTTTCACAAAACTCTAGAGATATTCACAAAACTCTAGAGATATTTTGAAAAGTCACAAAGGATTCCTCCAAACTACCAACACACTCCAAGATTTTTGCAGGATAGACTGACTATTATTCATTCTTGAATTGACATATCCAGCTAGGATGGGAGAAAAACACCAAGTAGTTGTTCCATGTGGAGACTCTAGAAACATATCAATATCTTCTATTCAACATTTCCTTTTTCTCACTAAGGCCAACTCTCCTTGCCACTAAACTACAGATAACTCCTTGCAAATAGTTGCATAATCAGTGCCATTGCATGTCTCTTTTAAGAGAATTGCATGTTTCACGTTATAATCAGTAGATTAAATGAATAAGTCCTCTATTTTCTATAGAGACTCTTAGCTAGAATGTAATAACCATAGTTATATCTATCAATTAGAAAATAACTGATATATATATATATATATATATATATATATATATATATATATATATATATATATAACTATGGCATAGAAGATATATATTTTTATTGAAAAGAAGGGAGAGATAAAAAAAATCTATTATTTTCTAAGCATGTACTTTTGATTTTCAATCTCTAAAATAAAGGAAGAAGTTCATTTATTTGTTGATTACTGAAAGTTGATTGGTCTATCTTTAGAGGTGGAGCAAGGGTCCACTCCAACCAAAGAATAGGGACTGATATTTCTTAGATTGTTAGTTGCTTTGCTATTTTCTTAGTTTGCTGAAGTTTCTTTATTTAAAATAGCATTAGCTGTTCTAGATCTTTTCTTAGATTAAGTTACTTCCAACAATTGTATTCTTTAATTTCATTAAATTAAGTTACTTTCAGCAATTATAATCTTTGAATCCATTAGATTAGATCATCTCAACAAGTCTTCTTTTTAGTAGTATTTAGATTAAGTTAGCATACATTAAATAACTTAAGCTTTCTAACTTCAGATTTTAGAAGAATTGTTAGGAGAACTACTAATTGGAAGTCTGTTGCAAATAGCCATGGACATGCCCCATATTTGACAAATTAGATAAAATAATCTATTTAAATTCAAGGTATACAATGACCCTTGTCATCAACAATATAGCATGCCCCTTCAACAATCATAAAAAGATCTCCATGTAGGGCTGATGTTTAGAGGAAGAAATCCATCTATACATAACCTCCTTCTAGGAACATAACTTGAGTATTTAAAATCCTCGACTACAACATTCGTAATGTCATACTACCATATCCTCTCCCTAAACTTCCAAAATTCAAAAGGGAGGGTGACCCCAACTCGCATATCAAGGCTTACATCATAGTAGTATAGGAACTTCCTTGGGATGGGGTGGTAGCCAAATTTTTTTGAAAGACTTTGGATGGTATTGTTTTGTATTGGTACTATCGACTTCCAAAAGCATCAATCCACTCTTTTAGGATATTCATCAATTAGTTTTTAGCTACCTTTGACATAAACAAACTTGTCAAGATAGGAATATGAGAATTATTAACAATCATTTAACAAGAAACCAATGATTTAGTTGCACATTTTATCACACAATGAAGGAAATTTCTCTATTCTTCAATTAGTGCACCAAAAATGGATCATAGGGAACTTTGTCATATCTTCTTGCATGCTCTTAACAAGGACATATGAGAACCAGCCCAAAAACTCCCCAATAAATCATATGAACACCCACTTGAGACTACCCTTAGAATTGACCAAGATGCTATTGATAGTGGAAGAAAGGAGTATGATACTAATGGAAGGTTTGTCGACCATGATAGAGATAATGATATTTTAACATTGAAAAGCAATCAAAACATGGATGGGTCAACAGACAATTATGAATACAATAGTTATATGAATCTGGGGAATCAAAATGTCAATAAATATCCCTTGAGAATCAATGAGTGATCATACAAAAATCCTTGCAAACCTCAAAATTATGATCACAATAAATATTGCTCATTTCACAAGAAAAAGAGGCATGATAACAAGTCATGTTGAGAGTAAACCTTCCAAAAGATCAAGACCAAACATTAATGGACACATTCCCACAAGATGAAGGAAATAGTCCCAAAAGTTATCAAAATACCGTCGACCAAAACACCTTAGGTCTTGTGGAATTGGACAAAGATCTAGATGTTTGTGTTACCTAAGGACCAAAATGACCAATTTCCACCCCTAGTGATTCAAAATTTTCTCACATGCTAGATCTTCTCAAAATTTCTCCTACACATAAGAACGTTCTCCTCAATGTCTTAGATTTAGGCCATCTAGTTCAAAACACTCCAAATGAAAAGCATTCTTCTTCAACATTTGATTTTGAAAATTTACCCTCAGAATGACATTGCTAAACAAGGTGATCTCCCCCTCTACCTAATAGTTCAAATTCAAGACTATTCCATTAAATGTGTCATGATAGATGATGGGTCAACAATCAATGTAGTTTCTCTCTCTCCTCAAAAGGATGGGCTATGATGAAACTCACATCACATAAGAAAGTTCCATCCTTAGAATTCACATTAACCCAAAAAGTCCAAACCATGGGAAAGGTCAATCTTCAAGTCACATTGGGTCCCAAAACTCTCCCAACTCAATCTTAAATCATCAACGAAGAAACCACCTATAATGTATGATCCTAGGAAGACCTTAGATCCTTAGGATGGGGTCCATCTCCTCCGCATTTTTTCAATAAATTCATTTTCTCCACATGAATCAAACCCACATCATCAAAGGAGACCTCGATCCTTTCAGTATTTATAGAATCAAGCAAGACAAAAAGAGGGGAAAGGACATGGAAACCACCAATCGTCTAAGAATTAGAATTTTGGAAAAAGGAGAGACATCTAGAAAAATCGCTAACATCACTAAAACTTCAAGGAAGGGGGGAACAAGAGAATTTTCCCCCTTCAATCCCCACTCAACAAAGATGTATGCTCAATTCAACTCAGAAATCATTCCTATCAAGATAGATATGATGTCTATACAGTCGAGACCACCACTACCAAGGAAGAAAAATAAGAACCACAACCCACATGAGAACTAGGAGTCACTAAAAATTATTCAAACACCAACACTAGTTTCCCCTCAAAAGTTTAAAACTGATGAAACTACCAAAACAACCATTGAGACTCTAAAAGAACATAAAATGACAAGGCTAGGGGGAAAATCATTAAACAATGAAATATGTGAGTGCACAAAGCTTATCACTGAATTTAAGGATGTTTTCACACCAAGCCTAAGAATGACCTTTGCAAAGACTTTTGGATGAAGGATATCAAATAGCTAGATCAACAAAAATAGAAAAAATAATGCAATAAGGTCATCCTGAAACCATTCAAAGTCAGAGACCTTTTACTCAAAATCTACAATCTAATCAACAAATGATCCAGTGAAGGATAAACATTTAGACCAAATTGGATAGGTCCATATGTAGTTAAGGAAGATGTCAGAAATGATGCTACCTCTTGTGCACTATGGAAGGTGAAGAGTTTAGTATCTAAAAACTTATAAAATTACAAAAACATGAAAATCTAAATCATGCATTTTCATTATGTCCACCAGGCATCTCTGTTTGTGACATGCTCTTGTTTGAGTTGGAATAGGTTGTCCCTTCTAAGATTTAGAGATTCCTCAAAAATCACAATTATCCTTTTTTTCCTTTTGCATTCCCAAAAAATTCAAACAAATTTGAGCTTTTAACTTTACACTAATCTCAATCGTAATGAATCATGTTGTTGAGTCCAAGAAAAGAAAGTACATAAGCCTAAAGTACCCAATAGAAGCTTGAAAGTATACCTTCCCCAATCCTCCTTAGAAAAAGGGGAAGTCCTATAGGAATATGAAATATTTTATTGGCACTCGACTCCTTCTTCATTTTGGCCAAAAACATCAGTTGAAGTCACAAGACAACTGAGAGGGGGGGTGAATTAGTTGTATCAAAAAATTTAACTTCTTTAAAGAAAATCACATTCACATTCACTTACTTTAACTCCTCAATATTTTTTTGATTAGATAAGAGACAAAACAAGGGTGTTGAACCCTATTACAAAACCAAGCCTAGGGGGTAGGAAAATAGAGCACAAATAGTACTAAGACAACACAAAAAAAGACTAGCAGCATAGGAACAGTAGCCCTGCTAAAAAATAAAAACTAACCAAAGGATCTACACGATAGATCCTAAGCTAACAAGCCTGACCCCCTAAACCCAAGGACGCAAAGCTGCAACATATTTGGGGAGTCCTTTCTTTTTTCTCTAGACCACTGTCCAAGAGTCTTCCAAGTCCAAATCCTCCAAACGGGGTGAGAGGGGAACCTCACCCGATGCCTCAACCAAAGAAGTCTCACACAAAGAGGAAACAACAGCACCCCCATCCACAGACGGCACACTAGCAACAACAACAGCCTCTGCCACAAGCGATACATCAACAGACGGCACACCAACAGCAACAGGAACCCCAGTCATGGAAGGCACATCAGCAATAGAAGAAGTAAAAGCAACAAGAGCAACAGACGAACCCTTCAAAAATAGCTCCTGGGTAGGAAGAGAGAGATGAGAATTAATCTCAGGCTAGGGAGCCACATCAGATGGAGAGGAAGGAGGAGACTCCATAGGAGGAACAGTGAAGTCAGAGGGCTGAACATCATGCCACCATGAAGCCATGAGATGATTTTTCTTAGATTTAACACACTGCTCAGCCAAGTGACCAGTGCCAAAATAGCACCAACAATGAAAAGGAATACCCTCGTAGTCCAAAACCTAACTCCACAGACAATCAACAACATTGAAGATAATCTCTGCAGGTAATGCCTTATTCAAATCTAGATCCACAAGAATCTGAGCATAAGTCGTATGTGTAAACTATAAGGTAATAGGATCAGTAAAAAAAAACCGCCCAAGAGAGTTCCCAATTGTAGAAAAGCAAGAGTCTTGCCAAAACTAGAGAGGGAGGTTGGGGTGCCTAACCCAAGTGGGTGAAAAATTTAGAGATTCAGTCACTGGATTAAAAAGGGGAAACCAGGGATGAATCAACAAGGGATGCTGACCCCAAAACCAAATAAAACCCTCAAACACAACATCCCTGTCCACAATATCATCAAAAGTAATAATAAAAACCCCTAGAGCAAGGGTAAATTTTGATTGCACCATTAGTAATTAGTCCCCACGTATCAGAGATCCAAGAATTTAGGTCATGGAGGCATGGCCAAAAATGACTAAATTTGTAGATCAAAGCATGGGAGGAGTAAAAATTCTCATTCTTCAAAACCTCAGCCCCAAAAGAAATAATAGGTCGAGCAACACAGGGCAAGGGTGACCTCTGATGCTTCCCTTGAATAGTAGCTAAGAAAGAGGGCTTACCCCCCTTTGTTGAGTCCAAACCCCCTACTGATGCACTAGCCACAAAAACCTCATCAGCAATCTTGGACGGCGCACCAACAGTGAACAACGCTCTAATAGACGGTGCACCAACAATAGCAGAAGAACCCAACAACCTCCCAGTGACAAACAATGCTCCAACGGCCTCAGTTACGGACAACACATAGGCCTTTGCAACAAGAAATGATCTAGCAGTAGACAAACCCCCCTGAGGGTTCCCTTGAACAGTAGTAAAGAAAGAGAGCTTACCACCCTTTATTGAATCCAAACCAACTACTGCCACACTAGCCACCGAAACCTCATCAGCAATCATGGATGGCGCACCAATAGTGGGTGACGCACCCACATACGATGCACCAACAGTGGACGATGCACCCACAGAAAACGCACCAATAGTGGGCAACACACCCATAGATGGCACACCAATAGTGGGCGACACACCCACAGACGGTGCACCAACAGCAGTAGCAACCTCCCAGTGACAGACAATGCACCAACAACCTCAGTCATAGACAACACATAGAGCTTTGCAACAAGTAGCAGCCCAACAGTAGACGAGCCCTGCAAACTCAACTCATGAGTGGGAAAAGGAGTAGGAGAGCCCATTTCAAAAATAGGAATTATAATTTAAATGTTTATAACTCCTTAATATGTTATGAAGATTAAACATGAATAGTAGAATCAAAACATAAACACATCAACACCTGATTTTTACGTGGAAAAACCTAAAATGGAAAAACCACGGTGAGTGTTAGCTCACAATATAATGTAGTAACAATACCGAATAACAAAGAGGCTCATTGTCCTAGGGGCTCACTACCCAAATGAATGCTCACTACAAAAAGGCTCACTGCCAAGGAGTGGCTCATTGCCAAAGGGTGGCTCACTGCCAAAGGGGTGGCTCACTGCCAGGATGGGTGGCTCACTGCCATGAACTAATATAGTAGCATCTACAACATGCCTAAGTTCGGTTCCATTGTTTCTCTGACCTCCTTATTTCTCTCTTTGAACTTCTTGACTTGCTCTCTTAATTTTTTCATACATTCATCTACTTCTTTAATATTTTCTTTTAGATCCTAGTTTTCTTCTTTAGATCTCTCAAGGTCTTCAAGAGCAACTTTGAGTTCTTCACTACTGATAGACATGCATTCATCTTCTGAAGATCCATCATACAGGGAAACACTCTTCTTGTGCGCCATCCTAGATCTACCTTAAGTTGTTAGGCTTTCTTCCAAGGAACCAGGCTCTGATACCAATTGTTGAAGGCACAAGACAACTAAGAGGGGGGTGAATCAATTGTATCAAAAACTTTAACTTCTTTAAACAAAATCACATTCACATTTGCTTTAACTCCTTAATCTATTATGAAGAGTAAACATGAATAGAAGAATCAAAACATAAACTCATCAACACCATACACACATGAACACCAAATTTTTACATGGAAAACCCTAAAAAAGAAAAACCACGATGAGTGTTAACTCACAATATAATGTAGTAACAATACTGAATAATAAAGAGGCTCACTGCCTAAATGAATGCTCACTGCAAAAAGGTTCATTGCCAAGGGGTGGCTCACTACCAAAGGGTGGCTCACTGCCAAAGGGGTGGCTCACTGCCAAGATGGGTGGCTCACTACCATGAATTGATATAGTAGCATCTATAACATGCCTGAGTTCAATTCCATTGAAGCGTAATATATCTCTCCTTTTCTACCTTTACAACACACACACTTTATCTTTGCATCTTCACACACTCTCACACCACTCATGGATTCATTACATATATTTATACCAATCATCAACCTTGGAACATTCATCAAGGTTGGCAATACAATTTATAACCATTGGAACTATCTTGAATGTCAGCATACATACATAATTCAAATTAGTTCTGGTCCTAAACAAAATTGTGGAGAAAATGAGTGAAGGAAGAGCATTTCATGGCTTATCTCGGACCTAAACACATTCTTACACACTTCAACATGCTTCCACGATCCATAAATCACCTCCACAACAAGTGTAAAAAACCAAGTCGGCTAGAACTAGTGCAAACATCAAGAATACTTAAATACATGCTTCCAAGATTTTCATTATAGCTTGCAGATCAATCACACACCTTTAATACATTCTAGATACATCCACAAACAACATAGAATCACCTATGAGCCAACAAATCCAATCACAACAGATCTCACTTGAGGACAACAAATATCACTTGAAGATAGATTACAGACTGCTCACAACAAACACTGTCAAACTCTGCTAATCAATAAATTGCTTTCTAGAGCACCAAATCAAAAATCCTTTGGAATGAAGATAGCTAAGGACTTTATAAACTTAAGTCCAAAACTGTAAGACCAAAATCCAAATGGTGGATAAATGCGGAGCAAAATATTTTCTCCCTGTCATACTGCAAATGTTGTCAGGCATAGTCTTTAAACTGGTGAATGGAGCTTTTGTTGGAAAGTGATTTAGACCACCAAATTCTAGATTTAGCATCTTTAAACACTTCTTGAAATCCTATCCAAATCTCATACTCTGGTCTTCAATATAGAGGAAATGCAGAGAAAAAACTCAGACAGTGTCCTTGACATGACAACTCAATCACTCAACAAACAACAATATCAGAAGACACAGTCGACATTAATGACAACACAAACATGTTGACATCAATGACAACACCAGTTAGCACATACTTGCAACAACATAAAGTGGATCATAACTCTGCAAAGCAATGAAAAAAAAGAGTGCCAAAAAAGTCAAAAATCATACAAAATAAATTAAAAAGGTAAAAAAAAGAGAGTAAAAACATTACCACAAAAAAAAATTAAAAAAGGAAAGAAATACAAAAAAAATTGAAAAAAAAAGAAAAAAATTAAAAGAGAGGATTGTTGATGTCCGTACTCTTGGGTAGAGATAAATCTAAGCTTGAAGCTACAAGGGTGGCATCTATCAGAAAAAATAAAAAAGAGAGGTACAAAGCACACACACACTAGCTAGGAAAATCCAAGAGTCTATCTATGTTTTAGAGCCATCTTTTGCTTTGGATCCCTTCCTTTACCCCAGGTCTAACTTGTTGTCCATATCTGATCTAAGTCTAGAAGGTACTCACAAAGTTTGTCACTCATCTAAGTGAAAAATTAGTCAAAGTTTTTTTTGTCTAGATAAGGATCAATGTTTAGCCTTCTACAAAACCAAGTTTTGAAGTTGTTTCATATCCTTCTCACTCCCACTTGATTCCCTTATCCTATCTCAAGAATTTTAGTAGGTCATCCTATACTAGGTCAACTCACAATCCCCTAAGTCAAAAAACCTACTTAAGAGCATTCACACTTGTTCATACCATTTTCATACATACAAAATAATAAACATGCCATTCCATCATGACATCTAGTATCTAGCACATAGTACTTTGCATTCTCATATATGTGAGTCTCATCCATTACTTGCACATCATAAACAAAAATGATAAAAAAACATCATTATCATATGTATGTGAGCATCATAGGTATGCATCTGCATTAACATAAATAAATTTCTATCCAACCATGTATGCACAAGAGAGAAAGTGAAGTATAAGACATAAACCAAAACTACATATAGATCTAAACTAGTTAGGTCTCACAACAATAGGTTCATAACAAAGTATGAGTACAAGTCACTCCTCTAAGGAGTCAAAAGAGAAAAATTATGCACTCAAGCATGCAAGTCTCCCCATGCAAGGGTGCAAGTGAAAATCTCTTCAATAAACAAAGGTTTCTCAAGGACCTCAACGCTTCCTACAAGAAAAGGGGTGTCAAGTTAGACCTTCACAAAATATTTAGAAAAATCATTAAAAATAGAATATTAAAAACCCTAAAAACTATAAAACTCTTCAAAATTCCCTAAAAAGCAAATACATTCTTCAAAATCTACAATAAAAGGAGAGTGCATTTTTCTCCTCTCTACCTTAACATGTGTTTGTAATCTTTTATTTCCTTAGCCCAGGATGTTGTCATTGTATTGCATGTATTTATCATCATTGTAGGTCATTTTGACAAGGTGAGGTGACACAGGTAGACTCAACATCTATGGTATGTTCTTTCATCTCCCTTCTAGTACTTACTTTTATATTATCATATATTGGACTTACACTTGAATTAGTTTGTATATCAAGTCCAGATGTGGGACAACAATAAAGGTAAGGCTTTTCTTTAGGAAGGGTACCTACCTTTCATGTAGACTACTATCCCCAAGGGGGAAAATAAGTAAGTACTAAAATTACATCAAGCCTACATGGTAGTTCAATGATGATAAAGAGGTCCTAATCATGGCCACATTGACATGAATTAACCTCTTCTTAACAACTTCATTCTTGGTGATGTGTCCTTGTTGTATTTCTCCCCTTTCCTAGCCTTCATTTTGTGTTCTTAGTTCTTTCTTTCTTCTCATAAAACCTTTCAAATCCCCAACAAAATGATCTCTCGAGAGACTAGCAAGATATCCTGAGAGACTAGTAGGGTCATCTAAGAGACTGGAAGGATATCTTAAAGAACCATTAGGGTTACCTGAGAGACTGGCAAGATATCTCAAGAGACCAGTAGGGTCACCTAAGACACCGATAGGATATCCTGAGAGACTAGTAGGGCCTCTTGAGACACCAACATGATATCCCAAGAGACCAATAGGATCACCTAAGAGACCACATGGTCGCCCAAGACACCACATGGTCACCCCTGCAACTCATCCTTAAGTTTCAAGGTTATCTAGGCTACCCTGACTAAAAAAGTGATGACCCTGTCATTTTTGAATCTGCACCTCATTTCATCTTTTTTTGTCTTTTCTACTTGATTTTAAGTCCATTTTAACTCACATTTTTCATGTCAACTCTCTCCTTTCCTCGCTTTCTTTCTATTATGAACTCATGATTGATGTGATTAGTGAAATCAAAATGAAAGGAAAAACATAAAACAAAGGCATAAACACAAGTATTATACCTTTAAGATGACCCACAAATCCAAGATGAGGTAGAGAGTGTTGCACCCAAACACTCTATCTTTACCCAAGATGCTTAAATGAAATGTGAAGTGCTCTCAATCTATGCAAATCACTAATTATAACTAGCTCAAGAGGAGAGATTTTGGCATGATAACTTTACTCAATTTGTGGATGATCAAATGGCTTGAGAGATTGTATATTTATAGGCTTTTTGAGAGAGGATTTGATCCAAGGGTGGAGATTAATTTGAGAGATCAATGGATGAGGATGAATCTCATGTGAAGGGCCTAGATTTAATCTTCAAAAATGGAGGGTTGTGAATAAAGATGAATTTTAAATTCATCTTGGGAAAGGGGTGAAATAAATGAGGTTGGGTGAGATGGACTAGATGTGAATTAAAAATTCACATAGGGAAGAGTAAAATGAATTAAAAATTCATTTGGGGAAGAGTGGGATTTAATGAGTTATGACATGTGTAAGGGGTGTAAGAGGTATTTAATGAAGATTATGACGTGTATAAAAAATTGATTTATGTGGCATATATTTCAATTTTTTATTTGGAGGATGTGGGGAAGCATGTTAAACTAGGTTTGACCATTTTAATTAGGGTAATTAGCCTAATTAATATGGCTAGAAAAAATTAGGGAATGGGTTAATGAAGTGTTAGCATTAATTAAATAAGGTTTTATTTAATTAACCCTAAGTCTATGGTCATGTAGGTTAGGCTAGGTAATGAAATAATTAATATTTAATTGACTAGGGTGGGGATAGGGTAATTAGTAGGCTAAATTAATCAAATAAATATGATTTATTTAATTAATTAGGTTTTGGAAAAAAAATTAATCAAATAAATAATTGCACATTTATTTAATTAATTGGTGATGTTAGACTATTGAATTAATTAAACTAATTCAATTTTAAAGGATGAAATGATGGGAAACAAAGTGTTGGAAAGGATAATTAATTAAATAAAAATTTAATTAACTGTTTGGAAGGGGAATTGGTGTGTTTAGTGATGTCGGAGACCGATTAGATGGTGAAGGCATTTTTGGGTGTCTACGTTTGCCCCTCTTTGACGTGGCATCATGACCTAGCAGGGAAGTGGTGTCAAGTCAAAGAAAAAAATGCCCTAGCTACCGAGAAAGAATGAAAAGGGTGACGGATGCCCCCTCGAGAGGTCGGGTGAAAAAATAAAATAAAAATTAGGTGAGCTCTCGAAAGGAGGAAATAGAGGTGCAAAATGGATAGAGGATGGAAAAATAGGTTGACAATAAGAAGAATGGGCAAAAAAGGTTATGATCTGCACCCTGGGGAGGAAAATGCATGTTATAGGTTGACATGGCCACCTATAAATAGAAGAAGTGGGCCCTAAAGTGTCACATTTTCACTCTTTGAGCCACCTAGACGAAGAAGAAGGAAAGAATGGTGAATGCTAACCCACTCTTCCCACGATTTGAGCATCTAGAAGAGCTAGTTTGAGCCTATGGGAGGTCTCCACAGGCTGGCGCCCAGGTAGGCCGTCGATCCCATCTTTGTACTTTTTTTTATTTTTGTAAATTTTGGTAGGAAAATTAGGGTAATTAGCATGGCACCATCTGAGGATGGTTTGGCACACTTTTAGGGCGGATCAGCGCCATCCTCTGGATTGGTGCCATCTGTTGAACTAGGCAAATGGGGGAAGTGGTGCCAGCCAAAACCTAGGGTTTTGGTGCCTTGTTCTGGTTTGGCGCATTTTTGAGTGGGTAGGGAGTTTGGCGGATCATCGCCAAACTAGGGTTTAATGGTGCCATCACGTGGATGGGAACCATTTGGAATCGTGGTGCCATCCTGTAGACAGGCGCCATTTGGGAATACGGCACCATCCTGTAGATGGACGCCTTTGGGCGATGCGGTGGTGTCATCCTGTGGATGGGTGCCTTTTGGGAAAGCGGTGCCATCCCATTGGGTGGCATAAAAAGGGGGTAGGAGTGGCACCAAGTTTTGAAGTGGTTCAAAATAAGAGGTTGGCGGCACCATGCTCTATTGTGGTGCCATATGGGGTGAAGGCAGCGCCATTTTACAAAGTGGCACCAAAGGGATAATTAGTGCTGCCAAAATGTATTTGGGCCAAAAATGAAGAAATAATGAGTGAGAAAGGTTGATTTAGGTAAAAATGTAAGTTTTTTAACAATCATTGATGGTTGCAGGTGATCGAGTCTTTCATTGTGAGCTCATAGGAGTGACGTGTTCCTTTGGTGATGGAGTTGTTAGCAGGATTTGACGGAGCTGCAGAGGCATGGCTATTGAGGTTGCACTAGTAGAAATATGGCAAATAAATGACTAGGTGACTAAAACTTTTAGTCACGTGACCAAAATTTTTTGCAACACAGCTATAAATGACTAAACAAATGACTAATTTGGTCATCGGGCAAAAAACACAACTAAATAATTAGTCACACATAAAAATGACTAAATAATTAGTCACACAAAAAAAATTAGACAATATGATATTAAAGTGGATAATAACAAAAATATTTTGAATTGAGGAAGTGGGTTGTATTATAATATAATATAATAATAATATATTATATTACAATACAATATAATATAATATATATTATATATTATATAATATTATATTATTATATTATAATATATATATTATATAATATTATATTATTATTATATATATTATATTATTATATAATATTATATAATAATATAATATTTATATTATATTAATATTACAATATTATATTTATATTATAATATGTATTATATAATATTATATTATAATATATACTACTCCCATTGTCAATTCTACCCAACCCATTATAACAAGTTACAACAAATAATATCACCCCATTAAAAAAATCACCTAAAGAACAAATTCAATAAACATACTATGGGAGTTGGAATCCCTGCTTTTAGGAAAACTGGATTGACAAAAATCACCTCTGCCTCAGTAGCTAATCCTACCTTGACAAGATCAAACTGGGTAGCTCTAAACCTCATAATAGTCTCCACACTCTATAATAAGTTCTCCATTGCACTGTTATCATACAACTTTGATCCATGACCAGGTGCACCCACTACCTTTATGACTAGCCACCAGGGAGCCCTCTCCCCATAGAAAACTCTATAATTCCCACCAGGGGAAGCAAGCCCTTCATCCAAAACAACACCCACATTCAAACTCTCAAAATCTTTGGAACCCACAAACATTTTGCACCATCACAGCTCCCAATCTCTTTATCAGGGACAAAAGAAAAATGAATAGTCCTAAGAGGAACAAAGCCTCTATTCTTCAGATTTTTGAGAGCTTCAAGATATTGCATCCCCACGCACTTCATGTCTTGTGAGCCCCTAGCATAGATGTCACCATTGTAATCTTTGTGGGCTGAGAAGGGGTCATGAACCCACTTCTCTTTCTCTACAAGAACAACATTTGTGTGGAAGTTGAGAAGTATGGAGGCCAGGGACTTCTCTTTTCCTTGCCATATGAGGAGTATGACTAGTTTTGATTTGACATATTCAAGGACTTGAGCATCCAGGCCAATGGATTTGGCTTAGGAGAGGATAAAGTCTGTTGTTGGCTTGTACTTGGGATTGGGCTGTGCTATGTTGATTTGTAGATACTATTGGAATTTGGAAATTATTTGTGAGTCTTGTGATTCTGAGGTAGTTACACATGAGAAGGCTAGGAGAACAAGAGTGAGTGTGAAGATCGAAGTCTTTAAGTAATTTTTGCCTGCCATTTTTTTGGTGTGATTGAAAAATTTCTCTTGTCCATCGTGAGAATTTTTGTCTCACAAAGAGCTCGCTATTAAGTAATTTAAGGTTTTTCATTTTAAAGATGAGGATAAATTTGTTTTTGAGTGTTCTTTTAACTACACCAAGGCTTTACATGAGCTCTTCCAATTTATCAAAATTAACGCAACTTAGCAGTGAAGAAAAGTTCAATGTCAAGTTTAATGATTATTTTTCAAGTGTGTGTGCACACTACTACATAGGCTTCAAGGACTGGGCAGGATGATCATGATCCAAACATTAGGGAACTAGGATTTTTGTCACATAAGCATTGTAGCTTCTTATAATCTCTTTTTTCTGTATTCAAGTCCATATTCAGGTGAGGTTACAATATACTGGATAGAATTATTTTTCAGATTTTTGGTTGTTTGGTTGTATTTAACATTTATTGATTGTGGGTTTTAGTGGAGAAGGTGTGCTAGATCTCCTTATGTTACTTATGTAGTTAACACAAAAAATATGGAGGAAAAGCTTATGTACATCAGCGAAGTTCAGGTAAGGTTCATTCTAATTATAACCTCTTGAGACTTTGATAAGATGAATGCATTAGTTTATTCATTGTCAACAGTACCATTGGAAGTATAGTTGATGTATTGCTAGCATTTGATTGTTTGTGGCCTTAGATGTTTGTAGTAGTTTCTCTGCATGACTTTATGTTGGATGGATGTGGGTTGATTTCTTCCTTGTACAATTTCACATGTAAATGTTTATGTAATGTCACTTTAGCCAAGAAACCTTCTTAGCCATATAAGAGGTGTAGATTGAGTTAAGTTGCAGATCTAATGTTCTAGCTTCCTCCAAGATTCTATTCAGTGTCCTTTTAGGGGTTTATCTTTCATTCATGCCAATAATCACCATAGAACCTTGAGTAGCAAGCTTTGCACACTTTTCAAGATCTTTAGGCTTAGCACCAACACTGGGACATCCTTATCACAATTGTTTCTTTCTAGAATATATAGAGGAAAGGCCCCAATAAATATCTTCTTAGTCATAATTAGTGATTATAAGGTAGGACCTTACCTTCTCATAGTGATTACCTTTTGTTTGTTCTTATTCTCTTGAAAATTGTATTTAGGTTTTATTTAAGAATCAGGACTTGGGAGATTCTGAAGGTGGCCCTTAATGATTGGGCCATATGCCCTATCCCCCACCAAGATTTTCTTGGTCATAATAGGTAGGACCTCACCTTCTCACAGTGATTACCTTTTGTCTGTTCTTATTCTCTTGAAAACTATATTCAGGTTTTAACCTGGGAGATTCTAAAGGTATTCCTTAATGTTTGTGCCTTGTGCCCTAAATACAAACATTTTCCTGTCTTGACTAACTGCCACAAATAAAAATTAGACAATATGATATTAAAGTGGATAATTAAAAAAACTATTTTGAATTGAGGGAGTGGGTTGTATTAGAATATAAAATAATATAATTGTTACTAAATTATGTTCACACCTAATTTAGCAAGGCCTAGGTTGCAGTTGTCACAAAAGGAGATCAAAGAAAAAAATTAAGTGTATGATCACTCAGTCAAATGCCTAATATTTTGGCAAGAGAACAGCAAAGGATCATTTATCAGGATAATGTGATAGTCCAATTAGAACTTTCAAACCATCCTGATAAGTGAAGATTGGTCTAATGACAAGATAACAGACATTCAAGGAATGACAGGTATCTAACTGGTTTTATCTTTTAGTTATGATGTTGTTGAATTATTTAAATATCACAGTTCAGTGCCAAGAAAAGGTATTTATAAACTATCATTTCATCATCATGTTTTAAACATGTGTTTCAAATCAGATTCAGTTGTTCTATCATATGTATTTGATTCAGAAAGAAACCATACATAAATCATTGCATAAGGTAAAATAATTGATTATATTTAAGAGAATGTTTAAATATGTCCCACACAAGCCATGGGAATGACTAAACTGAGCCAATGCAAACATTATGCAAGCTATACATCTGATGATAAAGAAAAGGAAAAGAACACATGAGGAAGGTGGATATCCATCATTGCCTTATCAAAGGTTGATTCTCCTATCTGGCAGCTTGGTCTTCGTATCTTCATCTTCTTGTTCCTGATTCGGATGGTTGACCTACCAAGTTGGAGAAAAGTTTTGTTAGAAGCCCCGAATATGCAAATTCATCATATGCTTTATCAATAGACATATAAACTTGCAAACATTATGCATTAATGTAATTGGATCAAAATCAGACATGTGCAATAAATCAAATCATCATGAGAGAGATCAATCAACTTCCAAAGGTATGTTTTTATGCTAGCTTGTTTGTTCACTATGCAGGTATAAGAAAAGTTATGTTGCTGATTTGAAGACATTAAAGCATGTGGAGAAAATGGGCTCCCATAAGGGTCGAGCCCAACATGCTCAAGTATTGACTTTTTAATGTAGAAATATCCAAGAAACATGATTTTTCAGCCATAATGAATAATCAAACATAGTGGAACAACAAATAGAATAGTAATGAGAATAGCTGTAACAAGGAACAATATGAGGGACAGTTGTCATATGCCATCTTAATGTCAGAAAGGGAGCTACATCATTCATAATGTAAGAGGTACAAATGTGCAAGTATAACAGTCATCATGATGACTTCATAAATTCTCTCTTTCTTCATCAATATATCAACATCAAGTTGAGGTATTGATTAGTTCAAAAATAGTCAAGTATATACCAGCAAAGTGGAATAGCAGTCATGAAGTCACATGAGATAGAAGGAACAGTCCTATATCTATCATAGACTGTAGCATCTATGCAATGAATGATAGAGTGATATAAGTGCCGTAACAACCATAGAATGCAAGAAGCAGCAAGCTATCATGATAAAACAGAGAAGAATTCATAATGCCATCAGAGGGATATCAGGTAAAGTGCCCCAAGGTCCATATTGCAAAATGCAAGATACAGAGTTTACATGGACAGTCAAAGTCATTTTTTAATGCTATAAAAGAGATAGTCATAAGAAAATCAAATAGGAGTAGGTACAGTCAAGGTGGAATAGTCAAGAAGAGCTCTTAATGCTATCAAAAGGAGGATGCAATATACATAAGACATGTCAATTCAACACACAATCATATGATAATGCACAGAGGAAATGTGGTTGCACCATCAAGATGTCCATATCTTCTATACTTTACAACATAATAGAGTCATGAAAGGGACAACCAAGAATGTATCACAAAGTGCATATACAGAATCCAATGGGTGTGCAAGAGAATCAATAAATGCCACAGTCAAAGATGGAACAATATCCCATGTTTTGTAATAAAGAAATGAACCTTATAGCATGTGAGCCTCATAAATACAGTCATAATAGCATTAGATAAAATGAAGAGATAAAATGCATATGATATATTGTTATGCCACATGAGGAACAACTAGTGGAGAGACCCTTACAAAGTGACTATATCAGGAAAAGTGTAAGGTTTATTTCCAATAAGCCACATACATATTGCAAACACATTGTCAGAGCTAAAGAGGTAGAATGATGTGTTACCATTTTTCATCACTTTATAGAATACAATGGAGTCATAAGGCACAATCAAGCAAATTTGATACAAAGATCTTCCATTGGAATAGCTTAAAGACCCTAGTTGTCATAGAAGAATCAGAAATGCAAGATGATAAAGGTAGTCCACAGGTAGGACATCACCCTCTGTCTTATAATGGAGATATGAGTCATAAAGAATAAGATACAATCAACACATATCTGAATACAGGAGTAATAAAAAATGCAACAACATGCATATTATTTTTGTTCACCTACACAGTAATAGAACCAAGATAATGCAAAAGAGGTTCTCTTGCTACAGAGGTGCCTCGCTATAGGCCGAGTTTCTATTTTCAACAGTGAACAAGAATCAGTGCTACATGTATGTAGTTTGCATGGCCGCGGCCAAGAAGAGGAGTATTTCTACAAGAAAATGTAAAACCCGTATAATCTTTTTCAAAACCCTCATCATATCAAAAAATACAGTCAAGAAGCCTGAATGATAAGGTAGAATGAAACATTACCTTGTATCTTTTGCAAGGAAGAAGATCTACAGGCCATAGATTTTCCATTTCATTAGATCTCTTAAAACTTAGGAACAGTAGCCATGAAGGAGAAATTTAGAGAGAACAAGAAGACGTGGTAAGAAACCAAGTGGTGAAATGCAAAGTATACTACCTCAGAAGCCGCAGCCTGTAGACCTTTTTCCTACAAAAGAAAGTCAAAGAAATGTTTTCAACTATCACATAGAGCTTACCTCCATCTCCTACCGAAGACTTTGAAGAAAAACCATCTGAAAATTGTAGAGAAGAGTGAAGAAATCATCAAACCCTACTCAAGCATGGTGGCAGCTCAAGAGGAGCTCAAAGAAAAGCAAAAAAGAAAAATGACAAGTTTAGTGTTTGATGATTCCTTTTGGTCGATGATCGACTTCTTTTTCCACATTTCTGTTGACTTTCAAACTTTTAAATCATTGCCATATAATCACCAGAAAGGTCAAGACTTCAAAGTCTTGTGAAACCTAATGATGCAGACATCAATAATGCCACAAGGGCCCGTGAGGGCATTTGAATTATTGCCTTTTGATTTTTCTTGCAAAAGTCAAAACAAATAATGAGGAAATAAGGCCAAATACCTTATAATATTTTCTGCAAAGGCATGTTAACAAAGTCAAAAAAACGAAATGATTTGAAGGCATGTAGTATAATATGTATGGAGTGATAAGCTAATAATAGATGCTAAGGTGAAGTTTGAGGTCAAAAGGTGGAGTATGAAGGTGATGATATGCATTATGTAAGGAATAATAAGGTATTCATGTAATGTATTATTTTAGTCATGCAAAGGGAGTTATAAGGCACCTTTACATAATGATGTATGACATGACACACAATATATAGTATGATGCATGCATGGGAGGCATAAGGGATATAGCCTTGTTTTCTTTTCTTGTATTAAGGGTGAAATATGATGCATGGAGTATAAATGCAAGGGAGTTATAAGGTGCTTTGCATGATGTAAGCTATATATGCATGTAGATATAAGGATGGTAGAAATGGAGATCTTTTGCATGCATGAGGATTTGTTTTGTCTTGGCATCATCATTGATGCATTAATGTAACCATGTGATTGCAAAAGGAGACATAAGGGGTTATTTTTATCTTTGTCTTCTAAAGGGGGCAAATACACCCAATTTTGCATGATTGTGCAACTACACTAATGTAGACAAATAATAAAGTAATATCATTATAAATTACTTTATTATTTTGTCACAAATTGTAAAATCAATGAGATAGAACAAAATGTAACTGATAGTAAAGTAATCATGCAAAAGATTACTTCATTATTTGTTCACATGTCCCAAAATCATGCAAAATTAAGGGAGATAGATAACTGAAGTGTTTTGAAGCTTTTGCATGGCTTTTGGGGTCAAAATAGGAGAGTTTGGTCAACTTTTTGGTCAAACATATAGAGGAGAGAAGTTTGGAGCTATTTTTTCTTGATTTGGGATAGTTATAGCCCTTATTTTTAGGGATTTTTTTGTATGCTCGTGGATCAGTTTTGAGAGCTTATTTTAAAAGGTAGTTGACTTTTCTAGGTCTCTTGGAGAGAGCAGATTATATATTATAAGAAAAACTTAGGTTTTCCTAGTTCTTGCCTTTTTTCTCTTTACACTTTGAGAGAGAAAGAGGGTTTTGTAACTCATTTTTACAGATTTTATAGAGATTACAGTAGGTTACAAGTTCTATACTTTGTCCTTTTATGCAATTATTCCTTTATTTTTTAGCTGAATCAAGTGTCTACCTTTCCATTAATGCTGCTCTTTTGAATGATTTGATGAGATTTTAGTGTGTTTAAACATCAGAACCTTTAAAATTATTGTTTCATTTGTACTTGCATATGTTAGAGAGCATTGAAAATCACAGGTCTTAGGTCGTGCAATTGAAGAAATTTCCTTTTATGTTGTGAAAAACCCTTTTCCTTCGAGAAGAAAATCTTTTCCAGCCTCCCTTAGAATTATTTTTGTGATCAAATTCCCAAAAGTGGTTTGTGTGGATAGATTTTCTGAGATCTATTATGAGTTAGATTGTCAGTTTTCCATAAATTTTAGGTGCATCACCATATTTTATATTACAATTTTAGTGTTTTAGTAGCCCTTTTTAACCCTTTTCCACATCAAAGTCATAGATCCAATTAAATATTTTAAGGGAACCAACCCATAATCTAGAGGTTCAAACTCACCATAGGTCACCCACATCCTGAGTTTGATCCCATGTTCCACAGGATTGCCGACCCTTACAGCTATGTATAACAGGTGCAATCCTGCTCATAACAGTTTTTGGCACGCCCAGTGGGACTTTGAACTGATTTTCAGCTCAAAAAGGACTTATTATTGCTATTTTTTGGTATGACCAGTAGATTTTTTAGCCTTTCAGAGGTTTATTTTCAAGTACCTAGCAACTCTTATTTTTTGGTTTGATAAATCGGATCTTGCATCTTATGAAAAATTATCAAACAAGGTCAAATAAAGATCCTAAAAAGAAGCACATTCATTTATCTCGACCAAAAAGGAGGGTAAAAGCAGCTAGAGTTATAAGACTAACAAATACAATAGTACCAAATATGCCAAATACACAACCAAAATTTGCTTCTCATCGAAATCCTTTGTTTGCAAGTTCATCATCAGTACCTCATATGTCTCCACCAGTAAGTCCTAGAGAACAAGTACCTGTCTTTCAAGAGGAACATGTTTTTCAAGAGCTTAAGGAAGAGGAACCTGTGTTGCAAGTGATACCAGTGCAAATACCAGTGCAAATACCAGTACAAGTACCTATTATTTAGATGTCGGCAGCAGCTAGAAATCAGCCATTTGTTACCTTTAATGGGGGCAGCCCACTAAATCTAAGGTAGCATGATGATATACTAGTGGCTACATTGAAAAGTCTACCTAATTTGAATGGTGAAGATGGAACCACATCGATAGAACACATCAGAGATGTAGCATCATTGTGTGATGTTCATCATATTACAGAAGAGAATATAGCAAGTAGGCTATTAGCAACATCTTTGAAAGGTAAAGCTCTTCAATGGTTTAGAGGTTTAAGAGTTAATTCTATTACATCATGGGATGAATTATGAGCTACTTTAAATAGACAATTTCAAGATAAATCAGATCATTTATCACTTGTTGAGCAAATGACAGCTATCAAAAGGGCTCCACAAGAGCAAATGTCAGATTTCAATTTTAGATTTCAAAGGACATGAGTAGAATCCCAAAAATGGTAAAGCCTTCACCTGAGCATGCATTTTTATATTATTTAAGAGCATTAAATAGTGATATTGCTATCATGATTCATTCAATGGGCAGAGTTACTTTACCAGGTGCATTTGATATTGCTATTAGAGCAGAAAATAGTTTAATACAAGCTAGTAAAATTGTACCAAGGCCTCCTATGCTAATATTTCTTGACATTCAACCCTTAATGCCAATTTCAGCACCTCCTATTGCATCAATTCCTACTATACTAGCCTTTGGCTATCAAGCAACTGTGAAAAATAATTCTGATCCAATTCTTTCTGATATACAAGAGCTTAAGGGCAATCAACAAAATATAGCAAAGTTATTACAGACTATAAGTAATGACTTAGTGAGCCTCAAAATTCAAGAAAATTAGAGTAATAGACCATACCAAGCCCCATATCAAGCAAATAGGTCTCCTTATTAGGCAGATTATCAAGGACAAAGAAGAAACCATAATAATAGGCCAAATCAATAGTATAATCCCAATGTTGTTATCTCATCAAAAGAACTTGTACCTATGCAAAATAATATGGTTTAAGATTACGCATGGTGTTATCAGTGTACCCAGCCTCATAAACAGGCTACTTGCATGAATGGAGTGATCAGTCAGGCACTCATGGTACAAAATAATTATGCTAGTGCTGAAAATATAGCAAGTGATGTTAATGACCAGCTGGATGCTCAGACTCAACATAGTAATCCTAATGTTGCTTTAATGAACTAGCCAGTTAATGAGTTTTGTGGAGTGAATCAATTACCAGGGTAGAAATAGTCTTTTACCAATATTGTAGCTAATACCAAGTCAAAAAAGAGGGTTGTTGAGTTACAACAGCAAGCTAATATCAACAAACAACACGCTGAAAAAGTACAACAGCAAGTTGATAAAGGGAAAAATCTAGTTTCTGCGGGTCAACAAGGTGAAAATCAAGCTTCTACTTCTCAAGAAGTTCATATTCTGCCAAGAGAGTAGTAAAGAGCTGATAAAAGACAACCAGAAATTTAGAAACAACCAAGCAAAGTACAATCAGATGTTCCCAAAATACAACAAAAGGTTAGTGGTATTTCTTTCAATATACTTGATCATATGAAAAAAGCTACTATTAGAATGTCTATATTGAAAATGATGTTTGGCAGCTTTATTTTGATGGTTCTAGAAGTAAAATTGGTGCTGGTGGAGGAGATGTTCTAGTTTCTCCCACACGTGAAAAGTGTTACTCATCTTTTTGTTTTGCTTTCAGTTGTTCAAATAATTCAGCTGAGTATGAAGCTTTAGTTCATGGATTGGAATGGGCTAGAAAAAGAAATATTAAATGCCTTAAAGTCTTTGGAGATAGTGAATTAGTGGTAAAACAAGTGTGAAATATTGCTGCTACTAAAAATGATTTTCTGATATTGTACAAACACAGAGTTTGGGATATGATAGAAGAATTTGATGCTTTTAATTTGATATCTATACCAAGAACTGATAATAAACAAGATGATAGTTTGGCTACCATTGGAGCAGAATATGACATTCTAGTAGAAATGAAGAATGTTCATACTCCTCTTTATGTTAAAGTTGTTGTGAGACCATCAATTCCAGATAAAAACATCAGTTGGCAAAAAATTGATAGTGATACATAAATTGTTAATTTTCTGATAGAAGATGCTAAGATTTTTGCAAGAAATTAGTAGAAATTACTGCAGCAATACGATGATCAGATATTACAGTTGAAGTCAAATAAATTGACTAAGGGTTTGGTAACCTTAGATTAGATATTTAATACTGATGATTAGGTAAGAAGAGACAAAGCCAGCTTATTAGTGAAACAAGAACATTATGAGCCTATTGAGATACTTAAAGATAAGTTTCTTAAACTTGGAAAAGTGTGCACAAAAGAAGAACAACAAGCATTTATTCAGTTCTGTCAAGATTTCAGTGATATATTTTCTTGGGAGTACGGATATCTAAAGGGTTTTAACCCTGAGTTAGCTCAACACACTATTGAGCTTGAAACCAAGGCAAAACTGGTTAAACAGAAGTAAAGACCATTAAACCCAAAGCTGGAAGTGCTCATGAAGACTGAATTAAGCAAGCTAATAGAAGGTAATATAATTTTTCCAATAAAGCTTACATCTTGGGTTTCTAACTTAGTTCCTATTAGGAAAAAAAATGGAGAAATCATATTATGTGTTCATTTCCCTGACTTAAATAGAGCATCCCTAAAAGATCATTATCCATTACCATCAATGGAGTAAATCTTACAAGTTGTTTTAGGATCAGAAGGATTTTCTTTGTTGGATGGTTATTCAGGTTACAATCAAATTCTAGTGAAAGAGGAAGATCAGTACAAGACTGCTTTCACTACGAAATGGGGCACAATGGCTTATAGGAAGATGCCATTTGGATTATCTAATGCAGGTGCAACATTCCAAAGAGCTATATATATGGCCTTTCAAGGTCTTATAAACAAATTTGTACTTGTATATTTAGATGATGTGACTGTATTTTCAAAGAAAGTTGAAGATCAATTTTATCATCTAAGACTAATTTTTGAAAGATGCAGAGAGTTTGGAGTTTCACTCAACCCAAAAAAGAGTATTTTTTCAGTACATGAAGGAAAGCTTTTAGGACACATAGTGTCAAAAGATGGAATATCAATAGATCCTGAAAGAATTTCTGCAATATTAGCATTAGCACTTGTTGCCTATAAGAAAGGCTTACAAAGCTTTCTTGGAAGAATCAACTTTGTAAGGAGGTTTATACCAAACATAGCAACATTATTACAACCCCTTATAGCCATGTTGAAAAAGAATATTCCTTTCAGCTGGACAAAGGAAGGTAAGCAAAGTTTTGAAGAAATCAAAGAGGCACTTGCTACTGCCCCAACACTAATCAATCCAAATTTTGACAAAGATTTTATTTTGTATGCATTTGGTAGTGTTGATACCATATCAGCTATGCTTTGTCAGCAGAATGAGGAAGGATTGGAACAATTTGTGGCTTTCTACAACCAAATTCTACATTATTATGAGGTAAGATATTCATTTGTTGAGAAACATGTCTTGGCTATTATAAGAAGACTAAAATAGTTTAAACACATGCTTTCAAATAATAGAATACATCTAATGGTTGCCCATCTGACAATAAAAGAATTCTTGCTTAGTAAAGATCTAAATAATAAGAGAGCATGATGGATAACAAAGGTGATGGAATATGATATTCAAATTAAGGTTACAAAGCTTGTCCAAGGCAAAGGATTATGTGAATAGCTAGCAAAACATGAAGAAAATAACACAAAACCTGAAGGAGAAGCTGAGACAATACTACAAAATGAGGAAAAAGCTATTGTCCTAGATGCACCTGCAAGTTGGGTGCAACAAATGATTCATTATCTGCATACTAGATACTGTCTTGAAGGTCTAGATAGAGCAAAAAGAAGGTACTACAGGTTGCAAGCCATTCTTTATGCTGTGATAGATGGAGTTTTGTATAAAAAATATTTTAATGGTGTTTTAATAAGGTGTGTACAACCAGATCAAATTCATAAAATTCTAGAAGAATTCCATGATGGACCTTCTAGAGGTCACTTTGCACCAAGAACAACATTTCTAAAAATTATGAGAGTTGGTTATTATTGGCCAGAATTGTTTAAAGATGCACATGATTGGGTAAAGAAATGCACCAAATTTTTAGTCTTTGCAAGTAAATAGAAGCTTGCAGCAATGCCCTTGCATCCAATTTAGGTAGAACAACCATTTGGCAAGTGGGGTTTAGACTTCATTGGTCCTATCAATCCGCCATCAAGTCAAGGACATAGGTGGATCTTAACTACAACAAATTACTTCACCAAATGGACTAAAGCAGTTGCATTAAAAGAGGCTAATGAAACTTATGTCCTGAACTTCTATCAAGACTTAGTATCCAAGTTTGGTACCCCTGATTCAATCATTTCTAATAATGCTTTAGCATGCATTGGTTTAAGAGTTTCTGATTGGTCTGTGAAGAACAACATATTTTTGAATACCTCATCCAATTATTAGCCTTGAGGTAATGGACAAGTAGAATTAACCAACAAAAATCTGATTCAGATAATAAAGAAAACAGTTGATGAAAATCAAAGATCTTGGCATGACAAGTTGAAATTAGCCCTATGGACTGATAGAATACCTCCAAAGAGGACAATAGGTAATTCACCGTATCTTCTAACTTATAGAAAAGAAGCCAAACTACCAATTTCAGTTGATTTACCAACTCTAAGTTACATCAAAGAGCTGGAATTGCTAGAGGAACAACTAAGGGAAGTGAGACTTACACAGTTGATGGAGTTGGAAGAGATCAGAAAAGAGGCCTTAAAAACATTGGAGATGCATCAAGCTCAAATGAAGAGAACATTTCATAGAAAGGCAATTAGAAGAATCTTCAAGGAAGGAGATCTGATATTCAAATGGGATGAATTAAAGAGCAAACTTGGTAAACACACCAAGTTTGATTCCATGTGGGATGGCCCATATATTATTACAGAATGCAAGCAACACAATGCATTTCAGCTTGCAAAGTTAGATGGAGAGTTGTTTCCAATCCCTGTCAGTGGGATTCACCTCAAGTTATGTTACTAGAAGAGTAGCTTTTTGCTGAAAATAAGTGCTTTTGCACATTTGATTTCAGTTTCGTTTTTGTTTTCCAAGAAGTGCACATGCACATTTTGTTGGCCATGTCCTGAATACGTAAGAATAGTTTCAATTTTAGTTTAGTTTTGCTGCTGTAATTTTCTATCAGTTTGAGTTGCAAGAGGTTTTTCAAAGTTTTAGGCAGAAAAAGACTCATATGCCCAATGGAATTGCAAGGCTATTGGTTCTATTTTGTTTAGCAGGCAAACACCCCTGAGAGGTCACTAAAAATGTTACTAAATTATGTTCACACCTAATTTAGCAAGGCCTAGATTGCACTAGTCGCAAAAGGAGATAAAAGAAATTTTTTTAAGTGTATGATCACTCATTCAAATGTCTGATATCTTGGAAAGAGACCAACAAAGGATCATTTATCAGGATAATGTGACAGTCCAATCAGAACTGTCAAACCATCCTGATAAGTGAAGATTGGTCTAATGACAAGAGAACAAACATTCAAGGAATGATAGGTATCTAACTGGTTTTATCTTTTAGTTATGATGTTGTTGAATTATTCAAATATCATAGTTCAGTGCCAAGAAAAGGTATTTATAAACTATCATTTCATCATCATGTTTTAAACATGTGTTTCAAATCAGATTTAGTTGTTCTATCCTATGCATTTGATTAAGAAAGCAAACATACATAAATCATTGCATAAGGTAAAATAATTGATTATATTCAAGAGAATGTTTAAATGTGTCCCACACAAGCCGTGGGAATGACTAAACTAAGCCAATGCAAACATTATGCAAGCTATACATCTGATGATAAAGAAAAGGAAAAGAACACATGAGGAAGGTGGATATTCATCATTGCCTTATCAAAGGTTGATTCTCCTGTCTAGCAGCTTGGTCTTCATATCTTCATCTTCTTGCTCCTGATTCGGATGGTTGACCTGCAAAGTTGGAGAAAAGTTTTGTTAGAATCTCTAGATATGCAAATTCATCATATGCTTTATCAACAGACATATAAACTTGCAAACATTATGCATTAATGTAATTGGATCAAAATCAGACATGTGCAATAAATTAGATCATCATGTGAGAGATCAATCAGCTTCCAAAGGTATGTTTTTATGCTAACTTGTTTGTTCACTGTGCAGGTATAGGAAAAGTTATGTTGCTGATTTGAAGACATTAAATCATGTGGATAAAATGGGCTCCCATAAGGGTCGAGCCCAGCATGCTTAAGTACTGACTTTTTAATGCAGAAATATCCAAGAAACATGATTTTTCAGCCATAATGAATGATCAAACATAGTGGAACAACAAATAGAATAGTAATGAGAATAGTTTTACCATGGAATAATATGAGGGACAGTTGTCATATGCCATATGAATGTCATAAAGGAGCTACATCATTCATAATGCAAGAGGTACAATTGTGCAAGTATAACAGTCATAATGATGACTTCATAAATTCTCTCTTTCTTCATCAATACATCAACATCAAGTTCAAGTATATGATTAGTTCAAAAATAGTCAAGTATATACAAGCAAAGTGGAACAACAGTCATGAAGTCACATGAGATAGAAGGAACAGTCCTATATCTGTCATAGACTATAACATCTATGCAATGAATGATACAGTGATATAAGTGTCATAACAGCCATAAGAATGCAAGGAGTAGCAATCTGTCATGATAAAGTAGAGAAGAATTCATAATTCCATCAGAGGGATATCAAGTAAAGTGCCCCAAGGTCCATATTGGAAAATGCAAGATATAGAGTTTACATGGACAGTCAAAGTCATTTTTTAATGCTATAAAAGACATAGTCATAAGAAAATCAAACAGGAGCAGGTACAGTCAAGGTGGAACAGTCAAGAAGAGCTTCTAATGCTATCAAAAGGAGGATGAAATATGATGCAATATACATTAGACATGCCAATTCAACACATAGTCATATGATAATGCACAGAGGAAATGTGGTTGCACCATCAAGATGTCCATATCTTCTATACTTTACAACACAATAGAGTCATGAAATAGACAACCAAGAATGTATCACAAAGTGCATATATAGAAGCCAATGGCTATGCAAGAGAATCAATAAATGCCACAGTTAAAGATCAAACAACATCCCATGTTTTGTAATGGAGAAATGAACCTTATTGCATGTGAGCCTCATAAATATAGTCATAATAGCAATAGACAAAATGAAGAGATAAAATGCATATGATATATTTTTATGCCATAGGAGGAACAACTAGTGGAGAGACCCTTCCAAAGTGACTATATCAGGAAAAGTGTAAGGTTTATTTCCAATAAGCTACCTACATATTGCAAACACATTGTCATAGCTAAAGAGGTAGAATGACATGTTATCATTTTTCATCACTTTATAGGACACAATGGAGTCATAAGGCACAGTCAAGCAAATTTGATACAAAGAGCTTCCATTGGAACAGCTTAAAGACACTAGTTGTCATAGAAGAATAAAAAATTCAAGATGATAAAGGCAGTCCACATGTGGGACATTACCCTCTATCTTATGATGGAGATATGAGTCATAAAGAATAAGATATAGTCAATACAGATCTAAATACAGGAGTAATAAAAAATGCACTAGCATGAATATTATTTTTGTTCACCTATAGAGTAATAGAACCAAGATAATGCAAAAGGGGTTTTCTTGCTATAGATTGAGTTTCTATTTTCAACAGTGAACAAGAATCAATGCTACATGTATGCAGTTAGCATGGCCACAGCCAGGAAGAGGAGTATTTCTACAAGAAAATGCAAAACCCATTAATCTTTTTCAAAACCCTCATCATATCAAAAAATACAGTCAAGAAGCTTGAATGATAAGGTAGAATGAAACATTACCTTGTATCTTTTGCATGGAAGAAGAGCTACAGGTCACGGGTTTTCCATTTTGTTAGAGCTCTTAAAACTCAGGAACAGTATCCATGAAGGAGAAAATACAGAGAGAACAAGAAGACACAGTAAGAAACCAAGAAGTGATGAAATGCAAAGTATACTACCTCAGAAGTTACGGCCTGTTAGGCCTTTTTCCTACAAAAGAAAGTCAAAGAAATGTTTTCAACTATCACACAGAGCTTACCTCCATCTCCTGTCGAAGACTTTGAAGAACAGCCATCAGAAAATTGCAAAGAAGAGTGAATAAATCATCAAACCCTAGTTGAGCATGGTGGCAGCTTAGGAGGAGCTCAAAGAGAAGCAAAAAAGAAAAATGACAAGTTTAGGGTTTGATGATTCCTTTTGGTCGATGGTTGACTTCTTTTTCCACATTTCTTTTGACTTTCAAACTTTTAAATCATTACCATATAATCACCAGCGGGGTCAAGACTTCAAAGTCTTGTGAAACCTAATGATGTAGACAATAATAATGCCACAGGGGTCCATGAGGGCATTCAAATTATTGCCTTTTGATTTTTCTTGCAAAAGTCAAAACAAATAATGAGGAAATAAGACCGAATGCCTTATAATATTTTTTGCAAAGGCATGTTAACAAAGTCAGAAAAATGAAATGATTCGAAGGCATGGAGTATAATATGTATGGAGTGATAAGGTAATAATAGATGCTAAGGTAAGGTTTGAGGTTAAAAGGTGGAGTATGAAGGTGATGATATGCATTATGTAAGGAGTAATAAGGTATGTATGTAATGTATTATTTTAGTCATGCAAAGGGACTTATAAGGCACCTTTACATAATGATGTATGGCATGACACACAATATATAGTATGATGCATGCATGGGAGGCATAAGGGATATAGCCTAGTTTTCTTTTCTTGTATTAAGGGTGAAATATGATGCATGGAGTATAAATGCAAGGGAGTTATAAGGTGCTTTGCATGATGTAAGCTATATATGCATCGAGATATAAGGATGGTAGAAATGGAGATCTTTTGCATGCATGAGGATTTGTTTTGTCTTGGCATCATCATTGATGCATTGATGTAACCATGTGATTGCAAATGGAGACATAAGGGGTTATTTTTATCTTTTTCTTCTAAAGGGGGCAAATACACCCAATTTTGCATGATTGTACAACTACACTAATGTGGACAAATAATAAAGTAATATCATTATAAATTACTTTATTATTTTATCACAAATTGTAAAATCAATGAGATAGAACAAAATGTAACTGATAGTAAAGTAATCATGCAAAAGATTACTTCATTATTTGTTCACATGTCCCAAAATCATGCAAAATTGAGGGAGATATATAACTGAAGTGTTTTGAAGCTTTTGCATGGATTTTGGGGTCAAAATAGGAGAGTTTGGTCAACTTTTTGGTCAAACATATAGAGGAGAGCAGTTTGGAGCTATTTTTAATCGATTTGGGACAGTTATAGCCCTTATTTTTAGGGATTTTCTTATCTTCTCGTAGATCAATTTTCAAAGCTTATTTTTAGAGGCAGTTGACTGCTGCTGACTTTTCTAGGTCTCTTGGAGAGAGTAGATTATATATTGTAAGAAAAACTTAGGTTTTCCTAGTTCTTGCCTTTTTTGCTCCTTACACTTTGAGAGAGAAAGAGGGTTTTGTAACTCATTTTTATAGATTTTATAGAGATTATAGCATGTTACAAGTTCTATACTTTATCTTTTTATGTAATTATTCCTTTATTTTAGAGCTAAATCAAGTGTTTACCTTTCCATTAATGCTGCTCTTTTGAATGATTTGATGAGATTTTATTGTGTTTAAACATCAGAACCTTTAAAATCATTGTCTCATTTATACTTGCATGTGTTAGATAGCATTGAAAATCACAGGTCTTAGGTTGTGCAATTGGAGAAATTTTCTTTTATGTTGTGAAAAACCCTTTTTCTTCAAGAAGAAAATCTTTTCTAGCCTCCCTTAGAACTATTTTTGTGATCAAATTGCCAAAAGTGGTTTGTGTGGATAGATTTTCTGAGTTCTATTGTGAGTTAGATTGTTAGTTTTCCATCAATTTTAGGTGCATCACCATATTTTATATTACAATTTTAGCATTTTAATAGCCCTTTTTAACCCTTTTCCACATCAAAGTCATAGATCCAATTAAATATTTTAAGAGAACCAACCCATAATCTAGAGGTTCAAACTCACCATAGGTCACCCATAGCCTAAGTTTGATCCCATGTTCCATAGGATTGCCGAGCCTCATAGCTCTGCATAACAGGTGCAATCCTGCTTATCAACAGTTTTTGGCACACTCGGTGGGACTTTGAACTAATTTTCAATTCAAAAAGGACTTATTATTGTTGATATTTTGGTATGACCAATAGATTTTTTTAGCCTTTCAGAGGTTTGCTTTAAAGAACCCGGTGACTCTTATTTTCTGGTTTGATAGATCAGATCTTGCAGCTTATGAAAAAGTATCAACCAAAGTCGAATAAAGAACCTGAAAAGAAGCACATTCATTTATCTCCACCAAAAAGGAGGGTAAAAGTAGATAGAGTTATAAGACCAGCAAATACAGCAGTACCAAATCTGCCAAATTCACAGCTAGAATTTGCTTCTCATCAAAATCTTTTGTTTGCAAGTTCATCATTAGTACCTCATATGTCTCCACTAGCTAGTCCAAGAGAACAAGTACCCGTCTTTCAATATGAACCTATTTTTTAAGAGCTTCAGGAAGAGGAACCTATGTTTCAAGAGATACCATTACAAATACCAATGCAAATACTAGTACAAGTACCTATTATTCAGATGTTGGCAGCAGTAGTAAATCAACCACCACCAAGAAACCAACCATTTGTTACCTTTAATAGGGGTAGCCCATTAAATCTAAGGCAGCATGATGATATACCAGTGGCTACATTGAAATTTTTGCCTAATTTCAATGGTGAAGATGGAACCACACCGATAGAACACATGAGAGATGTAGCATTATTGTGTGTTGTTCATCATATTATAGAAGAGAATATAGCAATCAAGCTATTAGCAGCATCTTTGAAAGATAAAGCTCTTCAATGGTTTAGAGGTTTAAGAGTTAATTCTATTACATCATGGGATGAATTAGGAGCTACTTTAAATAGACAGTTTCAAGATAAATCAAATCATTTATCACTTGTTGAGCAAATGACAACTATCAAGAGGGCTCCACAAGAGCAAATGTCAGATTTTAATTTCAGATTTCAAAGGACATGGAGTAGAATTCCAAAAATGGTAAAGCCTTCACCTGAGCATGCATTTTTATATTATTTAAGAGCATTGAATAGTGATATTGTTGTCATGGTTCAGTCAATGGGTGGAGTTACCTTACCAAGTGCATTTGATATTGCTATTAGAGCAGAAAATAGTTTAATACAAGCTGGTAAAATTGTACCAAGGTCTCCTATGCCAATGTTTCCTGACATTTAACCCTAATGCCAATTTTAGCACCTCCTATTACATCAATTCCTACTTACCAGCCTTTGGCTATCAAGCAACTATGAAAAATAATGCTGATCCAATTCTTTCTGATATACAAGAGCTTAAGGGTAATCAATAAAATATAGCAAAGTTATTGCAGACTGTAAGTAATGACTTAGTGAGCCTCAAAATTCAAACAAATCAAAGTAATAGACCATACCAAGCCCCATATCAAGCAAATAGGCCTCCTTATCAGGCAGATTACCAAGAACAAAGAAGAAACCATAATAACAGGCCAAATTAGTAGTATAATCCCAATGTTGTTAGCTCATCAAAAGAACTTGTGCCTATGTAAAATAATATGGTTCAAGATTATGCATCGTGTTATCCATGTAACAAGCCTCATAACCAAGTTACTTGCATGAATGGAGTGGTCAATCAAGCACTCATGGTACAGAATAATTATGTTACTACTGAAAATACAAGTGATGTTAATGACCAGCTGGATGCTTAGACTCAGCATAGTAATTCTGATGTTGCTTTAATGAACTAGCAAGTTAATGAGTTTTGTGGAGTGAATCAATTACCAAGGCAGAAATAGTCTTTTACCAATATTGCAGCTAATACCAGGTCAAAAAAATAGGGTTGTTGAGTTACAACAGCAAGTTGATATCAGCAAACAACAAGCTGAAAAAGTACAATAGCAAGCTGATAAAGGGAAAAATCTAGTTTCTATAGGTCAACAAGGTCAAAATCAAGCTTCTACTTCTCAAGAAGTTCATATTCTACCAAGAGGGCAGCAAAGAGCTGATAAAAGACAGCCAGAAGTTCAGAAGTAGCCAAGCAAAGTACAATTAGATGTTGTTGTTCCCAAAATACAGCAAAAGGTTAGTGGTATTTCTTTCAATATACTTGATCATATGAAAAAGCTATTGTTAGCATGTCTATATTGGATGCCTTACACATCCCAAGTTAGAAAGATCTATTACAAGGTGCTTTAGCTTAGTTATCTTTATCAAGTGAAGCTCAAACAAGTTAGCCTCAGGTTATGCTCACCAATGAAACACAAAATAAAAATGAACAGCTAAAACAAGTGAGCAAACCACCTCCTTTTTATGTTACTTTGATAGTAGGTGATCATCTAGTGCATAACTGCATGATTTTTTCAGGAGCTAGTAGCTCAGTGATGCCCAAACAGCTAGCTAATAAGCTTGGTTTAAAGTATGAGCCCATTGTAAGGGGAGTTGTGCAATTCGATGGTACTAAAGTCAACACGGTTGGGATGTTGAAAAATCTAGGTCTTACCTTACATGCATGCCCCAATTTTGTAATCCATCAGGACATCCATGTTATTGATCTACCACCTAGTTTTGCCATTTGTTTATCTAGAGTTTCACAGTAAAACTCAAAGGTTATTTATCTTCTAATTGGACACATCTATTTTTTAGAACTAGATATGGTACTAGACTTACCATAAAATCAGAACCATTAGCAAATGACTACATTGAACCATATACACCCAGTCCAATAAATGCCAATTTGTCAATTTTTTATCAAGAAGAACTAGCTACTGTATAGGACCTAAATACACCTTTAGAGGGCATACCTGATTTAGTTTTGAATCAGTGGGCAACAAAAAATCACGAAACAGATCCTTTTGATCAGATGGATGAAATAAGTCTTGGTTTGTATATGATTCAAGAGAAAGGTGCAACTATTCCAAATTTTCTAAAAGGAGAAAATCAACAAATTATAGAATTTGAAAATGATGTTTTGCAGCTTTATTTTGAGGGTTCTAGAATTAAAATTGGTGTTGGTGGAGGAGCTATTCTAGTTTCTCCCACAGGTGAAAAGTATTACTCATATTTTCATTTTGCTTTCAGCTATTCAAATAATCCAGCTGAGTATGAAGCCTTAGTTCATGGATTGGAATGGGCTAGAAAAAGAAATATTAAATGCCTTAAAGTCTTTGGAGACAGTGAATTAGTGGTAAAACAAGTGAGAAATATTGCTGCTATTGGTAACTGTATTCGAGAAACATGTTGAACAATGGTTTGATGTTACCTCTGCTTCTGATACCTTTGATATCAAACTTGGAATCCCTTGGTTAAAGGCTATGAAAGCGGTCCCTTCAACTATTTACAAATGTGTAATATTTCCTTTGGATGGACAAGTGCATGTCATTCCTCGAAATACATACAAACCTTTAAGTACACAACAACACTTCACATTGGATTACTTTTGCAACAAAAATAATGACAAATTGGAGCTACGAATAGACTTTACGTTTTTGAGCTATAGAAATTATAAAGCAAAAATTTTACATCCAGTACCTAGTCCTCCTACACAAGAAGTGACAAAATACAAACAACCCGTATGTGAAGAGAATCTTAGATTGAAAGGACAAAGTCCCTATGCTGAGGTTCCTCTCCCAAAATCCTTACAAGGATCAGGAGGTCATTGTCAACAGAAAAACATTCCACTGCAACAAATGATGTTTGACCACAGTGCTTCATCTTCTAAATTACATGAACCTATGAAAGAGGATAGCCCTATCTTACAAGAGAAAGAAGAAAAAGGAGACAAGCCTATGCTATGAACCTTGCCTCTCAACAAGAAAACATTGGTCTGAACATTCAACCAAACAAAAATGATCCTAACAATGAACAACATGATGAGCAAGACATGAATTTGGCTATGGTACCTTATGTCCCACTTTCCTCTAACATTAGGGAGTGGGAGGATGATGACGATGATTTACTTATAGACAACCTCTAGCCCGGTAGGGGCCCTACAGGTAAGTATCTTTAACCTTTTATCTCTCTCATGATGTGCTTCCCCTGTGATGTGTTATGTGTCGTTTAGCCCTCCTAGGATGACCTCGGACTATCTCGTAAGGTTTGAGATACCAGGAGACCACTGCTGTTGTGACCTTATTCTATTTGTATCATCATTCTTCTATATTGCCTCTCTCTGATTTCATTGCTGTGTGTCGTGTCTTACGGACATAGTGTTGCGGTTGGTGACCTGGGGGCACCATCATACATGACTATCACTAAGACACTTGTTTTTCCTCTTTGATTTATTGTTTCCCTTCCTCTAGTGTTTCCACCTAGCAGGTGGATGACGAAAAACATTTATACTGATGCGGACCTAGCCTCCCTTTCGAGAGCAATCAAAAAATGGACTTAGTTCCTAATATGACGATGGGGTTGTATATTTTATCCAACGCTTGGCTAGCGGAAACACTCGTGCTTTCCACATAGTGATGATTTCAATGGTGTTCTATCTCATTTACAAACCATAACAATATTGCTGCTCAGTGCATTTTGTCTACCTTGAATCTTGCATACCTCAAATTTCATATGCATTGATGTTGTTGTTTATCATGATGTTGTAGACACTAACATGTTTCTTGTAGGGATGTGTTTGTGGGAATACTTGGAGATCGTGAAGTATGTGTCACCTCTAGGGGGCATGGGCTTTACGAGAGCTTGTGTTCCCTTATGTGTTTTTCTTCCTACCTTAACGTGCTTGATATCGATACCTGATATCAACCACCTTAAGGTGGGGGCATATATAAGGTAAGCCATATGTTGTAGATGTTAGCAATGTGCTTGTCCTCAGGTGCAGTTTAAGGACTTGCTCGATGAGTTCATCCTACAACCTGAGTTTGTTTGTAATTAATCAATCAATAACGTAAGCCGTCTACGAAGGCAGGATATCAAGTATATCCTTTTTATCTTAAGCACTCTGCGAAGGCGGGGATGGTGCATTTCTCATAGCAGATTGCACATCCTGTCATTTTCAAAAGTGTAATGCCCCTCGATTTTTGGCTTGTGATAGATGTTATTTCAAATTGCTTTCTATCAGTTCTGGAACAGTTGATAGTCTTATTTTGCATATTTTCAGTTTTGAGACATTTGGACTAGTATGTTTTGGTTTATGTTCTCCTTGATCTTGATGGACTATGTTCGATGGATGTATTGAGACATGTGTTATGAGTTTTGATGACATTATGATTACTTCAGTTATGATGAGATGGGCATGCTTAGTGATGGTTAGAAAATATCATGTTTATGCATCTGATTATAGTCTTGTTTGGAGTGGGGACGGTGTAGTACTACTCAGATCGAGCACCCTACTACATCGTGATTCTCTGTCTCGGGGTGTGATATATATATATATATACATTTACAATTGATCATATATAACCCATTGGTTTTCATGCAAGTTACAGGTACTGGGCCTCGACTCCACCTGATTTAGTAGGTCTGAGCGGGCCCTACACCATGGATAATGTGACGGAGATAACATGAGGTTTATACCGCTAGGGCAATTCCAGTCCTTGTTGTAGTCTTGTGTCCTTGTCATCTTGTGTCCCTGTAGTAGTCTTATGTCGTGATGTGACATTGCCCTTGGTTCTTGTTGTTGGTCGTCGCGGGTTGTGGAGTGTTGTTAAGTGTTTAAGCTTGTCTATGTGTTCCTTGCTATCGTTATGATCTTATAGTATTTTGTATAATCATGGAATTTGAAATAGTGGTTATGTAAAGCCCTTTATTGACAAAATCAGCTATTGTAATGTTGTAAATATTTATGAAGGTTATTAGTGCATAGTGGTTTTAAAATATTTTTAGGTGATAAATTTAATGTTGTTAGTGTCGGAAATATTTAGAGAATTGAGAATCCCTATGATTAATAAAATTTCAAATCCTCCTTATGGAGTGGGATTGTGTAATTAATTGGGAGTTATTGGAATTAATGGTTGTTGCTTATTTTGGTCTCAGGAAGTTTGGCATGAAGGGGGTTTTTATGTCTGTGATTTTGGGGGATGTGGGGAAAAAAAATATATATATTTTTTCTCGGGGAGAGGAGGCAGATTATAGAGAAATATTTTGCGAAGAAAGAGAAGGAATTTCTAAGAGAAGATTGAATTCTGGAGCATTTTGTACGGGTATGTCTTGTAAATTTCTGCATTTCCTTGTCTTTGATTGCTCTGAAGTATTAGAGTCCTTGTTGAATTCTTATAGATGGTGACTTTGGCATAGAATCAACCTTTTAGTCATCCTGGTCTCGTTTGTGAAATCCTTGCTTTTGTGTTGGTTGCCCTGAAATTGTCACCTGTAGAGTAAATTAAACTTTTCCCGCATTGCGAAGACCGAAACCGTGAGTTTTAATCTTCTCCTACATCATTCTTCTACCCTCTGTAGCAGGCCACATTAGATTTGTAAGGTACATGCAATCTCCATGATGGGGCTTATTTAATCTTAGTCAGAATCAATGTATCTTCTGGAGAAAATCACGGTATAGCAAAATAGTATGCAACTGCTATGATTTTTGCATCGGTGTCCATTCTGCCAAATTGAAAGAGATATCATTAGAAGTGCTATAAATGTTAACCATGTAATTTTTTTTCCACTTAAATCGAATCATAAAGATAAGCTTCTTTGTTGAAATTTAATCTACCTTTGTGGCGTTCCCCGTAACCCTTCCCCTGTTTGAGTCGATTGATCTATGAGATATCCGCATTTATCTTGCAATCTACATTCAAAGCAATGTTATCTTTGGCGGATATCTCTTTCAGTGCAAACCCTACTACCCAATGGCTATTCTTCTATAATAATAACTCTATTTTCAACATACCACACTACTATTGTGACTCTGTCAGCGGCGATACTGGAAATCGTCTGTAACCATTTCTTGAGTGAAAACTCTCAGTGTTCATTTACCAGCGCCATGAAAACTTGTACCTGTTAGCCGTCAAGATCTATGAAAAGAAAACAGAATAACTTCCTTGCTATGTCGAGCCAAAGAGGCCGGCTATCCTAAACGTAGCCTTGATTCTCTCATTTCTTGATTTTCATTAACAAAGCTTTGGTGCACAGCCTGCAGATTGTATCGGCCTTTCCTTGACACTTTTGATATAGGCCGCTCTTTTGCTTCTCTTAATCATTATACCAAAAATTTTAACCCTCATCTGCTCTTTAGGATCTGTAGATTGATTCTTATCATATTGTCAAATGCTAGTAGCAGATTTTGGGTCAAAAACTGTTAACCGCTCCTTTTTACTGCCGTCATACAACTCATTAGTGTCATTGCAACCAAGATCTTTCTGTTGAGCTGATGACTGGTCAGATCAACATTGCTCTCTGATATCTCTCCTTAGATGCTAAACGCTCAATCTAGCCTACTAGGTTGTTCTTCAATGCTCTCAGTGATCTGTTCATTTTCACGTCCCTTCAATCTGAATCATTAGATTCATTCCTCTTTAACTTATTGCTTGATTTAGTCGATCCCGGTTTATAAGGAATCGGTTGTTGAGATGAGTGGTTTTAGAAAGATTCCTCTCCTTCTGCGAGTCACCTTCAGTAGACCATCCATCTGTGTTGGCATGTTATTATGGAATGTTACACCTTCTTTCCTTGTAGTCATTGTCTGGTCTGGCGCTGCAGTTGTCACCAGTGCAGCAAATAGTTGACTCTTACTGCAATATTTTGTAGGTCGTTTTGGTCTGGGTGGGAATCTTAGTTAGTCGGGTCGTAGGGAAGGCTCCTACGAGCAAGAAACAATATAGTTTCTTTTCTTATAGATAGATTCTAGTAGTTGCTGTGGTAGCATGTTTAATAACCCACATGCTCAAGATAATGTAGTGGGTTCGTTACAATAATTAAAGTGGTAATTTGATGTATAGGTTTATAGTAATTGGTCGAAAGTGTATAGGAAAGTGTTATTGATGTCAATTTGATTTTTGTCCTTAGCAATTTATCCTCACATTGTAGCATGTTTTTATTTGACTTTAAGCTGGTTGTTAGGTGCATCTAGAGTGAAACAGAAGGCCAGATGACCCGATGACTCCTTGGGGTTATTAATCGATTGGATAGATTTGAGAGTGAGTAGTGCCTTGGACTTTTAGTGATAGGAATTTCATTTTTGGTTTAAATGCTTTTATGAATTGTTTGGATACCGTAATTGCTCAAGCCTTGTTTAGTAAGCACTAAGACCGATGCATCTAATATTTATTATTATAAATTATAATATCTCTTTCGACCTATTTTTTTTGTAATATTTAGAATTGATCTAGATTATTTTAGTCTTGTTGTCAAAGTAGAAGATACTTGTGTAGTTTATGGGTATAGCAAAGATCCTTAGATTATGTTCAATTTCAAAGGGGTAGGTTGTGGGTAATAAGATCCACGATGAGTTTTCTTTCCTATTGATGTCGATACTTCGTCGCATGGAATTAAATTTTGAGTTAGAATTATACTAGACTTCCATGGACCTTAACTTTAGCTATACCTCTTCCATCTTGTTATATTTAACTTGCTAGTTATGTGTGGGAATAAGCTAGTTGTTAATGTTAGTAAATAAATAAATAAATTAGTTAAGTTCTAGTGTGGTTTGAGTTAAGCTTGGTAGATTCTTTGGTAAGCGATTATGCTTTTAGTAGATGAATCATTATAGGTTATTTTGTCCATCTATGTTGACGATCTTTGTCACTCCTTGGTACTATGCTGAGTCGAACTTTAATATGATCTTGTTGGGAATTTACTGTTTAGGAGTAATGATGTTTATAGGGTAGTCATTCCATAATACATTGTTGTAGTAAACAAATATAGAGGTAGAAATTTTAGAGTAATTTGTATTAATGTTTCTAGTGTCATGAGGTAATAATATTGTGCTATTCTAGTATTAATGACCTTGTTAAATTTAAATTTGCTAGTCATGCTTGTATTATATTCTCTGATGTTTTTGTTGCCCCTGAACCGAAGTATACTAGTGATGCTTGGGCTCATTACAATCATTTTGGTGTTGAGTCTTGTGATTGTGTTTTGTATTATTAGTGCAATGGTGCGCATATGAGTTCCTTATGGGATTATATTGGTTTGTGACACGTTGGTTAGTTGATTTTGTTTGTCATGATAGTATTGTGTAACTCCAGAGACTTGTCACCTTGGAATCTAGGGTAGTCTAGTGGCAAGGTTATCTGGTGTTGTGCTTTCTCATTTTCTTAATCCTTGGTCATTTTTCAATCATGGTCGTGGAACCTAGTTTCCCTAATGGGAAAGATGATGTAGTAACCTGGTAAAGAACTTGTTCATCGACTCCAGAGGTCTTATCATTTTGGTCTTCGGCATTGGTACTTGTGTCTTACTATTTTATGATGTATGGTTGAGCTTGAGTAGGGCAACGAGAAGTGTTATGTTGTGGCCCAGTGATTGGCTTTTGTGATGGATCAGAATTGTTATGTAACCATTATCCTTGCATGCTGTGGTTTGGATGATTGGTCAGAGACTGCTAAGGGAGTGGCTTCCATGGTGGGGCCGGTGCCTAGTGAGAGGCTGCCTGGGTAACCCCATGGAAGTTGTAAGCAAGTGGAAACCTAATAATGTATTTAGGAGGGTTGGGTAGTAGTACACTTAACAAGATAAGTAATGTGACCTCACCCACACCTTGAGTGCTTCCGTAGGCTAAGGGAGGGATGAGAAGGCCTGGTTGGCAAGGCCGACGTCCTCATCTTCATGAGAGGGCATGTCAGCTCCGCATGTGTCACCCTATGGGGCCGGCACCTAGAGAGAGGCTGCCAGGGTAACCATAGATGGGGGCCAGCTTCTGGTGAGAGATAGCCTGGGTAACCCATGCTAGGGCCATGCGATGACACTCTCCTTATGCAACTCAGTTACTTTCTCCTCCTTTTGAGAATACCTCTGGAGTGTAAACTTGTCTTTCTGATTGATCTAGTCTGATGTTTTGATCTGTCTTGTTGAGTACTGTTGGGTCTATGCACTCCTGTCATTCTGTTGTCTTCATGGAGTCTAGTATTGGTATTTGTGTCCTTGACTGCAACCTAGACCTAGAGGTAAACCTCATTGTTATCTCCTAGCTCGGTGGGGTGGACCTCAGGGTTCCACATGGTTGGGAGGCAGAGCTATCCATTAGTTTTCTTGGAGATTCAGATTGAGCCTTGTGCGGAGATGTTCTAGTTCCAGGTTGCTTTCATTCTTCAATAGTGATGTATACTTTCATATGTACTCTTTTGTAAATCAACGAGATCGATCTTGCAATCTTGCATTCTTGCAATCTTGTATTCTTGTAACCTTGTATTCTTGTAATCATGTAATTTGGAACTGAGGCTGTGTAATCAAATTATATTGTCGTTGTAAAAGTTATTGGGTTAGTTAACTCAGCAGATTAATGTTCATCACTCATATGGTTTAACTTATATTCTAATGTAGTTATGTTGCCCTAGGGTGGATAGAAGTGTACTGTTCTTTATGTTGTGTTTTATGATATCTTTGGATACTGTTGTTGCACTTTATTGCTTTAAAAAAAAAAATTCTTGTAAATTTGCTATTGTTAGCCTACCACTCTAGGGTTGCATGACGGGGCATTACAAAAAGTCCTCTACAGAGGTGGGGAGAAGTTTTATGACTAACTCAACCCTTAAGCATGTTTTCAGCGATTGTTGTGGCAAAGCCCAATCGTCGATGTGTTCTCGTAATGTGCCTAAGATGGTGATGAGCCTAGAAATAGGGAACACACCATCACTTGTCTACCGTGTTTTCTTCATGTCTTCAAGTGTGTGTTTGGCGTGCTTGTTTTGTGTGGCGTGTTTGTTGCCCCATATATACAGTCTAAAGACTTGCTCGATGAGTGCATCCTGTATTATGGGAGGTTTGTTTACTTTTTAGTACATGCATTTGCATTTCATATATATGAGAAAAAGAAAAGAAAAGAAATCATGCCTGTATTCCATGCATTAATGTGTCTTCCATGCATTAATGTGTCTTCCATGCATTAATGTGTCTTCCATGCATTGACTGTCTTCTCCATGTTTTGTGTGACTATAACTGTCTTCTTTGTGTTTTGTGTACCTATTACTATCTTCTATGTGATTGGCGTGTCTTCTCTATGCTTGGCGTGTTTGCTGTGTTTGTGACTGTACTTTAATGCATGTATTGGCCTCACATTTATACATACATTAAAGTGGGGGCTAAATGTAACATTGGAAAATGTCCCCTTGGGGGCTTTTCCCACATAAGGTTTAGCTCTTGGGTCTTTAGTGTGCATTTAGGACATCTTATTTCATATTTTGGCATCCCAATGGAATGAGACCTAGGTTTCATGACAAATTGGACCTAGGAGGACCCCTTGAGCTTAACCCTACCCAAAATAGGAGGAGGACTTGGGCGCCCATGCCCTAGTCCTACCCTATTTTGGGTCAGGCACAAATTTTAAGTGTCAGTTTATGACCGTTATTTGGTCCTTAGGCCGACACGGTAAGTTTGAATTTTTGAAATCTTGGAAGGAATGCTTGTAGTTGCATATAAAAGCATGATTAGGCAATCATTTAGAAATTAGAACTTACATTCATGAGCATGGGCATTCTAGAAGTGATTCAAGGATTTCATTGTGTTGCAAGAGCAGACTTGTGTTGTTTATGTGTTTGTATTTGCAGATTTGAGCATTCATCTCCTCATGGAATGAAGAGCATCTTCCTCCCATGAGATCTTCACTACAAGGTGATATTATTGTTTCCTTTGGATTTTGCCTCTGCCTCACAAAGGCACGCACTCTCTATCTGACAAAAGTGTTTGGAAGACTTAAGTGTCCTTCTGGGACTTGACTGAGGCAAGCTCCTAAACACCACAACCCCCTCCCAAAGTCTATGATTGCAGGTTACATGTGTCACATTTGGAAGAAGCGGAGTTGTAGGAAGGATCAACAGACATCAAGGATTCAGGATCTAAAGAGAAGCAGGACATTAGAGCCTTTTTGGGACTTGGGTGCTCGCTCTATTGTCCTCTGCAGTTGAATTTTTGGAAACAGAAGTTACAATGTAGATCAATGTTAGAAGGAGGTTAGGATCCCACAAAGAAACTAGTACCTTGGACTTGGGCGCCCACTCCTTAGTCCCTGACTTTTCCGTCTCTGAACCCCGAAAACAGGTATGCAGTGATTTGTTATTTTACATCTTCCTATAGCAGCAAATTCTATTATTCATCTATTTACGACTGTTTTGACACAATTAGGGTTTTAATGGTTAATTAAGCATAGGAGAAAGAAAATTAGAAATTAAACACCCTAATCCAAGCTTCCCTACATCTCACAGTGATCCTAGTGTAATGTCCCCTTCTAGCAAGCCCAAAATTTTTGCACCCTTGCAAACAATTTCAACTTACCAAAAGAGAACATTAGTATTCCATTTTTTCATTTCCTTTTAATCTTGATGATAATCATAAACATAGCCATATACTATTTGCCATTTCATAAATCCATTTTTCCATACATCATGATTCTCCTTGGGTGAGATAATCCTTAGGCCTCTTATTAACCTCACCTTCCACCTTGTGAGAGAAGATTCGTTAGGTAGGTGATGTCATCTCAATCCTATGGGTCCATTAATATTATTCCTTAGTTTGTCAACCAATGCCCATAATTCCTTAGTTCATCAACTAAGGCCTATAATTCCTTAGTTCGTCAACTAAGGCCCATTCCTTCGATACTTAAATCGAAGGTCCATAGTAATACCCTTGATTCGTCAATCAAGGCCCATTCCCATGGAATGATCAATACCTACCCCACCTTCTTAGTGTTAGGTGGTTAATTAGGAAGTCTCATATCTACCCTTAGGAATTCATGTCTTTATTAATCTTAGGGTTTTACCCTAAAGCCTTCGTTAATCTTTAGGTTTTATCCTAGAGCCTTCTCCCTAGGTTTTACCCTAAGGCCTTAATTAATCTTCATCTATACATATACATACTTGTTATCTCTCATACGTCATTTATTAACAACTTATGAATTCAAATCATACAAGATACATATTTAAAATATAAATTTCAGACATAAATGTATATATCACATATATCAGTTTCTACTTAATAACCTTATTATTTATATCTTTCAAGTTATAAATTGAACAAGTAATTGTAAATTCTTACAAATCATAAATTGAATAAGTAAATATAAATACTTACTTACCTGCTTTACTTGGGATTCCTTACCTATGTTGTAGTAATATAGTCTTTATTGTATTGCTATTATAAAATGCAGATCTAAATATATGTATTTATCCCATACTCTTTTTATATTTTCTCCCCATGATCCTTTTCCTTCTATTAATTCATTATTTACCTTACACAATATATACTGAAATATTACTAACATTTATTATACTATATATTTAATTACTTAATGAACAACGTACCTATGATAGTTGCAGACTTACCTTGGCTGCCCTCGTGTCTTCCTTGAGATATTTTCTTGTTGTGTCTTTGATGAATTCAAATGATGTTTCTTCTTTATTGCCTTTATTGAATTCACAGTTGTTTATTTATTTTATTTTTTTATTACTTCCTTCTTTTGATGATCCTTTCCTTCTATCTCACAACCTTTATTTATTTCCCTTCCAAGGGATATGTTCGAAGAGGTATGTCTCTTATTATTTTTATTACTTTATATTAATTCCCTTTTGTGGTAAAACTAGTTCTAACCATACGTAACTCCCTTATCATAAGAGGATAGGTTAAAAGATATTTATTATTATTTATTTACCTTATTTGTATTTATATTATATCATTATAATAAATGATATATTATTTATATTTATATTACAATATAAGATAATAATAATAATAATATTTGTATTTATATTATTAGATATATTTATAATATATTATTTATTAATGTGTTGCACTTATAAATATCTTCCTTCGACCTCCCCTTAATCTTTTGAAAGTACATTATTTATATAATATATATAGTATAAATAAATACTTTTGTTATTAAGTACGGGAGCTCTTTTATTTTATTTTATTTCCAAGCATATAATATGGTGGGATAATGTTTGTCTTATTAGACTTTTATTTTTATATGATTTTATTTTGAATTTAACCTTTTGTTTAACCGTATTACTTTGTCTTATTCCAAATTACTTTACTTTCTAACTTTAATAGGTAAGACTCTTCATAATATTTATTTTTATATATAATAATATATCTTATTAATTACTCACATAAATATTATATTAAAATATTTATATTTATAATATATCTAGTTAATTAAAATATAAATATATATATATCATATATTTTATAATATTTAAATTATATTAAATTAATAATATTATTTATTAAATAATACATATTAATAATATATTTTAAATAAATATATTATATATTTAGTTTATATAAGGCTAACTTATTATTTAAATAAACAATTCAATTATAAATCATTATAGGGACATGACAACCCTCCCCACTCAAGATTGCTTGTAATTAGGTATCCTAAAGTAATATTTAATAACATTATATTTTATTAGGTTTCCTTATATAAAATAAGGTTTCACTCACCAATAATATAAAATATCCTCTAGAAAATGTAACAAATTAATATAGCTAATAAACTATAGTGCTATAAATAATATAGGGGCCTAAAATAATAATTTATAAATTTGGGTTTACCCTTTTAAATTTTCAGCACTAAATTTGCATAAAGGCATTTCTATTTATTTAATTATCAAAAATGTTTTAATGACTACTAATATTATTTTAATGCCATGATTAGCCAATAGCATCAAATGAACAATCTAAACCAAATAACCAAATGTCAAACATACCTGACACAACCAAAGTGAAAACGGAGGGGCACTACACCTAGGGTATGATAGTGCCTGCCACTTGACCCTAGGTCCTTGAATGCTAAGGTGGAAAGGTAGATTTAAACATCAAACACTAAAATATTAAACAATCCAAATTTTACCTTAAACATCATGAAATAGATCCTTTTGATCATATGGATGAAACAGGTCTTGGTGTCTATATGATTCAAGAGAAAGGTGCAACTATTCCAAATTTGCTAAAAGGAGAAAATCATCAAATTATAGAATTTGAAAATGATGTTTGGCAGCTTTATTTTGATGGTTCTAGAAATAATTGGTGCTGGTGGAGGAGTTGTTCTAGTTTCTCTCACAGGTGAAAAGTATTACTCATCTTTTCGTTTTGCTTTCATCTGTTCAAATAATTCAACTGAGTATGAAGCCTTAGTTCATGGATTGGAATGGGCTAGAAAAAGAAATATTAAATGCCTTAAAGTCTTTGGAGAGAGTGAATTAGTGGTAAAACAAGTGAGAAATATTGTTTCTACTAAAAATGATTTGTTGAAATTTTACAAACACAGAGTTTGGGATATGATAGAAGAATTTGATGCTTTTAATCTGATATCTATACCAAGAACTGATAAAAAACAAGCTAATAGATTGGCTACCATTGGAGCCGAATATGACATTCCAGCAGAAATGAAGAATTTTCATACTCCTCTTTATGTTAAAGTTACTGTGAGACCATCAATTCCAAATAATAACATCAGTTGGCAAGTATTTGATAATGATGAGCAAATTGTTAATTTTTTGATAGAACAGGCTGATTTTTCTGTAGGAAATCAGTAGAAATTACTGCAGCAATATGATGATTAGATATTACAGTTGAAGTCAAATAAATTGCCTAAGGGTTTGGTAACCTTAGAGTCGATATTTAATACTAATGATCAGGTAAGAAGAGACAAAGCCATCTTATCAGTGAAATAGGAACATTATGAGCCTATTGAGATACTTAAAGATAAGTTGCTTAAACTTGGAAAATGTGCACAAAAGAAAAACAACAAGCATTTATTCAGCTTTGTCAAGAATTCAGTGATATATTTTCTTGGGAGTATGGAGATCTAAAGGGTTTTAACCCTGAGTTAGCTCGACACACTATTGAGCTTGAAGCCAAGGCAAAATTGGTTAGACAGAAGCAAAGGCCATTAAACCCAAAGATGGAAGTGCTCATGAAGACTAAATTAAGCAATCTAATAGAAGGTAATATAATTTTTCCAATAAAGCATACATCTTGGGTTTCTAACTTAGTTCCTATTAGGAAAAAGAATGGAGAAATCAGATTATGTGTTGATTTTTGTGACTTGAATAGAGCATCCCAAAAAGATCATTACTCATTACCATCAATGGAGCAAATCTTACATGTTTCAGGATCAAAAAGATTTTCTTTGTTGGATGGTTATTCAGGTTACAATCATATTCTAGTGAAAGAGGAAGATCAATACAAGACTGCTTTCACTACCAAATGGGGCACAATGGCTTACAGAAAGTGTTGAGTACTTGTGACTCAGATTACAAGTTCAATGTTTCAATGGTTCCTTGGTTCAATGACTTAAGATTCATGTTCTGTCACTGAACATGCATTTTCTGTGTATACTGCAGAAGTATGTTGAAGAACATTTCCTATGTATACTGTAGATGTATGTGAGTATCTTTTCGTATGTATCCTGCAAATGCATATCTGCGTTGTATGTTGGAATTGTATGCTGGGAAGATACATTGTGAACAGTATCGGCATTGTATGCTGGAAGATACATTGTGAACAGTATCGGCATTGTATGCTGGAAAGATACATCATGAACAGTATCGCTACTGAATGTATGGGGAGAATGCATCTTCTTAATGTATACTGTAAATATACATTGCGCACATACATGGGCTGAATGCAAGTGATGACCGGCTGAATCGGTGGAACAGATTGCATGTTTAGAATGCATCCTTCGTTGGATACAAACAGTGACTGACGATAGTAGGTCAAACAAAGCATATACAAGTTGATTTACATCGGCGAGATGGTGTATATCGGTCGAGGGCTTCAAGGGTTTGCCGATGGCAGTGGTCACTCCGATGAACTGGTGAAGGTTGGCGAAGTTGACATCGGTGTGAGAAATACTATCGGCCAAACCTAGGGATGTTGCTCCAATGTCATCTATCACCCCGATGGAAGTTGGCGAGGCTTTGGCGTCAACATGAGATATTTGGTCGGTCTAAGTTTTGGGTGTCTATCCGATGGTTGTATGTTATTCCGATGAAGGCATGAAGTCTTTGGTATCAATGGGACGTGAAACCGTCAAAGTGAACGATGGAGTGTTGGCCGATAGTTTTGGTTGTGCCGATGGGGATAGACTGGGGTCGGCGGCGGCAAAAGTGCCAACGATAGTCTTACCAAGTTGTCAGATATATAAACTGGAAATTGTCCAACGTCAGGTGCATGTGGGACTAAAGGTCATCACGAATGTGCGAACGGTTTGGTATTTTTGAAATGGTTGAAAAAGAGTGTGTCTAAGGAACGGTGCGATCAATCTGATGAGTTCTGTGTTTTATTTCTTTTGTGAAGTCTTATACAGTGTATTACACACTGCATGTTAACTGTATGCAAAAAGATTGAGGAGAGATGAAAAGAGCAGAGCCGAGAGACTGATGTCCTGTATTGTATGTGATTTGAGGCATGATAACAATATGAAGGACTAATTTGAGTGCTAGAGAAACTTGAGCAGGATTGGGCTGTTAATTATTCTTCAGATGAAGCAAGATGTAAATCTCCATGAAAGGCTTAGTGCCAGATCTATATTGTAACTATTTTTGTTGCTGAATAATACAATGGTGATCTGGGTTTTTAGAGTGTGGGGTTTTTTACCCGTAAGGGTTTTCCCCACGTATATATGTGTCTTATGTTCTATCTTTTGAGTTAGCGTTTCTGCTATTGAAACTAGTTAATGCTATCTGTACTTTCCTCTAATGGTCAATGTTGGAAATGTTCTATGTTAGTTTCTGCTTTAATGGCATAGTTGTGCGTGTTTTTGAAGCAATTGAAAAGAATTTAAATCAGTCGAAGACACCACTGTTCTTAGAAATATGTTTTGAGATGCCCTCATTTCCTTACAAGTGGTATCAGAGCCTTCTTCTGGGATTTGCTTTGTTGTTCACATATGTACATTTGTGTGCTGCATGTGTTTGCATGTAAGAGTTCCTAGTGTATAAGGTCTGGGTTTTCCTTCTATGATGTTTTCTTAGTGTGAATGGCTTGAGGAAATCTGAAGGAAACGTTTATTTGTTTGATCCTTGTTTGAGTGGAAGTCTTGCAATTAATCTTGTCTTCATGTTACAGCAGGCGCTTGAAGGATGGTGAAGATGAAGAGACTGGAGCTGGTCATGATGTGGCCTAAGGCTCTTAGTTGACAGTATTTAATTCTGTTACATGGGGTTTGGTTTGTGGTTGTGTTCCTGCAGTAACTTTCATATTGGATGTCTGTGTGAGAGGCTCTCTGATGATATGAAGAAGTTTGTGTTACTGCTCAGCCATAGAGTATTTTGCTTATGCTGGGTGTTTTGTTCCTGGTATTGGAAGGCATAATTTTATGTTACCCTAATTGCATGTAGGCTATGGAATTGATCATTAGATGGTCTGAGAGCTTCTGTAATAGCCTTATTCTCTCAGATGCATGTGCATGTTGGTGGCTAAGGGATTGGTCTACAAGTGGGCCTAAAGCTCCTGAACTGCTATTTCCTTAATTGGATATTTTGTACTTGCATGACTCATATTCATGTTTATTGGATTTGAGGGGTTTTTATAGTTTTTCCTTAAAATCTACGAATATGCATATTCATGATGATCCATTCTTCTAGTTTAACTATTATGAAGTTTATGTTGCAGACCTTTGGGTCTTCCAGATGTGAAGTGGGTATGGATGTGCATGGGTGTTTTCCAAAACTTGTGGTTTTGTGAAGCTGCAGTTAAGTTATTTCTAGGCCCTGGCTTTTGGGGTGTTGCTGGATGATATAGTTGCAGTTTTGCATGCATGCTCTGTGCATGGTGTGAGGAGGTGAAATACTTTCTCTGCAGGGGAGTGCTGGTATGTGATATATCACTCAATATTTCTGTGGTAATGCTTCTGGTTTCTTGACTATGGGGCTCAGGTTGTGGACATATTTGGCAAATCAATTTTGTAAGTAATCTGATGTTTAAGTCATGTTCTCTACATCGTTTATCTATTCCTTGAAATCTCAATTTAACAGTTTATAGTGCAATAGTGAGTTTGCATGTTTCAGTATATCTAGATCTATGAGTTATGCAATTTTTAGGTGTGTACAGCCTATTGGTTGTAGTGGGATAACTTGGAAGTGGACGGTCTATATCCACAAGATTGATTATGTGTTTGTGTAGACTTGTTAGCTGGCCTTGTCTGTGGTCACTTGTGCATTGGTGTGAATGTTTTGGGATGAGAGGATGGATGTTGTAAAGTACTTGAATAGTTAGTTAAGGGGACTTGTAGCATGTGTATCATGATGTCATGAATAGCTTGGATTTATAGGTTTGTGTAAGCTAATGACAGTGATAGTTTTTTGCCTTGGTTTGGAGATCTTGGTGCCTTTTGGTTTTATTGTCACATGGACATGTTAATGTGTGGACCTGGAGGATTTTTAGATTAGGAGATGTTTGGTCATATTGCTTGGAAAGCTCGGTTGCCACATTTTAGTGGGAGCTTTAACAATGACTACAGATTCATCACTTAGTGGTGAATGATCTTCTTTATTGTTGTAGATGTTACTAGGAGGAGCTCTTTGATCCTGTTGCTGCAGAAGGGTTCTTTTGCATTTGCAAGGGCACTATTTGAGGATGTGTAATATATTGAAGTCATGGAGGATTCTTGAAATCCTCGGCTGAGGTGTAGTTGGTGCTTGACAGGTGATGTTGGTTTTAAAGTTTGATTGTTCATGTCATGATATACTCTTGTTTAAGCATTTGAGTTTTGACATGATATGTTGCTCTTGAGACTTTGATTAAGTTCACCTGAAGCATGGAATCTCCTAAGGGAGATGGTAAGATCATGATGTCATGATAAGTTCCTGATTCAGATGATTGGAGCTTTGACAGTGGTCTGGTAACTTCTCTATGTTTGGGTACATTTATCATTTGCTTGATTACTTAATAGTGTTGTAGTGATGCAGTTGGAGTTCAGCATGAGGTGATTGTTCATAGGTACTCATGGATACATGGAGAATAAGGTGAGACTGTATATGTTGTGCTTGATCAAAATTTGCAGCAGGAAGTCTGAGGAGTCTTTACCTTGTTTGGATGTGAGTTCAATAAAGAGCTAGAGGAGATTGTTCCTGGAGAAAGTCCTTGGGACTTGTATATCTTGGAAGAACATTCTCATTCCCCTCTCTTGGTCTACTCGACAGTTTATTACTTGAGAGGTATTGCCCATTGTTTCTCTCAGGTATTTTATGCTTTCTTTCATAGATATGGTTCTTGAACTACTGATATATGGTTCTGGAGGATTCATTGTAAGAGATGGATAGCATGTTTATCTCCTTATGCTTTTGAGTTCAAGATATCATTCATTGATGAGGACTATTAGGAAATGGTTTATGGGCTGATTTCCTGAAATGGGAAATGCATTAGTTTGATCTTCTTTGGTTTGAGAGGCTTACATCCATGTTAGATACATGATATATATGCTAAATTTGATCTCTTGAGATTGAATGTTTGTTTGGGTGTTGTTATGTTGTTCTCTTTGGGGTGTTTTGAAGGAGATCATACTTGACGCAGTTAGCATTCAGAGGTGTATGTAGAAGGATTGTCTACAGGTATATGATGTGCAGTGTTTCTCTTGGTCTCAGTTATTTTCTCTGATGGTGTGTTTCACATTACATTGTTTTGAGGTTTTGTTCGGAGCTGAAGTGATCACTAGTTTGTGATCATGTGTTTTCACTTATGCTTTTGGGTGATGACATGGAGGTTCTGTTATCTCTTTCATTGTTGGGTGTGAAGAACTTGAGAGATTTCTGGACTAATGGTGAGATGTACAGGTTATTGATTTACAGATTTTTGCATTTCATGATGGATGTTTCCTTGGTACTACATGATGTTTACACTTTCTGCGTTATGCTATTGGTAGACATAGTATGTCTTGATCTTTTTCAGATCTGCATTATCCATGCAGTGGGAGTTCTTGATGTGTTTGGTCTTCTTTGATTGGTTGACACATGGAGCTTGTATTTGCAATTGATGGGTGTATGTGTAGGTGGCATGAGTCTATTGGTGTTCATACCTTCAAGGTATGAGTGATTGGATGTTTTAGCACTGGTTGTGTGTGCTATGTTCAGTCAAGTGGGTTTTTTGTTCAGTTGGATGGGAGCAGTCAATTCTTTGATTGTTGATCTAGCTGATGTTTTGTCTTGTTTCTAGAGAATGGTTTCTTGACTGTGTCCTGGAAGTTTTGAAGTTGGAGCTTCTGTGTAGCTTGTGACCATAGTGGAGTGGAGGCAGTGTTAGCTTGGTTCTATGACTTGGAGCATTGATGGTTTCCTGTAATTTCTTCATCAAGTGGGAGAATGTTGAGTACTTGTGACTCAGATTACAGGTTCAATGTTTCAATGGTTCCTTGGTTCAACGGCTTAAGATTCATGTTCTGTCACTGAACATGCATTTCCTGTGTATACTACAGAAGTATGTTGAAGAATATTTCCTGTGTATACTGCAGATGTATGTGAGTATCTTTTCGTATGTATCCTACAAATGCATATCTGCGTTGTATGTTGGAATTGTATGCTGGGAAGATACATTGTGAACAGTATTGGCATTGTATGCTAGAAGATACATTGTGAACAGTATCGGCATTGTATGCTGGAAAGATACATCGTGAACAGTATCGCTACTGAATGTATGGGGAGAATGCATCTTCTTAATGTATACTGTAAATATACATTGTGCACATACATGGGCTGAATGCAAGTGATGACCAGCTGAATCGGTGGAACAGATTGCATGTTTAGAATGCATCCTTCATCAGATACAAACAGTGACCGACGATAGTAGGTCGAACGAAGCATATACAAGTTGATTTACATCAGCGAGATGGTGTATATCGGTCGAGGGCTTCAAGGGTTTGCCGATGGCAGTGGTCACTCCGATGAACTGGTGAAGGTTGGCGAAGTTGACATCGGTGTGAGAAATACTATCGGCCAAACCCAGGGATGTTGCTGCAATGTCATCTATCACCTCGATGGAAGTTGGCGAGGCTTTGGCATCAATATGAGATATTTGGTTGGTCTAAGTTTTGGGTGTCTATCCGATGGTTGTATGTTATTCCGATGAAGGCATGAAGTCTTTGGTATCAGTGGGATGTGAAACTGTCAGAGTGAACGATGGAGTGTTGGCCGATAGTTTTGGTTGTGCCGATGGGGATAGACTAGGGTCAGCGGTGGCAAAAGTGCCGACGATAGCCTTACCAAGCCGTCAGGTATATAAACTGGAAATTGTCCAACGTTGGGTGCATGTGGGACTAAAGGTCATCATGAATGTGTGAACGGTTTGGTAGTTTTGAAACGGTTGAAAAAGAGTGTGTCTAAGGAATGGTGCGATTAATCTGATGAGTTCTGTGTTTTATTTCTTCTGTGAAGTCTTATACAGTTTATTACACACTGCATGTTAACTGTATACAAAAGATTGAGGAGAGATGAAAAGAACAGAGCTGAGAGACTGATGTCCTGTATTGTATGTGATTTGAGGCATGATAACAATATGAAGGACTAATCTGAGTGCTAGAGAAAACTGAGCAGGATTGGGCTGTTAATTATTCTTCAGATGAAGCAAGATGTAAATCTCCATGAAAGGCTTAGTGCCAAATCTATATTGTAACTATTTTTGTTGCTGAATAATACAATGGTGATCTGGGTTTTTGGAGTGTGGGGTTTTTTACCCGTAAGGGTTTTCCCCACGTATATCTGTGTCTTCTATTCTATCTTTTGAGTTAGCGTTTCTACTGTTGAAACTAGTTAATGATGTATGTACTTTCCTCTAATGGTCAATGTTGGAAATGTTCTATGTCAGTTTCCACTTTAATGGCATAGTTGTGCATGTTTTTGAAGCAATTGAAAAGAATTTAAATCAGTCGAAGACACCACTGTTCTTAGAAATACGTTCTGAGATGCCCTCATTTCCTTACAGAAAGATGCCATTTGGATTATCTAATGCAAGTACAACATTCCAAAGAGCTATGGATATGGCCTTTCAAGGTCTTATAAACAAATTTGTACTTTTATATATAGATGATGTAACTATATTTTCAAAGAAAGGTGAAGATCACTTTTATCATCTAAGACTGATTTTTGAAAGATGAACAGAGTTTGGGGTTTCACTCAACCCAAAAAAGAGTATTTTTTCAGTACATGAAGGAAAGCTTTTAGGACACATAGTATCAAAAGATGGAATATCAATAGATCCTAAAAGAATTTCTGCAATATTAGCATTACCACTTCCTACCCAAAAGAAAGGCTTACAAAGCTTTCTTGGAAGAATCAACTTTGTAAGGAGGTTTATACCAAACATAGCAGCATTATTATAGCCCCTTACAACCATGTTGAAAAAGAACATTCCTTTAAGCGGGACAAAGGAAGGTAAGCAGAGTTTTAAAGAAATCAAAGAGGTACTTGTTGCTTCCCCAACACCAATCAATCCAAATTTTGACAAAGATTTTATTTTGTATGCATTTGGTAGTGTTCATACCATATTAGCTATGCTTTGTCAATAGAATGAGGAAGGATTGGAACAATTTATGGCTTTCTTTAGCCAAATTCTGCATGATTATGAGGTAAGATATTCATTTGTTGAGAAACATGTCTTAGTTGTCATAAGAAGCCTAAAAAAGTTTAAACACATGCTTTTAAATAATAGAATACAACTGATGGTTGCCCATCTGACAATAAAAGAATTCTTGCTTAGTAAAGATCTAAATGATAAGAGAGCATGATGGATAACAAAGGTGATGGAATCTGATATTCAAATTAAGGTTACAAAACTAGTCTGAGGCAAAGGATTATGTGAACAGCTAGCAGAACATGAAGAAAATAGCACTAAACCTGAAGGAGAAGCTAAGACAGTGCTACAAAATGAGGAAAAAGTTGTTGTCCTAGACCCATCTACAAGTTGGGTGCAACAAATGATTCATTATTTGTATACTGGAGAATATCCTAAAGGTCTAGATAGATAAAAAAGAAGGTACTACAGGTTGTAAGCCATTCCTTATGTTGTCATAGATGGAGTTTTGTAGAAAAAATATTTTAATGGTGTTTTATTAAGGTGTGTACAGCCAGATCAAATTCAAAAAATTCTAGAAGAATTCCATGATGGACCTTCTAGACGTCACTTTGCACCAAGAAAAATAGCTCTAAAAATTATGAGAGCTAGTTATTATTAGCCAGAATTGTTTAAAGATGCACATGATTGGATAAAGAAATGCACCAAATGTTCATTTTTTGCAGGTAAATAGAAGCTTGCAGCAATGCCCTTGCATCCCATTCAGGTAGAACAACCATTTGGCAAGTGGGGTTTGGACTTCATTGGTCCTATCAATCCACCATCAAGTCAAGGGCATAACTGGATCTTAACTGCAACAGATTACTTCACCAAATGGATTGAAGCAGTTGCATTAAAAGAGGCTAATGAAACCTATGTCCTGAACTTCTATCAAAACTTAGTACCTAGGTTTGGTACCCCTGATTCAATCATTTCTAATAATACTTTAGCATTCATTGGTTTAAGAGTTTCTGATTGGTCTGTGAAGAACAACATATTTTTGAATACCTTGTCCAATTATTACCCTCAAGGTAATGGACAAGCAGAATCAACCAACAAAAATTTGATTCAAATAATAAAGAAAATAGTTGATGAAAATCAAAGATCTTGGCATGACAAGTTGAAATTTGCCCTATGGGATAATAGAATAACTCCAAAGAGGGCAACAAGTAATTCACCTTATGTTCTAACTTATGGAAAAGAAGCCAAACTACCAATTTCAGTTGATTTACCAACTCTAAGTTACATCAAAGAGTTGGAATTGCTAGAGGAACAACCAATGGAAGTGAGACTTGCACAGTTGATGGAGCTAGAAGAGATAAGAGAAGAGGCCTTAAAAACATTGGAGATACATCAGGCTCAAATGAAGAGGATATTTGATAGAAAGGAAGTTCTAAGAATCTTTAAGGAAGGCGATCTGGTATTCAAATGGGATAAATTAAAGAGCAAACCTGGTAAACACAACAAGTTTGATGCAATGTGGGATGGTCCATAAATTATTACAGAATGCAAGCAACAGAATGCATTTTAGCTTGCAAAGTTAGATGGAGAGGTGTTTCCAATCTTTGTCAATGGGATTCACCTCAATTTATGTTATTAGAAGAGCAACTTTTTGCTACAAATAAGTGCTTTTGCACATTTAATTTTAGTTTTTTTTTAATTTTCGAAGAAGTGCACATGCACACTTTGCTGGCCATGTCCTAAACAGGTTAGAATAGTTTCAATTTCAGTTTTGTTTTGCTACCGTAATTTTCTATCAGTTTGAGTTGCAAGAAGTTTTTCAAAGTTTTAGGCAGAAAAAGACTCATAAGCCCAATGGAATTGTAAGGCTACTGGTTCTATTTTGTTTAGTAGGCAAACACCCCTGAGAGGTCACCAAAAATCTTACTAAATTATGTTCACACCTAATTTAGCAAGGCCTATGTTGCAGTTGTCACAAAAGGAGATTAAAAAAAATTTAAGTGTATGATCACTTAGTCAAATGCCTGATATCTTGGCAAGAGAACAACAAAGGATAATTTATCAGGATAATGTAACAGTCCAATCATAAATGTCAAACCATCCTAATAAGTGAAGCTTGGTCTAATGACAAGGGAACAAACATTCAAGGAATGACAGGTATCTAACTAGTTTTATCTTTCAATTATGATGTTGTTGAATTATTCAAATATCACAGTTCAGTGCCAAGAAAAGGTATTTATAAACTATCATTTCATCATCATGTTTTAAACATGTGTTTCAAATCAGATTCAGTTGTTCTATCCTATGCATTTGATTTAGAAAGAAAACATACATAAATCATTACATAAGGTAAAATAACTGATTATATTGAAGAGAATGTTTAAATATGTCCCACAAGCCGTGGGAATGACTAAACTGAGCCAATGCAAACATTATGCAATCTATACATGTGATGATAAAGAAAAGGAAAAGAACACATGAGGAAGGTGGATATCCATTATTGCCTTATCAAAGGTTGATTCTCCTGTCTGACAGCTTGGTCTTCATATCTTCATCTTCTTGCTCCTGATCTGGATGGTTGGCCTGCAAAGTTGGAGAAAAGTTTTGTTAGAAGCTCTGGATATGCAAATTCAACATATGTTTTATCAACAGACATATAAACTTGCAAACATTATGCATTAATGTAATTGGATCAAAATCATACATGTGCAATAAATCAGATCATGATGAGAGATCAATCAGCTTCCAAAGGTATGTTTTTATGCTAACTTGCTTGTTCAATGTGCAGGTATAGGAAAAGTTGTGTTCCTGATTTGAAGACATTAAAGCATGTGGAGAAAATGGGCTCCCATAAGGGTCGAGCCGAGCATGCTCAAGTATTGACTTTTTAATGCAGAAATATCCAAGAAACGTGATTTTTCAGCCATAATGAATGATCAAACATAGTGGAACAACAAATAGAATAGTAATGAGAACAACTGTACCATGGAACAATATGAGAGACAGTTTTCATATGCCATCTAAATGTCATAAAGGAGCTACATCATTCATAATACAAGAGGTACAACTGTGCAAGTATAACAATCATCATGATGACTTCATAAATTCTCTCTTTCTTCATCAATATATCAACATCAAGTTCAGGTATATGATTAGTTCAAAAATAATCAAGTATATACAAGCAAAGTGGAACAACAGTCATGAAGTCACATGAGATAGAAGGAATAGTCCTATATCTATCATAGGCTCTAACATCTATGCAATGAATGATACAGTGATACAAGTGCCATAACAGCCATAAGAATGAAAGGAGCAACAAGCTATCATGATAAAGCAGAGAAGAATTCATAATGCCATCAAAGGGGTATCAAGTAAAGTGCCCCAAGTTCCATATTGCAAAATGCAAGATACATAGTTTACATGGACAGTCAAAGTTATTTTTTAATGCTATAAAAGAGATAGTCATAAGAAAATCAAACAGCAACAGGTACAGTCAAGGTGGAACAGTCAAGAAGAGCACTTAATTCTATGAAAAGGAGGATGCAAATGATGCAATATACATAAGACATGCCAATTCAACACACAGTCATATGATAATGCACAGAGGAAATGTGTTTGCACCATCAAGATGTCCATATATTCTATACTTTACAACACAATAGAGTCATGAAAGAGACAGCCAAGAATGTATCACAAAGTGCATATACAGAATCCAATGGGTATGCAAGAGAATGAATAAATACCACAGTTAAAGATGGAACAACATCCCATGTTTTGTAATGGAGAAATGAACCTTATAGCATGTGAGCCTCATAAATATAGTCATAATAGCATTAGACAAAATGAAGAGATAAAATGCATATGATATACTGTTATGCCATAGGAGGAACAACTAGTGGAGAGACCATTCCAAAGTGATTGTATTAGGAAAAGTGTAAGGTTTATTTCCAATAAGACACTTACATATTGCAAACACATTGTCATAGCTAAAGAGGTAGAATGATGTGTTATCATTTTTGGTCACTTTATAGGACACAATGGAGTCATAAGGCACAGTCAATAAAATTTGATACAAAGAGCTTCCATTGGAACAACTTAAAGACACTAGTTGTCATAGAAGAATCAGAAATGCAAGATGATAAAGGCAGTCCATAGGTGGGACTTCACCCTCTATCTTATGATGGAGATATGAGTCATAAAGAATAAGATACAGTCAACACAAATCTGAATACAGGAGTAATAAAAAATGCAATAGCATGAATATTATTTTTGTTCAGCTACAGAGTAATAGAACCAAGATAATGCAAAAGGGGTTTTCTTGCTATAAAGGTGCCTTGCTATAGATCAAGTTTCTATTTTCAACATTAAACAAGAATCGGTGCTACATGTATGCAGTTAGCATGGCCATGGCTAGGAAGAAGAGTATTTCTACAAGAAAATGTATAACCCATATAGTGTTTTTCAAAACCCTCATCATATCAAAAAATACAGTCAAGATGCCTGAATGATAATGTAGAATGAAACATTACCTTGTATATTTTGCAAGGAACAAGAGCTATAGGCTACCAGTTTTCCATTTTGTCAGAGCTCTTAAAACTCAGGAACAATAGCCATGAAGGAGAAAATACAAAGAGAACAAGAAGACAAAGTAAGAAATCTAGAAGTGGTGAAATGCAAAGTATACTACCTCAGAAGCCGTGGCCTGTAGCCCTTTTTCCTACAAAAGAAAGTCAAAGAAATGTTTTCAACTATCACATAGAGCTTACCTCCATCTCCTATCAAAGACTTTGAAGAAAAACCATCTGAAAATTGTAGAGAAGTGTGAATAAATCATCAAACCCTAGTCGAGCATGGTGGCAGCTCAGGAGGAGATCAAAGAGAAGCAAAAAAGAAAAATGACAAGTTTAGGGTTTGATGATTCCTTTTGGTTGATAGTTGACTTCTTTTTCCACATTTCTTTTGAATTTCAAACTTTTAAATCATTGCCATATAATCGCCAGCGGGGTCAAGACTTCAAAGTCTTGTGAAAACTAATGATGCAGACATCAATAATGCCACAGGGGCCCGTGAGGGCATTCGAATTACTTCCTTTTGATTTTTCTTGCAAAAGTCAAAAAAATAATGAGGAAATAAGGTCGAATGCCTTATAATATTTTTTGAAAAGGCTTGTTAACAAAGTCAAAAAAATGAAATGATTCGAAGGCATGGAGTATAATATATATGGAGTGATAAGGTAATAATAGATGCTAAGGTGAGGTTTGAGGTCAAAAGGTGGAGTATGAAGGTGATGATATGCAATATGTAAGGAGCAATAAGGTATGTATGTAATGTATTATTTTAGTCATGCAAAGGGAGTTATAAGGGACCTTTACATAATGATGTATGGCTTGACACACAATATATAGTATGATGCATGCATGGGAGGCATAAAGGATATAGCCTTGTTTTCATTTCTTGTATTAAGGGTGAAATATGATGCATGGAGTATAAATGTAAGGGATTGGTGCTTTGCATGATGTAAACTATATATGCATGGAGATATAAGGATGGTAGAAATGGAGATCTTTTGCATGCATGAGGATTTGTTTTGTCTTGGCATCATCATTGATGCATTGATGTAACCATGTGATTGCAAAGGGAGACATAAGGGGTTATTTTTATCTTTTTCTTCTAAAGGGAGCAAATACACCCAATTTTGCATGATTGTGCAACTACACTAATGTGGACAAATAATAAGGTAATATCGTTATAAATTACTTTATTATTTTGTCACAAATTGTAAAATCAATGAGATAGAACAAAATGTAACTGATAGTAACGTAATCATGCAAAAGATTACTTCATTATTTGTTCACATATCCCAAAATCATGCAAAATTGAGGGAGATATATAACTTAAGTCTTTTGAAGCTTTTGCATGGCTTTTGGGGTCAAAATAGGAGAGTTTAGCCAACTTTTTGGTCAAACATATAGAGGAGAGCAGTTTGGAGCTATTTTTTCTCGATTTGGGACAGTTATAGCCCTTATTTTTAGGGATTTTCTTTTCTTCTCATGGATCAATTTTGAGAGCTTATTTTTAGAGGTAGTTGACTGTAGTTGACTTTTCTAGGTCTCTTGGAGAAAGCAGATTATATATTGTAAGAAAAACTTAGGTTTTCTTAGTTCTTGCCTTTTTTACTCTTTACACTTTGAGAAAGAAAGAGGGTTTTGTAACTCATTTTTACATATTTTATTGAAATTAAAGCGGGTTACAGGTTCTATACTTTGTCTTTTTATGCAATTATTCCTTTATTTTTCAGTTGAATCAAGTGTCTACCTTTCCTTTAATGTTGCTCTTTTGAATGATTTGATGAGATTTTATTGTGTTTAAACATCAAAACCTTTAAAATCATTGTCTCATTTGTACTTGCATGTGTTAGATAGCATTAAAAATCACATGTCTTAGGTTGTGCAATTGGATAAATTTCCTTTTATGTTGTGAAAAACCCTTTTCCTTCAAGAAGATAATCTTTTCCAACCTCCCTTAGAATTATTTTTGTGATCAAATTGCCAAAAGTCGTTTGTGTAGATAGATTTTATGAGATCTATTGTGAGTTAGATTGTCAGTTTTCCATCAAGGTTAGGTGCATCACCATATTTTATATTACAGTTTTAGTGTTTTAGTAGCCCTTTTTAACCCTTTTCTACATCAAAGTCATAGATCCAATTGAATATTTTAAGGGAACTAGCCCATAATCTGGAGGTTCAAACTCACCATAGGTCACCCACAGCCTGAGTTTGATCCCATGTTCCACAGGATTGTCGAGCCTCACAGCTCTGCATAACGGGTGCAATCATGCTCGTCAACAATAATAATAATATATTATATCACAATACAATATAATTTAATATATTATAATATAATATGATATAATATAATATATAATATATAATATATATTATAATATATATATTATATTATTAATAACATAATATTATAATATATTTGTGGGAGGAAGGGAGGGAGCCTTGCCACCTCACCATCCTAGGTGGCAAGGCTGGGGCCGCATTAGCAAATGGAGCCAATACTAATGTAGTTCTATGATTGCACGGAGAGGAACAATCTGGAAGGAGGATGATGAGAAAGGAAAAGGCTTCATCAAGAAGCTTCTAAGTGAGTTGTGATTTTAAGAGGGGAGGGAATGTAGTGTTGGCAGTTTATTGTTTGAGTCTCGATGCCTTATAGGTTCATAGTCGTATTTTTCATCGAGGCAATTCATTGTGGCGATATGGAAACCCCTGTGAGGTTGGTTAGTAGCAAAATATAGATGGCTTTTCTTGGCTAGGTTATAGCCCTTCGGTTGCAGAGGATGCTTCGTCTCTTAGATGAATTGATGGTGGGAGCAATAAGAATGATCTTGGGAAGAAACTTTTTGCAGAGCAGTAGTGAAACTACATCCTTTCATATTAGATATCAAAGGTTTCAAATTGCTGGTGGTAAAGGATCAAGCTCAGATTGTGCTCGGCTTCATCAAGAAGGTGTTGGGTATGGTGCCTATGGAAGGGTTTGAATGGGTGACGAACTTCAATTTGCAGCAACTTGACTTCGACAAGGAGTAAGGTGTTTAAAAGTTTGATACGTAGTCTTCTTTTCTATTTTCTATCAATAGTCGGATGGCTTCATTTTGGTTGAGAGAAGCTCGAAGAATTTGGTAATAGGCTTTAGCCATGGTCTGACCCTGTGTGGTCTTTTGAAGCTTTTTAGGGTGTGATTTAAATCTGTAAATAGCAGTAGAAGGGATCAGGAAGCCATGCCTTGGCTCAAGACAATGTATTTTCTTATTCTTAGTTTAATATAAAATCATTATTACATACCAAAAAAATATATTATAATATATTTAATATTATAATATTATATTATAAAATAATATAATATTATAATATAATATAATATTTATAATATTATATTATTATAGAATATATATTATATTATAAAATAATATTTATATTAAATAATAATATAATATTTATAATATAATATAATATTATAATATATTTAATAATATGGGCCCAAATTTTCATTTCACCCTAACCTATTTTAAGTGCCAAAATTATACATATTTCATTTTGGCGCCTGAAACCCTAAAGGTAAACCTAACTCAGAAAGGATCAAAACCTTAACCTATTTTGTGGAATGTAGAATACAATCTGGCCAAATTCCACGCCCTAATTTGGAGATGCCACTCTACTCGTCTTTTGATTGGGTCGCCTCATTTGCACAGGACCACAATCAAAACTTAGTCCCACATTGCAGTAAGGTGTTTGGCGGCGCAGCTGCGAAGGCTCTCTAAACTGCCCATCCAAGTTGAAGATTGCAAGGTGCAGAATATCATGGGGTCAGCCACTTTTGAGTTCCATTTCTCTCCCGAAAGACTCTGTCTTGCGCCAGATCATTTCAGAAATATCACCTACAAACCAGAAGTTTTTCCTAGCTTAATTTATCTTATCATCCATCCCTATAGAATGATCGCGCTTGTCTTTGTTTCTAGAAAGATTGTGATAATTGGGGTGAAGATTATCCTCCATTTCGAGTAGGCGGCCATAGTACGGTGCATCTAGGGTTGGAAGGGCGTAGACAGTGTTGCTTCCTATTGAAACCCTAAAAGTAAACCCTAACTTGGAAAGGCTCAAAACCCTAACCTATTTTGTTTCATCTCCTTTTTTATTTTCTTACTATTATCAGTCTGGGCTTCTCTTTTTTCTGTGAATGAATTGGAGTAGAGCGGGGTGCTTAAAATTTCATCATTGTGCAGCAGGTGGGTGAGCTTAAGCTCTCAATTTGTTGATAAGACAAGGTGACCCAAATGAGAAAAAAGAGAAAGGTACACTTTTATTGTAACCCCACCGCATGATATTTTAAATTGGTTTCACTATGGCTGCATTGAGTCATGCTTGGGCTCCATATGCTATTTTGTGGTGGGCAAAATTTTGATAGTGAAAGTTACACTATGCCTTGTATAGACTCCAACCATTTTATTTTGCAGGACACTTGTCTTGTACTTTTTCTTTACTTAATGCATATTCGATGTTTGATCAAAAAGAACAAAGTTTGAGATGATCTAATTAAACACATTCCCCTAAAAGTTGCCTAACTATATCAAGATCTAAATTCTAAAATATTATATTGTATTGTAATAATCCAATTATGTAGGTTAATTTATATATATAACATTATATTTGAATCTAGAAGAATTTTTGACTCTAAGAGCATCAGTAAACTAACCTAAAATTTAGTAAAGGAATATTCATACCAATGTAAACTTGATATATTAAAGTGTTGTAGGGATTAAATGTAATTTTTTTTTCACATTTTTGTAGGCTGGAGGTCCCTCTTATAGTTTAGAGCTGGGTCGTAGAGATGGATTGGTTTCTAAGGCATCTAGAGTGGCTAGAAATCTACCAAAGGTAGAATTCAACCTTGACAAGCTAAATAGCTTGTTTACTTTAAGGGGGTTGTCTCAAACTGACATGGTTCCTCTTTCAGGTAAACTTATATCTTTTATTTTTGTTGCATCCATAATAAGATTTAGAATACTGTAACACATTTGAAAATACCTTGGATTTATTTGATATATACAAAGGAGATTAACTCCCTTTAGGCCTATTTGTTCCATATGCCTATGAAAGTATATTTATTGACTTAGAAGATTTTTTTTCAAATGCATTTTATATTACTTCGATTAAAGACTGAGACTTAACATATGCATGCTTGTAATAGATGTTCTCAATCATTCCCTCACACAATTTCATTGTTTTAGTTGCTTACCAATAATTCGACAGGATTGATTATAGAGGAATGATTTAAACAAGAAAATGTAAACAAAAATAACATCGTAGGAATGATGGTAAGAGCAATCAGAGACTTAAATAATGTAAGATATCTATATGTCAGCCCTGTGAATTGGACAATTTCTTTATAAGAAGAAAATGATATCATGTTTGAATTGGCTTGATGGTTATGGCTTGTTCTTTAGATAGATATACATATTCAAATTTAAAGGGGTTAATTATAAAATAATTGTATAAGGTGTATCTTAAATATGAAATTGGTGTTTAGTTTGATTTAGAATGATTGTACACTTTCATTTATGGCTATTCTTAAACATCATCCACTTCAACAGTTAAAGGTCAATTTTGGCCATTAAAAATAGGACAAATATTTACCAATTTTTGTTGTGGATGAGGTGTAAAATTGCTATTGATTATTTGACCATTGAAATGAATGTCATTTAAGTAAAGTGTTCATTTAGTGGTATGAGTTTTCCATAATTTATGAAGATAACTGTGTTTGTTTTTTGGCATCAATATTTCCTCATCTTCATGATAAACTATGGAGTGAAACATTGATGTAAACAAGCAAAAGGAAATTAAAAACTATCCTCTCATAAAATATTTTAGTAAGATGGATTTTATACAATATTTCTTTTGGTAAATATGACTAAGAAACAACTGCACCTTTGTCAATTCCATAGCTTGATGCTATTGGAATTATCTCCACATATGTTGTAATTTATATGTTGCTAATTAGATGTATACACTATTGAAATACGACATACATATTGCTGAAAACATATGTTGATGTGCTATTTGCTGAAATACTTTACTATTGTAGTATAGAAATGGAAATCACACACAAAAGAGACAATAATATACATAGGTACATATGCCATCAATATTTATGTTAGGAAAACACTCTTCAGGTAGAAAATTACCATGGGAAAAGCATAACTTTATTATTTTCAAAACTAAATAGAAAATTATTCTGCTAAAACATTTTCAATTAGAAATTCCATGCAAAATCCTATCGGTATTGTGATCTTAAAAGCAATAACAACAAAATGCAGATGACAATTAAATGTAAAAAATAGCAACATAATGTAAAGTTTGGTAAGGTTGTATTTTAGTCATCTTCAATAGTTTTTAATGATTGCTTTGAGCTCCTAATATTAGGAGCTAGGATTTTTAATTAACTATTCAAAGCATAAAAAAACATTCTCAAATAATTATGGTTGAAATTTATTTTGGACTACAGATTGGACGACTTTCCCTTGATAGGCAGGTTGACTACTTCGAGGACACAAAGGAGGAGCTAGTCAAAATGCTTAGTGATAAGAAGGCAGAGGAATTTGTTCGCAAGGCCTTGTTTTCCATCACTATGGGTTCAAATGACTTCTTAAATAATTTTCTCAACCCAATTGGTTCAACAAGACCCTCTTCTCACAGCTTTGTAGAAGGCAGAATATGTTGTCAAAGATTACAAAATGTTTGTAATAGATTACAAGGAATTACAGCCTTCTTATGTAACAACAACTCTTTTCAAATTAATAAAGATAATCTAGTGTTCCTTTTTCAAGACTTGTGTTTCTTTTTGCAACTAGTGATATGATGTTTAATAAACAATGTGTCAATATACTAGCAAATTGATCAAAATGATGAACAGAAACTACCAAATAAACTACCAAATTGAACAAAAAATAATTAAATAAACTACCAAATTGATTAAAATGATTGATCAAAATTAATGACTAATAAACTATCAATGGAAGGAAATCAGTGAATAAAAATGACTAAATAAGTGACTAGTTAATAACAATGACTAAAACTAAATAAATCAGTGATTACAATTAATGATTACAATGACTAAATATACTATCAAATTGATGACTAAATATACTACCAAATTACCAAATATACCACCAAATTGATGATTAAATATACTACCAAATTGATGACTAAATATACTACCAAATTAATGACTAAAATTTGTTTAGTCATAAATTTGGTCGCAAGATAAATGACTGGAAATAAATTACCAATGGTCATGTGACCAAACTAATGGTCACATGACCAATTTTTGGTATTTTTTTAGTCATTTATTTCTATTTTTCTACTAGTGTTGGGGTTAGCAACTGTTGCACATATGCCCATCTTGCGAGAACATACGACATTGATGACCACGATTGTGGAGCAGTGGCGGTCAAAGACATGTTCATTTCATCTACCAACAGGAAAGATTACGATCACACTTGAGGATGTCTGACTCATCCTCAAGCTACCAATTGATGGTGAGCATGTGGTCTATCATGTGAGGAGGGGACGGGTGGCATTACGTAGAGCATTTGCCCCAGGTGCACCCGTGTTATCAGAGGATGAGCGGGAGATGAGCTATGATGATATGTTAGCAGTGGGTGCATATCAGTTTACCCTTTTTCTGTGTGCCCTAATTAGAGGTGTGGTGATGCCTGATCGGTAGGCGCGAGGGTTTTCAGTCGGATGGGGAGAGATGATAGAGAGGATGGTATAGAATGAGACTGTCTATGCCTAGGGGCCGTGCATGTTAGCGTAGCTATACCATGAGATGCACACAAATAGTTTATCTTTATGATTCAGCACTATCAGCAGGGGTTACACTTTTGCATGTGTGGACATTTGAGCACATTGTTATCATGAGGCTACGAGGAGGATACTATCGATGAGCCTTCGAGGCTTATGTGTTTCTCTATCGGTGGCCTATGGAGTATTCTCATTCTGGACAACTATGATAGTGGCAACGAGTTCTTGATGACCTGATTCATGTTACTTGGCACCCGTATATTGGATGTGAGTCCTGGCTCAATGATGATGTCCATATGCCTTTTACATTTTAGCCACGGTATCTGACAAGTCAGGGTGTCCACACCATTGACATGTAGTTGTTGTCTAGAGTTATGTGCCAGTTCGAGATGCGACAGGATATCCCTTAGCAGATGGCAGTGTTTTTGCCCAGACAGGGCGGGGTGTTAGATGGCTACTGGCCATAAACCCATGAGTTGCAAGTGCAGATCTTGTAGCAGTGTATCTAGTGCAGTGGGATTGGATGAGTGACATTGTGGATGCAGGGACCACACCTGCATACGATCAATGGTGGAAGACATGGTGACCAACTTGGATGACAGATCTGACTAAGGAGCCAGATATGACGATGGAGCCAAGGGAGGAGGGGGGCATAGTGGAGGAGGAGATCATTATGGAGGAGGTTGAGGTGGATGATGATGATTTGATCAAGGTTTTAGGTACAACAACATCTGGGTAGGTGGATGTTGGGAGAGGACAAGGTAGGAGGAGAGTTAGATGCAGGCGAGTGGTGATCCCACCATTAGAGGTGCCACCACAAGTCGAGCAGTAGGGAGAGGGGTAGGCTGAGGCCCAGGGATGTCAGGAGGTAGAGGGACATGCTCATGATGGAGAGAAGCAGCAACAGGTTCTACTAGGGGAGGTGCCAAGACAAAGGGCACCTCGTCAACAGGCATCGGGACGACAGAGACAAAGGGCAAATAGGGAGCTTATGCCCCCTCCACAAGTACCTTCATAGAAGGAGAGACAAACATCCCTCACAACACAACAAACACCTGGGTTGGAGGTGAGGGGGAGGTCATTGCAGCAGGATATTCCTGAGGTTGCTATGGGATTTATAGGGGCCAGGTAGAGGGAGGCAGACAGCTTGAGGGTAGGTGGAGGACTAGCTCTGAGAGAGTGTTCTTCTCATCAGTGCACCCAAGGAGGAGGAGGAGGAGGAGGTGCTGGCTCTACGAGCACAGGTTGCCATCAAACAATAGACTGTGGGGAGACATTAGTAGGAGGTGAGTGCGCTACAGGCATAGCTGGCTTAGGCTCAGGTGGTCACATTGATCAGAGAGCGGGATTCAGAGAGAGCCCAGCAGCAGGCTGCAGAGGCGAGGGCTCAACAGGTAGAGGGCCAAGTGGTGAGTTTACAGGGGGTTGTGGCAGGTATAGGCATGTGCCCAATACTTTCACAGATGTAGAGTTAGATTACCTAGTTGTAGGGACAGCTGGCACAGGCACAACGTGAGCTCCTAAAGGAGGCTAGACGAGTCAAGTACTACTATGGAGCATATTGTTATGTAGTACCTGAGGGTCAACGTATGCCTAGATATAGCTAGTACAGTGGATCCAGGATGTCAGGGTCCCATAGATCTAGACAGTCCGTTCAGTCGGTACAACAGCCTATGGGTTCCCCACCACAAGTGCCTCAACAGCCACTACAGCCACCACCACAGCAACAATAGTGACAGCCCAGATCTCCCACCAAGTCAAGCAGGGGATCATCAGCCTACGGCTGACATATATTGATGTACATTTTTGAGCCCATTGAGGCCATTTGTATCATGACTTGTATTATTTTGAGCAATGTATGATGACACTTATGATGATATATGATGATGGATGGTTATGCATATTATGATGTTATGGGTTTTATTATGTGATGTGATGTTTTATGGACCATGTTGATGTTTATATGAGTTTTTGATATTATGGATGCACTTATGATATATGCAATGATTTATGGCATGTGATGGATTTACTGATGATGCAGATGCTAATATGATGTGATGGTTTGTGTATAATGATGATGTGATGAATGTTCTTATTTATGTTTCTTTATGTGATGTTATGAGCAATGATTACACTGATGGTACTTAGTGGGCTTACTGGCAAGCCCTTATTAATGGTAATTCAATTCAGATATTAACTGTTGTAAGGATTTTTTGATGTTTCTAATATCTGATATGATTTTGTGGACTTATGGATGGATGATTTATTATGATATCATGATTTGTGCAGATGGTATTTGGCGGGCTATATCCCTCATGTATTCATTATCATGCTATGAGTTGATTTTATTTCATGGATGAATGATGTTATGAATGTGATGCTTATGATGATGATGGGTTATGCATGTTATATGATGATGTTATGTTTTGCCTATGCTATGTATGCATGTTTTGATTATGGATTATGATGTGGATGTGGACTGCAAATAAATGTTTAGATTAATAAACATTTATTATGGATGCAACATGTAATGGAATGGAAATATATGCTCACATTAATAAACATATATTATGTATGCAAATGGACTAAAATGAAAATGCAATGGTTTAGGTGATTATGATAATGCAACTAATGGCCTAATGTAATGATTTATGAAGTGATCAAGTCATGACACACGTGATGTTCTTTTACAACCCTGGGCAATGGGGCTTGGTGGTAGGGGGATAGGTTGGGAGGGGGGGATGGTTTATAGGTGAGGTTATGTTGGGGAGGGGAATGGGGTGGAGGGAAAGGCAATTTCTAGGTCATGATATACCACGTTATTGAGGGAAGGAGATTTGTTTTGGTTCTAGATGTGTTAGATTGGTTGAAATGGGTTGAGGGTAGGTGAGAAGGGGGGTTAGTTTAGAAGATTGGGGGGGAATGAATAGATGGGGGATTTTAAAAAATCTAGGCCTAGATAGCATGGCTGGATGAATGTTGAAAGATGATTTGAGCTAGCTATAGTATTTCAATTAGCCTAATTGAGAGCATTTCTTGATTTATTATAGCAATGTAGGATGCTTTTCATGAAGGTTTGAGATGACCTAGGTGACGATATATATCCCACAATTGCATGGACTAGACCCACAAACAATAGGTTGATTTCATGCATGCCCAAGGTAGTATAAGCTTTCCTAGCTGAGGGAAGGGGACTCATAGCTATGAGTGTTCATGTAGTACATAGAAGGTATGAATGTTTGTTTATGTAAATGAGACACACCATGCTAGAACCGACCTAGGATTCAAGATATGAATACTATTCTTGGAGTAATAAAATCCACCCACAAGCACAACATACAACAAGTAGGAAAGTGAAATGATTGACGGTACTTAGTAATTATTTCACCCCTACAAACAGAAGTGAATTGCATGTTATTTGGCAACCATTATGATAATAGTGCAACTTGTCTAGCCAATGTTGTGTATCATCATACTAGTTGAAATAAAGTTGCTTTCTTGCATTCAGAAGATAAAAATCAATAATCAAAAGACCAACAAAAAGAAACAAATAGCCATTGTGTTCTCTTGCCAAGATAAGTGTTGATAGGATGATGGATCCTGTCCATTGTAGGAATGATATATCCTAGGAAATGAATCGATTGGATTTTGTTGGATAATTTCTGAAAGATGGGCAAAAGCATAGTCAGGCCATGTGTGAGGATTATAGTCGATATGTTGATTGAAGATTTTTGCATGAGGTGGGATGTTTCAGGTGTATGCTTAGCATGTGTATCATTTGTTGAATCTAGAAAGCTCAATAAATAGGGACCATCCAAACGGGTTGGATGGGTGCATCTTATGTACCTAAGTATTGGATACTTCCTTCATATTCTAGACTACCTACATACCCTATGTCCACGGGATCAAGGTACATTCAAGATGTGGGCGAGATGAATATGTAGTTCTGGCAAGACTTGATGATGTGGGAATGGTTTGGGATGGAGGTATTGATTCTGGGTGATGATGTGGGCGAATTGTAGAGAGTACTATTACAGATCGATGCATGGATCGTGGGTGATAAATGTGTGTTTGATGGCAAAAATCATTTTTTAGGTTGGGATTTTTAACAATCTATCAATTTGGTCTCAAAAGGCACAGACTCAGGTGTTGTATCTTGCCCAAATATTTGCGCATCTGTGTTGTACACTGTATGATCAATTTGTTTTTGGGCTTTTCTAGATTTTCTGATCTTCTAATATTTTTGGATTTTCTAATTTTCCAATATTTTTGGATTTTTTGGTTTTCAGCTGTACAGGAGAAGCTTACAAGGATCCTCATTCCACTGACTAGGCTTGGGTGGGATGATGTGGGGTGGGTGATTGATGTTTCATAGCTCCAAGCCATGGAAGGTGTTTAATATGGAGTGTCATGATGGAGATAGAGCTTATTAGATGGTGGAATTGGCCACTACACATGGTGCCTGAAACAGGTTTTCACCATGGTACTGATCCAAGGTGTCACCAAAGTGATTTCCACCAGTGGACGGCTTTATTGCACTCAAGTTTTTCTTGATTTTTTTTATTTTTTGGATTGATTTTTTTGTTTTTTACCTTGGGATACTCGATGAGTTATGCATAGAATCTTTTCAAGTGCAGAATATTCATGGGCCCATCCAGAGGTTGCCCCTCAGGTGTTGCAAGCTGATATGCTCCTAACCCATAGCTGGCGATGATGACATAAGGTCCCAACCAATTAGGTTCAAATTTTCCTTTCTTGGGGTGTTATTGTAGATTCTTCTAGTTTTCTATGAGGACAAGGCCGCCTACTTCAAATTTGTGGTTCTTGATTTTCTTATTGTAGCTTCTTTGTAGGTGATTTTGGTATGCCTGCAGATGGTTGAGTGCATCCAGGCATTTTTCATCTAATAGTTCTAGCTCATGCAGTCTTACAACTCGGTATTCTTCATCAATGATTATGTTCTATAGGGATACTCTGAGTGATGGGAGCTCGACCTCAATAGGTAGGATGGCCTCACATCCAAATACTAGGGAATATGGGGTGGCTCCTGTTGGTGTGTGGATACTCGTGTGGTAGGCCCATAGGGCAAGATTGAGTTGAAGTTGTCAGTCACGACTAGCTTCATTAACTATTTTCTTCAAAATACATAGGATGGTTTTGTATGAAGCTTCAGCCTAACCATTACCTTAAGGGTAGTATGGAGTGGAGAAATGATGTTGGATTTGGAATTTCTCACAGGGTGTGGACTTCCTAGTTTTTGAATGGTTTCCCATTATCTATCATAATGGAATGAGGGATGTCATAATGACATATGATGTAATGAAGAATGAACTTAGATATTTGGATTCTGGTGGTGAAAGTGAGTGGGATTGCTTCAACCCACTTGGTGAAGTATTCAGTGGCAGTGATGATGAACTTATGACCATTGGAGGATGGCAGGTGAATCTTTCCTATGAGGTTGAGTTCCCATTGTGAAAAGGGCCACAGAGTTGTTATTAGTAGCAGTTATTATGATGGTGCATGGATGAGGTCCCCATGTTGTTGACACAGCAGGCACTTTTTCATGAACCAGTAAGCATCTCGCTCCATGGTTGGCCTGTAGTATCTTGTCCTCAAGATCTTTTTAGCTAAGTTAGGTCCACTTGAGTGTGCCCCACAAATGCCTTCATGTACCTCTTGTAAGGCCACTTCAGCTTCCCTAGAGTCTAGACATCATAGAAGCATACCATCAAGACTTCTTTTGTATAGGGTGTCACCTATGAGAGTGAAGCAGGAGGCTTAGCGGATGAATCTTTTTCGTTGGGAAGGCGATAGGTTGGGTGGGATGACGTTGTCATGAAGGTACATATATGTCTCTTGATACTAGGGGGATAGGGGACCAATAATTTCACACACCAGTTCTGATTGGGGAATGTTATAAGCTGGTATAGGGAGTTCTTCAATCAGGAACTTGCACTTCTTGTTGTCTTCCTTCATGTCTACCAGGGATCCTATTGTGGCCATGGCATCTGTAGCTTTATTGTTTAGCCTTAGAATCTGTTCAAAGTGGATGTCATCAAAGTAATCTTTAAAATCATCCACTATCCTTTTGTAGGGTAGGAGATTATTATCCTTAGTTTTATACTCATTGTTCACATGTCGAATGACTAGTTGGGAGTCTCCTGTTGGCAAGAGACACTATATGGCTTCATGGGTTTTGTCATTGATGGCAACAAAGTTCATCCCACACATTCGTAGGATATGGTATGTCTATACCAGAAGACAGATTGAAGAACAGTATGGTCCGGTGAGCAAGAACAAAGCATGCAACAAGGTCCGACAGATAGGTCCGGATCTCTCAGAAGAAGTATCTCAGTAAAGTGCAAATTTGGGAAAGTCAAGAGGAGTAGCATGACTGATACATTCCATAGATTGAGCCTCCGGTGATGAAAGAGTGAAGAGATATGAGCATCTAAGTGTTAAACTCCTGTTTGGCATAATAGACTAAGGAAGACCTAACCGGCAGAGCATCAGACCTTAATCCAGATTAGATATTGATGGTGATTAAGTTTCTTGAGGTATCATTCATGATTGGCTGACATGATTGATGACTTTTATAAGCATCTCCTTGGTACACATCACTTGGTATGCAAGGATTCAGCCGACAGATCAGAGTTTGGGAAAATATTGAGTATTCTAGATGCCGACTAGAAAGTGGATAAAATCCTTGGTGTGGATATATATATCAGATGGATCTAGGTGTGAAGGTGTGTGTGTAATTGTGTGGTGTGTGAAAAAAAAGTAGAAGAATAGTGTGGAAGCAGTAATACAAGTCTGGTATGTAACAGGACAACAACACAAAAGAAGAGGAAGAATGAAGTGTAGTAGATCAATATATTGAGCCTAACCGGAACTAAACCTCAGCATGTGTGGATGCATCTCATCAGTTTAATCACTTGGTTACTTTCCTTACACCTTGTAGACAGCGAGTCTCTTGTAGGCAGTGAGCCTCTTGTGAGTAGTGTGCTCGGGCAGTGAGCCCTAATTGGCAAGTGCCATTTTGTACTATCTTATTCTTTTAACAGAGAATACAATCTTGGGTTAATCACCTCGCAGTTTTTTCCTTAACCGGGTTTTCCACGTCAAAATCATTGTGTCATGTGTACTGATGTTATTTCTGCTTTCATGGTTATGTTTTCTTATATGATTTGATGTTGCACTAATTGTTAAAGAAGGACTAAAAGTTAAAATAGTTAAGATAACTGATTCACCCCCTCTTAGTTATCAATAATTGGTATCAGAGCCAAGTTCCTCCAAATAGAGCCTAATAGCTTGAGGAAGATCTGGGAATCTCAATGGATATGTATGGTATGAGGGAATAGCTTCAGTCTACCCTAGATGATCTTGAGCAGTCTCATTCTGAAGTCCATGACCTAAAAGAAAGACTCAAACAAGCTGATGATTTCATAAATGAACTAAAAGAGAAACTGAGTATCTCTATGAAAAAGAGAAAGGAACTACTTCAACAATTAGCAAGTCAAAGTGAAGCCATTAACACTGATGAAGAACTGAATGAGAAGAACAAGTTATGTGAGAAGCTATCAAAAGAGGTCATTATGGTAAGACATGAAATGGAATCAGAGGTTATGAAATTCACCCAAGAAATTGAAGAAAAAAGGAAAATTGAAGATAATCTAAGACAATCTCTCAAGGAGAAGTCAGAAGACTGCCACAATATGGATAGAATAATTAGGCATCTAGAATCTGATCTTGAAGAAGTTAGACATAATGAAGAATAACTTGAGAATCAGATTGACACTCTTAAAAAGGATCTTCAAACATCAAATGAATATAAAGAGAAATTCAAGATAAGCTGTGCTCAACTTGAAGTTCTTCTTGCAAGCCAAAAGAGGGTAGATGACAAGCAAGGCTTGGGGTATGAGGAAGGAGAAAGTTTTGGATCTGGTCAGAAGAACTCTAGATCAAGAAATCCAAGGAACAGGCCTAGAAGACCTCCGGTAAGGCAACCAAATGCTCAAAGATATCCATCCTTCAATGGATACTGCTTCAATTGCAATAACTTTGGTCATAAAGCTAATCAGTGCAGAAGAAGAATGAATCAAACTAATTCATCCTTCTCCGGACAATGTTTCAATTACAAAAGGTATGGTGACAAATCTCATGAATGTAGAAATTTGTAAATAAACAATTCATTCAATGGTAGATGCCTTGCATGCAATAGAATGGGACATATGGCTAATCAATGTAGATCAAGAGGATATCAGTATAATATGCAAAGAAATGTTGTTTGCTACAACTGCAATAGATCCAGACATATTGCCAAATTCTACAGAAGTAAGAATCAGGACAAAAAGGGTCCGATACATCATAATCAAAACCAAGACAAAGGAAAAAGAAAAGTGAATGCGGATGAAATTCAAAGGGAGATGAATAAAATTTGGGTATAAAGAAGTACAGAAAATGTTGGAAATAGATCCGCACCAGAATCTGGTGTTGATATTCCTTCCGGAAACTAAATAAGATGAGCTCTGGCTCAGGGGGAGTCAAAAAGAAAATAAATCTCCCTAGCTAGATAATTGGTGCTTGAAATTGGCACAAGAAATGTTGCGGATTAAAGGGTTCTTAGAGAAACATCTAAAGAAAGCTTGGTAAAGATATGGAAGATCCGCAAGAAGATTTGAAGAGTCAAATCCTCCAAGATTGATCTAGTTTATCAGTCATCTGGTAAAAACAAGATTATCACAGTTAGATCCGGTATGATTCAAATTTGAGGTATCTTGATCTGCAAATAGATCAAATGTTTGGGGAAAGAAAGATAGTTTGCTATTAATCACCAAGAATAACTCTAAGTATATCTCAGAGATCCGAAAAAAGATCTTTCTCAGAACAAGGAGAGCAAGGTAACCGAAATGACTTAAGTTACGCATTTATTGCAATGTGGAATTAGGGTTTGCTCAAAGATAAAAAGGTTCATCTACTCGTCATTTACACATTTGCACTAGTAAAAAGGATAAGAAGAGCTCTACAAACAAGTTTGCTTCATCTCTCTCAAGGATCAACCGCAGAATTCAAGTTAACCTGCGATCTCTTCAGCTCATTTCGTGAACCCTAAAAGTGTAAAAGGTATTTTCTGTTCTTGAAATCTCTCTCTGAATCTTCAAGATGGCTACTCTAAATGTTGTTAAGATTTCTAATAGGCCGCACCCTAAATTTAATAAGCATCCCTACAAATCTCTAGAAGTGGATCCCTTAGGAGCATTTTCCAGCATTCCGCATGGGGTTTTACATGTAGAAGATGTTAGGGCATATATTCATGTGAGCCTTGAAGAATTTGGGGAATCGAAGATGATGGATATCTACCACAACCATTTGTTAGATGATTCCTTTGAACTCAAACCTCGGTACAAGGCCATCTGAGAAAAGCATTTTGCATAGTGTATTCATTTCCCCTGTTTTGCTGAGGATGAATGGGTCCGATATGTTTTGAGCAAAGTGCATGACAAATTCATGTGGCTGAATAGACCATTCAAAATCACAAAAGATGTTATTAGGGCAGTGACTGGATTACACTCAACCGGTGGGCTACCTGCTCTCAAATCAGTTAAAAATTAGATAGTGAATGAGGCAACTAAATCAAAATTTGATAAGAGAGCAATGACAATTGAAGATATCACTGATCCGGATATCAAATTTGCATCAAAGGTAATTGGCTATAAGGTATATCACTCCAACAAGGAGAACTCAGTATTCGAAACTACTATATATACTACTTATCCGATGTTAAGACATAATGCAGACTATGATCTTTGTGAGCTTCTTCTAAACCAACTTTTGGAGAATCTACAAAAGATAAAGAAGGATAAGAAGGACTCTTTCAAATACGGTGGCTTGATACTCTGTCTATTTTTTTCTACATGAATGAGCTGCCTGGATCTAGTGGTTGGATGTGGCAAAATGATAGACCAATAGCCATACAAATCAGGGATTACTTGCATGGAATAGGTGATGCCAAGGCACAGAATACAACACTATGGGGCTACTTTAAGAATTTTCAGAGTATGATGTAAGAAAGAGAGAGAATCCCCAAATCTCTAGTAGAAAAATACAAAGATACAGTAGACTTCATGGTAGATACTGACCAATGCCTAATGGAGGTAGTGGAACCAAGAACAGTGTGGATTATGCCAATGGGGTATGAAGTTGATGAGAAAATTATAGAGCTGCATGTTTAACACATGCTAAGTAAGCCAAAGGATCCTAAGGCAGAAAGGTTTGGAACGTTTGAAGAATTAAGTGTAAAAATCCATGTGGAGCTCAGACAACCAGAGATGAAGAGAAAAGTGAGAAAAGAAGTAAAGAATATTGCCAAAAGTTATGGCATTTCAAAAGAGGCACTTGATGCAAATAGAGAAAAGATGGAAAGGGCAGAGAAAGAAAAGGAAGAAGCAGAAAAAGAAAGTGCTTCGATAGAAGCCCCCTCCTAGACTAGAACCTCCAAAATCTCTGTACCTACCACTTCCAAGGGTCAAAAAGCCTCAAAACTGGAAGCTCAGACATCCGAAAAAGGAGAGAAGAGTACCAAGAAAAAGGCAACAAGGTCTTATACAAGCCAGAAGGATGATGAAGAGATAGAATCAAATGAAGAAGTAAAGAAAATGAAGAAGAAAAGGAAAACATCTGGTGAAGAAGAAATAGAAGAGTTTGTTCAGAAGCCTACTCTATCCATTGATGATGTAGTCAAAGCAGTCACCATGGATGGGAACCTGCAACCAATAATTGAATTCTATGATGAGTACAATGATGCAAATAAAAAGATTTTGGAGGAAGCCACAGTTAAGTATTTGAACATATACAATAAAACATTTATTGAAATCATCTCTCTAATTCCCAAAAGTTTAGAGAAAGAACTTGAAATGAGAAAAGAAAATTCTAAGGCAAAGGACTTAGAAATTAGAGAACAGATAGCTATTCAGCTCTATCCTTCAATTACTCTAAAACAAATGGATATGATCTTCAAAGATTGCAAGGATGAGTTCTCGAGTAAGGCTAGAATGAATCAGCTCATGCTTGGAGAAACTGACAAAGTGGCAAAAGAAACAGAAGATATCCTCCGGAATGCTTTTCAAAGATTTAATATTCCTATTGTAGATGACTTGGGTGATGAACCCTCTGCCACAGATGACAAAGGAGAATCTCCTGAGATAGTGGCAGAAGAGACCAAGGAAGGTGAGGAGAAAGATAAGAACTTAGATTCCTCTGCTCCAGAAGAGGAAGTTCCTGAACAAGAAAACATCTCTCCTCTAGTTTCCCCTGCAGACTCCGGATCAAAAGGAGAAGAAAGAATAGAGGAGAAAACCAGTCAAGAAGAAGAGGTAAAAGACAAAGAAAAAGACTAGACAAAGAAGACTCCAAGAGACAGTTCTGAGACTGCAGAAGAGAAGAAGACTTTGTCTCCAGCAAGAGACACTGTAGAAACTATCAAAGATTTCTTGACCAAAGAGATGATTGAACTTGACGAACCAGAATTGCTTCAAGGACCATTTGATTTTGATTCCCTTTCCCCATTTCAAACAATGAAGATAACCTCCTTTGCCCAAGCAAAGGCAAAAGAAAAACTCCTAAAGTCTCACATGGAAGACTGTGAGCTAATAGAAGTTGCATCCGGTGTGTTGAAAAAGATAATGCCATCCTTCCAAAAGGATCCTTTGGCCTCCACATCCGGTAATCTAAAGTCTCTTGTAAATTTTGTTCATACACATTTTGATTCTTTAGAGAAGTCAATAGAAGAAAAGGTCCGGAAGGAGTTTTTGGAAAAGAGATTCTTCGAGGTACAAGGGCTAATAACAAATGATAGGAGAAATATGGATATTGGAATAAAGAGCTTAGAAAATGCTCTCAAAGATGGCGGAGACATATATAAATTTTTCCTATCCTGGTCAAAAGTGACAAAGGCTATTGATAAGAAAGTAAAAGAGCAAGAGGATAAACTGTTAAGTTTATCTCAGAATTTTGATCCTCTTACCACTTCCATAATAAATCAAGAATGTCAGACTATTGCAGTCCTCAATGAAATAAAGAAGCTTGAGAAGGAGAAGAAAAACAGAGTCAGTAGGCTAAGTGAACTTAGAGGGATAATTATCCCTAAGTTAGAGGCCATGCATGAGGCCCTAAATGATGCTCAAACCACAACCCAGACAAGTGATCCGACATATCTGAAGAGGGCAGAAGCTTTTTCATTCCTGTTGAGTGGTCACATCTCAATTTTGGACAAGATGAAGCTGAGTTGGGCAACATAACTTGTACAATTGAAAAACACTTTTGCAGATGTACTTAAGTATATGTAAGTATAACCTGTTTATATACTTATGCGGCTAAGTATAGATTGATTTTTGCAAATTTTAGTGTACGGACCCCACCCTTTGCCATTGATGTCAAAGGGGGAGTTAGGAGCAGTGAAAAATGAGGAATCCAGCTAAGGGAGAGCTCTGAAAAAGTGTACATTAGAATAAAGCATCAGCCAAGGGGGAGTACAGCGTAACACTTAGTCATTTTTCACTAAGTGTTGCCATCAATGCCAAAGGGGGAGATTGTTGGCAAGAGACACTATATGTTTTCATGGGTGTTGTCATTGATGGAAACAAAGTTCATCCCACACATCCGCAGGATATGGTATGTCTATACCGGAAGACAGATGGAAGAACAGTATGGTCTGGTGAGCAAGAACAGAGCATGTAGCAAGGTCTGACAGACAGGTCTGGATATCTCAAAGGAAGTATCTCGGTAAAGTGTGGACTTGGGAAAGTCAAGAGGAGTACCATGACTGATGCATTCTAGAGATTGAGCCTCCAGTGATGAAAGAGTGAAGAGATATGAGCATCTAAGTGTTAAACTCATGTTTGGCAGAATAGACTGAGGAAGACCTAACCGACAGAGCTTCAAACCTTAATCTGGATTAGATATTGATGGTGATTAAGTTTCTTGAGGTATCATTCATGATTGGTCAACATGATTGATGACTTCTATAAGCATCTCCTTGGTACGCATCACTTGGTATGCAAGGATTCAGTCGACAGATCAAAGTTTGGGAAAATATTGAGTATTCCGAATACCGACTAGAAAGTGGATAAAATCCTTGGTGCAGATATATATACAAGATGGATCTAGTGTGAAGGTGTGGTGTGCAAAAAAAAAAGTAGAAGAACAGTGTGGAAGCAGTAATACAGGTCTGGTATGTAACAGGACAATAGCACAAAAGAAGAGGAAGAATGAAGTGCAGTAGATCAATATATTGAGCCTAACTGGAACTAAACCTCAGCATGTGTGGATGCATCTCATCAGTTCAATCACCTAGTTACTTTCCTTACACCTTGTAGACAGTGAGTCTCTTATAGGCAGTGAGCCTCTTGTGAGCAGTGCGCTCGGGTAGTGAGCCCTAATTGGCAAGTGCCATTTTGTACTATCTTATTCTTTTAACATAGAATACAATCTTGGGTTAATCACCCTGTGGTTTTTCCCTTAACTGGGTTTTCCATGTCAAAATCATTGTGTCATGTGTACTGATGTTATTTCTACTTCATGGTTATGTTTGCTTATATGATTTGATGCTGCACTAATTGTTAAAGGACTAAAAGTTAAAATAGTTAAGATAACTGATTCACCCCCCCTCTCAGTTATCAACATCTCCATAGACCATGAGTTTCTTAATCCTCCATTGTATCTCCATACGGAGTCCTGTGATAAGAGCCTCATACTCTGCTACATTGTTCGTGCATGGAAATGTAATCTTGTATGACTTGGGGATTGTATCTCCTTGAGGGGTAACAAACAAAATGCCTGCCCCCAAGCCTCGGTGTGTATAAGACCCATCAAACTACATTTTCCATGCTTATGCTTTGGGTACTACAGTCAATATAGACTCATCAGGAAACTCTGCAAGTGTGGGTTGCTTTGTCGGGATGGGTGCCTCAGCTAATTGATCAGCAATGACTTGTCCTTTAATGGCTTTTCTTTATGTGTACTCAATATCAAACTCGCTTATGATCATTACCCACTTAGCCATTCATCCTGTAAGGGCGACCCTATTTAGCAAATATTTCAGCGGATCGATCTTGGCAATGAGCTTAGTCTTATGATTGAGCATGTAGTGTCTCAACTTCTATGAGGTGAAGATGACAACTAAGCATGCTCGTTCAATGGGAGTATAGTTTAGCTCATAGGTCACCAAGGTGCAGTCATATAGTATATTCGTCTTTCCTTCCCTTGTTCATCATGTTGTACCAACAAGGCCCCTATAGCTGTTTCTGTCGTTGAAATATATAAGAGGGGTTCTCCTTGTTTTGGTGGCATAAGGACAGGTGGGTTAGCAAGATACTTCTTCAATTGTTCAAAAGCTCCCTGACACTAATTGTCCCACACAAAAGCTATGTTCTTGCAGAGGAGATGTTGGAAAGGTTGGTACTTATCTGTAAGCTGTGTTATGAACTGGTGGATAGATTGGAGCTTCCCCTGTAGACTTCGTAATTGCTTCAATGTTTTTGGAGGGGGCATCTCTGTGATAGATTTGACTTTGGCATGATCCACCTCTATTCCTCTCCTCAACACTATGTATCCAAGGAGTTTCCCAGAGGTGACCCCAAAGACACACTTCTTGGGATTCAAACGCACATTGTATTGTTCCATTCTATCAAAGATTTTAGCCAGCACATCTAAGTGTTCCTCTCTAGTCTTGGATTTTCCCAATAAGTCATCTACATAGTCTATCATTATGTGGTGGAAGAGGTTGTGGAAGATAACTATCATTTCCCGTTGATATGTTGCACTTGCATTTTTTAGGCCAAAAGGCATTACAACCCAATAGTATATCCCCCATGGTCATATGAAGGATGTTTTGTGTTGATCCTTTTCTACAATCCTAATCTGATTATATCCCAAGAAACCATCCATTAGAGACAACATCTCCTGTCCCACTATGAGATCCACTATGATGTCAATGTTGGGTAGTGGGAAGTCATCTTTAGGGCATGCCTTGTTAAGGTCTCTGAAGTCTGTACAACACCGGATGCCCCCATTTGGTTTAGACACAGGTACAATGTATGAGACCCATTTAGGATAATCTATTGGACAAACAAACCCCACATCCAAGAGTTTCTTTAGCTCTACTTTTACAAGTAATGCAATATGAGGGTTCATCGTTCTTAACTTTTGTTTAACCAGCTTCGCATCAGGATGAACCGCAAGGTGATGAACAACCAATGCGGGATCTAATCCTGGCATATCAGCATACGCCCATGCGAAGTTGTAGTTTCTTTGTTTAAAGAAAGCTAGGAAGTTCTCTTGTTCTATTGTTGTAAGAGATTCCACTCTGAATGTGATCTTTGGCTCTTCCTTTGTTCCAAGGTTCATTATTTGTGATGGTTCCATATAGATCGGTGATTAGTCTAGATATACTTGATCTATCTCGGGAAGCCCCATGCTCTCACCGCCTAGCACCTCAAGGAGGTTTCACTAGGCAATACGTCCTTTATTTTGACTTTTTCTTCACCTGAAAGTGCCACAAAGTGGTTTTCACTAGGGGTGTTATTTTTATTCTTATATTTTTGTGAGTAAGAGTAGGGCTGGTTTCACCAAAATAGGTAGACGTGTCAAGTTCCATGATATACCTAGCTCTATGATCTCCTAGGGGGAAGTGATCTTTGACCCCCCATCATTTCTACTATAGCTTCATCATTCTGTGCCACATTAAGGATGAGAGGTCCTTGTTGGTCCCAATCTATAAGGTCGGGGTACACAAGAGGTAGGTCGTTAGAGGTGGAGGCTAGGGTGGTTACAGTATAAATGGTGCATACGGAAGATTTGAAGAAGTTGACAAAATCACGAAAGGAATGTTGATGGTCTACTTCGTCAATGTTATCAACTATAGGGGAACCCTTAGCGACCTCACCTTTGATACATTCACCACTAGTGAGGATATACTCTTGTTTTTCATACCCTAACCCTTGGAAATAGGGATTCCTCATTGCTTGAATTGGCTCTACAATCCCTTGCTCATGAAGGCTCATACTACCTTGCCCCTTATAGCCCATATACTTTACAATCTCTAGACCTTTGCCATATATCTCAGCTGGATGGTCTGGGTTTCTTGTTCTACTTCTTCTTTATATAGCCATGATGATATGTCCTCAAGAACATCCTGGTCAAGAAGGTGTCTCTTCTCAAAGGTGGGAGATAGCTTGCATTTGATAACCACCATGGAGATCTCCCCTTCTTTTGGAGTGCCAAATGTTTTGGGAGTGGGCAATGTCCCTACACAAAAGGTACCATGCAGGTCATATTCACCACAACCCATGTCACTCAACTTGATTTGGACCTCGGGTGGTGGGGGTGTTTGTGATGAAGTGGCAGTGATGTTCGAAGGGTCAACATATGAGGTAGACGATGTAGGGTTAGTTTGAGAGGCATTTTTCTTGATAGCATTATTGTACGGATACAAAGTATGGTCATGTCCTTCCAAGAAGCTGCAGTATTGGAAGGGGCAAGGATCAACATAGATAGTTATTTCCGTGCCATTGTGAGGGAACTTTAGTCATTGATGAAATGTGGAGGGTACAGCTAGCATGGCATGGATCCATGGTCGGCTGAGGAGGAAGTTGTAAGGGAGGTCAAGATCAAGTACTTGGCACTTGGTCTTGTTGGGTGAATATTTTATCGTTTAGCTAACCAACGACAAAATGGTTATATCGCCACAACTATAATGAGACTGAGTCTCTCCTCTTAGCAAGGGGAGGTTCCCTTTAGATAATGAGCTCTTTCTAACAAGCAACTTTCAATATTTAAAACAAACTAAAAATTATATTGGTGTTATCACTTCATCCTATTCTCTTTTTTCAGAATAAATGTCTTTTCTTTTCACAATAACAACTTCAACAAAACAATGTTCAATAACCTATGAATCGAGATGAACCATAGAAACTCAAAGTTTTCTATTACTTCACTTATCTCCTCCAAATAAACTTAATTGAACTTAAGTGTAGCCCAAAGTCTCCACTTTCACCCAATATGATATAACTAACTTACACACAATAGTTTATAGCACAAAGTCTCTAAACAATTGTATCTTCACAAATGTAACTACAAACTTCTGCAATGATAAAATAGCACAAAGTCTATTTAATCAAAACAAGAACACTTCTCTCCAATTTCAATAAACTCCACAATTCCAGTAATGCTCTAATATAATATAACATCAATGACACAGGAACACTGATCTCATAGCACAATGTGATTCAACTCAAAGTTTGATACTCAAATTGCTTGCTTATATTGATATTCACTTGAAAATATGATAAACATAAAAAGCTCAAAGTCTTGGAATGTTTTTCAATCTAGCAGAGTTTCTTTGCAATAGATAAAAAATATGAATTACAATAGAGGCCCTCTTTATTTATAGGGAGGAGCCTAGAGAGAAAATAGGGAAATCCTAACTACTTTGAATTATTCAAACAAAAGAGTCCTATTTTACTTATGACTTCTTTTGTCTCATATGTAATTACATTTTGGAAAATTACATGTGAGTATGTCCATAACAAAATTTAAATTACATATACAAAAAAGAAAACAAGCTAAGGTATTGAAAACGAACTTCAGCTTCCTCCATCATTCTTTTTCAAAAAGTTCTGATATATAGTTTACACCACTACCATTTCACACACATCTGGCTTGGCTGTATTCTCTGATATAGTGTGAGCCCTGATGACTACATCCCTGATGGGCTTTATTAATTTTTCATGCTTGTCAAGATTATCCTTTAAATTCTCAAAATTTGAATGATGATCATAAAGGCTATCCATCGAAACAACTATAGGCACTTCATCTTCAAATTTCTATTGCACCATCTTCTCAAAAGCATCTATCATTTCATCTGCTGAGAGAAACTTGTGACCTTCACCTATCAGAGTACATGGGAGTTCCTCCAACCTGTGTAGAAGCAAGACATTACTGTCTTCACTATTTTCATGTACTCAGCACAAATCATCAAGTAAACCTTTTATTATATTGATGCGATGAACAAGAGATTCCTTAGTCTTAAGATAAGACTCTCGATTTGAGATGACCCCAATGGCTAGATCAGATTCTTTATTTTAATCTTCTTCATCTCTATCCAATCCTCTAAGCTTTCTTCATGATCCTACAGTTCTTGAGAAAGTAAGTCAATGATGTCATCAAGCTCAGCGTTTGCTTTGTCCATCTTTTCTTTTCTTTCTACTGTAGTTTTTAATAGAACTTTTCCCTGTGCCAACAACCGCTCCACAATATCTCCAACCACTCTTCCTCTGGCTTGAGCTTTTTCCACCTTTTGAATCAGAGGATCTTCTACAGTTACCGCCATAGGTTCCACAATCTCAAATGACTTTACTATTTTTTGAAGAATAGCGGCAAGTTGTTCTGCTTTAGCTTTATACTGCTCTTTCTCCTTCTTGACCTCATCATATTTCTCAAGCAAGGTGCTAGTAGTAGTTTGAAAATCTACCTTAATACCTTCATGAGTTAGCTTACCTAACTCAACTCTTGAGATAACATAATCATTCATATCAAAACTGTCAATAGTAGCATCCTCTAGTGGCTTGGCAATTTCTGCATATTTGATTCCCTTTTCATTAATAAGCTTGGAAACAGTCTTAGGCTTCTTTTTCATAGTCTTTGATTTAGCAGAAAGTAACTTCTCTATATCAATTTCATCTGGTGAAATTGCTTGCTTCTTTCTTTTAGGAGTGTATGCAGACAACCATGGAGGAAGTGTAGAAGCACCAACATTCAAAGAAGAATCAATTACCTGCTTAGCCAGATCCATGCTTATACCTGTTACTGTAACAATAGGACCGGTGTTGGTAAAAACTGTACCTGTGTCAACTACTTTTTAGAACCATCTAGAAAATGTTCCAAAACAAATTGTTCACCAATATCAAATGATGGGGAAGATAGACTTGGAATTGAATCAGATGAATCAAATACAGTCCCAAAACTTGTTCTTAATGAGGGGGGGTATTATCAGAAGAAACAACAAAAATAGGTGAAATAGGAACATTTGAAACTATAGGAAAACTATCAGAAACAGGAACATGGAGTAGAGCCATAGAAACTTGGGATTCTGATGGAAGATCCTTCTGTGGGGAAGGTCATAAATTACCAATTTGTTCCTATTCTACATTCTCATCCTTGCCTTGTTCTGTGTTGCCTTCCTCATCAGGCTTTTCAAACATTTCTGCTTGTTGGACATCTTTAGATTTCTCAACATTTTGCGATTTAGTTTCAACATCTTCAACCTCCATCTGCTCAACATTTGTGTTCTTGGCACCTGATTCAGCGACATTAGAGGTTCCTGCAACCTCTTTCTTCTTTCCTCCTTTAGTTACAAATTTGATTTTTGGCTTATGTACCTTAGAAGAAGAGGGAGTGTCACTTTTGTTCTTGGTCCGATTTTCCACCTTTTTACCTATTTGCTCTTGAACCTTGACTTCTGATCTAGTAAGGAATTCTTTCAAACTAATTCCTTTGCTCTCTAACCATACATTTGTATTAGCTAGAATTGGTTGAAACCTTTTCCTTATTGAAGTCTCCTCTTTAACTGACCATTTGACCTCTGGAAGAGGTGAGGCCTCAATGTTCTCAGTATTGCATTTGGGATCTAAAACATTCCCATCATCTTCCATTCCTTCCAGAATGTCTGCAAGGCCCAACTCTTCAATCTGACTCAAATGAAGTCAGCAAAAATCTAGTTTCTTGATCTCATTTTGTGTCCTGAGATCGGCCCAAATATCTTCAACCATTGGCATTTGGAAAATTGACTTTCTTTTGATTTTATCTTGTACTCTTCTAAAATCAAAACATTCTCTTTTCTTGAAAGTTTTCATTGTGACCAGTTGCATTTCAGATTCAACTATTTTAGCCTTGGTAGCTGACTGGACTCAGTACTGTCCAATTTCTATAGGACTTAATCCCTGACTTTTTCAGCTCCATTTGTTTATTGTGCACCACAATCAACTGCCTACATAGTTCCATGAGAATAATCCTCTCACTGGGATACCGTGGAAGTATATATGGATAACCAAGATAATATCCCACTCTAAGATATGTGAAAGTTGGAAATTGTAAGAACAAACAGCCAAAAGAATTCACCACTTGCCAAGCTTCATCTGAAGCTCTCTTTTGAACAAGCTCATTATCCCATAAACACATAAAGATTGAGAAGAAAGCATCATTAATTCTATGAAAATGATGAATGGATCCCTTTAGAGTGATTTGGGGATAATACTCATATACGGGAACCAATCTCCTATCACCAACTTGAGTCAGACGAGGAAAAATCCTCATGCTTGCAACAACATATACCAGATAGGAAGTCATATAAAACTTGAAGGTGGTATTGACTTTCACCAGCTGATCATGCAAAGCATTACTAATCTGTTCCCCCAAAAATATTTTTTGTGTACCCCTGAGAATCACCTTGATATACGTGTACATCCATTCCTGAAAATTGGATGAAGAAGGGAGTCCTCTAATACGACTCAATAGTGTAATCAAGTCACAGACTCAACAAAGTCACTCCTCGGGAGGTCTTTTGGCCTCTAGTCAAATTACTCCGAGGAATCTTTAACCACTTACTGTTTATGTACTTCCTTGCAGCTTCAACATCTTCATCATAATCCCTTTGCCCTTGAGCAAAATCTATCTCTCTAATATTTTCAATAGGAGGACACATAAAGATCTTATCAAGAAATACTGCATCCAATCTCATGATCACATTCCCTTGGGAATCTGACACAGTCCTAGTATCCTTGTTATAATGATTTGCTATCTGAAGAACAAACTCAGGATTATGGGTAGCAACAGGAAAAGAGGCAACTAAGTGAATGTTGTTGTCAATAATCTTCTGCATGTGTCTGGAAGAATTTGTCTATTTTGTTCTGTCCACAAACTCGGCCATGTCCACATGACCAATTTTCGTATCCCTGATCTCATCAACATTAGACTACACTAAAGTTATGGGGAAAACCCCTTGGTACTTATACTTCATAATTTTTGCTTTTGACAGGGACAATTCTGACATCAGGTCTGTGAGGAAAACTGGAAACGACGTCTACCACAAATGTTTGTTGAAAATTGCAAAAAGCCATGATCTCATAGTTAGGGAAAAATGGGTAAATTGGGGTTACTGTGAGTTGATGATCATGAACACAGGAGTTCGTGTTGAAGGGCTTGAGAGCGCGTAAATCAGGGAAAAAGGCAAAAGCGGGCCAATAGACTTTGAAAGGCAAATTTTCCCAGTGTTAGGAAAATTTCAAGAAAACATGCATGGGCGGTCAAAATGACCACTCCTACATGAGGGACAAGTCATTTACCATGCAAGGTTGGTCAATTTGACCACCATTGCATATAGGGTAAAACGAGGTTTTAATATTCACATGTAAGGTCGGTAAAAAGGATCGCCATTACATGTAGGAGAAGATATACAAGTTTAATATGTAGGGGCGGTCAAAATGAATGCCCTTACATGACGGAAAAACAGCAAGTTTGAACTGGATGTATGAGCGGTGAAAATGCCCACTTGAGCATGTTTGAGGGAAAAACTTCAAGTATCCACATGCTAAGTCGGTCAAAATGACTGCTTAAACTCTTTGTCAAAAACTTTCGACTTACATGCAAAAGCGGGGGATTCTACCGCTAGAGTATATTTGGGAAAAAACTTAGTTTTCATGGAGGGGCGGTCCATTTGACCGCCCTTTCATATGGGAAATTGTTTTTTAAAAATAAAGTATTATGTATTAGTGGTTAATTTTACTGCCGATACATAATAAACATTTTTTATTAAGGGAAAAGAAATGTGAGGGCAGCGATTTTCACCGCCTGTACATTTCAGGGTTTGATGATAGACTAGCCAACAAAAAAGATTGATGAAACATCAGACTTTAAAACAATATAGACTAGGGTTTTACTGGTTTAAAATCGGTGAATCTTGCCATCAAAACAACAACAAAGTAAACAACCAAAATGACTCATAGAAACATAAACTAAGAAACAACAATTCAGAAATGAGAAATGATAACATCTATAGGAAATACGAACAATTATTCACAGGTAATCTTTAAAGAAAAAATGAAAGAAAAGAAGAAGAAAAAGCAAAAACAATGGCTTACTTGGAAAAGCCAACCAAAACCCTAGAGACTTTCACAAAGTTGAAATCCACGCGAATCTACAATTTGACGTGATCAAACGATCTCTAGAAGGATTCGCCGGTCGGTTTAAAGGTTTGAAAATAAGAAATGAACAAAACAAAAAAAATTAAAATGATTAGAAAGGTTTTAAATTGTATGCATTAATGCCAACATGAGTGGCATTAATGCCACCATAGTTCAAAGATTTTGTCAAGATATGTTTAGTCGGTAAAAACTACCGATCATACACATGAAGATTCAATATGCATGAGCGGCGGATATGACCGACTTTGCATATTAATCTTTGACATGGGACATGCATGGGCGGCAATTTTTGCCGCTAATGCATGTTAACAAAGAAACAAGAGAAACATGTAAAAGCGGTAATTTTGGTCGACTTAACACATTAAAACAACAAAAATATGCAAAAGTGGCAATTTTGGCTGACTTTACACATAAAGACTTAAAATTTTTCTAACACTTTAAAATGATCAAAAAAGATATTTTAATGAGCTTGTAACCTAATTGATTTTCATGAATCTCGAGAAATCAACTTAGAGGAATGTCACAAGCTATTCTACAGTGCCAGATGACTTTGCATGAGGCCAAGAGAACTTGTCTCAATTTGCGAACTTAGAGTATAGGCTATGAAATTGATAAGTTTCATCGGGGTTGTCTACAAAAATGAGCGTAGCTGATTTTGAGAACAACAGGTCTCTAATAACTTCTACCCCACTTGAATAAGGAGTTTGATGGTGCCTTCGGAGAGTCTTTGTGTATCATCATACCCTTTAATGGTTATACATTCTCTAGTGTCTACAAGCACATCAGAGTATCCCAAGTGTTTTAATAATTTAAGAGAGCACAGGTTTAGGCCGGAGCCACCATCTATTAAGACTCTTTTTATGGTATGCTTATGGAGGCAGACTTCAATGTGTAGGGCCTCATTGTGTAAGTTATTAGAGGCAAGAAGGTCATTTTCAGAGAAGGTGAGGTGATGAGGTGAAGTGATGTTGCCCACCATGGCTTGGAATTGATCAACATTTAGGTTTGTGGGCACCTGTGTCTCCATTAAAGCCTTGTGGAGAACTTCTTTGTGGAGAGGTGACATTCAGAGAAATTCAAGAATAGAGATTTGGGCAGGAGTTTTACCTAGGTGATCTAGGAGGTTGTATTTATGAGTGGATGGAGGGTTGGTAGGTGTGGATGTAGAAGGTTGATCATTGGTGGGTGCCCCATGAATGGAGACATGACCACTGCGGGTAGTGACAACACAATCAGGTGCTTGTGCCTGAATGATAATAGTGTTGACATGGTTGGAGGATTCTTCTATGTGACCCACAATGGAATCATAAGAAGTGAGAGGTGGAGCAATATTGTAAGCTTGGTTAGATGATGAGGCTTTCCCTTTATTGTGGTTGGGTAAAGGATCCTTGTAAGCTCCAAGGTTTGTATTTGGTGATGGTTGGGGAGGTTCCTCGACGCTGATGAGAAGTTTATCTATAAGATCTTGTATGCAATGTTTCAATTTCATACAATCAGATGTTTTGTGTCCAACAACACGATGGTATTCACAATAATCATTCTTATTGTACTATGCAGGTTTGAATTGATTCTCATCATAACGCTTAATAGGGGGAGAGTTACCAAATTCCCCTTGATGATCTTGTTCAAAATATCTTCTATTGGTTCTCCCAAGGGTGTGAACTTCCTCCTAGGAGTGTTATTCTATTTTTGCGGTCCTTTAGGAATATTTACATTGTTGGTAGGAGGTGCGCTTGGAGGTGCTTGGTTTTGTACATTTTAGATGGCCTTCACATCGATGATGCTGTCATTGAGGGTATTCTTGTTCTTTCCCCAAAAGCGAGGTTTCTCATTTGATTGTGCATTGTTATTGTTTATGTTTGGGGCGTTGATGTTGACTTTATTGTTGTTGTTGTTGTAGGATTTGTTATTATATAGCTTGATCAAGCCCTTGGCAATAAGGGCTCTCTAGATGGTGGTGCCCTTGTCAATGACTTCTTCAAAGGTAGATGTGCATAAGATTTGCAAATGAAAACCCATTTCTTGGTTAAGGTTAGCCACAAACATGGTGACTAATTACTTTTCAGGAATCAGCCAAGGGAGTTTGCTGGCCAAGCCTCTCCATCTTTGCAAGAATGTGGCGAAGGATTCTCCACTGTTCTATTTGGTGTTACAAAGATCCATCATGGATACTTCTTGTTTGAAGTTGTAGGAGAAACAGTTAACAAACTTCTCCGCAAGTTGAGGAAAAGTCCTAATGCCGAGAGGAAGGTGTGCAAACCATTATGTGGCTTAACCACTGAGGCTTCTAGGAAAGAGTCTCATTAGGTATGTGTCGTTATATGAGATCTCAAGGCTTGCCTTTATATTTGTCAAATTTGGGTGTCTCAAAGTTCTTAGGAAAGGGATGCATGTATAGCGTTCTGTCGAATGGGTATGGGTAGATATCCTTGAAAGAATATTGTTTACGTTTGTTTCCATGTTGCATGTCATCCACTTTTTGTATTAGAGTCTGCACGACACTCGTTAAGTCCTATGTTGGGGGCGGTTGTGGGATGTACGTCTGTTGGTTGATGAGTTGTTGGAGGTTAGGCGAGATTTGGTATTGAGCTGTTTGGTTTTGGTGGATGAGGTTTTGGTTTTGTGGGATAGTGTTTTGATTTTGGTTGAGTTGGGTGAGGTATTGTTGGTAGGCATAGAGTTGTTGTAGAACATGAGGTGGTAATTGTGGATTAGGATTGTGTTGTGTAGATGATACCATGGGAGGTTTTACATACATGAAATTAGATGGGTTGGTATTAGATGGATTGGTCATGTTGTGAGGTGGTTGTGAGAGAAATTGATTCATGTAGGAGCAGGCTATGGTGTTGGGGTTGAGGGGAGGCACACTTGTGGAGGTACTCATGTGTACAAGATTGCTAGGGATAGTGAGGGTGATTTGTGGTATGGATGTGGTTGCATTTGATGTGCCGACGAGGTTGGTGGGGTTTGTTATAGTTGAGATGTTGGTGGAATTAGTGGGATTGGTGGGATCTGTGACGTTGGTGGGATTGATGGGATTTGTTTGAGATGTGGTAGGGTTAGTTTGTGACATGGAGGGTTGTGAAGATGTGGTGGGGTTGGTGTTGGATGTGGATGGTTGGGATGAGGTAGTGTTGTTGGGTATTTGTGCACAATTTTTTAGAAGAAAATCAAGATATCTACTAGGATCCGATTTTAGAACTCTATCAAGTATATCCATGTTATCAGGATCTTGCATGAAGTTGAAGACATCTTGATCTACGTGGTTGATGGTGGTGTTTTGGGTAGATGGTGGTGGTAGTTGTGATTGTAAGAAGGCAAAGGGATTCACATTGGGATCGTATGAGGGCAGTTGTTGGATCGTGGGCATGTTTGAGATTTGTTGTATAGTAGGCACATTGTTTTCATCAGTTGGAGGCATTCCCACACCCATGTATTCCCAAGGTTGGCCATTTCTTGATTTTCTTGTGTTGGGATCTTGTTATGGGCATGCAAGGATATGGATTTGATTGTGGGGTGGATGAGGGTTAAGACCTTAGAGAATTGGTTTGATTTGTTGGACCCAAAGGGGATATGATGATGAAATGGGATAAAGATTTAGGTGCAAGAGAGTATACTCCCTAAATCTAAGGGTGAAAAGATCTTATGGTGTGATTTTGATTATAGGTTTTGACCTTTGGGAGATAAGTCTCAAAAAGGTAGCAACCTAGGGATGGTGAATGTCAAGGATATTGATTTTCACAAAAAAATTGGACCAAAAGAATGGAGGATGGAATGAATTGAAAAGGATGATTTAAGAGAGATTTGGGAATGGGTTGGATGATGCTTCAACTAAGGATAGATTTTGGTGTTGTTTTTGGAAAAGGATATTGAAGTCAACAAATGAGCCCAAATAGGTCTAGATTTTGGATGTTGCAAAATGGATGTTTTCTCCTTGCTTAAAGTAGGCTTATGACCTCAAGCAAAAAGGGGTGATTTATTCTACTTGGAGGTAGACTAATGACCAACAAGCAAAATAGGGTGTGAAAAATCTAGATTCAACTTTTACTCAAAGATTGATTTTGGATATGATTTTTGGTGTTGGTTGATGTTTTTCTTGATTGATGTTTTGACTATGAGATTTTGGATGTGTTTGGTGTAGAAGAGATGAATGGATTTGGGGATGAAATTGTAGAAGGATGTATTTGGTCCAAAAGTAAGTAAAAATCAAAGGGGATGAAAAGATATGGAAATGGATGGATTATGGTTGGGCTCAATAGTATGATGAACGGTGCAATGGGGGAAATGATTTATTCTCTAAGGTCAAAATATGGATGAAAATTTTGAATCAAGATGGTTATGATTTTGAAGGATTTTGGAAAGGTGAATGTAGATTATGGATAGGCAAGTCTCAAAGGTCCCAAAATAATTTTCTAAGGCTGTGGGTAAGTTGATCTGCAAATAGCGCCAAAACACAAGTATATAGCACCAAAATAGATAGAAATGGTGCCGAAACAGGTCAGTGGTTGAGAATGCTTTAGCAAAAGGTAGTTTTGATGTCAAATTTTGATTTTGTGGAGGTCAAAGGTTTGTCAAATGTTGGAATTCAATGATGTTGTTTCTTCGCAAGTTTTGGAAACACTTCAAACAAAGAACACACAATAGCCAAAGGTTTTGTTTGTGAAAAATGTAAAAGATTTACCAAGCATGCACAATCCTAAGGCAAGACAAGGACAATACTCATTGAATTCCCACTTGGATTTCTCCGACTGCACTTGTTCAAAGTGGATAGCTCTAGAAACTTGGTGACACGAGCTCCCCCTTACAGTGCACTCACTTCTCAGGCACACCAAATTCCAAGTCCTCAAGACACGTAGATCTTAAGGTACTTTTTCATCTCTTCTAAGAACCACGAGAATGTGGGACAACTTCAGAGGTCTGACCTCCTATGTCAACAAGTAGAAGGATTTTGGCTTCTAAAACAATGGTTCGTAGTGGGGGTACATTCGGAGGATTGGTACATTACGAGCATCCGATAAACCACTTAAGGTTTTGACTAGCTCTACTAGGAGTTTCATATACACTAGGTACAACTTCCTTTTGAGCTAGCACCGTATGGCAAGCGCTTACACCAATTTGGACTTGGCTTTCACCTTATCCTATTTGATATAGCAGATTGAATGAAAGTACCACTTGGGGTCGCAAATAAGTTCTCCTTGCGGATGTGTCTCAAGAGCAGGCCCACTTTCTAAAAAGAAAAAGAGAATAGAACCATTTCTCTTTACCCAAGAGCCTTTTAAAGGCAAGGGGAGAGGATACTTGATTCTAACCCTTGGGTGACAAATATGTGCAAGTGCACCAAACACAACAAACAATTGCTGAAGTTCTTTTTAAGCCCAAATGAAAGGTTCCTAATGATTGTTGGCAAACACTTGTTAATTTTAATGCACCAATTTTAAATTTTGTCTATGCTAGGAAAACAAATGGTTCTTTTTAGGTACACCAAAATGAAATGTTTTCTAATGATTGTTTGGCAAGCAATTGTTAATTTTAGTGCACCAATTCCAAATGTTTGAGCTACACAAAACAAGGGTTCCTTTTAAGTGCACCAAATGAAATGTTTTCCTAATACTACTAAAAACCCTTGCAAGATTGTTAGTAGTCTTAGATGATAGTCTTGGACACATGATTTTCACCTGTAGAACACAGTCAACCACCTGCACAAACCCTAAAGTCAGTATAAAAAATAGTGCTAAAATAGTGACAGAAAGCGCTAGAGAACTATACAATCACACCACGAAGCCTCTAAATGGCACTACTTATAGAAGACCCTATTCCCTAATTATTACAAAATATGGCGCTTTAGGGTAACGAAATAGAGCGACAATACAAAAATGCACTATGATTTACAGAAATAGCACCAGACTATTTAATAATTGTTTACACAGGAAAATAGCACTATTGTACGAAGCGATCACGTCACTAAAAGAAAAGGCACTACAATGGATGAAGATGGCGCCAAACGGGGTTTAAAAGCTATTTCTTCTATCTGCAGGGTCAAAACACACTAATCTAGGTACATATAGCGCTGATATGCCGCAGTGTTGTTAAAAAAGGCTGCAAAATAGAACTTTTCCTCAAAATGTTAGGCACATCAAGATTAGTGGTTGTTAGTGACTCCAAAGATGTCTAAAAACACCAAATAAGGCAAATAAAAGAAAATCTCAAGCCAAATCAAGTAGATGTTAGATGACAACAATATTTGATGGATTTTTAAAAAATTCTCCATAGTAACCCCCTATGCCTGCGTCTACAAAAACAGAGAGAAAACAACACGAAAAGTACCAAAAAATGAAAAAAAGAGACAAATTTTTGAATCAGTGATGAGTATGTTAGCCGTGTGAGGATGGCGCTAAAATAGGGGTAAATAGCACCACAATACACAAAAATGGCATCGTTGTGAGGAAAGATGGTGCCAAATGGTTAGTACTTAGCACCAGGACCTGCAAACACTCCTAAAACACCAAAAACTCACCAAAAAAAGTTAAATTTTAGACCTTGTGGGTCCCACCAGGCATGCCAATGTGATTAGTGAAATCAAAATGAAAGGAAAAACATAAAACAAATGCATAAACACAAATATTATACCTTCAAGATGACCCACAAATCCAAGATGAGGTAGAGAGTGTTGCACCCAAACTCCCTAGCTTTACCCAAGATGCTTAAATGAAATGTGAAGTGCTCTCAATCTATGCAAATCACTAATTATAACTAGCTCAGGAGGAAAGATTTTGGCATGATAACTTTGCTCAATTTGTGGATGATCAAATGGCTTGAGAGATGGTGTATTTATAGGCTTTTTGGGAGAGGATTTAATCCAAGGGTGGAGATTAATTTGAGAGATCAATGGATGAGGATGAATGTGATGTGGAGAGCCTAGATTAATCCCCAAAAATGGAGGGTTATGAATAAAGATGAATTTTAAATTCATCTTGGGAAAGGGGTGAAATAAATGAGGTTGGGGTGAGATGGATTAGATGTGAATTGTGGAAGAGTAAAATGAATTAAAAATTCATTTGGGGAAGAGTGGGATTTAATGAGTTATGACATGTGTAAGGGGTGTAGGAGGTATTTAATGAGGATTATGACATGTGTGTATAAAAATTGATTTATGTGGCATATATTTTAATTTTTTATTTAGAGAATGTGGGGAAGGGTGTTAAACTAGGTTTGACCATTTTAATTAGGGTAATTAGCCTAATTAATATGGCTGGAAAAAATAAGGAATGGGTTAATGAGGTGTTAGGATTAATTAAATAAGGTTTTATTTAATTAACCCTAAGTCTATGGTCATGTAGGTCAAGCTAGGTAATTAAATAATTGATATTTAATTGACTAGGGTAGGGATAGGGTAATTAGTAGGCTAAATTAATCAAATAAACATGATTTATTTAATTAATTGGGTTTTGGAAAAAAAAAATTAATCAAATAAATATTTGCACATTTATTTACTTAATTGGTGATGTTAGACTATTGAATTAATAAAACTAATTCAATTTTAAAGGATGAAATGATGGGAAACCAGGTGTTGGAAAGGATAATTAATTAAATAAAAATTTAATTAATTGTTTGGAAGGGTAATTTGTATGTTTAGTGATGTCGGAGGTCGATTAGATGGTGAAGACATTTTTAGGTGTCTACAATTGAATTTTATCTAGAGTCACAATTGAGTTTTGGATATCAAGACAAGTAGAGAGGGAATAAGTACTCATGGACCTGATTGTATACATCATGCTTAACATATGGGACAAGGCTAAGAGAGAATGGCTAATGGATGGTGCTAATATGGAAGGCTCAAATATCCAAAGTTCATATAATTATGTCTTAGAAAATTAACATGGAAAGATATGATGTGAAATATGCCAATAGGTTCAAATATGCATGTGATGTGTGGCATAGATGGTGGATGGAAAATGGAAAATGGTGGGATCAAGAAAGCATATGTGGAAGGATATATTGAGAAAATTCCTAGTCACTCTAGGTGTATAATCAAAGGGTGTCTCTATTGGAATTAATTTCTCTTAGTTCTAGATCTTTAGTGCACTTGGAGGAAAAGTGATGATGGGATGAATATACATGCAATTGAAAGGGATAAATCAATCAAGGCAAACATGCACTAGAGAATAAACAATTTTGGGTTAACATGACTGTGGATTAAGAATCCTTCAATCTTTGTATCATCCCTAAATTGTTTAGTCATACAACAACATGGATACACTAGGAGGCAACATGTGAAGGAAAATGTACAAATACATGGCAGATTAAAGAGAAAGCAAAGTACATCAACATAAATCCAAACACTAACTCCCTTTAGTGCATGGAAACATTAGGGGATGTAGTAACACATAAAAATAAAATAAAAAATGTTCCTGTACAAGGTAGGTCTATGGTCTAGATATCTAAGGTGGGAGGTCATCTATGATAACATCATCATCGGAGAAGGCAGGTCTATGGTCTGGGAATCTAAGGTGGGAGATCATCTATCATAAGACCGTCATTAAATAATGAGGTTTTAGTTGATTCATGGTTTTGAGTGGGTAGGACAAATGTAGTGGTGATCAATGGGACATTATAGATGGTGTCAAACATAGTATGAGATGGAGGCAGGACATTATGAAGTGAAGGTCAAGGTGGAGGGAATAGTAAGGGAGAATATGGGTGGCTATGGATGAACTTGGATCAAGATCAAGACTATGAGGCTCAAGGGATAAAGTGTCATCAATGCACATGTCTTGAGGTTCAAGATGGGGAGGAAGGGGCAAAGGATCGACATGAATGGAGAATGGAGAATGATTATGAATGGAAGATGAAGGTGATGTTGGGGAAGAATTAATGGAAGATGTGATCTTTTATCAAACCTTTTTTTCATTCTTGGATTGAGGTGGAACAGTGATATGACTACTTGGAGAGAGAGATGTTATGGTTGGGGGATTTGGTTGTGGTGAGGAGTGGGAAATGTATTATCTCTTGAATTTTTTATTTGGTGGCTAAGGACATGGTAAACAATTGAGAGTGATGGGAGATAACAAAAGTTTAGAAAATGGTGGAGGATGTCCCATTTGAGGATGAGAAAAGGTTTGTGAATAATGGTTATGTGATAGGTAGGGATTGTATCTAAAGGGATACGATAATTTATCGACGGTGCGATAACTCAATGGTGGTGATGTGAGTGGCAATAGAGGGACTTGTAATTGGAGACCATGTGGGTTGTGTCAGTTGAATAAATTTTTTTTGACATAATTGGTATAATCTTGATACATTAGATTTGTGCATTGTAAGGGTTTTAAATTTGGTTTTGGAATGAAATGATCTATAGTGAAATTTGTGTTTGTGCATAGTTGTATAAACATTGATTGTGGGATTATTATGATACAAATGTCATGTTCAAATTTCACAAATTGGTGCAAAATAGAAGGTATATCTTGAACTTCATCTATCCATGGCTATCTTAGGAGTAGGTAGAAACATTTAGAGATGGGTACCACATGTGCTAGGTTTTGAGTATGTTTTGGACTAGTTTCAATAGGTAAAATGATGTTTCCTAATGTTTCAAAGAATGTAACATTGTAACATTTTAAGGCCACTCTTGCAAATGAGTAGGTATCATGATGAGTGCTTGTATCATAAAGATATTATTCCCAGAAAATGTTAAATGTGAGTTGCGATCTATAAGGATTCCTTCGCAACAATTTTCACTGATAATTGTTGTGTAATGGTTTGTGATAATTGTTGTCATGAATCTCTCTTATGTGAATGCGATCATAGGATTAGGTGAAGTGGGATCTCCCATGGTAGGATGTGAATCTACAATAGCAACCATGTTTTTGAAAGTGTTAGTTTTTGATCTATCATAAGGGCATTCTAGGAAGTCAGTTGGCTCAACATTATTTGTGTGAATTCAAAGGTTTTCATTGGGCAGGTTTATAGAAGGATTTCCTTTGTCATTTAAGCTAGCTACCTAGATTATAATATTGTTGATAAGGTCTTGCACTTTATGTTTTAAACTCATATATTTTGTATTGTGACATGTAGGAGTCTATGGTATTGACAAAAGGCATTGGGGTCATAGTTTCTTAGTACATAAAGTGAAGTGTTAAGGGGATGGATTGGGGATAATTGGGATAATTTAGTGGAGAGAGCTTGGGTCATGATATTTTGATAAGTCTACCAATCATGTGAATTATCTAAAGTTTTAGGGATAGGGTATTTGTTGAAGGTGGTGGAGAAAGTGGGGATGATGAGAGAATTGTGGGTTGGCATATTGGGGTAATGTTGACTATGTCTTGTATTGTGGTTGCTAGTTTTGTGGTTGTTGTTTTTGTATGGTTTCTTATAAATTTTTTTTGAACTTATTGGTTGATGTGGTATGTCGTGATATGCTAGTAAGGGGCTTGATTTTGTGTACTTTTGTTTTGAAATCCCTAAGGGTAGCACATAAATTTGCAAATGAGTTTTTTTTGAAACATGATCTTTTCCAAGATGGTAGAAATGAGGTTATCCATGAATATATTTTGGATCTCAACATTTAGGAGGTGATAATGCATTTTGGTCAATATGGATTGGAAACACAACAAAAAAGCACTCACTTTTTCTTATGGACCTTGTTTGCAATGGATAAGATTGATGCATCCTATTTCAAGTGAGATCTAGGTTTGGAAATGTTTTACGAAGGCCTTAGTGATCATTTCAAATGTGCATATGGACCCATGAAGTAATGAATAAAACCATTCTAATGTTTGATCTTTGAGTGATCATGGGAACAACTTGCATGTAATATGGTAATCATATACATAATCTAGGCTAAAGGAGTAGAATGTTCTAATGTGAATTGTGGGATCTCCTTTGCCATTATGTAAGGGAAGGTGAGATGCCTTTAAGTTTGGTGGCAATGGATGCAGAAGGATGTCATAGGATAATGGATTATGGTGTACTTGTCTAAGGTAACCACCCTTAAATTCATTGACATGGTACTATTTTTTTTTTTGGACTTATTGGAGTTGGCATTAAACACAAGATATGATCAGGCGGAGGTGGTGGAGGGGGATATGGTGAGGTATGAGGAGATGAGGAATATGGCAGAGTTGGATGAGTGGAAGAATAGGTGGGTATTTATAGAAAGTGGTAAAGGTTGGGAAGAATGGTCAGGATGTGGTGGTAATTGGATGAGGAGGTAGGATGTAAGTGTGATTAAGTATGTGAAGAGATGGGAGAAGAAGACATTATGGTCGAATGGGGAAGAGATGTAGTGGTAGTCATGAGCACCAGGGTATATGAAGGGATATGAGTGAGATGGGAGTGGTAATTGAAGATGGTTTAGAAAAAAATGGTATGTAAGAGAATGAGAATGGTGGGGTTTTGGGTTGGAAAAGGGGTTGGACGGTTGTGGAAGGGGCACTAGATGGATGGTGCTAGCAATTGATGTCACATTGGTAGGAGCAACATTCTATTTGTAATGGGCTCAAAAAATTAGGAAATGTTTGTGGAGGGGAATTTGCATGCATAATGTGTCCAATATTTTACAACATTTCTAGCTCCATTAGATTGGTTAAGATGAGATTTACTAGGGAATAAATCATATCAATGAGAATCGAAGAATCATCAAGGTTAATTGCATTTTTCACCTCTTGGTAAATCTAGATTCACTTCTACACTAATATTTATTTCCTATACTTCATCTTACAACATTGATTGGTCTTGATATCTACCATAACAACATTATCAAGGGGGTGACCTTGTCTAGGAGGTAGGTGGCACCTATTCAAGTTTTATCTTTGATGAGCCCAAGTTGTAGCCTTTCATCTTATCTCTATTTGATTTCATAGGCTCAACCCAATGCATTAGTTTTGATGCACACTCCCATAATGCCTACCTTTTTTGTGATTAGTCTATAATATTTCTATGAAGTAGTATAGCTCTTTTCATAATAAAAATGTAACCCTAATGAGGTGGCCAAGGGTGGATAGGGTGTGCAAAAATAAAGGTCACAATAAAGTACAAATCTGAGGAGAAAATGCATAGCAATGAAATAACATTGAATAGGAACACATTTGCCTTAGTAAGATTTGGAAAATGATATAGAAATAAAAAAAAGTACACATCTAAAACAAACCCTAAAAAGTAATGAAGGCACATTTATGTTAAAGAAACCCCTAGGGTAGTGTAAGATCAAACTAGTTCACCGCAAATGTAAAGGAAAATACTAATTTCCTAAAGTCAAATCTAGGGTAATTAAATAAATGCAAGCAAATTAGTCATAATTAACCTAGATTAAACAAACAACAACACTGAATGGATAATTTTGAGATAACTACTAGCTTAGGAAAATAAATGCAAATGCCAGGTGTACTTTAGCTCTTGATTCGAAGATAGATTATGAATGTTGATGACATACATAATTGATTTGCCTTAGTATAGAAAAGTGATGACCATGGAGTACTAACTATCCTAAAATTTTGTGCAAAATTGTAACTCATTGTGGGTCAATTTTGTGGCTCTAGATCAATTCCACACTGCACAAGTCTTATCTATAATGTGTAATCTTGATTTGGCATAGTGCAGTGTTTTGCGATCCTCACTTTTTTGTTGACGTTAAGGACTGGTGGTATTTAGAAATACCTTGGGAAAATTGCCAGATCGGAAGGCCAAAGTTCTCCTAGGTCAACCACTTGATTGGATGGGCTTCATAGTTGTGACAAAGGTTAAAAAATAACAAGCAGGTGTGCGAATGCTCTAATGATAATTCTAATGCAAGCATCATTCCTTTTAGTGCGTAAATCAAAATGTTCCTATTAAATGCTCCTTGATGTTTTAATATTTCAAATGATAATCAAATATCTTCCAAGATGTGTTTTATTGCTCAAATGAATGTCTTTAAGCACCAAGACATAACGAATCATTGGACAAATCTATATCATACCAAATCAGCACCCAATAGCTATAAAGAAAGGACAACAATGGATAAGTGGATTTTCTTAAAAAATAATTTCAGGTCATATTTGTGTCATGTAAGACCACTATCACATGTCGCTGAAAAGACCTAAGACAAAGGAATGTGGATTTCTAGGTAGGGATCAAATTATGGGCATCACAGCTAATAATAATGCCAATGTATGAGGATTGACAGTGATAAGATAGAAATACAATCAAATACATAAGAATATGTGCAAGTAGGAATAAATAAAAGTAGACAAGGATTAAGGAAAAAGTCAAACATAACACAAAAATATACTAAATATTGCTATATAATCATATTAAAACATTCTCCCAAAAATAAACCCAAAACTAAATGAGAATTGACATGGATGCACAAATTTCACCATTACAACCAGTTTTGGGTCATTGTGATCTAAGCATCCTAAGAAACGTAGGGTTCACGAGTTTAAGCCCACAGTTTTATGTCACTAAGGAATATTGCTCTATATCTCACTAATTGCAAGGCCATTGGAAGAATCAAAGGATGAACTCTACTGGACAAATTTCAAGGATGATGGAACCAAAAAAAATTATATATCATTGCAATCGAGGACGTTCATCTTGACTTCCATTTCACAGAAATCTTTAAATACTTCTCATTCCTTCGATTAGATCTTGGTAACAGCTTTAGGAAGCAACAGTTGATTTTTAATAATTTTTATTGGGTTGATAAAAAAATCTCATGCTTGAGTTGTACGTCAACTGCCATAAAGAAAATTGTACCATTGTACCATGGATGTGATTGAAATAAAGTTCTACGAGTTAATATCATCCTGAATTGAAGTTCTTAACACCAGCATTGTGAATCATAAAGACCAATGAAAATGTGCATGGCCTGATAGAATCTCCTTCCACTTTTTCCAAGATTAATAGGGAAAGATATCCAGATGCATAAGATTGGAAAGTCTAGTGGGGTTTCAGGTTCAACTGTTGAATCAGAGCTTGAGAAAACAGTATGGAAATGGTAATATTCTTATCCCTTCACTGTTTAGGTTATGACGATAGGAAGTCCTTGATTGATATGGGTAGTCTGCGGAAACTTTTGGGCTCTAGTTAATGATATGTAAGATATAATTTCATGGCTTGATGCAGATGTAAATTGTTTAATCTAATGAGTGGATTAAATAGGTAGAATATTCGCTACTTATCATTCCTTCAAAGATCCATCTCTCATGAGGAGTAATTTACAATCATTCTGGATGGTTTAAAAGAGAGATTGTTTACTTTGTTAAGACATGAAGAAGTCGGGTCTGTGAGGGATTTTCATGCAATGATAAGGTCCAAAATAAAAAGAGAAGTTATTGGTTATTGTAAAAAGTTCATGGAAACAACTGAGCATTCTCTTTTTGCATCAAAAGAGAAGTTATTATTAGTTTTGTATTCTATAGATTTAACAATTGGTTCTAAACCTTTGTTTTTTTTTTTAGGTGTGAAGCCACTGGATTACCTACAACAGTTAAAATTTACTTGGAGAATCGCTGTTACAAACTCCATAAGGTGATGACAATGTTTTAATGTAGTTTTAATTAGATTTGAGACTAAAGTCTGCTTTCATGGTATGAACTATTAAAGAGTTTTTTGTGTGCAGTATCCTCTTGTGTCCAGGAGTGGCTACCTGAAAAGGAAGTTGTCAGAATCCTCAGAAATCATGCTACCCAAATCATGTCCTGCTGGGGTTGAGATCTTCGAAATTGTTGTTCAGTTTTGCTATGGCTCCACCATTCTTATGGACCCATTAAATGTTGCAGCCTTGAGATGTGCAGCTGAGTTTCTTGAAATGATAGAAGAGTTTGGAAGAGGAAATCTATGTGAAAGAAGTGATTTGTATCTTACTCAGGTGGTGTTACAGAGCTGGGAAGACACACTGATTGTGCTTCAGAAATGCCAGTGTTTGCTTCCCTTGGCAGATGAGCTTCTTATTGTGAGCAGATGCATTGAATCACTTGCTTTCATGGCCTGCATGGAAGTTCTTGATCCAGAGCATACAAGAACCAAGTCTGCAATGACGGCTGAATGCAAGTTTTATAGTGAACTAAGTGTAAGTTTCAGAGAAGCTACAGCCAAAGACTGGTGGATTAAGGACCTGTTGGTCCTGCCTTTCCAGCTTTTTGAAAGAATAATAGCTTCTATACGGAGACAGGGGATGAAAGAAAAGTATCTCAGCCCTGTTATAATTATGTATGCAAACAAGTGGATTCTTTCCAACAGATGTCATACTGGGAATAGTACACTGAAATGTGGATTGCTGGAAGGTATTATAAGGCTGCTGCCAATGGGAAGAAGATCTAATGTAATAACTATTCATTTTCTGTTTTCCTTGCTCTCTGACGCGTTGATTTGTGGCTCTAGCAGTGAAAGTAAGGCGCAATTACATGCTAGGATTGCTTCTCAGTTAGACCTTGCAACTATTGAAGATTTTTTGTTGCCTGAGCCCATGGAGATCAAGAATAATATCAGTATTGCATTCAGCCCTGAAGTTGAAAGCATGAGAAACATTTTTTCCATGTTCATTTCTCAAGAATATATCAATTACAGAACAGATGAATCTGCTGAGTTCAGTTTGGGATCTGAGGAAGCACTGGACCAAAGCTCTACTAGTTGTTGTAGCTTTAACAAGAATACAGTATCAACTGTTGCTAATATGTGGGATGAGTATCTTGTTCACATAGCATTTGATGTAGGGTTAAGCCCAAGCCAGTTTTTGGAGCTTGTAGAAATTATTCCAGCTTCTGCTCGGTGTACTCATGATATGCTGTATAAAGCAGTGCACACATATTTGATGGTAAGGAACTCTGCTGGACTCTCAAAACAATATCAGTAAGCATTCTAAGAATTTATCTTGTTTGAAGATCAGTCATACTAATCAACAATATCTGTGGCAGAAATTTGTGTAGAACATTCTCAGAAATTTATTAAATGCACAATATACTTGTAAGATAAATAATTTTCACACGGGAGCAATCTACAACATGCTAGTTCAGGTTTTCCATTCATATGCCTTGAAGTCTAATGACATGCAGGAAACGAGATATGATGGAAATACCATTCGGGGAATACCTCAATAAAAAGGGTGTAAATTTAGGATGAACCCAAATAGAACTTTCTATGTAATGCTTATGATTTTATGGTGGTTATGCTCCTTGAATATTCCGAGAAGATGTAGATGATATTCATTTGATCCTTTATTGTCCTGAATGAATTTTTCAATTGGTAACATCTAATCCTCTTGAAATGCATGCATGGCTATTGAGGACACTAGACTGCCAAATAAGTTTTGTACACAATGTTGTATAGGTAAAAAGGGTATTATCTCTGAAATCTGAAATCTGATATGGAAAATGAAAGGAGAGAACTGTGGTTTTTAATTGTCATTCTCATAATTTTTCTGACCCATTTAAACTGTTTGTTTGTCAAAGAATTTGTATTTCAGGTTCTGTCATTGTGTTTATTCTTAAGGGTGGTCTAAAGATCTTTGATACAATCCCTTCCTTCAATATTTGGTTTTTTCAAATTTCAATTCTTTGTATGAGGATATGTTTGTTTTAAATGGTGTGTAGTATGCTTGCATCAGATGGGGCATCCTAGAATTTAATAATGGCTGCCATGAATAAGTGGGTGTGTAGCGTTCATTGCTCAATGTTCTTATGACACTTGCTCAAAATTATTTTTGTTCAATTTCTTTATACAGACTTTATGGAATTTGATAAGTATTATGTTTCGAAATGTGAAGGCACATCCTCAGGTCTCTCAGCAAGAGAGGCAGTCTGTATGTAAACATCTGAGCTGCCAAAAAATGTCACAAGAAACCTGCCTTCATGCAGTTCAGAATGGGCTCATGCCATTAAGATTAACAGTCCAAGCCATGTTCATTCAGCAGCTCCATACCCGTCAAGTCCTTCGTTCCAACAGCAACATGAGCACCTGCAGCAGAAGCATGAGACTAGATGGCACCAAAGCATATGATTATTATTCTCATCATAATTTCTTCTCACAGGACCTCAATTCCACAGCAAAATCTAGTGACAACAATAACAATGAAGAGCGATTGCCTTTGGGGCTTCTTCTGAAAAGGGATGCAGCATTTCGCCAAGAAGCAGCCATGAGAGCAGATTTCGAGGCCACCAGCTTCAGGCTCAAGAATCTAGAGCAAGAGCTTGTCTGCATGAGGAAGAATCTTCAACAAAACAAAGACAATAAACACAGGCACAACAATGACACTCGTATCAATTCCTCTTCGGCCAAATCCGAGAGCTTCAGAATTTCTGTCATGGACAAATTTTTAGACACCAAATGCAGAAGAAATATGGTCGTTACTTCTTGCACTTGTGGAAAATGGTTCCTTCACACAGATTTTGTTCATAAACTAGTGGAAGCATTTCAAAAGATCAGCATTTTCAACTTGAGCCATCATGACAAAGATGAGAAATGTTCCCAGTCAAATCAAAAGAAAAATTCATATGGTCTACCATGGAACACTTCTTCCCATACCAAAATCCAATGACTTTCAAGGAAGTCTTTATCTCTTGGAATATGTACTTGAACAATCTATTTAAAAAATATTGTTGGTATTGAGGTAGCTATGGCTACTACATTACACATGATCTGTACAAGAAGAAACTTGTTCACCAAGAACTGGGTCAAGTACCAATGTGATCCAACTCATACTGGATTAGTTACAAATAGATAATTCTAAACATAGGTATCGTTGTACAAGTCTAAACTGTGCAATGCTGCAAAAGGTTTTTGCTTATCCCAATAGAGATTTCTCTCGTGTGAATATCGAATTGGGAGATCTACTGAATAAAAAAGAGTTGATTTCTGTATTCTAGTGTTGTTGGGATTATAACATTTAGTGATCCATTCACTCTAACAGAAGAGTCAGATTGCCGTAAGAAGACACTTTTGATATTTTATTACAATCCGTGCAAATCTAAGTAATAGAAGGGAGGGACCCTTTATCTGGTAGCTAATAAATTAAAAATGTGGTGAATTTATAAATTTAGCTTAGATTTAAGAGCTAGGACAGAAATGCATATTTCGTTGGATTCGAAAATAGAATGAAAATGGGGAGAGGACCTCATAGTTGAGCACCCTAACTTCACATCTCGTGGCAATTTTAAATCACTCCAAAAATTTTAAAGCAGCTTATTTGGCAAGGCCCCTGTTTATAACTAAGGTTTCAAGGCCACATCATCAAATATGATGCCACATCAGCACGCTTTTGTTGAGGTGTCAAATAGTTCCCAAACAAAAAGGGTGGACTAGTAGGTGTGCATTAAGTCATGTTTTGTTGGTGTGCTGATGTGGCATCACATGATTGGTTGCTTTTTAAATCTAATGAGCACATTTCGTTCAATTATAAGTACTTATAGTAACAATAACAACCTTAAAGTCACAACTACTAGTGCTAAACTTTTAAAAATATTGGGCCGTAAATACATAAATACTATCACACCTATTGGAACTCAGCAATTGGGTCCTCTCCCCAATTAAATAGTAAAGATGAACCTTGGTGTTGAGGAAGAGGGGAAGAATTTGCCTATAACAAATTATTGTTACTTGAGCTTTAATGTTAGATATGAGATGAACAAATTGAGATGATTGCGCTTTGCAAGTTTTGAAACTTTGGATGAACCTTGGTCACTTCCATCCTTGTAACCTTGACCCTCACAACTATAATTTTGACATGATATTTACAGTTCTAATCTTTATTTTTCCAATTTAAACTTGAGGTCTATAGATCTTTTGTTCTTGCAAATGAGACTTGCTTGGTGTTTGTACCTACAAGCCCCATTGATCAATTCAACAATTTTGATAAAAGTTGGAAGACAACACACAATGAATGTAAATGATGCTATTGTAAGGATGACTTGAGACTTGAACAAAATGTAAACGATGATGCAATGTCTTAGTGTAAAACTAGGGTTTTTGGAACTTGTTGATATAAGGTTGAGGCAATTAAATAACTAATGCAAAATATAGTAATGATAGAGGTATGAGTAGTTTTGAGTCACAATGCTAGTAGAAAGTGATTCTAGATGGTAAGGAGTGATTCTATGTGATAAGTGATAGATGATCCATGATGGTAATGACCTAAGGGCGATGTTTTATACACATCATAGGCACACAAATTAAAAGTTTTAACACAAAATTCAACACATAATGACTAGTTGAAACTAATTTGGCTTGGCCCTAAGGTAAATTTTCATTTTTCAAAATGAGGGTCAATCCGACATGTGTGGTTCCAAGTTGAGTGATCTATACAGATCATAAAAAATTTGTAATAAAACATGTATCGACATGGAATTGTATGAACAATACACAATAGACACATGAGAGAAGTGGATGTCCCATTTTGTCTTTTCCTATTTTGTCATTTTTCAAGAGAAGAGGAATACACTATTTTGTACTTTCCATCAAGGGAAGGTGAGAAGTCACAAAAGGAAGAAGAAAAGATGCATCATGTCTCTTCCATTTCTAAAAGGGAGATGAAAGGTCACACATGTCTCTTCATTTCTTAAGGCTTTGAAACTCTATATATATGAAATGTAATCTTGGGTTTAAGCTCTAACAGATGAAGTAATTGTATAGAGCAAAGTAAAAGAGAATTTAACTATTCGTAGTGCATAAAGCATAGGCAAACCACAGAGATATGTAGCTGATGGAGCAATGAGTAGATTGCATCCATAACCAAGGTGTTATTGAATGGAACAAGATGAAGATTATATATGTATCATTTGCATACTCATTGTAAATTGTCAGTTTACTACTTGAATATAGGTAGTATGGTATTTGCCACTACCATTGTCTAATTTTTCTCTTTTCAGAGGGTTTTTAGGATAAATTCTTAAGTTCTTTGTGGGATTCATTTTATTGCAACATGTTTTCTTCTTGATTTGATCAACAATTCTCTCCCTAATAGGTACCATTTGAATTACAAAAAGAATAGTATGTTAGCATATAATTATTTATTCATAAATTCTAAATTCAAGAGTTTATAGATCAATTTGGTATCAAAATATATTGTGAACCCTTGGGATTTGTGGAGTTGCACCACCATTTGATAGTAAGGGGTTGATATTCTCAACGAAGAGCACTACTTGATTTGCAAAAAGGGAAAAAGGGCGAGTTGTTGTCACTTGTATGGACAATTGATTAGACCTCCAAACATTTATGCGAATTTGATAATGTTCAAGAGGTCGACTCCACTTCAATAAAGTAATGGAATTGTTTGAAAGCATGTACTATACACCATGGGCAAGATGTAGCATGTTTTCTTCCATGCCAATATAATTCATTCTAGCATGTAAAAAAATGGTACCACTTGTTTGTAGCAAATTTATGGAGAAATTTATTTAATTATTCCTAATCCATTGTAGCATGCTTTGTGTTGAGTGTGGGATCCTCAACCCTTGCCTTCAAGAAAGTCCTAATGTCATGTTCTGTTCATGTGGTATGTGCTCACTAATAGCTCTTAGGGTTTTAGTGTAGTGGTGGCCATGTGCGACTAAACATTCCAGCAAATCCACTGGGGAGGGGTTTGAATCTTGCCCTTGGTTGATAGTTCTCCCCTCACAACCCATCTATGCACATGTAATATGGCCTTTTGAGTTCAAGTGGTGCACTTGCATAAGACCGCTCGAGGGGAGGGGGCTAGATGTTGAGTAGTAGGACCCTCAATCCCTACCTTCAGGCTAGTCCCAATCTCATGTTTGGTTCATATGGTGCACACTCACAAACATAGTGCAACTAAACACTTTGAGCATCACAAGAGTTGTAGCTATTGGAGTTTCAACACAAGCTCACACACATAGGGATCATACAAATGGTGAGGATTTTCTCATAGCCCAAATGTAAGATTTTTTAGGATCAAAAGCTCCTTTAATAAGGGAAGTGTGATTTGTATGGATCATTAACAAATTGTAGTAAGACGTATAAACATGGAATTGTATGAATAGCACAAAATGGACACCTGAGAGAAGTGGATGTCCCACTTTGTTTTTTCCTATATTTTAACTATTTTGTCACTTTCCAAGAAAAGAGGAACATGCTACTTTGTCCTTTTCATCAAGGGGAGACCTGAAAAGTCACAAAAGGGAGAAGAAAGGATGCATTATGTCTCTTTATTTCCTAAGCCTTTGAAACTCTATATATGTAGTGTAATCTTGGGTTTTTAAGCATGGATATATAAAGAAATTGTATAGAGAAAAATAAGCAAAGTAATAAGACATGTATAAGCATGGAATTGTATGAATAATACAAAATTGACACCTTAGAGAAGTTAATGTCCCACTTTGTTTTTCCTATTTTAACTATTTTTCCACTTTCCAAGAGGAGATGAACCTGCTACTTTGTCTTTTCCATCAAGAGGAGATGAAAAATCACAAAAGAGAGAAGGATGATGCACTATGTCTATTCTATTTCCAAATGGGATATGGTGACATGTCTCTTTATTTCCTAAGGCATTGAAACTCTATACATGTAGTGTAAGCTTGGGTTTAAGAATGGATAGATAAAGGAATTGTATAGAGCAAAGTAAGAAAAGTAAAAGAGGATTGAACTATTCATATTGCATAAAAACATAGGAAAACAATGGAGATATATAGCTAATAGAACAAGGGGCAAATTATATCCATAGCCAAGGTATTATTGAATGGAACAAGGGTTGGATTGTATCCATGCCATTTCAATATTTATTGTAAATTTCTAATTTACTACTTGAATATAGATTGTATGGTATTTGCTGTGCTACCATAGTTTAGTTTTTGTCTAGTTCAAAGGTTTTTCAAGATAAATGCTTGATTTCTCTATGGGATTCATTTTATTGCAACATTTTTTCTTCTTACTTGGATCAACAATTCTTTCTCTAACAACAATCATTTAAATTACAAGTAGCATAGTATGTTAATATATAATTTTTGGTTCATAAATTCCAAATTGAAAAGTTTATAGATCACTAGGTTAGAATCAAACCTATGGGGGTAAGTGTAAGAAGTTGAGTCCACTTTTAGTAGAAGAATCATGAAAGAATCATGGGGGAAAATGAGCAACAAGAATAAGTATGCATTTTGTAAAAACAAGTACCCACTTAGGAATGAAAGCCCAAACCTAAATGCCTGCCTGTAAAGAACATGTACCCATTTAGGTTTGGGCTTTTGTTCCTAAATGGGTACCAATTAGCAATGCATACTTGTTTAGGAACAAGTACCCATTCTGAAAAGCTATTAATTTTTTTCACCCCCGTGAGCTCATTTGTTTTTGTTTCAACAACGATGATGACGTGGAAAAAGAAACACAAAACAGGTACCTACATTAGGCATCCTCAACAACATCCCAATTCCACATCCTCCCACCACAAGAATCGATTGCCAAGGTTTTGAGGTAGTTACCTCTCTAGTAGAAGTGTTATTTTATTTTGCTTAGAGTTATTTTCCTATTTTTAATATAAATGCATTTATAAACGTAAAACCCTAGACCAAACTCTAAATCTTAGAATGTAAACCCTAGGCCCTACTCTAAAATGTAGGACCTAAACTATAATCCATAAACCCTAATCCATATTAATTGAGGGTTTAGCTATTGTAATAGTTTAAGGTTAAAAATTAAGGTTAGCAACAATGATAGACACCAACAAACAATACATATGAAATTTAATATGATAAAATAGAAACTCTAGAAATATCAATTGATATATTGATCGATATTAATTGATATACACCAACAACCAATAAATATTATTTTTAATATGTATTGATTTTTAAATAATATGTATTGATTGTTGGTGTAAATATTAATTGATACTGATTGATATATCAATTAATATACACCAACAATCAATACATATAAAATTTAGAATATGATACAAAAGAAACCTTATAAATAGAGATTTCTATCGATCAATATGTCAATTGATATACACCAATAATCAATACATATTAAATTTAATATGATACAATAGAAACCCTAGAAATATCAATTGATATATCAACCATTAACACCAACAATGATATACACTAATAATCAATACACATAAAATTTAAAATATGATACAATAGAAACCCTATAAATATTAATTGATATTGATCGATATATCAATTGATATATCAATTGATATACACTAACAATGATATACACCAACAATCAATACATATAAATTTAAAATGATACAACAGAAACCCTAGAATTATCAATTGATATCGATCGATATATCAATTGATATGGACACCAACAATCAATATATATAAAATTTAACATGATACAATAGAAACCCAAGAAATATCAATAATGTGTAATCTTCATCATTTCTAGCTAAACCATTTAATTAATCCCATCTTTAGAACATCAATACTAAATAAACCATTATATATCAAGAAATGTTTTTTTTGTGTTAATTCTAAGAAGCACTACTCAACCAAGCACCTAACATGGTGGAATTCCAATTATACTAGCTAGAATGAATGATGGGATAGGAAATCGTTATATTAACTATTATGCACTTATTAATATCATCATTGAGAAATTTACTTGATCTTTTTTATTGATGATCTCAAAGACCAACTTTGAGGTGTAAATTTTTCCACAAAAATTAATATAAAATTAGATTATCACCATGCTCCTATTGTGCCAACTAATGTCTATAAGAATGGCCGCATGTCTTAGAAGGTTTTATTGGAGTAGTTGGTTATATGCTTTGGTCTAACCATTGTACACCTACTAATTCCATGTGGATGTTGAATGATGGACTCAATAATCTCATATATTGTTAAAATTGGTTAATATAGATGACACATCATCTTTAGATAGACTAGGTAAGAGCACCTATATCATGTTGGATTTAAGTACATTCAACCTTATTTGAGTAGGTGGTTATATACTTTGGTCTAACCATTACACCTACTAATTCCATGTGGATGTTGAATGAATGACTCAATAATCTCATATATTGTTAAAATTGGTTAATATATAGATGATACAACATCTTTAGATAAACTAGGTAAGAGCACCTATATCATGTTGGATTTAAGTACATTCAACGTTATGTTCTAACATAAGTTCTTATAGATTATTGATCTTCTAGAATAGAGAATTTAATACCTTAGTGAAATCTTTGTTAAAAATTGTGTATGAGTCAACAGGTAGAGAATATTTGAATATGAACACAGATTAACCCACTAGAAAAACTTTCATAGAATGTGGGAGCTTCATGGCACATTTATTACCCTATAACTAATGCAACAAAACAACCTATTTAAAAGCAAAGCTCATGTGGATAGGGATGCAAAAGGTCAATAATTCACATAATTGAAGCTAAGGTTATGTCTACCACTAATTATTATTTTGTCTAACTTTTAATAGTTTTTTGATATTAAGACAAAATTTATTCAAATTATGTAGTGGGATCAATTCTCACTAAATGCACATGGCTATCATGTTGCATACCATGTAATGATACATTTTCTAACATACTATATACATACCAAATGTATACAAATATATCTATAGTATTGTCTTGGTTTGTAAGAAATGAAAGCATCATGTACTACAAAATAAGGCCATCAGCTATTCAAATTAAAAGCCTCTATAATTCATACAAAATTAAGGCAAACTGTATTATAACTGACATCAAAGGTGGTCTAGATATCCCCACAAGTTCCACCATAACATCTAACACAATTAAGGCCCATCTACAAATGAGCTTTTTGACTTCCTAAAATAACTTCTAGTTGTAGTTGTATACACCTAAAAATGACACGACTCTAAGCTAAATAAATATTTTAAATATTTATTTCATTTTAAATTCCTCTTTCAATAAATAAATAAATCAATTATTTATTTGATTCATATTTCTCCAAAAAATTTAAATAAAATCATTTATTTAATTAAATCATCCAAATTCTTCTAAAATCATTCTAAATTAAATAATACCAAATTATTTAATTAGTTTCTTCTAAATTCTAAAGTCTTCAAATCTGTAAATGTCAAATCATTCTCTATATTTAAAAAAATCCAAATATTTATTTAAATTATCTATTTCCTCCAAAATTGAATTAATACCAAAAATAATTCAATTAATTCATGTGCACATAGAATTAAATATTAATATTTAATTAGCTAGTATCCACTCACCCACATGTCCTATTTATCCTCTAGTCAAATTAGTTAACTCAACAATCAAATCAGTTAACTAATTGGTCATCTCACTTAACCGATTAGTCCATTCAATTAACTCTTCAATCTATTCTGTTAACTAGTCAGTCCATTCAGTTAACTCCCCAATCTATTCTGTTAACTGGTCAGTCCATTCAATTAACTCCCCAATCTATTATGTTAACTAGTCAGTCATCTCAGTTAACTCCTCAATCTATTATGTTAACTCCCATATCTCAAAATAGAGCAGGACACTTGTCCTCTCCCTATTCGCGCACATCCTACCAAATTTCCTCAACCGTTGATCTCCTTATTCATTCTACACCATTGATCTTCTTTCTCGCAAATCTATAAATACAACCCCTATTCTTCCATTTGAAGGATCCAAGCTTTTTGTAAACTTACTCTGCAGGAATCACGACGCACCTTTGGTACAAATCACTCCATAGCTTGAGATCAATTGTCACACCATTATCACCATTATCATTGTATTGTGAAGATCCTCTTCATTGCAAAACCCATCAACTGCCATTCTCCATTGTCATCTTGGAAAAAAGTAAGGAAGTGCACCTTCTGAGGGCTCTATTCATACACAAGATCAATTCGAGATAGGTGACCAATGGAAGTCACAGAATAGAAAGGTTTGCAAGGTATTGTGTTCTTTGTGTTTGATATTATTCATTTCAATTTCATTGAGTTATTGGATTATATTGATATACTGACATTGACCATATTTTCCCATAACATTCCTGGTGCCCACTATGGGGCCCTTGCCCCAATTTAACTTCAAAATTAAGTTTTTGTGTGTTAGAATCCATACACAGGACGTTTCTATGCATCCGTCACATTTTGTTGTGCATCTACTCACTGTTACTGTGCATCTGTCAAATCTGTGCATCCACTCACTGTTACGATGCATACATCCTCTGTTACTGCACATCTGTTTCTACGCATTTATTCTGCTAGGGTTTTTGAGCTATTTCTTGGGAAATTTCTAACGCTAACATCATTTGCAGGAATACTCTCAGATCCTCCTTGCAGGTTAAGAGCTGGTCAGGCATATAGTTGCATGGTTAACTCTCATCTAGATCTAAATAGCAAAAGAAGTAATTGAGCTTGTTCATGCAAATTTCACTTAGATCTAAATAGGAGGGAAGTAATTTGTACTTGTTGCATCACAACTTGAACATAGTCCCAACTAGGAGGATTAAAATTGAACAATTGCTTTCAAAAGTTTTTTCAAAGTTAACAAATCTTGTGTGCCTGATAGAGTAACTCATTTAGTTTTTCTCTTTTTAACTAGGAGGAAAGAACTAATGTTTTCCACTATTTTGGAATGATGATAGGACTATGATCTCCCCTTAACTGGGTGAACAAAATGCCAGAATCATCATTTCGCATGTGTGTCCTTTAGAGAGGCCTGCCCTTGGAATTCCTTCCTTCCAAGTGGGATGACCTTAAGTGGTAACGAGCTAACACCAAGCTCTTCCAATCCACTATAAATAAACTGTGTTTGAGGTGAAAGTCTCAAACAACGAGTATGGATTAGTTACACCAACAACCCCTCTCCCCATAAACCCCACAAGGCATAACCCTTGCAGGCTGGGAGGCTCCATAACAGAGAGTAGTGCTGCCGCATGTGTAACCACTTGAACAGATGCCCATACTACATATCCATTGTTTGTAGAAGCAAAAAAACCCTATCTACCGATGCAGGAAAGATAGATTATTATCTTCCGAAGATGCCTCACATTCTTATGGTTCAATAGTAGAGATAACAGGGAAATCCTAAGGTTTGCGAGCCTTGGGAACCCAGAACTTGGTGTGCCAGAGAAGTTTGTGCACTTGTAAGGGGAAACCCATGCCCCAAGTTCCTAAAGTTATCTGCTTTGAATAAGCATAGCTGGAGAAATCCAAGTGAGATTTCGGTATGTATTGCCCTTGCCATCCTAGGATTTGTACTTACTTTTCATCAAAAAAAGCAAAAAAATCAATCATGAAAATATTCTTTGTGTATGATGTGTCTTTCTTGCCATAATCAAAGAAACAAATCAAAAAGAGCAACATTCAAACAAAGAACCCAAAAACATTGAAAAACGTTCCTTTACCAAGTCAAAATCAGTCAAAATCAAACAAAACAACACAGATATGTGCATCCATTTCATCTTGCTACGCATTTGCTTCACCCTGCTACGCATCTATTTTCTGCTGCACTTTTACACAATTCTACGACGCATATGCTTTTTCACCAGACCTGCGCATATACTTCCTGAAGCTGCACATTTATACTCTATTTTAGTGCATCCACTTTTACACCAAATCTATGCTTTTGTTTCCTGTTGCTGCGCATATACACTCTGTTCCTACGCATATGTCATAGTGAGTACTTCAGTACAGTTTGTCAGAAAAACACCTACCTTTTTGAGCACCCATTTCAGTCTTGTATCAATTTCTAAGGTCAAATTAACCGTACAGTCGCTTCTCCCATTCATTTCCACAGCGTACCCTCTTTTCCATCATTCACCTCATCAAACTTTAGCAAAACTTCCTGAGAACAAATCAAACTATCAAAAACCAGGTTACTACAAGGCAATCTTTGGATCATATTAGATTCAAGCATCACTAGTAAGTCTCCACTAATAGGATCTATCATCCTTCCATCTCGAAACTTCACTAGTTTGTTTTGATGCAAAACTAGCCTCTACCAAATAATCAGATTTCAACCATCCTTATTTTTGGCTACCGTTTTGTATCGGCTGACTTGTTTGAAACCATTGATCAAAGAAAACCCTTGTTCAAATCTTGTCACCACCAGTATCCCCTTCACTACAACCTCCAAACACACCTTACCAAAGCATCCAATTTAACCCCACTCCATTCTAAATCACATTGCATGGTACTAACTAGATCGTAGAAGCAAAAACAAATTGAAATGACTAATACATTTGACAAAATTGTCCCCTCCCCTCACGACAGTGACAAGGAAATATCTCACGAGGACTTACAAGAAGCTCTCCAAGATAGAAAATTTCAACGAATGATAGACAAAGTACTCCACCAAGACCCTAAAAAGTTCTTTCTCCACCTAGCAACCCAAGGAGTTAAGCTCCCCACTGACTTTGACGTCACGACATTGAAAGAAACCGAAGAGGAAAGAACTCATGAAGACATCACACGTGAGGAAAGAACCCTTAGCATAGACAAAGGCAAGAAAACCACAAACTCAACCACACCTTTAGACATGTTGACAAAACAAGTTCAAACCCTACAACAACAATTAGTGGACCTCCAAATAGAAACGTCCACTAAACACTATTTGTTGGAGGATATCTCATTATATCCCTTCGATAAGAGCTTGAACATGATCCCCCTTCCCCTTCGATTTGAAGTTCTGAAATTTGACAATTATAGAGGAAAGGGTGACCCTAGAGACCATATCAGAGAATTTAGTGCCGCATGTCTAGAGGTTGCTCACAATGAAACTTTTCTCATGAGACTTTTCCCTAGATCTCTGGGAGGGCAAGCCATGGAGTGGTTTTCTCGACTCGCCCCGGGTATCCATACCTTTGATGAGTTAGTGAACAAATTTGTCATGCATTTCTTGTATAATATCAAACATGAGATATCCATGCTTGACCTTTGCAACACAAAACAAAAGAGTGGCGAATCCTTTGTTGCTTTCTTACAAAGGTGGAGGCAACTTGCAAGCAAGTGCTCATATCATGCCCTTGAGAAATAAATGATAGAAATGTTTGTCCATAATCTCAATCCTGATCTAAGCTATCAAATTCAAATCCAATGCCCTACCTCATTCACAAAAGTCATTGAGATGGGGGTATTCATTGAAAAAGCTATGATCACGAAAGGACAAATAAAATTGTTCAAAGACACTCCTAATTCAAACTATACCACGAATAAGTCAAAATTCTGGACCAAAAACAAGAACATTATTAACGATGGAGTGGTTGATGCTAAAGTAGTGGCTCCTAAGAGACCAATTTTAAATCTCAAAGGAGCATCAAACAATGCAATACTAAGCAAAACTTCGTCAAATGAACCGAGACAACCATACAACTTTCCTCATAGACAAAAATTTACACCACTAGGGGAGTCATATGAGTCTACTTTGAGAAAGTTAGTGGCAAACAATGAGATCACCCTTATCACCACAAGAGACTATGAACCTCAAGTCAAACCTTCTTGGTGGAAGGATACTGATTTCTGTGAGTACCATAGAGGCAAAGGCCATAAAATTGGTGACTGTATCCGCTTGAAAAACATCATACATGACTTACTAGATCAAAATCATGTGGGCACAAAAGATCATCCCTCTAACGAATCACATGTGGCATTCAAGGATCTGCTCCTTAACCATGACAGATAGAACACTCATAACAAAAATAATAACAACCGGCAAAATCACAATAACAGGAACAATGATGCTAACTACATGAACATGCCATTTGAGTACAGCGTTAATTGCATATCAGAGCATATCCAACAAATCAATGTGCTCACATTTAACAAACAATCAGATCCCAACACCAAATCAGATTGCAATATCACCACCCATAGTGGGAAAGTCACCTTGCACACACTCCTTCCAAGGTCACCATCCTCCCCATCTACCCACCACAAGTACAACATCATTAACCAACTATGAAAGACTCTGGCCCATATATCCATATTAGAGTTGTTGCATTTGTCGCCATCCCGCAAATAGATTCTGGATAAAGCCCTAGTGGAAACCACTGTGCCCACCAACTTTGTCCAAGAGGAATTTCAAGCCATGATAGGTCATCTTACCTCACCTAACATCCTATCATTCACTGAACAGGATGATCTATCCATATCTCAACCCCATAATGCATCATTACATATTAAAGCCTTCATTAATAAACATCACATCAGAAGGGTTCTCATTGATGGAGGAGCAGGTTTGAACATTTGCATGCTAAAATTAATCCTTACATTTAGGTTCTCAGAAACTATAGTAGATCCAAGAAAGAAGATCACAATAAAAGCCTATGATGAAGAATGGACAACCAAAGGAACTATGGCGTTACCATTAAGAATTAGACTAGTGGAGAAAGAAGTTTGCCAAGTCCTTGATAGGGAGCTCACATATAACATTCTCCTAGGTAGACCTTGGATACATGCCATGAAAGGTGTGCCTTCCACATATCATCAATGTATCAAGTTCCCTCACAACGGCTGAGAGATCACCATCCAAGGTGACCCTGATCCTTTTCAACACTGTAACACTATCCAATCAAAGTGAGATTTCATCATCCCTAATAATAGAGCTTCCACGTCTTCCACCTCCTAGCATGATCTTGGCTCCCAGGCTTCCACATCAAAGGCCAAAGATCAGAACGTCAAGATTAAAGAAACAGGGGTAGGAGAGTACTCCATCGAGCATACCTTTTGTTTAGCCAAAATGCCTTTATCTCTGAAGACCTTTGGCTGACCTACACCCTCCCCAAAACCATCCACTCCTCCTGAAACTCCCAAAGCTCCCTTCGTCAAATGGGGCACCCTATCAGATGAGAGCGAATAAAGAGACGTTCTGTAATGGCTCTACATAGACGAAGATGACACACTGCGAGATAAACAACCAAAGCTCCCAATAGAAATCTATGGGTGTGGTCCATCTATCTTACATAGAATGGGTTATGAAGGATAGGGTCCCATTGGCCTGAGAAAAGAAGGAATAAATGAACCCATTCAACCCTCTTCATCCTCATTGGCCCAAGACACAAGAGGGCTAGGATACAAAGACAACAACAAAGGCAAAGCTAAGGTTACTACTTGTTTTGTGGAACAGATCCATAATCTCCAAGAGGATAGTGATACAGATTCTAATGAGTATGAATGGGATGACCTTTCAGAACATTCCTATGAAGACAAAGGAATTGATACCATTCGCACCTATAGCCCCTACCATTGAGGGACAAACTCTAAGGCCTAGACCAGTAGAGTGTGATTTGCCCATTCCAGAAAGAACAACTGACGAGGAAGGTTAGAGTTCTCACAAGATAGATAATCTTGAGGAAAGTACCATCATAGATCTTGTTCCTATCACTACTAATCCTGATCATGTATCCATCCTTACCATCACACCCATAGAATTAGATCAACCTATCAATCCCCTCTCCCTTGTACATCCCAAGCTTATCGATTGGGATCTACAAGGAACCCCCCAACTAGACATGTTCCAGAATGATGATGCCTACTTTGATTGCATGGAAATACTAGACCATCTACCTACAGGAAATCATAAAGATGGCTTTGCCATAGGACTCAATACTGTAGCTTATTTTGGAGAGGGTGCCAAGCCTTTTAGTCAAAAAATATAAAAATCAAACACAGATCTGATGGTGAAAACCGCTCTGTGGTAGTGTCAGATCCCAAAAAAGTAAAAATAAATGATGCATTTGATGGTGAAAACCTCTCTGAGGTGCCAGACGATGGAAGGCTTAACACTCTCCCCAACAACATGTATCAGGAGAAGTCACAAATTGTGGTAGAACCTACAGAACCTATTGACATCGGCACAGAAGGTAACCCAAAGATCATACACTTTGCCAAGTCTCTATCTCCGGTAGAAAAGATGAAATTTGTGCCCTTCTTCAAAAAGAAATAGGTCAAATTTTCTTGGTCCTATGTAGATATGCCTGGGTTAGATCCAGACTTGATCTTGCATAATCTACCACTAGATATTGGAGTTAAACCTATTAAACAAAAACTCAGGAAAATGCATCCACATGTCGCATTGCTAGTCAAAGAGGAACTAAAGAAGCTACTGGATTCAGGGTTCATTAGAGCAATCGATTATCCAAAGTGGGTATCAAACATTGTACTAGTATCCAAACCTAATGGAAGAGTCAGATTGTGTAACGACTTCAAAGATCTCAACAAGGCATGTCGTAAAGATGATTTCCCATTGCCCAACATTGACATCATCATAGATTTGACAGCTAGACACACTATGCTCTCTCTTATGGATGGTTTCTCCAGATACAACCAAATTAGAATAGCACCAGAAGAGCAGCATAAGATGGCATTCACATGTCCATGGGGTACCTTCTGCTAGAACGTCATGCCATTTGGGTTGAAGAATGCAGGAGCAACATACCAACGGGCAATGACTACCATCTTCCACAACATGATGCATGTCACCATGGAAGACTATGTGGATGACATCCTTGCCAAGTCACTTACAAGGGAATCTCACTTAGATGTCCTCAAGAAAATCTTTCAGTGGCTAGAACACTTCAAGGTTCGATTGAATCCAAAAAAATGTGTGTTTGGAGTAACCTTCAGCAAACTCTTGGGTTTCATAGTATCAGCCAATGGGATTGAGGTAGATCTTGTGAAGGTAAAAGCTATCATGGAGATGGCAGCACCAAGGAACATCACCCCACTGTAGTCTTTACAAAGAAAATTACAGGCAATCCGTCGGTTTATCTCACAACTGGAAGACAAATGTCAACCATTAACTCATCTCTTGCATAAGAACATCCCATTTAGATGGGATGAGAAGTGTGAATACAGATTTTAAAAATTGAAGGAGTATCTCATGAATCCACCTATCTTGATGCCACCTATCCAAGGCAAGCTGCGATATCTTTACATATCTGCTACACCAACCTCTCTTGGAGCCGTTTTAGCACAACAAGACTATGAAGGCAAGGAACGGGTAATCTACTACATCAGTCGCACATTGGTGGGGTATGAATTGTACTATTCTCAAATCGAAAGATCTTGTCTTGCTGTGGTTTTTGCTTCCCAAAAACTATGCCATTACATGCTTGCACATTCCATCAAGCTAATTGCAAAGATCAATCCACTAAAATACTTGTTATGCAAAGAAGCTCTAACAGGCTGCCTAGCTAAATGGGTAATGCTACTAAGTAAGTATGACATAGAATATGTGGAAAGGAAAGCTATCAAGGGTCAGATCATCACAAATCAGTTGGCGGAGGCACCATTACAAGATACAACTCCAATGACATTCGAGTTCCCCGATGAATCAATTTTTAGTATCACAACACATTCATGGAAGCTCTACTTTCATGGGTCTTATACAAACCATGGATCGGGGGCAGGAATCTTATTAGTCACTCCTTAAGGTGACACAATACCTAAGTCCTATCATCTACTTTTTCCTTTCACAAACAACATAGCAGAGTATGAGGCCTTAGTCATTGGTCTTACGCTGGCGATAGAGTGGAAAGTGAAAGAGCTACATGTCTATGGAGATTCACAACTAGTCATCAACCAAGTGAATGATGACTATCAGATGAAAGATGACAAGCTAATACCATACAAGCATATGGTAGATGACTTTAAAGGATAATTTGTGATAATCTCCTTTGAGCAAATTCCTCACATAGAGAACAAAGCAGCAGATGCCATGGCAACCATTGCCTTGCTTCTCGATATACTATAGAATGAGTCACGTTTTGAGTTCTTGGTGGAGTCAGTCACTTAACTAGCTTATGATAGCCCCGAAACACAATCCATTTGCCTCCTAGTAGGATCTGATTCACCCTTGTATGGTAAAATTTACACTTACCTCAAGGATAACACCTTACCAGCTGACTTATCCAACAACCAATGCTGAACCTTTATCTGCCAAACATCCCGTTATACCATTATCGCTGACACCCTCTACCGCTAAGGTCTGGATGGTACTCTACTCAGATGTCTTAAACGTAATGAATCTCAAATCACCTTACGAGAAGTACATGAAGGAATCTGCGGATCACACTCTAGTGGTCTCTTCGATGAGTGACAGTAAGGTTAGCCTGAGGGTTTTAGGTAAACCCTCAGTCACTATAGGATTCTCAGGTGATGAGTGATACCTTAGATAAGAAACTCATGCGTTTGGGATACTATTGGCTGAACATGGAGACAAACTCATATCATTTTGTCAAGAAATGTAAGCAGTGTCAGATTCATGGTAACCTCATCCATGCACCAGCTTAGGAATTGCAGCCTTTAACGACACCTTGGCCCTTTTGTCAATGGGGACTCAACCTTGTGGGAAAAATCCACCCTCCATCATCTAATGGCCACAAGTTCATTATCACTGCCACTGAGTATTTTACCAAGTGGATTGAAGCCGTCCCACTCACCAATGTCACAGTCAAACAAATTACCTCCTTCATCCTTAATTACCTCATTTGTCAATATGGAATTCCCTCATCCATAGTCACAGATAATGGAAGACTCTTCAAAAACTAGGATGTCCAAGAACTCTATGACAAATTCCAAATCCAACACCGCTTCTCCACCCCATACTACCCACAAGGCAACGGTTAGGTAGAGGCATCCAACAAAACCATCTTGAAAATCCTCAAGAAAATTGTTAATGATGCCAGTCGTGATTGGCACCTACAACTAAATCCCACTTTGTGGGCCTATCGAACTAGCATACGCGCTCCCATAGGTGCCACACTGTATTCCCTTGTCTATGGTTCTGAAGCCTTTTTGCCCATTGAGGTCGAGTTACCATCTTTGAGGGTGTCATTAAAAGGTCTTATAACTGATGAGGACTATATAGTTTCTAGACTCCAAGAGTTAGAACTGTTGGAGGAGAAACGACAGAATGCTTTCAACCATCTCAAAGCCTACCAACAGTGAATGCCAAGAAGATATAACCACAGAGTCCGTCCAAGGGTCTTTAATGTTGGTGATCTAGTGCTCAAAGAAAATCCCCACAATCAGCAGGATCAAGAGAAGAAAGGAAAGTTTGAACCAAATTGGCTTGGTCCTTATGTAATCATTGTTGCCTATGGATTAGGAGCATACCAGTTAGCTACATTAGAAGGTGAGTTGTTCGATGACCCAATCAACATTATGCATCTTTGTCGGTTCTATACCTAGAAAACCCCAATGTAAAGGGGCAAAAAATAAATAAATAAAATTTCAAAAACAAAAAAAAAATGAGAAAAGACAAAAATGTTGTAATAAAATCAAAGTAGTGAAAACTTGGCAAATAGGTCCTCTTTGCGATGCAAACCGCTTCCTCCATCTTTGGGAAACCATCACCTTGCATCCATTCTTCCTACCATTATCCATCATCCGATCATAGTCGTTTCACAAAACCACCTAACAATAACCTATCAAAGCTTGATACTCTCTCACCGTTATCACCTTACTACCTAAGGTTTATCCAATACCATATCCATAGTGTCAGCCTATCATAGGGTCCATCATCAGTATCTTGTCATCCCGAACTATGTTGCCTCTACGTCGTCACGTAGGCAAGGCCATCATTGATGGGCCCTTGAGGCTACCCATCCATTCCATGCCTTATCACCCATCCTCTGGTCCATCTTCATCCTCACCATTTCCCATAGCCTAGGTCTTACGTCCACATGGTCCACACCCCGAACTACGTTGTCTCTGCACTGTCACGTAGGCAAGGCCATCATTGATGAGCCCCCGAGACACTAGGTCAGTCCCTTAAGGCCCATTTCTTCGTGTCTATTGTCCATTCTTCCATAATAAATTGATCCTTTACCTGATTGGGGGCAAGTCCTCGACCTGGTTATAGAGTTGGATTCTGCAATTCCACATGTTTTAAGAGGGCACCAATATGGATTTTGACACAAAACACACACGTGCAACAAAGCCCGCTTCCAAACAGAAGTTTTGACGCAAGACATCAACCTATCCAAAGAAAAACAAACAAGGGCCTAAACACTCCAAATGATTTTATCTAAATTATGGCAAGAAGACACATCTAATACAAGAAAGTTTTGTTTTGATTGGTTGTGCCTTAAATTTTAACTTTTGTTATCATGTTTCCTATGCCACTCAAGGATGCCTAAAAACTAGAGATGTTATGATGAAGGCATGATTATTTTATTCATTTGCTACTTGTGGGTTTATCTTTAGTAATGTGAAGCCTTGTCTAAAGACATGATCAACATAATGAACATCGAGGACATCAGAGGTCTAAACATGAAACAGGTGTAATCCTTGTCTATTGATACGCAAGAAATACTCAGGTCATCTTGGTTCAATTATACTTAGATGCTTGTATTAACTTGCTAAATCAAAATCCATGTAAGCAATACTCAGGTCATCTTGGTTTAATTATACCTAGATTCTTGTATTTTCTTAAAACATGTTAAAAACACAAAAATAACAAAAAAAATTGCCCAATGATTAATCATGCACTTCAAAATACGTGCAATATCAAGGTGACAAATGTTCGCATCCATAATGTATCCAACTACTTTTCATATACCATCCATAAATAAAGTTTTTTTTCAAAGTGCCAATGTTTACAAATAAAAGGTTGTCATTCCTTCATTCACATTTCTTCTATCAATCAAATTTCTATCTATCATTGTATCTGTCATCATATCTCTTCTACATTGATTGAGTACACTTGGACATAACAAAAACATATCATCGTTTTGCATATCATGAATAGGTCGGTCATCATATGGTATCATCACGTACAATACATAATAAACATTTAGATCATGTTAGCATATAATGTTGTTGTTTAGATGCATAGGTCACCATAACATTGCATTAATAAAAAATCTCACAAACACATAGCTATCATCACATTTGCGTATTAGATCATCATCCATAAATAAAACAATGACAAAAGACATAAGTAAACATCTAGGTTATCACAATGTCTGCATTAGATCATCATAGAATGTGAACATTTAAAAGCATTTACATACATTTAGGTGCATTCAATCATCCATATATATTTGATCAGCATAACATAGTGTCTCATCAGAAAACCATAAAAAACATAGCTATCAATAATCATCTCATACCATTTTATTTGCATAACACGTGTTGCATATTAGATATCATAAACATTTGCATAACATACAAACATAAAAAATAGAGTGCATCCATGATCATCACATAAAAATAAAAATGCATGTAGGCCATCATAACTACATCATCATATCTAAACATAAAACATAAAAAATGTCCAATGTGTATAATATCAGTCCATCATCCATGAGTCAAAGCAAAAAATGTGTATACATACATCAACATAGTAATGATACATGTCTCAGTAGTTGTACAAAATAAGAGTGATATATACATAATCTAGCTATCTATGAGCCATAAAAAATGTATGTACAAAGGAAAAATTTGTGCAAAATCACAACTAACCTTGCTGTCGCGGGATGCTGCTCCTAGCACTGTCCTCTCCCCCTCCTCCACCTCGGCCTATCCCAGACTGCTGTGGGCCCATGCTTGAGGCCATCAACTGTGAACCACCTGCCCTAAGCGTGGATACAACCACTGACTGGGTCCTGTAACTCAGCACCCTCTGATCCACTGGCACCGCCCCGTGATATAGCCCTCTATAATACTGTGTCTATGCTCAAGTTGTAGCCAACACTCCCAACACCTATGTAACCTGGGCCTGAGCCTATGACAACTATGTAACAAGAAGTACTGTAGCCATGTCAGTGCCTAGGGTGGTTACAGCCACATCCCTCTCCCCTGTCAAGACCTGTACCCTGGCCAGTGCAGCATCCCGCTCTGCAGTGATGCTGACAATAATCCCCGCGTCTCCCTCTATCCGAGCCTCAGCGGCTCTCAGCTGTGCTCTCAACTGTCTTAGCTGGCCTCATAGCAAACCCACTACATCCCTCTGCACTTGCTGCTGCGAGTCAGGCTAATCAAGTGCCTACGGTACCTACGGAGCAACTATTGGTACTACTTGTTGTGCCATCTACTGGGGTGGGGCCTGCCCCACTCTCTGCCACTGTCTTGGCTGGCCGTCAGATCCTCCATCTCCTCCTTCTCCATATCTTCCTCTCCTCCTCCTCCTCCTCTGTCTACCTCCATCATCCTCCTCCTCCAACTCAACCTCCTCTAGACGAGGAGCTAACTCTGCTAGACCCAAGTACCTAGGAAACTGGTGCATAACAAACCAATCCTCATAATCCTGCATCATCCTACATCAACCACCTCCCACCTCATCACCCACACCTGATAAGAAATCTATAGGAAGTCCACCTGAGCCTCCTCATAAGAAGCCACATGACCCCATCACCGCCACTCTACATATGTCCTCGTGAACAATGCCTACTCCTGTGGCATACCTTGTATCCGCCCAAACTACCAGAAGACATGGCTAACTATCTGCCCCTCCAGAATATGATGGGTCCGGCCAATAAACCACTGCGTCTGAAACACATACGATAGTTCATCAACCTCATCATCCCATACCTCGCACTCTAGGTATGGTCGCCACACAACTGCATCCACATTATCCAACGCATGATGCCAATACTCCAACTTACCCAGCCTGTGCTGACTAATTACACTGGCATATCCATAGGAGTATGGCTCATCCCTCTGCTGGTGAAACATAATAATGGGCCATGTCACTACAATGTGCTCCCAGGCCCAAAACTGTAACAAAGAAACACCTGTAGAAAGACTCGACGCTCCGTGGTACACAACCTGATGCATATTATGGTAGAGGTGGGCTAATACATAGACACCCCAAGAAAAATGGGTGCCCTCAGTCAACATCCTCTCTAGGGTCTGACCCCAGCCAACTGTAAATCCATGTGATCTCTGATCAGGGCATACAACACCCCTGACCAAGCCAGCTACAATCTCAGGGAAGTAATCATAGTAGTCGTACATATCCTGCCAGCTAATCACTGATCCCTCTATGTCAGGATCATCAAATATCCTCCTGCACTTAGCTAGCCTAGCGTCACGCTGAGAGTCATACTCTACCAACTCCCCTACTATCAAAAGTCTCAGGATCTTGTAAACATCCTCCAGGGTCACAATGATCTCGCCGGTAGGGAGGTGGAAGGTCCCATCCTCGCTGCGAAAGCGTTCTATTAGAGCAGTCAGTAGACCGAGGTTCACACAAACCTCAAGCATGAAGCAAACATAGTACAAACCAATCACTCCAAGCACTAGATGATCCGCCTCTATGAGCATGTGTCGTCACCGCATAGTCACTGGGAACTGCTCATGATACATGATACAATCAAAAATGTCCTCCTGCCATCAACAAATCAAGGCATCAACCATAAAATTATCAATTCCAACCTGCTCAACTATCAAACCTATCATAATCACTTACTTAACATATCAAATTGATCCAACCAAGCATATCATCTCCTGTCTAGATTCTATCAATCTCAGAGATCGCTTATCAATTGTCGCATTGATCAAGAGGCCAATTGAGTCAATTTCACTAAGTAGCTGAGTATCCTAAGCAAATGCACCATTTCAAGTGGCATTTGCATAGTATTAGAGCAAAAGTGTAGATTCACAGTGCATGTGCTGCACAATGGTGTATATGCACAGTCCTAAACATATGCGCTGACACATAGCACATTTGCGCATCTTCCCAGTAGATGCGCAGAATCGTGACATATGCGCAAACACCTATAGAAAATGCGCTAAACTTACAAATGCACAACAAACAGACCTAAACGCGCAGAAACCTGTAGTAAATGCGCTAAACTAACATATGCACAACAAAAAGACCTAACTGCACTGCAACACTACACATGCTCAGTTTTGAGGCATAGATGCGCTGAAACCCAAAGCTGCACATATACTCCAGTACCTTTGACATGCATTTATTTCACTAATAAATGCACCTAGCCTAAAATTTTTGACATACATACCAGGGGTCCTACCTCCACTGCCCGTCCAAATCGTCGAACCCGCTCAAAACGATGCTCCTCGACCGGAATATCCATCTCTTCACTGACTGCTCTGGCTCTTGCGCTCTGCTAACCTCCTAATAGCTCTCACAAAGTAACAAGTGTGCAAATGACTAGGATTGTGGACCCAGCTTCTAAATATAGACATGTAACCCTAACTAGCTATGTGGTGACCTTGCCTACTCTCTGTGCCCTTTCTCCTAAGTTTTTTCAATCCGTAACCTATTTTTCTCAATCATTTCACGCATTCTTTCACCTTCTTCATCATGAGATTGTCTGTCTCACGCCTTCAAAATTTTATTCCCGTCCAATCTCCCGAGGGGGCATCCTACCGTCGTTAAACCTGTACCAGGGGCAAATTGGGGCATGTATCAAATCGCAGAAAATTTGTACTTCTTTGAAACAACGTAATAAAACACATTGCATCAAAGAGGGGCAAAATGTATACACCTAAAAATTAAATATTTATTTCATTTTAAATTCCTCTATCAATAAATAAATAAATAAATTTATTTATTTGATTCATATTTCTCCAAAAAAATAAATAAAATCATTTATTTAATTAAATCATCCAAATTCTTCTAAAATCATTCTAAATTAAATAATACCAAATTATTTAATTAGTTTCTTCTAAATTCCAAAGTCTTCAAATCCATAAATGTCAAATCATTCTCTATATTTAAATAAATCCAAATATTTATTTAAATTATCTATTTCCTCCAAAATTGAATTAATACCAAAAATAATTCAATTAATCCATGTGCACATAGAGGTTAATATTTTAATATTTAATTAGCTAGTATCCCCTCACCCACATGTCCTATTTCTCCTCCAGTCAAATTAGTTAACTCATCAATCAAATCAGTTAACTAATTGGTCATTTCACTTAACTGATTAGTCCATTCAATTAACTCTTCAATCTATTTTATTAACTAGTCAATCCATTCAATTAACTCCCCAATCTATTCTGTTAACTGGTCAGTCATCTCAGTTAACTCCTCAATCTATTATGTTAACTCCCATATCTCAAAATAGAGCAAGACACTTGTCCTCTCCCTATTCACGCACATCCTCTCAAATTTTCTCAACCGTTGATCTCCTTATTCATTCTACATTTGTCTTCTTTCTTGCAAATCTATAAATACAACCCCTATTCCTCCATTTGAAGGATCCAAGCTTTTTGTCAACTTACTCTATAGGAATCACAACGCGCCTTTGGCACAAATCACTCCATAGCTTGAGATCAATTGTCACACCATTATCACCATTATCATTGTATTGTGAAGATCCTCTTCATTGCAAAACCTATCAACAGCCATTCTCCATTGTCATCTTGGAAAAAAGCAAGGAAGTGCACCTTTTGAGGGCTCTATTCATACACGAGATCAATTCGAGATAGGTGACCAATGGAAGTTACGGAACGGAAAGGTTTGCAAGGTATTGTGTTCTTTGTGTTTGATCTTATTTATTTCAATTTCATTGAGTTATTGGATTATATTGATATACTGATATCGACCACATTTTCCCATAATAGTAGTTGTGACTATAGACACCTAAAATTGACCATATCCTAAACAACACATCTAACATCACTTTTGACACCTTTCGACACCATTCTAATCCCATCCTAACCTCATACATCTTAATACTAATTAATTAAGATAAATTATATTTATTTAATTAATTAGGATTATCCTTTTAACATTGCCTCCATCATCAAATTAATTAAATAAATTATATATATTTAATTAAAACTAATTAACCACATCCCTCTACATTAATTAATTAAATAATTTCATTATTCGATTAACTAGTCTAAAAATCCTAAATTTTATTTCTAAATTCTCACTTATCCTAATTAAATCCCACCCTTATCCATTATCCCCAAATAAATGAATTAAAAATTCCACTAGTCACATGACTAACTAAAGGTTGTTTAGTCATTGAACTTAGACACTCACAAAAGTCAAACTAACTTTTTATCTCCACCACTTATTCACAAATTACATATATTAATCGCCCATTCACATAAGAATAAGCCTTAGAAGCTTCCATCCTTTCCCTAATTCTTCTTATTTAATCCTAGTCATCCATTCATCCTTAATCTCAACCATTTATCCTTATATAATTTACTAAAAGATTCCATCCTAGCCCTAATTCTTCTCATTTAATCCTACCTACTCCATCTATTCATCTTTAATCTCAACCATTCATCCTTATAGAATTTCCTAGAAACTTCTAATATTGCTCTAATTTGTCTCATTCAATCCTAACTATCCAATCCAAATAAATTCTAACCCTCCATTCCTCTACCTCAAATCTATAAATTTAGGCTTTCCCCTCATCCAAGGCATCAAGAAAAATCTGTAGGTACATGTCATGCTAAGGAGTCCACTTGAGCAACTCAACATAGCAATCACCATCAACATTTCATCACTTGGATCCATCATTCACATCCAAGGAAAGATATTTAGTTTTGTTTAAGTTTCTATCACTCTAGTTTTCTTTTCTTTGATGCTCCAATCTGAGGTAGAGGTAGTCTAATAGCTTAGGTTTGAATTTCTAGCCTATATTTTTCCTTCTCTATATTTTGGCATGCCTGATGGGACCTTTTCCCTTGTTTAACCTTGGTTTTGTAGCTTAACGATTCTTTATTTTGCTAATTTTCTTTATTTTGGGTTGAATTGCTTGCAAAGAGTTGTGTGTCTCACATAGGTCTTGAAAAAAGGAGATTTTGGATTGTTGGAAATATGACTTCGAGAGCTTTCTAAAAAGCGATCACATTAAAGATTTAGTATTGAAGGAGATATGGTGATTTGAAGTTGACCTTGTAATGCTAGGGTATGGGCATGGAAATGGGGGACCAAAAGGAGGTCAAAAGTCGCCACTTTTTTTTCGAAAATCAGTAAAAACTAATCTTGGATGAGAAATTGAAGATACCCACGCTCAAAATTTGAAGATACAACAAGAACAAAGTTTGTAGTGCTCAGAATCTAGTTTCTAAACTACTAATTTTTTTTTAAATGGTGGAGATTAAGAGGTTGAAATAAGGGGAGCATACAAAGTGCTCCCATTTTTGTTAGAAAAATATAACATAGCGTCTTGTGTGCTCCGCCTAAAATGTTGACTTTTTTAATTGTTTCATAAATCACTTCAGTGGAAAATTAGCTAATATCATGTAGTTTATGCCTATTTTTTTGCTAATTTTTTGATGAATATATGATTTTTTATGAATTTTCAAAGTGGACACATCCTGAAAAATGAAAAGTTGAGTGTCTCCCCCCTAATTTTTTTGAAAACTAATTGAAATTTAGTTTTTATTTTTTCTTTTAATGTGTATAGAATAGAGTCTAGAGTGTAAAAATGTAGTTTGTTTCAAATTTGGATGAATAGATAAAAAATGACACCAAAAAATACTATACATAGGCTTTTGGCGAAAAAGGAAGACACTAGCAAAGGAAATTGAAGATCAAAACCTTAATGTATTCGAAATGTAGAAAAAATTATATGGTTAGAAAGGTAAGAGAGATTGACATTACTGTGGCATTTTTTTAGATTGACATTGAAAAATGTGCAAACCTGATGGAGAGCACACTCAACATTTAGTTGTTTTTCTATATTTTGCAAAAAACATGTCTTCAGGTGTTGACATGCAAGTCCAACCCTTTGGGTTGGATGCCCAAGTCAAATCCAACCCTAAGGGTTGGTAGTTTCCAAGGCAAGTTATAATGCGCTAGCATTATAAAATATTTTTAAAATGTGTATTTTTTATGTTTTCATAATAAATACACTATTTTTAATGCATGTTATAAAAAATTTAAAATAGTGTATTTTTTATGTTTTTCATAACGCAAGCGCATTATGAAAAAAATAAAAAATACAATATTTTTTATGTTTTAATAACACGAGTGCGTTAGGCTGATTTTTCAAAGAATTGTGATACACAACTTTTTGGAAAGGAATTTATATCTTGTAATCTAGGTGAGGAAATCACATTCTATTTTTTGCAAGTGGATAGAAATGTTTAAATCCATTTTTCTATATCATTTTTGTTAAATCTCTGGTAGAAAATAATATTTCTTGAATTTATTTATTTTTTCAAACCCTAGTTTATGGAATAACTTTTACATAAGAAATCAAATTTTATCATTTTTTAAAAAATTGATCAGAAAATCATAAGGAATTTAATGATTACATTTATTTTTCTATTAGATAACATTATTTTTTAATTTTTTCATGGGTTTATTTTTCAATGCTAACAACTTTCTTGCAGTATTTTGCTATTCAAAGGTCATATTTATCAAACTACTAACATCTGTTAGATTTTGTTATGAAAATAACAACCCAAAATCTAGAAAGCTAAAGACAAGCACAAAGAGAAGATCAAAATGAAGGATGCAAAAGAGATCATATCATAATAATATTGAATCAATTGCTCACAATAATGCAAATACATGCAAGAGATACCAAAAACAAGCTAGGTAGTGAGTTTATATAAACTCAAGACGAGGGTGGAGATGGCAAAACCAGCCAATAAGGAGTGACTACCAAGCAGGCCAAAGAGATAAAAAGTATCTTCCCAATATAAAAAAATGCACCTCCCTTGTAGGATGGCGAAACCTCAAACCACTCACCTAATTAAACTTGCTTTATTAACCTAAGCAAGCTTAATAATATGTGTAGGAAAATCCTTAGGAAAAAGAATAGAAAAACCTATACTAACACTCCCCAAAGAGAAGAAGCGCCCCCCCCCCCCCCCCCCCCCCCCAAACAAAGGAATAGAAGCCCCCACCAACAAATAGAGAGTGAACACGGTCCCCTAGAATAGAGAGAGAAAAGAGGACTAAGAAGCCCCCTAAAAGTAAGCAACTGTACCAATGGTTGATGCTTGAAACTAGATGGAGAAGATGGTCCATGATCACTAAACAATATTCCTCCCCTTAGGAAAAAACAAAACCAAAGATGTATGTAGAATGTCTTCCCATTCCTGAAAGGAATATGAGGGAAGAAATCTCAAAATATATGAAATCTCTGAAAACTGCTCATATGTCTCCATGTCAATGTCGCAAGATGCCACAATCAAACTAGGAGTCCCAGGATTAACTAATGAAAGTCACAATCCAGAACCAAGTCAAAACTAAAATAGAACATGATCTAAAGATGAAGATATCTCTTCTAAAGACAATTTCCATCATGAGAACTAAGTGGCCCAACATTCTTTAGTCATAAAACTCAATACCATTATCCATTACATTTACTTTCCTAAAATAATTGTTGTAATTATTAAATTTATCAATCCAAAGTATCATTATTTAATTTAGACAAAGTTATACTTAATTGATTACATTTACTTAAACTAATCTAAATTAACATTAGGAAAAGTTTATTTTCTTGTACAAATTGCTGGAGGAAACTAATTTATCCACCCTCATTAGCATTTAGTTTTTTTGGTTGACAGTTAATATTTAGTTTTGTTAACAGTTGTTGGTAAATGATTGTCTACAACTAATTGGTATTTGTTTGTATTTTCTATTTATTAAAGATTTTTTAAATGTATGAGGTGGTGTTGAATAAAATAATGTTCTCTTATTTGCCGTAGCAACCTTATTTTATCTTCTCCCTTCAACTTGGTATTGAAGAGCTAGTTGGCAAGAGACACTGTGTGGCTTCATGAGTGTTGTCATTGATGGCAACAAAGTCCTTCCCACACATCCGTAGCACATAGTATGCCTCTACCAGAAGTCAGATTGAAGAGTGTTTTGATCCAGTGAACAAGAACAGAGCATGCAACAAGGTTTGACAATCAAGTCCAGATCTCTTAGATGGTGTAACTCTGTAAGTTACAGACTTGGACAAGTCAAGAGGAGTACCATGACTACTACATTCCAGAGATTGAGCCTCCGGTGATGAATGAGTGAAAAGATATGAACATCTAAGTGTTGGGTTCCTGACAGGCAGAGTAGACTAAGGAAGAACTGACCGGCAGAGCATCAGACCTTAATCCGGATGAGAAATTGATGGTGATTAAGCTATTTGAGGGATCATACACGGTTGGCCGACATGATTGATGACTTATATGTCTATGTCTTTAATACACATCACATAGTAAGCATGGATTCAACCGACAGATTAGAGTCTTGGAAATATCTTGAGTATTCTGGATGCCGACTAGAAAGATGTTGAAATCCTTGGTGCGGATATATATACTAGATGGATTTCGGTATGAAAGTGTGTGAGTGTAGAGATAGAATGCTAAAAAGGCAGAGATAAGTGTGGAAATAGCAATACAAGTCCGGAATGTGACAAAATAGTAGCACTAAAGTAGAGGAAGAATGAAGTACAATAGATCAGTATATTGAGCCTAACCGAAACTGAACCTCAGCATATGTGGATGCCTCTCATCAATTCAAATACCTAGTTACCTTCTTTAAACTTTGTAGATAGTGTGTCTCTTGTAGGCAGTGTGCCTCTTGTGAGCAGTGTGCTCAGGCAGTGAGCCCTAATTGGCAAGTGCCATTTTGTACTTCTTATTCTTTTAACAGAGAATACAATCTTGGGTTAGTCACCCCATGGTTTTTCCCTTAACAGGGTTTTCCACGTAAAAATCCTTGTGTTATGTGTGTTTATTTCTTTTCTGCTCACATTATTATGTATGATTATATGTTTTGATGCTGCACTAATTATTAAAGAAGAAAAGAAAGTTGAATATTTAAGATAACTGATTCACCCCCCTCTTAGTTATCTACCTTATTTCCAACAATTGGTATCAGAGCTAAGTTCCTCCAAATAGAGCCTAATAGCTTGAGGAAGATCTGGGAATCTCAATGGATATGTATGGTATGAGGAAACAACTTCAGTTTGCCCTAAATGATCTTGAGCAATCTCACTTTGAAGTCAATAACTTAAGGGAAAGACTCAAACAAGCTGATGATTTCATAAACGAACTAAAAGAAAAACTGAGTATCTCTGTGAAAAAGAGAAAGGAACTACTTCAACAATTAGCAAATCAAAGTGAAGCCAATGATACTAATGAAGATCTAAATGAGAAAAACAAGTTATGTGAGAAGCTATCAAAAGAGGTCATTATGGTAAGACATGAAATGGAATCAGGGGTTATGAGATTCACCCAAGAAATTGAAGGGAAAATAAAAATTGAAGATAATCTAAAACAATCTCTCAAGGAGAAGTCAGAAGATTGCCACAAAATGGATAGAATAATCAGGCATATGGAATCTGATCTTGAAGAAGCTAGAGATAATGAAGGACAACTTGAGAATTAGATAGACACTCTTAAAAGGGATCTTCAAACAACAAATGAATACAAAGAGAAATTCAAGATAAGCTCTGCTCAACTTGAAGTTCTTATTGAAAGCCAAAAGAGGGTAGATGACAAGCGTGGTTTGGGGTATGAGAAAGGTGAAAGCTCCGGATCTAGTCAGAAGAGCTCTGGATCAGGAAATCAAAGAAACAGACCTAGAAGACCTCCGGTAAGGCAACCAAATGCTCAAAGATGTCCAACCTTCAATGGATACTGCTACAATTGCAACAACTTCGGCCATAAAGCAACTCAGTGCAGAAGAAGAATGAACTAGACTAATTCATCCTTCTCCGGACAGTGTTTCAACTGCAAAAGGTATGGTCACAAATCTCATGAATGCAGAAATATGCAAGTTAACAATTCATTCAATGGTAGATGCTTTGCATGCAATAGAATGGGACATATGGCTAATCAATGCAGATCAAGAGGATATCAGTCAAAAATGCAAAGAAATGTTGTCTGTTTCAATTGCAATAGATCCGGTCATCTTGCCAAATTCTGCAGAAGTAAAAATCAGGATAAAAGAGGTCCGGTGCATCATAATCAAAATCAAGACAAAGGAAAAGGCAAAGTAAATGCGGATGAAGTTCAAACGGAGATGAGCAAGATTTGGGTGAAGAAGAGTTTAGAAAATGATGGGGATGGATTCGCACTAGAATCTGGTGCTAATATTGCTTCCGAAAACTAAACAGATGAGCTCTGGCTCAGGGGGAGTCACAAAGAAAAACAAATTCCCCCAGCCAGTCAATTGGTGCCTAAATTTGCCACATGGAATGTTGCGGATTAAAGGGTTCTCAGAAAATTATCTAAATAACCCCTAGTAAAATTATGAAAGATCTGCATGGAGTTTTGCAAAAGTTTAATCATCCAAAGTTGATCCGGTTTAACAGCCATCCGGTGAAAGCAGGATTTTCACAGTTTGATCCAGTGTGATTCTAAATTGAAATATCTTGATTTGCGGATAAATGGAATGATTGGAGGAAAGAAGATACATTGTCAATTATCATTGAAAATAATTCTAAGTGTATCTCAGTGATTCAGAAAGATCTCTCTCAGAACAAGGCAACTATAATGACTTAAGTTGTGCATTTATTGCAATAAGAAATTAGGGTTTGCACAGAGATAAAAGGGTTCTTTTGTTCATCATTTGCACAATTGCATTCGATAAGAAGAAAGGAAGAGCTCTGCATCAAGATTATTTCAACCCTCTCAAACATCAACCGCAGAATCTGATTCAACCAACGATCTTTTTTTGGCGCATATTGTGAACCCTAGAAGCGTAAAAAGGTATTTTGATTTTTGAATATCTCTCTCTAAATCTTTTGCAAAGATGGCTACTCCTATGGTTGTTAAGATCACTGATAGGCCGCACCCAAAGTTTGAGAAATAGCCCTACAAATCCCTAGAAGTTGAACCCTTAGGCACCTTTTCTAGCCTTCCGCATGGGGTTCCGCACGTGGAAGATGTTAGGGTATACATCCATGCCAATATTGAGGAATTTGGAGAATCAAAGCTGATGGATATCTACCATAAACAACTAATAGATGAAACTTTTAAACTCAAACCTCAATACAAGGCCATCCGGGATAAGCATTTTGGACATTGCATCCACTTTCCCTATTTTACAGAAGATGAATGGGTCCGATATGTTCTTAGCAGAATACATGACAACTTCATGTGGTTGATGAAGCCCTTTAAGATAACAAAAGATGCCATTAGGGCAGTAACTAGTTTGCACTCATCCGGTGGGTTGCCTACTCTCAAATCTGTCAAGAATCAGATAGTAAGTGAGGCTACCGAATCAAAGTTTGACAAAAGAGCAATGACAATAGAAGATATCATAGATCTAGATATCAAATTTGCCTCTATGATAATTGGCTATAAAATATATCACTCTAGTAGGGAGAATTTTGTGTTCGAAACTGCAATATACATTGCAAATCAGATGCTAAGGGAAAATGCAGATTATGATCTATGTGACCTTCTCCTGAACCAACTGTTAGAAAACTTGTAGAAAATAAAGAAGGATAAGAAGAACTCATTTATGTATGGTGACCTAATACCATGTCTCTTCTTTTACTATATGAATGAGCTACCTGGATCAAGTGGTTGGGTATGGCAAAATGACAGACCGGTTGCCATACAAATCAGAGATTATATGTATGGGCTTGGTGGTGCCAAGGCTCAAAGTACAACACTCTGGGGATACTTTAAGAACTTCCAAAGTATGATGCAGGCCAGAGAAAGAATCCCCCAATCTATAGTTGAAAAATACAAGGATACAGTGTGTTTCATGGTAGACACTGATCAATGCCTAATGGAGGCAGTGGAGCCCAGAACAGTCTAGATTATGCCAATGGGCTATGAGGTAGATTAGAAAATCCTGGAACTGCATGTCTAACACCTGTTGAGTCGGCCTAAGGACCCTGAGGTAGAAAGGTTTGGAACCTTTCAAGAATTAAGTGTGAAAATACATGTTGAACTAAGACAACCAGAGATGAAAAGAAAAATGAGAAGGGAAGTTGAGGAAGTTGCCAAAAGATATGGCATATCAAAGGAGACAGTTGATGTAAATAGAGAGAAAATAGAAAGAGATAAGAAAGAGAAACAAGAAGCAGAAAAGGAAAGTGTTCCGGTACAAGCCTCCTCCCGGACTAGATCCTCCAAGAGCTTTGCACCTACCACCTCTAAGACCCCAAAAGCCTCAAAACTGGAAGCCAAGACATCTGGAAAGGGAGAGAAGAGAATGAAGAAAAAGGCCACAAGGTCATACATAAGCCAAAAGGATGATGAAGAAACAGAGACTGATGAAGAGGTTAAGAAAATGAAGAAGAAAAGGAAAACTTCTAGGGAATCCTCTGCCGACAAAAACAAAGAAGAAGAGGCATAAGAATTTGTAGAAAGGCCCACTCTTTCTATTGATGACATCATCAAGGCAGTCACAGTGGACAGGAATCTGCAACCAGTCACTAAATTTCATGATGACTACAGTGATACTGACAAAAGAATTTTGGAGGAAGCTATAGTTAAGTACCTAAACATTTATAATAAAGCATTCATTGAAATCATTTCTCTAATTCCCAAAAGTTTAGAGAAGGTACTTGAACTCAGAAAAGAGAATGCCAAGGAAAAGGATTTAGAGATCCGGGAACAGATTGCAATTCAGCTCTATCCTTCCATTTCTCCAAAACAAATGACCATGATCTTTAAGGATTGCAAGGATGAGTTCTGGAGCAAAGCAAGAATGAACAAACTTATGCTTGGAGAGACTGATCAGGTGGAAAAAGAAACAGAAGACATCCTCTGGAATGCCTTCAATAAATTCAATCTTCTTGTTATAGAGGACATAGATGAAGAACCTTCTACCATGGATGTCGAAGGATTAAGTGGATCAAAGGAAGAATCTACTAAGAAAATTATAGAAGGGCCAAAAGAGATGGATGAGGAGAAGACTAAGGACTTGGATTCCTCTATTCCAGAAGAGGAAGTCCATGAAGAAGTTGACATCTCTCTTCTGGATCCCCCTGTAGACTCCGGAACTGAAGGAGAAGGAGGAAAAGAGGAGAAATTGAGTCAAGTAGAGGAGGAAAAGGGAAGAGCAGAAGAACACATAGAGAAGATCTCTGATGATAGCTCTGAGGCTGCAAAAGGAAAGAAGACTCTGTCACCGGCAAGAGACACTACAAAAGTAGTGAAAAACTTCTTGACCAAAGAGATGATGGAAATAGATGAACTAGAACTATTTCAAGGACCATTCAATTTTGACTCCCTCTCTCCAGTCCAGACAATGAAGGTAGCATCTTTTGCTCAAGCCAAAGCAAAAGAAAAGCTTCTGAAGTCTCACATGGAAAACTGTGAGTTGATAGAGATTGCATCCGGTGTGCTAGAGAAAATCATGCCATCCTTCCAAAAGGATCTTTTGGCCTCTCCATCCGGTAACTTGAAATCTCTGGTTAACTCTGTTAGCACCCATTTTGATTCTTTGGAGAAATCGGCAGAAGAGAAAGTCCGGAAAGAATTTTTGGGAAAGAGATTCTCTGAAGTACAGGGACTCATAGCTAATGATAGGAGAACCCTGGATATTGGGATAAAGAGCCTAGAAAATGCTCTTAAAGATGGCAGAGAAATGTACAAATTTTGTCTATCTTGGTCCATAGTGACAAAAGACATTGCAAAGAAGGTGGAAGAATAAGAGGGTAAACTGTCAAGTTTATCTCAGAATTTTGATCCTCTCATCTCATCCATAATGAATCAAGAGTGCTAGGCTATTGCCAATATAAATGAAATAAAGAGGCTTGAAAAGGAGAAGAAGAATAGAATAAGTTGGATGAGTGAACTAAGAGGGATAATTATCCCTAAGTTAGAGGCAATGCATGATGCCTTAACTGATGTTCAGACCACAGCCTGAATTCGTCAGACTTAAGAAGGGCAGAAGCTTTTGCATTTTTATTGAGTGGTCACATATCAATTTTGGATAGGATGAAGCAGAGTTGGGCAACAGAATTTGTCCAGTTGAAGACCACTTTGCGGACATAGTTAAGTATATGTAAGTATAACATGTATATATACTTATGCGGCTAATTATGGGTTGATTTTTGCAAATTTTGGTGTGTGGATTCTGCCCTTTGCCATTGATGTCAAAGGGGGAGTGAGGAGTAGTGAAAAATGTGGAATCCAGCTAAGAGGGAGCTCCAGTAAAAGTGTACATAAGATAGAGCATTAGCCAAGGGGGAGTTTGCTGCGACACTTATTCATTTTTCACTAAGTGTTGCCATCAGTGCCAAAGGGGGAGATTGTTGGCAAGAGACACTGTGTGGCTTCATGAGTGTTGTCATTAATGGCAACAAAGTCCTTCCCACACATCCGTAGCACATAGTATGCCTCTACCGAAAGTCAGATTGAAGAGTGTTTTGATCCGGTGAACAAGAACAGAGCATGCAACAAGGTTTGACAATCAGGTCTGGATCTCTCAGATGGTGTAACTCAGCAAGTTGTGGACTTGGAAAAGTCAAGAGGAGTAGCATGACTACTACATTCCAGAGATTGAGCCTCCGGTGATGAATGAGTGAAAAGATACGAGCATCGAAGTGTTGGGTTCCTAACAGGCAGAGTAGACTGAGGAAGAACTGACCGACAGAGCATCAGACCTTAATCCGGATGAGAAATTGATGGTGATCAAGCTATTTGAGGGATCATACATGGTTGGCCGACATGATTGATGACTTCTATGTCTATGTCTTTGATATGCATCACATAGTAAGCATGGATTCAACTGACAGATCAGAGTCTTGGAAATATCTTGAGTATTCCAGATGCCGACTAGAAAGATGTTGAAATCCTTGGTGCGGATATATATGCCAGATGGATTTCGGTATGAAAGTGTGTGAGTTTAGATATAGAATGCAAAAAAGGAAGAGATAAGTGTGGAAACAACAATACAAGTCCAGAATGTGATAGAACAACAGCACTAAAGCAGAGGAAGAATGAAGTGCAGTAGATCAGTATATTGAGCCTAACCGGAACTAAACCACAGCATGTGGATGCCTCTCATCAGTTCAAATACCTAGTTACCTGGTTACCTTCTTTAAACTTTGCAGACAGTGTGTCTCTTGTAGGTAGTGTGCCTCTTGTGAGCAGTGTGCTTGGGCAGTGAGCCCTAATTGGCAAGTGTCATTTTGTACTTCTTATTCTTTTAACAGAGAATACAATCTTGGGTTAGTCACCCCGTGGTTTTTCCCTTAACAGGGTTTTCCACGTAAAATCCCTTGTGTTATGTTTGTTGATTTCTTTTCTGCTCACATGATTATGTATGATTATATGTTTTGATGATGCACTAATTATTAAAGAAGAAAAGAAAGTTCAATATTTAAGATAATTGATTCACCCCCCCTCTTAGTTATCTACCTTGTTTCCAACAGAGCTAGCATCTTGTGAGAAAAGTGTCAGCAAGGATGAATAGCCAGAAGATAGTGGGGCATAGTCCAGAAAGGGGAAGGTCCAAAAGGAGACTACTAAAATTAATATAAGTTACAATAATAGATCTCTAAAGAGTGTTTGTTACAAGTTGTCAAAGAACCCTAGAACTAATATTATAGAATGAAAGTCAATGTCACCGATGTCTAGAAAGGAGTTCACAGAAAATAGAGCCACAAAAATTGTAGAAAAGAGATTTTGAAGTTATCAACAAGGAGATTGTAAAAGGAGTTCGCAAAAGAACAGAAGCTACCTAGAGGAAATCATAATCACCAGAATATACAAAAGAGTTTGCAATTTGTAGGTTAATGAGGTAAAAAGTTGCAAGTGGTAAAAAATTGCCAGTCTAAAAGGCTGATCTAATAGAGGAGTCATGAAGGTCATTGAAATACTTGTTTGAAGACAATTGAAGGAGGTTGCTACCTTGTTTTGAAGGTAGATCATGCCAAAGGAAGATCACTAAAAGATTTAAGCCATAAGTTATTTTTGAGCCATAAAAATCAAATTTAAAGTCGTTGTAGGAGATATAGAGGTGCAAAAGTTTTTTATTTTAGAATATAAACTTAGGGCCAATCGCTAGAGATTGTGAGAAGATCTTGGAAGAACAAGGAGAGATGAATTCATGCAAAGCTACCAAAAGGAGGAATCTTAATTGATGTAGCAGATCATGGTATCAAGTAGCAATTCTTTGCAGCCCCAAATTCCTATTCTCAGTGATAAGGATTAAGATTTTTTGGCAATTAAGATGAAAACATTATTTTGTTCACAAGAAATTTGGGAAATAGTTGGAAATGGATTTGTAGAACCCCAAGATCAAGCAACCTATCAAGCTTTGACCAAAGCACAAAAGAATGAACTTAGAGAAAATAGAAAAAAGATGCATTGAAAGACTTATTTATAATTCAACAAGCAATGGAGGATTCTATTTTTCCTAGGGTTGTAGCGGGAACTACATCTAAGAGGGAATGGAAGATCTTAGAGACAACCTATCAAGGTTCCACAAAGGTGAAAGTAGCTAAACTACAATCTTTTAGGAGAAATTTCAAAAAATTACAAATGAATGATTCAGAATCTATAGACCAGTTTATGAGTCAAGTTAAATGAATGTTGTGAATCAAAAAAGATCTAATGGAGAAGAAATATCAGATCAAAAGATTATAGAAAAATTCTCAAAAGTTTGCCTAGCAAATTTGATTCAATACTTGTAGCAATTGAAGAATCTAAGGATTTGACACAATTATTAGTAGATGAATTAATGGGATCTTTGTTATCACATGAGTTTAGAATGAATATAAATAACAATACTTCTTTTGAGAATACTTTCAAGTCTCAGGTATCATCTGGTAGAGGAAGAGGCAATAACAAAGGTGGAAGGAGTAATTCAGACCAAGGTGAAAGGAATAAACAAGCAAATTAGTACTACAACAATAGAGGATGTGGCAACAATCATTTTCAGCAACATTCATAGAGGTTCAATGATAAATCTAACATTCAATGTTTTTATTACAAAAAATATGGGCATTATACATATGAGTGTAGAAAAAAAAAAGGAGAGATGAGCAAACATAATGGTAATTACATAGATGAATCTAATTCTAGAAGTTTATTTATCACTTTTTTTTTTATTAGTCCAGCATGAAAAGAGGGTCATAAACCCTATACAAAACAACCCCTAAGGTAGCAGGCCTTAAACATGCGAGAAACGGTACATCGACAACACTACAACAGCAGACAAAAAAACTAACCAAAAACACCAGAAAATAACAAAGCACAAACTAAGGACTGTCAGTCATCACAAAATTGGCCAAGAACTCGACCATATCTTTGTAGTCACTGAGACTATCAATCCCCACCTTCTTGACTCTATCATCCAAATCCTTGACAACAACAAAGATCGACACCGCCCAATGTAGGGCCTTAGCAGTAAATTTGGCCATGGTCTTCCATTTTTTCTACATAACCTCCATCTTGAGTTTGAGCTGCCCCAAATCCTCAACATTCCTAACACATAGTGAACAATTACCCTTGTTCTCCAGGCCACCAATGTCCTTAGCAGCATCACCCAAGTCCTCAGAACCAACCTTATTCAACTCTGCGAAATGGCTTGCCCCTTCTTCCTTGTGCACAAACTCAGTATGAGTTTCATCCTCGCCCTCCTCCATAGTGTCTTGAACAAATTCTGAATCATCAGAGATATCCACACCCTAGGGATTAGCAGATGGTTTCCCAACAATGCGACTAGACCGATGAACCCCCAGATTGCCTTGCTTAATAGCATCCTCCCTTTCACCACTTCCAGTCTACTTGGGCCCCAATTCTAATTCAATAATTTTCACAGGCCCTTCCACCTTCTCTACATCCTCCTTCCTAGTCTTAGCTTTCTTAGCATGCACAGTCCCTTCCTCCTTTAACTCCAATTTGTCGCTTCTGGCTAACACGACTTTCTCCTTCACAGGCTCCAGAATAGGTTTTTTTAAGGATTTCATTTTGGATTCAAGGGTGGGGGTCCCTGCAGGGGTATTGCATTCCTCAATACGGGGGCCCCCCTTGGTACTTTTAGGGGAAATCTTAGGGGTCCCAATACACATCTTAACTTTGCTTTTAGTACCAAGAGACACAAGGGGCTGGGGATCCTCAATCAACTTGACCTTAATTTGCTTCAGGGGGCACAAAGAAAGATGGAAATGATACAGTCTCAAAATGAGGCCTTGGTGAATAGGAACAAGAGGGTGACTAGGGTTTCTATCCCTAAGCTCTTTATCCAACTTAATAGAATTTTCTAGAGAGGATAGAAGAAAAAAAGGAAAGTTGATTTCCATTTTGTTCCTAAAGTGGTTAAGCAAGGCAAAGTGGTAGTGATAGAATACCTTAAATCTCCCTTCTAGTATGAAATATTTCATAATAATTAAATCGATTTGACCCCAAGGCTCTAGCGACTTCTCCCTTTTGAATCTAACATGAAGCTTCGCTGCCGCCTCCCCCTCCCTAAAGAATAAACCCATGTGCTCAAGGTTAGGCACCTTGCTACATCTAGCATGCTTCTTTCCTTTGGTGGGGAGCCCCATAGCCTATCCTATTACCTCCTCAGAAACCTGGAAGCCAATTCCCCCAAGCAAACTTGTCTGGTTTCATCATCCCACAACTCGGCGAACTAGCATGATAGGTTTTCGTCATGGCCAATCATTCCTTCAAGAAAAGAAACCACTTCCCCCTCCTGAATGATGTGCCAAACAAGTAGGTCCTACCTGAATTCCTCCACAGAGGTCGGTTCAAGCTTCACGATATCTCCTCCCATATTCACAGTTTGAGACTCACACAGGCAATAATGGTTAAAATGATTAAGGCAGGTGATGTTGAAAATAGCAGGGAACCCAATAAAATGGTAAACTTCCTTCTTGAAATTCCAAAAAAGCCACAGAGAAAGATCAATGATTACAACATAATTATTATGGCGATACTCCACACCTTTTCCACCTTGATATATCTCCTTGAGAAGAGAATGCGGCTGCCACCTTATGTGACAATGAATGTCGCTTGCCGCAGAGATTAACCAAATATTATTACCCATAGGCAAACCCAACCTATACGTCGCCTGTACACCAATCAGAGGCCACCACAGAGTCCTTCTAGTCCATCTAGATCTTTCTCTCATTCTTCCACCAATCTCAAGATTCTTTTGCCTTATGGCCTGTCTACCTAACATCAAGTGAACCCGCTAGTCATACGCCTACTGATAGTTGGCAATCCAACTTGTCCTCTACTCCATGCAGAACCCCTTCTCAAGCCACCTAAGAGTATTGGTCAGATATCTAGTTAGCTGCCATTTCAAAACTCCCTTACTCCTACCCATCCGCTTTTGAAAACTCAAAACTTTCTCCTTGCTAATCCGGTTATCTAACCCAGTGCTGTCAACCACAATCCCATAAAAATGGGTCTCTAAGTAGTATGAATAGCCACCTCCACACAACCATAGAGAGAGTGGACATGTCCCAGAACCAACTAATCCCTGCTGCTATCCCCATCCCTCTTTATGAGAGTATGAATCTCATTAGGCAGGCTGGTCATACTCCTCCAACACCGCCAGCCCTTGTTGTCACTGTCCATAGCATCAGCAACAATATTTCCTTCCTTGTAAATGTGTGAAATCTTAAACTCCTCTAACCCATTGAGGAGCAATCTGATATCTCCTATAATGTCCACTAAGTTCCAACCAATCTCAGGTGAACCCAAGGCAACATTCACAATTAATAGTGAGTCCCCTTCCACATGAAGGAGTCTGATGTTCAAGGAAACCCCATAGCATGGTTAAGGCTTCCACCTCATTGTTACTTTTGAAACCAATGCCTCTAGAGTAGGCAATCACAAAGGCTCCCATATCAATTCTTATGATTCCTCCTCCACTAGCCACCCCAAGATTCCCCTTAGCAGCTCCGTCAAAGTTGAGCTTAAACCATCCTTTTTGAGGCATGGCCCACCTAGTCTTGGCCCTAGCAAGCCTTTTAGAATTGTCTATTTGGCAAGTACCAGGGCTAATGTTCCAATGTTTTAATAGAATTTGTTCCTCCCTTCTAGGGGGATTAGCCGCTACTTTGAATTTGCAAGAGTTGATGTTCTCTGCCAGCAGTTTGAAGCAACTTTGAAAAATTTCGTTAGGTGTTCTGAATTTATCTCTAAAAACTCTATTATTGCATTCTTCCCATAAACTCCAGGCCAAGTGGGGTGGCATTTGTAACCATAGATCCTTAGTCACCGGGAGCATAGGTCTGAAGGGGGGCCTCCAATCCCAAACCGTGGCCACTATACTACTATTTAATGTCCAACACAAGTTAAGTTTCCACAAGATTAAACCCTAGACCTCCCAAGCAAAGTTTTAATAAAGTATAAGATGATTTGTCATCTCTTCCTCAGTACCACAAAGAACACACCTGCTCAGCATTTGAAAACCCCTCTTCTTCAAATTATCAAGGGTCAGAATTTTATTATGCATCAGGGTCCACAAGAAGAAATTGATTTAGGTAATAGTCTAGGAATCCAAACTTTCCCCCAAAGCTTGTCCTCTCTAGGGTCTAATAGCAGACCATAAGCACTTTTCACAGAAAATAGGCCTTTGTTGTCCTTATCCCAAATCATCTGATCCTTCTTGGGGAGGAGAGAGAGTTTGAAGTCCTCCAAATCCCTTTGAAGTTAAAGAGCTAACATCATGTCCTCTTCATGCTTAGTGGCACAGTCCATCATATCCTTCTAGTTCCTGAAACCCATGTAAGCCCTTAAGTAATTAGCCACCTTGGAACCAAAAATTTTGTAGGCTTTATCTGCAATTCTACCATACTCCAGCTATTTGAGTGGTTGATCATTCATCCATCTATCCTCCCAGAAGTTAACTTCCCTGACATCCCCAATCTTCCACTTGATGCCTTAGCGGAGGCCACGAGTCTTGAGGGTCCCATTCCATATGAAAAATCCTTTAGATAATCCAAAATCAGTGAAGAGCTTACTATCCCTATCTCCATTGAGATACTTAGCCACCATGATATCCCCCTAATCTTTATTACCTTGAATAAGGTTCCACCCCACCTTGGACAAGAGGGCATGATTCATGAGGTGAATTCTTCTTAGTCCCAATCCCCCTAGCATCTAGGGGTACAGACCTTTTCGCAACCAACAAGAGCAATTCTCCATTTCTCCTTAATTCTAGACCAAAGGAATTTCTTCTGGATTTGCTCAATCTTCTTAGCCACATATTTCAAAATTTTGAATAGACTTAAGGAGTAGTTAGGCATTCCTTAAAGAGAAGCTTTAAGGAGTTGAAATTTCCGTGCTTGACTCAAAAGAGCTCCTTTCCACCCGGCCATGTTACTCAAGAAAGTGATAAGTGTTAGATTTAGGGCAGACAACTAAGAGGGGGGGTTGAATCAGTTGTCCAAAACTTTCTTCCTTTTAAACACTTGTATTCACTTAGCAGTATAACAATAAATCAAACATGAAACATAATGCATTTAATCAAGAGCAGAAACACATCAACACATGAGACTCCAAGATTTTAACGTGGAAAACCCAGTTAAGGGAAAAACCATGGGGTGACTAACCCAAGATTGTATTCTCTGTTAGAAGAATAGAAAGAACAAATGGCACATGCCAGTTAGGGCTCACTGCCCGAGCACACTGCTCACAAGAGGCTCACTGCCTACAAGAGACACACTGTCTAAAAAGGAATAAGTATCACATACTTGAACTGGTAAATAGCATCTTCACCATGCTTGAGTCGGTTCCATTAAGCCCAAAACTTCTGCTCTATTTTTCACTCTCTTCCTCGCTACCACATCCTCATCTGCACCAGTCACACCTTGAAATGACTTCACAATCCCTTATTTATACACGACATCAACTTAGGAACAAACATCTAAGTCGGCAACCATCCACAAGAACATCCACAAGTTGAGTAACTCATCCGGTCGGCCAGCCTAAGGAAGAACGCCTTCATCCGGAAGTATTTCTTCAATTTCGGGCTCTAACTCTAATGCAGAGCACCAACACAAACTGAACACGATCCAAGGACCTCCACAAGCTTGCCTAAATCTCCAACAACATTTGCACTTCCTCTACTTACTGAAATCCTTCTCTCCTTCATCTGGAACCTCAAGAACACAGTCTGCCATTACTGTCACAAAGGAATAGATGCTTTCAGATCTTCAAACCATGAACAAATTGAGATTACACATCATAAGGACTTCCCCAACAATCCTTCACATCCGCAAAAAAGGACAATGCATTTTCGGATCTCTCCAGACCTTTCTGTAACACTCTGTCACCTCTGAACATCTACTAGAACCAGTTCTACTTGAGTGATCACAACTTCTTCATATCTTCATGCGGACCTCTAAAATCTCTACTGGAACACCTTAAGACTCATATCTACAAACCCTTTAATCCGCATCCTCTGATCCTCAACCTGTCTTGAGCATTTACCTTGTTGTCATCACTGTTCTTCACTGTTCCTGATTGAGACTAATTTTCTCAGTATCCTCAACATATAACTCATCCAATCCTTATCATTAATGCAACAGAAGTATGTTGACATCAATGACAACACCGGTTAGGCCCATACTTGCAACAATCTCCCCCTTTGTCATTGATGGCAACATATGATGTGAAAAACTGATTTGACCATCAAGACAAGAACTTTTCCTTACTGTCACAACTCCCCCTATTAGCAACCACCATTCACATTTCTTCTCTCCCATTACTGCTCCCCCTTTGATCAAAAATCACTTGTTTTTCACATGTCTTCTCTCCCCCTTTAACATCAATGGCAAAGGGCAAATATTTGCAATTCTACCACTTTAGAATCATATTTGCTACTCCCCCTGAGTAGCAGCTCCCAATCATCAGTTTGGACCACAAGATGTGACTATGATATGCACTGGACTGATGCACCTTAGTGCACCTTAGTTTATCACCGGAGGGGCAATAACCCCTAACTTCTCCCTTAGATACTCAAAAGAGTCCTTAGGCAGAGGTTTAGTAAAGATGTCTGCAATCTGATCCTTGGAAGGCACAAACTCCAATCTGACTTCATTCTTGTTCACTTGCTCTCTTAGGAAGTGAAACTTGATGGATATATGTTTAGTCTTTGAATGCAACATTGGATTCTTAGATATGTTTATTGTACTTGAATTATCACAAAAAATTGTGATAGGCTCCTCATACTCCACTTTGATATCTCTTAACATCTGCTTCATCCACAATACTTGAGTGCAACCACTTGCTGCTGCAATATATTCTGCTTTAGTTGTAGATAGAGATATTGCCTCTTATTTCTTGCTCAGCTAAGAAACCAATCTCTTCCCCAAAAAGAATGCTCCACCACTAGTGCTCTTCCGGTCATCCACATCTCTTGCCCAATCTGCATCAGTATATGCATGAAGAGAAAAATCATGATCTCTAGGATACCACAGACCATACTCAACTATCCCTTTTAGATATCTAAAAATCCTCTTGATTGCAATGACATGAGATTCTCCAGGATCAGCCTGGAATCTTGCAACAAGACCAACAGCCTACATAATGTCTGGTCTAGTTTGAGTGAGATACAACAGTCCTCCAATCATTGATCTATACTTTGTCTAATCAACCCTAGGAGAGTCATCATTTTTGCTCAACTTACATCCGGTTGCCATGGGAGTGTTCATTGGCTTTGAATCTTCCATCCCAAATTTCTTCAATAATTCTCTTGCATATTTGGTCTGAGAATTGAAGGTACCTTTCTTTGTTTGAGTGATTTGCAGACCCAAGAAGAAATTCATTTCACCAAGCATGGACATCTCAAACTCACTTTTCATTTCATTTGCAAAAGTTTTACACAAACTATCTTTTCCTCCAAAAATGATAGCATCAACAAACACTTCAACACCTTAGATGTTTTCATGATCAATTTTGAAATATAAATTATTGTTAGCAGTACCTTTGTTGAAACCAATCTTCAAGAGATGTTTATCCAGTCTTTCATACCAGGCTCTTGGGGCTTGCTTCAGTCCATACAGTGCCTTTTTCAACTTACAGACCATATCACCATTGTTAGACAATTGAAATCCATCCGGTTGCTCAATGTACGCTTCTTCTTCCAAATCACCATTTAGGAAGGCAGACTTGACATCCATCTGATACACTTTGAAATCTTTGAAGGTAGCAAATGCAAGAAATAATCTGACTGCTTCAATTCTTGCCACCAGAGCAAAAGTTTCTTTAAAATCAACTCCTATTTGAGAGTAGCCTTTGCAAACTAATCTGGCCTTATTTCTGATCACTTCACCGACTTCATTCAATTTGTTCCGGAAGACCCATTTGGTTCCAATCACATTTTTGTTTCTAGGTCTAGGAACAAGATCCTAAGTGCAATTCTTCTCAATTTGCATCAGTTCTTCCTCCATTGCCTTGGTCCAGTTTTCATCATTGCAGGCTTCATTTATTGTCTTAGGTTCAATCTTTGAAATCAGACAATACTCATCTGAATCTTGAGCAATTCTTCTTCTTGTTTGTACACCTTTGCTTTTATCACCTATGATCTGATCTTTAGAATGGTTCAGTCTCACATACCTTGAAACTTTGGGAGTTTCTTGCACTTCTAACTCTTGATCAGGCTCATTGAATCTTATCTCTTCTTCCTGACTAACCGGATCAGTTTTAATATGTTTTTCAGAAGAGACTTGAGCACCTTGAATCAAACCATTATTCTGATCATCTTCATCATACTCATAAAACCTTGAGGGTTTTTCAATTCCTTCATCAACCTTCACATTAGTACTTTCTATAATCTTTCTCAATCTCTTATTATAACACCGGTATGCTTTGCTTTGAGTAAAATAACCCAAAAATATTCCTCCATCACTTCTAGCATCAAACTTGCCTAGATCTTCATCTCTCTTGATGTAACATTTGCTACCAAACACTCTGAAATACGTTACAGTAGGTGTAATACCAAACCAAAGTTCATAAGTAGTCTTACTAGTATTGCTTCTAATTTGAACTCAATTGAGAGTATAGACTGCAGTGCTGACAGCTTCCCTCCAATAGATTTGGGGAACATTTGCTTCCATCATCATGGTCCTAGATGCTTCCTGGATGGTCCGGTTCTTTCTCTCAACTAATCCATTTTGCTGTGGAGTCCTAGGAGCAGACAATTGTCTCTTTATTCCATGTTTCTCACAGAAACCTATGAACTCACTGGATGCGAATTCTCCACCTCTATCAGACCTTAGACATTTAAATTTCAATCTGGTCTCATTTTCCACCATAGCCTTGAATATTTTGAATTTGTCAAGAGCTTCTAATTTCTCTTTCAGAAAGGTTACCCACATCATCCAGGAAAAGTCATCAAGCAACATGAAGTACCTATCACCTTGCACACTCCTAATCCTTGCTGGACCACATAGGTCAGTATGAACCAAGTCTAGTAATCTGGTAGAAGATTGTTCCTTGCTTTTGAATGAGATTCTGCTTTGTTTTCCCAACTGACATTCTTTTCACAAACTATTTGTAGGTTTTACCAGTTTTGGAAGATTTCTTACAGCCTAAGTATTGCTTATCTTGATGATATTATCAAAATTCACATGACACATTCTTCTATGCCATAACCAACTTTGATCAACTTGAACAAATAAACAACTTTTGCCAGTACCATCCAAGTGAAAGATGTTACCTTTTGTTTGGGTACCAAATGCAATCTCTGTTCCAGAACTTTCAAAGATCTTGCACTTTCCATTCTTGAATCTGAGATCATAGCCTTTGTCCACCAACTGTCCAACACTGAGAAGATTGTGCTTCAATCCTTCAACATATAATACATTACCGGTTTTGTTCTTTCGAACAAAAGAAATAGTTCCTCTACCTCTGATTCTACCAGTAGACTTATCACCAAACTTTACCACTCCTCCTTCATACCTTTCCAAATCTATGAACTTGTCTTTGTCACCTGTCATATGGTGAGAGCAACCACTGTCAATGACCCAATCATCCTTTTCTTCAACTTGGGCAGCCAAGGCTTTTTCTTCAACTTTATGATTGACAGATTTAGAGGGCATTGGATCTTCTTCCTTGATGGCAATGAATACCTAGTCACTTCCAGATTTTTCTCATTTATCTGATTCATCATCTGTTACTCCTTCATCATCTCCTTCATGAGCATAGTAACAATTCTTCTGGAATCTTGGTCTATTAGTGTCTGGCCTTGAAAATCTTTCTGGACACCTTGATGCAAAATGACCAATCTTATTGCAGTTAAAACATTTAAAAGGCAATTTTTCTTCATACTTACCGGATCCTCTTGGCAATCTTTTTGCAATAAGAGCTTCAAGATGAGCAGTTTCAGCTTCTTCTTCCTCTAAGTTTTTTCTTGCTTTTTCATACCATGATAGTTTACTTGAAGAGTTTTCTCCAAGATCAAACCTTTGTTTCCCTTTTACAGAGGCACTGGCTTTGAATGCAGATTCCGTCTTTGGGGGATCATCTCCAAATTCGGCCATCTCAAAAGCAGCCAATTTACCAACCAATTGATCTCTTGTGACGACTGTGTGAGCTCTGAATTCTTCAATTGCAGCAGCCTTGATTTTATAAGAAGCAGGAAGAGATCTGAAAATTTTGCCAACAATCTCATCTTCACTCAAGACTCCACCAGCATTTCTAATTCCACAAATAATCTCATTTACTCTTGGCATAAAAGTAGCAATAGTTTCATCATCTCTCATTTTGAGATTTTCAAATCTCCCTTTCAAACTCTGTAGTCTTGCACTTTTAACATACCTGTCTCCTTCATGCAGTACTTCCAGTTTTTGCCAAACTTCATAAGCAGTTGGTAGGTCAATGACATTTGAGAGCTTTGAATCAGATAATGCACTTAAAAGAGCCTCAATTGTCCGTAGATTGTTTTCAGCATCGGTGATTTCATTTAGGGTTCTTGGACCACCCTGTGGAGGTGAATATTGTGTTGTAACCATGTTCTAATAAGCCATTCCCATACATTGCAAGTGACATTTCATGCGACCTTTCCAAAGAGTAAAATTTGTTCCATTAAATTTTGGACTATCCTTCTTGTATGATGACATCTTGGATCTCCTCAAGCGATTAAGCTCCTTTCAGAGGAACTTGGCTCTGATACCAATTGTTAGATTTAGGGCAGACAACTAAGAGGGGGGGGTGAATCAGTTGTCCAAAACTTTCTTCCTTTTAAACACTTGTATTCACTTAGCAGTATAACAATAAATCAAACATGAAACATAATGCATTTAATCAAGAGCAGAAACACATCAACACATGAGACTCCAAGATTTTAACGTGGAAAACCTGGTTAAGGGAAAAACCATGGGGTGACTAACCCAATATTGTATTCTCTATTAGAAGAATAGAAAGAACAAATGCGAATTAGAGCTCACTACCCGAGCACACTGCTCACAAGAGGCTCACTGCCTACAAGAGACACATTGTCTACAAAGGAATAAGTATCACATACTTGAACTGGTAAATAGCATCTTCACCATGCTTGAGTCAGTTCCATTAAGCCCAAAACTTCTGCTCTATTTTTTGCTCTCTTCCTCGCTACCACATCCTCATTTGCACCAGTCACACCTTGAAATGACTTCACAATCCCTTAGTTATACATGACATCAACTTAGGAACAAACATCTAAGTCGGCAACCATCCACAAGAACATCCGCAAGTTGAGTAACTCATCCAGTCGGCCAGCCTAAGGAAGAACACCTTCATCTGGAAGTATTTCTTCAATTATGGGCTCTAACTCTAATGCAGAGCACCAACACGAAATGAACACAATCCAAGGACCTCCACAAGCTTGCCTGAATCTCCAAGAACATCCGCACTTCCTCTACTTACTGAAATCCTTCTCTCCTTCATTCGGAACCTCAAGAACACAGTCTACCATTACTGTCACAAAGGAATAGATGCTTTCAAATCTTCAAGCCATGAACAAATTGAGATTACACATCATAAGGACTTCCCCAACACTCCTTCAAATCAACAAAATAGGACAATGCATTTCTGGATCTCACCGGACCTTTCTGTAACACTCTGTCACCTCTGAACATCTACCAGAACCAGTTCTACTTGAGCGATCACAACTTCTTCATATCTTCATGCGGACCTCTGAAATCTCTATTGGAACACCTTAAGACTCATATCTACAAACCCTTTAATCCACATCCTCTGATCCTCAACCTGTCTTGAGCTTTTACCTTGCTATCATCACTGTTCTTCACTATTCCTGATTGAGACTAATTTTCTCAGTATCCTCAACATATAACTCATCCAATCCTTATCATTAATGCAACAAAAGTATGTTGACATCAATGACAATACTGGTTAGGCCCATACTTGCAACAATAAGGATATCTGGTTTTTAGATAGTGGGTGTAGCAACCATATGATAGGGAATAAGGAATTGTTTGCTAGTCTTGATGATTCAGTTAAATCTGAAATGAAATTGGGAAATGATAATAAAGTACCTATAAAGGGTAAAGGAGTAATAAATGTTTTGACAAAGAATGGTGAAATAATATTCATTTTTGACGTTTATTTCATGTTTGATTTAAAACATAATCTTATGAGTGTTGCATAGTTAATACAAAAAGGTTATAGGGTGTCTTTTAAGGACAATGTTTGCACTATATTGGATAGATTTCCAAATGACAAGTTGATTACAAGAGTGGAGATGACAAGGAATCATATGTTCCCCCTCTAAATTTAGTGCACCCAAGGATAAGAGGAAGTAAATTTCAAGACAATGCATCTAGACCAATTATGGTTATGGCATTTGAGGTATGGACATTTATATTTTGGAGGTTTGAGTTTGTTACAAAAGAAGCATATGGTGGCAGGTTTGCCACCAATTCTAGAGCAACCAACTAGCTCATGTGAGAGTTGTATTCTAGCAAAGCAACATAGATAGAGTTTCCCAAGTGGAGTCTCATATAGAGCAAGGGCATTATTGGAGTTATTTCATAGTGATTTGTGATGTCCAATGCAAACTACATCACTTGGGGGAAGCATTTATTTTCTAACCTTCATTGATGATTTCAATAGGAAGGCTTGGATATATTTTCTCAAGCAAAAGGTTGAAGCCTTTGGAAAGTTCAAAGAATTCAAAGCTATGGTGGAAAATCAAAGCGGCCATTATATCAAGGTATTGAGATCAGATAGAGGAGGTGAATACATGTCTAATGAATTTTTGAATTTTTGTAGACATTATGGAGGGTAAATGCAAGGAGATGGGGGACCAAAAAGTCGCCACCATCTCAAAAATTAAAGCAAAAAAAACCATTTTCTGCACATTCACCCACAACTTTTCTCTTAACAACAACAAAAAAACCAAGCAAAACATGATCACATTGAAAGAAAGGAGATTCAATCAAGTGCACATGAGAAAACAAGAAATTCACAATGCCACCTTGCCACCAAAGACATCGTCGTGCAAATTTGGAGGCTCCAACACATGAAGAAGGTAGGGTTTGTCTGATTTTGTTAGTTTTAGAACAATTTTTTAGTTTTGCAATGTTTGATTTATGTTTATATTGCATTTACAGTTATTGGAGAAGTAGAAAATCTAAATCTAGTTGAGGAGGGTGAAAACAACCCCCAAAACCCTCCAAACCCTCAAAACCCACCTTCACCTCCTTTTCACGTAAGGGATAATCAAGAACACTACTTAGGGATAATAGAAGAAAACAAGAAACATATTGAAACTATTATTCAAACCCTAAACAATCCAAGTGGAACCACTGAGCATATGAGGGCACTTGCCAAATCACTATAGGAGATTGTTTCCCACACAGATTTGGTGATGAAACAAATCACCTATTTCCAAGACTATAGGGAGAGGAGTCAACAATATTATGCCGACAGTTGTCATATGAACAAGTGAAGCAGGAAAAAATTACAAAATCTCAATTATGTGCACAATTTATTAATCCCAAAACTGGCCAAACATTAGAGGAAACTTGCAAATAGTTTCCTATACATTTGTGTAGGAATGAAGACATATCCCAAAACTTTTGGGATAGATGGTACATGGTCTTCGATGAGTGGCCATGCAACAATGATGAGGTACCACAATATTTTTTGAGGAAACTCTATTGCGAGTTTGTCCTTAACAAGATTCTAAATTATTTTGACATTCGTGAGTTCTAGGGTAGAGTTGGTGGCTCTGCCTAAGAAAGACTCGGGGCTTAGTGAGATGAACAACATGTGCCTATACCCCGAGCGAGGACAGAACGTAGCTCACTCCCTTTGGCTTTGAAGGAGAGTGTTGAGCTGGAGACTTTACATTCACTGACTACTCTCACCCAAACTCTATCACAACATACAGATGATTTTACCCAGGGCGATGAGGGTGAGAGTAGTAGGCATCATGTGTCCCCACATTTGTGTAGTACATGTAGGAACCTATATGATTATGGGACGCAGGAGGCACAGTAGGAATCTGTGACACAGGGGCAGTATGCTGAGACATAGGGGCGGCATGATACGACACAGAGGCAGGACATATTGGATGATCTTGTTCTCAATGACAATCTCTTACAGAATACATTTGGTATTGACTCTCAGGTAATTTGTTACAAGTTTCATCTTGATTTAGTATATTGTTATTTGAAATTTGTAATTAATTTTATATGATTATCTATATTATAAGTCAAAAATAATGTATGTAATTGTTTGCACAATGAAATTCCAGGGTCAGAGTCTGCCACCTGCCTCTATTAGCCATCCATTGGCAGCTTATGAGCCGAGGTCAAGTTAGCAGGTATGTAATTTATCACATATTCATAATTATTGTAGATATGTCAATGGTAATATTATTTTGTGACTTGATTTGATGATTTCAACAGTCACCAGCACCTCCACGGTTTCCTTGGTCTCCTAGACGCCAAACCACCACTTTTATTGAAGTAAATTTAACCATTTCTAATCATTATGCATTTTAAAAATAATGTTATGTATTTATTTTGTTTTAATAATCTTGAACTTGATTTTTAGATGTTGAATACAATGGAGACTCCTCCTCATCTTCATGAGTCAGTGCAGATAGGCATTAATGCAGCCATGATGTCTGCAAATCCTTTGATTGAGGTATGAGCCAATAACATGAAAATGTCATAATTTTGTATTTCTTTTTTATCTCATGTCATTTGATATACATAAATGATATTTATGTTTAATCAATTTTGCTTCTTCATGCTTCTCACATGAGGTCACAACTCCAGTCCATCCAACTACGGACGAAGAGAGAGTTAAGATGATGGAGAGCGATCATCAGTTGGCGGTAAGTGATCAATTACGTATGTGATGTTATATATTTCATACATTCTTTATACTAATGCGCATATTGTTTGTTTGTATTAAAAGGTATAGTTGGATGAACTTTATTCGAAGAGGTCTACTTGACGACAGAGAGAGGATGTGTCACTGACTGGCTCTCCATCTTCACAATCAAAGAAGGGCTGCCGATTATTTCCTAAAAGTCCATAGGAAACTAGTTTTGGGGAACATTTTTGTATGCCTAGATGGCTTTGTATACATACTTTTGTATGTTAATCTGATGTATATTTTTGTATATTTGCCTATATGGCTTTGTTTGGACACGCCTATATGGCTTTTTATATAAACTAGATGTTATGTTCATGACATTATGTATATATGATAGTTTATATTAAATATTTAATATGATAATGAATTATTGTTACAGAAATTTGGTTTTACAAGTGCCAATTGCATTTGCTTGAAAGTTTATGAATCATTTTCAAATAATCCATTTTGTACATATCTTGTAATCATTGAATTCTATCGGACTGTGCATTTCTTTGAGGCATCATTTTAAATAGTTCACGTGCCTTGTCTATGCTTCCATACTTTCCATACATGTCTACAAGGGTAACTTTGTAAATACAATACATGTGAGAAAATTCCTATATCATTTACACTTTGATGGTTGTCCACACCATGTTCTCTAGATCCCATTATAGCATAGGCAAGGAGGAAGTTGGTTAAGGTTGTGTAATTTGGTTTTAGATGTGCCAAAATTTGTGTAAATGGTTGAAGTTTATTTTTGTGCATTTTCTTGAGAGTTTTTAAAGCCTTATAAAAAAATCCATTTCATGCATATCTTGCAATCATTGCATTCCATGAGACAACATTTCTTTGAGGCATCGCATCTAACAGTTCATGTTCGTTATATATGCTTCCACACAAGTTGCATACATGTCTTACAGGGTACTTACAACTATGACATTTGACAAAATTCCTATATCCTTTATGCTTTGATGGATGTCTATACCATGCTCCAAACATACCATTTCTAAGGTTTTGGAATTTGGCTTTACACTTGCCAATTGCATTTTCTTGGAACTTTCTAAAGGCTTATCAGTAAATCCATTTTGCTCATATCTTGCAATCATTGTATTCCATGAGGCGACATTTCTTTGAGGCATCATGCCAAACAGTTCACGTGCCTTATCTATGCTTCCACACTTTGCATACATGTCTACAAGGGTGATGAAGTAGGTAAGGAGGACGACTTATCTATGCTCCTTCACGTGCCTTGTCTATGCTTTCACACTTTGCATACATGTCTACAAGGGTGATGTAGTAGGTAAGGAGGACGACTCAACACCATGGAAACATATTTCATGGTGCAGGAGCACCTTAGCCATAACCAATCTTGGCTAGGAGCATGTCATAACAAGGTCCTAGAACATCATAAGACAAGTTGATGGTCTTGTGTCATCATTTTGCATGTAATAAGGTCAAATGACCAATGTCATTTGTATTTGGATTCATGTTTTATGTTGTTGTCAAACAAAAAGTCTAATAATGCAAGTAGTGGTAAGAAGTTGCTTGTCAACTTAACAAATCATGTAATAAGAAGGTTACCCAACGATCAAACAGGTTGAAAGTCAGCTATGATTGGCTAGAACTATTGTAAACATGTATAAAAACCTTCACACACACCGAGGTCTCATTTCATGTGCCAAGCATCGCATTCGTTCGATGCAGCAAGCTACCGGCAAAGTCCCTTAAGCTCCCTAAGATGAAAAAATTGCCAAACTTTGACAAGACAGTTCTCAAAATTTGTGGAAGCTGGGAATATTCTGTTTGGACCTACAGGTGCACATAGAGTCCATCCACAATAACCTCTCTCAGTTTTGTTCAACTCCAGTCCGTTTGACCATGCCGAAATCAAATGCATTCTTGCAAAATGCTTTAGTTTCATGCAGTGGAAAGGTGCTAGGAGTGACATTTTGCATTTCATAGCTCATGGGGCTGAACAGACTTTGCCAATGCATTGGGACAGGTGGGTAAATGCTAGGGGAGGTCTCGTTTCATGTGCCAAGTGTCGCATTTGTTCGGGGCAACAAGCTACCGACAAAGTCCCTTAAGATCCCTAAGAAGAAAAAATTGCCAAACTTTGATGGAGCAGTTCTTAGAATTTGTGGTAGCTGGGAACATTCCGTTTGGACCTATAGGTGTAGGTGGGGTCTGTCTACAATAACCTCTCTCAGTTTCGTTCAACTCCTATCTGTTTGACCGTGCTAGAATCAAACGCATTCTTGCAAAATGCTTCAGTTTCATGCTGTGGAAAGGTGCTAGGAGTGACATTTTGCATTCCATAGCTCGTGGGGTCGAATGAACTTCTCCAACACATCAAGGTGGGTGGGTAAATGCTAGGGTAGGTTTCGTTTTGTGTGCTAAGCATCACATTCATTTGGGGCAGCAGGCTACCAGCAAAGTCCCTTAAGCTCCCTAAGACGAAAAAATTACCAAACTTTGATGGGACAGTTCTCAGAATTCATGGTAGGTGGGAACATTTTGTTTGGACCTACAGGTACACGTGAAATCCATCCATATTAACCTCTCTCAGTTTCGTTCAACTCCAGTCCATTTGACCGTGCCAAAATCAAACGCATTCTTGCAAAATGCTTCAATTTCATGCTGTGGAAAGGTGTTAGGAGTGAAATTTTGCATTCCATAGCTCGTGGGGCCAAATGGACTTTGCCAAGGCATCAGGGTGGGTGGTTAAATGCTAGGGGAGGTCTCGTTTCATGTGCCAAGCATCGCATTCATTCGGGGCAACAGGCTATCGACAAAGTCCCTTAAGCTCCCTAAGACAAAAAAATTACCAAACTTTGACAAGATAGTTCTCAAAATCTGTGGCAGCTGGGAATGTTTCATTTGGACCTACAGGTGCATGTGGAGTCCATCGACAATAACGTCTCTTAGTTTTGGTCAACTCCTATCCATTTGACCATGCCAGAATCAAACGCATTCTTGTAAAATGCTTCAGTTTCATGTAATGGAAAGGTTGTCAGGTGCCTTTTGTTTTGATCATCATGGAGCCAACTGGACTACACCAACACATCGAGGTGGGTGGGTAAATGCTAGGGGAGGTCTTGTTTCGTGCTCCAAGTGTCTCAATCATTCCAGGCTGCAAGCTACCGATAAACTCAAAAAGTGTTAGGTCTCGGTAGCTTGCAGGCCAGAACGATTGGGATGCTTGGCACATGAAATGAGACCTCCCCTAGCATTTACCCACCCACCCCGACGTGTTGGCACAGTCCATTCAACCCCACGATGAGCAAAATAAAAAATATGGTACCTGGCAACCTTTTCACTGCATGAAACTTAAGCATTTTGCAAGAATTTGTTTGATTCTGGCACGGTCAAACGGATAGGAGTTGAATGAAACCGAGAGAGGTTATTGTCGACAGACTCCAAATGCACATGAAGGTCCAAACAAAACGTTCCCAGCTGCCATGAATTCTAAGAACTATCCCGTCAAAGTTTGGCAATTTTTTCATCTTAGGGAGCTTAAGGGACTTTACCGGTAGCTTGCTACCCCGAACGACTGCGATGCTTGGCACATGAAATGAGACCTCCCCTAGTATTTACTTGCCCACCCCGATGCATTGACAAAGTCTGTTCAGCCCCATGAGCTATGGAATGCAAAATGTCACTCCTAGCACCTTTCCACTGGATGAAACTAAAGCATTTTGCAAGAATGCATTTGATTTCGGCACGGTTAAACGGATTGGAGTTGAATGAAACCAAGAGAGGTTATTGTGGATGGACCCCACGTGCACCTATAGGTCCAAATGGAATGTTCCCATCTGCCATAAATTTTGAGAACTGCTCCATCAAAGTTTGGTAGTTTTTTTCATTTTAGGGATTTTAAGGGACTTTGCCAGTAGCTTGCTGCCCTGAATGAATGCAACGCTTGGCACACAAAACGAGACCTCCCCTAGCATTTACCCACCCACCCCAATGCGTTGGAGAAGTCCATTCAGCCCCATGAGCTATGGAATGCAAAATGTCACTCCTAGCACCTTTCCACAACATGAAACTGAAGCATTTTACAAGAATGCGTTTGATTTCGGCACTATCAAACGAACTGGAGTTGAAAAAAATTGAGAGAGGTTATTATGGATGGACTCCATGTGCACCTGTAGGTCCAAACGAAATGTTCCCAGCTTCCATGAATTTTGAGAACTATCCCATCAAAAGTTTGGCATTTTTTGCGTCTTAGGGAGCTTAAGGGACTTTGCCGGTAGCTTGCTGCCCTGAACGAATGCGACGCTTGGTACATGAAATGAGACCTCCACTAACATTTACCTACCTACCTCGATGTGTTGGCAAAGTCCATTCGGCCCCACAAGCTATGGAATGTAAAATGTCACTCCTAGCACCTTTCCACAGCATGAAACTGAAGCATTTTGCAAGAATGCGTTTGATTTTGGTACGGTCAAACGGACTGGAGTGAATGAAACTGAGAGAGGTTATTGAGGAAGGACTCCACGTACACCTACAGGTCAAAACAAAATATTCCCAGCTGCCATGAATTCTAAGAACTGTCCCGCCAAAGTTTGGTAATTTTTTCATCTTAGAGAGCTTAAGGGACTTTGTTGGTAGCCTACTGCACCGAATGAATGCGACGCTTGGCACACAAAAGGAGACCTCCCCTAGCATTTACCTACCCACCCTGATGCATTGACGAAGTCCATTCGGCCCCATAAGCCATGGAATGCAAAATGTCACTCCTAGCACCTTTCCATGAGGAAGAACCAAAACCCAATCTAACTCCTAAAAGCATGACATGTTATGATGAAGAAGCACAACCAAAATCCAATGATCCAATGGCATGAACCAATGACATAAGCAACTATGTCCTACTATTGTAATATGATAAACATGAATGTTATGAACTAACATCCAAACCCTTTGACATGAATCTAGATATGACATGAGTGAAACATGAGTGAACAGGATTGAGACCAATTAGGATCAACTTCATCCATTACTTAGATCTAACCAATTAGGATGCACATTACTATAAAAAAATGTACATGAAATATATAACATCACTTATGTAATCGATCACTTACCGCCATCTGATGATGACTCTCCATCTTTTCTCAAGCTTCTTTGTCTATAGTTGGACGGATTGGAGTTGTGACCTACTGTGAGAAGCATCAAAAAGCAAAATTGACTAAACACAAATATACTGGAGGGAAGCAATTCATACTACTATTTATATACAAAATAAAGTACAAGTAATCATCTAGGAAAGTTTTATGCATACTTACAAATTAATCCAATGAACTATTTGGGTCTTCTCTACTCTTTATTGTGTCAAGTATCATGCACCTTCCACAAGGTCTTGTTCAAAGGTCTACCTCGATATTGTATCAAATGAACATCGGTTGCCATGACAAGGTTGGAGTAATGAAGAATCTTCTGATGTGTGTCAAAGTCCTCAAACAACAAAACATTAACACTTTTATGTGGGTACCTTCTAAGCCATGTTCCAGTAACAACCATTGAGCCTGTAGGGTATTCGATGTTTTCTCCATCTGTAATTGGGGCCTCCAATATCTTTTTAGCCTCAACACAACGACACAAGTAATAATCTATTCCCTCTTCGTTATCTTCATCTGCAATAACTACATAAACATGCCCTACAATGATATGTGCAGTAAATTAGATGAAATTAGTCAACATTACAAAAATACTACAAAGTTTAAGCTAACATTAGGAATTTCAAAATTAACTATGCAAGTAGATATATTACTTGGTTGAATTAGATCTGATATGTGGTCAAAGTCAATTGATGATTCCATCTCTGTCAATTCCAGTGTTGTCGGGGGTTGATATGTGTCAAGCGGGCTAAGATAACTAAACTGCCATTTGTTAACCCACTCCCTTGCCTCACACTCATTCTAGGCTTGAATTGTACATGGAGAACAAAAGCACGCCATCTTCCATGAATGTATACTCCATGAACCTACAATTGAGCTTCTGATAGAGTGTAGCTCACTTGATCCTGTCAGTGTACAATAGTCCTCATATGGTACAATGTTAGTATCATCTATCAACCAAAAAAATCTACGAACTAAAGACTTACCTTCATTACCTAGACACATCGAAGCATTACACCACTCGACGATTAATTTTGCATATGTCAACTTTGCATTGTCTTTATACTTTAACTCTTCTCGTGCTATGGATCTTTTGATACAATCTCCTACACCATCATGCTCCCACTTTCCATGCCCAGCCTCACAAAAGTTCCACATATGTTGAACACCTATAATATTATGCCTTCTGCTTAACCAATAGAAATTTCATGAGTTCTTGAATTGTGATGCACAGTTATCCGACCATATGATATGTTGACTGAGTGATATGCCCCTTCTAGCCAGATCACTGTAGAACAACTAAAAATAACCTTGCACGAACTCCATGTCCAATGCATGCGATCATTGCTTATATAAAAATGATACTCCCTTATGATCTTTTTGTCATCCTCTGTACTACCATTTGCATGAATGAATGCGATGTGCATAAATATAGAAACCTGTGTCAAGTTATAATATTGGGATTGCACCTCACACTGTGGCTGTAGACTATAGTTCTCTGCAAAGTCGACGACTAAAACAATGCTACCAACTGGAAATGTGTCCTTGCATAACTTGAATTGCAAGTCCAACCATCGAGCTCTATGGGAATGTCTTACATACTCATACACTATGTTGTCACAAAATATAGGCATAAACTGATACACTGGAATCTTTTGAATAACATATTCACACCTTTTTGCTTCTTTACCATCTCTTGTATTGTATGCCACTATTTTTTTACTTTCCAAACTCTACTAGTTCGTTTCCAACCGCATGTGTTCTTTCCATATGTTCACATATTGGCATACGTTGCAAGCCACCGCAATGCTGACATGTGCCATCCAAGCATAATTTCTTGTAGAATAATTGACCTTTCTCTCTATCACATAAAATCATTGATATGAAGTCTCTTGAGGTAGTTAGTGGGGAACGTATGCCACAACCCTGCAAAACATTGTTAGTATGCAAATCTAAACATATAGACTGATAAACATCAAAATGGTTAGAAAATTCAATATGTAATCTACAACAACAAGTAGTGCGTGTGTGATTTATTTTGACAAATAAAGGTTTTAGCATTTCAAAATATCTTTGAGAAATTTTAATTTGAGGATACTTCTCTAGAAATTTACCAAAAAACTGTGTTTGAGTCATATCCAAAAAATGCTTTGGATGTGGCTCATGGTTTCAACTACCAATTCTCCTTCTTACCACAGATCCCTTTGATTCAAAGATACCCTTGTGTAATTCTTCCAAAAGTCTTCAATTAGTGATCTCAAAGCTTCAACAACAACTTTGTCTTTTCGTGGGAGTCTCCTAGAGAATGCCCACAATTCATTAGTGTTTGGATCTTGAACTCTTTGACGTCTTCCAATGGCTCTCATTAGAGTTTTTCTATTTATTTTCAATGTTTGACTTGTCTTTCTAATGAGGTGAGCTTTTTTTGTTCATTGGCTTACAATTGTGGATGTAATGACATGTCATGTGACATTACTATCCTTGATGTGTAAGGTGGAACCCACACTCTCATACGCACTCATTAGATTCTTGACAATTGATTTTTCACTTGACGCATTCGATGTTCTTAGGCCAAGAATCTTCATAGTGGGTCTACATTTTAGATTTCTCATCAGTTCAACAAAGAGTTGACATCTTCCAGTTTCATTTAAATTCTCAAAGAAAAATTTCCATATCTTATTTGCATATCTTTGGCAAGTGCGCATGGGAATCTTATCTTGCATGGGCTTCAATACATTCTCATCAATATCAATTAGAAACTTAAGCCTCCTATGTGAAATTCTAGGAGGCGTTTTATTTGGTAAAGTAGACTGAACATTAGGAATTTCTTCAATATTTACTTGAGATGGGATAGATGATGTACCTTCAATTGGAGGTGAAAAGGTTGAAAATGGCGTACCTTCAACTTGAGGTGTGAATGATGGCATGTGACCAACTTGAGAAGAAAATGTAGATGTGCCTTCTACTTCACCCGTGAAAGATGGAGTGTGTCCAATTCGAGAAGATAATGATGGTGTTCCTTCAACTTGACCTGTGGACGATGGAGTGCCTCCAACTTGGAGATTCACTTTCCTCATTGCATGGAGGTTTTGCATTTGTTCCCTTTGTGCCGCCAATTCCATCTCTCTCTTAGCTTCGTTAGATGTGTCACGTTCCTCTCAATTGGCAATGGTGGAATATCTTCTTGTATGGTTGACAATTTCCTACTTTCCTGAATTCACCTCATTCTTTCTCTTTTCCTTTTATTCTCAGCTTCACACTCTTTTGGTGTTAGAGTCTTTTCTTTTTTCCTTGGCATGATGATGATTTATACAAGCATGAAGAATAAGACAATGATCATTAGAAATTTTATAATGACAATGAATAGCACAGTCAAAATGAATAACAAGGTTTTACAAACTTTTGAATAAGACACCTGGCCAAGTAAGTGTTGCTATAGAATATGCAGGCCTATTTAAAAGTGAATCAAGTGTTAGTTTGTTCTGGGTTGGAGTGGATATGATATTTTCATTAAAACCCCCTTATTTGTGAAGAAATGAAGGGTTTTCTAGTTTGCACCCTAGATGAGCATGGCTATACTAACCAATGGTGGAATTTCAAGTTTTGTGACATATAGATCTGTTGTTTTGGGGTTTGGAGTGGTTATTGAATGATCCTAGGATACTTGCTTTGTTAATTGGACCAAATTAAACCTATTTCTAGAGAGGGTCAGTCATAGAACTCACATTTTTCCTGAAACAAGGGCATTAAATATTTTGATATGTTGTTCTAATCCATAATGGGTGTCTAAATACTTTTTGGTTTGTGGGTTGGCTGAGTTTACACAAAGTTATGCACATTTTTCAAGTTTGGAAGGCTACTAGGCCTTAAGGAGTGATTTGTTGATCAGACATTGGTTGATGTTTCCAGGCACTAAAAGTGACAAAATTGGTTTAAATACATTATATTGACATGGTGTATGCTTTTTTTAGGGTTGGGAAATAGCTTGGAGCCCTTGTGCCTTATGATGCCCTTAAGCACCTAGGATTTGGGGGCTTGGGCAGATTGGTTGCTAAGAAGGGATCCTAGTGACTTTAAGAGTGATTTAGTTGGTTATAGTTGGTGAACATAATCTTGTTAGATGCCTCATCTAGTTCATATGAAGGTCTAAACCCTAGTTGTGTGTTGGAAACTTAATGCATTGAAGGGTCATTGAGAGAGTTTATGAGTCAAATCAAGAACAAAAGTTTGTGAAACTTTGTAAAACCAAGTTTTTGTCACCTTGTAGTGCATCATTTGGGAGCCTATTTCAAACATTCTAAAGGGGAAAATTGAATGGTTGTATCTCTAAGAAGTAGAAATATGAAGTAGTAAATTGTAGAATGATGCACAAAGCAAACACCACTAAGGAGCATATTTTCCATAGCAAGGATGGAAAAAGAAGTAACTCTCCAAAACTAAGGGAAAAGAAAGGCCAAAACAAACTCAAAGAAGATAACAAACAAGTTGATTTGAGTATGTACAAATCTAACAAATATTGGTCTTATTTCAAGGTTGGAGGATATTGTTATGACAAGTGTTGGAAGCTTTATCTAGAGATTCACCCAAATGACAAACGCAAGAGTAAGCAACCACAAAGGAAAAAAAAGCACACTAAAACATCAAATTCAAAGAGAGGACAGCTCTCACATGAGTCTACATCAACATTGAATGATGTTAGTATGTAATGATACTTGGATAGAGTATTTACTTGACTTGCAAAGGAGATAAGTGTGAGTTGCTTTCATTTGTATGGGCATTTGATTAGCACTCCAAGTTTTTCCTATGGATTGAGTTGTGTTGAAGTTTTTCACTAGTAGAGCAAGAAAATAGTATGTTTCACTATGGGTGAGTATGAGAAGTATGGCCACTTGGAGGTCAAGAAAGGACAAGGAAAATAGATAATGTAAGAGTTAGTGATGACATGTTTTGGGTGTTGTAAGCATGCACATTTGTGTTCCATAGTAACATAAATGTTGTAGCATGTAACATAGATGACTTGTAGCATGTTGTAGCATAACAGTGATGGTTTTCATTATTGTAATGTGCACAAACTCTTATCTCAATTGTAGCATGTGCATTGTTGTAGAAAGAGAACTCTTTACACATTCATTGTAAGCCGTGTATAAATGTATGAATTTCATTGTACATAGATGCAATAAGAAGGACCACTTTGTAAAAAATTATAACTTTCATAGCATTGTAAAATGACCTTCAAATGCAAGGAGGATCATACATGGCAGCAAGGTTATATAGACTATGATAGTGGACTGTTATATAGACTTACATGACTGTCCTACACTGACTTACAAACAATTGTTCATTAAAATTATTTTATGAAGTATTTGATAATGTTTTTCTCTTGTATAGCTGAAAATAGGTGAAATAAAGGCATGAAGGGCCAAAACAAGAGGAATTTGGAGTCTCTTTGACTAAACTAACTGATATACCTAGACACATATATGTCTTAGAACATAAAGAACATAAAAAACATAAAGACAAATACATTTAAAGACATAAAGAACATAAGAACATAAATATGTGAATTAAAATTGAACATACCTTAGAATTTGATATTGCAGTTGACCAATTCTCCAAAAGATGGCTTCAAAATCCTCAAATTCTTGTTTTTCTCAAGTTTGATTATGAATTCTATATAATTCTAGAATAGGATTAGTAAAATTTATGTAAAAAACAAACATATATCATCAAATTCAATCTATATATCAATGGTAATTAGCTTTGAAACAAAATCACACATGAAACATGAAACTTTCAGTTTAAATAATCAAATTTTCTACAAAAACATGAAAAATCACTTCTTCTACATTGAAAAAACAAAAAAAGGTGGTGGATTCATATAAAAATGATTCTCAATTAGTCAACCAACATGAAAAGCATTTTTTTGTCCAATATACTCGTGAAAAGTAGGAATAACAGGCATGTGGGGTCTGAAACACTGATCCCACATGCTTTTTTACTATTTTCCATGCTTCCAAGAATGCAATCACATTATAACGTGAGTGCGTTCTGGGAAGCATGATAACATAAAGGTAACCTTGTATCTACATGAGAGAGTCTATCTCTCTCTCTTAATTTCTCTATCCTATGTATAAAGAGGGATCGGGAGACATGGAGAGATAGAGAGGGACATGGAGATAGAGAGGATAGGTGGAGATAGAGATGGGGAAAGGGAGAGATGGGGATTGAGATAGAGAAAGGGGTCTATAGAGGGAGAAAGATAGAGATACATATATATAGAGAGGGGAGATATAGGGAGATAGATCAAGCAAGGGAGAGATAGATAGGGAAATACAGAGAGAGAGGTAGAGAGGGGTATATTAAGAGATTGGGTTATGAGGATAGATAGCTCGATAGGGAAAGAGATCAAGAGATGTCTAGAGACATAGGGAGAGAGATTTCAAGAGATAGAAGGATGGGGAGAGAGATAAAGAGGAGAGAGAGGTAGCGAGGGATAGATTAAGAGATAGGGATCCATATGTCCAGAGAGATAGAGATAGGGATCCCTATTCTCCCCTCTACCTAAACCATAAACCTAAACCTCTAAAACATAAACCCTAAACCCTAAATAATGCCCCTAACCATAAAACCTGGAAGCAAAGGTAGGTATAGTTAGAGAGAGGGATAGAGGAGACAGAGATATCTCTCCCAGGCTTGGTCTCCTCTATATCTCCCTATTCGCCTCTCTACCTAAACCTCTAAACCTTAAGCCCTAACCCCTAAACCCTAAATAATGTCCCTAAACCCTAAACATAACCCCTAAACCCTAAAAATGAGCAACCCTAAAGCCCTAAGTTCCCTAAACCATAAAACCTGGAAGTAACCCTAAACCTTTATCTCCCTATCTCTCCTAATCTCTATTGGTCCCCTCGCTCTATCTCTCTCTAAACCCTAAACCCTAACCCCTAAACTCAAGCAACCCTAATCCCCTAACCCGTAAACCCTAAACCCTAACCCCTAGACCCTAAACCCTAAACTCGAGCATCCCTAAACCCCTAAAGCCTAAATAATTCCCCTAAATTCTTACCCTAAAACCTAAACCATATTTACTTGAGAAACCCTAAACTCATGTAAACCTCAAATAGTGAGGGAGAGAGAGATAGAAAGGTAAAGTTAGAGAGAGGGGATCGAAAGAGATCTAGCAAGATAGAGAGACAGGAAGAGAGAGAGAGAGAAAGATAGAGAGGTAGGTATAGTTAGAGAGATGGATAGAAGAGACATAGATATCTCTCCCAAGCTTGGTCTCCTCTATATCTCCATATTCGCCTCTCTACCTAAACCATAAACCTAAACCTCTAAACCTTAACCCCTAACCCCTAAACCATAAACCCTAAACCATAAATAATGCCCCTAAACCCTAACCCCTAACCCCTAAACCATAAATAATGCCCCTAAACCCTAACCCCTAACCCCTAAACCCTAAAAATGAATAACCCTAAACCCCTAAACCCCTAACCCCTAAACCATAAAACCTGGAAGCAACCCTAAACCTCTATCTCCCTATCTCTCCCAATCTCTATAATGTGAAAACATGAAAACATTAAGCTTTCATTCCAACCAAATTCATTCCTAATCAATCCCAAATCATCCCTAATCCATTCAATTTCATCTCCAATCATCCCTAAACCACTTCTAATCAGCCCTAAACCACTTCACACCATTTTGTATATCATACGTGCCAATATGCTCATTAGTAGCACCTACCTATCAATTAGAAACATCATTCTACACCTAGCTAGTCATAGGTGTCATTCTACCCTCTGCCATCCACAGAGCCATCAGAACATCATAAGCGCCAATATGTTAGTCATTTACACCATTCTATACATCATATATACCAACCATAAACCCTAAACCCGATCAACCCTAAACCCTTATCTCCTTGTCTCTATCATCCCTCTACCTCTCAATCTCTCTGCCTATGTCTTTGTCCATGTCCATCACCCTTTATCTCCCTATCTCTCCCTCTCTAAACTCCTAACCCCTAAACTCTAAACCTGATCAACCCTAAACCCTTATCTCCTTGTCTCTATCATCTCTCTACCTCTCAATCTCTCTAGCTATGTCTCTGGCCATGTCCCTCACACTGTATCTCCATATCTCTCCCTCTCTAAACTCCTAACCCCTAAACCTGATCAACCCTAAACCCTATCTCCTTGTCTCTATCATCCCTCTACCTCTCAATCTCTCTACCTATGTCTCTAGCCATGTCCCTCACCCTCTATCTCCATATGTCTCCCCTTGGTCTCCTCTATATCTCCCTATCGGTCCTCTCTCTCTAAACCCTAACCTAAACCTCTAAACATTAACCCCTAACCCCTCAAACATAAACCTTAAGTTACCCTAAATAATGCCCCTAAACCCTAACCCCTAAACCCTAAAACTGAGCAACCCTAAACCCCAAACCTCTAAACCATAAACCCTGGAAGCAACTCTAAACCTCTATCTCCCTACATCTCTCCTAATACCTATCGATCCCCTTACTCTCTCTCTCTCTAAACCCTTACCCCTAAACCCTAAACTTGAGCAACCCTAAATCCCTAACACTTAAACCCTAACCCCTAAACCCTAAACCTAAGCAACTGTAAACCCCTAAACCCTAAATAATTCCCATACACCCTAACCCAAAACCCTAAACCCTAAATGATTCCCCTAAACCCTAAACTTAAGCAACCCTAAACTCATAAACCTGACCCACCCTCTCTCTCTCTTTCTCCAAAACAAGAAAACTAGGACTCTCTCTATCTCTCTCTCCCTATCACCAGGTATCTCTCCCAGGTTTCTCTCCCCTCCATCTCCATCCTCTCTCCCTTTTCCTCCCTCTCGCTCTCCCTTGTCGACAAAGAACATGGAAATGTAAGAAAAATAGGACATGTAAAGATGGATGACGATATAAATTGGGCTTCAATGAAATGAAAGCAAGATAATTTATGAAATTTCATTGGATGGGAAGAATGAGGAGGAGAGGTAGAGAGGGGAGGGAAGTAGAGAGTGAGAGAGAGGATAGGAGGTAGAGATAGGATGGAATTAGAGAGTGGGAGAGGACCATAGGAGGTAGACAAGGCAAGGAAGAAGAGAGAGAGAGGGTAGGAGTTAGACAGGGGAGGGAAGCAAAGATTGAGAGAGAGGGTAGGAGGTAGACAGGGGAGGGAAGTAGAAAGTGAGAGAGAGGGTAAGAGGTAGAGAGGGAGGGGGAGAAGAGAGTGAGAGAGAAGGTAGGAGGTAGAGAGACAAGGGAAGCAAAAGACTTAGAAAGAGGGTAGGAGGTAGATAGGAGAGGGAAGTAGAGATTGAGAGAGACAGTATAAGGTAGGTAGGGGAGGGAAGAAGAGAGTGAGAGAGAAGGTGGGAGGTAGAGAGGGGAGGGAAGCAGAGACTTAGAGAAAGGGTAGGATGTAGAGAGGGGAGAGAAATAGAGAGAGAGACGATAGGAAGTGCAGCTGCCCTTGTAGACATGTATGTAAAGTGTGGAAGCATAGACAAGGCATGTCAATTGTAAAACGTAACACCTCAAAGAGATGTTCTATAATGGAATGCAATGATTGCAAGATATGCAAAAAGTGGATTTGTTGAAAAGGCTTTAGAAACTTTCAAGCAAATGCAATTGGCATTTGTATTGCTAGTTATGCTCATCATAACACGAGCGTGTTATAACGCGCTCGCGTTATGCTCAACTTTGTTTGACATGTTTTTATCAGTTTTTAGAAAAATCTAGAGATAATCTGGAGCATGCTCCCCATCAGGATGGCACTTTTTTCAATGAAAACTCAAAAAAAATACCACCATAATCTTAAGCTCTCTATTAGCTATCTAACCATATAGTTTTTTTTCACATTTTGAGTACGTTTAGTGTTTCATCTTGAATTTCTTTTGTTAGTGTGTCCAATTTTTATCAAAAACCAATGTCTAGTATTTTTGACTTTTTTTTAACCATTCATAAAAAATTGAAATAAGTTATATTTTTAGAAACTAGACTCCATTCTACGTGAATTCAAAAAAAATCAATTTTCGATTAGTTTTCAAACATTTTAGGGGGGAGCACGCTCAAATTTTTGTTTTTCTAGATGTGTCCACTTTAAAAATTACTAAAAAATCAATTATTCATAAAAAAATTATCAAAAAAATCAAGGATAACTACATGGTGTTACCTAATTTCTCACTAGAGCAATTATTGAAATACTAAAAAAAAGTTAACATTTTAGGAGGAGCACACCAGACGCTATGTTATTTTTTTTTTCAGAAAAATAAGACCAATTTGTGTGCTCCCCCTTTTTGAACCCCTTAATCTCAACCATTTTTGGAAAAAAATAGTAGTTTAGAAACTAGATTCAAAGCACTACAACTCTTGTTTTCATTCCATCTTCAAATTTTGAGTGTAGTTATCTTCAATTTCTCATCCAACATCAATGTTTCCTAATTTCAGAAAAAAGTGGCAACTTAAAACCCCATTTTGGTCCCTCATCTTTGTGCACTTACCCTAGAATCAAAAGGTAGATTACTACAAGATACACACCACAATAGAATGGTGTAGCAAAAAGGAAGAACATAACAATCATGGAGATAGCTAGAAGCATGTTGAAGGCCAAACATTTGCCAAATGAATATTGGGTAGAAGTAGTAGCATACGCAATGTATATTTCAAGTAGAAGTCCAATAAAAAGTGTCAACTTGGACCAAATTCCACAAGAAGCTTGGAGTGGTAAGAAACATAGTGTACATCATTTCAAAATTTTGTTTATCATGCATATTCTCTTGTGTCATCAAAAATAAGAAGGAAACTTGATAATAGAAGTGAGAAATGTATTTTTATTGGATATAGTGAAGAATAAAAAGCTTGTAAGTTGTTTAATCCCATTACAAAGAAAGTGATTGTTAGCAGAGACATAGAATTTAAAGAATAAGAAGCATGGGATGGAAGCAATGATAAAACAATCACAATTGGAGCATCAATACCCCTAGATGATGAAGAATCTGAAGATCTTGGTGTGCAAGGTAATCAGCCCAGTCAACCAAATACTCTAACAAGTTCTCCAAGGAATGTTGAACAAGGTGAAAACCCTGAACTCCTAATACACAAAATGATGATTCTAATCCTACTTCGGCCTAGGTAAGAGGTAAATGTACAAGAAGAGTAAGGAAAACAAGTTCAACTTGAAGGAGATTTATGAGCAAGGAGAAGAAAGAGAAGGTAACTTAGATTTCCATTCAAATATTTCTATATTCACTCATGATCTTGTATATTTTGAAGAATCCATTAAGGAGGACCATTGGATCAAAGCTGTGAATGAAGAAATGGAGTCTATTGAGAAAAATCAAACATGGGAGCTGGTTTATTTGCCTGAAGGTAAGGATTGCATAGGAGTTAAATGGGTTTATAAAACCAAATTTAATACAAAACGTAAAATTGAAAAGCATAAGGCAAGGTTAGTAGTAAAAGGTTCTGCAGAACAAGAAGGAATTGATTATAATAGAAAACTTGCTCCAGTTGCTAGAATTGATACTATTAGAATGTTTTAGTATTAGCTACACAAAATTTAAATAGAAAGTTTTTCAAATGGATGTCAAATCAACTTTCTTGAATGGTTTTCTAGAAGAGGTATATGTGAAACAACCACCAGGTTATGAAGTGCATGGACATGAAGACAAGATCTATAAATTGAAGAAGATGCTCTATGGTCTCAAACAAGCACCAAGAGCATGGTATATCAAAATTGATTCATACATGATAATAATGGATTTAGTAGAAACACTATTGACCCCACATTGCACACAAAGATCAACAAATAAGGTCAAGTTTTGATTGTATGTTTATATGTTGATGATTTGTTTTTCACTAAAAATTTGTCTATATACACATTTAAATCAACAATGAAGAAAGAATCTGGGATGGAAGATTTTTGGGGCATTGAAGTGATTCAATCAGATAAGGGAATTTTTATTTGTCAATCTAAATATGCAATGGATGTGTAAAGGAAATTTAAGATGTTGAATTGTAATCTAGTAACTACACTAGTTGCTATAGGAACTAAAATTTGTAAAAAAGATAAAGGACCTAATTTGTTGATTCTACAATATCCAAAAGATTAGTTGGAAGTTTGATTATAGCTACAAGACTAGATTTATTGTATGGAGTTTCTCTAATCTCAAGATTCATGGAGTCACCAAAAGACTCACATTGGCAAGTGGGAACTTGAGAATATTGAGATATGTGGCAAGAACTATAAGATATGGAATTTTAAATTCTACTAATAATTTTTGTTTGATTGGCTATACTGACAATGACTTTGTTGGAAGCATTAATGATAAGAAGAGTACATCTGCATATGTCTTTCATTGTGGAACAGGTGTAGTCTCATGGGCATCAAAGAAGCAACCCATAGTGACACTTTCATGATCCGTTGAAGTAGAGTATGTAGCAGCCACATCAATAGCATGTCAAGTTGTTTGCATGAGGAGAGTATCGGTAGATTTGTTTCAAACACAAGAGGAGTCAACACCAATCTTTTGTGACAACAAAATCAACAATTTCATTATCAAAAAATCATGTTTTCACAAGAGGAGCAAGCACATTGATACAAGATATCATTTTAACAAAGAGTTGGTGAACAATGGAGAAATTAATTTGAAGTTTTGCAAATACAAAGATCAATTAGCAGATATATAATTTACCAAGGCCTTAGCAAAGGAGACTTTTGAATATTTAAGATAAAATTTGGGCTTTCTAAATGTTGGCACTATTAGTGGTAGAAATTAGGGGGAGTGTTGTCCAGGAAACTAATTTCTCCACCCTCATTAGCATTTACTTTTGTTTGTTGATAGTTCTAGTATTTAGTTTTGTTGACAGTTGCTAGTAAATGGTGGTTGTCTGCAACCGATTGGTATTTGTTTGTATTTTCTATTTATTGAAGTTTTTGTAAACGTATGATTGTTAGAAGCTTGGAAAAGAATAATAACCCAGAATCAAATTCAAAGAGTTAGAATCAATAAACTATAATGTAAAAAGAAATGAACACCATAATAGTATTATGAGAGAATAATGTAAATGCTCAAATGACATAATAACAATAAGAGAGAACTATAGAGCTCTAACCTTTCAAAATGAAGAGACATGCCTTGCTTATAAAGGCAAGGTTGAGAGATAAAAAGTTGTAGTCATGTGACAAGTGTCATATTCCTATTACATGTGACAACTAGAGGGCAAAATGCCAACTAGTTGATGTGTAGGATAAGACAACTATAAGACAATTATCAACAACTAGAAATAACTATAAACATCTAGAAAGCTTTTAAGTCAACTTAACATGTGAATATGTGTGTGAATATTATTTGACTAATAAATAATTAAATAATATGAATTATTCACACAACAAGGGGAAACTAGATAGGAAATATCATACTAGATATGAAATACCCCTATTCACACTAGAACACCCCTCCTTAAGTGCAACTTAGGGAAAAGCTAACAAAAACAAGAATGTAAGAATGAGTCCTGACAACAAGGTCATGTTAGGTACCCATGTACAAAAAATCTCTCACAAATGGAGAAAAGGCTCGAAAACTTAGTGAAACAAAACTCCTCCCCAAAAGAGAGAAAAGATAAAATGCTCTCTATAGTATGAAAAGAACAAAACCCCTTTGTGAGGAAAAAGCCCCCCCATAAGAAAGAAGACACCCCTCAAAATAGAGAGAGTGAAATAAACTATGAAACCCCCCCACAATGAAGTAGCTCCTATTCCAAAAGAGGATGCCCATGTATGAATGTTGAAAATGATCAATGTGTGGCAAATGACATTTCTTCCCTTAGGAAGAAACAACTCCTATGGTGATTGTTGAAGTAACTGTCCTTTGAAGAAACAAGGTGAGGAAGGAAGTCTCATGATGTACCTTGTCTCGAAACTCTACTCAAGTGTCTCCATGCTGATGTCAAAATGAGCCACAATCAAGTCAGGAGTCCTAGGCCAACTAAAACAAGTGACCTCTCAAAACCATGTGAAAAATAATGAAGAGCAAGATCCAAAGAATTGTTGTATGGATGTGGAATGTTAATGCATGCCATGTGGCTACAATACAAATCCTACGAGATGTCATGTGAAAAATCATTGGAAACCCTCGGTGAAGCCTCTCTAAACTATGTAGTAATAGTAGGTGTATGTATACTATCATCAAACAAAAGGATGAGATCCTCTAAGGTGTCATCAAGATCCGAAATGTGGGACTCTACAAACAAATAAGGAATGTTTGGTAGAAATCTATCCCAATGAGGTGAATCAAGAAGATGAATGTGAGCCTAGTGCAAAGAATCACTAGAAGCTTTTGAAGAAGCGACCTTGAAATCTAATGAAGCAACAAGCGTTGAAGGATAATCCTTAGCTGTAGATGGGGTATCAATGTATGTCAACCAAATAGATTGATCATCCCATGAGGATGTGTCCACACATGAAGGTAAAACAAAAGTCTTAGTATCATCCACAAGAGCCTGATCATCTAAGGAAACATCACTATCAGATGAAGATCCAAAGTCTTCATACAATTGTCAGATGATGGTCCAAGTAGTGAAAGGGCACTCAATGTGCTCTATATGATGTACAGAATATCCTCAGAAATAGTAAGGCCTATTAGTTTGTAGACCATGTCATTATTGTTGAACCATGTATACTTCTAATCATTGTCACTTGGCTCAAGAATGAGTCCAAGGAGATAGGGCAATAGATCATGTTCAAGACAATGATTCTTTATCCCTTGTTCCCAAGACAAATAGTTCTCTAAAGTTAGCTTGACAACAAAAGGATGGAATTTAACACCAAGATCCATGATGAATCCCCTCAAACTAGAACTTTATCTCAGTTCATGATTACAATAACCCTATAAACTCAAAAAGAAAATGTGTGAATAAGAGTCACAAGAGACACCCCCTTTTTACTCAATTAAAAGAGTACCTCCCAACAAAAAATAATTGTGAGAATTTATATTCAGTCCAATTACAATTGCCACTTGAGCCAAAACAACAAAGTGGTCTTTGATTTTGGTACAATGCAAAATATAAAAATGGGCTATAACTAAAAGTATAATTTCTGAGTAAAACTGAATCAAATGGAAAGCAGATCTAAAAATTACTCGAGAAATTATGCACTTTTAAAAAAATTCACCAAAAAATGTTATCGTATGAGCCCGAACGAAACCTTTGAAATTCTGAAAATGAAAACTACTCAACAACAATAATGAAAAACTACAATTTATGAAAAATCTCGATACTAAAATCAAAATCTGATTGCACCACTATGAAGCCTACAAAATTCTAACCTGAATTAAAAAATTCTCAAAAAAAGAATCCAAAATGAGCAATATATGAGCCTTCAAAGTTGGACTATCAAAACCAAAATGCCAATAGAGAAGGGGCCTACCAAAAAATTTTGACTAAATTTGCGGACAATCTGTTTGTTACATACAAAAACTAACAGATACCCAGATGGTTTTTTGATGCAGCGAACAAGCCCCAAATTTTTTTTTTCTTTTTGATATGTATAAGATGTGGATATAATGCAAAAAAATGTCTCTAACAACAAAAAACAATATGTAGAAGCTGAATCAACCACTTAAGTCAAGAAAATGCATGTTGCAACCTGCAATAAAGTCCACAAAGAGGAAAATATACTTCAAATCTAGTTTTTCTATCAAGTTTTTTTGATTCTCCAAGTCATCATTTGATGTAAGAAAAGAACATACTCAACTATCAAGATCCACCATAATTTGCATTCAAGATCTCTCAAAATATTAATTTAATTTTTCAAAACATACTCTGATACCATGTTAGAATCTTGAAAAAGAATAACCCCAAATCAAATTTAAAAAGTTGGAATCAATAAATTATAATACAAAAAAATAAACACTTTATAACAGTACTATAAGAAAATAATGTAAATGCTCAAATGACATAATAGCATTAAGAGAGAACTATAGCTCCAACCTTGCAAAATGAAGAAACATGTCTTGCTTATAAAGGCAGGGTTGAAGTTGTAGTCATATAACAAGTCACTAAGTCAACTTAACATCTAAATATGTGTGAATATTATTTAACTAATAAATAGTTAAATAATATTAATTATTAGGGAAACTAATATCAAATATCAAATATTCACACTAACAATGAGGTTTTGCCATAGCAAACTTATTTTCTCTGCTCCCTTCACACACACATATATAAAATTTAAACACACATATAAATTTTATACATTATTTATGTGAAGTATTATTATATCCATTATATTTTTTAACTAAAAGAGGGGTAAAAATTTATTTAAACTAAAACAAAAGAAGTACAAAGCAAGGGCATTACACAACCCTGTCAATCTCCACTAAGTGGTGCGACTTTTGAGACAAATCTGGGGGTAATTGACCCCTATCCACAATGTTCCAATGTATGTATTTTTTTTAATAATGAGAAGTCAATACACACTATAAATATATATTATAGAATTTAAACATTATATGTGTAAAAATTATTATTATATCCATTATATTTTTAACCTATACTTAAATATACATTTTTTTTAAAATAATGGGAAGTCAATACACACTATAAATATATAAATGATAATATTTATTTAATAGAATGATGTACACCATAAATAATTGTATGGAACAAACCAAGTTAGTTATTTTTTTAATTGTAAGATTTTTAAAATGTTTTGAACTTATTTATAATATAAATACATATATAGATATCTAAATACTCAACACTTTATGGAACATAAAATTACATTGTTGCAACATTTTTAACAATTAAAATTTTACCTAAAATAGTATTTATACAACTTAGATATTAATAATTTAATTATGCAATACATAAATTAAAGATAGAAAATATAAAGAGGGAGAGATCTCTGTAATTATATGCAGTTACAATCTGAATTCTCCTCAATTACAATCCAAATTCACTAGGAGATTATATGTAATGCATAATAGTTGCAGAGCAAAAAAAAAATTTAAAATCTTCTTACTTTGTTTTCCAAATAACCAACAAATACCACATCGTGGAGTTTTGAAACAACTCTAAACTATCATGATTTTCTTTTTTAATCTCCGTCTTCAATCTTCATGGTCGCCACTTTTATTGGCATCCCAATATTCCTCAAAGCTTACTGCATCGAATCACAGCAGAAAATCTCAACTGAAACAAATTAGATATACAAACAATATTGTATCTAATGTCCTAAAAATGGTCCAATGACCCTATCAAACTTCACTTGCATGTTTGGTAGATTGTCTAATAAAAAACCAAAAAAAAAAAAATATAACTCTTACAGCTTACTTGGTTTAATTTTAACACGTTGATTTTTTTCTTTGAATTTAAAAAGGAAAAAAATCATATGTTGAAGAAATTCCTTGCGTAAATATTCTCCAAAACTCTCCTCAAATTCGGCCATCTTAATATAAATTATGTTCAGTATTTTTCCAAACAACCGAAAATTTTGTAAATAAGTAAATAACACTAACTAAATAAAATCAAAAATTAAAATAAATATTATTCTTTCAAATTCTAACTAATCAAATTTGCCAACTTGAACTTAAAGCAATACTAGATTTCAGACTCACCACTCTTGCAAAATCTTTTTTCTCCTCTCTCCCCAAGTAAGATAAAAATTCATATACAAAATCCGCTACATAAAGCCCACAGTCAAATGTATTTTTCTGCTGAGGAACCTGTATTCATGCATTGAAATATTTAACACAAAATAATGAAGGACAAAATTAATTATCTAAATGAAAATGAAGGCTGTGATGGCAGTCCATTCCTTTACATCAGACCACGTTGCCCTACTTCCAGTCTTGTCTTCAACAACCCTGAAATAAGAAAATTGTAATATATTACTACATTTGGGAATAGAAGGTAAAAACATTACACATTACATCTTATGAACAAAACTAATAAAAACAATTGGATCAAAGTTTAATGTTGCACCTTGTGGGCCATCATCTGTGACCAGAAATGTTCTAAGAATAAGTGGTAGTAAATAAAAGAAAATATTAAATAATATTCAAAAGCGTACACAGTAAACTGTTGGACTATGTTATAGTTAATATATCCGTTGTTTATGCTGTCTCATAGCTGTTTAGTTTGATCCTTGTTTTATCTGATTCATGTTGATTCATGTTTGTAAAAAGGTCGGGTCCTTTCAAAAATATCTTTTATACCTTTAATCAAAAAAAATTTGATTGTTTATGTAAGAATTTGAGTCTCCATTTAAACAATTAAGTTTATTCATTAAAAAATTGTTAATTCTTTAAAAGGTAGAAATGCTTTTAATTAGATAAGTGTTTTTAATCATATTTATGAATCTGATAGGGTTTTGAAGGACCCCTAAACCTTGTACAACAAGAACCAATTACAACCTCAAGAGACAAGAACAAAATAACAGCAACATGAGATAAGAATCAGAAAGGAAGCAGGCCTTAAACATGTAGCAAGGCCACATCAAAGGACAGCCATAATCATTATCATGGAGGTTTAAAACCAGACCTCACCAAAAAACTCTAATGAAGAGTTAAAACTTGACCCAATAAAAATTGATATTTATAAAATCTAATTATTTCCATTTAAAAAATTAATGATAATTCAGAAAATGTAACCAAACATCAATATTTTTAAAAAATTCAACCCTCAAATCTATACCCAAAAACTTTTTAAAAAAATCTCAGTTCACAACTGTTTTGAACATTTCCTACCCTATAGCCTACAAATTACAACATAGTTTTTATGTGAACAGCTTTTATTGCTTTTAACTGCCATGGAAACTTGAGGTCCTCTATTATATAGAACATAATATAAATACTTACTGTGTTATTGCATGCTGCATTAGTTCATTTATTCTGCCCGCTGCCAAAGAATTGAGATACAAAATCTGTGGATGGGAAGAAGATTTCTGTCTATCTAGACCACAAATGATAAATAAGTGCCAGTGTCTTCTGCAAAAACAAAGAAAAAAAAAATAATTATAAAAAATCTAATGCCTATTAATAACTCTAGATAGTTTCCAATCACACTTATAACCATAGTGGTTAATATAATTTTTTTCTGAACAGTTATTTCCCAAAAAAAAACTTTCATAAAATTTTAATATATGTTATAGAACAACTAATACTAACAAAGCACCTCTAAAATGCCAGTGAAGTCCATAAAAAATATTAAAGGGTTTATCTGGGTAATTTAAATTATATTTTAAAACAGGAATGAAATGTACTGTACTTGAAATGAAAAGGAACAACATTATATTGAACGTTTTTCAGCACCCCAGGATGCTCCAACCGTCTCTTAACAGCATTAGCTGCAGTTTCTTCGTCAGGTTTGTGAAGATCTATACCCAATTTCTGGCCCATCTTAAAAGAAGAGCATATATTAACTCTCTGCAAGAGTAATTGTGATGGATGGCGCATTGCAGTAGTTCTCCTATAATAACTGCAGGTCAATTTCTTCTGCCTTAATTTGAATCATTAGATAATAATATTAAGTACAATAACTACTGAACAAGAATAATTTTGAAAAATCAGATGTTTTTATCATTGAAGCGGATGATATTTAAATAGAGTGTCAATTTTGTTCAATATCCTTTCAATAAATATCATGAATTGATGAAGTTTAGAATCTCTTTATCAATCAATTATAAAATCTTAAATCAAAATAACTCAACAAAATTTATTTTTTTAAAACTAATCTCAATTGTTTTAGTAGGTTCTAATTTTTTGGCTATTCTTAAATATCATCCATTTCAACAGTCAAAGATCAATTTTGTCCAATAGAAATAAGATAAGTATTTACCACTTTTTGTTGTGAATAAGGTGTAAAATTACTATTGATTGTTTGACCACTGAAATGGATGATATTTAAGTAGAAGGTAATTTCTTTTAAACAGATTAATTAGGTACTTACTGTATATAAGTATCCACATGACTGGAAGATAACCAAAACTCCTCCTTTTTTTGGATGACATCTCTTAGTTCATCCTTTTCCCAGTAAAACTCTGCTCCATCTGGGCAACTGTTGTGTTGTTTGATCATCACCATTGAAAATAGAAAAAGAAAGATATTAGAATTATATTTTTAAAGCAATGAAGCTTCCATTGTCATTTCTGATTATGTTTTTGTTATTTGTAGAATATTCACTCTTGTATTTTTATCTTTAAATAACCAAAGTTATGATGGTCATTAGTCATACTGGCTAATAAGCAATCAAAGAGAAAACCTTTGCATTTTAAGTTCTGGTGCAGGGAAGGTGATAATTAGAAAATTCATTGCTTTGTATTTTTCATTGAAAGGGCTTAAACCGCAGGTGTAGTAAGCATAAAAAACTAATTACCAGATCTTAACACCGTAAAGGTCTTTTTTAATAATGACATCTAGTACTTCTTCTGGAGACCAACATGAAGCTTTAGCTTCGCTATCTTCCCTCTCGATTTCGTTGTTTTTATTTTCTTTCATTCCAATTTTTTCACTTTCAGTTGCATTTTCATTTTGAGCATCTGCAGTGTTGGATGATTTGGATTGTGAAATGGATGTGGAAGTGGTGAGCCCTTGACTATGGCTCTTTACTTTCTTCATTTTGCTGCTACTGGCAGTGGAAGTGCTAGCAATACCACTAGTTTTTCCCTGAGAAGTACTTGAATCAGAACCAGAATGTTTGCGCTTGGAAGATGCTACAATAGATCAAAGAAAAAAAAATTAAGTGCTGTATTGAAACCTCCCAATTTAGTTTTTCCAATCTAGATTTAGAAGTGAAGTCAAAATAAAATTCCAAAAGAAAAGACTTTGTTTAGAATCCTTGGTGAGAACTTAAAAATCAAATGATTGGCTTCATCCTAGTGATACCAACTCTGTTAATTACAACTGACATTGCAAAAGCTATACAGATTTACCTCCTTCCATGTTACTTTTGGTCATATTTATTTATAAATATAGGTTGAATGTAGTGGTTTATTTTTTATTTATTGTTGGTACAACATAGATTGTAATCAGCCTCTGCTCTTTATTTATCCTATGAGGGTGACACTTGGTGAAGCCTCTTCGCCTTAGAAGTGTCCTTTCCTAGATCTGATTAAATCCTTTTTACATTATTTTTCAATTACGAGACTCCACGGTGATCTGATATTCTAATACTCTTAACTAATGGTTTGAGGGCCTTCAAGCATTGTTTAACGGAAAGGAATAATCTTAATAGATCTAGAACTTCCCTTTCCCTACAAAGGAGCCTCTAATTAATATGGGAGGAGATTCTTCTGTGGACTGTGATTAATTCTATCCCAAGTCAATTAACCATCCCCTCTCACATAGACTATCTCACTCGTCATTAAATCTCTTAAGTAAGTAATTTATTGTTAATTATAATTAAGTAATTAATTTATTGCTAGTTAATTATAATTAGTTGTATAGACCTGAAGACATTCATTTTGCATATCTAATTAGATTCTTAATTTTTTAATTTATGTTTCTATTAAATGTAAAGTCAGTATTTAAGGGTTATATCTTTAACATCATCTTATATTTTACCTTATCTTTTCATATTAGAAAAGAATTTGAAGTGTCCATACTTAAAACTATGTCAAGTAAAGTTTTCCCTTATAATTCTTTGAACTTTATTTTTGAAATCCAAACTTGGAGACTTTTTTTTCCATTTGATGCAATATTGTTTATTTAACTATCTTTGTATAGTGATTATTCTTTCATTAAAAAATATTTTTAAAATATTGTAATACACAATTTTTTCTTTAACATGTTTTTTAAAAAAATTGAAAAAATATTTCATAATTTTATTTTAGTCTAAAAAATTAACTTAATTTATTTGGATAATATTATTTTTTGAACTAACTTAATTTATTCCATGTTAATTTTTTGGAATAAATTAAAATAATGAAATGTTTATTAGAATAAATTAGGTTGATTAAAAAAAAAACTAACTCAACTTTTTATAGACATGTTAAGGAAAAAGTTGTATATTACATTATTTTAAAATATTTTTTAATGAAAGAATACCCACAATATAAAGATAGTTAAACAAAATTACATCAAATGGAAGAAAAAGTCTCAAGTTTGGAATTCAAAAATAAAGTTCAAAAAATTTCAAGGGAAAACTTTACTTATCATAATCTTGAGTAAGGACACTTTAAATGATCTTCTAATATCAAAAGATAAAATAAAATATAAGATGATGTTGAAATATAACCTCTAAATACCAACTTTACATTCAATAAAAACAATTTTAAATAATCAAAAATTTAATTGAATGTGGAAAAAAAAATAAGTCTATATTGTATACACCTAGAATTAAGTAAATATTTTGATATTTATTTTTTATTCTTATTCTTCTATCAATTAAATAAATATTCTAATTTATTTGATTGGTTCATTATCCCAAAATTAAATAAAAATTAATTTATTTAATTAAATACCCTAATTCTTCTAATGTCTCATATAATTAAATAATCCTAAATTATTTAATTGATCCTAAATTCTTCTATCCCAAGGTCCTAATTTCATAAATCCACATCACCTTTCCATCTCACCATGTTTCACACATAATTAAATATTTTAATATTTAATTAGATAATATTCCCTCACCCACATGTCCTATTTATCCTCCAGTCAAATTAGTTAACTCATCAATCAAATCAGTTAACTAATTAGTTAATTGAGTTCACTAGTCAATCTATTCTGTTGACTTCCCAATCAACCCAATTAATTGATTAATCATCTCAATTAACTCTTCAATCTATTCTGTTAACTCCCATAACTCATGAAGAAGGACCTTGGACACTTGTCCTCTCCTGATTCGCGCACATTCTCTCAAGCTTTCTCAGCCGTACACCTCACAGGTAATTCCTCTAGTCATGGATTTATTGACACTTGGATTTGGTCTTGGTGCAGGACCACCTTCATAAATTGATGCTTCTATAGGAGTTTGATTAAATTTTAAATGTTTCAATAGTGTAATGAGGTCAATCAAGTCATTTTTATGTGTTTAGGTCATTAGGAGTTTCAAAAATGCAAAATATTGCAAACCATGTAAAGGTTGTCAATGTAAAATTGGGAAAAAGATGCAAACTTGGAAGGTGAAGAGTCATTTGGCTCTTGGTTCACTCCAAGATAGTGAGAAACTGAAAAGACATGTCTGATGCCTTTAAAAGGCCTTGTAACCTTCACAAATGGGAGAGTGATTGAATAGATGTGAATTGGATTGAAAACTTGTGATTTTAAGCCCTTATTCTGTAGTTCTAACTATTTTTTTCTTCGGTTCCAGGCCTTGTATGGCCATGTACGGCCTGGAACCTATAAAATATTAATGTGATATTGAAGTAGGATGAATAAGCTTTATTTTTGTTCAAGTCTCATCGAATTTGGTGCAATATTGAGGGAGATATGAGTGTTTTATGGATTGTAATTTTCAGATTTTTCCTGCAACAGTCTTGTTGCAGCGTTTGGCACGGTTTTGTACGGATATATATAGGGGCAAGCCATATATGGTTGGAAATAATCTTGAGTCTAATTTCTATTTCTTTTTGTTGCATCAAATTTCATTAAGATTTGAATAAGTTATGGCATTTTTATTGAGGGTAGGTCTGTAGAGTTTAATTTTCTGAAAATACAGTCTGAAAATATGCATGGTACGACTTGGTATGGCCTCACATTGATACATATAATAGATGGATGGAAAGATATGTGTTTCTAGTTTACAATTCTTTTGGTTTGGTATAATTTCATTAAGTTTTGTGAGAGATATTGCAATTTTGGTGAGGGCAGGTCTAAACGCTGCCTAGGGTTTGTAGTTTTGGGAAAAGAGACATAACTTTCTCTCCTACCATTGGATCTGCATGAAAATTAGAGGAAAAATATGTATTAATTTCTCTTAAACCTGACCAAAGCAATTGGATTAGTTCTTTTATTTGTTAATGTTATTGAGGATAGTTTTGGTCCTCCTACTTCTACATCATATTGGTATCAGAGCTGGCGAAAGATTTGGGTGGTGTGTATTTTTTTTTGGTCACTGAGAAGGCAGGTGAAGAGCGAGAAGATCTTGATTGTGTAGATAGATCACTGAGGGAGGCAATCTACACCTTTTGTATTTTGTGTTGCTCAGTTGTTTGGTTGCAGGTGCTTGTTCCATCTAGCTGCAAGAAGGATGTTTTCTGAGATTGTGTGTGGGCAGACAAGATGAGGTATGTCATGACCATTCTCCAATAGAGATTTGGCTGGAGAAGGATGCATAGATAAACCACTGAGGAGAGAGTGGTAGGTGCATCACCAGGATCTGCTGTTAGGTGAGATGGATGGTTTGGTGAGTTGGTTTGTTGTGAAGCAGCGAGAGAGATGGATACCTAAAGAAGCACTTGATGTTGCAGCCTGAAGAATACTCCACTGATGGGAGTAGAAGGAGCCTGAGGATGCTCTGTGAAGATGGTAGTTTGTTCTGTTGGTTGGTTGGTCACCTTTCTATTGGTATGAAGATTTGAAGATTGAAGCTGAGAAGATTGAAGATAAAGCCAGAGGAGATGCAGGAAGAGAGAGTTTTGTTTTGTAGATACATTTCTAAGGGACTTGGAAATCTTTGTTGGTTGGTTGTATGGTGCAGGAGCACCTTCATAAATTGATGCTTCTATAGGAGTTTGATTAAATTTTAAATGTTTCAATAGTGTAATGAGTTCAATCAAGTCATTTTTATGTGTTTAGGTCATTAGGAGTTTCAAAAATACAAAATATTGCAAACCATGTAAAGGTTGTCAATGTAAAATTGGGAAAAAGATGCAAACTTGGAAGGTGAAGAGTCATTTGGCTCTTAGTTCACTCCAAGATAGTGAGAAACTGAAAAGACATGTCTAATGCCTTTAAAATGCCTTGTAACCTTCACAAATGGGAGAGTGATTGAATAGATGTGAATTGGATTAAAAACTTGTGATTTTAAGCCCTTATTCTGCAGTTCTAACTATTTTTTCTCCGATTCTAGGCCTTGTATGGCCATGTACGGCCTAGAACCTATAAAATATTAATGTGATATTGAAGTAGGATGAATAATCTTTATTTTTGTTCAAGTCTCATCGAATTTGGTGCAATATTGAGGGAGATATGAGTGTTTTATGGATTGTAATTTTTAGATTTTTCCTGCAACAGTCCTGTTGCAGCATTTGGCACAGTTTTGTACAGATATATATAGGGGCAAACCATATATGGTTAGAAATAATCTTGAGTCTAATTTCTATTTCTTTTTGTTGCATCAAATTTCATTAAGATTTGAATAAGTTATGGTATTTTTATTGAGGGTAGGTCTGTAGAGTTTAATTTTCTGAAAATACAGTCTGAAAATATACATGGTACGACTTGGTATGGCCTCACATTGATACATATAATAGATGGATGGAAAGATATGTGTTTCTAGTTTACAATTCTTTTGGTTTGGTATAATTTTATTAAGTTTTGTGAGAGATATTGCAATTTTGGTGAGGGCAGGTCTAAACACTACCTAGGGTTTGTAGTTTTGGGAAAAGAGTCATAACTTTCTCTCCTACCATTGGATCTTCATGAAAATTGGAGGAAAAAATATGTATTAATGTTCTCTTAAACCTGACCAAAGCAATTGGATTATTTCTTTTATTTGTTAATGTTATTGAGGATAGTTTTGGTCCTCCTACCTTTGCATCATATTGGTATCAGAGCTGGTGAAAGATTTGGGTGGTGTGTATTTTTTTTTTGTCACTGAGAAGGCAGGTGAAGAGCGAGAAGATCTTGATTGTGTAGATAGATCGCCAAGGGAGGCAATCTACACCTTTTGGATTTTGTGTTGCTCAGTTGTTTGGTTGCAAGTGCTTGTTCCATCTAGCTGCAAGAAGGATGTTTTCTGAGATTGTGTGTGGGCAGACAAGATAAGGTCTGTCATGACCATTCTCCAATAGAGATTTGGTTGGAGAAGGATGCATAGATAAACCACTAAGGAGAGAGTGTTAGGTGCATCACCAGGATCTACTGTTGGATGAGATGGATGGTTTGGTGAGTTGGTTTGTTGTGAAGCAGTGAGAGAGATGGATACCTGAAGAAGCACTTGAAGTTGCAGCCTGAAGAATACTCCACTGATGGGAGTAGAAGGAGCCTGAGGATGCTCTGTGAAGATGGTAGTTTGTTCTGTTGGTTGGTTGGTCACCTTGCTATTGGTATGAATATTTGAAGATTGAAGCTGAGAAGATTGAAGATAAAGCCAGAGGAGATGCAGGAAGAGAGATTTTGTTTTGCAGATACATTTCCAAGGGACTTGGAAATCTTTGTTGGTTGGTTGTATGGTGCAGGAGCACCTTCATAAATTGATGCTTCTATAGGAGTTTGATTAAATTTTAAATGTTTCAATAGTGTAATGAGGTCAATCAAGTCATTTTTATGTGTTTAGGTCATTAGGAGTTTCAAAAATGCAAAATATTGCAAACCATGTAAAGGTTGTCAATGTAAAATTGGGAAAAAGATGCAAACTTGGAAGGTGAAGAGTCATTTGGCTCTTGGTTCACTCCAAGACAATGAGAAACTGAAAAGACATGTCTAATACCTTTAAAAGGCCTTGTAACCTTCACAAATGGGAGAGTGATTGAATAGATGTGAATTGGATAGAAAACTTGTGATTTTAAGCCCTTATTCTGCAATTCTAACTATTTTTTTCTCCGGTTCTAGGCCTTCTATGGCCATATACAGCCTGGAACCTATAAAATATTAATGTGATATTGAAGTAGGATGAATAATCTTTATTTTTGTTCAAGTCTCATCGAATTTGGTGCAATATTGAGGGAGATATGAGTGTTTTATGGATTGTAATTTTTAGATTTTTCCTGCAACAGTCCTGTTGCAGCGTTTGGCACAGTTTTGTACAGATATATATAGGGGCAAGCCATATATGGTTGGAAAGAATCTTGAGTCTAATTTCTATTTCTTTTTGTTGTATCAAATTTCATTAAGATTTGAATAAGTTATGGCATTTTTATTGAGGGTCGGTCTATAGAGTTTAATTTTTTAAAAATACAGTCTGAAAATATGCATGGTACGACTTGGTACGGCCTCACATTGATACGTATAATAGATGGATGGAAAGATATGTGTTTCTAGTTTACAATTCTTTTATTTTGGTATAATTTTATTAAGTTTTGTCAGAGATATTGCAATTTTGGTGAGGGCAGGTCTAAACGCTGCCTAGGGTTTGTAGTTTTGGGAAAAGAGTCATAACTTTCTCTCCTACCATTGGATCTTCATGAAAATTGGAGAAAAAACATATATTAATGTTCTCTTAAACCTGACCAAAGCAATTGGATTAGTTCTTTTATTTGTTAATGTTATTGAGGATAGTTTTGGTCCTCCTGCCTTTGCATCAGGTCTTCCCTTAGCCTATATAAGCAAAGGTCTTCACACCCATTTGTATCCACTCAAGCATTCATAATCTTACTCTGTAGGAATCCTACCAGTGTGCCTTTGGCAAAGTTATCTCCATTTGCACAACCTCATTATCATAATCATCATTCAATCATGTCTCTATCAATTCATCTCCATTAGTATTGCATTGTAGTGTGATCTCCATTGCATTGTCCACCTATAGCCGATCTACTCTTGTCATCTTCAACAGCAAGGGAGTACACACTTCTGAGAGCTCCATTACCATCAAGATCAAGAAGAGATAGGCGAACAATGGAAGCATAGAGGTAAAATGGTCTTCGAAGGTATAATCTTTGTTTACTTATATTTACATCAATTTCCATTGAGTTATTAGATGATTAGTTGTCTAATACTAATGTTCACATTTTCCACTAACATTTTTGGCACCCACCATGGGGCCACTGCCCCATTTTAACCTCTATTTGAGTTTTCTGTGAAGCTGCTATCATAACAGGTTGATTCTGTGCATCCACGTTCCAGTTCTACGCATTTGCAGTTTCCTGGTGTGCATCCGTAGTTCCGTGCATCCACATCATATTCCTGTGCATTCACAAAATAGTACTGTGCATCTGCTATTTCTGCTCATTCATTAATTTTTTCTGCACATATGTGTTTTTGTGCAAACACTGAATAGTCTTGCACATTCACCTTCTGTTTTTGTGCATTTAAATGCTATCAAAAAAATTGTAATGTTTCACAAAGATTTCTGTACTAACATCTTCTTGTAGGTGTAGGAGTTTTGTTTAGTCATTTAGCTACATCCTTAGTTCATCTAGATTTAATTAAGGGATAGTAATCTAACATCTTCATACAAATTTCATCTAGATTAAAATAGGAAGAAGTAAACTAATTTGTTGCATACAACTCACACATAGTCCCAATCTAGGTGGCTAAAACTAAACAAATCTTTTCGTTTCTTTCTATCTTGCATCATAATCACTCATTTAGCAGCAAATTAAAGGAAAGTAATTTGTTTTCTTTGGCAACAAACAAATCTTCACATAGACATGTTTAAGGGATAAAATGAACCATCTTTTCAAATTTATTGCTATCTAGTCAAATGGATTGTGCTTGGTAGATTTAACACATTTAGTTTCTTTATTTTTAATTAGTTTCTTTATTTTTAACTAGGGGAATAAAGAACTAGTGTTCTCTGTGTTTTCAAAATGATGATAGGACTATGCTCTCCCCTTTCTTGGGTGACCAAAATGCCAAACTCATCATTTTGCATGTATAACCTTTAGAAGAGGCCTCCCCTTGGAATTCCTTCCTTCCAAGTAGGACGACCTTAAGCGATAATGGGCTAAAGCCAAGCCATTTCTAAGTCGCTATAAATAAATTGTTTTTGTGATGAAAGTTGCAAACAACGGGTGTTGTTGTGTTACATCGATAAATGTTTCCCCCAAAACCCTATGGAACATAACCTCTGCAGACTAGGAAGCCTCCTTTTCGGAGTGAATTGTCACATGTGTAACCACCCAAACGGATGTCCATACTAAAAATCCAATTGTTTAGAAACCCAAAAACCCCTATTTGGTGACACAAGAGGAAAATCCTCTAGAGCCATCCAATGTCATACACTCATTTAGTGTGGAGACAAAAAACTTCAACTCTTTGGAGGAATTGTAACTTGATATGCATGAGAAGTGAGTGCCATGGAGGGGAGCCGGTGCTACCAAGTTACTATTTGTCACGCCTTTATGTAAGTGGCTGGGGTAAAATCTAAGTTGGAACTCATCAAATATTGTCCTTACCAACCTTAGGATTGTGCTTGCTTTTTGGTCAAAAATTTGTAATAACAAACATGGAATCTTCTTGTCTGTTGTGTTTTCCTGCAACAAATTGACACAAATCATGAGCAAAAATACCAGACTTGCTTCGGGAAACATTTTGAAAACAAGCCAAAGTTGAAAAATTGAAACCAAAAGGCAAACCTTCTGTAGAACTGCGCATTCACCCCATTTTATTGTGCATTTGTCAAGTATTGATGCACATTTTCTCCTGATGCGCTTTCACACAGTCTTGCTGCACATTTGCCAAATATTGTTGCGCATTTAATCCTGCTGCGCTTTCACACCGTCTTGCTGCACATTTGAAAAGTCTTGCTGCGCGTACACTCTTCCTGCGCATATACAACGCAGTCCTGTAGATATAGAGTTGCGTATCCACAACACAGAACTATGCATTTGCTGAATATTCTTGCGCATCTAACGCTGTGCATCCAAAACAGAGAGCACTTCCCAACATTTTGAGGAGAAAAAAAATCATTTCAGGATACCCATTATTGCATAGATTTCATTTGAGAACTCAAGAAAACCATAAGAATCCATTTTCGTACCCATTTGGACCCTGATCATACTTGGAAAATAAGTTCAACCTAGTCCACTCTCCATTCATCAAAATGGTTGTGATTATCCACAAATCTATACTAACTCCAAAACCATACATACTCCTAGGTGGCCTAAATTTTGGTCCTAATGATGATGAGAACTTGGTAGATCCTAGTGATGATGAGAACTTTGTGTATCCTAGTAATGATGAAAACTTTGTAGAATCCTTAGGTCAAAAATTGTACAAGAAGATGACAAAATTCACTACCATACATACCAAATTACATTTCATTTCATCTATAAGCATTTCCTGCATATCATTTTCCAAGTGGCTTAAGAACCAAGTCCTTTCTTTATCTACATCTCTTAATCTACTCACCCTTTTCTCTCTTTTTGTTTTGATAGTGCACCAATTGTTCTCCCGAAGGGGCATCATCATCATCATTCATCTTGTTTGTTAACTTACCATTATCTTTCTTATCACCCTCGCTCTTGAGTGAATGGGGCCTCACCAATCACCAATCCAATCATTCATCTGATCATCAAATCAATCCAATCAACCCAAGCAATGATCCAAATGCAAGTCCATCCTTAATCCATACCAATAGATTAAATCAATCTTGTCAAATTATCCAATCGCAATCAGTGGTCTTGGTCCTAATCTTGTCGTGAACCAAATCTATCAATCGTCATCATCAGTGGGATATATCATCCCCACATCTTTGTGTTGATCTAGGGATATATTGTTCCCCGCAATGAAAAACACTATCATCAATCATTATTGATTAATCATTGGTTTACAGCTTGACATGGGCAATACCTTATTTGTTCTTGTATCATTTGTGTATACTTGCTTGCTTGCTTGTGCGTGTTATCATTTTACCTTGCATAACATATCATTTCAGCTCTTTCGTTTATCCCTTATCTTGCATCCTCCTTTTTCTTACCCGTCATTTATCATTCTTCCTAATCATGAGATCGTTCATCATCCTGTTGTCACATTCTTCCCATCCAATCTCCTGAGGGGGCATCCTATCATCATTTAACCTATACAGGGGCAAAACTGGGGCATGTATCATAACGAGAAAATTTTATTCTTTGAAGCAATGTGATAAAATACACTGCATCAAAGAGGGGCAAAATGTATACACCTAAAAGTGGCTCGTGTCGAATTAAGTAAATATTTTAATATTTATTTTTAATTCTTATTCTTCTATCAATTAAATAAATATTCTAATTTATTTGATTGGTTCATTATCCCAAAATTAAATAAAAATCAATTTAATTAATTAAATACCCTAATTCTTCTAATGTCTCATATAATTAAATAATACTAAATTATTTAATTGATCCTAAATTCTTCTATCCCAAGGTCCTAATTTCATAAATCCACATCACCTTTCCACCTCACCATGTTGCACACATAATTAAATATTTTAACATTTAATTAGCTAATATTCCCTCACCCACATGTCTTATTTATCCTCCAGTCAAATTAGTTAACTCATCAATCAAATTAGTTAAAAAATCAGTCAATTGAGTTCACTAGTCGATCTATTTTGTTAACTCCCATAACTCATGAAGAAGGAGCTTGGACACTTGTCCTCTCCTAATTTGTGCATATTCTCTCAAGATTTCTCAACCATACACCTCACAGGTAATTCCTCCAGTCATGGATCTATTGACACTTGGATTTAGTCTTCCCTCAGCCTATATAAACAAAGGTCTTCACACCCATTTGTATCCACTCAAGCATTCATAATCTTACTCTACATGAATCCTACCAGCGTGCCTTTGGCAAAGTTATCTCCATTTGCATTTACACAACCTCATTATCATAATCATCATTCAATCATGTCTCCATCAATCCATCTCCATTAGTATTGCATTATAGTGTGATCTCCATTCCATTGTCCACCTACATCCATTCTACTCTTGAGGAAGTACACATTTCTAAGAGCTCCATTACCATCAAGATCAAGAAGAGATAGGTGAATAATGGAAGCATAGAGGTAAAACGGTCTTCGAAGGTATAATCTTTGTTTACTTGTATATACATCAATTTCCATTGAGTTATTGGATGATTAGTTGTTTAATACTATTGTTCACATTTTTCACTAACATATATAACTAATTATAGTTAGCTAACAATAAATTGATTATTTAAAAGGGAATTAATGATGAGTGAGAAAGTCTATGTGAAAGGGAATGGTTAATTGAGTTGAATTAGAATTAATCAGAGTCCATAGAGGAACCTCCTCACATGTTAATTAGGGGTTCAAAGGCTGCTTCTTCGTTAGGAAAGGGAAGTTCTTAATAAATTCCTTTTCTCATTCAACAATGCTTGAAGGCCCTCAAACTAATAGTTAAGAGATAAAAATGTGTTCTAATGCTGTCATCAACTTAATCATATGTCAACTGGATTTCATTAATCAATCTTATTAGAATATCAGATCACAATGTAGCATCATAATTGAAAAACTAATGTAAAGGGAGCTAATCAGATCTAGGAAAGGACACTTCTAAGGTGAAGAGGCTTCACAAGTGTGACCCTCATAAGATAAATAAGGAGCATTTTTTGTATGCAATTAACAGATGCTAATTACACTATGCTGGACCAACAATAAATAAAAAATAAAACACTACATTCAACCTATATTTATAAATAGATATGACCAATAGTAACAGTGAAGGAGGTAAATCTATATAGCTTTGGCAATGTCAGTTGTAATTAATAGAATTAGTATCACTAGAGCTTCAATCCAATCATTTGATTTTTAAGTTCTCACCAAGAATTTTAAAATAAGTATTTTCTTTTAGAATTGAATTTTAACTTCATTTTTAAATCTACATGAAAAACTAAAGTGGGAGTTCCAATACAACACTTAATTTTTTTACTTTGATCTACTGTAGCATCTTCCAAGCGCAAACATTCTGATTTTGATTCAAGTACTACTCCTTTAACTTCAAATATTGAGGATGATTCTCAGGCTAAAATGAGGAAAGTAGAGAGCAATGGTTACGGTTAGGTTTAAATTTGACAGTCAACCCTATTTGTGAAGTAAATTTTTCATGAAGGTTATCTATTTAAAGTTGTCTTTCAAATATTAAGACATGTATCAAAAGGTCTTTGGTCTGCTAGTGAAGTTGAAAGGTTCTAAGTGAGTCCACCAAGAAACAACTCTTGCTAAGTGCAAGGTCCAACTCCCCAACACCATAAGGGATCCATATCAGGTAAAGTAGGAAAAAAGATCTTATGAATGATCTCCATAAAAAAAAAACTATATTAATATAATCATATTAGAATTTTGACAGTGGAAACAAAATGAGGAAAGTAGATAGCCATAGTCACACTCTCACCACTTCCATAACCACTTCACAATCCAAATCTCCCAACACGGCAGATGCCCAACATGAAACTAAAAGTGAAAAAATTGGAATGAAAGAAAATGAAAATCAAGAGGGAAGATAGTGAAGCTAAAGAAAATGAAGGTGAAAGTGAAACCACGATTTCACATTGGTCTCCAAAAGAACTACTAAATATCATCATTGAAAAAGATCTGGTAATTAGATTTTAATGCTTACTACCTGCGGTTTAAGCCCTTTCAATGAAAAATACAAAGCAATGAGTTTTCTAATTATTGTTAAGTGCAGAAAGAGAAAAAAGACAATAGCAAACAATGAAACAATCAAAACAGAAGATTAAACTTATGATCGAATGTAGAAGACAAAGATAATTTTTTAACGTGGTTCACTAATTGGCTACGTCCACAATGAGTAGGGGTTTCTGTCTGTATTACTCCAGAAAATGAAACTCTCATACATAATAATATCTGCAGCTCTGAAAAATACAATACATGTTCTTCCTACAACAACAAATAATCTCCACTCCAAGTCTAAGAATAGACAAATACAATAACCTCCAAGAAAAGTAATTGCAGCGTTATCGTGGGAGCAGAAGAGACATGCAAGGTTACATGCAGAGGTCATGACTAGAGTGTGGAGTAGTGGAGCGGATGAAAGAATAACACCATAAAGATTGGACTGCATACATAGTCCACGTCCACCAACAATCTCCCACTTGAAGTCCAATCCGGGCTCCAGAAGAGCTGCGCAGAGAAAACCCCTACTCTGGGCTTATTGTTAGAACTTGACAATGCCAAGAGAAGTCTGACAGAACTTGAGCTTCTCCCTTGGAACAATCTTTGTCAAAGCATCCGCCAAGTTCACTTTTGTGTCAATCTTCTTTACCTACAACTTACCTTCTTCAAGAACATGCCGAATGAAATGATATCTCAAATCAATATGTTTGGTGTGATTATGAAAGGCAGAGTTCTTTGCCAAGTGAATAGCATTGTTGCTATCCCAAAGCAAAGGAGAAATAGATTGCTTACATTGCAATTCGTCCAATAACCATTGTAGCCATATAATCTCCTTTGCTCCCTTAGTGAGAGCAATGTATTCAGCCTCAGTGGAAGAGAGTGCAACTACCTGTTGGGTATGTGCAAGATCATGATGGGCCAAACTATACCTCTAAGTGGCAATGAAAATACAAAAAATAGACTTTATCAAGTTCATGTAAAAATTTGAATGGATTATCTACACAATTTGAAAAAGATGTAAGAACGAAATTTGTAGAGAATTGAATCTAGTTTATAGGCTACTATTTTTTTTTTTCAAACTAAATTTACTTAGTGAAAATTGAATATTTCAATGAACAGCTATTAAATTTTTTAGAAAAAAATAAAATGTGGGTGTCTGTCCAGCCAACCTAACTATGAGTAAATTTTTTTTTTTTAACTTTCAAAATAAGTAGAGGACTCATGTCCGGATGTGACGCATATTTATTTGAAATTTTTTTCCAATAAAATAATTAGTTATGTTTTTTTACTGTGACTTTTTTTAAAAACTAAAAAGTAATTTTCCATCCAACCTAACTCAATAAAAAAAAATTAAAATTCAAATTTTTTTTTTAACCTATAGCTAGAAAAGCATAGAGTGTGACGTAGGTTTCAGATCTCAAAAAGGTGAAATGGTTTGAAAGTTATGGATGTTTTTCAATCAGTGTGTCCATCAGGATTTTAGAGACACGGTATATAGAAAATTATTAATAATTATTTAATAAAATGATAACCAAACAAATCTTATATTTTTAGAAAGCTAACAATTTTTTCTATAAACCCTTTTTGTTTTATCAATTTTGCATTAAAAAAAAGTCGTCAGCACGAAGGGTGAAGTTCAAAGAAGAGACTGAAACATGAAAACACGTTAGAATCCATGAAAAGTCAACAACCAAAATGGATATCCGTCTTGCTTTGTACTAAAGCAAAATGGATATCTATTTTGCTTCGGTAAAAGCAACTCAAAACGGATATCCATTTCCTTAATCTATGAAAAAAATTGTACCATTGGTTTTGGATGAAGAGAAGCAACATATTTAAAACATCAAGGCAATAATACAAGAAGTTAAAGTTAGTTGGTCATTTATAGGTGTATCTATTGTTTCATATAACATTACACATAGAATTCTAATTAACAATCTAGTTTCCTCATTTGGGGGAACATTTTTTTATCCATTTCTAATGGAAATATTTAGTTAAAAATTGGTGGCTCCTTGTGAAAAGTATGGGCTCTTATCAAGCACACATAACCAAGAAGGTTGATATCCATTTTTCTTACATGTTTTTTAATCACATCTTATGAAACGGATGTTGCTTGGTCATAGTTCTAGGTTTAGTGAACAATATTCTCAAGCTTATTGCAATTTTTACACTTGTGACCAAATTTGGTACCAAACCCTTTCACCTTTTCAATTAATCCTAATAGTGTCATCTCACTCCATGCAAATCAAACCAACATTAGGACCATGTGAATGAGATTAAGGATAGCCTTGAAATATGAATCTTTGTACTGTTGACTATCCTTTTAGCATGACAATCCTTTAGGATCATTGTACCCAGGTGCAACAATCCTTCAATCTTCTTTTATTTATATTTCTTTCCTCTTCATACACAAGATTCTCGTGCCTTGTAGTCATGACAATCCACAAATCACCTAACTGTCCTTAGTGAGACTATATCTTATTTTGACAGTGATAGTCATCGTCCATTCACAACTCTCCTCTTTAACATAGATACCCTTTGCACATGTTTTGACTTCATGAGTTTCCTTTTGTATGTTGTATTATGGTATGAAAATACTATGGCCCGTTCTTCATCCTCTTGTATAATGAAATTGAAGGTTGACACTTACGGTTACTCTTCTTTATTACTTGGTGATAATGAATCCCTAAGCTCATTTTTTATTGTCTTGAAGCCAAATTTACCACTGTTGAGACAGTCAGAGTTGATTCTTGATCATGAATATTGCGAATTACTTCAAATATCCATGGACAATTTCAATTGTGTTTCTTAAGACACCCATGCCTTGACTATCCCTTGATGTTGGTCATGATTGTGCTTGGATGGCACAATAGTTCATAGTTAGATTTTTGCCACTAAAGTTTTCCTTTGACAAAGTCGTATTTGTAGTCCACCTTTTGATAATGTTCAAACAATATAAATACTTATTCTTAACATAAGCAATACATTTCTCACAAATACCAATGCATTCTACTCATAAGGTTCATGGCACCATGCCTAAAGGTATGATAGTCAACAGTGTACTATTATGACAGCCTATGGTTGGTTTGACAATCTATAATAGTGATAGCATTCATGCCTAACAGTCCTTATCATTATTGTCATAATATATTTTACATTTGAGGCCTTGTCTACAACATACAAAGTTTACCTTTCTCACCCATACCTTCAGTATATAAAGGACATTGATAGGGAATTTTTAATTTCCACTCAGTCAGTGCAATCTAGGAGAGGATAGATTGTCTAAAGTTGTAATCTATTTCCATTTACACTTTCCATAACTACAAATGCTTAGTGTTTATTCTCAACCCTGGTATATGAATAAATTGTGACCTATTGTTCTAATAGGCCTATAGGGACAAAGAGGTGATAAAGCCTTTAATTTTAAACATGACATGGTTTTGATAACTTCTCATATTGGTAAGGCCCTGGATGACAATCCTTTGATGCACCTAATTGTAATAGGTGTTATGATAGTCCTTGGTATCTTTTCATTTCTTTCTTGAATGGCCTGCAAATCAGACATAAGACCTATTAGATCCTTCATAAATAAGAATTCTCATAAATTACATTTAAACTTAAACTCCCTAAACATCCATCAATCCATCCATTAATATCAAAATGCCATGAATATCCTATGATCAACCATTTGAATTCCTAGGATAGTCATATATTGCAATTTTGCTTCTCTATACTAAAATAGCCCAAGGAATATCTACCCTTGAATTTGTATTTTAACAATCTAATGTCTTTATGAATAACATTGAGCCTTCTTTTGGGACAACATTTTTGCCTTTAGAAGCTCCTCATTTCATGATAGCCTAAAATAGAATAATTGGATAGTCATAACATTTTAGCATAATGGGAAAACCCTAAAGTGTGATAAAGTCTATACATTATCTATTCCCATCCATGTCACGAAGCAACCATTCAAATGCTAGGCCAACATGATTTAAACAATCATAAGGGCCAACAATCCACTCCAAATGCATGGGAAAAGGACAACTCTTGGATCCCATATTAATCATGTTCACAATCTTCAAGTGAGTCAATACAAAAATTGAAAGCCTCAAACTCATACACTTCAGAACAATATACCTAATTATAAATTTGATATGCATGAATAAGGAAGTCCTCATGCAATACAAACTAAAATGTGTCATATTTAGACATGTCATCAAGTTGAACTACATCATTTTGAGACTCGTGTTTACTTAAGCATTACACATCACTTGCCTCTTTGCATGCTTCAAAGTTCCAAACAAAGGACTCAACTTTAGGTGTAGCAGAGTCCTCATCAATGACTGATTTACATGGCCTTCAACAAACTAAAATTATATATCATTTTTATGCTTATATGGAGGCTATATCATCTTTACAATTGTATGTCCAGGCTCTTTAGGAGTCTTCACAAATGTGTCCAAAGTAAGATTACTCAAATCAAATAATGGCTTATATCCAGAGCTTTATTAAGTTGATACCTAGGTGGATTAGTGTGTAAACATTCAAATTAGATGGTAATTCACAAGTTTATAGAATAATAAAATGAATCCCTAGTCTAGAATCCAAATGTACATAATAAAACGGATATCTATTTTTTAGTAGCGATATGGACGTTGCAGAGTGTTCGTTGGCAAAGAATTGGGATTTAAGAAACAGATATCCATTTTGTAAATGCAGAAAAAAGACAAAAGGAATATTGTTGGGCCCAACATCCGCAACCAGAGACCCTTTGTTGTCGAAATACTCGTGATTTCTAGTTATGACAGTAAAAGGAATATTTTTATACACTTTTGGAGACACAATTTTCTTGTTACAATCATAAGGGTGATATTTTTGTTCCCCTAATGGGGAGCAACAATCATCGTAAAGCAAAAAGGAGGAAAGTTGCATTGGAGGAAATTGAAGCAATTAGGGAAAAATATAGGGAAAGGAAGAGGATTGGAAGAGTGGGTTTGGCAAATGCTCGTGAAGGTGAATCTTCTTCTTTATCATCTAATGACATGCAAATTGAAGATGTTAATTTTGATTATAATGAAATGTTAGATAAGAATGAAATTCACCATGATGTTGCAAATAAAAATATTAAAAAATGTTATGAAACACCTATTCATAATAGCAATACCATGGACAAAGAAGAAGAAGAAAAATGAAGACGTGCACTTGAAGAAAGTGGATATGAACATCATGATGTTGAAATTGCACTCCATAATCCATTTGTTGATAAAATTGATGAGGTTGATAACATGGATGAAACAAGAACAATCAATGTATCTCCAAATTTCATAAGAAGAGAGGGCATTTGTCAAGAAGAGAATAACTGTGATGAAATTGGAAAACACCCAAGAACCCCAAAATGGTTACTTGAAATTGATGAGAACATAATGGAAAAACTTGAAGGCAAGAGGTTGTCACAAATGGTTCGGTTGTGGGCTACAAAACTCTTCAATGAATACTTTGAGAAGAAAACATTAACCGAAAAATGCTAACTTTTTGTGCAATTATTAAAGATGTACAAAATGAGACCTTTACTAAAGAAATTAAAGATTCGGTTAAACAAAGTGTCCGATCGGAATAAAATTATTGTTAGAAGCCTTTTCAATGCACTCAATTCTATTGGAAAGACTAGCAAGGAGAAAGATAAAAGAGCTGCCCGTAGAGTAATAACAACCTCAATAGTAAGCAAACAATTAAGAAATGCTCGATTAATGAGGCAAACTTGTGTTGACTTAAGATTGAATCGTAAAACATTGTCAAAAGCACTAGCATTAAGATCAAGGCTAGATAGTCCTCTTGCCAATGATACTTGGGCTTTCAGTGGTAGGCTTCCACGAGTTGACAAGAAGCTAATTGATAGCACAAAGGAAGAAATTGAATGATTTTGGCACACTAACTCTAGGGTATCACTGAGTGCAAAAGATGTTGTAAAGTTAAGAATTGATGATAAAGATTGCACACCACATCCTAAACATTACTTGGAATGTAGCCAAACAACATTGTACAAACAATATTGTGAAACTCACCCAGGTATGACAATCTCACAAAGAGCATTTGAATCTCTTAAGCCATTTTATTGTGTTCCTCTTTAAGTTTGTAATACATGTTGTTGCAAATACCATGTAGAGTTTTCTATGTATCATGAATTATTATGCAATATTCATTCTAATTTGCACACTAACGAAATGTTACAAGAGTGTGGTGCAATTCAACTACCAAAGTCATCTAGGGACTTATTGGATTTATTTCTATGTATTAGAGATGATGGTTGCATGTTCTACAAGAATGATTGTTTAAATGAAAAGTGTTTACAATGTGGTGGGTTATCAAAGTTTGTATCATGTTTTTATGAGGGCAACAAGCATGATTTTGGAAAGAGAATGGTTGAGAAAAAGAGATATGAGATAGTGAAATACAATTTGAAAAGTGGAGGTGAAGGTTCTAGATGTGAGTTGATTGTAAGAGAGGTGAGTATTGCTGATTTTATTGATGATTTTAAGAAAAATCTTTTCTACAAGTATGTCAGACATAGCCACAGGTCTCGATGGTTAGATCAATAGTTCAGGATGTGTAAAGACTCTTTCTCGATTGGAACTATTGTCTCTATAGTTGATTTTGCAGAAAACTATACATTGCAACCCCAAAATGAAGTTTAATCCTAGTACTACAATTCTATTCAGATTGCTATTTTTGTTCACATCATATACAAACATGCCCCTGAGAGTACAGAAGAGAACAGGAAGATTGTCAGAGAATACCATTTTTACATGAGTGATGATCGATCTCATTCAGCAGAGTTTGTGCAATATTGTTTTCAACAATTTTATGGGTTCTTGCAAGAAAAAGATATTAGAATGGATCAACATCTCATTTGGTCAGATAATTGCACTGGTCAATTCAAGAATGCTTGTAATTTCTATTGGTTGAGCAAAATGCATGTAGAGAAGGGTATACCTCATATTTGGAATTTTTTTGAAGCTAGGCACGGAAAAGGTGAACATGATGGAGCAAGTGCATGCATGAAGAGAGCTCTTTTTAAAGAACAACTAAAGATTAGAGGTGGTGCTACATTCAATGATGTAGATTCCATTGTTAAGTGGTGTAACTATGCATTGTCATGAGGAGTGTCTCTTTATTCTGAAGTGTGCAGGTTCTTTTGGTTGGTTGATGATGGGATGGCGATAGAGAAATTAGAATGTCAGAGAATTAGTGAATCATCAAAGATGCATTCATTTCAAAGCTCAGATGCAAGTACATGGACTATTTGGACACGAGAATTGGCTTGTTTTTGTCAGAGTTGTATTAAATGTGATTGGGACAATTGTGAGTCAAGTGAGTGGGTAGATGCATGGATTCCACAATATTTAATCCCTTTATATGAAGGTCAATCATCTTCCGTCAATGACATGGAGAGCTCATTTGACTATGAACATCTTTCAAACCTTGTACAGCCAGGTCATGTTTATGCAGTTGTTGTACCGCATGGAAATGAAGAGAGGTCAGACTATTGGTTGGCACGATGTGTACAGGGAAAACAAAAGCTAACATAGCCTATGACAGATGATGATGGGTTCACATATCCTATAGGATCAGTTGTTATTGTTGGGACTTGGTTACGAACATTTATGATTAAACAGAATGGCATCCTGGCCTTTGAAGACTTTGAGAAGCATAAAACTATATTGATGTATTCTCACCTAGTTGTAGCAACAAATGTCAAGTTACCAAAGCATCATGGAAAACCAAAATCAAAAGAACTATGGACAATTAGTAATGCTGATCATGAAGCAATATTGGATACTTTGAAGGTAAGAGATGACCCCTCAGGTACGCTTGACTAGCATTTAAACTTTCAGATGGATAGGTATGACATTTTTTAACTTAACTTGTTCTTTTTTTTTCTATTTTTTAGAATTGTTTTATTAAAAATCTTGTTTCTTTAACTATAATGCATGTTTTTGACTATACAGGACTGTGAATAAAGTTATTTTACATGGCATCATAGATTATTTTGCATGGCATCGTAAATTATTTTGTATGGCATCGTAGGTTATTTTGACTATACTCGAGGTATGATTTTTAGTTCTTATTTGTATTTCTTAATATTGCACATTTATACCTTTTTCTACATAAGTCATTCCATGAGATGTGGTGTAGGAGCACCTAACACAAGGTGGCCTCCATGAGGCATTCAACTGTTTGATGTATATTTTGTTGTTTCCAATAAGGTCCTATAAGACCATTTATGTAATAAGGTCTGTTTGACCAATGAATGTTATTTTAGTTTGTATCTAGGTTTATTTTGTAAGTCCCAAGTGACTTAGGGGACATTTGTCAAATTATAATCGCATAATGGTAAAAATAGCAATAATGCCAAAAATAGACAGTTGGGTGGTTGGAGGCTATTTAAAACGGGTGTCTCCTAGCTGCTTGGAATCGGGTTGGTACTACTCAGGGTGAGTAGATAAATACCCCAGAGAAGATCGAATGTAATCAGTTAAGTTGAGTTCAATTCAGTTCAATAGTTGTAGTTGAGATCAGAGATCAGTGTGATTGTAATTGAGAAACAAAGCATCTGTATGCACATTTTCTGAAAGGCATAATAAACAAAGTTCTATGCATCTTTCTGTCATCTGAATTCGTTAGGTTTTCTCTATGTAATTGATTTACTGTTTTGTGGTTGACATGGACTCTTAGTCCATTCCACTAGTTAGATTTCTTTGAAATCGATGGAATGGTTGTATAGTTCATTTTTGTGTTTTTCGTTTTGTTCATTTGTGTTTGCAAGATCGTGTACAAGATGCATTAATAGATCCTAGCATCCTCATGTGCTAGGTTGGCAAAGTCTAAGATCTATGTGGTAGTTGGAGAAAAGGATTTGCGAAGTTACAGGGTTTGCAGAGGTTTAGATCGGCGAAGATTTGTGTCGTTTCGTTGGGTATACATTCTGTGTGTATATCGCTAATCTATGTCAGGGTCATTTCATGTGTATCTCGCAAGTGCATGTGGTGAAAGTGCATTTCATATGATACAAGGAAAGTCAACGATCGGCTTCACTGAATGCATATTCAGGTTGTATGTTCTGAATGTATATTGCGCATATACATTGTGTTAGATGCAAGAGGCGACCGGTAGAGACGGTGAAGGAAACCAATGATCGCAAGTCGGTGGAAGTATTTGCAAGTTGTGCCATCGGTGTATCGGGAGCATATACAAAGCGCTCACCGACGAAGAAGGTCACACCGACAATGCATATCCTAAATGTACATTGAAGAATGTATCTCTCGGTAGATCAAAGGTGAAGGCATACATTGGGAAGAGTTGGTGATCGATGGAAGGGTTTTGAGTTACGCCGACGGAAGAAGTCATAGCAATAGTGGTGTCAGAGACACATCAGTATGAGAAGGGATTTTGATGCGAAAGGTGTTTGGTTGGCTGATAGCATATGGTCTTTACGATAGGTGAGTGATGCAAGGAACATACATCGGTGAATGTATGTTGAGGTTTTTGGCTCCTCATCATATTGGTATCAAAGCTAGTGAAAGCTCTGGGCGGAGGTGTTTATGTATTTAATTTTTTGAAGGCAAATGAATCCTATTCCTGTAGTGTGTGGGTAGATGATGATGAGGTCTATCAAGACCATTCACCAATAGAGATTTGGCTGGAAGAGGGTGTAGAGTAAGGCCACTACGTGAGAGAGTGGTAGTGCACCTCTAGAATCTGTTGTTGCATTGGTGGCATTGTCTATGAATGTTTATGTCAGATAGAGAAAGTGAAGGAGAGGCTAGCCTGTTGGCAAGAGACACTATATGGATTCATGGTTGTTGTCATTGATGGCAAGAAAGGTCATCCCACATATCCGCAAGTCATGATATGTCTCTACCGGAAGTCAGATTAAAGATTGTTGTGGTCCGGTGAACAAGAACAGAGCATGTGGCAAGGTCCGACAGATTGGTCCGGATCTCTCAGAGGAAGTGTCTTGGTGCAGTGCGGATCTGGGGAAGTCAAGAGGACTATCTTGAGTGGTATATTCCAAGGATTTAGCCTCCGGAGATGGACAAGGAAAAAGATATGAATAGTTGAGTACCGGATTCCTGAGAGACAGTGAAAACAGAGGAAGAACTGACTGACAGAGTATCAGACTACTTTCCGGATGTGTTACAAATGATGATAAAGGTTGTGGAGGCATGAATCATGTTTGGCCGACATAATTGATGATATCTACAAGTATATGCTTGATCCGCATTGCTTGGTGAGCAAGGATTCAGCCGACAGAACTAAGTTTGTAAGAAACTAGACTGTTCCGGATGCCGACTAGAAAGGTGATGAAATTACTTGTGCGGATATATATAGAGGATGGATTTAGTTGTGAAAAAAAGTGAAAGTGCAAGTGTATATGCGAACAAGTCCAGAGCAGAGCAGAAGTAGCAAGAAAGATCCGGTATGTGAAAGGATAGCAGACTAAAGAACAGAGGAAAGATGAAGTGCAGCAGATCAGTGTACTGAACCTAACCGGAACTGAACTCTAGCATATGCAGATGCTTCCAATCAGTTCAAGACTGTGATTCTTATCACTTTGTAAGACAGTGTGTCTTCTTGTAGGCAGTGAGCCTCTTGTGAGCAGTGTGCTCGGGCAGTGAGCCCTAATTGGCAAGTGCCATTTTGTAACTTTCTATTCTTCTAACAGAGAATAATTTTTGGGTTAATCACCCCGTGGTTTTCTCCCTTAACAGGGTTTCCACGTCAAAAATACTGTGTCATGTGTTTCTTATTTCATGGTTATGTTTTTATGTTTGATTCAATGCTGCATTAATCATAAGGAAGTTCAGATAGAGAAATAATTAGGATAACTGATTCACCCCCCCCTCTCAGTTATCAACAATTGGTATCAGAGCTAAGTTCCTTCTAATAGAGCCTAACAGCTTGAGGAAGATCTGGGATTTCAAATGGATGCATATGGTTTAAGGGAGCAACTCAAGACTGCTCTTGAGGATCTTGAACAGTCAAATTCTGAAGTCAGTGAATTAAAGGAAAGACTCAAACAGGCTGATGAATTCATGAGAGAATTAAAAGACAAATTAAGTCTCTCTATGAAAAAGAGAAAGGAGCTGCTTCAACAGTTGGCAAGACAAAGTGAAGAAAGCAATACAAATGAAGAATTGACTGAGCAAACCAAGTTATGTGAAAAGTTATCAAAAGAAGTCATTATGTTAAGACATGAAATGGAATCAGGAACTATAAAGTTCACTCAAGAGATTGAAGAAAAAAGAAAGGCTGAAGACAATCTAAGACAATCTCTTAAGGAAAAATCAGAAGAATGCCACCAGATGGACAGGATTATCAGACATCTTGAATCTGATCTTGAAGATGCCAAAGATAATGAAGAAAAACTTGAGGATCAAATTACCTCTCTCAAAAGAGACCTTCAAACAGCAAATGAATATAAAGAGAAATTCAAGATAAGTTCTGCTCAACTTGAAGTTCTTCTTGGAAGTCAAAAGAGGACAGATGACAAGTATGGTTTGGGATATGAGAAAGGAGAAAGTTCCGGATCCGGTCAGAGGAATCTTGGATCAGAAAATCCAAGGAGCAGGCCTAGAAGACCTCCGGTAAGACAGCCAAATGCTCAAAGATATCCATCCTTCAATGGATACTGCCACAGCTGCAACCACTTTGGTCACAAAGCTAATCAGTGCAGAATGAGAATGAATCAGATTAATTCATCCTTCTCCGGACAGTGCTTCAACTGCAAAAGGTATGGACACAAATCCCATGAATGCAGAATTATGCAAGAAAACAAATCATTCAAAGGTAGATGCTTTACATGCAATAGAGTAGGTCATATGGCTAATCAATGCAGATCAAGGGGATATCAGTCAAATATGCAAAGAAATGTTATTTGCCAAATCTGCAATAGGTCCGGTCATAATGCTAAAGTCTGCAGAAACAAGAATCAGGACAAAAGAGGTCCAGTGTATAATCAGAATCAAGACAAGGGTAAACAAAAGATGAATGCGGATGAAGTTAGGAATCAGATGAGCAAGATTTGGGTGAAGAAAAGTTCAGAGAATGTAAAGGTTGGATCCGCACCAGACTCTGGTGCTGATATTTCTTCCGGAAATTAAAAAGTGAGCTCAGGCTCAGGGGGAGACTCAAAGAAAATTCTGTTCCCCCAGCCAAACAAGTGGTGCCGGATGTGGCACAAGATGCGGATCAAAGGGTTTGTAGATATGAGTCTTGAGATACTTCAGTCAAGTTTTCAGAGGTCCGCATGGAGTTATGAAGAAGCTGTGATCGATCAAATAAGACCTGTTCAGGGAGATGCTCCGGTATGATAAAGGATTACAAAAAGGTCCAGAGAGATCCGGAAGTACACGATCTTGTTTTGCGGATTGGACAGAGTGTTTGGGATGTTCTTGTAATATGTTACCTCGATTTATTTATGATTTAGAGATCCGGATGATATTCAGTGATCAGGACTAATCCGGGATACTCCAAGCTGTCCAGACAGGGCAAACCGGAACAATGCAGGTGAAGCATTTATTGCAGACAGATATTAGGGTTTGCGGAGCAATATAAGGGATTTCTCAAAGGACATTTGCTCATTCTGCACTCGAGAAGAAGCGAAAAGTGGAGCTCTGCAACAAGGTTCATCAAGCACACCAAGGATCTCCTGCCGAAGCTATTGCATAAAGAAATCAATCCAACCACTCCGTGCAAACCGAAGGCGCATAAGGTATTCTCCGTTTTTCATTACCTCACTGCAAATCTTTGAAGAATGGCTACTCCAAACATAGTTAAGATCTCTGATAGACCTCGCCCCTCATTCAAGAAACATCCCTACAAATCATTGGAGGTAGATCCACTAGGAGCCTTCTCTAGTGTTCCCCACGGAGTTTTACATACCGAAGACATTAGGGTTTACATACATGCAAGCATTGAAGAATTTGGGGAATTCAAATTAAGAGACCTCTATCACAAGCAACTGATAGACAATACTTTTGAGCTTAAACCAGAGTATAAGGGTATCCAGAAGAAACAATTTGAGCAATTTATTCATTTCCCCAGCTTTGAAGAAGATGAATGGGTCCGGTATGTACTGAGCAGGATGCATGACAACTTTCTATGGCTGGATAGACCCTGCAAGATCACAAAAGAAGCAATTAGGGCAGTAACCGGTCTATACTCTTCCGGAGGGGTACCTATCCTCAAATCTGTCAAGAACAACATTGTAACAGAGGCCACCGGATCAAAATTTGACAAGAGGGCAATGACCATTGAAGATATTTCGGATCCGGATATCAAATATGCATCAATGATAATAGGATACAAGATCTATCACTCCAGCAGGGAGAATTCTGTATCCGGAACTGCAATATACACAGCCTATGAAATGCTAAGAAAGAATGCAGAATATGATCTTTGTGAACTACTGCTAAGCCAATTAATGGAAAACATACAGAAAATCAAGAAGGATAAGAAGAATTCCTTTAAGTATGGTACTCTTATTGTATGCCTATTCTTCTACTTCATGAATGAGCTACCCGGAACAAGTGGATGGGTATGGCAGAATGACAAACCTGTTGCAGTCCAGATAAGAGACTATTTGCATGGACTTGGGGATGCAAAAGCGAGAAATACAGCTCTATGGGGATACTTCAAAAACTTTCAGAGCATGATGCAAGCAAGAGAGAGAATTCCCCAGTCTCTCATTGAGAAATACAAGGACTCAGTGTGCTTTATGGTTGACACTGATCAGTGCCTAATGGAGGCAGTGGAGCCAAGGACTGTCTGGATCATGCCCATGGGGTATGAAGTTGATGAACAGATAGTGGAACTGCATGTTCAACACATGCTAAGTCAGCCCAAAGATCCTAAGGCAGAAAGGTTTGGAACCTTTGAGGAGCTGAGTGTAAAAATACATGTAGAACTCAGGGAACCTGAGATTAAAAGAAAAGTAAGAAAAGAAGTAGAGCACATTGCTCAAGGCCTAGGCATCTCAAAAGAGGCACTTGATGCCAGCCGGGAAAAGAGGAGGAAGGCTGAGGAAGAAGAGAAAAGTAAAGAAAGTGCTCCGGTTGAAACTCCCACCCGGACCAGATCATCAAAGAGATCTGCACCTTCCACAACCAAAAGCTCAAAACCGGAAGTCCAGGCATCCGGTAAAAGATCCAAGACAAAAGCATCAAGGGCTTATGAAAGCCAAAAGGATGAAGAGGAAACAGAGTCAGATGAGGGTGTAAAAGAAATAAAGAAGCAGAAGAAGAAAGGATCCGGTAAACCCTCCACAGGCCAAGACAAGGATGAAATGGCAGAGGTATCTGTTGAAAAGCCCACTCTGTCTCTAGATAATGTAATCAAGTCAGTCACGGTGGATGGAAACCTTCAACCAATGACTGAATCTTATGATGACTTCAGTGAGGCTGACCAAAAGACTCTGCAGGAAGCCACCATCAAATATCTGAACATATATAATAAGGCTTTCATTGAGATCATATCTCTTATTCCCAAAAGCCTAGAAAAGGAATTGGAAGTAAGAAAGAACAATGCTCATGCCAAAGATCTTGAGATCCGGGAGCAGATAGCTATTCAGCTATATCCTCAAATTGATCCCAAGACAATGAACATGATCTTCAAGGACTGCAAAGATGAGTTCAGAAGTAAAGCCAGGATGAATCAGCTCATGCTTGGTGAGACTGACAAAGTGGCACAAGAGACAGAAGAGATCCTCCGGAAGGCCTTCAAAAGGTTCAATCTTCCTGTTGTAGAGGATTTAGGTACAGAAACAACTGCAGATCCGGAATCATCTGTTCCGGAAGAAGTGGGCCCCGAACAGACAAACATCTCTCCTCCGGTTTCTCCTACAGTCTCCGGATCCAAAGAAGAAGAGGAATTACAGGAGAAGGAAGCAGTGGTGAAAGACAAAGAGGTTGACAGTTCTAAGACTGCAGAAGAAAAGAAACATCTGTCTCCGGCAAGAGACACTGCACAAACTGTTCAACAATTTTTGAGCAAAGAAACTCTAGAGATTGATGAACCGGAGCTTCTAAAAGGCCCATTTGATTTTGACTCTCTCTCTCCGGTACAAACAATGAAGATAGCTTCATTTGCAAATGCCAAGGCAAATGAAAAGCTCCTGAAGTCTCATATGGAAGACTGTGAGTTGATAGAGGCTGCTTCCGGAGTACTTGTAAAGATCATGCCATCAATCCAGATAGATCCGACAGCCTCCACTTCCGGTAATCTAAAAACCTTAGTCAGCAGTGTTGATACACATTTTGATTCTCTAGAAAAATCAGCTGAAGAGAAGGTCTGGAAGGAATTTTTGGATAAGAGATTTTCTGAAATATTAGAACTAATCTCTAAAGATAGGAAGATTGTTAGCATTGGAATAAAGAGCTTAGAGAATGCTCTTAAGGATGGCGGTGACATCTACAAATTTTGTATATCTTGGTCAAAGGCAACAGCAGCAATTGACAGGAAAATAAAAGAGGAACAGGACAAGCTTCAAAGCTTATCTCAAAGTTTTGATCCTCTCTCTTCCTCCATAATAAATCAAGAATGTCAGACTATTGCAGTCTTAAATGAAATAAAGAATCTTGAGAAGGAAAGGAAGAACATCACCAACCGGATGGGAGAACTTAGAAGGATTATAATCCCTAAGTTGGAAACTATGCATGAGGCCATCAGTGATGCCCAGACCACCGCCCAAACAAAAGATCCGACAGATCTCAAGCGGGCAGAAGCTTTTGCATTTTTGTTGAGTGGTCACATTTCAATTTTGGACAGAATGAAGCTAAGTTGGGCTACTGAAATGGTTCAACTGCAGACATCCTTTGCAGACATTCTGCAGTATATGTGAGTATGTAAATATGCGACTATATATAGAAAATTTTTGAAAATTTTGGTATGCGGACCCTACCCTTTGCCATTGATGTCAAAGGGGGAGTGAGGAGCAGTGAAAAATGAGGAATCCAACTCAGGGGGAGTTCCGGAAATTGTATATAAAGACAGAGCATCAGCAAAGGGGGAGCATAGTGTAAACACTTAGTCATTTTTCACTAAGTGTTGCCATCAATGCCAAAGGGGGAGATTGTTGGCAAGAGACACTATATGGATTCATGGTTGTTGTCATTGATGGCAAGAAAGGTCATCCCACATATCCGCAAGTCATGATATGTCTCTACCGGAAGTCAGATTAAAGATTGTTGTGGTCCGGTGAACAAGAACAGAGCATGTGGCAAGGTCCGACAGATTGGTCCGGATCTCTCAGAGGAAGTGTCTTGGTGCAGTACGGATCTGGGGAAGTCAAGAGGACTATCTTGAGTGGTATATTCCAAGGATTTAGCCTCCGGAGATGGACAAGGAAAAAGATATGAATAGTTGAGTACCGGATTCCTGAGAGACAGTGAAAACAGAGGAAGAACTGACTGACAGAGTATCAGACTACTTTCCGGATGTGTTACAAATGATGATAAAGGTTGTGGAGGCATGAATCATGTTTGGCTGACATAATTGATGATATCTACAAGTATATGCTTGATCCGCATTGCTTGGTGAGCAAGGATTCAGCCGACAGAACTAAGTTTGTAAGAAACTAGACTGTTCCGGATGCCGACTAGAAAGGTGATGAAATTACTTGTGCGGATATATATAGAGGATGGATTTAGTTGTGAAAAAAAGTGAAAGTGCAAGTGTATATGCGAACAAGTCCAGAGCAGAGCAGAAGTAGCAAGAAAGATCCGGTATGTGAAAGGATAGCAGACTAAAGAACAGAGGAAAGATGAAGTGCAGCAGATCAGTGTACTGAACCTAACCGGAACTGAACTCCAGCATATGCAGATGCTTCCAATCAGTTCAAGACTGTGATTCTTATCACTTTGTAAGACAGTGTGTCTTCTTGTAGGCAGTGAGCCTCTTGTGAGCAGTGTGCTCGGGCAGTGAGCCCTAATTGGCAAGTGCCATTTTGTAACTTTCTATTCTTCTAACAGAGAATAATTTTTGGGTTAATCACCCCGTGGTTTTCTCCCTTAACAGGGTTTCCACGTCAAAAATACTGTGTCATGTGTTTCTTATTTCATGGTTATGTTTTTATGTTTGATTCAATGCTGCATTAATCATAAGGAAGTTCAGATAGAGAAATAATTAGGATAACTGATTCACCCCCCCCTCTCAGTTATCAACATAGCCATATGCCTCCAAAGGGGATGACCACTGAAGTGGTCAAGAAATATAAGGAGATGGAGGAGCTGATCAAAACTGGGGTCAAGGAAGCACTCCAGGCTAAGTTGAAGGCAATGAAAATAGGAAAGAAATTAGATGATGATTCTGATGAAGAAGAAGAGAAAGAGGAAGAAGAAGCAGAGGAACAAGAAGGGACAAAGATGTCGGCTGAACAAAAGCAATTCCTAGAAGCTATTAAGGTAATTGGCAAGGACTCTTCGAAGGCTCGGATAGATGTTCCCATGTTCAATGGAAAGATGAATGCTGAGGAAGTCATGGAGTGGATTGAGGCTCTGAACAACTACTTTGAGTATAAAGAAGTTCCTGAAAGTAAGAGGGTTCAGTTTGCAAAAACTAAACTCAAAGGTGCTTCCCTTACATGGTGGAATTACACCCAAGGAGAGAGGGTAAAGAATGGGGAACGTATGATATCTTCGTGGAGCAGAATGCTGGAGAAGATCAAGTGCCAGTTCCTTCCAACTGACTATGAGGTGCAGATTTACAGGAAAATGCAGACTCTTAAGCAAAAAGATATGGATGTGGCTACTTACACCGAGGAGTTTCACAAATACACTCTTCATTGTGGGTACATGGAGGATGAAAAATCCAAGGTAGAAAGGTATTTAAATGGTCTGAGGATCAATATTCAAGATGAGATAAGTTTATTTACACCTAAAACTGTGGAAAAATGCTTTCAAGTAGCATTAAGGGCTGAAGAGAAGCTGAAGAGGAAAGGTGAGCAGCAAAGCAGAGGAAGGGGTGATAGAAATTTTAGAGGTAGTTTTGGAGGAAGAAGCCCTAACCAGAGGCCTAGTGGTGAGTCTAGCCAAGAACAGCAAGTTGGGGACTCAAGTAGCAGAGGAGGCTACTAAGGCAGAAGGCCAAATGAAAGAGGTGGGACAAATGGATCAGGTAGAGAATCCAGGTTCTCCAACATGAGATGTTATAACTGTAATCAAATAGGGCATCCGGCATACAAGTGTCTAGAGAAGGCCTCAACTTCTCATGGTAATGAGAGAAGAACCACATTGACTCAAGAGGATGCAATGAGTGTGCCAACTCCTGAAGTGAATCTAGAATCAGAAACGAGAGAAAGTTTGATGATCAAGAGGACGTTGCTCAAAGAACCAGTGAATGCTGAACCATCACAGAGGAGAGCTCTTTTTAGGATCAATTACAGAAGCAAAGCTAATATATTCAAGGTAATTATAGATTATGGTTCAACAGATAATATGGTGTCTAGGGAAATGGTGGATAAATTGAACATCGAAAGGATTCCTCATCAAACTCCTTACAAGGCATCTTGGGTAAGTGACAGTCAATCACTTTTGGTAAGTGAACAAGCATATGTTGATTTTTAGATTGGAGAATATAAGGAGAGAATTTTATGTGACATTTTGCCCATGGAGTGTTGTCACCTACTTTAGGTAGACCATGGCAATTTGATAGGCAAGCATTGTATGATGAATATGCTAACACATACACCATCAAGAAGGATGGAAAGACTTTTGTGATGACACCATTGCAGGAGGATACTGAAACAAAGCATGCAGCCAAGATCATTTTGATGGGTAAGAAAGAGTTTGTGAAGATCAATGAAGAAGAGACAAGGAAAGTTGAAGATACCTCAAGGAGTGAGGATGCCAAAGATCAAAGTTTGAAGGTGATTTTAGTTTTGAATGATGAAGATCAGATGGTAATGTCTGAAATGGATCAGCAGAAGGTCAAAGAGCAGGTCTACAAGCAGCCACAAGTTGATTGGAATGAAGAGGATGCTATCCTCGTAGGGACTATTGTTTGTCCTCTAGAGCCAACAAGAGTTGGAAGGTAAACATATCCTACCATAGCAGCAGTACAAGAATCATCAAACAAGGTTTTGAATGCAGGTGTTCCGGCAGAGATGACAGTAAGAAAGCAAGGTGTGAGTAGAGCCTACAATGCTAGGCATGAGTCTTTGGTTCCATGGAAATAGGTTGCAATCCAGAAATCATGGGGAAGACATGAGACAACAGAGGATACAAGTAGAGAAAAATAAAGCCTTAACTCGTGGGGCATGAGTTTTTTTCAAGGTGGGGTGTATGGTGCAGGAGCACCTAACACAAGGTGGCCTCCATGAGGCATTCAACTGTTTGATGTACATTTTGATGTTTCCAATAAGGTCCTATAAGACCATTTATGTAATAAGGTATGTTTGACCAATGCATGTTATTTTAGTTTGTATCTAGGTTTATTTTGTAATTCCCAAGTGACTTAGGGGACATTTGTCAAATTGTAATCGCATAATGCTAAAAATAGCAATAATGCCAAAAATAGGCAGTTGGGCAGTTGGAGGCTATTTAAAATGGGTGTCTCCCAGCCGCTTGGAATTGATCTCCCAGCCACTTGGAGTCAGGTTGGTACTACTTAGGGTGAGTAGATAAATACCCCAGAGCAGATCGAATGTAATCAGTTAAGTTGAGTTCAGTTCAGTTCAATAGTTGTAGTTGAGATCAAAGATCAGTGTGATTGTAATTGAGAAACAGAGCATCTGTATGCACATTTTCTAAAAGGCATAATAAACAAAGTTTTGTGCATCTTTCTGTCATCTAAATTCATTAGGTTTTCTCTGTGTAATCAATTTACTGTTTTATGGTTGACATGGACTCTTAGTCCATTCCACTGGTTAGATTTCTTCGAAATTGGTGGAATGGCTATACAATTCATTTTTGTGTTTTTCATTTTGTTCATTTGTGTTTGCAGGATTGTGTACAAGATGCATTGATAGATCCTAGCATCCTCATGTGCTAGGTTGGTGAAGTCTAAGATCTATGTGATAGTCAGAGAAAAGGATCTGCGAAGTTACAGGGTTTGCAGAGGTTTAGATCGGCGAAGATTTGTATCGTTTCGTCGAGTATACATTATGTGCATATATCGCTAATGTATGTCAAGGTCATTTCATGTGTATCTCGCAATTGAATGTTAGTGTGTATCTCGCAAGTACATGTTGCAGCTACATGTGGTGAAAGTGCATTTCATATGATACAAGGAAAGTCAACAGTTGGCTCCACCGAATGCATATTCGGGTTGTATGTTCTAAATGTATATTGCGCATATAAATTGTGTTAGATGCAAGAGGTGACCGGTAGAGATGGTGAAGGAAACCGGTGACCAAAAGTCGGTGGAAGTATTTGCAAGCTGTGCCATTGGTGTATCGGGAGCATATACAAAGCGCTCACTGACGAAGGTCACACTGACAATGCATATCCTGAATGTACATTGAAGAATGTATCTCTCGGCAAATACAAATGTGAAGGCATACATCGGGAAGAGTTGGTGATCGGTGGAAAGGTTTTGAGTTATGCTGATGGAAGAAGTCATAGTGATAGTGGTGTCAGAGACACATCAGTATGAGAAGGGATTTCGGTGCGAAAGGTGTTTGGTTGGTCGATAGCATATGGTCTTGCCGATAGGTGAGTGATGCAAGGAACATACTTCGGTGAATGTATGTTGAGGTTTTTGGCTCCTCATCAAGATGACATGTATTTGATGTCTTTTGCCAAACAGTTCATGTGCCTTGTCTATGCTTTCACATATTGCATACATGTGTCACATGGCAATTGCAACTACAACATCTGACAAAATTGTCATCTCTTTGAGGTATTCCACCAAATAGTTCATGTGCCTTGCCTATGCTTCCTTACTTTGTATTCTTATAAAAGTCATATAGAAGTCATAATTAATCTTCATACTAATCTTGACAGTAATCTTGCCATCATTGTATTCCATGAGATGACAGTCCTATAACAGTCCTATACATGTCTACTAGGATAGTTTTAACTACAACAGTCCTACAATAGTCCTAAAATAGTCCTAGAATAGCCCTATAATAAGCACAACATTTAATGTACATATTTATGATATTCATGTTTACTTAAATTTGCTTGTTCATGCTTCTCACAGGACGTCACCTCCCCTACCCAGCCAGTTCTACAGAAGAAGAGAGACAACAAATGATCAAGAGGGATCACCAATTGGCGGTAAGTGATTGATTACTTATGTCATGTTATATATTTTGAATATTAAATTCTATATTAATGTGCACGTTGTTTGATTGTATTAATAGGTGGAAATTCAAAAATCTCTATCGAGGAGGTCTAGTCAATGAGCGATAGAGGATGAGTCATTGACTGGTTCACCATCTTCATGGCCTAGCAAGAGCCATAGATTATTTGATAGAAATCCATAGGAGATTTGATTTTGGGACATTTTGTTACATATGCCTATTTGGCTTTGTAAACATACTTTTGTATGTTATCGATGTATACCGTTGTATATACCCATATGGTTTTATTTGTACATGCTTATATGGCTTGATATATACACTATACATTATTTTTATGACATTATGCATGTATGTATATATAAGATCCTAATTTGCCACAAGTAGGGAGAATTCTTGCAAAGGTTATGGAATTTGGTTTTAAACGTTCCAATTGTATTTGCTTCAAAGTTTCTAAAACCTTTTCAAAAAATCCATTTTGTGCATATCTTGCAATCATTGCATTCCATGAGATAGCATCTCTTTGAGGTGTCATGTCAAACTGTTCACATGCCTTGTCTATGCTTCTGCACTTTGGATTTACACCCGCCAATTGCATTTTCTTAACATTTCCTTTCAATCCTTATCAAAAATTTTGTTTTGTGCACATATTGCAATCATTGCATTCCTTCATTTACAACACATGATTAAATAAGAAGATGCATATTTACAACACTTAAGAATATGTAGTAGTGTTGCTCATGTCACCAATACTATGTTTACATCTTCGCATACATGGCTTACAACATGTGACAATATGAATGATAGAGAATGTTTGCATCAACATGATGGCACAACATGAACAAATTGCATGTTTGCATCAATTTCATTGGGTCAATGATTGAGAATGTGTCAACTTGAACAATTTTTTTTTCTTCTCATCAAGACCTTCATGAAATGATACATTGGTTTCTTGATATTCAATCATGCATTGGAGATCTTCAAAGTGTTAAAGATGTTTGAAGTGATGAAGAAACTTGTTATTTTGATGTATTTCAACTCCAAACTTGCACCTAGAAGTGAAGCCACTAATCCTTGATCAAACTAACCTAAAAGTGCACTTTTCATCATCTCTAACCTCACAATTGTGCCTTCCATTGGAAGCTCATATTGTGCCTAAAGGAATGGTACTAAGATATCATCCATGTCAATGATTGAGAATGTGTCAACTGGAACAATATTTTTTTTATGCTCATCGTGGGGCTGAACGAACTACGCCAACACGTCGGGGTGGGTGGGTAAATGCTAGGGGAGGTCTCGTTTTGTGCGCCAAGCATCCCAATCATTTCAGGCAAGAGGCTACCGGCAAAGTCCCTTAAGATCTCTGAGCCCAAAAAACTGCCAAACTTTGATGGAGCAGTTCTCAGAATTTGTGACAAATGGGAATGTTATATTTGGACCTACAGGTGCACGTGGGGTCCATCGACAATAATCTCTCATTTTTGGTCAACTCCATTCTGTTTGATCGTGCCAAAATCAAACGTATTGTTGCAAAATGATTCAATTTGATGTAGTGGAAAGTTGCTAGGTGTGGTATTTTTCATTCCATAGCTCGTGGGGTCGAACAGACTCTGCCAACGCATCAGGGTGGGTGGGTAAATGCTATTGGAGGTCTTGTTTTGTGCGCCAAGCGTCCCAGTCATTCCGGGCAAGAGGCTACCAGCAAAGTCCCTTAAGATCCCTGAGACCAAAAAATTGCCAAACTTTGACGGAGTAGTTCTCAGAATTCATGATAGCTGGGAATGTTTTGTTTAGACCTATAGGTGCATGTGGGGTCCATCCACAATAACCTCTCTCATTTTTGGTCAACTCCATTCCATTTGACCGTGCCGAAATCAAACATATTGTTGCAAAATGCTTCAATTTGATGCAGTGGAAAGGTGCTAGGTGTGACATTTTTCATTCCATAGCTCATGGGGTCGAACAGACTATGCCAATGTATTGGGGTGGATGGGTAAATGCTATTGGAGATCTCGTTTCATGCGCCAAGCATCCCAGTCATTCCAAACTGTAAGCTACCAACAAAGTCAAAAGTTGCTAGGATTGAAATTTTGCATTCTACAAGTCCTGGGGCCGAACAGATTGTACCAACATGTTGGGGTAGGAAAGTAAATGCTAGGGGAGGTCTTATTTTGTGTGCAAAGCATACCAGTCCTTCCGAGCTATATCAAATTGAAGCATTTTGCAACAATGCGTTTGATTTCGACATGGTCAAACAGAATAGAGTTGACCAAAACTGAGAGAGGTTATTGTGGATGGACCCCATGTGCAGCTGTAGGTCCAAATAGAACATTCCCAACTATCACAAATTTTGAGAACTGCTCCATCAAAGTTTGGCAGTTTTTTGGTCTCAGAGATCTTAAGAGACTTTGTCAGTAGCCTCTTGCCCAGAATGACTGGGATGCTTGGCGCACAAAACGAGACCTCTAATGGCATTTACCCACCCACCCCGATGCATTGGCGCAGTCTGTTTGACCCCATGAGCTATGGAATGAAAAATGTCACACCTAGCACCTTTCCACTGCATCAAATTGAAGCATTTTGCAACAATGCGTTTGATTTCAGCACAGTCAAATGGAATGGAGTTGACCAAAACTGAGAGAGGTTATTGTGGACAGACCCCACATGCACCTATAGGTCCAAACAGAACATTCACAGCTATCACAAATTCTGAGAACTGCTCCGTCAAAGTTTGGTAGTTTTTTAGTCTCAGGGATCTTAAGGGACTTTGCTGGTAGCCTCTTGCCCGAAATGACTGGGACACTTGGCGCATAAAACAAGACCTCCACTAGCATTTACCCACCCACCCTAATGCGTTGGCACAGTCCATTCAACCCCACGAGCTATGGAATGAAAAATGTCACACCAAGCACCTTTCCATTGCATCAAATTAAAGTATTTTGCAACAATGCGTTTGATTTCGACATAGTCAAACAGAATGGAGTTGACCAAAAATGAGAGAGTTTATTGTGGATGGACCTCACATGCACCTATAGGTCTAACAAAACATTCCCAGCTGTCACAAATTCTGAGAACTGCTCCGTCAAAGTTTGGCAGTTTTTTGGTCTCAGGGATCTTAAGGGACTTTGCTGGTAGCCTCTTGCCTGGAATGACTGGGATGCTTGGCGCACAAAATGAAACCTCCACTACATTTACCCACCCACCCCGACGCGTTGGCGTAGTCTGTTCAACCCCACGAGCTATGGAATGAAAAATGTCACACCTAGCACCTTTCCACTACATCAAATTGAAGCATTTTGCAACAATGCGTTTAATTTTAGCACGGTCAAACGGAATGGAGTTGACCAAAACTGAGAGAGGTTATTGTGGACAGACCCCACATGCACCTGTAGGTCCAAATAGAATATTCCCATCTATCATGAATTCTGAGAAATGCTCTGTCAAAGTTTGGCAGTTTTTTGGTCTCAGGGATCTTAAGGGACTTTGCCAATAGCCTCTTGCCCGGAATGACTGGGACACTTGGTGCACAAAAAGAGACCTCCCTTGGCATTTACCCACCCACCCCAATGTGTTGGCACAATCCGTTCATCCCCACGATGAGCAGAAAAAAAAAATGGCACTTGGCAAGGTTTTTGCTCTTAGGATCTTAAGTGACTTTGCTCTTACGAAACAATGTATCGGCAAAGACCCTAGTTTTCATAAGGGAAGACATATGATTTTAAGAGGTTTTTAGGAATGTGACTATATCCTTCCACTCCTTATCCAATGACAAGTTTATTCTCAAAGTTTGATGGCTTTTATGAGCATATACACGATGTTATTTTAGGATGGTCATAAAGGGCAGTTTTTGGACAGCCATGTGTATCTTTTTAACAATCATAAAGGGCAAGTTGTACATGAACTATGATAGTCCCAAAACTCATATAAATCATCCATTTTGGTGTTTGACAACCTTATAAATCCATTAGATCATTTATACAAACCCTAATGCAACTTATAAACCCTCTTTGCATAGTAATTTCATGAATGACTATCTTGTATGATTGTTTTGTGCATTTTAATAGCCCAATGAGGATTGTATGGTGTTCTGATCTTCATGATTATAGGATCCAACTCAACATGATAGATGCATCATTACAAATGGATTGAATTGCAATAGTCGAAGAGCCAACCTCCTATCAATGAGAGTTTAATGATAGTAAATAGAGAGCTACTTGACCATAAATAGGATTTACATACATACATATATATATGATCTCATAGGCATCTAGGTTTCATACACAAATTGCAATAGTTGTAGAGCCAACCTCCTATCAACGAGAGTTGAATAATAGTAAATAGAGAGCTTCTCAGCCATAAATGGGATTTGCATACACACACACACCCAACTGAAATAGTATCCTTATTGGCCTTATTGGCACCTCCCCCCAAGATGTAATTTTTTTATGTTTATAATGTGCCCCCAGTGTCCTTATTGGCCTTATTGGCACCTAAAACATAAGAAAGTAGATTCCACCAACTTTCAATTACAATTGCTCTCAGGCCCTAACACATCCATACAGGGTTGTACTAAACAAAGAAATAGTAAGAAAATAGTAAAATCTGCAAAAACAAAGTTTCTTGACATTAATTTCATTCAAACTTGTCTTCAATTCATCTTCAAAATGTTTTCAATACATCTCCAATGCCTTTTCCATGAAGGTTTATGCATATTTATACATGATTTGAGGGAAACCAATAGTCTCCAACTAAATTTTGAGTACTTGACTGTTCATCTTCCATACTTTTGCATTTTTTTTACATTTTTCATATGACAACTTTGACATATTTACAAAATTTGACAAGATGAAGACTAAATACATGATGAAATGGTCTATCATGACCTTATTAGATTTCAAGCTACTATGCTTGATTAGGGCATATAAGGAATTTTGTCATATTGATTCTATTGATCTAAAACCATTCTCAATGCTAAACATATCATCAATGGACTAAAGAACTATCATCATAATGTATGGCATCATGGGAAGTATCATGACATGCACATAAGGAATTTAAATTATATTGTATATCAAGGTGTATATATATTAAAATCTAGTCCATAATGGTAGACATATACAAAAATTTAGCAAATATGCCAACTCAAAACATTTTTTACAAAATGTGGCATATGCCATGTCTCAAAATCTATATACAATCTACATGCCAAATAGCAACATCAAATACTACAAGTCCACTTGACCCTCAATCTGTGATGGATCCTCAATCTGTGATGGATCCTGAAAAAGTGTCCTCTTTGTACCAAAATGTCTAGTAATTGATGGAGGTGAAGTTTCCTACATTAACAAGTCAAAACACAAATTTGATTAATCTCTTCAATGGTAAATAAAAATAAGTTAAAGTTAGTAAATAGATTCTTATCTACTACAATTAAGAACTTTCATTTATTAACATACATCTAAATCACTACAATCAACTATAAGACCTCTAGATAAACTAACAATTAGAAAAATTCAATTCAATTACCTCGACTCTATGTTGTTGTTCAGACAATCGTTCTGCAAATGATTTTCTCTTAAGACGATTAGGTGTCCTAGTGAAGCATGATGGAAAAGGTGGCACATCACTCACATTCTCAAGAGACTACATAAAAGTAAAGTAAAATTGAAATAAATTAATATATAATTATTAAACAAAATAGGAAATACATAGATTTAAAAAGGTTAGATGTGTTACACAAAAAACAATCTAGAGTGCACTACACAAAAACTTATCTACTAGAAAACAAGCACATACCACCATCAAGGCCTCCTACATCAATTGAGAAGGACTCTGAATTATCAAAATGACAAGAATGTAGGACTCTAAATGACTATAATCAAATATTTAAGTTTTCTAAATTATCAATTAAAGTACAATTCAATCAAATTACCTCCACCCTTTGTTGGCGTTGAGAAAGTTGTTCTGCAAATGATAGTCCCTTGGGTCAATCAGGAGTTCGAGAAAAGACTATTGGCAAAGATGCCACATCATTCATATTTTCGATTGACTATAAAATAAAATTAACATCAAGATATAAATTAATATATAATTACTCACAAAGAAATAAATGCATAAAAAAAAAGTTGATGTGTAGAACAAATTATACTAGCAAGTCCAAGCCAAATTGGATGGTAGACAAAGTTCCATGATGAACTTCTGTCAACTCCTCCTCTGTCATCAACGGTTATCCCACTTAGATACATTAGTACTAATAAATTTGTTTATATATTCAAATGGAATAGACCATAAAATTTAACTTTAAATTTTACCTGCATAAAAGATTGCTCATGCATTTCTCCTTCTCTATGGTTCACTGATCTGGTAGCTTCTACTCTTGTCCCTAACCCCTCAACTTGAGTTCTAGACCCCATTGCCTCATCTCGTGAATGGAGATCGTACTCTGATGTGTTCAACGGTGGCTCACTACTCTTCATAATAGGACCTAAGCATAAATGATTGCAAGAAACGCAATGATGGGGTACACATACATGTGTGGACGACGACGGTCTAGTAGAACCAGGTGATCCAATATCATCACCTTCATCATGTACTTGTGCAAACTGAGATGTCTGTATAATCAAATTCTTGGTCAAAGAGTGTATGGCACTAAGGCCCTATTGTGTTGCATTTGCAACAACGTCTGGGTGATGCATTTGGGGTGGAGAAGGGATAGCAAGAGGGGGATTATAGGGACCTTGTACTTGTCTAATTGCCCCAGCTCTATCTTGAGGCATTCCCTTACCCACTCCTTGAAAATCTCTAAAATCAAAATAATTAACATGTTGACCCATGATGAACTTTGCAGAGAGTTTACGAAGGAAATATAAAGGTACATCTAAATTGTTGTTGGGTGGTTTATCAAAAACCATCCACCAACGATCCCAAAAGTTTTGACTAATGCCCTCATGAATACACCATTTGATTGAAAACTTGGGCTTACAGACATCAACATGCAATCAGGTTTTAGGATTGACAAAGTATTGGGCTAACATAGTTTTTGTAATCTCTAATTCTTTGACTTCATCATATGACAAACCGTTAGCATATTCGGCCTTCTTGGCTTCTCGCCATTGCCTAAATGATTCGTGTTGGGTTGACAAGGTTTGTACATGATTAATGATTCCCTCTAAATTCGATGTCATTGTAGACAATCGAGGGTGGCGGCGATATATTTCTATGATCCTACTTATTTGATCAATATATCCTTGAATATTCTCTTTTATTGTTGGAGGGGGAGGGTTTGGTGGTGGAGGGTTTGGGTTTTCATTTTGTGCATCCATTTTACCTAATTAAAATATAAAACATACCCACTTAGCATAAAAAACCAAAAAATTTGCTTGAATATACAAAACAAACAAAAAAAATGTGAAAGATCTTACCTTTTTGGATCGGATATCCGTTCTTGACCTCTGATATCCGTTATTCAGAGATGACACTGCGTTTTGCATGCCGCGGGTTTGCAAAAATGCGACCCTTTTTTGCTTTTTATGTTTTTCAAAACGGATATCCGTTTTCTTTTTCTCAATTGTTTTCATTGTTTTTTATTTTAGCATTTTAGCATTTTAGTATTTAGGCATTTTAGCTATAAAATACAATCCAAATTTTAGAAAGACTGTATCATATGAAAGGAGAGATTTTAAACAAACTATCAAAATTTATATAGGATTATGATGATATATATATATAAATATGATTTTTATATGATTTACTTATACTAAGGTATCTCATAGTATTTCAAAGGCACTTTTGAATAGATAATTGTCATAAAAAAATTGTAAAAGCAAGTAGTTTTGGTGTAAATTCTAACAAATCATTTCATGTTTAACTTACATATTAGATGATATTTGTGTCAACAATCGAGATCAAACTTGTGACACTCGGGATCGACCTCTCATTTTTCTATACCTATTCAAATTCCAAGACAATCATTGGATTAATGTCATTTATTTTCTAAAGGTGACAAATCAATTTAGCACATCCTCAACATCATTGGATTGATGTCTATAGAGAGAGCAAGATAGAGAGAGGGAGATATCTATAGAGAGGTAGATACGGGTTAGGGGTTAGGGATTAGGGCCATTATTTAGGGTTTACAGATTTAGAGAGAGAGAGACTGCTTTTGACATGCAACCGTAAACCATAAATAATGCCCCTAAACCCTAAACCCAAGTAACCCTAAATAATTCCCCCAAATCCTAAACCCTAACCCCTAAACCATAAACCCTAAATAATTCCCCTAAGTCCTAAACCCTAAACCTAAGAAAGGGAGTCCTAGTTTTCTTGTTTCCATTTCCTTCATCAATAAGGGAGAGGGAAAGATAGAGGGGAAAGATAGGATATATTGGAATGATAGGGGGAGAGAGGCAAGAGATAGAGAGATTAGGAGAGATGGCTAGGTACAGAGAGATAGAGAGGAGACAGATAGGAAGATATAGAGGAGACGAAGGGGAAAGATAGGGAGATTGAGAGTTAGAGAGATGTCCAGAGAGATAGGGAGATAGAGGAATGATAGGGGAGAGAGAGAGGCAAGAGATAGGGAGAGATAGATATAGGTAGAGAGAGAGAGAGGAGATAGATTGGGAGAGATAGAGGAGACAAAGGGAGAGATAGGGAGATAGAGAGTGAGTGAGATGTCTAGAGAGATAGGGATAGAGATTGAGACCTGTGGAGGGATGATAGAGAGAGGGAGATAAGGGAGAGATAGGGAGATAGAGGTGGAGGGATATTGATTTTAATGACCTCCAAATTTTCCTTAAATTCTTCTCCACTAAACCCTAGACCATCACCCAAATCCTTACTTTCCTAATAAAAGCCCTTCCCCAAACATCATTTGATCATGTGATTCCTTCCATCACTAGACAGGTGCCCAGGTACTTTCCATTATTCATCTAATACTGTAATCCCAATGTCATAGCTCACATTCCCACACCTACATTTATAGACTCCATTCCCACTATTGACACCATCATTGATAATCATTATATAAGGACACTCCCTTGAATAATAATTAAACCATGGATTATCCCATATCCCCATCTTACACTTTCCTCACCTTTGAACCTTTAGAAGATGACATTTATCTATCCCCACCATTACCAATCACACTTTCTAGCAATCCCACATAATACACCTTACCCATCACTTCACCTAGGTCATCACCAATTAAATCACCTCATTACTCCATTCAACCATACCCATACCACCCCTTTCTCACTCCACAACCTGTATTAATGCATGATTAAACCTAACCCCTAACCCCTATTTCCTAACCCCTAAACCCTAAACCTGAGAAACCATAAACCCCTAAATCCTAAACACTAAACCCAAGAAACCCTAAACCTCTATCTCTCTATCTCCCTTTCTCACTATCTCCCCATCACTATCATTCCTCTACCTCTCAATATCTCTCCCTATGCTTTGGCCATGTCCCTCACTCTATATCTCCCTATTGGTCCTCTCTCTCTAAACACTAAACCCTAAACCTCTAAACCTTAACCCCTAAACCATAAACCCTAAACCCTAAATAATGCCCCTAAGCCTTAACCCCTAACCCCTAAATCCTAAACCATAAACCATAAATGCAAGCAACCCTAAACCTTATCTCCTATCTCTCCCTTATCTCCCTATCTTTATCATCCCTCTACCTCTCAATCCTTCTCCCTATTTCTTTGGACATCTCGCTCACTCTCTATCTTTCTATCTCTCCCCTTTGTCACCTCTATCTCTCCCTATCTGTCTCCTCTCTCTTTCTATCTAGCTATCTCCAAAACTAAGAAACCCTAAACCCAGGTACACCCTAAATCCAATCAACTCTAAACCTATATCTCCCTATCTCCCTATCTCTATCATCCCTCTACCTCTCTTGATTTCTCTCCCTATGTCCCTGACCATGTGCCTCACTCTCTATCTCCTTATCTCTCTCCTTGGTCTCCTCTCTCTATCTCCCTATCATTCCTCTCTCTCTATAAACTCTAAATCCAAAACCCTAAACCTCTAAACCTAACCCCTAAACTTGAGAAACCCTAAACCCCAAACCCCTAAACCCTAAACCCAAGTAACCCTAAACCACTATCTCCTTATCTCTCCCCTATCTCCCTACCACATTTGTCCCTCTACCTCTCAATCTCTCTCCCTATGTCTCTGGCCATGTCCCTCACTCTTTATCTCCCTATCTATCCCCTCAGACTCATCTATATCTCCCTATCTCTCCCCTCAGACTCCTCTATATCTCCCTATCATTCCTCTTTCTCTATAAACCCTAAATCCAAAACCCTAAACCTCTAAACCTAACCCCTAATGCCTAAACCTGAGAAACCCTAAACCCAAGTAACCATAAACCACTATCTCCCTATATCTCCCCTATCTCCCTATCACCTTTGTCCCTCTACCTCTCAATCTCTCTCTCTATGTCTCTTGCCATGTCCCTCACTCTTTATCCCCCTATCTCTCCCCTTGGACTCCTCTATATCTCCCTATTGGTCCTTTATCTCTATCTAAACCCTAAACCTGTAAACCTTAACCCCTAACCCCAAAACCATAAACCCTAAACCCTAAATAATGCCCCTAAACCCAAGCAACCCTAAACCTCTATCTCCCTATCTCTGTCATCCCTCTGCCTCTCAATCTCTCTCTCTCTATGTCTCTAGACATGTCTCTATCTCTCTATCTCTCTATCTCTCTATCTCTCCCCTCTATCTCCTCTATCTCTCCTAAACACTATCAGTCCCCTCTCTCTATCTCTCTTTAAACTATAAACCCTAAACCCCTAAACCCAAGCAACCCTAAACCTCTAGACCCTAAATAATTCCCCTAACCAACCTCTAAACCACTTCTCTATATAGGTGCGACTAATACCACTTTTTCATTGTTTTCCACATTTAATTATATTCTTTTCCATTTTCCAAGTCCTACATGTGTCCAAGTTGTATTGTTTGTCAAGTTTTTAGTCTAATTGTTAGTCTCAGCTCTCATGGTTATTAAAATGGTAGTATAGTTAGATTTATCCTTAGGTAACATTAATTTACACATTGTTGCACAAACAACCAAACTGAAACATAACCTTACCTAATTAAGGTTAACCTTTAAGGTTCTTTCATAAATGGCGACCTTAACAGATCCAACTAGTTCAATGTTCTTATAGTCCATGCTTACCCTTCCAAGAGAGTTCATGCCATGTTAACTTTGCATTATGTCCTAACATATCGCATGAAGGACATCATCTTCACAAGGAATAACAATGTCATGAAGGATTAATGAAGGTGTAGCTTCACCACATAAAGTATCATTCATAATTTTATCACTAGAGGGTAAGGGTATATCATGTGTATCCTTCTCAAACCATGTATCATGAATCAAATCATATGAAGGATTGGGTAAAGCAATTTAGGGCATGAAATCCAAAATGGATATCCGTTTTGGTTTGGTATCCAAACCAAAATAGATATTCGTTTCAAAACATATGAAAGTCAAACTTTGCCAAGTCGCGAATTTGGCTAAGTAAAAATGGGATTTTTTTCCTATTGCCACTGTTTGTCTCGTGATGATCCTACACATACCCTATTGCAAACGTGATATCCAACTAATTGCAGCCCTGAAAAAAGTAAACACATACCGAGTTGTAGACCTTCATTTGTCCAAGTCTCCAACCATATCAGAGTCAACATACCCCGTCATCTGAGTATCCTATCCTCCAAAACACAAAGCATGATCTAAAGTACCTCTGAGATACCTGAAAATCCACTGAACCACCTACTAATGAGGTTTGTCTAGATTGCTCATAAATCTGCTCACAACTCCCACTGCATGGGCAATATCTGAACGAGTACAAACCATGGTATACATAAGATTGCCAACTATAAAGGAATAGGGAACACTCTTCATGTGTGCTTGGTCTTCTTCAATTTGAGGACACATAGCTGATGACAGCCAGAAATGATTAGCCAAAGGAGTACTAACTAGTTTTGCATGTTTCATATTGAATCTGTCCAAGATTTTTTCAATGTACCTCTCTTAAGACAATCTAATTTGTCTCTTCTATCTATCCCCGATGATGTGCATGCCAAGAATCCTCTTGGCTACCCTTAGATCTTTCATGGCAAATCGCTGAGCTAAATGATGCTTCAACTCTCTAACAACCCTCATGTTTCTACCAGTGACTAACATATCATCAACATAAAGTAAAAGCATGACAAACTCACTAGTTGCAAGCCACTTGAAGTAGAGACACAGATTAGATTCATAGCAAATGAATTTATGCTCAATCATGAAGCTATCAAACTTATGATACCATTGCCTCAGAGCTTGCTTGAGCCCATACAAGTTGTGCTTGAGTTTGCAATATAATTTTTCTTGACCTAGTTTAACAAAGCCTTCAAGCTTCTCCATGTACAAATCTTCTTCAACATCTCCATGTAGAAAAGTCATCTTGACATCAAGCTGCTCCATCTCAAGATCCCATACAGCTACCATATCTAGAATTGCATGAATGGTTTGCATTTTGACGACAGGTGAGAATATTTTAGTGAAGTCAATGCCTTTTGCTGATCAAATCATTTGACTACCAATCTCGCCCGGTAGCGGTGTGTGTCTCCATCTTCTTCTTTCAGCCAATAGACCCACGTGTTCTTCAAGGGTCTCCGATTAGGCAGGAGTTTGACCAAGTCCCCAGTTTCATTGGACTGCAAAGAGGCCATTTCTTCATGCATAGCGTCCATCCACTTGACTAAGTTTTCATGTTTGCAATCCTGTTTGAAGGTTGCAAGCTCTGACTAGTCTGAGAGCAAAAGCTCATAATCTTCAAATTTGGCTGGAAATTTTGTCTGCCTGGTTGACCTCCTTACTTGAGGTGTTTGCTCCTTGATGTTATTCTCCTCTAGTAAACTGCTATGGTTTTCATTATTGCCCTCTTCTGGTAAAATAGTCTGACAAGGAAAACTGCCATGTTCTGGCACATTGCTTAAACTTTCTGATGTCGTGTATCTCATTAAAGGCATTTGTATTGGTTGCCATTTATCTTGAATATGCTATGATTTTCTAATGTCAAAAGGGTGCGATGACATTTATCGTGGGAGTTTCTTGTGGCAACGAGACATTTGTAAAGGGATGCATTTGATGCGTATGCAGCGTGGGAGCATCAAGAGGTGGCATTGAAGAGTCAACTGGCAGCAGAAAAGTCTTCATACCCTGCGTTGGAAGTGAAATGTCCAATGTATGCATGGGGTTTACCATTGAGGGTTGCATTGGAAGCAAGGATTGATTACCTATTGTTGAAGGCAACGAATAGCTATGACCCAAGTGTTACTAAATTATGTTTGCAATCTAATTTAGTGAGGCCTAGACAATAGTTGTTGGAAAGGGGGTAAAGAAAAATTTTATGTGCATGATCATCCAATTAATGTCTGATGTCTTGATAAAGGAACAACACAAGATCACTTATCAAGATCATGTGACAGCTCAAGTTGGGCAGTCAAACTATCCTGGTAAGTGAAAATGACTAAAAGCAAGAAAATAGACATTCAAAGAATGACAGGTATCTAACTAGCTTTATTTTTTAGTTATGATGTTGATTATTCAGTACATTTCAGTGCAGTTTTCAAAGAGAGGTATTTATGAACTATCACTTCTTCATCATGTTTTAAACATGTGCTTTAAAAGAGATTCAGATGTTTTATGTATGTATTTGATTCAGAAAGCAAAGTATACATAAGTCATTGCACAAAGTGAAATAACTGATTGTATTCAAAAGAGTGTTTAAATATGTCCCACACAAGCCATGGGAGTGACTGGAGTATGCTACATAAAAGTAAATTTTACTTTTGAAGGAATAAAAATGCATAATAAAAGTAGAGGGATCCGTCATTGACTATGAATGACGAATCCCAAGGTTGAGTTGGTCTTCAGGTCCCTCCATCTGCTGAGCTCCATAATACCTGCAAAAAGTTTTGTTAGAGCTCTGGGTTCCAAAACTTTTCATACACATAATCAAATCAACAAAAGTACCATATACTTTTATGGAGCAGCAACCATCTAATGAACAGTAAGAGAGAGAAGATAAATTGAGCATATTCAGAGCCATGTCAGATAATGTTCAAAGAGGAGCAGAAGATATAGTTGAATAAGCATATTCAAGTGCCATATCAGAGAGAAAGATAAATCCACCCAAGAAGCATCATATCATGTAATCAAAGGTATGTTTTATATCTAACATGTTTGTTTATTGTGTAGGTATAGGTGAAATATCTATTGCAGACTATTCTTTTGATATCAAAGCATGTGGATTAAAATGTGGCTCCCACAAGGGTTGAACCCAACATGCTACCCCTTGATCTTAAGGGGAATGTAAGATAAGCAAAGTGATTTTTGGATCAATAAATAAAAGCGTATTCTGATTGAAAGTCAATGACAAACCAATACATCATGAGATAGCCTCCAAGGATTAATATCAACTAAAGGATAGTCCCATCAAAAGCATTACAGCCAAAGAAACATCATGGAACAACAATTAATTCAGGTGTTTACCACCTTTTGTTGTGAATAAGATGTAAAAAGTGCTATTGAATTCATTAAGTAGCCATAAAAGGACAAAAATCAGTCATTAAGTTGGTTGTCCCATCAATCAAGAAGCATGTAATTAGCTACAGGACAGTCATATAATGATAAACAGTCCATATATGTGTGTGATTCCATGTCAACTATCTTGAATGCAAGAGAAATCATAAATAGAATGAATAGGATTGCCAGAGAGGGGCTTATAATGTCATCATAATAGGATAGTCACTCTAAAGATAGAATATTCATCATAGAATTACCATATGCCTCTGCAAATTAAGATAAAATCACATGATTACCATATACAATGCATGAAGAGGAACAGCTAGAATAAGTGCAAGAGGGGCAGTGAAGAAGGACATAACAACCATATAATGCTTGCATCCACATAGTGAGATAGCCAACCATATACAACACAACCATGGAGTGCAAGGTACAGGTGGAAGACAATCATCCTGAAGATATAGTATACCTTTGAATCAAGAGAAGATACCATACATTTGAATCAAGGAGACAAGTGTAGAAGTCAAGGTGGGATACCTTCACAGCTAATAAAGAAGGATAGCCACCTAAGTGGGCAGCATACAAGGAGTTCATGACAACTTTCCAAGCATAATGGAACATGCCTTATGAGGATAAGTAACCATGAAGAGTACATAAGATACATATAGAAAATGAAGAATACAAACTCCAAATAACAAGACATCAAGATCAAGAGAGGTGAAAAAAACCTTAAGGACCAAGAGAAATGCATTACATGATCATATCATGAAGAGTACAAGAAGTGCAGCTACAGTCATCAAGAGCAACCCACGGTCATGTCCTCAATGCAAATGAAGATGAAAGAGGTGTGAAATGCAAGTCAAGGACAATAAATCATGAAGAGAACTCATTATGCCCTCAATGAAAGGTACACAAATACACATGATATATTTTTAAGCTACAGGATGTGTGCAATGAAGGATATAGGTGCAACATTTGAAAAGGTACAGTCATAAGCATAGAGTTCATTGTTGTTTTTGTTTGCATACAGTCAAACTGTCACAGTCATTAATGAAAAATATAAGCTTCCAAATACATATACAGTCATATGGAACAACAAAGTATAGAAGTCTTAGCCATGGTCATTGGATAAGAATGAACGACTTATAAATGAAGACGACAACCTTTGCTAAGGTAAATAGACAGTCAATATGCCTTGGAGCAGCAGACATTTATTTTCTTTTGTTTACCTACAAGAGACACAAATGAGAACAACATGTATTTTAAACTCATTTTATTTCCTTCATCACAAAGTGCAAATGCATACAGTGTATATGTGAGTCAAGATGGAGCAGCAGAGAAAAATAAAGTTATAGTCATTTCCTTTTGTTGACTATCATTACAGCCAATGAGCAACAAAGATGGTGTTGAACATAGCTACTATAGGTAAACTCTAGTAGGTATAATGGTACAGTAGGAACAACCTTATAGAGAAGGTACAGTGAGTATATAGTGTCTTTGCATAGCAGTGTTCCATGAAACAATGACAGTGAAAGATGGTCACCTTGCAATGGACAGACACATGGAGGCAAGACAACAGTCACGTGTTTTCATCATATCTTGAAAATTACAAACTGGGGTTTCATGACTTTTTGATAGAAATTAGGAAACAGTAAGATGAAAAAACCCATTAAATTTTATGAAAACCCAGTTCGTCATTTAAGAGAAACTTCACCAATCTGGGACAGTATGAAATTATGAAGAGGACAACAATTATGAAGGTAAATCACCAAACAATCAATCATGAGGATAGCAAAAAAATATTCATAGGTTTGTCCTCTGTCATGCATTGAACAGTCACCATGAATAGTCAAAGAGAGCCATCTTAACCTTACATGGAGAGTCATGTCAAAGTTTGGATTTCCTATGACTAAGTGTAGGAGCAGCATTGATGTGAAGTATTGTCTAAGGTTTTGAAAGCCTAGATATCAGTTGTAAGAGCTCTGCACTGGTAAAAGGTGCCTTTAGGTTTTCACAAAGGACAATCTTAAAAGGTTAGAATAATAGTCATAATGGTTATCTCAAGGATTAGAAATTGTCATAGCCAACAAGTTTTTAGACCTCACAACATATGTAAAGGTGCAACAGAGCTACAGAAAGTGAAGGAGCAGTCATGTGGACTGTATAACAGTCACTAAGAAGATGAAATGACAGTCATATGAAGGACTGCTAAATAGTGTCACTTATGCAAGTGTGATCATAGCTTTATGATCCCTAAGGAATAATCATGATGAACTTCATACACAGTGAACAGTGAAAACTTCATTTTACTTCATGTTTTGGCAAAGAAACAAGTACATTTATTGTTCATCTCGGCAAGAGGAATATGAGGGTTTCTATTAAACCCTATCCATTATAGAGAATAGTCAGATCAAGCAAATACTAGAGACACTATAACAAATATGCTCAAAGTCAAGCAAATGCACTTTTTATTCCAAATCATTGCTACAAGAAGCAAAATATCACAAGCATCATGTAGCAAAGAACAGAGTATAGAGTAAAATACAGTCAACATTCCATTTTCTTCCATGTTTATCAAGAAAACCAGATATGTGTATTTCTTTTCTTCTCAACAAGAATGGACATGAGGGTTTCTATAGAACCCTAGCTATGTTTGAGAAACAAAATAGTGCAATTTCAAAGCTTCTTGAACTATGCTCAAAATAACAAATATGTCCTTTCATGCCAAGTCAATCGCTACAGAAGCAGATACACATCATACTGAGAGAATGTCATTAAAAAAATCATGTAAGAAACTAAAATATGGACTGTATTTTTCTCATGGATGGATACACAGAAGGAAAAAATAAATATATTCATCATTTTCACCTTCATTATTTCAACACAAGAGAGCTTGAAATGGGCATTCTATTGACAGAGAATGAAAAGGAGTGCAAAGTTTGAGTGACAGAGAGCTTACCCAAGCCCTTTTTCTATTGATTTCTTGTGAAAATGCATCTAGATTTCACCATGAAAACCCTCCAAACCTTAATGGAAGACCAGTGAAAACTCTCTGTCGGCGGCCAACAAGTTCCAGAATGCAAAAAAATGAAATGTATGACATAGGTTTGGTCAGGCATTTTGAGTTAGGGTTTCAACCCTAACTTTGGCCAATGAACTAAAGGCATTTTTTGCCTTTGTTTTAAATTTTCTTTCATAAACTAATGCCCCATGTTATGTATTCATATGCCTTGGTTTCTTTTTGCATTTTTTGCAAAGTCTAACTAGGTATCCTTTTTGCATTGTTTTCTCAAACATGGTCAAACCAAGTGCCTTCTTTTTTGTATAAGTTTGAAACAAAATTTGGAATGTAAAACATTATTTAAGTGATGCATTATAAATCAATTTAATACATGTTATAAAAATGCAAGATAAGTGGCATTGGTTTTCAAGATATGGTCAAAAGGGATGTAGTTGAGTATTAATGTGCAAGTGCCAAGCATATAGGGGGGGTTGGAGGAAGTTGACTAACATGTGTCCCCTTTGTTTTTATTTTGAATTGACTTCAATATGGTCGAATTACGATCTTCCTTTTGCATTTTCTTTGAAATATAAAACATTAATTAAAGTGATACAATTATAAATCACTCTATTTAATGTTATTTATTTATTGTGCAAAAGGGGATAGGAAGTTTGGTTTGTAAGACTAAGTCAGATGGTGTAGTTGGGTATTTAATCATGTGCAGAGTATATAAGAGTGATTTGACTTGGTTTTAACGGCCTTAAAGAGCATTAAGGGGTAGTTTCTTGTGCCTTTATGATAGGTGAGGTCATGCCTTCACCTTTTCTTCACTTGAGACTGATTTTGGAGGGAGTTTGGGAGATATTTTCTAGGCTTTTTGGTTATGCATGACCAAGGGAGTTTCTAGTCCTTATCTTTGTGCAGTTGTTTGGATAAGTATATAGTCTCTTCATTTGTTCATTATTAAGGATTTCTTTTCACTTTTAGGCTAGATTGTAACTCTTTTGGAGCTCTTTCAGCAAGAGATGATATTGTAACTCATTTTACATACTAGTATTACAGTTTACACCTTGGACATCAATAGAGATAAGCTTTTTGCCTTCTTACTTCTTTTTCTGTTCTATTGTGTGCAGTTAAATGGTTGATACAATTACTTGTGAAGTCATTTCATTCCTTGTTATTGTGTCTCATTAGTAGCACCTTTGTGCAGATAGTATATGTTTTAGAGCTGAGTTGTGCAAGTTAAGTTGTGCTATTGATCAAACTGTGTGTTAAAAACTGATTTTACAGGTTAGATAACATCATTTTGGTGCATCTCCTTAGGAGATAGTTTCATTTTCTTGTTTCTTTCTTACCCTTTCCTTTGTAAAGCATTAGAATAGTTTTTAGGTGAACACCATAAGAGCTAGCTTACTCTGGAGGTTCCTTTTCATCATAGGTAACCCACAACCTGAAAAGGATCCCATGTTTCACCAATATGCTAAGTTCCGTAACTTAGCAAGGGTGCAGTATTGAGTGATAAGACCAAGATTGGATGATTATTGGGAACCTCTGGCAATGATGAAAGAAATAGAGGTTGCAAATTAACATCAGAAGACTATGTAATAACATGTGAAGGCAGCACTGAAACAAGAGGAGGGATGGTGATACTAGAGTGCTAAACACTAACCTTTGATGACTATGATACGCCTTGTATGGGTTGGGAGATAATTCCCTGTGATATTTGATTTTTTCCATTGTCAAAAGGATCAACCTGTATAAAATCATTTGAAGATGTTCGCTGTGTTTGCAGAGTCAAAAAACCTTTTTCATTGAACATGAGATCACGACTATGAACAAGTTGCTTGGTGACAAGATCCCATAGACGAAAACCATACTGATCTTCACCATAACTAACAAATATTAAGTGCTAAGACCTAGAGTCCAACATTGAGCGCTTTTCCTTTGGGATATGCATGAAGGCTTCATAGCCGAAAACAAGAAGATGAGCATATGAAATCCATTTGCCCAACCAAACTTCTTCTGGGATATCAAAATCCAAACAAGATGAGGGGCTCCAGTTGATGAGATAAACGGCTGTGTTAACTGCCTCTACCCAAAACTCTTTGCTTAGGCCTGTATTGGATAACATGTATCGAGCCCTCTCAAGAATGGTCCTATTCAATCTCTCGGTTGTACCATTTTCTTGAGGAGTGTAGGGTACTACTTTTATCCTTCTAATGCCTTGATCTGCACAAAATCCATCAAACTCCAAAGAACAATACTCTCCCCTGTTGTCAGTTTGCAAGAATCTAATTTTATGCCCTGTTTCATTTTCTACCAGTGCTTTGAAAATTTTAAATTTTGAAAAGACTTCTGGTTTTCTATGCATCATGTATACCCATACTTTTCGAGTATAATCATCAATAAAAGAGACAAAGTAATTAGCACTTCCAAAAGATGTTACCTTAGTGGGTCCTGTAATGTCAGAAAATGTCCCCTTGGGGGATTTGCCCTCAAAAGGTTTACCTCCCGAGTCTCTAGTGTGCATTTAGGACATCTTGCATCATAATTCAACATCTCGATGGAATGAACCCTAGGTGTCATAACAAACGAGGCCTAGGTGGACCCCTTGAACCTAACCCTACCCAAAATAGGGGGTAGGACTTGGGCACCTGTGCCCTAGTCCTACCCTATTTTGGGTCATGCCCAAATTTCTAGTGTCAGTTGATGACCGTTATTTGGTCCCTAGGCTGACACGATAAGTTTGAATTTACAAAATCTTGGTGGGAATGTTTGTAGTTGCATATAAAAGCATGTTTAGGCATTCATTTGTAAACTAGATTTTCAACTAGATGATTACTAGAAAGCTATTGTGTTCGAAAGGTGATTCAAGGCTTTCATTGTGTTGCAAGAGTAGATTTGTGTTGTCTATGTGTTTGTGTTTGCAGATTTGAGCATCCATCTCCTCATGGCATGAAGAGCTTCTTCCTCCCATGAGATCTTCACTACAAGGTGATATCATTATGATTATTGATCATTTATCATTTGGTTTTTGCCTCTACCTCCCAAGGCACGCACTCTCTATCTGACAATAATTTTTTAGAAGACTTGAATGTCTCTCTGAGGCTTGATTGAGGCAAGACTCTAAACACCACAACCCCCTCCCAAATTTTTCATGATTGCAGGTTACAGGTTGGAGTTGCAGACAAAATAAAATTGCAGGAGGGTACAATAGGGTGTCAGAATTGCAGATCAGAGAAGAAACTAGCTCCCTGGACTTCGACACCCACTCATTAGTCCTCAAAGTTCCACAACAAAAAAAACTCTGGTACAGTAGATACAGGTTGCGGACTGAGTTTCCGCATCTCGACAAAAAGCAAGGCACTGGACTTAGGCATCTACTCTTTAGTCCCTAACTTTTCCGTCTTGAAACCCCAAAAATAGGTGCAGAGTTATTTGGTATTTTACATCTTTCTGCAGAAGCATTTTCTGTAATTTATCTGTTTACTGTCGTATTTGCAGAATTAGGGTTTCAAGGTACAATTGAGCATAAGAGAAGGAAATTGTCAATCAAATCATAAAAATCTAAGTTTCCCTACATCTCAATAGTGACCTAGGGTATGATAGTACATTGCAACTCAACCCTAGGTCCTTGAATGTAAGGGTGAAAGGAGGATATACACCAAAACTACCAAAAACCTAACAACCAAATTCCACCCATTACATTTTGGTGAACCCATGTTATTGGACTTGTTTGCACCTTGTTAAGTGCTTTGCTTTAGATTTTCATTGATTTCATTCATTCATATTGTCAATCATCTTATTGCATTGAAAAATTTACAAAACAATTGAAAATTTGGAAAAATTTAAAAAAATTGCATGCTAGGGTTTTCCATGTTGCATTAATTAAATTTAATTTCATCAAATTTATGATTTTTGATTTAGATCTGATTTAAATTGAAGAAAATTACAAAAAATCATTAGTCTGCATTGCATTTTCATCATAAAATTGTTAGGGTTTTGTTGAAAATTGTGAATTTTGCATATAACCTAGTAACTCCAAAATCTAGGGTTTCTAGGTAGAATCTTGTTTCATATTTTTATACTGATTTTAGAGGCTCATTCAAATTTGAATTTGGCTATAATCTTGCATTTTAGAACAAATTTGCATTTAGATTTTAAAAATTTGCATTTTTGCATAGAAAAAATCAACAAAAACTAGTATTTTCATTGATTTTTTTATTAGATTTGCACTTGCATTTTGCATGTTAGAGCTTGGAAATCATTTTCAGATCTAAGAACATGTAATTTTCATCATATATCAGCTTGCAAAAGATTCATATAGCATTTTGTGTCAAGATCTTAAACCTAGGGCTTCAAAAACATTGATTTTCACTAGATTTGGCCTTATCGACTCTCTAAATTTGTACCATAGGCGTGGTGTGAAGGATATTTTTGCACTAATTTTTTGTTATCAGGGTAATCATTTTCTGCTCCTAACAATCTTCACAACACCTTTTTATCGGGCTCTTGTATTGAAAATTTGGTGAAAAACCACACATTTTTGCTATTTTTGCCCTAGGGTTTGGCCTAGTTTGCACTCTGGTGCAGGAGCACCTAGAAAATCATGTTTTCTTTTGTAATAAGGTCTATTTGACTACTGCATTTTCATTTCAGTTGTATCTACGTTCATTTTGTAAGTCCCAAGTGACTTTAGGACACTTGTTAAATTGTAACCGCATAATGCCAAAATAAGGCAGTAGGACAGTTGGAGGTTGTTTAAGACGGTTGTCTCCCAGCCGCTTGGAGTCAATTCGGTACTACTCAGGGTGAGTTGATAAATACCCTGAGGAAGGAACCAAATGATCATATATTGTAATCAAATCGAAGTAGAAGTGTGATCGAATGTGATTGTATTGTGCTCAGGAGAAATAAAATAATTATGTTATGTCCATTCGATTTTCATTTCTTATAACTGTAAATCGTGTAACTGTAGATTTTCATTCATTTTGCATTTTCCTTTGTTGCCGTATGTCGTCATGAAGCATTCCACTGGTGAGATTTCTATCGAAATCAGTGGAATGGCTTTGTTGTATGAATATTTGTTTTGCTCTTTGTTTTGTTTTTCTTGTTCGGCGGTGCAGAGGATCCAGACAGGGCGTTTCACGTAGTAGGATGACCTAGCATCTCCACGTGCTAGGGTTAGGAAGGAAGTAAACTGTGCAATGGCATATTGGCGCATCGGCCAAAGTTTACAAGTGTCCATCGATGGAATGACTCCCACCAAAGGCAAATGATATCAGGGCATTGGTAGAAGGATGAGCAACTTGGCTGATGGAGTTGAATTGGTGGCTCAACTGTTAGGTGGTCAACTATGAGAAATTAGGGCATCACTCTATGGTATCCGCTGTGCACTCCCCATCATATTGGTATTAGAGCTAGGTTAGGTTTGGGTGGTAAATCGAATTAAGGATTTGCAAAAGTGTTGGTGTTTGGGTGTTGTCTGTGAATGTTTATGTCAGACAGAGAAAGCGAGATAGAGGTGGAGAGGATGCCTCCCAAAAGTATGTCGCAAGACGCCATTAAGAAGCTGATCAAGGAGATTCTTGAATCCAAGTTGGGAGAGTTCAAGCAGTCCAAAAGCAAAGATAGGGAAGATGAAAGTGACAGCGATACGAAAATTGCTAAAACCAATAAAAAGACAGAGGAGATACCAGCAGACCAGAGGACATTTTTAAATGCATTAAAGTCAGTTAATAGGGACACCATAGATGGGTTACCTATGTATAGTGGAAGTATGGAAGCTGAAGAGGTGATTGACTAGATTGAGGCATTGAACAATCACTTCAAATACAAAGAAGTCCCTAATGATAAGAGGGTTAAGTTGGCAAAGGCAATGTTGCAGGGATCTGCTCTTGCATGGTGGAATTATGAACAAGGAGAGAGAGTCAAGGAGGGGAAGAATATGATAACCTCCTGGGGAAGGATGAAGACCAAACTCAAGGCACAATTCTTACCCCTGGACTATGATGTGCAGATGTATAAGAAATTTCAGAACCTCAAGCAGAGAGACCTTGATGTGAATGCATACACACAAGAGTTTCACAAACTCAGTCTCAAATCAAAGAGACAAGAAGAAGAGTCAGAGAAGGTGGCTAGGTACTTGAATGGCCTAAGGATGAACATCTAAGATGAGATCAGCATCTTAGCACCAGAAACAGTGAACAAGTGTTTCCAACTGGCCTTAAGGGCTGAAGAGAAGATAAAGAGAAAGAGTGAGCAGAATAATAGAGGTAGAGGTGGAAGGAATTTCAGAGGCGGAGGCAGTTTTGGAGGAAGAAGTCCTAACCAGAGGCCTAGTGGTGAGTCTAGCCAAGAAGAGCAAGTTGGGGACTCTAGTAGCAGAGGAGGCTACTGAGGAAGAAGGCCTAATGGAAGAGGTGGGACAAGTGGATTAGGTAGAGGATCCAAATTCTCCAATATGAGATGTTATAACTGCAATCAAATAGGGCACCCAGCATACAAGTGTCCAGAGAAGGCCTCAACTTCTCATGGTGGTGAAAAGAGAACTACTTTGATTCAAGAAGATGCAAGGAGTGTGACATCTCCTGAAGTGAATCTAGCATCAAAAATAGGAGAGAATTTGATGATCAAGAGGATGTTGCTCAAGGAACCAGTGCAGACTGAACCATCTCAAAGAAGGGATTTGTTTAGAATCAACTACAAGATCCAAGGTAAGGTTTGTAAAGTTATTATTGACTCTGGTTCTACTGATAATGTCATATCTTTGGAAGCAGTAAATAAGCTGAATCTAGAAAAGATACCCCATAGCAGTCCATATAAAGTCAGTTGATTGAATAAGGGGCAGTACATACTCATCAATGAACAGGGGTAGAATTCAGTATTGGGGGGTATAGAGACAAAACTTCATGACATCCTTCCAATGGATGCTTGCCATCTTTTGTTAGGCCAACCATGGCAGTTTGACAAAAAGGCTCATCATGATGGAGAAAAGAATGCTTACTCATTCCATAAGGATGGTATGACTTATAGGATATAGTCATTGGTAGAGGAGGATCCACAACATGTAGGGTCTAGTGTAATGCTAGTAGGAGAAAAAGAACTCATGGATACACTAAAGGAAGGTGATGGAGTAGGTATTGCTTTGATTGTGAAGCCCAAGGGGGAAAAGAAGAAAAGTGTGAGAGAAGTAGGACCTAAGGAGGTCAGAGATTTGCTTGAGAGTTACAAAGGAGTGATTGCAAAGGATATACCTAATTCTTTACCACCAATCAGAGACATTAGCCATCAGATAGATCTCATACCAGGAGTAGTACTTCCTAATAAGGTAGCATATAAAATGACCCCACAACAGAATGAAGAGATAGCAAACCACATTCAAGAACTCCTAAACAAAGGGCTGATTAGGAAGAGTCTTAGCCCATGTGCAGTACCTACTATTTTAGCCCCAAAGAAGGATGGGAAATGGAGACTGTGTACTGATTCTAGGGCAATAAATAGGATAACCATCAGGCATAGGTTTCCTATTCCTAGAATAGAAGATCTAATGGATTGTTTGGGAGGTGCTACCTATTTCTCTAAGATAGACTTGAAGAGTGAGTATCACCAGATAAGGATAAGAGAGGGGGATGAGTGGAAGACAGCTTTCAAAACCAATGAAGGGTTGTATGAGTGGCTTGTGATGTCGTTTGGTCTTTCAAACGCCCCTAGCACCTTTATGAGGCTGATGAATGAGGTGTTGCAGGAATTCATAGGAAAATTTGTGGTAGTCTACCTTGATGATATTTTGGTGTTCAGTAAGAGCAAGGAAGAGCACTTGCAACATTTGGAGATAGTCTTGAAGAGGCTGCAAGATCAGAAGTTACTGATAAACTTGGAAAAGTGTGACTTCATGCAACAAGAATTGGTGTACCTAGGTTTTGTCATCTCTAAGGGTGATTTGAAAATGGATCCTTCCAAGGTAGAAGCTATTTTGAATTGGCCTACACCCAAGACAGCAGGAGAGGTTAGAAGTTTCCATGGGTTGGCCACATTTTACAGGAAATTCATTAAGAACTACAGTGACATCTGTGCACCTATGTTGGAGACCATCAAGGGTGGAGGTAAGATGAAGTTTGTGTGGATGAGAGAAGAAGATAGGAGCTTTGAGAATCTGAAACAGAAAGTTGCTAAATTCCCTATTTTAGTGTTACCTGATTTCAATAAGGTTTTCACAATTGAATGTGATGCAAGTGGGTTGGCCATAGGAGCAGTGTTGACCCAAGAAGGCAGACTAGTAGCCTTCTTCAATGAAAAGTTAAATGAAGCCAAGAGGAAATACTCCTCTTATGATTTAGAGTTGTATGCTATGGTACAATCTCTGAAAAAGTGGAGACACTATTTGCTTCCTAAAGAATTTATCGTATACACTGACAATCATGCTCTTAGTTTTTTGAATGGATAGGAAAAGTTCAGTCATCGACACATGAAATGGGTGGAAAGTCTTCAAGCATACAACTTCATCATCAAACATAAGAAAGGAATTACCAATAAGGTTGTTGATGCTCTAAGCAGAAGGGTGTTGACATTGCAAGAAGTGCAGCTACAAAGCATGGGTGTTGAGTCACTCAAAGGATTGTATGAAGAGGACCAGGATTTCAAGGAGATTTACAAGGTCTGCAGTGAGTTTGCCAATGCTTTCCACAGTGACTTTTCAGATTATACATTGTAGGATGGACTTTTGTTCAAAGGAAGCCAACTATGTATCGCTAAGTGTTCAATGAGGGATAATATAGTGAAGGAAAAACATAGTGGTGGTTTAGGAGGACATTTTGGGCTCAATAATACCTTAGATCTTGTTAGAAGGTTTTACTTTTGGCCAAGGATGCAGTCTGATATCAAAAGATTTGTTGAGAGTTGTATGATTTGCCAGAAAGCAAAGGGAGTCTCAACCAATGTAGGACTGTACCAACCTTTGCCCATACCAAACAAACCTTGGGAAAGTTGGAGTATGGATTTTGTGATGGGATTGCCCAAGACAAGGACGAGTTATGACAGTGTGTTTGTTGTGGTAGACAGATTCAACAAAATGGTACACTTTATTCCTTGTACGACCACCAATGATGCTAGTTACATTGTAGGTTTGTTCTTTAAAGAAATTGTCTGGATTCATGGATTGCCTTTAAATATTGTATCTGACAAAGACAGCAAATTTGTGGGACATTTTTGGAGAACCTTGTGGAAAAGATTGGGTACAAATTTTTCTTTTAGTTCAGCCTATCATCCTCAGACTGATGGCCAAACTGAGGTTGTCAATAGGTCATTAGGTAATCTACTAAGATGTTTGACAAGAGAAAATGGCAGTAGTTGGGATGTGGTACTCCCACAAGTAGAGTATGCCTATAATGATTCTACAAATAGAAGTACAGGTCTAAGTCCTTTTGAAGTTGTTTATGGTAGTCATCCCAGAGGAATTTTTGAATTAAGAGATGTTCAAGGGTTGGACAAGAGGAGTGGACACGTTGATACATTCACAGAGGCTATGAACGAAATCCATCAACAAGTCAGAGATACTCTACACCAGAACAGTCAGCAGATCAAGGCTAGAGTGGATCAAAGAAGAAGGAATGTGTAGTACCAAATAGGAGATATGGTCATGGTTCATCTCAACAAGAACAAACTACCCACAGGAAAACACAGCAAGTTGATGATGCAAAAAATTGGACCTTATCAGATTCTGGAAAAATATGGTCCTAATGCTTACAAAATTGAACTCCCTGATGATATTGCTATTTCACCTATATTCAATGTTGTTGATCTAACATTATATAGGAGTCCTGATACAAAAGAAGGTACATCAGATTTTGTCCAAGACAATGCAGAGTGGGTGCAGTATTTACCACCTAAGGAAACACCAAAGATGGAATGCATCTTGGATAGTAGGACAGCCAAGAAGACAAGAAATCAGACCTATTTTGAACACTTATTCAAATGGCAAGGACTTCCAGACTCAGAGGCCACATGGATCCTGGAAGCAGACATCAAAAAGCAGGGTGGTGATTTGTAGCAGTTAGTCTCTAAGAGGACTTGAGACAACTTTCACCCAGGGAGTATGGTGCAGGAGCACCTAGAAAATCATGTTTTCTTTTGTAATAAGGTCTATTTGACCAGTGCATTTTCATTTCAATTGTATCTACGTTCATTTTGTAAGTCCCAAGTGACTTTAGGACACTTGTCAAATTGTAACCGCATAATGCCAAAATAAGGCAATAGGGCAGTTGGAGGCTGTTTAAGATGGTTGTCTCCCAGCTGCTTGGATTGATCTCCCATCCACTTGGAGTCAGTTCAGTACTACTCAGGACAAGTTGATAAATACGTTGAGGAAGGAACCAAATCATCATATATTGTAATCAGATCAAAGCAGAAGTGTGATCGAATGTGATTGTATTGTGCTCAGGAGAAATAAAGCAATTACGTTCTGTCCATTTGATTTCCGTTTCTTATAACTGTAAATTGTGTAACTGTAGATTTTCATTCATTCTGCATTTTCCTTTGTTGTTGTATGTCATCGTGAAGCATTCCACTGGTGATATTTCTATTGAAATCAGTGGAATGGCTTCATTGTATGAATATTTGTTTTGCTCTTTATTTTGTTTTTCCTGTTTGACGGTGCAGAGGATCTAGACAAGGCATTTCGCGCAGTACGATGACCTAGCATCTCCACATGCTAGAGTTAGGAAGTAAACTATGCAACAGCGTATTGGTGCATTGGCCAAAGGTTACAAGTGTCCACTGACAAAAGGAATCTCACCAAAGGCAAATGCTATCGGGGCATTGGCAGAAGGATGAGAGACTTGGCTGATGGAGTTGAATCAGTGGCTCATCTGTTAGGTGGTCGACTGTGAGAGATTAGGGCATCAGTCTGTGGTATCTATTATGCACTCCCCATCACACTCCAAGTGTGTTGTAACAAATTTTATGGATTGAGGTGACTGATATCATCAATATTATTTTCTGCACCTCCTAAAATTCTTTACAACGCCCCTTTTGTTATTTTTTCCCTAGGGTTTGGCCTAGTTTGCACTTCAAGTGTGTTGTAACAAATTTTATGGAATGAGGTGACTAATATCATCAATATTATTTTCTGCACCTCCTAAAATTCTTTACAACGCCCCTTTTGCTAGGTCTTAGAATTGAAAAACCGTGAAAAATTACCTGTTTTTGCTATATTTTCACTAGGGATTGACCTTGAGTGGCACTAAAAGCATGTTGTGATGGATATTTTGGCATTAAGAGGTTGTTATTACTGATATAATTTTTTGTTCATCATCATTTTCCTCACAACACCCTTTGTCATGCTCTTTTGCATGGAAATTTGATGAAAACCCGCTTATTTTAGTGTATTTTCACTAGATTTTGGTTTACCATCATCTTATATTTGCATCAAGAGTGTGTTGTGAAGGATCTTATTGCTGTATTGGACTGATATCAGACATATAATTTTCTACCCCTAATCAAAATCCTTACAACACCTTTGCTTCCATATATTTGCATTGAAAAAGTACAAAAAATCAAGCATTTAGGTAATTTTTGCATACAACTTTGTACTTGTCTTTTGAATACTTTCGGAAAAATTTTAAAATCTGATTTTACATTCATTTGGAGACATATATCATGACTACTTCTTTGGAAGAATTGTTTTTATACATCATAGACATGAATAATTTCTCTAAATTCACTAATAAATATCCTCAAGTTCTAGAACAAATAGCACACATTCATGATGTTGATCTCTCTATATGCTCCACATATGAAATCCTTTGTTATATATATGATTTTGATAGCTTCACAAACTTCATGGGAATATACCCTTGGATATTGGATGATCTCACTAAATTCATGATCAATAATATATATACCAGTGATTATCTTAAAATGTTAGATGAAGCCTTAGATGATTTTATGGAACATTCCAATTCAATACCTATTGCTAAAACATGTGATGATAACTTAGTGGTATCCTATGATCCTTCTCCCAAGGTTCTTCCTCCTCATAAGGACACTTTGATGCAAGAGGACGATTTCATTAACACATCTCTTAACATCATACCACCAAATCTTCATTCTAATGCTCACTTTGGCCAAGATGAAGCATTAGCAAATGAAGACTCATCATTACTTTTCCATTCCAATGCTCTCCCAGCCCAAGAGGAAGCATTAGTGAATGAAGAACTCCTTTCATCAAATGGGAAAATAATGAGCTTTCATCTAACAGCAATCAAAACTCTATCATAATGCATAAAACCTCTATGGATCATCCTACCAACCTTGTTCCTTTAGTTGATTATTCACACACCTTGAATTTCACTAAGGAAGAGAAGACCTTTAATGTCCCTCCTTTGTTTTAATATTCAAGTCATTTGAACATCACTAAGGATGTAGCACTAGTGGATGAGGAGAAGTCTCTCACATTAAATCCCTCAAGGATGGATGTTGATACCATTCAAAATAATTTTCTTCTCTCACCACCTAAGAGGATAGTGAATATGTGTACTAATGAACTTCAACAAGAAAACATTAATCCTAACATTGAATCAAACGTAGAAGAGCTTATAACTGAACAACATGAAAACAAGAACAACAATTGGGCTATGATACCTTATGCCCCACTTTCCTATAACATTTGGGAGTGGGAGGATGACGATGATTTACTTGATGACAAGCCTTAGCCCGGGGGATCCTACCAAGTAAGTATTTCTAACCCTTTATCTCTCTCATGATGTGCTTCCCCTGTGATGTGTTATGTGTTTCTTAGGCCTCCTGGGATGACCCTTGATTCTCTTGTAAGGTCCGGGATACCAGAAGACTGCCTCTGTTGTGACCTTCTTCTATTTGTATCATCATTCTTCTATATTGGCTCTCTCTCTCTCATTTCATTGTTGTGTGTTGTCTTACGGACATAGCGTGGCGGTTGGTGACCTGGGGGCACCCTCCTACGTGATTGTCCCTAAGGAACTTGTTTCTCCTATCTTATTTATTGTTTCCCTTCCTCTAGTGTTTCTATCTAGCAGGCAGATGACAAAAAAGATTTATATTGATGCGAACCTAGCATCCCTTTCGTGAGAAATAAAAAATTAGACTTAGTTCCTAATATGACGATGGGGTTGTATATTTTATCTGACGCTTGGCTAGTGGAAGCACTCATGCTTTCTACGCAATGATTTTGATGGTGTTCTATCTCATTTACAAATCATAACAATACTGTTGCTCTGTGCACTTTGTCTATCTTGAATCTTGCATGCGTCAGGTTTCATATGCATTGATGTTGTTTTTTATGTGAACACTAACATGTTTCTTGTGGGGATGTGTTTGTGGGAACATTTGGTGATCGTTAAGTACATGTCACCTCTGGGGGGCATGGGCTTTACGAAAGTCTATGTTCCCTTGCATGTTTTCCTTCCTACCTTAACGTGCTTGATATCGATGCATGATATCAACCACCTTAAGGTGGGGGCATATATAAGGTAAGTTGTATGTTCTAGATGCTAGCAAAGTGTGTTTGAACAATCTTGAAATATGTTTTGAATACCTCCTTTTCACTGTAAGGAGTCTCCGTGATGTGGGTGGGGTTGCATTTTCAAAAAGTCCTCTGCGGAGGCAGAGAGTAGTTCTGTGACTAACTCAACCCTTAAACATGTCTTCGGCAATTGTTGTGGTGAAGCCCAATCATCGGTGTGTCCCTATAATGTGCCTGAGATGGTGCTCAACCTAGAAATAGGGACACTCCATCGCTTATTTGTCGTGTTTTCTCTATGTCTTCAAAGTGTGTGTGTTTGGCGTGCTTGCTTTGTTTAGCATGTTTTTTGCACTATATGCAATCTAAAGACCTACGTGATGAGTGCATCCTACAATTTGGGAGCTTTTGTGTGTCTTGCATGTGTGTTGCCCCATATACAGTTTAAAGACCTGCATGATGAGTGCATCCTGTATTATGGGAGGTTTGTTTACTTTCCTATACTTGCATTTACATTTCATATATATGAGAAAAAGAAAAGAAAAGAAATCATCTCTGTCTTCCATGCATTAATGTGTCTTCTATGCATTTACTATATTCTTCATGTTTTGCATGATTGTAACTACCTTCTCTATGTTTTGCGTGTCTGTTATTGTCTTCAATATGCTTGGCATGTCTTCTCCGTGCTTGGCATGTTTACTGTGCTTGTTAACAATACTTTAATGCATGTATTGGCCTCGCGTTTATACATACATTAAAGTGGGGGCTAAATTTAATGTCAAAAAATGTCCCCTTGGGCGATTTTCCCTCAAAAGGTTTAGCTCTCAGGTCTCTAGTTTGCATTTAGGACATCTTGCATCATAATTCAACGTCCCGATCGAATGAACCCTGGGTGTCATGACAAATGGGGCCTAGGGGGACCCCTTGAACCTAACCCTGCCCAAAATAGGGGGGAGGACTAAGGCGCACATGCCCTAGTCCTGCCCTATTTTGGGTCAGGCCCAAATTTCTAGTGTCAGTTTATGATCGTTATTTGGTCCCTAGGCTGACACGGTAAGTTTGAATTTATAAAATCTTGGTGAGAATGTTTGTAGTTGCATATAAAAGCATGTTTAGGCATTCATTTGTAAACTAGATTTTCAACTAGATGATTACTAGCAAGCTATTGTGTTTTAAAGGTGATTCAAGGCTTTCATTATGTTGCAAAAGCAAATTTGTGTTGTCTATGTGTTTGCATTTGCAGATTTGAGCATCCATCTCCTCATGCCATGAAGAGATTCTTCCTCCCATGAGATCTTCACTACAAGGTGATATCATTTTGATTATTGAGCATTTATCATTTGGTTTTTGCCTCTACCTCCCAAAGCACACACTCTCTATCTGACAACGGTGTTTGGAAGACTTGAATGTCTCTCCGGGGCTTGACTAAGGCAAGCCTCTAAACACCACAACCCCCTCCCAAAGTTTTCATGATTGCAGGTTACAGGTTGAAGTTGCAGACAAAGTAAAGTTGCAGGTGGGTACAACAGAGTGTCAGAATTATAGATCAGAGAAGAAAATTGCTCCTTGGACTTGGGCGCCCGCTCATTAGTCCTCAAAGTTCTGCAACGATAAAATTTCTAGTAAAGCAGATATAGGGTGTAGACTGAGTTTCTAGATCTCAACAAAAAGTAGGGCATTGGACTTGGGCGCCCGCTCTTTAGTCCCTGACTTTTCCATCTCTGAACCTTGAAAATAGGTGCACAGTTATTTGGTATTTTACATCTTTCTGTAGAAGCATTTTTCGTAATTCATCTGTTTACTGTCGTATTTGCATAATTAGGGTTTTTAGGTACAATTGAGCATAAGAGAAGGAAATTGTCAATCAAATCATAAAAATCCAAGTTTCCCTACATCTCAATAGTGACCTAGGATATGATATTACATTGCAACCCGACCCTAGGTCCTTGAATGTAAGGGTGAAAGGAGGATATACACCAAAACTACCAAAAACCTAACATCCAAATTCCACCCACTACAAGTTTGAACACATCGAAATGCACAAGCTCCAAGGGTGATGTTTTCTTGTCATGACCTGTCTTCAGAAAACTGATTCACCTTTGTTTTCCATGGAGACAATACTCACAAAACTCTAAATCCATAGATTTCAGTCCTGGTAGTTGATCCCTTTGAAGCATGACTTCAAGTCCCTTTGGCTCATATGACTGAGCCTCTTATGCCAAAGGTCTGAGCCACTGTCCACTATTGTCATTGTAGCTCGCACTTCACCATGACACTCTAACACATAAAGACTACCCAATTTGCAGCCTTTTGCAAGTACCAAAACACCCTTGGTAACTTTCCAAGTGTCTAAAGGAAACTTGACATCACACCCTTGAGCATAAAGTTGACTGACAGAAATGAGATTCCATTTGAGTGTGGGAACATGTCTCACGTCTTTCAGGATCCATTTGTTTCCATTTTTTAATGTCAAAACCACATCACCTTTTCGTACAATTTCACATTCTTTATTATCACCCAGAAAAGCTTTTCTGAACATACCTTCTTGATAATTTGTGAAAGCACCTCGACATGGAGTAGCATGGAAGGATGCACCAGAATCAAGCACTCATGAATCTACAGTAGTATCACTCGTTGCTAAGACCAAAACACCATCGCATGTAGTGTTTGCTTCATTGTTATTACTCACTTTTTCTTGGGCCTTCTTGTAGTTCCAACAATTCTTCTTTGTGTGACGAGCTTTACCACAAAACCAACATTCGCCATTATAGCCCCTGGACTTTGATCGTGGTGTAGATTTGCATCTTCTTCTATGATTATTTCTGCCTCTGTCTTGACCCCTTCCTCTATTGCTAGTACTGACAGCTTTCAAGGCATCACCGGATGAGGGTTCTTGATTTTTCCTCTGCATGTCTTCACTGAGAAGAGTAGATGCAACATCATCAAAATTGAGTTTACTCTTGGCAGCCACCGAAGTGCTCACTACCATCACCACTCCTTCCTAGTTGTCGGGTAGAGAACATAATAACAGGATTGCTTTGATTTCATCATCTAACTTTATATGCACCGAAGTTAATTGGGTAACCAAGGTATTGAATTCATTGAGATGATTCGACGTAATCCCTCCTCTCATTTTCAAATTATATAACTTTTCATGATAAAAACCCTGTTCAATGCCAATGCCATCTCATACATTGAAGAAAGTTTATCCCAAAGCTCTTGCATTATCTTCTCAGCTAAAACATTGAATAACACATTGCTGGACAGTGAAAGAAAAATAGTTGCTCTGGCTTTCATATCCATTTTCTCCCAATCTTCATCTGACATTGAACCTTTACCCTTGGTTTTTCCAACCAATGCGGGTGAGAGATCCTGCTTGATCAGCAACAATTCCATCTGAACTTTCCACAACCTGAAATTCTTCCCTAAAAACTTCTCAACTTTCCATTTGTCTGTTTCGTCCATTCTCCCAGAAATTCGTCATGATTCCCAACCAGCTCTGTTCCTAAGCTGCTTCGTCGAGCTTCTTCACCAGAGCTCTGATACCAATTGTTAAGTGTAGAAAGAGAAAAAAGACAACAGCAAACAATGAAACAATCAAAATAGAAGATTAAACTCATAATTGAATGCAGAAGACAAAGAAATTTTTTTAACATGGTTCACCAATTGGCTATGTCCAAAATAAGTAGGGGTTGCTCTCTGTATTACTCCAGAAAATGAAACTCTCATACATAATAATATCTATAGCTCTGAAAAATACAATATATGTTCTTCCTACATCAGCAAATAATCTCCACTCCAAGTCTAAGAATAGACAAATATAATAACCCTCAAGAAAAGTAATTGTAGCCTTATCGTGGGAGCGGAAAAGACATGCAAGGTTACATGCAGAGGTCGTGACTAGAGTAGTGGAGCGGCTGAAATAATAACACCATAAAGATTGGACTGCACACATAGTCCATGTCCACCAACAATTATCACATAGGATCTATCCCCAAAACCCAAGGATGCATTCCTAGGCTACACAGGGATATGGGTTAGCCAAGAGTATAGATGACCTAGGGGAACCAAACTGCATGGGTGGGAAGGGATGGAGCGTCGATAGCTTAAAGAGGATTACAAAGGGCCTAAAGTGTACTACAGATGAACAAGAAGAGAAGTATGATACAAATAGATTTCATAAACCCTATACAAGCAAGTTGCATCAAGCAAACTTGAATCGCTTGGTGTTGGTTGGAGCATAATGTACCAACACATTACCATTACATTGTATTGCATTCAAGAAATTTCAAAGGAACTTGCTCGATCTACTTCGAACGGACAAACTACAAAGGAAGAAGTTGGATAGGCTACCTACCTAACTTTAAGGGAAATTTGGAAAGTTTAGATTGCCTGGAAAAGTATGGATTGAAAGATGATGAAGCTGTGGATTTTTTTAAAAAGATTGTGGTTATATACCATTGTTTTACAGATTATCCAAACAAAAAACCTCCTTTCACACTAACATATTTTATAAAAAAAATATCACCAATCCCAAGGGGAAGACAGAACATTTGGTTCCTATTATAGAAATTGACAACCTTTCCTTGACTAAGAAAGTATGAAAGTCAATATTACCTCTTACAAAATCAAGGTTCTTGTGCTATGTTGGTAGTTGCTCTAATCACTTCTTTTGTGATTACAAGAGACAGTATTACCCTACCATGGTTGAATCCGGCGTTTGCACAAAGATGAGGACCAAAAAGTTTGACCACTTTTTGTCCAAATAAGCTATAACGTGAGTACATTATAACGCACTAGCGTTATGGCTCGAAAATAATCCCAAGCCATAACATTAATGCACTAGTGTTATTTCTTCAATAAAACCAAAGAAAAAATCATCTTTTTTTAATTTATAACATGAATGTGTTTCTTTTAAACTTGCTTTGGAATCCCACCCTTAGGCTTGGATTTGGCTTGGATATCTAAACCAAACAGCTGGGTCTACATGTAAAGTTCCCAAAGATGTGTTTTTAAAAAAACATAGAAAAACTACTAAATCTCAAGTGTGATCTTCGTTGGGTTTACACGCTTTTCAATGTTAATCTAAAAAATGTCAGCATGACTTCAAGTTTTTTATTAGTTTTCTAACCATGTATTTTTTTAAAATTTTGAAAACATTAAGGTTTCCATCTTTAATTTCTTTTCCTAGTGTTTTATTTTTTTGCCAAAAACCTATGTATAGTATTTCTAGTGTCAATTTTTATGCGTTCATCAAAATTTGAAACAAATTACTTTTTTAGATTTGAATTTATTCTATACACATTGAAAAAAAATGATTTTCAATTAATTTTCAAAAAAATTAGGTGGGAGGCGCACTCAAATTTTCATTTTTCAGGTTGTGTCCACTTTGAAAATCATAAAAAAATCATATATTCATTAAACATTAGCAAAAAAATCAGACATAAACTACGTGATGTTAGCTAATTTTTCACCAAAGAGATTTGTGAAATACTTTTAAAAAGTCAACATTTAGGGGGAGCACGCCAAATGCTATGTTATTTTTTTTTTGATAAAAATAAGAGCATTTCATGTGCTCCCCCTATTTGAACCTCTTAATCTGCACAATTTTTAAAAAAATAGTAGTTTAAAAGGTAGATTTTGAGAACTACAAATCTTGTTCTTGTCATGTCTTCAAATTTTGAGCATGGCTATCTTCAATTTTTCATCCAAGATCAGTTTTTACTGATTTCAAGAAAAAAAAAAGCCACTTTTGACCCCCTTTTGGTCCCTCATTTCCATATACATACCAAATCCTTGAGTGAATTCAAGGGTGATGTCTTTATCAAACCTTTGAACTTTTAAAAAATGAATCCATCCACTTCTTTGAAGTATTTTTACAACTTCTCTATTAGCATGTAGTTGGGTAGTGTGTGTAAGTTCATGATGGGTAGACTTAGAAGAAAACATTATTGGTGAAGGAAATGGAAAATGAGAAAGGAGTAATTCACAAAGTAGAAACAACACTTAATTTACAACTTGAAGGCATATGACTAAAAAGGAAAAATGCATGAACTATGTAATCATAATCCTTTGCGATACATTAATGTGATGATAATAGAGATCTTTACATTAGTTGGCAGACAGTAAGCATACTTGGTGGTATTTATGCACACTTGCTACTATTAATGATAAAATGCCTACTCATGTGACCATCTCATCCATTATTACTCATAACCTTTACACTTGATGAGAACATTTGTCATCTCAAAAAATATCCCTAATGAATGTGATCGTCCTTTATCAAGTATATTAGTTACCACTCTTGAGGAATGTGCGCAACCATCACTTCCCATGCCTAAATTCACATTATTTATCATATAAAATAGATGGCACAAATTATGACTTCATCATTTCCAAAATTGGTAATATGACTCCTTGTGATATGTCAAATAATTTGGGATGATAAGTTAAGGGGTGCAAAGTTTGATTTTAAACCAAAATGGATTTTCTTCCCCCAACTTAGAGTGGATGGTATCCTCAGTATCATATCATTTAGTATATGAGGGTAGGGAAATTAGATTGTAAAGGAAAGAAATAAAGTAAAAATAAAATCCCAATTAGAAAAAAGTAGAATATAAAGATCAACAAGGGATCAATTGAAGATAATAGAGAGAAATCTAAAGATAGTGAAAAATAGCAAGCCAAAAATAATGAATGCACAAGTAGGAGCTAGGAAGGTGAAAGACTAACCAAGACAACCTATAGATAACCAATAGAAGATCACTTGGTAGTGAACAATTTCTTGGAGTATATAAACTTGAAAAGAAAGAGAATATAAAGATAAAGAAAATAAATAAAATCTAGCAAGTGTATATTGGCTCCTTTTTTTAGCAGTGATGACCCCCAATATTTTGTTTTTTAGGTCAACATTATCAACAATGCCTAAAGGTTTTCACTGTTGAGTTTTTATTATTTATTTATTTGGAGGAACAATCTATAGATCTTCTTCATGTTGGATGTGCTAGATGAACTCCTCTTTAGAAATAAGTCTTTTAGATAATTGGATATGGTGATCATTAACCAATAGAGATACTCGAGATGAGTCAACTGTCTATAGTTTGATTGATCCATTATCAAAGGCATGCTTAATTTTGTAGCATCCCAACTAGATGATATGGAACTTACCATGAAAGTCTTTAAAATAAAAGTCATAGAGCAATGCTCAATCACCCACTTCAAAGGTTCTCTCCTTAATAAAGCAATCATCTATCAATCTCTTTGGACCTAGACCATTTTGGTGTAGAAAATAGTATCACTTTTGTTCATCCAACTCCAAGAGTTTGTTAAGGCATTTTTTCTACACTATTGAAATATCCATGTTGAATTGTATAATAGTCCTAAGAGTCTTAATTTCAAATTCAATTGGAAGGACAACTTTCTTACCATAGACTAATTCATAAGGGGTGCATCTAGTTGTCATCTTCTAGGCCATTTTGTATGTTGATAATACTTCATTAAATTTCTTGGTCTAGTCTTTGTGATGAACTATGATGGTTTTAGTCAATATAATCTCTAATTCTTTTTTCATGACATCGACTTTCCCATTGGATTGAGGATGATAAGAAGAATATTTCCTATGATGGATTTCATACTCAAGCAATACAACAATTAGAACAAATGTGAACTAAGGTCCTTGATTGGTTACAATTTATGTGGGATGTTGAATCTTGTTAGTATATCATCATAAAGGAATTTTACAACTATGTGATCTTTGGCATTGTGAAGAGCTCTAACCTTGACCCACTTGATGCCATAGTTAGTGCATATTAGAATATGCTCCTTTTATTCAAAAGGGGGATCAATATTTTAGGAAAATATCCCTACAACTCCCTTAGCAATTAAACTTAAAAACAATCTTAACAACTAAATATGTAGATATCTCCACATTAATCTTATGAGGAAAATATCACAATAACTGATATAAGAAGTTTTAGTAGCATTTTAGCATATAAAGCAACACTTAGAAAAGAAATAATTTGATAATAAGAAAAATAAGAATTTGAGAATTAGAAGAATAGAAACCACTATGTAATAAGAGTGACATAGAAATACCACAGGAAAAGCCTTCTGGGAAAAACCAAGCCTCCAAAGTAGTGAATCCAATGTATTTCCAACAACAACACAATAATAATACAATATCAAGCATCATGCCTTCCATGGAGATCAACACTCTTTGATCATGGAGGAAAGTTGATTACATCATGTTGTAGAAAACAAACACAAGTCTTTACCAATGTCACATCTCTCAAAATCACCATTTTAAATTATTGAGGATATAGGTGCACTAATCAATTTGTCAATGGCATGGTGCCAAGTAAGCTTTATAGTTCATCTGGGAAGTATACTAATGCCCACTTCAAGCTTAGTATCGTTGGTGTTTGTCAACGCTAAGATTCAATGCTAGAACAAAGACATAAATGATATCTTCTCATTAGTGTTTATACCACTCTCTTTTTTATTTTCTCTAATAGATGCCACCCTTGTAGCTTTGAGCTCAGATTTATCTCCACCCAAGAGTGCAAACATCAACAATCCTCTTTTCATTTTTTATTTTCTTTTTTGTTTCTTTTTTGTTGAAATTAAGGAACACTAAGAGGGGGGGTGAATCAGTGTTCTGCAAAACTTATTATTATGTTCCTTTATCAATTTACCACATACATTCAAAAGAAAGAAGCATGAACTTAAGAACAACAACAACAAGATCATCACACATGAACACTAGGATTTTTACGTGGAAACCTGGTTAAGGGAAAAACCACAGTGAGGGTTAACCCACAAGATTTTATTCTCTGTTAAAAGTATTACAAAATGGGAAGGCACATGCCTTCGAGTGCACTGCCCAGAGCTCATTGCTCAAAGGAGGCCCACTGCCTACAAGATCAATTACAAGAGTTCACTGAAATACTTGAACTGATGAATAGATCTAACAATGCAAGATTACAGTTTTGATTAGGCTCAATATACCGACTTCACACACTTCATCTCTCACTGCCCTGTTTTACTGTTCTACCATGATCCTAAGCTTAGATCTCCTATCTTCGCACTTCATTCTACCACACTTCGCACCTATCACTTCATATTCGCACATCCATATACAAAAATGCTCAAACCCATCGATTATATATATCTGCAACATGAAATTTCATCAACTGTAGTTGGCCTCAAGAAAACTTAGAAACTATTTCAAGATCACTATTCTATTGGTTGAATCCATGCACAAACATCAATGTGGACCAAAACCTATGTATTCAAGTCACCACACATGTCAGCCAATACCACTAGATCTCATAAATTACTCAACCAACTATTTCTCTTAATTCGCAAAAGAGTCAAACACCAAGTCGGTCTGTTCTTTACCAGACTGAATTGTCTAACCAAAACCCGATACTCAGATGCTTGTAACTTTCAATCCCTTCATCGCCGGAGGATAAAAATTTGGATTTAGGTAGCCTTGACATCCCTTAACATCCCCTCAAATCTGTAGCACAATATGATAACCTGTGGAGAAATGCGGACCAAAATACTGAACCCTGTCATATGCTCTGTTCCTGTCTATCTAGACTTAGACAAATGTAACCTGACTTTCGGTATGATCAAATGATACAGTGCAGATGTGTAAGCTAGATTTAGTTTCCATCAATGACAACACCTGATATGCCTAGCAGTGTCTCTTGCTAACAATCTCCCCCTTTGGCATTGATGGCAACACTTAGTGAAAAATGACTAAGTGTTAGAACAGCTCCCCCTTACTATGTACACTTGTGATTTCTAATGCTCCCCCTTAGCTAAATTCCTCATTTTTCACTATTTTCCACTCCCCCTTTGACATCAATGGCAAAGGTTGGGATCCGCATATCAAAATTCATGCAAAAACTCTATGTACATGGGCACATATATACAAACAATCCTTATGTCTTGTCTACATGAACTTAAACACATCACCAAAAATGTTTTTCAACAGTGCCAATTCACTATCCCAACTTTTCGTCATGCTACCCAAAATTGAAATATGACCACTGAATAAAAATGCCTGTGATTCTACCTTCCGTAGATCAGTGGGATCACTTGTTAGAGCAGCAGCTTGAGCTTATGTCAATGCATTAAACATTGCTTCTAACTTAAATGAAATTAGTCCCCGGAGTTCACACATCCTTGCCACAATGTTTTCTTTTTATTTCACCAATTTCTTTATTTCATTAGTCAAGCTAATTACTTGACATTCTTGACTTGCTGCAGACACTGTCAAAGGATCAAAGGATTAAGATACATTTGACAACTTTTTCTTGAACTCATTTATTTTCTTCTCAATATCCTCTACAACTTTTGGGTAAGATAAACAAAATTTGTACACATCTCCTCCTTCAATGAGGGCAATTTGAATACTCTTTACACTAGTATCCAACATAATTCTATCATTATCAATTATTCCTTTCAGTTCACTAAATCTTTTATCATTAAATTCATTCCAGACTTTAACTTCTACTGACTTCTCAAAAGATTCAAAATGAGTACTTACAGAGTTTATCAAACTCTTCAACTAACCATAGGGGGATGCTGATGAATCCTTCTAACATGTAGGTATAATTTTCTCCAAAATGCTGGATGCAAGACCAAGCAACTCAATGTCTTCTATATGGAACTTTGGGATTTCCTCTCTGGCCTTAGCTTGTGCAAAAGAAGCCAACTTCATCTTCTATACCGGTGATAGAGTATCAAAATTGATTGGACCTTGTATTATATCCAGATCCTCTGCAACTTGTTTATCTTTCTCCAAAATTTCTTTCACTGCTTCTGTAGTGTCTCTTGTCCAATATGATGTTTCAGTTTTATGCTCTTTAGGGCATGCATCTTCTCCCTTTTCAGAGTCAACCACATTTTCATTCTTTTTCTCTGCTTCTACTTTCTCTGCATCATCAGCAGAGACATCCTTCCTTTTGTCTTTATTAGAAATGTCTTCTGCATTCTTTTTTGGAGGATTTTGTGTATCCTCAGAAGTAGCATTATCATCATTTTTATAAAATTCCTCAACATCCAAAATGGAGGAGTCAATTCCATCATCAGTTTCTTCTTCTTGATCTTCCTTGTCCTTAACCTCTTCTGCTTTCTTCTCTTTATTCTTCACAGAATCGCCTTCAGTAGGAGCATTTATATTCATTTCTATATTTTCTTCACCAAATTGGTTTAGAGGAATTTGAGTATCCTCTGAACCATCAACAATATCTTCCTTCACCATCTCTTCATCTTCTTTATTCAATATTTCCTCTTCCAGAGCAGAGAAATCATTTGCCTCAACTTGTTGCTCATCTTCCTTCAACTCTTCATCATTTGGAATGTATGTATCATTAGCATCAATAGGTTCTTCAATGACCACATAAAACTTATTCTTGTCTAGGGCTTTCCTTAGAATTTGTTCTGTTTCTTTGACCACTTCATCAATGTCTCCAATCATTAGCTTATTCATCCTTTTCTTGCTTTTGAATTGATCTTTAACTTCTTTTAAAAATTGATTTGCTTCCTTCCTAGAGATGATTGAACACAAACTGGACAACACATGTTCTCTTAGCTCCAAATCATTTACTTTAGCAACTTCTTTCTCATCTCCAAAATGTCACTTAGACTTATGAATTTTAGACAAAATTTCCACAAGTGCTCTATTGAATGTATTCAAGTACTTAACAGCAGCATCCTCCAAGATTTTCTTGTTGACATTATCAAAGTTGTCATAATATTTTGTTATGGGCTTCAAATTCCCATGAACAGTTACTGCATTCACAATATGTTCAACTAACAAGGTGGATTTTCCAACATGAGTTTCAATCTTTTTTCTTTTACTCACCCTTATGCTTTCGGAAGGCTTCTCCTTAGACACTTTAGCAGTCTTAGTGCCTGAGGCCTTCAACTCTTTAACCTCACCATATGACTTAGTCTCTTCTTCATCCTCCTCCACACTGACATTTGACCTTTTGCCCTTTACTTTTGTCCTTTTTCCTTCCTTACCGGTAGATTTTTCTTTGAATTTCTCTACAATAGGAGAGGGTGATGCACCGGAGGTTGTACCAGAACTCCTAGTAGTCCTTGATTTAGAAGAGGATTCTACTGGAACACTTCCATGTTCCCTATCTTGCTTCTCCTTCTTAGCTTTCTCTATCCTTTCCCTATTTTGTCTCACAGCTTCTTTTGTTATTCCAATACTTTCCGCATACATTTCAACTTGTCTTTGGATCTTTCTCTTAGATTCAAGTTGCTGGAGCTCAACATGCAGTTTCCAACTAAGTTCACTATATGTACCGAATCTCTCAACTGAGGTATCTTTTGGTTTGCTTAGAAGGTGTTGAGCATACATTTCCAGTATTTGTTCATCAACTTCATACCCCATGGGCATGATCCATACAGTCCTTGGTTCAACTACTTCCATCAAGCATTGATCTGTTTCCACCATGAAACAAATTGTATCCTTGTACTTTTCCACCATAGACGTAGGGATTCTTTCCCTTGATTGCATCATGTTCTAAAAATTCTTGAAATATCCCCAAAGAGTAGTCCTTTGGGCATTGGAATCACCAATATTGTGTAACTGCTCTCTTATTTGTTTGGCAACAAGCTTATCACTAGTCCAACACAGGCTTTTCTTCCCGGGCAACTCATTCATGAAATAAAAGAACAAGCACAGGACCAACGTACCATACTTGAATGTATTCTTCTTATCCTTCTTATTCTTGTTCATATTCTCCATTAGCCGGTTTTGCAGCAACTCACACAAGTCATAGTCAACATTTTCTTTTAACATCTGATAAGAAGCATAAATGGTTGTATCGGATACAGAGTTTTCCCTGCTGGAGTGGTATATCTTATACCCAATCACCATAGATGCAAATTTGACATCTGGATCGGTTATATCATTTATTGTCATTGCCCTCTTATCAAATTTTGATTCGGTAGCTTCAGTTACAGTCTGATTCTTCACTGATTTTAGCATTGGCAGTCCACCAGATGAGTTCAATCCTGTTATGGCCTTGATGGTATCCTTGGTGATCTTAAAGGGTTTCATCAACCACATGAAATCAACATGCATCTGACTCAGTACATACTGGACCCACTCATCCTCACTGAAGGACAAGAACCCAATAACTAGAATGAAATGTTTGTCTTGCAGCGCCTTATACTCAGGTTTAAGACCATAAATCTCACCCCTCAAGTGATTCTTAAACAAATCTACTAACTCTGAATCCCCAAACTCATCTATGCTAGCATGAATGTAAGCCCTAATATCTTCAATGTGCAACACACCATGTGGAACATTAGAAAAGGCACCTAATGGATCGACCTCTATAGATTTGTGTGGATGCTTTTTAAATTTAGATCGAGGCCTTTTGGTGATGTCAACAACCAACAGAGTATCCATATCCAGAGAGTGCAAATTCAGAGAGCTTTACAAAGAATACTTTGTTTTGTCGGTTAGGGTTAGCTGTCGAATTCACTTTTTGCACTCCAAATCTTTGAAATCTTAGCTCAGACGCTCTTCTCCTTGTTCTCTTCGAATGCAAAGTGATTCAAATGTTGAGTGAATGACTTTTTATGCTCCGTAAAACCTAATTCACCATTGTAATAAATGTTTTGCCCTAATTCATCTGATTACGTTGTTTTTAAATACAGTCAATCTTCAATTGCTCTGCAATCAATTGCATTAGCTTCTTTTCTTCTAGAATTTTCTTCAACAAATCTACAATAGGCTTCTTTATCTTCATTCATCGTGCCAAATTGAGGCACCCACTTATTGACATGAGGAATTAGATTTTCAATGCAGCTCCCCCTGAGCTAGAGCTCCTATTTCAATTCCCGGAGGAATTATCAGCACCAAATTCCGGTGCGGACTCATCACCATCATTCATTTCACCTTTCTTCACCCATGTTTTGTTCATTTTATTCTAGATCTCATTCACATCTACTTTACCCTTGCCTTTATCTTGTCTCTGCATATTTTGGTTTTTGTTTCCCAGACCTTTTCTATCATCATTCCTACTTCTGCAGATTCTTGCAATATGATCGGATCTATTGCAATTAAAACACACAACATTTCTTTTCTCATTTACTTGATTTCCTCTTGATCTGTATTGATTAGCCATGTGTCCAAATCTATTGCATGCAAAACATTTGTCATTGAAAGAATTGACATTTCCTCTGTTGTTAGAGTAGTTCATCATCATACTTCTGCATTCATTGGATCTATGACCATACCTTTTACAATTGAAGCATTGAATGGAGAAAGACGGACCACTTTGATTCACTCCACTTTTGCACTAAGTAGCTCTATGACCAAATTTATTGCAATTGAAACAATTTCCATTGAAATATGGATACCTTTGAGCATCAGGTTGTCATACTGGAGGCCTTCTAGGATTCCTTCTTGGATTTCTTCCTTCAGGATTTCTTTGACTGGATCCAGAGATTTCACCTTTCTCATATCCCGAACCATGCTTATCATCTGCCTTCTTCTGACTATCAAGCAGCACCTCAAGTTTAGTTGAGCTTATCTTGAACTTCTCTTTGTATTCATTTACAGCTTCTAGGTCATGTTTGAGAATAACAATTTGCCTTTCAAGTTGTTCCTCATTATACCTGGTTTCTTGAAGATCAGATTCTAGATGGCCAATTATTTTGTCCAATCTGCAGTACTCTTCTATTCTTTCTTTCAGAGATTAATTCAGGTTTTCCTCGGTCTTCTTCCTTTCCTCAATTTCCTTGGTTAGTCTCATCACCCTGGATTCCATCTCATGTTTTAGGACAACTTCTTTTGTCAGCGTCTCACATTCCTTTGTCTTTTCTTTCATAGCCTCATCCATGCCATTGTCTTCATTCTGATCTGCTAATTGCTGAAGTAGCTCCTTCCTCTTTTCCATGGATTTGCTCAGTTGCCCTTTTAAAGTCTAAATGAAATCCTTAGCATCTTTAAGGGTCTCTTTCAGTTCTTTCACTTCTGCTCTGGACTGATCAAGATCTTCTAAAGCAACTTGAAGTTGTTCATTGATGCCATCAGAATACCTAAATGAGCCCATTGAAATACCTTCCCAGATCTTCCTCAAGTTGTTAAACTTCTTCCAAGGAACCTTGCTCTGATACCAATTGTTGGAATTAAGGAACACTGAGAGGGGGGGTGAATCAATGTTCTACAAAACTTATTATTATGTTCCTTTATCAATTTACCACATACATTCAAAAGAAAGAAGCATGAACTTAAGAAAAACAACAAAAAGATCATCACACATGAACACCAGGAATTTTACGTGGAAACCCGGTTAAGGGAAAAACCATGGTGGGGGTTAACCCACAAGATTTTATACTCTGTTAAAAGTATTACAAAATGGGAAGGCACATGTCTTTGGGTGCACTGCCCAAAGCTCACTACTCAAATGAGGCTCACTAGCTACAAGATCAATTACAAGAGTTCACTGAAATACTTGAACTGAAGAATAGTATCTAACAATGCAAGATTACAGTTCTGGTTAGGCTCAATATACCGATTTCACACACTTCATCTCTCATTGCCTTGTTTTACTATTCTGCCATGATCCTGAGCTTAGATCTCCTAGCTTCACACTTGATTCTGCCACACTTTGCACCTATCACTTCATATTCACACATCCATATACCAAAATGCTCAAACCTATCGATTATATATATCCGCAACATGAAATTTCATCAACTACAGTTGGCCTCAAGAAAACTTAGAAACTATTTCAAGATCACTATTATGTCGGTTGAATCCATGCACAAACATCAATGCAGACCAAAACCTATGTATTCAAGTCACCACACATGTCGGCCAATACCACTAGATCTCATAAATTACTCAACCAACTATTTCTCTTAATCCGCACAAGGGTCAAACACCAAGTTGGTATGTTCTTTACCGGACTGAACTGTCTAACCAAAACCCGATACTCAGATGCTTGTAACTTTCAATCCCTTCATCACCGAAGGATAAAACTTTGGATTTAGGTAGCCCTGACATCCCTTAACATCCCCTCATATCTGCAGCACAATATGATAACCTGTGGAGAAATGCGGACCAAAATGTTGAACCCTGTCATATGCTTTGTTCCTGTCTATCCAAACTTAGACAAATCTACAACCTGACTTCTGGTATGATCAAATGATACATTAGGGATGTGTAAGATAGATTTAGTTGCCATCAATGACAACACCTGACATGCCTAGCAGTGTCTCTTGCCAATATTTTTCTCTTTTTCTTTTTTTTTTTGCAATAATTTTTTTTCTGATTCTCTCATTTTTTTGCACTTTTTCTCGGTATCTCTTTTTGCTTTTGAATTTTTTATGATCTCTCTCTCTTTTGATTATTTTGCAAATTTTTGATCCCCTTGACATTTTTTGCCAAGAAAAATAAGGGGTTGGGTGCCACCAAGAGCTTTAACTATATCATCAGACTTCCTTTTCGCTAAGGAGGATTGGGGAAGGTCTACTTCCAAGCTTCTATTGAGTATTGTAGGTTTGAATTTTTACTTTTCTTAGACTTAACATCATGATTTGTTAAGACCAGGATCAGTATAAAGCTAATAGCTTCACTTTATTTCGAACTTGTTACCTGAATGTTGAGAGAAATGACAAATGGTGAAAATGATTTCAGGAATCTTAAAGGCTTAGGGCATCTAACCTGTAATAGGAAACCTTAGACTCCTTGCTAAGACAAAAATCAAATAAGAGCATATTACTAACAAGTACGTGGAAAACAAAATAAAAAAATGCATGTTTTTCTTCTTTTTGGATTTTCACAAATTTTGTAACTTCTTGGATTTTGACATTTTTTAATTTTGGGGGGTTTTTATGCTTTTAAAAAAAAATAATTTCTCAAATATAATATTTCTTCGAATGAAAGGCGTTAACTATTTCACTTAATTTTTCACCTTCCATTGTGCACAAGAGGTAAGAATTTTTCCTGACATCTTCCTTAACCATATACGGACCTTTACAATTCTCTTAAAATTTTCTTTTCCTTCTGTGTCTCTTATTCTTAGTGCTACCTTTTTTGAGGACTATCTCTCCTACTCTATAAAGACATGTTGGGATTCCTTATTCTGGTGGTATATTTGGGGAAACTTGGGGTAAGGTGATATGAGCTAGGGATTGATATGCCTATTGGTGAGAGGGGTACTGTCACTATTTAATAACTCTGTAAGTAGTTCAAACTCATCTTGCATGTAGACCTTAACCTCAACTCATTCTTCGATACTTTGTAAGAACTGGAATAATTCGAAGGGAGTTTGATGCTCCATTTGCTCAGATTGTGGAGGGATAAAAATTATACTTTTTTTCCATTTGGCTTTGGTTGAAGGTCCATGGAATACCATTTGTACTTTTCTAGTAAGTCAAGAATGGCATGGAATCCCAATGGTTATTTATAACCTCCTTTCTTTTTGAAATTCTCCTTTACTGACCTTGTCTTCATCAAGAAATATTTTGATTATCTCGATTTAGACTTGTGAGGCTTCCCATGTGTCACTTGATTGTATCAAAGTTGAAGTTGAAAGAGGTTCATGGGAATTAGGAGCTATGAAAGCCCTGGATGAGGCTTTGGGGTCATTTGTAGACTCATTGTCAATTGAACAAGTGTGTCCATGATTTGCAAAGTCAATTTGCATCGAGGGTGTCCAAGGAGTATAAGTTTCTTCCAAGGGTGAAAGTGGTATGTAAGAATCACTCATTGTCAAGGTTAGATGTGTATAATATTCACTTAACGAGGTTTCCCTTGGTGGTGTCAAAGGAGTGTAACTCTCTATTGATTCCTCTTTGGCATGTTGGTAAAGGTACCTACATCTATTTATTTTAGATCAATCATTCTAATTTGAAACTGATTTTAGGTATAGGCCACTTTGAGATAAAAGGAATTTTGCTTATATTTTATCTTGTCATGGCAAGATGAATAATTTATTCCTCCTCTGCATCAGAAAACACATTGATGGTGCAAACATCTAAGGGAAACTATATAGGGATTTCTCTTTCTAATAGCTCCATGATCTTAGTTGTTGTCTCTTTTGAAACAACTTGTTCTTGTTTTGATGATTCCCCTTTCAAATGTTCTTATTTTTGTATTGTTGATTGTTTCAATTGGATGTTCTTTCTTTTTCAAACGTATAGATTGAGGGGTTGGACTAGGTATGGCAATTTTGTTCATGGACAATTCCTAATCGATTGGGATGCCTATCTTCTTCTTAGTTGCGTCAATTTTGAGCATGCTAAATGGTTCAAGGTATCCTTTTGTACAGTAAATTTTTCCAAGGTGTAAAAATTGAACTTCCTAAAATAAGGTTGAAGGCATTGCCTTCATTCTATGAATCTATAGCCTCCCTAGCAATAAGGTGTAACTAATATCTTTGTCAATGACGTAGTATACTATGGGGACCATCTTAGATCCTAAGGAGACTAGGAGCGTGGTTTTTCCAATTGTTGTTATTTTAAAATTATTATAGCCCCTTAAGGTATCATGACATTTACTAAAAGAGTGATAAAAACTTATTCAAACAAGAAAAAGTACAAATCAAGGGCTTTACATGGCCCTGTCAAGCTCCACTAAGTGATCCAACTTTTGAGACAAATCCAGAAGTAATTGACCCCAATGCACAATGGTCCAATTTTGCATGTGATCAGAGGCCCATTTGGTCAAACAATCTGCTACTTCATTCCATCCTCTGGGAATATGAGTGAAAGTAACAGAATCCGAAGAAGCACACAAATTAAGAATATGTTTAACAACCAAAGCTAAATGCCAACTAACATCTGCTAAATGCTGCCTATTCAACAAATTCAGCACCACCTGGGAATCAGACTCACAAATGATCCTTCTCCACCCAAGATGATATCCCCGCTCCACAACATATAAAATGGCAAGAGCCTCCATCAAATTGTTAGAATGAAGACCCTTATAAACAGAAAAGATAAACTGAACAGACCCAGAACTATCTCATCTAACTCCACCAATACCAGCATGACCAGGGTTTCCCCAAGAAGACCCATCTATGTTGAGTTTAAAACCCCCTGAGGAGGAGTCCAATGCCCCTCCCTATTTATCTTCCAAGGAGGGTATTGACATTTATTTCTCATGAATCATCCTTGTTGAGGAGGAAGATGAAGATGATTACAACAAACAACATCTCGAGGATCCACTTCTTCCTCCAAATCACAATTTGCCGAGAATTTTCCACCACAAGTGATGGGCCACCAACATCACATCTTGAAAAATCCTATGATTCCTCTCCAACCAGATATGTCAAATAATAAAGGAAGGGCCAAGAGCCCAAGTAAATTGAAGAAAGGAGGTTTTAACAGAGGCCTTGCCCCAACGATCCAAAAACTCAACCAAAGAGGAGACATGCCAATAGGCCTGGTTCCAAACACCCCACCAAAAATGCCAAATCTCCCTAGAGAAGGAACATTAGAAAAAGAGATGAGAAACACTTTCCTCATTACTATGGCACAGCACACACATTGATGGGCCCTGAAAACCATGCTTACACAAATTATCCCAAGACACCAATTTTGAACCACTAACCACATGAAGAAGTCGCACTTGGGCCATGAAAAATTGTGCCAAACTTGCTTCCACCAAGGAACCTCAGTGTCTCTGAACATCTTCCTATCAAGCTGCACATAACCTGCTGAAACAAAGTACTTCCACGATAAATCACTACCAGCCCAAGCCAAAACATCATGCCCCTCCAAAGTATTGCATTCACAAGAAGGAAGAATCTAAGCCAGCTCTTGCCTATCCTCCTCAGACCCTTTGGGTGGCCATTCAGAAGAGTACTTCCATTGAAAACTACCAGCCAAACCACAATTCTATGCAACCTTATAATGTTCAACTATGTCCCATCCTGCAGTGGTAAAAATATCACAAAGGGACTAGAGCTGAGGATATGTAGAAAGGATAGAAGGGTGACCATCCCAAGAATCTAGCCAAAAAAGAACCTGTGACCCCAAATGACAGATCCAAAATAGCCCATTCTTAACCAACTTAGCCCCCATTTTTAGAGTATGCTAGATCATAGAACCCCTTCCCTCCAAAGGAAAGTGAGGAACATCAAAATATTAACATCCTTAAGATACTTAAGGTATCCTAACATGATGTTATGTTTGTGTGCCCATATCCCATCCTTTCAAGGAGGGAAAATAGAACTATGTTCACTTCCACTCCATTTTCAATTAACATTCTTTTGATGCAGGTATCATACATCCATACTTGTAGATACAAGGTTGAATATCCTCTTTTAGTCAACTCATCTTTTGTAGGAATTTGTTTTAAGTCATAAAAAGAAGCCAGGATCCTAAATTTTTGCGTTAGCTGGGTTCATGTCAAGATCCACTTGATTGATGTGTTCATCTGGTGGAGGAGTGATTCGGTCTAGGTATTTCAATCATATTGCCTGAAGGAGGGCAGAACAATGCATTGGAAAATTTCTAAGATCTATGAAAAAGATTTTAGCATAAGTCTTTTTGAGATATTCTATCATACCATATGGTCCAATGGGGGGTGGAAAAGGTTCCACTATTGGGATTGCTTTCCTATGGAACTCAATTTCTTGTACAATGCTGGGTTCTATTCTTTCTTCATTGTGGACTATCTCCACTAGCCCCGACATTTTTGTTTCTCCTTTTGATCCTAATTGAGTAGGGATGTTTCGTTTGGAAATTTTTGGTGTGATAGTTGATCCTAAAATTGTTGGATTTTGGTTACTTGTTTTGCCACTACGATGGGAAGGGAAGAGATCTTGAAAGATTTTCATGTCTGCATCTTGCAATGCGATGGGTGTTTTCCTAGTGTTATTATTATTCGCCATTACTTCCTGTGGATTGATAACAATCTCAAGGAATAAGAATTGTTGGTCTTCTGGTAGTCTTGCTATGAACCTATTGTATTCACAACATGATTCAGTACTATGTCCCCTCATTCTATGGAAGGAGTAAAATTGATTGTATTCAAAGGGTCGATGATATGGCTCATATTTGTTTTCATTCCAATTGTGATTCCCTATTGTTGATTATCTCTTTGGTGATAACTATTATTTTGAGGGTAACCCATGGCATTGATGTTTTAAGAGAAATAATCCCTTCCACTGTAATCATCTTTTACCCTATTTCTCACGGGGGGTTGATCTATTACCCCATCTATAGTTGCATTGCAATTATTTTTTAGGATTTTGATTGACAAAGGGTTACCTTTGTTGTTATCATTCATTGAGTTATCAACCATCTATTCAAACTATAAGTCTTTCGTTTGTTGTCAATCGTAGCTTGATTGATTCTCAGGGCACTTTCCAATGCTTCTTCATAGGATCAATATGGTAAATTTTGTAGTTCCTCTCTAGTGTCTCTATTAAGGGCATACAAGAAGAGGTTGCATGACACTCTATGATACATGTTTGGGGTGCTAGTCAATGAATAAAGCACTTGTCTCCATCATGTGACAATTCATTTGTGTATTTCTTCATTGTTAGGAATTCTTGTAGTCATGTTATGATCAATTTGTTCATGTCAAACATTGTTACAAACTCACTAATGAGTTGACGAAAGGAATGAATTCTAGCCTGTGGGAAGTGATAATACCAATCTAAAGCAATTCCATCGATGGTTTTAGGAAAGATTCCTTCTACAACTCCATCCCAAGGAAGGAGTTCTCTTAAAGCAGTGTTATAGGCTTTAATGTACAAGTTCGGTTCTCCCTCCCCTTTGAATTTTGGCAAATCCGAAAGAGGATGCAGTAATAAAATGTTGTGTATGTTGTAGTTAAGGGGTTACTTTAGATATTTGAGATAAGTTCCAAAAATGTGCTTTGAGATGTTGGCATTGAAAGCATAAGCCCCATATATGGGACTTGTTTTGGTATTTGATATCCAAGCATGGCTAAACACATTGGTGGAACTTGTTGGTAACTTTGGAAATCCTAATAATTATGCATTGGATAGGCTTTGCTAGGTTGTGGAATTTGTTGTATAATTTCATTACTATCATTACGCGAATAGAAACTCAAGTACGAGGGATTTTAAGTTGTCCCCTAGTTTTGTTCAATCCTAGCGCTATGCGGATTTACTTGTGTTATAGTTATTTGGTCACCTTTTCTTTGAGGAGGTTGTTCCACTCCTATGGCTTATGGCATCTTGATTCATTGGACCAAAGTGGCTATAAGATCTATGGGAGTTGCAGCCTTTGTTCTATGAGATTCTTCAACTTGTGGTGGGTTTTCTTAATTTCCTCTACTTGTTTGTTCTCCTAAAATATTTTCTAGTTGTTCGGCTTGATATGTGACATGCAAAGATTCTTGAGTCTCCCTAGCTTTTTGTATGTGTCTTTCTAAACATCTTACCTCATTGTCTAATTGAGTAGTCGTTCTTGTGTAACTTGTCAAAGCATGGTCCACTTCGTGTATTTCTGATCAAATGAGCACTTGGCATGCTTTGTTTTGGCTAGAATGACTAGGTTGTATTGTCATACCTTGTTCCCATGTGGGATTGTTGAATGTCAAAAACTGACGAGTTTCTCACCTGTCATTCTCATAGTCAAATCTTCGTAATCAAAATAATTTGTGATGTGTGATAAGGATCAAGTGGCACATACCTATCAAATGAAGGTGTTTTTAGTTTTCTTGAGGGAATGTTCCCTAGGTTTTCATCTATTGGCATATTTGAGGGTGTTATAAAAACCAAAAAATAAATGGAGCGAAGAGAGAGGAAGATGATAATGAAAAGTGGGATGAAAATGAAAATGGTGTAATGGTGAAATGGAAGAAGGTAAAAGTGGGAAAATAGTGAAAATGCAAAAAACTCAGCGTAAAAGGATTTGTTCTTCACGTCAGGTTCACCAAAATATGTGTTGTTTAGAATGTAACTCAGACACAACGAAGTGAGTTAGACTCCAACATAACACATGAACTATATTCTATCTATGGGTGACTGCCTAGTCACTCCTCTTATGGCAAGAGCTAGTCGAGTGGAGATATAACCAAGGGTTGTTTTATTTCTGAGGGAGAAGAATGTCGTGGATCATAGTTTGATTGATTGTGTAATGCGTGTTTGTTTATGTTTCGCAGAAACTTTTATGAACATGTTGTGATGTTGATGAAAATGTTTAATGGTTGTTGTGGTTGTGATTATAATATGACCCGAAGGGTCACTTGTTCTAAGCCTATCTTGAAGAATATTTTTCCCATTTATGATGCGGAGGCGATCTAGCTTCCTTTGTTCATTTTGAGTGTGTTGTTGTGTGACCCCTTGTTGATCAACGATTCTTTGTTGATGTTCTTCAACTTCTCTTCTTTGTTCTATGTTTTGTTGAATGAGGATTGGTCAAGGGATCTTCTCCCTAATCTCATCTAAAATGGATTTCACCCAATATTCCCTAATGTTTGGGCACATTGAATGTTAGACAAGAGGGGGAAAGCTTGTTTATGTTGATTTGTTTTGATTGAGTTGAATTTGATTTGTTGACCTCATGATGAAATCGAGGGTTTGACTTGATCACTTATTTATTTTTTGTGTTTTCTAATGTTTTTGGTATTTCTATGAATGCAATCTTATATGCATGCAAAATAAATTTTGATTCATTTTTTGAATTTCAAATGATTTAATTACTAGGAAAGGAAAATGTATGCAAACTATATGACTTTTGTATGCAATCTACTCTATGTTTTTTTGGTTTTTGTGGATCGATTTTAGCTCTTAATCTAATGAAATAAAATTTTCAATTAAATCTAAGAATAATGAAAATTAAATTAATCAATTTTTGTTTGTTTTGATTGAGTTGATTTTGATTTGTTGACCTCACGATGAAATCGAGGGTTTGACTTGATCACTTATTTATTTTTTTTGTGTTTTCTAATGTTTTTGGTATTTCTATGAATGCAAAACAAATTTTGATTCCTTTTTTGAATTTCAAATGATTTAATTACTAGGAAAGGAAAATGTATCCAAACTATATGATTTTTGTATGCAATCTACTCTATGTTTTTGTTTATTTTCGTGGATCGATTGTATCTCTTAATCTAATGAAATAAAATTTTCAATTAAATCTAAGAACAATGAAAATGAAATTAATCTAGGAAAGTAATTCAAACTAATCTAAGCAATTTAAATACAAATTTACTCTAAGAAAGAAAATTAAAGCTACATATCAAGAGAAAAGCAAACGATGTTTTACTTCCTCAAGAGCAAGATTTGACTTAATTACTACTAAAGCTTGAAAAACATGTATGAATCAAGTGGCAATCTCTAGTGTGAGTCCTTAGAGCTCCTTTTTAGTAACTGTCACTTTTCTATAGCAGTGGGGTCCTCCTCTTGCCAACTATGGTGTTCAAAACTAGAGCCAAGCACAATGCAAATAACTTGGGCCTCTAGGCAACACACGAGGGGACTAGGAACCCTTATAGAGGTGACCCTCTAATCACTCATGCTCTGATGGCAAGAGCCAATGAAGTAACGACAAAACTAAGAGGTTGTATGTCTCCCTCAAGAGCGGGACTTCATGGGCCTCAGTCACAGTGATCGTGTCTCTTGATAGGTTATCCTCATTATTGTATCATGTATGATTTGTCTTGGGATCTCAATTTTTTGTTCAATGTTTTCTTCTAAAGTGTTCTCTTCTTTTGGTTCTTCTATGTTAATTGGATCAATGAGTTCTTTAGGGAGATTTTCTTTGATCTCCTCTAGCACTTGTCCTACCCAATTCTCTCTCACACTAGGGCACATCAGGTGCTTAGCGGAGAGAATATAGATGTTTAAAGGTTTGTGTTGTATGCTATGATTTTTCTATGCCTCGTGGTGAAAATGAGGGCTTGAATACCTATGTTTTATTTTGATTGCCTCGTGATGAAATCAAGGGCTTAGTGCTTGAATGTGAATGTTATGTGAGGTTTAATTATGAGGTTTCTAAATGCAATTTAACTATATGCACATGCATGCAATTCTTTTTGTTCTTTTTTCTAATTTTCCAATGTTGGCTAATTACTACAAAGAAGAAGTTATGTATGCAAACTAAATAATTTCTCTCCTAGATGCAGTTAACTATGTTTTTTGTGGTGTCAATTTTGATATCATAGTAATTGAAAAAGAAAAATGCAATTTAATATAGGAATGAAAAGAAATATTTCCCTATACTAAATCAATTTTTTAATGAAATGCAAATCTACTTCTTTAAATTGATCTATGAATGTAGAAGGAAGAAGTAATATGTTCTTTACTTTATTACTATGAAATGCAAATCTACTTTTTAAGTACAAATTGATTTATGAATGCAAGGAGAAGTAATCTTTTAATCTATGTTAAGAACTTTCTTTTTTTGAAGATTTTAATGAAATGCAAATTACTTTTCCTATATGCAAAACATTCTCTAATTAGTACTGAAATAAAAAATGATGTACTCAATCACGCCAATTCTAGGCAAATTATCCAACTTTTATTTGAATGTCCTCTTCCACAATAGTGGAGTACTCCACTTGATGACAAGAAGAAGAAACCAAATTTAATAAATTGAAATAACAAGAAACTATGTGCCTTGTGAGGCTAAAAAGAAAAAAGAGGCTCAAGGCCTATATGAGAAACTTGGTTGAGCTAAGGCTTCTAGAGATATCTATCCTAAAAGATATCTAAACTAAGAACAATAACCAAAATGCTCAAGCCCTGTATAGAAGCTTGCAAGAAGCTTGAAGATACTGAAAAGATTTATGACGGAACGCAAAGGCAAGTGAAGGCATGTGAAATAATGAGGAGAATAGAATTTTTTATACGTAAAAATGGGAGGGAATGGGAGAAGAGATAAGATTAAAAAAAGTACAATTCAAGAAGAAAATGGAAACAATCCATAAATAGTCAAAGAGATAAATGAGAAATTAAAGAGATAATTCAAATAAGTTAAAGGGATAAAATTTAATCATAAGTTCATAATGGAAAGAAATCAAGACAAAGAGTGAGTTGGCAAGAATAAAACACGAGTTAAAATGAGTTAAAAATTAAGTCTAAAAGCCAAAGGGGTGAAATGACATGTGGATTTGAAACCAATAGGGTCACCCCTTTTGCCAGTCAAGGTCACTCAAGTCACCCAAGAACACTATAGGTGACCCTAAAAAGACCAAGGGAGACCCTAAATAAGCAAAATGGGGGATCGGCTAGGCAGCACAAAAGGCAAAAAATGTCGAAAGAAAGGCAAATAAGGGAGACAAAAGACAACAAATAAAAAGAGGGATCCATCAAGACATGAAACTATTCAAAGAGGTATAATCACATCTTCGAGGGTCATGAGTTGTGACTACCATCTCATCATAGGATTGCCATATTGGCTTGACGTGATTTTTGTACCTATAACAACAGGAACAAAAATGAAGATATGAAATGCAAATGGATATGAGCTTTGAAGATATGAGAATTGAAAAGTAATTGAATCAAGCATATGTTTGTTATGGGAAAACAAATGGCTTGAGCTTTGAAGCTATGGCTAAAAATAAAAGGCACACAAGGTCCTGCAAAGAGCATAAAAGTTTTATGGGGGCAACTATTTGCAAAAACTTGATCAAACCAAGAATGCAATAATGAATTTGCCTCCTCAAATGCATAGAGTATGGGGGTATGTATAAGTTTGAAATCCATACCAAAGGTGGTGGTGATTGGGGAGTTAACAAGGATTGACTGAAGAGTGATCTACCTCTCATTGGTAGTAAACAGAGGTTGGAGAGAAGGTCACAGAAGATTTATTGAAAGATAACAATAGAGTGATTGAGAGATAAGAATAGACTTATTGGGAGTTTAAAAATAGTTAGAGGAAGTGAACAATTAGTTATACATGAAGGAACTCACAATCAGAAGCAAAAATTAAAGTCAAACTGGAATAAAACTGGAAGAAATCTTACATGAAAAAGATGAGAGGGTCGCCACTTATGGTAAATGGGTTGCCCCTTTTAGCAAGGCAAATATCCCATGGAGATGTTGCTTAAGTTCTAAGGTAACCCTCGAAGATCCTAAAGGCAAAAGGGGTGACCCAGGCCAGATATCCTAGAAAGGTGATTAGAAGGTGGGAAAGTGGTTTTGGAGGCCTGAAAATGGTTTTGAAGGCTTCAAACGAGGAAGAGCACACATGAAAAATGGGTCACCCCTTTTAGTAGGGAAGATCTATTGCACATATGCCACCTAAGGTTGTCACTGATGTGGTTGTCATTGATGTCAACACTTAGCTTTGATGCTTATGTTGATGACATACTATGATGGTGTGCTAACAGTGATATTGTTGATGTTCATGGTTGGATGTCATGCCTTGTTCAATGTCAATTAAGGTTGTGTTAAGTATGCTTGTTGTCAGCAGAGATGATATCATGATGATATATTAAGATGGGAATTATAAGCATCAAGATGATGATTAGAAGTAATGTTGATGATGGAAAGATGTTGTTGATGGTCTATAGCATGTTGTATGCTCTCTCTTGTTGTTCCTATGGAAGTATGTGTTGCTACAAGGAGGTTCTGGTCTCTGGATGATGGTGAAGGTTTCTGTTGTAGAAATTTACCTTGAAGACTATTTGGGAGAATGCTCTACATTCCTCTACATTTGAATATATGGTCATGTAGTTTAGAAGTTAATTTCAGTATGTTAAGAAGGTGCTACATTCAAGGTTTCATATCATTTGCTCCTCCGTAGAGAAAGTTGTAAGTGACAGAGTGCAGGACTGTATTATCTGGTGGCTAGTTTCAATGTCTATTGGCTTGAGCCAACTTATTGCTACATGAAATGGTGAATTGGATGATGGAGAATGATCTTGATGATCTTGTGATGTTTCATGTTGCTCTGCAAGGTGTTTTCTGGTCTTTCCGGAATAGGTTGTGGTCTGAAATGAAGGTGTTGTTTGGTTATGCCTTTGCCTGGCCGATTGAGGTATGTTAGAGGTGTGTGCCACAAAGTTGTTTCTATATAGAGTTCAAGGAGTTTTTGGAGATATTGTGTGGGTCATAATGACTCATCTGGGAGAAGCATAAGAAATGTTTAATCTTCCTTGAGTACCACCAAGTTGTAATGACCGATGTGTTACAAGCTTCATATTTTCTTGCTTAAGGGTGACCTAATTCAATTTTGTGAAGCGTGTGGATGTTATTCTATGAAGGATGATGTTGTGAAGAATGTTTAGGACCAGGTTAAGCATGTGTTGGCATCTGCAAGGCATGTTTCTCTTCCTAGTGTTGTGTGTAGTTCATGTTAGGGCTTGTCCTCTACATGTTTCATGTTGTTTTGACCTTTGGCCAACTTGTAATTGTAATATTCTTATTGTCTTTGGTTGACTTGTAATGTAATCAATGTAATATCATGTATATATTATAAACCTAGTTGATCTAGGTGAGGTACGATTGTGAATATGAATGTGTGAAGTGGAATATGGATGTGTAATGCATTATGATGTGCGATTGAAGGAGAAAGAGCAGAAGCAATAAGGCCCATCTTGATTCATTTTGAAGACATTTTTCAGACAGGAGGGAAGTGAAGAGTGTGCCTAACTAATTTTTGGAGGCAGTGAACCAAAAGAAAAACTTCTTGAAGGTTAAAGGCAGTGATTCAGTAAGCTATAAAGAAGACATTTGAAGGTGCATAAGTTGTCAAAGCAGAAGAGCAATCATCAAAAGAAGAGTGAAAAGGAAAAATTGCAATCATCAAAAGAGTGAGCCTCATTGTCAGTTTCAGACACTAGAAGGATTGTCATGTTGTAATCATTTCTAAGTTTGTTCTCAGTTCAAGGAGTAGTTGCTTCCTTGGGTTGTAGCCCTAAAACAAATTCTACATGGAGTTGTAGCTTCCTTGGGAGTGACCCTAAAACTTTTCTTCATGGAGTAGTTGCTTCCTTAGGTTGTAGCCCTAAAACAAAGTTAGCAGGGAGTAGTAACTTCCTTGAGTTGTATCCCTAAAACAAAGTTGTAATTTTAATAGCAGTGAGCTTCATATATTGTGAGTTAATCCTCACCGTGGTTTTTCCCCTTTGGAGTTTTCTACGTATATCTAGTGTTATGTGGTGTTATGCATTGTGTTGATCTTTTATGTTTCTATTAATGTTGTAAAGTTTAAATTTTAATCTACTCCGGAGGATTTGAGATTTGTTTAGATACCGATATACCCCCCCTCTCAATATCTGGGTGTGTTCAACAATTGGTATCAGAGCCAAGTTCCTCGAAAGGAGCTTAACTGCTTGAGGAAGGTCCAGGATGGCTCATAATGGATCTCACAAGGCACCTATATTTGATGGAACAAATTACACCTTTTGGAAGGAAAGGATGGAAAGCTATCTATCTTCTCTAAGGTTTTGTGTTTGGCAATTTGTCAAGAATGGTTGCACTGTTCATGCTTCTGATCCTATAGATGCATATGAGATTAAGTTGTATGATAATAATGCCAAGGCAAAAAGTGCTATCATGAATGGGCTAGATGATTTAGAACTTCTGAAGGTAATGGGTTGCAAATCTACCAAGGATGTCTAGGTAAAACTTAGTATCATTTATGAAGGAGATAGTAAAGTGAAGCAAGCCAAGATGCAAATCTTCAAGAGCAAATTTGAGACCCTGAGGATGGCAGAAGATAAAGACATTGCCAGTTATATGCTCCGAGTGGATGAAATAGTTAATGACATCAGAGGTCTTGGTGGAATAGTGAAAGAAAATGAGATTATGAAGAAGGTGCTGAGATCTCTCACTAAATCTTACAGTCATAAGGTATCTATTATTGAGGAGACTCAAGATTTGGATTACTATACAGTAGATCAATTTTTTGGCTCTCTTATAGCCTTTGAAATGAGAGAATTTGACAAAGGTGCTCCAAAGAAGGAAGTAGCATTCAAAGAAAGTAAGAAGGCAGAAGATGAAACATCTAATCAAGATGATGACCTTGATGAGGTAGAGGCAAACTTTGTGAGAAGATTGAAGAAGGGCACCAATAAATACAAAGATAAGTTACCTTTCATATGCTTCAATTGTGGGAAAGGTGGTATTTTTCTTCTAAATGTCATTTTAAAGAATCAAGGGGTAGTAAAAAGAGAGAGAAGTTCAAAAAGGGTCTTTATTCCATTGAGAACAACTACTCTTCAAAAGATGAGGATCATGATTATTCAAATGATAAAACATTTTTCATGGCCTTGAATGTTGGTGACAAAAAGGGTGATATTGGGAATTGTAAAAATTTTGATGCCTTGCAAGTTGACCAAGATAATGAAAGATTAATGGTTGTATGGAATGTCTTTCATGCAAAAGAAGAAGCCAATGCTTGGGTAATTGACAGTGGTTTCTCTAACCACATGAATGGTGACAAGGAGAATTTTATCAACCTTAAGAAGTAGAATGGTGGAGCTGTTAAGTTTGGTGGTGATGAGTCAGCACAAATTTGTGGAAAGGGTGCTATAACCATTGATGGAAAGAACAAGACTGAGGATGTCCTCTATGTCAAAGGGTTGAAGCATAATCTTCTCAGTGTCAATCAAATGTGCAGTAAAGGGTACAATCTTAGATTTCATGCCAATGGGTGTAAGATTAGGAAGGCAAGGTCCAGAAGATTAGTTGCAGAAGGTATTAAGACATATGGAAATATCTATCATCTAAAGGATGTAATTGGAAGAACCTATTTATTGGCTCAATCTGGTGAATGTTGGTTGTGGCACAAGTGAATGGGACACATCAACTTTGACAATATGGTAAAGATCGACTCTATTCATGCGGTGAGAGATATGCCTAAGATAACCAAGCCTGTAAACACATTATGCAAGGAATGTCAAATGGGAAAGCAAACAAAGACAAATTTCAAAAGCAATGAGTATTCTTCTATAATGCCTTTGGAGCTGATTCACACTGACCTATGTGGTCCTACAAGAACAAAGAGTCAACAAGGTGAAAGGTATTTCATGTTTCTTATTGATGATTACTCTAGAATGAGTTGGGTTACTTTTTTAAGAGAAAAAGAAAAAGCCTTTGATAAGTTTAAAATCTTCAAAGCAATAGTTGAGAATGAAATGGAGGCTAAGATCAAATGCTTAAGATCTGATAGAGGAGGTGAGTTTACTTCAAATGAATTTAAAATTTTTTGTGAAGATCATGGTATTAGGAGACATTTGTCTACTCCTATAACCCCTCAGCAGAATGGGGTAGTGGAGAGGAAGAATAGGACTATGCAAGAGATGGCTAGGGCAATGTTGAAAGATGCAGATCTGCCTAATATGTATTGGAAGGAAGCAATTCACACTGCTATCTACCTGCTTAATAGAGTACAATTGAGATTCAATAGCACTAAGACCCCTTATGAGATTTGGTATGAAAGACCTCCCACTGTCAGATATTCTAGGATCTTTGGCAGCAAATGCTACATCAGGAGAGATGAAGAAGACCTTGGAAAGTTTGATTCAAGGTGTGATGAAGGGATCTGTCTTGGTTACTCAACTAGAAGAAAGGCCTATAGATGCTACAAAAAGAGATTGGGATAGATGATTGAAACAACAAATGTTAAGGCAGATGAAGGCTTGTATCAGATCTCACAAGAACCAAAGGATTGTGGATCTGATATACCTCCCTACATTGAAGAAGAAGAAGAAGAAGAGAAAGAAGAGAAGGAACATGAATCAGAGCAAATCCCTAAGACTCAAGCAAAGTATGTTCAGAGGAATCATTCAACAGATCAAATCATTGGGGATAAAAATGAAGGTGTGTAGACTAGGAGAAGGTGCAAAAACAAGTGAGCAAGTGAATTTGTGCTTGTTGTCAAAGGTAGAGCCCAAAACCTTTGCTAATGCTAGAAAAGTTGATGGATGGATGAAGGCAATGGAAGAAGAATTGAATCAGAAAGAAAAGAATCAGACATGCGAACTAGTTCCCAGACCAACTGATAAGAATGTTATAGGAACAAAGTGGGTATTCTGAAAGAAAATGAATGAAGATGGTGAAGTTGTAAGGAACAAAGAAAGATTGGTGTGTAAGGGTTATTCTCAAGTCGAAGGTATTGATTTTGAGGAGACTTTTGCTCCAGTAGCTAGGATGGATGCAATCAGGATGTTTCTTGTCTTTATTGCTTAAGAACTTCAAGGTTTATCAGATGGATGTCAAGTCAGCATTCTTGAATGGTGATCTAGAGGAAGAGGTCTACATTGAGCAACCAGATAGTTTCTAGTTATCAGAAGATCTAGACATGGTGTGCAGGCTCAAGAAAGCTTTGTATGGACTCAAGCAAGCTCCTAGAGCTTGGTATGCTCAGTTGGATAAGTACTTACTTCAACAAGGCTTCAAGAAAGGTACTACAATTAGTAATATTTACATTAAGGAAGAGGGAGACATGATTTTGATACTTGTTGTATGTGTTGATGACATCATCTTTGGTGGAGATGATAATATGTGTAAGAGGTTTGCAGAAGAGATGTAGAAAGAGTTTGAGATGTCTATGATTGGTGAGATGTCTTTCTTCCTTGGGCTTCAAATTGTTCAGCTAGATGATGGTATCTTTGTTTTGCAGGCTAAGTATGTTAGAGAGATGTTGAAGAAATTTGGTATATAGGATTCCAAACCAATAAGAACTCCTATGGTTACCGGCTGTCACTTAAGCAAGGTTGATGAGTCACCTGAAGTTGATCAAACTCTTTACAAATCTATGATTGGAGGATTATTGTACTTGACTGCTTCTAGGCATGATATTATGCATGCAGTATGTGTGGTTGCTAGATATCAAGTTAATCCTAAGCAAACTCATGAGAAGGTAGTAAAAAGAATATCCAGGTATTTGAAGGGCACTCTAGATTATGGCTTATGGTATCCAAGAGATAATGTTTTTGATCTAAGTGCTTACACTGATGTTGATTGGATTGGTTGTGTTGGTGATAGAAGAAGTACAAGTGGTGGTGCTTTCTTTTTAGGAAGCAAATTGGTTTCATGGGATAGTAAGAAACAAGATTCGGTATCTTTAACAACTGCAGAGGCAAAGTATATTGTTGCAGCATCTTGTTGTACACAAGTGTTGTGGATGAAGCAAACATTGAAGGATATCAAGGTACAATATGATGAGCCTATTCCTATTTTGTGTGATAATACTAGTGCTATCAATATTTCCAAGAATCTAGTGATGCATTCTAGAACCAAGCATATATCAATCAAGTATCACTTTTTGAGAGAGAAGGTTGAAGATAAAGAGGTGAAGTTGGAATATGTTCCAACAAAGGACCAGATTGCAGATATTTTCACAAAGGCTCTTAGAAAGGATACCTTTGAGTATCTCTGATAGAAGTTAGGAGTAATTGCCCCTTCTTCTTGCTAGATGCATAGTTGGTGCATCTGTCCAAGGGGAGCAATTCATGCTATATCTTTTTCTAGGACTGGTGGTGGCTACCTCTCAGGGGGAGCAGGTAGTGATTGTTACTGACAAGGGGAGAAGGTTGAAAAGGAGAGTTTGTGCCCTAAGGGGGAGAATGAGCAGGTGTGTGTTGCCATCAATGCCAAAGGGGGAGATTGTTACACATATGCCACCTAAGGTTGTCATTGATGAGGTTATCATTGATGTCAACACTCAACTTTGATGCTTATGTTGATGAAATACTATGATGGTGTGCTAACAATGATGTTGCTGATGTTCATGGTTGGATGTCATGCCTTGTTCAATGTCAATTAAGGTTGTGTTAAGTAGGTCTGTTGTCAGTAGAGATGATATCATGATGATATATTAAGATGGGAATTAGAAGCATCACTATGATGATTAGAAGTAATGCTGATGTTGGAAAGATGGTGTTGATGGTATGTAGCATGTTGTATGCTCTCTCCTGTTGTTCATAAGGAAGTATGTGTTACTACAAGGAGGTTCTGGTCTCGAGATGATAGTGAAGGTTTCTGCTATAGAAAGTTGCCTTGAAGACTGTTTGGGAGAATACTCTGCATTCCTTCGCATTTGAATATATGGTCATGCAGTTCAGAAGTTAAGTTCAGTATGTTAAGAAGGTGCTACATTCAAGGTTTTGTATCATTTGCTCCTCTACAGAGAAAGTTGTAAGTGACAGAGTGCAGGACTGTATTGTCTGGTGGTTGGTTTTAGCGTTTGTCAGCTTGCGCTAACTTATTGCTGCATAAAATGGTGAATTGGCTGATAGAGAATGATCCTGATGATCTTATGATGTTTCATGTTGCTCCACAAGGTGTTTTCTAGTCTTTCTGAAATAGGTTGTGGTCCAGAATGAAGGTGTTGTTGGGTTATGCCTTTACCTGGCTGACTGAGGTATGTTGGAGGTGTGCGCCACAAAGTTGTTGCTGTGCGGAGTTCAAGGAGTGTTTAGAGATGTTGTGTGGGTCATGCTGACTCATCTGGTTGAAGAACAAGAAATATTTAATCTTACATGAGTACCGTCAAGTTGTAATGACCAATGTGCTACAAGCTTCATGTTTTCTTGCCTAAGGGTGACCTAATTCAATTTTGTGAAGCGTGCAGATGTTATTCTATGAAGGATGATGATGTAAAGGATGTTTAGGATTAGGTTAAGCATGTGTTGGAATCTGCAAGGCATGTTTCTCTTCCTGGTGTTGTGTGTAGTTCATGTTAGGGCTTGTCCTCTACATGTTTTATGTTGTTTTGACCTTTGGCTGACTTGTAATTGTAATATTCTTGTTGTCTCTAGTTGACTTGTAATGTAATCAATGTGATATCATGTATATATTGTAAACATAGTTGATCTAGGTGAGGTATGATTGTGAATATGAATGTGTGAAGTAGAATATGGATGTGTAATGCATTATGATGTGCGACTGAAGGAGAAAGAGTAGAAACAATAAGGCCTATCCTAACTCATCTTGAAGACATTTTTTAAACATGAGGGAAGTGAAGAGTGTGCCTAACTGATTGCTGGAGGCAGTGAGCCAAAAAAAAAACTTCTTGAAGGTTGAAGGTAGTGATTCAGTAAGCTACAGAGAAGACATTTGAAGAAGGTGCAGAAGTTGTCGAAGTAGAAGAGCAATCATCAAAAGAAGAGTGAAAAAGGTTGAATTGCAATCATCAAAAGAAGTGAGTCTAATTGTCAGTTTCAGACAGTAGAAGGATTGTCATGCTGTAATCATTTTTGAGTTTGTTCTCAGTTCAGGGAGTAGTTCCTTCCTTAGGTTGTAGCCCTAAAACAAAGTCTACAGGGAGTTGTAGCTTCCTTGGGAGTGACCCTAAAACCTTTCTTTAGGGAGTAGTTGCTTCCTTGGGTTGTAGCCCTAAAACAAAGTTGTAATTTTTATAGCAGTGAGCTTCATTTATTGTGAGTTAATCATCACTATGGTTTTTCCCCTTTGGGGTTTTCCATGTATATCTGGTGTTATGTGGTGTTATGCATTGTGTTGATCTTTTATGTTTCTGTTAATGATGTAAAGTTTAAGTTTTAATTTGCTTCAAGGGATTTAAGATTTGTTTGGATACTGATTCACCCCCCTCTCAATATCCAAGTGTGTTCAACAAGATCTCCCTAGGAGATCCCACTTCAACTGCAAGATCTTCCCAAGAGATCCTACAGGTTATAGGGCGATCCAACCAAAATGGTCTAAGAAAGTGGTTAGAAGATTCACAGGACCTTGGAAGGTCAATTGGACGGTTATGGAAGAACAAATGATGAAATAACCCCTCGAGGGAAATGAATTTCCCCTCTTGGGAGGTGGATTGCCCATGTTGTCAAGGTTGGTGAGTAACAAGGGTGGTTTGTCAAAATGGGTTAGGTGGACAACAAGAAAGCATCCAAGACCTTAGAAGGTTAACTTGAAGATTAAGGAGGCACAAACAAAGAGAAAAACATTTGCAAATGTATCACCAAGAAAAATGTTGATGAGAGGTATGTATAATTCATATTTACATGTACATGATTAGGACTCCAAATCATCATCGGATTGTCATGTAGGCCTATGCACCTTTTTTGTACTTACAAGTCCAACTAGCACAATGCATAAGCTTAATTTACTATCACTAACCCATATTGTGTTGGTTTCTTATGCATCTATAGCTAAAGACCTTAAACATGTGGATAATTTATAAATTCATAGATGTATGAGCAAAGGATTTATTATTTAGCAGGTGCAAGTATGATCCTTTGTACCTTCACAAACTTTCCGAACAATTAACTTATAGAATTGACTTTCCTCACTTTAAATAGGCAAAGGGTTGATAAATTGACAAGCAATAATGTATTTCCTTTGTACCTTTAAACTCCATGAAGACAAACAGACCTTGATAACTTATACCTTTTACAGATGATTGTCATTGATAAGTTTGAGTTGTTAGATCAACTGCAATCAACAAGGACAAGTGCCTAATCCCATAGGAATATAGTCAAATCACAACCAATAACAACAATGACAAGATAATTCACAGTTTTAGATGAACCCAATTGACCTGGCTCTATCTTGCAAAGCTTAGACTCTTAAATGCCTTCTTGCCCTCAACAATGCAGCCCTGCAGCCCTTTCTTAGTTATCATTTTCCAGTTTGAACACTCCATATATTAGGTTAGAAAGATTTTCTATCAAGATGAATTCCTAATAGAAAAATTTACTGCATTCATTGAATGTGAACTGGCTAATCTCTTATACAAATATAGCAAATGTGCACCTAGGAATTTGTCATGAAGCATTGAATAGGAATTAGAGACAAGTTGTATTACAAAAACATGAATATGTCTTACATTGATTACTAAAGAGAATTTACAATGCCATTATACAAATTGAGCTCGAAATGAGACCACATTCACGTTATCCCTGGATTTTATATGGATCTTTACACCTAGTTACAGTGTTGATTACATAGACCCTAGATTAGCCCAAAGTCTCCAGTAACAGCTTGAGACACAACAGACCAACCCCTAAACAACACCCAAAATTTACAATTTAAAGAGAAGATATGTCTAGATTGGACCTAATCTGACAACTAGCACCATCTAAATCCCTTATAATCAACTGCACATGGGCATATAGAATCTGCCAATAGTATCTTCGTTTACCTCTTCCCTCTTTAATTCTAACAAAGATAAAATATTATTTCCCCCAAATGTCCCAGCATACAACTCCCATGCAAACATTTAAACTTGCATAAAAATGATTTTCCCTAGCATAAAATTTCAACTTGCAGTAAAATATTATGCTCTTTATTGGTAAATATTTTAGGCAATAAAATACCTTTCAATATCTCTACAAAGATGTAACATACACCCCACTGTATATGTTTTACACTGACTGATTTTTTGGTGTTTTTGCTGGTTTGCAGTTTAGGGTTTTATTGCATGTGTTTGCATGTAGGGTTTTTTTTGCAACAATATCATAGAAAATACGGCATATAAAGAAAACCCAGAACAACTAAGATAGATATAAATAAAATAACACCAACCCAGATTGTATTTAACCAAAATACGAATTATGAGTACATACCCATATCACCATTTACAACTTCGTCTGGATGCTGTCGCTGGACCAGCAATAATGCCACTGAAGGTTGCTCACAACTTCTGGAAATGCTACAGTTTTCTTCTGCAATGAAAAGAAGATCAAATCCTAGTCCAAGTCGACCTCCTTGATGAATAGAAATGACACAATAGGCAGCTCGTTAATTAATTGGAAGACTTATGTCCATGACAGCTGGTATAGCCCATGTAGTGGCAAATGACAGCAAGAACTCCTTCAAACATTTTCTGTTTTGCATCAGCAATGGACTCCCTCTAGTGGCGATCAGATTCTCCTCCAAATCGAAGCCAAACAAGCAGGGAAATCAACACTTAGAAGAGGTACGGCCTCCCATGAAGTACGGCCTGCAGTTCTGAGGGTACGGCCAGCTAGAAACTCAGTACGGCAACCACACAACTTGTCCAAAGTGCTCAAATCTGCTATATAAATCTCTGCCCTTCAATGCAGGTCGCTAACTCTTGAAGATATGAACTTTGCTTGCACCAATCAGCACCAAAATGAATCTAGTTAATGCAAAAATGGAACCCCTGTATGAAGCTCCCCTAACCCTCTCCTGATGCACTCTTTCATACATGAGGAAAGGCAATCTGCAAAGGTTTTCATCTCTGCAAATTGATATCAAAAACCAAAGAGCCAAGCTCCAAACCCTAAGCACGGGCAAATCAAAAGCAAGAGCAATATTCATAAAATCAAGCATAACCAAATGAAGTCACTTTTGGGTCTTTTATTTGTCTTCCTTCTCCAATGCCCAAGAGAGAGTAATTTAATTTATTTTTTATTTAAAATCATCTCCTTGTACCACCATGAGGGCATCCATCCCTAGGAAGGTCACTTTAAGTCATAACTTAAATAAAGTGACTTAATAACCTTACTTTATATTATGTCAGTCTCAGAAATAAATATGAATTAAATCTTTTAATTTAATTCTTTTCTCACCAACTAGAGTTTCCTAGTGACATCGAGACCCTGAATTCACATGCCATGTCCAATCATATCTGCCCCTGTTAAAAATAGCAACCCTGGCTCCCAAGTTACTAAAAATAGTAAGTCACTGAGATGACTTCCTATACACATCCACTAGCCTACGGAAGTCAATTATAGGCTAATCCTGATCATCTGGAGTGATCTAAATGGGGGACATTACAGTCTGCCCCCCCAAGATTGTTTGTCCTCAAGCAACCTCAACTCTGGATGTTGCAGTATCTGCTCACTCTTCCAGGGGGTGTCCTCTACTGGCAAATTCTTCCACTTGACCAAGTATTCTCTGATAACCCGTTTTCTCATGTGCCTCTCCCGAGTATCTATGATAGCCTCTGGTACTAGGATCAATTTACCCTCTTCATTTAAGGGTGGAAGCTCTGCAGAGGGAACTATATTATGGCCAAGAGCTTTCTTAAGCCTGGAAACGTGGAACACATTATGCACCCTGCTATCTGATGGAAGCTCAAGCTCATAAGCCACCTCACCCACTCGTCTGATAATCCTAAAAGGACCATAAAATCTGGGTTTTAACTTCTCTGCTCCACTCTTCTTGAGAGTGGATTGCCTATAGGGTTGGAGTCTCAAGTACACCATGTCTCCAACCTCAAAACTCCTCTCCACTCGGTGCTGATTAGCATACAACTTCTGCTGATTCTGTGCTTGTTGTATGTTCTCCTTAAGCTCCCTGAGAGTGTCTTGGCTGTCCTGTAGAAGATCCTTAGCCTTAGGCACTCGACTGTCACCAAGCAAGAGATCTGTAAAGCAAGGGGCATCATAACCGTATAATGCCCTGAAAGGAGTCATCTGAATGGACATGTGGTGTGTAGTATTGTAACAATACTCCCCTAGGTGCAACCATCTGATCCAAGCCTTCTGCCGCCCCGAAACATAATTACGCAGGTACCCCTCGACCCATTTATTTACCACCTCTGTTTGTCCATCAGTCTGGAGGTGGTAGCTAGTGCTAGGAGTCAACTCTATACCACACAACCTGAACAACTCCTACCAAAAGATGCTCAGGAACCTGTTGTCCCTGTCACTGACTATGCTTCTGGGTACCCCGTGTAACCTGAATATCTCCCTGAAAAATAGATCAGCTACTTGAGCAGCTGTGTAGGTTGCTGAAATAGCAAAGAAATGTGCAAATTTTGTGAGTCTATCAACCACTACATAGATGCAATCCTTACCCTGTACCTTCGGCAACCCTGTAATGAAATCCATGGAGATGCATTCCCATTTCTGATCGGGAATGGCTAATGGCTGTAGTAATCCCGCTGGAAAGGTATGATCATGCTTATTCTGTTGGCAAATGGGGCACTCACGAACATACTTCTGTACCTCATCCTTTAATCCTTTCCACATAAACCTCTCCCGAATCTATTTGTATGTCTTAAAGAATCCAGGATGGCCAGCCATGGGTGTGTCATGGAAAGTTTTGATAATTTTCTGTTTGAATTGTGAATTGGGCACCAAAAATATTCTATCCTTGTACATAATCAAATCACTCACCACATAATATTTTTCATCTCTGATGGTGCCCTCAACGACTCTCGCAGCCCAAGAGTCTTTAATATACTCTGCCATGATCTCATCCTTCCAATCAGCAGAGATCTCACCAACCAAACGCAAGTGAGGTCGTCTGGACAACGCATCTGCAACTACAATTTTCTTCCCTTTGACATACTCAATGTCAAAGTCATAAGCCTACAGTCTGCTGACCCACTTTTGTTGTCTGTCATTCAGGTCTTTCTGGTTCATAAAATATTTGATGCTATTATGATCTGTCCTGATTATGAATCTACCCCCAACTAGGTACTGCCTGAATTTGGCCAATGCATGCATAATGGCCAACATCTCTTGGTCATATACCGAGTAACTCCTCTCCACACCCTGAAGTTTTCTACTCTCAAAAGCTATCAGGTGCTTTTTCTGCATTAGCACAGCCCCAATCCCCTCCCCAGAAGCGTCACACTGTAACTCAAACGGTTTAGCAAAATCAGGGATTGCTAAAACCGGGTATGTAGACATCAAGTGTTTGAACCTGTCAAAGCACTGCTGGGCTGTGTCACTCCATCCAAAGGCCCCCTTCTTCGTTAGATTAGTCAATGGTGCTGCTATCTGGGAGAAGCCCTTAACAAAATGCCTGTAAAACCCACAAAGTCCAAAAAACTCCTTAAGCTGTGTGAGGTTTGTGGGTGGAGGCCAATCAATTATTGCCTTTATTTTCTCTGGATCCACTCTGACTCCATCTGCACTGATAATGTGGCCAAGGTAAAGTAATTCTATCATTCCAAAATCACATTTAGATTCCTTGGCGTAGAGTGAATTACTCTCCAGGATACTCAAAACCTCCTCTAGGTGTCTCAAATGGTCTTCCCAAGTCCTGCTGAATATTAAAATATCATCAAAGAAGATCAAAACAAATTTCCTGAGCTGCTGTCTAAAAATCTGATTCAAACAACTCTAAAAGGTTGCAGGTGCGTTAGTCAACCCGAAGGGCATGACTAAAAACTCAAAATGACCATAGTGACATCTGAAAGCAGTCTTCTCAACGTCCTCTGCCCTCATCTTGATCTGATGGTATCCAGATCTCAAATCAATCTTAGAAAAATAGCAGGCACCATGTAGCTCGTCTATCAATTCATCTATCCTGGGAATTGGGTACCTGTTTTTTATAGTTTTCTTATTCAAGGCCCTGTAGTCAATACACATTCTGATTGTCCCATCCTTCTTCTTAACCAATACAACCGCAGAAGCAAATGGGCTCTTGCTAGGCCTAATATGTCCCATCTCCAAAAGCTCCTTGATAATTTTCTCAATCTCATCCTTAAGCCTCTTTGGATGACGGTATGGTGTAATCATGATGGGCTTAGTCCCATCCTCTAGCTCGATGACATGCTCTGTTCCTCTGTCAGGAGGTACTCCAGGTGGTATATCCCCAAACACCTTATTGTGCTTGGTTAACAACTTCTGAATATCGGGGTGGTAACTGTCCTTCTGTTGTGGTGGAGACTCGGGCATAATAAGACACTCTGCTGCCCACTCAACCTGATCATGTCTCAAGAGTCTCTCCATCCTTCGCAGTGATACAACTCTAGGCCCACCATCTGAAATTCCCCTAAGGCATATTTTCCTCCCATTATATTCAAACCTCATTTCCATCTTCTTAAGATTTATCGTGAACTCCTCCAACTGGTTCATCCAATGCATGCCAAGCACTACATTTGTTTCCCCTATGCCAACCACGTAGAAGTCATCCACTATCTCATAGTCCCCCATGATGATTTTCAGCCCTGAAATCTTCCTGGTACAATGTATTTTGAATCCGTCGGCAACCATCACCTTAAAGCCTTCAAATTCTTCCACTTTTAGTCCTCTGCGAGCAACTAATCCCTCATCAATAAAATTGTGAGTGGCTCCCGTATCAATAAGGGTGATAATACGCTGCCCACCTAGTACACCACGCACCCTAAATGAACCAACCTTCTGGAAACTTGACAACTGAGCAATACAACCACCACTATCAGCACTGTGATGTGAAGCTCTTTCATCCCCACTGTCACGACACTCTGAATGCTTATCTGACTCTGTATCTGATCCTTCCGAGTTTGATTCTTCAGCTGAGTAGTATTCAATTAATTTGGCCTTAGCCTTCTATGAGCACTTGTGCGAAGGGTCCCATGGTTCTTTGCAATGAAAACACAATTTCTTCCTTCGGTACTCATTCAACTGTTCATCTGTCAATCTATTAGATCTATCCCTGTGCTGATCCACATCCCTGTGGAATGGTTTTTTCTCCTCCTTATCCCTCCTATGAAAAGATCCCTTAGACTGAAATTTACCCCTCCACACTGATGACTCCATGTCTCGGGCCTTTTTCATGGCCTCCTGGAGTGTAGCAGGGTCAAATCCCTTAACCCAACCACGGAGTGGGTCTGATAGTCCATCAATGAAGAGAATCACTAATCTACACTCAGATAAATCTGGGACCATGACGGATAGGTCCTGAAACTCAGAAATGTAGGAGTCTAATGATGCAGTCTGCCTCAACTGTGCTAACTCCTTAAACTGCAGTTCCGGGTCCTTCTTGTCAAATCTGTCGATCAGACGGGCTATAAATTCTACATATGAAGTAATCTGAGCATGCCCAAGTGTGACCTTCCCGTTACTCCACCACTTGTGTGCTACTCCCTCCAAATGCAATGCAGCATAAGTGATGGCATCCTCCTCTGGCATAGGACTAATCTACAAGTAACTATCTAACTTCTGCACCCAAGCCCTAGCAGTGGTTTTCCTGATCCATCAAAATAGGGAAGTGTCATCTTACTCACTTTCTTCTGTAGCTCTTGGTTCTGAGGTCTGCCTCCCCTGCGAGGCCTATTCCTTAACCTAATATTAGAGTATTCTGCAAAAGTCATCTCAACTCTGAACTCTGCACTAGAGGCTCTCCAATCCCTTAGAATCTCATCCTGAAACTCAACCTGTGTGGGATCCTGTTCAGGAACTTGGTTCCTAGGAATGAATGTAGGGATGCCAGGTCTGTCTCCTGTTGTAAGTTGTGAAGCCCTCCTGTGAGTCACTGAAGCCTCATCCTCATCATCTCTGAACCTGTGTCTATCACCGTTATGATTTCTCTCTCCATTATTCCTGTCCCCTAGGTTCCTATCACCATTATGTCTATCACCCACATTATGCCTGTTCCTATCTCCATCATTGTTCCAGTTCCTATCACCCTGATTATTTCTCTGTCTATCACCGTCATTGTTCCTATTCCTGTCATCATTGTACCTGTTCCTGTCACGGTGATTTTCTCTGTTATTCAACCCATCAAGCAACTGTGCAAGGGAGTGTCCTATCTTAGCCTGTGTCTCCATCATCTCCTGTCGAGAATCCCTCAACTCTCTCTCTAGTGCCACTGAGCTCCTGGTGAGCACATTCAGGATCTCCCGTAAACTAGGCTCCTCAACCTCCCGGTCACCCATTTCTTCTATGTGTCCTGTATCTGGTGGTAACTCTCCTAAAAATGGGTCTGTGCGTGAAATAAGGAATCTTTGTCAGTAGCTGCAACCACTATCTCTTCCTCAAATTGATCAACTATAGGTACTGGTCACTCAGGTTCTACTAACTGTGGTATTTCACTTCCCTGAATTCCTTGCCTTGCTCTGGTATGTCTAAAAGGATATTTATCCGACGGTCGCATGTCTCATTTTTTAACTGCATGTCATATTGTCCCCACAGGATGGCAAGATTTTCTGCTCTGATACCACTGTAACATACACCCCACTGTATATGTTTTACACTGACTGATTTTTTGGTGTTTTTGCTGGTTTGCAGTTTAGGGTTTTATTGCATGTGTTTGCATGTAGGGTTTTTTTTGCAACAATATCATAGAAAATACGGCATATAAAGAAAACCCAGAAAAACTAAGATAGATATAAACAAAATACCACCAACCCATATTGTATTTAACCAAAATACAAATTATGAGTACATACCCATATCACCGTTTACAACTTCGTCCGGATGCTGTCGTCGGACTAGCAATAATGCCACTAAAGGTTGCTCACAACTTCTGGAAATGCTACAGTTTTCTTCTGCAATGAAAAGAAGATCAAATCCTAGTCCAAGTTGACCTCCTTGATGAATAGAAATGACACAATAGGTAGCTCGTTAATTAATTGGAAGACTTATGTCCATGACAGCTGGTATGGCCCATGTAGTGGCAAATGACAGCAAGAACTCCTTCAAACATTTTCTGTTTTGCATCAGCAATGGACTCCCTCTAGTGGCGATCAGATTCTCCTCCAAATCGAAGCCAAACAAGCAGGGAAATCAACACTTAGAAGAGGTACGGCCTCCCATGAAGTATGGCCTGCAGTTCTGAGGGTACGGCCAGCTAGAAACTCAGTACGGCAACCACACAACTTGTCCAAAGTGCTCAAATCTGCTATATAAATCTCTGCCCTTCAATGCAGATCACTAACTCTTGAAGATATGAACTTTCCTTGCACCAATCAGCACCAAAATGAATCTAGTTAATGCACAAATGGAACCTCTGTATGAAGCTCCCCTAACCCTCTCCTAATGCACTCTTTCATACACGAGGAAAGGTAATCTGCAAAGGTTCTCGTCTCTGCAAATTGATATCAAAAACCAAAGAGCCAAGCTCCAAACCCTAAGCACAGGCAAATCAAAAGCAAGAGCAATATTCATAAAATCAAGCATAACCAAATGAAGTCACTTTTGGGTCTTCTATTTGTCTTCCTTCTCCTACGCCCAAGAGAGAGTAATTTAATTTAGTTTTTATTTAAAATCATCTCCTTGTACCACCATGAGGGCGTCCATCCCTAGGAAGGTCACTTTAAGTCATAACTTAAATAAAGTGACTTAATAACCTTACTTTATATTATGTCGGTCTCAGAAATAAATATGAATTAAATCTTTTAATTTAATTCTTTTCTCACCAACTGGAGTTTCCTAGTGACATTGAGACCCTGAATTCACATGCCCTGTCCAATCATATCTGCCCCTGCTAAAAATAGCAACCCTGGCTCCCAACTTACTAAAAATAGTAAGTCACTGAGATGACTTCCTATACACATCCACTAGCCTACGGAAGTCAATTATAGGCTAATCTTGATCATCTGGAGTGGGACATTACAAAAGAACTAATCTCCTGCTAGCAATACCCATTTTCCCATGACATAAAATCTTCTGCATTTCTCCTCCTGTGTTTTAACAAAATAACTTCTCTTCACAATACTATATTGTTGGTATTTTAAAGGTACCACCAAGATGTTGGTATATATCTTCATGCTTTAGTCTGATCTCTGCACTTTGAACTTTGTTAAATCACCATGCAGTCAATATGTCCTTAAAAAAAGTCATTTCGTCAAACAATTTACAAGCAAAGACATTTTGTCAAACAGTTTACATGTATAGAACCAATAGTCTAAGACTTTATCTCTGTTTTCTGCTCAACCTCATGCAAACTTATTTTCCTTTCAAAACCCCTTCACACCCCTGCAAAATGTCTATGAAAGTTTCTACATAATACCATTATATCTGCCTCATTGATGCTCTGGGCTGCCCGTATGTCTTGCTTTGAAGAATGGCATCTACTTTCACAATACCATCCATGATATCATCATTATTTTACATTTCACCTATTATACTGCTACCTCAATCCATTTTAAATTGGGCAATTGAAAATTGCATCCGCTTGTTTTCAGCCTGCAACCACCAGAGGAATTTTGTCAAATATTATATGTGCATCCAATTGTGTTTGCTTCCATATTTTACATGTACGCCTTCCAAGAAGAGAGCAAATCTCGTTCCTGCAGAAGTCTAGACTTCCTGCACATATCTTATCATTTGTCAATGAAACTTTCGCTCCAAGACCATGTTGAATCTTGCTCTACAACTAGTAAGACATTTCGTCAAACAGTATGCATGCCTTGTGTTTGCTTCACCATTTTGTATGAATATTTGCCAAGGATTTGAAATTCATTTATTTTCTGCTGCTAAACACCATTTCTCCAAACTTACCTGTTGCACAAAAGCCAAAATGGCTAGAATATGGTGTTTCCTTACATGTCTGTAAAAAATCTCAAATTTAAAGAAAAATGCAGCCACTGAAACAATGGTGTTTCCTCTTCTGTACTTCCCTTGCTTCTGTAAAAAATTTAAACCTCATAAAATAATGTAGCCATAATAAGTGGCGCCTCCCTCTCTGCATCTCCATTTCTGAAAATTCATTTTAAAGCTAAAATATGGTTGGAAGTGACAGCTCATACACCTACATCTAAAAGATTAAGAAAAAAACCCAATAGAGACTCCTCCTCTCAATGGATTTGCATCTCAATGGGTTCAAAAGAAATCAAACCCCAAAACCATGGCGCCTCCTATGCCTGAAACTGAGCAAACTTAATGAAAAAACAGTCATGAATTTAAAATTATATTCCTCCTTCATGGCGCCATCCTCCAGCTTCTCACTACACAAAATTGTGGCGCCATAGTTTGTATGGCAAAATGAAAACAACCAACAACAAATCCCACGCCCCTCTGCATTACAGATTTAAATTCCAGGTGCAAAAAATTGAACAAATAAAAGATAAATCCCCATCAATATGAGGCGTTGCATCTTCAAATGTTGGTATAATATTTTATCTCCTTTCAGCATACATATTTTAACTGCATTTTATTTCCTTTCCTTAAAACTTCCTTTTTACCTGCGAATTTTTAAAATATGGACCCATATTCCCTTCTTAAAAATTAATGAAATTCACTCATTTACCTCGTATTTTAATAATGATATTGTATTGAAGGTAATCACTATTTTATGCGGAACATATATTAAAATGACTTAGAATAATTTTGTTTCCAAAGTCCATTTTAATAAAATGAAATGAATTTTATTTTAAACCATCAATTTGAAAATAATATAAAATTATTTTCCCCCATTTAAAGCCATGTTAGCCATTAAATATGGAATTGATAGTATTGTCGTCACGGTCACGTGATGTCACTCATTGTATATTTGCCAGAATTTAGAAAGTGAAAATTTAACCTAGTGTTGTTTGCAATGCCAATCGGACAGTTAATAGAATTTTTTCCATGGGCTCAATTTTGTCTAACGGACTTTAAATCCAAACTAGGAGCTACTTATGAATTACCTAAACCCATCCAATTGCTAGAATCAAGAAATTTTATTTTTTTGTCTTTGTCGTTCACATGGGTTCCCAACCGCCAAATTGTCGATTCCAGGTTCAAATCTCACCTGATCAACATGGGATCTAAAATAGTCATTATGAATTATCAAAAAAATTGCAATACCAAACTTTGAACATCAATCACTAAACCCAAGAAATTTGCCAATCAATTTTGCGACGACCCTACCATTCTAGGCCCAAAAATACAATTATCACATATCAACCAAATGTTGGATGTTTGAACTAAGATGGTGTAGATTAGTGCCAACAAGACTGACTGAGGCGAACTCCCCCTTAACCTTTATTTTTGTAGGGTTCCCTCTCATGAAAGTGTACTTGCAGGGCAATTTTAAAATATTATGCAGAGTTTTAAAAAAAGTGTCAGTATCAAAGTACTCATTGAATTAGCTAAGCAAGCCTTCACAAAAGTTGCAGAGGTATATCTGGCATAGTCAAATCCACCCCAGGGACTCAAGGCCACCCTATTGACTATCATGAGAGGTCAAGGTTTGCCCTACAGGTCGTCATTTAATGTTTTCAGGGCCTATTTTGATGATTTTTCACTCCAGTTTGCTAACAAAGTTCTATATTAGTCCTAGGGACCCATCCATGCTCAGAAATCAAAATTTTACCAAGTGAAACCATTCCAATTTGTTTATTTTATCTTATTTTTTTCCAATAAATCAAGACCACAATATTTTCAATTTGTTTCCATGTTTCCATTGTAGATTAGGGCCTGAAACCTCTTAGGATGCTTCATCATGGTGTTACCACTAATGCCTAACAATTTTAGACCTTTGCCATTTCATTTACCAAGCGAAACATTTCCATTCCTTCAATTTACATTCGCTTTGTTAATTCATGTTTATCATATCTTAAGTTTTACTACAAATTACATTTCTTTTGTTGGTCACTGACAGGTGAACACTTATGAAGACTTAGGACACTCTGTCAACAAGCTCCCTAACAAATTTCAAGTTTACATCTACTCTTTAGTCAAGGACAGCCCTCTAGACAATGTAGTCATGGTGGTTGTCAAAACTAGTCAATGCTATTAGATAACAGTCATTGTGCATAGGTGGCCTCATCCTTTTGGCCTAATGACTCCCAAATTTCACAGGTAGCATTAGGACCTAATTCTAAGCAAGTTTCATTTGGATCACTTCTTTCTACAAGTGCATCTAATCCCACTCACATTTTTTAATTTCCACAGTTCGTCAATTTGTTTGCTGATTTTTAAGTCAGTTCCAAGTGTGAATAGTTTATCAAGTTTCCAGTGCAGTTAATAGTCCCAACTCTCGTGGTTGTAAATATGGTTAGGCTAGTCAGAGATAGCCTTAGGTAACTTTAATTTGTACTTAATTTGCACACACAACCACACTTTAAAAAGAACCTAATCGACCTTATAAAATGGTTCATCTTTAAAGTTCTTTCAACAGCATCAAATTTTGTAAAACATGTACTTTATCAACTCAAGGTGAAAATTAAGTGGGCTAGTCCACCATAATTTGAATTTGAATTTTAGAAAGGCAAAGGTCAAGTCTATGAGAACAAAAATGACCGTAGGTGAGCAAACAACCATATCCAAGTGTATAATGTTTATATCTAGGTAGGTGTATGGATGTGTAATAAATACGTAAATAAGATGAATGTATTGGAGTATGTGCATATAAGGATAAGGTGGAGGCTAAACATGTGGAGATACATGTAAGGGGAAGGGTAAAGGCAAGGGGAATGAGCCCAACTTCACACAAAAATGTGCCATTTATTTTTTATAAGATAAGCAGCAAACAAGGGTGTTGAATCCCTTTACAAAAATGTGTCATTTGTTGATATGTGCATGTATGATACTTCCTTAAAATGGGCACAAAACTAAATGAGAAATGGTATAGATATACAATTTTTACCATTACAATATCTACTTGTAAATATTTTGTCTTTTATCCTTTGTATTCTTAATAAGCCTAGAACAAAATATATGGCTCATTCATTTGGCTAGGTAGCATATATAGCACTTCAATATATACTTATATACTTGTTAAACTTTTTTTTAAATGAGACCAATAGTTTCTTTCTTTTAGCCAGTTAATTCTTCATTGAATTCTCATATATCCTCTAATGAAACATTGAAAAAGCTAAAATATGGACCTCTATTATACCAAACTCTAAATAAGGAAAAATATGGACCTCTATTATATCAAACTCTAAATAAGGAAATGTAGAAAGCTCTTTTAGTAGAGATATTTCAAGTATAATATATAAAAAAGTTGACTCAAGGGATATATGTAGGAAAATACAGATGACAATAAAATAATACAATATACATAGACAATAATAATTTAACATAAGAAGCATGTAATATAATGAAACTCGTATAAATAAAGGATATTAAAGGGCAAAGAGATACTTACCTAAGGTCAACTTAGTGGCATATTGAATTTGATATGGAGAGAAGAAATTATTGTAAATTATGGTAGGGGAATCTTAAGATTAGATAAATTACAATTGGATTTATGTTTATATTATTGTGTCTTTTAAAGACTTTACTTGCAACTTGTCTTCCATTAGTGAAGCCTTGCACTAGAAATTTTAGAATCTCCTAAGCGGAGTAATCCTAAATTGCGAGCACAATGTAGAGAATATTATATCTTGTTTTTAATGACAATGGATAAGATCACTTATACTAGTATGAGCCCTTAAACTATTATTTTCATTTATCAAAGGTCACTAGCCATAGTCATGTTATTGATTTGATTGATTCTAAGCAAAGAAGAATTAAACATCACCGACTATGAATGATCTTAGTTTAAGGAAGCATTTGTAAATAGGGCTACAAAAAGGTTGAAATTCTTAATAAGGGTACTTGCGAATCATGTAGATCAAATGTGGGCATTAAGGGGTCAATAAGAGGATAAAATGTGGCATAATATAGATAGAATGGAGATATGATGGGGTAATTATGAGAAAGGAAACTAGTGAAGGCATTGACCTAAAACACATCTCTCATCATGATATGATGCAGGAGCATCCCAGGTTGTAGAGAAATCTTGCATCAAACAAAAACATTTGCATTCTTTATTTTCTTTCATTTTCAGCTCAGTTCAGTCATTGGCAGTTTTAGCATTTTGTACCGCATTTTACCGCATCTTCGTATCAGAGCTCGTGAAGTAGGACTTAGCATCTACATATCATCATCTACATCATATTCAAATTTCAGGTCATTTGGATTTGTCTGCTAAAAGTTATCGCTATCAGAAGATCATCAGTTTTCACAGAACAGAGCATTCAGACAATCAATTGAAGGAGAAGGTTTGCGGAGCACTTCCGTGACTTGCGGAGCCAAATGGAACATCTTACATGACACCTATTGATCAGATAGACCTTCCTTGAGGTCCACACCAAGTTTCATGCATTTGCAGAGCAATATCAAATGTTGTAGGTTGACCTACTTGTTTCTACACGTTACATCCTTCATTGGAGTTTGTAACCTCTTGTGGCCGACGCGAAGCATTTCATGAGCTTGAAGATGATATATATAGATCTCCTAGATGTATTAGGAAGTCAATAGTCCTTGGTTAGCGATTATGATAGTTTAGATTAGATCTTTTGTTATGTGAAGGCACTTCAATGCCATATCTTGCATATCTATTGTAACTCGAAAGGCAAGCATGTGAGCTCTTTGATTGTAGCCCGCATGTTGCCGGCATATGAGTATAGTAATTCTTTGATATTCTGAATATATGAATCTTCCATTGCATTCTACATTTGTGTTGTTTTCGTTGTGTTTACTCTAGTTGCATGTTTTGGACAGTTCGTTCTGTGAACCCTCCGACCGTGACTGCACCAAGTGGTATCAGAGCGAAGTTTTCAATCCTTTGGAAAGTGAAGGTATTTCGTAAGATCTTGTGGTGTGAACAGATTGCTGACCTGAGGCAGTCTACCTATGTTTGTCAACAGAGTGTCGATTGTGAGGTAGTTGCTACCTTGTAGTCAGATTGTCGAATTGAGGCAATTACACCGGATCCTAGGAAGAGATGCCACCGAGGAGGATGCCTGCTATGGCCAATGTTGCTGGAAGAATGGAAGAAATGATCGAGATGATGAGGACAATGAAAGTTAGATTGGATGTTGTAGAAGAAGATAGAAGAAGAGGACTAAACCCTAGACATGATGTTGAAAATGATGATGAAGAATTTCAATCTGTCAACCAAAATGAAGAAGCCCTAGAAGAAGAAGAATCAAATCAGGCAAAGATGTTGAAAGTTATTTCAAAGATTGGTAAGAGACCTAGAGTGGATGTATCAAACTATACTGGAAATTTGAATCCAGAGGAATTGATTGATTGGATAAATGACTTGGAGGAATACTTTGAATATGAGGAAATTGAAGATCCGAAGAAAGTGAGATTTGCAAAAATGAAGTTGAAAGGGCATGTTATTTGGTGGAAAGAAGTTCAGTTGGATAGGAATAGGAGAGGAAAAGAAAAGCACATAAAATGGGATAGGATGGTGACAAAGTTGAAGAATCAGTTCATACTATTGACTATGAGTTGGAATTGTTGAAGAGATTGTTGAACCTGAGGCAAAAGGAGAAATTTGTGGAGTATACTGAAGAATTTCATAAGATGATCATAAGGACTAAACATAGTGAAGCAAGCAAGGAGAAAGTGGCAAGATACATAAATGGATTGAGGATGAATATTCAAGAAGAACTGAGTCTGGTAAGGATGACAACAATAGAAGAGGCATATCAGTTTGTATTGAAAGTTGAAAACAAGTTAAATAAGAAGCATGAGTAGAGGCAGAGAGGTAGAGGAGGTAAATTTCAAAGAGGATTCCGGAGGAGAAAGACCTTATACGAAGCAAAACAAAGAAAGTAGCCCATACCGAAAGGAAGACAGAGATAACAATTCATACTAGAAAGATAGAAATTTCTACCGCAGAGAGAATCACAATTCTTACTGCAATGAAGGATATAGGAGAGATGAAAGAGGGTTTGATAAGAGAACATTCAGAGGAACTTGTTTTAAGTGTGAAGGTGAAGGACACAAAGCATTTGAATGTCATCAGGGAAGTACAAGCAAGAGAGTAGAGAACAATTCAAGAGCAACTTATGCAGAGGAAGACCCTGTTGGATCACCTAATTCTGTTGGAAAACCAGAGAAAGGAAAATCATTAGTCATGAGAAGAGCATTATCTCAAGTAGGGACAACTAAGGAACCACTACAGAGGAAAAGTTTGTTCCAGACCAGATGCAAATCAGGAGGTAAATGTTGTAATCATTGATAGTGGTAGTACTAATAATTTGGTTTCAAAGGAGATGGTGACTAAGCCAAACCTGGAGAGACTGAAACACCCTAAGCCCTACAAGATAGCATGGATTCAGAATGAACACAAGGTACTAGTGAGTGAACAATGTTCGGTGAAATTTCATATAGGATCTTATAATGATGAAATATTCCGTGATATTATGCCAATGGATGTATGTCATATATTATTGGGTAGACCATGGCAGTATGATGGCAGTATGTAACATCAAATGGGAAGAAGCATATCTTGATACCTTTGGAAGATGAGCCTAAAAGTGAAGTATGTGGGAATGCTAGAACATGTTTGGTTGATGGAAAGAAATTTCTAGATGAATTGAGACATGAGAATGTGTTTTTCTTTGATTCCTAAGAAGTGTGGAACCCTAAGTACAAAGATTGTTACGGGGAAGAAACAAGAACCACCACCAGAGGAGATAACTGAATTGTTGACAGAGTATGAAGACATCATATTAGATAATGTACCTGAAGGATTGCCACCAATCCGGAGTATCAATCATTATATGGACCTTATACCTGGAGCTTGTTTGCCTAATAAAGCAGCACACCGGATGACACCAGCAAAGAATGCAGAGCTGAACAGACAAATACATGAACTGTTGAGGAAAGGATTGATCAGAGAAAGTTTAAGCCCATGTGCGGTACCTGCAGTACTAGCACCGAAGGAAGATGGAGAATGGAAGATGTGTACAGACTCTGGAGCAATCAAAAAGATCACTATTAAGTATAGATTTCCATTTCTAAGGATGGATGACATCATGGACTATTTGAGTGGAGCAAAGTATTTCACAAAGATAGACTTGAAGAGTGGATGCCATCATATCAGGATCAAAGAAGGAGATGAATGGAAGACTGCATTTAAGACAAATGAAGGACTGTATGAATGGTGAGTGATGCCTTTTGGATTGACTAATGCACCGAGTACTTTCATGAGGTTGATGAACGAGGTTTTGAATAAATTCTTGGGTAAGTTTATTATTGTATAGTTGGATGATATTCTAATTTTCAGTAAGACAAAAGAAGAACATTTGTGGCATATTAGACAAGTATTGCAGAGGTTGAGAGAAGAGAAGTTGTTAAACATCAAGAAATGTAGTTTCATGAAGGAAGAGTTAGTACATTTGGGATTTGTGATTTTTGCAGAAGGATTGAAGATGAACCCTGAGAAAGTTAGAGCAATGGTTGAGTGGCCAACACCGGAGAGCATTGGAGAGGTCAGAGCATTTCATGGATTAGCAAGTTTCTATCAGAAATTTCAATTTAGTATGCACACCAATGACAGAGACAATGAGAGGTGATAGAAAGGATTTCAAGTGGACATCAGGAGCGGATAAGAGTTTTGAATTATTGAAGCAGAAAATGACAGAGCAGCCAGTGTTAGCATTACCGGATTTCAACAAAGCATTTCAAGTAGATTGTGATATCAGTGGAAATGCAATAGGAGCAGTGTTGAGTCAAGAAGGGAGACCAGTAGCATATTTCAGTGAGAAGTTGAATGATGCAGGGAGAAGATATCCAGTTTATGACCAAGAGTTCTATGCCATAATTCAAGCTTTGAAGAAGTAGAGACATTACTTGTTGCCTAAGGAGTTTGTGTTGTACACAGATCATCAGGCTTTACAATATTTGAACAATCAAGGAAAGTTGAATCAGAGACATGAGATGGGTAGAGTTCATGCAAAGTTACTTATTTGTATTGAAGCATAGGAGTGGGAAGTCAAACAAAGTTACAGATGCATTAAGCAGGAGAAGGAATTTGCTGACAGCGATGAGGATAGAAGTATTAGGTTTTGAGGAACTGAAGCACATGTATCACGAAGATCTTGATTTTGCAGAACCATGGAAAGTATGTAAGGATCCTATTGTGACAGATAGAAGTAAGTGGTTAGACTATTTCATTCAAGAGGATATGGTGTTCAAAGGAAATCAATTGTGTATACCTCAGAGTTCAATGACAGATAATTTGATAAAGGAGAAACACAATGGTAGATTGGCAGAATATTTTGGAATTGATAAGATAGTGGCTTTGGTAAGTGAACATTACATTTGGCCTCAGATATATAAGGATGTAAGGAAGTTTGTGTAGAGTTGCAGAGTATGTCAAGTTGCAAAGGGAGTAGTCAGAATACTAGTTTGTATAAATCTTTGACAATACCAGAGAGACCTTGGGAAGATATAAGCATGGATTTCATATTAGGATTGCTAAGAACACAAAGAGGATATGATTCTATATTTGTAGTGGTGGATAGATTTTCAAAGATGTCACATTTCATACCTTGTAAGAAGAAACATTATGAAGTGCATGTTGCTGACCTATTTTTCAAGGAGATTGTGAGATTGCATGGATTACCTAAGAGTATAATTTCATATAGGGATACAAGATCCATTGGATACTTTTGGAGGACGGGGTGGAATAAGATGAAGACAGACCTAAAGTTCAATTCAGGATTTCACCCATAGACTAATGGACAAACAGAAGTGGTAAATAGGAGTTTGTGTAACTTGTTGAGATGTTTAGTAGGAGATAAGGTAAGAAATTGGGATCTAATTCTACCACAAGCAAAGTTTGCATACAAAAATTCAATGAATAGGAGTACAGGGAAGACACCATTTGAGATTGTGACCGGAATGAAACCTAGAGGAGTAGCAAAGTTGAGACACATCAGCATAGAGAATAAGAGAAGTGTAGAGGCAGAAGAATTTGCAAGATACATGGAGACAATACCTAATCAAGTCAAGAAGCATTTGGACGAGATGAATAGTAAGTATAAGGAGCAAGCAGATGAGAAGAGGAGGCACAAAGAATTTTCAGTTGGAGATAAAGTAATGGTATATCTGAGAAAGGAGAGATTTCCAATAGGGACATAAAACAAGCTGGTTTGGACCATGTAAGATTCTTAGGAAGTTTGATTCAGGCAATGCATATGAAGTGGAGCTACCAGAGATATTTGGTATATCACCTATATTCAACATTGCAGACTTATATCAGTATCATGAAGGAGAATCAAGTTACAACATTGCAGATGGTTTGAAGAATCAATTACCACAGCAACCACCGGAGCAGATAGAGGACATGTTGGATAGCAGAGTTGGATGCAGTACTAGAGGCAAGCAATACAAGGAATACCTAGTCAAGTGGAAAGGCAGATCGGAAGAAGATTCATCATGGATTTCTCAAGCAAAGGTAGACCGCCTTGGTTTTCCTCTAGCCCCAGCAAAGTGAGGGACTCACTTTTTCAACAACCCCAGGTGTCTGATGCAGGAGCATCCTAGGTTGCAGAGCAATCTTGCATCAACCAAAAATATTTGCATTCTTTCTTTTCTTTCATTTTCAGTTCAGTTTAGTCATTGGTAGTTTCAGCATTTTGTACTGCATTTTACCACATCTTCATATCAGAGCTTGCAAAGCAGGTCTTAGCATCTACATATCATCATCTACATCATATTCAAATTTCAGGTCATTTGGATTTGTCTGCTAAAAGTTATTGCTATCAAAAGATCATCAGTTTTCACAGAACAGAGCATTCAGACAGTCGGTTGAAGGAGAAGGTTTGCGGAGCACTTCCGTGACTTGTGGAGCCAAATGAAACATCTTACACGGCACCTATTGATCAAATAGACCTTCCTTGAGGTTTGCACCAAGTTTCATGCATTTACGAAGTAATACCAGATGTTGTAGGCTGACCTACTTGTTTCTACACGTTACATCAATCATTGGAGTTTGTAACCTCTTGTGGCCAACATGGAGGATTTCATGAGCTTGAAGATGATATATATAGATCTCCTCGATGTATTAGGAAGGTAGTAGTTCTTGGTTAGCGATTATGATATTTTAGATTAGATATTTTGTTCCGAGAAGGCACTTCAATGCCATATCTTACATATTTGTTGTAATCCGAAAGGCAGGCCTATGAACCCTTTGATTGTAGCATGCATGTTGCCGGCATATGAGTATTGTAATTCTTTGATATTCTGAAAATATGAATCTTCCATTGCATTCTACATTTGTGTTGTTTCTGTTGTGTTTACTCTAGTTGCATGGTTTGGACAGTTCATTTTGTGAACCCTCCGACCGTGACTGCACCATGATAGCTCAATTCGATCCCCCATCCCAAAAATGAGAATTTAATACACCAACAAGAAGCAAGTAAACATTAAATTGTTAACAAAATTATTTTAAGGGGTATAAATATAACCTAACTAGGTTTGTCATGCATCACATAACATAATAGAGAATTGTACCTTGTGAAAACATGTCAAAAATAAATGGAAATAATTACTTAAATGAACAAATTAATACAATATGCCACCTCAATTATTTGACAGTGAATAATGATCATAATTTTGTGGTTAGTTTTAGACTAACTCGTAAAAAAATCAATTGTTTGGAAAAATGATTTATTAGAACGAAAACTCCTTGCATCATTAGGATTTGGGTTTTTCTTTGTTGATTAGGATGGTGCACAATTACAAATTTATGTGTTCTATGAAATATAACGGTTAACTTTTACAAAATTGAAATTTTGTGTAAGAGTTAGAAATAGATGGCTCAAGGATCAATTTGTCATAAATTTGTTCCTAAAACTTGAGACATTTTGCTCCTAGAGTGACCAAAACAAGTTAAATGAGAGACAAGTAAAAGAGCATTGTGACATAGTTAGATAGTGATGGGAGTCTAATCAACCATAACCTCCAATGGCCTAGTAGGAAATATTGGATTATTTTAAGTTGGAAATAGTTGTAAAACGAGAAAATAAGCCTTAAGAGAGGGGTAGAAAAAAGTATATTGAAGAAAGGATTGTGGATTTTAGTTGGTTTGCAAGTGAAATAGTTAGATAGTAATGGGAGTCCATGCAACCATAACCTCTAATAGCCCAATAAGAAAAATTGGATTATTTTAATTTGGAAATCGTTATAAAATGGGAAAACAAGCCTAAAGATATAGAGGTAGGAAAAAGTATATTGAAGAAAGGATTGATGGATTTTAGTTGGTTTGTACAAATGTAGTTTCTAGAACAATTGAATGGAAATTTTCAATGTCACTATCCATGGATAGTAGAGCAATTATATGGTCTGTCAAAGCATGATGTAGTAGCACACAAGAAAGTTGGTGTTCTTTCACTTTATTTGACCGACGATGCAATATAGGAAATGGCATATATAGTTGAATATGCTATTTTTTTATTTGCATTATTTTGATGTGTTTGGGAACTAAATGATTTGTATTTATTTTTGGGAACTAAAGGATTTGTATTTATTTTTGTGAGATGATACGAGGACGTGCATTTGGATATATTTAGATTTTTCTATCTTCCCAATAATCTCAGGATACTTTCAAAGATAGATATATATATGTCGGAGATTGTTGGTGTGAACAGTATTATTACCTATCTGGTTTCTCCTTGTGTGGATAATTTATATTCTTTAACTATTTATTAGTTAAATAATATTCACACATCACACATAATTCACACATGTTAAGTTGACTTTGTGAGTCTACTAGATGTTTCTAGTTGTGTCTAGTTGTTGATAGTTGTTGATAGTTGTCATCTTATCCAATAGTTGTCACATGTCATAGGATTAAGACACTCATCACATGACTACAACATCTTGTCTCTTATCTTTGTCTTTATAAGCAAGGCATGTCATGTACATTGTAATAACAATCTCTGTAATCTTTTGCATTCATTGATAGAATAGAATTGTTCTTTCATTTGATCTCTCTTGTGCTTTCATGAGGTCCTAGATCTTGGGTGGCTCCAATCATAGCCAACTCTAACAGAGATTTTAGGTTTTAGAGAGTTCATACAAATTGTCGTATTCCTTATGGATATTAATTTATTTCTGATGTTCATCAAGATATAAGAGCTTTGAGAAAACACCTTTTTGGTGGATTATGTGATGATAAGATTGAGTGCACAATTACCTTAGATCATGTGCATAGTATTATTATCTATTGTAATTGATGTAGAGTCACTTTCATAGAGATTACTTCAATCTAAGTGTGTTCTTATTGCAAAGAAGTAAAAACACGTATGGAACATATGCAAACAATTGAAGATGTAAGTTATCACAAACATAACTATGGTATAAGACACTCAAGAAAGAGATAAATATAGTGAGGGATGAGAAAATGGTATGTAGTCTACACCTAGTTCCTTTCTATGGCACCTAGTTCCTTTCTATGGCCTTGTCTATAGTAAAAGATTGTCTACCCAAAATGTATATTCTCTTACTAGAGTTTTCATGCAAAAGTGTCAACTCCTTGGGGATATTAATTTGTTTCTGTTGTTTCTCAAGATATGGGAGCTTTGATAGCACATTTTTTTGGTGGGTTGTGAGGTTGTGAGATTGAGTGCACCGTCACCTTAGATGGTGTGCATGATATTAATAAGTTTTATATTATAATGGATAATATTATTAAGTTTTCTATTATAATAGATGTAGTCACTATGACAAAGATGACTTGAATCCAAGTGTGTTCTTATTGGAGAGAAGTAGAAACATGTATGTACCATATGCAAATAGTGAGAGATGCAAGTGATCACAAGCATAGACTACGGGTCAAGACATCAGAGAAACAGATGTAAATATTCCGAGGGATGAGAAAAAGGCCTCCAATCTGCACCTAGTTCCTTTTTAATAATGTCATAGATAGTGCTTAAGATCAAGAGGATGTCACCTGTTCTATTATATAACTAAAAAAATATGTCACCTAATATTGGCCCATCCATCCATAATAATTGAGCAACTCGTTTGCAGCTGGGTTTGTTCATGTCCTCCATCAACAAACTCACCTTCGCATATGAGGAAGGCATTTGAGGAACCAAAGTTTGTTTCTTTTAACATGTTTTTGAAATAAGAACATGTCACATGAAATGAAATGGCCTATGCATACAAACAAACAAACAACCATAAATAAAATAAAAAATAAAAATGAAATGACAACTATCTAGCCTATCACTAGTAGTTCTTTCAATTTTTTATTATTTTTTAGGTTAATAGTAAAAGTGTCTGGTTATGAAACAAATGAAAAAGAAAACAGTTCTTGCTGCAAAGATATGAGCATTACTAATGCTTACTTAAATTAATAAACCATTGAAAATAAACTGTGGCATGCTATCAAAATGTAAATTTTTCATAAAATAAGCTTATATCTAAGATACAGCCTCAAACAATGCACATCAATATATATATTTAGAAGACAAGTACAGATTTCACACGTGAGTTACAAGGTGCATGCTTTTCCATCAAATTTGTGAGGGTAATTCCAGTACAACATTACCATAAGCCATAAATCTCACACAAAAACTATCACGTTATCACCATGTTAATGGCCCAGCTAAGGACTAGTTCGCACCAACTTAGGTGTGAAACCGGAAGGTGGACGAGGCCTAAAGAAGAATGGGCAGAGAGAATATGTTGTTTCTGTACTTTGGGGTTAGTGGAGACAGAATCGCACTACATTATGGAGTGCCCAGCTTACAAAGATACTCGGGCCAATTACAGTGATACCTTGAATGTGGACTCCTTGACCAACTTGTCTGAAGAAGAGAGGTTAACGAAACTTGCTGTCTATTTGATCAAGATTCATAGCAGAAGGTCTAGGATCCAAAAAGAAAGGGAGTTCAGTTAGGCTCCGTGTGGGTGGTCTGCCTCGTGTGGTTATCAGTTTTCCTGTGTTCTGGTCTTCTTTGCAGCGGGTTTTGTTTTCTGGTGGTCCCATAGGCTGTGTGGCCTCGTGGACGTTATTAAAAACATTCATTCACCAACCTAAAAGCGAAACTTGATGGAACCCTACATTTTCACTAGTTGACCCAGAGCCACTTCTCCCCATAGAAAGAACCATTTGATTTGGCATCACGATGTACAGAAAAATATTTTCTTTCATCTGTGACATTATATGCAACCTTTCTTGCACAGTCAATTTCCTGAATTCAATGATGGTACTCAAAGTACAACATAAAAAATTATTTTTTTGTTTCAAACTATGCCCCTCCTAAATAGTAGCGTTAGTGCAAAGACAATTTAATTTAGGGAAGCAGGATGAACGATAAACAATATTGAGATTCTATCATTATGCTCTTTTAAATGGAAAATCATGACAGCCTTAAAAAGCAGACCACATTTGGCTTGCTCAACTTTGAAAACAATTTATTTTGAAAAAGTCGAGAAAAAAAACACCATGTTTTCAAGGTACAGGAAGCGATCTTCATTTTCATGCAAAATGTGGAACTCTAGAGTAACACCAGTGTAATTTATCTCCAGTATTGAGTGAAGTTAAATACATAAGGAACCAAAATGGCATTTACACAATCCCGCTTGGATGGATATATGAAAAGACTATCTCTCGCATACTCAATTTTGCTGAAAATGGCAATAATAAACTCAATCATATCTCCTAAATAATTAAGACTCCCGACTAAAAATTTGAGGTTAATATTTAGACAGACTGCCAGACAGAAATCATGCAGGTGATCCTTGCTCCAGTCCATTTCAGGAAACCACTGCATCAGAGTTAAAATAGCGGTCACCTCAGTAAAAAACCTGAAAAGATATCAACACATGCATGGTATTTTTGGGATAAGTTTTCTCCTTAACCCTGAGCAAAAACATCAGCAAACACAGAAGCATATGTCAGTGAAGTTAATCAAATCCAAATTTTGTCAAAGGACACTCAAAGCCCTAATTGCCCTTTTCCACTAAAAAGATATCGATTTAAATGTGAAGTTATTATGTATTAATTATCACAAGGATTAACTTTCTGAGAAGCTACGCTAAGTAACCCAATTAGTTAATTTGAATATCCACTTAAAGCTTAGCAACTTAAAACCATAAACACAAAAGTAGGAAACTAAAAGAGAGCCCGTGCATGGTTAATCAGCGAGATTCTTGAGATTGATATAGCATCATCCAAAGTCACATTTATGATACATCATGCAAACTTGTTCACCAGTTGCCCATTATTCAGAGTTAGTATAATGATTTTTTTGACTTGTTAGATAATTAATTTTTCTATGTATTTCTCTCATTCACTCTGATCCTTATATTTTGAGAACAGGGAACCATTCAAGTATCTCCAGGATTTACTCCATATCTCCTTACTTCATAACTAAGAAAAGCATTCTAAGTGTCTTTATCCGGCAGGCATTGTATTTGGATTTTACTCTTCATCAATGCAATTTAAAAAATACTTCACCTAATCCTTGAGATGCACTCCTAAGCATTTGTATGGAGATTTTATGTACTAACATGCATATCAAATAAAAACTAGTTTTGACTTATGGTTGAACTGTAAGGAAAATGGCTCAACTTCATTTACAAATTGAAATAATTGTTTGGGTTGAGGTCTGCCTATCAGACAATATTTGAATATCTGCAAGAAATATTTTAAGACTTCTTTTGTCATGGTTGTGGAGTATGTTATGATGCTCAAATTTGTTTGCGAAATATATCTTTTATCCATTCATTATTTTGTTAATAACTGAAGAAATTTGGTCTACAACTGAAGAAATTCCAACATAGGCAATCAATGTCCTAATGCATTCAACTAAGAATTAAATTCTTAACATTGCATTCATTGCACACCTGTTAAAATTCAAAAAAGGGAAAGCAAAAACAAACACAAATAATTTACACCTTCAAATCAGCTTTGCATTCCTTCGAAAGCTTACAAGGAAACCTCTACAAAATGTTCCAATAACAGCTGCATGGAATTATATCATTGTGTTCACTAAGTTATTAATCTTCTATCTTGCACCTATCTTTATCCTATTCAGCTAAAAATCTAATCTTCAAAAAACTTTTTATCTCACGCACAGGATGACTTAGAAGATAAGTTCAAATCATTAGTGTATATCTCATTGTTACAAGACTTGCCTAGACTCGGCGAGTTGCGAATCGGGCGACCCTAAATGAGTCTGCAAGACTTGACACCCGAGTACTCACCAGACTCGTCGGGTTTTCCAAACTCGCTGGGTCTAGGCGAGTCCTGCTAGAAAGACTTGGCCAAGTCAATGAAAATTAGGGAAAAAACATGCTACCCCCAAACCCCCGCAAGGGGCTCTACCCCTCGGAATTGCCCCCAAAAGGGGCACTGCCTTCACCACAAACAAATTTTGGGTAGTGACTTATCACCCATCACACTAGAGGAGGTTGATCCACGGTCAGGTTGGATCACTGAGGTTGAGAATCTTGTCTTCAGTGATGAGGACCTTGCATGGGTTGACCAGGTGGATAGAGCACGAGCAGACACCTTGAATGTTGGTGTGTCACTGAGACACAAGTAGATATCATAGCTACATCATCATCCAATACCTATCATAGACGCCCACGCAAGACTTGTCGTAATATTGGGTCGAGTGATGTAGGCTCCTCTGAGCCATAGACTTCTAGTTTTTGTTTTGAACTTTTAATGCCATGGATTTCATATTCCTTGAGTTTTGTATACATTTGACAATATTTATATATCTAAATGTGTTATTTCCTTTAGCTAAAATTTGCGTTTATACTTATGTGATCGATGTATACTTGTGTATATGATCAAAGTAGCTTCTATTTAATGAGTTTATTGTGTCTTTAAGGTTTATTTATTAAAGGGTTCATGAAACAAGTTTTAAATCCTTAAAAATCTCTCAATTTCATAAGTTTTTCAATTTGCAGAGTCTTTGGCGAGTCTGGGCGGCGAGTCAAAAATCAGCTTGCCGAGACTTGGGCGAGTCCAAGTCTTGTAACACTGATATATCTACACTTTATTAAACTTAATTAGTTAAATAAAAGAATTTCACTTTTATCACTTAAGTGAAATGCAAAATAGAATTAACTCGAACTACTTGCACGTTCACATTGAACCTGTGCAGAAGTTCTTAACTGAAACAAGAAGTAGCATAAGTCTTCCCTCAACAAGTAAGCTTAGGAATATGGTGTACTGATTCCAGGGAAGTCGCTTTTTATGTGCATGACCCTAGAAATCCACATGTATATGATCAAAGGAGATGTCTCATGTATGTCAATCAGATTATTATGAATACAATCTTCAACAATATTGTCCTTCTACATTTAACCCTGAAAACCTTACTCCCTATGCCTTCCTGTGTTTTGCTAGCAATAAAATCCTTGCCTTTACAGAAGACCAACCTTACAAAAACCACCCTAGATGTCAGAGTGGTGAACATGTGCAATTGAAAACACCATTTCAAACCAAACATAATATTTCTGGTTGGAGTATGCAAAATAGCTAAGTTACCGGTTCTTTGCTGGGAACTGTTGAGTACTGGTTTGGTTTGAACCGGATCCCGGTCCTGGTTCGTCCTCTAGGGGATTCGGCCGGGGTCCTTCAAATGCCCTGTGGGTTCATCCAGGACGAATCCAGGCGAACCCAAATCGAACCAGTGGTAGATTTGGGAAAACAAAAGGAAACAATACAAGAAAGTTGTACATGTGTCTATCAACCCTTCCTAAGAAATAGAATACATGTATGGAGCAGATCAATATATATTTAGTGAGGACGATATAAGTCCATTTACATTCATGTAAGTCATCAAACAAATATACAATGTAGATATCTAACTGTCCTACCATTAAAGATGTCCACCAAAGATTAGCTTAAAGCCAATAAAGATTATTTTAGAAGTTTGGCGGGACTTCAAATACCCAAAAAGTAACAGTGAAATCTGTCCACAATCAAAAGCAGAATTTGCATATACCTCTTGAAAAGGCATCATCCAAACTTCTAACATAAGTGAATTTGCAAACTAGTTGTAATTCATAAAAGCAATCTAGCTTGAAGATTGCTTTAGACATCATACTAGTGACTTCTGCTCACATTCAACCTTATTTTGGTCTCTACCATAAATACAGACTACGAATGTAGGCATGGCAGAACATAATAAAAATCTACTAAAACCCTTCCCCAATTAACAATAAGATGGAAATAGCATGTCAAAAAAATCATTTTAAAATTAATATAAAATATGTTAATATATTTATATTAATATATTTTTTATTTTTTATTTATATTTTGTCATGTCCCGTTCTAGGTTTGCATTCAATTTTCTGAATCTTGCAATCTAAAATCAAACCCTAGGACAGAAATACTGATTTCTTGTTTGCACCTTTCAATTTTACATTCAACAACATGAAATATAGAATAGCATATGCCAAATATTGATAGTGAACAATGGCACTATTATCAACTACTTCAATATGAATTGCATCAAGAGTTACAACATCAACTCAACTAGATCTTGCTGATATGAAATCAGACTTGTTTATTGCTTCAATACATCAACACCAAGGGCTTTATGACAGCCCAGATTTACAATGTCAAATCGCTGTTACAAAACAGAGATACATAGTTGTTTCTACATACCAAATGATGTCAAGGAATGCAAATCGGTCACTGGATGATGATGCAGATCGGTTTCTAGTGATGACAGGGCAGATCCAATGATCAAAGTGCAGTCCAAACAATGACAAACTCCTCTAAAATGCCCAGCGATTCAAGTGGTAGCGAACTCCTTATAGATCGGTGATCCTACAGATGCAATGAAGTCCCAATGATGCCGCTGCTGCTATGAGTGTATGTCTGAAGTATATCCGCTGCCAAACACTTCTCTTGTGCCAAGGATCGGTGATGAAGAATCCTTCAAATGATGCGCTCAATAGAATTATGAAGACTGTGTATTCAAATCTGTCAATAGTATGTTGTCAACAGCCCACAAACACCTTCAACTATGGCGATCCACTAGCAACTCAGTCCACTACAAATCGGCGCTCAACCAAGATACATTCATCCTTTGAAATCGGCACTCAAGGGTAAATCAGCAATGCATTCAAGTTGTAATGGATCTTCACAATGAAACCTTCAATCTAAGGTCTTCAAATGATATGCAATGATCATCAACCTTCAAATCGCCAACAATGGTCTCCGACCAAAACTCGAATGATGAATCGGTGAAGCTCAAACAATCCTTCGTATCTCCAATGAGGTGTAAATGTGAACTCCGTATGAATCCACCTCCAAGTGTGATTGGGTTTTCGTCCAACACACAACTCCACAAGGGTTTTCGTCCTTGGAAGATCAAGCAAAACAATTTCCAAGTATAATTGCGAAAGTTGCCAAAAGATTCATGATGTGCAAATGAGGCTCCAAAGCCTTCTTTTATACTTGGATCTCCGCCAATTCAAATTAAAGATTTGAATTTCAATTTCCCTCCTTTCAATTTGAAAACACCTTCATTATTTATTTCTCCAAGAAGGGCGCCCAAAGCAAAGTATTATTTTATTTTTATTTTTTTGAATATTTTTCCTTCTCCAAGGGTGAGCGCTCCAACATGAAATAATAAAATATTATTATTTTCCCTCTTCTCAATGTGGCGCCTAAATCTAATATATTATTTATTATTTTATTTTTGTATCTCCATAATGAGCGCCCATATTATTTTATTTAATTTATTCCTTTTTTCCAAGTGGTGCCAAAATTAAATGATATTAAAAATAATATTATTTAATTTATTTTTATATTTTCTCCTTATTGGCGCTTGAATTAAATAGTAATAAAATATTATTATTCAATTGTCTTCTTTTGATAATTATTTTTCCTTTTCCATTTTACCAATGAAAATTAGTTGAGCCAACGTTCCATTCTTCAATCCTCTGAACAACATTATCTTTTCCAAGCGCTAGCTCAACCAGAATATTCCCTTGTTCTGATGAATTAGCCTACGGGAATGAAGATAGGCTAACTCCATTCTCTATTTGGTGATCATGCCGGAAATGGGGGCATGACATATTTAAATATCTACATTATATATTTATAATATATATAAATGGATATTAGATACGTTTCTTATTTTAGAGAGATATATAATTACTGCTATATATATTAGTAAAATAAATAACAGTAATGATATATATATATATTTAATTACTACTACAAATATGTATATATTTATGTTCCCCGGGGACGCGTCCCCTACCTTTTTTTGACCGTACCCGTACCGGGGACGTCCCGGGGACGCGGGGACGGTCAGGGGATGTAGACTGTCCCCGTTTCCCCAGGGACGTCCCCTTTTTTTTAGGGGACGTAGGGGACAGCTAGCAGTCCCCGGTACGGCCGGGACGTCCCCCGACCGTACCGGGGACAGCTAGCCGTCCCCTACGGCCCAACAAACTCCCAACTCAAAAAATTAAAAAAAAACACACTTTTGGCAGGAAACAAAGAAATAGTTAGCAAGGCTGCACTGAATTGTTTTTGTATTCATTGATCATTGCCATATTTTATTTTTTCCTACTACAAATTTGTCAAATACTTGATGTATTGATCATTCCATCTCCTTCACTCTTAGTGATGTAATCTACATGGGAACCATTGCATCTACATTTCCTTCCTACACAGCAATTTCTTGTCTGAGTTCTTTAGCTTGGATACACACAGTTCATCCATATGTTGTTCGTATGTGATTGATTAACTTGCGATTCTATTTTGCTTAAGTTCATATACTTTGAACTGGTCCAAGCCAATTCTCATGTGACAAGTTGAAAACTAAGTTCAAGTGTAATGTTATGGTTATGTATGCATGTTTTAATGTTCTATAATGTCTATAATGAATGCCTTATCAATGTTATCATCTAAATATTTGAAATTTCCTTATATTTAAAAAAAAACCTTATTTTAGTAGCCGTCCCCTGCCGTCCCCTAAAAAATGGCCAAAAAAAAATGTCGTCCCCCTGTCCCCGTCCCCGGTACTTGGGGGAACATAGGTGTATATATATATATATATGTTTTTGTATGGAGGAACCCAAAACGAACCCACACCCAAAAAAAAAATTGACCGAACCCGCGAACCAAACTTGCGAACCTGAACCCGAACCAATACCAAGATCGGTAACTTAGCAAAATAGTGATCCCTACAACTTGGTAATTCTGTAAATTCATTTTTATAATCAAATAAGCTTTATCGCTTTATACCACCTTGGGGTATGATCTAATCACAGAGAGCTGAAACACACCACCAGATCCCACAAGTTGTGGCATTGTAGGCTTTGTTCATTACAGTATGAAGAGAAACATATTATCTCCCAGCATACAGTTTGCTATGAGATCTAGAGGAGGTACTGCTGTTTATTCAGAGACACAAGAGGGTCCTTGATTTACTTTTCAGATATCCAAAAACACAATTGTACATTTCCTCAAGAAATCATACGATACATACAATTTAATCATATGGCTGTAAGAAGGGATATCTCGAAAACAACCCTAACTTACTAACATATAATGTAAACCAGTTAACATGTGGTGTTGGATAATTAACTTAAAACCCGACCTTAACACTTAGGATTCTTAAAACTAAAATCAGGTGTTCTTATCATAGCACCCTTAATAAGAAAATATTGATTTCCATCACCACCCTCCTCAAAGACAATTTTCAAGTGTTCACCTGTCCACATGATAATAAAGTGCTCTTTTCACATGTAAACAATAATCATGTCCACACGTGGGTTCCCTGCCATCTAATTATCTAGAAAGATAATATGGATACAAATTCTATCTTCATTGATTGAAAAATGTTATAACTATTGGCCTCCAGTAGATCTAGATCTAGAGGTACGGCAATCTGCCATCAACCCCCTTGGGCAAGAATTATGCCAATTACCATCACAATACCCTTCTTGTTGGGCAACTTCTCCATTATTCTCCTATCTGAAGGTCAGCTTAAGGAGGCATAGCCAATCAAAATAAAAGATATAAAATATTCATCAATTTATTATCACTGATGTCCTCTCCCACCTCTCAGGAATATCATCCATTATCACCAATGGAAATCTTACCCCATAATTTTTTTATATTAAGGTGTCCTATGTTTCACTTCAATTAAATGAGTTTCCATCCTCCAAGTAATTAATATTAGAGCTTTAGCATCTTTGTTATCAACTAGATGCCTACTTCTCTAAGCTGTTCGAGTAAAGAACATGCATTTATGTAACTCAATATATAGCCTGACTTTAAAATTGATATCATAGGAAAATCTTTGCATGGAATGTCTAAGATTCTAATAGAGTGATTCAGAATTTCAGGGTATCCTAAAATTCATTTCAAGTTTTTGTTCAATCGAGATGAAACAACTAAGTCCAATGATACACTTGGCTTTATTGCCTTTAACCTTCCATTCTACTATTTTTTTTTCAATCGAGAGGAAGCAACTAAGTCCAATGATAGAGTTGGCTTCATTGTCTTTAACCTTAATTACTAATTTTTCTGGCTGTGCATGCAACGTGGAAGTCTCCCAGGTCCCAGATATTCTTATGCATTAACCAATGTTGTATTTCAACTTTCCTGTTGTGAATATTATGACCATTAAATTTTCCCTTTGTTAAAGCTTCCACATTTGACTATTCTGAGCATACAAAATGAGAGCATATTTGAGTATCTCGGCTCACTTCTCAAAATAATAATAAAAATATCTTTAACCTTCTAAAGCAAATGACTAAAGCATCCAGGTGTAAAATTTGTGGGCTTATAATTTTTTTTAACACCTAATCTGCTAGGGAGGTGTCTTTAAAATCTATCATCAACTTATCTTTTCATGGAGTACAACAAGACTACAAAGAGATTAAAACTTCAATATATTTCAGCCATGAAACTGTTTTTGGCAAAGTTGCATGGGCACGGACACTAATAAGGCTATTTTTCAAGCCTATATATCTATATATATTTGCCCCTTGTTTATGGGAAGGCCCGGGCTCATCCCTCTCACAATCCCAGAGTAGATGCTAGATGGGTTCCTCCTGATGAAGGGTGGTATAAACTGAATTTCGATGGCGCTGCAAAGGGGAATCCAAGGAAGTCGGGGGCAAGCTGTATTATCAAAAATCATATCAGGGAGATGGTGATGTTTGTGGCTAAGAAATTGCATGATGGCACTAATAATGAGGCCAAAGCTCAAGCCCTGTTGCTTGTTCTTCAGACGTGTGTAGATTTGAGTCTCCTCGGGATTCACATTGAAGGTGACTCCCAACTTATCATAAATGCAATTAGGAAGCATCCGACTCCAAACTGGAAAATAGATAGCATTTTGAAGAATACAAGGTCTCACATGCTTTTTGTGAGGTGAACACTAAGGCTGACACATATGCCAATGTGGCAATTGCCATGCAGGATAAGTACTTCATTACAAATAATGTGGAAGACTAGGAGAATTTAGAGCCAATGAAACGTTCCAATCACACACTCAGAAAAGACAGCACCATTATGAACAATTAAGCCGCGGGAGATGAACTGCTCAAGGACAGAGGTGGCGGCTTAAAGGGACAATGCAGTGATGATTATTTCATGCCATTTGCAATAGCAACTGATTTATATATGCTTCGGCTCCTTCTTGAGGCAAAGCTCGAAAAAATGGACTCTACAATAGGTTTGAAGGAGAAGAAGTGGCAAATAGCCTTTAGGGGAGCCATCTCAGATCACAGACTAAAGAAGATATTTAGGACCCGTTCCAGAATTATTTTACATGCCATACGTATGGTCCTTGGAGATGTTTTTCTTGCCATCACCCTTAGGTATCGGGTAAACACCAACATCTCTTCTATGTTGGTTGTTGTTTTATTGGACTTGAGGGAATCAAAAGAAGTTATTAGGGCGATTATGGAATCACCGGTTTATCCTTGTTTGTGTGGTGGTTTGAAAGAGGCATTGGATGCAACAGTGTTGGGGTTGGGTTTCAAGACTGATAGAGGTACTTGGCCAGTTATTTTTCTTCCCTATTATGGGCCTTGGGCTCCATTTGTGATAGCAATGGTTGGTCATGATGAAATGGTGCGGAAACAAAAAGGCAGATGGGGTGCTGAATTCTTGAAAGCGGTTGCGGGTGTGTCTGAAGCCTCAGAAGTGGACTGGTCTTTCGCCCTAGACTCGGGCAGCTCGGAGTCGGGTGAAGATGGTAGCGGAGCAGTGGGAGATGAAATGGTATGACACGGAGATATCTGCAAATAATGTCTTTAGTTTTAGCCAATAATATACTAAGGGTATATAGTATAGTTTATAACTTTATAGCAGCTTTGAACAATGTATGTTTTGATGTAATGAACAGCATATTATATTATACAATTACCCTAGCAGGGCTTTGGTATTTGGACCTCCTATGGAGCAGCCTTTCTATTTATCTTTATGATCATCTTTTTTATGGGAATGGCCCACCAAGCTATAATTCACTTACCAATATATATATATATATATATATATATATATATATATATATAGTTTTGTCATCAAAACAAATACATTGATATTGGATAATAAGTTTATGCGTCAATATATATGTATATTAACATTTAATATTTATAGATAAAATTAAACTAACTCTTTAAGTAAAAGATTTTAGATTTAAAAACTAAAATTACCTTTATCATGAACTAGCTTTCAATATCACTTGCTCCACATTTATGTACCATCATTAAGCATAACCTTCAATCCTAAATAATTTAATGATAAAAAACTAAAATTATTTAAGATTAAAAAAAAAGAAAAAAGAGATAAAATATGTTACTTGGTCTATTAACCAAAAAGACCACAATCTGCCACTCCCTTTCCATAAGTCAATATTATCGGGTAAAAGTTTTCTGCCAATTAGATTAAAGAAAAATTATTTTTCAAATATGTTTTGTTATAATATTTGCATCTATACAATAGCAATAGCTATATATTTTTTAAATAGAAAAACTATTTCAATTCTATTGGTTGCAAAAATAATTAATAATAATAGTAACTAGTTTAGAACATGCCTCCCTATAGTTTTCTTGACAGAAACTAATAATAGATATCAACAAGGAGTTATTATATTATTGGGTGAATATTAAAATGCAACATATTGGATTCTATAAATTTTCTTTTATTAAAATGCAACACATCTAACGTATTAACTTTTTTGAACTTCAGATATTTGTTGCATTTAGGAGATGCTAGATGTACGATCAAAGTTATAGAAATTGAAACAATGGCTTGTTCAGCAAAACAAATGTTACATTAAATTCATAACTATATCCTAAAATGTTATGGTTAAAATTGATGACAATACTAGTAAATGCCTATTGAAGGGTCTAAAAAGCAGCATCTAAAAAGCAACATAACTATATCCTAAAATGTTATGGTTAAAATTGATGACAATATTAGTAAATGCCTATTGAAGCTATAATTCACTTACCAATATATATATATATATAGAGTTTTGTCATCAAAACAAATACATTGATATTGGATCACATGCTATCAAAGCAAATACATCAAAAGTTTCTTCATAGAAACAAATACATTGAAAGTTGATTTGATAAACTTTGCTTTTGATATATACCAACTGAATAAATGAAATTAAAGTTGTCAGTGACCTATTTGTGTTTACCACTTCATCAGAAGATCTCTACACTCAAAGAGCTATGGACCTGGTATTAACTAAAATCCAGAGAAAAGCCAAGTAATTTATCTAACAGATCGCTCACTTTAGCAGGTAGAACACTATTGGTACAAGTTGTGTTTTTGCAGGTGACAAGATAATCAAATTTTTACAAGCTGCCAGAGCTTAGTTTAACAAGCGCATGGCTCGCACAAAGAGGCATCATCATATATGTAACAGTTCCGCACAAGGGTTTCAGGGTTTTTTTTTTTATTGCAATAGAATACAGACATGGCAGCAATGACATGACTGTATTGCAATTTTTTTTAAATTATAAAACAAAAAGGATTGGTGTATTTTGTTTGTTGGCCCCCAATGGATTTTATTGCACCCACCTGACACAACAGACACAGTAAACAATTGCAGGGGAAAACAGGAAAACTAATTTCTTAAAGCAGGGAAACCCTACCTCTGCTCGTGTTTCTCCTCATTTAAGTTTTAGGGTTTTTTTTTAATGTTTGAACTGTATACAACACAGTGAATTAGGGTGCCATATCCTGCCGTATCCAATGCAGCTCTAAATTTAACCTAATTTTGGGTATGGGTGGGAACGGTACCCGAGCCATATCTGTGTCGTATCATACCCATATCCGTACCGGGTTTGCTGATACATGTGCCAGAGGAGGGGGTGGCATATCCTGCAACCTTGGTTTTTGGTCTACTGCATAAATAACATTCAATCATCTACTCAACATCCAAGGGACTGATAGCCACAATGCAAAATAGGTTTTTTTTTCTTTTGAAATATTCCTTCAAACAGCAGTACAATCTCTGTTTTGTTTTTGTGGTGACTGCAACTACGTAAAAAGAAAGGTTTATGGCAACTACAACAATGGCATCAATCATTGCTTCCAGACAACTGCAACTATGGCATTTATTATGGGTTCTTGGCAACTTCAGCTAGCACAACAGTTTTGGAATTTAAAGATGAAACCATCACTAATCTGTTGTGCCTGACAACTAAATGCTCTGTCTCTCTCTTCCTGTTCCATCATTGACATGACTAATGTTTCTTGGTTTAAGACTTAAGTCATCCATTGGTAAGTCTTCAAGTACTGCTGCTTTTCTTATCTGATTGAATGTATCAAAAGATATTTGAAGTAGACAGCTTTAAGATCTTTTACTCAACCCCTGCTCTTATCTTTCTTGTTTCCCCCACCTTCGTCATTTATGACTTTGTCCTGATCTCATTCTTGGTTTTCTTTGTCTGATTTGGTGGTAATGCATTTCCAAGTGTATCAATGATTCTTCAATTTCCTTAAAAAAAATTAAAAGCTTCTATATTCAAGTAATAACTGTGTAAAAAATGTTGTTAAGGGCATGGTTCGATGGTTTAGTCACTCGGTTGTAGTGGCGGCCACCAGAGTTCAAACCCCCGCTGGGCCAACGAGCTCGCAGGCTTTACGCCTTCGCTGGGCCAACGAGCTCGCAGGCTTGAAGTGTTCCTTCCTGGGGATGAGGTACCTCGTGTTGTGGCCTCACCGGTTCATCGCTCCGGGCAAAAGCGTTAGTGTGGAGCCGGAGGGCGTGTCGCGCTAGCGTCACCAGTCACGTTAAAAAGTTTACCAAGCGCATTTTTATTTTATTTTTTTAAAAATAACTATGTAAAAAATTTTGAATCAACATTTCATATCACACTCAATGATCCATCATGAGGATGAAGAAATATAAAAGTTTTACAAACTTAGCTTCTTCAATAGAAAGGGAGGGAAAGGGTAGGAAAATGGAATGGAAAACAAGATAGTTAAGTATTAACAAAATAATAATAGTAATAAAAAGTAATATCATAATACAATAACTGTTAATAATAATAATGCTCGTATAAACAAATTATTAGTATTCGTATTAATAATATTTGGGATAACAAATTAATAGAGATAATATAAGAACATTAGGAATAAACTATTGATATTAAAAAAGAGGAATAATAATAAAGATTAATAAAGACCTTACAATAGTCGATAAGGGCGTGGTTCGGTGGTTAAGTCGCTCAGTTGTAGTGGCGGCCACCAGAGTTCAAACCCCCGTTGGGCCAATGAGCTCGCAGGCTTTACGCCTTCGCTGGGCCAACGAGCTCGCGGGTTTGAAGTGTTCTTGCTAGGGGATGAGGTCCCCCATGTTGTGGCCTCACCGGTTCATTGCTCCGGGCAAAAGCATTCGCGTGGAGCCAGAGGGCGTGTCGCACCAGCATCGCCGGTCACATTAAAAAGTTTACCAGGCGCATTATCTTAAAAAATAAAAAATAAAGACCTTAAATTAAATTATTTTAAAGAAGAGAAACATAGCAAACAAAAGAAATAAACAAATAACTAATATTAACATAATTAGTGAGTAGAGGGAATACAAGCAAAGGAATAAGCCAAAGCAAAAGATAATGCTAGAGACAAGAAAAAACTAAATAATAAAATAACCTAATGCTAAAAATAGGAGGATAGAAACATCCCAATATATTATTAATACTAATAATAATAACTTATTTATAATAGCAATATTAGTTATTGTATTATGATAGAACTTTTTATTGGTATTGTTATTTTGTCAATTCTTAACTTGTCTAATTTCCCCTTCTATTTTCCTACCCTTGTACTCCCTTTCTATTTAAGAATCTAAGTCTACAAAACTTTATAATTTCCTCATCCTAATGATGGATCACTGTGTGAGATCCGAAACATTGATTCAGAAATCTTTACACAATTATTACCAGAAGCTCTTCAAATTTTCACTTTATTGACTGGAAATCTCAGGTCTTTAATTGGTACCCTTCATGGGAGGGAAATGTATTTCAAAGCCAAGCTTCTTGAAAAGCTGAGGATCAGGCTTTCTAAGAAAATTGCAGACTTAACTTTTCTTAAACACTATTGTGATTCCTGGGTTATTCTTTCCTTTGTTCACATCTCTCACCATCTTTGGAGCCATCACACTAAACATGTCTTTCATCATGCTGGCCTCTCTCTTCTAAGGTCTACTATTAAATCCACCAAAGCAGTTATATACCCATTTTCATCCCAGCTTTTTTATCTACACCTTGAGCTGGCTGCATCACTACGCCCAGATCTTTGGATTAGATTGGACACGTCCTCGCAAGCAAGAATAGATGGGTCTCAAATGCAATTGTGAGATGAGACAAAAGAAAAAGCTTGCTGCTCTTATCTCCAACCAATGTTAAGCTTCTCAACCTCACCAGTTGATACATGAGGAGTCTTCATTGTTTTGTAGAGCAGGCAACCTAAACGTTGCTAGGCTTGGTCAACCCACACTTAATCAGCATGCTAGGGATTCCCTCTCTTTGAGACCTCAAACCCTACAGTGGACCATGCTATCCCGCCTTGTCAACCGCTATCACAAGCTAATTTGCTGGTACCTTCCTCTTAAGTGGATGTGCCCACTTGTGAACAGTTTTCTCTCATTAACACTATGATTGGAGCTCCAGCATCTACCTCAAGCACACCTCCTAAATCCTCACCCAATTGTGCCTTCTTGGAATGTTCTTGTGCTTGTCCCCTCATCATGGAACATGACAATTTCCTACAATTGTCCCTAATAACTCCATCAATTGTTGGATCTATGCAGTTGGCTAGGACCGGTGACTTCTTTCTTGCAACATTTGTAAGTCCCTCAATCTAGTCATTTCTTGATGCCTTACTTTCTATAACATTACTCTGCATAATATTGATGTATCTGTGCAATCAAGATGTTCATTCATTTCATCGCCAACCACACCTTCCACTTGTTCTTTGTTATTCAAGGACATCACCCATCAATCTCTTGCTTCTTCCAATGCCATTGACTTTATGAACAGCACCCAAACTGCCCACCCCCATGCCAATTCTCAAGATCCTACTCAGCTTTTGCTGCCCTCTAATGATTTTTTTATTCCTCAATTATATCACTAACACCCCCATGCATATTAATTGGACACTTAACTTTTGCTCATATTACTTACCTACCACCTTAAGCTTATCTTCCCACAATGATGTGTCCAATGTTAACTTCAAGACACATTTGGCTCCCACTTCCAATTTGTCCTCTTCTTGCAATCTTGCGGATTAGGAAAACAAGCTTGTATTTAATTTCTCCAATGTTCCCATCAATACTCCAACTTTGAACATTCTAAAAAGGGGTCTTGGTTTTGCCATCACCCTGACTTATATGCCTCGGGTGGATTTCATGATTTAGATTGAAAGTCTCGCAAGATCCCTACTTGACAATTTAGCAGAGGAGTTGAGACAAGATTGTGTAGCTGCTTTGATGCATTCCAAACCCCCCAAATGTAACATTCCCAAAATAGAATTAGCTGCCTTCAAAAAATTATTGAGAAATAAAGACATTGTCATTACTAAGGCAGATAAGTGGAATGTCGTGGTAGTCTTGAATAAACAAGACTATGTCTCCAAGATGCTCGAGCACCTCTCTAATAGTGGGAGTTACAAAAACTTAGACCACAATCCCATTTCCAAGATCTTTAAGAAGTGGAAAAAACAATTGTTCAATCTTCTTTGGATGACAACATCAAGCAACAGCTTTTCCCAAATAAGGACATCACCCCCTTGCATTTATGGAGCTCCTAAATTCATAAAGTTGGCATCCCTCTTGGGCCTATTGTTGACACTACAAACTCCCCTACATACAAGCTTGTTGCCTATCTCATAGAGATAATTTCTCCCCGTGTGGGAAAATCTAGTTCCTTAATCATGAATTCTTCTTGTTTTATCAAGTTTATCAAGGATAAAAAGGTCAATTTTTGTGTCATGTCCCTTTTTACTTAAGTTCCCATTATTGTCTCCATTGAAATTGTTAGACGCAAGACTAATGATGAGACAACTTCCCTTGTAGAGTTGTGCCTTAGGTCTATGAGCAATCTAATGAATTAGCCATGGGGTCTCCTTTATCTCCAATTGTAACCAACCTTTTCATGGAACATTTCAAAGAGACAGCCCCCAATTCTTTCCCTCTTAAACCTCATTGGTGGAAAACACCATGTTGACAATACCAACATTGTTGGCAACATGGCCCTAAAAAGTTGGAAGTTCCATTCTCATTTAAATAGCATTGCTAAGTGCATCAAGTTCACAAAAGAACTTGAAAATAATAACCGCCTCCCTTTCTTGGACATCCTTCTTATCAATAAACCTAACAATTCCTTGGCTCATTCAATCTTTAGCAAAACTACCCATAAAAACATTTACCTTCATGTGTCATCTCATCACCACCCTGCCCAAAAAGCCAGTCTTAAAGACTCCATTCATCAAGGCCCTTCGTATTTGTGATGCAAAGCACATCAATCAAGAAATTCCCAACTAACCAAAGTCTTTAAGTTGAATGGGTACAAGAGCAAACAACTTGCAAGGGTTCTTAGGCAAGCCAAATCTCTTATTAGTTTTCTTCCTAGGAAAGATGACTCTTCATTGCTCCCATTTGTCACTCTCTCCTATGTCAAAAGCATATCGAACAAAATTTCCAATATTCTTACCAAAACTCAAATGTGCCTTCAAACCCTACACCACAATGAGAAGCCTTATTCCTTCTAGCAAAGATCCTAGAGACCTCCTCCTTAATTCTAGTGTCTATAAGATTGATTGCTCATGTGGTAATCCCTTCATTGGTGAACTTGGTCGCTCCATTAGCACTAGGATCAAAAAGCATAGTGTCAATATTAAGCATGAGCGAGTTGGGAAATCTACCCTCACAAAACACTCTTCCACCACCAAACACCAGATTCAATTGGAGTCTACTCGAATCCTAAATGAAGAAAATTATTTCAAAACAAAACTTCAAGAGGCGATAGTAATTGGAAAACACCCAATCAACCTCATTTGTGACGATAGTTGGAGCTTAAGTTTCTCTTGGCAGCCCTTGTTACATTCCCTCAAACTCAATCCCTCCACTCCTTAATTGCCCTTTCCATTTTTCTCTTGAACCCCCTTGCATCCTTCCATGTCCCTCTATCTCCCTTTGGTCTCCTCTTCTTCCCCTCTGTCACCTCTTCTTTTCTATCTACCACCCCTTTCCACATCTTCTCAACTCCTTCGTCCTCTCCTCATCTCCTTTGCACTTTACCGTTTTCTTATTGTCCCCCTCTATTATATTTGATTATCAGCCGCACCATAATAGTCTTTCCTATGGTAGTTTTAGCTATGTTCTTATTTGTGGTATTTCTGTCGTTCTATTTCTTTGTTAGTTTATCAGTTCCACTTCCAATTTAAGTATTATTTATTTGTGCTTTTTATAATGGTATTATATTTTTGCTTATAACACACACAAACACACACATATATATATTCTCATCTGTGATGTTTTTATTCTTGTATTTTTAGCATGAGGTTATTTTATTATTGTCTTTTCTTGTCTCTAGCCTTATCTTTTGCTTTCGCTTATTCCTTGGCTTGTATTTCCTCTCTTCTCTCTAATTTTGTTAATATTAGTTACCTTATTTTGTTTGTTTGCTATGGTTCTTTGCTATGTTTCTCTTCCCTAAAATACTTCATTTTTAAAGTCTTTATTAATATATCTTTATTATCCTTCCTCTTTTTTACTATCAATAGTTTATTCCTATTATTATCTCTATTAATTTGTTAATCCCAATATATCTTTTGCTTTGGCTTACTTCCGTACTTCTAATTTTGTTGATATTAGTTATTCCTTTAATTCATTTGTATGCTATGTTTATCTTCTTTTAAATACTTCATTTTAAGGTCTATTAATATTATCTTTATTATTACTATTCATCTTTTTTAATATCAATAGTTTATTCATAATATTCTTATATTATCTCTATTAATTTGTTCAATATATATATTTGATTAATAAGTCTGGAATTTTAGGCCGGCCCGAACTGGTGTAGGCCACAATTGGGGGAACCTCCTCCCATCCAGCATTAACACTAAGAGACGCTCGGATATATCAACACTAGATTCCAACAAGAATCAAACTCGGGTGGGCAGCCAACCACACACTTAGAGCCAGCAACCATACCTAGGCAACCAACCACGCACTAAGATGTGGCGACCATACCACTCGAGCTAACCATCACAGGCCCGACATAAGAAGTCTAAGAGTCACTTAGATATTAACATTAGATTACAACTTAGATGAATATGTTAGATGTCCAAAATGCAAGTCCAAGAGTCACCACTTAGAAGTCCATTTTCCTACCTTTGTCCTCCCTTTCTATTTAAGAAGCTAAATCTGCAAAACTTTTATATTTTCCTAATCTTGATGATGGATCACTGAGTGTGATCTGAACCGTTGATTCAAAAATCTTTACAAAGTTATTACCAGAAGCTCTTCCAAATTTCACTTCATAAACTTTGAAAATCTCACGTCTTTAATTCTATATTCTATGCAATGTCCCAAGACGGGTTTTTGTTTCCTAAGCTTTAGAATTTTATCAGGTGTTTTTTGTGATCCAAATTCCAACACTAAGATTTATTTTCTACAATTCTTCACTTAAACAAAATTAAAACATTAAGTTTGGATCCCCAGTAAATCAGATCTTCCCCTTTCGGGACTTTTTGACGCACAAAATGTGCAAGTATAAAACAAAAGATTTAAATGAGTAATATGTTATCTTCCTGCAACAGATTAGACCTTCCCATTTTAAAAGTTTTTCTGTCGCACAAAAGCACAACACTTAATAAATGACTCAAATGAGAAATGTTTTATCTCTTTGCTGAACTAAATACCACTTTGACTGATTTCGATACTACCAGTTCTGCCCTCTGCATCCATTGCTAGGCTCCTCTTGAAGAATTGTATCTTCCAGAATCATTTCTTTAAAGTCATGGTAAGCAATCTTAACCAATTATAAAATTCAACTTCCAACTGATTTGCCATCCAGGACAGAAAATTCAAAGTGCCTTTAAAATATTGTCTCCATGGACCACTAAAGAGATGCCCATATAACCAGGCAGACTCTACTTAAATAGTGTTCTTCTACTTACAGAATAATCACAAAGGGCTCATTCTGATGTACCAGATAATGCTTATATGCTCCAGCAACTTCACTGTTTTCTCCTGTGGACTGACCTGTGCAGTCAATATACCTCCTCCATATATTATAAAAACCAGGTCAAATAAAGCTTGAGGAAGAAATCCAAAATAAGTTTTAAGTGGAAATATGTTTGTCGATCCGTATAAGTTAAAGATAACAGTTGTTGTTTGAAGAAAAACAATCATCACAAGTTTTATGCTGCTTTTAATAATATCCTGCAAGTAAATGATTGACCGCTTCCAGTTTTCCAGTTGTCACTTAGTGTATGGATGAAATACAGTTTGATAGTTTCAACTTCTATCCATCACTCAACACATGGCAGTCCAGAATCGCTAAGAAATCTGCAAACAGCCCAAAATGAACCCAAATATGTTGAAAAAAAAACTTTACTGTTTCTTATGCAATGCTCACTTGTGCAGGGAATCAACTATCACTGAAAATCAGTCATTTATATGCCTTTTTATTTTTTGGAAAATGCCTACAAAGTGGAATTGAGACACCTTTCCATGGCCTCCCTGGTATTGGCAAATAAAATAATAGACCCAATTTCCTACTTCATGGCTTGTCTGTGCTATTGCAATGCACAGCTCTCATGAATTTTGAAATTTAACAATGCCTTGTTTTTGGCAAATTGTCTAGAAATTACAATTGAAAAGCTTTACCATCATCTATATGGTTTTGAAATGAAATGAAAAGAATTTCAATTGATCTAATTTTCAATTTGATGACATATTAAGTTATTTTGCTGTATAGAGCTCAGCTTTTATTTGATTTTAAACATTGCTTTGCATTTTAGGCCAGATAACACATATATGTGGATTGAAGAGACATACCTACACCAAAACATATTGCTCCTTTTAAAACATGAATTTCTCTCAACAATTTGTGTCTGCACTTCCAAACAGGAAGGCAAATCATATTTATGATTATATAGTAATCAACTGCCAAAAGAAAATTATCAATAATGTTCCCAAAAGAATATGTGGTTTGTAGACAGCAGAAAGTGGCAGCATGGGTGGGAAGCCAATCTATAATCATCTTGAATCATATTCCTACCTTGCTCAGTATCAAAGTGTGCATCGTGCTTAAAACTTGAACAGAAATCCTTAGTTTTTTTACTAGGGAATTGCATTAACTGCATGGTAACACCCAATGATGTTGCATTTGGGCAATCTTGATAGCATGACTACCAAATTTATTTTAGTTGCTAAAAGTAACTGTGGTTAAGGGACCACAGACCCAGAAAAATCATTAGCTGAGTTGAAAAGTCCAAGTTGATATTTACCAGTGTTTCCTGGGGATGTGTCCATGGGGCCTAAACATTTACAAAATTCTAGAGACGGGGAAAGAGGAACAGGATGTTGCCCCCCTCACCCCCCCACCTCCCATCATTTTCTTTTTCAGAAAAATGTTATGTTCCCTTGTTTTTTGCTGAAATTGGGGACTCCCGGGTATGTGTATTCCCTCATGTGTGCGCCTTTTAAACAGAAAAAAGAATCTGACTGAGATCAAGCCTTTTCAGTTGGAGTACAGAGGAAGGTGACGAACATAGGAAGACTTCCTGATTTAGCTCACCTGCTGGAATTTGTCACATGTGATTCCAGTCCATTCACACGGGAACTGGGAAGACTCGTTCTCAAACAAATTCCAGTTGAGCCAAAATGCATTCACAAATGTAATGTTCCGTTTTCCAGCTTGATCTTTTACAGTTGACCGTTGGCCTATTCCGGAGACCCATAGGCTACTCGGAGGTTGAAATTGGGGTTTCATGTTTCGGTGGTTGCTTTTGTTCGTGGGATGTGGTTTGGTTGGCGGTTTCTTTCTGGGTTTTCAGATAGCTTCGCAGGGATGTGTTTTTCTCGACATTCAGGAATTTACTATTTTTAGTAAGTTCAGGATTGGCACCGGAACGGGATTTTGAGAGTGGGGTTGGATTCGTCTTGTCAAGACCTTTCCAACGAGCTATAGATCATTGGTCTCTGACATCATCTTGGCCACCGTTTTAAAGTCCGTAAATTAAACATTATTATTTAATTTTGGACCTTGGTGCCTAGGCTCAACGACTTAATGTTGAGGTTGAAAAAAAATTGAAGAGGATTATATTATTTTCCCTCTCATGTTTTATCCCATATGCAAGAGGATTCTAGAGACTCCCAGTTGGAAAAGTATAAAAGGAGGAAGAGTGCTCTCATTTTAGCATCCGAAATCTTGATAATGTTATGCTGCCATAATGGTTCTGGGACTGCTTCGAGGAATGAATGCCTCCTAGCCTGGGCTCACTTCGTGCTTGAGAGATAGCACCTAGGGAGAGGTTTGCTGATAGTAGTGATTTTTGTAGTGAGGTTTGCATTGTAGCTTGAGTTCTATTTGTAGTTCAGTTATTTGCATTTTATGTCATTTTTTGGAGTTGCTGATAACAGGGCTGAATCTGTAGTTTCATTCATAAATCTGAAAATAAAAATGCATTTGTTCTGGGTATTTCATATTTCCCTTTGTCTATGCTGGGCGCCCCATTGTGCCAATTTGCAGATTTTATTATGAAAAATCTGATTTTTCTAGAAGGAAATCGCCCTTCTTGCCAGACCGTCCCTCTTTGGAGTGCATTGGAAAGCGTGCTAAATAAATACTTGGGTTTAAGAGTGGTCTCTGGTGTGTAACTTAGTTGCCATTGTCATAGGAGTGCATTGCACTAGATTTGAGGTCATTTGGTTGAGAAATGAGTGAGGTGTAAGAATTTTTGTAGGATTTTATGTTGCTGGTTTGGTCTTTTCAAGTTGTTGATCCGTCATTTCAGTTTGCTAACTTCTATCATTTGAGTTGGGTTGGAAGTCTCTAATTATTGTAAGATGAACAGTAGTACTGTCAGCACTTCATGCTTCTTCTCATATTTGCTTTATAATACCTTGCATCTCCGTCATATGGTAGCTCCAATTCCACTTCGGGTTGGAAAGCACATTCTTGACGTCGAGTTATTTCAGCATAATAGTTGGTAGGGATCCTCTAACCACATGCTCATTGACATCCGGCGCATTCTTGGTTAGAGTTCCTTTTCAGCATTGCATAGAGATCCTCTGACCATATGATCACGCCATCCTGGTGTACATTCTTGGTTAGAGTTGAATTCCGCATCGTTTTGGTTTAAGTGCTAACTTCAACGATTGTGTATTGCTCTGCTTATTGTAATTGGAAAAGTGAAAAAATTGGCTTGGTATATTTCAGTGGTATCAGAGCCACGCACCCTGCCATCCTGTGAAAACAAACCTTCTATGAGTGACAGAGAACAAAGGTACTTAGCAAGAGAATACAAGAAGGCTACCAGTCAGTTTCATTGGCATCAGGCCCCAGAAGGTCAGACAGCTTCAAAGGTATTAAGAGCCAATTGGGAGTCTTCTCCTGAAGGAGAAATGGGGGATAATGAGAGGACGTCGGGAGGTAACAGAGATGATAATGGGAAAGGAAGAGAAAGATCATTAAGTCCGGCAAAGAGGTTCAAGAGGAAGATGGATACCTTAATGGATATGATATCTCTCATAATGGGGAGAATGGGTCAGAACCAATCTCCACTGAACAATTCAGGACATAGTGGAGAACACGGTGCCACCAACCAGCATAATAGACATGCTGCTCAGCCTGCTTCAAATAGCACATACATTTCTTCCAGGCCATTCAAACCCACTTTCTTGGCACCAGTAAAACCTCATCTTGATCCAGAAGAAAATGTGTCATTTGTTGAATAGTTGAGACTCGGCCGCACTGAGTATGATTCTCTACCTGATGAAATTAAGGCAGATATGTCTTATAATGATTTTATGGATCATAAAAGGAAGGATAGAGGACAAGGAAGACATTATGAACAAAGGAGGACAATAGTTCATGGGGATTTGCATCAAGCTATCAACAAGGTCATGCTTCCACATTTTGATGGGAGTGACAATAGTTCAGCCAGAGCTTGGATACAGAAGTTAGACAACTATCTAGCTCTTAGACCCATGGAGGAGGAGGCGATTAAGTTCGCTACGCTACACCTGGATGGGGTGGCGCACGAGTGGTGGTACCATGGTCTAGTCACCTTGGGTCATCGGTCTATCACTACCTATGATGAGTTTACCAATAAGCTCATAGAGAGATTTGAGAAAAAAGATCCAGAAGTGCATTTCAGAGAATTGGCACAACTTAAGCAATATGGTACAGTTGATGCCTACATAGCCAAGTTTCAGAGGCTTTCAGTCATGGTCACAGGAGTCACTGAGAGGCGCTTGGTGATCCTATTCAGTGAAGGATTGACGGAGCCACTCAAGGGTTGGATTAAAGCTTTTGATCCACCCTCTCTACAAGAGGCAATGAAGAAGGCAAGAAACATGGAGTGGGCTGCTCCTAAAGCAAAGTTTCAACCCAAGCCATCATTTAACAAAAGAGATAAAGGAAAAAGACCTCAGCATAAGGAGTTCAAACAGCATCAACCTCATGTCACAAGGTTGGATCCTGAGACACTTAATGAACTCAGAAGAAAAGGGTTATGTTTCCGGTGTAGAGAAAAATGGTCCCAAGATCATGTTTGCCCAAAAGGAGGCAAATTTCATCAAATTGAATACTATTCAGCTAAAGAAAGTAATTCTGATTTGTCAGACCAGCAGTCTGATTCTGAAGACAGTGAAGTGGAAAAGGTCCCAGAGGAATCCGAAGATGAAAAGGGAAGTGGAGGCACTTTGGCTCAACTTTCGAGCTTTCAAAGGAATGAATCCTTCAAAGTTCGAGGGATGATTAAGGGACAACGCATAGTTGCTTTGATTGACACTGGAGCAACGCGTAACTTCATCGACGAAGTTGTGGTGGCAAAGAAGGGGCTGCAAACAGAAGAGTTTGAAGGCTTCAAGGTTATGGTTGCTGATGGTTTTCACATCACCTGCACCAAGAAGATCTCAAACATAACCATGCAAGTGGGAAACTATGAAGTCAAGGACGACTTCTATGTAGTCAAAATTGGAGATACGGATGCCGTCCTAGGCATTCAATGGTTGCGTTCACGCGGTGAGATCATTCTAAATCTGCAAACCATGGAGCTCAAGTTTCAATCCGAAGGGAAGAATGTAGTGATAAGAGGAATGTCCAATGGTGGTCCTCGGATTGTGTCATTCAAGAGGATGGCGAGGCTGATTCGTCATGATCAAGTTGAGTGGGCTGCAGAGTGTATGATTCTTCCTGCTAGTCCAGTTGAAACAAAGAGAGACTACCCTCCTGATATTCAGTCTTTACTCACAAAGAAGAGCAAGGTGTTTGCTGATTTACCTCCTGGACCACCTCCTGATCGAGGTTCGGAGCATGTCATAGAGCTCAAGGAAGGAGCTAAACCAGTTATTACAACTCCTTAACGGTATCCTAAGAAGCAAAAGGACGAGATTGAGAAAAACATTCGAGAACTCTTGGAGATGGGCTTCATTCGTCCAAGCAAGAGCCCCTTTGCTTCAGCAGTTGTCCTGGTGAAGAAGAAGGACAGTACCATCCGCATGTGTGTGGACTATTGTGCTTTGAATCAAAGCACCATCAAAAATCGATATCCCATCCCGAGGATAGATGAGCTCATTGATGAGCTACATGGAGCCAAGTTCTTTTCAAAGATCGATTTGAGATCGGGTTATTACCAGATTCGGATGAGAGGATCCGATGTTGAGAAGACAGCATTTAGATGTCACTATGGCCACTTCGAGTTTCTAGTCATGCCATTTGGGTTGACTAATGCTCCTGCTACCTTCCAGTCATGTATGAACAAAATCTTTCAGAAGCAGTTAAGGAAGTTTGTATTGATATTTTTTGATGACATCCTGATCTACAGCAAGACATGGGAAGAACATCTCAAGCACTTGGAGGAAGTGCTTAGCATCTTGGAATCAGAGAGTTTGTTTGCCAAAGAATCCAAATGTGAATTTGGAATGGAGTTACTTTACCTTGGCCATATAATCAGTGCTGAAGGAGTGAAGGTTGATCCTGAAAAGATCAAGGCAATTGTTGATTGGCCACCCCCTGAGAATTTGACTCATCTGAAAGGATTTTTGGGTCTTTGTGGATTTTACAGAAGATTTGTGAAGGGCTACTCTCAGAATGTTGCTCCTCTTACTGACCTCACGAAAAAGGGTGCCTTTTGTTGGTCAGAAAAGGCTCAAACTACTTTTGATAAATTTAAGGGGATCATAAGCTCTTGTCCGGTGTTAGCTATCCCAGACTTCTCCAAGCCATTCGAGCTACAGTGTGATGCATCCGGTGAAGGAGTTGGGGCTGTTTTGATGCAAGACAAACATCCCATTGTGTTTGAAAGCAGAAAATTAAGAGGTGTTGAAAGGACCTACTCCATCTACGACAAGGAGATGCTTGCCATTATGCATGCATTAGCTAAGTCCAGACAGTACTTGGTGGGAAGCAAGTTTGTGGTCAAGACTGATCACAATAGCCTCAAGCACTTCATGCATCAAAGAGATTTGAACGAGAGGCAACAAAAGTGGGTGAGTAAGCTTCAAGCTTATGATTTTGACATCGAATATGTCAAAGGGAAAAACAATATTGTGGCTGATGCTCTATCTAGGAGACCTCATTTGAGCTCATTGTGTGAGCTTACAGCTAATTGGAGGGACATGTTGCTAGCTGATTATGCCAAAAATCAGTTTGCAACCAGCATCATTGAGGGTACTTTTCTTGACGAAAGGTACAAAGTGGTCGAAGGGCTGATACACTACAAGGGTAGAATCTTTGTGGTGGCTGATTCTAAGCTCAAAAAGAAGATTTTGTTGACCTTTCATGACATTCCACTTGCTGGTCATCAAGGGTTCTTCAAGACATATAGGCAGATCAGGGAAAGATTTTCTTGGAAAGGGCTGAAAGGGGAGGTTCAACGATACATTCAGGAGTGTCCCACTTGTCAGATGAACAAAAATGAGCATACTTTACCAGCTGGTCTTCTGCAACCTCTTCCCATTCCCAATCAAAAATGGGAAAGCATATCAATGGACTTCATCATAGGGTTGCCCAAGGTTCAAGGAAAAGACTGTATCTATGTTGTTGTGGACAGATTAACAAAATTTGCTCACTTCTTCGCCATTGCCAGCTCTTTTTCAGCAGCCCAAGTTGCAGATCTGTTTTTTCATGAGGTGTTTAGATTACATGGGTTGCCAAAAAACATTGTGAGTGATAGGGACAGCAAGTTCCTAAGCACTTTTTGGCAAGAGGTTTTCCGAATGAGTGGTACAGTGCTTACTCCAAGCACTAGTTATCACCCTCAAACCGATGGACAAACAAAGATAGTGAACAAGTAGTTGGAAGGTTACCTGAGAAACTATGTTTCGGAGCAACAAAGAGCTTGGGTGAAGTGGCTTCACATGGGCGAGTATTGTTATAATTCTACTTTTCACATGTCAATAAGGATGTCACCTTTTATAGCTCTTTACAGTTATGAGGCTCCTAGCTTTGCTGATTTAGTGTTTGGTGATAGCAAAGCCCCTCAGGCCAAAGATTTGTTGCAGCAGAGTCAAGATATCTTGAACTCATTGAAGAACAATCTTCAGATTGCACAGAATCAGCAGAAGATGTACGCTGATCAGCGGCGTGTTGAGCGCTCTTTTGAAGTTGGAGATATGGTTTATCTTCGACTACAGCCTTACAGACAGTCCACTCTCAAGAAAAGTGGAGCTGAGAAGCTCAAACCACATTTCTATGGGCCGTTCAAGGTCACTAGGAGGGTGGGGGCAGTAGCTTATGAGTTGGAGCTACCTTCGGACAGCAGAGTGCACAATGTATTCCACGTGTCTCGCCTCAAGAAGGCACTTGGACACAATGTTGTTGCTTCATCACAGTTGCCACCTTTGGATGAAGAAGGGCAGTTAGTTTTGATTCCAGAAGAGATTCTTGATTCCAGGGAGCATTCTTTGAGAAAACGAACTATCAGAGAGTATTTGGTGAAGTGGAAGAACTTGCCTATAGAGGATGCTACTTAGGAGAATGATGAGATTCTGCAACATCCAAGCTTGCAATTGCTTGAGGGCAAGCAATCTTGGGAAGGGTGGACTGTAATGTTCCATTTTCCAACTTGATCTTTTACAGTTGACCGTTGGCCTTATTCCGAGACCCGTAGGCTACTCGGAGGTTGAAATTGGGGTTTCATGTTTTGGTGGTTGCTTTTGTTCGTGGGATGTGGTTTGGTTGGCGGTTTCTTTCTGGGTTTTCAGAGAGCTTCGCAGGGATGTGTTTTTCTCGACATTCAGGAATTTACTATTTTTAGTAAGTTTGGGATTGGCACCGGAACGGGATTTTGAGAGTGGGGTTGGATTCGTCTTGTCAAGACCTTTCCAACGAGCTATAGATCATTGGTTTCTGACATCATCTTGGCCTTCGTTTTAAAGTCCGTAAATTAAACATTATTATTTAATTTTGGACCTTGGTGCCTAGGCTCAGCGACTTAATGTTGAGGTTGAAAAAGAATTGAAGAGGATTATATTATTTTCCCTCTCATGTTTTATCCCATATGCAAGAGGATTTTAGAGACTCCCAGTTGGAAAAGTATAAAAGGAGGAAGAGTGCTCACATTTCGGCATCCGAAATCTTGATAATGTTATGCTGCCGTAATGGTTCTGGGACTGCTTCGAGGAATGAATGCCTCCTAGCCTGGGCTCACTTCGTGCTTGAGAGATAGCACCTAGGGAGAGGTTTGCTGATAGTAGTGATTTTTGTAGTGAGGTTTGCATTGTAGCTTGAGTTCTGTTTGTAGTTCAGTTATTTGCATTTTATGTCATTTTTTGGAGTTGCTAATAACAAGGCTGAATCTATAGTTTCATTCATAAATCTGAAAATAAAAATGCATTTGTTCTGGGTATTTCATATTTCCCTTTGTCTATGTTGGGCGCCGCATTGTGCCAATTTGCAGATTTTATTATGAAGAATCTGATTTTTCTAGAAGGAAATTGCCCTTCTTGCCAGACCGTCCCTCTTTGGAGTGCATTGGAAAGCGTGCTAAATAAATACTTGGGTTTAAGAGTGGTCTCTAGTGTGTAGCTTGGTTGCCATTGTTATAGGAGTGCATTGCACCAGATTTGAGGTCATTTGGTTGAGAAATGAGTGAGGTGTGAGCATTTTTGTAGGGTTTTATGTTGCTGGTTTGGTCTTTTCAAGTTGTTGATCCGTCATTTCAGTTTGCTAACTTCTATCATTTGAGTTGGGTTGGAAGTCTCTAATTATTGCAAGCTGAACAATAGTACTGTCAGCACTTCATGCTTCTTCTCATATTTGCTTTATAATACCTTGCATCTCCGTCATATGGTAGCTCCAATTCCACTTCGGGTTGGAAAGCACATTCTTGACGTCGAGTTATTTCAGCATAATAGTTGTGTTGGTAGGGATCCTCTGACCACATGCTCGTCGACATCCGGCGCATTCTTGGTTAGAGTTCCTTTTCAGCATTGCATAGAGATCCTCTGACCATATGATCACGCCATCCTGGTGTACATTCTTGGTTAGAATTGAATTCCGCATCATTTTGGTTTAAGTGCTAACTTCAACGATTGTGTATTGCTCTGCTTATTGTAATTGGAAAAGTGAAAAAATTGGCTTGGTATATTTCAACAAACAAATGATAAATATCAACTCCTTGGCATCCATTTTGCTATACAAAACCAAGAACGTAGACAAGAGGACATTGCTGGTTTGAAGAAAGGAATATATTATAAAATAAACAGCCATTAATGAGATTCAAGGGCCTGTTGAATGCAAAGCACACTCGTGATCTTATCTTATTGGTGGTGATCAAAGGTTTATTCAAATACCAACTTAAACATCTTGTATACTTTGTATCTTATTGATGGTGGACTGATGGTCAAAGTATTCAAGAGTTATATGCTTTGTATAGAATTTCAGTTTTTTTTGTTCTAGTCATTTTTAGATATTTTTAATTTATTTAAATCCTAAAAACTTAAATATTGATTTTTATATATTATTTTAGTAGCCATTCCCCTGCCATCATCAAAATACAGAAATTTTTGCCATCCCCAAAACTCAGAGAAAGATTGACATTAACTAATCCAGCTACAAAACCAAAAAATATGACGTGAATTTCAAGAATCAAATTTATGCATCTGCTTTTCCACCTATTTTGGGATTTCCCTTCTTATGCTCCAGGCATATTGCAACTGCAAGAGATTCACAAAATAAAAGATACTCCTTTCTTCTTTTATAATTCTTCTCAATTCAATTCAATCACGAGAAGGCACTACTTAGTGCACATAAAGGCAATTTTTCATCCACAAAAGTCTTCTCTTTTTGATCCTGAGTTCTACAATTTTCAATGAAGAACGAGCTCATCTGCTTTAGCACAATCTTCTGAGATTAGCTTTATTCCCATGGAGGAAAATGGATGAATATAAATCATCTTACCCAACTTTTCTACCAGCCAACTGGCCTCTAGATCTGCCGCCATATTTCTTGTTCTTTTGATATGTTGATATGAGATCTCAAAATTATCAATTTCCCTCTTAATTTTCTGAATGATATTGCTTATTTTAAGTGTCCCTTTTTGATTGCTTGAATTATTAGCATCGAGTTCCCTTCCACCTGCAGTTTACACCTTAATTTTTCCTTGGTCACTCATAATTCCTTTGATATAAGAGCCATTGTTTTTGCCTTGTATGTACCAAATCCCAAGTGGACTGAAAATGTTTACAGATGTTGGTCATCATCATCTCTATAGATCCCTCCCCCTCCAACTTATATTGGATTTCTTTTCACAGATCCATCAGAATTGAGCTTAACCCAATCTTTAGGATGTCTCTTTCAAACATATTTAGGCTTTTTCAACCTATTCCAACTAAACTCGTTATCAGAATTTTTTTTTACTTAATTCTTCAACCCTTTGTTGTAGTTATTTATTAAAAAATACTAAGTTACCGATCCTGGTACTGTTTCGGGTTCAGGATCACCAGTTCGGTTCGCCAATTCGGCCAACAAAAAAAATTGGGTTGGGTTCGTTTTGGGTTTGTCAATGCAAAAAACATATAAAAATCATAAATATATACATATTTAAAGCTTAAAATCAAGAATATTAGACACAATATACATATTTGATATTTCCTAATATTTTTAATATATAGTAATATCTATAAGCCTTATACAATATTAATAAAATTAATATATAATATTATAATGTTATAATATTATAAATATTAATAAATTAATTTTAAAAATTAACATACATTATTAACATAATGACGTCATAAACCTAAAACTTAATTCTTTAGATTATACAACATCTTTAGACTAATAATGTCTGGTTTAGTAAAGATTCTTTAAATTATACGACATACTAAATTAATTTACATCATTACTAAACCATATGTCAATTCCTTAGATTATACGCATTTTGAGCGTCCTAAAATATTAATTTTAAGCATCATGTGAAAGGATCGTATGCCATGCACTTATGCTTGCAGGCAGATAGGATTCATCTTCCCACGTCTGTATTTCTGCCCACAATTGCAACAAGGTTTCCACCCTTCGATATTTTCTTCTTGTGGTTTTTACCCCCTTCTATATTAAAACTGTCAGGTTCATCGTAGAATCAGAAAAACCCCCCAAAATTCATCGCGGCAGAAGCAAATGGTTGTCGTGGAATCAGAAAAACTGCCCAAAATTCATCGCAGCAGAAGCAAAATGGCGTCAAAACTCAGGGCAGGTTCGCCTGGGTTCGTCCTGGACGAACCCACAGTGGTTTAGCAGTGCCCTGGATGGATCCCCTGCCAAACCGAACCTGGATCTGGGCCCGATCAGACCCAAACCTGCAGGTCCAAGAAGTCGAACCAGTAACATAGAAAAAATACAGTTTCAGAAAGGCCATACATTTGAATAGGACCATACAAGCTACACAAGGAAAATATTTCCGGGGGAGTAATCTTTAGTTGCACAGTGCAGACACTCTAAATGGCAAACAAACAGAATAGTAAACGCATCCCCATGCAGCTCCTTATAGGCAGAAAAAGGAATTATATCATAACAAACTTACTGCATCCACTCAGACCATTTGGCATTTCTAGTTTATGAGTAAAACTATACCTTAAACATAGGTGTTCCTTCCTATGAAAACTTTTACTAAGATACCCATTACTAGGAAAATTTTTACTAAGATACCCATTACTAGGAATAAATCCTTAATCAAGGCAGATCATAGTTAGTAGTTTCCCTTCTAGGTCAGCTAGCTGCTAGAATATAACAACAACGAGAGAACAAGTTCATGAAGCACAAACCATAAAAGGGATAGAATCACAATGTAAGGTATCTCATACTAAGCAGATCAAATTCACCACCACTGGTTGTAAGTGATGCTGTGGACTCATTGATTGGGGAATTTCAGGCTGCCCACCAGCATTTTATTTTTGTGGACTGCTGTGCCTTGACAATTAAAAATAGATGAGGCATGATGTAGGCCTCAGCCATATTTTGGCCTAACAGATACTCCTAAGACCTGGTGGCTTAGTTAAAGGAGATGACTGCATTCTCCGTCACAATGCAGCCCATCTGGGGTAAATTTCTCTAAAGCAGAGTTTCTTAAAAATGTAACTCTTAACAATTACCATCCACCAGAAAGACCTTTGACTTGTTTTCCAACAAGACGAAATGAAAATTAATGCCCAGAAAAAGCAAGAAATGAATAGTCAATAATACCTCTTCCATTACAGTATCCTCATTTTTCTCTACTGGGTTGTCAGCACTCTCCGTTGGGTTTCCCACACTCTCAGTAGGATTCGACTCATTCTCAGCAATCTCCATTGGATGAGCAGTATCAATTCTCTCAGTGATCTCAACTGCCTTCTCACCACTTTCATTTTGAATCTCAGGAGTTTTGGTTTGGTCCTCCATAGTGTTTTCAATAGGTTCAGTCTTACTGGACTCTATTTTCACATCATCATCAGAGATTTTCAAATCTGCAGGTAACTGGCCAGACTTCAAGGCCTGTATATAAAAAACACCATGTAAGAAAAAAAAAACAGCACATCAAAAATGGATATATATGTCAAAAGATTAAGAATGAGATGTTATGCAATACCCAACATTAGATGATGGCAGAAAATTACTGACAGATCTTTTGGAAAAAAATTCCTACACCATTAAAGAGTAACATCCCAAAAAACACTATTCATTGAGAAAATAATCATTACTTTTCAGTTTTCTGTCCAAAGTAAGGATGTGAATTAAGTACCTTTTCAAGCCTGGCAACTTCTTCAAGTGTTTGAGAGTTTGCAATGGCAGCCTGCAATAAAGCCCATCAATAACTTCAAATGATAAACATCTTATACAATGACCAACTATTATCAGCTCTTCTTGAGTAGATGTGCCATTAATATTCTAAAAACAATAAACATCATAAGCAAGAGGTCTATGGCATGTTTTGCGCTATGCTATAATCTGACAACGACTCCCATACTACAGTTGGTTTACATCAATATTTATATACATACTATGTTCAAAAACCCTAAGAGCTCTATAGCATGTTTTGTTTTGAAAATTAAATTCTATAGCTATTACAGGAACGTAAGCATAATTAATCCTATTAGCTACTACAAGCTGAAGACCAAGCATGCATACAAAAGTTAAATAGCACAAACTGTGTTCAAGGAAAATAAGAAATTCACTCAAAATATCAACAGAACCCTCAATAACAATGAGACACGTAAAATACATCTAGAGTGCCAAAAAGTAATTCATCATGAGAAATATTTTCATGGGATTCTCAAAATTCTACTAAGAGTGTCGTTAAACAAAAATTCAACCATAATAAATCAACACTGAAATGAGCAAAATGCCATCAACCACAACATGGCCCACTAAAGATTTTTACAGATATGCATCTGATATGGGAAAAAATATTTAATGCTCAATACCTTTTAGTAGCTGAAAAACATAGACGAAGACACACAAAATGTGACATCTTACTAAAATGTATAGTATGGCTAGAAATGCACCTTGATAGCTAAGATTTGCTCTGGTGTAGGAGGAACAGTTTTTGGTGCCTGCTGTTCACTTGGTGCCTCTGTCACCATGGGAACCTCACCAGGAGTAAATGTTTTTACTGGTTCTTTCTTAGCATCCTCCTCAGCTTCCTTTGATGCAAAGAACTTCTCGGCTTCCAGCCTCTCCTGCTCTCAACAGACCATCAATGTCAGCCAATGAAGTAAAAGGAGAGAATATTTCTGATAGTTTTGTGGTTCATCAAAGACTAAAACAAAGGCCGCCGAAACATAACGGCCCACATCTTCACATGCCAAATGATCCACCACCGTCAAAGTTCAAACCATCTTGTGGCAGTAATGCAATACCTGCAAATGATTCCATTTGTAGCTGCAATTAAGCTCTCTCACGAAGCTCTCATGAGAAGTCTAACCTTGCTTCATTCAGCCTTCCTTTAAGTTATATTTAAAACAGCAAGCAAATATTTATTCATATGAAAGACAAAAGAACAGGTGGTTTATTTTCCTTCCTAGAAGAAATATAACCAACAAAGGAAAAGCATTTAATAATGTAAGTTAAATGTATTCAATAACTATAGAAGAATAAAATCATAATAAAATGAAACAGGCTGACTCATTAATGAGCAGTCAAAGGAAAACCAAGAAAAGTAGCGACAGGTGGAGTCATTAGAAATCCAGGAAACGGTGATTTTCAAATTAACTTATAGACTGGGAGCGTCAACAAGTAACGGCGCTCAATAACCCTTGTCATCCTTAACAGGGTAAAGTACAAATAATCCATGTTGAATACCATGTTTATAATTCTATCCTAGACAAAAAAAATAAAATGTATTTAGATTGGACTAAAGTCTTACATTTGAAGAAAATTAAACAATGAAGCTGATGCATCAGCAAATGAAGGGATAAGGTGGAAAATTGTCACGTATGACAATTGACATGGAGCTAGAGACCATGACTCTGATGTATTTTTGTTACTCCCCAGCCTGCAGGTTTGATGGCAAACAAAAAGTTAATAATTTGTCTTGGTTTCCAAATGTGCCCTATCATTCCTTTAACTAAGCCCACTCTATGCATGCACTCCCACCTCCACCAATAGAGTGATGAGATCTTCTCAGTAAGATCATACTATGATTTTATACTCAAAGAGTCAGAACTATAGACATACCCTCCACTTCTTCCTACCCAACAAACTGAAAGGTGGTATAGCCTGCAAAGGAACATGTTAGCATGAAAAGTAGAAATCCTGTCACCAGCAAGTAGAAAAGTCTGGAGGAGTTTTAGGTTAGCATTCAAAGCTGATGACTGACAGATGGCTATAATAACATCCGAGGCCGCAATAAATCATCCCAACTCATGAACTTGAAAGCTATAATTTGAGACAAGAAATACTGGACTGCAACTGATTTTATCTGACTTTGTTTTGTGCCATTGCCCATTATCTATTAAGTCCATACATACTACATGTCAATTTCAGTCATCAGAACATTTCAAACTAAAAAATCTGAAACTTCTGTATTTTGATTACATTTCTAATATTGTTTGAATATTCACAATTCCTGTGAAGTTGAAACCAATCTGATGTCTACATCGTAAGTCCATCATGGAACAGAACAATCCTCATTTATCTTGTGAAATTTTGAATATTTTATTTTCCAAGTTTGCCGAGTCACAAGTCAATTAATATTTGGCTTATCGAGCCCTATGATTTTCCTTAATTCCAGATAAATGAACACTCAAATGTTAATATATATATGAACCATGCATCCATAGCAATTAGAACTACACAATCACTTAAAAGAGAAAGCATAGATTACCCAGAAAGAAAGAAATTCAAATTATATTCATGTTCAGAAGTGACCAAAATAGGTCAATGGGATTCAGAAAAACAGTTGAAGACAATAGCAAGAGGGAGCCAACAAGAGGTCCAAGATGCTACAAACTAAAAGATGACTAAAGCGAAACAAAAGCTGGAAGGCAGAAAGGCATTCCCGTGAACAAAAAAGGAGGGGTCAACCCAAACTAGCGAAACCCAAGCACAATGAGAAAGGAAAGAACCCGTGAGACCAACAAGATGTCTAAATGTAGTCTAAGTTACCGAATTGGAATCAAGTACGCGTACGAGTATGGGGTATGGTATGACAAAAAAATTTAGAGGGTTGGGTACGTTTTGGATACGTCCATACAAAAAATATTATAATATTAATATGTTGAATGTTAACAAATTAATATTAATTTATTTTATAACATAATATATGCAAGTAAATAGTAAATATACATATTTAACTATAATTTAATAACATTAGGTTCCCCTTTGCATCATAATTATTAGTTTTCCTACTAATAATTATGATGCATCATAATTATTAGGATCCCCTTTGCATCATAATTATTAGTTTTCCCTTTTCCATCACAAATGTATTTATGAGCTTTAAAAATTGTGAAGTTGGCTACCCCAACCCTTTTGAGTCTAAAAAACTTGCATAGACCATAAGACGCTTCTCTAAACTTAGATCTGTACTTTCATCCAACATCAAAGAGAAAAATGAACTATCCAACATTGCAACAATGTATACCTCTTCAAAATACTCAGATATAACAAAAAGAAATTGATTTGCAACCATCTAATTTGTGTATGAATTGTAGTCCTTATTCCTTGACATGTTTAGTAATTGTAATGTCACTTCAAAAAATCAAAGTGATTTATATTTTGAGAGGGGTAAATCCTCTTGAACCATCCAAAAAACTAATTTCATAGTTGTGATGACTCTTTCCTTGTTAATGTCATCAACATTTGCTATATGTTTTGTAATAGGTTTTGCTTTCTTTTCATTCCTAGATGTCCATTTAGCTAGTGAAATCTTATGGATGTTTGAACTGGCATGAGTAACTAATGAGTCATGTTGCAAATTAGTGCAACCATTACTTGCTCCCCATGGTCCAGCTGCATTATATATTTCACAATATATGCATTTCATTACTTTTTTCTTTCATATGTTGTACATCTCAACCACTTAAACTTAACTTTTCATTCCTCGTGAAATTCTCGTTTTACTTCAAGTTTTATTTTCTTCTATGTATTGTTTTCTCTTGTTTAATATTCATCAGCACAAGTGTGCCCCAAAATACCTAAGTCTTCATTTAAATCAAAATTATATCTTCATTTGGTGCTACAACTTGGTATGTACTTTACCATGGGAAAATAATCTTGATAGAAAGATGATGTTTTTCTTTGAGACATTTTCAAATTGTAGTCCCTACATATTTTTAAAAATATGAAAGATTTAGATATTTTGTTCAAATTCTTTTAAATTTATTAAAATTGAACGATATATACAATAATATAATATCTAAATTTACACATTCTCCTATGTCATGTCCCTATAATTAAATTGATTATGTATTATTCATTCAAATTAAAGATATGTATGATATTAAAATCTATTATTAAAAAATCATAAATTGAATACCTTTAAATTAAATATTATAAGTTGGAAATATTTGAGTGCATACTCTATGACTTGTATTTGCATGACTTTGTAGTTATATTTGAGTGTAAGCTCCATGACTTTGTATTTGTATTTGAGTGTATGCTCTGACTTGTATTTGTATTTGAATGTATACTCTATAACTTTGTGCTCAAGAATATGTATTCAAGTGTATACTTTATAACTTTGTATTTGTATACTCTGTGACTTTGTATTCAAGTGTATACTTCATGACGATGTATTCAAGTGTATACTATATGAATTTGTATTTGTATACTCTGTGACTTTGTATTCAAGTGTATACTTCATGATAATGTATTCGAGTGTATACTATATGACTTTGTATTTGTATACTCTATGACTTTGTATTCAAGTGTATACTTCATGACGATGTATTCGAGTGTATACTATATGACTTTGTATTTGTATACTCTCTGACTTTGTATTCAAGTGTATACTTCATGACGATGTATTTGGGTGTATACTCTATGACTTTGTATTTGTATACTCTGTGACTTTGTATTCAAGTGTATACTTCATGACTATGTATTCGAGTGTATACTCTGACTTATATGTGTTCAAGTGTATTCATGTGTATACCTTGCAAATTATGTATTCAAGTGTATTCATGTATATAACTTGTATTCGAGTGTGTTCAAGTGTATACCTTGTGGCTTGTGTATTCAAGTGTATACATTGTGGCTTATGTGTATTTGAGTGTACTCAGGTGTATACCTTGTGGCTTATTTGTATGCGTGTATTCATGTGACTTATGTATCTAAGTGTATACTTTATGACTTACATGTATGCTTTGTGACTTGATGTACTCATATGTAAACCTCATGTATGATTCGCATATATGCTTCATGCTTCTTGTATATACTCTACTTATACTTTATGTATCACATATATTGATGTGTTACTTCATGTATCTTCACAAGATGTGTTCTTATAATTACTTTATGCTTAAAAAACTACGAGAATGTTAAATATGTTGTCTTTCCAGTGGCTCAAGCTACTCGGTTGCATGCTTGAGCTACCTGGTTGCTTGCGTGCTTGAGCTACTTGCCTACCTACTTGAGCTGGTTGCCTATGTGCTTGAGCTACTTGCTTGTCTACTTGAGCTACTTGCCTACTTGCTTGAGCTGGTTGCTTGCGTGCTTGAGCTACTTACCTACCTGCTTGAGTTGGTTGCCTACATGCTTGAGCTACTTGCTTGTCTACTTGAGCTACTTGCCTATTTGCTTGAGTTGGTTGCTTGTGCGCTTGAGCTACTTGCCTTCTTGCTTGAGCTGGTTGCTTGCGCGCTTGAGCTACTTGCCTACTTGCTTGAGCTGGTTGCTTGTGTTCTTGAGCTACTTGGCTGTCTACTTCAATTTTATTATGTAGATGGCAATGCATGTGACCTACACATTGGTGTAATCACTTCTATATTTAACATCCTGAGGAGATCACTCAGCACCATTCGACCTTGAGGTGAAATGGGAAGAACATTTCATCTAAGAAAGATATCCAAAACATCATTAAAAAATTCAATTGAGATTTAGGACCACTAAGGTATCATATCAACTTAAGAGGGTCAATTTCTTAAATCCAAAACAACAAATTTGAGGGGACATTATAAAGACAACTAGGAACCCACAAATGGGGAGAAAGATCTTAAAAGAAATGTGGAAATTTATAGTTCAAAATGACGAAAACAATTTGGTCCATATCATATAATCTACCTAGTAACTTATAACATTGATCTAATGAACTTTTCCTTATTTTTCCTACATGTGATATCTATAGTAGATCATTTCATCCAAGGGTCTTCTTCTCTTAAGCACTTTAGAGTAACCCTACATTCATAATTAAGGATCAAGGATATCGGTATCGAGTATACCATCGATAAAATTAATATACATCAAGTTATACCAAATTTGTTCCATCAGGATCATTCTCATTTACCAAACCCTAAATTAATTGATATGAGAAAACAAAATTAGTACCAAAACATAGAGATATGTAAAGAGGAGGATAAAAATCCAATGGAATTAAAAGATAGGAAAGAATTGAATATTGGAGTAAACCCATAGAGGTAAGTCCTATTACTTGCAAGGAATAACTAATTATTGTACACCTTTCATTTAGTATTTTGTATATATAGGTTTAACAGATATTTGGCTAAGATAAATGAGTCAAAACCCTATAAACTCATAAGAAATCAGCTTATCACAAACCTTGTTTGAGTACTTGCACAAATTTTCTCTTTATATAATCAGTTGTTCCTCAAAACATGATCATTGAATTTAAACATAGGGTAAACTACACGACGACAAGTACACAATTGAATTTTGGGTCCTCTCTAAGGGCAAGAGGAAACTTATCATTGGTTACCAACACTTGTTTAAATTTATCTGATACTAATTTTACCCTAAATTATTGATTTCCAAGCAAATAAAAGTTTAGAGAGTGCCTTGGTTTGAATTAATTCCTGCAACAAGTTAGAAAGCACTTACAATATTACATTAGCCTCATGAAGTATACACTTGAATACATAGAGTATATACTCGAATACACATAATTCACAAGGTATATACTTGAATACACTTAAATACACCTCAAGGAATGAATACGGGTAAGTTGCATTAATACATGTAAGTATACCATCAAACAATTGGAAAGGGGATTTGGTGCATCCCTCACTACACCGTGGACCCATCCGCCATCCCAAGGTCACCAAGTATACACATGAATACATGAAATACTATAAAGTATAAACAACAAGCAAAGATCATATATAGCAATGTAACAAGTCTCAAGGACTATGTGGGTTCAACCATAGAGAGGGGTAAGTGGAACATGATGAGGTGTCCCAAGTTTCCTCTACACTAGGCCCAATAGCAAGACCTTATCCTCCGTTGGCCTCATGTGGTCCTTAACCATCATCATGAGGTGGCATACCTAGTGAGGGCATTACACCGTTCCCCTCCATCACACCATCCCTTCCTCTTATGATTGAAGATCCTCCTTTTCACTTATATCAATAATTGACTCAAGTGGGGATAGTCCGGAAGGCTGCAATAGGGTGTCCTAGATCCTCAACACTTGGCCCAACACCAGGACCTTATCCTCCGTTGGCCTCATGTGGTCCTTAACCGATGGTCATTAACCATCATCATGAGGTGGCGTGCCTAGTGAGGGATCATTCACCATTCCCCCTCCTTGCAGTCCTACCTCAACCTTCCTTGATCAATCATTGCCAAAATCAAATTATTATTATCCACAACATCAATAGTATTGGCATCAATTTTCAATGTTTTTAATTGATATAATTACAAATGCATTTGAATATATTTATTCATTTAATAAGCATAACTAATTATTCAAAAGAATAGGTTACATTACCATTCTCCTATCACCTTTATAACTATGTATATCACTGCTGTTATATACATACCTGGCCGCCTTAATTACTTGCTTCTGCTGTCACTTCTATGATAATATATGTATCACAACTGATATATATATATATATGTACATGGCTGTTTGTATTTCTTGGCCCTGTCTTGCACTAAATACTCAGTTTAATATAATCAGAAAATTTATCTTTTTCTATACCTTTTTCTTGCAGACCTGTATATCAGTTTTCTTTTGATTGAATATTTTATTTATTCTTCAAGTTCTATATGCTCCCTCCCTCTCTCACACCAATCTAAACTTATACCTTTAATTCCCTATGAAGTCAGTTGTCTTTTTTGAAGAGGGATAACCTTTCACAAGGGACATAATCCTTTGTTAGCACTGCCGATTAATATCTAAACTTAATTGCTGATGTTTGTTACTTTATTTCAATTGCCACCATATACAAATAGATGCTTCTTTATATCAATCGGTACCTTTTCCTTAAGATACTCCCTTTGATATATTTGTGCCTCTTTATGGTCAGCGATCCTTATTTCTGATTGTTTCTATTGTGACATTTGCTGCTGCCACTTATGTGGCCTTATGCCATTTAAAATATAATTAACTTATTAATAGTATAGTATTTAATTTATAATATTTAAATATATATCAAATACAGTATATTTGATATTTATTTTGAATATCCTTAAATAGATTTAAGTATATATAAAATATAGTATATTTAATATCTAATTTGAATAGATGTAATTTATACTATTTAATATAAATATTTCCAACTTATAATATTTAATTTAAAGGTATTCAATTTATGATTTTTTAATAATAGATTTTAATATCATACATATCTTTAATTTGAATGAATAATACATAATCAATTTAATTATAGGGACATGACATCCTAACAATTTAATGTTTACAATAGTTAATAGATTCTTCTCCCCCACTATCTGAGATGCAAATATATTATTTCTAACCTAGGAATGTTGTGATTTAAAAATATTGTAAATCTAATAGTAAAGAAGTTGCATTGAAGCTCACTTATAAAAAAAAAGTTGTAGAGAAACATTGAAGAAGGGACATAATCTGTTTGATAATATGGCTCAAAGGAATGTGACCTACAGGATGTGGTGAGATATGCACACAAATGACTTTTAGAAACTTTTAAGCAAAAGTGATTGGCAGATTTAAGGCTGAACTCCACAACCTACCTTTGTCAAAATCCTCCCAGTCAATGCAATTAGCAACCATAAGGCAGAATTTCCCAACCTTTGAGCTCTAAAACAGGTTATGATCATCCATCAAAACATAATGGATAGAGGAATTCGGTTGGCATGTTAAAGTAGAAATAAATTTGTGAGTGGTCAATTTCACATTAAGTGGGATTATTACATGTGGTTCCAAAATGTTTGATAAGTTTTTCTTTACACACTTTAATTTTAGAGCACTATTTATCGTCTTTAAAGGACTATAAGACAGGCATGCCTAGTATTAATATATAGTAAACTATGACGGTTTTTTAATATAAGATTTGTAAATAATTAATAAATGCATAAACAGATTTATAGATTTAAATTAACTACCTTGATGCATAAAAACATATTTTTCTACCGAGGGCCATGCATCTGCTAAATCCAGCACTGAGTTTGCCGCTCCTCACATCAATCTTGGCATTTGGGTTTATGGCCTCCCTGGCCTTAGCATGCTTTGCTATCATGTTGTAGGCTGCATTTCGTTATGTTCCTTTCATAACCGTTTTTCTTTCTACAAAATAAAAACACCCCTTTATTTTAATAGTTTCCACTTTCCGGCAATTGGTGGTTGGAGCCGGGTGTGGGAATGCTGAGAATAATATTTTTTTAATAACCACGAATGGGGGAGATGAAATGAATAAAAATGAAGATGAGGCGTTGGAATCAGAACATGGCGTGAGAATAGAGGCGTTGCTAAAGAATCAGAGTAACTACCATTTTCTCATATAATGGCGCTCAAATCTGGAAAGAGACCTGTCCCAAAAAAAAGGCTTTGCCAAGAATGAAACGCCCAATCAGCCAGTGTCCGGCCGTTACAAATAATGTGTTTGGCCGTTACAGAGTGCATGCAAAAAAAAGAAGGATATGTGCGTTATGATTTTGAACTCTATCTTCTTCCCTATGTCACACATGCAATGCCAATATTAGCTTTATTCTAATTTTAACACATTCGACGTTTTAAAATCCTTGGTGAATAGTGCAATGTCAGCAGTTTCTTTATTTATTTGTAATATAGAGTAACAGTGGTTTGAAGTTTGTCTGAAATGTCACTTATATGAAGTTTGCAGTTTTTCTCTGTAGGGTTGAACAAGTATCAATTGTGAAAGTTTATCTTGTAAGTTGGTGTTTCTTAAAATAAAAATATTATCAATCTTTTCAGTCTCCTGTTGCAACAATTTGAGATTAATTTAATTTTTCTTTTGGTGTGAGAAGCTGCCTTGATTGGCTACCTGTTGAAGGTACCGCATCTAATCGCCTTGTTTAAAAAACTCTCCGAGTGAAGAAAAACACCTGAGCTGCGTTGAAGATGGATGATCCGAGGGAAGAATGGCCAATTAACGGCAAAGACAGTTTAGGGCATGCATCCACATTCCTAGAGGAGAGGATGGACAAATAGATAATTGACATGGAGAAAAGGTTAGAGTCTAAACCCGAATTCTTTGAGTTCATTTCCCCTATTCCATTTTGTTTGAAGAATAACACAGTGCTATTCTACCATCCTAAAGAGACCTCCTTTTGTCCTCCACATTTCACAAAAGAAGTTGCAGATTCTAACTTCTAACCCTGCAAGTCAGAAGTGGCGAGGGAATTTCATTTGTGCTTAATGGATGGCAATTGAATATCATTGGTGAAGAAGCTTGAGAGTGAGGAGACGCAGAAAAAATAGAGAAAAGCTACGACACATCCTATGGAACAGAGATGGGCCCTAACACTCTTGCATGGCTGCTGCCAAGAGATGGTTGCTCGTCCTAAAAGTCCTCAAGAGTTTTTCAATAGAAGATCAACCTAAAGCTGAAAATGGACAGAAGACAGTGATGCAACATATTCTTAATAGAAAAAATCACCCCCCTTTGTTGAACGACATAGTAAAAGATATGTTCAAATTTGAAAATTAGCTACCACTGTGAGTTTTGAAAGAAATCAAGGAGAGACTAGGAGAGCTGGAAGATTACTAGTTTGAGCCCGCATTGAAAAATTTATCTCCAATTGAAGGGAGGAAATTGGAAGTCGGGAATACAAAAAAGAAATTCATCTCTTGCAGTTGCTTGGTAAATATATTGCCGACAATGAAAAACCCCTTCAAGATAAAAACCCTCACTAGCAAGACGACGGGGAAGCAATCCCATCTAAATGTACAACAGTTTATGTAGAGGGAAACCATAAGAAGCAAGTTAAATACATAATGACAGAGCTAGTGGTCATATTTTTTTTATTATTAGTTTTCTTCGTGTCGCCACTTTTCATGATATGGTTTCCATGGTTAGGCATCTGGTTATTGTAGGAATCCTATCAAGATTACAAGTGGGGTGAAGCATACAACAATGATCGTGATGTTCCAACTATGGAGGAGTTGGATAAAATAGGGATGAAAATCAAGAAATTGGAGCACAAAGGAATCAGCCACATAAACTTCAATGAGAAATAGTCAACATTGTACCTGCCCAAGTTCACAGTAGACGACAGGTCAGAGGTGATACTAAGAAACCTTTTGGCCATGTAAACGCACTGGGAAGATATAGAGAAAATAATGAGGTTTGTGGTGTTCATGAATGACCTTGTTAAGACTAGTGGGCACATGTCTCGCTTGAGAAAAAAAGGCATCATCACCAACAAACTTGGAAGTGACGAAGACATGGCTCGGCTCAGGAATTCTGTTACTATTCCCGACACTGGTATACCAAGTTATGTCCCGATTGACACGGCTTCGGCAGGTATAAATGCTTACCGCAGAAAAAGGTTGGAGATTCTTTGGGCTCAATTTAAAAGGCTCAGCTGTCCTAAGCCATTGTTTGCCACGTCTTCTGGGAGGAATCTACCTTCTCTCATTAACGGTTGTGCAAGTTCTTTCCTTGTTTCGCAAAACCAGTACGCCTTCATTTTAACTTCTTGTTTTCGGTTGTATGCTTGTATGGGTTAAAAAATATGCTTCCTCTGTTGCTTCTAATTTTCCTGTAAACGTTTATTGTAGTTTTGTATGTCTCATTTGAAAGTATTATGTATTTCTGTAATTAGGCTTTCATGGAAAGCTGAAAACATTTATGTGACGCACATAATTTCACTTCAAAGTACCATTTAAGAAGAAAGCATTTTAAAACAAGGGTTGTGGTGCAGCTGCCCTTGTTTTAAGATGCTTTCTCTTAAACGGTACTATGAAGTCAAATTATGTCCATCACATAAATATTTTCATGAACTAATTACTTGTTCCCCATGGTCCAGCTGCATTATATGTTTCACAATATACGAATTTCATAACTTTTTTCCCTTCATATATTCTACATCTCAACCACTTAAACTTAACTTTTCATTTCTCAAGAAATTCTCGTTTACTTCAAGTTTTATTTTCTTCCATGTATTGTTTTCTCTTGTTTAATATTCATCAGCACAAGTGTGCCCCAAATCTCAACCACTTAAACTTAACTTTTCATTTCTCAAGAAATTCTCGTTTACTTCAAGTTCTATTTTCTTCCATGTATTGTTTTCTCTTGTTTAATATTCATCAGCACAAGTGTGCCCCAAAGTATCTGAGTCTTCATTTAAATCAAAATTATATCTTCATTTGGTGCTACAACTTGGGATGTACTTTACCATGGAAAAAAATTCTTGATAGAAAGATGATGTTTTTCTCTAAGACATTTTCAAATTGTAGGCCCTACATATTTTTAAAAATATGAAAGATTTAGATATTTTGTTCAAATTCATTTAAATTTAAAAAAAATGAATTTCAGAATTTCCCAACCATAATTCAATTATATATTCATAAACTAATAACTTTTCTCTATTTTTTCTGCATCTCCTTGCTCTCAAGCATCTTCACCACTGATATTAAGCCGCCCTCCATTAAGCACAAATGAAATTCCCTCACCACTTATATTTTCATGAACATAACTTGGTATGAAAACAGTGATTTTCAAATTAACTTATAGACTAGGAGCATCAACAAGTAACGATGCTCAATAACCCTTGCCATCCTTAACAAGGTAAAGTACAAATAGTCCATGTCGAATACCATGTTAATAATTCTATCCTAGACAAAAATAAATAAAATGTATTTAGATTGGACTGAAGCTAATGCATCAGCAAATGAAGGGATAAGGTGGAAAATTTTCACGTATGACAATTGACATAGGGCTAGAGACCATGACTCTGATATATTTTTGTTCCTGCCCAGCGTGCAGGTTTGATGGCAAACTAAAAGTTAATAATTTGTCTTGGTTTCCAAATGTGCCCTATCATTCCTTTATCTAAGCCCACTTAATGCATGCACTCCCACCTCCACCAATAGAGTGATGAGATCTTCTCAGTAAGATCATACTATGATTTTATACTCAAAGAGTCGGAACTATAGACATACCCTCCATTTCTTCCTACCCAACAAAGTGAAAGGCGATATAGCCTGCAAAGGAACATGTTAGCATGAAAAGTAGAAACCCTGTCACCAGCAAGTATCAAAGTCTGGAGGAGTTTTCGGTTAGCATTCAAAGATGATGACTGACATATGGCTATAATAACATCCGAGGCCGCAATAAATCATCCCTACTCATGAACATGAAAGCAATAATTTGACACCTAAAGTATTGGACTGACTTTCTTTTGTGCCATGGCCCATTATCTATTAAGTCCGTACATACTACATGTCTTCAGTCTTCAAAGCATTTCAAACTAAAAAATATGAAACTTCTCATATTTTGAGAGGGGTAAATCCTCTTGAACCATCCAAATAACTAATTTCATAGTTGTGATGACTCTTTCCACGTTAATGTCATCAACATTTGCTATATGTTTTGTAATAGGTTTTGCTTTCTTTTTCATTCCTACATGTCCATTTAGCTAGTGAAATCTTATGGATGTTTATAGGAAAATTAGACGCAACAGAGTAACCATATTGTTTAGCCCCCATACAAGCATATTGTTTAGGGCATCAAAACCTCTTAAATTGAGCCCAAAGAATCTCCAACCCTTTTTCTGTGGTAAGCATTTATACCTGTCAAAGCCGTATCAATCAGAACATAACTTGGTATACTAGTGGCGGGAATAGTAACAAAATTCCAAAGTCGAGCAACGTCTTCGTCGCTTCCAAATTTGTTGGTGATGATGCCCTTTTTCTCAAGCGAGACACGTCCCCACTAGTCTTAAAAAGATCATTCATGAATACCATGTACCTCGTTATCATTTTCTCTGTATCTTCCTAGTGCGTCTACATGGCCAAAATGTTTTTCAATATTACCTCCGACCTGTCGTCTACTATGAACTTGGGCAGGTACAGTGTTGACTATTTCTCAGTGAATTTTATGTGGTTGATTCCTTTATGCTCCAATTTCTTGATTTTCACCCCTATTTTATCCAACTCCTCTATAGTTGGAACGTCGCGATCATTGTTGTATGCTTCACCCACTTGTAATCTTGATAAGATTCCCACAACAAGTAGATGCCTAACCATGGAAACCATATTATGAAAAGTGGCAACACGAAGAAAACTAATAATACAAAGAATATGACCACTAGCCCTGTCATTATGTATTTACCTTGCTTCTTATGGTTTCTCTCTGCATAAGCTGTTGTGCATTTAGATGGGACTGCTTCCTCGCTGTCTTGCTGGTGAGGGTTTTTCTCTTGAAGCGGTTTTTCATTGTCGGTCATATATTCACTAAGCAATTACAAGAGATGAATTTCTTTTTTGTATTCCCGGCTTCCAATTTCCTCCCTTCAATTGGAGATAAATTTTCCAGTGCAGGCTCATACCAGTAATCTTCCAACTCTCCCAGTATCTCCTTGATTTCTTTCAAAACCCACAGTGGTAGCTGATTTTCCAATTTGAACATATCTTTTACTATGTCGTTCAACAAAAGGGGGTGACTTTTTCTATTAAGAATATGTTGCATCATTGTCTTCTATCCATTTTCAGCTTTTGGTTGATCTTCTACTGAAAAACTCTTGAGGACTTCTAGGATGAAGCAACCATCTCTTGCCAGCAGCCATGCAAAGGTGTTAGGGCCTATCTCTATTCCATATGATGTGCCATAGCTGTTCTCTATTTTTTTTGCATCTCCTCGCTCTCAAGCTTCTTCACCAATGATATTAAGCCGCCCTCCATTAAGCGCAAATGAAATTCCCTCGCCACTTTTGACTTGCAAGGTTCCAAGCCAGAATCTGCAACTTCTTTTTTGAAATGTCAAGGACCAAAGGAGATCTCTTTAGAATGGTAGAATAGCACTGTGTTGTCATTCTTCAAACAAAATGGAATAAGAGAAATGAACTTCTCAAAGAATTCGGCTTCAGACTCTAAGATTTTCTCCATGTCAATTATCCATTCATCCATCCTCTCCTCTAGGAATGTGGATGCATGCCCTAAACTTTTTTTGTCATTAACTAGCCATTCTTCCCTTAGATCATCCAACTTCAATGCAGCTCAGGTGTTTTTCTTCACTTGCAGAGTTTTTTTAAACAAAGCGATCATATCCAGTACCTTCAACAAGTAGTAGCCAGTACAGGCAGCCTCTCACTCCAAAAAAAATTAAATTATTCTCAAATTATTGCAATAGCAGACTCAAAAGATTGATAATATTTTTTTTAAGAAACACCAACTTATAAAATAAATTTTCACAATTGATACTTGTTCAACCCTACAGAAATATAAATGACATTTCATATAAATGACATTTCAGACAAACATCAAACTATCGTTACTCTAGATCACAAATAAATAAAGAAATTGCCACCATTCCACTATTCACCAAGGATTTTAAAACGTTGAATGTGTTAAAATTAGAATAAAGTTAATATTGGCATCGCATGTTTGACATAGGGAAGAAGAAATAGTTCAAAATCATAACGCAATTTGTGTATGCACTTTGTAACGGCCATACACATTTGTAACGACCAGACACTGGCTGATTCGGTGTTTCATTCCTGGCAAAGGCATATTATGCAACGCTCAATCAACCAGTGTTTAGCTGTTACAAAAAATGTGTTTGGTCGTTACAGAATGCATGCACAAAAAAGAAGGATATGTGCGTTATGATTTTGAACTCTTTCTTCTTTCTTATATCAAACATGTGGTGCCAATATTAGCGTTATTCTAATTTTAACATATTCGACGTTTTAAAATCCTTGGTGAATAGTGGAATGTCAGCAGTTTCTTTATTTATTTGTGACCTAGACTAATAGTAGTTTGAAGTTTGTCTGAAATGTCATTTATATGAAGTTTGCAATATTTCTCTGTACAGTTGAACAAGTATCAATTGTGAAAGTTTATCTTGTAAGTTGGTGTTTCTTAAAAAAAAAATTATCAATCTTTTCAGACTGTTGTTTGGAATAATTTAATTTTTTTTTTGTGTGAGAGGCTGCCTGGACTGGCTACCTGTTGAAGGTACCGAATCTGGTCACCTTGTTTAAAAAACTCTGCAAGTGAAGAAAAACACCTAAGTTGCGTTCAAGATGGATGATCTGAGGGAAGAATGGCTAGTTAACGGCAAAGACTGTTTAGGGCATGCATCCACATTCCTTGAGAGGATAGATAAATGGATAATTGACATGGAGAAAAGCTTAGAGTCTGAACCCGAATTATTTGAGGAGTTCATTTCTCCTATTCCATTCTATTTGAAGAATGACAACACAGTGCTATTCTACCATCCTAAAGAGATCTCCCTTCGTCCTCGACATTTCAAAAAAGAAGTTGCAGATTCTAGCTTGGAAACTTGCAAGTCAAAAGTGGCGAGGGAATTTCATTTGCGCTTAATGGAGGGCAGCTTAATATCATCGATGAAGAAGCTTGAGAGCGAGGAGATGCAAAAAAAATAGAGAAAAGTTATGGCACGTCATATGCAATAGAGATGGGCTCTAACACCCTTGCATGGCTGTTGGCAAGAGATGGTTGCTTCATCCTAGAAGTCCTCAAGAGTTTTTTAGTAGAAGATTAACCTAAAGCTGAAAATGGACAGAAGATAGTGATGCAACATATTCTTAATACAAAAAATCACCCCCCTTTGTTGAACGACATAGTAAAAGATATTTTCAAATTGGAAAATCAGCTACTACTGTGGGTTTTGAAAGAAATCGAGGAGAGACTAGGAGAGCTGGAAGATTACTAGTTTGAGCTTGCAATGAAAAATTTATCTTCAATTGAAGTAAGGGAGGAAATAGGAAGCCGGGAATACCAAAAGGAAATTCATCTCTTGCACTTGCCTAGTGAATATATGGACGACAATGAAAAACCCTCACCAGCAAGACGACGAGGAAGCAGTCCCATCTAAATGTACAGCAGTTTATGTAGAGGGAAACCATAAGAAGCGAGATAAATACATAATGACAGGGCTAGTGGTCATATTCTTTGTATTATTAGTTTTCTTCGTCTCGCCACTTTTCATGATATGGTTTCCATGGCTAGGCATCTGGTTATTGTGGGAATCCTATCAAGATTACAAGTGGGGAGAAGCGTACAACGATGATCCTGACATTTCAACTATAGAGTTGGATAAAATAGGGGTGAAAATCAAGAAATTGGAGTGCAAAGGAATCAGCCACATAAACTTCAATGAGAAACAGTCAACATTGTACCTGCCCAAGTTCACAGTAGACGACAGGTCGGAGGTGATACTAAGAAACCTTTTGGCCATGTAGATGCACTGGAAAGATATAGAGAAAATAATAACGAGGTACGTGTTGTTAATGAACGACATTGTTAAGATTAGAGGGGACGTGTCTCACTTGAGAAAAAAGGGTATCATCACCAACAAACTTGGAAGCAACGAAGACGTGGCTCGGCTCCGGAATTCTATTACTATTCCCGCCACTGGTATACCAAGTTATGTCCCGATTGACACGGCTTTGGCAGGTATAAATGCTTACCGCATTAAAGGGTCCTAAGCCATTGTTTGCCGCATGTCTTATTAGAGGAATCTACCTTCTCTCATTAACAGTTGTGCAAGTCGTTTCCTTGTCTCGTAAGAGCAATACGCCTTCATTTTAACTTCTTGTTTTTGGTTGGGTTAACCAATATGCTTCCTCTGTTGCTTCTCATTTTCCTGCCAACGTTTATTGTAGTTCTGTATGTGTTATTTGAAAGTATTATTTATTTTTGTAATTAGGCTTTCATGGAAAGCTGAAAATATTTATGTGATGGATATAAATTCACTTCAAAGTACCGTTTAAGAAGAAAGCATCTTAAAACAAGGGTTGCGGTGCAGCTGCCCTTGTTTTAAGATGCTTTCTCCTTAAACGGTACTATGAAGTCAAATTATGTCCATCACATAAATATTTTCATAAACTAATTACTTGCTCCCCATGGTCAAGCTGCATTACATGTTTCACAATATACGCATTTCATAACTTTTTTCCTTCATATATTGTACATCTCAACCACTTAAACTTTTCATTCCTCACAAAATTCTCGTTTTACTTAAGTTCTATTTTCTTCTATGTATTGTTTTCTCTTGTTTAATATTCACCAGCAAAAATGTACCCCAAAAAATATATAAGCCTTCACTTAAATCAAAATTATATATTCATTTGGTGCTACAACTTGGGATGTATTTTACCATGGAAAAAAATTATTGATAAAAAGATGATGTTTTTCTATGAGACATTTTCAAATTGTAGTCCCTACATATTTTTAAAAATATGAAAGATTTAGATATTTTGTTCAAATTCATCTAAACTTATAAAAATTGAATTTCAAAATTTCCCAACCATAATGCAATTATATTTTCATGAACTAATTATAGCTTTTCTCTATTTTTTCTACATCTCCTCGCTCTCAAGCATCTTCACCAATGATAATAAGCCGCCCTCCATTAAGCGCAAATGAAATTCCCTCACCACTTAATTTTCATGAACATAACTTGGTATGAAAACAGTGATTTTCAAATTCCCCCGCCACTTAGAAATCCAAGAAACAGTGATTTTCAAATTAACTTATAGACTGGGAGCATCAACAAGTAACGATGCTCAATAACCCTTGCCATCCTTAACAGGGTAAAGTACAAATAGTCCATGTCGAATACCATGTTAATAATTCTATCCTAGACGAAAAAATAAAATGTATTTAGATTGGACTAGACACAAAAATAAAATGTATTTAGATTGGACTGAAGCTGATGCATCAACAAATGAAGGGATAAGGTGGAAAATTGTCAGATATGACAATTGACATGGAGCTAGAGACCGACTCTTATGTATTTTTGTTCCTGCCCAGCCTGCAGGTTTGATGGCAAACTAAAAGTTAATAATTTGTCTTGGTTTCCAAATGTGCCCTATCATTCCTTTATCTAAGCCCACTTTATGCATGCACTCTCACCTCCACCAATAGAGTGATGAGATCTTCTCAGTAAGATCATACTATGATTTTATACTCCGACAGTCAGAACTATAGCCTTACCGAATCAGAATCAAGTACGCGTACGAGTATGGTATGACAAAAATAATTTAGGGGGTTGGGTAGGTTTTGGATACGTCCATACAAAAAATATTATAATATTTAAATAATATTAAAAATGTTAAATGTTAACAAATCAATATTAATTTATTTTATAACATAACATATGCAACTAAATAGTAAATATACATATTTAAATATAATTTAATGATAACATTAGGTTCCCCTTTGCATCATAATTATTAGTTTTCCTACTAATAATTATGATGCATCATAATTATTAGGTTACCCTTTGCATCATAATTATTAGTTTTCCCTTTTCCATCACAAATGTATTTATGAGCTTTAAAAATTGTGAAGTTGGCTACCCCAACCCTTTTTAGTCTAGAAAACTTGCATAGACCATAAGATGATATTCTAAACTTCGATCTGTACATTCATCCAACATCAAAGAGAAAATGAACTATCCAAAATTGCAACAATGTGTACCTCTTCAAGATTCTTAGATATAACAAAAAGAAATTCATTTGCAACCATCTGATTTGTGTATGAATTGTAGTCCTTATTCCTTGGCATGTTTGGTAATTCTAATGTCATTTCAAGAGAGCAAAGTGATTCATATTTTGAGAGGGGTAAATCCTCTTGAACCATCCAAATAACTAATTTCATAGTTGTGATGACTCTTTCCTTGTTAATGCCATCAGCATTTGTTATATGTTTTGTAATAGGGTTTGCTTTCTTTTCATTCATACATGTACATTTAGCTAGTGAAATCTTATGGATATTTACAGGAAAATGAGAAACAATAGAGGAGGCATATTGTTTCACCCATACAAGCATATTGTTTAGGACAGCGGAGCCTCTAAAATTGAGCCCAACGAATGTCCAACCCTTTTCTGCGGTAAGCATTTATACCTGTAGAAGCCATGTCAATCGGGACATAACTTGGTATACCAGTGGTGGGAATAGTGGGGACGTGTCTCGCTTGAGAAAAAAGGGCATCATCACCAACAAACTTGGAAGCGACGAAGACATGGCTCAGTTCTAGAATTATGTTACTATTCCCACCAATGGTATACCAAATTATCTCCCGATTGACACGACTTCGGCAGATATAAATGCTTACCGCAAAAAAGGGTTCGAGATTCTTTGGGCTCAATTTAAGTGGCTCTGTTGTCCTAAACAATATGTTTGTATGGGTTAAACAATATGCTTCCTTTGTTGCTTCTCATTTTCCTATAAACATCCATAAGATTTCACTAGCTAAATGGACATATATGAATGAAAAGAAACCAAAACCTATTACAAAACATATGGCAAGTGTTGATGACATTAACGTGGAAAGAGTCTTAGTATTTTTTCTATGTCGGCCTGATTTTGTTAATGCTAATCTATGTCTTGTACATTGTATATATTGAGCATTTTTGCTCATTTGTAAATATCAATCACAACCAAATTCATTCTGCAATTTCAAACTCTTTATGGTATCAGAGCCAGTCGGTTTTGGGCGACGCGATTCTCTCCAAAATCGCGAATTTCTGAGGCCGCGTTTCTATGAAAAGGTTTTCTGCATTTCCTTTCAAGTTTTTTCGCGATTTTGACAGTTGGAACGGAATCGTCATTGGATACACGCTTGGAATGATTTTTTCTCTTTCTAGTCGCGGCTCCTGGTTTGGCCGCGCGTGCTTTCCTGCTGGGTCGCGATTTCTTTGTGGTGTTTCCTCTGTTTTTCGCGGGCGTTTCTTCCTTGTGACGCAGCTAGGGTTTCAACGAACTCCTCTGCCTGAAGATCGCGATTCCAAGCTACAGTGGTCGCGTTCAGTTTTCACGCGATTTCGCGCCAAGAAGAGGTCGCGTTTTTCACAGTTTGTGCTCACAGGATTCATCTGTGTTGGGCGCCAGTGCTCTGCGGCACGCGTCACCTCCTCTTCCTGAATCTGCGCTCGAACTCGCGGATTCTGCAGTCCGCTCCCTCACGAGGCTCCCGCGATTTTTGTGAAGGATATTCCTGCACAAAGTTCTGTGTTTTCTGAGCATTCATGGCCGCCTAGGGCATGGGCAGTTTTCATCTAGGGTTTTGAACCCTCAGCGTTTGACGAAAAAAAATTTCGAACACATTCCTTCTGCGTTTTTCGAGACCTTTCGTGGGTACCTGTCAAATTTTTTTCGTACCTCAAAGTTCATGCCTTGTTTTCCGTGCAACCGTACCTGTCTTGGATTTTGTACCTGATCCTGTTCTGCTCCTCAATTCAACGCTGTTCAGTTTTCTGTCGTTTTCCTGCATTGGGAGACGTGCAAATGGCGTCTTTGACCAACTTGATGCTGGAGGGCAGTCAGCGATTTAATGGCAGAAACTATAATATCTAGAAACAGCGTATGATGACTATTTTTGAGTATCGCCGCCTTGATGAATTGGTTTTGGAAAAAGAAACTCGTCCTCCCACCGTTGGTGCTGATCAGGACAAGTTTGATGATCGTAACAGAGAGGCTGTAATGCTTCTTAAGCTTTCTGTTACAGATGACCAGTTGCCGCAGATTCCTTCAGGCAAGATAGCTGCTGAGATTTGGAAGCTCCTGAAGGAACTTCATGAGACCTCTGATAAAAGCCAGGCTTTCTTTTTGAAGAATCAGTTGTTCTCCATCATGATGGACGAACGTATGTCCTTACAGGAGCATCTCACAAAGATTAAGGACATTCGAGATCAGCTTGAGGCTATCGGTCGAAAAATGGAGGAAGAGGATATGGTAGTCATCACCCTCAAAAGTCTACCTAAATCCTACGAGCACTTTGTCGAGACTCTCAACATTACGTCTACAAATGTTGATCTGAAATTTCCTGAATTATGCAACAAACTCCTGCAGCAGGATCGCTGGAAACAGCAGTTTGGTAGCAGTGCTTCCTCGTCCTCTTCTGAACAGGCATTTGCAGCTAAATTCTTTCAGAAGGATAACAGCAAATTTCAGTCATCTCAGTCATCACAGCCGCACGGTTCAAATCAACCTCCGGGCAACCCTAAGAAGAAGAATGTGCAGTGTAATTACTGTCACAAATTCGGCCATATGAAGAAAGATTGCCCTCAGAGGATAGCTTTTGAACAGAAGAAGCAGGGAGGGTCACACCAGAAGGCGCATGTTGTTGAACTTTCTGAGCAGAAGGAGTCTGACTTTTACGCTTTTATGGCTAAAAGGTCTTCAGATCCTGTCAAGACTTCTGCTTGGTACATCGATTCTGGTGCGTCACGTCACTTTACTCACAGGCGTGATTGGTTTACTGACTTTTCTCCCTTCAGTGATTCAGTTATCTTTGGCGGAGGTGAGGAGTACACAGTTGTTGGCAGGGGCACTGTTCAGATACAGTCTGGTGGAAGGAACCTTATCTTCCTCAATGTGTACTACGTTCCTGGTATGGAACTCAATCTGCTTTCAGTGAGTCAGATCATGAGGAATGCTCCTCAGTTGGATGTAGTGTTCAGTGCTCACAAGTGCTCTATTATTGATCGAGAGACCCGTCTTACTGTTGCTGTTGGTCTAGAGGATCATGGCCTTTATCGGCTCATTGACACTGGTGATTCTCCTGAAGTAGCTATGGCAGCCCGTGTTTCTTCTCTCAGCACTTTGTGGCATCAGCGATATGGACATCTCAACATCCATTATCTCTCTCAGCTGTCCCGACAGGGACTTGTTTCCGGCCTACCTGATATTCAGACACAGCATCTTGGAGTATGTGGCGCCTGTCAAGCTGGTAAACAACATCGAACTCCCTTCAAGGATGGAGATTCTTGGCGTGCGTCTAAGGTACTTCAATTACTTCATGCTGATATTTGTGGTCCTATGAATACATCTTCAGTTACTGGTTGCAAATATTTCTTGCTTATTGTTGATGATTTTAGTAGAAAGATGTGGGTGTACTTTCTCAAACAAAAATCAGATGTATTTAGTATCTTTCAAAAGTTTAAGTCCTTGGCTGAAAAAGAGTCTGGCTGTAGCATCATCACTCTTAGGACAGATAACGGTGGGGAATTTTGTTCTGTTGCATTCTCCGACTTCTGTGATACCCATGGCATCAAACGCCAGTTGACTACACCCTACACTCCGCAGCAAAACAGTATTGTTGAGCGTCGCAATCGTACGGTTGTTGAGATGGCTCGTTCTATGTTACAGCACAAGACTTCCTAGTAAGTATTGGGCAGAAGCAATTTTTACTGCCGTCTATCTCCTTAATCACTCTCCTACTCTGGCTGATAAGGGGAAGACTCCAGAAGAGGTTTGGTCTGGTCGCAAGCCCAGGATCAGCCACCTGAAGGTTTTTGGCTCTCTTGCATATGTTTGGGTTCCAGATGCTCAGTGCTCGAAGTTGGAATCCAAGAGTCAGAAGCTCATGATGACAGGGTACAGTGACAACCATAAGGCCTACAGACTGATAGATATTGACACTGATCGTCTTATCTTCAGCCGTGATGTTGTCTTTGATGAAGACAGAGGACCTTTTCAGTCTTCTTCTTCTGAGCAGTGTTCTGAGGATCCGCCTCAAAGTGTTCTTCTTCCACTAGGTCCACCTGATGGGAGGGATGATGCAGAATCTGTTTCTGATGCTGCACTACCTGAGTTTCCTCCGGAAAATAATCCTCTTCCTGCTGCTCTTGTTGCTGATTCTGAACCTCTTCCAGCTCCTCCAGATGTTAGCACTTCTACTCTCCGGCCTAAATGGTATGCTAAAACCATTAGTGATCTCCGGGATGGTGAGCTCATTGAGAGTAGAACTTCCAGAAATAAGAGCAAACAGCAGCCTACAATCAATTTTGCTCTCATGGCTAACATTAATAGTGTTTTTGAGCCTCAGACATACTCAGAGGCTAAAGGTATACCTGAGTGGGAACAGGCTATGGAAGCTGAGTTCCAAAGTCTTCAGAAGAATCACACTTGGGCACTTTCTGATCTTCCTCCAGGGAAGAAACCCATTAGCTGCAAATGGGTGTACAAGGTGAAATACAAAGCTGACGGCACTCTCGACAAGTATAAGGCTCGTCTTGTTGCTCGTGGGTTCTCACAAACGGAAGGCATTGACTATGAGAAGACATTTGCTCCTACAGCCAAAATGAGTACCATCCGGCTTGTTCTTGCCTTAGCAGCCCAATTTGGTTGGAAAGTCCATCAGATGGATGTTAAGAGTGCTTTTCTGAATGGTGACTTGCAGGAAGAAGTCTACATGACGCAACCTCCAGGCTTTAAGGTTGCTGGTCAAGAACACAAGGTCTGTAGACTCGTCAAAGCTCTCTATGGTCTGAAACAAGCCCCTCGGGCTTGGTACATGAAAATAGATAAGTACCTGATTCATTCTGCAATTTCAAACTCTTTAGAGTCATCACAACAACGAAATTATTTTTTTAGATTGTTCAAGAGGATTTACCCCTCTCAAAATATGAATCACTTTGCTCTCTTGAAATAACATTACAATTACCAAACATGCCAAGGAATAAAGACTACAATTCAAACACAAATGAGATGTTTGCAAATCAATTTCTTTTTGTTATATCTAAGTATCTTGAAGAGGTACACATTGTTGCAATGTTGGATAGTTCATTTTTCTCTTTGATGTTGGATGAAAGTACATATCTACGTTTAGAAAAGCGTCTTATGGTTTATGCAAGTTTTTTAGACTCAAAAGGGTTGGGGTAGCCAACTTCACAATTTTTAAAGCTCATAAATACATTTGTGATGGAAAAGGGAAAACTACTAATTATGATGCAAAGGGTAACCTAGTAATTATGATGCAAAGGGGAACCTAATGTTATCATTAAATTATATTTAAATATGTATATTTACTATTTAGTTGCATATATTATGTTATAAAATAAAATAATATTAATTCGTTAACATTTAGCATATTAATATTATTTAGATATTATAATTTTTTTGTTTGGACGTATCCAAAATGTACCCAACCCCCGAAATTGTTTTTGTCATACCATACCCCATACTCGTACATGCACTTGATTCTGATTCAGTAACTTAGACTATTTTTAGACATCTTGTTGGTCTCATGGGTTCTTTCCTTTCTCATTGTACTTGGGTTTCACCACTTTTGGTTGACCCCTCCTTTTTTGTTCACTGGAATGCCTTTCTGCCTTCCAGCTTTTGTTTCGCTTTAGTCATCTTTAGTTTGTAGCATCTTGGACCTCTTGTTGGCTCCCTCTTGCTATTGTCTTCAGCTGTTTTTCTGAGTCCCATTGACCTATTTTGGTCACTTCTGAACATGAATATAATTTCTTCTTTCTAGCTAAACTATGCTTTCTCTTTTAAGTGATTTTGTAGTTCTAATTGCTATGGATGCATGGTTCATTATATTAACATTTGGGTGTTCATTTACCTGCAATTAAAGAAAATCATAGGGCTCAATAAGCCAAATATTAATTTACTTTGGAAAATAAAATATTCAAAATTTCACAAGATAAATGAGGATTGTTTTGTTCCATGATGGACTTAAGATGTAGGCAAAGGAATTTCATTTGCGCTTAATGGAGGGCGGCTTGATATCATTGGTGAAGATGCTTGAGAGCGAGGAGATGCAGAAAAAATAGAGAAAAGCTATAATTAGTTCATGAAAATATAATTGTATTATGGTTGGGAAATTCTGAAATTCAATTTTTATAAATTTAGATGAATTTGAACAAAATATTTAAATCTTTCATATTTTTAAAAATATGTAGGGACTACAATTTGAAAATGTCTCAGAGAAAAACATCATCTTTCTATCAAGGTTTTTTTTCCATGGTAAAGTACATCCCAAGTTGTAGCACCAAATGAAGATATAATTTTGATTTAAATGAAGACTTCGATATTTTGGGGCACACTTGTGCTAATGAATATTAAACAAAAGAAAACAATACATAGAAGAAAATAAAACTTGAAGTAAAAAGAGAATTTCATGAGGAATGAAAAGTTAAGTTGTTGAGATGTACAATATATGAATGAAAAAAGTTATGAAATGCGTATATTGTGAAACATATAACACAGCTGGACCATGGGGAGCAAGTAATGGTTGCACTAATTTGCAACATGACTCATTAGTTACTCATGCCAATTCAAACATCCATAAGATTTCACCAACTAAATGGACATGGAGGAATGAAAAGAAAGCAAAACCTATTACAAAACACATAGCAAATGTTGATGACATTAACAAGGAAAAAGTCATCACAACTATGAAATTAGTTTTTTGGATGGTTTAGAGGATTTACCCCTCTCAAAATATGAATCACTTTGCTCTCTTGAAATGACATTATGACCCCAACTTGGATTGATGGAAGGTTGGCACGTCGCCGAAGATCCTTTGGTAGGACTATGAGATAGTCACAACATTATGAAATCATGTCAAGCAGAGAATTCCTTCAACATTGTCATTTTTAACTCAAACTCGGGCAAAACAATCCAAGGAGAGTTGCATTTGGCGTTTGTTCATCAGCCGTCACTACTGAAGAAATTCATATGTTCATTTGGCGTCTTTTTTTCATTCTTGCAGCATGTTAAACCCACGAGATAGCAAACAATGCTGTCATTTAGGATTTTACGAGGTCAAAGACTAAAAAAGTCGAAAAAAACACTTCAAAACTCTTGCCAATGTTTGGAATAACACTTGAAATGCATATTGTGCCCTAGAATCATCCTGGTTCATTGAGTAATGATTTGAAACATTTCAAAGAAGAAAAATCCAAACCTTGTTCAAATCCATAGGCAATTCCAACCGGATTCTGATTCCGAGACGAATCATACCCAGAATCGTCCTGAAAACCTACTGATAAAGGGTTCATCACCAAAGAAAATAGAGCCGAGAAAATTGGAATGCCAAAATGGACAAACTAGATCTTATATGTACCACTAAAAGAGTAATCAACACACTCACAACTAATTGTGAAGGCACCAATATAAGTTCTAATGATGTCCTCTGTAGAATGCCCTATGATAAGAGGCATTGGTTAGATGACCCGAGGGGGCACAAAAAGCATCAACCAAAACTTTGTTTGAAGCTCTTTTAACAATGGCAATCAATGACCCTCCACCACCTAAAGATATTGTTGGAGGTGGGAAAGAAATGGGTGAAGTGCACCTAAAAATGAGCCCCCGCCTAGCAATGAGATGCTACAAAAGCATGGTGCCTTGAGTGATGCCTCGAGAGAGAGAGTTGGGTTGACCTACTATAAGTGCATGCAAAGGTATTGCATGTGGAAATGCATAGTCTCATTAATCTATCATCCACTGTGTGAAAATCTGAGTCACAAGGGTATCTAATGCCTAGAATACCAAAGACAAGCTGAAAGAATGAGGTGATCAACCTAGTCCCTTGGGGTCCCCTATAAAACCTCCACTTGAACTTGATAGCTTCCCTCAAAAAAGGACACCAAGCACCATTGATTTGAGACTTGAAAGTAGGTAGTGAGCCATTCAAGCCTCTCTCAAAAGTAAAGTTATCTCCCTCATATCTCCTAATATATGGGGCATCTAGAAATAAAGCACTCCTCCGTCCCTACATCATGAAGGGGGCAAAACTAACAGATCTTGTCCTTGCATGGGATGTGATGATCCATCTCAATCAAAAATTAGTGGGAACATACTCTTTGTTGTCTGAGGTAGGTCCCACATTTGTGTGACCAATGATATCAAAGGTAGTCAGGTCAATTGATGATGCCATTTATAGTTTGCAAGAAATACATGACATAAAAGTCAAGCTTGGGATGGAAAGGCTGAGGGGTGGTAAACTAGATATACCGCTAGTAGATATCATCTCTAGCAACCGAAATGATCACCACTTTCAAGGGAAGAAAGCGAGGAGTGGCGAGCAAGGAATGGTGGAAAAGAGGGAGTCGATCAATAGAGATCAAGACATTGAAAACGTGAGCAACAAATTACAAAAGGTAGGGCTTTGTTTTATATCCCATTTTAGGGCTTATGGGTGACACGACCCAACCCACCTAAAGCGTCAGACTTGAACCCACACCCCTCTCCCCCTACCTTTTTACTAGCACGCAAGAATTATTCACTAGGCACCTCCAATCATAAAGCCGGATCCGATCTGCTGCAATCACCATTCTTCTAGACTTCAGAAAACCCATTGCCAAGCTATGGTAATTAGTTATTTTATTTAATATTTAATATTTTATTATTAATTAACATTTAAATATTATCATATTTGATATTTATTATTAAACATTTAAAATAAATTTAAATTTATAAGCTAAGTTACCGAATCGGAATCGGAATCGGGTACGTGAATCCGGTACGGCAAATTTTTTTGGGGGGGTTGGGTACGCTTTGGGTACGTCTATACAAAAACATATAAAAAATAAAAATATATATAATAATATTAAAAAATATACAAATAAATTAAAATATTATTAAGATATAATAATATTATGATTATTAAATTATTAAAATAAATTTCTGATTAAAAATTAAAATATAGTTATATGTTTAATATTTATTATTTATTAATTTTATTTATATACATTATAAATTAAAATTTAAAACTATTATATAGTATAAACTATAAAATTATAAATTATTAATTCTATATACAATTATTATGTTATACAGTTAATAACTTAATTATTATGTTTAATAATAAATATATAAATTTATTTATTAAAATTTAATACAGTAAATTTTATATAATAACATTAATACAATATAAGTTTATATATTATTTATTACCATATAAGTTTATCATTAATACAATATAAATTTATTATTTATTATCTACCATATAAGTTCAAATCAAATTATACGGGGTTGCAACCGCCCAATTAATGTCTTCCGTCTATGTCTTTCGTCCGGGAATGAAAGTCGGCTTGGGGACGTGTCTGGATGTCTCGCCCTCTTCCCCACCATCAATCCTTCCCTGTTGGGCCACAAACAATGAAATAGGCATCGCAAACAACGAAAGCAGACGAACAGAGTTAAAAATTTGTACCAAGGTCGAACCTAGGGTTGATTTCGATCGATATCCAATTCCGAGACGTTTCGTACCCGGAATCGGCCTTGCAAACTGAACGATTCAGTAACGTAGTTTATAATCAATAGATTATTATTTTTGATGAGTAAAGTGCAACCATGGGGGTTGCTCCCTTTTATATTAATATCCAAAATTTGGAATTGTTCAGATAGAATGCTCTTCAAAACAAACAAAGCCATCAAAAACGAAGGAATTAGATTAGCCCTGGATCATATGAAACACTAGCTATATACATATATATACCACTGCCACCCCTTCGTATGTTAAACTATGCCTAGAAAGAGAAGACATCATACCACTATATCATCTTCTGAGCTATCAAAAATCAAGGCCTTCAACCACTCGACACCATCAGACTCCACAATCCCCAAAACCTGTTTAAGAAAATCCACGCCTTTGGTTGCCTTCCTCCGATGCTGCATCTGCATCTGAGCCCGATTGGAGGAGATGAATGGGTACCAATTCACAATGTCACCACCGTTTTGAAACCTGAAGAAATCCTTTGGGTTGGTTATCTTTGTGCCATACTGTGCTATTTCCAGAACTTCGTTAAGACCTCCCAAGAATTGCTTAGAAATCCTTTGGGTTAGTTATCTTTGTGCCATACTGTGCTATTTCCAAAACTTCGTTAAGACCTCCCAAGAATTGCTTAGAATCCTCTGGGTTGGTTATCTTTGTGCCCTATCGTGTTATTTCCAAAACTTCGTTAAGACCTCCCAAGAATTGCTTTTTCACAAGAGCAAAAACCATTGCCTTAATCGTTTCCTTAATCTCCCCTAGGTCTAACAGGACAGCAACAAACATAGATGATATGTCTAAATCAATTCTATATCTGTGTTCCATCTACAAGAATTCATCACCAAGTACCCACTGAATCGCGAACAATATAAGTCCATTGCATGTTTTGAAGATGCATTGCAACCTCTTCTCCGTCACCTTCCCAAGAAACGACGTTTGTCTCTATCCACAGAGGAGTCGAATGGGAGTATCCATTTTATAGGCAATAATCAAATATGATGAGTTCTTCAAATGAACAAAAACTAATGTCGAAGCCCCAAATGTAGATAGACATGTTGAAGTCATCACACATAGCATCGAAGGGAGGATGGAGTAATAAATGCATATCTTCGCCACCACTTAAACAATATTCCACTCCAATTCAACTGCAACCAACCGGACTAATTAAAATTACCCACATCTCCAACGCCGCCAAGTAGATGATTCACCTCAGACCACTAATCTGCAGACGCATCTTCAATCATTTCTTCTTCCCTGTCAACAACCCTGTTGGCAAGCAAGTCAGCCACCGCATTGATCTCATGATACACGTGGTTAACCGTGTAAGCTTTCAAATCACCAAGAAGGGCAAGCACAATTGAAAGAAGAGAGTTAAACTTCCAACTTTGAATACTTTAAGTTCTAATGGCATTGATAATAAAAGATGAATACCCTTCTATGGCAATCCTCTATACTTTATGCAAAGATTTAAACCCAATATAAGGGCCTAAAATTCTGCCTCGTTATTCGTCCCAGAGTTGAGCCTTTTTGAGGCCAAACACTCCACCTCCCCTCTCCAATCTCTGACAATACACCCAACACCGGATTTTCCAGGGTTGCCCTTCCAAGCTCTGTCAAAATTCAATTTAAACAACCCTTCTTAGGGAGTCCATTTGGCTTTGAATCGCTTTTTCCAAGAATCATCTCTCGCAACCCCATTAACGAGGGATCAATAGATTTTAAATATGTATTAAATTTAATTATTTCTATTTATCTTACTTTTTTAATTTTAATTATTAAATTTTAAAGTTATTTAATATTAAATTGATGTCTACTTAAAATTTATTACTTATATATTTGAAATTTCACATTTCTAAATTTTAGAAAATTATATATATATGTGGCATCTTCAGGTACTCGTCTCCTACCTTTTAAAAAATTGTGTAGTACTTGTCCCTTATACTAGTACTAGTACCAATCTCTTGGCAACCTTGGTTTTTGACGTGTTTGTTTACATTTTTTGGACACGTTTTGTAACAATAATGTACATAATCCTAGGAGTAGTAGAATAATATTTTATATTTTATATTTCCTAGCTGCACTAGAAGTTGAACAGTCATCCAAAAGATGAACTAAACAATCATTTTCATATTGCTAAATATGTAAATTGTATCACATTTTTTACCAATCAATGCAATGAATGTTATGAACTTCAGTGAATATTGTCCTGTCCATTAAATTTGTCAATCTTTTCTACATTTCATTTTGGCCCTGAGAGTAGGTTATTCAGAGCACGGGGACTATATTCATTTACACCAAATCCATGTCTCTAATCCCTAGCTCCAATTATTCATATCTACCTTTGTTTCAGTTTGCCCTCACTCTTCCATTCAACCAAGGTTTCCAAAATAATTGTTTTGTTCGACATTCTGATTGCCCCCATTTCTACAAACCCCATTTATTGTTCACCATTTCTTCAAAAATCCATGGTGGTTGTAGTTTAGTGGTGAGAATTCCAAAGATGAAGTCGTGAGTTCCTTTGATTGTGCAATTTTTTGTAGAATTGGTGGAAAGTGTGAGCGTATAGAGTGCCTTGGTGGCTCATGAATGTGAACCTGTAGAAAGCCGAGAGATCGTTGTTCACTCATAGGGCCACCACTTGATGCGTCTTTGGCCCCTAGTACATATTTGCTATTTACTCCAACAATTGCAAAGTCATATATGGTGATAACCCCAAAAGCAAAGAAGGCATGTATCTGAAGCCTCTAATAAATGTTCTCTCCATTCCTTTGCCAATAAAAAACAAATTTGTCTTACTATGAGGAATTCAAACAATTTCCTTGGCCCCATTAAGAATCATGAATTTCATGCAGAGTAATCCAATGCCACCTGAATGCTAGATACAAAGCCCCCTTGTTCCTTTGAATAATCAATGCTTTGGATCATAGTTGAAAAACTCGGACTCGGCCATTACTCGGCAGACCCAAAAATTTTAAAAACTCAGGACTCAGCAATAACTCGGCATATTGTGAACTTATGATATTAGAGCAAAGAGCATTCAAGGCATTCACTATGTTATTAGAGTAGATTTGTGTTTGTATTGTGTGTTGTTGCAAATTTGGAATCGTCATCCATCTCCTTATGAGTTGAAGAATCTTCATCCTCTTAAGGACTTCACCTCCAAGGTGACATCATTGTTATTTGAATCATTTCATCATTTGGATTATCTTTAGCTTCATCATTTGGATTATCTTTAGCTTCTGCCCTAAACACCACGACCCCCAAATCCCTCGCTTGTCTTCTTGTGTACAGGTTACATGTACAGGTTTTGGGGAAAGTGAAGTTGCAAAAACACTGTGCAGGAATCAAGGTTTCGGGATCCAACAGAAGTTCTGAAAAATTCCTCCGAAAAGACTTGGGCAGTTGCCACCCTAGTCTTCTAGGTTTTCAGGCTCTGGATCTGGCATCTAAGCATCAATTACAGCACTATCTCAGTTTTGATCTCCAGCAGATTCTCACTTATGAACTTGGGCGGTTACTGAATTCGTCCTCCGACACTTCATCTTCCGAGGCAGGTTCTAATATCTCCCTAATCATCTTGGCAATTTCAGATTCTGGGTTTCAGTTGTCATTTGTCTGTTACAAGCTAATTATCTCATAACTAGGGTTTTACTCACACTTAACCTAGGGTTTGATAAAAAAAACTTGGTTAAATCATATCTTTCTGTAGCAACAGGAGCACAAGATCTATAGTTGAGTCCACCTTCTTCTTGGTTGCAATTTAGCTCAATCTTGTCCTTGAATGTTATCACGGAAGAGGGTTTGAACTAGTTATACACTTGTCTCCATTCATCCCCTTCTTCACTCCCCTTAACAATTCTAAGGTGTTGACATACCTGAGGTCAAAGATGCAAGTATATTCACATGCCAATGTTGTGCTCACACAAGCTTTCACGTCTTGAATCCCCTGCTTCACGTTGCATTCCCAATTGTTTGCTCAATACTCATTGGTTGCTTTTCGATTGTAGAGTTTATTTGTTGTCTCTATTGTCACTACCACAATTCCGTAAGTCCTAGTTTTAAAAAATTTATTATGTCGAAGTTGAGAGTTTAGGGTGTATGGGGGGGTGTTTTAGTAATTTGAGGGTCGGCAATGTTTTTAAAATTTAGGGGGTTTGTTATAGTCGATTTGAATAGCGTGGATGTTTTCATAAGGAAGTTGAATGGTCTTATTGTTTAAATATAGTCCTTTAATTAGGGGTGTTTTAAAAGACTATAGGGTGCTTTTTACAATTGTGAATTTTTCATTAAAGGGGGTCTTCTTTTAATTAGAAAGTGGAAAACTCATTTTAGGAGGTAAATTTATTCACAAATTGTCCTTTATTTTTTGCAAAAAAATCAAAACAATTTTTTTGTAAACCTACAACAATCACAACATTCAATATTCGAGGTAATTCTAGTTCATGTTTATAGGTCAAGCCATCACAATTGAACTACTATACCCAACACCTAATATAACCACAACAATGACATCTATGGCTTTGTCCCTATAAATCGGTGGGGAGAAATAAGGACACTTTCATTTTCATTTCCCTCTGTTACCTATTTGTTGCTATCTTAAGGTGTAAATCCTGACAAAAAAGAAATTTTGATTTCTTTCTAAGCAAGTGTCATTGATAGGACGAATCCTTTTCACATGTTGCCTATGTGCCACATACCTTTCTACTCGCACATGCTTAAATGTCACTTTCACGTATCGATGAGTATATCGAAAGGACAAGCTTCTTCCACGTAGTGACAAGTATATTGGAAGGGCGATCATATCGAGAGGCATGGTATATTGTTATGACGGTATATACAAAAGGAATCCTATTGGAGTGATAAGGAACCGATCCATCTCCACTTGACAGAAAAAGCCATAATATGTTGTGAATTGTATTGTCTCCGAGCATTATCGGCGGAACCCAACTCAAAAGTGTAATCTTTGTAATCAAGTCCACATAATACAGCAATGGGATGTTATCTTTGCAAATTAATGTCAACAACAAACAAGCAGCAGAGATAATATCAAAATGTTGGTGTCAATACAAGCCCTTGTTCATGCAGTTTCGCAACCAATACAAGATGTCGTGGCAAGAAATCAATAGGTTGCAAAATTAACTACAAGATTAGACACTCGGTGCCTCACTAGAGAAGAAAGATGTTGTCAATAGTGACATTCCTTCTTCAAGCAGTTCAACACAAAACGCTGCTAAAGACAAAAAGTCCTTGAAGAAGAATGTTAAGCCCTCCCATGTGTCTTCTTCAAGCAGTGTTGAGCCCCGTCATGTCTCACAAAACAGCATTGCACAGAAGAAAGATGTTGATGTTCCTTCTTCAAGAAGTACAACACAAAAGGCCACTAAAGACAAAAAAGTCCTTGAAGAAGAATGTTAATCCCCCTCATGTGCCATAGAAAAGTGTTACAAAGAAGAAAAATGTTCATGTTCCTTCTTCAAACAGTGTTGAGCCCCCTCATGTGCCACAAAAAAATGTTGTTAATTCTAAGTCAAAAAGTGTGTTGTTAAAAGCCATCAACAATGCAATATCTGTCTGTCCTCCCATTCTTGAATCTGCACCTATTGTGCATGTTTGGGAGACAATAGAAAACAACAAACATCGTATTGGTCTAGGGTATACAAGTGTTGTGAATTTTCATGTACCAAAATATTCCAAACCAATCAAATTTGTGTCCAAAGCTATTCAAAACAATAGTCAAATTGATTCTTCACCTATTGGTCAACCTTGTGAAATTGACAAGTTGCAAGTCAATCAAAACCATCTTGCACTAAAACCCATCAAGCCCAAACTTCTTGTTATTGTGGACATCGAGGACATACCTCATGTGATTGTTTTAATCTACATCCTTGGCTATCATGTGGTCAACACACACATTCTGCAAAACAATGTTACATCAAAGATCCACCAACATAATCAATGAGGCATATGCATTTTGGATGGACAGATCATACCAAATGGCAAACTGAGACTTGCCTTTTGTCAAAATCCTATAAGAGAGTCCAATCCACCATTTCAAATGATAGCTCATCTACACCTAATGTGAATATTGTTGTCAATCGAATTGATAATAAACTCAAGATCACAAATATTGTTGAGCAATGGTACGAAAGTTTGTTGAGCTTGTCTACTCCCGATGAAGACATTGTTGTCAATCCAATTGATGATGAGCTAAGTATTGCAAATACTAATACTTGTACTATTGAGCAACAACCTACTAAGAAAATTGTAAAGTTGCACTCAATTCCCACAGAGAGGATAATTATGCTCTTAGTCTCTTTGGTGTTGATAAGAGCAATTATATTTTTGCACCTGTGATTTCCCATTGGGATTTTGATAATGAGCACACAAAGACCTCCACATATGCAACTCAGTACAGATTATTTGAGGCTATGGATATTGCCTCTTGTTGATTATACTCTTGCACCTAAGTTGTAAGTTGAAAACCCCAAAGGGTGGCTAGCAAACTCTTCCAATTAAGTTGAAAACCCGAAAGGGCGGCTAGCAAACTCTTCCCATTAAGTTGAAAACCCGAAAGGGCGGTTTAATGGAGACTTGTGATGAAAACCCGAGAGGGAGTCATCGAGTTGTGCATTTCAATACACAAGTTCATGTGTGTTGTTCTCTTTCTAGGGGGCCTTTGCAACAGCTCTCCACTTTGATCTTATAAGGGGGGGGATATTAGGATTTAGATTTCGAGTTCTTTAAGCATGGCACTTGGAGAAACATCAAGATTCAAATTTTGAGCTCTTCGAGAATAGTACTTGGAGATTGCTCACGTTATCCATTAAGGATTTATCATTAGCATATTGCCACTCAGCAAGTAATGTTCAGCTCAGCACCTAAACACTTGAGATTGTTGTAATGTCCCACCCCAGGTGGACACTTGCTAACACAAATTTTCTGCCTTGTTTGGTTTGTTTTGATAAATGTTTGTGATATATTCGCAATGTTTGATGCAACAATATAATGCAGCAAAACAGGAGATGTTGCAATAATAATTTTCAACTCAAAACTGAAATTGCATTGGGAATACACAGCTGAAAATTCCAGATTTTTATAGCAGCTTAAATACTCATTATTTTCACAATATATTGACAACCCAGTTCATAAAATAACCCCTATTATCTAAAACAACAATACCCATAAAATCTAAGAGTTACAATTCATGAACTCATAGGTAAACATACCTTGAACCCTAATGAAAATGGTTGCCAAGAAGTGTAAAATTTGCAGCAGTCATACAGCAGAATAGACACCTCTTTGAATTACAAATGATCATACCCGGACCCAAGCCAATAAATGTAGGTCTGAAAACTTTATATCAGCAAACTGGAATCTTCCTTTAATGGACACTTGGCTTCAAAGACAAATTCTCCAACATGTAACAGCAGCAAACTGTTAACAGCAGTTTAGACGCCTCCAAAGAAGTTGATTTCAGCTCCTAACTCAAAGCGATTCAACACAAATCCTTCAAGTGCAACAATAAACCAGTTGTTGCAACTTGCAAACCCTTGTGTAATTGCAATAATAAACCAGCTATTGCATTCAACCAAACTTTTAATTCAGAAGTGCAATAATTTATGGTTGCAACAATAGACCAGCTGCTGCAACTATGCAATTTCTCCAATAAAATGCAATATTAAACCAGCTATTGCATCGATTCAAAACTCCTTTCAGAAGTGCAATAATACATCAGCTATCGCACCAATTCGAATTCTTGCAATGAAGCACCTGTAGAAACCCCGGATGGATTCCTCCACAATCAATCAGCTAGGGGTTATCTTTCAAACCCGAAACCAATGTTAACCATGAGGGTTTTCATCCTCAAAGCCCTGAGATCAATAAGAACTCCAATTACATTTCAATATTAACAATATCCATAGCATAATGAAAAAAGAAGCCCTCACATCCTTTTATATTTTCTTCCTTGAAAGCTTTGGAAAACTTCCCCAACATGGGCACCACACATGAGAGGAAACATTCTTTTAAAAAATTAGAAAAAAACATTTCTTTCCATCATTTTCTAATCTTTCTTTTTCAACTTTTTCCTAGGATTAGAAAAAAATGCTTTATTTCCTTTCTTTTTCTAACTTTCCCTAGGATTAGGAAAAAACACTTTATTTCCTTTCTTTTTCCCACTTTCCCTAGGTGTTCCCTTTTGGCATAAATAATTAATTTATTTTTTAAATGCTCACATGGTCCCCTTTTAAAACAATTTTAAGTTGTGTCTCCTAGGCATAGGGGTACAACTTAACTTTATAATATTTAATTATGCCAAGGTTGCTTTTTTATAAATAAAATAATAAAGTGCCCATATTATATTATTTTTGTCCATCCCAAGCAAGGACTATCAAAGAAGAACTCAACGCCATACTCTGCCATAGATCATGCTGCGAAAAATAGCACTTACTAAAAATAATAAGCTCAAGAAAGTCCCCGGATGCCAATGCATGTCATATCACCCTAAAGCTCTCTGAAAACCCAGAAGGAATCCAGTAATCAAATTGCCATACACTGACAAATAGTACTTACTAAAAATAGTAAGCTCAAGAAAGTCCTCGGATGCCAATGCATGTCATATCACCCTGAAGCTCTCTGAAGACCCAGAAGGAATCCAGTAATCAAACTGCCATACACTGACAAAGAGTACTTACTAAAAATAGTAAGTTCAAAAAAGTCCTCAGATGCCAATGCATGTCATATCACCCTGAAGCTCTCTGAAAACCCAGAAGGAATCCAGTAATCAAACTATCATACACTAACAAACAGATCCCCAAAAGCTCAGAAGAGATCACCACACAGCTGGAAACCCTAATTATTGCCTCCAACTAGACTACAGGCCTCCAAAATAGGCTAACGGTCCATCCTAGATATCACTGATGAGAAGGGGACATTACAATTGCACGCTTCGTTTTGGTTTTTGATGACTATGCCATGAAGCGAGATCATCATATGCCTTCATTTTCAATGCAGTTTTTCTACCACGAGAGCAAATTTTTATGTGTTGACATTGTGGATGACAAGTGGTTCACATTATCAACTTGACTAAAAGTCCAGTCATTCAATGCATGCTTCAGCACACTTTGGGTTACTCATGGGTGCAATCAACCTGGGTTATATAAGGTCGAATAGTGTTGAAGATTCATGGAAGGATTGGAAAAAGTGATCACATCCTTCATGGGCAGCAATTTCTCCATTCTATAGCAGATTATAATCACCCCTCTTTATTACAATTATATTTTAATTCCAAAAGGTTGATGGAATTTTAAGGCCCTCTTTATTATAATTATATTTTATAAAATCACTTAAGTGGACCCTTTTGTGACATTATGAACCTCTTGAGTTATTATAATCCCATTTTCCTAGTGCAAATTCCCAAGGCCCGTGAGAAATGAATGATGGGCATTTGGGTTTCAACTTGGATTCATTTCGAAAAGGAGACATTAAAAATGTTAAGTTCTCAATTAGCACAGAAAATGGGGATGAACTCACAAATTTCATCACTCAGAAGAAATGTTGAGTTTTCAATCAGCACAAAAAATGGTGGTGAAAAATTTCATAGCAAACAGGTGCAATATTATCTCAACATGGGATATAGCATCATGGAAAGTTGACTCGGCTTGAAAAAACAAACTTAGGTCTTAATACCAAGTCCATATCTTGGTTCTTAAAAAACTACAAGGGAACAAGCTCTCTCTCAGGTAAAACCTTTCCAAAACACAGGAGCTTCATATCATGAAAAAAAGGTGTCATAAACAAGTTGTCCAATGCGCAACACGGACAGTGGTTTTACCACTACCCATACAGATTTGGGGGGGATGTAACAATAATGTACATAATCCTAAGAGTAGTAAGATAATATTTTATATTTCCTAGCTGCACTAGAAGATGAACTGAACAATCATTTTCATATTGTTAAATATGTACATTGTATCACATTTTTTATCAATGAATGCAATGAATGCATTAACAGAAGAATGTTATAAACTTCATTCAATATTGTCCTGTCCATTATATTTGTTTTCTGCATTTCATTCCCATGCCTGACACGTTTTACTTCTTTGTTTTCACATTTGTTTGGAACTTTGGCTCTTACGACTTACGAATTTAGTGTCTTGATTGTGCATTCAACAACTTCACAAGATCCTACTTGACTTCAATGATTTTGGCTCCAATATACCTGCACCTATGTGTTGTAATACATGCATTGAAGTGAAAAGTAATCAACAAGGAATAAGTCTTGAGATTTTTCTTATTTTTGTACACGTTTGTTCATCAAATGGGCTCATTAACTAGTCTATATTCCACAATTCATGGGCTAAACTCTCATTTTTATTTGCTCTATATCTCTATGCTAGTAAAATGCCTTTAAATTTAAAAAACAACAAGGTTTTCTCTTTTTTTTTTTTAGAATTTTTCTGCATTTTTGAAAATCCAATTTTTTCCCGATTAAATCCCAATTTTTTAAAAAAATCTTATAATTTTGGTTTGCCAATTTTTTCTCCATAAGATTTTTGCTGCTATGGTCTCTCCAAGACAAAGATAGATGCATAACCCTTGCAAAGGCGCAAGTAAGATGCAAGCCTTAGGCTAAAGGAAGGTCCTATGAGCTTAACACCCAAATAAATACAAGACATGATCTCAATTGGCTCCCTTTTGTTGGAGAACTAGAACTTGGAAAGAGGACCCCTAGTAGTGTTGAAGATCATAACCTTAGTTTTATTAAGATTCACCGTGAGCTACTTAAATTCGCATAAACATGCACGAACATCAAGTTGTCTTTGCAAGCCCTCCAAGGAGTGAGAGAGGACAATATCTTCAGTAAAGATAAGTATAATAATCAAGACATGATGTAACAAACATCCATCTTCAACATGAGTGTGGTGTTGAAAGAAATCCTCAAGATCATCAATGTAAAGACCAAAGAGGGTCAAAGAGAGAGGGGACCCCTGCTTGACTCTGAAGTTACTCTTAACAAAGCTAAAGAAACAATGGGGAGTCCAAAACTAACCAACTACCATCTCATAAAATCCCCTGATGGCAGTACTAAGGGAGCCCAAAATGCGACAATCACATAACCTCTAAAGAACAAGTGTCTCGAAACAAAGTCAAAGGCCCTCTGAAAGTCAACAAAACAGCAGAGGACTTTAAAAGACTGCTGGCAAGCCTCCTAAATATTAACTCAGAATGTCAAGATGTGATCAATGGTCTTAAAATCTCTACTAAAACCTTCTTGCCCTCTTGCTTTTATATTACCTATCTCCAAATTATGAGAAAGCTTCATGTCTTGAACAGTAGCATAAAGCTTGGCAGGGGAATGCACAATCATGGGAGTCATATAATTATTCAGCTCTGAACAATCACCCAATTTATGGATGGGGTGGATGGTGGAAAACTCAAGTAGACAACCTCGACGAAAAGCTCAGCCAAAGGAGAGGCAAGTGGATCTACCCCCTATTTGAGGAACTCGGGCCTGCAGCCCATAAGAATCACCAGCTTTGCAGGTACTCAGTTTTAAAAGGGCCCTTGTAACATCACCTAAAGAGAATAAACAACTAGAGTGGAGAGGAGCAGAGACATGGAAGCCAAGCTGATCAGGAATGTCATAAAGAGAGATGGCATAAGAAACCCAAGTGCAGGGGTCAATCTCGCAAGTGAAATTAATATTTCCAAGACCAACAGAAAAAATTTTACATCACAAAAATGAATAGAAATTTAAGTATTGGCATGATATAAATTTAAGTATTGGCATGCAGCCTGAAGATGTGCATATGCCATATGTAAGATACACTTAAAATACTCAATTTTAGAGATCTAGATCAGCACTACTGACAAAGAAATTATTGGAAGGAGTTCAAAAACGCACATCTTACCAGATTTATTCAAAACAATGAGTATTAACTTATTAATTCAGTTCTCCACCCAATTAATTCTAAACAATCAGTACAGATACTCAACTACTCCAATAATTAGAACATGAACATAAAATATGACGATACTTGGAATTAGAATGTCACAATGCAAAATCATTAAACTGGAGTTACTACTTTAACTCACCTTTTGCTTTATTTTTCTGAAGTCAAGTAGTCGCAGCTTCTTCAGCTTGTTAATAGCATAAAAGCGATAGTTTGGTTTCTTTGTAACAATATTATCCAGAAGGCTAAGTGTCTGCAAATTCTTAAGTGTTGCAAGCGGATCAAGATCAACCAAGTTCACAAGGCGGTTATTTGTAAGAACCAATGTGTGGAGTTTTGGCAAAAATTCTGCACATTAGGTCAACATATATACACTTATACTTTCAGAAGAAAGACAGCAAATTGTACTATGAACTTAGCTCACTATAATGATTGATGACAGACACAAAAATAATATTGGTCAGAAACAAAATATACATCACCTCCAACATTGGGGTTTATGCGAGCAATACGGTTGTTGTTTATTAATAATGTTGTCAGCCGCTTCAGATATGGAAAATTTTCCAGCTTGACAATTTCATTGTCTGAAATATCTATGCTGTCAAATTGGTCCTGAAAGTGATAAAATACATCAAAAATGTTAGAAATAAATTTATCAAGCAAAGCTCCAAACTATATGCAAAAAAAGAGAGAAATTTATCAAGCAAAGGTCCAAACTAATGCAACAGACTCAATCAAGTGTTAGGAAGAATCGTCAACAAAAGGATTGAAACTCTGCTACCATAGAAAGCATGTAACTAACAACCAACTTCATAAAATCAATAAAAACAACACACACCAGAATTTAGTGAAGGAGTGTACTTGAATATCATGGCGTTACTATAACCCCAGCATCAACAAACTGTTTAAAATATATCCATTTGTTTTCTAAATCCTACACGCGGTGCATAATATGATTAGGCAAAATGAAGCTTCAATGAAAATGATGCCACACAATAACATATTAAATTTCTAACAATGTTGTGACAAAATGAATAGAATAAAAACTGCAGGAAACAAAGACAATAAGGAACAGAATACCGAACAGTCAAGAAGCAGCAATTTTACAAAGAAGACACCACTGCAAAAAGTAACTTCAATACCCAATAATATTCCGAATTTCCTTTTGGTGCCTACATCCAATAACCATTTTGTGATTGATCTTACTAGGTATTTAACTTGGCAGTGAGAAGTTGAACCCTCAGCTAAATATAAGGTATTGCATTATCTCAATTCTTTATGAAGTTAAAAGAAATCTTTATGAAGTTTTAAAAGAAAAGAAAAAATCTTTATGAAGTTAAAAGAAATCTTATATGAAGTTTTAAAAGAGAAAAAAAATCTTTATGAAGTTATTTATCATCTTTCATCCAACTCTCACCTCATTTCTCAATGGAGGAATAAATTTAACTTCACCAGTTATATATGTTATACCATCCATGTTAGGCATTTCCATTAGGAATCATTTTCAACCTATTTAATAATAATTTATATGGAACTATTATATGAGCAATTGTGTATGCTACGTTGCTAACCTTCAGATGATTTAAATTTATTCTTTTCATGCTCTTTAAAGTTTCACCTGAACTCATGAGGTTAGTCTTCCTCCACAAGTTAACCTAAGTTGGTTAATGAGCTTCAGGTCCACACTAGCTGTCTTGTCCTGAAAACAACAGATTTAAAAGGCTGGGTCCCAACCACTGGGGAATAAGGACTCAGGTCCTGATCAGTTACAAGCTGAATGCCAACTCTTGCATAGAAATACGCCATTTGGACACTTGACTATTGCATTAGGGATAAAGGGCCAAAGTGAGTCCAAAACAAATGAGGAAAAGTGCTAGGGATGCACTTTTCAGCTCTACATTTTGCCTCCACTTTGACTTGCAGGTGAACTACCATGAAAAAATGTAGAGATGAAACGTGCATCCTAGCAGTTTTCCCTAAACATTTTGGGCTTGTATTGACCCTTCATCCCTGGTGAAATAGTCCGGTGTCCAAATGGGATATTTTTGTGCAAGAGTTGGCATTCAGCTTTTACCTGATCAGAACATGAGTCCTTGATCCCAAGTGTTCCGGATCAAACATTTAATTTTGTTGTTTCCAGTCTTGGGTCAAGACTGCTCATGCCCTAAACTTGGTTCAAGACTGCACATGCAGCCTTGACCCCCTTTTCCAAATTCAAAATTAATCATGAGCCAAGCCAACTCAGTTCCAACTAGCCATAGCCCGCTGACTCAAGCGTGAAATATTCAAATTTGCACGCTAGGGTGGTGTATAAAAGGATAAAGCCTTAGCTCAATTTAGACATCTACCTCTGTCTATCCATGGTCTCTTATCCGATCATCACATTACCCAAGCAAGTCCAACACAAGTGGGGAAAAGTGCTAGGGATGCACTTTTAAGCTCTACAATTTGCCCCCACTTTGGCTTGCATGTTAACTACCATGAAAAAATGTAAAGGTCAAAGTGCATCCCTAGCACTTTTCCCTAAACATTTTGGACTTGCATTGACCCTTTGTCCCTAGTGAAATATTCTAGTGTCCAAATGGTGTATTTCTATGCAAGAGTTGGCATTCAGCTTGTACCTGATTAGAACCTGAGTACTTATTCCCAAATAGTCCAGATTCAGCCTTTAATTTTGTTGTTGTCCTAGGTGAAGACCACAAGTGCCCTAAACTTGGTTCAGGACTGCACGTGCATCCTTGACCCCTTTTTTTCCAAATTCAAAATTAAATCATGGACCCAAACCAACTTAGTCTCAACTAGCCATAACCCACCAACTCAAGCGCAAAATATTCAAATTTGCACACAAGGGTGTTGTATAAAAAGACAAATCCCTAGTTCATTTTAGAAATCTATCGCTATCCATCCATGATCTCTTATCCAATCATCGAGTTATCAACATAAAAAGCATTGCATTAGTATCTGCAGTCATAAGGGCAAATACATAGGCATTTGTATTCTAGTTGGTCTGTCTTTGGATTTTTCAAACAATGATGAATCAGTTTAACAGGGCTTAACTCAATCAAGACAAGACATAGAATCCCCCTTCTTAAGATGAAAGATCCCCTACCAAATCTGATCTAATTTTTGACTTGCTGTTCTGAATTTTCTGATTGCGTTTTTTGAAAGATTTGCTTTGTGTTTTGATGTTTCAATGCATGTAGGGTTTTGCCATGATATGATAAATAAAAGGTAACATAATACATTCAAATAACACCAAAAAGACAACTGAAATTGATTGGATCAGCAAACAACTATTTCAAATTATAGATATGAGTTAGGTGACTCAGTTTGACATACCCGTATATGGAAAATAGCTAATTACAATTGTGAGAGGATGGCTGAGTACAAACAGCCAGGTCTGATTATAAAATCAGACTTATAAGGGCATACAAATCTGATCCAGTGACCCACAAAACCCTCCCAATCATGCAATGGCGTCAACCTCCAACTGTAGCAGCCAAGTATGGTGAATTCCAGTGACCAAAGTGACTGAAGCAAGCTGTCCCAAACCCTTGTTTCAAATCTGCAGAGGTCTGATCATGAATATGCACACAAAAATGATGTCAAAAGAAGCCCAAACGGAAACCCAGTGTAGATTTCCCCATAATGTGAACTGGGTTGTCGTCCAATCCACCGTCCTCTAAGGGGTTTCGTCCTCAGAAGAGCTGCAACCTGCTGAAAACCCTATCCAGAGCTCCAAACCTGCACTTAGCTTTTTAGAAAATGAGAGTAGAATGCCAAAAAGAGAGCCCCATACATTGCTTTATAGACTCCATCTCCATTTTCCACAAAAAAACAATAAAATATACTCTCCAAGAGTGGACACCCACCTTGAGGGTCACTTGCTCATGAAAAAGAAGCCCCACCTTTTAAAACAACATTGTGGCTACTAGGGTGGGGACCTTTTTACTATTCATCTTCTAATTCTCTGTTACTATTCACTTTCACTATTCATCTTAAGGCAACTTTTAGTATTTTCAATTCAACTCCTGAAATCATCCTTTGACACCAAACTGAAGGACCCGGAAGGCTCCCTGCAAAGCACCAACGCCCTTGGTCGGGTCCCCTAACCAACCTGTTGACCTACAGGAACCCTAATAGTAGGTCAACCTCTGCTGAAGTCTGAGCGGACTAAGGAAGGGACATTACATAAGAGCAAGCTCCATCAGTGCTTTTAAGCACCACCCTTTTAAGATACAGAAAGGCGAACAAGATTCTGAAGACCCAAAGTACACGGTTCAATGCTGCGCGAACAGTTTCAAGGCCCCAATTTTCTAAATTAGGGCCTCGCATGTGGTCTTGAACCTTTGACATAGCACAGATCAATTTCCATTTTGTCAAAGCCTTACTATCAAAAATCTGCTAGCAGAAGTCTAAGTTGGATCATAAAGCATGTGCTACAGCAAAACATCCATCATCACAAATGGAGCTAAGCACACCTCTCCTTTATTGTTGATTTCAGTACATGTTTAAGTGCTTAATTTAGATAGAGCTCATTTATCTAGGTTAAATGGGATATTGATTGCTTTATTGCATGTTTTACCAAATTAGGGCCTTACATGTGGTTCTGAGCCTTGACAGAGCACACATCAATTTCCATTTTGTCGAAGCCTTACTGTCACAAATCTGCTAGTATAAGTCTGAGTTGGATCAAAGAGCATGTGCTACAGAAAAACATTCATCGTCACAAATAGAGCTAAGCACCTCTATCCCTTGTTGTTGACTTCAGTACATGTTTAAGTGCTTAATCTAGACTGAGCTCATTTATCTAGGTTAATTGGGATATCGATTGCTTTCTTGCATGTGTTTGCCTAGATATTTTGAAAGGTGCATTTTGTTCCCTTTCAATGGTAAACGAGGAGAAAACATGAATTAAGTTGTAGTTATACATTACCAAACAAGAAGATACATAAAAACATACAACATCTAATAATGGTCACTCTTCATTCATAGTGACCATTAACAAAGGACTCCCAATATAATATATTGAATATTATGATTCCCAACAATCCCTTTATGCAAAAAGAATATATTATTGTGATTTTTATTCTCCCTTGAGATGAAAAAAGTTAACTAAAGAAAAAATATTAAGATGTACTGACAACAAAAATGACATTGATAACAAAATAATACGGACATTCTGCTTTGCTACACTAACATCCATAAACACCTGCACAACTGGCGATAGAGCTCATTGATCATTTAGGAATACAACCTAGATACGTGCTTATATCTTCATTTAGTAACAAAATGCTTGCTCTCTTCAGCAGATATGTAACCATAAGATCATTCACTTGTTCAAGCTGCCATCGGACATGTAGAGGCAGAACTATGCCAAACGCCAGGAACTCACCTAGACACCTTCCATGTTTAGCAACTCTAACCATTCCTGTCTGAAGATCACCCTACAAAACAGCTCTAATGGAAATAAAAAATCACCATTTCTTTCTCGTCGCTGTCTTCCTCTACTCCCTCATTAGTGAGATCATCTTTCATTACTATCAATTGCACTTTTGTTTTACCCAGTTTCAGTTCTCTTACTTTGTCCTAAAGAACATTACTTGCTCTCAAGGCATATGCCTTGGTTTCCCATGATAATAGCAATGCAACCATTCTTCCTTGCTAACCTTTACCTTTACTTTTCTTATTAGTCATTTCAACAAAAATTTAAAAAAGTATAATCTTATTTTATTTTACCTTTATTCAATTATTTTTCTTCCGCAAGAAGAGAAGAAATAATAGTTTCTAACAAAAGAGAAAATTAGTCAATAGATATTATTATAACTAGTTAGTAATTTGTTACAGTATCAAAGTCTTAGCATCTTCCTCTTCAAGTTTTGTTTATGACATTTTTTTTAGATTGAAGACCTATTGATTTGGAAATTTTTGCATTTTGTGGTTGCAACCCAAACAATTTATTCATTTAATCCCAAAATACTTTTGAATTTTTTGATAAAATCAAAGAAGTTTTTTTTAGTCAGATATGCCAAGTCAAATAATAGTTTCTGATTTATCATCTGTCCTTTCATTTTATTAATTTTATAAGTTGCCGGTTCTGTTCAAGTTCAGGTTCGGGTCCACAGGTTCAGTTTGAATTTTCTGGATTCATCCATACAAAAAACATATAAAAATTTATATATTAAAAATTCTTATATATCCTTAGAAATGTCTATATTCAAATGGTCACTATCATCAATTTAATAATAGTCATAGAAAATAATTAAATAAACACTTCACACTTTAATAATAGAATCCTTACTGATTTAAACTTTCACAATTTAATTTATTAAACGATATGTTTTTATAAAATTGCCTAACACAGCACAAATGTCCTTTCAAACATATTTTATATCTCTAGGATGAAGCTGCACCTTAGACATTTGGAAATTTGAGACAATTTAGTCAATGCCGGTTTTTATTATCAATTGAAAGATTGGAAAATAGATCATATGATACATTGAAATAAATATTGATTGAAAAAATGCAGACTGGGTGGGGAAAACTCCATGGACAGCAGACAACAGTGGACATGTATGACTGCCGAGGGCAGCAGACTAACAGACTAATTGTGGTGAGTGTGGTCTTGGGCAAACAGAACACCAGCATGATCATCAACAAATACTTTTTGGGACTTTTTTTGGAACGCGACTTCACTTCTTTAACCAGGTTCGCTTGGGTTCTGTCAGATTCATCTGGGACAAACCCACAGGCATCTGAATGCATCCAGCATGAATCCCCTGATGCACTGGACTCAGATCTGGGCATAGTCCCTGACAAACTGGTAACATAGTTAAATTTTCTAGTTCTGTAGGTACTTTAGCAGTACCCTCAACTACATTGTGAAAATTAAATTTCTCAACTGAAAGGGCTTCTGTTATGAATGGATTTTAAGTATCCACTGTAAATTCTAATATAACTGGGTAATTAAAGATTCTAAATATTTTTGCTTTTCTGAAGGTGCAATAAAAAATGGCAACTCTTTAAACTGAATTATATAATGATTAATATGATTGCTTAAGCTTAAACTTGATAAGAAAAACGTGCAATCTTTTCCCCTTCATCTAGAACTGATTGTATTGAATGCCTTCCAGGTGACATAGACAATTAACATATGGTTCCAACAGCCCTTTTAAAGCCATTAAAAATCCTTTCTAGAATCTAGAACTATTGTTGTCTACACTTAAAAGTTAAGACTACTAGTATTCAAGATGTTGACACTAAAGAAACAAGTTCTTCGTGTCATCAATCTGCTATGGATCTTTCACTTTTGACAGAGTGTCAATGACGCACAGACAAAGTCTGTACATAAAAGATCTCTATGTGTGAGCCAGAGCAATGAATTCAATCTTTGTTTCAGCAGCAGCATCTGATATCTTGCACTACCATTTGGAAATGCCATAAATTCTGCACATCTAGTAAATGGTTAGGATTTCTAAAAAAAATGGTAAATTGCAGAAGTTGGGTCATTCCATGTTCAGAAAATAACAACAATTTCAGAATCTGCACATTTTCTGTTCGTCTAGGACATAGCTTTAACTGCAAACAAACTTTCAATGAAAAATGATATCACTAGTTAACTTGCTATCAACTCACTTTCTAGAACCTTGGACTGCCATCAATTTTAATCCTTTACTTCTGATGACATGGGACATCACATTTTCTTTGCAAATGGTAAACCTAATGACTTGCAGGACATTGTCAAATCTCTGAAACAGAAGTTTTTTCAATTTGGATTGCTCTCTTCATAGAACCGTGTACAATTGCTGTAGTCATTTTGTGTCTGTCTATGCCATTTCAATTCTTTGGAGATGTCTTAGCCACTGAGGAACCATGGTAGCTTCTTTGAATGGATTTTGTAATTTCACCCCTAGATTCTTCAAATTGTGGCTCCTTCAATTTGATTAAAACATGGCTTTAATGCTTTGACCCTTGATCTTTTTATTCATACTGAATTTTTTTCATTGCTTATGAACATTCAAATCTTCAAAATAACCTTCATTTAACATATATTTAAATACCTTAAATTTGTTAAGTTATATTAAAGTTCAATATTAAGTAAATCAGGTGAACTTAATATTAATGTCATTATAACCATCAAGGTCATGGTGCAATGTTAATTGTGTGGCGATGTTGTTGCAGCCACCCAGCTTCAAACCCTCGCAGAGCCGGTGAGCTCGCAGGTGTGCCCCTGCTGGGCCAATGCACTCTTGGGTTTGGACTGTCATTTCATTGGGGATGAGGCCACCTGTTTGTAGCCCCACCAGCTGGGCCCAGTTAATGCCCAGTTTCAGGCCAAGGGTCTGATAAACCCTCAATTCACCTATTAAAAAAAATGTTAATGTCACATAATACCTAAATGATTTGAAAACCTAAATGACTGCTGGATATTGTCAAACGTCCAAAACAGATTTTTTTCAATTTTGACATCTCTCTTCATGGAATTGTGTGCAATTGCTGTGGCCATTTTGTGTTCCTCTGTGTCAATGCAATTGATTGGTGATGTCATAGTCACTGGAGGAGCCCTGGTAGCTTCTTTGACCTGGATTTTGTACTCTCACCCCTGGTTTCTTCAAATTGTGGCTCCTTCAATTTGATTAAAACATTGCTTTAAACTTTAAAGCTTTTTCCCTTTATCTTTTTCTTTGATACTTAATACTTTTTTATTTCTTCCTAACATTCAAATCTTAAAAATAACCTCTTTTTCTAACATATATTTAAATACATTAATACCTTAAACTTATGAAATTATATTAAAGTTAAATATTAAGTAAATGATATGACCTTAGTATTAATGTCATTATATAATACATTCGTATAACTTAACAAGATGTAAGTTACCAACAACCAAGAGTTCATAATTTTTCCCCCTCCCTATTAATAAATGAAGATCCAAATTCCTCCGTTGAAGGGGTAATCAATAGGAACAGTGATCGTATGTATACCAAGTGGTATCCTTCTCAAAAGGGAAATATAAAACTAAATTTTGATGGAGCAGCAAGGGGCACTTCAGGGCCACAGCAGAAGCAGGGGTTGTTTTGCGGGATGATAATGACAAGTTTGTCGAAGGTGCATCTTTCTTTTTTGGTCTAAAAACAAATGAGATTGGACCAACAACCCTTTGTGGCTAGGGTGAGTGTAAGTCCCTAAAAAATGGCAGATCAAGGATACCATACTTTTGAACACTGATGGTTTATTCCTCCTCCGCCTCTTAAAATTCAATCACCGGAGGTTCATAAGTTTTAATTTGGTTTGTGTGAATTTATCTTAGCTGCAGCGGAGTACATTGAATTTATTAAAAAAGTGTGGGAGTCTCTATGTTAGCAAAAGTATGATCTTCATTCAAGCAAGAGGAGAGATATTCCCAACTATTTAATGGAAGGCAGGCAAACGAGGCTCTGTTTTAGATAGCAGAAATGGAGATGAAGGAGTGGAGGAGGAGAATAGAAGCTTCAAAGAATGTTGTGTCAGATGAAAGGCTTACAAGATTTTCAACATTGTGGATGCAAAATCTTTGTCATATGTAAAAATGGTACTTGGAGAGGAAGGTTACGCAGCATAGGGTTAATGAGAACCAATGAACCCATATTTGCTGACTTTATTGATAAATTCAAGACACGGGTTGAGGATGCTGCTACACAACAGTGGGTTGTTCACTCCCTATCATCTGCAAAGAAGATGCTGATAATTGATGAGAGCTTTGATGAGGAACTGGAAGATCTCAAGCGTGGACTGGAATGTTTGCAGATAAAGATGGTAGGGATGGCAGATGACACATCTATGGTGGACAACAGAATTTCAATTGTAGAAACTTTTTGTTTGTATTTAGCTATGGTAGTGGATAATCTGTAATATCCCTTTTTTATTTTTCCTAAATTTTCCTAAACATAATAAAATTTAACTCACAGTTATATCAGCACAATTAATTATTAATAAGAATTCCTGATTTTTAACTTGCTGTTTCAATAATTACTGTTAAAATTAAATCTATTAAATTGTTTTGGATACTCAGAAATCTGCCTAGATTTATATCAGGTATTATTTTTGTAGTACTATCAATTTCCTTTTGGTCTGCAGCAGTTTAATATAATGAATGCCTTTAGGAAATAACTTCAAATCTGCCTGAGTCGGGGGTTTTCATCCACAAACTCAGCAAGAAAATAAAAGGGTTTTCATCCTTTAATTTTCTGGCCTTAAGGGGTTTCGTCCTCAGGCTGCTAAGATACAGTCCACGTTCCACAAGGAGTGAAAATCGGATGTAAAATATATTCACCATTGATGCTCCTCCTCCTTGCTTGGTCTCTTTTAAATATCTTTCTTCTCCAACAGCCACAATTCTTCACATGCCCTTTGATTTTAATTATAGCTTCTCTTAATAATATTAATTAATTCTTTTATTGGCTACCTTTTTACCTTGTGATTTCCTTTTATTAGGAAAAAGCTGCAATTAAATTTTATTTTTGTCTTATAGCTGATTTTGTCTTGTAGTGGCTGTCTCCTTTCAAACTGCCTTAATAAAATAATATTTTTGAGTATTTCAAACTAAATTTACTGAAGTAGGTTTAGCCTTAATTTAATTTTAAGGAGGCAGCATTACAGTCTGCCCTTCCCAAGATTGCTGGTCCTCAAGCAATCGTAAATTCAGATGCTGAAGAATTTTTGCACTCTCCCATGTAGCATTGATATGATCATGGAGAAAGTGATCAAGATGACTCTCAACTGGAAATAGTTTGTATAAGAACTTCTTACTTGCAATAGTTGTAAAACATTGTGCTGCCCATGCTACTTGTCTGTTCTTACAACACCTTTCCATTCTTTTTGCTGATACGACTCTAGTAGCTTCATTAGTAATGCCTTATAACACTACTTATTTGCCTTCTAATTTGAACCTTAGCTCCATAGTTTGATAATTCTAAGTAAACTCTCCCAAAGAGTGTAGCCATTGCACTCCTAAAACCACATATGTTTCCCCCAAGCTTACCACATACAAGTCATCTCGCATCTTGTTTCTACCAAGGGTCATCTCCAATTGCTGAATTCTCTTGCTACATGGAATGTTAAAACCGTCAGCCATTATGACCTTGAATCCATCGAAATTTTCTGTTTGCAATTTTTTTCTAACAACCAACCCTTCATCTATGAAGTTGTGTGTTGCTCCACTATCAATTACAATTATATCTTTGTGCCACTGCAAAACTCCTTGTACTTTGAAAGGATGATATTTAGGAGCACCCGACAATGTAATTAGTGTGCCCCTTGGATGTTCACCTTCCTCTTTTATTTCTGATTTAGGTTGACATTCTTCAATTTCTGCTTCTGATTCCCCTTTCTCTAAATCCTCATCAGAAATTACTTCTATGTAATGTATTTGACCTTTTCCTAAACAGCAATGTCCAGGTTCCCATGGTTTTCTACAAGAAAAACATAATATGTTTCGACAAAGCTCATTTTTGGTTACTTCATCAAAATTGTTCTTTGGTGGAGAGAAATCTTCTTGAAAAGGTTTCGTATTCGACTCTATACGAGGGGTTTTTTGAGGGAACTTATTCTTGGCTATGGAAGTTTCTAAATTTAAAGTTCTTTTGATAGCCTCTTGAAGGGTTAACGGATCAAATGCCTTAATTAAACCCCTAAGAGGTTCAGTTAGCCCTTCAATAAACAAAATAATTAATCTTCTTTCCGAAACATCGGGCACCATTACCGACAATCTTTGGAATTCTTCTATATATCTTTCCACTGTCCCTTCTTGTTTTAATTGTGCCAACTCTCTAAAATGGACTTCAATGTCCTTTCCATCGAACCTCTCAATCAACCTTTTGCAGAATTCATCATATGTGTTTATTAGTGCGTGACCTTGGGTAACCAACCCATGGTACCACCATTCGTGAGTTGATCCTTCCAAGTGTAAGGTTGCAAATTTGATGGCATCATCCTCGATCGTTAGTTTCAATGATACATATGTATCTAATTTTTACACCCATGCACGAGCAGTACACTTATTAGGTCCATCAAATGTAGATAATGTAAACTTACCCAAAGCTTGCTGATGTTCATCCAGTCTTGGCTGGGGTCTAGGCTCCATTCTCGATCCATTTCTGCCTCTCTTCATATTCATGTAATTTGCGAGAGACATTGCTTCTCGAATTTCTTTAGGGAGATTTCTATATTCTTCATAACAAGCGGTGATATCGTCTTGCAATGAATTATGTGTTTCTCCAACGGAAACCTAAGTTACCGGTTCTGGTACTGGTTCGGGTTCTGGTTCGCGGGTTCAGTCAAAAAAAAATTTGGGTGTGGGTTCGTTTTGGGTTCGTCCATACAAAAACATATAAAAATAAAAAATATATTTATATTTGCAGCAGTAATTAAGTTCGGAATACCATAGCATCATGAATATGATCGTATAATAAACAAAACCACACTAGTATTAGAAATTAAAATCACTACAATGTCAATTAGTCAAACACGAACGTCGAATGTCATGATATATATAGTTATTACAATTCAAAAATCAAAATTATAATGCCAAATGTCAACAATCAGCCATCACTAATTAGGCATCATCGTCATATGGGTCTTCAAAAATATCATCACCACAATCCATATTAGATGATGCCGGTATTGGTATGTTAGAAGAACCACAAAAAGTGACATTGGCACTAGCACTAGGACTGTAAAAATAAGCTCCAGTGTCCTATGTTTGCTTCATAAGAGCAATATTTGTTGCTATGGCTGCTGCTACAGTCAGGAGTATGAGAGTGAAGATGGGTTATTTCCTGACTATAAATGTTAGCTATCGTATTTTGTTAAATACCTGCAAGATTGTTCTTAGAGTGTAATTTTTGAATGTTGATGGCAAGCTAAATAATATATATTTTTTGTAACAATGTTTGATGTGTGCTTTGTACCAATGCAAACGACATGCACATCTGTATCTCAGTAAGATTAAGGAAAGACGCCATACAAAAATAAGTCTGTTTTTGTAGGTTTTATGTCAAGACTCTATGTTTTGATATTTTCCCAAGATTAAAAAAAAAGTGAACAGATTAGTGAAAAGAGGGGGCATCCACTCTTGGTTAAATAAGACAATATAGCCTCCTCAAAAGACCATTTTTTTAAATTATTATTCTGAGCAAATGTCCAGTTGGGTGGTGTAAACTTTACTGCCAAGTAGGCATATGTGAAAATTACTGACATTCTACTGTTTCACAGCGTTTTGGTTATTCCCTTTTTGTTGGAGGATTTCTCTCCAGCCCACCTTTGTGTCCTCAATAGCTTGCACATAAAGACAACTATCTTCAAACTCATTTTCGGACTTATGATGGAGGATGATGTGACTCTCAAAAATCACATTCAGACAAAACATATAAAAAAAATATAAAAAAAAAACAAAACATGGCGCTTTTTTGGGCAAGTTCGCCCTGGGTTATGCCCGGGTTCTCTCTGGGTTCTCCTAGGTTCTTCCCGAACGAACCCACAGGCCCAAGACCGAACCCTGGTCGAACCCCCGAGAGGACCAAACCAGGATCCAAACCCAGGGCGAACCGAACCAGGACCCAGGCCAGGGGGGGCAGAACCGGTAACATAGACGGAAACTTCTGCTCCCCTTTGAATGAAAGTAGGACGAAGGGTCTATCAACAAATCCAAACTTGATTCTTTACATGTAACTTATTTGCTTATTATTATTACTATTAGAAGTTTCCCCACTATTTTGATTATGGGAATTTTCTTTGTTATTTGTCTTATGCAACATTTGTCTCATCATATCTATAATAAGGTCAAATTTTCTATCAAACTTATTTGCATAATCGCAATTGTCATTCTCTCTAACCATGTTAACTTCTGTTGTCTTAGAGTCCAAAGGAGTTTCGATCACTTTGCCCTTAGAATTTTGAGTTTTTCTAACTTCTCTTTGATAATATCTGTCGCATATGAAGGATGTAATGTCCCTTTTTGGGATATTCCCGATTTCTTTACATGCATACAATAATAACTACTAGAAAAGGACATTAGAAATATTAAAGATCAATAAATTAAGATAATATTTAGTTCATAGCATCATTCATATTAAATTCATTTATCATAGCATAATTAACAATGAGATCAAAACTTCATAACATAATCAATCTTTGGTTCAATCCATCATAACACAATCGCTCAAGCCAATCACATAGTGAATTCCTTAAGACTATTTGCAAGTAGCAATATCTAGGCGGGTCATCCTTAAGGGGGCCTGTTGGGACGATTTCACACATCGCCCCATTGCAAATGGGGACCCCCTCTTTTTTGGGCCTGGTTCTCGTTTTGCTTTGATCTTGCAGTTTCTTGCCCAGATCCATGAGGCTCGGGAGGGATTTCCATGCACTTAGCTCACAGGGACCATGAAGAATGCTTGGAATAGTGAAGAAAACGATGGATTTCCTAAGGATGAAGGCAACCCTAGTAAATTGGTCAATCCATGGCAAAAGTCCAACATTTCATACGAAAGGTCCAAATCCTTCACTTTGTCCATAGTTATAATCTAGGAGTTTCTGTCCATATTTCCAGTCCAGGAGTCCCTGTCCACAGTTCCAATCTAGAAGTCCAATCCAGTTTCCAGTTCCAAGGTTTATCCGGAATCCTATTCCATTGTTCCTATCCAAAGTCCTGAATGCGACAAAGCTTGTCATTCCATGTCGAAGTTCATCATTCCATTGAAGAATCCTGAATTCCTGACTCAAAAACACGAAGAATTCCACAACACAACTTCGGGAAATCCTTAGCAAAATTTGGAAAATCCTTGTCAAAACCACGAAATCTAGACTCTGGGTTGGAAGTTCTTGGGTAAAACCCCATCAGAAGCTAAAAGTCCAAATCCATGGAAATGGGGGATGTCAACCTCAGGAATTCCTGACCAGCAAAATTCCTTGGCACAGTGGAAAATGCGCCCTAGGTCTTGGAGGAATTCCTGACCAGCAAAATTCCTTGGCAAAGTGGTAAATGCGCCCTAGGTCTTGGAGGAATTCCTAACTAGCAAAATTCCTTGGCACAGCGGAAAATGCGCCCTAGGTCTTGGAGGAATTCCTGACTGGCAAAATTCCATGACACTGGGAAAAATGTGACTATGGTCTGGGAGGAATTCCTCAACAGTGAAAATTCCAAGACCCATCCTAAAATGCGCCCTTGGCCTGGACAGGATTCCTCGACAGTGAAAATTCCAGAACTCCTGGAAAATGCGACTTTCTGTCTGGAAGGATTCCTAACACTCAAAATTCTTGAACACCCTGGAAAATGCGACATTCTATCTGGAAGGATTCCTGACACTCAAAATTCTAGAACTCCTGGAAAATGCGACTTTCTATCTGGAGGAATTCCCGGAGGGAATTCCACAAGTGAAGATTCCAGGACTTAGTGAAATTTCAACAAATGAATTCAAAAAAAATCATTCCCGAGTAACAGATTCCCAATACCCTCAGGAAAGTGCGACCTAGATACTGGATTCCCTGACCCTCAAGAAAGTGCGACATGGATACTGGTTTCCCTGACCCTCAAGAAAGTGCGACTTGGATATTGGATTCCCTGACCCTCAAAAAAATGCGCACAAGAACTGGATTCCAGGACAGATAGGAATTTGCGACCAGGAACTGGATTCCTAAATAGTCTGGAATTTGTGACCAAGAACTGGATTCCTAGATAGAGTGGAATTTGTGCCCTTGGTCTGGGAAAGATTCCTCCAAGACAGAAATTCCAGTACAGAGTGGAAAATGCAACAAGAGTAGGAATCCACACTCAGGAAAAGTGAAGTTCATGGAGTGACCTCCAACTCAGGTAAGACTTGCTCAAATCTTCAAAGGTGAAGCAGACTATAGTTTAGTCAAAGCCCAGCTCAAGGATTCATCCAAGACTCTGAGTTTTAGTATTCATGATTCCACCCTCGCAAAGTGGCAAAACGAAGAATTCCTTTTTAAGTGAGGAAATACTTGTCAAAGTAATGGAAAATCCATGATGCCCTTAAAACCCTGATTCCTCAGGCGCAAAATCCCTAACCCTCTAGAATTTGCGCCAAGGAAGAATTTCTCCACGACAAAATTCCAGAGCACCCCAAAATTGCGTCGAGGATAAGGAAATTTCCTGAGCATAGTGAGAAATGCGCCCAAGTCAAGGAATTTCTCTAGGATAGAGATTCCAGTACCCTCTGGAAAGTGCGCCCATGCCGAGGAGGAATTCCCTGAGCATCTGGAATCCCCAACCACATCAGAAATGCGCCCGAGCCAAGGAGGAAATCCATAACATGCTGAAATCCCCGACAATCCTAGAAATGCGCCACCGCCTGGGAGGAAAAAGACAAAATAGCATGTCCAAATTTATGGCGGTTAGTAATAAAAAATTAGGCAAAAGTAAAAGTCGGCCAATCCCAATCGGCCAGGGGGCAAGATGGCTTGAGCGCCTATATAAGGGAGGGCGCCCAAGCCATTTCAAACCAAGTCCACAGAAATCCATTAAGTAGAAGCAGAAAATCCTCCTGAAAGAGCAGATTTCTCCATTCAAAAAGCAGAGATTTTATAAGAGGAGCGGGAATTCATCCAAAACCCAAAGTTGGATCCAAGAATTCATCCTTAAGTCATGAAATATGCGCTCAAGGATGAAATTTTTTCCAGGGCATGTTGAAAAGTGCGACTTGGAGTTACTCCATAATCTAGCAAGATGTGAGACCAAGGAAAATTTCCACAACAACATAAGAATTGCAACTTGGAATTATCTTCTAAATCTCGCTCATTTCTTTGTAAAAATCTCTTCCAAAGGATTAAGCATTCCATAACTTAGTGGTAATCTTGATCGTGGAGTGAAAGTCCAAGACTAAAGAATCCATGACCTCTTGGATTTTGCGACCTGGAATTCCTAGCTGAGGCATTCATGTCCAAGGAATCCTGCTCCACCTTCCATATGCGCCCTGCCCTGGAAACTCTTCTTGTGCATGCCTGGTCACCCTAGAATGAAGGAAAAGTTAGTCCAAGTAGAATACCAGAAAATGAGGAAAATCCTTTATTTGTTTAGCAGTTCATAAGTCAAATTTATCAAATCTTGCAAAATCATTCATGTTTCATTTCAAATTACGTTGCATTAAGGTTTTCATTCGCCTTTGCTATTCAAGAGTTCTCTTTCTTTTGCAGATGTTGAAAACAAGGATCGGTTCCATGAGGAAGGTAATCGTTGATCCAAGACATTCAAGACGCAGAGCTTCAGAGGCCGAAGAAGGAGATTATCCTACGTCAAAGAGACTTCACAAATCCAGAACAAAACATCACTCCATTCCAGTGCCCGCCTTTCTCCCCCTAACACTCAACATGATTGGCACAAGGAAGGCAACATCAAGGATTCCAGTTCAGTGACAGGGAGACTTTGCATAAAGGATAAAGTAAGATGAAAAGTCCTTTCAAAGATTTCAAATGACACAGAGAATGCTTGCATCAAGGATAACAGGATGGAAGAGATCACTCCAAGTCCAATATCAGGGATTCCAGTTCTAGACGGGAAGATCAATCCAAGAAGTCAAGGACAAAATTCCAAGTCCAAAGTTCACTCAGAGGACAAGACAAGGTGGCGCCCTAGGACAGATGGCACTTTCTTACTTGCTAGAAGGGTAGCAAGTCTCACCTACCTCCTTTTAGGGTTTCTATTTGACCTGATTTGGGCGTGGATTTCACAGAAATCTGATTCCCCCCCCCTCTTTTTTGTACTTTTGGTTGCCTATATAAAGGCTTGGACGCCTCATTTCATCTCTCTCTTCCCCCTCTTCCATTTTTTCCATTCTTCTTTTTCACTAGACACTGGAGCAGGAGGATAGTTAACTGTTCATTTTTGTTGCACTCCATTTCTGGAGCAAGGAACTTTGAAGAATCAACAAGATTGTTGTAAGACATTCCCAAATCAATATATGAACATTGAAGATTGGTGTTCTTGATATTCTTTGGATTATGGCATGGTTTTCTGACTTCTTTGAAGCAAATCATAAGCTCCAAGATCTAAATTGTTGCATTTCTATTTTTTTTCAGTATTCCTTAGTTAGAATGATGGAAAACATTACTGTTAATGCATGATTGAAACTTCTAGTTCATACCATTTGTGGTTTGTGGCTTGCAAATCACAGTGTATGGTTGGCCTGAACTCACTTCAAACTTAACTTCGGTTGTTTCTACATATTTCATTTCCATGTTCTATGTTGGAGCAATCTGAAAATCCTCACCTGCACCCCAGAAGATTGCACCATCTCTGCCTAAGTTGTTGCCTCATGACGAAGCAAAGCGTGGTTCCAGTTTCCGTGGATCAATAGTAGTCCTTTCCGTCAATTAGATTCCTGAACCCTTTTCTTTCTTTTGCATTTTGTTTTTAGATCTTCACTAGGATTAGTTTTCAAGAGCTTCATTGTCAAATCATACACCTCTTCAAGGGTGGAACTTGGAAATTTCAAGTTTTCCCATTTTTGAGGAAGTTTTCATTCATTCACAAATCCAAGGAGTAAGGAGTGAATTCCATATCCATGAAAGAGTAATTTCACGTAAGTCCCTTTGTGATTACCAGCAAAATCACATCATTCCACTGAGTCTATCCCCGTGCACATCAAGACCTCACATTCAAGGAACCTTGGAGCAGTCTCACTCGATCACGAAGTTTAGCGTTTGAGAGGCTTTGTTCAAGAGAGGATAGAATACCCAGTGTTTTATTCTAATGTTGTTGTTGTCACAAAAAACACATCAACAAGGCCATCCACCTTACAACTCCTAATCCACCTTGGAGGGCCATCCTCCTTGATCAAGCTCAAGAGGGCCATCCTCTTTGATTAAGCTCAAGAGCATGGAAGGGGCATCCTTCTCATCTCTTGGCCGACTTGATGAGAGCATGAGAGGGCCATCCTCTTCATCTCTCGTGAACTTGGAAGGGCCATCCTTCCTACTTGCAAACATTTCCTTGACTTCAAAATGAATTGCTTAGGAATTTGTTAGATTATTGATATAAAGTACCTCTTGATGGATTTCAAGTTCAGTCCAAGGATTGCAATATATCCTTATTCGTTGTTAACCATTGTTTGTATGGCAGATATATATATTACTGTTGATATATTTCCTTTTGGTGGATTCTTATATTTCTTTCTTCCAATGAAGATTGCTTGCCTCCTTATTTTATATATTTTACTGAAAAGAGTCACAACCTTTCATAGGTGGCTGCCTTTATAGAAGGGTCACATCTCTTAATATACATCTGTTGTAATATTTACTTGGAATATTTCATATTCTTTATTTATTTCTGCTTCCATGGATGGATTGACAGGTTTATGATCCATGGCTCCAATACATTCCTCTTGTCAATGTCAATTATTTATTCTGTTGTAATATATATTTATATCTCTTGCTGATGTCTATTGTTTGTACTGCTGTGATATATATATTTATTTATGTCTTGCTGCAGATATATTCTTTTTCTTATTTCTTATTTCCCCCTTCCAAGGTTCTATGATTCTCCCTTTCATACTTTCCATGTAAAGAGTTACACCACCTCCAAGGTTCGCTGCCCTTTGGAGGGAACACATCTCTTGGTAAATAACAACCGCTGCCTCTTTGAAGTTTAATTAATTAATTTGTCTTTTTCAAACTCTTTTTATCTTTTTCTGCTTTTTTTGTCTTTTCTGTTTTTTTGTCTTCTTTCTGATTTTGTAACTGTACGCCTTCCTCTAATAGTTTGGCCAAGTATAAACGGGTCAATGAATCTTGTGATTTTCTATTTTAAGTATCAGGCCTCCATGCAAGTTTAAAATTCTGATTCTACGTAATCCATAACAGCAACTTTGTGAGTCAAAAGCTTTTAACCCCAATTGATACACTTGACATAGGGATCAAGAAGCTTATCAAGATGACCAATGTAATTTGGTTCAGAGTTCCTCTTTCCAATCAGTTCTGATCTCTGGTTTTTGCATAACCTTTTTGTTTTTCGATCTTCAATCAGATTAGTTATGTGTCCAATCTGAGTATCCAAACATTTGTTTGAGGCCTCTACATTAGTCCAGCATTGTCTGTATTTGCATATATTAGCTAATGGATAATTGATAAATATGGATTTCTTACTATGAAGGTGATTTGTCACAGACCATCCAACTCAGTTCTGATATTGCACCAGTGTAATGTCCCTTTTAGCGACTGCTGTTTGAAACGGGACATTACAAAGGAAGACTCACACACTGGCAAGATCCAACTCTGATACCATCTGTGATGTAAAATTATAAATTTTTCCTTTATTTTCCTTAAACATAATAAAATTTAACTCAGTTATATCCGCACAATTAATTATTAATAAGAATTCCTGATTTTTAACTTCTTGTTTCAATAATTACTGTTAAAATGAAATCTATTAAATTGTTTTGGATACTCAAAAATCTGCCCAGATTTATATCAAGTATTATTTTTGTAGTACTATTGATTTCCTTTTGGTCTGCAACAATTTCATATAATGAATGCCTTTAGTAAATAACTTCAAATCTGCCTGAGTCAGGGGTTTTCGTCCACAAACTCAGCAAGAAAATAAAAGGGTTTTCATCTTTTAATTTTCTGGCCTTAAGGGGTTTCGTCCTCAGGCTGTAAAGATACAGTCCACACTCCACAAGGAGTGAAAATCACATATAAAATATATTCACCATTGATGCTCCTTCTCCTTGCTTGGTCTCTCTATCTTTCTTCTCCAACAGCCACAATTCTTCGCATGCCCTTTGATTTTAATTATAGCTTCTCTTAATAATATTAATTAATTGTTTTATTGGCTACCTTTTTACCTTGTGATTTCCTTTTCTTAGGAAAAAGCTGCGATTAGCTTTTATTTGTCTTATTTGTTTTTCTCTTATAGCTGATTTTGTCTTGTAGTGGTGCTGTCTCCTTTCAAACTGCCTTAATAAAATAATATTTTTGAGTATTTCAAACTAAATTTACTGAAGTAGGTTTAGCCTTAATTTAATTTTAAGGAGGGGGCATTACATAATCTGAGGATGGTATTAAGAGATTGAAATCTTGAAATCTCTAGTATGTTTATGGCTCAACCCATATCACAGGTAGGTGTAGTACATGAGGAGCAAAAAGATTTTGGAACCGGGAGTTATGTTAGTAGATAGGCAGGATGGTGCAAAAGCAGCCCCATCAGCTCTTTAGAGTCTGTGTTTTGTGTAATGGTTTTTTATGCACAGCAGTATAATGTAGTATTTTAAATATGTTTATTGATGATGGCTGGAAGCCATATGTAATAGTGTTTTTCTTTTGGGAGTGGGCCCCTATAGAACCCACAGCTAAATTATCTAAAATAAATAAATGAAGATCCAAACAATGTGTAAGTGTCTAATTTTCTCCATCGCATCTCCATTGTTGTATCTGTCTGATTTCTGAAAACAATATCTTGGATCTTCTATAACCAATCAACCTTATCTTCTTATGCCCTCATCACCTGATCTTCCCAGATCTTAGCTTTTTGTCATGTCTCTGATACCACCGTTGGTAATTAAGCACTGACATATATGAGAAAAGGAACAAACAATAGATGAACACTTCACTATTATTACTAAGACGTTTGATTACATGAAAGAACTAATCATAGTCATACATATCTAAGAAGTTGTTAAATGAAAAACATTCTGATACCTAATAGTATAGCATGATCAAAGAGTTGTGTTCAATGTTTCAACAGTTAGGATCTTTCTCTGATAGAAAGATTGATTCTGTGATAGAGCAACAACATATACCTACTATTTGATACCACATGTAGAAAGACGATTTGGCAAAACGATAAGATTGGAAGGATGGTAGAAGAAACAATTGATTTGAGCCAAATGCCCAGCAATATCGTAACAAGTTACAGCTTCCTTTACATGTTATGTGAAGGGCAGGAAAACAAACATATGATTCAAGATGGATTTCATATATTGCACAATTCAAAATACTTTTCAAGATTGATTTTTGCGTGAGTACAAATTGTGGTAGTAAAGAGGGATGGTTTCTATCACTTTGGCAATTCCCCAGTTGGATTGAATCTTATTGCCCACTGTTCCATATTCCTACTGTGTTTATTAACAATGGAATAGATTTTGGTTGTCTTCAGACAAATACTATAGGGCAATATTGGAATAGATTTTTGTCATCTTCAGGCAAATACTATGGAGCAATATCCTCTGGTCTAATAATGATTTCCATTCTACCCTTGACCTTGTTCTAATCTTCATTTATCTAGTCTTTGCGCCTTTTTTGTTATAACTATAAACCCACGAATTTCTATATCAATGCTCTCACCTTAATTGACCAGATGTCACTTCTTCAATCAAGCATGTCTATAATAGGTGTTTCCTCCACCTTTTGCTGACATGTCTAATTTTCACCAAATCTGTTTTCAGACCAAGTGGTTTTCCTAGTGTCCTACATCAAGTAAGCTTCAAGCTCTTCAGCACTAGGGAAGCTTATTTCCCAGCAAGACTACCACTCTAAGATAGTGGTGGGCCTTGGAGGATGATCAGGATGGGGCAGTATGCAAGTGAAGGGTAGTGGAATTCTTTTCGTGTTGAAACGTTTTAACCTTTCAATGCATCTGGCAATCAAACCTATTTATATACATGAAAATTGTACCAATTGCACCTGTAGTTCCCATAATGAATATTTAGACATCTAAATTTGAACACATGACATGATCAACAAATTTTTTAACATAGAAAAACAATTTTAGTATAAGAAAGGAATAAACTCATGCCATAAAAATACATTATTTCCATTTAAATACCAAAAAGGAGTAAGTATAACATACCTCAGTTGCTCCCAAGTTCTCAATAACTGCAATTTTATTGCCTGATGAACAAAGAATAAAACCAAATGCATGCATAAGAAAACATTCAAAATAGGTGTGCGTATTCATTGGAATAATGATATTGCAGTACAAACAAACCACTCAAGTTGGCCTCTAAGAAGTTAATTATTGTATAGAATACTGATATCAAAAGCTAGTCACAATTTAATACATGATTACCTCATTGACATAGTATAAGATGCATTTCTTCCAAAAGAAATGGTTCTCAAGATGTCTATTAATGTTTTATCATTACATGACAGTTGGATTTTATTTCAATTCCCCAAGTCTATTGGGAGAAACAATTATTTATATTACCAAATCTAATATGAATGCACCTGGTGGTGTCTGTCTTCTTTGTTGTAGTCATGTATTGCATATGACTTGCACTCACATGCAACTTAAATTTTTGTTAACAGAACAAGTGTGAAGGTTCACACAATCCACAAATGCAACTTCCAATAAGACTAGCACCACTGCTGGTTCATGGCGAATATTCTTCTCCATTCTCAATTTCTCCTTATCCTTTCCTTTGATCTGTGAGAGATCTTACCTTCCAGCCATTTCTTATTATCACTTGGCACCTCATTTCTTTTCAATTTCATTTCATATTGCTTCCTCTTTGCTTTGGTAACCATTACTATGAATACACCTAGATCTGTTCATCCTTCATAAGATTTTTTGTTCATTGTGGAGCTACTTTCTTGTAACCTGAAGCTTTGGTGGTTTTCCTATAGCTGGTGGAGTTTTTACCTCATGAGGATTTTCTCCACTAGAAAATCTGTCAACTTTATGGATTCCTTTCAAGTATTATGAATCTTGTTTTGTTTTAAAGGTAATCACTTAATGAGTCTTAATATGCAACTATCATATATCCTATTTATCATCATTTGTTATTTATATTAGTTTAGTAATATTATTTCAGACCTTAATGTCAAGTTTCTATTAGACTGCACTACTTGGCCATTGATTGTTTAACCAGTTTTCACATGTCCTTAATAGCTATTCCCATGAAATTTGTGTTGTGGTGTGTAATGCCCCACCAAAATTGAAAACATTACATGCTAGCCGACCTTCAAAAAGAAAAGAACAAATCATAATGAATTTGAGCCGACTTAGAGGGTGAGCACCAAAGGAAAAGATTTAAACTTAAAGTGTAATGGCCGACCTCCCTAAGAGATAGCCGACCACATGATAATAACCGACCTCTCTAGACAAGAGTAAGTTAAAGATTTAAATACAAGTATGGCCGACTTGAAGAAAAATCAGACTGACCTCATGGAGCGCCTCTTATACATATATATAAGACGAAAGACTTAGAAGATATCATTTTAAGGGAGCGATTATTCTTATAAACAGCAGTAATTAAATTAAAAGGCAGCGGTTTTTATTCATAAAGAGCAGCGACCTCTTGTGGTTAAAAGGCAGCGCTTAATATGAGGGGAGGTGCGATCTATTCATTATGAGGAGATTTGTTAAGGCTACGATTTGCTGTGAAGAGGTGCAGTCTAATTAAAGGTTGTCTTATTTAGAAAAAGACATATCTACTCTTAAAGGACGCCTCTCTTGATATGATATAAAGCAGGGAAGTATCAAAGGAATCATCATCAATCGATCAAGACTGCTTATTGGAATACAAAAAGCAGATCACATTCAGAAATATATCTGCACTCAGCAGACAAAGGCAGAATCTGCAGTCAATACATTTGCTTCTGAGAACATAGCAATCTTATGTTTAAATAAATATTGTGGTATGCTATATCATGATTGTTGCGTATAATGATATATTTATTGTTGTATAATCTCTATGAATCTGGATGTATTTAGTGTTTGTAATTCTCATCAAGCAACCAAGGGTGGCAAGATGAGGGAGAACTGCTATATGATTCCTCACTAGGTACACCCCCTCATCTGGATGGCAAGGGACACATGAGGCCAAGAGGGATGGTATATCCTCTCTTTGGCCTAGGGTAGAGGATCACTTCGGGCACCCTATTATGCACCCTTAGGTTTGGCTATTGGGTTAAGGAGTCCCAATCATAGGGAGGAGAATAAGAGTAGCAAGGAGAGGGAGAACTGCTATAGGATTCCTCACTAGGTACAGCCCCTCATATGGATGGCGGAAGGCCACATGAGGCCAAGAGGGATGGTATATCCGCTCTTGGGCCTAGGGTAGAGGATCACTTCAGGCACCCTATCATGCACCCTTATCCTAAATCTTTTGGGGTTGGACTCCATTAATGAATTAGGTATATCATATGATTAAGATAATGTTCCTAACCCTAGTAGGAAAGATCTATTTTATGGATTATACTTTCAATAATTATCTAACATGATTGCAGGTTCTCAACCAAGATCTAGCTTGTTCAACAATTTAAATTGGTAAATAATATCGCTAACTCTATTTCATGTCTTGCTTTGCTTGGAATTGTGATTTTAGTGCATAAACTAGGGCATTTACAAAAGGGGACATTACATGGTGACGGAAAGGCATGGCTGCCATATTCCCAAGAATTTTATATAAGACAAGAGTCACCCCAAACACATCTTCTGCTCCATGTGATGTATGGGAGGGCACTTCTAAAAAAACAGCTTTTGATTTTTTTGCTTTATCTTTTATTTTGGGATCCACCATGCTCCAAGACAAATAACCAAGCCCTGGAAATTACCAAAAGGCTAAAGGAGTACCCTAAAGAACAAAACAGCATTTGGTTTCACCTTGGATTAACTTTAAGCTGAGATTATCAACGTGGGAAATGAGTATGAATTTTCTTCCTCAGATTTTGAGTTTTTTAGAGTGACAAGCTTTTAAAATTCATATCGTACCTCCTTTTGAAATTAGTAAATAAGGCAGCAACTGCAATTAAATTCAGGGAGAAGCAATCATGGGAGAATCAGGAGTTGCAGAAAAGGAACCACAGGCTGCCCATCTAGAATTTTGACTGAATTTAGAAATGGCCCTTACAACCGAAAATAAACCATTGTCAAAATGCACGTAAAATCAATGAAAACAAAACAACAACGAAAAGCAGCTAACATGAATGGACCCATAGAAGCATTAATCTCAAACTCGCAATTAATTCCAAGTAATCACCACCCAGCTCATTTGTCACTTCATTTCCCAAGTTTTTCAAAAAGTGGTTCTAAAAGTTTTTTTAATGTATTCCTTTCCTTTTCGACTCATTTTTACACTTAGGAGAAGAATAATAAAAACATGGGAAGATTGGAAATTTTTAGTTTAGGGTAAAAACTAGGGCATTCTAACTTTTCAAGTTGAACTTTGAAAAGATTAATTTTTGAGTTAAAACTTTAAACACTCATGAGGGTATTCCTTTTTCATTATATCCTAATGAGGGTTTGGTATAAAACATTGGGTCACCCCTAAAATAGTAGGCTATGTTCGATGATAATAGCACTTGCCTACTATTTTAGGACCACTTGTATATTTTTTAAATTAACCCTCTCAGGAGAAAGTAAAATAATTGTTTTCTAAAATGCTACTTGATTTTTTACGATCGGAGTTTTGTTAACATATTATATTTATTTATAATTCTCTATGCATATATTTAACATGAAATAACAACATCAAAATTTTCTCTATTTTTACAAATATAATATTCATTTTTTAGTTACCCAAGTTTTTCCCATTTTAAATCCATGTAATTGAATTCCATTTACACTTTTGCTACACACCGTGTCAATGCCGTGTAAATGGAATGCTAATCTGAATCATTCTATAACATCTATGGTGCGCATTAATTGGGGAGTTATAGGAGGGTACAGCAAAATATTTTGGGAAGGGTAGCAAATGAGTAAGCATATATTCAAACTTAATCCTCCTGCAAAAGTTTATATTACTTAGGTCGCAAATGGAGCTCAAAATGTCGAAGTGATATGACAACTTAAGGGCCAAATTCAGTTTCAAACCTTACGACAAAAGTAACTCAAGATATGCATATAATTCCAGTGTATCATTATATGCATATAAACATATTAATACATTGTATTCTTATAAGAATCACATCTTGAATCATCGTAATGTTATGCAACCCACTTCACTTTTAATCTCTAACACAAGACCTCGAAATAGAACTAATTCAGTTGCACTCTTGAATATTTGACAGATCCAAAATTGGATTAGCAAAGTTAGTAATTGGCTAACTTAGCCACAATGACTCATTCGTGATGACTTCCAAGCACTAAGATAAGACATAAGACTCGATTCCCCTAAGGCAAAATCAAACTGAAATTTTCAGAGATCCCAAAAATGGTTAAAAACAGAAACATAAGTCACCTGGATGATCCAAACACCGAGGGGACTTCACCAATGATGAGAAAAGAGCATTAATAACATTATCAACCAGGGTTGAACAAGTCATACTAGTTTGGCCATGGCTGAACTCGTCACTGGTAACAACAGGGTGCAAAGGACAATTTTGCCAACAGCCAAAACATCAAAGATATGACAAACACAGAGCCTGCAGGCAGAGAAAGAGCTAGAGCATTTGACATTCCTTCTTTCTAACTTTTGAAAGCGTTTGAACTTCCCTCCCAGTATCTTTGGTGACTCTTGGGCTATCATTCCCCTTGTTTATATGGAGAAGTGATGCCTTCCATGTTGTAATTGACTGTAATTCTGCATAGTTCCATCAGTCAAATAGGCTTTGTTGGAGTGTAATTTGGGCGGTTTGAGAGACTTTGCATTGCTATATAGGTGTTTGGACATCCATTTGTATATTATATAAGTCCATGAAGGCCTCTTGAGTTTTCTCCCACATTGGGTTTTTCCAATTCAAAAGCTTTGTTGTGCTCTCATTTTAATGTTATAATCTTCCTTTATGTGTATACACTTAATTAACAACAAAGATGGTTTGATGACTGATTTATGCTAGTTTTGCATAGAAATCAACAGCTATATCAGTCATTTGGTGATTAGAACTAGTAATATTCATGCTGGTAACTCAAGCAGTGGAATATCCACCCTCTTTACAGATCATTGGACACATAAGCTGCTTAAGGTCTCCAGTTTGGTGTACATAACTAATTTAATTTTAATAATCAGTTTTAGGTTGCCATGAATCCCTTTGCTTGTTCACAACAATTTGAGTACCATTTGTGTGTAATTCTTTCCAATTGCAGAATATTGATTGATTTTTCATCAGAATTAGAAAGATTCTATTGGAACTTTTGTTCAATATTGACGCCCCAATCATCCACCTCCTACATAATGTTACTATTGAATTTGGAAAGATCACTCATAACATTCATTTCTGGGCATAAAAACTCTTGGGAATCGCAAAAGCAATGGCTAAGAATCCCTTTATTAATATTCCCACCATCACTCATTTCTTCCATACATAATTTCAGCTCATAAATGGAATGCATGATTCCATTGTAATAAGATCCCATTTGTCCAAGATAGCTCATGGAAATAAAAACTCTTTCTCTTCAGAAAATATCAAGACACCAAATGCTCGTTGTACAATATTAATGGTAAAAATCTGCACATCATGTGATAATGGAAAGCTGAAACGCAGATCACAGTCACATTCAAGAATGCACAGGCCATTCACAAGCATGAAGCTAAAAGAAAGTTCAGAGGAAACTAAGCTGACTAACTGCACACAGAAATGAAAATATTATTGGTTGTTTCCTCCAAGAATGCCAACAATCTGCAGATCAAAAGTGAATGGAGCAATTTTTTTTTAAACAATTCATTTGCCATCTAGCTGAACAATTTAAAACATATTTAATGTCTGATCCCATTAGGAAGAAACCCCAAGCGAGTTGTGGCAAATTTATTCACAAATCTCAGCAAACACCAAGTGGCATCCTTCAAAATTACTAAAATTTGGATATTTTTAATTAAACTCGGAAAATCTAGCAACGAACAACCAAAACATTCCCAAGCAGGACTTCAGTTCCCTCCCACTTTATCCTTATTCCTTTCGTTATAATCAGCAGGTCACGCTTGTTATAGTTTCTAAGGTACATTAATATGTCTTTTGACAAAGGATATATAAATCAAGATATCACAATAAAATTACAGGTATGGATACAAGGAAAAGCAAATTTCCAGGTAACATGGCTGCAAAACAGTGAGACATCTCCACTATTAATGGGGCAAATGGGATTAATGACAATAATCATATTGCTAAGCACTGGTTACCCCCTAAGGATGGTTGTTTAAAGCTGAATTTTGATGGGAATGCCAAAGGCAACCCAGGACCTGCAGGTGCAGGTGTGGTCTGTTCTCCTTCAAGTTCCTTCATAAGGGGGTTCTTTTTTTTTTCTCAGCACCAGGACTAACACTAATGCAGAGGCTTTAGCTCTTCACAAAGGTCAAAAAATGGCAAAATCAATGGGCTGCCAGCATTTTGAAGTCAAAGGCAATTCTTTAGTTATCATTCAGGGGTGTGTTTAAGGAGTGCTTAAAAGATCGGAAATTAAAGAGATTAGTGGAGCAAGTTAAGTTGGTTGGTGCCAGCTTCGAAGAGATAAACTATTGGCATTGTTATAGAGAATGCCAATGGTATAGCGGACCATTTAGCCAATGCAAGGATTATGCAATATACCTTCTCCACCAAATTTAGAGAAATGTCAAGTGAATGGCCTATTGAAGATCCTCTCAAAGCTGATGCTTTTCATTGTTTTCCTAAACCTTCCCCCAACTTGTGTACACCTTCATAGTGATTATTTCATCTGCCTTGGGAAGGCATTACGTTTATGGGCCACCATTTGTTCACCAATTATCTCTCACGTGGTGTTCTTGTTACATGCGCTCCGAGTATAAGCAATAGGGTGAAGTATGTGTGCAGGCATTAGTAGAGATCGGTGCCTAGGTGTATTTTCTTTGCCTTTGTGTTTAGCTTTGGTACAATTGATTACATAGTGGTGGCTTTCACTGATCTGTCAAGATGCAGTGTGGTAAAAGAGCTTGGGAATATGGTTACTTTGGTGTTGTGTCTAATCAAAGACCTAAGTGTATTTTCCATATTAGGTACTTCATTATGTCTAAATATTGTAGCTCACATGTCTAGATTATATTTCCAAAGCTTCTAGAAACATGAGAACCAACAAGGTCATCAGGAGGCGCCCTCCCACATGATTAGAAAGGGGATCGTTGTAAGGTAGACTAAACAGCTCATCCAACATTATTGGATGGAGCAAACAAGCAAAATGGCGACCCAACCATCCCCTGCTCTATCCAGGAACCCCTGCACTCCTCCCATGTCATGTCCGGGCTCTGTGTGATCACGATTGGCATATTCGGATATTCCTTGATTTGTAGAAATCGAGGTCGTATTTACACAGGAGGAGACAACTTATTTTGGAGAGCATTCTAATCCAATATCCCCAAGTACTTCCACAGACAACATCCCCTTCATCCAAATCGGCGAAGAGAGAGATCATAGTTGTCGATGTCGTTGAAAGACAAGGCGTGCCCAAGGAAAATACGTATATTACCATGATGGTGGAACAATTGAGTTTCTTCACTAGTAACCCCCAAATTTGTAATTAGCAACTGTTTTCGACCAATACCACGGGGAAAGATGGTGAGTTCCCATGTGAGCCATTGAAGAACTAGGTAGAGGGACCCAATGTCTCGAGGCTTATAAGGGAGAATAGGCAGTTCCTAGAAAGTGTGCATGTGTTGGAAGAAGGCTTCGAGCTTGGGGATAAGAGGACTATAGGGGGGTAGATGTTTGTTTCATTCAAGATCATCATAAATCCCCCAAATGTTGAAATAATTGGTCCAATAAAGCAACACTAATTTAGGATCCTCAAGAACATGAGCCCAGGAGAGCTTGGATCGTAATTTAGTTATAAGCTTTGTCCCTTAAAGGCTTCCCACGATGGAACCCTCATAGATGAGAGGCTTGAGGTCGTGCTTTTGGCCATATTTCACAACAAAGAACCAACTTTTGTGGAACATTGCATTGCACTAGCTTCCCTCAAACTCAAGAAACACCATCTAGATGCATCTAGTTGCGATATCTCGCATTGGAGCAATGAATAGCCACATGAAAACGATAACCATAAACACAGTGTGATTTTTGAGCCACTACAGCGCAAATACACTAGAAAAGAAAGCATACCCTTTCTAATATCAATTCCTTGGCGACAAAATGTTATTCTAGTGCTTCCGCATGACTGAATGTGTGGAGTATAAAGCATCGTAGACGGAAGAGGGTTAGGGAATCTATGTCATGGGAAACAGGTGTGTTCTTTTTGTTGGCCATGTTCATTGGGGGTGATGGCAAGTTCTTGGCTAGGGCTATTATCTAGGTGGGGTTTCACCCCTTATTGAATTTTATGGATAAGAGATGGATCGATCTATTTCCTATTGGGCCTAAACCTCTTATCGGGTTATATGGATAAGAGGTGGATCGATCTATTCCCTATTGGGCCTAAACCTCTTATCAGGTTATATGGATAAGAGGTGGATCGATCTATGCAAGGACTTTCATCCAAATGGAACAAAAAGAGTTTCGAAATCGAAAAGCACTAGGTTGTTGGAGTAAAGGTCTAGGAGGCTAGACTGCTTCGTTTCAAGACACGGGGTTTGCTATACATGGGGGGTATCTATCTCTCAATCTTTCCATGCATCAATGGCTAGATCTATCCCTAGATCTCTGTATCCTTGGATCTAATAGCATATCTATTAGACGGGAACTATAACTCTAGTTAATAGCTCTTCAAATAATGTCGTTATATACATAGCATATTCACACCACCCCCCTCGATGCAGCCATGTGAACTGCTCGTCGAGCCTAATAGGCAGTGGTATCACACCCTTCTCAAAGCAACCTACGTGACATAATCGCGTCATACAACTCCATCTCGGGGGTATCCCACTATACACATAGAGGTAGTAGTCGGGTCTCTCTTTGGATCTCAAGAATTAGGAGCCCAAAAATGAAGAGTTGCGAAAAGCAACATTTATTGGACAAAAATGGCCCAACAAGAACTCAAAGCCGTTATCATAGGTGGCCAAATCATGTGCCATGATGAATTTCATTCTTCCAAGTCATCATGTGGTGTTTAGGGCAAAATGAAATGATCCAAAACCTCTACAAACTGGAAACATCGACATAAGACAAGTGGACGAGTCATTCTTGGAAGTGGAACGTACCCTTGATCATAAACAACTAAGAATATTCGTGCAGGGGAAAGTGAAACAATCGAGCAAGTCATGAGAACTAGAAGTCAATCATCTTAATCACAAAGACATTCGAGAAAAACAAAGGAACAAGAGAGAATAACCAATAGAAGAAATATTAACCAAATAGTTCGCACATACAGAAGAACAAAATAGAGTCATGTCATTTTTTGCTTTGTAATAGTTAGGGCATTTTCATTCTCAACACAATTCTAAGCCTTAAAGGCAGATTTCAATTTTAATGCAAATAAATTTGATTGTTGTTCTATCTAGCGTGTTCGATTGTTATTCAAAGTTTGTTAGGCTGCTAGGTTAGGTTATCTTTAGCTAGGCACCCAATCTAGACTATATCAAATAGTATCAAAGCAAGGTTTCTTGTTGGGTTGTGTCTTGAAGAGGCTCTAGAAGAATTGTTGTAGGTGTTTGTGGAGTCCTGGAACTGCAAAGAGTTGTCACGAGAAGACATGGCACATAGAGGAAGACTCAGAGCACCTAGGGTTGCTAATATAATAGAGATGTTGAGAGGGAGTATAGCCAAAATGGATTCAATGGAGGCAACACAGAGAAGAGACGTGTGTTGAGCATATAAGTGATGATGAAGAAGTAGAAGGTTATGAACTTCAAGTAGAAGACTTGATGGATGAACCAAGAAGCAAATTTATTTAAGTTATTTCAAAGATAGATGGGTAGCAAACCAAAGTTAGATAACCCCTACTATAGTGGAAGTCTAAGCCTTGAAGAGCTTAAAGATCGGATTATCGATTTGATGAAGGTTTCCAAGAAGGTGAAGTTTATCTATACTAGGCTAAAAGAATATGCACCCTTGTGATGGGTTCATATACAAATAGAGAGACAAAGAAGAGGAAAGGATAAGATCAAATCTTCGAATTGAATGGTTGCAAAATTGAAGGCCAAATTCCTACCAACAAGCTATCAGATAAATTTATTCAAAAAGTTGTAAAACCTAAAGCAAAAGGAGATAACATTAAGAACTACAAAGAGGAATTCTACAAGCTCAACATTCAAGCTAGCCATGTAGAGGATGACGAAGAAAAGATTTCAAGGTATGTTAACAAACTCTGCATATCTATTCAAGATGAGTTTAGTATGATTGGAATGAGATCAATAGAAGAGGCCTATCAATATGCTTTTCAAGCGAAAGAGAAATTAGCAAGGAAGCAACAAAATAATTCCAAAGGAAGATGACAATCAAATGATGGTAGAGAACATTATGTCGATGAAGGAGAGTCCAGCACTACTCAAAACAATTATTACAGGAAAAACATGAGGAAGCAGTTATTACGGAAGAGGAAGAAGCAGAGGATTTATCGGAACTTGTTATAGGTGTGGAAAGGCTGGTCACCAGCCATTTGATTGTCCACAAGTACAAAAAAACAATAGTAGAGTAAATGAGGCAAGAAATAACATTGCCCAAGCAAATGAGGAGAGTGTTGTGTCACTCAAGCAAATAGAGGAAGGAGAATTGTGATGAAGAGTGATGTTGAAACTAGCTAAGGAAGAGCTTGCGTCAATACAAAGAATTTATTTAGAACTGTATGTCAATCTGAAGGAAAATGTTGCAAGTCATTGTTGACAGTGGAAGCATGGATAATTTGATATCTAATGAGATGGTAGAGAAGCTTAAATTGAAGAGAAATTGACACCCAAATCCATACAAGGTCTTGTGGCTACAAAAAGGACATAAACTCTTGGTAAGCAAGCAATGTTTAATGAGTTTTCAAATTGGTTCATATAGAGATGAGATTCTATGTGATGTTATGCCCATGAATGCTTATCATATTTTGTTGGGAAAGCCTTGGCAATTTGATAGAAAGATTGTACATGATGGTAGGATGAATACCTACACCATTGTGATGGATGGAAAGGAATTTACATAGAGTTCATTAAAAGACAAAAGAGAAGAGATATACAACAGTCCTAAGGTGTGTTTAATTTCAAGATAACAATTTCTAAGGGACATGAAGAAAGAAAAAGCTTGCTATGCTTCCATTCCTAAGCCTACGGAGGTTAGAACAGTGGGCAAAATGGAGAAAGTTCCACACAAAATGAAGTAGTTATTCGAGGAGTATTCTAAAATTCTTTCAAAAGAATTGTCAAATGGGTTGCCACCCATGAGAAGCATCAGCCACCATATGGATTTAATTCCTAGATCAAGTTTAGAGAACAAGGCAGCATATAGGACACGCCTATGAAAAATGAGGAGGTGAAGAAACAAGTCCAATAGCTATTGGACAAGAGTTTGATAAGGGAAAACCTAAGCCCATGTGTTGTACTAGCAATACTAACACCCAGTGCACATATTCACAAGTCATTAACAAGATAACAATAAAATATAAGTTTATGTAACCACAAACGAATGATTTAATGGATTGCTTGAGTGGGGCTAAATACTTCACAAAAATTGATTTGAAGAGTGGATGTCACCAAATCTAGATTAGAGAAGGGAATGAGTGGAAAACAACATTCAAGACAAAGGATGGGTTGTACAAGTGGCGTATTATGACGTTTCGATTGACAAATGAACCGAGCACATTCATGAAGATAATGAACAAAGTGCTGAAGCCATTTCTTGGTAAGTTAGTGATAGTTTATTTAGATGATATCTTGATATTTAATAAAAGCACAGAGGAACACTTGATGCATCTAAGTCTAGTTTTGCAAAGATCGAAGGAAGAGAAGTCATTGGTCAACTTGAAAAAGTAGTTTTACAAAAAAGTAGTTGGTGTACTTAAGCTTTGTAATTTCCTAATAAGGTAAGGAGATGGACCATAAAAAGGTAAGTGCTATTGTGGAATGGTCAATGCCAAGGGATGCATTTGAGGCAAGAAGTTTCTATGGTTTGGCAATTTTTTATAGAAAGTTTATCAGAAATTTTAGTGGCATTTGTACACCTACCATGGAGACAAATGAAGGGTGGTAGGAATGAGTTTCATTGGATAATTGCAGCAGAGAATAGTTTTCAGCTTTTGGAAGAGAAAATGATGGAACAACCAGTCCTAGCATTGTCATATTTCAATAAAGTGTTTCAAGTGGACTATGATGCAAGTGGGACAGCGATAGATGGAGTTTTAAGTCAAGAAGGTAAACCCATTGCATATTTCAATGACAAATTAAATGAAGCCAAAAAGAAATATTTGATCTATGACCAAGAATTTTATGTGATTGTTCAAGCACTTAAGAAGTGGAGACACTATTTGTTATCTACGGAATTTGTTATATTCAATGATCATTAAGCCCTACAGTTTATAAACAGCCAAAGTAAGTTGAGCCAAAAGCATATAAAGTGGGTTGAATTTCTTCAAAGTTATTCATTTGTTTCAAAGCATAGGAGTTGTAAATCAAAAGGGTAGCCGATGCATAGAGCAAGAGATGTCTTTTGTTGAATGAGATTAGAGTGGAGGTTGTTGGATTTGATTCCATGAGAGAGTTGTATCTGGAAGACTAAGACTTTAAAGAAGTTGCGGTGGCATGCAAGAGCCTAACCGACATGGACAGAACCCCACGGCATGAATATTTATTCAAGGGGATTTGTTGTTCAAAGGACAGCATTTGTGCATACCTAAAGGTTCAATGAGGGAGAATTTGGTGAGAGAGAGGCATAGTAGAGGTCTTGTTGAACATTTTGGGGTAGACAAAACATTGGCACAACTATGTGAGAATTGTCATTGGCCAAGGATGAGTGCAAATGTGAATAATATTGTGCAGAGTTGTAGAGTTTGCCAGCACGCCAAAGGGAAGAGTCAGAATACAAGTTTATATCAACCATTGCCTATAGCAAAGAGATCATGGGAAGATGTAAGCAAAGATTTTGTTCTTAGACTGCCAAGAACTCAATGAAGTAATGACTCTGTTTTTGTTGTTGTGGATAGATTTTCGAAGATGGCACAGTTTCTACCTTGCAAGAAGTCAAGTGATGCCACACATGTTGTTGCATTGTTCTTTAGAGAAGTAGTCAGATTGCACGGTTTGCCAAAGCACATTGTCTCAAATAAGGATACTAAGTTTCTAAGCCATTTTTGTCATACCCTATGGAATCAGTTAGACACTAAGTTGAATTTTAGTTTAGCCTATTATCCACAAACAAATGGGCAAACAGAGCTTGTCAATAGAAGCCTCAAAAAATTGTTAAGGTGCTTACTTAGGAAAAAGCCAAGTCTATGGGATACTACATTGGCACAAGCTGAATTTGCTTACAACAACTCAATCAATAGGGAGTACAACAAAGAGTCCTTTTCAGGTTGTGTATGGATGCAGCACTAGAGGGGTGGATGAGTTGAGAAGTACTATAGATTTGGGATGACAAAGTGTTGTAGCAGAGGATTTTGCTGAATGCATGCATGGGTTGCATAAGGAAGTAAGGAGAAATTTGGAAAAGAGTACAGTGAGACAAGTAGCATGGAGATTTCAAGAAGAGAGAGCAAGAATTTCAAATTGGAGATTTGGTTTTAGCTCATTTGCAGAAGGAAAGGTTTCCCAAGGAATGTACAACAAGCTAAAATAGAAGAAAACTGAAACTTGTAAGGTCTTGAGAAAAACTATAGTGAATGCTTTATGAGATAGAGTTCTCAAAAGGAGTGGATATCTTCCCAATTTTCAATGTGGCAGATTTGTACCATTAACATGAAGGGAAAACAACTGGAAAAGAAAGTACGGTTTCAAATTTTCCAATGGAAAAATGGGTATAGCAATTGCCTAAGAAAGATCAAGATGAGGTGGAATCAATGATAGAATCATAAGTGATTAAGATAACTAGAGGAAAAGAATACAATTGTAATGTCCCCTTTTTGGGATATTCCTGATTTCTTAACCTACAAACAATAGTACTCACTAAAATTTGACATTAAAATATTAGTTATCAAAAAATTAAGATAATATTCAGTTCATAGCATCATTCATATTAAATTCATCTATCATAGCATAATTCATAACGAGATGAAGACATAATAGCATAAACAATATTTGGTTCAATCCATCATAACACAATCCCTCAAAGCCAATCACATAGTGAATTTCTTAAGAATACTTGCAAGTAGCAATATTAAGGCGGGTCATCCTCAATATTGCCGAGAGCATGTAAGGGGGCCATCCGCCTTGCACCTCCCAGTCCACCTTGGAGGGCCATCCTCCTTGATCAAGCTCAAGAGGGCCATCCTCTTTAATTAAGCTCAAGAGCATGGAAGGGCCATCCTCTTTAATTAAGCTCAAGAGCATGGAAGGGCCATCCTTGCCAATCTCTTGGCCTACTTGATAAGAGCATGAGGGGGGGCCATCCCATCCTCTCATCTTGTTGTGATGTAATCACACATCGCCCCATTGCAAATGGGGACCCCCTCTTTTTTTGCTTTCTGTCGTTGCTTTGCTTTAGGGTTTAGGTTTTCTTTGAGCTTGTAAGGTTTTGGTAGTGTTGTTTTACCCAAGTCTCGATATATTCTGGCTAAGGAGTTTGTATCTTCTCATCCTAATGCGTGTTCTGAGCCCTGAAATTGACTAAGTCTGGAATCCTGATGTTCCGAGATCCTGAAATTGACTAAGTCTGAAATCTGGTGGATCCTCAAAAATCTAGAATCTGCATGTTAAATCCCATGGATCTGAGACCTATCTCAAACATCCTGGAAGTATATTTCAAAATATTTAAAGTATAGGAAATTCAATATCTGAGCATATACTTAAATATATTTCTAAATATACTTCCATCCAGGACAAGTCAAAATCAGGCGAAAAAAGTTGAAGTCTTGGACCTTGGGCGGAAATTGTTCTCCACCATGCAAGATGCGCCCAAGAAAATGGGGAAAATGTTCTAGAGCTTTCAAAATCCGCCCAAGCAAAAGCAATGAGAATTCAAGCGACAGAGAAGATCAGAACTCGAAAATTCGGCTAAGTGTTGACAAATGGGGAAAATGTTCTCACACATGCAATATCCACCCTAGAGGATGAGTTTGAGGGTGGAAAATGTTCTGCCTCATGCAATATGCGCCCTAGGTTGAAGGTCTCCATTTTTGAATGCATGATTGCCTTAGACAAATTCTCGAGAATACTTGCAAAGAATATGACAATTTGTTTTGTGGAGTTGGAAGAAAGATGGAGTTTGATGAATTGTTGAAGTACCAAAATGAAGGAAAATGTTCTGCACCCTTCAAAATCCGCCCTCCCTAGTTGCAAATTGTTCTCAAGCCTACAACATGCACCCTAGGAATTTCATGATAAATGCATGAAGTGCGAAGGATGTTGAAACTCAATCCATGTTTAAGGCAATGAAGGAAGTCCAAGGTAGAAGATTCACTTAACATTTGAAATTTGAAGGAAAAACCTAAGTAGCAAAATGAAGGAAAATGTTCTGCAACCTTCAAAATCTGCCCTCCGTGGAGTGCAAAATGTTCTAGAGCATGCAATTTCCGCCCAAGCTTGTAACAAGGAATTTTGGCGAAGTGTCTGAAAGATGAAGGTCATGAGAGAATACCAAAATGGGGAAGATGTTCTGCCCCTTGCATTTTGCGCCCTAGTTGGAGATAAGTTGCAAAGTGAGGAAATTGTTCTAGAACCTACAATTTGCGCCCAAGGTGAAAGTGTTCAAAATTTGACTAAGTCTGGGAAATGGAAAGGTGGAAAATGTTCTCCCAAGTGGAATTTGCGCCCTACCTAGAGGATGATGCAAAATGTTCTAAAGCATGCAATATCCGCCCTAGGAGCTTGTAACAAGAAAATTTGACTAAGTATGGTGGATGAAAATTGGGAAAATGTTCTGCTGCTTGCATTTTGCGCTTTAGCTAGAAGGTGACTTGGAAATAGTGGAAAATGTTCTACCTCATGCAATTTCCGCCCTAGGTAGTCATGGAAAAGTTGAACTAAGTGGGAAGTATCTTGAAGACTCCAGTCTTGTTTTGAAGCTCCAAGTGAAGGTTTGACAAAGGTTGATACAAGGATGAAATGCATGTATACTTGCATTGGGCGCTCAAGATCAAAGTGTGGAGATTCAACTAAGTATTATGAATACCAAAATAAAGGAAAATGTTCTACCCCTTTCAAAATCCGCCCTACCTTTGAAGGCAAATATTAAGGAAAAATAGAAAATGCTATAACACTCAAATGTGGAAATTCGCCCAAGGCAAAGTGAGATGAGAAGCAAAAAGCGCAAATTGTTCTAGTCCTTGCATTTTGCGCCCTAGGAGGAGGAGAGTCCATTTGACATACAAGTTGAAGTGATATTTCAAAGTTTCATGAGGATCAATTTTTAAGATACTTCAAACTTAGAGAGAATGCAACTAAGCAATTTGTCAAGTCATGAAAATCCAATGATTAAGAGTTGAAAATTTCACTAAGGCATGAGTAAAGTTCAAAGGATAACAAGTCTAAGGAAAAGTGGGGAAAATGTTCTGCTATCTGCAATTTCCGCCCTTACAAAGGAGACAATTTCACTCATTACAAATGTAAATTACCTATCTTTGAAGATGAGTTTGCCAAGGGTGGAAAGTTAGACAAGTACAAACCAAGAAATATTCTAAGTAAGAATTGAAGAAATTTCTCATAGGCAAAGAAATCATCCCATTCTAAGGGCGCATAATGTTCTGCCAGCTACAATTTCCGCCCTTGTAAAACTCCTATTTTATCAAATAACAATTCGCCCAACACAAAGTATCAAGTCGGCCTAAAGGAGAAAAAATTGGTTTTAACAAAAATACACCTAATATGCTGGCCGACCTGCCTCAAGAGGAGTCTTGTACAGCTATTTCAAATCCAAAACCAAAAAGCAGAACAGAACAGCGAATTAGAGGAGAGCAGAAATCACTAGGAAAGGCAGATTTTATCCAAGAAGTAAGGCAAATTTCCTAAAAACAAGAAGGAAGAAAGGCAGCACTATAAGCGAAGGACTGAAATTCTTCATTTCACACTTAAATTTAATCTGAAAAAGCAGAAAATTTAGAGCAGAGCACCAGAGTAAGAGCAGAAATTCGCCAAGAGAAGAGAAATTGAATTGGACAAGGTTTTAAAAATTGATTAAGATGAAGGTCATGATCGAATGCAAAATGGGGAAAATGTTCTGCCCCTTGCATTTTCCACCCTAGTTAGAGGGTGAATTGGAAGAACGGAAAATCCTCTTTAGTAAGGATTATGCGCCGTTCTCAACCTTCCCATTTTGAAGAGATTCCAATTTCATGACGATTCAACAAGCATCTGATGCAAAGATTTCAAAAATTTGACAAAGAAAAGGCAAGTTTGGAGGTGAATTGTAAAGTTTCAAAAGCCCAAGAAAATGAAGGAAATTTCTCTTTAGCTTGCAATATGCGCCCTTGTAGAGGAGGCAATTCACACATTACAAATGCAAAATTGAATGTGAGATCATTGAAATTGAAGGAGAATTTACCAAAGAAGAAGCGAAACTTGAAGCAAAGAACAAGAAAAATTCTAAGTATTAAAGTTGCAAAATGGGAAAATGTTCTAGAGCTTACATTTTGCGCCCTAGAAGGGTGCATATTCCATGGACCAGAACAATTTCCACTTTTTGAAAGTTTTCATGAAAAATCACTTTGCATTATTGAATAAGTTGGCTTCAATTGAAAATTGTTTGATGAATATATGGAAATTGTTTTATTTGTCCCACATTCGTAAGGAAGGTGAATTTAGTGGTAAAATTCCTTTATATCATGTATCATGTTGATGTACTAACTTGAGGTATTTTGCTTGTAGGTTTGCTGTGTATCAGTGAATGTTGAAGGAGAGCAAGATCAAGTGAAAGATCGAATTATGTGGAGGCAAGTCATCCAGAGGGTCAAAGTGTCATCAAGCTGATTCACCTTGCTCCAAAGAAGGCGACATCGCCAGAATGGAGGAAGAATATTGCATCATCAAGTTTGCCATCATCCAAGCATCCAGAAGATCATTCCACCTGCATGTTCAAGAATCCAGCATCATGAGAGGAACATTCGTCCAGAAATCCATTTCCAAAAATTCGTTTGCATTTTTGAGCTCCAGAGTTATCTATTCCATGAGCCATCTACATCCATCATGAAGTCTACTCTAAGAATTCACGCATAAAATATCTTCTACTTCATGCACCATCCAGAGTTAAAATCCTGCACAAGAATGAGAATGTCACAAGATGAGAAATGAGCAAGTTTATCAAGAAATCTATGAATTACATTCAAACTAAAAAATGTCAAGACAACAACAAGAAGAAATCCAAAATCCCAAATTTGCAAGTTCGAAAGATGCAAAGTTCCAGAGGTGAAAATCCAAGTTCAAAGACTATTCCATGAAAGATGATACAATTTAGGAAGTTGCTCCAAGCAATGTGAACAGGGAGAAAATCAAACTAGTTCGCCCAAGGCTGAGGTGGCATGTACACATCATCAGGCCAATCACATTTTGACATGTTACTTATCACATTGGGAAACGTGCCTTTGTTCCCTCTTTCATGTCTAAAGATAGCAAATTGTTGTAACAAACTGTCTTGTTGTCTCAATCTGGGCCATTGATTTGCAAATCAATCCTGGCCATTCATTGTAATTCTTGAGCTCTATATAAAGCTCACTTCTCTTATTTGTAAATATATACATTAGGATATTAGAATTAGGAAGAATAGCAAGTAGAGTAGAGGAGACTTCTTAAAGTCACTGAAGAGACATTGAAATTGTTGTAAAAGTACTTCCAAGATCAATACAAGCTCATTGTTGGTTGTTTCATGGTGATTTTGTGTGGTTGCGGAATGTTAACATGGTTTCTAATTTCTTGGATGTGATGGGGAGATGTTTCCAAGTAGAGTAGAATTAGATTAGAAGTTCACTGATATCATGGATTTATGTTGAGATATTTGATGAATTCCTCTATGTTCATACTTTTTGTGACTTGTGGCTTGCAATTCACAGTGCAAAGTTAGTCTGAACCTTCATGTGCTTTAGTTCGATTGTGAATGTTCATTCAAGTTGCGCCAGCTGTGGGTATTTGGATGCATGTTTGCAGTTTGAAAATCCTTCAATTCCCTTTGAAGATTGCACTAGCTTCGTGTAGTTGTTGCTCTCATGGCGAAGTGAGGCTTGGTTCAAGGAGTTTGTCTATTGAAACATCATCCATCACTTCATTGTCCTTAGATTAGCTTTCTTAACCCTTGTCTTTTGCATTTTCTTTTCGTAGCCAGTTAGAAGAAGTTCCATTTCATAAGGAAGAAGTAACACATTTGAGTGGAATAAGGAGCATATTCAGCATAAGTCCCTTTGTGATTACCAACAAATCACATCAACTACTGAGTCTATCCATAGCAAAAACATGAATAAGGAACCTTGGAGTTGTCTCGATTGATCACATTGTTTAGCATTCGAGAGACTTTATTCAAGAGAGGATAGAATACTTAGTATTTTATTCTGAGTTTGCATGTGCAAGAAAAACACATCAACACGTCTCTCGTGAACTTGGAAGGGCCATCCTTCCTACTTGCAAAGCATCTCCTTGACTTCAAAATGGATTGCTTAGGAATTTAAAAAGATGATTGATATAAAGTACCTCTTGATGGATTTCAAGTTCAGTCCAATTGGCTGCAATATATCATTCTTTGCTGTTATCAATTGTTTGTATGGCTGGAATATATATCACTGCTGATATATTTATATTCCTTCTTTTATTTCCTTTTTCTGAATTCCTTTATTTCTTGTCCCCCATTCCTTTATTTTTAACTCCCGTTTATCTTCCTTTTATACCATATCATGTCTCTATGAAGAGAGACATCCTTTTGAAGAGTAATATCCTTTTAGAAAGGCATGACAGTTTGTTAAGGGATGATCGCTGCCTTTATGAGGATTTAATTAATTTGTCTTTTGTCCATCCTTTGTCTTTTTCTGCCTTTGGATTTAATTAATTAATTTGTCTTATCCATCCTTTGTCTTTTTTGCCTTTGGATTTAATTAATTAATTTGTCTTATCCATCCTTTGTCTTTTTCTGCCTTTGGATTTAATTTATTTAATTCTTGATTTTACTTAACTACTTTTCTAACAGCCACCTTTGTTAAACATAGTTTAATGTTTTAAATGCCTTCAATGTTTGCTGAGATTCCAATGCCCATGTTATTAAGGGCTGCGATCCTTCTTGAGGTGATTAAAAAAGCGGGGGCATGACAACAATGAGTACTTGGTAAAATGAAAAAATAAAACAATTCACGAAGCAATGTGGATGACAACATCCAAAGTGGCTAAACATGGAATCTCAATTTTAGATTTCAAAAAATATTCATGAGCCGGAGCTCATGGCACATTTCAATTACCCAACATGTCTAATGCAGGAGCATCTGAGTTCACAAACAATCTTGCATTGCTCAAAATCAAAATAAGGTAAGCTAAGAAGATTTTTGGCTTTTTTGTGTGTGTGGGTTTTGATACATTGGCATGTTTGGATAAATCGAGTGTAAAATTCCTGATTAGTTATCTTGTCAATTATTTCTTTAGTGGTTACTTACACAGTCAGATCAGCATTAATCAACAATTCATTATTTATAGTTTTGCATTAATAGAATAAACTGATATAAAGAGAATTCAAAATTGCAAGCTCAATAATAATCACTAGAAATGCACCAAATACAGTTCACTGATGAAAACATCAAATCAAACAAATCTAAAAAGTACTCATTCACCTCAAATCAAGTTCATTCAAATCAACCAGTTTCAATACATTCAACTACAAAGACTCGAACCAACAGAGGACTCATAAATTGACTTCCAAGGCAACTACTGACTGTGACTACTCCAAAATAGTGACTTCAGACATATTAAGATAATATGTAGATAATGATCAATCTTTTGCTTTTGCTTTTCAGTCTTTAGTTTAGTTCTTATCAACGATGCTTTATTAGCTTCTGTTTTATACAGCTTTCTCCTTTATGCAAGCTGTTCATCTTTTATTAGTATGTTCCTTCTCTATATAAAGAACATTCACTCTCATGTATTATTTCGATCATATTCAATATAAATCTTTTATAGTTTGTGTAACATGGTATCAGAGCAAAGTTACGAACCTGGTTAGTCTTAGCATTTTTTAAAGATTTTTTTATCTTTGTGTTAGTTGATTCGGGTTCTTTCTGGGCGTTGGAATCTGGATACCTTTCGATTTGTGGTTGTGGGTGTTGTTGCCTCCGTCTGTTTGGGTCGTGATTTCCTGCCCTTCTGGTTGTATGAGAAAAGGTCATGATTTGAATCTCCTAAAGGCGTTTAAAGATTTGGTGATTGCGTTTTCTTCAACGGAGATCTGTGGTCACGTCCTCTGGAGTGGGTCGTATTTATCTGCGGTGATGTTTTGAAGCTCACGATTTGTTCTAAATCGCCGTCTATACCTGTGGCAAGCTGTGTATCTATTCGTATTTTTTCTTAAGCCACGATTATGTGCCCTAGTGATCGTGTTTTTTGGTTCTCTCCTCTAAATCGCGACTTTGTATTCGGTGCCCTTTTGCCCTCGTGATTTCCTACTTGCAACCTACCTCCATTTTGGTTGTGCCTTGTGTTTTGAGGCATTTTCGACGGTTTTGGCGTTCCATTTATCTTCTACAGAATCATTCGTTGAAGGTTTTTCATCCTCTATGGCCACGATTTTGAAATCTGGTGATCGGTGTTTGTCTTTCCTCAGCGCATTTTGAATCGTCGATTTTTATTTGGCGGGCTCCGTGTTTTTTCTTGAGTTCGTGATTGGCGCCCGCATTTTGTGATTGTCACAATTTTTTTCTGAAGATGATTTGTGTTCTTCGGCAAACGTGATTTCAAATATGTGCTCTTTCTGACAGCGATTTGTTTGAAAATCGGTCACGTGTTTCTGAATCTGTGGTGCCTAGCGGACATTCTAAATCGCGATTTGGAGGTTCTGGTATTACAATCTACAGTCATCATCAAAGGCTCCAGTCTGAAGGATTCGTGTTTCCTCCCTCTACGCAAACATTTTGTGATCGATTTGTTTTTATCAGCAATCTAAGTACCACCACATTTATCAGCCATGCAAAGTTTGTTTTATCTCAAAATCTATGCTCAAATGTTTTGAGCCTATGCTTTCTACAATCTCGAGATCCGTGTTGATTTGTCTCGAGATCCGTACCTTGAAGTCCGTGTTCAAGACTTTTGAGTCAATATATTCCGTGTTTTCAGAATCTGTACCTGCGCAAGGGGTCTAATTTCCCTATTTATGTCATCTATCTGCTTCGATATCTGTGCCATTCACTTATAATTCGTTTCTTTTCGTGTCTCAGAGAAACATAAAGTATGGCATCTTTGACCAACATTCTATTGGAGAGCAGTCAGAAGTTCAACAGCAAGAATTACAACACCTGGAAGCAGCGCATGATGACTATCTTCGAATATCGGCATCTTGACCAACTAGTTCTGGGGAAAACTACACGTCCTCAACTGTCCAATAAAGATCAAGAAAAATTCAATGAGCAAAATCATGAAGCGATGATGCTTATCAAGTTACCAGTCACCGATGATCAGCTACCTTAGGTTCCGTCTGGGAAATCTGCAAAAGAAATTTGGGATCTGTTGAAAGATCTTCATGAAACGTCTGACAAGAGCAGTGCATTCTTTTTAAAGAACATGCTCTTCTCGATCATGATGGATGAACAGATGTCTCTGCAGAAGCATCTCACTAAAATCAAGGACATCCATGATCAGTTGACGGAGATTGGTCAAGACATGGACGAGGAAGATATGGTAGTCATCACTCTGAAAAGTCTACTATCTGCTTACGAGCACTATTTATTTGCAAAGTCATGACTAGATCAAACAAGTTGTAACCGACGCGAGAGATGTGCAAATGTTTATTTGCAATCACCACACATTGCATGTCCTATTCAGTCCTCCTCCAAGAAAGAATTTATCAAACCTATTGAGACCAAATATGCATCCTACTTCATTCTTTTGGAGAGGATGATTGAGTTGCAAGAGCCCTTGCAACTAATGGTCATGACAAAACACTAGAAACGAGGAGCTGAGTCCAAGACAAAGTAGGGGATAACAGTGAAAGAAGTGGTGAAGAGTGACATTTTTTGTTTAGATGCCAAATACATCACCTCCATCGTATTCTCAATTTTTGTATTGATTAGATATGGGACTCTAACACTCCAAGCCTTGGGGAGACATATGAATGCATTGATAGCATGCTTGTCCAAACAAAAGTCATTGTATGATACAGAGACCCCACCTTGTTGTTCTACTATGAGTACATTCAGCCTATCATTCACCGAAGGTGGGAGAAGCTCAACACTAGTTTGAACATGGCTGCCTATGCATTGAACCCGAAGTAGCATGTGCATAGGCTTAATAGAGTTCTCCCTATCAATAAAATTGAGGTGAAGCAACACTTTATGAAGGCCATCAAGAAGATGTATAATGCAAAGGAGGCCTCATCCATCTAACATGAGTGAACTACATATGTCGAAATCAAGGGTTAAGTGAGTTCGGCAAAGTTAGATAGGAAGACTTTGGCACACGACAACCCAATAGCATGGTAGCAATTGCATGGGCCTCCATCACCAATAAAAATACACTATGCATGTGTCTGTTATCGCAGGTTTGTAGTTCCCTTGTTGTTGAGAGGAACTAAATGACATAGAGCTTCATCCACTTTGTCAAGAGAAACATTCTTACCTCTAACAAAGAAAAGAAGCTTGTGGTTGTACATTACTACATGTTGCCTCATGAATGGCAAGGCAATTGAGTACAAGAAGAGTCCAGCAACATAGTGGGATGTATATACAAAGGAGCTAGCATAGATTAATGAGTATCAAGCTACACATACTAGGTTAGTTGGTGTCTAGTTGCAAGAGCTAGGTAAGTCTAGCAATTCTAACTTCTAGCAATGAGGAGTACACCACGACATTTGCACCAGACAATGAGTTAGACTAGCCATTGGCCCAATGTACTTGTAACTTGGCATTACTATTGCAAACTTGAATAAACCATGAAATTGCATATATTCGGAATTTTAGCCATTGCCCCCAAGTTTTGGGAAAAAAATTGCCATCCCCAAAACCAGTCCCTGCATCCACCCCATTTCAAGACTTCGTGGAACACTTAAAAGAATAAGGCAGTTAGAAATTACCTTAAGTGTCATGGAAAATTAGAAAAGACAATTAAAGAGCTACACTCATATAAGGTGTCATGAGGAGTTACAGGGAATCTTGTCATAAAACAGTATCTACTATCATACAAAAGAAACAAGACATAAAGAAGGTCCTTAGCCTTAGGGCAAATGAGAGTAACAAGTCATAAAGTAGGTCTTTAGCCTTAGGGCAAAGGAGATGCTAAATTTCTTCTTGTTTTTCACTAAAGGCTCCTCAAAAATTTCACAATTAACCTAAAGATCCCATTTTACCTTAAGGGATGAGTAATCTCATAGGTTTTGCATCAAGAGGCCCACAGAAAAGAACACGGTGAGACCCACTCATATAGCCAGACAAAAGTATCCAAAGGTTATTATGAGTTTACTGCTTTATTTTAACAATAATCAATGGATTGTGGTGTGAGTGTAATGGGAGAGAATCATGAGGCACGAGCATGTCAGCCATGTTTATAAAACTACAAAATACTAGAGTTTTAAAAAAAACATTGATAACACCTGAGCATAAAAAAAATTCAAATTCAGGAAGAACGAGAAAAAGGTTGACATATAGAATTTTTTACAAGAAATATCCCAAAGCTTATAGTCTATAAATAACTCCCACCATATAGAAAAGTATGACCTATGCCAACAGAAGTAGAAAATCTACTGGTGTCCGAGCATACGCTCGCTAGTGCACATAAGTTGAATAAACTGTAAATCTCTACCCAAACCCAGCACTACCTTTTCGATTCATTATGCTCTCATTCGTGTACATTATTAAGATTCTTTCATTTCTGTCCTAGCACCTTAAGATCAGATAATCTTCAACAGTGAGCAATAAAAGAAAAACTTTACAGACCAAATACTGAGAAAGCGTGGTTTCAGTTCAGCTTAGGGTTTTTTTCCTGGCTCCCATACCCAAAAGTGTGTGATCCACGTTGTTTAAATTTTAAGAATGCGGCCCGAGCTTACCCCACATAGTCAGAGCATAATATTGAAGTCAGCAAATCACCTCACCCAAGATGTACCCAGCAAATCTTACTTTTTAGCAGTTATGCCATTGTATTCAATTTTCTTGTTACTTCCATACCAATTTAATTTTGACTCATTTTCTAAATATAACCATCGCTTGATAATTGCTCTGTAAATTGGAGAAAATGAACAATTTTCTCATAAAGTGAAAAGAAAAATTCCATACCTCGTAGGTCAAGCTCTCGTTCACGAACGGCATTGAAATACTGAGGGCACTTCGATATTAAATCTGCCGTTAACCTCACCATTCTTTAAACTCCTTACTTACTGCCAACGGAAAAACAATCTTCGCTTTCAACAGGGCAATCCCGTCAACAAATGGCCCAAAAACCTAAATACATTGTACTCGAGCTTTTCTTGATTTTTTTCCAAAGCATATGAATAATAATCCCACAGATATTGTGAAGAGCCTGTGAAATGAGGTTTTCAGAGTTAAAAAATCGAGAGGCCTGAAGTAACGAAATAGTTTGGCTTTATTAGAGTTCAAATATCCAGGGCCTTGCTGTGTTTGCCGCCTCAAAAATCAAAACATTGAAACCCTTAAACCCTTTCTTTGTTCGCGGAGATATTTTCAACCCTTTTTCACCCCTACAAAGAGTTCAACATTTTTAACTGTGGAACTTATGGCTATGAATTAGAGAAATCGCCACCATAACTGTCAACTTAATAGAAAAAGGGGATAAATATTTAGGTGCCGTAGAGATGAAAAGTGGGTTTTTTTTTTGTTTTTTCTTTTAAGGAGTATTGCAAGAGTTTTTTATAATTATATGGTGCATAATTTTTTTCTCAATTTTATAATTAGTGTTTCACATTAAAACACTTCAATTTTATTTTAATTATAGTTATTTAATCATTTTGAATATTTCAATTTTATTTTAATTATAGTTATTTAATCATTTTGAATATGAATGTACCTGATAACATTTCTAAAGTTCAAAAATTATTTTTCTATTTCTCATGTTTGTCTTTTTCACTCTAATTTATATTCTTATCCTTTTCACATCCAATAAGTCAAAAATGATCATGTAATTGTGCGCTTCAAGATTAAATTGTTTGTTAGTTTTTCCTCAACGTTTCAGATCACACTCCATGATCCATGATCAATTCTCCTCTCTTGCTTTCTTTTCTCTTGATGATGGATCGTGGAGTGTGATCCGAAACGTTGAGGAAAAAACTAACACACAATTTAATCCTAAAGCACGCATTTACAATATCATGGACTGTGGAAATTTGATGTCTATGGTCATGTAATTGTTTATTACATGAACATATAACAAGAAACATCAGCTTCATAGTTGCACCTCTCCACTCTTGCATCGATCACTAAATACCCTAGACATTTCCCAAGTGTAAACATTATTGATATTTTAAATCTTTTATGTGCTTGATCGCAATTGAGAAAAATCTAAAATTCAACCTCATCGTGAAAATCCCTAAAAGGGACCTATAAGCACCACCTTTTCCCTAGATATCACAAATTAGAGATAGGTCATAAAGAACATAGTTACGAAGCACGAACCCAAAGTCATACAGACTCCAACGCAATCAAATGACACCATTGCAACAAAAAGAATAGGAACCCCACATGATCACATCTTACTAGTACAAAGGTAGCGAGCAGAGAAGACAAAGAAAAGATGACACGTATTTCTAATACCAACTTTTGATTTAGTGTGGTCTAAAGTAGAGCCCAAAAAGAATGACGTCAATCTTCTCAAAAAGAATAAACTTCTCTAAACCTTATCCCCTTGTTTTCTATTCTATGACCAACCTCTTCTCTCTCTTTACTTTATAATCTAAAAGTGCATTTAATGTTTTGTTGTGCTTTACAATTATGCTTAGATTCTAGATTAAAGAAATGAATTAAAAGGTTAAGACAATGTTGATACTTTCCCTTTCATTTTAGTGAACAAAACAACTTACACAAGTATTTTCCCAGGATCCTTTCTTAAATCTTATTTGTAATCTATGTATTTCCTTTCATTTGGGTTTAGGTTAGAGTTTCTTTAAGTTTCAAACTTCAACCTTAAACCATCTTTGTCAACCTCTTATTCATATTCATTTTATATGGCTACCTGTATGTTTCTTATTTTCCTCCGTGGACAACTTAGCCATATCCATTTATTCTAATAACTTTTTGTGATCATGCCCTTATCCCAAAACATGTGTTATTATTTAATTTCCAAGATGGTTTTTTGTTTTCCATTAATTTCTTAATATATAACTTAAGTAATTACTCATTTTTTGTTACCTTCATTAGCACCTATCCTTGCATTCTTGAAACCACTGTTAAGTCTAATCAAATGCAGAATAATGGAACAAATCATGACTTAGCCTTTTCATGAGTATTCCCACACCATAAATTATTCTCGTTCATCCCTCTTGCATGATGTTATTTTTATTATATAATGAAGCTACTTGTTTCATAACTCGTGCTTCTTATTTCAAAAATCATAATAATGTATTATATGATGATGAAAAGGCTCTTGTTTTTCTCAGCTTTAGAAAACAATAGTAGATGCATTTAATGGCCTTATAAGATTTTATTTTGAATGATATAACTTGTGTTTCCTCTATCTATGAACATATGTAAAATAATGAATTTCTTTTATGTGAATTTTAACACACTCTATGTGAGACAATGCATCAATCGTGTAACTTATGTGGCATTCATTATGTTCATTTCTTTGGTTTAATATGCACATTCTTAGATCACTTCACTACTCAACCTCAAAAGCATGCCCTTGATAATTTTACATACACTGAGGACAACTTCATAAACATTTCACCTACTCCTTATCACATGACACACCTCATTAAAAAAGTAGCACTAGGTGTAACAATCACCAAAATGTGAACAACATTTTTTTGTACTCTAACAAGATTAAGTAACTCAGTGAATCCATAGCAAGTGCAATCCAAGTTATAAAGAATGCCTCCAAAATATATTATAATAAACTTCCACTACAAGTCAAGCATAATGATTGCATCATTAGATAATTTACAATAAGTAATAAGTATCAATGATTACCATAAGTTCATAGTACAACCAAATCCAATAAAACAACCAAATAGGCCACATCCCAAGGAACCCCACATATGCGACAATGGTCCAATATCTAAATATCCATGTTGCCATGTACAATAACTCCAACTCCATCCAACTCTCCAACTACATATGGGGAAGGTGATATGAACCCACACATAGAATGAACCCTAACCTCCCCAACCATCAACTTGGCTTGAAGTGCATAAACAAACATCCCATGGTCTATTAAGGGGTCTTAAGTATATTACATATTCATAGTACAAACCCATATTCATATTCATAAAACATCAACCAATCTAATCAATATTCACAACACTATATAACACTACCACACACATCTTGATACATCATGTAAATAATTATATAAGTCTTCACAACACCTAACAACATCATCTAAAATGAACAAATTCTAAATAATAATACATAGAAGAACATACAAGATATAATCAAACAAAGTTAACTAACTCTACACATCACAAGGCTATACAACACTTCCAAATGAACATGAATTTCATCCCATACTACAAGAGCACCCAATTTTCAATGCTATATATCTTAATTCTCCCATTTAACTTGAGGTATAATATCATGTATCCCATATTATAGTTATTCTTAATCACCTTGCAACAAAATCTCTTACTATTGACATAGATCAACTTATACATACTAAACATTGGCCCCAGAATACATTTGAACAAGTATACAAGACATACAAGACATGATGTTTTCTCAAGATTTAACAACATGGTTTTTTAATTCAAACTCATTTATCCAAATTTCATTAGTAGTGGTTCACATGAACCCATCTCTCGTGGGCATGAATAGTCCACTTAGGATCTAATGCATCTAGGTGATGCTCACAGGGGTGAAGCATTAGGACTTCATAGAAGGTCACCCATCCTAGGTTTGACTCGAGCACACTTAACCCTAGAGTTTCCCCCAAGATCAAGCCCACTTAGCTCATTCTCCCATTTGTAAAACCTCTAGAAAATGTTGTCTTAAGAACTATTCAATCTAGAGTCCTTTTAGCTCATCCATTAACAAGTAGGAGGTATTTTTGTAGTCTGTCAAATGATGGTATTTTATCAAGATTCAACTATATAGTTTTATAGTCAAACTCATTGATCTATATTTCATAAGTAGTGGTTCACATGAACCCATCTCTCATGAACATGAATGTTCCACGTAGAACTCATCACATTTGGATGATGTTCTTAGGGATGAAGCATTGGGACTTCTAGAGAGGTCACCCATCCAAGTACTACTCTGACTCAAGCACACTTAACCCTAGATTTTCCCCCAAGATCAAGCCTAAGTAGATTGCTACCCTATTTGCAAAACCATTAACAAGTATTGTGAGACATTACTGAGGCACTTTGCATCTTCCAAGAGATCATTCACAACATGAATTAAAGAGGTCACAATATTCATCTAGGATTGCATGCATCATAATGACCAGCCTTAATGATCTCAACGGAGATATTTCAAGGATGGTGATGAGTCAGATCTAATGCCATATATACAGTTAGTTAATACTTTTTGAAAAAAGGGGATTTTTGTAACCAATCCTTCAGCCTGATATATTAGTTTCTCTCTTTTCATGTTTAGCATAAGAAAACCTCTATAATTGTTTTTCTTCATAAGTTATTTTCTATCATATGTAATTCTGAGGAACAATATCATAGGCATCAATTTATGAGACTGTTATTCTAGAAATTTGAACTCATAGTTGGTGTTCATGAAATATTGTGATTACTAAGGTGGTTTCCATTTTGTCATTGAGAATTTTACCATGAGTCATAGATTCTTGTTTGAATATGGCTTATGGCCTTTTAATTTGGTAATTTGATTTAAACAATCTTTCTCTCTTTTTATTGTAAAATTATTGTAAGTTAAATAGGAAGGGAGTCGACCCAAAACCCAAAGATTGATTATCAGCCTTATCTTAAGTCAACTTATCTTTCCACTCTTGATGGTTTCAAATGATATATTTGTCTATGAAAATGTTCAAAACCAAAAGAATCATCAACACATTAGACAAAATAAAGAGAATGTATTTACTAGATAATATCGTACAATTATGGGTTTGCAAACATATTGTGCACTATCATCATCTTCAACATCTAGCTTGATGAAGATTTGCCTATAAGTCTTGTCTGTGCCCTTGAATAGACTAGCTCTGTGCAAAAGGAATTCAATTGCTTTTTCTTCCGTTGTCATGTTGAACCTTTCTTGCTCTATATCTTGTTTGAATGGTCTAAGAAGACCCATTAGATCCATCTCTGGTTTGTAGAAATCCACTCTTCTTATGTGATATTCTTGGATCATAGCTACCTCATAGATTGGGACCACCATTGTCTCTTCTATCTCTCATATTGTCCCCATTGATGCAAGGTTGTATAAATCCACTCCCATTATAAGCAATGAAATTTTGAGGCCTCGATTTGCATCCTCAACTACTACATCCAAGTTTTTTTGCCTTTCCCATAAATAATGCCTACCAAGTGCCTTTGTCATCTCCTTATTGCCAATGAACAGTAGTATATTTGAAAAGAATTTGGATGTCTCATAATTCACACAATGATGTGCAACTACCTCCACATAGTATTTTCCCAGATTTTCTTTGCGGTCCCTTCTATTTCACCATCTTGTTATAAAAAGACCCATTTCATCCTCAAATCAATGATATTTCCTATGAATGCTATCTAGCATGTTTCACCAGATAAGTTTACCACCATCTCCATTGTTGCAATGTTTAGTTGAATGTAGGTTGGAGAATGAAGTTAGAATGTTGATCATAATAAAATGTGGTGGAGGTGGTGTTTACCAACTATTCTTAAATATCATCCACTTCAATAGTCAAATGTGAATTTTGGCCAATAAAAATAGGACAATTTTTTATAATTTTTAGTGTGGATGAGGTGTAAAATTACTGTTCGACCATTGAATTGGATGATATTTAAATAGAGTGGTGTTATCTACATAGAAATTGCCAAGATTCATGTTGCATGAGGTGTAACGAATTTGTCGACACCATTCATGTGTGTTTGGGTGTGAATTAAGATTTGTGTCATTAATCCCACACACTTGTAAGTCTTGGCCACCCATCAAGATGATTGTTTGTGATCAATTTTTTCTCTATCGATCCCTTGATTTGATAAAAAAATGACCACCTTATTGCCTTCATGATAGCAATGGTTAATTTTGAAAATATCTATTAACTCTAATATAATCTGGACTTTTGATAAAATATTATTGATTTTCTAATTTTTTATCTTTTATTTTAGATGTTGAGGATGATGACGAAAGAGTCTACCTTAACCTCGATTACATTTGGATTGCATGATTTGACTAGTTGTATGTTGAGTAGGAAAGTGGAGGCTTCTACCTCATTGTTGATGCTTGGAAGGAGTTTCATACAAGTAGCTTTAATCAAATTGCAACTACATAATATCTTATTATGCACCCTACACCTAAGTGGCCAAGGTTCCCTTATGAAGCCCCATTAAAGTTTAACTTGTAGTATCCTAGTGGGAGGGTAACCATATTATATTTGTTGTTTTAATAGGAAGTTAGATCAACACAGAAAGTCCATCAATGGGAAGTAATCTCATGTTATTCCAATCTTTTAGTATATTTATGTCCCATGCAATTAGTTTGCACTTCTTCTTTATTCTTTGGTCACTCTATTTGTGATAATTTTAAAATGATTGTCACTTCAAGTTTGGAGATGGATGTGTCCTAGTTTAAAGCTTCCCTATAAGATATACATATTCACTTCCTTCTAGATCTATCATATGATTCATTAGGGTTGGAAATGTGAAGGCTTTAAATAATTTCCTTGGGTTTTGATAATTACCACTCTTTAAAAAGTTGTAGTAGAGTGTCCAGATGGTACTCAAAGTGGAAGAGACAAGCACATATCCACCTCTAGCATTTGACTATGAAAGGATAATGAATGAAGAGGTATTCCCCAATTTCATTAGCCTACTCATATAGAATACATATAAATCGACCTAAAAAACCTAATTCCATTAGTTGATCCCCTGCGAAGGCCTTGTTTTGGATTGTTGCCTGGGCAAAAGCACTTGCCTTGGTAGGCAATCCTCGTGCCAACATTTAATGACCAACCAATCCAAGTCATAGGTGGAATCATTAGAGATATGTACCCTACTTTAACCAAGTAAGTTCTACTTTTTAAACATATCTAGCTGATCTCATCTTCTACATTTCTTACGAATATTTTTCCTATTTGTAGTATAATTTTGAGACAATCAATTTACTCTTTGGGTGTAGACATGACTATGAAGTCTTTCGATCTACACAATTTTATTCTATCTTTGATTTCCATGGTAACATAGTCTTGAATATTGATTTCCCAAATCCTCATTAGAATATATTTTATGTCATTAAGATCATCTCTTTCCTAAAGTGGCCCAAATCCATTCCAAGAATCTACCCAAAAGTTCACCTTTTTCCATCCTTGACTTCCCAAGTGATACAATTTGTGATAATATGCTTGTTTTTCCTTGTGAAGTTCCATATGTGTGACCTTTCCTAGAGGTCAAGGGTGGTGAATATTTATTCCTTTGCATGGTATCGACATACTTCCTTTGCAAGAAGTGGCTCCATTTGGAGTTAGGGTGCATAGATATTCTAGACCAATTTGGCCCCAAGGGTAGTGTTCTAAATCACCACTTGTTTAATTATAGTGCTTCTAGAGGGGGATGGTAGATAGGATTTCTCCCAAGTGATTAGAGGGAATGTTTCCTTCTCTTACATTCCTTGCCAAAGGAAGTCTATTATTTTATTGATTCCATTAATGATAGATGTTGGAGCTTTTGGTACTAAAAGGAGATAAATAGGTAGGGTAGAGAGAATGAATCTAATAACGACGAGCCTCTTGGTGAAAGAAAGCCACTTTCCCCTCCTTGTGGCTCATTGTGCTTTGAAAAATCAAACAAGGAGATCCAGAGGGAGGATCTACAAGCGTTGATGAATAGGGGCACTCTAAGGTACTTGGCTAGAAACTTGCCAATATTGAAACCTAGCACTCTAGCTACTTTATTATATAATCTCATCAATGAGTGGAAGAAAAACTTCATATTTGTCCCCGTTTATCAATTATACTAAAGCAATAGCATAAGCTAATAGGATGATTTCCTTCCATCTATTGTTGACCAGAAAGTCGGTGATGTAGTTGCATAAGGCATCCACCATTAGAATTTATAGGTGGGGGATAGGGAATCACCCTGCCTAAGCCCCCTAATGGCTTCAAAGAATCCTGCGAGTCCTCCATTTAGGAGAATGAAGAATTGTAAAGTGGAGATGCATTTAAAAATCCATTCTCACTATTTCAAACAAAAGCCAGTTTTTTTAATGAATTTTCATGAGAAATATCCAATCAACCTTGTCATACACTTAATCATACTTTACATGTTAGAATTTGAAATTAAGTGCATAATTTAATGAGTAGTGACAATACCTTCAATGAGAGCTCGTTATAGCACAAAAACACTATGCTCTGAGGAGATGAGAGAGACAAGCAGTGTCTTGAATATGTTAGCCATTAATTTTAAGAGGATTTTTTATGTTGTATTACATAATACGATTAGCTTTAAGTCAGTTGACAAGGGTTGTCATACACCTTGCATTTGAAGAGATTAATGTGTCTAATTGTCAAACATGGGGCATGTCCAAGGCTATTTGTAATAGATCTTCCAACTAGTAGTTCTCCTAACAAACTTCAGTCTTTATATATCATGCATTTGACTCCTAATTACTTGAAAGGAAATGGACTAATTATAATCAAGTAAATTATTGTTCATCCATTCTAATCATTGTTGAAAATAACTTGATATAATGAAAGCAAATATTGCAACAAGAAATGTTATTTTAAGTAGGGAAATTAACACCCAATGTGGGGCTTCTAGGGGAATTGTGGCCATGTGGAACAACAATAAGGTTAAGGGAAGGATCATAGAAAGAAATAAAAACTTTCTGGCAGTCAGAATGGATTCTAACAGCAATGCCTAGAACCTGATTAATATATATGCTCCTAATTAGAGGGGCCTAAGAAGGGAGGTGTGGGACCTTCTCTCTTCTTTGATTGCTAGTGAACCCTCTAGCTACTAGATGTTAGTTAGGGATTTCAACACTCTACTCTTCCCCTCTGAGAAGAGTGGAGGGATCATGGATTATACTGATAGCATGATGGATTTAAATGATTTTTTAAACAAGGAAGGGCTGATGGATCTAGATATCCAATGAAACAAATTCACTTGGACTAATTAGAGAAAAGGGAGGAACTTAATACAAGTCAAGCTAGACAGAGTCCTAGTCTCACCCAATTGGAAATTCTTAAGCTCCTACTCTCTAGAAGCTTTTCTCCAAACAACTTTTGATCACAACCCTCTGCTTCTATCTTGGAGGGAAGGGAATGGAAAAGGCCCCTTTCCCTTCAGTTTTGAGATTATGTGGACCAAACACCCAAATTTTAGAGACAAATTAATGAGTTGGCGGAGAGAAGATGTCCAAGGAACGCCAATGTACAGACTTGCGCATAAGTTGTTGAGAGTAAATAAAAGGTTACATGATGGAATAGGTTCATCTTTGGCAACATTTTTGATGAAAAAAGGAGAATCAACTCCAAACTAGGGGAGCTTTACAAAGGAGGATGGAGGAGGGGGATACCTCAGATGACATGGCTAAAGAAGAAGAGTCCTTGAGGAAGGAATGGAAGGAGCAACTGTTAAAGGAAGAGATCTATTGGAAACAGAAATCAAGACTGCAATGGCTTAAGGAGGGGGATAGGAATACCTCCTTTTTTCATCAATCAACAATGAAGCATAGGAAAAGAAATAGCATATCCAAATTGATGGATGACAAAGGCATCATGGTTGATACCAACTCTCAAATTGGGCAGGTGGTTGCTTCTTACTTCTAGAATTTCCTTGAAGCCCAAGATAATTGCATCAATTAGAATCTCATTGACATCATTCCTACTTTACTGAATGAAGATGATAATGCACAGCTTAGCAGATTGATTTCTGAAGAAGAGGTCTAGGCTAGTCTTTTTTCCATGGGTGCTTTTAAAGCCCCTAGACCTGATGGTTTCTCTCCCAGTTTCTTTCAGGAATATTGGGACATTGTGGGAAAGGATGTCACTGAGGGTGCCAGGGACTTTTTTAGGGGGGTAAGATTCTGAAACAACTAAATCATACCTTCATTGCTCTTATTCCCAAAAAATAAGACTAGGTCTATATGGGATTTTAGACCCATTAGCCTTTGTAATACTATTTATAAGATTTTCTCCAAAATCTTAGTGTTCAAACTGCAACTGATACTTGATAAATTCATAAGCAGCTACCAAAAAGGATCTGTGCTGGGTAGACAGATAACAGACGTGACCATTACCACTCATGAAATCATCCACTCTATGGAAAGAAGCAAAAACCTAGGAATGGCTTTCAAACTAGACATCTCTAAAGCCTATGACAAAGTCAACTGGGAGTTCCTTTTCACTATTTTGAGGAAGTTAGGCTTTCAAGGTAAATTTTTGCAACTTATCGAGGTCTGTGTCACTTTGGTCAGATATTCTATTCTTGTTAATGGAATTCGCAGGGGTTTTCAATGCAGCAGGGGGCTCAATCAAGGTGACCCCCTGTCTCCCTACCTCTTCATCTTGCTCGCTGAATCCCTTAGCAGAAGTTTTCTCAATCTGCCACATTCCAAAGAAATTAAAGGTGTTAAACTAGCTTCAACAATAACCCTTGCAGTGATTTAACAATTTTTGGACAACACCATTCTGTTTGGCTCGGCTTTGGTGGTTGAGGCTAAAAAGTGGAAAATGGTTATTCAAAATTATGCTACCTCAGCTGGCCAATGCATCAATTATGACAAAAGTCAAGTTTACTTTTTTAACACCCCGTTTGTTCTACAACAAAAGGTTATGGGGATCCTTGGTTGTTCAGTGGGTAAGGTACCTGGTATATATCTTGGGCTCCCCTTCTTGGTTGAAGATGCCCCTTCTGAGTATTGGAACTCCATTATCGAAAGGACGTCGAGGAAGTTGGCTGGGTGGAAAGGGAAACTCCTGAGTCAAGCGGGTAAGTTCCAATTACTTAAGGCCTCTGTTTAAGGGATTCCTGTTTACTTTCTGTCTCTTTTTAAAATTCCAAAATATATAGTTGAGAGATTAGAGAAAATACAAAGAAACATTTTATGGACGGGAATGGAAAGCAAGAAAAGAATGGCCCTTGTTGGATGGGATAAAGTCTGCAGACTAAAACTCTAGGGGGGTTTAGGTCTAAGGAAGCTGAATCTGCTTAATAAAGCCTTGATCTCCAAGGTGGGATGGAATCTCTTAACAAGTGACAAGGACTGGGGAAAAATTATGCATGCAAAATACTTTGGGAATCTGGTCCCTAAGGATATTTTACTCACTTTTGACTTTCCCAAAGGCTCGGTGATATGGAATAACCTCTTGAAATGTAGATCAGTTCTTTTAAGGGGTGTTAAGTGGAAATTGGGAGATGGAGAAACTATAAGGTTTTGGGTAGACAATTGGATTAATGGAGGGTCGTTAAATAAACTGCAGAATATCATGGGATTGGCTAATACTACCATGCATCATTTTGGTGGACTAGATCGTGACTATTTCCTTCCTGACAAAAGGGGGTGGAAGAAGTTGTCCAACTGCTATCAAGGTAGGATCAATCTTATTAGGGTTGCTGATGCGATCCAACTCTCACTAAAAGGGTGTAGAATTCCTCTCTTTCCTTAGAAAGATAAAATTCTCTGGGCTCAAGAGAACTCGGGGTGTTTTACAGTCAAATCTGCCTATAATCTTTTCCTTCCTCAAAATGTTGATCCCCTTTGGAAGAAAATCTGGAATCACAATCTAATACCAAAGATTAACCACTTCTGGTGGCTGGCGGTGCAAAATAAAATTCTTACGATGGATAACCTCTAAATCAAAGGTTTCCAAATCCCCAACAAATGTATCCTTTGTATGAAAGAAGAGGGGACCATCCCACATATTCTCATACACTGTGACTTTGCTTGGGAGGTTTGGTGCACTGCCCTGGTTATGTTAGATGTGCCTTGGTGCTGGAATGGGGTTTAGAGGATTGCATTAGAGCATGGTCCCCCCTTTCTCTAATCTTGTGTCCAGGGAAATCTGGGCCCTGGTTCCCCCTATCATCTCCTGGTGTTTATGTAAAGAAAGGAATAATAGACTTTTCAGAGAAAAGTTCAGAGAGCCTAAAGAAGTGTTTGAATCGACTGTCAAACTACTGCAAGATAACATCATCAACAACTACATAAGAGCTGCGGAAACTCCCCCAAATGCTGTTGAATCATATATGATTAGTCAGTGGGCTATCCCATTGAGTATATGCAGAGTGGATGATAGCAAGAAAAAAGGTAGGGCTAGCACTAAATGGTCCCCTCCTCCCGAGGGTTGGTTTTTACTCAATTTTGACGGTGCTGCGAAAGGTAATCTAGGGTTAGCTAGTGGTGGGGGATTATTAAGATCAGAGAATTGTTCCCTCTGTGTTGCTTTTGTTGGAAGCCTACGTGAGAATACCAATAATATCACAGAGGCCACAGCTCTCCTATGGGGAATTAAATTTGCCTTGGCTCTAGGCATAAAAAATATCATTGTTGAAGGGGATTCTAAAATTGTGATCGAAGTTGTCAAAGGAATTGTTAAAGTCAACTAGCAAATGGAGGATATTGTGCAGGATATAAAGGCCCTCCTCTTAAACTTTGAAGGAAGGGAAGTGAGACATATATATAGGGAGGGCAACAAAACTGCCGACCTTTTAGCTAACTTTGGGATTAATATTAATCCCCTAAAATGTTGGAAAAATATAGACAATCTACCTTAAAGCATTATTGCTAGCATACAGAAGGAAGCGCCTCTCTAATTCATCATGACTATAATGATATTTTGTATTGCTTGGTGTTGTATTAATTCAGTCTTCTCTCACTTTGAGGGGAGATGTGACCTTTACGATATCTTTGAGAGCCCCACCAATCCGTATGTGGTGACGTGGATGTTGAAGATCCACGTGGATTTAAACAAACTCAACAATAAGCAAGACTGGAGTCTTAATAGATTTGGAAAGTCTTTCTGGCCACCCTCTGGTGTGTTGGCTATGAAAGGCTCACACGAGCGAACCTCTAAAGGCAATAATGATTTGAGCATGCGCGTAGATGAGAAGGACATGCATGGAAATATGAGCAAGGATTTGGAATTAAATTTTTTATTCTACCTTCTAGATTGTTCATCTAACTCTTCTCTTTGCTCTGTAACTGCATTTTCAGTGTTGAGTTTTGTTGGTTAAGAAAGATGGGTGGAGAGAAGGTGAGAACAGAGCCCATGAACTGTGGAGAATTCAAAGATGAGTATAGTGTATGAGGGAGGGGTCACCCCTATCTTGATAGCCTGAATGGATTTGATGAGCTTTTATCAACCTAGTTTGCTTCCTCGTGGGATGGTAATAGGATGGTGAAGATGGGTGGTGTCCAGTTTGAGGTTTCAAAGGATGCCATTGCCAAAGTTACAGGTCTCTCTTGCTCTGGGAATAGGCTCAAGAAGCAAATGCGGGTCTAGGACATCGAGGGAATGAAACTGTTCTTCAAGGAAGGAGAAAAATAAATAAGACTACAATATGACTTAGAAAGGGAAAGTCTAGTAATCCCTTGGAACCGAGTTTTTTCTTAGTCATCAAGTATTTTACATTGGAAGGAAGATACAAATTGTTCTACCACTATCATTTTGCTTTTCTTAACCATTTTGGGCACAAAATTGAGGTTAACTTTACCTCCTTCCTTCTCTCTAGTCTGGAGGCTTCCATGATTCAATCCAAAAAAACCTGCAAGGGCAACCCTAAGGTTTCTGCCTTGCCTCTACATCAGGGGCTCATTTTTCATCTCTACCAGTACCACCTTGTCCTATGCCCTTCCAAACCTCGTACTGCTCGGCTGGTAGATGACAGTTCCATTGATGACCCTAAAGACAAAGTCCCCCTTAGTGTGAGGATTGGAAAGCTTGCCGAGAGGAAAACCTCTATGCCTTTGACGCCTAAATCTCCCACTAACTTGCCTTTGAGTTCTTCGAACCCTATTCCCAGTCCTCCGATTTCCAAGGCCAGTTCTCCTTCTAAATCCCGTTCTAGAAGTCACACCCCACAGGCCCTTGTTCAGACTGGTTTGGAGGGTTCCCATGGGGGGTCCCAGGTGGAAGCGGTTGTGGGCCTTTGCAACTTAAAAGCAACACTCCTATACAAGGTAGCAAAAAATGCAAAATATGGATTCTTGCACCGAGCAAAGGTGATGGGAAAAGCTGCAGCAAAAGTGCTGAGAAGGGTGGGAAGGTCGATCAACAGACTCAGAGGATGATGGATGAACATGATAATTAGTTGGAAGAGGAAGTTGAGGTGGTGAAGGAAAGGACCAAGGGAAAACAAGGTGCTGTCAGAAGACCTAGTACTAGAAGATCCTCCAGACTGGCGGGGGATAAGCCCCAAGTTCTAAAGATTGTAGACTACTCTTCTGCCTCTGATTAGGAGGACTTTGCAAAGAAGGTGGAAGTTAAAAATGTGAAGACTGCCTTGGTTTAGGATCAAGAGGGAACCAACCATTTTGAGTCCATGAATAATTCCTTCTATGACACCAACAATGAAGACACAAAGATTCTGGACACCCCGGACAAGAAGATAATGAGCGCCAGGATGGAGATGGACAATAAGAGACTGGAGAAGGAATTGATAGAGGTTAAGACACGCCTGACAACGATGGAGTCTAAAGTTTAGATGCTGATCAATCTGGTGTTGAAGTCTTCTCACAGGGTTGTTGTTGCTTTCTCTGTTCTGCAGGATGACCGGTTCAATGGCATGGATTCTCTGCTGGAGAATAAGGAGAATATGTTTAACTTGCTCAATGATGATTGGAAGAAACTTCTTAGTTAGTTATTTCCTTGGTTTATGTTTTAAGTACTCAAACTATGTTTTTTGGTTATGTTGTTAAAATGCTGTTAATCTGCTAGTTTAGGGCTATTTGAGGTTTCGTGCCTGTTTTGCTATCTTTTGGTTTTTGTTTTCAGGTTCTGCACCTGGGTTTGCAGCCATATAATATTAAAAACTTATTCTAATGAAATCAATAATCACAATAGGAAATAGTATATTGAATAAAGAAATGAAAAAACTAACACTAAGAAATACCACTCCCTATCTGTTGGCTAGAGTTGACCATTACTCCACCTTCAGAGAGAGACCGATCAACCTTTAGTAATCAACAAATATATGAACTCCTTCCCTTATTCCATAGCTTGAATTAATAATACATGCTTCCTTTTAAAACAACAAAATTCTGATCTCTGGTCTTTCTTTCAACAAAAATCTACATGTTCTTCCTATGCCACGGTTCTATATACATCATCTAATTTCTCAACTGATAGATATAACTATTGTTATTAAATCTTAACTAAGAGACTCTAAAAATAAAGGACTTGTTCATTTAATCTACATTTGTTAACTATAAGGTGAACCATGCAATGCTCTCAAGAGAGAAATGTAGTGGCACTAATTGTGCAGCTTTTAATAGTGAACTATATTCTTAGGAGTTATCTACAGTTGTGTGGTAGTGAGAGTTGGCTTTGGTGGGGAAGAAGTGACGTGGATCAAAATATGGCATTGAATCTCCAAAGTCTTTGCATGGAACTATTCTTTTGGCATTTCTCTCTCATTCACACTAGATCCATTAATTTAGGGGTGAATAATAGTTGATCTATTCCACAATAATTTCAGAGTGCTTATTGGTATGTTGGAAGAATCTCTTGTTAGCGTTCAATATATCTCTGGAGTTTTGTGAACTCTGCTACAAGTATCTTTGAAGCCCTATTATGATAAAAAAGATTGTACTCTTTGCATACCCAAATGTTAGTTCAAGCCTAATTCCTAAAACATTATATCCTAGAAATTCCCTTAGGCATTACACTTATATTTTAACATGATTAAGTAAGATTTCTCAACAATTTATGTACAAATCTAAGGTAAAGTGGGATTTAGGCAAGGAAAGGAAGGTACATTTGCAAGATTGGATTAGCCCCTTCTAGAGATCATCATTAGTGAAGGCGGATGGAGAAATTTTCTTGGTGATCAAAGCAATAAAAGTGAAGTTAAGAGATTTTAGTACTTTCTTCTTTCTTCTATATTCATTGTGGAGTTCCACCACCTTCTTGCCCATAATGTGCCATTTTTTTTGAAATAAGGTGACTAGGTACCCATCACGACTTGGAGCTTTATCTAGATGCATTCGGGAGAGGGAAATATTGATCTCCTCTTCTAAAAATGGTTCCATCGACATTATGTTGTAGTCATCAAAGTATAATTGGGTATTGTTTGTAGAAATTTGGCTAGGGAAGTTAGATTTGAGGCTTCTTCATGTTGTAGGAGAGTTTTGAAATGTTTGAGCTTCAACTTTAATGATATCAAGATTGTCTATCCAAATTCTAGAACTTGAATTGATGGTGGAAATTCAACTATGAAAACAACAAGCTCTAGGTGAATAATGTAAGAACTTGGTGTTCTTGCCTCCATCCTTGAGCCATAATTCATGGGATTTTTTCCTCCAAAAGATCTCTCTTGCTTGAATATCCTTCAATTCTGTGAGGAAAGATTTCTCTTGTGTATAGAGGGCTTGATCCATTCCTTTCCTTATCGTAGTTTTGTTGAGATCTTGCATCTTTTTTTCAATACTTTCTTTTTCCTCGAATATGTTCTCGAAGGCTATTTTGTTCCACTCCTTTACGATTGACTTTAGCTCTAGTAGTAAACTAAAAAATGGATACATCTTTATGCTAAAGATTTTTGACAAGCCTTCCCACCATTACTTCATTAGTTCCAAGAATTTGTCATCTATAAACCACATTTCTCAAGTTTGAATGGTCATTTAGGGTTTGCCACATCTTCCTCAACAACTAGTTGTAATGCATAGTGATATGAATTGTAGCTAGGGATGATTGAACACTTAATGGTTGCATCCAAGCTTAACTATTTGGAGGATATAAAGAATATATCCAACCTTTTAGCTATGTTCTAAAGCCCATTTGCTTGTTCATCCATGTTAAGGATATATTTTTGGAATAACATCAAGCAAATTATTTTGGTTGATGAATTTAATAAAGTTTTCTTAAGATTGTGTTGCTCCTGTGATACCTCCCTTCTTGTCATTTGCAATGTGAGATTGTATTGAAATCCCCATATAAAATGAATTTATCATTTGTTATGGTTTCTAAAGCAATAGTGATTAAGTCCCAAAGTCTTTTTTGAGTGTGCGAATCATGGGACCATAAGTATTAAGGGGGTAAAAATTCAAACTGGAGATCAAGTGGTGAACCATACATAGCTACTAGTTCAAGCTAGCATCAATTAGGTCAATGTTGGTAGTTTTACCATACTAGAGAATTTTGAGACCTCCCGAAGCACAATTTGATCAGGCAAAGACAACTTTCTACTTTTACCATTTCTTTGCAATTGCTTTTTATTCCATCATGTTCAATTTTATTTCTTTGTTTCTAGTTAAATAGCTGCTAAGGGGTAGCACCCTTTATATTGATAAGAAAAAAAGGATTACATTGGAGTTTTTACATTGATCATCTAGTAACAAACTTTCCTAGCTATCATGTTTATCCTGACTATTTACTTCCCACCCGACCAACCACTAAACCAGTCCTTGATACATTAAGGGCCTTCTATATGCAAAATGGCCCAAAATAGAAACATAGTATTTGACAAATATGAACACAAGATTGTAACCTAAATCCTACTGGACATAACACCTTCCTTGCTTAATCATCTTCTTCCTCATGGGATAGTCTTGCCTCCATTTCTCTAGAAATCACTGGACACTCAGAACCACAAGCATGATGCGTTGGGCTGTCTGCTACTTCCTCAGGGGTTCGTCCATCATTCTCCACCTAGTCTTCCCCTTCGTCCAGACCCTAATTTTGGTTATCCCCAGAGTCACCGTCCAATGCTAGGCCTTCAAGTTCCATGTATCTGCTAACTCGGTCTACTCTGGACACACGCACAATTCCAGCCATCTTCCCCAAACAATTGATGCTTCTTTCAATTCCCCCCACCACTTCTCCAGCTCTCCCGGCCTCAGTGTTTGCATGACAGGGTATTTCCTCACCTCCACGCCTTGAGCTTTTGACATGTAGTAGTTTTACACCAACGGAGAAAGGAGGTTGGTGTCCACGTTGTCCAGGGCTGCATCAATCTCCCCCAGAAGCGAGTGTAGGAAAAGATTTTGGCACAAGAGTTTTGCCTTGGCTTTGCTAACTCTCATGTATAGTAGTATCGCCAAGAACATCACCGTGATATCCATGTTGACTCTATAGCGATGGAAAGCACGAAGAAATTCACCCCCTAACACCTTCTTTACCGCCCAAAGCACCAGAGGATGGTCAAACACAAGAATTGCTTTGAGCCTTTTATCTAAGACCTCCCCGCGGAACAACATCTGCTACTTCGTGGATTCCAAACAAATTGGTGTGTCCATGGTTTCGCACTCCACCAGGTCATTGGACCAAATGAGAGAATTGTTATTATCTCTCAGCCCCAGTTCATATTTGTAAGCCCCTGCTATAATATCCAAAGTTTTCAATAACACTAAATTCAAGTAATTACCATGAAGTAAATTTGAAGAGGTAAAAAGTGATAATTATTTTTTTAAAAGAATAATCAACAACTTGATAAGAAACATGATTGCATCATATTACACAATTTACCTATCCATTCCCAAATGATTGAAACATGTTAAATTATACAAAAAGAAGATTACATAAATTCACTCACTAAAAGATTATTGCATCTCGATTGTCGACCTCCATATCACAAGCCTTGACATGCCTCGTGTTGAAGAGAGAGAAAGCATCTTCGAAGAGCTTTACCTCCATCCACAGACCAACGGTCTCCCGCACACCTTCCTTTCTGGAAGTGGCCCTACCCTTCATGAAGAGTATAGACCTAGGATGACCTATGGTATTTGTCATCTAAGTACTGGTGGTGAATTCTACGTAACACTATTGATCATACAACCCTAGATACCCTCTAGCTAAGTATGATCATCCCAATAGGTTACGTCATCCCAGATATGGTGAACTATGTTTATATCTATAGTATTATCAATTCTAATTCAGTCTTTCCATCTTCAACAAGTTTTCAATTATTGTCTAGGTTTTATAACCTTATAGATTCACTTTCCATACAAGGATTCTCATTGCAATTTTGCAATACCTGAGATTCAAGACTTATCGACGCTAAAAGGGTTTAAGTCGATTCATTACAACTAAAATGGTTACCTTACCCAGGTTAAGCATCATAGCCAAGGCAATTGTTTCTTTTTACAAGTAAGATTAAATAAGCATAGCTAAGGTCCTTACCCATTCATTTAGTTACTTTAGACACAAACTTGTCTATACGGTAAATCCATTCCAATCAATTTGACTTAGAACAATCCTTAATCTATAATATATTTGCAATAAGAATATATATTTCGGTATTTCTAACCTTCTAGAGAGTCCATCTTTGCGTACTTGCAGTCTCTAGGGTCTATGATCTCTTGTCCTTCTACTATCTATCTTTATACTAGCATCCTTGAACAACTGACTAAGTTTTGACTTTTATCCTAAAATTCACTTTAGGATTTATATAAGTACTACTAGACTCTTTATGTATGACTCCATGGTTACTCAACCATATACTGTCGACCAAGGGCAATGTAATATTTGACATACAAGCATAAATTTCTAAATCTTTCTAGTTATAATTCTAAGGTTTAGCTCCTCTAACCAGAAGCATAGAAATGCTTTATTTTCTTAGGATAATATCAAAGCATGGGAACAAATACTTCTCGACTTCCCTAGTCTTCTTGGAATTGTTCAAATTCTAAATTCACATGATAAGATTAAGTATAATATATGAGGTATAACTCCTCTCATATATTAAGGAGTGCTATCATTTCTCAAATCTAGAGTTTGGCTAAGTTCAATCCTTCAACCATAAAAGATTTAAATTATAAAAGAAAAATAAATATAATCGACCAACTGGTCTACTAAGTCTACCGAATTTCTATTATGACTGAATACGAATTCATATGCATATTTATCCTTTGAAAATATGTCAATAAACCTTTATCAACAATCTTGAATACAATAATCATGTGGGGTTGATTCTCGAATCTCCCAACATACCCAACTTGGTATGAATTAACAAAAATACCCAACACTAGGTTAAGTTTTGTCTTTTAATTCAATCAATACTAAAATGAGTTCATAAGAACATACATTAAGATCTATAATTTCCCATCCCTTGGTATACCTATACCCTTGAGTTGGTTAATCGTTTCAACTTAAAAACATGGGAGTAGTCAATCATGTCTCTCGAATTACTCTTAAGACTTAATCGGTCCTTTCCTTGGAAGTATGGGTCTATAGTTATCAACACTCTAGGTTTTTGTAATAACCATAACAAGTTCTTAAGGCATCCTTGCCATCATTGTGAAAAAGACATGAAATCAAGATTTGTAATTCAATTTGAAATGAAACTTTCCCCCCTTACTCTATTAGGGTTTGTTCTTCAATTGAGTTTCTTATCACTAAAGAAATAACATAATACTATCAAACTTGATCTTCGATTAGCCTTTACTAATTTCGATTCTGAGGTATAATTCAATTATTGTCATAGGACTAACAGAATTATTTCCCTATGTTTTTAACATAATCATCTTGGGTTAAGAAACCCTAATCATGAGTTTGACTCCATATTTAATTATTCTCTAATCTAACTGTTCAAGTATTCGAACCTATTTTAATATTCATAAAGTATGATGTATCGTATGTCGATATAGTGTTATATATACTAGGGTGGCAGCCTAGGCAAGACTTTAAATTATACATGATGGAATCTTTAACCGACTCCTTGTCTTTAAAATAAACAATATGGAAGATTACCCTTTTATTCATGCTTACAAAAGACTCATTTTCAAGGGACTAAGTTATCCTTGAGTTGGTAGACTACATTTAAAAGTATACTACTTATCACATAAGGTCAAGATAGGTGGTATGATGAGAGATCACTTTAAACATTAACTTTAACAATGACATCTTATGATAAACTTTATGCAGTCGAAGACTTTAGTTTTTGACCCTCTAACCACCATTAACCATAACTATGAGTTGGTCTTTTGAGAGTATAATAACACGGGAAAACTAACTTCGATTGTCCTATGCAATAATGAGTAGAGACTAACATCTTACGGCTTCATTATTAGTGGTTAAAGATAATGGTCCTATGCAATAATGAACAGAGACTAACATCTTACGTCCAATCAATCTTCAAAGCAGGAAATTACATCAAGTATAAAGAAGTCTTCATTTAAGGCATAACCGAAGCTTATCATATCAACTTAATCAGTTTCCATGTGTTTTGTACAACATAAGTATGTTTAACAAAGGTGGCATTCAAGCTTAAACTCTATATGAGGACTCTCATAACACACTGCAATGCTATTACGCTTCTATTACAAGAACACAGTCAAGAAAAAATTCATGAGTTTTAAAGATTCAACTATTCTTTCCATGCTACGGTCGTAGGGCAATTTGCAATTGTTTATAGTATAAACCGAGCATAAAGTTTGTTGTCGTTATAAACATAAGATCCAATCATACTCTTCAAAACATAGGACTTATGTTCTACATATTATTTCATACTATAGACACCTAAAATTGACCTAATTATCATTGGTATCAAAATATCACATTATCTATCGTCTGCATTTATCTAACACATTTGAGCAATTTCTCTATTTTCTCTAAATCACCTATTTCTTCTATTAATTAAATAAATTCATATTTATTTAATTAATTCATTGTCTATTTTCTTCTACTTTTTTCTAATCTATAATTAAATAATTTTTAATTATTTAATTATTTAATTGTCTCTATTCTATCTATTTTAATTGAATAAATCTTATTTATTTAATTAAAATTCCATCTAAATCCTATTTCTATCCCACTTAGCCAATTAATTAAATAAATTTTATTTATTTAATTAATTTTCACATCATATCCCAATCCCATCCTAATCATATCTCCAATTAAGTAAATAAATTTTATTTATTTAATTAATTTCTCTTATCATTTATCTTCACCTTTCATCATATGTCGACATGTGTGCATCTTTTATTTGAAACATGTGTGGTAGTACTTTTTATGTACACTATCACACTTAAATTTATTAAATAAGGGTTTTTGTGTACACAATCACACATATGCCTTATTCTTTCCTTTCCACTTGTCATCTACACATTCACCTATGATTATCAATTCATCTCAACCATTCACATAGACACCAAATCTCTACTTTTGATTGATTTTGGTTGAATGTTATATAGACACCCACTTATTATTATTTTTCATATCTCATCATATAGCGTCCAAATTATCATCTGAAGCATAATACCTCCATTAGCATCCATTGAGCATATTATCACTATCATCTATCCATCATGACAGTTTTGATCTTCATGATTGTTCATTGCTGAGAAGCAACCCACATCACAAAAAAAGAATCATACAATCTAGGTGATCTTGTTTTTGAATTGCATGCATTTGATTTCACTTGGATTTGATTCTTTGATAGTGGTAGGATTAGGTTTTGATTTACATGTTTGATCTTATTGACATGATTTTTACCTATCCACATTCTGGCACGCCCGGTGGGACTCACGTCCTTGATTAACTTTGCATTTTGAAGTTGTTTTTGTGAAGTTTTGGTTTTTCAGAGCACTTACGGCAACTTGCAGTCGCATTTGAGTGAAAACCAGTCGCTCCCAACATTTCTGCATTGCTATTGAGTGAAAACCAGTTGCTCCTTACATTTCTACATCACTTTTGAGCAAAAACCAGTCACTTTCAGCTATTTCTGCATTGCTTTTGAGCAAATAGTAGTCGCTTCCGGTCGATAGTGAGTCACTTTTGATCAGAAACTGGTCACATCAGACTATTTCAATCGCTTTCAACAATCTAGGGTTTTTTGTTGACATTTAATTTTGCAGGTTATTGTGCTAGATTTCTGCTAATCAATCAAGGCTTCTAATATGTGTTTTGCATGTCCCTAATCACCATATCATCATCAGTTGATCACTTTGATTAGGGTTTTTGATTTTATTGAGCTAACATCCTTTGGTTTTACAAGATCTCATCAATTTATCATTCTAGGGTTTCCAATTGACCAATCTATGGTCGCAGGGTATCTATCTAATCATATTTCATCCATTGGATTTGTCATTTTGGGGTTTGCAATCTCTAATAGTCATTTTTTTTCATAACCCTAACCCTAGTTTTGCAGAAACATGAATTTTTCGTGCATCCTGCAAATTTGAATCACTTCTGAGCGATAACCGGTCACCTCTAGTTTTTCTGTGTCGCTTTTGACTAATATATGGTTGCTTCCGGTAGAAATCACATTGCGTATGATTAACAGTTGATCACCTCTGGTAACTGTGTGTCGCTTTCAGTTTTGTCATTCATAGTTCGGGTTTTCTTGGTTACTAATCACCTATTTGTGTAGCATCTTATCGTTTGTCCAAGAAAAGGAGGTTGTGAAACTACTAACATATCTATTGTAGCTTGATCCATCCAAGACATTTCATTTTTATCACTAATCTATGAACATTTGGATTTGGTGCTTAAAAGGAACCATTGTTTGCTCCATGCTTGTTTTATCTTTTTTGCTTGCTTGTTGTGTATGTGTGTAACCCAAATTTAATGACAAAAGTATCCTCTCCCCTTGCCTATCAAATGGATCTTGGGTGCATGAGAACTTGTTATTATCTTTAGAGGGCTTGCCTTCTCGGTGTGAGAAGGGGTACGACCCAAGCGGTAACAAGCTAAAGCCAAGCTCTTCCAAGCCGCTATATAAGAAAAGTGTCTGTGTTGAAAGCTACAAACAATGGGTGCTATTGTGTTACACCAACGAATGTTTCCCCCAAACCCCATCGAGCGTAACCTCTTTGGGCTGGGAAGCCTCTATTAACAAAATAAATCGCCGCACATGTAGCCACCCAAACAGATGCCCATATTAGCAACCTTTGTGTAGTGGCCAAAATCCCTCTATTTCTGATGCACAAGGAGGAGCCTTTGAAGCCACCCCGATTCTCGTGGTTCTTAGTAGAGATAACAAAGATAATTCTTAGGTTTGCAAGCCTTGGGAAACTTGGAACTTGGTATTCATGAGAAGTGAGTGCCATGGAGGGGAGCTAGTGCTACCAATATCCTGAAGCTATTCACTTTGAATAAGCACGACAAGGGGATTCAACAAATACAGTCCTTGTCAGCCTAGGATTGTACATATTTGTGAATGTTGTGAGTGTGAGTGACTGAAATCATTATTTTCTTGCCAAAATTCACCAAAACACACCTTCTGTCAAACATAGATTGCCTCTGAACTAAAATTGCTCGCTTTTGGCAAAATTGCATCACTTTTAAATAGCAAAAAATAGCTTTTGAACTGAAACGTGTCGCCTTTGGTAAAACTACTCACTTCAGGTTAACACTGCATTCTATCACCTGAAACTGCCTAGATCACTTTTGAGCTATTAGTCGTCGCTTTTGGCTTTTTCTGAGTCACATTTGAGCTATTACTTATCGCTTCTGGTCAAACATTATCAATCTGCATCAACCCAGCCAAATCTGTTGCACTTTCAAATTGCTTAGCTCTACCATTAGCTTCCAAACATTCCTCTGATCATAGACAACCATATGAACATCATCTCCTATTTTGAGCATACAAAATCATTGGACTTTTTGAGCTTTCCATCCTCTTGAGACCCCCAACTAGCAATCAATCATCAAAACAATCAACCTAGCAACAACAAACATCATCCCTTTGGCTTTATTCAGCCTTAGTAACACCGACAGACAGCATCATCAATCAGATTTTCCCTTGAGTTTGTGAGCTATCCTCTAGGGAAGTTTATCTAATCAATCAACCAACAAAACAATCTTATCAAACAACAACCTAAGCAATCCAAGCAACCAGCCAACAACTAAATAGCTATCAAACAACAACCCATTAGCAAACCAATCAACCAGTGACCAAAACCATCAACAAATCCTCAGCAATCAATCAACTTTTGGGTCTCAACCTTGACAAACTAGTCCAATCTTCATCATCAACCATCATGCCTCAAACTAGGAGCCAATATAGAGCTGAAATGGAAGCTAAATTGCAAGTTGAAATGGAAGCCAAACTGCGACAATCTTGATCAACTCCCCTCAAAGATCCAACTCAATTCACAACCGATATCCCTCCTTACATGTTTGTACCTGAAGGATATACCGCTCGACCATCATCTTCGCAACAAGTGCAACATAATCCATTTACAACAACCTATCAAGAGCCATCCTGGGATGATTTATCTAAATTTCAAGAGACACATGTATGGGACCAAGTTGACAAGATTATTTTATCTGATCCCGATCGCTATTTCTTGCAATTAGTCCATATGTGAGCCAAGTTACCAAGCAACTTTGACATATCCGCCATTCGTAAATAAGATCCAAACACTCCTACTGTTGTTGCAAAGGGACCATCCACCACAACCACACCATCTCATACCATATCCATGCAATCTCATCCACCTTCCAATCCATCTCCTTCGTTGCCTATTGCTACACCATCAAGCCCACCACGTTCGGAGTACACCTTAGAATCTTTGATAACTCCAACCGAGGTACTCCCTTACCTTTCACAAAAATTGAGCTTTCCCCCTTTTCCATGTCTCACAACATACCCCTGCTCCTACCATGACCGTATCCATGCCTCAAGTATCACAAACTCCTTAAGTATCACAAGTTGTCCATGTTTCAAAAGTACAAACTCCTCAAGTTTCACAAGATATCCCAATACCACAAACTTTGAAACTTTCACAAGCTATCCAAACATCACAAGCCACACAAGTCTTGCAGCCATTACAAGTTTCTACTCCTATTGCATCACATGTGGCATCCACATCTCAAACTAATATCCCCACCACTTCTAATATGGTCTCCATGATTTCCACAAATGCATCCAACACATTGTACAATCCCAATGCCAATCTCATTGACATGAGTGACCAACCTATTGTATCACAAGCCAATCCTAGTATCACTCTCCCTTATGTTGATCAACTTGCATCACTTACTCCACCTCCATATAATCCTTCACAAAACATCGATTCGTCTTATGCAACCCAAGCATTACCCATTGTCACCCAACATATGACATCTACTAATCCATCTCAAGGTACTCATGTTTCCCAAAATATAAACCCAAATGTGCATCTTTCTTCATCCACCAACCCCACCATTGGTTATCATAATGCAAATCCAACCTCCAATCCACAACCATTGATCAACATCAATCCATCCTCTAGTTCCCATGTGATGCAAAATCGTGGAGTCAATCCATCGCAATATATCCAACCACCACTTGTGTCTCAAGGACAACAATCATCAAACACATGTGTGTTGCATACCAATCCTTTGGCATATAATATGAGCACTCAACCTCAACATACGGTCATACCCTCATACATTTCACCGCAGCAACAATATACATCATATTACATTCCACCTCCAACCCATCAACACCCTTTGCAACAACAACAACTATCTCAAGCGGATATTGAACAAATGGTTCACAAGGCAGTGGGACAAAATAAGAAGACATTTTCCTTGGGAGAAATATGCCTTTATCCATTTGACAGAGCACTTCACATGACACCTTTTCCACCACATTTTGAAATCCCACAATTTGACAAATACAAAGGGAAAGGTAATCTGGATGACCATCTTAGAGCATTTTATGTTGCATGTTTCGATGTCGCTCATGATGACAAATATCTCTTGAGACTATTCCCCCGCAGCTTAGTGGGACAAGCTCTTGAATGGTTCTCTCACTTACCTCTGGGAATCAAGACTTTTGAGGAATTAACAGAAATTTTTTGATCCCATTTCTCTTTCAACATTGAACATGAGGTGAATATGAATAATCTTGTCAATAACAAACAATGCAATGGTGAAAATTTCTCATCATTTACCCAACGGTGGCATAACGTGGCCAACAAATTATCATGGCAAATAACCAAGAAACAACACCTTGACATCTTTGTCCAAAATCTTCATCCTAAGCTTTCATTCCAGTTGCAATTGCAAAGTGCTAGCACCTTTGATGAACTCATCTCCAAAGGAAGCACTATTGAGCAAGCTTTAATTGCTAAAGGCACCATCAAAATTTTCAAAGACAACAAGGACAATCCGCAATCGTCAAATGACAAATCATGCTTTTGGAACAAAAACAAAAATGTCATTAATGACGACATTGTGGATGCAAAGAACATACAAACAGTGAAAGCTCCCATTAACATTCAAGCCACATCTACAACTAATCCACCTTTTCAACGAAATCGACCAAGAGCAAATCCAACACCTAGACGACAATTTACTCCCTTAGGGGAACCCATGGAGGTAATCTTTCACAAACTTGTTCAAGCGGGAGATATCATGTTACCTAAAGCTCCACCCAACGCAGAACCTGTTTTCAAAGCTCCTTGGTACAAAGAGAATGAATATTATGAATACCATAGAGTCAAAGGACATAACACAAATGGTTTCATGCGTTTAAAACATGTCATTCAATATTGTAACGATCAAGGTCTTGCTAAAATCACAAAACCAACATCACAACTGACACATCAACCAACCTCAAACTATGATCTAGATGCTTTCAAAAATCCACCTCCACTTCATGACAAGGCAAGTAACCCTCATACTAGGAATTCTATCCATTACAACTTTGAGTCATCTACGATTGGCTGCATTGACCATGCTTGCGTTTCTACCATCACCATCCAAGGTAAAGCACCTGATTGCGCCGTAACTACTAGAAGATCTTGTGTTACCATTCAAGGAGCACCTATCAATCCTCCTCCACCACCTTCTAGTTATAATATCCTTGATCACCTTTGCAAAACTCTCGCACACATCTCCATCGTAGAGCTACTATGCATATCTCCCGCTCATAAAGTGATCCTTGAAAAAGCATTGCAAGAGTCTTCGGTGCCTAATTATATCGATACCACACAATTTCAATCTATGATAGATAGCATTGCAGCCCCTTGCCATCTCACCTTCTCCAATAAAGATCTTTGACCATCTATTAACCCATCACATAACGAAGCCCTCCACATAGAAGTATTTATAAACCAACACCGTGTTAAACGAATACTAGTGGATGGTGGAGCTAGTCTCAATATATGCTCTCTAAAACTAATAAAACAATTGGGATATTCTGAGAAGAACATTGATACTTCCAAGGTCATTACCATCAAAGCATATGACGATGCTAAGAGAGATATTGAAGGAACCATCCATTTGCCTATCCAAGTTGGTCCTGTCACCACTGACACCCGCTGTCAAGTTCTTGATATTGAGCTTCCCTATAACATTGTCCTTGGTCATCCATGGATCCATGCCCTTAAAGTCATTCCTTCCACATACCATCAATGTCTCAAGTTTCCATATAATGGTGTTGAAGTCACCATCCATGCCAATCCCAATCCATTTGAGTTTTGTCATGTCTTTCAAGCCAAATATCAAAATCCTAACCATATCCCCATCAACACCGAAGCTTATCCATTTTCATCCTATGTTGACCCATCCTCCTTACTCAGGCCATCATCTAGCAAAGCCATTCCAAATATCTGTATCAAGTACACTGAACAAGGTCCGGGTGAATACACACTGCAAGAATCTTGTTGTGTTGGAAATCTCCCCTTATCTCCCAAATCCCATGGTAAACCTTCCAAAAACATCAAGTGTATTTCTGACATGGAAGCCGGACCTTCTTTGGTAGGAGAGATTTCTACCTTGGATACCATCGACAATTACCCCCTTCATATCACTGACCTTTTCTTGGAAACCTCCATCTTCATGATTTCTACCACCCCTTCTTCTCCATCTAATAATAAACTCAAGTCTAGTTCGCATAACACCCCTAGTCCCATTGTTAATCGCATGCTTCCACAAGCTAAAGATGTTGGTAATTCCTCCATCCATCCTAAGTCCATTTTCCATCAAAAACCATATCACATTCTCAAAACATATGTTGCCATTCCACCTCCATCAACTTACAAATGTCAAAAGCATGTGACCATACACCTCCCACCATCCAATAAACCTCTACTTCTTCCAACTCCTAAACTCCCACCATGCAATTTACCTCCACTTCTTCCAACTCCTAACATCCCTCCATCTAATTTACCTCCACTTCTTCCAACTCCTAACATCCCACCATCCGATTTACCTCCACTTCTTCCAACTCCTCAACTCCCACCATCCACTTTACCTCCACTTCTACCAACACCTAATTATCCCCCTATCAATAAGCACCCTTATAATCCTAATCATGACCAATAAATGCACACATCATTTAAATATGAAGCTTCCCCTCATTCCACCAATCCTGCTTCCATCATGTCTATGGGATTCAAAAATAAACATTTGGATGCCTCTATCTATAAAACCAAAACCCCTACCAAGAATCCTAAAGATCCTCATGCCTTAGGATATCAATGCAAAGAATCAAATCAAAATCCATCCAAAAGGCTATTTAAGCCCATAACTCCACAAGGAAAGTCCACGACCAAAATGGTTTAGGTTCCTAAGCAAACAAGCAAGCAAGCCAGATGAGGCATCCTCCTCTACATCTCAAAAAAAATCCCAATCATCCCCTTCCATCCAAAAATATGCTTCCATTCAAAAATCTCAAAAATTGCACAAGAAAAGCAAAAATCATAAAAACACTAAGTCTATGTGGGTACCTAAATCACTCCATCATCTCTCTCCTAAGCACATACCTCTATTATTTCCTACACCACCTTCCCATCAAAAGCCTCAATGTTTATCAGGGTGTGTGCAATAGTTGGTCATGGTTCTCTTCCATTCCAAAACATTCCATATACCTCCATCTCCCCAACTTTCAACCGTTATCTTACGTGCCTTCCCCATCATCTCCCTATGGTCCATGCTTTTGCATAAACCTTTCATCCATCCTTCCATAAACCTTTCATAATCCACATCATAATCCACTATCTACCCACTTCATCTCCTTCTCATGCAATCCCCTTACCAACATCTATGAGTATAATGACATGGTCCATGCAACGACATCATTCTCTCGTGGAACTATCACCTTTCATAGCACTAGACACTTGAGTCCCTCTTATCCATTACCATGGTGAAAACCCGGAAAATAGGTGCCATGTGTAATTGTCATGCTATCCCATAAAAAAACATCCAGTAGTGAAAACCACTTTGTGGCGCTTTAGATGACAAAAAAATAGTAAAGATAAATAATTCATTCTCTGGTGAAAACTTGGTAAACAGGCTCCTTGGATAAGTACCATAGTGAAAACCTGGCAAATAGGCGCTATGAGTAGAGATCAGCCTCCATCATTTACCTAATTTGTTTGATCACTGCTTTCCACAACATCATCCACTATCTTGCCTCCATAATCCACATCATAATCCACTATTGTTCCTATTTAACATCGCAATCCATTATCCTTTATCCATCCATAATAAAACCTTTTTTGCCCTTACCTTTTCTATGGTAGTTGTCGTAGTTTGGACTTTGTTGGGGTTAAGATATCATTTGGCACCTTAGCATACTATTCGCATAAACACATCCATCGCAACAGCTCCCTGATAAACTCTATCCCACATTGGGGGCACTTGTCAAGCCTTATTTGGAAGTGGATATTTAAAGCTCTAGCTCATATCATCTCATCCATAAAAACATGTCAAAAATCCAAAAAATATCAAAACATCACAAAAATCCAAGCAATAAAGTTGATCCTTTGTCATCAACCACCAACACAATAAACAAGAACTTCATCTTACCTCTATCATTAAATGCCACAATAAACTCTATCCCACACTGGGGGCACTTGTCGAGCCTTATTTGGAAGTAGATATTTAAAGCTTTAGCTCATATCATCTCATCCATAAAAACATGTCAAAAATATATAAAAAAATCAAAACATCACAAAAATCCAAGCAATAAAGTTGATCCTTTGTCATCAACCACCAACACAATAAACAAGAACTACATCTTACCTCTATCGTTAAATGCCTTGATCCCATGGATACAAGGTATGTAGGCAATCTAAGATGTGAAGGAAACACTCTGATTCAGGCATAGGCGATAGACCTCTCTCATCATCCATATTTCATCTTTCCTCTAATCATCCTCTAATCATTCATCTCACTTTCTTCTATCTTTCATCACTTATGTCATCAATAAGCCTAGAACTACATATTCATCATGTCTCATCACCATCGCAATGTGCTTTGATCTCATGGATACAGGGTATGTAGGCAGTCTGGAATATGAAGGAAGTGTCCAGTATGCAAGCATAAACGATCCACCCCATTTCATCTTCTTTCATCTTCCATCTTCTTCTCTTTGACCAGCTCAAGCAAGAAGCAAACTATGCACATTCGAGAAAGCTCAAGCACTTTAATAAATCCTGAATAAGCCAGAAGCTATTTGTTCGCATGCCTTAAGCCAAAATTTGCTATAGCATTTTATCAACATTTTTAGCCTTCAATAGGATACAACTTTCCTCTCAACAAGGTGCCATCTTAATCCATCCAAGAGCACTTAAATTTGGCAAGAGAACATGATGACAATATCTTTTATTTTATCTTTTGATTTATCTTTTGTCCCTTTCCTATGCCTAATCAAGACTGCCTTGATCTATCATATCTTGGTATGTTGTGATGAAGTACAAAATGGGGCATGGTCATATTGCTTTTGTATGTTGTGTCTGTAGGATGATCTTATTCTCTTCCTACACGTATGGGTATCTTGTACATGTTGGGATTAGCATCTTGCATATCAATATCTTTTGCATCTGAGAAGCTAAACAGTCTCTTATGCATTGAGACTATTATATGCTAAGACTAGTTCCATACATATAACCAATAAGGTGTCATTATGTGTAGTGGAAATAAGCTCAAACCTTTGCTTGAAGAGTCAAAGTCCATCCTAGAACACTAGTTGCTATTCATATCTTGTGTATGTTGGTTCAACATTTTGACCTCATACGTCTAGACAAGATTGTAGTATGCTAGTTATGCATTTGATACCTCGACACCTTGGTCTTCTATACCCTAGTGCATAATATCCATATGCCATATCAAACATAAGGATTGCATTTCTCTACTTTTTGAGTAATTATGTCAAAGCTGTCATATCATTTATCCATTCCATCATAACCCTCTATAGTCCTCAACTAAGATTGATCACTCTTTTCATCTTCATTCTTCTTTCTCATCATTGTCTGCATTTCTCTCATCTTCATCCTGCAAAACAAGTGTGTTAGAGCCAAATCCTAATTCTGAAACCCAATTTCTTCTAAGCCAAACCCTAATTCTTCTATACCAAAGTCTATTTTCTTCTAAACCATCCCAATTTGTCCTGCCCAACCCCTGTTTTCTTTGTGTCAACCTTGTTTCTAGCCTTTCATCTTATCGCAAGCCAACCCAACCCTTCCTGGTTAGCCTGGCTTACCTCTCAAGGGGGCATCACCTGCCAGTTACACTAGGGCATAACCTTGCTTATCGAGCGAATCATCGTATCTTCTTTGACACAACATTCTAATGAACATTGTATCAAAGAGGGGCAAAATGTAGACACCCAAAATTGACCTAATTATCATTAGTATCAAAATATCGCATTATCTATCATCTGCATTTGTCTAACACATTTGAGCAATTTCTCTATTTTCTCTAAATCACCTGTTTCTTCTATTAATTAAATAAATTCATATTTATTTAATTAATTCATTATCTATTTTCTTCTGCTTTTTTCTAATATATAATTAAATCATCTTTAATTATTTAATTATCTCTATTCTATCTATTTTAGTTAAATAAATCTTATTTATTTAATTAAAATTCCATCTAAATCCTATTTCTATCCCACTTAGCCAATTAATTAAATAAATTTTATTTATTTAATTAATTTCCACATCAGGGCAGGGGGCCTGGCTCGATTGGTGAGCGCTTCCTGTGGTAGGCATGAGGTCACGAGGTCCAATCTCCCCCCTACCCACCTGATATTGTAAGTCCAATTCATAGCTCCGGTCAAAAGTGTTTACCCATGTTGAATAAAAAATAATAATTTCCACATCATATCCCAATCCTATCCTAATCATCTCTCCAATTAATTAAATAAATTGTATTTATTTAATTAATTTCTCTTATCATTTATCTTCACCTTTCATCATATGCCGACATGTGTGCATCTTTTATTTCAAACATGTGTGGTAGTATGTTTTATGTACACTATCACACTTAAATTTATTAAATAAGGGTTTTTGTGTACACAATCACACATGTGCCTTATTCTTTCCTTTCCACTTGTCATCTACACATTCACCTATGATTATCAATTCATCTCAACTATTCACATAGCCACCAAATTTCTACCATTGATTGATTTTGGTTGAGTGTTATATATACACCCACTCATTCTTATTTTTCATATCTCATCATATAGCGTCCAGATTATCATCTCAAGCATAATACCTCCATTAGCATCCATTGAGCATATTATCACTATCATTTAACCATCATGGCAGTTTTAATGATCTTCATGATTGTTCATTATTGAGAAGCAATCCACATCACAAACAAGGAATCATACAATCTAGGTGATCTTATTATTGAATTGTATGTATTTGATTTCACTTGGATTCGATTCTTTGATGGTGGTAGGATTAGGTTTTGATTTACATGCTTGATCTTATTGACCTGATTTTTACCTATCCACACATACAAACTATAATTGGTCCACACGAACAACATTATAAAGAAGTAATGATATTTGAGGTTGCTCTCAATTTTTGAGTCACAGAAGATATTTATGTAAAAGTTACACATAATAACAGAGAGAGGGAAACTTGTTACTGGCGAGCTCCACAATCTCTAGTTCTTCCAAACCCGCTTTCAGCTCAGACACACTATTTCTTCTTCACTCCCTGTCCGTGGCTCTCTATCCACTCCATCTACAAATATCGTTTGGCAAAAGGCTCTCATTGGTTAAAGGATGGCATGGGAATAACTGCTTTCAAACCTAACTAATTCTTGTTCTTATCTCCCTTCACAAAGTTATCTTCTTTTCTTTTGTTTAGATGGGCATGCCAGCCTTAGAGGCGTTTCTTTTACTGTGGCTCGGGATGCCGATTAGTTATGCCGTCGTGGCAAGGCAAAAAGGTGACCAACTCGATAAACTTACCATCACTTATCATTACATTGATAGCATTTTCCTTATCTTACTAGACCAAAGTCTTTATTATAATAAAACATGACAACTTTATTAACTTGCCCCTGACACATTTATTTATGTATTAATATGGATCGACTATAGTCGATGATATTGGCATTAGATATTCACATCGACACAATTCACTATTTAAACTTATTGAATGATAATATCATTAATAGGAATGATACAATGTTCACATTATCCCATATATATATATCGTGCCTATTTAAAGTGTTACTACGACGATATTTATCCGTCAACTTATTGACATTGGAGCAAAACGAGTTTAACCATCACAATGGTTAACCTACGCAACCACTACAAGGTGCAGGTTAAAAGTTCGCAACACGCAAAAGATTTAAACTGTTTACGATGAAGTTTATGGTTAACGTATCAAGGTTGAGTTTTATCTCCCCCTAAAAATAATTTCAACATTTTAAGTCGAAAAGGACTCAACAAGGATGTGCCATAAGGTATATACATAATATCTAATTGTCGTCCATGTTCGACAACGTGAACTCAAAGATTATGACATAGACGTCAAATGACGACATTCGTTGCGACAACGACGTTCAGACAAATGACGTTGTTCCTTCACAATGATGCGAAGGGGTGACTCATTCCTGAAGTCATCGATGACCCCGTCGAGGCAACTTGAATTGACCAAAATTAAAGCTTACATCAAGACAACTAAAGTCCACTGTCTGATATACCATACCTAGTGGAAAATACCTTTTGGTAATCCAGAGTCTATATTCTTCTTCCCCGAAGATACTTTCTCTCCCTTTGCTTCTCGGAGAGTTAGATCCACCTATTTTCATATTCAAAACTCTTATATGCAAATCGTGATCTGTGTACCGGTGTCCCGATTAGATAATCTAATAATAACATTTCAAATTTTCCACATATAAAAGGCATTATAAATCTAATCATTGAATTAGTCATATTTATGAAAAACATTTTCCATAAAGTTAATATCTCTAAACCATAGCATTAATTCTCATATGCATAACTTTTTTCTCACAGTTCTACTTCTATCCAAGTAACAAGTAAAAAGTAAAAATGGTCCAAAAGGGGGGATGTAACACCCACATAGAGTCATGATGTTTATTTTGGCATAGGCGTACCTTCCACACGAGACCATGGATATTGAGATCTTGTAGCTATCAATATTTTGATTTTTAACATCCCAGCTTCATGCCTTGCCATCAATAGTGACGTATCTTGAGTGCTTTCGTCACTTTACAAATTATTTCCTATCAAGATATACCATTTTCACATTTGCCATAATTAAATTTGCCAGCTCAATTAATGAGCACATGTTATCATCAAATGGTTATTTAATTATGGAAGTACTCCACCGCCGCCTTTTCCAACTCATCTTCAATTGTATTGCCTTCTATGAACACGTGGCTCAATCTAAAGTCTTCGAACCTGTCTAGCAGCTATCTGATGGGGTGAAGCCATTGGCCTAAGTTCTAGTTCGGCATGAAGTTTAACCTAATTGCATTAATTGTGATGAGTGAGTCTCCCTCCAGATGGATGCACTTGATTCCTAATTCATTCCCTAATTGAAGACCCATCAGAGCCACTCTAAATTTTGCTAAATTATTTGTTGTCTCGCCCAAACCAAGGGACTTCTTTGCCAAAATGCTGCCATGCTCATCCCAGGCCACACAGCCTGCACCACTTGGCCCCAGATTGCCTTTTGAGGCTCCATCAAAATTTACCTTTATCCATCAACTCTAATCTCTTCGACCTTCTTGCTTCCCCTTCTCCACTCAGAGTGGGAATTTTTAGGCCATGAAAGACTTTAGTGATTCCATCATCCCAGCATGTGAAGTTCTTTTTCTTGTTTGATCTCCTGTGGGAGGCAAGATGCGCCTGTTTCACTCTTTCCAAATTTCCCAAATGAGGGAAGAAGGCAAGATGTTCCGGATACTTCCAAAAACTACCTTCCGATGAATTTCTGGCCACATGTTAAACCACATTTCAATGTCTTGGGGCATAGCGCTCTAAAAATTCAACTTTTTCATGAAGAATTACCAACAATCTATCGTAAAAGTACAAGTCAGAAGGATATGGTTGGCACTTTCACTATCACTTTTGTAGAGAACACATCTCCCCGGCCTAGCTATACCAAATCTTGCCAGTCTATCCTCAGTAAGGTTCCTCTTCTACATCTCTAGCTAAGAAAAAACCCTAGGTTTTGGAAGGTTATTCTTGTTCTAGATCAGCCTTATAGGCCAATTTTGATTGGTTATTGCAGCTTCCTTGACTTTGTATCCACACTTAACCCTGTAGGACCCTGTGGTCAAACCACACCATCTAATTATGTCCATTTGAACTGAAGGGGCAAAGGATCTATTCTTCAAGAGCATGGCTAGCTCTCTTTTCTACTCTTGAAGAGCCTCAATCTCTTCCAAGGATCTTCATTCCCAAGTGGGAACCCCATCTTGAACCTTTATTCTTCCGTAATTGCAAATCTTACTTCCCCAGGCACTCAGGGTTTCATTTTTTATTTCTGCAAGGTTGGGGTAATTGGCCAGAGTTTCACCTCCACCCCAGGAGTCATTCCAGAATGCCGCTCTTTGGCCATTTCTAATCTCCTAGGTGACATGCTTTGAGATTATGTCCCTACATTCAAGTATGTAATTCCAGATTGCGGATCCCCTTGGCAAATCTACAATGGTTAGAATACTTGTGGCCTTATCTGAGTCCAAATACTTCCTTCTGAGAATTCTTACCCATTTCTAATCTCCTTTGTCATAGAGGTTCCATACAAGTTTGGCTCCCATGGCTAGGTTCATTATTGCAAGTTGCCTTGTACCTGTTCCACCTGCCTCCTTCGGGGTGCAGACTTTATTCTAGGATACCAATGGGATCTTTTGAACATCCCCAGTCCCACTCTAGAAAAAATTGCTATGTATCTGAGAAATGGCTTCTTCCACAGCTTTGGGGATTTTCAAGCATGCCATCGAATAGACCGGGATGGCTGACAAAATTGATTTCATAATTAGGAGCCTACCTACAGAGGATAGACACTTTCCAATCCAAGTTCCCATTTTGTTCTTGCAACTATTTACTAGATTCTCCCAATATCTCTTTTTGTTGACTCCTGCAAAAAGAGGAGTTCCCAAGTAGCACCCAGGGAAATTGGCTACCCGTAGGTTTAGGATTCTTGCTAGGTCCCTTTAGAGATTGGGTTGTGTATTCAGAAAAAAGACCTCCGATTTCCTCCAATTGACACTTTGTCCGGAAGCTAGACAATACTCATCCATGAAATTTTTAATGGTCCTTGCTTTTCTTCTGCAGGCCTCACCAAAAAGAATGGTATCATCTGCAAATTGCTGATGAGTCACATTCTCCAATCCATTTGCTACTGTGACACTTTTCCATTTCCCCTCTCTTCTGAGCGCATTGATCCCTCTCCCTAGAGCCTCTACCATAATGATGAATAGGAAGGGGGAAAGAGGATCTCCCTGTTTGACGCCTCTTGTGGAGACGAAGAAGCCATGTGCGACACCATTGACCAGGACTGAAAATTTTGGTGTCAAAATGTAGCTACTAACCCACTCCCTCCAATTGCTACTGAATCCAAATTTTTCTAGAACTTCCATTAGGAAATGCTTGTCCACTAGGTCGTAGGCTTTTAGAATGTCTAGCTTAAGGATCATGCAAGCCTCTCGGGATTTTCTGGTTGAATGAATTGCTTGATGGGAAATAATAATTCCTTCCACAATAGATTTCCCTGGGGCAAAACTACTCTGTTCTTTTGAGATGACAGAGTCCAAGACCTCTCTAAGTCTATTAGCTATGATTTTGGTTACTATCTTGTATACTGTATTGCATAGAGCTATCGGTCTGAAGTCTCCCATCTCTTGGGGGTTCTTTGTCTTAGGGATCAAAGCCAGGAATGTATGATTGAAGGACCCTAGCATAGTCATCTTCTTCCTTGATTCCTCTACTGCTTTAGTTAGATCATCCCCTACTATCTCCCAAAATTTCTTGAAGAAGCTGGCCATAAATCCATCTGGGCCTGGGGCCTTGTCCGGGTGAAGAGAAAGGTGGCAGTTCTCACTTCCTCTTTCCCAATTTGTTTGAAAAGAGCCTGGTTCTGTTCTTTAGAGATCAGAGATGGAATTGAGGCTAGAATTTTGTCCATAGTTGCTCTTTGAATTGGGGCTTCCTTATTCAAAATTGACTCAAAGAAAGTCACTGCCTCCTGATTAACCTCATCTGTAGAGTGTGTCAAGCTTCCATCCATTCTTTTGATATATGTAATTCTATTTTTGCTCCTGTTGGCCACTTTTGTTCTATGAAAAAACTTAGTGTTCCTGTCTCCTTTTAACCAGGTCTCCCTAGATTTTTGCCGCCAGTAACTTTCCTCTCTTTTTAGGAGTTCTGCCCATTCCTCCTTTAGTGCTTTTTTGTCTCAAACTCCTCCTCCCTCATACTGTTTATGATTATGTGTTCATTTAGGGTGGCCATTTCCTTCTCTACTCTTTCCTTTTCTCAAAAAAATGTTCTTGAAGTGCGTTCTGTTCCATTCTTTTAGTTTGGACTTTACAAATCCCAACTTCTTACTTAATTTGAAGACATTAGACTGATTTACTATTCTGATTTTGTCCCACCATCCTGCCATCAGTTCCGACAAGGATTCATCCCTCAACCACACGCTCTCAAATTTGAAAGGATTACCCTTGGGAGGTTCACCTGGAAGAATTGTCAATTAGATCAGAAAGTGATCCAAAACTAAGAATGGTAGAATGACTGCTTCTGTTAGGTTTGCCTGGCCTTCCCAGTCCCCAGCCAGTAGGAATCTATCTAATCTCTCTGCTATGTTTGTGAACCATTTCTGCCTATTTGTCCAAGTGAAGATTCCATTCCTTGTTTGCACATCTTTGAGTTGGTTATTGTCAATGAAATCCTAAAAATCTAGCTGCACATTTGTTGTTCTAAGCAGATCACCTCTCTTCTCATCATTGTTTATAGTTGCATTGAAATCACCTGCTATGATGCTTTTCTCTCCCTTGAGATTTGCTAGTTTACCAGAGATTTGTTGCCACAATAATCTCTTGTCTAAGGTATCTATCAACCCATACACATTAAATATGTAAAATTTCTCATTTTTTTGCAACAACCTGCATCTCAAAATTATCCACGTCCTGTCTACCTCCACAATTTCCCCTTCTACTATGAGTGGATTCCAAATGATTCCCAAAGCCCCTAAGGCACCTTCAGCTTCACAAAAGTGGCCTTTCCATTATCTCCAACCCCTTAGTCTCCCATCACTTTCCTCCCTCCCCAATTTTGTTTCTTGAAGGAAAAAATGTTTGCTCTTGATTGGTCAATTTGGCGTTTGACCAAATGCCATTTGTTAGGGGCATTAATGCCCCTAACATTCCACCTTATTACCCTCATTGTTTCTGGGGAAAGAATACATCCTTCCCTGATCTGAGTTTCATTTGCCCTACTGCATTAGCTGCAATTTCTAGTTTTGCACGGTTAGTCTTTGATCTCCTCCTGTAAACCTTCTTGATGTTAGGTTTTCTTCTCTTTGATTGTGATTGCTCTGGCATTCTATCTTCCAACAATAATTCTTCCTCTCCTCCCAGTCCACCCTCATCTTTGTAGTCTAAATCTTCTTCACTCTCCTCCACTCCAGAGGGGGTTTTTGCCTATTCCACACTCCTAGACTCTGAAATCGCCTCCTGCATTGTGTTGTGTATTATATATCATGGCTTTTCTTGAGGAGTTTCCTACCTTTCTTCCTTTGTTAGATCCTCCTCCTTACCTGATTCTCCCTGAGATCCGATCACCAACTTCTCAATATCTAAGGGATTGTATACTACTATTTCCCAAGACTCTGCCTTGCCACAAATTTCTGAAGAAGTGGGGCTAGTATTTTGCTTTTCAAACCCTGGCTCCCCTTTACCTGCAAGGATGTCATTTATTAAACCTTCTGTTAGATCTTCATTCTTTTGTGGAGTTTCCTGACGAGGATTTTGGGTCCTTTGGCCCTTCAGATTCTCTCCTGTTTGCAAAAGTCCCTAATTATACATATCATCTTTATTTGGCTTCACCAAAATTTGGCACTCCAGATTCCCATGATCTCTCGATTTACAGGTTGGGCATAATTTCAATTGGTCTTCTCTTAGTAGTGATTGAGTCCAAGCTCTGCCCTTCGCAAAAATCTCTATCTCCTAAGGTAGGAATTGGTGTGGTTTCAAACCTATGTAGATTCTCACATAGGCACCTTGGCATTTGTCTATCGCCATTTTATCAATTGAAATGAGTGGTCCCAAGCTTTTCCCAATCTCCTTGAAAAAGTCCTCGACCTAGTATTCTGCCAGGAGGTTATACAAATGAATCCATACCGGATCCTCCTCAAATTTATGCTTCTAGGGGTCAAAATTAGGGTACCAGTTAACCAGGTGCATTCCGACTCCATCTAGGAAATACAACCCACTATTGAGTGCTTTCCATGTTTCTGCATGTGAAGGGAATTCAAGTAGGAAGAATGCATTTGGAATTGCCATGATCTGAACTAGGTTTCCCCACAGTACCCAACACCAATTTTGTATTCTTTCTATCTCAGTCCAACCCCCACCCCATTTAGCCGTAACCCCACATTCCTCGAGTCTTTCTATGGATTTCTCAAAAAAAAAATTATCCAAATTAACATGCGGCCGAAGCAAATTAGGGTTTGGATTCTTACCTTTTAGATCTTTGTGGTTATGCGAAAGTTCTTCTTCATTCAACACTCTTTCTTTTCCTTTCTAGGAGGTCTTCGCTCAATCATTCTGAGCCATTGCCCCTTTATTGTCTTCCTTGATTCACCAATTTTCCACAGCATCTGCTTTGGAAAAATTCTTTTCCCTGAACCACCCATGACTCCCTTGCAAGGAATTCCTCCAAGGAGATGGATTCCCTTTGCCCTTCCTTTGCCAATAATCCCCTTGTCCTTAAGTCTTGTGATTCATGTATTTTTACTCATTCTGTCTCCTTGGTTACATCCATGGCAGGCCTCTCTGTAAGCCCCGTGCCTTCTACCCAAACTGCGCATCCTGCCCTCGGTTATCTAGATTTTTTAGCTCATTTGATCTTAAGCCCAGATAGCATTTATCCACCCAACACCCCCCTGAGAAGAGCCATTGAGGAATGTGCTTCCATTCAGAGGTTCGTCTTCCTACTAATTCTTCTTCCCTTGATCGTTTGTCTTCTTCGATATCGCCCCACGCTTTCTCGCCCAAATCACCTACTTTTTTTCAATCTTCGTCACCCATCACACATGTTCAATTTTATTTCTTGGAGAAGTATGATATTTGGCTTTTACAAATCAATTTGATAATTGAATAAGCGTCACTTATTAAGGTTGTTGAATCCCCTAACATTCCAAGTTAGGATTCTCATTGTGCCTATGAGAGGACTTTGCAATTTTTTGAGGAGTGCTAGCCTTGGGTGTAGCAAGTGAGAAGGAAGTGAATTTGCATGTTTGTTTTAGGTTTTAAGGTGGTTTTGCAGCAACAACCAAGTGGTATTTCAGTTGTCTTCACTTGAATATTTTGGAGTGAATTTTGCAAGTAGTTGGTAGATTGCATATTCAAGAAGGAAGGAAGAAGTTTGAAGATTGTTGTGCTGTTTGAAATTTGATTTGTGGTGACTTTGAGCAGACCATATGGCTTTAATATGTTTGTAATTTTAGAGGTTCTCATCTTTAGAATATTGTAGTTTGATTGTACACTTGAAAGAAGATTGTTCAATGAATTTGTGAGACAGTTTATGCTTCCATTCTCTCCGTTCTTTTAAATATTTCTTGCTGATTTGTATGTGAGTTTGCAGCAATAGCTTGGTCTATTCCTTTGTATTGCATAAGTATTTTAAGAGTTTGCAACAATTAGAAGGTTGTGCCATTTCTTCCTACATCAAAGGTATCAGAGCAGGAGTTCTTGAGTGTGCAGACAGACTGCCGAATGTGAGGCAGTTTGCACTAGGACCCGAGGGTTGGATTGTGTGAGAGATTTGTTGCATGTGTATATGCAACTTGCAATAAAAAATATTTAGAGGGTTTTGAAAACCTGTGTTTTGAGGATTTGTGAAGCCTTGAGTATGAAAAAGAGAATGAGAAAAAGGACTTTTATTATTGGAAGGATTCTGACAATTCCTAGAGTACTTGAGGAAATTAGAGAAAGACTTAGGAAGGATAGGGTGAGAGAATTTAGGGAATTGAAGAAACAAGTGGAAGAAATTGTAGAAGAGTTGAAAAGGAGAAGAGTACTTTATCATAAAAGAGGTGATAATTTTATTTATCTATCTAATGATATTTTGAATGCAGGAAAGAAAGAAAATGAAGCAGAGTGTCATGCGACACTGAGGAAGAAGAAGAAGATGAGTGGGAAGAAGTTTTTGAATCTGAAGCTGCAACATGTCTTTTGGAAGGCATGGAAAAGGTGGTGAAGAAGGTTGCAGTAGTTGAAGAGGATAAAGATGTTGCAGTTGAGAATGAAGATAAGAATGGAGATTAAGAGAAAGAGGCAATAAATTTGAGTAGTGTAGATGAAGTTGAGATGATGGAATTTGAGGGTCCTATATTTGATAAAGAATTTGGTGAAGATGAAGAAGATCTCCTACTCAAAGAGGAGATGAGAAATATTGATTTCTTATCTAAAGGGAAAGAGTCAGATGAATGTGATAAGGAGATAGAGAAGATGCAGATGGGAGAAGAAAGGTCCAATGATTATGCTAACATTGTTTTGTTTACAAGTAAAAGAGAAGGTGTAGCATAATTTCAAGTATGTGACATTGAAGATGATACCCTCATGTAAGAGATGAGGTAAAAGAAAATATTGTAGCAATTGAAAAAGAATGGCTTGCATTGACTGCAGATGGAGGTGAAAAAGAAGTTGTAGCAGATGAGGTAATGCCTTATTTACTTGAATTTTATGAAGATTAAAGTAATGTTGATTTGAATTTTGTAGAGATGAATGAGATGTATGAAGATGAAGAGGTGAAGGCATATTGGTGGAGGTGTTCGGATTGTTGTAGTGGGTTCAGTCCCATGAGGGTGAAGGAGAGAAGATTATACAGTAGGTGGAGGAAGATGCAGAGTGTTCCAAGATGATGCTAGAAGAAGAGATGGAAGAAAAAATGATACAAACTTGTTACAGTCATGGAGTTTGTTGTAGGTTGTTTACAACTTGAAAGGGTAGTCCTACTACTCAACTCCATTTTGTGAGTCATACTCACAAAATTCAATTTACTTGACATGTCTGATGTAGGAGCATCCAGGTCCATAGGCGATCAGCATCACCAAAAATATTTGTCATGAAATTTATTTTAACTTTTGAATTTTCCTTAGGTTGTTTGGTTAGGAGTTGGTAAATATAATGAAAGGAAAAATTGTTTAAAATAATTATTGGCCTCTATTTTGTAATTTTTGGTGTAATGGTTAGTCTAGGTGGCATCTTCTTCCTTGTCATTTCATGACAAATCATTATTGGACAAATCAAGGTATTGAATTTTGGGAGATAAAGTCATGGAAAATATTCCTATCCCTAAAATGAAGTCATGCAAATCTTGTTGGAGTATGAGAGACATTGAGAAGGGGGGGTGAATCAATGTCTCATAAAATAGACTTGTTTTTGGCAACAATTAATAAACTTCACCAACCATAAACTTCAACCCTTGTATGATGAAAGCAAAACATTCATTTATGAATTGTAGTGCATTGACATATTAATTTGTGAACATGAATGAACAAAACAGCTGTTGGTGAACTATGACAAATAGTAGGGTAGTTTTATTTATTTATTGGAAAGAGATAAGTATTAGATATATTATGCATTTGTATTGACCCATAATGAACATTATGTCACATATGCAGTAGTTGAACTATGAAACACTGAACAATGAATGTAATGGAAAGTTTAGACATAAGACACCAATGGATCACACACAGAGAGACCATAACACAGAAAATTACATGAGTGGAAAACCCTCTTGGGGAATAAAAACCACTCAAGAAAGATGCCTCATTATCTTAATCAAAATGTGCTTGACTAGCAAATACAGATGCCTCACTGGTTGTTTGTGCCTCACTGGCTATTTGTGCTTCATTGGCATTTTCAACAATGTCTCACTGATAATAGTGCCTCACTGGATATTTGTGCCTCACTGGCTATTTGTGCCTCACTGGCTATTTGTGCCTCACTGGCTTGTCAACATTGTCTCATTGACAATAGTGCCTCACTGGATTATTTCAACCATTACAATGAATTGAATAATTTAAATTACAGAGGGACACTTTGTTTCTCTTTGCACTAGACTAATATAACATCAACAATGCATGCACTCACTCTCACATTCATTATCAATGTTATATCAGATTTTATACACAACATATTACATCCTGTTCAAGCCCTTCTTTCTCTCTACAGACAGTTTGAGAGACAACTGAAATAATGAAACTAACTTTGGTAGTTTACAACTGACAGAGAGGTTATATCAAATAATTGTTTAACTACTTCCTTAACCATTGTAATATATCATTCAGAAACTGTATGTAGAGTTAAAGAAGTCTTGTTAACCAATTTCAAAACTGCCTTCAAGCTCATGAGAAACCCTAGGGTAAACTATCAAACCCTAGTTGATAACTTCTAAACCCTTATCAAATAAATTGTCTCATAATACAAAGATGACATATCACCGAGAGGTCAATTATAACTGAGCAGTTACAATAGAGTATTACAAACCCACAAGAAATCTTTTAAACACCTTTCCATTTATCACAGTCAAGCAAAATTATCTCTACCCTTAAACATCTAAGACCAAAACCTTGTTTAGTTTTTGAAACCCTAGCCACCTGGGTAATAGAAAAACATTTCATGTAGTCAAAACCCTATAATGAAAAAATTGTTCAAAACTGAAAAGAAATAACTGTCAATGCCCTTTATGAAACTCTTTGAAGCACAGTAAATTTCCCATAAAAACAATACATCTTATCTTGATAGTCGTAAAATGAAAACCTTTTACAACTATTTCAACCCTTAAACATATAAAGAATCTTCAAAACTTTTTATGCATTTTGATTCAAAACAAAAACAAGAATGAAAGCACCTGATAGCCCAACAGAAGAAACTAAATAGTCGTGCTAAAAGTCAAAGAGTTTACTTGTATCTAGCTTTGTCACATCCAAAAGATACTTTAGAAAATTCTTCAAAGATGCATACCGTTGTTCCCATCTTCTTTCATGATTACCATAGATACAAAATGAAAAAGAAACCCTAAGTTGAAAACTTCAAATTCAAAGCTAGACTTTACAAAATAAGAATCCAATCTTCCTTCTTTTTTTGCCTGAGATTACCTTTTACAACCGATGGCAATGGTAAACCCTAAACAAGCCGGTGGCAAATTTACAAAAAAAATACCTTTTCAAACTTCTTACAAAGTGTGGTAACCTGCCTGACAGTTGAATAATTCAAAATGTCGAAGGGAACATTTTCTTTTGTAATGTGGAGTATATTGCTAGGAGATGTAAACAAATATGAATCATGGTCAACACTTGAAAGCAAGACATTACAAGTTATTTTGACCTTGTATGTCTTTATTATCCAATAGAATGTAATATCCCTTGCTATTTCAGACCTTATTTTGCTAATTAGAGGCTCAAGGAATATTGTCAAACACTTCTGATGTAAACCCAATGCTTGCTGGTCTGTGTTTTCAGTCTGATATTTATGCTTGATAATGATAGCTGAGTATTCTAAATGCTCATAAATCCAAACTATAATGTCATAAATACATATATGACTTCTTTTTTGGTATTTTTGATGCATATACATGAAAATTAGTCATGAAATGCACACCTACAGCCAATTGATATTTTGTCAAACACTTGGCATGCATACTATTATGCTAATCATGATGGATATTAATATGCACATTACATCAAATAGATGGCCTACAACTTATCACTCCTTTATTGAGATATATTGTCTAATACAATGCTGATATGAATGGCCAAGACTCTTGGCTCTACAATTTTATGCAACTCCTAAAATGACAACTATGAAACAATGCTGATATAAAGATGCTAACTCATGAAAGAACCTGGAAATGTAAGTTGCTGTGAATCGATGACGAAGATGAAGGAATGGCAGCCTCAAAATAGCTCATAAACATCCCTCTCAAGCCCCAATCGTGCCTCTCAAGTGTAGCACCCAGCCTTCTCATCAACCAAGGAAAGGAGTCCCTTCCAAACCCAAATTGAAACCCTCTCCTAGCTGCCCTGTACTGTAGCGTTACTGTTCACGGCACTGTAGCAACACTGTAGCGTAATGTAGCAATTCACTATAGCAAAACACTGTAGTGCTACTGTAGCAAATCACTGCAGCGCGCACTGTAGCGTACTGTAGCAAAACACTGTAGCAACCAATAGGAAAACTTCTGATATGCAAATTGATACCTCTAAACCCCTGTTAACACTGCAGATTTAAGCACAAATGAAAGGACTGAAGTATCCCTTCCAATTTGCAACCCTTCGGAGGATATTTCACCACCTCAGTTATGCTAATCTATGGGAGTTTCCGTTCCCAAAGACCAAATATGCAGAAACCCTTGGCTCCACAAAACTCATCAAATGCAAATGTCAATAATCAGATGCCTGGAAGCTTGCCTTGCCCCTTCCTTTATACTTTTTTAATCACACTTTTAAGAGGCTTCTAGAAAAATCTTATTATTTTATTTTAGTGACTTTAATGATCTAATGTGTATTTTAAGTCACTATATTAAATTAATTAAATATAAGGTTACCTTTTGATTTCAAATTAAGTAATAACCTTATAAAATAATTAATTTAATAATATCTCCCTTATTTCGTCAATTAGCCTTCGGGAGTTAAAGGCTAAATTACTCATTATGAAAATCACCTAGGAAGGGGACATTACAGTCCGCCCCTCCTGAAATTGCTTGTCCCCAAGCAATCTCAACTCTGGATGCTAAAGAATCTCCTCGCCTTCCCAAGTGGTATCCACAACCGGTAAATCCCTCCATTTGATCAAATACTCTCTGATGACTCGTCTCTGTAACTGCCTCTTCCTAACATCCAAAATAGCCTCGGGCACCAGAATCAACTTCCCCTCATCATCCAAGGGTGGTAAGGTAGCAGAAGGAACCACGCGATGACCTAATGCCTTCTTGAGGTGTGACACATGGAAAACATTGTGTACTCTGCTATCTGCCGGTAATTCTAACTCATAAGCCACATCACCAACTCGCCGGATAATCCTGAAAGGGCCATAATAACGCGGCTTGAGCTTCTCTACACCACTCTTCTTGAGAGTGGATTGTCGATAGGGCTGTAACATCAAATACACCATATCCCCAACCTCAAATGATCGCTCAACTCTCTTCTGATCAACATACTGTTTCTGCTGATTCTATGCCTTTTGGATATTTTCTCGAAGAGCTCTCATAATATCCTAGTTCTCCTACAACATATCTCCTGCACTAGGCACTCTATTGTCACTCATCAACAAGTCAAGGAAACTGGGTGCTTCATAACCATACAAGGCCATAAATGGTGTCATCTGAATCGAGAGATGGTAAGTGGTATTGTAACAGTACTCACAAAGGTATATCCACTTAACCCAACCCTTCTGTTGCCCTGCAATGTAATTCCTGAGATATCCCTCCACCCACTTATTCACAATTTCTGTCTGGCCATCCGTCTGTGGGTGGTAGCTGGTACTTGGGGTAAGCTCTGTCCCACATAGTCTAAATAACTCCTGCCAAAAATGACTCAAGAACCGACTATCCCTGTCACTAACAATGCTCCGAGGTAACCCATGCAACCTGAAAATCTCACGGAAGAAGAGTTCTGCTACCTGTGCAGCTGAGTATGTAGCTGTGATTGGAAAGAAATGAGCATATTTTGTTAATCAATCAACAACCACATAGATACAATCTCGTCCCTGGGTTTTCGGCAAACCGGTAATAAAATCCATGGATAAACACTCGCACTTCCTATCAGGAATTGGAAGTGGCTGAAGTAAACCTGCAGGGTATGTATGTTCCTGTTTATTCTGCTGGCAAATAGGACACTCTCTGACATATCGAAGAACATCTGTTTTGAGCTCTTTCCAAGTAAAGTGCTCTCGAACCTGTCTATAAGTCTTGAAGTACCCCGGGTGCCCTGCCATAGGTGTATCATAAAAATACCTCATCACTGTGTTCTTCATTTCTGATCCTGGGGTTAAGAATATCCTACCTTTGTAAATGATAAGATCATTTACAACTGAGTACCTGTCATCCTGAACTGTCCCCTCAATTATGCTAGAAGCCCATGAGTCTTTGGCATACTCTGCCACAATCAAGTGTCTCCAATCCTCTGAAATCTCCACCATAGAGCTCAAATGGGGACGGCGAGACAAAGCATCAGCAACTACGTTTTGAGTTCCCTTGACATAAGTAATGTCAAAGTCATATGATTGCAATTTACTCACCCACTTCTGCTGACGATCATTAAGATCTCGTTGTCCTAGGAAATGCCTCAAGCTGTTATGGTCTGTCTTAATGCAAAACTTGTTGCCCACAAGGTATTGCCTGAATTTGGCCAATGCATGCATAATGGCCAACATCTCCTTATCATAAATACTGTAGCTCCTCTCTGGACCCCGTAACTTCTTGCTCTCAAAAGCTATCGGATGTTTGTCCTGCATAAGAACTGCACCAATCCCCTCACCCGAAGCATCACACTGTAGCTCAAAGGGTCTAGTAAAATCTGGCAAGGCTAGAACTGGGCAAGTAGTCATCAACTGTTTAAATTTTTCAAAACATTCCTGTGCCTCAGGTGTCCAAACAAATGCCCCTTTCTTCATTAAATCTGTAAGTGGTGCTGCATGTCGTGAATATCCACTGACAAATCTGCGGTAGAAGCCACACAAACCCAAAAATCCCCTAAGCTGAGTAAGATTCTTAGGTGTAGGCCACTCAATAATAGCTCTAACTTTGTCAGGGTCCATACGCACACCTTCTGCGCTGATGATATGGCCTAAGTATAGCAACTCTGTCATGCCCAGATCACATTTGGATTCTTTGGCGTACAAGGACTCCCTGCTAAGAATTCCCAATACTGTATCCAAATGGGCGATATGCTCCTCCCAAGTTCTGCTGTACACCAAAATGTCATCAAAGAAGACTAATACAAACTTTCTCAGTTGTGATTGAAAAACCATGTTCATAGTGGACTGAAACGTAGCAGGAGCATTGGTTAGTCTAAATGGCATAACCACAAAATCAAAATGTCCACAATGGCACCTAAATGCTGTCTTCTCGATGTCCTGCTCTCTGACCCTGATCTGGTGATAACCTAATCTCAAATCTATTTTCGAGAAATAGCGAGCACCATGAAGCTCATCGATCAACTCGTCAATACGAGGAATAGGGTACCTGTTCTTAATTGTCCTCTTATTCAACACCCTGTAATCGATGCACATCCGAAGGGTACCATCCTTTTTCTTGACCAAGACTACTGCTGAAGCAAAAGGTGATTTACTTGGCCTAATGTGCCCCATAGCCGGCAGCTCCTTAATTGTTTTTTCAATCTCATCTTTTAGCCGCTTGGGGTGTCTATAAGGAGTGATCATCATGGGTTTAGCACCCTCCTCCAATTCTATTATGTACTCAATCCCTCTGTCTGGAGGCCTACCTGGTGGAATATCACCGAACACCTTGGAGTGCTTGATCCTCAACTCCTGTATATCTGGGTGATAGGCTGGTTTTTGTTTCTCTTCCTGTGTTGGCATTAGAATACACCCTGCTGCCCACTCAACCATGTCATGGCGCATAAGTCTCTCCATTTTTCTGAAAGATATCATCCTGCAGCTAGTATCCCTGATGGCTTTTAGCACATGAGTCTTCCCATCCACTTTAAACCTCATCTCCATTTCCCTAAGGTTAATGGTAAACTCCCCAATATCATGAAGCCATTTCATTCCTAAAACCATGTCGGTTTCTCCCATGTTTACCACATAAAAATCTGCCTTAAACTCAAAGTTATTCAATCGCATGGGAAGACCTGGAATCATCCTGTCACACTTAAGAGTATATCCATCAGCAACTTTTACTCTTATGCCCTCAAATTCCTCTGTCTGAATTCTGCGCCTATCAACCAACCTAGCATCAATGAAGTTATGCGTGGCACCTATATCAAGCAAGGTAATGATCTTCTGTCCGGCTAAAACCCCACGCATCCTGAATGAGCCCTCTTGCTGTATGCTAGTAAGGCGTGCTTCTTGAAAATTTGCTTCTTCAACATTTTCAGCCTCAATTTCATGCTTATCTGTCTCATCATCAGGTTTTTCCTCATTAGATTCCTCTTGATCAGATTGCTAGTCCGACTCAGAATCCTCATAGAATGCCCACATAATCCTATTTGCTTTGCCCTTAGGTCTTAAAGGACAGTCATGGTTTGCATCATAGGGACCTTTGCAATAAAAACACAACTTTTTCCTTCTCAAGTCATTAAATGTCTCACGATCTAATGGTGCTGCTGATTTTCCCTTTGAGTCTGAAATTTCTTTTTTCTTGGGAAATGTCTTGTTGTCCTGGTAAGAAGAAGATCCCTTAGATGAGTACTTATTTTGAGGGGCTGCAAGTTCCATACTCCTAGCTTTTTTCATTGCCTCCTGTAGTGTCGAAGGACCAAAAGCCTTTATCCATCCTCTTAACGGTTCCAATAAGCCCTCCATGAATAGCACAACCAATCTCCTTTCAGATATATTGGAGACCATGACTGATAATTTCTGAAATTCACTAATGTAATTCTCCAAACTCCCAGTCTGCTTAAGCTATGCCAAGTCTCTAAAATATGTCTCTGGATCTCTCTTATCAAAGCATTCCACTAATCTATCAACAAACTCCTGATATGAAGTGATACTATTATGATGCAATGTCTCTAATCCATGATACCACCAATCGTGGGTTGCTCCCTCCAAGTGAAAAGTAGCATATTTTATTGCATCCCTTTCTGTCATGGGTCTAAGAGTCAAGAGGGTGTCTAGCTTATGAATCCAAGCCTGAGCCGTGACCTTCCCACTACCATCAAACATGGGCAATGTAACTCTGTTGGCGGCATACATCAAATCATTATTTTGATTTCTTGGTCTCTTTTCTTGCTTTCCCCTGTAGTGTTCTCTTCTTTGACTCACAAACCTATCAAAGCTCATGCGTTCCCTGACTTGTGGTGTCAACAACTCCCATTCATCATTAGCTGCCATAAGAGTATCTGCAAACATTTCTTCTCCTTCTTCTTCTGCATTTTCCTCTTCTTGTTCATTCCTCAAAAAAGTAGGACGTGTAGGCCTATCTACCATGTGAGAAGATGCTTGTGCTCTAGGTGTCCCAACCACACTCCTATTATCATCCGGTTCATAGTTTCGTCTTCTCTGAGGGTTCATTTGTTGTATCATTGTAGTAAGTGCCCGCATAGCATCTGCCACCTGCTGCTGCCCCATAGCCATTTGTCTAAAGAGTTCATGTGTTTCCTGTTCTTCATCATTTCTTCCCCTGTTTCTGATAGGGCTACCTTCACCTCTTTCACCCATAGTGCCGTATGAACCAACCTCTCGCTGTTTTGCTGCTGAAGTGGCTGATAAAGTGTTCTGTTCAAGTGGTTGTGACCACTGTTTTTGCTTCCTTTCTTCTCTAGCTATATACCTCTTGTCCCTATCACTTTGTTGCATTTAATGAGCCGATTTCAAACCCAAAGGATGGCAGGAAACCACTCTGATACCACTGTAATATCCCTTGCTATTTCAGACCTTATTTTGCTGATTAGAGGCTCAAGGAATATTGTCAAACACTTCTGATGTAAACCCAATGCTTGCTGGTCTGTGTTTTTAGTCTGATATTTATGCTTGATAATGATAGCTGAGTATTCTAAATGCTCATAAATCCAAACTATAATGTCTAAGCATTAATCTAAATACATATATGACTTCTCTTTTGGTATTTTTGATGCATATACATGAAAATTAGTCATGAAATGCACACCTACAGCCAATTGACATTTTGTCAAACACTTGGCATGCATACTATTATGCTAATCGTGATGGATATTAATATGCACATTACATCAAATAGATGGCCTACAACTTATCACTCCTTTATTGAGATATATTGTCTAATACAATGCTGATATGAATGGCCAAGACTCTTGGCTCTACAATTTTATGCAACTCCTAAAATGACAACTATGAAACAATGCTGATATAAAGATGCTAACTCATGAAAGAACCTAGAAATGTAAGTTGCTGTGAATCGATGATGAAGATGAAGGAATGGCAGCCTCAAAATAGCTCATAAACATCCCTCTCAAGCCCCAATCGTGCCTCTCAAGTGTAGCACCCAGCCTTCTCATCAACCAAGGAAAGGAGTCCCTTCCAAACCCAAATCGAAACCCTCTCCTAGCTGCCCTGTACTGTAGCGTTACTATTCACGGCACTGTAGCAACACTGTAGCATACTGTAGCAATTCACTGTAGCAAAACACTGTAGCGCGCTGTAGCAAATCAATGTAGCGTGCACTGTAGTGTTACTGTAGCACTACTGTAGCAAATCATTGTAGCAAAAACACTGTAGCGTACTATAGCAAAACACTGTAGCAAACACTGTAGCAACCAATAGGAAAACTTCTGATATGCAAATTGATACCTCCAAACCCCTGTTAACACTGCATATTTAAGCACAAATGAAAGGACTGAAGTATCCCTTCCAATTTGCAACCCTTCGGAGGATATTTCACCACCTCAGTTATGCTAATCTATGGGAGTTTCCGTTCCCAAAGACCAAATATGCAGAAACCCTTGGCTCCACAAAACTCATCAAATGCAAATGTCAATAATCGGATGCCTGGAAGCTTGCCTTGCCCCTTCCTTTATACTTTTTTAATCACACTTTTAAGAGGCTTCTAGAAAAATCTTATTATTTTATTTTAGTGACTTTAATGATCTAATGTGTATTTTAAGTCACTATATTAAATTAATTAAATATAAGGTTACCTTTTGATTTCAAATTAAGTAATAACCTTATAAAATAATTAATTTAATAATATCTCCCTTATTTCGTCAATTAGCCTTCGGGAGTTAAAGGCTAAATTACTCATCATGAAAATCACCTAGGAAGGGGACATTACATAGAAACTTGCAAGAAGTAACCAAGACTTATAATGATCAAATATTATAATATGCATCAAAATATTCATTATAAAGCACATTCAACAACTGTAACTGTAGGCCAAACATGATATCATGGAAACATGTGAATCATGAGACTGTATGCCACTAATATCATAATGTCTCCCAACTAATACATACCAAGAATTGCAACTGTCATCATAGAGAAATCAATCAACTCAGTCAACACTATGCCAAATACCAAATGCCTGTTGAGCACAATAGGTTCTACATATGATGCCACTAAATCAAAAATATGTCAACTATGCCAAAAGTATGCAAAACTAAAACTGTGTCAAATGCCAACTGAACCAACTAAGTACCAAATTGAATCATGATCAAAATGCCAAACTAAACATGATCATCAAAGATATCAAACTGAATCATGATGTGCCAAACTGAATCAAATCAAATATATCAAACTGAATCATGATCAAGTTGTGGATTGTCATCAGGGACAAACAATTGAGGGTGATTGGGTGAAGTCAACAAACTCCCCCTTTGTCCATGATGGCAAAACACAACTTCCTCTCCCCCTTTTTGACATCAAGGCAAAGTAAGTGAAAGTATGCAATGCCTCCAATATACATAAAGATCAAGAGAACCCTGAAACAAGAAACAATGAGTAGATATAGACAACCATACCAAGACACTCCCAAGAAAGAAGAGCAACCAGAACAACTGAAACAAAAAATGAAATGTCAGCACCAGAATGAAATATCAATAGCATAATGAGCACAAAAATGGACAAACAAGTGAGAATGTTGTTACAAATAATGCCAATCATCAATTAGAATTAAGCCAACTGTCATAAGATACTAAAAACCATCAGGGATCAGAAATATGCAAGTAGCTCCCCCTGAAGCTATGCTGGATTTCTTGAAAAAATGGAGCAATTATACTGCTGCAAACATTGTCCACTGTCATTTGACTGTATTGTACTGAAGTTTGATACAGTCACTATCTAACAATCATAAAAGGCATTGTGTAGAAATATATCACTAAATCACTATTCGACAATCAAGCAATCACTGCCAAAAATATTATTATCCAGAGCCAACACAGAGCAGAGTATAGAGTATGGATCAGTACTGTCAAAAAGATATCTTAAAAACAACTACTACTGCAATTACCACTGCACGACAATAGTCAAAGTCATTGTCAAAATCAGTGCAGATCATCACTGCTGATAAAAAACAAACAAAGATGTTGTCCCTTGTCAACATCACTGTAAATGCTGTAAAAAACAATCAGAGATGAATACTCACTGTTAAATGCCTAAAAGTAATCACTGTTATAACCAACTCTTACAGTCAACCTCCAAATAAGTCAAGATGCATATCAAATTCTCAAAACAGTACTATTGTGCACCATACATTTAGAACATAAATCTTTCAAATGAAGGTATGCAATGAATCATCATTTCAAATCAAATGTAAACAATTGTTCATCAACTATTCACATTGTTACCTTATTATAGAAGTAAGAGTTCCAAACTATCAACTATCATATGCAAGAACTGTCAATTACTTTTGTTACATTTTCAAACCAATGTCATAGACCTGTGTTCATTAATGCACTGTCATTGAGCAATGTTACTGAACATCATGCAAATGAATAGTATGAAAGATACTACACTGTGCACATACCATTTTGCATATGCAAGAAAAAACTTCACTGCAATAAGTCATTTCCAATATTGGCAAGAACACATAATGAAGCACATGTAGCCTCCTAAACCAAGCAGTATATGAAGATCATGCCAACTTTGTGCCTTAACACCATGAATTACATCCTTGTTTTACTTCATGCCATGAAAGTACCATGCACTATGATACTAATACCTTGGTGTTACTCAATCTTGTTCCATTGTTAACAAACACTGTCATCAAAGATAGTCACACTTGGAAAAACAATATCACTGTCATATTTGACTGTCATGCCTGACCTTCATTTTGTAGATGTGACTATCAGGGCACTTGTAGCAGTAACAATCAACAACATTCTCAAATTTCAATTAAGCTAAACAATGTACCTCTTCTAGAACCAGAGAGCAACATTACCATGGAAGTTTGACACCCAAAATATTATGCATTTTAAAATGATCAACCACTGCAAAGACAAATCTACTGTGTAGTTGCAAGATTATCCAATCAACAAGATACTCCATACTTAACTTCATTGACAAGTCATTTTCAAGCAAATAATGGCACCGTTCTTTATCCAAGTCCAAAACAAGGTGCTCTTCACATGTGCACTGTCTATTGCTAACTTTCCAAACAATGATTCAATTAACTAAATGTACATTCCAACCTATCTAGATTTGAAGAAGAGAAAGTGATCACGTTAGACCATTAGCACATTACAATAGCTTGTCACTAACAAGGTACTGTAGAACTAATAACTACTAGCAGTTGAGAACATGACTGTTAAACAAATAAAGATACTATTCTAAGCATAAAAACACTATCTCAGACAACCTTGAATAAAAAGCTTCAACTCAGAAACAATGTTCATGTAACAAATCAACTCCAATAAATATAGACAGCTTGACAAACCAAAAAATGATAGCATATTTATTTGACACCAACTCCAAAAGAATATGCCACCTTGAGAATAGCTTTAAACATGAACAACAAGGATTTGCAGTATATTGTTGTATGAAGACTTATGATTACACATGACAAGATCTACCATCAACATATGAGCCCATGATCAACTACAAACTCCATGAAGTCCTGAACTAACAATCATCAAACAACTTCAACTGCAACTAACATGAGAACTTCAACTGGAACAAGCACTCAAACCTTGATGCTGCATTAAACAACATGAATCAAGCAAGAGGACTTCAAACGTTCACTGACTACTTTCTGACTATCTTCTTGGGAATGCAAGATAAGATATTGTACATATCCCCCTGTTTTCAAGTTCCATTCTATGCAGCTAATGATGTTTCTTGTGTAATATGCACAAGATCAGAGTTTGCTTTTGTTGGATTTAGTTTTCTTCTCCAAACAAGCATAGCCCCTTTCCTCTTCTTGTTCTCATGTATTTGTTTGACCTTATAGCTCCTAGATGGTTTCAATTCACTTTTCTTACACCAATGTTCCTTATGCCCAATCTCATTACACCTATAACATGTAATGTTGTTGTCTAGACCAAAAGAAAAGTAATTTCTTTTAGATGATCTGAGAAAGTCATACTTTGCATTCATCCAACAGTTTCTTGCAAAATGGCCAATTTTATTGCAATTATAACAAACATTATTGTAGTTTTGATTTGACCAGCCATAAGAACTCTTCTTTTTACTCCACCAAAAATCATTTCTTTTACAATCTCTAGCCCTATGACCATAAGCATTACATACATAGCAATAACCATGGAACTGAGAATAATTGTACCTGATTGAATGATATTGCTTGGTAGATGAATGCCTTGAGTGTTTGTTTATACTCCTTTCATTATCAACAACTTTATCTTTTGCTTTCTTTATGGCTTTGTTTTCAGGGGCAGTGAAATTCAGGTCTATCTTCTTCCTAGGAGTATCTCTTGACTTGGAACATTCTCCTTTCTCATAACCCAAGCCGGTAGTATCTCTGTATTATCTTTGCTTACTCAACATGTCATTCAAGCAGTCAGTACTCTTTTCAAATTAAATATTCTTATGCAACTTTGAAGAAGCTTTTTCCAAATCCTTTCTTAAAGAGACTATTTCTTTTTCTAACTTCAAGCATTCTGTTCTTTTTACTTCAAGATCAGATTTTGTAAGGTCAACTATTCTTTTAAATTTCTATTTTTAGGCTAACAATCAATTTATCAGATTCATAAACATGACTCTTTAATTTTGCAATCTGATTTCTTGCATTTCCAAACTCTAAAGAAACTTTTTCAAAATCTAAACATACTGGTGCAGGAGCACCCTTTCAACAGGATCAACATATACAAGAGGGAGAAGAATAAGGAATTGGCATTTTATGTTGTTTTAAAGTTGGCATTTTATGTAGGCATTTCATGTTGGTCAAACATTAACTTTACAATTTCAGACAGGTTGGGTGACGTGAAGGGTAAACAATGTGTCTTAACAGTAGGAGTTTTGCTGTCTTATGCAAAACAGATGTCATGTAATTAATTAGGGGCTTCTACCAATAATCTTGGAAAACCCAAATCCCAAAAATAGAGAGGAATGTCAGTCTCTCACCATTGGGAAAGATAAATAGGAAAATCCTCTGGAATAGAGCAGGGGTGGTGTGTGTTGTGGTTTTTGTCAAACAGTTGAATGTGGTTTTGAAACACTAAGAAGGAGAAATAGAAATTCTGCAAATTGATTTTTTTCTTTCCAAATTCTGAATTCTGTGTAGATACTCTGTGTAGAAATTCATTCTGTATAGAATTTGTGTATAATCTGAATTTAGTGCCTCTGTGGTCGAAATGACTAGATAAATCCATTCCACTGGTGGATTTCTGTGAAATCAGTGGAATGGACTTGTAAATTAGTTCCCCATTTTTGTTTATTCGTTTGTCTGTTAGGTATGGTAGGATAGGAATTGCAGAATCACTCCAAATATCTCATTAGTGTATACCGTTGTTGCAGCTAAGTGTCCATTTGTGTATATTGGTTGTATACATCCTATGTGAATGTCGAGGTTGTTTGTGGAAGCACACTTACTGTGTATATGTCAATTGTATGATGATTGCATGTTTTGTTGTTGCATGGCGAGAAGACACCAGTTATGAGTGTCTGTCATTTGTATGAGATAACCTTTTGTGTGTATCCTGCATTCAGATCATTGGCGTGAGCATAGGCATCGGGCTAAGGAAATATTAGTGGGCCGACGGTAGAAGGTTTCACCGAGAGGATAGATCGGGGTGACAGTAGCAAAGTATCGCCGACAAAGAGTATATCAGCGTAAGTCATAGTATCGGCTGAGCAAAGTGGAGAATAGCCGATGTGGAAAGTCTTACCGACGGTGAGTTGATGGTCGACACATCGGCATAAGATAGACTATCGGTGGAGAGATAGAATGTTCCGCCGACGGTGTTAGTCACACCGATGCATGAAGTCCGAAGGTTCATCGGAGTGACCAAAGGTATCGGCATAAGTTTCATTTGGTGTCGCCGATGGGTTAAGTCACAGCGACAAGTGAAGTGTGGTTAGTCCATCGTGGAGAGAAGAGTCATCGGCGAAGGGTTTCCGGTTTCTCCCGATAGGTTAAGTCCTCCTGATGATAGCGTACACTGAAGGCATCGGTGTGAGGAAGTGGATTGGCGGAGGAGTTGGGAGTCAGACTGACGGTCGATGTCTGGCCGATAGTGGACTTAGCACCGAGGGCATTGGTATAACATTGGTCATCGGAGTAACTCAGATCGGAGAACCCGATAGACAATATCCTGCCGATAGGCACATGAGCGAATACCCATCGGTGTGAAAAGGGGTGTCGGAGTGAGATATATTGAAAGCGCCGATAGCTGTTGTTTGGCCGATAGGCCACAAAGCAAAGGATAACCTCCATCGGTGTAAGGGAAGACTTCGACATGACAATTTCCTTGGATGCCGATAGTTATTTTCAAAACGATAAGTGTATATCGGGGAAACATGATGTTGGGTCTTGCCGATGGAATGAGGATAGTTAAATTCTGCCAAGTTTGAACGTTTTTGCTAGATGCTCTGCATCAAGTGGTATCAAAGCTAGAGAAAGCTTTGGGAAAGGCTGTTGTGTATTTTGATTTCAAAAGGTGTTTGTTCCATCTAGCAACAGAAGGAGAAAGAGAGCAAGGAGTATCTGTGGGGTAGAAGGAGGAAGCAAAATGTCAGAAGGAGAAGCTTTAGAAACTTTTCCAGCAAAGATGACTAATGCTAAATTGACGGCCTTGGTAAGAAAGCAAATAGCAGAAAGCAAAGCTGATAGAGCTCAGAATCAGGCATTGAAAGAAGAACTAGAGAAGTTGAGGGACAGAGTGGAGAAAGGGAAAGAAAACTTTGGTGAACGAGAAGATGGGGATGAAGAGGAGACCCCAGAGCAGGAAGAGCTAGTGGTTCCTGTAGACTAGAGACCCTTACTCAATGCCCTCAGGTCCATGGAAAGAAGGACCATGGATGTGAAAATAGACCTGCCAGTGTTTGAAGGAAAAATGGAACCTGATTCAGTAATGGAGTGGATAGACTCCTTGAATAATTTCTTTGAGACCGAGGAGATACCAGAACACCAAAGAGTGAAGATGGCTCAGTCCAAAATGAAAGGAGCTACACTGACTTGGTGGAATTTCATCCAAGATGACAGGGTGAAAGAGGGAAGGAACAGAGTTGCCACATGGAAGAGAATGATGGCATTGGTCAAGGAGGCCTATGTTCCTTTGGATTACAATATCCAATTACATAAGAGGAAATATAATTTGAAGCAGAAGGAGCTAGATGTCAGCTCATACATAGAAGAATTCATGAAGCTGTGTGTAAAAACAAAGGTAAGGGAAGGTGAGGAAGAGAAGGTAGCAAGGTACCTCAATGGATTGAGGTTCAACATCCAAGAAGACCTAAATCTGCATAATCCAGACACAGTTCAAAAATGCTATCAAATGGCACTCAAAGTGGAAGAAAAATTAAAGAGAAGGCATGAGCAGAACAATAGAGGTAGAGGAAGACAGTATAGAGGAGGAAGAAGTCCTTTTAGAGGCAGAGGATTTGGATACCAAAGTGAATCCAATCAAGAGAACAGCAGAGGGGACAACGGTTAGAACCAAAGGGGAAGCTACAATCAAAGGGGAAACTTCAGGGGCAGAAGACCACCATTTAGAGGAAGATCTCAGGGCAGAGGACCTATCAGATGTTACAATTGCAATCAAGAAGGCCATATAGCCAGCAGATGTCCAACAAAGGCAATAAGTTCAATAGGAGAAAAAAGGATCAATCTGATCTAAGAATCTGGTTGTCAAAGTGTAGCAAGCTCAAGCACTAATCCAAGTGTGAATGTTCCTGACAGTTATGGGTATCCTGAGAATGGAGAATCTTTAATGATTAGAAGAGCAATGACCACCATGAAGGTGCCTGGAAAAGAACCTCCACAAAGGAAGTCTCTCTTCAGAACTACTTGCAAGGCAGGAGGAAAGGTATGTAAAGTTCTGATTGACTCTGGATCTACTAAGAATTTTGTATCCATTAAGATGGTAGAAAAGCTTAAGCTTAGGAGACTGCCACATCCTTGCCCATATAAAATTTCATGGCTCACCCAAGGACAACAAACAGTTGTAGAAGAACAGGCTTGGGTAGAATTTCAATTTGGCCCATACAAGGATAGGCTATTGTTTGACATTGCCAAGATGGATGCTTGCCATCTCCTATTTGGAAGACCATGGCAGTATGATTTAAAAGCATACCATGATGGAGTTAGAAACACATATTCAATCACCAAGAATGGTAAGGTGATAGAATTTCTACCAATAATGGAGAATGAGGTGGAATCAAAAGGAAAAGAAGTTAAGGTGATGATGGTAGAAGGTAAACAATTCATGAAGGGGATAGGAGAAGAAGGAGCAGTCACATATGCTCTAATTCCATGCCTAAAGGTGGACAAGGAACAACAACAAGAAGTCAAGGAAGAGAAGAGACAAAAATTCATAGACCCAGTTGTCCAAGAGCTATTGGACAAGTACAAAGGTATTATCTCTGATGGGATGCCAAGTTCCCTACCACCTATAAGAGACATCAGCCATTGTATAGATCTGATCCTAGGATCTACACTTCCAAACAAAGCAGCATATAAGCTCACTCCAGATCAGAATACAGAGGTAGCAAGGCAAATTGAAGAGTTGTTGAAGACAAGCCTAATTGGCAAAAGTCTAAGCCCATGTGCAGTACTGGCTGTACTCGCACCAAAGAAGGAAGGCACTTGGAGACTTTGCACTGATTTAAGGGCTATCAACAAGATAACAATCAGGTATAGGTTTCCAATCCCTAGGATAGAAGATTTACTTGATTGTTTAGGAGGTGCTAAATACTTCACCAAAATAGATTTAAAGAGTGGCTATCATCAGATTAGGATTAGACCTGGTGATGAGTGGAAAACTACATTTAAGACTAATGAGGGGTTATATGAGTGGAAGGTCATGCCTTTTGGTTTGTCCAACGCCCCTAGTACCTTTATGAGATTGATGAATGAGGTCTTGAGAGAATTCATAGGTAAATTTGTCATAGTATATCTAGATGACATCCTGATTTTCAGTAATATGAGGGAAGAGCACCTCATCCATATAGACTTGGTTCTCAAAAGGTTATATGAAGAGCAGCTAATGATCAATTTAGCAAAGTGTCTGTTTATGCAGGAAGAAATCATCTACTTGGGATTTGTTATCTCACATAACAAACTGAAAATGGATCAAGAAAAGGTAAGTGCCATATTGTCTTGGCCAACCCCCAAAACCTTGAATGATGTTAGAAGTTTCCATGGGTTAGCAACCTTTTATAGGAAGTTTATAAAGGGATTTAGTCATGTTTGTGCACCCATGCTTGATACCATAAAGGGAGGACAGAAGTGCAAGTTTACATGGACAAAGGAGGCAGATAATTCCTTTGAAACATTGAAGAAGAAGGTGGCAGAGCAGCCAGTTCTTGCATTTCCTGACTTCAACAAGATTTTTCAAGTAGAATGTGATGTAAGTGATATTGCAATTGGAGCAGTACTTAGTCAAGAAGGAAGGCCTATTGCATTCTTTAGTGAGAAATTAAATGATGCCAAGAAGAGATACTCGTCCTATGATTTGGAGATGTATGCTCTAGTCTAGTCACTTAAGAAATGGAGGCATTACTTGATGCCAAAAGAATTCATAGTGTTTACAGATAACCAGGCCCTTAGTTTCATAAATAGTCAAGAGAAGCTGAACCATAGGCACATGAAGTGGGTGGAAATTTTGCAGACTTTCACTTTCACACTCAAGCACAAGAAAGGGGTCAAGAACAAAGTAGCAGATGCTTTGAGCAGGAGCGTTCTGACCATCAAGCAAATCCAATTGGAGAGTGTTGGGATTGATTCTTTGAAGACAATGTATGATGATGATGAAGACTTTGGCGAGATCTATAAGGTATGTACTTCTTTTGGGGACAAATATCATGTTGAGTTTTCTGAATTTCTGATCCAAGATGGATTACTTTTCAAAGGTGGACAACTATGTATTCCAAGATGTTCTATGAGACTGAATATTATTCAGGAAAAACATTGTGGGGCTATGGCAGGACATTTTGGTCTTGATAAAACTCTAGATCTTGTGAAGAGGCATTACTATTGGCCTAAGTTACAGTCAGATGTGAGAAAATTTGTGGAAGCATGTGTAATATGTCAGAAAGCCAAAGGAAGATCCACAAATGCAAGTTTGTATCAGCCCTTACCCATTCCTTCTAGGCCATGGGATAGCATAAGCATGGATTTTGTACTAGGTTTGCCTAGGACAAGGAAAGGATATGATAGTGTTTTTGTGGTAGTAGACAAATTCAGTAAAATGGCACATTTCTTGCCATGTAAAACCACTTGTGATGCTTCATATGTTGCTGATTTATTTTTCAAGGAAATAGTGAGGATACATGGTTTGCCATTGAACATAGTATCAGACAGAGATGTGAAGTTTATTGGTCATTTCTGGAGAACTCTTTGGAAGAAGCTTGGAACCAATTTGTCCTTCTCATCAGCCTACCATCCTCAAACAGATGGGCAGACTGAAGTTGTTAACCGTTCGTTGGGTAATCTTCTCGGGTGTTTAACCAGGCAGCATGGAGAGAAATGAGATAATATCCTCCCACAAGCAGAATTTTCCTATAATGACACCATTAATAGGAGTACAGGAAAATCACCTTTTCAGGTGGTCTATGGTATTCATCCAAGAGGTATTCTGGAGCTGAGAGATCTGCCTATAGGAGAACCTATTAGTGCAGATGGTGAAACTTTTGCTTCAGCTATCAAAGAAGTACATGATCAGGTCAAAAACCAACTCCAACAAGCTACACTGAAGTACAAAACATATGCTGACAAAAAGAAAAGAGATTTACCATTTGAAGTTGGACATTTGGTGTGGGTAAATCTAAAGAAGGAGTGACTCGACAAAGGTAAGTATACCAAGCTAATGCAGAGGAAGATTGGACCATGTCAGATTTTAAAGAAGTGTGGGCAGAATGCATATGAGATCCAAGTCCCTCCTGATCTTGGATTGTCACCCATTTTCAATGTATGTGATTTGACTCCATATAAGCCAAATGCAGATGTAGACCAAGAACCATTGCAGGATGCAGCAAATGATGATATTCCTAAGCATGATCCACCAAAATTAAAGCATATCTTAGACTCACGAGTGATCAAGAAGACCAGGAACAAAGAATACCTGGAGTATTTGGTGGCTTGGCAAGGGCAGCCAGATTCAGAGGTAGTTTGGATGACTACAGATCAGATCACAACTCATGGTGCAGATCTACAAACTCTCATCTCAAAGGGGCTTGAGATTTCTTCTCCTGGGGAGTATGGTGCAGGAGCACCCTTTCAACAGGATCAACATATACAAGAGGGAGAAGAATAAGGAATTGGCATTTTATGTAGGCATTTCATGTTGGTCAAACATTAACTTTACAATTTCAGACAGGTTGGGTGACGTGAAGGGTAAACAATGTGTCTTAATAGTAGGAGTTTTGCTATCTTATGCAAAATAGATGTCATGTAATTAATTAGGGGCTTCTACCAATAATCTTGGAAAACCCAAATCCCAGAAATAGAGAGGAATGTCGGTCTCTCACCATTGGGAAAGATAAATAGGAAAATCCTCTGGAATAGAGCAGGGGTGGTGTGTGTTGTGGTTTTTGTCGAACAGTTGAATGTGGTTTTGAAACACTAAGAAGGAGAAATAGAAATTCTGCAAATTGGTTTTTTTCTTTCCAAATTCTGAATTCTGTGTAGATACTCTGTGTAGAAATTCATTCTGTATAGAATTTGTGTATAATTTGAATTTAGTGTCTCTGTGGTTGAAATGACTAGATAAATCCATTCCACTGGTGGATTTCTGTGAAATCAGTGGAATGGACTTGTAAATTAGTTCCCCATTTTTGTTTATTCGTTTGTCTGTTAGGTATGGCAGGATAGGAATTGCAGAGTCACTCCAAGTATCTCATCAGTGTATACCGTTGTTGCAGCTGAGTGTCCATTTGTGTATATTAGCTATATACATCCTATGTGAATGTTGAGGCTGTCTGTGGAAGCACACTTACTGTGTATATGTCAATTGTATGATGATTGCATGTTTTACTGTTGCATGGCGAGAAGACACTAGTTATGAGTGTCTGTCATTTGTATGAGATAACCTTCTATGTGTATCCTGCATTTAGATCATCGGCGTGAGCATAGGCATCGGGCTGAGGAAATATTAGTGGGCTGATGGTAGAAGGTTTCACCGAGAGGATAGATCGGGGTGATAGTAGCAAAGTATCACCGATGAAGAGTATATTAGCGTAAGTCATAGTATCAGTCGAGCAAAGTGGAGAATAGCCGATGTGGAAAGTCTTACCGACGGTGAGTTGATGGTCGGCACATCGGCATAAGATAGACTATCGGTGGAGAAATGGAATGTTCCATTGACGGTGTTAGTCACACTGATGCATGAAGTCTGAAGGTTCATCGGAGTGACCAAAGGTATTGGCATAAGTTTCATTTGGTGTCACCGACGGGTTAAGTCATAGCGACAAGTGAAGTGTGGTTAGTCCATCGGGGAGAGAAGAGTCATCGGCGAAGGGTTTCTGATTTCTCCCGATAGGTTAAGTCCTCCCGATGATAGCGTACACCGAAGGCATCGGTGTGAGGCAGTGGATCGGCGGAGGAGTTGGGAGTCAGACTGATGGTCGATGTTTGGCCAACAGTGGACTTAGCGCCGAGGGCATCGGTATAACATCGGTCATCAGAGTAACTCGGATCAGAGAACCCGATAGACGATATCCTGCCAATAGGCACATGAGCGAATACCCATCGGTGTGAAAAGGGGTATCAGAGTGAGATATATTGAAAGTGCCGATAGCTGTTGTTTGGCCGATAGGCCACAAAGCAAAGGATAACCTCCATCGGTGTAAGGGAAGACTTCGGCATGACAATTTCCTTGGATGCCGATAGTTATTTTCAGAATGATAAGTGTATATCAGGGAAACATGATGTTGGGTCTTGCCGATGGAATGAGGATAGTTAAATTCTGCCAAGTTTGAACGTTTTTGCTGGATGCTCTGCATCACATACCTTGTCCTTGGATTCTTTCTCTTGTTGATGATGGTCTTTTAAACTGTTGTTTTCTTTACTAAGTTGATTGATTGTATCTAGGGCACATAGAAGTTCTCCCTCAATATCAACTTCACAGTCATTTTCATCAAACTCCTGTCCATCTTCATCTACAAATAAATCTTCTTCTGCATCATCAATTTCAACTACAAAATCATCAAGTTCTTGTCTACTAATATTCACATTATTAAGACTCTTAACTTTAGGACTGATCTCTTTATGATATTTTGTATCTACATTCATGGTTGACTCATGCAACAACTCATTGCTGGACTAAACTAAGGCTTGCTTTTCAACTTTTTGATCAGCATTTTTCTTTTCATTATTTGAGGCCTTAATTCTTCTACCCTTTCCCATGGTACTCCGCTATAAGGACCTACCCAAGTCGGTTAGACTTCAAATAGGGAACCTATGCTTTGATACCACTTGTTGGAGTACGAGAGACACTAAGGGGGGGTGAATCAATGTCTCATAAAACAAACTTGTTTTTGGCAACAATTAATAAACTTCACCAACCATAAACTTCAACCCTTGTATGATGAAAGCAAAACATTCATTTATGAACTGTAGTGCATTGACATATTAATTTGTGAACATGAATGAACAAAACAATTGTTGGTGAACTATGACAAATAGAAGGGCAATTTTATTTCTTTATTGGACAAAGATAAGTATCAGATATATTGTGCATTTGTACTGGCCCATAATGAACATTATGTCACATATGCAACAGTTAAACTATGAAACACTGAACAATGAATGTAATGGAAAGTTTAGACATAAGACACCAATGGATCACACATAGAGAGATCATAACACAAAAAAATGCATGAGTGGAAAACCCTATTGGGGAATAAAAACCACTCAGGAAAGATGCCTCACCATTTTAATCAAAATGTGCTTCATTAGCAAATACAGATGCCTCATTGGCTGTTTGTGCCTCACTGGCTATTTGTGCCTCACTCGCTTTTCAACATTGTCTCACTGACAAGAGTGCCTCACTGACTTATCTCAACCATTACAATGAATTGAATAATTTAAATTACAGAGGGACACTTTGTTTCTCTTTGCACTAGACTGATATAACCTCAACAATGCATGCACTCACTCTCACATTCATTATCAATGTTATATTAGATTTTATACATAACGTATTACATTCTTTTCAAGCCCTTCTTTCTCTCTACAGACAGTTTGAGAGACAACTGAAATAATGAAACTGACTTTGGTAGTTTACAACTAATAGAGAGGTTATATCAAACAATTGTTTAACTGCGACCTTAACCATTGTAATATATCATTCAGAAACTGCATGTAGAGTTAAAGAAGTCTTGTTAACCAATTTCAAAATTGCCTTCAAGCTCGTGATAAACCCTAGGGTAAACTATCAAACCCTAGTTGATAACTTCCAAATCCTTTATCAAAGAAACTGTCTCATAACACAAAGATGACATATCACCAAGAGGTCAGTTATAACTGAGCAGTTACAATAGAGTATTACAAACCCACAAGAAAGCTTTTAAACACCTTGCCATATTATCATAATCAAGCAAAATTATCTTTGCCCTTAAACATCTAAGACCAAAACCTTGTTTAGTTTTTGAAACCCTAGCCACCTAGGTAATAGAAAAACATTTCATGCAATCAAAACCCCATAATGAAAAAATTGTTCAAAACTGAAAAGAAATAACTGTCAATGCCCTTTATGAAACTCTTTGAAGCACAGTAAATTTCCCATAAAAATAATACATCTTATCTTGATAGCCGTAAAATGAAAACCTTTTACAACTGTTTTAACCCCAAAACCATATAAAGAATCTTCAAAACTTTTTATGTATTTTGATCCAAAATAAAAACAAGAATGAAAGCACCTGATAGCTCAACAGGAGAAACTGAATAGTCATGCTAAAAGTCAAATTGTTTATTTGTATCCATCTTTGTCACATCCAGAAGATACTTCAAAAAATTCTTCACAGATGCATACTATTGTTCCCATCTTCTTTCATGATTACCACAGATATGAAATGAAAAAGAAACCCTAAGTTGAAAACTTCATATTTGAAGCTAGACTTTGCAAAATAAGAATCCAATCTTCTTTTTTTTGCCTGAGATTACCTCATGAAACATGTGCTAATGGTAAACCCTAAACAAGCTGGTGGCAAGTTTACAAAAAAAAACCTTTTCAAACTTGTTACAAAGTGTGGTAACATGCCAGACAAGTGAATAACTCAAAATCTCAAAGGGAACATTTTCTTTTGCAATGTAGAGTATATTGCTAGGAGGTGTAAACAAATATGAATCATGTTCAACACTTGAAAGCAAGACCTTACAAGTTATTTTGACCTTGTATGTCTTTATTATCCAATAGAAACTTGCAAGAAGTAACCAAGGCTTATAATGATCAAATATTATAATATGCATCAAAATATTCGTTATAAAGCACATTCAACAGCTGTAACTGTAGGCCAAACATGATATCATAGAAACATGTGAATCATGGGACTGTATGCCACTAATATCATAATGTCTCCCAATTAATACATACCAAGAATTGTAATTGTCATCATAGAGAAATCAATCAACTCAGTCAATACTATGCCAAATACCAAATGCCTGTAGAGCACAATAGGTGGTACATATGATGCCACTGAATCAAAAATATGTCAACTGTGCCAAAAGTATGCCAAACTAAAACTGTGTCAAATGTCAACTAAACCAACAAAGTACCAAACTAAATCATGACAAAAAATGCCAAACTAAACATGATCATCAAAGTTATCAAACTGAATCAAATCAAAGATATCAAATTGAATCATGATCAAGTTGTGGATTGTCATTAGGGACAAACTACTAAGGGTGAATGGGTGAAGTTAACAAATCTTGGGAAGCAAAAATATAGGCATGCAAATCTTGGGTGCCACATTTCAGGTGGGAGTTACATTTGCTTCCTATTTTCTAGGAGAGGAATCTTGCAAGTTTGTAAATTTTGGCAAATTCTTGGAGGTCAAGTTTAAGATGCTTTTGGAGCATTTAATATTTTATTTTAAAGCATTCACTAATCATTTTCATCATGTTGGGACATTGCAAATGGAAGCTACACCAAAAAAATCAAGATTTAGCATAAAAGGGAGATTTGACAATTTTTGGAGCTAGTCACTCAACATGAATTGTGAGAGAAGCTGATTTCTGCACAGATTTGGGAAGGAGTGACTCAGAAGGGAGTAGTATGTGATGAATATGTCTATAACAAATGTTTTATTGTAGGTCTGATGATGATTGAACATCAGCAAAAGAATTGAGGCTCAGAGGTTGAAGAGTCTCTACAGATGCATTGTAGTTGCAATGATGCATAGTGGTGTTTGTAGTTTTTTGAAGAGTGCTAGCCTTGGGCGTAGAAAGTGAGAAAGAAGTGAATTTGCATGTTTGTTTCAGTTTTGAAGGTGGTTTTTCAGCAACAACCAAGTGGTATTTCAGTTGTTTTTAGTTGAAGATTTTGGAGTGAATTTTGCAGGTAGTTGGCAGATCATAGATTGAAGAAGGAAGGAAGAAGTTGCAGATTGTTGTGTTGTTTGAAATTTGATTTTGGTGATTTTTAGCAGACCATATGGCTTTAATATGTTTGTAATTTCAAATGTTCTCATCTTTAGAATATTGTAGTTTGATTATACACTTTAAAGAAGAATGTTCAATGAATTTGTGAGACAAGTTATATTTCCATTCTCTCTATTCTTTTACATATTTATTGGTGATTTGTATGTGAGTTTGCAGCAATAGATTAGTCTATTCCTTTCCATTTCATAAGTGGTTTAAGAGTTTGCAGCAGTTAGAAGGTTGTGCCCTTTCTGTCTACATCATGAACTCAAAATGTGGAAATATCTTTTACCAAAGTTACCATGCGCTTCTATTGCATGAGATATCCTTTTGACATCATGAATTATGTAAGAGATCATTTACACCCAGGGTCTAGATATCTTCATTGCCCACACCTAGAAGATTATTGGGTTTATTGTGAAAATGATTTTGAAGTAAGAAAAATAGATTGGTCTAGGATGACCATCCAACAGATGAATGACTATGATTTGGGGTGGGACATTGTTAATCTGGAAGATGATGGCTCATATATGATCAATAAAGTTTATCTAGATACTCTTCAATTCCAACCCCTTACACCCATTAATTGGTCAGAAAAAGAGAAACTTGACATAAGGGCAAGGTTCTTCTTTGTCTTGAATAAATCCAAGAAATGGCTTGATGCCAAGATAGCTAAACACACAACTACCAGGCCTAAAAATGCTTTATTCAATGAACACACAACTACAAGAAATGGTGACGTGGAGGAAGGAGAGATAGATTAGACAATATTGTAGTGAGTTGTATATTATTTTATTACTTTATTCTTTTGTGAGAGGTTGAGTAGCTCAATATTATAAGAATGCCTAAATGCTTACAAAGAGAGAAGAACTTTTAGGGCCAAATATGGCAAGTGGGGAAAAGGCAATAATGAAAATTCCAAAAGACAATCTCACAAATGTTAGAAGATTCCAAAGGATAGAAGTTGAGGATAGTGGGGAGATAAGAGAGACCTCCTATATTAAGGAGGAATAGTTTGAAATGGGTCATTAGGAGAAAAGAGAGAATTTTAGGAAAAAAACAATAGAAGAATTTAAAAGGAAGAATAAAGCAACAGTGGTCACCTAGAGATGGACTAACACTAAAAAGATAAATTAATTCAAGAGGACTTAGAAGAAGATAAGGATGAATTCTCAACAAAAAGTAGCCATGACATCTTTTTGGATAAAGCCAAAAATATTATTAGGGAAAAGTAAAGAGAAGAGTATTTCAAAGCCTGCTTCTTAGAAAAGGAAGTGATCCTATTAATGGAATTGACAAATTTTGTAGAAGAAGAAAATATAATAGAAAAACTAAAGAAATTTGCTAAATACTGGAACAAGTGCAGAGAAGACAAGAATAGAGGATATATTAGAAATGTGGTAAAAAACTACAGTAAAATGGAAAAATAATCCTATCTTAATTGAGTTAAAAGTTCATAATAAATGGTTGAAAAATGTTTTAATAGATTTGGGAGTAGATGATAGTATAATTTCAAAATGAACCTGGGAAAATTTGGTAAACCAACACTATATGGCACTCCATATGACATTACATTAGTGGATGGAACACTTGTAAGCACTATTAGCACATGAAGAAATGTGGAAGTAAACCACTGGGCATAAAAAGAAAAGTATATTTTGAGGTGATTCATATGAAGAAACCTTTTGATGCTTTCAACGTCTTACTTAATATAGAATGGTTTTTTTGAATTGCAATGGAGTCCTTGATTCATGAAAATAAGAACTTACATTTCATGGAGAGGAATAGATAGTGCACATTCCTCTATTCACTAATATGGAATAGCATACATCAAGGAGATAGGTCAAAAAGGCGATGAGGAAGAAGAGGATATATTTAGAAGGTGGTATTCAGTTGGAGAAATACCCAAAGTTGATATAGGCGAGAACCCAAACCAGAAGGGGAGAACCCAAACCAGAAGGGGAGACAGTGGTGGATATTCATGACTCCACCACTAATACCAAAAATGCAATAGAGGTTTGGGAGTTGGAAGATCTAGAGATAAGGATAAAGAAGGTCTCAAGCATGAGGAAGATACAAAAGAGGGTGTCAGAGAGCGTCGCAAAGGAAAACCGATCACATATTAGAACTAGGAAAGAATTTGGTATGAGGATTTAGATTAAAGTAGTGGAAGGCATTCCAAATATGTTTACAACAAGTATGAAGATTGGAGAGAGTACTACAAATGCATAAAACCTAGTGCCTAGACAATAAAAGGTATTTGGAAGATGGTAGGGGGGATGGAGAAAGAAGGTCTAGTACCACATAATGGTTATTTTCAAGGAAGGAAGGGAAGGACCTATACCAAGAAGATGAAGGTCCTAGGAACTAAGACGTGCATGTCAAGGAGGAGAAACCAACAAGAGTTAGAAGAGAGCCTATGGCACGAATTTTTACAAGGTTTTCTTCAGGATGAGAAATTGGTTTAGGCTTGAGGAGGATGTTAGTAGGTGCTAGAGGCATTGCAAATAGCATTATATAACCTTATATATGATATTATCCTATGTTGCAAAGGGTTTGTGGTACCGTACAAAGAGAGTTAGACAACATAAAGAAGGCCATGTGATACCACACACTACATTAGAAGCATTGAAGTATAACACAAGATCATTAGACACTTAATAGAGAGATAGAAGAGGTTATGTAGCATGACACAACCTTCACATATGCCATTTGGATCATTTTTGGACCTATATATGGGTCATATAGCCCTTAAGTAGCCTTACACACACCTTAACATGCATAAATAATCTATAATAAGGATAAACATCATAGGAGAAAAGGAAAATTCATGAGAAGAGGATAATTAATAGTGTTTATGAAAGGATATAAGGAAAATATATCATTGCAAGGAATTAAGAGGGTATAATAGGAAGGGAAAAGAGAAAGATAAAAACATAAGGACATGGATGAGTAAGAGGAAGATATATGTAAGAATGAGAGTATATATATAAGAAAGAAAATCATAACATATCCGGTGGATTATAGAATAACACAAAGCAAAATATGAATATACTTATACACCATTCATACTATATCTCTCACATATATATGCTCTTACTACATCTTCTTTATCTTTATAGACACACACACACACACACACACACACACACACACACACACACATATGTGTATATTTATTTATACACACACACACATATATAAAGAAGATGTAGTAAGAACATATATATGTGAGCATATGTTATGATTTTCTTGCTTATCCATCACGCTAGGGTAAACACAACACTAACATTTAAATAATAAAAATCACTAGTCTGCATTTTCTTGACAACATATAGCAATTATTTTTACCCAAAACTTTTATTCCAAGTTGACTTCACCTAAGCATACTCTTAGACCTCTCCATCAATGTCATGTTCATTCTCTCTGTAACTCCATTCTGCTAAGGGTTATATGGAATTTTTTATCTCTCAATCCCATGATCCTTACAAAATCTATTAGAATATATGGAAAAAACACCACCATTTTTAGTCCTCAAAACCTTAATCTTCCTACCATTCTAATTTTTCAAAAGAGCTTTAAAATCCTTACATTGACTAAAGACATCAAATTTACTCCTAAGGAAATACACACATGTCCTAGAATAATCATCTATAAAAGATACATAATACAAAGGCTTAGAAATTGAAGGAACATCAACATGACCAAATACATTTAAATGAATCACGTCCAACATCCTAGAAGATTTGTGAGAACTGGAATAAAATTGAACATGTTCTATTTACAATGCACACAATGTTCACAAAAATAAAATTCAAGAGAACAATCATTCAACCCCTCAACAATATTTTTATTTTCTAGGGTCCTTAGACCATTATCACCTATATGGTCCATTCTTTGATGCCATGGTATTATTTGAATCTCTTAGAAGCAAGAGCTCTCTTATCTACCCAAAAAGCATGACCATTAAAGGTGTTGGCTAACAGATTTGTCCTGGTCTAAAAATGTTTTATTCTGACTCTATACCCCTTTCTTTCAGAACAAATGAGTTAAACAACAAATGAGTGAATTATCAAGGATAATTCCCCTCTGAATTAATGTACAGCTCCCTTTAAAATATTCAATGAATTCAAACTATTTTAATATTTCAGATACACTTTTAACTAGAAAGTGCTTAAAGGCAAACTAACATCCATACATCATCATGCTATGAATGTGATATCTTTTTCTATAACATCATTTGGTAATAGAATACTCAAATTCCATCTTCAATAATAATCATATATATAAACATTTATATCGCTGAACCAATAAATGATAAAACATATATGATGAGTTATCCAATGAAAGAACAATTACCATATGAAAGAAGATTTTGCACAGAAAACCCGATTTCAAATAGCTTAAACACATAGATTTAAGAATGCAGTAATCATTTCTCCTTCTCATTCACAGATGAAAATCTTTCAAACAATCATCACATATATTGTAAAACTAAGATGTTCAACTTTTAAAATTTCTTGTGTCTTCTCCTTCACTATTTTGTATATCAGTTTTAACAACTAAAAACACATATATATAGTTGCCCTAATTAACTGTTCTTTTAAACCAAACCCAGAGTTAAAGCAAACTCTGACCCATACAGGATTTAGTTTCTCACAAACTCATTGAAATACCAAGTTTTTTAAACATAATTTCAACTAAATAACTGAATAAAGAGACTATGCAAGTAAGATTATGACTGAGGCGGTGGATTAGAATCTCCGGATTTGTTTTGTTCAGCTGAGGAGACACGTTGCACCTTCCACTCCTAATACGTAGTAACGAATTCCTAGATTTTTGAAAAATTTGGGATGCCAATGTGTTTAACCCTTGCTTTCCAAACATCTTTCTCTCTTCAAATTTTTGCCACTTTCTTCGCGTGCTCCGAGAGTGCATCGACATAGAGATTGAGTGAATCCACCATTGAAATCTGAGAGAAATCTTCAGTTAATAGGTTATCATTTTCTCTAACGAAACTGATTTTCTCTCTGAAGAATTGAATCACAGTATCAATATCCTTTTCTGGCTCCCCGTCATCCTTTATATATTTTACATCGATACATTGTAAATCATGCTGTAAGGATTGAGTGAACTCAGTTATTTCTTTGATTATTTTTGTAAATTCAATTCGCCCTTGTCTGGATACTGAATTCCTCCATTCGATATTTCTCTTGCTTGCATACAATATATCATCGTTTAAACTTGTCAAATTCTTCTCTGATAAAAACTTTGCTACCCATATTTTTGAACTTCATCAATTTGGTTTTATCACATTCATCCATTTTCCTTCCTCTTTTACCCACAACAGCCATAGTTTCATCATATATATTTTTCAATTCATTAATGTACTCTGTACCCTTCTGGATAATGCCGTCCAACCAATCATCAAACACTTTAGTCACCATTTTGTTCCTGTGTCTCTGATCTAGCATTTTCTGATTGACCGAAGATTTAGGGTCAAAAGACAAGGGTAGTTGGGAAACAGGTTGTGGATTTGGATTATGAATGGCATCGATATACTCTGCCATTGATCGTAAGGTCTGTTTCAACTCCCTTTTATCTTTCTCATCCTTCCAGGTACGACTGACTATTCTTTTGGTAGATGCTTCAAGATGATGCACATCTGCGACACATGATGCAGTCCCAAGATCTATTTTTTCTATTGTGAAATCTTGAATTGTAGGATCTTGAACTTCCTCATCAGTTATCAGCCGGGCTATTTCTACACTCCAGTTCCCTGTATTAGGGTCAATGTCTACCCTGGATGTTGTTTTCAATTTTTTGGATTTAGGAGTCTTTCCTAAACACTTGCTAACCATGTCCTCCAATGGCAATGAAAATGGAACTATTTTTCTTTTGTCACTGATTGAACTTTCCAACCATTTGGGTGCAAGGACCGGAGCTTCTTTACCAGGATTTAATTGTTTAGAAAGCACATTTGAAATCATCATTAGATCGGCTGAATCTGAAGCAACCTCTATTTGTTGATTTATACTAATCTCCTCTGCCATTGGTGCATCAAACTCTTTATCACCCGTTGCTTCTCCCGAATCCTCTTCAGAATTCAAGTCCACAACTATTCTTTCAGAAATCTCCTTCTTCTTCCTGCTTTTAGTCCTTGATCTAGTGGCACGAGGAGGTAGAATAGTTATAAGGGCTTTCTTGGACTCTTTGATGACAGGACCCCTTCCGGTTTTTGGCTTGGGAGTACCTGCATCACAGATAGCAATAAGCCGATTAGAAGAGCTTATTGGGGATGGTGATTCAACCATTGGTGCACATTGCTGGGATCCTTTATTTTGAACCTCCTCCAGTCTACGTTCCCTCAACCATTTCTCAGTTCTCCTTATTACCGGGAGGGTTTTAACCTCAATCCGATCCTCTTCATCTCTATCCCAATCAATTTCTGGAATAGGTAATTGTTTTATCTGTTCAAATTGAGGATCAATCACCTATTCCTCATTATCAACTATTCCAAAAATATTCATATTTAAATTGAGGGTAACTATTTTCCCTAAGGAGAACCTACACCAAAGCCTCTTTTTGACCTCAAATTCATTTGAACAATCCTCCCAATAGTCCTCTATTTGAGGAATGTGTGAAAATCCCGTTCCAAAATCCAAATTATCCCTAGCAAAGCCTTTGCTGTCAAACTGGGGTCTAGCAGTGTAGTACTGAAAATTGAACTTTTTTAGGCTCACTTCTAAATTCAAAGTGTCAGAAATTGACTAGCATGAATAGTGCCCAAGTTCAACGGGAAAAGATATACCAGATTCCTTCTTCATTGGGAAATTCTTATCCACATGGGCTAGCTGTTTGCAAACTTCTATCAATACAAAATGGTCAAAAACATACCTAGGCAGCTTCATGGGTTTGCCATCAAAACCCCCAACTCTGATATAAGTAAATTTGGGAAACTAAATAAAGAAACTACCATAAATACTAATCAACTGCATAGCTTCATCGGATATTCTCTTATTAATGTTATCTACCAACTCATGAGTCATTCTTCCAGTAAAAACATCATTAACTCTCCTATAATTCTCATAACAATTTTGCATATGTAATTGTGAATAATAATCATAAATTTTGTTGTCTTCAACCAAGGGTACATGAGGTAGCCCTACCCATTGTCTTGTAGACGCTAGGCAATAGAAAATATATGAAGACATAGAAATCCTTATTCCCCAAATAATTACTCAGACCCAGATGCAAACATTTGGCTATGATTTCTGCCCAGTCCAAATACTGTTCTCCTTGGAGGATCACCTGAATGAAGAAATACATCCAGTCCTCCCAATAGAATGCCTGGGAGTTACCCTTTAGCCTGTGTAGCAACACCACAATATCCTTTACTTCCAGAATCATGTGATCTCTTGTTAGTGGTCTGGGCAGTCTTGAACCCCCCTTTTGGAATTTCAGTAACCAATTTCTTGCAATTACGCTCCTGTAGTTTGCTTTCTTTAATGAAAAATGACCATAAGAAGAAGTAATATTAAGATTAGAATATGGTTCCTTGGGCGGAATTCTCATCATAGCCATTAGGGTTTGTCTATTGACAGGTAGTAACACATTGCCATCCGTAGTTCTGATACACCTATTTTGGGGGTCATATCTATTCGTGCATTCCAGAACCAATTCAGGGCACTATACCGCCATGGGAAAGGCTGCAACTTCGACTAAACCACTTTCCGCTATCTTCTCCATCATAGGAGTTGACACAGGATTTTTAACCCTCTCCCTAAAATCCTCTAAATCATATTGAACTAGAGATGTATCCCTGAATTTAGGAAGAGAACAAATGAGACCAGGACTGTGTTCGTAACTGAGACAAGCAAATTTCATGGCTACAGATTGGAGGATATAATGAAAAATGCTTTGAACTTCTTAAATAATGCCAAAAACTCAAATTGATTCTTCTTTGCAACAAAGTAATGGAGTCAGGAAAAATTGAACTCACCTTCAATGGATCAAAAATTACTGTGAAACTGGGAAAAAAAATCTTATACCTCCTGCGTTGTTCTCCTTGTGCATCACCTTGTGTGTTTATTTGCTAAAATTAGCTTCTTCTTTCTTAATAAAGGGATTAAACTAGGTCGAATAATTACTAGCTGAAATAATACGTGCTAAAAATGCTTGATAAGACATGAACTCTGACAGATGCATTAATTGCAAGCATTTCTCACGCATGACCTCGATGTGTAATTATTATCCATAACCTTTCAAATGTTAGAACTTTTTGCTTCATAATAAGTTTCAGATATATTTCCCTCTAAATCTCCTGCCAATTTTGACTTAAAGAAGGCTTTGGGAAGAAATGAGACTATAGTCATGGAACGTTGAACCTTTGAACCTTTGAACCTTTGAACTCCGAAATGAGGTTCAACTTGAAGGTTCAAAGATACAAGATGAGTTACACAGACCGACCAATAGTTAAATGACTTTTCAAGAAATATTGAATTTTGAACCATTGAACCGTTGAACCTTTGAACTCCTAAAATGAGGTTCAACGCGAAGGTTCAAAGATACAAATTGAGTTACACAAAGGGGCAAATAGTTCACTTTTGAGAAACATTGAACCTTAAACTCTTGAACCATTGAACCCTTGAACTGGATTGAAAAAGGTTCAGGTTTGAAGGTTCAATTCTTCGGTAATTTCGCACATAGGAAGACAAGCGGATAAATTTTAAAAATAAAAAGCCGACTTAAGAAATGAACATATGACCAATAAGGTAAGGTGGCGAGTTGAATTTTGCTTAGGGGTTCACGAAAAATTGAATAAGGGCGACTTAAAAGGTAACATTGGATCTGACTAGGGATTGCATTTTATGACAAAATGCAGAGAACTCAGAAACTCTAGTTATGCACAATTTGAAACACAGGGACGGAAGAAAAAGAACCAAGGCAAACCAAAACTGAAAAAGGAAAACAACAACACACGACAACAAAGGAAAGACTATGTACAAAAGAGGGGACACTTGTTTTACAGTCAATACAATTTAAGATCCTATCCATTGTGGGACAAGGGTAGAACAGATCCATCCAGATATTCAAATTTGAAAGAATTAGGACCCAGTACCTGATGAATCTTGAAAGGTCCTTTCCAAAGTGAGTCAAACTTGCCATGTGCTCCTTTTGGTTCTCTCCTCCTATCCCACAGTAGAACTTTGTCTCCTTCCATGAATTTTTTGGGTCTTGTTTTCTGATCAAAAAGCTTTTTAACCTTGGCTTGATGAGTAGTAATCCTATCAACCAATTCATTCCTTTCCTCCTCAATCCTGGTTAAGTACATAACTCTTTTCTCTAAGGAATCTTGAAAGTATTGATCCTCAATGACATTTTTTAATTTGGCTGCAGATAATTCCAGAGGTAATGATAATTGAGCTCCTATTCCATAAACCAACTCAAAAGGCACCATTCCTATTGCCCTTTTTGGGGTTACCCTGTCTGCCCAGAGTGCTTCGTACAACTTCTTATGCCAATCTCTGGGGTTATCACTCACCAATTTCCTCATGATGGCTATTAGATTTTTATTACTGGACTCAGCTTGTCCATTCCCTTGAGGGTAATAATCTAATGAGTGAGAAAGAGAGATACTATGCTCATAGCAAAATGAAGTAAGTTCAATTGAAGAAAAACTAGTGGCATTATCTACCACAAGCTTATGAGGAACACCAAAATGTACCAGTATATTTTCTTTGAGAAAATTACATACCACTTCTGAAGCGGTTCTCTTCACAGGGGCCACTTCAACCCATTTTGTAAAATAGTCCGTTGCTGTTCAAATGTGTGTATGTCCAACACCCGAAAGAGGTGAAAGAGGCCCAATAAAGTCCAAACCTGATTGTTTGAAAGGTTCTTCAATAATAATAGGCCTCAGAGGTAATGCTGCAAGTTGTGGCCTTCCTGAAAACATTTTGCATTTTTCACAGTTAGCTACCCATTTGTATGCATCTTTGAACATACCTGGCCAATAATAACAATTTCTAAGGATTTTGAATGCTGTGACTGAAGAAGAGAAATGTCCACCACAAGCTTCATTACGAAAAAATTCCAAAAGCTTGTGCTGTTGTTCCTTATCGACACATCTTAGGAAGGTTCTATCTAGGCCCTTTTTGTATAGGACATCACCCCAAATGACATATTTTGCTACTTTTAACCTCAGATTCCTTTTCTCCTTTAGGGATAAGTGACTGGGACAATCTCCATAAGTAAGATAGTGTGCCACATTTGGGAACCATGGATCTTGTAAGCTCATCAATAGGATAGTGGGAAGTTCTTCCTTTTCTCCTTCTTTACTTTCAACAATCAGTTTGCATAGGTCTTGGCCTCTAACTAATTTGGTTGGTTTAATCTCCAAGTCATATTCTTGAATCTTAGCAACCCATGTTGCTCTATTATTCATCCCAACATCCTGTTGGGTTAGAATGCTTTTTATAGCTGAACTAGGAACAAATACAACTGAATGAGAGTGAAGTATGTAATATCTGAATTGTTTGACAGCCTTTACCACAATGAAAGCTTGTTTCTCAGCTAAAGAATATTTAAGTTCATGCTTCTTGAGAGGAACACTTATAAAGGCTATTGGGGCTTCTACATTCAATTCATTTTTCTTTAGCAAGATACCAGACATGGTATGTTCTAAAGCATAACAATAAATAATAAAATCTTTTTGGAAATCAGGGTTTACCAAAGTAGGTGTTTGTGCAATCACCTCTTTAATATCTTCAAATGCCTTCTTACCAGCCTCATTCCATTTGAATACCTGTTTTTCACTTATCATCCCTACAATATGTTTTGTAATCTCAGCAAAATTAGAAATGAATCTTCTTAGGAAGTTAATCTGACCAAAGAAAGACTTAACTCCATTCCTATTAGAAGGAAGACTTAGCTGTTGTATTGCTCTAACCCTTTCTGGATCAGTCTTGATCCCATCCTTTGAAACTAAATGTCCCAACAACTTTCCATCTGTTACACAAAAAACTGACTTCTTAGGATTAAGAGATATCCCATGACTTCGACACCTTTGCAAAATAATCTCTAGATCTTTCAGATGATCCTCTCTTTTTCTAGAGAAGACAGTCAAATCATCAAGATAAATGACAATAATTCTATCTTTTAGATCTCTAAAGGATGAATCCATTGCCTGTTGAAAAGTTGCACCAACATTAATCAAACCAAAGGGCATACGGTTATAAGCAAAAGTTCCCCGCGGTGTAGTAAAAGTAGTTTTATGTTGATCAGATGTAGCCACACTTATTTGATTATAACCTGAGAATCCATCTAACATGGACATCATCTCTGATCCGGCAACTGTTTGTAAAATGTGATCCATCTTAGGTAAAGGATAATTATCTTTCAAACTGGCTTGGTTTAGATTTATGAAATCAACACAGATTCTTGTTTCTCCATTCTTTTTGCGTACTGGGAAAATGTTTGCCACCCAGGTGGAGTGATGAATCGGATAAATAATCCTAGCCTTCAACATTTTATCGATCTCCTTAAAGATAGCCTCAGCAACCTTTGGATTATAGTTTCTCAACTTCTGCCTGAATGGGGTTGCATTTGTTTTCAAAGGAATATGATGCTGAAATTGCCCATGCCTAAAATCCTTTAGGTCATCATAGCACCAAGCAAAGTCATACTTATACCTAATCAACAACTTAATCAATTTCTTTTTCTCCTTTGGCGAGAAACACTTACCAATAGAAATCCATTTAGGATTAGTTTCACTCCCAATGTTTATTTTCTCATAATCCTCCAATTTGTCAGGATTCTGAACAAGTTTGCCTTTGGTATATTCATCTTGTCGAGTGAACAGATGTTCTAGAGAGACCATTCCTCTAGGGATTTTGTTTCCCTTCAACTAAATTACATCATCCTTTGAATTGATCCCTGGATTAGGACTGAATTCTTTACATTCTACTTCAGAACCTTCAAAATAAGTCCCCAAGAACATCTCAGCATTCTCCAAGAACTTTCTGATCTGCCTATCATTCTCAAAAACTTTGCCAATTTTTAGCATTATCTGGGACATTAGGATGATAGACCAGTTCTATTCTATATGAATCCTTTTTAAAATCAGGGTGTGGGAGAAGAAGAGAAGTTGACACTGCTAGAGAATCCACCTGTGTATTCTAATCTTTGGGAATTGCCTCAATAGAAAAGGCATCAAAGTATTCTATCTCATCCCAAACTCTGTTCCTGTAATGTCTCAATCCTTCATTTTTAACTAAAAAAATGCCTCTCACCTATTTAACAATTAATTCAGCATCTCCTTTTGCTCTGAGTATCTTTATACCTTTTCCTTTGGCTTCATTTAACCCAAGCAATAGAGCCTCATACTCTGCAGTGTTATTAGTATTTTTAAATTCTAACTTGAAAGAGTAAGGAAAAATTTTACCTTCAGGTGAGATCAAAACAACCCCTGTTCCTGAACCAATGGTAGCACAACTACCATCAAATTCCATGGTCCATAGATCATTTGAATGAACAGACTTTGGGATGGATTCTTCCTTCGGGTCTTTAGAAGAGAGAAAATAGTTACCAAATTCACATTCTTTAAATAGAATCTGAGACTTAGGATCATCAGAAAGGTATACAGTAAACTTGCATTTAGGTTCAGGTTCTAGCTTAACTTTCTGCTTTCCCACTAGAATTGTAGCTTCTGACCAATCCAATTTAATCTATCCACCTAAATCTTTACAAAAAGTCATGCTCAACAACATCGCATAACTAGCAGGGATATCACTACCAAGATAGTCAACTTCACTCTTTTGTTAGGGTAGGCTGCAAGAGCAACTCGTGCATCTTTAATTTGTTTGAGCAAAGAAATCTATTTAACATCCATCGAGTAACACCTACCAAATGTTTTGTAAGGGATAGGCCTAGGGCTTTGGCTACAGAAGAACGCATAATATTATCAAAAGCACCTGAGTCTATGATACAATTGCTGAGTTTATGGCCATTTATGAATAAAGAAACATAAAATGGGTTTGGTTTCATATGGGCCATATAAGAAGTATCATTAGATGAATTAAGGGGCATTTTAGGAGTATGCGTGGGTGATTCAGGTGGAGAAGCAAATAATTGGGCAATGGGAGACTCAACATTAACATTTATTTGACTTTCAGGTTCAATTTGTGTAGGACCACTTTTGACATATTTAACCAATTTGTCAAGTTCTCTGGTTTTCAACTTGAGGTATTCAACAGGGGATATTTGGATCTTTGTAGACTTACAAAATTCTACAATATCAAAAGAAGTTTCATGATCATTTCTATGTAACAATTTAATTTCTCGGGTCTTCAAATTAGCATAAGAGGTTCTAATTAGAGGTTCCTTACCTTTAACAGGTACTTCTTGAGTATTAGAAAATCTCGGATTCTTCTGACTTCTGGTAAACACAACACATGAAGGATCTTCAAGAGTAACTAATATTTCACCTCCTCTTTTTGAATCTGATTCATATTCTAGGAAGTGTATTTCAAAGTCACCAGGTTCCTCAAAGTTCCTTTCTTCTTCGGTAATCTCCCCCAATACATCTTGAGTAGCAACCATTTGAGCATATCTAAGCATCTCTGGACAAGAATTTCTGTCATGGTCAGTAGTCAATGAAAGGTACACATATTCCCTCTTTCAGGAGGAGCTTTAATAGTTAACCTTGGTTGTGCTGATATAAGTGGCAATGTCCTACCAGTATTTATCTGTTGATTAAAATTTCTCCTGCCGATATCTTGATATGGTTGTTGAAATGAAGTACCAACCTTAGGCATCTGTCTTTTCAAAGTGATCATATCATTAACTAGCCTTTGAACCACGGGTTCTGTAGAGGATGAGGGATGAGCATTAGGTACTTGGACTTCTCTCTTCCATTTTCTAGCCATAAGAAGATCATCTTCTAACCCAACTGCCAAGGTTTGTGCAATCGCTAAGTCGGCAACTGCACCTCTTCTAAGATGAAAACTAATATGAGGGGGCATAGAATTGATAAACAAACATTTTTGATTCTCAGGAGTTGGCCTCTTAGCATTTGGTATTTTGTGCACAATTCTATTGAATTTGGCTATATATTCCCTCATAGGTTCATGTATCTCCTTCTTAAGCTGAGTCAATTGAGCAAGAAGAGAATGTTCATCTTCCACGCTTTTGAACCTGTTTTCGAATGCAGTTTTCATATCATTCCAGTTTGCGATCGAAGAGTCAGTCAGATGATAGAACCATTGAGCTGCAGTGTCAATTAGAGTTTGCACAAAAAGCCTTATGGCTACATCTTGATGTTGCACACCTAACACACCACATGCTGCGGCAAAAGCACTTAGATGTTCATCTGGTGATTGTCTTCCATATCCATTAAATTTGGGTAAATTTTCCCTTGCATTTTTAGGCAGAGGATTTAGGTTAGCCCCTAAATTTAGAGGTCCTATAGCTGCTCCCCAAGGTTGGGCCATTGGTAGAAAGCTTATAGCAGAGGGAATGATAGTACCAGAAAGGGTTAAGGCTTGACAGATAGAGGATGTAAAGGGTTTAGGAGGACTAGGAGGTCTACTCCTAGCTCTTCTAATAGGGGTAGGAATGTAAGGAAAATTTAGGCTTTGCAGCGTTTGAAAAGCAGGATCCTCAACTCCCTCTCTCCTTAAAGACCTTGTGTATCTTCTGGAATCCAGCTTATGATATTATAATTGGATAAGTAACTATTAGTTTCTATGTTGTTCTTGATCTCTTCGCACTTCAGGGGCTTGATTTCTTGCTGCATTTTCTGTTTGCCTCCTTCTTTGCCTGAGCAACAACAATCTCAAATTATTGGCCAATTCTTCTTCTTTTTCTAATACTCCGCTTGCCCTTCTATAATCATCAATATTCTGACGAGTACGCCAAGCAAGAGTATTTAACTGACCAATCATATCTTCCTGCTCATCTTGAAAACCAAGATTAGGCTACAGAACAGGAATTATGTTTTCATGTGGAAGCACCATTGTTGCTTCATATTAAGGTGACTAATCTTTCAACAAACTACTTCAAAATCCCCAGTAGCGTTGCCAAAAAGTGTTGGCTAATAGATTTGTCTTGGTCTAAAAATGTTTTATTCTAACTCTATACCCCTTTCTTTCAGAACAAATGAGTTAAACAACAAATGAGTGAATTATCAGGGATAATTCCTCTCTGAATTAAGGTACATCTCCCTTTAAAATATTCAATGAATTCAAACTATTTTAATAGTTCAAATACACTTTTAACCAGAAAGTGCTTAAAGGCAAACTAACATCCATACATCATCATGCTATGAATGCGATATCTTTTTCTATAACATCGTTTGGTAATAGAGTACACAGATTCCATCTTCAATAATTATCAGATATATAAACATGTATATCGCTGAACTAATAAATGATAAAACATATATGATGAGTTATCCAATGAAAGAACAATTACCATTGAAAGAAGATTTCGCATAGAAAACCCAATTTCAAATAGCTTAAACACACAGATTTAAGACTGCTGTAATCATTTCTCCTTCTCATTCACAGATGAAATCCTTCAAACAATCATCACATATATTATAAAACTAAGATGTTCAGCTTTTAAAATTTCTTGTGTCTTCTCCTTCACTATTTTGTATATCAGTTTTAACAACTAAAAACATATATATAGTTGCCCTAATTAACTGTTCTTTTAAACCAAACCCAGAGTTAAAGCAAACTTTGACCCGTACGGGATTTAGTTTCTGACACTCTCATTGAAAGATCAAGTTTTTTAAACATAACTTTAACTAAATAACTGAATAAAGAGACTATGCAAGTAAGATTATGATTGGGGTAGTGGATTAGAATCTCAGGATTTGTTTTGTTCAGCCGAGGAGAAACCTTGCACCTTCCACTCCTGATATGTAGTAACGAATTCCTGGATTTTTGAAAATTGGGGATGCCAATGTGTTTAACCCTTGCTTTCCAAACATCTTTCTCTCTTCAAATTTTTGCCACTTTCTTCGCGTGCTCCGGGAGTGCATCGACATAGAGATGGAGTGATTCCACCTTTGAAATCTGAGAGAAATCTTTAGTTAATAGGTTATCATTTTCTCTAACGAAATTGATTTTCTCTCTGAAGGATTGAATCATAGTATCGATATCCTTTTCTGGCTCCCCGTCATCCTTTATATATTTTACATCAATACATTGTAAATCATGTTGTTAGGATTGAGTGAACTCAGTTATTTCTTTGATCATTTTTGTAAATTCAATTCGCCCTTGTTTGGATACTGAATTCCTCCATTCGATATTTCTCTTGCTTACATACAATATATCATCGTTTAAACTTGTCAAATTCTTCTCTGATAAAAACTTTGCTACCCCATATTTCTGAACTTCATCAATTTGGTTTATCACATTCATCCATTTTCCTTCCTCTTTTACCCATGAAGCATCCTCTGTCTTCAAATCTTCGACAACAGCCATAGTTTCATCATATATATTTTTTAATTCATCAATGTACTCTGTACCCTTTCTGGATAATGCCATCCAACCAATCATCAAACACTGTAGTCAGCATTTTGTTCCTGTGTATCTGATCTAGCATTTTCTGATTGACCAGAGATTTAGGGTCAAAAGACAAGGGTAGTTGGGAAACAGGTTGTGGATTTGGATTATGAATGGCATCGATATACTCTGCCATTGATCATAAGGTCTGTTTCAACTCCCTTTTATCTTTCTCATCCTTCCAGGTACGACTGACTATTCTTTGGTAGATGCTTCAAGATGATGCACATCTGCGACACGTGATGCAGTCCCGAGATCTATTTTTTCTATTGTGAAATCTTGAACTGTAGGATCTTGAACTTCCTCATCAATTATCGGCCGGGCTATTTCTACACTCTAGTTCCCTATATTAGGGTCAATGTCTACCCTGGATGTTGTTTTCAATTTCTTGGATTTAGGAGTCTTTCCTAAACACTTGCTAACCACGTCCTCCAATGGCAACAAAAATGGAACTATTTTTCTTTTGTCACTGATTGAACTTTCCAACCATTTGGGTGCAAGGACCGGAGCTTCTTTACAAGGATTTAATTGTTCAGAAGGCACATTTGAAATCATCATTAGATCGGTTGAATCTAAAGCAACCTCTGTTTGTTGATTTGTACTAATCTCCTCTGCCATTGGTGCATCAAACTCTTTATCACCTGTTGCTTCTCCTGAATCCTCTTCAGAATTCAAGTCCACAACTATTCTTTCAGAAATCTGCTTCTTCTTCTTGTTTTTAGTCCTTGATCTAGTGGCACAAGGAGGTAGAATAGTTGTAAGGGATTTGTTGGACTCTTTGATGACAGGACCCCTTCCAGTTTTTGGCTTGGGAGTACGTGTATCACAGATAGCAATAAGTCAATTAGAAGAGCTTATTGGGGATGGTGATTCAGCCATTGGTGCACATTACTGGGAACCTTTATTTTGAACCTCCTCCAGTCTATGCTCCCTCAACCATTTCTCAATTCTCCTTATTACTGGGAGGGTTTTAACCTCAATGCCATCCTCTTCATCTTTATCCCAATCAATTTATGAAATAGGTAATTGTTTTATCTATTCAAATTAAGGATCAATCACCTGTTCCTCATTATCAACTATTCTAGAAATATTCATATTTAAATTGAGGGTAACTATTTGCCCTAAGGAGAACCTACACCAAAGCCTCTTTCTGACCTCAAATTCATCTGAACAATCCTCCCAATAGTCCTCTATTTGAGGAATGTGTGAAAATCCCATTCCAAAATCCAAATTATCCCTAGCAAAGCCTTTGCTGTCAAACTGGGGTTTGGCAGTATAGTACTAAAAATTGAATTTTTTAGGCTCACTTCTAAATTCAAAGTGTCATAAATTGATTGGCATGAATAATGCCCAAGTTCAATGGGAAAAGATATACCAAATTCCTTCTTCATTAGGAATTTCTTATCCACATGGGCTAGCTGTTTGCAAACTTCTATCAATACAAAATGGTCAAAAACATACCTGGGCAACTTCATGGGTTCACCATCAAAACTGCCAACTCTAATATAAGTAAAGTTGGGAAACTGAATAAAGAAACTACCATAAATATTGATCAGCTGCATAGCTTCATCAGACATTCTCTTATTAATGTTGTCTACCAACTCATGAGTCATTCTTCCAGTAAAAACATCATTAACTCTCCTATAATTCTCATAACAATTTTGCATCTATAATTGTGAATAATAATCATAAATTTTGTTGTCTTCAACCAAGGGTACATGAGGTAGCCCTACCCATTGTCTTGTAGACTCTAGGCGATAGAAAAGATATGAAGACATATAAAAATCCTTATTTCCAAATAATTACTCAGACCTAGATGCAAACATTCATCTATGATTTCTGCCCAGTCCAAATACTCTGCTCCTTGGAGGATCACTTGAATGAAGAAATACATCCAGTCCTCCAATAGAATGCTTGGGAGTTACCCTTTAGCCTGTGTAGCAACACCACAATATCCTTTACTTCTAAAATCATGTGATGTCTTGTTAGTGGTCTGGGCAGTCTTGAACCCCCTTTTGGAATTTCAGTAACCAATTTCTTGCAATTACACTCCTATAGTTTGCTTTCTTTAATGAAAAATGACCATAAGAAGAAGTAATATTAAGATCAGAATATGGTTCCTTGGGCAGAATTCTCATCACAACCATTAGGGTTTGTCTATTGATAGGTAGTAACACATTGCCATCCGCAGTTCTGATACACCTATTTTGAAGGTCATATCTATTCATGCATTCCAAAACTAATTCAGGGTATTGTACCGCCATGGGAAAGGCTGCAGCTTCAACTAAACCACTTTCCATTATCTTCTCCATCATAGGAGTTGACACAAGATTTTTAACCCTCTCCCTAAAATCCTCTAAATCATATTGAACTAGAGATGTATCCCTAAATTTAGGAAGAGAACAAATGAGACCAGGACCGTGTTCATAACCGAGACAAGTAGATTTCATGGCTATAGATTGGAGGATATAATGAAAAATGCTTTGAGCTTCTTAAATAATGCCAGAAACTCAAAATGATTCTTCTTTCCAACAAAGTAATGGAGTCAGGAAAAATTGAACTCAGCTTCAATGGATCAGAAATTACTGTGAAATTGGGCAACAAAAATCTTATACCTCCCATGTTGTTCTCCTTGTGCATCACCTTGTGTGTTTATTTTCTAAAATTGTCTTGTTCTTTCTTGATAAAGGCATTAAACCAGGTCGAATAATTACTAGCTGAAATAATACGTGCTGAAAATGCTTGATAAGACATGAACTCTGACAGATGCATTAATTGCAAGCATTTCTCATGCATGACCTCGATGTGTAATTATTATCCATAACCTTTCAAACGTTAGAACTTTCTGCTTCATAATAAGTTTCAGATATATTTCCCTCTAAATCTCCCGCTAATTTTGACTTAAAGAAGGCTTCGGGAAGAAATGAGACTATAGTCACGAAACGTTGAACCTTTGAACCTTTGAACTCCGAAATGAGGTTCAACTTGAAGGTTCAAAGATACAAGATGAGTTACGCAAACTGACCAACAGTTAAATGACTTTTCAAGAAACATTGAATTTTGAACCATTGAACTGTTGAACCTTTGAACTCCCGAAATGAGGTTCAATGCGAAGGTTTAAAGATACAAATTGAGTTACACAAAGGAGCAAACAATTCACTTTTGAGAAACATTGAACCTTAAACTCTTGAACCATTGAACCCTTGAACCATTGACAAAGGTTCAGGTTCGAAGGTTCAATTCTTTGGTAATTTCACACATAGGAAGACAAGTGGATAAATTTTAAAAATAAAAAGCTGACTTAAGAAATGAACATATGACCAATAAGGTAAGGTGAGGGTCAACTTTTGCTTCGGGGTTCACAAAAAATTGAATAAGGGCAACTTAAAAGGTAACAAAAAGTAAATACAACAATTCTCTTTACTACTAGTTCTAACACTAAATGTGTAGATTTCACATATCTTTTTGCTATAGGAACACAAAAACTATTAGCTAGACAATGCATGCATATAGCTGAAATATATTGTCCACATGAACACCCTTTAGTGAGTACCATAGTTCCTCACACCATCTTACACTTGCCACTAGAAAAACAACTTGCACACTTGTGTCTTTAAATTTTTTAACTGATAATAGGCTTCATGTTAAACTACGGATGTGTAAGACACCACTAATCCCCTTCACTTGTCCATTATGGAATCAAGTCTAAACTCTACCATGACCAAGTATGTTCAAGTGAGATTCATCATCAAGGTACACCTTCCCGCCATAATATTCTTCATACTTTGAAGACCAACCCTGATGGGAGATCATATGGAAGGAATCTCTAGAGTCTATCAACCATGTTGCACCTTCCATCACATGAGTTGCCAAGACAATAACAAATGTATTTGCATCCTCTCGAGAAGAATTTTCAGAGTCATCATCTGAATCACTCTTCTTTTTATTTTTTCCTCTTTTATAGTCTCTATGGAAGTACTCAGTCTTGCCACAGTTCCAATACTTTGCCTTAGAATATTTAGGAGATTTGGATCTCCCACAAGATTTAGATCTGGACTCTTCTTTGTTATCGTCCTTCTTTCCTTTCTCCTCCAATATTTTATGAACTAGGGCCTCTTTAGTAGATTAAGAAGATTTTAGTTGCATCTTCTCTAAGAGTAACATAACCACTACCTCACCCATTTCAATTTTTGAGTCAATGCTCTCGATTGCCATCACCAAGTGATCCCACAAGTCTAGAAAAGAATAGATAAGTGTCATGCACTGATCTTCCTCCTCCATTTTCACTCCAATAAAGTGCAACTAGGTCACAATCATAATGAATGCATTCAAATGCTCGATCATAGAATCTACATCATCCTTTCTCAAGGTGTACAACTTATTTCTTAGGAAAAGTTTGTTAACTAGGAATTTAGCCTGATACAAGTATCCCAACTTCTTTCAAAGAGATTATGCAACAACTTCTTCATGTACAATCAACAAAGCAAAATCCACCAAGCAAATCCTAATGAGGCCCTTCACCTTTTTATCTAATAGATCTCAATAGGCTTGCAACATCAGAGTGGGTTTGGATCTAGATATATCAATCCATAGATCTCTATACACAAGCATATCCTCCATTTTGAGCTTCCACAACTCAAAGCTAGTGCCTGGAAATCTCTCCATCTCTATTCTTGACATGCTTTTCATCTTCCTAAAACATGATCTCCTTCTATGCAAGCTCCTATTCAATCCAAGGTTAGTACAAAAAACCTTGACACCTTAGACCCAAGGTGACCAAGATTTGATACCAAATGAAAGGAAGTAGAGGTGTAGAATACACTTCCTACACTAATCTATGAGAGGAAGTATGTGCAAAAAATAATTTCATCATACAATTACAAGGAAATAAACACAAAAGTAATATACCATAACATAATTATTTATGTGGTGAAAACCCTTTCAAGAGAAAAATTCCACACTCCAGAGAAACTCAATGTAGAATTTAGTAATCAACAATTACAATACACTTGCAGAATCTAAGCCTTTATAGTAGTGTCACCAACAAAGGATCTAGATCAATTCTAGTAGCATAACAATACCTACAAAACTCATTATGAAACCTCTGTCTCAAGCACCTAATAAATAGGAGAAGCAATACATGGAACCATAAAATGGTAATTAGGAAACCATGAGCTAAATCAATCCTAAATGTGGCACCCAAATCCCTAATAAGAATCCAACACCCAAATCCCAAGATGAGTCCACAAGCTAAAAATAACATATTCCTTCCACTTGCCATGAGCTCATCACAATCCACTCACCAACATGGGTGCTCCATTATCTCCATTCAAAGATGCCTTATGACATGTCATAAGATGTGCCAAAAGGTGGTCAACAAGTGTAACTCGCTCTTACAACCTCTTATGTGGCATAGATGTTCTTGAATTTTTTATGTGGGAGGCCCAACTTCTAAAGGCCATAACTTTTGATCTAAGAAGCCAGTTGAGCCTATTTTTTTTTAAATTGCAGATCTCAAAAAGGTCCATGTCACCATAACCTATTTTCTTTGGTTAAGGCCTATTTTTATATTTTTAGGGGGCCAAAAATGATCTCTAGAGCCTTGACCATTGCCTTTTTGTGTTCTATAGCCAAAATATTACATTTTTGGTTATTAATATTAGGATGCAAGGTTGAGACACCTTTCCTAACAAGAGGCACATGGAGTGGAATATTCTTCTAGACACTTAGCAATATATTTTGTAAGAGGTATAATTTGGTAGAAGCACTATAAGGTATCATTTAACACTTGGCATAAAATGGAAGGGAATCTATGACATTATAAGATGTGTAAGAAACATCTATGCCATGGTAAGAGGTGTAAGAAATCATCTATGGTGATGTGTTAAAAGTTTCTTATCTTTTTTGGATTTAGGTAGTTGCTATTTTGTCCTCAAGCGGGTTGTTTTTGTCCTCCAGTGAAGTTGGACAACCAAGTTCAGAAGAATAGTCTTGAATCTTCTAGAAATATGTTTGTAACTCATAGACACGTGTCACGAAGTCTTTTTCTATGTTAGCTACTTAGCTCATGTTTCAACTTATGGTTTTGGGAAACCATTTATAGATTTTCTAGATGCCTTTGCCTATATATTAAAGCTTTGGAATAGTTATTTATGAGAGGAGGTGCAATCTCAAGCAAGATTACTTTGTTAGAATGCTACCAAGATTCCACCATGGATGAGAGATGGTATTATTTTTATTATTATTATTTGTTCTTTATTGTAATATGTAATATGTCTATGGATGTATGGTTACATGTGTGATATGTGAGAGGCTTCCAAGCTAAATGATATTGCGATGTTGAGTTAGAGATGGGTGTTTATCTCCATATAGGAATATATACTTGTATTATAAATGTTTATTTGTTAAATAATACAAGGGTTTCACAGTGTTTAGAGGGTGGGTTTTTTTTACTTGAAATAATTTTTCCCATATACATCTTGTGTTCTTTCTCTCTATGGTGGATGATGTTTCTTATATTATTTTCTATTTCTATTTTTCTCTACAAGTGGGGTTTACATGCTATCATGCTATTAAAATTTTAATAGACCTATAATCTACACAACTTTCCTCTTAGGTTAAAGTTGGAAATGAACTCTTTTTCCCAATAAAGTAAAGTTGAGAAACTTTGTGTGCTTGCAACCTTGAGGAGAACTATGAAGCTTCTAATGTAAATATGGGTGTGGCCTATCATATGTGTTGAACTATAGAGGCGAGCATGATTTACCTTGATGCCAAAGGATGCACAAATGTGTGCGTATTTGATGCATTGTTGACATAAAAGGATGTGCACCTATATGTTTGCTATAAAGAGGAAGTGATCCTTCTCCACCTAAATGAATCAATCCACCCATAATGTTGCTTCAATGCATGTGTAGTTGTTTGTGTGTTGATTCAATAGAACCAATAAGTAGATTGTAAATGGTTGTTCTTTCCATATAAACCACATAGATGTAGAGCCCAACACTCTTTAGACATATGTCCATTACATAGGTAGTGGTGGCATGTAACTAAGGGGTTTGCTCTAGGTCCTTGTTGAGGAAGCCTTCACTCATTGTGTATTTGAATAGTCATATGTTCTTTTTTATGGTGAAATTTACATGGGGGTTAGCATTGCCATGTTGTAGAAGGTGATTGAGAATTCCACTCACTTATGGAGGGTTCACTTTGCATGAAGTGTTGTTGAGAGGTGTGAATTTTTTGACGTATGTAGCATTATTGAAGTGTGAAAGAAGTCATTGTTGGTTCAGAGCTATTTGTTGTACAAGTGTGTTGGCTTTTTAAATTTGCACCTTTTAGTGCAACTCAAAATAAAACAAATGTGCGATAAAACTAATCTCTAAATTAGAAGGGCAAGCTCCATGTAAACAAAAACTAACCTACTATGAACAATATATACTTGATATTCATAGTCTGTAGAGTGGTTTTCTAAGGTGTTTTAGACCATGCTAAATAAAATCAAAAGTGTGTCTTTTCAATTCATCTAGAGCCAAAGACAAAGACACTCTTCAACTTAAGGTGAATGATTTTCATGTTTTTTAAATAAAAGTAAATTCTATAATTGCACACTTGTGTTGTTCAACTCAAAGTAGAGACAAAAAATACAAGTATGCAAGGATGGAATATGCTTAAACACATACAATAAACGTTATAAGATATACATGAAATTGCACTCAAAGCTACAATAGAACTAACCTAACACCTATAGCAATACAAAGCTTTTGGCAATTGTTAAGTTTCAACTCATAGAAAACATAATAACACATAAGACAAACCCCTTCAATAGTAATTTAGAAGAAAAATAGGCATACTAAATACTTTTGAATAAACAACAAATTCTAGAACAATCCTAAATACCCAATGAGTGACAATTTAGTAGGTGTGAGAATTACCATTAAGATTAAGTGGAAAATGGGCATCAAATTGTTTTCTCTTCAAATATTTTTACAATAAAAATTCAGTAATTATGACTTGATATGAAAGTAATTTTTTTTTGTTTTTGGAAAACATAAAAAAAAAAAATTGCAAAAGAAAATTTGAATATCCAATTATATAATCTAGAAATTTTATTTCAGAAAGCAATGTTACCAACAACACCTTTGCTAAATAACTTAAGTATCAAGATGTAAAGATGGATACACACTTAAAAATTCAAGCGGAGTTATCCCAATAGTGACTAAAACCATTGAAAATGCTGTCAATATGATAAGTAGTCTATATGTCGACAATATTGAAGAAACAAAGACAATTTTAGAATATAATATAATAGAATAGAATAAATTTTAATGTCCATGAGGCTAAAAATACCCTATGAGATGGTCAACCCAATCAGATTTGCTTATGCCTTTTAGTTCTTTTGTTCAAAGAAATAATGAGCTCACCAACCTTCTTGAGTGCCCCTAAAAAATAGATCATGCCAAGAAACTGTAGTCACGATGCTTGCATACTTAACCCTGATGTTCGAGTAAGTGTCACACTCTAAGATAAAGTGTTTTTCTGATTCCACTGCCCCAAAATTGCTGAACTCACACACTCTCTCTTCGCATGTTTCTTTAGGCCTCTTCCACCTTCCCATTTCACATCGAAGATGATGGGAGTTAGTTCTAATGTAACCAATCAAAATCTTGTCTCTCCAAGGGATATCCACCCCAATATATGCTTTTTGTTGATGATCACATGTGGGGTTAAACATTTCGAGGTAATACTTCTTCTTTCTCCCTATAGACCCATTCCACATAGACTTGTGGAATTTATATATGACAAAAGCATTTATCTCTTTGCCATCCGTGGGGCAAGCATTCAAAAAGATATTCCATTTTTTCATCCACTTGCTATTTTGTTTCATCCAGGATTTTTTTCTTTCACTAAAAGCCTCATTGAAAACAACCTTAAGCCACTTACTTGTTTCCATCTGCTCAATTCTTTTGAGATACCTTAAGAGATGCACCATAGCAGTGGCCTCCATCGGAATAGCCCCTATTTCAGCTAATAAATTCTCATACGGAGTTGAAACTTTTAGCCTGAACTTACTAGTGATCATGTGCTTTTGGATTTTCTCAATTTGCTTCCACTTGGACTTAGACAAGCTGCTAGCCCAAATCTCACACCCATAAAGAACCACAGTACTTACCAATAGCCCAAAAAGGGTCAAGATAGTTTTCCAATCCCATAATTCTACCTCTCTGCATCTGTTTTGGAGAGCATACTATGCTTTCCACTCTCCCAAAGTTCTTTTCTTTCTACAAGTCTCCCAACTAAGCCTGTTGTTAAAGTTAATCCCAAGATACTTGTACTCATTAACTTATTCAAGAATACTTCCTTCAAAGAAAAATGTATGCTGAAATTTTATCTTTTTGTTTGAGAAAATCATGATTTTGGTCTTGCTAGAATTGACTTGCATGCCAATAGCCCTGCAAAAGTGCTCAAGTGCATAAAGGTGATCTTGTAATCCCTGGTGGGGCTTAGCAATTAGGAAAAGGTCATCAACATACATAAGGCACTTATCACATATTCCCCTAGTTGAACACCATCCCCACCCTGCAAAATCAACCACTCTTCAAGCTTGTCAATGTAGAAGCCAAATAGAGTGGGAGAAAAAGGGCACCCTTGTTTAACTCTGATGTCACTCCTAAAACTTTTTGAGATGCCTACTGAAGTTCTAATTTTGATGTGGACCTCTTCATAAAGCCTATGGACATCCACTCTTAGATGGATTGGAATGCCAAGTTCCTTCATCCTGCACCATAATTTATCTCTAGGGACCATGTCAAACACCCTTTTAAAGTCAAGAAAACAACCATAAGCTTCTTCTTTTTCATCCCAAACTTTTTCGATGAGATGCCCCAGTGTAACATCGTGATCTAAAGTAGAATGCTTAGGCCTAAAGTTTGTCTGCCCTTTTTCTCTCTTACTTTTCTCTTCTACCCACTTGTTGATTCTGCTTTCCACCATGCTACCAAACAATTTTACAAATAAAGGATTGATCATGATGGTCCTATAGTTGGAAGGATTGTTAGCATCTCCACTCTTAAAGAGAGGAATCACTAGGCTGGTGACCCATTCTTTTGGGAAGTCACGCTGAATAATGTTGTTGAAAATTCTAGTAATGTGAGGTGAGAGGGTCTTCACCCCATTTAATGTATTCTATTTGAAGTTCAAAAAAATATTTAGCTTTCCTAACACCAAGCTTCCTAATACCCACCTTGACCTCTTGCATAGTGAAAAGCTTAGTTGCCGTGTTGATCAAGGGAGGAGGCTCAATCTCTATTTCTTTCTCATAAAGTTGCTTTGCATACTCAAACCATTGACTATCCATGATGTTGTTTTCTGTAGGCTTCTTCTTTGTTTGAAGTTCCTTCCAAAATAACTTAGGGTTATACTTACCTAGGTAGATTAACTCATCATGCCTTATGCTCATGAAATCAACTTTTTTCACTTTGATGATCTCCTTGTAGCATTTTATGCCCATCTTCTCTTTTCCTGTCTTCTTCAATGTTTTCCTTGCAATTTTACAATCTTCATCAAACCACACATTAATCAGAAAATAGTTTGTTACCGCCTTCTTATTTTTTGCTCTTTTGCACTTCTCAAGCGCTTCTTGGATCATAGTGTTTAACTCATAGCTGTTGAGACCTAGAGAATTAGCTTTCCCCTTTTTACATAATTGCTCTAGTGTTGCCTTGAAATAATTATGGTTTTCTTGAGTTAAAATATTTTTTCTCTTTGTGAGTGGTTGCTAAGGGGGTTGCATTCTTCTCGAAAGCTGCCTTTTTTTCAACCATGAAAGCCTTAAGAAAATTGGTCTATGTGTAGACACCTAAAATTTTCCATGTCTTGCAACACCTAGTCAAAAACATTATCTTAGACATCATGTAACATTTTGTCCTAATTCCCATCTTAATCCCATCCTTATCCCACTTTCCAATTAATTAAATAAATCTTATTTATTTAATTAATTTCCACATCATATCCCAATCCTATCCTAATCATCTTCTCAATTAATTAAATAAATTTTTATTTATTTAATTAATAGCCCTCACATATCCCAACTAATTCAAATAAAATATTTGAATTAAGTCCTCACCTTTCATCACATTCCAACACTTGTCCACCTCTCACTTGAATCATGTGTGGTACTACATCTTTTATTTAATATCTTTCACATGTAGTACTTTTTATGTACACAATCACACATGTAGTACTTTTTGTGTACATGATCGCATATGAGCCTTATCCTCCTTTGTACACTTGTCACATGACTGCAACTCCCTTGAAGAGTGGAAATAAATAATCAATCCTAGCCATCCACATCGTTCATTTAGCCTTTTAATCTAAACCATCCATTTGAACCAAGCCTTTCCTATAAATCAACCCTCTCCCAAGCCATTAAGATGCATTGATTCTTGAGTATCCTTATGCTGCCAAAATACCATTATAGCCTTTGCATCATTCATCCATTGTCTTCTCATCCTTTCATCTATCATCTTCATCTTAATGTTATGCTGCGGAATTGAGCAACCAACATATCAAATCATTGAATCAATCAAGCCATTTTGCATCTATTCGAGGTATTGAAGGATTTGGATTAGGTAATGCATTTCATTATTTTATCATTTTCATTTATCTAAAGTTTTCATTATACATTCTGGTGGACCCGACGTGAACATGCCCTATTGGATCTAATCATTAGTTTTTGTAGCTTCTTGTTGCAAAAAATTGCCTTTTTCTAACCCTAGTTTGTCAAGATTTGGATGAAAATGTATGTATATAATCTCCTAGCTCAAATCTAACCTGACCACTATGTTTAGGAGGCCATTTCCATAAATTTTGAGTACAAATTTGCCTAGATTTCATGAAGAAAAGATTGTTTGGTGAAGAAACTCGCATTCGAGCTGTAGAAAATCGCTTTTGGTAATTTAGCTCGCTTTTAAACAAAAACTGCTCGCTTTTGGTAATTTAGCTTGCTTTTAAATAAAAACTGCTAGCTTTTGGTAATTTGGCTCTCTTTTGAACTAAAACTTGTCACCTTTGATAAACTTGGTCGCTTCTGGTTAGCATTGCATTCTGTCACATGAAACTTTCCAAATCGCTTTTGAGCTATTAGCCATCACTTTTGGCTTCACCTGAGTCACTTTTGAACTATTATTGGTCGCTTTTGGTCTACAGTGAATCACTTTTGATTGAAAATGGCTCGCATCTAGCTATTCCAGTCGCTTTCGACAAATCTAGGGTTTTTTGTTAACATTTGAGTTTGCAAGTTGTTGTGCTAGATTTTTATTGATTAGTCAGGGGTTTTAATTTGTGTTTTTCATGTCTCTAATCTTCATATTATCATTTGCCAATCAATTTGATTAGGGTTTTCATTTTAATTTAGCTAACACCCTTGGTTTTACAAGATCTTATCAAGTTATCATTCTAGGGTTTTCAATTGATCAATCTGTGGTTGCAGGGTATCCATCTGATCATATTTCATCCACTGGATTTGCCATTTTACGGTTTGTAATCTCTAATAGTCATTTTTTTCATAACCCTAACCCTAGTTTTACAGAAATAGGAATTTTCACACATCTTGCAGATTCGAATCGCTTATGAGCAATAACCAGTCACATCTGGTTTTGTTGTGTCACTTCTGATTGGTAACTGGTCACTTCTGGCATAATTTAGATCACTTATAATCAACAGTTGATCACTTTTGGTAACTGTAACTCGCTTTTGGTTGTTGTCATTGTGGATTTTGGTTTTTCTATCATAACTTTCACATACGGAGGCCAAATTGTACAAACAAGGACTCATTGAAAATCTGAGAGGATGAACTTTGTAACGGAGCAGGTTTTATCAGGTGACTATATCATTTTACCATCTTTGTTTATTAGTCAAAGTCAAACTTGTTTTTAAACTTCAATTGAGCATATCTTGAGCAAAATCAATTGGGTTTCAATGAATTTTTTTTTAAATTGCTTAGAATCTCCTGAACTTTCTATTCATGCAATCCATTTTTTTTGTATCAGATCATTTTCATTAGATTTTATCAAATTTCATCTTTTTCACATAATCATCTTCTTTGCAAGTTTACTTGTTTCTTTTTCAATTTTATGGCTTGTAGCGGCATTAAAGGAGCTGGAGCAACGTTTGGATCAGTCAAAACAATAAGTGGAAAGCCAAAATAATCAGGTGCATCCATTCTAATCTTTCATCTCTAATCATTGTTTGATCACAGATTTGGACTTTGGGCTTAAAACGAACAACTTGTTTGCTATCACACCAAAACTTGGGATAAAACGAACAAGTGTCTTCTACACATCTTGGCTTTGGATTTAAAAATAACAAGTGCTTGAATTGTCTTCCACACATTTTCATTTTCTAAAGGGTTAATTTACAACTGCGAGTGTGAGTCAAGTGGCAGCTCACTTGGTTCGCTTTTGTAAACCCTATCTAGTAGGCCTGCTTGGAGACACACCACTCCAAGGGATGACCTCAATCGAGGTTGAATCAAAGGACACCCTCATTGGGAGTTGGAATCTTGTCACTCTTGTCTAAGCGCTAAAGAACTTTATACCTTTGGGAAGTGAAGGTGAAGGGTGGGTTACCCCTTTCTCTCGGCTGTGTGGTAGGATTTCGCTTTCAATTCCTATTCAACCTTGTGCAATAGATAGCCTAAGACCTAATTGGCCATACCCACTTGACTAGACATTAGGCTTATGATGTGTTTTCAAGTGCTTGTTTAATAATAATCACATTTCATTTTCAAAGTCAAAAAATTGCTTATGTCTTGTGTGAGTGATTCATGTGTGTATATGCATAATCATTTGTTTGAACATTGCCAAATCAAGCTATAAACACCAAATATATAAACAAGTCATCATATCCTAATCACATCCAAATCAATTTCATCCTAGTCACCTTCATCCTAATCATCAAATCATCATCCAAACAATCCACATCATCATTGAATCATAACCAAGCACTTGTCAAAAAGGACTTGAAACTTAAACACTTGTGTGACAACATGCCAACATTTGAAAACCAAGTACTAAAACTCATGCTCTGGACTTCACAAAGCTCAAACAAGCCAATCACCTCTAAGCCAACAAACCATTCAAGAGGCCAATGACATGATCCAACAACTTCAACAAACAAGCCAATAACCTCAAATGCAACAACTCTTAGCACAAGCCCAATACCTCATGGCCATTTGTCAAACTCAACAAGCACATTATCCTCCCACTCCATATCAACCTAATCCATCCACATGTCATATCAACCCTTTATCAAGCTATCACAACCCTTATCCATATCAATCCATATCACAACAATCATTAGCCTATGCAACCCCTCCATCATCATCACATCAACACATTCAACCACAACATCAACCAATTCAACAATTCCAACCACAACATCAACACATTTACCAACATCAACAACAAATCACACCACAACAAGTCCAAACATCATCCCAACCTCAACAAATTCCACATCAACCTTACATGTCATCATCCTCAACTTCACACCAACCTAATCCATCCACCTATCATGACATTTCCATCCAACCTAATCCATCCACATCAACATATCAACCTCCACCTCAACATTATCCAATTCATCATTCTAACATTCCAACACATCACCAAACCCATCCACAAGGAAACCAAGTGTCATCACAACAAGAATACATAAGCCCAAATCCACCTTGGCAACAAGATCAAATGCCCTCAACTTCATACCAACCCCAAGACCTTTTATCTACATATCCCACCATTTCACCCAACCACCAAGACTATCAATGGCCTCCACAACAAGCACAAGTGAGCCTAAGCCCACCTTTGCAACAAGAAGCATATCCAAGTCCAAGTGGCCCCTTGTACATAAATCAAGTGCCCTTAAGTTCACATTTGGAGCAAGACTTAATAACCTTTGACAAGGGAAACACCAATCTAAAGCAAGTATCTTATGAATACCCTCCTTCATCATCCAACCAAATCCCAACACACGAGCCTACTAGTCCTATCCTAACACTACCATGTGATCTCAATCCTAGTTTATTGGTCCCTCCACCTTCTAACCCATCAATCCCTTCATCACCATGGGACTCCAATCCTCCACCAAATGAAAATGTTGAGTATATTTTACGACGGATGCTTGAAGCAAAACTCATTGAACTTCCTGAAGTCAAACCATGTGAGGAAAGTACATACAATGAATATCACTATTGTGCATACCATTGGATTAAAGGTCATAACACAAATGTATGCCCTATTTAGGTCACTCCTCTATAAGATGTACCAACAGAGCCTCCGTAAACATGTCAAATCATCCCAATCCCATGTGTCACCTCCATCTAGTCCAAGTCCTAATCCATCCAATCCTCCTATCTCTCCATCTAATCCAAATCCTAATATGCCCAATCCCATTATCCCTCCATCCAATCAAAATCCTAATCCTAAGCCTACAAACCCATCCACCCTTATTGTTCATCCCCTATATTGTTGATGAAGGGGGTAACTCATAAAACACACAATAACAGAAATTGCACATAGAAAATAGAATGATATTTTATTAATATGGGCAAAACATTATATTACAGAAGCTCAAATACAATCAGAGGATGAATCCCCTACAAGTTGCAACACATTACAGCTCCCTCTCTCAAGACTCTGGAATCTCCAGCCTTCTGTAACCCCAAATCAACTAGGGTTTCTATTTTCCCTTCTTATCCTGACTCTACACCTTCCCCCTTAACTCTACTACCCCAAGGGTTCCCAAAAATGGTCATATATAGCCATTTTTGGCGGTCACCAGCTTAATTTCAAAATTTGCATCTCCCTCCAAAAATAGGTCAACTTCGCATGGCCATAACTTTCGATCCGACCATTGTATTTTCAATTATAATACCTTTTCGGAAAGCTCTTGAAAAGACGATGGTGCATAAACAATACTTAAAGGTAGACTGCTTGGGTTTCCCACCAAATTTCGAGCCCATTCGAAGCCTCTAAGTGCCTCAAATTTGACTTTGAATATTTCAATAGGATTTTTGGAATTTGAAATTTTAATATCTCACAAATGACAAATGATATTGAAGTGATTTATTCACCATTAGCTTCAATTCACCATTCTAGAGGTCTGTGTAAGATCTTGTATCCAACCGTGCACAAATGCAAACTTACTAAAAATAGTAACCCTGCCAAATTTAGCCCTTATTGAAAAGAAACAACATTTTTTTTTGTTGATGCAAGATTGCTCTTACACCCTGGATGCTCCTGCATCAATTCTCCATTCACCCATACCCTTGCAAACGATGTGATCCATTGGCTATTAGCTAGGAATAAATTATCTCCATGTCAAACACCCATTCATGAGCCTACCAAAGAACTTCCAAAGGTCATGTCCAATCCTATAATCCCATCATGTGGACCACCTATCCTTGAGCCTATCCAAGAGTCCTCCATTAACATGCCTAGCCTTTCAAGCCCTTCATGTGAACCACAATCCATTAAGCCTATTCAAGGACCTCCCATAAGTCCAAGTCAAGAGTCATCATGTTCTCATGTTGTTGACCAAGAACCTATCCAAGGTTCATCCAATTCCATTCAAGCAACCCAAGAGGTATGTCAAGAGTTTAATCCTAAGCATGTGGAGACATTAAGCCCTAGTCCAAGTCAAGATCAAATCACTTTCATGCAACCTATCCATAACATATATCTTTTCCATGATCAAGATGATATCCATAATGATGAATCTATCCATGAGCCACTTGATCCTATCCATCTCCCAACAACCATTCATGAGCAAGCTATCCAAATTCAACCTATCCATAACATTTACCTTCTTTATGATCAAGATGATACCTATAAAGAAGCTATCCATGAGCACCTTGATCCTATCCATAATCCTATATCTATCCATGAGCAAGATATCCAAATTGCTCCTAGTCATCCGCCATTTACCCCTATTCATAATGAGCAAACATCCACTTGTCATGATGAGACACTTGTCCCCCAAGAAAGCATAGAAGATCAAACAAATAACTTGGATCTTAGTGAACATAATGAACATAATCAAGATCCTAATGATCCTTCTACATCCACCATCAACTCCACTTCAAATACACTATCATGTCCTAGAGGTCTTACCACCTTCCTCCATGACTGTTCTTAGTTAGGACAATGACAACCTTTATACACTTCACCTTCTCCATCCAATAATAAACTCAAGTCTAATGTTCAAAGCACACCAAGTCCTATAGTCCATCTCATATTCAAAACATGAACTACCAAGGTAAAGGTTTAGGCCTTTATGAACAAGGTATTTTGGAGCCCATGCATGTCAATGTTCCCCCACACTCATATGGCCTTGGATACACACCCCAAGGTAAACAATCCAAAGATGTTGGTAATTCCTCCATTCCTCCTAAGTCCACTTTCCATCCCAAATCCTATACATACCATCATATCCCTAAAACATATGTGGCCATTTCGTCTCCATTATCCTAGAAGTGTCAAAAGCATGTGACCATACACCTTCCACCTGTTAGTGCCTGCATAAATATTCAGGTTTCAAGCATTTAAATATGCAGGCACCTTCCCAAAAAATCCAAAAAAATCTAAGTCTATTGGCCTTTACAGTTGAAAAGTGCAAAAAATTCTGTTGTATGCATATCACTTTGTATACACAAGGTTGTTTGTATATACATGCAGGTCAAATGTGCATTGGCGGGTCAAAGATCTCAATCGGCTTTCAAAACTGGTGAAAAATCAGTTATATGCATTTTGCAATGCATATCGGGCTTAAAAAAAGATGCATATACATTAAGGAATCTTTCACAGATTCTGAGAATATTCCCTGTTTGTATATCGGGTTGCATGTATGTTTTGTGTTGTATATTCAGAGTTACAACGGCTAGATACAAAGGGAAAACATGTAAAGAAAATATACATTGGCGGCATACAAGCGAAACGTGCATGGGTCAATATACATCGAGACAGGTGCAAAGGTGAATGTATATCCGACATACATTGGGAATGTACATTGCAAATATACAAAGTAGTCGGCATGCATTCGCTACAGTGAAAGGGGTGTGTATGTGCGAGATGCAAGTGCAATATACATTCACCACATACAACAGAAAGATGCATCAGCCGATGCATATGCAAGATGAACCATGTACATTTGCAAATATACAAGAGGTCTTGTATATTCGGCGACATACAAAGCAGCAAGAGATACATTTGGTGGGGTCTGCCTCACATACAAGGCGGAATGTATATGCAGTATACATTCGCTATATACAAGGAGAAATGTGCAAAGTTAACATGCAAAGGAAAGTGATTCAAAGTTGGGGCCCACTGCTTGTATATTTGCGATTGTATGTTTGCACATACAATCAAATATACTTTCCTAATATACAAGCCGGATCTGAAATGAGCATGCATTCCGGTTGATAAGGTTAAGGTCCGTTGTTTGTATGTATAATTTGCTTGTGTGTTCGCGTTGTATATGCGACATACATTGGTCATATACAAAGGAAGAACATGCAACCTAGACGCGAAAAGGAAAATGTACTATGGTGGATAAAGGTTTGGGGTCCGCAGCATGTATATTGGGTGCTTGTATGTGCTGATATACATTGCGAAGATGCAAAAGGTGATACAAGCCAGACCCGAGTAGAATTTCGATTTGTTCTATACAGATTTGGGGTCCGCCTTGTATGTTAAGCAGTTGTATGTATATGCATTGGCATATACAAAGGATTTGAAAGGTAGGAAAGCAGACAATTGTATATGCATTTGAATATGCATATACAAAGGGTGAAAAGGGGCAAAATAGATGGTGGAAAAGGCAGTGATACAACCCTAGGGTGCATACGTGGCACATTCTAATTGGTGAAAGACTTTTCTAAGTGTTTTGAGGCTGCAGGATCTCAGCAAAGGGAGGAGGATCGACGGCCATCTTTTAAACTTTCAAGCAGCGAAGGATTTCTTTGTATATGTGGCCGCATTTCAAGTGGGAAAACTTCTTATGCATTCGCTGCTCCATTTCAAAGGGAGCTGCGGGTAGCTGGGCCATTAATGGTGAAATGCAGAGGCATGGGTCGATGGAATGACAAACCAACCACCATTTTTAATGGGAAAATCTCCAGTCGGCTGCACGAATCCCCATTCTACCTACTCTCTTCCTCTATTTCTCATGTTGCATTGAATATTTTTGAGCGCCATTCAGAAGGTGCAGTGCATCTGGCAGAATTTTGAAATGCCTTGTAATTATTGCTGAGTACACTGTCTTGCTATAAAATGCAGACTGTGTTACACATTTATGGTTGTTGAAGACTTGGGCATTTTTGGGGGAAAATAGCAAAAGACAGAGCATTTTCCTGGTTGTTTTATCTCTGTTGGAGTTTATGAGTTGCATTTGAGTGCACCTTGCACATATGTTTAGTTTCTTGTCATTTTATATGAAAAATGCATTATTGCATGTGTTTATCTGTCTGTCTCCATGTGTTGTATGCATTCTCTTCTTTTGAATCTGGTTGCTAAGGGTTTCTCAGATTCTAGGGTATAGATTTCTGTATCACATGCTTAATCTTCAACTTCCATTCAAGGAGTGGATTAAATTGTTTTAGGTTGAGTATGGAGAAGATTGTATGTCAGCTGGGATGTATGTAAGTAGAGACAGTTAAATACTTATCCTTGGGTGGTGTTTGTAAGGCAAATACCAGTCCTAATCCCTTGAAACTTGAATGTCAGTTGCAAGCCATTTTCTTGTATACGTCTAGTTGACCCCTTGCACCGAGATAGGCACCGGTCGGCTTTTGGATTAGTAGTTATGATCTAAAACCCCCTGTCTTGCATCCAAAATATAAATTCCAATCCTTTCAAATTTCCAACCTGTTAGTTGTAGGAGTAGAAATAGGACCCCTGCATACTCTCATACCTCAACCAGTTAGATGTGTCCAAGAACATTGCCAAACTTGTGATCTATCATTCAAACCTTGGTCCATACATGAGAGTATTCTGCTTGTTATTGTAAAGCTAAATCTTTTTTTATCATTGGGCGAGTCAAGGTCGAATCGTTAGCTATAGGGATACCCCCCTTGGTGCAGTAGAACCAGAAGAGAAGGGGAGGTAGCTCACACAACCTCCCGTATTTGTTGGCTGAATCTGCCTTTGCATTGGAACTGGCAAACGCTCTGCCGATTCAGGCACCAACAGAAATGGCGACTCTGTTGGGGAGTTGAATTAAAAGAGTTATTTATGGTCCATCTGAGTCACCAATAGAAATGGTGACTCTGGTGGGGAAAAGTCAAGTGTTTTGAAGGCTAGAAGACCCAGTTTCTAGTAAAGTTGTTGCAACAATACCAAATAAAGACCATGTGGTGCTCTGCTGGTGTGATGAATCCAGAAAACAAAAGTGCCTTGTTGATGTTTTGTCCTCTCTGTGAGAGGTGGCGACTCTGTCGATTGAACCTATCCAATGCTGCAACATATTTCTAGGTATTCATCTTTTGATTTAAAAATAATGATTCAAACAGAGGAGCAGTCTTGGTTATGCTCTCAAAGAAGACCATTTTTTGTTGAAAGATATAAAGCCCTAAATTTCAAAGGAATGTGTGGTTACCCAAATGTTATTCCCAATAAGATTAGAAAATGTTTGCCAAAATATAGTGGATCAAATTTTGAATCTGCAAACAAACATCTGCAATTTTTTTTTAATTTGTTAGAGGATTATGAGGTAGAGGATGAAGATGTAGTAATGAGACTCTTTGTTCAGTCATTAGAGGATGATGCTAGGGTCTGGTTTTTAGACTTGCCTGTGTGTTCAGTTTCTTCATGGGTAGATTTAGAAATTGCATTCCTAAAGCAGTTTGGTGAAAGATTTGATTTGGCCTCATTCATCATACATTTCATGAATATTCAAAAGGAAGATGAGGAACTGGTTCCAGCCTTTAATCTTAGATTTATTAAGTTGCTCAAGAAGATTCCTGAATAAATGAGACCCAATAATGCATTGTGCTTGACAATTTATTTGCCTGCATTTGATAATAAAATGAGTTATAGATTGAGAGATAAAGAACCAGCTATACTTCACTAGACTTTTAAATTTGCTATGGATATTGACAATAATCAGAAATATGGAATGCCAGTGGGTTTCATGGCTGCAAGTTGTCAAAACAGTTATCAAAGTGAATATATTTTAGCTCTCCCTGTGTGTTCATTGAAGATGATTTTGTAGAGGGAAATATATTTCAGAATAGTATGTGTAGTCATGATGTGATGCATAAACATGAAGAAGATGCTATAGAAAATATGGGCACATCCTATAATGGTGAGAACAAAGATTATTGTTAGCCTCTAGAAGAAAAGCCTGCAGATGCAAAATGCTCTTCAAATGATGAAATGAAAGATATACATGAAGTTGCATCCTACAGCAATAGGAATATCCTAGTTATTCCTAATTATTTATATGAGGTGGATATGCAGAGCTTCAATCTGAATATAGAAAACATTGATTCAAGGGATGGCAATGAATATGCTAGTGACTGTCAGCATTTAGATGCATGTGTGAGCCTTTCAGAGGATGAAATATATATGGATGCTGAGTATGAGTGTTTCCTTGAAGATTATGACCACCTCTACAATGCAGAGGTTGAAAAAATTACTATTGATTATCAGTGCATTGGTGAAGAGGAAAATTAGGGTCACTATTCAGATGTGAATGCACAAGTTGCAAATGTGTGTGCTCATACAGTTGGGGATAATGTTGGTTGCAGGGGTGACTACAAAGCTTTCAGTAAAGGGTTGCATTCTAAGTTCTTTGTGCCTTCTCTTGAGACATCCCAGGTGGATCTTAATGATAAAATTGTTGAGCATAATGATGATGGATATCTGAATGTGTATAAAAATGAATACGATTATGAGATGTTGCTTGTGCCTGAATATTGCATGTTTAATAAAGAGGAGCTCTTACTGTTTTAAGAAGGGCAAAATTCTGATGTGGATTCATTTGTTTCATATGAGTCTATTATTTTTCCAAGTAAAATCAGTCATTCATATGATGATGACATTCTACAACTGATGATAAGGTATGCTGATGAAGCTAGTTGTAGATTTGTTAAAGAAAAAGAAATGGGCAACAACACAAATAATTACAAAGAGGGTTACTGTAGGCAGTTAAATGCTTTTAGACTTCATTTGAAGAAATAAAAAGAAAATCAGATATTTGACAAAGGGAAATTTTGGTTTTTCCTTTTTGGTGGCCTGGGCCACCAAGTAAAATTTTAATAATGTATTTTGTGATGCAGGTTGGTGCAGTGTTTGACTCTATCGCCCAATGGATAAGGGACTGGTCTGCATCTTAGAGATCTGAAGTTCTCGCCATGCCTGCAAGAGGCATGCATCCCCAGACAGAGCCTGTGTTAGTGCCTGCATAAACATTCAGGTTTCAAGCATTTAAATATGCAGGCACCTTCCCAAAAAATCCAAAAAATTCTAAGTCTTTTGGCCTTTGTAGTTGAAACGTGTAAAAAATTATGTTGTATGCATGTCACTTTATATATACAAGGCTGTTTGTATATACATGTAGGTCAAATGTGCATTACCAGGTCAGAGATCTCAATTGACTTTTAAAAATGGAGAAAAATCAGTTATATGCATTTCGCGATGCATATTGGGCTTAAAAAAAGGTGCATATACATTGAGGAATCTTTTGCAGATTTCAAGAATATTCCCTGCTTGTATATCAGGTTGCATGTATATTTTATGTTGTATGTTTGGACATACAACGGCTAGATACAAAGGGAAAACATGCAAAGAAAATATACATTGGCGGCATACAAGCGAAACGTGCATGGGTCAATGTACATCGAGACAGGTGCAAAGTTAAATGTATGTCCGACATACATTGGGAATGTACATTGCAAATATACAAAGTAGCTAGCATGCATTCGCTACAGTGAAAGGGGTTTGTATGTGCGAGATGCAAGTGCAATATACATTTGCCACATACAACGGAAAGATGCATCAGCTGATGCATATGCAAGATGAACCATGTACATTTGTAAATATACAAAAGGTCTTGTATATTCGACGACATACAAAGTAGCGAGAGATACATTTGGTGGGGTCTGCCTCACATACAAGGTAGAATGTATATGCAGTAGACATTCGCTATATACAAGGAGAAATGTGCAAAGTTAACATGCAAAGGAAAGTGATTCAAAGCTGGGGCCCACCGCTTGTATATTTGCGATTGTATGTTTGCACATACAATCAAATATACTTTCCTAATATACAAGCCGGATCTGAAATAAGCATGCATTCCAATTGATAAGGTTAAGGTCCGCTGTTTGTATGTATAATCTGCTTGTATGTTCGCGTTGTATATGCGGCATACATTGGTCATATACAAAGGAAGAACATGCAAGCCAGACGTGAAAAGGAAAATGTACTGTGGTGGATAAAGGTTTGGGGTCCGCAGCATGTATATTGGGTGCTTGTATGTGTCGATATACATTGTGAAGATGCAAAAGGTGATACAAGCCAGACCCGAGTAGAATTTCGATTTGTTCTATACATATTTGGGGTCTGCCTTATATGTTAAGTAGTTGCATGTATATGCATTGGCATATACAAAGGATTTGAAAGGTAGGAAAGCGGGAAGTTGTAGATGCATTTGAATATTCATATACAAAGGGCGAAAAGGGGCAAAATAGATGGCAGAAAAGTCAGCGATAGAAACCCAGGGTGCATACGTGGCACGTTCTAATTGGTGAATGACTTTTCTCAGTGTTTTGAGGCTGCAGAATCTCAACAAAGGGAGGAGGATTGATGGCCATCTTTTAAACTTTCAAGCAGCAAAGGATTTCTTTGTATTTGTGGCCGCATTTCAGGCGGGAAAACTTCTTATGCATTCACTGCTACATTTCAAAGGGAGCTGCAGGTAGCTGGGCCATTAATGGTGAAATGCAGAGGCATGGGTCAATGGAATGACAAACCAACCACCATTTTCAATGGGAAAATATCCAGTCAGCTGCACGAATCCCCATTCTACCTACTCTCTTCCTTTGTTTCTCATGCTGCATTGAATATTTTTGAGTGCCATTCAGAAGGTGCAGTGCATCTGGCAAAATTTTGAAATGCCTTGTAATTATTGCTGAGTACACTGTCTTGCTATAAAATGCAGACTGTGTTACTTATTTATGGTTGTTGAAGACTTGGGCATTTTTGGGGGAAAATAACGAAAGACAAAGTATTTTCCTGGCTGTTTTATCTCTGTTGGAGTTTATGAGTTGCATTTGAGTGCACCTTGCACATATGTTTAGTTTCTTGTCATTTTATATGAAAAATACATTATTGCATGTGTTTATCTGTCTGTCTCCATGTGTTGTATGCATTCTCTTCTTTTGAATCTGGTTGCTAAGGGTTTCTTAGATTCTAGCGTACAGATTTCTGTATCACATGCTTAATCTTCAACTTCCGTTCAAGGAGTGGATTAAATTGTTTTAGGTTGAGTATGGAGAAGATTGTATGTCAGCTGGGATGTATGTAAATAGAGACAGTTAAATACTTATCCTTGGGTGGTGTTTGTAAGGCAAATACCAGTCCTAATCCCTTGAAACTTGAATGTCAGTTGCAAGCCATTATCTTGTATATGTCTAGTTGACCCCTTGCCCCGAGATAGGCACCAGTCTGCTTCTGGATTAGTAGTTATGATCCAAAACCCCTTGTCTTGCATCCAAAATATAAATTCCAATCCTTTCAAATTTCCAACCTGTTAGTTGTAGGAGTAGAAATAGGACCCCTGCATACTCTCATACCTCAACCAGTTAGATGTGTCCAAGAACATTGCCAAACTTGTGATCTATCATTCAAACCTTGGTCCATACATGAGAGTATTCTGCTTGTTATTGTAAAGCTAATTTTTTTTATCATTGGGCAAGTCAAGGTCGAATCTTTAGCTATAGGGATACCCCCCTTGGTGCGACATAACGAGAAGTGAATGGGAAGCAGCTCACGCAACCTCCCGTATCTGTTGGCCGAATCTGCCTTTGCATTGGAACTGGCAAACCCTCTGCTGATTCGGGCACCAACAGAAATGGTGACTCTGCTGGGGAGTTGAATTATAAGAGTTATTTGTGGTCCATCCGAGTCACCAACAGAAATGGCGACTCTGTTGGGGAAAAGTCAAGTGTTTTGAAGGCTGGAAGACCCAATTTCTAGTGAAGTTGTTGCAACAATACCAAATAAAGACCATGTGGTGCTCTGCTGGTGTGATGAATCCAGAAAACAAAAGTGCCTTGTTGATGTCCTGTCCACTCTGTGAGAGGTTGCGACTCTATTGATTGAACGTACCCAATGCTACAACATATTTCCAGGTATTTATCTTTTGAGTCAAAAATAATGATTCAAATAGAGCAGCAGTCCTGGTTATGCTCTCAAAGAAGACCATTTTTTATTTAAATATATAAAGCCCTAAATTTCAAAGGAATGTGTGGTTACCCAAATGTCATTCCCAATAAGATTAGAAAATGTTTGCCAAAATATAGTGGATCAAATTCTGAATCTACAAACAAACATCTGCAAAAATTTTGTAATTTGATAGAGGATTATGAGGTAGAGGATGAAGATGTAGTAATGAGACTCTTTGTTCAGTCATTAGAGGATGATGCTAGGGTCTGGTTTTCAGACTTGCCTGTGTGTTCAGTTTCTTCATGGGTAGATTTAGAAATTGCATTCCTAGAGTAGTTTGGTGAAAGATTTGATTTGGCCTCATTCATCATACATTTCATGAATATTCAAAAGGAAGATGAGGAACTGGTTCCAACCTTTAATCTTAGATTTATTAAGTTGCTCAAGCAGATTCCTGAATATATGAGACCCAATAATGCATTGTGCTTGACAATTTATTTTGGCTGCATTTGATAAGAAAATGAATTATAGATTGAGAGATAAAGAACCAGCTACACTTCACCAGGCTTTTAGATTTGCTATGGATATTGAAAATAATCAGAAATATGGAATGCCAATGGGTTTCATGGCTGCAAGTTGTCAAAACAGTTATCAAAGTGAATATATTTCAGCTCTCCCAGTGTGTTCATTGAAAGATGATTTTGTAGAGGGAAATATATTTCAGAATAGTATGTGTAGTCATGATGTGATGCATAAACATGAAGAAGACGCTATAGAAAATATGGGCACATCCTATAATGGTGAGAACAAAGATTATTATCAGCCTCTAGAAGAAAATCCTACAGATGCAAAATGCTCTTCAAATGATGAAATGAAAGATATACATGAAGTTGCATCCTGCAGCAATAGGCATATCTTAGTTATTCCTGATTATTTATATGAGTTGGATATGCAGAGCTTCAATCTGAATATAGAAAACATTGATTCAAGGGATGGCAATGAATATGCTAGTGACTGTCAGCATTTAGATGCATGTGTGAGCCTTTCAGAGGATGAAATATATATGGATGCTAAGTATGAGTGTTTCCTTGAAGATTATGACCACCTCTACAATGCAGAGGTTGAAAAAATTACTATTGATTATCAGTGCATTGGTGAAGAGGAAAATCAGGGTCACTATTCAAATGTGAATGGACAAATTGCAGATGTGTGTGCTCATACAGTTGGGGATAATGTTGTTTACAAGGGTGACTACAAAGCTTTCAGTAAAGGGCTGCATTCTGAGTTCTTTGTGCCTTCTCTTGAGACATCCCAGATGGATCTTAATGATAAAATTGTTGAGCATAATGATGATGGATATTTGAATGTGTATAAAAATGAATACAATTATGAGATGTTGCTTGTGCCTGAATATTGCATGTTTGATATAGAGGAGCTCTTACTTTTTGAAGAAGGGCAAAATTCTGATGTGGATTCATTTGTTTCATATGAGTCTATTATTTTTCCAAGTAAAATCAGTCATTCATATGATGATGACATTCTACAACTAATGATAAGGTATGCTGATGAAGCTAGTTGTAGATTTGTTAAAGAAAAAGAAATGGGCAACAACACAAATAATTGTAAAGAGGGTTGTTGCAGGCAGTTAAATGCTTTTAGACTTCATTTGAAGAAATCAAAAGAAAATCAGATATTTGACAAAGGAAAATTTTGGTTTTTCTTTTTTGGTGGGCCTGGGCCACCAAGTAAAATTTTAATAATGTATTTTGTGATGCAGGTCGGTGCAGTGTTTGACTCTATTGCCCAATGGATAAGAGGCTAGTCTGCATCCTAGAGATCTGAAGTTCTTGCCATGCCTGCAAGAGGCATGCGTACCTAGACAGAGCCTGTGTTAGTGCTTGCATAAACATTCAGGTTTCAAGCATTTAAATATGTAGGCACCTTCCCAAAAAATCTAAAAAATTCTAAGTCTTTTGGCCTTTGTAGTTGAAAAGTGCAAAAAATTCTGTTGTATGCATGCCACTTTGTATATACATGCAGGTCAAATGTGCATTAGCGGGTTAGAGATCTCAATCAGCTTTCAAAAATGGTGAAAAATCAGTTATATGCATTTCGCAATGCATATCGGGCTTAAAAAAAGGTGCATATACATTGAGGAATCTTTCGTAGATTTCAGGAATATTCCCTGCTTGTATATCAGGTTGCATGTATATTTTATGTTGTATGTTCAGACATACAATGGCTAGATACAAAGGGAAAACATGCAAAGAAAATATACATTGGCGACATACAAGTGAAACGTGCATGGGTCAATGTACATCGAGACTGGTGCAAAGGTGAATGTATGTCCAACATACATTGGGAATGTACATTACAAATATACAAAGTAGCCGGCATGCATTCGCTATAGTGAAAGGGGTTTGTATGTGCGAGATGCAAGTGCAATATACATTCACCACATACAACAGAAAGATGCATCGGCCGATGCATATGTAAGATGAACCATGTACATTTGCAAATATACAAGAGGTCTTGTATATTCGATGACATACAAAGCAGTAGGAGATACATTTGGTGGGGTCCGTCTCACATACAAGGCAGAATGTATATGTAGTATACATTCGCTATATACAAGGAGAAATGTGCAAAGTTAACATGCAAAGGAAAGTGATTCAAAGCTGGGGCCCACCGCTTGTATATTTGCGAGTGTATGTTTGCACATACAATCAAATATACTTTCCTAATATACAAGCTGGATCTAAAATAAGCATGCATTCCGGTTGATAAGGTTAATGTCCGTTGTTTGTATGTATAATCTGCTTGTATGTTCGCATTGTATATGCGACATACATTGGTCATATACAAAGGAAGTGTTGCAAGTATGAGATTAACTAGTGTTGTCATTGATGTCAACATACTCATATTGCATTGGTAAGAAGGATTGGATGAGTTGTGTGCTGTTGTTATTGAGGAAATCAATCTCTCTCTGGAACAGTGAAGAACAGTGATGAGAAGAAGGCAAAAGTACTATATAGGTTGTGGTTCAGAGGATGCAGATTAAAGGGTTTTTAGATATGAGTCTTGAGATGTTCCAGTTAAGATTTCAAAGGTCCGCATAAAGAATTGAAGAAGTTATGGCTGTTTGTGTGAAACCGGTTCTGGCAGGTGTTCAGAGGTGACAGAGGGTCACAGAAAGGTCCGGTGTGATCCAGGATTGTATTGTCCTATTCTGCGGATTAGGAGTGTTTGAGATGTCCTTGTGATGTACCATCTCAATTTGTGAATGGTTTGGAGGTTCGAAAGTACCTTTTGCATTTGTGACAGTAGTGACAGACTGTGTTCTTGAAACTTCGGGTGATGAAGAAAAGAATTCCGGTAAGATGATGAAGTGCGGATGTTCCTGTTGATTTAGGGAAGGTTATGATGATCGTTGGATCATGTCTAGTTCATGTTGACGGTCCACATTGAAGTTAGAGTTTGAATTTGATGTAATGACCACTTGTTGTTGGTGTTCTTCTAGAGACAGGCTGATCGGATGTTCTACACGCCTTGCGAATGTTATTGTGGATGTTTGCCGACTTAGATGATTGTTCCTAAGTTGATGTCTTGTATAAATAAGGGTTTGTGAATTTAGTTAGTATAGTGTCTGGTGTGGATGAGTGTGGCATAGAAAAGAGAAGTGCGAAAGGCAGAGCAAGGGTTTTTGGGCTTAAATGGAACTGATCCGAACATAGTAATGATGTCATTCTCCAGTTCAAGATTGTGATTCTTATCACTCTGTAGACAGTGTGTCTCTTTGTAGGTAGTGTGCCTCTTGTGAGCAGTGTGCTCGGGCTGTGAGCCCTAATTGGCAGGTGCCATCTTTTTCTTATTCTTCTAACAGAGAATAATCCTTAGGTTAATCACCCTGTGGTTTTTCCCTTAACCGGGTTTTCCACGTCAAAATCTTGGTGTTCAATGTGTTGATGTTTATCTGCTCTGATGTTTATGCTTTATGCTTTCATGGATGATTAATTGCTATGCTAATGAATAACTAAGTGGATCTGAATGTTTGAATTGGAAGAAAGTTTAGGATAACTAATTCACCCCCCCTCTCAGTTATCAACAATTGGTATCAGATCCAAGTTCCTCTGAAGAGAGCTTAACCGCTTGAGGAGATCCAGGATGTCGTCATATAAGAAGGACAGTCTGAAGTTTGATGGAACCAACTTCACTCTCTGGAAAGGCCGCATGAAATGTCACTTGGAGTGTATGGGAAAGGCGTACTTATCCATGGTCACAAAACCCTATGTACCTCCGCAGGGTGGTCTGACAACTCTGAATGAAATCACAGATGTTGAAAATAATCTGCGGACTAGAGAAGCTCTTCTAAGCACTTTGATTGACTCAGAACTCTCAAATGTTATTGACCTACCAACTGCATATGAGATCTGGGTTAAACTGGAACTTCTGCATGAAGGAGATGAGTTTGTTAAGAGTGCAAGATTGCAAAGTCTCAAAGGGAAATTTGAAAGATTGAAAATGAGAGATGATGAAAATATCACTACCTTTATGCCAAGAGTAAATGAGCTGGTGTGTGGAATCAGGAATGCTGGTGGAACCTTGGATGAAAATGAGATTGTTTGCAAAATTCTAAGATCTCTTCCTGCTGCCTACAAAATCAAGGATGTTGCCATTGATGAATTCAGAGCCCATACAACTGTCACAAGAGAGCAACTGGCTGGCAAATTAGCTGCATTTGAAATGACTGAGTTTGGAGATGATCACCCCCAGACTGAATCTGCATTCAAAGCCAGTGCCTATGTGAAAGGCAAACAGAGATTTGATTCAGGTGAGAACTCTTCAAGGAAGCTGTCATGGTATGAACAAGCAAGGAAAGATATGGAAGAGGAAGAAGCAGAAATAGCTCAACTTGAAGCCCTCATTGCAAAAAGACTGCCAAGAGGATCCGGTAAGTATGAAGGAAAATTACCTTTTAAATGCTTCAACTGCAAAAAGATTGGTCACTTTGCCTCAAGATATCCGGAAAGATCTACAAGGTCAGATTCTAACAGACAAAGGTTTCAAAAGAATTGTTATTATGTTCATGAAGAAGCTGATAATGAAGAAGTAACAGATGATGAATCAGAGATAGGAGACAAATCCGGAAATGAATGGGTGCTTATTGCTATCAAGGAAGAAGATCCAATATCTATCAATCATTAGGTTGAAGAAAGAGCTTTGGCTACCCAAGTTCAAGAAAAGTATGACTGGGTTATTGACAGTGGATGCTCTCACCATATGACCGGTGACAAGAATAAGTTCTTAGAGTTGGAAAGATATGAAGGAGGAGTGGTAAAGTTTGGTGATAATTCAGCTGGTAGAATCAGAGGAAGACGAACCATTTCTTTTAATGGAAGAAACAAAACTGGTAATGTGTTGTATGTTGAAGGTCTGAAGCACAATCTTCTCAGTGTTGGACAGTTGGTGGACAAAGGTTATGATCTCTGATTCAAAGATGGAAAATGCAGAATCTTAGAAAGATCCAGAACAGAAATTGCATCCGGTACTCAAACTAAAGGTAATATCTTTCACTTGGTTGGTACTGATAAAAGTTATCTGCTTGTTCAAGTTGATCAGAGCTGGTTATGGCATAGAAGGATGTGTCATGTTAATTTTGACAACATCATTAGGATAAGCAATACTCAGGCTATTAGAGATCTTCCAAAATTGGTAAAACCTACAAATGGTTTGTGCAAAGAATGTCAACTAGGTAAACAGAACAGAGTTTCATTCAAAAGCAAAGATCAGTCCTCTACCGGATTATTGGAATTAGTTCATACTGATCTATGTGGTCCGACAAGAGTCAAGAGTAAGCAAGGTGATAGATACTTCATGTTACTAATTGATGATTATTCCTGGATAATGTGGGTCACCTTTCTGAAAGAGAAGTCAGAAGCCTTTGAAAAGTTCAAAATCTTAAAAGCTATGGTAGAGAATCAAACCGGATTAAAACTGAAGATCCTGAGGTCTGATAGAGGTGGTGAATTCACATCCGGTGAGTTCATAGACTTTTGTGAGAAGCATGGCATAAAGAGACAGTTGTCTACTCCTAGGACTCCACAACAGAATGGAGTAGTTGAGAGAAAGAACCAGACCATCCAGGAAGCTGCCAGGACAATGATGTTGGAAGCAAATGTTCCTCAGATGTTTTGGAGAGAAGCTATCAGCACTGCAGTCTACACCCTCAATCGAGTTCAAATCAGAAATAATACTGGTAAGACCCCCTATGAACTTTGGTTTGGCATCACTCCTACTGTGAGATATTTCAGAGTATTTGGTAGCAAGTGTTATATTAAAAGAGATGAAGATCTAGGGAAGTTTGATGCTAGAAGTGATGAAGGAATTTTCTTGGGTTACTCTACTCAAAGCAAAGCATACCGGTGTTACAATAAGAGACTGAGAAAGATGATGGAAAGTACTAATGTGAAAGTTGATGAAGGAATTGAGAAGCCCTCAAGATTTTATGAGTTTGATGAAGATGATCAAGATGGTGTTCAAGTTCAAGGAGCTCAATCCTCTCCGGTAAGTCAGAGTCAGACTGATCCGGTAAATTAGGAAGTAGAGATAGGTCTGAATGAGCATGATCAAGAAGCAGCAGTGCAAGATACTCCCAAAATTCCAAGGTATGTAAGACTGAACCACTCTGAAGATCAGATCATAGGAGATAGAAGCAAAGGTGTGCAAACTAGGAGGAATGTTGCTCAAAATCCGGATGAATGTTGTCTAATTTCAAAGATTGAACCTAAGACAATAAATGAAGCTTGCAATGATGAATATTGGACCAAAGCTATGGAAGAAGAGTTGATGCAAATTGAGAAAAATCACACTTGGGATCTTGTTTCCAGACCTAGTAACAAGAATGTGATTGGAACCAAATGGGTCTTCCGAAACAAACTAAATGAAGATGGTGAAGTAATCAGAAATAAAGCTAGATTAGTCTGCAAAGGCTACTCTCAAATAGAAGGGATTGATTTTGATGAAACTTTTGCTCCGGTGGCAAGAATTGAAGCAGTCAGACTATTTCTTGCATTTGTTGCCTTCAAAGATTTCAAAGTATATTAGATGGATGTCAAATCTGCTTTTCTGAATGGTGATCTAGAAGAAGAGGTGTACATTGAACAACCGAATGGATTTCAGTTATCTGAGCATGGTGATATGGTCTGCAAATTGAAGAAGGAACTATATGGTCTAAAGCAAGCTCCAAGAGCATGGTATGAAAGGCTGGATAAACAACTTCTGAAGATTGGTTTCAATAAAGGTACTACTGATAGTAATCTATATTTCAAAATTGATCATGAAAACATCTTGATTGTTGAAGTATTTGTAGATGATATCATTTTTGGGGGAAGAGACAGTATGTGTGAAACTTTTGCAAACCAAATGAAAAGTGAGTTTGAAATGTCAATGCTTGGTGAAATGAATTTCTTCTTGGGTCTGCAAATCACTCAGACAAAGAAATGAATCTTTATCTCTCAAACCAAGTATGTGAAAGAACTATTAAAAAAATTTGGAATGGAAGATTCAAAGCCAATGAACACTCCTATGGCTACCGGATGTAAGTTGAGTAAAGATGATGACTCTCCTAAGACAGATCAGACAAAGTACAGATCAATGATTGGTGGATTATTGTATCTCACTCAGACTAGACCGGATATAATGCAGGCAGTTGGTCTTGTCGCAAGATTCCAGGCTGATCCCAGAGAATCTCATGTTATGGCAATCAAAAGAATTTTTAGGTACTTGAAAGGAACAGTTGAGTATGGTCTATGGTATCCCAGAGATCATGACTTTTCTCTTCATGCATACACAGATGCAGATTGGGCAGGAGATGTGGATGATAGGAAGAGTACAAGTGGAGGAGCCTTCTTTTTGGGAAAAAGGTTGGTTTCTTGGCTAAGAAAGAAACAAGATGCAATATCTCTGTCTACAACAGAAGTAGAATACATTGCAGTAGCAGGTAGTTGCACTCAACTTTTGTGGATGAAACAAATGCTAAGAGATATTCAAGTAGAATATGAGGAGCCTATCACAATTTTCTGTGATAATTCAAGTGCAATAAATATTTCTAAGAATCCGGTATTACATTCTAAGACCAAGCATATATCTATCAAATTTCATTTTCTGAGAGAACAAGTGAACAAAGGTGAAGTCAGGTTGGAGTATGTGCCCTCCAAGAATCAGCTTGCAGATATTTTTACTAAACCTCTTCCCAAGGACTCTTTTGAGTATCTCAGGGAGAAGTTAGGGGTCATGGCCCCTCTGGTGATGCATTATGATGCACTGTTGTGCATCAGTCCGGTGGATATCACAGACATATCTTGTGATCCGGATTGATGTTGTGGAGTTGCTACTAAGGGGGAGCAGCTAGTATGATTATGATGTGTTGGAATTGCAAGTATGAGCCCTTTGCCATTGATGTCAAAGGGGGAGAGAAGACATGTGAAAAACAAGTGGTTGATGATCAAAGGGGGAGCAGTAAAGGAAGAGAAGACATGTTGCTAATAGGGGGAGCTGTGACAAAAAGGAGTTCTTGTCTTGATGGTTTTTCACATCATATGTTGCCATCAATGACAAAGGGGGAGATTGTTGCAAGTATGAGGTTAACTAGTGTTGTCATTGATGTCAACATACTCATATTGCATTGGTAAGAAGGATTGGATGAGTTGTGTGCTGTTATTATTGAGGAAATCAGTCTCTCTCTGGAACAGTGAAGAACAGTGATGAGAAGAAGGCAAAAGTGCTGTATAGGTTGCGGTTCAGAGGATGCGGATGAAAGGGTTTTTAGATATGAGTCTTGAGATGTTCCAGTTAAGATTTCAGAGGTCCACATAAAGAACTGAAGAAGTTATGGCTGTTTGTGTGAAACCAGTTCTAGCAGGTGTTCAGAGGTGACAGAGGGTCACAGAAAGGTCCGGTGTGATCCAGAATTATATTGTCCTATTTTGCGGATTGGAAGGAGTGTTTGAGATGTCCTTGTGATGTACCATGTCAATTTGTGAATGGTTTGGAGGTCTGGAAGTACCTTTTGCATTGTGACAGTAGCGACAGACTGTGTTCTTGAAACTCCAGGTGATGAAGAAAATAATTCCAGTAAGATGATGAAGTGCGGATGTTCCTGTTGATTCAGGGAAGGTTATGATGATCGTTGGATCATGTCTAGTTCATGTTGACGGTCCGCATTGAAGTTAGAGTTTGGATTTGATGTAATGACCACCTGTTGTTGGTGTTCTTTCGGAGACAGGCCGACCGGATGTTCTACACGCCTTGCGAATGTTATTGTGGATGTTTGCCTACTTAGATGATTGTTCCTAAGTCGATGTCTTGTATAAATAAGGGTTTGTGAATTCAGTTTGTATAGTGTCTAGTGTGGATGAGTGTGGCATAGAAAAGAGAAGTGCAAAAGGCAGAGCAAGGGTTTTTGGGCTTAAATGGAACTGATCCAGACATAGTAATGATGTCATTCTCCAGTTTAAGATTGTGATTCTTATCACTCTGTAGACATTGTGTCTCTTTGTAGGCAGTGTGCCTCTTGTGAGCAGTGTGCTCGGGCTGTGAGCCCTAATTGGCAGGTGCCATCTTTTTCTTATTCTTCTAACAGAGAATAATCCTGGGGTTAATCACCCCGTGGTTTTTCCCTTAACCGGGTTTTCCACGTCAAAATCTTGGTGTTCAATGTGTTGATGTTTATCTGCTTTGATGTTTATGCTTTATGCTTTCATGGATGATTAATTGCTATGCTAATGAATAACTAAGTGGATCTAAATGTTTGAATTGGAAGAAAGTTTAGGATAACTGATTCACCCCCCCTCTCAGTTATCAACAGGAAGAACATGCAAGCCGGACGCGAAAAGGAAAATGTACTGTGGCGAATAAAGGTTTGGGGTTTGCAGCATGTATATTGGGTGCTTGCATGTGTCGATATACATTGCGAAGATGCAGAAGGTGATACAAGCCAGACTCGAGTAGAATTTTGATTTGTTCTATACAGATTTGGGGTCTACCTTATATGTTAAGCAGTTGTATGTATATGCATTGGCATATACAAAGGATTTGAAAGGTAGGAAAGCGGGCAGTTGTATATGCATTTGAATATGCATATACAAAGGGTGAAAAGGGGCAAAATAGATGGCAGAAAAGTCAGTGATAGAAACCAGGGTGCATACGTGGCACATTCTAATTGGTGAACGACTTTTCTAAGTGTTTTGAGGTTGGAGGATCTCATCAAAGGGAGGGGGATTGACGGCCATCTTTTAAACTTTCAAGCAGCGAAGGATTTCTTTGTATCTATGGCCACATTTCAGGCGAGAAAACTTCTTATGCATTCGCTGCTGCATTTCAAAGGGAGCTGCGGGTAGCTAGGCCATTAATGGTGAAATACAGAGGCATGGATTGATGGAATGACAAACCAACCACCATTTTCAATGGGAAAATCTCTAGTCAGATGCACGAATCCCCATTCTACCTACTCTCTTCCTCTATTTCTCATGCTGCATTGAATATTTTTGAGCGCCATTTAGAAGGTGCAGTGCATTTGGTAGAATTTTGAAATGCCTTGTAATTATTGCTGAGTACACTGTCTTGCTATAAAATACAGACTGTGTTACTCATTTATGGTTGTTGAAGACTTGGGCATTTTTGGGGGAAAATAATGAAAGACAGAGCATTTTCCTGGCTGTTTTATCTCTATTGGAGTTTATGAGTTGCATTTGAGTGCACCTTGCACATATGTTCAGTTTCTTGTCATTTTATATGAAAAATGCATTATTGCATGTGTTTATCTGTCTGTCTCCATGTGTTGTATGCATTCTCTTCTTTTGAATCTGGTTGCTAAGGGTTTCTCAGATTCTAGGGTATAGATTTCTGTATCACATGCTTAATCTTCAACTTCCATTCAAGGAGTGGATTAAATTGTTTTAGGTTGAGTATGGAGAAGATTGTATGTCAACTGGGATGTATATAAGTAGAGATAGTTAAATACTTATCCTTGGGTGGTGTTTGTAAGGAAAATACTAGTCATAATCCCTTGAAACTTGAATGTCAGTTGCAAGCCATTCTCTTGTATACGTCTAGTTGACCCCTTGCCCTGAGATAGGCACCAGTCTGCTTCTGGGTTAGTAGTTATGATCCAAAACCCCCTATCTTGCATCTAAAATATATATTCCAATCCTTTCAAATTTCCAACCTGTTAGTTGTAGGAGTAGAAATAGGACCCCTGCATACTCTCATACCTCAACCAGTTAGATGTGTCTAAGAACATTGCCAAACTTGTGATCTATCATTCAAACCTTGGTCCATACGTGAGAGTATTCTGCCTGCTATTGTAAAGCTAAATCTTTTTTATCATTGGGTGAGTCAAGGTCGAATCTTTAGCTATAGGGATACCCCCCTTGGTGCGGTAGAACTAGAAGTGAAGGGGAGGCAACTCACGCAACCTCCCATATCTGTTGGCCGAATCTACCTTTGCATTGGAATTGGCAAACCCTCTGCCGATTCAGGCACCAACACCACCATCCAATTTACCTCCATTACTTCCAACTCCTAACATCCCTCCATCCACTTTACCTCCACTTCTCCCAACACCTAATATCCCCATCATCCAATCTGTTTATCCACTTATCCATAAGTGCCCACACATTCCTAATTATGGACAACAAATGCACACATCGTCTAAACATAAAGCTTTCACCCATTCCACCAAACCCATGTGATTCAAAAGCAAAAATTTGGATGCTTCTACCCATAAAGCCAAAAATCCAACCAAAAATCCTAAAGGTCCTAATACCTTAGAACATCAATGCAAAAAATCAAAGCCAAGTCCATTCAAAAAGCTATCTAAGCCCATACCTCCAAAAGAAAAGTCCAAAAGCAAAATGGTTTGGGTCCCTAAGAAAAAATCAAGAAAATCAAATGAGGCATCCATTTCCACCTCTCAAAAATCCCAACCATCCCCTTCCATCCAAAAATGCCATTCCATTCCAAAATATCAAATTTCTCCATCCCACATGAAAAATAAAAATCATAAAAATACTAAGTCTATGTGGGTACTTAAATCATTCCATCACCCATCCCCTATGTAAACATTACCATTGCTTCCTACACCACCTTCCAATCAAAAGCTTTAATGTTTATCACGGTGTGCGCAATCGTTGGTCATGGTTCCCTTCCTTTCAACATTTCTACATACCTCCATCTCCCCATCATTCATCCACTATCCTACATATCTTCCCCATCACCTTCCTATGGTCCATGCTTTTGCATAAGCCTTCCCTCCATCCATCCTTTTTTCCATAAATCCCCCATCCATCCATCCTTGCATGAACCTTTCATAATCCATATCCTAATCCACTATCTACCTACTGCATCTCCCTCTCATGCAACCCCCTTTACCAACATCTATGAGCATAATGACATGGTCCATGCGATGGCATGCATCTCTAGTGGGACACTATCACCTTTCATAGCACTAGACACTTGAGTCCCTCCTATCCATTACCATGGTGAAAACCTACTTGCAGGTGCCATGTGTAATTGGCATGCTATCCCATAAAAAAAAAAAAAAAAAAAGTCAAAAATAAAGCAAAATCAAAATAGTAAAGAGAAATCCCTTCGTCCAATGGTGAAAACCATCTTTGGTGTCACCTTGGATAAGTACCATGATGAAAACTTGGCAAACAGGCGTCATGTGTAGGTTGATCTTCTATGTCACTTACACTTGGGGGCACATTGTCTCATCCATCTTATCATTTCCAACCTATCATTTTCCATCTTATCATGTCCTATCTTGCCATATCCTATCCTACCATCCTTATCCATTACACCCATATTCCTATCCTATTGAGTCCATTCATTCTCCCTTCCTCCTTTTGATCTTGATGAAGACATAGGGGCAAAATGTTGAAACATGTTTTGGGTATCTCTTGATATACCTCACCCTTTCCAAACAATCCTATCATTATCCACCTATAATAAGCCTTTTCATGTAAAATCCATCATGTTATCCACCTATCATAATCCTTGTCATGTAAAATCCATCATGTTATCCACCTATCATAAGCCTTGTCATGTAAAATCCATCATTATCTTATCGTCATAAGTCTTGTCATGCAAAATCTTAAGTCTATACCTAGAATGAAGCATGCTATTCCTATGCGACATAGTCTTTGGAGATCACATCCTAGCTCCATTATGAGGCATACATTTATCTACCATAGCCTATCCTTGTATCTATCCATTTATCATGAGCTTTCCATTCCATGGCCTCTTCTCTTACCCATCCATCTATCATGAGCCTTCCATCCCATTTACTATCACCCATCCTTTTATCCATTCATCCATCCCACTTACCTTCTTGCACCTAGACTTGGTTTTACCTTATCATTGGTATCAAGCACAAAGGCTACCTAAATTTTAAATCCATTGACATCTCAAAAATATCTCAGAAATATTTCAAAAATCAAATATTCCAAAAATCCAACAAAAAAAAAATCAAAAAATACAAAAAAATCAAATATTCCAAAAATCCAAAAAAATCAAATATCCATAAAAAATCCAAGCAATAAAACCAACCCTCAAATCAAATCCATCACTTCATCAAAAACAAAATCCATCAAAACAAATCCAATCAAATCAAATTCATCAACGAACAATCATCGTATCTGAAATCCATCAAAGCAAATCAAAACAAATCCAATCAAATCATCAAATCAAGCCAATCTATCAATCAATCAAAATCACATTAATCCAATCCATATCATCCCATCAATAACATTAAACTCAAATCAAATCAATCCATCAAATTCATCAATCACATTCATATTAATCCAATTCCAATCAAATCATCATTCAAATCAATCTCCTCATTTCAATCATTCAATCAAATCAATTCCAAGCAATGATCCCAATGTAAGTCAATTCTCAATCCATACCAATTAAGTTAATCAATCTTGTCAAATTATCCAATCGCAATCCTTGGTCTTGATCCTAATCTTGAAGTAAACCAAACCAATCAATCAAAATCATCATCATCAAACATCCTTGTGTTGATCTAGGGATATAGTGTTCCCCACAATGACAACACTATCATCATCATCAACAAAACAATAAAATAATTAATCATTGGTTTACAACTTGACAGGGGCAATACCTTGTTTATTTTTTAATCATTTGTGCATGGTTCTTTGCTTGCTTGTGTGTGTTATCATTTTATCTTGCATTTGTATCAAATCAGTAATCATTCCATCTAATATTCATATCTTGTGTATGTTGGAAACTATCCTTTACATCTAATGTCATATCATACCTTTTGTGCATTAGGACTTCAATGCTCTAAGTTTACTTCCTCATACGTTAGACAAGGTTGTATTATGCTGGGGCACAAGACACATCATCACCTTGGTCCTTATACCTTGGTGCATAACGTCTAGTGCTATATCAAACATCATGGTTGCTCACCTTCATTGCAGCATAACACATCTTTCATTTCTTCTATCCATCCCCTTATCTTCTTGATCAATTCATTTTCTTTCGAGAGCCTACCCATGTTTGTCCAACCTGCCTATCCTCTCGAGGGGGCATCCTCATCCTATCCTTCATCATCCTATCCTTTTCCTCTATCCATACATTAGCTTCTTTGAAATGATGTTACTCGACACAAAGCTCATCATCTCGAACATCATCCCAAAGAGGGGCAAAATGTAGACACCTAAAATTGTCCATGTCTTGCAACACGTAGTAAAAAACATTATCTTAGACATCATGTAACATTTTGTCCTAATTCCCATCTTAATCCCATGATCCTTATCCCACTTTCCAATTAATTAAATAAATCTTATTTATTTAATTAATTTCCATATCATATCCCAATCATATCCTAATCATCTTCTCAATTAATTAAATAAATTTTTATTTATTTAATTAATATCCTTCACATATCCCAACTAATTCTTGAATAAAATATTTGAATTAAGTCTTCACCTTTCATCACATTCCAACACTTGTCCACCTCTCACTTGAATCATGTGTGATACTACATCTTTCATTTAATATCTTTCACATGTGGTACTTTTTATGTACACAATCACACATGTAGTACTTTTTGTGTACATGATCACATATGAGTCTTATCCTCCTTTGTACACTTGTCACATGACTACAACCCCCTTGCAGAGTGTGAATAACTAATCAATCCTAGCTGTCCACAACATTCATTTAGCCTTTTAATCTCAACCATCCATTTGAACCAAGTCTTTCCTATAAATCAATCCTCTCCCAAGCCATTAAGATGCATTGATTCTTGAGTATCCTTATGCTACCAAAATACCATTATAGCCTTTGCATTATTCATCCATTGTCTTCTCATCCTTTCATCTATCATCTTCATCTTAATGTTATGCTATGGAATTGAGCAACCAACATATCAAATCATTGAATCAATCAAGCCATTTTGCATCTATTCGAGTTAATGAAGGATTTGGATTAGCTAATGCATTTCATTGTTTTATTATTATGCTGTTGAAATATCTGATTTTAACTCCCAAAAATGATCACCAATTGTGGCATCTTTTATCTTATCAATCACACTTTTTGAATAGATTGCATAGTCCACCACACTTGCCCCATTGTAGGTGTTGCATGCAAAATTTCTAGAATTCTTCCATCTATCCATACCATTACAAATGATTAGATCAAAAGTGCCACAAAGAGTAAGTAATTGTTCACCATAGTGATTAATGTCATTATTGTCTTCTGAACATCTAGCCCACTGCTGGTTCCCTTCCTCCTTAAGCCAAATAGGATTGTGGTCCCCCTTACCACAAAGAACATTAGCTTGAACACTTGCTATCCTAGCATCGAAATCTCCCAAAAGAAGAACTTCACCTTGTTGGGCATACACTGGGATATATTTTTTGATGGTTGCAAAAGGATCCTTTCTGTCCAAACCAAGTCTTTTATAAGTTTTTGAGATCTGAGGCACAAAATAGCATGCTACAATGTTTATGTGGTTCCCATTTTCTAAAATTTTGACCCAAATGTATTGCTTATTAGTGTCTTCTCTTTCCAATTGAATTGCACATCCAACTTTTTTCACTAAAACCATAATGTTTCTGTACCCTTTGCCATTGCCCACTGCTTTGTTCCAAACTACAAACTTTGTGTATCCCTCATAGATGGGAGTCGTGCAACCTTCTTTCTCATGTGTTTTAACGAGACAAATTATGTCTCTTCCTTCAGCCATAGGCCCTAACCCCGGTTTCCTCCTCTAAGGACAACCTCTGCAATTCTAACACACCACATTTAGGTGTACTTGAGGGGCTCTTGATTGCTATTTATTTTGATGTAAAAGACTCAAAATTGAGTCCTTGCCCCTTTCTACCCATGCTTGTTGACCAATATTCCTTGTTGTCCTAAGAACCTCCTCACTCCCCATGTTGCCTTCTTACTATTTTGATTTATTGCGAGACCTTAAATTGACAATAATTGCTTTCCATTTGTATAACCATGCCCTTTTTCCTTCATCCCTTAGTGTCCTAATTTTAGTCATTTCCACCCCTCTCATCTTGTTGTTTTGCAGTTAGATCGTCTTCTAAAAAGAAGTGGGAGCCTCTTAGAAGTCTCTTTTTTCTAAATATTTAGAGTTTGTCTTCCCTATTTACCATGACAATTTTGATAGGGCTATCCTTTTCTTTACATATCTTTCCAATCCTCCTTGCTTGGAAAATTTGTCCTTGCCATTGTATCTTTTCTTTCAAGAAGTCACTTGCAAGATTGAAGGTGCTTTCATTTTTATCGGAATCCCTTACTCCTCTTATAATGACATTTCTTACCCTATCTTGCCTTTCTTTGCCCTCTCTTTCTTGCATTCAAGAAGCCTTTGTATTTGCGTCTTCTTCTGAAGCCTTTGAGCCCCCAATGACGTGTGTCTAGGATTTGTCCTCTTTTGCTAAAAAATCTTTGCTATTTACATGCATCTCCGGGCTTTGAATATTTGCTTGTTGAACTACTTGAGTCTCTGTTCTTGCGATTTTAGTTGAATCATTCATGTTTTGCCAAGCCAACTTCATAATCTGCTACTCAAGTTTCCTTGATTTTATTCTGTCTTGAAGAAATGCCACTTGTTCATTTAACCTCTTGTTATCTTCTAGCAAAATCTGGTTTGCTTTAGTAAACTCGTGGAGCTTGTCATTACTTCCCTACTCCTTGACTTCCACACACTCAAGCCTGGTTTTGATATTAATCAATTTTTGCACATAAATATGTGAAGACCAAGTAAGTGGAGTGGAAGTGGGGCTATAGATTTCTGTTTCAACTCCCTCTTTGTGCTTTTTAATCCCCTTGCTTGACTGCATTTTTTTGCACATAGCGTTTATTTCTCTAAGGGTTTGTTTTCTCTTTGCTTGTTCCCATTTTTAACGTGAGAGTCTACATTTCAAGATACCCTGAAACTGCTTTACATTTACCCAGATCCATTTACCTCTTTTGCTAGTAGATGCAATTTTGACTTGGCCTAAATGATTTGTTTCCACAAAAATGTTAGTTTCAACACTCCCTTTCCTGTTTGACTCTAGTTGGTTTACAACTTGCAACATTTTGGTGGTAGGCCCCTGAGCCCCCAACCCCACCCTACCTTTGAAACCCACTTGTTTAACCATGGTTTGCCCTAACCAGGTTCATTTGTTTTTAAAAAATAGTGGTTATATTTTTACCTTAAAAAAAGGTGTTACAAAGTTTGTGGTTCTATGTTAGGTTTGCACAACAGATGCAAAAAATGCCACATATGCAAAAGAAAACAAACAACAGGGGCGTATGTTTATTAAATTGAACTTTGAACCTTGGAGTCCACTTTTACCAACATAACCCTCGAAGTTGGAAATAAACTGCTGATACCAGGTGGCCGATGTGTCCTCCTTGGGCCCTTTACCCCCGTAAACCTTGGAGACTGTCTTTTTATTTGCCTTAAATAATGACAAGGTATTTTTATTTTAAAAAGACCTGGACCCATAAGAAGTGTTGGGCACCAGAAAAAGCACGTTGTTTGTCTATAAAACCCTACTTGTGTTCGAAAGGAGAATATGCCAATTGTTTGGTAAACCACACCGTTGTTGGATTTGTGACAACAAGATGAAGCAAAGAAAGCAAGCAAGAAAGAAAGCTTATCTTTGACAGAAACAAAACTCATTTGTTTTAAATCTAATTTTTTCCTAAAGAAAGAAAAAAAAACTACTTTCTTCTAATTTTGGTGAAGGTAGTTATGTTGAAGATATTATATATCTTTGTAGCCTTTCGAAAGGCAGGAAATTGCAATTGCAGTTGCGTGAAGATTGTAAATTTTTCTTTTGAACAATAAGAATATTGATACTTTGCCCCATCGATGTTTCTCTGGCATATTGTGGGAGTTTTACCATGTAAATCCTTCTATTATTGATGTGTGATCATTTATTTTGTTTATTCATTATTATGTTATTGTCTCTATTTTCTATGCAACTAACTTGTGCTGCAATATTATGTGATTCTGGGTTTTTAAGTTTATTCTTTAAATCTCAAGAAATCTCAACAATTTGTATCAGAGCTTTTATTTTGTAGTTGTTGTGTTAGGATTTGGTGTTTGTTCTGCAACATCAAATGGAAAAGGTTTTGAATGCAAGGTTCGAGGTGGAGAAATTTAATGGGAAGAATAAATTTGAGTTGTGGAAGCTCAAGATACGTGATATGTTGGTGCAACAAGGATTGTACAACGCATTGGTAGGAAAGACAAAGAAACTTGCGAATATGACTGATGAGGACTGGGAAGATCTGGATACAAGAGCTCTTAACACAATTCAATTGTGCTTGGAAGATGATGTTCCTTTTAATATTGTTGGAGAGGAAACAACAACATGCTTATGGAGAAGAATGGAGAGCCTTTACATGACAAAATCCTTGACAAACCAAATCTACTTGAAGAGGCAGCTATATAGTTTGCGAATGAAGGTATTCCTTTTAATATTGTTAAAGAGGAAACATCAACAGGATTATGGAGCAGAATGGAGAGCCTTTACATGATAAAATCCTTGACAAACCGAATCTACTTGAAGAGGTAGCTATATAGTTTGCGAATGAAATAAGGTATTAGAGCTATTAGCACAATTTGATTGTCTTTGGAAGATGATGTTCCTTTTAATATTGTTGGAGAGGAAACAACATGAGGCTTATGGAGTAGAATGGAGAGCCTTTACATGACAAAATCCTTGACAAACTGAATCTACTTGAAGAGGCAACTATATAGTTTGTGAATGAAAGAAGGTATCAAATTTTTTGATCATTTAAATGTTTTCAATACTCTTATATGCCAATTAACTAGTATGGGTGTTAAAATTGAAGATGAAGACAAGGTAGTTACGTTATTGTGATCATTGCCTGAATATTGGAATAACTTAGTCACTTCCATTAGCTTTAGCACAACTGACACCCTTGAATTTGATTTTGTTGTGGGAGCTTTGTTGTTTGAGGAGGTATAGAGGAAATCTAATATAGAAACCTCCACTCTAGAAGCAATGGTGGCTAGAGGTCGATCTACAAAAAGGGGGGAAATTTGAGAGGTACATCAAGATCTATGTCAAAAGATAAAAAGGGTAAAGGAAAATGTTAGTATTGCAACAAAAATGGGCATCTCAAGAAAGATTGTTGGAAGAAGAAAGAAGACAATGATGTTGAACACCCATAATACTGAGAGGAGGGGGTGAATCAATATTCTCTAAAACCACTTAAGTAATTTAAACATTCATTTCATATAGCAGATTTGATTTCCATTAAACAAAGAAAACATGAAAGCAACCAACAAGACATATAACACAAGAACACCACATTTTTACATGGAAAACCCAAAAAGGGAAAAACCATGGTGTGGGTTAGCTCACAATATATTATAATGCAACTTGTTAAAGTTGATATAATTGGTGGACTCATTGTCCAAAAGAGAATGCTCACTGCAGGTGGCTCACTGCCAAAGGACTCACTATCTTGAATAGAAAGAGATAGAAGAAGGGGTGGCTCATGCCAAATATGAACTGCTAATAATGCATCTAACTTATGCTAAAGACACAGTTTGACTAAAGCTCAAAATACTGACTTAATACACTTCATCTTCATCACAATATTTATCCTATCCTTCTCTACATCTGAATTTGCTCTCTCTCTCTCTCTCTCACACACACACACACACAACTTCTTTTGCATCCACACACTCCCATTCGCCCTCTCACAAAAGAAATTAATCTTGTATATATACCTCTTTCAAGTAAAACATCAATTAGGCCGACATGAAAGATGTACCGTGTGACTCCTTAACTCATCAGACAAAAACACAACCCAATACACTTTACAGAGAGAATCCAAGCATGTATCACATTGATATAGGTCGACACAACCTATAATTACTCTCATAATTCTGTTCCATACATAATTCAACTCCGCACAACCTTAGAACCTTTGGGTCGACACCACTGGTGAAGTAGCTATAACATGAACTAAATGTTAGTTCACAACTTGACATGCGGACCACCAAAATGCTTACCACTTGAATAATACACACTTATGACATCCATAAGCATGTCCTCAAAGCCACATGGTAAGATATTCATCTGTGGTGGAATGCAGAGCATTCCAATATACCATTGACACTATCAATACACTATCATTATAGAGTCTGGTACTCTGTCAACTCTATCTTTCACTTTGGAGGGCTTCAATACTAGAATCTTTGGATTTAGATTCCTTTAGTATGCACCAACACTACCTTACAACCGCATAGAAAAATTCTTCATAGCGGAGAAATGTGGATTGAAATACCGTGACCCTGTCATAGGTTTTCTACAACAAATGTCTTAGAGAAATCTTCAGCAAATTGTGCCTGACTGCAGAACTCCAAAATGGAAATATATCATGCTTAGGTGTGTTCTCCTTCACATTACACTTAGTAGCTTCTCTGGAACAACACTTAGGTGTATTCTCTCCCATATCATACTTAGCAACTTCTCCAGACCAACACAACTGTATTTGTATACCTTGTTGAGCCTCTCTGGACCAACACAATTGTGCCTTTACACTTTGTTGCCATTAGTGACAACACTGCTCACTACCATGCTCATTAGTCTCTCCATCATCATACTTATGTTGCCAACAATTTCCCCATTTGTCATTGATGGCAACGTGCACCAAAACTTCTCCCCCTTTGTCATCAAGGGAAAAGGGGCTGCCCTTCAACAATAACAAGCCTTTTAAGTGATATGTATGGTTCTCCCCTTATGAAAATATATCTATATATACATGAGACTAGATCCCCCTTATTGCTTCACCCTTATACTCAACAATTTACATCTAAGAGACTCTTTTTAACAAAGTTATCAAAAATATATACTCCACATATGTACATTGCAGTAAGAAAAGTTATTTACACATAACAAAAATGTACAACTTAGCTTGAGTAGGCCAAACTACCTTGATTGGATTCCTTTAATTTTGCAAAGGAAAGCACTCCACACTGATTCTCAAGCTTTACATATAATTCTTCACCTTCTTCTAGAGAACTTGGTACCAGATTCTGTTGCAGCACCTTCTCCACATCAGTCAAAATCCCAGTCAAAGAAGTAAGTCTTGCACTTACTATATCTCAGAGATGACAGTATTGCATTATTATCTTCTCTTTTTGCTCCTACAGCTGAAAGAATTGTCCATGCAGATTCGTAATTATTGTCCTTGTTATTCCATCTATATCTCCCATTGGATCATAAACATCAGAGGTATGAGAAATTTGAGACTCTATTGAGTCCATATGATCCTTTATACTCTTGGTAGAAACACGCCATTTCAAGCAAAATTGGTACAAGACTTTTGCTTCTCCCACACAATCCTGAATATCTTTAAAATTGCTCTGCAACTTACATGTGAAGTAGAGCATTTGTTGGAGACATCTGCCAACCTCTTGTCATTTATCTTTTGATTTAATTCCTTTTATAATTTCTCCTCTAATCCAGTAGAACATTCCTTAAAGGAATCAATCAGTAAACTCAGTTATTCTACACTGGATAAAGAATTGTCAATATTTACACCGGGAAGACTATCTTGCAGTACTTTTACTGCTTCATCAATCAATTCAACACTCTTTTGGTGAGTTTGTATGATCTCCTTTCTTGCAGAGGCATGGAATACATCACCAAGTTGCAATTTATGCAGGGGAGATATTTTGTCCATGTCTACTTGTCCCTACTGTATAGGGACTTGCAACAACTTTGTTGATACCACAGGTTGAAACTAAAACTGTATGTTCAATAGATTCTTCAAGGAATCTCCAAATGCACCAGAAGATTTCTCTCTGTTGTCTTGAATGGATTTCTCTTCCTCTGCATCCTTTTGATCTTCCAGAGGAGGCAAGATTTCATTCTTTTGTTCCTCAGGTTTCTCTGGGTTCTCTTTTTTCTTTGTTTTCTTTTGCTCTGCAGTCTTTTGCATATCTAGAGGAGGCATATTTTCTATGTTATGTGCCTTATGTATCTTTGGGTTGACTTGTACCACCTCTTCTTCAGCATTCTTCTTTGGTTCCAAAGGAGGATTATCTTGTTCTGATAGATTTCCAACATCCTGACCCTCAGCATTGGTTGTATCAGTCTTTACTTAAGGGGGTGACACATTTTGCTTAGTTTGAATAGCTTGATCTGCTATGGTCTCTTCATTTTTCTCAAGATGGCCATCATCCTTTTCTCTTTCCTCAGAAGAGGACCATTCTTCAGTTGTATTAATTTTCAATTCCTTGAGGACATCTGTAGTTATCTTCAAGGTGCCCTTCTCTAATCTTTTTATTTCCTCTTTGTCATTGGACATTAATGTGTTCAATATTCTCTTTGTCCTAAATTCTTTGGCTAACCTTTGAATAGCCTTATTCCTTTCTTGAGTAGAAATTGAGGGACAAATCTTCACATTTGCCTTACTTCTCATCTCATAATCCTTATTCATAGCTTCATCTCTTCTTTTTGTCAATACACTTGCAAGACTATCAGGCAATTTATCAATAATCTATATTAGAGCAACATTGAATGTATCCATGTACCTGATTATTGTTGTTTCAATGATTGATTGGTAATTTGAGGATCTTTTATCATACATCTCAGTTACTTCTTTTAAATTTTCATATTCTGTTATAGCATTGATAGTAGCTTTAAGTTGTAGAGGTGGAAAGCTTGATTTTTCTGACTTCTTTGTCTTTTCTCTGCCCTTCTCCTTTGTGACCTCTCCTTTTTCGGCAACTTCACTTTCTCTTTTCTTATTTCCCTTTCCCTTCCCCTTAGAGGGTTGGGCTCCTTCGCTAGATTTCTCTTCTCTTCTTTTGAAGATGAAGCCTTCTTTTTCTTTTTCACTTTCTTCCTTTGTAGCAATATCAATTTTTGCTTTCTTAGTGCCTATTTCTTCTTCAGAGGTTTGAGGATCTCTTTTCTTTTTCCAAACCAACTTAGGTCCTTCTTCTTCCTCTTCATCATCATCATTGTGGCTGATGTATTTTTCTCTTGTTGCTTTTTCTTTTACCCTTATCTTCTTGGAAGGATGTTGTTGCATAGCACTAGATGCTTCATTCTTCTCTTGACTTGCTACAGGCATGGCTCCAGAGGATTTTGGAGCAGCAGTAGAGGAGGTAGAGTGTTAAAGTGCATAGGAAAAATTAGAAGGGGGGCGAATTAGTTGTCAGTTAAAACATTAAACACTCAAAGAAAATCCAAATATCAACTTCTTATTATGCATTAGCAGAATGTGAACATATGTAGTATTAATGCAAACACATCAAACACATAAGAACACCAGATTTACATGGAAAACCCAAGAAGGGAAAAACCATTGTGAGGATTAGCTCACATATATATGAATAACAACACCAAAATCAAATAGGTTCACTACCAAGGGCTCACTGCCCAGAAGAAGGCTCATTGCCAAAAGAAAGGCTCATTGCCAAGTGCTCACTATCTAGAAGAGAGAAGAATAGAAGAAAACTGCTACAAAGAGATTCACTATCTCAGAGCAACAGGGAAGATCCACCACTGCATCTTCTTGCTATTCGCAACCTTTGGCTCACTGCCTCTAGCAACTTCAAGCATACTAAAATGTAGACACCTTTTGCTCACTGCATTTTAGAGTCATAGGAATTTAAGCTCGCACACAAATCATGACCCTTGATTCACATTCACCACATCTTCTCTACCTTGCTTCACTCATATTCATCTTGCATTTTTACCATCTTTAACCAAGACCTATCTCAATTAGGTCGGTCCTAATGAAGCGTGTGCATTACACACATGCACCATCACTTAGGTCGGCACTAAACATTTCTGTAGTGGAAAAAAGTGAAAGTTGACCATGTCAAGGGATAACCAGGACTCAAATCTGTATCACCAAGTTGCTCATCACATTCACAATCCATGAGGTGCCTCCGTAAATAACGCTAGCAAGCCAGGTCAGCCAAACCTAAGCTAATGATCACATCCACACTTCTCCAAGTCCAAAAACATCATGCGGACTAGAGAGAGACACTCCATAGCATTCACACACCTTTCTAGAACATACAACATCATCAGAATCCTCTACAACACTGTCGCAACCACCTAAAATAAAGAATGTCTTCATTATGCACGTCAGGATGCACTATTACTGAACAACACAAAAACTGATCTTGTAGAGTAACTCATCACTAGAAAATTCAAGGGAAGGTAGATGTAGACTGTATAAGCACATCCCCAAATCTCAGGACAAGAAACCTTAATGCAGAGAAATGTAGAGCAATCTCATTTCTCCTAGACAATCTTCTTCACAGTCAGACACACTGTCAAACACATCTTCTACTCCCACATGATCTAGAACCTGAAATTTTGGATATAATACCTCTGAATACCTTTGATCAACACTTCTAAACCACACAAGTACATCTTCAATTAGGAAGAAATGCGAAGCATAATGCTGAGAGTACCTTTGTCACACTGCACACCTTTTTTATCAAATTTTCTCAAAAGCACTTGGAGACCAAGTCAACCAAATGCTGGGAATTGACATCAATGACAACACCAACAAGTTTCCACCATAGAGGTCCTAGTTGACCTTCTTATGCTTGGAGATTATTTTGGAGCAACAGATACAACTTTGGATTTCTCTGTAGGGCTCTTAGGTGATACTATCTCTTCTAATTTGGTCCTGATTTTCTCATCATTTGTCTTTATTTCTTTCTCCATATGCTTCAAATGCACTTTAGTGGACTTTTCTTCATATGTTCCAAATCTTTCTATAGAGCTATCTCTTGGTTTGCTCAGTGTTAGGTCTACAAGCCCAATGACTACATCTTTATCAAATTCATAACCCATTTCTAGAATCCAGACTGTTCTGGGTTCCACTGCTTCCATTATACACTCATCTTTACTCACCATGAAAATGGTGTCATTCTTATATTTCTCAACAACACTCTTAGGAATCCTTTCTCTTGCATGCATTTTCTCGTGGAAATTCTTAAAGAAACCCCATAATGTAGTATTTTGGGTTTCTAAATTGCCGAACCTTCTTCGATGATCTCTGATTTGTACCACAACAGGAATATCTCTCAACCATATTATGTTCTTCATTCTGGGAATCTCTCTGAGAAAGTAAAATAGTAGGCATATGATCAAGGAGCCATATCGGAAAGGGTACCAGAATTCTTTGGTTTTCTAAAGGTTTTCTAAAGGTTTTCCATTAGCTGTTGTCTCAGTAATTCACACAAGTCAAAATCTTTGTTTTCTTTTACCATTTGATATGCAGTATGTATCGCTATGGCAGAGACAAAGTTTTCTCTATTTGTAAAGAATATCTTGTATCCAATCACCATTGATGCATATCTCACTATAGGATTCTCAATATCATTTACAATGAGAGCTCGCTTGTCAAACTTAGCTCTGATGAGATTCATTACCACATCATTTTTCATAGACTTTAATGCTAGAACTGTTCTAGAGGAACATAACCCTATTACAACCCTAATTGCCTCTTTGTTGATTGTTACCTAATTATGCATTTTGGCCCAATCAGGCCAGGCTGGGACAACACTGATGTTTGCTGCTTTGAAAAAGGAGATAGGTTCAATGAGGAAGAGTGAAAAATAAAAAGCTTGCAGCCTACTATGGAAGGCCTACTACTTAAGTAGAAGGCCTTTCCTATGATCACTTTTACCAGATTCATGTAGCAACTCAATAAGAGTTGCTACGCAAACCAGATAAAATGGAAGGGCATCCTATCGGAGCAAGAGGCATCCCAAGGCAGGCAGAATTGAAGGGAAGACTAACCTATGAGTTGCAAATTGTTTTTATGGTCCATTCATTACAGTTGATCCAACTATCAAGTGAGAAAGGTACACAAAAGATTGCTAACATCTACTCATGATAATAAACAATTGTATTGTACAATCATTTTCAGATTTTCCTTAAGTAATTGATTTAAGAAAGGAGAAATAATACACAAATCATTGCATGAAATAAATATTTATATTCATAAAGAGATCCATTTATATGCTCCCACACAAGCTGTGGGATTAACTGTACAAGATGCAATGAAAGAAAACAAGTACATTTGAAGCAAAAGTAAGCATATAAGAGGAAGAAGGGATCTGTCATTAACTAAATGACAAACCCCACTGCTGGCAACATCATCTTTAGTTTTCCTCATTGATTCCCCAAGGGGATCTGCAAGAGAGAGAAGAACACAGTAGAGCTCAGGAAGCCATCACTCCTATATGTAATAATATCAAAATGTACTTGCTATCTTACACAAACATCTAATCAAGAAGATAAAAGAGATCAACAACTCCAGAATGTAGTTATACAAGCACCAGAAAGAAATAGGAGATGAAGATAAGACAAAAGAGGCTCTTAGCCTCTATATTTTCTCTAACTAGTTTTCTGAGTGTGTAGGTACAAGAACATGAAGATTACTGAAATGAAACAGCCATAGCAATCATTTAGAGCCCAAAGGACAATCATAAAGGAGCATCAAGTAGATGGCAACAAGTCAAAGGAAGTAGTCTCAATGTATGTAAAGCAACCAATTCAAACTAGAGAGTAATCTTTCCTTATCCTGAGGCAACCATTTTTCATGAAGACCATACATACATATGAAGAGTCCAACTGTCATCAAAACGTTGTCTCATCTTGACTGTCATGGTAATAGTAGTCCACATCCAGGTCATCCAGCAATCAGCCATAGAGTCTGAACATTGTAGGGTGTAGAAGAAATAGATGAAAATAAAAAATCATGACAATGCATATTCTTAACTGCTAAGCATGGGATTGTATCCATCAATAGAGGTCTTCATTACAATTTTTAAAGTAGTAGCCAACAAAGGACTGTAGACAGTATCACAAGGAACAATGCAGTCTGCTATGAGAGAGGACAATATAAGGAATATTTGTCACCTTTAGACACTGATTTTCATATTTGAAACCTATATGAACCTTAACTGATCTTACACAAACCTATGAGTGAATGCGACCATCTGTGACAGTGCAGTAAAGGCAAAATGTGAAAGAGTAGCAGATCCAAGGAAACAATCCCAATGTTGAGAAAGGCAGACATATTTATTGAAGAAACAAGCTATATCAAGTCAACACTTAATGCATAGAAGTTATAGTCATGGAGTAAAAAATTGAGTATCAATCTACAAACAATGGATTACCATCATGATAGAAAAAAATAATACAAGGAAACAATCCCAATATTGAGAAAGGTAGCCACATCAAAAGAAGGAACATCACTATGATAGCAGAGGCAGTCATGCAATACACCATTCAAAGATCATATAATGACAGTCATGCAATCCAAACATATCATGCATAGAGTCCTTCAAAATAAACACTTAATAGCTTAAGATCCAAACTCAAAGGTAATACTAGCTTGCAATGTGAAGGTGCCTTTTCAAAGGTCCGTCTCTGATAAATCCATTATAGTCAGTAGGGGACAATAGTAACTGTTATTAAGGGTTCATAGAAATGTGAATGCAATGATGAAAGAGAGCAGATTACAATTGCAAACAAAAGGAAGAATACAAATAGGTTGTACATAGGTATAGCAAGCATGATAGAGAGAGGCCTGCTTTCAAAGAGCCATGGAGACCTTACAAGGAGTACAGAGCAATCACCAGTCCTAATAGTCTTGAAGAGGTCTCAAAAGATCAACATAAATAGTCATCTTAGTTTCTACCACAACTATCCAGTCAAGGGCACAAAAGGGACAGAAGACATTAAGGAGCCCTTCAGTAAAGGCTAGAACAGTCAAGGAAAGCAATCAATCCCAATCAAGGAATAGTCATAAGACATAGTCATCAAAACAATCAATAACAATCCTAAAAATGACTGCTCCCAGAATTAAAGGACAATCATATTTTGCATAAGGAGTAGCCTACATGATAAAGAGGGAATAGTCATTGGCTAAAGGACTACTACAGTTCGTAGGTTTTGAAGGCAAGAAGGCAATAAGGGACTCAAATACAAAGGAACATTGCCAAGGCAGTCAATTGAAAGAAAAACAGTGGCAGAGTCCTAATATGAGACTATCAAAGAAATACAGAGACCAAAGGATATCAAGGTATGCCAGTGTTCTACCTATAGGTTTGCAAGCTTTTGTGTAGTTATGTCAAAGGTTTTCACAACTAGAAACCAATGTCTTTAGGAGAAAAATGAAGCATAACAGGTGATATAACATGAATAGCTGTGAGGACAACAATGACATAAAAACATACACAGAAAAGTAGCAGTTTCTCTTGTTCATTACAGTATATGTACATCAAAGAAACTAATTTCCTTCCATAAGTGTTCATCAGAAAAGGTGAAAGCAGTAGAAACTAAGGAGTTTTTTCACTGTTTTATCTAAGTAGAAACCATAGCAACAAAGTGCAAAAAGGGAGCATTTATAGGTGAGCACATCCAGCAAAATGAAATAGTCAAGCAAATGATCTTATGTTTAGGGTTTGCAAACCCTTTTCAAATACAAATGCTCTATATTTTTTAGTCAAAGCTCGAGGCTAAAGAAAAATCACCTAAGTCTTTTATGGCTTTTTATCAAAATCATTGAAAAAAACAAATTCTCAGCCGTGGTCAAAAACTCCAAAGTGTTGGTGGTCAGTCAAGACGCATCATAAGCCCGTGGGTCTTAGTAGTGGAAAGGTCACAATGAGATGAAGATTTAGAGATTTTCTCCAGATACAGCCACAAAGAAGGCAAGGAAACATAAATGTCTTCATATTTCTCAAAAGAAGAAGGAACAATAAGGTGAAGAGAGGTATTTTCATAGTTCATACATAGAAGAGTAGTAAGTATAAGTCTTGCTTACTAGATGAGACAAGTGAAATAGTATTCATCACAATTTTCTCAAAGAAACAACAGATAAAAAGTAAACTTTTACCATTTTCTCCTAGTAGAAAGCTCAATTGTATGCAAAGAGGAGGATACTTACCAGTCTCAGAAGAATAGTGAGAGGAGATCCACATGGATATGTAGCAGGAAACCTTCAAACATCCCTCATGGTGGTATAGAGAGGCAAACAATGATAAATGATGAAAGTAAAGTGAAGTTTAGGGTTGTTTTCCTTTTGTCATGATGCCCTAGTTGGATGGCCTTATTTTCTTTTTATGACTTTTGAGATTAAAATCATTGTAAATCAAATAAGGGCCGTGGTCAACACTTTGGCAAGTGTGAATGCCTAGTAAAGTATGAGGATCCCATTGAGGATAATGGAGGAAATAAGGTAATAATTGCATTTTTTGACCTTTTAAAGAAAATTAGAGAGTATTTGACGACCTTTTAAGGTCTTATATAGGACTGAGGTCAACCTTATGCACGATGAAGACTCTTATGAGCTTTTTTATCAAGTAATGTAATCATGACACCCTTTATCTCTCTTTGCATGGCCAAAGACTTTCATAAATGTAATTTAACACTTATTAAGGTAATAATCACCAAAATACCTTGATACTTGCTATATAAACTTAAATCATTTATAAATTTATGTTAACACTTATTAAGGTAATTAATAAATCATATTACCTTTAATATTTGTTAAACTGGACTTATAAATTGCCTTCCTACCATGCAAAGAGAGAGTGAGAGAGAGAAGAGGAGTTAAACTGAGGTGGCAAGCTCATGCAGAAGGAGATTTTGTTTCTATTTTTGACTTTTGGTCAAATAGGCTATTTTTGGCAGTCTTTTTGGTCAACCAACTTGAGAGGAGTTCTGAGCTAAAATAGCTCAATTTGGAGCAGTTATGAGCCCTCTATTTTAGGCATTTTCCTCTTGCTCGCCCAACAACTAAGAGTTGACTTTTCCAACCTATTCATGCATCAGTTGGAGTCTAGTTAGATAGGAGATGACTTCCCTTTACTTTTTGGGAGAGATTTTTTGTATTATAGGAGAAAAAGCTTATGCTTTTTTAGTCAGTTCTTACTTTTTCTCTTGCCTTTGCACATTGTAGAGACAAATTTTTAGTATTGTAACTCAACATTTTTTATAGATTTTATATAGTAGCAACTTATTTCTAGCATATTTTATAGTTATTGCAGAGGTATGCCTACCATTTTTCAATAAAATCAGGGGTTTTCCTTCTCAGATTCAGGTGTCTTGTTCTCTTTTGAATGATTTTGATGAAAGTTTATTATGTTTAAAACATCAAACCTTTAAATTTTTGTCTCGTTCATTGAGATAAGTATACATAAAAAGCAATTCATTATCATAGGTTGTAGGTTGTGCAAGTGATATTTCTTATCTTTCCAAGTTGTGAAAATACCAATTTTCCTTCAAAGAAGATAGAAGTTTTCAGGCCTTTCTACGAAATATTTGTGTTAGAGTTGCCCAAACTGAGCTGTGTGAATAGAGCTATTGAGAAATTGTTGTGAATTAGGTTGCAAGTTAGAGTATAATCATTGGTGCATCACCTCTTAGGGCCATTTTTAGTTTCATTAATTATCTTTCTATCTCTTTTCCTCAAAAGTACAAGATCTAAGAGGCTTTTAAAGGGAGCCGACTCTTCTGGAGGTTCACTTTCAATACAGACAACCCACAGTCTAAAAGTGATCCAATCCCTCACGGGATTGTTAGGCTTAGTGCTTAACAAGGGTGTAATCCTTTATGACAACACTGATCATGTGCGGCATATCCAACCACATGAACTTGTCGTGGATTTGACTCAATACATATTTAAGCCAAACATCCTCATAGAACATGGGGAAGTTGTTCCATACATCTAGATTAGTTAGGTCATTTACCCATAGTTGTCCCAAGATCACATGATTATATTTTTTTATCTTTGTGTGGATGTACATCCTCACATCCTTTGTATGTAAAACACCATATGGAATGCTAGAAAAAGCACCGTCTGAATTGGTTTCCATGGATTTAAGTGGATGTTGTTTGAACTTAGGGCGAGGCCGATCTACTACCTCTACGACTTGTGGAGTGAACATCTTCAAAACACCACTGAAAACTTAGGGCAAGAATTTTGTAAATACCTTTTGATTGCTTCCAGTTAGGGCTTTGTGTGCAAGAGTCCTGATTCACTTCACCTTTCTCTTTCATTGCTCTTCTCTCTTCAAAGTTTGATTGAAAATGATCTTCTTGTTAGGCGAGATTGCTTAAAAACCTCTTTTTGCAAAACCTAATTTGCATTCAATGCACAGACTGATAAATTTGTCAAAGCTTCAACTGTGATACATAGTCACCTTCAATTACTCTGCAATCTTCTACAATAAGACATTTTTCACAGGTATTTTCTTCAATAGGTCAAGCATGTCAACCTCCATCACATATCCACGTGCTGAGAGCATCAACACCATATCTTTGGAAGGGGCTTAAAGTTTATCTGTTAAGGCTCCCCCTAAGCCAAAGCTTTCTATTTGGTTTCTGGAGGAAACATCTACACCAGAGACTGACACAACCTTATTCTTCACTTTATTTTCTTCTTTCTTTTTCCATACCTTGTCCATTTCTTTCTTCATCTCTACTAAATCCATGTTCTTCCCTGGATCACTCTTCTTCACCGGATCAACTTTCACATTCTTACTTTTGCAAAATTTAGCAATGTGACCTAATTTGTTTCATAGCATCTGACATTTTGAATGAACTTACTTCCATTCATTCTAGATCTGCATTGATTATCCTTATGCTCAAATCCATTGCATGTATAACAATAACTATTGAAAGATGAAAACATCATACCATTATTGTAACTCTTCATCATTTGATTTCTGCATTCACTAGATTTATGACCAAATTTTTGGCATGTAAAACACTGATCGGAGAATGGTTGAACATTTTGATTCATCCTACTTTTGCATTCCATAGCCTTATGTCCAAATTTATAGCAAGAGTAACAGTAGCCAGAGTACCTTTGAGCAACAAGTTGTCTGATAGGTGGCCTTTTGAAAAATCTCTTCTAGTTTTGGACCTATCTGTTGTTATTCCTCCTGTCTTCAGTCTTCTTTTGTTTATTGTTCTTCTTCTCAACATTGTTTGCCTTTGAACTTTTACCTTCTTCAAATCCCAATCCTCCTTTATGCTTAGGAGCCTTTGCAATCATTTCATTAGGCATAATGGAACTTTTTTTGAATTTATCTTCTTGAATCTTTGCTTTCTCCAGCTTTGTCTTTAAGACCATAATTTCTTGTTCTAGCCTTGAGCATTCTTCAGATTTGCTTTTTAGATTTTCATTTAGGCATTCTTCAACTCCTTTTCTTTCCTCAATTTGTATTTCTATACTGGTGATTGTCTCATTTGATTGATGAAGTTGTTCATTTACCTCCTTGTATCTCTCTTTGAATCTCTTGTTTTGCTCTCTCAACTTCTTGATGCATTCATCAGCTTCATTAATATTTTCTTCCAAATCCCTATTTTCAGATAGAGCTTTTTCAAGATCTTCAAGAGTTGATCCGAGTTCTCCTTCCATATCAACTATTTAGTCTTCTTCAATATATTTAGTAGGGATTTCTTCCAGAGGGATAGGATATTTCCTGGCTGCCATGTGTTCACACTTCAAGATCTTCCTCAAGCGGTTAAGCTTCTTCCAAGGAATCAGGCTCTGACACCAATTGTTGAACACCTAGAATACTGAGAGGGGGGGTGAATCAATATTCTCTAAAACCACTTAAGTACTTTAAACATTCATTTCATATAGCAGATTTGATTTCCATTAAACAAATGAAAGCAACCATCGAGACATATAACACAAGAACACTAGATTTTTACGTGGAAAACCCAAAAAGGGAAAAATCACGATGAGGGTTAGCTCACAATATATTAGAATGCAACCTGTTAAAGTTGATATAATTGGTTGACTCATTGTCCAAAGAGAATGCTCACTACAGGTGGCTCATTGCCAAAGGACTCATTGTCCTGAATAGAAAGAGATAGAAGAAGGGGTGGCTCATTGCCTAATATGACTTGCTAATAATGAATCTGACTTATGCTAAAGACACAGTTCTACTGAAGCTCAAAATGTACTGACATAATACACTTCATCTTCACCACAATCTTTATCCTATCATTCTTTGCATTTGACTTTGCTCACACCCACACGCACTACTTCTTTTGCATCCACACACTCCCATTCACCCTCTCACACAAGAAATCAATCTTGTATATATACCTCTTTCAAGTAAAACATCAATTAGGTCGGTATGAAAGATATAGGTCGACACAACCTATAATCAAAGTGTGTAACATATTGATATAGATAGACACAACCTATAATTACTATCATAATTCAACTCCGTACAACCTCAGAACCTTTGGGTTAGCACCACTAATGAAGTAGCTATAGCATGAACTAACTATTAGTTCACAATTCGACATGCAGACCACCAAAATGCTTACCACTTGAATAATACACACTTCTGACATCCATAAGCATGTTCTTAAAGATGCATGGAAAGATATTTATCTACGGTGGAATGCAGAGCATTCTAATATACCACTGACACTGTCATTACAAAGTCTGATACTCTGTCAACTCTATCTTTCACTCTGGAGGGCTTGAAGACCTGAATCTTTAGATTTAGATTCCTTTAGTATGCACCAACACTGCCTTAAAACCACATAGCAAAATTCTTCATAGCGGAGAAATGTGGACTGAAATACTGTGACCATGTCATAGGTTCTGTACAACAAATGCCTTAGAGAAATCTTTAGCAAATTGTGCTTGACTGCAGAACTCCAAAGTGGAAAGATATCATGCTTAGGTGTATTTTCCTTCACACTACACTTAGTAGCTTCTCCAGAACAACACTTAGGTGTATTCTCTCCTGTATCATACTTAGCAACTTCTCCAGACCAACACAACTGTATTTGTATACCTTGTTGAGCCTCTCCGGACAAACACAACTATGCCTTTACACTTTGTTGCCATCAATGACAACACTTCTCACTGCCATGCTCATCAGTCTCTCCATCATCATGCTTATGTTGCCAACAAATGATGACTCCAAAAAGGAAGCAAATCAGGTTGAAACAAGTTCAGGTACAATTGATGAAGTACCATCCATTTGTAATATTTCACAATATCATGAGGAATGGTTGTTAGATTCTAGTGCTTTGCATCACATGTGCCCACATAGAAGTTGGTTTTCTTCTTACCAAACTATTGATGGTGGTGTTGTTCTTATGGTAAATAATGTTTCTTGTAAGACTATTGGGATTAGGAGCATTAAGATTAAAATGTTTGATGGTATTGTGAGGACTTTGACATAAGTAAGACATGTACCAAAACTTTAAAAAAAATTAATTTCCTTGGGAGTTTTGGATTCTAGAGGTTATAAATTTACATATCAAGATGGATCACTGAAAGTGTCCAAGGGCATTATGGTGGTAATGAAGGCTACAAATATTAGGAACCTTTACAAGTTATAGGGGAGTACTGAAATAAGTGAAGCAATGGTGGTATCTGGAAAAGTAAATGAATCTACTCATTTATGGCATCAACAATTGGGCCATATGAGTGAGACAGGGTTAAAGATATTGGTAAACCATAAGTTACTTCCAAATTTAATATCTCTAAATTTGAATTTCTGTAAGTATTCTGTCTTTGGAAAGCAACGTAGACAGAAGTTTAAAATAGGAAGTCATACAAGTAAGGGTATGCTATATTATATTCATTCTGTTGCAAGTATGGGCCTAACCGGTGTTTTCATTGATGTCAACATACTTATGTTGCATTGATGATAAGGATTGGATGAGTTGTGTGCTGAGGATATTGAGAAAATAGGTCCTAATCAAGAATAGAGAAGAACAGTGAAGATAGTGAGGTAAAGATTTCAGCTAAGATGAAGATCAGAGGATGCGCTTCAAAGGCTTTGTAGATATGTGTCTTAAGATGATCCAGTAAAGATTTCAGAGGTATGAATGAAGATCTGAAGAAGTTATGGCCACTTAAGTAAAACTGGTTCTGGTAGATGTTCAGAGGTGACAGAGTGACACAGATAGGTCCGGTAAGATCTAGAAATGCAATATCTTGTTCTGCGGATTTGTTGGAGTGTTTAAGAAGTCAATGTGAATTGACAACTCAATTGGTTCATGGTTTGGAGGTCCGCAACTATCTATTCCAATATGACAATGATGACAGACTGTGTTCTTAAGGTTTTGGATGAAGGAACGAATGATTTTAGTAAGCAGAAGTAGTGTGGATGTTCTTAGTGATTCAGGAAAGCTTGTGGAGGTCTTTGGATTCTGTCCAGTTCGTGTTGGTGGTCCGCATTAAATATTGAGCTCGTAATTGAAGAATTACTTCCGGATGATGATGTTCTTCCTAAGTCTGGCCGACCGGATGAGTTACACATCTTGCGGATGATCTTGGAGATGTTTTGTGAAGAATGGCATGTTCCTAAAGGAAGATTGAAGTCTCAGATCTGTGTGGCCAACAGTGTGTTAATCCGTGTGAAGTCTTTTTGCAATTAGTCTTGTTGCATTTATGTATTTGCTCTGTAATATATGCCGACTTGGATGATTATCCCTAAGTTGATGTCTTGAATAAATAAAGAGTTGTAAAGTCATTTCAAAAGTATCTTGTGTAGATGAGAGTGTGGTAGAGAGGAGTAGAGCAAAAGTATTGGGCTTAAATGGAACTAACTCAAGCATGGTGAAGATGCTATTCTTCAGTTCAAGTATGTAATACTTATTATTCTGTAGACAATGTGTCTCCTGTAGGCAGTGGGCCTCTTGTGAGCAGTGTGCTCGGGCAGTGAGCCCTAATTGGCATGTGCCATTTTGATCTCTCTATTCTTTTAACAGAGAATACATTCTTGGGTTAGTCACCCCGTGGTTTTTCCCTTAACCAGGTTTTCCACGTCAAAATCTTGGTGTCATATGTGTTAATGTGTTTCTACTCTTGAACTGTTGCATTATGTTTCCATGATTGATTTATTATTATGATGTTGAATTAACAAAAGGATTTAAGTGATTAATTGGAAGAACGTTTTGGACAACTGATTCACCCTCCCCCCCTCTCAGTTGTCTATCCTAAATCTAACAATTGGTATCAGAGCCAAGTTCCCCTAAAGGAGCTTAACCGCTTGAGGAGATCTAGGATGTCGTCCTACAAAAAGGATAGTCCAACATTTGATGGTACCAATTTCACTCTTTGAAAAAGTTGCATGAAGTATGATCCTCCTCAGAATGGTCTGTGTACAGTAGATGAAATCAGAGATGTTGAAAATAATCTACGGACTAAAGAAGCTCTTTTAAGTGCCTTATCTGATTCAGAACTGACAAATGTTATTGATCTAAAAATTGCATATGAGATTTGGCAAAAATTGGAACTTCTGCATGAAGGAGACAAGTATGTTAAATGTGCCAAGCTACATAGTCTGAAAGGAAAATTTAAAAACCTGAAGATGAGAAAAGATGAAAATATCACTACATTTATGCCAAGAGTAAATGAGCTTGTTTGTGGTATTAGATGTGCTGGTGGAATCTTGGATGAAGATGAGATTGTTGGCAAAGTTCTCATATCCCTTCCTGATTCTTACAAATACAAGGTTGCTGTTATTGAAGAATTCAAATCCTTTTCAGGTATCACAAGAGATCAATTGGTTGGTAAATTAGCTACATTTGAATTAACCGAGTTTGGAGATGACCCCCCAAGACTGAATTTGCATTCAAAGCTAGTGCCTTTGTAAAAGGAAAACAAATGTTTGATTCAGGAGAAAACTCTTCAAAGAAACTATCAAGGTATGAAAAAGCAAGAAAAGATCTGGAAGAAGATGAAGTAGAAGCTGCTCAACTTGAAGCCCTTATTGTAAAAAGACTGCCAAGAGTATCCGGTAAGTGTGAAGGGAAATTGCCTTTTAAATGTTTTAATTGCAATAAGATTGGTCATTTTGCCTCAAGGTGTCCGGAAAGATTTTCAAGGCCAAATCCTAACATATCAAGGTTCCAAAAGAAATGTTGCTATGTTCATGAAGATGATGATGGAGTAATAGATGATGAATCAGATACATGAAACAAATCCAGAAATGACTGGGTGTTTATTGCCATCAAGGAAGAAGATCTAATGCCCTCTGAATTTGCCAATCATAAAATTGTAGAAAGAGCTCTGGTTGCCCAAGTTGAAGAAAAAAATGATTGGGTCATTGACAGTGGATGCTCTCACCATATGACAGGTGACAAAAATAAGTTCATAGATTTGGAAAGGTATGAAGGAGGAGTGGTAAAATTTGGTGATCATTCTGCTGGTAGAATCAGAGGTAGAGGAACCATTTCTTTTGATGGAAAGAACAAAACCAGTAATGTACTGTCTGTTGATGGTTTGAAGCAAACTCTTCTCAGTGTTGGATAGTTGGTGGACAAAGGCTATGATCTCTGATTCAAGAATGGAAAATGCAAGATCTTTGAAAGTTTTAGAACATAGATCGCATCCGGTACTCAAACTAAAGGTAATATCTTCCACTTGGTTGGTATTGGTAAGAGTTGCTTATTTGTTCAAATTGATCAAAGTTGGTTGTGGCATAGGAGAATGTGTCATGTGAATTTTGATAATATCATCAAGATAAACAACACTCAGGCTGTAAGAGATCTTCCAAGATTGCTGAAACCTATTAATAGTTTGTGCAAAGAATGTCAGTTAGGTAAACAGAGCAGAGTCACATTCAAAAGTAAAGAACAATCTTCTACCAGATTATTAAACTTAGTTCATATTGATCTATGTGGTCCGGCAAGAATCAGGAGTGTGCAAGGTGATAGATACTTCATGTTATTAATTGATGATCACTCCCGGATGATGTGGGTAACTTTTCTGAAAGAGAAATTTGAGGCCCTTGAGAAATTCAAAATATTCAAGGCTATGGTAGAGAATGAAACTAGTTTGAACATAAAATGTCTGAGGTCTGACAGAGGTGGAGAATTCACATCCGGTGAGTTCATAGAATTCTGTGAGAAACATGGGATAAAAAGACAATTGTCTGCTCCAAGGACTCCACAGCAGAATGGAGTAGTGGAGAGAAAGAACCGGACCATCCAGGAGGCATCTAGAACCATGATGATGGAAGCAAATGTTCCTTAGATCTATTGGAGAGAAGCTGTAAGCACTGCAGTCTATACTCTTAATCGAGTACAAATCATAAGCAATACCGGTAAGACTCCTTATGAACTTTGGTTTGCATTCACTCCCACTATGAAGTATTTCAGACTCTTTAGTAGAAAATATTACATTAAAAGATATGAAGATCTAAGAAAATTTGATGCTAGAAGTGATGAAGAAATTTTCTTGGGCTATTCTACTCAAAGCAAAGCATACCGGTGTTATAACAAGAGATTGAGGAAGATTGTAGAAAGGACAAATGTGAAGGTTGATGAAGGTATTGATAAACCCTCAAGGTTTTATGAATATGATGAAGATGATCAGAATGATGTTTTGATTCAAGGAGTCCAAGCCCCTTCTGAAATTCAGATTCAAACTGATCCAGTGAATCAGGAAGAAGAGATAAGTTTGAATGAACCTGTATAAGAAATAGAAGGGCAAGTAAGTCCCAAAATTTCCAGGTATGTAAAACTAAATCACTCTAAAGACCAGATCATAGGTGATAAAAATAAAGGTGTTCATACAAGAAGAAGGATTGCTCAAGATTCAGAAGAGTATTGCCTAATTTCAAAGATTGAACCTAAGACAATAAATGAAGCATGCAATGATGAAAACTGGACTAAAGCAATGGAGGAAGAGCTGATGCAAATTGAGAAAAATCACACTTGGGATCTTGTTCCTAGACCTAAAAACAAGAATGTGATTGGAACCAAATGGGTCTTCTGTAATAAACTGAATAAAGATGGTGAAGTAGTCAGAAACAAAGCCAGATTAGTTTGCAAGGGTTACTCCCAAGTAGAAGGAGTTGATTTTGAAGAAACTTTTGCTCCGGTGGCAAGAATTGAAGCAGCCAAATTATTTCTTGCCTTTGCTGCCTTCAAGGATTTCAAAATATATCAGATGGATGTCAAGTCTGCCTTCCTGAATGGTGACTTGGAAGAAGAAGTTTACATTGAGAAACTGGATGGATTTCAATTATCTGGTCATGGTGATATGGTCTGCAAGCTGAAAAAAGCATTGTATGGACTCAAGCAAGCCCCAAGAGCCTGGTATGAAAGATTGGATGAGCATATTTTGAAGATTGGTTTCAACAAAGGTACTACTGACAGTAATTTGTATTTCAAAATTGATCATGAAAATATCTTGATTGTTGAAATGTTTGTTGATGATATCATTTTTGGAGGAAGAGATAGTATGTGCAAAACATTTGCAAATCAAATGAAAAGTAAATTTGAGATGTCCATGTTTGGGGAAATAAATTTCTTCTTGGGTCTGCAAATCACTCAAACAAAGAAAGGAATCTTCATTTCTCAGACCAAATATGTGAAAGAATTGTTGAAGAAATTTGGGATGGAAGACTCAAAACCAATGAGTACTCCAATGACAACTGGATGTAAATTGAGCAAAGATGATGACTCTCCTAAGGCTAATCAGAAAAAGTATAGGTCAATGATTGAAGGATTATTGTATCTCACTCAAACTAGACCTGACATTATGAATGCTGTTGGTCTTGTTGCTAGATTCTAAGTTGATCCTAGAGAATCTCATGTCATGGCAATCAAGAGGATTTTTAGATATCTAAAAGGGACAGTTGAGTATGGATTGTGGTATCCCAGAGATCATGATTTTTCTCTTCATGCATATACAGATGTGGATTGGGTAGGAGATGTGGATGACCGGAAGAGTACCAGTGGTGGAGCATTATTTTTGGGGAAGAGATTGGTTTCTTGGCTGAGCAAGAAACAAGAGGCAATATCTCTGTCCACTGCAGAAGTAGAATATATTGCAGCAAAAGGTACTTGCACTCAAGTATTGTGGATGAAGCAAATGCTAAGAGATATTAGAGTGGAGTATGAAGAACCTATCACAATCTTCTCTGTTAATTCAAGTGCAATCAACATATCAAAAAATATGGTGTTGCATTCAAAGATGAAACATATATCCATTAAGTTTCACTTTCTGAGAGAGCAAGTGAACAAAAATGAAGTCAGATTGGAGTTTGTGCCTTCCAAGAATCAGATTGCAGATATTTTTACTAAACCTCTACCTAAGGACTCTTTTGAATATCTCAGGGAGAATTAGGGGTCATTACCCCTCCGGTTTTGAATTAAGGTGCACTAATGTGCATCAGTCTGGTGGATCTCACAGTCATATCTTGTGGTCCAGATTGATGATGGAAAGCTGCTACTTAGGGGAGCAACTGGTATGATACTGAAGTGATGCAAGTATGTGCCCTTTGCCATTGATATAAAAGGGGGAGAGAAGACTTGTGAAAAACAAGTAATTGCTGATCAAAGGGGGAGCAGGAAAGGAAGAGAAGATATGTGAATGGTTGTTGTTGTTAGGGGGAGTTGTGAAAGTGAGAAAAAGTTCTTGTCTTGATGGTTAAAATAGTTTTTCACATCATATGTTGCCATTAATGACAAAGGGGGAGATTGTTGCAAGTATGGGCCTAACCGGTGTTTTCATTGATGTCAACATACTTCTGTTGCATTGATGATAAGGATTGGATGAGTTGTGTGCTAAGGATATTGAGAAAATTAGTCCTAATCAGGAACATAGAAGAATAGTGAAGATAGTGAGGTAACGATTCCAACTAAGATGAAGATCAGAGGATGTGCTTCAAAGGGTTTGTAGATATGTGTCTGAAGATGATCCAGTAAAGATTTCAAAGGTCCGCATGAAGATTTGAAGAAGTTATGGCCACTTAAGTAAAACTGGTTCTGGCAGATGTTCATAGGTGATAGAGTGACATAGATAGGTCCGGTAATATCTAGAAATGCAATATCTTGTTCTGCAGATTTGTTGGAGTGTTTAGGAAGTCAATGTGAATTGACAACTCAATTGGTTTGTGGTCTGGAGGTCTGCAAGCATCTATTCCAATATGACAGTGACGATAGATTGTGTTCTTAAGGTTCTAGATGAAGGAAAGAATGATTTCAGTAAGCAGAAGTAGTGTAGATGTTCTTGGTGATTCAGACAAGCTTGTGGAGGTCTTTGGATTGTGTCTAGTTCGTGTTGGTGGTCCGCATTAAAGATTGAGCTCGTAATTGAAGAATTACTTCTGTATGATGATGTTCTTCCTAAGTCTGGCCGACCGGATGAGTTACACATCCCGCAGATGATTTTGGAGATGTTCTGTGAAGAATGGCATGTTCCTAAAGGAAGATTGAAGTCTCAGATCTGTGTGGCCGACAGTGTGTTAATCCGCGTGAAGTCTTTTTGTAATTAGCCATGTTGCATTTATGTATTTTCTCTGTAATATATGTCGACTTGGATGATTATCCCTAAGTCGATGTCTTGTATAAATAAAGAGTTGTAAAGTCATTTCAAAAGCATCTTGTGTAGATGAGAGTGTGGTAGAGAGGAGCAGAGTGAAAGACATAGCATAAGTATTGGGCTTAAATGGAACTGACTCAAGCATGGTGAAGATGCTATTCTTCAGTTCAAGTATGTAATACTTATTATTCTATAGACAGTGTGTCTCTTGTAGGCAGTGGGCCTCTTGTGAGCAGTGTGCTCGGGTAGTGAGCCCTAATTGGCATGTGCCATTTTGATCTCTCTATTCTTTTAACAAAGAATACATTCTTGGGTTAGTCAACCTGTGGTTTTTCCCTTAACTGGGTTTTCCACGTCAAAATCTTGGTGTCATATGTGTTAATATGTTTCTACTCTTGAACTATTGCATTATGTTTCTATGATTGATTTATTATTATGCTGTTGAATTAAGAAAAAGATTTAAGTGATTAATTGGAAGAAAGTTTTGGACAACTGATTCACCCCCCCTCTCAGTTGTCTGTCCTAAATATAACACTTTCATATGTTTGGGGACCATCCCCTACAGTTTCATTTGGAGGATCATCATATTTTGTGACATTTATAGATGATTACTCTAGAAAAGTGCGGGTCTATATTCTTAAAAGGAAAGCTGATGTGTTTAGTGTATTTAAGCAGTTTAAAGTTTTGGTTGAAAAGAGTACTGATAGGTTAATCAAGTGTTTAAGAACATATAATGGAGGCGAGTTCATATTTTTGGAATTTGAAAATTATTGCAAGGAAGCTGGGATCGAAAGGCATAAAACCACAATTTACACTCCTTAGCAAAATGGTGTTGCTAAACGCACGAACATGACTCTTTTAGAGAGAGCAAGGAGCATGCTTAATAATGCCAAGTTGGAGCAAGAGTTGTGGGTAGAACTAGTTAATACAACATGCTATCTGGTAAATCGGTCACCATCAGTTGCAATAGACTGTAAGATTCTTGAAGAGGTATGGAAAGGTAATTCTTGTGATTACTCAAATTTGAATTTTTTTGGTTGTGATGCTTATGCACTTTTATTTCAAAGGATCAACATTCTAAATTGGACGCCAAGTCAAAGAAGTATGTCTTTGTTGGTTATGGTGATGGAGTTAAGGGATATAGATTGTGGGATCCTACTACCCACAAAATCATCATTAGCAGAGATGTAGTTTTTGATGAATCTTCTCTCTTAAAATCAGACATAGTAGAAATTGAAAAGGAACAGGAACAAGTACCAGAACATCAACAAACTCGGTTAGAAACTCAACCATCTTCAGAAAAAGGGGAGCAAGAAGAAGCTTCTGAAGAAGAAGATGATGCAAAAAATATACAAGAAAATGTGGAAATGCCACAACAAACTCTAAGGAGATCTGCATGGGTCAAAAATCCTCCTAAGAGGTATGATGATTATAATTTATCTGTTGCTTTGATTTCTAATGATGGGGAACCTAGTTGTTATCTGGAAGCAATGAATGATATTGAAAGTGCTAAATGGAAAATAGCAATGAAAGAAGAAATGTATGCCTTGGAGAAGAATAAAACATGGGACCTGGTAGAACTTCCAAAGGAGATAAAAACTGTTGTTTGCAAGTGGATTTACAAACTGAAGAAGGGTGTTGATGATAAAGTTGAAAGGTACAAAGCAAGACTTGTAGCAAAAGTGTATGCTTAAAAGGAAGGTATTGATTTTCACGAGATTTTTTCACTGGTTGTTAAGCTTGTTTCTATTCGGGTAGTAATGACATTAGTTGCTTTATTTGATCTAGAGTTAGAGCAGCTAGATGTCAAAACAACATTTTTACATGGAGATTTGGAAGAAGATATATATATGGAACAACTAGAAGGGTTCGTTCAGGATCACAAAAGAAAATTTGTTTGCAAACTTAGGAAGTCATTGTATGGCCTGAAGCAATCACCCATGCAATGGTACAAGAAGTTTGATTCCTTCATGGTGAGCCAAAATTTTACAAGAAATGAGTATGACCATTGTGTTTACTTCAAAAGTTTGGAAAATGGTTTATTTATTAGCTTGGTGTTATACGTTGACGATATGCTTGTAGAAAGCAAAAGCATGATAGAGACCGACAAGTTAAAGGCTTAGTTGGCTAGGACATTTGATATGAAAGATCTAGGAGCACCAAAACAAATTTTGGGCATGGAGATACACAGAGACAGGAAAAATGGTAAGCTTTGGTTATCACAACAAAAGTATGTGGAGAAGATTCTTATGAGATTCGGTATGAATAATGTAAAACCAGTAAATATCCCTTTGACTTCCCATTTTATGTTTTCTTCAAGTTTATGTCCTAGCACTAAAGAAGAAAATGATTATATGTCTTGTGTACCATATGCTAATGGAGTAGGAAGTTTAATGTATGCGATGATATGTACAAGACCAAATATTTCACATGCAGTTCGTGTTGTCAGTAGATACATGGCAAATCCAGGTAAAGAGCATTGGGTAGTAGTGAAATGGGTGCTTCGTTATCTCAGAGGCACAAGTGATTATTGTATTACCTTTAATGGTTGCAATGATTTTGTTTGTGGATATATTGATTCAGATTTTGTAGGTGATTTGGATAAAAGGAGATCTACCTCGAGTTGTGTCTTTACTCTTGCAGGAGGACCTGTTTGTTGGATGTCAAAGCTTCAAGAAACAGTTGCTTTGTCCACTACTGAGACAAAATATATGGCTGTCTCACATGCATGCAAAGAGATAATTTGGTTAAAGGGTCTTTTGGGCGAGTTTGGAAAAATGTAGGATAAGGTGAATGTATTCTATGATAGTCAAAGTGCTCTTCATTTGACTAAAAATCTAGCTTATCACAGTAGGACCAAACATGTTGAAATTAAATACCATTTTGTAAGACAAGTTATTGATAGAGGTGGAGTAGCTCTTGAGAAAATCCATACAAAAGAAAATTGTGTAGACATGTTTACAAAACCAGTACTGCTAGAGAAATTGAGGTGGAGTTTGACTTCTCTTGGTTTGCAGAAAAGGTGATGAATGGGCATGAACAAGTATCAGGGAAATTGTTGTCAAGGTGGAGATTGTTGGATTTGTGACAACAAGATAAAGTAATGAAAGCAAGCAAGAAAGAAAGCTTATCTTTGAAAGAAAAAAAAAAATTATTTGTTTTAAATCTAGTTTTTTTCCTAAAGAAAGAAAAAAACTACTTTCTTCTAATTTTGGTGAAGGAAATTATGTTGAAGATATTATATATCTTTGTAACCTTTCTAAAGACACGAAATTGTAATTGTAGCTGTGTGAAGATTGTAAATTTTTCTTTTGAACATTAAGAATACCGATACTTTGCCCTGTGGATGTTTCTCTATATTGCTGGAGTTTATATTGATGTGTGATCATTTATTCTGTTTATTCATTATTCTATTATTGTCTCTATTTTCTATGGAACTAACTTGTGCTGTAATATTATGTGATTTGGGTTTTTAGTTTTACCACGTAAATCCTTGTGTTATTGAGGTGTGATTATTTATTCTTTTATTCATTACTCTGTTAATTATGTGATTCGGGTTTTTAAGTTTATTCTTTAAATCTCAAGAAATCTCAACCACTGTTATGTAGAAAACCCTGCACACGTACTCAAGGAGAATATACTCTGCCTGTAAAACCCTTAATGCAGGAGCATCACCATAGACTGTCATCTGCAGGTGACTCTGATAGAAATAAAGGAAGGATTGGTAACGCCACTTCAGAGGCCTCATAAAGCACAAAACACAGCAATGAATAATATTGGCGGAAGGAAATGTAACGCCTTTCTTTTAAGGTGAATTTGCTATTTAATAAGTGACCAAAAAAATTAGCAAACATAGACACCTTACCTCTGGCAGATTTCAACGCTTCTGGAGAGGCAGATATGGAAGTTAAAAGTGGCGCCTTTGAGGAAATGAAATGCCTCCTTGAGGCACAGTTATTATTGTGAGTGTTGGCAGAATTAAATGGAGGAGAATCCAACACTGAATGAGGATTTAATGCAGTAACAGCAGAAGATATAGAAAAGAAATCAGAGATTCCAACGCTGGCTCAACTCCTCATTTAGAGGCTCTTAAAGGGACAAAAAGGAGGCGTCTTATCTGGTACAGATGGCTGCATGTTATAAAGGAGTTTGAAACATTTCAAACAATATGGGCGCAAGGTAAAAGAAAACGCCAGATTCTTGTAAAAAGCCGGATGCCTCAGATTCTTCCAAGTGTAACGCCTCTGCCAAAAATTGCAAATGAAACGGAGGTAAGGCAGCGCATGGTTTTGGGGGAAGGTAGGGCCCATTTTGGGCTGAGAAAATTAGCATGGAAGATTTGCCGCACAGTACCTACATTGATTGAAATAGTGCGAGGAACAGGGAAATCTTTTCATTTTTATTATCGTATAGAGGAAGCAGAAGATGGATTTTTAGTACAGTGTCTCTCTGTATAACAGATGCACGGGAAGGAACTGAGAAGAAGACGGTGATAAGGACAACTTTTTTATTATTGTATAAAGCAAGGAGAATAAAAAAAGGGTAAAGAATATTGAAGTTTCACGGGAAGGATCAGAAAAGGGGACATTCTCATGGGTATAAACGGAGCAAAACGCCTTCGCCGAGATGATAATTGAGTTGGAGAACTGACATTTCTTCCCCTGAAGATCTTTCAGATATGGATTTAGGGAAATCTGATCCAGAGACATTCGCTAGAGGGTATTTTGTTATAGAATTTTATACCATTGTCTATGGAGTTAGTTAAAATTTCCTTATATTTATTTCAGCAATTGTATATAGTCAAATGAATTGCATGTTAGCGCAACACATATTTGAAGTTGAATTGTCTTTCTTGTATATGTGTAATTTTTTTTTTTTTTAAAATGTGAAGAAGGGTGTCTTTTTCTTTTGTTTGAGCATTATGAGAATGTTTAATTAGGCGTATTGCCTTTTCACAGTCTATAAAAAGGAATATAAAAAGCATTTGTGTAGAACTTTTTAGACATTTTTATATCAATGAAATCCTTCATGTTTAAGTTACAGGGTAATGTTACTATTTTATTTGTTTCTTGGTTTGCAGTGTGGCAATTCAATGTTGAGCACCCATTGGATTTATAAAAGTCTGTTTGCTTTTTTATAAGACTGAAGATTGTTTCTACACCAGATTAGTTATATGTTGAATTGCTTGATTTTCATATTTTTGGGTTATACTATTGTATCTATCTTGTTTAAGGCTACAGAATGTTCCTAATTATTTCTCTAACAATACCTGATGTAGTGTGGAACAGATACCAGCTGGAGGTCCTGAGTAAGGCAATTGAGGAAAACACTATTGCATACCTTGATACAGGGGCAGGGAAAACCTTAATAGCAGTTATGCTTATCAGGTCATATGCACACTTAATTAGGAAACCACAAAACAACATTGCAGTATTCCTGGTTCCAACTGTTTTTTTAGTTCAGCAGGTAATTGGTTATTTTCAATGTCCATTTGCAATTGGTTGGAATGTAATATATATATATATATATTCTGATTGAAAACGAGTCTTAAAATTGATGCAGCAATCTGATGTCCTAGAGATGCACACTGATCTTAAGGTTGGTCGATACTGGGGAGCCATGGGGTTGATTTATGGGATTCCAGCAAGTGAAAAGAGGAGCTTAAAACTCATGAGGTATTTAAAGTATTAATTTGCTTATTTATAACTAAGTGTTCACAAAGGTTACGATTTCTTATCAAATTTAACAAATGCATTTCATCGCCCAGTTTATTCTCCTTTCTCTTTTTGTTTGGTCATAAGATCAATAGATTCCACCTACTGGCTATGAGGTGATAGCTGATTCATTCAATGCTGAAGATAATAATACGCTGTTCAGCGGTTATAGCATTGATGACTTTCTTTCCCCTTGGACATTCCATGCATCCTTCATAGTACAGCAGATATTAATCAATAAGCTGCTGTCCTGCAACTATAGCAGTACGAGTAGAGCAGAAATTTGGTTTAATTTTTGTATCCTGGAGGGGGGAGGAAGAGGAGAAGGGGTGCGATTGTAGGGGTAGATGCGTAAAACTATTGTAGATCCACAGTTTAGAAGAATGGAGCACTTAGAAATAACAGCAATAACATAGCCAATTAGAAACCAAGCACAAATAAGCTCTAGATATGATGAACCTAACTATATCAGGTTATCATATCAATATGATATTCATATTGATCAAGTAGTGATAACATAATGTGGCATATCACAAATGACAGACAAGTCTTATGATAATAGACATTGATTAAGATGGGGCATTCCCTTCGTATCCTAATTAATCTGGCCTATCGTAACTTAAACACAAACTCAGTTTAAAATAAACCTAGGTTAAGTTAGATTTCTTGTTTGCTTCATCTTAACCAAAACTGAACTAAGTACAAAGTACGGCATTGACATGACACATCAACACGAGAGGGAATTGAAAAGGGAAGATGACATCTCATCCATCCCTTCATGAGAACTCTCATCCTTATTCCCAGTAACTCAAGTGGAGCATCTCCCAAGCAGCCTTTGCAGAAGTGGTATTACAGAGAAAGGAAGAGGTATATATGAAATAGGTTATTCTGAATAATCAGAAGCGTACATGATGTTGCTACAACAATACGTAGGGCATATGTTACAGGGATATAAGTGGGTTAGGACACGCATTTTCAGTATTAGTTAGGAGAGTTAATTATATGATAAGAAGTAGTCCCCTCTTCTTTAGTGCTTTGTCCTCAAAGCATGGGGAGAGATGGACGTGAGTCCATGAAAGATTGGTTCCCCTAAGAGTCTTAATCTTGTGGCAAACTATTGCACTTGTTTAAACTTTAAATACTCAGTGATTTCTATAGGACACAGATCCTTGAACAAGGTTCAAATATAAGTTTATTAAAGATGGGTAACTTAGTTTGAATATGAACATGTGCACCATGTCTATTCATTTATATTCAAACACAAGATTTCCTTTCTTCCTTTAAGATGGGTAACTGAGTTTGAATAGGAATGTGTGCACCGAGCTTATTCTTGATACAAGATTCATGCAAAAATATTGTGGATGTGACTTGATTTTGTAGTTCTAATGCATAAGCTATAGGACCAAACTTTTTTGGTAACTCTGAATGGTCCATAAACTTGGCCGATAACTTAGCAATTTCAACCACTTTGCTTCAATGAAATTTGCTTGTATAGGTGCAAGCCTATACATGGAGACGTGACTTGATTTTGTAGTTCCAATACCTAAGCTACTGGGCCAAACTTTTTAGTAATTCAGAATGGTCCATACACTTGGCTGATAACTTAGAAATATCAACCATTTTGCTTCAAAGAAATTTGCTTGTACAAGTGAAAACCTACAAAGGCCATTATCCTTCAAATTCTCGTCCCGTTTGGTGCTGAATGGCTTGTTGATTCATATAATTTTGTGAGAATATTCGGAAATTTCCTTAAGGATGTGGATGGCTTGTTGATTCATATAATTGTGAGAATATTCTGAAATTTCCTTAAGGATGTGGATTATCTTTTGAAACTTCCGAATAATTCTTAAGTATTGTACATTGATGTTAATATGGATGAAATTCTTAAGTCTTGGTGGTACATACCTGTAAAGGCTAGTGAATATAGCCAAATTGGAGGATCTATGTTAAGGTGTTATGTTACCACCATTTTGCGAGGCCTAACTATTTAAATCGTTGGTTCAGTTTATCAGAGACAAAACAATATAGCTATCCTTGTAAGCATTGGTTATGTTTGCAGATGGGATGAAGAACTCATGGTTAAAGATGTGCCAACATGTAAACACTAGAGCCTTGTAGAAATTACTAGCAAAATGAGCATCTCGATTGCATACCATTACTTTAGGAAATCCACATATCTTGTAAACATTTTCCACAAAGTCTTTCACCATGTCTGACTTATCACTTGTTTTATTCAACTATCATGAACTGAGTGTATTTAGATAGGCAATCTACCACAACAAAAATTCTTACCCCCCATTGCCACCTATCCCTTCTGAAACAGGCAAGCCATCATTGAAGTCCATAAAAAATTCCTATTTCTGGTTGGAAATGTGTAATGGTTGTAGAAATCCTAGATATACTACTATTTACCAATTTACACTGCATTTGTTGGTAAGTGTCACATTATACAATGTACTTCTTTATATTAGTCATGTTGCACGTTGTAGCTTCTTAGAAATCAACATATATAGAATCTTGTGACTCATGGTTCTCCTGCAACACTTGTATCCCAAACTTTTTAAGTGACATCAATGATGCCCATTGGGCTTATTTAGTTAGTTACCTTTCTGGACTTAAATGCCTTTTTTTTAGTTCGGTTACTGGTGAATATTGAAGTTGGTGAATTTGGGGCTTTTGCATATTTGCTTTTTTTGTGATCAGCAGATCACCATTGTTGTCTTGTCTGCCTTCGTTTGGTATTAGAGCCATTATAAGTCTGAATTGAAGTAGCTGGTGAAGCCTATTAGAATCATATTGGCGTGATTGGTTAGCAAGTAGCACATACGAGCAGCTTGGGCAGTTGACAACTTGAACAGTTACAGACTGTATATGCTGCAGATCTAATGAAGAAACAGAGGCTGCTATTGCTGCGAACTCCATGGAAGAAACTGAGGTCGCTGTTGCTGCGAACTACGTTGGGCTCTGCCTTTTTGGGTTTTTGTTTTACTTTGTTTACAGTAGAGTGTGGGAGGTCCGAGGAGGCATGCATGTCGTAGGTGGAGGAGGCATCAAATTCTTTTAGTAAAAAAATACTTTTCCTTCAGTTTAAGCAATCCCCTCCTTTATTAACTTTGTTTTAAGTTTAAACCATTAAAAAGCTTTTAAGCTTTTATCTTCCCACGTGGAAGATCTACTCTTAATGCCTTTTAATTTAAAACATTCCCTTGAATGAATGAATGAAATTTTAATGACGTCTATGAGGCCAAGAGCTTAAGGGACCAAGATGATGTAGGAGCATCCAGTGGTGTAAGGGCAATCTTGCATCACCCAAAAAAAGATGTGTTTCAAAACTGTTGATGTTTTTTCCATTTCTTTTCAAAATTTGTGGTTCTGGTTCTATAAACGTTTGAATAATAATGTAGAACTTTAAGTTTTTCCAAACCACCAAAAATAGTAACCTGCTATTTTTAGAAAGTTTGCATTTGGGCACGGATTGAAGTCAAAATTTATAGGAAGTTACATAACGGAAATATAAGACCTTTGGCAAAGGAATCACACAAAGATCATTTGCAAGCTGAAAGATATTAAAGTTTTCGTTTCCTGAAAACGCCTGAAAATTATTCAAACTCAGGTTTGAGGCACTAAACGATCCTGTACGGGCCCGAAAATGGCCGGAATCAGCAGAGCTGGTTCTTTGCACGCAGAGCACTCCGTGAGCTTTCCGATGCATAAAATAGTTCGTCAATCGGACTCCCGGATCAAAAGTTATGGCTCCTGGAAGTTGACCTATTTTTGGAGGGAGATGCAAATTTTGAAATTAGGTTGTTGGCCGCCAAAAAGGCTATTAATAACCATTTTTGGGAACCCTGGGCAGTAGTAGAGTTAAGGGGGCAAGTGTGGAGTCAAGAATAGGTGGGGAAAACAGAAACCCTAACTGATTTGGGGTTACAGAAGGCTGATGATTCCAGAGTCTTGGGAGAGGTAGTTATAGTGTGTTGCACCCTGTGGAGGATTGATTCCTCTGATTGTAATTAAGCTTCTATAATGTAATGAGTTGCCCAGATCAATAAAATAAAGTTCTATTCTCTGTGTTCAATTTCTGTTGTTGTGTGTTTTGTGATTTACCCCCTTCATCACAAGAGCCGCAACTCTAAGACACTTTGAGAATCTTCTCAATGTTGACTCTTTTGCTTTGTAACTTGACCAAGAAGTCGGCCATTATGTGGAGATTGGTTTCTTCGAATAGCCCCTTTAAACTTCCCTCTTCCAAAGATGAAGTGCCACTCAGTTGCAACTACCCTTTGGCTGCAGAAATTGCATAACCTATCTTCCCAAACTTCCTTGGGGACCGTCCATCTGCTAGTTTCGCACCTTAGATGATGAGAACTGGTCCTCAACTACGCAATTAAAAGTCTAGCCTTACCTTTAATATTGGCATGCAAGTAGGCTTTTTCCCCATGCTCCCACATGGGGTTAAACTCTCTGATATAATGCAGTTTTTTTCGGCCAAGTTGCCGAGTCCACATAGCAAATTTGAATTTTTCTAAAATGAACCGTTTAATTTGGAGCTTTGGTATTAGGACAAATTTGTATATTAATATCCCACTTCTTCAACCATTTGTTGTTTTGCTGCATCCATGTCTTTTTCCTGTGAACTAACTCTTCCTCTAACACCAGTTTAGGCCACCGTTGATTTTCCATGTTTTCTATTTTCTTTAGGTAACAAAGGAGCCGAATTATAACAAATGCCTCCAACGGGAAGGAGCCTGCCTCGACCAAAAGGATCTCATACGGGACTGTAGCTTTGACTTTAAGGCTGCTAGTGATAAAATGCTTTTGAATTCTCTCTAATTGCTCCACTTGTGGTTAGTCACGCTACTCCCCCAAACCTCACAACCATATAAGACAACCGGGGTGAGTAACAAACCAAAGAGAGTCTTCTTGGTTTTCCAATCCCATAACTCCACTTTCCTGCATCTATTCTGCATCAGGTAAGAGGCTCTCCAACCCCCTTGGATCCTTTTCGTTCTACAAGTGTCCTAGCAAAGCCTGTTGTTGAAAACGATACCGAGGTACTTATACTCTTCAACTATTTCCAAAGAGTTCCCTTCAAACATAAAGTTAACTTGTTGTTGCTTCCTTTTCAAAGAGAAAATCATTACTTTGGTTTTGCTAGTGTTGACTTGCATCCCAACATCCTGAAGAGTTCTAACTCCTTCAAGTGCTCTTTCAGACCATGTGCGGTTTTGGCAAGTAGAACAAGATCATCAGCATACAAGATTAACTTCATCACAAAGCCCGCTGGCTGAATACCTCCCCCACGGTAGTGTTTAACTAGGCTTCAAGCTTATCAATGTAAATACCAAATAGAGTGGGTGAGACGGGACAACCCTGTTTGACCCCGATGTCGCTACCAAAGCACTCTGACATGCCCCCTTTAGTTCTAATTTTAGCTCTAACCAACTCATAAAGCTTGTGAACAGCTGCCCTATACTCATCCGGAATCCCAAGCTCCTCCATCCTTTTCCACAATTTAGCCCTAGGGACAATGTCAAAAGCTTTTTTAAAATCAATAAAGCAACATAAGGCCTCACCTCCTTAAGTATCCCAAACTTTTTCGATCAAATGTCTAAGAGTGATGCAATGATCAATGGTAGAATGCCTTGGTCCAAAACTAGCCTACCCTTTGGCTCTTCTGCCCTCTTTTTCTGCCCAATTGTTGATCCTACGCTCTAACAGGCTCCCAAACAACTTTCTAAGAAGAGGGTTCACCATGATAGTTCAATAATTGGATGGGTTATTACGACGAGGCGTTCTACACTCACAGCAAGGGCTAAAAGATTCGGATTCCCGTAAACAATTAAGATTCAGATTCTATGTAAACAAAATTCATAAAATGTGTAAATAAATAAATTTGTGGAAGCCAAATGGATAGAAAAATAGAAAAACTTGGGCAGTTATGGAGTGAAATCTTTATCACGTTAAACAGAAAATAAATAAATAAATTTGTGGAAGCCAAATGGATAGAAAAACTTGGGCAGTTATGGAATGAAATATTTATTACGTTGAAGAATATGAAAAGTCTTGCAGGATAGTCTCTTTAAATTAACTCATGTGAGCATATCAAATATTCTAACTGCAAGTAATTTATAAATGCCAACAAATTGGAAGATATCTCTCGGCGTACTGTAGATATATTTTTTTAAATATAAATATACTAGTTGATATCACCACTCTTGTAGAGAGGGATAACGACGCTAGTAGCCCACTCTTTCGAAAAGCCTTCTCTTGTGATGCCATTAAATATACTTTTGATGTGTGGTGCAAGGTAATCAACTCCCCACTTTAGAAATTCAACTTGCAGCCCATCTATGTCCTGTGCTTTGCCACTAGCCAAATTCTTTATACCCTGCTTGATATCTTCTTCCGAGAAAAGCTTAATAGACGTGTTGACTATAGGAGGGTCAACTTTCTCTTGAGACCGCTCATATAGTTGCCTCGCATATTCTATGCATTGACCATTGGTGATGTTTTCAGTATGTTCTCTTTCTTGCTGCAGCTTCCTCCAAAAGCCTTTGGGGTTATTTTTACCGAGATAAATTAACTCTTCCCTCCTAGCGACAACATAGTTTTTTTTTTGAATTTTAACAAATGCTCATATTTTTTCTTGCTTTCATTGTTTGTCTTTGTTCCTTTGAAGGCTCTTTTTGCCACCTTGCACTCTTCGTCATAACATGAATTAGACGGGAAAGTATTTGAGGTCTTCTTTTTAGGCTGAGATCTCTTGCATGACTTCAAGGCCTTGTGGATAAGAGGGATCATCATGTTGCTGCTGATATTGTTCTTGATTTCCTTGTTTGTTTCTTTGCCCCCTATGCTGATTTTTAACGTTTGGAAGTGTTGTTTGAGAGCAGCCTCAAAAATCTCTTGGTTTTTTTGGTTCACCATAATTCTCCCTTGAGTAGGAGCTTTCTTATGCTTGTTTTGGACCTGTCCCTCTTTTTGCATGGTATTTTGGAGGCCAAACTTAACTAAAAGAGGCATATGATCAGATTTCAAATTAGTGGTACAGTCCCCAATGTCGAATTCTAACAACCTGGTAGTACTAATTTGAGAACATATAGCATAATCCACCACACTTTGACCATTGTAAGTTTTACAAGTGATGCCTCCAGAACTAGGTCACTTATTCATACCATTGTAGATAACCATGCCGTGAAGACTACAAAGCCCTAATAGCTCTGCTCCAAAATGATTCACACTGCCATTACCATCCTGTGAGGTTCTTTCCCAAAGCTGATCTTCGCTTTCTTCTAACCATAATGGGTTGCTATCCCCTTTTTCCTCCTTGCCCAAATGAAGGGGCTGATCGTTTGCTGTCCTAACATTAAAATCCCCAAATAAGACAATTTCTCCCAAAGGGCTGAAGGTAGAAATGTCTTTCATAAGTGCAGCAAAAGGGTCTTCATTGTCTAAATTTCTTTTTTTGTAGGTCTTTGACCCTTTTGGGGCAAAGTAACATGCAACCAATCTAACTGTAGCCTCATTATCAGTTATTTTTATCCAAATGTATTGCTTGTTCGGATCCTCTTTCTTCTAACCATAACGGGTTGCTGTCCCCTTTTTCCTCCTTGCCCAAATGAAGGGGCTGATCGTTTGCTGTCCTAGCATTAAAATCCCCAAATAAGACAATTTCTCCCAAAGGGCTGAAGGTAGAAATGTCTTTCATAAGTGCAACAAAAGGGTCTTCATTGTCTAAATTTCTTTTTTTGTAGATCTTTGACCCTTTTGGGGCAAAGTAACATGCAACCAATCTAACTGTAGCCTCATTATCAATTATTTTTATCCAAATGTATTGCTTGTTTGGATCCTCTTTCTCAAATTCCACAATCCCACCCCACATTTCTCTAATTAGCACGGCGATACCTCCATGCCATTTACCTGTTTCGGTTCCTTCATTCCAAACAAAAATTTTCTTATACCCTTTTAAGCTTGGAACTTTACAATCATTGTGTTTGTGAGTCTTCGTAAGAATACTCAAGTCTTTTCCCTCCACTATGGGCCCCAACCCTGGTCCTCTTCTCTATGAATATCCTTTGCAATTCCAACTTACAATTTGAAGATACTCTTGTGGAGCCCCGAATCCCTATTTCTTGTGCGAAAGTTTCTCGCTGATTTGGGCTTTCCCGTTTTTTAGCCAAGCCCACTTTCTGTCATCTCTTGCTATTTTCACTTTCACCCACTCCTTCCTTCGATCTTCTTGTTGTGTGAATGTCAAATCATCATCTAAGAAAATGCGAGTGCTTCTAAGTAGCCCCCTGCTTTTTAAAATTTCATTCTTATCATCTGTGTTTCTTAAGACCACTCTCACATGTCTATTCCTCCCTTGCTCTAGTTTCTTTCCTATCCTGTTCACTTGCTGAATAGCTCCTGTCCATTTCAGCTTGTCTTTAAGGAAATCCCTTGCAAGGAAATCCCTTGAATTTAGTTGATGGTTATATGTCGAGTGGAGTTTGTAAGAAAAAGTGTTTAATTTTGTTTGCAAATATTAAAGAGATCGGTATTGTATATTTGAAGGTATTTTTTAGAGCTTGAGTCTATAGAGACATATTGTAAAGCTTTCATTTGAAATTGTATGAAAGTTCACTATCATCATGACAAATATATAAAGATCTTTTTGTGTGTGGGTCCCATTTGGAGTGATAAGGGAAGTATCCATTTGTAGAGATCTCTCTAGGATTTTGTGTTGAGTCTTTGGGTCGTTGTGCACATTTTATTTTATGGCAAATATGGTAGGAAATGTTATGTTTGACATGCTAATTCTCATCTTTGAAGGAGATAATTTTAGATATTGGTGTACTAGGATGCAAACCCTACTCAAATGCAAAGAAATATGAGAAATTGTATAAGGTTATTTAGAACCAATAGATCTAAATGCATTTATGTAATAGACAAAATGGGATATTTTGGAGAATTTTGGATTTACGGTCTTTTCAAAATATTTAACTTTGGATTTCTGCTCAAACCCTAAACTTTGAATTTTCTGAACTTAAAAATCAGACTTCAACAAAGGGTAGCCCATAAAACATAGCAAATCACCATAATCTCATCATAAACATGAATATCAACCATAAGCTCACATTTCACAATAAAATGAGCCACAAATCCACTCCAAATTATCCAACACAAATGACTGAAATTAATTTTATAAGTTTGCTGCTACAAAATCTAAATAGTACAAGTCTTCAAATACATCCAAAACATAGGGCAAACATGATAAACATGCCCAACAAAGTTCTGCCCTAATCCTAAGGGTTGTACATACCAAAAATATAGCAAATTGACCTTCCAACCACTTAAACTTAACTTTTCATTCCTCACGAAATTCTCATTTTACTTTAAGTTTTATTTTCTATGTATTGTTTTCTCTTGTTTAATATTCATCAGCACAAGTGTGCCCCAAAATATCTAAGTCTTTATTTAAATCAAAATTATATCTTCATTTGGTGCTACAACTTGGGATGTACTTTACCATGGAAAAAAATTATTGATAGAAAGATGATGTTTTTCTCTGAGATATTTTCAAATTGTAACCCCTACATATTTTTAAAAATATGAAAGATTCAGATATTTTGTTCAAATTCATCTAAATTTATAAAAAAGAATTTCCGAATTTCCCAACCATAATGCAATTATATTTTCATGAACTAATTATAACTTTTCTCTATTTTTCTACATCTCCTTGGTCTCAAGCTTCTTCACCAATGATATTAAGCCGCCCTCCAGTAAGCACAAATGAAATTCCTCTAAATTGTCATGAACATAACTTGGTATGAAAACAGTGATTTTTAAATTTCCTCGCCACTTAGAAATACAGTAAACAATGATTTTCAAATTAACTTATAGATTGGGAGCATCAACAAGTAACGATGCTCAATAACCCTTGCCATCCTTAACAGGGTAAAGTACAAATAGTCCATGTCAAATACCATTTTAATAATTCTATCCTAGACAAAACAATAAAATGTATTTAGATTGGACTAAAGTCTTACATTTGAAGAAGTTTAAACACTGAAGTCGATGCATCAACAAATGAAGGGATAAGGTGGAAAATTGTCATGTATCACAATTGACATGGAGTTAGAGACCATAAATCTGATGTGTTTTTGTTCCTGCACAACGTGTAGGCTTGATGGCAAACTAAAAGTTAATAATTTGTCTTGTTTTCCAAATGTGCCCTATCATTCCTTTAACTAAGCCTACTTTATGCATGCACTCGCACCTCCACCAATAGAGTGATGAGATCTTCTCAGTAAGATTATACTATGATTTTATACTCAAAGAGTCAGAACTATAGACATGCCGTCTACTACTTCCTACCCAACAAACTGAAAGGTGATATAGCTTGCAAAGGAACATGTTACCATGCAAAGAAGAAATCCTATCACCAACAAGTAGAAAAGTTTGGAAGAGTTTTAGGTTAGCATTCAAAGTTTATGATTGACATATGGCTATAATAACATTCGAGGCTGTAATAAATCATCCCTACTCGTGAAATTGAAAGCTATAATTTGAGACTAGAAGTACTGGAGTACAACTAATTTTATCTAACTTTGTTTCATGTCATGGTCCATTATTTATTAAGTTTGTACATACTACATGTCAATTTCAGTCTTTAGAGCACTTCAAACTAAAAAATCTGAAACTTATGTATTTTGTTTACATTTCTAATATTGTTTGAATATTCACAATTCCTATGAAGTTGAAACCAATCTGATGTCTACATCATAAGTCCATCATGGAATAAAGTAATCCTCATTTATCTTGTGAAATTTTGAATATTTTATTTTCCAAGTTTGCCAAATGACAAGTCAATTAATATTTGGCTTATTGAGCCCTATGATTCTCCTTAATTGCAAGTAAATGAACACTCAAATGTTAATATATATGAACCATGCATCCATAGCAATTAGAACTAAAAAATCACTTAAAAGGGAAAGCATAGATTAGCCAGAAAGAAAGAAATTATATTCATGTTCACAAGTGACCTAAATAGGTCAATGGGACTCAAAAAAACAACTGAAGACAATAGGAAGAGGAAGCCAACAAGAGGTCCAAGATGCTATAAACTATAAGATGACTAAAGCAAAACAAAAGCTGGAAGGCATTCCAGTGAACAAAAAAGGAGGGGTCAACCTAAAGTGGCGAAACCCAAGTACTATGAGAAAGGAAAGAACCTGTGAGACCAACAAGATGTCTAAAAATAGTCTAAGTTATTGAATTGAAATCAAGTACACGTATGAGTATGGGGTATGGTATGACAATAAATTATAGGGTTGGGTACGTTTTGGATACATCCATACACAAAATATTATAATATTTAAATAATATTAAAATGCTAAATGTTAACAAATTAATATTAATTTATTTTTTAACACAATATATGCAACTAAATAGTAAATATACATATTTAACTATAATTTAATTATAACATTAGGTTCCCCTTTGCATCATAATTATTAGGTTCCCCTTTGCATTTAGTTTTCCCTTTTCTATCACAAATGTATTTATGAGCTTTAAAAATTGTGAAGTTGGCTACCCCAACACTTTTGAGTCTAAAAAATTGCATAGACCATAAGATGATTCTCTAAACTTAGATCTGTACTATCATCCAACATCAAAGAGAAAAACGAACTATCCAACATTGCAACAATGTGTACCTCTTTAAGATATTTATATATAACAAAAAGAAATTGATTTGCAACAATCTGATTTGTGTATGAATTGTAGTCCTTATTCCTTGACATGTTTGGTAATTGTAATGTCATTTCAAGAGAGCAAAGCGATTCATATTTTCAGAGGGGTAAATCTTCTTGAACCATCCAAAAAAATAATTTCATAGTTGTGATGACTCTTTCCTTGTTAATGTCATCAGCATTTGCTATATGTTTTGTAATAGGTTTTGCTTTCTTTTCATTCCTACATGTCCATTTAGCTAGTGAAATCTTATGGATGCTTAGAGGAAAATGAGAAGCAACAGAGGAGACATATTGTTAACTCATACAAGCATATTGTTTAGGACAACGAAGCCTCTTAAATTGAGCCCAAAGAAGCTCCAACCTTTTTCTGCAGTAAGCATTTATATATGCCAAAGTTGTGTCAATCAGGAAATAATTTGGTATACTAGTGGTGGGAATAGTAACAGAATTCTAGAGCCGAGCCACGTCTTCATCGCTTCCAAGTTTGTTGGTGATGATGCCCTTTTTTCTCAATCGAGACACGTCCCCACTAGTCTTAACAAGGTCGTTCATGAACACCACATGCCTCATTATTTTCTATGTATCTTCCTAGTGTGTCTACATGGCCAAAAGATTTTGTTAGTATCACCTCCGATAGGTGTTGTCTACTATGAACTTGGGCAGGTACAGTGTTGACTACTTCTCATCGAAGTTTATGTGGTTGATTCCTTTGCACTCCAATTTCTTGATTTTCACCTTTATTTTATCCAACTACTCTATAGTTGGAACATCATGATCATTGTTGTATGCTTCACCCCACTAGTAATCTTGATAAGATTCCCACAATAACCAAATGCCTAACCATGGAAACCATATCATGAAAAGTGGCAATACAAAGAAAACTAATAATACAAAGAATATGATCACTAGCACTGCTATTATGTATTTACCTTGCTTCTTATGGTTCCCTCTGCATAAACTGTTGTACATTTAGATGGGATTGCTTCCTCGTCGTCTTGCTGGTGAGGGTTTTTCTCTTGAAGGGGTTTTTCATTGTCAGCCATATATTCACCAAGTAACTGCAAGATATGAATTTCTTTTTTGTATTCCCGACTTCCAAATTCGTCCCTTACATCAATTGGAGATAAATTTCTCAATGCAGGCTCAAACCAATAATCTTTTAACTCTCCCAGTCTCTCCTTGATTTCTTTCAAACCCCACAGTGGTAGCTGATTTTTCAATTTGAACATATCTTTTACTATGTCGTTCAACAAAGGGGGGTGATTTTTCTATTAAAAATATGTTGCATCACTGTCTTCTGTCCATTTTCATCTTTAGGTTGATCTTGTACTGAAAATATCTTCAGGACTTCCAGGACGAAGCAACCATCTCTTGCCAGCAGTCATCCAAGGGTGTTAGGGCCCATCTCTAGCCTTTCTCTATTTTTTCTGCATCTTCTCGCTCTTAAGATTCTTCACTAATGATATTAAGCCACCCTCCATTAATCGCAAATGAGATTCCCTCGCCACTTCTGACTTGCAAGGTTCGAAGACCAAAGGAGATCTCTTTAGGATGGTAGAATTGCACTATGTTGTCATTCATCAAACATAATGAAACAAGAGAAATGTGTTAGATTCAAGACAGACAACTGAGAGGGGGGGTGAATCAGTTGTCCAAAACTTTCTTCCAATTAAACACTTAAATCCACTTTGTAATTCAATAGTATCATAATAAATTAATCATGGAAACATAATGCATTAAATCAAGAACATAAACACATCAACACATAAGACACCAAGATTTTGACGTGGAAAACCCGGTTAAGGGAAAAACCACAGGGTGATTAACCCAAGATTGTATTCCCTATTAGAAAAATAGAAAGAACAAAATGGCACATGCCAATTAGGGCTCACTGCCTGAGCACACTACTCACAAGAGGCTCACTGCTTACAAGAGACACACTGTCTACAGAAGAATAAGTATCACATACTTGAACTCAAGAATAGCATCTTCACATTGCTTGAGTCAGTTCCATTTAAGCCCAAAAACTTTTGCTCTGCCTTTCGCTCTTCTCCTCTCTACTACACTCTCATCTTCGCAAGATGCTTTTGAAATGACTTTACAATTCCTTATTTATACAAGACATCGACTTAGGAATGATCATCTAAGTCGGCAAACATTACAGAGCAAATACATAAATACATCATGACTAATTACAAAAGACTTCACATGGATCAACACACTATCGGCCACACAGATCTGAGACTTCAATCTTCTTCTAGGAACATGCCAATCTTCACATAACATCTTCAAGATCATTCGCAGGATGTGTAACTCATTTGGTCGACCAGAGTTAGGAAGAACACCATCATCCGAAAGCTATTCTTCAATTGCGAGCTTAAACTCCAATGCGGACCACCAACATGAACTGGACATTATCTAAAGACCTCCACAAGCTTGCCTGAATCACCAAGAACATCCACACTACATCTGCTTACTGAAATCCTTATCTCCTTCATCCAGAACCTCAAGAACACAGTCTGTCATCACTGTCACAATAGAATAGATGCTTGCGGACCTCCAAACCACGAACCAATTGACTTGTCAATTCACATTGACTTCCTAAACACTCCCTCAAATCTGCAGAACAGGATATTGCATTTCCAGATCTCATCGGACCTATCTGTGTCACTCTGTCACCTTTGAACACCTGCCGGAACCGGTTTTACTTGAGCGGCCATAACTTCTTCAGATCTTCATGCGGACCTCTGAAATCTTTACTGGATCATCTTAAGACACATATCTACAAACCCTTTGATGTGCATCCTCTGATCTTCATCTTAGCTAGAATCTTTAGCTCACTGTCTTCACTGTTCTTCTCTGTTCCTGATTAGACTTATTTTCTCAATATCCTTAGCAAATAGTTCATCCAATCCTTATCATTAATGCAATAGGAGTATGTTGACATCAATGACAACACCGGTTAGGCCCATACTTGCAACAAAATGAACTCCTCAAAGAATTCAGGTTTAGACTTAGCTTTTCTCTATGTCAATTATCCATTTATCTATCCTCTCCTCAATGAATGTGGATGCATGCCCTAAACTATCTTTACCGTTAACTGGCCATTCTTCCCTCAGTTCATCCATCTTCAATGCAGCTCAGGTAGCCATTCTAGGCAACATCTCAAACTAATAAAAAAAATTAAATTATTTTCAAATTATTGCAATAACAGACTCAAAAGATTGATAATATTTTTTTAAGAAACACCAATTTACAAGATAAACTTTCACAATTGATACTTGTTCAACCCTACAGAGAAATACTACAGACCATATAAATGACATTTCAGACAAACTTCAAACTACTACCGTTACTCTAGATTACAAATAAATAAAGAAACTCTTAACATTCTTCTACTCACTAAGCATTTTAAAACATCGAATGTGTTAAAATTATAACAAAGATAATATTGGCATCGCATGTCTGACATATGGAAGAAGAAAGAGTTCAAAATCATAACGCACATATCCTTCTTTTTTGTGCATGCATTATGTAACAGCCAAATACATTATTTCAAATGGCCAGACACTTGCTGATTAGGCGTTTCATAATATGGTTTTTCCAAGAATGAAACACCCAATATGCTATCGTCTGGTCATTAGAAATAATATGTTTAGCACAAAAAATAAGGATATGTGCATTATAATTTTGAACTCTTTCTTCTTCCCTATGTCACACATGCGATGCTAATATTAGTTTTATTCTAATTTTAACACATTCGACGTTTTTAAATCCTTGGTGAATACTAGAATGTCAACAGTTTCTTTATTTATTTGTGATCTAGAGTAACAGTAGTTTGAAGTCTGCAGTATTTCTCTGTAGGATTGAACAAATATCAATTGTGAAAGTTTATCTTGTAAGTTGGTGTTTCTTAAAAAAATATTATCAATCTTTTGAGTCTGTTGTTACAATAATTTGAGAATAATTTAAATTTTTTTAGTGTAAGAGTGAAAAAAAACACCTGAGTTGCATTGAAGATAGATGATCCGAGGGAATAATGACTGGTTAACGACAAAGATAGTTTAGGGAATGTGTCCACATTCCTTGAGGAGATGATCAATAAATGGATAATTGACATGGAGAAAAGCTTAGAGTCTGAACCCAAATTCTTTGAGGAGTTCATTTCTCCTGTTCCATTCTGTTTGAAGAATGACAACTTAATGCAATTCTACCATCCTAAAGAGATCTCCTTTGGTCTTTGACATTTCAAAAAAGAAGTGGCGAGGGAATTTCATTTGCGCTTAATGGAGGGCAACTTAATATCATTGGTGAAGAACCTTGGGAGCATGGAGATGCAAAAAAAATAGAGAAAAACTATGGCACATCATATTGAATAGAGATGGGCACTATCACCCTTGCATGGCTGCTGACAAGAGGTGGTTGCTTTGTCTTAGAAGTCCTCAAGAGGTTTTCAATAGAAGATCAACCTAAAGTTGAAAATGGATAGAAGATAGTGATGCAACATATTCTTAATAGAAAAAATCACCTCCATTTGTTGAACGACATAGTAAAAGATATGTTCAAATTGGAAAATCAGCTACCACTGTGGGTTTTGAAAGAAATTAAAGAGAACTAGGAGAGTTGGAAAATTATTGGAAAAGTAAGGGAGGAAATTGGTAGTCGGGAATACAAAAAAGAAATTCATCTCTTGCAGTTGTTTGGTGAATATATGGCCAACAATGAAAAACCCCTTGAAGAGAAAAACCCTCACCAACAAGATAACGAGGAAGCAGTCCCTTATAAATGTACAACAATTTATGCAGAGGGAAATCATAAGAAGCAAGGTAAATACATAATGACAAGGCTAGTGGTCATATTCTTTATATTATTAGTTTTCTTTGTGTCACCACTTTTCTTGATATGGTTTCCATGGTTAGGCATCTAGTTATTGTGGGAATCTTATTAAGATAACAAGTGGGGTGAAGCATACAACGATGATCGTGAAACTATAGAGGATTTGGAAAATCAAGACACTGGAGCGCAAAGGAATCAACCACAAACTTTGATGAGAAATAGTCAACACTGTACTTGCCCAAGTTCATAGTAGACGATAGGTCGGAGGTGACACTTTGAAACCTTTTGGCCATGTAGACTCACTAGGAAGATACAAGGAAAATAATAACAAGGTACATGGTGTTCATGAATGACCTTGTTAAGACTAGCGGACACGTGTCTTGCTTGAGAAAAAAAGAGCATCATCACCAACAAACTTGGAAGCGATGAAGATGTGACTCGGCTCTGAAATTTTGTTACTATTTTTGCCACTAGTATACCTACCACAAAAAATGGTTGGAGATGAACTTTGGGCTCAATTTAAGAGGATCCGCTATCCTAAGCCATTGTTTGCCGTATGTCTTCTTGGAGGAATCTACCTTCTCTCATTAACTATTGTGCAAGTCATTTCCTTGTTTCACAAAATTAGTACACTTTGATTTTAACTTCTTGTTTTTGGTTGTATACTTGTATGGGTTAAACAATATGCTTCCTTTGTTGCTTGGCATTTTCCTATAAGCATTTTTGTTGTTTTGTATGTGTCATTTGAAAGTATTATTTATTTATGTAATTAGGCTTTAATGGAAAGCTGAAAATATTTATGTGATGGACATAATTTCACTTCAAAGTACCGTTTAAGAATAAAGCATCCTAAAACAAAGGTTGCTACACTGCAACCCTTGTTTTAAGATGCTTTCTATTGGTGGTTTTAAATTCCCAACCTAATCTCAAAAGGGCAATCTAAAGAATAGCCAATTCTAATGATTGATTTACCTAGAGGGATTGGCCAATGAACATGAAAAGTGGATTGAATCCTTTTCCTCTGCACTTCAGGCTCTGCAAAACCTAGGAGGGTGGTCCTTATAGTATTTTATTTTAGGTCTTTTGCTATTCTCTCAAATAATGTACTCAACATATGTTCTCTCTAAAATTCTTAAAGAATTACTTATATAGAAGAACAATGGGCTAGATTATCAAGCTTTACCACAATTTCTTGCAAGAGAACATTGGAATAACTTAATACTCATAGCTTATAACAGAAATGGAAATTCATCTTTGATTTTCAATGTGGATGACCATGGAGTTGTATCAGACAACAGTTCTGAAGGATCGGTGCCTAAATCATGGGTTACAGAGTCAAAACAAATATAAATGAAAACCTATTGTAATCACTACTTTCTCAGCTCATGTAAACAATACAATAATGCATTACATTACCATACTTTAATCAGTTTCTAGACCAACTCTACTTAGGAATCCTCGTAAACATTCACAACATTCAATATCCCCTCAAAGCATTGAATTTACTCCTTGAGTAAAAGCCATAAGATAAATATTCATACACAAGAAAGATTGTGAAGATGAATAGAACGATCCTTAATCAAATTTTATTTATAAATGAAGTAAAGAATACAAATGTAGGAGACAATATAGTCTTAAACTTTGAAAATGTATTCATATTTATGCACTGGTATTTCTTGTACAAGATTTTGCAAAATACATTAGATTCTAAACTCAAATAACACCTAAACTAAGGAAAACCAATTTTATTACTATGTGTACTATGATACAAAATTTCTCCAAGATGCTTTGTCAAAGACCCTGAATTCACTTTTATAGAACAAGGGAGAAAAACAAGCTTTAGCCCTTATGACAAGTGATTTTCACTCCTCTTCCTTTTCTTCCTGATGATGGATCACAGAGTGTGATCCGAAACGTCGATCTGAAAAAGCAAAACACAGTTTTATCCAGAAGCTCTACATCATAGCATGGACTGTGGAAACATCATGTCTACACTTATAACAAGTGTCACATACTCATTTGACAACCTTATAAATATAACTGCTCGTGGGGTAGATATTTTAGGAGGAACTAAAGTTGTTGCTCAAGTAGTTGTAGATTTGCATTTGCTTTCAAAGATACTTTGCTGAAAATTGTTGCAACACATATTACCGCTGCTTTCTCCATCTTCTTTATTTTTCAACTGCTTGGGAAAATCAGTGATCTAGATGAAGACCAAAACAAGGAAGTCACTACATGAAAAAAAATACTTTGTTTTGAACCAAAGACAATCCAATTCTGACGTTTGAACAAGTGAAAGGTACTAGAGAAGCATATTCTCATTTGAAAAGAGAATACATTTGAACAGTATTTGAAATCTTACAAGTCAGGCAAATTATTATACTTATCATCCCAGGCTTATATTGTTTTTCCATAGGCCAATGGAATGCTAATAATTCATTAACACTGGGTGTATATTTGTTATCATACTTTTCCAAAATTGACTCAATCTCTCTCACAAATTCTTCAATACGCTAACTTGTGTCCCATAATCTACTGATACCGCTTCTAAAAGGATTAATATCAATCTTATCATTCTTACATAGAAGGAAAGAAAGAATTGGAACAATAGCTTCGAATTGATAAAGCCATACCTGGTAAGGCTTGATCTCACCATTATCTCTTTTAATCTCAGGCATCCATCTTACATTATCATTATCAAATTCCTTAATCCTACCTTGTGCCTTGTCTTCAAGTTGATCTACAAACCCTTGTACCTCTCCAGCCACTTTGACTATAGTATAAGTGGTCTTGATTTCCCCTGGGGGATCTAGCTCATGGGATGATCCCTTATACATTCCAAGTAAGCAGGTAGTCTTAGGGATCCATTTGTTAGTAGAGGCACAACCTATTCTTTGTCCTCAACAATTTTCTTGATTGCCATCAATAGCTTGTAATAGCAATTATGAACATTTTCTATCTCTCCCAAAATTTCATCCATTAGAAGTACAAGTACAGTTGATGCAATGTGCATATTATTTCCCTGTTGGTCCTCTCTGAAGTCTTCAATTTTTTTTTCAAAAGCTTCAAGTTGTCCTCCCAATTCTTGATTCTTCTTCCCAAGACCAGACTTTGGTGGTGGAGATGAAGAACTACTGGCAATCATAGATCCTGCATCTCTTACTACTAATGCCATTGAAGAAGTGGGTGGTGCTAATGTAGGATGCTATTTTTGTTCACTGAGCTTCTGAAATCTTCAATTTATTATATTCATGCAGCACATGCATGTGTTCTTCCAATAGTTTATCATATTTATTCTGGAATGCATCAGCAGTTGCCTTATTAAACTCGACAACTTCCACCACCATTGTAGTTGCCTCTGTTGTAGGAGTGTCAAATACTCTCTTAATAATCAAATTTTCCTTTAAGTCCTGATCAGGTTCAACTACCAATGGCTTATCAGTATTAGGGGACAAAGCCCAAATTGCTAAGGTTTACCACTTTAGATTAAATCATGCACCAGATAGGGCTATAGAAACTTCATCTTTAGAGGAAAAAACTTCTTGGTCCTGTCTTCTAATAGTGCCCAAAGCAATGGCATAAGCTATATCCCATTCAGGGAGCAATAGAATACCACTCTCTCTAACCATTGGCCTGCCTTCTTCAAGAGTAATATCTTTAACCTTTGCCTTCATCTGTGTTAATATTCTATCAGACACTTTCTCTTGAGCTTCTTGAGGATATTTTTCCATTTCTTCTGTTAGTCTTCTGGCATACTCATCTTTTTTGCATCTCCACAAGAAGCCAACAAATTCCTAAGATTTGATGAACTGGTCATCAGTCATAAATCTCTAGCAAGCTACAGCCCTCATGTCTTCTAAAATGTACTTCTCTTCAATGATAACATTTGTCAGCCTATCCAAGGGTGGCTGCACACTTTCATCTCTCTTGGTAGAAGATATTTCTTTAACTATATCATCTCCTATAATTTCAACCCCATCCTCCTCAATCGGATAATCCTCTAGGGGAGACTGTTCAACCTTTCTCTCTTTGGAGATGACTCTCTTGGAGGTGAATCCAAATCTACTATTTGCATAGGAGGAGGAATCATTTGCTGCATTGGTGGAGGAGACAGGGGAGTTTGAGTATGTGGGGGAAACTGTTGAGCTTTCTCCTTAATCACTATATTTTTAGCTCTTCTCTTGAATGTATACTTTAATGTCATATCACCCTGAGGCTCATATGATGGCCTCTCCTCTATAACTAAAGCTTTACCTTAATCCTTAGAAACAACCTTCCCAATTATTTCATCAATATTGGCCATAATTGCTTTGATCCTTGTAATTGGGTGGTCGATACTTGCATATGCCCCCTTGTAAGAAACATTCCTTTGTCTTCTCTGGTCCTCATATTTCAAAAATGCTGTCCACTTTACCTTTCTTAGCTCAACTTCCTTTTTATCACTAATATTTCTTATAACATCCTCAATGTCATAAGTCTGGTGGGCAAATGAGGATCTTTTTATGCTTCTCCTGAGGTTTACTTGTGAAACCCCCAAGATCACAATTTCTTGCACATTCCCACTTCATGCCAAACACTTTGAGATTTTTATTTAACTTGTCAAGATCTCTATTCATTTTGAAATTAGAGAAAACTATGAAGAAAGAGAAGAAAGAACCGTTCCTTTGATTTGCAAGATGAACCTTATCTAACTCGGCAAGTTGCTAAATAACCTCCAGGAAACCAACCCTCAAGGGTACAAATTTTAGCAATATATGGGGACCCACTGGGCATCCGTAAAATCTTACGATTGTACAATTTGGGTGGAGAATGTAATCTCCCTAGTTATGTCAAATGCCTATACAAGGTTTTCTTACCAAAGGTCTCAAAAATTCTAGTATCTGGTCTGGGACCCTAGGTACATTTCCCTGCAAGAAAGATAGCACTCTGCTAACAAAACAATCTCTAAATATAATGTAATTGGCCTCGGGACAATGCTTGTCCCAAATATGTGTCCAACATTGGACTGAGTGTGGGTTTCCTTTATTATCAACCTAGCTAACTAATAATTTTGGGTCCCAATCTGGTCTTCCTTCATACAAAAGCATATGACATAGTAAAGAGTACCACCAAAATTTTACTGCTTCTTTTCCCTTCTTGATATCTATTAGCCCTTCATTTATATGGTTAGATAAGTAAGAAGCATAATTGAATTGCTGATTCAACGATACATGTTGAATATCTACGGCCATGTAAGTGTATGAGATAGGAATTCTTGCATTCTTGTTCTCCCCCAAGACCTGACACAATGCATAGTATGTCATTGCAAAGTAATTCTCAAAGGTTTCAAGTTTGAAGGGTTCAACTTCACTTGTGGAATTTTCATACATCTGTTATTATGATCCTTTTCTCTGTACCTAGGCAGATGCACCGCCCTATAACTACTCTTATCTTGTAGGTACTTTTTCTTGAAAACATCAAGGTCTACGAAGGTACTGGTAGCCAAATTTAGCCTGAAGATTTTAGAGATTGATTCCCTATTAATTTCTACCATGGGATGTCCCCTGTATTTCTTATTACCTTAGTAGTTTCATCATAGCGGGATGCCATAGCTTTGAGCAAATCAATATCCTCAAAGACATTTGTGACTACCAGTTTCCCTAAGTCAAGGTTCCATACGTTCGAGATTTGGGACTGTGCCTTCCTCTTTCCCCACTAATGATGGAATAAATTCCACCCTTCTACTGGGATGTTTGCATCTTTACATGCATGGAATTTATTGACTAACCCTTCATTTGACTCCGAGACATGAACCTTAATCTTTTGGGTAGAAGAATTAGGTAGCTGAGGCACAAGGTCTTCATGCAAGGCATGGCTTTGAGAAGAGGAGGCAACTTGGGCTCATGGGGGAGTCATTATTCAATTTAGACAAGGGTTATTTTTACTATTCTAGGGTTTCTCCTTTCAAACTATGTAGACAAGAACTCAAACAATGATTAGGACAATTGATCAGATGATGGTATTCCAGACTCAAAACAAACTTTTAGAATGTAACCATAGAGCTCTAACGACCTCATTAAAATCAACCAAATGCAAAGGATATAATGTATGTGGCCACAAACAACTTACTAGATTTTTGCTTAACAAACCTTGAATGTATGCTGACAAGCTCTGGACGGCTCCTAATTCCCTTATCTTGATATTCCAAATGCTTAGATAAATCTGTAAAGAACTCGAATTAGGAGCTTTATAGAAAGAGCCATTAATTCCGAGGCAGAGAACCGTCTTGTCGCCATTACTCTTAGCTTGCATGAACCAGATTTTGCAATTATTCATTCTCTATATTTTTGAATGTGAGTCGTTGATTATGAAACAATAGAGTAGATTTGACAACGCCAATTTGTCAAAAAGATTTGACAATATTTGACCTACCTCATGAGGACTACCAAACCAATGAGAACATTCCACCTCATTTATCCTTATGAATTAGCAAAAAGGTGCGCCATCAAAATCCAACTCATTTATAGCCACACAACAGCTTCCTGCGGTTCCGTGGTCCTATAAAGAACATTATTTTAATGTTCCATGGAATGGCAGAAAGGTGAAAAACCACTCCACATGGCTTCTATTTTGAAACACTTGGGATGATTACACGTCAAACTGCACCAGGTGTCATTCTTTCGTGCTTCCATAGATGGCCTGTGGGTCCTTCAAAAGTATCCCACGAAATGACAGAAAACCTAAAAACTTGCCTTGTGGATCTTACGGGACTTGCCAATGGGTCTGGATGCATAGCTAGATCAAACCTGCCATATGTCTCTCTTCCGCGCTTCTATGGGTGACCCTTTGCTTAATAGAAAATTCTCCGCGGAACGATGGAACCAACTAGAGCACACAATGTATACTTCCTCAATGCCGATTAAGCAAGGCATGGGGGGAAATAAAACACATGCTTTCAAAACAACATTTGCTCTACCAGGTAAAGAGGGGGCCATAATTTCATTTAGGGGCTCGGATCAAACTTAGGCATATAGATTAAAAGACTAAGCACAGGTAATAAGTGGTGACGCAGAAGGAGGGGGCCGGTAAGGAAGATGATATCCTAGACATTAGGTAGTGACTTAAATGACCAGAAACAGGTTACAAGCAGTCAACTGTGAATTATAACAAAAGGTAACTTGACGCTTGTATAAACCCCTAGGGTTTAGGGTTTTAGACTTAAGGACAAGATTTTTAAATTTTATGAATGCTAAACCCTAACAAAGGACTTATAGATTTTGATGTTTGAAGCAGGGCTAATAGCAGGAACCAGGAAAATTTATCAGAGTCCTAACACTTTCTTCTTAAATGGTACTTTGAAGTGAAATTATGTCCATCACATAAATATTTTCAAGGACTAATTACTTGCTCCCCATGGTTCAACTACATTATATGTTTCAGAATATACACATTTCATAACTTTTTTCCTTCATATATTGTACATCTCAACCACTTAAACTTAACTTTTTATTCCTCACGAAATTCTCGTTTTACTTCAAGTTTTATGTTCTTCTATGTATTATTTTCTCTTGTTTAATATTCATCAACACAAGTGTGCCCAAAAATATCCGAGTCTTCATTTAAATCAAAATTATATCTTCATTTGGTGCTACAACTTGGGATGTACTTTACCATGGAAAAAAATTCTTGATAGAAAGATGATGTTTTTCTCTGAGACATTTTCAAATTGTAGTCCCTACATATTTTAACAAATATGAAAGATTTAGATATTTTGTTCAAATTCATCTAAATTTATAAAGATTGAATTTCAGAATTTCCCAACCATAATGAAATTATATTTTCGTGAACTACTTATAGCTCTTCTCTATTTTTTATACATCTCCTTGCTCTCAAGCTTCTTCACCAATGATATTAAGCCGCCCTCTAGTAAGTGCAAATGAAATTCTATCGCCACTTATATTTTCATGAACATAACTTGACATGAAAACAGTGATTTTCAAATTCCCTCACCACTTAGAAATCTAGGAAACAATGATTTTCAAATTAACTTATAGATCGGGAGCATCAAGTAACGATGCTCAATAACCCTTGCCATCCTTAACAAGCTAAATTACAAATACACCATGTCAAATACCATGTTAATAATTCTATCCTAGACAAAAAAATAAAATGTATTTACATTGGACTAAAGTCTTACATTTGAAGAAACTTAAACACTGAAGCTGATGCATCAACAAATGAAGGGATTAGGTGGAAAATTGTCACATATGACAATGGCCATGGAGCTAGAGACCATGACTCTGATGTATTTTTGTTCCTGCCTAGCTTGCAGGTTTGATGACAAACTAAAAGTTAATAATTTGTCTTGGTTTCCAAATGTGCCCTATCATTCCTTTAACTAAGCCCACTTTATGCATGCACTCCCACCTCCACCAATAGGGTGATGAGATCTTAGTAAGATCATACTATGATTTTATACTCAGAGAGTCAAAACTATAGACATACCCTCCACTTCTTCCTACCCAACAAACTGAAAGGCATTATAGTCTGCAAAGGAACATGTTAGCATGAAAAGTAGAAACCTTGTCACCAGCAAGTAGAAAAGTCTGGAGGAATTTTAGGTTAGTATTCAAAGCTGATGATTGACATATGGCTATAATAACATCTGAGGCCGCAATAAATCATCCCTATTCATGAACTTGAAAGCTATAATTTGAGACCAAAAGTACTAGAGTGCAACTAATTTTATTTGACTTTGTTTTGTGTCATGGCCCATCATCTATTAAGTCTGTACATAATACATGCAAATTTCAGTCTTCAGAGCATCTCAAACTAAAAAATCCGAAACTTCTATATTTTATTTACATTTCTAATATTGTTTTAATATTCACAATTCTTGTGAAGTTGAAACCAATCTGATGTCTACATTGAAGTCCATCATGGAACAAAACAATCCTCATTTATCTTGTGAAATTTTGAATATTTTATTGTCCAAGTTTGCCAAATGACAAGTCAATTAATATTTGTCTTATTGAGCCGTATGATTTTCTTTAATTATAGGCAAATGAACACTCAAATGTTAATATATATGAATCATACATCCATAACAATTAGAACTAAAAAATCACTTAAAAGAGAAAGCATAGATTAGCCAAAAAGAAAGAAATTATATTCACGTTCACAAGTCACCAAAATAGGTCAATGGGACTTAGAAAAACCACTGAAGACAATAGCAAGAGGGAGCCAACAAGAGGTCCAAGATGCTACAAACTAAAAGATGACTAAAGAGAAACAAAAGCTTGAAGACAGAAAGGCATTCCATTGAACAAAAAAGGAGGGGTCAACCCAAAGTGGTGAAACCCAAGTACAATGAGAAAGGAAAGAACCCGTGAGACTAACAAGATGTCTAAAAATAGTCTAAGTTACCGAATTGGAATAAAGTACGTGTACGACAATGGGGTATGGTATGAAAAAAAAAATTTAGGGGGTTGGGTACATTTTGGATACGTCCATACAAAAAATATTATAATATTTAAATAATATTGATATGTTAAATGTTAACAAATTAATATTAATTTATTTTATAACATAATTGTTAGGGATTGCATGCAGAAGATATCAATTAAATGCAAATAAAGATTAAATAGAGGAATGGAAATACACAGAAATAATAAGAGCGAGAGACAAGTTTTAACGTGGTTCACCCAAACCCAGGCTACATCCACCAACAGAGAGTTCAATATTATTATCCAGTAAATCAAACTGATTACAACCAGCAATCCATGCAACTCAATACCGCTGCAAAATGCTACAATACATCAACATAAACCCTAACACTTAGCCACTTTTATCAAGCCTTATGTTGGTTACAATAATAGGGTTTTTTATGTCAGCCAATAGAAAAATAACTCCCGACGCCTTAATAAAATAATAAAAAATTGTTGGAGGTTTCGGGGGTGCTACCCCTGGACTTCATAAGAGGCGCTGCCCCTTGACCTGTTAAATAGTTTGGGGGGGAAACTGTGTCGATAAAAGTGGGGTAAATTTAGCCTCCGAGTCTGATTAGGCTCCATATAACAACAATCTCCCACTTGGAGACTGATCAGACTCCACACTATATCATCTCCCACTTGGAGACTGATCATAACACCACTGACCCTATAGCTCCCATTGGAAATAAGCACCCTGGACCCTGCTGTTTTGATTTTGTTGTTTTCAGTCTTGAAGACCAGTCGAAGCTGAAGAGGAGCTCAACATCTCCCTTGTCACTGCCTCCGTAAACGTATCTGCTGAATTTTCATCTATATGAATCTTTTCTAGCCGTAACTGTCCATCATCCAACACCAATTGAATGAAGTGATACCTCAACTATATGTGTTTGGTATTTGAATGCAAAGTAAAATCCTTTGCAAGATGTATGGTACTCTGGCTGTTCGTAAACAAATAATTTTTAGCCTGTTGTTTGCCCAATTCTTCCATGAAAGATTGCAGCCATATCATCTCCTTGCTTGCCTCTGTTGCAGGTACATACTCTGCCTCCGTGGTGGATAAAGCAACCACCTTTTGCAACCGTGAGATCCAACTCACTGCTGTCCCACCTACAGTAAAGACAACCTATAGTACTTCGTCTGGTATCTAAATCTCCTACCAAATCTGAGTCTACATAACCTGCTAAATCTGTATTAGAGCCCTTCAAAACATAAGTGTTTATTGGATGTACCTTTCAAATATCTGAGAATCCATTTTACCGCATTCCAATGCTCTAATCTGGGATGACTCATATACCTACTTATGACTCGTACAACCTGTGCAGTAACTGGTCTTGTGCATACCATGTCGTAAATTCAACTTCCTACAGCTGAAACATATGATACCTTGGACATTTTTTCTTCCTCCTCTTGTGTCTTAGGACACATCTCCTTAGTCAATTTCAAATGACTAGGCAAAGGTGTGCTGACAGCTTTTGCATTCTCCATATGGAATCTCTGCAACACCTTTTCAACATAATTAGCCTGAGAGAGTCAATTTTCTGTTCTTCTTATCTCTACAAATTTTCATATCAAGGATTTGTTTTGCTGCCCCCAAATCCTTCCTAGAAAATGATTGTACTAACTGTTGTTTTAACTCTCTTATGTGATCCATGTTAGACCATGCTACAAGCATGTCATCAACATATAAACATAAAATAATGTAGCTGTCATTATCCAACTTCTTAAAATAAACACAATGGTCAGAATTACACCAGCTGTAGCCTTACTTAGCAATAAAACTATCAAATTTCAAATACCATTGCTGAGGTGCTTATTTCAAGCCATACAAACTTTTCTTCAATCTCCACACTAGTTTCTCCTTATCGTTGACCTCAAATCCTTGGGGCTGTTCCATATATATCTCCTCCTCCAAATCACCATGGAGAAAGATAGATTTCACATCTAGCTGTTCCAAATGCAAATCTTCAGCAGCCACAATACTTAAAACAATACGAATAGAAGTCATCTTGACAACCAGAGAAAATATCTCATCAAAATCAATACTTTTTTTTTGTGCAAATCCTTTTACAACTAACCTGACTTTAAATATTTTCTTACCTCTATCTTTCTCTTTCAGCCTATAAACCCATTTGTTTGGTAAAGCCTTTTTACCTACAGGCAACTTACATAATTCCCAAGTCTGATTTTTCAACAAGGAGTCCATTTCTTCTTTCATTGCAAGCTCCCACTGAACCTTTGTATCCACCTGCATAGCTTCATCATACCCTTCTGATTCACCAGCATCTGTTAACAAAATATAATACAAAGAGGGAGAAAACCTTTCAGGAGGTCTACTTAGCCTTGTTGACCATCTAACATTTACTGGAGTTTGTGGTATTTCTTGTTGTTGTTGCGGAGCATGAGGAACCACTGGAACATCACTATCTGGAGTATCATCTAACACCACATAATCTTTTTTTTCTTCTCATGCTGCTGCAACTGATCTTTGTACAACACCTTCTCATTGAATACAACATCCCTGCTTCTCACAATTTTCTGATTTTCAAAATCCCAAAGCCTATAACCAAATTCATCAATGCCATATCCAACGAAGGTACATTTTTTTGATTTTGCATCTAGCTTGGTTCTATTTTCAGAATCTACATGTGCAAATACTTCACATCCGAAGGTTTTGAGAAAAAAATAACTCACCTTCTTACCTATCCATGCTTCCCCTGGAATACCACAGCCCAAAGGAAATGAAGGACCTCTATTAATTGAATATACAACGATATTGATAGCCTTTGCCCACATGTTTAAAGGTAGCCTAATATGCAATCTCATGGTCTTTGCACGCTCCATTATTGTCCTATTCATGTGTTCAACCACTCTATTCTCCTGTGGAGTCCCTGGAACCATTTTCTGCCTTCGAATTCCATTAAAGGAACAATAATCCTCCAATTCTTTGCTACAATACTCACCACCATTATCAGATTTGAGACATTTTAATCTTTTGCCCGTCTCATTCTCAACCAAGCTTCTCCATTTCTTAAATGTTTTAAATACATCAGATTTCTGCCTAAGGAAAAAAATCTAAACCTTCCTAGTTGCATCATCTATGAATGTAACATAATACTGAGAGCTATTGAGAGAAGATACCTGAGCTGGTCTCCATACATCTATATGCACAAGCTCCAACTTTTCATCTTTCTTTTGCTTCCCATCCTTGAGAAAATTGATTCTCTTTTATTTGCCATACACACAACTTTCATAGAAATCTATATTAATACATTTCAGACTTGGTAAAACTTTCTTAGAATGAAGTACCTTCATACATTTTTCACTCATGTCCAAGTCTGTTATGCCATAGTGTTGTCTCAGAACCTGTAGCAACTGTTTCAGTCCTTTCTTGCAAACTTGCAACAACTGTTCCTAAACCTATTTGTTTTTTCTCTGCAACAGCTAAAGTAGAAGGAACAATATGACCTGTACAAAGATATAAGGTGCCTACTTTCACACCTTTTGCTACTATTAAGGCACCTCTTGAAACCTTCCAATTTTTATTAGTAAATGTAACAATGCAACCTTCATCAGCTAACTACCTTGCTGAAATTAAATTCCTACTTAGCCTTGGAACGTGCCTTACCTCTTGTAGTAGTCAATGATTCTCATTCTGCAACTTAATCTTGATTTTTTCCTTTCCAACAATCTAACAAGGTTCGTTATCTCCCAAATAAACCAGCCCAAAATCCCCTTGGACATAATCAAGAAAATAACTTCTATGGGGCGTAGCATGAAATGAGGCCCCTAAATCTAAAACGCATGAATCATCATCATTATCTAGGGAAAGAATCAAAGCATCATCTTCAGATTTATTACTTACCACATTTGCCTCCTTATTGCCTTCTTGTTTGTCTCATTCTTTATTCTTCCGAAACCAGCAATCTTTCTTCAAATGACCTGGTTTCCCACACTAGCAGCAATCCTTCTATTCTCTAGATTGGGACTTCTTGTCCTTTGATTTTCCTCGTGACTTCTCATGACCTCCAGAATCTTTTCCTCTCTCTTTTGATTTGCCCCTGCTTTTTGCATTCAACACACTACCTGATGTGGACCCTCCTAAGCTTTTCCATCGCATTTTCTTGCTAAGGATAACACCAACAACATCATCAAATTTCAAAGTGTTTGAACTAGAGATAGAGTTACTTACAACCATACCAAGCTATTCTAGCTTTTTGGCAAAGAACATAATATCAAGAGAGCCCTCACCTCTTCATCAAATTTCACTTTTACAGAAGTTAACTGACTGGTAATCGTATTAAACTTATTTAAATGATCTGTCATAGATCCACCTTCAATCATTTTCAGATTAAACAAATGCTTCATTTGAAATACCTTATTTGAGGCAGAGGGTTTTTCATACAATTTAGCCAAAGCTTTTATCAATTCACTTGTTGTCATCTGTTATATTGAACACCACAGATGGTGCCAGGCACATCCGAATGGTTCCTAGTGCCTTTCTATCTAGAAGATTCCAATCCTTATCAGTCATTGCTGCTAGTTTCTTGACTATTTCTTCCAATGACCTCCATAAATCCTTCTGATAGAGATAATCCTCCATCTGCATCTTCCATAATTGATAGTTCTGTCCATTGAATTTATCTACCTTCAATTTACCCTCATCCGCCATTGTTCCCACTCAACCGTTAGACTCCCACTCAACTGTGAGACTCCCACTCAACCGTGAGACCTTCCCGCAGATGATAATTGAACACAGCCCGCTTTGATACCATTTGTTAGGGATTGCATGCAGAAGATATCAATTAAATGCAAATAAAAATTCAACAGAGGAATGGAAATACACAGAAATAATAACAGCGAGAGACAAGTTTTAACGTGGTTCATCCAAACCCGGCCTACATCCACCAACAGAGAGTCCAATATTATTATTCAGTAAATCAAACTGATTACAACCAACAATTCTTGTAACTCAATACTGCTGCAAAATGCTATAATACATCAAGAGAAACTCTAACCCTTAGCCACTTTATCAAGCCTTATGTCAGTTACAAAAATAGGGATTTTTATGTCAGCCAATAGAAAAATAACTCACGACGCCTTAATAAAATAATAAAAAATCGTTGGATATTTTGGGGGCGCTACCCCTGGACTCCGCAAGGGGTGCTGCCCCTTGACCCTGCCTTGGGGGCACTGCCCCTAAACCCCCACAAGGGCTGTTGCCCCTTGACCCCGTCAAATAGTTTGGGGGGAAACTGCGCCAATAAAAGTGGGGTAAATTTAGCCTCCGAGTCTGATTAGACTCCATATAACAACAACAATATATATGCAACTTGTTACATCAAAAAATGTCCCCTTGGGGGCTTTTCCCTCTTAAGGTTTAGCTCCCAGGTCCTTAATTTGCATTTAGAGCATCTTGCATGTTAATTTTGACTCATGATGAAAAAATCTTAAAGTCTTATGGCAAATAGGACCTAGGGGATTACATTTTGATGAATATTGAACAAAAATGGTAGGGTGGACTTGGGCGCTAGCGCCCTAGTCCTACCCTATTTTGGGTTTGCCCTAAATTTACATGTCAGTTTAGTGACCGTTATTTGGGTCCTATGTCAACATCTCAAGTTTGAATTACGAAATTCTTAGCGGGAATGTTTGTAGTTGCATATATAAGCATGATTAGGTTTCATTTGAAAACTAGATGGACTTTATGCATACTTGTGATTATAGAGCATTCAAAATATTCATTGTGTTGCAAAGCAGAGCATTGTTATTGTGTTTGTGTTTGCAGATTTGACATCCATCTCCTCATGGCATGCAGAGCATCTTCCTTCCATGAGATATTCACTACAAGGTGATTTGAATTGTGTTTTCAATCATTTATCATTTGGATTTTTGCCTCTATCCTTCTAGGATATGCACTCTCATCTAAAAACCGTGTTTGGAAGACTTGAATGTTTCTCCAGGGCTTGATTGAGGCAGGCCTCTAAACACCACAACCCCCTCCCACACTCCTTGTGATTGTAGGTTACATGTACAGAGTTTCGCAGAGTGGAGTTACAGAAAGGGAGTGGCAGACATGAAAGATTTAGGATCTGAGAAGCAGAGGACTCTGGTAAACATTCCTGGACTAGGGCGCTAGTCCCCATGTCCTCTAGTTTTCCTGAGGTAGAAATAGAAGTTGCAGTGCAGATCAGTGTTGGGAGAAGTTCTAAATTCCATGACGAAAAGTGTACCTTGGACTTGGACACTAGTCCCTGTGTCCCCAACTTTTCTGTTTTTCGGAGTTCAAAAAATAGTGAGTTAAATATCTCTATCCTTCACCTTAGTTTGAAAGGATTTCCTGTAATTTGATAATTTGGTTACTGCTTTACATATTTAAGGTTTTAAGTGAAATTGAGCATTAAATTGAGATATTGTTTGACACATCCAAGATTTTGCATCTTCCCAAGTGGCAGCCCAACTTGATAGGTGAATCCTCTTGCACAAATTGGAGGTTCAACTTGGTTAATATGCCCTTGGAATGTTTGGTGTGAAAGGAGGATTTTGAATAAACCCTTGAAACTCAACAATCAACAAATCCCCTTTTTAACCCTAAACACAACTAAATAGTAAATATACATATTTAACTATAATTTAATAATAACATTAGGTTCCCTTTTGCATCATAATAATTAGGTTCCCCGTTGTATTTAGTTTTCCCTTTTTCATCACAAATGTATTTACGAGCTTTAAGAATTGTGAAGTTGGCTACCCTAACCCTTTTGAGTCTAAAAGACTTGCATAGACCATAAGACAATTCTCTAAACTTAGATATGTACTTTAATCCAACATCAAAGAGAAAAAATGAATTATCCAACATTGCAACAATGTGTACCTCTTCAAGATACTTAGATTTAACAAAAATAAATTGATTTGCAACCATCTAATTTGTGTATGAATTGTAGTTGTTATTCTTTGTCATGTTTGGTAATTGTAATGTCATTTCAAGAAAGAAAAGTGATTCATATTTTGAGAGGGGTAAATCCTCTTGAATCATCCAAAAAACTAATTTTGTAGTTGTGATGACTCATTCCTTGTTAATGTCATCAACATTTGCTATATGTTTTGTAATAGGTTTTGCTTTATTTTCATTCTTACATGTCCATTTAGCTAGTGACATCTTATGTATGTTTACAAGAAAATGAGAAGAAATAGAGGAGGCATATTGTTTAACCCATACACACATATTGTTTAGGAAAATGGAACCTCTTAAATTGAGCCCAAAGAATCTCCAACCCTTTTATGCAATAAGCATTTATACTTGTCGAAGTCATGTCAATCGGGACATAACTTGGTATACTAGTGGCGGGAATAGTAACAGAATTCCAGAGCCGAACCACGTCTTTGTCGCTTCCAAATTTGTTGGTGATGATGTATTTTTTCTCAACCGAGACATGTCCCCACTAGTCTTAACAAGGTCGTTCAAGAACACCACATACCTCATTATTTTCTGTATATCTTCCTAATGCATCTACATGGCCAAAATGTTTCTTAGTATCACCTCCGACAGGTGTCATCTACTGTGAACTTGGGCAGGTATAGTGTTGACTACTTCTCATCGAAGTTTATGTGGTTGATTCCTTTGTGCTCCAATTTCTTGATTTTCATCCATATTTCATCCAACTCCTCTATTGTTGGAACATCACGATCATCGGTGCATGCTTTACCCCACTTTTAATTCTGATAGGATTCCCATAATTTAACTGAATGCCTAACCATGGAAATCATATCATGAAAAGTGGCGACATGAATAAAACTAATAATATAAAGAATATGACCACTAGCACTGTCATTATGTATTTACCTTACTTCTTGTGGTTTTCCTCTGCATAAACTATTGTACATTTAGATGGGCTTCTTTCTCATCGTCTTGCTGGTTAGGGTTTTTCTCTTGAAGGGTTTTTTCATTGTTAGCCATATATTCACCACACAACTGCAAGATATGAATTTCTTTTTTTGTATTCCCGACTTCCAGTTTCCTCCCTTACTTCAATTAGAGATAAATTTCTCAATACAGGCTCACACCAATAATCTTTCAGCTCTCCAAGTCTCTCCTTGATTTCTTTCAAAACCCACAGTGGTAGCTAATTTTCCAATTTAAACATATCTTTTACTATGTCGTTCAACAAAGGGGGGTGATTTTTTCTATTAAGAATATGTTGCATCACTGTCTTCTATCCATTTTCAGATTTAGGTTGATCTTCTACTGAAAAACTCTTGAGGACTAACAGGATGAAGCAACCATCTCTTGCCAGCAGCTATGCAAGGGTGTTAGGGCCCATCTCTATTCAATATGATGTGCCATAGCTTTTCTCTATTTTTTCTGCATCTCCTCGCTCTCAAGATTCTTCACCAATGATATTAAGCCACCCTCCATTAAGTGGAAATGAAATTCCCTTGCCACTTCTGACTTGCAAGGTTTCAAGCCAGAATCTGCAACTTATTTTTTGAAATGTCGAAGAACAAAAGAGATCTCTTTAGGATGGTAGAATTGCACTATGTTGTTATTCATCAAACAAAATGGAACAAGAGAAATGAAGTCCTCCTTAAAGAATTTAGGTTTAGATTCTAAGCTTTTCTCCATGTCAATTATCCGTTTATTCATCCTCTCCTCAAGGAATGTGGATGCATGCCTTAAACTGTTTTTGCTATTAACTAACTATTATTTCCTCAGATCATCCATCTTCAATGCAACTCAGGTGTTTTGCTTCACTTGTAGAGTTTTTTAAATGAGGCGACCAGATCCAATACATGCAGCAGGTAGCCAGTCTAGGTAGCCTCTCACACTAAAAATAAATTAAATTATTAACAAATTATTGCAATAGCAGACTCAAAAGATTGACAATATGTTTGTTAAGAAACACCAACTTACAAGAAAAACTTTCACAGTTGATACTTGTTCAACCCTACAGAAAAATACTGTAGACCATATAAATGACATTTCAGACAAACTTCAAACTACTGTTACTTTAGATTACAAATAAATAAAGAAACTCCCGACATTCCACTATTCACCAAGCATATTAAAACATTAAATGTGTTAAAATTAAAATAAAGCTAATATTGGCATCACATGTCTGACATACAAAAGAAGAAAGAGTTCAAAATCATAACGCACATATCCTTCTTTTTTGTGCATGCATTCTGTAACAACCAAACACATTATTTGTAATGGCCAGACACTAGTTGATTAGGTGTTTCATAATATGGTTTTTCCAAGAATGAAACGCCCAATCAATTAGTGTTTAGTCATTACAAATAATGTGTTTAGCCGTTAAACAGAGTGCATGCACAAAAAGAAGGATATGTGCGTTATGATTTTGAACTCTTTCTTGTTCCCTATGTCAAACATGCGATGCCAGTATTAGTTTTATTCCAATTTTAACAAATTTGACATTTTTAAATCCTTGGTGAATACTAAAATGTCAGAAGTTTCTTTATTTATTTGTGATCTAGAGTAACAATAGTTTGAAGTCTGCAGTATTTCTCTGTAGGGTTGAACAAGTATCAATTGTGGAAGTTTATCTTGTAAGTTGGTGTTTCTTAAAAAAATATTATCAATCTTTTGAGTCTGTTGTTGCAATAATTTGAGAATAATTTAATTTTTTTTGGTGTGAGAGTGAAGAAAAACACCTGAGTTGCGTTGAAGATGGATGATTCGAGGGAAGAATGACTAGTTAACGACAAAGACAGTTTAGGGCATGCGTCCACATTCCTTGAGGAGAGGATGGATAAATGGATAATTGACATGGAGGAAAAACTTAGAGTCTGAACCCAAATTCTTTGAGGAGTTCATTTCTCCTGTTCCATTCTGTTTGAAGAATGACAACTTAGTGCAATTCTACCATCCTAAAGAGATCTCTTTTGGTCTTCGACATTTCAAAAAAAAATTTGCAGATTTTGGCTTGGAACCTTGCAAGTTAGAAGTGGCAAGGGAATTTCATTTCCACTTAATGGAGGGTGGCTTAATATCATTGGTGAAGAACCTTGAGAGCAAGGAGATGCAGAAAAATAGAGAAAAGCTATGGCACATCATATTGAATAGAGATGGGCACTAACACCCTTGCATGGCTGCTGACAAGAGATGGTTGTTTTGTATTCTAGAAGTCCTCAAGAGTTTTTTAGTAGAAGATCAACCTAAAGATGAAAATAGATAGAAGACAGTGATGCAACATATTATTAATAGAAAAAATCACCTCCATTTGTTGAATGACATAGTAAAGATATGTTCAAATTGGAAAATCAACTACCAATGTGGGTTTTAAAAGAAATCAAGGAGAGATTGGGAGAGCTGGAAAATTACTGGTTTGAGCCTGCACTGAAAAATATATCTCCAATTGAAGTAAGGGGGGAAATTGGAAGTCGGGAATACAAAAAAGAAATTCATCTCTTGCAGTTGTTTGGTGAATATATGGCTGACAATGAAAACCCCTTAAAGAGAAAGACCCTCACCAACAAGACGACGAGTAAACATTCCCATCGAAATGTACAACAATTTATGCAGAGGGAAACCATAAGAAGCAAGGTAAATAGATAATAACAGGGCTAGTGGTCGTATTCTTTGTATTATTAGTTTTCTTTGTGTCACCATTTTTCATGATATGATTTTCATGGTTAGGCATCTAGTTATTGTGGGAATCCTATCAAGATTATAAGTGGGGTGAAGCATACAATGATGATCGTGACATTCCAACTATAGAGGAGGTGGAAAATCAAGAAATTGGAATGCAAAGGAATCAACCACCTAAAATTTGATGAGAAACAGTCAACACTGTACTTGCCCAAGTTCAGAGTAGACGACAGGTCAGAGGTGACACTTTGAAACCTTTTGGCCATGTAGATGCTTTGGGAAGATATAAGGAAAATAATAACAAGGTACTTGGTGTTCATGAATGGCCTTGTTAAGACTAGTGGGGACATGTCTTTCTTGAGAAAAAGGGCATCATCCGCAACAAACTTGGAAGTGATGAAGACGTGGCTCAGCTCTGGAATTTTATTACTATTTTTGCCACTAGTATACCAAGTTATGTTCCGATTAACACAGATTTGACAGGTATACATGCTTACCTCAAAAAAGGGTTGGAGATTCTTTGGGCTCAATTTAAGAGGTTCCATTGTCCTAAGCCATTGTTTGCCACATGTCTTCTTGGAGGAATCTACCTTCTCTCATTAGCAGTTGTGCAAGTCGTTTCCTTGTTTCGCAAAAGTAGCACACCTTCATTTTAACTTCTTGTTTTTGGTTGTATGCTTGTATGGGTTAAACAATATGCTTCTTCTATTGCTTGTCATTTTTCTATAAACGTTTTTTGTAGTTCTGTATGTGTAATTTGAAAGTATTATTTATATATGTAATTAGGCTTTCATGAAAAGCTGAAAATATTTATGTGATGAACATAATTTCACTACAAAGTACTGTTTAAGAAGAAAACATCTTCAAACAAAGGTCGATGCAAAGTTTAGGTCAAACGGGTGAATTTCAGCGCAACTTCAAAAGGTCGATTGTAGACTTAGTGAATTTCTTTCAATGGTTTCCTCGCTGGTTTATCAATTTTATGGCTAAGTAAGATTTTTAGTTTGTAACTTGATGAATTTCGTTTAGGGCCTCATACCGGGGTTTTGAAAACATATTTAACAACGGTCCTTGCACTTTTTCATCTAAGGTTTCAAGATAATAATCTAAATTAGGAAAGAAACCCTAATTCTTGCCCTCTCCTATGGCAAAATATCTGTAAAGGGATTTGAAGAAATTGATTTTGTAGAATTTATGTTTAAATGAAACCCTAACTGGCAGAAAGAAACCCTAAGAAGATGCAAGTATCTCCTACCCAGTTCACAGAGATGGAGGTGTGATAGGATGATTAGGTAGCGACAATTCGAATTGAAGTTGATGACGATTTGCGGCAAGTAGAATCCAAATCTGTCTTCAGAGCTGCTTCAATCAAATGACAAGCTGCAAAATGAGCTCCAAAACAAGTCGAGACGCCTTTTATTCCCCTTACTGATTGCCATAAATGCAGGGGGTACAAGCTGTCAGTCGTGACGTTCGACAGAGAATTTTTTAGGGTTTACATGAAATTGGTCGCCACTGACTTGGCAGGGCTCTAGCATGTTACTAACTTAGTCAGTGGTCAAGATTTTTAGCGCAGAGTCGATGAGAAATGTTTTAAGCTCTTTGTGGGAATTTGGGGATCCTTAAACCTGCAGAGGTTTTGCCGATCTCAAACTTAGTCAGTGGATGATCATTGTAGCGCAAAGTTGGGGACAGTTGGTTTTAGCGATTGGTCGATGAATGAGGAAAGCAGTGCAAAGGTCAGTTAGGCAGGGAAACAACGCTAAGTCAGAGGTAATGAATTTTAGTGCAAAGGTTAGATGGAGGGCTTTTTAGCGCAGAGGTCGGATGGAAGCATTTTTAGTGCAAAGGACATTCAGACCTAGTTTTATTGAATGCAAACACTTGGACTTAGCAAATTTTGGAATGACTTATTGACATCAATTTTCTGATATGGCAAGAAATTCATTTTGACCACTTTTGACAACTTAGGAGATGAAAAACCTAATTGATATTCTAAACCAAAATTTGAAAGAGGGGGTCCCTATTTTGCGAAATGGGGCGTGTGTGCGAGGCACAACAATAAGCATTCAAGAGTACAGATTATTTATTTTGTTAACACATTGTAAGGAACATAAAAGAGAGTGCAACTGCCTTGTTAGACATGTATGTAAAATGTGGAAGCATAGACAAGGCACATGAACTATTTGACAGAATGCCTCAAAGAAATGTGGTCTCATGGACTGTAATGATTTTAGGAAATGCACAAAATGGATTTGTTGAAAAGGCTTTAGAAATTTTAAAGCAAATGCAATTGGCTGGTGTAAAGCCAAATTCCACAACCTTTGCCAACATCCTCCCTGCCTGTGCCAAAATGGGATATTTGGAATAGGGTATGGACATCCATCGAAACATAAAGGATAAAGGAATTTTATCATATGTGGTAGTTGCAACTACCTTGTTAGACATGTATGCAAAATGTGGAAGCATAGACAAGGCACGTGAACTGTTTGACAAAATGCCTCAAAGAAATGTGGTCTCATGGACTGCAATGATTACTTGAGACGAAACAGGTTTCAGCCCGCTTTGAGAAGGAAGGATAACATTATTTCTAGGGTTGGATTAGCGTTGTGATAGTTGATGCCACTTGCAGGAGCAGAGTGAAGCATTTGGTAGACTAAGCGGATGGTCATAGATAGCTCTTAAAGTTTAGATCGGTACATATCTTCAAACATGTCTGATTGAATATGGAGCGAACAAAAAGTGCAGAGTACAAGTTAATGTTGTGGGACGATATATGTTTTTTTTGCATATGAAAAAATCATACACATAAATAAAATATGATTGTTTTCACAAGTGGGCATGCTGAAGGGGAACTTTTAGAATAAAACCACAAGCAGAAAAAAAATTTATGTGCATTTTCAACACGGCAATACAAACTCAGCTAATTTCTTACTTAACAATAGTCAGCCATCGAAGAAAAGCAATACAAATGGTGCTTCTCACAATCTTATACAAGAAGTTATAATAGACAACAGAGTTTGCAGTATGTATAGTCAAGTTCGTGGTGTACTTACATAAGAGCCATACTCCAACTTGGATTTCCTCCCACTGACAAGAACCTGTCCATAAACTTTGGTAGAGGTGGGTGCTAATCTTACAATTGAGAACAACATATACTAAATTAGAATGACTCTAAACATATCCATCAAAACATTAAGGATAGAGGAATTTTGTCAGATGTTGTAGTTGCAACTGCCTTGTTAGACATGTATGCAAAATGTGGAAGTATAGACAAGACACGTGAACTGTTTGATAGAATGCCTCAAAGAAATGCATCACCCGCTCTCCCGCAGGCATGACTTGAAGTGCCTATGGGAGAGCGGGTGATGCAAATGTGGAAGCATTGACAAGACATGTGAACTGTTTGGCAGAATGCCTCAAAAAGATGTCATCTCATGGAATGCAATGATTGCGGGATATGCACAAAATGGATTTTTTGAAAAGGCTTTAGAAACTTTCAAGCAAATGCAATTAGTAGGTGTAAATCCAAATATGACAACCTTTGCCAGCATCCTCCCTGCCTGTGCCAAAATGGGAGCTTTGGAACAGGGTATGGACATCCATCATAACATAACATTCTCCCTACCAACATTTGTGTCTCGTATCACAAATACAAATTGAATAAGTGCTTGATGTTTGCCACCCTGCACTCCCCTGCATTCAATTGCTTTGCTAAGGGATCAGGGGAAAGACATTTTTAATTCAATGCGTAGACTGTAAATGTGGTTTTCTATTTTTTTTGTTTAAGATATTATTGTTCGCCATGATTTAATTTGTTGCAAATATTAAGGATTATCCTTAACTTGTAGTATTCTTCAAGGTTTTATGTATAAAAATGGAAGGCATTAAAGAATAAATGTGTGTAATGTACATTATTGAGCAAATGCGTGACCTTGCCATTTTTTCTTTGTTTCCAACACTGGAAAAGAAATTGAGTACTATATATTCCCAACTAAATCCCAACAAGTCTATTGTTTTGCCCAATTCAATAATAGAACATAATGGAACAGGGTATTTGTCAAATATTATAGTTGGAAATGCTTTGGTAGACATGTATGCACAATGTGGAAGTAAAATCCAACCAAAGCATGCCTCCAAAAATTGGGTCAGACAGTAAAACATTACATTTAAAAAAACATAAAATAAAATTACTAACCATGGTGCGTAAAATTTGACAAGGGCACCCTTGTCCTTGCCCACTTCATTCTCAAAGGTATCGAGATTTAGGGCCACCACGTCATCAGATCAAATATCCACAATCAAAGCTGCAAAGGCAAGCCCGGCTAATGCTAAGATCTGTATTCTGTCCATTGTGGATTTGAGGCAGGAATGTGAATCGGCATATCTGAGGATGGAATTTGCTTGAAATGTAATGTCTGTTCCATCGCGCACAGACAAAGAATAAAACAACAAATAAACCCTAAGAACAGTGTGGTGTTGGTGAAAGAAATGGATTTCACTTTTGGCGCCCATCCTTTTCATTTTTGGCACCCATATTTTTTTAAATTACCCACTTTAATATCCTATTGTCTAATTTTTATTTCTGCAACTAATTATTTAGTCATTTATAATTGTGATGGTTTGAGGAGTTCCACATTGAATATTAGGTGTCATCCCAGGTATTATGTGAGATTGAGAAAAAATGTATTATCACAAAAACGGTCTATGAACCATATCATAGAGGCTTAATCTTCCTATTTGGAACTTTGAAATGTTTCTTCTAAATATGTAACTAAAGTTTGTCATCAACATTAAAAGAGTGAGGTGTGTGATGTGTGTCATGGTACTCTTTGTAATTCTATTTCTAGTTTGATAGAATCTTCTAAATCTATTGATGAACTTTGTGAATGTGTTGCAAAAATTTATATGCTTTATCTACTTCTCATTCTCATGTGTGTGAATCCAAATATGGTGGTATGCATTAGGATATGTCAAGGGGTTGTTGCAAACTAAATCCTAGGACATGTCTAAAAAGGACTATACTTGTAGAACTATATAAATCTCTATTGTAGGCATGCTAGATGTATAGTAGGTTGTCATCCAAAGTACACATATGTGCATATCTGAAGGTGCGCAATAAGTGCAAGAGTGTGCAATTAACCACCTCTATTTGACTATCTATTTAGAAATGAAATATTGTGGACCAATTCAATTATGTATCTAATCTCTCCCACAAAGATTTAAAAATGTGCTAACAAATATTGGGTTGTAATCATTCACAATAGATGTGGGTCGCTGAAATTGTACCCAAACACAACTGAAGAAAAGGTGCATGGTCTCTTGCATTGTGATACTTTTCTTACAAGAAATTATGACGACCATTTTTGAAAATATGTCCAATACAACAAAAATATTGAATTATTATAATGCTTTTTCATAAGGAATCCACCAATTAAATTCATGCTAATAGATTCCTAAGGTCAAGTAAGACTTGACAATACAAGTTAAGGATAATCCCAATCTTCATATTCATGGGCTTGACAATACGATAAGGAATGTAAGACTTGATATAGTGCTTGATGTCTAAACACATGTGAGGCCAATAGAAATTCTGTAGCATTGCCAAGGTCTTTGTAATGATAAAGTGTCCACTATCTTGATGTAGTGCACCCCCTAGATGAGTCATAAGCAAGGTGTGCCTTTTGGAACACAAACATATCTAAGCTTGAAAAGAAGCTTGTCACGCAAATACAATTCAGCAACATATTTACCTTGTGTGATTGCAGTGCAGGTATGTATGAAGTTGTAATATATTGAGTAGAAGTTCCCCAGTTAGAAAAGTTCTAGTCATGTGAGTTCAACACTATGATGAGTGCATGAACCCAATTGATTAGGGAAATCTAATGCCTTATCATCTTTTCCATTCTTATACTTGATCACCAAATGGAACTATGGAAAGTATTTCATCCACTTCATGTGGCATGGATTCTCTATCTTGCTCTATGTGTGTAGAAACTAAAGTGGCTTATGATTTGAATGAATGATTGTGATCAACTCCTTACCCAAAATATAGTGTTGCCACTAATTAATAGCTTGAACAATAGCATCCAATTCTTTCTCAAAGACCTAGAGTAACATTAAACCATGCCATTGAATGTCTAAATTTTAGGTGACTAGATACTCATGATGAGTAAGAAATATATTATAATATTATATTATTATATAATATATAATATAAATATAATATTGTAATATTAATAATATAATATTATATAATATCATATTATATTATATTAAATTATATTGTATTGTAATATAATATATTATTATTATATTATATTATAATACAACCCACTCCCCGAAATATTTTTTTAAATTATCCACTTTAATATCATATTGTCTAATTTTTATTTGTGTGACTAATTATTTAGTTGTGTTTTTTGCTCGATGACCAAATTAGTCATTTCAACCGATGACCAAATTAGTCATTTATAGTTGTGTTGCAAAAAAAATTAGTCACGTGACTAAAAGTTTTAGTCACCTAGTCATTTATTTGCCATATCTCTACTAGTGTTAGAAAGATTATAATGAGGGCTGTTAAACCCTACTGGCGGCTCACTGCCAGGCTCACTGCCAAGATCAGTATCTTCTTCATGTTTGAGATTAATACATTGAATTGCAGTAGTTCCTCTACTTTGCTCTGCCTTTTCACCTCTTTCCTCTATCTTCGCATCTTCGCTCAAGGACTCTTTTTCCACAACCAAATTATAAGTATATATATCATTCGTCAACCTTGGAATGCACATCAAGGTCGGCATTACATTCATCAACCGTTGGAACAATCTCTAAGGTTGGCATTACAAACATTTACAAAATAGGTCTTGACCTATTAAAAGAATTAAGCTAAGGAAGTATAGCAGAGATGTATGCGGATCACGTCATGCCTTAGCTGGGACTCAAACACGATCTTCCATGCCACAACACACTTTTGCAATCATCAAGAGATCTCCACAATTACTGGAATTAACCAAGTCAGCTAAGACTGGTTGCACGATGCCTTGTCTGGGAACAATCTTTAACTTTGATCCAAAATACTCCTTGTGGACCAATGCAAAGGCATGAACATGATTAGGAGACATCCAGAAGCACGTTGTAATCACCAGGAGCAACTGCACTAACTCTAACCACCTTATCCATGAGATTCTTCACATCGAAGCATATGAACTTCACTATCTTTGACTGTCATAAAAGAAAGATAGCTTGTAGACCACCAAATCACGCACCATTGGAGTTGTAGGCACTTATCATCATCCTAGACTTCCCTCTAGAACCACAGAGCAAAATACTTTAATGCGGAGGAATGCAGAGAAAAATACTTTCTCCCTGTCACCGGTGAATAATCAGAAAAGCAGGTTTTACTCTAGTGATAGTAACTCACTCAATTCTTCATACCAAAGGCTCCAACTCAAGATTTAGCATCTTTAGACATGCCTCTACATAACTTCCAATCCCCTGACAAAGATCTTCAATATACAAGAGATGCGGAGCAATCTTCTAGAGTGTTCTTCAGTATGCAATACATTGTCTTTATTGTAATTCTCTGTTTCTTCCGGAGGAGCAAATTTTCTCAATATCCTCAACATGTAAAGCTTCTAGACTAATAGAAAGGTAGGATATAGTTACAATTAAGACTAAAGCATTCAAAATGTTGTTGATTAAAGGCAGGGTGAATGCTAATTTACAAATGAAGAGTGATGTAGCTCGACACGTTCAAGGAGATAATAAGGGAGAAGCTCTCCAAAGCACCCAAAAGCAAATAGAATTTGATTTGTCAAACATCACTCCTAAGGAGGCAAGGAGAATTATGAGAGAAAGTGGATGCTTATTGTTACAAGAGTAGGACGTAGCTTCTGCTATAGCCCTAGGGACCATTTGAAGGAAAAATATTGATGAAGATGTTTTGGGAGATGAAGAACAGGCAATGAATCTTTATTTTAGGTCTAGTCTTGATACCAAACATGAAACTTTAGCCATTTGGGTCTTGGGTCCAGAGCATGACAAGTCTCAAGTTATCAAGGATGTTAGTGAGTTAAAGGGAAACCTAATTTTTAAGAGGCTAAGTGATACTACAGCTCCACAAGCTACTTCCTTGGTAGTTAATATTGCCCTATTCAGTGAAGTTGTAGCTAGGAAATTATAGGTGGACTATGATAAGATTTAGGATAAATATATTAAGTTGATGCAAAAATATAACAAGGTTAAGTCATTGATTGACCAACCTAAGATCACCATGACAGAGCATGTATCACCCCTTGTCTCTTCAAACACAACATCCCAACAAGACAGAGACACCTTTACATTCATGATTAAAGGAGGAATTAAAGAAGAGTAAGGAAGCAGAAGCTATTGCAAGGGCCAAAGGGATGCAAGATGTCTTTAAATTAATGAAAAATCTTTTTGACCATACGATATCTCAAATATTGGGAAATGATGATGATGCATGATTATATTTTCATAAGTTTAGAGAAACAAGAGATGTCCTAATCAGGCAAGAGTCTACATTAAAGCAAGTTTCAAACACATGGATTATAAGACTATCCTCTATAAATGTTGTCCAAAGAATGGAAAGATTTTGTCCAAATGCCTCTCAAGAAATATAAAGTACTTATGAGGTGGCATGTCTTTGAAGTGATGTTTCTTCATCCCAAGGAAAATATGGTGTGATGATTAAGGAAAAACTAGAGAATTTCAAAGCCTTGGAGTAGTGTCAGCTGCCGCCAATTTTGGACACCAAGGAGGGAATTAAATCAATTGACTTATGAAAATTAGAGTTTCAAGTCATCATCATTGCTTTGGTTAAATCAATCACTCAAGGTGATAAAATAGATCCATTATTATTTAATGCCAAATTAGACAACTTGTAAAATTTATAATTCATACTTGACAATTTTATAAAAGGTACCCTAGTATTGTTGGACACAAGGTACCAAGCCCATATGAATAAGTTAGCAAAGATCCTAGAGCATGCTTGACTATCTAATGAGGATTTTACAACGTGGATGCTCATGTATTCTTTAGGGTTAGTGTGAGATGACATTTTAGCATCTGAGGGACACATTGTGATATGTCATATCTATATCCTTGATCTTTGCAAGAGTGATAGCATAGTCTTGTGAATGGATAACAAGTGTAGATATTTGATAAAGTTGCATTTGATGTTTAGTTTTTTTGTTTACCATTTTTGGTAATATTTCAGTTAGAATGCAGTCTTTTTTATTGGAGGCTATTAGAATGGCAGAGAAGTTAGATTGTTACAAGTACATGGAGGGAGCAAGTAGTTATAAAATGAAAAATGAGAATCCCATCACCACAAGGCATGGGAAGATTTGGTAAGATAACAACTAACTGGCTAATATAGATGCCTGGGTAGAGGTTATCTCTTTCATGGGAAAGAGAGAAGATGTAAGTGTATTTATAGGACTCTCCAAATATAGGGCAAAAATTACTCTATTTGGGATATACAGAGGATGAAGTATGGTGTCTTGGGACATCATTCTTCTTTAACTACATCTTAGTTCTCCTCCTCCATGGCTCATAGGGTAGGTCCTCTGGATCAGACCTTAGGTCTTTCTGGCAGCAAGATAGATGCCCATGCATCTATCTATTGGATCATGGGTGGTTTCCTTTCCCCATTTGTCCACTTCTCCTTCCTATGGCCCACTACACATCTTTACCCAGTTAAGGAATCAATGTTTAGAATGTGAGTAGTAGCAAGGGAAAGTCTATTCAAATATGCTAGATAAAAGAGTAGCCTGATCCTCATCAATAAAAGTGGTTAGGAAAATGATTGACGTCATCTTGCCACTCGTTTAGACAACTTGTAGAGGGGAGAACTAAAAAGGAGTGTAAAAGGTTGTTATAAATTGTAAAAGGTTGTTTGTAAAAATTTTCATAAGCTGATAGATGTCACTCATCTAAAGAAGCTTTCTTTGTAACCTTTTCTATAAAGGGTGAGGTTGTTGTATTGAAAAGAGGTAGAATTGATACGAGGAAAACTCTGTACTAGGTGTCTTTTAATGGAAACTTGACATTGTCTATTTTAAAAATAGCATACTCTATAACATCTATTTCTAGAATGAAATATATGAAAGAAAAAATTTCTTTTCACATTGTCTCCAGTTGATTATCTCTTGTTTCTTTGAGTAAAATAGCTAAGGGTCATTTTATTTGTTGCACACATTTTTAGTGTTAAACAATTGTCATCTCTAGTTGTTTGTTCAAGAAACAACGTAATCTACATTTGATAATTGTGGTAAATTTAGAATATGAAATAGATATCTAAATAGAGTGTTGCACTAAAAGGACACATACATGGGTTAAATTATTGTAGAGTGACAATAAATACAACTTCTGATATATGCTATGGTTACAAAAATACATGTATGCATGGACAACTCTATAAACCCCTTTAAGGCACCAATCCTAGAATTTGAACCTCCTCATTCCACTCATTTTAAAACTAGAAAACCCAAAACAACAAAATAATTTAATTATGTAAGTTATCAACTCTCATTCATACTAATTCATAAAAGATATAAGGAGTGCAATGACAAAACTTTGTTATCCCATAAATCTTTATCATAATGTATGAATTTGTCATCTACTAGCATGTTGTCCTTAGCACTTCATTTATTTTAATCCAATATGCCTTTCAGGGAAACCCACCTTGGTTTTATAGATCCAAAAGTGTAGGGGAGAGTATTTCTATATCTCCCATTCATTGGCCAACCTTTCTACAATCTTAACCTTTGAAATTCACAACTTATTAGATACTACAGTATGGAGGTTGGAGGACCAACACTGTGTTTGCTTTCTAAGTGTTTTAATGTTTATCTTGTTCGAAATAAAGTTATAGTTCTACATACAATTCCTACAACATGAATATAGTTCTTATAGAAGTTTTAAAACAATCACCAGGGAAGGATTTTAGTCTTTAATACTTCTTTGTAGAAATAAATTGCATTTCATTCTACTCAATTTGATACCTACAATCCTTGAGAAAACAAACACTACATCTTTCTCAAGTTTATGCCCCAGATTGACATAGGATTGAATCATATCTAAAACTTGATCATTAATTATTATCAAACACAAAGTTAGATTTACTTCATTAAATTAACCTTAGTTTCATCCCAATAGTAGGCTTAGGTCATGCGCCCTATCCTTTCTTCCTAAAGATTGAGGGCTTACCTTAGATTTATCCCTCATCACAGTCCTTGTTTAAATATATCAATGCCTAGCTCAACACCATCATTCGCATTTCTTTAAGACATTGTTCCTTTCTTCCCTGCCATAGAAAACTTTGACCAAGAAGCTAACTTGACCTTTAAAACTAAATGAAAATGGTCTTTTGATTATAAGAAGTTCACAATACAATTGTTGGTGTTGGAAATAATCCACACCCGAACTGACGATGGACTGGTCCAAGAGGGGCTAGTAGCTCAGTGGTAGAGCACTCCAACAGCGAATGGAAGGTCCTAGGTTCGAGTCCTAGTTGGTCCATGTCTCAACATGGTATCAGAGCCAGTCCCAGGCTAGGAGCCCCAAGCACACGAGAGGTGTGGCTTAAGGGGGGTGTTGGTGTTGGAAATAAGCCACACCCTGACCGATGATGGACTGGTCCAAGAGGGGCTAGTAGCTTAGTGGTAGAGCACTCCAATAGTGAATGGAAGGTCCTAGGTTCAAGTCCTAGCTGGTCCATGTCTCAACATGGTATCAGAGCCAGGCCCAGGCTAGGAGCCCCAAGCACACGAGAGGTGTGGCTTAAGGGGGGTGTTGGTGTTGGAAATAAGCCACACCCAAACTGACGATGGACTCGTCCAAGAGAGGCCAATAGCTCAGTGGTAGAGCACTCCAGTAGTGAATGGAAGGTCCTAGGTTCGAGTCCTGGCTGGTCCATGTCTCAACAACAATTATCCCAGATGTTGCCCTAATACCATCTAATCTAATTAACTCGTTAGGAAACCTTATCTTAACTAATCTAGTTAGGTTAGATATGCTACAAACATTAGACATATAGTGGATACACACTCTCCTTTATCCTTTGATCCTATTGGGACTTGAAAAAAACCAGCTCCCAAACATGCATCTTTTTGCACCCAAATCCATCAAAAATCTCGCTTGTGCCTTTGCAGTTTAGACCCATCTTTTATACCCGATCAAAGATCTTTGCCATGGGTTCCCTTCGGAAAGTTACTAAGTAAAAAAAATTCCCTGGGTCTTTGTATTTTCCTTAAAAAAATTTGTTCAATTTGAGGCCTTTGGCGGCGAATTGGCAGGTTTGCGAACCATTGATTTCGCCGACTAGGTTCATAGGTTTGTGGTTTTGCCAATTTTCTGACAAAGCAACAAAGAGGTGAAGGAAAGAGTTTGAAGTAAAGGAAGAAAGCGGTCAATTCTTTTGGCAATTTTTTTTTGGTTCATGAATCGTTGGGTTCACCGACAAAGTGGTTTGCTGCCGAAGGATTTCACTGACATCAGAAGAAAGGTAAAAATAAAACATAATAGAGAAGAGAAAGTTTCTAAGAAAATGAAGGAAAGGTGAAGTCTTGGTCGGTGAAACCTTTGGTTTGCGAACTCCCAATTTCACAGACAAACAATGCGCATGAACAAAGATACAAGAAAGTCAGAAGGGAAGGCAAAAGAGATAAAGAAAAGATAGTTCACGTGAGGCAATTTCACTGATAATGAATAAAAAGAGTTAAGTCTTCATCAACAAAAGGAGAAGTTAACAAAATGATAAGTTTGCCAGCGATGTTTGCCTCAGAAAAAATTTGTCGATAAAGGATGAGAAGGCAGAGAAAAGAGAGGAAGGAAGGATGAAGTGAATGGTTTGCCAATTTCATTTTTTTTCAATAAGGCAAATAGGGCTGATGGATGAAGACAAAGTGCCAAGGAAGAAGAGGGTGATTCCATGATTCAGCAAAATGAAAAAATGCCGATAAAGGAAACTAAGAATAAAAAGAAGGGAAAAGTAACAAAGAGTCTGTCAAAAAAGGGAAGAGTTTGCAAACCTGATAGTTCATCAATTGGGTAGTTCATCGACCAACAAACTTGCCAACAAAGAGAGGAGGTGCCCAATGCAAAAAAGGAGATAAAACAAGAATTCAAATAGCTCGATGAATCAAAACTGAAAGATGAAGATCAACCAAGCAGAATTTCAAATTCTTCAAGTACAACCAGATTCAAAGAGGGCTTGTAAGGGATAACTTAACAACATTTTTAAAGTGTTGTAAAAGATTTAAGGGACACAATTTCCTGAAATTGCGCCATGATTGCAGGGTAATACATGTAGATTGGTACTCAACAATTAATTTGTTGCATGCCAAGTTCACACAGGTGGTTGTTTAAACAATAAAAATCTTCAATGCACCTGCACACATGGAGGACAAAGTGGATGAAGCAGACATTGTAGGTACCAAAATAGGATTCAACCTTCCCTCTTTAATTCTTCAAGTACCCAAGGCATGTGGGAAATCTTCTTCTGTCAATTTCAGACATGCTAGGGTATGGGCACTCTTCAAGGATATAGATTTTCTGACAGGGCCATGGGCTAATTTTAATGTAGCATGGTTGTACGTACTGATTTGGAATACTATGTATGCTCTGTTCCAAGATCTCATATTCTCTTGTGTATGTAAATACATAGCTCATTGTTATTTTGGTTTCAGTTTGTTGTTTCCTTAGTGAACTACAACTTTGTTGCCCATAAATAGGCATCAGTTTGGAGGCATCCAAACTAGCCTCACATCATTTAAATGAATGAAATATTTGCCAATGTTTTAAGGAAAAAACCTTCTTTCTTGTGCATGAATATTCACACAATTTACATCAACTATATTGGGGTTTTGTGACAACCAGTTGTTCTTAGATCTGTGATAGTCTTTGGGGCCAACGCAACATCTTGGGTTTGGTTGTTCATTTGTTTTTAGTTGTTCATTTGGTTTTGAAGTCAATACCTGCTAAGGTATACCACTTGGAATATCCCTCCAAAGTTTAAGCTAAGCTCCAAGTGTAGGGGAGCCTACCCACTCTTGTTAGTTGACCCTTAATCACCTTTATCTTGTTGATGAATCCCCTTTTCACTTCCTTGACGACATCCCTAGCCTAGGAGTGAGTAAGCATTCTAGGGATTGAGCTTAGCGGTTTTGGGACCCAACAGATCCCATCCCACCAAGTACTCATTCAACAAAAAATCCAACATCTTATCCAACTTAATATCCTACCATTTACATTCCCACCCATCCTATCTTTCTCTATCCTAACCCCCACCCATACACCTACATCTTAGCCTACAAACATTCCTTCATACACTTATGTGCTCGTGACCACCACTACATCCTCACCTACCACCTCTATGTGTTTTCTGTTGGCAAGAGACACATTGTAACTTCATGATTGTTGTCATTGATGGCAACAAAGTTCATCCCACACATCCGCAGGACATGGTGTGCCTATACTGGAAGTCAGATTGAAGAGTGTTGTGGTTCGGTAAGCAAGAATAGAGTATGTGGCAAGGTCCGACAGTCAGGTCCGGATCTCTCAGAGGAAGTATCTTTTGAAAGTACAGACTTGGGGAAGTCAAGAGGAGTAACTTGACTGATAGATTCTAGGAATTGAGCCTCCAGTGATGCAAGAGTAAATAGATATAAGCATTCAAGTATTGGGGTCCGGTTTGGTAGAACAGACAAAGGAAGAACTGACAGGCAGAGCATCAGAAGTTATTCCAGATGAGATGCTGATGATGATAAAGATTCTTAAGGTATGATTCATGATTGACCGACTTGTTAGATGACTTCTATAAGTTTCTTTTAGATCCACATCACTTGGTAAGCAAGGATTCAGCCGACAGACTAAAGTTTGGGAAATATTGACTATTCCGGATGCCGACTAGAAAGAGGATGAAATCCCTTGTGTGGATATATATATACTAGATGGATTTCGATGAAAGTGTGTGTGTGTGTGTGTGTGTGTTGAGTTAAGTGCAAAGAAAAGCAGAAGAGCAGAAAGAAAGCAGTAAGGAAAGTCCGGTATGTGAAAGGATAACAGAATAAAAGAAGAGGAAGGATGAAGTGCAGCAGATCAGTTTACTGAGTCTAACCGGAACTAAACTCCAGCATGTGTGGATGCTTCTCATCAGTTCAAGTATCTTATTATTCTTCTTACAACTTGTAGATAGTGAGTCTCTTGTGAGTAGTGTGCTCGGACAATGAGCCCTAATTGGCAAGTGCCATTTTGTATTTCTATTCTTCTAACAGAGAATACAATCTTGGGTTAATCACCCCGTGGTTTTCTCCCCTAATAGGGTTTCCACATCAAAAATATTGTGTCGTGTATTTCCATTTCATGGTTATGTTTTTTTTTTAAATTGATGCTGTATTAATTGTTAAGAAAGTTCAGATTGATGAAATAATTAAGATAACTGATTCACCCCCCCTCTCAGTTATCAACAGTTGGTATCAGAGCCAAGTTCCTCCAAACAGAGCCTAACAACTTGAGGAAGATTTGGGAATTGAGATGGACGTGTATTGTATGAGGGAGCAACTTCAGTCTGCCCTAGATGATCTTGAGCAATCTAATTCTGAAGTCAATGTATTGAAGGAAAGACTCAAACAGGCTGATGATTTCATAAATGAACTAAAAGGGAAACTAAGTCTCTCTATGAAAAAGAGAAAGGAACTACTTTAGCAATTGGCAAGTCAAGGTGAAGCAAATGATACAAATGGAGATCTTAAGGAGAGAACCAAGTTATGTGAAAAATTGTCAAAAGAGATCATCATGATAAGACATGAAATGGAATCAGGAGTCATGAAATTTACCCAAGAAATTGAAGAGAAAAGAAAAATTGAAGATGATCTAAAACAATCTCTCAAGGAGAAATCAGAGGACTGCCACAAGATGGATAGAATAATTAGACATCTTGAATCCGATCTTGAAGATGCTAAAGATAATGAAGAAAAACTAGAAGATCAAATTGTCTCTCTTAAAAGGGATCTTCAAACAACAAATGAATACAAAGAGAAATTCAAGATAAGTTCTGCTCAACTTGAAGTTCTTCTTGAAATCCAAAAGAGGGTAGATGACAAGCGTGTCTTGGGATATGAGAAAGGTGAGAGCTCCGGATCCGGTCAGAAGAAGTTTGAATCAGAAAATCTAAGAAACAGGCCTAGAAGACCTCTGGTGAGGCAACCGAATGCTCAAAGATATCCATCCTTCAATGGATACTACCACAACTGCAATAACTTTGGTCACAAAGCTAATCAGTGCAGAAGAAGAATGAATCAGACTAACACATCCTTCTCCGGACAGTGTTTTAACTGCAAAAGGTATGGTCACAAATCTCATAAATGCAGAAATATGCAAATGAACAATTCTTTCAATGGTAGATGCTTTGCATGCAATAGAATGGGTCATATGGCTAATCAATGTAGATCAAGAGGACATCAATCAAATATGCAAAGAAATGTTGTTTGCCACAATTGCAATAGATCCGGTCATATTGCAAAATTCTGTAGAAGCAAGAATCAGGACAAAAGAGGTCCGGTACATCATAATCAGAATCAAGACAAGGGAAAAGGAAAAGTGATGCGGATGAAGTTAAAAGTGAGATGAACAGGATTTGGGTGAAGAGAAGTACATAAAACGTAGGGGATGGATCCGCACCAGAATCTAGTGCTGATATTCCTTCCAGAAATTAAAAGGTGAGCTCCGGCTCAGGGGGAGACACAAAGAAAAACATTTTCCCCTAGTCAGTTAATTAGTGCTGGAACTGGCACAAGGAGAGTTGCGGATTAAAGGGTTCACAAAGGGACATCTAAATAAGCTTTGGTTAAAAGATGAAAGATCCACAAGAAATTTTGAACAAGTTGAAGACTAATCTGGTTCATTAATCATCCGGTGAGAAGTAGGTTTTTCACAATTAAATCCGACATGATTTAAACTATGGAATCTTGATCTGCGGATAGATCAAATGATTAAGGAAAGGAAGATAGATTATCACTATTCTCTAAGAATGACTCTAAGTGTATCTTAGTGATCCGGAAAAGATCTGTCTTAGAATAAGATGAACAAGGCAACCAGAATGAATTAGGTCGCGCATTTATTGCAGTATGAAATTAGGGCTTTCCCAGAAATAAAAGAGTTCATTTGTTCGTCATTTGCACATTTGCACTCAAGAAGAAAAGAAAAGGAGCTCTGCAACAAATTGTCTCAAACTTTCAAAGATCAACCATTGAAGTCGATTCATCTAGCAAATTAATCCGGTTCATTCAGCGAACCGTAGAAGTGTAAAAGGTATTTTCCGTTGCTGAATATCTCTCTGTAAATCTTTTGAAAATGGCCACTTTGAATGTGGTGAAGATTTCTGATAGGCCACGCCCTAAGTTTAAGAAGCATCCATATAAATCTCTAGAAGTTGATCCCCTAGGCGCCTTTTCAATATTCCGCATGGAATTCTGCATGTAGAAGATGTTAGGGCTTATATTCATGTGAATATTGAAGAATTTGGGGAATCTAAGCTAGTTGATATCTATCACAATCAGTTAATAGATGATTCCTTTGAGCTCAAACCTCAGTTCAAGGCCATCCGGGATAAGCATTTTGCACAGTGCATTCATTTCCCCTATTTTGAAGAAGATGAATGGGTCCGGTATGTGTTGAGCAAAGTGCATGATAACTTTCTATGGTTGAATAGACCATTTAAGATCACCAAGGATGCAATCAGGGCAGTAACTGGTCTGCACTCATCCGGTGGGATACTTGTTCTTAAATCTGTCAAGAATCAGATAGTGAGTGAAGCAACCGGATCAAAATTTGACAAGAGAGCTATGACAATTGAAGATATCACTGATCCAAATATCAACTTTGCATCCATGATAATTGGTTACAAGATTTATCACTCTAGTAGGGAAAATTCAGTACCGGGAATTGTAGTTTATACAGCTTATCAGATGCTAAGAGAAAATGCTGACTATGATCTTTGTGAACTTCTAAGCCAACTATTGGAGAACATACAAAAGATCAAAAAGGACAAGAAAAACTCATTCAAGTATGGTGGGCTGATACTATGTTTATTCTTCTACTTCATGAAAGAGCTTCCCGGATCCAGTGGTTGGGTTTGGCAGAATGACAGACTTGTTGCAATCCAAATCAGAGACTACCTGCATGGGCTTAGGGATGCTAAGGCAAGAAATGTAGCTTTGTGGGGATATTTCAAGAACTTTCAAAGTATGATGCAAGCTAAAGAAAGAATCCCCCAATCTCTAGTTGAGAAGTACAAAGATACAGTGTGCTTTATGGTAGAAACTGATCAATGCCTAATGGAGGCTGTGGAACCAAGAACAGTGTGGATTATGCCAATGGGGTATGAAGTTGATGAGAAAATTGTAGAGCTGCATGTTCAACACATGCTAAGTCAGCCCAAGGATCCTAAGGCAGAAAGGTTTGGAACCTTTGAAGAATTAAGTATAAAAATCCATGTGGAACTCAGACAACCGGAGATGAAGAGAAAAGTGAGAAAAGAGGTAGAAGAATTTGCCAAGAGGCATGGAATCTCAAAAGAGGCACTTGATGCACATAGATAAAAGATGGAAAGGGCAGAGAAAGAGAAGGAAGAAGCAGAAAAGGAAAGTGATCCGATAGAAGCCCCCTCCCGGACCAGATCCTCTAAGAGGTCTGCACCTACAAATGCTAAGACCTCAAAGGCATCAAAACCGGAAGCAAAATCATCCGGTAAAGAAGAGAAAAGAACCAAGACAAAGGCCACAAGGTCTTATATCAGTCAGAAGGATGAAGAAGAGACAGAATTAGATGAGGAGGTAAGGAAAATGAAGAAAAAGAAGAAAGTATCTGGTGAACCCTCTACCGGTGAAGACAAGGAAAAGATGGCAGAAGAGTTTGTTGAAAGGCCCACTTTGTCCATTGATAATGTAGTGAAATCAGTCACTGTGGATGGGAATTTGAAAACAATGACTGAATTTTATGACTACTATAGTGAGGTTGATCAGAAGATCCTGCAAGAAGCCACAGTCAGGTACCTTAACATTTATAATAAAACATTCATTGAGATTATATCTTTAATTCCAAAGAGCCTAGAGAAAGAACTAGAAATCAGAAAGAACAAAGCCAAGGCCAAGGACCTTGAGATTAGGGAACAAATAGCTATTCAGCTCTATCCCTCAATCACACAGAAACAAATGAATATGATTTTCAAAGATTGCAAGGATTAGTTCTGGAGCAAAGCTAGAATGAATCAGCTTATGCTTGGAGGAACTGACAAAATAGCTAAAGAAACTGAAGAAATCCTCCGGAATGCCTACAAAAGGTTCAACATTCCTATCATAGAGGACATAAGTGATGAGCCCTCTGCCATGGATGACAAGGAAGAAACTACTGAGACAGTAGTAGAAGAGGTAAAGGAGACAGGTGAAGAAAAAGGCAAGGACTTAGATTCCTCTGCTTCGGAAGAGGAAGTCCAAGGAGAAGTAAATCCGGACTCTCCGACAGTCTCCGGATCTAAAGGAGAAGAAAGTATAAAAGAAAAATCCAGTCAAGAAGAACAAGGAAAGGAAAGAAAAGAAGAGTCAAGGACAGAAAAAGCTACAGATGTCAGTGGTAAGGCTGCTGGAGGTGAGAAAATTTTGTCTCCGGCAAGAGACACAACAGAAGCAATTAAGGATTTCTTGACCAAAGAGATGATGGAATTTGATGAACTAGAGTTACTTCAAGGTCCATTCAATTTTGATTCCCTCTCTCCGGTGCAAACCATGAAGCTAGCTTCCTTCACTCAAGCAAAGGCAAAAGAAAAAATGCTGAAGTCTCACATGGAAGACTGTGAACTCATAGAAACTACATCTGGTGTATTGGAAAAAATCATGCCATCCTTCCAAAAGGATCCTACAGCATCCACATTTGGTAATCTAAAGTCTCTTGTAAATTCTGTTAGTACTCATTTTGATTCTTTAGAGAAAGCAACAGAAGAGAAAGTTCGGAAAGAGTTTTTGGATAAAAGATTCTCAGAGTTACAAGGACTTATAACCAATGATAGGAGAAATATGGATATTGGGATAAAGAGCTTAGAAAATGCTCTTAAAGATGGCAGAGATATCTATAAATTTTGTGTATCCTGGTCCAAAGTGACCAAGGATATTGAGAAGAAAGTAAAGGAACAAGAGGATAAACTGTCAAGCCTCTCTTAGAATTTTGATCCTCTCACTATATCCATAGTAAACTAGGAATGTCAAACTATTGTAGTCATGAATGAGATCAAGAAACTTGAAAAGGAGAGGAAGAACATAATAAGTCAGATGGGTGAGCTTAGAAGGATGATTATCCCCAAATTAGAGGCCATGCATGAGGTCCTAACAGATGCCCAGACCACAGCCCAGACCAGTGATCCGACAGATCTCAAGAGGGCAGAAGCTTTTGCATTCCTGTTGAGTGGTCACATCTCAATTTTGGATAGGATAAAGCAGAGTTGGGTGACAAAAGTTGTACAGTTGAAGACAACTTTTGCAGACATATTACAATATATGTAGGTAAAACCTATTTATATACTTATGCAGCTAAGTATAGTTGAATTTTTGGGCAATTTTGGTGTACGGACCCTACCCTTTACCATTGATGTCAAAGGGGGAGTGAGGAACAGTGAAAAATGTGGAATCCAGCTAAGGGGGAGCTCCGGTAAAGTGTACATTAGAATAGAGCATCAACCAAGGGGGAGTATAGTATAACACTTAGTCATTTTTCACTAAGTGTTGCCATCAATGCCAAAGGGGGAGATTGTTGGCAAGAGACACATTGTAGCTTCATGATTGTTGTCATTGATGGCAACAAAGTTCATCCCACACATCCGCAGGACATGGTGTGCCTATACCAGAAGTCAGATTGAAGAGTGTTGTGGTCCGGTAAGCAAGAACATAGTATGTGGCAAGGTCCGACAGTCAGGTCCGGATCTCTCAGAGGAAGTATCTTTTGAAAGTACGGACTTGGGGAAGTCAAGAGGAGTACCTTGACTGATAGATTCTAGGAATTGAGCCTCCAGTGATGCAAGAGTAAAGAGATAGAAGCATTCAAGTATTGGGGTCCGGTTTGGTAGAACAGACAAAGGAAGAACTGACAGGCAGAGCATCAGAAGTTATTCCGGATGAGATGCTGATGGTGATAAAGACTCTTAAGGTATCATTCATGATTGGCCGACTTGTTAGATGACTTCTATAAGTTTCTTTTAGATCCACATCACTTGGTAAGCAAGTATTCAGTTGACAGACTAGAGTTTGAGAAATATTGACTATTCCGGATGCCGACTAGAAAAAGGATGCAGATGGATTTCGATGAAAGTGTGTGTGTGTGTGTGTGTTGAGTTAAGTGCGAAGAAAAGCAGAAGAGCAGAAAGAAAGCAGTAAGGAAGGTCCGGTATGTGAAAGGACAGTAGAACAAAAAAAAAGGAAGGATGAAGTGCAGCAGATCAGTTTACTGAGTCTAACCGGAATTGAACTCCAGCATGTGTGGATGCTTCTCATCAGTTCAAGTATCTTATTATTCTTCTTACAACTTGTAGACAGTGAGTCTCTTGTGAGCAGTGTGCTCAGGCAGTGAGCCCTAATTGGCAAGTGCCATTTTGTATTTCTATTCTTCTAACAGAGAATACAATCTTGGGTTAATCACCTCGTGGTTTTCTCCCTTAATAGGGTTTCCACGTCAAAAATATTGTGTCATGTGTATTTCCATTTCATGGTTATGTTTTTTTTTTTAAATTGATGCTGTATTAATTGTTAAGAAAGTTCAGAAAGATGAAATAATTAAGATAACTGATTCACCCCCCCTCTCAATTATCAACATTTTCCTCACCCATTATATCCTCTACTACAACACAACCGTGTTTCCCTAATCATTCCTATATTCCACCTCCCTCTAACCCCATATTTTTAGGAAAGATGTCTCAACCTTGATCCTAATGTCAAGAATACAAAAATGTAAACTTTGGGCTATAAAATATAAAAACTCAATTTACAGGATATAGAGATAGTTTTTTTGCCAAAATAAATATTCTTGGTTGTTTGGAATTTGTTCTTAGTTTACTAGGACACGGATCTCTTTGAGATCTATAGTTAAAAAGAATTGGGTCCAATTAGCCTACCAGACCAGAAGTTATGGCCTTTGAAAGTTGGGCCTCCCACATTGGAAATGTAAGAACATCTATGGGTTGTAATATGAGTGAGTTGCACTTGTTGACCAACTTATGTGCATGCTATGATACATCATAAGGCATGTTTGAATAGATATAATGGATCCAAAATAGAGTTCCCAAGTTAGTGAGTGGATTATGACAGGTGACAAAATATGTTATTTTTAGCTCGTGGATTCACTTGGGATTTGGGTATTGGTATTTTAACTAGGGATTTGGACACTAAATTTTGGGTGGTTTTAGATTATGGTTTCCTAATTACCATTTGATGGTTTCATGTATTTATTTTCCTATTTATTGGGTGCTTTATATGGAGGTTTTGGTACTGAGTTTTATAGGTACTTTATGCTATCAAAATTACTCCAAATCTCTATTTGGTGATGCTCTTGTAAAGGTTGAGACTCTGCAAGTGTATTTTAACCTTTGATTATAGAATAATACATCAAGTTTCTTTAGAGCATGTAATTTTTCTCCTAAAAGGGTTTTCGATGTATTAAATCATTGTGTTATGGTATATTGTTTGTATTGTTTATTTTCTTGTAACTATATGATTAGTTTAATTTTTGCACATAATTACTCTAAAATATTAGTATAGGAAGCATATTCCACACCTCTGCTTCCATTCATTTGGTACCAAAGCTTGATCATCTTGGAATAATATCAATAGAGAAGTCAAAGGCTCTTTTAGGAGGTAATCCCAACAGCTCATCCAAAAATACATCCTCAAAATCTCTAAGAAAATGATACCTGTCCATATCTGATCTTTTATGATCTATGGACTACTTTTTCACAACTTCATTGAGTTTTTGAGATTCGTAAAACATTAAATCACCTTGGAAATTAGTTTCCTTAGACTCATTTTTTAGACAGCAAAAAGCTGACATCCTTTTCTTTGAGCTCTTTTCATTTGCAGGGCAAAAATTGTCTTAGTTTGACTTCCCTAAGGTTCCCTTGAAGAAAAAAAACCTTGTTTCCTAAGTCATCAAGACATTCTACTGTTTTGGCATAACAATCCACTTTGGCTCGATGTCTCCATAACCAACTTATCCCAAGGATAGCATCATATGAGCATAGTGGGGCTACATAAAGATTTACTTTTGTGGAGAAACTCGGAAGTTCAACCCTAGCCTCAAATAAGAATTGGTCTACCTGAGCCTTGGTTTGATTTGCATATTCTAATGACCATATGTTTGCCATGAATGCAACCTTTCTAGGAATTTTATTTACAACTTTAGGGGAAACAAAACATTCGATAGCACCAGTGTCAATCAAAACTGAAATCAAAAGACCAAATAAAATACCTATAGTTTCAATGGGAGTTATTTGGTATTTGGCTTGCCTATTGTCCAAGACGTCATGAATGCGTTACTAGAACACCGCCTACTGAGAGGGTGGAGGGTTTCCTCGTGGTTGTGCTCCCTGCATCTTGTTAGGACACTGGTTGGCATAATGATCTCCGCCACATGTGTAGCACCCTCCCACAAGTCCTCACCTCTCCTATGGTTTCCTAGAATTGTCTCCATTTTTCTTGGAGTGATTATTTCCCTTCTCCCCTTTGGACTCAGTTTGCTTATGCTTGGCCCCTTTTTCATTTCTCTTAGTAAAATCCTACTTTTTCCCCTTTTTCTTAGAGGATTGAGATGATTGGGACCAATTATACCTCTTTCGGTTCCTTTCTCTATAAGCTGACAGCTTCTAGTTTTTGTTCCTGTTTGATGGCCTCCTCATAGACCTGGTCCATTGAAGTAGGACCATGTACATCAACCTCACCCCCAATCTGGTCGTTCAATCCCATTATAAACTTCTGAATGCAGAATCTCTCATCCTATTGGTACTATGGCACATACTTAAGTAGATAGGTGAATTTTTCCCAATATTCATTTATAGATAAATCAACCTGTTTTAGATTCTGAAAATCTACAAGCTTTTGGTCATAGAACAACTAAGGCAACCATCTTTGCCTAAAGAGTTCCACGAACCTCTCTTAGGTAAGTCTTGTAGACCTTAAGCCCAGTTCCATCTTTTTATTCATCCACCATGTGGATGCTTCACCTGCTTGTTGGAATGCCCCCCATACTGCTTTAGTAATCTCTTTATAGTTTCTTATTTCAAAATATTTTTCCATTTCCATAAGCCATGTCTCCGCAACATCTCTGCTTATGAATCCATCAAATTTGGGAGGCATGACCTTTTTCATGTCTCGGGACAATTCCAAAGCCATATGGCTCCTTCTATCCACTTCTTGTCTGGCCTTGGAGTTATATTCTCCATGATCACTTTGGGTGGTGTCATTATGATGTGCCTTGTCATCACCTCCACCATAGGCATTCCTCTTGGGTCCTAGTTGACCCCTGACCTCTTGTTTGAGAGTTCCTACTCTCGCTCTTGTGTTCTTGAAGCAAGGTGATAATCTGATCAAGTTTAGATTTGGAGTGCCCTGAAGGTTGCCCTTCATCCTGGCTATCTTCCATCCTGGTTCTTATCTGAATCTTTGTTGCAATCTACTTATTCCTGAGGTTTGCAGATTAATCATGGATTAGTTTTCTATATCATATAATCCATTCTTAACATAAATATATTCTCATTCATGTAATCTTTAACAAGAAAGGAAAGATTTGTCAGAATTTTTGTTCTTAATTGTATTTTAATTTTCCATGGATTACATATAATTCTTCTCAAAATTACAAAATTTTGTTTACAGCTTGCTACTGCAAGTCATTTTCAGTTTGGGATAGATTCCTATGTTCATTTCTCAACTTTGAGGTTTATCATTTCAGTTTTAGGAGATGGATGTACACGCAGGTACTCTTCCACAACCTCCTTGGTTACATCAGAAACCTTAGGATTACTTTCCACAGCCGACGCTTTAGGTGTAGAGGGTTCTCTTGATGCATCCTTAGAGCTAGATGTCACATCTCAGACTTTGATGCTTTCTGAACTTACTTTATGTGGAAACTGAATTATGGATAATTGTGTGTGGATGGATAAATATTATGTTATTTTGAAAGATGAAATAAGTACATGATTATTTTATTTTGGAAAGATGAAATGTAATGAATTATTTTATTTCGAAATGATGCAATATAGAAAATGTTATGTTGGAATAATAAATTATAGTGCTCGGACACTAACCTATTAATGGGAATCTGAGTTTTCATGAGTTGCAGGTTGTCGAAGACAAGGGTGTGGTTAAGGTAGAGGAGGTTAGCAGCCTGGCAGGGTTAGGATGGAGTGGTCTCACACACACACACAAACACTTAGAAATCATATAGTTGCATTAATTAATCAATTATATTGCTTCTTATTTTCTAGTTAGTCATTTAATTAATTAGTGGTTAATATTAAATGTTCTTAGAAAAAAATAAATAAAAACAAATAGTGTTAATTTATTTATTGATTTGTATTTGAAAACTAGAATTAATATTATTTATTGTTTTTGAGATAATTGTGATGCAAATAAATAATAAATCATGATTTTTATTTGATAATATGAGATAAATCATAGAAAAGAAAGCAATATTTAGAAAACAAACAAGGAGAAAGAAAACAATAGAAAAATAGAAAAAGGACTTAAATTTAGAAAATAAAACATAAAAACAAAGCAAAAAAATAAAAATAGAAAAATAAAGAAAATAATAAAAGAGAATGGACTCTCATTCTCTCAACACAACAATCATTCATAGCTTCAAAATCTAAAAAACAAAACAGAGACAAAGGATTTGGGGGAATTGGCAAAGGAAGCTTTGGAGGATCAAGAAGTGTGGCAGATTAGAAGAGATTCATCTTTCAAAGGGAGTATTTACAAGTTTTTATGCAAACCCATATTGTCTTTTATCAAATTGTGTGAACAAGTGAATGATGATCAATCATATTTCCACGACAAATGATAAATTCCTTGTTAATAGTATGTATTTAATGATTAATATTATCGTATGATGGCCTATATATATGTTGTTATTATAACATAAAAATTATAATACTGGGTATAATTATTAATATCTTACATAGGATATATATATATATATATAAGCATTGAAGTCATATTTAAAAAGTGACTGGTATATATTACATATTCATATTACAGTGCTGAAGTTTGTTAAGATCATATAAATCGCATTTAATAATTATTATTGAATAACATATGAGATTATATATAAATCGATCATATGAAACATATTTATGTAGCGGCGTACACATACTACTGCGGACGTGGGAAGGCATTACCATTGCGGCGCCCCCATATGGTGTTGTAGTCCTCAATGGGGACTGTGACCCCATATGGGGTCGTCGGCCCCCAAAGCTTGGCTATTACTTTAAAATGATAACTATTAAAATCTGCTCTATGTTATATTTGATCGCTGTGAGTTCATTGTGTAAAATATGTGATTTTCATTTAATTTTGAGCGTTGCCTTATCACCGGTTATGCAGTAATGTGTGTATATATATATATATATCAAACAATATTGTATAAAGAAAAGGCCTCTGTGGTATATTAGTGGTTTGTTGTATATGTAATTTTTCAATTGTACTCAGTGAATATATAGTTTATTACTGAGAAATCTTCACTGTTGTAAAGTATATATATATAAAACTGTGTATATATTCTTTTCTATTTGGATGCCGCAATAGATGTATATATATTTTATGCCTATACTGCTGCAACTGTCATAAATAGATTTTATTATATAATCTTATTGATTAAAATTTCTTATATAAAAGCAAATCTTTTTGAGATTACATTTGACAAACCAAACATTATACCAAAACCATTGGAATGAAAGCAAACCGGCACTGAAGAGAACTAATGGATTCACTTTTAACATAACTAGAAAACTTTTTATCTTTGAAGACCATTACATATCACTGAAAATGAAAACTTAAACCAAACATGCAAAATAGAACAAAGATGTAATTTTAAGTAAATCTTATTTCTGAAAGAACACATTGATAGCAATTGGATTAAATTTTAAATAAGTTATTCTTCGAATTATGTGGAATGTTATATTATTTATTTATGAAATTACTTCTGGGACAGGATGCCAAATGTGAACTCCCAGAGACGGTAATTTACTTTTTCTAAATTACCATATGTTTATTTGTTGCTTGGCCAAGCTATTGTACCATTGAAATAGATGGATTGGAAAAAGACTAGATTTATGTTATATATGTCTCTGCAACATCTTCCATGCGAGAGTTATGTCATTCTAGTTTAGGAATGCATACAGGCATCAGACACGCATTGAGAGATTCCCTCCTGCCTTTACCGTTCCAGGTTGCTAGGCTCTTCATGCAGGGTCGGTACTTTTTTCGAGTTAGGAAGAAACCTGGGGAAGTCCAATACTTCGTGGTTGGGTGGAAAATGCGCCTTGACCACACTCTTGACCTCGGCTTGTGGAAGACCATTGGGGTCATGGCGGTTGAGATTAGAGATTTTCATGCTATATGATTCATTATGGATATACTTCATTGTATTATTCATGTATGGCTTGCATAGCCAATTTGTAAAATGTACAATTATTTTCATTGATGTAATTGATGCAATCACTTGAACTTGTAACATTGAAACAAATGTACTGTAACACCCTTTTGGTGTATGAAAATGGAATTGTAACACTTTTTAGTGTATGGAATTTATACTTCATTATTGGAAACTTGCTATTTTATGCAACTATGGATATTGAATTATTGTAAATGATTTACTTTCCTTATTGGAATGGACATTGCTTTTTGGAATACTATTTTTTTTAGTATGTCAGACTTCCGCACTTCACACTAGGAGCAACATTACTAACTATTTTCCTCAACTCTTGCTTGATGTATTTTACGACATCAGTGAAGGTATCCTCATCAATCAACTATGCCCCTACTAAGCAACTAGTCTTGTTCAAGTCGTTTCATTCTTGAGGCTCGCTCCCTCAAGACCTTTTGATAACGTAGGTAACGTCTGATGAGCCATATAATTGACTCATCTATTTCATGTTATTTTTGCTCTTAAGAACTCTCTCAGACACTTTAGCATATATAATTACATATTATTATAATTATGTTTATCTTTTGGTTAGATTATGCACATGATTAGTTTTCATTTCCTTTGATGAAATCTCTTGCTTTATTTTACTGAATTACCATTCAAAAGTACATATCTTATGTATTATGGTGCAAAGTTGTGAATGTTTGTATAAGGCTTGCAGCAGTAGGAACAACCAGTAGTCTCTAGATCCCTCTGGAGCCCTCTGTCCTAAGAAGAACCTAAACTCTGGACAGCTCCAGATGCTGAAAACCTTCCTAGGGTCATCCTCTCCTTGAGTCGATGACTGCCACAAGCCTATCCTTGAGTGCAAACATAACTTGTGCTTCAATCATGCACCTGAGAAGGGTAACATTACCACGTCACCATAATCTTGGTGACGAACTGAAATATTGGTTAGCCGACTTCAGTCCCAACTGAAGTAGCTACCATCTTGTGTCACACCATTTCAGGGGAATCATCTAGTTTGCCATGCAGTTAGAAATAACGCAGATCTCTGATCTATAGTTCTGTTTAGGAATAATGAACGTAATAAACCATGCAACTAGATCTAGTCTCAGTCCGCTCTAGTTAGACTTGTTATTTTTCTTCTTCCAATAATGCTCAACTATATAAGAAGAAACAATTCATTTCTTTCTCGTTAGTTCCAAGTTTTCTAAGTTTTCATAGATAGTTATTGCCAGATTGCTGTAACAGGAGGAAAACTCCTCATGCTTATAATTCCATCCATTTTTGGACTATGATTTAATATGAAGGGGAATTTCTACTGAAAGAAATTAGTTGAGCAAGAGGATCGTCTCTGGTTGGGGAAGTAGGGCCCGCTTACCCATCTAAGGGAAGATCTCTCGATAATTTGGTATTTATGTAATTTTGTACTAATCTCTGTTAAGTTTTCCTTAATGTTTTGTGTGATTGTTGTTAACTGTTCTATGCAGGTTAGTTCTTTAAAAATTCTAAAATACCAAAAAGAGATAGATCTGTTCGTTATCGGCGTTGTCATATTCAAAGTATTTCATTGCTATAGAATAACAATGGATTCAATTGATCTTCATTTACTTTTTCAGCATGTTAGATTAATTTCAATTACAACAATTGTGTTTGTTTCTAGCAATTTAAGATAGTTTCCCTTCCTGCAAGTGTGTTTCCTTTCTAGCAAATTAATATAGTTTCCTTCAAAGCAAGTGTGTTTATTTCTCAACAATTAGATAGATCTTTATTTCTGCATGCACTTTCAATTCTGGCAAGACTGACAAACCAAATCCCATTCACCAAACCACTCGACCAAAAACCCCCCATTCCAAGAAGTCTTATCGCAGATAGCTCCAGACACCTCCAGATTGATAAAAGCAAATGGTGATGCATTAACAAAGCACTACTTCGAGCTCATCATTTTTGGCATCGTTGCTGGGGATAATCTACGAATCATTGTAGCTTTAAGGTGTTGATAAGACTTTTAATCCATTAGTTTATGAGAAGACCTAGGGACACCTTAGGTCGATTCATTAGACATCCTATAGCAGATATATCTCTGGAGGCTAATTTGGAAGAACCTCTAGATCACTTGATCAATCAAGGATCACTTGTACTATCAGAGTCTCCCAATTCATCTGCTACATCTTCAACGATGGGCGATAATGTTAGTAACCATGATGAACCAGCTAATAATAGAACATTCTCTTATCCAATCTCCATTATTCCTAAGACAAATGAACCTCCTATGAAACACATATCTCCTGTATTTCTACCCACCTTTAGAGGAAAAACTTCATAAGATCCAGATCAATTTCTATTTGAATTCAAGGTCCTTTACCAAACTTATGACTATGCTACAGATAACCAGAAATTAAAATTGTTTCCTTCCACTCTTAAGGAATCAGCTTTACGATGGTTCATGGGTTTGACTGCGGATTCTATCACCACCTAGGAGGAAATGGAAACTATTTTTCTTGATAAATATCAGGATTATTGTAGAGTGAGGGATCAGAAAGATGAACTCTTCCACATGAAACAAATGGAGGATGAAAACTTAGAAGATTATGTGGATAGATTTTTATTTGTCCATAGGAGGTGTGGAAACAACTTAGATGAAGAATTAAGTAAGGCCATCTTTCTAAGAGGAATTGATGATGAGAGTAGAGAAGCATAAAATCTGATGGGTAAGGGAGATATTAATAAACAAACTTTTGCGGAAATTGTAGAAGTTTGCAGAAACTATTCTCTCACAAGACCAGGCAAAATAATTTTAAAAAGGTGTAGAACCAATGACATTACAAAAGTAATGGAAGAAATAGCAAATCTAAAAACTGACATCGTACTTTATTTGAATACCACTTTGGATGGCATGCAAGCTAGTAAAAAGAACATTGAACCCTTATCTATTTACTTCCCTCATTGTAGAGAGAAATATCCACTTAGGGAACGTCCCTTGAATCGAACTGAGTTGTGTAAAATTTGTGTGAAAAATCACCCTACCAATGAGTGTGGCCTACTTCCTGAAATCAAAAACAGGTTGAAAAAGGTTCTACTAGATGAGGAAGAGCTGAGTTTTATTGGTCAGAAACAACCTAATCATGGATTTAATCAGTTTCAAAACCAATATGCTCCAAGGGGAAACTCTTATAATGGACCTTAGAGAATGCAAATGCCAATGCAATGGGGTCCATGGCCTCAGCAAGATTGGACAAATCAATCTTGGACCAATCCACAATGGTCAAATCAGCAACAATATCAACAACAATGGGCACCTCAATACAACCAAAGAATGAGGAGATTTGGAAACCAACCTCAAGCCTTACTCCCAGGACCTTCACAACCTGCGAATGCAAATTCCAATGAGCAGGTAAATCAGTCATCAATGCCTGCACAACCAGTTCCAAACCCCAAGAACAATAGGCCACAATAACAGGTGTACAATACTGATCCAAACACAGCCAACCTAAATGTAGTGGAGATTAATGATATCCAACTCTAATCTAGAAACATTCTTGTAACTATTCCTATTGAGGAAGTCATTGAAGAAGAAGAAGGGAGTCCTAAAGAGGATACACAACAATCCAATGAGAAGGCTAAAGCAAAAAAGTCAGAAGAAATTCTGAAGGAACCCTCTGTTCTATTCCTAGAATGATTAAAACAGGTTCCTCCACAATCTAAGGAAAACCAACCCTCACATGATGACTCCCAATTAATTAAGGAACTTAGAAAAATACACATTGAAGTTCGTTTGTTACAGGCAATAAAAGATATTCCTGAGATAAACCAGACCATTAAGAGTTTGTGTCTAAAACTTCCATGTAGAAAAAGAAAAGTACCCAACACTATCCAAGTGGAAGGAAAACTTGCTAATGTCCTATCAGACAAGTTAAATCCTCAAAAATATGAGGATCCTAGGAGCCCTGTCATTACAATAGACATAAAAGGGGTATCAGTTTCAAATGTTTTAATAGATTTGGGTGCTGCCATTAATGTAATGACATCAGACACTATAGAAGCTTTGGCATTAATACACGTTCAACCAACATCAACTGTATTACAACTTGCAGACCTATCTATTACCAAACCAGAAGGAATTTTGGAGGATATCATAGTCACTATTGATACTTGGGACTATACAGTTGAGTTCCTTATCCTACAGACAAGAAAGAAATGTTCAAGATACCCAATAATCCTGGGAAGACCTTGGCTGGATACAACAACAACCCTTATTGACTGTAGATCTAGAAATATGACTATTTCAAATGGAAAAAGACTTAAGGAACTTTCTATCTATCCTCCCTCCAAACCATTCCTGCAATATGAAAACAAACCATGGATAGATGACTTGATAGATTCTGATGAAGAAGATGCCTCCTCATTGGCAATGGTAACAATTGTAGAACACATTGAAGAATGTAATGAGGAATATAAAGAGTTGGAATCAAACAGTGAAATCTCTTTATACAGTGCTACCCAACAGGAGGTCTCTGGAGAGATCCGAAAGGATCCTTCAAAGCATTTAACTACCCATATCCTGAAAAGATTGCCTCGCATGTAAGTTATCAACAAGCAAAAACTCTCCACCAAGTTGTACCTCACCTTTGTCCATTAAACATATTGTTAAGTCCTTATAAAGAATTTTCTGTCCATGTTGGCACAAAGCAAATCCCAGTCCAAACCAACAAACAACTTTCTATCTGCAGTTGGTTAACAGAAGTGGAAGAAGTTTGTTTGGCAAAATTGTTACAAAACCATACCCAGGCCTTTGCATGGGAATACAAGGACATGAAAGGAATCCATCCTAGTGTTTGTACACACCATATTTATACTAAGGATGTCTGACATGTTAGGCAACCACAACGAAGCATCAACCCAGCCTTAAAAGACATAGTGAAGGAGGAAATAGAGAAAGTATTACAAGTAGGATTCATCTATCCTATTTTTGACAGTCAATGGGTATCGCCATTAGTAATAGTGCCCAAAAAATGGAAAATGGTGAGTCTACATTAATTATAGAGAATTGAACAAAGCTACAAAGAAAGACTATTTCCCACTTCCTTTCATCGACCAAGTGCTAGATAATCTAGCTAGTAGTCGCTACTTCTCCTTTCTGGATGGATTTAGTGGCTACAATCAGATCCAGGTAGCTCCAGAGGACCAGGATAAAATAACTTTCACCTGCCCATGGGGGACATTTGCCTACAGAGTTCTGCCATTTGGATTGTGCAATGCACCAACCACATTTCAACGTGTTGTTTTGGCAATCTTTGTTGATTTAGCAAATACATGTGTAGAGGATTATATGGACGATTTCACAGTGCATGGAAAAACGTTTGATGAAGCCTTGAATAGTTTAAATAAGGTGCTTGAAAGATGCAAAGAACATCAGCTGTCTCTAAATCATGAAAAATGCTTCCTTATGATGACTGAGGGAATTGTACTTGGTCACCACATCTCACAGGAGGGAATGAAAGTAGATCCCAAAAAGGTCAAAATTATTATACAAATTCCCCTTCCTCAAACTCAAATCGAGGTAGGAAGCTTTCTGGGACATGCTGGATACTTAGAAGGTTCATTGAAAATTTTAGTCGAAAAGCTGACCCTATATTCACTTTGCTGAAAAAAGATTCTGAATTCAAATGGACACCAGAATGCCAACAGTCATTTGAGGCTATCAAAAGTGCCCTCATGACAACTCCAATGATAAAAGGACCAAATTCGGGAGAGTCATTTCACATCCACATAGATGCTTCCAATTAGGCCATTGGAGCAATGTTAGGACAACTGAATGAGTCTGGAGGTATGCATGCAATATATTACATTAGCAAAAACTTGAACCCTACAGAGAAAAATTACACCACAATTGAAAAAGAATTTGTGGCAGTAGTTTATGCTATCAACAAATTTTGCCACTACTTCACAGGCTACAAAATCTTCATACATACTGATCATGCAGCCATAAGATATCTGATGAATACAGCTGTAGAAGGAGAGAATTATCATATGGCTATTATTATTGCAAGAATTTGACATAACCATTGTTGATAAGCCCGACAAAGATAATGTTGTTGCTGACTTGTCTAGATTGAATGTGCAGGGAAATAATGAACCAGTGGATGATGCATTTCTGGATGAACATTTGTTCACTATCTCTATACAATATCTATGGTTTGCAGATCTAGCTAATTATTTGGTTTCAGGGAAATGCCCACAACACTTCAATTTAAAAGAAATCTGACGGCTAGTTTGAGAGAGCTCCAGATATAAGTGAGTAAATGGTCTCTTGTTTAAAAATTGTCCTGATCATGTATTACGCCGGTGTGTACAAGAAACAGAGGTGTATGACATAATCCATGCATGTCACGATGAACCTTCTAGTGGACACTTTTCAGCTATCAGAACGGGGCACAAGATCTTGGGAGCTGAATATTTTTTGCCAACAATGACCAAAGATATTCACCAATATGTGAAGTAATGTGATCAATGTCAAATAATGGAATGTCCAACTCCCACCACAGAGATGTCACTCCATTCTCAAGTGGTTTTAGAGCCATTTGAAAAGTGGGGAATAGATTTTGTGGGACGAATTGATCCACCTTCCAGAGGAAATCACTACATTCTGGTTTGCACGGACTATGCCACTAAATGGGTTGAAGCAAAAACATTACCAACAGCAAAGGAAGAGAAAGTTGCAGATTTTCTGTACAAACACATCTTGCAGCAGTATGAAGCACCCAAAACTCTTGTTTCTGATCAGGGACCACAATTTATGTCTACCATGATCAAAGCATTCCTGGAAAGATATTAGATCAGTCACAGAAAATATTCACTATATCATCCATAGAGCAATGGTCAGGTTGAAGTAATAAACAGAGAATTAGAGAACATCCTCACCAAAACCATCTCAAGCAAAAGGATAGATTGGGCTGACAGAATGAAGAAGTTGTTTGGGCTTATAATACTACCTAGAGGTCCACAACTAACTTCACGCCATATGAGTTAGTTTATGGGAAGCACCCAGTGCTGCCCATTGAATATGATGTAGAGACATTAAAAACAACACTTGAAGCTGGTATTGATTTGACTAAAGCATAGCTACAAAGGATATTGCATTTAAATAGATTGGATGAGATGTGGATGGAGGCACTACAACATACGAAGTTAATTCAACAGTAGAGGAAAGAATGGCACAACAAGCACATCATCAACAAGCACTTCAAGAAAGGAGATTGGACCCTATTGTACGATTCTAAATACCCAGATTTAAAAGGGAAACTACAAACTAGATGCTTGGGGCCCTATGAAATTCAAGAAGCCTTCAACAATGGAACTATTTAGTTAGTTCCCATTGATGGAGATCGCAGAGTTTTTTTGGTCAATGGATATAGATTGAAGTTGTATCATAAACCAGTCTCTAAAGAAGAATTCTCTGCAAAAATTCAGTCTCAGATAGAACATTTTTCTGTGGAAGATCTTTCTTCCATGGGAATCGTGCTCTAAATGATGATTCTTGAATAAATAAAGCAGTTGAGGTTAAAAACCAGAAATGGCGGCCTCTCCTGTCAAAAAACACAAAAAAAAGCAGGTAAATTATGTTGAAAACCAGCAATGGTGGCTTTGCCTAGAGGAAAGACTGAAAACCAACAATGGCAGTCTTTTCTTCAAAATTGCCTTTCCCTTCAATAAAATTCCTTTTTTGTAGTTTTGCCGGTCGGCATGATAAATTAAATAGAGAGCTCTTGACAGTTCCAGAGAGCTCCCGACGGCTCCTGACATCTCCCGATAGCTATAGATAGATACAGATTCCTCTAGAAAATATAGGTGAATATTACTCGTCCAAGCACCATTGAGCATTATTTTCTATGCATTGCGAAAATCGATTCGGTGAATGAAGTTGAGGCGAAATAATTAAAGGCATGAAAACTTTTTAAGGTATATTCTTTCCTTAACACTTATATAATTATTTTAATATGTTTTGTATATGCCACGTGTTTCCCAAAGTACCCCGCATGCAGTCTTGCACTCCACGACAATTGCATCAATCATTGCAGACTAACAGGTGGCAGTCGTAAGATTATTCGAAGATCTTGCGTACCTCAGAATAATTATAAGTATTGGCCATCATTGCAAACAACATTTGAAATAAATGCCATAAAAATGAATGAGCGCCGGATTGAGAAACCATGATAACCAGTACTTATGATTATTTATTGCAAGTGCCATGACAAGCTAGATTGATGATGTCAGCTCCGGATTTGGATGGAAAAACAATTAAAGCAGCAACTGAGACACTGCACTTTGCATGCGGCCAACCTAGTGCATAACTCCAAAGTACACGCCATGAGGAATGCAAGGACATGCAGCATGACTGTCAACTTGTCAAATTCTCACACCATTACTCCTGCGCACATATCTGCAAGTAACAACATAGAATTCATAATTCTTTCCCATTTCAAATAAGAGTTAGAAGATAAAAAGAAAAATAGGAAGAACTCCATTGTAAAGACCACTGCAAAATCATACACAGTCAGACAATTGAGATGGGTTACAAGAGGAAGGTAGAGCTAGAGAATGCCATCTTCGATGATGCAAGTGTGCAGATATTCTAGCAAGCAGGGTGGCTTGAATTCTTGTAGAAATTTGAAGGGTTTGAAGCGGAATTGATTAAGGAATTTGTCACAAATTTCCATAGAACTTTCACCACCATCAAAGGGGTAAGATTTCAAATAAACCCAACTGTCAGTAGTCAACTTTCTGGTATTCCTACTGTTGGGGTCAATTTGTTTGCAAGTAAACCTTCCTACGAAGAGTTAGTTCAGAACTTCCATGTTGCTCCGGAGTCCCTATCCTGGTACATTGTAAGCAAAGGAGCGATGAAAGGTATTGAGAGGACCAGTCTTCTGGACCCATAGAAAATAGTAGTCCTATGGGTCATGAAATTCTTTACATGTGAAGGGAAGTATGGTATAGGCTTAGGCCCTGGTATGAGGGTGATAAACCATCTGAGGCATGGTGCCAATAACCCTCAGTATTTGATAAATGTCCCTGCTTTTCTACATGCCAACCTAGTCACAATGATGACCAAAAGAAGGGACAAGGAAGGACAAATCACTCACCCTGGATTAATACACTTGATTATGAAGCACCACTTCCTGTTGCAGGAAGATGGTCAGAAGAAGTGGGAAGAATTTCTCGTCTTGCAACCAAGAAGGAAGAAGGTGAAGCACCAAGCCTCTGTTGTGTCTATTTTAGGTCACCCTCTCGTAGTTTCTTCTAAATCTCCAGAGGTTCAGTTCAAACGGCTCTGGAAGAGGACATAGCAGGATACTCAAGCAAGTGCGGCTGAGCTGATAATAAAATCCGTCACCACCAGTTGATTATTTCTTCAGATGAAGAGGAAGAACAAAACGCTACAGCCGTCGCAAGTGGGCAATCATCCCCTGCTATGTAGCCAACAGAAGAAGAAACTCAAGAGAAAGGAGGAGTTGAAGAGGCTGGTGGCAGTGGAATTCCATAAGAAATTGGTGAGGAAGATGTCCCTAAGGAAACAGGGCAGGCTGAAAATGTCCCTGAAGAAACAAAACAAGCTACTTTGCAGCATAGCCACAGAAAAGGCAAAGAAATCCTTGAAGAAGGTTTTGAAGACACTGCTGCATAGGAAACAAGGTATGCCCTCAATCTTTCTAAGATTGAATTTGAGTTAAAACAATGTAAAGCACAATTAGAGGCCATGGCTTTGAAATTAAAAACTAAAGATGAGGAATTTGAAAAGAAGATGGCAAAGGTAGAGGAAGAGAAACTAGAAAAAGAACAAGAAATTTATGTTTTCAAGAAAGAAGTTGAGAACCATAAAGATATGGTGGCCTAGAGGGATATACAAATTACTCATCTTAGGCAAAAGATTGCCCAACAAAACCTTGCACCCATTTCATTAAGAATATATGCTCAAAATTTGCAACTAGCACGGGAGAACAGACAGCTCCAGGGTGAAATTAGACAGCTCCGGAGGGAGCTAGAGACCATAAGACAAGAGAAGTTGACAGTGGAGAAAAATCTAGCTCTAGCTTGTGAAATAGGGGAAAATCTGCTAGATCAAAGGGCACCATCAGGTATGTATGCCCTGTTCCTAGGGGAACAATATTTAAGATGGAAATGGTTAAGAATAAGTTGTAATCTTCCCTTCGACTTTGATAGTGATATGGAATTTGTAGAGTGTTATTTGTAAAACCCCAAGGACCATCAAAATCTATTGTGTGAATTTTTCCAACATGGTCATATAATGGGCCATGTAAATACTTCAATGTTGAATTTGTATGTGGGAGAACCGCAAATCAGAAGCTATCTATCTCTGCTCAATAACAATAGATTATGGGAAGACAGAATGGAAGAGTATAATGTTGCGGCAGGGTCCATTGGGTTATTGATGCGCCATGAATGCCCTAAAACTACTTGGTTCACCAACACCTTCAAGGCAAATGCTTACAGGCAAGGTGTTATAGACCAGTATGTGCTAAATTTGAATTCTTGTATTGCTGACTTTTTTGCCATTGCTGGATATCTCCCAAATGTAGCAGTTACAAGCTGCATAAACAAGTTGAGGACTTGTCCCAAGTTCTCAAGAGGAGAGAGCCTATTTCACCTGCCAGTATTAGATGGATGACTAACAAGGTATAAAAGATTATACCATTAATTCAGCAAAAATAACAAAATTGGGTTGGAATGAGATTCAGGCCTCCCTTAATTCTAATGCCAGCTCCTCGATTGAATCATCCACTAGGGCATGGAATGAGAGAAGGGAAATTCAGTAAACGGTTCAGTAGAGTGCAAAAAAATGATGGGTTCCAACCTAAAGGAAGACGACTGTCCCAGTACAACTATGATGAGGATTATGACTGCAGCTAGAAAATGGAGGGCAAAAACATATTGGATGAAGTAGACTAAGCATAGCCATGAGGACATGGCATATGTTCAGTAGGGGGAGATAATGAGCCATATAATTGACTCATATATTTCATGTTATTTCCGCTCTTAAGAATTCTCTCAGACACTTTGGTGTATATAATTACATATTATTATAATAATGTTTGTCTTTTGGTTAGATTATGCACATGATTAGTTTTCATTTCCTTTGATGAAATCTCTTACTTTATTTTACTGAATTACATTTCAAAAGTGCATATTTTATGTATTATGGTGCAAATTTGTGAATGTTTGTATAAGGCTTGCAGCAATAGGAACAAACAGTGGTCTCCAGATCCCTTCGTAGCCCTCTATCCTAAGAAGAACCTAAACTCCATATAGCTCCAAATGCTGAAAACCTTCCTAGGGTCATCCTCCCCTTGAGTCGATGACCTCCACAAGCCCATCCTTGAGTGCAAACATAACTTGTGCTTCAATCACACAACTGAGAAGGGTAACATCACCATGTCACCACAATCTTGGTGACTAACTGAAATATCAGTTAGTTGACTTCTGTCCCAACTAAAGTAGCTACCATCTTGCGTCGCACCATTTTAGGGGAATCATCTAGTTTGCCATGTAGTTAGAATTAACGCAGATCTTTGATCTGCAGTTCTGTTTAGGAATAATGAATGTAATAAACCATTCAACTGGCTCTAGTCCCAATCCACTCCAGTTAGACTTGATGTTAGTTTTCTTCTTCCAAAAATGATCGACTGTATAAGAAGGAGCAATTGATTTCTTTCTAGTTAGTTCCAAGTTTTCTAAGTTTTAATAGATAGTTATTGCTAGATTGTTGTAACAAGAGGAAAACTCCTCATGCTTGTAATTCCATCCATTTCTAGACTATGATTTAATATGAAGGGGAATATCTGCTGAAAGAAGTTAGTTGAGCAAGAGGATCGTCTTTGGTTGGGGAAGTAGGGCCCACTTTGTCATTATATGGAGCCTAATTAGACTCAGAGGTTAAATTTACCCCACTTTTATCAGTGCAGTTTCCCCCCAAGTTCCTACGGGGTCAAGGGACAGCGGCTGCCCCCGGGAGTTATTTTTCATTGGCCGACAAAAAAAAAAAACCCTATTTTTGTAACTGACAAAAGTCGTGATAAAAATGGCTAAGGGTTAGGGTTTCCGTTGATGTATTGTAGCATTTGCAGTGGTATTGAGTTATAGGGATTGCTGGTTGTAATCAGTTTGATTTACTGGATAATAATACTGGACTCTTTGTTTGGTAGATGTAGCCTGAGTTTGGGTGAACCACATTAAAACTTGTCTCTCGCTGTTATTATTTCTGTGTATTTCCATTCCTCTGTTTAATATTTATTTGCATTTAATTGATATCTTTTGCTAGATAACCCTAACAAGTGGTATCAAAGAAGGTTGTGTTCAATTATCATCTGCAGGAAGGTCTCACAGTTGAGTGGGAGTCTCACGGTTGAGTGGGAGCAATGGCGGATGAGGGTAAATTAAAGGTTGATAATTTTAATTTGCATAACTATCAGTTATGTAAGATGTAGATGGAGGATTACCTCTATCAAAAGAATTTATGGAGACTGTTGGAAGGAGTATCCAAGAAACTGGCAGCAATGACCGATGAGGATTGGGAACTTCTGGATAGAAAGGCACTAGGAAACATTTGATTGTGCCTGGCACCATCTATGACATTCAGTATAACAGAAGTGAAGACAACAAGTGAATTGATGAAAGCCTTGGCTAAATTGTATGAAAAACTCTCAGCCTCAAATAAGGTATTTCTTATGAAGCATTTGTTTAATTTGAAAATGATTGAAGGTGGATCTGTGACAGATCATTTGAATGAGTTTAATACGATTGTCAGTTAGTTAACTTTTGTAAAAGTGAAATTTGATGAAGAGGTGAGGGCTCTCTTGATATTATGTTCTTTTCCAGAAAGCTGGAATAGCTTGGTAATGGCTGTAAGTAACTCTGTCTCTGGTTCAAACACTTTAAAATTTGATGATGTTGTTGGTGTTATCCTTAGTGAGGAAATGCGACGGAAAAGCTCAGGAGGGTCCACATCAGGTAGTGTTTTGAATGTAGAAAGCAGGGGTAGATCAAAGGAGAGAGGAAAAGGTTCTGGAGGTCATGGGAAGTCATGAGGAAAATCAAAGGACAAGAAATCCCAATCTAGAGGACAGAAGGATTGCTGGTACTGTGGGAAACCAGGTCATCTGAAGCAAGATTGTTGGTCTCGGAAGAATAAAGGAGACAAACAAGAAGACCATAAAGAGACAAATGTGGTAAGTAATAAATCTGAAGATGATGCTTTGATTCTTTCCCTAGATAATGCTGATGATTCATGGGTTTTAGTTTCAGGGGCCTCATTTCATGCTACGCCCCATAGACGTTATTTTCTTGATTATGTCCAAGGGGATTTTGGGTTGGTTTATTTGGGAGATAATGAACCTTGTTAGATTGTTGGAAAGGGAAGAATTAAGATTAAGTTACAGAATGGGAATCATTGGCTACTACAAGAGATAAGGCACGTTCCAAGGCTCGGTAGGAATTTAATTTCAGTAGGGTAGCTAGCTGAAAAAGGTTGCATTGTTACATTTACTGATAAAAATTAGATGGTTTCAAAAGGTGTCTTAATAGTAGCAAAAGGTGTGAAAGTAGGTACCTTATATCTTTGTATAGGTCATATTGTTCCTTCTACTTTAGCTGTTGCAGAGAAAAAACAAACAGGTTTGGGAATAGTTGCTGCAGGTTCACAGGAAAAGACTGAAATAGTTGTTGCAAGTTCTGAGACAACACTGTGACATAACAGACTTGGGCATATGAGTGAAAAAGGTATGAAGGTACTTCATTCTAAGAAAGTTTTACCAGGTCTGAAATGTATTAATATAGATTTTTGTGAAAGTTGTGTGTATGGAAAACAACAGAGAGTTAGTTTTCTCAAGGATGGGAAGCAAAAGAAAGATGAAAAGTTGGAGCTTGTGCATACAGATGTATGGGGACAAGCTCAGGTATCTTCTCTCGGTGGCTCTCGGTATTATGTTACATTCATAGATGATGCAACTAGGAAGGTTTGGATTTATTTTCTCGAGCAGAAATCTGATGTATTTGAAACATTTAAGAAATGAAGAAGCTTGGTTGAGAATGAGACAGGTAAAAGATTAAAATGTCTTAAATCTGATAATGGTGGTGAGTATTGCAACAAAGAATTTGAAGATTATTGTTCTTTTAATGGAATTCGTAGGTAGAAAACAGTTCTAGGGACTCCATAGGAAAATGGAGCGGCTGAACACATGAATAGGACAATAATGGAGTGTGCAAGGACCATGAGATTGCATGTTGGGCTGCCTTTAAATATGTGGATAGAGGTTGTCAACAATGTTGTATATTTAATTAACAGAGGTCCTTCATTTCCTTTGGGTTGTGGTATTCCAGAGGAAGCATGGACATGCAAGAAGGTGAGTTACTCTTTTCTCAAAACCTTCGGATGTGAAGCTTTTGCACATGTAGATTCTGAAAATAAAACTAAACTGGATGCAAAATAAAAAAAATGTACTTTCGTTGGATATGGCGTTGATGAATTTAGGTATAAGCTTTGAGATTTTGAAAATTAGAAAATTGTGAGAAGCAGGGATGTTGTATTCAATGAGAAGGTGTTGTACAAAGATCGGTTGCAGCAGCATGAGAAGAAAGAAAAGGATTATGTGGTGCTAGATGATACTCCAAATAGTGATGTTCCAATGGTTTCTCATGCTTTGCAACAACAAGAAATACCACAAACTCCAGTGAATGTTAGACGGTCAACAAGGCTAAGTAGACTTCCTGAAAGGTTTTCTCTCTCTTTGTATTCTATTTTGTTAACTGATGTTGGTGAACCAGAAGGGTATGATGAAGCTATGCAGGTGGATACAAAGGTTCAATGGGAGCTTGCAATGAAAGAAGAAATGGACTCCTTGCTGAAAAATCAAACTTGGGAATTATGTAAGTTGCCTACAGGTAAAAAGGCTTTACCAAACAAATGAGTTTATAGGCTGAAAGAGGAAGTTGGAGGTAAGAACAAATTTAAAGCTAGGTTAGTTGTAAAAGGATTTGCACAGAAAAAGGGCATTGATTTTAATTTTGATAATTTGGTATTTATGTAATTCTGTTCTAATCTCTGTTAAGTTTTTCTTAATGTTCTGTGATTGTTGTTAACTGTTCCCTGCAAGTTAGTTCTTTAAAAATTCTAAAATACCAAAAAGAGATAGATCTGTTCATTATCAGCATTGTCATATTCAAAGTATTTCATTACTAGAGAATAACAGTGGATTCAATTGATCTTCATTTACTTTTTCAGCATGTTAGATTAATTTCTTTTACAACAATTGTGTTTGTTTCCGGCAATTTAAGATAGTTTCCCTTCCTGCAAGTGTGTTTCCTTTCCAGAAAATTAATATAGTTTCCTTCTAAGTGTGTTTATTTCTCAGCAATTAGATAGATTTTTATTTCTACATGCACTTTCAATTATGGAAAGACCGACAAACCAAGTCCCATTCACCAAACCACTCGACCAAAAACCCCCCATTCCAAGAAGTCTTGTCATAGATAGCTCCAGACACCTCGGAATTGATAAAAGTAAATGGTGATGCATTAACAAAGCACTACTTCGACCTCATCAACGTCCATTTTCTGTTACCTTCTTTCTGGGTGTTTTTCTAATTCTTACCATTTTGGCATAGAATATCCAAACATTAGCATATGTTAATGTTGGATAAATAATCATCAAGTAGTGAGCTCATAGGTCCATGTATTGAACCTGGTAGCACTAATACCATATGTAACATCACAATTCATAATGCTCAATAATTAAAATAAGTATTCATCTTAACTAAGAATTAGAATACATCATGATTATCCAAATCAGAGTTAAACAAGAATGAATCATTATCATTACAATAATTAAGCATGTTATTCTAAACCAGAATATAACAAAGCTTAGATTTACAATATCCAGTTACATTTCATTAGTGAATAACCTTCACTATGCATGTACAAAGCTATGCTCAAGGCATCAAATATCAAATTATACATAATAACTGACTATCAAGTCATATAATGAAAAAGCACTGCATCTGGAACTCTTGACATTTGTCTTCATAAGCCTCAGCTTGTCTCATGCTTGGGAAGGAGAGCATCATCCGAGTGCTTTTCCGCCAACCACAGACTGGTGGTCCCCCGCACAACTTCCTACCTAGAAGTGGCCCTACCCTTCACGGAATGTATGGATATAAGGAACCATTATGTTTGTCATCTGAGTATCTGGTGCTGTGTCCTTCATAATGCCTCTCGGTCACGCAACTATAGATCCACTCTAACTATGCGTGAAACTACTGGAGACATTATGCCATCTAGAGCATTGTGGAGCGACAATCCATGCAGAGATAGATGCATTAATTTGGCCAAAGATTTACATACATGTACACTACGCAATGAACATTGTCGTATGTCCACCACCCTAACTCGACTTAGAAGTTGTCTCATCCTATAGTATGCTTAATTCGGCCTCTCTTTAGGTCAAGTAAAAGTGGGTTCAGTTTGATTTATAGTCCAATACGAGGACAATTGATTTGTATTTTAGGAGTATATCAAATGTAATAGGTTACTTCCGCAATGAGGAACTTGTGACTCCTTATCAATCTGTTCCATTTTCAACATGTTAAAAGTCAAACCAAGTTTTCTAGCCTAGGTCTTCCATGGTTTACAGTTTCAAAGTAATCTACCATATAGGTTAAATTCAATATCAAAATATCATAGACTTACATTGCCTTAATGAATTAAAATAGTTTTAATAATAGACAATAATTCATATATCCATGTGAGTTTATAATGTTAAATACTCCCTTCATGGAGTTCAACCATAAGTAAAGATATGGTTTTGATTTTCATTAAAATATATAAGACTTAACTGATAAGGCTTTCCATCTCATAATATTATGAGCAACAGGAAGAGAATCCTCTCTATTATCCTGACATGCATGCAAATCTGCCATAGAGTAAAACTATAATCTTTCATATTGCAATCCTCCTCTTTTAATGAGGGGTCGATATATACTGCATTTGGTTATCCTAATAACCCTTCAATAATAGTCAAGTTCTATGCATGTTGTTCTTGTGAATGTATTTAAGTTCCCTTAGCACATTCAAAGGTTAAAGTTTTTCAAAAGATTATCATCACAGTTCGAGGTTGGTGTATCGGCCACATGCAAGCCAAAACATTCAAACATATATCTTACACAATAGTTTTAAACATTATATCTCATGAGCACTATCGACTCGAGCTCATCATAGGAGCTTTTGTGTTATCAATACATTGTTAGCATACTATGCCATGTTGATACTCGACATGTGTTTGCTACTGTAAGTTTTGGGCTCAAACTTGAAGGCCTCGAGCAATAGTTAAGATATACGGTCAATATTAACTTGTAATATATAAGATTGTCGGCCCCGATAGCTTGGAGTATACCTCCAAATGAAAACATTAACAAGATTAAACACTGTAATATAGACCTCGAGGGTCTAAGGAATAAAGTTTATCTAATTGATGGCTACAGCCCGAGGGCCTCAAACGATAATCACAACAATTAAAATGTATGACTGTTGACACAGTCGATGCCATACAATGGTGAATTATTATTGTTAACTATCAACATAGTGAAAGCCTTTCCAAAATTTGATTCTTACCTGAGAGATGTCATTTTAGTGTTGTCAACATAGTCTATCGAAGACTCTCAGCCGAAGGCTATCATGCCACTTTCTGTGGTCTTCCAAAGGCTTCCAGCTAGCCGTATGTTTCCCTGTTCTTACTCTATATCCTAGGTGTATAGAACAACAACCATAAACAATGAAAAAGATAAGACTTACTAAAGCTATGTTTTTCGATCTTCTTGGCATGCCGAGCATGCAGTGTAACTACCACCCAAGCCCACGAAGTGGAGGGTGGTTTCTCCACTCTTCCACCCGTGGCTTCTTAGGAGACACTCTGTCCATAACTTGCTATATGCAAGTGGGCAACGAGCATAAAGCTCCAATTGGTCCAAAATGGCACTTCATCACTCCACTAACTGTTGGTGATGTCAGCCAATACTCATAACTCATAAACATATTAGTATTAACATGGGGTTCTATATAAAGTTTAAATAATCATAGCATAATAAACTTTCCATAAATCTTCATGATGTATGAAGATACTCAAGACAATCAAGATGTCATCATACGACATCATCACCAACATGGTGACACGATCAAAATGCGGTTTAGGGGTTGAATACTACTCCCCCTTCTTCGCTATAAACCCAAAGCATATTATACCAAGAATAATAGATTCAAAGTCTCAGTTTGTGAATAAATAGAGAAACAAGAAATTACTCCACCACTAGGCGAGATTATCTCTCATCTCACGATGACATTCTAAGAACTTCATTTGGTCGAGTTGATGCAAACATTGTCGAAATAACTTAATCGACAAGATGACACAAAAAGGAAATCGACTAGCAAAGAAAAGATGTGACTTATGTCAACTTACAAGGGTTCATAAGGGTATAAAATTTGATACTCAGATGGCAATTGGTCCCATTTCCCAACATCTATCTCTTCCTCCTGGATGATACTCTCCTTCTGTCTTTAAAGGAAGATTCATTTCTTGTTCACACTCAGCATCATAAAACCATGATCAGTACATCATCATCTGATTCTCAATTCATAATAATCAAATATTCATATGAACATGTAATTTCATAGCTAACTATCATTATTTAATATTCTCATAATCAACAATTAAATTAGATATTTCCACAACATCTAATCATTAAACTATGGTTAATCCTCCTGATTATCACACAGAAATAAGATTAAGACAAATCATAAGTTGGGGATGTAACATATCTCCCCCATAAGAATCATCATCCTTGATGATTAATTGTCTTAAAATTTAACCAACATAATAAGAAAATGTTTTGAGAGCATATTAAAAAAAATTTAGAAAAGATGAGGAAATCTCACATAAATGTCATCATAATTTTCTCAGGTGGCATTTTCCTCTGCATATTGGTCTTACTGGACCTTGCATTGTGCTATCTCTTTGTTACGTAAGCATAGCTTACGCATTTCGAGCACTCTAATGGGCTTGATCACCACCACCCCTGGGTCCTTCACCTGAATAACATTCCAATCAAGAATAGGAATTTGATTATCTACAGCATTAAACCTTTTCAAATAGGAAACATGAAAAACATTACGCTTCACGACAAGAGCTAGTAGTAGAGCAATTCTGTACGCAACTAGGTTGACTTCTTCAAGAACTTCAAAGGGACCCACATATCTAGGTGCTAGTTTGGATGTCTTTCCAAATTTAATGGAACTCTTCTAGGGTTTTACCCTTAAAAGAACTTTCTCTCCCACTGAGAAATGTCTTTCGATGCGTTTAGCATCTGCATAACTCTTTTGCCTATCATTGGCCTCCGCTAGCCTTTTCTTAATCAGATGGACTTGCTCTTCCATTTCTGACAGCATTTCTGGACCAAGGCTAACCCTATCTTCTAGCTTGTCCCAGCTTATAAGGGTTCGATACTTCCTTCCATTTAATGATTCAAATGGATTCATCTTAATAGCAGAGTGATAGGAATTATTATAGGCAAATTCCACCAAAGGGAGATAATCTTCCCATTTGTATTGCTAATCCATGCAATACATTCTCAATAAATCTTCCAACACTTGGTTCACCCTCTCAGTTTGGCCATCCATTTTAGGATGATAAGTAGAGCTTATATTCAATTGGGTTCCAATTGAAGAGAACAAGGTTTGCCAAAACCTTGATTTCGTTCACGCATCCCTATCTAAGATAATCTTCTTAGGAATGCCATGCAATCTAAAAATCTCTTGAACAAATTTTTGGGCTATGACCGGTGCCCCATCTATCAAGTTCCCAGGTATAAAATGAGTGGATTTGGTGAATCTATCCACCACAACCAAAATAGCATTGTGCCTGTTCCTTGACATAGGAAGCCCTTGCACAAATTCCATGCTTATAATTTGCCATTTCCATTCAGGAATTTCATGAGGGTATAAGAGCCCTTCTAGGTGATGGTGTTCTGCCTTCACCCTCTGGCATTCCATACACGTAGCTACAAAATTTGTAGCATCCCTCTTCATTCCTTTCTAGAAATACAGGGCTTTCACATCGGCAAGTAACTTTGTTACTCCAAGATGCCAAGAATACGGTGCAGGATGAACCTGCTTCCACACCATATTCCTTAACTCTACAGAGTTAGATACATACATCCTTCCTTTAAACCTTAATAACCCATCTGATTCAAGGTTGAATCCTTCATATCTCAGATTCTGGGGGTTTTCCACAAGGGCCTGTTTTACCTGCTCGTAAAACTCATCTCCCTTAGATTTTTGTAGTACCTGATTTTTAAAATCAGAATGTATAGAGATTATTGAGGAGATGTGTCTTCTCCTACTTAGGTCATCTGCCACTTGGTTTTCCTTTCCTTGAATATATTTAATCTTGAAGTCCTAACTTGAGATGAACTCCAACCATCTTCTTTGACGAGCATTTAGATGTGGTTGAGTAAATAGATATTTGAGCCCTTGATGGTTTGTTTTCATCTCAAAGGGTTTCCCAAGCAAGTAGTGTCTCCACATTTGCAGTGCATGAATGACTATTGCTAGTTCCAAATCATGTGGGGCATAGTTTTGCTCATAATTTTTTAGTTTTTGGGATTCATACACAATGAATTATCTAACCTGGATTGGTACACTTCCTAAGCCTTCTCCTGAGGTGGTGATGACTACAAATTGACCCCCTGGGTCAGATACCTTCAAAACCAGTGCTAAAGTCAATTTTTCCTTCAGTAGGTCAAAGGCCTCCTGGCACTTTTCTAACCACTCAAATATCTTCCCTTTTCTTTGCAAGGAAGTTATAGGGTATGCAATTTTTTGAAAAGTTTTTCACAAACATCCTGTAATAACCTACAAGGTCCATGAAACTTCAGACCTCATGAACATTCCTTGGTATAGGCCATTCCAAAATAGCCTTAATTTTTGCTGGGTCCACAGCTAATCCCTTAGTTGGAATTATGTGGCCCAAATACGGCACTTCCTTTTGAAAGAAAGTACACTTAGAGAGCTTGCTATACAGTTTATGTTCTCTTAACCTCTGAAGAACAATCCTTAGATGTTGAAGGTGCCCTTCTTCATTCTTAGAATAGATTAGGATGTCATCAAGGAACACTAGGACAAATTTGTCCAAACAATCCCTAAACACATTGTTCATTAGGTTCATAAATGTTACTGGTGCATTCGTTAATCCAAAAGGTAGGATAGTAAACTCATAATTCCCTTACCTTGTCCTAAAGGATGTTTTATGGATATCCTCATACTTTAACCTCAATTGGTGATATCTAGACCAAAGATCGATCTTAGAAAACACGGTTGCACCTCTCATTTGATCGAAAAGATCATCTATGTGAGGCAACGAGTATTTATTCTTAATTGTTGCTTTATTCAACATGTGGTAATCTATGCATAACCGCAAGGTGCCATCTTTCTTTTTCACAAATATAACTGGTGTTCCCCAAGGTGACACACTGGGTCTAATCAGTCCCTTATCCAACAATTCTTGTAATTGAGCCTTTAGCTCCATTAACTCTGTGGTGGTCATTCTATAGGGTGTTTTAGAGATAGGTTTTGAACTTGGAATAATATCAATAGATAAGTCAAAGGATCTTTTAGGAGGTAATCCCAGTAGCTCATTTGGAAATACATCATCAAAATCTCTAAGAAAATGATACTTATCCATATCTTATCTTTTCTGATCTATGGACTCCTTTTTCACAAATTCATTGAGCTTTTGAGATTCGTAAAATATTAAATCATCTTGAAAATTAGTTTCCTTAGACTCATTTAGTTTTTCCATTTTGACAGCAAAAAGTAGGCATCCTTTCCTTTGAGCTCTTTTCATTTGCAGGGCAAAAATTTGTCTTAGTTTGACTTCCCTAGGGTTCCCTTGTAGAAAAAAACCTTGTTTCCTAAGTCATCAAGAATTCTACTATTTTGGCATAACAATCCACTTTGGCTCATGTCTCCATAACCAATTTATCCCAAGGATAACATCGTACGAGCCTAGTGGGGCTACATAAAGATTTACTTTCGTGGAGAAACTCAAAAGTTCAACCCTAGCCACAAACAAGCATTGCTCTAGTTGAGCCTTGGTTTGATTTGCATATTCTACTGACCATGTGTTAGCCATAAATCTAGCCTTTCTAGGAATTTTATTTACAACTTTAGGGGAAACAACACATTCGATAGCACCAGTGTCAATCAAAACTGAAATTGGAAGACCAAATAAAATACTTATAGTTTCAATGGGAGTTATTTGGTATTCGGCTTGCCTATTGTCCAAGGTTCCATGAATACGCTGCTAGAATGCCACCTATAGAGAGGGTATAGGGTTTCCTCATGGTTGTGCTCCCTGCGTCTTGTTAGGACATTGGTTGGCATAATGATCTCCTCCACATGTGTAGCACCCTCCCACAAGTCCTTGCCTCTCCTATGATTTCCTAGAATTGTCTCCATTTTTCTTGGAGTGATTATTTCCCTTCTCCCCTTTGGACTCAGTTTGCTTATGCTTGGCCCCTTTTTCATTTCTCTTAGTAAAATCCTACTTTTTTCCCTTTTTCTTAGACGATTGAGAGGATTGGGACCAATTATACCTCTTTTGGTTCCTTTCTGTATAAGCCGACATAGCTTTTAGTTTTTGTTCCTGTTTGATGGCCTTCTCATAGACCTAGTCGATTGAAGTAGGACCATGTACATCAACCTCACCCCCAATCTGGGCGTTCAATCCCATTATAAAATTCTGAATGCAGAATCTCTCATCCTATTGGTACTACAGTACATACCTAAGCAGACAGATGAACTTTTCCCAATATTCTTTTACAAATAAATCAGCTTGTTTCAGATTCTAAAAATCTATAAGCTTCTGGTCATAGAACAGTTGAGGCAACCATCTTTGCCTAAAGAGTTCCACAAACCTATCTTAGGTAAGGCTTGTAGACCTCAAGCCCAGTTCCATCTATTTATTCATCCACCATGTGGATGCTTCACCTACCAGTTGGAATGCCCCCCATACTGCTTTAGTAATCTCATTATAGTTTCTTATTTCAAAATATTTTTCTATTTCTTAAGCCATGTCTTCGCGACATCTTGGCTTACGAATCCATCAAATTTGGGAGGCATGACCTTTTTCATGTCTCGGGACAATTTCAAAGCCATATGGCTCCTTCTATCCACTTCTTGTCTAGCCTCGGAGTTATTTTCTCCCTACTCACTTTGGGTGGTGTCATTATGACGTGCCTCACCATTAACCCCATCATAGGCATTCCACCTAGGTTCTGGCTGACCCCTGACCTCCTGTTCAAGAATTCCTTCTCTCGCTCTTGTATCTTGAAGCAAGGTGATAATCCAATCAAGTTTAGATTCAAAGTGCCCTAAAGGTTGCCATTCATCTTGGCTATCTCCCATCTTGGTTCTTATCTGAACCTTTGCTGCAATCTACTTCCTGAAGTTTGTGGATTAATCATGGATTAGTTTTCTATATCATGGAATCCATTCTTAACATAAATCTATTCTCATTCATGTAATATTTAACAAGAAAGGAAAGATTTGTCAGAATTTTTGTTCTCAATTGCATTATAATTTTTCATGGATTACATATAAGCCTTCTCAAAATTACAAAATTTTGTTTACACCTTGCTACTGCAAGTCATTTTCAGTTTGGTATAGCTTCCCATGTTCATTTCTCAACTTTGAGGTTTATCATTTCAGTTTTAGGAAGTGGATGTACACACAGGTACTCTTCCACAACCTCCTTGGCTACATCAAAAATATTAGGATTACTTTCCACAGCTAGTGCTTTAGGTGCAAAAGGTTCTGTTAATGCATCATTAGAGCTAGGAGCAGCATTATTAAATGTTTTCCTCAACTCCTGCTTGATGCGTTTTATGACATTAGTGAAGGTCTCCTCATTAGTCAACCATGCTCCTACTAAGCAACTAGTCTATTCAAGTCATTTCATTCTTGAGGCTCTCTCCCTCAAGACCTTTTGATAACGTAGGCAACGTCCATTTTTCATTACCTTCTTTCTGGGTGTTGTTCTAATTCTTACCATTCTCGCATAGAACATCCAAACATTAGCATCTGTTAATGTTGGATAAATAATCATCAAGTAGTGTTCTCATAGGTCCATGTATTGAACCTGGTAGCTCTAATACCATATGTAACATCACAATTCATAATGCTCAATAATTAACATAAGTATTCATCTTAACTAAGAATTATAATACATCATGATTATCCAAATTAGAGTTAAACAAGAATTAATCATTATCATTACAATAATTAAGCATGTTATTCTGAATTAGAATCAAACAAAACTTAGATTTACAATATCCAGTTACAGTTCATTAGTGAATAACCTTCACTATGCATTGTACAAAGCTATGCTCAAGGCATCAAATATCAAATTATACATAATAACTGACTATCAAGTCATACAATGAAAAAGCGTTGCATCTGGAACTCTTGACATCTGTCTTCATAAGCCTTGACTTGTCTCATGCTTGGGAAGGAGAGCATCATTCAAATGCTTTTCCTCCAACCACAGACTAGCCGTCCCCCGCACAACTTCCTACTTGGAAGCGACCCTACCCTTCACGGAAGGTACAAATATAAGGAACCATTAGGTTTGCCATCTAAGTATCTGGTGTTGTGTCCTTCATAATGCCTCTCGATCATGTAACTATAGATCCACTCTAACTATGCATGACACTACTGGAGACATTATACCATCTAAAGCACTATGGACCAACAATGCATGTAGAGACAGATGCATTACTTTGGCCAAAGATTTACATACATATACGTTACATAATGAACGTCATCGTATGTCCACCACCCTAACTCGACTTAGAAGTTGTCTCATCCTACAATATGCTTAATTTGACCTCTCTTTAGGTCAAGTAAAAGTAGGTTTAGTTCGATTCATAGTCCAATACCAGGACAATCGACTCCTATCTTAGGAGTATATCAAATGTAATAGGTTACTTTCACAATGAGGAACTTGTGACTCCTCGTCACTCTGTTCCATTTTCAACATGTTAAAAGTCAAACCAAGTTTTCCAACCTAGGTCTTCCATGGTTTACAGTTTCAAAGTGATCTACCATATAGGTTAAATTCATGATCAGAATATCATAGGCTTACATTGCCTTAACAAATTAAAATGCTTTTAATAATAGACAATAATTCGTATACCCATGTGAGTTTATAATGTTAAATACTCCCTTCATGGAGTTCAGCCATAAGTAAAGATATGGTTTTGATTTTCATTAAAATATATGACTTAACTGATAAGGCTTTCCATCTCATAATATTATGAGCAGTAGAAAGAGAATCCTATCTATTATCTGAGCATGCCTGCAAAGCTACCATAGAGTAAAAGTATAATCTTTCATATTGCAATCCTCCTCTTTTAACGAGGGGTTGATATATATACTGCATTTGGTTATCCTAATAACCCTTCAATAACAGTCAAGTTCTATGCATGATGTTCTCATGAATGTATTTAAGTGCCCTTAGCATGTTCAAAGGTTAAAGTTTTTGAAAAGATTATCATGACAGTTCGAGGTTGGTGTATCAGCCACATGTAGGTCCAAACCTTCAAACATATATCTTACACAATAGTTTTGAACATTATATCTTATGAGCACTATCAACTCGAGCTCATCATAGGAGCTTTTGTGTTATCAATACACTATTATCATACTGTGTCATGTCGACACTCGACATGTGTTTGCTACAGTATGTTTTGGACTCGTCCTTGAAGGCCTCGAGCAATAGTTAAGATATACATTCAATATTAACTTGTAATAGATAACATTGTCGGCCCCAATAACCTGGAGTATACCTCCAAATGAAAACATTAACAAGATTAAACATTGTAATATAGACCTCAAGGGTCTGAGGAATAGATTTTATCTAATTGATGGCTACGACCTGAGGGCCTCAAACAATAATCACAACAATTATAACGTATGACTATTGACACAGTCAACACCATACAATAGTGAATTATTACTATTAACTATCAACATAATAAAAGCCTTTCCAAACTTTGATTCTTACCTAAGAGATGTTTTTTTATTGTTTTCAATACAGTCTATCGAAGACTCTCAGTCGAATTCTATTGTGCCACTTTCTATGGTTTTCCAAAGGCTTCCAACTAATCGTATGTTTCATTGTTCTTGCTCTATCTCCCGAGCATACAGAACAACAACCATAAAGAATGAAAAAGATAAGACTTACTAAAGCTATGTTTTTTATCTTCTTGACATGCTGAGCATGCAGTATAACTACCACCCAAGCCCACGAAGTGGAGGGTGGTTTCTCCACTCCGCCACCCACAGCTTCTTAGGAGACACTATGTCCATAACTTTCTATATGCAAGTGGGTAGTGAGCATAAAGCTCTAATTGGTCCAAAATGGAACTTCATCACTCCACTAATTATGGGTGATGTCAGCCAATACTCATAACTCAAACATATTAGTATTAACACAGGGTTCGATATAAAGCTTAAATAGTCATAGCATAATAAACTTTCCATACATCTTCGTGATGTATGAAGATACTCAAGACAACCAAAATGTTGTCATACGACATCATCACCAACATGGTGACATGATCAAAATGCGATTTAGGGGTCGAGTACCACTCCCCCTTCTTTGCTATAAACCCAAAGCATATTATACCAAGAATAATAGATTCAAAGTCTCGGTTTGGGAATAAATAGAGAAACAAGAAAGTACTCCGCCACTTGGCGAGACTATCTCTCGTCTCACAATGACATTCTAAGAATGTTGTTTGGTCGAGTTGATGCAAATGTTGTCGAAATAACTCAATCAGCAAGAAGACACAAAAAGGAAATCGACTAGCAAAGAAAAGACATGACTTGCATCAACTTACAAGGGTTCATAAGGACATAAAATCTGATACTCAGATGGCAATTGGTCCCACTTCCTGACATCTATCTCTTCCTCCCAGATGATACTCTCCTTTTGTCTTCGAAGGAAGATTCAATTCCTATTCACACTCACCGTCATAAAACCATGATCAATGCATCATCATCTGATTCTCAATTCATAATAATTAAATATTCATATGAACATGTAATTTCATATCTAACTATCATGACTTGCATCAACTTACAAGGGTTCATAAGGACATAAAATTTGATACTCAGATGGCAATTGGTCCCACTTCCTGACATCTATCTCTTCCTCCCAGATGATACTCTCCTTCTGTCTTCGAAGGAAGATTCATTTCCTATTCACACTCACCATCATAAAACCATGATCAGTGCATCATCATCTGATTCTCAATTCATAATAATTAAATATTCATATGAACATGTAATTTCATATCTAACTATCATTAGTCAGTATTCTCATAATCAATGATTAAATAAGATATTTCCACAACATCTAATCACTAAACTATGGTTAATCCTCTTAATTACCACACAAAAATAAGATTAAGACAAATCATAAGTTGGGGATGTAACAGTCACAGCCTTGGATGCACATGCATTAGATGGTGCATTGTTGATAGACTTCGGTGTCTCTTTCTACTTGACCTCACATTAGGATTGGTTCTCATAATATGATGGTGGGAAGTTATAACTTAGATATGACTTTGATATGAAGATTGTTGGGAATGGAAATGTCTTGATTTGTTTCCCTAGTGGATGAGTGAAGGGGATCAATGGTGTACTACATATCCCTAGTTTGGCATGAAACCTACTTTATATAAGTAATCTTAATGATTTGGATGTGCAGATTATTTTCTCAAGTGAAGGGTGCAAGATGGTGAGAGGGGCTATGGTGCTTGCTAAGGGCTACAAAGGCACTTTATTTCAGTTGGATGCATGCATAGTTTAATGGAATAGCTCTTATGTTTATTTAATGAAGATATTTATATAATCTACACCTGTACCATTGGAACCAATAGTAAAGAGGAGTGTTTCATCCATTTATGATGGTCGTGCTTTCTAGGTACCTAAGGATGCTTGTGCTTCGGAGACTAAGATACTAGTTGAGAAGACAATGGTACGGTACTAGAAGCCACATAGGTGAGAAGGATATAAGGTCCCTGGAAAATTAAAAAAACCTTGTTGATAAGTTAAATGACTGTAATCATGAATATGATTTTTGTGAGCATTGTGTACATGGAAAATAGAACCATGTTCATTTTTACTCTAGTTCTCATAAATATTCTAAGATGTTGGACTTAATCCATTTTAATGTATTCAGTTTCATTAACGTTCCTTTGATTTCTATATCTATTTATTATGCATATTTCATTATTAACTATAATAAATGGACAAATGTATATTTCTTTAGAAGTAAATATGAAGTCTTCAATTGTTTTATAGATTTTCAGGTTCTTATAGAGAATTAGACTAGTAGGAAGATTAATATTTTGGGATCTGATATGGTAGTGATTTTTGTTTAGTAGATTTTTACGTAATTTTTAAGGATCATGGGATAGAGAGACATAATACAGCTTTGCACATCCCTTAGCAGAATGGAGTTGTAGAAATAATGAACAAGACTTTGATGGAGAGGGCTATAAGTATGATCAATGGATTTGGATTGGAACAAAAGTTTTGGGTAGAAATAATTTCCACATGTTACTCAGTTAATAGGTCTCCTACATTAGCTCTTGTTGAGAAGACACCTATAGAGCTGTGGTTGGGAAAGAATCCTTTATTGAGACATATTTGAGTCTTTGGTCTTGAGGCATATGCACATGTGCTTAGGGAGAAGTCTAAGTTGGAGAACAAGTCTATGAAATGTTTCTTAATTAGCTATGGCATTAGTGTGAAAGGGTAGAAGCTTTGGGATCTTGTGGCTAAAAAAGTTTTATATAGCAGAATTATTATCTTTAGAGAAGTTAAACCTTCTATTGTAGTATTGCAACCTGAGAAAAATAAAAAGAAAGATGTCATTCAACTAACCCCAAAGACTGAGAAGATTGAGCCAAAATCCCATGAAAGACATAAAGAGGAGAGATTAGATAGTTTAGAGAGTTTCAAAGAGGAGGTAGAACCTCCACCTTATCTCTTAAGAAGGTCATCTTAACAAAAACAACTAGATAGGTATAATCCTTTTGATTGGAAGTGTATTTTTTCTTTGATTATAACATAGATGAGCCCAGGACTGTGAGGGAGGCATTAGGTATGAATGATTCTAAGTTATGGAGAGTGACCATGGATGAGGAGATGGTTGCATTGAAGAAGAATCACACATGGGACTTAGTACCTTTACATTATGGTCAAAAACCTATTGGTTGTAAACATGTGTTCAAAAGGGGGATGGTTTAATGGCAATCTTTAGAAGTATAAGGCTCAACTAATTGCGAGGATATTCTCGGGTTAAGGGAATTGACTATGGTTAAGGATATTCCTGGGTTAAGGGAATTGATTATGGTTAAGATTTTCTCTCCAATTGTTAAGATGAAATCCATTCAGTTGTTATTATCTATTGCAACAACTTTTGACCTTTAGGTTGAGTAGATGAATGTGAAGACAACTTTCCTTCATGGTGATTTGGAGGAAGAAATTTACATTATGTGCAACCAAAGCACTACATTAAAAAAGGTAAGAGAATTTGTTTTGTAAGTTGATAAAATATATGTATGGTCTTAAGCAATCACCTAGGATGTGGTAACAAAAGTTTGATTCCTTTATTTTAGGATTGAAATTTTTAAAATCCAAATTGGATCATTACATCTATTACAAGATGGAAAATGATCATTTCCTTATTATCTGTTGACCCTGTTTCTGCACTTCAAAATTTAAACTTCTTGTGTCTAAAAGACCAAATCTGATCATGCATCAAATCCCTGTGTCAAGTCATCTTTTTGGTTACAATTTTGTTGACATCATGTTTCTTGTGTCAGCCATGTCGATAACTTGTTATTATGATGTCATTCTTTGTCTTATTTCTCTCCATTGAAGCTTTAAATAGCAATATTATGCCAACATAAAATTTACAGCTTAGTAATATTATATTTCACGTCCACTTTCATTTTATACTAAGCTCGCATCAACTTTTGTTTTTCGCAAACTCCACTATGTGTCGGCTTTTATTCTTCGCAAACCTTGCGTCAATTTTTGTCTTTCACTAAGTTCGCGTTGACTTATGAGTTTGGCTAAGTTCACACATTTTGGCTTTTTACCGATGGCGTAATTTTACAACTTTGGAGAGATAATAAGAAAGAAATTCATGTTCACTTTTTGCGTGTGGCATCTGAGAGTTAAAAAGTGATTTTTATTGTTTAAAATAACAAATAGCATATTCTTCTCCTTCGAACAAGTGCAAGAAAAACCAAAAGGTATGAATTTCAAATTTTAAGGGAAAATTTACTTTGGGCAAAGTAAATTAATGGTACTCCTCCACAATTATTGGACAGTTGTAAAACCACTTTCTTTGGCCGCCACTTGTTGTTAACTGAAGTTTAAATTGTTCAAAGAGCAATGTTATCCTCCTAAAATCATGCCATACACTATATGGGAAGAAACGTGGGTTTAAAAATATGGGCAGTTATATATGATATAAAAGAACACAACAAATTATGTGATGGGATCTTTCAAGCTAGATGTCATCTCATGAAAGGATTTCTATGGATTTGGTTAAGAAGTTTTAAAACCATCAAAGAAAAGGTGGTTATCAAATGTAAAACTACCTCCCTCAACATGCTCTCTCACACGTTGATGTGGACACATGACGTTGCACCAAAAAGAAACATGGTCTTCAGCAAACATCAAGTATCCATTTGACAAAACAATGGTTACAAAGGGAGCTTATTGTAGATTGAATTCATCAAAAACTAATTTTTATGATAAAATTTATTCCTGATGGGAAAAATTGAATTTACCTCTAGTGATTGAAAAGACAGGTTCTACAACCCAGATTTCGTGCTCTTTAAGGACATTTGTAACAAAAAAAAAAGTCCTACTTTAGTTGGTGATCTTCTTGTTGAGCAGGATAAAGTGGGTGTTTTGTTCTTAAATCTTGGTGGACCAGAGACACTTAAAGATGTGCAACCATTCTTGTTCAACCTATTTGCAGACCCAGACATTATTCGTCTACCTAGATTATTCTATTTTCTTCAGAAGCCTTTGGCACAATTAATTTCTATGAAGTAGAGCTCCCAAGAGCATGGAAGGATATGTTGCCATTGGTGGGGGCTCACCTCTTTGAAGGATAACAGATGAATAGGCCATCGCACTGGAGAAAACTCTTGAAGAGAAGCAAGTACCTACCAAAGTGTACATAGGAATGTGTTACTGGCATCCATTTATGGAAGAAGGAATTGAGCAGATAAAGAGTGATGGAATCTCTAAACTCGTTGTCCTTCCACTTTATCCTCAATTTTCAATTTCCACTAGTGGCTCAAGTCTCCATCTTCTAGAAGGCATTTTCAGGAAAGATGAGTATTTTGTGAGGATGCAACACACAGTAGTACCTTCATGGTATTAACGAGAAGGATATATCAAAGCAATGACAAATTTAATTGAGAAAGAGTTGCAGAAGTTTGAAAGACTAACAGAGGTTATGATATTTTTCAGTGCACATGGGGTGCCACTTGCTTATGTTGAGGAGGCTGGTGATCCATACAAAGCAGAGATGGAAGAGTGTGTGGACTTGATTATGAATGAACTCAAGGCACAGGGTATTAACAATTATCACACTCTTGCATACCAGAGCTGAGTTGGACCTGTAGAGTGGATGAAGGCCACTAATACTACAATGCTTTGAAGGATTTTTATGGTGTCATGCCTACAATCAATCATCACAAGTGCGTAGGTGGGTAGACTGCCAAAAGATAAGAAAATCAATAGAAGATGAAGGAATCAAAAAGATACCTGGATGTAGTTAGATTGAAGTTCACAAAATTGATTATTCCTATGATAATGGCTCTGCCTTCGCCAGAGATCTGAAGTTGATCATTTCTCAAATTGCAGCTAAAGATTGGTCTCCTATCAATAGTAAGTGTGTAGGTATTATAGTTGAGATTATAAGGAGAAATATTGAGTCTGCCATCTCTCATGAGCTGCCGTGACAGCGGGATGGCCCTTCCATGCTGGAAACAAATTGTTTTCTATATGTGGGTGTTGAGCTCCATGAGATTTTGAGGTTTTGAACAAGTTTTAGATTCAGTGGTATATAAAGAAATGTAATGGGAAAGTGGCAAGAATTCACAAAGATTTCAATTTATTGTGGGTGGCTTGTAGACCAACCAATTTAGAACGTGACAGTCAAACTTCCCAACTTCCTCTCGCCTCTGTGTATTCGTACATTGGATTAGAATGTTGATTTGGTCTTTATCTATGCACTTGTGTCTGTGATTTTTCATCTGTGATAGATCTTAAATCTTTAATCTTGTTATGATGGGATATGGTGTGGAGTTTGGCAGAAAGGCCAATTTTGAGCATGCAAGAGACTGCATGGAGACTGTGGGGAATAATAATCATAGCTGCAATATTTTGGAGAACATGAGAAAGCTCCAATCTCAATCTCAATCCTCCCTTGAGGAGTCGGTGATGGGGGAGACTGATTTTGAGGTGGTGAGAGAGAATTCGGTGGTAGTTTCCAAATCAAGGAGATTTGGTCCTGCTACTTCGAAGCTTGGCTTTGAGGCAGGGAATTCTGTGGCAATTTCTAATTCCATCAGGTAGGGCAGCAAGAATAGCAGCAGTAGCCCAATGCCATGCTTGTAGATTTTGTGGTCGAGTCTTTAGCTCACGGAAGGCTCTGGGCGGTCATGTAAGAGTGCATAGGACTAGTAGGTCTAATGGGGAGTCATCTAGTAGTGGAATTATTTCTAGGGTTGGTCATTCATCAATAGATATCTGGATGAAGAAATCCAAGATACCCACAAGTAGATCCAATGGGAATTCCAACTGGGTCAGAACTGATAGTATTGAAGAGGTAGGAGAAGACCAGTTGGTTTTATTCAAACTCAATAGGAGGAGGTTGCTGGTGAAGAAGGAAAAATAGATGTGGACAATACTACTAAGGAGCTTGAGGGTGATAATGACGCTGCCCGTTTCCTTGTGATGCTTGCCTCTAGTGTTAGTAATACCGATACTACCAATAAGGCTAATAGACATGTGGAGAGATAGTTGATAGAGGAATCGATATATCATTCCAGGACAAAGAGCATTCTATGAATTTAAAATTCTTCAAGAGCTTCACAACCCTTTATATCGTGAAGGTAATAGATGTTATGGTGTCCTCTAACAAGTATAATTTTAATGAAAGTTGTCTCATCTCAGAAATTATGCAAACAAAAAGGGGGCCCAAGAAAGTGAGAAATTTTAATATTATAAATCAGTTTCTTTGAGGGCTACAGGCATGGGAGGAAATTCCTTCACCAAGATATTAAGCCTAATAATAGATGGATATCATGAGAGTAAAACTATGTGGCTTCGATCACTCAAGGCAAAAAGTAGATCAAATGATGAGGTACATAGATTATATCATCTTTGGCATGGTAATGTTTGTAATGTTGGCTTTTAAAATCATACTAGAGTTCCAAGATGTCCAATTACAAGGTTATTTAAAACCAATCAATGCCCATACTTGTTGATATTATGCAATTAGAAGGAGATTGAGAATGAGGATATCTAGTACTAGGATGGTATTTCGTTTGTGAAGATGGCAAACCATATCCACAAACATAGAAAATCAATTCAACTTTGGAGAAGTTATCTTGTGAGATGGTGGTAATGGCATCTTATGATTGTGATCGGAGTGAGGAAATATGCGACGTTATTCAATCTATGTAAAGGAAAAGTTATTTTCCTAGTTCATATTTTGTATGCAAGGACACATGAGTCTAAAATTCAGGTATTCTGAAGGTTTGTCAAGATCTGGCGAGGTTCGATTGTCAAAATAGAGCAGGTAGAGACATAGAGAACTTAGCAGAATCCACAACTTGAAAGTTGCAAGTTCTAGTTACCTTTTTATAAAAGCAACTTTTGTCACTTATTGTAACTAAAAGTTAGAAAATGAACTTTATTTCAGGAAAGTGATATAAAACATAACCAAAAATAAAGTTCATTATTCTATTGTATTTCAAAAATGTAGTTACTAGGTAGTTATCAAGTAGTTACAAGTTAGTTACCGAGGAAAAGCCTATAAATACAAGGCTATTTCAAATGGAGAGCAGGGGACTCTTTAGAGAGAACTTTTAAGGGGGAACTTATGAAGAAACTTCTTGGAATATTTTTGGTCTTACACATTGTATAATTTACTTTGGAATTATATAATTTTGAAAAGATAATGAAGAACGCATTTCAGTTCGTATGTTCTTGATGTATTTCTTAGTTATGATTACTAGTATGTCATATGTCAAGTTGGTGATCTTTCTATGTATTTGTGTAAATCAAAGTTATCCATTGAAGCATGCAATTGGGGTGATGAAGCACAATCATGTCTCGGTATCCTAATTTGAAAGTGTCAAGATAAATTATCTCTTCGTATGTTGAGATTTGCCATCTTTCTTTATCATTGTTGCACATATGACATGAAATTCATCATGGAGTTTAGGAAAGTGGTTTCTAGCTTTGTGGTGAAACCCCCTCGTACTTTTCAATAAGATTGTGAAACTCCTGTTGGTTTTCATACGTCTACCACGAGGGTTTCTACATGCCCATTTCTTTTGTTATTTTACTTTTCTTCTTTTTTGTACTTTCAGGATAAAAGTACACAAAAACCACAAATACCCCTATCATACAAGGGAGCTGCCCCTCTCAAATGCAGAGGAAAGCTGATAATTCAATAACAACTTCTCCAACTGTTAGGACAATTTAGTCACCACTCTAAGGGCAATGAGTCATTTTCAAAGGTTATTTCATGGTGACAAATCTGTTTACCAACATTATCACATTATATGTTGATGAATGTTATTTTTTTAGAAATGGTAAGGAAATGATTTATGATATGAAGTATCAACTTTCAACATAATTTGAGATGAAAGACTTAAGGGCAACCAGGTTCATCTTAGGTACATGGAGATCAAAAGAGATAAAGAAAACATTAAAGCTTTGGTTGGGCTAGAGAAAGTATGTGAACTTGAGGTATTAGAGAGGTTCAACATGATAGCTTACAGACCATTATGTGTTTGTCTTTCAATGGGGACTAAGTTATTAGTAAAGCAATGTTTGAGTCTCCTAAGGAGATGGAGGATATAGCTCAAGTACCTTATGCTAGTGCCATTAGGAGCTTAATGTATTATATTGTCTATACTAGACTAGACATCACCCAAGCAGTGGGAGTCTTGATCCAATTCATGGGTAATCCTGGACGAGTACATTGAGATGCAAAGAAGAGGGTCTTTAGATATTTTCAGGGTACCTCAAAGTAATCCATTTTTTATCATCTAGTAATTCTATAGGGTACCAGAGCTCAGTGACTAGATTCATGGATTTTTTAATTCATATTAAGCTAGGGATGTTAATAGTAGGAGATCCACCAATGGATATGTTTTCACTATGTTTATTGGTGGAATCAATTTGATGAGTAACTGGCAAGTTGTGGGTGCTTTGTCCACTATAGAAGCAAAGTACATGTTAGCTACTCATGTTGTAAGGAAGCCATCTAACCTAAACATTTGTGTTCAAATGGGGGGTTGACTCCAAGAGCTATTATAGTTCTATGTGATAGTTAGAGGGCCATATTTTTGGAAAAGAACCCAACCTTTCATGTGAGGAAAAAACATATTGACATCAAATACTATTTTTATGACATGGTAGAGGATGGGAGGTTGACGGTGGAAAAGGTTGACACTTCACAAAATATTACAAATGCATTGATAAAACAAGTGTTGTTGTGAGTCTATGGGCTCAACCCCTAGCAATTAGTTGATAGTCCCCTTGCTCTTGCAAGATGCTCAAAAAGTAGGATAATATCAAGAAAGGTGTCTCAACCTTGCTTCTAATGTTAAGAATATAAAAAATACTATTTTTGGGCTAAAAAACTCAATTTATAGGCTATAGAAGTCATTTTTAGCCAAAATAAATATTTCAAGTTTTTCAACATCAATTTCATAATACCCAAGTTATGGAACTCTTTGAGATCTACATTTTTTATAAAATGGGCCCAACTATCCTCTCAAATCAAAAGGTATGGCCTCTAGAAGTTGGGCCTCCCACATTGAAAATGTAAAAACATCTATGAGCTATAAGAGGGAGTTACATTTGTTGACCAACTTATGATGCATGCTATAACACATTGTAAGACATATTTGAAGGAGATAATGGAGCCAAATTGAAGTGCCCAATTTGGTGAGTGGATGATGAAAAGTTTATGATAGGTGGATGGAATATGTTATTTTTAGTCTGTGAACTCATCTTGGGATTTGGGTACCACATTTTGGGTGGTTTTAACTCATGTTTTCCTAACTACCATTTGATGGTTTCATGTATTTCCTATCCTATTTATTGGGTGCTTAAGATGGAGGTTTTGATAGTGAGTTTTATAGGTACTGGTATGCTACCAAAATACTCTAAATCTCTAGTTGGTGATACTCCTATAAAGACTTAAGACTCCACAAATGTATTGTAATGTCACAACCCTAATCTCATAATACTTAATTTAAGTTATTGTTAATTATTTTTTGAAATAATTGATCAATGTGAATTTCAATCATTTTAAATTGAAATTAGTATTGTTTATAAAATGACTAACAATGAATAATTATCTTATGTTGTTTCAATGAGTGATACAGGGAAAATCAACACTCTCATGTATAAAGAGAGTATTATCAGGGAGAGGGAGTCTAGCCATCAAGAAGCGAATAATTGTGATGGGAATCACACACATGCACTTAGAAAAATGATAATATTCATGCCTAGATGTTCAAATAATTCAAATGTTTGTGAGTTTGTGTCTAATGTTGTTTGTTTAGACTAAATAATTTATTTGATAGGAAATAACTATGTTCCTAGAAAATAAATTAAAATGGTTATTTTATGGCCTGTGAAAATAATAAATTAGGAATCTTTTTAAATTATTTAAAGTATGTTAAGTAAGGCAGAGAAAAATTAGGGAAAAATTGGCGAAAAAGCAAAATTGTGGAAAAAGTACGAATTTGGGTAAAAGCATAGGAATTTTGGGTATGCATTTTATTTGGATATTGTTCTAGTTTTATGTGAAATAAATTTATTGGGGTTTATTTATATCTGTGTTTTCCACCTTTGGGATTTCATTCCGAGCTTGGTCTATATATTTTTTTAAATATTTTGAATATTTTGCAAATCCTGGTATTCATGTAGACCAATTCTCTTTTGGTTAACTAATCAGATTTATGCATGGTTTAAATGCTTCCATATTTTGCATGCATGGCATTTAGATTTGAATATGTGCTTCCTTATTTTAATTTTATTCCTCATTATGTTTCTTCGAATGGAAATTCATCCCTGGCAACATCTCAGGGGCAACCAGATACTTGTTCGCATGCTTGAATGCTCCCATACCAACAAAAATATTTTAGCATGACGTATTTGCATGGCTAGGTCTCATCATTGTGAAAGGTCGTTAGTCTTTGTGATCTTTTCTTATACCATGAATATATCTCCACTATGGCACCAAATCCATCGATATCACTGTATCAATCGATCTATACATATGTATTTATGAATTTTATATCGTAATGAAGGACTTTCTCCTTTTCTTCGTTGCTGTGGGTTATATTTTATGATCTAAGATATTATTACACCATAATCTTTCCATGCTAAGTAAAGCATTTTGTCACTCTAGAAGTCGAAACCTTATGTGAGTGATTTGTGTCAGGAATTTAAGTATTATCTTAGTCGATTGAAATTTAGAAATATATACCTTGATATTTTTATATCCTGTTGAGGAATTATCTGTTAAAAAATCCTTTTGGGTATACCCTACAATTATTGCAAGTCACCTCTTTTTATGTCTGAAGATTAATATTTCCAATCTAATTAAGCCAACAACCAGGCATCTTTTTTTGTAGATTTCATTTTGGAAAATGCCTCAACTATTGCTATGATTAATGTCTGATTCGTGCTCCCTGTAATAATGTATAACTGTGGTATTATGTCTCAGTAGAAGTTTTGCTAGCATCCTATAATATCGTGCCATCCTATAGGCAATCAAGGCGCTTCATTTATATTTTTTAACTTGCGCAAAGACTATGCTCTTAAACTAGCCTGTGTTATATTTCCTTGGCTATGATTTATGTCACTTTTGTTTTAACAGATCCAAGGCAATTAACATGTCATTAGATTTCTCTTAAGACCTATCATTTATATGTTTCCAATGCTCTTCATTCTGGTTATAATGCAATCAAACCAATCCTTTTTCTACATCGTATTATCTTCTTCCTCAAAGTTTTATTATCTGGTAAACATCTTACATAAATCTCTAATTGCAAATCGATCCTCTCCAATGTCGAACCTTGTGTTTTAGGCCTCTAATCTAGCCAAAAAAAAATTATATCCTTTTCATCAATTTAGAATATCTGAGATCTTCCTTTTGCTTTTAGTTTCTAAATCTGTAATTAGAGCTTGTCGGTTATTTAATTCTATTGGTTTAACTTGAGTTCAAATGTTTCTAAGTAGAATAACTTTATTAAACCAAGTCGATTAACCTTCTAGTTTTTTTTTTTGGAAATATAACATAGCTTGAAATGGTTTCTTTTCCCTGATGGTGAATTGCCTTTGAATCTAACTCATCTAATAGATGATATTTTATCTAAATATATAGATAGATAATTGTTATTGTGGTTAATAAATATCTAGTTAAATATTTTTGATTATATGGTAAAATAGGTTTTGAAGGGTGCCCGAAACCCTTTACAACAAGCAGTGGTCCATAAACAGAAAGCCAACCATAAGCCTATGGATAGCCAAAAAACTAGATAAAAGCATAGAAAACAGTAGCAAAATAGAAAGCCACAAAAACTACTGCAGCTTCTTCAATGTATTGTTCATAAAACTTTTCATGTTGTTTGGCAAAGTTAACCAGCTCCTTCTCATCTTCAAATTGCTTCTTTTTGCTGTCCCTGGTACGAGTCGACAGGCCCCCTTTATCATCTTGCACAACCTGTTTACCCTTTTCTTTGTTATCAGCATTCTTATCAACCATAACAATTTCCTCTAGCACTAGGATATCCTCAGCAATAAGGTCCCTAACCTGGTTCTTTTTAAGCTCCTTAAGCTTGTCAGTGAGAAGTGTCATCCCTTGCTATTTTGAATAGTGAGCTTATTGATCTTCATGATCTTCTCTAGGTTTTCATTAACACCAATCGACTTCTCCTCCAAGTACTCAATCCTTTTCCCATACTCCTCTTTCATCCTTAGGAGCTCGTGTTCTATCTCCTCCATCGTTGGAATAACATCCTAGTTCTAGAATATCTATTTTATCCTGATCCATAGTGGTATCCACTCCCCTATCCAATTTGTCCTGCATAATCCTCAATTTGATATTGATACGACTGATCTCCACGAAGAACCACTTCGTCATCTTATGTTGACTATTGACCACTTCTTTCACCATGCCAAGGGCTTCCGCGAGGTCATCCCTATTCCCAATCCACGCCATCAATCCGTCAAAGTCATTAGAGAGATTATGAGAGGGGTCAAGGATCTCCGAGAAAGGAATGCCAATGTTCGGCTCCTCAATAGGCAAGCCTTTACCACCACTACCATGATCAGTCATCACCAGATCCCTTACACGCACATCCATCCCCTGTTTCATGACCAGATTAGAAGCTTCCCCCAGAGGTTTCTTTTTCCCTTTCTTCACAGACATGGGGCTTTTCCCTTTGTTGATAGGTTTCTTTTTCCCCATTCTCCCCTTTCTGACCTCTGGATCTGAATCCTCACCTATTTGGGACCCCTCAGACCACGAGATTTGAACATCTCTCCTTTTCAACCTCTTTCTTTTTTTACGAGACACCTCAGGACTACCCTCCAATTCATCTTCTTCCATCCACTCCTCATCCTCAGACTGGGTCTCTGAATCATTGGAGACCGAGAACACCTTCTGCTTCACAGAGGATTTACCCTTCAGCCCACCCTTGGGGGTGTTATCTTTCATGTATTCCATAATGAGAAGGATTAAACCTTCATGGAGGACCATGAGCTTAGGGTTTCTAACATTGTCCTTAATAGAAAATTCCATAGAAGCCAGCATGTAGAATGGGAAAGAAACCAACATTTTATGGTGAAAATGATTTTAAGCATGTTAAAATGATAACCATGAACAGTAATAAACCTACCATCAAGTGTTATATATCGCATAATAACCTCCACCACCTCGGCCCAAATAGGCTTGATAGACATCCGATTGTAGCCCCCTAATTGCAGCTTCAACAACTTACTCCGTTCATTGCCCTTGAAGAAGTGATTCAAGGCCTCCTCACTGGTCTTTCGCTCCCTAAAAACTTCTTCCCATTGACAGAAAGACCAATAATCAAGGTTATGAAGTCTTCAGTAATGGTAAGCTCCCACCCATAATCCACCACCTTACAATTCTTCCAATTCTTGGTAAACATCATCGTAGCAATGGATTCGACACCATGCAGAATCTCCATATATGGAGTCAAGCCCCCCACCTCCATAATCTTCCAAACTTTACTTTTATTGTGGATCCCCTCGTAGGAAGAGGGCTTCACCCTGTTTCTATCCCCACCCATCTTAGGATTCAGAACATAGAGCCACCCAATAACAAACCAGAAATTGATGACATGAAAATGAAGCATTTTCGGCTTGAAAGGGCCATTAACAATACCCACAATCTGTGTGATCTAGGATTCATGATTATCCTGACGTTCATACCATTAATTTCCATCATTAACACATTAGTATCCTTTGACCATGTTTAATCAAAATTTGAGCTTCACTAGGAATCATGTCCATGACATCCCAACTTTAGCATAGTCTGGCTAGTGACCGCAACGTTAGCAAACATGTCGGCCACTTTATTCCCTTCACAAAATATATGGGTTATAATAATCTCTTCATATGATTCCATAAGCTTGAGAGCTTCGTCTATGAAGGTAGCTATGGTTCAACTAGGACTTTGGAATTTCTTTAAACAATTAACAATGTTATTAGAGTTGAACTTTCAATCCAAACCTTCTTAAAGCCCTTAGAATGAGCTAATTTTATAGCATGGTAAGTTGCTGCAGTTTCGGCATAATGGTTTGTCTGGGTACCCAAAGGGAGTGCCACAACTAACAAAAATCTACCAAAATCATCTCTCATCACTCCCTCACTACCAGCAACACCAAGATTCCCCTTAGCTGCCCCATAATACCTAGTTAAATGTTATGATAACTATTTATGATGTTTAAAATTCCAATTTTGTGGTACTTTATAGATATCCTTCTCATTAATCTTTATTGAGTTGTTGATAGTAGTAAAGTTTTAGGTCTTGGTTAGAAGTGTTAGTTTTTTAAGACGTTAGTTTAGTATTTTATTTATATGAGTTGAGTTCTTGTTTTTGACTTTTAGAACTAAAATGGATGTTAAGATTTAGGAGTTAATATATACCCTTAAGGGATGAATCGAGATGTACTTCAATACTAGTTTAGCCTAATTTTATATTCTTTTGAATCCTAGAGAGAAACTTTGCTTGTCACCTAGTATGGAATCTTTGGTTAAGGTCTTAGAATCATCATGATTTCTCTAGTAATTTGTATCTAATACAATGCTTGAGTTTGAGAAAGCTTAGCTAGTGGCATCATGTTGCTTTTGTGGCACTTGATTTTGGATGAGTGTGTTGGCTCAAAGTGAATGTTTTACATACTTGAGTTACTTTCTTGGTCATTGTGGAAAAAATGAACAACTTTATTCCTTATTATATGTTTCTACATATCATTAATTCAAGATGTGATACAATTCTAAGTTGTTATGAACTCTTGTGCTCATCAAAATGTTATCTTTGGCTTTTTAAAATTATGTTAAGATAGGAAATTTTTTTTCTCTACCTTGGATGAATGGTTAATTAGGAAGAATATGTTGTCATGGAGAAATAGATTTTGTGTGGTTATTAGATGGGTGTTGAATATAGGGTAACAAAGAAGGTTAGGTTATGTTATCTAACCTATCTAGATTTCATCAACTTAAAAAGATGCTTTGGCCAAAGATTTAGAAATTAAATTAATTATTTTAACTGGTTTGATTTATTTTCACTCTCTTTGATATCATGATATATGTTCATTTGCAATAGTTACTATTTGTTAAATGTTAGAGATATCATGTTGCACCAAATTCCATCATGTTTGCTTGTTCTAATTGTTATACCTCTCATGAAGGCTTAGGCTTCTCCTATTTGGAGGAAGGTCGGGGAAGCGTAAGCTTCATGGATGGGTGGTAAATCACACTGATGATGCTCTCTCTCCATCCTCACATTCATGGATGATGATCTCCAGGGATAACAATTTATGTTATATCAAGTTGTCTTATGCCTTAATGGCTTTGATGATGTAAAGAAATTTATCCTTATGTTTTATTAAGTTTTGTTCTCTAGCTTAATGTATATTCATGTTGGAATATTGTAATAAATTATATTATGTAAAAAATTTAATTTTACTCTTTTGTGTTATATTTTATTGTATTAATGTGAGTGGTCCTTACATGTAACCTTTGATTTTTGAATAATACAATTGAGTTTCTTTGGAGTGTGGGGTTATTCTTGCAAAAGGGTTTTCCCCACATAAATCATTATTCAATACGGTATATTTATTTATGTGTTTATTTCCTTGTAGTTGTATGATTAGTTTTATTTTTGCTCATATATCCTCCCATAGATTAGTGTATGAAGCATATTCCACACCTCTACTTTTTTCAAATATCCCATCACCTCATCCCAATTTATTTCCAATCCACATCATCCATTCCTAATCATCCTAATCACTCATACTAATCATCCCAATCCAATCCAACATCATCACTAATCATTCAATCCTATCCTAATAATCCTAATCCCTATCCACATCATCCCAATCTATCCCTAATCCATCATCTAGCACCCTAATCCTAATCAATTTATCCAAATCTTATCAAGGTCCTAACCCTAATCCTTTTTATACACCTAATCCATTTCCTAATCATGATCGTCATCCCATCATTGAGCATAATCCAATCCATAGTCCACAATCCTTCATCTATTATCACCTATAATCCATACCATAATCCACTCCCCTAATCAAATCTCATTATTCATCCTTAGCCTAATCATACCTCATCTATTATCATCCTTAATCCGTATCATAATCTAATTATCATCATCTTAATCTAATCCATTTATCCACCTAATCCCATCATAATCTAATCCATTTATTCCTCCTCAATCATCCATTATCAATTTATAGTAAATATCCAATCCTTAGTCAAAATCATCATTTGAATATCAAAAGTTGGTTGAGGACTTAGTGTACTTTATACCCCATCCACTTTTATCCATAAAATTCCAATCATAATCCATCCAAAGTCATCATAAAATACCTCATCCAAAGGATCCTAGTCCTAATCTACAATCATCCATTTCAAATCCAACCTTCACATCAAAAATCAAGACCTTAAGTTGATCTCAATATCATCATCTAAAATTTCTTAAGATCATTAGTCTATCTTAAGTATAGTCATCAAATCAATCCAATCAACCCTCTTGCTTAAGAGCATTAATCTACCTTAAGAATAGAGAATCATCATCTTTCAATAAAATCAAATCATTTTAAGGTCTTGACATTTGATCCCCATTCATCCATCATCTTATATCTTTCAAAATACCCATCCACATTCCATCAAAATTCCCATCCAATACATCACCTAATCCTAATCCAACATCCACAAACACCATGAGTTGGTTTGATCAATTCATTATGGACCCTAGACCACCCATGTCCCCTCCTCTGTATGAAGAACATACCAAACCAAAAGTCATACTCAAAGGATTCCCTCAAACTAAAAATCATGACCATGTTAAAGTTACACTCTTAGGAGGTCCTCAATTTGCCACTAGTGTGAATGCTTGTCAACATCGAGATTCCTTTAACCAAGAGAATTCTAGCACTAGCCATCCTATAGGCCCACATCAAACATCCCCAACCATTGTTATGCTACCTTTGATCAAGGGAACACTAGTCTAAACCAAGATCTTACCAAACAACTTATGGCCAAACTATAAACCTTACATGCACAATATTTGGCTAAAAATCCTCCACCTCCAAATCCATCAATCCCTCCAATCCTATTAAACTTAAACCATTAGCCCATATACCTCCCAATCCATGCCTCCCTATAATCCGTCCATCACAACATCCCTGTAATCCTCCTAATCCTAATCCATTGGTCTACCCATCTCCCAATACATCAATCCCTATCACCCATACAACATCTAATCCACCATCAAACCTTCCAATCCCTAATCCATTGACCCATGAATCCATGAAGGATCTTCTCTAAAGACTATTTGCAAAATCTAAAAAAATATCAAAGCTATGGAGCCATCCCAATCCACTCATACTATGTCACCCCCTCTAGCACAACCATTCCCAAGCCCATCAATCATGAATAAGAGCCTCCTAGTAATGTGTACAACTCCAACACCATCATCAACTCCAACACCTATCCTTGAGCCTATCCAAGAACCTCCTAATTCTATGCAAACACCATCATGCAAGATAACACTTATCAAACCTCTTGAAGAACCTCCAACACCATCACAAATTCAAGATCCTTCATGTAGCCATATTGTCAAAGATACAAAGATTATTGATCCCATCCAAGAACTTTCCACTTCCATCCAAACCTAAGATCTTTGTCAAGCTCCTAGTCCAAAGCATGTGGAAACATCAACCTCTCATCAAAATCAAGATCCAAACACCCCCACTTACCCTATCCATAACTAATATCACACTATCCATGTTAATCTTGTCTATGATCAAGATACTATTCATGAGAAAGAAATCCAAAATCCTATCCATCATCCCACTAGTCTTATTCATTATTCATCAATATCCCATGATTAGACACTTCATCCTCAAGAAAGCATAGATAATCAAATAAATAACTTGGATCCTATCATACCACATCCTAATGAGAATAATGTTAATTAAGATCCAAGCATCCTAATTCATTCCATTTCTGATCCCACACCATCTCCTATTGCTCCCTCATTATCTCTTAGTGATCCTCCATCATCCCCTATCAAACCTATTCCAAATCCATCATCCTATCCTCTTGGTCCCACTACCTTCATCTATGGTGGTTCTCTCATGTAGGAGAGGAACAAACTTTAGCCACCACCCATCCTCCCCCATCTAATAATGGATTTGTGTCTTGTTTCCAACATAACAAACATCCCATCTCACACTGCATGCTCCAAAATATGAAATATCAAGGCAAAGGCTTAGGCCTTCATGAATAAGGAATATTGGAGCCTACCCATGTCACAACCCATACATGATCACATGGCCTTGGCTATACGTCCAAAGAACAACAATCCAAAAATGTTGGTACCACCCACACATCTAATAATGTATCGTCTTCCAATCCCAAACCTAGTGCATCTCATCGCACCTCCACATCATATGTTGCTATCCCTTCTCCATCGTCATACCATTCTAAAAAGCATGTGAACATACATCTCCCTCCATCTACTCTACCTCCACTTCTCCCAACTCCCAATATCCCCATCCTCAAATCTCCTCATCCCTTCGTCCACAAGTCCACTAATCTATCCATCCACACATCCAACTCCCAATCATTCTAAAAATGAAGGACCCAAACAACATAAGGTAAATAAAACATGAAAGATAAACAAACAAGTGCATATACCTTCAACCTTGAACTATTTATCCTCTTTAATAGGGTTGAGGAAACATGCACCCAAATGCAACCTAGCTATACTCAAAGATACTATAGAATGTTGATTGCTTTAATAAAACCAACATAAACCCTAAGTGCAATGGAGGCAAATGAGTAGAGATTTGGACAAAATATGGCTACTTGAAAATGATGTGTTGTTAATGGATTAGATGAGGGTTTATTTTTAGATTTAGATGAGATGGATGAAGTGCTAAGATTAAGAGGTGGGATGAATGAATGAGATCAAGAGGTGTTGAGGTCAAATAGGAATGAGAGGTGGCATGAATGGACGAGATTAATAAGTGGAAGTTAGGATAAATGGTTGAGATTGAATCATAGGGCATCTTCGTGTGAATGGTGGAGATTAAAATATGGATTTTGAAATGAAGGGTGGAGATTAAGAGGTGAGGTTGACTTTTCTATTTTGTCATTTTGTGAGAATTTTTAATTTGTTTTATTTGTGAGGTGAATGAGGATGAGGACAAGTGGGAAGACAATTAATTAAATAGTAGGAATTATTTAATTAATTGTTGGAGAGGGATTAAATGAGGTTTAAGATTAATTAAATGAAATTTATTTAATTAATTTAAATGGTGAAAGAGGTCATGTTAGTGTGAAGGTGATGCTAGGGTGACGTCAAAAATGGTGGTGAAGGCTGGGTCATTTTTTGGTGTCTACATTTTGTCCCTTTTTGATATGGTGTTACGACCAAGAAGGAGTGGTGTCATATCAAAGAAAATGGATTTTTTCCCAGTCGACTAAAGGGAGGATGAAGGAGGGAGGAGGTATACCCTCTCAAGAGTTCGATCGAAAAAAAAAAAATTTTGGGTGAACTCTCGAAAAGAAGAAATGGTGGTGGATAAGAGATATAGGATTAAAAACTAAGTCAAAGAAAATAAGAATAGAGAAAAATGGACATGGTCTGAGGGATAGGGAAAAAATCTAGTTTAGGGCTAAGACAATTAGGGTGGGGGACCTATAAATAGGGCTAAGGAGGGCCCTTAAGCCTCATTTGCACACACAACCCTTTGAGATCAAAAGCAAGAGAGAGAAAAGTAGCACGATCAGTATGGTGAGCATTCCATGACACAAGCATCATGGGGAGTAGGTTCAGATGTTCCAAAGTCCTTGAGGCTCAAGCACTACGGTATGCACCTAATCTTAGGTCCCTATGGGTATCTTAGGAGCAATAAATGCACCATAAATGTGGGTATAAGTAGATCAAATGCGCTAAGATGTTAAATTGATGCTTTTGAGTGGTGATTAGCACATTTGTAGGGTTGTTTAATGCTTTTGTTGTAAAATCGTGCTTTTGAAGTAGATTACCACTTTTGTCATGTATTAGTGCATATGCTAGGGCAATGCACATTTTTGCAAAAGTGACGTGCATATGCAGGGTAGATTAGCACTTCACCTAGATTGACATTTACACTGGAGGGATTGACTCTTATGTGACAAAGTCACACTTTTCGCACTTTTGTTGAATTAGATAGTGCATTTGCTTAGGGTAGTGCATGCGCCAAGTAGGATAGCACATTTTCTGTGAAGGGTGGGATAACGCATTTAAAAAATAATGTAATTGCGTAGTTTAAGATAGCGCATTTGTAGAAAGATGCACTTGTGCAGGGTAGGAAATGCATTTGTGCTCCTAAAAAAGGTTGACTAAAGTGAATGATAAAAAATATGCTAAGATGCTTAGGATGGATGCAGGTTTAGTTAGATCCTATTCGGTCATGGGAGAGGAGACCTCCTATGATGAGGTTGAGGGAGCAACTAATAGAGGCAGACAAGGAGTTCTTAGGTGGAATTAGGTTATATTACATTGCTTATACACCAACGATTCATGCACATCAAGTGATGATGATAGCCTTGGTTGAATGGTGGAAAAGTGAGAGGGGTGCATTCTTCTTACCAACTGGTGAGATGATGATCACCCTTGAGGATGTGTGGAGGATCTTACAGATCCCGATTCATAAAACTAGTGGTATATGACCTGGACAGAGGAGTGATAACTTTGGAGTGGATCTTCGTGTCAGATGACCTATCGTTAGATGAGACCAAGTCAAAGATGAGGTGGAGAGATGTGATTCTTGAGTTGGATGAGTTGCCCCTGTTTGTAGCAGGGTTGATCTCAGGGTTGCTTGCACTAGATAAGACGTCATGAGGGTTTCTAGTTGGCTAGGGCATAGTCTTTGAGAGGATGTTGGAGGAGATTATTGTCAATGCCTAGGGACCATGTGTTTTAGCATATTTAAACTATGATATGCGCGTAGTCATGTATAGGTTAAGATAGATCTTGGGTTGTGGTGTGATGCTCTTGCACATCTGGGCCTAGAAGCATATTACAATGATGTGACCGGTAGCTAATAGGTCTAGGGGAGAGGGTTTCCCCTATGTGTATGCTTATGGCGGGGTGCTTCAACACTGATGATTGGGAGATGTTGGATATTGGAGGCGAGCATTGGATGATTTAGATATAGTGGTGTGGAGGCCATGGTTAGTCTGTGAGGATTGGGAGGATGATGGACAACATCTGGTATATACCTGATAGACTAGGTACATCATGGGGTAGATGATGCACATCATAGATTGATATATGCTTGGCTGGGTACTAAGGTGGTTTGGGCTACCATAGACTGTGTCGAGGCATGAAGCTATATTCTCTCATGTTACTAGAGAGGCACGTGATTTGGGAGTGTCGATTGATCCTAATATTGTGGTTGCAGAGTTTAATGCATTGGTATTAGTTTGTTGGGTACCACAGGTTGAGGTGACAGATGCAAGGATGACAATAGAGTATGATGCATGGTGGTATGGGCAGCAACTAACACAACTTATGATTCCTAGTGGGCAGATGGTGCTAGCACTGGTGGAAGGGAGAGATGATGGAGGAGCACATCAAGTGCGACAAAGAGTAGAGGTGGTGGGGGCAGAGGCTAGACAGGGGGAGGAAGGTGGAGAGGTTGATGTTGGTAGTGTGGATGAAGGAGAGGAGGAGGAGGAGTTGTTGAAATTTGGAGGTAGTATGGATCTAGTTGGTGATCGTGACTTCAGAGTTGGAAAGTGTGTGAGAGGAGATGGTGGATACATAGGTTGAGAGGGACACTTACTAGCCCAAGAAGGATATCTTGTAGGCAGAGTTGGCTAGAGTGCATGGGCTTTTGACCACAACAGAGAGTTAGATAGATGACACCATTTAGGCACAGGTAGGGGGACAATAAGGAGATGATAGGGATTTGGCCTGAGTCATGTAGGAGAGGGATATAATGATTGTAGAGAGAGATGTAGCTATTTCCATGAGGTAGAGGGTAGAGACATAGGAGTCATGACTTCACCAAGAGCATGACCCAGTTCACTAGATGGTGGCAGGACATATGATGGGACAAATATGGAGTGATTATACTTAGGTATAAGAGAATTTATCATGAGTGAGACAAAGGGTTAAGTACTATTAGACCTTATATCGGCTAGAAGTCTTGGAGGATCAAAGGTAGTCAAGTTTTGAGGTATGGAGCCAGTCATGGGCATCATAATCAGCTAGGACATGTCCTTCAGTCATGGGGCCTCCACCAAAATGATTGTTGCCACCACCACAGGGTCCATTAGGTCCAACACCACCATCATCAGCACCTTCAGGAGAAGGGAGCTTGAGTTAGTATGGGATAATGTTATATGACATTTTGTATGCATGCAGGCTCATTTTATATGTTATACTTTGATGTACTAAGCCTACAGGCACATTTTTATATCATGACCATATTTTTGATATATATACGAGATGGGACATTTTATTGGCAACCTATGTGATGTTATAATGAATGATGATGGTTTATGTTTTATGCAGATGGTTTTATAATGATTTATGATGTTATAGATGATGTTTATATGATTGTATGTGATTCTTGTTTAGATGCAAATATATTTTATGGATAATGTATTAGATGAAAGATATTAGCTGGTATATGTGAGCAATGTTTATGGATTTTGGATGTATGATAGATTATGTTTTTATGGATAAATGCATGGATAGATTATGTTTTTATGGATTATGTATATGATTATAGTAATGAATATGATGTATGGTTATGGTAGATGTGTAGGGTGGATATGCAAATGTTTATGATATTATGGATGTTTATAATGGATGCACATGATGATGTATGATGGAAATGATTATGTTATGGATGATTTATGATGGATATACATAGATAGTTTTTGATATTATGAATAATGCATATGTTGATGTATATGATTATTTTATGTGATGAAGATATATATGATGATCATGATGCTTATGATAATGGTATGGAACTAACATATTTATGCAGGTATATATATGGATGTAGTGGATGATGATGCATGCATTGTATTTTTTTGGTTTGGTCATGATACAAGTCAATGCTAGGGATGGGGAAAATTGGTTAGATGGGACAGAGTGAGTTAATATGATACCCTAGGAAATAGGTAAGTGGTAAAAATATGGGTAATGTGATTGGGTGGATATGGATAGATAGGATATATGGGGATGGGTAAAAGATGGGAGATGAGATTATGCCGGTATTTTTTAGAGCAATCCTAAGTTTTAATATAGCAAAAGGATTTTCTGGACCAAGGTATAAGGAACTAGGCTGAGGATGTATATCCAATTGCATGGATTTGACACTCAAACAAAGGTTGCTACCACACATGTTCGAAATAATATATCCTTGGAGGATCATGTGAAGAAAGATATTTATAGGATGAGAATGTCTTGATATACACACGGTATTGTCCTTAGTGTGGTTATGAGAGGAACAATTACCATACCTGAAGCCATTACAACACACCCAAGGTTAGTATTAGCCTTCGTGGATCATGCAAAGAACAACCAACAAACATGACATACAACAACAAATGACCCTGCCCCAATCTATACCATCCAATAACACACCAAGATATAGAAGATCTAGGTGGTCTTGGGTAAGTGTAAAAGGTGTTCAAAAACAAAAGACCAACTAACAAACTCGCCATGCACCCATTGTATCTATTACCAAAATTTGGATAGGTGATGTAGGATAGGATTATGCTAGGTATGGGAAGGATACATCCCTAAGGCACAACTAAGATGATGGATATTTTGGGGAGATTGATGCAAGGTATTATGGTTGTGTGTTGATTTGAAAAGCTAGTCAGATGGGTGATTTGCATTGTGACATGTTTTAGTATGCGAGTTTGCTTGGAATAAGGGTCAATTCAGTGAAAGCTCTTTATTACAGGATGGGATGGTGATGGTTGATAGTGTATGACAGTTTTATTAAGAAACGTGAGAAGGTATGTGTAATGTGTTTATTATGTGTATTATGGAGTATATGAGATGGAATTGCATGAAAGTCCATAAGGTACATACAAAGATCCAATCCATATTTAGGTTTAGGTACTTGCCCCAGTATGGTACGATGATAAAGGAATGGAATGCATGTAGGGGATGACATGAATGTTTACAAAATCAAGCCATGATAAGGTGACATTGATTGATGGAAAATAAAAAAAGTGAACGATGAAAATGGATTATTTATTTATGTGGACAATGTGGAATGAGGACCTAGTAAATGATGGATGTGGCCTCTACACATGGTGCTTGTAAATAGGTTTTCACCATGGTACTTATGCAAGGCACCACCAAAGTGGTTTTCACCATTGGATATTTTATTACGACTTAAATTTTTTTTTTTTGGTACCTTTTCCTGATTTTTAATTTTATTATATTTTTTTGTTGATTGGGATACTCTGACAGGTCAAGCATAGAACTTATTGAGGTGTATGATATTAATTGGCTCCTCCAAAGGCTAGCCCTCTAGTGTTACTAGATGATAAGCTCTTTACCCATAAATGGCAATGATAACAAAAGGTCTAAACCAATTAGGCTCAAATTTGCCTTTCTTGTCTCAATCTTGCAAATTCTTCTAATTTTCTTTTAATGCAAGGTCACCAATCTCAAAGCAATGGGTCTTGATCTTCTTGTTATAGCTATGGCGGAGGTAATTTTCATAAGTTTGCAGATGGTTCAAAGCATTCAGACATAGCTCATCTAGAAGTTCTAGTTCATGTAATCGTGCAACATGATACTCCTAATCAATGAGATTTTGCAGAGATATTCTTAAAGAGGGGAGCTTGACCTCGATTGGAAAAATGGATTTGGAGCTAAAAACAAGGGAATACGGGGTGGCTCCTATGGGTCTATAGATGCTAGTACGGTAGGCCCATAGGGAGGGATTTAGTAGGAGGTGCCAGTCATTGCTAGCTTCATTGATTATCTTCTTTAGGATTCTAAGAATGGTCTTGTTAGAAGCCTCAACTTGATCGTTACCTTGAGGGTAATACGAAGTGGAAAACTGATGTTGAATATGGAATTTCTAACAAAGGGTACGAACAACTTGATTTTTGAAAGGTTTTCCATTGTTAGTGATAATGGCAAGGGGAATACCATACCAATATATGCTATAGTGAAGGATAATTTTTGTTATTTGTTTGTTGGTGATGTATGTGAGTGGATTGGCCTCAACCCACTTTGTAAAGTACTTTGTGGTGGTTATGATAAACTTGTGGCCATTGGAGGATGGAGGGTGAATTTTTCCAACAAGGTCTATCCCCCACTATGAAAAAGGCCAAGGAATAGTAATAGGTTACATCTCTTGTGATGGTGCATGGATAATAACCTCATGAATTTGATGAGCATCATGTTCTATTGTTGGCCAATAATAACTTGTTCTTAAGATCTTCTTTGCAAGGGTAGGACCACTAGAGTGAGCACCACATATACCCTCATACACCTCTCACAAGTTAGTTTGGCTTTCTTCCAACCTAAGACACATCAAGAGGGTACCATCAAGACTCCTTCAATATAGGGTATCACCCAAGATGGTGAAATAGGAGGATCAACAAATGAATGTGTGGTGTTGCATGTTAGAAAGGTTAGATGGAAGGGTGTTATTGTGAATACAGGTGTAGCTATCCTAATACCAGGAAGAATTGGGACCAATAATCTTGCATACTAGCTCATTAGTAGGTACATCATAAGTAGGGATAAGCACTTGTTCTACCAAAAAATCACACTGATGGTTGTTCTTTGGCATGTCTATGAGAGATCAAATGGTATCCATGGCATCAAAACCTTTGTTGTTTAGTATAGGTACTTGTTTGAATTGGATGTCCAAAAAGTACTTGAAATCATCTACCATTTTCTTATATAGAAGTAACTTGTCATATTTTGTTTGGTATTCATCATTAACTTGTTTGATGACTAGTTGTGAATCTCCATAAACATGCAATTCAGTGATTTCCATGTTTCGACCATTTTCAATCTAATAATGAGAGCTTCATATTCGGCAATGTTATTGGTGCACAAAAATGTTATCTTGTAATATTTTGGAATATAATCCCCTTGTGGAATAACAAATAAGATTCCAACCCCTAAAACATGATGTGTGTAGGGCTTGTTGTCACAAGGATTTGCACACTATGTTGGAGCGGTTTAGGGATTCAACAATCTAGTGAAACATTAAGATGATTTCCAAGTGTGGGACCCTATAAGGAAATCAAATCTCCAAAGAGAGGTTGGTTCCTTCGCTGAATGGGAGATTCAATTATTGCTAAGACTAAACCTGATCAATCCACTATTGGGGAAAAGTGGAAGAAGGATAAAACTAGAAATTAAAAGAGGTGATACACCAAGTTTGAATATAGAACACTCATATAACTAAAATGCACAAAATAAATAGATACAACTGATAAATTTACACAGATATAGCAGATTCTAACAGAGGTAAAGAGAATAATAGGGTTGAGAGGAAATAAACATTCACAGGTAAACCAGTTCTAAATTACACAGAGCTAAAAACAACATGAAGAGGTAAAAACAATCAACACATATTTAATTAGAAAGGCATGGTTATAGTAGAGGAGAATTCTATTTGGAGTACAAAAGAAGTCTCTATATCCAACTCTCATTACATATTTTTTACATGTATATATAGCATTTCATTAGATTGACCTAAGTCATTCATCACAATAAATTTGCCCCATGGGCTTGTCAAAAATATCCCTACCAGAAGGAATGTTTGCCTACCAGGATTAATTGTAGAAAAACTCTTGGATCTTGAAGTGGATGGGAGATATTTGTTGTCTTGAATGCATGTAGTTGATTCATCATCTACAACAATAAATGCAAAATATCTAGAGATAGAGTAGCTAAGAAGATTTGATTCTGTATTAATGGTTGAAGAAGATATTCAAATGTATTTTCCCACCAAAATCTCCCCATACAGAGCTTTTACAACACCTTAAATATTCAAATTCAAATAGTTAAAGCTTACAATACGTTATAAACTCTATTTTCACTTATTTTGCACTTTTCTAGAAATTATGGGCTTTATTTTGCTTTATCCAAAAAATATGCCTTTTACAAACAAATCTATCCTTTCTTTCTACATATTTTCATCTTCAGTCGGCAACTTTTCAATTTTCTGAACTATGGCTTATTTCTCCTATTTTTACCCTTATCGGTAAAAATCCATTTTTTTCTAAACTCTCCTTGCTTTGTCTTTTTCATCTCTATTTTGCTTTATCGGCAAAACTGTCTTTTCTCAAACTTTTCCATGTCTCTTGATCATCTTTTGCCTTATCGGCAAAATGTCACCATTGACCCATCTTCCTCTGTCCAGAGTCAAACAGTTCATCTTGAAAATCTCCTAGATATCCCTTGAAATATGGCCCTACATGCCTTGATCCCTCCAAATTCTCATGCTTTGCCTTGCAAAATCCCTAAGATCTCGTCTAGAGAATCCTTGCAAAAAACCTAGAAAAACCCATAAATCCTTAATCTTCAAATGCCTTCCTTCACAGGGATTTCCCATCTTCATACTTAGTCATCTTGGTATGGATATCCTAATGATGTCATCCAGATCTTAGCTAACATCCCAGATATTATCTTAATATCCTAGACCTTAGCTAAAGTCGCGATATCCCTTTCATTTTTGAACTTTAGTTAATATCTGGATGTTTTCCAAACATCTGGATCTTAACTAATATTCAGGTCCTTCCCAAATATGCAGACCCTTGTGAATATGACGATGACCTCATTTGGATATTTCCTAACATCCTGAGTCTTTCATAATATCCATAACCCTTGCAAATGTCCTGATGACGTCATCCGGGTCCCCTCCCCAAAGAAGTGAATATGACGACGACATCATCCAGACATTCTGCCTCTGATAAATCATTATGTAGTGTTAATATCTTGATGATGTCATCCAGATCCCCCCTTTAAAGAAGTTCTTTATGCTAATGACATCATCGGTATGTTCAAGAGGCATCTAGATATTAAGTCAGTGCTCGTATATTAAAAGTTAATATCCATGCGGATGATAGTTTCTCCATATTGCAAAGGTAAATTTGATGGGCGCATATCTGGATATCAGGATTATGAAAGCTCTTGTGTTCGATCCGAATATATCATCTAGATATTTGTGAATATGCAAACCTTGAGGGATATTCAGGATATCACATGCTCATTGACTGCAACTTTGACTATGAATATCTCCCTCATCCTGAGGAATTTCTATGTGACCTGAAAGCCAAAAGTGCTTAGAATTTCCTCCTCTTTCATTTGGTAGGATTTTTGGGGGTATATCCTCACTTTTAAAATATGATCCAAATATCATGATCCAGAAGTGCATATCTGGATATAAGGATAATTGCTGATTGAGGATGGATATGAAGGCTCATCCAACAAGACATCTCAATAACTGACTTGAAGTGTTGCAGAGGTGAATATTGACATTGAATCGGCTTGGTGAGTTCTACAGACAAAATTCAAGTGGATGGTTTCATTCTTCAATGCGAGGGGACTTCGGTGGCAGGTTGTTTGGTGGTTGGCAATGACTTTTGGGCTCCTCTCTTCAATGCTCCGTCCTCTCATGTGTGTGGGCAACTATTATTAGTGTTGTAGGTTTGCCAGAGGCATGGGTTCTATCCCCGTCTCTATTTATTCCTGACTCTGCATTGATGATAGCATTAGAGTTCTCAAATCCCGTGGACCTGCCTTAGCACCCTCTACACAAGAATTTGATCTATATAAATTATTGTAATATTCAGTAAGAGGAGTTAGTAATTTCTAGGTTGTTATGCTGCCAAATTCTTTGTAGTCAGACCTCTTAGTGCAATTGCAGGATCATAAGAATCGGACTCATTGTGCCTATAGCTTGGCCTCTATTGTCTTCCGGTTAATCCACCCATGAATGTAATTATCTATATTGTGTCTTTTCTTGCTATAAATCATTTTGCACTGTAATAGTTTTTGGCCTTCATGATCAATATATGCACAATATATTACCTCTTTTATGCTCTGATTTCTATGTTTTAATTGAAGTTGTGATCTATTCTATGAGTAAAATGGTGCCTCTATAGGTTAGGTCTTCATCCCGAAGCCTCAATCAGTCCTATAAGTCTATGTGAACCTCCCTTTGTGATTGAGATCATTGTTGTGTCTCTTACAGGCTTACTACCACTCATTGAATCTGGTGCATCACCTTCGTTTCCATTCAATTTCTTTCTAACCCTTTTCCCCTGTAGTATTAGCACTAGGTTTAGTTGATTTCTCTGGGCTTTAGGCTTAGAATGAGCAACTAGCCTTCTCTGGAGGTTCCACACCTTGAGATCATTCGTATTGTGTCATTAGAATGCTTGGACTCTCTCCAAGCTGGGTGCAATTCTATGTAACAATAGTTTTTGGCACGTCCGGTAGGACTCTCTACTCTGAGTGAGAGCTGGACTAAGGATTTTGGTGTTGTTGTTGGTTCATTTGCTGCTATGAAAGTGTTCAACAGGCACCTGGTGGCTCTATTGATCTAGTTCCTATACAACAATTCAACATTTCATGCCTGGAGTGCAGACAAGGTCATCTTCTAGAGGTAACTTCCAATTCATAGAACTCTCTTTTGCTAATAAAAGAAGAAGAAGAAGAAGACTGTCTAGATCCCCCATGAGGGCAAGTAGAAATAATAATTCATACCATTCAAGAGCTCAATGTACCCCTCCTCTAGTCAATTTTCAAGTTAGGTTCCAATATTCAAGAAGAACCCTACGTATACCAGTAATCAACCTAAATATCCCTAATATGGCTAGAAATCTTCCATTTGTTGTTTTTAATGGGGGTAGTCCACTGGACCAGCTAGCACAATATGATGGCATACCTAGCTTAGCCTTAAAGTCTATCCCATTCTTTACTGGTGAAAATTCCACTACTCTTGCTGAGCACATTCAAGATGTTGCTAGTGTCTGCTATGTCCACAATGTCATTGTTGATAATGTGGCCATGAGATTTCTAGCTTCTTCATTCAAGGGAAAGGCCTTACAGTGGTATAGGGGTCTTCAAGCCAACTCTATACATAACTGAGATGATTTGGGTACTAAATTGTGCCAACACTTTGAAGATAAGAGTGACCATCTATCACTCATGGAACAATTAGCTACAATCAAGAGAGCCCCTCATGAATATATGGTGGACTTCAACTATAGATTTTAGAAGACATGGGATAGAATCCCTTTGTTAGTGAATCCTTCTCCAAACACAGCATTTATCTAATACCTAAATTCTTTGAATCCATATATTGTTGTCATGATTCAGTCCATGGGTGGGACTATATTACCTGATGCGTATGATACAATAATAAGGGTATAAAATTGCCTACTATAGGCAAGAAAGATTGCTCCAAGGCAACCAATGCCTCTATTTCCAGAAGCCCCTGTTATACAACCTATTGTGGCGCCAATCCCTACTACCTCTTCTATCACTCCTCTAATCACACCTTCAGTTGAATCATCAGAAGATAAAGATGCTAGGATAAGGATGTTGACTAATCAATTGGCATTGTTGGAAAGGAGGTAGAATGCACAGTCAAGCAAGCCAACCAGACATATCAACCCTTCAATCAAGATTATCAACAAAACAGGCCACCATACCAAGGTAACAGGCAAGGGAAGCCTAGTTAAATCAGACCTTTGAATGTTGTTAACCCTAATGCAACAAGCACCTCAGGGCCTCTTGTTCCGATTCAAAAAAACCTAGCCCAGAATGGTGACTAGTGTTACCCTTACAATCAACCATGTGATCAAAATTTGTGTCAGGGTGGACATTTTTTTCATGCCTTGACAGTACAAGAACAACCAAAAAGTTTAGAGCAGTAAGGTAATACCAATCAAAGAATTGTTAGGAGCCAAGAACAGATGCAAGACAATACTACCTTGATGAACTGGGACCCTGATGACTATTGTGGTATCAATCAAGGCACCGACCCTATTGCATTCAATACAAGATAGAAGAGAAAAGCTACTGAAGATACTTCAGTACTTGCAATTGGTCATACAAAAGGAGAAAGTACCTGAGGGCCCTTCAAGGAAAGCAGATCAAACAGTTGAAAAGGTAGATACAGTTTCAACAACACAGCCCAAATCCAGTCAGCAGCCAAAAAGTGATCTAGCTATCAATAAAATGCCACAAAAAGGTAATCAGATACCTTTTAGTATTGTGGATCAAAAGAAGAAGACAAATCTAAGTGTTAGCATGTGGGATGCATTGTTAATCCCAACTCAAAGGAATCTTCTTGAAGAGGCCCTAACAAAATTCATTCAGCTTGTTGTGGAAACAACAAAAGAAAAGATAGCTACCCCAACAAACTTGTGTCAGCCCAAAGAGGAAGTAAGTACAAGCAAAATCTAGTAAGCCCCCTCCATTTTATGTTTCCCTAATCATAGGTGATAAATTGTTGCATAATTGTATGATAGATTCTGGGATGGGTACCTCTGTTATGCTTTAAAATATTGCTGATAAATTGGGCATAGAGTATGAGCTTGTGCACAAGGGTGTAGTTCAATTAGATGGTACAATTGTCAAGACAATAGGTGTTATTAAAGGTTTAGAACTCACTTTTCTTGTGTGCCCTAGTTTCTCTATTTCACAAGATATCTCGGTCATAGATCTCCCTGCATACTTTGGCATATGCTTATCTAGGGATTTCACTGCTAAAATAGGTGGGTATTTATCTTCTGATTAGTCCCACATGTTGTTTAGAACTAGATATGACACCAAAGTGACCATTAGGGCTGAGCCTATTGCAAATGACCATATAGAGCTCTATACCTCTAATCTCATTAATTTGAATTGCACAATGCATGAGTTGGAAGAGGTTGATAGCAGTAGGCATGAAGCTACAACACCTATGGATGAGATACTTGATATATTGCTTGATGAGTGGGGTAATTGTTTTTAGTTTGACACTCCTGATCACATAGAAGAAATAGGACTGGTACTTATTGTATCTATGAGGAGGATGCCATTATCCCCAACATTGAAAAGGAAAAATCAAACCCAAGTGGGATATGGCAGATGTATTTTGATGGCTCTAGAAGCAAAAATGGAGTAAGTGCTAGGGTTATACTAATTTCACCCTATTATATCAAAAAAATGCACCCTTGGGGGCATTTTCCTTTAAGGTTTAGCTCTTGGGTCCTTAGATTGCATTTAGAGCATCTTGCATGATAATTCAGACTCCCAATGAGAAAACCCTTGGGTCTTGTGACAAATAGGACCTAGGGGGTGCTAATTTAATGATGCCAGAACAAAGACAGGGGGTGGACAAGGGTGCTAGCGCCCTAGTCCAGCCTTATTTTGGGTTTGCCCTAAATTCAAATGTCAGTTTTGTGACCATTATTTGGTTCCCAGGCTGACATCATAAGTTTTAATTATGAAATTCTTGGCGAGAATCTTTGTAGTTGCATATATAAGCATATGTATGTTATCATTTAGAAACTAGATAAGATGATTGTGAACTTTGTGCATACTTGAGATTTTTATGATTTTCATTGTGTTACAGAGCATAGCATTGTTATTATATTTGTTTTTACAGGTTGGATTTCATCTTCTCCTCATGGCATTGAAGAGCATCTTCCTTCCATGAGAGCTTCATCATCAAGGTGACATCTATTTATGTTTTATCGTCATTATCATTTGGATTTTTGCCTCTATCCCACAAGGATACGTACTATCTCTCTTACAACAATGTTCAAAAGACTTGAATCTCTCTCAGAGGCTTGACTAAGGCAAGTGTCTAAACACCACAACCCCCTCCCACACTCCTTGTGATTGCAGGTTACAGGTTGTGAAAGCCGAAGAAGTGGAGTTGCAAGGAGCAGGACACTGTGGAGATTCTAGATCCTGAAAGACCCTACCTGGACTAGGGTTCCATCAACCTTATCCTCCTCATCTGAAGCCACACAAATAGATTGGATAGTGATAATCAAGGTTTGTAGAGTTTCTGACATCCGGTGGAAGATCCCTTTGTGGACTAGGGCACCATCAACATTGTCCTCTGCATTTACATTGCCGAAAATAGAAAATACAACAGAGATTAGTGTTGGAAGGAGATTGGAAATCCACACAAAAATCAGTACCTTGGACTTGGGTGTCATCACCATTGTCCCCGACATTTATGTTTTCCAAACTGTGAAAAATAGTGAGTTAAGGTTCTCTTCCCTTTGTCTAATTCCAGTAGCATTTGTTGTGATTCATAGATTTACTTACTATTTTGCTTAAATTAGGGTTTCAAGTGCATAAAAGAATTAATTAGAGGCATTGTGTGATAATCTCTAAATTTCCCAACAGAAAACCAAGTGGCAACGCAATCTGATAGATGACTCTCCTCTCGATAGGAGAAGCACTCAGTTGAAAAGCCCTTGGAATGTTTAGTGGAAAGGAGGATTCAAACTAAAACCCCCAATACAAACAACCCCGTCACCCTCCTTTCCATAATAAACATTTTGGTGAACCCATGTTTTCAAACTTTTTGGCACTTTGCTGAGTGTTGTTTCATATATTTACATTCATTCATTCTATTGCATATGAAAAAATTACAAAAAAATTGAAAAATTGGGAAAATTGGCATATTAGACTTGCATTTTTGTAAAATTTGAATTAAATGGCATATAATTTGAATTAATTTCTGTTATTTGCATTATATCTGATACAAAATACATAAATTCATCATTTACAATTCATTTGCATTGCACTTGCATGCTTGATTTGTTAAAAATTACTTGAAATTTTGTATTTTTCATGAAAACCTAGTTTTACATGAGCTAGGGTTGTAGTCAAAATCTTGTTTTCAGATTTTACTACCTTGTTAAAACACTCATTAGGTCTAATTTCTAAATTTAGTGTTACATCATAGTGCCCTCCTTGCGAAATTTCATGTCTAGGGTTTTAAAACTTGCATTTTTCACTAGATTTGGCCTTATCGTCTTGTTAGATTTGCACTCCAGGCGTGTTGTAAGGGATTTTTATGCATTAATTGGTTTTTATTAGGGTTATTATCTATTTTTCCTTCTCAATTTCCTTACAACACCCTTTCTTTTGAGCCTTTGCATTGAAATTTTGTGAAAATTTGCATAGTTTTGCTATTTTTGCACTACGGTTTGATCTAGAGTGGCACTATAGGCATGTTGTAATGGATTTTTTGGAATTAGGTGGTTTTTATTACTGTTATAAGTTTCTTTCTATCATCATTTTCCTTACAACACCCATTTCCCTACCCTTTTGCATTGAGATTTGGTGAAAATTTGTATATTTTCGCTTATTTTCACTAGGTTTTGACTTATCGAATCTCTAGAGTTGTTTCAAAAGTGTGTTGTAAAAGGTATTTTTGCATTAGTTTACTGTTTTTAGGTATATCATTTTCTTTCCCTCTTGATATCTTTACAACACCTTTTCTTTCATTCATTTGCATTGAGAAAAGTTGAAAAATCAAGCATTTTAGAGCATATTTGACATCACTGTTGCATTTGATTTTTGCATAAGTTTTGAAAGATATTGAAAATCTGATTTGAAACTCATTTTCAACCTTACACATGGCACCTTCATGTCATTTTTCTATTGTATCTTTGCATGCATTTGTCAAAGATCTTGATTTTGACCAATTTTTAACCCTCATGAGTGAGCATCCTACGATATTAGAAAGCTTAATTGAGTTCATCTCCATGTGTAGAAATGAAAAAGATACTTGTGATAACACTTCTCCTATACATTCAGTATCTATTAAATGTGATGATAACAAAAACTTGTCCTCTGGTCATTCTTTCAAAAATGATTCTTCACATGAGGATATGCTAGTACAAACTGATAAAATCTATGACACTTTTCCTACAACAGAAGAGACACAAATTTTGCAAGATATTATACTCCCTACAACTACAATAGAAGAGAAAATATGCCATGATTTTGAGGAATCCATTGAGGTGGTAACACATGTATCTGTTGAGCAAATAAATAAACTTGATAAAGAGCTAGCTAAATTTCAAGCATTTGTGGAAAATGAAAGGATAGCGGTAGAAGCTATACCTGTTCTTCATAATATAAGAGAATTGATAAAAGAAGGACAAGATGGTGTTAATGTAATTCTAGGATTACACACATTGTACAAACTAATGTTATGCCTCGATATGATCTAGACAATTACACATCTCTCATGAATATATACCTTTGAGTAGTAGAAGACTTAACATACCACATTGAGAATGACGAGTATGAAAATTCTCTTACTGGAGTGGAATCTTTAGACAAAACTCATGATGATGATGATGATGATGATGATGATGATGATACAACACCTAAAATTCCTAACACTTTACCTTTCTTTCATCCCAATGCTTTCCCTGACCAAGATAAAGTATTAGTAGATGAAGAAAGATATCTCACAGAACAACAAGCTTATCATGACTATGATGAAGATGACTATCTGAACTATGATGATATAATTGCTATTATAGAAGTGTATAAGGAAAGTACTAAAGTATTACCTCATCCATGGAGAGATGGTATTTATGCCGAGGTTCCTCCTCTATTATCCCTTCAGGAATCGGAGATAATCAAAAAACATTAGCAAGACAAATGGTACAACTGACACCCCTTTCATCTAGCATTTGAGATTGGGAGGATGATGACCTCCTCGATGATGACTTCTAGAATGGACCTCTCTATAGGTAAGTATCTCTAACCCTTTACCTCCGTGTTGTGCTTCCCCCGTGATGTGTTATGTGTTGTTAGGCCTCCTAGGATGACCCTTGGTTCTCTTGTAAGGTCAAGGATACTAGGAAACTGCCTCTATTGTGACCTTCTTCTATTCGTATCATCATTCTTCTATATTTCCTCTCCTCTTATTTCATTGTTGTGTGGTGTGTCTTACAGACATAGCATTGTGGTTGGTGACTTGGGGGCACCCTCCTACGTGACTATCCCTAAGGCACTTGTTCTCCTCTCTGATTTATTGTTTACCTTCCTCTAGTGTTTCCATCTAGCTAGCAGATGACAAAAAACATATTATACTGATGCGGACCTAGTGTCCCTTTTGTGAGTAATCAAAAAATGGACCTAGTCCATACATGACGATGGGGTTGTAACATATTATCTGACACTTGGCTAGTGGAATTACTCTGTGTGATTTCTCTATCTTGATGTTGATGTCGATGTTATCTTGCTAACAACACTTTAACAATATTGCTACTCCGCACACTTTGAATATCACCTTGCATGGTTCTTTCATATAGTTGATCATATGCATTGTTGTTTATCATGATTATTTGGACATTAACACTTTTCTTGTAGGGATGTGTTTGTGGGAACATTTAGTGATCATAAAGTACATGTCACCTCTGGGGGGCATGGGCTTTGTGAGAGCTCATGTTCCCTTGTGTGTTTTCTTCCTACCTTAACGTGTTTGATATCGGTAAACGATATGAACCACCTTAAGGTGGGGGCATATATAAGGTAAGTTGTCTACTTTAAATGATAGTAAAGCATGTTTAAACGATCTAAAAATCAATCACAATCATTTAAGCCCTCTACGGAGGTGGGATATTGAGCATATCCTTTTATCTTAAGCCCTCATCGCGAGGCGGGGATGGTGTATTTCTCAGAGAGATTGCACTATCCTGTCATTTTCAAAAGTCCTCATCCCGATGCGGGGAGCAGTTATGTGACTAACTCAACCCTTAGGTGTGTTTTCAATGGTTATTGTGGTGAAGCCCAATTGTCGATGTGTGTCTATAATGTGCCTGAGATGGTGATGAACCTAGCAGTAGTTTCACTCTGTCACTTGTCTGTCGTGTTTTCTCCATGTCTTCAACGTGTGTGTGTGTGTATGGCGTATTTGTTCTCAAAGTGCAAGACCGGTGGCAATGAGCTCCTCTGCACTTTGGGATTTGTTTGGCATGTTTGTTCTCAAGGTGCAAGACCGGTGGTGAACAACTCCTCTACACCTTGGGATTTCGTTTGGTGTGTTTGTTCTCAAAAAGTGCAAGACCAGTGGTGAACAACTCCTCTACACTTTTTGGGATTTGTTTGTTTACTCTCCTTGTACTTGCATTTTGCATTTCATATGGGAAAATCAAAAAGAAAATAATCACTACATTCATTGTATTCTCTGTGCTCTACATGTCTTCAATGTTGTAATCTCTATGTTTTGCGTGACTATAACTATCTTCTCTATGTTTTGCATGCCTGTTATTATCTTCAATGTGTTTGGCATGTCTTCTTCGTGCTTGATGTGCCTTTTGTGTTTGTTGACCTTACTTTAATGCATGTATTGGCATTGTGTTTATACATACATTAAAGTGGGGGCTAATGTTATGTCAGAAAAATACAACCTTGGGGACTTTTTCCTTTAAGGTTTAGCTCCCGAGTCCTTAGATTGCATTTAGAGCTTCTTGCATGATAATTCAGACTCCCCATGAGAAAACCCTTGGGTCTTGTGACAAATAAGACCTAGGGGTGCTAATTTAATGATGCCAGAACAAATACAAGGGGTGGACAAGGGTGCTAGTGCCCTAGTCTAGCCCTATTTTGGGTTTGCCCTAAATTCAAATGTTGGGTTTGTGACCGTTATTTGGTTCCCAGGCTGACATTATAAGTTTTAATTATGAAATTCTTGGTGGGAATCTTTTTAGTTGCATATATAAGCATATGTAGGTTATCATTTAGAAACTAGAGAAGATGATTGTGAACTTTGTGCATACTTGAGATTTTTGTTATTTTCAGTGTGTTGAAGAGCATAGCATTGTTATTGTGTTTGTTTTTACAGGTTGGATTTCATCTTCTCCTCATGGAATTGAAGAGCATATTCCTTCCTTGAGAGTTTCATCATCAAGGTGACATCTATTTGTGTTTTATCATCATTATCATTTGGATTTTTGCCTCTATCCCACAAGGATACGCAATCTCTCTCTGACAACAGTGTTCAGAAGATTTGAATGTCTCTCTGGGACTTGACTGAGGCAAGCTTCTAAACACCACAACACCCTCCCACAATCCTTGTGATTGTAGGTTACAGGTTGTGAAAGTGGAAGAAGTGGAGTTGCAGGGAGTAGGAGGACATTGTGGAGATTCTGGATCCCAAAGGAGGACCCTATCTAGACTAGGGCACAATCAACCTTGTCCTCTGCATTTGAAGCCACATAAACATACTGGACAGTGATAATCAGGGTTTACAGAGTTTCCAACATCCGGCGGAAGATCCCTCAGTGGACTAGGGCTCCATCAACATTGTCCTTGGCATTTACATTGCTAGAAATAGAAAATACAACAGAGATTAGTGTCAGAAGGAGATCGGGAATCCATAAAAAAAGTAGTACCTTGGACTTGGGCGCCATCACCATTGTTCCCAACATTTTTATTTTTGGGACTGTAAAAAATAGTGAGTTAAGGTTCTCTACCCTTTGTTTAATTCCAGTAGCATTTGTCATAATTCATAGGTTTACTTATTATTTTGCTTAAATTAGGGTTTCAAGAGCATTAAAGCATTAATTAGAGGCATTGTGTGATAACTTCTAAATTTCCTAGCAAAAAACTAAGTGGCAACCCAATATGATAGATGACTCTCCTCTTGATAGGAGAAGCGCTCAGTTGAAAATCTCTTGGAATGTTTAGTGGAAAGGAGGATTCAAACTAAAACCCCCAATACAAACAACCCCGTCACCCTCTTTTCCATATAAAACGCACCCCAAAAGGAAATTTATTTCTCTTCATTGGGATTGCAGTTTAGCTGTACTAACAATGTAGTTGAGTATGAAGCCTTGATTCAAGGCATACAGCTAGGTCAAAAAAGAGGAATAAAATTTTTACAAGTATTTGATGATAGTGAACTGATTGTCCACCAAAATAAAAAAACTAAGTGCTTCAAAGAATTATTTGCTAAAGTCATTCGAGCATAGGGTCTGGGACCTGATTGAAGACTTTGATGCCTTCATTATTTAGGTAGTTCCCAGATAAAGAAATAAGGATGCTAATGAATTAGCTACAGTTGGTACCCGGTTTGATATTCCTTAGAATGTCAAATAAGTTTCAGATCAGTATGTAAGGATTGTTGTTAGGCCTGTTGTGCCTGACAATGTGATAAGCTGGCAGGTATTTGATAGTGACCAGCAAATTGTAAGCTTTCTACATGATGAGGCAAAGTTTGCTACCAAAAATTAGTCAGTATTGCAAGAATAATATGGTGACCAAGTGATCCAGCTAAAGACCAACAAGTTGCCTAGAGGGCTGATCACTTTGGAAAGCATTTTTGGTGTTGATGATCAGAAAAAGAAAGAAAAAATGAATGACAGTAAAAAAATATGACTATGAAGAAGTGGAGATTGCACAGGGCATATTCCTAAAACATGGCAAGGTATGTGATCAGGCTGAACGACAAGGTTTTATTGAGCTTTGTAATGAATTTGATGACCTAATAGCTTGGGATTATAGGGATCTGAAATGCTTTGATCATGGTTTAATCCAACATACTATTGATCCAAACCCTAATGCCAAGCAAGTCTACGAAAAGCAAAGACCTGTCAATCCCAAAATTGAGCCATTAATGAGAAAAGAGCTATCCAAGCTTATAGAGCTTAAAATCATTTATCCCATCAAACATTCCTCTTGGGTAGCCAACTTAGTTCCAGTTAGGAAGAAGAATGGAGAAATCAGATTGTGTGTGGACTTTAGAGACTTGAACAAGGCCTCACTTAAGGATCACTACCGACTCCCTTCCATGGAGCAAATTTTACAAACAGTAGCAGGTGCTAAAAGGTTTTCACTACTAGATGGCTACTCAGGCTACAATTAGATTCTTATAAAATAATCAGGCCAGTACAAGATAGCCTTTACCACCAAATGGGGTACCTTGACTTATCAAAAGATGCCTTTTGGATTGACAAATGTTGGAGCCACTTTTCAGAGAGAAATGGATTTGGCCTTCAAAGGCCTGATCAATGATAGTATTTTAGTGTATCTTGATTTGTCTATGTATTCCAAGCATGCAGTTGACCATTTAGGTCATTTAAGAAAGGTCTTTGAAAGATGCAGAGAATATGGGATATCATTGAATCCTAAAAAGTGTGTATTTGTTGTCCTAGAAGGCAAGCTACTAGGGCATGTGGTTTCCAAAGAAGGATTGGCTTTTGATTTAGAAAGAACAAGTGCCATTCTTGCTCTTCCTCTCCCAAGTCATAAGAAAGGTCTGTAGAGTTTTCTAGGAAAGATCAACTTTGTGAGTAGATTCATACCTCATTTTGCTTCAATAGCAAAACCCCTCGCAGCTATGCTAAAAAAGAATACCGCCTTCACATGGTCTAAGGAAGGTAGGGATAGTTTTGATGTTGTTAAATAGGCCATTGCACAAGCTCCTACCCTGATAAACCCTAGTTATGAGAAATATTCCATCCTTTATGCCTTTGGAGGCAAAAAGGGTATATCAATTGTCCTAACACAACAAAATGAAGAGAAATTGGAACAACCAATTGCTTTCTTTAGCTAACCTGTCAAGGAATATGAATTGAATTATGATTTTATAGAAAAATAAGTATTTCTATAGTGAAGGCCCTAAAAAAGTTCAGACATATGCTTTTTAGCAGCAAGATTCAGTTGATGATGAACCACCTCGGTGTGAAAGAATTCCTCTTGAGCAGGGATATCAATGAAAAGAGGGTTGGATGGATCACCAAGGTAATGGAATATGACATCAACATCAACATTACCAAGCTAGTTCATGGCAAAGGTCTATGTGAAAAAATGGTAACAGATGTCAAAGATAGAAGTGAGGTCGTATGTGTTCAAGGGCAGGCACAACCAGTTGAGCCCCATACTCCAACTGACTAGTATCATGACATGGTCACATTCCTACGGTCATGTAGATGTCTAAATGGATTGGGTTAGACCAAAAGAAGGTATTTCAGGCTTCAATCCATCCCTTATGTTATTATTGATGGTGTCTTGTTTAGAAAAGACATCAATGGAGTTCTTCTTAGATGCATTACACAAGATCAAACTCCTAGAGTCTTAGAAGAATTTCATAATGACCCTGTTGGTGGCCATTATTCTCCAAGAACAACTGCTATCAAGATCATGAGAGTTAGTTATTATTGTCCTAGTTTATTCAGTGATGCACATAGATGGATCAGAAAATATAAAGAATGTGCATTATTTGCTGGGAAGTAGAGGCTGACATCTCTCCCCCTTCATCCAATCCAAACAGATCAGCCTTTTGCTCAATGGGGTTTATACTTCATTGGAGTGATTAATCCACCTTCTAGTGCAGGCCATAAGTGGATTCTCATAGCCATTGATTATTTCACTTGGTGGACAGAGGCAGTTGCATTAAGGGATGCCACAGAAGCATCCATTGTGGACTTCCTTGAGTGTATAGCCACAAGGTTTGGTGTGCCATCACCATCATATCCGATAATGCCAAGGCCTTTATAGGAACAAAAGTTAGTGAATAGGCACTGAACTATGGGGTATACATGAAAACTTCATCCAATTAATATCCTTAGGGAAATGGCTTGGCTGAGTCCACTAATAAAAACCTGATCAGAATCATCAAGAAGACAGTGGAGAAAACCTGGCACTCCAAGTTAAAGACTGCTCTTTGGGTTGATAGAATCACTCCCAAAAGAGCCATAGGTAATTCCCTATTCATGCTTGTATATGGGAGGGATAAAAGGGCTCCTTTATCATTGGAATTGCCTTCTCTCAAGTTAACACAATAGCTGGAAACAATGGAAAATGATGCCATGATAGTCAGACTTGCAGCGTTGTTAGAGCTCGAGGGGAAGACGGATATTGTAATGAGGACCCTTGAAGCCCACCAAGATTAGGTTAAGAGAAACTTTGACAGAAAATCTATTGATAGAACATTTAGTGAAGGAGATATAGTGCTGAAATGGGATGCAGATAGGGCCAAAACTGGAAGACATTCAAAGTTTGATGCCATATGGAGTGGCCCTACTATCATTACTGATTGCAAACAGGCCAATGCATTCCAACTTTCCAGGCTGAATGGAGAGGTTCTACTCATCCCAATCAATGGGATTCTGGTGCAGGAGCACCTCAAAACTTGAAGAATTTGGAAGATTCCTTATATTTTATGTTATGTCCAAAATGTAATATTGTAAGGCCTTCATGCCATATGGAGTCACATCTGGCCGAGTAATGGCATAATGTTAAGTTGTCATTAAAGAACTGTAACCAAATTGGAAAGTTTGTAACCAAACAAGCAGAGGTGGTTGAGGAACGGTTCGCTTTCCACCTTTTGTAACTGTCAACGTGTGAGTGAGTCTTTAAATAGTTGGTCTCTGTTCGTGTAGGGGACAGACAGAGTAGAGTGAATTTGTATGTATAATTTTTGGGAAGGAATAAAGAAATTTTGTGTCGTGGTCTAATTACAAAAAAGTAGATTGGAGTCATTCCACTGGTTGAGATTTCTTCGAAATTAGTGGAATGACCTCCGTGGTGTTAGTTTGTTTTCTGTTATGTAGGAACTAGTTGCTTTCTGTGTGTTGTTCAGTTACAGAGGTTGCTGAGGAGGTTATTGGGTTAAGAATCGTGTGATTTCATTGAACATGCATTTTATGAGTATATCATACTTGTATGTCAAGAACAATTTGTGTGTATACTGCAATTGTATTTGAGAAAATCCATGTGTATCTCGCTATTGTATAGACAACAGTTCAAGTATATTGGCGCATCAGTGAAAGTCTTTAAATGTTTACCGATGACTGAAGTCTGACCGATGGAGGATAGTTTGAAAAGACATCGGAGTGACCAGAAGGTATCGGTAGAAGGATTTTGGAGTGGGCCGATAATGTTTATTTTGCCGATGGTTGAACTGACGGTTGAACCGGTTCAACGGGTTCATTTGCTTCGTCAGTTCAACAATGGTATAAATGGTTCAACGGTTCATTTAGTCCATTTGGTTCAATGAGTTCATCCGACTCAAAAGATTCAAAGGGTTCATGAAGTTCATTTGGTTCACGTGGTTCAACAGTTCGAAGGTTAAGAAGAAGTTCATCGGTATGAGGCAGGGCTTCGGGGTGAAAGGCATTTGGTTGGCTGATGGTAAAGAACTTGTATCTTTGGATGTTGTATGAACCTAGCGATGGGATTTTCAAAGTCGTTTGAGTATTAATCAGTTTTGTATTGTGAAATTGGAGCCATCTTGTGAAGTATGGTATCAATTGCTTGATTTTTGTTGCATTCTCTGCATCAAATTGGTATCAGACCTAGTGAAAGATCTAGTGAAAGATTTGGTATATGAAGATGTTGTGTATTTGATTTCTAAGAAGGCAAATGAAAACTGAAGAGTTGTGTTGGTGACCATGTTGAAGATAGAGATTGTGGAAAGAATTTTGAAGGATGACAGAGTTGTAAGACTGTTGCAGATGCTCGTGCCATCTAGTTGCTAAAAGGAATAGGGATTCCTGTGTGTGGGAAGACGAGGATGAGGTCTGTCAAGACCATTCACCAACAGAGATTAAGCTGGTGAGAAGGTGCAGAGAGAGAGGCCACTGAGGAGAGAGTGGTAGGTGCATCTTCCAGGATCTGCTGTTGGACAAGAGAAATGGGTCTGTGAGGCAGCGTGTACGAAGGACAGTTGATGGAGCATTGTGTTGTAGTCATGGAGGTTTTGTTCAATCTAAGAGTACTCCACTGATGGGAGTAGAAGGAGCCTGAAGATGCTCTGGAGTTGATGGTAGTTTGATTTTGTTGGTTGGTTGGTCACTAGCCCAATGATGTGAAGATTTGAAGCATGAAGACTGAAGCTGAAGAAGATGAAGCCAGACAGAGATGCAGAAAAAGGTAGTTTTTTTGTTTTGTAGGTACATTTCCAAGGGACTTAGAAATCTTTGTTGGTTGGTTGTATGGTGCAGGAGTACCTCAAAACTTGAAGAATCTGGAAGATTCCTTATATTTTATGTTGTCCAAAATGTAATATTGTAAGGCCTTCGTGCCATATGGAGTCATATCTGGCCGAGTAACAGCATAATGTTGAGTTGTCATTAAAGAACTATAACCGAACTGGAAATTTTGTAACCAAATAGGCAGAGGTGGTTGAGGAACGGTTCGCTTTCCACCTTCTGTAACTGTCAACGTGTGAGTGAGTCTTTAAATAGTTGGTCTCTATTCGTGTAGGGGACAGACAGAGTAGAGTGAATTTGTATGTATAATTTCTAGGAAGGAATAAAGAAATTTTGTGTCCTGGTCTAATTATAGAAAAGTAGATTGGAGTCATTCCACTGGTTGAGATTTTTTTGAAATTAGTGGAATGACATCCATGTTGTTAGTTTGTTTTAGGTTCTGTAGGAACTAGTTGTTTTCTATGTGTTGTTCGGTTACAGATGTTGTTGAGGAGGTTATTGGGCTAAGAATCGTGTGATTTCACTGAACATGCATTTTATGAGTATATCATATTTGTATGTCAAGAACAGTTTGTGTGTATACTGCAATTGTATCTGAGAAAATCCATGTGTATCTCGCTATTGTATAGACAACAGTTCAAGTATATCGGCACATCGGCAAAAGTCTTTAAATGTTTACTGATGACTGAAGTCTGACCGACGGAGGATAGTTTGAAATGACATCGGAGTGACCAGAAGGTATCGGTAGAAGGATTTTGGAGTGGGCCGATAATGTTTATTTTGCCGATGGTTGAACCGGTTCAATGGTTCAACGGGTTCATTTGCTTCGTTGATTCAACAATGGTATAAATGGTTCAACGGTTCATTTAGTCCGTTTGGTTCAATGAGTTCATCCAACTCAAAAGATTCAAAGGGTTCATGAAGTTCATTTGGTTCACGTGGTTCAACAGTTCGAAGGTTAAGAAGTTCATCGGTATGAGGTTGGGCTTCGGGGTGAAAAGCGTTTGGTTGGCCGATGGTATATGGTCCGGCTGATGGTAAAGAACTTGTATCTTTGGATGTTGTATGAACCTAGCGATGGGATTTTCAAAGTCGTTTGAGTATTAATCAGTTTTGTATTGTGAAATTGGAGCCATCTTGTGAAGTATGGTATCAATTGCTTGATTTCTGTTGCGTTCTCTGCATCAGATTCATCTCAAACCTTACTTTTAGCATGATTGTGAGACCTTATAAATAGGTTAGGTGCCTGCTTTCAATAAGTGCCTTTGCACTCTACTGTATTCTCATTAGAAGATTACATGCTTGCTTGTTGTTTTGTTTTGCCTTGGTAACCGACCCAGTTGTTTTAGCTCCTCTATTCTTGTTGCACTCTCTTTTGACCCCATGCCCAATGGATTGATAAGGCCACTAATCTGATTATTTAGCAAGCAAACATCCCTAAGAGGTTGCCAAAATGTTGACCCATCTTCCTCTGTCCAGAGTCAAATAGTTCATCTTGAAAATCTCCTAGATATCCCTTGGAATATGGCCCTGCAAGCCTTGAGCCCTCCAAATCCTCATGCTCTTCCTTGCAAAATCCCTAATATCTCGTCTGGAAATTCCTTGCAAAAAACTAGAAAAACCCACAAATCCTTAATCTTCAAATGCCTTCCTTCGCAGGGATTTCCATCTTCATACTTAGTCATCTTGGTATGGATATCCTGATGATGTCATCCAGATCTTAGCTAACATCTCATATATTATCTTAATATCCCAGACCTTAGCTAAAGTCTCAATATCCCTTTCATATTCAGAACTTAGTTAATATCTGGATGTTTTCTAAACATCCAGATCGTAACTAATATCCGGGTCCTTTCCGAATGTGCAGACCCTTGTGAATATGATGATGACATCATCTGGATATTTCCTAACATCTTGGATCTTTCAAAATATCCATGACCCTTGTGAATGTCTTGATGATGTCATTCAGGTCCCCTCCCCAAAGAAGTGAATATGACGATGACATCATCCAGACAGTCTACCTCTAATATATCATCCTATAGTGTTAATATCCTGATGATGTCATCAAAATCCCCCTTCAAAGAAGTTCTGTATGCCAATGACATCATCAGGATATTCAAGAGGCATCTAGATATTAAGTTAGTGCTTAGATATTAAAAGTTAATATCCATGTGGATGACGGTTTCTCAATGCTGCAAAGGTAAATTTGACGGGTGCATATCTGGATATTGGGATTATGTAAGCTCTTGTGTTCGATCCAGATATATCATCTAGATATTTATGAATATGCAAACCTTGAGGGATATTTAGGATATCACATGCCCATTGACCACAACTTTGACTTTGAATATCTCCCTCATCCTAAGGAATTTCTACGTGACCGAAAAGCCAAAAGTGCTTAGAATTTCCTCCTCTTTCATTTGGCGGGCTTTTTGGGGAGATATCCTCACTTTCAAAATATGATCCAAATATCATGGTTGGGATGTGCATATCTGGATATCAGGATAGTTACTGACTGAGGATGGATATGCAGGATTAGCCGACAAGACATCTCAACGACTAACTTGAAGTTTTGCAGAGGTGGATATTTGCATTGAATCAAGTTTGTGAGTTCTGCAGACAAAATTCAAGTGGATGGCTCAATTCTTCAATGTGAGGGGACTTCAGTGGCTCAGTGGCAGGTTGTTCAATGGTTGGCAACAAATTTTGGGCTCCTCTCTTCAATTCTCTGTCCTCTCGTGCATGTGGGCAGCCACTCCTAGTGTTGAATGTCTACTAGAGGCATGGGTTCTATCCCCATCACCATTTGTTCCTGACTCTACATTGATGACAGCATTAGTGTTCTCAGATCTCATGGACCTACCTCAACACCCTCTACACAAGAATTTGATCTATATACAGCATTGTAATCTTCAGTAAGAGGAGTTAGTAATTTATGGGTTGTTATGCTACCAAATTCTCTGTAGTCTAACCTCTTAGTAAAATTGTAGGATTATCAAAATCTGACTCAATGTGCCTGTAGGTTGGCTTCTATTGTCTTCTGGTTAATCCACCCATGAATGTAATTGGCTATACTGTGTCTTTTCCTGCTATAAATCATTTTGCACTATAATAGTTTATGGCCTTCATGATCAATATATGCACAATATCTTGCCTCTCTTATGCTCTAATTTCTATGTTTTAATTGAAGTTGTGATCTATTCTGTGAGTAAAATGGCTCCTCTATAGGTTAGGTCTTCATCCCAAAGCCTCAATCAATCCTACAAGTCTGTGTGAACCTCCCTTTGTGATTGAGATCATTGTTGTGTCTCTTCCAGGCTTACTACCACTCATTGAATCTAGTGCATCACCTTCATTTCCATTCAATTTCTTTCTAACCCTTTTCTCCTACAGTATTAGCACTAGGTTTAGTTGATTTCTCTGGGCTTTAGGCTTAGAATGAGGAACCAGCCTTATCTGGAGGTCTGATCTCAACTTGCAATCCCACACATTGAGATCATTCCCATTGTGTCATTAGAATGCTTGGACTCTCTCCAAGCTAGGTGCAATTCTATGTGACAACAGTCACTTTTACCAATTTTCCTTTGGCTCCATCTTTTCTTCTTTATCAGCAAAATTCCATTTTGTCAAACTTTGTCCTTGCTTCCTCTTTATCAGAAAAGTTCCACTTTTCAAGCCTTTGGTTTTATCTCTTTTTTCCTTATCGGCAAAATTTGTCTTTTGCAAACTATTCTTTGGTTGCCCCCTTTGTCAGCGATTTTGTAATTTTTTGAACCTCGGCAAGTAGCTTCATCTTTTCTTCCTTATCAGAAAAAAACCACTATTACAAACCAAGCTTACTTTTTCCTTATCAGCAAAACCATTATTTCTCAAACTCTACCTTTGGCCAACTTTCGCCTCTTTATCACCAAAACTTTTCTTTCATGAACTTTACCTTTTGGTCTTGTTTTTACCAAGTTGTCAACGAAATGTCACTTTGTCGAACTTGACCACTTCCACTTTTTCTTCTTTCTTCTTTATCAGCAAATCACCCTATCAGTGAACTAAAGAAATTTCAAACTATTTGGGGAGTTCAAACTTTCCCCAATTCACCAATAGAGGGGTCCTTTTCCTTCCTTTACTTAACTGATTTTATGTTTCCTATTTTGCCTTATCTAAAAAATCTGACCTTTTCAAACCAAGCCTTCTTTGTCGATAAAACTTCACTTCACCAAACCACTTTGATTTGCCGATGTCTTCACTCTTATTTTTCTTTATCGACAAAATCTCTATCGGCAAAACCTTGAAATTTCAAACTCAGTATGCCTTAGCCAAATTTTTGTTTTGTCGACCCATTTACCTTTTGGTGAACCTTTTCCCTTGCTTTTTACCTTTGTCGGCAATTTTCTCTATCGGTGAACCACGACTCATTTCGAACTTGATGATAAGTTCACACTTTTTGAGAATTGTAGATAAAGCCATTTGTTTTCTTTCCTCTGCCTTCCATCTTCCTTTATCAAGGAATCACCCAATTGACGAACTTAAGAATTTTTGAACTTGATGAAAAGTTTGCACCATTAGAAAATCGATGATAAAGGCATTCCTTTGTTCTCCTTTCCTTAGCCAAATTTTGAAGACAACCCGCTCACCTGGCCCTTTGTTAGAAAATTTCTGAATCAACGAACTTGTGAAAATGCAAACTTTTCAAAAGTTTGCAAAACATGGAAATCACTAATATAGGGAAAGAGCTTTCCTTTACTTAATCAATTTTTTAAGCCTCCTTGCCTCAATCAGTGAATCGACCAGTTAGCTGCAAACTAGTAGGTTTGCGAACCTAGACTTTTGTTGACAAAGGCCAAAAAGGGGGCCAAAAACTAAGGCAAAAACTTAGAAATTTCTAGGTTTTTTTGGGTTTTTTGTGAGGATTCTCCCTAGGAATTTTTAGGGATTTTTGCAAGGATATGCACTGAAAACTGAAGGAAATCAGGCACTTAAGGGATTTCATCAAGATTTTCGAGCTGCACTATTTGACTCTAGAAAGAGGAAAATGGGTCAACATTTTTATGACCTCTCAAGGATGTTTTCCTGCTAAACAAATGGACCAGTGGCCTTAAGCATCCATTGGACATGGAGTCAAAAAATGGATTGCATTAGGTCAAAACAACTAAAACTCTACCTTTCAAAACAACACCAAAAAGGGAAATGAGGCATGCATTCTCCTAATGAGAGTGCAGCCTATGCAACAACACTTGGGAAAAAGTAAAACTAAAGAAGAAACAAAACTAAAATAGTATATACAAAATCTCAAACCAACCTTAGAGGTATGGTTTGAGATGGATCCCACTAACTGAGATTGGTAGAACTTCACTATCCACCTTTGAAAGAATGAAAGCATTAGCTTGCTTGCAACTGATGATGATATATGACCCACTCCAAAGTGCATCAAACTTCATGTGTCCTCTAGGTTTGGCTCGGTCAACATTCCATTTCAAAACAAGATCACCCTCCTTAAAGGTCTAAAGCTTGGCATTCTTGTCAAAATACCTCTTGGTTTGCATTTGATGTTCTTCCTAGGTAGCCATGGCTGACTGTCTATGTTCTTCCAGTTCAGTCAATTCAATAATTCTTACAAACCTAGCATCTTCTCCTTCTAGTTCTAATTGTTGAGCTAATTCTAATGCAGGAAGCTCCAAAGATATAGGCAATCTAACCTCTCTTCCATACACAAGAACAAAAGGAGAGTTACCAATGGCTCTTTTGTAAGTGGTTCTATCAGTCCAAAGAGTTAATTTGATCTTATTGTACCATTGCCTCTAGTTTGTCTCCATGGTACTCTTCAGAATTTTGATCATGTTCTTGTTAGTGGATCCAACCAGCCCATTACCTTGGGGGTAATAGTTGGATGAAGTCTTCAAGACACATTATACCTTAGAGCCCAATCAACAATTCTAAAACCAGTGAAAGCTTTTGCATTATCATAAATAATAGTGTGAGGAGCTCCAAACCTTGTCATGATTTCTTCCAAGAAATTCATGATTGCTGACTCAGTGGCCTCTTTGAGTGGGACTACTTCAACCCACCTGGTGAAGTAGTCTTTTACAGTCAAAACCCACGTGTGACTAGCACTAGAGGTAGGGTTTATCATGCTAATGAAGTCCAATCTCCACTATGAGAAGGGCTAATCTACTTGAATAGGATGGAGTGGGAGGGCTACCAATCATTTCTTTCCAGCAAAGAGAGCACACTCTTTGCACTTTCTTACCCATACATGGGAATCATTGAATAATGTGGGCCAAAAGTAACCTGCCCTCATTATTTTCATTGTTGTAGCTCTAGGAGAGAAGTGACCTCCATCTAGGCCAGAATGAAACTCACTAAGTAACCTATTAATTTGATCTTCTTCTATGCACCTAAGTAAGACTCCATCTAGGTTTCCCTTGAAGAGAACACCATCCACCAAAGCATAAGGAATAGACTACAGCCAGAAGTGTCTTCTTTTAGTTCTGTCCAACCCATAGACATACTCACCAGTGGATAGGAACTTGGCCATATCTATTATCTAAGAACTCACAACTACTGATTCAATTGTAGGTTCTGCCTCATTCAAATGGTAGGATGAAATCACTTCATCTGTAGTAGTCTGAGCTAGTTGTTCACACAATCCTATGCCTCTACTTAGCTTAGTGGCTTTGATGATCATATCATACTCCAAGATCTTAGTGACCCAGCTCGCTCTCTTTTCACTAATTTCAATGCCCATTATATAATCTCTCACACTAGGATGAGAAACTAAAACTTTGATATGATTATTTGCCAGCATATATCTAATTTTTTTCAAGGCTCGAATAATGGAAAATACATGTTTGTCCATGGGACTATATCTGACCTCATAATCTTTCAAGGTCTGACTGAAAAAGGCCAGGGGATGCTCCATTCCTTGTTCATTTTGTTGCATCAGAACAACAGCAATGTTGCTCTCTCCTCCATGTGTATAAAGGACGAATTCCTTCTCATAATTTGGGTTCATGAGTGTAGGAGCCTGGGAAATCTCTTCTTTGATCTTCTCAAAACTATCTTTCCCTTCCTTGGTCCATCTGAATACAACATCTTTCTTAAGCATAAGGGTTAGAGGTTTTACCAAACCAGCACAGTTAGGAATGAACTTCCTAACAAAGTTGATTTTCCCCAAGAATGACTGTAGAGCTTTTTTTATTGGAAGGCAAAGGAAGAGAAAAAAGGGTTTGTGTTCTTTCAGGATCTATGGAGATCCCATCCTTAGACACTAGATGGCCCAGAAGCTTACCCTAAGCAACAACAAAATTCATTTTTTAAGGTTCAGAGACTCCCCAAACTCTTTGCATCTTTGGAAGACTTTCTCCAAATGCTCTATATGATTTTCTCCTCTCTTAAAGAAGACTATAATATCATCTAGATAAATTAGGATAAACTTGTTTATAAAACTTTTAATGACAATGTTCATTGCCCTCTGAAATGTGGCACCAACATTAGAAAGACCAAATGGCATTTTTGCATAGGCCATGGTTCCCCATTTAGTTGTAAATGTTGTTTTAAATATATCCTCCTCTTTGACAAAGATCTAGTTATAACCATAAAATCCATCAAGTAGTGAAAACCTCTCTGCCCCTACAACAGTTTACAAATTTTGATCCATAGAGGGTAAATGGTAGTGATCCTTCAAGGAAGCACGATTTAGGTCTCGAAAGTCTACGCAGAGACTTATCTCACCATTTTTCTTCCTCACAGGTACTAGTTAGAAACCCAAGTGGAGTACTTAATGGGAAAAACAATTATTTCCTGGATGAGCTTTACAAGTTCTTTTCTCATCAAAGGCTCGGTCTTAGGGTCTATGGCCCGCTACTTTTGGCAAACGGGCTTGGCATTGGGGTCAAGATCTATGGCATGTTGAGCAACATCTGGAATAAAACCTTTCATATCTTCATAACTCCATGCCAAAACATCACTATATTTCTGAGAAAGGCATATAAAATCTTATTGTTCAGCATCGCCACATACCTTTCCCAACAATAGCTCTTTGTCCTAGGTGACAACAACTTTCTAGTAATCTTCCTTTTTGAATGTCATGTTCTTTCTCTCGCCCTTGAATTCATCATCAAGGCAAAAAATGGCCTCAAGAGTGACTAAACCCTTGGGCAGCTTGTTGGTTTTTAATTGAATGATTTGATCACCATAACTCTCTTGCATCCTGGCCTACACCATGGATGAGAACTTAGCTTCATTCTGGATGAAGCTTGCAATCTGCTCATTGCTATCAAAAATTTGCCAATGTATATCATTGTCAGGAATAGAGGGCCTAACTACTATATTTACATGCTGATCAAGACCATGAAACAAATCTGTAAGTGGAGAAAACTGAGCCCCAAGTGTTGTCAATTGGTCAGCCTCAGCATACAATTTCCTTGGGATCACCTATAGGTAGAGCGCATCAAAACTCTCAAACAAGTCCCAAACTCTATGTTTGTAAGCTCTAAGAAGCTGATTTTTAGTTGCACATTTTTCTCTAACTTGGTTGACCACCAACTCAATGTCTCCAAAGATCTCCAGATGCTTGATGTTCTTTTTCCTAGCAAGTAGAAAACCATGAACCAATGCCTCATACTCTGCTATATTGTTGATGCAATAAAAATGTAGCCAATGACAAAATGCAGCTTCTTATCAGTCGAAGAGACTAGTAAAACCCCTACACCAACTCCATTTCTACTCTTTGCACCATCAAAGAACATTCTCCATGGGCCATTAGAGTCACCATCTAGTTTAAGTACAGAAGGGACTAAAGAATTCCCCTCATGGATCATGTAGGTACCCAAATTAGTTGCCTCAGTGGTGTCATAAGGATCAAAATCACAATGATCCCTTGCCCACTCATCAAGAAAAAGATCAAGGGTTGGAAGAGGTAAAGATGCCACCTCAAGAGGCTTTGAATCATGGATTTCCTTTCCCTGAATCATAACATGAGGATTCACCAGGATGTGGTAATAGTTCTCCAAATGATAGTTTGAAATTGGTTCAGCCTTGATGGTGAACTTTGTGCCATATCTAGTTCTCAACAACATATGAGACCAGTCAGAAGAGTGGTAGCCACCTACCTTGGCTATGAAGTCCCTTGACAAGCAAATGGAAAAGAAAGGAGGAAGATCAATGACATAAATATCTTGACTGAAAGTCAAGTTTGGATAGGCATGTAGATTCAATTCCATTCCTTTGATCACTCCCATAGTGTTTATAGAAGTACCATCCATCTGTAATACTCCTGATGAAACAGGGGTATACTTAATACCTAATGCATCTGCTATCTTCTTAGGTATGACTGAAACACTAGCCCTTGAGTCAATCATACAATTGTGCACTAGAAACTTGCCAATGATTAGTGACAAGTAGAAAGGGGATGGTTTCTTTGTTGAACTCACTTGTCCCTCGCTTGGTTGTACAAGAATATCTGGGCTCTTTTCTTTCTGCTTTGTTGTTTCAACTACTGGGAACTGCCTTAAGGCTTCTTGCAACAAGTATCTTTGAGAGGGAATTGACATTACTTCCCACATTGATACATTTATATTTGTTTTCTTCATCTATTCCATAATTTTTAGGGGAACATTTACTTCTTTATGCATTGAGGGAATCCACGTTCCCTTCTTTGATTGATCTCTAGCTTGTTCAAGCATTTTTGGGCCTGATGGAATTGGAATTTCTTTTGTAGCAACAGATCTACTACTCTGAATTAGATTTGTAGCATTGGCCACTTTGGCCTTTGAAATAGGCTCCTTTTATAACACAGTAGACATGGGGCTATCCTCTAACTACCTCTTTTTGGATCTAGTGTTGTCTGCAATACTACTTATAGGTATAATCACACTATCCATAGGTTGATTGATAGTACAAAAATCCTCAGGAGTCCATAGCATCATATTGGCATTAGAGGTAGCCTCATTTGGTACCTCAAAGTTGCTATTGGTTGCCTCTACCAATGATGCCTATTGGGTATGAAAGTTTTGCACCATTAAAGCTCTTTATTGTGCTCCAAAAGCACAAGTGGACTAATTGTGAGGTTGGTTGCAAGGGTAGCACCAATCTGCCTCTTGGGCCAGATTGTTTTGAGTAGGGAATAAAGCCCTAACTAGATTAACAGTCAGTATCTATTGGATAGGTCTAACTATTTGCAAAGGCTGAGCAGGGTTAGGGTTTTGATATCTATTAGGCTGGTAACCCAGATTTCAGTTATGATTTCTATTGGAATTGTACCTCTGGTTCCAATTTCAATTAGAAGACTGCCCTTGGTTGTAATTTTGATGGGGTTTTGCTACTTACTTTGTTGGTCAAATTGTCCATTAGGGTTTTAAGATCATTCTCTTCTTGACAAAGAGAAGTGGAAGCTTTAGGCTCTAGGATGGGAGCAATAATGGGTTTCTCAAATGGTGGAGGTAGCTCTGGAAAAAGGGGTACAAGAGATTTGAGAGCAATTTTCCCAGCCTGTATTAAACAATTTTCATCTTTCAAAGTTGTCACATAAGCATCAGGTAGGGTTTCAGCACCCATAGATTGCATCATTACAACACTATCAGAATTTAAAGATCTTAAGAAATACAAAAAAGCACCTTGTGGAGATGGCATGAGGAGAGTTGGAATTCTCTCCCATGTCCTCTAAAATCTAAAGTTGAAATCTGCCAACATCTCACTCGGAGCTCTCTTGATTGTTGTCAGTTGTTCTAGGAGTGAAATGTTATCTACCCTCTCTCCTAACTGCTTGTAGAGGGCTTCTCCCAACTCGTACCAATCATGTATTGAAGCAAGGGTTAAGATCCTGAACCATTAAAGATCTATCCCTTTAAACAATGAGACCATGAGCTGAACAGTATCTTCATGTTGTATATGATGGACTAAACACAAGTTGGATATATCTTTGATGTGCTTAGCAAGGGTTGTAGAACTATCACCTATAAAGGGTGAAATACTCTTTAGGGCTACAATGGGTATATCATTGGTTCCCTCCATTAAAGGTCACAAAAGCTGAATTTTTTGCCATACTAGGAATATTCAAATTCAATCTGGGTATGTGCAAGCCTCTTTTTGTATACTAAAACCTAACAAGAGGAGGTGTAGACTGAGCTCTTGGATGAGATAGAATAGGACTGCTATTCCTTCTAGCAGGAGACCTAGATAACCTAGACCTTCTCCTTGAAGTAGCAACAAGCAATTCAGTGAACTGATAATTACCTCTTGAAGAAGCTCTCGTTTGCACAGGCATAAAAGGTTCAACTCGTCAAAAACTAGGAGCTTGTAGAGTCACCAAGTGCGTGAAAATGTCTGTCAAAGTGTAGAATATTGAGAATAACACCAATTTCTCATCTTGATTCTTGATTTAGATGTTCACATTCCCACCGGGCATGCCAAGAAACTGTTGTCACTAGGATTTGCACCATGTGTTGGAGCGGTTTAGGGTTTCAAAAATCTAGTCAAACATTGAGATGATCTCCAAGTGTGGGACCCTATAGGGAAATCAAATCTCCAGAGAGAGGTTGGTTCCTTCGATGAATGGGAGATTTAAATATTGCTAAGAATAAACCTAATCTATCCACCTTTGGCGAAAAGGGGAAGAAGGATAAAACTGGAAATTAAAATAGGTGATACACCAGGTTTGAATATAGAACACTCATAGAACTAAAATGCACAAAATAACTAGATGCAACTGATAAATTTACACATATGTAGTAGATTCTGTATACGCCTAAAAATGACACAAATCATCCTAAATAAATATTCTAAATATTTATTCCATTCTTCTATTAATTAAATAAATATTCCAAATTTATTTAATCAATTCACTATCCCATAATTAAATAAATTCTATTTATTTAATTATAATTCTTCTATTTGTCCTTCACAATTAAATAATCATAAATTATTTAATTAAGCCTAATTCCTCTATCCTAAAGTTCTAAATTCAAAATTTCACATCACCTTTACACCTCACCTTTTCCACCTCACCTTGTCCACCTCATCAGGTTGCACATGTAATTAAATATATTCAATATTTAATTACCTTATTTTCCCTCACCCACATGGCCTATTTCTTCTCCAATCAGAGGTCAGTTAACCAATCAATCAAATCTGTTAACTAACCTGTCAGTTGAGTCAAATCCTCAATCAATCCAGTCAGTTCCACAATCCACTCTTCTAACTGATCAATCAATTCTGTTAACAGACCAGTCAATGGAGTTAACTCTCCAATCAGTTTTGTCACATCCCACCTTTCATGATGGAGCTGGGACACTTGGCACGTTTCCACTGGTTGCACATTCCTCAACCATCTTCAGCCATTGATCTTCATATCTTCTCTCAACTGTTGATTCCTATTCCTCCGAGTCTATAAATGAAGCTTCATCCCTCCATTCTATTCATCCAGGCTTTTGACATCGTTACTCTGCAGAAATATCACCAGCGCGCCTTTGGCACCCATTTGTCATCCTCAAGCTTGAGATCACCATTGTTGCATTGGAGCTCACCTTCATTGCATATCACACCATAGCCGTTCACCATCGACTTCCTCAAACAGCTTTAAAAGATTGCACTCTCTGAGGGCTCATCTCATCTGCGAAAGGACGATTCGTGATAGGCGAACAACAGAAGTTTCGAAACGGAAGAGGTTTGCTGTGTTCGTTCATTGCTTTGTTTAATCTTCTGTGCTTCTCTATTCTGTTGATGTTTGGGTCATCTGTTATTCATTTGATTGATGCACTATTTTACCCTCACATTTTTGGCGCCCACCGTGGGGCCGTTGCCCCTTTATTTTACCGTTTTTGAGCTTTTTTGAAGGCAGGTTCCGTACAGGTCCCGCAGAGTCACGCACAGATTCTTTCGGTGCATCTGTTCATTTTTACGGTGCTTTTGAAGACTGTTACGGCGCTTTTGTAAAACTGCGCATTTGTTGACTGTAACTGCGCTTTTATAGACTGTTGCTGCGCTTTTGTTGAAACTGCGCATTTGTTGATTTTTGCTGCGCTTTCATATAATATTGCTGCGCATACGTTAAAACGGCGCATCTGTTGTCTGTTACGGCGCTTTTGACGACTGTTGCTGCGCATACGTTAAAACTGCGCATCTGTTCATTTTAACGGTGCATAGGTTCATTTTTACGGCGCATTCATTAATGTTGCGCTTCTGTTGATCACTTCTGCGCATCTGATCACTGAAGCTGCGCATTTGTAACTGGCTCAGGTTTTAGCACTTTTCTAGACTATTTTGCTAACGCTAACCCTTTTGTAGGTGTTTGCTGGAGCGGTTTTGTAGGTTAGGCTCGGGTTCAGTTACATGTAGTTGCATCTAACTAAGCTCACATTTCATTTTCTGGGAAAGAGTAAAATGGTTGTTCATTACAAATCTTCATCTAGTCTTAATTAGGGAGGAAGTAACTGGTTTATTTCATGCTTGCATTGCAAACAAACTTCCAAGTTATTGCTATCTAAGACTTAAAATTGAACTCACAACTGCATTCTGAAGTTAAAATGAACCATTGCTATATCGTGAGACCTGAATTTCAAAGTTAACAATCTCGTGCAACGTGGACCTAAAATTGAACTCACAACTGCTTTCTGAAGTTAAAATGAACCATTGCTATATCGTGAGACCTGAATTTCAAAGTTAACAATCTCGCGCAACGTGGATTTAAAACTGAACTCACAACTGCTTTCTGGGACTTAAAATTGAACCACTGCAATATTGTTGAAATCACTTCAAAGTTTTGTTTGACTAGCTTAGCCCATTTAGTTTTTATCTTTTTAACTAGGGTGGATTAATCAGTGTATTCTGTGCTTGCGAATGACAATAGGCTTATGCTCTCCCCTCTTCTGGGTGACCAGAGTGCCAAACTTGTCATTCTACTTGTTTAACCTTTAGGAGGGGCCTGCCCTTGGATGCATGCTTGTCCAAGCGGGAATGACCCTGAGTGGTAACAGGCTAACGCCAAGCCCTACCGAGCCACTTAAAATAAATTGTGCTTGAGGTGAAAACCTCCTGCAACGAGTGCTGTTATGTTACACCGACGGCCAACCTCCCCCAAAACCCTCTCAGGCGCAACCCTGTGAGGCTGGGAGACTCCATAATGGAGAGTAGCGCCGCCGCACGTGTAACCACTTGAACGGTTGCCCGAATTACAAACCTCTTGTTTTAGTGGCCCAAATCCCTTATAATCCATTTCTCGCCTAGGATTTTGTACTTGCTTTTGTCCAAAATAGAGTCGAAAAACTGCAAAAACATTGGAAAACTACAAAATACTTTTTGTGCTTGCTGTGTTTTCTTGCTGAATTAATTCATAATATCAGATCAGGAAGACCTATTCCAGCCAAAAAAAAAACCAAAAAAAAAAATAGAGAAAAATCCCAAAAATTTGCCAAAAAAATACCAGAACTGCGCATATATCCATTTCTGCGGCGCATATACAGCGACTTGCTGCGCTTTTGTACCAACTTGCAGCGCTTTTGTACCTTTCTGCTGCGCATATACTCTATTCTGCTGCGCTTTTACAACGACTTGCTGCGCATATACGCCGACCTGCTGCGCATATACTTTTCCACTGCGCATTTGCGCACTGTTATTGCGCATACCTACCTCACCAGAGCGGCGCATATACAACGACTTACTGCGCATTTACCTATTCTTGCTGCGCATCTGTTTCTGCGCATGTGTGACAGTGAGCATCTGCCCTATTTTTGAGAAATTTTCGTCAGCTGTTCGGAGTACCCATTTCAGCCTAGTTTCATTTTCCGAGGTCAGAATCAACCTTGCAGTCAGTTTTCATCCATTTCACCCATTTCTCTCTCTTTCGACGGTCGTCCCTGTCACCTTCTGTCCTAGTCACTCTTGCCCCAACGTCATTCTGTCCCATACCGATTCGACATAGGTCCTTCTTTAGTGAATTCACGTAAGCCTAGTAGGTCACAGTACCTTTTGCTAGTAGTCTTGTTGAACGACTAAGCCCTACACAGTGAGACCGGTATCGACTACCCTTGCTAGTGGCTAGAGTCTTGTGTCAACCGTCTTACCTGAAGTCATTGAGCGAGAGAACCCTTTGTCCAAGTCTTGTCCTAGATATCCCATTCATTACAGTCTTAGTCGGCACCTTGCCAAGATTTCTAATCCTAGTCCATTTCATCCCACCCCACCTTGCATGGTTCTTACTCGATCCCAGTACAACAAGCTAACTGAAATGGCCGACTCTTTCGATCACATCGCCCCACCACGCGATGATGATGAAGAAATTTCTCATGAAGAATTAGTGGCACACATGCAAGACAGCAAATTCCAACGCCTAGTGGAGAGAGTACTCCTTGAGGATCCCACCAAATATTTCCATCATCTTGCTAGTCTCGGACTCAAACTCCCCGCAGACTTTGACATTAGCTCCATCATGGAAAATGCAGACAATGAACGTGAGAGGGACACAAATGACACAGTCCCAAATGCACATGAGAGAGGCACAAATGACACGGTCCCCCAGGCCAATGAAAGAGGGAAACAACACATAGATCAAAATGCTCCTATAGCGGATGTGAGACAACAAATTGAGAGTCTAAAGCTAGAAATCTCCAACCTTAAGATCGGCACCAGTTCCAAGAACTACTCCTTGGAAGATATAGCACCATACCCCTTTGACAGAAATTTGGTCATGAAACCATTCCCCTTTCAGTTCGGAATCTCGAAATTCGACAAATACAAAGGGAAGGGGGACCCTAGAGATCATATCAGGGAATTCACTGCAGCATGTTTAGAAGTAGCTCACAACGAGACCTACTTAATGAGACTGTTCCCAAGATCTTTAGGAGGTCAAGCTATGGAGTGGTTCTCACGTCTTCCACCAGGAATCAAAACTTTTGATGAACTTGTCAATAAATTCATAACGCACTTCTCTTACAACATAGAACACGAAGTATCTATGCTAGACCTATGCAACACCAAACAAAAAGGTGGTGAGTCTTTCGCCACCTTCTTACAACGATGGCGACAGCTAGCTAGCAAGTGTTCTTACGACATGCCTGAGAAACAACTATTGGAAATGTTTGTCCACAATTTGAATCCCGATCTTAGCTATCAGATTCAGATACAATGCCCTACCTCATTTACCAAAGTCATCGAAATGGGGCTATTCATTGAGAAAGCTATGATCGCTAAAGGAACTCTCAAGCTCTACAAGGACACACCTCCTTCCAATTACACAACTGACAAGTCAAAGTTTTGGACCAAGAACAAGAATGTGGTCAACGACGGAGTAGTGGATGCCAAGGCGGCAGCCCCTAAACAACAACCCATATTCACTCTTAAGGAAGAAACAAATAACGGTGCACTCAACAAGCCACCCCCTCGGGAATCTAGACCTTGGTTCAATTCGAATCCAAGGAGAAAATTCACGCCATTAGGAGAATCTCAAGAGTCTGCTCTCAGGAAGTTGTTGGCTAACAATGAAATTTCTCTACCGCCAACAAGTGACTATGAGCCTATAGTCAAACCTCCCTATTGGAAGGACACAGACTATTGCGAGTATCACCGAGGAAGGGGGCACACAACCAATAATTGCATCCGTCTTAAGAACGTCATACAGGATATACTGGATCAGAATCAAGGAGGGACACAACCGCATACCTCCAATGAATCTCATGTGGCCTACCGAGATCCTCTCCTAAACCACAACCGGCCGTATAACAACAATCACAACAGCGGTCACAATAACAACAATGGTTACAACCACAACAATGGTCACAATGGCAACAACTCCAATGGTCATAACAATAATGACAACAATCACAACAGGCCAAACCAGAACAGTGGGTCGAGTAGTGCTAACTATGCAAGCGTTCCCTTTGAGTACACCATTAACTGCATTTCTGAGCACGTTCCGCAAGTCAACGTCATATCCCCCAACCAACAACTAGGACCTAACGGAACTAGTTGTAGTATAATTACCCGCAGTGGTAGAGTCACGATCAACACCACTCCTCCAAGGTCGTCGCCATCTCCGTCCAACCCCCGCCCATATAATGTCATCGACCAATTGCAAAAGACTCCGGCTCATATTTCTATATTGGAGCTCCTGCGTCTATCTCCTTCTCATAAGGAGATTCTTGAGAAAGCCTTAGTGGAGACTACTGTCCCCACTAACCTAGCCCAAGAAAAGTTTCAAACCATGGTGGGTAATTTGACATCCTCCCCTTCCATATCATTCACAGAACAAGATGACCTTTCCATGTCTCAACCCCACAACACTCCTCTACACATTGTCGCATTCGTACACAAGCACCGCATCAAGAGGGTTCTCATTGATGGGGGTGCCGGTTTGAATATTTGCACTTTGAAGCTAGTCCTTGCATTGGGGTTCTCTGAACAGGCAGTGGATCCACGGAGGAAGATTACCATAAAGGCCTATGACGAGGAGGAACGCACCACGAAGGGCACGGTTGTCCTACCCATTCAAGTGGGACCGGTAATTAAAGATGTGGTGTGCCAGGTCCTTGATCGAGAGCTTGCTTACAATATTCTGCTAGGGAGACCATGGATCCACGCCATGAAGGCTGTCCCCTCCACCTACCATCAATGCATAAAGTTCCCACACGATGGCAAGCAGGTCACCATACACGGCGACCTCGATCCCTATCAACACTGCAATTCTTTTCAAGCTAAACCTGAATGCGTCATTCCCAACAATAGAGCCCATATCTCCCCTACTCCGCCACAAGACCATACTGCCGAAGCTTCCTCTTCACAACCCAAACCAATGAAAATCACCATAAAAGAAAATGGCGTGGGGGAATATCAGATTGAGCACAGCCTCAACCTTGCAAAAATGCCCTTGTCTCCTCGCTCCTTTGGCCAGCCCAAGCATCAACCCAGGCATTTTTCAAAGCCCTCTGCTCCTCCTACAACTCCTGCAAACCCCTTTGTAAAATGGGGGACCTTATCCGATGAATCAGAGGAGCGAGATCTCTTGCAATGGCTTTATGCCGAAGAAGAAAACACATCCCAAGATCCACCCAGACTCCCTACAGAGCTCTATGGGCGAGGTGAAACCATCTTGCATAGGATGGGATATGAAGGACAAGGCCCTATCGGCCTCAGAAAAGAGGGGATCATCGAACCTATACAACCCTCTTCCTCCTCTTCGGCTAGAAACACGACTGGCCTAGGCTACAAAGGTAAAGGTAAAACCAAAGAAAATGCCTGCCTAGTGGAGACAATTCAAACACTCCAAGAGGATAGTGACGCAGATTCAGATGATTCCAATCAGTATGAATGGGACGAGCTGACAGAACACTCCTACGATGACAAGGAGATTGACACCATCCAAACCCTTAGCCCATATCATGAGAGACAAACGCAATGGGACAGACCACTGGAGTCTGATTTGCCCCTCCCCGAAGTTATGGCTTTCGAGGAAAGTATAGATTCCATTGCGATAAACAACCTGGAAGAAAGTACCACCCAGAACACTACCCCCACCTGTGCTCCTAGTATTTCCATCCACACTATCAACGAATCAGGTCTTTCATCCGACTCCCTTCCCCTCTTACACCCTGAGCTTATTGACTGGGACCTGAAAGGGACCCCTCAATTAGATGTGTTCCAAAACGATGATGCCTACATTGACTATATGGGACTTCGAGATCATTTACCAAAAGGAGATCATAAAGCCGGTTTCACTATCGAACTCAATACTGTAGCATACTTTGGGGAGGGTGCCAAGCCTTCTAGTCGCAAAAATGTAAAGATCAAAAAGGGATCTGACGGTGAAAACTGCCATGCGGCAGTGTCAGATCATAAAACAGTAAAAAGAAAGGACGTATCTGAAGGTGAAAACCCAACTGTGGCACCTGACGATGGATTGCTTGACACCCTCCCAAGTGACATGTATCAAGAAAGGTCACAGATCGTGGTAGAGCCAACAGAGCCAGTGAACATTGGAACCGAAGAGCAGCCTAAGATAATCCACTTTGCAAAATCTCTCACGCCACCTGAGAAAACCAGGTTTGTACCATTCTTTAAAAAGAAGAGAGGCAGTTTTGCTTGGTCATATGCCGACATGCCAGGTTTGGACCCAAACCTGATTCTACATCACTTGCCATTGGATCCAGGGGTGAAACCCATAAAGCAAAAACTGAGAAAAATGCATCCCCATATTGCCCTCCTGGTCAAGGAAGAACTCAAGAAATTGTTAGACGTGGGGTTCATCAGGGCCATTGATTACCCCGAATGGATATCAAACATCGTGCCAGTGTCCAAACCAGACGGCAGGGTTCGACTATGCAACGATTTTAGAGACTTAAACAAAGCATGCCGCAAGGATGACTTTCCCTTGCCTAACATCGATATCATAGTCGACCTCACGGCGGGACATACAATGTTGTCACTTATGGATGGATTCTCAGGGTACAACCAGATCAAAATAGCACCAGAGGATCAGCACAAAACCGCTTTCACTTGTCCATGGGGCACTTTTTGCTGGAATGTCATGCCGTTTGGGCTGAAAAATGCAGGTGCTACATATCAGCGGGCCATGACAACTATATTTCACGACATGATGCATGTGACCATGGAAGATTATGTTGACGACATCTTGGCAAAATCACTCACCAGGGACTCACACCTGGACACATTAGAGAAAGTCTTCCAACGGCTGGACCAATTCCAAGTAAAATTGAACCCGAAGAAATGTGTGTTTGGGGTCACATCAGGCAAGCTGCTAGGCTTCATCGTGTCAGCAAACGGCATAGAGGTAGACCCGGCCAAGGTCAAAGCAATCATGGACATGCCTCCGCCCAAAACTCTAACACAGTTGAGATCCTTACAGGGCAAGCTACAGGCCATCCGCAGGTTCATCTCACAGTTGGCCGACAAGTGCCATCCTTTCAGCCATCTCCTACATAAGAACGTTCCATTTAAATGGGATGAGCAGTGTGAAGAGGCATTCAACAAGCTCAAGGAGTACCTCATGAATCCTCCTATACTCATGCCTCCGATCCAAGGAAAACCTTTGATTCTCTACATATCCGCTACACCTACTGCTCTTGGGGCTCTCCTAGCGCAGCAAGACTATGAGAACAAGGAAAGAGCTGTGTACTATATCAGTCGAACCTTAGTGGGCTATGAGTTGCAGTACTCACAGGTGGAATGTTCATGCCTTGCGGTGGTTTTTGCCACACAAAAACTCTGACACTACATGTTGGCACATCCTGTCAAACTCATTGCCAAGATCGACCCACTAAAATATCTTCTCAGCAAAGCAGCTCTCACAGGTCGACTAGCCAAATGGGTTATGCTTCTTAGTGAATACGATATAGAGTATGTGGATAGAAAATCCGTCAAGGGGCAAATCATCGCAGACCAACTAGCTGAGGCACCATTACAGGACACTTCACCCATGCAGTTTGAGTTCCCAGATGAGTCTTTATTCACCCTGTCAACGTCTCCTTGGAAACTCTACTTCGACGGGTCTTACACCAACCATGGATCGGGGGCAGGTATCTTGTTTATCACTGCCCAAGGCGACACAATTCCAAAGTCCTACAGGTTGTTATTCCCATGCACTAACAATATAGCAGAGTATGAGGCTTTGGTAATTGGTCTCAAGATGGCCACTGAGTGGAAAATTCAAGCACTATGTGTCTATGGTGATTCTCAGCTTGTCATAAACCAGGTCAACGACGAGTATCAGACCAAAGATGAGAAGCTCATCCCATACAAGCGAATGGTCGACGACCTCAAAGAACATTTTGGGACCATCTCGTTTGAGCAAATACCCAGGATAGCGAACAAAGCAGCCGACGCAATGGCGACCATCGCCTCTCTTCTTGAGATACCTGAACATGAGTCACGCTATGAGTTCTTAGTAGAAACAATTCGACAGCCGGCTTATGATCTCCTCGAAACCCATTCCATTTGCCACCTAGTAGGATCTGATTCACCTTGGTACGGTAAGACCTACACTTACCTCAAGGACAACATCCTTCCTTTGGACCTCTCTTCCAACCAAAAACGAACCTTCATCCGACAAGCCTCCCGTTACACCATTATCGCCAATACCCTTTACCGACGTGGTCTGGATGGTACTTTACTCCGTTGTCTAGAACAAGAAGAATCTATAACTGCCTTGCGAGACGTGCACGAAGGGATCTGCGGAACACACTCCAGCGGTCCTTCCTTAGCTAAGAAACTCATGCGTTTGGGTTATTACTGGCCCAATATGGAAATGGATTCATATCAGTTCGTCAAAAAGTGCAAACAATGCCAGATACATGGGAACCTGATACATGCACCTGCTCAGGAGTTGAGACCTCTAACGACACCCTGGCCCTTCTGCCAGTGGGGACTAGACCTCGTGGGAAAGATTCATCCGCCTTCTTCCAACGGCCATAAATTCATCATAACCGCCACTGAGTACTTTACAAAGTGGATTGAAGTCGTTCCCTTATCAACCGTCACAGGAAAGCAAATTTCCTCTTTTATTCTGAATTACATCATCTGCCGATATGGCATCCCTTCATCCATCATAACGGATAACGGGAGACCTTTCAAAAATCAAGATGTCCAGGAACTTTGTGAGCGTTTCAAGATCCAACATCGCTTCTCCACCCCATATTACCCCCAAGGTAACGGCCAAGCTGAGGCATCAAACAAAACCATTCTGAAAATCCTAAAGAAGACTGTCAATGAAGCCGGTCGCGATTGGCACGTCCAGCTCAATCCCGCTCTGTGGGCCTATCGAACCAGTATACGCACTCCCACAGGTGCTACACCCTACGCCCTCGTCTATGGTTCCGAAGCCATCCTTCCTATTGAGGTCGAACTCCCCTCCCTTCGGGTGTCGTTGAAAGGTCTCATATTAGACGAAGAGTACAGAGTCTCCAGACTGCAAGAGCTAGAACTGCTAGAGGAACGGCGCCAGAAAGCTTTTGACCATCTCAAAGCCTATCAACAGATGATGTCAAGAAGCTACAACCACAAGGTTAGACCAAGATGCTTCAAGATTGGGGACCTCGTCCTAAAAGAGAACCCTCGCAATCAGCAGGACAGAGAAAAGAAAGGTAAGTTCGAGCCTAACTGGCTTGGACCCTATGTAATTGTAGCAGCTTACGGATCGGGGGCATATCAGTTGGCCACATCAGAAGGTGAGTTGTTTGATGATCCGATCAACAGCATGCACCTTCGCAGGTTCTATACCTAAGAGAACCCCAATGCAAGGGGGCACAATAAAATCAAAAAAAATCAACAAAAGTTACAAAGAGAAAATACAAAAAAATTGAAAAAAATAGAAAGCATGCAAAAAAATCGTCCTTTGGTGAAAACCTGGCAAACAGGCGCCTTGGATAGGTATCCTGATGAAAACCTGGCAATCAGGCGTCATGTTACTTTCTAGCTTCTCATGCAAATAAAAGCAAGTGATGAAAACCTGGTAAACAGGCGTTACTTGTGACAAACCACATTCTCCATCTTTGGGAATCCAATCACCTTGAGCCCATTCGCCCTCTATTTTCCCCATTCGACCCATATCCATCCCACAGTAAACACTTGACAGTTACCTATCATGGCTTGATACTCACCTTGTGGCCTTGTCAACCAAGGTTTTGTCCCATATCGTCTCCTCGAAGTGAGCCTAGTGTAGTGTCTCTTGTCAGTGTCTGTGGTCCGAATCCATGGACTACGTTGCCTCTGCGCCGTCACGTAGGCAAGGCCATTATTCTAATGCGCCCCCGAGGCTTCCATCTCTCCCAAAGTCCCATTCGTCTCCTCTCTTGTCTTCATTCCTGTCGTCTTTCTTCTAGTCCATCCATGGTCCATTAGGGTTTACCCCGAACTACGTTGCCTCTGCGTCGTCACATAGGCAAGGCCATTTAGCAATGAGCCCCCGAGGCACTAGGTCAGTCCCTTAGGGTCCGTCTTCTCAATAAGGATTGTGCCATCTTCTCACCAAGCAAGCAAATACAAGCAAACACCCGCGCTTCGAGTAGAAATCTTGACTATGAGCATCTTAACCTATCCAATGCAAGGCAAATACCCAAGGTCTTCTAAATGATTTTATGCAAATTAAGGCAAGAAATGAACACATATCAACACAAATATGCTTTTGTAGATTGGCACCTAGGGTTAAGTTACAGAGTCTTATTTTTGCTATCATACCTTCCTATGCTACTCAAGGATGCCAAAAGCTAGAGATGCTCTGATGGGGGCATGATTACTTTCTTTGTTTGTTATTTGTGGATTAAACTTTAGTAATGCAACGCCTTGTCTAAGGACATGATCAGCAAAAGATCATCGAGGACATCAAAGGTCTTACATGAACGGGGGCAATCCTTGCTTGTTGAAACGCAAGAAGTACTCAGGTCATCTAGATTCAATTTTGACTAGATGCTTGTATTACCTTGCTCAATTACACTCCATGTAAGCGATACTCAGGTCATCTCGGTTCAATTATACCTCGATGCTTGTATTCACTTACAACATTTCAGAAAAGTACCAAAAACACAATGCCCAATGATGAAATAAAGCAATCTAAAAGCAAAACATCCGTCCTATATCCATACACCCATCCATACAGTCCTCATCATTCAAACTATGCAGAGTAACGATTTCAAGAAAAGTCCCTAAGTCATTCCTTCGCAACCATTCCTCTATCCATCATGTCATTCTTCTGTCGATAGAGTACATTTGGACATCACAAAAACCAAGCATATAGGAGCATATCATATCATTCGCAGAAACTAGTCATGCACATGATTAGGTTCGTAGAATGCACCATCCAATGCATTAGGTCACCAATACATTTGCATCACATCTTAATCTTAAAAGCCCAGAAAATCAAACAACATAAGTGCATCACATATATAGTTACATCACCCCATAGTACTCATGTTACAAAGGCATACATTCAAAGCATTACATCATATAAACATCCAGTAGCATCTCACATATCTATACAGCATCATAACATAGAAATCATGTTCCATACACACATCTGCATTAGCTCATTTTAGACACCACGTATACAGTTATATCATAACATAGAAATCATGGTTCATATATATACCTTTGCATCATCACATAGACATCATATTACATTTTGCATTCATTTGTCACATTAGATCATATAGACATCATATAGCAGCATATCAAAGTATTTCTCATATAGCATCATATAAACCATCTAACTATGCAATAGCATCACATCATGCAATAGAAGTAATCATCTCACAAACACATGCAATAGATACAGAAAGCTGCATCATCATCCATACTATCATATACAAAGAGGTCCAAATGTACAATATCATCATCTCTCTCAAAATCAAAGTGTCATATACAATATGCGTCTAAATAGACCGTCATACATGTCCCAAAATGTACCAAAATCTGGTCTCTGACTACCCCTGCTGCTGTGGGCCACCACTACCAGCTCCTGACTGCTGAGGTCCCATGACAGATGCCCCTGACTGGGATGGACCTGCTCTGTGAGCCACCCCAGACTGAGTCCTGAAACTCCCTGCCCTCTGGCTCGATGACACGGCACCATGGTACAAGCCTCGGTAGTACTGTGCCCGCTGCTGCGCTCTGGCTAAGTCTGTCTGCGCCTGTGCCAACTGCGTCTGCAACTGGCCTACCTGTGCCTGTGCCTACTGCACCTGCCCAACTAGAAAAGAGCTCATTGCATCTGTACCCATGGCAGCCACTGCTGTGTCCCTCTCTACTCGGATAAGGCGTACCCGGGCATCGGCCATGTCTCGCTCGCGAGTCAAACCAGCGATCACCACTGCGTCTGTATCTCGCCTCCTCTCCACTCTCCTCAGCTGTGCCTGCAACTCTCGCACCTGTCCCCTCAAACTGGCTATAGTCCTGTCATGTGCCTCACCCTGCACTGGCCCCTGTGCTGCCTCTGCCTATCCTAGCCCCTGCTGCTGGGGCACCTGTTGCTGTGGCACCTGCTGCTGTGGTACCTGCTGGGGTGGTGGCATCTGTGCCTGCTGCTGCACCTGCTGCGGTACCTCTCCCTGTCCTGGCACTACCTGCCCAACCCGATCTATCCTCCTCCTCTGCCTCGGCCTCTCTACAGCCCGGCCACCCCGTCCTCGTCCTCCTCTAGCGGCCCTCCGCCCTGGGCCAGCCTCTCCCTCCTCCTCTGAGTCCGCCTCGTCAATACGAGGCACCAGCATGCCAGGTCCTGAATATCTCAGGAATGGATGTGCAGTAATCCAATCCTCATACTCCTGTGTAATCCCCGCATCCGCTATCTCTCGCCTCATGTCCCATGCCACATAAGGCAACTGCTGGAACTCTGCCAGAGCCTCCTCATAAGAAGCCATCGGCCCCCATCGGACCCTCTCGGCATGTGTCCGTGCAAACATGGCCTGTCCCTGCGGCATGCCCTGTCTCCTGCCGAACTGTCTCAGTACTCGGCCCACCGTCTGCCTCTCCAAGATGTGCCGTGTCCGGCCTATCAACCACCTGGTCTGAAAACAGAAAGGCAGCTCATCCCCCTCATCATCCCAAGGCTCGCAGTCCAGATATGGTCGCCAGACGACCACATCTATCCCATCCAACGTATGCCGCCAATACTCCAGCTTCCCCAGCTTGTGCTGGGAAATCACTCCTGCGTAGCCATAGCTGTACGGCTCTCCCCTCTGCCTAGCAAAGACGCATATCGGCCTGGTCACCGCTATGTGCTCCCACAGCCAAAACTGTAACAGCAACACCCTAGCCGATAGACTCGTGCTGCAGTGGTACACCACCTGATGCATGTCGTGGTATAAGTGGGCTAGCACGCATGGTCCCCACGCATATCGGGTGCCCTCAGTCAGCATCCGCTCCATGATCCTGCCCCATCCAATAGGGAACCCGTGCGATCTCCTGTCCGGGCATACAACGCCCGCAATCAGTCCAGCCACAATCCTAGGGAAGTAGTCGTAACAGTCATATATGTCTTGCCAAGGGATGACCTGTCCCACCAGCTCGGGATCGTCAAATACTCGCTGACACTCGGCGAGTCCCGCGTCCCGCTGTGCGTCGTACTCCACCAACTCGCCTACCACGGGCAAGTGCAGTATCCTATAGACGTCCTCCAACGTCACCGTCATCTCTCCAGTGGGGAAGTGGAAGGTCCCGTCCTCGCTGTGGAATCTCTCCACGGCAGCTGTCAACAGTCCTCGGTTCGCCCGCACCTCGGGCATAAAGCAAACATAATCTAATCCCATGGCACCGAGCGCCACTCTGTCAGCCTCCGTCAGCATATGTCTCTGCAATAGAGGCATAGGGAACGTCTCCCTCGACTGCAACGTCTCTCGTATCTCCTCCTGCAAGCACGCAAAGCAAGGCGTCAGTCTCAAGCCGCATATACCATACTCAACATATCTATTGGACTATATCAACTAAACTTAGCATTTCAAATTGATCAAAACAGCACACTACATCTCTTGACTAGATTCCTGCAATCTTGGAGATAGCTCATCGATTCTTGCGTCAAACAGGACGCTAATCGAATCAATTTGGCTAAGTAATTTGCCATCCCAAGCAAATGCGCCACTACAGGTGGTAAATGCGCCATTTCTGGTATATGCGCCGCAAATATCAACATATGCGCCGCAAAAATGCATATGCGCCGCTACAGGGCACATATGCGCCGTTCTAACGCATGCGCCGCAGAAATCCACGTATGCGCCGCTAAATTATGGATGCGCCGCAGGAAGTCACATATGCGCAACTTTAACAAATGCGCTGCTACATTTCACGCATGCGCGGCAAAAATACCAAAGCGCCGCCCAATTACGAAAGCGCCGCCAAAATGCACAAATGCGCAGCTTTCACGCATGCGCCGCCGAAACCGGCATATGCGCCGCGAAATCACAAAAGCGCAGCTTCGCGAGGCATAAGCGCCGTTCTGCGTTTCGGCGCATTCATTTCACCTATTTTCTACGAGCATTTATGACACCTAAACTCGACCCTAGGAGAAATTTTTCGAAGCACATACCGGGGGTCCTGCCTCTGCTGGCCGCCCGAATCGTCGGACTCGCTCAAATCGGTGCTCCTCGCGTGGAATGTCTGCTGCTCTGGCCGCCATGCTGCTCTAAGTTTGCTCTGAGCTCTCTTTCTCCAATCCAGATCAACCAAGTGTGCAAATGACTATTCTTGTGGACCCAGCTCCTATTTATAGCCTCCAAACCCTAATTCTGGCTAGGTGATGACTGTGACTACTTCCCGTGTCCGTTTTTCCTCCCGTTTTCTTCCCGCATCCCTAACCGCATCCCTATTCCTCCAACTTATCCTTACCCCTTCCTCGTCGTGAGATCGTCCGTCTCCAAAACTTTCGCCGTTTTTCCCGTCCAATCTCCCGAGGGGGCATCCTATCGTCATTTAACCTGTACCAGGGGCAAACTGGGGCATGTATCATCATTCAGACTATCAATTTCTTTGAAGCAACGCTGTAAACTGCATTGCATCAAAGAGGGGCAAAATGTATACGCCTAAAAATGACACAAATCATCCTAAATAAATATTCTAAATATTTATTCCATTCTTCTATTAATTAAATAAATATTCCAAATTTATTTAATCAATTCACTATCCCATAATTAAATAAATTCTATTTATTTAATTATAATTCTTCTATTTGTCCTTCACAATTAAATAATCATAAATTATTTAATTAAGCCTAATTCCTCTATCCTAAAGTTCTAAATTCAAATTTCCACATCACCTTTACACCTCACCTTTTCCACCTCACCTTGTCCACCTCATCAGGTTGCACATGTAATTAAATATATTCAATATTTAATTACCTTATTTTCCCTCACCCACATGGCCTATTTCTTCTCCAATCAGAGGTCAGTTAACCAATCAATCAAATCTGTTAACTAACCTGTCAGTTGAGTCAAATCCTCAATCAATCCAGTTAGTTCCACAATCCACTCTTCTAACTGATCAATCAATTCTGTTAACAGACCAGTCAATGGAGTTAACTCTCCAATCAGTTTTGTCACATCCCACCTTTCATGATGGAGCTGGGACACTTGGCACGTTTCCACTGGTTGCACATTCCTCAACCATCTTCAGCCGTTGATCTTCATATCTTCTCTCAACCGTTGATTCCTATTCCTCCGAGTCTATAAATGAAGCTTCATCCCTCCATTCTATTCATCCAGGCTTTTGACATCGTTACTCTGCAGAAATATCACCAGCGCGCCTTTGGCACCCATTTGTCATCCTCAAGCTTGAGATCACCATTGTTGCATTGGAGCTCACCTTCATTGCATATCACACCATAGCCGTTCACCATCGACTTCCTCAAACAGCTTTAAAAGATCGCACTCTCTGAGGGCTCATCTCATCTGCGAAAGGACGATTCGTGATAGGCGAACAACAGAAGTTTTGAAACGGAAGAGGTTTGCTGTGTTCGTTCATTGCTTTGTTTAATCTTCTGTGCTTCTCTATTCTGTTGATGTTTGGGTCATCTGTTATTCATTTGATTGATGCACTATTTTACCCTCACAGATTCTAATAGAGGTAAAGAGAAGAACAGGGTTGAGAGGAAATAAACATTCACAGGCAAACCAGTTCTAAATTACACAAAGCTAAAAACAACAGGAAGAGGTAAAAACAACCAACATATATTTAATCAAAAAGGCACGGTTACAGTAGAGGAGAGTTTTGTTTGGAGTACAAAATAAGTCTCTGTATCTAACCCTCATTACATCTTTTTTACATTTATATATAGAATTTTGTTACATTGACCTAAGTCATTCATCACAATAAATTCACCCCATGGGCTTGTTAGAAAATATCCTTGCCAAAAGGAATGCCTACTTGCCAGGATTAATTGCAAAAAAACTCTTAGATCTTGAAGTAGCTGGGAGATATTTGTTGTCTTGAACGCAGGCAACTGATTCATCATCTGCAATAATAAATACAAAATATTTAGAGATAGAGTAGCTGAGTAGATATGATTCTGCATTAATGGCTAAAGAAGATATTCAAATGTATTTTCCTGTAAAAATCTCCCCATACAGAGCTTTTACAACACTTTAAATATTCAAATTCAAATATTTAAATCTTACAATACATTATAAACTTTGTTTTTACTGATTTTGCACTTTTCTAGAAATTCTAGCCTTTATTTTGCCTTATCAGAAAAAAATTGCCTTTTATAGACCATTATGTCCTTTCTTTCTACATATTTTCATCTTCAGTCGGCAACTTTTCAATTTTCTAAACTATAGCTTGTTGCTCCCATTTTGCCCTTATCAACAAAAATCCATTTTTTCTAAACTCTTCTTGCTTTGTCTTTTTCATCTCTATTTTACTTTATCGGCAAAACTATCTTTTCTCAAACTTTTCCATGTCTCTTGATCATCTTTTGCCTTATCGACAAAATGTCACTTTTCCTAACTTTCCTTTGGCTCCATCTTTTCTTCTTTATCGGCAAAATTCCATTTTGCCAAACTTTGTCTTTGCTTCCTCTTTATCAGAAAAGTTCCACTTTTCTAAACCTTTGGCTTTATCTCTTTTTGCCTTATTGGCAAATTTTGTCTTTCGCAAACTATTCTTTGGTTGTCTCCTTTATCAGTGATTTTGCAATTTTTCAAACCTCAGCCTAGCTTCATCTTTTCTGCCTTATCGGCAAAAAACCATTGTTACGAACCAAGCTTACTTTTGCCTTATTGGAAAAATCATTATTTCTCAAACTCTACCTTTTGCCAACTTTCACCTCTTTATTGGCAAAACTTCGCTTTCGCGAACTTTGCCTTTTGGTCTTGTTTTTACCTTTGTCGACGAAATATCACTTTGTTGAACTTGACCGCTTCCACTTTTTATTCTTTCTCCTTTATAGGCAAATCTTCCTATCGGTGAACTAAAGAAATTTTTAACTATTTAGGGAGTTCAAATTTTCCCTGATTCGTCGATAGAGGTGTCCTTTTCCTTCCTTTACTTAGCTGATTTTATGTTTCCTATTTTGCCTTATCGGCAAAATCTGACCTTTTTGAACAAAGCCTTCTTTGTCGATAAAACTTCACTTTGCCAAACCACTTTGCTTTGATGATGTCTTCACTCTTATTTTGCTTTATCAACAAAATCTCTATCGGCAAAACCTTGAAATTTTGAACTCAGTACATGCCTTAGACAAATTTTCCTTTTGTCAGCTCATTTACCTTTTGGTCAACCTTCTCCCTTTATTTTTACCTTTGTTAGCAATTTGCTCCATCAATGAATCATAGAGATTTTGAACTTGATGAAAAGTTAGCACTTTTGAGAATCACTGACAAAGCCATTTGTTTTCTTTCCTCTCCCTTCCATCTTCCTTTATTGGGGAATTGCCCAATCGGCGAACTTAAGAATTTTTCATACTTGATGAAGAGTTTGCGCCGTTGGGAAATCACTGATAAAGGTATTCCTTTGCTCTCTTTGCCTTAGCCAAATTTTGAAGACATCCTACTCACCTGGCCCTTTGTCGGCAAATCGTCGAATTGGTGAACTTGTGAAAATGCAAACTTTTGAGGAGTTCACAAAACATGGAAATCACCGATAAAGGGAAAGAGCTCTCCTTTACTTAGTCAATTTTTTAAGCCTCCCTGCCTTAGTCGGTGAATCAGCCAGTCAATAAACTAGTTGGTACGTAAACTTGGACTTTTGCTGACAAAGGCCAAAAACTGGCCAAAAAATAAGGCAAAGACTTAGAAATTTCTGGGTTTTTTGCGAGGATTCTCCCTAGGAATTTTCAGGGATTTTTGCAAGGATATACACTGAAAACTGAAGGAAATCAGGCACTTAAGGTCTTTCATCAAGATTTTCAAGTTGGGCTATTTGACTCTGGAAAGAGGAAAATAGGTCAATAGCACCCATCAAAGTACATTTTCCAGGTTGAGGGAGGCTTGACAAAAAAACAATTTCATCCAGAACTTCTAAGATAAGAAGATGATCAGCTAGTATAGGTACATCTACTAGTTGATCATCTATCACCTGTCCATTGATGGATTTGTGATCCACATACTCAATGTCAAATTCACTTAAGATCATGACCAATTTAACCATGTGTCTTGTGAGAGTAGCCTTGTACAAAAGGTACTTAAGTGGGTCAATCTTGGAAATGAGCTTGGTTTTATGATTGAGCATGTAGTGATGGAGTTTATGTGAACTAAAGAGGACAACCAAGCATGATCTCTTAATTATTATGTAGTTAAGCTCGTAACCCACTAGAGTAAGACTAATGTAATATATGGATCTTTCTTTTCCTATATCATCATGTTGTGCCAATAGTGCCCCTACTGCTATTGAAGTGGCAGAGATATACAATAATAGGGGTTGTCCTACAATAGGTGTTATCAATATAAGAGGTGACTCTAGATATTCCTTTAGTTGATCAAAAGCTTTCTAACAATTAGACTCCCACTTGAATGCCACATTCTTATAAAGGAGATACTAAAATAGATGGCATTTATTTGCTAATTGTGTTATGAAGTGTCTTATGGATTGGAGTTTGCCCTGGGGGCTATGTAGTTGCTTCAAATTATTTGGTGGAGGCATATCTACTATAGCTTTGACTTTTGTTGGATCCACTTCAATGCCTTTTTTGGATACTATGTAACACAAGAGTTTACTAGAAGTAACCTCAAAGACACACTTTTTGGCATTAAGGTGCACCTGATATTCTTCTAGGTGATCAAAGATGTTTGCTAAGACATAGAGGTGGCCTTCTCTTGTTTTTGACTTTCCTAGGAGGTCATCAACATAATCCTCCATTATCTTGTGCAGCATATCATGGAAAATGACTGTCATGGTGCATTGATAGGTGGCCCCAACAATTTTAAGGCCAAAAGGCATGACCTACCAATAGTAGGTACCCCAAGCACATATGAAAGCAGTCTTGTGTTGATCTTCCTTGGTGATTTAGATTTGATTATACCTTAAAAAATCATCCATGAGAGATAACATCTCATGTCTAGTAGTTAGGTCTACTATAATGTCAATGTTTGGTAATGGGAAGTCATGTTTAGTACATGCTTTGTTAAGATTGTTGAAATCTATACAAACGTGTATGCCCCCAATGACCTTTGCTACTGAAACGATATTGGACACCAATTCAGGATAATCAATGGGGTGAATAAATCTGACTTCTAGTATTTTTTGAAGCTCAACTTTAACCGAAAGTGCTATCTGAGGATGCATTTTTCTAAGCTTTTGTTTTACTGGTTTGACATCAGGATAAACTATGAGATGATGTATTATTAGTGATGGATCCAAACCAAGTATGTCAACATAGGACCATATAAAATTGTTAGCTTTTTGTTTGAAGAATGCAGAGAAGTCTATCTTCTCTGATGGGGTTACTGATGTTGCCATGAAAATGATTTTGGGGGTGTCTTTGGTTCCCGTATTCAGTTCTTGTGCTTCTTCAACCAAGATTGCAAATTTCTCTTGGTAATATTTTGGTATATCAAGGAGGTCAAGTTCATCATCCTATGGTGCCTCAAATATGTTTTCACCAGAGGATATGTCCTTTATTTTTACTTATTTGTCATCTGAAAGTGCCACATTATGGTTTTCACTCGGGTATGTTATTCTTTCTATATTTTCCTTTTTGTGAATAAGGAACTTGGTGGCCTCCCCGAAGTATGCAATTATGTCTAACTCAATGGTGTATCCTAAATTATGATCTCCCATGGGTATGTGTTCTCTTAGTCCTATTAGTTATTTGATGCCCTCGTCATTTTTTATGGTATTGAGGATGAGAGGCCCTTGTTGGTCCCAATCTGTTAGCTAGGGATAAGCGAGGGGAAGATTGTTGGATGTGGATGGCATGGATGAGCGGTTGTATATTGCACAAATGGACACTTCTTGAAATAGGTTGGCGATATGCATGAAGGAGTCTTCGTAGGTCCCTCCATTGGTGCTCTCAACATCGAGAAAGGCTTTGGCTACCTCACTGAGTATACATTCAAGTTTTGAAGATATAGGCTCAGGTGTTCTAAACCCAAGGCCTTGGGGATGATACATTAGTGTTGATTTGATGGGTTTAGTAGTATCTTTTTCATGTAGTCCTAATCCACCATGACCCTTGTATCCCATGTTCTTGACAATGCGTAGTCCATTACCATATTTTTCTGTGGGTAGGGGTGTGACTTTGTGTTTTTTCTCTCGATAGAGCCATGATGAGATGTCTTCAAGAGATTCTTTGTCTAGTATGCCCCAATGTTCAAATGTTGTGGGCTTACATTTTATGACCACTGTAGCTACTATATTGAAAGGTTTTGTCTTTCCAAATGATTTAGGAGATTGTGGTAGTTGCCCTATACAAAAGGCACCATGTAGGTCATACTCACCATAACCTATCTTGCTCACTTTGACCTTGACCTCGAGGATGGAGGATTGTGAGTTAGAGGATGATGTGAGTGTGGATGGGTCGACATAAGATGGGTGTTAGGGATTAAAACAAACCCCCCCGCCACAGATAACGCCCATACACAACCAAGAATTCAGAATGCACAGTAGAAAATCAAATCAAGCATGGAACAAGAACACAATCACAACACAATGATTTACCCTAGAAAACCCCAAACAGGGGAAAAACCAGCAATGAAGATCTCCATATTAACCCTTAGCCCCAACTGGGCTAAGCCTAGAGGCTTCAACTAGCCACACATACAATGGAGTCACCAAGCCATTATATAGACTTCCATACATGCAAAACCATGGGGTCAAAACCATGAGCTCCAAAACCATGGACCAATACAACTAGCACAAAACCATGTGCTAAAGACCACTAATGGTTAATCCACTAACTCTAACCCAAGAACTAGTTTAACCCAACAATGGGGATGGTTTGGCAGCGTCATTGATGGGACATTCATTAAAGTTTTTGTATCAGCCTTCTAAGAATCTACAATATTGGAAGGGGTGGGGATCAACATATATAGTGACTTCTATCCCATTGTGGGGAAATTTGAGACATTGATGGAAAGTAGATGGAACAACTTGCATGGCATGAATCCATGGGTGGCTAAGGAGAATTTTATATGAGAGTTCAAGGTCAAGGACTTGACATGTGGTTTCCAAAATCATAGGTCCCACTTGAATAGGTAGCTTTATTATTCCTTCTGATTGATGCTCGGTGTCATCATATCCTTTTATTGTGATACTTTTATGAGAATCTATGACACCATCATAATATCCCAATTGCTTTATTAATTTGAGAGTGCAAATATTCAAGCCAGACCCACCTTCTATCAGGACTCTTTTTATTGTATATTTATGGATGCGAACTTCGATGTGTAGAGCATTATTATGGGATAGGTCAGATGTTGTTAGATCTTTTTCTAAAAATACAAGGTGATGTTGTGAAGATAAGTGCCCTATCATGGCTTGAAATTAATTGGTATTAATGTTATTCAGGACACGTGTCTCTTGTAATGCTTTGTCAAGGATATGCTCCTAAATTAGTGAGGGGCGAAGCAACTCCAAGATAGAAATTTGAGTGGGAGTTTTTCTGAGGTGATTAAGGATATCATAGCTAATGGGGTATTTGGAAGAAGATGGGGCTCCTTGGAGAGTAACGCGACCATGCCGTGTGGTAACGACACAATTAGTAGCTTTTGATTTGATGGTAATGTTGGATACATGATGAGAACATTATTCTATGTAGCCCACAATGGAGTCATAAGAAGAAGAAGACATATTAATATTATTGGTATTATTTGGATTGGAAGACTTCCCTTTACCATGACCAGGAAGAGGATCTCTGTATGCACCTAGGCCTTCATTAGGTGATCGATTAGAAGAATCATTAACAATAATTTTATCTCTATCAATAAGGTATTGTATGCTATTATTCAATCTCATACAATCAAATGTTTTATATCCCTTGACCCTATGGTATTCACAATAACCATTTTCATTAAACCATGAGGACTTAAATTGATTATCATCATAGGGCCTAATAGCAAGAAGCTTGATTAGGTTTTCTTGGACCAGCTTGCATAAAATGGATTCTATTGGTTCTCCCAATGGGGTGAATTTTTGTCTAGGCATGGTGTTTTTCTTAGGTTGACCCTTTGGTATGGTGATGCTATTGTTGGTAGTTTGGACATTGGATGGTGGAGGTGCTTGAAAATTTTGCACATACTTAATGTTAGTCACACCAAATTGACAACATTTTTATTCTTTTCCCAAAAATGGGGCTTGTCATTGGATTGAGTGTTGTTGCTATTGTTGGCTTTGTCTTTATAAATATTAACCACCCCTTTAGCAATAAGTACTCTCTCAATGGTTGTGCCTTTCTCAATAAGCTCTTTGAAGTTAGTGGCACATTGGATTTGAAGATGAAAGGCCATTTCCTAATTTAGATTTTGAACAAAAATGTTTATGAGTTGTTTCTTAGGAATAGGCCAAGGGAACTTGCTTTCTAAAATCCTCCAGCTTTGCAAGAAGGCAGTGAAGGTTTCTCCATTTAATTGTTGTACTTCAAAGGTCTATCATGGATACCTCATGCTCTATATAATAAGAGAAATGGGCAACAAATTTCTTTGCAAATTCTTGGAAGGTTTTGATGCCATGAGGTAGGTAGGAAAACCATTCAATAGCTTGGCCTCCTAAGCTTCTAGGGAAGAGTCTCTTGAGATAATATCATTATAAGCTACATCTAGGCAAGTGATGTAAAATTCCCTTAGGTGTTCTCTAGGATCACCCTTCCCCTTATACTTTTCAAATTTAGGTGTTTCAAAATTTAGGGGGAAGGGGGGCATGACAATAGATCTATCAAAATGATAGGGACATATATCTTCAAATGAGTATTGTTTCTTTTTGTGTCTATTTTGCATTTCAATTATCCTCTTGGTCAACTCATGAAGTTGGTGTGCCAAGTTGGAAGTGGATGGTGTTGGAGTTTTGTTCACTTGGTTATGGGCTAAGAGTTGTAGAAATGATGAGACATGTGTTTGGGAGTTATTGGGTGGGGGAGTGTAAGAGTTGAGGGTTGGGGGAAAATATGGTGTTGTGTTTAATGGAATAGATGTTTGTGTATTGTTTAGAGGGATATGAGTAGATGTTATAACATGGTTCATTGGAAAGGATGTTAGAGGTTGGGAAATAAATTTTGACAAGCATGCTATGGTGTTGGGATCGAGTTGTGGAATACTAGTGGTAGAACTAGTTTGATTTGTGTTTATGGGCATGTTAACGGATATTTGTGAGGTTTGAATGTTAGTTATTTGGACTGTGGATGGGGGGTTTTGATTGTTGGAAGATTGAGGTTGGGAAGGTTGAGTTTGGGATCCCTCTATGGTGTTTTTATTTGAAGTTGGAGGATTTTTTTATGAGGTGTTTGAAGTGTTCATGTCACTAGGCAACTTGGCACCATGTTGAAGTAGATAGAAAGGGTAGTGATTTGGATTTGATTTAAGAATACAGTCTACCATGTCCATGCATTCAAGATTTTGAGAAAGTTCAATCATATCTTGATCTTGGTTGGGTTCATTTGTAACATGTAGTGTTTGGGTAGGAGAAGAGAATGTACCCTCCCCTTGGTCATTTGTATTCCAAATATCTTTTGGTATCCCACTTGGTCAACTTGACCCCATTTTCTTTGCTTGCAAACTTGTTATGGGCATACAAGAAAGTGAACTAGGATGAGGATGAGAGATTTGAGAGATGAAGTATGGATGATTTTTGGAGATGTTTTAGGCTTAAAGACTTTGAAAAGTGGTTTCTTTTAAGGAATATGGAACAAATTGATATGATAATGGATGATTTGGATGATTTAAGGATACTTTGGATGGGCTTTGATAATCAAAAGGATACTTTGGATACAACCAAAATGGTTTAAGTAAAATCTATCACTTTTGGTGGATAGGAAGGATTTTATACTTTCTCACTTAGGGTAGACAAGAACCTAAGAAATAGGAAGATAAGGATTATTTTACTTGGGATAGACAAGAGCCCAAGAAAAATGGGATATGGAGTCCACTAACTTAAGAGCAGTCAACGCTCTTAAGCTAATTTATCCAAAGGTTGTTATGACTAATTCACACACTACTTGAGGTAGACAAGTTCTCAAAGAAAAATGTAAATTAGGAGGATGAAAAGATCTAGATTAGACTCTTAACAAATATGGTTTTGGACAGGGATGGATAAGATAAAGATTGATGAGGGATAGGTTCAAAATGGATGATGGAATGATCAAAGTCTCGAGGATAGGTTCAACTCCAAAATGGAAATGAAATTTTGATAAAGTGGATGGTAAAAAGGTATGGTTTTGATGTGAAGGTTGAATATGGGAGGGATAATGGATGATTCTAGGTCAAATATATGGTTGCCCAAGTTAAAGATGGTCTAATTTTAGTTTTGTAGTTTTTTGGTTCAATGTCTAAGTGGTCCACAGGCAAGTGTTGAAGTATAGTCATATGTGCTAAAGTAACCAAAAGCACTAAATCATAAGTCAAAGGCACTAAGTTGCTGGTCAAAAGGGCACGAATACATATCTAAGGCATTAAAATCATAGGAAAAGGTGCTAAACTATAGTCAGATGTATAGTTCTTCAAGTTTTCAAGATGTTTCAAGGATTTGGCAAGAGATAAGTATACAAAAAGACACAATGGTTGACTTGAACTTTCAAGGTAAAAAGGCTTAATGGATTTTACTAGTTTTTCACAAGACACACCAAGGACATTAGCACATCCCCAAAATTAAATTCAAGTGGGATTTATTCTTAGTAGAGGTTCACACTCAATTCCTCTCAATATTCCTACCTAACTAATAATACATTTTAAAGGGAATAGCTAGGGATCAAGTGGCACACAAGCTCACCCTTTCCATTTACTTGGAGGTTTTGATACCTTACCCAAAGAAACCTTCTATTTCCACTCAATGAGGAACATGGTGAGTATCTTTATGCTTGTTGCTAAACCTTGCACCACACTAAGAGATCAGTTGAAAGGTCTTATCTAGGCTTGTACTAGCTTACTAAAGGAGTCCCAAATAAACACAAGGTACATGGGTACAAGCCCATGAACACGTCCATTGAGTGCATGTGACACAATCTAGTATCACTTTACCTTGTGTCTGGAATTACCCAAGGCCCCATGGATGTGCCAATGACTATGTGAATAGATTGCGATACAAATTTTACTCTCCCCACTTTGATATATCCTACTAGAACATGTGGTTGAGATCAGCCCTTGGGGTGATGAAATCCCCAAGCAGGCCTCCTAAAGGGATGAAATGTTATTCCCTTTTGACCTCCAAGATTGCATGAAGCACAAGGAGAGAACATATGTGAGATAACACCCCTGGGATTAACAAATAACACCAAAGGATAATGAAAGGAATTTTGATCCCCAAATCACCCAAGGGTGCTAGAGGAGAGCATGCGTCCTATCAAAACCCAAAGACACAGAAAACAAGTTCTTTTCCCACTACTTTAACTTAGTGCAACTAAACTAGTGAATTTAAAACCAAGTCTTTGATTGTGGTGCTGCAAGAAAACTGTTAGTAGTCTCATATTATGTCTTTGACCAATGGATATTAGGTTACACAGATCTAGTTAGTCCCAAAAATAAAACAAAATTGACTCCAAATAATAACAGATGCAAAGGTGCTAAAACAACCAAAAGCACTAACAAACTGATCAAAAGTGCTAACAAAATAAGCAAAAGCACTAATAGAGACAACAAAGGTGCTAAAAACTAGTCAAATGCACTGAATCTATAGGCATAGATGCTAAATTAGAACAGATATCAAAAAGGCCTACAAAAGTGATGGGTTTCCTGCAAAACAGAGACCAAATTGTGACCAAAATCATAGACAAGCTTTAGGGTTATGCACAATAACTTCTAGACTTGTATAAAAACCCAAAAAGCATAAGTAAAAACCCTAGAATGCTAAGATGCTAAGGTAACCATAGAAAACTAGTTTGAAGCCCTAAAACTTACAAAATAGTGGATTAATTCTCTACAAATAGAATGTTAGTGAACAATAGATTAGCTATTAGTCCAACAAAAATCTTCAAACTGATAGAAAAATCCTAATAGAAAATCCCTAAAACAAATATGCCAACAGAGAAAGCAAAACCGCTAATGTAAATATCAAAGGTGCTAAAAGATAGAGCAAATGTGCCAAAAGATGGAGCAAATGTGCTAAAGATTATCAGGGGCGCTGAATGGCTTATAAAATGTGTTGACCTACAAATAGACATGATAATTCACAACAAAAGTATTGAGTCATAATGCATAAGCGCTAATCCTAAAGGCAAATGTATCACTCCACAGCTAAAAGTGTTAACCTGTAACCTGTAATAAAAAAATATATAATTTTTTCCCAAAAATGGTTAGTTTTGGGGACGTGAGTCCCACCAGGCATGCCAAAATGAAGGACCCAAAACAACACAAGGTGAATAAAACATGAAAGATAAACATTTCATTTGCACTAAGTTTTCTAGGTTATTCATCTTTTCAAATTCTAACATGGTATCAGAGATTTTATAGTGTAAGAGTAGATTTTAGTTTCCTTATTTGAGAGAATACGGGGGATAATATGATTTACATGCAAGTTTTCTAAAAACGTAATATGCTCTTCTCTTGCATCTTCAGATGATCTGGAGAATTAGAAAAGTTTGATGGAAATATTTTAACCTCTAGGGTTTTGAACTTGTATTTTTTAAAATCTGGGTGTTTGGAACATTTTGGTAATCCTGGTGGAACTTTTAGTTGTTCAATAGCATCCAAAAGGCTCAAGAAAGCCAAATCTAGCTTTTGTTTCACAAAAATTAGAGCTCAAAAAATTAGTTTACAAACAGGTGTTTGAAGCGTGGTTCTAGAAGGTAGCTATCAAATCAGAGCATTTTCATGCCCAAAGAACCTCATCATTGAGTCCAGAAGGCCCAAAAATCCCTACTTTCATATAAATATTATCTACTTTTGGTGCCAAGAGTCACATGGGCAAAAAACATTTGCCAGAAGCCCCAACATGCGTTTTGAGGTAGATGTTTGTAAAACTTTTCAAAAAATAGTGTTTATTGCTTTTGTATTAGCAAGGGCTTTAGACCTATTAATATAAGTGCTGGACCTTGTTAAGACCTCATGGCATTTTAACCTACCATTGGGCATTATGCAAACCATGTGGCTTTTATAAGCCGCGATACATTTAAGACAAGCTGCTAAGTGGCTTCTCTTAGCCACCAATGGTTAAGTTGAAAATGCCACTCCTCCTTTGGGATATTCTCTACCCTAGTGACCCTCACTAGAAGCTCCACCCCTTCTCTTCCAGTACATTTCCCCTATGGACACCTTTGCCAACGGCCCCACCACAGGGCCACCAAGGCCTGGAATATAAGCCCAATAGGGCATTTTTTCAAAATGGCATAACTTTTTCTCATGGATGTAGAATTTCATAAATCAATAGTCAAATGAAATCTAGTGAAACATACTTTCCAATGAATGAGGTTTTGATCAATATTTTGTTTTCTGCAGATATTACAGGTTGAAGCTAGTAGTCGCAATTTTCTTCTACATGTCATATCTTGTGCCTAGTAACTCCATTTTTTACGAATGGATAGGCATTGGAAAGATATTAAAGAGAACTACACATAGTTAATTTCTATAGATTTTGTAATAGATCCATTTTGGATCAAAAGTTAGTTTTTGGCCATTTTTGGGCCTTGTGACTTAATTGTGATTTGAAAAAAGACTTGTATTCGCATTGAACTATAAAGTGCCAACATTGTAATATATGGGGGTGATTTATAATACTAGTGAAAAGGGGGGTGTACTTGTGTTCTCTTATTTTCAACACTTCATTTTCTACATTTGTGCATCATGGATCAAACTACAGTTTCAATCTTAACACCATAAAACTATTTTGAGTGGAAATCCCACAAGGTAATCTACTTAAGAAAGGTTGGTTTACATAGAATTACAATTGGACTAGAAACTAAACCTGCATAAGAAACAAAAAATCCTAAATGGTTTAACAAATGTGATGAGCCTATGGAACTTTGTGTTTGTTTGTTTCTTCTAATTTACTCTTTCATATCATCTTTGAATTCTCCTAATGAAATCTAGATAAATCTAGAATCTTTATTTGAGACACAAGATTCTATGATGGGTCATATGTTGGAAAATAAACTCATAAGTTTAAGTCCAAGAAACTTCAACACTATCCATGATTTCTTTACAAAATTGAAATCACTAAGGTTGCAGTTAAACAGTGTGGAATTAAAAAGAAAGATGAACAACTAATTCTTGGTAATCTCTGCAAGCTTAGTTCTAAATATTTAGTGTTTGTTTCTATCTTTTATGCTACTAAGGGTGCACTTGGGGCTTAGTTCACCATGCCATCTTTGGATGATTTCAGTATCTCTCTCAAAGGGGAGTAGGGTAAGCTAATCTATATGGGTGCTCTTAAATCCTCTAAGTCACATGCCCTGGCTGCCAACCAAGCCACAAAAGAGCAAAAAAGACAAAGTAGTAATAATAATAAGGATAAGAAACAAAAAAATAGCAAGGAGAAGTATCATAAACTAGCTGCCCCAAAAGAAACTCATGAGACCCAATATTCTAATAGAAACAAGCCTAAGAAAGAGAGGGTCAAATGTGCCTATTGTAAAAGATTTGGTCATGATGAACACAAATGTTTGAAGAAACAAATTGATCACTTAACTCACATTCTTGAAAAGAATAATATCATTGTTCCTGAATAAGTAAAATAGAGTTCTATTAAGGGGTCTAACAAGGAAAAAGAAAACAACACGGGGAAAGGGAAGGGCAAAGCCCTCATTGTAGTTGCTTCACAACTATCCACTTGGGTTATTTATTTGGGTGCTTCGCACAACATGAGCTTGCATCTTTGGATCCATGTACTATGCCTACTATTTTGATAGATGATGGCACTCTTGTTGAAGTGTGTGGGAGAGGGTTTGTTGATGTGGGGGATGGCACATTCCATGATGTCCTTTATGTGCTCTCATTATCAACTAATATCATGTCAATATATCAAATCACTCACATAGGTTTAGGCAAGAAGATTGAATTCACTCTTGATTTAATGGTGATTAGTGAAATGCACAGTGGTTCTACAATTACAATTAGGAGAGAAGATCATTAGTCACAATTTTATCTATTTTCTCACTTTGTTCTTAATCCTCCATCTATTTTGCTCACTCTTTCTCATGATGTGAGTAGATTATGGCATGAGAGGTTTGGCCATATTAACTCATGATACTTGCAACAACTCAACCCATAAAGGATGGTCACAAGGTTGCCTTTAGTTTAATTTTTAGGTGGTGTTTGCCAAGGTTGCATTCTTGGTAAGCATCCTATTGATGTATAAAATTGCATGAGTTTCATCACCAACATGGGAAATTCTAAGAATGTGGGATGATTGTCAGAATGACCTCCAGATTTTAGAGAAGCTGGCTCTTCTACTTTCAATTAGGATTTGGGAAAAGGGAAAAGAGAAACAAGATTACAGATACAATAAAAGCAACTTCTAAGGTGATGCACCAAACTTATGTGTGTTTCAACAATCAACACAGTGACTAAACCTTTTATGATTCTGCTATATTAAAGAGCAACAAGCATGATTAATACAATAGTTGATGAATAGATTTAAACTAAGAGGCTAAACTTAGAGAATTTGCAACAAAGACACAGAAAATATCACCAAGTAGCACAGAACAAAGTCTTTTCATTAATTGATTTGGTAGAATACATAAGGCACAGAACATGCACAGATATACGATGTTTTACTCTCAAAACAACTGCACAAGCAAAAATGATATAATCTAGTCACACTAAAAAAATCTCTTCTCCTGTCTATTCTTCTATTTTAGAATCTCTACATATATCTATATAGTTACAGAATTCTCCTATTTATAGCAGCAAGAGGGGGCTCGAGATACTAATGGCCATTAGGATCTTAACCATCTACAAAACTAAACTGGAACTAGTCATACATAGGAAATCCTACTAAATCTACTTCTATATTGTCCTCGCATTATGATTGGTAACTAGCATTGAACATATGGCTTACAACCACTAGTTCTGTTGGGACAGATGGCCTCTTTTGCAAGCTTCCAAATGGTTCAAAAATTGCTACGTGGCATCTTCACGCTCATCAGGTTCATCTCCTTTAATATCTTTTAGATGCGCGCCATATTGACACTTGGCGCTTTCAACTTTTCTTTACTTTAATTGATGCTTGAGATATGTGGCAACACCAGCTAGCTTCAACCTGGGACACGTGGCAGGCTGGTGCTTCTTCTAAGCTGCTTAGATTCTTTTCTTCAAGCACCCATGGTTGCTACATGTGGCACATCCTACTACAACTTACAAAATAACTATTAATATCATGGGCCCACCATCTTTACTTTGATACTTAATATACTGTAGAAAGAGGGACACGCGGTAGGTTCCACTCATTGGCCACAGAGACACGCGGCAAACTTCACATACATCCAACCTACTTTATTAAAAGTTCTCACCTTCCCGCTAACATGACAAGTGGCGCACTCTGTGTAACTTAGAAACTTTATGAAATGAAAAGAGCAAGGAACGCAACACTAACATGTGGCACTTTCCATGACTCTCGAAGCTTGCAGACTCGGGAGGAGACACTTGGCGCTTTCCACTGCAACTAAACATTGTGACAAGCTCTTTTGATTACCATGCCATGTGGCACGTTCCATAGCTTCACGAAGCCTCATTTCTTCACAATCCCATTGCGTGACACTTGGTGATTCCACGCGGACTACAACTTGCATCTGGCTATTACACGCAAAACAAATAAACTACCAGGCCAATAATATATAAGTATCTTGCCACTGAGAACTGATGCAACAAAATGTAGAGTTTTAACTCTACAGTTCTTGGCGACTCACTCAGGACTTTGTGTCTACATAGAAAGAACCTAGAAAGTATACAAAAGTTTAAAAATTCAAAATTACACTACCACAGCCAAGAAAATTACAACTTTTGCAAGGCGGCTTGATACCCAGACCATTCTGAGTCTGACAAGCCTTGTCTCTTCTATAAATCTTGGAAAGCAAGATCCAAATTAATAATGTCCTTATGAGAGAAGGACTAAAGAATTTACACCACTAAATGCAACTGAAATTCAAGTTGGGCGACAGGAATGAGAACTGATTCCACCTCCTACACACTTGACAAATCACTCAGACTTTGAAAAATAGTCTGATCATTTTGCTTCAACAACAGGAGTGCCTTGATCTGGTCAGTCATTAAGACTATGTTATCATTTGGGAAATGAGATGGGAGTCCCATCTGTACCAATTTCTCAATATGCCCCTTCATACCTTTGACTCCTTCCTTCAGAATATCCAGAAGTGTCTTGCATGTTGTTGCGGCTTCATTGTAACTGAGAACCTCATTTACCTTTTCAGCTGCAATCATTCTGTCACTCACCCCTACCGCTAGCAAGGCTTCATCAATTGCATCATAGAATTTTTGCAACAAAAGATGGGAGTCTAAGACTCTCAAAGAAATAATGGATAAAATAGCCTCAACTGAAGACTCCACTTTTTCACATAGCAACTGAGCCTTGAGAAGAAAATTGAGGGTAGGCTTAAGCTATGTCACCTCATCAAAGATTCTCTACCATGCTGATACATACAACTACTTGACCATTTCTAGCACTCCAGCATTCTGAGGCCTCTAACTTAGCTCAATAGTCAATCGCTTGGTTTTCTCTTGCTCAGCCATGAATTAAGATTGATAGGCACCAATTTGATTTTGTTCCTTTAGGAGACTCTGCTACAACTCAGACACTTCTTGTAACTTATCTTGGTATTTCTTCTCAGCAATGGCATTCTCCTGCTTCAATGCTATTGTAGTGACCCTCACTTGTGCTATTTCAGTTTGTAGGTTTGTAACTTAAGATTGTGTTACCGGATACACTTCTAAAGACACAATAGACTGCAAATCTTTGTTCAAAGTGTCAATTTCTTGATTTTTGGCCTTGATCTATGTAGAAAGACTATTAATTGTAGCTTTTGTCTTTGCCAAATATGTTTCCAACATTTGTAGCTTCTTTGGTGCCTTCAGATAATCAGTTGTGACTACTGTAGAAGTCTCATTCGTTAACTCAACTTTAACTTGGGGCCTAAAATGAGCTAAGTCCATAGCCACTGCATTCATGCTATAATCCTCTAGCTTCATTTGTTCAACAGGCTTGACTACATTGGGGGTCAAATGAGTGATAGTTAGGGATTGTTGGATGGGATCAAAGAGTGACTTCATGTGAGGAGTAGTAGGGCTTTTGCTTTATTTCATCTTTTTCTTCTCTCTTCTAGCTTCCCTTGCTTTCCTAGCAGCATCTGCCTGTGTTTGAAAAGTAGGTGGGGAGGCAATGAGCCCTCCAGCAAAGGGATAACCATGTGGTAAGCCATATGGGATGGTTGAAATTTGTTGACTGGGGTCTATCTGGGGAAAAGCCCGCCTAGGCATGGATGGGAAAAACAAAGGAAATGAAATGGGTTGTGATGATGTTAAGGCCGACGAACTAGTAGTAGCAACAAAAGATTGTAAAGGCATAGCAGAGGTGGCAGGAGACATGGAAGAATAGGAAAATTGGGTTGCCACCCCTATTAAAGAAGAAGATGAAGAAGGAGAAATAGGAGGATGAATATTTACCTAGATCGGCATTGTGGTTGTTAGAATTTGTTGCTGTGGAGCCACCAAGACATCACCTTCAGTTTCTTCCTACAATACTAGCTTGCACCTTCTTTTAAGGGGCCTTCCAACTGTGTCATTAGGGTCTTCTTCCTCTGATGCCTCTTCTATTAACACAATTTTTTGTTGAGAAATTGTCTCTCTAAGACCCCTCGATCCTGAAGCTATATGGGTTCCATGAGATGGCGGTTGTACAACTTTTTGCTTCTCTATAACACTGAGAGGTTGAGGCCAAGGAGTTCTAGGAACTTGCTTTGTTGCTTTCTCTGTTTCCTCTATCTCTTCTACCTCTTCCAACTCTTCTAAGTGGCCTGAAAGATTGCTTGTGTCTGGGCTAGATACAAGAGTCATATGATAATCATCCCATAGCCTCTCCCATTGCTCATCTGTTGAAATTCCCCCAAAAGTATGGGTGAATTCAGCAATTTCCTACCTATACTTCCAGTAGGCTACTATATTTTCACTGTTCCAATATTTATTCTTGAGTGTCATTGTCAAACCATGTGTCATGAGCCTCTTAGGATCATACTCTTGCTGGCGAGTGTAAAAAGTTTCCCATGGCTTGGGGCCTTCATCAAGTAGATCTTTGAGCTCCACATAGAACTCTAGGGTATCTTGTTTTAGTGACCTCCTCTGCTCCCAGAAAGGTCAAGTCTCATGAATGAAACTAGTGGAGACCTTGTTACTCACTATACATGACGCTAAGAAACTATTTGGATCATAGTTCCATTTATCCTGAACTATGACAAAACCATAAACTGCCAATTTTCTTAGCACGCAATTTTTAGTTTCTCTTTTCTATATCTTAAACTCCTTACCCCAAGGGATATCATAGATTTTTTGTTTCCTCTTCTTGTTGCCAAAATTATTATCAATAATAGACAACTGGCGGCCTACTTTTAAGGTTATAACTCTAGGGGTTAAGACTTTTGGGAGCAAAATAGGCTCACCAACAAAACTATGAAGCCTAATAATTATAAAATGGGCAAAAAAGAAATAGTCACAAGGAACTTTAGAATTAACTAAGAATCCCTTCAAACTATTTGTCATTCTATTCACAATAGCCTCAGATTCCAATTGTTCAAAAATAAGAGCCACAAAACACTCAGCAAATTCATAAGGGCATGAGGTTTCTGAAAGGACATGAGACCATGCTGACACTGGAATGGTTTTTTTTCTACCTACCTCAAGGTCATACATATCTAGATGCATCTACTGCTGGAAGAGCTAATAATTTTGATACAATATTAAATGGAAAAGATAGGCTGAGTACCTAAAAGTCTACACTTTGAGAAATTGGATAGCTGCTAATTGATGGCCTAGGAGATATGCTATGAGAAATCAAATCTATACTCGGCAGAATTGTCTACCATTTTGAGTCTGAAGATGGCTGCCAATTGCCAGTCATACACATTTGCATCTTCATCTCAACTGAAAATGAAAGCTAGCATGGAGAGGGCATCTTACACATCAGCATTGAACCGACCTCGGGTTGTGGGCAATGGGGGCAATTGGGTATTGTCTTCATCTAAGTGCATCTCAGTATTGAGAAACCTGACTTTACTGTTGACACCATTCCATATATTTTGCAACTTAGGGATAGTGGAAAAAGTAGCATTCCAGTCGTGATATAGGCCCAACATGTCCTGAATTGTTTTAGAGCTTACCTGGAGCATGAAACTTCTACTCTAAATTGTTGAGGTCTATGGGTCGAAGAGATTTGCACACATACGGACCAGCTCAGGATAAGGGTGAACTGCAGGAACTAAAAACTGAGCCAACTGAGAGGTCCAAATCCTCATGTTGAAAGTTTTAGATTCTCCCTTCTTCTCCCATTGGAGACATCTTATGTGTGCCCCTTCTCTCAAATTCTTCGTATTTCTGGTCATCTGGGTGTTAAAGATGTCATCTGCATAATCATCTATCTATGAAGGGTCGGCACTTCTCCCTTTCTCCAAGGCTCTGGTCCTTGGGTAATTGATTCTTGGTTGTACCTTCGCAGATGCGTAGGCCTTACTGTTCTTCCATTTTTCTAGCAAATCAAATAGAACTTCCTTTGGTGATTTCCCTTCTTCCATTTCTATCTATCTTTCAGGGGCTCTAAAAAACTACAACTAGGCTCAAATCGCCATTAGAACTTTCCAATAGAGGTTAAAACTCTTGACGCAGGCAGAGGAAATCCGAGGGAATTGAAACAAGAATGGCAACTACAAACTGCTCAGATACTTAACTACTCGACTTGGCAATGGCATTAATAATGTATTAAATGACCCATCATTTCTAATTAATGACACTAATAGATGCGCCAAAGTGATAGTTAGTGTATCATTCCAAATCTACAAAGATTATACGCCGACTCAGCATTAAAGGTGGCAATCCTTCGAAATGATTGGTTATCTTCCTTGAAGTATGAGTACTACTTAACAACTTGAGGAGTGTGCAACCACCGAATATAGAGGACAATGTGTTACAGACATGTGTTCCTAGAACACTTATTCAAAAGAAAGCAGGAAAAGCAAAGCAAGAAAGGGACGAAACTTGAAAGAAACCTAATTAACTATGATACAAGAGCAGAAATTAGAATTATGCAAAATGTTTCAAGAAGATCCCATTGACTGGAATCTCTCTAGGTTCTCCTTCCATATTCTCCAACTCAAATGTGATCTACTGCTTGTAGGTGCGAATCTTAAAATGGCCAATCTAAAGTTTGGTTCGGAAGTCTTTTGATCAAATGTATTCTATTGCTTGCAGGCATGAATCTTAAAAGGGCCACTTCAAAATTTGGTTCAGAAGTCTTTCAATCAAACCAACTCTTTATGGTATGTTGACGGTTCATCAAGGATTCATGTGCCATCTCTCTTTTCTCTTGTACTTCTAGCAGTTCAACAAGCCTCACATGCATTGGGCCATTTTCTTCTATCTCCAATTGCTTAATCAACTGTAAAGTAGGGATTTCTATGTGCAGTGGCATAACTACATTCTTACCATAAACCAGTTCATAAGGAGACATCTTAGTTGCTTGCTTTGGTGTAGTCATGTCTGCCCACAATGCCGAATAGAGATGTTTATGCAATTCCTTTTGATGATCAGATCCTATTCTTTTGATGAGTCTAATCAAGTTCTTATTCATAGATTATGCTAAACCATTACCTTGGAGATAATAGTTGGATGAAATCTTCAAATATATATCATTTTTTAAAGCAAACTCTGACAGTTTGGTACCCAAAAATGCCTTAGCATTGTCAGATATAATAGTGCGGTGTGGGCCAAATCTTGTAGTTATTCCTTCTAGAACATCTAGAATTACCTTCTTAGTGGCCTCTTTCAGTGGGATTTATTGCAAATATGTGCCTAATCGGTGTTGTCATTGATGTCAACATATCCTTGTTGCCATTGGTGTCAACTGTATCCTATTTTGTTGCCTATATAGAAGACTAGATTGGTGAGGATATTGAGAAAATTAATGAGGATCAATGTATGCAGACCATATGGCTGAGTAGATGATTGTCTGAAGAAGCTCTAGATAACTTTTAAAGGGTTCGCATGAAGATTTGAACAAGCTATGGCCATCTGAGTAGAACTAGTTTTGCAGTGTTCAGAAGAAACAAAGTGACAATAAAGAGGTCCAGATTGTTCCGGATATGTCACATGATGATCTACAGATCTAGAGGCATATTTGGGAAGTCAGTGTGTATCATACATTCAAGTGGTTCATGGTTTGGAGGTCTACAAGCAATCTTTCTAAGGTGACAGTATTGGCAAATAGTGTTCTTGAGGTTCTGGAGGAAAATGCAAGTGATTTTGATGATTTGGAGGAGTACGAATGTTTTTGTTGAATTCAATGTGCTTGTGGAGATCTTTGGATTGTGTGACTGCTATGGTGAAGGTCCACATTGAAGTTTGAGCTTGTCAAAGAAGATTTCCTTCTTGGTGTTGTTGTTCTTCCCAGTCTTGGTCGACCAGATGATTCAAGCGTGTTGCGGATGATCTAAGAGCAATTCTATTAACCATGGTGTGTTGATCAAGGAAGATTTGAGTATTAGTTATGTTTGGCTGACAGCTTAGTGATTCGCATTAAGTCAGATGTTTATAGTGCCGACCTTGATGTTCATTCCAAGGTTGATGAAGCATATAAATACTTGTTGATGAGTTGTGGAAAATCATCCTTGTGCAAAAATAATAAAATCCAAAGAAAGGTTCAAAGGCATAGCAAAGTAGAGGAGAAGAAAAAGAACAAGAAATGTTTAGATGAAGAGCTAGAGAAGAAGTATTTGGAGCAGAGCAGAAGTTTTTATAAGCCTTCAAAGGAACTAAACCATGCATAAAGAAGATGCTATTTCACAGTTCATTCTTTCTGTATTAAACATAATTTTTGTAGGTAATGAGCCTCTCTTGAGCAGTGAGCCCAAAGGCATGTGCCTTCCCCTTTTCTAAGTACTTTTAACAGGGTACAAATCTTGTGCTTTAACCCCCACCGTGGTTTTCCCTTAATCAAGTTTGCACGTAAAAATTCTGGTGTCATGTGTGCTCAATTTATTTCTACTCTTGTGTTATTGATTCATGCTTTAATGTTTAACTAATTAGAAGTTGTTAAAGAAGATTAAAAGTAGAAAAGTTTAATATTGTGTGACAACTGATTCACCCCCTATTGTTATATGGAGCCTAATCAGACTCGGAGGTTAAATTTACCCCACTTTTATCAGTGTGGTTTCCCTCCAAATTCCTATGGGGTCAAGGGACAGCGCCCCTTGTGAGGTCCAAGGGCAGCAAAGTGGGGTCGAGGAGCAGCGCCCTCATGGGGGCTTGGGGGCAGCGCCCCCAAAACCTCACATGGTTTTTTATTAAGGCGTTGGGAGTTATTTTTTCATTGGCCGACATAAAAAAAACCCTATTTTGTAACCAACAAAAGTCGTGATAAAAATGGCTAAGGATTAGGGTTTCCATTGATATTATATTGTAGCATTTACAACGGTATTGAGTTGTAGGGATTGCTGGTTGTAATAGGTTTGATTTACTGGATAAGAATATTGGACTCTCTGTTTGGTGGATGTAGCCTGAGTTTGGGTGAACCACGTTAAAACTTGTCTCTCGCTGTTATTATTTCTGTGTATTTTCATTCCTCTATTTAATCTTTATTTGCATTTAATTGATATCTTCTGCCAGCTGACCCTAACACCGCCCCCTCTCAGTTGTTTAGACTATTTCTAACAATTGGTATCAGAGCGAGGTTCCTCTAGAAGAAGCTTAATCGCTTGAGGAGATCTAGGATGTCGACCTACAAGAAAGATAGTCTAAGATTCGATGGAACAAATTACTCTGTTTGGAAGAGTCGCATGGAGTGCCATTTGAAATGCATGGGTGATGTTTATTGGGTGATAACCAATAATGAGTATAAACCTCCGGAGAAAGCTCCTTCAACTCCAGATCAAATCTAAGATTTGGAAATTAACCTTTGAGCTAAAGAAGCCTTGTTGAGTGCCCTAACTGATTCAGAAATGTCAAATGTCATTGGACTAAAAATTGCTCATGAAATCTAGAAGAAGTTTGAGAATCTTTATGAAGGTGATGAATATGTCAAATGTGCCAAGCTACAAAGTCTAAGAGGAAAATTTGAAAATCTAAGGATGAATGAAGATGAAAACATCACAATTTATATGCAAAAGATAAATGAACTTGTGTGTGGTATCAAGTGTGCTGGTAGAACTTTCAAAGAATCAAAAATTGTGACAAAAATGCTCAGATCTTTACCAAATTCATACAAGCATAAGGTTGTTGCTATAGAAGAGATCGGGACTGTCTCAAAAGCTACAAGAGATTAGCTGGTTGGCAAAATTTTAGCTTTTGAATTAAGTGAGTTTGGTGATTCTCTTCCTAAGTCTGAATATGCTTTTAAGGCCAGTGTATATGGAAAACAAAGATATGATCCAGGTGAAATCTCTTATGCAAAATCAAACAAATTTGCTAAGGCAAGGAAGGATCTTGAAGATGATGAAATTGAGTCTACAGAACTGGAAGCTCTTAATGCCAGAAGAATGCCAAGAGGATCTGATAAGTATGAAGGAAAGTTGTCATTCAAATGTTTTGCTTGTAATAAGATTGGTCATTTTGCCTCAAGATGTCTGGAGAAATTTTCAAAGCCAAACCCTAATAGATATAAAGGTCAGAAGAATTGTTACTATGTCTAAAAAGTTAGAGAAGAAGGAGTCACAGATGATGAATCTGATCATGGAGGTGCCACTGAAGATGATTGGGTATTCATTGCTATCAAAGAAGAAGATCCAATGTCTACTGAATCTGCTAGTTGTGAAAATGTGGAAAGTGCCTTGGCTGCTCAAGTTGTTGAAAAGGATGAATGGGTGATTGATAGTGGATGTTCTCATCTTATGACTAGTGATAAAAGTAAGTTTATAAACTTTGAGAAATATGAAGGTGGAATTGTGAAATTTGGAGACAACTTAGTTGGCAGAATTTGTGGCAGAGGATCCATCTCTTTTGATGGTAAGAATAACAAAAATGATGTTTTGTATGTGGAAGGGCTGAAGCATAATCTTCTCAGTGTTGGACAGTTGGTTGACAAGGGTTATGATCTCCAATTCAAGGATGGCAAATGCAAAATCTTGGAAAGCTACGGAACTGAAATTGCATCTAGTACACAAACTAGAGGTAACATCTTTCAATTAAGTAGTTCTAGTGAAAGTTGTTTGATTGCATAGACAGATCAGAGTTGGTTATGGCATAGAAGAATGTGTCATGTGAATTTTGACAACATTGTCAAGATAAGTTCTACTCAGGCTGTGAGAGATCTTCCAAGACTTGTGAAACCTAATAGCATGTGTAGAGAATGTCAATTGGGTAAACATAACAAAACATCATTCAAAAGTAAAGAACATTTTTCATGTGGGCGATTGGAACTTGTGCATACTGATCTATGTGGTCCTGCCAAAATTAGGAGTGTGCAAGGAGACAAATATTTTATGTTGCTGATTGATGATTACTCCTAGATGATGTGGGTAACTTTCTTAAAAGAAAAATCAAAAGCTCTTGACAAATTTAAGGTGTTCAAAGTTATGGTGGAAAATGAGATTGGTGTCAAGATAAAATGTCTGAGATCCGATAGAGGTGAGAGTTTACCTCCAGTGAGTTTGATACATTCTGTGAAAAGCATGGAATAAAAAGAAAGTTATCTGCTCCTAGGACTCCTTAGCAAAATGGAGTTGTGGAAAGACAGAACCAGACCATTCAAGAAGCTACCAAGACCATGATGATGGAAACAAATATTCCACAAGTTTATTGGAGAGAAGTTGTAAGTACTGATGTCTACACTCTTAACCGGGTGTAGATCAAAGGCAATTATGGTAAGACTCCTTATGAACTATGGTTTGGTCATCCTCCTACTATAAGATATTTCAAAGTTTTTGGTAGTAAATGCTATATCAAAAGAGATGAGGATCTAGGCAAGATTGAAGCAAGAAGTGATGAAGGAATCTTTCTAGGCTACTCTACTCAAAGCAAAGCATACCGGTGCTTTAACAAGAGGTTGAAAAAGATTGTTGAAAGCGCAAATGTCAAATTTGATGAGAGCAAAGAAGGACATTCCAGGTCTTATGGATATGATTCAGATGATCAAGATGAAAATCCAAGTCAAGAAAGGCAAGATAAAACTTAACTTCAGATCCAGATTGATCCAGAAAATCCAATAACTCAAGAAGATAGTGCAGAAGTTGAGGAACAATCTCAAGAAATAGAAGCTCATGCAATTCCCAAAACTCCCAAGTATGTAAGGATGAATCATCCTAAAGATCAAATCATAGGAGATAGAAATAAAGGTGTTCAAACTAGAAGAAGAGTTGCTGAAGATCAAGAAGAGATTTGTTTGATTTCAAAGATTGAACCAAAATCTGTAAGTGAAGCCTGTAATGATGAAAACTGGGTAAAAGCAATGGAGGAAGAACTAATGCAAATTGAAAAGAATTATACTTGGGATCTTGTCTCTAGACCCGAGGACAAAAATGTGATTGGAACTAAATGGGTCTTCTGGAATAAATTAAATGAAGATGGTGAAGTTGTAAGAAATAAAGCAAGGTTGGTATGCAAAGGATATTCTCAACTGGAAGGAATTGATTTTGAAGAAATTTTTTCTCCGGTGGAAAGAATAGAGGCAGTCAAATTGTTTCTTTCTTTTGCTACTTATAAAGATTTCAAAGTCTATCAGATGGATGTCAAGTCAGCATTTCTAAATGAAGAGTTAGAAGAAGAAGTCTACATTGAGCAACCGGAAGGATTTCAGTTGTCTGATCAGAAAGACATGGTCTGCAGATTGAGAAAAGCAGTATATGGACTCAAACAAGCCCCAAGAGCCTGGTATGCAAGATTAGATAAGTATCTGCTAAAGCTAGGATATAACAAAGGCACTATTGACAGTAATCTTTACTTCAAGATTGATCATGAGAATATTCTAATTGTTGAGGTATTTGTTGATGATATCATTTTTGGTGGAAATGAGAGCATGTGCAAAATATTTCCTGATCAAATGCAAAGTGAATTTGAGATGTCCATGTTTGGTGAGATGAATTTCTTCTTAGGCCTGCAAATCACTCGGTCAGATAAAGGTATCTTTATATCTCAGTCTAAATATGTGAAAGAATTGTTGAAGAAGTTTGGAATGGAAGATTCAAAGCCAATCGGTACGCCTATGGTAACTGGATGTAAGTTGAGTAAAGATGATAACTCTCCTAAGGCAAATCAGAAAAGTTATAGATCAATGATTGGAGGACTACTCTATCTGACTTAGACCAGACCTAATATCATGAATGCAGTTGGGCTTATTGCTAGATTCCAAGCTGATCCTAAAGAATTCCATGTTGTAGCAGTCAAAAGAATCTTTAGATATCTCAAAGGAACACTTGATTATGGATTGTGGTATCCAAAACACAACGACTTCACTCTTCATGCTTATACAGATGCTGATTGGGCAGGAGATGTGGATGACAGGAAAAGTACTAGTGCTGGTGCATTCTTCTTGGGAAGTAGATTGGTTTCTTGGCTGAGCAAAAAGTAGGAGGCAATATCCCTATCTACATCAGAGGCAAAGTATATAGCAGTAGCAAACAATTGCACTCAAGTTTTGTGGATGAAGCAAATGTTGAAGGACATCATAATTGTGTTTAAGGAGCCTGTCACAATTTTCTATGACAATTCAAGTGCAATAATCATCTCAAAGAATCCAATGTTGCATTCAAAGACAAAGCACATATCCATCAAGTTTCATTTCTTGAGAGAGAAGGTAAATGAGAATAAAGTCAAATTAGAGTTTGTGTCTTCAAAGGATCAGATTGCGGATATTTTCACTAAGCCTCTTCCAAAGGACACTTTTGAGTATCTCAGAGAGAAGTTAGGGGTTATTAACCCTCCTGATCAGAATTAAGATGCACTAAGGTGCATCAGTCTGGTGAAATTCATAGTCATATCTCGTGATCCGGATTGATGTTAAAGTGATACTACTCAAGGGGAGTAGTCAATATAATTTTTTTTGGATCAGTCTGAAACAAAAAGGGAGAAAAGTTTGCAAATATGTGCCCTTTGCCATTGATGTCAAAGGGGGAGAGAAGTTTCTGTGAAAAACTACTTGCTGATGTAAGGGGGAGTAGTGAAGAAAGAGATTGCAGAAGTGATAAGAGAAAGGGGGAAAAGGTCTTGTCTTGATGCTCAAATCCATTTTTCACATCATATGTTGCCATCAATGACAAAGGGGGAGATTGTTGCAAATATGTACCTAATCAGTGTTGTCATTGATGTCAACATATCCTTGTTGCCATTGGTGTCAATTGTATCCTATTTTGTTGCCTATATAAAAGACTGGATTGGTGAGGATATTGAGAAAATTAATGAGGATCAATGTATACAGACCATATGGCTGAGTAGAGGATTGTCTAAAGAAGCTCCAAATAAGTTTTAAAGGGTTCACATGAATATTTGAAGAAGCTATGACCATCTAAGTAGAACCAGTTTTGTAGTGTTTAGAAGAAACAGAGTGACAGGAAAGAGGTCCAGATTGTTCCGGATATGTCACATGATGATCTACGGATCTAGAGGTATATTTGGGAAGTTAGTGTGTATCATCCATTCAAGTGGTTTGTGGTTTGGAGGTCTACAATCAATCTTTCTAAGGTGACAATATCGGTAGATAGTGTTCATGAGCTTCCGGAGGAAGATGCAAGTGATTCTGATGATTTAGAGGAGTGCGGATGTTTTTGTTGAATTCAATGTGCTTGTGGAGATCTTTGGATTGTGTGACTCATATGGTGAAGGTCCACATTGAAGTTTGAGCTTGTCAAAGAAGATTTCCTTCTTGGTATTGTTCTTCCCAATCTTGGCTGATCGGATGATTCAAGCATGTTGCAGATGATCTAAGAGCAATTCTATGAAGCATGGTGTGTTGATCAAGGAAGATTTGAGTCTCAGTTATGTTTGCCCAACAGCATAATGATTCTCATTAAGTTAAATGTTTATAGTGCCGACCTAGATGTTCATTCCAAGGTTGATGAAGCATATAAATACTTGTTGATGAGTTGTGGAAAATCATCCTTGTGCGAAAACAATAAAATCTAAAGAAAGGATCAATGGAAGAGCAGAGCAGAGGAGAAGTAGAAGAATAAGAAATGTTTAGATGAAGAGCTAGAGAAGAAGTATTTGGAGCAGAGTAGAAGTTTTTGTAAGCCTTCAAAGGAATTGAACCAGGCATAATGAAGATGCTATTTCATAGTTCATTCTTTCTGTATTAAACATAAATTCTATAGGCAGTGAGCCTCTCTTGAGCAGTGAGCCTCTCTTGAGAAGTGAGCTCTGGGTAGTGATCCTGAAGGCATGTGCCTTCCCCTTTTCTAAGTACTTTTAACAGGGTACGAATCTTGTGGGTTAACCCCCACCGTGGTTTTCCCTTAACCGGGGTTCCACGTAAAAATTCTAGTGTCATGTGTGCTCAATTTATTTTTGCTCTTGTGTTATTGATTCATGCTTTAATATTTAACTGATTGGAAGTTGGTAAAGAAGATTAAAAGTAGAAAAGTTTAATATTGTGTGACAATTGATTTACCCTCCCCCCTCTCAGTTGTCCAGAATATTTCTAACAGGATTGCCTCACTCCATCTTGTAAAATAATCAATTGCAGTGAGTATCCATTTGTACCCCATACTTGAGACTAGATTGATCATTCCTATGAAATCTAAACCCCATTGTGCAAAGAGTTCATCTACAATTATGGGACTCAGAGGCAAAGCTGCATTCCTTCTCTTTCCAACATAGAATTGAAAATCCTGACACTTCTTGACCATTTGATGACAATTTGCAAATAATGTGGGCTAGTAGTAACCAGCCTATGTAATCTTGATGGCAATAGTTTTTGCTGAGAATTGTCCTCCTAAGGCTCCATGATGGAATTCATGTAGTATCTTTTGAGCTTCATCCTTTTCAACACACCTTAGTAGGATCCCATCAAAATTCCTTTTAAACAGAATGTGATTAATTAACACAAAATAACTTCCCTGTTGTCTATAGTACCTTCTTTTATCAAGGGAAAGCATACTAGGGAAGATACCAGTCTTCATGAACTGTATCATGTCATTAACCCAAGAGTCTTGGTCAGGTTCTTGGAGTTTTAACACAGTTTCATCCTCTATTTCTTTCGACATTGATGCTTCTGTGTCTTGAACAATATATTGGCAGAGTCCTCTTCCTCTAACCATTTTAGTAGGCCTTACTTCTACATCATATTCAAAGATCTTAGTTATCTAGTTAGCTCTTTTTTCTATAATTTCTCCCTCCATAATATATTCTCTAACACTTGAATGAGCTACTAATATCAAGATTTTGTTTCCTGTTACCAAGTGTCTGAACTTCTTAAGTGATTTAACTATGGCATAAGCTTTCTTTTCGACAAAATTATACCTGGATTCATACTCTCTTAATGTCCTAGAGAAGAATGCAACTGGATGTTCTCCTTCTTCTTTGTCATCTTTATGAGTTAAAACAGCTGCAATACTATGCTCACCTCCATACACATACATTATGAAGTGTCTAGAGAAATTGGGATTGGGGCAGTATAGATAGCCTTCTTAATTTCTTCAAAAGCCTACCTCCCTTCAGTTGTCCACTTAAAGGCTAAGTCCTTCAACATTAGAGTAATAGGCCTGACTAGTCTTGCAAAATCAGATATGAATCTACTAACAAAATTGATCTTCTTCAGGAAAGATTGAATTGCCTTTTTATTGACAGTAAGGATAAGTCTAGTATGGCCTTGACTCTCTCTGGGTCAATAGAGATTCCATCTTTTGAAACAATATGCCCTAAAAGTTTCCCTTGAGGTACACCAAAAATGCACTTCTTAGGATTTAAAGAAATCCCAAATTCTTGGCACCTTTGAAAGATAGCTTCTAAATGCTCAAAGTGATCTTTAGCATTTTTGTAAATATAGTGAGATCATCTAAATAAATCAGAATGATCTTATTTATGAGTCCCTTAAATGCTATATCCATAGCACATTGAAAAGTGGCACCGACATTTAGGACAACAAAGGGCATCTTGGCATATGTAAAGGTTCCCCATTTGGTTGTGAATGTTGTTTTGTGTTGGTCTTCATCTACCAGCCAAATTTGATTGTATCCTGAAAAACCATCAAGCAGAGAAAATATTTCTAATCCAGCTATTATTCGTAAGATCTACTCCATGGATAGCAAAGGATAATGATCCTTTAATGAAGCTTTATTCAAGTCTTTGAAGTCCACACAAAGCCTAACATCTCCATTTTTCTTTCTTACTGGCACCAAATTAGATACCTAGATTGAATGATTGATTGGGAAAATAATCTTAGACTCAAGAAGCTTTTGTAACTCATCCACCATTAAAGGTTCAATTCTAGGATTTACTGGTCTCTGTTTCTAGCAGACAGGCTTTGATCCTTTAGCAAGCTCTATAGTATGTTGGATAATGTCCCTATTATAACCGTGGAGATCATCATAGGTCCATGCAATCACCCTATCATATTGGTTGCATAAATAAATCAACTTATCCTTTTCCTCCTGAGTGGTGGCATTACCTACTTTCAATTTCCTTCCTTCAATGACCTGAATTTCAAAATAATCATCTTTACTTGACGTGAACTTTCTTTTATCTATGCTTGAATCATCTGGGTCAAATAGGTTCTCCAATATTATTAACCCCCTTAGAAGCTTATTAGATTTCAATTGAATGATCTGGTCACCATATGCTTCCTCAATCTTAGGCTGCAACTGGTCAGCAAATTCTCTAGACTGTTGTAAAAATAGAAGTACTTGAAGGTCATTATCAAAAACTTGCCAGTTTTGAACATTGTCAAGAATTGTTGGTCTAATAATGACCTTCACTGCCTCATTTTTGATAAGTAAATCACTTGTTGGGTCAAACTAAGATCCAATTTGTGTCATCGTGTCTACTTCAATATTCTGAGCTCTAGGTACAACTTCTATATTAAAAGCATCAAAGACATCAATCAAGTCCCAAATCCTGTGGTGATATGACCTCATTCTTACATTCTTTGCCACAGCCTTCTCTCTAATTTGTCTTACAACTAGCTATGAATCACCTCTGACTCTTAGATTCTTTATTCCTTTCTTCTTGGCTAACATAAGACCATGTACCAGAGATTCATATTCAACATCATTATTTGTGCAAGCAAACTGGAAGCATATGGCTCTAATAATTTTTCTCCCTTTGGAGAGGTGAGATATATACCTTCTCCTACACTATTCTTACTACTAGCTCCATCAAAGTTTAAGGTCTAGATTTCAGAGTTTTTATTTGAATCTACCTTTTCAGCTATCTCTTGACTCATTATGTTTGGTATTTCCTAATCTTCCTCAAAGATTACATAACTTCCTAAACCAGTAGAATCATAGTTACCGTAAGGGTCACTCTACATCATAGACATCAGTTGATTGTTTTCTTCTTCCTTTTGATCATATTCAGTCCATTCCGCTATATCTTCAATAAAAGCTTTGTCCTCTTTATTCATCATAGCATGAGATGCTTCAAACTTTGGTGAAATTTCTTTAGTGATATACTCTTTAGATAAGGATTCTAACAACACCTTCATCTTTGTTCCATATTTAGTTCTCAAAATCAAGTGTGACCAATCTAGTGACATATACCCTCCTATTTTAGTAGTAAAATCTCTAGATAGGCATAGTCCACAGATAGGGGGAATGTCAATGATAACAACATCTTGCAAGACAGTTATATTTGGACAAGTATATAGCTGTAATGTGAGTTGTTTGATGATTCCTATGGTTTGGATAGATTACCCATCTAATTGCATAACCCCTTTAGCTAATGGTCCATACTCTATTTTTAAATCGTCAGCTACCTGTTTAGGCATGACTGTGGTACTAAACCCCAAGTCTATCACAGAGTTATGTAACAGTTTCTTGCCCACTATTAGGGTTAAATAAAATGGGTTTGGCTTAGACTTACTTACCTCTGGTGTGGCATTTACCAAAGCGGTTGTCTGCTAAGGTGGAGTATCTTTGTTTTGAGCCTTTCCCTTGTCTATGCCTCCTTTTGGGTTAACAACTTTGGAGTTTGTCTGAGACTATAATGCTTCTTGTAACAGTGACTTTTGTTCAAGGATAGCCAGCATATCCCATATCGACACATTTGCAAGGGTTTTCTTCAACTAATCTACCATGTTTATAGGTCCCAATGTCTGTGCTTTAGGATAGTAATGATATCTTGCTCTTTCCAACAACTAGTTGGAGACTCATTGATTTTGAGTTGCCATAGGTACCTCTTGTCTTGAAGAGGGGTTATATTGATCTTGGAATGAAGGGACTCTAGCTGCTTCATTATTGATGGCTTCATGTTGTTCAACCATTCTTCTCTTTGACCTATTGAAGTAGTCAGACTGTACCAAAGGATTCTTGGAGATAGATACTTCCTTCACAAACACTGAGTCTTCTTCTTCAATCCATGAAAATAGGGCATGCTCTAGGGCAATTTCTTCTTCTTGTTTAATAGACATTCCTTGCATTTGGGCCACCATTACTGCATTTTGAACACCAGGCAACTGATACAGAGGAGCATTAGACACAATAGCTTGACCCTCCATTCTTTTTTGCTCTATTATCTTCTAATGTAAATTGCCTCTAGGACAATCTCTAGGCACATGGACATTGTTGCAAGGGAAACACCAAGCATTGGACTCTTCTGCTATGTTATTTTGTCTAGGGACCATTTCTCTGCCTGGATCAGTTGGGACAGTTTGCAATGGTGTGGGTATTGGGACTATCTGATTTGAAGGTTGAGGATTGTTTAGTCTCTATGCCCCTTGGTATTGGTTTGCCTGGTATGGAGGCCTATTACCTTATAATCCCTGGTAAGGAGATTTTAGATAAGCAGTTTGTTGTCTCTTGAGATTAATAATTTCATTTGAAAAGGTCCTAAGAATATTCTTGACATCATCCATTTTAGATGGAGTAGAAGGTGTTGATGTGGTGGATTATTGAGGTATTGGAAAAGTGTACATAGATACAGGGACTAATGGAGGATTAGTAGCTTCTTGTGGCAGGGGAATAGGAATCTCTAGGAACATAGGCACGGGAGGCCTTGGAGGTAGTTTCCCAACATCTATTAGGCTATTTTCAGCTTTTATAGCTAATTGATATACTTCTGGTAGGGTCTGTCCTCCTAAGGACTGAATCATCACTAAGATATCAGAATTAAAAGCCTTCAGATAAAATACAATTGTCATACCTACTGATGGCCTAGTTGTGGCAAGGATTCTATCCCAAGTCTTTTGAATCCTAGTGTTGAAATATGTTATGGTTTCTTGGGGTGCTCTCTTTATGGTGATCAATTGTTGCAACAGAGATGATCTATCACCCTTCTCATTGAATCTTGCAAAGAAATCATCTCTGAGATGATCCCAAGTAGATATTGAATTTGAGGCCAAGGACCTATGCCAATCTAGAGCTTTTCCCTTGAAAGAAGCAACCAACAATCTGATAGCAACATTTTGTTTTGTGATGATATGCACATCATGTTGGCAAGAGACACATTGGAGCTTCATGATTGTTGTCATTGATGGCAACAAAGATCATCCCACACATCCGCAGGATATGGTGTGTCTCTACCGGAAGTTAGATTGAAGAGCTTACAGGTCTGGTAAGCAAGAACAGAGCATGCAGAAGGTCCAACAGTTAGGTCCGAATCTGTTAGAGGAAGTATCCTTGGAAAGTGCGGACTTGGGAAAGTCAAGAGGAGTATCTTGACTAATAGATTCCAGGGTTTGAGCCTCCGGTGTCGAAAGAGTAAAGAGATATAAGCTTCTAAGTACTGGGGTCCGGTTTGGTAGAATAGATAGAGGGAGAACTAACAGGCAGAGCATCAGAAGTTATTCCGGATGAGATGTTGATGATGATAAAAATTCCTAAGGTATCATTCATGATTGGCTGACTTATTAGACAACTTATATAAGTTTATTTTTGATCCGCATCACTTGGGAAGCAAGGATTCAGCCGACAGACTAAAGGTTGGGAAATATTGACTATTCTGGATGCTGACTAGAAAGAGGATGAAATCCTTTGTGCGGATATATATACCATATGGATTTTGATAAGGCAAGTTGAAGTTGTACAGTGTGGTGTGCAAAGAAAAGGAGAAGAGCAGAGTGAAAGCAGTAAGGAAGGTTTGGTATGTGAACGGATAGCAGAACAAAAGAAGAGGAAGGATGAAGTGCAGCACATCAATTTACTGAGCCTAATTGGAACTGAACTCCAGCATGTGTGGATGCTTCACATCAGTTCAAGTATCTTATTATTCTTGTTACAACTTGTAGACAGTGAGTCTCTTGTGAGCAGTGTGCTCAGGCAGTAAGCCCTAATTGGCAAGTACCATTTTTGTATTTCTATTCTTCTAACAGAGAATACAATCTTGGGTTAATCACCCCGTGGTTTTCTCCCTTAACAGGGTTTCCATGTCAAAAATATTGTGTCATGTGTATTTCCATTTCATGGTTATGTTTGCTTATTTGAATTGAGACTGCATTAATTATTAAGAATGTTCAGAAAGAAGAAATAATTAAGATAACTGATTCACCCCCCCTATCAGTTATCAACAATTGGCATCAGAGCCAAGTACCTCTCAACAGAGCCTAACAGCTTGAGGAAGACCTGGGAATTCAAATGGATGAGTATGGTATGAAGGAGCAACTTAAGTCTGCCCTAGATGATCTTGAGCAGTCAAATTCTGAAATTAATGAATTGAAGGAAAGACTCAAACAGGCTGATGATTTCATAAATGAATTAAAAGAGAAACTAAGTCTCTCTATGAAAAAGAGAAAGGAGCTACTTCAGCAACTGGCAAGACAAGGTGAAGCCAATGATACAAATGGAGATCTAAAGGAGAAAACCAAGTTATGTGAAAAGTTATCAAAAGAAATCATTATGGTAAGACATGAAATGGAATTAGGAGCTATGAAGTTTACCCAAGAGATTGAAGAGAAAAGAAAAACTAAAGATGATCTAAGACATTCTCTCAAGGAAAAATCAGAAGATTGCCACAAGATGGATAGAATTATCAGACATCTTGAATTTGATCTTGAAGATGCTAAAGATAATGAAGAAAAACTTGAGGATCAAATTGTCTCTCTTAAAAGGGATCTTCAAACAGCAAATGAATATAAAGAGAAATTCAAGATAAGTTCTGCTCAACTTGAAGTTCTTCTTGAAAGTCAAAAAAGGGTAGATGACAAGTGTGGTTTGGGATATGAGAAAGGAGAAAGCTCCGGATCCGATCAGAGGAATTTTGGATCAAAAAATCCAAGGAACAGGCCTAGAAGACCTCCGGTAAGACAGCCTAATGCTCAAAGATATCCATCCTTCAATGGATATTGCCACAACTGCAATAACTTTGGTCATAGAGCTAATCAATGCAGAAAGAGAATGAATCAGACTAATACATTATTCTCCGAACAGTGTTTCAACTATAAAAGGTATGGCCACAAATCTCATGAATGCAGAAATATGCAAATGAAAAATTCATTCAATGGTAGATGATTTGCATGCAATAGAATGGGTCACATGGCTAATCAATGTAGATCAAGAGGATATCAATCAAATATGCAAAGAAATGTTGTTTGCCAAATTTCCAATAGATCCAGTCATATTGCCAAATTCTGTAGAAGCAAGAATCAAGACAAAAGAGGTTCGGCACATCATAATCAGAATCAAGACAAGGGAAAACAAAAAGTGAATGCGGATGAAGTTCAAAGTGAAATGAACAAGATTTGCATGAAGAAAAATATAGAGAATGTAGGGGATGGATCCACACTAGACTCTGGTGCTGATATTCCTTCCAGAAACCAAAAAGTGAGCTCTAGCTCAGGGGGAGTCTCAAAGAAAAACATTATCCCCCAACCAATCAATTGGTGCCGGAATTGGCACAAGGAAAATTGCGGATTAAAGGGCTCTCAGAGAAACATCCAAGTAAATTATGAGTAAGATATGAAAGATCTACAAGAAGTTTTAAACAGGTAGAGCATTAATCTGGTTCCTCAGTCATCCAGTGAGAAGTAGGTTTCTCACAGTTAAACCTGACATGATTCAAACTACGAAATCTTGATCTGCAGATAGATCAAATGATTAGTGAAAGGAAGATAGATTATCACTATTCTCCAAGAATAACTCTAAAGTCTATCTTAGTGATCCGGAAAAGTTATGTCTCTGAATAAGATAAACAAGGCAAACCAGAATGAATTAAGTTGCGCATTTATTGCAGGGTGAAAATTAGGGCTTTCCCAAAAATAAAAGAGTTCATTCGTTCGTCATTTGCACATTTGCACTCAAGAAGAAAATAAAAAGGAGCTCTGCATCAAATTGTCTCAACTCTCAAAAATCAGCCATTGAAATCATTTCATCCAGCTAAATCAAATCTGACTCTTTCAGCGGACCCTAGAAACGAAAAAGGTATTTTTTCATTGCTGAATATCCCTCTGTAAATCTTTTTGGAAATGGCTAACTCTGAATGTTGTGAAGATCTCTGATAGACCTCGCCCTAAATTTGAGAAGCATCCATATAAATCTCTAGAAGTTGATCCCCTAAGCGCCTTTTCAAGCATTCTGCATGGGGTTCTGCATGTAGAAAATGTTAGGATTTACATTCATGCAAGCATTGAAGAATTTGGGGAATCAAAGTTAATGGATATCTATCACAAGCAGTTAATTGATGATTCTTTTGAGATCAAACCTCAGTATAAAGCCATCTGGGATAAGCATTTTGCATAGTGCATTCATTTCCCCTGTTTTAAAGAAGATGAATGGGTCCGGTATGTCTTGAGCAGAGTGCATGACAATTTCTTATGGTTGAATAGACCATTTAAAATCACCAAAGATGTAATTAGGGCAGTAACCGGTCTGTACTCATCCGGTGGGATACCTGTTCTCAAATCTGTCAAGAATCAGACAGTAAGTGATGCAACTAGATCAAAATTTGATAAGAGAGCTATGACAATTGAAGATATCACTGATCTGGATGTCAAATTTGCATCCATGATAATTGGTTACAAGATTTATCACTCCAGTAGGGAAAATTCAGTACCGAGAACTATAGTTTATACAGCCTATCAGATGCTAAAAGAAAATGCTGACTATGATCTGTGTGAACTTCTTCTAAGCCAACTTTTGGAAAATCTGTAAAAGATAAAGAAGGACAAGAACTCCTTCAAGTATGGTGGCTTGATACTCTGGCTATTCTTTTATTACATGAATGAGCTTCCCGGATCCAATGGCTGGGTATGGCAGAATGATAGACCAGTAGCTACTCAAATCAGAGATTATATACATGGGCTTGGTGATGCCAAGGCACAAAATACAGCTCTCTGGGGCTATTTTAAGAATTTTCAGAGCATGATGCAAGCAAGAGAGAGAATCCCCAAATCATTAGTTGAAAAAAATAAAGATACAATATGCTTTATGGTAGAAACTGATCAGTGCCTAATGGAGGCAGTGGAGCCAAGAATAGTGTGGATCATGCTAATGGGGTATGAAGTGGATGAGAAAATTGTTGAGCTACATGTTCAACATATGCTTAGTCAACCCAAGGATCCCAACACAGAAAGGTTTGGAACCTTTGAAGAATTAAGTGTAAAGATTCATGTGGAACTTAGACAACTGGAGACAAAAAGGAAAGTGAGAAGGGAAGTTGAAGAAGTTGCTAAGAGATTTGGAATATCCAAGGAGGCACTTGATACAAATAGAGAAAAGATGGAAAGGGTAGAGAAAAAGAAGAAAGAAGCAGAAAAGGAAAGTGATCTGGTAAAAGTTCCCTCCCGGACCAGATCCTCTAAAAGGGCTGCACCTACCTCTGATAAAAGCTCAAAGGCATCAAAACTGGAAGTCCAGACATCCAAAAAAGGAGAAAAGAGAATAAAGAAAAAGGCAACAAGGTCCTATGTTAGCCAGAAGGATGATGAAGAAACTGAATCAGATGAGGAGGTAAAGAAACTGAAGAAGAAGAAGAAATCTTCCGGTGAACCCTCTACTGGTGAAGACAAGGAAGAGATGGCAGACGAATTTGTTGAAAGGCCCACTCTATCCTTAGATGATGTAGTTAAAGTAGTCACTATGTATGGGAACCTGTAACCAATAACAGAATTCTATGATGCATATAATGAAGTAGATAAAAAGATTCTGGAGGAAGCCACAGTTAAGTATTTGAATGTATATAATAAAGCTTTTATTAAAATCATATCTCTCATTCCCAAAAGCCTAGAGAAGGAATTAGAGATAAGAAAGAATAATGCTAGGGCAAAGGATCTTGAGATCTGGGAACAGATAGCCATTTAGCTCTTTCCTTTAATCACTCTGAAGCAAATGAATATGATCTTCAAAGATTGCAAGGATGAGTTCTAAAGCAAAGCTAGAATGAATCAGCTTATGCTTGGCGAAACTGACAAAATAGCCAAAGAGATAGAAGAGATCCTCCGGAATGCATACAAAAAATTCAACATTCCAACTATAGGGGACATAAGTGATAAGCCCTCTGCCATGGGCGACAAAGAAGAAACCACTGAGACGGTAGTAGAAGAGGTTAAGGAGACAAGTGAAGAAAAAGGTAAGGACTTAGATTCCTTTGCTCTGGAAGAGGAAATCCAAGGAGAAGTAAACCTGGATTCTCCTGCAATCTCTGAATCTAAAGGAGAAGTAAGAACAGAGGAGAAGGGAGAAAAAGTGAAGGGACAAGAAGAAGGTCAAACAGAAAAGACCACAGATGATAGTACTAAGGTTGCAGAAGTAGAGAAAGTTCTGTCTCCAGCAAGAGACACAGCAGAAGCAGTCAAGGACTTCTTGACCAAAGAGATGATGGAATTTGATGAACTGAAGTGGCTTCAAGGTCCATTCAATTTTGATTCCCCCTCTCCGATGCAAACCATGAAGCTAGCATCCTTCACCCAAGAAAAGGCAAAAGAAAAAATTCTAAAGTCTCACCTCGTAGACTGTGAGCTCATAGAAGTTGCATCCGGTGTCTTAGAGAAGATTATGCCTTCCTTCCAAAGGGACTCTTCAGCCTCCACATCCGGTAATCTCAAAACTCTTGTTAATTCTGTTAGCACTCACTTTGAGTCATTGGAAAAGTCAGCTGAGGCAAAGGTTCGGAAAGAGTTTTTGGATAAGAGATTCTCAGAGTTACAAGGCATAATAGCAAATGATAGGAGAGTTTTGGATATTGGAATAAAGAGCTTGGAAAATGCTCTCAAGGATGGCAGAGATTTCTGCAAATTTTGTTTATCCTGGCCTAAAGTGACCAAGGATATTGAGAAGAAAGTAAAGGAACAAGAGGATAAACTATTAAACCTCTCACAGAATTTTGATCCTCTCACTCTATCCATAGTAAATCAGGAATGTCAAATTATTGTAGTCATGAATGAGATTAAGAAACTTGAAAAGGAGAGGAAGAACATAATAAACAGGATGAGTGAGCTTAGAGGGGTGATTATTCCCAAATTAGAGGCCATGCATGAGGCCCTAACAGATGCACAGACCACAACCCAGACCAATGATCCAACAAATCTCAAGAGGGCAGAAGCTTTTGCATTCCTACTGAGTGGTCATATCTCAATTTTGGACAGGATGAAGCAGAGTTGGGTGACACAAGTTGTACAATTGAAGACAACCTTTGCAGACATATTACAGTATATGTAAGTAAAACATGTCTATATACTTATACGGCTAAGTATAGTTGAATTTTTGGGCAATTTTGGTATGCGGACCCTACCCTTTGCCATTGATGTCAAAGGGGGAGTGAGGAACAGTGAAAAATGTGGAATCCAGCTAAGGGGGAGCTCCAGTAAAGTGTACATTAGAAGAAAGCATCAACAAAGGGGGAGTATAGTATAACACTTAGTCATTTTCACTAAGTGTTGCCATCAATGCCAAAGGGGGAGATTGTTGGAAAAAGACACATTGGAGCTTCATGATTGTTGTCATTGATGGCAACAAAGATCATCCCACACATCCGCAAGATATGGTGTGTCTCTACTGGAAGTCAAATTGAAGAGCTTACAGGTCCAGTAAGCAAGAACAGAGCATGCAGAAGGTCTGACAGTCAGGTCCGGATCTGTTAGAGGAAGTATCCTTGGAAAGTGTGGACTTGGGAAAGTCAAGAGGAGTATCTTGACTGATAGATTCCAGGGTTTGAGCCTCTGGTGTTGAAAGAGTAAAGAGATATAAGCTTCTAAGTATTGGGGTCCGGTTTGGTAGAACAAACAGAGGAAGAACTAACAGGCAGAGCATCAGAAGTTATTCCGGATGAGATGTTGATGGTGTTAAAGATTCCTAAGGTATCATTCATGATTGGCCAACTTATTAGACAACTTATATAAGTTTATTTTTGATCCGCATCACTTGGGAAGCAAGGATTCAGCCGACAGACTAAAGGTTGGGAAATATTGACTATTCTGGATGCTGACTAGAAAGAGGATGAAATCCTTTGTGCGGATATATATACCAGATGGATTTTGATAAGGCAAGTTGAAGTTGTACAGTGTGGTGTGCGAAGAAAAGGAGAAGAGTAGAGTGAAAGTAATAAGGAAGGTCCGGTATGTGAACGGACAGCAGAACAAAAGAAGAGGAAGGATGAAGTGTAGCAGATTAGTTTACTGAGCCTAACTGGAATTGAACTCCAGCATGTGTGGATGCTTCACATCAGTTCAAGTATCTTATTATTCTTGTTACAACTCGTAGACAGTGAGTCTCTTGTGAGCAGTGTGCTCGGGCAGTAAGCCCTAATTGGCAAGTGTCATTTTGTATTTCTATTCTTCTAATAGAGAATACAATCTTGGGTTAATCACCCCATGGTTTTCTCCCTTAACAGGGTTTCCACGTCAAAAATATTGTGTCATGTGTATTTCCATTTCATGGTTATGTTTGCTTATTTGAATTGATACTGCATTAATTATTAAGAAAGTTCAGAAAGCAGAAATAATTAAGATAACTGATTCATCCCCCCCCTCTCAGTTATCAACACAGCACACACATCTACCGCATCTTGGAGGTGTTCTCCTGGGTCTTGGACTCTTCTCCACTAAACTTGGGTAATGCCTTCAAAGCATTAGCAGGAATTGGATCCCAGGTATTCTGTGGCATTGGGAGAATGAGGGGGTTGCTGTTGTTCCAATTTGCAAAATTTTGTGGCAGATTAGGAGGAGCAGGTGCTACCATAGCTATTCCTGGTACTCTAGACGCTTGATTTACCCTTCTTCTTGGAGTGGCTGATAAAGGTGGCAACAAAATTCCTAGAGTAGTAGTTGATTGGGCTCTGGTGGTTAGTCCATTGCTTTGACTCCTTCCTGATCTTTGGCTCATACAATTCTAATCAAGAATCTAGAAAAAGGTCCCATTGGGCGTGCCAAAAACTGTTGATGTATAAAATTGTGCGAGTTTCAGCACCAACATGGGAAATTCTGAGAATGTGGGATGACTCTCAGAATGACCTCCATATTTTATAGAAGTTGGCTCTTCTACTTTCAATGGGGTTTTGGGAAAAGGGAAAAGAGAAACAAGATTACAGATACAATAAAAGCAACTTCCAAGGCAATGTGCCAGACTTATGTTTGTTTCAACAATTAGCACAGTGACTAAACCTTTTTTGATTATGCTATATTAAAGAGCAACAAGCATGATTAATACAACAATTGATGAACAAATTTAAACTTAGAGGCTAAACTTAGAGAATTTGCAACAAAGACACAGAAAATATCACCAAGTAGCACAGAACATAGGCTTTCCATTAATTGATTCGGCAGAATACATAAGGCATAGAACATGTACAAATATACGATGTTTTGCTCTCAAAACAACTCTAGAGGCAAAAATGATATAATCTAGTCACACTACAAAAATCTCTTCTCCTGTCTATTCTTCTATCTTGGAATCTATACATATATCTATATAGTTATAGAATTCTCCTATTTATAGCAGCAAGAGGGGGCTCGAGATACTAATGGCCATTAGGAACTTAACTGTCTGCAAAACTAAACTGGAACTGGTCACGTTGTGCAGGAAATCCTACTAAATTTGCTTATGTATTGTCCTCGCATTATGATTGGTAACTAGCGTTGAACATATGGCTTACAACCACCAGTTCTGTTGGGATAGATGGCCTCTTCCGTGAGCCTCCAAACGGTTCAAAAATTGCTACGTGGCATCTTTACACTCATCAGGTTCAGCTCCTTTAATATCTTTTAGATGTGCGCCATATTAACACTAGGCGCCTTCAGCTTTTCTTTACTTTAATTGATGTTTGAGATACGTGGCAACACCCACTAGCTTCAAACTGGGACACGCCATAGGCTGGTGCTTCTTCTAAGCTGCTTAAATTATTTTCTTCAAGCGCTCGTGGTTGCTACACGTGGCACATTCCGCTGCAAGTTACAAAATAACTATTAATATCGTGGGCCCACCATCTTTACTTTGATACTTAATAAACTATAGAAAGAGGGACACGAGGCAGGCTCCGCTCATTCACCACAGAGACACGCGGCAAACTTCTCATATACCTAAGTTGTTTTATTAAAAGTTCCCACCTTCCCTCTATCATGACAAGTGGTGCACTCCGCGTAACTTAGAAACTTTATGAAATGAAAAGGGCAAGGACCACAACACAAACACGTGGCACATTTCGTGACTCTTAAAGCTTGCAAACTTGGGAGGAGACACTTGGTGCTTTCTGTTGCAACTAGAAACTGTGCTAGGCTCTTTTGATTACCGTGCCACGTGGCATGTTCTGCAGCTTCACGAAGCCTCGTTTCTTCACAATCCCCCTGCGTGACACTTGGTGATTCCGCATGGGCTACAACTTGCATCAGTCTATTACTTGCAAAACAAAAATAGATTACCAGGCTGATAATAAGTATCTTGCCACTGAGATTGATGCAACAAAATGTAGAGTTTTAACTCTACACAACCTAAAGAAAAATTTGACAAAGGAAAGGCATGGAGAGATTCACAGATATTGGAGTTAGTTTACAATGATTTGGCTGGTCCATTTCCTCATCCATCCTTTAGCAAAGCCATATATGTCCTAACATTCATTGATGACTTTTATTGATATACTTAGGTGTACTTTCTCAAATAGAAGTCTGAAGTATTTGATCATTTTCAAGACTTCAAAACTTTTGTAGAGAAGCAATCCTATAAAACCATCAAAGTTTAGTGCACTAGCAATGGTGGTGAGTATGTCAACCATCATTTTGAGTAGTTTTGTACCTTAGAGGGGATTCATTTGCAGCATTCAGTTCCATACACTCCCCAATAGAAGAGTGTTCTAGAATGGAAGAATAAGTACTTGAAGGAAATGATGAACTACATGATTCACTCCATATCTCTTACACCACAGTATTGACTAGAGGCCATTAACTATTCTTGTTATATCTAGAACTGTGTTACTCACTAAGCCTTGAAGGGAGTCACTCCTTTTGAAGCTTTGAGTGGTCAAAAACCATTAGTTAAGTACTTTTGAGTTTTTGGTTTTCCTACATGGACCCACATTCTTGCAAAGAAACTTAAGGCCATGGATTCGCAGAGCATGTCTTGCATATTTGTAGACTATATTGATGGTGTGAAGGGTGATCAGTTGCTCCACCCTACTACTCATGAGTTGTTCATCAAGAGGAGTGTTCGTTTTGAGGAGGGATATTCGAGCTCCACTCTTGTCACTTCTCCACCTCCTTCTACATTAACATTGGAGTCACTTGGGCTATATGACGGATCTTCTAATAATTTAGATTCACCTAAGAAAATTCCTAATGCAAAGGAGTCTTCTTCCTCTACTTCTAATATTGAGAGAGATTCTGAGGATTCACCTCCTTCCTCTCCTAGCCATCAATTAGAGGGTGACGATTCTCCTCCAGATTCTCCAACTTTGGGTCCACTTTGGGCTCGACAAACATTATAGTCTACAAGTGATTGGGTTAGGGATCTATTAGACACCAAACAGACTCACTCACAGTTTTAGAGTGCTCCACATGTCTTCTTTGCTTCTACCTCTAATCCATAGTCCTTTCGAGAGGATTCTGGTATTCGTGAGTGGGATACAACTATGTAGGAGTATAGTTCCTTGATGAGGAACCACACTTGGGATCTTGTCCCTCTCCTTAAGGGAAGAAAAAATGTTTGATACAAGTGGATCTATCAGATAAATTTTTTTGTATGGGTTGGTTGATAATCATAAGGCTCACTAGTTGCCAAAGGATTCTCCCAGGTGCTTTGGATTGACTACTTTGAGACTTTTGTGTCAGTTGCCAGAATGAATTCCATCTTACTTTTCCTTGCTATTGCCACAGTCCATTGTTGGGAAGTTCATTAGATGGATGTGAAGAGTGATTTTCTTTATGGTGACCTATAGGAGGAAATATACATGGAGAAACCCCATGGGTTTGTTTAGGATTCTTCACTTGTTTATTGTCTTTGAAAGTCTCTCTATGGCCTCAAACAAGCCCCTCAAGCCTGGTATGCGAAGATGGGTTCCTTCCTTCTATCAATTGGGTTTACTCGGTGCCATTCTGATCTGAATGTTTATATTTAATAGCAAGATATTACTCTCACCTTTCTTTGTTCTCTATGTTGATGACTTGTTGCTAACAAGGAGTTCCTCATCCACCATTAGGGTAGTGAAAATTTACCTTCGTGACAAGTTTTTGATGACTAACTTGGGAGTGTTGCATTAATTTCTTAGGATTGAGATCTTTCAGTCTACTTCTGGGATCACCATCACATAGTCCAAGTATTCTCTAGATTTTATCTCAAGGTTCCATATGGCTGATTGTAAGCCTACTCTAACTCCCTTTCTTTCTAGAGTCAAACTTCAGACTCAGAGTTCTTCACCTTTTGTTAATGACACTTTGTACTGACAACTTGTTGGGAGTCTCATCTATTTGACTTATATGAGACCTGACATTTCATATGCTAAAGGTATGGTCCCTTAATTCATGTAGGAGTCCCATGAGATGCACCAAAAAGCAACCAAGAGAATTCTTCATTACATTTAGGATACTCGATTTTTGTATTCACTACGCAATGAGCATTGATATTGTCTTGGTGGGCTACACAGATTTAGATTAGGCTAATGATTCTCAAGATCACAAGTCTAATTTAGGTTACATTTTCTCACTTGCTTTAGGTCTTGGTTGTTAGTTGAGTAAGAAGTAGTTTGCTATTGCTATGTCATATTTTGTTGTTAGTTGAGAAATCACAATGGACTTACTTCATAATCGCTTGTCTTATGATAATTTTGCACATCCATTTCCATGTAACTTCAAGGTACCACACCTTCCTCTTTATGATAGAAAAGGTGACCCAACAACAAATATAAGAACATTGTATTCCTTTTGTCTAGACTATGTGTATGATGATCACATTTTATGTATTTTATTCCCACATTATCTCAAAGAACACACACTTGAATGGTTTTATCCAATGCCTCTTGGGTCCATCTACACATATGATGTGATTACAAAAGCTTGTATCAATCAATTCCAAATACAATTTTCCCTTGAAGTAAGTTTTACTAACCTCATACATTGCAAGCAAGACCTATAATAAAATGTCTGTGAATTTGTCTTACACTTCAATTCCATATTAGTAAAGATGCACTATCACCTCCCAAAAAGAGAAATTTAGAGTGTTTACAGACAATCTAACTCCATTTATTTTTGAAAAGATAATATTTCAAAAATATACTTATTTTTAACTTATGTGCTACCCTTAGGGATTTTAAAACAAATATAAATAAAATAAAACTTGCAACAAATACTTTGACAACCCATAAATTTAGAAAGTCATACAAGAAACCATACACCAATTATAATAACAACATCAATCCCAACAATAAGGACATAGTTAACACAATCACCTCAACCTCTCCAATGTCAATGATCGCTACTTCATCTTCACCTTCCCTTCCATCCTTAACCAATGCCATTTCTCTAAAACCACAACTATCCAAGTAATTCACAAGGCAACAAAATCTTACCAAACTATCATTGCCTAAGCTTTATTTGTAAATGTTTTTCAACTACCTCTACTTTGTCCCCTTAACACTTCACTCCCTTCACTAGAAATTATGATCCTAATTCCTTTTTATAATATCATAGGGTTACCAATCATAACATTGGAAGGTGTATGGCTCTTAAACACAAAGTGTAGGATTTGATTATTAATAATATTATCTAGATCACACGTGTAAAAAACAAAGGAAGCCTTTATATTAATCCTCCCAATTAGAATTTATAAATATACACAAACCCATTCCCTCCTCACTTAAATAATGTTGATCTAATTGACTTTATATTCTCTTCCCTTGAACACAAGCTAGATTATTCACACAGGGGATTAACATTTCACAAAAATAATAATATGGTTAGCATAATTCACACAATTCCGTTTGAGGAAAGCCCTTGTTCCTCTAAAAGTCCTACTGAGACACCCAACATTACATTCACACAATAATAAATTCTTGATAACAACTACCATAAACCCTTATACATTAGTGTAATTGTAAATAGTAGTTCTTGTGAAGGTATTTTAACTAACCCAAACTCTACTTTCAATATTATCATATAAGAATACCTTTACAACATAGGCACTCATCAATTTATTTTCCAATTATCCGTATAGTCTTAAAATCCATGAACTTCCACCTTAGATGCCTTGAGTGTCTCCTTTTCTCTTATCTAACCTTGTATCTATAGCTTATTTCCCTTTTTTCATCTTTCCTCCAATCATGTGATGACCTTTTATGCCACACACTTTTGGGGGTGGTGTGTTGTGTTTATTGTCTCCTATCATGTGATAAGACTTTTATGCCACACACTTTTGGTAAACATTTGGTGTTGTGTTGTATTGTGTATCACTTATTCTTTATGTCATTTGTATTTTCATTTTCCTTCTTATTTATCTTGTATTTTCTTACCTTTGTTCATTTATCTTTCTATTTGTTAAAAACTTGAGGATGATGCAAAGCACTAGGGACTTACCACCCTCTCCATGTTAAACCAAGTTCTTATTGTTCTTTTCACTAGCATCATGCCCTATTAGGATTTTATAACGTCTATTTTCATCCCTATCTCATGTTCCTTTTATAACTTGAGCATTTTGCCTCTTTTTTCTTCTCTCTCTCTAAGTACATCTAAGATTATGACTTAAAATAACAAATGTGATAGTAGCCTCTTTTGTTTATGCACCAAGGATGATACTTAGTTTACTAAAACCCCTCTTCCACATATGCTTTCCTTGTCTTGAATTCACTTACCTTTTTTACATTCCATATACACGCCATCTTTACTCATTTACATATGTTAGACACATTAATACTTTCCATGGAAAGCTCTAACTTTAATCATACAGATTCAATATTTTGATCCCACCATACACCCCATCCACATCCATATCTTATCTTTACTACCATACACTAAATTGGATGTATATAATCAGGTCCATAAGTACTTTAACTCTTCTACTTTTCATGATATCCAAAACTCTGAAGTAAATCTTAGAACCTCACGAGTAGATGCTTTCCCCATCCTTCCTTGTCTAAGGATTAAGTGCCAAGAAGCATATAAAGGTAAACAAAAAGGAAATGCCCATAATCACCTAGTCTAATCATCAATGATGAGCTCTTGCATCTTGTTAGTTGCATGGGATTAGATCATGGAGATAGAATTTAAAGAAAATAAAAAAGTAAATATATTAAAAGCATGCAAGCCTAAGAGACATATTTTAGATCCATATTAAAGCAACTCAAAGGCCAAATTAAATCAAAGTAGTTACTCTATCAAACTTGAGGTATCCTAGTTTCCTTTCTTTCTATTTCTTTGATCCATTATTAGCCATTATACGATAGCTTCTAAGATAGGATGCCTTCTTTATATTTCTCCTAAGTATACATGGCCTAAGCATGCACATCTACTTTAGCATATTCCATCCATTGTTGGTGTTTAGGTGAAAATTTGTATTTGTTTAGTTTAGTGCTTAAATCCTCCTTTCACCTTTTACATTCAAGGACCTTAGGATCGAGTGGCAGAGCACTATCAAGTCCTTGGTCACTTACAAATGTAGGGAAGCTTGGATTAGGGTGTTTGATTATCAATTTTCCTTCTCTTATGCTCAATTTTCCATCAAAACCCTAATTATGCAAATACGGCAATAAACAGATGAAAAATGAAAAATGCCTCTACAGAAAGCTGTAAAATTAAAAATGACCGTACACCTATTTTTGGGATTTTGAGGTAGAAAAGTTGGGGACAAAAGAGTGGGCGCCCAAGTCCAGTGCCCTGCTTTTTGTCAAGATTTGCGGACAACATCTGCAATTTGTTCCTGCTGCACCAAAGGTTTTTCCATCACAAAACTTCGAATGAGCGGGCACCCAAGTCTAGGGTGCTCTTTTCTTCTCTGATGTGCAATTCTGACCCTCTAATATGCCCTCCTACAACTTCACTTTGTCTACATCCTCAACCTGTAACCTGCAATCATAAAACTTTAGGAGGGGGTTGTGGTGTTTAGAAGCTTGCCTTAGTCAAGCACCAGAAGGACACTTAAGTCTTCCAAACACCTTTGTCAGATAGAGAGTGTGTACCTAGGGAGGTAAAGGCAAAAACCAAATGAATAATGATCACAAACATAATAAATGTCACCTTGTAGTGAATACCTCATGGGAGGAAGATGCTCTTCATTCCATGAGGAAATGGATGCTCAAATCTACAAACACAAACACATAAACCACACAAATCTGCTCTTGCAAGATAATGAAAGCCTTGAATCACCTTGAGAATACATGAACATCACAATTGCCATCTAATTGAAATCTAGTTTACAAATGAATTCCTAAACATGCTTTATATGCAACTACAAACACTCCTGCCAAGAATTTTGTAATTCAAACTTACAGTGTCAGCATAGGACCCAAATAACAGTCACAAGTCGACACCCGAAAATTGGGACTACCCCAAAATAGGGCAGGACTAGGGCTCGGGCACCCAAGTCCTCCCCCCTATTTTGGGTAGGGGTTATCTCAAGTAGTCCCCCTAGGTCCTATTTGCCAAGACACTTAGGGGTTTTCTCATCGGGATGTTGAAATATGATGTAAAATGTCATTAATGCACACTAGAGACCCAGGACCTAAATCTAAAGAGGGAAAAGCCCACAAGGGGACATTTTCTGATGTTACAATTGGGAATTAAGGTGTCTCAACCTTTGCAATTTCCTAGCATTGATATTTTAATTATGTATTTATTTATTGCTTAATTTGTATTTACTTGCACATCATGTTTTGTCATTTAGTATTAGGTGGCATTGTGACATGTCATCCTACTTGTAATGTGACAAGGATGGTCAAGTCAAACACATGTGGATTTGGGTGTCCCATTTGAGGTGGCACTAATATGCCATATGTTGACATCTTGTAGTATGATAGAGGTGTTATTGTGTATGACATCATCTATGACGCGTAAGAGCCAAGTATAGAGATTCTCAGGACAAGTGAAGACAAGTGTCATAAAGTATCTTTGAATGTTGAGAAGGCATCTTTGGGTACCCAAGTTGAGCTATGACATGTTGTAAGAGGAATATGATATATTTAGTCTCATATGACAGATTCTCTTACAACATTTAAGGTTGTTATGTTGGGAAAATCTATGACAGTTGTAAGATGCATAAGAGCACCTGTCATAGTATATTTTTAGCATGGAGAGCTCTATCCTTGGGAAGTCAAATCTACCATGTTATGATAGATGTAAGAGAGATATTTGCAACTTGGACAAGTGTCCTTTGATGTGGGAAAATGGCCATGTGGCTAAGATGGATGCCTATCTCTAGAGGCTTCTCAATATTGCCTTGTAATCTCTATTTATTGCATCTAGTTTGGAGTTGTAGATGCATAGTATTTTTACAGGTACTGTTATGCTACTGGAATCACTCCATAAATGACATTTGAAGACTTTTGGAAGAACTTGCATTGCAAGTGTATTGTAAACACACCATTGTTTTGATAATACATTGTGCAGGTTTTAGAGTGTGGGGTTTTTTACCTGAAAAGGTTTTCCCCACGGTATATCTTGTGTCACTTTCTTTATGTGTTGTGTTGTTGTAATCTTTATGTTATATGTTTAACATTGCTACAATTGTAAGGATTAAAATGAATTTGCATACATTTCCCCTCATTAGATTGGTGTAGGAAGTGTGTTCCATGTACCTTGCTTCCTTTCAGTTGGTATCAAAGCTTGATCACCTATGATCCTAGTTGTTGGGTAGGGGTTTTTGAGCTAATCTTCAATTGAGTGGGATTCTGTGCAGAGTATTTTGTGATTTTGTTGCAATGAGAAGATGGCAGGCACATCCAGTAGAATTGAATTGGAAAAGTTTAATGGCAACAATTTCGAGTTGTGGAAACTCAAAATGGAAGACATGCTTGTTGACAGAGATCTATGGGAAGCAAGTTCTGGCACAAAACCAATGGCAATGCCTCAAGATGAATGGGATCTCAAAGATCAAAAAGCTAAGGGTCTTGTGAGACTCTGTTTAGTTGATTCCATCTTGTTGAATGTTCATGAAGAGAAGACCGTGAAGGAGCTGTGGAAGGAACTTGGTGATGTTTATTAGGCTAAATCCGTAGTAAACAAGTTATTCCTACGAAAGAAGCTATATTCTCTGAGGATGGATGATGGAGGATCAGTTGTAGATCACCTGAATGCTTTTAACATGCTAGTTTCACAATTGACATCCGTTGGTGTAAAGATGGAGGAGGATGATCATTGCATGACCTTGCTTTGTTCTTTGCCAGACTCGTGGGACCACCTTGTCATGGTCATTAGGAGTACTACAACCACCTTCAAGATGGATGAAGTGGTGTCTTCACTGTTATATGAAGAGATGTGGAGAAAGTCTTCTGAATTGGCAAAGGAGGCTCTTACGTTCATGGTAGACCCAAAGAGAAAGGGAAAAATAAAGATAAGAAAGCTGAAAAGGGCAAATTCAAATCCTGTGGGAGATCCAAATCTCCTAGAAAGTCCAAGGCACTTTGTTGGAACTGCAGTAAATTTGGGCACTTTTGAAAGGAGTGTAAAGAGGAGAAGAAGAAAAAGAAGAAAAACATCTCCAATTCTGATTCTGACAAGTCACAAGATGATGGTGATGCCTTTGTTGCAGCCTTGGCCACCCATTCATTAGATGATGTGTGGCTGATTGACTCCGGTGCTTCCTTCCACATGACCTCACATCAAGGTTGGTTTACAAAGTATGAAGAATACAAAGGTGGGAAGGTGTACTTGGGTGATGACTCTCACCTAAAGATAGTTGGTTGTGGAAGAGTCTTGATCCAATTCCCTGATGGATGAGTGAAGGGAATCAATGGGGTTATGCACATCGTTGATTTGGCATGAAACCTGCTCTCTGTAAGTAAATTGAATGATGCAGGTGTGCAGGTTGTCTTCTTAGGTGGAGGATGCAAGATGACAAGTGGGGCTATGGTGCTTCCTAACGGTACTCAAAGAGGTACTCTGTTTCAGTTGGATGCATGCACTACTCAGTGCAGTAGTTCTTTTTCGAAGAAAAGACCTTCAGATTCTTCATCCTCACCATTGGAACTAGCAATAAAGAAATGTGTTCCTTCTACTTCCAATGGTATTGCTTTCTGGGTACCTAAGGGTGCTCATGCTTTGGAAATGAAACTTCTGCTGAAAAGATAATGTTGTGGTATAAGAGACATGGTCACATTGGTGAGAAGGGTCCTACAGCTCTAAAAAATAAAAAACTTCGTCGAGGGGTTAAATGATTGTAATCTTGAGTTTGACTTTTGTGAACATTGTGTATATGGAAAACAAAACTGTGTTCAATTTTACTTGAGTTCTCATAAGTTTTTTGGTGTATTGGATCTTATTCATTCTGATGTGTTTAGTCCTATGAATATTCCCTCAATTTCAAAATCATTATATTTTGTATCATTCATTGATGATTACAGTAGGAGGACATGGATTTATTTTCTCAGAAGCAAATTTGAAGTCTTTAGTCAGTTCAAAGAGTTTATAGCTTTTGTAGAGAATCAGACTGGTAAAAAGATTAAGTGTTTGAGAACTGATAACGGTGATGAGTGTTGTTCCACAGAGTTCGATAAGTTCTGTAAAGAACATGGGATTGAAAGACATAAGACAACTCTATATACCCTATAACAAAATGGAGTTGCAGAGAGGATGAACAAAATGTTGATGGAGAGGGCTAGGAATATGCTTAGTGGTGCTAGCCTCAAACCAAAGTTTTGGGCTGAAGTTGTAGCCACTGCTTGCTACCTGGTTAACAGGTCTCCTACTTCAGTGCTTGTTGATAAGACACCCATAGAGGTGTGGTCTGGTAAGAAGCCTCCATTGAGACATCTTCATTTTTTTGGTTGTGAGGCATATGCACATGTGCCTAAGGAGAAGAGGTCAAAATTGGAGAACAAGGTAGTGTTGTGTGGTTACACAACACGCCCCATTTTGACTTGGCAAAACAGGGACCCAACTTTTCAGCTTGGCTTGTGTTGTCTGCTTTGTGGCGGTTTGGTAAAAGTAAGTCATGTGCATCATCATGTAGAACCAGGATGAGGTAAGTCATCATCATGAGGTTAGTTTGTCAAGATTCATATTCCATTTCTGTGACCTCATATTTGGAAAAACTGTTAAATTCCATGCAGGTTTGCCTTTTACATCACCCTGATATGCCTCAGGATGTAAAAGTTATGAACAGTCAAAGTTTTGGTCAAACCTGATATTCGCAAGAGGAGGATCATATTTTATAACCTCAGTCATGTTGTCGAAAATCATCCTGATCTTGGTGCATCACCCGATAAGTTATGCGGTCTAGATATCCGGACGTCAATTTTAAGTGATAATGAGTCTCCCCGTCAAATAGTCTTATATATCGCGGGCATCATATTTCCAAATGTAACCCAATATTTCTTAATATCCTCCTACCGTGAAATATCACCCTAAGCCAATATCCTGATGACGTCATCCAAATCGGATAAACGAAGAAACAAACATGACGATGACATCATCATCACATTTATATTTCGACAGGATATTTTCAAAACATGATCATGTTCGCATAATATGACGATGACATCATGATGCCTTTCCGATACAAAGAGCGAATATTAGGATGATGTCATCCCGATATTCCAAAAGAGAGACAGGTAAGTTTGTCCCGTCATCATCATATTTGAAACATCACCCGATACATCGAAATATCCTCCTGAGGTACTAAACATAATCAAAAGGCTCTTTTGTCACCTGAATCTTGTCGCGGTAACCATTCCAATTTGCCGAAGGAGGATGACATTGAAACTCTACTTGATATTTGTGAATATCATCCTGCCTTCATGATATCCTGTCATATGGATATCCCCCCGCTCCCATTGCCGCCATTATCATTTAATGCGCGCAGACATGGTAGGTGGTTCCCGCTGACCCCGGAACCCAATAAAACACCTGGCGAGATCTTGCATTTTCGCACGAATAATCAATGAATACAATCTAATTTGTCAGAGTTGCCCTAAATTTACCCTAATTGCAAGGTTAAAAGATAATTCAACCATCATTTTTTCATTTACCTTGCGATAAAATTGTTTTACAGAGCACCAGCTTCCATATCCGCATACAAGCGATTGTTACACGATTTGAGCTCACAGACTGAAGGAAGTAAGTGATCATCAGCTGAATTAAGAGCGTTGTTAACAGTCTACTGGTATAAAAGAAAAGGTCTGCATAACCAGGTAAGTAAATGAAACCCTCATCATGTTATTTTTGTTCAGGTATGATGATGTAGGTTCTGGTTTATGCATCCATGTGATTAAGTAATGTTGAAAAGATACAGTAGGCATGGTGATTTTAATTGCAATATGCATGCATGTGTATACCCGTTGTGAGATAGGATTTTGTTAATTGCAGGTACTCATGGCTGACAAGAGGTTGGTTAAGTGTCAAGAGGAATTCAGTAGGCCCGTGTTCGCTTCTCAGAGAGGGGTCCTGTTTAAATATGGAGCAATTACATATACTCATTAGGGGAGCACCAATTTAGAAGCCTGGTCAACTAGGCTGAATGATGGGAATGATAAAAGTCCTATGTTGGATGCAGTGTTCGTATCAGGAATGTGGAACGCTGTCGGCTTTCCGTACTCTATGGAATCTCCGGAGCTCGTCATCGAGTGTGCCCGGAATTATAACCCTGAGACAAGGCAAGTAATGAAACATGGGAGGATATATGCAGACCTCTCCATCAAGGGTCTCTACCGGACATTTGGATTGCCACTGGGCAATAAAGTTAAGAGCGTAGACCTAAGGAAGTCTGAAAAGGAATATGAGGCCAACAAGAAATTGGCCAAGAAAAACATGTATCAAAGGCAGGCTGAAAACAACACATATCCTGTAGTAGCCAAGCTTCCTGTGCACCTGTTCAAATATGATTTCAGCGAAGAATACCAATATATGATTGCACTCCTAAATAGGGTAACGGGCTAGCCTGATGCTGGTAGTTTCAGAGATTGGATGTATGGAATAATCATGATGTGTCTATATTCAGACATCAAGCCACTATGGGGCCAGATAATAAGTGATGCTCTGCATGAGTAGCTGATGAACCTAGGAGGTTCAAATTGTGTATTCTATATGACATCTTACATTGTTTATTCTTGTGCTTACAAAGGCACTTTTGATGCTTTAGTTACAGATGGAAAGCTCATAGGCACAAATGCTGCATATATCTGGGATCATCATCCCCAGCAGCAAAGAATCAATTACTTCAAAGATTACAAATTGGTCAATGATGCATTCTCCATGCATCTGGTGAGGACCATGGAAGAGGATAGAACAAAGAGATTGAGCATGGAGGCTCAAGAGATAGTTTACAGGCATGGGGCCTGGTACATACAGTTTGCAACCTTTTCATACATAAGGGTTGAAGGTTTTGAGGGACATCCCCTGATGCTGCCGAGGTATCCTACTGATGCAGTGATACTAATGGAATTTATCCAGCAGGCCTCCACTATGATAAAAATGTATAAGGACGCCAAGAAGCTGCCACCAATTTTGTTCCCAGTCAGCATTGGCTGCTATATGTTCCCTGACTCAAACAATATAAAGAAGGTGATGGTCACCCTAAATAAAATGAATCTATAGCCTTTTCCACTAACGAGACCATATGATCCTTACGGCAGGATGCAGAAGATACTAGGAAAGCCTATTCATCAGAGGCACCTAGAGGATTTTTGGGCTGACTGCGAAGATGAGGCAGAGGCTAGGAGAAGAAGGTATCAGAGGTTAACTCTAAACCAAATTAGAACTTTTGATTGCATCTCCCTTCCCCAACAATTGAAGAAGGATGATGGCAGGATAATTGCAGATGAATATGAGCAAAAGAAGATATATAATGACACCATCTCTGCACCTGACCTCACCATGCAGGAAGACATATCTTTGGACACTTTCATTGCCAAGACCATACAACTAACTCAAGCTTGGGTTGATGAGCAGGTGGAGGCATTGAAAAAGAAAGGTGTTGCCATTACGGTGGACAACAAGAAGAAGGGACAGGATATTCCTAGGGATGAATATGACGACTTCCTGAATGAGAAGAGGAAGACCAAGGGAGATAGAATCCCTCCACCACAACAACAGAGCAAAAGACCCCAAAGGGGCAAGAAGGTGGATAAAGAACCCAAAGGGGTTATAATTGAAAGGGCAGTATTTGTAGCTGAGCAGGCAGCAGCATCAGGATCAGGATCAGAATCAGCATACCCTCCAAAGAAAGAAAAGCCCAAGAAGAGTAAGACAGCAGAGGCTGGAATCACTGAGACCTTAGAAGAAGGTCAATCCTCAAGAAAACCTGGAGAAGAGGATATCCTCATGGAGGAAGAGCCTGAAGAAGAAGAGGCTCCATTAATTATAAAGAGGAAGAGAAAAGCTCCATAGGTGCTGGTGTCCACCCCACCTAAGAAACAAAGAACCTCTATGAGAGGTGAAATAAAACAACCCCCAGCATTATTACAAGGGGCAGGTAGTGAGGTACCTAAGGAACTTCAGCATGATGTTCCACTTCCTACCATCGTCAAGTTCAAAACTGAACTTGCAGAGGAACAAATAAAAGAAACTGCCCAGACACAAGCAGAAGGACATGTCTCGCTTGATGAGACAATAAATCTGTCTGAAGATGAAGTCGTGCAGGATGTGGCTGCACAAAAGATGGAGACACTTGCTGCTGGTATAAGCATGACTCCTCACAAGCCTCCATCCGTTCAAGCTGTGCTTGAGGAGATGAAGCAAGTGGAAGAAGACCAAGAAAAGAGCCCAGAGCAGGTAGCTCAAGAAATAGGGCTAGATACATTAATCACAGAGGTGACAAGTCCTGCAGTAGTGGACCTGACAGAGAAACAGGATGCAAGTCCTAAACAGCCAGCAGGATCACCTAACAAAGGGCACCCAGCAGAAGAAATAGAGATGGCAAAATCAGAAGGCCATACTCTGGAATAGGGACAACAAAGTCCACATGATACATCAGCGGAACCTACTATAGTAGAGGTTCAAGAAACGAAGGCTCATGAAAAGGAGGAAACAATAGAGGATCCAGCTGCCAAAATACAAGAAGTTGATAGTGCAGGTTCAGAACAAATAGTGGCTGCAGAACAACCACCAGCACTCCAGGCAGAATCCACAGTATCCAGTGCAGTGGATAAGCAACAAGGGGAAGAGTTGAAAATAGATGAAGTAATGATGGAGAAAGATCATGATCATCATGATCAACATACAGATGCACCACAGGATTCCCCACACCAAGAGGATGCTCCTTTGGAGAAGGAAATTCCTCAACAGGAGGATATACTGCAGGATCAACAACAAGGTGAGCATCAGGAAGAAGAAAGGGGAAAATCACCGTCTCCACAACATTTGTTGACAAAAACGGGAGATATGGGTGAACATCATGATGATGCTGAAAAACATGATCAGGTGCCTCCCTGGTTGGCAAAAGAAGTAAATATAGAGGAAGAACTTGAAATTCAGGAATTCGATGTCTCCACCTTGTTCTCCGCGGATATAATGAAGCCTAGGAGGAAGGCCAGAATGACATCGGCCATCAGGAGAGATCCAGCAACTGGGAGAAGAACCGTACAAATTGCTATACCTGCGGTGGAGAAAGAAAAAGGTAAAATTACTGTAGATGAATTTCAAATTAGCACAATAGATCTGGGTTTTGCCAATGAAGACCAAGAGGGTCATGAGGGCAAAGACATTATTGATTCTTTGATCCAAAAGGTGAAAAAAGAGAAGGAGAATAATAAGCAACACAAAGAGCACATTGCTCAGTTGCATGATTACATAAGGAGGCTGACCAGTCCTGATGATACTACAACTAAACATGCAGTCCCATTGACTGCTATTTCTCAGGAAGAGGTAAATAAGTTAGATCTCATGAAACATGAGGCGTCTGTAATAAGAAAATGGATGTCATCCACATTGGATGATGCTGTAGAAATAGTGAAGGCTTCTTTGAAGAGGTGGAGCATTCTAAGTGACTCCAGGACCAAGGTGGATAAATTGCAAATGCAGACCGGGAAAAGGTCTTATAAACTACAAAGGGTCCTAAGCCTTTTGGGAGAAATAAAGAGGATAAATCCTCAACTGCTTATCAGTAAGCAGGTACTAAGCAGTAATACCACATTGTTGGTAGACATCTGGTACAAAGATATTCAGTTTGAATGTGGAGTCCTCAAAAGATGCAATAATAAGCTGAGAGATATCAGCATGAGGCTACATGATTTAATGGCCGAGGAGGCAGAGATATTAGAAACATTGGAAGGCAAGGTGGAAGGGAAAATAGAAAATCAAGATGAAGAGTCTGCCATCAAAGCTCTACACAGCAACTTCCAATCAGAAGCGGATGGTCCACCTATCCGCTTGACAGAGGAAATTATAGATAAAATAATGAGGATCAAGGTCAAGATGGAGAAATATAATGAAACACTGCAAGACAGGAAAAACAAGCTGGATAACAGCAGAGATAAATATGAAGCACATAAGCATGCCATCATCAAAGCAAAGACTCAAGATGGTAGAGGAATAGATCAAGTTGTGCATTCATATGAACAGATCCGGAACAACATGCAGCCCCATATGCGGCATCATCATCATTAGGATAGCGAAAGTTCAAGAAGTGATGCACATGATGATGATCCACATGAATCAGCTGAGGAACATGATGAAGATACATCATAAAGGGGATATAAGCATAAGTAATATAGATAGTTGCCAGCTGGCAACTTGTGCCATTTTTGTAAAGATTGACAAAGTCAAGAAAATGATGACCGTAGATTGGCATTAATAAATCAGGATCGTAGATCTTTTGTAACGGATTCCTCACCTTATTCTATAAAAGGTGGTGGAATGCCTTATTGTAAACATTCAAAACTTAATTGAAATCCGTCTGCTGAAACATTCAGAGCTCATTTCAAAGTTTTTGTATACATTTATATTTTTGCATGCTTAATGAATGAGAAGACTGTGTCGATTACCATTCATAGTAAATCTTAAGTAATCAGTGTATGATTTCTTGATATATGTGGTGATTTGTTGCGTCCCTTGGAGTGCATGTCTACTTACATGTGTTGTCTTCATACAAATTTCTTTGAAGTTAGCATCAACTATATCTAGTTGTGGAATGTCCTGGTGAAAATATGGTTTAGTTTTCTTCTCTTCATGATAGTATTTAATATACATGTGGTTCAAAAGCTGAAGGTTCACTTTAATTAGAAGTATTTCTTCAATTTCTTTTAAATTTCAGAGTGTTTCATCTCCATAATTGCAAATAATTGATGATCTTAAGCAAATAGCACAGATATGCAAACATCTCGTAGATAATTGCAAATATTTAGCATATTTGAATACAGAGCATGCACAATTGAAAATATCATGCAAAGATTGAGGCATATCTGCATCTTTTCACCAAATAACTGTATAATATGACTTCTCTGTAAAGAATTCATGCAGGAGTGTCATGATGACGTCAAACTTTCACGTAAGGCCCCAAAATGGAAACAGCAACTCACATTAACCTCTGAGTAACTTCAGATGATTAAGACCTAATCACCGGAGACTTGGGATCATGAATTCCTTGAATTCATAGTATCTTTCAAGATGAATAAGGGTTAATGTGTACTTTTATTCTATGCTTGTTTGTGACTAACATCATAACCAACATAAATTGGCGCTAGAAGGAGGGCCCGATCTAGAAGACTACGCTTATCACCATTATTTTCAGGTTTGATGATACAGAGAGTAAGGTAACCTCGAACCGTCTGTGAATTTCAAATATTACGCAAATATTTACTGTAAGAAGCTCATATATGCTCATTCTGTATAAAGATTTCCAGATCTCACATAAATATTGCAAGCTTTACAGTAGATTAGTCTGAATTCACAAATATTGGCCAAAGATACCTAAATTTGTTCAAACTTTGAAGAACTTAGGCCTTAGAAACTTGAGATCTCATGCTGGAAGTTGTTATACCTCAAATATCCTTGCGTATTGGCAGTATCTTTGCAAATATTTCGTAAATATCCAGTCTGATCAGCCGTCTGATCGCAAATATCACCTCATCCAGTGAAATTCAGCCAATATTTGCAAAGTTTCAGCCAAATTGCCTCAAAATTGAGAAATCCTGGCTCACAGGATAAATACCAGGTCTAGACCTAGTGGAATTTTCAAAGAATTGCCTGTTAGAGGTTTCAGACCTAGAACTGTAGACAATCATCATACTCCAGGGTCTAGTGCGTCAAGGGCTTCACCAGAACCTCCTCCTGTAACTCCTGTTGGTTTACAAATACCTTCTAGGATATCTGTGACACCTCCTTTTCAAACTTAGGGTGTACCTTTAGTTCAACCTCAGCCAGTTGCACCACCAGCTCAACCTCCTCTGGTTGCAATGTCTTTCTTCGTAGCAGAGTCACCTTTGACCTTTACTACATATCATGAGTTACCAAAGAATCTGGACAAACTTTGTCCAAAATATCATCCTTACCAAGATGCTAAAGATCATATCAGGACCTTTAAAGAAGCTTGCTGCAGAGCCAGAATAGAGCATCAAGATGTGGTGTGCAGATTATTTCCTTTTTCCTTGGGGGAAGAAGCTTATAATTGGTTCATTAGTCTTGGTCAGGGTTCTGTTGATTCATGGGCCTTATTAGAGAAAGCTTTTCTTGATAGATTTAAGGTTCCAGTCGATCCCTCAATAAACTATCATCTATTCGCCACTATCAAGAGGTTTGAAAATGAGCCCATCGGAAATTTCAATGCTAGGTTTCAGAAAATGTTGTCCAGAGTGGTCACTCCTTATACTATGTCTGATGAAGCTACAAGGAGCATTTATTATTTAGCTTTAGATCCTTTGACTTCCATGTTCATAAGGAGGACACATCCCCGAATCACAACTTTAGCCTTAGCTTTTCAAGAAGCCATACAAATAAACTAGCAGTTAATACCTACCCCTACTCCAAATATGGTATTTCCTACCTTGCCTGGCATGCATTCACAATATCCTACATCATATTCTGCACAGTATCCTACATAATATCCTAATGGAGCAGTGATACCCCCAGCAGTCATGCTTGCACCTTTGCAAGTACCTCCACTGAGCATTATGCCCCCTCCTAATGGAAATGGCCAATTGCCACAATATCCTGCACAAGCTCAAACACCTCAAGGTGCTGATCTGTCCAATAATAACCATGGATCCTCTTTCTTTAAGCCTCAGAATGAAAATGTGGTGGCCAAAGTTCAAGAAGAAAAGGAGGAGATTAAAGAAATTTCTGCTCAACTAAGAAAACTCACCACAGAAGTAACACATTTGAGAAATCAGGGTTTCTATTCCCAGTCAAATCAGAATAGAAATTATTCCAATGATAGACCAAATTATCCTGACAGAGGGTATAACACCAATAATTTCAATAATGGTGGTGGAAATAACAATAATCCTCAGAGACAGCCCAGAGTATGGAACTCTAGGCCAAATAATGGTTCATTACCATCACCCCTGGACAATCAGCCTCCTGGTGAAGCCGAACAGACTACTAGAGTCAATCTTGCTAAGGCAGCCCTTACTAATTGGTGTAGGATCCACAATACAACTACACATGCAGAATTAGATTGTCCACAATTTAGAATTGCTGCTAGCATCTTTCAGACTGAAGTGTCTAACACTTCTGGAAATCCACCTCAGGCAGAAGGAAATGAGATTGTTCCTTGTGGATATGACTCAGCTTTTGTGCTGGAAGCCTATACTAATTAACCTCATCAGAGTTACAACCAAACATGTGAAGAATCTGCCTTAACTTTTGAAACAAATTATGTTTTCCCCTTCAAGGATGAAAATGAGACTGTAAGAGAACATGAGGAAGTACATGCATATCAGCAACAATATCCTAGTAAGCATAATTATAACTTGAGGAGTAATGCTAACAGACCTGCTAGTCCATTGACATCATCTCTACCTCCAAATAACTTCAACACACCTCCTGATCCTAAATGTAGCAATAACCCTGGGTTCCCCAAGGTAAATGCTCAGTACTTGTCGCCTCAGAACACAGGATCAAAGGGTGTAAATGCACCTCATGAATCCGACAAGTTGGTCAATTATCTCACTGATGAAATGAAGAAAATTAAGATCAGCCTGTCCCTTTCTGAGTTACTAAAAACTCCTGCCATCAAAAAAGCATTCATGAAGTCACTAGATGATCCTGCTCCTAAAGAGGATAGCCATCTTTCAAGTCAATCCAGTGGCAAAGATCATGCTGCCAGAGATAATACTATCAAGCCTAAAGTGTCAGCTACAGTCCAAGCTATAGAAACCTCCCACATGACCTTGTATAAGGATAAAACTGAATCACCTCCGTTCCTCCTCACCATAAGAATGTTCAACAAGAACCTGCACAATTGTCTAGTTGATTCAGAAGCTTCCACGAATGTTATGCCCTTGTCAATATGTAATGCCTTAAGATTACATCCTGCTAAATCTCTAAAAAAGGTGACACAGCTAGATAAAACTGAAGTAAGTGTAGTAGGAGAGCTAACTCATATCCACATGCAACTAGCATCTAATCCTAGGATCCAGTATTACATTGACATTCAGGTAGTCGACATACCCGATACTTATGGGATGTTGCTTAGCCGAGACTGGTCCAAGACGCTCAACGGATATATGTCCACTGATTTCAGTCACATGTGGTTACCATGGAAGGGTATACCTAATCAGATCAGGATTGATGCTGAGCCTAGAATGAAACATATGATCACTGAGTACAACAGAACAAATGAGATCATGTACGTAGACGTAGAGCCTGGAGTTTACTGCATCAGGCCACAGACTGTCAAAATAGAAGAGATCCTGATGCTTGATCTTCATCATCATCATCATCATGATCCTCAGGAGGATATGCCAGTCGTAGAACCTGATAATAATCCTGACAATAAGAATGAAATAGATCGCTTCAGAGACTTTGAGATGTATCTATCTAATCAAGTAAAGCATTGTCAATTGTTAAATATACCTGCTAATGATATTTTGATTGATGGATGGTGCAGATTACATGATGAAGCACATTCAGAAAAGACTTGTGAAACTTGCTTAGATATGATGATGCTGGAGCAGACATGTAGTGAGGCATCATCATCATATTCTGAGGTAAGTGCTACATCTGATGATGATGACGATGATACTAATTCTTATCTGTCTTCTACAGGAATAGAGGAGCCGACAGATCATGATGAAGATCATATTCTGAAAATAGAAGAAGTTCTGGTGTCTGACCAGATGAACGATGAAATGAAAGAAAAGATCACTCTTGGGAGTGATTGTTTTATGGAACCAGACTATGAATTGTCTGATGAAGACAAAGGTAGTGACCTGACTAAGTTCAAAGAATTTCTAGTAAAAGAAATAGAGAAAATGACACAACAGCATAAATCTCCCCACGAGGTTTTAATTAAAGGTTGGTGTAGGTTGCATGAGGCACCTCACTCAGAAATAACTTGCTCCCTGTGTTTACACATTTTGAAAAAGCATGTAGCTGCAGATCCAGAAGATCATCCTCATGCTGAAGTGAAAGAGAGAGTAGAAAAACCATCAGACTCACAAAAGAAAGGAAAGAAGAAATTAGAGCATGATGACATCCCTAAGTTAAAGTGGATATCAGGCAGAGCAGCAGCTAGAGCTGCAAAGAAGAAAGAAAGTTCAGCTAAATATTCTGCTGAAGATAAGCCCTGGATCCTGAGGTTTGATGGATCTAAGTCCAAGCAGGGCGCTGGGGTAGGAATTGATCTGATTGATCCAACTGGAAAATCTTACTTGGCAACCTATAGATTATAGTTCCCTTGCACTAACAATGTAGCAGAATATGAGGCTCTAATTCACGGGATACTGTTTGCCCATAAGAAGAAAGTAAAGATCCTGCATGTCTTCGGAGATTCAGAGCTCGTTGTGAGGCAAGTAAGAGGAATCTACTCATGTAACTACAGAAAGATGTCCAACTACAGACATTGAGTGTGGGACCTGATTGAGGATTTTGATGCCTTTAACATCACCCACGTACCGAGAGAACAAAACCATAGGGCAGACGCACTTGACCAAGCTGCCAGTACATTGGAGCCACTGTCTATATCTGGTCTGAAAAGATTTTCAGTAGAACTGGTATCAGTACCTTCAGTACCTGATAATGTGACCAACCTCCAGGTGTTTGATGATGATCAACATATTCTGGACTTCATCTCAAACAGAGACATATTTGAAGCTCAGATTATAGATGAGAATGGTATGGAAGATCATGTCTGGGAAGAAGATGAGATATTAGAATTACCTAGCAACGGGATTCCCAAAGGTATGATTGAATTAGAAAGAGCCTTTGATTTGGATAATATGCTTAAACAAAAAGATCTGCCCAAGGCAGATGGAGGTCAGTATTCACAAGTGAATATTGGACAGGATGAAGACAAGAAAAATGTACTGATAGGTAAGGTTTGCACATCAGAAGAGTTAGAAGGAATAACTCAGGCACTCAAGGATTACATGCATGTAATTGCATGGACTTATGATGAACTGAAGACATATGACACCTCTGTCATAACTCATACTATACCTCTCAAGCTAGATGCTAAACCTTTCAGACAGAAGCAAAGGCTAGTCAATGCTCTGCTTGAACCAATAATTCTTGAAGAAGTCAAGAAATTGTTAAATGCCAGGATAATATTTCCTGTCAGGCACTCCACTTGGGTGGCAAATCTCGTGCCAGTTAGAAAGAAGAATGGAGACATCAGGTTATGTGTAGATTTCAGGAATCTAAATAGAGCATCTGAAAAGGACAATTATCCTTTACCCTCATTGGATGAAGTTTTGCAGATTGTAAATGGAGCTAAAATGATGTCCTTCCTGGATGGCTTTTCAGGATACAACCAAGTGATGGTTGATAAAATTGACAGATTGAAAACTGCCTTCACCACAAAGTGGGGGATATTTGCATATAGACGTATGCCATTCGAACTCATAAATGCTGGAGCTACATTCCAGCGAGCAATGGACATAGCCTTCAGAGGCTTAATAGGGAAATGTATAGTCATCTACATGGATGACTTGATAGTATTCTCCAAGGAAAGGGGGAATCATGTCGCTGATCTCAGAAGTGTACTGAAGAAGTGCGAAGAATACGGCATATCTTTGAATCCCAAGAAGTGCATATTTGGGGTGACAACAGGAAAGTTACTAGGCCACCTGATCACAGAAGATGGGATTATCATTAATCCTGACAGGGTGGAGTCTATTATGAAGTTACAACTTCCAGGAAGTAAAAAGGAACTCAAATCTTACTTTGGTAAGATAAACTTTGTGAGGAAGTTCATCACCGGCTTCGCTGAGATTGTCAGACCACTAAATGCTATGTTGAAAAAAGATGCACAAATTGAGTGGACACCAGAGGCCAAAGCTGCATTTGAAGATATAAAGAAAGCCATTTCTGATGCTCCGGTCCTTATCAGTCTAGATTACACAAAAAATTTCTACATCTATTCATTTGCTTTAGAACATACCTCTGCAGCAGTGTTAACTCAAAGGAATAAAGAGAGAAGAGAAACCAATTGCTTTCATGAGCTGTCCTTTCAGGGATGCTGAATTAAGATATGTAGATGTTGAGAGACAGGCACTTGCATTAGTCAGAGCAGTAAAGAAATTCAGACACTACATACTAAGAAGCAAAGTGATTGCAGTAGTACCTGATGTAGCAGTGAAGATGTTACTGATGCAAGGTGAGCCTGGTGAGAAAAGAGCCAAATGGATTACTGTATTACAAGAGTATGACATGGAAATTACACCAATGAAGCTAGTAAGAGGACAAGCTCTGAGCCAGATGATATCTGAATATGACCCAAACATTACTAGTCAACAGTATGTGATCAATGAGAGAGACAATAAAGAGTGGTATTCGGATATCAGGCATCCTGATCACTGGAAGATGCCCATCAAGAATGCACGCTTCACAGAGAAGGGCCTTAAAGATAAAATCCCAAAAATACATGATGAAGGGAGGAACCCTATTCAAGAGGAATTATGAAGGAATATACCTGAGATGTTTAGAAAAGCCAGAAGCAAATGAAGTCTTGACAGAACTTCATGATAAGTTCAGAACGGCACATGGATCAGCATTGGCCACAACACATGCAATCCTCAGAGCAGGATATTACTGGCCTACAATTTTTAAAGACACAGCTGATCATGTTAAATGTTGTCATGTTTGCCAGGTTGCTGCCAACAGAGAGAAGTATGCTGCACAACCCTTGCAGCCAGTGATGGAAGAGCGCCCATTTGCACAGTGGGGCATGGATTTCATAGGACCAATCAATCCTCCGTCTTCTTCAAGCCATAGGTATGTCTTAACAATAACTGACTATTGTACTAGATGGACTGAGGTTGTTAGCAGCAAAACTTGTACTGCAGATGATGTCATCAAATTTCTGGAGAGCAATATTGTCACCAGGTATCAAACTCCTTATGCTTTGGTAAGTGATAATGGTTATGCCTTCACTTCCACCAAGTTATCAAGTTGGGCTTTCGATCATGGGATTATACTTAAGTTTTCATCCAACTACTATCCCCAAGGGAATGGATTAGCAGAATCCACCAATAAAAATTTGCTGAGTATCATAAGAACATTAATAGAAAAGAACCCTAGAGAATGGAACTCATTTCTAAAGTATGCCTTATGGGTTGACAGAACTAGAGTGAAAACTGCATTAGGAAACTCACCTTTCCAACTAGTATATGGGGTGGATCCCATCCTCCCTGTAAACTTAAAAATTCCTACTCTGCAGTTTGCCCAAGAATACCTAGGCATAGACAATAAGCAAGAAGTCAGGTTGCTTCAGTTGATGCACCTGGAAGAAAAAAGGAGTCAAGCAATTGACCAATTTGTAAAACATCAGGCTGTTGTCAAACTCTGGTTTGACAAGAGAGCCAGAATTAAAGCTTTCAGGATATCTGATTTAGTCCTGATGTGGGATAAAGCCCATGAAAAGAAAGGTGACCATGGTAAGTTTGATAAATTATGGATAGGTCCCTTCCAAATTTCTGAGATACTAGGAGATAGTACTTATAGGCTTAAGAACCTGACAGGTGAGGATGTCCCATTGCCAGTCAATGGACAATTCCTCAAGCATTATTTCCAGGCCTAAATGACTTCATGACAGTCATATGTATCATATTGTATATTTGTATAGTTGTTTGTACAGTTTGTTTGTTTTGGCTTGTTTCATTTTGTTGGTTGAGACCTTGTTCTGGTAAGTCAGGATGATGCACTTCATCACCAAAGAAAATAACTAAATTGTTAGGATTCAAGTGATGAGATTGCATTTAAAAATAGGTTATGATTCATTCTAAGAAGTATTCATGATCAAGTTTGTGATATCCATTCATCAGGGTGCCTTCTCTTGGTCAAAATGAATCAATCACAATGAAACACCTAACAGCCTTGGGTCTATTGAACACACAAGTATAGGTGTTAAGTGAAAAATCTAAAGGGACTCCCTTGCTACCAATACAATCTCCAACCTAAAGCTGCAGGTGACTGTACCTTGTACAAATGAGCTGACATAATGATATCATATACAAATTTTAAAGAGAAAATCAGAAAAGAAATAAAATTAGGCCATCTAAGTAACTCTACCGGGGCTATAGACACCTGCTGGCAGTGGGGCTCTACTTAGGGAGATTGTATAGATAACCTTGCCGGGGCTATGAATGCCTGCTGGCAGCAAGGCTCCATCCAGGTTGGCCATGAGGGATGACCTCCAACTATGTAGTTTAACATCAGTTACTTATGTTTTCAACTTGCTTTCAAGATGAGGATAAATAATCATATGCACACACCTGATCCTTTGTTAGCATTGTTACCATGATGAATTTTATCATTCAAAGGATCATGATGCCTATGTTTAGATGGAATTAGAATACTATAGATGAATGTGATCACATCACTTGAATCATTGGAATTTGTTTGTTTTCTTTGGTGGCAAGTTGTTGTGTGGTTACACAACACGGCCCATTTTGACTTGGCAAAACAGGGACCCAACTTTTCAGCTTGGCTTGTGTTGTCTGCTTTGTGGCGGTTTGGTAAAAGTAAGTCATGTGCATCATCATGTAGAACCAGGATGAGGTAAGTCATCATCATGAGGTCAGTTTGTCAAGATTCGTATTCCATTTATGTGACCTCATATTTGGAAAAACTGTTAAATTCCATGCAGGTTTGCCTTTTACATCACCCTGATATACCTCAGGATGTAAAAGTTATGAACAGTCAAAGTTTTGGTCAAACCTGATATTCGCAAGAGGAGGATCATATTTTATAACCTTAGTCATGTTGTCGAAAATCATCCTGATCTTGGTGCATCACCCGATAAGTTATGCGGTCTAGATATCCGGACGTCAATTTTAAGTGATAATGAGTCTCCCCGTCAAACAGTCTTATATATCGCGGGCATCATATTTCCAAATGTAACCTGATATTTCTTAATATCCTCTTGCTGTGAAATATCACCCTAAGCCAATATCCTGATGACATCATCCAAATCAAATAAATGAAGAAACAAACATGACGATGACATCATCATCACATTTATATTTCGACAGGATATTTTTAAAACATGATCATGTTCGCATAATATGACGATGACGTCATGATGCCTTTCCGATACAAAGAGCAAATATCAGGATGACGTCATCCTGATATTCCAAAAGAGAGACATGTAAGTTTGTCCCATCATCATCATATTTGAAACATCACCCGATACATCAAAATATCCTCCTGAGGTACTAAACATAATCAAAAGGCGCTTTTGTCACCTGAATCTTGTCACGGTAACCATTCCAATTTGCCAAAGGAGGATGACATTGAAACTCTACCTGATATTTGCGAATATCATCCTGCCTTCATGATATCCTATCATATGGATATCCCCCCGCTCCCGTTGCCGCCATTATCATTTAATGCGCGCAGACATGGTAGGTGGTTCCCGCGCAGACATGGTAGGTGGTTCCCGCTGACCCCGGAACCCAATAAAACACCTGGCGAGATCTTGTGTTTTCGCACGAATAATCAATGAATACAATCTAATTTGTCAGAGTTGCCCTAAATTTACCCTAATTGCAAGTTTAAAAGGTAATTCAACTGTCATTTTTTTCATCCGTCATTTTTTTCATTTACCTTGCGATAAAATTGTTTTACAGAGCACCAGCTTCCATATCCGCATACAAGCGATTGTTGCACGATTTGAGCTCACAGACGGAAGGAAGTAAGTGATCATCAGCTGAATTAAGAGCATTGTTAATAGTCTACTGGTATAAAAGAAAATGTCTGCATAACCAGGTAAGTAAATGAAACCCTCATCATGTTATTTTTGTTCAGGTATGATGATGTAGGTTCTGGTTTATGCATCCATGTGATTAAGTAATGTTGAAAAGATACAGTAGGCATGGTGATTTTAATTACAATATGCATGCATGTGTATACCCGTTGTGAGATAGGATTTTGTTAATTGCAGGTACTCATGGCTGACAAGTGGTTGGTTAAGTGTTAAGAGGAATTCAGTAGGCCCGTGTTCTCTTCTCAGAGAGGGGTCTTGTTTAAATATGGAGCAATTACAGATACTCATCAAGGGAGCACCAATTTAGAAGCCTGGTCAGCTAGGCTGAATGATGGGAATGATAAAAGTCCTATGCTGGACGCAGTGTTCGTATCAGGAATGTGGAACACTGCCAGTTTTCCTTACTCTATGGAATCTCCGGAGCTCATCATCGAGTGTGCCTGGAATTATAACCCTGAGACAAGGCAAGTAATGAAACATGGGAGGATATATGCAGACCTCTCGATCAAGGGTCTCTCCCAGACATTTGGATTGCCACTGGGCAATAAAGTTAAGAGCGTAGACCTGAGGAAGTCTGAAAAGGAATATGAGGCCAACAAGAAATTGGCCAGGAAAAACATGTATCAATGGCAGGCTGAGAACAACACATATCCTGCAGCAGCCAAGCTTCCTATGCACCTATTCAAATATGATTTCAACGAAGAATACCAATACATGATTGCACTCCTGAACAGGGTAACGGGCCAGCCTGATGCTGGTAGTTTCAGAGATTGGATGTATGGAATAATCATGATGTGTCTATATTCAAACATCAAGCTACTATGGGGCCAGATAATAAGTGATGCTCTACATGAGCAGCTGATGAACCTAGGAGGTTCAAATTGTGTATTCTATATGACATCGTACATTGTTTATTCTTGTGCTTACAAAGGCACTTTTGATGCTTTAGTTACAGATGGAAAGCTCACAGGCACAAATGCCGCATATATCTGGGATCATCATCCCCAGCAGCAAAGAATCAATTACTTCAAAGATTACAAATTGGTCAATGATGCATTCTCCATGCATCTGGTGAGGACCATGGAAGAGGATAGAACAAAGAGATTGAGCATGGAGGCTCAAGAGATAGTTTACAGGCATGGGGCCTGGTACATACAGTTTGCAACCTTTTCATACATAAGGGTTGAAGGTTTTGAGGGACATCCCCTGATGCTGCCGAGGTATCCTACTGATGCAGTGATACTAATGGAATTTATCCGGCAGGCCTCCACTATGATAAAAATGTATAAGGACGCCAAGAAGCTGCCACCAATTTTGTTCTCAGTCAGCATTGGCTGCTATATGTGCCTTGACTCAGACAATATAAAGAAGGTGATGGTCACCCTAAATAAAATGAATCTGCAACCTTTTCCACTAACGAGACCATATGATCCTTACAGCAGGATGCAGAAGATACTAGGAAAGCCTATTCATCAGAGGCACCTAGAGGATTTTTGGGCCGACTGCAAAGATGAGGCAGAGGCCAGGAGAAGAAGGTATCAGAGGTTAACTCTAAACCAAATTAGAACTTTTGATTGCATCTCCCTTCCCCAACAATTGAAGAAGGATGATGGCAGGATAATTGCAGATGAATATGAGCAAAAGAAGATATATAATGACACCATCTTTTCACCTGACCTCACCATGCAGGAAGACATATCTTTGGACCCTTTCATTGCCAGGACCATATAGCTAACTCAAGCTTGGGTTGATGAGCAGGTGGAGGCATTGAAAAAGAAAGGTGTTGCCATTACGGTGGACAACAAGAAGAAGGGACAGGATATTCCTAGGGATGAATATGACGACTTCCTGAATGAGAAGAGGAAGACCAAGGGAGATAGAATCCCTCCACCACAACAATAGAGCAAAAGACCCCAAAGGGGCAAGAAGGTGGATAAAGAACCCAAAGGGGTTATAATTGAAAGGGCAGTATTTGTAGCTGAGCAAGCAGAAGCATCAGGATCGGGATCAGAATCAGCATCCCCTCCAAAGAAAGAAAAGCCCAAGAAGAGTAAGACAGCAGAGGCCGGAATCACTGAGACCTTAGAAGAAGGTCAATCCTCAAGAAAACCTGGAGAAGAGGATATCCTCATGGAGGAAGAGCCTGAAGAAGAAGAGGCTCCATTAATTATAAAGAGGAAGAGAAAAGCTCCACAGGTGTTAGTGTCCACCCCACCTAAGAAACAAAGAACCTCTATGAGAGGTGAAATAAAACAACCCCCAGCATTATTACAAGGGGCAGGTAGTGAGGTACCTAAGGAACTTCAGCATGATGTTCCACTTCCTACCATCGTCAAGTTCAAAACTGAACTTGCAGAGGAACAAATGAAAGAAACTGCCCAGACACAAGCAGAAGGACATGTCTCACTTGATGAGACAATAAATCTGTCTGATGATGAAATCATGCAGGATGTGGCTACACAAAAGATGGAGACACTTGCTGCTGGTATAAGCATGACTCCTCACAAGCCTCCACCCGTTCAAGCTATACTTGAGGAGATGAAGCGAGTGGAAGAAGAGCAAGAAAAGAGCCTAGAGCAGGTAGCTCAGGAAATAGGGCTAGATACATTAATCACAGAGGTGACAAGTCCTGCAGTAGTGGACCTGACAGAGAAATAGGATGCAAGTCCTGAACAGCCAGCAGGATCACCTGACAAAGGGCACCCAGCAGAAGAAATAGAGATGGAAAAATCAGAAGGCCATACTCTGGAATTGGGACAACAAAGTCCACATGATACATCAGCGGAACCTGCTATAGTAGAGGTTCAAGAAACGAAGGATGATGAAAAGGAGGAAACAATAGAGGATCCAGCTGCCAAAATACAAGAAGTTTATAGTGCAGGTTTAGAACAAATAGTGGCTGCAGAACAACCGCCAGTAGTCCAGGCAGAATCCACAGTATCCAGTGCAGTGGATAAGCAACAAGGGGAAGAGTTGAAAACAGATGAAGTAATGACGGAGAAAGATCATGATCATCATGATCAACATACAGATGCACCACAGGATTCCCCACACCAAGAGGATGCTCGTCTGGAGAAGGAAATTCCTCAACAGGAGGATATACCGCAGGATCAACAACAAGGTGAGCATCAGAAAGAAGAAAGGGGAAAATCACCATCTCCACAACATTTGCTGACAGAAACGGGACATATGGGTGAACATCATGATGATGCTGAAAAACATGATCAGGTGCCTCCCTGGTTGGCAAAAGAAGTAAATATAGAGTAAGAACTTGAAATTCAGGAATTCGATGTCTCCACCTTGTTCTCCGCAGATATAATGAAGCCTAGGAGGAAGGCCAGAATGACATCGGCCATCAGGAGAGATCCAGCAACTGGGAGAAGAACCGTACAAATTGCTATACCTGCGGTGGAGAAAGAAAAAGGTAAAATTACTGTAGATGAATTTTAAATTAGCACAATGGATCTGGGTTTTGCCAATGAGGACCAAGAGGGTCAGGAGGGCAAAGACATTATTGATTCTTTGATCCAACAGGTGAAAAAAGAGAAGGAGAAGAATAAGCAACACAAAGAGCACATTGCTCAGTTGCATGCCTACATAAGGAGGCTGACCAGTCCTGATGATACTACAACTGAACATGCAGTCCCATTGACTGCTATTTCTCATGAAGAGGTAAATAAGTTAGACCTCATGAAACATGAGGCGTCTGTAATAAGAAAATGGATGTCATCCACATTGGATGATGCTGTAGAAATAGTGAAGGCTTCTTTGAAGAGGTGGAGCATTCTAAGTGACTCCAGGACCAAGGTGGATAAATTGCAAATGCAGACCGGGAAAAGGTCTTATAAACTGGAAAGGGTCCTAAGCCTTTTGGGAGAAATAAAGAGGATAAATCCTCAACTGCTTATCAGTAAGCAGGTACTGAGCAGTAATACCGCATTGTTGGTAGACATCTGGTACAAAGATATTCAGTTTGAATGCGGAGTCCTCAAAAGATGCAATAATAAGCTAAGAGATATCAGCATGAGGCTACATGATTTAATGGCCGAGGAGGCAGAGATATTAGAAACATTAGAAGGCAAGGTGGAAGGGAAAATAGAAAATCAAGATGAAGAGTTTGCCATCAAAGCTCTACACAGCAACTTCCAATCAGAAGTGGATGGTCCACCTATCCACTTGACAGAGGAACTTATAGATAAAATAATGAGGATCAAGGTCAAGATGGAGAAATATAATGAAACACTGCAAGATAGGAAAAACAAGCTGGATAACAGCAGAGATAAATATGAAGCACATAAGCATGCCATCATCAAAGAAAAGACTCAAGATGGCGGAGGAATAGATCAAGTTGTGCATTCATATGAACAGATCCAAAACAGCATGCAGCCCCATATGTGGCATCATCATCATCAGGATAGCGAAAGTTCAGGAAGTGATGCACATGATGATGATCCACATGAATCAGCTGAGGAACATGATGAAGATACATCATAAAGGGGATATAAGCATAAGTAATATAGATAGTTGCCAGCTGGCAACTTGTGCCATTTTTGTAAAGATTGACAAAGTCAAGAAAATGATGACCGTAGATTAGCATTGATAAATCAGGATCGTAGATCTTTTGTAACAGATTCCTCACCTTATTCTATAAAAGGTGGTGGAATGCCTTATTGTAAACATTCGAAACTTAATTGAAATCCGTCTGTTGAAACATTCAGAGCTCATTTCAAAGTTTTTGTATACATTTATATTTTTGCATGCTTAATGAATGAGAAGACTGTGTTGATTACCATTCATAGTAAATCTTAAGTAATCAGTGTATGATTTCCTGATATATGTGGTGATTTGCTGCGTCCCTTGGTGTGCATGTCTACTTACATGTGTTGTCTTCATACAAATTCCTTTGAAGTTAGCATCAACTATATCTAGCTGTAGAATGTCCTGGTGAAAATATGGTTTAGTTTTCTTCTCTTCATGATAGTATCTAATATACATGTGGTTCAAAAGCTGAAGGTTCACTTTAATTAGAAGTATTTCTTTAATTTCTTTTAAATTTCAGAGCGTTTCATCTCCATAATTGCAAATAATTGATGATCTTAAGCAAATAGCACATATATGCAGACATCTCGTAGATAATTGCAAATATTTAGCATATTTGAATACAGAGCATGCACAATTGAAAATATCATGCAAAGATTGAGGCATATCTACATCTTTTCACCAAATAACTGTATAATATGACTTCTCTATAAAGAATTCCTGCAGGAGTGTCATGATGACGTCGAACTTTCACGTAAGGCCCCAAAATAGAAACAGCAACTCACATTAACCTCTGAGTAACTTCAGATGATTAAGACCTAATCACCGGAGACTTGGGATCATGAATTCCTTGAATTCATAGTATCTTTCAAGATGAATAAGGGTTAATGTGTACTTTTATTCTATGCTTGTTTGTGACTAACATCATAAGCAACAGGTAGTTAAGTGTATCTTCATTGGCTATGGTGTCGATGTGAAAGGGTACAAGCTTTGGGATCCTATGGTTGAAAAAGCCTCAAGTATAGTAGAAGTGTTATCTTTAGAGAGGTAACTCCTTCTCCTGTTGTTTTACAGCCAGAAGAAAAAGAAAAGAAAGAGGATTGGTTCAATTTCCTACTACCCCTGAGAAGACTGAACCAAAAGACCCTATTAGACCTGATGATGAGGAGAGCTCTAGCAGCTCTGAAAGTTCAGAAGAAGAAGTAGAACCTCCACCTTAGCCTTTGAGGAGGTCCACATGAAACAGGAAGCAACCTAAGAGGTTTGGTTATACATTGCTTTATTCTAGTTGTGCTTTTGCTTTGCTTACTAACACTGATGAGCCTAGACCTATGACAGAGGCTATGGGCATGAAAGATGTAGGTTCCTGGAAGGAGGCCATGGAAGATGAAATGGCTTCTTTGGAAAAGAATAAAACTTGGGACTTGGTGCCTTTGCCTAATGGACAGAAACCTGTTAGATGCAAATGGGTGTTCAAGAATAAATTTGGTGCAGATGGCAGTGTTGAGAAGTATAAGGCCAGATTGGTTGTGAAGGGGTATTCACAAGTGGAGGGAATTGATTATGGTGAGATTTTCTTCCCATTGCAAAGCTGACATCTATTCAATCCCTGTTATCTCTTGCAGTAGCTTATGATTTAGAAGTGGAACAAATGGATGTGAACACAGCTTTCCTTCATGGTGACTTGGAGGAAGAAATCTACATGTCACAGCCAGAGCACTACATAGTGAAAGGTAAATAAAATTTGGTTTGCAAGTTAAAGAAGTCTTTGTATGAATTGAAACAATCTCCTAGGATGTGGTACTTGAATTTTGATGCCTTTGTGTTGTCTATTAGATTTTTGAGATCGAAATCATATCATTGTGTGTATTACAAGTTTGACAATGATCGTATTCTCATTATTGCACTGTATGTTGATGAATGGTAAGAATATGACTTCTGATTTGAAGTCTCAGTTGTCAGCACAGTTTGAAATGAAAAACTTAGGGGCAACCAGGTACATTTTAGGGATGGAGATTAGAAGAGATAGAGCAAACATAAAACTTTGGTTAGGCTAGAGTAAGTATGTTAACACTATGTTGGAGAGATTTAGAATGGTGGATTGCAGTCTGTTAACTGTTCTTGTTATGATGGGGACAAAGTTATCTATTGATGATTGTCCAAAGTTTCCTTCTGAGATGGAGGATATGAGCAGAGTACCTTATGCTAGTGCAGTTGGTAGCTTGATGTATGTTATGGTTTGTACAAGACTAGACATTACCCAAGAAGTGGGAGTCCTTAGTCGGTTTATGGCTAATCTTGGATGGGTACATTGGGATGCGGTGAAGAGAGCATTCAGATATTTGAGGGGTACTTCTGAGTATTCTTTATGTTATCATGGTTATCTTACTGGACCTCAACATTCTGTGAGTATTCGTGTCTTTATGAATTCTAATTTTGTAGGTGACGTTGACATCAAGAGATCCACCAGTGCTTATGTGTTTACCATGTTTGGTGGTGCTATTAGTTGGATGAGTAAGCGACAACCTGTGGTTGCTTTATCCATGACAAAGGCAAAGTACATGGCAGAAACTCATGCTTGTAAGGAAGCCATTTGGCTTAAGAGATTGTGTTCAGATGTTGGTTTTGATGTAGGGAAGATTACTATCCATTGTGATAGTTAGAGTGTGATTTGCTTAGCAAAGAATCCTACTTTCCATGCCAAAACAAAGCACATTGATGTTCAGTTTCATTTTGTTCAAGATACGGTAGAAGATGGGAAGGTGATGTTGGAGAAGGCTAACACTTTGAAGAATGTTGCAGATGCATTAATGAAACCTATGGGCACAGATAAGTTCAGATGGTGTTCGGAGTCTATGGGCCTCTTGGCCCCTAGCAGTTAAATCTTGTTTTTCTATTAGCTCTTGCAAGGTGTTCGACAAGCGGGAGAATGTTGGTAATTAAGGTGTCTCAACCTTTGCAATTTCCTAGCATTGATATTTTAATTATGTATTTATTTATTGCCTAATTTGTATTTACTTGCACATCTTGTTTTGTCATTTAGTATTAGGTGGCATTGTGACATGTCATCGTACTTGTAATGTGACAAGGATGGTCAAGTCAAACACATGTGGATTTGGGAATCCCATTTGAGGTGGCACTAATATGCCATGTGTCAACATCTTGTAGTATGACAGAGGTGTTATTGTGTATGACAGAATCTATGACGCGTAAGAGCCAAGTATAGAGATTCTTGGGACAAGTGAAGACAAGTGTCATAAAGTATCTTTGCATGTCCCGAGTTGGACTATGACATGTTGTAAGAGGAATATGCTATATTTATTCTTGTATGACGGATTCTCTTACAACATTTAAGGTTGTTATGTTGGGAAAATCTATGACAGCTATAAGATGCATAAGAGCATCTGTCATAGTCTATTTTAGCATGGAGTGCTCTATCCTTGGGCAGTCAAATCTACCATGTTATGACAGATGTAAGAGAGATATTTGTATCTTGGACAAGTGTCCTTTGATGCTATAAAATGGCCATGTGGCCAAGATGGACACCTATCTCTAGAGACTTCTCAATATTGCCTTGTAATCTCTATATATTGCATAGTTTGAAGTTGTAGTTGCATAGTATTTTTACAGGTACTGTTATGCTGCCGGAATCACTCCAAAAATGACATTTGAAGACTCTTGGAAGAACTTGCATTGAAAGTGTATTGTAAACACACCATTGTTTTGATAATACATTGTGCAGGTTTTAGAGTGTGGGGTTTTTTACCTAAAAAGGTTTTCCCCACGGTATATCTTGTGTCACTTTCTTTATGTAATATGTTGCTGCTGTAATCTTTATGTTATATGTTTAACATTATTGCAATTGTAAGGATTAAAATGAATTTGCATACATTTCCCCTCATTAGATTGGTGTAGGAAGTGTGTTCTGTGTACCTTGCTTCCTTTCATCCATCCCATTCATCTCATGATCCCCATATATCCTTAACTACCCCTCTTTATCCCTCAAAGTCCTTAGTTGATCATGATGAAATATTTGAGCAATCCACGGCAATGCATAACCACTCTCATCTGCATTGTATCCACTTTTTCAAAGTTACCTTGCCTACCCCTACTACTACGTTATCCATTTTGTATCCCATCCAAAAATGCAAGCCATATAATGAAGAAGGAATTAAGCAAGTTCCTTGTTGTCCTAGTGCATAAGCTTGAGACTATGCGTTTAAAACCATTGATCTAAGGCACTAATCTCAAATACCATTTTGAGAGCCTCTTCTATTTTTTTTAGCTTTGATTGTGTTAGTGCCTGAATTGGCAGAGGGTTTGCCAGTTCCAATGCACAGGCAAATTCAACCAACAGATACAGGAGGTTGCGTGAGCTACCTCCCCTTCACTTTTGGTTCTGCCACACCAAGGGGGGTATCCCTATAGCTAAAGATTTCTCTTTGACTCACCCAATGACGGAAAGATTTAGCTTTACAACAACAGGCAGAATACTCTCACGTATGGACCAAGGTTTGAATGATAGATCACAAGTTTGGCAACACTCTTGGACATATCTAACTGGTTGAGAATGAGAGTATGCAGGGGTCCTGATCCTATTCCTACAAACTAACAGGTTGGAAAAATGGAATGATTTGTTTTAAAGTTTGGATGCAAGACAGGAGGTTTTGGATCATAACTACTAATCTAGAAGCAGACCGGTGACTATCTCAGGGCAAGGAGTCAACTAGACGTATACAAGAGAATGGCTTGCAACTGGCATTCAAGTTTCAATGGGTTAGGACTGGTATTTGCCTTACAAACACCACCCAAAGATAAGTATTTAACTATCTCTACTTACATACATCCCAGCTGACATACAACTTTCTCCATACTCAACCTAAAATAATTTAATCCACTCCTTGAATGGAAGTTAAAGATCAAGCATGTGATACAGAAATCCATACCCTAGAATCTGAGAAACCCTTAGCAACTAGATTCAAAAGAAGAGAATGCATATAGCACATGGAGACAGACAGATAAACACATGCAAAAATGCATTTTTCATATAAAATGACAAGAAACTGAACAGATGTGCAAGATACACTCAAATGCAACTCATATACTCTAAAAGAAATAGCACAACCCAGAGAATACTCTATTTTTTCATTATTTTTCCCCCAAAAATGCCCAAGTCTTCAACAACCACAAATGAGTAACACAGTCTGCATTTTATAGCAAGACAGTGTACTCACTAATAATTACAAGGCATTTCAAAATTCTGCCAGATACAGCAAACCACAGAGTGGCGCTCAAATCATTGAATGTTCTAGGTAGAGAGAAGGAAGGGAGTAGGTGAGATCAGGAACTGTGCAGCTGCCCAAGATTTTCATCCTTGAATGTGGTAGCTGGCTGATCATCTCGACCAATATCTCTGCAAATATGCCATCAATGCCTACCTACCCACGGTCCTCTGGAAATGCAGCAGCTACGTGCCTCTAAAGTTTTCCCACTCAAAAACAGCCGCAAATACAAAGAAAACCTTCGCTGCTGAGAGTTTAAAAGATGGTCGTCGATCTTCCTCCTATCACCAAAATCAATGGCGTCAAAACACGCCGAAAAGTTGCCAACTGATCAGAACATGCCACGTAGGCACCCTGTGCTTCTATCACTGACTTTTCTACCATCTATTTTGCCTCTTTTTGCCCTTTGTATATGCAAAAGTACATGCATATACAAACAACCACCTACATACAAAGTGTGGACCCCAAATTGCTATAGAACAAATTGAAATTGCAATCGGGTCTCGCCTTGTACATCTCTCTTTGCATATCTTCTTTGTATATTGCAAATACAAATGCAATATACATTCTATGGATTTCAAATTTTTATGAAGCGCTTTGAAATCTAGCTTGTATCTCTATTTTCTTGTATATTGGCATATACAATGCCATATACATGCAAGCCGTGAATGCCAGCCCAGAATTAGCTAAATCTGACTTTGGAATCGGGTCAAGCTTGTATCTTCACAATTTATATTGGCATATACAATCCGAAACATACATCCTGCGGACGCCAACCACTTCACCAATGCAGTTAACCTTCTTGTCGCGTCCGCTCTGCGTCTACCTTGCTTGCATATTTTGCTTTGTATCTCGCCCTTGTATGTGCAAACATACAATTGGTGGACCCCACCATTTGCATCTTTCCTTTGTATCTGTCGCTTGCATGTTTCCAATGTATATCGGATATACATTCACTTTTGTATATGCATCAGCCGTTAGGGAGACTGTTGCATGAATTGCCAATGACCTTTATCACGCCGATAGAGCCTTTGTATATTCACCGATATACACTCGGCTTTGTATGCTCACATTGTATGTCGAACACATACAATCTCCTTTGTATACCTGCGGGTCCCACCAAATGTATCTCTTGCTGCTTTGTATGTTGCCGAATATACAAGACCCCTTGTATATTTGCACTGTAGTGAATGTAGATGCGCCCCCTTTGTATATCTGCAATGTACATTTCCCAATGTATGTCTCGCTTGTATGCCGCCAATGTATATTTTCTTTACATGTTTTCCTTTGTATCTAGCCGATGTATGTCTAAACATACAACACAAAATATACATGCAACCCGATATACAAGTAGGGAATATTCTCAAAATCTGTGAAAGATTCCTCAACGTATATGCACCTTTTTTAAGCCCGATATGCATTGTGAAATGCATATAACTGATTTTTTCACCATTTTTGAAGGCTGATTGAAATTTCTTTGGGCCTGCCAATGCATAATGCACTTGTACATACAAACATACATGTATATACAAAGACACATGCATGCAACTAAATTTTTTGCACTTTTCAACTACAAAGGCCAAGAGACTTAGAAATTTTTGGATTTTTTGTGAAGGGGCCTGCAGACTTAAATGCCTGAAACTTGAAAGTTTATGCAGGCACTAACACAGGCTATGTCTGGGGATGTATGCCTCTTGCAAGCATGGCGAGAAATTCAAATCTCTGGGATGCAGACCAGTCCCTTGTCCATTGGGCACAAAGTCAAATACTGCACCAACCTGCATCACCAATCACACTTTTTTAAAAAATTTACTTGGTGGCCTAGGGCCACCAAAAAGGAAAAACCAAAATTTTCCTTTATCAAATACCCTATTTTCATCTGATATCACTGGATCAAGCCTGAAGATACTACCATTATCTGACCACAAACAACCCTTGTCATTTGCATATTCAACCATCTTATTTAGCTTGTCTCTGACAACCTTATGCAAACAACCGTTAGCGTCAAGAAACATGTGAATGTTATATTTATCAAACAATGCATATTCATATAACATATAACACATATTGTCATCTATATCAAGAATTTGCATTGTAAAATGATCTCCCAGCTGAACTAAAAACTGAAAGCACTCAAAGTCCACCATACAGCTAGGAACATCAGATATCATTCTATCATAAGCTGGCACATCAAAGAAGAAGCTTTCACATTCACAATTGTTCACCTTATGCAAACAATTATCAGTTGCATCAAATTGGAAAGGCTCAGGCTCGGGCACATCTCTGCAATAATCTTCATGATATATGTTGGTCTTCCTTTCATCAGGATCAAAATTAGAATCCTTATCAATATCAACGCTTAGACTCCCACCATACTCAAACAGATCCATACCATTATATGTATCAAAAAGGGTCGATCCAAGTGTTTTAGCTTCATTATAGTATGCCACTGGTTCATGGGTAGCCAAACATGCATTTTCATAACCAATGAATTTCTTGTGTGGAAGAGTATTAGCTTGTGTGTCACAAACAAAACTATAATCAAATAAAGAACAATCATGCTCAGCACTAGCACTTGTTTCAATCTCTGATTGTTCCTCATCATCTCCATATGTCTGAACAAAAGGAAATGGTTCAAACATGGAATTGCTCCTTTGTTTGCTTATTTATTTTCTATCTTGAGTACAATACTCACAATCATCTCCACAAACCCATTCAAATAGGTATTCATTGTTGTCCATAACCTCATCATTGCTTTCAAAACCAGATACCTCAACCTTGGGATGGGAGTCATCATTGATCCTCTCTTTGGCATCCTCAACTGGTGAGCAATCCAGTTGAGAATTGTTATCAATAGTATGTTCAAGTATAGCATTCTCAACTTCTATCTTCTCATTTACACATTTATCTTCAAATGATGCCATGATCACTTGGTCATTTGCAGCTACACAACTGCTATTCATCCTAAAGCCTGTGGATAGGGAATTTTGCATGTGCTCACTCCTCATTTTTCTGTATTTTCTAAAAACTTGTATGCCATCTGCATACTTGTTATCTTGAATTCCCTCAATATTGCACTAGAGCCCTTTTCAAAAGCTTCAAAGTATATGCCAATGCAGGCTGAAGTATCAGGTCTGAAGTCTTTAGGAATTTGTGAAAGGGCTACTGTAAACCTATGACTGAAATCAATAGTGGGCTCTTCATCTTGTCTTCTAATTTCCATCAATCTTGCAACAAGATCAGCAGGTTCTCTTGCAAATTCTTCTCTAAAACAGTCAACAAGTTCATCCCAACAGGTAAAGGATCTCTTTGGAAAGCTCAAATAACAATCTCTAGCTCTTGCACCAAATGATCTAACAAAAAACCTCATCCACATATCCTAAACTCTAAATGAATTTTTCTCCATAAAGTTGTGAATGTTTTGGATATGTGCACCCCCATCACACACATTGTGTCCACTAAATCTAGGCATCTGATTATAAATTTTAGTAGGCATACTTTCAACTTTATAGTCAACCCATAACAAATCTAATTGGTCATACAAATGATCAAAAGAATTGACAAGAGGTTTAGCACTCTGATTGGTAGACACAACAGGGTTACTATTACTATTTAACTGAGCCTGCCGAGCCTCTAAGGATATCAACCTATTCTTTATCTCTTCAATCTTTTTACATAACACTTCATCCCCCTCTTGACTGAGTATGGGTGAATACATACTTGGATTCATATAAATTTCAATCTCAGACATCCTATGTCTACCTAAGACCTAAGGCTTCCCCTTGGGATTCAGCTTATGCAATGAAACAACAAATACAAGTGGGAAGAGACCATGTACCTTTTCTCATCCAGATGCTAAAGTCTTGAACAAAAAATCTTTTATCACAACAACATATATCGGCCTTTCATGTGCACTTAAATCTTATTTGCAGAGTCGCCACCTCTCCAAAGAGGATAAAATTTTCAAACAATTGAAAGCTCATCAAAGAACAAATATTTTTCTGAGTTCAATCCACCAACAGAGCACCGCTATTCACATGAAAGATCTCGATATCCAATAATGATTTCACACTATTTGACTCTCCCCAGCAGAGTCACCATTTCTGTTAGTGACTCAGATGGGCACAAATTCACTCTTTCTCTTCACTCCCCAGTAGAGTCACCATTTCTGTTGGTGACTCGAATGGGTACAAATTCACTCTTTCTCTTCACTCCCCAGCAGAGTAGCCATTTCTGTTAGTGCCTGAATCGGCAGAGGGTTTTCCAGTTCCAATGCACAGGTAGATTCGACCAATAGATACGGGAGGTTGCGTGAGCTGCCTCCCCTTCACTTATGGTTCTTCTGCACCAAGGGGGGTATCCCTATAGCTAAAGATTTATCTTTGACTCACCCAATGACGAAAAGATTTAGCTTTACAACAACAGGCAAAATACTCTCACGTATGGACCAAGGTTTGAATGATAGATCACAAGTTTGGCAACACTCTTGGACATATCTAACTAGTTGAGAATGAGAGTATGCAGGGGTCCTGATCCTATTCCTACAAACTAACAGGTTGGAAAAATGGAATGATTTGTTTTAAAGTTTGGATGCAAGACAGGAGGTTTTGGATCATAACTACTAATCTAGAAGCAGACCGGTGCCTATCTCAGGGCAAGGAGTCAACTAGACATATACAAGAGAATGGCTTGCAACTAGCATTCAAGTTTCAAGGGGTTAGGACTGGTATTTTCATTACAAACACCACCCAAAGATAAGTATTTAATTGTCTCTACTTACATACATCCCAGCTGACATACAACTTTCTCCATACTCAACCTAAAACAATTTAATCCACTCCTTGAATGGAAGTTAAAGATCAAGCATGTGATACAGAAATCCATACCCTAGAATCTAAGAAACCCTTAGCAACCAAATTAAAAAGAAGAGAATGCATACAGCACATGGAGACAGATAGATAAACACATGCAATAATGCTTTTTTCATATAAAATGACAAGAAATTGAATAGATGTGCAAGATACACTCAAACGCAACTCATAAACTCCAAAAGAAATAGCACAGCCCAGAGAATACTCTGTTTTTTTGTTATTTTTCCCCCAAAAATGCCCAAGTCTTCAACAACCACAAATGAGTAACACAGTCTGCATTTTATAGCAAGAAAGTGTACTCAGCAATAATTACAAGGCATTTCAAAATTCTGCCAGATACAGCAAACCACAGAGTGACGCTCAAATCATTGAATGTTCCAAGCAGAGAGAAGGAAGGGAGAAAGTGAGATCAGGAACTGTGCAGCCGCCCAAGATTTTCATCCTTGAATGTGGTAGCGGGCCGATCATCTTGATCAATACCTCTGCAAATCTGCCATCAATGCCTACCTACCTGCGGCCCTCTCGAAATGCAGCAGCTACGTGCCTCTGAAGTTTTCCAGCTCAAAAACAACCACAAATACAAAGAAAACCTTCGCTATTGAGAGTTTAAAAGATGGTCGTTGATCTTCCTCCTATCGCCAAAATTAATGGCGTCAAAACACGCTGAAAAGTTGCCAACTGATCAGAACATGCCACATAGGCACCCTGTGCTTCTATCGCTGACTTTTCTGCCATCTATTTTGCCTCTTTTCGCCCTTTGTATATGCAAAAGTACATGCATATACAAACAACTGCCTACATACAAAGCGCGGACCCCAAATTGCTATAGAACAAATTGAAATTGCAATCGGGTCCTGCCTTGTACATCTCTCTTTGCATATCTTCTTTGTATATTCCAGATACAAATGCAATATACATTCTGCAGATTTCAAATTTTTATGAAGAGCTTTGAAATCGCTTTTAAATCCAACTTGTATCTCTATTTTCTTGTATATCAGCATATACAATGCCATAAACATGCAAGCCCGGATGCCAATCCAGAATTAGCCAAATCTGACTTTTGAATCGGGTCCGGCTTGTATCTTAACTTTTGCATCTTCATAATGTATATCGGCATATACAATCTAAAACATACATCCCGCGGATGCCAACCACTTCACCAATGCAGTTAACCTTCTTGTCACGTCCTCTTTGCATCTACCTTGCTTGCATATTTTGCTTTGTATCTCGGCCTTGTATATGCAAACATACAATTGGTGGACCCCACCATTTGCATCTTTCCTTTGTAGCTGTCGCTTGCATGTTTCCAATGTATATCAGATATACATTCACTTTTGTATATGCATCAGCCGTTGGGGAGATTGTTGCATGAATTGCCGATGACCTTTATCACGCTGATAGAGCCTTTGTATATTCGCCGATATACACTCGGCTTTGTATGCTCACATTATATGTCGAACACATACAATCTCCTTTGTATACCTGCGGGTCCCACCAAATGTATCTCCTGTTGCTTTGTATGTTGCCGAATATACAAGACCCCTTGTATATTTGCACTGTAGTGAATGTATATGCACCCCCTTTGTATATCTGCAATGTACATTTCCCAATGTATGTCTCGCTTGTATGCCGCCAATGTATATTTTCTTTGTATGTTTTCCTTTGTATCTAGCCGTTGTATGTCTGAACATACAACACAAAATATACATGCAACCCGATATACAAGCAGGGAATATTCTCAGAATCTGTGAAAGATTCCTCAACGTATATGCACCTTTTTTAAGCCCGATATGCATTGCGAAATGCATATAACTGATTTTTTCACCATTTTTGAAGGTCGATTGAAATTTCTTTGGGCCCGCCAATGCATAATGCACTTGTACATACAAACATACATGTATATACAAAGACACATGCATGCAACTGAATTTTTTGCACTTTTCAACTACAAAGGCCAAGAGACTTAGAAATTTTTGGATTTTTTGTGAAGGGGCCTGCAGACTTAAATGCCTGAAACTTGAAAGTTTATGCAGGCACTAACAGATTGATTACCTTATGATTTTCTCACATTCTTTTTTTTTTGTTTCCTATTTTCAATATTCCAACTTTTATTTTATCTTCTTTCCTTTGATTGATCATTGTTCTATTTTTACTTGTTCTCTTTTTTCCCTTTTATTTCCCATTTTCAATGGCTTGCCTCCCTCTTGTTTCTTGTTTTCTCTGTCATTTGAGTGTTGCTTGTTTCATCTCTTTGTTGCTTTCACTATTTCCAATCTTCCTTTTGATTATTCTTTTCTTCATGATTGTGACTCATCTCACTAGAGAATTATGATCCACACTTAGTCATTAGTACATATTGTAGACTTGTACTAAATTTGACCTTATCCTTACGACATCACCTAGACACCATCTTGCGACATCTTGTGACTCTTTCATCCTAGGTCCCTTTCATTATCCAATTAATTAAATAACTTATCTCTATTTATTTAATTAATTTTGGTACATTTTCTAAATAAATTATATTTAGATTGAAAGAATCTTTTAGGGGAATGTGCTCTGCAAATTGTTCGAGGGTTCTGGTTCCCCTCCATGAACAAAGTGCAAAACCATTCTTAGTTTCAACATTGGTCCTCTTGGTTATCTTTTGTCTGCAATTTTCATAGCATCTTCATTGTCTACTTGCCATTTGAGTTAGTTTGAAGTATCAAAGTTAGATTTATTTTTCATGGCTATTTTTTCATTTTTCCTTTGTTAACCCTTGATGTTCTAAATTTAGTGGGCATAGAAATTATAGTTTTTTGATTTACTGCATAGGTTTTTCCACCCGGAGGTCTGTGTCCTCCTTTGGCTTGGCACATGTGAAGGGAGACGAGGGTGCATGATTCTGGCCGAGGCATTTACTCCTTGGCCATAGGTGATTATGGCCAGTGTAGATGATCAAACAAATAAGGAAGTAGGGTAGAATGGAGGAACCGAGGTTGCAGGAAAATCTTTTAAGGAGGCTCTGGATTGTGATATTGCTGCCCCTCTACCCCAAGATGCACGCTTCTCGGCACAAGAGGTTGGAGAGGAGGGCGTTAGTGGCTGCGGGAGTGGTAGGAGAGAAGGAGAAGAGGCAGCAAGGGAGAGGGTCGAAGGTAAGCAAGCTGGTTTGCCTCATAAACTCATTCTTCAACCCAATGCTGGTATGTTGCGAGAGGTTAATGCAGAAGAAAATAGGCTAAAGAATGTGGCTTTATTTTTTGTTTGTATGGACTATAACAACTTTCCTTCTAGAAAATTTTTGATAATTGGTTGTCTTCAGTCTGGGGAAAGAAATTGGGGGTCTACATTTCATTTTGCAGAATGATATCTAAAGGGGTTTTTGTTATTATTCTTAAGAATCATGGAATGCAAAAGAGAGTTTTAGAAAAGGATATGTGGAATGTTGGTAATTCTCTGTTTAAAATATTTTCATGGAGTCTTGATGCGTCGATGCAAGAACTTAAATTCTGTTTGGTCCCTAGATGGTTGTTAATTAAGGATGTGTCCATTCAACTCTGGCCTTTCCTAGAGAAGGTGTTAGATCCCACTGGCAAAATTTTGAGAGTTGAAGACTCTCGAGTCACCCTACCGCATATGGATGCTAGGGTACTGGTCTCTCTTAAGCCGGGGATTACTATCCCAGAAGTGTTGTATATAAATCTTGGGAGCAAATCTATTTCTTGTGAAGTAACGGGTCTTGGAGGGCTTAAGGCTTACTTTGTTTGTAAAACTAATGGACACAAGGAAAAACTACCCATTGTTAAAATCCAAAAGTAGCAATATCCAGTTTGAGACAAGTGGTGATGATAAGGTTGTTCTTGGTTTGGAGAGTTCTGGACATAGGGTGGTCCCAGATGTATCTCCTAAGAAGGGTTCTCCTTCAACACCTGGACCTATGTTGTGTCCCGAACCCCCTGCCTACCCCACATGTGCAAGATGGTTCAATTAGGGAAATTTGAAACAACTTTGAAAAGCTCAAGTTAGAGGAAGTTTCATTTGAAGTTATCCCAAGTGCCTCTACTAAATTTGTTAAATCTACACCTCTTCCTTCTCCCTCTCTGAGTAAGGACAAAATGGTGTTTGGGGGCTCTAATGTTTCAGAGGTTTCCCCCTCGTAGTCTGGTGAGGTTGCTCCTCCTTCGAATCTGAAAACTAATGTGTTGAATTATGTGAGCCCCCTTGAGGGGGAAGATAAGGCTATTTGGGATTTGGTTCTTAAGGACTATGAGAACCCTATTGAGGTTAGCCTTGTATAGGCTGCAGTAGGGAAGGACACCAAAGATGGGAAGGAAAAAAACTCCCTAGTGGGCAATGTCGAACTAGCCCCCTCTAAGAAAAATGCATAGCAATTGGCTTTGATCAAGATTAGAGAAGATATGTTGGCAAGGAAGTTGGGTGATCTTGTCAATGAGATAGGGCTTCCATCTCAGTTGTACTCCCCAAATCAATCTAAGGTCAACTCTAAAATCCCTGAAAAGGTAATTGTGACTGCTCATGGTGCTATCTGTGAAGTAGATGAAGTTGTTGAATTTCCCAAAGGGGAGGGTGGTAGGAAAAAGAGAAAATATGTCAATAAGATAGTGAATGAGGCCAAGAGAGTGAAGGGGGGGAAGCTCCCCAAATGTTTTGACAATATGGGGGTATCAAAAGAGGGTGCCCCTTGAAGCTGTAGTCAAATTTACATTCTGTATTCATGAAATACATCAGCTGGAATGTAAGGGGGCTAGAGATCCCTGATAGGAAATATATAGTGAGGGATCTAGTCAATAGACACAAAAATATGGATTTCTTAATGTTACAATAAATCAAAGCTATGAATTTTCAGTTAGATAATGCTCTGAGGTTTATCTGGAAGGACTCCATTAAAGTGCACACTTGTCATAATAAAGGCAAAGGAGATACAACTATCCTCATCAATCCTGGTTGGGGTACTTTTTTTTCACAAACTGGGATTTCTCTATGTAACAGGGTTGCATGGGTCAGCATTGATAAGAATGGAGAAACATTTGGTGTTTTCTCTATTTATGCCTTAAATGATTACAAGGAGAGGGGCACTTAATGGGATTGGCTTGCCTCCAATCTCCCTAAAATTCCATGGATTTTTGTCGGGGACTTTAATATGGTGGAAAAATAAGGAAGACAAGATAGGAGGGATGATTTTGGATTGGAAAGGTAATGAGAAATACTTTGAGCTTAGATTAAAGAAATCCCTCAGGCTAATAGATCCTTTAGAAGGTTCCAAGTGCAGGAGTAAAGGCATATGGTTCTCCTGGTGCAATGCACAAGATGGTGACAGGAGAATATACTATAGATTCGATAGATTTCATGTTAACAAAGAATATTTTCAGTTTAAATGCCCTCAAGGGGATAATGTAGTAAAAGTTATGCCTAGTTCTCTAACAAACCATCACCCAATTTGTGCTGAAATCTTTTTTATAGCCCATGACATTTCAGCCAAAGCAAAACTTCCTAAACCCTTCAAACTCAATGTCATGTTATTAGACAATGAGGATTGTAGACATGGAATTGTATCATTAAGGAACATTGTAAAGATTTGTCAGAATCATAAGTCTGCGAACAACTATTGGACTGAGCTTGTTAAAGCATGTCAAGGAATGTTCCAACTATGTGGGGAAAAAATTGCCTTGGATAGGAGAAGAGAAGAAAGAGAGCTTCAAAGCCAGTTGTTGGAATCAGAAAAGGAGGCTCAGGAGAATCCATTTGATGAAGGTTTGGTTTCTTTAGTGTGTGCCATTAAAAATAGGCTCAGGTATTTTGAAAATTTGAGAGCTTAAAGTGCCAAAAACAAGGCCAGACCTAACTAGGTTAAGGATGGAGATAGAGGATCCAAATATTTTTTCAACATTTTGAGAAATAAATTTAGACAAGAGCATGTGGAAATGATTTTAGAGAATGGTACTCTGTATGCAGATCATATTGGTATTAAGGAGGTTTTTAAAAAAATTTATGAATGCTTGTTCAAAGTAGAAGATGAGAGTCATAGTTGTTGGGAGGCCCAAAAACTCTGCGCAAATATTTGCCCCAGGAAAATTGATGATTCTATGGCCAACAAGCTGAAGAAGACCATTCCAAGGATGAAATTAGGAATTCCATTTTCTCTATGAACTCCAATAAATCTCCTGGGATCGATGGGCTTCCTGTGGAGTTCTACAAAGTCAACTCTAAATGGGTGGTAGACGATTTGGTGGAAGTTTATGAAGAGGCAATTGAAAGAGTCTCCATGGGCAAGGAAATAAATAGAGGGGTTATTAAACTATTGCCTAAGGGAGGGGATAAATCCAACTTGAAGAACTGGAGACCTATCACCTTGCTTAATGTATCTTACAAGATTATTGCTAAGGTGTTGGCAACGAGACTAGTTGATATTTTGCTCGCTATTATCAATGTAACACAAACAAGGTTCATAAAGGGAAGGTACATCCTGGAGAATCTATTGACTAGTTCGGAAGCAACTCATTGGGCTAAGGAGTCTAGACAGAATGCTGGAATTCTTTTGCTAGACTTTGAGAAAGCCTACAACAGAATAGAATGGTCTTTCATAATCTGTGTTCTTTAGGCTTTTGGTTTTCCATGGGAATCTATTAAAATGGTGAAAATTCTTTTCAATGATGCCTCTACTCAAATTGAAGTAAATGGAGACCTTACTGGCCTGTTTCAAATGGGGAGATCAATAAGACAAGGGTGCCCCTTGGCACCAACTCTGTTTGTTATTGCATCTAAATCCCTTTACTACTTCTTAAGAATGGACAAAATTCCTGGCCTCTTCAAAGGTATTGAGCTCTCGAATGGTTCCCCCCTGTTGAACATGCAGTTTGCAGATGGCACTGCCATTTATCCTATCCTAGAGGAAGAGAATTTAAATAATTTGAAAATCAGATTGGGTAAATTTTGTGCAGCCTCAGGGGCTAAAGTTTCCTTTAGCAAGTCCACTCTCATTGGTTGGGATGATTCTCCTCCCAGGTGGTTGGACTTGGAGGTTTGGCAATGGGGTGGGCCTAAGAAAATGGTTAGGTTCTTAGGTATTCCCTTTGCCCTAGATCCATCTCTAAAACAAATGTGGGACTGGCTATATGCAAGAATAGAGATTAAACTCAAAGGGTGGAATAGACAGGCTCTATCCCTAGCAATAAGGTTTCAAGTTTGTCAAAAAGTTTTATCAGCCTACACTGTGTTTTATGCCTCAATGTGGATTTTTTCTAATTTGCAAAAAAAATGTATTCAAAAAGTCATTAGGGCCTTTCTTTGGTCTGATGGGAAAGGCAACAGTAAAAGGCACTATGTTAATTGGAAATGGTGTTGCGTTGGGAAGGAGCTAGGTGGGTTTGGATTGAAGGATCTTAGACTCCAAGGTATGGCATTGGTGGAAAAATGGATTGTTAACTCATTAGAAGGCAATGAGCCCTGGAAAGTGTTAGTTAGGAATAATATCAAATTGGCTAGACCAAGGAGGTGTCCAAGATGGAGCAATTTACACTTTCATGATTCCCTTTTTGGGGATTTCAAAGTTAAACCTGCTAGGTCTGTGGTTTTTCCTTCTATTTGGAAAGCTTGGGAAAATATTAGGAGATTCATTTCTTTTCCTGCAAGTGGTGAGTCCTCATTTTGGTGGGGTGGTCATAACTCTATTTGGTGGACTCTTAAACATAACGACAGACCTTTGGCTCTCATTCAAGGGTGCTCTGGTCTTAAGTCGCACAAACTAGGCTTTTCCAACTTCAATGATTTGTTAGATGATAATGGCTGTAAGAGATGGAAAAATTTGAAAGAGGAATTTGGTCTGAAAGAGTCTCAAAAAAGAACATATTCAGTGTTAGTTGTAGCCTACTCAAAGGATCCTGGTCAGTTAGATTTGTTGAGTGAAGGGGATTGGTTGAGTAGGTTGATTTGGAAGGATGGTTGCAAACTGGCAATATGTGAATCTAGAAGGATCTACAGGATCCTCAGTAACTCTAATCAAATCCTAGAGCATTGTGCCAAGTCTTGGAATTGTGTCATAAGCTTTAAGAAGTTAAGTCAAGTTTTTAAGACCTTTTGGGGTAGGTCTTTAGAACCTAAGAAGGGGTGTTTTAGATGGCTTTTGTTGTTAAATAAACTTCCTATTGAGGCTAATAGTTATGTCTGTAGATTGTGTAATGTTTTTGAGTCTTGTGATCACATTTTTTTCAAATGTCCTTATGCTGCTCAAGTCTGGAATCTATTTTTGGGGAATATTGTGGATTGGTCTATTTGTAATTCAATGGAAAGAATTAGAATTTTACTTGGTTTTATTTCTGACTTTGATACAAAATCTAATCCATTTTGGCTGGTTTTGACAACTGAAATTTTATGGGCATTGTGGAAAAGAGAAATGAGGATCATTTCCAAGACAAACCAAGATTGCTTACTGGGTCTAATATGAGACTCACACAAATTGATTTATATGTACAGGTGGTTGTTGTAGTGGAAAAACAACTAAAGACTATGGCCAAGGAGATTGAATATGAGGATCTTTCAGGGCCTATGGTAGCTAATGATTTTGTAGAACAGGGTTTCCATGATTTTAATATGACCCGCCATTCCTTCAATGAGAAAATGGAGCTTCTGCATCAGGGATTTAGCAAATTGGTCATTACAAGGAAGGCGATGGTGGTAGATCAAAAGGTTTCTGCTATCTCACAGGACACTCGGCCCATTTTAGAGAACCAGAAGTTATACGTTGATGATGATGGTAGTCTGCACTTTGAAACTAATCTTGACACAGAGACTGCATCTATGGAATTCTATAAGGCTACTCCTTTGTCCCAATATGATCCTACTGAAGCTTTTGAAGAACTGGATGATGCAGATTAGGTCTCCTTAGTATTGTCATAATAGTCATAAAGTTTGTTATAAGTAGCTCCTAGACATATGATGTGATATGATATTATAATCTTATGTAGTATGTAGTAACTGGTCTGGGAATCTTTTTTTGTTGGCCCCCTTGGCCACATATATGTACAGTTTCTACCCTTTTTTGGTAATATTATTGCACTATCTTCAATCCAATATATATATATATATATATTTATATTTATTTATTTATTTATTTATTTAATTAATCTTGGTACATTTCCTAAATAAATTAAATAAATATATTTATTTACTTAATTTAGTCCATCCTTTAGAAACAATAATTAAATAAATTTTATTCATTTAATTAATTCATTTCTCCCACTTTGTTCTATAATTAATTAAATAATTTTATTATTTAATTAATTATTTTCACCTATATTAATCCTTATACACTTTTATCTATGAGTCTTAGCTGGCCTTATCCAAATAGGTCCTATCCTTCCCACATCCTAGATCATATAAATATCAATATCAATCAATTCATTTTCTCCTAGTTGAATTGAGAATCAAGATCATATCTAGCACTACCTACCTAGAAAGATCTACCTAGAACGTTTGGCTATCACTTGAGCTTTCAAGTATTGTTATGCTGCTAGTGTGAGCAATCAACATATATACATCAAATATCATTATCAATCATCATTAGAGCACATCCACCATTCGTCATGGTGCATCAAGGGCTATTGTGGTAACATTGTTTCATTGTTTTCCTTTGATTTTGATAGTCCTTTGCTCGTTTTGAGGTGATGTAGATGTGAAATAGGAGCTTTCATTACGATTGATTTTCATTTATTATTTCACATTTCTGCATCATACATTTTGGCATGCCTGGTGGGACCCACATCCCTTGACTTAACTTGTTTTTTGTAGGTTTTGTTAGCTTTTTGTTGTAGGTTTATACCTTTTTTGGACAAAACCCTAGTTTTAAAGATTTCATCATATCTTTCAAATGACTTGGAATTTTTCTACATTTTTTCACTAATGTTTTTGGATCATATAAGGAGGCTACAACAGAAAAATCAAGATTATATTGTCAATTTTGAGTGGGTTATGATGATTTTATGATTTTCTATAAATCTACTATTTAGGGAGCAAATAAGTGACTTTTTCAGATATTTTTATATTTCTGGAAAGATATGAAAATTTAGTAGGGGTTTGTTCTTTGCAATTTTATTTTTGAGGTAAAAAAGCTATGACATAATTAGATCTTTGTTGATTATGTATTTTTTATAAATCTACTTTTTAGGGGGCACATTAGTGAATTTTTTGGATAACTTTACATTTCTAGAAAGCTCTTGAAATTATATTAGGGAACTATTCTTTGCATTTTTATTTTTGAGGCTAAAAACATTACCAAATAATTAGGTTTAGTTTGACTATGTAAAAATATCACAAGTTTGTAATTTCTATCATTTTGAACAAGTACTTATTTGCAACATCACATTTGGATCTGGGCATAAAGAACTAGTTTTTTCTTTTTTTGGTGAGCTTGATTTTACTAGAGGTGTGTGTATGTTCTTCCCTTGTGTTGCAAAATGATCTTGGTAATCAAAAATACCCTTTGAGCACATTCATATTCATCACACATTTCAATTTCTAAGGGTTAATTAACATTGTTTGTGTGAGTCAAGTGTGTGTATGCTCTCTCCTCTTGCCACAAGGTGACCTTGGAGATCAAAACATCATTTGATTCACTTTTATCACCCTTTCTTAGGAAGTTTGCCTTGGAGACACACCCACTCCAAGGGGACGACCTTAACTCTAGTGTTTCGGCGGAGTATAAAGAGTGGGGAGTGAATTGAAAGACACGCCTCTTGGAAGATGTAATTTTCCATTCAGGCTAAGTCCCCAAAAACTTAATACCTTGGGGAAGTGAAGGTGAAGGGTGGGTTACCCTCTTCTCTCAGTTGTTTGACATTGTTTCACATTCATTTCATAGATTTGGGCCTCATGCACCTTGTGTATATCGAGGACTCCCTTAGAGACTTGTGCATCCTAGTTTAAGACCTCTTGGCCACACCCAATTGATTAATATTAAACTTGTTCATGTGTCTTGTGTGTCTTCATATATTGTAACAATCAATTTAATCACTTTTGAAAGTCAAATTTGTCATTGTGTCTTCTCGTGTGTTTGAAAATTCTTGCCAAAGCATCAAAACACAAACAAAATCTTCACTAGCATTTCTGTCATAACCATAGTGATCCATATCCATACCAAAATCAAGTTTGTTTTGAGTCAAAACCTAGATCTTTCATCCTTATCTTTATCTAGTCTTTGTCAATCTTGGATACACTTTCTTAGGTCTTTATCTACCCCTAAGATTAGTGGACACCCCCATAATCATCCTAATCATCATTTGCAATCATAAAAGATCTAGTTCTTTACTTGATCCAAATTTTGGTTTTGTCCTCATCATCTCCTTCATCATTCGTAAACCATCCACATTTCATCTCAAACATTGATCCAAAAGTTGGACATTCAAACTTATAAAATTCAATCACAACTTCACATCACCATTTCATGCCCTCCATAACTAGATCTCAAACCAAGAAGACCATGGATTCTCATGTGATCATTGAAGACATTACACATAATAATAACACAAGTGAGCATAGAAGCCTTGATGATCAAGTTAGACACTCACTTGGATTCATGGAATTTTGTAGAAAGGAAGGGACTCACACCAAGATGGATCAATTTCTAAGTCAAAACATTAGACCTAATAATGACACAAGTGAACCTAAAGTACAAGAGGAATATTCATCTAGGTACCTAGACTCCATTGACAACATACCAAATAAGGCTTTTGTTATAAAATGAATCCTTGAGAAAGTAGATGTCCTTGACAAGGTTCAAATCAAATATATCATTAATAGTGACCCCAACATTTTACCTCCACCTTCCCATGAACATAATTGAACTCATGCTTATCAATTGGGTCAATCTACATGATCATTAAACCGCCACACATTCCTACATCTTCCACTTCATCACAAAACACATCTTATCATGAGGTCATGCCATCATTACCTATTTATTCAACCTATCAAACTGATTTGGATCCACATCTCAAATTCATCCACAAATTGTCTTTACACAAATTTCACCTCAACCCACTATATCCCCATTGGTATCTCAAGTCAATTCATTATCCACACCCCTCATGACCTCATGCCACTCTACCATACCTTTATCAATTGCACCCCAAAGAACATATCAACCTATCATGTCTAATCCTATGACATCACAACCCATTCATCACATTGCACACAACCCATGTCATCTTCCACACCCCTTGTAGATTCTCTTATACGATTTATCAATTACGAGATGAAGTAAATAACTTACATACAAATGTAGAAATTGGATCCCAACTCAAACAATATAAATTTGAAGAGTTTTTTTTGCTATCCTCTTGATCAATCCATCATGATGACTCATTTTCCTCCTAGCTTTGAAATTCCTAAATTTGACAAGTATAAAGGAAAATGAGATCCTAGAGACCATGTCAATCAATTCTACATGGCATGTCAAGATGTTATCTATAGTGATGTTTATCTCATGAAACTCTTTCCATTAAGTTTGGTGGGTCGAGACTTAGAGTGGTTTCAACATCTCACTCCCAGTGACATTAAAACATTCCCAAAATTAGCCGAAACATTTGTCACACATTTCTCCTATAATATTGAACATGAAACTACAATGCTAGATATTTGTAATTCTAAGTAAAATAATGGAGAAATCTTCATCACTTACCTACAATGGTGGAGAGGGCTTGCGAGTAGAATCCCATGGCCAATCCCCAAAAAATAATTGGTTAATATCTTCATCCAAAAATGATCTTTCATCTTCAATTTCATTGTCTATCCACTTTTGATGAGGTCATAGAAAAAGGTAGCCTTATTGAAAAATCCCTTATTACCGAAGGATCACTAGTAAAACTTATACCAAAGACTTTAATCACTCAAATGATAGATTCAAATCATGGACTAAGAACAAGCATGTAGTTAATGATGGAGTTGCCGATTTAAAACATATCCAAACAAAACAACAATGTCAAACAAATGTACATAATATCCACAAACATGCTCCCATCTCCCTTCCCACAAAACAATTTAGAACACCTTCAAACTAAAAACTAAACTATTCTGATTTAGGTGAACCTCTTGAGATAGTGTTTCATAAGCTAGCACAAACCAACATGATCACATATCCTATGATCAAACATTATGATGGCAATCATCCTAAACCTTCATGGTATAATGACAATGAGTATCGTGATTATCATCATACCAAAGTACATCCTACAAAAAAGTGTATGTCTCAAAAATTATATCCAAGATCTTATTGATCAAGGAAAATTAGAGGTAACCTCCAACTCATCATCTAATGATTAACTGGGTATTTATCAATATCCTTTTCCGAAGCATGGCCAATCTACTTCATCCTCTCCTTTCACTTCAAATCAATCCCAAAATAATCATGCTGACAATATATGTTATAATAAGACCCATTACAACTATGACTTTGTTGTAGGGTGTATTGATCATGGTCCCTCACAAGTTACCATTGTCACAATAAAATCCAAGCCCGATTACCAACTTGCCTTTAGCCAACATGGCATGCCTCCCATCAATCCATCATATAACAAAGCCCTTCATATTGAGGTCATCATTGCCAAACACATAGTTAAATGTTTCATTTTGGATAACGGATCTAGCTTGAACTTATGTACATTAAAATTGATAAAGAAATCAAGATAATTTGCAATTGATTTGGAACCATGCATCATTACCATCAAAGCTTATGATAATGTTGAGAGAGAATCACTCAGAACCATATGTCTTCCTACACAAGTGGGACCTATGCTACAAAAGACTACATGTCATGCCATTGATCTTGACCTACCATATAACATCTTACTTGGTTGTCCGTGGATGCATGTTATGTAATCCATTCCCTCCACATATAATCAATGCTTGAAGTTCCATTACAATGATGTTGAAGTTACTATTAAAGAAGATCCCCAACCATTTGCATATTTTCGAGCTATGAAAGTCATTTATCAAAAAGCCAATTTTTGTCCCACTAATAATATTTCCACGCAAGTCAAGGATACACCATCTTCATCATACATCCGTCCTGATGACCTTCCATCCACATCATAATCTAAAGTCACAAAGGTAAAGACCATTGAAAAAGATTGTGGTGAATATGAGCTACATAATGTATTTCATATAGGTCAATTACCTCTATCTCCAAAGTCGAGCATGGTCATCCTCCACAATGTTCTTCTATGCAAAAGCCAAGCACTAAGCATTTCAAGTCTACTACTTTTTCCTCTAAAGGAACCTTGGTTGAAGAACAAATTGAAGACTCCCTAGATTCTTGGCTCTATAAAGATGAATTTGATGATGAATAATCTCCACTTGTCCATCTCAAGCAAAGTTATCCTATTCCATCATATATATGTGAAAATATGAGATATAAAGGTAAAGGTCTTGGGCTTCATGAGCAAGGAATTATTGAGTGAATACCGATAGAGGTACATCATGACCATTTTGGATCAAGATACATGCCCCCTACTTCAAAAACCAAAGGTCCTCATGCTACCTCTACAAGTCAAGATGAACCTCCTAATGTCATTGAAAGTAACATTGATGGGACCATCAATGATTCTCCTGAAGACCTTGATATTTTATGTCTTTTCCATGACAATGCCATCTTTGCCATTGAACCATCATTATCACTTCCTAATTTCATTACCCAAGATCAACAAAATCTAATATCTCTCACAATTTGTCAAAATGATGAAGAATATCTTGAGTTCCTTAGTCCTACAAATACAAAAGCAAAAAAGCCAAAAAGTAAAAAATTCAAAGTACTCAAAAGAGAAAAACCATGCTATACCTATCCTTGGGGCATCAAAATCCAAAGAAAATTGATCTTACCCTTAGCATCACAAAAGCATTTACTTGAAGAAAATCAAATCAAATCAAGTACAAAATAAATTCCAAAGGAATTACCTAATCTATGTCTACTTGTGAGATTACTAGTCCCCATCACCTCCATCTCATGATCCCATCATCACTATACACCTAGGGGAAACAGATTGTCCCTCGCTTTGGACATATGCCTTCTTGTTAACTATCTTTGGTCCAGGGTAAATCTAATTTCATCCTTTTTGGGCTTTATCCACTTGTGCCTTTCATGTCCTTACACACATGATGATATCACATATTCTATCTTACACATGTAGCGTTAACATGCCAAAATAAATCTAAAAAAAATCAAAACATATCCAAAAATCAAAAAAATTTAAAAACATGTCAAAAACACACAAAAAAACCAAAAAATATTTCAAAAATATTTAAAAAATCAAAATATTCCAAAAATCCACAAAAATAGGAAAACATTTCAAAAATACAAAAAAATCAAAATATCCTAGAAATACAAAAAAAATCAAATATACAAAAATCCAAGCAATAAATTGAATGCAAGCCAAGCCTTAATCCATACCAATCTAGTCAAGCAATCTATCCAAGTCATTCAAATGCCTCCTCGGTTTTGTTTCCTACCTTGTTGTCAACCTCATCAAATCATCAATCATCATCTTCGAGATATATTATTCCATAATCCTTGTGTTGTTCTTGGGATATATCATTCCCACAACACTATCCTTGATCATTAATTATCAATCAATCATTGGTTTTCAGCTTAGTAGGGGTAACACCTTGTTTGTCTTTGTGTGGTTTTGTGCATGCTTGCTTGCTTGTGTGTGTGTTATCATTTTACTTGCATTTATATCTAGTCCTTGCAACATATTGTCATAACGACAACATGGTCTTCCATATCATAGTGTCACATAGGGGCATATGTTTCCTTGTGACCTTTGTCCTTATCATTTTATCATTTTAATCTTGCAAATTTGTATCTATTCATTGCAACATATGGTCACAATGACATCCTAGTCTTCCATATCATGGTGCCACATAGGGGCATATGTTCGCTTGCAACTTTTGTCTTTATCATTTTATGATTTATCTTGCATCTTTATCATTTTGTATATCATCAGTCCTAGAAACCTACCTGCCATAGTGGTATCATGGTCTTTCATATCATGGTGCTGTATGACATAGGTTTGCTTGTGACCTTATTGGGACATCCTTTTATGCATGAGACACATCGTCACCTTGGTCTTTATACCTTGATGCATAATGTCTAGTGTTATAGCAAAAATCATGATTGCTCACCTAATGCAGCATAACTTATCTTTCTTCGTCTTTCTGTTGTCCTATCCATTTTGAGAGTCTACCCATGTCCTTCATACCTACCTATCCTCTCGAGGGTCATCCCATCTTGTCATCCCTTTCCATTTGTCCATACCTTTTCTTATTTGAAATGATGCTACTTCCTTTTGGTCGCAACATCATCTCAAAGAGGGGAAAAATGTAGACACCTAAATTTGACCTTATCCTTATGACATCACCTAGACACCATCTTGTGACATCTTGTGACACTTTCATCCTAGGTGTCTTTTATTATCCAATTAATTAAATAAATTATCTTTATTTATTTAATTAATCTTAGTACATTTTCTAAATAAATTATATTTAATTAATTAATTATTTTTCTCCTATCCTAATCCTTATACACTTTTATCTATGAGTCTTAGCTAAACTCATCCAAATAGGTCCTATCCTCCCCACATCTTAGATCATATAAATATCACTATCAAGTCATTTTCTCCTAGCTAAATTGAGAATCAAGATCCTATATAGCACTACCTACCTAGCAAGATCACCTAGAACGCCTGGATATCGGATGAGCTTTCAAGTATTGTTATGCTGCCAGTATGAGAAATCAACATATATACATCAAATATCATTATCAAGCACCATTGGAGCACATCCACCATTCGTCATGGTGAATCAAGGGCTATTGTGGTAACATTGTTTCATTGTTTTCCTTTGATTTTAATAGTCCTTTGCTTGTTTTGAGGTGATGTAGATGTGAAATAGGAGCTTTTGTCATGATTGATTTCCATTTATTATTTCACATTTCTTCATCATACACATATACTATTATTAGGATTGACCGCATTCCCATAATGAGATATAATTTCACTCTTTGTGCTTTTCATCACTTAATATTTCTTGATATGTTCTTTCGCTTCACATTTTGTCTTTTGTGTTATTTCTCCTGATCACTCTCATGAGTATATTTCCTTTGCAATTACCTGTGTATTATTTTTGCTTCATATCTCATTTTTAGACATTTATTTCTACCTATAGTTTTATTCTTTGATTGATAATGGGGGCATAACCTTGAAGCTACCCTTTGTTTCCATCAACGTGCCACTTGGTCACTTAGGGGCATTCAATATTTATCTCCCTTGTGACTCCCTTATATTATCATCTCTTGGGGGCATGACCTAATTGTTCCCCTTCTTCATAATCTTCCTCTTTACTTACACCAAAATCCTTGGCATTCCTTTCCTCTTTCCTCTTAATGATTGTCCTTAATTTGACTAGCTCTCTTCATAGCTTTCTTTCAGTAGTCAACTTAAGGGGGCATATATACCACATCACTCACTTGCACTCCTTCATATTTTTGATCTTTGACCATGACCTTGATAACTAATCCTATCTCATCACCTTGGGCCTAGCCTAGCCTCTTTATCCAATCACGTGTTTACCTTATAACCATTGATGACATCATCAATTTCTAATTTCCATTTCTACTTCAAGTGGCAATCATCAATAGCTAGGATGGCAACTGCCAAATAGCTAATACTTTGGGTAGAAATCTATGGCTAAGGCGACAACTACCAAATATCCATTTATTCATGTATTCATTATCTAATTTCCAATTAGGTTGGCTATAATATTTAACTCTAGGTGGAAACCTCAAAGTCATTTATCCATTATCCATTTTCCTTTTGATTATCATCATCGATACCTTTCACCATTGACCTGCCTAGCCCCATTTATGGGTGTCTACCTTATAACTCTTTCCATTTCTAGCCTTCCAATATTCATTTTCTTGTTTCTAGTTTCCTTTTTGCCAAGGTTTTCATCATATTTTTGTTGTAGGTCACTATAACACTTCAGTACCTTAGTTATTTTGTGGGGAAACTCTTTAGAGTTCTCTCCCCAAAAATAGGATGGTTAATTGTTTTGTGGGTTACCTTTTTTTATTTTCTACTAGCATTTAATTTTCTTATGTGTGTTTGCATTTCCTATTTGTATGTTTGGATTCCCGTTACATGTGTTTTTTCTTCCTTTTCTATCGTATGTGTTAGCTTAGTTTGCTCATGTTAGTATGCAATAACTACTCTTTCTATGGATGCTTACGAATAGGCATGTGCCTGAACAAAGAATTTAGACAAGTCTAAGAATGATATCTCTACTTTTGGAATAATGTATCCTTTGCATTCATTTAATGTACTATACTTTAGAAAACTTCCTGCCCCAGCCTCATAAGCCTACTAAAGTGGGGGAAAAATGTAAGATCAAAATTTGGATACTCTATAATTCTTTTTCTTGTATTTCACACTCATTTATAACTTGTGTTTTTTGTGTATTTCCCTCCTTGTTTTGATCCTAGTTGTTGTCTTCCTATGCATAGTCCTAGTTCCCCCTTGTCATCCTAACCCATTTATTATGTGTTTTATTTTAATTTAACTTTTTTTACCCCCTTTTTATCCCTCCCTTAGGTGTTTTTCATGTTTTCATGTCCCCCTTATCCCTTCCTTATAACCATCTTTTGACCTTTTTTTACATCAATCAATTAGATCCTAAGTATAGTGTAAAATCACCTATCTTTGGCTTCTAAAATATGTATTCCAGAGTTGGTCTCTATATGTGACCACCACCCTTAGATGGCCCCCTTTAACCTTGATTTTCTATAGAAAATTAAACCTCCTCAAGCTCAAGGACCAATCCTCAGTGGTGGGTGATTAGTAATCAGCTTGATCTTTTTGTCCAATCAAGCTCAACTTTAGATAGTATGTGCATTAATTAAGATATCTCAAGGTGAGATAGTTTACCTCCCCAAATTCCCTCAAAATTTTTGATAAATTGAGCCTCCTTTCCCTTATTTTTACACAACAAATACTAAGTTTTTGCTTGGAGCCTTGGTTGATCAATATTTTTTGAAAGGGAAAGCCTATGTTAGAGTTTACTATATTTATATAGAGATTTAGTATTTGCACCAATGTCTACAAATAGTTTTTTGGAGCTTATAGAAAAATCTACAAGAGATCTCTTCATTTTGAGTCTCCTTTACAAGTTTCCAGCTTGCAATCGAAATATAGGAAAATTTGTGCAAAATCCTAAAAGGTGACACAAGGAAAAACTATTGGAAATGCTAAGTGGAAGCTCTATGTTTGATTTGGAAACTTTATAACAACTTGGACCTGACCATTGATTGATATTGGGCCATAAAGTTATCTAACTAGGAGGATAAGGCTGACCACTAGGTGTTAGGAATCTCAATGGCCTTGTCTTGGGTATATTTTCTAACAAATTTTAGTTTACATGTATTTGACAGTCTGTACTTGTAGTTTGTAATGTGCACTTCTCAGTTTATCAAGTATATCTTCCCGTATGTGTATTTTTGTCTAATTTATAATGTAGTTTGATTTACCATCCACTTGTTTTACTATTTTACTCCACTTTATGGTCTTTTCCTTGACAGGCGGCCATGCAAACATTTTCTTAGTAGGTTGTTTCCTAGTTTCACTAAAGTTTCTAGAGATTTTTAACATATAGGATCAAGCTATTATCCAGGACCAGGTTGTTGACTTGGCTACAACCCTTAACACAAAGCTCTAAAACTCAAAATTTTACCAAATTTTGGTTTGTCAACCCCTTGAGATGTCTTTGTTCCCAAAATGATGATAACATTGAGCTACAAGTGCACATGTTGTATGTTATTTTTCATTTCTCTTACTCAATCTAGTTTTTGAGTTTTTTGTTTCTAGTTTGTCACATGGTTTATCTAGTTTTGTTGTTATCAATCCAAGCTCAAGTGATAGTTAATTATTATTAGGCTAGTTGGAGATAGCCAGGTAACATTAATTTTCATTAGTTTGCACACACAATAACTCATAAAAAAACCACCTCACCTTGTCACAATCACTCATAAAAAGAATGTAACTAGAGTAAAAGTGAGAGATATGTTAACCAAATAGCAAGCAACGAGTACAAATTCAACTCCAAATGTTGTTCAATCTCAGCACTACTTAGCATGCTTCTAGCTCTATCCATCAAAGTCATGTTCATCTATTCTGCTACTCCATTTTTTGTGGAGTGTATGGAGTTGTTTTCTATTTGATAATCCTTGCATGCCTATAATAATTATCACCACTATTGTCTAATCTCAAAACCTTTACTTTCCTATCTATTTGTTTCTCAACAAATGCTTTAAACTCTTTAAACATAGGAAACATAACATATCTGTGCTTGAAAAGTAAACCCATGCATATTTAGAGAAATCATCAATAAATATAACATAGTAGCAATATTTACTAATGGAAGATACATCCACAAGACCAAAGATATAACTATGAATAACTTCCAAAACATGTTTAGCTCTAGTACTACCCAATTTAAATAAAACTCTATGTTATTTTCCATACACATAGTGTTCACAAAATTCACAGTTAGCAGAATAACTAGATAAACCATCAACTATATTTTTGTTAGTAAGGGTTTTAAGACTCTTCTCCCTAATGTGACCCATTTTGTGGTGCCATAGTTTAAAGAAACAAAGTTGTTAGTTACATTCGTAGAGTTATAGAAAGTGGATTCTTCTAGCCTGAACAGGGTTCCACACCGAGTGTTAGGGTTCCACACCGAGTGTCCCCAGCCAAAAACAAATTTCCTTTACTCAACCTACAACTATTCTTCTCAAAAGTCACATGTACCCCTCAATCATTCATTTTAGATATAAAAATCCAATTTCTATCTAAACCAAGGATATGCAATACATTCATGGGGGTTGTCACCCTTCCATCATTGAAAATCAACTTTAGCTCCCCTCGACCCATAATCTTTTGAGTCTTGGTGTTCCTAAGGAAAACTTCTCCACTAGATCATATGTTATATATGTTAAAAACCACTCCTTATGAGGAGTCATGTGGTAGTATGCACCCAATGCTATCAACCAAGAGTCATCAAAAGTCACATTAGTAGAAATAATAAAAGCATCAATAGCTTCATCATCACAGGATTTATTAGTAGAGGAATCCTCATTTGTTTTTTAATTATTTAAGTATTCCTTTTTGAGATGCCTCTATTTTCCATTCCAACATCTTAATCTACTCTTACCAGGTGTCTTGGATCTACCCTTGGACTTATCTTTACCATCTTTTTGCTTGTCCTTACCCTTCTCTTTAGATCTACCTCACACATGCAATGAATCCTTAGATTCATCCTCCATAGACTTTATCCTCATTTCCTCTGTAAGAAATGAAACAATGAGAGAACCCATCTTTGGATCTATCATAGAACCACTAAATGCAAGAATCAAATTACCCCAAAAATAAAGAAATGAACATAGTAGAAAAATACATTTATCCTCTTCCTCTATATTTATATCCATCAACTCTAACTATCTCAAGATTAAATTAAATACATTCATATATTCTACAATTGAGTCTCCATCTTTCATTTTTAGAGAATACAATTTTCTTTTCCAAAATAACTTATTCACAAGACTCTTATTTTGGTAAATTTCTCCTATTCTTTTCCACAAGCTATATGTGGTAGTTTCATTAGAAACATTCAAATGAATAGAATTAGATAAAAACAATTGTATAGTGCCATAAGATTTTTTGTCAAGTTTTACGCATTCTTCATTTGACAACTTTTCTAATTTGTTTTCACTTTTCACCACATTTCGTTGATTTATTTCTTTCAAGAGATCCTCCATCTTTAGCTTCTAAAGTTCAAAAGCTAGTCCATTGAATTTTTCAATCTCCAACTCAAATGAGCTATCCATAATCTTTATCATCCAAAATCTGAATATGTAAGAAAACACAACAAACTCCCACTACAAAAAAAAAACCTAATCAAACACTCTAAAAGGGGCATCCCTCTCTCTAATCAAGCCAACTATGGCTCTGATACCAAATGTTGAAAATAGGGTGAAACAATCAATGAGAAATGTTGTTCTTTTAGTGCATTCAAATTACTTAATCATGATAGATAATAAGATGAAATGGAAATCAATAATGAAAGTAAATGCAAACCATAACATAATGTTTATGTGGAGTAGCCCTTGTATAAAAATTCTACACCCAAAGAGACTCAAGCTTGTATTAATCCTAAAAATAGTTACATTAATGTTGCCCCAAATAATTGACTAAATCTATTTTTTTCTTATTTTTCACACTTTGTGTCAAATCCTCATGTTTCATTGTCTTTTAAATTTACTTCTTCACAAGTTTGAGCCTTATTCATTCATTTTCCAAGTTTTTTTGGTCATTGTCAGAGCTTTGAGTGTCACTGTCCTAGAATTGTCAAAGATTCCTTAGGTACCAAGATCAAACTTGAATTCTGACTTAACTCTTTCTTCCATAATGTTGGTGATTTGGGGGGTACTGAGAACATGTTACACCTCTAACAATTTCATAAGTCTTGACTTGCTTTATTTTGGATTATTCCCTTTTCAATAATCAAATGTCAGAGTATTCTTAGATTTCGAGAACCTAAGGAACCTTCGACAGGTTTAGAGTCATTGTCAAGTCCTGACATCATTTGAAGCTTTGACATCTCTTTCAAGTTTATAAAGGTGAACAATTTGAAAATGTCGAAGGGTTCATAGGTTCTAGGAAACTATTGAACCTCTAACAAAGTTCAATGTTAGCATCAAGTTCCTGACACAGTTTAAGTCTCTGCAAGCTCTCAATTCTTTAAGTATTCATATTAGTTTCAAGTTGTTGGTGAACCTTTGACACTTGGGAAATTGCCAGAAGAAAGAGCTTGACATCTTGATGCAAATACAAAAGAGTGTAATAAGCAAATATTGGAGGGTTCATAGGTTCAGGAAACCTATTGAACCTTAGACAAGTTCCAAGTTCTTTCTATAGCTCTGATACTTCATAAAAAAGAAGAAAGCATCGAAGATGTGGTATTAGTTCTGTGTTGTCGGTGAACCTTTGACAAGGAGAAAAAGAGAAAATCTTAACTATCTAAAGTATTCCACCGATCATTTTAAATTGAGCTCCTGAATGAAGAAGAAGTCTTGCATACTCAGCTATGGTGATTTTACAATTGCTATATGTTTCTCTCCCTCTTTGAATTCCTTCAAATCAAGATAAGATGTAAATCAATTCCTTCTATACACTTGTCAATTTCTTCATTCTACATTGTCAAACCCTTGATTTTATGCTCAAAATTATGTTATTAAACCATAGTTTTGTAGAGATTGTGCATATTCCATTTTTCATCTTAATCTTTCTACCCTAATATACCTATCTCAGCCAAATTAAAACTTAAAAAATGAAGTATGCCTATCAAGGGTATGAAAGGGAGTTGGTCTTGCACAATTCTTTGTCCAATGTTGGAGACAACAAATTAGGGCATGTTGATTTGGAGGAATTTTGGTAGAAAATGTCATGGAACCCAAGGTTTGAAATGGCTGACTACACTTTTCAAAGGGGACTAGCACATGGTGGGGGTTTTCCAAGCTTAATGCAATGCATAGATCTAGTACTTGCCTATGTAAAATGTTATAAGCTAGAAAATAGAGAAGTTAGGTTTGTTGATGACTGCGTGATAGCCAGATTGGATGGACCTTCATTAAGTACTACATTTAGACTTCCACCCAGAGATGAGTATGCTGACATGAGTATTGAGAAGGCTAATCATTATTTTATAGAGAAGAAAGATTTGTGCTTGAGCAATATAGCTAAGCATTGGCTCAAAGTTCCAAAGAAAGGGAAGTCCCGACTGCCTAAGAACCTACTTCAAGATCTCACTTCAATGAAGATGTGTCTGATATCATGACCCTACTCCACAAGATTATGGGGAGTAAGGAAACAAGTTCATTTGAGTACTAGATGTGTCAATTATTATTGTCATTGGTTATGCCTCTAATTTTGTTGACTGGGGTAAATTGATCAGTGACGACCTCCACAATCAACTGGTGAATTTTTAGATTACCCAATAGTTTTTTATGACCTCTTACCTATTCTATGTCATTTAGAGAATCCATCCATGGTCAAACTTGTAAGAAATAAGGGTTTATGATGATACCACTCAAATATATGATTTTTATCCACAATTGCAACAAGAAAATAGTAATAAACATTTCAAAAGAGCCATGATGCCTTCATGATGCTCATAGTGAGGGAACTCAATTGAAATGTTGGATTAAGAATCTCTCCAAGAGTAGTCAACTTGATTTTTTAGTTTGGTAGTTACTTCATTTAATTTCCAAAGTTTACATATATTATAATTTGGAGGATTTGATGAATATCCTTATGGGTTACCCAGATATCCAAGTGACCATTTGATTTTGATTGAGCTATGTAGGAAAATTGAATGTGTTAATAAGAAATGCAGGGATAAGAAGAAGGTTGGTTATCCTTTTCCTATAGTCTTAAGTTATTATACATGCCCAGCTGCTACTAAACCTCAAAATGTGGAAATATCTCTTACCAAAATTATCATGTGCTTCTATTGCATGAGATATCCTTTTGATAGCAATAATTATGGAAGAGATCCTTACACCCGAGGTCTAGATATCTTCATTGCCCACACCTAGAAGATTATTGGGCTGATTGTGAAAATGATTTTGAAGTAAGAAAAAGAGATTGGTCCAGAACAACCATCCAACATATGAATGACTATGACTTGGGGTGGGACATTGCTAATTTGGAAGATGATGACTTATATATGATTGATAAAGTTTATCTAGATACTCTTAGTTCCAACACCTTACACCCATTAATTAGTTAGAAAGAGAGAAAGTTGACATAAGGGAAAGATTCTTCTTTGTCTTGAATAAATCCAAGAAATGGCTTGATGCCAAGATAGTTGAACACATAACTACCATGCCTAAAAATTCTTTATTCAATGAACACACAACTACAAGAAATGGTGACGTGGAGGAAGGAGAGATAAATTATGTAATATTGCAATGAGTTGCATATTATTTTATTGTTTAATTCTTTTGTGAGAGGTTGAGTAGTTCATTATTATGGGAATTCCTAAATACTTACAAAGAGTGAAGAACTTTTAGGGCCAAATGGGGCAAATGTAATAATCAAAATTCCAAAAGATAATCTCACAAATGTTAGAAGATTCAAAAGGATAGAAGTTGAGGATAGGGGGGAGATAGGAGAGACCTCCCTTATTAAAGAGGAATAGTTTGAAATGAATTATTAGGAGAAAAAAGAGACTTTTAGGGAAAAACAATAGAAGAATATAAAAGGAAGAATAGAGTAGTGGTGGTAACCTAGGGAGGAATTAACACTAAAAAGAGAAATTAAATCAAGAGGACTTAGAAGAATATAAGGAGGAATTCTCAACAAAAAGTAGTCATGACATCATTCTTGATAAATCCAAAACTATTATTAAGGGGGGAAAGTAATAAGAAGAGTATTGCAAAGCGGCCTGCTTCTCAAAAAAGGAAGTTTGTGTATTAAAGGAATTGGCAAATTTTGTAGAAGAAGTAAATATAATGGAAAAACTAAAGAAATTTGCTAAATACTGGAACAAGTGCAGAGAAGACAAGAATATAGGATAGGTTAGAAATATGGTAAAAAACTACAATAAAATGGAAAAAGAACCCTATCTTAATTGAGTTAAGAGTTCATAATAAATGGTTGAAAAATGTTTTAACAAATATGGGAGTAGATCTAAGTATAATTCCAAAAAGAACCTGGGAAAAAACTGGTAAACCAACACTATATGACACTCCATATGGCATTGCATCAGTGGATAGAACACCTATAAGCACTATTGGCACATGAATAAATATGGAAGAAAACCTCCTGGGCATAAAAAGAAAAGTAAATTTTGAGGTGATTCATATGAAGAAACCTTTTTACGCTTTCAACATTTTACTTAATATAGAATGGTTCGTGAACTACAATGGAGTCCTTAACTCGTGAAAAGAAGAACTTACATTTCATGGAGAGAAATAGATAGTGCATATTCTTCTATGCACCACTATGGAAGAGCATACATCGAGGAGATAGTTCAAAAAAGAGATGAGGAAGAAGAGGATGCATATAGGTGGTATTTGGCTAGATAAATACCCAAAGTTGATACTATAAAGTACTCATTCCATCACAAAAATTACATAAAGTAAATTTACATCCACTCAAATAAAAAGATAAATCTCATAAATATTAATCAATAAAAGTCATTAAATCTTACAAAATCACGTGCTCAATCCAGGTGATAGCACTATAAAATAATATACAATATCCATTTGGCTTTCTTTCCATAATTCATCCAACAAGGTACTACAAGATATAATAATCATGTACAATATAAGAAATAATAAATCAAACAAACTCTCTAGTCGCCATGAACCCACATGGTCCTCCTGTGAGCCGAGAGATTAGAACATGTCTCAGGCACTTTTCCACCCAACCATGATGCAATTGCGCTTCCCCGGATCCCTTCATGACATGAAGGAAACTCAACCCTGCACAAAATGTCTAGCTACCTGGAAACAACTAGCAGGAGGGAACACTCGATATAACCTAAAGTCTAATGTGCAATTCTAAATAATAAAAATACAAATTATCTCACTACAGGATGTGGTAGAGATATATATCAATAAAGTTTTGCTAGACAAAATATTCATCTTTTTCAATGACTGCTCACTTAGATCTAAGCCTTAGAAAAATAGTTACCGGTTCAATTCCCGAAAAGAGGAAAAGTCATCTCTATTAATCCACATTCGACATCCTAGCCCAAAAGCCACACCTATCACACATAATAAATAATATCTCATATTCGCCTAAACCATTCTAATCTCTTTCCCATTGCACAATGAATGTAAATACAATTCAAGCAATAAAATAGAATAGATACCAGTAATATATAAGATGGTGTTTACATAGATATCAAAATAGTGATTTTGCTCAATGATTTCAAAGGTTCAATCTAAGATTTCATATCTAAGTCAATAACATAATATTTTACCTAAATATAGTTTATTAATTCCTTTCTTTACTCAACCCACAAGAGCACACTTTCAAGCAAGTAATTCATCAAAGAGATATCACTTAACCATGCAAATTACGTCTATAGGACTATTAATTGATTTAATTTTCCTAGTCCATATTTCAATTAAATATTCACAATGTAATTAGTTTCTAAGTCATTTAACAATCTTGCTGTCATAACTGTGATAGGAACTATTTCATTCAATATACACAATGCAATAAGTTTTCTAAATCACTTAAACAACCTTACTGTCACAACTATGAGAGGAAGTTAAAGAAACAAGTAACAATCTTACTATCACAACTGCGATAGGAAATGTGACAGAGTTAAAAATAAAGCAACAAAATTCACAAACAGACTTATTGTCACACTAATGATAGTAATTGAATGGAACTAAAACAACATAGAGAAAAGACAACTACATGAATCTAATACTATCACCTAAAAATTAAGAGTTATTTTCAATAGTAAGACACACAGATCACTCAAGAAGAAGAAGCCAACTTCTAGCCCAAGAATGATTTCCAATAGCAAAAACAAGAAAGGTAACAACTAAGAAGAATTTAAGTCTACCAAAGAATAATTTATCAACATCCGGATAATTGGTAACTACGTTTTTAATGATTGCATCAAGATCAAGAAAAAGAGGCGATTCACTTAGCAAAATATCAACAAAACAAGAAAAGTAGAGTCAAGAGAAAGATTGGCTAGTAGAAGATTAAATAAGAACAAAATTTAGAACTGGCGGTCAGGCTAAAAGGCACAGGTTGATTCACCCTAATCAAGCAGATCATAAATAGCTACTTAGTTAGCCAAAGTGTGAGAAACTGATCCAAAATTGATTTAAACGGCCAAGGAAAAAGGCAACTCTGTCTGAAGTCAAATTGAAAAGAGTGCTCACCATGCTAAAACTAAAAGGAAAACACAAGTAGGTAGCAATGATTCAAAACAAGTCGATTTGCAAAAATGATCAGAGGCGAACAAATACGGTAGTTTATGTAAATGAAAATGGTGATGACAAGAAAACACCAGATTTATATATGCTATCTTTAGAACCACAAAAGTAGGATAACTTATAAGTTTGAAAACTATACAGGGATCATAACAGCCAGATGACGGAAAAACCACTATGCCGTTTGGTTTAGACAAAGCGCAGAGAATTTAAACAACAATAATAAAGGCCTAAGAGCCAACGATAGGAACAGGTCAAAACCAAACAAAGAGAAGGTTGGTCTAGAACAAATACATACCAAAAAATAAAAGCATTTCCAGGCTAAAATAACTATGGATAACAGTATTATTCCACCACAAAATTATTGCAAACATAATAAGGGATACTACTCGATTTATTTGCTTGCCACAGGCGTCAAACTTTGCAGTTGTCGCTGCTCTTTCATCTCTTCTGCCGCTGCTCCAAAAAAGAATGAAAAACATCCTCCTTTTGTCTTTTGTTGTAATTTATTACTTCAAAATAATGATAAAAAACTCCTCTTGTTTTCCAGAAAAATAATAGTCGTCCCCATTTCTCTGTCATCCCTATCTTTTCTCACGCCCAAAATAAATCACGTCCATCTTTTGCTAAACTGCTCATTAAGTACTATGAATATCTTCAAAGCCCTTCTGGGTTTTGTTCTCCCCTTTGCTAGATTTCCAGAACAGTTTAAGTTTTTAAATTTAGTTGAAAAATGACAAATTTATCACTATTTTACTATGACTGGTTTTTAAAAACAACATTATTTTTTTTTTCTTTTCCAATTTATATGACACTCCCCCAATTATAATCTCCTTTCTACTCGTTCTTCCTTTATAAAAATAATGCCCTCTTCTAAAACAATTGGCGTAAAAAATAATTAGACTATGCTTTTTATTAACTGGAGTTTACTCATGTTTGCATGAGATTTTGCAATTGAAAAAGCTCTCAAATGTCTATATAAAATGGAATAAAATAACTTAATTTATTTATGTCACTTGCATGAAAGTAACTAAATATATATTTATGTCATTTGCATGACAGTAAATTCTCTTAATTCATTTCAATTAGATTCTAAATATAATATTAATATTATTAATATAATTTATCTATTTTTAATAAAACACAATTACTTCAATCAACTCAAGAAGTAGTTGCAATAATAATAACATATGTCTATCTATTTAAACATAATTGTTTTAAATCTAATTTAGATATTGTTTTTCAAACAATAACATTTTTAGGAAAACACTTATTTATTATTAATTAATATAAAATACATCATTTAAATATAAATTAAAATAACATTAATAGTTATAACTAATCATGCATTCGAAATGGACTTATTATAACAATTAAAACACATGTTTATCTACTCCCAAATCATCAATCACATTTATCGACTAATTAATAATACATGAAAAGATCATTCAGAAAATGCAATATGCCATGAGACTATGTGAGTGTGTGAGTGCATCAGGGTTATCCATCCCAAATAGTTCTTGCCAAGTGGCTAGAACACCTCTACCTCAACCATGTTCTCGTCTTCGACATTCCCTGCACTCAGTCACACTTAGATTTTCATTAATAAGTTAGTTCCCCAAAAATCATAGCCGAAGCAAAACAAAATGAACATCCATAATATTTAATATTAAATCAACTTTCTAGTTCATGCAGATATAACATCATGATAATCACCTTCACACATGTGGACTTTACTCAAAGTAAAAATGATCATAGCAAAATGTTCAATGATCTAATTTATAATAAAGTCCAAAAAAACAAGATGTGACAAATACAGGGGAGAACCCAAATCAAAAGGGGAGATAATGGTGGAGATTCATGACTCCACCACTGATACCAAAGATGCAATAGAGGTTTGGGAGTTGGAAGATATAGAAAGAAGGATAAAGAAGGTCTCAAGCATGACGAAGATACAAAAGAGGGTGTCAGAGAACATCGTAAAGGAAAACCCATCACTGATTAGAACTAGGAAAGAATTAGGTATGAGGATTTAGAATAAAGTAGTGGAATGCACTGCAAATATGTTTACAAATAGTATGAAGATTGGAGAGAGTATTACAAATGCATAAAACCTAGTACCTAGACAATAGAAGGTATTTGGAAGATGGTAGAGGGGATGGAGAAAGAAGGTCTGGTACCACATAATGGTTATTTTCAAGTAAGGAAGGAAGGGAAGGACCTATACCAAGAAGATGAAGGTCCTAGGTATTGAGATGTGCATGTCAAGAAGGAGGAGAAACCAACAAGAGTTAGAAGAGAGCATATCGAAAGAAATTTTACAAGGTTTTCTTAAGGATGAGAAACTAGTTTAGGCTTGGGGAGGATGTTAGTAGGTGCTAACGCATTGAAAATAATATTATATAACCTTATATATGATATTATCCTATGTCGTAAAGGGTTTGTGGTACCGCACAAAGAGAGTTAGGCACACAAAGAAGGCCATGTGATATCACACACTATACTAGAAGCCTTGTAGTATAACACAAGAACAATAGACACTCAATAGAGATAAAAGAGGTTATGTAGCATGACACAACCTTCACACATGTCATTTGGATCATTTTTGGACCTATATATGGGTCATATATCCCTTAAATAGCCTTACACACATATTAACATGCCTAAATAATCCATAGTAATGATAAATATCATAGAGGAAAAGGAAAATTCAAGGGAAGATGATAATTAATAGTGTTTATGAAAGGATATAAGGAAAATATATCATTAAAAGGAATTAAGAGACTATATTAGGAAGGCAAAATAGGAAGATAAGAACATAAGGACATGGATGAGTAATAGGAAGATATATGAGAGATATGTGTGAGAGTGAGTATACAGACACACACACATAAAGAAGATGTAGTAAGAACATATACATGTGAGAAATATAGTATGAATGGTGTATAAGTATATTCATATTTTTATTTTATTCTATAATCCACCACATATCTTATGATTTTCTTTCTTATCCATCACACTAGGGTAAAACACAACATTAACATTGAAATAATACAAATCACTACTCTGCATTTTCTTAACAACATATAACAATTGTTTCTAACCATAAATTTTTATTCCAAGTCGGCTCCACCTAAGTATACTCCTAGCCCTCTCCATCAATGTCATGTTTGTTCTCTCTATAAATTCATTTTTCTGAGGGGTGTATGGAGTTTTTTATGTCTCTCAATCCCATGCTCCTTACATAATCTATCAAAATATATGGAACAAAATACCACCATTGTCAGTTCTCAAAACCTTAATCTTTTTACCAGTCTAATTTTTCAAAAGAACTTTAAAATCCTTAAATTGACTAAAGACTTCAAATTTACTCCCAAGGACATACACACATGTACTAGAATAATCATCTATAAAGATACATAATACAAAGGATTAGAAATTGAAGGAACATCAACATGACCAAATACATCTGAATGAATCAAGTCCAACACCCTAGAGGATTTGTGAGAACTAGAATAAAATTGAACATGTTCTATTTACAATGCACACTATGTTCACAAAAATAAAATTCAAGAGCACAATCATTCAACCTTTTGGATAAATCCTACTGCATAACAAAAGAATCTATTAGAGTGGTGACCAAACTTAGCCCAACAGGGCCAGTGTTGGTAATCAAAAATGACAAGGTGACTAAGCTAACGGGAGCATAAACCGACAGGTGAAGCCTTAGTATAAAGGATATCATTGACCTGGGGGTTTGGTATGCTACAATGGGAATAGCCTATAAAATATACTATGCCAACAGAGAACCCCCTCAACAATATTTTTATTTTCTAGGGCCCTTAGACCCTTATTACCTATATGGTCCATTCTTTGGTGCCATGGTATTATTTTCTCTACAAGTAACTTGCTCTTTGAAGCAAGAGCTCTCTTATCTACCCATAAAGCATGACCATTAGAAGTAAACACTTCTCTTTACTACTAGTTCTAGCACTAAAGGTGTAAATTTCACAGATCTCCTTGCTATAGGAACAAAAAAACTATTAGCTAGACAATGCATGCATCTAGCTGAAATATATTGTCCACATGAACACCCTTAGTGAGTACCATAGTTTCTCACACCATCTTACACTTGCCACTAGAAAAACAACTTGCACACTTGCATCATTGAGTTTGGTAACTAATAATTTGTTTCATGTCAAACTAGGGATGTGTAGCATGACATTTATTCCCTTTACTCATCCATTATGGAATTGAATCTAAACTCTACAATGGCCAAGTATGTTCTGTTGGAGTAGCCAAGATCAACAAGCACAAAGAATAAAACCTTCCACAAGTAAAAAATGGAACACAAGAGCATATCTATCATATACAATGAGAGTGTGTAAAATATAATGAGAAGCCTTGCATAAATAGGCAAGGAGACAGAGGTAGGAAGGTAGGACTAAACTGCTGACTACCCTTACAAGCATGCAAAACTTGTCTAACTCACATGACATGTGTGAGGGAAAATGCAAGTCAAAAGGAAATAGGTGTCTCACATAGGTAAGGACACATGTCAAAGTGAGACAAACTCCTAAAAGACTAAGTAAACTTAAGCCTATGTGTGAATAGGTCAATCCTTCAAAAGGTGATATCTAAACTAGTTAGATAATGACACTATTTACATTAACACCCCCCTTAAGTGCAACTTAGGGAGAATACAAAGATGATGGGTCTCGACTACTAGGCCATGTTAGGTGCCCATGTACAAATGAATTTCTCATAAAGTGGAGAAATAAAGAAAACCCTATCGAAAAAAAAACTTTCCTCCAAAAGAGAAATAATGCAAGAATGAGTTGTAGAAGTGAAGAAGAAAGGAGGAATATACATGACCCCCCAAGGAATACTTCTAACACTAATGTACAATAAATATTCCCCCCATAGGAGAGAAGAAATGAGAAGGTCTATGTGACCCCCAAGAAAATGTGAAGGAATGAACTCCATGTGAAGAGATGGATTCTCCCAAAACTAAGATGAGAAGACTAACCATGCAACCTCCTCTCAAAATACCTCATGTAGTGTTGGTAGAAGCTCGACGCTAGATGCTGAAGATAATCCACTAATATTGAACAACATTTCTCCCCTTAGGAAGAAATCAAATCACAGAAGTGTGCAAGTGGTCTTCCCATTCCAAATAGGAACATATAGAAAGAAGTATGAATGTCTCTAAATTCTACACATGATTCAAAGACTCAGATGATATATAAATGAAGGATGCTCAAGTATCTCCAAGCCAATGTTGATTTGTGACAAATGCTAAGATTTAGGTACATGTACCATAGATGTATGGTGATAACTGACCCAAAAGAATATGATACTACTACAAAGGATGTCAAAATACATGATGATGGAGTCAAATATGTGGACACATGAATATCTGTAGAATCTGTCACTATTGAAGTTGATGTAGACAAGGCAAGAACAATAATATCTAAAGATGAATATGGTGATGGAACTTCATCGAAGATGTCATCGAAAAAAGACAAATGTCCTCAATGGTGTCTCCCAAATTTGCAATCTAGGACTCTACAAAAAGACACAAAATGTCAGATAGATATGCATCCCAATATGGTGGATCTGGAAAGATGATAACCATTTTCCCGATGTAGAGAATCGTTGGAAGCCATGCATATATCAACTTTGGATTCAGATGTAGCAACATGTAATGATGGTGTAGATGGGATCTCAATGTAAGTCATTTGACTATAGTGTACATACCCAACTAATGGTGTTGTCTCACAAGTTGGCTTAGTGAGACAAGATTTTTCTGCAAGTGTTTTATAATGATCAATAGAAATATCATAATTACGAATGATTTGTTCCATTTTGTCAAGTCAATGAGGAATACATTCATCTATTGTATGCCTTTTCATCCCACAATATCAACATTTGATTTTCCATTTATTACAAGGTTTATTGACAATACTCAAATGGAAAGGATAGTGTGTGAGACGTGATCAAATTTTAAGCACTATTAAAGCAGAAATGAAAGCTTTCTGTTAGACTCTAAAAATATTATTAACCAAGAAAACTAATGCAAATGAATAGATATCTAAACTATGAATGCAAATGATACGAAATCAAAATAGAAACACAAAGTTAGTCTCTAAGAGAGTAATGCAAATGCTAGAAGCAAAATAGCATTAAGAGGATGCAAAAGCAAAAGATACAAAATACAAGCTAGGTAGCATGCTTATATAGACTAAGGAGGGGGAGGAGGTGGCAACATCGACCAATCAGGAGCAACCATCTATCGGACTAAAGATAGCAAAGTATCTTCCCAAGATAGCTAATGGATGCTCACATGTAGGAAGGTGACACCTCATAACCACTCACTTAATTAAGCATGCTTTATTAACCTAAGCGAGATTAAAAAAAGTGTAGGAAAAACCTAGGGAAATAGGGCAAAATAAATAACCCAACTAGAAAATAAAAACCTACAACTAACACCCCCCATAAGGGAAGCTTAGGTGGATGTAGAAATGGGTCTCGGCAAATTAAGCCTGATGAGGTACCCATGTACATAAAATTCCCCCCAAAGAGAAGAAGCCCCCCAAAAGAGAGAAAATCCCCCCAAATAGAGAGAGAAGAGAACCCCCAAAGTAGAGAGTGTGAAAGAGACTATGAAACCCCCCCACAATGAAGTGGCTCTGATGTCGAAGGAGGATGCCCATATAAGAATGTTGAAGATGATCCATTTGTGACAAATGACATTTCTCCCCTTAGGAAGAAACAACTCCAATGGTGAATGCTGAAGTAACTCCCACTTAAAGAAGCAAGGTGAGGAAGGAAGCCTCATGATGTATCCCATCTTAGAACTCTGCTCAAGTGTCGTCATGTTGATGTTGAAATAAGTCACAATCAAATCAGGAGTCTTAGGCCTAACTGAAACAAGTGACCTCTCAAAATCATTTGAAGATTGATGAAGAATAGGATCTGAAGAACTGATGTATGAAAGTGGAATGTCAATGCATGCCATGTGGCTACTAAGCAAATCCCACGAGATGTCTTGCGAAGAATCACTAGAAGCCCTTGGTGAAGCCTCTCTAAACTATTTAGTAGTAGGTGCAAGGACAAAAGAACTGCCATGAATGAGGAGAGATAACCCCTCAAATGTATACTCCAAATCTAAAATGTGAGACTCCACAAACAAAAATGCAATGTCTGATAAATAGGAATCCTAATCAGGAAGGTTGTAATGATCCTGCTGCAAAGAATCACTGGAAGCCCTCGAAGAAGCAACTCTGAACTCTGAAGTAGCAACAAGTATAGTAAGAATGTCCTTAACTGTAGATGGGGCATCAATGGATGTCAACCAAATAGACTAATCATCCTATGAGGATGTGTCCACACAAGAAGGGGCAACAGAAGTGTTACATCCCTCTTTTTGGAATCAATTATGCTATTTACTTTCTTGAAAATTTCAGTAATATAATATGTTGTGGACGACATGGAAACTGATGATTTATTATGCAAAGTTAGTCCTATGAAATTATAGAATCTATTGATTATGATCAATGTGATATTGTAGACTAAATGACCTTTTTGTTAAGTGAAATGATGTTTTGGATATATTATGTTTTGATTTGGAACATAGATGCTTTGACCACAAAATTGTATGTGAGACAGTCGTTGCAGGAACAGGTGGACCACGTTCGACAGGAAGAGAAAGTATCTTTGAGAGAGAGTATAGACTCTGGAAATTAACCATGGGTGTTTGTTAATGAGAACGTCAAACAGGTAGATAACCTTGAAGCCATTATTTTAGTCTTGTTTTTCGACTAGGATAGTTTAAGACTAGATGTCGACATCTGAAGATAAGGTGTAACACCCTTCTCGTAAGTCGTCGTATAGAATCTTGGAGTCGTCGATGTCGTCGTAAGTCCACCATAGCAAGTCGACTTATATAGATGATTAATATTTCATTTATAAGTAATTAAATGAACCTTCTGGTGGCGGAATCGTGAATCACGTCTCGTAGTCGGAAGATGCGAGAAGTCGGCTTTGTGCGTCTAACGATGTAGGAAACTGGTTTGCGTTACGATCAATCCATCATGATTGTCGTAAAATGCGTCGAGCTTGTGTTGTGAATTATTCTTTCTGGAAATCAACGAATGTCGATTTTGAAGCCATAGCATGTAATAATTTGTTTTGGTCGTTGTTTAGCATGGGTCTTTTTCTTTTAGCTTTGTTCGCGAGATATTTTTGATCTGACCTTGAGTCTCTTATCTAGAGTGGTCTTTATCTCTTTTTCCTATTCGACCATAGAGATGCTTTAGGCATTTGTTATCTGCTACCTTGTTGAGTTTAACTCCTCAATTCAGCCTTTAAGTTGCTCTTGAAGGATTTGATGCTTTTATGTTTGAGTGAGGACGGAGTTGTTTTGCCCAATAACAAGCCACATCGCCGAAGGAGCCTTCATCTTTCTAGTGGTCGTAGTGAGTAAGGAAGTCGGGTTATATTCAATTAAATCGACCTCCTTGAGCTTAGGCATGTAACTGTAGTCGTTACATACCTTAACTTCCTTCACCATGGTGCGAGAGGGAGGAAGTTGGGCAGTTGTGATAAGGAGTAACCGCAAATTGATTGCAGATGCTCCTTCATCGTGGGTGGTGCAAAAACATAGGTGTTGCTGTTGTTTAAAGGCTAACAAACCGCAGTTTTAGAGGAATCTCCTTCTTCTCAGAGCGCGGTAGAGAGTGATGGGGGAGAGAATTTAGTGAATAGCAGAGAAAAATGCCATTTTCACTCCTGCATCGTGGAAGAGAGGGGACGGTTTTAGAAGTTGGGAAGCGAGAGTAAAAGGGAGATATTCCATTGCGAGTGAGAAAAAAACCAGAGGTGGCTGTCATTGTATAAGAAGAAGAAAACTGCGAAGAGTTATTGAGGAGTTAGGGAGTTTAGAAGGAAAAATGACAGGGATAGGAGGGGATCTTTTGAGTTGTGGTCGGGTAGAGATAGGGATAGGAGATTATTTTGAGTAGGTGGTCGTGGTTTGAGAAAGGGGATAAACGGCAGAGAGGAGGTTAGTTATTGAGAAGTAGGTCGTTGTTTTGAAAAGAGAGATAATCGGCAGAGAGAAAGATAGTGAGGATATAGGCTGTCGTTGTGTTGGATAGAAGGAAATCGGTAGAGAAAGGAGAGTCTTTTTGTTGGAGACTGTCGCTGTGTGGAAATAGTAACATTGCTATCGCTGCTTAGAAAATAAGAGACAAACGGCAGAGAGGGGATAGATAAAGGTTCTTATAGCATTCGTTGTGCTGGACTAGCAGGTGAGATTGTGTTTAGAAGTCCGGAGGAGGCACGTCTTGCCAGAGGAGTACGTGGAACTTGCCACAGTAGTCCTCAACTCTGACGACAGGTTCATTTCCCATTCTCTTCTTTTTCTCAGTGTAGATCAGTAAATGTGTCTCATCTGTGCAACGATAAATACGTTACAATGAATCGAAAATGATGATAATGTCTTCTACTGCGATTTCTGTGTGAGGTTAATCATTATAAATTTATCATTGTTGTCTTATGGCATTTGAAACCTCAAAAATAATATTGTTGCTGTCTGTTAGTATTCGAGAACTCAGAAACTAGATCATTGTCCATCATGATTGACACTGTATGATGATAGAACATAGTTCTCAATGTGCACCCAACTAGGAATGATCACTGCATGATATAAACTGTAAACTGCAAACAGTTGGCAAAGACGTAAGTTTAAAGAGTTTCCTTTAAGACTGTGATATCAACTTAAAACTGCCTTGGGTGCATTTGAAACGATAGCTCTACAGCGAGAAAACACATTGCTCCACGTGCATGTTGTGTAGAAATTTAAAACCACAGATTTAAAGCATGTTTTGACGTAAACTTTAGTGTGTTTGATAGTTGGAGAGGTAGTTGTAACCAGCTAGTGTCTTAACCATCTTATATTTTTAGTTAGAGGTCGACCCTGTGGTGGGTCATCTCTAATGTCATAAGAAAGATTCCAAACCCTTTTATATCTTATTTATGACTCTTATCTTTATGAATCATGTGAAACTAATTGACTTGGAAAGGGGAGTAGAGAGTTAAAGTTTTAGTAGTGGTCGAAAACTGTCTTGGTTTTGTAATGAACAAGTAGGGTGGAAAACCCGCAATTTGAGTCTAGATTACGTTGCATGTGATGATTCTAGCATTGTTTTATTTTGTAGACCTTATGAGTCTAAAACCCTTAAATTTCGGGATAACGGGAAGTTGTTTTAGATACTTGAGTAGGTTGTACAAACATGGGAACCGGGTAAACAATTATGAAACCACTTAGGAGTGGGTGTTATTAAACAATGTTTAATACGATTATGGGATTATGAAACTATGAACTCGGGATTAGAGTAAATGTTGCGCCATGCGCTATTACAGGTGAAAATCCTAAACCCTTGAGGTCATCAAGGTCGTCAATTGTTCAAACTTTACAAATAGGAAACTGTAGGATTTTGATCAGTTCAAGTCGAGTAGGGTGGGTGAACTAAGTACATGCGTTCTTAGAATGCTATTTAAAAACAAATCCTTTGGCCAAGGTGGTGTACTATCCTCAAGTGCATCGAATGTTCACTGTGATTGGATGGCGTTTCTTGTGGAGAGTCGTGCATGACTAGAGGGTATCTAGGGATTTGCACGATAACAAGACACGTAGGTTACAACACCAGAGCTCAGATGGCAAACACCGATGGTTATCCTAAGTCTATCCTCTTGAGTAGGGTAGGGCCACTTCCAGTTAGGAAGGAGTGTGGGAGACCGACGGTCTGTGGTTGGAGGTTAAGCTCCTTGAAGATACTTTCTCTTCCAAATGCTGAGGATTGCCGAGTCTTGAATGTGATGGGTCGACAATCGAGATGCATGTTAATGGTATGTTTCCAATATATTATTTGTTTCAAGAAAATTTCAAATTGTTAGAAAACAAAATGTTTATTGTATATCATTTCTTTCAGTTTTATGAAAAATGAAATCATGTTTAAGTTTAAGTGAAAAATGTTATACGTGGTAATAGATAAGTTCATTTGTATTTGATTACCTAGTAAAAAAAAATTACCTTTGTGAAAACCTAGTTTTTCTTGTCATTTCGGATTCGGATGTTACAAGAAGTCTCAGTATCATCCACAAGACCTTGGTCATCCAAGGAAACATCACTATTAGATGAAGATCAAAAGTCTCCATACAACTGTTGGATGACAGTCCAAGCAGTGAAAGGGCACTTAGTGTGCTCTATGTGATGTAGAATATCCTCAGAAACAGTAATACATATTAGTCCATAGACCATGTCATTATTGTTAAACCATGTATTCTTTTGTTCATAGTCACTTGACTCAGGAATGAGTCCAAGAAGATGGGGCAATAGATCCAGCTCAAGGCAATGATTCTTTATCCCTTGTTTCCAAGACAAATAGTTCTCTGAGGTTAGCTTAACAACAAAAGGATGGAAATAACTGAAATCCATGATGAACCCCCAAAATGATTACAATAACCCCATAAAACATGTGACTCAAAGAGAGCACATAAGACACCCCCATTTTTCACTCAATCAAAGAACCCCCCAAGAAAATATGATTTGGCACTTTATATTAGTGCGTTTACAACTGCCATTAGCAAGAAATACTAAGTGGTTTTGATTTCAATGTATTACAAAACCCTCACGAAAAACATATGTTGAAAATATAACTTTGGCACAATACCCAGAGAAATAAACAGCCCCACTGCGATCTACTCAAAAATCATGCACTTTTTGAAAAAAAGAATCGCCTCGATATGAGGTCGTATGTGAAAGTTATGATCCTCTGAAGTTCCAAAAATGAGAACTGTGCAATGTCACAAGTGAGAATCTGTAATTTCTAGAAATTTTTTGCATCAAAATTAAAAAAAAATCTGTATAGTGCGTAGAGCACGAAAAAAATAGCCAAAATAAAAAAATCGTGGGAAACAGAATCTGTATGAGTAAGAACAGAGCATTTGAAAACTACCTTCAAAACTGCAACTGCCAATAGAGAGGGATCCTGCTGTAGCTTTTTGAGTGTGTTTCTAAGACAAGTAAAGGCATGCTGGAACCTACAATATTGATTGAAAACACCAAATATGTACGCTGGTTGTCAGATTTGAGCTTGAAACCCCGATTCCGCAACTGTCTGACGATCTCCGATTTCGGTGAAATGAAAGCTAAATTTGACTTTTTCAAGCCCCCTGGATGCGTTGGAATAGCTAAAAATGTTGCTAGTATAATCAGAAATGCTACAATTACCCAGATTTCATAAAACACATGTGCAAATCTTAGAGATTAAATTGTTTCCATCAAACTTTTCTGATTCTCTAGATCATCCGAAGATGCAAGAGAAGAGTATACTAGGTTTTTCAAAACACTGCAATAAGCTTAATTAGCTCCCCCCCCGAATCTTTCAAATAAGGAAACTAAAATCTATCCTTGCACATAGAATAGCTCTGATACCATGTTAGAATCTGAAAAGATTATTAACCTAGAAAACTAGTGCAAACGAATAGATATCTAAACTATTAATGCAAATGATACGAAATCAAAATAACAACATAGAGTTAGTCTCCAAGAGAGTAATGTAAATGCTAGAAGCAAAATAATATTAAGAGGATGCAAAAGTAAAAGATACAAAATACAAGCCAGATAGCATACTTATATAGACCAAGGAGAGGGAGGAGGTGACAACATCGACCAATCAGGAGCAACCATCTATTGGACTAAATATAGCAAAATATCTTTCCAAGATAGCTAATAGATGCTCACATGTAGGAAGGTGACACCTCATAACCACTCACTTAATTAAACATGCTTTATTAACCTAAACGAGATTAAAAGAAATGTAGGAAAAACCTACGAAAATAGGGAAAAATAAATAACCCACTAGGAAATAAAAACCTACACTAACACTTTACCCGCAAAATTGAGTATGACTATTTTTGAAGCCCCCTAGAAAGATATGTAAAAGAAAAATTACAATTTGGGCAAGTTTGGAAGCCAAATCATCCATTTATAACACATGAAGATTTTTACAAATTTTTGAAAACTGGCTATCCAAAACTGAAATTTACCTGCACTAATGAATTCTTTGCGAAATTCTAAGCAATTTCAAAAAATTCATGAATTTTCGATATCATGGGAAAAAGTTATGTCATCTCGAAAATTGTGAGTACAATGGGGTTTGGGGATTACAAACCTATCAAAAAAGGCAAAAAATTTTTAGTTTGACTTTGTTGAAGAGAAGTACACGGAAACACCTTTCCGTTGACTATAATTTTACGAAAGTCCACCTCCGTACTCGAAAGTTGTGGCAAAATGAAAAAAAAGCTCTCTTTTAGGGACTTTGAAGGGCTATGACAACCTCTCCATATAGCAAAAAAGGTCACTTTTGGTGGAAGATATTGTCTTTGGCAGGGTGGGGTAGTTATAATTGTTGTTAATTTTGTAAAAAAAATTACTAGCAATTACATAAGTTGTAAGCATAAAATGCCAATAAGTAAATGACAATAGTAACTAACAATTAAAGTTAACATCAATGAATATTAAATGTTAACTAACAAGTGTAAATGTGACCTCAAATAACATTAACAACAATGTTAATTGTTAAATGCTAACAATAGTAAAGAATGTTAACGACTAACAAAATATGGTTAGATGAATAAAGAAGTCAATGATTGAGGTTGACCACTTCAATCAAACCACCACCACAAACTTGAATCAAAGACCTTTGAAGGTTTGAAATGTGCAGGAGATCGTGTGGGAACAGGGGGCGGCGGGCTCAGACAGGGAGTCCGATTTGGCCGAGTGACTGGCCGATAGGAGCTGAAACGAGTTCCTTCATGGTCGATTTTGGTGTTGGGAGACCGTTGAAGGGACCTAAGGAGCCGCAAAACACTAAATGCAGATGACCGATGGTTTTGAAGAGATCCTTCAAACACAATGCACAGTAAATGCTATCCATCCATAGAAGCTGCTGGCAGTTTTGTGAAGCTGAGCTCTAAGAAATTTCAAGTGCACCCTAAATCTTCATGCTCACAAGACCGCAACCTCATGGCAGTAGAAAGACCGTCGACCAGAATATGAAGGTGATTGCCAAAACAAACAGTGACCCTGTGTGAAGCGGCTTGGATGAGCCGATGGAGGAAATAAACTCGTTGATCTTCACACAGTAAATTGTGACATTGTGGAAATCAAAACTGGTGCACAGTATTTGGAAGCTGTTGGTGAAGGCCTGTGAAGAGTTTTGCAGAGGCCAAGAGGCCACACAATCTGTAAAAATGTATCTCACACAACAAAATCGACCCAAAATACAAAAAATTGTAGGGCCCTGAGTGCCTCTACAAAAAAATCATTTTTTTACAATAATTCCGTACAATACGGATTTGGACGTGCGACCGTATAGTACCCTAGCCAAGGGGTAAATTTTTTTTCAAAAAATTCAATTTACCAAAAATCACCGTTTGAAGGGTCACCTTAATTGTTTCGAGCCTTCTAGATGCAATCGCAATGTCCGTTTGGCTCCACGACACTCTGATGATAGAGATAAGTGTTAGAGTCACCAATTCGGGAAGGAAGGCTCTGATACCATGTTGGAGCATCCAAGATCAATAAGCACAAAGAATAAAACCTTCCACAAGTGAAAAATGGAGCACAAGAGCATATCTATCATATACAATGAGAGTGTGCAAAATACAATGAGAAGCCTTGCATAAATAGGCAAGGAGAAGGAGGTAGGAAGGTAGGACTAAACTATTCACTACCCTTACAAGCATGCAACACTTGCCTAACTCACATGACATGTGTGAGGGCAAGTGCCAAGTCAGAAGGAAAGATTTGTCTCACATAGCTAAGGACACATGTCGAAGTGAGACAAAATCCTAAAAGACTAAGTAAACTTAAGCCTATGTGTGAATAGGTCAATCCTTCAAAATATGATATCTAAACTAGTTAGATAATGACACTATTTATACTAACATGCTCAAGTGAGAGTCATCATCAAGGTACACCTTCCCACCATAATATTCTTCATACTTTGAAGACCAACCTTGATGGGAGGTCATATGGAAGGAATCTCTGGAGTCTATAAACCACACACCTTCCGTCGCATGAGTTGCCAAGGCCATAACAAATGCATATGCATCCTCTCAAGAAGAATTTTCAAAGTCATCATCTGAATCACTCTTCTTTTTATTTTTCTCCTCTTTTTCTATCTCTATAGAAGTGCCAAGTCTTTCCACAATTCTAATACTTTGCCTTGAAATTTCTAGGAGATTTGGATCTCCCACAAGATTTAGATCTAGACTCTTCTTTCTTCTTGTCCTTCTTTCATATCTCCTTCAATCTTCCACGAACAACTAGGGCCTCTTTAGTAGATTAAGAAGATTTTTGTTGCATCTTCCTTGAGAGTAACGCAACCACTACCTAATCCATTTCAAGTTTTGAGGCAATGCTCTCGATTGTCGTCACCAAGTGATCCTACAAGTCTAGAAAAGAACACATAAGTGTCATGCAATGATCCTCCTCCACCATTTTCACTTCAACAAAGTGCAACTAGGTCACAATCATAATAAATGCATTCAAATGCTCGACCATAGAACTAACACCATCCATTCTCAAGGTGTACAAATTCTTTCTTAGGAAAAATTTGTTAACTAGAAATTTAGCCTGGTATAAGTATCCCAACTTCTTTCAAAGAGCTTGTGCAGAAACTTCTTCATGTACATTCAACAAAACAAAATCCACCAAGTAGATCCTAATGAGGCCCTTCACCTTTCTATCTAATAGATCTCAATAGGCTTGTAACATTACAATGGGTTTGGATCTAGATATATCAGCCCATAGACCTCTATCCACAAGCATATCCTCCATTTTAGCTTCCATAACTCAAAGTTAGTGCTTGCAAATCTCTCCATCCTTATTCTCGACATGCTTGTCATCTTCGTGAAACATTATCTCCTTATATGCAAGCTCCTAGTCAATCCAAGGTTAGTATAAAAAACCTTGTCCATAACACCTTAGACCCAAGGTGACCGAGATTTGATATCAAATGAAAGGAACTAGAGGTGTAGAATACACTTCCTATACTAATATATGAGAGGAAGTATGTGCAAAAAAAAATTTCATCATACAATTACAAGGAAATAAACACAAAACTAATATACCATAGCATAATGATTTATGTGGCGAAAACCCTTTCAAGAGAAAAAGTGGACACTCCAGAGCAACTCAATGTAGTATTTAGTAATCAATGGTTACAATACACTTGCAGAGTCTAAGCCTTTATAGTACTATCACCAAAAAAAGATCTGGAGCAATTCTAGTAGCATAACAATACCTACAAAACTCATTATGAAACCTCCATCTCAAGCACCTAATAAATGGGAGAACCAATACATGGAACCATCAAATGGTAATTAAGAAACCATGAGCTAAAATAATCCTAAATGTGGCACCCAAATCCCTAAAAAGAATCCAACACCCAAATCCCAAGATGAGTCCACAAGCTAAAAATAACATATTCCTGCCACTGCCACAAGCTCATCATAATCCAATGACCAACTTGGGTGCTCCATTATCTCCATTCAACTATGCCTTATGACATGTCATAAGATGTGTCAAAAGGTGGTCAACAAGTGTAACTCGCTCTTACAACCTCTTATGCGGCATAGATGTTCTTGCATTTTCGATGCGGGAGGCCCAACTTTTGAAGGCCATAACTTTTGATCTAGGAAGCCAATTAAGCCTATTTTTTTAAATTGTAGATCTCAAAAAGGTCCATGTCACCATAACCTATTTTCTTTGGTTAAGGCCTTTTTTGATATTTTTAGGGGGCCAAAAATGATCTTTAGAGCCTTGAACATTGCCTTTTTCTGTTCTATAGCCCAAATATTACATTTTTGGTTATTAATATTAGAATGCAAGGTTGAGACACCTTTCCTAACAAGAGGCATGTGGAGTGGAATATTCTTCTAGACACTTAGCAATATTTTTTGTAAGGAGTATAATGTGGTAGAAGCACTATAAGGTATCATTTAACACCTGACACAAAGTGGAAGAGAATCTTTAACATTATAAGATGTGTAAGAAACATCTATACCATGGTAAGAGGTGTAAGAAAGCACCTATGGCAATGTGTAAGAAGTTTCTTGTCTTTTTTGGACTTGGGTAGTTGCTATTTTGTCCTCTAGCGGATTGCTTTTTTCCTTCAATGAAGTTGGACAATCAAGTTCATAAGAATGGTCTTGAATCTTCTAGAAAGATGTTTGTAACTCCTAGACACGTGTCATGGAGTCTTTTTCTATGTTAGCTACTTAGCTCATGGTTTCAACTTATGGTTTTGGGAAACCATTTATGGTTTTGCTAGATGCCTTTGCCTATATATTGAAGCTTTGGAATAATTGTTTATGAGAGGAGGTGCAAGCTTGAGCAAGGTAACTTTGTTAGAATGCTACCAAGATTCCACCATGGATGAGAGATGGTATTATTTTATTATCATTTGTTCTTTATTCTAATATGCAATATGTCTATGGATGTATGGTTACATGTGTGATATGTGAGAGGATTCCAAGTTAGATGATATTGCAATGTTGAGTTAGAGATGGGTGTTTATCTCCATATTGGAATATATACTTGTATTATAAATGTTCATTTGTTAAATAATACAAGGGTTTCATAGTGTTTAGAGGGTGGTTTTTTTTACCTGAAACAATTTTCCCCACATACATCTTATGATATTATTTTCTGTTTCTATTTTCTCTAAAAGTGGGTTTTATAGGCCATTATGCTATTAAACTTTTAATAGACCTATAATGTACACAACTTTCCTCTTAGGTTAAAGGTGGAAATAATCTCTTTTTCCCAATAAAGTGAAGTTGAGAAACTTTGTGTGCTTGCAGCCTTGAGGATGACTATTAATCTTCTGATGTAAATATGGGTATGGCCTATCATATGTGTTGAACTATAGAGGCGAGCATGATTTACCCTGATGCCAAAGGATGCACAAATGTGTGTGTATTTGATGCATTGTTGACATAAAATGATGTGCACCTATATGTGTGCGATAAAGAGGAAGTGATCCTTCTCCACCTAAATGAATCAATCTACCTATAATGTTGCTTCAATGTGTGTGTAGTTGTTTGTGTGTTGATTCAAGAGAACCAATAAGTGGATTGTAAATTATTGTTGTTTCCATAAAACCACATAGATGTAGAGCCCAACACTCTCTAGACGTATGTCCATTACATAGGCAGTGGTGGCATGTAACTGAGGTGTGTGCTCTGGGTCCTTGTTGAGGAAGCCTTCACTCTTTGTGCATTTGAATAGTCATATGTTCTTGTCTATGGTGACATTTACATGGGGGTTGGCATTGCCATGTTGTAGGAGGTGACTAAGAATTCCACTCACATATGCAGGGTTCACTTTGCATGAAATGTTGTTGAGAGGTGTGAATTTGTTGATGTGCATAGCATTATTGAAGTGTGAAAGAAGTCATTGTTGGTTTAGATCTATTTGTTGTGCAAGTGTGTTAGCATTTTAAATTTGCACGTTATAGTGCAACTCAAAATAAAACAAATGTGCGATAGAACTAATCTTTGAATTAGAAGGGTAAGCTCCATGTAAACAAAAACTAGCCTACAATGAACAATATATACTTGCTATTCATAGTCTTTACATGGTTTTCTAGGGTGTTTCATTATCGTGCTAAATAAAATCAAAAGTGCATCTTTTTGATTCATCTAGAGCCAAAGGCAAAGACACTCTTTGTTGATAACTGAGAGGGGGGGGGTGAATCAGTTATCTCAATGTTTTAACATTCAGAACTTTCTTATTAATTAATGCAACATCAATTCAAATAAGCAAACATGATCATGAAATGGAAATACACATGACACAATATTTTGACGTGGAAACCCTGTTAAGGGAGAAAACCACGGGGTGATTAACCCAAGATTGTATTCTCTGTTAGAAGAATAGAAATATAAAATGGCACTTGCCAATTAGGGCTCACTGCCTGAGCACACTACTCACAAGAGGCTCACTGCCTACAAGAGACTCACTGTCTACAAGTTGTAAGAAGAATAACATGATCCTTGAACTGATGAGATGCATCCATATATGCAGGGGTTCAGTTCCGGTTAGGATCAATACACTGATCTGCTGCACTTCATCTTTCCTCTTCTTTTGTGCTGCTGTCCTTTCACATACCGGACCTTCCTTATTGCTTTCACTCTACTCTATTGCTTTCACTCTGCTCTACTACTTTTCTTTGCACATCACTTCACATCACATCACACCACTACCACTCTCACAACTAAATCCATCTTGTATATATATCCGCACAAGTGATTTCATCACCTTTCTAGTCGACATTCGGAATAGTCAATATTTTCCACAAGCTCTGATTTGTCGGCTGAATCCTTGCATACCAAGTAATGTGGATCAAGGATATACTTGTAGAAGTCATCAATTATGTCGGCCAATCATAACTTATGCCTTAAGAACCTTTACCATCATCAGTAACACATTCCACTTTTCCTTCCAATGTTTCCAATATTTCCGCCTCAACAGCCATTAAATCATGTAACTTCATGCTGATATCTCTTAGTTTGTTATTGCATCTCCTGAGCACCCCACATTTAAATTGAATGTCCTTATACCAGATGTCAATCAACAGGGCGGTATTACTGTTTGATACCTGTTTATTGATAAGCAGCTGAGGATTTATCCTCTTTATTTCTCCCAGGATGCTTAGTACTTTTTCCAATTTGTAAGACCTTTTTCCTGTCTGCATTTGCAATTTGTCTACTTTGGTCCTGGAGTCACTGAGAGTGCTCCACCTCTTCAAAGAGGCCTTTACCATTTTTTCAGCATCATCCAACGTGGATGACATCCATTTCCTTAGCACAGATGCCTCATGTTTCATGAGGTCTAATTTATTCACCTCCTCTTGAGAAATAGCAGTCAATGGGACTACATGTTCATTTGAAGTTTCTTCAGTATTAGTTAGCCTTCTTATGTAGGCATGCAACTGAGCAATGTGCTCTTTGTGTTGCTTATTTTTCTCTTTCTCTCTTTTCACCTTTTGAATCAAAGAATCAATAATGTCTTTGCCCTCCTGACCCTCTTGGTCTTCATTGGCAAAACCTAGATCCACTATGCTAATTTGAAACTCATCTAAGGTAATTTTACCTTTCTCTTTCTCCATAGTAGGTACTGCAATCTGTGCAGTCCTTCTTCTAGTTGTTGGATCTCTTTTGATGGCTGAAGTCATTCTGGCCTTCCTCTTAGGCTTCATTATATCCCCGGAGAATAAGGTGGATACATCAAATTCTTGAATTTCAAACTCTTCTTCTACATTTACCTCTTTTTCCAACCACGGAGGCACTTGATCATGTTTTTCTGCATCATCATGATGTTCACCTGTGTCTCCTGTTTCTGTCAGCAGATGTGGTGGAGATGGTGATTTTCTCAATTCTTCTTCCTGATGCTCACTTTGTTGTTGATCCTGTGGCACATCCTCTTGTTGAGGAACCTCTTTCTCCGGAGGAGCATCCTCTTGGGGTGGGGGATCTTGTGTTGTATCTATATGTTGATCATGATGATCATGATCCTTTTCCGTCATTACTTCATCTATTTTCAACTCTTCCCCTTGTTGAGGTTCATTTTCAATAACAGACATTGTGGCATCCTCCTTTGGCTTTTCCTTTTCTTGTTGCATATCCACCGTACTGGATATTGTGGAGTCTGCCTGAGGTGCTGGCATTTGTTCTGAAGCCATTATTTGTTCCGCACCTGAACTGTCAACCTCCTGAGCTTTGGCGGCAGGATCTTCTATTATTTTCTTCTCGTCAGTTGTCTTCTCTTGAACTTCTATTATGGCAGGCTCCGTGGATGTACCTTGTGCGATTGGTGGGCTTACTTATGAAGTATGGCTCTCTGGTTCCGCCACCTTTATTTCTTCTGCAGGGTGTCCCCTATCAGGTGATCCTGCTGGATGTTCAGGATTCATATCCTGTTTCTCTGTTAGGTCCACCACTGCAGGACTTGGGTAAAAGCAAGAAGTTGGGTCCACATATAGGGGAAGTGTCGTGCAAAAAAAAAATCCCGACAGGAACGGGTACCCGTTTTAAAGAAAACGGGTACCTGTTTAGGAACGGGCACCCGAGCCTAGAACGGGTACCCGTTTTAAAAACGGGTACCCGTTTCTAAAAATAGTAAAAAACAAAAACGGGTTTTAAAAACGGATACCCGTTTTAAAAACAGGTACCCGTTTCTAAAAATAGTAAAAAACAAAAACCCGTTTTTGTTTCCCGTTTTTGTTTTTTACTATTTTTAGAAAGTTTCCAAAAATAGTAAAAAATAAAAACGGGTACCCGTTTTTTTTACTATTTTAGAAACGGGTACCCGTTTTGTTTTCTATTGTTTTCTAGAACGGGTACCCGTTTCTAAAATTTTGAATTTCATACCCACGCTTTTGGTTTTGTTTTAGGCTCGGGAAAGGCATGGGTAGCTGACCTTGAGCCTTGGACCTGCAAGTATTTCTCTAAGTATAGAACCAGAGGAAAGACTGACTTCACCTATATGATTGATGACATTTTTTTCTGAATTTTTTTACAAAATTAAAACCCATTACAGATCATAGTGTCTAGTTTTCAAATATGTAATTTTTTTTGGATTGGACTTGTTTTTCTATTTATTATTTAATTTATGAGCAAACTGGTCTAAAAACTTGAAATGACAGGTGTTTGTATTTTTTTAATAACTTTTCATTTTTAAATTTTTTTTTTTTTAAAATTATATGTCATCAATCTACACATCATTCTTTACACAATGAAAAAAAAATTTTAATTTTATGATTTTTTTTGCTCAAATTATGTTGGCCGTACACGAGGGGTTTTCAAAAGTATCAATTAGGCCTAATAAAAAATTAATAAAAAAAAAATTATTTGGAAAAAAATTATAAAAAAATATCCTCATCAAACTTCACTGTACTACACATCTTTTTCCAAAAGGATTTTGAAAAATAATTTTATTTCGGTCAAATTATGTTGGCCGTACACATGCATGGTATGGTTAAAAAAAAGTGACTTTTAAATAGTGGTTTTTAGAAATGCCTATTGAAAATCAATTTGTATCATCTGGGTATTGAAAAAAATTACATATTTAGAAACAAAACTCCGAGTACTACATTTTATTATTAGTGACTTTTTTAAAGATTCCATCTCTAAGTGCTTCAAATTTTAAGGTCAAATGTGACAAATTCTGAAAATAAGGGAAAACACTTCCACTTTTTGGCCAAAAAGTGGACCCAACTTCTTGCACTTACCCACTTGTCACCTGGGTAATTAATGTTTCTAGCCCTATTTCCTGAGCTATCTGCTCTGGGCTCTTTTCTTGTTCTACCTCCACTTGCTTCATCTCCTCCAGTATAGTTTGAACTGGTGGAGGCTTGTGAGGGGTCATACTTGTACCAGCAGCAAGTGTTTCCATCTTTTGTGCAGTCACTTCCTGTACAACTTCATCATCAGACAAATTAATTGTCTCCTCTAATGAGATATGCCCTGCTTGTGCCTAAGAAGTTTCTTTCATCTGTTCCTCTGCAAGTTCAGTTTTGAACTTGACGATGGTAGGAAGTGGAACATTATGCTGAAGTTCCTTGGGCACTTCACTACCTGCCCCTTGTAACAATGTAGGGGGTTGTCTTATTTCACCTCTCATGGAGGTTCTTTGTTTCTTGGGTGGGGTAGACACCACCACCTGTGGAGCTCTTCTTTTCCTCTTTATTATCAAAGGAGCCTCTTCTTCTTTAGGCTCTTCCTCTATGAGGATATCCTCTTCATCATGTTTCCTTGAGGATTGACCCTCTTCTAGGGTCTCTGTAATTCCAGCCTCTGCTGTCTTACTCTTCTTGGACTTTTCTTTCCTTGTCCTTGGAGGGGATGCTGATTCTAATCCAGATCTTGATCCTGATGCTGCTGCCTCCTCAGCTGCAAATACTACCTTTTCGATAATAACCCCTTTGGGTTCCTTATCTACTTTCTTCCCCTTGGGGGTCTTTTGCTCTGGTGTTGTGGTGGAGGGAGTCTATCTCCCTTAGTCTTCCTCTTTTCATTCAGGAAGTCATCAAACTCATCCCCGGGAATATCTTGCCCCTTCTTCTTGTTGTCCACCGTAATGGCAACACCCTTCTTCTTCAATGCCCCTATCTGTTCATCAACCCAAGCTTGGGTTAGTTGCATGGTCCTGGCAATGAAGGGATCCAAGGATATATCCTCTTGTATAGTGAGGTCAGGTGCAGAGATGGTATCGTTATATATTTTCTTTTGCTCATACTCATTTGCAATTATCCTGCCATCATCTTTCTTCAATTGTTGGGGGATGGGGATGCAATCAAAGGTTCTGATTTGATTCAATGTTAACCTTTGATACTTTCTTCTTTTTGCTTCTGCTTCATCCTCCCAGTCAGCCCAGAAATCTTCTAGGTGCCTCTGATGAATAGGCTTTCCTACTATTTTCCGCATCCTAAAGACAAGTGAAGGAGAGTTGGTTTTAGAGACAGCTATTCCTCCTCAGGACAAAGCAATTGAAGAAGTTGAACCTGAGGATTATCATATTGTCAAGACTTGTTTCGGCCATAACACACGACAGACAGCAGTGAATATTTTGGAGGCGGCTACAGATACTATGAGAAACAGGGTAATGAAAGATGAAGAGGACAAGGCTGCCCTCAAATTAGAAGTCCAGCAGCTACGTTAGTACATCTCATAGCTTCTGCATTCTCCTTCGCCTCCTTCACTCTTTTTGCCACAAGTCATGGAGTCTACTGATGAGCAAAAACAGTTAAGTTAGCTGGTAGTGTATGGCAAGCACACTAGGGATTGGGTGGATCGTTTTATAATAAAGAATGTTAACTTTCTAGCAAAGTTATCAGAAGTGGTGTCCAACTCTAAGGATGTCCTCCTTGGAATCCAGAATATGATTGAGTGTATGAAGGACATGGAACCAATATATGATAGATTGATGGTCAGGCTGCGTGCACTTGGTTTGAGGCCTATAACGGCAGATCAAAAGGCTGCAATTTTCTCCTGGACTCACCAGTATTCCTTCTTGGTTTATACCTCGAAGAATATAGCCTCAGAGTTGGCCATATGGAAAGAAAAGCTCCTAGGCATTGAAAGATATGCCATTGTTTTTGTCCAAAAGATTCCGTGCAGGTATTTCAGTGAGGAAGGCGTAAATTGCCTCATTCATGTTTTACAGGAGGAGTTCATTCAGCTGATCCGTGGAAAGTTTTGTGGAGACCCTCATGTTGACAAAATGTACCTCTTGGTTGATATTGCATCAAAGTGCGCCAAGGCTGAGAAAGACTTTGAAGTGTTCGAGAAAATCACAGAGGATGTTGCCATAGATTTGCAAATGAGGATGGTTCACCTTGAGTCCATGATCATACCAGATGAAGCCAAAATTGAGGAATTTGAGAGAAATCTTAATTTCCAGACTTAGCTTATTTTTCACATTTTGCAGGAGGGAATTATTTTTGGCAGCAAGAGAGATTTCCAAAGCAGCTTCTATTTTGAGAACTGTCTTTGTTAACTGAAGTTAAATTTATTTTTAGATTTTGCTTTTGGAAATCATGCAAAATATCTTTGAGTTGGAACTCATTGTGTAATAACATGCAAGTTCAGTTAACTGAAATTTGCATGACAAGATACTTTTAGTTTTAATTGCTAATAAGCTTGCATGCTTCCCATGCAGCATTAGATCTAGAGTGAAGAGTGTTAGTTAACTCTTCCTTTCATTTCCTTGCATCTTTGCTTTTTAGGTATAAATAAGTGTATTCTACACACTTAATTTCTCTAATGGTAAATGTTGAGACTAATTTTTGCTCGCATTTTATTGTTCAAGCACTGTTGTTGATACTTGCTTTTTGATTAATGAGAATACAAATCATGGTTTTAGGATCTATCTTGTTGTCAAGAGTTGTGTAAATTGTTCATGACTTTGTGCATGAGCAATTATTGTTGAGTTGTATTTGTTCTTTTATTTTGAAAACCTCCAAGTTGTCCTTCTGATTTGTTTATGCTTTGAATTTACTTGAAGAAATCAGAATTGTTTTAAAAGATAAAGTTAGTTATTTTCTTCTGGAAACAGTCAGTTCTTCCTCTGTTCACACTGCCAATCAGGAACCCGACACTCAAGTATTCATATCTTTTTCTTCATCTATCACCGGAGGCTAAATCCTTGGAATCTATCAGTCAAGGTAGTCCTCTTGACTTCCCCAAATCCGCACTTCACCAAGATACTTGCTCTGAGAGATCCGGACCTGACTGTCGGACCTCGCCACATGCTCTGTTCTTGCTTACCGGATCACAACACTCTGCAATCTGCCTTCCGGTAGAGACTCATCATGTCCTGCGGATGTGTGGGTTAACCTTTGTTACCATCAATGACAACATTCACGAGTCCATATAGTGTCTCTTGCCAACACTCTTCAACTTAAGGTGAATGATTTTCATGTTTTTTAACTAAAAGTAAATTCTATAACTACACACTTGTGTTCAACTCAAAGTAGAGACTAAAAAAATACAAGTACACAAGGATGGAATAGGCTTAAACACATACAACAAATGTTATAAGATATACATGAAAGTTGCACTCAAAGCTACAATAGAACTAACCTAACACCTATTGCAATACAAATCCGTTGGTAATTGTTAAGTTTCAACTCAGAAAAACATAAATAACACATTAGACAAACCCCTTCAATAGTAATTTAGAAGCAAAATAGGCACACTAAATACTTTTGAATAAACAACAAATTCTAGAACAATCCTAAATACCCAATGAATGACAATTTAGTAGGTGTGAGAATTACCATTAAGATTAAGTGCAAAATAGGCATCACATTATTTTATCTTCAAATATTTTTACAATAAAAATTCAGTAATTATGACTTGATATGAAAGTAACTTTTTTTATGTTTTTGGAAAACATCAAAAACAAAATTTGCAAAAGAAAGTCTGAATATCCAATTATATAATCTAGAAATTTTATTTCAGAGAGCAATGCTACCAACAACACCTTTGCTAAATAACTTAAGTATCAAGATGTAAAGATGGATAGACACTAAACAAAATTTAATGAAAATTCATGCGGAGTTATCCCAATAGTGACTAAAACCATTGAACATGATGTCAATATGATAAGTAGTCTGGTCTATATCTCGACAATATCTTCACAACATATTGACTCTTTTGATTTAATATTTTATAATTTATAATAAATATTGGTGTTTTCATAATTTAATTTAATTTAATTTTTTTTCTTATATATTGTAGCTTTATTTTAATATTTATTTTATTTTTTATTTAATTAATTAATTTATATATATGTATTTTGTTTTCTTAATAAAATATTAATGATTTCAAAATTTAAATTAAATACCACCTATCTATTTATCATCATTATCAATATAATCTACAAAATAAAATTAAATTTACAAAAATAATATTTTACAAATTGATAAACAAAAATAATATATAAACAAATAAGATTATCATCTCGAAAATATTAATTTACATAACTTTGTATGTTAAACCTCCTTCATATCTTAATTACACCTCCTTCTATAAACCATGGCGACTATGCTGTCCCCACTTACTATTGCATGGCAGTCGCGATAGTGGGGAGATTGGCTTGGACTTCAATACCTTTTTATTACGGCCCCACGGTGTCTTCAATAAATACAATCACGTCATATTGGATATCGAATCTTTTATTTTTATTATTATTTTTTAATTCTTTTATTAAAAATCAACATAATAAAAAAAGGAATGGCTCACGGCCGCCTCCTCCTCCCACCTTAAGGCCAACCTATTACTAACACTTGCGCCCATAGGAGGTTCAAGGAATAGGCAATAGGAACAACTGACGAGTTTAGAAAATTTTAGGGCGTGAATTTTTTGAGGGCGTGAGACAATTCCAAGCACTGTAATGTTCACATATAAAAGTCTATCGTGTGTGTGTTTTTGCATCAACATTTCGAATCATACACAATCATCCATCATCAAGGGGAGGAGTTATGGATCATTGTGTATGATCCGAAACATCGATGCAAAAACACACAGTTGAATCCATAAGCTCTTCATTATACTCTCATGGACTGTGGAAAACTTATGCTGGCTAATTATTAATTTGAATGCTTTTTAACTTAGAAATTGGATAATATGGATCAAGGGATGAAAAGCTATATATATGTATGGTTGGATATAAAGGGATGATTTATTATTGTTTTAAATATATAATGGTTAGAATGTAAGAAATTGATTTTTATATTGATTAATTGATCAAATTTGATTTTTTATAAATTGATTATTAAATGATTCCATAAAAAAATGAGTTTTGAATATAATGGATTTGAAATTGATTTTTTGATTTGAATATATAGAATCACTTATTATTAAGGTTGATTTATGTTTTTATATGAAGTTAGAATATTAGGTAATTGATTTAAGCTCCAACAAAATATGGATTATTGAAATATGTAAATTATGTCTTGCTTATAGTCAAAATGTAATAATTAGTTAAATTAAGCACCTACTTAATCATGTTTCACTAACCAAAAAACCAAATATACTTGATATCTCGTCATATTTTCCTTACAATTTTTATGTTTTATATTAATTTACTTTCAATTTTTTATTTATTTCTCTAAAAACATATTTGATATTTTATTTAATATTTCAAATCAAAACTTAAATTAATAAACACGCGAGCTCATTGGCCCAGCGAAGGCGTAAATCTTTGCGAGCTCGTTGGCCCAACGGGGGTTTGAACACTGGTGGAGCTTTGCGAGCTCGTTGGCCCAGCGGGGGTTTGAACTCTGGTGGCTGCCCTGAGCAACTTAACCACCGAACCATGCCATCATCGGCAATTATATATCTATTTTAAACTACTTGGGAAATGACCTTTAATTTATGAACTGTACGTTACATCTTTAAGTACGATGGCTGTTATTTTTCATTAAAAATTCTCCAGGTGTCCCTTATAATATAAAATAATTCTCAATTGGGAGTTCCTTCGTGTGGAAGCATTCCATATAAAACAACAGCGGCATGGGAAAAGAATAATGACTTTCGGCAGTCGAATCGATTTGACTAGGAATGCCGTTTCCGGGAACTCGGAGAAACAAATTAAATCCATCTGTCTCTGTAAGCAAAGTAAAATGAAAGTTAATGACAATATTGAAGAAACAAAGACAAATTTATAATATAATAGAAGAATTTTAAGGTCTGCAAATCAAGAATAGAATAGAAGAATTTTAACGTCTAGAGGCTAAAGATAGTTAGCTGACTGACTGCTTAATGAGTGTAACATCATCTGTACCGCCAAACAGTTTTTAAAATAAATTAAAAAAAATCGGCATGGATAATTGCACTGGAAGATTTGCGGCACAGTACCTACATTGATTGAAATAGTGCGAGGAACAAGGAAATCTTTTTATATTTATATTTTTATTATCGTATAGAGGAAGCAGAAGATGGATTTTTAGTACAGTGTCTGTCTGTATAACAGATGCATGGGAAGGAACTGAGAAGAAGACGGTGACATGGACAACCTTTTTATTATTGTATAAAGCAAGGAGAATAAAAAAAGGGTAAAGAATATCGAAGTTTCATGGGAAGGATCAGAAAAGGGGACTTTCTCATGGGTATAAAAGGAGCAAAACGTCTTCGCCTAGACGATAATTCAAGTTGGAGACCTGGCATTTCTTCCCCTGAAGATCTTGCAGATATGGATTTAGGGAAATCTGATCCAAAGACATTTGCTAGAAGGTATTTTGTTATATAGTTTTATCTATGGAGTTAGTTAACATTTCCTTATATTTATTTCAGCAATTGTATATAGTCAAATGAATTGCATGTTAGCGCAACACATATTTGAAGTTGAATCGTCTTTCTTGTATATGTGTAATGTTTTTTTTTTAAATGTGAAGAAGGGTGTCTTTTTCTTTTGTCTGAGCATGATGAGAATGTTTAATTAGGCGTATTGCGTTTTCACAGTCTATAAAAATGAATTTAAAAAGCATTTGAGTAAAACTTTATACATATTTTTATATCAATGAAATCTTTCATGTTTAGGTTACCGGGTAATGTTACTATTTTATTTGTTTCTTGGTTTTCAGTGTGCCAATTCAATGTTGAGCACCCATTGGATTTATAAAAGTCTGTTTGCTTCTTTATAAGACTGAAGATTGTTTCTACATCAGATTAGTTATATAATGAATTTATAAATTTTAAACATCAATTTTTAGTTGTGCTACAAACCGAGTTACGATTAGACATTTTTTTACATGTGGAGAAAGGTAACATTTTGTTTTTTAGTTTTGGTATGATTAAATTGCTTATTGTTAGGTTAAAAAATTATATTGCTATTTCATTTATTTTTCAGTTTTCAGTTGTGAGTCGTGACAATGTAATTTAAATTTTGGCACTTACAATACCCAAGATTGGCTCTATGACAAGTTAGTTTATATAGTAGATTTTCAAATCTTCGATGTGAGTGTTTTTTAATGAAATAAGGTCTATATATTATTTTAAATTAAAAGATAAGTTACAGTTTATTTAGAAAATGGGTGGTATGGAATCACACTTAAAAGATTGAACAAAGTAGCAAATTAGATGTAAAGTAAGTTTAGGAAACAAAAGCAATTCCAAGCAGATGCAATTGCAATTACAAAAGCATAAAAATTCTTAAACAGCTAAATTGATAAATTCTGTGGCAGGTGGATGATCCCTGTCATTAGGCTTGGGCCCCCAACTACCGTTTGGAAGTGGCTCCCAACCAGTAGTATCTGGTGTAAGCTTTTGTTCAATGTAGAATCCCCTACCAAGATTCTTACTCGAAATCACACATTTTCTGATTTCTACCGCATTGACATTCTGTCACGGCGTCAAGCATTTTGCATTTGGCTCATAAACTGAATTTTCTGAGTTTGAAAGATTTGGAACAGCTTGTTTAAAGTTTTAGAGCAAAACATTCACATTTGCAATACAACATTCAAAGATAAATAGTAGACATTTTGACAAACAGTTTGCTGCTATTCAATGTCACTGGTAATCAATATAGTGTTGAGTACTCGTGACTCAGATTACAGGCATCGGCGAGAGCTGGGCTTTGTCTCAATGATCACATTGTTCATAGTGGGTTGTTTTGTGTATCGGCAAGACGTGAACTATCGGTGTGATCTGAGAGACTATCACCGATGGTGTTGTGTTACTCCGACAGTTGGACATCGGCGCGACAAACCTTATCGGCGTGATGTGGATATCTCCTTCCGTGTTGGGTCACTCCGATGGAGGTTTGGCGTCAGTGAGACATGTGACATCGGCGTGGTTGGAAGATGTCACTACGGTACTTCGTGTTACACCGACGAAGTTTTGACATCGGCGAGACATGCCACTTCGGTATGAGTCTCTCCTACACTTTGGGCTACTCCGATGAGGTCTTGGTATCGACAGGACATGGGACTTCACTATGAATCTCTTCGATGGACCTCGTTACTTCGATGGAGGATGTTCAGCGGGAGTCTCCACGATAGGGTGGACAAATGGTCATGTCGGCAACAAAATTGCACGACATTTGTATATCCTGTGGTCTTGTATATAAAGCAATCAAAGGATCACTGACTGATGAATGTGGGATAATTAGATCTCACGAATTTGAACAGTCGTGGAAACGGTTATGAGCTAGGATGCTAGGAATTCGTTTGACAGTGGTGATGTGGCTCCTTGACATGGCGGAAGGATAGAAAAGCCAACGTTGTATTGGCAATGCACATCACAAATATTGTAAATTGAACGGTTGCCTTTTGTAACTGTCTGGTCCATTATGGTAGTCGAACCGAATGTTCTCTTCTGTAATGTGATATGTTAAACGCATTGTAACAGTGGAGTGTGTCGAGTGAGTTAGAACAGAGTTCGGGTGAAGGAGATTCAGGCCGTGAGGGTGATGTCCTGTACTGCATGCTATTTGTGGCATGATAACAATATGAAGGACTAACCCGAGTGTTGTGATTAGAACTGAGAACTTTGTGCAGGGTTATGCTGTCAGTTATTCTCCAGATCGAACAGGATGTTAATCTCCATGAAAGGCTTAGTGCCTGAATTGTATTGTAACTGTATTTTCTGTTGCTGAATAATACAATGGCGATCTGGGCTTTTGGAGTGTGGGGTTTTTTACTTGTAAGGGTTTTCCCCACGTAACTCTGTGTTTTTGTTCTGTCTTTCATATTTAATAATTCTGCTGTTGAAACTGGTTAATGTTGCTTGTACTTTCCTCTAAGGGTCAATGTTGGAAATGTTCTATGTCTGTTTCCGCTTTGTGGCATAGTTGTGTGTGTTTTTGAGGAAATTGAAAAGAATTTAAATCTGTCGAAGGCACCACTGTTCTTAGAAATACGTTCTGAGATGCTCTTATATAGTAACAATACAGTATGCTGGTAAACTCAGAAATATATATAGAAATAATGAATGCTTAGAACTCCAACCTTCTAGAAGCCAAGATACACAGGAAATAGTTGCCTCTGTTGGATATGAATTGGTACTGATTATGGTGGTGTTGTTAGCACCTTCATATGCATAGGGACAGCAATCAAAATGACTCCATTGAGGGCGGCTAGCACTCAGACTGCAAGGACAGCATCAAACAATGGCTGCGCCACCTTACACACACTTCCACGCCTCGCTAAACTCTTGAAAACTCCTCCAAATGATGAAGCGGCTCTTTTCTGAACAACGGCTCCTCCTATTGAGATGTAACTTGTGGTTTGGGTGCCTTTGCTTTTTATTATAGTTGCACTCACTCAATGGAAGGCTGCAGCAATAACAAATGAGGCGACTAAGCCTATCTTCCACTTACAAATTCCTTAAATAACAGCAGCGCCTTCCTATTGGTCTTTAGCTTAGGGCAACTTCTTCACAATATTGACACTAAAAAGTTAGGGTATAAACCCTCATCAAAACTTCAACAAAATCTTCAATGGATATTCAACAAATGTTCTAAAATTTGTATTTTCTTGCAAATCTCACAAATTTGGCAATGAAACCCTCTTGGAAGCAAATACACAAACCCTGTGAAAGGATCTATCTTTCTGCACACAAATCTTCAGCTTACAAACCTTCAGCACAAGTGTGAAATCTGAATGACTTCACCTGCAGATCGACTAGGGAAGATCTTTCACTTCCGAAATCAATATTCCCAAGGGTTTTGGTTGAACAAACTCAACTCCACAATAGCTCATAAAAGAAAATATGTCAAGAAGAAGCAAAATGAGTCTCCAACCTCCTTTTATATTTTCCCTTGGAACTTTCCCGAAAGTATAATTTACAATTACCTTTTTAATAAACATTCAGCACAATATAAAGTGACTTTATAATTTTTTTTTTGCTCCCGCTAAGTCACTTTTAATAGTATTATTAATTAAATACAAGTTGTCCATAAAATTATAATTTGAGACAACTTAATTTAATTAAATGAATTATTCCCTCTCCCAAACTCCGAATTAACCTACAGGAATAAAATAGGCTAAATGGCCATCTCCGATGCCTAGGTCGAAAAAGGGGACTTACAATCCTCCCTTCTTGAGATTGCTTGCCCCCAAGCAATTGTAAATTCGGATGTTGTAGAATTTGCTCTCCTTCACAAGTAGCATCCTCTAGGGGCAAGTCCCTCCATCGAATCAAATACTCCTTAATCACTCTGCTCATTTTCCTCTCTCTGACATCCAAAATAGCTTGAGGGACCCATATCAATCTGCCCTCTTCATCCAATGGTGGAAGCTCAGGCGATGAAGTAATATGCTGCCCAAGTGCCTTTTTGAGGCATGAAACATGAAACACATTGTGGATTTTTTTGTTCTTAGGCAACTCAAATTTGTAAGCAACCTCTCCTACTCTCCGTAGTAAGGGCCATAAAGACGAGGCTTAAGCTTCTCTGCCCTACTCTTCTTCAATGTAGATTGCCTTTAAGGTTGCAGACGCAAGAAAACCAAGTCCCCTATCTCAAAATACCTCTCAATCCTGTGCTTATCTGCATAGATCTTCTACTAATTTTGAGCATAGTGGAGGTATCCTTAAGTGACTTAAGGATGTCCTGACTCTCCTATATCCAATCCTTGGCTTTAGGAGCCCTGTTGTCACCAAATGCCAAGTCTATAAATGACATAGTATCATAACCATATAATGCCCTGAAGGGAGTCATGACAATCAACATGTGATAGGTGGTATTATAACAATGCTCTGTCAAATATAACCACCTGATCCAAGCCTTTTGCTGCCCCAACACAGTTATGCAAGTAACCTTCCACCCATTTATTCACAATCTTTGTCTGTCAATCAGTCTGTGGCTGATAGCTAGTGCTTGGGGTTAATTCAGTACTAGCTAATCTGAATAGCTCCTGCCAAAATACGCTGAGAAATCTACTATCCCGATCATGGACAATGATCTTGGGAAGACTGTGGAGTTTGAACACCTTCCTAAAGAACAACTCTGCAAACTGAGGGGCCTTATACTCAGAGGATATGGCGAAGAAATGTGCATATTTGATCAATCTGTCAACCACTACAAAGATGCAATCTTTGCCTTACACCCTAGGAAGACCTGTAATGAAATCTATCGATATACTTTCCCACTTTTGCTCAGGAATAGGCAATGGCTGCAACAAAGCCGTGGGGAAAGTATGCTCTGACTTGTTCGTTGAGAAGTCATACGCTCTCTAACATGGCACAAGACATCATCCTTGAGACCCTTCCAAGATAATCTCTCTTTGATCTGTCTGTAGATCTTGAAATAACCTGGATGTTCTGCAAGAGGGTATCATGGACAACTCTCAAAATTTTCTCTTTCATTTTTGATTCAAGGACCAAATAAATTTTGCCCTTATAGTAGATAACATCATCAACCACCTTGTACCTGTCATCCTGAACCTTACCATCCATGAGCTCACAAGCAAAAGTATTTTTGGAATACTCAACCAAAAGATGAGCCTTCCAATCTGCTGAAATCTCTTTCATAGCACACAAAGTGGGCTTTCTAGATAAAGCATCTGCTGCAACATTCCTCATCCCTTTGACATACTCAATATCAAAGTCATAAGCCTATATTTTACTTACCCACTTTTGTTGCCTTTCATTCAAATCCTTGTGCTTTAGGAAGTATTTCAGTCTGTTATGATCTGTCCTGACAACAAACTTCCTTCCCACCAAATACTGCTTGAATTTTGCCAACGCATGCATGATGGCAAGCATTTCTTTTGTCATAGGTGGAGTACAATCTCTCTGCATCCCTGAGTTTCCTACTCTCATAAGCTATGGGATTATTGAAAAAACAGAGTATTTGAAATGAAATAAAACAGAGTGCAACAAAATAAAAAACACTTGAATAAATTATTGAGCAGCAACTTGCACATAGAATAGATAATTTCTTGATTAATTACAATGGCAGCCTTGCTGCTATATTTATAACATTCATGGAAATCTCTAGAATATCTTAGAATGACTAAGAGAAGTGTCGAAAAGGAAAAATCTAGAGGTTTCTACTTAGAGATGGAAGTTTCCATATTCTGGAACATTCCATAAAAATAAACATTATCTCCAACACCCCCCCATAATGTTTATTTGGAGAAGATAATTACAAAAGATTATATAGCAACTTCCTTGAGATTTAACAAGTCTCTAATTTTGATAAATTTCACTTCAGGTAGTGCTTTTGTAAAGATGTCAGCAATTTGATTTTCTGTTCCACAAAATTTTAACTCCACCACTTGATCTTCTATCAAATCACGACCAAAATGATGATGCACTTCTATATGCTTTGATCTAGCATGATAAATTGGATTTTTTGCTAGCTTGATAGTACTTTGATTATCACAGAATATAGTAGTTGGACAAACTTGTGGATGTTGTGTTTCTTCAAGTAGTCTTCTAAGCCATAATGCTTCTTGAGATGCCTTTGATAAACCAACATATTCAGCTTCTGTAGATGATAGTGACACTGTTGCTTGTTTCTTACTGCTCCAAGAAATTGGTCCTGACCCAAGATGAAACATGTACCCTGAAGTTGATTATCTGTCATCAATATCCCCTGCATAATCAGAATCTGTATATCCAACTAATGTAGGCTCTCCTCCATATTTGTACTCAATTCCAAGTTGATAAGTGCCTTTAATATATTTTAATATTCTCTTAGTTGCTTTCCAATGCTCAATGTGTGGATCTGACATGTACCTGGATACAATACCAACTGCATATGCAATGTTTGGTCTAGTTATGGTGAGATACAAAAGACTCCCAACTAATTGTCTATATAATTTTCCATCCACCTTTTTTTGAGTAGAATTAGCACTCAACTTTAAGCCTACTTCACATGGTGTATTAGATGCTTTACAGTCAGTCATATTAAACTTTTTCAATACATCAAGAGCATATTTGGTTTGAGACAACATGATTCTTCCTTCTTCTTGCCATACTTGCATACCCAAAAAATAGTGCATCAACCCTAAATCAGTTATTTCAAAAGCTTGTTTGAGTTGATCCTTGATTATTTCAATATTATGTGTGTGATCCCCTGTAATAATCAAGTCATCCACATACAAGACAATAATAACAACTTTACCATCACTATGTTTTACATACACATCTGGATCAGTTTTACTTCTTTTAAATCCTGCATTTATAAAGTACTCATTTATTTTGGAGTACCATGCCCTTGGTGCTTGCTTAAGACCATATAATGATTTTTTTAATCTACACACTAGATGTTCTTCACCACTTTTAACAAATCCAGGTGGTTGTTGCATGTAAATTTCTTCTTGAAGATCACCATGTAGAAAGGCACTTTTTACATCCATTTGATAAATTTTCCAACCAAATTTTGCAGCTAGAGCAACTATTGTACGAATTGAACTCATTTTAGCAACTGGAGCAAAGGTTTCAGTATAATCAATACCTTCTGTTTGTGAGAAGCCTTTAGCCACTAGTCTTGCTTTATATTTTTCAATAGCTCCATCTGATGTGAACTTTACTTTGTAGGTCCACTTGCAGCCAACCACACTTTTACCTTTTGGAAGAGTTGTCAATTCCCAAGTTCCATTTTTCATCAAAGAGTTGTATTCATCTTGCATTGCTTCTTCCCATTTTTCTTTCCCTTTTGCTTCCTCATATGTACTTGGAGTGTCAACCTGCATCACCTTAGTCATAAGAGCATAGTTAGCAAACATATTTCTAGGGCCTTCTTGGTATATTTCTTGAATGCTTCTAGTCTTCTGTGTGTCTTCATCATCACTTTCACTTGATGCTTCAAATTGTGTTCCTTCTCCTTTTGCAGAAGATTGTACACCTTGATTTTGAGCATTAGTATAAGTAGACTTATCTTCTTCAATCAATATTGGAAAGTAAGATAATGTAGGAGAATGTTCACTTTCAGTATCTTCATCAAACCACACATTCCTTTTGATATAAATTTCATTTGTTTTAGGATTATATAACCTATATCCTTTTGATTCCTCACTATACCCAACCATTATGCACTTCTCACTCTTTCTTTCTAACTTGCTCCTTTTTTCATCAGGGATGTGGGCATATGCATTACATCCAAAGACTCTAAAATGAGATATTGTAGGCTTCCTACCACTCCATGCCTCTTCTGGTGTTATATTCAAAACTACCTTAGTAGGTGTTCTATTCAAAATGTAAACTGCAGTACAAATTGCTTCAAACCAGAATTTAACTTCTATATTTCTAGAGTGAAGCATGCACCTAGCCATTTCTATTATAGTTCTATTTTTCCTTTCTGCAACTCCGTTTTGTTGGGGTGAGTAGGAGACTGTTGATTCCTTCTTTATACCATGTTGTTTACAAAAATCTAAAAAAACTTTGTTCATATATTCCATACCTCTATCTGTTCTTATTATCTTCAGAGATCTTCCACTTTGATTTTCAGCCAATGCCTAAAACTCTTTAAACTTATCAAACACTTCATCCTTCTTTTTTAAAAAATAAACTCAAATTCTTGTAGTATAGTCATCAATAAAGGTGAGGGCATACCTTGATCCTGCAAGTGATGGTGTTCTAAAAGGACCTATTACATCACTATGAACCAAATGTAAAGGAGTCTTTGCTCTCCATGATTTACCTTGTGGGAAACTTTCCACATGTTGCTTTCCCATAGCACATCCTTCACACACCTTGTGACTTGATGAGATTTTTGGAAGCCCATGCACCATATATAGTTTCTCCATAAGCTTGAGGCTTTGATAATTGACATGTCCCATACGCTCATGCCATAACCTGCTCATATCATTATATTTGGCAATAGCACACATATTCTCATTTCCACATTTAGAAGTAAATTCTTGAAACCTATATAATCCATTCTCCATTTTACCAATTGCAGTCACTTTGTAGTTATTACTCACATCCTTGATCAGACATTTGTCATTGTAGAATTCTATTTTATACCCCTGATTTGCAATTTGAGATACAGAAAGAAGATTTGTCTTCAATTCTGGAACTAACTTCACATTTTTGAACACACCATTATCTACTTTAACATTTCCAGTTCCTTTAACTTCCAAAGCACTGTTATTCCCCAAATATATTTTCTTTGGATTGTTATCATTTCTTAGTGATGCAAATTGTTCCTTATTATAACACATATGCTGTGTGGCACCAGAATCAATAATCCAGTCATCTTTATAAGAATCATTTTCTTTAAGTGCAATATACAGAGCATTACTTTTAGAATCAAAATTTTTTGTAAACTTATTTGTCTTCCTTCCTGTATCTTTGATCCTCTTATAGCATTCATTTGCTTTATGACCCGACTTACCACAGTAATTACATTTCCATTTGCTTCTATTATAATCCTTGGCTGGAGTATACCTATTGTCATACTTCCAATTTTTCTCTCTTGAATGATTTTCTTGTGTACTTCTGTAATTCTGTTTCCCTCTTATTATGAAAGCTTCATCATTAAATGACTCCCTTTCTTTGATTTGACGTTTTTCTTCTTGCACTAATTTAGCACATAACTCTTCATATTTTATGCTCTTTAATTTATCAGCAGTATCTAGCCCTCTTATAAATGATTGATAAGATCCTGGGAGACTTTGTAAAACTATTTGCACAAAATCTTTTTTCACCTATATCCTTTCCAAGAGAAGCAAGTTCATTTCTCTTTTCCTTTAATTTGCTTAGATGAGGGACTAACTCTTGTGAATTTGATAATTTCATGTTGTATAATTCTACAGTGAGGGTTAGAATCCATACATAACCTGAATTTTCATATGTAGTTTTCAAAATATCCCACATTTTAACTCCACTTCTTTCATTGCGAACTTCTGGAAAAACTTCTTCTGAAAGTGTAAGCTTGATCAGTGCTGCTGCCCTTTTATCTCTTTTATCCCAATCTTCTTGATCTTTTCCACTGTTTGCTCGTCTTTTTTCACTACCATTAACAATTTCAAAGCAATTTTGAAGCGTTAGAAAAATCTCCATACGAGACACCCAATCATAATAATTTTTTCCATTTAATTTAATTGTAGGTAAAGGAATACCAATTGAATCCATTGTATCAAATTCCCTCTTTTTAAGATGAGAATTAAAATCAGAAATCTCTCACCAATTTTTGCTGATTTGATTCTTCTCTTTGCTGCAATATTTTTGTTTCTTTGCCACAAAGCAATGGTGATCAACCTCCAATCACACAACCTGCATAATTCACAGCCAACACTACAAAACCACAAACTACAGCCCCAAGATTTGAGAGGGCTCTGATACCATATTGAAAAAATAGAGTATTTGAAATGAAATAAAATAGAGTGCAGCAAAATAAAAAACACTTGAATAAATTATTGAGCAGCAACTTGCACATAGAATAGATAATTTTTTGATTAATTACAATGGCAGCCTTGCTGCTATATCTATAACATTCGTGGAAATCTCTAGAATATCTTAGAATGACTAAGAGAAGTGTCGAAAAGAAAAAATCTAGAGGTTTCTACTAAGAGATGGAAGTTTCCATATTCTGGAACATTCCATAAAAATAAACATTATCTCCAACAGGGATGCTTATTTTGCATAAGTACAACTCCTATCCTCTCTCCTGATGCATCACACTCCAAAACAAAAGGCTGAGAGAAATTAGGAAGTGTTAAAACAGGACAAAAACTCATTACCTCCTCAAGTTTGAAAAATGTCTACTGAGCCTCATTCGTCTGAAAGCTCCTTTTTAGTGAGATCTATGAGAGGTGCAGCCAATTGAGAAAACCCCTTAACAAACCTCTTGCAGTAACTGTAGAGACCAAAGAATCCTCTCAAATTTGATAATGTCTTTGGTGGTGGCCAATCTAGACTGGCCTGAATCTTCTCCTGATGGACCTTCACCCCATTAGCGCTGATCACATGCCCCAAGTATAATATTTCTGTCATTCCGAACTCACACTTGGAAGCCTTTGCAAACAAGGATTGTGCCTCCTTAATGCCCAACACCTCATCAATGTGCCTGAGGTGATCCTCCCATGTTTTGCTATAAATCAAGATGTCATCGAAAAATGCCAGCAAAAATTTCTGCAATTGCTTATTGAACACATGGTTCATGCATGATTGAAATGTGGTAGGTGCATTCGTCAAACCGAAGGGCATGGCCAGAAACTCATAATGACCATAGTGACATCTGAAAGCTGTCTTATGTATGTCCTCCTCTTTGACCCTGATCTGGTGGTATCCTGAACGAAGATCAATCTTCGAAAAATAAACTGCTCCATACAGCTAATCAAGTAGCTCATCGATCTTGGGGATAGGATACCTATTTTTGATTGTCTTTTTATTTAGTGCATGGTAGTTAATGCCACTCATTAGGGGCTTGAGTCTAAAACGCTTGTTAATGTTATTCGGGTTGTATCTATAGATGGTTGTTGAAGTAGCTTGGAGTTCTTTTATGTTTTATTTGTGGGATCTTAGCTTATATGCTTCAAGGGAAAGATGAACGAGGTGTTGCACAGCTAATTTTTCTTTAGCTTATTGACCTCAAGGCTGTGCTCACACGAGGATCACATTTTAAGAGCACAGGGCTCAAAGCATATGTTATGTTTATTCCTAAAATGATTGGTCTCTGGTCAGAAAGGAAAGGGGTAAATTTCTACATAAAAATGAACTATTGTCTTTCTAAAGTGAAGGGAAAAATAAAAACTTGTTCGTTTTCTTGGCCGTAATCTTTTTCCTTAGTTCTTTGTGTTTGCTCAAGTAGCCCTTTTTCAGTTTGACTGAATATATTGACTTTTCGGACAAAAGAATGGGAAATATCTTAGAGGAGCCTCTCTGTAGGGCGAATTGCTTATTTCATGGTATAGAAATAAAATCTTGAAATTGTCATCAAGGGTCCAATTTTCGGGATTGTTAAAAGGGCTTGACCCTGCTTGAAAATGTTCCAGAATGACTGTCTTTTTGGATAAGTAAATTTAACATTATATTATGTGTGTCTAGAACTCAAGCAAAGATTACAGTATGTCCTAAATTTTAAAAGCTAATCATGTTTGCAGGTCTGAAGGAAAAAACCATGACCAGAGCTATGCAAGCAAAATCATAAATCTAATAAAACTCCTGTTCATTATCTGCTAGCTATTCTGTGTCTCTTCCTTGGAATAGAGGCATATCAGAAGACATAGCTATAAATTTAAACCATTTTTCAATGCTGCATACACTTCATTAATAAATGTTGTTTATATATATGTTGAATTGCTTGATTTTCATATTTTTGGGTTATACTATTGTATCTATCTTGCTTAAGGCTACAGAATGTTCTTGATTATTTCTCTAACAATACCTGATGTACTGTGGAACAGATACCAGCTGGAGGTCCTGAGTAAGGCAATTGAGGAAAACACTATTGCATACCTTGATACAGGGGCTGGGAAAACCTTAATTGCAGTTATGCTCATCAGATCATATGCACACTTAATTAGGAAACCACACAACGACATTGCAGTATTCATGGCTCCAACTGTTATTCTAGTTCAGCAGGTAATTGGCTATTTTCAATGTCCATTTGCAATTGGTTGGAATGTATATAATATATATATATATATAATTTCTGATTGAAAACGAGTCTTAAAATTGATGCAGCAAGCTGATGTCCTAGAGATGCACACTGATCTTAAGGTTGGTCGATACTGGGGAGCCATGGGGGTTGATTTATGGGATGCCAGAAAGTGGAAAGAGGAGCTGAAAACTCATGAGGTATTTTAAGTATTAATTTGCTTATTTATAACTAAATAAAAGAAAAATTGGCGGTGTTCACAAAGGTTACGAATTCTTATCAAATTATACAAATGCATTTCATCTCCCAGTTTATTCTCCTTTCTCTTTTTGTTTGATCATAAGATCAACAGATTCCACCTATTGGCTATGAGGTGGTAGCTGATTCATTCAATGCTGAAGATAATAATATGCTGTTCAGGGGTTATAGCATTGATGACTTTCTGTCCCCTTGGACATTCCATGCATCCTTCAGAGTACAGCAGATATTAATCAATGAGCTGCTGTCCTGCAACTATAGAAGTACGAGTAGAGCAGAAATTTGGTTTAATTTTGGTATCCTGGAGGGGCAGGAAGAGAAGGGGTGCTATTGTAGGGGAAGATGCTTACAACTATTGTAGATCCACAGTTTAGAAGAATGGAGCACTTAGAAATAACAGCAATAACATAGCCAATCAGAAACCAAGCACAAATAAGCTCTAGATATGATGAACCTAACTATATCAGGTTATCATATCAATATGATATTGATCAAGTAGTGATAATATAATGTGGCATATCACAAATGACAGACAAGTATTATGATAATAGACATTGATTAAGATGGGGCATTCCCTTCATATCCTAATTAATCTGGCCTATCGTAACTTAAACACAAACTCAGTTTAAAATAAACCTAGGTTGAGTTAGATTTCTTGTTTGCTTCATCTTAACCAAAACTGAACTAAGTACACAAGTATGGCATTGACATGACACATCAACATGAGAGGGAATTGAAGAGTGAAGATGACATCTCATCCCTCCCTTCATGAGAACTCTCATCCTTATTCCCAGTAACTCAAGTGGAGCACCTCCCAAGCAGCCTTTGAAGAAGTGGTATTACAGAGAAAGGAACAGGTATATATGAAATACGTTATTCTGAATAATCAGAAGTGTACATGATGTTGCTACAACAATACGTAGGGCATATGTTACAGGGATATAAGTGGGTTAGGACACACATTTTCAGTATTAGTTAGGAGAGTTAATTATATGATAAAAAGTAGTCCCCTCTTCTTGAGTGCTTTGTCCTCAAGGCATGGGGAGAGATGGATGTGAGTCCATGAAAGATTGGTTCCCCTAAGAGTTTTAATCTTGTGGCAAACTATTGCACTTGTTTAAAATTTAAATACTCAGTGATTTTTCTAGGACACAGATCCTTGTACAAGTTTCATGAACAAGGTTCAAGTATAAGTTTATTTAAGATGGGTAACTTAGTTTGAATAGGAACATGTGCACCATGTCTATTCATTTAGATTTAAACACAAGATTTCCTTTATTCCTTTAAGATGGGTAACTTAGTTTGAATAGGAATGTGTGCACCGAGCTTATTCTTGATACAAGATTCATGCAAAAATATCATGGATGTGACTTGATTTTGTAGTTCCAATGCATAAGCTACAGGTCCAAACTTTTTGGTAATTCAGAATGGTCCATAAACTTGGCTGATAACTTAGCAATTTCAACCACTTTGCTTCAATGAAATTTGCTTGTATAGGTGCAAACCTATACATGTGGACGTGACTTGATTTTGTAGTTCCAATCCCTAAGCTACTGGATCAAACTTTTTAGTAATTCAGAATGGTCCATACACTTGGCTGATAACTTAGAAATATCAACCACTTTGCTTCAAAGAAACTTGCTTGTATAGGTGAAAACCTACAAAGGCCATTCTATTTCAAATCCCTGTTCTGTTTGGTACTGATTGGCTTGTTGATTCATATAATTGTGAGAATATTCTGAAATTTCCTTAAGGATGTGGATTATCTTTTGAAACTTACGAATAATTCTTAAGTATCGTACATTGATGTTAATATCAATGAAATTCTTAAGTCTTGGTGCTAACTATTTAAATCATTGGTTCAGTTTATCAGAGACAAAGCAATATAGCTATCAATGTAAGCATTGGTTATGTTTGCAGATGGGATGAAGAACTCATGGTCAAACATGTGCCAACATGTAAACACTAGAGCCTTGTAGAAATTACTAGCAGGGAAGGACAGTTTATAAGATTTTTGGCTGCCCATTCAGGGTTCTCGTGCACTCATGGTGATGAGGCGCCTCCTCCTTTCCAAAGCGCCCTTCAGACATTCAAAGGTTGCTTTAAAAAAAAAGAAAAGATAAAATGCCATTCCTCATATAATATCCTAAAACGGGATATTTTGAACAATTTTGGATTTACGGACTTTCCAAAATATCCAACTCAATTTTCTTCTCAAACCCTAATTTCTGAAGTAAAAATCAGCCTTGAACAAACATCTAGGGCAGCCCATAAAACATCTCAAATCCACATGATATCATCATAAACATGATTATCCATAATGCACTTGTATTCCACAACCAAATAAGCAACAATTCCACTTAATTTATCCACACAATTGACTGAAAATAAATGTAGAAGTCTGCTGCTGCAAAACTGATTATAATATGTCTCCAAATACATTAACAAGTTAGGGCAAACATGAGAAACATGCCCAGCATAGTTCTGCCCTAAATCTGAATATCAGACATACCAAAAATAATGCAATATGATGAGATATCCCTCCTGTCCTCTCAGAAATTTTTCATGCAACTGATGACTGATCTTTTTTTGTGTTTTCTGTGTTTTTTGTTTTTTTTGTATTTCTGGATATGATAAAAATGCAATGAAAGGAAAACTGAAGTATACACAATGTAAAAGATATACTAATGGCTGAAGCAACTTTCAAGCATACATGTATATTGAAATCAGATCTAAAATTTAAGATCATTACAATGAATCCATACCCGGAATAGCCAAGCTTGAAAAAAAATAAGTATTTGTAATCTGATCAGCAGACTGGCTAAACCCTAGATAGGTCGATTTGCTCCATGGAAGGCATTCTCCATATATTAAATGCTATTGCCCTATCTCAAACCCTTAGCCGCCCAATTCACAAGAGAATGCAGCCCAAAAAAACCATCGATTCACCCAAGAAGGTAAATGCCTCACACATGGGGCTGTACGGCCTGCAAAAATTAATGTAGTACGGCCTGTACCTGCTGATGTATGGCCCAGCAAGAGGAAACTTCAATAAATGCAGAAATAATTAAGGCCTTTCAGATTTCCCAATGATATTCTCTTCAAATCCTTGAATGTATCTTCTCATTTATGCACAATTTTGACCTCTGGATGAAGCCAAACTCTCTGGCAAACCTTCAAGAGGTATTTCACACCCTCAGATTGCAAAGACAATGAAGAAGCTCGTTCTCCAATGCTGGTAGTGGTATCAAATCTGCAGAAACCCTTGGTCTCCTCACAAATCCCAATCTTCATACACGACAAAGTTTTCACAAAAGCCAAGAAGAAGAATGATTTTCTTTTTGACTCTTTAAATACTTCTCATGATGAGGTTTAGTCATTTAAAAATATATTTTATGTTGCTTTTGATGACTTTATGATATAACTCATAAAGTGGGCATACCTTTTCCAAGACTCATTAATTGCTTTTAAAGTCAAAATGGCCCCACTTACATAAGGTTAAGTTATAACCTTATAATATACATTTTTATAATTAAATATCATTTAGGCCATTTTAAAATTAATAACTCCTTAAATACTTATGATTTTCCAATTCCGTCTGAACAAGGAGGTCGAACACTGCATCCACTACATACCCAAATGCCTTGCTAAAAATAGTAAGGGTCCCTCTCTAACATCATATGACTTACTATAAATAGTAAGTATGTGAAACTAAGTCCGAAGAAGGCCAACTCTGAATCAGATATAGCACTGAAGAGAAGTAATGTCACCACAGACGAAGTAACTGCCCTAGAAGACCCTCTATCCATATCCATTAGCCTATGAGGGTCGAGATAATAGGCTAACCCCTTTGCAACTGGAACTGGCTAAGGAGGGGACATTACAGTCCGCCCTCCCTAAAATTGCTTGTCCCCAAGCAATCTCAACTCAAGATGTTGTAAAATATCCTCGCTCTCCCAAGTGGCATCCTCTATCGGCAAGTTCCTCCATTTAATCAGATATTCCCTAATAGTTCATCTGCGTAAGTGTCTCTCTTTAACATCTATGATGGCCTCAGGTACTAATATCAATTTCCCTTCATCATCTAAGGGTGGCAAAGCTATAGATGGAACAACGTGATGTCCTAGCGCCTTTTTGAGGCGCGATACATGAAACACGTTATGAACCCTGCTATCTGCCGGTAGGTCCAACTCATAAGCCACCTCACCTATTCGCCTGATAATCTTGAAAGGACCATAGTATCGTGGCTTGAGTTTCTCTGCACCACTGTAAGATACCCAACTAATTCTACCAAAATTTTTCCTTACTTAGACAATTTTACTTGCTATCAACTCATCAACTATTTCAACAACACAAAGATATACATCAAAGATAATTATTTGAATGAATCAACCTTAAGCTGGGTACTTGTTTTATTACTTGATTCAATCAACTCACAATGTCTTATTACATGGATAATGCTTTCAATGGCATGAAGTTACACTTTATTCAAATGGAATTACAAAAGCAGGCCTTGGAGCCTTGATGATTACAATGCCTTGCACACTAGATCAACTTAATCAAACTCAACGATGTCAACTGAATGTCAACACCTCACAGTACAACAAGGGAGCATCACCTTGTCAGTTGAGGGAGCATCACCCCAACACTTGAAACTCGCAGGCCTCAAGATTACAAGCTCAACAGCTTTGCAGAGAGAATTTTGTCAAATGCATAGATGCCAAATGAATGAGAGAGCTCCTCCTTTTATAGGCCTTTCAAAGGTAATGAAGGCACGTTTCCCAAGAAGCATATCCAAGGGAATATTCCATCTGATGACTCATTCTGAGTTGGCAAGCTTATCCAGAGACCTTGACACGGATCCCGAAGACCTTCTGTGGACCAATGAGAGCTTAGGTAGTTACAACTACCTTATCTCCTGACTAGGCGCCAAGTTGAGATGTCTGGAACATGAAAGTGCGCCCTGCTTGTTCTATGCGCCAGTTGAGGAGATTGAACCTGGAGATTGCGCCTAACTTGGAAAAAGCTCTTCAATGTTATCAAGAAGAGTGCCTTGACACTCAACTCAGTCAATCCTCATGAGGCGCTCATTGGAGTTGAGGTTAGGCGCTACTTTGAGGTTAGGCGCTAGATGAGGTAGGAAATGCCCAAGAAGTGCGCCTTGCTATCACTAAGCGCCAATTGAAGGTTGACAGGGACTCTAGAATGCGCCTAGAGTTCTAGACTTCCTACTTGTTGTTTACAACCTCAACCACTGCAATTCTGGTGTTCTTCTAACTGGGCGCCAACTTTGGAGAGTTCACAAGGGTTTTGGCGCCTTGGTAGCAGCTTATCACCCCCTTTCAAAGAACTTTGACAACAACTTGACTTTGAATGATTGTCATCTTACCTTATGATGAAGCGCCCTGTTCCAAAACTTGTTTAGAAGAGTTGCAACTATCTTAGGCGCATCTTTGGAGTAGCATCAACTGATACCAGCGCCTAATTCCTCAATTCACCCTTGCAATCCAACTTTTGATGCTCTCTCAACCTAGCGCCCATATCTGGGGTATCCATATTTTGTTTAGCCTTCAGTTTCACCTAGGCGCACTTGGTGATAGGAAAAGGTCCAGATTGGCGCCGTAGGGAGAAAAAGGGAATTTGTCTTGCTAAAACCTTCAACTCAAATCACAACTGAATCAACAAGACTACCTTCTATCAAGTGCCTATCAGTTGGAATGGACTGAGAACTCCTTAGGCGCACTTTTGGGAATAAGTCCCTTAGGCGCAACAAGACAACAGTGGAGGTGAGAATTGGCGCCCTCCCTTGCAGAGCTTATCTTGAATGTACTTGATTGTCTTGGCGCCTAACCTTGTTTCCTTTAGTCAGAATCTCATCTCTGCTTGGATTAAAGACTTAACATGTTTGGGCGCCCAAAATAGGCACTCTGGAGTCCAAGCACCAACTGGAGGCAGAAGAGAGGAGGATTTGCGACTGGGAAAATGCGCCCTCAATATCTTGGATCTTAGAGCAATAATGAAGGATGTTTCCCTGCAAGTTGAAAGACTCCTGGTTGTCATGTCAAATGTCTGGGACAAACAATCAAACTAGGGCGCTAATCCAGCCTCATGGAGTAGGCGCATGTGTGAGGTGAGAGAGAGAGTAAAGTGCGCCAAGTTTGGTTTAATGCTTCTTCAGATTGAAAGTGAGTCTTTAACCTTGTTGATGATGCCCATAAAGCGCCTTTTCTAGGTGGTGAAACCATGCTTTGTATCTAGACTGAATTTGAGGACTTACTTCCTTCTCAGGCGCACTAAGGTACCAGTGGAAGAGTAAAATGGCGCCTTCCCTTGAAATGCTTATCTGCTATACAAAAGCTTACTTCTGGAGTCTTGAAATGAAGCAAACTACTTGCCTTACCAAGCGCCCTGACCTCTTGAGGGGTTTGAAGTTCATATTCCTAATTAGGCTCATCTTCAAGGTCATGGAACCCTGTTTTGGCGCCTTGATGTTCATGTCAGAGTCTAGGCGCACTTGTTGGGAAGTCTGATGTAGGATGAGCGCCTAGGCATGAAAACCCCATCATACCTTGACCATGTTCATCTCTGATCTAGGTGCTTGATTGTAGAAACCCATTCAGGTGGAGCGCCTTTAGTTGAAACCTCAACTTCAATGCCAGAAGTGACTCTAGAAGCTAGGCACCAGGATCGGTATGTTCAGCCAAAATGGGCGCCTTGTCAATGACAGTGGATTATGACTCAAAACTCCTTGATTGTACCTGCAAAATGACACACAGAGTTAGTCAAAACCCATTTCATTCCCCTTTTCATTCAGAATTAGCCTCCGGGAATGAGGAGTAGGCTAATCCATTCATCACTTGGTGCTCAAGCCGGAAACGGGGACATGACAACCACTCTTCCTAAGAGTGGACTGACGGTAGGGCTGCAACATCAGATACACCATATCCCCTACATCAAAAGATCGCTCAACTCTCCTTTGATCTGCATATTGCTTTTGCTGATTTTGAGCCTTCTGAATTTCTCCCGAAGAGCTCTCATGATATCCTGGTTCTCCTGTAAAAGATCCCTAGCACTAGGCACTCTATTGTCACTCAGCAACAAGTCAAGGAAGTTGGGCGCATCATATCTGTACAACTCCATAAACGGTGTCATCTGTATAGACATATGGTGAGTGGTGTTATAACAGTACTCGCAAATATGAATCCACTTCACCCAAGCCTTTTGTTGACCTGCTATGTAATTCTGAAGGTATCCTTCCACCCATTTATTCACGATCTCCATCTGACCATCAGTCTGTGGGTGGTAGCTAGTGCTTGAAGTAAGCTCGGTTCCACAAAGTCTGAATAACTCCTGCCAAAAGTGACTCATGAACCGACTATCCCTGTCACTGACAATGCTCCGAGGTAAACTGAAAGATCCCTGATGGATCCCTTTGCTGAAATGAAGTATTGTTTTTGTGATTTTATTTGTTTTATGATTTTTATTAATTTTTTTGTTTTCTTTCAGACTAGAGAGGAGATGCAGAAGGGGTTTCAGTTTTCTTGAGATGTGTATTTGCCAAGATAGCAAATAGATATACATGTAGCTGCAATCTCAAATAAAAATGGAGTAAAAATAAATATTAAATGATAGAAAGATACTAGCTAAGAATTTGAGGCACATACCCATCAGATCTGTATTTTTTATTCAATGTAAAGCCTGGTTTGCAACCCTACTTGCATACAAAGATAGTATTGGCCTAGAAGAGGCTATGCATGCAACTGAAAATGAAGGATTTGAAGAATAAGGCTGATTTGGTACTGCTGCAAGCTTAGATCTGCAATAGAATGCCCTGGAATCTGTCCAATGATGCACAAATGAAGACTCAGAGTAGGCCTCCCACAAGCATGAACTGGGTTGTCATCCAATTCACCAAAATCCTTGAGAGTTTCCATTCCCAAGAGATTGAATGCTGCTGCCCCCTTCCTCCGAGTTCAGAGCTGCCATGAAGCTTCAAAATAAGATGCAAAAGATAACTCCAAAAAGCACTTCCAATGTACTTTATTCCTTTCCCAAAGTTGGTGTCCACTTTAGGGTTGAGAAGGCATCAAAAGGGAATCATTAAATGATTCTTTTTCTTTTATTAAAAGACTCCTAAGTTGGGCCCCCAAGTTGAGGGCCCAACTTCTCATGAAGGAAATGACCACTTTTTGACACGTGTTAACAAGGAGGGGGTCACTTTATTAAAATCTTATTACAAAGTGATATTATTAATCACTTTAATTTATTTTTATTAAATATTAAAGCTACACTTTAATATTCAATAATTATCCTGAATCCATCACCTGGCCAAACTGAACTGAAAACTGATGTAGCCCGCACCACAAGTGATGTCGCCACATGGCAGGCTAACTGACAGTGCCTCCCTATAATTTAGGGATACCTCCTAAAAAATAGGAACTGAGACCAAAACTCCCAAAATGCTCCTGGAGGTCCCCTGATGCCTCTTGGTCAACTCTCGGTCAAACCCTAAAAAATAGGAACCCTTCCTAAAAAATAGGAAACTGCCGCAAACTGACTGGAAAGGCCTGTAAAGCTCCCTGCCAAGCTCTACTGCCTCTGGATAGGTCCCCTAACCACTCTGCTGACCTACGGGAACCCAGATGATAGGCCAACTCTCAAGTCTTTGCTAGACAGAGCTAAAGAGGGGACATGACAGCCCTCCCCTCTCAAAGATGTTTGCCCACAAGCAACTGCAAAGCCGGATGCTGCAAAATGGACTCTCCCTCCCAGGTGGCGTCCTCTATAGGAAGACCTCTCCAACGAATCAAGTACTCCCGAATCACCCTACTTCTCAGCCGTCGTTCCCTCTCCTCCAAGATCTCATCAGGAACCAAAGTCAGCTTACCTTCCTCATCCAAGGGAGGTAGATCGGGAGATGCTACAATATGTTGCCCCAGTGCCTTTTTCAGGCAAGATACGTGGAACACATTATGAATCCGGCTGTCAGGGGTAACTCAATCTCATAAGCAACCTCTCCCACACGCCTGAGAATCCGATATGGGCCGTAGAAGCGAGGCTTGAGCTTCTCAGCTCCACCCCTTTTAAGGGTGCTCTGTCGGTAAGGCTGCAACTGCAGGAAAACCATGTCATCCACCTCAAATACTCTCTCAGTCCTATGTCGATCAGCGTAGACCTTCTGCTGATTCTGTGCCTGCTGAAGATTCTCCCTGAGAGATCTCATGATGTCCTGGTTCTCCTGTAACCAATCCCGTGCCAAGGGAACTCTGCTGTCACTTACAGCCAAATCAACAAAAGATAATGCCTCGTAACCATAGAGGGCTCTGAAAGGTGTCATAGCAATAGACATATGGTATGTAGTATTATAACAATACTCTCTTAGATATAGCCAATGCACCCATGCCTTCTGCTGTCCTGACACATAGCTGCGCAAATACCCCTCGACCCACTTATTAACAATCTCGGTCTGCCCATCTGTCTGTGGGTGGTAGCTGGTACTAGGTGTCAACTTCGTACCTGTGAGCCTAAAAAGTTCTTGCCAAAAAGAACTTATGAACCTACTATCCCTGTCACTCACTATGGTCTTGGGGAGACCGTGGAGCCTGAATATCTCCCTGAAAAATAACTCCGCCACCTGAGATGCTGTGAAATCAGCTGCAATAGGGAAGAAGTGGGCGTATTTAGTCAACCTGTCTACTACAACATAGATACAGTCTTTCCCTTGCACCCGAGGAAGACCTGTAATGAAATCCATGGAGATTTTTGACCATTTTTGTTCCGGTATAGGTAAGGGCTGCAATAAACCAGCAGGAAAAGTATGCTCAGACTTATTCTGCTGGCACGTCAAACACTCACGAACATGACGTAAGATATCAGCTTTGAGACCCTTCCAAGAGAATCTCTCCCGAACTGCCCTATAGGTCTTACCATAACCTTGGTGCCCTGCTGTTGGAGTATCATGGTAAGCATGCATAATTTGTTCCTTCAACTGAGAACCAGGAACCAGATACACCCTTCCCTTGTAGTAGATGACTTCATCTACCACCGTGTACCTATCATCCAACACCAATCCATCCATGACCTCACAAGCATGCTGATTTTTGGAGTACTCAACTAAAAGTTGAGCCTTCCAATCTGCTGAAATCTCGCTCAATGAACATAGGGCAGCAAGTGATGGTTTTCTAGAAAGTGCATCAGCCACAGTATTATTCTTCCCCTTTATGAATTCGATGTCAAAATCATAAGCCTGAATCTTGCTCACCCATTTTTGCTGATGATCATTGAGCTCTGTCTGATCAAGGAAATATTTCAGACTGTTGTGGTCTGTTCTTACCACGAATTTGCTGCCAACAAGATACTGTCTGAACTTGGCTAATGCATGCATAATAGCCAACATTTCCTTATCATACGTAGAATACAACCTCTCATTATCCCGCAGCTTCCGACTCTCAAAAGCAATGGGGTGTCGGTTCTGCATCAAAACCGCTCCTATGCCCAAACCAGAAGCATCACACTCAAGTACAAAAGGCTGTGAGAAGTCGGGAAGTGCTAAAACTGGGCAAGTACTCATAACCTCCTTGAGCCTGTCAAAGACTCCCTGTGCCTGTTCTGTCCATCTGAAAGCCCCTTTCTTTGTGAGGTCTGTCAAGGGAGCTGCCAACTGAGAGAAACCCCTCACAAATCGCCTGTAATAAGCACATAGACCAAGGAACCCCCGTAACTCAGTAATGTTCCGAGGGTGGGGCCAATCTCTAATTGCCTGAATTTTCTCCTCGTGCACCTTCACCCCATCAGCACTGATCACATGACCCAGATATAGGACCTCTCTAAGTCCAAACTCACATTTGGACAACTTAGCAAATAGAGACTGACTCTCCATGATGCTAAGTACCTCCTCAACATGTTTGAGATGGTCCTCCCAAGTACGACTGTAGATTAGAATATCGTCAAAGAACACTAGAGCTAATTTCCTCAACTGCTTGTTGAAGAGATGGTTCATACATGATTGGAAGGTGGCTGGGGCATTGGTAAGGCCAAAAGGCATCACCAGGAACTCATAATGCCCATAGTCACAACGGAAGGTGGTCTTGTGTACATCCTCTGCTCGTACATGAATCTGATGATAGCCTGAACGAAGATCAATCTTAGAGAAGTAGATGGCTCCATGAAGCTCGTCCAACAACTCATCAATGCGCAGAATAGGGTATCTGTTCTTGATTGTCTTCTTGTTCAAGGCCCTGTAATCTATACACATCCGTAGAGTTCCATCCTTCTTCTTAACCAGTACTACAGAAGAAGCAAAGGGGCTAGAACTGGGGCGAATGAAACCCATATCTAACATCTCATGAATAGTCTTCTCAATCTCATCCTTGTATGCTCTAGGATGACGATACGGGGTGGTGATCATTGGCTTAGCTCCATCCTCCATCTCTATCCCATGCTCAAACCCTCTATCCGGGGGTACACCAGGAGGTATGTCACCAAATACTCGGCCATGCCGATCCATCACTGTCTGTATGTCAACATGAAATGCTCTACCATCCTGAGGAGTAGGTGTCTTGGATTTCACAAAACAACGTGTGGCCCAGATCACATCATCATGTCTAATAATAGACTCCATCTTGCGAGAAGATACTTCCTTGGGCCCACCGTCAGAGGCTGCCCTCAAGATCACCTTCTTTCCACCAGATAAGAACTCTAACTGCATGCAGTGGTGATCAATAATATATCTCCCAATACCCTGCAACCATTGCATACCCAAAATCACATCATAATCCTCTAAGGGTAGGATATAAAAGTCATCCGTCAAGGTAAAATCCCCCATCTGAATGCTGAGCTGTGAGATTCTCCTAGTATAACCCAACACTGCACCATCTGCAACCTTAACTCCAAAACCCTCGAACACCTCAGACTGTAATCCACGCCTCTCAACCAATTTTTGATCAATAAAATTGTGCGTGGCTCCTATGTCAACCAAACTCATGACCCGCTGTCCCTATAATGTACCTTTCAACCGAAAGGCATGGAACTTGGGATAACTAGATAGTGTAGCCATAGTCACTTTGGTTGCCGCCGATGAATCAGGGATATCTATCTCTAGCTGGGGTCGCTCCTGAATAACCTCCTCAGGGCTGTCCTCAATGTCGGTGTCTGGTATCTCTTCATCCCCAAGCTCGGATGTGACCTCAATCAAGTGCACCCTGCCCTTACCCATACAACGGTGTCTGGACTCCCAAGGCTCCTTGCAGGAAAAGCATAATTTCTTCCTCCTCAAATCATTCCGTGACTCCTGATCCATCCTAGGAGGTCTAGCTGACTGTCCATCTCTAAACTGTGAAGTATTGGCCTTCTGAATAGGCTGTGATTCCCTGAAAGGCCTCTTATCTGACTGATAAGTGGGAGTGGTGTCCAATCTCAAGGTCACATCAATGGCATCCTTAAGAGTGGCCGGCTGGAAGGCACGTACCAATCCCTTAAGCCTATCCTGTAACCCCTCAATGAATAACATCACGCTACGTCTCTAGGGCATATCAGGTACCATAACTGCAATACGCTGGAACTCATTAACATAAGCTTCTACCTGCCCAGATTGTCTAAGATGTGCCAACTCCCTATAGTAGAGTTCTGTGTCCTTACGGTCAAACCGGGTAATGAGTCGTTCAGTGAACTCTGCATAGGAATGAATCAAGGCATGATCCTGGGTGACCAATCCATGATGCCACCAATCGTAGGCAACCCCATCTAAATGTAAGACAGCAAATTGGATAGCCTCACGCTCAGGCATGGGTCTCAAGGATAAATATATGTCCAGCTTGTGCACCCAAGCACGTGCACTCGTACTACCCGTACCATCATATGTAGCTAACGTGATCTTCCCAGTAGCTCTGTTGAGGTCATAGTTTTGCTGCTGTGGTCTAGTGCCTCGGTCTCCTCTGAACCTGGCAGAATCTCTGCGCTGTGCACAATACTGTGGAAAAGGAAAGACATCCCGGACCTCAGGGGTAAGGCTCTCCACTCAGCTGTAGCTGCCATGACTGAATCCTGAAATTCCACCTCTGGTGGCTCTACCTGTGTTGGCCGTTCACCTGGTGCAAACTGAGGAAGTAAGGGTCTATCCCTGGCCTGTCCACGCCTAGGGGAATGATGGGAGCTCCTAGCTGATGCGTGTGACCTGTGATTATGCTGACTCCCCGCCACAGATACTGATCTGCTCCGTCTGCCTCTATCTAACTCCAACCGGTCCAAGGCATCCTATATCCTATCAAGGATTTGAGCAATCCTAGGCTGAGTGTTGATGAGGGTTCTCATCATCTCTCTCTCTTCCTCATCCTGATTTCTCCTGGCATTGCTCTGTTCTTCAGCCATAACTGGTTCCTCTGCCATACCAATCCCAAGCTTGTTTTGGGCTGCCCTGCGTGTGTAATACCTGTCTGTATGCATAGAAAACAACTCTCTAAACCCCATAGGCTGGCAGGTCAAAGGCTCTGATACCACTGAAACATCCCTGATGGATCCCTTTGCTAAAATGAAGTATTGTTTTTGTGATTTTATTTGTTTTATGATTTTTATTAATTTTTTTGTTTTCTTTCAAACTAGAGAGGAGATGCAGAAGGGGTTTCAGTTTTCTTGAGATGTGTATTTGCCAAGATAGCAAATAGATATACATGCAGCTGCAATCTCAAATAAAAATGGACTAAAAATAAATATTAAATGATAGAAAGATACTAGCTAAGAATTTGAGGCACATACCCATCAGATCTGTATTTTTTATTCAATGTAAAGCCTGGTTTGCAACCCTACTTGCATACAAAGATAGTATTGGCCTAGAAGAGGCTATGCATGCAACTGAAAATGAAGGATTTGAAGAATAAGGCTGATTTGGTACTGCTGCAAGCTTAGATCTGCAATAGAATGCCCTGGAATCTGTCCAATGATGCACAAATGAAGACCCAGAGTAGGCCTCCCACAAGCATGAACTAGGTTGTCGTCCAATTCACCAAAATCCTTGAGAGTTTCCGTTCCCAAGAGACTGAATGCTGCTGCCCCCTTCCTCAGAGTTCAGAGCTGCCATGAAGCTTCAAATAAGATGCAAAATATAACTCCAAAAAGCACTTCCAATGTACTTTATTCCTTTCCCAAAGTTGGCGTCGACTTTAGGGTTGAGAAGGCATCAAAAGGGAATCATTAAATGATTCTTTTTCTTTTATTAAAAGACTCCTAAGTTGGGCGCCCAAGTTGAGGGCCCAACTTCTCATGAAGGAAATGACCACTTTTTAACACGTGTTAACAAGGAGGGGGTCACTTTATTAAAATCTTATTACAAAGTGATATTATTAATCACTTTAATTTATTTTTATTAAATATTAAAGCTACACTTTAATATTCAATAATTATCCCGAATCCATCACCTGGCCAAACTGAACTGAAAACTGATGTAGCCCGCACCACAGGTGATGTCGCCACATGGCAGGCTAACTGACAGTGCCTCCCTATAATTTAGGGATACCTCCTAAAAAATAGGAACTGAGACCAAAACTCCCAAAATGCTCCTGGAGGTCCCATGATGCCTCCTGGTCAACTCTCGGTCAAACCTTAAAAAATAGGAACCCTTCCTAAAAAATAGGAAACTGTCGCAAACTGTTTGGAAAGGCTTGTAAAGCTCCCTGCCAAGCTCTATTGCCTCTGGATAGGTCCCCTAACCACTCTGCTGACCTGCGGGAACCCAGATGATAGGCCAACTCTCAAGTCTCTGCTAGACAGAGCTAAAGAGGGGACATGACATAAACCATGTAACCTGAATACCTCACGGAAAAACAACTCTGCTATCTGTGTAGTTGTAAATGTAGCTGCAATCAGAAAGAAGTGAGCGTACTTTGTGAGTCGATCCACAACCACATATATGCAATCTCTACCTTGGGCCTTCGGCAAGCCCGTAATAAAATCCATAGACAAACATTCCCACTTCCTATCTGGAACTGGGAGTGGCTAAAGAAGACTTGCAGGATAGGTATGCTCTTGTTTATTCTGCTGACAAACAAGGCACTCTCTAACATACCGAAGAACATCTGACTTGAGACCTTTCCAAGAGAAGCGTTCCTGTATCTGTCTGTAAGTCTTAAAGTAACCGAGATGTCCAGCCATAGGCGAATTGTGAAAGGATCTCAACACACTTTTCTTCACCTCTGATCCTAGGACTAAGAAAATTCTCCCTTTCTAAATGATAATCTCATCTCCAACGGAGTACCTGCTACCCTGCACTGACCCATCAATAATGCTAGAAGCCCATGGGTTCTTGGCATACTCAGCAACTATCAAATGTCTCCAGTCCTCAGAAATCTCAACCATGGAGCTCAAATGTGGTCGGCAAGACAAAGCATCAGCAACAACATTCTATGTACCCTTGACATGTGATATGTCAAAGTCATATGAATGCAACTTACTGACCCACTTCTGCTGGCGTTCATTCAGATCTCGCTGCCCCAGGAAATGTCTCAGGCTGTTATGATCAATTCTCACACAAAATTTGCTGCCAACAAGGTATTGCCTGAATTTAGCCAACGTGTGCATGATGGCTAACATTTCCTTATAAATGCTATAGCTCCTCTCAGGTACCCTCAGCTTCCTACTCTCGTAAGCAATAGGATGCTTATCCTGCATAAGAACTGCGCCAATGCCCTCACCACAGGAATCACACTGAAGCTCGAACGGCCTAGTAAAATCTGGCAATGCAAGGACTGGACATGAAGTCATCAAATGCTTAAACTTCTCAAAACACTCCTGTGCCTGAGGAGTCCAAACGAATGCCCCCTTCTTAATGTCATGTCCCAATACTAAGGGTTTATAATTAAAATTGTTATAATAAAATATATAACATATTATTTAAAATTATATTATAAGAAAACGAATATAGTTATTTTTAATATTATCATAATTATAATAATTATGATTGTCATGTCCCCGTTTCCGGCTTGAGCATCAAATGAAGAATGGATTAGCCTATCTATCATTCTCGGAGAATAATACCAATGATACGGGAATGAAATTGGTTTTTGACTAACTCAATGATGTGTTTTTGCAGGATTAAGTCAAAAGCCACTTCAAGGGAACTATAACAAGACTAGCAAAATTGACTAAGTCTGAGAGTTATTTCATCAACTCCATTGGTCACATTGTCAAGTGATGCTTTCATAATGTTTGGGCGCATTCCTAGGCAATTCAGGCTCATTTTGGCGCCTAGCTTTCAAAATCATTTATAGCACTCAGTAAAGGATTCAACTTGAGGCGCTCCTCATGATTAACCTCCTCCAACCTGGCGCCTAGTTCTGAGATAAGCTAAGTGGGTGTGGAGTGAAGATTTCACGCTTGGGCACCTTTGTCATGTTGAAACTCACCCAATGAGCGCCTTGGACATTGAAGGCAAGAACCAAAGAGTTGAGCATCCACCCAACATGTGTTTGGGGTCTTCTTCAAGTCAACTTCAAATGTGTGGAGGATGATCATTCAAGTGTAGGCGCAAATTCCTTCTTGTGCAAACCTAAAAGTGCGCCTAACCTAGAAGATGCTTTCAACCCACTTAGATGCGAGGTGTTTGGAAGAGCAGAGATAGATGTTGACTAAGGCAACACGGTTAAGTTTAGAAGGAGTAAAAACATCTTAGGCGCCAAGTGGTGGTCAAACAACATTGAAAGAGCGCCTAGGCATATCAAGGCGCTAAAACAAGATTTCATGGCCTTGAAAATGCGCCAAGGTGGGTAAATGGACTTCCAAACTCTCTAGTAAGCCAAGGCGCTAGTAGGGATAATGTTCTAGGCTTACCTCAATGCCTTTGGAAGTGAACACTTGCATGCAAGATGAACCATTCAAGGGAAGGCGCCATTTTACTCTTCCCCTGGCACCTTGTTGCGCCTAAAAGAACTCATCCAAAAGTGCGCCTGAGAAGGGAAAGAGCTTTTGATCCACTCATGGTGAAAGGCGCTTGTTAGAAGATAGTAATTTTGATTCAGATGTGACCTGAGTTGAAGATTTTAACAAGGCAAAACCACTTTCTTCCTAAGGCGCCCATCTAGACCTTTTTCTATCAATAAGTGCGCCTAAGTGAAGTTGAAGACTCAAACAAGATGTTGGTACTCCAGATGAGGGCGCTAGGTTAAAGGAGCATCAAAGGGTTTGATTGTAAATGTTGAAGAGTGTGAATTGTGTAGAACATCTTCTTGAGGGGCTAGGCGATGATACCAATTAAAACTACCCCAAATGTGCGCCTAAGTTAGGTGCAAGTCCTCAGTGTTGGTACAAGGCGCTCAATCAAGAGGTAAGATGATAATCATTTGAAGTCAAGTTGTTTTCAAAGTTATTTGAGAGTATGATAAGTTGTAACCAAGTTGCCAAAACCCCTGTGAATCCTCCAAAGCTGGCGCCCAATTAGAAGAATACTAGTACTGTGCCTAAGTAATTTGGGTGTCAATCCCCATCTTTCCAACCTCCAGATGGCACCCAGAGTTTAAGAGGTCTTCACTGAGTCATGTTAAGTGTTTTAAGAGCATATGGAGTCATCAACTCCACTAGGCGCTTATCCATGTCTCTGCCACCTCAAGGAAGCACCCAGCTTAGAAAGGCGCCTATTCTGGTCCCCACTACTCCTAGTTGGCGCCTAGCCTAGGGAATCTTGCAACTGTGACATTCTTTTGGCACCTGGGGTCTCTGATTCCTATTGGTCCAAGTGGTAACATTGGGATCCGTTCCAGTTCATTGGATAAGGTTGCCACCTCAGAGGGAGTTATCAAATGAAATATGCTATTGGAATATGCTCTTGGAAAGCGTGCCTTGGTTCCTCTTTGTGCATTGAAAGACGTGCCTTCATTGCCTTTGGAAGGCCTATAAAAGGAGGAGCTCTCTCATTCATTAGACATCTAATCTTTTGGCAAATTCTCTTTGAAAAGCTTTATGCTTGTAATCTTGAAGCCTGCGAGTTTCAAGTGTTGGGGTGATGCTCCCTCAACTGACAAGGTGATGCTCCCTTGTTGCATTGTGAGGTGTTAACATCCAGTTGACATCATTGAGTTCAATAGAGTTGATCAAGTGTGAAATCATTGTAAACATCAAGGCTTCAAAGCCTTTCTTGTGATCAAGTTGAATAAGAACTTTATATTCACGCCTTTGAAGGCATTATCATTGTAATGAGACATTTGTAATAAGTTGAATCAAGTAATGATATAAGTACCCAGCTTCAAATTGATTCAGACAAGTTATTATCTTCGATGTATGTCATTTGATGAGTTAAGTGCAAGTAAATTTATCTAAGGAAAATTTTTAGTTACAACTAGTTGGGTATCTTACAGTGGTATTAGAGCCTGGATCCTGCTAGCCTCTGGGTTATGTAGCCACCCGAAGTAGGTCCACACAGGTATTATACAAGAAGAGCTCGGCAAGAACAACAGCAACAACATACAGAAGCTCCAGATAACATGGCCGAGGAAAGAAGAAGTAGAAGTCCACCTGCTGATGGTGAACGTGAAGCAAGGGAGATGTTCAGGAACAGTGCTGTTGGACAACAACAAACAGCTCAAATATTGCAACAAGTCCTACAGTCCCTTCAAAACATGAATCAAGGTGAAGTAGCTGGACAAGGTCGTTGAGATGCAGCTAGACATGAGAGACAAGAAGAACATGTTGATGACGATGCTGCTAGTGCAATAGGTAGAAGAGTTCGCACACGAACTCCTACAGTTGATAGGCCTTTAAGACCTACTTTCCTTCCACCACCACTTGAACAAGGCAATGAAGTTGATGAAGAGTTTGATGCGGAAGAACAGAATAACTTTGAAGATGAAGTAGCACTCTTTGTAGATCTCTATGCCAGATTACCAGATCGTGTTCGGAATATGATGTCTTTCAATGAATATTGCCGACAAAAGAGGGAAGATAGGGATAGGCGAGGTAGAACTAGAGGCTTTCATCCTAGAAGGGATGATGATACAAAGGAGTATAAAGAAGCCTTAAATCGAGTTCCCATTCCTACCTTTGATGGAAGTGGTAAGCTCAGTGCTAGAGCTTGGGTAAACAAACTGGATACATACCTTTCTCTTAAGCCTTTAATAGAAAAGAAGGCGATTCAATTTGCTACAATGCATCTTGAAGGATTGGCAAATGAATGGTGGCATCATGGCTTAGTCTCTCAACATCATGATAGGATAGATTCCTATGATTGTAGTCGGCCATAGTCGGCCAAGTAAATAATCATAAATTAATTAGTGTTATGTTAGAAGTGTTATCGGGAATTAACCCCGACGGTTGGATAGTTATAGTCGTTGCCAACGGTTGGTATCTCAACCAACCTTGGCCAAGTTATATATTGGCTTAATACTTTGTAGTCGAGGCGACCCCACAGCATTGTAACATTGTAGTGTAATACTGGTATATTCAATGAATGGGAACAATGCTTTATTCTGTGCAATGCTGTTATAATTTCATGCTCGTGTTATGCACTATACTACTTAATTCTGTTTACTTCATATTCTGTGAAACACACCATATTGCGGTAAACATTTGGCGCCGTTGCTAGTTCGAAAACGGGTCGAGGGTGACAAGTCGATGACAAGTTGAGTCGTCCGATGCCATTGGGTGATAAGTTGATGACAAGTTGAGTCGTCCGATGCCATCGGGTGACAAGTTGATGACAAGTTGAGACCATCGGACGACAAGTTGGCTATCGATGACAAGTTGAGTCGTCGGAAACCATTGGACAAGTGGCATCGTCAGAAACAAGCAAACCATCGGGTGTAACGAGGGTCGAAAAAAAAAAAAAAAAAGATGGCGTCGTGATGGGGCAGCCGACCGAAGAGCCAGTACAAGCAAATGAGGATCGTGAAGACGCTCTCAGATGAGAGATCCCTTAGTCGGTCATCTGGGATCAATTGCACGTTGACCAAGAGGTCGACCATCTCCTCACCCGAGTAGTAATTAATGCCCATACAACTCAATAAGGATAAGAACCGAGTACCAAGTGGGCATGAAACACCAGAGGAAAGAACACGAAGATCATTGAGATTAAAGGAACAAGAAGAATGAAGGAAAACACTGAGACAAATTGTCAATGAACATCATCATGCCGATGAAGGAATTTTCAAGACACCGCTGACAAATAAAGAAAAAGGGAATGAAAATGAATTGATAGAAGAAATTGAAAACAACATATGCCGCATCGGAGAGTTATCCATATCGGACGACGAAGGGCTGAGAGTTGGAAGGTCTGAGCCTAAGACCCCAGGGCAGAGGGAGTATTAGAACGAACCTGAGGAGACTCAAGGTGTAGAGGACACTGACAGAGGACGCGGGGAAGACTCGAACGTGGCCGAGAGTGCAAGTGACGCACCAGGACGTTGTGAGAGAACCAGTCCAGTCAGGTCCAACGCACAAGGAGGGCATCGGGGAAGGATGGTGACTCTGCTAGCCGAGAGGCAAAAGTTGCCAAAATTTACGGGGGATGGGTCAGAAGATCCAGTACGACACTGTAAGACGTGCGAGACGATTTGGATAGCCAATGGGCAAGATGATGTGGACTACTGGCTGAAAGCATTTCCAGCGACACTGAGAGAGTGCCATCGACTGGTACACAGAGTTGGCCCAAGCGCACAGGGCATCATGGAGATTACTTAAGAAGGCATTCCAAGACGAATTCAAACTTCTGAGGGATGACAGTGAATTTGTAGCGGAGACCTACAGTATGAAGCAAGGGAAGCACGAGAACGTGCGAACCTACAATCGGAGACTGAAAGAATTGTTGGGAAAACTGAAGACTCAGCCGGTCGACGGGCTGAAGAAGCGATGGTTCATCGAAGGGTTGCGTCCATCGCTGAGAAAGAAAATGAAAGTCGTGCCTCCGTCATCATACGATGAAGCCTACAATCGAGTGATGGATATAGAGAGTGAAAATAAAATATCCTTCCGAGGGAAAAGGAAGACGGACGACGAGGAGAGTACAGATGACAACAGCAACAGTGAGTCCAAGACCGTGCAAGCACTCAGGAAGGACATGATGAGAATGATGAAAGAACTGAAGGCCGACAAGGAGAGTATGAGAGAAGCCAGAGAACTGTGGTGTACAGATTGCAAGGGGGAAGGTCATACAAAGACAAATTGTCCGAAAAAATTGTTTTGTGATATCTGCCAAGTGATGGGACATTCCATCAAGGAATGCCCATACAATCTGAAAGCAAGGGGTACGCAAGTACTGTTCACTCAAGGAGAACTGTCAACCCCACCGAACACACCACCAAAGCCCCAGTACAATAGCCATGCATCCCCTGGAGGTTACCAAAGCAATAGAAGTCCGAGAAACAGATTGCAGTATGATAGCAAGGGCGACCTATGATACAGTGCCGGCAATGCAACGAGTGGGGACACTTTGCAAGGGAATGCCCGAACAACAATCAGAACACAATAAATGCATTATGCAAGTGGTGCGGGCCTGGAGATCACGAAGAAAAAGATTGCCTGAAGCAAAAAGGGGTGAATATGATCAGTTTCAAGGAGAAGGATGAAGAGATCCTGGTGGTTACCCGAGCACAAGGAAAAAAAGCGATGTATCCAGATCCCCGGACCGAGAAGGAGAGACTTCGGGAGGCTAGGAAGGAAGTAGAGATGGCAATGGAAATAGAAGAAAAGAACAGAAAAACAACTACCGTACGACCAGAGTCAGAAAAGAGCATCGTGAACCAGGTGCTACAAACCACAGTATCGGTTAAGATAGCGGATCTTTTACAGAGCATGCCGCAATTAAGAATGGCAATCTCGAAGGTGATGGAAGGGGAACCAAACAAACAAACAAAGGAGGAAGACATCATAGTGGAGCCACCGCTCGAGGGAGAACAAGTCATCGACCCGAGACTGTTGGCAGTAAATAGTGGCAAGAACCCAGCCGTCATACACATGGAAATCGGTGGATGTCATCTTACAAACACAATAATCGACGGGGGATCGGGAGTGAATGTTCTGACAGAAGATACGTGGAAGTGCTTGGGGAAACCTACACTATGGCCACAAAATTTCCAGTTAGTGGGAGTAGACCAGCACGGAATTAAAGCGCTGGGAGTGCTAATGGCTCAGAAAGTAAGGATTGGCACCCAACTTTTTCGATTAAACTTCGTAGCCATAACAGCACAAAATGCGTCGTACGATGCATTACTCAGCCGAGGGTGGCTGATAGCCGCCAAGGCCAACCATAACTGGAAAAGAAACACATTGTTAATAGAGAACAAAGGTAAGAAGATCGTCATAGATCTGAGAACACAGGTTGTAAGTGAAGAGTTGGCATTAGATTCCGATTCAGACAGAGGGGAGTCAGTTGGCAGAGGACCAATGGAACCTGACGAGGAGGGAGTATTGAAACTACAAGAATGTTCTGAGGATGAAACTAATTCCTTTAGTGGGCTCTTCCACTGGCAGATGGAAGATTACGAGTTCTATCAACAGGAATGTAATATGATTTCAATAAAAGAAGTTGGCGAGAGCTCTCCGATGAACAATGCAAGTCCTCGTAGTGCAAGTCCTGGCAATGCAAGTCATGGCAGTACAATTCTTGGCAAAACTCGGTCGAAGAGTGAAACTCTGGGCAACTCTCGGCCGACGAATGAAAGTCTGGGCAACTCTAGGCCGACGAGTGAAAGTCTGTTCATGAATGAAGCACTTGATGGATTGACAAACACTCGACCACTTGGCAAGAGGGAACCAGTAATAAGTGACAAAGGGGAGGAAGGTAATAATCAGCCGGAAGTAATAGAGCAAATAGTGGCAGAGACAAGTCGACCAGAACAGACAAGTCGACCAGAACAGGCACAGAAAGAATATACAGAGGGTGAAGCGAAGATAAATGATACACTCGCACATAAATTTGAACCAGACAAGGTGATCAGGTATGAGAAGCCATTGGCAAGCAAGGTGAAACGAGGTGATGGAACTAACGACGAGAACCCAGTATTGAAAACGTCGGCCATAAAGAGACCATACAAAAGGAATAAGGACTATAGAGTATTTCAGCCGACTTGCAATTTTTTGGCGATCGGTGAAAAGCAACAGAGAAAAAATGATGTTAAAAAGTTGGACAGTTTGCCGAACGTAGTATGTGGCTTTCGAAAGACAACAATTCTGGCAATAATTCTAACCCCTGCAACGATTACAAAATCAATAAAGTCAGAGTTGTAGATCAAACGTGGACCCCGTCGGAGAAAAATAGAAAAACCCGGTTGACATGGATGAAAAATTAGAAAAGACGGAAAAAAATGTCGGAAAAATTTTGGAAAAAAAAAGGTACGACGTACAACTAGGCCGTACGACGTATGGCTGACAGATTTTTTTTTTTAAAAAAAGAAAATAAAAGAAGGAAAAAAAGGCAAGTCGTACGACGTACGACCAGACTGTACAACGTACGGCTGAGTCATACGCTGTACGACTAGACCGTACAACGTACGGTTGAGCCGTACGCCGTACGTCGTACGACCAGCTCACCCAACCCCGCCCTTTATTAAAACCCAATCCTGCAATTGCAAAAACAAATCAGGAAAAAAGTGGAAGCATTTTGGAGGGCGACCGTACGGAAGGAAGAAAGAAAATTGCTAAGTCTGCACGCCGACGCGGAAGCCGTACTCTTGAGGCCGTACAAGCTAAGTCCATCGAGGTAACGAATTGGAATTTTTGGCATTGTATATCTTACCAGTTATCAGTGCTGAAGCTGAAGAAGCCAAATGGACAAGGCCAAGAAGATTGCAGACGAGTGTCTGATTTTGTTAGAAAAATGATGTGCGCAGTGAAGGTCCGAATGGTTTTGAAGGTGTTATTTTGGGCTTGGTGGCGGGGGCGCTGCCCCTCGACCCTGCCCTGTATCGCGACAAGGAGCGCGCCAAGGGCACTGCCCCTCAACCCCGCTGGGGGCGCTGCCCCCAAACCCCTGCGAGGGGCGTTGCCCCTCGACCCTGTTGGGGGCGTTGCCCCCAAACCCCCATCAAATCAGTACTTCTTAATCCAGTGAGCAATGGGGTGCAATATTCGCAGCATTTAGTGTGCTATCAGATTGGGTCCCTTGGTTGGTCTACTGGCAGGTGTTCTACTTTTACACAGCTCCTACTTCAGCATTGTTGTCAGCAAAAGCTTACTTAATGTCACTTGATGGTTTTCTGTCGTCTGGAAGACGACTAATTTTGTGGGGGGGATGATGTAGTCGGTCATAATTGTAGTTGGCCGTAGTCGGCCAAGTAAATAATCATAAATTAATTAGTGTTGTTATGTTAGGAGTGTTATCGAGAATTAACCCTGACGGTTCGATAGTTATAGTCGTTGCCAACGGTTGGTATCTCAACCAACCTTGGCCAAGTTATATATTGGCTTAATACTTTGTAGTCGGGGCGACCCCACAACATTGTAACATTGTAGTGTAATACTGATATATTCAATGAATGGGAACAATGCTTTATTCTGTGCAATGCTGTTATAATTTCATGCTCTGTGTTATGCACTATACTACTTAATTCTGTTTACTTCATATTTTGTGAAACACACCATATTGCGGTAAACAATGATGAGTTTGTAACCAAGTTGATTCAAAGGTTTGATAGAAAAGACACTGAAGTGTACTATCGCAAATTAGCTTAACTCAAGCAAGAAGGAAGGGTTGTGCAGTATGTAAACGAGTTTCAGACGATAGCAGTGATGGTACTTGACATGTCTGACCGAAGAATCACTATGTTGTTCATTGAGGGATTGAACAATCAGATTAAACCATTGGTAAAGGTACAAAAGCCAGCCAACTTGGAAGAAGCAATTGACTTTGCCCTTGATCTTGATACTACTCCTGTAAACCAGCCTAAGAGGAAATTCTATAAACGCGTTAGCTCTACTCAAAGGAAACCCTCATTTCCTCAAAAGATGACTCAAGGTACATCTGCAGCAGAAAGAGATGAACTAAGACGGAAGAAACTCTACTTTTCTTGCAAACAACCTTGGGAACCAGGACACAGGTGCCTTGGTAAAGGTAAAGCTCATTTGATTGAAGTAGTATCCGATGATGGAAGTGAAGAGGAGTCACCGAGTGAAGAAGAGTCAACTCAGGATGAAGAGGAGGTACATGAACAACCAATTCTTAATGTCACGGAAGGAACTACTGACAAAATAACATTAGCAACCATTTCAGGAGTACCTAAATATCATGCTTTCCGCATAAGAGGAGTTGTGAAAGGTCAGAGAGTCACCTGTCTAATTGACAGTGGTGCTACTCACAACTTCATAGATGAAGGTTTGGTAGCAAGGCGGGGTCTAACAGTTGAAGACTTCGAAGGGTTTCAAATAGCAGTTGCTGATGGTTTCCTGATGAGTTGTACTAGAAGGGTGACCCAACTACAAATTCAGATGGGTGATTATTCTTTACAGGATGATTTCTATGTAGTTGGACTTGGGCATATTGATGTGGTACTTGGAGTGCAATGGTTACATTCACTTGGAAGAATATTCCAGGATTTTCAGAAGATGGAATTAGAATTCATGCATGAGGGAAGGAAGATCAAACTGAAGTCAGTGTCTGATGGGAACCCCAAAGTTGTCTCAGCTAAACGCATGGAAGCATTGATTAGGCATAATGACATTGAATGGGCAGCACAGGTTTGCATCAAGGACAACCAGATCCTCTCTGCTGAAAAACTTTATCCTGCGGATATCTAGGCAATGTTGGATAAGCATGGTAAAGTGTTTAGGGATATACCTCGAGGAATACCTCCTGATAGAGGTTTTGAGCATGTCATTGAATTGGAGGATGGGTCTAAACCTGTCAACATTGCACCTTATCGGCATCCAAGACATTTCAAGATTGAAATTGAGAAGACGATCAAAGAATTGATCGATATGGGGCACATAAGACCATCATTAAGTCCATTTGCATCATCTGTGGTGCTAGTGAAGAAGGATGGAACAATGCGGATGTGTATTGACTATCGCGCATTGAACAAGAAGACCATCAAGAATAGGTATCCAATACCTAGGATTGATGAACTACTTGATGAGTTACATGGAGCAATCTATTTCTCAAAGATAGATCTTCGATTTGGTTACCATCAAATTCGTGTTCGTGAAGAAGACATTCCAAAGACAGCATTCAGATGCCATTATGGACATTATGAATTTATGGTGATGCCGTTTGGATTGACAAATGCACCAGCCACTTTCCAGTCCTGCATGAATCATGTTTTTAACAAGCAGTTGAGGAAGTACCTGTTGGTTTTCTTCAACGACATCTTGATTTACAGCAAGACATGGGAAGAACATCTCCAACACTTGGATGAAGTTTTGAACGTCATGGAGAATCAATCTTTGTATGCAAAGATGTCTAAGTGTGAATTCGACTTGAAGGAAATCCTATATCTGGGTCATGTGATCGGAGCTAATGGTGTGAAAGTTCAAGAAGAAAAGATTGAAGCCATTCGCAATTGGCCAGTTCCCAGGAATGTGTCGGAATTGAGAGGTTTCCTTGGTCTCTGCAGCTATTACAGAAGGTTTGTTAAAGGTTTCTCACAGCTTGCTGCACCCTTAACAAATCTGACAAAGAAAGGTGCTTTCATTTGGTCAATGGAAGCTCAAGCTGCATTTGACAGATTGAAGGAAGTAATGAGTACAACGCCAGTACTGTCTTTGCCAGATTTTACTAAGTCTTTTGTTTTCGAATGTGATGCACCTGGCGAAGGCATTGGAGCAGTATTGATGCAAGATCGTCATCCCATCGCATTCGAGAGCAGGAAGTTGAAGGACACAGAAAGATTGTACTCAACTTATGACAAAGAGATGCTAGCAATCATGCATGCCTTGGCTAAATTTCGCCAATATCTAGTTGGATCTAAGTTTATGGTCAGAACTGATCACAACAGTTTGAAATACTTCCTAGGGCAAAAGGATTTGAATGAAAGACAACAGAAGTGGGTTGTTAAGATACAGGCATATGATCTTGACATTGAGTATGTGAAAGGAAAGAAGAATGTGGTAGCCGATGCCTTGTCTATAAAACCTGCCATTTGTGCCCTGAGTGAAGTTTCGGCTGATTGGAAGTCTCAGCGTTTAGTTGAGTATTCCAAGTCAAAATTTGCTTGTGAGATCATGGATGGGGTCATTCAGGATGATAGGTATAAGGTGGTTGATGATATCATCTTTTACAAAGATAGAATCTATCTGACTCCTGAATCGGAGTTGAAGCAACAGATTTTGCAGACATACCATGATACTCCACTTGCAGGACACCCTGGTTACTTCAAGACGTGCAGACAGATCAGGGAAAGGTTCACTTGGAAAGGTCTGAAGGAAGAAGTTCTTCGATATGTCAGGGAGTGTCTGATTTGTCAACATAATAAGTCAGAGCATAGATTTCTAGCGGGGTTACTCCAACCACTGCCAATTCCAGAACATAAGTGGGAGAGTATCTCTATGGACTTCATCACGGGTCGTCCGAAGGTGAATGGAAGAGACTGCATCTATGTAGTTGTGGACAGGTTAACCAAGTATGCTCACTTCTTTGCAATTCCAGTTGAGTCATCAGCATTGCAAGTAGTTGAGTTATTCTTTCGTGAAGTTTCAGACTACATGGCCTTCTTAAGACCATAGTCAGTGATAGAGATAGCCGGTTCATCAGTGTATTCTGGAGAGAACTATTTCGACTAGCTGGAACTGACTTGACACCAAGCACTAGTTATCATCCTCAAACTGATGGACAGACTGAGATAGTAAATAAATGGCTTGAGGGATACTTGAGAAACTATGTGTTTGATCATCAGCGTGCTTGGATTAAGTGGCTACATCTGGGTGAATACTGCTACAACACCACTTTCCACATGTCAATTGGCATGACTCCCTTCCAAGCTTTGTATGGGTATGAGGCAGTTTCATTTGTTGATCTGGCATTGGATGATAGTAGAGCTCCCCGAGCAAGTGACTTGATGAAGGATACTCAAGATATTTTGAGAGTCCTTAAGGAGAATTTGCAAAGGGCTCAAAACTAGCAAAAGTTGTATGCCGACAAACACCGAATTGAACGAAGCTTTGAAGTAGGTGATATGGTGTTTTTGCGCCTTCAGCCATATAGGCAAAGTACCTTGAAGAAGTCAGGTGCGGAGAAATTGAAACCTAGGTTCTATGGACCCTACAAAGTTTTGAGAAGAGTAGGGGAAGTGGCATATGAACTTGACTTGCCAGCAGGAAGCCGCATCCACAATGTGTTTCATGTGTCATGTCTCAAAAAGGCACTAGGACAACATGTGGTTTCATCTGATAAACTACCACCCCTTGATGAAGAAGGAATGCTTGCACTTGAACCTGAAAGTGTGGTGGATATAAGGGAGAAGAAACTGCGCAGCCGGAACATAAGAGAATACTGGTGAAGTGGAAAGGATTGCCGATGGAGGATGCAACTTGGGAAGGAGAAAAGATTTTGGAGCATCCTAACCTTCAATTGCTTGAGGACAAGCAATCCCTAGAAGGGGAGACTGTCATGTCCCTGTTTCCAGCTTGAGCATCAAATGAAGAATGGATTAGCCTATCTATCATTCCCGGAGGCTAATACCAATGATAAGGGAATGAAATTGGTTTTTGACTAACTCAATGATGTGTTTTTGCAGGATTAAGTCAAAAGCCACTTCAAGGGAACTATAACAAGACTAGCAAAATTGACTAAGTCTGAGAGTTATTTCATCAACTCCATTGGTCACATTGTCAAGTGATGCTTTCATAATGTTTGGGCGCATTCCTAGGCAATTCAGGCTCATTTTGGCGCCTAGCTTTCAAAATCATTTATAGCACTCAGTAAAGGATTCAACTTGAGGCGCTCCTCATGATTAACCTCCTCCAACCTGGCGCCTAGTTCTGAGATAAGCTAAGTGGGTGTGGAATGAAGATTTCACGCTTGGGCGCCTTTGTCATGTTGAAACTCACCCAATGAGCGCCTTGGACATTGAAGGCAAGAACCAAAAAGTTGAGCATCCATCCAACATGTGTTTGGGGTCTTCTTCAAGTCAACTTCAAATGTGTGGAGGATGATCATTCAAGTGTAGGCGCAAATTCCTTCTTGTGCAAACCTAAAAGTGCGCCTAAACTAGAAGATGCTTTCAACCCACTTAGATGCGAGGTGTTTGGAAGAGCAGAGATAGATGTTGACTAAGGCAACAAGGTTAAGTTTAGAAGGAGTAAAAACATCTTAGGCGCCAAGTGGTGGTCAAACAACATTGAAAGAGCGCCTAGGCATATCAAGGCGCTAAAACAAGATTTCATGGCCTTGAAAATGCGCCAAGGTGGGTAAATGGATTTCCAAACTCTCTAGTAAGCCAAGGCGCTAGTAGGGATAATGTTCTAGGTTTACCTCAATGCCTTTGGAAGTGAACACTTGCATGCAAGATGAACCATTCAAGGGAAGGCGCCATTTTACTCTTCCCCTGGCACCTTGTTGCGCCTAAAAGAACTCATCCAAAAGTGCGCCTGAGAAGGGAAAGAGCTTTTGATCCACTCATGGTGAAAGGCGCTTGTTAGAAGATAGTAATTTTGATTCAGATGTGACCTGAGTTGAAGATTTTAACAAGGCAAAACCACTTTCTTCCTAAGGCGCCCATCTAGACCTTTTTCTATCAATAAGTGCGCCTAAGTGAAGTTGAAGACTCAAAGAAGATGTTGGTACTCCAGATGAGGGCTCTAGGTTAAAGGAGCATCAAAGGGTTTGATTGTAAATGTTGAAGAGTGTGAATTGTGTAGAACATCTTCTTGAGGGGCTAGGTGATGATACCAATTAAAACTACCCCAAATGTGCGCCTAAGTTAGGTGCAAGTCCTCAAGACCAGTGTTGGTACAAGGCGCTCAATCAAGAGGTAAGATGATAATCATTTGAAGTCAAGTTGTTTTCAAAGTTATTTGAGAGGATGATAAGTTGTAACCAAGGCGCCAAAACCCCTGTGAATCCTCCAAAGCTGGCGCCCAGTCAGAAGAATACTAGTATTGCGCCTAAGTAATTTGGGTGTCAATCCCCATCTTTCCAACCTCCAGATGGCGCCCAGAGTTTAAGAGGTCTTCACTGAGTAATGTTAAGTGTTTTAAGAGCATATGGAGTCATCAACTCCACTAGGCGCTTATCCATGTCTCTGCCACCTCAAGGAAGCGCCCAGCTTAGAAAGGCGCCTATTCTAGTCCCCACTACTCCCAGTTGGCGCCTAGCCTAGGGAATCTTGCAACTGTGACATTCTTTTGGTGCCTGGGGTCTCTGATTCCTATTGGTCCAAGTGGTAACATTGGGATCCGTTCCAGTTCATTGGATAAGGTTGCCACCTCAGAGAGAGTTATCAAATGAAATATGCTATTGGAATATGCTCTTGGAAAGCGTGCCTTGGTTCCTCTTTGTGCATTGAAAGATGTGCCTTCATTGCCTTTGGAAGGCCTATAAAAGGAGGAGCTCTCTCATTCATTGGACATCTAATCTTTTGGCAAATTCTCTTTGAAAAGCTTTATGCTTGTAATCTTGAAGCCTGCGAGTTTCAAGTGTTGGGGTGATGCTCCCTCAACTGACAAGGTGATGCTCCCTTGTTGCATTGTGAGGTGTTAACATCCAGTTGACATCATTGAGTTCAATAGAGTTGATCAAGTGTGAAATCATTGTAGACATCAAGGCTTCAAAGCCTTTCTTTTGATCAAGTTGAATAAGAACTTTATATTCATGCCTTTGAAGGCATTATCATTGTAATGAGACATTTGTAAATAAGTTGAATCAAGTAATGATATAAGTACCCAGCTTCAAATTGATTCATACAAGTTATTATCTTTGATGTATGTCATTTGATGAGTTAAGTGCAAGTAAATTTATCTAAGGAAGGAAAAATTTTAGTTACAACTAGTTGGGTATCTTACAATGATATAATATATCAATATATGTAATATATATATATATATATATATATATATATATATATATATAAAATATATCATAATACATATTCAGTGATATATATTGTTATATTACATAAACATAAATAAATATTAATTTTAATATATTATATTATTTATATACATTAATAGAATAAAGATATAAGATATTATAAATATAAATTGAGACACTTATTATAAAGTAAATATTAAATAAAATATATATTCTCAAGAGGATCGATATCCTCTAAATAATCTTAAGAAAGCCCATGAAAGAAGGCCGACATAATGCAGGGACCAATCATTCAAAAAAAGACTTAGGGAGTAATTACCATAAGCAATGCTTGTGTTTCTAAAGGCTGCGATTATATTTCAAAGGGCTGCGATGGTATTTCAAGAGGCAACGATTATTAGCATATATATGGGCAATGCATGGAAGGAAGGAATCATCGAACCTTATGAAAGATATTTCTAGCGATCCATGTATAAAAGGATGGGAAGGAATAGATCATTCGATCAGGAAGATAATTCCCCAAGCATGTTCTTGTCAGCAATTCATATGAACCAAGAAGCAGCTAATATATGAAGATGTCATTAATATATATTTTGAATAGCATATATATATATATCCAATCAAATGTATACCAGATGTTATGCGATAACAAGATATTGGTGCGATCACTAGACGGTACATCGATCATATATGATAAGCATCGATCAGATTTGGAAGTGTAATTCATCCAAGAGAAGAAAAACGAACCTGCATAAGAAGATACGATAGAGCAGAAATAAGAAATTCTGACTTCTTGAAGACATTCGTCCCATTAGCAGATACTATTATTAATTCATTTAAGAGCATCATTTCAAGTCTGCCATTCATCTTCTATTAACAGGTAAGCACCTTGTAATATTTGATTCTGATGGGCGGCCGTACCGACACAGGTATGCAGAAATCATATTCTTGTTTCATCATTGATAGCAAATAGTATGCTGGCAGTCCTATGCATTTGTTCATGTTAATGTATTTACATCGGTTATGATAACTCTTGGTCTGAATAGTCATATGATAGCTCTCATAGATGTATCAGTTCTGATTTATGTCAGTCATCATATGCTCATTCTCAAAATGCCTCTGTCATGATAATATTGATTTATGCATAGCCATGCTTAGTAAGGCAATGTATACATCCCATTATCCATGATGATATAATCATCATGAATAATGACACGAAAACAAGCATATAGAGGAATCATTTATAATGTATTTATTATGCAATATTTCAAGTGAATTATCTTGTAAACAATCATATACCATGATATGTGATTTGCTAACCTCCTATGAGTGATGGAAGGAAATTACCAAGAGGCCACATGGGTAGTATTGAGGCCTTTGTCACATGAGGTATAAGGTACCCATGATGCAAAGGATGATCATCACATAGAGGCCTTGTCACATGAGGTATAAGGTACCCATAGTGCAAGGATAGTGATATGTAGGCCTTGGTTACTTGATGTAAGGCATCATAAGAGTATCAATGAGTCTCATAGAGGCCTTGACTCTAAGGTATTGAGGATACCCTATTGAGTCTAAGGATAGAGACCATAGAGCCCTATAGTGGATAACGGTAACTTTCCTCCAATCTCACATAAGCTGTTAGTAAATGACATATAGACAAGTAGATTATAATTTGTATTGATGAATATCCTAGATCATGTGAAATGTCATGATAAGAATATGCAAGGCATATTATGTTGATCATGAAAGTAACATATGAAATGTTAATGATATGTAAGGCATATGAATGATGATCATAAGACTAACTTGTGAAATATAAAGAGCATTGAAAGCAATCATGAGATTAGCAATGATGATATGCATTGAAAATAGCTATGAATTCATAATAGTGATATGCATAGAAAATGATCATAGAAGAATAATAGTAACTTGCATAGCAATGTATATTGATAAAAATCAATTTTGAACTAAATGATGAAGCAATGTTCTATGTGTGAATTTTATATATTGGCTTTAAATGAAAATCGACTAATGTTCTCTTGTTGCAAGTTGAAATTCGTGGACAAGGGAAAACAGGAATTCTGATTTGTGACAAGGGGACATTACACTTCGTCAAATCTGTAAGTGGGGCTGCATGCTGTGAAAACCCACTAACAAATCGTCGGTAGAAGCCACACAAACCCATAAAACCTCTGAGCTGAGTAAGACTCCCAGGAGTAGGCCAATCCATGATAGCTCGAACCTTGTCCGGGTCCATGCGAACTCCCTGCGCACTAATGATATGGCCTAAGTATAATAACTCTGTCATGCCCAAAGCACACTTGGACTCCTTGGCGTACAAGGACTCCCTAGCAAGTATACCCAACACTATATCCAGATGAGCCAAATGCTCCTCCCAAGATTTGCTATATACCAATATGTCATCAAAGACGACTAAAACATTTCTCCTCAACTGAGATTTGAAAACCCTGTTCATAGTGGACTGGAAAGTGGCAGGTGCATTGGTTAAGACAAACGGCATAACTAGGAACTCAAAATGTCCACAATGACATCTAAACGCTGTCTTCTCTATGTCTTGCTCTCTGACCCTGATCTGGTGATATCCAGATCTCAAATCTATCTTTGAGAAGAAACAGGCACCATGTAGCTCATCTATTAATTCATCAATACGAGGTATGGGATACCGGTTCTTAATAGTTCTCTTATTCAGCAGACGGTAATCTATGCACATCCAAAGCGAACCATCCTTTTTCTTCACCAAAACTATTGATGAAGCAAAGGGTGACTTACTCGGCTTGATATGTCCCATAGCAAGCAGCTCATTAATTGTCTTTTCAATTTCATCTTTAAGCCGCTTTAGGTACCTGTAAGGAGTAATCATGACGGGTTTAGCACCCTCCTCCAACTCAATAATATGCTCAATGCCCTTGTCTGGAGGTCTAGCCGGTGGAATCTCACTAAACACCTTAGAGTGTTTAGTTCTTAGCATCTACACATCTGAATGATAAACTGTCTTTTGCTGTAATGTCCCAAATTATGAGCTAAGTGTGTTTTTGAGCTACATGGGAAATGCAATATTGGAATTGTATTTTCAATTATGAGGCTGGTTTTGATTTTTAATGATTGCATATGATTCATAGCTGGCCGCCAAACATGAAGGAAGGATATATTAAATGCAACATTTATTTATTAAATGATTGCATTGGATCGATGGAATATGAGGTCGATTGGGTTTGTGGAAATTAAATGATTGCATTTAATTTGATATTGAGCTTTGAAAATATTTTAAATGCAAATTTTATTATTAAATATTTGCATTGGAGAGGTTGAGGGTTTTTATTAAATGCAAATATCATCATTTAATGCAAGAATAGAGGAGCATTTTAAATGCAAGTTCATAAATTGAATGCCAAGTCGGTTATGTCAAGGATCAAGATTTTAAATGCTTTGAAGGATATTAAATGCTTGCATTTGGATAGATTGGTTTATTTGATGCATTTCATGAAGTGGTTAGTGGTCCTCCAAGGCAAGGAATGATTTTCAATGCAAAATCAAAATATTTAATGATTGCACACAAGCCGCCACCGCCCATTGCTATTGAATCAATCCATTTGAAGGAGTTGTAATTCATTTAAAATAATTGAAGATTGTTTTAAATGAAAGAGTTTGATTGTAATTCATTTACAATTGTTCAAGTTCGTTGATTCTCATTGGTGGAATTCAAATTTCAATTCAAAATTGCCAAGGAGATGGACGCCTATCCATGGAGGAGTTAAATAGAGGACTTGAACATCAATTTGCAATGAATGATGCTATGGTATGTTTTCTTTATTATTGTTTATGACTGAAAATTCCGATTTTCTAGTTATTTTTCAAGGAGATGTTCCCTTGAATGTTGTGGTGATGATCCCATAACCATTTGTGAGATGTTGTCATACAGATTTCATCATTGGATTACATTTGCAGGTTATTTGAAGAGTTTGGAAGTGACATTGATATCTATTTGAAGCTCTTGGTGTAAAGGATTGACTACCAAGAGTGAATTTGAAACACATTCTGGATGGTATTTTCATATTTTTGCAGGGTCTGATTTTGCAACAGCAGGGTTCTGATTTTTATAACAGCAACTTTACATTGGAATTTCAGGGCTTTTTAGGTGACTTTGATCAAGGGTTTGAAGATTGAAGAGTTGTGCTTGATAGAACACATTCCTATACATTCATAGAGTGCATTTGGAAGGGTTATTTCATGATATTTCATTGTAAACCCTTGGTTGGATAAAAAGTACAATCTCAGCAGTCAGATCAGCATACAGAAAGTTTCCATCAGAATTTTATTGAAGCTCTTGCAAGAGTGTTTTGTGTCCATTTGATAGCCATTAACATTCTAGAGGCTTTGGGCTATATTCGTATGCAAAGTTTGATGTATTTGGGCTTCAAATTGACTTGTAATTAAGTCTGATATAAAATCAGACATGGACTGAAATAAATTCCAGCAACTTGACATTTCATGTTTCATTTATTTGTCAGTTTCATATATGCAAAGTTGATGTGAGTTTGATGTGCTACAGTTCTTTGTTCATTTGGTGAAGTTAAAAATTGAAGTGTGCAAGAAATCTTATCTAAATTTGCAAAAAAATTTCAGTCATTTCTAGAAGGGTATTTTATAGTGGTATCAGAGCATTCAAAATTTCAGTCAAATATCCATTAGGGATATTACAGTGGTATCAGAGCATTCAAAATTTCAGTCCAATATCCATTAGGGATATTAAAGTGGTATTAAAGCCATAGCCCTGCCAGCCTGTGAGTCAGAGCCTCCGTCTTGCCAACCTATGGGTTTGTTTTGAAGGAAAAGCTGAAGCCATGAATACAAGAAGAACACCTACAGTTGACAAATCTATAGAAGAAAAATTGACAGCCTTGATAAACAAGTATGATGCTCTTCCTATGTATGTGCAGAACAGAATCAGTTTTAATGATTACATGAAGTTCAAGTGTTTGTGGTATAATGATGACTCATTGGATAGTGATGAAGAGTATGAGGATTCAAGTACACTTCAGCCACATATTGAAGAAAAACACATGGTAGTTGAAGACAAATCAGCTATGTTGGATGAAGGTATGGTTCTTCATGAAGAGACTAACATTGTTGATGATCATATATTTGAGAGTGAACTTGAGATCATGATCAATCATGAAGGGCATACCATTGGTGTTCAATCATACATGCAAAGACAAGACATAGTCTTTGTCACAAAGATTATCCATGAGGAAGAAGATTCACATGAAGAACTTATGACACTTCATGATGATAAAGAGAACATGATCAACCATAAAGAATGTGATTCACATGAAGAAGACATAGGTGATGCATATGAAGTTTCTTGCTTAGGATCAGCATTTGAAGAAGAAAAGTGGCATGATGTTATTGCTGATTATTCTAATGAGATGGCAGATTTTGATCATGGAGTTGAATGGCATGATATAATCCCTGATTTGTTTGAGGGCAGCAGTACTATTCCTTTGCAAAATCAGTTGGCGGTAGTTATTGTTCATAAGAATGAGAGTGGGAAAACACTTCCTACCTTTGGCACTTTATTGGCACTTTATTGGTCATCACACATGATTGAGACCCTTCCATGAGAATCTCTCTCTCACCTGCCGGTATGTCTTAAAATATCCAGGATGTCCTGCTAATAGTGTGTCATGGACGGCGCGTAAGATCTTATTCTTCAGTTTTGATCCAGGTACCAAATAAATCCTGTTCTTATAGTAGATAACATCATCAATCACTGTGTATCTATTGTCCTGAATCCTACCATCCATAATCTCACATGCAAATTGATTCTTGGAATACTCAACGAATAGTTGAGACTTCCAATATGCTGAAATCTCACTTAAAGAGCAAAGTGTAGCAACTGTAGGCCTCCTAGAAAGTGCATCAGCAACAATATTCTTTTTCCCCTTGACATACTCAATGTCAAAATCATATGCTTGTATTTTGCTGACCCCTTTCTGTTGGCGCTCATTAAGCTCTTTCTGCTCCAAAAAGTATTTCAAATTGTTGTGGTCGGTCCTCACCACAAACTTCCCACCTACCAAGTATTGCCAAAACTTCGCCAAAGCATGCATAATGGTGAGCATCTCCTTGTCATCGGTGGAATATAGTCTCTCATTATCCCTCAACTTCCTACTCTCGTAGGCAATGGGATGGCGATTCTGGATAAGAACCGCTCCCATACCCTCTCCGGATGCATCACACTCTAACACAAAGGGCTGAGAGAAATCTGGAAGCGCCAAAACTGGAGAAGTGCTCATGACCTGCCCGAGCCTATCAAATGCAACCTGTACCTCATATGTCCATATGAATGCGCCCTTCCGTGTGAGATCTGTCAAAGGGGTTGCAAGCTGTGAGTACCCCTTCACGAATCTCCTGTAGTAACCACATAAGCCTAGGAAACCCCGCAACTCTAAAATGTTCCTAGGTGATGGCCAATCAAGGATGGATTGAATCTTCTCCTGATGTACCTTGACCCCATCACTACCAATCACATGCCCTACGTACAAGATCTCTGTAAGTCCAAATTCACATTTGGACATCTTGGCAAATAGAGACTGTGCCTCCATAATGCCAAGTACCTCATCCAGATGCCTCATGTGCTCCTCCCAAGTCCTGCTGTAAATCAATATATCATCGAAGAACACAAGTATATACTTACGCAATTGTGTATTAAATATGTGGTTCATGCATGATTGGAAAGTAGCAGGTGCGTTAGTAAGGCCAAAAGGCATCACCAAGAACTCATAGTGCCCATAATGACATCTGAATGCTGTCTTATGTATGTCCTCATGCACACGAATCAGATGGTACCCTGATCGAAGGTCAATCTTCGAGAAGTGCACTGCACCATGAAGCTCATCCAATAACTCATCTATGCGCGGAATATGATACCTGTTCTTGATTGTTTTCTTGTTCAATGCACGGTAATCAATGCACATGCGTATAGTGCCATCCTTCTTTTTCACCAACACCATAGAAGAAGCAAAGGGGCTAGAACTAGGTCTGATGTGCCCATATCCAGTAGCTCATGGATAGTCTTCTCTATTTCATCCTTAAATCACTTAGGATGATGATAAGAAGTAGTAATCACGGGCTTGGCACTCTCCTCTAACTCTATCACATGCTCAAATCCATGGTTAGGAGGTCTGCCAGGAGGAATATCACCAAATAATGCCCCATGTTTGTCCAATACTGTCTGGATATCAATGTGGAATGGCTGGTCATCCTATGAAGAAGGTGACTTGGATGAAATAAAACACTGTGCCGCCCACACCACATCTCCATGTCTGAATATGAATTCCATCCTACGTGCTGAAACCACCATGGGTCCACCATCAGAAAGAGCCTTCAGCACAACCTTCTTACCTCCAACTATAAACTCCAGCTCCATCCTCTTAAAATCCTGTATATACTGGCCAAGTGACTGTAACCTAAGTCACTAGGTTCGAATTCGAATTCGAATTCGGCAAGGATGAAATTCGGGAAAAATTCGGCAATGAAAAAATTGGAAAAAAAAATTCGTGATTAAATTCGCTTTAGCATAAATATGATTTTAAAAAAATATAATTAATAAATACACAAAACATCGGTACATAGATGCCACATTTATAAACCATAGTAAACCATAGTAAACAATAAACCATAAGAAACATATGATATTATGATTGCGAATGTTTTTCTTGTCAAAAACTGACAATCAAGAGTCAAGAACCTAAAACTTCAAAAAAGTTTCAAGTTATCATGAGCACTTCAAAGTTCAAAAAAAGTTCCAAGTCATCATGAGCACTTCAAAAAAGTTCCAAGTCATCAAGAAGACTTGGGTGAGATGATGTAGCATCATCATCACTAGATGCACTACTCAATTCATCATCCAAAAAGTCAGGTTCATCTGCTGCAACTGCTGTGTCTTCTGAAATTTGTTGTGAAGAAGATGAGTCTATTGCTGATTTGTTCATAAACAATTGTAAATTATTACGAACGAAAACAAGATCTCCCAACTTTCCGGATAGCAACTTGTTCCTCTTTTTGGGATGAATGTGGTCAAAGCAGCTCCAATTCCTCTCAAAAGTTGATGAACTTGCTCCCTGACTCAAAACTCGAATAGCAAAGCATTGTAGTTCAGGGGTATGTGATCCATAGGTCATCCACCATCTATACCCAAGTATGTCCACTCGTGCCCTGTCATATTTAGCTGATGCCATTCCAAATATCCCTTCTGCTGCCTTGTATTTCTAGCATTGGTCTCTAACTAGACTTGCCACATGTGGATCTGGTTCAAGCCTCTCAATGGCTTCTAAAAGCTTTGCCATAATTTCACTATCAGTTTGTCTATCAATGTCAAATAGCTTAGGCTCCAAATAACAAGCTATTGCATGTAAAGGTGTGTGCATCATTTTCCATCTAGAATCAACTGTTTCCCATATCTCCATGTAGTCTGCTTCCACATTATTGAGTGTTTTTTGAATAGCTTCCTTACAACTATCCATGCTCTCATAAAGCATGCCAAGACAAGGGGTGTCACCATCAACCATACGAAGCACATCAACAATCGGTCCACATACATTTAAAACCTTTGCTGCACTTTCCCAAAAATTGCTGTTTAAAATGATTTGCTCTATCATCTTCCCCTTAGGACCTTTAGAAAGAGCTGAATTCTCCCACTCATTGTTGCAAATAATAGACCTTATAGTCGCTTTCTCTTCAACCACTCTTTTCAAAGTGATATAAAATGAAGCAAATCTTGTGTCACAAGGCCTCAATAACTCCCTAGATGCCTGTTGCCTGTAAAGACTCAATGTGAGACGATGATTTCTTATGAAATTTGCAATTTCTCTTCCTCTATCAATTGTTTCAAGCACCCATGGGAATTTAGCCAAGTCATGAAGCAACAAGTCTAAACAATGGGCTGCACATGGGCTCCAATATAATTGTGGGTACTTTTCTACTATCAGCTTCCCAGCTCCCACACAATTTGCTGCACTATCAGTTACCATTTGAACCACATTTTCCAACCCCACTTCAAGAATAGCTTCTTCTAATATTTTAAAAACATACTCTGAAGTTTTCTTATGGTTCATTGTGTCAATCACCTTCAAGAACACAACACCTTGAGGACAAGCCACCAAAACATTAATCAATGGCCTCTGACATTTATCTGACCAGCCATCACTCAATATAGTGCAACCTGTTGCCTTCCAAGAGGCTTTGATCTCAGCTAATTGACCAATAACCCTATCTTTTGACCGCTGCAAAAGAGTTGATCTGAAAGCCTCTGAACCGGGAGGTGTGTACCCTTTGCCAAACTCTGATATTCTTTGAATTGCATTTCAAAAATGTGGATTCCTGGCTACATTGAATGGAATGGCACTTGAATAAAACATATCAGCCAATGCATCATCCACATGTTTTTCTGCTGGTTTCCAAAAGCTGTCCAATGTTCCAGTGGCTTTCGATCCACCTACCTTGGACACATTGGGAGTGGAAGGCGTAACAGATGTGAATCTAGACACATCCTCTTGAATTCTCTGTTTCTTTTGTGCCTGCTTCATCTTTCCTACAATCGAACAGGATTGGTCTTTCTCTAGAGCAGCTCTAATTTCTGCTGTCACCTAATCACATGGAATAACACCTCCTGCACCCCCTGAAATGCCAAGCAAGTGGTCATTTACCCTTGTTAAAGTTCCGGTAAAAGGGTGAGAACACAAGTTGCATTTGAGCTCGGTACCATTGCGGGTCACATGTTTCCATCCTTCAACAGTTGATTTCTTGGGAGCCATTCTGCATGTTTCAAAAAACAAATAATATTTTTTTTGATTCGTCAAAAAACAAATAATATTTAATATTTAAAATATTAACTAAATTTTATTTTTAAAAGCAAAAAAAAGCATTAAAACAAAATATATTACATTTTTATTTTATCTTTAACAAATATAAAAATATAACTATAAATTTCCTTAACATTTTAAGTTCAAAAAACAAAATAAAAAATACCATTTTTATTCAAAAACATAAAAATAAAAAGATATTTTTGTATTTTAACTTAAAAAAATAAAATAAAATATTTAGTAATTTTATTTTAAAAATATATTAAAATTCATATTTATATTTTATAAAGCATATTAAAATTTATATGTTTATTTTAAAAAACAAAATAAAAGAAAAACTAATTTTATTTTTAAAAAATAAAAATAAAAAAATATTACATATGTTTGGGTTTTACATCATATTTTAAAAAGACTGTATAAAAAATTTAAAGTTTATTTAAAAAACCTAGAAATTAAAAAAAAAAACCAAAGTATAATAATTAATAAATATTAAATTTTATTAAAAAACCTTGAAGAGGGCCTACTTGTGCGTGGAACTTTTGGAAGACTCTGAATACGTTTTGGTGAACTAGAACTTTGGATGCTTGATGGTGGAAAAAGTAAGCGGATGCTCGTAGTCACGGCATCACAGTCTTCAGAAGAACTTTGGATGTAGTCACGGCATCGGAGTCACGACGAATGGTCGACGGCTCACAGTCACGGCGAATGGTCGACGGCGGAAAAAGAAAGCGTGATGAATAATATTTGACTTCCTTGCGATTTTAAGTGAAAGAAAACCTAAAAAAAAGCACTTTATGCAATATATTTTATTATAAAAACTGCTGTACGATTTTTTAGCGATTTTGAATGATTTTGATCGAATTTCATAAACCGACTATTAATACGCCGAATTTCAAATGTTTTGGCCGAAAATCGGCGAATGCGGTGACTGTGACTGTAACCATTGGACGCCAAACACTGCATCAATGTCACCCAGACCCACAATATAAAAATCATCGGTCAAGGTGCAATCTCCCAACTGTATACTAAGTTGCGGAACTACGCTGGTGCACCTCATAGAAAATCCATCTGCTACTGTAACATTGAAACCAGGAAAATCCTCTGCCTGTAATCCTCGCTTAGCAACCAGTGCCTCATCAATAAAATTGTGCGTGGCACCACTGTCAACAAGGCAAGTCACACGTTGTCTCTTAATCACTCCCTTCAAGCGAAAGGGATGGTATCTAGGGACTCCTGAAAGGGTGGCAATGATAGGATTAGGCGCATCCAATGCGTCACCCACTCCAAGCTCCACCTGTGGGCCCCCCTGTTCGTCCTCACCATCGCTGCCCTCTAAATCGGTATCCTGTATATGCTCATCCTCCACATCAGACACAACCTCAATGAGATGTGCCTTGCCTTTCCCAAGGCATCAGTGTCCAGGCTCCCAAGGCTCCTTACATGTGAAGCATAGCTTCTTCCTCAACTCATTACGTGTCTCCTAATCCATCCTGTGGGGAGGTGGTGCACTCTTGTGCTGTGTCGAAGATCTCTGAAAACGCTTGGAGCCCTTGGAAAACTTCTTATTCTGTGGATAAGAAGTAGGAGGTGGTGAAGTATCAAGGTCTAGGGCAATCTGAATAGCCTCATGTAAAGTCTTAGGCTTAAGAGCCTTGACCAAACCCTGTAACTTGTCATGTAAACCCTCTATGAAAAGCATCACCACACGTCTATCTAGCATCTCAGGAACCATAACAGCAATGCGTTGAAACTCATTAATGTAGGTTTCAACATGTCCAGTCTGTCGCAGTAGTGCTAAATCCCTGCAGTACAATTCAACATCCTTACGGTCAAATCTTTTTTTTGGTTTTCTTTTATTTAGAGAAGTAGGCACATTATTCTTTGTCAGGGAAGTGAAATTTTTCTGTTGGAAATTGCTTGGGAGTGTTTCCCAACCACCTATGAGTTGATTTGGTGCAACACAATGCTTTTCATGCATACTTATACTTGGGAAATTTATTGGCGCCGCTGTTGTCATTGGTGTAGAGCACAAAAATCAGATTGTATCTCTCTGATTTTGGTTTTGGACAGCAGTCATTATTGTTTACTTCAGACCTTCCTAACTTTGAGAGTTTATTTTATGAAGGTTTGTGATGTAAACTTTGATAGTTTACTCTCGGTGTGGGGTCAGGGCAGCAAATTTCCGCATGCTATGATTCATCTTTCTGAGGCTCTTAGAGTTGTAACAGTGAGTGTTAGCACCGCTGTCCACTTTCCGATCAGCCTACACATGCATCAGCTCTGCTCGCAGCTATGTTGGTTTGTTCTTTCAGACCAGCAGTGGACTATTTGGTGGTTGGAGTTGGTTGCTAGAGGTGATTTGATCATAGGAGCTGACTCCTTGGTTACTTCCATTCTCATACCTCCTATATTTTCAGTTGGATATCAGATTGATTACCACTGTCCTTACATTTCTATGTTGGTTATGGTGACAACTTTTAATGAGCAGATTGTTTTTGATGCTTGGCATGTTTTGGGGCAGTTGGTTATGAGAGTTTTTTCGAACACGGTTCATTTATTTATTGTTTCCACTTTAGTGAGTGATGGTCATTGTAGATACTTCATGGTGATGGTATGTAGATGATGCTTTATTGGTTGCAGTGGGTTGGGTGTGTTGGTGTGTTCGGAACCGTTCTTTTGACACTTGGAGGTTGTGTCGATGATATGATTTTAGTTGGCAGCAGTAGAGACATTCCATGGTTGGCAGATTTTAGAGTGATGATTGTGATTGGTCTGCTTCATCTTTGGGATGTTATGAGAGGTTTTGCTGAGTTTATTTCTTTATGGCGGAGCAGGTTTAATTTTTTGTTGCCCAGGATCGTAATTGGCAGTGAGATTGTTGATATTGACGTCTCTGAGATGCCTTGGTAGGAAATATCTTGTGGCATTGATTTCAGCCCTCTCAGGTTTTCTAGTATGTGCTTTGATGATGTTTGTTCTTTGGGGTTCCAGGAGAGGAGAGTGTAGTTTGCGCACGATGGGTTGACAGTTTTGATCAGAGAGGTGCAACATCTGCATGGTGGTTCCTTTCTGAGATGGACTTGGAACTCTGGGATCACGTTGGTTTGCAGTCTAGCAGTTGATGGGAGTGGGAGAGTCAATGTTGACTTTTCGGAGATTGCCCCTATGATGCCTCAGTTTGGCTCTCTTGAAGAGCAATTTCCTGAGGAGTTGATTTAGTATAGTCAGTATCTGTTTACTCTCCTTACAGGAAATTTTCAGGTCTTTGGTGTTTGTACCTAGCAAGTCAATGCTTTGAGCAGATGGTGCTACAGATCTCCTAGGTTGACGTGGGACTCGGGAATCATTCTTGATTCCAGTTTGGATCAGTTGGTTGTTTGGGAGTTGCATTGGCGTTGCTTGAGGACAAGCAATCTTTGGGAAGGCAGACTGTAATGTCCCCATTTTCGGGTTCTCTTGCAACACAGTTGTAGTTGACTTTCTGGGTTTGTGATAGCATGATCAGAGGAGTATTTCGATGTCACCAGTGTGCTCAGGTGATACAGTGGAGCTGTATGACACTTTTCAGAGGGATTTCAGACAACTTGTTTGTACTTACTATTTATAGTAAGTGCTTGCATGGCGACAATCTTTCTAGGTTTTTCTGGGTTTGTTCTCTTTGGTACTTGGAGAACATTGCTATTTATAGTAAGTGTTAGTCTAGACACTGCTTTGGTGACATCGCTGTTTGGCCGTCTCGGGCCTTTCCAGGTGTTTTGCATTGAGCTTAGTAATGTCAGGAGGTTCGCGGTGATGCCCTTCCGAGCGTTTTCAGACATTTGGGCCATTTTTACTATTTTTAGTAGGGGTTTCAGACTTGGTGTGAGTCGGTGCGATGTTCTTGGATTTCACTCGTTTTATATTGGCCTTCATGTCAGTGCTTCGAAATCCATATTCGGAGTTCGTTTGAACTATTATTTTAATAGCGCGATATTTTCCTAAGTTAAATTAAATATTTAACCTAGTTATAAGTTAAAGTGATTTTATTAAAGGGATGGAAATATTTCAAAAGAAATAAGCCACATAACTTGGGCACCCTCTTTCAATGAAATAGTAAAGCAAGGCATTTAAATTATTTAATTCCCAAAAGGTGCGTTGGGAAATGTGCAGAGAAATAAAAGAAGTGCGAAGTTCTTTTTTCACACATATTTTGTGAAAACAGTCTTGTTGGTTGAGCCAAGGGTTTCGAACCTGCAACTTGTGGAGACGAAAACCTTCACGAAGTTGAATACCTACGGGAGTGAAAGATCTTTCTAGGGTATTGCTGGTGGTTTCATTTCAGGGATCACATTTGTGCTTCAATTTGCAGATTTGAATGCATGTTGCAGAGAGTTTTGCATTGCCAAATCTTGTGTTTGTTTGAATGATAATATGAGGAGGGGTTTGAAGGATAGGTTGATGCATTGAAGGGAGTTTGCATGAGTTTCCAGACCATTGTTGACAGCTCCAGTAGGCCGTACCATTTCAGACTTGACCGTACATCATTTAGGGGTGATTTTGGATTGTTTGATTAGTTTTTCCTATTCATTATTGGCGTGAGGATTTGATATACCCCTTGCAGCTGTATACAAACGTTTTGGGATAGTTTTGTGATTGGTTTGCATTAGTTGTGGACTGTTGTACCTTCTTTCCAGCCGTACCAGTGCATTGTTTGGAGGCGTGACACCTTAGGAAGTGAGGTGCTTAGGGTTTAGACCCCAAATTCCTACCATTTGAGGTGCCTTGGTATTACTAGTTGTTTGGCTTTGAGGTGGAGAAGATTTAGACTTTGTGTAGAACAAGGGTTTTGTAAGATGGGTTTTGCTGTTACAGTCTATTATTTTCCAAACTAGCAAATGGGTATGTTGGCATTTTGATGTTATTGCTTATTTTTCATATAGGTATTATTCATTATTGTTATATTATGCATTTCCCACATAAATATGCATCTGGGTATCTTTCAAATGTTCTATTTCAAGTGTATGCTATTGCAACGCAAAAAACTTATGTAAACACAAACATATAAACGCAACAGGTTCAACAAAACTCAAGAAAATTTTGGGGTGGTACATTACAATGTGTTAAAGAGTTTTTCTTCAAAAATAAGTAGAAATTTGGAATCTCTCAATTGGACTTGGGCTACAATTTGCTCTAAATTTATTGTGCTTAGCTTCCCAACTGTTCAAATTTTTCTTTCATAGCTTGTGAGATGAAGAAATTGGTTGATTTCATTTTCATTCAAATTAATTTGACGCCAAATAATGTGTCATGTCCCTGCATTATGTATTATTCATTCAAATCAAAGATATGAATGATATTATAAATTGAATATATTTAAATAATATTTATTTAAAACAATTAAAAGATATATTATTATTATATTTATAAATAACACATAAACAATAATAATATATTATAAATATATCTAATAATATAAATATAAATATTCTTATATTTATCTTATATTATAATATAAATATAAATAATATAATATAAATCATATATCATTTACTATGATATAAATGATATAATATAAATAATACAAAATAAATAATATATCATTTATTATAATGATATAACATAAATACAAATAATATAAATAAACTATATGTTAAGGGAGTTACGTATGGTTACCACAGGTCATAGAAGGGAATAACATAAAGTAATAAAAATTATGAAAGGGTAAGTATGTCTTTTACCACCAGGCATAATAAATATCCAAAGGGAAATGAATAGAAAAAGGAAGGAGGAGAATAAATATCTACCGCATCCAAAAGGTACCTGCAGATCGTCTGAACAGCAGGTAAGTATTTTAATATATTTAATTATTAAGATGTAATATATCTATATATATGTGTGTAAATATATATACATAAATAAATAAATATATATATATATATATATATATATATATATACAATAATATTAATAACATATATAATAATACAATATAGAGATATTATTAATATTATAACAAATATTATAATATATAAATATTAAAGAATAGGCAAAAGAGAATAGAATCCAGTGAGCAGATTCAACAAGACAAGTAGCATAAAGAGGTACGTGCACTTTCCTTATTAATAGTTAGGCAATATAAATGTTGTAGAAGAATAATATGAATATAAATGGACTGTCAAGTTAATTGGTATAATTATGATGTTAACTATAAATAAATGCACTTAACTTAGACAAAACTATGAATGCATAGAAACTAATATGATGAATAAATGTAATGATATATGATCAATATTAATATAAGGCATCTTGTGTTAAATGCCAATAAGAACAATTATGATATTTATGAAATCAATTAAAGATACAGTAATGGTATGTTCATCTCATCACTTCTATTTCCCATAACCATAGGAGAGGCGGTCTTGTTAGGTAAAGGCGGGGTAATTCCATCATGATGGATTGGAGAGGGTTTAACGCGCCCTAGACAAGGATGCTAGGGAGAGGCGGAGTAATTCCATTCCCAATCGCATTGGAGAGGGTTCAACGCGCCCTAGACATATAATTTCCCCATCCATGGTTAAGGAATAGAAGGAAGATGATATGGGAAGATGAACTTAGATTATTACTTCTATATTTCTCTATTACTTCATCCTTAAAGAAATGTTAGGTCTTGTGGGGAGAGGCGGAGTAATCCCATCCGTAAGAAGGCCCGTAGGCTGGGACAAAGTCTCCCGTAGGCTGGGTCAAGAGATAAGCCCGTAGGCTGGGACATAGTTCCCGTAGGCTGGGTCAAGAGATGGTTTCAGCGCGCCCTATACATGTAAAGCCTAGTTCTATGAGGAAGAGTAATAAGGAAAATATGCATGATTGAATTATGGAACGTATTATAGAATAGTTATCAATAGCAAGTAACAATTAGGAAATAAATAATCCTTGGAATGATGTGAATACATTATCATTTTTCTTATTTGATCTATTCATCGAAAAATTATTAATCTATAATATTTCTAATGTCTCCTTGAGAAGCACTTTGAATGCAAATTTAGGTTTAAATGTTTCCTCTAGAAAGAGGGACATTACATAATGTCTACACAAGTTGCATATGCTTTATAATATTTTATTGTCTTGTGGACCTATGAATTGAAACTCTATGTTTTAGCCTATTTGTTCATTGGATATTTCTTTTTTATGATATTGTTTTGACAAATTACTTCTAAATTTGCCTAATTAGATATCTATTGTTTTTGGTTACAGGTGTTTGTGATGACTCCTCAAATATTTCTAGACAATTTACGACACTGTCATTTCCAGTTTAAGACAGTCAGACTTATGATATTTGACGAGTGTCATCACACACGGAAAAAAATGCCATATGCTTGTATTATGAGTGTAAGAATGTCTCTACCCATAATCCAAAATACATGATCAATCATTTTGTGAACATTGTGAACAATTGGGGTTCTAACTTTTTAAGGTGTTAGTATAAAGTTAGCACTTACCAAAATCTAATGATATGAGTTGAACAAAAACAAATTTTCTAGTTGTATAATATGTTCTTGTTTAAGGAATACCAAAATTTTATAGGCTGTCATAGGGTTCACTTCATTTGAACCAAAAACTTTAAAATCCAACAAACTTAAAAAAACCTAAAAAAATTGTTTGAAATCGTCAATATGTTCATTTGTTCGTGATGGTACGATTTACGATAGAAAATATTATCGTGTGCAGAAGTCATTTGAGGTTTTCCAGGTGATTGTAGCATCGAGGGATTAAATATTAAGTTTTAACTTTAATATTTTGGGCTCCATATTGTGCTTCACGGTTGGATGATGTTGGTGTTGAAAAAATTAGTGTAGACCACTCATTTTGTCTGCGTTACGGCTCCCCAGTGGGTATTAGTATAATAATGTAATAAAGTGTAATTAATTAGGCTGGTAGTTAGGTGTAGTCTTTATTGCAAGTAGTTGCAGTAGGTTGTACCATTAATAATGGTAGTTGTAATAGTAACTTTCATAACTTTATAAAATGTTGCTTCTACTCATTTGTAATGTTGCCTATAAAATGTAGCATCAAGGGATTAAATATTAATTTTTAACTTTAATATTTTGGGCTCCATATTTTGCTTCATGGTTGGATGACGATGTTGAGACCACTCATTTTGTCTATGTCGCGACTCCCCAGTGGGTATTAGTATAATAATGTAATAAAGTGTAATTAATTAGGCTGGTAGTTAGGTGTAGTCTTTATTGCAGGTCGTTTCAGTAGGTTGTACCATTAATAATGGTAGTTGTAATAGTAACTTCCATAACTTTATAAAATGTTGCTTTTACTCATTGTGAAGCAAGCCTTTCTTGCAATTCCTCTCATCTCTCTTCTTTGCAGCCTTACTAACTTTGGTATTAGAGCCAATAGGTTAGGGTTGGATCATGCAAGGGAGGTCGGGAAGAGGTCATGCAAGATCACCCAGGGCACGGGCATCTAGAAAGGGTTTCCAAATTTGTTGCTAGGGAAAATCACACCTAGGGTTTCAATTGAAAATCAAGGAAAAATTTTAAGTAAAAATCGTGGCCACTTTCAAGTCAAAATCACGCCTATATTTTAGACAAAAACCATGGCTCATTTATGCAAAAATCATGACTTTTTTTTGGTAAAAAATAGCAGAATTTTTTCTTCTAAAAATTGTGGCTTTTTTTGCTAAAAATTGCGTCCTTTTTTCTGCCAAAAAAATCAGCAAAAAAATCAGAAGATAGTGCGGTTAGGGCACACAATTTTTCCCCGAAATCGTGTGGCCAAAAATCAGCAAAAAATATCAGAAAAAAATCATGTGGCTAGTGCACGTGATTTGACCTGCAAATTTTTTTTGGACATGGCTAGGGTTCTTTGGATTTTTTTTTTTGCAAAAATGGGTCTCTTTTACCATGTTTATGGATTTTCACGAATTTTTAAGGGTTTGCAACGGCCAAATCTGGTTGAAAAAGGTGCGACCTAGGGTTTTGAAGGTTGTTTTTTGCAAACCGACAATTTTAGGGCACATTTTTTGGAAAAAAGATGAGCTGCTAGGGTTTTTAACCCTCATTTCAGTGTGCAGGTCGAACTTTAGTGACTGCTAGGACATGACATTTAACAAAAATTTTCAGGTATCCATTTTTTAAATTTTCCCTCAATTATTTTTTCTAGGTTTTGGAAATTCCAATTTGAGGGGGATTTTTTAATATTTGGGGTGTCTAAATTTCAAGGGTTTCAAAAATTTCCGTGATCAATTTTAAAAATTTTCGAGAAATTTTCTTGAGTCAAATTTAAAAGGGTTCAAGTTTCGGAAATTAATTATTTTTTGGGATAATGGCAAATATTTAAAATTTGGTGTTACCGGAGGCACAAAAGCTCATCGGGAAAAATTATAATATTTGGAGTCACAAAATACTCGTGATCATTGAGTATAGGATGTGTAAGGGTATTATCCTTGAGACCGAAACCAGGCCTACAACCAACCCAGATGACTTTGACAAGCGTCACAGGGAAGCCGTACTACTACTCAATTTGGTAGTGTCTGATGACTTAATGTCTGAAGTCCGGAATGCCACATCTGCATCTACATTGTGAAAGCATCTCAAAAACAAGTATCAAGACTCTGAGAAAAGTCGGGTTTTGTATTTGAAGAAATTATTTTCTACAAAACTGCATGAGGGTGGGTCATTGTCATAACATCTCCTAAAAATCAAGGACCTTAGTGAGCAACTTACTATCATCAATAAATCAATGGACGATGAAGACATGGTTGCTTTGACCATTAACGTCCTGCTAACCTCCTATGAGACCTTTGTGGAATCGTTGAATCTATTGGTTGAAAGTCAAAATTTGACTTTTGATAAGGTGAGTCAGTATCTCTTGCAGAAGGAGTGAAGACATGAGCAGATAGGGGAATCTACATCCAAGTCCGTGGAAAGTGCTTTTGCTGCTTGATATAAGAGCAAACCATAGAACTCATTTGGCAGCAAACCTCATAATTCTTCTGGAAACACTTCTTCCACTCTGTCCAAGAAAAAGGTCAAATGCTTTTATTGCAATAAATTTGGACATGTTAAAAAGGAATGCAGGAAAAGACTATACAATCTATCCCGAAAGAAGCATGGTGAAGCTTATTTGGCTGTTGTCAATGAAGAACATGGTTTGGATTCCGAGTTTGCACTCATGGCATCTCTTTTAGTCAGTGTTGACAACAGACACTAGTTTTTTGATTTAGGAGCATCTCAACATTTCACATGTCACAAAGACTGGTATGTAAAGTTTACTATTGATTCTAGTCATAAAGATATAATTTCACTTGGTGATGGTAAATCACATGTTGTCAAAGGGATAGGAGATTTTAGGGTTGAATTGAATGATTTTCTAAAATTTTTGGTATGCAATGTCCAATATGTTCCTGCCATGAACAAGAATTTATTGTCTATTAGTCAGCTTACTAAGAACCCTAACATTCAAGTTAGGTTTTTTGGAAAGAAGTGTATTGTATCAGATGTTAAACAGGACAAAATTGTTGCCATAGGCATTGGGCAAGGAGGTCTGTATAAGCTTTGTTGATCCTGCGACAACTAATTTGCATGCCTTAGTGAGAAGCTCGTTCCTCTGGTTTTACTTATAATTCAAGCCATCCAGTTTTATCCATGGACTCATTTGACTTAATCACTTGCACTCACGAATTTATTTTTTCCTTTGGCATGAAAGGTACGGACACCCAAATCTTCAGTATTTGGCCAAACTCAGCAGAGCCCATATGGTTCATTGGCTGCCCCCTATATAGGAAAAATAGGATTTGTGTGCTGGGTGTTTGGATGCAAAGCAGGAGAGGAATCCGTTTCCTACAGAAGGTGCATGGCGTGCTAAGGGTCTTTTGGATCTCATTCATGCAGATCTTTGTGAGCCTTCCTGGAAGTCTCCCATTGTCAATGGATCAAGGTACTTCCTGTTATTGGTGGATGATTTCTCCAGAAAGATGTGGGTTTACTTCTTAAAGAAGAAGTTTGAATGCTATGGTGCCTTCCTCAAATTCAAGGCGTTGGTGGAAACATTCATAGGGTGTCGGATCAAGATCTATGGTTCGATAATGGGGGGACTTCATCTCCACTCAATTGAAGGAATTCTGTGAAAAAGAAGGTATTCAACACCTGTTAACAACATCATACACTCCGCAACAAAATGGAGTGGTTGAAAGGTTTAACAGGACCATCATGGAAATGGCATGGTGCATGATGCACAACAGGAACTTTCCCTACTAGTATTGGGGAGAAGCTGTGAAGACAACGGTCTACATTCTGAATAGATGTCCATGCAAAGCTTTGTAGAAAATCACACTGGAGGAAGCTTTGACCGATCACAAACCTGAGGTAACTTCTTTTCGTATTTTTGGTTCAATGGCATACGCTTTAGTTCTTGAACAAAAAAGGCATAAACTAGATTCCAAAAGCATTAGGTATTTCTTTCCTAGTTATAGTGAATAGTCTAAGGCATACAGGTTTATTGATATTTCCACTAACAAGGTCATTGTTAGTCAAGATGTTGATGTAAAAGAAACAGAGCCGTATTTTTCAATGTTCAGCAAGAAGTCAGTGAAGACTTTGAATCTAGTATTATGGTGCCTTTGAAGGAGGAACCCTCTAGTTCATCAAGTCAACTTGTAAGTCAATCTATGGCTAGTTCATCTCCAAGGTACACCTTCCCACCATCACCAAGGTACACCTTCCCACCATCATATTCTTCATATTTTGTAAACCAATCCCGATGTGAGGTCATGTGGAAAGAGGCACCAAAGTCTATCAACTACACACCTTTCGATGCATGAGTAGCCAAGGTAGCGACAAATGCATTGCCATCATCTTTGGAGGATCTTTGAGACTTATCATCAGAGTCAACCTTCTTCTTCTTCTTCGTCTCCTCCTTACAGTCTTTTCTAAGGCGTCCAACTTTGCTACAGTTTGAACATTTCTCCTTGAACTTACGAAGAGATTTGGATCCCATGGGGTTTGGATTTAGACTTATCTTGCCTCTTGTCCTTCTTCTTGCCTTTTTCTTTGGATCTTCCACGAAATGCTAGGGCCTCCTTGGCAGACTCAGAAGTCTTCCCTCTTATTTCTTTATAAAGCAAAGATGCAACCACTTCCTCCATCTCGAACTTGGTGGTAGTGCTCCCAATGGCTATAACCAGGTGGTCCCATGAATTTGGCAAAGAACACAACAAAGTCATACAACAATCCTCCTCCATCTTCACTCCCATGGAGTGAAACTGGGTAGCTACCATATTAAAGGCATTTAAATGTTCAACCACAGACCCCCATCCTCCATCTTGAGGGCATACAACTTCTTTATTGGGAAAATCTTATTTACCAGGGATTTAGCCTGAGAAATTTCTCCAGGTTTCTTCCAAAGATTTGTTGCTATAGTCTCTTCATGCACATTCAACAACACTGAATCAACCAAACTAAGTCTAATGAGACTCTTTGCTTTTATATCCATCTTGTCCTAGTCTTCTTGTAATGTAGCTATAGGTTTGGCTCTGGATACTACAACCCATAGGTCTCGGTCTACGAACACATCCTCCATCTTGAGCTTCCATAGCTCAAAGTTTGTTCCTAAGAACTTCTCTGTCTCTATCCTTGATGTGCTTGCCATCTCTTCCTGCAATAAAATCAAAACCCTCTTTGTGCAAGCTCCCACTCAAACAAAGATTAGTATAAAACACTGTAATGTCCCGTGTCTTCAAACTCAATGCAAGGATCTTCAATTAAACTCTTCAATGGTCTCCGATCCAAATTCGAATAACCAATCTATTAAGCTCTCCAATGAAGTGCAAATGCGAACTCCATATGAATCCGCCTCCAAGTGTGATTGGGATTTCGTCCAACACACAACTCTGCAAGGGTTTTCGTCCTTGGAAGATCAAGCAAACAAATGCCAAGCATAAATGGGAAAATTACCGAAGTGTTCGTGATGTTGAAATGAGCTCCTTCATGCTTTATTTATACTTGGATCTCCGCCAATTCAAATTAAAGATTTGAATTTCAATTTCCCATCTTCAATTTGAAAACTCCTTCATTGTTTATTTCTCCAAGAAGGAGCCAATTTCAAATATCAATTTTTTATTAACTTATTGAAATCTCCAAGGTGAGAGCTCCACTAGGCAACTTTATTTTATTAATTTCCGAATATTTTATTCCTCCAAGGATGAGGGCTCCAATTTGAAAATAATAAAATATTATTATTTTTTCCTTCTCATTACTTGGGCGCACAATTCCAAGTATTTTATTTATTTATTTTTTTCAAGCACAAATCAAATAATATTAATAAAATAATATTATTTAATTTATTTCTTATTTTCTCCTTCTTGAACGCCATAATTAAATAATAATAAAATATTATTATTTAATTGTCTTCATTTGATAATTAATGCAAAAATTGCATTAATTCATTCTCCATCTTGCCAAAATATTCCCTTGTTCTGATGGGTTAGCCCATGGGAATAAGGATAGGCTAACTCGACCCTCTGTTTGGTGATCATGTCGGAAATGGGGACATTACAGTCCTCCCTTCTCGAAATTGCTTGCCCTCAAGCAATAACAAATTCGGATGCTGCAGAATTTGATCTCCTTCGCATGTCGCATCTTCCAACGATAAATCTTTCCATTTCACCAAATGCTCTCAAATCACCCTATTCCACAAATGTCACTCCCTAGGCTCCAAAATGCTGTCAAGAACCAAAACCAAAGTGCCCTCTTCATCAAGAGGTGGAAGATCAGGCGAAGAAACAACCTTTTGTCCCAATGCCTTCTTGAGGCATGACACATGAAAGACATAGTGAATCTTGCTCTCCGCTGGCAGTTCAAGCTCATATGCTACCTCACCAACTCTCCTTAGAATCTTGTAGGGGCCATAGAATCTCGTTTTCAACTTCTCTACACCACTCTTCTTCAATGTTGACTATCTATATGGCTGAAGGCGCAAGAATACCAAATTACCAACTTCAAAAGATCTCTCAATCCTGCGTTTGTCTGCATTCATCTTCTGCTGATTCTGAGCCTGTTGTATATTATCCTTAAGTGCCTTAAGGATGTCCTGACTATCCTGCATCAAATCCTTCGCTCTAGGAGCTCTACAATTTTCCAAGGCCAAGTCCAAGAATGATGGAGCATCATAACTATACAAGGCCATGAAAGGTGACATGCGAATTAACATGTGATAGGTGGAATTGTAGCAATGCTCACCTAAGTGCAACCACTTGATCTAAACATGTTGTTGCCCTGCAACATAGTTGCGAAGATATCTCTCAAGCCATTTGTTCGCAATCTCAGTCTGTCCATCTGTCTGAGGGTGATAGCTCATGCTTGTTTCCAACTTTGTTCCTATCACTTGGAACAACTCCTGCCAAAATATGCTGAGGAACCTATTGTCCCGATCAGTCATTGACAATGGTCTGCAGCAGTCCATGCAACCTGAACACTTCTTTGAAGAATAACTTTGCAACCTGAAGTGTTGAATACTCTAACGGTATTGCAAAGAAATGGGCATACTTAGTCAACTTGTCAACCACAACATATATGCAATCCTTTCCTTGAACCTTGGGTAGACCTGTAATGAAGTCCATCAAGATACTTTCCCACCTTTGTTCTGGAATAGGCAATGACTGAAGCAATCCTGCGGGGGAAGTATGTTCCAACTAGTTCTGTTGACAAACCATACATTCTCTGACATGCTGCAAGACATCATCCTTGAGACCCTTCCATGAGAATCTCTCTCACCTGCCTGTAGGTTTTGAAGAAACCTGGATGCCTTGCAAGTGGATCATCATGAGTAGCCCTCAAAATTTTCTCCTTCAACTATGACTCAGGAACCAAGTAGATCCTATCCTTGTAGTAGATCACATCATCAATCACCTTGTACTTGTCATCTTGAATCTTGCCATCCACGATCTTATTAAGATATTCTTTTATACTTAGAATCTCCTATTTTCAGTTAATGGTCAGTTTCTTGTAACGGTATGTAATTATGACAAGATCGTGTGTCGATCTCTGGCAGTCTTTGGCAGTTTCTAAATATAGAAACTAGCTTTCTTTGTAATTACTTGTAACCTATTTAAGAGCCTTTTGCTCTATGTGAATATCATCCAGCATTCTGCCATTTACCTGTGTAATATGGTATCAGAGCTTGCTTCGACTTCGAAAACATAATTTCATTCGAAATTATTCAAGTTTTTTTCGAATCTTGAATTTGTTTTGGGCTCTTTGGTTGGTTCTTGTTTTTTTCGGTGAGGCCGGATTTTTTCTCTACAGACTTCCTGTTTTTCGAATTTGCTGAGTGCCTAGGGCACGGAAATTATTCGTCTAGGGTTTTGACCCTCAAAAATTTGACGAATTTTTTTTCGAAGACATATTCCTGGTGGGTTTTTCGAGCAGATTTCTGGGTCTTCGTCCGAAATTTTTTCTGGTTTTCTGAAATTTCTGAATGCTTAGGGCACGGAATTTTTTTCATCTAGGGTTTTGACCCTCAAAAATTTGACGAAATTTATTTTCGACGACATATTCCTGGTGGGTTTTTCTAGCAGATTTCTGGGTCTTCGTCCGTTTTTTTTTGGGTGCATCGTTTTCCATGCACCATTTTTCGTGCAGTGTACATGTTCCGAAATTTGTGCCAATTCAGTTCTGTTCGGCGTACCTGTAGTGTTTTGTCTGGAATTTCAGTTCGCATCCACTTCTGTTCGTCATTTTTCGTGCCTTGAAAAGCGTGTGGAATGGCGAGCTTGTCCAATATTATGTTGGAAGGCAGTCAGCGGTTCAACGGCCACAACTACAACACTTGGAAGCAGCGAATGATGACCTCTTTGAATATCGTTGCCTCGCTCAGATCATTCTAGGCACTACCACTCGTCCAGCAACGGCGGGTAAAGACTAGGATAAGTTTGACGAACAAACCCGTGAAGCAGTCATGCTCATTAAGCTATTAGTCACAGATGATCAGCTACCTCAGATTCTGGCTGGAAAGATAGCAAAGGAGATTTGGGACCATTTGAAGGGTTTGCATGAAACCTCTGACAAGAGCCATGCGTTCTTCCTGAAAAATATATTGTTTTCTATCATGATGGATGAGAAGACATCTTTGCAGACGCACCTGAACAAGATTCAGGAGATCAGAGATCAGCTGGAGGCTATTGGTCGAAAAATGGAGGAAGAAGACCTGGTTGTGATCAGTTTGAAAAGTCTACCTAAGTCCTATGAACATTTCATTGAGACTCTCAACATTACATCAGATAATGTTGATCTGAAGTTTCCAGAACTCTGTACTATCCTCTTGCAGTAGGATCGTTGGAAACAACAGTTTGGTAGTAGTGCTTCTTCGTCCTCTTCAGAGCAGGCTTTTGCAGCCAAGTTTCAAGCTCAGAATAAAGGCAAAAGTCAGCCTCCACAGCAGAATCAGCGAGCGCCATCTCAGGACAGCGGTAAGAAGAACATCAGTGTAACTACTGTCACAAGTTTGGACACATCAAGAAAGATTGTCGTGCACGTATTGCTTCTGAACAGAAGAAGCAGGGAGGGTCTCAGCAGAAGGCCAACAGTGCGGAGCACACTGAGTAGGAGTCTGCGTTTTACGCCTTCATGGCTAAAAGACCTGTAGACCATGCAAAATCCTCTGCCTGGTACATTTATTCAGGGGCTTCGCGTCACTTCACTCATTGTTGTGACTAGTTTACAAAACTCTCCCGATTCAGTGGTCTTCGGTCGTGGAGAAGTGTACACAGTTGCCGGTAAGGGCACTGTTCAGCTTCAGTCTGGTGGGAGGAAAATCATATTCCTCAATGTATATTATGTTCCTGGTATGGAACTTAACTTGCTTTCAGTCAGCCAGATCATGAAACACTCCACAACTTGATGTGGTGTTCAGCGCTCACAAGTGCTCGATCATTGACCGGGAGACCAAATGCATTGTAGCTGTTGGCATTGAGGACCATGGTCTTTATCGACTTGTGGATTCGGATGGTCCTCCTGAATCAGCCCTCGCAGCTTGACACTCTTCGGTTACCAGTCTCTGGCATCAGCGGTATGGGCACCTGAATGTGCACTACCTGTCTCAGCTCTCCCGACAACACCTGGTAGATGGGCTCCCTGAGATTCAGGATCAGAACTTCGGTGTCTGTGGATTGTGTCAAGCTGGGAAACAACACTGCACGCCATTCCCGCCTGGCGACTCCTGGCGCGCATCCAAGGTACTTCAGTTGGTTCATGTTGATGTTTGTGGCCCTATGAATACTCTTTCAGTTACTAGATGCAAATATTTTTTACTGTTTGTTGATGATTTCAGTAGGAAAATGTGGGTTTACTTTCTTAGACAGAAATCAGATGTGTTTTTAGTTTTTCAGAAGTTTAAGGCCTTAGTAGAAAAAGAGTCTGGTTGTTCCATTGTAACTCTTAGGTCAGATAATGGGGGGGAATTTTGTTCAAATGCGTTCTCCAAATTCTGTGATACACATGGCATCAAACGCCAATTGACCACACCCTACACTCAACATAATAGTGTTGTAGAGCGGCGCAACCGCACTATAACTGAGTTAGCCCGTTCCATGATGGAGCACAAATGTGTTCCTAAGAAATTTTGGGCAGAAGCAGTTTTCACTGCAGTTTACCTTCTTAACCGGTCTCCGACCTATGCAGTTAAGGATAAAACTCTAGAAGAAGTCTGGGCTGGCCGCAAGCCGTGGGTCAGTCATTTGAAAATTTTTGGCTCTCTTGCCTATGTTTGGATTCCCGATGCCAAGTGCTCTAAACTGGACTCCAAGAGTCAAAAATTAATGTTCACAGGATACAGTGATAACCACAAGGCCTATCGGCTCATTGACATTGAGACAGACAGTCTCATCTTCAATCGTGATGTGGTTTTTGATGAAGAGCAGGGACCCTTCTTCTCTCCCTCTTCTGTGTAGCAATCCAAAGATCAGCCTTTGAAGGCTCCTGACTTGGGTGTCCGTCTTCCATTAGGTCCACCTTATGGGAGGGATGCTGATAATTCTTCAGATTCCGATGATTCTCAGTTTGACATCCCTGAGGATGATCCTGAGTATCCTCCTGATGTACCTGTTCTACCTGTTGCACCTGTCCCAGAACCTCCTGCTGAACCTGACGTTGGCCCATCTACCCGTCACCCCAAATGGTGGTATCAGACGATTGCCGATCTTCATGATGATGAACTTGTTGAGGGTAGATCCTCCCGGAATAAGAGCAAACAACAACATACAGTAAACTTTGCTCTCATGGCCAACCTGCACAGTGTCTATGAGCCTCAGAGTCATTCAGAGGCTAAAGGTATTCCAGAGTGGGATACGGCGATGGAATCAAAACTCCAGAGCCTTCAGAAGAACCACACCTGGGTCCTTTCCGACCTTCCTCCACGGAAGAAACCCATTAGCTGCAAATGGGTGTATAAAGTTAAGTACAAGGCTGACAGAACCTTGGACAAGTACAACGCCCAGCTTGTTGCTCGGGGTTTCTCACAGAAAGAAGGCATCGACTATGAGGAGACTTTTGCTCCTACAACCAAGATGAGTACCATACGGCTCGTCCTTGCCTTAGTAGCCCAGTTTGGATGGAAAGTCCATCAGATGGACGTCAAAAGTGCCTTTCTCAACGGTGAGTTGCAGGAAGAAGTCTATATGACGCAGCCTCTTGGTTTCAAGGTTGTCGGACAAGAACAGAAAGTCTGTAGACTGGTCAAAGCACTTTATGGCTTGAAGCAGGCTCCACGAGCATGGTACATCAAAATCGACAAGTACCTCACAGATCATGGCTTTGAGCGGAGTCCATCTGACCCAAATTTGTACATCAAACATACCGGTAATGATATATTGTTGCTCGTTGTCTATGTGGATGACTTGCTCATTATTGGTAGCTTGGCACACCTGATTGATAAGATCAAACAGGACCTGTGCAAATCCTTTGATATGATAGATTTGGGACTTTCACACTATTGTCTAGGTGTTGAGGTTTGGCAAACTCAGAACAACATCTTCATCTCTCAGTCGAAGTATGCTCGCAGTCTTCTGGATAGGTTCCGAATGCAGGACTGCAAACCAGCCTCCACCCCGATGGAAAAAGGACTTAAGCTGTCCGCTAAGTCTGCCTCACCAGTGGTTGATGAGTCTCTGTTTAGACAGCTAGTAGGCAGTCTTATCTAGCTGACTGCTACTCGACCAGACATTAGTTTTGCAGTCAGCTACATTTCACGATTTTTTGACAGCGCCTAAGGCTGTTCATTGGGTAGCGGCTAAGCATGTGCTGCGGTACATGAAAGGCACTTTTGACTTTGGAATTCTTTACACAAGGAATTCTGATCCCAGCCTTAGAGGCTTCACAAATTCAGATTGGGCAGGTTCAGTTGATGACAGAAAATCAACTTCTGGGTATGTGTTCAGTTTGGGATCCGGTGCCGTCACATGGACCAGTAAGAAGCAGCAGGCTGTAGCACTCTCCTCCACAGACGCTGAGTATCGAGGTGCAGTTAAGGCAGCTTGTGAGGCAGTTTGGCTTCGCCGGATGCTTGTAGATATGCGACTATCTCAAGTAGGTCTGACTCCCCTGTTTTGTGACAATCAGGGAGTTCTCAAACTTGCCAAGAATCCGGTCTTCCATGAAAGAACCAAGCATGTAGAGACGCATTGTCACTTCATCAGATCGTTGGTTGAAGACGGATTAGTTCAGTTGCTGTATGTTCTGACTGAGGATCAGACAACTGATATTCTCACTAAGTCCCTTAGTCCTGACAAGTTTGTAAAATTCAGGGGGTCTCTTGGTGTAGTGAATAGGTTGACCATTAAGGGAGGGTATTAAGATATTCTTTTATACTTAGAATCTCCTATTTTTAGTTAATGGTCAGTTTCTTGTAACGGTATGTAATTATGACAAGATCGTGTGTCGATCTCTGGCAGTCTTTGGTAGTTTCTAAATATAGAAACTTGCTTTCTTTGTAATTACTTGTAACCTATTTAAGAGCCTTTTGCTCTATGTGAATATCATCCAGCATTCTGCCATTTACCTGTGTAATAGATCTCACAAGCAAATGTGTTCTTGGAATACTCAACCAAAAGATGAGACTTCCAATCTGCTGAAATTTCCGACATCGAACAAAGAGTAGGCCTCCTGGATAGAGCTTTGGCAACAACATTATTCTTTCCCTTCACATACTCAATATCAAAATCCTATGCCTGAATCTTGCTCACCCACTTCTGCTACCTCTCATTCAAATCCGTCTGTGACAAAAAGTGCCTTAGACTATTGTGATCGGTCTTGACCACAAATTGATTACCCACCAAATATTGCTTGAATTTTGCCAATGCATGCATAATGGCGAGCATCTCCTTATCATAGGTGGAATAGAGCCTTTCTACATCCCTCAACTTCCTGCTCTCAAAAGCAATAGGATGTCTATTCTGCATCAATACCGCACCGATGCCTTTTCCTGATGCATCACATTCCAATACAAAAGGCTGTGTGAAATCTGACAATGCCAACACTGGACATGAACTCATCATCTTCTTGAGTTTGTCAAAAGAAACCTGAGCCATAGCTGACCAACTGAAAGCTCCTTTCTTTGTGAGATTTGTGAGAGGTGCTGCCAACTGTGAAAAGCCTTTTACAAATCTCCTGTAGTAGTAACATAGCCCATGAAATCCTCTCAAGTCTGAAATGTTCCGTGGTGGTGGCCAATCTAGAATTGCCTGTATCTTCTCCTAATGAACTCTGACTCCATCAGCTCCAATAACATGCCCCAGATAGAGAATCTCTATCATACCAAATTCACACTTGGATGCCTTGGCAAACAATGACTGAGCCTCCATGATGCCCAATACTTCATCAATGTGTTGCAAATGATCCTCCCAAGTCTTACTGTATATCAAAATGTCATCAAAGAACACCGGCACAAACTTACGCAACTGCCCCCGCAAGATGTGATTCATGCATGACTGAAAAGTAGCAGGTGCGTTAGTTAGACCAAATGGCATAACCAAGAACTCAAAGTGTCCATAGTGGCATCTGGATGCCATCTTGTGTATATCCTCCTCAAGGACACGAATCTGATGATACCCTGAACGAAGATCAATCTTAGAGAAATACACGGCCTCGTGTAACTCATCAAGCAACTCATTGATCCTGGGAATGGGATATCTTTTCTTGATTGTTTTCTTATTCAGAGCTCTGTAATCAATGCACATCCTCATTGTGCCATCCTTCTTTAGCAACACAACTGAAGATGCAAATGGACTAGAGCTAGGACGAATGTGTCCCATCTCAAGCAATTCCTTAATCGTCTTTTTAATCTCCTCCTTGAAATGCCACGGATGACGATAAGGTGTAGTGATGATGGGCTTGGAACCCTCCTCCAACTCAATGACATGCTCAAACCCACGATCTGGTGGTCTACCAGGAGGATCTCTCCAAACACCATACTATGCTTGTCAAGCATTGACTCTATGTCCACATGATACTTTTGATCTTTTGAAAAGGATTTGGATGATACAAAGCACTGCGTTGCCCAAGCAACATCGTTACGTCTAAACAATGTTTCCATTCTCCTCACTGTCACAACTCTAGGGCCTCCATCTAAAAGTTCTCTCAATACAACCTTTTTCCCATCATGAATGAACTCAAGTTCCATCTTTTGAAAATCCTGTATGTATCTGCCAAGTGACTGCAACCACTGAATTCCCAACACAACATCAATCTCTCCCAAACCTATCACATAGAAATCATCAGTCAATGTGTAGTCTCCCATTCGAATGCCAAGTTGGGGTACCAACTTAGTGCAACTCATGGTGAATCCATCTGCAACTGTCACATTGAATCCCTGAAAATCCTCAGCCTTCAGTCCTTGTCATGTCTCGATATTAGGGCATTGTTTAAATTAAAGATTTAAACATCATGATAAATGATGAAATTGGTTTCTTAAAATATTAATTTGAATGGTAAATTGTCATGTCTCCATTTCCGGCTTGAGCACCAAGTGATGAATGGATTAGCCTACTCCTCATTCCCGGAGGCTAATTCCGAATGATAAGGGAATGAAATGGGTTTTGACTAACTCTGTGTGTCATTTTGCAGGTACAATCAAGGAGTTTCAAGTCATAATCCACTAAGTCAAGTATAGGGCGCTCATTCCTACAGTTACACTTCAAAAATGCGCCTTGGATTTTGAAAGCAATAATCAAGAGGATGGAGTCATCTTTGGATATGTTGAACATCAATTGGGCGAATTGACTCATCAAACTTGAGTTTGGGATCATTGAAGAAGTCCAAGTGAGTTAGGCGCACTTCCTAGCTCTGATAACCCTCAAAGTGCGCCTAGTCCTCATAAGGTGCAAATCCAGGATAAAAACATGGGTGTTTGAGCTGGGATGGTTGATTGGATCAACAGGAGTGGATGAAGTGAGTAGTCCATGCAAAGAGGAGTCTTAATGCATCTAGGCGCCAATTTCACCACCAAATTCCCAATAGTGCGCCTAGACTCTATTGCACTTCAAACAAGTGATGAACTCCTTCAAGATTGATCAAGTGAAGCCTCACCTTCAATAAGATCAAGTGGAAAGATGAAGTGATCAAGTAATGACATCTTGTTATCTAGGCGCACTTTTCCTCTAGCAACCTGTCAATGAGCGCCTAGCTATTTAGGTTACTTCTGGCACTCAATAATGGTTTTGAGATGGGGCGCTCAACATAGCTAAACTCCTTCAATAGGGCGCCTAGCTTAATGATGAAGATTGGACACGTATATGAGGTTTCCATGCCTAGGCGCAAATTCCATGATGCCTAGACCAAATGTGCGCCCAAGCAAGAACAAGTGATTCAATAGGTTGAATGAGTAGCACATTGATTGGTGAAGATACTTTCAACTTCATGAAGCTTCATATCCTGCCAATCTGGGATGAAATTGGCCTAGAAGGCTCTAGGCGCACATTCTGACTGAAGACCTCAGTTCTGGCGCCTAGTTACAGAGTGAGTTAAAAGATGAAGTTTGAACATGTGAAGTAAGGCGCTCACTCCAGGATGAGGTATTTTACCTTCCAAGACAACAAGACTTGAAGACTTGACAGAGAAAACAACCATGCATGCAAGGCGCACTTCCTGCCTGTTTCACCTCCAGAATGCGCCTAGCTAAGAAAGAGGTTTCAATCCACTCATAATGAAAGGCGCTTGATAGAAGATAGTGAATTTGATTCAGTTGTGTCTTATGTTGAAGATTTTAACAAGGTAAAACCATTTTCTTCCTAAGGCGCCAATCCAAACCTTTCTCTAAGTGCGCCTAAGAGTAGCTAAAGATGCAAGCAAAATATTGGAACTCCAGAGGAAGGCGCTGGGTTGAAGGAACAGCAAAAGGAGTTTTGATTGCAAGTGTTTGACAGTATGAGTTGTATAGAGCATCTTCCTTGAAGTGCCAGGCGCTAATGCCAGCTGAAACTACCCCAAGTATGCGCCTAAGGTATTTGCAAACCTACAAGGTTAGTTTTGAACAAGACAACCATCAGGAGATGGCGCATCGGTTGCAAAAGATCTTAGCTTAAGTTCCAAGGTTGCTTGGAATCATCAAATCTTTCTAGGCGCATATTCTTGCTTATGTTATTCCAGTTGAGCGCCTAGGTTCACATTGGGCGCCATTCAATGATCACACTGCTTCAAGTTGGCGCCCAGTCAGAAGATCACTAGGATTGCGCCTTAATTGAGGTAGTTAAGATTGTTACAACTACCTAATGCCCATTGGTCAGAAGGATAGCATTTGGATTCGTGTCAAGGTCTTTGGATAAGTTTGCCAACTCAGAATGAGTCATCAGACGGAATATTCCCTTGGATATGCTTCTTGGGAAACGTGCCTTGGTTCCTCTTTGTGCATTGAAAAACGTGCCTTCATCGCCTTTGGAAGGCCTATAAAAGGAGGAGCGCTCTCATTCATTTGGCATCTACGCATTTGACAAAATTCTCTCTGCAAAGCTGTTGAGCTTGTAATCTTGAGGCCTGCGAGTTTCAAGTGTTGGGGTGATGCTCCCTCAACTGACAAGGTGATGCTCCCTTGTTGTACTGTGAGGTGTTGACATTCAGTTGACATCATTGAGTTTGATTAAGTTGATCTAGTGTGCAAGGCATTGTAATCATCAAGGCTCCAAGGCCTGCTTTTGTAATTCCATTTGAATAAAGTGTAATTTCATGCCATTGAAAGCATTATCCATGTAATAAGACATTGTGAGTTGATTGAATCAAGTAATAAAACAAGTACCCAGCTTAAGGTTGATTCATTCAAATAGTTATCTTTGATGTATATCTTTGTGTTGTTGAAATAGTTGATGAGTTGATAGCAAGTAAAATTGTCTAAGTAAGGAAAAATTTTGGTAGAATTAATTGGGTATCTTACATAAATTATGATATTAAATAATATTATTCAAATATAAATATATTATATTATATAAATGCAAATAAAAGATATCAATATAAATATAAATAATAATAATATAAACATATAATATATATAATATAAATAATATTATGATCTAAATATTCAAAAGATATTATATATATTTAATTAACAAGATATATATATATATATATATATATATATATATATATATATATATATATATATATATATATAATGTTATATTGAATAAAATAAACATAATATGGATGTTAATATAAATAAGATATTAATAATGCCAAGTATGTAATACCATACATTCGTATTTAACCCCACAAAGAGGAATCAGCGATCCACAAAAAGGTGTGATCCCCTCATAGGCAGCGACTGTCTAAAGGGAACAGTCACGTAACCATACACAAGGCTCTTAAGATATTTAAAAGGAAACTGACCCTCATTCAAAGGCACCGGGCAGAGTTAAAAAGGAACATCTGACATAAATACAGATCAGAAATAATTCTGAGTTGGAGACAGGAAACATTTCTGAGTTGGAGAGTATATGTGGAAGTAGATCTGAATATTAAAGTGCAGCAGTATAGTGGCTGCAAGGAAGAGATCCTTAAGAGTTCTTAAAGGCAAGATATTTTCTGAAGAATATTTCTGAGTAGAATACAGTTCTGATATATAAATATAACAGCAAGAAGAAAATAGATAAGTATGATACAGAATCTTAGAAATGGAAATATATTCGTGGCAGATTTAAATCTGCAATATATAAGGAATATCATCTCTTTGGGAATATAAAGACAATGACAAAGAAATATTCATATTACCTTGTGAGAGACATTAATATAATAGTGATCATAGGATCACTTATACATCTCCAAATCATCTAAAGAGCAAATCTACGAATCGGTATGATATTTCTAACTTATATATATATATATATATATATATAATATTCATATTACCTTGTGAGAGATATTAATATAATAGTGATCATAGGATCACTTATACATCTCCAAATCATCTAAAGAGCAAATCTACGAATCGGTATGATATTTCTAACTTATATATATATAACGATACTTAGTCTTGCCCATGATATATGAGGGATGTTGCGTGTCTTGCCGCGTCATTAATCTTTGTCGATTGCCCCTATGAGGACGTTTGGGTTGTTACGGAAGGGCAGTTTATTATTATTAATAAGTCTTACATGGTAGGTGACTCTCAAGTGGTGAAGTATTGCCGGGTGTAGCATGAAACCCTTGAGCCAAGTGGTGAAGTATTGTTGGGTGTAGCATGAAACCCTTGGGCCTATGGTAGTGGAGCATTGTTATCTAGCGCCTTAACGAGTATATTCCCCGCCTCCGCTAGGGTAAATGATTAGGTTAGATTAACGACCTGGCATGACGATCGCCATTCCCGAAGTATATCATGAGGCCTAAAGATGGTAAAAGAATAAGTATGAGAAAATATATATTTGGATATATGTATTTTTTCATTGTTATCAATTATGAACATGATGTCACTAACCTTAATTATTATGTATTGATCTCATTATTAATCTCTATTATTGCTAATGTCCCTTTCTAGAAGTTATTCTTGTGTACAGGTGAAGAAATCAAGAATATCCTAAAAGGGGACATTACACCTTTCTTCACAACTAAGCCCTCATCTATGAAGTTATGAGTGGCTCCACTATCAACCAAGCAAGTGACTTTCTGTCCGTTGATGACTCCTTTCAATCGAAAAGCATGATATGTTGGTACTCTTGAAATTGATGCAATGGTTACATGTCCTTTGTTATTTTCAATGTTCAGCTAAAGTTCCAATTGCGGCTGTTGTTCTACATGAACATCAACACCATCTGAGTTATTGTCTTCTGCAGACTCACTCTCATCATCAGAAATGATCTCTATGAGATGAACTTTACCCTTTCCTAAGCATTGGTGTCTTGGTTCCCATGGTTCCTTGCAAGAAAATCAAAGCTTCTTCCTCATCTCATTCTTTGTTTCCTGATCCATCCTAGGAGGTTGATACTTCTGTTGATTGAATCCTCTTTGATTTGAACTAGAGCCCTTGAAAGTTTTCTTTTGTGGATGAAATGAGGCAGGTGTAGTATCAAGATCAAGTGCCAATTCAATAGCATCATCAAGTGTGCTAGGCTTGTGAGCCTTCACCAATCCTTTCAATTTATCATTTAATCCTTCCACAAACATTATTGTCCTCTTTTCTGTCATGTTTGGAACCATCATAGTAATCCTCTGGAACTTATTGATGTAGGAATCCACCTTTCCAATTTGTCTCAACTGTGCCAAATCTCTATAGTAGACCTCCACATCCTTCCTGTCAAATCTAGTGATAAGTTTTTGTGTGAACTCATCATAAGAAGTGATCATCACGTGTCTTTGTGAAACAAGTCCATGATGCCACCAATCATACGCTATCCCTTCAAGGTGCATAGTAGCCAATTGTATATCCTTTTGTTCATCCATGGGTTTGAGTGTGAGGAATGTATCAAGTTTGTGAACCCATGCTCTTGCACTCATCTTTCCACTTCCATCAAAATTAGGTATAGGTATTGTTGTGACCAAATCACACATCACCCCATTAGGAATAGGGACCCCCCTTTTTTTTGGAGCTCTGTGCCTTCAATGAGTTTTCAATGAGTTTTTTATGATGACCTGACTCGTCTTCCTTTGCCGATACAGTAGTGATTTCCTCGTTTATGATCTTTGTTTCATGATTAGGGATAGATGAGCTTGCAATAATGAAGAATCTTGATAAAATCCCATCTAGATATTGAATTTTGAAGCCAATCCCGAAGAATGTTTGAGACCCTGAAAAGACTAAGACTGGAGCCTGAAATCCTGAAAATCCTGAAAAAATGGCTAAGTCTGAAATCTGGTGAATCCTCCAAATTCTATATTTTGCATCTTAAATCCGGTGGATTCGGGACCTATCTCAAACATCCTGAAAGGTATATTGAAAAATATTTGAAGTATAAGAAATTCAATCTCTCAACTTATACTTGAATATATTTTTTAATATACCTTTACTCGCGCGATCCTGAAAAATGCCTGACGAGTTCAGAGGATTCAAAACCTTGATCTAGTGCGACTGGACACTTAAGTGGCGCAAAATCTTGGCGCAAAATCACGAAGGAAAAGGCGCTGGTGCCAGAGGATTTCAAACAATGATCTAATGCGCCCTTCTACACCTTGATCCAGTGCGAAAATGTCAGAGGATTTCGATCACTCATCTATTGCGCCCAAGTCAAAAGTATCATTTTGAAGGAGGAAATGAAGATTTCAATGCCTTGATTTAATGCGAAAATGAAAGGACAAGTCTTAAAACCAAGAAGGAAGAGAAAGTCCAGAGGATTTCAATCCTCTATCCAATGCGCCAATTCTTGGGGATTTTCACCCTTCAACTAATGCGAAGATGACAAACTCAAACATTTAAACCGCTTCACCAAACGATAAGTATCAGAGGATTCTAATTGCCTATCTAATGCGCTAGAAGTCAGAGGATTCTAATTCATGAAGTAATGCCCCTATCCTATGTCAACTATCCAAGGCTAAGTTTAGAGGATCTTGAAGTCCCATCTAATGCGACCTCATGAGGGAGAACCCCAGAGGATCCCAAAAGATGATCTAGTGCGCCCAAGTAGTTCTAAGTTGAAGTTTCAAGGATCCACATCCAAAGCGCAATCTAGAGGATTCTCCAAGGGCAACCAATGCGCCCTACTAGAAGGAAGGTAAGATCCAAAGTTAAGTCGTCAAAGTTTGAGTTTTAAAGGATTTGCAAATCTTATCTAATGCGCCAACTATATGAATACTTCTAAGCTTTCAAGTATCCTCCAAAGTTTGATTTTGAAGAATCCTAAAGTCCCAACCAATGCGCTAACACTCTAGAGGATTTCAATCCTCTATCCAATGCGCCATATCATGAGGAGATTGCCAGCGTCCTAGACATCCAATGTTTGGTCTTCAAGGTAAGTTTAGAGGATTCCTACAACGTGATCCAATGCGCCCACTCCAAGTTCATCCCATGCGCAATATAAAGAAGAGTGAGATTTGTTTTGAAGGATTTGCCAAGTTCAGCCAATGCGCCAAACACCATGCATGATCTATTTCAAGACAAAGGCTATCTACATTCATCAAAGTTTGAGGACTTCAACCTAGTGAAGTGATGCGCCATCTCCCAAGTCCCTTATCAAAGCACTCAACAAGAGGAAATCGAAATTGGCATCTAATGCGCCATGTGTGAGGGGAGAGTAAGGTTTGATTTTGAAGACTTCAAGTTACTTATCTAGTGCGCCCTACACAAGAAGCATTCAAATTGGCATCTAGTGCGCCATGCATGGAGAAAATGAAGTTTATTTGTGAAGAGCTTAAACTACCTATCCATTGCGCCATCCACAAGAAGAATCCAAATTGCCTAAGTGATGCGCCACTCCCTTAAGGAGTCTTAAAACATGATCTACTGCGCTAGGATCTTGAGGATTTCAATCCTCCATCTAATGCGCCACCTCCTTGAGCAAGTAAAAAACTAAGTACAATCCTATGCAACATGGTGAAGAAGAATCACAAGCTTCATCTAGTGCGAAATGATAAGAAGATCCACAACCTTGAGCCAAAGCGCCACACATGACAAGTCTAGAGGATTTCGATTCTTGATCTAATGCGAAATGTTGAAGAGAAGTCTTAGAGCTTCATCCAATGCGACAAGACAAGAGGATTCTAATCCTTGATCTAGTGCGCCTCAAGGGTTGTAAAAGAAAGATCATGCTATTTTAAAGAAGAAGACTTCAATATGCTGATCCAATGCGAAATACAAGATAAGAGGAATCCAAACCTTGATCCCATGCGCTTGGAGGAGAGGGAAATTCCAATCTACAAGGAGATAATCAAGACCTTATCTAATGCGTTCATCAAAGGGAGTTAGAAACATTTAATGATTTTTGCCTTGGGAAACGTGAAAATTGCATTTATTAAATAAAGATCAATTGAAATTAAATGTTTTGCACCACAATAAAGGAAGTCGGCCTAGGGAAGAGGTAAAGTTTTTAAAAGCAAATTATGTATATATACCTCATTTCCTTTTCATTTTTATCATTTTCAAGAGCAGATTTGTTCTCCAAGAGCAGATTTATCTTCAAGGAGCAGCCACAAGAAGTTTTTTTTTAGAAGAATAAATTTGATTTTATCAAATTTAAGCAAGTGGTGGATCAAATTGCAAGGTATCAAGTTCAAAACAGCCCATCAAGTAAGTCTGATCTGAATATTTTCTGATCTGATTTTCTTCTTTTTCCTTCATTAAATGCATTAAAATTGTTCAAATATTGGTAAAAGTTAAGAAGGATAAGTGGATTTTCATAGATTCCTTGAGTTTAGATAGTAATATTTCATAATTATAAAGGAAAATTTCATAATTTAATCCACTAAAGTTGCTGAAGTAAAGTCTAGATTGTGTTTACAATCACTCATTCGCGTCAAGTCTGCAGGATCATGGCAATGACTTCTAAAGAGCGACAAGCAAAGATCCGGATGGATGCCAAGGGGAAGATTCCCGAATCAAAGCTCGTCTCAAGGTGGACAAATGTAGGAGACACGAATATGGGGAGCAGCAACTTGGAAGATATCAAGTCAGTTCTTGAAGAACCCAACGGAGGAAGTCTCGCTCGAGCCATCATGAGGAGTGGAGCCATTGAAGCTGCTTGTTTTCCGCCAGCTTTGCCGTGTCCGGAGATGATCATCGAATGTGTCAAGAAATATGATGTAGATACAAGGCAAATTATAGCCAAAGATGGAACGATATTAGCTTATTTGCAAAAGGAAGCAGTTGAAGAAACTTTCAACATTCCAACTAAGGAAAGGATGGTCAGCATCTCAATACAACAAGGTCAGCAGGAATATGATGTCGACTCCAAGACAAAGTTGCAAGAGATAAGGAGAGAATGGATGGCCAATCCAGCTATGAAGTTCAATATGAATAATCCTCCACAGTTCCACAAGTCAGATTTTCATCCTGAAATTGGATATTTGATCATGTTTCTGAATAGAATGACAGGAATGCCTCAATCTGCTACCTTTCAGCCTTGGATGTACTCTTTCATCAAGTCAGTTCTCAAAGGGAAAATGATTGATTGGGCTGGACTTATCAGTCAGAGTATACATGAGCAGTTCATCAATTTTGCTAAGACCAAGACTTGTCATATGAGTTCCTATGTAGTGTACCTTCTCGCAAGAAATGAAGTCTACTCAGGTTTGACCAAAAAAGTAGAAGTCGGCATTGGGCCTAATAAATACCTATCGCATCAGTGTTACCCTCAGTTGCAACTCAAGAGTTTAATGGAAGCTCCAGTAGAAGACCTAATTCATGATAAGGTGATTGATAGAGATACTCCACATGACTTCGTCACTTGGTATTTCTCCTTTCACAACAAGGGGCAACTAGTTGATAAAATTGAAGTAGATATGTCCAGGATAAGAAGTGTTCTTCTAAGAACAGAAAATCATATATACACTGCTTTGACAACAATTTGTAATCCTTATGGAAATGTTACTATTGAGAACATGAAGCAACAAGTTAAGGCATTCTACTTTCAATATGATGGACTTGATGAAGGTCAATTGGATAGCATATTCACACTTGCATATCGTCTTGGGGAAAATAAGTCTTGGATAAACGACTGGGAGAAGACACTTGGCGTCTATGAGTCAGATGTAGCAGTAGCAGAAGGATCCATTAATGCGGCGACAAGTGTACCAATGGAAGATATTGTTCAAATTGTGTCTAGATTCATTGTATCTCGTAGTACTACTACATAAAAGGCACATGATGTGGCTTCCTTATCCTCTTGGAAAGCGTGCCTTTGTTCTCTCCTTCATGGCTTCTTTCATTTAATATAGATAGCCTCCTGTATTTAATAAAGTTGACCTCCTTTATTTAATAAAGGATAGTTTGTTATAACTACTTGTGATGTGGCTTGATCTGGTCCGCTGATTTGGCCGATCGATCTTGACCCTTCTTTCCTTGAAGGTCTATAAAAGAGCTCTCATTGCTCTCATTTGAGGAGGTTGGAAATTTTGAAATTGTTGTAAGAGCTCTCTGAGATAATAAAGGATTCATTGTTTGGTGATTCTATTTATGTTTCTGAGTGTTTGCATGGTTTCAATTTTCAAACAAACATTAAGTTAAGTTACAAGTTTTCTTTGAGTTAAGTTAGTTAATGAAAGGTTGCTTTATTGCTTTGTAGTGAAGTCTATAAGTTCATACCATTTGTAGTCTACGGCTTGTGGATTACAGTGCATGGTTAGTCTGAACAATTGAACGTCAATTTGATCTTTATGCTTGTTGAATTTTTCATGAGCATAATTGATTTAAACATCTTGTATACCTTTGAAGATTGCACCTCTCTTGTGTAGTTGTTTTATCTTGGCGAAACAAGATTTGGTTCGATTTCACTCTGAGTAGTAAACGTCCTTCCATTTAGGATTAGATTAGTATTTCTAAACCCTACGTCTTTTTTCCTTTTTTTTGCCAATCAGTTAGGATTAGAACCAAAGAACACCTATTGCTAAATCATACGCGTCAATTGCAGTACTTAGATTCTCTAGTATTCACTTCCATAGTCTTTGAAACAACAAGTTACTTGAACAATTGTGTAAGTCCCTTTGTTGATTAACAGCAAAATCATACTTAAATCGCTGAGCTGTCTCTTACCGAAAACATTATTAGAAGGAACCTTGGAGTTATCTCGTTTGATCACTTAGTTCAGCATCCGAGAGGCTTTGCTCAAGAGAGAGTCAGATACTCAGTATTTCACTCTATTGTTGAGTTGTTGAAAAACAACCATCAACAGGTATCTTATTCAATGCATCTTGATATTCCTTGTTTTGTTTTGTTGGCCCTTTAGAACTTTGTCCTCCCCTTGTTCTATTCCTATCCTTCCTTTCACTCCTGAATTGATTGATGTTTATCTTTCTTTTGACCATGTTAGGTAGGGCATCATACTCTTCACATATGGTAGTCAACTCATCTGCAAAAGATTCTTCTTCCTCAATCTCAACATTCTCTTCCTCTTCTTCCTCACTAGGTAGAAACTTAGGCCAGAAGGGCCTATCTGTCATAGAAACATGTGTTCTCCCTCCACGTGGCATACCTACCACGCTTCCATCTCCTGCTGGTGCACCATTCACTTTCATATTGTTCAAAGTTTGAGTCATTAACTGCATCATGAGATTTTGTGAAGCCATTAATCGTTCCAATTTCCTGTTTGTTCTTTGTTGTTCCAACAAAAATGGATTTTCTTTATCCCTCGGTGGACTTTCAGCTCTTCTATTTCTATCCATCTCTACAAAAGGGTAAATCTCTTCTTGCTGTCCACTCCTTCTATATGTATGACCGTATGGAGTTGGTGTATGCATAACAATCAACTTCCAACTAGGTCAATCTTTTCGCTCATAACACCCGGATAAGAATGAGTTAAATTACAACCCAATGTAGGTGGATATAACTACAAATCTTATGCTCAAAATGCTATTGGAAGAAGACTTGACTTTCATCAATCCAATTATGCCCTCTAGGCTGGCAGGATCCAAGCTCTGATACCACTGTAATGTCCCGTTCTAGGTTCTTGAAGCAAATTCTCTGAATCTTGAAAATTTAAACTAAACCCTAGGGACTGAAATCTGATTTCTTTATTTGCACTCTTATAATATAGCTTGCCAAGTGTTAGGCGTACTTTACATTAGTTTAGTACTTTTGGAAAAATATGTTTGTTAGTGGGTTCGGGAAGTATGTTTATGTTTTAGTTTCGGCGAGTAGTTACTCCTGATCGGTACAATGGTTGGCGACGGTTGGCAACCGTCGGCCAAACTATATATGTTCATGTGACGCCATTGTATGGGCATGGAGTTTTTGGATTGTATTTGGACTTACTGTTCTGAGTAATATATGCAGTTGATCTTTTAAGTACCAACCCTGGTTGTTATTCTTTCTGGTTATTATTCTCGCACAATGTAATTTGTTTCAGTGCACTATGATAATGCAAATATCCTTCTTGGTTACTCTGTCTGAAACCAATTAAACCACTTAGGCAGTAAACATTTTGGCGCCGTTGCCTAAGCGAATCCGGTGAAACACCCAGACGGGAGAATGGAAGCATAATGGGACAACCGGTCGATACCGACGAAGAGGTACGAGACAGAAAGCACGTAGAAGAAATAATACAAGAAATTCAAGAAGAACGCGAGGAAAGCGATAGAGAAGAGAATGAACCCAGAAGTCGGGAAGATGAAGTAACTCAGGAATTAGTCAAACTGTGGTTACTATCAGTCGGACAATACGTACGTGACGAGTCTATCCGCCGAGAAGTTCCGCAGGAGGTTATTTCAGAGAACCTACGTGTTAATAGCGAAGTGGATAATCTTCTGGACCGCATTCCTCGACTTCTGGCAAGGAACTTGATAGCCTTCCAAGATATTCGAGAAGAAAGAGAGAGGGAAGTGCGACGACAACAAATTCTCAGAAGATATGAAGAACGTCTGAAACAAGAAGAGGAGGAACGAGACGGCGATCGCCGTCGCACACCGTACAATTGAGAAAGGGTAAGCATAATTAATGCCCATACAACTGAATAAGGACAAGAATAAATTACCAGTAGGGCACGCAACACCAGAAGAAATACTAAGAAAATCATTAAGACTAAAGGAACAAGAAGAACGTAGAAAAAGATTGAAACAGATTGTTGAAAAAGAAAATGAACAACATGAAGAGGTAGATCAAGGAGGTGATGAAAATAGTTTTAGAACGCCAATAACCAATAAAGGAAAAGAAAATAATCTGACAGAAGAATTAGAGAATAGTATACGTCGGATTGTGGCATTGTCCATTTCAGACGAAAGGCCGCGGAACAGAGGACCTGAGCCCGAGACCCCTGCCCAGAGGGAAAACCAAGGAGAGCCAGAGGAAACTCGAAGTGTAGAGGACGCCGGAACCGGAAGTGGGAAGGAACCGTACGTGGCCGGCAGTGTCGGGGAGACACCGGAACGACACGGTAGTGTTGTGACCAAATCACACATCACCCCATTAGGAATAGGGACCCCTTTTTTTTTTTGAGCTCTGAGCTTTTCAATGAGTTTTCAATGAGTTTTGCTGAGATTTTAATGATGTCCTGACTCGTTTTCCTTTGCCGGCTCGGTAACAATTTCCTTGCCTATGATCTTTGGTTCACGATTAAGGGTAGATGAACTTGTAATAATGAAGTATTGTGATCAAATCCTATCTAGACATTGAGTTTTGAGGTTAATCCTTCAGAATGTTTGAGATCCTGAGAAGACTAAGACTGGAGCCTGAAATCCTGAAAATCCTGAAAAAATGGCTAAGTCTGAAATCTGGTGAATCCTCCAAATTCTATATTTTGCATCTTAAAACCGGTGGATTCGGGACCTATCTCAAACATCCTGAAAGGTATATTGAAAAATATTTAAAGTATAAGAAATTTACTCGCGCGATCCTGAAAAATACTTGACGAAGTCAGAGGATTCAAAATCCTGATCTAATGCGACTGGACACTTAGATGGCGCGAATCTGGGCGCAAAATCACGAAGGAGAAGATACTTGAGCCAGAGGATTTAAAAACTCGATCTAGTGCGCCCATCAAAACCTTGATCCAATGTGAAAATATCAGAGGATTTCAAAACTCGATCTATTGCGCCCAGACTAAAAGGTCATTTCGGAGGAAGAAATGAAGATTTCAATGCCTCCAACTAGTGCGAAAGTGAAAAGGACAAGTCTTAAAGCAAATCTTGGAGCGAATTTTAATGAAAATGTCAGAGGATTTCAATCCTTGAAGTGATGCGCCACTAAGGAAGAAGAGGGAAATGTGAAGTTTTGACTTGAGAAATGTTTACAAGTTCAGAGGATTCCAAAAGAGGAAGCAATGCGCCAAAACCTAAGGATATTTTCCTTTGATCCCATGCGCCAATTCCTGAGGATTTCAACCCTTGAAGTGATGCGACTTCTAAAGCATGATCTAATGCGACACTTGAGAGATCACTCCAGAGGAAACCAAAACATGAAGTAATGCGCTCAAGTGATTCCAAAGATCACTTTCCAAGGCTATCCAATGCGCTAGAGTCCAGGGAATCTAAAGTGTCTAAGTGATGCGCCAACATCATGAGGTCTCTTCTAAGGTAGAATGACAACTCCACAGGATCCTACACCTTAATCCCAAGCGCTCAACAAGAAGAAATTGAAAGTGGTATCTAATGCGCCATGTGTGGGGGAGAATGAAGTTTATTTTTGGAAGAACCAAATTACCCAACCAATGCGCCACTCCTTTAAGGAAATCTTGCTACCCATCTAGTGCGCTACCTACATGAAGACAACGAAATTCCAACTAATGCGCCATATGTGAGAAGAATCCAAATTGCCTAAGTGATGCGCCAAACTCGTGAGGATCCCAATCATTCATCTAGTGCACCATATCCAAAGGGAAAGAACGAGGTATGATTTTAAGGATCTTTAACTATTCATCTAGTGCGCTACTCCCTAAGGAGTCTTAAGACATGATCTAATGCGCTATGTTAAGGATAGGATGAAGTTTCATTTTTGAAGATTTCAAACTAGTGGTCTAATGCGCCAAGAGTCAGAGGATTCTAATCCTCCATCAAATGCGCCAAAATTACAAGGCTTCCAATAAGTCCATTCAATGCGCCATCTCATTGAGCAAATGAGAACGAGTTCAACAAGGAAATCTAATGCGAAATATAATGAGAAACCCAAAGATCAAATCTAATGCGAATTGCCAAGGAGAGTTTCAATTCTTCATCTAATGCGACTAGGAGGATGATGAAGGAAGATCATTATGAAACAAAGACTTGAAGATTATCTAAGTGTCATCTAATGCGAAATGCAAAGAGGATTCGAATTCCTCATCCCATGCGCTTGAAGGAGAAATACGTCCAACAACAAGAAAAAGATCATCACGCCTTTATCCAATGCGTCCAACAAGGAGAAGTTACAAACATTTAATGATTGTTGCCTTCGGAAAACGTGAAATTGCATTCATTTAATAAAGATCAAAACTAAATTAAATGTTGGTGCATGAGGTCGGCCTAGAGAGAAGGAAGGTTTTTTAAAGTAAATTATATATATGTGCCTCATTTCTTTTTCATTTGATTTATTTTCAAGAGCAGATTTGTTCTCCAAGAGCAAAATTTTCTTCAAGGAGCAGCCACAAGAAGTTGATTTTACAAGTATAAATTTGATTTTATCAAATTTTGCCAAGTGGTGGATCAAATTCCAAGGTATCAAATACAAAACAGCTCATCAAGTAAGTCTGATCTGAGTTTTTTCTGATCTGATTTTCTTATTTTTCTTTCATTAGATGCCTTGAAATTGTTTAAATATTGATAAAATTCTTGAAGGATAAGTGGATTTTTATGATTTTTCATAGATTCTTTGAATTTAATAGTAATATTTCATAATTTTAAAGGAAAATTTCATAATTTAATCCACTAAAGTTGCTGAAGTAAAATTTAGATTTTGTTTGCAATCACTTATTCGTGTCAAGTCTGCAGAATAATGGCAATGACTTCCAAGGAGCGACAAGCCAAAATCCGGATGGATGCCAAGGGGAAGATTCCCGAATCAAAGCTCGTCTCAAGGTGGACGAATGTAAGCGACACGAATATGGGAAGTAGCAACTTGGAAGATATCAAGTCAGTCCTTGAAGAACCCAACGGAGGAAGCCTCGCTCGAGCCATCATGAGGAGTGGAGCCATTGAAGCTGCTTGTTTTCCGCCAGCTTTGCCATGTCCGGAGATGATCATCGAATGTGTCAAAAAGTATGATGTAAATACAAGGCAAATCATAGCCAAGGATGGAACGATACTAGCCTATTTGCGAAAGGAAGCAGTTGAGGAGACTTTCAACATTCCAACCAAAGAGAGGATGATCAGTATCTCAATACAACAAGGTCAGCAGGAATATGATATTGACACCAAGATCAAGTTACAAGAGATAAGGAGAGAGTGGATGGCCAATCCAGCCATGAAGTTCAATATGAATAATCCTCCACAGTTCCATAAGTCAGATTTTCATCCCGAAATTGGATATTTGATCATGTTTCTGAACAGAATGACAGGAATGCCTCAGTCTGCTACCTTTCAGCCTTGGATGTATTCTTTCATCAAGTCAATTCTCAAAGGGAAAATGATTGATTGGGCTGGACTTATCAGTCAGAGTATACATGAGCAGTTCCTCAATTTTGCTAAGACTAAGACTTGTTATATGAGTTCCTATATAGTGTATCTTCTTGCCAGAAATGAAGTCTACTCAGGATTAACCAAAAAAGGAGAAGTCGGCATTGGACCTAACAAATACTTGTCACATCAATGTTATCCTCAGTTGCACCTCAAGAGTATTAATCATTATACAAGGTTCAATGATGCATTTGCTATGTTCATAATGAAGAAACTGAGGGGAGAATTTCATAAAAGATTGTCTAATGCAGCGAGAGAATTCATTTCAGCATATGGACACTGGTATACTCAACATGAAAGGTACACTTACCTAAGGATCCAAGGATTTACATCATATCCATACAGATTGCCAAGGTATCCAACTAACAGGATGGTGATGTTAGAGGTTACAAGACAACTCCTAGAACTCATCAGGTTGCAGAAGTTGAAGAAGAAAGGAGGAATCCAATTTCCACTTCGTCTTGGACAAAATCTGGAGTGTCCATTTTTATCAGCAGCTGAGTATTCTGAAATAGAGCTACAGGCTTACCATTTGCAAACTCATGGCACCAAGAGGCCTAACTTTGACCCTTTCCAAGTTTGCTGGAAATACAACAGAGAATTCAAACATATCAAGCAGTTGGAAGACCACTGGGCCAGTGCCCAAGATGAAGATGATCTCCGAGCTCTTCAAAGTTCGAGACTCGACTGGGATTTAGTCAGAGCCACCAAAGTATTCAGGATTCCAGACCAGTTCACCGAGGATGATACTTTGCTAATAGATGAATTTGACAAGATAAAGGATTTGCCTTACACAATTGATTGGTCAAAGAGAGATGCATCCGAAGAAGATTTGATAAAGCCTGTCTTAGCCATGACACAAGTGTGTATCAATCAACTATTGCAGGAAATGAGTGCTGAAAGTCAAGTTCTCACCTACAATAAGATGGATGAAGGAGAACCAAAGCAGCATAGTACACATAGCCAACCACAACATAGTGGGAATGATCAAAGCAATAATTCAGCTAGAAAGAGGAAAAGACCTAGTCAAGACCAAGGGGAATCAAGCCGAAGACCTCAGAAAAAGAATAATCCATCTACTTCATCTAATCCATAAGAAGGTACTTCAATTGTTCAAAATCCAATACAAGAGATAGAAGTAATAGAAGAAGTTGCCTTGATTCCATCAGAAGAGATCCAATCAAGCCCCACTGTCATAATAGAAGAGAATGATGATCTTGGTCAGGATGAAGTAGGACAAGCTGAATCTGATGAAGAAGTAGCTCGTGTTCAACATAATCAAACTCATGGACAACGAGATCTTTCTACTTTCCCACCTTGGTTGAGACAAAGGATTGAAGAAAGTACAATTGTAGAGACTTATCAGCCTACTGCAGTTGAGGAATTGCTTGTAAATGTACAAAAGAGTAATCAGAAGAAGAAAGCAACAATCCTTTCTAAAATCACTCAAGATTCTGCTGGAAACAGAGAGATACACATAGCTGTTCCTAGAAATGACAAGGAGTTAGAAAACATGGCACCTGAGGATTACAATATGACTACCTTGGGCATGGGTCCAATCACAAGGGAACAAGTCGAGGAGGAACTACAAGATGCAGTGAATAATGTGAGAAGCATGTTGAAACAAGAAAGAGAAGCAAGGATGAAAGTTGAACAAGATTTTATTACATTGAAGCATTACATCCAACAGGTCATGCAACCTATTCAACAGAAGGAAGCTACTGCAATTCCTCCTTCCATTCTTCCACAGGAAACAGTATCCCAAGTTGAGGACATGAGAACTTCATCTCAGATGATGAAGGGATGGATAGAAAAGACAGAAGACAAGGCCTATATTTACCTTGAAGAAATTGTGCAAGTGTATGACAGAGTCATTAAACTCCAAGGTCGAGTCCAAGCTTTATTGGGAAGTTGTGCTGAGTTCAAACCAATCAAAGAGCAATATATGCCACAACTCAAAAGTTTAATGGAAGCTCCAGTAGAAGATTTAATTCATAATAAGGTGATTGATAGAGATACTCCACATGACTTCGTCACTTGGTATTTCTCCTTTCACAACAAGGGGCAACTAGTTGATAAGATTGAAGTAGATATGTCCAGGATAAGAAGTGTTCTTCTAAGAACAGAAAATCATATATATACTGCTTTGACAAAGATTTGTAATCCTTATGGAAATGTTACTATTGAGAACATGAAGCAACAAGTTAAGGCATTCTACTTTCAATATGATGGACTTGATGAAAGTCAACTAGATAGTATATTCACACTTGCATATCGTCTTGGGGAAAATAAGTCTTGGATAAATGACTGGGAGAAGACACTTGGCGTCTATGAGGCAGATGTAGCAGTGGCAGAAGGATCCATTAAGGCAGCGACAAGTGTACCAATGGAAGATATTATTCAAATTGTGTCCAGATTCGTTGTATCTCATAGTACTACTACATAGTACTCACCTTGATGATGTGGCTTCCTTATCCTCTTGGAAAGCGTGCATTTGTTCTCTCTTTCATGACTTCTTTCATTTAATATGAGTAACCTCCTATATTTAATAAAGTTAACCTCATTCATTTAATAAAGTATAGTTTGTTGTAACTACTTGTGATGTGGCTTGATCTGATCCGCTGATTTCGCCGATCAATCTTGACCCTTCTCTCCTTTGAGGACTATAAAAGAGCTCTCATTGCTCTCATTTGTAACGGTTGGAAATTCTGAAATTGTTGTAAGAGCTCTCTGAGATAATAAAGGACTCATTGATTTGGTGATTCTATTTATATTTCTGAGTGTTTGCATGGTTTCAATTTTCATACGAATATTAAGTTAAGTTACAAGTTTTCTTTTTAAGTATAAGTTAGTTAGTAAAAGGTTGTTTTATTGCCTTGTAGTGAGGTCTTTACAATTGAGCGTCAATTTGATCTTTATGCCTGTTGAATTTTCATGAGCATAATTGATTTAAACATCTTGCATACCTTTGAAGATAGCACCTCTCTTGTGTAGTTGTTTTATCTTGGCAAAACAAGATTTGGTTCGACTTCACTCTAAGTAGTAAACGTCCTTCCATTTAGGATTAGATTAGTATTTCTCAACCCTATATCTTTTGCCTTTTTTTTACCAATCAGTTAGATTTAGGATCAGAACGTCCATTGCTAAATCATACGCGTCAGTTGCAGTACTTAGATTCCCTAGTGTTCACTTCCAGAGTCTTTGAAACAACAAGTTACATGAACAATTGTGTAAGTCCCTTTGTTGATTAACAGCAGAATCATACTTAAATCATTGAGCTGTCTCTTACCGAAATTAAACATTATCAGAAGGAACCTTGGAGTTATCTCGTTTGATCACCTAGTTCAGCATCCGAGAGGCTTTGCTCAAGAGAGGGTCAGATACCTAGTATTTCACCCTATTGTTGACTTGTCGAAGAACAACCATCAACAGGTAGAACCAGTCAAGTCGGGTCAAAAACACAAAGAGGGTACCTCGGGAAAAAGATGGTGACCCCACCGGCAAGTGAAAGGCAGAAGTTGCCGAAATTCATGGGGAACGGGTCAGAGGATCCTGTCCGACACTGTAAGACGTGTGAAACCATTTGGGTGGCAAACGGACAAGAGGACGAAGATTACTGGGTAAAAGCGTTTCCAGCGACGCTAAGAGGTATTGCCATTGACTGGTACACAGAACTAGAAGCAGCACAAAAGACCTCATGGGACGAACTCAGGAAAGCCTTCGAGAACGAATTCAAACTTCTTAGAGATGACAACGAGATTGTCGCTGAAATATACAATACCAAACAAGGGAAGAATGAAAACGTGAGGGCATATAATAGAAGACTCAAAGAGTTACTCGGCAAACTGGAAACACAGCCAGCCGATGGACTAAAGAAAAGATGGTTCATTGAAGGGCTAGTTTCGTCATTAAGAAAAAAGATGAAAGTGGTGCCCCCATCGTCGTACGCAGAAGCATACAATCGGGCAATGGACATAGAAAGCGAAAGCAAAACATCATCCCGAAGTAAAAGAACTGAAGATGATGACAGTACGGGGGATGACAGCAGTGAGAACGAGTCGAAAACCATTCAGGCACTGAGAAGGGACATGATCCGCATGATGAAGGAAATGAAAACAGATAAAGAGACAACGAGAGAAGGTCGGGAGTTGTGGTGCACAGAGTGCAATGGCGAGGGTCACATAAAGGCAAATTGCCTGAGAAAATTATTTTGTGACATTTGTCAGGTAATGGGACACTCAATCAAGGAATGTCCATTCAACTTGAAAGCAAGAAGTACCCAAGTGCTGTTCACCCAAGGAGAATCATCAACTCCGCCGACCACACCACCGAAACCTCAAAATAGTCCGAACGCATCCCCGGGAGGATACAGGAATAACAGAAGGTTTAACAATAACAGCCCCAGAAATAGATTGCAGTACGACAGCAAGGGGCGACCAATGATACAGTGCCGGCAGTGCAACGAGTGGGGACACTTCGCCAGAGAATGCCCCAGCAACAATCAGAACACAGTGAATGCATTGTGCAAATGGTGTGGACCTGGGGATCACGAGGAAAAAGACTGTCCGAAACAAAAAGGAGTGAACCTTATCAATCTCAGGGAAGATGAGGAAGAAATCTGGGCTATCACCCGAGCACAGTGGAAAAAGGCCACTTACCCAGATCCCCGTACGGAAAAAGAAAGACTCCGAGAGGCACGGAAAGAAGTAGAAGTTGCCATGAGAACTGAACGGAAGAACTCAGACAAAAAGGCGATACGATCGGAATCAGATAAGAACATAGCAAGTCAAGTATTGCAAACTACCGTACCAATCAAATTGGCAGACCTTCTCCAAAGCTTGCCTCAGTTAAAAGTAGCAATATCCAAGGTAATGGAGGACAACCCGCACGAAGACCAAAACCTCACAACGGAAGAGGTTATAGTAGAACCACCGCCAACGGGAGAACAAGTACTCGACCCGAGGTTGCTGGCGATTGATACTGGGAAGAAACCGGCTGTAGTACGCATGGAAATCCTTGGACGAAATTTGACAAATACTATAGTCGACGGGGGATCCGGAGTAAACGTACTACCAGAAGCGACCTGGAAGAGCCTCGGGAAGCCTACTCTATGGCCAAAAAACTTCCAGTTAGTGGGAGTCGACCAGCACGGGATCAAGGCGCTGGGAGTGCTAATGGCTCAAAAGGTAAGAATCGGTACCTAGCAATTCTTGTTAAATTTTGTAGTCATAACAGCACAAAATGCATCATATGATGCATTACTCGGCCGAGGATGGCTAATAGCCGCCAAGGCCAACCACAACTGGAAGAAAAACACTCTGTCCATAGAAAATGGACGTAGGAAGTTTGTCATTGACTTGAAGACACAAACCGTCAGTGAAGAGTTGGCGTCAGATTCTGACTCGGATGGAGGGGACTCGACAGTAAGTAGGAATGGACCGATGGAGCCCGATGAGGAAGGGGTGCTGAAATTACAAGAATGCTCAGAAGATGAAACAAATTCGTTCAGCGGGCTATTCCATTGGCAGATAGAAGACTACGAGTTTTTTCCGCCACAGTGCAACATGATTTCAATAGAAGAAATCGGTGAAAACTCGGGAACGACGAGTGAGCAAAAAGACGACGGTGACACATTGGAACGAGCAAATGGAAAGGGGAAGGAAGTAGCCCACATGTTCCCAGCGGCATACGGGGAATATAAGGAAGGGAATGCAGAACTAGACAGTACGCCGGCACATCAGTTTGAACCGGAAAAGAAGATTATGTACGAAGAGCCGATAACGAAGAAAGTTAATCTCGGCGAGGAAAGTGACCCGAAAATAATTCTGGTCGGCGACGACTGGGATCCCGTACTTAAGGCAGCAGCATTCAGAATCTTCCTAGAGTACAAAGATGTATTTGCCTGGACATACAAGGACCTGAAGGGGATACCACCAGAACTATGCGTCCACAGAATTCCACTCATACCAGGAGCACGTCCAGTACGGAAAAGGCCATACCGCATGAATAAGAACTATGCGGCAAAAGTACAAGAGGAAATTGAAAAAATGCTTGAGGCAGGAATAATATTCGAGGTGGAAACGAGTGAGTGGGTGTCACCGATTGTGATCTCACTTAAAAAGGAAGGGGGACAAATCAGGATTTGCGTAGATTTCAGATGCCTCAATGCAGTAACAATCAAAGACCCCTTCCCCATCCCATTCACAGACTCCATTTTGGAAGAGGTGGCCGGTCACGAAATATATTCCTTTATGGATGGATTTTCGGGATATAACCAGATTAGCATCGCCGAGGAAGACAAACTGAAAACAACATTTGTGATTGAAAATGGAGTATATGCATACAACCGGATGCCGTTCGGTCTGTGCAATGCACCAGCCACATTTCAGAAGATTATCCTACATATATTTGACAAAATGTTGGTGGGAAACTTCAAGGCATTCCTCCATGATTGGTCAATTTACAGCGACCAGCAGACACACCTTAAAGCCCTCACCGAATGTATGGAGCGTTGCAGAGCCGCACGGTTGGCCTTAAACCCGAAGAAGTGCCGGTTCATGGTGTCCCAAGGAAAACTTTTGGGCCATATCGTATGCCAAGCAGGATTAAAAGCAGACCCAGACAAGATTCGGGTAATTGTAGAAATGGAGGCTCCAGAAGATGTCACCGGGGTGAAGTCCTTTCTCGGCCATGTCGGTTATTACCGAAGATTTATCAAAAATTTTGCCCAGGTATCACAACCACTCGACATGTTGACAAGGAAAGGGGTGCAGTTTGTCTAGTTGGAGGAACAACAGAAAGCTTTTAAAGAACTAAAGACAAGACTCATCAGTGCACCTATCCTAGCCTATCCAAACTGGGACAAGGAATTCCACGTGCATGTAGACGCATCAAACTTTGCAATTGGTGCCACTCTTGCACAGGTCGGATCCCATGGGTTGGATCATCCAGTATACTTTGCTAGTCGGTTGCTCTCCAAGGCAGAACGGAATTACAGTACTACAGAAAGGGAGGCTTTGGGAATGGTGTACTCTGTACAGAAATTCAGGCATTACCTCTTGGCAACACCATTCACTTTCTATGTGGATCATCAAGCCCTAATGTATCTAGTCAACAAACCGATTATTCAAGGCAGAATCAGTAGGTGGTTGTTGCTACTGCAAGAATTTACTTTCACCATTATTGTACGACCGGGAAAAAGCCATGTAATTGCCGACCAGCTCTCAAGGATCAAATCCGGAGAACCAGGAGATGGAGTCAATGAGGACTTTCCGGATGCCCACCTATTCCACATTGCTGCCCTGCCGCCATGGTACGAGAAAATTGGTGAGTACTTGTCCACTTCAACATTCCCGCCAGAAATGTCTACAAGTGAACGACGGAAGATTGCACTAAAGAGTAAGACATTTCAACTGGTAAACGGGCTGCTCTACAAAATGGGCCCCGATCAAATCCTCCGGAGGTGTGTGATGGAAGAAGAGATAAGGGGTGTATTGGCAGAAGCCCACGAAGGACTGGCAGGAGGACATATGGGTCCCGACGCCACGGCACGGAAAGTCCTACTCGCCGGCCTATGGTGGCCAACGTTACACACAGATGCCCGGGAATGGGTAATTCAATGTGACACTTGTTAGAGGGTAGGAAAACCATTGAAGAGGGATTATATGCCACTCTGGCCATCACAATCTCAGGAGCTTTTCGAAAGATGGGGGCTGGATTTTGTAGGACCTCTGAAGGTCAGCCAACTACACCGATGTCGGTACATAATAGTGGCTACAGAGTACTTAACGAAGTGGGCTGAAGCAAAGGCACTGGAGGATAATACTGCATTAAGCACGGCAAAGTTCCTATACGAACAGATTGTGACGAGATATGGAATTCCGATCCAATTGACAAGTGACCGTGGGGGACATTTCGTCAACCACGTTATCCGACTCATGACTACGGAATTCAAAATCCTGCACACCCTGTCAAGTCCGTACTATCCAAGGGCGAATGGACAGGCAGAGTCAACAAATAAGGTGCTTGTTTCGGTAATCCACAAGTCATGCGGAATCGAAGGATCGGACTGGGAAGAAAGGTTACCGGCGGTGTTATGGGCTTACCGAACCACTTATAAGGTGACGACTGGACACACACCTTTCCAGTTGATGTATGGGCAAGAAGCAGTAGTACCAGCAGAGTACCTTGTCCCAAGTCTGAGAATTGCAGTGGAAAACAGACTAGGAGATACTGAGAGCCTGGAGGAAAGACTATTCCAGTTGACTAAATTGGATGAGAAGAGAATTTTGGCTCAATGGTCGACGGAAATCATGCAGAAACGCCGGAAGTATTGGCACGACAAACACCTACGGAAAATGGAGTTCCGGCCTGGGCAGTTAGTCCTGAAATATAACGGCCGTAACGAAATCAAACCTGGGAAGTTCAAAATTCGGTGGTTAGGACCGTTCAGAATACGGGAATTGATGGACAATGGAGCTATAAAGCTAGAGAATCTCGATGGAAGTCCAATCAGCGAAGCAGTGAACGGATCGAAACTGAAGATTTATAAGGAGAGAAAAACAGAAACAATACAAATCAATATGCTGGGATTCGCATTAACAAACCACGGCGTAAAGGAGGAAAGAGGCAAACAATGTGAGGAGACAGAAAACAAAGTTGACGGAATGGTATTTGCAAGCACTCAGTTTGAACCAGTCACGGGATTCTTTGCACCAAAGCCAGTGCGGATGGTAGCCCGAGAAGGCCAAATCGATGAAGACTATGGTGGTAAATGGATTAACAAGAACTACCCCGAAGAAGAGGAAGAAGAAGAAGAGAATTGGAACAACTGGATAAAAGAATGCAATCAAGTGCGGGACAAATTTGAGTTCCTACTACCAAAGGAGGTCAGGGAACTGCCAAGAAGGAAATACTTGGCGGAAGCAATATTCATTACAGAAAGATCACCCTACTGTGATGAAGTCTGGGAATTAAGAAGGAAGAATTGGCCAGTTGGACTACCCCACGTACAGCTTCCAAGGAGTCGGCTCTGGAAAGCAAAATATAGATGCAGGAACGGGAATGTGAAGATGAACGAAGACGGAAAAACATTTCAGTGGGTCCAGGAGCCAATGGGGTGGAATCTGACATGGGTAAGAGATCAATTAACGATCTTCGACCAGATATGGGAATTAGAGGAAATTGATAGATGTTGCTCGAACGATTGCTTGAGACAGAAAGGCTACATAAACTGCATCTTTCGTCAGCTGACAGAAATCGAGATCCTGGAGAACCGGGAGGACGAAAAATTCCAGAAATCTGAACTCGACAAGTCAGGTAAGGGAAAAAGCAAAATCGAATAAACAGAAAAAATAAAATAAAATAAAATAAAATTAAAAAAAAAAAAAAAAAAATTTAAAAAAAAAATTTAAAAAAAAAAAAATCGTACGAACTCTATAAAACCGTACCGTACCGTACCAAAAAAAAACAAAGACAAAGTACGGAAATCAGACCGTACGGAAATCAAAGCAAACCGTACGCACTAGCATCGCCGTACGGATTCTGCTGGTACGGTCCCTTGCTGCCGCCGTACAACTCTGTCGACCGTACGCATTCTGCCGTACGGCTCCTATCCTCCTGCCGTACGCTGCAATTCTGCCGTACGAAATCTGCCGTACGTCTTCCCTGCCGTCTGCCGTACGCTGCTGTTCTGCCATACGGAATCTGCGTACGCCCTTCCCTGCCGTACGCCCTCCTTGCAGTACGCCATACCATCCTTACATTGTTGACTACCGTACGGGTTCTGAGAAACTCTTGTGGGTCGTACGGAACCCTCTGCGCCAGGCCGTACGAAGTCAAACAATTCTGCCGTACGGATTGTCCTCTGCCAGCCAGTTTCTGCTGTGGTGCCCGAACGGATTCTCCTGAACCGGCAGTGCAAGTGGAAGAAAAAAATAACGGTCCAGAGAAGTATAAACATAGAGATGTCAAACAGGATTACTAGAGCACTGGACAGGGGAAAGCAACTGCAGATAACAGGTCGGGCCGAAGATAAATAGATGGCGGCAAAGGTAATCGTGGAAGAAAAACCAGCACAGACACCACAAATTGACGTGAGTTCATCAGCACAGAAGAAGCAGTCAAAAGGGAAAGGGAAAGACAAGGACAAAATCACAGTGGATTCCTTGCAATGGGAAAGTCTTACGGCGAGCGAGTGCAAACAGTGGTGGAACAGCCATGCTGACGATCATCCTCTCAAGAAGGCACTGCAGAAGGCACAAGTGGACAAGGTAATACAAATGCCCTATTTCAATTTCCGAGAGTTTGAGGCAATACTGAAGAACATGGTGGCGAATTACAATCCCCGAGCAAAACACACGATCATCAGGTTCATGAATGTATCGGTCAAAATTACATTCTCGCCACAGGACTTCGAGAGAGTGATGGGTATACCGCGCCAAGGATTTACAGTCGGCAAACAGAAAATGACCGGAAGACACAAGGACAGCATTATGGCAAAGGTTTGCAAACCAGACCTGAGTGAGAAAGAAAAGAACCAAATAAAGGCTGCGGGAAATAGAGGACTTCGCCGAGATCACTTGGCGAATGAGGAATGGCGGTGCATAATGGATGTCATCCGGGGGCGGCTAACGGGAGCGTCACGCTCGTCAGACATTCCATTTTGGATGGCAGATTATATGATTGGCCTTAGCCAGGGTGCAATGTACAATTGGGCATCAGTTCTCTCCGACAGGATTCACGAGTTCATGAAAATGACTCACAAGTCATTCTACATGACTCAGCAGGCCATTGCACTGTTCTTGGACGCCATCTGCACTCACGTCCCCTCATTGGCGCGAGCTCCGTTTCAGCCAGATGCACAGTATGACCCTACATGGCCGACCGTCTTCCGATGGACAAACTTGAAGGCTCCTGCACAGGGTGGGAAGGGAGAAGAGTCTCAGAGCAGCAAAAAGAGAAAGCAGCGGGAGTTACCGGAGACTTCGTCAGAAGCTTCGTATAGTGCACAAGGTGCCGAGGGGGATTGCATTGAGGCCTCGTCAGCCTCAGCCACTCCTGGCAACCCTGCCAGCCCCAGTCCTATAGTACCAGTAGGGGAAAACAGATGGGATTTCTCACTGGCAAAGAAGCATGCACACTTACACTTGGACACACGCACTCAAGCAGAAATTCCAGTTCGGCCTAGTACCACACACGTCTCTTGGGGGCAGGTCATGAGGATGAAGGGAGATAACACCATACTAGTTCCTCTCCCATCAGGGCAGATTACTCCATTTGAGACTAGATCTCCAGAGAGCATAGCACATGCAGACAGCTCACTACAGGTAGATGCTTGGCTTCAGCTACTAGGCATGCCTTCAGAGTTGGCAGACATTCCTCCTCTAAGCCCCACTCGATCTCTCTTACCGCCACCTGCACTTGAAGGTGAGATGGTACAGTCCGAGGAAGAGAAAGCAGTTGATGTTGCCATCACGATTAGTGACTCGGAAGCCATATTGCGGTAAACACCAAGCATGCAATATGAATAACAAGTACAATGAAACAAATAGATAGAGGCAGCCTTATCAATGTGTATTACAATCATAGAATGCAAGTTACAATGATAATCATGAATGAGGAAACAACTCAGAACTTGCTGTTATAAATCAGACTTGTAATTCCTTCAATACATCAGTAATTATGGCTTATGACAGCCAAGTACATAACTTTGACAAATCAGAGATGAAATAACATTCCAACATACCAATTAATGCTCAATACAATGCAATTTGTCTTGTCAAAGATGATCGCACCTTCCCACAGGCTGATTGCTACACTTCTATGGATGATCATTGCTACAAGGTGGTCACTGTGCATGCTAATCGCTGATATCCCAGGCCTGATCGCTATGAGGAGGATGATTGCTGAATGCTAAGCTGTCATGGTTATGGTAGATTGCTGATATTCAAGGTGGCACTGATCCCATTATAGCAGATCGACCTTGATGATGATAACTATGCCGCTTCAACACAGCAAACTCTTCCTCAGCCCTTCGCACCTTATGCAGATGATAGAGAACTCAGTGAGGGTGGCGGTAATGAGCTGATCTGAAGTAAACCAATGTAGAATGGATGCCACGGATCTGCTGGTAAAAGTCTGCAATATAGTGCGCCAACCAAGATACAAATCGACGCTCAATAGACATGTGTTCCCATGTCTTCAAAATCAATGCAAGGATCTTCAATTAAACTCTTCAATGGTCTCCGACCCAAATTCAAATAATCAATCTATGAAGCTCTCCAATGAAGTGCAAATGCGATCTCCGTATGAATCTGCCTCCAAGTGTGATTGGGTTTTTGTCCAACACACAACTCCGCAAGGGTTTTCATCCTTGGAAGATCAAGCAAACAAATGCCAAGCATAAATGGGAAAATTGCCGTAGTGTTCGTGATGTCGAAATGAGCTCCTTCATGTTTTATTTATACTTGGATCTCTGCCAATTCAAATTAAAGATTTCAATTTCAATTTCCCTCCTTCAATTTGAAAACTCCTTCATTGTTTTTTTCTCCAAGAAGGCGCGAATTTCAAATATCAATTTTTTATTAACTTATTGAAATCTCCAGGGTGAGCACTCCACTAGGCAACTTTATTTTATTAATTTTCGAATATTTTATTCCTCCAAGGATGAGTGCTCCAATTTGAAAATAATAAAATATTATTATTTTTTTCCTTCTCATTACTTGGGCGCACAATTCCAAGTATTTTATTTATTTATTTTTTTAAGCTCAAATCAAATAATATTAATAAAATAATATTATTTAATTTATTTCTTATTTTCTCCTTCTTGAACGCCATAATTAAATAATAATAAAATATTATTATTTAATTGTCTTCATTTGATAATTAATGCAAAAATCGCATTAATTTATTCTCCATCTTGTCAGAATATTCCCTTGTCCTGATGGGTTAGCCCACGGGAATAAGGATAGGCTAACTCAACCTTCTGTTTGGTGATCATGTCGGAAATGGGGACATTACAAAAACCCTCTACTCAACACCTGGAATCCGAGGTGATTAGGCTCTAATACCAAATGAAAGAACGCAAAGTACGCTAAAATGCTTCCTACACCAAACTTCTTAGTAGTGTTATGCAAATTTCAATCTTTTAACAATTGCAAAAATCAGAAACACAAAAACATAAAATAAGCAAACATACCATAACACAGGGGTACGTGGGAAAACTCTTTCAGGAGAAAAACCCCACATTCCAAAGCAGCCCAAAGTATTATTCAGTAAACAACACAGTTACAGTACACATGCAGAGAAAGTATTCACAGTAGTATCACCAACCAAAGATATGGAGGAATTTTGGTAGCACAACAATACCTACAAAACTCACACCTACAACCTACATATTAGGCACCCAATATATAGGAGACACCATACATGAAACCATCAAATTGTAAGGAGACCATGAGCTAAAACCACCTAAAAAAGTGGCGTCCAAATCCTTCGTTAGAAATCCAACTCCCAAATCCCAAGAGGAGTCCACAAGCTAAAAATAACATATCCATTTCACCTGTCATAACCTTGTTATAATGAGGCCGATTGCCCCCCGCCCCCTCCCCCCCCTTTTCTAAATTGTACAACTCGAATAGGTCCACGTGACAAGCACCAGGTAATCGGTGCCGAACAAATTGGAATTTTTATTTTAGCCAAAAACAACTCTATAGCTTAGAATTTGAGTTTTTCAGTTTTATTACTTGAAAATCACAGTTTTTGTAGTCTTAACATTAGGAGCAAAGTTGAGACACCTTTCCTAACAAGCATAAGGAAATCAAACCATGGAAAAGTGCACTTTTTAAAAAAAATTGTCATCAAAATGTGCGGTGAACCAATGAAGATTATGCCTAGTAAAAATGTTAGGAGGATAAAACAAAATGCATGAGTCCAGTGGCGCTAGCATGTATGATTTATGCCCAATCAGAGATTAAATAGAGACATAGAAATCAATTTGTAATAATTCCAGGCACAAGTCTGAAATGATTGTACAATTGCTGGAGATGGAGTTACATAAGCAGCTCTGAGATGTCTGGGGGTTCCAAAGCCTTTAATATTTGCAAGGTTATAATCTTACTATTCTTTAACTGAAATGATGTTGTTCATTTGTTACCATTGAAATGAGGGTGTCTGTTACCTCTGAAATGGAATTCCATGGCTACTTTGTGTACATGCAACTTGCCTCTGGTTTGATTTGAGTGTCCATTGCATGTGTTTACAGTTTTGTCGATAATAGGAAGAAAGAACATGGGTATTTATGCCAAAATTCAGGCGTGCAGAAATCTTATTCATCTGTTTTAAAAACGTCAATTTATTGTTTGACAACTGAACTATGTCCATAACTATGACATTTAGTAATGCTAAATTTGATCAATGACCACTCTCTCTGGTTGCTACCATGATGGAATCGGAGGGAAGCTAACTTCTTCACTTTAAGAACTATTTTCTTGTTTTACATTCTATATTAATGGGGATTCTTCAGGTACTTTATCAGTACATGTTGAATTCACTCACAGCCAAATACTGCCATGCATACACACGTCATATGTTGTGAACCTGCTGCAACATTTCATTGTATTTTCTGTATATATAGTTTCCACGTAAAACAGGTCTTAGTCATAAGGATGATATTCTACTCTGTTCTAGCTGCTTAAACTATCTTCATTCCTCATAAATACCCAACTAATCTGTTTTATCTCCATATATTTCTCTAATTGTATGTTATGAGTTTTTTAATCATTTTGCAGGTTTGTTCAAACATTCCTCAATTTCTATTCTATTGGCAGCTGGAAGATATCTTTTTTTTTTGCTTATATAATAAATATTAACATATTCAGTATAATATAATGCAAAGTCTCTAAATGAGATCATTAATTGTTCTTACAGGAATTTTATCACAGACAAGCATCTGAAAATGTAAAGAATCTTCCCAGAATATTTGGAATGACTGCATCTCCTGTTCCTTCAAAGAAAGGTAGGATGTGCATTCTACAATATATAAAATTGGGATCATGCATTTTGATTAAAATAATACTTGTGCACATAATACTAGATGAATGAGAAGATTAATGTTCTATTTGTTGTATTCAAATCACAGTGTATAAAGCTGTTTTGATATAAATAGAATTTAGTATTTGAAGTTTCATTGCTCACTGACTTTGAGCATGTCTCAAATGGAATGTCTGGATAACCTTCTTCTGGTTAGGTCCCTAATTTTTTGTTATCTTCTAAGATGAACCATTTTTAAAACATGTAAAATGTTATCTTTTATTGCAGGAGCTAGTTCATCAAGTTGTGCAGCTGAGGTTGGGCAGCTCGAAACTATATTGAATGCAAAGGTTGGAAGCCACACATTTTAACTCTAATACAATCACATTTAAGGGTGAATTGTTTTAGCATGTTCAAGAATTTACTTTCTCACAGATGAAAAGAGTGCCAAAAAATTGCAAGTAGCTGCAATATCAAAATATCTTAAAATCTAGAAGATTTTTTACTTTCTGTGGACTACACTTTCTGTTCTCAACTTCAAGAACATTTCAATAGTACTTTAACAGCTACTGACGAGACATTGGTCTTTTAATGGGTAATTTAGAAATTGGAGGCCAGAGGACTGTCCAAATTTATTTTATTTTCATTACAATAAGATTAATCTCAAATTGTCAATCAATTGATATGACCTGAATATTTAAAAGCTGAAAAAATGTTAGTATGAATTAATTTTATTTGACTTTTGTGCAGTAAATTAAAATGTGTAGTGTTAATTATTTTCATTAAAATGGTGATAATATAAAATAGTTATAATTTGGGGGTCACTGATAAGGTGGACAGATTTAATGAGATTAAGTCTGTCAAATAATGACATGAATCTTGGAATTGGAAACTAAATTTTGATGGAGCTGCCTAAGGCAACCCTGGTTCAGAGTGGGTGGAGGTATTATTTGTAGATTACATGGGTAATTTATGCTTTATCTTGTTAGAACACTTGATGCAGACGAGGATCAGGTACCCAATGAAGGGCTGCTGATCCTAACAGCCACTTACACAAAACCACTTACAGTCGATCCACAAATCAAACAACAACTAGCAGCCATGCTTAATGGGAACAATACAATTTTCTTCAATATTCAAAATCAGATATCATTCTGCCTTACAGGCAGATCAGACCAGCTACAAGAATCTTCAAATATCAAACCAAAAGTAACTATAATAATCAATGGGCTGCATACAGCCGTTAATTAAAGACCAGAGCCTATATGTGCAGACCAGTCTCTTACATGAAACTTCTTCACTAGCCTATTTTGTCCTTCATTCTATGATAAAAAGAAACTCTTGTAACACATAGTGTGCAACTTTTGGATTGCAGTGATATTCTGCAATATCTTTTCCTACCATTCTTTTTACAAGACCTCCTTCGTCGCCCTTATATCAATCCGAATAGAGGTAGATGATCCGCCGCTAAGGATTCCCATTTTTATTTTTGTTTAATTTTTGAAGACCACGTTGCATATTTAATGGTGTAGCTGTTAGGGGTGAGGAAGGTTGTGGAAGTCAGAAATAACCTCTCTTTAATTAGCACGTTGCTGTTGGCATCTCCATTTCATTAAGGGAGACATGTATTTAAAACTGCCGCCATTCAATAAGTGGGAATCAGCTATTTTAATTTCCACGAATACCATAACCACCGCTAGTGTCAATGACGATATTCAACAATAGGAGAAAGTGGAAGTTGCCTAAGAAAAGGTTCTTGGTATGTCCCAATGAAGGAAGTTTCTTTCATTTTTTTTTGAATAAGTTAAATTGGATGGGCCCACCTTGTCACCCCATTCACAGTAAGGATGAACATTGGGATTTCTGTGGGTCCCAGCAGGGAGAAACACCCAGCAAGAATTCTCTTTTATTATTTATTTAACAGACACGATGCGGCCTCACCTCTAAGCCACATAGACCTTTAAAACTGCAGTTTTAAATCTTTGAAGAGTAGGCCAAGACAAAGTGTGTGGGCCCCAGAATTAAGGAATAATTCCAAACTTGAAACTGCCCACTGCACCACCTATTTGTCATTTTTTGAGGAAATAAAGTGGGGTTTTATCTAGTTAGGCCTTATGTGGACCCAACAAGGTCTTTAGTTGAATGCTCATGCATCAAACACACCGGGTAAGAAGTTTGTGGGCATCAAAGTTAGAGCTAATCATAAAACCATACATTCCGCAACAAACTCCATTATTGAATCAACTATTTCAGAAGATTTCCTCCTTCACTTCTTCCAACACTTAGATGGGCTCAATCTCACTTCCTTCTGCCAAATTTGTTCTTAATCTTTTATGCCTCTTGTGGATTTCTATCCACCATAAAGCAACCTCCTCCTCTTAATTTTTCTTCTCCACCATCTCCTTTCTCTTTTCGTGGGATTCAGCCCACCACTATCCATTCAACTCCACATCTTCTGCACTCCAAACATCTTTTGTGGGATTGAACCCACCCTTGTACCTCCACACAAAATCTTCACCTGCACATAAATCTTTTTTTGCAAACATTATTAAAATTGGAAAATTTTATTACCATCTATTCACACAAATCATTACAACAAATTTTAGGGAAATCAGAAAATTTCATATCAATCTCTCTCTCTCCTCTTCACCCACTGTCATCTGCAAACTTCTCCATCTTCAACTTCTTCTATTCTCACCACTTTATCTGAACACAAATCAACATTACTACTTCTGTGGAAATTAGAAATTTTCAGCACTGTTTCTTCACTCACTTCTTCATTCTCTACTACAACAAAATCTTCATGTGACGAGTCATAAAAGCTCCTCAGTCTTCTTCATCTCCTCTTCATGCGAGGAGTTCTCGTCATCATCTCCATGATCAAATACAAGGCCTTCACAAGTGATCATTTCAACTTTTAAATCAACTACTTCCTTCAAAGGAACCTATGCAACAACACCTTTATCTTCTGCAACTTGTACTTCTTGGACCACAATGTTATTTTCAGCATTATCCTTAAGCAACTTCTACACTTCAGATGGAACCTCCTCTTCTATGGTTGCTATTTTTACTTCTGCATTTTTAGGAGCAATTGTATAAGACATTCTATATTCTTTTATTTCATTTAGAAATTGTTTTTCAGAAACCAAGCATACCTTTGGACTGCCATTCATTTCTTCTTCTCTATCCTTCAATGGATTCAATAGGTACTCCTTTCCATCCTTGATGATGGTATAGGTGTTCTTTTTGCCATCATGAACAATCTTCCTATCATATTGCCAAGGCCTTCCAAGCAAGATGTGACAAGCATCCATAGGCATGACATCACACAAAATTTCATATTGACATGTTCCTATATGAAAATCAACTAAACATTGCTCGTTTACTAGAAGCTAGTGTTCTTTTTGCAGCCATGATACCTTGTATGGTCTCGGATGTTTGATTCTTTTCAGCTTCAGCTTTTCCATCATCTCACTAGATAATAGGTTATCTGTGCTCCTACTGTCGACCACGACTTTACAACACTTACCTTTGGACTTGTAGATAGTTTGAAACAAATTCTTTCTTTGTGTTGGCTGTCGTTCTTCCTTTTTTGTTTTCAGAAATACCCTCCTCATCACGAGGGATTCTCCTTGTTTAGGCTCTGTTGTGTGTTGAGATGGTGCTTCATACTATTCGTTGGCTTCAACAACACGATTCCTTCCATAATCTAGTAGCTCTTGTGAACACTCATAGTCCCTATGACCTTCTTTACCGCATTGATAACAAGTGAAACTTCTACCTCTTCCTCTTCTAAAGACTCCTCTTTCTCTGAAGGTGTTCCTTCTTCCTCTAGTGTCTTGATTGTAATTTTCATTTCAATAAGTACTAGACTCCCCTTCACTATTCTGCAGTCTTGTCTTCATCAAATCGTCCTTCTCTAGAGGATCTTCCTCTTCCTCTCGAGTTGTTCTGTTGCTTCCTAGCCAAGTTCTCTTTAGATCTCAAAGCACATTGGTAGGCTTCTTTATCGATCTCACTCAAATCATACTAAAATCATCTTGGACAGAAAAACAAAGTTCATTAATATATATTTCAACGTTTTCCTCATCATCCTCAACATGACCGGCTCATATGCTAAGCTGGTAAAATTCTTCAATGTATGCTTGGACACCTAGTTCCTTCTGCCTTGAATTCTGCAACTGCCTTGACAAATTAAGATGATAATCAACAGGTGGAAACTTTGACTCACTCAAATCATACTAAAATCATCTTGGACAGCAAAACGAAGTTCATTAATATATATTTCAACTTTTTCCTCATCATCCTCAACGTGACCGGCTCATATGCTAAGCTGGTAAAATTCTTCAGTGTATGCTTCGACACTTAGTTCCTTCTACCTTAGATTCTACAACTGCCTCAACAAATTAAGATGATAATCAACAGGTAGAAACTTTGATTTCAACTTTGCCACCATCTGATCCTATGTTTGAATATTTTCCTTCCCTTTTCTTTGTCGATCCATTTGCACGTGATCCAACCAAAGGAATGCATAACCTCTTAGCTTGGTACTTGCCAACTTCACCCTCTACGGGTCTTCTATAGATACATACTCAAAGTATTTTTCCATCTTAAAAATCCAATCGATCAGTTCTTCTGCATTCAAATTCCCTTTGTATCGACGAGTCTCAATTAGTGGTCAATTTCCAATAAAAGACAACCACTACGCCAAAAGCCCGGACTGGTGGTGAATGGGATCCATGGGCGTTAAGGGTGAGGTTTTCGTCCCACTAGAGCGCCACACAGGCGAACCCCCTCGTGGACATGTGGCTGCCTGATCGTGGGTGGTGTTGATGATTGTTTTTAGACAAGTCAACAATAGAGTAGAATACTGAGCATCCAACTCTCTCTTGAATAAAGCTTCTCAAATGCTAAACAAAGTGATCAGTCGAGATAACTCCAAGGTTCCTTTTCTTATTATTTGCAGTGGATAACTCAATGGCTTCATGTGATTTTGCTGATGAACACAAAGGGACTCACACAATTGTTCTGACAACTCGATTTGTTTCACTTACTAGAGGCAGACACTTAGGATATCTAAGTACTACAACTCTTTAACATATGATATAACAATAAGGCTCTTCAATTCTAATTCCTAATGATAATGAATAAAAAAGTGCAAAAGACAAAGGTTCAGGATACTACTCTAATCCTAGATGCAAGAGATAATTACCGATCAGGTGGAATCAACCAACTTTGTTTCGCCAAGTTAAAACAACTACACAAGGTTGATGCAGTCTTCTAAGGGTTATATAAGATATTCAAATCACTTATGTTCATGAAAATTCAACAAACATAAATGATCAAAGTTAAGTTCAGTTCGTTCAGACTAACCATATACTGTAACTGTCATGTCCCCGTTTCCGGCCTGATCATCAAGTGTATAATGGATTAGTCTATTCCTCATTCCCGGAGGCTAATTCTAAGTAATGAGGGAATGAACTGGTTTTTGACTAACTTAACCTTTTGTTTTGCAGGAGCAAAGTCAGAAACTTGTAAATTGACCAAGTCTGGGAGTAGTTTCATCAACCCCAGTGATCACCATTGCCAGGCGCACTCCTTGACAAATCAGGTTCACTTTGGCGCCCAACTTCCAAAGCTCATTTTTAGCATTCAAACTGAAGGCGCTCTTTGTGGTTAACCTTCTCCAACCCAGCGCCTAGTTCTTAGATGAGCTAAGTTGATGAGGAATGAAGTTTCCATGCTAAGGCGCCAATGTCATGTAGACTTCACCTAAGTGAGCGCCCTGGGTTTTGAAGCATCCAACAGGGCGCCTTGATAGAAAAGTTTGATAAGTCTCCAAATTGGATGTTGAAGAGGGCCTACTCACTTTGGGCGCCTAAGAATCAGAAGGCGCCAATGCATGATTTCAGGACATTGAATTTGCGCCCAAGGTTGAAGAAGGAGTTTTGTCGGAGGCGAGTATGGGTGAGTTGTGAAGGTGAACTTAAATTACCAAATGATGTTGTATAACTTCAAATAGGCGCCTAAGGCTAAAGGCGCCATTTCTTGTTCAAAGAATCTCCTGTGAAAGCTAAGGTGTTAGATTGAATTACTGGCACTCTAGATATGCGCCCTAGTTCAGAAGTTACTTGTGAAGGCAAGTGACAAGGCGCCATTACTTGTTGAGGTAATCTCCTAAAGGCGCCTAGGCGCTAGATCATGACAGAAGCCAACCCTAAATAGCGCCTTATGTTAGTTTGATGTTCAATGTAGATCAAGATTGTTTGATGAAGTGACCTTAGTGCGCCTAAGGTGGGAGTAAGTCCTCAAATGCAGTCTAAGGCGCTCCTTCAAGGAGGCAAGATCAATCCAATTGAAGTTCAGTTGCTTTCAATCTACTTTGAAAAGATGTGCGCCAAAAGCATCTTCAAAGGAGGTAAGTCATGAGCGCCAAATCTACTGCAAATCTTCCAAGCAAGCGCCTGAGTTGGAAGGAAGTTTCCAATCACTCCCTATTGTCAAGGCGTTTGGTGAGTAAGTGTTTCTACATGCATGGAATTGAATCCAACATGAGGCGCTAGTATCCTCTACACTCTCTCAGGAGAGCGCCTCAAGCAGGTTGACTTGGCATTTCATGATCCTGTCATCCTTAGGCGCATTTTCTAGTGCATTTGACCAAGCTTTGGCGCCTAGCTTTTAAAACACTGATTCTATTTGGCGCCTAACCCTAGCAAGGCGCAATATCATCTCTAGTTGGCATTTGGTCCTGAGAGCTAAGCAGTGGCAAAGTCATTTTGGCGCCTAGGGTCTAGTTGGACTTCCAGGATTGCAGTCAAGGTATGGCGCACTTCCTTGGTGGCGCCTAAACCCCAGTGGCGCCTTGATCAATCTCAATGAGCGCCTTAAGGAGATTGGATAAACTGAGTGTCCAGATACCTCTTTAGAGCAAGGAAGCAACACTTGAAAGTCTTCCCCAGTTAGGCGCTCACTTCCAGATGAAGCATTCCACCCCCTTGAACATCAAGTCTTGAAGGAACACCAAGCAAAGTTAATCTTCATCCAAGGCGCACTTCTGTGCCCATGAAGCATCATTCTGGCGCCCAACACCAAGTAGCATTTTGATCAAGTTTCAGTGAGCGCCTTGGACAGATTAGGTGAATGAAGTATCATGATTCTCTTCTGGATCTCTCCAACAACCTTCAGGAATTCTTTCTAGATAGGCGCAACCTCATGATGGGCGCACTTGACACTCAAGATACTTAAACTTGGCGCCCAGTCAGAAGAACACTTGAAAGTACGCCTAAGCTGAGGTGGTTTATGTAGTTACACAACTTGAGCTCTCATTGGTCGATAGAATGTCTTCGGGATCCGTGTCAAGGTCTCTAGATGAGCTTGCCAACTCAGAATGAGTCATAAGATGGAATATTCCCTTGGATATGCTTCTTGAAAAACGTGCCTTCATTGCCTTCGGAAGGCCTATAAAAGGAGGAGCTCTCTCATTCATTTGCATCTATGCATTTGACAAAATTCTCTCTGCAAAGCTGTTGAGCTTGTAATCTTGAGGCCTGCGAGTTTCAAGTGTTGGGGTGATGCTCCCTCAACTGACAAGGTGATGCTCCCTTGTTGTACTGTGAGGTGTTGACATTCAGTTGACATCGTTGAGTTTGATTAAGTTGATCTAGTGTGCAAGGCATTGTAATCATCAAGGCTCCAAGGCCTGCTTTTGTAATTCCATTTGAATAAAGTGTAACTTCATGCCATTGAAAGCATTATCCATGTAATAAGACATTGTGAGTTGATTGAATCAAGTAATAAAACAAGTACCCAGCTTAAGGTTGATTCATTCAAATAGTTATCTTTGATGTATATCTTTGTGTTGTTGAAATAGTTGATGAGTTGATAGCAAGTAAAAATTGTCTAAGTAAGGAAAAATTTTGGTAGAATTAGTTGGGTATCTTACAGTAACTTGCAAGCCACAAATCACAAATGGTTTGAACATATGGATTCCACCAAGAAACAATAATAAAGTCTTCCACCAACTAACATAACACATAAAAGGAAACTTAATTTAATTTAACATTCGCTTGAAGAAATCAGAAACCATGCAACACTTAGAAACATATAGAGAATCACCAAACAATGAGTCTTATATTATTTCAAAAGAGCTCTTGCAACAATTTTCAGAGTCTTCAACCTATCCCTCTTGGTGCGTTGCTTCATGATTATGGATCCTCTTCCAAGAAACTTAAGTTGAACTGCCTCAATTATGGCGCACCAGTAGAACCTTTTGAATCCTAATGAAAAGATGTTACTGAGATTTGAGTCTGACTTCCTTCACAATGTGGCGTAATAGTTGAAGATTTTGAAACCTCGTAAAGACCATGTCAACTCCCTACAACATCACACTTTTCAAACATCATGAACTGCAGAGCAATCACCTTAAATGGTCATGAAGACTTCCAATTCCATCTCAGTTTGATCATGCCATGATATCCTAAAAGATTGGAGCTTAAATGCAAATGATGGTCACAAAGAATGCGTCATGTAATCCTATTCGTAACTTAACACAAGGTCAAAGCAGAACCTTGAAAGACTCAATGCATCTCAAGGCAAAACAAAGAGGGGGGCCCTATTTGTAATGGGGTGATGGTGTGATTTGGTCACAACATCTGGCGACTCCATTGGAGGAATGTTCCTGAACATTTCTAAAATAAGAATTCAATCCTACTTAAAACTGTCAAATCATTTTCTTCAACTTATTAACCAGTCAAAGACGAACTCGAAAAGGAAAAGAAGCATAGATTGGATCAAGACACCGTATCTCTTGATGTGTATTTAAAGATAGATTTGAATTGAAAGAGCTTCTTAAATGTTCCAAAGATAAACAAAAATCAAGTTTCAACATCTCCATGTATACCCACACACTAGATCAAATAAACAAAAATACAAGATCACAAGATCAAAACCAACTGCTAGCACGACCATCCATATTCCAAGGATCCAAGTGTGTGCGTTTGCATTCATTCCCATCCTTTAGCAGCTAAGATCATCTGATCTCCTTTACATTAGGCTACATGATTAGTACACACCTCATAAACTACCTGGACATTGCCCCGCTGCCAGCGAGCGTCTATAGCCCCCATGGGTTTGTCTCACAATTCCACTCGAGTAGAGCCCCACTGCCGGTCAAGCGTCCATAGCCCTGGTAAAGATTACTCGATTGTCCATCTAACTGAGTTATAGTGTGTGATTTGTGATTTGGCATTTTTTGCTTCATTCTTTGATATTCTATTTCTATTAAGCTTAAATGTGATAGAGTACAATGCAGTACCGCTACCCTTGCAACACATGCTTTTTGACGGCACAAGTTACGTTGATAACTCAACTAGCGGGTGTGGACTTACGATGGCGGCAAAGGCGGACCTTTAGATTTTTCACTTAATGTAAGTTCACAGAGAATCCTTTAGGTACTTCAGGATCATTAAGTGTGTAAGGTATAAGATCTCAAAATACTTCAAGTAATACTAAACAACTGACTTATCCCCCACGAACAAGCAGTCTTGCTATTTGACACTAGCGATGGAATCCACAAGAAATCCGTCAGGCATGATCCATGTTTCTCAAAAGAAGACATAAGAATTCATAATATTAAGATTTGGCATTTAAAATATTACGATCAGGAGATAACAGTGTTAAGACACAATATATGATTAATTTCCAAGTCAAGTCCAAAATTCAACCTGTTAATAAACTGAAAACAATGATCCTCCAACGCTAAGAATTTCATGAATAAATATTTAAGAAATGAACTAACATACCTTGGCGAAATCATACCAAATGTGCGCGTAAGATTCACCGCCTCCTCCCAAATTAGGAACCTCAAAGAACAACTTAAACTAAAGCAAACTAAGGCAACTAAGCTACTAAAAGCAGGAAAGACTTGAGTCAAATGACATCAAGACAAGCAAACCTAATCTAAGAAAACAAAATAACAGAAAGGAAAACCTATTCTAACTATGTACAAACAAGTCCCACATGGAACTCATGGCTGGAAGTAATGTTTCAGAAACTGCCCATTGACGGGCAATGAAATATCTTCTCCAGTCAAACTAAAATCTCAGCAATTTGATATGGACCTTTCCAAAGATAGTCAAACTTATCATGGTCTCCTCGTCTTTCATGTGCTTTATCCCAGTATAACACCAAATCAGAAATCCTGAATGACTTCACCCTCGCTTGGCGATCAAACCAACGCTTTACTACCCCTTGATGTTTCATGAATTTATCTAGAGCTATATCGCGCTTTTCCTCTAGATGCAATAGTTGCGACAGCCTTGTTTGCACTCTCTCATCCTCTTCTAAATATTCTTGCATGAACTGCAAGGTTGGAATCCTCAGTTGTATCGGGAAGATAGGGTCTTGGCCGTAAACTAAGTGGTATGGAGAAGTACTTAGAGAAGACTTGACACGGGTCCTATCTGCCCAAAGAGCAAACTTCAGTTGCGTGTGCCAATCTCTCGGATTCTTGTCCAACAACTTCTTGATTGCATTTAAAAGATTTTTGTTTGTAGACTCAGCTAAACCATTACCCTGTGGATAATAATTTGATGAAAACTTCAAAGTAATTCCATACTCAAAGGCCCAATTGGAAAACTTCAATGATGAAAAAGCGGGACCATTGTCACAAACAAGAGCGCTAGGACAGCCAAACCTAGTGATGATGTTATCTTCTAAAAATTTAATTACCACATCTGTAGTGTAAAGCTTTAAAGCATGGGCTTCCGACCATCTGGTACAGTAATCGGTTGCGGTTAGAATATACCTGTGCTGTGCGAAAGAAGGTGGGTTGATCATACCAATAAAGTCAAGTCCCCACTTAGCAAAAGGTCTCACTTCGATGACGGGCTGCAAAGGCATTGCCGGATTCTTTTCTCTTGAAGCCGCTACTTGACAGGTGTGACAAGTCTTGATATGCTGGTGAGCATCTTGAAACAACGTTGGCCAATAATAACCTGCTCTTAATATTTGATGTGTTGTTGCCAATTCTCCGCCATGCCATTAAATTGCTTCATGATCTGTTTAGCTTCACTTCTACCGACACACCTTAGATAAATTCCTGCATGATTTTGTCGGAACAAAACTGACCCTTGTAACATGAAACGTCTACTTCTGTACCTCAGTGCTCGTCTTTGTGTTGAATTCATATAATCTGGGCATTTATGGGATAGCAAGTAATAGACAATATCATCATACCACTCATCTGGAGACACTCGTCAAGTACATATACCTGCTGCACTAATCCTGGACCTTCAATTGCTATAGTCTGTGTAATTGCTTGTCCTTGAACTAGCTTCATCGGCTGAATTTCAATATCATATTCTTGGATAGCGGCAACCCACTTGCCTCTTCTCTCGCCCAACTCATTCTGCATTAACAGCGTCTTAACAACAGCATCTGGGACTATTGCATACACCCTGCTCCGCAAGATATAGTGTCTAAATTTCTTTATTGCCTTCATCAAAGCATATGCTTGTTTTTCAACGCCAGGATACCTTAACTCTGCATCCTTGAAAGGAGCACTCATGAATGCGATGGGATGCTCATCTTTACTTTCTGTCCTTTGAGTTAAAATTCCTGCACAAATGATCTGATGCAAAAGAATATAAATAAAAGGGTTTTATATAATCAGGACTGATAAGTACAGGAGCACTGGCGATTGTTTGCTTTATTTCTTCAAATGCTCTTTTTGCTTGTGGAGTCCATTCTAGCTTTGCATCCTTTTTCAACATGTCATTCAGGGGCTTGACTATCTCTGCGAACCCAGTGATAAATTTCCTTACAAAATTGATTTTGCCAAAGAAAGACTTTAGCTCCTTCTTACTTGTAGGCATGCTGACCTTTTTGATAGCTTCTACTCGGTCAGGGTCAATAGAGATTCCGTGTTCTGATATAACATGACCTAGAAGCTTTCCCTCAGTCACCCCAAAAATGCATTTCTTAAGATTTAGGGAGATACCATAGGTTCTACAAGCCTCAAAAACTTTCTTAAGTGGTCCACATGATCTATTCTTATTTTTGAAAACACTGTGAGGTCATCCATGTAGATGATGATGCATTTTCCAATTATGTCTCTGAAAGCAATATCCATGGCTCTCTGAAAAGTCGCTCCAGCATTGATCAAACCAAAAGGCATTCTTTTATATGCATATGTTCCCCATTTAGTGGTGAGAGCAGTCTTCAGTCAATCTTCCTCTTCAACCATCACTTGATTGTATCTAGAATATCCATCCAAAAAGGACATCATCTATGATCCGTTTACTATCTGGAGTACTTCATCAAGCAAAGGCAAAGGATAGTTGTCCTTTTCTGATGCTCGATTGAGGTTTCTGAAGTCCACACATAATCTTATCTCACCGTTTTTCTTTCTGACTGGGACTAAGTTGGCAACCCACGTTGAATGTCTTATTGGAAAGATTATTTAGGCCTGTAACAGTTTCTTCACTTCTTGATAAATGAGAGGTTCTAGCAAAGGGTTCACTGGTCTTTGTCTTTGCCGAAATGGCCTGCTTCTTGGCTTGAGAGGAATAGTATGTGTGATAGTAGAAGTATCATATGTTTTCAAATCTTCATACCCCCAAGCAATGACATCCTGAAACTCCCTCATGCTATTGATGATACTTTCTCTTTCTTCGGGCGTACAGACCTTCCCTATGAAGACGTTCTTTATATCTTGTTCTGTTCCCAGATTAACTGCATCACATTTGTTTTCGTCCTCATTGTGATATTGAAGAGTACTTAACTTGTCTGAATCAAAAAGTCTCTCTAGCTCTATCATACCTTTTGGAATAGTGTTGTTCTTTAGATTCATGATCCCATCTGGATCGAACTCAGCTTCTGCTTCACTTTCATCAATGACTTGGGCAGTGAAAATTCCTGAATTAGTCAAGAAATCCAATATATGCTTATCATTGTTGAAGACTTGAAAATTTGTAATGTTATCCGGCACTGAAGGTACTGATGTCAATTCAACCGTGAATTTCTTTAATCCTTCCATTGCTAAGGGTTCAAGGGAACTTGCAGCTTGAGTTAATGCATTAGCCACTTGATTCTTTGACTTGTAGATTGACTTGATGTTGAATGCATCGAAGTCTTCAATGAGATCCCACACCCGATTGCTGTACTTCTTCAATCTCTTATCATGACATATATACTGCTTTCTGACTTGCTTGATGACTATCTCTGAATCCCCGAACACATGTAAAATCTTGGCCTTCTTTTTGATGGCGAGGAGCAATCCATGCACTAAGGCTTCATATTCAGCGACATTTTTTGTACAAGGAAACTGCAACCTCAATGCTGATAGATATGCTTCACCCACTGGGCTGATTAATTCAAAGCCTGCTCCTGATCCTTGTTTGGATTTAGATCCATCACACCTTAAAGTCCATACTTGTTCAGTTTCTTGATTCAAACTCGATACCTTACTATCTGCATTTTCTTCACTTGCTTCTTGAGTAATTTCTTCTCTTGAAATCGCTGAACTTGATCGTTCCATGGGAACTTCATTTGAAACAAGCTCTTCTATCTTCAATATTCTTGGAATTTCCAAGCCCATTACCTTTGGAATCCTTTTCCGAACTTGTTCTAAAGCTACTTCACACATTGCACAGGAAAATTCGGAATGGAAAGCATTATGGATTCAACACCAATTAGGCAGCAATAAATCTTGAACACGCGCATGACTTCCGAGTTCCACACCTTGCTTCACATGTTCATAACAAAATTCTGAAAGTTCTCAAACATGCCTTCACTTTCCTCATCTGATGTCGTATCATGGTCACTTTCTATAAGTCCTGTTGGGTTGTACAACATCAAAACTTCTTCAACCTTAGGTTTATAAACACCAAAATCTGTCTTTACAAAGAGAATTTCATTATCTTCGCCATACTCAATGATCATTAACTTCAGCCGTGGAGTGCTATCTATTCTGATATGATTCGACAGTCCCTTCCATGATAGCCACATATGCGAGAAATCAGTTGAAATGTATCCATTCAATTTCTTTAAGCAATCTCTGCTTAACAACATTCCATACCCTTCAGGTATATCAACCACTGAAATATCTATATAATGCTGAATCCTGGGATTGGCTGCCAATTGCATGTGAATGTTATGTAGTTCTCCTACAACTGGGACTTTAGTCTTATCCAACTGAGTAACCTTCTTGGAAGTTTGTTTAGGTATCAAGCCTAGTTTTTTACAAACACCTAGCGGCATAACATTACTTGAAGCTCCCAAATCCATTAAATAGTTATGCAAAAGTTTTCCAAACATTCTGACTGACAACAAGAATGGGGGTTGTTCATCTTTCCCTTGATAGAAAACCACTGACTTCTTTTTTGGAGCACTATATCTTGCATCATTTGCCAACTCAGGATTGTCTTGTGAATGTTGTCCTTTCGGCTTGTTATTGTTTTCGGCAAATTCTTTCTTCTCTTCAGCTTGATTATTGTTAGCCATGCCAGGTGAATCCTGTGCGACATAAACTGCATTTGTTTGTCCTTGCAGATGAGGAGGTCCCGATTGAGCCGTGTTTGTATTCTGAACCACATATGCTCGGGGTGCACTGGAAGTAGATGGATTTGATGATCCTGAAGTAGCTTGCACATTTTGATTCTGAATTCCACCCTTCACAGCAATATCATTGAAACTTCCCAAGAAGGTGTCTCTGATCTCAGGTACTCTCATTAGTTCCGTCAATGGCAAACTGATCTTCACCCTTTTAAGTTCTTCAACTACACATTGACTTAACCTTCTCAAATCATTTTTAGGACTTTCCTTTGAAGGATCTATCCTTGGGTTAGGATTTGGCTGTTGAGTAGCTTGTGATGGAATAACCCTTTGAGTGGCATCTCCTTGTCTATATTCTGGCGAATCTTTTGGGTAACTCGGATTATTGCTTGCATTTGGATTTGGCGGAGTCTGAAGATTATTCGGAGGAGTTGATGTAGTGACAGGGTCGTGGGCTCGATAATTTCGTTGATAGACCCTTTGAGGCATATTTGCAGAAGATTGCTGAAATGCTTGTACTTCATCTGTTGTCTGAGCCTGGAAATCATTATTGGGAGGCTGGCAATATGTATCTTCAATGGGTCCATTCGCAGAGGTTGGTGGGAACCTTCCATTTTATTCTGACATATCATATTCCATCATGGACGGGAAAGTAAAATCTTCAATAATTAAAGCTTGATCATATCTTGTCGTTGGTACGATCTCATACCCAGTGACAGGAGGATTTTCTGACGCTTGCGAACCATGCATTTCCTTCTGGAATATGTCTGCTGCTATCTTGAATTCGGGACATTGCAGCTCAGAGTGTTGATTTGTATTGTGTAATCTGCACCAAGTGGAAAATGCTGCTTCTGCTAGGAAAACTTTATCCGCTGGCTTAGGATTAGAAGTTGTTGGATTGTCCAAAGGCGAAGGTACACTCCCGTTATTAGGGGCAATATTCAAGGTTCTATTTTTTCTCTGAAAGCCTTGATTATTTCCTCTGAAACCTTGGTTGAATCCTTGGTTATACCCTGGATTATTTCCTTGATACCCACTCTGATTTCCCTGATAGTTCCTCTGCATATTTTGCAGATAATTGTTCTGGTTCCTGAGGTGCGTAACTTCAGTTGACAATTTCTTCACTTGATCGATCAACTCCCTCATTTCATCCTTTTCTTCTTGAGTCTTAGTGGAGGCTGATAATCCTTGCAGATATATGGGCTTCATAGGTGCAACTTGTGAAATTGGTACTCCCGGATGCAAGACCAGTTGATTAGCAGGAGCAGGAACAGGAACAGGAACAGGGCTCATCACTGGCGTATGATGAGCCAATGCTTGATTGATTCCTTGAATTTGATTAGGCATTGCCGCATGCCCCATGTGATTAAGTGGTCCATGAGTATTTATGCCTAAATTAGTATTCACCTTGACGGCTTTAGCATATGCTTCTATCAAAATAGTGGGTGGTGTCGTCGCTCTCTTCACAAACATGGAAGTGAGGCGATCCAGAGCTGCATAATAAATTTCCATTGCCATTTCTTCACTGATATCATATGGGCTCCGCAATCTTGAATAAGCCTTGTGAAACCTATGATTAAAAGCAGCAATATGCTCATGTTCCTGTCTTCTCACCTTAATGAATTGCTTATAAACTTCCGCTGGAGTGATGGGAATCCTGAATTTTTCCAAGAAAGCATCTTTCATCTATTCCCAACTAGTGATGGATGCCGCGGGCAAGTTGACATACCAAAAGGTAGCATCTCCTTCAAGTGAGTAAGGAAATAATCTGCATGCTACATCTTCATGTACGATCCTTTGGTTTACCAAGGTGTCTTCGAAGATCTTGATGTGTTCTTCGGCTGTCCTATTTGCATCATTAATATGGAATTTAGAGCAGAAGTGTTCAGGATTCTTGGGCATATCATGGTAATTTGTGAAAGTCCCAAGAGGTGAAACATTTGCCAAGGGCCAAGTTGCCGCCGCTGCCATTGGAACATTAGGTTGTTGAATTGGACTTGTTTGAGTAGCTCTTAGCTGAAGTGGAGTCAGTGGGGTGGTTGCTTGTGTATTACTGGGTTGAGCAACTCCTTGATTTTGATTTTGCAAAGGTGGAGTTTGGAACAAGTTTGAAATATCACCTCCACTCGGAGATCCTTGGCCTGATGCCGCTGCCTTCTTCCCTTTTCGTGACTTAGGAGGAAATTCCAACTCGGCGAACTTGTAAGATACCCAACTAATTCTACTCAAATTTTTCCTTACTTAAACAGAACTACTCAACAACTCAACGATGTGTATCAAAGATAACAACTTGAATGATTCAAACTTGAAGCTGGGTACTCGTCTATTGCTTGATTCAATCTTATTGCAAGTGTCTTATTACATAGATAATGCTTTCAATAGCATGAAGTTACAACTTATTCAATGGAAATACAAAAGAAAGGCCTTGAAGCCTTGATGTTTACAATGGCGTTCACACTTGATCAACTCAATCAAACTCAATGATGTCAACTGAATGTCAACACCTCACAATATCACAAGGGAGCATCACCTTGCTTGTTGAGGGAGCATCACCCCAACACTTGAAACTCGCAGGCCTCAAGATAACAAGCTCAACAGCTTTCAGAGAGAATTTTGTCAAATGAACAGATGCCAAATGAATGAGAGAGCTCCTCCTTTTATAGGCCTTCCAAAGGCAATGAAGGCACGTTTTTCAATGCACAAAGAGGAACCAAGGCACGTTTCCCAAGAAGCATATCCATGGAGAATATTCCATTTGACAACTCACTCTGAGGTGGCAACCTTACCCACTGAACCGGTACGGATCCCAATATCATTTTGTTGACCAATGAGAGCTCAGGTACTTCTAGGCGCCCAATTGAGGTAGTTTGATCATGAACTTGCGCCTTACAACTGCTAGGCGCCAATTGAGATGGTGACTGCTAGAAGTTGCGCCTTGCTAGAAAAAGGCTTTTCAATGATGTCCACTCACTTCCCAAGGTGCCTTTGACAAACAACTATGAATTCAAAGTCCCAAAGTGTATCTTGAGTTGGTTTGAAGTGGAAATTGCGCCGACTCTTTTCCAACTTGATCATTTCCCACACTTGAAGTTCTTTAGTGCCACAAGCCACTTGAATGAAAGAAATGTTAGATGGCAGAGTGTGACTGAATGTGCGCCTAGTCTGGAAACTCCTTCTAGGTGCCAAAATCGATGTGTTTTGCCCAAAGATGCACCTAGGCATCATAACACTTCCTTGATTTTATCTTTCTCCTTTGCATTCTTAGAGTAATGTTCATTACATCAATCTACAAGGTAGGCGCTCATTTGGTCAATTTGACATTGAATTTGTAACTTAGTCAATACTTGTAATCAAGTCTTTTGGTGCTCCTTAAACCTAGCGCCCTCATCTGGAGTATTAACATCCTGTTTGAGTCTTCAACTTCCCTTGGGCGCACTCATTGATAGAGAAATGTCTAGATTAGCGCCTTAGGAAGAAAATGGTTTTGCCAAGCTCAAATCTTCAACACAAGTCACAACTGAATCAAACTGACTATCTTCTACCAAGCGCCTTTCACTATAAGTAGATCAAAAGTTGTTTCCCTTCTTAGGCGCACTTTTGGATGAGTTCAAAATGCCAGGAGAAGAGTAAAATGGCGCCTTCACTTGAATGGTTCATCTTGCATGGATTTGGCGCCTAGTCTTGAGTTGCCACTCTCCCTGAAAAGCGCTCATACTTGAGGTCTTTGGAATGACATCAAACCCTTGCTTTTACCAAGCGCCTTAGCTTACTGAGAAGTGAGGACGTCATTCACCCACTGGAGTCTTGTTTTGGCGCCTACTCAAGTTGTAGGAAGGATGACTTTGAAGCAACTTATCACATCTCCTTAAGGCGCTCAACTAGACTCTAGGCGCCAAAATGACATGGCAAACTGCATGGGTTTCAAGACCAAGGGCCAAGAGATGATATTGCGCCTTGCTAGGTTTAGGTGCAGAACTGGTGTCCTTCTGACTGGGCGCCAACTTTGGAGGATTCACAGTGGTTCTGGCGCCTTCATCCCTTTCAAAGATCCTTGAGAGCAACTTGACTTTAAATGATCATCATTTCATCTCCTGATGGAGCGCCTTGTATCTAGATTGGATTTGAGGACTTGCTCCCACGTTAGGTGCACATTTGAGGAAGTTTCAACTGATATCTGCGCCTAGCACCTTTGTGAAGATGTTCCACATTAGTCAAACTCTCAAACTCTTGTAATCATTCCTTATTGACGCTCCTTTAAACTAGCGCCTTCTTTAGAGTATCTATACCATGTCTGGGTCTTCAATTTCATCTAGGCGCACTTATCTGGAACAAGATTCTTAGGCGCATCTGGGTGTCTGTGGAGAGGTGAATTGGCGCCCTAGTTGAAATGTTTAAGGTGCTTCAAAATATCATGTTTCTATGCTAGGCGCTCATCCAGGAAGTACGTTTTGAAATGGGCGCCTAGATAACTTCCAGCTTGTTTGGCCTCCAGACTTAACCAAATTTTGGTTTCTGACTTAGATCCTGCAAAATATTAAAACAGAGTTAGTCAAAAAACCAATTCATTCCCTCATCATTTAGAATTAGCCTCCGGGAATGAGGAATAGGCTAATTCCATTATACACTTGATGATCAAGCCGGAAACGGGGACATGACAGAACTCCTTGGATGCTCCTGGTGTAGACTTTAGAATTCTCTGGTGCCTTTTTGGCGAAAAAGAAACGATTTGATCCAGGGTGTTCTTCCTTTTTCACCAATCCGCAAATGAAACAACTTGTTGTGTAAGGCCCTCCTAGCGCCAAAAATGTTGATGATTGTTTTTAGACAAGTCAACAATAGAGTAGAATACTGAGCATCCAACTCTCTCTTGAATAAAGCTTCTCGAATGCTAAACAAAGTGATCAGTCGAGATAAGTCCAAGGTTCCTTTTCTTATTATTTGCATTGGATAACTCAATGGCTTGATATGATTTTGCTGATGAACACAAAGGGACTCACACAATTGTTTTTGACAACTCGATTTGTTTCACTTACTAGAGGCAGACACTTAAGATATCTAAGTACTACAACTCTTTAACGTATGATATAACAATAAGGCTCTTCAATTCTAATTCCTAATGATAATGAATAAAAAAGTGCAAAAGACAAAGGTTCAGGATACTACTCTAATCCTAGATGCAAGAGATAATTACCGATCAGGTGGAATCAACCAACTTTGTTTCGCCAAGTTGAAACAACTACACAAGGTTGATGCAATCTTCTAAGGGTTATATAAGATATTCAAATCACTTATGTTCATGAAAATTCGACAAACATAAACGATCAAAGTTAAGTTCAGTTCGTTCAGACTAACCATACACTGTAACTTGCAAGCCACAAATCACAAATGGTTTGAACATATGGATTCCACCAAGAAACAATAATAAAATCTTCAACTAACATAACACATAAAAGGAAACTTAATTTAATTTAACATTCACTTGAAGAAATCAGAAACCATGCAACACTTAGAAACATATAGAGAATCACCAAACAATGAGTCTTATATTATTTCAAAAGAGCTCTTGCAACAATTTTCAGAGTCTTCAACCTATCCCTCTTGGCACATTGCTTCATGATTATGAATCCTCTTCCAAGAAACTTAAGTTGAACTGCCTCAATTATGGCGCACCAGTAGAACCTTTTGAATCCTAATGAAAAGATGTTACTGAGATTTGAGTCTGACTTCCTTCACAATGTGGCATAATAGTTGAAGATTTTGAAACCTCGTAAAGACCATGTCAACTCCCTACAACATCACACTTTTCAAACATCATGAACTGCAGAGCAATCACCTTAAATGGTCTTGAAGACTTTCAATTCCATCTCAGTTTGATCATGCCATGATCCTAAAAGATTGGAGCTTAAATGCAAATGATGGTCACAAAGAATGCCTCATGCAATCATATTCATAACTTAACACAAGTTCAAAGGAGAACCCTGAAAGACTCAATGCATCTCAAGGCAAAACAAAGAGGGGGGCCCTATTTGTAATGGGGTGATGGTGTGATTTGGTCACAACAGGTGGGTCCTAGCCCTGGGTACACGCCCAGTGGGAATCTGCACCACCGCAACATTCAGGTCGAGACATCACATAAACTCTTCCTTTGGGACTGATTTTTAGGTGTAGTCTCAAGATCTAGGGCCATTTGGATAGCATCCTGTAAGGTAGGAGGCTTGAAAGCCTTCACCAAACCTCGCAGATTTTCAGTAAAACCTTCAACAAACAACATCACAACTCTCTTTTTTGATATGTCAGGAACCATGACAACAAGTTTTTGAAACTCATTAATGTAATTATCAACACTGCCACTTTGTTTGATTTGAACCAACTCATGGAAATACACTTCCGAGTCCTTCCGATCAAATCTTTGAATCAATTTTCTGCTAAACTCATCATAAGAATGGATTAAGGCATGATTTTGTGTCACTAATCCATGGTGCCACCAGTCATATGCAACTCCTTCCAAGTGCATTGTTGCAAACTTAATTGCTTCATCTTCAAGCATGGGCTTAAGGGTCAAAAAAGTGTCTAGTTTGTGTATCCAAGCACGTGCAGTGCTTCTCCCACTACCATCAAAATTTGGAAGAGTTAACTTACCCATGGCATGGTTATACTCCTTTTGTTGTTTTTGAGGTTTTTGTTCCTGTTTTACTCTCTTCCTATCTTTTCTCTGATTCATGAACTGATTTAAGGTCAGTTCATCTCTAATATGCTCAGGGAGTGTATGGTACTCATCATAAACAACCACCACTTCATCAACCAACGGTATCTCTTCCTCGAGTTTAGGGGCTTCTTCTTCTTCTCTTTGTATGAAGCTTGGTTGGATTGGTCTATCAGATCCACCTGTATTGTCTCTCTGTGTATTGTGATTACTGTATTGCTGCCTTGACCTGTGTTTTTCTGATTTAGTCCAAGGGTATTCACATTTTGGGACATCTAAGCAATCATTGCAATCAACTGTTGTTGCGATTGAGCAAACTCGCTCATCATTTGTTGTTGTCCGTGTGCAAGGTCATTCAAAATGTTTTCCAGACTTGGGTTTTCATTTCTCCTTTCAGTCCTATCTCGAGGACTTCCATTACCTGAACCACTTCCTCCTGTGTCCATTGATGCAACTTCTCTTACAGCTTTAAGACGTTGTCTTGTTGCTAAAGATGTTGATAAAGTGTCATCTTCTGAATAAGGAATAAATGTCTGAAATTGTTTCCTCTTCTGTTCTCTTTCAAAATATCTTCTAGCCCTTTCACTATTGCGCATGGATCAAATGTTGCATGTAAAGATTAATTTCTGAACTCAGGTTGGCAAGATCTCTAGCTCTGCTACCACTATAAGAACCCTTAACCAAATTTCTTCTTAAAATCACAAACTCTGTTTTTTCTTCATGCAGACATTTCGTCAAACATTTTCCATAATGCTTACAAATCTGATTTTTCTGAATGTAAATGCTATAGAACAGCTACATAGAGAGTTTAACAACATAAACATTCATATGGCTGTCCAAGTTTATTGATAATAGATAGACATTATAGCAAACAATTGCATTATATAATGGATTGATTCAAATTAAAGATTTGAATGTCTTCTTGCCATTTACAAACACAATATGATAGTATTTCAGGTTACAACAGTGTACATACCATAATAAGAGCAAAATACAACAATATGTATGGCATAGATAGAAATCTCCAAAGTTGGCGCCTCATATCATCCCTAATGTTGTCGCTCAACTCTTGGTATGCTAGACAACCTTGTTTGATCTCCCGATGAGCAGCTTGTTGTTTGTTTCCTCTTTGAAGACTCCACACTAATATGGGCTGTTAGAATTCCATTTCCATGCATTATTTAGATCCATGTTGACTCCCAAGGCGTCACACAAACTTGTGAAGTTTGCGTCTCTTCCAAAGACCTCATGCCTTGTCTTTTATGGGCCGCTAGGCTTACAATAGGCTGTGGTCTTCTTGAATGCTGCGAATAAGACTAAAGAAGGGTGTGACTCCTATCTTGGGTCCCATGTTCACTTTATAGGTGATTCCTTATGGTTGCGTTCATCTCACACTTCCTTTGTGAAGTGCTGCCTATAATCTTGGACGACAGGAGTTTTAGAAGCAAGGACTAGTCAAAACGTGGCTACAGGAATATGATGCTAATACAATAAATTCCCAAACTTAGCGCTAGAGTTTAAGGGATAAACCCACAATCCATTACAATGTAATCTTCAATGAATACCTCCAGAACTTCAATGAATATCTCTATGAATCTCAAATTTATATTTGCAAAGCAAATCTCATAAATTTGTAGGATGAATCCCTTCAGCATTGTTAGTCGCATAATATACTTGTTGTATTTAGTTATGTTTTGGTTGTGATCGGTGAGGTTGTTACCTCCCGATAGTTGTAGTCATTGGCGACGGTTGGCCGTCCGGGCAACCGTCAGCCTCCTTTATATACTCATCATATCATTGTAATGGGGACATGATTTTGGTTTTTTATGTCATTGTATGAGCAAATTTTGAGATAATATACATATCAGTTTGTTGTGAGTTGCAATCAATATATTGTTATGATGTTATTTTACTTTCAGTTCATGTACATTCTGTTTACTCTATATGTTCTATTTAGAGTCAATAGGCAGTAAACATTTTTGGTGCCATTGCCTATTTGAAGTTGGGTTGAAGGGTGACGAGTTGAGTAGTCGGTGACGAATGACCACATAATGGTTAGCCGATCAACGAATGACAACCTAATGAATAGATAGAAGAGGAAAATGATCGAGAAGGCAATTTGACACAAGACCTTGTACATCTGTGGGACGTATCAGTGAGACAACACGTATGTAAAGAAGCCCATCATAGAGAAATACCAGAAGAGATAATCTAGGAAAACTTGGAAGTGAATAGGGAAGTTGATAATCTCCTTGACTGTCTTTCGAGACTCTTGGCAAGGAACTATTTAATCTTGAAAGACTTACAGGAAGAAAGAGAAAGGGAGCAATGTCGTCAACAGCTATTACAATGGTACGAGGAATGCATGAAACGGGAAGAGGAGGAGCGCGACACTGATTGACGTCGGACGCCGAACAATTAATGCCCTTATATCTAAAAAGTACAAACGACCACAAAGCGGTCAGGAAACCCCTGATTAGGAAACACAAAGGTCATTGAAAATACAAGAAAAAAGGAAAAGGAGATTGAAAAGAATCACCGAAGAAACAAAAGGGTTATTCCCAGAGAGTGAAAGCCCACCGCCAGAATGGAGTAGAAGTGTTGGAGTTAGAGTCGTAGTTGGGAGGAGAAGAAAGTTCCTAACGTACGACAAAACACAAAAGCACAACAATATACCAATGAAGAGTGGGAGGAATTAACAAGGCAATTACCACTCCCCGACGAGACAGAAGATCTGGTCGACCAAGTGGGCAATTAAACCGTACGATTCTCATCAATCGACGGGTGGGAAGACCAACCATGGCAGGACTCACCCTCGGAGACACACGGAGATATTACTTGACGGGTTGAAGAATTGTGCATCGGTGAGCATGAGCCTACAACTCCAAGACTAGAGGAGCACAGGAAAGACCCTGCAGGCAACAAGACTGTGCGGTTTGTTAAGGAAGGAGTGAAGGACACTTGCATGGCTGAGAGTGTGCGGATAGCATCGGGACATACGGGTCAAAACTCTCTGACCAAAAACCAAACACTGAAGTTGTGCCAAGGGGGAAAGTTGGTGACTCCGCCTGTTAGTCTGAGTGTAGAGAGACAAAAGCTCCCAAAGTTTTTAGAAATGGATTAGAGGATCCAATTAGACATTTTAAAATATGTGAAACTATATGGGTGGCCAACAGACAGGACAATAGGTCCTATTGGTTACAGTCGTTTCCAGCAACCCTTAGGGGTATAGCTATTGATTGGCATACTGAACTCGAGGCAAGTTCAAAAATCAGTTGGGATGCATTGAAAAAGGCATTTCAGGAAGAGTTCAAACTCTTGAGGGAGGATAATGAAATCGTTGCTGAAATATACAATACAAAACAAGGCAAACATGAAAATGTACAAGCCTATAATCGTAGGCTGAAAGAGCTTCTGGTGAAACTGGAGAAGAAACTTGCAGATGGTTTGAAGAAGCGCTAGTTTAGTGAGGGTTTGATTCCCTCGTTGAGGAAAAAGATGAAGATCGTACCACCTTCGTCGTACGTCGATGCTTACAATTGGGCGATGGACATCGAGAGTGAAGATAAAGTGTTGACCCGAGGGAAGAATAGGGATGACGATGACGAAAGTTCGGATGGTAGCGGCGATGAATCTAAAATTATACACACTCCGAAAGGACATGATAAGAATGATGGAGTTCAAAGCAGAAAAAGAAATTGGTAAGGAAAGCAAAGAACTATGGTGCATAGAATGCACTAACGAGGGTCATGTCAAGGCAAACTGCCCCAAGAAGATGTTCTGCGACATATGTCAGGTGATGGGGCATTCCATTAAAGAGTGCCCATATAACTTGAAAACGAGGAGCACCCAAGTGCTCTTCACACAGGGTGAACAATCTACCCCACCGACTACACCGTCGAAACAAAACAACAGGAATGCATCTCTAGGCGATTATCGAAACAACCGAAGAGGAGGAAATAACAGGTTTAATAACAACAGTGGGGGGAGAAGCCGCATACAATATGACAGGAAGGGACGGCCGATGATTAAATGTCATCAATGTAATGAATGGGGGCACATTGCGAGGGAATGCCAGAACAACAATCAGAACAAAGTGAGTATGTTATGTAAATTGTGTGGGCCTGGTTACCACGAAGATAATGACTGCCTGAAGCAAAAGGGTACTATCAACTTGATTGACATAGAAGAAGAAGAGGATGAAGTCTTTGTCGTCACTTGAGCACAAGCAAAGAAGGCAAGCTATCCTGATCCCTGAACTGAGAAGGAGAGACTCTGTGATGCAAGAGAAGATGTTGAATATGCCATGGAGACAGAATGAAGATATTCAAGTCAGAAGACAAGCACAACCACTCGGTCGGAGTTCAATAGAAATATTGCAAGTCAGGTGCTGCAAACCATGATTCTAATACGGATGGTTGATCTCTTGCAGAGTATGCCGCAATTGAGGATGACAATAACTAATGTGGTGGAAGAGAAACCAAGAGAAAAATATTGACGAGGATGTTATAGTAGAACCACCACTGCGCGACAAGCAAGTTGTCGACCCAAGGCTGCTGGCAATCAGTGTAGGGAAGAGACCAGCCATGGTACATATGGAAATTCTTAGAAGGAACTTGACAAACACTATAGTCGACTGGCTCCGGGGTAAATGTGCTACCTGAGGAGACCTAGAAAAGCCTCGGGAAACCTACCTTGTGGCCACAAAACTTTCAGTTAGTGGGAGCCGACCAACACGGGATCAAAGCACTTGGAGTGCTAATGGCTCAAAAGGTAAAGATAGGTACTCAACAATTTTTACTGAATTTTGTAGTCATTACAGCACCTAATGCATCATATGACGCACTACTTGGCCGAGGGTGGCTAATAGCCGCCAAGGCCGACCACAATTGGAAGAGGAATACATTGTCGATAGAAAACAAGGGTAAAAAGTTTGTGATTGACCTGAGAACTCAGTTTGTCATCGAAGAAATGGCATCCAACTCTGACTTAGACGGAGGAGAGACATTTTCCGGAGAGGGAAGAGGGTCTATAGAGCCCAATGATGAAGGGATATTGAAATTACGAGAGTGTTCTGAAGACGAGACAAGCTCATTTAGTGGACTTTTCCATTGGTAGATGGAATAATATGAAGTTTTTCAACCAGAGCGTAATATGATTTGAATAGGAGAAATTGAAGAGAGTTCTCAGCCGACGAGTGAAGCACTTAGGAACTCTCGGCCAATGAGTGAAGCACTCGAGAACTCTCGGTCGTCAAGTAAAGCACTCGGGAACTCTCAGCCAATTAGTGAAGCATTGATGACGAGTATAACATTTGATGGAGAAAACTCCCGGTCTACGAGTGGAATACTCGACATAGGGAACCCTCGGCTGGCAAGTTATCAAACACTCGACAGAAAAGATTCTCGGCCGACAAGTCATTACCTTTCCGACAACATATGAAGAATACAAGGAGGGAGATGCTCCAATAGATAGTACACCGGCACACAAATTTGAACTAGATAAGGTCATAATGTATGAAGAAACCTCCATGAGGAAGGTGAACCTGGGAGAGGAAAGCAACCCTCAGGTGATTTTGGTAGGAGATGATTGGGATCCAGTACTTAAGGCATATTGGCATGATTTTCATGATGTTTTGGCATGTTTGAATGGCTGTTATAAGTGCTTGTATAAGTCTGATATATAAATCAGAACTTCAGAAATTAGGGTTTTTGGATCGGATTCAGAAAATCAGAAATTAGGGCAAAAATCAGAACCCTAAAATCAGAAATTTCAGTTAATATCCTATTTGGGATATTACAGACCCACACAACTAGGAACTTTGCTCACCTTATCAAGCATTTCCTTGTATAAAGGAGATCTAACAACATGAAAAGGAATGCCATTAGCAAAAATGAAATTGGCAACGACTTCATCTGTAGCCTCCTTTCCTTGCACATTGAACATATCTACGATTGGGTTTGGTGATGATGAACCTGATGCAAACTGCTGTAAAGGATTGCAGGATCAACTGAACTAATTGTGGCTATGCTTGGGGTTTGCGTTTGTTTGCCTGCAACCAATTTCTCATCAATTTCATTATCCAGATCAAAATCAACATTAGCACTGAATGTATCCATCTTGACTCCAGAAGTCCAAAATGGATGCAACATAAAATAACAATATATTATATAAAATTAAAATAATAAGTATAAAAAAGTAAAAGCAGGCACAAAGGACTATTAAATTTCAAAAAAATAAATGTCTAAGCAGTCAGCTATTAAAAAAAAAAGTAAAATGAGTAACAACTTATTGTGGTTTTCATTACCTTAAGCTGTCAATGGAGAACGTTTGGAGTTGTCAAATGCAGGCTGCAACAACAAATGTGATCATGGGAGTTCAACTTATATCATCCGAAGAAGTGAAATATATAAAGGTCCAAGGATAACTGATAAGTCTTAATTTATAAAGGATAAGTTTTAATTTAAGGGTAAGTTCTTATTTACTAAGTTTGGAAATAAAGTTAAACCCTTGAATATTTTATTTCTTATAGCATCCATTTTCTTTTCGGGCATGGAAATAAGATTTGATAATTGTCTTAATTTAAGAGTAATTCATTGATTGGAATGGACAGTCGTTTAAAAGCTGTACAATCGAAGGCACAAATAGAGGTGGGGGCACTGAATTAGGGTTCGATGAATTTGGCTTTCCAAGTTTCTATTTATGTGCAGAATCAAAGACTGGTGAAATAGATAGATAATCAGGATAGGAAGAAAAAAAAAATGTGGACATGTGTAGTATTGAGGATGCCAAACAAGATTTGAAGACCAACAAAATTGAAAATTTAAAAATGAAAAACCATACAAATTTAAAAATAAAAACTTAAAAGTCTTAAAAGAATTTCTTTATTGAATACCTATAAGTGTAACCTTTGGCTTTTCCTCTTCTTAAGTTCTTTGCAAGCAAAACTGCCAAACACTTTTGCTGTAGACTGTGCAAAGTTGATAACTCTGCTGTAGACTGTGATGTCTCTGAAGTTGAGTGCATGAAATGGAATTAGAAAAACAAAAACCACACATATAAAGTATAAACAAAAACCTAATGTACTGAGAGAAGTTGTAGAGACCAAAAGACACAATAGGGTTTTTTATTATTTTGGAAAAAGTTAGTGTTTTATTTTATCTTTGACTGCAATTATTTTTTGGGGCTGTCGGGGACGCCTGGGCAATGCAGAAATGGGGGATGTTCCCCTTGTAGAGGATTGTCCTTGTGACGTCTCCATTAAAAAAAGAATTCTCGGATAGCAGGGGGATATTCTGTCCTCGTCCCCATGTCTTTGGGGCATCTACATTTCCCGAAACCGCTGAAAAACAGGGGGTGGTGTGTCCCTGGGGTACATTGCTTTGTCCTAGGATTGTTGTGCCTATCTCATTTAATCCTATATGTGGATATACATTGTAATTAAAAAAGTCATGAATAAATAAAATGGAGTGTTGTTTTATTATTTGCATAAGGAGTAGATGTTCATTTAATTTATTCATTCTAGTGGTTCCTTCTGGTTGGGCTGCCTCAACTATTATACACCTTTCTCGGGTTTCTCCTTTTCTGCAAGTCTGCACCCATTCCTTCTGGACTCGTATTTTGCACCTATTCCTCTTGGGCTCCTATTTATGTTGCACTCCTGATATCATATTATCATATGGGGATATGTGCTTTGTGGATTATCATGAATATATCTTTTGCGATCATACTCTTTGTATAGTGTATTTTGTGTGACGACTAGATAACTCCTCCTTTTTGCTACTGTATTCCAAAATGCATCTGGTGTATGATCTTATACAATGGTTTGTGTTCTGATCTACTTGAAATCAAGCTGCCCGAGCAAGGCAGTTGATTTCGCAGCTTCACCCACAAACCATATAGTTTAACAACAAAATGACATTAGACATAATCTCAAAACTTTATTATCTCCTTGATCATATTCAATAGAAAAGATAATCTTATATTGACTGGCAAAACTTCCAGTCTGAGTTATGAACTAGCCTACTAGGACATGGGAATTCTAGTTGCAGACCTCCAGTAAATCCATTCTCCATCGATAAGTGCAGGAACAGAGAACATGTAATTTTCTTCAGAAAAATTAACCAGCTCTACTATCTGCTACAATATTGATATACTTCTAACTCAGCACTAGTAAATTCAAACATCCACAACTACAGGGAGTACAAACCAAAACTTTGATCAACGCAACATCATAATATATATGGAATACAGAATTTCTGCAACAAAACAATAATCAAGTCCTCTTACAAACAGTGAACTTTCACGCAGATCATGAAGATCACGACTGCCATTTCTACTAGTGACTGCTAGACAGGAAATAATTCTTTTTCTTTTGTCAAGTCAACTTCTTTGTCCATATTGTCACAAGTCTTCATGGATATAAATAAGATGGAGGACTCTATTTTAAGTTACCATTTCACCGCCATAGTTTTTTTTTCTCTAACTATTGATTGCTATTTTCAGCCGCCGCTGCCCAGGAAGACACGTTAGAGTCTTAACTAAAATACCAGCTGCCCAACTCTAGAAGAGACAAGAAACGCCTTATTAATAGAGATGCTCATTCTTTTTAATATCCATTGTGGAAATAAAACATCCAAAGAAGAGAAACACCAACATAGGAAAGGTTCACTAGAAGAAAATTGAAGAAAATAATGCCTGCCTACGCTAGACAAGGGAAGTGGACCCCACCAAAATATAAGTTTACAAACATCCAAAACGAGCTCAAATATTTTCATGATCAGCACATAATTGCAAGAACTTGGATAGTTAGAGACGAGCCTGCAAACACAATGAGGATAAAAAAAAGCCAAAATCCATTAGGAATAGGTAAGCTATAATGCTCCTGCATCATGTTCATGTGAAGTTCCATGCTAAACTAGGCATTTACTTAAATATGTTATCAGGTTTTGTATTGACCCTATTATGGTGTTGAATAGTGATGTCAATTGTTATGGTCCAAGTTTTGATACATATGTGTCATAATGCTGATTTCCGGTTTGGTCTCTAGCTTCTATCTTCATTGACCTCTTGTTTCCTTGAGGGTTCTTTCACTTCCATGGCTATTTGTTTAATACTTGGGTCTCATTGATAGGTTTAATCCCCTATTGTTAATTTTGCATTGTTTTGGTTTCCAGTTTTTAATCCCTTATGCTCTTTGTTACTGTAGGACTACCATTTTTATTGTTAACTAGTATGTTTTATTCCATGGATCTACATTGGTTATTTATTTTCATTAATATAATCTCCTTTTTCTTTGAAAGTTTTAAAAATGTTAAATCTTAAGGGACATCCTGAATGCAATTCAGTGCATGTTGCCAATTTTAGTTCCTCTTGCCTTATACTGAAATATTTTGAGAGTTGAGTTTCCAGTTCATAATTCTCCATCCAAAACTTGTACATCAGCCCCAAGAAAGCAGTGAAAAAAATCTGTTCGTATGAATCTGCCAAATAGGGTGTCTTTTCATAGATTCCATGGGTATGCAAGTGATATTTTATTCGATGTTATTGATTCTTATGTTCTTCAATTATTTTCTCAAGCAAGTTGATAATTTTTTAAAACAATGGTTTTCAAACCTTTTGGATGCTGCAGTGTTGAATTTGTGCGGTAAATTTGGTTCATGAATGTTTGATAGCATATTGTTTTATGGGAAATGCATATAACTATATACACTTGAAGATACGACAGAATTGGATTGGCTCTTCCTTATCCTGATTTATAGCATTTTTTTTGGGAAAAGGTATATACGCTTGAAGATACAACAGAATTGGAGTCTGTTCTTGCCTATCCTGATTTGAAGAGAAATTATTATGATTCTACAGCGGTCCCATACACTTTGTTACAAAAGTTCAGGAGAGAATTGGAACAAATACAATACAAGGTGAATGCTAGCTTACTCAATAAGTTGTTTGTTTCATGAGTTTTTATTTGAATATTAACCCATGGAATTGTGAAGTGTTATTGCTAGTAGAAACATAACGTGTTATAGAAATATAAATTCTGATTATAAAGAAAAAGAGATCTATGCTTTTATCAATGCAAAACATTAATGGCAAAATGACATGAATTATTTAGGAATTATTCAAGTAGTTTATATCCTAAAAGTCTATGTATGAAGAAGTAGAATTTGTTTAGGCTGCAAAAAGTGCAGCGTAGATCTTGGTCATTCTCCAACTTTGTATTCTAATATTAATTAGCAAAGAATTTAAAAGTTTGAAAAAAAAATTGATGGTTTATAATAAGGCAATCTATTTGGTAGAGAGGCTATATCTTGGAAAGAGGAGGTGTCAGAATTTAGGAGTTTAGTCTTTCAAATGATCTAAACAAAAACAAAAAATACTTTTAACATTTTATATGCTAAATTTTGGAAATAAACTCACTGATATACTTTTTCATATTATGGATGAGAAGATCCACTCATCAAGATACTAAAGTGGGATTTTCAAAATAGTTGGGGACAGTTTGAGCTCTGAGAAATATTGCTGATACCAAAGTCAACTTACATGTTCTTGCAACATGTAAGGAAGATTGTTAAAATTAAAGGCTACGTAAAGGATGTGGATTCTACAAAACACATTCAAGGTTACACAAATATTTAAAGATTAGATCTGCAAAGACTAAAGCAAGACTTGTGGTGCCTTTTATGAGGTTAAAAGACATTGCTGCAAGAGTTGATGGAGAGCAGCACAGAAGGATCACCTGCAACCAAAACAACCTTCCACACGAGAAAAACAATGGAAATGCTATGAAGCCAAAGAATTGATTAGATGCATACAAAAATTGGTGCAATGTATAATGGGGAAACCTTTGTTATTGTTGCCTGAAATCTTGAACTTAGAAAATTTCAAACTTCTGGAGCACCATGGACCCCTGAAACTGCCAAATCACGAAAATGATTAAATCTAAAAACCTGTGCAAGCTGGTGCGAAATCCTTTTGTGAGCTTGACCATGACCTCATTTTACCCACTGTGGTCAATTTGCATGCCATAATACCTTACTGTTTAAGAGATTTTAAACCTTTGATTTTTCTGTCGGTAATTCGCAAATAAAGCTAAATTTTGGTCTTCGGGTTGCTGGAGCTGAAAAGATTTCTGGGTTTTGCTCAGAGGGGTCTGATCATTATTCTGTCCAAATTTTGTGAAGGAAGATATTGAGTTTTTCGTCTCCAAGTTATGGCATGGTTTCAAGGTCTCCAAATCAAAATCTTGTCGAAATATATTTTTCCAAGGTTTGAAGAGGTAAGTAAACACATCCCATGGTCAGAAAGATAAAAGACTTTATTAAAGTAACATATTTTTGGAGGCTCCAAATATTTTAATTTTTGGGAAGATATATTTTTCTAAGCCGGAGTAGTGAATAAATGACTTTGGGAAAGTCAAATATTTATGTTCAACTCAAAGACTTTGTGAACTTTATGAATGTCACTCTCCTTGTTGTCGGGGTCTTATCTTGTTCTTGAAACCCGAATATCTCGGACTCCATGTTGTCGGGCACTTTATAAGTTTTTGAACCTCAAATATCCTTGATAGTAAGTTCAATAGTTCAGGGAACTCCCGATCACCCAACTCCTCTTGCTAGCATCCTCCCGGCCCACGACCTGCATTGAAGAAGGTTATGGATATCCATCAAAGCACATGGAAATGGCATTTCGAAATGCTCTGGCAGGAATGTATGCATATGTGGAAGCATAGACAATGCGCGTGGACTGCTTAACAAAATGCCTAAAAGAGGCATGGTCTCTTAGAGAAACTGCCATGACTGCAAATGTGGAAGCACGAATAAGGCATGTGAAGTGTTTCACAGATCTACTCCCAAGAAATGTCTCATGAAACGCCATTGATGTAGGTCTGTACATAACGTATTGATTGGAAAAGAATTTAGAAGTAATGAAGGCCTTTATTCTTCCCCCCAATGGCAACGATGTGATGATCAATGTCATTACTCATGAACGAGCAGAGCTATCATCCAATCCCCTCATAAATGCCTGGTATGTCGGTGAGGATTCTACTACCCCCACTGATAGAGCAGATTTTTACGAGGATGTTTATGGCACAAGCGGCAGTAGCTCCTTCACGGGTCAAGTCCTTGCGTGTATTGAAAATGGGAGATTTGGAGCAAGGATATGTACATAATGGATTTGTTGAAAAAGCCTTAAATACTTTCAATCAAATACAGTTCGTATGTGTAAAACATAATGTCACAATCTACACGCCAAAATGGGAAGGCTTTGAGTAGGCCTTGGACGTCCACCAAAGCTTAGTGAAAATGAGATTTCTGTCGGATGTTAGAATTGAAAACACTTTAGCGTACCTGAACGTGAGACGTGGATGCATAGACAAGGCACGTGATTCCTGTAATGCCTCTATACACATCCCACACTTCATATGAAGGCAATTTAACAATGGACAAAACAGAGATGAATGTATGTTATGATGATTCAATGGTGATTGTGATAAGTACTGGGAACATCTGGCTATCATGTTCCAGAGTATGCTATAACGGGATAGCTGACTCAGAAGAGTGATGTTCTTCTTGGGCTCCTAATAGGTATCAAAGTCTTGTTATTTGGGCAGCTCCAAGATTGAGTGAAGATAAGATCAAGCAGTGTGTGGATCCAAGCTAAAGGGAGAATATCCTTTGAAGGTTGTAGCCAAGTTAGCCGTTGTTGCAGCACTTTGTGTGCAGTTTGAGGCAGATTTCTCTCCCAACATGAGCATAGTTATTAAAGCTTTTCAACCACTGCTCAACCCAAGGCTAGCAGCTACTACACCTGGAGCTCAGAATCGATGATCAAGCATGGTGCAGTCTAGTACAATTTGAGAAATAGTATTTGCAGCACTCTAGTGCTTCAGAGTCATTGTAAATGAAACTGGAACAGCATGTAGCGGAGCAAATTTTTGAGTTAGAGCCAGCAAATGCTGGGAATTATGTGCTGCTGTCAGGGACTTAAACAATTGTCATGTGATCAGGCAACCTTAGTGTATATGCATGAGATTCAATTATTGCGACAAGGGAGGAACATTCTTTGGTCATAGCAATTTGGCAAACTATATATGTAAATTGGGACATTTGGTCAGATCATGTCTCTATGAAACATGAGAAGGAGTTTATGTTAAAAATTATTTGGGAACTTATTGTCTTTTCAACATAGGGCCTCTTCTAATGTTGATTTTCAGGTGACAAAGAAACAAAGTGAAGTTGAAAGGGGAGGTGAAAAGTAATTTTATTGTAACAATTTTATGTGTCGGGAAGGGCCCAGTGAAGTTCAAAAGTCACTTTTAAAAAGTGGATTTATAAATTAATCTCAAAGGGGGAAAAATCAATTATCTCAAGAATCAGTTACGAAAGGAAAGAGCTTTTAATTTACAATTGTATTTCAAAGAAAAGGTTATGAAGAGGGGAGATTATAAACTCATTTTTGACCATTTTAAGGAGATCTTTTTCCAGTTGTCTGTGAACAGGGGAAGGAGAGCAAGTTTCATTTTCTGTTAGCATGTGTTTCCAGTTATCATTTTTCTTGACTCAGTCTATGTACAGGAGAATTCTTAGAGACTGAGTTTTGTTTTGTTGGAGAAATGAAGAATTATGTCCAAAACTTTGTCTTTAAATATATTCTCTGATTGCAATTTTTCCTATGTTAATTTGTAATTAGTCTTCAATATGCTTCTATTATATATGATTGTATCTGCACTCCAGATTTATATCTTTCTTACGTTTGGTACGTGTTGAGAGGGATATAACTGTCTTTTTATCAATCTGTTATCATTCGTGGGTGTGATAGGTGAACTTTGTGCCATTTGTCTACATTCACCTCATTCTGAAGTTAATTAATCACATCTATTTCCATGGCTATGGGTAGGCATTAGTTTTTCCTTTTCTACTTTCAGGTTAAAAGCATACCCTATTTTCATTCATTGTACATCATTCGAACGTAGTTGTGCCTTGTAAAACAAGCATAGAGCACTTGCAAATAACATTACAAGTGACTCAACTGTTGATCAGATTGTCATTGGTGTGGGCAAAAGAGTATAAAGTCAAGTGACAAATATGTTAACCAATTGTTATGACGACAAGGATGAAACCCTAGGACAATATAAGATCATGACAAATGTTTTAATCCAATGACATGAGACAAATATTAAATGGCCTAACTAAGTTAAGTATGCAAGTGTGAGTAAGACCTAATGTGAAACTAGTTAGGTAATATACCTTGTTCACACCAACACTCCCCCTTAAGTGCAACTTAGGGAGAATGATAAAACATGAAAACATGTAATAATGCGTCTCGGCTAGAGGCCATGTTAGGTATTTGTACAAACAAATCTCTCACGATTGGAGTAAAGGAGAAAAACCTATAGAAAATAATCTCTCTCCAAAAGAAAGGAAAAAAAGAAAGTGAAAGGAAGGAAGGACTCAAGATGACCTCCCAAGAAACTACTTCTGTCACCAATGTACAATCAATGTTCCCCCATAGGAGAGAAGAAGAGAGGGTAATGTCCCCTTCTCGAGAGTAAGTTGCTGGTGACATTTAGCTTATTTTCCTAAGTTTTCTCGCAGGCTATTGGGTGTTGATAAAGGGAAAACAAGTTAAATAATTAAGCTAAGCTTGTCAAAGGATAGTTTTGATTAATATTTTAATTGACAACTTACGTTTAATTTTTTCAAAAGGTGTTTTAAGTATGCGGATAAAGTGTCGCTAGGCTCATGGGTTGAAAAGTGGTCACAACGACACTTTATGACATTTTATTAAGGAAAAAAGTGTTTTTTCGAAAAAACAACGGAAAAACAGAAAACGCTTTTTTGAAAAAGCAGTAAAAAAGCAAAAAACACTTTTTCTAAAATAGCTCTAAAAAGCTATAAAATGAGGTTTGGTCTTCAGAAGAAGGTTTACTATCAAATTTTCTACTTGCTCTGAGAATGAACTTTGTTCTTCTATTTGCCTAAGGACGAAAACCCTTTGGTAAATCCAGTTTCGAAGATGAAAACCCTCCTAGCTGGTTTGTGTGATTTCACCCAAAAGTCACCAGTGTGCTGAATAGTGGAGTTTTCTCTAGTATACAGTCTATGATGGCAATTTTTGATGTTTTTTGAGTTGCTAAGGAAAGTGTAGTTTTAGTATTTGATGCCTTAATCTTCAAGTTTCTGTTTTGAATGATTTTTGTGAAGTTTGAAGGAGGCCATACTAATGAGGGGGAGCTGTACTTTCTACTATAGTAGGCCGTAACATTCCTTGGTCTGTTTTAAATCCTTTTCCCGGCCGTACAAGGTAGAAATCAAGGCGTGGGAAGTTTTTAGGCTGAATCGACCCTTTTGGGGAGTGCAAAATTAATGATTTGGAGGGGCCGTACCCTGTTAGCAGCCTGCAGTACTGTTTTTGAGGGTGTTGTACCTATTCTGGGTCGATTTATTACTGGTTTCAGTCTTCTTGTAGGCCATATTGTGTAAGGGACGGTCCGTACCATCTGAAAGTTTGATTGCAGCTCCTATTTAATGAGTTTAGCAGGCCATACTGTGCTTTTGTACTTGCTACATGTTCTGATTTGCAACAACAGTTGGTATCCACTTTGAATTGGGCCATACAGTTTGGTTTTGAGTGCCTATGTTGAGTATTCAGTGATTAGTGCAGTTCCAGATCAATATTTAGAGAGCAGTTGATTGATATCAGTTTGTGGACAGTGTGCAGAGGTGTCTCAGACTCCAGCTGACTACTTCAAATCCAGTATGTGCATCAGCTAGCTACCATTTTTAATCCATGAAGATTGAGATTTTCTTGTTTATCTGATTATTATTGACTAATATTTGGTGTTGCAACAGTATATCTGATTATTAGAATACTAATCTCAATGTGTTGCATGATTAGTTTCCTTAAATATAATTATGAGTAGTTCATATCTCTTTCATATTGTAATTCCGGATGGTACTACCACGCTGATTATGTTTATTTCAACATAGAAGGTCTTGGTTGGTTCATTACTAGATCCCTTTGCATTTCAAGCCCATTTTGGCATTGATTGGATACGCATGTAATCAACTATTTTGGCTTGATCAGATTCCGTTGTAATCTGCCAGTGGTTTTGCATTCTCCAAGCACTCTTGTCCGTCGAAAAGGTGAAGATTTGGGTTGGCTCCACCACCTATGTGCTTTTGGTCGGCTTGTCACTTTTCTTTTCAGCAGTGCATATATTCAGTAGATTAGTCATCCAAGCACGTATGTTCTCAGCTTGCCCACCTTGGGAACTTGGTGATTAGAAAGTGAGAGGATTGCATTTGTATTTTCTATATTGCAAAATTCCAAAAGAAAATTAGGTGTGGGTTTTTACAGGGAGACTATGCATCCCCCCCACAATGTATAATCTTTGTAGTGATGGTGGATGCTTGACAAAGGATGATGATGAAGATCCGAGAATGCTAGACAACATTCCTTCCCTTAGAAAGAAACAAAATGAAATATGAATGCAAGGAAGAAAGATCATTATGTCTCTAAACTCTACTCAAATTTTGCCACGTCGGTATGAAAGGATGCCACAATCAAATTAGGTACAAGCCTAATCAATGAAGGTGACAAGGCAGGAGCAAGTGGAAACTGATGTAGAAAAAGATCCAAAGACGAAGATGATGGGACAACATCAAAGAGGAGATGAATGTCCTCAAGTGTGTTTACCAAATCTGCAAGATGGGACTCACAAAACAAACCTACAATATTTGTCAAGTACTCATCTCAATGAGCTAAATCTATAAGATGGATATGTACGTATTGCAAAGAATCACTGGAAGCCATGGATGTAGCAACATTAATCTTTGAAAAAGCAACAAGTGATGGAGGACATGTGATATCTATTATCAACACAAGTCTCTAGAATCTCAGTCGATGAAAAGGCATGAAGGTTCAAGTGACCAAACTGGACTTCTTGAAAACAATCCACACTAGGTGCTCGAGTGTGAATATCAATCAAAGTTAGGAGCAAAATGTGAGAAGGTGTATAGTCTAGACTTATGATCTGCCTCCCCAACCACAACAATATCTCTACTTTGCAAATCTCGAATAATCATAGAATCTAGTGTGAACTCAACATTCTTCCCTATCCCAAATGTGTAATTTGATAGATACAAAGGAGATCGATTGATAATGAAGGAACTCAAAGGACATCATTGAAAGATCCCTCGCCCCATGTCAATAGATCCTTTCTCACAAACACGTGTTGTTAGCCATCAAAATGTGTGATGCAGTACAAGTCTCAAATGAAGAGAATTGTAATGCATATCTTTCAGGAGCCTCAAAGTACAATCCATTCATCTTTGAAGGTACTTTGTTTGGTTGCAAAGGCTTGGCACTTCTTGATAGTGGAGCTTCACATAACTTCATTGATGAGGGATTGGTCAACAAAAGAGGATTGCTATGTGATGGTTTTGAGGGCTTTGATGTGTCTATAGCGGGAGGACTCACTATTCCTTGCAAGAAGGTGAGCAAGCTTAGTATTATATTTGGTGAGTATACTCTTTGTGATGACTTCTACGTACTTGATTTGAAGGGCATATTATTTATGTTCAATCATACATGAAAGGAGAGGACATAATGTTTGCTACAAAGATCAGCTATGAAGTATGTGATTCACATGAAGGAGAAGACATGGGTGATGTACAAGAAGAGACACATTGAATCAGCATTTGATGAAGAAAATACTATGGTATGGCATGATATATAAAGTTTGATTTGTTTGAGGATAGCAGTCCTATTCCTTTGCAATCAGCTCTACTTCATGATTTTGAGGCAGCCAATTATGATATGCATGATTATGACAATGGGAATGAAGAAGATTCATTTTTGTTTGGTACATTCGTTCCATTTGGTGAACTAAATCAGCTTACTCATGGTGTTGATGATGTTTGCTTGTTTGAGTACATGGATGATATGCAAGTATGTGATAATGAAGGTAAATCAGTTTTGCAGAATACATTGGTTACCATTGAAGAGAATCTGCCTACTCTTGAGGTGACACAACATCATTTTGATGATGTTCTCTTATTGAAGTATGTGAATAGTTTGATTGTTCCATGGTTTAATGATTACTATTCATTGTTGAGGATTGAAGCATGTGGTTTCAGTTTTGGTACAGCAGTATATGGAAAAGTTTATAATGATGGAAATCCATATTTTCTTGTTGGTAATTGGTTCAATGACGATTCCCTATCTTCATGCATTGAGGATGAAACTTTGCATGTCATATTGGATGATATTTTCAGATTACATAAGGCTATTCTAATTGATGACAGCATGGATACATTTGTGTTTGCTTAATGGTGCGACAGTGGAAGCGGTCCCATGATCTCCTTCATCAACATCTTTGAGATGGTATATGTGAGTTTATATGGACAGGTTAGATGGATTTGGGATCCTGGTATTCATTGATTTTGATTTGGCATCTCCGATTGCTTGGGGTGGGAGGACTTGTAATGTCCCAAATTTTGGCTAAGTATTTCTATGGAGTTATTTTGAGTTGTTAGTGTTTAATTTCGCACCTTTCGGTGAGAAAGAAAAATAGACAGCGTGTACAGTAGGACTGTTCTTCGAATTAGGAGGGGAAGCTCCCTCAACAAGAAAATTAAAAAAGACATTTACAAAATAACCTATCTTTTTGTTTCTCAAGGCACGAGCACAAGGCAATGAAGCTCTTCTGCAAGGCTATAAGATTTTCTAAAGCTTTCAAGAAGAAAATAACTAACTTTACCTTTTAAAACAATTCTGATTTCTTCAAGTAAATTCAGAGCATAAAGAAATCAGAAGAACAACTTGGAGGTTTTCAAAACAAAAGAACAAATACAACTCAACAATAATTGCTCATGCACAAAGTCATGAGCAATTTACACAACTCTTGACAACAAGATAGATCCTGAAACCATGATTTGTATTCTCATTAATCAAAAAGCAAGAATCAACAACACTGCTTGAACAATAAAATGCGAGCAAAAATTAGTCTCAGCATTTACCATTCGAGAGGTTAAGTGTGTAGAATACGCTTATTTATACCTAAAAAGCAAAGATGCAAGGAAATAAAAGGAAGAGTTAACTAACACTCTTCACTCTAGATGTAATGCTGCATGGGAAGCATGCAAGTTTAAAACTAAAAGTATCTTGTCATGCAAATTTTAGTTAACTGAACTTGCATGTTATTACACAATGAGTTCCAACTCAAAGATATTTTGCATGATTTCCAAAAGCAAAATCTAAAAATAAATTTTACTTCAGTTAACAAAGACAGTTCTCAAAATAGAAGCTGCTTTGGAAATCTCTCTTGCTGCCAAAAATAATTTCCTTCTACAAAAAGTGAAAAATAAAATAAGTCTGAGAATTGAGATTTCTCTCAAATTCCTCAACCTTGGCTTCATTTGGTATGATCATGGACTCAAGGTGGACCGTCCTCATTTGCAGGTCTATGGCAGCATCCTCTGTGATTTTCTCGAACACTTCAAAGTCTTTCTCAGCTTTGGCGCACTTTGATGCAATATCAACCAGGAGGTACATTTTGTCAACATGAGGGTCTCCACAAAACTTTCCACGGATCAGCTGAATGAACTCCTGTAAAACATGTGTAAGATACCCAACTAATTCTACCAAAATTTTTCCTTAAACGATTTTACTTGCTATTAATTCATCAACTACTGCAACAATACAAAGATATGCATCAAAGACAACTACTTGAATGAGAGTTGGGTACTTGTTTAGTTACTTGATTCAATCAACTTGCAATGTCTTATTACATGGATAATGCTTTCAGGAGCATGAAGTACAACTTATTCAAATGGAAATACAAAGGAAAGGCCTTGAAGCCTTGATGATTACAATGCCTTGCACACTAGATCAACTTAATCAAACTCAACGATGTCAACTGAATGTCAACACCTCACAGTACAACAAGGGAGCATCACCTTGTCAGTTGAGGGAGCATCACCCCAACACTTGAAACTCACAGGCCTCAAGATTACAAGCTCAACAGCTTTGCAGAGAGAATTTTGTCAAATGCATAGATGCCGAATGAATGAGAGAGCTCCTCCTTTTATAGGCCTTTCAAAGGTAATGAAGGCACGTTTCCCAAGAAGCATATCCAAGGGAATATTCCATCTGAAGACTCATTCTGAGTTGGCAAGCTTATCCAGAGACCTTGACACGGATCCCGAAGACCTTCTGTGGACCAATGAGAGCTTAGGTAGTTACAACTACCTTATCTCTGACTAGGCGCCATATTGCAAAGTCCTCCATGCTAGGCGCCAACTTGAAAGAGGTAGAAACCAGGATAGGCGCCTTCCCAAGTTAGGCGCTTCCTAGAGATAACCAAGACTCAGAAAGTGCGCCTCATCAATGATACTTGTTTTTGTTTGTACTCAACCACTTGTCCTGTGATGTTCTCTTGTAGGTGAATGAAGAATTGAGGTGGGGCGCAGTTCCAAGGTGGTACAGGAGGCAAAGTGCGCCCTAGGCAATTGTATGCTCTTCCTTGTCATTTGATCTACTTTTGATAAGTGACCCTTAGACAACATTCTATCTCCTTAGCAAGATGAATGGATCTTCAACATCCAAGTCTAGTTTTAGGCGCATTTTCAAGGCTCTGGATTTATGAGATGGCGCCTATCATCCTAGAGAGCTCAATCCACGTCTACAAAGTGTTTTCAACCTAAGGCGCCAAACAGGGTCATTGAACTATGCCTTAATGAGGTATCTTGATCCTAGGCGCCGTTTTGAGGTGGCAAGAGCTTGGATTTGCGCCTAATGAAGTTTTGATACTTCCAAACTCTTAACTATATTCATCCAAGCTTAGGCGCTCAAATGGAGAGTCCCTGGAATCATACATGGGCGCCTTGTTGCTCTGGGCGCTCATTATAGAATGCTACAACTTGACACTAGCGCCTAGAGGGAATCCACTCAGAACCCTTCATTCTAGATGCTTATCAACTTTCCATCCTGAAGCGCCAATCCATAGGAACTTATTCTAGCGCCTTAGGCGCTCATTCTGGTTTGCACCAAGAGGAATTCGCGCCTAGAGCATTCTCCACACACTCTGAACTTAGAAAATCAAATCAAGTGGGCGCCTTAGGAAGGATGTGACTCTTTCTTGTACAATCTTCATCTCAAGCCATATCTAAGTCAACTTCTGCCAAGCGCCCTTCATGTTGAGTGAATTGAAAGACCTTTTCATGCTTAGGCGCATCATGGTGTCGGTGAAAAGGTGAATTGGCGCCCTCCCTTGAATGGCTCATCCCCATGCAAATGCTCACTTCCGGAGGCATGAAGTAAGTTTCAGAACATCACTGCTATTAGCGCCTACATGATTTGGAGGATTTGAAGTCCATTTTATCCATGAGGCGCAATTTTGAGACGAACTGATATGAGTTTGGCGCCCAGTCTTGAATTGCTCAATTCTTCCTTGAGAGCGCTCATACTAGATGTCTTTGCAATGCAAGAAACCAATTGTCTTAGCAAGCGCCCTGGCATTCTTGAGGAGCTTGAGTAACATTCACCCCCTGGAGTCTTGTTTAGGCGCATATCAGAGTAGCTATTACTAGGCGCACATTTGGGAGGATTTGGCATGGAAAATGCGCCTAGCTAGACTTAGCCAATTTCCTGTGAATTTTGAAGTGTATGATGTTTCAAAAGTTGCTAATATCATCTCCACAGATAGCGCCACTCCTTGCCTCATGCCCTGACAACTTGAACAGATGAAATGGCTCTCAAACTTAGCCAAACTTTAAGTTTCTGACTTGGATCCTGCAAAACAATAGAATTGAATTAGTCAAAACCACTTCATTCCCTTATCATTCTGAATTAGCCTCCGGGAATGATCAATAGGCTAATCCATTCTTTACTGGATGATCAAGCCGGAAACGGGGACATGACAACATGAATGAGGCAATTTACGCCTTCCTCACTAAAATACCTGCATGGAATGTTTTGGACAAAATCAATGGCATATCTTTCAATGCCTAGGAGCTTTTCTTTCCATATAGCCAACTCTGAGGCTATATTCTTCGAGGTATAAACCAAGAAGGAATACTGATGAGTCCAGGAGAAAATTGCAGCCTTCTGATCTACAGTTATAGGCCTCAAACCAAGTGCACGCAACTTGACCATCAATCTATCATGTACTGGCTCCATGTCCTTCATACACTCGATCATATTCTGGATTCCAAGGAGGACATCCTTAGAATTGGACACCACTTCTGATAACTTTGCTAGAAAGTTAACACTCTTTACTATAAAATGATCCACCCAATCCCTAGTGTGCTTGCCATACACTACTAGCTGACTTAACTATTTTTGCTCATCAGTAGACTCCATCGCTTGTGGCAAAAAGAGTGAAGGAGGCGAAGGAGTATGCAGAAGTTGCGATATGTACTAATGTAGTTGCTTGACTTCTGATTTGAGGGCAGCCTTGTCCTCTCCATCTTTCATTACCCTATTTCTCATAGTATTTGTAGCAGCCTCCAAAATATTCACTGCTATCTGTCGTGTGTTATGAACAAAACAAGTCTTAACAATATGATAATCTTCAGGTTCAACTTCTTCAATTGCTTTGTCCTGAGGAGGAATAGCTGTCTCCAAAACCAACTCTCCTTCACTTGTCTTTAGGATTCTTGATTGTTTCTTGGGCTTCTTTATAGATGGTTCCTTGAAAGTCTTTGCCAGAGCACTAAAATCCAGCTGATAGGATGGCCTTTTCTTTTTCTCATTGACTGCTGTATGAAGCCAATCTGAAGTAGATTTTTGAAATGTTGGCTTTGGATGACTTTCTTTTTCAGCACCTAGATTTGGCGTGACTTCGACCTCAGGAGGTGTGAAATGAATATCCATCTTTGGGTCAAAATCCAACACTATGTTGGGTTCGAACTCTAGGTCTACCTCCATCCCGGTGTTCACTTCAATTCCTTGCACGACCTTAGGTTCTCCTGCATCGTTAACTCCAGATGAGTTAAGTGGTGTCGAATCGATAGGTATAGGAGATTGGTGAGGCTTTGGTATCCTCTGCGGTGCCAGCAAATTCCCTTCTTCTGAAGAGGAAGAAGAGGAAGAAGAAGTAGAAATAGAAGTGGTAGGCGAACTTGGCTCAGTTGGTAGCAAAGGGGTTGCCACTGAGTGTTGCAGTGCTGGGGTTTGAGCCTTCCTCTTCGGGGTCACCCTCAAGGGTTCTTCCCCGATAATGTTGGTCACTTGGGCTTTCTCACTCACCACCTTGGATTTCAAGCGTGGAGTCAAATGAGTAGGAGAAGGTGGCGGCTCTACTGTAGATACCTTGTCTTTGGGTGTGTTCGTCCTCTTGCTCCTTTGACTGTTAATGAACATCCAGCTTCTTTTCACCACTCCTTTGGTTCTTTCTGTAATGGAGGTGATCTCTTGAAGTGACCAATCCATGGGCGGCAATGGTTGTGAATCAATTCCCTCTTTGACGAATTTTGGGGAGAGAATTAAACCATCTTCGTGCAAGTCTTTGCCACTCTCGTCAAGGAAAACTGGAATCTGCTCCAAGGTGAAGCGACTGTAACTCCTTTGCCGAACTTCATACTCATCCTGACAATTAACCCAAAAGTCTTCCATAGTAGGCACATGAGCAAATTTGCCGCTAAGTCTGGATTTCATCACTTGATTAGGGTCATACGTGCATTTTTCCTTGAAGGTCTTTAGGCCGAATTTGGACATTTCTTCACCAATTACCTTTGCATCAGCTGCACTTTTGCACTTGAAAACACCCATTTGAATAGGAAAGGTCACTGCCATCTTATGTCTACTGCGTAGAAAACTGTGTACTTCTATTTGACGCAGAAACTCCATGAAGACAACTTCGTCGGATGGATATCTCGTGTATGGACATGATGTAAACCCGTAGGCTCTGATATAGGAGAAGGTAGGGAATTGAATATACCAATCCGCCCATTCCGAGATTATTGCTTTGGCTTCTCCTGATAATCTGACATGCATCTGATTTTCCAAGTCTCGTACCGTGAACATCAGGAATGCATCGTTGACTCGCCAGAAATGCTTCTGAGACTTTGAAATCTCAAGCTAAGGATACAGCCTGACGATCCTAGTGTTTTGCAAAGAGCCCACAAAGTTCAACCCGGCAAAGTGATGTTGTTTGGCGACCATAAATAACAAATAGGACACCATTCTGAACTCGTGAGTTCGTGTGAAGTCTATGATTTGTCGGTGAATGCAATCACTTATGAGAGTGGTCCACTCATAAGTGGCGCTTCCATTGGCAATGTACTAATCACATAGAACATCCATGTCCTAAAACTCCTTCCCTCGGCTTGGCCTGTAATCCAGTTGAGCATGGTGATCATGATGGCGTACTCATCTTTGAATTGACCTCGGCCCACGTTCCTTGGGAGTGTATTCCTTCTTTCTTTTAGCCATTTGCAAGCTAACTTTTGACATTTATCAGTGGCGGTGGTCCAAACTCTATCACTCTCTTCAAGGTCCAGGGTGAGTGATTCTTCAAAAAGAGGAATGCCGAGGGCCATCTCTATGTCATCAGGCTTCAAACTGGCAATCAATCTTCCGTCCCTTGATTTGACTTCCCTTGATTTAGGAACATAGTGTTGAATGCACGAGAGTACAAATTCAAGACTATGGGCAGAGATGGAAAATGATCCGGCTTGAATAAGCCCAGAGTTCTTCAAATTTTTCGCAGTTGCATTCCCTGAGTTTATCAGTGGTTCTAAATCAAAACCCTCAGGTGAGACTTGGCACAAGTCTGTTTCTTTGACTTTGGAATATTCGTGTTTGAGCAGAGATTTGGCCTCGATGGTGACTGACGAATATTGCATGATGACTTAAAGAAGCCTTCTCTGATGACCTTTATGCACTGAAAATGGACAATCTGGTCTTCTGAGTGTTTGCTGCCCAAGAAAAACAAATTTTCTTTTCGCTGTCCAAAATTTAATTTTTTGTGAAAAATTAAAAATTTGCCTTTGGAAAATGAAATTTTGGAGCCACACCTTCAAAGATTCAACAGATTTGAGATCAAACCGGTCCAGGATGATGGAAAATGCCTTTTGCCGAGGTGGGTATGTGTCAGAAATGAGAAATTTTGGACAAATATGCCTCAAAAATCAATTTTATCTTGGCTGTAGGTGGTGATTTTGCCTTTGAAAAACCATGACCAGCAGTGAAAATCCTTGAAAATTTGCCACAAATGGCCTCCTGGGTTTGGACGTTGCCTTGGGAACATGCAAATGGACCCTGTGAAAGAAGAGAATGAAGAAAAAGAAGGAAAGAATTGATTGAATTGCCCCCTTTATGCTTCGTAGATCCGGAAAAGCTTCAAAAACCCTCAACAATGGCCGCCAGTGCAAGAAAAGAGACCCTCTGGTGGACAAATTTTCTTTTGAGTGTGATAGAAAGAAGTAGAATGATGCGATAATGCATGATCCTTGCCCTGTGTGTGAAGATCCAGTCCTCGAAGCCTTCAAATTTGCCTTACGCAAGCTTTCATCCATCCTCCTCCTAGGGTTTCATTCTCCAACTTTGACCTTGCTCTGCCTCCCAAACTTTACACAAACAATGAATGAAATGAGAGAAGTGAAGAGGGGTATTTATAGGAATAAAACCCTCTCTCTCCTGGCGCCAACCTTCTCTCTCCTCAACGCCAATTTGCAAGCACAATGAACTCCCTCAAAAGGCGTGTGAATGATGCATATTAGGTGCTTTTTGCATGAGCCAAATAGGCGTGGGTTTTAGTGCATTTGAGCGCTATTTTGGAATGCCTCAAAAAGGCGTGAGAATTGGAGGATTTGAGCGCCTTTTATCAATGACAAAAAGGCGTGGGATTCAGCTAATTTAGGTGCCTTTTTGTAGAATGAGAAATGGCATGGCTTTTAGGTGTTTTGAGCGCCTTTTATAAATAAGGAAAAAGCGTGGCTTTTTGTGGATTTGAGCGCCTTTTGGGAGGTCTCAAAATGGCGTGAGATTTAGGCAAAATGCACGCCTTTTTGAAGATCACTCAAAAGCGTGGGTTTTAGCCATTTTGAGCACCTTTTGGGAGTGACTTCACCTTGATCAAATACGCCACCATTTGGCCATTGAAAGACTTCGTGATTGCATCATGGATTTGGTGCGTGAACCTTGCAATTGCCTTATCATTTCCATGCATATATATTATGAATTTGACCTTGGAGAACCTTGAAGTTGACCTTGAAAACTCTGACGGAGGTAGCTGGATCATCATCATTCATCGCCGCTTCTGGATCTTATCCTTGCCGTAACTTCTTCGTCAGATGTCGGAATGTCTTGAAGTTTGGAAACCAAGCTCATATGATTTGAAACTGTCCTTCAAGCTCCTCCTCCATGGATTATACTCAAAAATGGTGCTCATTCAAGGCAAGAACGCCCAAAAATGCCTTCGAAAAATTTTCGAAATTTTCCAAAATTTCAAAATTTTCAAAATTGAATTTTGACTTGCCAGATGTATTTGCATTACTTCCCTTGGTTCTTTTATGTCGTTTTGGCCTCAATTCACCACTTTGACCTCCTCTTTTTTGACATTCTTTCACTGCCCCGTGCCTTGATTAACTTGTCAGAATGAGAAATTTTGGGCATTGGATCAATATCTCTCTATATATCTTTGTACCTGCAGGGTTAGCGTAGTAATGACAAGGCTACACGGTGCTGAAGGAGGTATGTTTGGGCACATGTATGAAAAATTCGTATGGATACAACATGAGTTAGCCAAAATAATAGTTAGAAGATATTTGGCCAAGTGGATGATGACAAATGAAATCTTTAATTGCATTTGTCTAATATCTATTTGTTCTTGTAGTGACTTTGCCAAGATGGAGTTTTGCATAGTTGATTGTGCAGATATCAGGGATCAATAATTGGCTGAGATATACATTTGCTAGTGATTTGTGGGTCTCGGCAGAAGGAAAGCTTATAAGAAGATCATTTTATGATTTAATTGAAATCAAAGAAATTGAGGAATCGTGAGCCAGCTTCTAAGGATCTTTGTATGCTGATAAAGAATTTTGTGATTTTAGAATTGTTGGCTCAAAGGGGACAAAGTCTGACATAAGTCTCAGTCAGCAAATTTAATAATAAACCCTATGTTCTAAGAGGTATTCGTGGGTCCCTTGTGCATTCAATAAGAGTCTTTGTGTTTGAAATTTTATTGGAAGCAATTTTTGGGTATATGAGGAGTTACGGTGGGTCCCAAATTCCACCCAAATTGTATGTGCATCAGACGCAGCCCATTTATATTAAAAGAGATGGTGAAGATGCATTTTCAAATATTCCAACGACCAAGGTAAATGCATTTAAAAATGTGTTTGTTCATAGTTTGGAGAGCCCACGGTTGCAGCATTCGCCCAAGACAAAGTCATTTAAAATCAATTGTGTAGAAATTCAATGCCAACGCCTAAGAGGTATTTGGTATTGTTTGAAGATTTTAAATGATGTATTGCTAGCTGCCGATCATGAAGAGGAAGAATTTAAATATTTGATAGCAATTGCCTATGGATCAACTATGCACTTTGAAGGATTTTAAATGCTAACGCCAAGTTGTTGAGGATTGCCCAAGCCATATGGAGGGTTTTAAATGTAAAATAAAGATTTTAAATGTTTGTGTGCAAGCATTTCCAGTCGCCGCCTATGTTAGAGGGAGTTCATTGCTAGAGGATCGATTCATATGTGAAGTAGATGCATTTCATTTAAAACAATTAAAGATTGATTTTAAATGATTTGAGTTCATAGATGCAATTCATTTAAAATAACTCAAGACTCTTGTTCGTCATTGGTGGAATTCAAGCTACATTCCAAAATGACAAAGAAGAGGAACGCCTATCCTTGGAGAGGATAAATAGAGCTCTTGAACTTCAATTTGAGATTATGGATGCATTGGTATGTTTCTTATTCCTTTTGTTTTGATCGAGAATTCTAATATTCATGTCATTTTGCAAGGTGACGACCCCTTGTGTTTGTATGGTGATGACCCCATACTTTATGTGAGGTGATATTACTCCTAAGTTGCAGGGTTCGCCTGCTTGACCCTAGGGTGCGGGTGCGATGCGTCTCAGGTGCAGGTGCGATGGGGTGTGCCTGTGGGTGCAGGCATGACACGGGAGAAATGGAGTGGGTGTGTCTCGGATGCACCCAGGTTGTTCGGGTTTGCACTCGGACTGAAAATGAAGAACCTGCGGCGCACCCATGCCCAAACAACTTTTTTTTGTTTTTTTTAACTTGTAACTCATTTTTATAATTTTTTATTCCTTCTAAAAAGCAAATGAAACCCTAAAAACACATTATAAACACAATCCTTTTGCCATTTCAACTCATTTCTTTCCAAAACACAAAAGCTCTCCATTGTGGCTGAACTCAAGAATTTCTTTGTGGTTGAAGAAAGAAGCAAGACTATAAGGAGGGGGAATCAAAGTTGTGGGATGTGGAGCCAGAGCAAATTGACATGGATGCTTCTACTTCCCAATCCCAACATGTTGCACTTGAGGGATCAGAGAGCGAGCACACTTTTTCAGCGAGTGGCAGTGGTGTTGGTTGTGGTTCTTCAGATGATCCTGCTAATGTCCAAGATGATGATGATGATGTGGAGGATTTAGCAAATCCATATGATGATTGACACTTGTCATTTGACATTGAAACAATGAAAGTTGATTGTTGAACATGATATTATTATTCTGAATCTTGTTATTGAACTTGATGTTCGAGTTTTATGTTTTATGATATTCAAGTTGATGGTGGTTTTGTTGATTATATGATGCTATGTGGTGTTCTACACTTTATTCTTGCATTTCTACACTTAATTCTTGCTTCTATGCTTAATTTTTTTGTATATATATATATATATATATATATATAAACGAACCCAACTCCCCAAAAAAATTTTGACCAAACCCGCACCTGAACCCGCACCAGAACCAGCAACTTAGTATTACTCAGATATTCACCATTGAGCATAAATTTGCAGGTTGTTGAAGAGTTTTGGAGTGATAAGACATCATTGAGAACCCTTGGTTTCATTGCTTTCAAGCCAAGATAGTATTCGTAGGGTTTGGAGACATTATTGGAAGATTCTATTATATTCATGTGCTCTGATTTTCCATTACAGTCAGCTGATACAAGTGAGTTACAGGGTTTTATGAGCTACATTGCAACAAGGAATGATATATGAAGGCATTGGAGTCTTTGGACGATCCATCGCTAGCCTAAGGAAGAGCCTAATTGGAGTTTGCAAGCAATCTGGTCATGCTACAGCCATACAGGGTTTATGACAGTCATACAAAAGTTTGATACAGTGAACAATTGAAGACATTCAGGGCTCTAGAAGACCTTCTACATCCGTCGGCTAAGCCTAGGGTTTCATCGCTTGGCATAGGAGAGAGAATTTGTGAAGTTTGCATAAGATAATCTTCAGCTGGGCAAGTATTTCAATGGCAGTAGTATGACAGTGGTCTGATACAGAGTTATTTGCATGTCAAATGGACCTTATGTCTTAACTCAATTGACTCAAGTTGTATGAATGTTCGTACCTCAAGCTTTGTTATCAAGTTTGTATGCATTTGATTGACATTTCATCTTCATTTGATGGTCTGATATAAAACAGTGACAGTCTGATTTACGGAACAGCGACTCTCGTTGTGTTTCATTTCATCTTTCAATCAGTGATATGTTTAGTGTTTGATGTTTTTATTGGTTATTGTCATGTCCCGGTTTCCGGCTTGATCATGAAGTAAAGAATGGATTAGCCTATTAATCATTCCCGGAGGCTAATTCAGAATGACAAGGGAATGAACTGGGTTTTGACTAACTCCGTTTGATTGTTTTGCAGGTTCTAAAGTCAGAAAACCCCAAAAGTTGGTTAAGTCTGGGGACAAATAAGCTGGAAATTGTCTAGGCGCCCATTTCAAAACATACTTCCTGGATGAGCGCCTAGCAGAGAAACATCATATTTTGAAGCACCTTAAACATTTCAACTAGGGCGCCAATTCACCTCTCCACAGACATCCAGATGCGCCTAAGAATCTTGCTCCAGATAAGTGCGCCTAGATGAAATTGAAGACCCAGACAAGGTTTAGATACTCTCAGTCAAGGCGCTTAAGAAGAATGATATCTTAACTCACTCCAATGACTTCAAAGGTGAGCGCTTGCAAGGGAAATGATCATTTCAAGTTGGGCGCCAATCCATTCCTTCACAGATCAAGATGGGCGCCTAGGCGCTAGAGCTTCTTTCCTACCTCCAGTTGGCGCCTAGATGGTAGAAGACCTCCTTTTGAGCACCTGAACTGATGAAGACTTGTAGCATAGGCGCCATTTCATGTCTCTTGAAACTTTGATAATGCACCTTGGATTGATAATCACTTTGAAGTCTTAAAGAGCGCCTAAAGGGTGATGTGATAAGTTGCTTCAAAGTCATCTTTCCTACAGCTTGAGTAGGCGCCAAAACAAGACTCCATGGGTGAATGATGTCCTTGCTTCTCAGTAAGCTAAGGCGCTTGGTAAAGCAAGGGGTTGGTGTCATTCCAAAGACCTCAAGTATGAGCGCTTTTCAGGGAGAGTGGCAACTCAAGACTAGGCGCCAAATCCATGCAAGATGAACCATTCAAATGAAGGCACCATTTTACTCTTCTCCTGGCATCATGAACTCATCCAAAAGTGCGCCTAAGAAGGGAAACAACTTTTGATCTATTTATAGTGAAAGGTGCTTGGTAGAAGATAGTAAGTTTGATTCAGTTGTGACTTGTGTTGAAGATTTTAGCTTGGCAAAACCATTTTCTTCCTAAGGCGCCAATTTGGACATTTCTCTCTCAATGAGTGCGCCCAAGAGAAGTTGAAGACTCAAACAGGATGTTAATACTCCAGATGAGGGCGCTAAGTTTAAGGAGCATCAAAAGGCTTGATTACAAGTATTGGTGTTAGGCGTTGATACTAGTTGAAACTTCCCCAATGTGCGCCTAAGTTAGTTGCTAGACCCCAAGACCAGTTGTGGGACAAGGCGCTCCATCAGAGGGTAAGAAGATAAGCATTGATAAGACAAGTGTTTTCAAGGAAGATAATCAAGGCGCTTGCATTGAAGAAGATATTATCACTTCAGGAAGTCTCAGGCTCTGCAAATCATTGGTAGAATTGGCTAAGTTACACTAAGCACAAATTCCATGTCAAATTGACCAAATGAGCGCCTACCTTGAAGATTGATGAAATGAACACTTTGGGGTCACTTGGTTGAAAGAACATTACTCTAAGAATGCAAAGGTGAAAGATGAAGTCAAGGAAGTGTTATGATGCCTAGGCGCATCTTTGGGCAAAACACACCAATTTTGGCGTTTAGAAGGAATTTCCAGACTAGGCGCACATTTAGTCACACTCTGCCATTTCTAGCGCCTACTAACATTTCTTTCATTCAAGTGGTATGTGGCACTAAAGAACTTCAAGTGTTGGAAATGATCAAGTTGGATCAGAGTAGGCGCAATTTCCACCTCAAACCAACTCAAATTACACCTTGAGGAGTTTGCTCACTTTGGGACTTTGAATTCATAGTTGTTTGTCAAAGGCACCTTGGGAAGTGAGTGGACATCATTGAAAAGCCTTTCTCTAGCAAGGCGCAACTTCTAGCAGTCACCATCTCAATTAGCGCCTAGCAGTGGTAAGGTGCAAGTTCATGATCAAACTACCTCAATTGGGCGCCTAGAAGTACCTGAGTTCTCATTGGTCAACAAAATGATATCGGGATCCGTACCGGTTCAGTGGGTAAGGTTGCCACCTCAGAGTGAGTTGTCAGATGGAATATTCTCCATGGATATGCTTCTTGGGAAACGTGCCTTGGTTCCTCTTTGTGCATTGAAAAACGTGCCTTCATTGCCTTTGAAAGGCCTATAAAAGGAGGAGCTCTCATTCATTTGAATCCATTTTTTTGAGTTTGACAAAATTCTCTCTGCAAAGCTATTAAGCTTGTAATCTTGAGGCCTGCGAGTTTCAAGTGTTGAGGTGATGCTCCCTCTACTGGCAAGGTGATGCTCCCTTGTGATATTGTGAGGTGTTGGCATTCAGTTGACATCATTGAGTTCAATCTAGTTGATCAAGTAAAGAAGACATTGTAAACATCAAGGCTTCAAGACCTTCCTTTGTATTTCCATTCGAATAAGTTGGACATCATGCTATTAAAAGCACTATCCATGTAATAAGACATTGTAAGTTGATTGAATCAAACACCTAGACAAGTGCCCAACTCTCATTCAAGTAGTTATCTTTGATGTATATCTTTCAGGGTTGCAGGATATGCCAACCCCCCTGCACAGGCATGCGTACCTGAGTATCCGATACGGATTCGGGTACGGTACGGTGCAGATATGGCCCGGATACCGTACCCGCGCGTGTCCTAATTTTTTTTTCCCTTCAGCCGTGCCAGATACGTATTGATTCGGGTTTTTTTTAAATCGCCCTGTATTTGTAGCAAGTCGGCTAAAAACGTCAAAGAAAAACCCTAACCCATCTAAATAATCACTTCTTTATCGGTGGGCATGAAAATTTGTATTACGTGTCTGTAAAAATCGAAATTTGCTGCCTGTATTGACGCCTTTGTAATCCCGTCTTTGTTTTGAGTCGCTTGTCTGTAAAAATCGTGTTTGTAAAAATCGGTTTGCTATGGCTATAGGTTTTGACTATTACTAGCACTCGCACCCATAGGAGATTCAAGGAATACGCAGATAGGAACAACCGAACAGTTCAGAAAAAATTCCAATGTTTTTTTTTACGGCATGAGACAATTCCGAGCACTATAATGCTCACATATAAAAGCCTATTGGCTAAATATAATAATCCCATCTATTGATTATCTAAATAATCCCCTATAATATTCATCTAATAATCCCGTCTATTGCCTATCTAAATTTAAATACTGATTTGAATATTATTAAATTTAAATATTAAACTTATCTAAATTTGAATATTAATATGATAATCCTGTCTATGGCTTTAAGACTCTAGTGACAACCGTTCTAAATCTAGCCGGCTCTACATGTAGAGAACAAATATTTAAATAAAGTTCTAAATAAACGTTTGATTAACATTAACTTCTAGTTTAGTTATAACTTTATTAATATTCATTATATTTAATTAGTTTGTAATATATTAGACTAAATATAATATCATTTATTATTTAATAATATTAATTATATTTAATTAGTTTGTAATCTATTAGAATAAATATAATATCATTTATTATTTAATAATAATATAATATTAATTATATTTAATTAGTTTGTAATATATTAGAATAAATATAATATCATTTATAATTGATAATAATTTTATATGTATTTAGTATTTAGATTAATATTCAAATTTTATAAGTTTAATATTTATTATTATATAAAAATAAAATCCTAAATTGTTTTTAATATAATAGATTATTTAATAATATTTTTTAATTATATATATATATAGCCGTATCAAGCCGTATCCATATTAGGGGGTTTTTGAAAACTAGCCGTATCCATATTTGATATCGTATCTGTATCGGATACCGTATCCGTGTCCATGCAACTTTGATATCTTTATGTTGTTGAAGTAATTGATGAATTGATAGCAAGTAACATTGTTTAAGTAAGGAAAAATTTTCATAGCACTAGTTGGGTATCTTACAGTTATTAACAAACTGTTGCAAGAAATCTTATCTATATCATAAGTACGGCATCTTACAAGAACATACCCTATGATGAAGCCCTATGATGAGATGCTTCAAAATCAAGAAGCCATCTCCATGGCTTGGAAACTGCAGATGCAACAAGTGTTGTGCCCTTCGCGTTCTCTGATTTTGATGCCCGTGATGATGGAGGAGAAGAAAATGAGCCACCTGACATAGTTGAAGGCAATTTGATATTGTTCTTTTGTAGATGATGCTTCAACTCATCAATCTATTTTACATAACATTGATGCTCATCATGTCCACTTTTTTTGCAATATGCACACTTGGCTTTCTCCTTCCTAGGTGTTTCCCCTTTGAAAGAGAAAGATGTCTCAGGAGTAGCCTATGATGTTGGTTCCTCATCTTGCTCGTTGTTCTTCAAGTCCCTATTTTCCTCTTTCTTTCCCTTGCTACTTGAAGCCTTTTGGTGTTTTGTGCTTTGATTAGCAATAAGAACCTGTGGTTTTGTAGACTTTAGACTACCCATCTGCACTAGCTTTGCTTACTTCCTAGTTAATGAAGTAGCAAAATTTGTAATGTCCCCTTTTTCGGAGTGATCACCTAATAAGGACCTAATGGGCCAATTTTCACGCCTGGCTAATTTTGTGAGACAATTTGAGTGTGAAAGTTGTTTTGCCATTTTTTTGTGGCAATTTTGGTGTAGTCAATGTTGGTCAAATATTTTGCCCTAGAAGAGAGCGACCCAATTGGAGAATAATAAATGAAGGGAAATGAGTAATATCTTTCTCTGAGGATGTTTTGGTTAGAGGGCAAAACATGTTTTATCACTTGGATAAGTATTCGCCCTTGGAGAAGGGAAGGTGAGAAAAAATAAGGAAAGCAAACAATCATTTGGTTTTGGTGCCAAAGGGAGAAAAGATAAAAAAATAAATAAAAGAAAAAATATACCTTTATGGGTCGGCCCTCATAGAGGAGAAAGAATAAAATAAAAGGGAAATGTCTTTTATGAGGTCGACCAAATCATAAGAGGAGCGCCCAAGTAAGGAGGTCGGCCTAATTTGGGAAAAGAAATAATAAAATAAAAAAATGTTTTCTTGCCTAGGTCGGCCCCTATTTGAGAGGGCAAAAGTTATGTATAAATATGAAATCATTTGAAGTCATTTGATCATAATTCAATCATTCAACTTATATCATTTTTACTTCCCTTGTGGATTTTGCAACTTGTTTGCATCTATTTTCTAAGGGCGAAAACCCTTGTGAAAATAAGGTGGATTGGACGAAAACCCAAGAGTTCGCAATCCAAAGAGGCCAGAAACAGAACCCGGGGGGAGGGGGGTTGGGCCATATCGGTCTCGATGAGAAGGAATCCCTCTCCTTGGTCCGACGGAATCTCTCTCGCCATTGATTCCATCTATGATGAATAGATTCATTTGCCTCCAAGAAGCTGCCCGAATATCCACCAAAAAACAACTTAGTTGGTCCATTCATCATCAGATGGGTCCGTAAGTAATTCCGGTAGATATTTCTTCGGAAGTGTGTCCCGCTTCTCCATCCGTCCGTGCACCTCCCCGCGAATCAGCATTTGTGTCGCCCCTCCCCGAATCAGTATCCGTATGCAATATAGAAGGAAGGAGGGGCTATTAGCTGGACCATGTGAAAGCATTTGTTATTCTCCTTGCCGGGCAAGGGGAAGCAACTATCATCCACCCACCCACCTCGCAATCAATTTCGGGGGGGGGGGGGGGGGTGTGGGAGGATAGGCCTTGGATGGAGAAGCTGATGGAGGGATGAACAATAATATCACTGTGAGGATGGAGTTAAGCTGCCTACCATCCATTTTGAAACCTGAACTGAACACCCACCCCCTGAACAGTTATAGCTCTCATCTAGGAGGTGGGTTCATATGGAATTCACAATTGCATTTCATTGGAGATTCAAAGTACGGAAGAGCAGATTTGCAAAATCAGACTTTCAGGTCAGTTTTAGAGCAGCAGGTTCATGGGTGTTGTGAGACCATTGAAGCTAGGGTTTTGCCCTAGATAGGTGCGCCATCTTTGGATGATACAAGGCTTTCAAACCATAACATTTTGGATCTGCATTTCACCATCATTTGGAGCAGAATTCTGATTATTTTTGGAGCAGCACTTGTCTTCATTTTTAGAGCAGCATTTGTACAATTTTGGAGCAGAATTCTAGAGCAGCTGTGAAGACTCTGGAGCAGACCTGATTGCCCCTTGTTTAGCAACCTTTTTGTGGTGGTTTGTCACATTGTATTAGGGTTTAAGCCATAACCTTGGATCGCCACTTGGCGAAGGGAAAATCTGCTCGTGGAGGTTGTTTTCTCATGGAGTAGGGTTCCTAAACCCTAAACATAACAGCAGACCTGTGTGCTAACCTTTGGAGGTTTTGGGAGCATCCTATGTCATTGATTTGGTATGTAAAATATTTGTTTTTTTGGTTGGGATGGTAGTGGCAACAATCCAACTATGTTTGGGCATGTTTGAGCCCTAGAACTTGGTGTAATCTTCCTTTCAATAAATTCAGATTTGGAGCAGCAGACTTGCATACTCAGAAATCAGATCTTTTGTCTTATGTTTTGCTCATGAATGACTGTTGTTTGTAATTGCAATCATAGATAACAACTATCTATTTGTTTGGCATAATTCGTGGATGTTTGGCACATGTTTTATTGGATGTTCATGAGTGTTCTTATTCAGAAAATAAAATCAGTTTTCAGACTTAGGGTTAGGGCAGAAATTTGGAATAAGAAGTGCAGAAAATCTGATAAGAATCTAGGGTTTTGAGCAGAAATGAAAATGCAGAAATTTAGGGCAGAATTCACAAGTCTAAAATCAGAAAATTAGGGCAATATCCATTTGGGATATTTCAAAATCATCAAGTGAAGGCATATTGAATGCAGTACCAAGAGCATCTCTAGTAGCATAAAATGTAAAAACAAAAACTGAATTGTCAAGACCAAGTTTGGCAAGGATGGAAAGAATCAACCGAGAGTCGTGTTTCTCAATACCACACTGTTTCAACTGCAATCTTAGAAATTTGAGCTTAGTGAAGAAGTGATACAACTCCGATCTAATTATTTATTTCCTAGACAACAAATATCATAATATGTATAGCATGTAACTCATTTACTACTCCTAATCACACTATCAACACACACACACACACACACACCCCTACCTTTCCATGAGTGCAAGCTTTACATATATAGGCGCCACCTTCAGGCCCCCAATTAAATTTAATTTTTACCTTTTCCCTTCTAAGTGACTTAAAGTACTTTAAAAAAAAAAATTACATAGGCCTAAAATGTCTCGTTTAGATGGCTGCACCAAAATATAAAATGTTTCCCTTATAATTTCCCTTGGCCTATGGCAAATAGAAATAGGCTATGGGACGTCAAATCCATCATTTTCAAGAAAGGGACATGACACATTCCTGCATCCTCTCGTCCCTCCATTTTAAGGCTCCGTGGAACACAGGTTCAAGTTGTATGGTAGTATCCAATCATTTAGATAGTTGGAGGCTAAGGTTTTTCAATTCTGGGTTACAATGGTGCAAGGTAAGATGGCAGCTATGTCATCTATCAAGGGGAGTATCCCTCTTGTTTTGAGTCAAAAGTCTCCATATTTAGAAGAGGTTTTAGAATAGGGGTAGACATGGATGCTAGAGAATATTTAGGATGGTTTGAACTTTGGAACATCTCAGGGTAGGCATTGGTAGAAGAGAAATATTTTTTTGAGTGTTGTTATCTTCTGGGTGAAATTTTGAATTGTTCTCAAGTGGTGGTTTTGAAATTGATATGTTGGATTTGCAACCATTGTGGCAGTCTCGAAATCACTAGGGAAGTTTATTTCTACTAGGACTTGGTGGCTTTGTCGGGAATAGAAAATGATACATGGCATTTCATTTCTCTCAATTTTTTGATTTCCTTTTTGCATTGAAGGCTATATTAAGCCATTATAAACATGTAATTGGGATTTTCAGTAGTTATATAATGAGGTTTTGATAGTGTTTTAGGGGTCATAGATGTGATGTGCCAAATTTGTAAAGTTAAAAATGAACAATATAACCAAACACAATTTACTATTAGTTTAGGTATTCAATTTATTTAGGAATAATATTTAATTAAACATTAAATAAGTAGAAGTTTATATTCATTATCATCAACTTTTAATTATTATGCTTCAGATCAAAAGTCAAGTAAGACTTATTTTAGTTCAACCACTAGCATGACTACTCTCCCCCTAGGAAGATCTCAGTAGTCTTGGCCCTCTCAGCGATGGTACACTCCAAGAGGAAATTATTCAATTCAAAACACATCATGTAGAATATATGCACAATAGAGAAAACACTCAACACAAGCCCTGGCTAGTACAATCCTAGGTGTTGGGTTCCAAAATAGCCGATCCTAATCCTTAGAACATTCTTCAATCTTCGGGGCCAGGGATGTCATCAAGGAGATAAAAAGAGGTTCATCAACAGGATAAGGATGATTAAGGGCCAATGGTTGGGAATGGGTAATCTCCCCTTCACTTCTAGCTCAGCTAAGCCAAGGAGGGTGTTCCAAGAGGTACCCCTTAATAGGAATTAACAACAATGAAAGATGTTTTCAGGCTCATATCATTGCAACAATAGCCAAATTGCTGCCTTAATCCCTAAATATAGTCACTAGATTAAGACAAACTAGCTGCACTAAAACCTCTGTTTAGGTTGATGAAAAACACTTCTTGCAATAATGTAAGGTGATGGTATGCATGTTTGATTTGCTAAAATTGGCACTTTGAAGATTCACTAACAATATTTTCTGGTTTTAACACAGAACCACAATAGTGCATACAAAAGTAATTGTTTACTTCACACTTGATAAATTTGTTTTAGTTTTTTAAAAGAGGTGTGGGTGATCAGACATTTTAGACTGGTGCTTGTTAGGACGGGCTACATAGTCCACAGTTCAGCAAAGGATAAGATAATACAGAAATGAAACAAGCACTTTCTTGATACCTAGATGCAGAAAAAACAATAACCAATGAGGAACATGCTTAGTAATCCTTTATCAAAATGCAATCATTCATATACAACCACGAAAGAGATCATCACATAGCATGTAATGTTTTAAGAATCTATCATATTCATCTGATCAATGGTTACAATCATACCATGAAGTGTGGCAAGAGGAAACCCTAACTGAAACTTAGGATTTCCTTGAAAAATTACATGAGAAAAAGGAGAAGTTCATACATTGATTCTTGAAACCAATTTGAATCTTTTCAAAACCTTTTCATCTTCCCTGTTGGAGAACTGGAACTTTTGTTCTTTGAAACCCTAGAGAGCTCTGCACTTTTGTTGCTTGAAAAACTACCAAAAGACTAACATTTGAGATGATTTTCAATCTTGCCTTTATAGCCTTCACAACTCGGATTTGAGGATGAAATGGGCGGGAAAACCCCAACAACCCCACCAACTGCAATAAAAACATAAATTTCAACTACCCATTTCGCATTAATGGAGATCCTAGAAGTTGTTGACGTGTTTCCCCGTGTTTTTGGACGTTACTGGGCTTTCGGCGGGTGTTGGGTTGGCGAGAGGACTTAGGACTTTTGGACCCTTTCTCGGCGGGTCCCGAAATCCTGACGGGACCAAAAGTGTCGAAAGTCAAAATTGAAAGTTTGACCCGAAATTGCATAAAAATTCGCCTTGAAAAAACATGGGGTCTGAGAAGATTTTGGACCTTTTGGTGGGTCACGGAGTCGTAAAGGGATTTTGGACCAGGACCAAAAGTCCCATCGGGTCGTGGAGTCTCGTCGCGACCTTTTCAGTATACTGTGGGGGTGAGAGAAAGCGGGGACTAGGTTCTTGGGAGGATAGAGAACTTTTGGACCTTTTCGGAAAAGGCCCAAAAATCCGCTCGGGTATCGAAATCTTGCAGGGACTGAGTCCAAAAGTCCTTGCGGGTCCTGAAATCCCGTAGGGATCGAGTCCAAAAGTCCTTGCGGATCCTGAAATCTTGACAGGATAGTATATTTTAAAATAATATTCATACTTCAAATTATTTTAAAATATACTATTAGGATGTTTGAGAGGAGTTTTGGATCCATATGAGTTGAAATGCAGAATCTAGAATTTGGAGGATCCATCAGATTTAAGACAGCCAATTTTTTAGGGTTTCAGACTTAGCCAAAATCAGGGGTTCAGCAACATGCACCAGGGTAAAAGCATAGGGACCCCTGAGGGAAATTTGATGAATTTGGCAAGATTTTGCAAATACTTGGCTTGAAAATAGGAATCCCAACAGTGGCTCTAGTTGGGGACGTGTGCCAAGTAGTTGCACAACGAGAATCCAGGATATCTCTAGGGAGACCACAAAAAACAGGAACGAGCAAAACACCACACAAGCACACCATTATGACCAACAATGGTCAAGACTATACGAAGTTCAAAATATAAAAGATAGAACTTGACTTCACCATTCAAAAAATTTGAAGGAAATCATTACTTATGAAAAGAAATGCTTTAAATGCTGACCATGAACGGGCAACTCCATGAGTTCTCCTTCTAGAGTCATCAAACAGTAGATGTTGAGCTCAAACTTCTTAGCCACTTCATATGGCCCAAGCCACAATGGATTGAATTTACCATGCTTCCCTTTATCTTCAGATTTTGCATTCCAAAGGAGGACCAAGTCACCAATCTGAAAATCTCTTGACATAGTATTCTTATCAAATAAACACTTCATTGAATGCTTATGATTCAAGTTTTTATCATGTGTAGCTCTTCTTTGCTCCTCTAACTCAGTCAACTGCATGATGCTTTGGGATATTGCATCATACTAATCTTTTTCTATATTTTGTAGCAACTGATAGATTGGTAGTTCCATGTTGATGGGCATCTTCACCTCGGTTCCATATACCAGTTCAAATGGGCTTCTACCTATGGCCTTTTCGAAAGTTATCCTGTCAGCCCATAGAGCATATTTCAAACTGTCATCCCATCTTTTCTTATTTTGATCAAAGTGTTCTTTTTATGATCTTCATCAGGCTTCTATTACTTGATTCGATTTGTCCATTACTTTGGGGGTGATAGGAGGACGAATGCACAAGGTTTATACCAAACTTAGAACACATGTTCAGCATTTCTTGAGACTTGAAACACATTGCATTGTCTGCCAAAATCCTCGCTGGCACTTCAAACTTGGTTATTATATTGTTGACTAGGAAATTGATAACCACCTTGGAAGTTGCATTGCGAGTGGGGACTGCCTCTACCCACTTGGTGAAGTAATCAGTGGCCACAAGGATCCACTTAAATTGATTGCTAGATTTCTCTTGTATTTCTTCGATGATGTCAATTCCCCATTGCTGGAAAGGTGCATCAACTGCGAAGGGCAAAACCGGTAGTGCTCCAACAAACTTCAACTTACCAGAAAATTGCTGGCAGGCATCACATTTTATTATCTTTTGTGCTACATCCTTGAATAAAATAGGCCACCAATACCCAAGTCTAAGGATCTTATGGGCAGTGGTCTTATCCTTGAAGTGTCCCCCGCAAATGCCATGGTGACACTCATTCATTACTGTTTCAGCTTGCTCTTGATCCAAACACTTGAGCAATACACCTTAGTGATTCCTCTACATTAGCTCATTCTGGAACAATATGTACCTTTGAGATCTCAGCTTGAGGGTCCTTTTCTGATTCTCATCCATACATGGTGGACAATTCATATTTTCAAGTTAAAATATCACATCCTTGTGCCATGCATCATCAATCAATGTGCAATGAGAAGGAGCAGCTTCTACATCCGTTTCATTTACCTCTTCTGCTTCAAGATTTGATTTAGCCATCAACTTAGCTAAACCTTGGCCTCTAACCAAGTTTGTGATCTGTATGTCCATGTCATATTCTTGGATCCTATTGATCCATCTGCATCTTTTACCTGAAGCTTCCTGCTGCATAAATATGTCCTTTACTGTTGTGTGGCACATATGCTATGGTTTTCGCACTTGTGAGGTATGATCTAAAATTTTTCACAGCCTTTACTAATCATAAGCATTCTTTTCCACTATGGAATATTTCAACTCAGCTGCTTGCAGTGATTTGCTGAAAAAAGATAATGCTTTTGTCTGATGTCATCTTTCCTGATGCAACAGAAATGTTGGTACCTTCTCAAAATCGAGTGTGTGTCTCTGCAACCAAGTGTAAGGATTCAACAAATGAATTATATGATGATAGCAAGCTTTGGAAAACCAAAAACTACCATGTATTCATCACCCATTGGCTTTTGGATGGTAGGCAGTTGATCATTTAGATCCTTGAGATGCAACAAGTATTCTGAGAGGCATGCACCCTCCTGCAATCTAGAAGTAAACAACATTTTCTTCAAATACAAGGTCTGACCAGCTTCTGACGTCTGGTATTCTGTTTTCAGATTCTCCAAAGAGTGACTGCATTAGGGCCATTTTGAACTTTGGGAATCAATGCATCTATGACAAACAACTTGGGAAGCATCAAAACTTACTTATGCCTGTTGTTGTAGTCGTTTCGGTTATGATCTGGTCCTTCCATCTTCTGCAACACAATCTGATCAAGGTCACAATACTCACAAATGGTGACTTTTCTTATGACTCTATAGGTTGTGATTCTTTCTGGTCAGTTTCTGAGAGTTGGGCAAAATAAATGTCTAGATTCTTACCATTGTAGGACACAACACTTGGATCCGTGTTTACAGAAACAATTAAACTGGGAGACCTGTTAATGCTGGAGATCAAAAAATTTAAAAGTAATGTTATATGGTTGCTACACACAATGTGGCAAAGTTTCAGACAAAACTATCTACTATACAAAATGTTATGAAATTAATTATACCCCCCAATAGTGCACCATCAGTTCCTGTTTGATTAATGGAGACAAGGAGCCAGTCTCCCAGTCTCTTGATGCAATTGCCATAGCCTCAGATGCTGCCTAGGCATGTCTCCGCCTCCTGCCCGTGAATTAGAATTATTGCACAGTCCTCAATTGCTGCATGCTCCTGTGGATCACTACTGGTGCAACACATTGAAAGCACAAACTGCTCAAAGCACAAGTCTTTCAAACATGGGGTATTCAGACATGGACATTAATTAATCTACTTGGTATATTCCGATCAGTGAAAACAGTTCTCTAAAGCATACAAACAATGAACTTGTGCTTTCCACGACTGCAGCAGATCCTTTGTGGTTATCATAACCACCTATGTCCCTCTTCCTTCTATGCGATGTTGTGTACTGCTACTTTTCATATTGCTGCAGGTAGAACTAAAAAATGCATCTATTAGATAGTTCTACAAAGGGAAGTCAAAGCCTGGCTGCATCAATGGTATTTTGAACTTCCGGAATCAATGCATCTATGACAAGTAACTTAGGAAGCATTAAAACTTCCATATGCTTCCGGTTACAGTCCTCAATGGCTCTGGATCTTTGTACGTGGAAGATCTCAGCTACTATGACTGTATCATCAGGCTTGGTGGGATTCAATCAATGACACAGATGGGAGATCCTCTTCAACAACAGGTGCCTGCATCAAATGCATCTTTGTACGTGGAAGATCTAGATCTTTCTGTCACAGAGGACAATTCACTGATGTTTTTAATCAGGTTATGCATGTTGTGACCATTAGTGATTGAAGAGATACGATCATATGCCTCTCCATTATGGCTATGCCCACTACAGCTAATCCCAAGATGTTAGCCTTGCTTGGACATTATATTAGAGCGATTGATTTTTAGCAGAAAGAAAGCCACAAAGAAGTAGTACAACTGGATTGTAATTGTGCCTATGAAATAGGCTTACAAAGGGAAGCCAAGTTGGATATCTGTTTAACGACCTAAACTATCAAACCAAAAGGAAATCTCAACAAGGTAGTAACAACACTCCTAATCAGAGCGCCAGTTGAAACAACTAACTCCATTTATAATATTTCTAATGCTAATATATCTAACAATAAAAAGGTAATCGGAGTGCCAGTTGAAACAACTAACTCCATATATAATACATGGAATGCTAATATATCTAACAGTAAAAAGGTAAAATATTTGTACTACCCCAAGAAAACAAGGATTTATCTTCAATGGTCAAATGCTTGATAGAATTCAGGTCCAAACAGTCGACCCATTTGTTTTTGTAGTGTTTATATATATATATTGGAACCAAGAATAATATCTATGTAAGTTTGTACTATTAGCCTTTATGTTTAATTGTATTTTGGCACCAAAATATGGTAATGAAAAATATTAAATCTTGACTATCTGTGAGCTTATCAGCATACTCAATTTGAGAGCAACAACATTGGTGGAGCATCTCTTGAGAAGGCAAGGAAAAAAATTGGAAAACACTATTTAACTCTTTTATTTTGTGCCGAGGAGATGGGCATATGGTGTGCTTCCAAGGTACACACTCTGAAATATTCGAGTCTATTATGCTTTTTGAGAAGTTTATTTAATTGATAAATTTGTATTACATGTGAAATCCCATTTTACTGATTAAAATTTCATATCAGGCTTCGGAGATTCTCTTGAACACCAAAATCAACAGTTTTGAGGGTAGTCCAGTATGCCATGAGTTCGTTGCTAATTCCAGCAAGCATTTTCTTCAGGATGCGCTGAAAGTGTGCAATAAATTTTTACCTACAGGTATTTTTCTGATTTTGTTTGCTTTATAATTTCTTGGTGCGATGACTTTTCACTTATAGTTTTTTCATTGGAGGGAAATTAAAAAAATAAAAAAAATTGAGTTATTCTTATGTTTATGTGTAATTTTAGCAAACTATTTTGATTGTTGATAACTTGATTTTTAGCGTTACAGCAATTCGTTGTTGATAGTTGTTTGTGTTTAAGAAAATATACTGTTAGACTATTAGTTATGTGCCATTATAAGGCTTAGGGTCCAAAGGTTGCAAGACATTCAGGTAAAATGGTCTGGCTTATACTAATGGGAAAGTTGATAGGGTTAACACTCTAAATAAATATAGCTGCTTTTTTGGCAACGTAATAGTAAAATCTGTTAAATAAGTACTCTATTAAAGACTACAGCCTATAAATATTTCAATTACATGCATTTCAGATTGGAGCCAAACACAACTTGTCTAATGTAAAACATTTACCACATTATAATAATTATGATCATTGAATTTTTCGAAGAACTTAAGCTCAATTTATACTTTACCAATAAGCAATCGTTCCCCGTAGTTACTAGCAATGGGATAAAACACGCAACAATTTCTATTGTATAGTAATCTATATAGTTGACTAATAGGTTTGCTTATTGCTATGGTTGTAACTAGTAGCAGACTTTTTGAAAAAAAATATGGTGGTTCTTAGCAACCATAGTAATTCAAGGTAGATTGAGTTTTAACTGGAATCCATTTGAATGGTTACATAAATGACACTAAACAAAACAAAGCATATAACTGCGCATATGGGTGTGATTTTAAGAAAAGGAAATAGTGTCACAAATGTTGGAGTTGATAATTAACTCAAGCCACAAAGATCATCTGCAAAACCTAAGATTTACCTTCCACAAGGGAAAAAAGCAAAGAGAAATAATTTGCACAATATTGGATGAATTAATGAAAATGGATTTGAGAATTACATGTGACAACTTGCTTTTATATTTGCAAGTTAAATAAAACCCTAATATGACTTAATATTAACCTAAGACTAAAAATAAGCCCTAAGTAAACTTATTAAAGTGTAATTAAATATTTAATTACACCAACACCCCCCATAAGTGCAACTTAGGGAGAAATGAAAACCATGCAACTAATGCAAGAATGATGGGTCCCAGCTACAAGGCCATGTTAGGTACCCATGAACAACAAGAATCTCTCATAAGGTGGAGAAAAAGAGAAAAACCTTGTGGGAGAAAACTCCTCTCCAAAAGAGAGAAAAAAACAAGTACATGAACATGTGATGGAAGGACTAATACTAAGACCCCCCAAGAACTGAATCCATCACAAAAGTACAATCATGAGTGCCCCCCCATAAGAGAGAGCAAAACGAGAATATGAATCCCCTAAAAGAAGAAGCTCTAGAACCAATGAAGAGATCTTGAAGACAGAATCCAATCCATTGCTAGCAAACAACATTTCTCCCTTTCGGAAGAAATAGATCCACTGGTGAACGTAGAAGCCATTCCCACATCTTGGATGAATAGGGAATCCATATCAAAATGTGTGCCTCTGAATGCAACTCAAGTGACCTCATATTGGGAAAACATGTCTTCTCCAAAACAGAAACTGTCTGCCCAATCAAAGAAGAACCAGGAGAGGATATAATATGAACTACATCTGGAAACACAGAAGATGAAGGTGGTGATGCAAAGCCACCTGAGATAGCATCAAACAAGAGAGATAAACCCTCAAATGTGTCCTCCAAATCAGCAATGTGAGACTCCACAAACAGAGATGATATGTCTGCAAGATAGGAATCCCAATGAGGTGGATCAGGAAGACTAATATTGCCCTGTTGCCCAAAATCACTAGAAGCCAATGATGATGCAACACTGAACTCTGAAGTAGTAGTAGGTGATGGTGGAACAATGATCTCATGAGGAGGAGAAGCGATCGAAGGAAGCATTTCAAAAAGATGTGAGAAATGAGGACAGATCTCTTTCTTATGTTGATGACTTCCACAATATCTGCAATTAGATTTATGCTGATGGTAGAATCCCATCTCCTTAGATGATTAGAGATCAAAACATGCAAATAGATTTATGTTGATAACAGAAGCCTATCAAAGCAAACAGAACCTTTCCAGGAGGTAGCATGTCTAGGATATCCAACATAAGCCATAAAATCGACAAATTGATTAAAATATACCTGGGGCTGAATCTGAAAAAAATTATATAGGTGGCTGTGTAGAGCTCGTTGAAACCTTTCCAATGCCTATTCATTTTCGAAAAAGGGAGATTTTGGGTGCAAGAACGGAGTTCAATAGCCAAAAAAGATGCCTTGACTTCAAACGGCAATAATTGTCACCAACAACAAAATCTGGAAAAAATACCTGCATCAATGGATTGTGCTTGGAACCAGCTTTCCGACACCTATTCGTTTTCAAAAATCCGACTCTGTATGCTCAAGATATGCCCAATTTACCAAAACTGCTCCTTTAGGGCAAAGAGGCAAAAAAAAAGCACTATTGAAGCTCCTGTATGCCCATGTGACCAGGGGCTGTCTCTGGCGGCTGGTGGCTAAGGCTCTGGTCACTCATATGACCAGGAGCTGAGTCTCTAGGGGCTGGTCCCCCATGCGACCAAGGGTTAAACCCTAGGGGCTAGCCCTCAAAAATAAAAAAATTTCCTTTTTATTAAGAAATTAATAAAAAACTCAATTGTACCTGTGCGCAGAAATTGAGATGGCACAAAAATCAAGGTGGCACGCAAACCGAGGCAACTCCAAAATCAAAATCAGCTTAGATGAGAATGGCACAAAAATCGAGGCGAGATAAAAATCGAGGCACTGTACGGCCGTACGTATTCCATACAGGGCGTACGGATTTCACAGAACTAAATTTTTTGAAACCCTAAAAAAACACCCAGAAATTTTCTGTCAGCAAAATATAGAGTGCCTTATATGAAAATAGGGGTTTTGGGGCCTTTTGAGCGCAATGGTGAGGTTCGGTTTGCTGAAAATTGCATCCTGCAAAAGCTCTTGCCTGAAATTTTCCCAAATCTGAGAAGGAGTTTGTAGATTTGGAGCGATACCATGTTGGAGTTGATAATTAACTCAAGCCACAAAGATCATCTGCAAAACCTAAGATTTAGCTTCCACAAGAGAAAAAAGCAAAGAGAAATAATTTGCACAATATTGGATGAATTAATGAAAATGGATTTGAGAATTACATGTGACAACTTGCTTTTTATATTTGCAAGTTAAATAAAACCCTAATATGACAATATTAACCTAAGACTAAAAATAAGTGTTACCTAAATTTCACTATAGCTCATTTATATAGAGTTTTGATTCAAAACTTATAAGGTACATCTCATCTAGTCGTTCACACATTACATTCAAGTGCATAAATGAAATAATTCAGGAGATTATGTTTATTAGTTTACTGCATTTATCCAGGTGCATGTAACATGAGAAGGGTTTATCCAAAATCTTTTCCAAAAAATAAATAATCTTTATTGAATGTAAAATGTTTATTATCTCACACAGGCCATGAGATTAACTGTCTTATTCAATGAAATAGAAGAACAATCTATACATGAATAAGTAAATAAAAGTAATGTGCATGTAAGGTCAGAAGCCAGTCATTGCTTGAGAATGACTGGTTCTAGTTCTGGCGTGCTGTCCTGTTGCCCTGAGTCGTCTTTGTCCTTCCTAGCTTCATGTCGTCCTTGGTTCCTGCATCTGGCAAAAACAGTGGTGTTAGAGCAATGCTCTAAGCAATGAATGGTCCCAAACCATACATGAACAAGATACCATACATGTATAAACTGATCCTCAATTGCATTAAACAAGAAATGTATACCTTGGATGTCCTAGAGAACAATCAAGTCATCAAACACATCCAAAACATGCATTTATTTTCTAACAAGTTTGCTTCGTGTGCAGATACAGATGTAATTATGTTTCTGTTTGATCCATCAGATTACATTATGAGTGGAGGAAATGTGGCTCCCACAAGGGTTGAGCCCAACTCATAGTCCTTATAGAACCTTTCATATGCAATATACAAATGCAAAAGCATAGCCCAAGGAGCATATTCAGAAAGCAGATCACAGCTGTCAAGAGCAATAACAGTCAGCAAGAAGGCAATCACATACACAGCCATGATAAAAATAGTCATAGATGAAAAGAGAGAACTTGGACTAGGCATAACAGCATTGAGAAGGTATGGCCATGTGACGGAGTTTATCTTTGCCAATGTTTTCATTCGCGAACTGTCACAATCATTAGTAGAGAACATGAATTTCCAAACACATATACAGTTGTATGGAACAACAATAAGTGCTGTCATAGCGTATAATGGAACAACAGACTGTCATAAGGTTGGGACAGCAATCGTGTAGTATAAAGGAGCAGCAACATCCATAAAGGAATAGCATACAAAGTACAATCCATACATTCTGGGACAGTCATAGTCATGGATGTCACAAAGGTATAAAACAACAAAACATTCATTTTGAGGAGTACATGGCAAAATCGCATTGATATCATGCTACAGGTTTGCGAGTTGAATGATACAATTAGCTAAGGAGCAAATGTTATAATGAAGAATATCAACACTAATAGGTATTGTAGAAGTTGATCAATAGCCAGATGAACGACAAATCAGTATGCAAATGCTGTTCAAACAGTCCAGAATGTTTATCAAAATCAAATAGTGGTGTTGTGTAATGAAAGAGCAAACAGTGATACAGTACAAAGTCACTATGAAAGTAAAATCTCATTCATAGGCATATTGGGAATGTTGTGTCAAGCTAGTCATAGTGTAATAGGCAGTGATCATGATGCTCGATGCATATATGAGTGTCAAAGTGGTGGACAAAAAAAATGAAGAGTTCGTCCTTCTTGACAATTATATCACCAAAGCACAGCCAATAATGCTAAGTATAGTTATGTCATATACAACTCCATATCATAGAGATAATGATAGAGATTGTCTCAGAATCTCATCTAACGCACAATGGAACAGAGTATATTGAGAAAAGATGGAGCAACAGAGTCTTTGTGATGAGATTTTTTAAACTTTTCATAAGTTTTGAATCATTTGGAGTCTTGTCTCAGAGCAAACGGTGTAAAATAACAGCAACATACATGCATAAAGTGTAGAGGAAACTGTAGCAACAGTCATCATGAAAGTGCAGCAGTAAACTGTTATAAAAGAACATCATGTTATAAAAAACAGCTGAGGCATGTGAAGATGACAGTCTGTTTGCTGCTGTATCCCTTAAATGAGCAAGTATAGATGAAGAGAATGGCTATTTCATAATATGCCATGTGGTACAGCCATAATGAATCCATTGTGTCATCAAAAGACCATGAGGAAGCAATGCAATATCATCACTATCACGTGTCAAGAGGAAGAATTCAGAATGCCATGGCAGGAAATACCTTGATGGATATAGCTTGAAGATAGAATATATAGTATAAAGGAGCAGAAGAAACAAAAGATGTTGCAGTCATATCATGTGAAGGTGCAGCCATAAGAATAAAACCATACACAGTCATACTCAGCACTAACAAAGCCATACACAGTTAACTAAGACAGAGTATGAGATCGTGTAAGTCAATCAATGATCTTGTAGCAGTTGGAGTGCATTACAGGAAGACAATGAATCATGAATAGAGACCATTCCTGTCCATATACAGGGGAAGTAAACCAAGAACAGCTGGTATTGCATTACTTATCAAGTGGATTTACCTGGAACAAGAGCAAAGTTTTAATCAAAGTGATCAAGACATCCAAAGATGACAAATGGTTTGCTGGAAGAGAAGTGATTACCGTTGGTTTTTCATCGATTGCAGTTCCAGTTGTGCTTATGTTTTACGCCTTGGGAATTAAATCAGATCATGAAATGATGCAAATGATAGGTAATGCTGTCAGTGATCCTAAGAAAGGCGAGTTAGTGATGTCATCAATTTGTAAGACAGCCAAGTAAAAGGCATATGAAGATAGTTGGGCAGCCAATGTTTTAGCATGAGCACAATCTCACCAAATGCAAAAGAACGGTGATGTGCTGCTACAGAATTAATAGTGAAGCCAAATATCATGAGGAGGCCAATGACATGCCTTCTGTGCATGGTACAATCACACCTCATCAATATAAAGGTCACACTGCTACAACATTGACATGATTTAGATTCAAATGCAAACTATGATCAAACACATCCATATACCTGAAGAATGCAGTTTTGGAACAGCACATACAAAGGCAATTGGAACAGCATGAAGGAAAGTGAAGAAAAGTTACAAGTGCAAGAGCGTCAATTCTCAGAGTTCTAGTTTACATCTGTCCATCTCAGTCATCCAACATATCTCAATGATGATGCTGTTGTTAACTCTTTTGAGAGATAGGCAATCTATGGCCCACGGGAATTTTATCTAGGACTAGAGCACGATAAAATAATAACTAGTGATAGAACAACTTTAGCCAAAGCAGACCTTTGACAAGCCTATGATGATATATAGATACATCAACTTGAACAAACAATATGTCTCATATTTTCCATATACCTCAAATGTTTTGCAAGTGCATTATAATATGCAAGGTGCCTTAATCTTTTTCAATACATTAGTATTATAAGTGCAACAACTTATCCAAATACAAGTGAGGATGTATGCATTAATGGCATGTTCAGTGACGAGTGTCTGAGAAAAGGTCTCTGGTTTATTTCTTTATGCAAGGTACAAACTCATAGGATACAAAATATACAGACAATGGAGCAGCAGTCCTATGACTGTGTTGTAGACAAAAGGAAAAAGCAGAGATGCATAGTGCACAAAAAAGATTACTACAGAGATAAAAGAGAAATATTGTGGAAATAGACTCCAACTGGGTGATACAAAGAGAGCCATTTTCTTCACTTTTTTTCAAGAAGATGCAAGACAAGTGCATTTTGCAAAATACAGAGAGCTCGAATGATTACAGTGATAGCTGAGAATGTGTTTACATCAATAGTCTATACTTCAACAAAAAATGGTGGAGTGATACTGATAATATTCAAACCCTAGCATTTCCATTACAATGAAATATCAAGTTTTCTGTGCAAACCCAAAGGGTTTTTCCCCATGGCATAAAGGATACAATTTCTTTTTGAAGTTTCGTTGAAGACCCAGGTGAAAGAAACAATGCATATTAAAGTTTATATGCTGCTACAGGGCCGAGCATGAGATCCCTGTGTCTACAGACTAAAGAATACATAGTCTTCATTTATGAAGTAAAAGACAGAGAAAAATGTTTTCGAAACCCTAGGGTTTCCTTCATTTTTTTTATATATATATACAGTGAAACAAATTTTCTTTGCAAACCCACATGGAGGGCTTACGGTCTGAAGCTAGCAAGGCTTTCTCCTTTTTATGCTTGTTAAAACAAAAAGCATACAAAGAATGAACATATGTATATTTTCACACTCTTGTCGAACTACAGAAGGAAGGAAAGAAATAGCAAGAATACATAGAACCCTCAGAATCGTAGCCTTTGGCAGCGAAATACAAAGTAAATCTCAGAAAATACAGAGAGATCACTGGTGTAAAGCAAAAATCTAAAGATTTTTAACTCATTTCAAAGCAAAATACCCAAAAATGCTCAAATCGTGTCTCAGAAAGTTGAAATATGCAGCAAAAATCTCAAAGAATGAAGAGCGATCTATAGCAAAGGATGAATTACCTTTTGTTTTTGTCGTTTTCTGTGTGGTAAGATACCCAACTAGTTCTACGAAAATTTTTCCTTAAACAATTTTACTTGCTATCAATTCATCAACTACGTCAACAACATAAAGATATACATCAAAGATAACTACTTGAATGAATCAATCTTAGAGTTGGGTACTTGTCTTGTTACTTGATTCAATCAACTTGCAATGTCTTATTACATGGATAATGCTTTCAATAGCATGATGTACAACTTATTCAAATGGAAGTACAAAGGAAGGCCTTGAAGCCTTGATGTTTACAATGTCTTCTTTACTTGATCAACTCAATTGAACTCAATGATGTCAACTGAATGTCAACACCTCACAATATCACAAGGGAGCATCACCTTGCTTGTTGAGGGAGCATCACCCCAACACTTGAAACTCGCAGGCCTCAAGATTACAAGCTCAATAGCTTTGCAGAGAGAATTTTGTCAAATGAACCGATGCCAAATGAATGAGAGAGCTCCTCCTTTTATAGGCCTTCCAAAGGCAATGAAGACACGTTTTTCAATGCACAAAGAGGAACCAAGGCACGTTTCCCAAGGGGCATATCCCATCTGATGACTCATTCTGAGTTGGCAAGCTTATCCAGAGACCTTGACACGGATCCCGAAGACAGTTTACAACTACCTTATCTTCTGACTAGGTGCCGATTTGGAGTAGTATGATCATAGAATGGCGCCCAATGTGACCTAGGCACCCAACTGAGGTAGCTGAAGCATGAATATGCGCCTTGAAGAATTTGATGACTTCATGCAATCTTTTTGGATCCTAGGCGCCATCTTAGCTTGCTTAGGCGCAGAATTGGTGTTCTCTTGACTGGGCACTAGATTTGGAGATTCTGCAATGGTTTTGGCGCCTAAAGAAGGTTTTGACAACTTCCCACAATCTTATGCAACAGATGAAGCTCCTGAGTGTTGTCTTGATCCTTTTGGAGAGAGCGCCCATATCTAAAGTGATTAAAAACCTTGTTTTCAGTCCTTAGGCGCATTTGTGGATAGACAAGGGTATAGACTGGCGCCTTAGGAATGATGAGGTCTTTCCTTGCAAAAACTTCCACCTCAAGTCATATCTTAGTCAAAACTTTGGCTTTTATCAAGCGCCTATCATATGAAGTAGATTGAAAGCTCCTTAGGCGCAACATGATGATTGTGGAAGTGAGACTTTGCGCCCTCCCTTGAATAGCTTATCTTGATGCAAGTGTTTGCTTCCAGAGACATTAGAGTGAATCTAGAAACAATAACCTTACTGGCGCCTAAATGAATTGGAGAGCTTGGAGTCATTTTATCAATGAGGCGCTTATTTCATGCATCATGAGTTCTAGGCGCCAATTTGAGGTGGTGACATCATGAGATGGCGCCTAAGTGTTTTAGATGATGATCTTTCATCTGTGAAGCATGTAAAGTGTCATAACAACTTCCTTTTGATGAGCGCCTTGATTGGAAACTTCCACAAGCACCTTCTAACCTCACCTAACTTGATCAATTCCAAAGTTATAAGCCATGTGAGTGAGTCCTCATCCTAGGCGCCAAAATGGAAGCATTTTATCCAGAATGTGCACCTCACATAGATTTGATTTCGGGATGCCAGAATTGAGGAATTTTGCGCCTAGGCTGGGAGTTTCTCATTTCAATTTTGATTATTCATCGAAGTAACTTTCCTTGGCTCCAAAGCCTTCAATCTATCAATTCACCCATGCTAGGCGCTCAAATGGAAGATTCTTGGCCTAATATGCGCCTGGGTTTCAAGACATCATTACTTGACAATTCTACTTGATCTCCTTGGAGATGGAGTTTACTTGGAGAAGTTCCTGCCAAGGACCCCAAACACATGTTGGGTGAATGCTCCACTGGTTGATGGATGACTCCAACTTTTGTTTCTCGCCTTTAATGCCTAAGGCGCTCATTGGGTGTTCTTTAACATGATAGTAGCGCCTAAGCAGGAAAACCTTATTCATACCCACTCCCCTCATCTCAATGCTAGGCGCTGGGTTGGAAGAGTTTAAACACATGAAGCGCCTCAAATGAAGTCCCTTACTGAGTGCTACAAGTGGATTTGAGGGTTAGGCGCTAGAATGAGCTTGACTTTCCTGGAAATGCGCCTAAACAACATTAAAGCATTATTTGACAATGTGACCACTGGAGTTGATGAAATGACTCTCAGACTTAGTCAAATTTTAGGTTTCTAATTCTGTTCCTGCAAAACAAAAGATAGAGTTAGTCAGAAACCAATTCATTCCCTCATCATTTAGAATTAGCCTCCGGGAATGAGGAATAGGCTAATCCATTATACCCTTGATGATCAAGCCGGAAACGGGGACATGACATGTGTGAAATCATAGTTTTTTTTTCTCCTCAAGCGACCTTCCAATGGCGGCCTCAAACAGTGAAAAGCAATGTAGATGTTCACGGCCAGGCAAAAGCCAGAAATGCATTAAAAAAACTAATCAAGTTTGCGGCCTTAAAGGCCCAAAATCGACAAAGGAGTCAAAATCTCAGTGAAAAGCAAAATACCTTGCATCTTGCACAAAAAAACGGCCTGGAAGCTCTCAGAATCATAGTTTGAAAACTCTTCTAGGACTCGCCAAAACTCGGCGGACTCGTGAGTCCTATGGCGAGCCGATTCGACTCGCCATGGACTCACGAGTCGAGTCTCAGAGAGTCCAGGGTCGGGACTCACGAGTCCTACCCTGGGACTCGTGAGTCCCGACCCTGGACTCTCGTTTTGCCACTTAAATGCCCAGCAACCTTAAAAACTCATTTTTTTTTTTTTCATTTTAACACTCTTTGAAGCACACAACAGGTCTGCATAGTGGATTAGAAGCTGGAGAAGAGGAGATTACGAGCTAAGGAGATCGAAATAGAGCCAGGTAAGTGATTTTAATATTTTTTTTTGTTTTGTTTGGTTGAAAATCGAAAAATCTTCAAAAATAAGGGGAAATACTAGCAATTTTTTTTTCATTTCCCTTCATAACGTATTTCTTAGTAGTTTTAGCTTGTTTTTGAATTCTATTTTTTTTTCAAATGATTGATTATCATTTTTTTGCTGACTTTTCACAAAACCCTACTAATTTTTTTTTTTCATGTTAAAACAACAATGTCAACTTCAAGGCCATCAAGAAGAGACCCAGCATGGAAGTATGGAGTACAGGGAAATAAAAAGGGTGATGTCACTTTTACTGAATGTGGTAAATTGATGACAGGAGGAATCAATAGATTAAAATACCACCTTGCCAAAATACCTGGACAAAATTTGGAGATATGTGCTAATTTAACTCCGGAGATGGTTAGAGAGATGAAGGCCCTTCTTTCTAGTTTTGAGATGAGAAAAGAAGAAAGGCAAAAAACAAAGGAAGCAATAGTAGCAGTGATGTCTCCGTCTCACACTTCTACGCAATCGGATCCAAGTCAAACCATCCGTCAAGCACATTCATCTTTTGGTGAGACTCCTAATGGTTCTTTTTCTACTGCTAGTCAGAGGCCTCCTTCATCAGGACCGAATTACTTTATTCCACGCAATGTTCCAGGAGCTAGGATGGCAGTAGCAAATTTTTGGTACTACAATAATTTACCTTTCAATGTGGCGAACAACCCATATTGGGAAGGTATGCATTGACAGTTGCAAGCAAGGGGTTTAAGACCCCAACAACATGTGACTTGAGTGGGCCATTGCTAGAGGATGCAGTAAAAAATACACGGCTTGTGGTTGAGGAACAAAAAAAATTTTGGAGGAGAAAAGGATGCAGCATTTTATCAAATGGATGGACAGATGGATGAAATAGAACTCTCCTGAACTTCTTAGTGGCTTTTAATGGTGGATTGGTGTTCTTGAAGTCTGTAGATGCCTCCCATGAAGTCAAAAATGCTGCGACTTTGTGCAATTTATTAGATGGGGTGGTCCAGCAGGTTGGTGTTGAGAATGTTGTCCAAATTATCACAGACAACGCAGCTGCATATGTAGTTGCAGGTAGATTGCTTATGGAGAGACATCCTACAATTTCATGGAGTCCTTGTGCTGCACATTGCTTGGACTTGTTGATAGAGGACATTGGGAAGATTGGATGGGTGAAAAGTGTGGTTGAAGATGCTAAAAATGTCACCAAATTCCTCTACAACCATACTTGGGTCCTTTCTTTGATGAGACCACACAAATGGCAAGGATCTTGTGCGACCAGGAGTAACACGATTTGCTAGTCACTTCCTCACATTGCAAAGCATTCTTTGTGCCATTCCTCATCTCATACAGATGTTTGTGTCTGATACTTGGGTGCAGTCTCCATTTTATTTGGTTGTTTTTCTCATTTTGACATCATTATATGTAAACATTTATAAACTTATGATGTTATACATTTGAAAGTTTGAAACTATGAGTATGAATTGTATGATTATGGTTCATGAATGATGAAATTTCAAATATTGAGTGTTTGAAGATCATATGACGTGTAATGTTTGAATTATGGCTCTTATGTTCTCTAAATGCATTAATTTCTTTTTGTTTTTTTTTTTGTAAAACTGCGGTTTTCTTCTTAGCCGAGTCCTAGCCGAGTTTTTTGCCGAGTCTCGAGTCTGAGTCCTATTTTGGGTTGCCGAGTCCGCGGCGAGTCCGGGTTTTCAAACTATGCTCAGAATCGACCAGAGACTGGAGTTTTTCCTCTACAAACCCCAGTCATGGCGGCGTGGCAGCGAGAGGAGAAAGGTAAAGTGAAATGCAAATGATATCTTTTAGGTTTTTTCTTCCTTTTGGGCCGATTCCCTATTTTGCATCATTGTGTTTTTTGACTTTTCATTTAAACATCATTGCAATCCCTGGGGCCTGTGGTAAAGACTTGCGAAAGTCTTTAAAAATCATTGCACGTGGGGCGTGAGACATGTATTTTCTGCCTTATATTCTTTTCCAAAGTCAAAAGCATTATGGAAACACAAGGTCGAGGGTTATATCTTGCTAGGTGTGTCTTAGTATAATCACAAGGTGGATGAAGTGATGCACATAAGGCATGGTGATGTAATAGGGAGGCATAAGGGTCATTTTCAAAATGTATTGCATTAAACTTAGTAAGGACATGATGTTGTATATTGTGAAATGCATGAATGGTTAGGGGTTATAAGGTGTTTGGATGTAGCCTTGTAATGCGAGTAATGATGTAGGCGTGTGGAGTCGTGTTATTTTTTGCCTAGGAGCTATGAAGGTACTGTTTTGTCGTTTTTTGCATAATCTAAAAACAGATTAAACGTTGTAAACGAACGATAAAGTAATGAATTATGAATTACTTTATCATTTGTAATAAAAATGCAAAAAGACAACATTAGGCATATTTATCACACATGGCAAAGTAAGTCTCGTCGATTACTTTGTCGTTCACAATATTTAATTTGTTCCTAAATCATGCAAAATCGGGAAATTAAATATTTGTGTCCTAAATGCCATTATTTTCTGCATAGGTTTGTAATAAATCTGGAATGTAAAACATTAACTAAGGTGGTGTAATTATAAACCTCTTAGTCAATGTTGAATAAATGCAGAAATAATGTGTATTCATGTCATTTATTGTGCAAAATATCAGACATTTATGATGCTGCAGGGAAGATGGACAAACAGGTTGAGAAGTTATTGCACAAATTTGACTTATTTCAGTGGTCTTAAAGAGCATTTAAAGGCATTTTCAGGTGCTTTTATGATTATTGATGGCATGCCTTGACTATTTCTGCACTGGAAACCCATTTTGGAAGACTTTAGGCAAATATTTTGGGGACATTTATGAGATGCACGAAAATGGAGGTGGCCCATCCTTATCTCATTACACGCTGTTTGGGAAGTATATAGTCTTCTTCCTTGTTCATTATTTCAGCAGTTGTGGCTATTCACTGCATTGTATATTGTAATTTTCTGAGTTCTTTTGCAGAAGTGAACAGTCTTGTAACCCATTTTCAGAGATATATAGCATTGTAATACCCTTTTTAGCAGTAATAAGCAGTTTATACCTTCCCATTTCTTCTGATATTGTGTGTCCTTAGTGTTAGTACAGATCTTTGTGATGTTCTTTGTCCTTGGAGCTGTATTTCATATTGGTGCCTTTTATGCAGGGATACATATTTTCGCAGGTTGTGAGATGTGCAAGGAATAACAATTAGTTTTGAGTGGTGAGAAAATATCTTTCTCCTTTACAGGACTGTTGTTATTTAGCCTCCTTACAAATTAATGATGTAAAGATTATGATTTGTTGGGTTGTGTAAGAGAGCTTTATCATTACTGGTTCTGTAGTGTGTCAGTTCTGTGTAGTTTCAGACGATCTTTTGGTGCATCACCTTAGACAGTAGGTTTCATTTTTATGCAATCCTTCTTACCCTTTACTCTGCAAAGACTTTAGTACAAGCAGTATAGGTGGAGTATCAATAGGAAGCCAGCCTTCTCCGGAGGTTCTTTCCATCACAGGTGACCCACAGGCCTGGAAAGATCCCATGTTTCTCCAGATTGCCAAGTTTTATAACTCAGCAAGGGTGCAAATCCGAGAGACAACAATAAGCCCTAAGTAAACTTATTAAAGTGTAATCAAATATTTAATTACACCAACATATATTAAATATTAAATATTAGCAACCATAGTAATTCAAGGTAGATTGGGTTTTAACTGGAATCCATTTGAATGGTTATATAAATGACACTAAACAAAACAAAGCATATAACTGTGCATATGGGTGTGATTTCAAGAAAAGGAAATGGTGTCACAAATGTCATAATCTTGTAAAATAAATGTTGTACGTAAGCATATAATCTATAATGTTAAGCATCATTTGGATACTATTGATTCCCATAAAGAAGGGGGTAGACTAGTGTGGCATTTCTCATCTTGGTGGTCTACTATTGTTTAAGCTGCTCAGCACCTCAATTCTCATTCTATTGGTAGTGGTTCTATCTCCTCTTGATGACGGGGACCCTTTATCACTCATTTACAACATGTCTTTGGGGCAACCTCACATTAACTATTTTTTCTGATTTGAGGGTTCTGATTTTTTAACCTTATTTCTGAATTCCAAATTCTGATCCAAAACCCTAATTTCTGTAGTTCTGATTTTTTGTTTCAGACTTAAAGAAACACTTATAACAGCTACTCAAACATGCCAAAATATAATAATAATCAGGCTGTTGGTTCCCAAAATAGCTGCAACCCAAAACTCTAAAACATTCTTAAATCACCTAGGCTAGGGTTTGTTGTCATGGTGATAGGAAGAGGCTTATCAACAAGTTGAGGGGGATTTTGGCCAACTACAGGAGTGGGTAAACTCCTCTGCACTTCAGGCTTAGCTAAATTTACTAGGGATATTCCTAGAGACATGAAATGAAATACAAATAAATATACACAACCCTACCCAATGTACACTTGACCCCAAAGATGTCACTAGATTAGGACAAACTGGTTGCACAAGCCTCTCATTAAGCTGATTCAACTATGCAAATGTACATGCACAGGAAAGATGGTTTTTTTACGTTGAACCACAAGTGAATGATTTGTTTAATTTAAAAGAGTGTTTGATCCCTCTCCATTATGGACCGGTGCCTACTCTATTGGGCCACTGAGTCATAAGCAACAAAGAGGGAAGAAAGGACTGAGCCAACATCAATAGAAAACTGAAATGTATTCACATACATTTCTCAGATTATACTTCATACATTGGACATACTTAGCTATGTAGAACCAAACTATAATGACCCATTTGCAATAAAGAAATGACCCAACACAAAGCATGCATGGATTTAAATGTCGTCACACATTATCAAATTTCTATTACAATCACACCAACAAATGTGGTGAGAGAAAACATACAACTGTGATTATACATTCTCTTGAATCATTACAAATGGCCATGGAGACATACAGATGCATAAAATATGCTTTACAATTCATTCCTATGCTGCACTAGAACACATTCGTCCATTCATTGCCAGACTAGCTTGATTTGAAGCCCTAAAACTATCCTGAGGCATTGCAGACCAGATAATTGGCTTAGAGACCAACCCCCTCAAATGCCACTGAATCATGTATATATAGCATTCAGTTCTTGTGCAGCCCCAGGTGTTGGAACTTAGTCAACAAGCAAAACCCACACTGCATTTAATTCAGGCCCAGTCCTCTGTCAGAAGATTTGCACGTTGAGGTAGCAAAACCCATACTTTGTCTTCTCTGCAAACAATAAAAAAAAGATTGCTTGCACTCCAATTGTACTCTGAGCAATAAAGAGGGAAGCTTCTAATCCTTCCCTGCCACTTGCAACATTGACTTCTCAGATTTGTCCTATATGCATTGAGGAGTCTTACTATGCCAATCCACCAGCACAACACTATTCTGCAGGCTCATTAAATTCTAGGTACAAATCGGTTTATGTATCCCTACAATCATGGCATACATTCAGGGAATTAACCATTTGAGGTATTGACAGCATTCCCAGTGTGTCGTCCTCATTTTCTATTTGGAGCCATCTGACCACTGACTGTAACTTTTTGCGCTTTCCTCCTCATCGCCCAATCCTCTTCATTTTCTGTTACTTCTGTTTTTCCTCATCCTCTATTATTTGCCAATTTGCATTTTTTAGAACTCTGCCTCATTGCCTTCTATCGGCAACTTTTAATTTTTTGAACCTTTTCTCCTTGCTCCATATTCGCCTAATCTGCAAATCTTAATTTTCTTCGGACTATTCTATATTTGCCTTCTATTGACAAAATGCCGATTTGTCGAACTATCTTTCTTTGCTTTATGTTTTGCCTTATCAATAAAATCCTCTTTCGCCGAACTTTTCTTTTGGTAACCTTTCACGCTTTATCGACAAATGTCAACATTTGCGAACTAGGCCTCCTTCGCCTTTATCAACAACTTTCACTTTTGCCGAACTGAAGCTTCTCTGCCTCTTTTACCTTATATTGTCAAAGTTGCCCTTTGCCGAACTTTGACTTTTCTTCAACTTTATCGCCTTATCGACGAAATGAGAAAAACCTGGACTTATGAAAAGTTCAGTTTTTTGACTGGTTTGCCAATATCTATGCCTTAGTCTCTTTTCTCTTTATCGGCAAATCGGCCCCTTGTAGAACCAAGAGCCTTGGGCACCACTTTCTTCATTATCGGCAAAAAGGACCCATGCCAAACCAACTTTACCTTAGCCATTTCTCCATGTTGGCAAAATACCATATCGGCAAACCTACCAAATTCCGAACTTTTCACTAGTTCGGCATTTCGCCGATTCCTCGACAAGCATACATTTCCCTTTATGTCTTGGTCATTTTTGCCTCATCGGCAACTTAGCAGAATCGCGAACTTTGGAAGCCTCACCCTTCCCTTCCATAGCCTTTGTCGGCGAAATGGCCGTTAGGCGAACTCCCAGTCGACGAACTTGGAGGTTCGTGAACCTCCAACTTCACTGACAAAGCCTTTCCTTTGTCTCTTCTTTTCCTTCGCTGCAAGCTTGTCTCCTTTTGCCCTGCTATCGCCTTATTGGCGAATCGGCTAAAAGCCGAACTCCAGAAAAGTTCACGAGTTCTAAAAAGGCCGATTTGCCAACAGAGGCAAAATATGGAAAAAAATCTAAGGGGAGAAACCAATTTTGACCAAGGCAAAAAACACAAATAGCCAAACTTTGACCAAGCATAACTTCTTCATTTCGATGAATTTTGAGATGGTTTAAAAGGCAAAGTTGCCCAGAATTCAATTCTCTATCCAATGGTGACCTTGGCTAAGACATTTGCACGCGACTTTTGGATTTTGAGGGCAAAATGGGCATAACGGGAACAAAATTTTTCAGGTGCCAACACATGTGCCAATATCGTAGTTGAATTACACAATGAAATACACAATGAATCCACACCAAAATGCAACCAAAATTACTGAAAATCTGAATTAGATGTCTGCTGTTATAAATCAGAATTATGAAGTCTGCAATCACATCAAAATATCATGGGCAACAAGCCAAACATGCCCAACTATAAATTTGCTGTAAACCCTAGGGTTTATACATACCATTACCAAGCCAAATGACCTTTGAATGATGGAAATCATCCTCCAAAGTGTGGCGCTCAAGATAGGGCTTGGAACCCTAGTGCAATGATTTTCAAACACACAAGGAAGCTACTCCAAATGAGGCGCACAAGTCTGCTAGGGTTTGCTGCTCCGGAAATGATGACAAATGATGCCAAAGGATGCTACAACTAACCTCCAAACTCCTCCAAGTGATGGTGCTCCAAGTGTAGGGTGTAATGTCCCCTTTCTAGATATAGTGTTAGTCTATCATTGGGTTCCCATAGACTAGCAGTTTGGTTAGGGAACCATAGTGTGTTGGCCTTGGATGCGCAATTTCAAGGCATAGTTTGGTTTGGATCCAGTTGGCGTGATCAGTGGCAGTTTGGGGTGCCTTGTGGAGTACTTACTATTTTTAGTAAGTTCGGGTTTGGTGTCGGATCGAGATTTTCAGAGTGGGGTTAGATGCGTCTCGTCGAGACCTTTCCAGCGAGCTAAAGATCATGGCATTCCGATATCATCTTCATATCTATTTTAAAGTCTGAAGTTATATAATGTTTATTTGACGGGACTTTAATAAAGTGTTAAGTTGTGTGACTTTATGAGAAATAAAACATAAAGAAAAAGTCACTAAGGTGGGCGCCCATCCCTAGGAGTGCAAAAGGTGTTTTCAAATGATAAAATTCCCTCTTAGAACCCAACGCCCAACTTGAGGGAAATATAAGAGGCAAAAAGGAGTTCATTTGGTTTATGCTATGTTTATGATATTTTTTCTTATTGAGCTTTGCTAGTGTTTGTGTTTGTGAGGGTTTGAAGGTTTCAAATCAGAGGCTCTTGGAGATGAAAACCTCCCTGAGTAATGGCATTCTACAGGTGTGCAAGATCACCCAAAGGTGCCATTAGAGGTGGATACACTTAGTGTTCATAGTTGTGCCGGAATGGAGTTCGTGGAATGAGATTTCAAGGGTTCATAGATCATATTAGTTGCAGATCTTAATGTTCACCCGATTGCAATGGAGTTGAGACTGATTTTGATGAGATTGAAGAGAGTTTAGAGGCTGCTGCACATTCACCTTGCTGGCTGTACCATCCTGCAGCTTGGTCATACCATTTGGAGGGAGTTTGGTGGAGTTTTGGTTGCTGCTTGGTCTCTTACCTTGGTCGCCCTTGTTGATGCAGCTGTTACAGTTCAGAATAGAGGAGTTTGGACTGATTTTTGGATAGTTTGTTTGCTGATTGCATATCCCAGCCAGGCCGTATATATCATGGTGAGACGTGGGAGTTTGTAGAGGCTCTCCACCCTTGTTTGCAGCCATTATTGTCACTAGCTGAGATGTTTGGGAGTCTTGTTTATTGCTGTTCACTTTGTAAGCACAAATACTTTCATTCCTAGAAGATTCGAGTGATTCTGTGAGACCCATTTGGCTGGTCCAGTCCCAGCATATGTATCAAGTTCCAAATTTGAACATGGGTATGTCATAGTAATTCATATTTGGCCTATTTATGATTTGGGTATCTATTTTTTTCTTCATATCTGTTGTACCTTTTCTGGGTTTTCATTCTATGCTATATATTGTATGCTCCGGAAACACACATTTGCAGGAAAACTGAAACCCCTTCTGCATCTTCTGTCTAGTCTATAAGAACACCTCTAAAAATTAAAATAACACATAAAAAGATTCTTAAAAAATACAAACAGGTACGACACATTACATAGGGCAAAACCCTAACTAAATGAGGTCTTCAAGCACCAACTCCACTTCACAAATAAGGGTGAATCAGGTTTACTACACTGCTGCCCCAAATCTGAATATTCTTCAAACCCTAACAGCTAACAAACTCCCAAAATCGCCTCATACACCAAGTCGCTCTAAGGCTAGATGGTAGCGCTCAACTCCTAGGGTGGAACCCTAGCCAATGTGCAACAAATCCTGCCAAATGATGGAGCCTTCAAGTCTGATCTGCAAATCTGATATTCAATTTTGCTCTTCTTCACCAACAATTGACAATGAAGTGCAAGTAGATCCCCGTCACGGAATCTCCAATGGATGATCTAGGTTTTCGTCCCACTCACCTTGAAACACAAGGGTTTTCATCCTTGGTTCCGTAGCTCAACTTCTGTTGCAGCCAAGAGAGTAAAAACTCAAACCAAATGAAGTATGAAAGATATGATCCAAATGCCATCAATGCACCTTATATTTATACAAGTCTTAACTCTCTCTCTCCTAACCAACCTAGAGAGGCAATATATTATGTTTTTTTATTATCTTTTTCCTCAATAAGGCCGACCAAACTTGATATGCCTTGAGCGCCCAAAATTTCAAATTAAAGATTTGAATTTAAGTTCTGTTTCTCTCTTAGGTTGTCCACCTCTTGGGCGCTCACTAAGGAATATTAAATTTTAATATCTTCACCATAAGTCGACCCACACAAGGCGCTCAATGTGATATTCCGTTACTACATTACTAATAAAGACCTGTTAGAAGGGATCCTTCACTACCGGTGGCCAAGAGGAAATAAACTAATAAATAAAAATTGTTAAATACATCAAGGATCGAATATAAAGGACTTGACGCCAAGAGGATAAGACATAGTAAATGATTGGTTAGAATTAAGTCAATCACTAACAATCAGGTGCTTATAAAGGGACACATCCATAAGAAGTTGCGATCCTTCATGAGTCTAGCCGTATATAAGGATTGTCGCCCATCAATGAGGAAGAACAATTGAATTGGTCATATCTTCTTATCATCGCCAAACACATATCTGCAACCACTAGCCGATCCTCATACTTAAAGACGTCAGCAATAACATATCTGCATACGTGCCAATCATAGAATCAACCAAGGAGTCCTCTGCTGATCAAGGAGGAGAGGATATCATCATTGCTGCATCGATGGCATATCAAGATAACATACTCAGGTCAGAATATTATATTCAGGAAGGAAATCGGTCATATTAGATCAAATTCATATTCCTACGAATCAGCAACTCAACAAGGCAGAGATAAGATATGTAGGAAGAAACTATAGCAAAAGCATAACTCTGATCGAATAAGAGCAACCTCAGCTCACCATAAAGGTATGTTTATATTTCATATATTAATCAATGTGAAAACAAGATGTCAAATAATCATTATAGGATACTTTGAAATTGAACTCTTATACTGAAGTGGTAAAGAATGAAAGTAATACTATACTAGAATGTTTATAAATGATTTCTTTATAGCTTATATCATAGAATGAAGAATATGAATAATAGTATGTAATTCTTAAATGATGCATGATTATTGTGAAAACATATATATAGAAGGTAGAATTATGAGAATAATTGGAAATGATGTGAAAGGCCTAATTGAATAGAAAATGTAATGTATAACTAAGAAAGGCCGGAATGAGAAATGGACATCATTGTTAATCCATCACACCACGTAAGTGAGACCAAGTTTTAGACAATTGGCCAAGTTATTTAAGGCTCGAGTTGATAAGGCTCCAACCCTTCAAGGCAAGTGAAGATTGCTTGTCCTTAACGGGTAAAGAGTACTCAACTGAGAAGAGGCCCTTATCTCACTTGGTGAAGATTGCCAATGTGAGGTAAGTGGAAAAAAAAAAGGCCCTTATCTCGATTAGTGTAGATTGCTAATCCAGGGTAAGTGGAGAAAGGCCCTTGTTTCAATTAGTGTAGATTGCTAACTTGAAGCAAGTGGAGAAAGGCCCTTGTTTCCAATTGGTGAAGAATTCCAATATGGACAAGTGGAAATGGCCCTTGTTTTCAATTGGTGAAGATTGCCAAGATGGGACAAAGGGATAGGCCTTTGACTCTAGTTGGTGAAGATTGCCATTCTAGATCAAAGGAAAGGACAATGGAACTATGGCAAGATTGTGCCCAAGGAACCCTCTCTTGTTGGGTGAATGATTAGATTAACATGTTGGCCCAAGTATAGTCTCTGCCAGAAAGGAAATTATGATTCGGAATAGTGAAATTGAGAAAGGAATAATGCATATAAGTTATGTTTATAAGGTTTGATTTTATATAATTGTGATTTATATAATGAGATAAGAAGGATTGAATTCTAATGTACTCTTTTACAAGTTGAAATTGTTTTCAAGGTTGTGAAAATTTTTGGCTTGCTAGAAGGGGACATTACAAGTGGTATCAGAGCTGTCGACCTACCATCCTGTGAGGGAATTTGATGCAAACCTACTCAAGAAGGTACAACACACGCAACAACAACAACCAAATGGAGAATCTAATGAACAACGAATTTAGAGCCTTCATTGAAGCAACCACCAAGAACATGAATGATCAAAATCAAGCTACTCAAGCACTATTGCAAATGGTGCAAACTTTGAAAAATGACATGGAAAATTTAAAGGCTCAATCAATTAATGGGAGGGAAGTAGCCTCTAACCAAGATGAAAGTAGCAACTCTTCGTCAAGTTCAAGGATTCCACTACCATCTTTCCTACCAAGCGAAGACACTTCAAGAACGGAAAATGATACTACTCAAGACATGAGCAGTGAAGACATTGCTAAAGCTTATGCCAGCCTAGACCCCGAAGTGAGAAGAGCTGTATCCTTTAATGATTTTAGTAACTCGAAGAGGAACGAATTGGCAAGAAGGGAAAGAAGACCCATTAATAAGGATTTAAAGCACAAAGCGAACAAGGTGAACCTTACAAATTTTGATGGAACCAATAAGATCACCCCTCATGCATGGCTTCAAAAGTTGAACGACTACTTTTTACTTAGCCCAATGACCGAGAGGGATGCACTTCAATTTGCCATCTTGCACTTACAAGGACTAGTCTATGAATGGTGGCATAATGGAAAACATACTCAAGGACATGAATCCGTTACATCTTATGTGGAATTTTCCAAGAAGTTCATCAAGAAATTTGAGAGAAGACATCCACAACAAGATTTCAAGGACTTAACTCTAGTAAGACAACGAGGAACAGTGGATGAGTACATAAGTGAATTCGAGAAGATAGCTATTCGAGTTACCGGAATTGAAGATGAAAGATTAACATTTCTATTTATTGAGGGCTTGGACGAGAAATTGAGAGGACTAGTGGGGGCACTTAAACCCACCTCATTAGATGATGCCATTGAAATGGCCATTCAACTAGAAAAGAGCAAACCCTCTCAATCATCCTCTAAGCCCTTTCATAAGAAAGGAGGATTTGAGAAGACATCACCGCAAGAATGAAAAGAGAGATAAAGATTCATGTTTCAAATGTGGAGAAGCGTGGAAACCTGGACATATTTGCAAGAAACTACAAGAATTGAGGGAAAAGGGCTTATGTTTCAAATGTAAGCAAAAATGGGGGCGAGATGATAAGTGCGGGCAAATTCACGTCATAGAAGCCTTGTCCGATGAGGAGGAAGAAAAACCAACCAAAAGGAGAAAATGCGAGCCCGATGAGAAGGTTACTCTAGCTGCTATATCCAAGGTATCTAAACACCATCCCTTTAGGCTTAGGGGCTACCTTAAGGGTAACAAAGTAACAACCTTAGTGGACAGTGGGGCTACACAACTTTATAGATGAAACCTTAGCCAAAAGAATTAAACTAGACACCCAAAATTTTGAAGGATTTATGGTATCCTTAGCCGATGGATCCACAAAGGGTTGTTCAAAAATGTTATCCCAACTAAAATTAACCGTAGGGAAGCACCCCGTTCAAGATGATTTTTATGTAGTGAATATGGGAGATATGGATATAGTCCTTGGCACACCATGGTTACACTCGTTAGGTCGAGTCACACTAGATTTTCCGAAATTAGAACTTTCTTTTGAAAACCAAGGGCAAAGGGTTACCCTACATGGCCTATCCGATGGATCACCTCAAGTAATCTCTTCAAAGAGGATGGATAGGACATTTAGGCATAACCAAGTAGAATGGGCAGCCCAATGGTTGATATTAGACAAATCCACCCCAATGGGAAAAGCCATCCACATTGATATCCAACCTATACTTAGGAAACATAAAAGGGTATTTGATGACATACCACCGGGTTTGCCTCCCAAACGAGGATTTGAACACATAATTGAAATGGAGAAAGATTCAAAACCGGTTGTCACCACACCCTAAAGACATCCCCAAAAGTTTAAAGAAGAAATAGAGAAAACCATCAATGAACTTTTAGAGATGGGACACATACAACCAGTTCCAATCCATTCGCATCCTCCGTGGTATTGGTAAAGAAGAAAGATGGGACCATGAGAATGTGTGTGGACTATTGAGCTTTGAATAAGCAAACTATTAAGAATAGATACCCTATACCAATAGTAGACGAGTTAATTGATGAATTACATGGGGCAAAGTATTTTTCAAAGATAGATTTAAGATCGGGTTATCATCAAATCCAAATGAGGGAAGAAGATATTCCAAAGACGGCTTTCAGATGCCATAATGGTCATTTTGAATTTTTGGTTTTACCCTTTGGACTGACAAACGCCTCGGCCACTTTCCAATCATGCATGAACCATATATTCCGGAAACAATTAAGGAAGTTCTTGCTGATATTCTTTGATGATATCTTAATCTATAACAAAACATGGGAGGATCATCTCAAGCACATTGACGAAGTCTTGTCTATTTTGGAGCAAGAGTCCTTATATGCTAAAGCATCCAAATGCGAATTTGGGACGGAGGAAATTCTATACCTTGGACATAAGATAAGTGCTCAAGGAGTGCAAGTTGATGAGGAGAAGATCAAAGCCATCAAAGAATGGCCAAAGCCAGGAACTCTGACTCACCTTAGAGGATTCATGGGGTTGTGTAGCAACTACTGAAGATTTGTTAAAAATTTCTCCAAGATTGCAGCCCCACTTACTAATCTAACCAAGAAGGGATCATTCATATGGAGTGAAGAAGCACAAGAAGCCTTTGAGAGATTAAAGGAAGCTATGAGTACTTGTCCCGTACTTGCCATTCCTGATTTTTCACTCCCTTTCAAGCTTGAATGCGATGCTTCCGGTGAAGGCATCGGGGCTGTGTTGATGCAAAATAAACATCCTATTGCCTTTGAGAGTCGGAAATTATCCCCGCCTGAAAAATTGTATTCTACATATGATAAGGAGATGTTGGCCATCATGCACGCCTTGGCCAAGTTTAGACAATATTTGGTTTGCGAAAAATTTGTGGTCAAAACCGATTACAATAGCCTCCAGTTCTTCCTAAAGCAAAGAGATTTGAATGACCGGCAACAAAAGTGGGTTAGTAAATTACAAGCCTACAATTTTGATATTGCATATGTAAAAGGGAAAAATAATGTAGTGGCTGATGCACTATCAAGAAGACCATCACTATGTGCCATGACAAGCATCTCACTAGATTGGAAGAATTCTCTAATAGCGGAATATGCCAAAGATCCACTCACCGTAAGTATACTAGATGGGAATATAACAAATGATGAGTTCAAGGTAAAGGATGAAGTTATTCTATACAAAAACAGAGTCTATGTGGCTGCAGGATCCAAGTTGAAAGAGAAAATCATTAAAGAATTTCATGACAATCCTCTAGCCGGGCACCAAGGTTATTTCAAGACATATAAGCAAATTAGAGAAAAATTTGCTTGGAAAAGACTAAAGGGTGATGTGCTTAAACATGTTTAGGAATGTGATACGTGTCAAAGGAACAAAATAGAGCAGATTCACCCAGCAGGACTACTCCAACCCTTGCCCATTCTGGAACAAAAATGAAATAGCATCTCCATGGACTTTATAACTGGCCTCCCAAAAGCACAAGGGAAGGATTGCATATATGTGGTCGTGGACAGGCTCACGAAGTATGCACACTTCATGGCTATCACTTCCGAATATAAAGCACCCCAAGTGGCAGAAATTTTCTTCAAGGAGATATTTCGATTACATGGACTTCCAAAGTATATAGTTAGTGATTGAGATAGCTGCTTTACGAGCTTGTTTTGGCAAGAATTATTCCGGTTATCAGGAATCGAGTTGATGCCCAATACCAACTATCATCCTCAAACAGACGGGCAAACAAAAATCGTGAATAAGTGGATTGAAGGCTATCTTCGAAATTATGTCACGGGACATCAAAAAGCATGGATCAAATGGTTACACATGGGTGAGTATTGTTATAGCACAACACACCACATGTCCATTGGAATGAGCCCTTTTGAAGCTCTATATGGATACGAAGCTCCTTCATTTGGGAACCTAAGTCTCCAGGAAAGCCGAGTCTCTAAAGCCAAAGACTTTGTTCAACACGAGGACATCATGCGGGTTCTCAAGGATAATTTACATCATGCACAAAATCAGCAAAAGATCTATGCTTATCGGAAGCGGGTAGAAAGGACATTTGAAGTTGGAGACATGGTATTTTTGAGATTACAACCCTACAAGCAATTATCTATCAAGACTAGTGGGTCCGAGAAGCTCAAGCCTTGATTCTATGGACCTTACAAAATAATAAGGGGAGAAGTGGCATATGAATTAGAATTGCTTGGAAATAGCAAGATACACAATGTATTCCATGTCTCTCGACTTAAGAAAGTATTGGGCCAAACAGTCGTACCATGCGAAGATCTACCTCCTCTAGATGATGAAGGACAATTAATCCTAGAGCCTGAAAGAATACGAAGTACCCGAGAAAGGAAACTAAGGAATAGAGCTATTGTGGAATATCTTATCAAATGGAAGAATCTCCCAGATGATGACCTTACATGGGAAGGAGAGGAAGTTCTCAAACACCTAAATCTGAGCATTGCTTGAGGACAAGCAATCTTCGAGTGGGGAGGACTGTGATATTCCGTTACTACATTACTAATAAAGACCCGTTAGAAGTGATCCTTCACTACTGGCGGCCAAGAGGAAATAAACTAATAAATAAAAATTGTTAAATACATCAAGGATCGAATATAAACGACTTGACGCCAAGAGGATAAGACATAGTAAATGATTGGTTAGAATTAAGTCAATCACTAACAATCGGGTGCTTATAAAGGGACACATCCATAAGAAGTCATGATCCTTCATAAGTCTAGCCATATATAAGGATCGTCGCCCATCAATGAGGACCAACAATTGAATTGGTCATATCTTCTTATCATTGCCAAATGCATATCTGCAACCAATAGCCGATCCTCATACTTAAGGATGTCAGCAATAACATATTTGCATACGCGCCAATCATAGAATCGACCAAGGAGTCCTTTGCCGATCAAGGAGGAGAGGATTCATCGTTGCTGCATCGGTGGCATATCAAGATAACATACTCAAGTCAGAATATTATATTCAGGAAGGAAATCGGTCATATTAGATCAAATTCATATTCCTGCGAATTAGCAACTCAACAAGGCAGAGATAAGATACGTAGGAAGAAACTATAGCAAAAGAATAACTCTGATTGAATAAGAGCAACCTCAGCTCACCATAAAGGTATGTTTATATTTCATATATTAATCAATGTGAAAATAAGATGTCAAATAATCATTATAGGATACTTCGAAATTGAACTCTTATATTGAAGTGGTAAAGAATGAAAGTAATACTATACTAGAATGTTTATAAATGATTTCATTATAGCTTATATCATAGAATGAAGAATATGAATAATAGTATATAATTCTTAAATGATGCATGATTATTGTGAAAACATATATATAGAAGGTAGGATTATGAGAATAGTTGGAAATGATGTGAAAGGCCTAATTGAATAGAAAATGTAATGTATAACTAAGAAAGGCTGGAATGAGAAATGGACATCATCGTTAATCCATCACACCACGTAAGTGAGACCAAGGGTTAGACAATTGGCCAAGTTATTTAAGGCTCGAGTTGATAAGGCTCCAACCCTTCAAGGCAAGTGAAGATTGCTTGTCCTTAACGGGTAAAGAGTACTCAACCGAGAAGAGGCCCTTATCTCACTTGGTGAAGATTGCCAATGTGAGGTAAGTGGAAAAAAAAAGGCCCTTATCTCGATTAGTGTAGATTGCTAATCCGGGGTAAGTGGAGAAAGGCCCTTGTTTCAATTAGTGTAGATTGCTAACTTGAAGCAAGTGGAGAAAGGCCCTTGTTTCCAATTGGTGAAGATTGCCACTATGGACAAGTGGAAATGGCCCTTGTTTCCAATTGGTGAAGATTGCCAAGATGGGACAAAGGGATAGGCCTTTGACTCTAGTTGGTGAAGATTGCCATTCTAGATCAAAGGAAAGGACAATGGAACTATGGCAAGATTGTGCCCAAGGAACCCTCTCTTGTTGGGTGAATGATTGGATTAACATGTTGGCCCAAGTATAGTCTCTTTCGGAAAGGAAATTATGATTTGGAATAGTGAAATTGAGAAAGGAATAATGCATATAAGTTATGATTATAAGGTTTGATTTTATATAATTGTGATTTATATAATGAGATAAGAAGGATTGAATTCTAATGTACTCTTTTACAAGTTGAAATTGTTTGCAAGGTTGCGAAAGTTTTTGGCTTGCTAGAAGGGGACATTACACTCAACATGAGACCTATAGATATATCTTGTGAATTATACTTTGTCTTCTCCAAGGCACATAAAATCTCAAACCAAGTCGTCCCTTAATTGCCAACTTTATCTCCTCCAAGGACGAAGCACAAGATCAAATGAAATGAGAACAAACATTCCCTACACCAAGTCGCCCATCAAAAGACAATTTCCACCCTTATTTCCATCCCTAGATGGTTGTTCGCTCCACTTGAGGGCAATTTTATTTATTTCAAATAAATACATCAAAATCATTAGAAAAATATGACAATTCATTACCTTTAGTCAATTTACCCACCAAAAATCTCGAAGTGTGGAAATTGGCCTCTTAGGTCTTCTTATGTGATCACTTCGAAAATGGGGACATTACATCTTTGGGGCAACCTCACATTACCAATTTCTTTCCCATCACCTGTTGTTCTTTGGCCTTAGTGTTATGGGAGGTTCTCTTTGGAATTGATTGCCTTTTAGGCTATGTTACTTGTTCTTTGCACATATCCTCTAGATTTGGGTGCGATCTTCTCTTGGTTTGGGTTTAGCTTTGGTCAGGTCGGGGAGTCATCCAAGAGGTGGCTCTTCGCCTAAGGGTTCATCTCAGGTGAACTCGAGTGAACCCAATTTGAACATGGTAGAATTTTGTTGAACTCGCAGTGAACCTGACGGACTTTGACATTTTTCTAAAATAATTTTTTGCTTTTTTAAATTGTTTTAGGCATTTGACTTTGACTTGGATGGAGAAAAACAAATCCCTATCCCTAAAAGGAGACTTCTAAGGCATTTGAAAGACTAAGACAAACTAGTTTAATTCATTGTGAATGCAAAACACTTGCTTGCCATTGCACAAATAGATTTGAAGATTGATTAGTGAAGGTTCCAAAGTCGTTGGTTTGCTATTCGTACACTTGTGTAAGCATCCATTCATTGCTAAGGTGATTGTAGAGAAAGATTTTTTATATCTAAGAGGTGAGTTTTTTTTTGTTTTTGGTATTTTTTCTGCTTTTTTGTGTTACAAAAATCGTTCTTCTATGAATCTATGGCATATGCTTAAATTTTTAAATGAGTTAGGTTATCTAGATTCTCTCTCTTTGTGTATATATATATATATATATATATTTGTTTTCACTTGTTTTGAATGTATTGTGTATTAAACTTGTTGCTATAGAGATTGCAATGGCAGCCAATTCTATCTTTGCAGGCCAATCCCACTTCAAAACAAATTGAAATTCTCTCCCTTGGAAGTATGTTGAAATGGTACAACCGGTTCCAAGTGGTGGGGTTATGTTTGGATTTGAAATGCGTGTGGTGTCAAATATTCAAACTGATACATTTGGGTGAAAGCCCATTTGTGTGGCATTCCTAGACTAGGCATCAAACCCTGCCGAAGATACAATGGCATATCCATTCCATTAGATCAATTCATAGCATGTATTAGTGAGTAGGAGAAAGTAGATGCAGGCCATAGAGAAAATCATTCTTTGGCAAAGAAAGGATCTCGAGGAATGAGGCTCCTTGCTCTTCGATCTAATCTTGAACGTGTGGTAGGGAGCCACCCAATTTTGGCCACACCTTAAGAACAACTCATGATGATTGCACATAAGAGATCAAATGGTTTGTTGGAAATGCCATTTCATAACGAGTCTTGAGAGATTGCTGATTGGTATATTGTGAGATGTATCTATGCAAGTGGATTGGCGTTCAATGTTGTTCACTCACTATATTGGCAAGAAATGGTGAGAAAAATTTACTCTGGCTCCATAAGGGTAGGTGCTAGGTGAAGTTTGTAGAGGATTTATTGAAGCCCATATTGGATTCATGGGCGGAGATAGGGGTGTCCATTGTTTCTAATGGATGGAAGGATGAAAAAAATTGGCCATTGATCAATGTCATTGTAGTGTCCCCTAAAGGGGCAATGTTTTTGAGAGTAGTGGATTGTGAGGGGGAGGTGAAAGATGGTTCATTTATTTCTAACATCCTTATGACGACCTTTGAGGAAGTGGGGCCTCAAAACTTTGTTTAAGTCATAATGGACAATGCCAAAGATTGTAGAGTAGCTAGTGTATTGGTTGGTGCATACTATTTGGGATTTAGAGAAAAGGCTGCCATCTGAAGCATGGTGTTCATGGTGTTCCACCTCCACATCTCAATGGGCTTAATATGTTGCTCATATAATCCCAAACTTGGATCCTGTAATGTCCCCTTTTTGGCCATTCTTGTTTTCTTTCACTTGTGCACAATTAGATCACTAGAAAGGGACATTAGAAATATTGAAGATCAATAAATTAGATAATAATCAGTTCATAATATATTTCAACATACTTATTGGACCCTAAATCAGATCATTAAGACTAGGGATTAATTAATCTTCATAATATACTTGGCGATTACTATATCGAGCCACAATCCTTAATCTAACCTAATCATCAACCCTACGGGATGGGGGATAATCATGTTAGGGCTAGAAAAGTATTCCCTTCACAAGTAGGCCCAGGGGTTTCATGGACACCTGCCAATACCACCACTTGGCCCAATACCACATTGAGGAGCATGCCCAAGGGTTTCATGAACACCCGTCAAAATAACCACTTGGCCCGATAGCTTCAGGAACACCCATCCATACCACTTCGGGGCCTCCCAATAGCTTTAGGAACACTTGTCCATACCACTTCGGGGCTCACCTCTCACCTACCCGGGGCGATGTTTTAATACTGCATTTCCCTAACAACCCAACCAATCCTCATGAGGGGCAATAGAGAAAGATTAAAGATCGGATCATGAATATACTAATCCCTTACATATCATGGATATGTATTAAATAACATATATAAGCATAGTTATTTTATAAATCAGAATTTATAGTTATAATAGAACGATAGAATGATAGAATTATAGAATTATAGAAGAGTGGACGAATAGGATAAAAGAATGAATAATGATAGAATGATGGAATGATAGAATAATAGAGTGATAGAATGGAATGATATAATGATAAAAGAATAGAATGAAAGAATGATATGATAATTGAATAAAATAGAATGATCGAAATAATAGATTAATAGAATGAGAGAATAGAATGATATAATGATGGAAGAATAGATTGAAAGAATGATATAATAATCGAGTAACATGATAGAATGGGCTGCAATAAATAATTGCATTTATATATCACTGCTGATATATTCCTTGCTAGGACACTCTAAATATATTTATATGAGAAATATATGTATTTTCAAATTCAGAAATATATTCCATTCTTCCTTAGATGCTCTTTTCCATATATCTCACGTGCAGATCTGAATATATCAGAAATGCATATGTTTCATACTTAGAATGTATATCATTCTTTTTCACATATATGTATCCTTTTATCTGTATATTCAAATCAGATATTCTTCTTATATTCAGTCATATATTCCTTGTATTCCTTGATGCCTTTTATTCCTCACCATCTCCCACATCTTATACCCTCTCAAAAGGAACTTCTTTAATGAAGGGCTATGTCTTATTGAAGGTAACCTTTAATTACTAGTCACCCCTTCTTAGATGGATTGCTGCCTTAACTAAATCGTTGGGTCTCTTATTACATTTAATTGCTGCCCTTTGCATTAACCTTCACTGCTGTTCTAAATCGTTGGGTATTATCTCTTTCTCATACTAACCACTGCTTACTATTAAATGTATATTATTTTATAATATTATTTATATATAGTATATATGAATATATATATTATAATGATTATAATAATATTTAAATTATTAATATTAATATTTATATTTGTATTTATATTTATATTTATATTTGTTATTTATAAATATAATAGTATATCTTGTTAATTAAAATAAATATATTATATTTTAATTATATTAAAATATTTATATAATAATATTATTTAATATTGTTTATTAAATATTATATATTAATAATATATGTTTATTTAAATATTAATACATACGCAATTATCTTTATCATTCAAATTGACTAAACACCCCGTTTTACGGAAGCAACTTCACCGTCTTTTATCATGATGCTTAAATCTTTAATTTAAACAATGTCTTAATATCAGGATATCACAGATCCTTACCCAAAATTGTTTGCTTCATCTTTCCAAGCATGCTGTCAGATGTCTCATATATCTTTCCAAGACTAGGAGAGTCTGTATCAACGTATCTAATGACATCTACAACAGGTGAGATGAAGGAGGAAACATATATGCAAAGTTCAAACAAAAATTTCAATAAAGAATAAGATTATGAGACTCAAAGTTAATTGACAAGTTAGAAACTTTGAAAGTTGAAAAATAAAATTGAAATATTAAAATTAGAAATTTAATAATAAAATTAGCAATTTAATATTTAATAAAATCAACGATTTATTAATACAACCAGCAATGTCTTACTGACATGTCCCCGTTTCTGACATGATCACCCAGCAGAAGACTGAGTTAGCCTATCCTCATTCCAGTAGGCTAACCCATCGGAGCAAGGGAATATTCTGGCGAAGGTGGGAAATGAATTAATGCATTTTGCATTAATTATCAAATGAAGACAATTAAACAATAATAATTTATTATTATTATTATTATTTAATTATAGCGCCAAAGAAGAAAAATAATAAAAATAAAATGAATAATATTATTAAATATGAGTGCTTTTGAAAATAAAATAATACCTTGAGTTGGAGCACTCGCTTTTGGAGTTGGAAAAATAAAATAAATAAAATAATATTTCTTTTGGAGCGCTCACCTTGGAATTGCAAAATGGGATGTTGATATTTGAAATAGCACTCACCATTGGAAAAAGAGATTCAAATAAAATAATCAAATAATGCATTGGATTTGGGTGCCCTCTTGGAGAAGCAAATAATTAAAATTGAATGCAAGCCGACAAGGAGGGAAATGAAAATTCAAATCTTTAATTTGAGTTGGTATAAAAGAAGGATTGGAGGCTCATTTTCAGCATCACGAATCTTTGGCAAACTTTCGCACTTATGCTTGGCTTTTGTTGTTTGATCTTCCAAGGACGAAAACCCTTGCGGAGTTGTCTGTTGTGTTGGCACTTGCAAAATTCTATTCCCATTTTCCCCTTTTTGCCCCCAAAAAATCCAAAACACCTGTGCAAATATCTTAGCCTAGGTCACCATTGGATAGAGTTTTCAATTCTGAGCAACTTTGCATTTTGAACCATGTTAAAATTCCTTAAAATGAAGAAGTTATGCTTGTTCAAAGTACAGTTCTTATGCCTTTTTGTCTTAATCAAAGAATGGTCTTTTCCTTAGAATTTTTTTTTCATTTTTTGCCTCTATCGGCAAATCGGCCTTTTTCATAACTTCTAAACTTTTCAGTGGTTCGGCTTTTAGCCGATTCGCTGATAAGACAACAACAAATAGTAGAGGGGTAGTGTTTTGGCAAAAGGATAAAGACCAAGGAAAATGGTTATTGGTGAAAATGAAAAGTTCGAAACCCCGAAGGTTCGCCGATAGGTAGTTCGCCCGACAACAGATTTGCCAACAAAGGCTAGGGAAATGACTAAGGCAGAAGGATGGTTCGACACAGAGCAAATTTGCCGACAAGGCAAATTGAGACAAAATTCGGCTAAGGTATGAAAAGGAGAAACAATGCCTTGTCGGGGAATTGATTGAGGGCCGAACTAATGAACTAGTTAGGAATCTTGACAGTTCGCCGATAGGCCTTTTTTGCCGATAAGGCAAGTTGAAAAGTCAAAGTTTGGCAGGTGGCATTTTTCCCGATAAAACGGCAAAGTGCTTGGTTCGTGAAAACTAGTTTTTGCCGACTAAGGAGAAATAAGTAAAGTTTGGCAAAACATGTTTTTTCCGATAACAAAGAAATAGCGCCATGACTCTTTGGTTCGAAAGGTGGCCAGTTTGTCGATAAAGAGAAAGGGGACTAAGGCATGATATTATTGGCAAACTGGATAAGGACCAAACTTTTCTTAAGTTTGAAGTTTTCTTGTTTTGTCTATAAGGTGATAAGGTCAAAGTCAAAGTTTTGAACTGCAGCAATTTGCCGATAAAGAAGAAGCATGAGAAAATGCCCTTGGTTCTGAAATGAAGACTTTTGTTGATAAAGGCGAAATGAGTTGGTTCAGCAAAAAGTCAGTTTTGCTGATAAAGGCGGAAAAAGGTAGGGCGACAGGTTTGGAAAAGTGAACTTTAGCTGACTAAGCGGTGGCAAAGGAAAAAAGGAAGGTTCGACAAAGGAGAGTTTTGCCGATAAAGGAAAAGTGGAATGGTTTGAAAATGATAAATTTTGCCGACTAGGGAGAGTTCGACAAATAGCGGATTTGCTGATAAAGGGGGAAAACGACCCAGTTATGAAATGACCAAATTCGCCGACAAAGTGCATAAACAAAGGAAGTGCAAATTTTAAAGTTTTGTAAAAGCTTTACAAACACTGTTGGCGGGCTCTTATTTAAAAACGCTTTTCTTCCCCCTTCGTCGCCATGAAAGCGAGGTTGCATAAATACAAATGTCAGGTGATCGCTGAAATAGTGTCTACCATCAATGCGTAGGTACACAATTTAATATGGAGATCATGTGTTTCAGCATCTATACTTTCTGCAAGTCCTCTCAAGGATGCAAGTTCAGTTTGTAGGGCATGCGCTCCCAGGTGGTCCACCGAGTCTTCTGATTGTGGTTGTGGGCCAACATTCAATGCAACATGGGCTGCTTGTTGACCAATCTTTCCAACGCCCATGACCAGGTGGCTATATATACATGAAATGAAGATGTTTTTAGGGTTGGTCTCTAAGCCAATTGTCTGGTCTAGGAGAGCCTAAGGAGTTTCTCTGGCATCAACACACGATCTGTCTGGTTTGTTAGTGAAGGGATCTATTCAACATAGAGTAGGAAGATTATGTAATGCAGATTTGAATGTAGTGAATGTCTCCATGGGAGTTTGTAATGATTTTGGTAAATATGTAATCGCAGTTATGTATTTTCCTTTGCCACATTTGTTGGGCAGGTTTTTTGGAGATGTGTGACAACATCTAAATAAATACAAGGCTTTGTATTTGCCATCATTTTGTTACACAGGAATCGCTGCAGTCCTCTTATGGATTATTAAGTATGTTCATTGTACGAAAATCTATTAGAAAGTCATATATGTAAATGTATGTCTAGTTTTGTTGATCCTTTGCTGTGTATTTATTTTTCTCCATGCATTTTGTGACTTTGTTGCCCAATGGAATAGGCACCGGTCCATATTGGAGAGGGACCAAACAATCTTTTAAAAACAAACAAATCTTTCACTTGTGGTTCAGGGATAAAAACCATCTTTCTTGTGCATGTACATTCACATAGTTGAATCAGCTTAATATAGAGGCCTGTGTAGCCAGTTTGTTTTGATCTAGTGACAGCTTTGGGGTCAAGTGTACATTGGTTATGGCTGTATTTGTTTATTAGTATTTCACTTCGTGCCTCTAGGAATATCCTTTCCAGGTTTAGCTGAGCTTGAAGTGCAGAGGAGTTTACCCACTCCTGTAGTTGGCCAAAATCCTCCTTGATTTGTTGAAAAATCTCTTCCTATCACCTTGGCGACAATCCCTGGCCTGGGTGTTTTAGGAATGTTTTAGAGTTTTGGGTTGATGTTATTTTGGGAACCAACATGTTGGACGAAAACCCAATCACACTTGGAGGAGGATTCATACGGAGTTCGCAATTGTGCTTCATCGAAATCTTGTTCGAGCTTCGTAGATTCATATCTCGATATTTTGGTCGGAAATCGTTGATTTGAATTCAAATTCATTGAAGATTTGATTGCATTGTTGAAGATATTGATCATACTTCCTGGAGCACCGAATTGACATATCTAAGGGTGGCGGATTATGTTGAGGATTGTTGCACTGCTATATTCTTTGTAGAGCCGATTCTTGCGGAGGCTGTGATCATTAAAGAGTGGACGAAGACTTGGGTGACTATCATAGGCGTCGGTTGACTTGATGTCGAGTCCTAGCTGAGCACACCATAGTGGAGTCGCTGGTTGGAAGGATATAACGGGTCTGCATTCCTAGTCGTCCCAAATACTTGCCACCATTGTTGGAGAGGGATTGAGTCTTGATAACACAAAGTCACATAGTTTCCATGATGCACATCAACTAAGGAGCTACATCATCGAACCTTGGCTCCAAGAAAGTGTCTAACAGAAACCATAACAGATATCAAACAGTAATTAATCCTACCGCTGCCATTAGCATACTCAGCATTGAGTAGTCATTTATCTGGAAGCATTCGCCACCTCTACACAGAGCGATCTGCATATAAGGGACTGTCATCAGCATGAGGATTGCAACAACAAATCGGCCAATAGAGTTCACTCAAAATCATTGCATTGATCATTCAAATTGGTATGTTTTCATTGCACAATTGTCTCCGATTTGTATCAGATGGACATACTTGTTATTGGCTATCATAGAGCCATGGTTAGTTGGTGTAATTGAAGACTTGCAATGTCTAATTTGTAGTCCATTATTTTCATTGTAATTTACAATAGAAGTAATTGAAGGCTGCCATCATTTTGTTTCATGTTGTATTTGTAATTCATATGATTGGCATAGCTCAAATATAGATGTGCAAGTAGAAATGAGTTATAACTGTTCATTGTGAAATTGCAAAATTCAAACTTTCGCATCAAACCCTACTTTGACACACGTCAGTGGTATCAGAGCGAGAGATCTTGCCATCCTGCAGGGCACAATTGGATTGACGAAAGTCAAGTCTTATTCCAATAGCATTTCGTGCATAAATTTTGTAGTTATATCCACCAACCTTGGGTTGTGATTTAACTCGATTCTTATCTAGGTGGTATGAGCGAAAAGATTGACCCAGTCGGAAGTTGATTGTTATGCATACACCGACTCCACATGGTCATACAAGAGTGGTCAGGAAGTAGAGATCTATCCATTTGCTCAAATGGATCGAAACAGAAGAGCTGGAAACCCACCCAGGAATGATGAAAATGCATATTTGGAGGGGCAACCAATAAAACACAGAGTTTGGAGCAATTGATGAATACTCAAAACCACTTGGTATAGATAATGACTCAAACTTTGAGTAACTCGAAAATGAATGGATCACCAACAGAAGATAGCAGCGTGGTAGGTACACCTCGTGGTGGAAGAACACATGTTTCTTCAGTAGATAGGCCTTTCTGGCCCAAATTCCTTCCTAATGAGGAAGAAGAGGAATAGTTGTGGAAAATGAAGAGGAACAATCTCTTGACGATGAATTGGCCACTATATGTCAAGATTATGAAGCACTTCCTGATGTAGTCAAAAGGGACATAAGCATCACTCAATACATGAATGAGAGGAAGGACATGGAAAGATCAAAAGGAGGACAAAGACCTAGAGGGCCAACAAAACAAAATAGGGAATATCAAGATGCACTGAACAAGATACCCATACCCAATTTTGATGGAAGTGGAGCCATGAGTGCAAGAGCATGGGTTCACAAACTTGATATATTCCTCACACTCAAACCCATGGACGAACAAAAGGCTATACAGTTGGCTACTATGCACCTTGAAGGGATAGTGTATGATTGGTGGCATCATGGGCTTATTTCACAAAGACATGCAATGATCACCTCTTATGGATATATGGCCGGGCCGGGGTCAAGACTATGGATAGATGGCCGCTCAACCCTTATATCGGATCCGGTTGCTTTGTTCCCCTCTCATTACGGCCAGATGCATGAATGCCCAGTTAGTTTCTAATATTTGATTGCGGGGGCCCTTTCAATTTATAGGGCTTTGTATGGCAAGCACTTATATTCATCAGTCATATCACGTACATAATAGATGGATGAGACCTCTCCTGCCCATCTATAGATGTATGGGGCGGGGAAGAATAAAGATCCCCTATATGTATGTGCTCTCCGGACGGTTGGGTTCTCTCTAGATTTTGATAGTTGGGTTCTCTCCCGCCTCTCTTCCGCCCATCTCCTCCCTACCACCCACCCCAATCTCCATCGGGGCCACCTCCCTCTATATAGTCTCCCGCCGGGGGTTTGTGGTGAAGGGCCGTCGGATATGATCTATCGAGGGGGCTCACCTCTCTCTATCTATATAGCCGCCCACTATCTCTACTCTATATAGTCGTCGATTGAGTCTCCCGGATAGATATATAGGAGGGGCTCCCCAGAGAGATATATTCTATCGCCATATGTGGGTAGGACATAGTGTATCCACTCTAACCAAACATTTGAGGTGCCCCCATATTGTGGTCCACTCATGTTACATACATAAGATTAAGACAGAGTATTGCCCACCCCATCCAACTTCAGTAGCCTAGCCCAAAATGACTAGACTATATGGAAGGAATGGGATGGGAGATGCCCCTATCCTATAAAGAGGGGGCTCTCTATATGGGGGAGAGGAACTAGTATATACGAGGAGAGAAGTTAGGGCCCCCCTCCATACCATATAATATAGGGGAGATAAGGAGATAGGGAGATAGGGCCGATGGCCTATATATCTAGAGGAACCACATCTACCATCTATTATAGTAGTCATGATACAACCAGATACGTGAGTCATGTATCACCACTACTAGATGGCGTGTTTGTTCTTCTCCTAGAAGGGGTGCTCGAATTACTAATTTGTATAGTATGGCTCCACCATGCATCTCTACATTCGTCTTGTTTCGTGCCCACATCATCTCCGTATTCCTTCAACACCATCTCGCCTAAAAAAGCAATAGGCGAGCCTAAAGAAACTACATGCCCTCATCTTTAGAAGCCTGTAGTTTCTTTAGGCCCTCACACTGGAGAGGGGTACTTCGTTTAATAAGTGTTTCCTATCCTAACATTTGGGCTATGGAGAATGAATAGTGAGATCTCTTCAAAAGGTTCGTCCGCTGGTGCCATATGTGTTGTACCCATACGAAATTTTTGCCTGTTACCCTATCATAACAAAAGTTTGAATGTTCACATACTCTTGTCACCTCTTATACATTATGTTGTCAAATTTACTAACCCTGCAGGTTTGAAATAAGGAGAATACTATCGAAGCAAAAGCAATCATGAAATGAACAAGGCATCCTGAGTATGAGGAAGGCATAGGCAGGTTCAAATAAAATTAAAAGCGCGCTCTAAGCATTTAAGATGCTTCAAAAGATGGTTAAGATGCATTGTTTGCAAAGGAGAGGCGTTTTGGGAGATCAATGCACACCAAGTCAAATTAAGGTGTGCCAGGGATCATTTAGGCGTGTTGGAGAGATGTTTAGCGTGCCTAGAAGCAGTGAGGTGTGCCTAGAAGCAGCAAAGTGCGCTAGGGACAATATTGGCGTGCTTGGAGCCAGGGAGGCGCACCAAAGGAATGGATGACGCTCCAAAAGTCATAAAGGCATGCCAGGTGTAAGGAAAGTGCATCCAAAAGTCTAGAAGCACATCTATGAGTGAAAGTCATGCTCCGAATGAAGGAAGAAGTGCACACAAGGTGAAAAGGACACTTAGAAAATCCAAGAACCTCCTGAAGAGATTTTAGAAGCATCAGAAGAGATTTTAGAGGCATCCAAAGAGATTGAAGTGTTTTAGGCATGCCAAAAGTTCTTAAAGCTTGTCAAGAATGGGTAAGCCACATTAGGAGGACTCAGGATGCGTCGAAGACTCTAAACACACGCCTAAACCATGTAAGGCGCGTTCAAACTGAGCGAAGCATGCCTCCCAGGAAAGTGCGCTTAACATAACAAAGACGCACTAGAGGAAGCTTGGGTGTGCCTGAAATAAGATTGGCATGCCAGGTGAAAGAATGGCGTGCCTAGAGCATAGGAAGCACGCCCGTACCCAGAAAAGTGCACTTGTAGTCAAGAAGGCGCACCTGTGGTCAGAAAAGCACTCCAAAGAAGAGAAAGGAGCACCTACGAGTTTCAAAACGCGTCCAAGAGAATGGGAGTGCCGAAATAAAGAGAAGCACTTGAAATTAAAGAAAAGCGCGTCTAGACTAAAATGCATGTGTCTAATCAATCTGCAGCGCGTTTCAGAGGATGAGAGCTCGTCAAAAGGCAAATAGGAGCATTTTGTAAAAGAGGAAGCGTCTCAAAGAAGTTTGGCATGCTTGGAACAAGTTTGGCGTGCTTGAAGCCTAAAAGGTGTGCCAGAAGTTAGAGAGGTGCGCCCAGAGGAAGGTAAACATGTCCTGAAGAGAAGAGGTGCACTCAAAGGAGGATAGGTGCATGTAGGTTTGGAAAAGCGTGTCTTATGTCAGATTGGTGCGCCATTTGGTGAAGAGATGCGCCTATCATAGAGAAGGCGCTACTTGAAGGATAGAAGTGTGCCAAATTTAGAGAAGAGGCATTTTATTTTTATTTTTCAGTTTCAAACTCCAAACAGTTCAACTACTTCCATGCAAATCATCGCCCCTCTACATGCAAAGCTTATACCTTTTGAAAAGGTTATAATTAGGATGCTTTTATCATGCAATTAATGGAACTATTTGTAATAAACATGGAATAATCAGTTTAGCTGATTTTTGCATGGCTTTAGGATAATTTTATTATTTGTTTTAGTTACAAATAAGACTTGCATACATGCAAGTCCAGTTCTAGAGTGAAGAGTATTAGTTAAACTCTTCTTTCCCTTTCATTTGCTTTGTAGTAGTATAAATAAGTGCTTCTAAACAAGGACAAGGAGGAGATTAGAGAGGGATTATTAGTTAGCTTTTTCCAAAGCTTTTTAGGAGTTAGCATTTTTCAGTATTTGGTATCAGAGTAGAGAAATCAATTGTACTAGTGAGTGAACATCAATGAAAATGGCAATTCTCATGCCTTCATTATGTTGAAGTTGTTAGTCACCTGGTGTTCGAGTTGTGGTTCTTGTCTCGTTCAAGAACATTAATTATGCTTGTTTTTGCTAATGGATGTTATTGCAATGTGTTGTTGTCTATACTGAATTTGTGAACTTTGTGTCACAGCGAAGTCATTTGTGATCATATGTTCTTGTGTTATTTGTTCAATCTGTGCAATCCAATCCTTGTGTACTTGCCTTGCTCAACCTTTGAATTTAGTTGAATAGTGCGAGCATGTAGTTTAAGTTCTAATTCCAGTAAAAAAAGCGCAAAAAACTTTGCTTTGTTGTCGAAAGTGTGTTTCTGCCTTTCGTACGCTACAAACCCAAAAAACATTGCAAGTTTCCCTTTCATTCAGCATAAATATGAATAACCCATGAAAAGTCTGTTCATATTCTATAGTTTTAGTCAAGTTTTATTTTACAGAGAGCTTCCCCTTCAAATTTGAAGAGTCGTTCTACCACACATCTGTCCGTTTTGCTTTTGCATTGAAAGGTGCGAAATAAAACACTAACAATACATATAGACGAGTCGGAAGCAAGCGAATCCCCCTGCCTATGGGGTATCCTCATTAATCTGGTCTAGGGTGGGTGCCCCCCCCCCCTCGAGAGGTAGATTAGTAGTTAGGTTGGGCGAGAGGAATGGATAGGAATGTGAGGGCGCCATAGGCTTCTAACGGAAAGTCCAAAACCAATCACCATTACTAACAGTCCCTATCTATCTATCATTGGTACCAAACCACATCAATCAGATAATTGCTAGTCCAGTGTGAAGATAGCTTGGAAAAGACTCGGAAGGCAACTATAATTCCCTCCCACCCAGGAGGCCTCCCCCGCTTCAGTAGATTAGTTGTTGGTGGGAGGACCCCTACTATTTGTTGGACCCCTACAATAATATATTTGAGGGGGGCTCGGGGTGGGTGGGAGGCCCTTATATTCCAATCCAGTTGGGGTGGGTGGGAGGAGAGATGGGGCCTCCCATCCACCCCAACTACCAATAGCTATAATTCTCCCTCACTCGGGAGGGCCCCTACCATTCTAAAGTAGTGGTGGGTGGGGGGAGGTTTGATAGTTGGGGGTGGGCATGTTACATATAGAATCTAGCATACCGGCCAATAAAAATATATATTGCTCTCTACCTAGTTCTAGCCCTATCGATAAAGATTGAAATTTTTGGGAAGCATTACAATGAGATAATCAAATGCATTAGGAGCTTAGTGGTAAGGGCATATTACAGGGTACAAAATGTATCAACTTTCAAAGTCATGTCCTTTGCATGTGCTGTATCAAAGCCTTGCATTGGAGCCTAAGATAAAGAAACCCGTTTTGAAAGTGTTGGGAGAAGTGTGAGATGACCGAGGAAGCAATCTAGTTGAGAAGAAACCGCCAAATGATCTGGTTGATATGTATGATGGGTCGGGCTTGTCTAGGTTTGAGGTGATGAAGCACTACAAGCTGCAGGAGTAGAATTAGATATTGCAGTTGTGGCTGAGGAGTTATAGCCAAAGCCCAAGGTGAGATGATGGACAACGTGTATTCCTTATTGAGTAAATGCAATTTCATTGAGACAGCTCCTTGATTAGAATTGGGGTTGGGGTTGTTATCCATCTGGAGTGTGATTCTAGCCTTTAGGGTGCCTATGGCATTTGTTGAATTTCACTTTTTGTCCTTCAAGGACAACTGTTCTACTTTTCAAGTCTTATGGGCCCTTTGTTTCCAGTTTAAGTATGAGGCGTTTATTTTGTTAGCTAGGTGGTATGGGATGTGGACAACGAAGTAGTTCTTTATGTGCTGTAAAACTGTTATTTCAGTAATGCAAAATCTCATTCCATTTTATTTGGTTGGTGTAGCAACTCATGTAGCTTGGTTGTATGTCTTGTTCTGTTTATGGTTGTGGTGCCTGGTAAAACACCCTTTATCAAGTGAAAACAAACATTGAAAGTTACCATTTGATACAACGTTACTAAGCTATAAAGCTGTTACGTAATTGACTTATAAATCTAGATGGAACATTGTTTTTGTATTTTATGTCCCTATTAATAATGTTGTTCTTTAGATAATAACTCCTTTTCGTGTATGATTAATGCTCTAAAACCTTTATGGTTCCATAAAGGGAAAACCTTAGTTACAATTATTTCCAATTCTCTTAGTTTAGAAAGAAATAGTTCTTAATGTCCCATTATTTTAATTTTTGTTTTGGGGTGTCAGTTTTGATGTCTGTAGTAGTTTATGCTATTAGTATGGAATAGTTTGTGGTTACTAGCATTATGATTAAATATTTTTTTATTGGTGTACTCTCTTTTCTTTTCTATCATTTATAGTGACTTATTATGTGTTCAAGATAAATCATGGCGATGTGGAAGAAATCTTGATGGAGATGTTGTTTCTGGATATTTGAGTTCAAAAATTCAATGTCTTATTCAATCATTGTTGGACTATAGGTACTTCTAAAAACTCATAAGCTATTTCTTTTACCATTTAATTAGACATACAATGAGATGCATCTTCATTTTTAGCATTGGTTTTTTTAATCTTTGCTGTGGAAGTTGGTTCCTGCTGGGCCTACTGATTTTTTAATCTTTTAAGAAATGTTTATGTTTCCATTTTCGTAGAACATGATCTTATGTTTCATGCTTGGATACATTATGAGGATCAATTTGAACAATTTTTATGTATGGACTGTGTCCATGTTACACTTATAAGCACTTAAAGTTTTTGCTTGCATTTCATGTGGTTTTAATCCTTATCCAGTGGATGCCTTGCCTTAGACAGTTGTGGTATTCTTTTGATTTGCACTGGATCTAAATGTGAGGTGAAAATTAAGCTAGAGCAGTTTCACATCTATTTACATTTTCATTAGTTTCCAGTACTATGTTTATGGTCTGTGTAAAGGGCGTGGATTGAATTAAGATACATAATTGCCACATTTTGCATTCAAACTAAAATATTTCTCCAATTTTATAAAATAGGTGAAATCAAAATTCTTATTCCTTAATGCTCATCTCTCTTTTCATATCACATGTTCACTCAACTTAACTTGTTTCTCGATGTTATGTTTAGAAGTAGATTCAGAAGATGAATTTATCATGGATGATTAGATAGAATAATGAATTGAGGCATTTTTTAGGTTTGTGAATGGCGTGCCTATCTATCTTTATTACTTCTCATGAATGTTTTTTTCTGAATAAGTAAAAGAAATCCATAATTTGCTCTCTCTGAGAAATGAACAAATATTTAGAATGTTATGCAGAATAAACCATTAGTTGATTTTTGTCTGGGAAAATATTCCAATTTGGTTGATCCACTTTTTTGATAATTAAAAATATGAAAATAGACCAAGCATTTGTAGATGGAATATTGATGATGATTTCCTGGTCCCTAGTTTGGAGATTCCATAGGGCCTTTTGTACTTTTTACCTTCTTATTTTATTAGGATATATACTATTGCGCATGTGTGCATGTGCACATTTACACATTCTCTGTGTTCTCCACCACAAATGTTTGCAAGTGTAGGGAAGGTGTTTCATAGCAGTAGTACAGAAGCTGCGATATAATTGCTCCATATCATTGTACAAATATGATTTAGACTGCAAGACATGGGGGAATCTAAATAGGAAGTCATGTAAAATTACCTCACTTTCACCCATTCTATGGTATTAGATATTTGATTTTGGAAATGTACTAGCATTAGCCATACTCGCTGAGCCCTTCCAAAAATGTTTGAGCTTGTGCAGGGAAATGTTCACAGGAAGTCGTTATCCTGATTTTTCCCAATAGAGGACTATTTATCATGTGCCTAGGCATATGATATTATGATGTATATTTGGTCAAACGGGTAACCATTTTTCTGAAGGAATGCAACTTTTATAACTTTAGAGAACAAATGATTGACTCCAGAAAAAAATTGGAACTTCCTCGAATTGACTGGTGGTATCTTCTTGAAAAGTAGCTTTACATCTTGTCCTCCAAGAGAACTGATGGCTGGTAATCAAATTGTATGCTATAGAATCTTGCAAGTTGTAGCATCATTGACTATGCAGGAATCCTCTAGAAGATGTCCTTGGCAAGAAATGGGCAGTAAAACAGAGGTTTGAATTCAGCATTAAACTAACTGCAAAACTCTTCACTGTTAAAAGTTGAAAATATGGTCAACTATTTCCTCTTTTTAACACACAATTTAATCAATCTTGCTTACAATTTAATCAATATGAATTAGACTGCAAGACATGGGGGAATCTAAATAGGAAGTCATATAAAAGTACATCACCTTCACCCATTCTATGGTATTAGATATTTGATTTTGGAAATGTACTAGCATTAGCTATACTTGCTGAGCCCTTCCAAAAATGTTTGAGCTTGTGCAGGGAAATATTCACAGGAAGTCGTTATCCTGATTTTTCCCAATAGAGGACTATTTATCATGTGCCTAGGCATATGATATTATGATGTATATGGTTTGTGCACATAAACCATGGTAATGGAATTTATGACGTATATTTGGTCGAACGGGTAACCATTTTTCTGAAGGAATGCAACTTGTATAACTTTAGAGAACAAATGGTTGACTCCAGAAAAAAATTGGAACTTTCTCCAATTGATTGTTGTGGTATCTTCCTGAAAAGTAGCTTTACATCTTGTCCTCTGTAGTATCCCCAATGGGATCTGCCCTAAAATTTCTGGAATTAAATTTCTGATTTCTGCCCTAAATTTCTGCACTTTAGATTTCTGCTCTAAACCCTAAATTCTGATTTTTATTTCTGCTCTTAAACAAATAATCACAGCGAACATATACATGTGCAAACATGACAAATAATCATGGAAAGTGATACTACAAATTGATAAACATAATAAGCATGAATTCAACTATGAATTACACAATGTAGGGCAACTAAATTGCAACAACAAATCTGATTTTCTGAATTAAACTCTGCTGCTACAATGTCATGTCCCCATTTCCGTAGTGACTTCATATGGGGGTGATGATTAGCCTATCATCCATTCCCGTAGGCTAATGTATTGGTAAGGGAATGATTTGCTAGTTTGAATTTGTTTCTACAAATGGAGAATTGGAAAGTAGGTGTGTGTCTATACATGGAGAACCGGAAAGTTGGTATGTGTCTATACATGGAGAACTGGAAAGTTGGCTCAACTAGTATGTTATTTGGAAAATGCAATATTGAAATTGTATTTTCAATTATTTTGATTTGGTGTGTTACATGGAATAAAGAGGAAATGAAATCTTTAATTGCATTTGCTCTAAACTATTTTTATGGAGTTTGTGTGGAATAAGGAGGTTCGCCCCATGAAGAAATAGGTCCAAACTAAACCCAACAGTCATCATGTGGATCGATTGGCAATGCAAATGAAATCATTAAGCATATTGAGTTGGCGACCTTGGACCATGTGCCAAGGAATAGGATCGACGCCATGAGGAGAATCATTCGCACAAGGATGGAGCCAACGGTTGGAGCATTCGCCAAGATAAAGGCATTTAAAATAATTGTAAGGAAATTCAATGCAATCGCCTATGCAAGGATCGGTGGCCAAGGTATAGAAGAGTTATTTTAAATGCAAATTCATAATATTAATTGCCCAACGTCATCATTCAATGCATTCGCCTTGAGGTTGTTATGGAGCGATGGGTTTAGAAGAAGGAAAATAAATGATTTGCTTCAGCCGTCCAAGAGAAGAGAAGATTTTAAATGTTTGTCAAAGCAAAATTCAATGCAAGCATTCAATCGCCCAAGCTAGAGGATCGATCCATATGGAATAGATATCTTTCATTTAAAACAATTAAAGATTGATTTTAAATGAGTATGCTTTAGATGTAATTCATTTAATTTTGTTCAAATTCATTGCTCATCATTGGTGGAACCCAAGCTACATTCCAAAATGTCAAAGAAGAGGGACGCCCATTTTTGGAGAGTTTAAATAGAGGACTTGAACTTCGATTTGCAACTATTGATGCCTTGGTATGTTTTCTTATTCTATTGTTTTGCCTGAAGATTCCGATTTTCATGTCATTTTGCAAGGTGATGACCCCTTGTGTTTGTATAGAGATGACCCCATACTCTTTGTGAGGTGATATTGTGCGAATATTCACTATTGAGCTTGAATTTGCAGGTTTAGAGGAGTTATTGAAGCATACTTGATATCATATTGAAGCCCTTGATCCATTGGAAGCACTATCAAGGTAGTTTTAGGGCCTATGATATCATTGGAGTGAAGTTTATATGATTTGCAGAGTTCTGATTTTTATGACAGCGAGGTATTGATATTGTTTCAGGGCTTTTTGAGCATATTGGCCAAGTCTACAAAGATTCTAGGTGTTGCAAGTTGCATAAGGAATCCATCGCTTGGCTTAGGAGTGGATTATAGTGACTTTTGAAGACATTTTGCATGAGCTGATTGAAATATACACCTACAGCAGTCATGGCAGCTAACTGAATTTTTATATCAGTCAATTATATTTGTACTTCCAGGGCTGTTTTGATCACTTTCAGACTTGAGGACGATTTGCTATCATTTGTTGATGATCATATGTGTTGTATAAGGCATTTGGTCCATTATTTGTTCATATTTTTATAATCATATCAGGTCTGATATGACTGATACAGTGACTGAAATCTTATATCAGCAGTGTATTTTGTGATGCAATTCCATATTGAATCGATATGAATGCAAGAGGATTGATGGCTTCCATATTTTGTGATTTGTGTTGATGTTTGGTGTTGAATTGTGCAAGAAATCTTATCTAAAATTCATTATATTTTCAGTCATACTTAATAGGGTCTCTTATAGTGGTATCAGAGCCATATTCCTGCCAGCCTATGGGTGATGAGTTACATTGATCTATTACCACATCATTATAAAAGAAGAGCTGAAACAATGGGTGATAGAAGGAGACCTAATCCACAAGATGAAATAGATCCAGTGCTTAGAGAGATAATTGATAATCAAAGGAGAGTGGCAGATGGTCAGCAACAAACAAATGAGACTATACAACAAACACATGAAACAAATGTACACATTCAAAGAAGCATTGATAGGCTATGCCGTATATTGACAGGTAATAGGAATAACAACAATAGGGATAATTAGGATGATGAAGGAAGTATTGCAGGATCACAAAGAACAAGGAGAACACGTGCACCAACAGTGGAGAGACCTATGCAGCCTACCTTTCTTCCTAGAGAAGAAGAGGTGATTGAAGAAGAGTTGGAATATGAAGAGGAAGTAGGTGATGATTGGACAACTTGGATTGATGAATATGATGCACTTCCTAATCGTGTGTGTGATAGAGTGAGCCTCAACAATTTCATAAACCATAAGCAGCATAAGCCAAGAGAAAGAAGACAAAGAAGAGCAAGACCAGCACAACCAAGAGAGTACAAGGATGCAATGGAAAAGATTCCTCTTCCTAGTTTTGATGGCAGTGGTAAGATGAGTGCTAGAGCATGGGTAAATAAATTGGATACTTTTCTCACACTCAAGCCCATGAGTGAAGAAAAGGCTATACATTTGGTACTATGCATTTGGAAGGATTGGCATATGAGTGGTGGCATTATGGTCTTGTGTCTCAACATCACAACATGATTACTTCATATGATGAGTTTGTTCAAAAACTCATTAACAGGTTTGACCGCAAGGATGTGGAGGTCTACTACCGTGAGCTTGCACAGTTGAAACAAAGTGGTAGAGTGGAAGCATATGTTAATGAATTCCAAAAGATTGCGGTTATGGTTCCTGATATGTCAGATAGGAGGATCACTATAGTATTTGTTCAAGGATTGAATGATAGGATTAGAGGTTTGGTGAAAGTTCACAAGCCAGCTACATTGGATGAGGCTATTGATTCAGCACTTGATTTGGATATTACTCCTACATTCCCTCAAAAGAAAAGTTTCTTCAAGGGCTCAAGTTAAAATCAAAAGAAGTTGTGCTTTGATTGCAAACAACCTTGGGAACCAGGTACAAATGCCGAGGCAAAGGAAAGGTACATTTTATTGAGGTAATGTCTAATGATGAGACTGATTCACATGAGGATACAGGTTCACATCATTAGGAGGATCAGCCTACTTTGGAGCTTGAGTCAGATGATATTGGTAGTACAGTGACTATTGCTACTATGTCAGGAGTCCCTAGATATCATGCATTCAAAGTTAAGGGAATCATCAATGGGCAACGTGTCACATGTTTAGTGGACAGTGGAGCTACACATAATTTCATTGATGAGGGTTTGGTTATAAGACGTGGCCTACAGTCAGAGGATTTTGAGGGTTTCACAGTTGTAGTAGCTGTTGGTTTTACAATGAGTTGTCAGAAGAAGGTACCATAGCTTAATACCCAGATGGGTGATTATACATTGGTAGATGATTTCTACATGGTTGGACTTTCAGACATTGATGTTGTATTGGGAATGCAATGGTTGCATTCTATTGGCCGATATATACAGGATTTGAAGAAGATGGAGATTGAGTTTATACATAATGGGAAGAAGATAGTATTGAGGGCTATATCAGATGGAACACCTAGAATGGTTTCAGCTAGGCGTATGGAGGCTTTATTTCGTCATGATGATATTGCATGGGCAGCCCAAGTTTCTGTATCTTCTAATTCTTCTTCCAAGGATGAGTATCATGTTGATATCCAATCTTTATTGGATAAGCATAGTAAGGTGTTTGGTGACATTCCTCCAGGTAGACCACCAGATCGTGGATTTGAGCATGTGATTGAGTTGGAGGATGGGACCAAGCCCATCAACATTACACCATATCGACATCCTAGGCACTTCAAAATTGAGATTGAGAACACAATTAAGGAGTTGATCGATATGGGACACATTCGACCATCATCTAGTCCATTTGCTTCTTCGATGGTGTTGGTGAAGAAGGATGGTACTATGCAAATGTGTATTGATTATAGGGCCTTGAACAAGAAGACAATAAAAAACAGGTACCCCATACCCAGGATCGATGAGTTGCTAGATGAGCTACACGGGGTGGTGTATTTCTCGAAGATTGATCTTCGTTCAGGCTACCATCAGATACGTGTTCGTGAGGACATTCCTAAGATTGTATTTAGATGCCACTACGGACACTATAAGTTTCTTGTTATGCCCTTTGGTCTTACTAATGCACCTGCTACATTTCAGTCTTGCATGAATCATGTGTTCAATAAGTAGTTGCGTAAGTTTTTGTTGGTTTTCTTTGATGATATTTTGATATATAGTAAGACATGGGATGAGCATCTTCGACATCTTGATGAGGTTCTTGGAGTTATGGAGGCACAGTCATTATATGCTAAGATGTCCAAGTGTGACTTTGGGATGGAGGAGATTCTCTATTTGGGGCATATGATTAGTGCTCAAGGAGTTAGAGTACAAGATGAGAAGATCAAAGCAATCCAAGAATGGCCTACACCACGGAACCTTACTGAGTTGAGAGGGTTCTTGGGTCTTTGCAATTATTATAGGAGGTTTGTTAAGGGATTCTCATAGTTGGCAGCACCATTGACAGATCTCACTAAGAAAGGGGCATTCCTTTGGTCTTCTAAGGCACAGGCAGTATTTGACAGGCTTAAGGAGGTGATGAGTACTACTCTAGTGTTAGCACTACCAAATTTCACACAGCCCTTTGCACTTGAGTGTGATGCATCAGGAGAGGGGATTGGAGCTGTGTTGATGCAAAATAGGCATCCCATTGCATTTGAGAGAAGGAAATTGAGAGATGTGGAGTGCCTATATTCCACCTATGACAAAGGCACATAATCAAAGAATAATCATTGATGTTGAGAAGGTGTAAATGTTCTGCGGCGAATTGGATCAAAGTATGTGAGAAGAGGCCAATATGGAATTGACCACACAAGCTACAAGAATTAGATAATGCGGGACTGTGAAGACATCATGCTATCAGAATTTTCCGAATTACAAAGTCAGCTAAAGTTTCTTGAGCAAAAGCAATTAAATCTGCTTGACACTCTAAGGTAATTAAAGGCAGATCTAAGAATGGATATAAGAAGATAGAGGTTATATATATACATTCAACCGATATACACAGAATGGATAAGAAAAGACATAGGCTATAAGCACATAGAAATGACATTATAAAGGCCGACTTTAGCATGATAAAGGCAGCAATTAGTTTATGTTTGAGAGCAGCACTTTCTATAAAGAATTATGAATCCAAAACTTATGATTATAAAGAATTAAAGAAGGCCGACTTTGTATAGATTGAATGCATTTAAAATTAAAGATTTAAAAGGTTTTAGTATGGGCCGACTTCATGAATTTATGTGGCCGACTTCCTATGTTAAAATATATAGGCCGACTTCTTGAAAATGATATGGCCGACCTCACAGAAGTGTAGTGCCAAGCAAAACAGATATGTATATATGTAAGAAGATGTGCGCTGAGAGAATACACACATAACGATGCGATTTATGAAGGGTGCGAACTGCATTGATAAAGCAGCGATTTAATATTGTTATATGCAGCAATTAAGAAATATGCAAAGAGGTGCGAATTGATAAGGGAAGCAATTACTAGTGATAACAATTTATTTTTGAAGAAACAACAAATAGATTGAGAAGAGGTGTGATTCCTTGTAGAGGTATAACTTTTGGTAAGAGATACAATCTTTCGTAAGAGAAATATCTATTGTGAGGATATATAAGGTGATAACATTTGTGATTTTAAAGCAAGAATTCAATGATTTATTTCTGAGTATAAAGCAGATAAAAAGGAAGAATAAGGGCAGAAATATCAAGTGTGTTTCAGATTCATATTGATGATATTTGCAGCCCATGTATGAAGTATAAATCCAGAGTTATATCAAGGACATGTATGAGAAGTAAGAGCAGAAATCTATGTGAAAGATATTGGTGAATGATAGTGATTAGTTTTGGAAAGAAGAATGTGACTTGTGATTGGATCAGACTTGTGATTGGATCAGATTTGTAATTGGATTAGATTTGTGATTGGATCATATTTATGTTTGGATCAGATTTGGAAGAAGGATACTGTGTGAATTGTGATCAGATTTGAGGAAGAAGAATATTGAATGAGGTGTGATCAGGAAGATCTTGTGGAGAAGTAAACTATATCAGCCATTGAAGGATTAATAGGTTGGAGCCTATCAAATAGAGGTTGGAGCCTCTTGTTGGGTTGGAGCTCAGTTTGTGTGGGGGTTGGAGCCTCCATTAGGTTGGAGCCTATCAAATAGAGGTAAGAGCCTCTTGTTGGGTTGGAGCTCAGTTTGTGTGGGGGTTGAATCCTACAATAGGTTGGAGCCTATAATTCTGTCAAGTGGAGATTGGAGTCTCTAGTAGGTTGGAGCCTACAAGAAGAAGAAAGAAGATATATATATATATATATATATATATATATATATATATATATATATATATATATATATATATATATATATATATATATATATATATATATATAAAAGCAATACTGTGCTGTGATTTTCACCCAAAAGAGTTTCCATGTAAATCGTGTGTTCTCATTGTGTACTTAATTGCTAGATCTTGCATATGTGTAGTTGATGTTATTAATTGAGTTTGAAAAGTTATATATATATATAAGCAATACTGTACTGTGGTTTTCTCCCGAAAGAGTTTCCATGTAAATCGTGTGTTCTCATTATGTACTTAATTGCTAGATCTTGCATATGTGTAGTTGATGTTATTAATTGAGTTTGAAAAGTAAAAGATTGTTAGATACTGATTCAGCCCCCCTCTCAGTATCACCATGTGCTCATCATTTACAATGGATTCTAGGGCACAACATGCCAAACAATGCCTAGAATTTCTGCACTATAAATCAAACTTATAAAGTATGATTGTACATACCAAATATATGCAAATTAGAAGGCAAATGGTAAACCCTAGCCGGGCAAATTCTCCAAGAGGTGTGCCTAGTGTTTTCTGCTCCAAATCGCCTCCAAAAAAATTGAAAATGCCCTCAAAGATGGGCGCTCCAAATCTGCCCAAGTGTGGCACTCAAAGTAGGGTGAAACCCTAACGTAACAATCTCCACAATGCCACCAAGGTGCTGCTCCAAAGTAGATCTTCAAATCTGAATATGCAATGTAGTTCTTCTCCTCCAAATGACGCCAATGAAGTACAATTAGGACTCCATGATGAATCCTCCACAAGGATGAGCTAGGGTTTCGTCAAACTCACCACATTCATAAGGGTTTTTGTCCTTGGAATGAAGGCTAGCAATATTGCAGCCAAAGGAGATAAATTCAATGAGAAAATGATGAATGAATGATATGATGGAAATGCCTCAAAACATCTCATATTTATACATTCTTTTTATTTCCTCCTCAAGTTGGCCGACCACCTTAGATATTTCTTTTTATTTCTTTTTCTCTAGGCCGACCTCCCTTTGTGCGCCAAACATAAGGATTATCATTATTTTATTTTATGCTATTTTCCCAACTTGGGCGAACGTCTTGGGCATATGATACCTCACGTTTTTGACCTTAAATCAAGTCGTCCTCATTAAAATATCATAAATTATTCTTATTTTTCCAAAGCCATTTTCCATCTATTTTCCTCTCTTTTCCTTCTCCTTGGTCGCTCCACATTAGGGCAAATTATTTGACTTGTGTTGACTCCACCAAAGTTCTCACAAAAATACACCAACTCATCTTCCATAATCATTTTGCCCTAGAAAATTGGCTAAGTATGAAATCTCGCCAATTTGCTTATTCCCTTAGCCCTCCGGCTTAGCCTACGAGAATAGGATAGGCTAGCCAACTCCACTAGGTGATCACTCCAAAAATGGGGATATTACATCCTCCAAGAGAACTGATGGATGGTAATCAAATTGTATGCTATAGAATCTTGCATGTTGTAGCATCATTAACTATTCAGGAATCCTCTGGAAGATGTCCTTGGCAAGAAATGGGCAGTAAGATAGAGGTTTGAATTCAACATTAAACCAATCGCAAAACTCTTCACTATTAAAAGTTGAAAATATGGTCAACTATTTCCTCTTTTTCACACACAATTTAATCAATCTTGCTTACAAAACAAAACCTTGGTGCTTTACTAGCCATGCTAACACCTTTTATTTGAAGTAGGTTATTTGCCTTGCAAATGAATTTGAAGTAGGTTCTTTGACTTCGGCCTTCAGGCCTTCACTGTTCTACCTTCCCGGAAGAAGATGACAGACTGCAACTCTGCCCTCCGACAACCCACGATACTTAGAAAATTGTCCATAACCCTTGGCGGACATTGAGGATCAGGAGTTCCTGTTAACACATGCTTCGAAGAAGACAGAAAGCCGCAAGCCCGACCTCCGACGCCCGAAACACTTAGGTGATTTTTGAAGGACTTTAACACTTAGACGAATTTCAGAGCCTTGGACTTCGGAGCCGATAGAGAAAGCACGACGGAAGACAAGAGCCCGAATCTCCAAAACTCCGACAAAGGTAGAAAATATAAGGAAACACTTAGAATATTTGGACTTAGTCATTTTTTGGGTATCTTGTATTTCAAAAAGAATAGGGTTGAACCTTCGATGGATTTGGCAAGATCAGTTTACTTGGGCAACTTGGCAAGATTTTGCAAATACTTGGTCTGAAAAATAGGAGTCCCAATAGTGGCTCTGGTTGGGGATGTGTGCCAAGTAGTGGCACAGAGAGAACCATCTCTGGGTAGACAAAAAAAAAACGAACAAGGGGAACAATGTATCTACATCAAGGGTGTATATACAAGACATACAGTCATAAACATGAGGGCACAAAGGAAAAGTTGACTGTAATCAAAATTTGCAGTCACTTGCAGGTCAAACCTGCACAAGACTACTTGCCTTTATCAAAGACAAGCTGGATGAAGGAGCCGATCTCCCTCAAACCAAAACAATTTTCATCACCTGGCTGGAACAACTGAAGATTTCCATCTGCATGTATCAATTTGCAACATATGCTTGTGGAGCCAAGGCTAGCTCTACTAATGAAATTACTGTTGGAGGGCAACCATAAGAAATAAGTGCTTGACCTATTCCAATCCATATCATGTTTGTTCCCAGCAACAAGGGGTGAGAAACTAAAATCCAGGGTAGCAACAAAAGACATGGATGGAAGCAAACTTCGATCACCAACTATAACCTTATTACGCCTGTTGACTTCTTCATGCAAATTGAGGGAAAAGGAAAATATCTCCAATTCATATGGCAAGGAGAATTGTGCTTGAATGCACTGCTAATCCACAAGAGAAGACACTTCATCTTGTAGAGTAAACTGGAAAGATTCTAGCTCAGGTATACTTTCTGGTTGGGTTGTTGTCTGTTGAAGTTCAGGCATACACATGCCTTGCTGCTCATTCTTATCAATGTCCCATAGAAAGGACTCAACCTCTATTGCAACACCAACACATTCAAGAACTGATAAACATTCCACATTGAAGTGGAAAGACTTATATTCATTTGCAACTCCACCAAGCTCTTGAACACAACTTTCATATGTGCTGCCACAACTTTCGATTTCTGAATCATAAGCATGACTCATGCTGCAATCCAAACCATCAGCACACAAATTAATACCATGAGACACCTCATGTGAAGAACCATGTTCTTCAAATTGTCTCTCTGTTTCAAGTCCACTCTGGCAATCTGCTGTGTCATACTCACTACTGCGAATAGACTGATGACACACTTCTTCTTCCCTCATTTCTATATTATTGCTCTGTGGCTCAAATGAAGCACATTCTACATGAGGAAGAGAACATATCGTGCACCAAAGAAATAGGTTCTCATATACATCCACATGATCACCATCTTCACAATCCAGGGCAAGCTCCTCACACTGAAATTCCATGGCTGCACCAATAACTGTCTCTGATCGATTATCATCAAATGCAACCGCCTCTAAATCATCCTCATCCAAGTAAACATCAAAGGCTCCATCATCACAAACAGGAACAAAGGAGGGCATCAAATCAAACAAGAAACAAGTTTCTTGTTAATCCCTTGTTTCACATACCTATGTACACATTTCATATTTAGCTTCAGAAGTTGATCCATCTAATTGTTCATCCCTGTACATAGCATCCTCATTGTTCACTGAACTACATACCTCAACATTAGGCTGGAAGTCACCATTGATTTCATCATTTTCACTTTCACTTGATGAGCTACCCAATCGAAGGTAGGTGCATATACTGTCCTCATCATCTGCATTGCTGTCATATGATGCACCATCTTCCACTTCTACCCTTTTGACTACACAACCATCATAATCTGATGTTGCATTCACCTGATTGCCTATATCCACACTGCTACTGTTCAGATTAGCATGTTGTTTACTAGCAACACATGTGCTTGTGGATGACAAACCCTTTTTGTAGTCATCTCTTATCTTCTCCATGGAGTCTAGGGACAAATATGCCTACTGCATACTCGTTATTTTGAAATCTTCCTGCACCTAACTTAGTTCAGTTTCATATGCTTCAAAAAACATATCAATGCAAGCAGGAATGTTAGGTCTGAAATTATTTGGAATGTTGGAAAGGGCAACAACAAACCTGTGACCAAAATCCTTGCTTGACTCTCCCTCTTGTCTTTTAATTTCTTCCAGCTCTATGACAATATCAGCAAGGTCAAGACCTTTGGCAAATTCATTTTCAAATGCTGCCACAAGTTCATTCCATGATGCCAAGGACTTCCTGGGAAAATTTTGGATCCATTCTCTTGCCTTGCCATGAAAGGACCTAGTAAAGAACCTCATCCACATGTCTTCATCCTTAAACTGTTGTTCTTGCATGAATTCTAATAATACATCAACATGTGATTTCCCTTCCCAAATATTGTACCCATCAAACCTGGGCAACTGGCTGTAGACCTTGGTTGGCATGCCTCGTGTTTTGTAATCAACCCATGAGAGGTCTAGCTAATTGTATACTGGATCTAAGGGAAGAGCAGGGGACTGAGCAATTTAATTTCTTTGGGCATCAGGGAAGGCATTGAACTGCACCCTAGACTTTAGTAGCTTAATCTAATTTTCTTTTATTACTTCTTGCTGCCATACTTGTGTTGTAAATGAATGTTCCTTCTAAGTTGCAGCCTTCTGCTTGAACCTTTGCTATGTCAGTTAAGTCTGTGTAATTTGTTTTCTATTCTAGAGATCATTGTTGTGTTGTTGCAGGAGCAGTTGAACAAATTAAACCTAGTGTATTACCTCCTTTTACATTCCAGTCATCTCTCTTCCCCTTTTCCCTGTGATAATTAGCATTAGGTTTAGTTGCAACATTCTCTGGAGCTTTAGTCTAGAAAGAGGAACCAACCTGTTGACTCCCAAAATAACTACAACCCAAAACCTTAAAACATTTCACAATCACCAAGGCCAGGGATGTCGTCGAGGTGATTGAAAGAGGTTTATCAATAGGTCAAGGGCGATTTTGGACAACTTACAAGAGTGGGTATACTCCTCTGCACTTTAGGCTCAACAAGACCTAGGAGGGATATTCCTAGAGGCACGAAATAAAACATAAATAAACTAACACAGCCATACCCAATGTACACTTGACCTCCAAAGCTGTCACTAGGTCAAGACAAATTGGCTGCATAGGCCTCTGTATTAAGCTGATCACTGCACTATGCATTTGCACCCAAATATTATTTCATTACACTCCTTAAGATGACTCCACTTAACTTCGAATACACAAGATACATAGTGCAGGCATACATGCTCATAATTCACAAGTGATTCGGTTTGCTTTGCATTATTTTAGATTCATCCCTGGTTATAAAACATAACCATGAACAACGTGTAAAACCCTAAACTAAACTTCTACTCCTACCGCTAACAGGATGAGAGTTTGATTTAAAATGATGATTGATCCATCCCCAATATGGACCGATGCCTATTCCATTGGGCAACTGAGTCACAAACAATAAAGAGGAAAGAAATGGGTTGAACCAGCATCAACAAAAAACTAAAATATATTCACATACATTTCTCATATTGCACTTCATGCATTAGACATACTTATTTATCCAAAGCCAAACTATAATAACCCACTTGCAATAGAGAAATGACCCAACACAAAGCTTGTATTGATTTAAATGCTGTCATACATCATCAAATCCCATTATAATCGCACTAGGAAATGTGGTGAAGGCAAAATACAAAGCTGCGACAATGCATTCCCCTAAATTAGTACAAACAACCGTGGAGACATACCAATGCATAAAAATGTGCGTTACAATCCTTCTTATGCTGTATCAAACACATTCCTTCATTTATTGCCCAGACATTTTCCTCTGCTTGATGCCCTAAAATCCTCCTTAGGTGTTTTCCAGACCAGACAATTGGTTCAGCGACCAACCCCTTGAAAAGAGCTTCGATCTTCTATTTATAGCCTTCACACCCACATTTGAGAAAGAATTGGGCGCCAAAATCCTCAACAACCTCAACAACTGCATTCAAAGCATTAAATTCGGCCACCCATTTTGCATTAATGGCGTCCCCGGGAGTAGTTGGTGCGTTCCCAGGCGGTTTGGAGGAGTTTGGAAGGCCAGGAAGCCAACCTTCGAAAAATCGGACTTTTGGACCTCGAGCTTTCGGCCTTTGTCCCTCTTCCTTTGTTTCTTTTTGCCTTAGCCTTTTTACCTTAATCTCATTATCTCCCTTTGCCCAATTGGACTTCGAGGTTCAGGTGTTCCACATTTCACCTTCCAAAGGAAGAAGGAAGGAAATGGAAACTCCCACCTCCCGATGTCCACAACACTTAGCATAATTTTGGCCCCATCGGACTTTGGCCTTCGGGCTTTCGCTATTTCGCCTTCGAAAAGGAAGAAGAGAAAACATCAAATCCGACCCCTTGAAGTCCGCTATACTTAGAAAATTTCTATTAGACCTTAGGTGGACTCTGGCCTTTCGGTCATTTGCCTTGCACATGTCTTGAAGGAGAGCCGAAGCCCCGACTACCGCCCTCTGAAACACTTAGTCAAATTTAAAATCATTGGGGGTCGGTCGTCGGACCTCCTCCCTTCTTCCTTCCAAAAGAAAGAAGGGAAAAGAAACAAATCCCGCCCTTCGATATTGCCACGTGTCCATTTTCCGCCGTTCTGCTAGTCGGCTTGCAGGCCCACCAAAAGGCTCTGCGGAATGCCTTAGGAACATTTACCTGTTGGGGGTCGGCCATCGGGCCTTCGTCCGTCCGTCTTCCAAAAGGAAGGTGGAAGGGAGGAAGTCCGACCTTCGCTATACTTAGAATATTCGTCCCTTCGTCTTGCAACAATGGAGAAGGCGAAACTGCACAACTCCAAAGTCCGATGCCTCGCATCACTTCTCCATACTTAGAACAATTTTCATTTCTTTGAGCGAACTTCGGCCCTCGTGGCTTCTCTGCAACGCTTGCCACTAGGAAGACGGAAGGGAGGAACTCCGACCTCAGAAACTCCGCCGAACACTTAGACAATTTTTGGGGCCCAAAGGGAGAAGCACAATGGAAGGAGGAAGCCTGAAACTTTGACAAAGGTGAAAATACAATGAAACACTTAGAGTTTCTTTTGGACTTAGTCATTTTTGGGCTTTTCTCATTGTACTTTCAAATGGCAAACACATGCAATCCTATGAAAGACGTCTCTGATCGGTTAGAAGCTATAGGTTCAAGTGGGATTCAGATGGAATTTGGGGGCAAAATGGGAGATTTTAGGGACTGAATTTTTAGGTGTCAACACAACCTTCTCTAGAGGTTTGATCTCATCTGCAAGGTCCCACACCTTGAGATCAATCCAATTGTGTCATTGGAATGCATGAAGCCAATTTAGGCAAGGTGCAATTCCAAGTGATAACACAACCATAGGAGCATTACTTAGGGTAGGGATTGACTCAGCAAACCAAAATTATACATGTAATTCAATTACTTGGGATTTAGTTGGGAAAAATTCGAAAGAATAATAAAACATTGCTTTTCTATCCGGCATGGCCCAAAATGGTTTTTAATTTTTCTCTTTTTAAAACTAGAGTAGGGGTTTGGGGGCAACAACCCCCAACAGGGTCAAGGGGTAGTGCCCCTCGAGGGGGCTTGGGGGTAGGTAGCCTTTGAGACCACACAAACCTTCATGGCTCATGCCTGTTTTCATAATTTTATTGCTTTAAACCAAGCTTCAAGAGTCTTCCAAACCCTTAAAAAATGCAAGTGTCGAAGCCATAGAGTAGTAATTAGGCCCTAACTATGTTTGCCACTATAAACTAAAATGTTTTGAGTGTTTTCAAAATTTTATTCATTTTTTTTTAATTTTCACACCTAACTTGGTTGAGTCTTAGGGACGAGACTTGCCAGATTTGGTGAGTCTAGCCAGACTTGATGGGTACCCAAGTCTTGGGACTTGTTTCACCTTGCTTGCCTCGAGACTCACCCTGTATGGGCAAGTCTTGGAAAGTCCTATAACTATGGTTCTAATAACCTTTTGTTCATGCTACATCTAGATAACCTTGATGATGCTAACGAGTATGATGCTATAGATACTTTATGTTAGCATCTGCAAGGTATTGCCTGCGAATGGTGGAAAAGTATGTCAGAAGATGACAAATAGGCTATAAAGGATGGAGGAGTTGATGAGTTAATCAAGATTCTTATGAACAAGTTCCTTGATGAGAATATGTTGGCAACGAAGGAATGAAGCATACAAAAGGCTAGTGTTGTCAAAGTTGATGTAATCAATGTTTAGTTAGTAGAGATTGTTGATGCTGTCCCAAACTGCCCAAAATCCAAAGCAGGTTTAGTGCTTAGATATTGCCTTGTAAAAGGAGGATGGCAACCAAACATAGAATTTTGGTTGTTCAAATATGTAGAGAAAAGATCTTATCCAAGATTTATGAATCTGAAGAATTATCGCAGATGTTTTTTTTGCAAAGAAGCATGGCGGATTTCACCCAATTGCCCGTTGGCATTTGCCCAAATTTGGGGGCTGCTCCTTGACCCTCGTGAGGGGCACTACCCCTAGACCTTTATGAGAGGTGTCGACCCTCGACCTCATTGGGGGCTTTGCCCCCAAACCCTTGCCATCTGTCGTCCCCTTGCCATTTGTTTGCCATCCCCAAATCAAGATCCTAGGTCCCCTCGTCCTCGAAACCCATCCCCCCGCCCCTTTGTCCCCTGTTTTGAGACTCCGTGTAACATAGTTTATTGCCAACATGGTGATCTCACAAGGTTGAAAGAAGCCCATTGGCATAAATGTAACAATCAATGCTCTATTTTGCAATCACCCTTGTCTTATTCTTGAATGCATTTTTTGATGGGCCTCTTTTATAGGAAATAGAGGGGTATTGTCTTCTTGAGAAGACAGTGGTGCAATGAAAGGATGTGGAGCAGCCAATATTGTAGGGCCAATAGGAGGCTTGCATGATCCTTTCTTGGATAGAGGATGTGATGGTTCCTTTTCTTTCTCACTTACACTGTTAGCATCTTCTTGTTCTTTGATATATGCCCTAATATGTTCCTTTGACAACCCTTTTTTTTGGGCTCCTATACACATTCCCATGTTACTACAATGCCAATGAAAGCCCCACCTCTAGGAAGTTGCTCAATCATGTTCACATGTCATGAAATAGGTAATGCTAAGTCAATTTTGAATTGCTTCTCTGTTATTAGGTCTACTGAGCAAGAACTAGCTGCCATTTTATACGGATAACAAAAATGACAACTTTACAAACCTAGGGTATGTTAACTCAAAAACAAAAAAACCAACATTAGAACTCTATAATACATTTAGAACTTGAAAACATTCTCCTGAAACATGAAAAAATCATGAAAAAATCTCAAAATAAACTCACATTTGATTGATAAATCTTGTGGGTGCAGCTATTTCTCTTCCTTAACACTTAGTGAACAAGGTAGAATCATTTGTTCTTTCTTGTTAGGGATGGATTTGATGTTTGCTTTTCATGTGATACATATGATATATATTATAGGTTTTGATGAATTTGAGTCATGGCATTTTAATATTCTTTTGTGATTTTATGTTTAAATTAACTGTGCAGTTAAGAAACGCGGAAATAATTTGTCAACTCACCACCTCAATGTATATTGTTATTACATCTGGATACTAAGAACAGACGTAAGCTTAAATGATTGGGACAGACAGATGTAAAATTGACCATGTAACATCAGATATTTCTGCTTTTACCTCTAGCTGCCTTTCTTTGTTCTAATTTCATGTAGCTAAAACATTTCTTTTAATGGTTGAAAATATATATTTTTAGTTGTTCACAGCTCTCTTCAGTTCTTTTTTTATGTGACATTAAAATATTTAAGGTGTTATTTTTTATTTTGTTTTATGTAATTTCTTATTAGATTGGTCTATGTTTCTCAGGGATTGGAAACAAGTAAGGTGCATTGTATTTGTTACAAGAGTGATAGCAGCTATGGTTCTGCGAAACTTACTGGGTTGTCTAGATTGCTTCTCGAGTTTTAAGACAGAATATATAGTTGGAAGTCAAATAAAATTACAAGCCCAAACTAGAAGACAGCAAACAGAGATAGTTGATGCGTTCCGTAAAGGAAAGGTACATATGCTAGATATATTATTGAGTCCTTCTTTTCCCTCTATGTATATGTTTCTTTATACATCCTAATATATGGCGTATGTTTGTAATGTTAGAATCTTGTGTTTTTGAGTTCAAAGCTTGTCATTTTGTTTGGTAAGATGTCGTAAACAATTTCTTTTGTAGGATATTAACCTGTTGTTTACTGAACATTTCTTTCAGGTTAATATTATTGTGGCAACCTCAGTTCTTGAAGAGGGTTTCGATATTAAGGGGTGCAACTTGGTTATACGATATGATTTCTCAGACACAATATGTAGCTTTATACAATCACGTGGCCGTGCTAGGATGCAAGATTCTCACTATGTTTTCCTTGTCAAGAGGTTGGATTTCTATGTTGCTTTCTTATTTAAGTTCTTTTTCTTGTTTTTAAAGGTTCACATCATCATTTTGTGTTCTGGTAAGTGCTTTGCTTTCGAAACTGGTGTTGGTATAGACTGATTTAAAATTTCCAAGAGAGCATTCTCAACAAGCCTTTGTATTTCATCTTCAAGTTAAGCTCATCTATAGCAAATCTCAATTGGACAGTGTTAGTTCATAGTCATACAATAATTTTCCTACTCTCTTTTAAACATAGGTCAAATGCTTGCATAGTCTTTTCTACATTGTCTATGTTTAACTTTTGGGTTCAGTTTTTTTATTTCATCTCTCTTTCTTTGTTTTTCAAAGAGTTGTATTGCGCTTCCCTCACTACTATTGTTAGTACTTGTGTTACATCCTTCGTTGTTGTTACTACTTTCTCATGTAACTACATTGGCCACTTGTGGGTATTGCATTAAAATTTTAATTCACACTTTTCAATGCAACACAAAACAAATAGATGTGTGGTAGAACTGATCTTCAAATTAGAAGGGAAAGCTCCCTAAAAAATAAAAACTAATCTACAACTGGACAATATGTACTTGCAATTTACAATCTTTACAATGATTTTTTGGGATGGTTCACGGTCATGTTGAATAAAATGTAAATGTGTATCATTTTATTTTTGTCTAGGGTAAAAGGCTGAGACGTTATTTCAACACAAGGCAAAGGATTTTAGGCTTTTTAAACCAAAAACAAATCCTACAAGTACACACTTGTGCTGCTTAGTTAAAAGCAAAGATTGAGCAAAACAAGTACACATAAAAACTAAATGACATCAAACTTTATAAGCTAAACATAGTCGTTGCATTCAAAGCTACAAGAGATCAACTTTACAATTACTACAATACAAAGATGTCAATAATTGTTATGTGATATTTAACTCATAAAGGTACATTAACACATAAGATAGAACACTTCAATAGTAATTTTGAAGCAAAGTAGGCGTACCAAATCCCATTGAATGAATAGTGAATTTTGAATCGACAATAACACTTAATAGCAATTTTAGCAATATGCAAACATGAGAATTGTCATTTTTAATCTAAGTGCAAAATAACACTTACTTATATTATTTACAAAATAATTGCATGAAAATAAATGAAATAAATTAACTGCACTTCTATCCTAACTACAACTGCTTGCACGACGTGCAAGCTTTATTACAAATTATCTTGTCCACTAATTCTAATGCGGCTACTAGATGAACTAACTATCAAAATTATTACAATTTATCTTTTAATGCTCATATCTCTCGCTTGATGAGATAGATGATCTAAGAATAGTCAACTCTAGGTTAAAAATGACGAACACTAAAAATAGTAGAAAGTTAAAAATAGCGCAAGCTCTAGTAAAAAATAACAAACATTGAATATTCTCTTTTTCAAAATGGTGACAAGCTATTTTTTAGTGCGAGCTAAAAATAACGCGAGCTCTGAAATTCTTAACAATTTAGGAATCTTGGTGATTCAAATCTAAAACCCTTTGTTTAAGCTTTGGATATTTACTTTGATGCTTTCATTGTTGATGAAGTTTGGTAAACCCTCTATTTTGATTATGGTAAAATATTTTGAAAAATACTTTAAAACTCTGAAAACCCCTTGATGCTTTGAACCCAAAAATTATTGGTTCTATAAAATTCCCCATGAACAACTCTATTAATCTATTAATTTGAAATCCTATTTTGTTGATTTACTTTGTGAGCTACTTTGATCATCTCCTCCTTATCCTTGATCGATCAATACTAGTTTAGAATAACACAAGCTTTCACCATTTTATATTTTCACACACTAAAATTGAGTGTTAAATTCCTTGCATGATCAATATATTCTTCGAAAAGTAAAAGTCAAAAATATCAGCAACTATTATAGAAGGTCAAGGCTTTAACAAAGCCGCTTCCATATTGTTTATCAAAATAATCTTCAAAAGAGGTGCAAATCACTTGGTGGCTGGGTGTGATCTCATATCATATTGTGTGCTTTGTTCTAAACTTTGAAAATTGTCTTTTTTCTATTCATTGTAGGCTGTAGCACTTTAAACTTTGATATTTTTTATTTTTCAATGTGTTACCATTTTAATTCACACTTTTTAGTGTGACAAAAAACGAAACATATGTACAATAAAGCCACTCTTTGAATAAGAAGGGGAAAACTCTCTGTAAACTAAAAACTAACCTATTATGAACAATATGTATTTGTAATTGACAAACTTTACAATGTTTTCGGGGGTGATTTCACGTTTATGCTGAATAAAATTTAAATGTGTCTTTTTGGATTTGCCTAATATAAAAGGAAAAACCGAGCTCTTTCAACACAAGGCAAAGAATTTTCTACCTTTTGATTGAAAATAAATCCCAAGGCTAGACGCTTGCGTTGTCCAACTAAATACAGAGACTGAACAATACAAGAACACAAGGAATGCATAGGTTTAAACATAACAATACAAACGCGTCAATAAATTAATTAAAGGAATCTATATAAAGCCACAATTTCCAACTTCAAATAGACCTACAATACAAAGCTTGCAAATTTGGTAGAAGTAATTTAATCTACTTCAGCACGTATGACAAAACCATTCAATAATAATGAAAAGAAAGATAGGCTTAATAAATTCTGTTGAGTGGATAACAATTCACAATAACACTAAATACTCAATGAATAACAATTTCAGCATAATGTAGGCATAGCCGCATAAGAATTACCATTCATCGATATCACCCATTAAGTGCAAAAAGGCATTTATTGTAACAATAATGTACATAATCCTAGGAGTAGTAGGATAATATTTTATATTTTGTATCTCCTAGTTACACTAAAAACTTAACAATCATCTAGAAGATGAACTAAACAGTCATTTTCCTATTGTTAAATATATATATATATATATATATATTGTATCATATTTTTAATTAATGAATATAATGAATGCATTAATGGATGAATTTAATGAACTTCATTGAATATTGTCCTGTCCAGTATATTTGTCAATCTTTTTTGCATTTTGTTCCCTGGCTTGACATTGGTATTAGAGCCAAGTTGAAGAGCTATGGTTAGAGGAGCAGGTTGAAGAAGAAGAGAAGGTTTCAGGTTTTAAGTTTTGGTGCTTTGCACAATTTGCTTGAATTTGCATTAGGTACATGGTAGAGTTCTATCCCCTTGCCATTCATAGTTGTTCTCAAAAGAGGAATTCAGTTTTCCTAGCATATGAGTACACCCATATACCTTGCTCGTTCTATCACACCCATTACTACATCATGAACTCTATATTTCTCAATTGTAGCTGCCATCATCTCTTTACAATCCTATGAACCATTTTTTACTAGCAGTAGTCTTGACAATTCATATTTTCCATATCTAGTCACATTGGAACATATTAAGTGCTTTAACAAATTCTATTATGGCCCTCACAACTTCTTCCTTTGCTTCACTCATGGAGTAAGTGTCCTCACCTTCAAACATTGCTAACTACTTTATAAGGAAGGAGTAAGAATCTTTTGCTGAACCTTTATTGTCCTTCAAGATGTTGGAAATTGTCAAAAAAAAAGCTCTCGCTGATCACTTTTTGCTATATTCCACTTTTTCAAGAAAATATCCATCTTTTTGAAAGAGGGAATAACTAGATCTACAATTCTCCCATTAGCTGCCAGTTTAAGTGGTCTTTTGTAAACCAACAATTTGCTATATCGATTGTCAAGTGTCTTCATGTGTCATGTGCCTTCATTTGACAACATTGTGGACAACAAGTGGTTCACATGTCATCTTGACAGAAGTTAGGTCATTTAGTGCATGCTTCAACACACTTTTGGGTTGCTCATGGGCACAATCACCCTGGGTTATCCGGTTTTTAGGTCACATGGTGTAGTTGGCACACTTTTGGACTACTCATGGGCACAATCAACCCAGGTTCTCCAGTTTTCACTCACAAAAGTGACATAGATAAAAGTTGAACAACCTTCTTCTGTAAATTTCATCACTCAGAACAAAAATGGTGGTAAAAAATTTCACAACAAATGGGTGCGATATTCTCTCAAAATGGGATATAGCATCATGGAAAGCTGACTTGACTTGAGAAAACAAACTTAGGTCTAAATAGCAAGTCCATATCTTAGGTGTTGAAAAATTGCAAAAGGGAATCACTCAAGAAAAGCCTTTTGTGGAACACTAGAGCTTCGTATCAAAAAAAAGAGGCACCATATACAAGTTGCCCAATGTCCAACACAAACGGTGGTTTTTCCACTACCCCTACGGATTAAGGGGGAATGTAGCAATAATGTACATAATCCTAGGAATAGTAGGATAATATTTTATATTTTGTATTTCCTATCTACACTAGAAGCTAAACAGTCATCCAGAAGATGAACTAAGCAATCATTTTCCTATTGTTAAATATGTACATTGTATCACATTTTTAATAAATGAACGTAATGAATGCAATGAATGGGTGAATGTTATGAACTTCATTCAATATTGTCTCGTGCATTATATTTATCAATCTTTTCTACATTTCATTCCTAGACTTGACACTTATACTTTTTTTAGAAACAATTGCATAAAAATAAATAAATAGAACTGCATTTCTACCCTAACTACAACTGCTTGCATGACGTGCAAGTTTTATTACAAATTATCTAATGCACTAATTCTAAAATTACAATCATTCAATCTCGAGTTAAGTTGTAGATTGAATTTATTACAAACGATGACTTAATGCTCACATCTTTTGCATGACGAGATCTATAAATAGCTGACTCCACACTATAAATAGTTAATGTTAAAAATGGCATGGGCTCCTTGTGCTAAAACAAAGATTGTCAAAAATAGCACAGGCTATAAATAGCTCTGGTTAAAAATAGCAAATCCCTGAATATGCGCTTCTTTTTTGAAAATGGTGACAGCTAAAAATAAACTTTTCATCAAGCAATTCTAGATGACTTTGATGATTTTGCAACTTTTTTGTTGATCAAAGCTAACGCTACGAAAAACCTTGGAAATCTACTCATTCTTTCCTTGTTTGTATTGGCAACTCTACTAGCAAGCACACAACTACTTTGTATTGGCATGTCTAACACAAAACTCCAAAGAAAGATCACCTCCTTTGTATTGGCTCACAAAGCTTTTGCACGCCAATACAAAGGAGGTGATCTTTCTTCGGAGTTTTGTGTTAGACATGCAAATACAAAGCAGTTTTGCATGCCAATACAAGAGTGGTGATTTTTCTTCGGAGTTTTGAGTTAGACATGTCAATACAAAGCAATTGTGTGCTTGTTAGAAAAGGTGCCTATACAAGAATGTGCTCAAACTTTAAAAAATTGTGCTCCTTTATATTGGTGCACTTGAACTTCTTGGCATGCGCCAATACACTAAACTTGAAGTTTTTGAAAATTCGCCTTCTTTATATTGGCGAATCCCTATTGGCAAACACGCGCTTCATCACTAGGAAAAACTAGTCTCGTTTTTGCGTGCGCCAATGTCCTAGTGCATGCTCATACATTGAAGGGAAAATTTGACTGAGGCTAGTTTCTTTGTATTGGCACATGCTAGTCTTTTGGTGCGTGTCAATACATTGTAAAATTATTTTCAACTTTTGAACAAGATTCTCCTTGTATTGGTGCATGTGCCAATGCACTGTAGGCAATTTTTCAAGATTTCAGTCCTTTGTGAATGTGTGTTTGATTCCTTTTTCACGTGCTAGTGAATCTTTCTTTTTTCTTTTGATGCATCTCCCAACAAATTAGGCACCTTATTAAGTTGGCCAAAAAAGAATAATTTTTTTAAATTTGTTGCCCTGAGTTAAGGTGTGCTTCTCTCTTTCATCGTGCATGCCACTTCATTGAGGACTTAAATTTGTTGCCCTGAGTTAAGGAACCAAAAGGAAGACTTAATGTATTGGCGCACACCAATAGTCAGGTGCGTGCCACTTCATTGAAGCAGATTATTTAATTTTTAAGATATTTTGCATTGGTGCATGCTTGATGACTTGTGTGCACCAATACATTGGTGGTTATAATTTTTTTATTTTTCCTCTTTGGATTGGTGCACTTGCAACCCCTTCCCCATGCCTATACACTGTCCTATCACCATCCTTCGCTTTGACGTGTGCTCTTCATTGTGCAAGCATTTTCCCATTCTTGTTTGCACTATGTCGACACTTCTTTTTCCTTAGGCTCATTTTTTGTTTTTTGCATTTTTAGAGGTTTGTTGAGTATAGGCATGTGCCAATTGCCAGGTGTGTGCCAACACTCGTGGCAAGACAAGTTGATCCTTTTGGTGTGTGCCAATGCACTATAGAATTTTTTGAAAGTTTTTTGCTTCTTTATTGAGGCATGCGCCAACATTGCTACACACGCCGATACACTAACTTTAGCCACACATCCCTGAAACTCTCCCACATACCCTTTTGCTTTGTTCATGTAATGTCCCCTTACTCTAGATAGAGTTAGTCTATTATTGAGTTCCCGTAGACTAACTAGCCTAGTTAGGGAACCACTGTTGGCAATGACTTGGATGGGCTTGTCAGTATTTGAGTGGATGTTGGCATTGTTTCGGTGTGATCTTCAGTTGGCACTTACTGGGGTGGATTTGATTGCTTAGGCCCGGACTTACTATTTTTGGCCAATTAGGGTTTTTGCCCATTTCGGGATTTTTAGTTTTGGAGATGAAGCGTCTTGGCGAGACCTTTCCAATAGTCTATAGATCACTGGATTCCGAGATCATTTGGGTCTTCGTTTTAAAGTCCGTAAATTATTAATGTTTATTTAATATTGGACTTTGGGTTATAATGGCTAAGTGTCAAAAAATGAAATATTAATAAAGTCACTATAGTCATATTGTGGAGCACTCATTTTGGGGATTATTAAAAGTGACTTTAATTAATATTACTTCCAAAAAGATGAATCGACCCTCTTGAGGAATTATAAAAGCCAAAAAGAAAAGAGAGAAACATTCATTCTTGACAATACATTTTCTATGATATTTGCTCTACAAGAGTTTGAGGGTTTTGGAGGAATTTGAAACCATGGCTGTTGGAAACAAAAACTTCCATCAGTAACAGCATTCGGTAGGTGTGAAAGATCATCTAAGTGTGCTTGAGGAGGCAAATACACTCAGTGTTTGCATTTGTGCTTTATTTCATTCAATTTGGAGTTTGGGAGATCAGTCGCGGAAGGGTTTTACTTGACAAATCATTTGAGTTTTGGCATGATAATTTAATGAGGACATTGAAGAATGTATTGAAGGTTATAACGGGGTTTTGGAAGGTGTTTTGATGTGCTTGCTTCTCTTGCTGGCTGTAGGTCCTTGAGGACAGCCGTACCTTCTTGTGGGATAGATATTGGGGTTTCATTTTAGTTTGAACATGCATACTTGGATGTGGTTTTAAGACAATGATGCTGCTGTGATTACCAATGTTTTAGAGTGCAGATTTATCTCTATTTGCTGAGATTTCTTCCTTCAGCCTGTCCGTACAACTTGGTACAAGGACATGGTGCATCAAGGAGGGAAACACCTGCATTTTGGGTCACATATCTCATGCTTAGGAATCACCTAGGACAATATTTTATATTGCAGCTTTGATATTGATGAAGAACACTCATTTGTAGATGTTTGGAGGTGATTTTCTGTAGCTTGTATTGCTGGTTCATGTACAACAGATTTATCAAGTTGAAGAAATGCAAATGGGTATGTCTCTATAATTCGTTTTGAGTGATTTTATGAACTAGGCTGTAGTTATTTTGCCCATATTTGTTATACTTTTTCTGGGTTATCATTGCATGTCATATATTTCATTGATATCCGACAAACAATCACATGCAAAACAAAAACCTCTTCTGCAACTTCTGTCTAGTTCTGAAAGACCAAAAAATTAAAAATAACATAATATAATAAACTAAAAGAACAAACAGGGGCAGCATATTACAGTTCAAGTGTATTTCTTTGGTTGGTGCACTTTTTTTTAATGTCTTATGTACATCTTTTGCTCATCCTTTACAGAGGCACATTGATTTCTCCAAGTGCTCAAATTTATGAACCTGCAGGGGTTAGAAAATAAACAACAAAAGGTGAAGTAGGCAAGATTTCGAAACAAATTAGGGATAGATAAATGAGAAATTCCAATTGATAATTTTGACAAAATATGCAAGTTTTGTATGGGTACAACAATTGGCTTTGTCTGGTGATCATGACGCGTAGAAGAACTACATAGTCTCTAGGTTTACAAGTAGACTGGTGCTTTAGCAGTTGGGCAATAGAGTCAAACTATTCCTAAATCATCTAAATGGTGACAAAACACAATGTTATATCATAGGAAGGGGAAAAACAATACACCATAACAAAAACGTCACAAATTGGGAAACACGATACAAACAATATGGAAAACATAAACACCCTTTATGAGCGGGAAACAAAGGGAAACAAAATGGGTTACATAAATCTATTTAGAGGTTGGAAAAAGTAACAACTGTGCCTAAGAAGCTGAGAGTCTAGTTGTGAGAGCATATAGCCTAAGAATTGTCGCAAAATTTTTCTCAAACATCCATGGTTTAGGTGGGTAGACACAATCATGTAGTGAGAAATTTAGGATGAACTGATTCATATGCATTGGTTCTGGGTGATAGTCTTCCATAATGAGAAACCTATGTAGTAGGTGAAAATACTAAGCTTCCTTTTGAAGATATTGATGCATAGAAAGGACTCAAACAAGACTAACTTGACACATCCCAAACATGGTTTTAATACAAATGATGAAAATGTGCATTCTTGTTTATTCTTGACAACTTGCTCTTAAAGCCTAAAACATGGGAGCAACAATTCAGACATTTTTGGTCATAACTTTTGTTGTAGACCTGATATTAAAAATATAAGACCTGTTTGGAATACTCTTTTGGCTCTTACTACACATATCTGAAAATGGGCTAGGGTTTCTTTGTACAGTCTACGGCAAAAACAAGACTGTTCTTGTGCAAACCCTAGGACTGTTATAGAACTGCTCTCAGTAAAAATGCCATAACTCACTCAAAACATAATGAAATCACATGCAACCAAAAGCATTGTAAATTAGAAACAAAGATCTTTCCATCCATAGATTATATTCCTTGATATGAGGCCGTACCAGGTCATACCGTGCGTGTTTTTAGACTGCAACTTTCAGAAAAATAAACTGACAAACCTGCCCTTAGTAAAATGATCATAACTTTCTGATAACTCAATGAAAATTGGTGCAACAAAAAAAAAATGATGTAGATTCACACGCCCACACATTCCAATCAGTTTCAGACCCCCATATAGACCGTACAGGCCGTACAAAATGAAAGAACAAGCCTGCAACATTGGAATACACAAAAAAATAGGGTTTTTATTCATTAAACTTCAAAATACAATGTCTCTCCTTCATTCAAGTTTTTCAGGGTGTTTTATACATTCCCAATCAAAAACCAACTGTATGGTAATGGTTTCTTGATTTGCATGTAACTATTTCTTAATTTTTGATTTGTAATTGTGTCTTTTTGAGCAATCTGACCACTTTTATAATTTTTTTACACTTGTTAACCAAAGACCCTATTAACACTCCAAAAATAGATCAACATGATCCCACATGGTCATAAATGACCTTAAAACATACTTTAAGGTGATGCTCCTGCATCATACTCCCCAGGAAAAAGAAATTTAAGTTCCATCTCAAATGATAGTCGGTGTTTGTTTCGCTTCTTCCAATTGTGTTGCATGCTTAGTTGTTCTCCATGCTTGGCTTGATCTGCTCCAGGGTTCTTGATCTTTACGGATTTATGTCGTGCTTTCTTTTTGGACCTTCTCCTGATGATCTTCTTCTCAACTGCAAGACTCAAAAATTCTGTCTCCTTCTACCAAAGGGCTACAACTCTTCATCTTCTCCTTTGCAACCTCGATTGCATTCTTCTCTTTCCTCTTGGTCCTTTTTGCACAAGGATCTCTTCTTCTTCATTCTTCATTCTTCATATCCGCTACTACTTCTTTCTTCTTTTCATCTTTCTCTTTCATGCCATCTTCATGACATGTCTTCATTGCAAACTCATTCCTCTTGGCTTTGTCACGCTGCATAGCTTCCAATTGGTCACATTTCTCCAACAACCTGTCAATCCTCTCAATCTTTTCTGTCATCTCTCTAAGGAATCTCTTCCTTTTGTACCTTCTCCAGCCATCCCATATGACTCGCTTCCACACATATATCTTCATTTTACTCACTGCTGCAATCTTTTACAATCCTCTTTCATTTACCCCGCAACCAAATTCTTTCACCACTATCCTCTACCCAACAAGATGTTGGAAGATGCACCTCTCCAAGACCTCTTCTACCCACTTCTTCTCAGTGGAAGAAGTCTGCACACCTTCTACCCAGCTTCATCTTTGTTGGAGGACAACTAAAATGATTCTCACAGAATCAATTCTCTCTCATGGCTTCACCACTTCAATCTTCACCACTCTTCACCTGCAGGTCTTGGTGCATACTCTTCACTCTCAAGATCTTATGGCTCTGATACCAATATGATGCAGAGAAAGGACTCAAACAAGACTAACTTGACACATCCCAAACAGGGTTTCAATACAAATGATGAAAATGTGCATTCTTGTTCATTCTTGGCAACTTGCTCTTAAAGCCTAAAACATGGGGGCAACACTTCAGACCTTTTTGGTCATAACTTTTATTGTAGATCTACTATTAAAAATAAAAGACTTGTTTGGAATACCCTTTTGGCTCTTACTACACATCTGAAAATGGGATAGGGTTTCTTTGTACGGACTAGGGCAAAAACAAGACTGTTCCTGTGCAAACCCTAGGACTGTTATAGAACTGCTCTCAATAAAAATGCCATAACTCACTCAAAACATAATGAAATCACATGCAACCAAAATCATTGTAAACTAGAAACAAAAATCTTTCCATCCATATATTATATTCCTCAATATGAGGCCGTACCATGGGGTGTGTGCAAGAAGTTGAGTCAACTTTTTGGCCCAAAAGTGGAAATGTTTTCCCTAATTTTCAGAATGTCACATTTGACCTAAAAATTTGAAGCACTTAAAGGTGGAATTTTGAAAAAAGTCAGTAAATATGAAATGTAGTACTCGGAGTCTAGTTTCCAAATATGTAAGCTTTTTTAATACCCAGATAATACAAATTGATTTTTAATAGGCGTTTCTAAAAACCACTGTTTAAAAGTCACTTTTTTTTTACTATACCATGCATGTGTACATCATCCATATTTTGACCTAAATAATCATATTTTTCTAAATCCTTTTGGGAAAAGATTTTTAACTCACTGAAGCACGTTTTCCATATTTTTTTGTAATTTTTTATTGAATAATTTTTTTTGTTACTTTTTTATTGGCCATTTTAGTGTTTTAAAAAATTGTTGTGTACGTCACGCATAAGATGACCTAAACTTATCATTTTTTGATTTTTTTTTCAAATTGAAAAGAATTGTCTGAAGTATGTTTTCGTACAATTTTTTTTACAAAAAATTATTTTGATAAAAAGTTATTAAAATATAAAAAACCCTGATAATTCAAGTTTATGGACCTGTTTCATAGAAGTTAATTGAAAAAAGAAAAATAATCCAATTGTAAAAAAAATTTACATATTTGGAATCTACACTGTCTCATCTATAATGGGTTTTAGTTTCGTCAAAAAATTTTGCAAAAAAGGCCTTCAGACATATGCCCGAAGTCACTATTTTGTTGTGACATTGACAGGGTCTTCAACTTGTAGGTCAAACCAGGTCCAAAGCCAAGAGTCGGGTTCCCAAGCTTTTTTTCCGACCCAAAACCCATAGCAAAAATTGGGTCAGAAATTCAAATTTTATAGAATGGGATCCCGTTTTGAAACGGGATCCCGTTTCTAGAAAACGAGATCTCGCTTTTGGCTCGGGATTCCGAAGCATAACGAGATCCCGTTTCATAAAAAGCGGCATCCCGTTTTGGTTTATCCAATTTCGGGTTTTTTTTTAAATCCGAAACTTCCACCTTAAGTGGACTCATCTTTGTGCATTTACCCCATGTGTGTTTTTAGACTGCAATTTTCAGAAAAATAAACTCGCAAACCTGCCCTTAGTAAAATGATCATAACTTTCTGATAACTCAATGAAAATTGGTGCAACAAAAAGCAAAATGAAGTAGATTCACACGCCCACACATTCCAATCAGTTTTAGATCCCCATATAGACTGTACAGGCTGTACAAAATGAAAGAACAGGCCTGCAACGTTGGAATACACAGAGAAACAGGGTTTTTATTCATTAAACTTTAAAATACAGTGTCTCTCCTTCTCCATTCAAGTTTTTGAGGGTGTTTTATACATTCCCAATCAAAACCAACTGTATAGTAATGGTTTTTTGATTTGCATGTAACTATTTCTTGATTTTTGATTTGTAACTGCGCCTTTTTGAGGAACATGACCACTTTTATAATTTTTTTACACTTGTTAACCAAAGACCCTATTAACACTCCAAAAATGGATCAACATGATCCCACATGGTCATAAATGACCTTATTAGATCAAAACACATCAAAATGACCTTAAAACATACTTCAAGGTGATGCTCCTACATCAAATATCTAGCAAGGTCTTCTAGCCATAGTACATCTGTACGCATTGTAATCACCACAAGTTGGAATTGTTCCTCTCCACCTATCTCTTCAACTATCAACATATGCAATCCTAAACACAGTCCAACTCTTAATCTCTTGAAACGGCTGGAGTTGATGAAAGAAAATCTCGCTCACTACCTCTTAATTTTATGGATCCACAATTGATATTAGTGGGGCATCTTGTGGTGGGAACACTTCTTGACCATCATCAATTAAGATTTCAACTAACCAACCTGCAGAGTTCAAATCTAAGAGACGATCAAGGTTTGAATCTTCAAGCTCTAGGTCATTATCAAAGTATATTTGTTGCAAAATATCATCTGGTAGCTTACTTTACCATCCATCATCCCATATTGTCAGTCCTTGGTTAAACTAAATCTCTTTAATTTCATTAGAGCAATCGTCTTCAATGAATGTTTTTGGAGTGTGAATATGAATCTCTGGTGGCATTTCATTTTCACTGATTGTCCATCTTTCTTCTTCTTTGGTATCTTGAAGAAAAAGATCCATTTCTTCATCATTGACATGTATTAGATCTATTGAGGTGTTAGTTGTCAAGAGGAAATCCATTGTGTCCTCCATTGAGGGGTTGTTTTCAAGATGTTGCAAAAAACTATCAAGATTTGGTAAAGGATCCTTCTCAAGAACTTTTGATCTAAGTGCTTCCAAAGCTAAATTATCTTCAAGAATAAGAAAACCTTGTTCTTTATCTAACTGTGATGTTTCTTTGATGTCATGAACAAAAATACCAACCTTTGATGACCAAGTGTTTATCTCTTCAATTGATATCAATTGAGATTTTTCAGCATTATTGCTTATAGATACTGTTGAATTTGAAGCAAAAAACTCTTGAGAGAAAAACATATTGCTCTTCTTCTTTGGTTATATCTAGTGCAGGCTCTTCAAACAATATGTTGGATGACAAAAAGAAGCAATTAGATTCATTGTCATCCTCTTTGGTGTCTATGACTTCTTGTTTGCAATTCTGCTTCTGAGATGCTTGTGTGACTATATCCTCCTCAGATAATATATGCAGTACTTGTGTAACATCAGGGTCCTCTTCCATTAACAGTCCTTCGGCCTCAAATAACTTGAGCAAAGTGGGTAAGATTTCTACTTCTAGTGGATACTCTTGTTCCATTTGTAATTATTGGTTAGGCAAACACATGATGTCATTTGATATATGATTATGAAAATATTCCTTCCCATATCAGTTTCACATTGAGTATATCCCATCACATAGCTACCATTGGATTTGTCTTGTTATACCCATCCAAATAAATTTCCTAGTCATCTGATTGTCTATATCCTTCGAGTTGTTGCATCGTTATGTCTAGTCCAAAATGTCAAATTGTCGAAGTATCATGTCATCTTGTTGAAGTCTAATGTTTCATTCATGTCATCAAAGCTCGAAATTGTGAGGTCTAAAATGTCATAATTCACAAATCACTATCTTTAGGTTGTCGTTAAATGTCGAAAATCAAATGTTCGAGTAAATATCCAAAGTCATGTTGTAATCTTTGTCGGTCCAAGTCTAAGTTACTGTGTCTTGTTGAAAGTCATGTCCGAGTCATTTATTAATTGTCATGACTCACGAGAGTTCAAATTTATTTTGTCAAGGTGAAATGTTCGTCTAAGTGTGGGTCGTCAAGTTTTTGTCCGTCTTTTGTTTGTAGAATTTTGATGATTTAATATCTAATTAATAATTTATTATTAATTATTCATCATTATTATTAAAATTAACTTGTTTGTGTTAAGTGTCAAAATTAAAAAAAATCCATAAAAATTAAAAATAAAACATATTATTCTGTTTAATTATTATTATTAATAATTTGTTAATAATAACAGTTATTAAAAGTAATAATAAGTAAAAATTTACAAAGCCTAAAAAAAACTATTATTATTTTTTATATTATTATTATTAATGTTATTAAAATAATAATTAAAAAATAAAAAAGGCATGCATCAAAATCTAAAAATAAAAACAATTAAATAATAAATTAAAAACGCCTTACGTTTTTTTTTAAATGCATGAAAGGCATATTAAAATAAAAATCATATAAAAAGCGCCTTCATGAGCCAAAACACGTGAGTTTCAGCCTGCACACGCCATAGGAAAATCAAGACATGCCTCAGTCTATCAAACGCGCCTCAGAGAGGTCTCACACGCCCCTCATCAATTAGACACACCTATCTATAGAGATCCGCCTTTTCACAAGCAAATGCCCTCAGACAAATCACTCCAGTTTGTAGCTCAAGCGCCATTTGGAAGGTTTAAACCCGCTTTGCCAGAGGGAAGAAGAATGAAGCACCTCTACTAAAAAAAAATTGCTTCCAAGCTCCAGGAGACGCGCTTCAGGCGCATCCACAAACAAAAAAAATAAGCGCCTTAAAAACATTTCACCTGTGTCTCTCCACCAATGTAACGCCATTCATGAAATGTGAGCCGTTCCAGATGCTCAGCGGCGGTCAAAACTCATTTTCAGATAAGTTTGGATGCCTTCAAAATCAAAGCGCCTTTTAGGCTTCTCCAATGCACTAGAATACAGAATGAAGTGCTGCACAAAATATTCAATGCGTTTGAAGGAGTCTTATCCATAGCGCTTTACAAAGGCAAAAGTGCCTTTCACCTGCAGGTTACACGCTTTAATAGAAGCAATGACGCCCATGGAGATAGAGGGATGTTTTGGAAGTAGTTGAAGCCAACCAACGCTCTGTGATGTCCCGATATTAAGGCATTGTGTAAATTAAAGATTTAAACATCATGATAAGACGAAGAAGTCGCTTTCGTCAAATATAGTGTTTGTCATCATCAATTTGGATGATAATCATGTATATAATAATATTTAATAAACATATATAATATTATTAATATATAATAATACTAAATAATATTATTTTATAAATATTTTTATATAATTAAAATATAATATATATTTATTGTGTTTATAAATAATAAATATAAGTACAAATATAAATACTATCAATTTAAATATTATTATAATTATAATATAATATATAATATACAAATATAAATAGAAACATAAATTATAAATAATACTAATATAAATATAAATTCATTTAAGTATTATTATAGTAAATATAAATAAACAAATATAATTATATATAACAAAGACTTTTGAAATGCTTATATCTCATATAAGAGGATAAAGCAGTTTAAATAAAGTAAAGGTTAAAGCTGTGATTCATAATAGGTATTAGAAGGCAGCATAATTGTTAAGACTTCATTATATGCTTAATGAAAGGGTAACAAAGGCAGCGATTGTTTAAATAAAAGCAGCGCTTGGAATATATTTAGGATTGCTTATAGTATATTAAAGATTATACGGTAGTTTTCAAAAGCTGCCATCAGTCCTAAAAGAAAGGCAGAGGTCAGTATATATGAGTTATGACTCTTTGAAGAGTATCACTCTTCTAAAAGGAGACGCCCTTTTATCAGAGAGGAAGGATATTTATATGGAGAGATAAGGTGCAGTAAGGGATATAGAAAAAAATATAGATTTAAGAGAGGAGAATAAGAACAGAAGATATAGAGCCAGAAAATTAAGGAGGACAATTCTGATGTATATTAAAAGAGAAAATAGAAATATATCTCTAATGGAATATAGATGCTTGAATATATAGATGGAGGAATGAACAAATAATATCTGAATATAGAGATGGAGGAATGAACAAATAATATTTGAATTAATATTCAGATTTGCATGATTATGAAAATAAAAAGGAACAAGATATACAATTCGGAGATTGTAAGAAGAATGTGTGAAGAATATAATCAACACTAAAGGAAGACAATCCTTAGATATCCAAGGATACAAAGGCAAGAATTATATACTTGGTATGATGTATCTAACCCTATGTCTCTTCTAATAAATGCCATGCGATAAATAATGACAAATGCATATAGTTGAAAGGTTATCATTAGTATCATAAGCATTGTGAAACTTGCTATGAAATATAGATTATATTCATAACACATTTGATATGTTGTTTGCAACTATGAGTTTGATTAATGTGGATTCTTGCATGAGTGTTATGGTGACTATGATAGAAGGAAATGTGGTGCAAGAGGGGGTACGGTGATGGGGCACTCTTCTAGGTATGCCACCCCTCTAGGGGGGATTGAATAATCCCATTGGGGCCAAGGGGGTACAAAAGGTACTGCCCTTGGGCTTGGAAGAGAGGGCTGCCTGGGCACCTTTTTGTAATCTCATTCTCCTATCATAGACATGCAAATTCAAAGGAACCAATCATAGAGAAACGGAAAGGAAATGACGAGATGAGGGGATAACGGGATAATGGATACCTCACTAGGTAGACCACCTCATATGGATGGCATGGGCTGCATGAGGCCAAGGGGGATGGTATATCCGCTCTTGGGCCTAGGGTATCCAAGACACCCCATCGAAGTCACGTTCCTTAACTCTCTTATGGTTGAGCCTCTTAGATAGTTAGGTTTAGTTGAATTAATAATACCATTATGAGTTTGCTAATCATGTTAACTTGATTGTGAAATATTATTGTAAGTATTTTCTAACTTGTTTGCAGAAATTAAATCAAGCCAAGGTACTCTCTAAATCCATTTTTGTTTGGAAATTGATAATTTAGGGAAAAATTAGTATTGTTCCTATAAGGGACATTACATGCTCATCAAGAGAAATTAAAATGCCTTCAAAAAATTGAAATCAAGAGTCTGTGCAGCTTCAAATGCGCTTCATCAGCCAATGACTTCAGTATAAAAGATCAAAACAAGATCAATGTATGGGCGTCCAATGCACATTGCTCAGAAAAATCATACAAATCCAAGCGCTTTAAACAGAAATCATGCGCTCTCATGCAAAAAGATGCGCCAATTTGAAAGGTTCGTGCACATGCTAAAGTCTTCACTTTTGAGTGAATCAAAATAAGCCTCCAGCTGAATTCTTGTTGGTCACCAGCCATTAGGAAAGACCACGAAGTCTCAGTTCGAGCGGAGTTTGCATATCTATTGCATGTTTGTAATTTTAGTCTAAGTGGAGTAGATGCATTGTAATAAGTGTGCATGTCACACAAGCGTTAGTTAACTGGGGTAGCAATTCATTTATTTTATTTATTTCTCATGCAATACCTTTGTGTGGGTATAAATAAGTGCTTTTTGCACATTAGAGAGATAGATTTTAGAATTCAACTTCATTGTTATTTAGCTTTTTTCAAAGCTTTTTAGCAATTAGCTTTTTCAGTATTCAGTATTCAAGTATCCAGATACTTAGTGTTGTACTCAATCAGTGAATAAAAAAGCAATAACAATTCATATGCCTCAATTTGCTTCACTTGTTATTTGTTCAATATTCACATGATCGTGTCCTTGTTTGTTCATTTAATGGGTTCCAGTATGCTTGTTTTGCTTCCAAAGTTCCATTGAAATATATCATTTGTGGCGGAGGTTAGGTTGATTCAACAAATATGTAAACTTTGTGTCACAAGTGAAATTGAAGGAATAATTCGTATCTTTGCATAGTCTTATAGTTGATTTGGTCTTGGCATTCGTAATTGTGTGGTGTTAATTTGTTCAATCAATCCAAATTGTGTACTTGCTTTAATCATCGTCTAAATTTAGCTGAGTAGTGCAAGCGTGTAGCCTAGGTTTTGATTTTAGTCAAAAAGTACAAAATCCTTGTTTTGTTGTCGAATGTGCGTATCAGCCTTTCCGCGCGTTGCAAATCTAAAAAGATTGCAAATTTCCTTTTCATTCAGCGGCATAAGTATGAAAAACCCTTGAAAAGTTTGTTCATATTGTATGGTTTTAGTTAAGTTTTATTTTACAGGGAGCTTCCCCTACAAATTTGAAGAGTAGTTCTACTACACATCTGTCTGTTTTGCTTTCACATCGAAAGGTGCAAAATAAAACGCTAACAGTTTTTGGCGACTCCACTAGGAAACAACATAAGACCTCTGTCTTATCCATTGCAAATTAAAAAAGGTCCAGAGTTCAATATTTCGAGTTTCAGTATAAGGCTTCTTCATGGCAGATCAGGAATCACAAGACAACAATCACCCATCCCGGCCATGGGGAAATCAGATCGGTCTGTTGGCATTGGCAAAAAGCCATTAACTTCCTGAAGGCTCAAGGAAATGTTTTTCGAAGTTTCATGGTGATGGTAAGCAGCATCCCAATGAGCACATTTATGTCTTCACCACTGTTTATGGGATTCTTAGCTTTGCATATGAAGATGTTGTAGTTCGCTTATTTGTGGAAAGCCTGCAAGGAACAATAGCTGAATGGTTTAATCACCTTGCTGCTGGTTCGATCATGAGTTGGGAGTCCATGAGCGAGAAATTTCTTGCTTGTTTCAAGCTTGTAGAAGATAGTCACGTTTTGTTTGCTCAGCTCTCGAACATCAAGAAAGACAGAAGTGAGGCAATGCGAGAGTTCGTGGCCAGATTCAACTGTCTGGTTGGTAGAGTTGTAGACACCCTGAATCCTTCGTCAAAAATCCTTCTTAGTTGTTTCACAAATGCACAATCTTCAGAAGTGGCTTTCTTTCTCAAGCAAAGACACACTATAGAACTGCAAGAAGCTCAGGAGTATGTTGTTGAATTAGAAGATAACATGATCACCTCGGGAAAGATACAAAGAGATTCAATCAAACCATTGGTGCCTTTGAACGTCACACCTCTTCAACAAGTTTCATCTCCACATAGTCAAGATTCTTTCATCCACTATGTCAGCGATCAGCCTGTTTCACCTATGTTGCAAGTGGTAGAACCATCTTCTGCGGCATACACATACTGCTTATTCCATGCAATGAATAGACATGATATAGAAAATTGTCCTTAAATGAGAGGACTCATGCAAGTTTTAATGGCTTCAAGACAAAATCAAGGATTATCAGATGATCCTGAACATCTCTTAGACGAATCCGATGGTGGCTCTGTGATGGGATTTACCCAGTGTAAATCAAATATACAAAGTAATGATTTGCATAATCATGTTTCAAGTGACTACATGTGTCTGCATAGCCAAGATCTATCAATGGAGCAAGAATGTTTGTCCCAAGGTGAAATCTTGCCTACTTTGCACCAATTCTTCAAGGTTGAGGAAGGACCATTGCTGGAAAAGGAACCTGAGCGAATGCAAATGTTGCATACTTTCTCTGAGGAGGAAGAAGTGCAACAAACCTCTTAGGAGCAAAATTGTGAAGAAGAAATTAGATGTGCTACAGAGAGTAATGGTGAATCCAAATTGTTCTTCTCGTCTTTTGAAGGTTGGTTTGAAGAACCTGCGTTAGATGCATCAAAGGTGGCCAAGATTCTCTTTCTAAGGGCTTTTCAGCTCTAAAGATAGAAGTTTCCACAAGTACAAATGATCAATAATCTCAGTTGATGTTAGGAGAAGAGACTAAGGTCTGGTCATTAGGAGTTGATGTCTTCTTTTAAGGTATCGAAGAAGCATTGCAGCTAGAGCAAGAGAAATTTTCTTCATGTTGGAGATGATTCATCATTTGCACTCGTCAAATCAAGAAATCATATAGAAGACTCTTTGCTTGATCTTGATAGTTTTTTTCATCACTTTGAAAGTGGATCTTCAGTGGAGGATACTGTAAATTTCTTTTGCAGTTTAGCCCACCTTCATCCTTGTCTCTGACAGATTTCATACACATTGGTGAAGAGGATATTGCTGGACTTTTTGAGGTTATCCATGAACTTGTGCAAGAAAAAGACATCACATATATGATAAAATGAACACAAGATGTAATATGTGAAGAAGCTCGTGGAGAAGAAAAGCTCATGGAATATTCACTCTTGGTCGTTGAAGATAATCATATGGAAAAATCAAAAATCCTTGACAAGTGTGTGGTGAGATATGCCATATGTGAAATCAATCAAGCGCATGAAGAAGAAACACAAAGCTTAGACGAATCTGTGCCTGATCCTACTTGCATGCCAGAGGAAGAGAGGTACATGATTGCCAAAAATGAGATGCTCCCAGATTTTTGCATTCATGTTCTCAAGGACACAATCATTGAAGGAGATTGCTCTATGGAGGTTGATGAGACTCAAAATGATGGGTGGCAAAGTGAACTACTAGATGATGTAATTCAGCAAGTGTACTTTGATGATGATCAGGTGCTTGGTGATTCAGACCTTGATGATCTATCACATTCTGATTCTGAGGATTGGATGGACGAAGACATAATTGAAGAGGACCATGAAGAAGTACCTGAAACACTAGATAAACTATTGTTAACAATTGTGGATTCTGTAAGCCAAGAACCAGTGATGGAGATTCTTTATGAGCAGCTTCGACCTTTTTCAGAGAATAACACATGGATTGAGTTCAAGGTTGCGTATGTTGAAGACGTGGATGAATGATGTAGAGGGGTAATTCCAAAGGTTACTAGAAAGACACAAAACATGTTCTTGACTGATTACCCAAACACACACAATTTCTCTTCTCATACAACATGGTTATAAGGGCTGCAAATGCACCAAAAGTGTTTTCTTGACACAAATCCTCTTACTGAACCCCTAACACACCTTGAACATCATGAACATGACAATTTTAGGCCAATACAAGTCCCCAAGGACACTGACTCTTCACTTTTTCCATCACTCACCTTCAAGAAGCCTATTTGCTTGTAGCACTCCCAAGAGACAAAAACAGACACAACTTCCAAATGAAGTGGAAACTCCAAAAACCAAACACAGTTTCAAGTACCCTTTTCATCCTTCTTCAACATACCAAAAAACTACATAAGGTTGTTTTGAAAAGTATTCTAATTTTGATTGTCCCGCTACAACTAGGCCTAATTAGGCCTCTTTTACAAAGCAAGCATGAGAAAATCAAAACCCAAAACACAAAACCTAACTTCAAGACTCTCCTCAGGTCACATGGGGTCTGAATATACAGATTTCATCAACTGGGGCAATACCCATTTTGTCATTTTACAAAACCCTACCTCTAGCTACACAAACAAGCCTAATACATAGGATATTAGACTAGGGCTGCTTGAAATTCACCCAAAACTCCATTTCAAAATCTTAAAGAACATACTAAACCCCTCTATTGCACTGATTTTCATAATTTTCCACTAGTGGAATGGCTCAAAATTCCAATTTTTCCCTCTCAAACCCTAGCTAACTAGGTTTATAGGAAGTTTTCACAAAATGTGTTATAACTTATTCAAAATCCAATGAAAATCGACCAAACCAGGCTCAAATGAAAGCTAGTTCATAGTTCTATCACATGCAATCGATTTTGAATCTTGACCATACTGTACCATGTCGTACAAGTCACAGGAACAGCAAAAACACACTGAAGCAACAGGAAAACAGATATTTTATTGATTTTTCTTCAAACTTATCACTTCTCCACTTGATTCGAACCTCCTCTCCCATATTTACATGCATTCTACCAAAAAACAAATGATTCCAATGTCTTTTCACATCCTTGACCTTTCAACTTCCCTAAAAAACACTAAAAATGCTACTTTTGTAGCTTTTTAACTTTTTTTTTCTACATAAACTAACCCCATGAAACTTATTACATTGAAAATGGTCTAAATAGACCTTATTACACCAAAATTGGACTTAACAACACAAAACTCAATATTTGACCCCTATTTACAATATATACCTAGGTGCCCCTGCACCATACTCTCGGAGAAAGAAGAATTCAAGTCCCTCTTGAATTGAGTGTATTAACAGGGATCCACCTTTGAACTCTCTTGCTTGATGTCTTCTATCCTCTGCACTTTTTCTTCCTTGGAACAATTCCATGCTATTTTCATATTCACCTTGGGTTTCTTGAACACTTGGCAAAGGTGTTTCATCTTGTCAATGCAAACTTGTTTCCCATTTGTCTTGCTACCTTGTAACTGATCCTTTTTTCCTTGATGGACCACATACATTGCCACGGCACCTTGTTCCTCTTCCATAGTCTGCTTCATCTTGAATTTAAGTCTATCCCTCCTTAAGGCTGCAATCACAAGAAGAGATTTGTTTATTCCTTCCTTGCTTCTACTTGCCATGTCATCCAACCAACTTTCTTGATCAGCAGCATATCCACCTTTCGATACCTCATTGTTCCAGACCTGCAAAACAAAACATGGAACCCCTTGTTTGAAATTGGGCCCCTCAATTTCATCTTCACCAATCTGCCTGATCAATGCAAACATATAGTAGGCTGCACCCTCATACTCCAATTGCAAATGTGGAGTGTCTTCAATCACCTTGAAAGCTTTGTCTTCCCCTTCTGGAAACCTTGCATGAGAACTGACATTTTTCCTTGAAACATCATCTATTCCCACATCAACATGTTCTTGCAACAAATCTTGAACCTCTAATGGTAATTGATCAATCCTACTTGTTATGACAGTCATGTTTTTACTCACCATTTTATTATCTGCCTCTTCCTCTTCTATTGGATTTCGCTCTTCCTTCATCAGCAAAGGTTCTTCAAGGTCTGGTTCTTTCATCCCCTCATGCCTTCTCCTCTTAATGATATTCTTGATGGGCCATTTAACCTTTTTCCTTATGGGTAAATGCCAACTACCTTCTTGTTGTTCTTTCTCAAGAAGTTGCATCTTCATTTGGAACTCCCAATCTATTCTTTCCATATATTGTTTTATTTGTTTCAAGGCTTGTTTCAATTCTGCTATCTCTTTCTCAGCATCCATTTGGTTCACCTTCTCATCCTTCTTCTTTGTCTCACTTTTCTCTTTTCTCATCCCTTGTTTCTTGTTTGATACCTCCTTACTCTGCAAGTCCCTACAGACTAATCTTCTCAACACTTCCATTCTTCTTTCTCAAGCAATTCTCTTTCACCTTGCTTCTTCTTGTCTTTGTGATACCTCACCTAGGTTTCCTCCTTTCTTCACTACCTAGTCTTTTGGCATCCAGGTTCTTTTCAACCTGCAAAAAGACAACACACAAACTCCAAAAACTCACTTGCCCAGATCTTTTTGGGCTCTGATACCAATTGATGCAGAGGGGTAATTCCAAAGGTTACTAAAAAGACACAAAACATGTTTTTGACTGGTTACCCAAACACACAATCTCTCTTCTCATACAACATGGTTACAAGGGCTGCAAATGCACCAAAAGTGTTTTCTTGACAAATCCTCTTACTGAATCCCTAACACACCTTGAACATCATGAACATGATAGTTTTAGGCCAATACAAGTCCCCAAGGACACTGACTCTTCACTTTTTCCATCGCTCACCTTCAAGAAGCCTATTTGCTTATAGCACTCCCAAGAGACAAAAACAGACAACTTCCAAATGAAGTGGAAACTCCAAAAATCAAACACAGTTTCAAGTACCCTTTTCAGCCCTCTTCAACATACCAAGGAACCACATAAGGTTGTTTTGAAAAGTATCCTTCTAATTTTGACTGTCCCGCTGCAACTAGGCCTAATTAGGCTTCTTTTACAAAGCAAGTATGAAAAAATCAAAACCCAAAACACAAAACCTAACTTCAAGACTCTCCCCAGGTCACATGGGGTTTGAATATATAGATTTCATCAACTGGAGCAATACCCATGTTGTCATTTTACAAAACCCTACCTCTAGCTACACAAACAAGCCTAATACATAGGGATATTAGACTAGGGCTGCTTGAAATTCACCCAAAACTCCATTTCAAAATCTTAAAGAACACACTAAACCCCTCTATTGCACTGATTTTCATAATTTTCCACTAGTGGAATGGCTCAAAATTCTATTTTTTCCCTCTCAAACCCTAGCTAACTAGGTTTATAGGAAGTTTTCACAAAATGTGTTATAACTTATTCAAAATCCAATGAAAATCAACCAAACCAGGCTCAAATGAAAGCTAGTTCATAGTTCTATCACATGCAATCGATTTTGAATCTTGACCATACTGTACCATGTCGTACAAGTCACGGGAACAACAAAAACACACTGAAACAACAAGAAAACAGATATTTTATTGATTTTTCTTCAAACTTATCACTTCTCCACTTGATTCGAACCTCCTCTCCCATATTTACATGCATTCTACCAAAAAACAAACGATTCCAATGTCTTTTCACATCCTTCACCTTTCAACTTCCCTAAAACACACTAAAAATGCCACTTTTGTAGCTTTTTAACTTGTTTTTTCTACATAATCTGACCCCATGAAACTTATTACATTGAAAATGGTCTAAATAGACCTTATTACACCAAAATTGGACTTAACAACACAACTCAATATTTGACCCCTATTTACAATATATACTTAGGTGCCCCTGCACCAATGAAGAACATCAAGTTCTATACATGGTGGTTACCATTCCCACAAGCGTACTTTGGCCAGAGGACTTTGGTCCATATCTTTAGAAGGAGGTTTTATACCTTCACCTGTTGCAGAGGTTGTAGTCCATTGAAGAAGATGATCTACCTGAGCTAATGCATATCAATCAGTTCATCATGAACTTTTCATGGCATGATCGTGTCTACCCACCTGAATCATGGCTATTCGAGAAGGTGTTGCAGAGGAAGAAAGACTGTGTTGCCAAGACAAATTTCCCAGCTCAGGAGGAGAGGTTCTGATTTTTCTGAACCTGTTGATGGTTTTGTGTAACATTTTTCGTTTTCCTTGTCCTCGCTTGAAAAAAGAGCGTTTGTGTGTCCCACTGTTTGTGTTTTGTTTCCTCAATCAATTTTGTTAAATGTTATGTTAGGTGATTTAGGAACATCGTGTTTTGTTAGGTGATTTATGAATGTTTCTAGGTGATTTAGGCTTGTTTTGACTCTATCGCCCAAATAATAAGGCACTGGTCTACATGCAAAATCCCAAGAGTCTGAAGTCCTACATCGCAAGTATACGCTATGGTCCCCAAATAGAACCAATTGTTGTACCCACCCAAAAAATTTCCTAGTCATCTGATTGTCTGTATCCTTCAAGTTGTTGCATCGTTATGTCTAGTCCAAAATGTCAAATTGTCGAAGTATCATGTCATCTTGTCGAAGTCTAATGTTTCGTTCATGTCGTCAAAGCTCGAAATTGTGAGGTCCAAAATATCATAATTCACAAATCACTATCTTTAAGGTTGTCGTAAGATGTCGAAAATCAAATGTTCGAGTAAATATCCAAAGTCACGTCGTAATCTTTGTCAGTCCAAGTCTAAGTTACTGTGTCTTGTCGAAAGTCATGTCCGAGTCATTTGTTACTTGTCACGAGAGTTCAAATTTATTTTGTCAAGGTGAAATATTTGTCTAAGCGTGGATCGTCAAGCTTTTGTCTGTCTTTTGTTCGTAAAATTTTGATGATTTAATATTTAATTAATAATTTATTAGTAGTTATTTATCATTATTATAAAAATTGTTTGAGTTAAGTGTCAAAATTAAAAAAAATCCATCAAAATTAAAAAAAACATTCTTTTTAATAATTATTATTAATAATTTGTTAATAATAATAGTTATTAAAAGTAATAATAAGTAAAAATTTCCTCGTTAATGGGGTTGAGGGTGTTGACACCTTGAGGAAAAGAAGGGAGACTAAGTGGGAGCTGCCAGCGAAGGGTTGGGTTTGTTGCAAGTATGGGCCTAATCGGTGTTGTCATTGATGTCAACATACATCTGTTGCATTAATGACAAGGTTTGGATGAGTTGTGTGCTGAGGATATTGAGAAAATTAGTCCTATCAGAAACAAAGAACGAACAGTGAAGACAGTGAAGCTCTATGAAGTGAAGATCCCAGATAGATGAAGATCAGAGAATGCGTATCAAAGGGTTTGTAGATATGTCCTTGAAGATGATCCAGTCAAGATTTGAGAGGTCCGCATAAAACTGTTAAGGAGTTATGGTCATAAAAGTAATACCGGCTCTGGCAACTGTTCAGAGGTGACAGAGTGACACAAGTAGGTCCGGTGAGATCCGGAAATACAATATCATGTTCTGCGGATCTGGTGGCATGTTTGGGAAGCTAATTTGAATTGACAACTCAATTGGTTCGCAGTTTGGAGGTCCGCAAGCAATCCTTCAAATATGACAGTGATGACCGACTGTGTTCTTGAGGTTCCGGATGAAGATGCGAATGATTACAGTAAGCAAAAGTGGTGCGGATGTTCTTGGTGATTCAAGCAAGCTTGTGGAGGTCTTTAGATTGTGTCCAGTTCTTGTTGGTGGTCCGCATTGAAGGTTGAGCTCGTAATTGAAGATTTACCTTTGGGTGATGGTGTTCTTCCTAGTCTTGGCCGACCGGATGATTTGCACATGTTGCGGATGATCTTGAAGATGTTTTGCGAAACATGGCGTGTTCGTTGAAGAAGATTGAAGTCCCAGATGTGTGGCCGACAGTGTAGTGATGTGCATAAAGTTTTTGTAATAAGTCAAGTTGTATTTTTGTAATTGCTCTGTAATAAAATAAGTGTATGTTGTGCCGAGTTTGATGATCATTCCAAAGTCAATGTCATGTATAAATAAGAGTTGCGAAGTCATTCAAAGGGAGTAATGACGTAATGGGAAGGTGGTAGTGAAGAGCGAAAAGTAGAGCAGAGGTGTTGGGCTTAAATGGAACCGATTCAGGCATAGTGAAGATGCTAATCTCCAGTTCAAGTATGTAATACTTACATTGTTTTGTAGACAGTGTCTCCTGTAGGCAGTGGGCATCTTGTGAGCAGTGTGCTCGGGTAGTGAGCCCTAATTGGCAAGTGCCATTTTATTTTTCTTATTCTTTTAACAGAGAATACAATCTTGGGTTAGTCACCCCATGGTTTTTCCCTTAACCGGGTTTTCCACGTTAAAATCTTGGTGTTATATGTGTTGAATATGTTTCTACTTTTGAATTATTGCATTGTGCTTCCATGATCGAACCTTTTGAAATATATGAAGGTTTAAGTAACAAGAAACAGAGTTTTGGTGACAACTGATTCACCCCCCCCTCTCAGTTGTCTGTCCTTAAATCAACAATTGGTATCAGAGCTAAGTTCCTCTAGAAGAAGCTTAATCGCTTGAGGAGATCCAGGATGTCATCCTACAAGAAGGACAGTCCAAGTTTTGATGGAACGAACTACACTCTTTGGAAAAGCCGCATGGAATGTCACTTCCAATGCATGGGAGAGCAGTATTGGAACATGACTACAACTGAGTATATTCCCCCAAAGAATGGTCCAACAACTCTAGATGAAATTAGAAATGCTGAAAATAATCTTCGAGCTAAAGAAGCCGTACTAAGTGCCTTGTCTAATTCAGAGCTGACAAATGTTATGGGATTAAAGACTGCTTATGAAATTTGGACAAAGTTGGAGACTTTACATGAAGGAGACAAATATGTTAAGTGTGCCAAGCTACAAAGCCTGAAACGAAAGTTCGAAAACTTGAAGATGAGAATATCACTTCATTTATGCCAAAGGTAAATGAGCTTGTTTGTGGCATTAGATGTGTTGGTGGAACATTGGATGAAGATGAGATAGTTGCCAAAGTTCTCAAATCCTTACCCCCTGCTTACAAACACAAAGTTGTTGCTATTGAGGAATTCAGATCTTTAACAAATATTGGTTGGGAAGCTAGCTGCATTTGAGTCGGTTGAGTTCGGAGATGCACTCCCCAAGACTGAATCTGCATTCAAAGTTAGTGCCTCTACAAAAGGCAAACAAAGATATGACCTAGGAGAAAGTTCCTCAAAGAAATCAACATGGTATGATAAAGCAAGAAGAGATCTGGAAGAAGATGAGTTGGAAGCTGCACAACGTGAAGCCCTTATTGCAAAAAGACTGCCAAGAGGATCCGGTAAGTATGAAGGAAAATTGTCTTTCAAATGTTTCAACTGCAACAATATTGGTCATTTTGCCTCAAGATGTCTGGAAAGATTTTCAAGGCCTAACCCTAATAGATCAAGATTTCAAAAGAAGTGTTGCTATGTTCAAGAAGATGATGATGAAGGAGTAACAGATGATGAATATGAGATAGGAAACAAATCCAAAAGTGAATGGGTGTTTATTGCCATCAAGGAAGAAGATCCAATGCCTATTGAATCTGCCAATCATAAGATGATAGAAAGGGCTCTGGCTGCTCAGGTTGAAGAAAAGGATGAATGGGTCATTGACAGTGGATGCTTTCACCATATGACTGGTGACAAGAATAAGTTCATAAACTTGGAAAGATATGAAGGTGGAGTTGTAAAGTTTGGAGATAATTCTACTGGCAGAATTAGAGGCAGAGGAACCATTTCTTTTGATGGAAAGAACAAAACCAGTGATGTTTTGTATGTTGAAGGTTTAAAGCATAATCTTCTCAGTGTTGGACAGTTGAAAGACAAAGGCTATGATCTCCGTTTCAAAAATGGAAAATGCAAGATCTTTGAAAGCTCTGGAACTGAGATTGCATCCAGTACACAGACAAAAGGTAATATCTTTCACTTGGTTGGTACTGGCAAAAGTTGCTTATTTGTTCAAATTGATCAGAGTTGGTTGTGGCATATGAGAATGTGTCATGTGAATTTTGAAAATATCATTAAGATAAGCAACACTTAGGCTGTAAGAGATCTTCCAAGACTGGTGAAACCAGCTAACAGTTTGTGCAAAGAATATCAATTAGGTAAGCAGAATAGAGTCTCATTCAAAAGTAAGGAACAATCTTCAACCGGATTGTTGGACTTGGTGCACACTGATCTATGTGGTCCGGCAAGAATCAAGAGTCTGCAAGGTGATAGATATTTCATGTTGCTGATTGATGACCACTCACGAATGATGTGGGTGACTTTTTTAAAAGAGAAATCTAAAGCACTTGAGAAATTCAAAATATTAAAGGCTATGGTAGAAAATGAAACTGGCATAAACATAAAATGCCTCAGGTCTGATAGAGGTGGAGAATTCACATCCGGAGAGTTCATAGAATTTTGTGAGAAACATGGGATAAAGAAATAGTTATTTGCTCCAAGGACTCCACAGCAGAATGGAGTAGTGGAGAGAAAGAACCGAACCATCCAAGAAGCTTCTAGGACCATGATGATGGAAGCAAATGTTCCTCAGATCTATTGGAGAGAAGCTGTAAGCATTGCTGTTTATACTCTTAATCGGGTACAAATTAGAGGCAAGACTAGTAAGACTCCTTATGAACTTTGGTTTGGCATCACTTCTACTGTGAAGTATTTCAGAGTCTTTGGTAGCAAATGCTATATCAAAAGAGATGAAGACCTTGGCAAGTTTGATGCTAGGAGTGATGAAGGAATATTCTTGGGTTATTCTACTCAAAACAAAGCTTACCGGTGTTATAACAAGAGATTAAGAAAGATTGTAGAAAGTACAAATGTGAAGGTTGATGAAGGCATGGAAAATCCCTCAAGGTACTATGAGTATGAAGCAGATGATCAAAATGATATCTCAGACCAAGGAGAACAAGTCCAAACTCCAGTCCAAATTCAAACTGATCCGGAGAACCCAAAAATACAGGAAGAAGAGACAGGCTTGGATGAACCTGTCCAAGAATTAGAAGTGCAAGAGAATCCCAAAACCCCCAGGGATGTAAGTTTGAATCACTTTGAAGACTAGATCATAGGAGATAGAAGCAAAGGTGTTCAAACAAGAAGAAATATTGCTCAAGACTCAGTGAAGTATTGTCTGATTTCAAAAGTTGAACCAAAAACAGTAAGTGAAGCATGCAATGATGAAAGTTGGGTTAAAGCAATGAAGGAGGAATTGGTGCAGATTGAAAAGAATCACACTTGGGATCTTGTTCCCAGACCTAAGGACAAAAATGTGATTGGCACTAAGTGGGTCTTCCGGAATAAACTGAATGAAGATGGTGAGGTAATAAGAAACAAAGCCAGATTGGTATGTAAGGGTTATTCTCAAGTAGAAGGAGTTGACTTTGAAGAGACTTTTGCTCTGGTGGCAAGGATTGAAGCAGTCAGATTATTTCTTGCCTTTGCTGCCTTCAAAGATTTCAAGGTATATAAGATGGATGTCAAGTCTGCTTTCCTAAATGGTGATTTGGAAGAAGTATACATTGAGCAACCGGATGGATTTCAATTGTCTGATCATGGAGATATGGTCTGCAAATTGAAAAAGGCATTATATGGACACAAGCAAGCCCCAAGAGCCTGGTATGAAAGATTGGACAAACATCTTTTGAAGATTGGTTTCAACAAAGGTACTGCTGACAATAATCTATATTTTAAGATTGATCATGAAAATATCTTGATTGTTGAAGTATTTGTTGATGATATTATTTTTGGAGGGAAGGACAGTATGTGCAAAACTTTTGCTAATCAAATGAAAAGTGAATTTGAGATGTCTATGTTTGGGGAAATGAATTTCTTCTTGCGTTTGCAAATCACTCAAACAAATAAAGGAATCTTCATATCACAGACCAAATATGTGAAAGAATTGTTGAAGAAATTTGGGATGGAAGATTCAAAGGCAATGAATACTCCCATGGCAACTGGATGTAAGTTGAGTAAAGATGATGAATCTCCTAAAGCTGATTAGAAAAAGTACAGGTCAATGATTGGAGGATTGCTCTACCTTACTCAAACTAGACCTGACATTATGAATGTTGTTGGTCTTGTTGCCAGATTTCAAGCTGATCCTAGAGAATCTCATGTCATGGCAATCAAGAGAATTCTCAAATATTTGAAGGGAACAGTTGAGTAAGGATTGTGGTATCCTAAGGATCATGATTTCTCTCTTCATGCTTATACTGATGCTGATTGGGCAGGTGATGTGGATGACTGTAAGCGTACCAGTGGTGGTGCATTCTTTTTGGGAAAAATATTGGTTTCTTGGTTGAGCAAGAAACAAGAGGCAATATCTCTATCCACTGCAGAAGCAAAATATATTGCAGCGGCAGGCAATTGCACTTAAGTATTGTGGATGAAGCAAATGTTAAGAGACATTAGAGTGGAGTATGAAGAACCTATCACAATCTTCTGTGATAATTCAAGTGCAATAAACATAACAAAAAATCCAGTGTTGCATTCAAAGACAAAACATATATCCATCAAGTTTCACTTTTTGAGAGAGCAGGTGAACAAGAATGAAGTCAGATTGGAGCTTGTGCCCTCAAAGGATCAGATTGCAGACATTTTTACCAAACCTCTACCTAAGGACACTTTTGAGTACCTCAGGGAGAAGGTAGGGGTTATTACCCCTTCTGTTCTGAATTAAGATGCACTGATGTGCATCAGTCCGGTGGATCCCACAGTCATATGTTATGATCCGGATTGATGCTAGGAGGTTGCTACTCAGGGGGAGTAGTCAGTATGATTCTGAAGTATGAGAAGTGGTTGCAAGTATGTGCCCTTTGTCATTGATGTGAAAGGGGGAGAGAAGACATGTGAAAAACAAAAAGTGATTGCTGATCAAAGAGGGAGCAGTAAAAGAAGAGAAGACATGTTAATGGTTGCCGGTGATAGGGGGAGCTATGTCAGTCAGTGAAGAAAAGTTCTTGTCTTGATGGTTAAAACAGTTTTTCACATCATATGTTGCCATCAATGACAAAGGGGGAGATTGTTGCAAGTATGGGCCTAATCGGTGTTGTCATTGATGTTAACATACTTCTGTTGCATTGATGACAAGGTTTGGATGAGTTGTGTGCTGAGGATATTGAGAAAATTAGTCCTATCAAAAACAAAGAAAGAACAGTGAAGACAGTGAAGCTCTATGAAGTGAAGATCCCAGATAGATGAAGATCAGAGAATGCGTATCAAAGGGTTTGTAGATATGTGCCTGAAGATGATCCAATCAAGATTTGAGAGGTCCGCATGAAAATGTTAAGGAGTTATGGTCATAAGAGTAATACCGGCTCTGGCAACTGTTCAGAGGTGACAGAGTGACACAAATAGGTCCAGTGAGATCCGGAAATACAATATCATGTTCTGTGGATCTGGTGGCATGTTTGGGAAGCTAATTTGAATTGACAACTCGATTGGTTCGCAGTTTGGAGGTCCGCAAGCAATCCTTCAAATGTGACAGTGATGACCGACTGTGTTCTTGAGGTTCCGGATGAAGATGCGAATGATTACAGTAAGCAGAAGTGGTGCAGATGTTCTTGGTGATTCAAGCAAGCTTGTGGAGGTCTTTAGATTGTGTCCAGGTCGTGTTGGTGGTCTGCATTGAAGGTTGAGCTCATAATTGAAGATTTACCTTTGGGTGATGGTGTTCTTCCTAGTCTTGGCCGACTGGATGATTTGCACATGTTGTGGATGATCTTGAAGATGTTTTGCGAAGCATGGCATGTTCCTCGAAGAAGATTGAAGTTCCAGATATGTGTGGCCGACAATGTAGTGATGTGCATAAAGTTTTTGTAATAAGTCAAGTTGTATTTCTGTAATTGCTCTGTAATAAAATAAGTGTATGTTGTGCCGAGTTTGATGATCATTCCAAAGTCAATGTCATGTATAAATAAGAGTTGCGAAGTCATTCAAAGGGAGTAATGACGTAATGGGAAGGTGGTAGTGAAGAGGAGCGAAAAGCAGAGCAGAGGTGTTGGGCTTAAATGGAACTGATTCAGGCATAGTGAAGATGCTAATCTCCAGTTGAAGTATGTAATACTTACATTCTTCTGTAGACAGTGTGTCTTTTGTAGGCAGTGGGCCTCTTGTGAGCAATGTGCTCCGGCAGTGAGCCCTAATTGACAAATGCTATTTTATTCTTCTTATTCTTTTAACAGAGAATACAATCTTGGGTTAGTCACCTCGTGGTTTTTCCCTTAACCGGGATTTCCATGTTAAAATCTTGGTGTTATATGTGTTGAATATGTTTCTGCTTTTGAATTATTGCATTGTGCTTCCATGATTGAATCTTTTGAAACATATGAAGGTTTAAGTAACAAGAAACAGAATTTTGGTGACAACTGATTCACCCCCCCCTCTCAGTTGTATGTCCTTAAATCAACAGAGTCAAGCTAAACTTTGATGGAGCATCGAAGGGCAACCCGGGAGAGTCCGATGCCGGCTGTTTGGTGCGAAATTGGAAGGGTGAAATCATTGGCAAGGCGTCAAAGAAGTTAGCCTTTGGATCAAACAATGAAGCGGAGCTCCAGGCTCTCATCCTGGGTCTCAATTTATGTTGCCAGCTTAAAGTGCCAAAGGTGGAAATTGAAGGAGACTCCCTAATTGTGATTAATGCAATTAGGAAAGGGGAGATTGCAAATTGGAAACTTAATGTTTTATTGAAAGAGGCCTTACATTTGCTAGAAGGTTTTAGGAGTGTGGTTATTAACCATGTGTATAGGGAGGGGAACGATGAGGTTGATACGCTAGTCAATATCGCTAATAATTCTCGGCATGCCCTTCTTTGGGAAGTAATGTTTAATGATTCAGCTTGCTCATCCAATTGACATTCTGTCTTGTCCTCGAGGAGCGATGGAGTTGTCGAAGCGTGTGGGATGTTATATCTTGAGCAACGGTTTGGTTTTGGATGTTGGGCAGAATTGTTGGGTGGAGATTGTGGTAGAATTCCTCTCTATGGTAGTGATGGATACCTCGATTAGGCTAGTTTGTAGGAAAAGGTAGATGCCTTTTTTGGGGCAAATTTCAGACAAACGGATGAAGCAAGGTTTTAAGATGAAGAGCGGAATCGTTTTATTTGCCATTGAATGGGTGCTGGGGGCAGAATATATGGTGAATGCAAATAGGTATAGGGTAAACTCAGATTTGGCCTCAATGTTCTTGGCGGTCCTGTTGGATTCGAACGAGGATCTAGTGGTGATTCAGATGTTGATGGAGTCCTATGTGGAGATAGAATTTCGGTGGGGTTGGAAAGAGGTGCTAGGAGTTGCTAGATATGGAATTGGTATCCCACTTCCTAGGGAATTCCATAGGGTAAATGCAACAGGAGACGCAGTTGTTTGGTGACTGTTTGTAGTTGAAGTTGGTGTTGAGAAGATTGCTGGGTGTAGGAGTGTGGCTCAGGGCATAGTAGGGCATAGCTTTTCTGAATAAGCTCGTGGGAATCGACGTGGGGGATGACTGGATGCAAGAGATTTTGGAGACCTACTACGCTATGGACAACAATGCATAACCGGAGGCTCTGTTAGTTTTTATTTTATATATAAGGATAGATATATATAAGTATTTGCAAGAAATGTATACAGTTTATACTTTTATGTAGTAGCAGTAGATAGGAGTGTTTTAGGGATTTTGATTTGACCCTGAATATTTGTTTTGGTGGCAGTTCTCTAGCTGGTTCTTCAAACTTTGTTAAAACTTTTGTTAATATAAATGGGAGCAGACCCCTTGTCTGTAGTTTACTGATTAAAAAAAAAGAAAAAATTTAAAAAGCCTAAAAATTTAAAAAATAAAATATTATTAATAATATTAAAATAATAATTAAAAAATAAAAAAGGCATGCATCGAAATCTAAAAATAAAAACAATTAAATAATAAATTAAAAGCACCTTATGTTTTTTTTTTTTAAAGCATGAAAGGCATTTTAAAATAAAAATCATATAAAAAGTGCTTGTTAAATGTTTCATACGTGCCTTATAAAGTTTATAAAATCTAAAATTAAAAGCTCTGAACATTAAACAAAGTGCTTGAAGCGCCTTAAAAAGGCTTTCAAAGGTTTATAAAGTGAAATAAAATTTACAAAGCTAAAAGCGCACAAAACAAAAGCGCTTTCCTCTTCAGATCAATGCACCTTCACGAGCCAAAATGCGTGAGTTTCAGCCTGCACATGCCACAGGAAAATCAAGACATGCCTCAGTCCATCAAACACATCTCAGAGAGGTCTCACGTGCCCCTCATCAATCAGACGTGCGTATCTATAGAGATCTGCGTTTTCACTAGCAAATGCCCTCAGACCAATCACTCCAGTTTGCAACTCAAGTGCCATTTGGAAGGTTTAAATGCGATTTGCCAAAGGGAAGAAGAATGAAGCACCTCTACTAAAAAAAAATCTCTTTCAAGCTCCAGGAGACGCGCTTTAGGCGCATCCATAAACAAAAGAAAAGAGAGTACCTGAAAAACATTTCACCTATGCCTCTCCACCAACGTAACATCATTCATGAAGTGTGAGCCATTCCAGATGCTCACCGGCGGTTAAAACTCATTTTCAGATAAGTTTGGATGCCTTGAAAATCAAAGTGCCTTTTAGGCTTCTCCAACACACTAGAATAAAGAATGAAGCACTGCACAAAATATTCAATGCATTTGAAGGAGTCTTCTTCATAGCGCTTTACAAAGGCAAAAGTGCCTTTCACCTGCAGGTTACACGCTTCAGTAGAAGCAACGATGCCCATGGAAATAGAGGGACGTTTTGGAAGTACCTGAAGCCAACCAACGCTCATCAAGAGAAATTAAAATGCCTTCAAAAAATTGAAATCAAGAGTCTGTGCAGATTCAAATGCGCTTCATCAACCAATGACTTCGGTATAAAAGATCAAACAAGATCAATGTATGGGCGTCCAATGCACATTGCTTAGAAAAATCATACAAATCTAAGTGCTTTAAAAAGAAATCATTCGCTCTCATGCAAAAAGATGTGCGAGTTTGAATGGTTCGCACACATGCTAAAGTCTTCACTTCTGAGTGAGAATCAAAATAAGCCTCCAGTTGAATTCTTGTTGGTCGCCATGCATTAGAGAAGGCCACGAAGTCTCAGTTCGAGCGGAGTTTGCATATCTATTGCATGTTTGTAATTTTAGTTTAAGTGGAGCAGATGCATTGTAACAAGTGTGCATGTCACACAAGCGTTAGTTAACTAGGGTAGCAATTCATTTATTTTATTTTATTTATTTCTCATGCAATACCTTTGTGAGGGTATAAATAAGTGCTTTTTGCACATTAGAGAGATAGATTTTAGGTAGATAGATTTTAGAATTCATTTTCATTGTTATTTAGCTTTTTTCGAAGCTTATTAGCAATTAGCTTTTTCAGTATTCAGTATTCAAGTATCCAGATACTTATTGTTGTATTCAATCAGTGAATAAAAAAGCAATAACAATTCTTATGCCTCAATTTGCTTCACTTGTTATTTGTCCAATATTCACATGATCATGTCCTTGTTTGTTCATTTAATGGGTTCCAGTATGCCCATTTTGCTTCCAAAGATCCATTGAAATGTATCATTTGTGTTGGAGGTTAGGTTGATTCAACAAATCTGCAAACTTTGTGTCGCGGGTGAAATTGAAGGAATAAGTCGTATCTTTGCATCGTCTTATAGTTGATTTGGTCTTGGCATTCGTAATTGTGTGGTTAATTTGTTCAATCAATCCAATTTGTGTACTTGCTTTATTCATCCTCTGAATTTAGCTGAGTAGTGCGAGCATGTAGCCTAGGTTTTGATTTTAGTAAAAAAAGTACAAAATCCTTGTTTCGTTGTCGAATGTGCTTCTTAGCCTTTTCAAGCATTGCAAATCTAAAAAGATTGCAAATTTCCCTTTCATTCAGCAGCATAAGTATAAAAATCTGTAATGTCCCCTTTTGGGAACAACACTAATTTTTTCCTAAATTATCAATTTCCAAGCAAACAAAGGTTTAGAGAGTACCTTGGCTTAATTTAACTCCAAACAAGTTAGAAATCTTAAACATCAGTAAGGAAACATGGAAGAGAGTGACTCGATGGGCTGTCTTAGCCTCTCTAGGCCCAAAGGCATAACCCTTCAACTAAAAGGCATAACCCCTTTGGCCTCATGTGGCCCATGCCATTCATATGAGGTGGCGTACCTAGTGAGGATTCTAATTTATCCCCTCATCTTGCCATCTTTCCCGATTTCCTCATGATTGGTCTCCTTATATTGCTATACCATGATAGGGGAGTGAGGTCTCAAAAGGGTGTCTTGGTAATCCAACTCTCCTAGGCCCAAAGGCAGAACCCTTCAACTAAAAGACAGAACCCCTTTGGCCCATGTGAACTTATCATTTCTCATCTTGGGTGGCATATCTAGAAGAGGGGCCCTCTTGGTAGCACAACTCTCCTAGACCCAAAGGCAAAACCCTTCAACTAAAAGGTAGAACCCCTTTGGTCCATGTGGGCTTATTCCATTCCCTCTTGGGTGGCGTATCTAGAAGAGGGCACCTTCTGTTAGCACGACTCTCCTAGAGCCAAAGGCAGTACCCTTTAACTAAAAGGTAGTACCCCTTTGGCCCATGAAGACTCATTCTATATCCTTTTGGGTGGTGTACCTAAGAGAGGGTCCCGTATCCCTTTTGTACTTTTCCTTCCTCCTAACATGGTATAGGTTTATGCATAACAAACTCTTATCAATTCCACATTCTCAAATATTCATATTAGCAATACATAATAAATTATGAAGATGACATCATAAATTATAAATACAATATGCATGACCTATTTAACATACTTAACCCATACATTACATTTCCACATAAATCCTACCACAAGTAGACTGCAGATCTCTCTTTATATATTATCCCTCTTCCTTCCTTTTTATGCTCATATATATATATATATAATCAGAATTGTTTATCTTTCTATGCCTCCTCACTACTGCCCTTTCTCTTGATATATTGCTGCACCTTTGTGAGGAGAGTCATCCCCTTTTGAAAGGGTGATGATTCCTCATTAAGTCATGTCTTTTGTGGGGATCGCTGCCCCCTTCCTATCTGATCGCAGCCTTTCATATTAATCCTTTGAATTTATTTGCAAAGACATATAATGTCTGCTGCCTTCCTTAAGACTCTAGTAATCGTTGCATAGTAGTCGTTGCCTTTAGTTTTCATTAGTTTATTTCCAGCAATCATTACCTCTGATCGCTCCTATTTATGCACTATAAACTTGATCGGTGCTTTATTTTAATTATTAAGTGCTGCTTCATATGATTTCCTTGCACCGCTACCTTATAATTATTTGACTTTTCATGACCACCGCTGCCTTTATAATAATAGTTATAATAATATTTAATTTCATATTTATATTTATGTTAATAATTATATTTATTATTTATAATATCTATAATATTTGATTTATAATATTTATAATTATTAATTTATAATATAATTTATGATATATTTATAATATTTAATTTATAATATATAATATAACTAATTTTAGTTTATAGTACTTATAATATTTAATCCAATTTATAATGCTTAATTAAACATATTTAATTTAAGTATATTCTATTTAATTTAAATATATTTAATTTCTATTATGTAAATATATTAAATATATTCAATGTACGGTTTATAGATATAATAATAGATTTAATGTCATTCATATCTTTAATTTGAATGAACAATACATAATCAATTCAATTATAAATCATTAGTATAGGGACATGACAAAATCCCTTGAAATGTTTGTTCATATTGTATAGTTTTAGTTAGGTTTTATTTTACAGGGAGCTTCCCCTACAAATTCGAAGAGCGGTTCTACTGCACATCTGTCCATTTTGCTTTCGCATCGAAAGGTGCGAAATAAAATGCTAATATGTCTAAAAGACATTTAGAACCATCCAAAAATATCCTCAGTTTCATTGAGCCCATATTGAGTATGATCCGTTATATCGACATCGATAGGCCTTGTTTGGGAGAGGTATATGATGGCATCGACTCAATAATTGAAAAGATGAAAGCCATCATAATTGAAAAAGAGCAAGATCCTAGAGAAACTTTCTTCAAACAACTAGATAAAATTATTGAAGAGAGATGGAACAAAATGACCACCCCATTGCATCTTCTTGCTTTGCACTGAGTCCTAAATATTATAGTGTTGAGCTCCTTTCTGTGTCGACAAGGATTGCCCCATATAGAGATGTTGAAGTTAGCCATGGGTACAAGGCAGCATTTTGCAGACTCTTCATTGATTTTGACATACAAGATGTAGTTAGAGTCGAGTTCATGGATTTTGTAAGCTCTAATGACTTCAATATTGATGCTCTTTGTGACAAATATAAGGTTGATGCTCATAGGTGGTATCGTGGTGGTACTTCCATGGCCAATCATTCATACACCTACAACCTCTTGCAATCAAAATTCTAGCGCAAGTAAGTTCTATTATCTTTTAGAGTTTTAAGTTTCATTTCTAAATTCTAATTAGTAATTATAATTTTTTAATTTTTAATTTTATATAATTATATTTATATTTTATAACTCTAACTCTCTAATGTTGTCTTAATAGGTTGTTAGTTCATCTGCATTTGAAAGGATATGGAGCACATACTCCATCCACTCAATAAAGTGTAACCAGCTGCACTCAAAAAAGGCGGAGAAATTAGTGTATATGCATTTCAACTTGCTCCTCCTTTCACACAAACAAAGTGCCTACAAGGAAGTGGGATATCGAGCTAGAACATACTGACCTCGATGCTACCATTTCCCACCTTGCTTCACTTGAAGTTAATGTTGAGGACGAGCTTGGTAGTGAGCATGAGAGTGCTAATGCCAGTGCTAGTGGGAGTGCCACTTTTTTTGTGGTTCTTCTAATATACCAATACCTGCATCATATAATATGGATTGTGATGATGATATTTTTGAAGACCCATATGACGCTGATGCCTAATTAGTGATGGCTGATTGTTGACATTTTACATTCTAATTTTGAATTTTAATATATATCATGACATTCGTGTTTGACTAATTAACATTGTAGTGTTTTTAATTTTTAATACTATGGAGGTTTTGTTTATTATATGATCATATTCATGATGCTATGGTACTCTGAACTTAATTACTGCTGCAAATATGAATATATTTCTGATTTTTATATGTTTTTGTAAGGACGAACCCAAAATGGACCCACACTCAAATTTGTTTTTGACTGAATCTGCGAACCGAACCCCCAAAGCTGAACCCAAACCAGAACCAGGATCGGTAACTTAGCAAACATTGATATAATTTTATTTGCTGCAATTTCATTATGACATTCAGGAATTTTTTTTGTTCTGCCTTCTCATCCATTTTTGTATGTCTGAAATCAATTTAAAGTTGGCAATTTGTGGTTTCAGTAGCCTTTTCTGCCAATAGAAAATAAAATAACGTGTTGGAGATCCTTGCAAAGTACATACCATCTAGGAAATGGATGATTTTTTTTTTTAAATTATGATTATACAAAAAACTAGTTTTAACAGCATATATTTGGTATTCCTCTAATGGTACTTGCTTTGGTTGCTTACAGGGGGGATGTTGAAGAAGAAAAACAGATTGACAATTATCTTAAAAGTGAGCAAATCATGAGAGATGCTGCATTGAACAGAACTCGCATGCCACCTGACCTGCATGCAAACTCAATATCAAATACGGAAGTTTATTGTGTGGAATCCACACAGGCTATAGTTTCATTGAACTCTAGTATAGCATTGATTCACTATTACTGTTCACAGTTGCCTGGAGATAGGTAATTTCTGACTTCATGATGAGATTTAGACATGCACAATATTTTTCATTCTTAAATTCACACATATTCTGGATCTTAGTTTGTTGTAAGTTAAATGTGTTACTGGAGTTGGAGGTGCGGAAATTTTACTGATATTTTCCATCTAATAGAAATTCATTTTATGACTGACCACGTGTCTTTTATTGAGAATCTATTGGCATTTTAGTCAACTTAGATGAGTAGTGCCTATTATGGTTGCTCAGATATTATACACCTCGGCCGACTTTTCATATCAACAAAGAAATTGGTGAGTGCACAATGGAACTGCCTAGGAACTGTCCTGTCTTGACTGTTACAGTTCAGGGGAAACATAATTTGTTGAAGCAACTAGTATGTCTTAAGGCATGCAAGCAGCTGCATGCAGCTGGAGCATTGACTGACTATCTCTTACCAGCAAGGGAGGAGGAGGAGGAGGAAGAAGAAGAAGAAAGTGGAATTGAAAAAGGTAGGCAGATGGGATTTAAATTTTCATGTTGGATTTGGGGTATCACTAAATCTTCTTTACACTTAAGTGAATTGAATGAGATTATATATAGATGGAGGTTGTTTGTTCTTGCATTCATATTCTTTTCTACCTATCACTGTTTTTGGCTAGTAGGAGCTCATGCAGATGTTCTTGGTGATTGATTTGAGTGGTTGTATGTTATAACGAGTGACTTGTTGCCTATATAGAGTCGGTTATTTCCTAGCATTTGAGCGATGAGTACTTTTCTTTATTTTTGAACAAATTATTTGTGACCCCAGAAATGTTGTGCTATGTTTGAGCCTTAACTGAAGTATTAATGTAATCGAATCATGATTTCAATTAAGAAGCAAAAATTGGGACATGATGGGCAATAAAATTTTCAAATTCGTAATGCACTTTGATGATCAAATACAATTTTTTGTCCTCATTAGTTCTAAGAAAAGTCTGTATACTAGGTCTCATCCGCCAGGGATATTGGACATAACTGAGCATTGAAATCTTCTGGTCCATTGGGAATTTCAAGAAGCCACACTATGGCCAAACCTAATTCTCATCTTCTAGATTTCATGCCTTTTTTGTCTCTCATTTTTCCATGAATATGCATAAGGAGAAGGAAAGAGGGAAGCCAATATCCATAAAAGAGTGGAAATGCCGTCTCGTCTAATTATTTCCATCTATATTTTCATGATTAAAATTGGACATTCAACCTGAAATTGAGTTTAGTTTTTGTGACGTAAATGTATTTGTGCAACCATGCATGTGAGGAATGCCTTATTTATGAGATTTGCCATAGTTTATTATCTTAGTGAATCTTGATTAGGTTACTAATTATGCCGAAGGCGTTCCCCATGTGAGAGGGACGACCTCGCTCGGTGGATCCACGGTCAGGAATTAGCGAGAGGGCAGGCAAGACGATTGAAATAATCGTCACCGTCCATTTTTTTACGGCTGCCGTTGAAAAAATCACGCCAGAAAATTTTCTGAACTCGTCGGTTGTTCTCACGCCGGCAAAAAAAAATGTGTTAGAAGTCGTCTCATGTCGTTTAAATGTCCCCCAACCCTGCGATTTCTATTTTCTTTAAAAAGTTAAAGGAAAGGGAAAACGATTGAAAGCAAATAACTCAGGGGAGTTTTCTAACCATGGTGTCTCTGATTTTCAGTAGGTATTTTTTTATTAAAGAAATTTTAAAACTTTCAAGGGGTATTTTTTTATTAAAGAAATTTTAAAACTTTCAAGGTGTATTTTTTTTTTATAATCTTCTTTTTGTATGGCTTGCATTGTTTTTTTTAATTATTTTTTAAAAATAAATTTAAATTTTTAAATTTTTATTTTAGATTATAAAATATAGTTTATTGAAATATTTTTAATATAATATCATAAAATAAAATAAATATTATTTAAATATTTTTAATATATTATGATATTTTAAGATTGTATATTTAGATTAAATATATCATATGTATATATATCTATTATTTAATTATATTTATTTTATATATGAAATTGAATTATATTTATTATTTTATATAATAATAAAAAATATTATAAATTTGTATATTTATATTAAAAATATATTTATTATTATATATTTTTTAAATAATATATAATTTTTAAATTTTTATTTAAGATTATCAAATATAGTTTAGTGAAATATTCTCAATATAATATTATATCTACATTTAAAAATATATATTGGAGAGATATCCTTCTAAAGGCCAATAGATATATATTAATATTGCATTATATCAAACTAAGTGTCTTGTAATAAGTTATTGACTTTGTAAGCCAAACATTTTAATGCTTTTAATTTAGTAGTGAGTCAACTGGCTTCCATAGATGTAAAAATGCAAGAAGAGGGAAAATCATTGTAGTTACTTGGATGAACATTAGCTTCATTAGTTCTAAATTACAAAGAGATGGAACGTGGCCAATGGTGTGAATCTCGTTGTCCATGTCCCAATTTTGATTCCATACAAGCCTTTTCAAAAACAACTTTCATAAACAAAATGAACTTTTGTTGTTTTCCTCTCTTTGTAGGTGTGTCTTTATAGTGGGAACCTTACATAATATTATATACCATACAAAATATATTATATTTTTATATTTATAAGTATACTATAATATTATAAAATTATATGTTTAGATTTAATATATTATATATTTAATATTAATATTTTTTATAACTTAATTATACTTATTTTATATATAATATACAATATATAATATGTAATATAAAATAAAAATTTATTTATTGTTATATAGTATATTTTATATAATGTACATTATTTAATATATTTGTAAAATAATATTAAATTATAAAAGCATATATTAATATTAAATATTTATTTAAAATTTAATTATATTTATTTTAAATACAATATACAATATCTAATATAAAATATATTATCTAATCTAATCTAATGTAATTATATTTATTTGAAGTCAAGCATTAAAAAACTATGCCATAGTTAATTTAATTAAAGTCATATAATCATTATTGATAAAATTTGGGCCCACTATTTTATCGATAAATTTTTTACTTGTTACACATTTTATGTTTACTATGATTTGCCTATACATGTTATGTTTGTTATTGTTTCCTATGATTTGCCTATACATGTTATGTATGTTATCATACTTATACCCATGACATTCACCTCGCTATGATGTTTAGATTTGCCCATTGATTACTTGTATTGCTCCTATATTGGCATATTGTTCTTTTAGAGTTTACACATTGAGCCTACATTAATACCTCACACTCCTTATGTTACATACTAAGCATGTATTAACATATCATACATTTAGAGTCATCACACTAGACTTGAGGGCATTACGATTTCCCCTTTACCATTTATGCCTTCATTGTAATATCCTTACATTAGGATGTATCATTCTTCCCCCACCTTTTGAACTCCTCTTGCCATATCTTTAGCATTTATACCAACATTGGGGGCATCATGCCCTCCCCTTGACATCATATCTTCCCCTCCATGATATTTTATATACATATATCACTATTAGTGCCATCCTTGTTACTAGGGCATCATGGTTTCCCCATATCATATTGTTCCTACCTAGATTTATATTACCACTAAATTCACATTACAAACATATGCCTTTACTAATACCCTATAGGCTTACTAATTATTTATCAATCTAAACTAATTAATCTATATAAATTATTTATTAATATGTTATGTAATTTATTTGATTAGCTAAATTAAAGTGTATTTTGACTTACAAATTGAAAATGAGAGGAGAAAACATATAAAAAGGCCATATAAAAGATTTGTAATAGTGGATGATGAGTCACCCTCTAGCTACACACACAAGCTATAATGTTTTGCTTGTAGGTTGCTTCTTACTACTTTTTATCATATTATAGACCTTTGAACTATTACAAACTTGTTATATGAAAAAATATTTATAAAAATGTTACATCACTTTCTTAATATATTTTATTACAATGTGATTTTATATAAATAACTATATTTCAATAATTTCACTATTTTTTTAATATTACTACATTCTATTATTATATTAATATATCTATTCACTTAAATTTTCTTCTTCTATTCTTAAATTAAAAAGCTTTTATTGAAAAGGCAATCTAAATTTTTTAAAAGGACTTCTAAGCTAAGCGATTATATATTTATTTTATATATAAATTCAAAATTATAATTATATTTATTATTATATATTATATTATTATTTAAAATATAATATAATAATAAAATGCATCTTGTTATATATTATTATACTATATTTATATTTAATAATTTATGTTGTTTAAAATATAATATATTAATAAATATACTTATAGTATTAGATTTTATATATGAAATAAATATATAATTGAATTAAAAAATATTTAAATATACAATTATATTATATTATATCATATTTAAATTTTATTTAGTAATTAAAATTATATAAAATGTATATATAATAACAATATAGATCTCAAGGGGGTTGTTCTTAAATGACAAGGCCATAAGGTTCTCAAGATGAAGATCCAATTTCGAATCCATCTATAGTTGGAATTCCAAGTTGTGGCTCTTGGACTTGCAAAGTGGCTCCTATGTTGAATAAGTAATCGAAGTTGAATATGTGGATGGGTAGGAGGTACCCCTTGTGACCTCCGTTGCAGTGGGGCCAGCCTAATTACCCTCCTCACTGATTTGAGAATAATAAGGCTTCAAATTAAGAGAAGTAATTGTATTTTATGTAATTAAAAGGTTTGCACATTGTGAATGTGCATCTAACTAGTGGCACCAAGTTTTTCTTTAAGGCATTTTATCAAACACTTCCCTATGTACCAACACCACAAACTCTTTGTCACGAGGAAACAAAGCACTAGTACACAAAAATACCTTACAAAATATATTTCAACAAATGAAAGGCAATATTGCATGTGGCTTTATGCAATACAAGCATGAGACTATCAAATGCAAACTGACCCAATCATCAAACTCTCCTTCAAAGTTAACAATGCAATTGCACACCAAGAATCAAAACCTACCAAATGTCCAAAAAAGTGTTGTTAAGTGTATCATGCCATATGCTTTACGAATCAACAATAAGATAGGTGGAGTGAGGTTCAAAGCACGTCTCTCACAAACATGTTCAACATGTTGGATCTACTTTCATGGTCATTTCTTGCCTATGATTTGCTTTGATATCAGTAATTTGTAGTCTGTGCACATTGTGTATATCATAAATAGATAATACTTCTTCCAATACATATCTCTTGAGAGACCAATGGACCAAAAGTCTGAAAATCAAGTCTCTGCAATGCCTTGCAATGTTTTGTGAAGACTGGCATTTCTCTCTTCCTTCTTATTGAATCTAATTCATCCATCAAAGTCTACTTCCTCTTCCCAAAAAATGGATATATTTCATCGTCTATTAGCATTGATGTGGTCAAAATCCATCATATTGGTCAAACATAACCTAAAGAGATGTCTCATGAATTGAAATGATTGTAAGATATACACAAGATGTGTTGAAGGCGCAAGACAACTGAGAGGGGGGGTGAATCATTTGTATCAAAAACTTCAAACCCTTATAAACAAAATCACATACATCAATTCACTTAAACCCTAAATCTGTTATGAAGATTAAACATAAAGAACAGATAATAGAAACTTAAAAACATCAACACCATGCACAAGAGAACGCCAAATTTTTATGTGGAAACCCCTAAAAGGGAAAAACCACGATGAGAATTAGCTCACAATATAATGTAGTACTAGTATCAATACCGAATTACAAGAGGCTCACTGCCAAAGGGCTCATTGCCTAGAAGAAAGAATGTTCACTGCAACAGGGCTCACTACTCTGGAGGGTTAACCACCCAAAGGGCTCACTACCCAGAGGGTTAACGACCCAAAGGGCTCACTACCCAAGGACTCACTGTCCAAGTGGACTCACTGCCCACTAAGAAAGAAAGAAAGAAGAGAAGGATGGCTCACTTCCAGGATTTGAACTGATATAATTGCATCAAACCTATGCATGGAGTTCAGTTTCAATGAAGCCCAATATACATCTCAACACACACATCTTCACAACACTGAAAATAGTAGACACCTTCTGCTCACTGCATCCAATAGCCTAATGCATGGAAGCCTTGACTGCACTGATCAAATTCGCATCACTTCGTCATATCCCCCACACCCACACACATCCACAAATCCTTGACACTTATTTATACCGCCATCAGTCTTGAAAGCATTCTCCAAGGTTGGCAACACAATCTACAATTCTTGAAACCATAGTTGAAAAACTCGCCAAAAGCAAAAACCCGCCAAGCCCGAAAAACTCAACTCGGCAAAAACTTGGCAAAAAACTCGGCAACTTAAAAAATTGTTTAAATTTCATTAAAAACACATTTTTTTTGCAAAATTCAATAATTAGATGCATCCAACAAGTCAATAAATGAGAAACAAGCTGAGTCTAGTTGTATTTGATTGATTTCAAAGTAAATTGGGTACAAAATGGCATCCTCATGTGGAATGCGCTAATACTGATAATCTGAAACAAAATGGAAATAGCAAATTGTTTTTGTAAAACTGAAAGTAAATACTAAATAGTAAAATACATCTTCCTCTTCCCAAGTCTACTGAAAACTAGGGGAGTGGTAGAACTAGAAGGTCTAGTCCTAGGAATCTGTTGTGGCTCCTCCATCCTTGGCATGACAAACCGTGGCTCAACCTCCATCCTGGATGTAGATGCTGGTAGTGGTCCTGGTGGCAATGTCTCCTCATCCTCCTCATCCTCAATGTCATCCAATGAGAATCCCAATCCATCGATTCCAACGGCAGCCCCGTCCTCCATTGCTTGTCTCTCCAAATCATAGATCTCATCCTCAGAAAACAATGAAGGCTGCTCATCCCGCCATGGCCAATCACTGTAAGGATCTATCTCATCCAAATCAATTGGATCATCTGATATTTCCTCTACCCTTCTTGTGCGCAGCCAAAGATTATATTGCACATAGACAAGGTCATTGAGGCGTTTTTGAGCTAGTTTGTTCCTCTTCTTTGTGTGGATGGCCTGAAATAAGCTCGAGTTGCGCTCACAATTGGATGAACTACATGGTTGGCATAAGACACAGAGGGCAAATCTCTGGAGATTTGGGGTATTTCCACCCCAATTTGTCCACCAAACCTCTACAAAAAAAAAATATTGAAGAGTTAGAAACTTAGAAAGGAAAGTCAAAAGTTCAAAACATATTAAATATCAAATTATCAATAGTTGTAACTTGTAAATTTGAAATTTTATACCTGGTGACTGATTGCTTATTGCTCGTGTAGCTAGGTCTGAAGAAAAGAGGCTACCCCTTCTTTCCCTATAAGCTTGCAATTCATCAACAATGAGGTCTGCCACCTCAGCCTGGGGTGTCATCCTCTGAATGCAAGAAGTGAGGCCCTCCATAACCTCTCCAGTAGGATCTGAGAAGGTGCCTGAATGGAAGAAACGGGGGTTCAAAAAGTACCCTGGTGCATGGATGGGTTGGTGGAGTTGATTGTTCCACCTATCAATAATCTCTGATATGGGATCAAATTTGAGGCTGTCCCCCTTATAATAATTTCTTATAGCCTCCTTGGCCCTATCCATGGCCTCATAAAGATACCCCATTGGGGTTTTATCCCCATCTACCAAGCGGAGGACTCTAACCAAGGGCTCCGACACCTACAATATAAAAATGCAAAAAGATTAAAGTTACTAATTTACAATGAAAGACATATTAAAAATAAATAAATATTCAATTTGAATTTAAATTCGAAGTTTTGAAGTTACCTTCACAATCTCTGCAGCTCTTTCTGCAAATACTTTGTCGAAGATAATGCATGCAACCTTGTCTCCTTTTGGCTTCTTCGCATAAGATGATTCTGTCCATTTTGGGCACACAAACATTTGTTTCAAAGCCGCCAATGCACCAAGAATGCTTTGCAACGTTAAGAAAACCGTTGCAAACCTTGTCACACCGAATCTCACCAACTCTTTCCCTTGGGTCTAATCCCTCATCATGTGAAGAACCCAAGGGTGATTGTAGATAAATTTTGTGATCCTCCTTGCATCCTCTACAATCGGTGTGACCCAATCAAGCTTGCCTATGTCCTCCAAAAGAAGGTCAAGGACATGTGCTGCACAAGGTGTCCAAAAAATTGTGTGGTGTCTCTCTTGGGGGATTCTACCAGCTGCCACATATGCTGCTGCATTGTCAGTAATTATTTGCACAACATTTTCAATCCCAACCTCCATGCAAACTTGCTCCAACATTTTAGCCAAATTTTTTGCATTTTTCACTATGTTGGAGGCATCCATTGATTTCAAGAACACCACTTCATTCTTGCAAGCTACCAAAAAATTAATGATGGTGCGGTTTTTACCATCCGTCCACCCATCGGAAAGAATAGAGCGGCCATATTTTTTCCATTCATTTCTTTGGTCTTCCACCACTGCCCTTGCCCCATCTCTTGCATTTGTAAGCAACCTACAAGTACAAAGTGAAATTAAGTACACAAATTTTGTTTGTAAACAAAAAATAGCTTAAATTCATCATAAATTTCTATAAATTAAAGAACATAAATTTATCAAAAACTTAAAACCTAAAAGATTAAATTAACTAACCTCCCACTCAAGTCTGTGCGAGAAGGTGCCTTGAAGCCCTTTCCTGCAACTGTCAGTGCAGTAACCAAATTATGCCAATAAGGAGAATTTGCCACATTGAAAGGGATGTTGTTGAAATACCAAAAATTGGCACAAGCAATGTATGCATGGTCATGCACCTCCTTATTCCACCCAGTTGCCTCTAAGGAAGTTTGTGATCCAGGTGTGTTTCTAGGCACAAAAAAATATCTACTGTGCGTGTAGGTGCTGATCCTGGTGCGCTACTGGAAGTAGATGAAGGGCTCGCGGTGGTGGTGGGTTGCCTTCGGTTACGTGGACCACGAAGAGAGCCCACTATGCTCTGAAGTGCATCATCATCCGACTCAAGGTTGACTGGAGCACCTTGAGAAGAAGCTATGGATGCTTGCATGGCTGCCTTTGCCTTCTCCCTTTGTAATTTTCTTTCTTCTGCGGCTGCAAGTATGGCATTCATTTGTCTTTTTATGGGCATTTTTCCCTGCTGCCTATGTACCGATAAGATTTTATAAGATTTTGACAGTCCCTCGTTCTTCGTTTCCTTCGTTCCCTGCTTCCCTCCATCCTTCGATCATCCTTGTTGGATTCCTTGCTTCGGTGTTTCCCTGCATGGATCAATGCTTGGTGTGCATCCTTCCCTACTTGCTTCCTTCATCCTTCGTTCCATCCTTCGTTTCCACGTTCGGTTGTTACTGTCCTAACCGGGTGGCTTGCATGAGTATGATTAGATTTGAAATCTTTTGACTTGCCCCTCTCTCTCTACTGAGGGCATCAAATCTTTTGATTTACCCCTCTTGTGCGACTCTAATGAGGGCATCAAATCTTTTGATTTGCCCCTCTCTAGTGCGATGAAATCTGCATAAAATCTTTTGACTTGCTCGACTGATTTGTACCGATGAAATCTAAATAAAATCTTTTGACCTGGTGGACACACGAAATCTTTTTAGTATTAGAATTGTCTGGTCCTCCATTGCTTGAAGCGTCTACTTATTAACATTGGCATGGTCGCAACGGCCCTATTGTTTCTTTAGGCAACGGCAAAAGTGAATGGGGGTGAGTGAAGTGGGGGTTTTGCGGGGGTATTTAGCTTTGGAAATGGCAGTGAGTGGAGTTGCATTTGGAAGTGGAGAATATCCGCTGTTGCGCTGCAAGTGGTCAGCTGCCCCTGTGGAGATTATAGGGGTTGCCCGTTCCTAACTGCTGGATTTCCTTCTATTACTAGGTGCCTGATTCCTTTTGAGGTCTCGCCGGATTTGGTGGCATGGCGAACTGCGGGATTCCTTCTCAGCTAAGGTTGGGGGGGTGTTCCAACACTAGAGAGAGGGGCATTTTTTCCGGCACTAGAGAGAGGGGCATTTTTAATGGGGTAGGTGGGTGGGAGGCAATAGTAGGGGGCAATTTTCTTCCGTGGTTTTAGTACAGGCCTTTGCATCACGACGACTGATGCCTGCAAGATGGTATTTGAGGCGGTTAATGCCTCCATGTTATACGTTTTCGCATTGGATGCAAAAAATTGAGCCAGGGTACAGTCCTAGATAGGCATATTTCCACGCAGGATCTCTAGCTCCTGGAGGACGTTTGCCTACAAATGATGATGATGATGCAGCATGTCTTGAGGCTGAACTGGATATAGAAGCATCTCTATTTGCCATTATAAATTAACTTGCACATACAAAGAGAAAGCACAAGTTAGTTTTTTAATAGAAAATTAAAAAACAACCTAAATTAGATTTCTAATTAATAGATTAAATTTAAACTAACGTAAAATTCTAAAGTTAAACATTTTGTTCCAAAAAAAAAACGGATTCAACAAAAAAAAATTAACTAGGGTTTGGAAAAAATATGAAAACAATGAAGAAATAAAAAAATTACTCTAAAATACTAAAAATGCAAACTAATCTAAGACTAAAACATTTTCTTCAAAAAAAAAATTGGATTCAAATAAGAAGAATGAAGAAAAATGAAAAAAAAATGAAAAAAATGAAAAAATAAAAAGAAAATGCAAACAAAACAGTGATGAATCTTGTTTTTATGAATATAAATCTTGTTTTTATCAATACAAATCCATTTATACTACATTCATGATGTTTTAAAAACTTAGATGCTTCAAAAATGAAGAAGAAATTTGAAAAAAAGAAAGAGAAAGAAAAAAAAACAAAAACCTACCTAGAAATCTGATTTTCCTTTCAAATTCGATTGAAATCCTCCTCAAATCTTGTTTGCTCGATGCCAAATCACTGCAAATACCTGTAAAATGCTTGGGAGGGTTTTTTTTCTGACATGGAGCAAGTGAAATGACCAAAAATGATTCATAAAATGCCCGCTGAAAACGCCTTTTTGGCGACGGGCGAGTTTTTCTTGCGGACTCACGAGTTTTTCAGAAAAACTCGGAAAGTTTTTTGCGAGTTTTTGCCTCTATTACTCGCCTTTCAAAAAGACTCATGAGTTTTTCAAAACTCGGCGAGTAAATGGCAAGTGTTGCATCTATGCTTGAAACAATCTCCAATGTCAATAAACTCACAATATTTGAATTAGGTCTGGACCTAAACATTCCATGGCACAAAGGAATGAAGGCAAACCACTTTGCACCTTAGCTCAGACCTAAATCCATCCAAGCACACCACTCAATGCTCACATAACCACCGAATCAATTCCAGTATCAATGCAAACATCCAAGGTCGGCCATACATCATAAATATAAGAAATTTTTGATTACATGCTTCTATGATCACAACCGTAACTTACGAATCCCACACAATGCTTTAAAACAAAATGGAAACATCCACGAACAACTTGGAGTCACATGAGAACCAACAAATTCAGCCACAACATATTTCACTTGAAGACAGTTCACAGACTGCTTACAAACAACATTGTCAAACTCTGCTACACAAGAAATGACTTTCCGAAGCACCAAATCACAAATCCTCTGGAATGAAGATAGATTAGGATCTTATAAACATATATCCAGAACCTTAGCACCTAAAACCTTTTTGCAGAGGAATGCGGAGTAAAATACTTTCTCTCAGGCACACTGCAAACACTGTCCTCAAACTGGTGAATACAACTTTCACTGTACAGCAATTTGGAGCACCAAATTCTAGATCTAGCATCTTGAAACACTTCTTAGCAACATATCCAAACCTCACACAAAGATCAAACAACATAGAAGAATTGTGGAGCAAGAACTCGAACAGTATTTTGTAAGTCAGAAGACTCCTTCGACACAATATTTCCAGTATTAATTAGATTTTCTCAAAAGCACTTGGAAACTCAATATCAAAAACATATCCTTAACATCTTTAGCACTTCTACACAACAACCAAATCATCTTTAGTAGGCCAACTTAAGCAAATAACAACTTCATCAGAAGACATAGTTGACACCAATGACAGCATGTTGACATCAATGACAACACAGATTAGCACATACTTGCAACAAAATGGAGTTCTAATATCATCAACCCCCATAGTTAATTTTCCCATGATCTTTTCTTTCTTTTGGATTATCTCTCTCTTTCTCTCATGGGTAATAGACTATTCATATAAATATTCAAATATGTCAAATTCAAATACCCTGTTTTCAAATGTATATAGATTGTATTTAAAAACATATATGTTATATCTCTTTCTTTCACTCATTGTCACTATGTTATATTTTTAGGAAATTTCTCTTCAAATATAAAAATGTATGGCTTTAATATTTCAAATGGTCAAGAAGTTTCCATGGAGTTCTCCACATGCAAGATCAAAGTTTCTAAAAATTAAATGAGCAACCAAAAAGGTTGTATATAAACAGTTAAAAATAAACATATAAATAATTTTTTTAAGAGAAAAAAATAATTATAACGATTACATACTTACATTGATATACAGAAAAATTGTTGACTACAAGATTAATGCAAACTTTGTAACAAGAAACCATAGTTTTGATGACCTTTTAATATAAATTAGGTTGATCTTAAGGAACCTGCAAATTTATGATCATAGATGTCCATAGGCCAAAACTTAAGGTATACGAATCCTTTTTATCTCCAAGTGTTACATGTTTAATTCCCTTGCCTCTCTCTCTCTCTCTCCTTTAGGTAGGACTAATCGCTTAGGTACCTTGTGTGAATGTGCCCTCTTCATAGTTGCTTTGTGTTGAGCTAGCATTGTGTTATTATAATGACATTAGAACATAACGTAGAAGAAGGAAGAAGGGGAGATAGAGATAGAGGGATAGATAGAGAGGGATGGAGATGCGAGAGATAAAGAGATGCAAGTGAATCTAGGTGCAATGCATGAACAAGAATCTAGAAAGGGGATGCATGCAAATAGAGACTACACACTAAACATGAAAGCTCACACATTTGAAGTACCTACTAAGCAAAACATAGGGATCTAGCAATCCATTAAGATTATGCAAATAATTTTAAAACACTCGAAAAAACAAAAATTTACATATACCATAGGGATACAAGACAATCATCATTCACTTAAAGACATGACAATTGAACTTCTGCAACTCGTCGGCGTACCCATTGCAAACCAAGGTGCGATTGCTAGTAAATACTTGAGTTGAAAGTTGTGGCATGAGATGCTTATGCTAGGAAATTGTGGAGGATTTATGGCTAATGTTTGGCCTTCTATTCATATTCTCACTTTTGTTTTTTGGGTTGGTTTGGCCTTCATGTGAAAAGGCTTGTCATGTTTGGGTGGCAAGTAGTTGTATAGAAATAATGTCACTATTACATGTTAGATCAGTATTCATTGAAGACAAAAGTTAGCTTTTTTATAGAAACTATTTGTTGGTAGTCATTATGTTTGCACAAATGTTCCCTGGGGACGTGCCCCCTAGAAAGAAATGTTGTTCTAGGGGATAGGCATGGTAGGACATGGATGAAATGTCCCTTTGTCCCCTTGGCTGCCATCCACAAAGTGGGTCATTTTTGGGATGACCTTCTTGTGTAAGGGATACCCTTGGCGATATTCACCTATGGGATGCGTTTGGGGATTCTTTGTCCCTAGGATAGCTAGGGAAGACACCTCATGAACCAATGTATAGGTGTGTGAGGGGTTGTGGCGTTCACCTCACCAAGAGAACTTTCAAATGCGGTTATTAGGCACACACCTAGGGTGTAGGTGCACACTTGAACAAAGAAAATTTTCTAGTCACATCAAAAATTGGAAAACCTGTAATGTCCCCAACCTAGCCCATTGGATTAGTGGACAGGGATTAGCCTATGCCTAGACTCCCATAGGCTAATGGAGATGTTTAGGGGGTCATTTCAAGGGACTTACTATTTATAGTAATTCAGGAGCCGGGCACTTGCTATTTATGGCAGGGCAGTGTGGATGGTCATGGCACAGGAATTCATAGTATTTGAGGGCCCATGGTATTAATTATAATTCGATATATAAGTTAAATTAAATATTTAACTTATACTATTTGGGAGTTAAATTACTTTAAGTTATAAAGTAATGTTACTTTATAAAATTAAGTTATAATTTAAAGTTGGGCCCCTAGGAGATGGACGCCCTCATGGAGAGATAAGGGGATGAATGATAAATTAAAAATTAATAAAAAACTCTCTTGTCTTGGGCATTGAGAAAGAGAGGAGTAAAAAGGCAAAAAGAACTTCATTTTCCTTATGCGAAGATTATTGGATTTTACTCACTTGTGAGTTGATTGTACTTTGGCTTTGAGCTTGGCTCTAGGGTTTTGTTATTGACAGTGTTGGGACGAAAACCCCTGCATTGATCCCTTTCCTCGTGCGTGGAAGATCGTATCAGGAGAGGTTATTGGAGGCTTCATCCAAAGGTCTCATTTGTGCATACTATTGATACATTTTGGTGAAGAATCAGGCATGAAATGAAGATTTTTGGATAAATGTATTGTTGCAAAGGAGACTAGAGATATCAAAGGCAGATTTATGCATATATTCCTGAGTTTACTATTGCTGCAGCAATTTCTATATAGGCCGTACCATTTCTGTAGGTGGTTGTACCAGCTGGGAGGAGATTGTGTGTCCCTTGTTGGGTTTTTGGTGTTCATTTCCTTCTCTAGTGAGTTGTTTTACTTCTTCAAGGAATATCAGATCAGATTTGTGAGTTTTTTGAGGTAGTTTCATTGTGTTTGCTGTTGGAGATAGCTGCTAGGGAGGCCGTACATATTGCAGCTTTGGCGTTGAGTTTCAAGAAGATAAAACTAACAGTTTGGTAGCATCTATCTATCTCATTTTGGGTGCCTAGGGACTGCAGATCCCACCTTTGTATTTGCATAGCCATTTCATACCTGGTGAAGGTCATTCGAGTGATTTTCTTTGACCGTTCTGCTGGTCCGGCTACAGCATCGGGATGAAGTTGTAAATCTTGATCTGGGTATGTTACCATAATTCATATTTTGGCTAAATACAATATGGGTCTTTATTAGTTTGTTGTTATCTCTTTTAGTTTTTCTGGGTTTGCAATATATTGTTCATATTATATGTATTTTATGCAAAATCGCACATGCAAGCAAAACCCATAAAACCCTAAACAACATAACATCAAAAACAAAAAAAAAACACACAGAGCAGAACATATACAGAGGGCTGTATGTTATAGTGGTATCAGAGCAGAAGATCTTGCCATCCTGTGTTCCAGAAACAGACATGCAGTGAGTTATGTATCCTGTGCCGTCATTGACACACCATTACAATTTGAGAAGGAACAGGTCACAACCAGAGATACAGACTCTGCAGTTGATACAGGAGGGAGAAGTACCTGTAGAGGATCCATTTTCAGCAGAACTACCACCAGTCACAGAACCTACATGAGAGATTGGTGATAGGGAAAATGAGGAACCTAGCATGCGCGAGATCCTTAATGTGCTCACCAGGAGTTAGTTGGCTATGGAGAGAGAATTGAGGGAGTCTTGGGAGGAGTTGAGAGAATCACAGGCTGAGATAGCACACATCCTCGAGCAGTTGGCACCTCGGGATGGAAGAAATAACAGGGATAATAATTACAATCACCGTGACATGAACATGAACAATGGTGGTGACAGGAACAAGAACAATGGCGGTGATAGAAACATGGATAATGGAGGTGATAGGAACAAGAATAATGGGAGTGATAGGCACAATGGTGACAAGAACTAGGGAGATAGGAACAATAGGGACAGAAATCAGGACAACAGACACAGGTATAGAGATGATGAGGGTGAGGCTTCGGTCACCCACCGGAGGGCTTCACAGTTTATAGCAGGTGACAGACCTGGCATCTCGACTTTTGCACCCAAGAACCAAGTTCCTGAATAGGACCCCATACAGGTTGAGTTCAAGGACAAGATCCTTAGGGATTGGAGAGCAACCAGTGTAGAGTTCAAGGCCGAGATGACATTTGCTGAGTACTCTGACATTAGGATAAAGAACAGACCTCGCAAGGGAGGTAGACCACAGAACCAAGAGTTGCAGAAGAAAGTGAGTAAAATGACACTTCCATATTTTGATGGTTTGGGGAAGACCACTGCAAGAGCTTGGGTCCAGAAATTGGATAGCTACTTGCAGATCAATCCCATGCCAGAGGACGCCATTACCTATGCTACTTTACGCTTAGAGGGGACTGCGCATAAATGGTGGAGCAACGGGAAAGTTACATTGGGTCACGATCAGATTACTTCATATGTGGAATTCACTGCTAGACTGATCGATAGGTTTGACAAAAAGGACCTAGAATTACAATTTAAGGAGTTAGCACAGCTGAGACATAGTCGATCAGTACACTCCTACATATCAGAGTTCTAGGACCTATCTGTTATGGTCCCAGATATTTCAGAGCGCAGACTGGTCATTCTATTCATTGATGGGTTATTAGACCCACTACGTGGTTGGGTTAAGGGATTTGACCCTGCATCACTCTAGGAGGCCATGAAAAAGGCCCGAGATATGGAGTCATCAGTGTGGCGGAATAAATTTCAGTCTAAGGACTTTCCACACAAGAGGGATAAGGAGGAGAGGAGACCCTTCTAGAGAGATGTTGAGCAGTCTAGAGATAAATCAAACAGGTTGACAAATGACCAGCTCAACGAGTACAGGAGGAGAAAGCTTTGCTTTCATTGCAAGGAGCCCTGGGATCCCTCACATAAGTGCCCACACAAAGCTAAGGCCAAGTTGATTGAGTACTATTCGGCTAAGGAGACACAATCAGAGGCATCCGATTCACATTTAGATCAGCCTTCAGACCATGAGGATAGTGGAGATGAGAGAGCATCACAACACAGTGTTGGTAGTGGTGGTACTCTAGCCCAGCTTTCTAGTTTTCAGAAGGTTGGTTCATTCAGGGTGCATGGTGTACTTGGTGGTCAGCATATCATCACCCTCATTGATACAGGAGCCACACATAACTTTATTGATGAGGGGTTGGCAGCTCGACGGGGATTAAAGGCAAAGGAATTCGAAGGCTTCAAAGCGATGGTAGCCGACGGATTCAAAATGCAGTGTAACAACAAAATATCAGGATTGAAGATCATCATGGGTGAGTATGAGTTGGAGGATGATTTTTATGTTGTTGGCATTGGGGATACAGATGTTGTACTTGGCATGCATTGGATGAGTCAGTTAGGAGAGTTCACCATGAATGTGCAGAAGATGGAAATGAAATTTGAATTCAATGGAAATAAAATGTCTTAGAGGCTTGTCAGATGGTGGACCACGGGTGGTGTCATTGAAGAGAATGGAGAGGTTATTGTGACATGACTAGGTAGAGTGGGCAGCAGAGTGCCTCATTATGCCAGAGTCCCCACCACAGCAGAAGGGCAGCTATCATCCTGATATTCAGAAGCTCTTGTCCAAGCACAACAAGGTGTTTGGAGATATACCACCAAGAGTGCCTCTAGATAGAGGCATAGAGCATGTCATTGAGTTAGAGGATGGGACTAAGCCCATCATGATTACCCCCTATCCTCATCCTAAGAGACTGAAGGATGAGATAGAGAAGACCATCAAGGAGTTGTTGGAGATGGGACACATTCGGCCTAGTAAGAGTCCCTTTGCTTCTGCAGTGGTCTTGGTTAAGAAGAAGGATGGTATGATCAGGATGTGCATTGACTACAGGGCACTGAATAAGAAAACCATCAAGAACAGGTATCCCATTTTGAGGATTGATGAGCTGATGGATGAGCTGCATGGTGCCTGTTATTTCTCCAAAATTGATTTGAGGTCAGGATAACACCAAATCCGTATGAGGGCAGAGGACATAGAGAAGACTGCGTTCAGGTGTCATTACGGCCACTTTGAGTTTCTTGTGATGCTGTTTGTACTGACCAATGCCCCTGCTACTTTCCAAAGTTGCATGAACCAGATATACAGACAACAGCTTAGGAAGTTTGTACTGATATTCTTTGATGACATCCTAATTTTTAGCAGGACTTGGGAGGATCATTTGAAACATCTGGAGGAGGTATTGAGCATATTGGAGAGTGAGTCCCTCTATGCCAAAGAGTCAAAATGTGACTTTGGCATGACGGAGTTACTTTATCTGGGCCACATTATTAGTGCTAATGGTGTCAGGGTAGATCCAGAAAAGATAAAGGCAATTGTTGATTGGCCCCCACGCACAAACCTCACACAGCTTAAGGGATTCTTTGGACTTTGCGGGTTTTACAGGAGGTTTGTAAAAGGCTTCTCTCAGACAGCTGCACCATTGATAGACTTGATGAAGAAGGGAGCCTTTGAGTGGAATGACATAGCTCAGCAGTGCTTTGATCACTTCAAGCACTTGATGTCTACTTGCCCTATGCCGGCGATCCCCGACTTCTCTAAGCCTTTTGAGCTAGACTGTAATGCATCAGGAGAGGGGATAGTGGTAGTGCTCATGCAGGAAAAACACCCGATAGCATTCGAGAGCAGGAAACTTTGGGGTGTTGAGAGGAGTTACTCGGTGTATGACCGAGAGATGTTGGCCATAATGCATGCATTGGCCAAGTTTAGGCCTTATCTGGTAGGCGGGAAGCTCATCACCAAAATAGATCACAATAGCATAAAATATTTTATGAACCAGAAGGATCTGAATGATAGACAATAGAAGTGGGTCAGCAGGCTCCAAGCTTATGACTTTGACATTGAGTATGTCAAGGGGAAGAGGAATGTAGTTGTCGAGGAGACCTCACTTGTGCTTAGTTGGAGATATATCTGCTGATTTGAGGAAATTGATTGCAGCAGATTATGCCAAAGACTCTTGGGCAGCAGGAGTTATTGAGGGCACTATCAGGGATGATAGATATTCTGTGGTGAATGATTTGATCATATACAAAGACAGAATATTTTTGGTGCCCAGTTCCTAGTTCAAGCATAAGGTGATAAGAACTTTCCATGATACTCCAATGGCTGGCCATCTTGGATTCTTCAGAACTTATTGACAGATTCGGGAGAGGTTCACATGGAAAGGGCTAAAGGAGGAAGTGCTGAAGTATGTTCGTGTCCCATTTGCCAGTAGAATAAGCATGAGCATACTTACCCAGTAGGTTTACTACAGCCATTGCCCATTCCCAACAAAAAATAGGAATGTATCTCCATGGACTTCATTACAGGGTTGCCTAAGGTGCAGGGGAAGGACTGTATTTATGTGGTAGTCGATAGACTTACCAAATTTGCACACTTCTTCGCCATTTCAACAACTTATACAGCTGCTCAGGTGGCTGATTTATTCTTCAGGGAGATATTTAGGCTTCACGGGATACCCAAAAATATAGTCAGTGACAGGGACAACAAGTTCCTGAGTTTATTTTGGTAGGAGCTATTTAGACTTTGTGGCACTGAGTTGACTCTTAGTACCAGTTACCACCCGCAGACAAATGGGCAAATAGAGGTGGTGAACAAGTGGTTAGAGGGGTATCTCTGTAATTATGTTTTGGGGTAGCAGAAGACATGGATCAAATGGTTGCACTTGGGGGAGTACTGTTATAACACCACATACCACATGTCTATTCAGATGACTCCTTTTAGGGCACTATATGGTTATGATGCCCCATGCTTCACAAATCTCTTACTTGGTGACAGTCGGGTGCCTAAGGCAAAAGATCTTTTGCAGGAGAGCAGGACATAGTGAAAGAGCTCAAGGAGAATATACAGCAGGCACAGAATTAGCAGAAGCTTTATGCTGATCAACACCGACTGGAGAGGAGTTTCGAGGTTAGAGACATGGTGTATTTGAGGCTTCAACCCTACAGACAATCCACTCTCAAGAAAAGTGGAGTAGAAAAATTAAAACCCAAGTTTTATGGTCCCTTCAGGATTATCAGAAGAGTGGGTGAAGTGGCATATGAGCTTGAATTGCCAGCCGATAGCAAAGTGCATAATGTGTTTCATGTTTCCAGGTTGAAGAAAGCTCTTGGCCATAATGTGATTCCTTTAGTAGAGCTTCCACTGTTGGATGAGGAGGGGAAGCTAATTTTGGTACCAAAGGCTATTATTGACACTTGGGAGAGAAATTTGAGGAAACGGGTCATCAGAAAGTACCTGGTTAAGTGGAAGAATTTACCAGTTGAGGATGCCACTTGGGAGAGTGAACAAATATTGCAGCATCCTGAGCTGAGGTTGCTTGAGGACAAGCAATCCTGGGGAGGGTGGACTGTAATGTCCCCCACCTAGCCCATTGGATTAGTGGACAGGGATTAGCCTATGACTAGACTCCCGTAGGCTAATGGAGATGTTTAGGGGGTCATTTTAGGAGACTTACTATTTATAGTAAGTCAGGAGGCGGGCACTTGCTATTTATGGCAGGGTAGTGTGGATGGTCATGGCACAGGAATTCATATTATTTCAGGGCACAAGGTATTATAATTCGATATATAAGTTAAATTAAATATTTAACTTATACTATTTGGAAGTTAAATTACTCTAAGTTATAAATTAATGTTACTTTATAAAATTAAGTTATAACTTAAAGTTGGGCCCCTAGGAGATGGACGCCCTCATGGAGAGATAAGGGTATGAATGATAAATTAAAAATTAATAAAAAAACTCTCTCATCTTGGGCGTTGGGAAAGAGAGGAGTAAAAAGGCAAAAAGAACTTCATTTTCCTTATGCGAAGATTATTGGATTTTACTCACTTGTGAGTTGATTGTACTTTGGCTTTGAGCTTGGCTCTAGGGTTTTGTTATTGACAGTGTTGGAACGAAAACCCCTGCATTGATCGCTTTCCTCGTGCGTGAAGATCATATCAGGAGAGGTTATTGGAGGCTTCATCCAAAGGTCTCATTTGTGCATACTGTTGATACATTTTGGTGAAGAATCAGACATGAAATGAAGATTTTTGGAAAGATGTATTGTTGCAAAGGAGACTAGAGATATCAAAGGCCGATTTATGCATATATTCTTGAGTTTACTACTACTGCAGCAATTTCTATATAGGTCGTACCATTTCTACAGGTGGCCGTACCAGCTGGGAGGAGATTGTGCGTCCCTTGTTGGGTTTTTGGTGTTCATTTCCTTCTCTAGTGAGTCATTTTGCTTCTGCAAGGAATATCAGATCAGATTAGTGAGTTTTTTGAGGTAGTTCCATTGTGTTTGCTGCTGGAGATAGCTGCTAGGGAGGTCGTACATATTGCAGCTTTGGCGTTGGGTTTCAAGAAGATAAAACTAACAGTTTGGTAGCATCTATCTATCTCATTTTGGGTGCCTAGGGACTGCAGATCCCACCTTTGTATTTGCATAGCCATTTCATACCTGGTGAAGGTGATTCGAGTGATTTTCTGTGACCCTTGTTGCTAGTTCGGCTACAACATCCGGATGAAGTTGTAAATCTTGATCTGGGTATGTTACCATAATTCATATTTTGGCTAAATACAATATGGGTCTTCATTAGTTTGTTGTTATCTCTTTTAGTTTTTCTGGGTTTGCAATATATTGTTCATATTATATGTATTTTATACAAAATCGCACGTGCAAGCAAAACCCATAAAACCTTAAACAACATAACATCAAAAACAAATAAAACACATAGAGCAAAACATATACAGAGGGGTGTATGTTACAAAATCCCATTGTCAGGTGCATGCCTTGGGGGAAGGGGCACACCTCAGTAAAGGAAAAATCAAAATGTTCAAAAAATTCTTTATTAAGTGTGCATTTGGGGTGTAGGTGCACACCTCACCAAAGGGATATTTCAAATTTCAAGAATTATGTTCATAGGTTTACACTTGGTGATGAATTGCACACTTGTACAAAGGAAATCAAAAGTGCAAGTTCAAAGTTTGTTTTATAATGTATTGGTGCACGTGTAAAGTAGAAGTGTGCACCTATCAAAGGGATTCAAAATGTCAAAAGTGAATTTTTCAAGGTTTTAGATGTTCATATTCCATAACTTTGGACCTTCCAAATGTTGATGGTTGATGTTCTACTCATATCGTTTGCATATGAAATGTTGTGCAAGTGCCATGTATGTGAGGCTGTTAATTGCATGAATGACCACTAGGTGGTGCACAATGTAGCAAATGCTTGCATGGTGGCAGGAGGTGGCACAAAAATTTACACGCTGACATAAAGGACTGAAGAAAATCATGTGTTGCATAGGGCGATATTGAAGATTGCACACCTACACAAAGCACCATAATCATTTGCACAAGGTTCCTTAAGGCTTGCACGACTGCGTTTTGATCATCAATGTCACTAAAAATTAACTAGTTCTCTAGTTCTTCAAACAAAGATTTTCTTTTATTTTTCTTACTTCAAGTCACACTAAATACAAAAGTAGAGGATACACAAAAGCATCAACCCTTGTTTGTTTGATTAGCCAAATGTAACTAATGATTAACTAGTTCTTACTTTAGGCCACATAAACTCCAAAAGTAGAAGATATACAAAAGTTGCAATCCTCGTTTAGTTATGTAAGACTCTTAAGAGGTTAAGACAGTTTTTGATTAGTTCAATGCAATTAAAAAATAAAAAATTAACTAGTTGTAACTAAAATAAAAAACTATTAGTAGTTGAACAAAGACAAAGATTTTCCTTCTATTTTTCTTACTTAAGATTGCACAAAATGCAAAAGCAGAGGATACACAGAATGGCAACCCATTAAGCATTATTATCTATTTTATTTAATAATTAGTATAAACTAAAATAAAAATGCTAAAATATTGTAGGATTTTTGAATTTGCTCCTGTTTTTCCTAGGTCAGATTGGACGAGGTGTGGAAGTGAAGGATACATAAAAGTTCAACTTCAAACTCATTGATTTAATTTAATATTAATAGGAAAAAATTCCATCTGTTTTATGCAAGTTTAAAACATCTATCTCGGATTAGGGTATATGTTTTTTTTAAATTGAGTTTATTTAAAACTGGCATTTTTTATGAGGCACAGGGATGCCCTGCTGTACCAGGGACGGCATGGCATCTCCACATCCCCAGAGGGGAGCGTCCCCTGAGATATCCTTCTCAATGCAGGGTGTCCTGGGAATAGCCTTCTGCGGGAGAACACTGGCTTACATAAATGATAAATTGTAATTTTCTGTTACTATTTATTGTAATAATTTCTCAAATATTAATTTTTATATATTACTTGAACTGCTGTCCCCAAAGTTTGAGGAAAAAATTGCCCTCAAAACTCGTATCTGTGTCCTCACATCTACCATTCCTTGAAATTCCATGAAACATTGCTTTGCATGTGTAAGATCCTTAATCAGATCTGCCCTAGTTTTCTAATTTTATTTCTGACTTTTACTTCCAAACCCTAGTTCTGATAATAAACTGAATTATGTTTTTTTCTATATTTTCTGCCAAACCCTAGAACTGAAATCTGATTTTCTGTTTCTGAATTATAAATGGCTTTTGCCAGCGAACCAATGTATGTCAATTGATCAAACAAACATGTCGATCATGTATCCTTATAAAGATAATATCAATTATGAATTCAAACACATAAGATGGCCATCAAAATGCAAAAACAAATGACTTATGAATCTGATTTCTGAATATAATAACTGCTGCCGTGAATCAGATTATCCAGAATTGAAATTACATCAAGTTTATTGGCTCAAACATGGCCGTGAATCAGATTATCCAGAATTGAAATTACATCAAGTTTATTGGCTCAAACATGGCCAAACACAACCTACATTCTCTGCTGTTACAATCAGACTTCAACATAGGCACATACATACCAAGGATGGCGAAAAATGATGTCTAATAGTATGCCCTAGATTCCCAAAATATGGTGCTGCTCCAATCTGATATAAATCTGCAAAACAAGGTAAAATCCTAGCAATTGAGGTAGCAAGATCAGGGCTGTGCTGCTCTGATTTCTGCACTTTAAGACAGCAGTTCCATTGTTTCAAAGGGCAGAGATTCCTTCTTATGGACAGCGACTTCCTTCAAGCATATGGCAGCTCTTCCAAACTGTTCTGATGGTCTGATATAAGCTAGAATATCCCTCCAAATGGCGCCAACACAATTGTCAAACCCTAACACCAATCTGCCAACAATATCTATAGGATGGCACTGAAAATCTTTGTCAAAACTGATATAAAACCTGCAAGTTAAACCTTCTTCAAGACTGATCTAAAATTCAGATGTAGCAATCTGCTCTTCTTCAATAATGAGCAACAATGAAGTGCAATTGTGAGTTTCGTATGAACCCACCTCCAAAACAAGATTTGGTTTTCGTCCAATCCTCCTTTCCTCAAGGGTTTTCATCCTTGGAAAGGTATTGCAAACTAAATTGCAGATCCACAAAGGAAAATACAAAGATATACTGCTGAATGATGATCAAAATGCATCACAATACCTTATATTTATACTTGACTTTTGCTTTCTCCCACTTGCTGGCTGACCAAGGTGTTTTTTCCTTTATTTTTTTATCATTAAGGCCGACTAGGCTGACTTATCCTTCTTGGCTGACTTAAGATATATTTTTTTATTATTTTTCCCCCTTCTAGAGGCTGACCTCTTCCTCTTGGCCGACATAGACTTTGTTTCCAACTGGGCTGACCTAGATATTTTGCCTTTTTTATTTTATTAATTCCTCCTTCAAGGTAGGCCGACTATCTCTAGTGATTTAGGTGCCCAAAATCAAATTAAAGATTTGATTTTAAATAATATTTTGAGCCACCACATCAAATAATAAAATATTATTATTTTATTCATTTTTTATTACCCTTTAACCCTCAAATGGGTCGTTCTCCTCCAAGCAAAATTATTTAAATACTTTTGACACCTTCAAAAATAATAATAAAATATAAGAAGTCAAGTTCCAAGTTCGTGTTGTCAAGGAAAAATAGTTGAGCCACTAAAAATCAACTTTCCAATCTCCGAGTTCAAAAAGGGGACATTACAGCATGTAGGATTTGTCTTTGTAAGGGCTGGCAACAAACCTGCTTTTATTTTAATATATATCAAGCAATGCATGGTGTTAATTTTTTGTATGTGGAATATCAGAGAAAGTTAGATACACAATAAGGAGGATTACAATACACATTCAGAGGATCAATTTACAGAATGTATCAGAGGTGATAGTGATTAATTAATGTTTTGCACAATGGCTGAAGTTAGTTGATAGCGGCTGGGAGCATCTCCAAATTCTGCACAATTAATTTCAAGGTTCAGAACACATAAGTGATGTGTTGAAAAATTATTGTGAGTGGTATATCATGATGTCTAATCTGCATGTTGTACAACAGAGTTCATCACAACTAAGTGACAGGTCCAAGGAAATGTTACACGGTGGTGTACCTGTCAACTGTATTGCCAAATAGAATCTATAATAATTATTGCTCAGCTTGGAATTGGGGACTTGGATTTAAATTCTACTATGTTTTGCTTGAATGACAATCCTAGATATAGTAAGTGAGAAAAACCTATAGAAAGAAGTGGACAACATTTTTTGGTTTGTTCAAGGTAATCTGAAGTTTTTTGAAAGATTCAATAACTTTGTGTCATGTCCCTTTCTCAGAATTAGCGTCATGGAGACCTCTAGCCTATCCTCAATTCTCATAGGCTGAAGAATAAAGCAAGAGAAATGAATAATAATATTATTTTAAGTTGGGCCCGATAATTTTATATTTAATGGGGCCACTTAATAGTATTATTTTAATTATTTAAAAAGTGCTTTTACATAATAATAAAAACTATTTTTAAATATTTTTGGTGGAAAATTTTAAATCATGGGCCCAAATTGAAAAGGTTTAAAAGGAGGGTGCTTGGATTCATTGTGCATCTTGTCTTCATTTTGCAATTCAACATTGGAGCTTTGTGCTCAATTTCACAACTGAGGACAAAAACCCTTGGTTGTTTGGAGATCTCAAAGGACAAAAACCTTCTTGGATTTCCATTTCTAGATTTAAGGACAAACTCTCATCTCTATCTAGGGCATCTCCACCGAGGGGTTGCATTGGAGTTGAATTTGGTGGTTTTGCGCAAGTTTTTAGATTTTGGGCGATTGGATTTGTAGGCAAATGTTTTTACATTCATCAAGGGATCCCCATTGCTGAATTTCAGAGCCATTGACATAATTTGCTGCTGTTCAAACTCAATTTTGGAGCGCTAACATCATAAGGAGTTTCCAACGCCTATTTTGGGGTGATGTTGAGGAGATCCGTATCAATTAAGGGTGAATATTAGCAGTGGCCTTTCCAATCTCTTTTCCTTGTTCCAGCATTTGAGGATAGGTTGCCATTATTGATTGCTGTTTTGATTATTTTTCAGCTGCCAAAATTCAGAGAATAGTTGACATTTATTGCTGTGCTAGCTGTACAAGGAGTCCCTACATCATTTATTGACGTTTGTTGCTGATTACTATCATAGATCGATGTCATAACAATTTTTTGCAGCGTCGTACAACCTACAGCAGGAATCCGTATGTCATATCCCCATTTTCGGAGTGGTCACTTTCACAAAGTTGATGGACTAATTTTTGACATCTTGGGATTTTTGGTAGAAGAATTGATCATAGAAAATGAATTTTCATATTTTTCTCATCATGGTGGTATATCTCTTGCATAACCATAAATTTCTCTCATAGGAAAACATCTCATTTGTAGGAGAAAATAAGGTTTTGAAATAAAGATAAAAAAATGTTTTCAAATCTTTAATTTGAAAACCTTAGGTCGGCGTTATTTCCAAATCGGTCATGCTCAAGTTATAAGGTCGGCCCTAGGAGAAAAAAAGTAAATTTAAATTACTTTTGAGAGCGCCAAAATTGGGTGTGTTCGGCCTAAGTCGGCCTAGGTCGGCCCTGGTAGAGAGAAAAGAATTCAAATTGGATATGGAGCGCCAACACTTGAGAAGGTCGGCCTTGTTGAAGAAAAAAGTAATAAAAATAACAATATTTTTGCTATGTTGGCCTGGAAGAGGGAAAAGAGGAAAATCATGTATAAATAAGAGGTTTTTGACATCATTTCAATCATCTTTTGGCTTGTTAACTTTGCATGTGGTCTGCAATTTTATTGCAACTTATTCCAAAGACGAAAACCCTTGTGAATTGAAGGTGTATTGGACGAAAACTTAACTACATCTTGGAGGTGGATTCATACGGAGTTCACATTTACACTTCATTGGAGATTTGAGCATTTGTTTGAAGTACCATTGATACATCATTCATAGTGGATTGCATTGAAGGATTTATTGAAGATCATTGTTGAAGACTCGAAGATTCTTGCATTGTGTTTGAAGACATTGAAGAATCTCTATACATGTAATGTCCCCTTCTAGGCTAGCACTTTTGCATTGGGTTAGTCTACTACACGGGTTTCCATAGACTAGCAAGGGTGGTTAGGGGACCCACGGTGATGTCTTTCATCAAGGCTCAGTCAGCATACACGGAGTGATGAGGTGGTCTTCTTTTGGCGGGATATATTATTTGGCACTTTTTGGAGCGAGTTTGGGCCATTTGGCCAAACTTACTATTTTTAGTAGGGGCTTACGGGACTTAGAGCGAGTCGGTGCGAAGGTCCTGAAAATTGTCATCGTTCCATTAGCCAGCTCAGCGGTACTACAGAACGCTTGTGGAGACTGTTCGAAATAATATTTTATTAATAGATACATTTAAGTTAAATTAAAGATATAACTTAATGTGTCTATTGATAAAGTGACTTTATTACTTGGGGGACTTAATAAATATTTAAAAGTTCATAAAGTGATAAACTTAAGTGGGCGCCCAAGGCATGACGGAAAAAAGATATAAAACCTTCATTGTTTGGAGTACCTGTGGGGTTGAGAGACACTTCTAGGGTGTTATTTGAGTGGTCTTACTTCAGAGATCACACTTGTGCTTTAATGGTGGATAGTAGACTTGTCGCGGACTGATTTCCATGGACATATCCTTCATTTTTTGGCATGATAATTATCGGACAACAGTGAAGAACATACTACAGATCTGAGACTGAGATTCAGAGGTATTTTTCTGTGGTTTTTTCCTCCCAAGCTGGTCATACAACTCCCAGACAGGGTCGTACCATTTAGTGGAGATTTTGTGGGTTTCAAACTGATTTGGCAGACTACCTTCTCCCAACCGAACGTGAGGACTCGTAGAGATAAATCAGAGTTATCAATAGTGATTTGAGGGGGTTTTGATGATATTTATTGTTGCTACAAACTCCCAGCAGGGCCGTACTATGCATGAGATGAGGCATGGGTTTGTGTTGGCTTCAAAGAACTTTGTTTGATGTTTTTTCAGGCCTCCATTTGAGGCGTCGAAGCTTATTAACTGTTGTACATTGCCTTTGAAGTAATAGATTGAGTCGAGTGTTATTTGTAAGAGCTTGAAGTCTCCTAAACTGTTGTCATAGTCATTTCCAACCATGTACTTTTTGGACAGTGAATGGGTATGTTAAAACTTTGATATTTATGAGCATATCATACATGGGTATTGCTTATTTATATATTGCAATGCATTTCCATTGAATAGAAGCAACTAAGTATTTCTATTTCTTGTGATTTTTGAAAATATATGTACATGCATGTGTTATGTCAAATGCAAAAAACATAAAATGCACCAGGTTCAACTAAACCATAGAAAACCATGAGGGGGTAGGATATTATAGTGGTATTAGAGCTTGTGCATCTTGTCAGCCTGTGTTGAACAGTGTTCATGAGTGTTTGGAAACAAGTTTACACCAAAGATACCCAACAATGGCAACCACCACAGATTCCAGAGGGAGAAACAATATCTGGTATCTCGGGTATGCACAGGAATTCATCCAGTGATAGTGACAATATTACAGGTCAAATGGCAGATAGAAACAAAGGACTAGAACAACCAAAGAGTTCCAACTCAAAAATAGAGTGGAAGTTTGATATTATGCTAGATATGATGTTCCAACTATTGGGAAAAATGAATCAAGGAACTCCAACAGTACAACCACATGCAGCACATGATGGCTAGGCAAGTGGTTCAAATAATAACAATCATTGGCATGCAGCTCAGAGTAGTGGACACGTCACTAGGACTACCCCAGGATCAATCCCTAGACCCCTCCAAGCTACCTTCCCACGTAGAGAGGAGGCACCAGTTAATCATGAGCCTGAGGCACAGATTCCTATGGGAGAGGACATTAGATTGTAGCATGCAGAGTATATGACCCTCCCACCGGAGATTAGGGAGATGTTGACCTTTGAGCAGTTCATGAACCAAAGGAGGCAGAGAGGAGGTATGGGTGGTAGAGCAGATCACAGAGCACACAGAGCTAATAGGGATTAACAACATGCCTTAAGTAAGGTTTCTTTGGAGCATTTCGATGGTAGTGGCAAGATGTTAGCTAGAGCATGGGTGCAGAAGTTAGACAACTATTTGACACTCAAACCTATGTCGAAAGATGAAGCATTGAATTTCGCTACTATACATCTAGATGGGTTAGCACATGAGTGGTGGTACCATGGGTTGGTCACTTTGGGCCACAATCTGATCACCACATATGATAGAGAGGTTTGACAACAAGGACCCCGAGCTGCAATTTAGGGAGCTTGCATAGTTGAAACAATATGGGTCACTTGAGTCATACATTTCAGAGTTCTAGAGACTCTCGGTTATGGTTCCCAGTATCTCAGAGAGGAGACTTATAGTCCTATTCAATGAAGGACTAATGGAACCACTTCGAGGTTGGGTTAAGGCCTTTGATCCACCTACATTACAGGAGACAATCAAGAAGACATGGAGTATGGAGTTCGCAATCCCAAAGAACAAATTTGTCTCCAAATCCTTTCCTCCCAAGAAGGATAAGGGTTATCATCATCATCGAGACACAAACCAGCAAAAGAAACCAACCCCTAGACTTGATGATGACGCTTTAAATGAGTATAGGAGGAAGAAACTGTGCTTCAAATGCAAGGGTCCATGGGACCCCAATCATAAGTGTCCAATGAAGGGGCAAGTTAAGCAGCTTGGGTACTATTCAGCCGAGGAAACTTCATCAAAAAAATCAAACCAACACACTGACTCGAAGGACAGTGAGGTGGAAAGTGCAGCAGAAGAGATACAGGGTGAGTAGGACGATGACATACCCACAGCCCACCTTTCTACTATTCAAAAAGAAGGTTCTTTCAGGATTTGGGGAGTCTTGGAGGGACAAAGAGTGACCACACTACTTGACACAGGGGCCACTCATAACTTCATCGATGAGGGGCTTGTAGCAAGAAGGGGACTCAAGACTAAGGAGTTCGAGGGGTTCAAAGTCAGAGTAGCAGATGGTTTTGTCATCACATGCAAAAGGAGAATCCCGAACTTAAGTATCAAGTTATGTGACTATGAGTTCCAGCCAGAGTATTATGTGGTTAGCATGGGAGACATGGACGTGGTCCTTGGCCTGAAGTAGCTTCAAAACGAGGCGTTGGAGGTAAAGAGAGATATAACAAAAAGTTAAGTCATTTTCTCCTCATTCACTATTGCATTCTTCTTGTTTTGAGCTTTGTTCTTGGTTGAGCCAAGGGTTTTGAACCAACAGACTTTGAAGACAAAAACCTTCATTGTTTGGAGCACCTGCAGGGTTGAGAGACACTTCTAGGGTGTTATTTGAGTGGTTTTACTTTAGAAATCACACTTGTGCTTTAATGGCGGATAGTAGACTTGTCGCGGACTGATTTCCATGGACATATCCTTCAGTTTTTGGCATGATAATTATCAGACAATAGTGAAGAACATACTGCAGATCTGAGACTGAGATTCGGAGGTATTTTGCTGTGGTTTTTTCCTCCCAAGCTGGTCGTACAGCTCCCAAGCAGGGCTGTACAACTTAGTGGAGATTTTGTGGGTTTCAAACTGGTTTGGGCAGATTACATTCTCCCAGCTGAATGTGAGGACCTGCAGAGATAAATCAGAGTTATCAGCAGTGATTTGAGGGGGTTTTGATGATATTTATTGCTGCTACAAACTCCCAGCAAGGTCGTACTATGCATGAGATGAGGCGTGGGTTTGTGTTGGCTTCAAAGAACTTCGTTTGATGTTTTTTCAGACCTTTATTTGAGGCATCCAGGCTTATTAACTGTTGTACATTGCCTTTGAAGTAATAGATTGAGTCTGAGGGTTATTTGTAAGAGCTTGAAGTCTCCTAAACTGCTATCACAGTCATTTCCAGCCATGTACTTTTTGGACAGCGAATGGGTATGTTGAAACTTTGATATTTATGAGCATATCATTCATGGGTATTGCTTATTTATATATTGTAATGCATTTCCATTGAATAGAAGCAACTGGGTATTTCTATTTCTTGTGATTTTCGAAAGTATATGTACATGCATGTGTTATGTCAAATGCAAAAAACATAAAACGCACCAGGTTCAAGTAAACCACAGAAAACCATAAGGGGGTAGGATATTACAATACATCCTTGAGCGCCGATTTAGGAGGAAGACATCCATTCATTTATGCGCCTTGCTTGGAGAAAGTCGTTGGCTGTTGGTATATCTATTCTTTACAGATTTCAGAGTAGCGAATTCCTTGTAGCAGCAAACCCTAGCCACCGCCATTCTTGAAGGATACACCTTGCATCTTGAGCGCTGGATCATTTGGAGGAGATCGCCTAGTTTGAGCTTGCATTTTTTATCATTTTAACATCACATAAGAGGCCGATCTGTTAGCAGACTGGGACAGCAGTATAGCAGCCATGATTTGTCATCAAACAACATCAAAAGTGGCAGTGATCAGCACAGAGGAAGGGCGACCAGATTTGGAAGGCATTCGATCAGCATTTTAAGGAGTTTGCATTCATAAGAATAGCGATCTGCATACCTTCTTGGCAGTGCTCATCCTTGGAGATCATTGGCCAGCAATGGAGGTCATTTCCTTTATCTTGCATCAGCATTTTTTCATAAATTGAAGACTCTTTCATATCAGATCTGAGTGTGGAGGTTCTGCCCTTTGCATCATAGTTTGAGATTGGAATTGGTATGTTGAAGTTTGTTTCACCGTGATTTGTAACAGCGATTTGGAATTGTAATTTTTGCTAACATAGAGCCATAAATTGATGTATTGTTGCTAGTGGACAATCTAATTTCATAACAGCAGAGTTGAATTGATTTGATCATCATTTTGCAATCAACCTAGTGTGTAATTCATGGTGTAATCCAACTAGGGTTTTGATTGTATATTTTGCATTGATATTTATGATGTAATTGCCATGAAAATTTGGACGATATAAGTGTGTATTGAGATCTGAAAGTATAAAATCAGAAATCAGTCCTAGGGTTTCATTTTGGGAACATTACAAATTCAGAAAGATTGTTCAAAACCTAGAATGGGACATGACACCGTACCATTTTGGGGTGATTTATGCAACATTAATTGCTGCAACTAGCATTTCCAGCCATTCATTTGGAAGCACCATCACTTTGGAGGACAACAGTTTATCATCATTTATTGCATGATTCATCTTTTTCCCAACGGTGTATCTGCATTCCCAAGTCTGCCACGGTTATACAAGTCTAATACATCATTGCTACATTTGATCTGCAAGTCGTACAACCATTGTACCATCAGTATTTTGATCCATTTCAGTCATATGGTCAGCCTTTTCACCAGATCTGTAATAATTGACATTCTGTGAGTATTGTTACCCTATGTCTGAAATTTTAGTAAAGCACTCACACCTTAGAAAAATTTTCCATCCTTCACTTGCCATTTCCTTTTTCTTCCTTCCCGAGTTGAGCTTTACTTAGTCATTTCGCAAGTCGTCGAAAATCCTTTGTGTTTTTGAACCAAAGTCGTCGGGTTCAAGAGTTCATGAACCACCCGACTTCCCCACTTGTCTTTGAGTCCGGTGTCTAAAGTTCTCCCTTGCGTTGGTTTTAGTCGTTTGCGTTAAGAAAGTTCTATGTTGTCGGGAGGTCGGAAGTTCCTTGAACTTCTGAACTCTCAAAGTTATGGTTCAAAGTTTGCAAAAGTCCCCGACTTGCTGAGTTCAAGTGCTTACTGTTCTTGTGGCACCTTTTTTTCTGAGCTGGCGTGTAGTACAATAAAATGACACTTGTCATTCTACATTTAATTCAAAGTACGTGCAAATACATTGGCACATTTTTCGGAGGGAAACTCGAGGCAGATGTTTACGAATTTCAAAGATTGTTCCGCCACCATAATTTAATGTTCTTTATGTGCATGTTTATGAGAAGTGACATGAAATTTCAATAAGTTGCCTACCTCACCTAAAGTTTCATCATTTCGCTAAGGGAAAGTGTTGCAGAGTGAAGAACTAATCCACTACGTGCGGAATATCAGCGGAGTTCCAAATTTACAGGTTAGCACGATTGGCCGTTTCTATCTTATTTCTTGCTTTCCTCTGCTATAAAAACACAACATTTCTCTTTGGTGGTAGAAACTTTCTATTTTCATGTATTTGCATAGAGAATCCCCTGTAAGTGCACTGCATTTTCCTACATTGTCTGTGAATACTTCAGAATTCTTGGTCGTCTGGTTTCTCAAATTGGTGAAGATGAAGTTCAAATTTCAAGGGGCCCCTATGGTTCTTGTTGTGGAGAATGGTTTATCCGGTGTGAGGGATATGGAATTGGGTCATGTCGACTTTGAGGATTTCTGGAAGAGGATGCAGTCCAAAGGCCGAACTACCCTGGAAAACAAAATTGTTAGCAGTGGATTAGACAGAGTTGGGGGCTTTCCACTTGTAGTGCATTGTCCTGAATTGGTAGTAGCATGTGCCAATAATTACTTTTCGGAGTCTCAAGAAATCAGAGCCACAGATGGCTCTGTTATTGCTAAAATTGATTCTGAATCAATTGCCCTAGCCTTGAATTTGTACGAGTATGAGGAAAATGCTAATGTCTCCGTGTCCTCTGCATGGACGTAGTACAATGAAAGGAGGGACTGGTGCCGGAATTTTATTGCCAGAACCTGGCTGGAAGTCGAGAGAAAGGGCAAATCTCAACTCCCTGTCAATCTAAAGAGGAGTTATTTCAAAGAGGAGATTTCGAACATGATAATTCTACTAAACCGCGTAGTTGGTAGCCCAGAGTCGGATACTTTCGCCTTTTGGATGTGTAGATTTATCCTGCTAATCTGTGGAGACCATCGTATCGATTGGGCAAGAATAATTAGCGAAAGTATGCATGAATAGCTGATAAATTTCCCGCGAGATGTAAGGTTTTACATGTGTTCCCAACTAGTTTATGTGTTAGCTCATAGAGAGGTTGCTTGGTCTGGCTTAAGGATTAAAGGAATTATTGCCGCCGGTACGCCTATGTATCAAACTTTTCCTCAGTTGCAAAAGAATTAAAGTATGAAAGATTTCCGGAGAGTGAATGATGCCTTTTCCATGTGGCTAACTAAGAAAATTGATGGCTCATTGGAACGAAGGTTTTCTGCAAAAGCGGCTGCATTGGTTATGAATTTTGGAAGTTTTTATGTTCAGTTTGATCACTTCTCTTATTTGAGAATTGGGGGTTATGAAAATGCCCTGTTGAAATTGCCACAATACTCGTCGGATTATCTCGTGTTTTTGGAGGTATGTCGTCAAATGTCAGCTGTGAATACAAGGTATCATGCTATGAAAAGGAAAGGTTACTCTTTTCCTGTGATTCTTTCATTTTATTCTTGTAAAAGTAATGATAGTGCCAGAAGTGTGGATAAATTGTTGTATGAGTTCAGTCTCCATAGTTTGTCGGCTCGTGCAGCCTTTGATAGTAAAAATTATGTGAAAGAAAACATGCATGGAGGAGGTTTGTATCTACACAAACCCCAGCTTGAGGAGTTCTGGGAGGATTGCTTGGATGAGAGGGAAGTGCAGAGAAGGAGTTGGATGAGATTGACCATTGACCAGATTCGCGCTTTTGAATTGCCTATTCGAGTCCCTGACATGGTTGATGACAACTCTAATATTATAGATGAAGACTATCATGATGCTTCACTACGGCCTCTATCTCTTGTGAAGTGGTTTGAAAAGGATGTGAATTTTTCGTTCTTTCCAAGTGATAAGAAGAACAGAGAGATGGTTGAAAGGAAAGATGAAAGAACATGCTAGCTCAGCAGCACCTAAAGAATCAGCCTCTCAGGGTCAAAATAGATCCCAGACTGCACACTCTCAGCGAAGATCATCTAGTTTGGACCCAACTCTCTAGAGAGTTGGCTCACAGTCGAATGGAGACGGTGATCGGCTTCTGAAGAGGTCAGTAAACTAAAGATGGCGTGTGAACAAGATAGTCAACCATTGAAGAGCAACACCAGATTGGCTGCTTCCCCACCAAAAGCAGACTATGTGCTATTTATCAATAACCTTGTAAGTGATAGTGATTCATTTATTTTTACTCAATTAGGAGAAGATAGTGTGCTACAGCCTTTGTTGAGTACTCCGAATTCCCCCAATCTAAACGAACCCCCAGAGCACAATTCTCCACCTGTGCGTATGGATGGTACAATGAGTGTTGTCAATGCTGCTAATATTCCCTCCTCGTCTCCCACCTAGTTAAAGAAAGCGGTTGAGAAGAAGAAAAGGTATACACCAACGGTGGATACCTGTGTAGACACTGTGGCTAAGTTACTACAAGACACCCCTAGGCCTAAACGTGCCAGGAGAATGTCAAGAATGGTGACTGATCCTGTCTGAGGGAACCAAATTTTGGAAATTGCAGATCCAATGGGGAATAAGAACAAAGATGAAGTGACCGAAGCTGACTTCAGTATGAGCACAGTGGACTTGGGACCTTCTACTGTGGAAGGTGATATCTATCATGTTAAATATTCGGTCAACAATCTATCAAAAAGAGTCAAGAAATAGCAAGAGAACTCTAAGTTGCAAGCACAAGTAAGTTCCTTGTCATTATTTATTCAGTCAATTGTAAAGATAACAGCACCCTCAACTGAAGCCCCTCCTAATATGAGTATAAGTGCCCCTAATCCTAATCTATTACAACAAATAAAAAGATAATTAGCTCTGAGTAATGCCATGAACCAATGGGTAGAAAAAGTCATGTTTGATGGTCTTTTGTTCATTAAAGAGGCTGTTAAATTGTTTGATTCTGTTTTTGGAAAAAGGGAGGCTTTAATAGTAGAATTCCAAACAGCTAGGAGTGACCATAACAACCTATCTTTAGCCTTTAAAGAGATACAGAGATGGCCAATATAGATGTCGGTATTCTAGTGGTTGAGAAAGTCTTGAATGATCCTGGGGAACTGACTACACATGTATGGGCTGATATAGTCGAATAGAAGTTATGTCTCATAATATCGGTTGAGGACGAAATGAGAAAAGCAATTGCAACTTATTTTTCAGAAATGATGAGGATCAAAACAAATTTTGCTGTTATAGAAATTGAAGCTAATGGGGATGACGATGAAAAGTTGTTAGATATTAAGGAAATCAAACATAATTTCAAGAAATTGGTAACTGAAGAAGTGATGAATTACGACACCATAACAGGGGAATCACTTGGCAAACTTGCAAAGATGGTTGCCTATATCAAAACTGTCATAAGTGGATTTGATGATGTCCATCAAAAGGTGGTTGATGCAAATAGGGCGGTGAGCAAAAGGAAATATTGAATTAGCATGACTAGGACTCCAACTGGGATATCTTTGTCACCTGTGATCAATAAGTACAGAACATACAAGGCGAAACTACAGGCACGGGCATCTCAAACAGCACAAAGTGACATAGGAGATAAAGATGTACAAGCGAAGGAAAAGGAAGCGACATATGAAGATGATGCTGAAGAGGAGGATGTGGCAATCCTCAATTGAATTTATTTTCTTATGCTTTAGTTATATTTCAAATATTTGCTCAAAAACTATTGGCTCTGGAGGGCCCTTTTAATTCTTGTTTAAACTTCTTTTAATCGGTTGTCTTCAAGAAGCCGTTAAGGTTTAAAGACGGTTATGATGCAACCTAGCTATAAATTTAATTAGCTAGTCGATGTATGGATTTTTTGGCAAACTGTGTTGGTGATAAATCAATTTTGGCTTTCTGTTCAATTGCTTTATATACATGAAATAGAAATCAATGCAGTTGAGTTTTGGATGATCGTAAACTTTGTGTTATGGTTATTTGAATTCATATTCTTCTTATGTTGGATGTGTTGCTGCTGATGTTGATGATATTTGTGTATTGAAGTGGTTGGATATCTTTAATTCTTGCTCACTGCTGGGAATTGTTTATCTTTTGGTATATGGTTCAAGGTGGTGATTGTGTGGTATATGGTTTTGCTCTATTGATTCATGGATGTTAGTCTGTTGGAAGTCCTTGAGCTTCTGATTATTTGGATGTACTCTGCCTTTACTGCTTTCTGGTTAAAAGCGCCACCTTTGTCTTGCTTTCTGGTTAAAAGCAATACCAGTTTTTCTATTCATAGAATATCAATCGAAGGTAGATGCGCCTTGTAAAAGAAGCAGAGAGCCTTTGTAAAATACCATTACAGTAGGTTCAACTATTGTTACATTTGTCATCTGTCCGAGTGAGAGAATATAGAGTTAGGTGACAAATCTGTTAACCAACAAGTATGAAATAAATTGTTGTAATTCTGAATTTGTGTTTCCAATATCGTTTCATCACATTATACCTTATTTGCAGCTGCTACAACTAAATAAAATCAGTTTCACAGGTTTTCCTATCACTGATATAATTATTTCTGAGTATATTTTGACAACCTAGGGTTTATATCAGTCATAGAACAGTAGTTATACTTGATGTATTTGACATATATTATTCGGATCATAGTTCGCAGACTCTTTGGACTCGTCGCAAACTCGCCAAGGCTCGCAAGTCCTTGAGCTCGACGAGTTGACTCGCCATGGACTCGCGAATTGAGTCCAGGCGAGCCCCATCCAGGGACTCGCGCTGGTGACTGGGACATTAAAAAAAAGATAAAACCCTGTTTTATTTTCTTTTTTGGCTCATTTCACAACTGCACTTTGCAAAAAACTGGGTATGAATGATGAAATTTCAATTATTGAGTGTTTGATGATCATATGACATGTTTAATCTTTGAATTATGACAAATTGATAATCAAATTAGGCTCTTATGTTCTCTAAATGCATTAATTTCTTTTTTTTTTTTTTAAACTACGGTTTTTTTTTTGCCGAGTCCTAGCTGAGTTTTTTCCTGAGTTCGTGCCGAGTCCCGAGTCCGAGTCCTATTTTGGGTTGCCAAGTCTGCGTCGAGTCCGAGTTTTCCAACTATGATTTGGATAAACTATTTGTAATACACTTGATGATAAGTTCTAGCATTTTGAGGGTTTGTGGTGCAATTTCCAACCATTTGTTAATCTGATCAGCATTTATTTCAAGTTCAGTTTGCGTTACAGTTTTCATTTTGTTTTCAAAAATCAGAAAAATACAAAAAAAATCAGAAATTTCCAAAAAATCTAGATTGAGGACATTACACTTTGAGGTCTTTAGTTTTGTCTTTCATCCATGTATATAGAAACATAGACACACAGCCAACATTGCTGATTTTTTGTTCAAGGTACTTTGGTGACTTAGAAAGACACAAAAGTTTGAGTTCTTTGGGTTTGTTTGTCTTCTCTTGTATGTTTGCCAAAGTCCTGGTTTTTTTTCCCTTACTTTTGGAGTACATACCCTTTTTAGTTTCTTATCTACAGACTTGCTATATTTTTAGTAAGAATTCATCTTTGTAGGATTTTCATCTTATGCATGTGGTATTGCTAAATTGGGGATAAGATTTTGGTGAGATTGAGGTTGTGGCACTATAAGTTTGGGGGCTCTTTTGTTAAAGTGATCTGATCATCCCATAGCCTATGCATTGATTCTGTAATGTCCTCAGAAAACTTATTAGCTCATCTGCTTTTTCCTTCTGTTAGTGGATACAATTGTTTTGGAATTACTGCTGACAATCAAAGTCTGTCAATTCTGAACTAAGAGGATCAGGTTTTTTTTATAGGAAAGGAGGATTACAAGGTGCTCTATCCTCTTTATATCCCACATAAATTAATTGGAGAATGGCATTCAAATATGGCCAAAGTGCTGTTTCACTGCTACAATTTGTCTTTCAGACAGAAGTTTTCATACTATGTCCCCTTCTGCAATGTGCTGCTGCTTAGTAGGCAGAAATTTGATGCAACTATGGAAAGCATGCTTATACAGCTAGAGACAACTCGTGGTGATGTAGCTGTTCAAAGTGCATATTCTGGATTACTTGAGCTTACTTCCGATGAGGTGATAATACATTTTAGCTGCATAAGATAAGAATCCAAATATACATTTTATGTTGATTTTTTCAGCTTTCCGAAAATTTAGATTGGATTTGATTATAATGCTGTTAGTTTCCTATCTCCTTTCCAGGTTGAGATTGCAAGGCAATTCCAAGTAACTGTTTTTGGGCTTCTGATGGATCAGAAACTGGATAAGCTGAAAGAAAGAATCAATAAAATGGTAAAGTCAAATATGATGTATTTGCTTCTCCCAGTGATTAACACTACTTTTCAGGGACTGGCGTTATCCATAGATTGGACATGCATTAGAAAGGCTTCGTTTTCTGAAACACAGTTACATCAAAAGATTTCTATCCGCAACAGAAATTGTGTTCAGACAGCCTGTGGAACTCTTCCTTTGGAGACACTCCAGAACTCTATCGTGGAAACACCTCATAATGGAAGGTTGTATCATGTGACAGATGTGTCGAAGGATTTAAATTCTAACAGTCCCATGGTATCAGAAAGAATCACAATTGGTCAAATGAAGACGTATATTCAACATTTCAGAGAGCGGTGAGTTTTGTAGATTAAACATATTGCAGTAGAATTGAATTTGAACTTTCCTGTCAGTTTTATTATATTTTATATCAAGGTCAAATTATATTTGCAGGAGCTAACATTTCTTTGTGAATTGTTACTCCTTTCGTTGTCTAAATGCTTTTGCCTTAATTTATGTATTGAATATTTGTTTTCTAGTGGGATGTTAATTCTTGATCTAATTCTACTTCATATTACAGCTCTAGCATTAACATTAAGTTCCCAGGGCAGCCGTTATTATGTGCTAGGCCTCTTTACCCAGTACGCAATTTTTTGCTAAGGCGGCCTCAACAAGAAAAAGGTTAGTACCAACCAATCAACATTTACACTGGTAAAACATGCATGCCCACTTGTTACTGTCTTTTAGTTTTGTGGTGTTATGATTTTCTTGCAGAAGAAATTGTTGTTTTAGTTAATACAAAAGTTATAGAAAGTAATACCAGGAAAATTATCTACCACAGTCTGTGCTTTAAATAACAAGTCCAACTGGCATAAGTGTGATAAGGTGGGGCTGTAAAGTTTTCGTTTTAGAACATTGATTTACTAGAGCTGTCATGAAGGTGACAGATAGATATGGGATAATGATATCTTCATAAAGAAAGAGTTGGAGAAGTGTGGCAAGCTGCTGTCTATTTGAATCTATCCTTAGGAAGTGATTCAAATGACATATTTTTTAAATTTTCAAATGACATACACTTTAGACTCAGGACATGTGCCTCCTGCAGATCAGCTACTGTATGTTGTCCTATAATGTTTCTTTCCTTCTTTATGTGGATAAGTCCTCGAACATTCATGCCACTGCCATGGAGAATAGAATATGCATTATCATCTTCATTGTCGAAATTGTGAGTTAGGTTGGTCTGATATCATATCTAAATTTGGATCCGAGATTAGAGGAGAACCAAAATCTTGGAAATTTTCAGTTTGTACTAACTCATAAATATATTGAGGGTATGTTTAAAGTTTGTACTAACTCATAAATATATTGAGGGTATGTTTAAAATTGGTTGAATGAGGTCATTGATATGCAAAGTGCTAGGATATGTAATGTGCCGTACCTGTTTGTATATTTTTAAAGATCTTTTATGTGTGATTTTTATTAATTTTTATTGTGATCTTTCAGACTAGACAGAAGAATGCAGAAGGAGTTTTCAGTTTTTCTGCAGTTGTGTTGCTGTAGCATACAATATAGAGCATATATAAAAAAACTCAGAAAAAGTACAATGAATTTGCACAAACAAACAATGACCCAGATCATCAAATCCACAAATATTAATTATCGTTACATACCCATGTCAAGTTTTGCACTTTGATATTTCTGCTGTAGCCGGACCAGCAAATGGGCATAGCCAGAATCACTCCAAACTCCAAGGGATAGAAAATATCATGCCAATATTAATAGCAGCAATACAGGAGGCCCTAGCCGCCTCATACAATGCAAAATAGAAGTTGCCCGCAAAGAGAAATGAAACTCAAACTCCCAACTTCATGCCTAGATGTATATGGCCATGGCTGGAAATGTATATCAGCAGCAAGAAAACTACCACAAACACTCTGAAATCTGCCTACACAGCCTTTCTTAATCAGCAAATGACAATATCATAAAGAATATCACATTCAGCTCAGCAACTCTTCGAATATCTCCATTATCAGCACATTTGTGAATGCCGAATACATCCACCGTCAATGGCACCGTTGGGTGGTATTGCACACCTGTGGGATACCGTCACTAATGGAGGTTTCCGTCTCCAATAGCCTGATGCAAAATCTCCAACTCCAAACCCTAGCAGAGCTCTCATACACAATATCAAAACATAGCATAATCCCCAAATGAGCCCCAAATGAGCCTTTTTATCTTTCTCCAAGATAGGCGTTGGGCATTTAAGAGGGAAAATAATATTTAATTTCACTTTATGCCTCCTAGGGATGAGTGCCCAAGGTCAAGACATAAGCTTTTGTCTTTATTTCATTAATTTCACTTTTCCAGCAAAAATATAATAAAGTCCATATTAATATAAATTAATAAATCTTCGGACTTTAAAATAAGTATGAAGACGGTGTCGGAATTCACTGATCTTTAGCTCGTCGGAAAGGTCTCGACGAAACGCATCTGTTCCAACTCTGAAAATCCCGAACTGACCCAGTACCCGAACTTACTAAAAATAGTAAGTAACGGTCAAGAGCCCACTGAACCAACCATGAGGATGCCAACTGGATCCACTAAATGCGAACCAAGACTCTGTCACTGCCAAGGACCTCCAGAGCCAAACTAATCACAGTTCCCTAACCAAACTGCTAGCCCACGGGAACTCCATGATGGACTAACCATGTGTCTAGAAAGGGACATTACAGTCCACCCTCCCTAAGATTGCTTGCCTCAAGCAATCTCAGCTCAGGATGCTCCAGAATCCGCTCGTTCTCCCACGTAGCATCCTCAACCGGCAGGTTTTTCCATTTGACCAGGTACTCTCTGATAATCCTCCTCAAATTGCGATTCTTGGTGTCAATGATTGCCTCAAGTACCAATATCAACTTCCCCTCATCATCAAAAGGAGGCAACTCAACTGAAGGTGTCACATTGTGCCCCAGTGCCTTCTTGAGGCGAGAAACATAAAACACATTATGTACCCTGCTCCCTACTGGTAACTCCAACTCATAAGCCACTTCACCAATCCTCCTGGTGACCCTGAAGGGTCCATAATACCGTGGCTTCAACTTCTCCGCTCCACTCTTCTTGAGAGTAGATTGCCTATAAGGCTGTAGCATGAGGTAAACCATGTCACCAACCTCAAATGATCGCTCAGTCCTCTGCGGATCTGCATACTGTTTCTACTGATTCTGAGCTTTCTGTATGTTTTCCTTCAATGCCCTCATGATAGCCTGACTCTCCTAAAGGAAATCTTTGGCCTTCGGCACCCTACTATCACCAAATAGTAAATCAACAAAGCTCGGTGCCTCATAACCATACAATGCCATGAAGGGTGACATCTGGATGGACATGTGGTAAGTGGAATTGTAGCAATACTCTCCCATGTGAAGCCACCTAACCCATGCCTTCTGCTGCCCTGAAACATAGTTTTGGAGGTATCCTTCCACCCACTTGTTCACTATCTCCGTCTGACCATCAGTCTGGGGGTAATAACTCGTACTGGGTGTGAGCTCTGTCCCTGACAACCTGAAAAGCTCCTGCCAAAAATTACTGGGGAACCTGCTGTCCCTGTCACTGACAATGCTCCTAGGCAACCCATGAAGTCGAAATACCTCACGAAAGAACAACTCTGCAACTTGAGCTGCAGTATAAGTGATAGGAATGGCAAAGAAGTGTGCATATTTCGTCAACCTGTCCACTACCACATAAATACAATCCCTGCCTTGGACTCTAGGTAAACCTGTGATGAAGTCCATAGAAATGCTGTCCCACTCCCTGTCGGGAATGGGCAGGGGCTGCAATAAACCTCCTAGAAGTGAGTGCTCTTGCTTGTTCTGCTAACATATTGGGCACTCTCTCACATGCTGCATCACCTCGGTCTTGAGGCCCTTCCAAGTGAACCTCTCTCTGACCTGTCTGTAAGTTTTGAAGTATCCCGGATGCCCTGCCATAGGCAAGTCATGAAATGCCCTCAAAACTTTTTGCTTCATCTGTGAATTCGACACCAAGAAAATCCTGTCCTTGTAGATGATCAAATCATTTACCACTGTGTACCTGTCATCTTTGATGGTGCCATCAATCACTCCAGTAGCCCACTCATCCTTAGCATATTCTGCTGAAATCAATTCTCTCCAATCATCAGCTATAGCACCTAGTGCACACAGATGAGGTCTCCTGGATAACGCATCAACAACAACATTCTTCTTTCCTTTGACATAAACAATGTCAAAATCGTAGGCCTGTAACTTGCCGACCCACTTCTGTTACCTCTCATTCAAATCCTTCTGTCCAAAGAAATGCTTCAAACTGTTGTGGTCTGTCTTAACCACAAATTTACTGCCCACCAGATACTGTCTGAACTTAGCTAGTGCATGCATGATGGCTAACATCTCCTTATCATATATGTTGTAACTCCTCTCCACACCCCTCAACTTCCTACTCTCGAATGCAATGGGGTGCTTATCCTGCATGATTACCGCACCAATGCCTACGCCCGAGGCATCACATTGTAGCTCGAAGGGTTTGCTAAAATCAGGAATGGCTAACACAGGGCAAGTACTCATGATCTGTTTGAACCTGTCAAAACACTCCTGTGCCTTATCAGATCAACTGAAAGCATCCTTATGAGTCAAATCAGTAAGGGGAGTAGCTGATTGAGAGAACCCCTTCACAAACCTGCGGTAATATCCACAGAGGCCAAGAAATCCCTTAAGATATGAGAGATTTTTTGGTGGTGGCCAATCCACAATTGCCCGAATCTTTTCCGGGTCTACCTTCACACTACCAGCACTCATGATATGACCCAAGTATAGCAACTCGGTCATCCCAAACTCACACTTTGACATTTTGGCATACAACGACTCACTCTCTAAGATGCTCAGCACAATGTCAATGTGTTTCAGATGCTCTTCCCATGTCCTGCTGTAAATTAGTATATCATCAAAGAAAATCAGCACTAATCTCCTCAACTGCTCTCTGAACACCTTGTTCATACAAGACTGGAAGGTAGCTGGAGCATTGGTCAAACCAAATGGCATGACCAGGAACTCAAAGTGCCCATAATGACACCTGAATGCTGTCTTCTCCACATCCTCATCTCTGACCCGTATCTGATGGTAACCGGATCTCAAATCAATCTTGGAGAAGTAACAAGCTCCGTGCAACTCGTCAATCAGCTCATCGATTCTGGGAATCAGGTACCTATTCTTGATTGTTTTCTTATTGAGTTCCCTGTAATCAATACACATTCTGAGAGTCCTATCCTTCTTCTTTACCAATACCACAGATGATGCAAACGGACTCTTACTAGGCTTGATGTGACCCATCTCGAGAAGCTCTTTGATAGCCTTCTCGATCTCATCCTTATACCTCTTTGGGTGCCTGTAAGGTGTCGTGATTACTGGCTTAGCACCCTCCTCCAACTCGATCACATGCTCAAAACCTCTATCAGGAGGTTTACCTGGTGGAATATCACTAAACACTTTGGTGTGTTTAGTAAGTATAGACTGTATGTCAGGAGGATACACATGCTTCTGCTGATCTACTGCGGGCATCACCATAACCTCAGCTGCCCACTCCACCTGATCATGTCAAATCAGTTGCTCCATCCGCTTGAGAGAAACAACTCTCAATCCACCATCTGAAATGCCTCTGAGCACATGTCTAACTCCGTCCACCTCAAACTTCATTTCCATTGTCCACAAGTTGAGAGTGAACTCCTCAATATCATTCAACCACTTCATACCCAACACAACATCCATCTCACCCATACCGACAACATAAAACTCTGATTGGCAAGTGTATCTGTTCAGCTGGATTGATAGATTGGGTATTCTCCTAGTGCAAGTGAGTACAAAACCATCTACAACCTTCACCTTGAAGCCTTCAAATTCCTCCATTTTCAGCCCTCTCTTGGCGACCAAGCCCTCGTCTATGAAGTTATGAGTGGCACCTGTGTCAAGTAAGGCAATACATTGTTGCCCGCTCAGTACCCCTCTAATCCTGAATGATCCTTCCTTCTGAATACTCGTGATACGTGCTGTAGGGCGAGCTAGATCATCCTCTCTATCTGATGCTCCCCCTGAGCCCTCTGATTCTCCATCCTCGTCCTCTGAATGGTAATCCGAGTGGGGTTCCCCATCAACAAATTCGTCGGCTGAAAAATACTCTAACTGTTTGGCTTTCCGTTGGGCGGCACACTTGTGCGTGGGATCCCAAGGCTCACGACAATGAAAACAGAGCTTCTTCCTCCTCAAGTCATTCAGCTGATCGATGTCCAATCTAGAAGAACTCTTATGCTGCTGTCCTGCATCTCTCTGAAATGGTCTCCTATCCCTCTCCTTATCCTTCCTTGGCGGAAATCCTTTGGATTGAAATTTATTCCTCCATACTGATGATTCCATGTCCCGAGCCTTCTTCATGGCCTCCTGAAGTGTAGTAGGGTCAAAACCCTTCACCCAACCGCGAAGTTGATCTGACAATCTGTCAATGAAGAGAACAACCAACCTGCGCTCAGTAATATCTGGAACTATAACAGATATATCCTGGAAATCAACAATGTAGGAGTCTACTGATCCGCTCTGTCTCAACTGAGTCAACTCCTTGAACTGTAACTCTGGGTCCTTTTTATCAAACCTGTCGATCAGTCTAGCTGTAAACTCCACATAGGAAGTGACCTGATCGTGACCCAATGTAACCTTCCCGTTACTCCACCATTTGTGAGCAGTCCCCTCCAAGTGTAGAGCTGCATAAGTAATAGCATCCTCCTCTGGCATGGGACTAATTTGCAAGTAGCTGTCCAATTTCTGGACCTAAGCTCTTGCAGTGGTCTTGCCTGATCCGTCAAAGTAAGGAAGTGTCATCTTACTTACTTTCCTCTGCAGTTCTTGGTTCTGTGATCTACCTCCCCTCCGAGGTCTGCATCTAGTCCTCATCTCAGAATATTTAGCAAATGTCATCTCATTTCTAAAACCCTCACTGGACGCTCTCCAGTCCCTCAGAATCTCCTCCTGGAACTCTGCCTGAGTAGGGTCTTGTTCAGGAACTTGATTCTTGGGCGCAAATATCGGAATACCAGGTCTATCTCCCGCAGTGAACTGTGAAGCCCTACGATGATTAACCGAAGCCTCATCATCATCTCTATCTCTGCACCTATCATCATGATACCTGTCCCCATTATTTCGTTCTTCCCGATTCCTATCACCGTTATGCCTGTCATTCCCATCATTCCTGTTCCTTTCTCCCCCATCATGTCTGTTTCTATCACCGTCCTGGTACCTGTTCCTGTCACCTCCGTTGTATCTATTTCTGTCACCTCCATGGTACCAGTTCCTGTCACCTCCATTGTATCTGTTTCTGTCACAGCGATTGTCTAAGTCATTACCCATCCGTTCGATGGCATGTGCTAACTCAGCCTGTGCCTCTACTATCTCACGTCGAGACTCTCTCATCTCTCGAGTAAGTGCGATCAAAATGTCATGCGCACTAAGTTCTGGTTCTTCCCTGTCACCCATATCTCCTATAGGACCTGTAACTGGTGGAAACTCTCCCGAAAATGGGTCCGTCCGTGATACCTGAGAATCATCCTCAGTAGCTACTACTACTATCTCAGTATCTGACTCAAAAGGATCTATTACGGGTACTGGATTCTCTGGATTAATCAACTGCGGGGTCTGTGTTCCCTGTCTTGCCCTTGTACTTCTGAACGGATATCTATCAGCTGGTCGCATGTCTCATTTTACTTTTGCATGTCAAACTGAACTCACAGGATGGCAAGATCTTTAGCTCTGATACCACTGTAATGTGCCGTACCTGTTTGTATATTTTTAAAGATCTTTTATGTGTGATTTTTATTAATTTTTATTGTGATCTTTCAGACTAGACAGAAGAATGCAGAAGGAGTTTTCAGTTTTCCTGTAGTTGTGTTGCCGTAGCATACAATATAGAGCATATATAGAAAACCCAGAAAAAGTACAATGAATTTGCACAAACAAACAATGACCCAGATCATCAAATCCACAAATATTAATTATCGTTACATACCCATGTCAAGTTTTGCACTTTGATATTTCTATTGTAGTCGGACCAGCAAATGGGCATAGCCAGAATCACTCCAAACTCCAAGGGATAGAACATATCATGCCAATATTAATAGCAGTAATACAGGAGGCCCTAGCCGCCTCATACAATGCAAAATAGAAGCTGCCCGCAAAGAGAAATGAAACTCAAACTCCCAACTTCATGCCTGGATGTGTACGGCCATGGCTGGAAGTGTATATCAACAGCAAGAAAACTACCACAAACACTCTGAAATTTGTCTACACAGCTCTTCTTAATCAGCAAATGACAATATCATAAAGAATATCACATTTAGCTCATCAACTCTTCGAATATCTTCATTATCAACATATTTGTGAATGCCGAATACATCCACCGTCAATGGCATCGTTGGGTGGTATTGCACACCTATAGGATACCGTCACTAATGGAGGTTTCTGTCTCCAATAGCTTGATGCAAAATCTCCAACTCCAAACCTTAGCAGAGCTCTCATACACAATATCAAAACACAGCATAACCCCCAAATGAGCCCCAAATGACCCTTTTTATCTTCCTCCAAGATAGGCGTTGGGCATTTAGGAGGGAAAATAATATTTAATTTCACTTTATGCCTCCTAGGGATGAGTGCCCAAGGTCAAGACATAAGCTTTTGTCTTTATTTCATTAATTTCACTTTTCCGGCAAAAATATAATAAAGTCCATATTAATATAAATTAATAAATCTTCGGACTTTAAAATAAGTATGAAGACGGTGTTGGAATTCACTGATCTTTAGCTCATCGGAAAGGTCTCGACGAAACGCATCTGTTCCAACTCTGAAAATCCCGAACCAACCCAATACGCGAACTTACTAGAAATAGTAATGGCCAAGAGCCCACTGAACCAACCATGAGGATGCCAACTGGATCCACTAAATGCGAACCAAGACTCTGTCACTGCCAAGGACCTCCAGAGCCAAACTAACCACAATTCCCTAACCAAACTGCTAGCCCACGGGAACTCCATGATGGACTAACCATGTGTCTAGAAGGGGACATTACAGGATATATGTGGGGTGGAATGTTATACAGTTGGAAGCATGGTAGATGTATATGTTTAAATGTCTATATGTATATGTTACACGTATGATGTATATGTGCACCTTTAGATGGGATGGGACAAGTGGGTAACCTTTTTAATGGATAAAATAGGTAGTAAGTGAAACAAATGATATTTGGTTATCAATTGATCTGTTTGTAAAGGATTTACACTTTGCCACTATTATAAGATAAGTGGTTGTATGTCGTGGGAGTCAATCACTGCAAATGATCATGGGTAAGGGATTGCAATAATTTCTCTGCAGTAGTAAAAAATAAAAAATAGAGCAGAATAGTAGGTTCGAATCTTATAGTGGGAGACATCTTAGTGTGGTTCCTTCCTCAAGGAATGTATTATGATGTAACCTTACTCTAAGGGCATAATCAGCACAATCTTATATTTTGTTGATACTTGTTTGGCTGACTTGTTTTATTATCTGTTGGCTAAAAGTGATAAGTTAGTAAACAATTAACCCAATGGTCGTGGCCTGATGGACAACCATTAGCTCTTTAAGAACTTCCACAGTCAGGAAAGCGTGCTGATTTATGTACGGTCCTCTGAACTACATTCTCTATAATTGAACACTACCTTAAATAAAGCATCAATTGTGATTTTCTTGTACGGTCAATTCTTGTATGAACTGTTACTTTTATTTTTATATTGTTTTATTAGTAGTGTAGCATTACACTAGTTTACATCAAGTGTCCTTGCCTTTGCAAAGTTGGGTTAGACTTAAAGAAAATCATAGTCGATGATAAGTATAGATGATGACACAATAAGATGGAACCAAGACCTCAAGTACTTGTGCGAACTCACAATTAAAGAGCATGTCAAAGGAGAATTAAATAGAATCAAGTACTTGCATATTCCATTTGGGGTAACTTGGCCATAACGAAAAATGTACTGGATAATTTGCTTAGATTCCTAGCAAGAAACTATATAATTTTAAATGATCTTCATGTTGAAAGAGACAACAAATCACACAAATAACAAATACCGCAATGGTGCAACAAAAAGTGTCATTGGGGGAAGAGGAGTGAAGTGAAGACTGACGTCGTATGTAAAATCCCTAACTGGATCTGACCTAAAATTCTGATTTATTTTTCTGCTGAAACCCTAATTTCTGAATTCTGATTTTTATTTCTGATTTATAAAATAAATATCACAGCAAACATAGAAGTGCCAAAACATGCCAACTAATGCTGCTAATTGATTATCACATCAAACATGAATTCCACCATGAAATACACAAGATATAGCCATCCAAATGATATACAAAAGTCTGATTTTCTGAATATAAATCTGCTGTTACAAATCTGAATATGATGGCTGGAAATTACATCCAAACATGGGCTCAAACATGAACAAACATAGCCCAGGATGCTGCTGTCCAAATCAGACCTAAACCCTAGGTTTGTACATACCAAATGATGATGAATGATGTCCAACAAACCCTCCAAAATGGCGGCGCTTGGAAGGATGATGGCGGTTGCTAGGTTTAGGGTTTGGAAACCCTCCAATGATGAAAATCGCCTCCCACAAGCCAAATTGCCCTTCTCCAAAGTTGTCGCTCCAAATTAGGGCAAAACCCTAATGCAATATGCACACAAAATGCCAGAAGGAATGAACCTCCAATGCTGATCTGAAAATCTGAATATGCTTCAAGATCCAAGTCTCCAATGAAGTGCAAATTGAACTCCATGATGAGTCCACCACAAGATGAGCTAGGTTTTCATCCCTGGAATAAAGCCCAACAAATGTTGCAGCCAAAGAGAATAATCTCCAAATGAAAATGATAATGAATGGATGATGAAATGACTCCAAATGAGCCTTTATTTATAGCCAACTTAACCTCCAATTGGGTCAACCCAAAACATGGCCGACCTCATGCTAGGCGCCATAAAATAAATAAAATATTTTTATTTTATTTTCCCAACTTGGGTGAACCCTTTTTGGCACATGATAATTCATTTTTAGGCCTCCTCCTAAGTCGTCCACCTCATAAACAGTTTTATTTAATTTATTTCTTTTTCTCCTTCCTCCTGGATCGCTCATCTCCTTGGCCATTTTATTTAATTATTTTTCCTTCACCAAATGGCTCATAAAAATATAAGAAGTCATTTCATATCTTCAATTTGCCCAAATAAATTGATTAAATATAATATTTAATCAATTAGGTCATTCCCTAGCCCTCCGGCTTAGCTTGTGGGAATAGGATAGGCTAACCAACTCCATTAGGTGATCACTTGGAAAAAGGGGACGTTACATCGTATCCCAAGGGATTAATGTGACTAAGCTTGAACTAAGACAGGAGAAGACACAACGTCGTTACATACAAACTATGAAGTTGAACGATTCCCTAGACTGGTGAAACATCAAGAACAAAGGAGGAGGTTGCAAGAGGTTGCAAGATGTGGTTGTGATCGAAGAAATCAAAGAATCCAATTGACATTGGAGAATAGTCGACCACTCATGGAAGATGAGTGGCTTGAAGCCCCTTCCTCAAGAAGGAATTGCTGATCTTACAAACAAAGTTAGGTCAGAAGCTTTTGTATAGTCACTGAATCGATTGAGCCAATGGATCCTCCCCGAACTGAATGGAGTCTTTATTCTGAGACAGACTTATCCTTCATGAAAGGAGAGAATAAGAGGCATAGGATAATAATATTTGAGGCATTAAAGAATCACTAGTTGAGCAAATTGAGCCAAAGATGCTAGGACAAATAATTAGATTAGAGAGAAGGGTTCTTGAAAGCAATAACAACAACATACAGATTATTGAGACCACAATAATGGTCGATGATTCACTTGTGTGTGGCAGTGTTGAGACAGTAAAGGAATGCATATATTGGAACTTCTTGACGAGAAGGTTTCAATCAGGACAATTGCATCAAGAATAAGCCATGGTTATTCCACCAACTAACCCAAGGTCGGAAAGGAAAAAGTTGTAGAGATTCTGAATGGGAACATAAATCTAGTATATGATTGCAAAACAACTATAACCATTTTATCAGCTAATGAGCAAACCGATGAATGTCATTGGCTGCAATCACTTCCAGCAACACTAATGAGAGTGGCAATTGATTGGTTCACAAATATCCAACCAATACATAAATGTTCGTAGGAGAAGTCATGGAAGGATTTTAAGAAAGTATTCAGATTTCTTAGAGTTGGCAATGAAATTGTCATTGAAATATACAACACTAGGCAAGGAAAACATGAGAATGTACATGCATACAATTGTAGGCTATATGAGTGGATAGGGAAACTAGAAAAAGAACTAGTAGATTGTGTTGGGACCCAAAATGACAGCAACCCAAAAACCTAAAACATTTCGCTATCACCAAGGCCAGGGGTGTCGTTAAGGTGATTGAAAGAGGTTTATCAACAGTTCAAGGGCGATTTTGGCCAACTAATAGGAGTGGGTATACTCCTCTGCACTTTAGGCTCAGCTAGACCTAGGAGGGATATTCCTAGAGGCATGAAATATAACACAAACAATCTAACACGGCCATACCCAATGTACACTTGACCCCTAAAGTTGTAACTAGGTCAAGACAAACTATCTGCACAGGCCTCTGTATTAAGCTGATTACTGCACTATGCATTTGCACCCAAATATGATTTCATCACATTTCTTAAGATGACTCCACTTAACTTCACATACACAAGATACACAGTGTAGGCATACATGTACATAATTCACCAATGATTGCAACAATTTTACATCACTTCAGATTTATCCCTGGTTATTACATCGAATCATAGACAGCATGAGAAACCCTAAACTAAATCTACTCCTACTCCTATAGCTAACAAGATGAGAATTTGATTGAAAAGATGATTGATCCATCCCCAATATGGACCAATGCCTACTCCATTAGGCAACTAAATCATAGAATGCGAGGAAAGAAATATGCAGCAGAGGATCAATGGAACCAAACATGTATTCACATACATATCATAAATAGAGCCTTCATGCAATGGACATACTTAATAATCCAAGACAAAACTGCAATGATTCATATGCAACAAAGAAATGGCAAATACAATGCCTTGTATTAACTTGGGTGTTGTCACACACCTCCAAACCCTAGTTACAATCCTGCTAGCAAATGTGGCAAGGGAAAATATACAACTACGATTCTATTTTCGCCAAAATCATTACAAACTCCCGTGGAGACTTACCAATGCATGTGGATCTGCTTTACACATCCTTCCTACACTCTGTTGAATACATCCCTTCACTTACAGACCAAACTGGCGTTATTTGATGCCCTAAAATCCTCCTTAGGTGCTTCCAAACCAGACAATTGGTTCAGTGACCAACCCCATCAAAAGTGTTTCAATCTTCAATTTATAGCATGAACAAAGCTGATCTGAGGGTGAAATGGGAGGGAAAACCTCACCAACTCCACCAACCACATTAAAAGCATTAATTTTGGCCACCTACTTCGCAGTTATTGCATTCTTGAGGGTTGTCGACGCGTTTGAAAGAGCAAGGAAGGCCAAGAAGTTAAGCTCCTACAAATCGGGCTTTGGAGCCCGAGCCTTCCGCCTTACAGCTTGCACATCAGAAGAGAAGGAGAAGAGCACCTAACCTCGATTATATACAATATGAAGGGCATCGAGGGTCGGTCCTCAGGCCACCTTCCTTCTTCCTGCCGAAAGGAAGGAAAAAGAAAGAACCCCCGCCAATCGCCACCTGCCTGCCTTAGAAAGAATTAACACCCGTCGTGGGTTGGTCGTCATGCCTTCCGCCTTCCATCTTCCATGAAGAAGATGGAAGGAAGGAAGCCCGAACTCCGACCTCCGACACCCGACACACTTAGGAAAAATTATGAAAATGTCAGGGGTCGGGGGTTGGCCCTCGGGCTTTCCACCTTACCATTCGCCATCTGGAAGAGGAAAGAAAGGAGCCCCGCCGTCCTCCCTCAGCACAAAGGAGAGAACATCTGTCAGGGATCAATCGTCGGGTCTTCCCCGTTTCGCCTTCCTTGAAGGAAGGAAGAAGAGTCAACCTCCGTCGTCCGCCGCCCACTTCATACTTAGAATAATTTGAATGAGTAGACCTGCCGGACTTCGGCCCCTGGGCTTCTCCCTGACACTTGCCTTATAGAGGACTGAAGGCAAAAAGCGCAAACTCCGACCTCCGATACACTTAGATGAATTTTTCAATAACTTAACACTTGGCAATTTTAGCCTTGGAGGATTTCGAAGCCAAGAGGGAAAGCAGGACGGAAGAAGGAAGAAGGAAGCCCAAACCTCCGACCTCCAACAAATGTAAAAAACACAAGGAAACACTTAGAATTTTTGACTTAGTCATTTTTGGGGCTTTTTTCCTTGTATTTTTCAAACGGCAGACATATGAAAACCTATGAAAGATGTCTTTAATCGGTTATAAACTATAGGTTCAAGTGGGATTCAAATGGAATTTGGGGGCAAAATGGGGCATTTTGGGGACAAGTTTTTCAAGTCCCAACAATGGCTCTGGTTGGGGACATGTGGCAAACTTGGCACAACGAGAATCCAGAATATCTCCGGACAGACCAAAAACACAAACACACAAATGAACACAACACAAAACTAATTTACAAAACAACATACAGTCAAAAGACTGCAACCAAAATTTTATGACACTACAGGCCAACTTTGCAGAGAAACTGGTGAAGATACTTGCCCCTGTCAAAGACAAGCCTATTGAAGGAGCTGATCTCCCTCAATCCTTTGTTGCTCCAATCACCCAACATCAGCAATAAAAACATTTTGCATGCATGCACATACAAACTACAGACATTCATATCATCATGCTAAAGATGGAAATAATTATCACCACGACAAGGCAGCCGTAGATAATATGGCTCATCATCATGCTAACTCACATAGAAATACTCACATTCAAGTTCCATGTTAGCATGATGCATTTTTGGATCTGCATAAATATCAGCATGAAGAAAAATATCAAGTTGATAATCATCCAGCCTAGATGTGGTCTCATGTTGGGCTATGTCATATGACTGTTCGAATTCTTGTGACCCGGTTGCACTACAAATCTAATGTATTCCTCCATGACTGAATTAAAGGCATGATTCAGATTTAAATTTGCACCATTAGCATATAAATCAAAAAGTTGAGGCACTTCAAGTGAAGACTCACAATCTTCAAGTTGCCTCCTTGTTTTGAATTCCTCGACACACACTGTTGTGTGAAAATTGCTGCTAAGAAAATCACTAATGATTTTCTCCTCTTCACCCTGCAGATCAAAAATTTGAACCGCACAAGAACACCCATCTTCAATGTTATCAGGCCCAACCAATGAGCTCAAAAATGTACTCTCAAAATGGTCCACATCAATAAGAGATAACTGCCCCAAATAAAGCTCTAAAAAAGCATCTGTGACAGAGCCCTCATAGTGGGAAATTGTTACCTCAAAATCATTTGTAGTTGTAGTAGTGCCTTCATGATGTCCAGCTAAAGCGTAATCCACATCATCCTCATGCAAACAAGTGTTAATGACCTCAATGTCATCATCAGGGATAAATAAGGGTAACACACTAAACAAGAGACTAGCCTCTTGTTTGCTTTCAATATCATTTTGTACACATCCCTCCCTATCCACTTGGTGTCCATAGGTAGACTGGTCATAAAGCATACGATCCTCCACTTCCAAAGCTGACAACTCAAATTCACTAAACCCTAAGTCATTTTCAAAAAGAGGATTATCCATGCACCAATGATATCATGAATTATGCCACCTGATGGACTTTGCATGTTCTTCATAAAGGACATTGTGCCTTATGCTCATCCCTTCATTATTATTTGCTTCATCAATGCATGCATGCTCTATATAATCAACTACATGAGCTGAGTCATTCAATTTTTTATTTGCATACATACCTTCTTAGCGGCCTACAATACTACAGCAAGCCGCAGGGTCATAACTCTCTTCACCAGATTGGAAATCATCATTGATTTTCTCATCTTCATCACCCACTGATGACTGATCCAATTGAAGGTAGGTGCAGTCACTACTATTTTCATTTGAATTGCTGTCATACACTACACCAACACCTTCTTCTACCCTCCTGCACACACAATCATCACTTGACATTGTGTCTGGATCACATGAAGCGTCCACATCCCTGTTGCCTACAACAACCTATTCATTACTAGCCACCTCTGCATCTAAGGATAGAGATTTTGCAATCATATCCCTCTTAACTCTGTCAACATAATCAATGAACAAGTATGCATGTTGCATACTCATTAGATTGAACTCCTCCCGTACAGAACCTGAGCTTAAGGTAACATCATAAGCTCTCAGATACATGTCAATACAAACAGGAAGATCAGGTTTGAAATCCTCTGGGATGTGGGATAAGGCAACAACAAATCTGTGGCTGAGCTCCATGCTAGACTCTCCTTCCTGCCTTCTAATATCTTCTAGTTCGTGGACAAGGAATACAGGGTCTAAACTACTTGCAAAGTCTTCAAATGCAGCCACTAATTGATCCCAGGAAGCAAAATGTTGGTCTGGGAAACTAACCTGCCACCTAGAGATCTAACAAAGAATCTCATCCACATATCTTCATCTTCAAATTGGAACATGTCCATGAAGTTTGAAAATGCCTCAATATGTGCCTTCACATCATAAACCTCACACCCATCAAATAATGGCATCAAATGGTAAATCTTTTTAGGCATGGATTGCCTTTCATAATTGACCCATGAGAGGTCCAATTGTTTGTATGTATTTTCATTTGCAATAGGAGGCTAAGGGACAGAGCAACTGGGAACAGTAGGAACATCAATCATATCACCAATCTTATACAGATTGTTGCACTCTCGAAACTAGACCAGGTGTCTTATACGAGGTGTCTCATTCCTGAAACCAGACGTAATCCTACCATTTGCCTTATACAGGTGGTTGCATCATCGAAACCAGACTTGACGTCTTATACGGCATGTTTCCTTTCCTGAAACCAGGCGCTATCATGCAATCCTATCCAACAAACACTCATTATCTGGCAAGAAGATCTAGATGGCTGTTGACTCTGTTGGTCTAGTTTGTCTTATCTTTTTATCTTATTGATCTTTGGTTATGTTCTTATGCGCCTCGAGGAAGTCCACAAGTGATGAGAGGAGCGATGATGGATCATAACCTTTTTCTCTTTGATTTCTGTTTGTGGTTTGTCTTGGCAATATGACTGGAGCAACTACGTTGCTTGTGTGTGATTGGGATTCCATTTGGCATAATCAAAATATCCTGTGCAAGCGAAAGGTCATTTAACGCTTTCTTGTACTAGGACTAACATGTTTCGTAGTTATTTCCTCACATATTCTGACAAGGTTCTTTGGTTACTAGTCTATGTCATGGCATTCCTTGTCTGTCATGTGCTTGTTTCGCAAGGGATAGTATCTTGTGCCTTGGTCTATATCATGCCATGGTGTTTGTCATCCATTGCCATAATAAAAGCTCTATGATAATAATTGTGCAATGAAATAAAAGCTCAAAATCTATCAAGCAAGATCTCATGCCATTTCACTTGCCTAATCATTCTTCATTTCTTGCTAACACCATCTCTTTCGCATTAACATTTCTTCCGTTCATCCCTGCAATCATCTTGATGGCGTGCTATGACACACAAAAATAAATGCATTAGTTTCATCATCTTGCATACACAATCATGTTAGCACATACATAATAGGCAACATCATATACATGTTAGGTCATCTATATTGCATAAGAAAATACAAAAACATAGATAGCATCACATCATATACAATCACCATCTGCATAAGCACCATATACGCATGACATGAACATATAGTACCATCTTGCGATATAATGTGTATCCATAGGTCATGTGCATCCATCGATACACCATAACATCTATAAGCATAAACCATATACCATGAATCCATAATGCATATCATATAGAAAGCATTGTATAGCCATAGAATGCATATCATAAATCACATCACATAAAATGCATATAGAACATAACACATCATATAGTTGCCGCCAAAAAACGATGCATCTTGTATATATATCAAAAAAATGTGTCAGTACATCATTGGAAATGTGATGGCGCGAAATTATGCAGAGCAACATAGTCCAGAATGGCAACGTGCAGGGATGGCAGGAAGCTTCGAGGAGCAGAGATTAATGGGAAGGTTCCCTCGAAGGGAGAACGGATAGGTTAGAGAAACCAGGGCCAGAAGGGGTCCCGACGTGGATCCCCACCTCTTTCATCAGGGAGAAGAACCATGGAGTAGGCACGATGATTGGGTTCCACAGGGCAGGCGGCGCTATCATAACAGAGGTTTTCGACGGCAAAGGTAGTGGAATCATAGACAAAATGAAGCTTTTCAACAAAGAAACTTGAATGTGCACTGGCAAAGGGGGCGAAACCCTAGAGGGGTCTATCAACAAAGGGATTTTCAGAGGCAAAATTTGCAACCTAGAAATCAAATACCTAGGAGGGAAGAAGATAGAAGCGAAGAATTAACGGTAACCCTCAATGCAAATCAGCTTCAGGACCAAGTGTCAAAATTGGAAAATAGGGCATTAATTACTAAATGGCATGGGGAAAATTTAAATTGGCAGAGTTTGGAAGCTTGGTGGTGCAGCAAATAGGGGAAGGATTTGGAATTCAAACGGTTGGAGAACGGATTTTTTGTGATCATTTGCCCCTCGGAGGCCATAAGAGCACAAATAGAGGAAGGGGTTTGGATTTTGGATGGCTGCGGCTTCTACATTAGCCGTTGGATGGTAGGGTTTGATCCAACTTCGCATTGAATGGAAAAAATTCAAGATTGGTATATCCTGCCTAATCTCCCCCTTGAATATTGGGATCCTAGGATCTTGGAAGAAATTGGAAATGGCATAGGTTCTTTTTTGTGCGCCGAAGAAAGATCCAGCCCAGATGGGTCTAGTTCGTTTGTCAGGTTATGCATCGAGAACCCCCCTAATCGCAGATCCCCCAGAGAAATGAAGATTTCGTCGGGCCTAGGCATTTGGACGCAGAGCCTGATTCTCAACCCCTGCACCACAGACACATTAGTCAAAATCCTAGGATGGAAAAGCGATAATCTTCCAGGGGATCATTCGGAACAATCTTCAAATAAGCAGGTTTCCCCCTTTGTGGAGAATGATCAAGTCTTCGATGAAGAAGGTCTCCCCCTTTCCCCAAAAGCAGCACCACAAGCGGAATCAAAATTAGGGCAGAGATTGGAAGACAACCAGAGCATCAAGTCTTTAGATCAACAACTGTCTCATGTTATTGAGATGATTGGCAATAAGGTAAGTAAGGAAGATCTGGATTCTCTCATTAATGTGGGTAACGAATTGGTTGATCTGGCCAATGCGGCCAAAAATGGAGAAATCGACATTGAGAACTTTGAAGAGGACGATTAGATGGTAGATCAGGAGTTAGAGTTGGCAGGAAAGGCAGTCGCTACGGATATAGAGGGAAAAATCTTGAACATCTCCACCATAAAACCCTCTGAACAAGGGGCGCTTGGATTGAGAGCCAAGGAACCAACTAAAACTTCGCCAGATTGCGGAGAACACAGGGGAAAAGGACGAATTCCAAATAAGGAGAAGCTAAAATGGGACGGGGAAGCGTTGGGTCAACTAAAAATTGCAACTATGCTGAAAGTAGGGAAGGGAAATACCCTTCCTGAACAGCAATGAAAATCATAACTTGGAATGTTAGGGGCTTAAATGCCCCTAACAAAAGATGTTTGCTTCGGCAGCATCTGTTAGCTCAGCAGCTGGACATTTGTTTGATTCAAGAATCTAAACTTGGGGATCAAGAAAGGGCAAACCTAGGTAAGAAATTGAAAAGTTGGAAACTTTGCGGAGTCAACTTGGAAGGAGCCTCAGGAGGTTTGTTAACCTTATGGAAACCTCAATCAGTTCTGGTTGAAGAAGTGGCCTCAAGCAATTTGTGGCAAGCATGCAAGGTAAGGAGTCTAGCCTCAAATCTAAGTTTTTTGTTGATTAATGTTTATGGACCAAATAATCCCAGTCAAAAAAGAACTTTATGGGCTGCATTGGACATAGTCTGCAAGCTTCCGGGAGATGAGCTCTGCATCCTTGGTGGGGATTTCAATGCAATTTTATCACAAGGAGATAAGAAAGGGGGAGTAGGAAGGAAGCTCCAGTCTCAGCTGGACTTTGAAAATTTTGTGGAAAGGAATGAGCTCTGCGACATTCAGATGGGGGGTGGGCAGTTCACTTGGACTAATAGAAGGTTGGGGTTCTGCAATATAGCTGAGAAGTTGGACAGATTCCTGTTCAAAGGTGACCTCCGCAGTTTTCCCTTCACCCTTGACAGTCAGCTGCTTCCTCTTCCAAGGTCAGATCATTAGCCAGTTTGTTTGGAAATCAAGGGCGAAAGGGATCCTTTGAGAAGCCCTTTCAAGTTTGAAAATATGTGGTATGAGCATAAGGACTTCTTCAACCTGATCAAACAATGGTGGAATACCACACGCCCAGATGGGACCAAAATGTTCAGATTTGCAGTCAAGTTGAAAGTTATCAAGCAGAATCTAAAAGATTGGAATATAAACATCTTCAAAAATATTTTTGCAGAGAAGACAATATGAATCAGAATTGAAAATCCTCTCAGAGAAGATTATCAGGGAAGGAATGGACAATCAAAGTTACTTAGAAGAAAAATCTCTGTTGGCAAAACTAAATGATATTCTCTCCAAGGAAGAAACATTTTGGAGACAAAAGTCGCGGGAAGTTTGGCTCTCTGCCGGCGATAGAAATACTAAATACTTCCATACTGTAACAAAAGCAAGAAGAGAAGTTAACAGAATAACAAGGGTAAGAGACAAAGATGGCACTTTATTGGAGGGCGTGGAAGAGGTAAAACAAGCTGTGGTGGCGCATTTTCAGAACTTGCTTAATGAAGAGGAAGGTTCTAACCTCTCTGCCCAACAGGAGCTAGTGGGCAACATCCCCAAGCTGGTAACAGAAGCTCAGAACGATATGCTAACCAGAGAATTCTCGGAAGAGGAAGTGAAGTCTGCCCTCTTCCAACTACACCCAGACAAAGCACCAAGACCAGATGGATTCCCCGCAGGGTTCTTCCAAAAATGTTGGGACATAATCAGGAAAGATTTGATGGAGGCATTAGAGGAATCCAGAACCTCTGGTCAGCTCTTAAAAGAAATAAACAATTCCTTCATAGCTTTAGTTCCAAAGAAAGAAAAGCCTGAACTACTGGATGATTTTAGGCCTATTTCTCTTTGCAATACCCTCTACAAAATCTTAGCCAAAACAATGGCCAACAGGTTAAAAACTCTTCTCCCAGATCTGATCTCAGAAGAACAGACGGGGTTCGTAGCCAAAAGATCTATCCTAGATGGGGTAATAATAGCACAGGAGGCTATTCATTCAGTTCAGGTGCTGAGAAAGCAAGCTATGTTTATAAAACTAGACATTAAAAAAGCATATGACCGTGTAGATTGGCGCTTCTTGTTTAAAGTGCTGGAAGGTTTTGGCTTCAGCAAAATTTGGCTAGACTGGATCTTTTCTTGGATTGCAAGCCCACATTTCTCAATACTGGTGAATGGTTCTCCTGAAGGTTTTTTCAACACCTCACGCGGGCTAAGACAGGGGGATCCAATATCTCCTTTTCTTTTTATCCTAATGGCTGAAGCTCTAGGAAGATCAATCTCCAGAGCCCAGAACTTAAGGGAGATTTCCGGCATCGAAGTCACAGGAGGGGTCCCGAACATCACTCATCAGCAGTTTGCAAATGACACCTTGTTATTCGGGGAAGCCCACACCAGGGAAGCCCGTAACTTCAAATCGATTCTTCTAAAATATGCAACTGCCTCTGGTCAAGAGGTCAGCCAGGAAAAGTCAGAGGTCTTTTTCTTCAACACGGCAGCTAGGACGGAAGGTCAGATTCTGAGACTTCTTGGCTTCAGGAAAGGGTCGCTTCCCTGCAAATATTTGGGGATTCCGTTGGATAAAGGGCTCCGTCCGGGCACCACATGGAACAGTCTGACTGAAAAAGTTAGAGTGACGGCAGCCTCATGGAAAAATAATTGGCTATCCTGGGCAGGTAAACTTACAAAACTGAGATCAGTAATCTCCGCCCTGCCGACTTACTTATTGTCCTGCCTTCCTCTGTCAAGAACAGCAAGTAAAGCACTAAATAAGAAAATGAAGACCTTTCTTTGGCAGGGATCGTCGGAACAATTCAAGTTTCCGTTGATTAAGTGGAAACAAATTTGTGAATCAAAACAAAATAATGGAATGGGAGTGAAAAACCTCTTGCTCCAAAATAAAGCCCTTGGAGCCAAACTGGTATGGTCAATCTTTTCCAGCCAAGACCTCAAATGGGTGCGAATTGTCCGTGCCAAATATTTGGATGTAGAAGAGAACAGTATTTTCACTTCAAGAGAGCTCCCCTCTGGCTCCAGAATTTGGAATTTCATTCGCAGTTGCAGAAATCTTATCTCCGATCACCTTTCTTGCGAAATCAGGAGTGGGGATATGGCAGATTTTTGGGAAGACTCTTGGCAAGGTTTCTCTAAACTGGCTGCCAAAGAGGAATTGATAAATGTCAAGAGGGTTACAAAACAGGCATGGGGGGATAAGGTAAGAGACTATTTAGCGCCGTTCTATCTCAATGGTATGCTCACAGCCAATTGGAGGAGTCCTATCAATCTCGGCTTAAGGCAGGAGGAAGTAGTAACCTTTGATAGGATTCTAGCAGAAAGGAGGATCAGCTATCGGCATGGCCAGGATAGGCTTCAGTGGACGGGGTCCCCAAACAGAGTATACAGTGTCAAAGAAGGCTATAAAAAACTTTCAGAACATCATGAGGCAGCTTCTGCTATCCCAAGGGATTTGTGTTGGAACCCTCATTGTCTTCCAAAGGCAGGGGTGTTCCTCTAGATAGCTTCACAAGGCAGAGCCCTAACTGCTAATAGGTTAGCCAAACTCGGAATCCAGGGGCCCTCGAGATGTTGTTTGTGCAGAGAAGCCTCAGAAGATGGCGATCATCTTTTTTTAAACTGTCCATTCACCAATCAATGTTGGATTTGGTTAATGAACAAACTACATTGGAAATCTGCATTACCTAGGGTCCTGCCTGAGTGGCTCATGAGCTGGCCAAGCGTGAACAAGAAAGCAGCCTATCACAGGTTGTCGTCCATCAATCCTTCTCTGTTGATCTGGGAGCTTTTGATGGAGAGAAATAGGAGACTTTTTCAGGACAAAGAAATGCCTCTGCTCTCCTTTCTCAATAAAGTGGAAAGTAGTATAGTTGAGGTCTTCAACTCCAAACTAAGTAAATCAAAACCTTCTCAGCATGTATTTTCAGTTTGGGACGCCCTGATGAAACAAGGCTGGATGGGTATTAAAGTGCCACCGATCAATTTGGAAGGCAGTCAACAAACAGCTCTCAGAAGGAAACTTGCCAAATGGGCCCCGCCGGAACATGGCTGGCATAAACTGAACTTTGATGGTGCGTCTCGTGGGAACCCCGGAAGATCAGGTGCTGGGTGCATCATTAGAAATTGGGAAGGCAAATCAGTGGGTAGCTTAGCAGAGCCACTGCCAGTTGGCTCAAATAATGAAGCGGAACTGGAAGCTTTAATCCTTGGCTTAGGGCTCTGTCATGAACTCAAGCTTTGGAAAGTGGCAATTGAGGGAGACTCCCTTGTGGTAATCAATGGCCTTCGGTCAAGGAGATTGATTAATTGGAAACTTGGAGCAAAATTGGAAATAGCTCTAAGCTTACTAGATCAGTTTGAGATGACTACTATCAATCATATCTTCAGAGAGGGCAACTCAGAAGCCGATTCCCTTTCTAATCAGGGGGCGGATGGAGTCCGAGTCAAATTCTTTGATTCCTCCGCATAAGTGGGCTGGGTCTATGGGTGGTTGGGTGGGCACCCAATCCACGTTTCCAAGGATGGGTCGAATACTTATGCCATCATAATGGCATAACATCCCTTCGGAGTATGGTTACGATGTGAGGACAGGTCTCACGCTCCAACTCTGTCAGATTCATTCCATGCTTCGAAATGAATGCAGACAGCGCTGTGGGAATGGCATAGAAGCCTCCAGAAGGCTTACGTCTCTTCCATTTAAGACAGCCCAAGCAGGTAAAATGATGGCGGTGTTGTTTGCATAGTTCAATGGAAGGAGGCTCCGGCTACATAGCAAAGATCACGAGTCATGGCCTGCTAAACATGGGCCTAGCGACTCCTCTCCAGCTGGAGAGCTCTGTCCGGCAAATGGCCTTTAAAGGCGTCATAACGGATCAGCGGCTCAAACGCATAATGCGGAGGCATAAAGGGCTGCTACTCCCGGCGGTGAAGATTATTCTGGGGAAGGATTTCCTGGCGGCCGATGAATTCTACAGGGTCAACACTCATGTCTCTTCCCGTTTCTTAGCCTCCATACTGGATGCAGGAGTGTCAAAGGAGGCGGCGAAAGGTCTGATGTTGAAGATATTTAAGCCAGAATTCCTTGGCGGCTTGGGCCACATTCTCAGTGCAGTCATCCCTGGGGCGGGAATCCCGCGCCCAAAGGACATCATGGCACCACAGGATCCTCTGGCGGTATTGAAGGTTTTTCCCCTCTCAGACTCGCGTTCTTCAGGTATATGGTATCCTTCACGATTTGCTGGCTGAGGACGGAGACACTGGGGAAAAGGATTGGGTAGGCAAGCTCCAATCAATGGCTAGGGAGCTCGACCTACTCTAAGTGCTCGATCATTACCAGCCACGGCCCTGTATAGTTAGTCTCAGTAGGAAGACAGTCTATAGTTGTGTCTATGTTATCAGTTAGTTGGTTTTGGCTTTGGACAAAGTTTATACTTGGCATATTAGAATGGGCCTGGTCAGTATGTTTTTTGAAATCCACAGGTAAACGGCTTATAGGCACCTGTGTGTATATTTTCACTCCATATCAATACAAATAATCAAGTTTACGAATAAAAAAAAAAAAAATTGTGTCAGTACAATATCAAATGACTGTAAAAAATGGAGCTCACAGGCTTGATCAATAATACACGAGTCTAATTTGACCTATCGGTAAATTTCCCAATTTTGGGGGGATTTTTTCAAAAATTTGTCAACTTTCTCGAGGGGGCATCATACTATCCCGCTTTATCCGGGGCACGCTAGGGCAGATCCTGAGCTGAATTTTCTAATTATTCTTTGACAGTAATATTACAACATCTACGCTACTTTCTTTGGTATTCTTTTCTAATGCCTGTAATCTTACATCTTACAATATCTATGCCTATAATTTAAATTCAATTTTGTCAATCTTACCTAGGAAAAACTTGTGCAAAAGCTAAAAAATTGCTTCAAGTTATCTGAAATTTTTGAAGCTATGGTGGAAGAAAGTGTTCTAATAATTATCAACAAAATTAGCTTTCAAGAAATGCTAAAATTAGGTACAGATTGCACTGAGGATAAGTATGGTGGAAAGTTGCAAATGTAGAGCAATTTGGATGCATTGGCATTAAAACTGGATCTTAATCTTCAGGACTGTGGTTAGCTGGTAAAAACAAGGGTTTTAGGTGAGGCAACTCTGGCATTAAAATTTACAAGATCTAATGAACAAAGCCTTAGGCAATAAGATGGAATATAAGTGAACTGCCAAGGAAAGTTAATGCTAAACAAATAAGAGAATGTCCACAAGGAGCATCTAATCAACATAGATTATATCCACTACACCATACTCATTTTAAACTGGAATAAATCTGCACTTCTATGACTGGCAATATGCTTTTCTCCACAATAAATTTAGAAATTGCACATTGAAATCTTCAAAGAACGAATTAACATTCAAAATAAAAATGAATGTGCTAAAAAAATTTCACAATATAAACCTGCACATTTTTATCATCCTTCTTCAACCAATGCTTTGATACCAATGTCAGAATTGAGAATGAAATGCAAAAAATATTGACAAATATAATGGACATGACAATATTCAATGAAGTTCATAACATTGATCCATTAATGCATTTATTGCATTCATTGATAAAAATGTGATACAATGCACATATTTAACAATAGAAAATGATTGTTCAGTTCATCTTTTGGATGACTGTTCAGCTTCTAGTGTAGTTAGGAAATACAAATTATAAAATATTATCCTACTAATCCTAGTATTATGTATATTATTGTTATAGAGTTTGTCAGAATATTTATGAACCAAGGATGGCCTAAAAAAGCACACCTAATATGTCAAAACAATGGCTACCAATTAGAGCAACTCCTATTTGAGGTTCAGTTGGCAAAACATTATAACCCTTATATTTGATTGAGAACCATTTTAGGTACCAATATCTTATGCTGCAAAATGCCATGTGACTTGTTAGCATTTTATTTCGCACCTTTCTGTGTGAAATCAAAACTAACAGATGTGTAGTAGAACCACTCTTTGAATTCGCAGGGGAAGCCCCTTGTAAAATAAAACTAAACTAAAACTATACAATGTGAACAAACTTTTCCAGGGTTTTTCATACTTATGCTGAATGAAAGGGAAATTTGCAATATTTTTGGTTATGTAGTGTGTGGAAAGGATGAGACGCACATTTGACAACGAAGCAAAAATTTTGTGCTTTTTTGACTAAAATCAAAACCTAGGCTACGTGCTTGCACTATTCAGCTAAATTCAAAGGCTGAGCAGCGCAAGTACACAATTGGATTGATTGAACACAAAAATACATGAATGACAAGGTTAAATTGGATATAGGATGGGACAAAGCCACGACGCATATATTTAGCTTCATTTACAGCACAAAGTTTGCAGAATGATTTATCCTTGGGCATAGATGATAAATTTATTAAACATTTATTAGCGAAAGAAGGCATAATAGATGTTTATCGAATGAATAACAGAAACACAGATTGAACATCAGGTAATTAACAAATCTAGCATAATGAAGGCATGAGAATTGCCATTTTCATTGATTGATCAAAATATAACACTGGATACTAAAAAAGCTAATTGCTAAAAAGTTTCGAAAAAAGGTAAATAACAATGAAGTTGAATTCTAAAATCTATATGTGCCTGTGCAAAAGCACTTATTTGTACTATTACAAAGCAATTGCATGAGAAAAATTAACTAAACTCTTAACTGAACCCTAACTGATTGCATGAAATGCAATTTTAATACAATTGATCTACTCCACTTAAATTGAAACTAAAATCATGCAACTGAAGTCCAACTGACGACTGAGCATGCGACTGTCATGATCCGATATTAAGGCATTGTTTAAATTAAAGATTTAAACATCATGATAAAACTGATCCCATTCTAGATGGTAGAAATAATGACATACGTCATTAAATAATATTTTAAATAATGAATAATATATTATTTTAGTAATGAGTTATGATTATCATTAACACAAATATTATGACTAAAATTATAATTATCAAATATATATATATGATAATAATATATATGATATAATATAAATATATAATAATAATTTAATATATAAATAAATATTACAAATTAAATAGTATATATTTGACATCATAATAAATATCATAAATATAAGTAAGAACGATTTCATTCAAGCCTTAGTAAAGGCCATACTCCCGATAAGGGATAAGGCAAAATCTATATTAATAACTATTGCTGCGGCAGCCCAGACGCCGATCAATAAACCAATACTAAACGCAGCATCAAGGAAATACGCGTCTCTTGAAGGATGCGGGGTGACTGTTGGGCACCATTACCTCCTATGAATATGGGCGATCTCACCAATACGAAAGGAGGGATCAGAAGGACACAGGTCGGAGAATAACAAGGAGGAGAGTATAAAAGGAAGGCAGCGAATCTAGCAAAGGTTCAAGGGAATTCCAACCAGGCCACGGCAGTCAACAGCAGGTATGCATCATTTTTTAATAATAAATGGAATAACAGAATTACTAGGGTAGAAGTATGAAAGATAAGACTGCTGTTATAAACATAATGGACTGAAGTATATTACTTTCATTCTGCATAAAATGTGAATAAGAATATGACTAGATGGACACTAACATTATAGCTCTGCAATTAGCATTATGACATAGATGAAGGTCTTTATTAGAAATGTTAATTAATATATGCATTTCATAAATGTTAGGAATGTGGTGAATAATCCACTGAATGTTAGAAAGTTCTAATGATTTCATATTGGAAAGGATCAATAATAATAAACAACAAATGAAATATGCATTCAAGAGAAATAACAATAGACTGATTTCAATTCAAAGGCATGTTAATGCCTAGAATAATAAGTATATCCCTAGAAAGGAATTAACTATGATAAGCAATCAACATGGTCATGAGTACCGGGCTAGGATTAGTAGCCTTCCCCTTAATCCAGCTACACACCTCATTAGTATGAGACTGGTGGTCAAAAGGAATCTAGTGTCTAGCACTCGAGTTGGCAAGCCATTGCCCCTCCGAGCTAAGAGCGAAGTATTGCCGGGTGTAGCATGAAGCTCTTAGACCTAGGGTAAGAACGAAGTATTGCCGGGTGTAGCATGAAGTTCTTGACCTTATGGTTGCGTAGGACCTAGATAATATTGATGGCCTAACGGTAGGTGAACCTCGAGTTGGCTATAAGCCCCTCCGAGCCAAGAGTGAAGTACCTCCGGGTGTGAGGTGAAGCCTTGGGCCTACGGCCGTGGGTCTTGGAATCCTTAACCCACCCTCTCATACCGGGTGCATGGTCTGATTAACGGGTAGGATCATGAACGTCCTCCCCGAGGTATGTCCATGACTCATGTGTGATTAATGGTATAAGATAGATCATGGACCAATGATGAAAATAAATAACATATATGTGAATGTGTGTTAATGCATAATGATGAAATGAATTATATGAACTTAATGTGAATATAATCTAATATGTTTCAGTCTTAATGATTATATGTCGAAAGAAATGATTAAAGATTACTAATGTTCTCTTTTACTAAGTTGGAGTTGTGTTAAATAGTGAAAATTTTCAGCTTACTAGAAGGGGACATTACAGCGACCTCCAGTTGTAGAAAATGAAATAGCTTGATTTGAGAAGTCACATTCCCCGCATGAAAGAAAGTGTCTCATGCAACTTAAGTAATCGGCTAATTCAAGAATTGAACTATAGTTGGAACAAAGTAGGCCTCTCCTTGTTTTGGCACGCTCAATATGCTTTTATTATGATTATTGGCGCACCTATGTGATACCAAGCGCGCTTCTATATTGAATAGGTGCACCAAATTTTCTAAGACACACTTCAACACTCAAACAAGTGTGCCTCTACCAAGAACTTTCTTTCTCATGAATGTGCCTGCAGACTATAGACGTACTAGATATGATATGTGACATTGACTTCAGGGGCACTTCTGCATTATATGCTGACTGGGTGTTGAATTCTCTAATGCTGAACTGGAGGTGTTTTAAAAATGGTAGAAAAGTGTCTATTATGCCTGTATGTGGTTGTTCCAAAGTTACTAGTCCAATGTTATCCAAAAAATTATCAGACAGTTCCTATGGTCTAATGGTAAAGGAACTAAGAAGAAACATTCAGTTAAGTGGGAGTGGTGTTGTTTGGGGAAGGATCAGGGAGGCTTGGGATTAAAAGATCTGAAAGTTCAAGGTATAGCTCTTGCTACAAAATGGATTGTCAGGTCTTTAGAAGGTGAGGAACCTTGGAAAATTTTGGTTAAAAATAGCATTGAGAATATTGTACCTCACAAAGCCAAAAATTGGAAAGGCCTACATTTGCATGATTTCTTGTTTGGGACTTTTAAAGTTAAACATATGGGATCTGATGTCTTCAACAGTATATGGAAAGCCTGGGAGCAGGCTAAAACAGTCATTGACAATGGCATTGCATTTGGTTTGAAAAATGGTGAGATCTCAAGATATAGATCCATTTGGTGGAACATATTTCATAAGGGAGAAAGAAGAGCTATTATCTTGAGGTGTTTAATCCCGCTCGTGATCTTTCAGAAAAAGCGTACATTGGGGCAGATATCTCTTGGAGAGCTAAAATTTTGATCGGTCAGCTTAGGACTAACTCTCATCAACTCCGTTGCGAGACGAGTAGGTGGAAGAGACCTAAAGAAACTTGGGGAGAAAGAGTTTGCACTTTCTGCACCTCGGGGGTTGTGGAATCAGAAAAACACTTTATTTTAGAATGTGACGCTTACACCAACATCAGAGCAAAGTATGCTGATATCCTGACAGCGGTTTCTTGGCATGATCTTTTTGTTGAGAGTGCTTTGGTGAAGATGGGGGAGCTCATAATATCCTTACACAAAAGCAGAATGGCAAGACAAAAGCAAATTTGATGGGGTTAGCTGTCTCTTAGGCTATTTTTAGCCTCGTGGACGTTAAAAACTATTCTATTTTTATTCTATTCTAAGGGAAACCCTTGGCTCTATTGCAAGGGTGTTCAGCTAGGAAATGGAATGAAAAAAGTCTAAGTGTGTTGAGGGACTTGATTGATGGAAACAATTATAAAAATTGGGCACAAATTGAAGAGGAGTATAACCTATATGGTGTAATGTCCCCTTTTTGAGCTAGACTTGTGTATGGGTTGAGCTTGGACCTTGAAGGATGGAAAACTAGAATGTTGGCTCAATACTTGTTTTATTTGGATTTTGGCTAGTATTATTTTATAATATTTTCATAAAGCCAAAATGTCATTATTTTCAAGCCAAGGCAAAAGTGAAGGATGGGAAAAATAAACATTGGACAACTTGAATATTGAAAAAGGTGAAAAAATGAAAAGGAAAAATAAAATACAATCTTTAATTGTATTTTTATTATTATTATTATTATTTTTCCCAAGGAATCGACGCCAAGGAGGAAAATAGAGGAAAAAATAAAATAATAAAATATTATTTTATTTTGCCAAATCGCTGCCCAAGATGAGGGAGTTAAAAATTAATAAATTATTATTATTTTTGCCAAGTGAAAATCGGCGCCCAAGGGAAAAGGCAAATTAATAAAAAAATATTATTTTTGGCATCTAGAGGAGAGATAAAAAATAATAAAATATTATTATTTTATTGTTTTTTTTAAATGATGGTGGTTATGAGGTGAAAATCATTTAAAATTATCAAATTGAAAATTTAATTTCATTGGTGGATTTGAAATTGTTTAGAATTTGTCAAATTGGGACACCCTTGGAGAGAAAAGGATAAATAGAGGGCTTTGGCTTCATTTTGTACTTGATCATTTGGCAAATTTTACATTTGAGTGTTTACTCTTGGCTGGAAGTGATTTTCAGTTGAATCAAGGTGGTGTTCCCTTGATAATTTGTGGTTTGGAGATGATCTCAATCCACCATGTGAGGTGAATTCATATGGGAGTTCATCATTGGGCTTTATTGGTGATTTGAGTTGGTATTTTTATTTCATTCATGCTAGGGTTTGATAGGGATTTGCATTTTCAGCTAGCTATGAAGGATAGAATTCAGATTTGAAGGTGATTTTTGATGACATTTCAATGTTTGATTGATATAAGAAGGTTTGGCATTGAAGCGCTTGGCAAAGAAGGGCAATTTTAGTGATTTCCAGCCATTATACAATTTCTGATTTGTTATAACAGCAGCTACAGGTATTCTAATTTTTTTATGACAGCAGCTACAGGAGGGTTTTATATTCAGATCTGAAGGTTATTGGGCAGCTACAGGAGGTTTTCAACATCAATATATCATCCTAACCCTAATCGCTTTCATCCTATGCATGGTCGCTTGAATTTGGAGCATGATTTGACTCTTTTTGTTGACATTTGCATCAGGGTTTCATATCAGCAGTGAATACAGATTTACATCAGTCATATCAGACCTTTATAAGGCTGCTACAGTTGCATATCAGTCATATCCAGTTGAAGATTTCATCATATTTTCATAGAGCTTCATCTTCCATTCACTTAGCTAGGGTTTGGGCATGTAATTTGGCATTTGTGGATGTAATTGAAGGTTTGATTTGTAAATCAGACTGAGCTGATTGTGATTTCCAGCCCTCATTGCTTGTAATTATCTTTCAAATTCAATAAGGAAGGAAGCCTATCATTGCCAGGCATGTTTACTTGTGTTTTGGTGTTGGTATTTCTTGCATTAGTAAGCTGATTATTTGATTTTCAGTCTTGATATGGTATCATTATTTCGTTATATTGGAACCTTTCCATCTACACTACGTTTTAAACATATGAGTGAAAGTGGATCTTAAAAATATTAAGTATTTTGCAAGAAAACTAAATCAGAAAATTCAGATTAGCAAGGCAAAAAATTCAGTTAGAACAAGTAGGGTTCTTACATATGGAGTGAGTAAAAGAACATTCTCTATAATAACCAAGTCCTTCTTGTGCAAGCTCCCCCAAGAAGTAAGTGTTCTTGGGGAAGAGTGCATTGAGAAGACTAAGTGGAAAGATGGATCTAAGTTCCAGGAAGTTAACTGAAAGAAAATATACAAAATGTTGACTAACTCCTTGGCGGTTCTTGAGCATATAAATTCTATCTGGGAATATAAAATAGAACAAAATATATTGTCTAAAACATTTGAATTTTTTTGGTCTAGAAGTATAGAACCTAAAAAAAGATGTTTCAGATGGCTTCTCTTACTAAAAAAGTTGACATTAGGCTTTGATAATTGTGTTTGTTCTATTTGTAATGTCATTGAAATCTGTCAACATGTCTTTTTTGGTTGTGTATATGCCAAAGCTACTTGGTTTGTCTTTATGGGAAATGTGCTTAATTGGAATCTTAGGAATGGTACCAATTGGAAAGAAATATTATGTGGTTATGTTAATGGGCTAAATAGAAAACATAATAAGTTCTGGTTAATATTATCAACAGAGATATTTATGGGTTTTTGTGGAAGATGAGAAATGAAGAGGTTCCAAGGCAAGGAGAGGTCTCTCACTGAGTTATCTTATAAACTCACCAATTTGAAATTGATTGAACATGTTATGATGACAATGGAGATACCAGTGGACAAATACATGGAGATAATGGATGGAGGTGCAATGATTTATGAAGAAGACATAAAAAATGCAAACTTTGGGCCACAAGATTTAAGAAAGATAAATGACAAGTTTCAAAAAGAATATACAGATTTCCAAAATGAGTACTGTAAGCATCATCAAATAGAATGGTTAAAGAATGAGAATCAGAGGTATATGGAGATCACTTTTCAGAACTTCAATGTAAACAACAGCTTGCTTGAAGTTTCTCCACAAATTGGAACTGTCAAGAGAATAGATTCTTTCAAAATTAGTGATAACAGGGATTACAGAAGGGGTCAGGATAAAGAGACACAAGACAAAAAATGCAAAGTCAAGAAAAAGATGGTAAAAACCAATCTGGAGTATGATGGTACTTAGTTGGACGAGAGATTTGAAAGTGATGACCAGCAAACAGTTAGTAAACAGCAGGGAAGACACACAGAATCACAAATGGGCTTCAAGAAGACTGGAGGAGATACAATAGATGAAGGTATAGAGTATAATGCAGATGGGCTAGACAGAGATGAGATGGAGTAGTAAAGTTAACTGTTCAAATGATATGATTAACATTATGTAATTAAGACTTACTGTACTAGATCGAGTATACTCTACACTCTATGTTGTAAACATTATACTCTGTTTTGTATTGCACTTTGAACCTATTATTATATCCTAATCTTATAATAGGTTCTGTTTTTGGATTGTAGTTCCAAGTATAGACTGATATTATAGTGGTCATCTTGATCACTCTATGATGTAAACTTGTTTTGATTAATATAATTGTATCAGATCTTCAATCCAAAAAAAATATATATCTATTACTAATATTTGATAAATAGTTATTATTAAAATTAAAAAAATCTAAAAATAAAAAAATCGAAGTCATTATATCAAAAATAAAATGGTGAAGCGCTTGTTTAAAATTTCATGTGCGCTTTTGAAAGTTTTTTTTTTTATTTAAATAAAAAGGCTTCAACAGTAAAAAAAAGTGCTTCATTTAATAATGGACGTGCTATATGTTATAAAAGCAAAACATTAAAAATTAAAAACAAAGAGCACTCTTTTTCATCCTCACGCGCTTGTTTGAAGGAAATCGCTCCTCATACAGAAATCACACCATTTCAAAGGCTTCAAATGCGTCCTCCCTTCTCATGCGCATCCAGCATATGCAACGCATCCATATGGAGAGAACGCGCCAGGAAAATCTTCAGACGCCCCTTACAGAAGACTTCAACGCCTAAGGGAAGAGGAAATCGCGCTCAGAAGGAGGCTGCACCCAACTCACTCCAAACGTGCCTCAGAAGTGAAAACCACGCTTGCAATCAGCCTATGAAGAAATGAAGCGCCCTATGACAGGAGAATCACACGCCTAGTCAGACAAAGGGCATTTTTTATCAGCATTCAAGGCACCTATATAGGTCACGACCAGTTTGAAGGAGGCATGAGCATCTGAAACGCCTAGAAGAAAATCAACGCAGCCATAAGAGGAGTTCAGGCTTCCATATATTCAAACCAGTGCCTAAATCAAACATTCAACACAAAATTAGAAACAATGAAAATTGGCGTTGATTTGAGCAAACAAAGGCTCCTGCATTTGTCAGCAGTATGAGGATAAAGGAGAGAAAATAAGGCGCCTGATAAAGAGATGTTGGAAGAAAGGCTAAGCATCTAATCCAGAGCTGGGCATATATGGTGCTGGTGCACATACGGATTATAGATTGATAACTCTACTAACAACAGATGATGTTTTAGGCCTCCAAATCTGCAAAAATAAAGATGAAATACCACAAAGGGGAACTCAATGCTGCTCAAACGCGCATTCAGAAGAAAATAAAGCGCTTTTAGACTAGTTTCAACGTGCTTCATTACAAGGAAAATGACTTCAAACTCAATCTACTCACGCCTTTGCCAAAGAACAGTGATTAAACATCAAGAAATTAAGGCGCCTATGAAAGGAATCTCCCACATTAGGAGATATTTTTAGAAAAGACCAAAAGTTTGCCAAATCAATCATCATTTAGTAAAGAGTTCAGAAGTGAAGTGTCAACCCGGAGTTGAATTCATGTTGGTCGCCATGCATTAGATGAAACCACGAAGTCGCAATTCAAGGGGAGTTGGCATATCTATTGCATGTATTCAGTTTTGGTTTCAAGTGGAGCAGATATTTGTAATAAGTTTTCATGTTATGCAAACATTAGTGAACTAGGGTAGCAATTCATTTTATTTTATTTTATTTATTCCTCATGCAATTGCTTTGCAAGGGTATAAATAAGTGTTTTTGCACAAACACAAGATATAGATTTTAGAATTCAACTTCATTGTTATTTAGCTTCTTTCGAAGCTTTTTAGCAATTAGCTTGATTAGTATTCAATATTCAAGTGTTCATACTTTAGTGTTATATTTTAATCAATCAGTGAAAATGACAATTCTTATGCCTTCATTATGCTAGAGTTGTTAATTACCTGATGTTCAAGTTGCGATTATGTTGTTTGTTCGATAACATCTATTATGCTTGTTTCGTTGATCAGTATTCAATATTCAAGTGTTCAATATTCAATGTTATATTTTGATCAATCAATGAAAAATGGCAATTCTCATGCCTTCATTATGATGGAGTTGTTAATTACCTGATGTTCAAGTTGCGATTATGTTGTTTGTTCAGTAACATCTATTATGCCTGTTTCACTGATAAATGCTTATTGAAATGTATCATCATCTATGCCCAAGGATAAGTCTTTTTATGAATTTGCAAACTTTGTGTTGTAAATGGAGCTGAATATATGAGTCATGGCTTTGTCTCGTCCTGTATCCAATTTAACCTTGGCATTCGTGTTTAAGTGTTAGCCAATTCAAATCAAGTGTACTTGTCTTGTTCAGCCTCTGAATTTAGTTGAATAAACACAAGTGTCTAGCATATAGTATTAAGTTTTGATCCTAGTCAAAAAGCACAAAATCTTTGCTTCGTTGTTGAATGTGCGTCTCAGCCTTTCCGCACGCTGCATATCCAAGAAGATTGCAAATTTCCCTTTCATTCAATAGCATAATTATGAAAAACCCCCTGAAAACACTGTAAAGGTTGTAAATTGCAAGTATATATTGTGTAGTTTTATTGAAGATTTCTATTTCCAAGTATATTGAAGATTAGGGTGGATTGGCCCACCATACATCTCTTGTCTTGAACATTTGTGTTATATTTTAACATATTATTGTCTATTGGATGATTGTTTCTTAACAAGTGATATCAGAGCAGTGATTTGGGCGAAGTGGGTAAGGGGTTTTCAATTCTAGAATTATTTTGCTGATATTTTCCCACCAAAAACACCACAACTTGATATTAGAAATTGAAGTGATTCTAGTGCCATTAGAAATTACACATTGATAGCTATTTGAAAATGGTTAGAATCAAATATTTTGGGTGGCATTTGGCAGTAGTGTCCTAAAAAATTCAACCGTTTATTTCATTAAATGTCTTTTTTTTTTTTCTAAAGTAGCCAAGAGAAAAACTATATCTTCTCATTAAAGATAAAAAATAAGAACTTTTTGCAGTTGAAAGTGGGCGATGTGTTTACATAGAACCACCTTGGCTCATCAACTATTTATAAAAAAGCACAGTACAACTACAAATGTCAAAGAAAGTTGTGATCGATAGAGATGACTAAGATTGCATATATGTCTAGTAAATTCAGGTCTCTTGGGAGCTCTTCTCTATAGTCTCTTAGCCCCAAGATACTATTCTATATTGAACACATTTTAGATGTTTAAATGGTATCATCATCCAACCATACTGTCTATAGTATCATTGGTCATGTGGCTTTAGGAATTGCCCTAGCCAGCTCAAGTTTGTTCCCACTAATTATGAGTCTAGATGGCCTATTATACAACTTGTGGGAATAACATTTGCAGTCTTTCTTCTCTCTACAAGGTCAAAAATGAGGAGCATTTTATCTTCAGGTGTCATGTCTACTATGAGATTCGGTGGAGATTTCACTATTTGCATGGAGACTCTAGAGGTTCCCTTTACAACACCTTTGAGTGGCATTAATTTGAATTGCTTCCTAGGGGATCCTTAGGGATATGAGGTTGATTATCTCAACCTTTTAGCCTATCCTAGACATTGGAATTGTTAGGTCTTTTGGATACTTTGAATTCACACACAGATGGGAACAAGCCAATGAGACACCAATGATCTTTAGCCACTACTACTAGTGCACCTGATTCTCTCACTCATACTAGGTGTTGTGGATTTGCTTCTCCTGAATCCTAGTGTTAATCTAGTTCTCATTTCTCATTGCCCATGCCACAAGGAAAAATATACATTATCAGATTTTCTTTCTAACTCTGGAGGTTTGTGAGGCTTGGCTATTAGGGGAGGTTTTAGAGTTAGTATCCTATTTCGACATAGGATTATCAAGCTTTGTTTCTGTGATCTATGAAGTCAAATGAAAGCCAAAAACACAAATCAAATGCAAAAACAAATGATATACCTTCACATGTGACCCACAAATCCAAGATAGGGTGGAAGGAGTTGCACCCAAACTCCTTAGATTTACCCAAGTAGATGAAGAATGAAATGTGGATTTGCTCAAATGCTTGCTCAACACAATAGGATGAGAGACAATAGATAGATAGAGATTGAGATGAAGATAAGGATGAGAGATGGAGAAGATAGAAATTTTGGCATAGTTTTGATGCAAGAAGAAGTTGAAAATGGCTTAGAGAAAGGTCTCATATAGATTTTTGGAAAATGGATGGAGGGTGAAAATTAAAAGATGAGATCAAGGGCTAGAAATACTTGAGAGTTGGGGTTTGGATTGAAGTCATAGCCTTGTGACAAGTGTCACAAGGGGAGTGGATGAGAGAGATCAAGGGTTGAGATTTGGTCAATGGGTTTGGAGGGCTCTCATTATTTGTGAATTTTAAATTCACACGGGAAAAGGTGTGGAAGATAAAAATGAATTAAAAATTCATTTTTGGGAAGGGTGGATATGACAAGTGAATTAAAAATTCAACTCATGGGGGAGTGTGAATGAAAAATCCACTTTTATGTGGAGATGTGAAGGTTGAAGGACATATGTACACCTACATGTGTAAGAGGGTGATAAATGACTTGTAAGGGAGATTTGACCCTTTGAATAAAAAATTGATTTTTATTCAAAGGTGTGTGGGAAGATGGGATAAGCAAGGTTAATTAAGTGTTAAGCTTAATTAACTTACGTCTAGGGGATAGGTAGACTAGGGTAGATTGATTAAATAATTGTTATTTAATCAACTAGGCTAGGTTTAGGTTGATTAGTAGGGTAGATTAATTAGATAAGCATGATTTATCTAATTAATAGGGATTAGGGAGATGGACAAATTAGCTAAATAAATATTAGGAATATTTATTTAATTAATGAGGAAACAGTTATAAGGTATAGTAATAAATTAAGTGAATTAATTGATCACAAATGATGGATAAATGGTCAAAAGTAGATGATTAAGGATAAATTAAATAAAATGAATTTATTTAATTAATAGGAGGGATAGTTGAGATGTAGGGATACGGCAAATTGGTTTGCAGAGCAAGTCAATTTTAGGTGTTTACATTTGCCCCTCTTTGAAATGCTTTGAAATGGTGTTGCGGTTAAGTAACATTATTTCAAAGAAGTTAATATAGAGAGTTGGATAGAAAAAGGTTTTGGCTTAGAAGAATAGGGTAAGGTTTAGGGATAATTGGTAAAGATAATTGGTAAGGGTGATGCCCCCCCGAGAGGACATGCGGGTTGCAAGAACACGGGTGTGCTCTTGAATGGATGAAGCGGATTGGTTGAAGTGGTTGGAGGATAAGGGATCAGATGAAAGATTGATGATGTTGGGTAGATGATTAGATGATGGATGAATTGGAAAATGGATGATTATTGTGTTGAAAATGAATTAGAGCAATCCTAAGTTTGTTATAGTAAAGTGGATATTTTCACCAAGGTATAGAAGACCAGGGTGATGATGTTTATCCAACATTTGCATGGACTAGACACGCAAGCAAAGGGATGATCCCATGCATGCCCTAAGATAGTACAACCTTGTCTAGACGAGGGAAAGGGACTCATAGCATAAGCTCTTAAGGTATGAAGAACCTTAGATGCGCAAGGAGATCAATATGCTAGAACTGACTCTATGATCCACAAGATATGAATACTAGCTTGGAGTAATGAGACCAACCCACAAGCACAGCATACAAAAAGCAAGACTATGTCCCATTCTAGATGTTTTTGCCACATACCATGATATAGTGAGATCAAGGTAGCTTTGATGTGATCTTCAAATAGGACAAAAAATAAAAGTCCAAAACCAAAAGACCAACAAACCCAACAAATAGCCATTGTATCTCTTGCCAAGATGAATGATGATTGATGGATTCTGCCTATCGTAGGAATGATATATCCTAAGGCAGAAATCGATAGATGATGTTGTAGGATTGGCACAAGATATGATGGTGACAAGTTGTGGTTGATGTTGATTTGATAGTTGATGATTTTTGTTAAGAGATGATGCTTGGAATATTGTGTTTGGATCTAGTGTAAGCTCAGCAGGTGGGGACCATCGAAGCGGGTTGGATGGGTGCATCTTATGTGCTTGAGTACTGGAAACTTTCTTCGTATTCTAGACTGCCTACATACCCTGTATCCACAAGATCAAGGCACATTAAGATGTAGGTGGTGATGATATGTAGTTCTGATTTGTGATGATGATGTGGGATGATTGAAGATAGATGTGATGATGTTGGAAGATGATGTGTTAGATGAGTTGAATGTTTGTGATGATGTTGTGGGATTATTTTTGGGATTTTTGTAATTTTTTATTTTTTTTGGATTTTCATGATTTTGAAGGTTTTGGATGGGGTATGGTTTATTATGCTAGATACCAATGACAGGGAACACCGAGTCTAGAGGTGAAGGTGATCGGGTTGGATAGGGGGATTGGCGATGAAAGGATAATGGATAGGAGATTTCTGGTAGATAGATAGATACATGCAGATAAGGGATAGGATGGGGGATAAAGGATCAGGTAGGGATACATGATAGATGGATGGGGAGTTTTAAGATTTTTTTCAAGGGCTATGTTGCAAAGGATCCTATGCCCCAATGCTTAGGATTTTGCATGATGGGTTCATGGTTGAATGGATGGACTTTGTAGTAAATGGATGGAGGATATGCTTGGAAAGGGAGTATGCTGAGAGGTGTCCAAAGCAAGTTGTTGATATTTTGCCCCTTGTCTTTATCAAGATCTAAGGAGGAAGATATAGTGGATAGGATGGATGGGGAATGATAGGATAACTAGGGGGATGGGGGATAGGAATATGATGGGGTAAGGATAAGATAGTGGATAAGGTGTGCAAAAGATATTATGGATGTGAATGACAAGTATGATTTTGCCCCCAAGTGTAGGGATATAGAATGGATGGAGAAGGGATTACGCATGACGCCCACAAGGGGTTTTCATCATGGTACTTGCCCAAGGCGCCACGAGGAGTGGTTTTCACCATTGGACGGATTTTTTCTCTTTACTATTTTTTTGATTTTTTGCTTTTTTGATGGAATGGAAACTCTAGCATTTGTTTCCATAGCAAGGCGAAGATGGTCCCATGTTGGACAGCATTGTGGATGATGAATGTATGGTGGGTAGTGGATTATGATGTGGATTATGCGAAAGCATGGACCATAGGGATGTGATGGGGAAGATATGTAGGATAGCGAATGAAAGATGGAAAGATGGGGGTATGTGGGAATGTCAAGTGGTGGAGGGGAACCGAGACCAACGGTTGCACACACCGTTTTGGATTTTAAAGCCTATGTTTTGGATGGGAGGTGGGTAGTAATGGGGATCGGGATAGGGAATTTTTGGATGGTTGATTTGGGGTTTTAGGGACCCAAATAGACTTAGGTTTTGGGGGATTTTTAGATTGGGGGGGGATGTTTGGGATTTTGGGGTGGATTGGGATGTGGATGCCTCATAAGAGTTTGGTGCTTTTTGTTTAGGGACCCACACTATTTTTATTTTTTCTTTTTCTTGTGATGGTGTGGGTTTTGATCGCCTTTTGGATTTTTGATTTTGCTTGGAAGGGATAACATCTTTAGGCTTTTGTGCTTTATGAGTCGAGGCATCCAAATTTTTACTTTTGAATCCCATGGATTTGGGGGAAGCTTCATGTTTGAAAGATGTGTGCTTTTGTTGGTTTTGATTGGGAATTTTAGGGGGTTTATGGGTGGAGGGGTTAAAAGTGGATTTATGGATAAATGGATGAGGAGATTTGAGGATGGGGATATTAGGAGTTGGGAGGATAGGAGAATGAGAGGATTTGTGGATAGGGGTGTTTGGCATTGGTAGGATAGGAGGTAAAGTGGATTTGATAGGGATATTTGGAGTTGGAAGTAGTGGAGGTAAATTTGATGGAGGAAGATGGACGGTCACATGCTTTTGCAAATGATATGACGATGGAGGAGGGATGGTGACATATGATTTAGGGGTGCAATGAGATGTACCGGATTTGGAATTGGGTGAATGGGTTTTGGAGGATGCATGGGTGGTACCAACATGTTTATTTTGTTCGCCTTAGGGTGTATAGCCAAGGCCATGCGAGGATGGATGGAATGTGGTGTGGATAGGCTCCAAGATGCCTTGTTCGTGAAGGCCTAAGCCTTTGCCTTGATAGTTCATGTGTTGGAGCATGCAACATGCGATGGGATGTTTAGCGCTTTGGAAGCAAGACGCGAGTCTATTATTTGTTGGAGAAGGATAGGTGGTGGATGGAAGTTGTTCACCTCCCATGAGGGAGTTACCACAGATGAAGGTGCTTTTTCCAAGTGGATAAGGAGATGGATTTGGGATGGAATTGGTAGATGGAGGTAAAGGATTAATGGGGGATGGTAAAGGGGTAGTAGAAGATGGTGTGGGATTAATAAGGTGATCAATAGATGGGAGGGGATCGGGGATGGGATTAGATGTGATGGTTAGATCTTTATTAAGATTGGGGGTTGATATTTCAACATGCTTTGGATTTGATGGATCATGTGTTTGGATAGAAGTGGAAGTGACTTGGATGGTGATGGTAGGTTCTTGGATGGATGTGATGGGTGCTTGACTTATGCTAGGAAATTGTTCAAGAGGTTTGGTGGGTGTTGGATTGCATGAGGGTGTTTGATTCCTTGCTAACAGCCAATGGATGGCATCCTTCATGAGTGTATGGGTTGAAGAACAATATAACGGATGGATAATGACGGTGGATGGTGTAGGGATCAGGATTGGGATTGGATAGGGGGGTGATGGGATTAGGTAGTGATGGTTCTTGGATGGGTTCAAGGATAGGTGTTGGATTAGATGGTGGTGTTGGAGGTGTGGGGGATTTGGGGGATTCTATAGCTTTGCTTTCATTTTTTGATGTTCTTTGGAGGAAATCCCACAAGGATTCTTTGGATGTTGTGGGCTTAGGATTTGGAAGATTTGATGGTGGATTAGATGGTGTATGGGTGATAGGGATTGATGGATTTGGAGATACATAAGATGATGTATTAAGGTTGGTAGGGTTGGAGGGATATTGTGATGGGAGGATTGGAGGATGGGGATTAGGGGATGGGGAATTCACGTGGGGAAATGGTTGTTGATATAAGCTTTGGATTTCGGATATAAGGTGTGCTAGATTGGTGTTCCCTTGATCAAAGTTAGCATGACAAAGGTTGGGGGATGGATAAGTTGGAGGTATTAATTGATTGGATAAGTATGATGGCATGGATGTGTAAGGGGATGGAGATTGATATGAGGGTAAAGGTTGATATGATGAAGGTTGATATGAGGTCGATGGTGTGGGTATATAGGATGAAGGTTGGTATGATGAAAGTTCATAAAATGAAAATTGATGTGATGTGGATGGGGATGATATGTAGGGTGTTTGTTGATATGATGAAGGTTGGGTAGGGGCTTGGGATTCCCCAATGATGAGGTGTGCTAAGGTTATATCTCTAATGTCATTTTTGCATTTTTCCTTAGCATTAGGATCCATGTTCTCATAGACTTTTCTAAGTCTTTGTAATTGTTGCATTGCTTCATAAAGATCCATGTTGTTAGAGAGGTATGGGATGAAATGGATGATTGTGATGTTGGGGATCAAAATTCAAGACCTTAGGATGATTTGATTTGCTTCAAAGGATGGATGATTCTCTGTACTTAAGGTGGACTAATGACACTTAAGTAATAGAGTTGATTTGGGTTGATTCAATTGGATGATCAACTAAGGTCTTGAGTTTTTATTGGGTTGATTTGGATTTGGATTTTGAGAATGATGTTGGGGGGTTTTGATAATGATGTGGATAGTTGTGGTTGGGCTTTTGGATGAGGGGATTTAATGGAGGATGAAGGAGACTAGGTCCTTACCCAAGGTTTAATTTGCAAAGGATGATTTTTTGATTAAGGATTAGGAATTGGAATGTCTGATTAGAGTTCACAATGGATGAGGGATGATTGATGTTGGATTTGATTTTAGATTTGGATTGAGGTTATGATTTTGGTATGAGGATTTGCAAAATGTTGGTCAAATGGATGAAGGAATGGGATTAAGATGACGAATTGGATAAAGGATGATGAGGATGATTAGGACTAGGGATGAAGTGGATGAATTTTGATTAAGCTCAAATAAAGGGATTGGGTAAGCTCAATTGATGGGATTCTTGGCAAGCATGCAAACACTTCACACAAGAGAGTGCAATGGCCAAAGGTTTGATTTGTGAAAAATGTGATAATCAAGCATGTACAACCTAAGGCAAGGCAAGGACAATACTTGTAAAACAAGTAGAGGGATTTGGGCCACTAAAACAAAGGTTCGTAGTGGGGGAACATCCAAGGGATTAGCACGATACGAGCATCCGATAAACCACTTAAGGTTTTTACTAGCTCTAGTAGGGGTCTCATATACACAAGGTACTACTCCCTTTCAAGCTAGCATCGAATGGTGTACACTAATATCAATTCGGACTTGGCTTTCGCTTTATCCTATTTTGTATAACGGACCGGATGAAAGTACCGCTTGGGGTCACCAATGAGTTCTCCAAATGGATGTGTCTCAAGGGCAGGCCCATGTCCTAAAAAGAAAAATAGAATAGAACCATTTCTCTTCACCCAAGATCCCTTTGAAGGCAAGGGGAGAGGATACTTTGATTCTACTCTATGGGATAACACAAACGTGCAAGTGCACAAGACACGGCAAACAAAAGCTAATGTTCGTTTTAAGCCCAAATCGAAATGTGCCTAAAGTTGTTTTGTTACAAGCAATGATTAATTTTAGTTGCACCAAAATCAAATGTTTTCTATGCTAAGGCACACAGATTCTTTTTAGGTGCACCAAAATGAAATGTTTGATTGTAGATTGTTTGCAAACAAGATTGATTTCATGCACCAAATTTAAGTGTTTTCTAAGCTAAGCACACAAAGGTTCTTTTTAGGTGCACCAAGATAAAGTGTTCTCTATGCTAAGAAATCCCTGCAAAAGATGTTAATAGCTTCCAGATTGTGCCTCAGGATGATTTGAAATATCCTGCAGAAAAGGTGCCCAACCCTACACAGATCCCTAAGCTAGTACAGAAAAATAGTGCCAATCCAGAGGCAAGATAGCGCTAATATACAACATAGCGCTAATACACAAGATAGCGCCAATACAGAGGCAAGCCAGCGCCAATATGCAAGATAGTGCCAATACAGATACAAGATAGCGCCAAACTGTGTTTTTGCCTTAATTTATCTTCTGCATCGTTTTGGCGCTAAATGCAGCGATGGTCAAGGGTTTGATTTTAGGAAAAATTTGACATAGTCTCCCCCTATCCCTGCATAAAATCGTGCAAAAACAAAGAGCAAAAGACACAAAAGATGTTGAAAAGGTGAAAAACACAAAATATGTGAGTCCAAATGATCAAGCAAAAGGTCGTGTGAAAAAGGCGCTAATACAGTCGAAAAATGACGTCAAAATGCTGGTAAAATGGCACTACTGCGTAGGAAGATAGCGCTAATCTGCAAAAAAACATGTCTAAACAACAAAAATAACTCACAAGATTGTTAGATTGAGACCTTGTGGGTCCCACCGGGCGTGCCAATGTGATCTATGAAGTCAAATGAAAGCCAAAAAAATAAATCAAATGCAAAAACAAATGATATACCTTCACATGTGACCCACATATCCAAGATAGGGTGGAAGGAGTTGCACCCAAACTCCTTAGATTTACCCAAGTAGATAAAGAATAAAATGTGGATTTGCTCAAATGCTTGCTCAACACAATAAGATGAGAGACAATAGATAGATAGAGATTGAGATGAAGATAAGGATGAGAGATGGAGAAGATAGAAATTTTGGCATAGTTTTGATGCAAGAAGTTGAAAATGGCTTAGAGAAGGGTCTTATTTATAGATTTTTGGAAAATGGATGGGGTGAAGATTAAAAGATGAGATCAAGGGCTAGAAATACTTGAGAGTTGGGGTTTGGATTGAAGTCATAGCCTTGTGACAAGTGTCAAAAGGGGAGTGGATGAGAGAGATCAAGGGTTGAGATTTGGTCAATGGGTTTAAAGGGCTCTCATTATTTGTGAATTTTAAATTCACATGGAGAAAGGTGTGAAGGATAAAAATGAATTAAAATTTCATTTTTAGGAAGGTGGATATGACAAGTGAATTAAAAATTCAACTCATGGAGGAGTGTGAATTAAAAATTCACTTTTATATGGAGATGTGAAGGTTGAAGGACATATGTACACTTACATGTGTAAAAGGGTGATAAATGACTTGTAAGGGAGATTTGACCCTTTGAATAAAAAATAAAAAATTGATTTTTATTCAAAAGTGTGTGGGAGGATGGGATAAGCAAAGTTAATTAAGTGTTAAGCTTAATTAACTTAGGTCTAAAGGATAGGTAGGCTAGGGTAGATTGATTAAATAATTGTTATTTAATCAACTAGGCTAGGTTTAGGTTGATTAGTAGGGTAGATTAATTAGATAAGCATGATTTATCTATTTAATAGGGATTAAAGAGATGGACAAATTAGCTAAATAAATATTAGGAATATTTATTTAATTAATGAGGATATAGTTATAAGGTATAGTGATAAATTAAGTGAATTAATTGATCACAAAAGATGGATAAATGGTCAAAGATAGATGATTAGGGATAAATTAATTAAAATGAATTTATTTAATTAATAGGAGGGATAGTTGATGGTGTAGGGATACGGGAAATTGGTTTGTGGAGCAAGTCAATTTTAGGTGTCTACAGTTTCTTCAGTTTTATTCATTGTGCTATGGAAATTATTAGATCCGATATTGGCTTCATTATTATGGTGGATGGTGATGTTGCCAAATCCTTGATATGAGTGTTTGACAATGCTGATTTCCATTGTTAATCTTCAGCTTTCATCATCATTAGTGCCCTGTTTTCTTGAGGATTTTTCATCTTGTTTGGCTAATTGTGTTTGGAATTGTATTATATAACTAGGTTTTACGTGCCTTTTTTTCACTCTATAGTTTTAACTTTTGTTTGCATTGTTTTCATGTTTTGGGATGCTTAGCTCCAAAATCTTTGGCAAATACTATATTTTATGCCATTCTCCATTCTCGGATGCTTAGCTGATGACTGATGACTACGAGAAAGGCTGATATATGTAAACTCTGAAATTTTATTTGAATAGATTCAAATTTTTACGAGCTCAATCCCTATGCAAAGAAGGAAAACAATTAATCAGAAAACTTTCTTGTAAAATGGTAGTTCTGATTCTATGATTGTAATGTCGAATTCTGAGCTAAAAGTTTAAGAAGCATATGTCAAATATAATTTTTCTGCTAATCATAACTCATGCATTAGTGTTCATGCACCCTGTTATTGTTCTTCTCTTCTTGGCACACGCATGTGTATTTATTCATGGGAAAGAATCCGTATTGAGTGCTTATGTAGGCATTTTAGTGACCATATTTGTTTTCATAAACACTGAAAGCTATACTATTTTATGTGGGATGCTAATAGATGTTTAGTTTGGATATGCAGATAGAAATATCTGCGTGTATTTAAATTGTTGGTTAGTTGATAAAAATAGGGTTGTTTGTGTATGGATAAATCTTCAAGGCAATGTTCTGTTTCTTAATAATAGAAATGTGTTGAAATGCATTCTCAATTTTCTATTGTCTTTGGAGGAAAGTGAAATCTGCTTTACAAATTGGATGCTTTCTAATTTTAATTTCTTTTTCCTGTATGACTTTCCAGATTCATTGACCAATCCTGAGGTCCACTTACCACCAGAGCTTTGCAAGCCAGTATGTTATGGCATAGCTGGAAGTGTTCTGTACACATTTTCATTCCTTCCTTCTGTTATGCACCGAATTGAAAGTGTACTTAGTGCAGCTCAGTTGCAAAAAACATTTTCACAACATTGGCCATACAACATCTCAACCTTAAAGGTAGTCTCATCTAGTACCTTGCTTTATTATGCTTAGAGGAATTTATGTCCAACCATATGCTTTGTTTGGACTTTGGAGTAGAAAAATCTACTCTCAATATGGTCATAGCTCATTAGGCTTTTTTTCATGTTGAGAAAATACATTGGCCATACATGGTCTTATCTAGTACCTCGATTTATTGTGCTTAGAGGAATTTATGTTGGACCATGTATACTTTCTTTGAAGTAGAAAAATCTAATCTCAATATGGTTATAGCTCTTTTCCCATGTTGACTTAGCAGATCAGTTGTAATTTTCTATTGTTAAAAACTAATTTACGAAGATAAATAATATTGATAAACCATTGCATGTAAAATAATGCTAACAGAACTTTGAATGTAGTAAAAAGAAAATAATGGCACACTCATAATATAATAAGATTATAAACCCTAGGAAATCCTTTTGGAAAAAAGCTAACAGAACCTTGAATGCAGTAAAAAGAAAATAGTAGCACACTCATAATATAACAAGACTATAAACCCTAGGAAATCCTTTTGGGAAAAAGCTAGCAAAACTAGCATTTACTGTATCAACTCAACTGTTCACAATAAAATAAAATATTACTTGCTTGTGCTTAATTCTAATTTATGTATGAGTATTTATAACATCAATATAAAAAATTGGAAAGTGTTATTACAATAAATTGGATATAAAAACATGTATCTGACAGTGGCGAGTAATCTTTTGTAATTCTTTGTGTTATAACATCTCAAAACACACTGTAAGGAAATACATTGATTCCCTTGCTCAAGTTTATATATTTTGGTGGAAAATTTCTTTGGAACTAGTATCAAGACAATTTGATGCTTGTCTTGATGCTAACTGAAGCATATCAATGAGTTCATGTTATTTTTTTAATGCTGCAAACTTGTCAATTTTTTTAAAAAATGACCACACGTGTGAAAGTATCGTAAATCATCTAACTACTTGTTATCTATGAATGATATTAATGTGTTTTACTTAGTGTATGCTTTAATCTTACAATGAACTCCGAGAAATATGCCCTCAGCACTAACTTACAAATCTCTAAAGAAGAAAATCAAAATCAACTGTGGAAGGTAATTTATAAAGGCTCCCAGGGAGAATGAACACATTTTCATTGCTCCAGGGAAAACTACTACACCTACTTCTTGTTTGATGCCTTACCTTTAAGTATATAGAAATTAAACTAGCTGAACACTTCTAACATATAGTCACTAAAAGATAAGTTAAGTCTGATGCTGCATGCTAACAATATTTTTATTGACTTCAAAATAACTTATCCCTGATATAAATGTTATCTAAAATGCATTTTCTTCAAGAAGCAGTGTTATATATTAATGATTCAAACATTAAATGGAGCAGAATTTCTGCAGGTCTTCCTATAATTTTTTAATTTTTATTTTAGTGTAACATCGTCTTATTTGTTTAAAGCTGATGCCAGAATCATAACCTATTTTTGACAGTGACTTGTATAATAAAAAATCTGAATCCTGGATATATTTTCATATTTACTGTATTTTATTCTCTTGTCTATGTTTCTTCTAGGTTCTTGAAGCATTAACAAGGAAAAAATGTCAAGAATGCATGTCGCTAGAATCCCTTGAGACACTTGGTGATGCCTTTCTGAAATATGTTTCCAGCCGACATTTATTCACAGCATATGTTCAAAAGCACGAAGGCCAATTGACTTCTAAGAGAAAGCACATTATTTCAAACTATGCTCTTTACAAGTTTGCTTGTAATCGAAAATTACCGGTAGGACCTGTGCTATCTTCTATTTGTTTTACTTTTTATGAATTTATGGTTATATTTATCCTTTTTAACCCCACATGAAGTATAGAATGGTTGAAATACTGCAACAGAATTTATGTAGTAGGGCATATCAAGTCATTCTCTCTTAGACATAGATTGATGCTTATGATTCTATTATGTCAGTTTCTATTTTTCAGTAATCGTGAATGCTTGTGAATAATTCTGAAACCATGCATGAGCAAGAATAAGAGCATAATATATTTGCTATTGAAGAAAACGAATGCTTTCCCTTCCAAAAATGATGCTATGTATCATTACATTCTAAAAACTGTTGAAGTCGGTGAATAAGACTTAGAATTCCTAATCCATCTTGAATCTTTTACTTTTATTACTAAAATCGGAATACCTCTGGTTATTGTAGCATTGCATTACACGACAGTGACATGTCATGGCCAAAGTATTTAGTGTTTTTCAATTATGTGAGTGAAAAACGGGAAAAAAATGAAAAAAATTACAAATTATTAAAATAATATAATTAGCATAATAATGAAAAATTGGTGTTGTTATTTTATGCGCAATATAGCACGTAGACATCAAAATAAACATAGAACTTTTATTAAAATTTAAATTTATAACTATGATGAAAATGTAAAACGTGTCAAAAATCCCAACGTTCAAACTCTCAATACCATCAAATTTTGAAAAGACAATGTTAAAAAAGTTCAACATGCTTCCTTAACCCAAAAATACCACATTAGTTTTAAAGTTTTATTTTCATGGGTATAAAACATGGTTTTTGGGTTTGACCACCATAAGCGCAGAAAATATCCCACACCAAGGAGCCCAAGCTGTGACCTCACGGGACTTGCCCATTCTTAAACAGCTCGTATACCTTGGTACAACACATGGTTCCATCCTACGGGGGCATGCGGGGGGGTCAGCGTGGACAACACCATGAAATGCCCAAACACCTTCCCCCATAGTAGTTATAAGTCTGAACGCGGCACAACGGAAGGCTGAGTCGAGAGTTTGCAATTACCTCACTTTCCGTCATCTCTCTATTCGGCCTCCCGCATGGCATCTCGCAACCATCTAAAGCAACCCAAAAGCTAGACGGACGCTACCGAGGTATCCCGGTATTAGGTCACGGCATTGGAATGTAAAGGGACCGTTCCGAGCGTGCATCCAATGACGATTCCGTTCCAACTGTGATGCCCACCCACAGAGCCTCGGCATAGCATCTGGGTCGCTTCCGCATGTCCCCATAGCGCGGAAAATATCCCGCACCAAGGAGCCCAAGCTGTGACCTCACAGGGCTTGCCCATTCTTAAACAGCTCGTATACCTTGGCACAGCACATGGTTCCATCAAACGAGGGCATGCGGGGGGGTCAGCGTGGACAATGCCATGAAATGCCCAAACACCTTCCCCCATAGTAGTTATAAGTCTGAACGCGGCACAACAGAAGGCTGAGTCGAGAGTTCGCAATTACCTCACTTTCCGTCTTCGCAATCAGCTCACAAGTCGGCTTCAAAACTAACTCACAATTCGGCATGACAACCCGAGCTCGCCTATGCGGCTTACTCGGCGTTATGCGAATTGCTTGTCGGCCAATGCATAGCTCGGCTAAGCCTGCCTCGACTCAGCTCGCCATGACTTAGCAAATTCGCCCAGCCCGACGGCTTGCCTTGGAACGCATCGGGACTAGCTCGCCCAGATCTCAACTCGGTTTTGCTGTGCATTAACTTGTGCAATTACCTCACTTTCCGTCTTCGCAATCAACTCACAACTCGGCTTCAAAACTAACTCACAATCCGACATGACAACCCGAGCTCGCCTATGCGGCTTACTCGGCGGTATGCGAATTGCTTGTCGGCCAATGCATAGCTCAGCTAAGCCTGCCTCGACTCAGCTTGCCATGACTCAGCAAATTCGCCCAACCCGACGACTTGCCTTGGAACGCATCGGGACTAGCTCGCCAAGATCTCAACTCGGTTTTGCTGCATTAACTAATGCAACTCGGCCTACACGCTGAAGTCGGGTCGACTTGCTGCACCGAGCAGCTTGCCTACAAGCTATCACTTACAGTAGTTATAAGTCTGAACGCGGCACAACGGAACGCTGAGTCGAGAGTTCACAATTACCTCACTTTCCATCATCTCTCTTCGGCCTCCCGCATGGCATTTCGTAACCGTCTCAAGCAACCCAAGAGCTCGGCGTACTCTCCCGAGGTATCCCAATATCCGGTCACGACGTTGGAATGCAAAGGGACCGTTCCAAGCGTGCATCCAATGACGATTCCATTCCAACTATGATGCCCACAGAGCCTTCGCATAGCATCTGGGTCGCTTCCGCATGTCCCTGTAGCGCGGAAAATATCCCGCACCAAGGAGCCCGAGCTGTCACCTCACGGGACTTGCCCATTCGTAAACAACTCGTATACCTTGGCACAGCACATGGTTCCATCCTACGGGGGCATGTGGGGGGGTCAACGTGGACAACGCCATGAAATGCCCAAACACCTTCCCCCATAGTAGTTATAAGTTTGAACGCGGCAAAACGGAAGGCTGAGTCGAGAGTCGCAATTACCTCACTTTCCGTCATCTCTCTCTTCGGCCTCCCGCATGGCATTTCACAACCGTCTCAAGCGACCCAAGAGCTCGGCGTACTCTCCCGAGGTATCCCAGTATCCGGTCACGACATTGGAATGTAAAGGGACCGTTCCGAGCGTGCATCCAATGACGATTCCGTTCCAACTGTGATGCCCACAGAGCCTCGGCATAGCATCTGGGTCGCTTCCGCATGTCCTCGTAGGATGGAATGAGGCACGACATTGGATTATAAAGGGACCGTTCCGAGCGTGAGTCCAATGCCAATTCCGTCCAACTGTGATGCCCACAAAGCCTCCGCATAGCAACTGGGTGTCCCAATCCGAGTGGCTTCCGCAAGGCCCCATCGCGTGAAAAATGTGCTGCACCAAGGTGCCTGAGCTGTCCCCTCCTGGGACTGGCCGTTCGAAAGGCCGCACGAATGCCTTGGCACAGGACATGGATCATGCGAGGGAGCACGCGGGGGATCTGCGTTTGGCAGGCCATCAAATGCCAATCGAGATCTCTCTTCGGGACAACAGTAGGCTAGGTCGAGATATCCCTCTTCCGCCTTCCGCATGGCATCTCGCAACCATCTCAAGCAACTGGATGTCCCAGTCCGAGTCCATTTCCCCGCCGAGTTTGCATATGCCCCAATCATAGAATGGAAGCACGCGCGGGGGTGACAATTGGCAATGCCAACCGTTGTTCCCCCGAAAATGGCTTTTCGCAACTGTCCCGAGAAACCCAAGAGCTAGACGAAGGCTCCAGAGGTATCGCAGCAACGGGGCACGACATTGGATTATAAAGGGACCGTTCCGAGCGTGCGTCCAATGTCGATTCCGTCCAACTGTGATGCCCACAAAGCCTCCGTATAGCAACTGGGTGTCCCGATCTGAGTCGCTTCCGCAAAGCTCCCATCGCGTGAAAGATGTGTTGCACCAAGGAGCCCGAGCTGTCCCTTCCTGGGACTGGCCGTTCGAAAGGCCGCACGAGTTCTGTGGCACCGTACATGGATCAGGCGAGGGGGCACGCGGGGGGGGTCAGCATAGGCACGCCATTGAATGCCAAACGTCATACCCCAGGACTGTCCCAAGCGACCCAAGAGCTAGACGCAGGCTCACGAGGTATCCCAGTTTCCGGTCACTGCATTGGATTGTAAAGGGACCGTTCCGAGCGTGCTTCCAATGCCGATTGCGTTACAACTATGATGCCCACAGAGCCTCCGCATAGCAACTGGATGTCCCAATCCGAGTCCATTCCCCCGCCGAGTTTGCATATGTCTCGAGCGACCCAAGAGCTAGACGAAGGCTCCAGAGGTATCGCAGCAATGGGGCACGACATTAGATTATAAAGGGACCGTTCCGAGCGTGCGTCCAATGCCTATTCCGTCCAACTGTGATGCCCACGAAGCCTCCGCATAGCAACTAGGTGTCCCGATCCGAGTCGCTTCCGCAAAGCTCCCATCGCGTGAAAGATGTGCTGCACCAAGGAGCCCGAGCTGCCCCCTCCTGGGACTAGCCGTTCGAAAGGCCGCACGAGTGCCATGGCACAGGACATGGATCAGGCGAGGGGTCACGCGGGGGGGTCAGCAAAGGCACGCCATTGAATGCCAAACGTCATACCCCATAAAATTCTTAGTTGTTAATTTATTGTGTTTTTTTTTGTTAATTAATGCTACTTCCTTATACAATGGCAGCAAGGGGTGGAGTGTAATGGCGTACGTAATATGTATGGGTTTTATGGAAAATTATTAGGTTTGACCACCATATAGCATGCAATGAAAAAATTCTTAGTTGTTAATTTATTGTGTTTTTTTTGCTAATTAATGCTACTCCTTATACAATGGCAACAAGGGGTGGAGTGTAATGGCGTTAACAAAAACGCTTACCTTTTACCTTAAATTTGACAACCATTTACACCTACATATATATTTTAAAAAATAAAACTATAAAATAATTCCTAAATAGTTCCAAAGTGAAAGAACTCGAGTAAATAATAATAGTCCTTAAATTTTATAATTTTATAATTTTATTAATTTTAATTATATGTTTTATAGAGGATGAAAAGAATAGACTATGAAAAAAAGTAGGAAAATGATTTAAGGTTGTTATGAGGGAAATGATGTATTTTCTTTGTTACAATAGGATTTAAATTGAAATATTATTTTTATAATTTAATAATTTTACAAGTGCATTACAAAATAGGTCCTCACAAATTAGTTTAGTTTAAATTAATAAATCTCTTATGTGAAAAATAGTTAAGTAAATAATTTGTTTTTTTTTTAATTTTATTTTATTTTTTAAACACAATAAAAAATTTATAATACATTTGAATTATAGGAGTAAAAGAAGAAGATAAATAAATACATTAATTTTGGTATTACTTGCTAAAGATTTACCTTTGTTCAACATGTCTACTGCCAATTACCTTTGTTCACCATGTCTAGGGCCCATTCAAATAGGGGGGCAAAACAATGAAAATAATATAGAAGATAAATAAATGTAGTAAATAAAATAAACTAGCATACTTATCTTTAGAGAAATCTATGTAAAAGATGCCTAGAGTTATCATTCTCAAGGGGCCTATGTTTAACTGGATCTTGATTAAAGTTGGAATAAGCACCTCTAAGAATGATATCTCTAGGCCTTTTTTACATAAATTTTTTTAAAGATAGGTATGCTAGTTTTTATTTTGTAATTTTATTAATTTCATAAATTTATTAATTTTATTAGTTTTATAGTTTTATAAATTTTTACTTTTTTTGTTAAACTAAAAATATTATTATTGAAATTATTATGTAATATAGTAAATAGTTATGTAGTTCAATCAATAGTTTAAAGTTTGTAAATAAATTAGTGAGTAATATTTTTGAAGTAATTATTATTTTGATAGGTCAATTGCAATCATGGGGACTACTCCCATTATATCATATTTAACCAAAATTTAACAGAGTTTGAACATATATTGTTCAACCAAACAGCTACAAGGTAAATACACAAAACCCCTGTATATCATTCTATATCCAGAATTAACCTACTTATCCCCTCCACTACCAGGGTATATAAACAAAAAACCTTGTATATACATTGCATAACATATAAATAGAAACTACCTAGTCTGTGAGAGAATCAAGCATTCGGATCCACCTCATAATAAAAGTTGATGAAACCCTGCATCCACTTGAACTCTTGTTCTAGGCCCATGATTTTTTCAAGAAACCTGCTCCCATTGCCGCCTTATGCTTCCAGGCCGCAACTTTACCAGAGCATCACCACATTGATGTTCTAGGCCCATGATTTTTTCAAGAAACTTGCTTCCATTGCTGCCTTATGCTTCCAGGCCACAACTTTACTAGACCTGCATCACCACGTTGATTTTGTGAAATTCATCCAAACAGGGATCCCAACACCAATTCTTGCCACCCCAAGCACCTTCCTCCACCAATTCTTGCCACACCAAGCACCTTCCTCAACCATAGTTTCCATAATCTGCTTCACATCCCCAAACATGAACACTTTGGGATTTGAACCTTGGTGGCCGCCACTACAACGAAGCGACTTAACCACCCAACCATGCCCTTAACAGTGTAATTATTTCTTTATTTATTAATTACTTAAAAGTTATTTTTATAATTATTTTATTTACTTAAGAGCTTTAATATTTATTTTCTAGTTAGTTTATTTACTTAGAGTTATTTTATTTCATTTTATAATATAGATTGGTTGTATTTTTGTTTTTATTATTTTTAATAGTTTTTGTTAACGCAGTTTTTATTAACAAGCTTTTGTCCTAAAAAGTGACATAGAAAAGACAAAAGTTTAGTCATTAGATCAATTAATTGTTCTTGAGAAGTGTAATCAACTAAATAAATATCTAGTTTACGAGGTTCTGTTTACCTGTCATTTTGGTATCCATAAACAGTTCAGGTGCGGGTGTGTGAGGGGTTCCCTCTAGGTGCATATCCAAGTGAGATTCAACAAAAAAAATGTAATGGAGGTGGTGTTATCGAAGTGTTGAAAGCTCATTTTTCCATCGTTTCACTACTTTTGTAGGAAAATTATTATTGCAGTTGAAGGTTGATGTACGATAAAATAGAAAACCTTATTTTGGACAAAAAAAGAACAATTTTGAAATATTTAAATATTTTGCTTATTGACAATTATGACTATTACTATTTTTATAATTTTTAATATATATAAAATTATAAATTATATTTATATATAATAATAAAATTATAAATTATATATTTTATAATATATAATTATAATTTATTATATAGCCCCTGTTAATGGGGTTGGGGGAGTGGATTCCCAAAAGAAAAGAAGGGAGGCTAATTGATCTCCAATGAGGGAAGGGTGGGCCAAATTGAATTTGGACGGAGCTTCGAAAGGCAATCTTGGCGAGTCAGGGGTGGGATGTCTAATTTGGAACTGGAAAGGAGAGGTCGTTGGCAAAGCAGCGAAGAAATTAGCCCCTGGCTCAAACAACGAAGCAGAGTTTCAGGCTCTGATCTTGGGATTAAATCTATGTCATCACCTAAAGGTGCCTAAGATGGAAATTGAAGGAGATTCTCTAATTGTCATAAATGCTATTAGAAAAAAAAAAGAAATAAAAAATTGGAGACTTAATTCTTTATTGTTGAAGGCTTTGAAATTATTAGAAAACATGGATAGGGTGGTAGTTAACCACGTATATAGAGAAGGGAATGAGGAGGTGAACACGTTAGCCAACTGGGCTATTGGTTCACAACAAGCTTTTCTTTGGAAGATGATGAAAAATGATGTCTCCCATTTCCTATCTCAGCGGTGGGAAAGAACTGGCAAAGCGTACGGAGGGTTATTTCTGGGAGTCACCTTACATTTCAAAGATGAAGAGTGCTCGAGACATTCAGTTTTCTATGGTTTATTCTTACCTGCAAACAATGGAGATACCTATCCAGTTGGTTTGCAGCAAGAGGCAAATGTCCTTTCTTGGTAGAATCTTTGAAAAAAGGATGCAGAAAGTCTTCATACCAAAGAGCGACATTGTTTTGTTTGCCATTGAGTGGATTCTAGGTGAGGACTTTATGGAAAATTCGAACAAATATTGGGTAAATACGGATCTTGCTTCGATGTTTTTGGTGGTTTTGCTGGTTTTGAATGAGGAAAAGGAGGTAATTAGGAGGTTGATGAAGACATGTGTGGAGCCGAAATTCAGGGGAGGATGGAAAGAAGTGTTGGGTATAGTGTCATGCCCACATTCGCCATGTGGTTATGACACAATAACCACATGTCATGTCCATATTTATCATGTGGTTGACACGAACTACCAAAAATTTTCCCTCCCAACTCTACAAACCCCCTCACGCGCAACATGCGCGCTCGGTGACACTCGCACACAACGTAGTTGATTTAGCAACTAACGACATGTGCATCGCCCAGAGGCGGGCAAAGTCAATCACACGGGATGGTGTGACACACACAACGCCATTCCTAAAATGTGTAAGCCACTAAGGGGGTGTATGTTGCAAGAGCGACAGAGGGTTAGATTCTGGGTTCGAAATCCTAACCCTAGGGTTACTAAGTGAAATGAAGTCTAACCAGAGGCCCACTCAAGGCCTCACTAAACATTAATCTCACATTTTAAATAAATGAGAAAAGAATTAATTGATCTAATAGAAGTATTTAACACAATTAATTCTGGAATAATTTCGGCAACATAACAGGGCTTTTATGGAATAAAGTAGGATAAATCCTATAGTGATTTCGGCAGCATAACGTCACCTCATCAACTATAAGAGGTTGCAAAAATAAATTTAAAAAATTTCCTACTTAACCCCTTTCAAAATTAAAATAGAAAAAAATGCATAATTCAACTAAATTCCCTTCCCATTCATTTTGAAATAAAATAAACCAATACAACTATATTTAAAAAATCAAAATTAAAACATTACTTTACTTAATCCTCTTCCCAATATTAATTCAAATAACTTCAAAACATAACATCAAGAAGGGGACTAATTTTACTTTATCACAAAACCCCTCCTTTAGTGATTTCAACCAATTTTAATATAATAATCAAATGCCTCTTTAATAAAGTCCTAATCGTTGGATGGAAAAGACATAAAAATATAAATTAAATCAATTTAATAAAAGAAGTGCACAACCACATCTTAAATAACTAGGTGAAAATTAAATTAAAAGCACTCTCACAAAAGACAAATAAGTCATCCCCCACTAAGAGGGTTTACACATACTAACCCAGATCTACTTAAGATAATTTAAAGTTCAACTCTAATGTGATTAGGGCACCAAACCCTAGGGAAGTGTTATAAAAGCTCCAAATGTTCTCATTAGTTCACAAAAATAAGTTGAGTTGCTTTGTTTGGTTGTTGGTTTGAAAAAAGGAGTGCAAGTGGGAAGATGGTACCTCCCCAAGAGGGAGGTATCATCTCAAGCATGGAAAAGTCTACTAATTCCTAACTCTTCTGTTTTCTCAAGCATGGAAAAGTCTACTAATTCCTAACTCTTTTGTTTTCTAACAATGTGATGCTACAGGGTGAAAGTTTTATTTACTAACATGTCTATTTCAAATTTTCACACAAGTTACCTTATATTTCCTTTCTTCTCTAACATTTGTGGGGTTTTCTATGTTTTTTTTTTAATAAACATGCACAGGTTTCCAAAACCAAACTTTCTATTAGTTTTCAAATGTACACACTTGCTAGCTTTATTCATTATTTTCTACTCTCTGGTTTATTTGAAAAGGCAAATTTATTTTCACAGAGAATTATAAAATTTATGACAGTAAGATATATATATATATATATGACAGAAAGAAATGTTGGGTATATGTAAGATACCCAACTAATTCTACTCAAATTTTTCCTTACTTAAACAGAACTACTCAACAACTCAACGATGTGTATCAAAGATAACAACTTGAATGATTCAAACTTGAAGCTGGGTACTCGTCTATTGCTTGATTCAATCTTATTGCAAGTGTCTTATTACATAGATAATGCTTTCAATAGCATGAAGTTACAACTTATTCAATGGAAATACAAAAGAAAGGCCTTGAAGCCTTGATGTTTACAATGGCATCTACACTTGATCAACTCAATCAAACTCAATGATGTCAATTGAATGTCAACACCTCACAATATCACAAGGGAGCATCACCTTGCTTGTTGAGGGAGCATCACCCCAACACTTGAAACTCGCAGGCCTCAAGATTACAAGCTCAATAGCTTTGCAGAGAGAATTTTGTCAAATGAACAGATGCCAAATGAATGAGAGAGCTCCTCCTTTTATAGGCCTTCCAAAGGCAATGAAGGCACGTTTTTCAATGCACAAAGAGGAACCAAGGCACGTTTCCCAAGAAGCATATCCATGGAGAATATTCCATCTGACAACTCACTTTGAGGTGGCAACCTTACCCACTGAACTGGTACGGATCCCAATATCATTTTGTTGACCAATGAGAGCTCAGGTACTTCTAGGCACCCAATTGAGGTAGTTTGATCATGAACTTGCGCCGTACTTCTAGGCACCCAATTGAGGTAGTTTGATCATGAACTTGCGCCTTACCACTGCTAGGCGCCAATTGAGATGGTGATTGCTAGAAGTTGCGCCTTGCTAGAAAAAGGCTTTTCAATGATGTCCACTCACTTCCCAAGGTGCCTTTGACAAACAACTATGAATTCAAAGTCCCAAAGTGAGCAAGCTCCTCAAGGTGTATCTTGAGTTGGTTTGAAGTGGAAATTGCGCCTACTCTTTTCCAACTTGATCATTTCCCACACTTGAAGTTCTTTAGTGCCACAAGCCACTTGAATGAAAGAAATGTTAGATGGCAGAGTGTGACTGAATGTGCGCCTAGTCTGGAAACTCCTTCTAGGCGCCAAAAATCGATGTGTTTTGCCCAAAGATGCGCCTAGGCATCATAACACTTCCTTGATTTTATCTTTCTCCTTTGCATTCTTAGAGTAATGTTCATTACCTCAATCTACAAGGTAGGCGCTCATTTGGTCAATTTGACATTGAATTTGTAACTTGGTCAATACTTGTAATCAAGTCTTTTGGTGCTCCTTAAACCTAGCGCCCTCATCTGGAGTATTAACATCCTGTTTGAGTCTTCAACTTCCCTTGGGCGCACTCATTGATAGAGGAATGTCTAGATTAGCGCCTTAGGAAGAAAATGGTTTTGCCAAGCTCAAATCTTCAACACAAGTCACAACTAAATCAAACTGACTATCTTCTACCAAGCGCCTTTCACTATAAGTAGATCAAAAGTTGTTTCCCTTCTGAGGCGCACTTTTGGATGAGTTCAAGATGCCAGGAGAAGAGTAAAATGGCGCCTTCACTTGAATGGTTCATCTTGCATGGATTTGGCGCCTAGTCTTCAGTTGCCACTCTCCCTGAAAAGCGCTCATACTTGAGGTCTTTGGAATGACGTCAAACCCTTGCTTTTACCAAGCGCCTTAGCTTACTGAGAAGTGAGGACATCATTCACCCACTGGAGTCTTGTTTTGGCGCCTACTCAAGTTGTAGGAAGGATGACTTTGAAGCAACTTATCACATCTCCTTAAGGCTCTCAACTAGACTCTAGGCGCCAAAATGACATGGCAAATTGCATGGGTTTCAAGACCAAGGGCCAAGAGATGATATTGCGCCTTGCTAGGTTTAGGCGCAGAACTGGTGTCCTTCTGACTGGGCACCAACTTTGGAGGATTCACAGTGGTTCTGGCGCCTTCATCCCTTTCAAAGATCCTTGAGAGCAACTTGACTTTAAATGATCATCATTTCATCTCCTGATGGAGCGCCTTGTATCTAGATTGGATTTGAGGACTTGCTCCCACCTTAGGCGCACATTTGAGGAAGTTTCAACTGATATCTGCGCCTAGCACCTTTGTGAAGATGTTCCACATTAGTCAAACTCTCAAACTCTTGTAATCATTCCTTATTGACGCTCCTTTAAACTAGCGCCTTCTTTAGAGTATCTATAGCATGTCTGGGTCTTCAATTTCATCTAGGCGCACTTATCTGGAACAAGATTCTTAGGCGCATCTGGGTGTCTGTGGAGAGGTGAATTGGCGCCCTAGTTGAAATGTTTAAGGTGCTTCAAAATATGATGTTTCTATGCTAGGCGCTCATCCAGGAAGTATGTTTTGAAATGGGCGCCTAGATAACTTCCAACTTGTTTGGCCTCCAGACTTAACCAAATTTTGGTTTCTGACTTAGATCCTGCAAAATATTGAAACAGAGTTAGTCAAAAAACCAATTCATTCCCTCATCATTTAGAATTAGCCTCCAGGAATGAGGAATAGGCTAATTCCATTATACACTTGATGATCAAGCCGGAAACGGGGACATGACAGTATAGCGCGCAGCGGAGTAGGGATTCCTCTCCCGGAGGACTTCCACAAGGTTAATGATGCTGGGGATGCGGTTGATTGGAAGCGGTTCCTGAAGAAACTCCTCGGGCTAGACGTGGAGGATGCTTGGATGCAAGGTTTCCTAGAGATGTATTATGCAGCTGATAACAATGCCTGATGATAGTATGTTTTAGTTTATGTTTTATGCTCGAAGCTTTTTGTATAGTAGGATAAGCTCTGCTCAGACAATGTTAATATGATATAAACAATTATATGTATATAATTAGAAGAAAATAGTATGTAGAAGAACAGGGATTTTGTTTCTACCTTGTATAGGAAGTTAGGTGGTGGCTAAACACTGGTTCATATACTCTGTTTACTTTAGTTAAACTTTAATATAAAGGGAGCAGATCCCAAGTCTGCAGTTTATCCATCTAAAAAAAATTATTATATAGCCGTTCATAGCACAATGTGATGGATAAATCGTGACAATTAAAAAAAAATTATAATTTATAATTTTATTTATGAATTATAAAATGTAATTTTATAAATCAATGATGATGAGTCACACTATGCTTGGTTTGTGATGATAAATTGGGTTCATAATGATGATGAACCTCAATATGCTTGATGCAAGTATGATAAAATAGCAGCTAGTTTTTTCACTAACTTCAAGACCCCTTGATTGTCACAAAAATGTGTAGTTAGTATAATTTGAGGAAGTTGCAGATCACTCAAAACTATCACCATACCATTTCACAATTGGCACTATAACAAGTTCTTTCCATTACTTTTTTGTGTGACGTGTGGTAATCAAGAAGCTTGCAGTGAAATTAGAGAGTTCGAATACTGTGATAAGCCTCAAAGCTATGCAACTGAAAATGTTCCAGCCTCAATAGATGCAAAGGCACGTCGTGATGAATTTTTGCTGCAAGTCAAATTTGCTCTCATGATCCTCTTTGAATGAAATTGCCATTCGTAATTGTTGATTAATGAGAAGAGAAATTATATAGACTGCAAAGATTATAATGTGTTTGGAAGCTATGAGTGATGATCAATGGGAACAAATTGAGTATATAGTTGGAGATGGTGGTGAGCCTCTTGCTTACACAAAGAGTGGCTTCTACAAACTATTCTAAAAAGAAGCTTTGTCAGTGGCTTGGATATAAAGTTAAGGGGGAAAAGAGAGCTTTAGTTCTTAACAAACATGGGCATGGTGTGTTGCACATGACAACAACACTTCGGTACAAGTGGGCAATATGTCCAATATTGAATGTTGGAGCCGGGATTTACTTTTGAGAAGCACATGGATGGACTGCACTTCATTGGTCCTATGCTATGGCAGAGAAAAAACTGTGGCAACACTTATAGCCATTGGTGCATCACCAGGAGCAATCAGAGATCATACACCAAAGATCCATCTAGAAGAACTGTGGATGACATTGGTGTAGCCGATGGATTGGGTAATTGCAGGTTATTTGGCAAAGGCATCTTTGATGAGCTATATGTCTGTCTTCACTCTAGGTGAGAATAAGATTTCAAAGGCATTTGCAATGGTAGAGGTTGACCGAACGTTCGAATTTGTGACAAATAGGAGTAGCATCTAGCAATAAGTTGATGCAACAAAGGATCAACTTTCCTTGAAAGATTCTTTAGTATCAGTTACGAATCATTCTCAAGCATAGCATGCATATAGATTATTCTTTGTGCTCACTCTTTTAGGAAGTAGCTCTAGAAGTCTCTAGGTATATGTGATGAGTATGGTATGTCTCCATTCATGGCACTATATGGGTATGATGCACCTACTTTTACTCAGTTAACTCTCCCAGAAACATGAGTACCTATAGCTAGTGATTTCATAGAGCATAGTAGGCAAATCTTGACAAATTTATGTGACCTTTTGTGGCATGCTCAGAAACAATAGAAAGTCTATGTTGATAGGCATAGCATGGAGAGATATTTTGAGGTGGGTGATATGGTTTGCTTATGTTGCAACCCTACAGGCAGTCTTCTTTGAAGAAGAGTGGAGTGGAGAAGCTTAAGCCCCATTTTTATGGACCTTATAAAGTTGTATGACATGTTGGCAAGGTAGCATATGAGCTAGAGCTTCCTCCTAGCAACCAAATCCAAATCATCTTTCACATGTCATATTTGAAGAATGTTGTGGGTCAGCATATGCTACCTTCAATTGAGCCATGACTCCTTGATGAGGGGTGATTAATCCTAGTGCTGAAGCAGATCTTCGAGGCTAGGGGAAGTGGTTGAAGAACCATACATTTTACAGTGGAGGGGTCTATCTCATGAGGATGCTACTTGGAGATAACTACTATCTTGAATCATCTAGCTTTATCTTGCTTGAGGGAAAGCAAATTCAGGAGGGGAGGACTTGTAATGTCCCATTTTAGATGATAGTAGGTTGTGGGCTGCACTCACCTATTTTGTGAAGTTTGCTATGGTGAGTGTATGTTTGTGAGTAGGAGGAATAAATATGATTAACTTTATGCACTTGTTTCATATTGTTTTCCTAGTGAATAAAAGGGAAATTTCTATATCTTAGGGATTTTCTTAAGTTTTAGGAGATGGGACTAAGCTTTGAGTGGCCCCAATGTTTCCCCTAGGGGTGTCCTTTTCTACTTTAGCTTTTGTTTGGTGTAATTTGGAGTCATATCAAAGATTTAATTGGAGATTATGATTAAATTATGGCTCTCAGAGAGGTCTAGTCCTATTTTTTAGGCTACATTTGAGGAGGATGGACACTTTGGATTGTGGTGTTCGTGTAGTAGTTGGATTCGGCTTCAAGTCTTCTAAATTGAGTTTCCAACACTTTAAGTATCTAAGATGCCAATTTCAAGTTATGATGTGAACTTTGAGCAAAGGTCTAGTATTTAGACGTATTTTTAAGGTGTGGAACTTATTCCTCTCACCTAGAATTGGTGGAAAAGTGAAGAAAAGGGCCTGCTGGATAAAAAAGGGGTTTTGAAGAGACCAACACATCTTTGGCATTGTTAAATAAATATTAAAAACTATTCTATTCTTCTTGGGTGGCTGTGTAACGGTAGAAGCTTTCAGATTTGAGGATGAAAACCTTAAAATCCCAAAGTCAGAGGGCATAGCTCTTTGGTTTCGGTGGGTAGATTCATACAGAGTTTGCATATGTCCATTCAGAAGGATTTCAGTTGGATTCTATGTCTGGTTTGGCTAGAGTTTGTTTGAGAAAGCCTATGAACAGAGTTGCATCAATGAGCATCCTCCTTTTCTTTGTAATAATTCTCTATTTAGTGGATGCAAATACCAAGTGCTTTTATTTCAGTTTACTGTATCATTTATATTTATGTTTTTTTCCTCTTGCATTGCATTGAAATAAACAGAAAAATGCAAAAAGAATTACTGCTGTTCAGAAATTTTTACATTTTGGAAGTTTTGCTTTATGTTTTGGAATTTACATGTTATTGTGTATTTTCATTTTGGATAGGGGTTTTTACCTGACCTCTAAAGAAGCTTGTAGATTTACACATCAACTCAAAAGTTCAACTATGTCCAAACACTCCTAACAACCATTTTAAAGGATGGGATTGAGAGGGAAGGCTGAAGATAAAAATTCTGTCATCAGGCCTCCACAGAAATAAATTAGAAATTCAATTATTACACTTGCATTTTGGTAATTTGAGAAGTCTTCATAGGTTTACTTGTAACAGAGATCAATCAAGGACTCAAAAAAGACAATTGAAATCTACCCAAAAATTATGAAGTGATAGTCAAAATCTCCAGTTATATAAATAAGCCATAGCCATTGAGTTCCAACTCATGACTCCATCTAAACGGAAGACATTTGGAATTTTTTTGTAGTTGCAGTGTTCTTTGTGCATGAAGTAACATAATACAATTGAAGAACATTACCCCTACACCTCAGAATGTTGCCTCAATGCAGAACAGCTATATGAGCCAAACATGTAAATAAATTCAAATCACAGTCTTTATGATCTTCTTTACCATGCCCAATAAATCATCTCATGATAATTGCTTTCTGTTTGAAAACCATCTGAAATTCTTCACAAGCCAACTCACCAAGAGTGTTACTTGAATTGTCTTTCCAGAAGATGTCGATCTAAATCAGAATGCATAAATCCCAAGATTGCAGGTCTCAGATTTGTATGGAGAGAATATCTCACAAATCTTCATTTAATCTTCTTCAGAGAATACGATAATACTGCTTCATTAATGTCCTAGACTGAAAACTGCATGGAGACGCAAGATCAACATCCAAAGTCAGAACACAGAGTTAAGAAGAGACATCAAGAAGGAGAAACATGAGACAAAAATCTTTAGTTTCACTCGTTTGCTGCCCGTTCTTTCATTTTGTGGTCTCTACCCTGGGACTAGGGATGATTTTTATCTTGCTTATTGTATGTCTAACACACATATGTAAGAGCCCCATAAGTATCCATTTGAAACCAAGTTGTGGATTATTTCTGAGTGTAAGTTTTTAAACCAATTCTTATATTGAAAAGACAGTTGAAACCTTTCTGATTAGAAGATGGTAGTTTGTAAAATACTCGACCTTTTCTACATGGCACTGGCATTTTTAAAACTAGTTAAGGTATCTATATAAATTTTGAATTAGAAAAGTGAACTTTCATGTTGAGATGAATGCATTGTGGGTTTAGATTATTGATTTCAAGATTCAAGAAATTCTGATTTTGTTCTGATTAAGAACTCGGGAAATTATGTAGTTACGTAAATAATCTTTTACTACTGTTTTTTGTTGGTAAAGGTTGCAATATTTTAGAATTTTTTTCAATCCGCTTTTAACTTGTTGGTTGCCTGTGTTATAACTTTTCTAGGGTTATATACGTAATGAACAATTTGATCCACAAAAGTGGATTATACCTGGGGAGCATATACCTTCATCGCATTGGTTTTGTCAGGACACATCTGATTCAATGGAGAACTTTTACATCAAAGATTATAGGTTGATGAAGATTAAGAACATTGCAGATGTTGTGGAAGCTCTTATTGGTGCATGTCTTAATTGTGGAGGGGAAATGGCAGCCGTGAGTTTCATCAAGTGGATAGGAATAAACATTGATCTTGCACAAGGGATATCCATTCCAAATAGCCTTGATAAAAGACTTCTAGCCAGTGTTAATATTCCCTATATGGAGTCATTCTTGCATTATTCTTTTCACAATCGCAATCTATTAGTGGAAGCCCTGACACATGCATCATATCAAGTTCCATGGGTTTCTAGCTGCTATCAGGTATATTTGCTCCCTGGCTTCAACACTATTTTCTTTCTTTTTTAATGCATGATTTCCTGAAATAAAGTTAGTCGTTGATATTCTCAATATTATTTTTCTATCATTTGTTATTTTGTCCTTTGTAGGTCAAATATATTTTTGTGTCTTGAATTGACTGCTTATAAGACAAATCCTTATCAGTATTTTGTATTACTCTTGCAGAGAATAAATAGAGAAAGGAATTACCTTAATTTCCATGGATGACCTGTTTAGGTCAGTGAGGCTTGAAAGTACATTCAGGTTCAATATGTATCAGAGTTAAATAACCCTACAATCCAAAAAATAACTAAACACTAAAGCTGCTAAAGCAAAGGAAGCACAACTAGAGGAGTAAATCAAAAGTGTTTAAACCCCAAACTATATGATTCAAGTACAGGTACAAATAGCCATGTGAGGGAAAGACTTGATGAAAAAAGGAGCCGTTGATCTGCAACACTTGAGACCAAGGCTGGAAACCTGCACTTCCAAATGTCTGTAGCAAAGAAGAGGGCTAAACAACTGATAGCATCATCATCTACCATCATAAGAATTTCATTTAGCTTGCTCATAATAGTTAAAATGCTTACCCTCATTACTGTTTATTAAGCAAAGATTTTAATCACTTTCCTTTCTTGGAATGTTATTATCACCTGATGATATGTAAGATTTGCATACTTACTGCTTGGCTAATCTCATTCTGCAGGGTTTGATTAAATCTTCACAACTAGTTGTTGCATATAATTATACTAGTTTTGTAGTTACCATATCTTTAGTGTCAACCCTAGTTATCCAAATATAGAGCCAAAAGTTTGGAGCAAGACAGTTTTTATATATGTCAGGATTGAGATGGTAGAATCTTAATGGTGTGTGACTATTTGCTTTGTAGAGAGAGGCGATTTCTCTTTTTTTTTGGACTCCACTTGGTATCTGCTTCCATACATCAAATATTTTAAGTTTAACTGCTTAGAGAATCACATTCTTGTATTCAAATGGTATGCTGATGATCTGATTCTGTTTAACAGCGACTCGAATTCCTTGGAGATGCAGTGCTAGATTATGTTATAACATTATACTTGTACAACAAATACCCAGGATTGTCACCTGGAGTTTTGACCGATTTGAAATCTGCGGCTGTTAATAATGATTGTTATGCCCAAGCCGCAGTGAAATGCAACCTGCAACAACAGCTTCTTCATGCATCAAATGATCTTCATGGGCAGATTACAAATTTTGTCCAGCTGATTAGCAGCTCATCAGAATCAAGAAGTCACTCTTACGGCTGGTGCACCAAAGAAACAACAGTTCCAAAGGCATGGTCATCAACCTTCTATCCATGTTCTCTCTCTTTCTCTCTCTCTCACACACACACACACACACACATATATATATAATGATTCCAAATTAGTCCAGAACTTTATTATAGTGTATAGTAGTATATTATACATACGCATGTGTGTAACACATTCTGTGTGGCTGTTTCTCCTTGCTGCTCTCTGTATTCATTACTAAATACTAGAGTATTTTATCTTCTTTTTCCCTTAATCTGGCTATCTTTTCACATTATGCTAGTTTGTAGATCAGGCTTTGGATTTGAATCTACCTTCAACTTGATCCTGAAGACGATGCATAGCATTTACATTTTATTGACCATTTGTATTAGAATAAAAATGAGGATGTCTTTAAAATCTAATAAATTGGTCCACAACTTTATTATAGTCTAAAGTTCTAAACTATACATAAGCACATATGAAACACATTCTGCATGGCTGTTGCTCCTTGCTGCTCACTGTATTCATTACTAAATTCTAGAATATTTTATCTTCTCTCCTTCAATCTGGCTATCTTTTCACATGATGCTAGTTTGCAGATCAGGCTTTGGATTTGAATCTACCTTAATCTTGATCCTGAAGACAATGCATAGCACTTCCATTTTATTGACCAGTTGTATTAGAAAAAAATGACGATCTCGTTAAAATCTAATGGAGACATAGAAGATTTAACAACAATTTCTTGCATGGATTATTCATAACTGACTATGGTCATATGTATGACTTGATTCTTAGATGTTTAGAAGATCATTACTTCACTTTGGTTGTCATTTGCATGAATTCTTTGCCTCTAGTTAACCATTTTTCTATATGTTTGGCAGTATGAGTTTATGAATTTTGTGTCATTATCAAGGTTTAGCATCTCATTCGATTCTTCATCCATTGTTGTGGTTAATTAGATGAGAATTCTCTTTTGTTAGAATCATAGTTCACAAACTTGGATTCGACAAACCAAAAATTTTAGACTCGGCAAAGTTCAACAACTTAAAAAAATATTTAAATTTCTTGACAAAACACAAATTTTATGCAAAATATAGTTTCGGCAAATTTTTGCATAAACTCATTTGATACATTTTGTAACTATATTTTGCATAAATGTCCCTGAAACACATCTCCCTATTCCCTGCCATCCCCATCTCGAAAACTTGGTGTAACATAGCTTCTCACTTAAGTCTCTTGGAGAGTACGCCTTGTACCCTTTCCTTCAATGTCATCACCAAATTCTCCTATTACAGGGTCTTTGCAACATTGAAGAGAAAGTAAAATCAAAAATTTGCACATACCTTTTTTGATTCCTTGTGCACTTCCTTGTTCTACCTTGTATCTGGCAACAAAAGTTGTGCTCTAGGTATGTTAATGGGTACAAAAGAGCCTTGCAATTGGACTCTACCCGAACCTGATGAGGTGGATGTGCTTTGTATGCTTGGACCACAATAAGAGTCCACAATGCTTGACATACACCTTTGTTTCCAATTGCATGTCAAAATTAATAGCTGCTACTATGGTTGCTTGTGTCCTCACCCTCTCTAGTTTCTTCTCATCCAACAATGCAAGGATTGTTTACATCTCTCATTTTGCCTGTTATGTGGCTTTTTCACATAGCTTGGGGTTGCAACGAGGGATACATGCAATATGGTATTTGACTTTGAGGTAGTTGATGTCTCCATTAAGCTTTTTCGTGCAGAAGAGGCAAATCATACTCCCTAATACCAGCGCCATTACAACATATTTCCAAGTGGGATAGTTTCCACTAATTGATGTTGATCCTAATACGGAGTTGGATGCCATTGTAGCTAACTTTGAGCATATTTAAATTAAAAAATAGTGTTTAAAAAATAGACATTTAAACACAAAAGTTAAAATAAAATTCATATATAAGATGCTTTTCAAATGCAACACTGTAATCAAATAGCAATGCCATTAATTAATTAAACCAAAATAACATTTTTTGGGCTCTAAAGCGTAGAACCCTTTGTTTAGAAAAAATCAAACCAACCAACTAACAACTTCATTGAAAAAAACTAACATAAATTAGCAATAAAATTTCCATAAATTGAATTCATTGCATGTAAAATTGTAAATAATGTTTACAACTCTATTATTAACATGCTAATAATTTGTATGTTTGATGCTTGAGGGGGCGGGGGGAAAAACTAACATGGAAACCGAAAATCCCCAAATCTACTATAAACTCCTCCCAAATCGCTCTCAAGGATGCTCAACTACTTTGTGAGCTTCAGTTGTGGGTGTCTAGGGTTAAATAGGGAAAAAACTGTGTTTTTGAGTGTTTTCCAAGGTGTGTTTGTGTGTCTACTATGCGTGGTAGAGTATTTTGCATGGACTTGCCAATTCAATGCGAGTACTCATGTTGATCTGAATTTAACAGAGAATTCAGAGAACAATACCTAGCGCTAAACCTATGGTATTGTAAAAATATACAAGAGCTTAATGTGCAGAACTCATAGAGAGTTGCAGGCAACCAAAGAGAGTTTTATTTGCATCAAGTGTTTATATACAATGAACCAAGAATGTGAAGAGTGACCTTATCCATGGAATTTGAAATGGATAGTTGGAAGGTGACAAAAAACAACTAACTAATAGAAATTCAAAAATTCAAATTTTCAAAAAAATTCAAAATTCGGAACTCCAACTTGGCAGGGTCATAACTCCTAGCCAGCTAATCGGAATCTAGTCTTCTTAGAATCGTTGGAAAGATATCCAAGAGGGCTAGATTGAGTTGCGTCAAGGCTTGCTTGTGGCTACCGCTCAAAGCAACCGATTAAAGTCTTGACCCCAAATTCCATTCCGAAGGCCTCCAAAAATGTCATTTACTGAGATGTAGACAATTCTGAAAAGAAAATACTGAAAAACTAAAAACTTAGTTGCCTGTACAGATACCACCCTAGTGCTCCTGAATCTCTATGGGATCATTGCATCCCCCTTGAGAGGCAATGGGCCCCATTGCACCTATGTTGCAATAGATGACGAAATTGCTTCTCAATCTAGTCCTTAGTGAACCATTTTCCCTGATGGGGAAATTGCCTACCTATACCACCCGGTAAAGAGAGATCTATTGCTTCTTCAGTGTTTTGACCAGAACATCAGTGATCTAATCACATGTGAGAGGGGCAGTAGTGTCGGGATTCAACTCTGTGGTACTAATGTGTTCTGCAACTTCTGAGGTGTCCAACAATGGTGGAAAATATGGACGCAACAACTCAACATTGAAAACAGGATGTAGTCCAAGAAAAGATGGTAGATTGAGTTCAAAAGCACTTTCACTAACTTGAGAAGAGTGCTTCTGGATTAAACTGTGTATGTTTTTGCTACAACATTTCGGATCATGCTCAATGATCCATCATCAGGTAGAGGATATTGAGCATGATCCGAAACGTTGTAGCAAAAACATACACAGTTTAATCTAGAAGCACTCTTCTCATTATTCATGGACTGTGGAAAACTCATGCCTACTTTCACCAACTTGTTTGAGGATGGTGTATGGACCATACCGAATGGGACGGAGTTTTCTATGTGGCCCTTTAAGTCTTTCTTTTTGAAGGTGAAGCCAAACCTTGTCCTCAAACTTAAACTGATGAGGTGTACGATGATGATCATGTCTGTCCTTGTATTTCTGATTGCTATGTTGGAGTATCTCATGAACTTGTTGTTGAATATGGTGTATCTTCTCAACAAACTTAGTTGCTCTATCCGCCTCCTTCTCTGAATGTGCTGATGGGTCACTCAGCATGGTTGGCAATGCGACATCAATTGGAGCCAATGGTTGGTAGCCAAGACATACCTCAAATGGACGGTGCCCTGTGGAGCCATGCAGTGCACAATTGTAGCTATGTTGTACATATGGCAAACTGTCATCCCAAGTGCGAGGATGTTTGGAATGATACATCCGTAAAATGTGAATGATCATTCGATTCACCACCTCAGTTTGCCCATCTATTTGGGGTTGTAAGGCAGTGGATTTTGTCAACTTTGTGTCCATCAAGGCCCAGAGTGCTGACCAAAAATTGCTAAGAAATCTACTATCCCTATCAGATATGATGCTTTGTGGCAATCCAAAGTGTATCCAAACATTCTCAAAGAAAAGCTTGGCAGTTTCTTCCACAGAGGCTCCCTTCTTGCAAGCCACCATGACAACCATTTTTGAAAACATGTCAACCACCACATACACACAATCATGCCCCCATTTTGTAGAAGGAAGGCCAGACATGAAATCCATTGAAATTGAATGCCAAGGTTTATCAAGGACCGGAAGAGGTGTATACAATCCTTGCTTACGGTTGGCAGGCTTTGCAATGGCACAAGCAGTACAAGCTCGGATGTATAGAGTGACATCATGTCTCAATCTGGACCAATAAAAATACCTCTGAAGTACAACAATGGTCTTCTCCACCCCAAATTGTCCTGCAACATGACTATAGTGTGCCTCCCATAACATATTTTGTCGCTCCTTAACTGGAACACATGTGCCCCATGTGACAGAGAATCCCATCCTGCAAGTAGAAATTAGGAACTTGTTTACCCTCTGCTAATCTGTTGTAGATGTTAGCAAAATCAAGTTTTGTGCCACACAACTAAGGCCAATCTGCTATGTGGTGGCCACAAGAATCTAATACCACTGTTAGGGTTGTGATTGGAGGTCTACTCAAACAGTCTGCAACTTTGTTAGTAGATCCCTTCTTGTGGTAGATATTGAGGTGAAATTGTTGCAAGTAGGCAGACCATCTTTGATGCCTATCATTTTGTAGGTTCCCTTGTGTCTGTAGAAATTGCAGAGGTTTATGGTCTGTGGATGATAGTCTCCTTTCCTAGAATGTAGTGTTTCCATTGTTTGCAAGCCTGGACAATAGCATACAATTCCTTATCATATGTGGGATATTTGCACACTGTGTCAGAGAAAGTCTCACTATGGTAGGCGACTGGATGCCCATGTTGCATGAGAACTACCCCTAGTGCATAGTATGAAGCATCTGTTTCAATTCCATGAATGTTTTTTGTTGTGCCTCTGTCTAGCAAAATTTTTGCTCTTGCTCCTTCCCTAAGTGCCTGATTAATAGGCCATGCCAAGTGTGAAAAACCAAGTACGAACCTCTGGTAGAAATTGGCTAGACCCAAGAAACTACAAAGTTCTGTGAGGTTTTTGGGAGATGGTAAATCTTTGAGAACTTGTATCTTTTCAGGGTCCACACAAACACCCGTTCTATCCACAATGTATCCAAGTACTGAATACTCTCCATACCAAAGGAACACTTATCTCAGTTAGCATAGAGTCTGTGTTGTCGCAAGGTTGAGAATACTTGTTGAACATGCTGCAGATGGTCACCCCATGTTTTGCTGAAAATGAGTATGTCATCCAAATAGACGACAATGAAAGAACCAATGAATGGTCTGTCTAAGGACATCATCCATCAGTCTCATGAAGGTAGCAGGGGCATTGGTCAAGCCAAAAGGCATGACTAGCCACTCAAACAACCCTTCTTTGGATTTGAAGGTAGTCTTCCACACATCTGATGGCTCAACTGGGACTTGGTGGTATCTAGATTTCAAGTCACTTTTGGTGAAAAATTTAGCCCCCCTGAGTTGGTCTAGCAAAACATCAATGCAAGGAATTGGATATCGGTTCTTTACAGTGATTTTGTTGAGAACTCGATAATCAATACAAAGTTGCCACATCCCATCCTTCTTTTTGGCCAAAACAATTGGATTTCCACATGGTGAGGCACTTGGGCAAATGTGTCCTTTCTTGATCAACTCTTGAATTTGCCGTTTGATTTCCTCATTCTCCAAAACTGACCTTCTGTACAATGGCCCATTTGGTAATGGTGTCCCTGGAATTAGATCAATTCGATGCTTGACTTGACAGTGCAGTGGTACCCTTGTTGGTGAATTGAATACATCCTGATATGTTGACAATACCTGATCCATTTGTTTCTGTTAAGTTGTACTAGTGGCCACTTTGGTATGACTATTGGCCACAACTGACCTTGCCTCCTCAGGTCGGACCATTTGTAGGACAAATTTTCCAATGTGAGCAATCAAACAATTACATTGTATTGTAGTAATCAAAGATACTGGTTCTGTAGGACTTACCTCAGGTATTCAATATTTCTTTTTGCCCAACGTGACGATGACGTTGCGTGATCTCGACTCATAGACTCCATGGCACTTGTACATGTATGGTTGCCCCAACAATACATTGCATACATCCAAAGGTGCCACATCACATAACACTTCATCTTTGAATGGCTTGATGGAATAAGGTAAGCGGCACTGTTTATTCACCTGAATGTTTCGTCCTTAACTTACCCATCCCGTATGATATGGCTATGGATGTGGTGTGGTCTCAGATTCAATCTCTTAATAGTTTCAACAGAAATCAAATTCTTTTGGCTTCCGTTGTCAACAATGAAATGAAGAGCCTTTCCATTTACCCACATCTATGAATGGATAAGCGCTCATCTTCACGAGGCATGATTTTGGCAGTGGCAACTGTGGCATGTGGGTCAACCTCAATTATCTAATCGCCATCCTTTTGCTCACAAGGGTTTGTAGGCAACGAATCAAGTCCAGTCTCTCCTTCATAGATTTCTGCCATCAAAGTCTTCGTGGCTCGGTAGTCTTTAGTGTCATGTCCGGGGCTTTTATGGAATTCACGCATCTTTTTGTTACCCTTGTTTGTTGTTGATAATGTTTGTGAGGAGAAGTCCTTGGTTGTTTGTTTCCCACCAAATTTGCTACCACCTTCACCCTTGGAAGAAATAATCCTTCTTCCCCTTTTGTTTGAATTTTTCCTCTATCTTTACTGCATATTTGAAGGCAGTTCCCAAGGTCTCAATATGTAGGAAATTCATTTATGTCTGGATATATCGGTGAAGCCCACTACGATACTTCAATACCTGATGTTTTTCTGTGTCAATGATTCCCAACTTTGCTGAAAGTGCATGGAAAGTATTGGTATAATCTTGAACAAATTGGTCCTCCTTTTGTCGAAGTAATTGCCACTGTATGTATTTCTCCTCATATGAATCTTCAGGGTAGTATTCCTCCTTGATGTATTTCTCCCTATTTTCTTCCATCCAGCTCCCATTTTCTTCGTGTCAGCCTTCTTTTTAGCCTTTTTCTTCTGTCGAGAGCCAACCCAGCCCTTCCTGGTTAGCCTGGCTTACCTCTCGAGGGGGCATCACCTGCCAGTTACACTGGGGCATAACTTGTTTACCGAACGCATATCGTATCTTCTTTGATACAACATTCTATCGAACATTGTATCAAAGAGGGGCAAAATGTAGACACCCAAATTTGTCCATGTCTAGCAACACCTTGTTAAACCACTAATCCATTAGCCAATTAATTAAATAAATTTTATTTATTTAATTAAAATCCCATTTTCATTCACTTAGCTAATTAATTAAATAAATTGTATTTATTTAATTAATTCCACATCATGTCTTATCCCATCTTATTCATTTATCCTATTAATTAAATAAATTTTATTTATTTTTCAACTCATATTCCAACTAATTCAAATATTTTATTTGAATTAAGCCCCTATCATTTATCACATTCCAACACTTGTCCAGTCAATCATGTGTTGTAAAACAACTTTTATTTACAAGCCTTCACATGCACAATTAATGGAATCTAAATTTAGTAACTTTCAATCCTAGCCATTCACATAACCTCTGAATCTCCACCGTTGATTGATCTTGGCTAAGTCCTATATAAACACCCTCTCACTCCATATGAAACATCCAGCAATCCAGCAATCATATAGTACCTACATTATCATCTTGAGCATCTTGAGCATCTGAGCATTCACTTGAGCTTTTATCATCAAGCATGGCAGCTTTCAGCATGTGCAATTGTTCATTGTTGAAGAAGCAGTCCACATTTTCTTAAACGAGGAATTGCACGGTCTAGGTGAAGTTATGCTTGAATTGCATTGTTCTTTGATTTCATTTAGGTTAGATTCCTTGATGATGGTAGGGTTAGGGTTTCATGATTATGTCTGATCCGCTGCACCTGACTTTCACCTATCACATTTTGGCACGCCCGGTGGGACTCACGTCCTTGATTGACTTCATTTTTCGGAGTTGTTTTCTTTGAAGATCAGATTTTGCAGGTGCTCGCAGTAAATTCCGGTCGCTTCTAAACAAACATTTGCCGCTTCCGAATCTCTGCGCCGCTTTCAAGCTGGAACAGGCCGCATTTAGTTCTCTGGATCGCCTTTAAACGAACAGTCGTCGCTTAAGGTAAAACGTATCGCTTTTGTTTTTACAATGCTCGCCTGTGATTTTCGCGGTTCCTTCGAACTCTGTTTACCGCTTTTGACCTAACAGCCGCCGCTTTCGTACATATTCGCATCGCTTTTGACTTAACAGTGGACGCCTTTGGAATATTGGTATCGCTTTTGACCTAACAGTACTCGCCTTTACACCGATTTGTGTCGCTTATGAACTGATAACAATCGCCTATGCAGGTTAGGGTTTAGTGTTTTTTTTTGCAGATACAGGTCGCTTTTGTCTCGCAGTCGGTCGCTTTTGGGGGTAACTGGATCGCCTCTGAGTCTACAGAGGCCGCTTTTGATTTAATTGGTGTCGCTTTTGAACTTACAATGATCGCCTGTTAGGCTAGGGTTTTTGTGTGCAGACTGTGTTTTGCAGATACTGTTCACGTTTGGCCCTCAATTGATCGCCTCTAGCAAATATGCATCGCTTATGAGCTAACAGGTGCCGCATCCTGTGTTTTCCGCGTCGCATCCGATCCGCAGCCTTTCGCCTCTGGTATGATAGAGGTCGCTTTTGATCAGCAGTGAACCGCATCCGGTAAGTTCTGTTGTTTTCAAATCTGTTTCAGTTCCAGTTGAATTTTTGGCTATTAATTGGGTATTTGCGCAGCATCTTATCGATCTGTCCAAGAAAGGAGGTTATCAAACTACTGACATATCTGTTGCAGGTTCGATCGGTCCAAGATTTGTGCTTTTTTTTCCACTAAGTTAGGCATATTTGGGCTTGGTGCTTAAAATGAATCATTGCTTGCTCCGTGCTTGATTTATCTTTTTGATTGCTTGCATGCGCCTGATTGTAACCCAAATTTAATGGCAAAAGTATCCTCTCCCCTTGCCTATCAAATGGATCTTGAGTGTATGAGAACTTGTCATTATCTTTAGAGGGCCTGCCTTCCCGGTGTGAGAAGGGATACGACCCAAGCGGTAACGGGCTAAAGCCAAGTCCTTCCGAACTGCTATATAAGAAAAGTGTTTGTGTCGAAAGCCACAAACAACGGGTGCAGTTGTGTTATACCGACAGCCAACCTCCCCCAAAACCCTCCAAGGCGCAACCCTTGGAGGCTGGGAGACTCCATAACGGAGAGTAGCGCTGCCGCACGTATAGCCACCCGAACGGATGCCCTTATTAGCAACTTTGTGTAGTAGCCAAAAACCTTCTATCTGTTGACGCAGAGGGCAAAACCCTTGAAGCGGCCCCGATTCATGCGGTTCTTAGCCGAGGTAGCAGGGACAATCTAAAGGTTTGGAGAGGGTCAAGCCTTATAAGAAACCCGGATCTTGGTATGCGTGAGAAGTGTGCAAATGTAAGGAGCCGGTGCTACCAAGATCCTGGAGCTACCCGCTTTGAATAGGCGCAGCTAGGGGATTCAACAGATACTGTCCTATCCTAGCCTAGGTTGTATCAGTTTGTGCTTGTTGTGAGTGTGAGTGACTGTTATCACTGTTTTCTTGCTGGAAAACTGCAAAATCAGACAACTGTTACACAAACACAGTCGCTTTTGAACCTAAACTACTCGCACAGACCACAGACATCGCTTCTGAACTGTAGTGATTCGCTTTTTGCCTGAACTGCGTCGCTTTTAAACAACAACTGCCCGCATATTGCCTGAACAGAGTCGCTTTTAAACCGCAGTTGATCGCCTTTTGATTGAACAGGATCGCTTTTAAAACACAACTGCTCGCCTATTTTCTGAACCAAGTCGCATATGAATCATAACCAATCGCATCTTGTCTGAGCCAGATCGCCTTTAAGCCGCAGTTAGTCGCCTTAGGCCTGAACGAAATCGCCTCTGAACAACATACTGTCGCCTCTAGGGATATCTGAGTCGCCTCTGATCAACAGAAAATCGCCTTTGAACCAACAGTCGTTGCCTCTGGCATAGCATTCGCTTCTGGTTAATATTGTCATTCTCTGTCGAGCCTCAACGAGATCGCATTTGAGCTATCATTGATCGCCTTTAGCATCCTTTGAGTCGCATTTGAGCTATCATCAGTCGCCTGTAGCTAAAATACCTGCAAACCTTAATCTATCAGCTGAATTAGCCTCAGGTCCAGCTTGCTTGAGTCTCAAACATCAATTTTCAGACTTCTCTTTGATCAACAGCAAATACCTGGCCTTTGTCTCTTGTTTTTGAGCTTATCAATCAATCACAACTCATGAGCTTTCCATCTTTTTGAGACCCCAACCAGCAAATCAGACATCAACCCAATCATTTCAATCAGCAAACAACCTTCAGTTTTAGCTTCAACCAACAAACATCCTTCAACTTTAACTTCAGCAAACAATCTCTTTTAGCTCCAACAAACATCAACAGCAAACAATCTTTCCCTTGAGTGATTAAGCTACCTCTAGGGACAACCAACAACAACTCAACCAAAACAAATCAACCAAGCAACTTAGCCAAACCAGCAAACCGAAACAACAACCAATCAATCAACCAGCCAACTATCATCTTTTGGGTCTCAAAACTTTGACAAGCTCAACTTCATCATCAACATCATGCCTCAAATTAGGAGTCAATATCGAGCTGAAATAGAAGCCAAATTGAAAGCTGAAATGGAAGCCAAATTGCAAGCTGAGATGACACAATTCACAACACCTCTTAAGGACGCAACTCAATTCACAACTGGTATGCCTTCTCATATGTTTATACCTCAAGGGTACACTATGGGCGAGTCATCTTCACAACAAATGCAACCTCCACCATCCTTGGAAACTTTCGAAGAACAATCTCAAGACGACTCATCAGAATTCCAAGATACCTATCTATGGGACCAAGTTGAGAAACTCATGATATCTGAGCCTGATCGTTGTTTTCTCCAACTTGCTCGCATGGGCGCTAAACTACCTAAGGATTTTGACATATCTGCTATTAGAGAGCAAGATCCCAACACTACTGCTGTTGTTGCAAATAGACCATCTACTATAGTCACACCATCTCCTATTACATTGCAAACATCATCCTCATTGCCTATTGTTGCTTCATTTGAGCTACCACGATCAGAGCATACTTTAGAACCATTGATAGTGCCCACCAATGTGCTCCCTCTCATGTCACAAAATCTCAACATTCCACCTTTTCATGTCCCTCAACATATCTCTCCTTCTACCATGACTGTTTCCATGCCTCAAGTAACACAAGCTGTCCATGTAACACAAGCGCAAACACTTCGAGCATCACAAGCAATTCCCATGTCTTATAGTGCACAAACCTCCCAAACTATTCCAACAACACATGTTGTCCATACTTCACACCCATTACAATCCACTACCTCTCATACGAATACCGTATCCCATATACCAACTACTAATCCTTCCACGTTATCATATAATCCCAACGTTAGTCTCATTGACATGAGTGATCCCCCCGTTTCTCAAGCCAATCCGAACAATAAGATTGCTTATGTTGATCAACTTATATCCATGTCGTCATATTCTTCCAATCCTTCACGCACCATCAATCCATCCTATGCCACCCAAAGAGTTCCTATTGTCACCCAACCTATGACACATACCAATCCTCATATCATCCAGAATACAAATCCAAACGTTTCTGTTGTATCTACAAATCCCTCCATTACTTACCATGTCACGAATCAAATCCCAATTTCCCAACCATTCGCTACTATCAATCCACTATCCACTTCCCATGTGATGCACACCCAATTGCCGCTTGTGTCTCAAGGACAGCAATCCTCCAACACATACGTATCACATACCAATCCTTTGACATACATTGTGGGCACACAACCGCAACAAACAGTCACAACTCCATATATCCCACAACCGCAACCACAACATATCTCCTATCATATTCCACCCCCTTCGCAACAACAGCAATTATCTTCAGCAGATGTTCAACAGATGATCGATGAAAGGGTAGGACAAGGCAAGAAACCTTTTTCTCTCGAAAACATATGCGCCTGTCCATTTGACAAGTCTCTTAATATGATACCGTTTCCACCACATTTTGAAATCCCACAATTTGAGAAATACAAAGGGAAAGGGAATCCGGAAGACCATCTTCGAGCCTTTTTTGTAGCATGTCTTGATGTTTCTTATGACGATACATATCTTTTGAGACTATTTCCTCGAAGCTTAGCAGGACAAGCTCTTGAATGGTTTTCTCATCTACCCCCGGGCATCAAATCTTTTGCGGAATTAGCAAACAAATTTCGATCTCATTTTGCCTTCAACATTGAACACGAAGTAAACATGAATGACCTTGTCAATACCAAACAGCACAATGGTGAACCCTTCTCTGCTTTTACCCAACGATGGCGTAACATGGCTAGCAAATTATCATGGGAAATACCTGAGAAACAACAGCTTGACATTTTTGTTCAAAATCTTCATCCTGAGCTATCATTCCAACTACAATTGCAAAATGCTAGCACCTTTGACGAACTAGTTTCCAAAGGAGTTATTATTGAACGAGCCTTAATTGCCAAGGGCACTATCAAGATCTTTCGCGACAATAAAGATTCTCCTCAAAATTCCAATGATAAGTCTCGTTTTTGGAATAAGAACAAAAATGTCGTCAGTGACGGTATTGTAGATGCAAAGAATATTCAAACTATGAGAGCTCCCATCAACATTCAAGCAGCCTCTACACCAAGACAGCCTTTTCCACAACGAAGAAACCAACGCCAAACTTCCAATCCACGCCGACAATTTACACCATTAGTGGAACCCATGGAAGTTGTTCTTCAAAAGCTACTTCAAGCAGGAGACATTATTCTACCTGATGCACCACCAAATGGCGAACCCCTCTTTCGAGCTCCTTGGTACAAAGAAAATGAGTATTGTGATTACCATCGAGTTAAAGGGCACAAAACAAATGGTTGTATGCGCTTAAAACATGTTATCCAAGACTGCATTGATCAAGGTTTAATCAACGTCACACCTTCAACAGCTCAACCTGCTCAACAATCCACATCAAACTATGATCTAGAGACTTTCAAGAATCCACTTCCATCTCATGATCAGACAAATAACCTTCAGGCTGGAAATGCTATTCCATATAACTATGCATCATCTACCATCGGCCGCATCGACCATGCTCGCATTTCTACCATTACTGTCCAAGGGAGAGCACCTGATTGTGCCGTAACCACGCGAAGAGGTCGAGTTACTATTCAAGGAGCCCCTCCTCACTCTCCTCGATCTCTCTCTGACTATAACCTCTTGGATCACCTTGGTAAAACACCTGCACACATATCTATTCTTGAGCTGCTCCGCATATCTCCCGCACATAAAGCTATCCTTGATAAAGCCTTACAAGAGTCTTCGGTGCCTAATAATATTAATATCACACAATTCCAATCTATGGTCGCTAGCATTGCCGCCCCTTGTCATCTGACCTTTTCAGACAAAGATCTTCAGCCCTCCATGCATCCGTCACATAACGAAGCCCTCCATATTGAAGTATTTGTTAAACAACGCCGTATCAAACGAGTCTTGATAGATGGGGGAGCTGGTCTAAATATATGTTCTTTGAAACTTATCAAGCAATTGGGATACTCTGAGAAAGATGTTGACACCTCCAAGGTTATTACCATCAGAGCATATGATGATGCTGAAAGAGATACCGAAGGGATCATCTTATTGCCTATTCAAGTTGGGCCGGTTATTACTGAAACTCGCTATCAAGTCCTTGATATTGATCTTCCTTACAACATCATCCTTGGACGCCCTTGGATCCATACCCTTAAAGCAGTTCCCTCCATGTACCACCAATGCCTTAAATTTCCGCATAAGGGTGTTGAGGTTACCATTCAAGCTGATCCTAATCCATTTGAGTTCTGCCGTGCCTTTCAGGCTAAATATCAGGATCCGAATCGCATCCCTATCAACATCGAGGCATATCCATCTTCATCCTATATCAACCCATCCGATCTTCTCAAGCCCTCATCTAGCAAAGCCGCTTCCAACCTCCATATCAAATATACCGAACATGGCCCTGGTGAATACAAACTACACGAGTCTTATTGCGTGGGTACTCTTCCATTATCCCCTAAATCCCACGGTAAGCCCTCTACATCTAAGCCAACTTCATCCTCCGCTGTTATCAAAGCTCCCCCTACAGTATTCATTAAGGGTGGTTTCTTGGATGATGAAGACATTGAGGACATCAACTCTTGGATATTCTTTGATGACAATGACCAAGTCCAACTTGGAGTAGAGCGATACAACAATGGTTTTCGTATCATAAAGAACATGGGCTACAAAGGACATGGCGGCTTGGGACTACAGGAACAAGGACCTATTGAGCCTATCATTGTGTCTAAGAAGTTCAATAAGCAAGGCCTTGGTTACCAACCGGAGGTACCGCGACCCAAAGACATTAAGTGTATTTCCGATATTGACGTTGGACCTTCCTCGGTAGGAGAGACTTCTAACTTGGATATTATCGATGACTCCTCCCTTCATATCACCGACCTTTTTCAGGAACATTCCATCTTCATGTTTTCCGCAACCCCTTCTAGCCATCATGATTCCTCCATTAACCTTTCACTCGTATATCCTGACCTCATCGATTGGGACCAACAGGGGGCACCGATATTGGATATATTTGAGAATGACGAAGCCATTGCAGAATTCATGGGTTTGAGACAAGGTATTCCATTGGGTGATCATAAAGCAGGTTTCATGATGGATTTACCTAAACTAGCATATTTTGGCAGAAGTATCAAGTCCTTCAGTCGCAAAAGTGAAATAAACAAAATTCAACAAAATAGGTCACTAGGTGAAAACCGAAAGGCGCCTCTTGACCGTGAAAAAGTAAAAATAAAGGACGTATCCGAAGGTGAAAACCTCTCTGAGGCGCCTGAGGATGAGGGATTTGATCTTCCTGTTGCCACTGATTACCATGAGAAATCAACTGTGCTAGTTGAAAAATCACAAGACATGAACTTGGGAACAGAACAGAATCCAAAGATTACTTTTTTGGCAGCATCACTCTCTGAGCAAGAACGAAGAAACTTCACAGCATTCTTTTTGAGAAGAGCTATAAATTTTGCATGGACTTATGCAGACATGCCAGGTCTAGATCCTTCACTTGTGGTACACCATTTAGCAGTATCTCCTGATGCAAAGCCTGTCAAGCAAAAATTGCGCAAAATGCATCCACAAGTTGCCTTATTGGTCAAAGCAGAAATTCAGAAACTGTTAGAAGCAAAATTTATAAAGCCTATCGATTACCCAGAATGGGTTTCAAATTTGGTACCTGTAGCAAAACCAGATGGACGTGTTCGTTGCTGCACAGACTTTAGAGATCTTAACAAAGCTTGTCCTAAGGATGATTTTCCATTACCAAGCATAGACAACATTGTAGATCTTACAGCAGGACATGAAATGCTATCTTTAATGGATGGATTTTCTGGTTATAATCAAATCCGAATAGCAGAGGAAGATCAAGATAAAACATCCTTTATTTGTCCATGGGGCACATATTGCTGGGTTGTAATGCCTTTTGGTCTTAAAAACACTGGAGCCACCTATCAACGAGCTATGACAGTTATTTTTCATGACCTTTTTCATACTATCATGGAAGAGTATGTTGATGACATCCTGGGAAAATCCAAGACAAGAGAAGGACATCTACAAGTATTGGCACAAATCTTTGATCGATTAGAAAAATACCAAGTCAGACTAAACCCAAAGAAGTGTGTATTTGGTGTAACGTCAGGCAAACTGTTGGGATATATTGTGTCTCGGCGAGGGATAGAAGTGGACCCAGCTAAGGTAAAAGCTATCATAGAAATGCCTCCACCAACGACTCTCAAACAGCTCCACAGTTTACAAGGTAGGCTACAATCTATCCGCAGATTTATCTCACAACTAGCAGATAAATGTCATCCTTTTCAACATCTTCTTCGTAAAGGTGAACCTTTTAAGTGGGATGAAAAGTGTCAACAGGCTTTTGATAAGATAAAAGAATACTTGGCAACACCTCCTGTGCTAGTACCACCGACACCTGATCGTCCATTACTGCTCTATATATCATCAACGACTGCAGCATTGGGTGCCCTTCTAGCTCAACATGATGACTCAGGAAAAGAACAAGCCATTTATTACATCAGCAGAACCCTTGTGGGATATGAACTCAATTACTCATTCATGGAAAAAGCTTGTTTAGCCTTAGTGTTTGCTTCCCAAAAGTTGCGACACTATATGCTGAACCAAACAACGAAGCTCATCTCTAATGTGGATCCCCTCAAGTATCTCCTTTCAAAAGCTCTTCTCACAGGGAGATTAGCAAAATGGGTTATGATCTTAAGTGAGTTTGACATACAATATGTGAACCGCAAAGCTATCAAAGGACAAGTTATTGCTGATCAATTAGCTGCAGCGTCCATCACAGACATTCAGCCAATATATCCAGAATTTCCTGATGAAGGATTGTTTCATTTGAATTCTCCAGCACGATGGCAACTATACTTCGATGGGTCATACACACAACATGGTTCTGGAGCAGGTATCTTGTTTGTCACCCCTCAAGGCGATTGTATACCTAAATCATACAGAATAGCATTCCCATGTACCAACAACATAGCAGAGTATGAAGCTTTAATCACAGGCTTACGCATGGCAGTACAATGGGCTATCAAACAGTTACGAATCTTTGGTGATTCTCAGCTGGTTATCAAACAGGTTTTAGATGAATATCAAACAAAAGACGAGAAGCTTCTCCCATACAAGTTAATGGTGGATGATTTCAAGAGATATTTTGAGGATATCACCTTTGAGCAAATTCCCAGACTACAAAACAGAGCAGCAGATGCTATGGCTATGATTGGATCTCTTTTAGATATGCCATCTAATACCTATAAATGTGAGTTCTTAGTTGAACAGCTTTTGATCCCAGCATTTGAAGTTCCACAATCTGAGCTTATATGTGAAATTGTTGGTCCCAACTCGTCATGGTACAAGGATGTATACGAGTATATTCGCCATCAAACCTTTCCACTTCAACTATCCAACACCCAGCGCAAAACCTTTATCCGTCGAGCCTCTCGTTACACTATCTTAGGAGACACTCTTTATCGCCGGAGTCTTGATGGTATCCTCCTTAGATGTCTTGATTCCGAAGAAGCAAAAACGGCCTTACGTGAAGTGCATGAAGGTGTCTGCGGTTCGCATTCCGCTGGCCCTAGCCTTGTTAAGAAACTTCTACACGCAGGATACTATTGGCCAACTATGGAAAAAGATGCCCAGCAATTTGCAAGGAGATGTCTACAATGTCAGAAACATGGAGATCTAATACATGCACCAGCACGTGAGCTTCAGCCTATTGTCACTCCATGGCCTTTTTCACAATGGGGACTTGATCTCGTAGGTAAAATCCATCCTACTTCATCCAACGGTCATAAGTTTATTATTACTGCCACTGAGTATTTCACGAAGTGGGTAGAAGCCATACCAATGACCTATATCACAGGTAAACAAATAGCCAAATTCATTCTACATTACATTATTTGCCGTTATGGCGTTCCTCAAGCTATTGTCACAGACAATGGACGCCCTTTCAAGAACCAAGAGGTTAGAGATCTTTGCAACAAGTTCCATATTCAACATAGATTCTCTACGCCTTACTATCCTCAGAGCAATGGTCAAGCTGAAGCCTCTAATAAGACAATCATCAAGATCCTTAAAAAGACTGTTAATGACGCTGGTCGAGATTGGCATCTACAACTACATCCTGCATTATGGGCATATAGAACAAGCATCAGAACTCCTACTGGCGCCACACCCTATGCTCTCGTCTATGGCACTGAAGCTATTTTGCCCATCGAGGTTGAGATTCCCTCTTTGCGCATATCCTTGCAACATACTATCTCAGATGAAGAGTATCAAGTATCCAGACTCCATGATCTTGAGCTATTAGATGAATGCCGCCTTACAGCATTGAACCATCTTCAAGTCTATCAAAACCGGTTACGTCGCAGCTACAACAAAAAGATCAGGGAACGCAGATTTCAAGTTGGCAACCTTGTCCTTAAAGAAAACCAAAGGAATCAACAACATCGGGAGAAACAGGGCAAGTTTGAGCCCAATTGGCTTGGTCCTTTCATTATCACAGCAGTCTATGGATCTGGTGCATACACTCTGTCAACACCTGAAGGCATTCCCTTGGATGAACCCGTCAACAGCGTTCATCTCAAGAAGTTTTATCCATAAATCTCAGCTATCCCGCAAAAATCAAAAAAAAAAAAAAATCAAAAAAATAAATAAATAATCCGTCCTCTGGTGAAAACCTGGTAAACAGGCGCCTTGGATAAGTACCATAGTGAAAACCTGGCAAACAAGTGCTATGTGTAATGACCAGCTTCCCTTATTTGCTTGATTCGTTTGATCATATTTCCCTACTTCATCTTGTATAAGCCATAATCATAAGCCCTATCACAATCCCACACATAGCCTTTCATCTTCATCCGTTGACCTATGCTAGCTTTCACACTTGAGACATTGTCGTGATATCTATATCTTTTGGCACCTTAGCCTCTTGGCCACATTTCTTCTGCATTGTCGCTTTTGCATAATAAACCTCATCCCACACTGGGGGCATTTGTCGAGTCTTATATGGACGTGGATCCTGTTATCTCTAGCTCATAGCCCATCAAACCACTCCGCATACAACACAACACACCTTATCAACTTCAGACATGGCACGTATCCAACAACAAATATGACTTAGCGCCTTGCAACCAGGACTCATATCTTCGCAATTTATCCACATTCATCCAACAATCTTAACAAACGTCGCCTCCTCAAACATCCAATCCGCCAGCAACATCAATCAGAACTACATGCAGCTCTATCGTTGACGCCTTGATCCCGTGGATACAGGGTATGTAGGCAATCTGAGATGCGAAGGAAGCACTCTGATTCAGGCTAAGACGATAGTCCCTTTCATCCTCCATCTTTTCATCTTTCGTCTAAACCATCCTTCAATCTTTCAGCTCAAATTCTTCTATCTTTCATCACTTACATCATCAATAAAACCCAGAACTACATATTCATCATGTCTCATCTTCATCGTAATGTGCTTTGATCCCGTCGATACAGGGTATGTAGGCAGTCTGGAATACGAAGGAAGTTTCCAGTACTCAAGCACAGATGATCCCCACCATCTTCTTCATCCATTTTCCTCTCTTTGATTAGCTCGAACAAGCAGCAAACCATGTGTATATGCGAAGCCCAAGCACTTTAATCGATCACAAGTACACCAGAAGCTATTTGTTCGCATGCCTTAAGCCAACATTTGCTATAACAGTTTATCACCAACTTTAGCCTTCAACAGGATGTAGCTTTCCTCTTAACAAGGCGCCAGCTTGATCTATCCAAGAGCACCCAAAATTTGGCAAGAGAACGTGATGACAGTATCTTTTGTTTTATCTTTTGATTTATCTTTTGTCCCTTTTCTATGCCTAATCAAGACTGCCTTGATCTCTTTATATCTTGGTATGTTGCGATGAAGTAAGAACTGGGGCATGGTCATATAGCTTTCGTATGCCGTGTTTGTGGGATGATCTTATTCTCTTCCTATGCGTATTGGTATCTTGTACGTGTTGAGATTAGCATCTTACATATCAATATCTCTAGCATCTGAGAAGCTAAACAGTCTCTTATGCATTTGAGACTATTCTATGTTAAGATTAACTCCATACATATAACCAGCAAGCTATCATTATGTGTGGTGGAGATAAGCTCAAACCATTGCTTGTAGCGTCAAAGTCCCACACTAGCCGTTATTCATATCTTGTGTATGTTGGCTCAGCATCTTGACCTCATGCGTTCAGACAAGATTGTAACACGCTAGTTACGCATTGGATACCTCGACACCTTGGTCTCTTATACCCTGGTGCATAACATCCATATGCTATATCAAACATAAGGACTGCATTTCTTTTCATTTTGAGCAATTACTTGAAAGCTGCCCATCATCATCCTACCTATTCATTCTATCTATTCATTCCATCATACTCAGCCAAGATCAGTTATTTTCATCCTCCTTTGTCCATGTTCCCGCTACTGCAAAAACAAGTGTGTTAGCCATACATAAGTCCATCATCTATATGTATACATTTATCCATAGCTTTACCATTTACATTTTCTATCCATTACCATTTGCATAAACATCTATCCATAATCCATACACATAACATACATAACCATCATAATATCAACATCAAAACCATTTACAACATCATACAAATCGCCAAAACTGCCATATATATATATACATGTGTGTTAAAATACAAGTGTCTACAATACAAGCTGAGCCCTGAAAAGAATGAATGTACAACAACGGTTCTAGGCCTCATCATAATACAATATAAACAAGGTATGCCCTAGCGACTACTGCCAGCTCCCTCGCCCTGACCACCACCGCCACTCGGTCCTATACCTGGTCCCCCATCTCTCGGTGGCCCCATCACTGAGGCTACTAATCTAGATCCACCCGACCTCCGTGAACTCGAAGCCCCTGACCTGCTCCTGAAGCTAGGCTGTCTCTGCTCTGCCGGCACAGCTCCATAATATAGGCCTCTGTAATACTCAGCCTCACCCTGCACTCTCCGCAACTCTGCCTGTACCGCTGTCAACTGTGTGGCCAAGTACATGGTCGCTCCATCCGTCCCCAAGGCAGCCACTGCTCTATCTCGCTCACCAGTCATCCCCTGCAGCTGCAGCACTGCTCTATCTCTCTCAGCTCGTAGACCATCCCTCTCTGCTCTCATCGCCTGCTCCTGCTGTACCGCAGTGTCTCGCTCCAGCCTCATCATCTGCTCATGCTGTCTGGCTGTATCCCTCTCTCCTGTCACTCTAGCAAGCGCACCATCATCCTGGCCATCTCCTCCCTGTCCTCTCAACTGTAGCTGAGCATGATAATTCTGTGCCTGTGCTCTAGCATGCCGCAGACTAATCACGGCCTGATGCCTGTCCATCTCCACCCTCCTCAACCTCATCTGTGCCCGCTGCCTCCATCTCCTCTCCTCTCTGATCCGTCTCCGCAGCTGCTAAATCCCTACATCATCTCCTGCTCCAATCTGTGCCTGAGGCTGTGCTAATATAGCAGGCTGACCTGGCACCTGCCCTGGCATCTGTATCCCTGGTGCCGCTGGCACTACTGCCTGTGCTGGTGGAGCCCGTCGTCGTCTCCTCCGAACTGGCCTCTCCATCCCAATCTCTCCAATCTCCCCATCTCGTGTCAATCGTGTCGGCCTAGCTGTCGCCCAGTATGCATCATACTCTGGCAATGTGCCTGGATCTGCAGGACCCTGTCCCCACTGCCATGCTACTGGCTGTAGTCCATCTCTCTCTGCCAACGCTGTGTCAACCACAACCTTTGGACCCCAATCAAATACCTCCTGCCTCATCCTCCCAAAAATGGCATTCCCAACAGGTATTGCCTGTGCCTCTCCAAACTGTCTCAGGGCTCTCTCTGGCAAATAGCGCTCTATAATATACACGCCGCGTCCAAAAATGTATCTCGCCTGTCTAGCATAGACAAGCTCTGCATCCTCCTCCTGCCCCTGCTCACATCCCAGCCAGGGCCTCCATACAAATCTGTCTACCTCATCCAATCTCCGCCGCCAATATACCACTCCTCGGCGCTGTCGATAAGTCAATGCTCCTCTATACATCCGTGCAAATGGCTCTCCTGCTGCTCTAGCAACCCATCCCTCTGGTCTCGTCACCGGAATGTGCTCATATGCCCATACATGCAACACTGTCACCCCTGCTGACATACTGGCTCCAAACATGTACGCACAATCATGCAGGTAATGATAGAGCTGTCCCAACACGCACTCTGCCCACGCATATCTCGTGCCATAGGAGAACATGCCCTCCATCACTGTCCCCCATCCTACAGGAAACCCTCTCGCTCTCCTATCACCCACTAGCCATCTAATGATAGCCACTACCACCCACTGTAATCTGTCACAAAGCTCCTCCATCCTCCCCATCGGAATCTCTGAACCCTCTACTCCGATGTCTGGTGTGCCAAACAATCTCCTGAATGCCACTGGGCCCATCTCTGGATCATAATCTACACGATCCCCATCTATCGGAATCCTCAATATCCGGAATACATCCTCTAAGGTAATGGTCGCCTCTCCTGTCGGTAATAAGAATGAACTGTGCTCGCTCATCCATCGCTCCACCATCGCTGTCATCAGCCCTCGATGTGCCTGAACGGGCTCTAATCGGGATACATGCTCTAAGCCCAGGATCTCCAACACCAGTAGCTCCTCTGCATCCAACTGTCTCACCAACCGTAAATCTCTCGGATGGGGCTCTCGCGATAACAATGGCGGTAGTACATCCTGCATCATCCATTTACGCTTGTCAGTTCATTTCGTTAGCCATTCATATCCACATCTGCTTCTCTATTTGCTATTTTCCACTACACTTACCATAAGCGTCCCACTTTACCACATGCGCTAATTTCCTGCTCAATAGCGACTACTTTTACCTTCTGCGCTACTGTTTTGCCTACACGCGAGCTCTTTTTCCTATGCGCCCCTGTTTTCACCATATGCGAGCTATTTTACCTCACGCGCTTACTGTTTGACCATAAGCGAGCTTTAGCTCAATAAGCGCTTCCTATTCCTGCACATGCGCGCTCTATTCTACATGCGACCATTTTTCTCCTATAAGCGAGCTGCATTACCCTGCGCGATCCTTTTAGCCCTATATGCGCGCTATTTCCCCTATGCGAGCCCTTTCTCTCCATAAGCGAGCTAAACTACATGTAGCGATCACTGTTTGCTTATAAGCGAGCCCTTCTAGCCATAAGCGACGCCTTTTGCAGTTTCCGCGCTTTTCGCCTGCGTCTTTCCCGCCGACGGGATGCGACCCCTTTTTCCCTATGCGACCTACCCGCGCTCATAAGCGACCAACTTTACTACAAGCGGATTCTATTCCTACCTAAGCGACCTAAATGTGCTATGTCCTAACCTAGTCGCTTTTGGTGACGTGTGTGCATTAATTACGCTTTTAGGCTATTAATTACACGCTTTTGGGGAAAAGTTTGAAACATACCGGTGCGCCTGCTCCCTCTGGTCGTCCATGTGTCCTCACTCGCTCCGCACGATGATCTCTGCGTGGAATAACCATCCTGCTAGCTCTGCCACTCTCACTCTCTAGAGCTATGGATTTCTCTAAGTTTCTAAGCACAAATGAGCCTATTTGCTATGGAAGCCCCTACTTATAGTCCTTCTCCAAACCCTAATTCCCTCATACCACAGCCTATTTTCTTCCATCCAGCTCCCATTTTCTTCGTGTCAGCCTTCTTTTTAGCCTTTTTCTTCTGTCGAGAGCCAACCCAGCCCTTCCTGGTTAGCCTGGCTTACCTCTCGAGGGGGCATCACCTGCCAGTTACACTGGGGCATAACTTGTTTACCGAACGCATATCGTATCTTCTTTGATACAACGTTCTATCGAACATTGTATCAAAGGGGCAAAATGTAGACACCCAAATTTGTCCATGTCTAGCAACACCTTGTTAAACCACTAATCCATTAGCCAATTAATTAAATAAATTTTATTTATTTAATTAAAATCCCATTTTCATTCACTTAGCAAATTAATTAAATAAATTGTATTTATTTAATTAATTCCACATCATGTCTTATCCCATCTTATTCATTTATCCTATTAATTAAATAAATTTTATTTATTTTTCAACTCATATTCCAACTAATTCAAATATTTTATTTGAATTAAGCCCCTATCATTTATCACATTCCAACACTTGTCCAGTCAATCATGTGTTGTAAAACAATTTTTATTTACAAGCCTTCACATGCACAATTAATGGAATCTAAATTTAGTAACTTTCAATCCTAGCCATTCACATAACCTCTGAATCTCCACCGTTGATTGATCTTGGCTAAGTCCTATATAAACACCCTCTCACTCCATATGAAACATCCAGTAATCCAGCAATCATATAGTACCTACATTATCATCTTGAGCATCTTGAGCATCTGAGCATTCACTTGAGCTTTTATCATCAAGCATGGCAGCTTTCAGCATGTGCAATTGTTCATTGTTGAAGAAGCAGTCCACATTTTCTTAAACGAGGAATCGCACGGTCTAGGTGAAGTTATGCTTGAATTGCATTGTTCTTTGATTTCATTTAGGTTAGATTCCTTGATGATGGTAGGGTTAGGGTTTCATGATTATGTCTGATCCGCTGCACCTGACTTTCACCTATCACATATATATAAATAAAATAAAATAAAATAATATTAAAAATATAATAAAAATAAATAATATTAAAAATAGATAAAACGTAATATAAATAAATAATATTAAGAATATATATATTAAATATTAAACTCTTTTAGTGTATTCAACTCTAATTTTGATTTATATATGAAAGAAATTAATAATATGGTCCATATTTTCATGTTTTTAAAGCATATTTTTAAAAATTAATGTATTTTTAATGTTTGTTAGGCGAAGTTTTTCTCCAAATTTTTACCCCATGAAAAGTTTTCAAAATTTTTTGGGTCAGCCAAGTAATTGCCTTGAGTTCAAATTTTTAAACTATGGTGCAGACGTAGGATTCAATTGTGGATATGAGCGTAAAGCTAAAATTGTAGAACTTTAATCACTGAAATGAAATTTCTGTAAGTTTGAAATTTATAATTGAATCCAGAGCGGTCTGCTTATTGCTGGATACCCTAGACTAGACACCAAAAATGGTTGTTAATTTTCCTGAAATTAATATACCAAGTTTTATCTTTCATTTTTGTTTGCAAAGTCGAAGCACTTGTCTCTTCATAATTCTTCACGATCTCTGCCCTGTACTTCTTCATCTGAAATATATACTGATAATAAAGATAAGTGAATCTTCAACCATGTATAAGTACCAATCAACCAAGATTGCATTGTATATGCAATTTCAAGGAAACAAAAGCTCACAACACAGACTGCAGAATATACAAACTCGGAAACATGTAGACTTCTTCTGCAGGGACTAGTTGATACCAGTCCATTTTTTGATTGGCAAGTCTATGAACAAGTCTCGAAAGTGGTACAGGTGAATGTAGCACAAATTGGCAAATAGCTAAATTATTTTTCTTGTTTGAAACTGTGATGCCTCCTAGTAAGCTCAAATTGTTCACAACCTTGCACAATTTCAACTTACAAAAAAGAAACATTAGTATTCCAAATTTTTTCTCTTTTCATATCATAGTTAATATAGATCCATATTCCTTCCAAATTTATCCTAGAACTTATAATTCCATAATCACATAATTCATATTCATAGTCATATTCATACTCTTATTTATATCCATGTTCATATTCATATTCATGTTCATGTTCATGTTCATTTTCATAGGCCCAAAGTGCTATCCTCGGAAGAACCATATGTCGCCCTATCATTAATCCATCTCTAACTCCATAGGCATGGTTCATTAAGGAGACACTAACCATCCCATACGTAGGCCCAAAGGCTTCACTCCCACACAGAGTTCTTCACCATTTGGCTTGATGGAACTTCATGTCCACACAACATTCTTCATCCCACCAAGAGTCACCTCATGTTGGGCACATTTAACATTGATGAGCTCATCATTACCATAGGCCCAAGGACTTCACACCCACACAGTGTTCTTCGTCTCTTGGCTCAAGGGACTTCACACCCACACAGTGTTCTTCATCCACTTGAGGGTTACCTAGGTCCAACATACAATCTCCTAACTTACCCATACACCTAGGATAACGAGATGATTAAGAATGAGGCTAATCCTCTTCTCGGATATGGCACAATCCTATGATTTGTAAGTCATTGTTAACATTTGGCTCATGATGCCTTATAATTAGAACATCTTGGCCTTATGTCATAATTAGCCAATCATATATCACATGATTATACCTCATTATCATCACTGATTTCATTTATCATATTAATGCATATTCATGATCACATATCTAAAATCAATCAACTATTCTTTATTCATTCAATTACGGTTATCAACGATTGTTAATCATAAACACAATGGTTTTCCTTTGCAAGTCTATTTATGTTCATAATATGAAGAGATTGGAAATGTGCATATTACTTCTAATGCATATATGATTCTCTAATACAGTCAGCAATATATCCTTATCAATGCTTAGCATTAGTAATTCATAGAGACAGACATAACATGGATAACAGATTTTGCATCATATGAAGGAAGAGCATTATGCATACCTTTTTGATGTCAATGTAAGCGATCTGCTGATGTTTGAATGCCTTTGCTGTTCTGCGAATGCATTTGAATTTCTTCCTCACTTTATTGATGAAGAGTACAAAAGATGTTTGCTGCTACTGGTTAAGAGATTTCAACAGTTTAATACTCTCACACTGCTCTGTCAACCATCTGTAGACTGCCTTTTCACACATAGAAGTTGAATTGCCTCTACTTTCAATGAGCTGATGTAGCTAATGGTCTGAGTACAGCAATTTGGATTGCCCAGCTATGTATTAACTGCCCATACAGAGTTTTTGTTTGTGTTTGAATGAATGCACTATGACTTGGATCGCTGCCAACACTATATGAAAGTACCCAGCTATAAAACTTCATTGATGCAGTACAGAAATGAGAACTCTCAACCACTTAAAACATGGAATGCTTGAAATGCCTTTTTATCTCCCAGCAATGATATAAAATCAGACTTTATCAAGTGTCAAATATGATGCCCAAACATATAAATACAGGGACTGCCCTAGACGCTGCATCATAGACTTGAACCATTCGGTGCTATGAATGGTTGTCTTCATAATCTTAAATCATGTAAAATCATCGCTTCTATATTAGAGTCTTCTTGCTTAGACAATGACTTAACATAATCGAGGTCTCTTCTTTTTATTTAATCGCTGGCTGCTTGAATGAATTGCTCGCTCCTTTTTGAAAGGAAAATTGATCTATGTTCTTTTTCCCCTGGTGCGATCCCCTCCATTTTTCTTTTATATCATCATTGGTCGTTTCTTATCAACGGTTGCCACTTTCTATAATGACCGCTGACCTTAAGTGGCAACCGTTTGTTACCATCGTTGTTCATTTTTAAACTACTCCGTATGATATATTAGAATTGCTTACTTATTTATTAATAATAGCTGCTTTACCCATTTGTAACATATGAAGTTGACTTTATAGGGATAAGGCACTCTTTTGTCTTATTTAAAGTTTGGCCATATATATTCTTATTTTATAATAACCATAACCATAATAATATATAATTTAATATTTATGTTAAATGATAATTATAATAGTATCTAAATTAATAATATTTATAGCTATATTTATGTTTATACAATGCCTTAATGTTTAAATTTCTATATATAATTAATGTTTAAACAATGTCTTAATATCGGGATATGACAGAAACTACCCATCTGATGCATCATTTTCTTGTCTATGAATTCTGCATGATCAAAATAGTCAGGTCCAAGACCATGCATGTGGATGGCTTCAAATATGTCGAGCATAACCTCATTCACCAGCCCATCAGTTTTTCCCGGTTCTGTGGCACTCATGAGAGTGATGCTGAAAAGCAATGCTTGGTTGGGCACCTCTTCATCAGACAACTGTGCCTCCCTTTCGATGGCTTTTATGTTGTGTTCTATTCTGTTCAACCGATGGTTGATTTGGCAAGTCTCATCGATTTTGCCAGGACACAGCCCAGAGCTGTGTCATTGTTGACTATTGGATTCAAATCTCTTTGCTGCCGCTATGAATGTCTCTGTCTTTGGATTGTATGTCTATAAAATAAGAGGGAATGGATTCAAGGCATGAGAAAGCTTGAGGAACCATGTACGATGCAAGGCTCAACTTCCATGCTCTAGCTAACTTGGAGTCTCTACTATTTTTGTTGTCTTTGTACTGGGCTGCAAACCTCAAACTCTTTTTTTTATATTCAATATGGTTAAACGCTTTTGACCAAAGCTATGAACCAGGTACAATGATGGAATACAAGCAATTCATAGATAGCGTGTCTTTGGGGAAGTTTGAACACCAATCTCCATCATGATAACCAAGTGGCCTTAGCCACTTGACCACACCCCATATACTGCAAACCTCAAACTCTTGGGGGTCACTGCACCTTCGAAATTTTTCATGCACTTCATGCAAGTAGTCCCAAAAGGTTTCTTTCTTTGGATAAATATTTATAGCAAATGAAAGCCTTCTGTTTGTCAAATTTCTTTCTTTGGATAAATTTATAGCAAATCAGCACTGGCCTAAATTGGCGATGGAGGAAGAGTTAGTTCACAGGAAAAAGACGTGGATGAAGCAGAATAGCAAGTGGTTGAACGAATGGGATATTAATATGCAAGATTGTCCTAAAACCAAAGCTGAAATTAAACAGTTTGTGTTAGAAAAATTCAGGATTGCCATGTGGACTAAGCAGCTTGGCCGAAAAAAATTGCATTATGTCAAAGAGTTCAACCCCACGTGGGAGCATGGGGGAAAAACCTACTTGCATGCTGCTATTAAGGGTAAGGCTAGACTTTTAATTGTGCAGTTGAGGACTGGTTCTCATCATCTAAGGTGCGAAACTGGTAGATGGACGGTCCCCAAGGAAGTTTGGGAAGATAGGATATGCACTTTCTGCAGTAAAAGAGCGGTTGAAACTGAGTGGCACTTCATCTTTGAGTGTGCTGCCTATGAAGATATCCGCATTCAGTATGGGAACAACTTGAAGGGGGGAAGTTTAAACGAGCTCTTTGAGGAAGCAAATCTCCACATAACGGCCGGCTTCTTGGTCAAAATGCATGGTAGAAGAGTTGACATCGAAAAGATTTTGAAAGTGTCTTAGGGCTACGGCTCTTGGTCCCTTAGGCTGTTTGGCCTCGTGGACGTCAGTAAAACTCACTCCTTCATTCATTGGTGCTTTATTTCGCTCTTGAATTTTACCTATTCATTTGTCTTGATTCTGTTTGTAATGTTGTCGTCTTCTAAATCCTATAAAATGTTTGGTGACTCTTTTCATGGCATCTTTTGAGACTGTTGGGATGTCTCAAGACATGAAATCAGTGGGAAAAAAGAATTTGCAAAGCTTCTGGGAAGGGTGAGTTGAAAGGCTTGATTCAGAAAGTTTTTCTTGAAGGGACATAAGCAACTTCTTAACAGCCAGCTTCTTTGAAAACTTCACCTTCATGTTCAGCATTTTGTTTTTAGGTGCAACTTATAATGTCTAATGATCTCTAATATACTCAAATTTCAATCTTTCTTCTAGAGAACATAGTTCAGAATTCTTTACTATGACATGCAAGGGTATTCACATTTTTATTCCAACTCTATTTGAAATTCTTCTTATGATTAAAGTTTCTATTTTTTCTTGTAGGAACTGTTTACCGCAGTAAGGTGTGTTTCACAGAATATGAAGTAAACAGAATTAAGTAGTATAGTGCATAACACAGAGCATGAAATTATAACAGCATTGCACAGAATAAAGCATTGTTCCCATTCATTGAATATATCAGTATTACACTACAATGTTACAATGCCGTGGGGTCGCCCCGACTACAAAGTATTAAGCCAATATATAACTTGGCCAAGGTTGGTTGAGATACCAACCGTTGGCAACGACTCTATAACTATCCAACCGTCGGGGTTAATTCCCGATAACACTCCTAACATAACAACACTAATTAATTTATGATTATTTACTTGGCCGACTACGACCGACTACAATTATGACCGACTACAGGAACTTTCTTGCTTCTTAGAGTGGTTTCCTAGTGTCTGTTTTGGCTGATTGGTTGTTTATGTTCAGATTTTTGTGCTTCTTCTGGTCAAATCCTTTAAGATTTCTGGCTCTAACTTGACAATGCAGACTTTAAGGGTTTAGGAATTAGGTGACTTATTAGAATTTGCTCGAAGAAATAAGTAGAACCATGTAGGGTTGAGGCAAGTTCGAGGATAGCACATAAATACCATGTATATTAAATCTTAGTAGCCTTTCTATTTGCTCTTTAGGAATATGAGTAGGAGATTAGTAATCTCTCAATCTTAGATTTGAAAGTTTCAATGGCTCATGTATTTCTTGTTATTTTATTCTTTTTCATTCTTTCTATCAATTTTTTTAAAGATTAGCTTAGGCTATGTTAATATGTTTTTTAATGTCAGGTTGGCAAAGAAGTTTTTTTTTCTCTTTTTCTTTCATACTTGGAACGGAATTAGTAACATTAAGAAAAGTAAATAACTATATATGATATGTAACAAATGTACAAGTTTTATCGGCAATTGTTTATAGTGGCATTAAAAGAGTAATCACTTTTAGGTGTTCGATAAAAAAAAATGGGATATTTAAGGGGAAGAGGTTTTTTTGTTGTTTTGTGGATTTTAAAATAGTTTTTGACATGATGGCTAAAAATAAATTTTGGAGTAGGATGGAGGAACTCGGGGTTTCAATTGAGTTTAGCGCGGCAATCCATAGGCTTTATGAACAAGTAAGGGCCAAAATTAGAACAAATGATAGAATGTCAAAATGCTTTGGAAGAGACATTGGCATCAAGCAAGGTTTCCCGCTCTCTCCCACTTTGTTTGGGTTATACATTGATGGGTTAGAAGAATAGACATAAAAATGCAAAGCTATGAGATTGGAAAACTAAGAAAATTCTATTCAGTTTACTTGTCACTCTTGTCGTCCTTATATGGATGTGAAGTTTGGGGAAGCAATAATCTCAAATCAAAGTGGAGACAAGTAGAAAGAATCCAAAATCACTTAACTATAAGCAGTCTCAAAATCAAAACATTAATACTGTATGAGATAAGATTAGTTGAAATAGGTACCTTTCCATTGGAAGCATTGGTGATGGCTTGGTTGTTAAGCTACCTAAAAAGGCTCAAAATATGTAAAACTATTGTTGGCCTAGAGCAGTTATGTAGGAAGATTTAAACCAAAGGAAAAACATGTGAATGAAACAAAACGTCAAATGGATGAAGAAATGGAGAATTAACATGCAAGAGTGGCTAAACACTTATGAAGAAATAAAAATGTATGTAAGTGAAAAATTCAGGACTAACATGTGGACAAAATAAATTGGCCAAAAGAAAGCTCACTATATCAAAGAATTTAACCCCATGCGGGACCATGGTGAAACTGCTTACATAGGAGTATGAATAAAGTGGAAAGCAAAAATGTTGAGAACACAATTAAGGACTGGCTTGCATCATCTTAGATGTGAGACGAAGAGCAGGAAATAAGAACTTGCCTTTTTTGCAACAAGGGAGTGGTCAAGACGGAATGGCACTACCTAATGGATTCTAGAATGCTCAGCTTACAATGACATCTATATCAAGTACAGAGATACCCTGAGAGTAGACATTCTAAATGCCTTGTTTGAAGAGGCAAGGCTGGGCAACACGGCAAGTTTTTTGATCAAGACCCACAGTAAAAAATCTGACATCAAAAAAGACTTAAAAAACTGTTCAGAACTTTTGTAAGACCCTTATTTTCTGAATTGAACCTAAGAGTACAGCCTTAGAGTACACAATCTAAACGCCTTGTTTGAAAAGGCAAGGCTGGACAAAACAGCAAGCATTTTGATCAAAATGCATGATAAAAAATCTGACACCAAAAAAACTTAAAAACTGTTTAGAACTTTTGTAAGACCCTTATTTTCCAAATTGAACCTGCATGCTATTCCTTTTCATTACTACTCTTGATCCCTTAGACTGCTTAATCTCGAGAACATTATTAAAATATTTCTCTTTCATTCAATAATATATTAGAAAGCATAGATGGCATAAAGTACCTGTGCGTTTGCAAATGCAATATAACATGCAAGAAGAAATTCTTAATGTTTGTAAGGATCACATTCGTTGGCAATAAACAGCCAGTGTCCATTTATCTTTTCCACGAGATCGACGTGCTTCTATGTTCTGTGTTTGCATTTTAGATTTTGTGTCGCTATATCTATCATATTCTTGAATCTTCTCAAGAAAAAATAATAATGTTAGGCACACATGGGTAAAGTGCTTGAAGTAAGTGCACGCATTGAAAGTTTGAACTAATTTTCCGTTTGATGACTAAGATAGAAGTCATACATGTGTAACTTTTACTTTTTATAATGTTGAATATACTTTTATAACAGGTTTTGGGAGACATGATTGAATCGATTGCTGGTGCAATTTTCGTTGATTCGGGATTCAACACAAAAATTGTTTGGACTGCTATGAAGCCTCTGTTAGAACCTATTGTCACCCCGGAGACTTTATGCTACCATCCAGTTCGTGAGTTACAAGAGTTATGCCAAAAGAAAAATTATACATTGACATATAGTCCTACTCATAAGGAAGAGAAATGCTCTGTAAAAGTTCAAGTTGATGTGGGGAATAGTATATACACTGAAACTTGTGATGCCGCAAATAAAAAAACGGCAACGAAACTTGCAGCTGAGAAGGTTTTGAAATCTCTTAAGGTATTTATATTATGCAATTTTTGTTTTCAGTTAAGTTAATTGTTTTGAATTTAACGTATTATTAAGAGTTTTACATAAGAATTTACTTACAAATTTTCAATTTGTTAGATCATATAAGATTCTTAATTCATTGGTTGGCACAGGCATATTGACTAATCTTGTTAATTATCTTGTATAAGTTTTCATGACTGGTTGAGCTAATATGGACTCTATTAGAATACTTCACTCTAGAGATAAGATTTCAAACCTTCCATTTCTACAATCTTTAACAAGAACCCGAATCAGTTCCTAAATTACAAACGGATATGATTAAAGAGAGTCTGTTATTGAACATTTTTTGAGCTAAAGATGATAATGTATTTCCAAACTTTATTATCAAATGGTTCATCTTTACATCAATTAGGGAGAAGCCAGGAAAAACGATATCTACATTTTCTTCGCAAGCCATAGGTGTACTAGAATATAAATCCAAACTTATTATCAAATGGTTCATCTTTACATCAATTAGGGAGAAGCCAGGAAAAACGATATCTACATTTTGTTCGCAAGCCATAGGTGTACTAGAATATAAATCCAAAAAAGATTTATTGGACCTTGTGCTACCAACACGTTTAGATGATTGTTAGGAACCTTTAAGTACAACCTAAAAAATTATTATAAAGAAGCATATAATATAAATAAATAAGGGCTGAGTTGCAGCTGCAGTCCCTGCCAAAGGTTGCAAGCACTAAGCAGGGACTGCAAGCACGGAGTAGTATTTGTACAAAATAGAAAAATGGCGATTCAAAGTGTTTGATCAGCTAATTAAATAGGTAGAGCTTACAAAATCTGTGAAACGGTAGTGAACAGAATACAAGAAATTCAAGCAATCTAGATATAGGGCAAGTAAGTCTAGTTTTCATTACTGAACATATGTACATAAACAACTAAACCAGAACCACTGCCTAGAATTTAGGAGGATTTTAAATGCGCACAATGAAAATAATGGAATTCTGCCGCTAAGCCTACTGCACCTAGAATCCAGCCATAAGTGTAAATGCGTGCAGAACACCAGCAGGTTGCCTGCAATAACACGTCAGTGGAGCAGCAGCAGATACCCAGAAAAGCTTGGAATTTTTCTTGCTTTGTTACACCATAATACACATTTTACTTATATGGATAACAAAAGAGGCAAAATTAATCCCATAAAGTACTTAGTCATGTATTCATAGCTCACAATACTCACAATCTAACGAGCAACCAGTATGAAAACTAGGAAAAATACTCCCAACACAAGGGTTTCTCATCTCCACTGCACCATACACAGACATAATTTCTCATATTAAAAAGCTGTAACAAGTTTTAACAGAAATACAAGTAATGAATTCAGTCCATTGCATTGAAATGTAGAGCTTCTGGAAAAAAATGCATATTCTTACCATAGATGATAACCCATCATTACAGTGAGAGAAATAATAGAAAGATTGCTGAATTAAAAATACAAGTATCAAATCAAAGGAAGAAAATTTAGGGAAACTTTGTTAACTTCTTGTGAAGCTGATTGTGCCACTGAAACATTATCTGTTTTAGTTGAGAAATGGAGTATAGCTTAAGTTGATTGCACCACTGAAACATTATCTGTTTCAGTTGAGAAAACGTTATCTGTTTCAGTTGAGAAATGTTGGGGTATAACTTCAAACCATGGACTAGACTCAAGAGGAAGAGAAAACTGTTAATATTTGGTGATAAATATTTGAGAGTTTCCAATAATTCACCTACAAGTCATTATTGAACCCAATGTTTGGGATTGGTCAAACACATTCAGATCAAATGGAAACTAGATGCTCCCTTTTTAATGCAAATGCATAAAAATATTGTAAAAGTAATGGAAAAGTGAATCAGCAACATTTTCAGTATTATTACTGATGTCAAGTTTTATGTCTTACCAAAATTAGTATCATTACCAATATCAAGCTTTTATAGACATGTATACAAAATGTGAAAGCATAGACTAAGGCATATGAACTATTTGATAAAATTACTCAAATAAATGTGCTCACGTGGACTGCAAAGATTGTACAACATGAGAACCAATAAAAGAAATGTGTGCACATGGTTTGGGAGGTCCAAAAAATTCAGAATTTTAAAAAAATCTATAAAATTTCTATAGGAATTGAAAAGTTTGGACTGAACTAGGCAAATGTGACAGATCTCAAAAATCTAGATTTGGTAACTATGCTTATAAGAGCCACTCTAAAGCTTAAATGTGGAATTTTGAAACTATATTAATTAGTAATCTTCTTACATATGATTTGATACAAAATAAGGTTTTCATTTTATAGTTGAAGCCAATATTCATGTGCAGATTCAAGAACAGTCTTATGTCGTGAAATGAACAAAAAAATTTAGTTACCTAGACCTTTGGACCCCATTCAAGGGTCTAAATTGCCTAAAATGGCTCTGGTTGTAAAATTTGACTCCATAGTGATATTAAGCAACTCTAAGTCACAAGGTTTGAGTTCGAGTTCGAGCTCAGCAATGATAAAATTCGGATTAAATTCAGCAAGGAAAAAGTTATAAAAAAAATCGTGATTGAATTAGACTAATATAAATCTAATTTGAATATTTTAAATTATATTAAATTAAAATTATTAAAAATAAACTAATATTATTTTAAATTTAAATATATTATAATAAATCTAAACTATTAAAAATATAAATAAATTTAAACATTGTATATATTAAATATATTAATAATTAGAAATCTAAATTGAACATTTTAAATCATTAAATTTTAATATTAGAAATTAATATTTCAATTTAAAAAAAGTCACATTTTAAAACTTAATATTAAATTTTATAAAAATAAAATAAAAGCAAAATAAAGACAAAAGCTATATGGTCAAACCAAAACCTAAAGACACAAGCTACATGTAGAACAAAATAAAGAAAAACCAATAGGAATCCACACCCACTGCTCCCGCCTTCCATAGCCATCTGTTGCAACAAACACCACAGCCATTTCTTGCACGCTTGTAGAGTGTCGACACTTGCCTCAATGCCAAGCTCACACTATACTCGTATGATAGTCTTGCTATGTGCGGGGTGTCACTCGTCTTTGCTTGCACAAATCCACACCAACGTTAAATGCACTACAAGCTTAATAGTGGACATGACAGGCTAGATTCTAGACCCTTGAACAGCGAGTGGCTACCACTTCGTTTTTAAATATATTTTAATAAAAAGGACATAAGCTCTTACTGTATGAATTTAATGGTGACCTGAAATGATTTTTTAATGTTTTCTTTAGGTTTGCCAGATTCCAACCTCATGGATTAAATTTGGCCAACCCTGTGACTTAGAAGCAACTTATGACAGGGAAATCTATTCAACAAAAGATTGTAAATACTAAATAAAAGGCATAGAAACACATCATCCTACATAAAGTAGACAAGAAACATACCACAAAACCAGAAAGTCAATAAGCTCTGTATGATTCTCAATGTATTCCAAACAATAGTTGGTAGGGCTAACTTTCTGGCTCAATTGAGTACACCAAATATTTACTGCATCCTTTCTAGTTTGGCATATTCAAAAACATTGATGAATTAGCTCAACTTACACTCAACATAAGTATTGATAGAAATAGATAAGGATTTAAGGAAACTCACTTCCCATCCAAGAGTAGATAATTTTAGAACAAGCAATCTAGAAGCTCCTCCTTGCAAGTTTCCAATAATAGTTGCAATATCTGCTCTGGGCTAGGTTCTGTCTCACTATCACCTAGAACCATCTGCCTCATTGCTGACAAATTTTTGTCTACTTCTTCTAATGCATGGCATGATTAATCAGAAAGACAAATCACATAATTATTGTCAACCAAACCAAACTCCAACATAAGTGCAGTAATTTTAAAAGATCAATGAGCTCACTTTTAGACAAAGTTATTGAACTTGAGCATAAGAGCAGGGGTGCGTTACCACAAACTGGATGGGAAGAGGCCTTATGAGTCAAGACAATATAAGGCATCCCTACAAATGATTAAGGAATGAGAAAACAATTGAATATCCTCAAGTTTACTGTAATTCAGAATTGCATAGTATTTACATTCTGATGGGTGCACCAAATTATAGACGAAAGCCTGCAAGATAGGTGAAGGAAGCCTACAAGGACTCACCAGGGAAGTTAGATGGTGGGCTGGCAGACACTATAAAATTTCTCCCAGCTGATTGTGTGAATATTTTAATGGGGATTACTTCAAAATTTAATATCTAATTATTCCAAGATTCACGACTCAGGATGACATGAAGAGGGTAAAAGAACAACTAAAATTTCAAGGGCAGACAAGTGGTAATTTGCAACTTGTGTATAAGCTAAAATGTTGAAAACATATTTTCCATATCCATTTCACCCCTGGTACATTACTGTTCCATGCATTTTGAACTGTAAATTCACTTTTTCAAGTTTCAATTTGATTTCTTGTTTTTGAAAAGACTTCAGCATTCAACCAAAACTGAGCTTATACCATTCAACTTTAGGCACAAAATCAAATTGCATACCATTTCCATGGTCTTTAGAGGTTGTTTTGCACCCATCATTCATCCTTTGAGATTGCCAATGCTTGATTGACAAGAACTTGTAGCTCCGTTATTCAAAAAGATTTGCCTCATGGTTCAAATAGCTTAGATTTTATAGCCTCTTTCTATCCCATTCAGCATAGTTTCCACTAAAACTGTTGAAACTTGAAATAACATCATCCAAATTAGCTACCCATCAAGAACCTGTAATAAGACTAAAATATTCTTAGTTCAGTTTAACATGTGACAGTCAATTCAGTAAGGGTACACCATACAATACTAGCATTTGCAATGACTATTAGGAAGGGGGAAAAAACAAATTAATATAATTCAATATATATACAATAATGCCCTATTATTATTAATACTGTATGCACCAAAGGATGTATTACTGTATCAAAATGTACAAACATTGTAAATGTGGCAGCGGTTCACTGTGAGTTTCGTAGATTTCCATACTGTTTACCAGGGTTGCACTTCATCTGTGGTCTTGTCCATCCAGGTGACATATAAATAAAGGGGATGAGGCCAGATGCAAGTGCTGGGAGACTTTGGCAGAACAGATTCCCTCGGACCTGCTGTCTCTGCAAAAATTAAGTCCGCGTGTGCAGTCGAGCCCCTCAAGGGGCATGTTTCAGGACACTTCCATATGTAAAAGAGAAAAGAATACAAACACAAATCTCTCATTCACATCATAAGTATCTTAATTTAAAAGAACACTACCATTCATTGCAAATAGACACAATTCCCTTTCAACCGTCCAACTAATTTGCTGGTCTAAAAACCATTGTGTACATCTTAACTCTATTGAATTGAATATAGGCAAGAAAGATGGCTTCAAGGCATGCGCCAAAATGTTCACTGTTGATCATATTAATGCCAGCAAAGTGAATTGCGTCTGTCCAACTATGGATTACCGTATAAAGAAGAAAATGAAACACCCAAGGTCAGAATGGACCAACAGACCATGGCAAAGTCAAACAAATATTTGCAAGGTTTGTAAGTATGAAGCGATGGATTAATAAATATTCTTGAGCAAGTCAGCTCTTAGCAGAGAAATAAGGTCAAACTCGAAACCTTTCAGAAATTTCAAGCAAAGCGACAATTCACCAATAGGCCTCATCAGATAAGACCCGGGGATTCGTAAGCATCTGTTCTAAAAGTTAAAGAAATAGACACATTAACCACAGAAAATTCTTATTTCATGGAAATCACTGAGCTGGTAGTGACTTTAGGGGTTTGTAATGTCACATTAATGTATCTAAGTTGCACCAAATAAGTTATAAATATGTCGCAGTAATTTTGAAAAGATCTGAGAGCTCACTTTTAGCTGAAGTTATTGAACTTGATCATAAGAGCAAGAGCACATTACCGCAAACCGGACGGGAAGAAGCCTTATGAATCAAGACAATATAAGACATCCCTGCAAATAACTAGGGAATGAGAAAACAATCGAATATTCCCAAGTCTACTCATAATTCAGAATTGCATAATATTTGCGTTCTGATGGGTGCACCAAGCTATCGATGAAAACCTACAAGATGGGTGAAGGGAACCTACAATAACTCACCACAGAAGGTAGATGATGCGCTGGCAGACACTATTAAAATTCCCCTGGCTGATTGTGTGAATATTTCAATGGGGATTCTCTAGTTGTTTCAAGATTCACAGCTCAGGATGACATGATGAGGATAAAAGAACAACTAAAATTTCAAATGCAGACTATGAAGACAACATATAATTAGGACAACAACTATGTGGTAATTTGCAATCTGTGCCAAACTAAACAGAAATGTCTAACCACTGCTTTCCAAACCTGGAGGTAGATTTCGAGTATCAGATTCGAATATACATACACATGCATAAGAATATAAACACACAGAATATTATTTGGAAAAAATTAAGAAGAAATAAGAATTAGAGATACGAAAGATAATAATACTTGAGATTACAACAGGACAATTCCTCCAAAGTCCAGATGCAATCTCAGTAAGAACATATTATCAATGATCATAGTAAAGGAAAAAATAATTTTGAAAAAAAAGAAAGAAAAAAGTATTTAATCAGCATCACTGTGTCAGAGCTGAATTATTTCTATGCATATGAGTTGGCATGTCATAGTTTTGGCCTTGATGTAACTTGTAAGGTAGAAGCAATTTAGCCAATTCCAAACTCTATAAAAATCAGTTAACTTATATTAGGAAATATAGGAGATTTGCCTCAATTAATGGCAGTGACAACTCCATCTTTAGGAATTGATCTAAATGGCAATAAAAATGAATTTGATCAGCTATTTCAGTCGGAACAAACAATTGTGAGTGTAAGCCATCAAAAAAGGCTACCAAGCAATGAGTTGAGACACAATGAATGTAAGATGCTATCCAAGCTATCCAAGAAATAGATAAGGAGTATAATGACATCAGATGGGTAAGAAAAAACCAGTGGTTGCAGAAAAATTGAAGGTATGCAGTCCTCCACTTAAAATATGGTAAATAGTCAGACCTACACTTGTAGTTTGGACAAAACCTGCACTTCCTCTGCATCTTTAGCTCTCTATTTCCTGTGTAAAGCCAAATTCCACAACATTTGCCAGCATCCTAGCTGTCTGTGCTAAAACGGACCCTTCAAATAGGGTATGGGCATCCATCAAAGCATAATGGAGGGGGTTTTTTTGTTATAATAAGAAGGTGCAAACTGTTTAATCTGTGCCATCCTTAATACAATGCTCTTCATTTTTATATAACTATTATATAAACTAAGGGTGTGAGTAATGTCATAGAAACAAACAGAAAGGGCATAAGAAGTACCAAATGAAGGTCAAGACTTGTTTCCAAGGCTTCCCTTTGAATTGCCTATTTCGTCTGTGCTCTAGAAACCACACGACAGCTCTTATGAAGAAGAAAAATGCAACAGTAGTTATCCACATGGCTGGGGTAAAAGGGCGAGGGAAAGCCTAGCTGTCACTTGTTCCCTCTTTATTCAAGTCAGTTGGTAATATAGATTTACATTGCAGAAAGGAACAAAAGAAGTGGACTAATCACATCAACACAGATGCCTATAATCTCATCAGTTTGGTTTTGTGCACGTACGTTGGCATGAAGCTTGAACTGGTTTTATGCTGACGAATTGTGTATCCTTGCTCCCAAGGTACCGTGCTGCACTGAGCATGGCATCAGAATCAATGGTGGGCTCCTCCCAGCATGCCTGGTTGCCAGGAAAAATTAAGAGCAAATGCAGGGCCTTACAAAGCAATGCACACACTGAGACTTCCATCCACATTAAACAAAGATCTCGTAGATTGGCCGAGTATACCAAGCTGATATATTGACCAAGTCAAAACCTCTCTTTTCTTAGCCATTGCATCGAACAGAACATCCTCTAGACCGTAGTAGAAATTGTAGGAATTGGGCTGCCTGGGCGTATCTTTGGCGAAGGGGAAATGAGTGCCAGCGTAATGCTTGGTCCCTGTCTATAGGCATATATGCTTCAGCCCTTTCGCAATTGGTAGCAAAGCATCCAGTGCATTTGAAAACATGTTTACGATGTTTTTGTGTAGCTCTCCAACCAGCCCAGGTGAGCCAAAAGAGCTTAAATGACAGCTGCAAGGTCTCCATACCCTGTTCCGAGGCCTCCAAGGCTCCATGCAAAGAAATCCCTGCCACGTCACACCCAGCAACCTTGAACAACAACCAGCTGCGCAACTATATGCCTTCCTTGCAACAAATAGCAAAAAGCCGTAAAAGGCCAGTTTAATTTGCCCTCTTTTCTGTTGGCCAACTTTTGTTCCAGAATTTTCAGAAATAGAAAATAGCTTTGTTCACCCGGAGAAAAAGTCACTGACCAATCAAAAATTGAATTTTTATCTTTTTTCCATGCACAAAAAAATATAAACGGAAAGAAAACCTTAGAAATTCAGAGAAATTTTCTTGCCACATAGACATTATTAGTCCTACCTTTGGGGGGGGATTCTTATGTTTTCACCCTGCCATATTTGTTTTTCTCGGTTGCTTACAGAGCTTAAATTTGACGTCTACTTTGCCTGTCAAGCAATTTTTTAATGATGGTTATCTATTCAAAGGTGTCTTTAAAATACTAAGTATAAGTAAAATTATATATAACTCAAATATATATTTCATCATAAATCTTTTTTTAATGATGGTTACCTATTCAAAGGTGCCTTTAAAATACTAAGTATAAGTAAAATTATATATAACCCAAATATATATTTTATCATAAATCTTTATAAAATTTGACAGTCTATGCAAAATCTCTTCTTTTTATCTAGTAGCCTTTTTAAAATTTTGATTATATTTGACCACAAAAATGTGTAAATATGGCCATAACCATCAAATTTAGGCCCTGGTTGTGATACATATAGTTTTGTACTTTCAATAACGAAATAGATTTTAGTGGCAGCACTGTTACATGCACTATAAGGATAGTGACGGTGTTCTTGCCTCACTTGTCTTATTCATTTGTATCTTTCTTCTTCCACCAAAATCTTTGGGCTGTTTGGCCTAGACCAAATAGGCGAAAGGTCCAAGGTTCAACATCTGGTTACAAAGCACCTAAAATAATGAGTGGACGTGATCCAGTCCTAGGGGGCTGGAGCTAAATATAATTATGCTTGCATCGTAGATCTAAAAGTTGCTTAGACATATTTTATCTTTTTCATCAACTTGTTGCCTTATTCCACTCCCCTCCTGTCATATTTTTCTCCACGGAAGTTTTGCAACTTCACTCTTGGCCACTTCATCTTCTGTTCTCATTGTTGATTTCATTTTCCGGAATCACCACCTCTTATCAATTCTCTTTACGTCAACTCCAACTTTTTTGGTTCTGTTTGTTTCCAATTTTCCAACATCAAGCACAATCACCAGATGCATTGTTTACAAGTAGTGCAGTTACTACAAAGTGGAGAGTTATCCATTTGCACTTACCATAAATATAAACCTTGAATCCTGCACCGTGCACGTGTATTTGCCAACCATTTTTATTTACGCTTTGTGTTTCTTGTGCCATAAATACGAAGTGCAATAATTTGATTTCTTAGGTATTTCATTTTATATTTATGTGGAATTTCTAATTGTCTAGTCATTTTTCTTTAGTATTATCATACAGTAAGGGGATCCACAAAATACATAAGAATCTCTAAAAAGATGTATCACTTATCAGAAACAAAAACACATCAACACGTATCAGCGAGGAGACTTTCACCAAAAAGCCCATTCTTAATTAGAAAAGCTTTCAGTGCATGTCATGTCTTCTAAGCCACCCTCGTTTCACAATTATTTATCAATGTGAAATAATTACAGCTTAATACTCTTTAAATTTGTTGGAGAACTAGAACTCCCACAACAGAAACATATGAGAAAAATGAATTTGTAACCTATGTAACATAACTGAACTAGAAGATGAACTACATTTTTTACTAACATGTGAGCAATATTATTTTGTTTAATGATGTTAACATGTTTGCAATCAAAATAACCAAATAAAATTTGTTTAATTTAATCAAAATGTCCATTGAAACAATTGTCTAAACAAATACATGATTTCAATAATAAAATTTGTTTAACTTAATCAAAATATCCATTGAAACAATTGTCTAAACAAATATATGATTTCAATTTCTTGGGTGTTAAGGTGTTAAACTTAAAACCATTTCTCTTCTTTTATTTTTTTGTTAAATTTTACTAATTCTATGATAATTATTTATTATGATGATTTGTTATATGATTTGTTACTTTCTTTCCAGGGCATTTCAAATAGAAGGAATTGAAAGATTAGTAGATAGCAAGCACTGGTGTTACGAGGATGCTGCAAGATTATTTTTTGGAGTAAAAGTCAAATCAAATTCCATTGATTATACACTTTAATAGGTCCTAGAGATCAATTAAGTCAAAGGATATAAGAAGTCGTAATCATTGTCGTCATATTTTTTGGTGGAATTTTTAGCTATGTATTAAGTTATTTGTTTGATGAACTATTTCTATGGATAGTCATTTCTTCCATAACTTTTTTTTTAATATATACATTAATTATATCAAGATGACCCATAAAGTAAAAAAAGCACCTCAAAGAAATTATAATAATAGAGAAGGAAAGTGTGTACACTTTCACCTAGAGAACATTAAGCCCAAAGCTTGTTCCAAATTTATTGCATGTAAGGCCTTATAAGGCTATCTTGTGTAACAGTTACTATCATTGTGGGATATTCACAACTCAACACATTAATTTGGTTTAAGTAATTGGTGTTTTCACATTGGTTTTTATATGGCATATTACATTTCTATACAATTTCAAATTGTGTACTTTTATCTCTTTAATGGTCAATTTCAATGATATATAGATGTGTGCAACAATGTAGGTGGACATGAATGAATAGTAGGTGAAGAGTTTGATATGCATGACTATTCACAAGCACACATATTCTTATACCACTTTTGCATATTACTGCAAAAATATTCCATTGTGGTATTTTAATTGAAAACATGTTGAATAATTTTTGTGAGAATGCCAATACATGGATCTATGTTTATACAAGTGGGATCGCGTTATAAAGTCAAACTCTTAGATCATTTGAATTAAGTCTAAACAAAATTCATTAGAAAACTTTTTGTATGGAGCAAGCACACATAGTAGAGATAACAAAGACAAACATAAATTTTCACAGAACAATTCCACATTGAAGTAGTCAAACGAGGTCTTGACAGTTCAAAATGGACTACATCAATCTCTAGCCACTAGTTTAGAATGGATTGGTTGGTGAACTTTACCATTAGCTAAGAAAGTAACTTGCATTATATTATGTATGTCTATAGATAGACATGTATATATATGCAGTACATTATATATGTAGAAGCTTTTTATATAAACCCTGGATAGATTATATAAAATAAAACCCTCAATATATTATATTACAACATAGGAAAGCAATTGTAAATATTTAATGTAACAATAATTAATAAATAATATTTGGATAACACTAGGAAGAATCTGATTGTAAAATTATTAATGAGACAAAGCTGTAGGATTCAAAACATTTGAAACCCTTAACCGTTGTCAATGAACCTTTGAAAAAATATATATATATGATTTAATCTATTGAATGAAACGACCCATTATATGTTATGTGCCAACCCGAAATGCTTGTCTTACACATAATAGGTAAGAATACAACTGTAAAATTTATGCCTTTAAAAATAAACCCTAGATAGATTATATAAAATGAAACCCTCGTATTAAATTAAAACATAGGAAAACAATTGTTAATATTTAATGTAACAATAATTAAAAAATAGTATTCGGTCAAAACTGGGAAGAATCCAATTGTAAAATTATTGCAGAGACAAAGCCGTAGGAATCAAAACTTTTGAAACCCTGATATAATGAAACCTTTAACGGTTGACAATGATATGATGAAACCCTTAACAGTTGACAATGAACCCTCAAAAATAAGGTATACCCATAAAAATATACGAACCCATTTGTATGTATAAAAAAAAACCATCATTATATAACAGTATATTATTCTGTAAAGTGAAATTATCACAAGACAAGGGTTCTCTCAGACAAAATAATGAAACCCTTAATCGTTGACAATGAACCCTAAAAAATATATACATACCCATAAAAATATACGAACCATTTGTATGTATAAAAAAGAAACTCTCATTCTATAACAATATATTCTTCTGTACAGTGAAATTATCACAAGACAAGGGTTGCCTCAGACAAAATAATGAAACCCTTAACCATTGACAATGAACCCTCAAAAATATATACCCATAAAAATATACGAACCCATTTGTATGTATAACAAAAAATTCTCATTAAATAATAGTATATTCTTCTGTACAGTGAAATTATCACAAGACAAGGGTTGCCTCAAACAAAATAATAAAAAATCCGAAAGTAAATTACATGCCAGTACTCAAATCACGGGTTGTTTGAGACAAAAACAAAGGTAAACGATTGTATAATAATTAGAACCTTCTGTAAATGATTAGGCATTCAATGTGTAGTTGAATATGTATTCGGACTTGAAAAAGCAAATTACATACCAGTACCCAAATCATGTGTAGCACGAGAGAAAATGAAGCTAAATGACTGTATAATGATTGTGTAAACACCGTCATATGAAACCAAAACAACAGAGTGAAAGAAAAGTTGAAATCACATGGAGAAATGATGTTAACTCGTTACCTACACAAAGACGGATCTGCATGGAGAGCAACAGTCGTCGGACACGATCAAACCCTGGCCTTTCCATCGCACCGTGGAGAGCAGTTGGTAAAATGATTAGGTTTTGGTGCTTAGATGAATATGTATTCAGACCTGAACGCAAATTAAAATGATTTTAATCTGTTTCCCGTCCGCGCCAACTCAAACACCTTAGCATGGACACGTGGTTAATGTTGGCGTAGGTGTAAGTTTTAAACAAACCTAGGAATGCGTGAAGGAGTGTCGAGTCGTTTAGGAAAGGGGCGGGTAAGTTAGAAGGCCCCACCAACTTGATTTATGGTGGGGTGTTAATAAACGTATTTTTAACCTACCCTAACTACAAAAGGGATCAAGTGTGTTACCTTTTTCGTGGAAGGGTGCATTTTTTGGGGGGCCATGGCGATCGGTTATTGGCATGTTGGTGTGCATGTATGGGGCGACATGTCGAAATGACCATTTTTTCACCCATGTGCACATAACGTGTCCTACAGGGAAATGTATAAGTACCCAGAAGCTGAAAGAATAGCTTTAAGCTCTTCGGTCGCATACAGAAAAACCAAAAAAAAAATTGTCGAAATTCGATGTCTAGTTATGTGCTTGACGTGTGTGAAGCTAGAGTGTGTAGCTACTGGCCCCTCTCCCTTAGTTGGCTATATCCCATTCCTCCAACACATTGCCTTAGTGATATCATGGATGGTGATGAATTTTTTTAGAAGGGTTCATTTACTTGTAATATCTCTTAACTTTATTTTTTAAGAGCAACTTCCACAAAGAAAACATTAGAGTGTGTCTTTGGATAGCTTTCATTTGTTTTTTCTTCGATTTGTTTTATTATGAACTTTAAATTGTTATTAAGTTTTTTTTTCCAAGTTAAAGCAAGGTAACTATAGTACGAATTGAGACATATAAAGGTTTGCTAGCTTAATTTTTTAAGTGGAGATAATGTTAAAATTCATTGTCATTTGTTGTTGTGTGTCTAGATATTTTGTTTATTGTATATTTTGTAGGAATTTAAAAATTGTATAAGTTTATGACTTTTATATGGGTAGGTAAAACATTAGATGCATATAATTGTCTACAAGCATATATTGTGTTCTTAAAACAATTTGTATGGGTTGATATAATAATTAATCTATTGTGCATTAAATTGTAAATATATTGAATGCATTTTGTGAGACTGCGATTATAATCATCTATATTTATACAAATGGAGTTGTGTTTTATAAGCAATTCTTAAATAATTATCTGACTTAGTAATCAAACAAAATTTTTGAGACCACCTTTAGGTTACTTGCAAATCACACACAATTTAGATAGTAAATAAAAGCATATATATATATATATATATATATATATATATATATATATATATATATATATATATATATATATATATATATATATATATATATATATATATATATATATATATATATATATATATATATATACATTTTATTGATGAAGCATAAGGTCCATTTCCAAGCCCTACAAGAATTAGCACAAAGTTTGATAGACATCAAACTAATATGTAGGAAAGCATCATTTGTCATTTATATACACTCTTTTTAGGAACTAAGCTTACCAAGGTGGAACTCAATGCAACAAGGTATGGTTGATTGTCCTTCATGAAAAATGTCCATTCAAATATGGCAAACTCTTGTGTTGGGTACAAATAGATAATTAGTTTAATCTTTTACAATTGTAAATAGGAAAGGTTTATCTTACAATGGACCCTTTCTCTCATTTGTGGTTGGAGAATTCCTTAGCTCGAGGAGAGCATGCTTATTTCTAGTGTGTCTATTGTGGTAGCACACACTAGGAATAGTGATTTATGTTGCTAGGAAAAGCCTACCTAGTGGTCAAAGTTTAGACTTAAAAAACAGGGGCAAGCATTTAAGCCCTCTTTAACAATCAATATTTTAAATTCTCCCACTCACTTGGCTTGTTATGTAGGTGGTGTGTTTCAGTGCAAAATATCATGTTGTATCTCCTCTCCTTTGCACTATGATTTATTGCAATTGGATGTCAATGTGTTTTTCAAAGTGAATAGAAACATGGCATTGCTCAATTGGTCACATAGAAGATAGCAATTAACAAAAATGATTTCAAATAGTTCTTCTTCTATAGTAGTGAGTGGAGGAGAATATGTGAAGGAAGAAAGATAACACTACTATCAAGCATTGAGGCTCTTGATATATGAGTAACTACACAAAGGATTTAGTCCACTTTTTGAAGAATGTGATCACAAGTGGACATGTTGTTAGAGTAATAGGTTCTTTACTTAATTAATTTAATCATATTGATTAATTAATTAAGTCACATTTACTTTAGTTCACTTAAGCTAAACTTAGGAATCTCACATTAGGGTTTTCTGACTTGCAAATATAAAAGCAAGTTCTCTCATGTAATTTATTAATCCATTTCATTAATTGCATCATTTTTTTGTGTAAATTGCTCTCTTAATTTTTTTCTCTTATGGAAGCTTAATCTTAGGTTTTACAGGTGTTCATTGGGTCATGTGAGGTTGGTTTCACAACTTCTACATGGTATCAGAGCTCCAGATCTGCAAGCCCCTTCCAAGATTTGGAGAAAGTTTTGAGCAAGAGTCATTTGTTGGGTGTGTTTATGTGTAAAACGGAGTATTCCATTGGATTTAGAGCAGTCGAAATAGTTAGATTAGCCTTTTATTTTGCTTGATTTGAGCTTCGTAGGCTAGATCTGCAAGAGTTTTAGCGGGTGCTTTTTTTGGGATCCAGAGAAAAGTTATTTTTCAGAGCATTTTGGGCTCAAACAGACCTCACCATCGTGTTCAAAAGGCCCAAAAACCTTAAGATCAACTATCAAATTATCGAAATCGATTTCGGGCTCATCTGGGGCCAAAAAAAATTGCCAAGTAAGCCGTACGGTCTCCCCAGCTCGCAAATCGAGGTGAAATTTTTTTTTTAAATTAGTTTTTTTTCCTGCATAAGAATTTTTTTTTAAAAATAGCAATTTTTTTACTTGTAAAACAAAGTTATGAAAAAAGCATACAAAAAAAGTTTTTTTAAAAGTGCTTCTGCGTTGGTGTTGGGGGGAAGTACCCTGTACCCTGCCACGACAGGGTATGACCCTGTCGTGAGCATGGCAGGGTCATATCCCCCGCCTCCCTTTTAAAGGGGGTGGTGGGTGCCCCTTAGGCTCCCCGCCACCCACATGGGTGGTGGTGGGTGCCTTAAGGGCCCCACCCCATTATATATGTTTTTTAAAAAAATATTTACAATAAAAAAAATCAATGTATTTTTTTTTGTTTTTTTAATATTAAAAAAAATCCATGCAATAAATTTTTTAATGTGTTTTTTTTAAATAAAAAAACACATGCACTAAAACCTTCATGTTGTCTCGAGACTGTGCCCTGTACTTGGAGATTTTTTTAGCAGAGGCTCTATATTTGGCAGCTCACAATTTTTAGTGGAGGTTTTGGCACTTCGCCAAATTTAGCTATGACTCCGGATTTGGCTGGAGGTCTCTACATTTAGTGGTGGATCTATATTTGGTGGAGGTTTGTTTTTGCCAAATCCACCCCTCTTCATTGACAATTTCTATTTTGCGCCTAATCTTCAAATGATGATATCTTGGCCATATGGAGGTCTTTTCCAGTGCAATTTTTTTTGAAAAGGGGTAGAATTTCATGCTTTTTGCAGTGGTGCAGGTGGTTTTCAGTTTTGACTTCTAGTTTTTACTATAAATCACTTTTCTTAATGTTGTTATGCAGTTCTCATTTTGGAGACTCTAACGGGCCATATCTTCTGCATCTAGACCCCTTTTTGGGTCCCGTTTTTTTTTTAAAGTGCATGTTTTTCTGTTTACTTCATCATGGTGCTATCAATTTCATCTATTTCTATCAAAGGATTATATTTTCAGCATGTGGTCTTTTTTTAGACATTGTGAGCTTCCATTGTAAGCACTTCTCATATGTAAACGCACTGAAATAAAGTGCTTCAGCATTGTACATGTATTCTTGAGATCTTGGACATCATTTTGTGCCTTATTGTACTCGTACTATGATATAAAGTGCCATGGGGGGTTGATGTTTGTCTTTTGTTTTGCCATCACACCTTTGTCAAGTGAGTGTCCCTTCCACGACAACAGTGAATCACATTTATTCTTGCCTCATGCATGTGTGCCTTGGTTTGCACACCCTTTTATTTGCTAGTACTATCATGTTTGCACATTCAGATGTCTTGTTTCTTCTACATGCACTTCTTGCTTTCACACAGTTTCAGTGTACCTATCATGGCTCTCCCTTGTCCGCATTATGGGGGGGTTTCTACTGTTGGTGCTAATGCTTCCTTAGTTTCACGTTGGAGTGAGTTATGTATCTAGTATTTGTTCTTATGTATTAGGCGGATGCAGCGTACATCAGTGTTTGGTTACCCATGCATTTTGGTGAGATGGAGCATTTACCATATGAACACTCTTGCATTCCTTTTGTGGAGGCGACCTTCTATTTTCACTTGATTAGTTCTTCAAACTTTTGGTACCTGTGCCATTTGTATCTTTGAGTTCCAGTTGTTTTTCCTTTTTTTGCCATCTGATTCGAGTAGTGTCATTGGGGGCACTCATGCAGATTCTTGTCTTCTTGATTCTAATCTTCATCTTGTTTTAGAGGAGGTTCTTTCATCACTATAGCAGTTAGTCTTCGACAATGTTTGTAGCTTCTTCATGCTTCAGTGGAGTTCTTCATGTTCCTATTCTTTAGGAACATCTTTTGTGGAGGCTTCTTAGTCCTTCACTCTTTCTCTCTGTCTCTTGTAGGGAGGTTTGTTCTCTTTTTTGGGCAGGAGTTTTTCCCACGTGGTTTTCTCCTTTTCTCTATTTGTCAGAGACTCTTTTGTACATGGGTATCTCATCAGGCCTAGTTGCCAGGACCCATCTTTGTTTTCATGCATTTGTCCTTAGTTTTTAAGCTTCTCCCTAAGTTCACCTTAAGGGGGGGTGTTAGAGTAATAGGTTCTTTATTTAATTAATTTAATCATATTGATTAATTAATTAAGTCACCTTTACTTTATATCACTTAAACTAAACATAGGAATCTCACATTAGGGTTTTCTAACTTGCAAATATAAAAGCAAGTTTTCTCATGTAATTCATTAATTCATTTCATTAATTGCATCTTTTTTGTGCAAATTGTTCTCTTTATTTTTTCTCTTGTGGAAGGTTAATCTTAGATTTTGTAGGTGTTCACTAGGTCTTGTGAGGTTGCTTTCACAACTTCTAGACACATGCGACTAAGTATGATGATAGAATAGTGGATCCTTTTTCTATACATAAGAATTCTTGAGATCCTTTGTATTTTGGGAAAGACATGCAAATTCAAGTAGCATTATGAGTAACATTCTAGCTCAAATGGCCACTAATGCTAAGCACAACAATAATGTTGGGAATGGAATACTTTATAGTGAGAGATGAGCTTATTTGGCATGTATTTTTAAAATGGAAAGTGGTAAAGTTGTTTTCGTGACCTAAACTTGGGACCTCCTATCACCTCATGCACATACAAAAATGGTAAATATTCGTCCTAATTTTAAAAGGCCAAAATTGGAAAGTAGGTGTGGCCCTTTATGAGTGAACAAATGTATGTAGATATCCAAGTGCCTTAGTATTGTTAATGAGTTGTTCCATCCTTTATTTAGCATCCTTTGGTTTAGGTTCATGATATGTGATACAAGGTGCATACCCCTTACTCATCAAGGCATTCCATGCATTTGATTTCCAAGTTGCATAGTTATATGGAGTCAAATGAGGGAACTTAAGAGAACCCATGGATAAATTATAAGAGCACAAATGAGAACTCAAAGAGAAGATGAACACAACCACACAACACCCCCCTAAATTACTCAATCAAAGAACCCCCAACAATATATGATCTTGGCATTTTATACTTAGTGCAATTACAATTTCCACTAGCCAAATCAGCAAAGTGGTCATCAAGTAATACATCGCAGATGCCAAATTAAGCCACAAAGATTAAAGTACAATTTTGATATAGAATTATATAGATCAGACTACACCAATGAGAAGTACATGAAAAATTATGCACTTCCAAAAAATTACACAAAATAATGTTACCATATGAGCCCAAGTGGAGCCCCGGAAGCTCCCAAAATGAGAATTGCTTAGCAAAAGCTATGAAACTCTACATTTTCAATAAAATCTAGACACCAAAATCAAAAACTATCTATACCACTATAAATCTTATGAAATTATTCCCCAAATAAAATCATAGGGTTTGTAAGGTAATGTCAAAGTGTTGGAAACCCTATGATACTTTTAGTTGATTTGCAATATTATTGTTGCGTGAGAACCTAAATCTAACAATTTGCTATAAAGAAAATGCAAAAGAATAAGGGTTTAGAGAGGGGTCCTAAGTAACATTCACAATGCAAAACTCATTGATGGTAGACAAATGTTCTGAAATTAAACTACTTTCTGTGTTGCCAAGCTAACAAATTGCTACAGCACTGCAGAATATAATGCTATCTTCTATGGAGTCTCAAAAATTTCAGATTACACACATCTAGCAAATACCCAATTGATGGTGTGATTTAACTAATGTAATGCAATTGAACTTAGCACAAAATAACAGCCTAGGCTAACTATGCACAACCGCTTACAGTCAATAAGTAACTAATAGTATGGACTTAGAACATTCATCAAATACCTTCAACAAATCATTAACATTGCAAAGCACATTAAACTAATTAGCAAATCAAGATGTGAACCATGAAACCAAATTGATAACACAAAGAGACAAATTCTTAGAAGAAACTACAGCAACTTGCTTTTGTATTAATCAGAAATTTGGTAGAGTGTCAACAATTCACTATCAAGACTGTTACAATGAGAGAGACAATGGCCCTTTATATAGAAGAGGCGCCATACTAAGTTTTTGAATGGACGGTAGAGATTAACTCAACATCAATGGTCGAGATTACATGGCATTTAATGCATAACAGCAGCTAGATTGCATTTTTGGATTATCATTTGTCTTGTAGGAAAAAGACAAAATACAACTCCCAAATACATTGAATCTGGACATTTTGAATACCCATTAAGTTGTACATTGGGAAAAGTCAATTTTCAAGACATAATAAAGACAAAATAAGGTCACATGACCATCCAAATATAGCATTAATTATCAATGATGGGATTCACATTTGATTTTATTGTTCATCTTCCTCCAAATCAATTTTGTCTTCTTCCGCCTTTTTGTTATAGTATGCAACTAGTGCTGCCAGAGCTGGGTTGATATTCGATGGATCTAGATCTTTGATGTAATCTGCCCCAAACCTTAAGCTCTCGATTTCTGCAGAAAATTTACAATATACATACTCCCTTGATTTTCTTCCCTTCTTAAATGTTAAAAATGCATCTCGGAGATCACTAACCTTTTCAAGTTTGCCAACCATGTTTAGTGGTGAATCTCCATGAATGACCTTATACAGTCTATCTTTGTACTGCTGCTCATAAATCAAAGTCAAACCATCTAGACCAGAATCTATACAATCCCTCAATGTATCATTTATCTCATAAATCACGTCCATTATTTTAGTTCTCATTGTACCAAAAGAATCTTTTACTTTAACAAAAACACCTTTTCTCAATTTTATCTACTGATACCATTCTTCAGGTTTCCTTAGTCTATCCTTTGTCAAAATATTCTCCGTCAAAAGAACTTCTTTGGATAACCTCCTCAAAGTTTGTACTCTTGGAAACATATGGGAATAATATTCGTCATAGGGTTCACATTCATCATGCAGATCTTCCCATTCTTCCCTTAAAAGTTGGAAGTCTTTATGTAGTGAGGATGCAAATGCTATTACCTCACACCCTTCTTCATACACCTTGTGAACCAGTCATGGGTGCCTACAGTAGTGGTCTTAATATTATCGAACTTAGACAGTTCTTCCTTGGATAGCAGGGTAGGAGGTGCTCTTGATTCTCTATCAGAGTTTAATGGCCTCATCAGGAATTGTATGCATGCTTGGAGTTCCTCATTCTGTTGGTTCAATTCTTGTTTCATCATTTCATCTTTATTCAATTGGTCCAAAATTGTGGACACTGTCCCTTTGAATTCATCTATTTTTTGTCCCCTTGTAGCCGGTCCCAGATTCACAGTTGTAACAATATAATCTTTTGCTTTGACTTCATTTTTATCCACATCTACTAGTGGGACAGCCACCTCTGCAATCCTTAACCCTAAGGCATCCTTGTATATTCTGGATTGGATTTTTGCTTTCTTTTGTTTCTTTGGTTTATCCACACTAGCCAAGAGTGCATCCAAATCCAGTTTCAATATTTCCACTTGTGGTTCATTTTTTAGCAACCTTTGATGTAACCAATCAGGTGCAATGGAGGAGGAATCCTTAGGAGAAACAATGTGAATGTCTCCTTTATTAGGCGACCCATCAAGAATTTCCAATTCAGCCCTATTTTCATCATTCTCTTCATTATTTGACTGTTCAACATTCTTCAGATTTTCTAAAATGGCCCGTTGAGTAGCTCCCACCATTGTATCTGTTGTGCCCGTATCTACTGGATTGTCAGTTACCTCAACTACCTCAATGGATGCGGTTGTTTCAATGGTAGCCTCTTTTTCTTGGGATTCTAATTTTGCACAAACTTTCTCAATCCCGAGTAGTTGTGGAATGGCTAATGGGGTAGACTCTGAAGAAGAAATGATGGGATGTGTCAAAGAATCACCTATGGCTGACAAAGAATTGGAACTTAAAGAATGTAGGTGTACATGGGATAAATTAGCAAAAGAAGCAAAACTTAGTGAAGGTGGAATGGGAGGGAGAGAGGACATGGAGGAGATAGCAATATGTGCAGAAAGGCTAAGTGAAGGTAGAGGGAAGGAAGGTGCTAGGATGGTGAAAATGGGCGGTAATGACATCTAAATGGGGGCAAAAATGGATGATATGGATGGCAAGGACATGGTGGAGATGGAAGGTGAAGAGGAACTCGAGGAGGTGATGGATAAGGAAGCAAGTGAAGAGGAAGAACTAGATATGCTCACATTTGTTGTTATTGGAGCTGGTGTTGATGTGGTATCCGGAGCAGAGGAAGCAGAGGAGGGGTCTTGTGGAGGAGATGAGGCAATGGTGACCCTAGTTGGAGATGAGGAAACTAGAGGGATAGTTGGAGTGTTGGCAAGAGCCACAATTGAGACTTTTGTTGCTAGTACCTTTGGCTTCTTAGCCTTTGAGCTCTCCCCTTTACCACAGGGTATATATCCTTCCTCTTTGTTGTTCTGGTCCTTGTGGCAGGAGGTGGGTCTTTCTTCTATGTTTTAGGGACAATCCTTTTATCCTTCTCCTTTTCTACCAAAGGCACGTGCTCTTCACTGTTGGTGTCTTTAACCACCTCATGTTCTTCTACATTTATTTCTTCCAGTGGTTGATCATCCTCATCTCCTGATTCCTTTTCTGAATCCCCTTCTGTATATGTTAATGCAGCCCCAGCTTGTGTTAACACTGCTATTTGACTCCTAACCCAAATCTTACTGAGTTTGATTGGGTTTCTCATGGCTTCATCCAACGAACTTTCTTCTACATTAGCCCAATTGGGAGGAGGGATAGGCTATCCAAGCAATGCTTCCCATGGGCCTCTCTGTACCATGTTTCCATCTTCTATCACCTGGTTTGGCACCTGAATGATATGGAATCTCCTTATCCGTTCTAGAGACAATCAGGAGTAATTTTTTCCTATTACATCAATCATCTACACAATCTGCCTAGAAGTCTTCTAGGTGATCTCGATGAAACAACTTCTTGTTGACATATCTTTCCATTGTACCATGCGGATCAAAATACTTCATTTTTATATATGGATGGAGGTTCAACAGTTGTAATTCCTTATCTAAGTGCTTTTCTTCCCCTAAGGCTATGCAGGTATAAAGGCCCTTACCCAATAAAATTAGAAATTTAATATTGACCATGTGCAGATGTTTCAGGCTCTCTACACAGGGAAGGAGTTGCCTAGTCAGTTCAAGGAGCACTACCTTGCTAGTTGGCTACTGGGGCAGCCTATATGGGGTACCTGTAAAGCCTTGGATTCTCAAATATGTAAACTTCTAAAACTGTAGGTACCATCTCCAATATTGTCGTATAACATTCGTAGCTTCGGGAGATATCCTTAGTGTAGTGGTACCTTGGAGTATCTTGGTGATGTGCATGGTGAAGGCATCATTCACTCTTTTGTAATGTATCAATGATTGTGATAGTGTTAATTGTGTATAACACTCATAGACTTTCAATTGTTGGTCCCCATTTCCGACTTCTCCCAATTTGGACCGTCCTAGATATTCATTTCTTCTTGCTAATTCATAAACAACATAGGAGGTCCATCTAAATGTTCCCCTTTCCTTGAAACTTTCAAAAGCTTCATGCATGTTGTCACTTAGGATTTGAGCCCAGTGAAGTTTCTTGTCTCCATGTATTATCTCCTCGACGAGGGCAAACATCCATTCTTCAAAGGTGGAAGTAGATGGGAGCCCATAGATTTTGCTTAGTAAAGTCACCAAGTCCCCAATCTCATCATGGAAATCACTTCTATACAAAGTATGGGGTAGCTTGTTTATAGTAGACCTCTTATGTTTCATCCAGTGATCGTTGATCTACATTTTGGATTTCTCCACATCTTTCTTATATGTATTCTCAGCATCTTTCTTTTCTAGTATGGACAACACAGGGTAAACTGGTATACCAAATATTTCTGCCAAGGACTATGTGCTTAAGTCTGCTAGGACCTCCCCATTTGCAGTTTGAATGGTTCTGGTCTAGGGGTCATATCTCACTACACATATCACTATGATCTTTGCACATTGTACAAAGGTGGGAAAGGCAGCTACTTCTGCAATACCATTATCTCTTATCTTTTTGGCCAATGGTGTAGGATTTGGTCCAAACACCCTAAGTCTTAAGTCCTCTAGATCTATGTGACCTAGATCTATGTCTCCTATGTTGTTCCATGTAGATGTGATCTTTGTTTTAGGAGGAATGCCCTTGAATTCATACTTAGTGTTTTTAGCTCGTGCAGACATTTAACCTGCATGACTAGACCTTATAAGTTAAAGGTGTCTTGAAGGTCTTTAGTTCCTAAGTCTTAATGATTTAGCTATAAGTTACTCATCTCATATTCCTAAGTCAAGTTCTACCTTATGAAACAGTTCTTCAAGTTCCTTTTTTATATTCTGAATGCCCAAATCTATAATTGCAGATTCCACCACTAAATGAAATTCATTACATAACTAAAATAGTAAAACAACATAAAAATCCTACTTTAAGTCATGTAATAAATGCAAAATTACTTGAAAAATCAAATGAAATCATGCAAAAGATCCTACTCTTACCTTTGCAGTACCTAACCTAACAAAACATATCCACTTGCCTTAGGAATTTTCAAGAAATCAGGTCTTTTACATAGTTTATGCTAAATTCAGGGGTCACGGACTTCTTTATGATCAAAGTGCTGATTTTAGCTTTGTCTGACTTAGCACCAGTTTTGGAGTTTACCGACCAAAGTTGGTGGAGGCATATTTCAGCGCAGGGTTGAGAAGTTAATTTTTGACGCAAGGAAAGAAGATAATTAAAATGTTGAGTTTGGCATGACTTTCGACTTCCTCCGACCAGCGTGGGTTTCAGCTCAGACTAACTTTTGTAGAATCGTGAGGTCGATCGATGTTCATTTCAACGCAAGTCGATCGAGTTGGAATTCAGCACTGAAAGTTGAGACAGACTAATACAGGACTTGGCGCAGATTCTGGTTGTGTCGAACTTAGCGTGACTTCGAGAGGTGACCAACCAAAGTCGGTAGTGAGTGTTTTGAGCGCAAGTCGAAAGGTGCTTATTTTAGCGCTGAGTTTAATGCATTGGGTTTGACAAGATTTTTCAAGGTGACCGACCAACTTCTCTGGGGTTATTTTAGGTCGGTCGAGAGTGCTTTTAGTGTAAAGTCCGCAAAGGACAATTTTAGTGCAAAGGGTTTAACCTTTGGATGGCGTAGGATTTTTCAAGTACTAACTAACCCAAAGCCATACAACATTTCAAAGGGTCGGTCAGTGTCATTTTTTGCGCAGATGGAACTAATCGAAAAGTCCATTAAAACTTCAAGGGGTTTTGATAAATTTTGTGAATGATTTCTCAGATATGGGTAATACATTTTAGTGTAACAAGATTCACAATTTTGTACCGACACTTATCATGCCTTAGGGTTTAAACAGAGGATTTTTGTCAAATAATTCAATTATCTACACAGTAAAAACCCCCCACTAAAACTCGACTATTGTTTCAACGAATAAACTTACAGACACAAAGCTTTAATTTTCATGCAAAACCTTAGCCAAGATCGATACTTGAATTAGAAACAAAACCCTAAACTTGGAATAGTAAAAGATAAATGCCCTACCTGGGTCTAAATGGGGTTATAGAGGTGAAAAATGCTCAAACACGCCCTAGATCAAATTTCTCCTTGCTCCAAATTTGCCCTCCACCACTGATGGATTCACATAGCTCTCAAAAGTCTATAAAAACCTTTATATTATGTGTTAATAACCACCATTAATGCCATAGGTACGGTCGTAGACTTGGTGTGTAGTATGCAAAGAAATGCCTTTTAGGTTTTGCGTAAAATTTAAGAAGCACTGACTTTGCACAGTTTTGAGATCATCTGGCCCTAGCGCGAGTTTGGGGGGTCTCAGACTTGGCGTGACTTTTGTACCTCACCGACCAAAGTCAGTGACAGGGTTTTCTAGCGCGAAGTCGATGGAAGGGGATTTTAGCACTACGATCAGTGAAGTGTATTTTCAATGCTAAGGTCAGCAGGCAAGGTTTTTAGCACAAAGGCAATTGGACTTGGTTTTGATGAAAGCTGACGCTTGACCTAATCATTTTGGAGAACCTAAGCAACTTATACATCTATGAGAAATGTGACTTTAACTTCGGATGGATCATTTGATTACACATCCTCGAACACCTTAGGAACCAACTAGGAGAGGGTTGACATTCTAAGCCAAAATTAAACAAAGGGGGGTCCCTATTTAGTGAAATGGGGCGTGCGTGTAAGGCACAACAAATAGCGACTCTGCTAGGAAATGCTCCAAAGCATTTCAAAGATAAACTTAAGTTTTGAACCTAGAACCTTTGTGTTTCCCACATGTTAAACAAGAAGACATGATACCTTATCAAAGAAGCAGAAATCAATAGCAGGGTGCAGCCATCCATATCCTAAAACCTGAGTGTGTGCAGTTGCATTAATTCCCATCCCTTGGCAACTAAGGTCATCTAAGTTCTTTTACATTAAGCTACATGATTAATACACACCTCATGAACTACCTTAACATTACCCTGCTACCAGCAAGCGTCTATAGCCTCGACGGGTTTGTCTCGAAATTCCACTCAAGCAGAGCCCTATTGCCAGTCAGGCATCCATAGCCCCGGTAGAGATTACTTGATTGTCCATCTAACTGAGTTATAGCACGTGTGATTGTGATTTTTTAATTTTCTTTTCTTTTCATAATTTCTTGATATTCCATTAAGCTTAGATTTGGTAGAGTACAATGCAACACTGCTACCCTTGCAACACATACTTTTTGACGGCATGGGTTATGTTGATAACTCAGCTAGCTAGGTGTGGAATTCTAATGGTGGCAAAGGTGGACCTTAGATTTTTCACTTAATGTAAGATCACCAAGAATTACTTAGATACTTCAGGATTATTTAAGAGTGTAAGAGATAAATAGCTAGAAAATACTTCAAGTGCACCAACTAATGACTCATTTCCCATGAACAGACATCATACCATCGAAGTATAATTGTGGAACCCACATGAGGACCCAATTAGAAAACTTTAGCTTCTCAAAGAAATATTCCAGATTACTTACCCAACAAAGGACCACTCGCAGGTCTGCACAACTGCCACCACATTCAAGAAATGAAGATCCCCCAACAAAGCAAATGCAGCAAGCAAAAGTGAAGCGAGAAAAGTAGCTAACCTAAGTGAAAACAAACACCTAACAACTATGGAAAGCAAAAGCGGAAAGAAAAAACTAATCTAACAGCAACCTAACCTAACCAAAACAGACAAGCAACCTAACTATGTACACTAAAAGAAGGCAAAGATGCCTCCTAGGCTTGGTGGTAGTGCTTCAGAAACTACCCATTGATAGGCAATGCGAGTTCTCACCAGTAAGGCTCTTCAGTTGATATGTGTTGTCTCCAAGGATCTCATAAATCTGATATGGGCCTAGCCAAAGTTAGTCAAACTTACTGTGTTCACCTTTCTTCTCGTGGGCTTTTTCCCAATACAAGACCAAGTCAGAAATGCGGAAGGCTTTGACTTTAGCCCTCTTGTCAAACCATCATTTCACTACACCTTGATGTTTGGCAAAGTTTTGTATGGCAGTATCACATTTTTCTTCTAGGTACAGTAATTGAGCCAAGCGAGATGACATCTGATCGTTTGGTTCGTGGTAGTCTTGCATGAATTGTAGCACGGGAATTCTCAAATGGATGGGAAAGATAGGCTCAGTACCATAAACTAAGTGATAAGGTGATGTTCCTAATGCAGCCTTGTGCATGACCCTATCGGCCCATAAAGTGAATCGAAGCTGAGTATGCCAGTCTCTGGGATTTTTATCAAGTAGTTTTTTTATTACCTCAAGCAGGTTTTTGTTTGTTAATTCAGCCACTCTGTTTCCTTGGGGATAGTAGTTAGATGAAAATTTTAAAACAATCCCATAGTCAAATGCCCAATTGGAAAAGTGCAATGAAGAGAATGCAAGGTCGTTATCACATACCAGAGAGAAAGGACAACCAAACCTTGTGATGATGTGTTTTTCAATAAATTCAATTACTGCCTTTGTGGTGCATTGCTTACATGCGAGAGCCTCTGACCATATTGTACAATAATCAGTAGCGGTTAGAATGTACCTGTGGCCCACTAAAGAAGGTGGGTTGATCATACCAATAAAGTCTAGCCCCCACTGCGTGAATGGTCGTACCTCCAGTACTGGTTGCAGAGGCATAGCAGAATTTTGTTCTCTTGTTGTAGCTGTCTGGCATGTGTGACAGGTCCTTACATGTGAATGTGCGTCTTTAAAGAGTGTGGGCCAATAGTATCCCACTTGCAAGATCTGGTTGGCAGTTGAAAGAGCTGATCCATGGCCTATCCCAAACTTTTCATGGAAACTGGTCAACACCTGAGTCACTTCTATTTTATCCAGACATCTTAGATAGATACCTTCATGGTTCTTTTTATATAACATTGATCCCTTGATCATAAAAATGCTACTCTTTAATCTAAATGCTTTTCTCTAGACTGAATTCAGATGAGGCGTAAAGCACTGATTAAGAAGGTAGAATACAATGTCTCCATACCATTCGTCTTTGGAAATATCTTCTAACATATACTACTGAGAGACTAGGTCTGGACCAGCTTTAGCCATGGTTTTCGATAGTGCTTGACCCCTTACCAGTTTCATGGTTTGTATTTCTATATCAAACTCCTATGGGATCATGACCCACTTTCCTCTTCGTTCACCTAGCTTGCTTTGCATTAGTAATGCCTTGACTGTTGCATCAGGCACAACTATGACCACCTGGCTTCTCAAGATGTAATGATGGAACTTTTTCACTGCTTTGACTAAGGTGTATGCTTGCTTTTCCACAATTGGATATCTCAGTTCTACATCTTTCAAAGGGGTGCTCATAAAAGCAATAGGTCTTTCATCATCAACAGCTCTTTTTTGTGTCAACATTGCTGCACAGGTATGTTCAGAAGCGAAGGAGTAAATGTAGAATGACAATGTATAGTCAGCATTCACCAGTACTGGAGCATTGTCTATTGCCTGTTTGATTTCTGAAAAAGCAACCTTAGCCTCTGGAGTCCATTCTACCTTGGCATCTTGTTTTAACATAGCAATCAATAGGTGAACTATCTCAACAAACCTGATGATGAACTTGCGAACAAAATTGATCTTACCAAAATATGACTTCAGTTCTTTTTTACTGGCCGGGGGTTGGATCCTTAGAATTGCTTGGACTCAGTCAAGGTCAATCAATATACCTTTCTCATAAATTACATTTCTAAGCAACTTTCCTTTAGTTACTCCAAAGATGCATTTCTTAGGATTAAGTGAAATCCCATAGTCTCTGCATCACTGTAAAATTTTCCTTAGGTCTGTCACATAATCTTCTATTTTCTTCAAAAATACAGTGAGATCGTCCATATATATAATGATGCATTTTCCAACCAATCCTTTGAAATCTATGTCCATTGCACGTTGGAATGTAGCTCCTGCGTTGATTAACCCAAAGGGCATCCTGCGGTATGCATAGATTCCCCATTTGCATGTGAAGGACGTCTTCAATCTGTCCTTGTATTCTACCATTACCTGGTTATAACTTGAATAACCATATAGAAATGACATCATTTGTGAACCATTTACTATTTACAGCACTTCGTCCAAGGATGGCAGTGGGTAATTATCTATTTCTAAGGCCCTATTCAAATTTTTGAAGTCGATACAGAGCCTGATCTCTCCATTTTTCTTGCACACTGGTACTAAATTTGCCACCCAGGCAAAATGTCTTACAAGAAAAATGATTCTAGCAGACAGCAATTTCTGTACTTCCTTGAAGATTAACAGCTCTAGCAGAGCGTTAACCGGTCGCTGCCTTTGCCTGAAAGGTTTTGCCCCTAGCTTGAGAGGTATCGTATGAGTTATGATTGAAGTGTCATATGTCTTGAGATCTTCATAACTCCAAGCTATGACCTCATGGTAATCTCGCAATGCATGAATAATACCTACCCTTTCTTCAGCAGTACTGGCTTTGCCAATGAAAACATTCTTAATATCTTTAGGGGTTCCCAAATTGTAAGGTTCACATTGTGCACCAGGCAATTCTTCCCATTTCTTCTGGATTCCAAACTTATCTGAGTCAAACAACCATTCTAACTCTACCATCCCTCAAGGAATAGTGTTTGTTTTCAAATTGAGGACTCCTTCCAGATCCATTTTAGCAAGCTCCAGCTCCTCCTCATCTATTATCTGAGTAGTAAAAACATTTGATGAAGTGAGGAAATCAATTATGTGCTTGTTGTCCTTAAAAACCTAAAAATTCATGATATTGTCTAGTACAGAGGGAGTTGAAACCAATTCTACAGTGAATTTCTTCAATCCTGCCATGGACAGTGGTTCTAGAGAACTAGCTACCTGAGCCAAAGCATCAGCAACGTGATTCTATCTTCATGGGATCAGTTGGATATTAAAACCATCAAAACATTCAATCAAATCCCATACACGATTTTGATATCTTTTCAACCTCTTATCATTGCATGAGTACTGCCTTCTCACTTGCTTGACAACCAATTCAGAGTCATGAAATACCTGGATAATTTTAACCTTTTTCTGAAGTGCCATCAACAATCCATGCACCAAAGATTCGTACTCTGTCACGTTTTTACATGAAAATTGCAATCGGTATGTTGCTAGCTATGAGCTTCCCGTGGGACTAATAAGCTCAAAAGCCGCACCAGATCCCTGTTTGCACCTAGATCCATCAAATCTTAATGTCCAAATGCGGGAGTCATTGCCCCTATCACTTTGTGTAATTTGTTATTTTTTATCTGATTGAGATTCCTGACCAACCACACCTATAGCAGCCAAATTTTCCTTTCAAACATTTTTACACTTATTTAACTGCCTCTTGACAGAGTGAGAATGTAAATTCAAAATGGGAGGCATCATGAAGGTGACACCATTTTGGTAGCAGCAATTCATCCATTTATATTTTCTTTCCGATAGCTAACTGATCACTCATGAATTTAGCCACAAATTTCTGAATCCCTCAAATATTCCTAGTTCTTCGTCAAGAGGAGGACTCTTGGTCTGACTACACATATGCCTCTATACTTTCTTGATATTTTGTAAGTGAAGGATCAGAGAATTTACTGCAATTCAACATGAGTATTTCTTCTACCTGATTAACTTGGGGAAGATAAACCCCCAGGTCTACTTCTGAAAATAAAACTTTGTTGGTCTGATTATATTCTGTGATCCTATGTGTTGATCAGGATATTAGTCATAAACAAACATAGATAAAGAAATGCAAATCAAACCTTTATCATCTTGAAAGATACGATGAATTCAGAGAATTCATGATCCCAAGTCTCCGTGGATTATTTCATAATCTATTGATGTTGCTCAGTGGTTTGATGTGCATTGTTGTTTTCCATTCAGGGGCCTTACATTTCTAGTTCCAAGAAATTCATGTCTGGATGACTTTAATTTCACCTGCTTTCTGTAAATTCCTTAACAATCAAGGTTAACTCTTACTATATTTAACTAGATGATGCAGATGGCATGTAAGTTTGATCAATTCTTCTATATGTCAACTTATATTGATTAGATTCTACCTCTGCACTGTAAATTTGGTTAAATGATGTGCCTACAAGCATGTATTTTCATGATTATTGTCATTATTCATGTTCATTTGCATGATATTTATCATTTTCAGCATGCTACTCACTCAAATATGCTAATGATGTTCAGTTACCTACAAGATATTAGCATATTTTCTATATTTGCTTAAGATTGTCTGTGTATTTGCAATTGTGATGATGATCAAATGAAATTAAGAAATTTGAATTAATGCTTTCTAAATTTTATTAAATGAGTGAATCTTTAGCCATTGATCCATATACATTCTTAACACTGTCATGAAGAGAAAGAAATCAAACCATATGTTCACCAGGATGTTCCACAGCTAGATATGATTGATACTAACTTCGATGGAAAGGAATGAAAACAACATGCACAACATGAAATGCACTCCAAGGGACGCAGCAAATCAAACCACATATCCAGAATCCATTCACATATTACTCAAAGTTTATGATCATATGTAATCAGAGTCTTCATCTTCATTAAGTATGCAAAAGAGATGTACATTTACAATTAGCCTTGAGAATTAGTCCTGATGCTTCAACAATCTAATCTCAATTAAGTTTCGAATGAATTAGAATGTGCACTCCATCTCCTTTTATAGGACAAGGATAGGAGGTGGTTACAAAAGATACTATGATTAGGATTTGTCTATTAAGATGAACAATCTATAACATTTCTTTGACCAAGTCAACAAGTAGACACGTGGCACAGGTTGCCAAATGGCAACCATCTAGTTGTGTACAACTGTCCTCTTTGGCACATTATGCATATGGCTCTGTCACACTGCATATTTACCTATTCTTTTCCCTCCTCATCAGTAGATGAGTTATCTTCTACATGCATGCTGATAATCCCCCTAATGGGTTCATATGCCTGTACAATTCTTTCAACTGCACCACCATCCTATAGCTTGGCCTTGGTAACGGCATGCCCTTGTGAATGGAACTGGGCTTGTAGAGCAGTCCACTTAGTTTTCCTGCTATTCAACATTTCATTATATTTATCCATCTTAGCCCTCATCCTCATGGTCTTGTCTATCACATCTTCCGATAAGTGGCTAAGTGGGTCATCTACTACAGGCTTCAAATTATCCTGGAAGGCCTTGATGGTGAAAGCAACATCTTGATTATCTATCTTTCCTTCCACCTTTTCCTCAAGGGCCTCTAGAATTTCTACCTCCTCTGATAAAAGCTCATGTAATTTGGCACCGATGCTCTTGAGTTTAGCATTACACTTCTTAAGGATATCTACTTTAAATTTGGTATCTTCATACCATATACCTAACAATTGTGATGTCTGGTTGGTTAGGACTTTATTAAACATCAAGACATTTACATCTATGTGCTTCATTTTAGAGAGGGCAATCAGATGCTTCTCAATTTTTATTGACCTTTGTGCAACCTCCTTCTGCAATTTATCTACTTTACTCCTCAATGTGTTGAACAACTGCCAATCGGCAACAGAAGTCTTTATTACCTTTTCTGCTTCAATGATGAACTGGCTAAACCATTTGTCCATCACATTTGATTTATGCTTCATGATATCCAACCCCGTCATTTCATCTTGAGATATTATGGTTAATGGGGTGGATGTGTTGATTGGAATGTTAGTAGGAGCCAACAAACCCTTTATGAATGTTTGCATCTGAGCAATGTGCTCTTTATGCACTTTGCTTTTATTTTTCTCCTTCTCTATTCTAATCAATAATGAATTTATTATATCTTTGGACTCCTAGCCCTCTTGTTGCTTTGTGGCAAAGCCCAAATCCACGCTGGTTATTTGAAACTCACTGGCACTTATTTCTCCCTTGGCTTTGTCAACGACAGGTATGGCCAGTTGAGCTGTTCTCTGGCCTGTGACCTGATCTCTCTTTATTGTAGAGGTGGCCCTATCCCTCCTCTTAGGTTTGGCTATATCAGCTGAAAATAATGTGGATATGGAAAAATTAGAGGAAACACCCTGTGAAGGAGGATTTACCTCTTGTTGTAGCCAATATGGCACTTCAGCTCTAGACCCTTCTTGGTCTGTATGTTCAATGTGAACATTTGGTGCTCCCATGCTCTGTTCCACCCTCTGTGGTGACTGTTCTTTTTCTTCCTCATTGTAAACCTCCTCATGCACTACCTTTGCATTCTTGTCTTGTTCATCCTGAGGTGATTGGTTTACATTAGGGTTTTGGTAGCCTGGATCTTGTGCATCCTAATGATCTTCTTGGCTACCCTTGTCAACATTTTCCTCCATCTTGTTATCATCATCCACTTGTGGACCTTGTAGCCCACTTATTGGTATCTCAGCATCTGTATGACCTTGGGATTTAGTTGTCCTGACTTCCTCTCTCTTTATCCTGCATTTGCTCACTATCTTGAGCATCATGCTGATTAGGTACATCCTTATCTTCCTCCATAGCTATATTATCTTCCAATTCATCGTGCTCTGGAGGTGTATCATCATCTTTCTTTTGATCTTCTCTGCCCTAGTATGCTAAGTCAATGACTGTCAGGATAGTAACTTTACCAACAAGTCCTTTCAGGCCGATTTTCTGTGCTACATTTTTAGGACTATCCTCTTCTATCTCTTCTTCCTCCCTCTCCTTTTGCACAATGAAAGTATTTTGGGGAGTCATGGCTATGTTATTCACAAGTGTTTCCATAGGGTTGGTGGAGACCTCCTTCACCGCTTCATAATCAGAAAGCTCTAATGTTTCATCTAGTGGGAGATAATGATCACCTCCTCTTTTCCTTATCTCTTCCTTCTTTTCCACAGCCAACTCTGTCTTAAAATGTACTATGGTGGGGATAGGCACATCATGTTGCAAATTTTTCCTTATTCCCTCACCTCCTTTTCCTTTCAACATAATGGTAGGGTTCACATCCAATGACCCCCTCATTGCAGGTGTTGGATTCTTCTTTTGTTGCACCTCTTGAGTTTTCTTTTTCTTTTTCTTTATGAGGAGATCATCTTCATCTGTGCTTTCATCTACATCCTCATAAGTGACAGGAGGTTTTGTGGTGGGCTTCTGCTATTTTGTAGATGCTTGAGATGTTGCGGCAGCAGAGGTTGAAGCTAAATCCTTCTTAGGTGGAGGATGACGAATGACTCTCACACCTACATTTTGGTTTCTTTTCTTTGATCCCTTCTGCAACCTTTCTCCGTTGGATGCTTTCTTTTCTTTGAGGAAATCATCATATTCCTCATCTGTCAATTGTTGCCTCTTTCTCTTCTTGTCGATGGTGAGGGCCACTCCTTTGTTCTTGAGTTTTGTGACCTCTCCATCCATCCATTCTTTGGTCAGTTGTATAACCCTTTGTGTTATCATGTCTAATGATGTTTCCTCTGGTTGATTTCAGTCAAGGGATGAGATTGTTTCATTGTATACTTTCTTCTCTTCATATTCCCATGATGTAACCATTCCTTCATCCTCATGCAATTGTGCTGGAACGGGTATGTAGTCTAGTGTGCGAGTTTGTTTTAGAGTAAGCCTTTGATAACTTCTCTTCCTCACTTCCACCTCATCATCACAATCAGTCCAATAGTCTTCAAGGTGTACCTGATGCACTGATTTCTTATACAATGTCTGCATCCTATCATAAGGGTCATATTGCCTGGATACAAAGAAAGGCTGCAAGGACATCAACTGCAATCCCCTTGTTGTTTCTTTGGCACTTTCCTTATCATGACACATATACCACTGAATGATGAGTGGGAAGAGGATGTTGGGTATCTTATTTCTCTCAACAAAGCCTCAAATGAAGGCAATATCTTCTTGGCCATCTCCACCAATATGACCTTATCTGTTGGGTATCTTGGCAACATGAGAGGTTGCCCAATGAAACCTTATATTCTTATATATGTGAAAGTGGGGAATTGGATGAACCAAGACCCATGCCTGTATATCACAGCTTGAGCTTCCATGCTCAGCTTCTTTGCTCTGTCTTCTTCCATAGTCCTGACTAGATGCATAATAAATGGATCATTCACTCTCCGGTAGTGTTGGAGAGACTCTCTCTGTTTCAATTGTGGGTAATGATCCCATATGTTCACATCTCCAGGGTTGGTACCAACCCTACCAACTGTCTACTGACCATTGAATGTCCCTCTGAATGCACATGCATAGACCACATATGAGGTCATGTGGAACATGTTTTTCTTTTTGCCCAAATTCCTCATGCCTTCATCCAGACTATCACTGATAATCTTCACCCACTAGGGTTTCTCATTGGTAGTCTCTAGCATTCTCATAAGACCATACATCTAATCCTCAAAATATCCTGCATTCGGCCTTCCCCTCATTCGGCTAAGCATCACCATCATGTACTGATACTCAGGGGCGAAGTTGAATTTATATAAATGCACAAGCAACTTTGCTGAGGCCTTGTAGGTGCTATCACTAGCCCTCCATGAGAACATAATTTTTCTGCAATCCTTGTGGGTGCTATTGTATTTCTTTTCCATATGTTCCAAGTCTATTTTGCATACTTGAGGTTCGCTTAGAAAATTGAAAGTTGAGGTGATCCCCTCGATTGAGAAGTTTGCATACACCCGGCCATATTTTTCCACCTTCCTGTTGTGGACATTGTAGTTACGAGCACATTCAACTACTAGCTTGGTGGCCTTTGTTGCATAGGGAAATCCTCTAGCATGCCACATGCCTGAATTGTATACATTGATAAGTAAGGGTTTTCTACTTCCCTTTTCTGATAGTGCTGTCCATGCATCCAGATCAGTACTCCCTGAATGCGTATCATTTATCTGGTCGTATTTGAATGACGTCCCATCAAGTTGTATACCCATGGGCTTTAAGAATTATGTGTCTTACCTGTTCTTACAGAATGCCATTGTATCCTGTGATAAAACATATGTACGTCTCACCCTAACATGCCTTATGCACATTCAAATTTAACAATTACATAGGGAAATCATGGTGTTTTTACCCTTAGACAAGCATAATTCATGCATCCTCATATTAATTTACTCTGATAAAAATTGACATTTACCTGTTCATTTATCCATAAACGACAAAAGAGGGTTTCATCGTTACATACCTGATATTTGCTACCTTTTAAGCTATTTGATCTATATCCAGATATGTGTATTCACCTTGCAACTACCCTCCTCCATTTCCCATTTGAATATGCATCCCATTCCATTTCGTTCATAGGTTGTTGTAATGCCACCTTAGTCGCACGGGAGCTCTGTAATTTCTTCTTGAATATGTGATAAGTTTAAAATGAACTCAAATCTTTGTTTTTAATCAGAAACATTAGCGCATTAGGGTGTAATTAATGCTAAATTGCTCATATCCATGGATATTCACCCTAAGCCTTAAGATCTTAATAGGTGGCGTGATGTTATTTGAAATTTCGAATGTTCACCTTCCGCTAGAATAGAATTTATTATGGGATCATCATATTCACAAATGTTAGGGATATTAAGAAATATGCATGTTCTTTTGAATATGCCCATGATGTAAGCATGACAATGGTCAACTATTGACCAACAATTGAAAGATCAGGTCACTTTATTTTTGTTTATTATCATGACATTATGATATGCTGACATGGATCGGTCAGTGTGCCACGTGGCAACATCCTATTGGTTCATAGAAATCCATGGGTTATAGGTCCCAAGAGTGGATAAGGGGATATTACGAAATATTCAGATGTTCAGTTGTGCGGAATATCCCCCCTTTGTCTGAAGATGAGGATGATGTCATCACTTTTACTAATGTTTAGAATTTGCTTAGGAAATGATGTCATCATCACATTAATGAAGATCAAGGATCTTAGTTAATATCTTGGCTATTAAGATTTATGCTGACGCTAGGTATTTAAGTTATATTTGAAATAATCTTACACATTAGTAAATATCAGGGATATTAAGAAATATGCACCTACAAGGAATGTGCGCAGGTATCAATGGGTAGACATTTCCTGAGCTTAAATTTTGCGTCTGCATAATAGCGAATATGTGTATATCGGGATATCCCTTGTTAAAATGTATGTCTGGGATATTGGTGAATATCAAGGTCCTTAGCGAATGTGATGACCCTTTCATATGAGCGACTAGTTTGACCAAACATTGACCAGACTGAACTTCTTATCCTTAAGGAATTTTGAGGTGATCTAAAAGGCAAACCTGCTTAAAATTTTACACTTTCATCTAAAGAGGTTTGTGATAACAAAATCCGATGTTGGCATTTAACCCCCTTTTATCAGGTCCCTGCATGCACAAGGTGATATCCTATCACTACCTCTAACACTTAAATTTTACCATATCACCCAAGGCAAGGGAAGCAAAACAAGCCAAAAAAAGGTTGGGTCCCTATTTTGCTAAGGCAAAATGGGGTGTGTTGTGGAACCACACAACAACTTGCCACCAAAGAAAACAACAAAATTCAAATAATTCAAGAGGTGGGGATAAATAAAAACATAGTGTTCCAACTCTTGTCAAGCATAAGCATCTTAATCTTCCCGAATGATATCATTTTCATCAGTATAACAATGTATTGAGAAGGGATCAGGTGTGTGCATGTGATTAATATCCCCCATCTTGAAGATGAGTTGAACAAACCGGCGATTGCTATTAAGCTACATATTTTGGTTCATCCCTCATAGCCGACCTGGATAGAGCCTTGCTACCAATAGGTGTCTATATCCCTGGCAAGGTTATCGTTGCAATTCCCCTAAGTAGAGCCGCACTGCCAGTTAGGCATCTATAGCCCTGGTAGAGTTACTTAGATGACCTAATTTCTCTTTAGATATTCAATATATCTCTTTATTTTTTTATTCATAATATATTATCATGTAAGCACATTTTACAAGGTGTGATCACTTGCTATTTAGGCTGAGAATTGCAATGGTGGCAAGGGCGACCTTTTGATTTTTCACTTAACACCACACTAGTATGTTCAACAAACCAAGGCTATTAGGTGAGTCATGTGAGGATCCCCTTGAACAAGAAAAGGTATCACTGATGAACCTAATATCACAGACCTGATCAAGAATACTTCTCCTAACATGAGTTACAACCTATGTAGGCATTTATACTCAACTCTTGAATTCTAACAATTTTTAGTGGTTTTTTTAAGTGAAAAGGTGCATCATTTTGCTTAACCAAAACATGGACTCAATGACACAAAGAAAATAAGCACACAAAGCAGACTATACAAATAGCTATACAAAATGTACATTACATACATATGGTACATCACCATAATATGACCTATCTAGGCTTGAAAGTAGTGTTTGAGGAATTGTCCATTGACTGGTAACGAGACATCCTCACCCATTAGGGTCTTGAGCCTGTAGGTACTATCACCTAGGATTTTTGAAATCTAGAAAGGACCTATCCATAGTTTGTAAAACTTCCCATGTTCACCCTTCCTTTCATGTGCTTTGTCCCATGATAGGACTAAGTCTGATATCCTAAAGGCTTTTACTTTAGCTCTCTTATCAAACCAGCACTTGATAGTAGCCTGATGTTTGGCGAATTAGTCAATTGCCCTGTCTCTCTTTTCTTCCAAGTGCATAAGTTGAAGCAACCTGACTTCTTGTTTGTTATCTATGCCTAAGTATTTTTGTGCAAACTGTAAGGTGGGAATTTTGAGATTCACAGGGAGGATGGGATCCACCCCATAAACTAACTAATAAGGAGAATTCCCTAATGCAGTTTTCATTCTAGTTCGGTCCACCCATAGGGCATATTTAAGCAAGATATTCCACTCCCTAGGGTTCTTTTCTATCAATTTATTTATGATGTTCAATAAATTCTTATTGGTTGACTCTGCTAAACCATTTCCCTAGGGATAATAGTTTGAAGAGAACTTTAAGATGATTCCATGATCAAAAGCCCAACTAGATAATCTTAAAGATGCGAAAGTTGGTCCATTATCACATAAAAGGGCATAAGGAACTCCATACCCAGTTATGATGTTATTTTCTAAAAATTTGATCACATCCTCTGCAGTGCAAGACTTGCTACTAACTAGTTCAGTCCACCTAGTGCAAGAATTAGTGATTGTTAACACATACATGTGGCATGAGGATGATGGAGGATTGATTGGACCAATAAAATCCATGCCCCACTGAGTAAATGGGTGCATCTCCATAACTGGCTGCAGTGGTTGAGCAACATATCTCTCTCTATTGGCGGCAATCTGACAAGTATGGCAGCATTTAACATGTTCAGCAGTGTCTTTGAAAATTGTTGGCCAATAATATCCTACTCTCATGATAGCATGAGTAGTAGCTAGGTTAGATCCATGTGTTGTCCCAAATTTATCATGTAGTTCTGTGAGAACCTTATTAGCTCTTGGCTTGTCTAGACACCTAAGGTATATTTCCTCATAATTCTTCATAAATAGGATACCTCCTTTGATCATGTACTTCTATGATCTAATCTTCAAAGCTCTCCTTTGAGAAGCTTGCATCTTCGATGGGCATCTCCCAGTGATCAGGATATGTCTGATATCTGAGTACCAATCTTTATTCTCCTTTGTGTTCACAACATATTGTTGACTCACTATGTTGGGGTCAATTTTGGAAATCATCTGGCTTAAGGCTTGCCCTCTAACCAACTTCATGGGGGTTATGTCCATATCATATTCTTGGAGAACTATTATCCATTTCACTCTTTTTTCTCCAGGCTCACTCTGCATTAGGAGCATTTTAACTGCTGCATCAAGTACAACAACAATTATCTTGCTTCTCAAGATATAGTGCCTGAATTTATTTACTACTCTGACTAAAGCAAGGGCTTGTCTCTCAATGTCCATATATCTAAGCTCTGCATCCATAAATGGAGAACTCATGAATGCGATGGGTTTTTCTTCTTTTTCTTCATTTCTTTGTGTTAGAACTACTACACAGGTATGTTCCAAAGCATATGAATAAATGTAAAACTCTCTTGTGGAATCTGGGTTGATCAGGACAGGTGCATCTGCTATGGCCTTCTTTATGTCCTCGAATGCAGCCTTTGCCTCAAGTGTCCATTCAATCTTGGCATCTTTCTTAAGCATTGCATTGAGTGGCCTAACAATCTCTACAAACCCTATGATGAACTTCCTCACAAAATTTATCTTACCAAAGTAAGACTTAAGTTCTTTCTTACTCTCCGGGAGTTGTAACTTCATTATGGATTCTACCCTAGCAGGGTCAATGGTGATCCCATTTTCTGATATCACATGACCAAGTAACTTATCTGTGGTCACCCCAAATATACATTTCTTTGGATTTAGTGAGATACCATACTGCTCGCACTTCTTAAGCACCTTTTTGAGGTCTTCTATATGGCCACCTCTCTTCTTTGAGAAGATGGTCAGGTCATCCATGTATATGACTATGCATTTGCCAACCAGGCCTCTAAATGCTATGTCTATTACAAGCTAAAATGTAGCTCCAGCATTGATCAAACCAAAAGGCATGCGTCTATAAGCAAATATCCCCCTCTTGGTGGTGAATGTTGTCTCTAGTCTATCTATTTTGTCTATCATCACCTGGTTGTATCTTGAGAAACCATCCAGGAAAGACATCATTTAGACTCCATTCACTACTTGTAAAACTTCATCTAATGAGGGCAGCGAATAGTTATCCTTTTTTGAATCTCTATTCAGATTTCTGAAGTCTGCACAAAGGCATATGTCACCATTCTTATTTCTTACTGGTACCAAATTGGCTACCCATGTTGAGTGCCTGACAGGAAATATGATCCTGGCATTCAGCAGCTTCTTAACTTCTTCAAAGATTATAGGCTCTAGTAATGCATTGAATGGCCTATGCTTTTGTCTAAATGGCTTGGCATCAGGCTTCAATGGGATAGTATGAGTGATGATTGATGTGTCATATGTCTTCAACTCATCATACGTCCAGGCGATAACATGTATATAATCTTTTAATGTCTAGGATATTCCTGCCTTTTCCTCTTCACTGCAGACTTTGCCAATCAAGACATTCATGATGTCTTCATCTTGTCCTATATTGACTGGTGAATATTCTCCTCCATCTATCTTAGGGAGATCTTTTTGCTTTATCATGTTGTCCAAATCAAATGCTCTTTCAAGTTTTATCATTCCTTTGGGGATTTTGTTACTTGGAAAGTCCATAATCTCTTCTTCTTCCATACATGATCCTCCAAGTTCCTCTCATCTAGGATCTGTGCTTCGAATATATCCTTGTTTGCTATGAAATCCAGGATATGTTGATCATCATCGAACACTTGGAAGTTAGTCACATTATCAGGTATGGAAGGTACTGATATTAGTTCTACTAAAAATCTCTTTAGTCCAGAGATGGATAAAGGTTCTAATGTGCTGGTAACCTATGCTAGTGCATCAGCTTTGTGATTTTGTTCTCTAGGAACGTGTATTATGTTGAATGCATCTGATTCTTCTATTAAGTCCCAAACTCTATGCATGTAATTTGACAACTTCTTATAGTTACATGCATAGATACTCTTGACTTGTCTTACCACTAATTCTGAGTCTCCATAGACATGTAGAATCTTGACTTTCTTTTTTAGGGCAAACAACAACCCATGAATTAGGGCCACATTATTAGTGCAAGGAAACTGTAATCGGTATGCTACTAAAAAGGACTTCCCTGATGGATCAATGAGGTCAATGCCTACTCCAGCTCCTTGTCTAGACTTAGAGCCATCAAACCTTAAAATCCATGGTTTATCTTCTGTCAGTGGCTTATCAGGGCCCTCTCTTTCCTTCTTGGCTTTAGCAGCTACACCTCTAGATATTGACTTCAACTTTTGAGGTTCAATCTTTATTACTTCTGGTGGTATGTGTGAGGGTGATATATCGTTCTTTTTCATTACCTTAATATTATCATCTTCACCTTCTGGATATGTTGTAGTTTCTTTTCTTTCATCCTTAGGGATATCTTTGATATCATGTAAGTTATCTTTGGAACATAACTGCTCTTCTTTGTTCAACACATGTAAGTACAGAGCACATGTTGTCTCTGAATGTGGTGCTTCATGTAACCGGCACCATCCTTTAATCAATGCTTGTTGTGGAGAGACTTCTTGTAGAATAATTCTCTGAACTTGTTTGGACAAAAACTTTTCAAACTTGGTCAGGTGACTCCCATATCTTCATATGACAATTCATAATCTGACTCAATTAGGCAGTCAATCCCTAGGGTGATAGTGCTTTCCTTGTCATGAGGATTCTCATCACACATCAGGATTCCTTCTGAATGATGTATGCTGACGTTATCCGGATGTACATCTTCCTCAAGTTCTCCTGCATTTGAAGAAAACAAATAAGAATCAGTATCATCATAATCAGACATTTAACTTACCTTGGTTGAAGATGACTTTATTTCACTATAAGTTCTTTCTAACTCAATCATGTCCAGACATGCTTCACAACCTCTTTCTAAATGCGCTTCATTATGTAACTTGCACCAGCCAGATATCAGGATATTCTCAATGGATGTACCTAGTAACTGGCATCTCTGCAGTTCTCTAGATAAGTATTGTTCAAACTCTTTAAAATGATAAGTTTCTTCATTATTAGTCAAACTATGATCTGATTCTATGATCATCATATCTTCCTGATCATTGTTTCTATGTGTATGCATGTTATACATTAATACTTCCTCAATCTTGACCATTTGAGGTCTTATGGCATAAACCCTTGGTTCAACATCTACATAAAGTATCTTATTGGTATTGTTGTACTCAGTGATCATATGCTTCATCCTAGGTTCAGCCTCTATCCTTATCTCGTTATGGATTCCCTTCCATGGTAACCACATATGACTGAAATCAGTGGCTACATAACCATTAAGTGTTTTGGACCAATCCCTACTAAGCAGCATCCCATAGGTATCAGGGATATCTACTACTTGGATCCCTTAGGTCTGATGCAAGTTGCATGTGGATATGAGTTAGCTCTCCTACCACACTTTGGTTTTATCAAGTTGTGTCACCTTCTTGAGGGACTTCACTGGGTGTAACCCTAAAGCATTGCAAATGGATAGTGGCATCACATTCATTGATGCACTTGAATCCACTATACAATTGTGCAGATTCTTGCCAAATATTCTGAATGTAAGTAGGAATGGAGGTGGCTCAGACTTATCTCTATATAAATTCATGTGTGACGTTTCAGCAGCCTAGATGGTAGCCTGCACTTTGTGTTTAACAACATTTTCTTTTGGTGTAGGATCTCTAGTCAAGATGTGACTAGGATTATGAATAGGGTTATCATCTCTTGATGTGGATTCATCTAAAGATTTCAAGAAGGATTTCTTGATGACTGGAGTCTTGAGCAACTTCAATAAGGATAAGCTAATTTTGATCTTCTTCATTTCTTTTGCCAGATATGTGACTAGTTTATCAGACTCAGGCAACTGGCTGATGGCTTTTAACACTGTATTCTGAGGTGTGAAATACTGAGTGCTCACCTTAGGAGGACCAGGATTCTTATAAGCTTTAGGATCTGGTGGAGTGTTGAAATTATTGGGATGAACAGATGTGGTCAGTGGACTAGCTGGCCAATTAGAATTACTCCTCAAGTTATAATTGTGCCTACCCTGATATTGTTGTTGGTAAGCATGTACCTCCTCAGGTTTTGGCTCAGGTTCATTTTCATCCTCAAAGGGGAACACATAATTTGACTCAAATGCTAATGCAAACTCTTCACATGCTAATGTGCAATTCTCATGAGTGGAGGTCATTTGATGATGTTGATGACTAATGGAACTGTCCAGCACAAGGGCTGACTCATAACCTAGGGGGACGATCTCATTTCCTTCAGGACAAGGAAGGTCTCCTATAGTGTTGGACACTTCATCCTGGAAAATATTGGCTACTAACTTGAACCAAGGGTAGTCTAGTTCAGCATGTGCATTGGTATTATTCATTCTACACCAATTTGTAGTGTAACTTCTGCTAAATTCACCCTAGTTGTTTGTTTAGGTTCATTAGGGGGCTGATTGTCTAATGGTGATGGCAATGAGCCATTGTTCGGTCTAGTATTCCATGTTCTAGGTGGCCTAGGAGCAACATTGTTATTGAAATTCCTATCATTATTGTACCCTTGTCAGGATATCCAGGTCTGTCATTGTTATTTCCATATCCTCTATCAGGATATCCTCTGTTGTGATTTGACTGGGAGTAAAATTTTTGGCTCCTCGTATGTGTGATCTCAGTAGTTAGATTCCTTAGCTGTGTAGATATTTCCTTAATGTCATTGTTTTCTTCTTGAGCCTTGGCTACTACATTCTCTTGCTAAGGTTTGAAGAAAGAACTACCATTACCATTGTTTTTCCCTGCATCCTGAGGTGCTTGTCCAGGATGAGGTATCATCTGGCCATTTCCATTTGGAGGAGGCATGATATTAAGTGGAGGTACATGTAGGGGACTAGGCATGATGGCAGTAGGTATCATGACTCCACTACCTTGTGGTTGTACAAGATATGCAGGATATCCAGCATTAGGTGTAAAGCCAGGTGTTAACTGTTGATTGATTTTTATGGCTTCTTCAAAAGCACCTGCTAATGAAGTTATAGCTGGATCTGTTCTTCTGATGAACATGGATGTTAATGGATCCAAGGCTGAATAATATACAGATCTAGCTGCCTCATCTCCTACGTTGTAAGGATCGACTAGCTTGGAGTATATTTTCTGAAACCTAGCATTGAAGTTAGAAATCATCTCTCCCTCAGCCTTTTTGATTGTAGCAAACATATGATAAGTGATAGCTGGATCTACCGGTATTTTAAATCTTCCTAGGAATGCTTTCTCTAAGGCATCCCAAGTATGAATGGTAGACTAGGAATGACTAATGTATCATCTATAAGCCTCTTCTCTTAAGGAGTAAGGAAATAACCTACACACTACATCTTCATGTTCTATTCTTGCTCTAAAGTAAGATTCCTTGTAGGTTCTGATATGATCTTCTACATCCTGGTAAGGATGATACTTTGGACAAAATTTATCTGGATTCTTAGGCAAATCATGATATGCTATGAACTAAAGCAGTGATTGAATCGCAAAGAAATACATTACAGTCTGTACTTGGGGTATCTGAGGAACAACTAGAGACCCTGGAGGTGTTACAGTAGGTATGGATGAAGATGATGGTGAATTGAGACCAGGACTATGGTGGATATCATTCGTACGAGGTCTAACTCCATGGATTGGCAGTTCTTTAAGAAGTCTAATGGATCTGGACCTGGTATTAGGACTGTGAGCTAGAGCTTCACAACTTAAGACAGAATGTAGATATTTTAACAGGATCTTCGCAAAGATCATGATATCTAATATTCTAAGTTGGATATATATGATCAAGAATCTGAAATAACTGGGTATTTACACAATATTTGCAAGAGATGCAAATATGAACACAGACTTTGCAAGTCCAGACTTCTGATTGTAAATAGCAGGTTACCTGACCAACAGGAAAGGATATTGGCAAGGTATTTGCAGGATCCTTGCAAATAACAACTCAATTTTGAAGATTCTGGACAATTGACTGTAAGATTGGGATATTTATGTGCTAGTAAAGTATATTTATGATCAAATCCTTCAAATAACCTGTGACAAGTAGAAACTTTACACAAATACTTAGAGTTTGAAGCATATCACATCATGTACGAATGAGAATGACATCTAGATGACAAGTTTGTGAACAAATGCTTCCTGAAGGCCCTCCTTCTAGCGCCAATTTATGTTGATCATGATATTAGTCATAAACAAATATAGATAAAGAAATGCAAATCAAGCCTTTATCATCTTGAAAGATATGATGAATTAAGAGAATTCATGATCCCAAGTCTCCGTGGATTAGTTCATAATCTATTGATGTTGCTCAGTGGTTTGATGTACATTATTATTTTTCATTCAGGGGCCTTACATTTCTGGTTCTAAGAAATTCATGTCTGGATGACTTTAATTTCACCTGCTTTCTGTAAATTCCTTAACAATCAAGGTTAACTCTTACTATCTTTAACTAGATGATGCAGATGGCATGTAAGTTTGATCAATTATTTTGCATGCAACTTATATTGATTAGATTCTACCTCTGCACTGTAAATTTGGTTAAATGATGTGCCTACATGCATGTATTTTCATCATTACTGTCATTATTCATGTTCATTTGCATGATATTTATCATTTTTAGCATGCTACTCACTCAAATATGCTAATGATGTTCAGTTACCTACAAGATATCAACATATTCTCTATATTTGTTAAAGATTGTCTGTGTATTTGCAATTGTGATGATGATCAAATGAAATTAAAGAAATTTGAATGAATGCTTTCTAAATTTTATTAAATGAGTGAATCTTTAGCCATTGATCCATATACATTTGTGACACTATCATGAAGAGAAAGAAATCAAACCATATGTTCACCAGGATGTTCTACAGCTAGATATGATTGATGCTAACTTCGATGGAAAGGAATGAAAACAACATGCACAACATGAAATGCACTCCAAGGGACGTAGAAAATCAAAGCACATATCCAGAATCCATTCACAGATTACTCAAATTTTATGATTGTATGTAATTAGAGTCTTCATCTTGATTAAGTATGCAAAAGAGATGTACATTTACAATTATCCTTGAGAATTAGTCCTAATGCTTCAACAATCTAATCTCAATCAAGTTTCAAATGAATTACAATGTGCACTCCATCTCCTTTTATAGGACAAGGATAGGAGGCGGTTACAAAAGATCTTGTGATCAGGATTTATCTATTAAGATCAATCATCTATAACATTTCTTTGACCAAGTCAACAAGTAGACAGATGGCACAGGTTGCCATCTGGCAACCATCTGGTTGTGTACAACTTCCCTCTTTGACACATTATGCATATGACTCTACCACACTACATTTTTACCTATTCTTTTCCCTCCTCATCAGTAGATGAGTTATCTTCTAAATGCATGCTGATAATCCCCCTGATGCGTTCATATGCATGTACAATTCTTTCATCTGCACCCCCATCCTGCATCTTCGCCTTGGTAACTACATGCCCTTGTGAATGGAACTGGGCTTGTAGAGCAGTCCACTTAGTTTTCCTGCTATTCAATATTTCATTATATTTATCCACCTTAGCCCTCATCCTCATGGCCTTGTCTATTACATCTTTAGATAAGTGGCTAAGTGGGTCATTTGTTGTAGGCTTCAAATTATCCTGGAAGGCCTTGATGGCGAAAGCAGCATCCTGATTCTCTATCTTTCCTTCCACCTTTTCCTCAAGGGCCTCTAGAGTTTCTACCTCCTCTGACAAAAGTTCATGTAATTTGGCACTGATGCTCCTGAGCTTAGCATTAAACTCTTTAAGGATGTCTACTTCAAATTTGGTATACCATATACCTAACAATTGTGATGTCTGGTTGGTTAGGACTTTATTAAACATCAAGACATTTACATCTATGTGCTTCATTTCAGAGAGGGCAGTTAGATGCTTCTCAATTTTTATTGACCTTTGTGCAACCTCCTTCTACAATTTATCTACTTTACTCCTCAATGTACTGAGCAACTGCCAATTGGCAAGAGAAGTCTTTATTACCTTTTCTGCTTCAATGATGAATTGGCTAAACCATTTGTCCATCACATTTGATTTATGCTTCACGATATCCAACCCCGTCATTTCATCTTGAGATATTATGGTCAATGGGGTGGATGTGCTGATTGGAATGTTAGTAGGAGCCAACAAACCCTTTATGAATGTTTGCATCTGAGCAATGTGCTCTTTATGCACTTTACTTTTATTTTTCTCCTTCTCTATTCTAATCAATAATGAATCTATTATATCTTTGGCCTCCTCAACCTCTTGCTGCTCTGTGGTAAATCCCAAATCCACAATGGTTATTTGAAACTCACTGGCACTTATTTATCCCTTGGCTTTGTCAATGATAGGTATGGCCACTTGAGTTGTTCTCTGGCCTGTGACCTGATCTCTCTTTATTAAAGAGGTGGCCCTAGCCCTCCTCATAGGTTTGGCTATATCACCCGAAAATAATGTGGATATGTCAAAATTAGAGGAAACACCCTGTGAAGGAGGATTTGCCTCTTGTTGTAGCCAATATGGCACTTCAGCTCTAGACCCTTCTTGGTCTATATGTTCAATGTGAACATTTGGTGCTCCCATGCTCTATTCCACCCTCTGTGGTGACTGTTCTTTTTTTCCTCATTGTGAACCTCCTCATGCGCTACCTTTGCATTCTTGTCATGTTCATCCTGAGGTGATTGGTTCACATTAGGTTTTTGGTAGCCCAGATCTTGTGCATCCTGATGATCTTCTTGGCTACCCTTGTCAAAATTTTCCTTTGTTCTACTATCATCATCCACTTGTGGACCTTGTTGCCCACTTATCGGTATCTCAACATCTATATGACCTTGGGATTTGGTTGTCCTGACTTCCTCTGTCTCTTTATCTTGCCTTTTCTCACTATCTTGAGCATCATGCTAATCAGGTACATCCTTATCTTCCTCCATAGGTGTATTATCTTCCAATTCATCATGCTCTAGAGGTGTATCATCTTTCTTTTCATCTTCTCTGCCCTGATATGCTAAGTCAATGACTATCAAGCTAGTAACTTTATCAAAAAGTCCTATCAAGCCAATTTTATGTGCTACATTTTCAAGACTATCCTCTTCTATCTCTTCTTCCTCCCTCTCCTTTTACACAATGGGAGTATTTTGGGGAGTCATGCATGTGTTTTTCACAAGTGTTTCCATAGGGCTGGTGGAGACCTCCCTCACCACTTCATCAGTAGAAAGCTCTACTGTTTCATCGAGTGGGAGAGACTGATCACCTCCCCTTTTCCTTATCTCTTCCTTCTTTTCCTCAGCCAACTCCATCTTAAAATGTACTATGGTGGGGATAGGCACATCGTGCTACAAATTTGTCCTTATTCCCTCACCTCCTTTTCCTTTCAACATAATGGGAGGGTTCACATCCACTGATGCCCTCATTGTAGGTGCTAGATTCTTCTGTTGTTGCACCTCTTGAGTTTTCTTTTTCTTTCTCTTTATTAGGATATCATCTTCATCTATGCTTTCATCTACATCCTCATAAGTGACAGGAGGTTTTGTTGTGGGCTTCTACTATATTGTAGATGATTGAGATGTTGTGGCAATAGAGGTTGAAGATCAATCCTTCTTAGGTGGAGGATGGTGAATGACTCTCACACCTACATTTTGGTTTCCTTTCTTTGATCCCTCCTGCTTCCTTTCTCCTTTGGATGCTCTCTTTTCTTTAAGGAAATCATCATATTCCTCATCTATCAATTCTTGTCTCTTTCTCTTCTTATCGATGGTGAGGGCCACTACTTTGTTCTTGAGTTTTGTGACCTCTCCATCCACCCATTCTTTGGTCAGTTGTATGACCCTTTGTGTTATCCTATCTAATGAGGTCTCCTTTGGCTGATTCCAATCAGGGGATGAGATTGTTTCATTGTATACTTTCTTCTCTTCATATTCCTATGACATAACTATTCCATCATCCTCATGCAATTTTGTTGGAACAAATATGCAGTCCAATGTTCAAATTTGGTTTAGAGTAATCCTTTGATAACTTCTCTTCCTCACTTCCACCTCATCATCACAATCAGTCCAATAGTCTTCAAGGTATACCTGATGCACTGATTTCTTATACAATGTCTACATTCTATCATAAGGGTCATATTGCCTGGATACAAAGAAAGGCTGCAAGGACATCAACTGCAATCCCCTTGTTGTTTCTTTGGCACTTTCCTTATCATGACACATATACCACCCAATGATGAGTGGGAAGAGGATGTTGGGTATCTTATTTCTCTCAACAAAAGCCTCAAATGAAGGCAATATCTTCTTGGCCATCTCCACCAATATGACCTTATCCGTTGGGTATCTTGGCAACATGAGAGGTTGCCCAGTGAAACCTTCTATTCTTATATATGTGAAAGTGGGGAATTGGATGAACCAAGCCCCATGCCTGTATATCATGGCTTGAGCTTCCATGCTTAGCCTCTTTGCTTTGTCTTCTTCCATAGTCCTGACTAAATGCATAGTAAATGAATCATTCACTCTCCGATAGTGTTGGAGAGACTCTCTCTATTTCAACTGTGGGTAGTGATCCAATACGTTCACATCTCCAAGGTTGCTACCAACCCTGCCAACTATCTACAAACCATTGAATGTCCCTCTGAATGCACATGCATAGACCACATATGAGGTCATGTGGAACATGTTTGTCTTTCCGCTCAAATTCCTCATGCCTTCATCTAGACCGTCACTAATAATCTTTGCCCACTGGGGTTTCTCATTGGTAGTCTCTACCATTCTCATAGGACCATACATCCAAACCTCAAAATATCCTGCATTTGGCCTTCCCCTCATTCGGCTAAGCATCACCATCATGTACTAATACTCAGGGGCGAAGTCAAATTTATATAAATGCATAGGCAGCTTTGCTGAGGCCTTGTAGGTGCTATCACTAGCCCTCCATCAGAACATGATTTTTCTACAATCCTTGTGGGTGCTATTGTATTTCTTTTCCAACTGTTCCAAGTCTATTTTGCATGCTTGAGGTCCTCTTGGCAAATTGAAAGCTGAGGTGATCTCGATTTAGAAGTCTTCATACACCTAGCCATGTTTTTCCACCTTCTTGTTGTGGACATTGTAATTATGAGCACATTCAACTACTAGCTCAGTGGCCTCTGTTACATAGGGAAATCCTCCGACATGCCACATGCCTAAATTGTATACATTGATCAGCAAGGGTTTTCCACTGCCCTTTTCTGATAGTGCCCTCCATGTATCCAAATTAGTACTCCTTGAATGTGTATCATTTATCAAGCCATATTTGAATGACGTCCCCTGAGGTTGTATACCCATGGGCTTTAAGAATTTTGTGTCTTACCTATTCTTATGGAATGTCATTGTATGTTGTGATAAAACATATGTATGTCTCACCCTAACATACCTTATGTGCATTCAAATTCAATAATTGCATAGGGAAATCATGGTGTTTTTACCCTTAGACAAGCATAATTCATGCATCCTCATATTAATTTACTCTAGTAAAAATAGACATTTACCTGTTCATTTATCCATAAATGACAAAAGAGAGTTTCATCATTACATACCTGATATTCATTACCTTTTAAGCTATTCAATCTATATCCAGATATGCGTATTCACCTTGCAGCTACCCTCCTCCATTTGCCATTTAAATGTGCACCCCATTCCATTTCATTCACAAGTTGTTGTAATGTCGCCTTAATCGCACATTAGCTCTATAATTTCTTCCTGAATGCGTGATAAGTTTAAAATGAACTCAAATATTTGTTTTTAATCAGAAACATTGGTGCATTAGGGTGTAATTAATGATAAATTGCTCATAACCATGGATATTCACCCTAAGCCTTAAGATCTTAACAGGTGGCACAATGTTATTTGAAATTTTGATTGTTCACCTTCTGTTAGAATAGCATTTATTACGGGATCATCACATTCACAAATGTTAGGGATATTAAGAAATATGCATGTTCTTTTAAATATTCGCATGATGTAAGCATGACAATGGTCAATCGTTGACCAATAATGGAAATATTAGGTCACTTTACTTTTGTTTATTATCATGACATTATGATATGCTAACATGGATTGGTCGGTGTGCCACGTGGCAACATCCTATTGGTTTGCAGAAATCCATGTGTTATAGGTCCCAAGAGTGGATAAGGGGATATTATGAAATATCCAGATGTTCAGGTGTGCAAAATATCCCCCCTTTGTATGAAGATGAGGATGACGTCAACACTTTTACCAATGTTCAAAATTTGCTTAGGAATTGATGTCATCCTCACATTAACGAAGATCAGGGATCTTAGTTAATATGTCGGCTATTAAGATTTATGCTGACGCTAGGTATTTACATTATATTCAAAATAATCTTGCACATTAGTAAATATCAGGGATATTAAGAAATATTTACCTACAGGGAATGTGCGCGAGTATCTACAGGTAGACATTTCCTAAGCTTAAATTTGACGTCTGCATATTAGCGAATATGCAGATATCAGGATTTCCCTTGTTAAAATGTATGTCTGGGATATTGGTGAATATCAGGGTCCTTAGCGAATGTGATGACCCTCTCATATGAGTGACTAGTTTGACCAAACTTTGACCAGACTTAACTTCTTATCCTTAAGGAATTTTGAGGTGATCTAAAAGGCAAACCTGCTTAAAATTTTGTATTCTTTCATCTGAAGAGGAGGTTTGTGATAACAAAATCTGACATTGGCATTTAACCCCCTTTTATGAGGTCCCTGCATGCATAGGGTGATATCCTGTCACTACCTTTGACACTTAACTTTTACCATACCACCCAAGGCAAGGGAAGCAAAAAGAGCCAAAAAAAGGTTGGGTCCCTATTTTCCTGAGGCAAAATGGGTTGTGTTGTGTAACCACACAACAATATGCTTCATTTTTGGCTCTCTTTCAATGCGAATCTGATTTGCTAGTCCTTTCCATGGAAGCCACATGTGAGAAAAGTCCATTGACATATAACCATTCAGAGTTCTTGACCAATCTCTACTTAAAATCATTCCATACTAATCCAGGATATCAACTACTTGAATGTATATATACTGTTGTACCCTAGGATCTAATGCCAGTTGCATATGTATTATGTTCAATTCGCCCATCACATTAACCTTAGTCTTGTCCAACTGCATGACTTTCTGGAAGATTTTGTTGGAGTGAGGCCTAATGCTTTGCATACTGACAAAGACATCACATTGGTAGAGGCCCCTGAGTCTACCAGGCAGTTATGGAGGTTCTTCCCAAATATCCTAAGAGTCAAAAGGAAAGGTGGACTCTCTCTTTTATCCTTATATAAAGTGACCTTTTGCTCAGCATCTTTCACATGGAATTTATCTTTCTCTTTGTCCATATTGTCCTTTGGTGGAACTTCTTTTTGGGAAGGATCTATTCTAATGCTTGCTCCCATGTCTTGGAAGAAAGTTGTCGTAACTTTCATAACTTTCAATAGTTCAAAGACTGACAATTTGGCTTTCATTTTCTTGAGTTCGTTAGCAACATACTGTCCTAATTTGGTTATCTCAGTCCTCTGATAATTTCCAGTTGTGGCTCCTTGATGCATAGACTGGAGTGTTGCCTTGGGAGGCTTAGGATTATTTAAGGCCTTGGGATCAGGTGCAATCTAATAATTGTTTGGAGGGATTGAGGTGGTGACAGGACCTTTTGACTTACTGCTTCTAAGTTTGTATGGAGTTTTATTATACTAATGATAGGCATGTACCTCCTCACATTCTTCTTCCTCAGGTTGATTTTCATCTTGGAAATGAAATGTATAACTATCAAGTACAAGGGCAGTGTCATACCTCTATGTTGGGACGAATTCATACCCTGTTGGAGGATTTTCTTGTACCTCTGCATTTTGGATCTCCATTTGAAAAATACTGGAAGCTATTTGGAACTCTGGGCAATCCAATCCAGAATGAGCATTTGTATTGTGGAGTCTACACCATGAGGATAATGCTGCTTCTGCCAACATCACCCGACTAGGTGGACGAATTTCAACATTTTGATTGTCCAATGGCGAAGGAACTCCACCATTATTTGGTCTGGTATTCCAAGTTTGATTTTGCCACTGAAAATTTTGATTCTGATATTGGCTTTGATTCTGACTCCTTTGCTGCAAGTAGGCATTCTAATTTCTTAAATGAGTGACTTTAGCAGTAAGCTTTTTCATTTGTTCTGCCAACTCCCTAATGTCATCTTTGTCATCCTTGGCTTTGGTAGCTTCATTTGACTGGAGGAATGGAATTTGGGTAGGAGGTAATTTGGCCATTGGGGCTCCAAGATGGACCACTAAGGCTTGTGTTGTGGTAGGGACTGGGATACGTTTCATTACAGGGGTATTATTAGCTAGAGCTTGATTGATCATAGGCATCTGATTTGGCATGGCTGCCAGACCCATGTGGTTCAATGGACCTGTTGCTGTCTACCCCAACTGAGTGTTCACAGTAACATCCTCAACATATGCTTGAGCTAGAGTGGTCGTGTTGAAATTAGGGCAGACAACTGAGAGGGGGGGTGAATTAGTTGTCACAAAACTTTATCTTTTGCTGCATTTAATCTTCTTTACCACTTATTAACAGATTAATGATATAACTATGAAAGCATGAATCAACAACACATGAGTAGAAACACAATCAACACACATAACACCAAGATTTTTTATGTGGAAACTTGTTTAAGGGAAAACCATAGTGGGGGTTAACCCACAAGATTTATTCTTTGTTAAAAGAATAGAAAAATGGGAAGGCACTTGCCTTCGAGCTCACTGCCCAGAGCTCAATGCTCCAAGAGACTCACTATCTACAAAAATATTTGCATGGTTAACACTGAAAGGTTGAACTGAGAAATAGCATCTTCTCCATGCCAAGGTTCAGTTCCATTGAAACTCACAACACCTCTTCTCTACCCCCAAACACTTCCTCGCTACCTCCACATCTTTACATACTTCAACACATTTAAACGACTTCATTACACTTATTTATACATGACATTGACTTTGGAATGAACATCAAAGTCAGCCTTACAATCATCGATCTGGAACATTCTCCAAGACAGGCATTACAAGCAATTACAATCACAAGACTTGACTTAATACATGTAGACCACTACACTATTAGCCAAACATAGCTGGGACTCAAATCTTCCTCGAACAACACACCACGCTCCATAGAACTTCTCTTAGATCATCTGCAACACGCATGAAGCATCCAGTCAGCCAAGACTGGAAAGAACAGCAACACCCAAGGAGAAATCTTCAACTACGAGCTCAATCCTCAATGCAGACCACCAACACATTAGGCACACAATCCAGAGACCTCCACAAGCACATTAAAATCAACAAGAACAACCGCACCACCTCAAATCACCATAATCACTTGCATCTTCATACTGGAACTTAAGAACACTAACTGTCATGACTGTCACACTAGAAAGATTGCTTATAAACCTCTGTTGTACCCAACCAAATTTTTTGCTTCATCAAGGCATTTTGAAACAAGTCTAGAAAATTTTTCGTCAAAAAGTCAAAAAAGCAAAATTTCTAAAAATAGAAATTTCTATTTTTAGAAATTTCTAAAAATAGATGTCGAGTTCGGTTTTCTGGGTTTCTTGAGATATGGATGTTGGCAAAACTTTCTAAAAATAGAAAGTTTCTAAAAATAGAATCTCCAAATCAGGTGTCGTGCTCGATTCTCATTGGTCGATTTTCCTTCACGATCGGCGCGGTTCAGACGAAATCTTCAAACGACCAAGTTTTCTCTACTGGGTCATTTTTGCTTTTTCACAAGGTGAAGCATGAGCTCTAAAGTCATCAACACAGAAAAGTTCACATGCCAAAACTCATCAACAAGTTTCCAACGCTGTTTCAACGACGTAAAATCAACAAACGACCGTCAACTCGACGATGCACGCAAAACGATGCAAGATGGATCCAAGGTGAATGGAAAAGTTGGAAAATCAATGGCTAAGTCTGGTGAAACTGGGTGCCCCAGGAGGCTTGGGGCGCCCATCCTCTCCTGTGTTAGTTTTTTTTTCACGTTTTTTGAGAAACGTTGAAAATGCTTCCGTCAGCTCTTAAACTCAGTCAAAAGGTCAATAAAAGCAAGAGATTCATCTCAGATATACTTAAATATATTTTGAAATATACGTCAGATAGGACCTTCAAATTTTGGTGAAATTCAAGATTTGCGGCAGAAATTGAAAAATTCCAAAATTTTTCTAAGGCATGGAAAACCAAGTGCCCCAGGTGGCTTGAGGTGCCCAAACTCTCCAGAGTTAGTTTATTTTTGATGATTTTCTCAAAAAACATGAATCTCCTTCCGTCAGCCCGGTCTGGTTCAGAGTTGATTAGTTTGGCACATTTTTTGAGGCAAACAAAAGGTACAATCAGCTTAGTTTTGATCAGGCTTTCATATTTGCTAGATCATCAGACTCATTTTCATCCCATTTGTTAGAAATTGACAGCCAAACAGGGGTCCTGTGCCTCCGGAACGCGCACGCAAACCAAGAAATTGAAAAAGTTGAAAAAACTGAAAAAATGGTTAAGTGTTGGGAAACTGGGTGCCCCAGGAGGCTTGGGGTGCCCATCTTGAGCAGTGTTAGAATATTTTCGTGTTTTCAGTGTTTTCTGACATGCCTTGTTACCAATCTTTGCCCGTTGGCAGTTTCCGGGAGGTTAAACTTGGTCAAATGATGTCAAATCATCGAACGGAGGCAGGGGATGGAATCTTAGCTAATCAATCTCCAAAATGTCAGGATTAGTTAGCTTTTTCAGTTCATGATGACATTTTTCCACCTTGTCAAAGTCGGAGACAGGCCATATTTGAGTAAAAACGAGTGTTGAAGTGTCGAAAATGAAGAAATTCTGTTAACACTTCATCCAACTCGCGCATTCGATGACATCATCAAAGAAGATATTTTTTGTCATCTTGCACATGAAGCCATAGGCTCCTACAAAATAGGGATTCTTCCTATTCAAAGACATCCACTTGGATTTATGCTTTAAAAGATGCTTTCTTCATGGATGAGGATGAAGTTTTCTTCTCACACAAGTAAAGTTGCTTTTTCGACCAAAGATTTATAAAGACAAGCTTTGGGCTTCTTTATTTCATTATCTTTTGTAGGTTGCATCCAGAGGAAAGATTTTATTTTTCTTTCAATGAAGATTCGAAGACCCAAACTAGGTGCTTTTTCAGTGTTCTTCATAGATTCGGGTTGAGGAAGAAGAGAGGCTTGCTTTTTCCAGGTCCTTGTTTCAAGGGGATCATTTTTCAGAAATCTGACTAGAGCTTTTTCAGTTTTCGTCGAGATGGGTCCATCTAGATTATTATCCTCTTGAAGATTGGGAGTTGTGCTTTTTTTTGGGAAACTACTTTTTTCCTGCTTTTTTGAGAAAATCTCCGCTTTTTCAAAATCTGACGATCTGGGTTGCTTCAAAATAGAATTGCCTACAAAACCCATGTGCTAGCTTTTTTCACTCAGAATCATCTTTTTTAGAAGAAATCAGCAAAAGAATATCAATGGATGACATCACCAAAAAGCTAGAATGTTGATGAGGATGCATTCCAAAATAAAGCAGCTTTAAATCAGATGCTTTTTGTTTTAAAGCATGTGCTTTCATCCTAATCTCATCCATTCTATATTTAGAAAGAAATCACCTTGTGATAGAGGGAGTCTTCTTTGCTTTAAAGCAGATTGCTTTAAAGCATTTGTTTATTGTATCTTTGTCTTAGAATAGTAATAAAGCTTGTGAGTTGGCAAGTTAGGGTTAATCAAGGAGATTTTAGGGTTCCCTACTCCTTTGATTTTAGTATAAATAAGGGCATCCTTGCCCATTGTTGGTAATGGTAGTTGTGATAGCAAATTTGTTGTGCCTATTCTAGCCTGCAAACATTGTTATTCCCAGTGTCTGTTCAATCTGTGTTCAGTGTTCTCCAGTGTTTGATCGCTTACTGTATGCCTACCTTTTGCTGCAGTCTTGCTGTCCTGGAGTTGTATTAAACTTTCTGATATTGAATAGAAATCTCATGCTTACTTTGCTCTGATATTCTATATCGATTCATCAAGTTTTCGTCGTCAGATGTGTAGCTTCTGTGGCTTTCATTTTCAGCTTTCATCATTAAAGTACTCTTAGTCTTGTGGTGTAAATCTGGAGGAAAACTACTTGAGTTTTTGTGTTAACAATCATTCCCCGTTCACTTTCAACTTCCTTTGCTCTGAATTTACTCAGGAGGTTGAAATCGTCATTAGTCTATGTTAGTTGTAGTAGAAGTTTTATTAAAAAGGAAAAACCTCTTCTGCAGCGTTTAGAGTTTTATAACCTTGTGCTCTGCAGCTAAGAATCAAAAAAAGAAAGGCGAAGTTTCATTCAAGTTATCTTTTCAGCGAACATCAGCAAGAAAGGGAACTCCCCCTTCCAATAGGAGAGCAGTTTATCTGTGCATAGCTGTCCGTTTCCAAATCGCATACCAGAGGTGCGAATTGAAATGCCAACAACTTCCAAACCATGAACCACTTGAGTTGAGAATACACACCAACATCCCAAACATACCTCTAGAACCGCAGACCATAATATTTCAATGCGGAGCAATCTGGACTAAATTCCTATCAGTTGTTACCTCTGAACAACTACAAAACCCGGTTCTACTCAAATGGCCATAACTTCACAAATCCTCCATGCAGACCTCTCAAATCTTAACTAGAGCAGCTTCAAACAATCCTCTACAAAACCCTTTAATCCGCAGACTCTGATCTTCATCTCACTGGGAATGCGGAGCAATCTACTTTACTAAACTGTATTGTCTTCACTATCTCTGACAAAGAGATATGTTGACATCAATGACAGCACATCATAGGCACATATTTGCAACAATCTCCCCCTTTGTCATTGATGGCAACATATGATGTGAAAAACTGACTCAATCATCAAGACAAGGACTTCTCCCCCTTTCTCTTATCACACCTGCAACCACTTTCTTCATTGCTCCCCCTTTCACCAGCAACTACTTACTTCTGAGTTTTTCACATGACTTCTCTCCCCCTTTGACATCAATGGAAAAGGGCACATATTTGCAATCATCTCCCCCCCTTTTTGTTTCTTAGATAAAACCAAACTGAACTCCAAATTAACATACTAACTACTCCCCTTGAGTAGCATCCCCTTAACACCAATCTGGATCACAAGATATGGATGTGAGTTCCACTGGATTGATGCACACTAGTGCACCTTAGTTCTGAACAAGAGGGGTAATAACCCCTAGCTTCACTCTAAGATACTCAAAAGTGTCCTTAGGTAGAGGCTTAGTGAAGATATCCACAATCTGATCCTTAGAAGAAACAAACTCCAATCTGACTTCATTCTCATTTACCTTCTCTCTCAAAAAGTGAAACTTGATGGATATGTGCTTTGTCTTTGAATGCAACAGCGGATTCTTTGAGATGTTTATTACACTTGAATTATCATAGAAGATTGGAACATGCTCTTCAAACACAATTCTAATATCCTTCAACATTTGCTTCATCCATAAAACTTGAGTACAATTACTTGTTGCTGCTATATACTCTGCTTTTGCAGTAGACAGAGATATTGCCTCCTTTTTGTTCAACCAAGAAACCAATCTCTTTCCCAAAAAATGCACCACCGCTAGTTCTCTTCCTATCATCCACATCTCTTGCCCAATCAACATCTGTATATGCATGAAGAGTGAAATCATCATCCTTAGGATACCATAATCCATAATCAAATGTCCCCTTCAGATATCTAAAAATTCTTTTGACTGCTACAACATGAGATTCTCTAGGATCAGATTGAAATCTAGCAACAAGGCCAACTGCATTCATAATATCAGGTCTAGTTTGTGTCAGATAAAGTAGTCCTCCAATCATTGATCTATACCTTTTCTGATCTACCTTAGGGGAATCATCATCTTTACTCAACTTGCATTTGGTTATCATAGGAGTACTCACTAGTTTTGAATCCTTCATTCTAAACTTTTTCAACAACTCTTTCACATACTTAGACTGAGATATGAAGATGCCCTTATCTGACTGAATGATTTTCAGACCCAAGAAGAAATTCATTTCACCAAACATGGACATCTCAAATTCAATCTGCATTTGATCAACAAATTTTTTACACATCCTCTCATTTCCACCAAAGATGATATCATCAACAAATACATCAACAATCAAGATGAGTTCATGATCAATTTTGAAATAAAGATTACTGTTAGCTGTGCCTTTGCTAAAACCTAACTTTAGCAGATACTTATATAATCTTGCATACCAGGCTCTTGGGGCTTGTTTAAGTCCATACAATGTTTTCCTCAATTTGTAGACCATATCTCCTTGATCAAACAACTGGAATCCTTCTGGTTGCTCAATATAGACTTCTTCTTCCAACTCTCCATTTAGGAATTCTAACTTGACATTCATCTGGTAAACTTTGAAATCTTTGTAAGCAGCAAAGGAAAGAAATAATTTGACTGCTTCGATTCTTACCACCTTAGCAAAAGTTTCTTCAAAATCAATTCCCTCTACCTGAGAATATCCTTTGCACACCAATCTTGCTTTGTTTCTCACAACTTCACCATTTTCATTCAATTTATTCTGGAAGACCAATTTAGTTCCAATTACATTTTTGTTTTCAGGTCTAGGAACAAGATCCCAAGTATGATTGTTTTCAACTTGCATTAATTCTTCTTCCATTGCTTTTACCCATCTTTCATCATTACAAGCTTCATTCACTAATTTTGGTTCAATCTTTGAAAGCAAACAATACTTCACTTGTTCTTCATCAATTTTTCTTCTAGTTTGAACACCTTTATTTTTATCTCCTATGATCTGATCTTTAGAATGAATCAACCTTACATACCTAGGAGTTTTGGGATTTTCTTCAACTTATGATTTTTGAACTTGTTCCTCAATATTTGCACTAGCTTCTTGAGTCACTGGATTCTTCGAAGCAATTTGAATCTAGGTTTGAGTTTGAACTTGCTTTCCTTCATTTGGACTTTAATTTTGATCATCTAATTCATATCCACAAGACTTGGAAGGTCTCTCCTTTCTTTCATCAACCTTGACATTAGCACTTTCAACAATCCTTTTCAATCTCTTGTTAAAGCACAGGTATGCCTTTCTTTGGTTAGAATAACCCAGAAATATTCCTTCATCACATCTTGCATCAAACTTGCCTAGATCTTCATCTTTCTTGATATAACATTTACTACCGAAAACTCTGAAGTATTTCACAGTAGGAGCGTTACCAAACCATAGTTCATAAGGTTTTTTACTAGTATGACCTTTGATCTGCACCTGGTTAAGAGTGTAGATAGCAGTACTCATAGCCTCTCTCCAATAGACATGTGGAACATTTGCCTCCATGATCATGGTCCTAGCAGCCTCTTGAATAGTCCAGTTCTTCCTTTCCACAACTCCATTCTGCTGAGGAGTCCTAGGAGCAGATAAATGTCTTCTTATTCCATGCTTTTCACAAAATGCATTAAACTCACCGGAGGTAAACTCTCCACCTTTGTCAGATCTTAGACACTTTATTTTCACAGCAATCTCATTCTCCACCATAGCCTTGAACACCTTGAATCTGTCAAGAGCCTTCGATTTCTCTCTCAAGAAAGTGACCCACATCATCCGGGAGTAATCATCAATCAGTAACATAAAGTATATGTCTCCTTGCCAACTCCTAACTCTGGCAGGACCACACAAATCAGTGTGCACAAGTTCCAACAATCCATTTGAAAATTATTCTTTACTTTTGAATATAGCTATGTTCTATTTGCCCAACTGTCATTCCTTAGACATGCTATTAGTAGGTTTCACAAGCTTTGGAAGATCTCTCACAGTTTGAGTAGTACTTATCTTGGTAATGTTATCGAAGTTTACATGACACATTCTCCTATGCCATAACCAACTCTGATCAATCTGAGCAATCAAACAACTTTTACCAGGACCACTTAAATGAAAGATATTACTTCTAGTCTGTGTACCAAATGTAATCTCAGTTCTAGAGCTTCCCAAAATTCTACATTTTCCATCCTTGAATTGGAGATCATACCCTTTGTCAACGAACTGTCCAACACTGAGAAGATTATGCTTCAATCCTTCTACATACAAAACATCATTAGTGTTATTGTTACCATCAAGAGAGATGGATCCTCTGCCACGGGTTCTACTAGCTGAATTATCTCCAAACTTCACAATTCCACCTTCATATCTTTCCAAACTTACAAACTTATTTTTATCACCAGTCATATGATGAGAACATCCACTGTCAATCACCCATTCCTTCAACCTGAGCAGCCAAGGAACTTTCCACATTCACACAGCTAGCAGATTCAGTAGGTACCAGATCTTCTTCTTTGATAGCAATGAACACCCATTCATTTTCAAAGGTACTTCCCATATCAGATTCATCATTTGTAACTCCTTCATCAACAACTTCTTGGACATAGTAGCATTTCTTCTGAACCCTAGGTCTGTTAGGGTTTGGCTTGGAAACCCTCTCTGGACATCTTGAAGCAAAATGACCAATCTTATTGCAAGCAAAACATTTGAAAGGCAACTTTCCTTCATACTTATCGGATCCTCTTGGTAATCTTTTGGCAATAAGGGCTTCAAGTTCTTCAAGCTCAAATTTATCTTCTTCTAGTTCCTTCCATGCCTTCTCATATCTAGTTAGTCTTCTTGAAGAGCTTTCACCTGGATCAAATCATTGCTTTCTGAAAACACTGGCTTTAAATGCAGATTTTGATTTAGGAAGAGAATCACCAAACTCACTGATTTCAAATGCTGAAATCTTGCAAACCAACTGAGCCCTTGTAACATCTTTCACAGTCCTGATCTCATCAATAGTAGCAACTTTGTGCTTGTATGAAGCAGGTAAGGATCTGAGTACCTTGCCAATAATCTCTGATTCTTCCAATTTTCCACCAACACACCTGATACTGCACACAAGTTCATTCACCTTCTACATGTAGGAAGTGATGTTTTCATCTTCACTCATCCTCAAACATTCATATCTACCCTTTAGGCTCTGTAGCTTAGCACATTTGACATATGCATCACCTTCATACATAGTTTCCAACTTCTTCCAGATTTCATGAGCAGTTTGCAATTCCAAGACATTTGTCATTTCTGTGTCAGTCGGAGCACTCAACAATTCTTCCTTAGCCCAAATGTTGTATTTAGCTTCTTTGATTTGATCTGGAGTTGTAGGACCATTCTGTGGAGGAGTATACTTATTCTTAGTTATCAACCAATAAGGATCACCCATGCATTACAAATGACACTCCATGTGATTCTTCCAAAGAGAGTAATTTGTTCCATCAAATCTCAGACTTTCCTTCTTGTATGTCGACATCTTGGATCTCCTCATGTGGTCAAGCTTCTTTTAGAGGAACTGGCTCTGATACCAATTGTTGAAATTAGAGTAGACAACTAAGAAGGGGGGGTGAATCAGTTGTCACAAAACTTTATATTTTTTTGTGTTTAATCTTCTTTACCACTTGTTAACAAATTAATGATATAACCATGAAAGCATGAATCAACAACACATGAGCAGAAACACAATCAACATACATAACACCAGGATTTTTTACGTGGAAACCTGGTTAAGGGAAAACCACGGTGGGGGTTAACCCACAAGATATATTCTCTATTAAAAGAATATAAAAATGGGAAGGCACTTGCCTTCGGGCTCACTACCCAGAGCTCACTACTCCAAGAGACTCACTATCTAAAAAAATATTCACATGGTTAACACTGAAAGATTGAACTGAGAAACATCTTCTCCATGTCAAGGTTTAGTTCCATTGAAGCTCACAACACCTCTGCTCTGCCCTCAAACACTTCCTCTCTACCTCCGCATCTTCACATACTTTAACACATTTACACGACTTCATTACACTTATTTATACATGACATCAAGTTTGGAATGAACATCAAAGTCAGCCTTACAATCATCTATTTGGAACATTCTCCAAGACAGGCATTACAAGCAATTACAATCACAAGACTTGACTTAATACATGCAGACCACTACACTATCAGCCAAACATAGCTGGGACTCAAATCTTCCTCGAACAACATGCCATGCTCCATAGAACTTCTCTTAGATCATCTGCAACATGCATGAAGCATCCGGTCGGCCAAGACTGGAAAGAACAACAACACCCAAGGAGAAATCTTCAACTACAACTCAATCCTCAATGTGGACCACCAACACAATAGGCACATGATCCAGAGACCTCCACAAGTACAATGAAAACAACAAGAACAACTACACCACCTCAAATCACCATAATCACTTACATCTTCATATTGGAACTTAAGAACACTAACTGTCATGACCGTCACACTAGAAAGATTGCTTGTGGACCTCCAAACCACGAACCACTTGAGTTGAGAATACACACCAACATCCCAAACATACCTCTAGAACCACATACCATATTATTCCAATGCGAAGCAATCTGGACCAAATTCCTATCACTTGTTACCTTTGAACAACTGCAAAACCTAGTTCTACTCAAATGACCATAACTTCATAACTCCTCCATGCGAACCTCTCAAATCTTAAGTGGAGCAACTTCAGACAATCCTCTACAAAACCCTTTAATTCACAAACTCTGATCTTCATCTCACTGGGAATGTGGGGCAATCTACTTTACTGAACTGCACTATCTTCACTGTCTCTGACAAAGAGATATGTTGACATCAATGACAACACATCATAGGCACATATTTGCAATAGGCTGGAGTTGGGTTAGCTCTTCTCACAAACATGGATGTAAGCCTGTCCAGGGCTGCATAATAAATGGGAAAGGCTACAGATTGAGCTAGGGCATAAGGAGCTTGTAGACAATTGTATGCTTTCTAAAATTTGCTATTGAAAGAACTTATTAACTCCTCTTCAACTCTATGAAATTCCACAAAGGACCTATATAGGTCTACTGGAGTGGTGGGCATCCTGAACCGGTTAAGAAATGCATTTTTCAAATTTAACCATGAATTTATAGAAACTACGGGGAGATTGGAAAACTAGTAGTAGGCTTCATCCTATAGAGAATAGGGAAACAATCTACAGACCACATCCTCATGTTGCACCTGAAGCATAAACATATTACCTTCGAAGATTTTAATGTGTTCATCGGTAGTTCTGTCAGGATCATTGGTGTGGAACTTGGAGCAGAGCTTGTCAGGGTTTTTTGGCATGTCATGATAAGCATTGAATTGGAATGGGGACTGGTTATATGCAGTGAAAAAGGCCATGGCTGGGACATTGACTAGGGCTGCAACTAGGTTTCTCAGAAAAGATTAAGCCCTTAGAGTTCTAAGTATCCCTTGATCCCTTCTAGTTCTTCTAAATTCTGTCAGAGAGAGCAACTCTTCTCCAACTGAGCTAGACCTAGTATGTCTTTTCTTGGTCCCCAGACTTGCTGATTTTGTGGAGGGCATTTTAATTTGGGGCCCTCCTTCTAGCGTAAATTATGTTGATAGTGGTTTTAGCACACAACAACGTAGGTGAAATAAAGGCTATCTAACCTCTCTTGAAAAAGGTATCCTATCCAAGATAGGTCTGCCCCAAGGATAATACAGATAGGTCTTAGCTTGCAGGAATGACTCAGTTAGTATGTACTAGTTGTGCCAACAAGGGGTCTTACATAAATGATAGGGTTTGTAAGGTAATGTCAAAGTGTTGGAAACCCTATGATACTTTCAGTTGATTTGCAATATTACTGTTGTGTTAGAACCTAAATCTAACAATTTGCTATAAAGAAAATGCAAAAGAATAAGGGTTTAGAGAGGGGTCCTAAGTGACATTCACAATGCAAAACTCATTGATGGTAGTCAAACGTTCTAAAATTAAACAACTTTCTGTGTTGCCAAGATAACAGATTGCTACAACATTGTAGAAAATAATGCTATCTTCTATGGAGTCTTAAGATTTTTAGATTACACACAACTATCAAATACCCAATTGATGGCGTGATTTAACTAATGTAATGCAATTGAACTTAGCACAAAATAACGGCCTGGGCTAACTATGCACAACCACTTATAGTCAGCAAGTAACTAATAGTATGTACTTAGAACATTCATTAAATACCTTCAATAAACCATTAACATTGCAAAGCACATTAAACTAATTAGAAGATCAAGATGTGAACCATGAAACCAAATTGATAACACAAAGAGACAAATTCTCAGAAGAAACTACAACAACTTGCTTTTGTATTAATCATAAATTCAGAAGAGTGTCAACAATTCACTATCAAGACTGTTACAATGAGAGAGACAATGGCCCTTTATATAGAAGAGGTGCCATACTAAGTTTTTGAATGGACGGTGGAGATTAACTCAACACCAACAGTCCAGATTACATGGTATTTAATGTATAACAGCAACTAGATTGCATTTTCATATTATCATTTGTCCTGTAGGAAAAAGACAAAATACAACTCCCAAATATATTTAATCTAGACATTTTAAATACCCATTAAGTTGTACATTGGGAAAAGTTAATTTTCAAAACATAATAAAGAAAAAATAAGGTCACATGACCCTCCAAATATAGCAGTAATTATCAATGACGGGATTCACAAGTGATTTTACTTTTCATCTTCCTCCAATTCAATTTTGTCTTCTTCTGCCTTTTTGTTACAGTATGCAACTAGTGTTGCCAGAGTTGGGTTGATATCCGATGGGTCTCAATCTTTGATATAATCTGCCCCAAACCTTAAGCTCTCGATTTCTGTAGAAAATTTACAATAGACATCCTCCCTTGAATTTCTTCCCTTCTTAAACGTCAAAAATGTAGCTCAGAGATCATTGACCTTTTCAAGTTTGCCAACCATGTTCAGTGGTGAATCTCCATGAATGACCTGATATAACCTATCTTTGCACTGCTCCTCATAAATCAGAGTCAAATCATCTAGACTAGAATCTATATAGTCCCTCAATGTATCATTTATCTCATAAATCACCTCCATTATTTTAGTTCTTGTTGTACCAAAAGAATCATCTGCTATATCAAAAACACCTTTTCTCAATTTTATCTGCTGATACCATTCTTCAAGTTTCCTCAGTCTATCCTTTGTCAAAATATTCTCCGTCAAAAAAACTTGTTTGGATAACCTCCTCAAAGTTTGTACTCTCATAAACATATGGGAATAATATTCGTCGTAGGGTTCACATTCATCATGCAGATCTTCCCATTCTTTCCTTAAAAGCTAGAAGTCTTTATGCAGTGAGGATGCAAATGCTATTAGCTCACACCCTTCTTCAAACACCTTGTGAACCAGTCACGGGTGCCTACAACAGTGGTGTTAATATCATCGAACTTAGACAGTTCTTACTTGGATAGTAGGGCAGGAGGTGCTCTTGATTCTCCATCATAATTTAATGGCCTCACTAGAAATTGTATGCATGCTCAGAGTTCCTCATTCTGCTGCTTCAATTCTTGTTTCGTCATTTCATCTTTATTCAATTGGTCCAGAATCGTGGACACTGTCCCTTTGAAATCATCTTTTTTATGTCCCCTTGTAGCCGGTCCTAGATTCACAGTTGTAACAATTTAATCTTCTTCTCTAGCCTCATTTTTATCCACATCTATTGGTGGGATAGCCACCTCTGCAATCCTTGACCCTGAGGCATCCTTGTATATTCTGGATTGGATTTTTTCTTTCTTTTATTTCTTTGGTTTATCCACTCTAGCCAATAGTGCATCCAAATCCAATTTCAATATTTCCACTTGTGGTTCTTTATTTTGCAACTTTTGTTGTAACCAATTAGGTGCAGTGGAGGAGGAATCCTTAGGAGAGTCAATGTGACTGTCTCCTTTATTAGGTGACCCATCAAGAATTTCCAATTCAACCCTATTTTTATCATTCTCCTCATTATCTGACTGTTCAACATTCTTCAGATATTCCAACACGGCCAATTGAGTAGCTCCCAACATTGTATTTGTTGTGCCCATATCTACTGGACTGTTAGTTACCTCAACTACCTCAATGGTTGTGGTTGTTTTAGTGGTAGCCTCTTTTTCTTGGGATTCTAATTTTGCACAAACTTTTTCAATCCTAGATAGTTCTGGAATGGCTAATGGGGTAGACTCTGAAGAAGAAATGATGGGATGTGTCAAAGAATCACCTATGGCTGACAAAGAATTGGAACTTAAAGAATGTAGGTGTACATGGGATAAATTAGCAAAAGAAGCAAAACCTAGTGAAGGTGGAATGGGAGGGAGAGATGACATGGAGGAGATAGTAATAGGTACAGAAAGGCTAAGTGGAGGGAGAGGGAAGGAAGGTGCTAGGATGGTGGAAATGGGTAGTAATGACATTTGAATGGGGACATAAATGGATGAGATGGATGGAAAGGACATGGTGGAGATGGAAGGTGAAGAGGAACTCGAGGAGCTAATGGATGAGGAAGCAAGTGAAGAGGAAGAACTAGATATGCTCACATTTGTTGTTATTGGAGCTGGTGTTGATGTGGTATTTGGAGTAGAGGAAACAAAGGAGGGGTCTTTTGGAGGAGATGAGGTAATGGTGACCCTAGTTGGAGATGAGGAAACTAGAGGGATAGCTGAAGTGTTGGTAGGAGCCACAGTTGAGACTTTTGTTGTTGGTACCTTTGGCTTCTTATCCTTTGAGCTCTCACCTTTACCACTGGGTATATCCTTCCTCTTTGTTGTTCTAGTCCTTGTGGCAGGAGGTGGGTCTTTCTTCTGTGTTTTAGGGATAATCTTTTTAGCCTTCCCCTTTTCTGCCAAAGGCATGTGCCCTTCATTTTTGGTGTCTTTAACTACCTCATGTTCTTGTACATTTATTTCTTCTAGTGGTTGATCATCCTCATCTCCTAATTCCTTTTTTGAGTCCCCTTCTATATATGTTAATGCAGTCCCGGATTGTGTTAACACTTCTATTTGACTCCTAACCCAAACTTACTGAGTTTGATTCAGTTTCTCATGGCTTCATCCAACGAACTTTCTTCTGCATTAGCCCAATTGGGAGGAGGGATAGGCTATCCAAGAAATACTTCCCATGGGCCTCTCTGAACCACATTTCCATCTTCTATCACCCGGTCTAGCACCTGAATGATATAGAATCTCCTTATCTGTTCTAGAGATAGTCAGGAGTAATTTCTTCCTATTACATCATAATCATCTACACAATCTGTCTAGAAGTCTTCTAAGTGATCTTGATGAAACAATTTCTTGCTGACATATCTTTCCATTGTACCATGTGGATCAAAATGCTTCCTTCTTATATATGGATGGAGGTTCAGTAGTTGTAATTTCTTATCTGAGTGCTCTTCTACCCCTAAGGTTATGTAGGTATAAAGGCCCTTACCCAATAAAATTAGAAATTTAATATTGACCCTGTGCAGATGTTTAGCCTCTCTGCATAGGGAAGGAGTTGCCTAGTTAGTTCAAGGAGCCCTACCTTGTCAGTTGGATACCGGGGCAGCCTATATGGGGTAAATGTAAAGCCTTGGATTCTCAAATATGTAAACTTCTAAAACTGTAGGTACCATCTCCCATATTATCGTATAACATTCATAGCTTCGAGAGATATCCTTAGTGTGGTGGTACCTTGGAGTATCCTGGTGATGTGCATGGTGAAGGCATCATTCACTCTTCTGTAATGTATCAATGATTATGATAGTGTTAATTGTGTATAACACTCATAGACTTTCAATTGTTGGTCCCCATTTCTGACTTCTCCCAATTTGGACAGTCTTAAATATTCATTTCTTCTTGCTAATGCATAAACAACATATGACGTCCATCTAAATGTCCCCCTTTCCTTGAAACTTTCAAAGGCTTCATGCATGTTGTCACTTAGGATTTGAGCCCATTGAAGTTTCTCATCTCCATGTATTATCTCCTCGACGAGGGCAAACATCCATTCTTCAAAGGTGGAAGCAAATGGGAGTACATAGATTCTACTCAATAAAGTCACCAAGTCCCCAGTCTCATCATGGAAATCACTTCTATACAAAGTATGGGGTAGCTTGTTTATAGTAGACCTCTTATGTTTCATCCAGTGATCATTGATCTACTTTTTGGATTTCTCCACATCTTTCTTATATGTATTCTCAGTATCTTTCTTGTCTGGTATGGACAGCACAGGGTAAACTAGTATACCAAAGATTTATGCCAAGGACTGTGTGCTTAAGTCTGCCAAGACCTCCCCATTTGCATTTTGAATGGTTCTCTCTGCACATATTACTATGAGCTTTGCACATTGTACAGAGGTGGGAAAGGCAGTTGCTTCTGCAATACCATTATCACTTATCTTTTTGGCCAATGGTGTAGGATTTGGTCCAAACACCTGAGTTTGAAGTCCTCTAGATCTATCTGACCATGTAGATATGATCTTTGTTTCAGGAGGAATTCCCTTGAATTTCTACTTCATGTTTTGAGCTCGTACAAACATTTAACCTGCATGACTAGACCTAATAAGTTAAAGGTGTCGTGAAGGTCTTTGGTTCCTAAGTCTTAATGATTTAGCTATAAGTTACTCATCTCATATTCCTAAGTCAAGCTCTACATTATGAAACAGTTCTTCAAGTTCCTTTTCTATATTTTGAATGCCCAAATCTATAATTGTAGATTCCACCACTTAATGAAATTCATTACATAACTAAAATAGTAAAACAACATAGAAATCCTACTTTAAGTCATGTAATAAATGCTAATTTTCTTGAAAAATCAAATGAAATCATGCAAAAGACCCTATTCTTACCTTTGCAGTACCTAACCTGACAAAATAGATCCACTTCCCTTAAGAATTTTCAAGAAATTAGGTCTTTTACACAGTTTGAGCTAAATTAGGGGATCACGGACTTCTTTATGATCAAAGCATTGATTTTAGCTTTGTCTGACTTAGTGTCAGTTTTGGAGTTTACCAACCAAAGTTGGTGGAGGCATATTTCAGTGCAGGGTTGAAAAGTTGATTTTTGATGCAAGGAATGAAGATAATTAAATGTTGAGTTTGGCATCACTTTCAACTTCCTCTGACCAGCGTGAGTTTCAGCTCGAACCGACTTTTGTAGAATTGTGAGGTCATATGGTGTTGATTTCAATGCAGGTCGGTCAGGTTGGAATTCAACGCTGAAAGTTGAGGTAGACTAATACAGGACTTGGTGTAGATTTTGGTTGTGTTGGACTTAGCGTGACTTTGAGAGGTGACCAACCAAAGTTAGTAGTAAGTGGTTTGAGTGCAAGTCAGATGGTGCTTATTTTAGCACTAAGTTTAATGCATTGGGTTTGGTAGGATTTTTCAAGGCGACCGACCGACTTTGCTTCTCTGGGGTTATTTTAGGCCGGTCAAGAGTGCTTTTAACACAATGTCTGCGAAGGACAATTTTAGTGCAAAGGGTTTAAACCTTTGGATGGCAGAGGATTTTTCAAGTACCGACTAACCCAAATCCATACAACATTTCAAAGGGTCAGTCAGTGTCATTTTTAGTGCAGATGGAACTAATTGAAAAGTCCGTTGGAACTTCAAGGGCTTTTGATAAATTTTGTGAATGATTTCTTAGATGTGGGTAAATACATTTTAGTGCAACAAGATTCATAGTCTTCTACCAACACTTATCGTGCCTTAGGGTTTAAACGGAGGATTTTTGTCAAATAATTTAATCATCTACATAGTAAAAACCCCCCACTAAAACTTGATTGTTGTTTCAACGAATAAACTTATAGACACAAAGCTTTAATTTTCATGCAAAACTTAGTTGAGATCGATACTTGAATTAGAAACAAAACCCTAAACCTAGAATAGTAAAAGAGAAATGCCCTACCTGGTTCTAAATGCAGTTGCAAAGGTGAAAAAATGCTCAAACACGCCCTAGATCAAATTCCTCCTTGCTCCAAATCTGCCCTCCGCCACTGATAGATTCACAGAGCTCTCAAAAGATTTGTTTGTGTGTAAAATGAGCTGAAAAGTCCGTAAAAACCTTTATATTATTTGTTAATAACCACCATTAATGCCATAGGTATGGTAAGAGACTTGGCGTGCAGTATGCAAAGAAATGCCTTTTAGGTTTTGCGCAAAATTTAAGAAGCACTGACTTTGCGCCGTTTTGAGATCATCCGACCCTAGTGTGAGTTTGGGGGGTCTCAGACATGGTGTGACTTTTGCACCTCACCGACCAAAGTTAGTGACAGGGTTTTCTTGCTCGAAGTTGGTAGAAGGGGATTTTAGCGCTACGATCAGTGAAGTGTATTTTTAGTGCTAAGGTCAGTGGGCAAGGTTTTTAGCGCAAAGGCAGTTGGACTTGGTTTTGATGAAAGCTGATGCTTGACCTAATCATTTTGGAGAACCTAAGCAACTTATACATCTATGAGAAATGTGACTTTGACTTCAGATGGATCATTTGATTACACATCCTTAAACACCTTAGGAACCAACTAGGACAGGGCTAACATTCTAAGCTGAAATTGAACAAAGGGGGGTCCCTATTTAGTGAAATGGGGCGTGTGTGCAAGTCACAATAGGTACAAGGGATAGTTCTATGGACCTATGCATGTCAAGTACCCTCGTACCCTCAATTAAGAATATATCTATATATAAATTTGAAAAAAATAATATAAAATAGATTATTTAACCCATACCAGCATGATGCAAACACTACACCAGGAAAAGATTCTATATGTATAGATGATTACAACAGCAAATATGACCTAGATTTTGTAGAATATGCCAATATCGTAGAGAATATTTTGTATGATTTGTACAATCGAGGAGGGGAGTTTTTTCTGATGACTCTAGGAAAAAGTATCTAAATTTGACAAATTGGCAGTCGATCCTTAGGTTCTTGGGCCTTCTAGATGTGATGGCAAGGTGAAATTTGACCCAAAATGCTCTAAAAATGTGGCTACCTTTCAAATTTAGCAACCACCTCCCAACTTCAATCCCTTATAGATCTTGTCTCCAACGTCCAATTTAGAAAAATCAAAAGGATAAACTAACTTTCTTAGAGACTCTGAACTTAATAGTGAGCTTATACTTGTAACAACATGCTCCAAAATAAACCTATATTACAATGCCACAAAGAAGAAGTCCTCCCAAATCTAGTATTTCTATCAAGTTTTTCTAATTCTCTAGGTCATCATTCGATGCAAGAGAAAAACATACTCAACTTTTCAAGAGAAACCAAGATTTGCAACCTAGATCTCTCAAAATACTAACAAGAAGTAATCCTATAAGCTTTGATACCGTGTAAGAGTTGGTATAGAATGTTCTATACCATGCAAGATTTGATTATGGAGGTAGCCATCCAAAATCTAGAAGCTTCAATGAAAGCACAAGAGAAACCCTACATGAAAGAACAATTCTATTCTATCAAAGGATGCAAATATGCATATAATATGTACACAAATGATCATAAAATTACAAATAGAAGCCCTTAGTCATATAAGCCAAGGTAAGACATAGGATTATGACAAGTGTCATAATCATATTACATGAGACAAAGAGATAACTATCCTAAGTATGCCCTAAGTAAACTTAACTAGACAAGTGTGAATAGAACTTAATGTGGAACTAGTTAGGTAATATACCCCATTCACACCAACATTTATGCAATATACCCCATTGACATCACAACTAGGGTTAAGTAAGGGACTATATGATGGCATAGGCAGAGAATAACTAATTCTCTTAATGTAGCTTATCCCACTCATCCCGAGATGAACATTGAATTTGTAAAACCTATGGCCTACTTATAGATAAGGTTATTGTTTCTCTAGCTTGATTAGAGTTAGGGAGTGTGCTCTTCCTAAAGAAGTATTCTGTTGTATTATAGGGTTAGCATGCTTTCACTAGTAGCATACAAGTGATAGATGCCAGGAGATACCTGATTTCATGGGGTTGGTAGGCTTTCACCAGTGGTATGTAGGTGATAGATGCCAAGAGCTAACCAATTTTATAAGGTTTAGATAAGCTTTCACCAATGGCATGTGGGAAACAAATGCCAAGACTAGTCTAGCTTTCGCCAATGGTATGCAAACAATGGATGTCATTATCTACCCATCTCATGAGTTCAATACTGGCATTGAGGTATTAGAATGATTGTGTGTGCTTCTTGTGTTGTTTCTTCCTAAGGTATGGTTCTCAATGTTCTAGTTGTTAAATTAGTCCGTGTGATTAATAGTACAAGTCCTAGTCTTAGTTAATGTAAATACCATAAGATACCATGATTATGTTTATGTGGTTATAAGATGATTTAGATGCTTAGTGGGCTATGTAAATCTTATTAATAGTCATTTGTTGTAAGTATTACACTTACACCATTGCCTTTGATGATAACAAGTAGTATGGGATGCTTGCTTGTCATCATAAATGGAAGTGAATCAAGAAAAAGGATGGGACCAATGGTGTAGAATGAGATGCACTGACATTCCTTTTACTTGCTAGGATTTTCTCAAGGGCTTATGTGTTAGTGAACCAGGCAAAGAGGAAGATGCTTGTAGTAAGGTTGCAACCATTTCTTTTTGCTAGTTGGTCACTGTGTGTACTTGTGATGTGCATACGAGCTATTCACATTGTGTATATGTGGGTGTGATCTAATCACATGGCATATGTATGATGCATGCATGAGTTAGTCACTTTTTGTATATGTGACACATGCATGAGTGTCACATCATGCATATGAGATGTATGCATGATTTAGTCACATTGTGTATATGTGTTGTATGCATGATCTAATCACTTTGTATAAATGTAATGTATGTAGGAGTTGGTCACTATATGGATTGATGTATAAACTATAGAGCCTCTAATTCCCAAAAAGGGATATGTTGGCAAGGCCATTACAAATGAACCCTCTAGGTTTAGATCTAGGTCTAGGATGTTAGTGTGAAAAGGTTCGTTATCTAACTAGTTCTCTTTTGACTAGTAGACCTATTAATGCCTTTAGCTTAAGTTCACTTAGAGGATAAGATTCCCTTTTATCTCACCTCATGTGGACTCAACACATGTCTTCACACTTGTCTCAAGTGTTCAACATGTGTCATTCACTTTTGAGGGGTAGTTAGATTTAGAGTCCTACCATCTTACCCCATCAACCTTGCCTTTATAAGCAAGGCCTCTTTGTACATTTCATTATGCTTATTGATAGTTATTGGCTTTGTTATTTTGCTGCTAATATTCATTTGTGAAAGTATTATTTGATTTTGCATTCATATTGTTACTCCAACATGGTATCAAAGCTTTGAATTGCAAGTCCCTTCCTACTTTTTTGGTGAATCCAACACTCAACCCTATCATTAGAGTGTCGTGGAGCCAAATGAACCTCGTTGTTGAGTCCAAAAGGCACGAGACAATAAATATAACCCTTCCTTTGGAAAATTTTGATAAAGGTGATTTTTTGCAAAAACAATTACCTCTACCCTTGGGTGTTGTACGGCCAAATCCATGCCTGTACGGAATTTTTGTAAAAAAATTTAAAAATAATTTTGTGGAGGGCACTTTGGCCCCCTACAATTTTTTCAAGTTTTAGGTCAATTTTTGTGCAGGTGTTTTGTGCTAGGTTTTAGGGCTCCTCAACCCTAGTTTGGTGCATACTCGATCATTGTTTATCAATTTTTGCATTTGTTTATCAGTTCAAAATCTAGGGACTTGCCATCTGCAGGCTCTTCAAACATTGATCGTTTGGCATTTTACAGATCATGTTCTTTATGGTCAGGCCTTTGGGTGTCCATTGTGTGTATTTTGTTCCTATGCTCGGGACTCCAAGCTCTCTAAATAGAACCGGCCCATGTTTGCATCATCGAACTCAAAGACCCCTGCTCATCCCTCGTGTGCATTATTAGGCCCTAAAATCTTGCTTCTCCCTTTTTTAGGGCTCTAAGACTTGGCCTACTGAGTGTTTGGGTGTTATTTTGTAATCACAGGTCCAGGCCGATCGGGCTCGTCGACCACACACAAACCATGTTTGGGTCACAAACTAGTGATCGGTGCTCCATCCTCAATTTGGCCCCCTAACCTTGATTCTATCTAGCTCAGTCTACTAGTGTTTTGTCTTTAGCCCATTTTGGGTGTGTTCGGCTCTACAATGATTTGACCTAACCTTTTTTGGACTTGGCACTCTACAATTTCAGCCTTTTTGGCTTACTCGACCACCATTATGCCTGTCTTGGATCCTCTACGACCAAGACTTGGCGCTTGTTCTAGTTCAGAGTCCTTTAACAAGTTAACCCTCAAGTCCAATCTAGACTCCTATTCAGTCTCTCTATCCCATTTTCAAGCTCTGTCAAACCTCAAGTCCAATCTAGACTGAATAGGGATCATTTTTCCTCAAGAAGGGATCATTTTTCTTTTTGCGATAACTTTCGTCTACGAAGGCTAATTTTCACAAACTTGTAGTCTACAGAAAGGTCTTTTAGTCTACTATGCAATTGCATGAAGACATCTCAATTTTTTTTTGTTTATTACTAATTTTTTAGCCTCGAAGTTAAATTTGTGTTTTAAATTTCGACAGGGCATAACTTTCATTCTGTTTATCAAAATTTTGCACTTTTTTTAATCTATAAGATAGACATAAGGGAGACATACCCCATAAGTAAAAGCAAAAAAATAAACCAAATGCATGCCCTAAGAATAGGGTGCCAAATGCAAGCAACAATACTTGCATCGATCCAAAGACAAACATTAGCAAAACTTGTCAGCCCATTAAAGCATGGGCACAAACACAAATTATGATTTTGAGAATTCTCCTTTTTCATTGACGATCTAAGCATCAAATGCAACTCTAGATGAAAGGTGGCACCCCAAAACTATTGCTTATATTAGGTTGCATTCTAGACACCCGAATTGATGTGAGATTGCAATTGCAATTTAATCTGATTCAACTCTGACTTTAAAATTTTCTTCTTCTTATGCTGCAATTCTTGCCAACCTTTCTTAGCCTCAATTTTTTGAATTATAATGGTGTCCAAACTTCAGGGGACAACAAGTGGAATATTCACCCCACCCTTTGCCAGAGATCTCCAACCACTCACTGGAGTAGAATTAGAGATTGGGACTGAGGTCATATTCTCATAAACAACTTTTGATGAGTTAAAATTAATCACATCTATTTTTGGTTATGAGTTTTATCTTCCTTTGTCTCCAATTTTGGTGTTGATCCGGGACTTTGAGAAGATTCTGACGTTTCCTCCTTCAACTTTGCTGAGGCTTTAATTGAATAATGATGTGGCTGGGCATCATCCCACCAGGAGTGTTGAATAACATTCTTAATGATTCTGGAGCAGGAATTGGCCATATACCCCATTTCAAATTATTTCCTACATTAGAAGGGTAAACCTTTGTAATCTAGAAGATGCTTCCAGCTGCGGTCTGAAACCCTGAAGGTGATGTCCACGGGAAGCTCCCTTGTGACATCCATGTCTACCAAGATGCAAGAAAAAGTTGTATGGGTGACATTAGTTGTGTCTGAATCCACAACTAAAAAATAATCCAAAGAATCACCAATCGCCTTAAAGCAATCTGCGAACCAGAATTGTAACGGGAGATTCAGAAGCCAAAAAATTTGAACTTTTTTTTAATTATCAAAAAAATTCAAAGATCTTGTTTATGAATTTATTTTTTAACTTAGGATAGCTAATTTTTCTCTAGATTGTAAAACTCATTGTCTTCTATAAATGATTGATTTTGGCTTTCTAATTGCACAAATTGTAAACAAATCCTGTCTAGATTTTCTAATGCAGCTTCTATATCAGTATTAATAAAATTTAGGGGGATTGTAAGGCACAATTTAAGTGTTTACTTGTGTCTTCTTCAACAATGGATCCTAAAATGACTTTTTAACTCCATACAACTACCACAATTGGAAAGTCAAAGTTAAGCAACTACTTCAATCTAAGGGGTTATGGAGAATGTTAGGGGATGAAACACCTAAATTTACAAGGGAATTTGAGCATTCTGTATACACAAACAAATTAGATGAAGCCATGGACATTATTGGCTTACATGTATCTAATAATCTTTAATTTCATCTCACTAATTGTACAACTCCTAAACAAATGTGGGAAATATTGTATGAGTTGTTTGGTTTCATGAATGAGTTTCATGTTTTTCAACTTGATGCTAAATTAGCAACTCTATCTCTTGATGCATTTCCTTCAATTGAATAATTTTTGGTTATTCAAGTCTATACTTTCTCTTCTTGATGGTTGTGGTAAATCAAAATCAGACAAGGAATGTGTCTTTTTGATATTGTCAAACTTGAAAGGCCCCTATCAAGTCTTCTCTTCTACCTTCTACTCTACTATGGATGCATTTAGCACAAAGTTTAAGATGCTCACTTTTTAGTAGTTTTGTGATAGACTCATGAGAGAACAATCTAAGTTACTATCCATGGATGCAATCACCTCCTCTAAAAGTCAAGCACTAGTGGCCCAAACATCTAAGGGTAAAGGAAAGAAATTCAACAAATCTAAGGCAGATTCCAGTTGAGCAAGTGAGAAAAATAAGTATGATAAGCAAGTCACTACATCTTCTAAGTCAAGTGAGAAAAAGTCCAAAACAACTAAGAAGAAAAGTAAAGGGTCATGTTCTTATTGTGGAAAACATCGCCATGAAATGGAACATAGTTCTCAAAGGATGGAAGCCTTGGAAGAGGCTATGAAGAAGCACAATATCTCTTTACCCAAACCTAGCAAAGGACATGCACTTACAACTAGAGGTTTGGCTTCATCTAGTGATAGTTGGATACTTGACTTAGGGGTCTCTCATCACATGACTAAGTCACATGATCTACTTGAGCATCTTTCTAATAGTTCTACATCTCATATTATAGGAGGTAACTCTACACATATTTTAGTTTTCGGATTAGGTACTATTTAGCTGATAGACGATTACTTTGAGGATGTACTCTATGTTCCTAATATTTCTTCCAATCTTCTCTCCTCTACCAGATTTTCCATATTGGGGAAGGGAAGACTGTCGAGTTCTCTCCACATGATGTAGTTATTTGGGGACTACAACATCCTGAGAGTATTGTAGCTTTAGGCAAAGTTGATCATGGGTCAAGATTGTATAGGTTTCATTCTTTTGAGTCATCTTATGGATCATCACACATTGCCCATGTAGATTATTTGAGTCGACTTTGGCATGAGAAGGTTAGACACCTCAATTATAGATATCTTTAGTAGTTGAGTACACATGATATGGTACTTGGTCTTCCTAAGGTTTCATGCATAGATGGAGTATGTTGAGGTTTTGTCCTTGGAAAGCACCATATGGAACCCTTTCCTAAGGGAAAGGCTCATCGTGCTTCTACCTTGCTTGAGTTGGTTCATAGTGACCTCATGTCATTTCCAACTCCATTTTTTTTCTAGAGCCAAGTATGTACTTACATTCATTGATGATTTATGTCATCGAACATGGGTGTACTTTCTTAAGTACAAAAGTGATGTCTTCATTACATTTAGGACCTTCAAGGTGTTTGTGGAGAAGCAATCAGGTTCTTCTATTTGATAGTTTCGTATAGATAATAGGGGAGTATGTGAATCAAGCCTTTCAATATTATTGCACTAGGCATGGTATGCTTCATTAGTATTTAATTCCCTACACTCCTCAACAAAATGGTGTTGCTAAAAGAAAGAATATATCTCTCAAGGAGATAGAAAATGGTATGCTTTAGTATCGATCTATGGCCACTTCATTTTGGGCTGAAGCAATCAATTGTGCTAATTATATTTAGAACCACACACCCCACAAAGCAGTTCAAAATGTCACTCTAGAGGAGGCTTGGTCCACTATCAAGCCAGATGTTTCCTTCATGGTATTTGGTAGTGAGGCTTGGGCATTCATACTAGATGGTTGGTGTACAATAATGGAGAAGAAAAGTCAACCATTTATCTTTGTTGGCTATTGTGAGGATATGAAGGCTTATCAGTTGTTTGATCCAACCACTGAGGATGTCTACCTCCAAAGAGATGTCCAATTTGATGAGTTTTTCCATATTGATCCTCCATCCACTTATTCATCATTACCTACTCCACCTTATTCATCACATGATACCTTAGCACTTGAGGATACTTCAGATGATGGTCTTGATCTTCCACCACCTTCACCACCACCACCTTCTACTACTCATGTTTTTCCTAGATGGGCCCATGGTACTATTAAGGAAGCTTGATCTTTAGTTAGTGACCCTATGTGTTCTTGTCGCACTTGCCCACAAACTTCTGGCACTAGTCTTTTGAGTCATGCTATATCCACTGATCCATAGACTTTTTCAGAGGCTTCTAGTATTCTGGAGTGGCATAGTGCTATGGCAGTTAAGTATTCTTCCTTGATGAAGAATAATACATGGGATTTGGTTTATCTTCTTAAGGGAAGAAAGATGGTTTGATTCAATTGGGTGTACCACACCAAGTATGTAGTTGATCATTCTATTGAAAGATACAAGGCACGTCTTGTTGCTAAGGGTTTTTCACAGGTTGAGGGTATTGATTACTCTAAGACCTTTTCCCCTATAGCCAAGATGGATTCTATTCTCCTTGTTCTTTCTATTATTGCATCTCAGAGATGGCAGGTATTTCAAATGGATGTGAAGAGTGCCTTCTTTCATAGTGATCTTCGTGAGGAGATCTACATGGATCAGTCTCCAGGATTTGTGCAGGACTCTTCACTTCTATGTAGGCTTTGACATTCTTTATATGGTCTCAAACAATCCCCTCAGGCTTAGTATGAGAAGATTGATGGTTTCTTGCTTTCATCTAGTTTCACTCATTGCTACTCAGATCACACTGTATATATTTAGTGTCATGGAGGTGATCTTTTGATACTAGTCTTGTATGTAGATGATTTGATTCTCACTAGTAGTTCATCCTCCTTGATTTGAGACATTTAGCACTCTTTAATGGAGCACTTTGACATGACATATCTTAGGCTTCTGCATTACTTTATTGGTCTTCAGGTTATTCAGTCTACTAAGGGAATCTCCATTTATCAATAGAAGTATGCCATTGACTTGTTTCATCATTTTTGCATGGCTGATTGTAAGCCTGCACCTACACCATTTCAATCTGGTGTAACTTTGGCTGCCACTTCCACTTCGCCTAGTGTTGATTCTACTTTGTATAGACAGATAGTTGGCAATCTTTTGTATTTTCCACACACTCATCCTGATATCACCTTCGTTGTTGGGCTTGTCTCCTACTTTTCACATGACTGTCATGAGAGTCATTGGTAGGTAGCCAAGTGTATTTTGAGGTACATTCAAGGCACCACACATTTTGGCATCAAGTACACACCAAGAGCTTCACACATGGTAGGCTTCACTAACTCAAATTGGGGCGGTGATGTTGACTCATGGAAGTCCACTTATGGGTTTGTTTTTTCCTTGATTCTGGTCATGTTCCATGGTCTTGTAAGAAGCAATCTGTTATTTCATTATCATCCACTAAGGCTAAGTATCGAGGTATAGTACTTTCTAGCCAAGAGGTTCTATGGCTTTGATAGCTTATGATAGAGCTTGTTCTACCACTTGATCATCCTACTATTCTTTGGTGTGATAACCAAAGTGTCATTCATATTTCTTGTAATCGAGTTGAGCATAAGAGGACAACTTAGCACATTGAGATACATATGCATTTCATTCAATAGCTTATCTATGATGGTGTTCTCTCCTTAAAGTATTTATCTACTTAGTAGCATATTGCAAACATGTTACCCATTTTAATTTTTCAGCTCAATCAAGTCAGGCTGATTAAGTTTTCTAGTTTTTAGGGGTGCGTGTCTGTTATTAGTAAGTGTTTTTCCAAGAGAGAATTCCATAAGAGAACTTCAATAAAATGCAATTGTTTACAATCAAGAAGAAACATACAACATTGCAGATTTTGAAAGGCTTTTTCATTATTCATAAATGTCAAATAAGATGCTCCCACACAAGCCATAGGAGTAACTGAAATAGGCTGCATAACAGTAAATTTTACTCTTGAAAAGAATTAAATTGCATAGGAAAAGAAAGGGGATCCATCATTGCCTACGAATGACGAATCCCGTGGTCAAGCCGGTTGTTGTCTTCCTCCATCCATTTGAGCTCTAGCATACCTAGAAAATAGTTTTTGTTAATGCTCAGGGTCTCAAATCTTTTCATACACAATCAGAACTTCAAAAGTGCTATCTACTTTTATGTAGCAGCAACATCAGTCATCGGATATCAGCATAAGAGAAGTCAGAAGAAGCAGACATAAGTGCTACATCAGAAAGAGATAGATCCATACAAGTCACATCACATCATAAACAAAGGTACATTTTTATCTAACATGTTTGCTTCTTGTGCAGGTACATGAGAAATCAGTTTACTGATTCATCTTTTATAAACTGGCATGTGGAGAAAATGGGCTCCCATAAGGGTTGAGCCCAGCATGCACGAAGTATAGTTGTTAATGCCAAAATATCCTAATTGTAATCATGTATTTTCAGCCGTAATGAATGATCAATCACAATGGAATAGCAAATAGAACAATCATGTTATGAAAATAGCCAAGGCATTTAAAGATGACAGGTACTTTTCCATTTTTTGTCATGAGTGAAGTGTGATATTATTAAACAGTTCAAGACAGTCCATGTAAGTCAAGTACATTGAAGGATATAAAGTATAGTAGTAGAGTGACTTGCATCATGAACACCAAGTACCAGAGCTACCAATGACATTTGTTATATGTTACATTACATTCTTGTTGTTGTCATATCTCATAAATGAACACGTACAGATGGAGAGAGCAGCTATATCATAAAATACCATGTAGGACAGCCAGGCCAAATACCATGTGGTACAGCCATAGTGAATCCATTGTGTCATCAAAAAGATCATAAAGTAAGCAATGCAATATCATCACTATCATATGTCAAGAGGAAGAATTCAAAAGGCTATGGCAGAAAATATCTTGACAAGTATACTGAATTGATCAAAGAAATATCACATCCAAGAGGTGTCAAGTGCAAATACATTAAAGGTACAGTGATCAATAGAAGGTACTTTTCCATCTCTTAGTTGTAATTGAAGTATGATTTTACTGTCCAGATATACCTTGAAGATAGAACAACTATACAATAGAAAAACATGAAGAACAGTTTATCACTAAATATCATATGATACAGTCTTTATTCAAAGTTAAGTCAAGGACAGTCCTCATAAGGGAGTAATGTATCTCTAAATTAAGAGGAGTGATATCTGAATACAAAGCATAAATGAGAGAAGATAGAATGACAGTCATCAGAATAGGTTAACGTCATGTTAGACCAACCTTAGATGTCATAAGAAATGCATCAGATGCATTAGGAGTAGTTTTGTAATAGCAATGAATAATAGAACATGCAATGGAATAGCAAATTGACATGCCACATCATGGGTGAAATCATGGATCAGCAAGTGGAAGGTATAGCCATATCAATTTTATGTCATACTATAGCTACAGGAGCTATATCAACATCATGCAATGCCATTATACTGTCATAGTTTCCCTTTTGAAGCATAAAAGGTGTATAATTTATCAAATGCCAAAGAGTCATATGACTACTCAAGTGCCATAACAACAGCTCATTAAAAAGGACAGTCATACATGAGATAACAATCATTATCTAGCCAGAATGATGTTTTAAAATCCAGAAGCATTTTTTTTTCATGATGACTGTGCAAAAATGCATAAGAAAGTCACCTACAGGATGATTAATTGCTACAGAAAGAACAATGTTTAGAGATGCAATGAGAATTCCATGTGTCAAGGAGATATAGGATGGATTTTAGTCATATATAAAAGTCATAGTGTTAGCCTAATGCATGTGATGCCACTTCACAAGGCCAAGGTCTCATCAAAAGAACGATTGAATATCACAAAATGGGACAGGAGCTGTCATAAGAGCTCGCAAAGACAGGCATGGAATGAAGAGCAGCCATGATGACATTGAGTAAGAAAGAAAATCAATGCTTGGCATCCATTATTGACAGCAAGGTATGAGCATTGATGTTGTGTTAGGTGAAATTATTTGTGCATAAATCAATGTTCATCTTTAGTACCCATGGTTAAATGGCAAAACATCTGTCATATAAGCTGCCACTATCTACAAAGATATATGAGTTAACACAGAAGTCTGTCAGGCTAATAGTGTTCCTTTTGAACTATGAAAGGAGTCAAAGCCCTCAAATATATCAGTAATGAGAAATCTACGAAAGCTCTTCTAACATCATGTATGACTTAAAGAGCCTAAATGAAATGTCATTACCAAATCATATGGGTAATGAGACTATTGTCTCCAAACTGAGGTCTCACGGGTCCTATTCATTCCACAATAAAACATCACCATCTCACTTTGAACAGGAAGCATGCATATGAACCTCTTCAAAGGATGAAGGATTTTAGTTCACATTTGTTAAATAGCCCACAGAGCAAGCAAATGGAAAAGAATGTTTAAACTATCATGAAGAAGTATCATATCAAACCACAGTGGAGAGCACAAGAGTAATGATATATAGATACACCAACTTGAACAAACAATATGTCTCATATTTTCCATATACCTCAAATGTTTTGCAAGTACATTATAATATGGAAGGTGCCTTAATGTTTTTCAATACAACATCAGTATCATAAGTACATCAACTTATCCAAGTACAAGAGAGGATGTATGCATTAATGGCATGTTCAGTGACGAGTGTTTGAGAAAAGAAGGTCTCTGGTTTATCTCTTTATACAGGTACAAATAATATGATACAATATTGTGTAAAAAATGGAGCAACAGTCTCATGACTGTGTAATGAAGAAGCAAAATGGACAAATACACAATGCAAGGGTGTCAACATTTGCAAGAGATAATAAAGAAATACACTGAACAAAGGAGAGTTTCTTACTATTGCTACAGCAAAAAGGAACAAAATGCATATCTATTTCTTTTTTTCTTGAGTTCAAATTGAACATACAACAATGAAGACAAGGAGAAGTTGCAAGTATAATAGAAAATGAAGTTTTTTTCAAGCCTCGTGCTATCAAAAAACTAAAAAATGTAGATTTTCCAGTTTGGAATGCACAGGGATGTCGTTTGGCAATTTTTTTTTGTTTGTCATACTTGGAGCTCGTTTTGAGTAGAAGTGCATATACAGAGGAAAATGAGGTTGTTCAAACTCATTTTAGACAAAGATACTCAAATACTAGTTGAAATCGTGCCTCTGGCAGCAAATATAAAGGTGAAAACTCAGAAAATGAGGAGAGATATCTACAACATAATGACTTCTCTTTTTCTACCTTTTGCTTTGTTAAAACACATTCTTTCTTCCTCAAACGACTTCCAGAACGGCCTCAAGTAGTAAAAACAAGTGCATATGGTGGTCGGCCATCAAAAAACTAGAAAAATGCATAAGAACCAGTCAAAATCGCGGCCTCCGAGGCACAAAATTGCCTTCAAATTTGACAAGAGGATGTCGAGATATCAGAGGAAACAACTTACCTTGCATATTGCTCAGGAAAATGGCTTGGAAACCACTCAAAATCGACCAAAAATGATGCAGATTGGGTGTCCAAACCCTAGCAGGAGAAGGCAACCAGAGAGGAGGTTGTCCAAAATGAAACCAAGGTAAAATGTGCAAAATGAAAAATTAGGGTTCTTTCCTTATTTTGATTGATGGATTAGGGTGAGTCTTCATCATTTTGCTTTTTGACTTACAAATTAAAATCATTACAACCATCCACAAGACATGGTCAAGACTTGCAAATGCCTTAAAACCTAATGATGGTCCCTTTAATTTTTGCTAAAGTCAAAAACATATGATGAAGCTACGAAGGTCGAATACCTTATATTCTATAAAAGGCATGTGTTGGTGTTTAACTCATATGGTGAGTATGATGATATGTATAAGGCATTATAATGTGCATAGGGAGTCATAAGGGGCACTTTATAATGTATTGCATTAGACCTTGTAAGCATGATGAGGTAGGTTGTGGAAACGTTTGAATGGCTTGGGGTGATGAGATGCTTTGATATAGCAATGTCATACGTGATATGAGGCATGAGTATGGAGGTCATATTTTGCCTAGGGATTACGAGGTGTTTTTATCTTGATTTTTCATAATCTAGATATAGATTAGATGTTGTAAATGAACGATAAAGTAATAAATTATGAATTACTTTATCATTTGTAATAAAAATGCAAAAGGGCAATATTAGGCAAATTTATCACACATGGCAAAGTAAGTCTTGTTGATTACTTTGTTGTTCTTTCACGACATTAATTTGTCCCCAAACTATGCAAAATCAAGAAATTAAATGTTATGTCCTAAATGCCATTATTTTCTGCATAGGTTTGTAATAAATTTGAAATGTAAAACATTAACTAAGTGGTGCAACTATAAACCTCTTAGTGAATGTTAATTAAATGCAGAATTGATTGTATTTATGTCATTTATTATGCAAATATCAAGCATTTATGATGTTGCAGGGGAGGTTGACAAACAGGTTGGGGAGTTATTGAGATATTTGACTTGTTTTCAGTGGCCTTAAAGAGCATTTAAAGGCATTTTTAGGTGCTTTTATGATTAGTGATGGCATGCCTTGACTTTTTTTGCATTAAGAGCCCACTTTGGAGGACTTTAGACAGATATTTTGAGGGCATTTATGAGATGCACGAAAATGGAGGTTGCTCATGCTTATCTTGTTACAAGCTATTTGAGAAGTATATAGTCTTCTTCCTTGTTCATTATTCAGGAGTTCTGGCTATTCACTGCACTGTATATTGTAATTTTTTGAGTTCTTTTGCAGAAGTGAACAGTTTTGTAACCCATTTTCAGAGTAACACAGCATTGTAACACCTTTTTAGCAGTAATAAATAGTTTATACCTTCCCATTTATTCTGGTATTGTGTGTCCTTAGTGTTAGTACAGATCCTTGTGATGTTCTTTATCCTTGGGACTGTATTTCATGTTGGTGCCTTTATGCAGGGATACATATATTTTTGCAGGTTGTGAGATGTGCTAGGATTAAGAATCAATTTTTGAGTGGTGAGAAAACATCTTTCTCCTTTATAGAACTGTTGTTATTTAGCCTTCTTATAAATTGATGATGCAAAGATTATGATTTGCTGGGTTGTGTATGAGAACCTTATTACTACCGGTTCTATAGTGTGTTAGTCACTTGTGTAGTCTCTAATAACCATTTTGGTGCATCACCTTAGATAGTATGTTTCATTTTCTTGTAATCCTTCTTACTCTTTTCCCTGCAAAGACATTAGTCTAGTAGTTTCTAGGTGATAACTAGCTAGGAAGCTGGCCTTCTCCAGAGGTTCTTTCCATCACAGGTGACCCACAGGCCTGGAAATATCCCATTTTTCTCCAGATTGCCAAGTTCTACAACTCAGCAAGGCTGCAAATTTGAGAGACAACAAAACATCTTCACTAAACCTTTGGCATGTAGGTTGTCATTGATGTCAACAGTGGTATGAAGTGCTATGGTGTGGAAGGTTGCAGGTGATGTTAAAGGAGATTGCAATAGTATGATGATCAATGAGGATAGTTGAATAAGCATTGTGAGATAGACAAGTAAAGTGATGAATATGTGTTGAGATACTCAAAGGAGTAGACAGAGAAAGTTGATTAGAAGAGTTGTGAAGTAAATGAGATGGATCAATATCATTTGTACATAGTCATACCTTATATGCTAAAGTTCATGTGTAAGTTCATATCTTAGTTATGTTGTGAAAATGAATGTGTTTGAAGTGTTTAATGAGTTGAGTTGGATTCATGTTGTATGGTGGTGATATGAACTCATGATGATTGATACTTAATGGAGAAATTTGCAAAACTTGAAGAAGAATTGTTTAAGTATAGTGCAAGCCAGGAAACATGCTACAGGGTCAATAGAATGTGCCACATTCTACCACATTTGAAGATATGGGCCTACGGTTTGAACAAGATGGCTAGGTATTACACTCAGGGATCTATGTTTCAAGTCTGAGATCATAATGTTTATCTCAAGGTGTTTTAGAGACAGATGAATGAAGACAGTATTGAAATAGAGTAAGTGAAGTCACAGGGAGATAGGAGAATGCTCCGCATTTCTCCGTAGATGAAGATATGATGATGCAGTTTGGAGGATAGGTAGATATGTGTAGCAAGTATGCATGTTTCAAATTTCAAGTGATAATATGAACCACAGATGGTTCTCCAGAGTCAGATGTGTGATAATATGTCTTGGTGCTTGTTAAAGAAAGTAAACAAAAGAAGATAATTGAAGACACCACAATTCATTGCACTTTGGTAGTTGGCCTTGCTAATTGAATGATAAGCTCTTATGGCTAGATGGTATGCTCTGTTCAAGTTTCAAATGATTAAGTTCACTGCAAGTATGGTTTCCATTGCTTTATCTTAAGACTATGTAAGCAGAGGTTGTTAGGGACACCGACATCAGAGATCAAGTGATTACGCCAGCATGAAACATCCTAAGATGATAGGAGAAGTATACATGAATGTTTTGTAAGTCACAAAATATTTAGTAAGTGGTCCACATGATGTAATTTTGTCTCCTTTAGTACAGTTTTGGGTCTGGAGTCAAATTCAAGAAAGGATAAGTGTTGCGAAGCTGACTTGGTGTATAATGAAGATCTTGTCATGTGTGTGGAGTGTGTGCTAGCCTATAAAAGTGTGCAAAGGTAAATTAGGACTTGATTATGCTTTATCTTTGAATGACACTTGATCTCTACTCATTGCATATGCTTTGGTGCTGACTGTTGTGGCCACTACATGTTTCATGCTACACATTTTATGTTGGTCGACCAAGAAGAAAGTTTTTGATGCTTGTGGAAGATATATATGAAGAATCAAAGTTGTTGAAGAAAAAAAAGATCAAGATAATAATAAGATAGAATTGATATTGCGCGAATATACTTACTATAGAAACAAATCTCATGATGAAATGTGGAGAAGACCAGTTTATGTAACATAGTAGTGTTGCCGAGGTAATTTTTGACAATATGATCAAGAAAAGTTAATGAGGTTATTTTATTGTAGAAGAGGTTGATAATGAAAGTGTATAGGAATGAGATAGTTTTGCAGAAGCTAAAGTGATCAGCATTCAATCTTGTATGAGGAACATTGAGTCAGATAAGTTTTGTAAATGTTGTAACTATTCAGGAAGTTGCAACTTTGGGTTGTAGCCCATCAATAATATTGTAATCTTGTTTTATTTGTGAGGTTGGATTTGGACAGTAGATCCAAGCAGCTTTCTCGCCGTGGTTTTTCCTTCTAAGGTTTTCCACGTAAATCTAGTGTTATGGATGTATGCCTCTATGTTCTTATGCTTTCATGTTCTAAATGTTTATGGTAGTTAGAATATAGTTAAAAGAATAGAATTTGAATAAGTACTGATTTACACCCCCTCTTAGTACTTTTGTGTTTTCAACAATTGGTATCAAAGCTGAGTTCCTTGAATACAACCTAACAGTTGAGGTAGATCTTGGAGTGGAACACATGGGAATTGAGGCACTGCTTAAAGGCAAAAAACCTCCGGAAGATGATATAAACATGACAGGTTATAATCTAGAAGACTATGTAGTTGATTATGAATGAGAACTCATTTCTGTCCTAGAAGATCTGGATGCTGCAAGAAGTGAAAATGAAGAATATAAGGATAATCTCACAAAATCAAAGGAAGTAATTGTCAAGTTGAAAGCTCAAGTGGAAGAAGGTAAGAAGGTTACAAAATGTCTAAATGTTAAGCTGAATGATAAATCAGTTGAATGCTCCAAACTTGATGAATAAATTATATCTCTAAAGAAAGAATTGGAAAAGGCAAAGGATCTAATAGACAAAGGTCTAAAACTAAAGAAAAGCACCAATATTCTTGATGAGATAATCAGTAATCAAAGACCTCCAAGGAATAAAGGTGGCATTGGTTTTGAGAATGTCAGAGTCTTAAAATAGATATACCTAAAGGCATGTTTGAAATGAAAAGGGAATAAATCAACACTAAAGACTCTGGGGAAATTGAAGATGAGGGGAAGGAGTTGAAAGATGACAACTTCATATAGGTCAGTAATCAGAAGAAGAATCTCATGAGATCTCCTCCTAGACCAGCTGCTAATCCTAGATTTTCTCAATCCTTCTATGGTTATTGTTATTCTTGCAATAAATTTGGACATAAGGCTATTGGTTGAAGGACCAAGGCCAAAATAAATGATAACATAAGGAAGAATTCATTTGTGTCTTCAAAGCCTAATGCAAGAATTTTTCATTCCTTCTATGGCTATTTCTATGATTGCAATAAGTTTGGTCACAGGGTTGTTGAATGTAAAACTACAGTAAGAAGGAATAGTGTGACTTCAAATTATAATGTTGTTTCCTACAAGTGTAACAACTTTGGTCATAAAGCAAGTTCCTGCAGGAGTGGTTCTGTGAAACCATCTACTCAGCATAAGAAAGAGAAATTTGTGACTCAGCAAAAGAAGGAAATGACAAAGATATGGAGAAGGAAGACATAAAACGATAATGACAAGAAGGAAAAATTTGTGCTTCTACCTAGTGCAGAAGACTTCATTGTTGATTGAGATATGGCATAAGGGTCAAGGGGAGCTAACCAGTGTACATCTATTCTTCCTCCCCTGAATATTTGATGGCTTTTGCAAGTGGAAGCTAAGCATACAGATGAGTTGGAATGAAATCAATTAAAAATGAGAAGGTTACTGAATTGACTGGAGCGAAGTTTGACAAGAGAACTTCAACTGTGAATGACATAATTGATCTGGGTGTTAGCTATGCAACTATGGAGCTTGCTTATAAAGTCTATTTCACTAATAGAGAAGGATCTTCCACCGGTACTTCCATTGACACTGCATACCAGATGGTCAAGGAGGGAAAAGATTTTAACCTCTGTGAGGTCATGAAAGAATAGCTCCTAGAGAATCTAAGGAGAATAAACGAAATTGGATACCAATTTAGGTTTGGTACTTTAATCATTTGTCTTGCATTTTATTTCATGAATGAGTTACCAAGCTTTAGATGAAAGGTTTGGCAACAAAGTGTTCCTATTGTTGTACAAATCAAAAGTCACATAAGAGGCTTCAGTGACCCCAGTCACTACAAACAAATGTACTAGGGCTTCTTCAAAAATATGCAAACCAGCATGCATGCCAGAGATAGAATTCCTTTCACGTCAGTACAACAATATAAGGAAAATATCACATTTATGGTGGATAAAGATTATACTTATATGGAGGTAATTAAGCCTAGGACTGTATGGATTCCAAGGTTGCCCTATGTAGTCTTCGAAGAAGAAATAAGGGTTTATGCTGATATTTAGCTAAGCAAACCCAAAGATGCTACTGCTAAAAGGTTTGGTACATATGATGAAATCATGAATAAGATACATAAGAAAAATGTAGAAGAGCATCTTGAGAAGAAGAAAGGTGAGCTACATAAAAGTGGAGCACTTCATCTGAAACTACATCTGAAGCCCCTGCGGAGGAAGCACAAAATGTTCCTACTATTCCACCAGCTTCATAAGGACCAAGAAGGTCTAGCAGATCTACTTCTGCTATTGTAAATGCACCATAGCCCTTCAAATCAACTCAAACTACCTCAACCAGAAGAAGGGTTGCATCTAAAATTCTAACTTAGATGAAAACAAGTGAGAAGAAACAACCAAGGCAAAAGCAACCAGCCAAAAGGAAGAAGGTTAAGATTGAGGAGGTAGAAGAGAGTGAAGAGGAAGAAGTAGGAGATGAAGGCACATCTCGTCCAAAGAAGAAAGAGACAAAATCTAAGAAAACTCCTCCACCAACACCTGAAAAAGTACCTCTTTCATTAGATGTAGTTTTCAATTCTATCAAGTACATTATGGTATCCTAAAGGATACAACAGACTTATACTTGGAGGTGCCACCTGAAGATTAGAGCACCATTGAGAAAGTTGTGGTAATGTATATGCTCAAGTTTAATGTTCCCCTGAATGATATTACTGAGTAGGTTCCTAAAAGTCTAGCTGATGTTCTAAGAGAAAGGAGAGAAAAAATGTTAAAATGGATGATGAATTGAGACAACAAGCTCTTGATAAGGATGGGTATTCCATGACTCAAGAAGAAAAGGATAAAATGGCACAGATGCAAGCTCAGGAGTTAAGGACAAAGAAAAGAGTAGATGCTCTTATGAGCATGGAAAAAGAAGACCAAGATAAAATTCAAAAAGAAACTGAAGATGTGACAAATAAAATACTTGAAAGTATAAAAGTTACTGAGTATGTGGACCAGTCACAAGTTTCTCCACCACACAGTGCAGTATCTCCTCCACGTGACACATCAACAAGATACTCAAGAGGAGAAAGAAGATCCTTCAACACAAGATGAAAACAAGGTAGAGCAAGGTGAAGGAAATGCCTCACCTATTCATAATAATGTGCATGATAACCCTCCTCCAAAGAACACTGAGCAATAGAGTAAACCTAAACAGCATGAGGAGCAAGTCAAAGTTGATGTAGGAGAGGGTCTAGAAAGGGAACAAGATGTCTCTTCCTCCTTTTCTCTGGTTGACTCAATTAAGGAGTTTTTATCTTAGCAGATGCAAATACAACCGGTGGTTACTCCGCAACTATTACAATTGCCTATGCTGGATGGATAAGTCAACCTATCTAGAATATCTCGCCTTCAGAAGCTACAACTGGGAGACATGCTTCAGTCCACTGCAAGATAAGAGATTCTGCAGCAACAAGTGGAAGGAGTTGAAGTATTGGAAGTGGCAATCAAGATAATTAGGAAGAACTACCTGAGGCAAAAAGAGATCCATCATTGCCACCCACTCAACAAATGAAGCTTATGCTGGAGTCTTTTAAGGCTCATTCATCCTTTCTTGAAAAGCAAGTTGAACTGAAGATAACTGAGTAGATAAATAATAAAAGGTTGGATGATGCCTTTGTTAGATGTGCTAGGGCATACAATAATTTGCAAGAAAATGTGAAAAATAATAAAAAATGCATAGAGGAAGCCAAAGTTTTGTATCAATTTTGTTTGAACTGGCCTGCAACTACCAAAAGCATAAAAGATCAAAATGACTCTATTGAGTCACGGCTAATTCAAGTAGCCAAGTATATGATCCCTTGAAAGATAAATATGGAACTATTAGGGCTCAAATAGAAAGTCTTCATAAAGCAACTTTTCAATCAAAGGGAATAGGTAAAGAATGAAATTAGGCAATTAAGAGAAGCAGTAAGTATGAGACTAGCAATTTTGACTGGCACTTTGATAGAAGATGAAAATGTTGCACAAAAGGTGAAGGTGCCAACCATTAAGTAGGAAGAAGAAGATTTATACATTCAGTTTGAAAGTCAACTACACATCCTCTCTTCTACAAAGAAGAACTGGGATACTACACTTGCCCAGTTGAAAGTAATTTATAAGAATGTCCTACCTTCCAAGTAAAAAGAGAATTCTATGAAGGTAAGACAAATTTTAATGATTTCGTAGATATGTGGAGAATAAGTTAGGAGTAATAAATAGGCACTCTGTATATATCATTCATGTAAGAAGATGAAGAACTAGTTTTTTCTAACCTTAGTTTTGAAGAGATTAAGACTACTCCTTAGGGGGAGTTGTTTGTTAAAAGGTGATAAGAAATATTTAGATAGGGGGATTCTACTTGTTTTTTCCGAAATAGAAGAAGACCACTAGCCCTTTGCCATTGATGTCAAAGGGGGAGAAATATATGTATACCAGGTCAGGTGTTTCCATCAATGACAAAGGGGGAGATTGTTGCATATAGGTTGTCATTGATGTCAACAGTGGTATGAAGTGTTGCAGTGTGGAAGGTTGCAAGTGATGTTAAAGGAGATTGCAATAGTATGATGATCAATGAGGATAATAGAATAAGGATTGTGATATAGACAAGTAAAGTGATGAATATGTGTTGAGATACTCAAAGAAGTAGACATAGAAAGCTGATCAGAAGAGTTGTGAAGTAAAGGAGATGGATCAGTATCATCTATACATAGTCATACCTTATCTGTTGAAGTTTATCCACGTAAGTTCATATCTTAGTTATGTTGTGAAAATGAATGTGTTTGAAGTGTTTAATGAGTTGAGTTGGATTCATGTTGTATGGTGGTGATATGAACTCATGACGATTGATACTTGATGGAGAAAGTTGTAAAACTTGAATAATTGTTGAAGTATAATGCAAGCTAGGAAAAGTGCTACAGGATCAATAGAATGTATTGTATTCTACCACATTTGAATATATGGGCCTACGGTTTGAACAAGATGGTTAGGTATTACACTCAGGGATCTATGTTTCAAGTTTGAGACCGTAATTTTTACCGCAAGGTGTTTTAGAGACATATGAATGAAGATAATATTGAAACAAGGTAAGTGCAGTCACAGGGAGATAGGAGAATGCTCCACATTTCTCCACAGATGAAGATATGATGATGCAATTTGGAGGATAGGTAGATATGTGTAGAAAGTATGCATGTTTCAAATTTCAAGTGATAATATGAACCACAGATGGTTCTCTAGAGTCAAATGTGTGAAGATATGTCTTGGTGCTAGTTAAAGAAAGTAAACAGAAGAAGATAATTGAAGACACCATAGTTCATTGCACTTTGGTAGTTGGCCTCGTTGATTGAATGATAAGCTCTTATGGCAAGATGGTTTGTTCTGTTCAAGTTTCAAATGATTAAGCTCATCACAAGTATGGTTTCCAATTCTTTATCTTAAGACTGTGTAAGTAGAGGTTGTTAGGGACACAAGCATCAGAGATCAAGTGATTGTGCCAGCATGAAACATCCTGAGATGATAGAAGTATACATGAATGTCTTGCAAGTCACAAAATGTTCAGTAAGTGGTCCACATGATGTAATTTTGTATCCTCTGGTACCGCTTTGGGTCTAGAGTCAAATGCAAGAAAGGATAAGTGTTGCGGAGCTAACTTGGTGTATAATGAAGATCTTGTCATGTGTGTGGAGTGTGTGCCAGCCTAGAAAAGTGTGCAAAGGTAAATTAGGACTTGATTATTCTTTATATTTGAACCACACTTGATCTCTACTCACCGCATATGCTTTGGTGCCAAATGTTGTGGCCACCACACATTTCATGTTGGCCGACCAAGAAGAAAGTTTTTGATGCTTGTGGAGGATATATATGAAGAATCAAAGTTGTTGAAGAAAAAAAGATCAAGATAATTGTAAGATAGAATTGATATTATGTGAATATACTTAAAGTAGAAACAACTCTCATGATGAAATGTGGAGAAGACCAATTTATGTAACATAGTAGTGTTGCGGAGGTAACTATTGACAATATGATGAAGAAAAGTTTCTGAGGTTATTTTATTGTAGTGGAGGTTGATATTAAAAGTGTGCAAAAATGAAATAGTTGTGCAAAAGCTAAAGTGATCAGCATTCAGTCTTGTATGAAGAACATTGAGTCAAATAAGTTTTGTAAATGTTGTAACTATTCAGGGAGTTGCAGCTTCCTTTGGGTTGTAGCCCATGAATAATATTGTAATCTTTTTTTATTTGTGAGGCTAGATTTGGACAGTGGATCCAAGCAGCTTGCTCAATGTGGTTTTCCCTTCTAGGGTTTTCCACGTAAATCTGGTGTTATGGATGTGTGCCTCTATGTTCTTATGTTTTTCATATTCTAAATGTTTATGATAGTTAGAATATAGTTAAAAGAACAAAATTTGAATAAGTACTAATTCACCCCCTCCCTCTTAGAACTTCTATGTGTTCAACATGATGGCATTCTCTCCTTAGAGTATTTGTCTACTCAGGATCATATTGCAAACATCTTCACTAAACCTTCCGCATCACCTCACTATCATGAGTTGGGGCATATGATTTGGGTGAAGGAAGTTGTCCTTTGGGACTCATCTTTAGTCCTCTTTCCTTTGTATATCTTTGTTCTCTTTTTTGGAGAGGAGTTTTTCCTACTGGGTTTTTTCTTTTTCTCTATTTGTGAGAGAATTTATTGTACATGGGTACCTTATCAAGCCTTGTTTTCAGGACCCATCTTTTGTGTTCTCCCTAAGCATCACTTAAGGGGGGTGTTAGTGTGAAAAAGGTTCATTATCTAACTAGTTCTCTTTTTACTAGTAGACCTATTCACACCTTTAGCTTAAGTTCACTTAGAGGATAAGATTCCCTTTTATATCACCTCATGTGGACTCAACATATGTCTTCACACTTGTCTCAAGTGTTCATCATGTGTCATTCACTTTTGAGGGGTAGTCAAACTTAGATTCCTACCATCTTACCTAATTGACCTTGCCTTTATAAGTAAGGCCTCTTTGCACATTTCATTATGCTTGTTGATAGTTAGTGGCTTTGTTATTTTTTTGCTAATATTCATTTGTGGAAGTGTTATTTGATTTTGCATTCATATTGTTGCTCTAGCATAGGAATGACCCTGACATTGGGAGTTTATCATAATCTAGTGTGAGTATATGAGTTGTGGCATAAAGTGAATGCCACAACTATGGTTGGTAAGTCTCTAAAGCTGGCACTTCTAAATCATATAGAATATGTTTGATCAATTATGTTAATACTTAATGTGTAATGAGAAAAAAAATAGTAGTTTGGTAATTACAAAAAATTATATCATCTATCATGTTTGCTCTTGCAACAACTATATTCTTATGTGATTTGTCTATGATTATGCACTCATCTTTATAAAAGATACTTGATAATTTTGGTCCAACATTTGTCCAATAGACAACAAATTCCTTTTTAAGTGTAGGAACCAATAGAGTTCTAAAAATATATTTTAGCTCACCATGTTTAGTTATAATTGCAATAGTACCCTTCCTTTCATTCCATAGACTGATAATCTCCTAATACCACTGTGCTATTATGCTTTTCATCTAAATTAATGAACAAATTCTCATTAGATGTCATATGAGAAGAACATCCAAAATCAATGTACCACTCATTATTCTCACTGTAAGCATTTGTATTGAAGTGGGAAATGAACAGATATTATTTAACATCAACAATATTATGAGCAACATGTTTATTCCAACATTTCAATTCATAGTCACCAAATTAATTGCAATGAAAATATTTGACATTTTATTTCATAATTATTATCTCTCACATTATTCCTACTTCTCCCTTGTCCTCTTCCTCTGAAGTTGCTAAAGCTTATATTTTTGAAATTATATTTTTATTGCTAGAGTCATCTCTATATTCATTATTATGATTATTCTTAAAAAAATGTTTCTCTTACCCTTGATACTTTCTTTAGAAGAAAATGCTTGTTCTAAGTTTTCTTCATTACTCTTTTATTATTTTGTCAACAATTAACCAAATTCCACTCAATTTATCTATTTACATAGTTGTGATATTTTTTGAAATTTCAATTGTAAAAATGACATTATCAAATTTTAGAATCAAACTCCTTAAGATTTTTCTATGACATGTTGATTAGTGACATTTTCACTTAAAACCTTCATTTAACTAACCAGAACTTCCACTATTGTCAAGAAATTTTTCATAGAATTCATTTTGACTCATTTTTACATTTCAAAATTCTTTCTCAATGTTTACAATTTTATAGTTTGTGCACCTTGATATGCATTAATGAGTATGTCACATGCTTGTTTAGAATGAACAACATCACTCATCCTAGGAAATATTGTGCGGCTAAGTGCACCTTGAATAAAAATAAAGCTTCATTATCTTTTCTTTCAATTACTTAGGTTCTTTGTTTTGTTGATCATTTAATGCATTAACATCTTGGGTTCTTCATATTATGTGCACAATGTCCCATAAATCTTTAGATTTTAGTAGAGTTTGCATCCTAGTACACCAATAGGTAAATTTATCCCCATAAAAAGTAAGAATTAACAATCTAGATGTCCCTACCATATTTGTCATCATAAAATCACAACACAATGCCCTGCAAACAAATACTCCCTTTGTCACAAATTACAAATTCCCTTTGAAGAATATTTTTACTTCTATTAACAACCTTTGTTTTAACATCTATATTTCGATGGTATGTAGAACTAAAGTTCAACCTTGTGTCCAAATGCTTCCACAATCTATGCCAAAAAATGACCCAAAAACATAGTATCTCTATTTTAAGTGATACTTTGTAGCAACCCATGTGACCTAACTACTTCTTTGAAGAACATATCTACAATTGGTCTAGCATCATTCAACTTTTGACAACGAATGAAGTGTGTTAGTTTTCAAAACATGTCAACAACTACGTGAAAATATAATCGTTATCCCTCTAGGTCCCTAACAATCCAAGGATAAAATCCATGGAAAGTTCCTCCCAAGGCCTTTCTAAAATTGGTAGAGGTTTATACAATCCTATATTTTGGGTGACACCTTTTGCAATCTAATAAATTTTACATCTCTCAACAAATCTTCTAACATCTCAATGTAAACATGGCCAAAAATACCACTCCTCCAACATGGCCAAGGTCTTACCTATACCAAAATGTCAACACAATCATCCATTGTGTAGTTCCCTAAAGAGATTTTCCCTTATGGAACTCTGTAGTATACAAACTATCTTCTTCTAAAGAAATCTCTCATGTGCACAAAGTAATCCTCAAAACAACCCTTACCTCCAATTTAGGGCTCCATGCAACATTTTCTGTATTTGTAAAATCTAGATCTCTGGTATACAAATCATTCATCATCTCCATTCCTACCAACTCAATTTTCATGGTAGTTAAGAATGCTTGCCTTCTTCTTAAAGCCCATCTACCACTTTATTGGTTACACTAATCTTGTGCTTGAGAACAAAAGAAAACCCCTACAAGTACTCTATACATTTCATGTGCCATTGGTTCAACTTTGCCTAACTATTAATAAACTTTAATGCCCGATGATTAGTTTACAAAACAAATTCTTTTAGCAATAGGTAATGCCTCCACTTCTGCAAAGATTGAAAAATTGCATAAAAATCTTGATGATGCACTAAATACTTCCATTTGGCTTCATTCAACTTCTCACTAAAATAAAAAATGGGTCACCTTCTTGACTCAAAACAACACTAATGGGTTGAAAAACCATCTCGAAGTCTATAAGTGCCAACAATGGTGCTTATGTTATTTTCTCCTTTAGAAGATAACAACTCTTCTTTATGGCAATTGTCTAGTCAACTCCTCCCTTTCATATGTAATGTGTTAGAGGTGCACATATTCCCATTGAAGTTTCTAATAAGCTTCTAGTAGAAAGTTGCAAACCAATGGAAACTTTTGGCCTCTATTACACTCTATGGTACTAACCATTCAACAATTTCTTGGATCTTCTCAAGATCCATCCTCAACCCATCTTGAGATCACAAATCCTAAGTAGAGAATCTTTGCACAAAATTGCACTTCTTTAGGTTTACACACAACTCCTCTTCAACTATGCCAAAACCTACCACAAGTGTTCAAGGTGCTATTCTCTTGTCTTGTTGAGCACTAAAATATCAACCATGTAAATAACTACAAACTTACTCAAAAAATATTTTAGAACCTCTTTCATCAAACTCATAAATAAAGGTACTTGGCACATTGGTCAATCTAAAGGGCATGACCAATGACTCATATAACCCAGCATTGGTTATGAGAGTTATCTTCCACTCATCTCCTTCTCAGATTCTAATAGATGATGATATTTTCTTTTGAGGTCAATATCTGAAAAGTAGCATGCTCCACTCAAATAATACATCAAATCATCCATGCATGACAATGGAATCCTATACTTAATGGTGATCTTGTTGATAGCATATGAATTAGTAGGCATCATCCACACTCCTCCCTTCTTTGGCACAAGTATAGCTAATACAACACGAGAGCCCATACATTCCCTAATCAAAACTCTCTTCATCAATTCCTCCACTTGTCTATTCACTATGTGCTCATGTTAGGACTATCCTATACAATGCCTTATTAGGCAAACTCGACCTTTGAATCAATTCCATTTAGTGTGAAATACTATGCACTAGTGGCAAACCCACTAGTATTTTGTTGTCCATTATATCCTTGAATTCCCTTAGTAGAACTTCCACCTCTCATCCCTTAGAGTTGTGTGGTCTCTCCTCCTCTACTAGTGTAGGCTTTACAACCAAGGCATATCATTCCTACAAATATTCCATTTCCTTCCAAAATTGTTTGGCTAATAGAAACATTACCTAAACCTCCATAATTTATTCCTCGACCTTCATTGGCTTCAACTCAAAATTATTCCCACCCTTGGTGATGGTGAAGGTGTTCTTCCATTATGGACGGTGCACAAATCTTGTTGCCATGGTCTACCCAACAACACATGGTAGATACCCACAAAAATCACATCACACGAAACCTCATATTCATAACAGGTCCAATGTGAAATGCAATCAATCATTGTTCCTTAATAGTCATTTGTTGACCTTTCTATAACCATGAAACTAAGTACTAATTAGAATGTGATACCAGTTTAAATTTTAGCTTCTCAACTATCTTAGTGGACATTGTTGTGTCTCACACAACATGCCCCATTTTTCCTTACCAAAAATGTGGACCCCCTTTTTTGGTGTTTTGAATAAGGACTTCTTCAGTTGTTTTCTTGCTTCCTTCAACTTCAGTTGTGGGTTTTTGGCCCTTTGGGGTACTTGTTGAGTGGTGGTTGGCTTATATTTTGATGATTTCAAGGTGTTTCCCTGGTTTACATGGTTAAATCACATTTGGAGTTAGTTCTTGCATGCTTTGAGATGGTTCATTATGTTTTATTAATCTTTGTGATTTGATGCTTTTTTGTTTCATGTGATGTAGGTTAATGTGTTGGAGTTGGATATCAGACCAGATTCATGGGGAAGATCTATTGTGCAACACAAAATCCACATTCATGCTTGTAAGTGTTGACCCTATTTTTGGAAGGTTTTTGTTGAGTTTGCATGTCCTAGAAAGGATGAGGAGTTTCCATGCTTGATTTTGTATCTTTTGCAAGTTGTATCTTGACCTTTGATTCCCACTTCCTCTATTTCCCATGAACTTTTGAACCCCACATGCAAGTTTGCAACTTTTGTAAGTTACATTTTTACCTTCACTTTTCACTTCCTCTATTGTTCATGGACTTTCAAATCCTGCATGCAAGTTTGCAACTTTTACAAGTTGCATCCCAACCTCTTCCTATCACTTCCTCTATTTCCCATAAACTTTTGGACCCTATGTGCAAGTTGCATCCCAACCTTTTCTTCTTAGTTCCTCTATTACCCTCAAAATTTCAAACCTATTTGCAAGTTTGCACCTTTTGAAAGTTGCATCTTGACCTCCACTTCTTGCTTCCTCTATTTCCTACAGACTTTTGGACCTCATGTGAAATTGCATCTTAACCTCTAATTCCCACTTCCTCTATTTTTCATCAACTTTTAGACCTCATGTGCAAGTTTGCAACTTCTACAAGTTGCATCATGGCCTTCTCTTCTCACTTCCTCTATTTCCATGGACTTTTAGACCCACATGCATGTTTACAACTTTTTCAAGTTGCATCTCGACCTTTGTTTCCGCTTCCTCTATTGTTCATGGACTTGTAGACTCTGTGTGCAAGTTTGTAACTTTTGCAGATTACATCTCGACCTTCACTTCCCACTTCCTCTATTACCCACAGAATTTCAGACCTTGTGTGCAAGTCTGCAAATTTTCCAAGTTGCTTCCCAAGTTCTAGATTTCTAATAATTAGTTTTGGCATACTTTGTTGGGATAAGGAGCCATTAACCTTATAAATACCAATATTATATTTATTCCATTTATTATATATAATTTATAATTATCTATGAGGAGATGTACTAGTTTCACTGGCAGGGGTAATTTTGGAGTAACCGGAGGTAATTACAGAGTGACTTTTACTGTTGGCAAATGTAAAAACTCAAAGTAAATGAGGGTAGGTGACGAGCTGTCGCTGTACCTCATCATTTAATCTGTTTTCAGATGTCAAAGAACCAGGGCTGTGTCCATGGCTGTCTGCAACTAGGGATTCTAAGTGACCAGTTTATAGCTAATCCTAAAGCTTAAAAGAATGACTAATCTACCTGCTGGTTGAATAAATGTAATGAATGCTGTAAAACAGAATAAAACAGGAAATGTACTCAAAGCAAAGAATGATAACATGCATCTATCTACTAAAATAGGAAATGCTTTTATAAAAGAAACTTGAAACAGTAAAACAGAGATACTAGCCTCCTGCCTGTTGGTGAGAGTGGGCCCTTGCTCCGTACCTTTGAGGCTGAAGGCTATTGCAGGAAATCAGCACTAAAGATGATCTAACCAAATTCAATCCAATTCATTCATTTTTATGTTCATGAGAAATGTATGGCTATAACAAAACTGAAATCTCTAAAAATTAGAATAATCTTATCATCGTTGTCCTATTACTGTTTCTGAGAGTATATATAACAAGAGTGATGATATATCACTGAACTTATCTATCAGTCTTTCTAGGAGATGACACCATCTCTTATTTGTAATTAACTATCAAACTCATGAAAGATCATCATGCAAGAAAGGTAGACTTGAGTGGAACAGAAGTCCACTCAGAGGTCTAAGTTTAGGTCTTAATACACTTGGGCATCAAAGCCCTGAAAATTAGTTTAATTCATAACTCATGCAAAATCTTTGGAAAGATAAAACTTTAGTAGTTTAACTGATAGTCGACCCTTCACCACTCAGGTGATGATTTGAGTGAAGTGCGGGGGTATTAGGATTGCTGCTGAAGTGTCTGATTGGTGGCTCTGACTGGAACATGCTCTGCTCTCGGGAGGCTCCGGAGATTGTTGTTCCTGTCTGCAGCTCTGGAGATATTCCAGACACTCGCAGAGCTTCGGAGATTATTCCAGACACTCGCAGAGCTCTGGAGATTATTCCAGACACTCGCAGAGCTCCGGAGATATTCCCCAAATCTTCAAACTCCAGGTGTCACTGTTCTTTGTCATGGTCTCCGGAGATCATGGAAGACAATCTCCAGAGATGCACAAAACTGCTGTTTCTGGTATTTACACCTGCGGACTCAAAAAGGAAGAGAAATTCTGCATTTTTTTCATTAATCCCACGCACATTAGTCACCAAATCAGAAATTCTAATCTCAAGTAATCTATCCTAATTAATCACAAAATAGAACAATCTTGCTTAACTAATTTGAGTGCAGACACAAGGAAGATGAACTGAATAGGGAAAAAGAGAGGCAAAAAGGGTGTATTTTATGAGTGCAATTTGACACTCATCAGTAGGCATGATCCCTTGAGGAATCTACTATTTTTGGCATGTATGACAATTGTCATAATGTTTGGTAAGTGAATCTATGACAGCTACAAGTTGTCATAAGATTTTGAGATTCTATGACGCATATGATGGATATGTTAGTTGTATGTTTGCTATATTTAGCCCAAGGTTCCTATCTTGGAAAGATAATCTTTTGTGGAATCTATGATAGTTATGAGGTATCATAAGATGTTGTAAGAGGCCAGATTTAGTCTTGGGCACCCAACCTTTGCATGGTTGTTTTTGGACAAGTGTAAGGTGCTTGTAAGATGGTAATTAATGTTTACATGTTGGAGAATCTTAGGAGAGAGAAGGTGAACGCCTAGGATGAGTTGGAAAACATCTCTATAAGTATTTTCCATGTATTTGTTGCTGCAATAAAGATTTTAGGTACTCAAGTGCTGTAGGACTGTTGTCATATTGAAGACTGGTGGAGAGAGTTGTGTAGTTGATGTATTGTACAATCTTGTTGAGATTAATACAAACTTGTGCCTCTTTCCTAGTGGAGTTTTTTACCTGCAAGGGTTTTCTCCACGTAAACAATGTGTCTTGTGTTGTGTTCTTCATGTTTGGCATTTTCTTTATAGTGGGTTTTATGTTTTGTTACAATATCCATTGTTAATGCACACTTAAGATTGCCGAAATTTATCTTGAATCAGATTTCCATTGAAGTAGTGTTGCTTTCATTTCTAACATTTTGGTATTAGAGCCTAGCTAGCTTTGACTCTTGGGTAGTAGTGTAGAAGTTGTAGCTATAGTGGGAGATTTGGTTGTGTTTATGTTGCAGATCTTGTGTTGTTATTATGGCTGCATCCACCGTTGCATCAACCTCTTGATTTTACATTGAGAAGTTCAACAGAACAGGGTATGAGTTGTGGAAGCTGAAAATAGAAGATTTGTTGGAAGAAAGAAACCAATGGTTGGCTATTCAAAAGAGAAGAAACTTGATGATGTCTCTCAAGATGAGTGGGATAGACTGGATGAGAAGGCACGGGGAACCATCTGGTTGTGTCTTTCAGATTCTGTGCTGCTAAATGTCACAAAGGAAGAGACTGCATATAAATTGTGGAATCGGTTGGGTGGGATCTACCAAGCCAAGAGTATGGTAAATAAACTTTATTTTAAAAAAAAATTATTTTCCATGAAAATGCGAGAAGGTGAATCAGTTGCAGAGCATTTAAATTCTTTTAATTTGTTATTAAGTCATCTTGATTCAGTAGATGTTGAGGTTAGTGAGGAAGATAAATGTATCTTACTTCTTTGTTCTTTACCTGAGTCTTGGGAGAATGTTATCCTTACTATCACTACTAACCTTGCGGATCCAAAGTTGGATGCTCTTGTTTCAGTGCTACTATCACAAGAATTGAGGAAGAAGAGTTCAGATAGTTCAGGGGATGCTCTCAGTGTCAGGGGAAGGTCTAAGAAAAGGGGACCTAAAGGAGATCAGAAAGGGGCTAAGGACAAGTCCAAGGGCCGATCTAAGACTCTTGGTAAAAAGAACAGAGTTACGTGTTGGAACTATGGTAAAAGGGGACGTGTAAAGGAGTGTAGAAATCCCAAGAAATAGTGGGAGAGTGCTTTGGATAAGTCCTCGAATGCAAGTGAAGAAGTTTTACTTTCTGCATGTAATCTTGTTTCTAATGATCACTGGTTGGTTGACTCAGAATGCTCATTTCATATGACCCTGCATAAGGAATGGTTCTCCTCATATGAAGAATATGATGGAGGTAATATCTACATTGGTGAAAACTCTTCATATCCGATTGTCAGGAAAGAAAAGGTATTGTTGTGTTTCAGTGATGGGAGGATTAAAACCCTCCCTGGTGTTTTGCATGTTCCTGGATTAGCTAGAAATTCGATTTCAATTTCAAAGTTGAATGATTTGGGAATGCATGTGACATTTGACAAGCATGGCTATAGATTAGTGAGGGAACTTGGTGGTAGCGAAAGGGAAGAGATTCGGGAACTTGTTTAAGCTTGAAGCCACTACAGTTTGTAATGCCTCATATGTATCTGAGGCCACTACTGAAAATACATGTATGTTGTGGCACTGTAGATTGGGCCACATAAGCAATAATGTACTGAAAACTATTAAGAATAAAAATTTGTTGGATGGTTTCTCCTATTCTAATGGGCACTTTGATTTTTGTGAGCATTGTGTGTTTGGTAAACAAAACAGAAAATCATTTCCTTCAGGAAGCAATAGAGCAAAAGAGTAGTTAGAAATTATTCATACGGATGTGTTTGGACATGTAGATAATGAATCTATCAAAAATTCTTGTTATTTTGTAACCTTCATTGATGATGTATCCAGATTTACATGGATTTATTTTATGAAGCATAAATCTGAAGTTTTCACTAAGTTTAAGGAATTCAAAGTCTTAGTAGAGAACCAATCAGGTTTAAAGATAAAAATATTAATATCTAACAATGGAGGGGAATATTTCTCTAAGGAATTTGATGAGTTTTGTAAGCATGCAGGTATAATTAGACAAAAGAAAACTCTGTATAACCACAACAGAATGGTGTTGCAGAAAGGATGAACCAAACAATTATGGAAAGGGCCAAAAGTATGCTTAGTGATGCACAGTTGGATAAATGCTTTTGGGCAGAGGTTGTATGTACTGCTTGCTACTTGATAAATAGATCTCATTGTAAGGCTCTTGATTTGACACCTTATGAAGTGTGGACAAGTAAAAAACCTTCTATTTCACATTTAAGGGTTTTTGGTTGTGAGGCTTTCGCTCATGTGCCTAAGGAAAAATGATCTAAGTTGGATCTAAAGGTTGAAAAGTGTACATTCATTGGATATGGTGATAATGTCAAAGGTTATAAGCTTTGGAATCCACTAACCCGCAAGATTATCTTTTATAGAGATGTTATTTTTAGGGAACTTAGAGCTATTTCAAAACCTGAGCAGCCAAAAGAGAAAGAAGAAAAGGTAAAGAAGGTGCACTTTGATTTAGAGCAGCAAGATGCACCTTAGGAAGAACAGAATAATGGATTGGGGGGTGAAGAAGAAGAAGAAGATTCAAGTAGTTCTGATGAAGATGAATCTGTTGTTACAGAAGAAGTTGGTGCAAATGATCATGCAAAAGAATGAGTAGAGTCTCTTACTCCACCCTTGAGGATATCCACAAGACAATGGAATCTAGTTGATAGGTATAGCCCACCAAATTTCCATTGTGTATATGGTTTATTAAGTACTAACGATGAACCTAGATCCTACAGGGTAGCTATTTCTATAGATGATAGTGAGTCTTGGCAGTTAGCCATGCAGGAGGAGATGATGGCTTTAGACTCTTGTAACACTTAGGATCTTGTTCGTTTGCCCAAAGGAAGAAAGGCCATAGGTTGTAAGTGGGTCTTCAAGAATAAATTTGGAGCAGACGGGTCATTGGAGAAGTACAAGGCTATACTGGTAGCCAAGGGCTACTCTTAGAGAGAGGGAGTTGATTTTGGTGACATATTCTCTCCTATTGCTAAATTGACTTCTATTAGATTTCTCTTATCCATAGCTATAGCTTATGATTGGGAGATTGAGCAAATGGATGTTAAGACTGCGTTCTTGCATGGAGATCTTGAAGAAGAAATTTATATGCAACAACCTATAGGTTTTGAGGTAAAAGGAAAAGAACATTGGGTTTGTAGGTTAAAGAGGTCTCTTTATGATCTGAAATAGTCCCCCAGAATGTGGTATCAAAATTTTGATTCATTTGTTTTGAAATTGGGTTTTGTTAGAAGCGAGGAGGATCACTGTGTTTACATTCATTGTATTGGTGATTCTGTGCTGGTTATTGCATTGTATGTTGATGACATGTTATTTTTCAGAAATACTAAGGGTATGATCAATGAGCTTAAAGCCCAACTTTCAAGTGCATTTGAGATGAAGGATCTTGGTGTTGCAAGGTATATTTTGGGAATGGAGATTAGGAGGGACAAAGTTAACAGAAATCTTTGATTGTCTCAAAGTATGTGAATACTATTTTGTAGAGTTTAGCTTGCAGGACTGTAACCCAGTTAGAGTTCCTTTACCCATTGGTACTTAGATTTCATTAGATATGTGTCCAAAGACTGAGGATGATCTTGAGGATATGTCTGATGTGCCATATGCTAGTGTTGTAGGGAGTTTGATCTATGCAATGGTTTGCACTAGACCAGATACTGCCCAAGCAGTGGGAGTTTTGAGCAAATTTATGTCTAACCCTAGTAGACAACATTGGAACTATGCGAAGATGGTGTTTAAATATATTGTAGGTACTCCTGATCATTGTTTGGTTTATTCTGGTACTGATAGTGCTAATAAATCTTTGGACATACAGGGTTTTGTTGATGTAGATTAGGCAGGTGACTTGGATAGTCGAAGGTCCACTAGTGGCTATGTGTTTACTCTATTTGGAGGTGCAGTGAGTTGGATGAGTAAGAGGCAGCCCACAGTTGCTTTGTCCACCACAGAATAAGAGTATATGGCTGCTACTCATGTCTCTAAGGAGGCAATTTGGTTGAGAAGATTGTGTACAGGTATTGGATTTGATTGTAGGATCATTCAGATTGGTTGTGATAGATAGAGTGCTATTTGTTTGGCTAAGAATCCCATGTATTATGCTCGGACTAAGCATGTTGATGTTCAGTATCACTTTGTTCGAGATTTGGTTGCAAATGGAGAGATTGAGCTGAAGAAGATAGACACTCATGAGAATGTTGCAGATTCATTGACCAAGCTTGTGAGCACAAATAAGTTTGTATGGTGCAGAGAGGCCATGGGCCTTGTTTCTAGTGCCTGATTATTTTTTTATTTGATTTCCTATGGGTTGATTTACAATGTATAATGTCAAGTGGGAGAATGTTGGGATAAGGTGCCATTAACCTTGTAAATCCCAATATTGTATTTATTCCATTTATTATATGTAATTTGTAATTATCCATGAGGGGATGTACTAGTTTCACTGGCAGGGGTAATTACGGAGTAACCAGAGGTAATTATAGAGTGACTTTTACTATTGGCAAATGGAAAAACTCAAAGTAAATGAGGGTAGGCGTGCTCCCTTGAGGAATCTACTATTTTTGGCATGCATGACAACTGTCATAATGTTTGGTAAGTGAATCTATGACAGTTGCAAGTTGTCATAAGATTCTGAGATTCTATGACGCATATGACAGATATGTTAGTTGTATATTTGCTATATTTAGCCCAAGGTTCCTATCTTGGAAAGATACTCTTTTGTGGAATCTATGATGGTTATGATGCGTCATAAGATGTTGTAAGAGGCCAAATTTAGTCTTGCACCCCCAACCTTTGCATGGATGTTTTTGGACAAGTGTAAGGTGCTTATAAGATGGTAATTAATGTTTACAACTTGGAGAATCTTAGGAGAGAGAAGGTGAATGCCTAGGATGAGTTGGAAAATGTTTCTATAAGTATTTTCCATGTATTTGTTGTTGCAATACAAATTTTACATACTTAGGTGCTGTAGGAATGTTGTCAGATTAAAGACTGGTAGAGAGAGTTGTGTAGTTGATGTATTGTACAATCTTGTTGAGATTAATACAAACTTGTCCCTCTTTCCTGGTGGAGTTTTTTACCTGCAAGGGTTTTCTCCACATAAACACTATGTCTTGTGTTGTGTTCTTCATGTTTGGCATTTTCTCTGAAGTGGATTTTATGTTTTGTTACAATATCCATTGTTAATGCACACTTTAAGATTGCCAAAATGTATCTTGAATCATATTTCCATTGAAGTAGTGTTGCTTTCATTTCTAACATACTTTTCACCCCTTCCTAAAAATTCCATCCCTTCTTCTTGACTCTACATCTCTATCATTATACCATGCATATACCCCAAAAAATTTTGGCCCTTCCTTACAAATTACAAATTGCATGCCAAGTTCTAATCCCTGCTAATTTTACATTACAAACTTCCCAATCGCTTGTGCAATTTGTAAACCCTGATTGCAAGTATGCCTCGAATTTATATCATTTGAACAATGTTTCTCATCTATTCTCCTACATGTCTTAGCACACCATTAATGATCTCAAATGAATATAATAAAGATTTATAAATGTCTAAATCAATCCTAGGTACTATTGACCATTCTCAAGGACATGGATTTGAATGTAAGGCCATAAGTTTCTTACAAAATGGGCATAAATGATGTGAACATGGTTATGGGACCCCCTCACTTGTAGGCCAACAAATTAGTACTTGATGGCTTGTTTGAGCATGGAAAGGATGTCTTCTCTACCCCATGGTGTCTATCAACATATCCAAGAGGGATTTCTTAGACAAAAGGTTGTATTATTAGATTTTGTACATTCATTGCAAGTGACCCTTATGACTTCACCTAGGAGTTAAATGTGAGTAAATGAATTTCTATATATGTGAGGATATAAGAGGCTCAAAGGGATTGAAATTCTTGGGTTAATTTTAAAAAATGGAATTCTACTAGTTTTTCCTTTAGTATTTTGAGTTTTCCAAACATGGACTATGTTGTTCTGATGAATCTCTATACTCCACCTAAATGTTGATGAATTCCAACAAGCACTTCACAAAATATATTAAGAATTAGAGCCTATGAGGGTTGTGTGCACCTAATTTGTGCATGTATATGGTAGCCATTGCATCACTCTTCATTATTTATTGTCCTCAGACTTTTGCACTTTCTTATCTACATGGTTGTGTGTAAATTGACCAAACAAGGATTAGTTTTACAAGGAATTGATCTCTTCAACAAGGGTAGATTTGTTATCTCTACAAAATAGGCTCATTTTATCTCTGAAAACCCTTATTTCTTTTATAATTCTTTTATACATTAGATTTGTATAAGATTAATTTTAGGAAAAAACTTGTAATTTGTTGTTATAAAGTTAAATTTTTGTGCTTGCAAGTATGTTTATTTCAAGTTCATGAACTCCAAAGTGACATCTAAGAGTACAATGAATGTTTTCATTAGTTCATGATAAATGATAGATTTGGAAACACTAATCATTTTGTACAACTAACCACCTATCTTTCTAAACAACTTCTAAAACACCATAGGGCCCTTGAATGGAACAACATTACATAGGCCACTAAGTTATCTTGCATGACCATGACCTAGTAATATAGACCTTGGAGATATTTGATTTCTTTTCAAGAGAGATGAGGTACACTTAGTTCTTTACCTGATTTGGTGGGTATTTCAAGCCACCCCCTCAATAGACTGGCAATGGAAAGAGAGCTACAAGTTTTCAGTTAGTTTATATCATCTTTGTAGAAGTATAAATTCAAGCTAGAAAGGAGGAATATTATCACAAGGTCAAATTCAATTAAGGGGGACTTTGAGATACTCTATCTCACACATCATAGAAATACAAGGGTTGAAAAAGGAAAGTAAAGATCAAGACACACTCAATTAACTTTAGTAATTCACTAAGATTTAGGGTTCTTGTCACTCCATTTGTTATCCCTCAAAATTTCCAATGGATGCCTTGTTTGGTGTAATAAATTCTCCTCTTGACATTCCTAGAGGGTTGCATAATCTACCTATAAATCTGGAGAGGTTTCATGTCCCAAGTATGTGCAAGGATGGGTTTGGATAGTAGAGGAGCATATTCAGGATTTTAAGGATGCTATAGTTAGGACATACATCCATTATGAGGATGTGGTTTATAGGTTGTTTCCTTTCATACTAGATGAGGTTGCTTACAATTGGTGTCTTGGCTTACTAAATGGTTCCAATAGGATTTGGAATGATATAGAGATAGTATTCCTCAACCACTTTCAAGTTCCAATTAATTCAATAATGTTGTATCACTAATTTGCAATTGTGGGTAGAGAGCCCAATGAGACTATGAGCATGTTCAACACTCAATTCCATATGCTCTACACTAGTCTCAAAGATCCATATACACAAACTAAGGTATTTACTATCCAAACATATTTCAAATCCTTGGATCCATTAACTTCAATGTTTGTAAGGACTTCTGATGCATTAGTTTCATTGTCATTGGTATATCTAGAAGTAGTTAAAGTAGAACAAGAGATGTTTCCACAAGGCTATAGTGCTAATAATACCTTCATTGTGATAGAAAGGGATGTACAATTAGGTTCCAATGATCAATCATGCATTGACACACAATACCCCATTGATGAATCTAATCAGAAATGCATTGCATCATCCACAAAAGTATATTTACAATCCAATCCAATTCTTTGATCTGAGTGGCATCTAAGAACCCAACTAAGAGAAGAAATGAGTCCATCTTGGCATTCCAATCATGTGGGGCCTATTTGAGGCCATAGAGATACTTCCTCAATCTACAAACTAGTGAAGAATCCTAAACAAATCCATGTGGTTTCTCCATGTAAATTTGCTCATGTATATCCTCATGAAGAAATGCCCTCTTTACATCCATTTGATGTACAACTCAACCTTGAGCTACAACAATAGAAAGTATTAGGCGAATGGAGTTCATCTTGGCAACAGGGACAAAGGTCTCAGTGTAGTCAACACCAAGAACCTTATAGAAACCTATGGCCACAAGTCATGATTTGAACTTGTCAACTAATCCATCATCTACAAATTTGGTTTGATAGATCCACTTACATCGAACCATTTTTCTTCCCTTAGTAAGTGGAACAAGATCCCATGTTTTGTTTTGAATCAAGGAGTTGTACCTGATGCTTCACAAAAGGATTGGGGATTTGAAGCTATGGCAATGTAGGAATGCAGAATATCCTAGTGTTGTGATCGCGTCATCCGAGTATCTGAAGGATCCCTAACAAGATTACCTACAAACTCAAGTGCTTGACGAGCCCAGCGAGGCATGGTAGGGGATGGAGAACCTTAGAGTCTGAACTCTATGAAGAAGAGGATGAAGCCTCATGATTAAATCTAGGAGTAGAGGTAGTTGGAGGAAAATCCTTTGAGTCACTATCTTAATCAGTTATGGATGAAGATGAGAGGATGAGTTAGGAGAGATTTCTTCAAATTGCACACTTCGCTCAATGCAGAGCTTATGTTACTTTGGATCCAAGAGTCAACCCATGCTAGGGAGGCAAAAACTCTGAAGTTCCACACAACAGGTTTCATGCCACACCAGGATTCAAAAGGAGTGATGTACCTTCAATGCCTTATGAGGAACCCTATTCTAGATGTGAGCAACATAGTTGATAGCTTCTGCCCTATACTCAAGTGAAAATGATTGACCATGCAGCCAACCATCTCTTTCAAGGACCTATTTTTCCTCTCTACTACACCATTCTTCTGAGGTGTATAGGTAACAGTATGCTGAATATTTATCTCTTCAAGAGTGTAAAACTACTTAAAGTGATGGTTCACATATTCTATACCATTGTCTATGCAGATAATTTTGATGTACTTCCTAGATTGTTTATCGGCACGAGCCTTGAACTCCTAGAATCTATCAAAAAGCTTCTCCTTTTTTTCTAAAGAAAGTAGACCCATGTGTATCTGGAATAGTCATCACTAAAAGTGAGTAATAAATAAACCTTGCTAAAATATAAGGATGTAAAGGGACCCACCACATCAGTGTGAACCAACTCAAGGACTTCTAAATCCCTCCAAGCTTTCCCTTTGTCAAACTTGTCCTCGGGATGTTTTCCCAAGGCACAACCCAAACAAACTCCATCTGAGAAACTGATCTTAGGAAGACCTACTACCATATCTTGCTTACTGGTCTGTTGTAGATAGTGGAAGTTGAAATGGCCAAACCACTCATGCCAAGATGGACTCCTTTCTTCTCTTAGTTGGGTTCTCTAGATGCCACTTAGATCTAGATGTCTACATTCTAAGATAGGAGAATGCTCTTCTTTTCTTGGCTCTCTATGTTGATGACTTGATTGTCACTAGGATCACTTCATCCATCATTGTGAGTGTCAAGACTACTTTGCATGATAGATTTTCCATGACTGAATTGGGTCTCTTACACTATTTTCTTGGGATTGAGATCACTCAAACCCCTTTTGAGATTTCTCTTGCACAACCCAAGTATGCTCTTGATCTTCTATCTTATTTTCACATGTTTGATTGTAAGCCTATATCGACTCCCTTTTCATCTGGAGTCAATCTTGAGGCGAAGTGTTCCAAACCACTAGTTGATGCCACCTTGTATTGTCAACTTTTTGGTAGCCTCATCTACCTGACTCACACTTGCTCTGATTTCATTTATAGTTTGCATTGTGTCATACTTCATGATAGAGCCACATGAGCTTCATTGGAAGGCTACCATATGCATTATGCACTACATCCAAGGAACTCACAGGTATGGGATTCACTATGCAATGGGCATAGGTTCAGACTTCATTTGATCCATGGATTCTGACTGGGTCAGTGACATTGATGATCACAAGTCCACATCTAGCTACAGTTTTCACCTTGGTTCCGGTCCCATTTGTTGGCAAAGAAAGAAGTAGCATGCCATTGCTCTTTCTTCAACTGATGCTAAGTATCGGGGGCTATCAATACCACCATTAAGGCTATTTGGCTTCAAAATATCCTCATTGAACTTGGCATCACATTTCAGAAACCATCAGTTATCTCCTGTGACAACTAGAGTGTCATCCATCTCTTGAAGAATTTGGTTCATCATCAGCAGACCAAACACATCGAGGTCCACATGTATTTTCTTAGGGAGCTAATTTAGGAGTAGATCATTTATTTGCACTATTGTCCGACAGCAGAGCAGGTTGCAAATATCTTCACCAAGCCCTTCACTAAGAGCAAGTATGTCCATCTTTGGTCTCTCTTGGGGTGTGGGACATTTCTTTTGGGGGGTCACTTAGCCCTTCCTATTTCATCCTCTCATGGGGGGAAGTTTTTTTCTCACTGGGTTTTCTCCTTGTTTTCTATTTGAGGGGATCTTTTGTACATGGGTACCTCATTAGGCCTAGTTGTCGAGACCCATTTTGCATCTTTCTCTACATTTCCCCCTAATTTGTAATTAAGGGGGGTGTTAGCGTGAAAAGGTTTATTTATCTATCTAGTCTATCTCGTAGCTAGTTCTCCACTTTAGCTCCCTTTACACTAGCTTAAGTTTACTTAGGGACTTGTTCACTTTATTGTACATTGGTAGTGTTTTTAGTCTCTTGGGTAGGTAAATCCTATATATACTTACCCATTGCTCTCATAAGAGTAATCTCATTCCATTGTATGCTTTGCATTCTCTTGAGTAGAATAAATTTTATTCTTGCTCATTTCTAATTTCTAGTTTTTCTTTCCTTCATTCATTTGCAATCTTAGGTGGATTTCTGCCAAATCTTATATCCTCAAAGCCAAATTATGCCTATAAATACACCTATGCTTCCATAGATAAATTAGCAAGGAAATAATACATACAATCTTTTGGTTTCTTCTACAAATCAACAAGTTGTCTCTTCACTTTTTAATCCACAAGCAGCTGTCATTAGTAACACAAATCAACAATTGGTTCAAAATATATAGTTCGTGATGCCATCAACAAGTACACAAGAGGCTACAAACAACTTGAGTAGAGAAGTGTCTCAAAGTAAACTACAAACACATGTTTTGAGATTCAAAACATTAGAAGGGTGATGAGTAAGTTATCCATTGATCTTATTTAGTTACAAAGGTAGGTTCCACAAAATCAAAATGCTATAACTTTTAGACCAATGGATACACTTTCAAAGGCCAACTAAATAATGGAATATGAGGCCAAATAATGGCTATGTACCAATTCAATTGGAAAATACAAGTAAGAGTACATGAGGGTTTGGAGTAGTAGTTAATTTATTTGATTTAGCATTAAGTACATGGTGTAGATTATAGGGTACACTACACATTCAAAGGTTGTGTTGGGATGTCATTCTGGGTGATTTGAAAGAGGTTTATCAACAAGTTTAGGGTGATTTTGGCCAACTAACAGGAGTGGGTAGGCTCCTCTACACTTTGAGCTCAACTTAAACTCTAGAGGGATATTCCAAGGGGTATACCTAAGCAGGTATTAACTTCAAACCAGATGAACAACTAAAAATGACAAGACAACCAAACCCAAATTATTTTCTAGGTCCCAAAGACTATCACTAGACCTAGAACAACTGGTTGTCACTAAGAACCCCTATATAGCTGATGAAAGGCACTCCCAATAACAATGGAAAGTGCAAGTATGCTTTTTTAGTCTACTAGAATTGGTATTATGATGACTCATTAACCATATTTCTTATTTTCAGCACAGAACCACAACAACACATCCAATACTGATTACTTATTTCACACTTGATAAGTTTGTTTTAGTTTTTTAAAGAGGTGTGGGTGATCAAACATCTCAGATCGGTGCCTATACTGGTGGGCTACAGATTCCACAATTCAGCAAAGGGGAAAAGACAACATAGAAATGAAACATGCACTTTCTGGATATTCAGATGCAAGAAAATCAATGATCAATGAAGAATATACTAAGTAATCCTCAGTCAAAATACAATCATTCATCTACAACCACAGAAAAGATCATCTCATAGCATGTAATGTTTTAATAATTTGTCATATTCTTCTAATTAATGGTTACAGTCATGCCACAAAGTGTTGCAAGAGGAAACCCCGGCTGAAACTTAGGATTTCCTTGAAAAATTACATAAGAACAAGGAGAAGTTCATATGCTGATCACTGAAATCAAAATGAAAACCCTTCGTAACCTATGTCTTATCCACTAGAGAACTAGAAATTTTTTGTTCTTTGAAACCCTAGAGAGCTTTGCACTTTGTAGCCTAGAAAATGCCAAAAGACCAACCCTAGAAAAGAGATCAGATCTTACCTTTATAGCCTTCACGTGTAGGTCTGAGAATGAACTAGGAAGCAAAACCCTCAACAACCCCACCAACTGCATTAAAAGCATTAATTTCAGCCACCCACTTTGCATTAATGGTGTTCCTAGAAGTAGTTGGCACATTCCCAGGTGGTTGGAGGAGTTTGGAATGCCAGGAAGTCAACCTCTGACAAATTGGACTTCAAAGGTCAAACCTTCCGCTTGCAGCATGCTTATTAGAAGGGAATAAAGGAACCACCTGACCCAAAACCTTTTCTTCCTTCTACCTCCCAAAAGGAAGAAGAAAGAAAAGGAGAACTCCCGCATTCTGAAAACATAGAAGCCTTTGAATAGTTCGGTGGACTTTGACCTTCGGGCCTTCCACCATTTCACCTTCCTGGAAGAAAATATAACATCACAACTCTGACCCCTGAAGTCCACTTTACTTAGAAAAATTTCAAACCTTAGGCAAACTTCAGTCGCTGGACCTTCAACCTTGCACTTGTCCTGAAGAAGAGGGAAAGTCGTAGGCTCAACTTCTGACCTCCAAAACACTTAGTCAAATTATGAAAACGTCACAAGTTCGCCCCTGGGCTTTCCACCTTACGCATTCACCATCTGGAAGAGGAAATAGAGGAGCCCCACCGTCCACCCTTAGCATAAAGAAGAGAACACCTATCGGGGATCATCCGTTAGGCCTTCCCCATTTCACCTTCCTTGAAGGAAGGAAGAAGAGCCAACCTCTAAGCTCCACCACACACTTCATACTTAGAAGGATTTGAACAAGTAGATCCATTGGACTTCAAACCCTAGGGCTTCTCCCTGAAACCTACCTTGAAGAAGACTAAAGTCCAAAGGCCTAAACTCTGACCCTCGAAACACTTAGAAGAATTTTCAAAAACTTAACACTTAGGCAAATTTTAGCCTTGGAGGGCTTCAGAGCCAACAGGGAAAGCACAACGGAAGGAGGAAGCCTGAAACTCCGACCTCCAACAAAGGTGAAAAAATACAAGGAAACACTTAGAGAGATTTGGATTGTCATTTTTTGGGCTTTTCCCTTGTACTTAAAAGGAAAACACTCGAAAACCTATGGATGATACCTCAGATCGGTTATAAACTATAGGTCCAATATTGAAGGCATAAATTGGGTCTTTCACTAGATTTGGGGCAAAAAGCTGCAAGTTAGGAACTAGTTTTTTAAGTCCCAACAGTGGCTTTGGTTGGGGACGTGTGCCAAACAATGGCACAAAGAGAATCCAGATCTCTAAGCAGACCAAAAAACACCAAAAAATGACACATGGGAACCAAAACTAAACGCCATCAAGACCAACATTGGTCAAGACCACTTGAGGTCAAAAATAATAGATATAACAAGATTTCATCACAAAATTTGAAGGAAATCATTACTTTATGAAAAGTAATTCTTTAAATGTTGATTGTGAATGGACAGCTCCATGAGTTCTCCTTCCAGAGTTATCAAATAGTAGACATTGAGCTTTAATTTCTCTGTGACTTCATAAGGCCCAAGCCATAAGAGATCAAGTTTGCCATTTTCCCTTTATCTTCAGATTTTGCATCCCAGAGAAGCACCAAGTCACCAACCTAGAAATCTCTTGGCACAGTACTCTTATCAAATAAGAGCTTCATTCTCTACTTATGATTCAACATCTTGTCATGTGTAGCTCTTCTCTATTCTTCCAACTCAATTAACTACAAGATCCTCTAGGATACTGCATCATATTTCTCTCCTTCTATGTCTTGTAGCAACTGGTGGACTGGTAATTCTATGTTGATGGGCATCTTCACCTTTGCTCCATACACTAGCTCAAATGGGCTTCTACCAATAGATCTCTTGAAAGTTATTATGTCAACCCATAGAGCATACTTCAAGTTGTCATCCCATCTCTTCTTGTTCTAATCCAGTGTCCTTTTTATGATCTTCATCAGGATTTTATTACTTGATTCTATCTATCCATTGCTTTGGGGGTGATAAGGAGATGAATGCGCAAGGTTTATACTAAACTTAAAACACATGTTCAGCATTTCACGAGACCTAAAACACATTGCATTGTATGCCAAGATCCTAGTCAGCACTCCAAACCTGGTGATTATATTGTTAATTATGAAATCAATAACCACTTTGGAAGTTGCATTACAAGTAGGAATTGCTTCTACCCACTTGGTAAAGTAATCAATGGCCACAAGGATCCACTTAAATCGATTGTTGGAATTCTCTTGTATTTACCCAATGAAGTCAATTCCCCACTACTCAAAAGGTACATCAACTATGAGAGGCAAAAGGGGAAGTGCTCTAGTGAACTTCATTCTACCAGAAAATCACTGACGAGCCTCACATATTCTTATTTCCTACGCTACATCTTTGAACAAGGTCGACCACCAATACCGAGCTCGAAGGATCTTATGAGCAGTGGTTTTAGCTTTGAAGTGTCCCCTACAAATGCCATGGTGACACTCATTCATTACTACTTCAACTTGCTCTTGATCCAAACACTTGAGCAATACACCTTCATGATTTCTCCACATTATCTCATTTTGTAATAGGACATACCTCTAAGATTTCAGCTTGAGGGTCCTTTTTTTATTCTCATCCATACATGGTGGACAATTCATATTTTCAAGGTAAAATATCACATCTTTATACCATGCATTATCTGCCAATCTGCAATGAGAAGGAGTATCTTCTACATCTGTTTCATTTACCTTTGTTTCCTCAAGATTTGAATTAGCCATCAACTTAGCTAAACCTTGGCCTCTTACCAACTTTGTGACCTATATGTCCATGTCATATTCTTGGATCCTATTGATCCATCTACACCTTTTACCTGAAGCTTCTTGCTACATAAATATGTCCTTCACTGTTGTGTGTGGAACATATGCTATGGTCTTGGCACCTGTGATACTTGACCAATGTGTAGGCATGCTTCTCCATTATGGAATATTTCAACTCAGCTGCCTGTAATGACTTACTGAAAAATGACATAGGTTGTTCATACCCTTCATCGTTCTTTTGAAGCAACACAACAGCAATAGTATAAAACGAAGCAAAGGAGAACAACTGAATGGGCTTGGAATAATTTGGACTTATCAGTACCGATGCCTCCTTGATGGCTTCTTTGATATATTTGAATGCTTCAGATGGATCTGCAGTCCATACAATTGACAACCCTTTCTTGAGCATTTTAGAAATGGCTTTAGTCTTCTCCGTGAAGTTAGGAACAAACCCCCTGACAAATTTTAGCTACCCAAAGAAAGACTATATTCCTTTGACTAATTTGGGCTGAGGAATGAGGTCAATATCCTTGACTCATTTTGAATCTATTCTTACCCCATCCTTTGACACAATATGTCCTAGCAGCTTGCCCTCTTTAACGCCAAATATGCACTTCTTGGGATTAAGTGAAATCTTGTACTCTAGACATCTTTTGAAGATCATTTCAAGGTGTTTGCAATGCTCACCTCTTTCCTTTGAGAAAATTTTTAGGTCATCTTGATAGACCACCATGATCTCATCAATAAAACTGGCAAAAGCCAAGTCCATGGTCCACTGAAATGTTGACCTAGCATTCTGTAATCCAAATGGCATTCTTAGATAAACATATGTCCCCCAAGGAGTGGTGAATGTTGTCTTGTACTATTCTAACTCCTTGACCAACACTTAGTTGTAGCTTGAGAATCCATCCATCATAGACATTAGCTCTGAACCAACAACCCTCTACAAAATATGATCCATACTCGGAAGAGGATAATTATCCTTAAGGGATTTGATGTTCAGATTTCTAAAATCTACACAGCCTAATCTCCCCATTATTTTTTCTTACTAGGACAAGGTTGGATACCCATTCAAAACATCTAATGGGTTTTATAATCCCTCCCTCTTTCATCTTTAATAGTTCTTTTTGCATCTTGGGAGCTATAATGGGATTTATAGGCATTTGTTTCTGCCTAAAGGGTTTTGCATCAGGTTGGAGGGGGGTGGTATGTTGAAATAGCTCCTCCTTATAAGCCTTAAGCTCATCATAGGACCATGCAAAACACTTCTTGGATTTTCTCAGCAGAGCAATCAACACCTGCTTCTCATGAGGCTTCAACTTCTTATCTATGTAAACCATTTTAGGTGCCTCCTTGGTTCCAAGGTTAATACCTTCAACACTATCCTCTTCAATAGGTTTATCTTTACTCTTCCAACAGTCTGCATTGTCGAACATCCTCTCCAGTGCTACCAGTCCCTTTGGAATTGCATTTGTCTTCAATTGTACAACCTCACTACCAAACAAAGTTTCCTTGCCATCAACAACTTCTATCATTGGCTGCCAGTCAATCAATTGACTGTCAAACTCATCCATACAATTCAGGAAGCTATAAATCTAACTACTATCATTGAAACTTTCCAACTGTATATATTATCAGTGATTGTTGGCCTTGTGAGTACTTCCACAAAATAATAGGAAAAGGGATTGGAATCATGCCACGAGTCAAACTTTAAACCAACTACCGTTAAGGCATCCGCCTTATCATTCTTGCTCCTTTCTATCCATTCAATGCAAATGTCATCAAACAACTCCATTGTATCCCAAAAAAACATTCTTGTATGCCCTTAACTTGTTATCCTTGGCAGCAAAGGCATTTCTTATCTGTTGCACAATCAATTTTGAGTCACCATATACCTTCAAGTAGCTGACTTTATGCTTCTGAGCAATATTTAAACCTAACAACAATGCCTCATACTTAGCTATGTTGTTAGTGCACTGAAAATCAAGTCTGAAAGACATACCAAACTGTTCATCAACTGGGGATATTAGAACAACTCCAACGCTTGAGCCTTCTCTTGAGTATGCACCATCAACATACAAGGTCTATAACTCAGATGTACCACAAATAGAAGTAACAGGATTGGAAGGTAAAACATCCAGGCTAGGATCATCATCACTACAATATTCCATGAAATGGTCTATGTCAGTATCAAATAAATTGGTGTGATCTTCCTCTGTTTTATATATGTCCTCTATGTTTTGGTCTTCTACCTTTTTCTCCTTGTACAACTTCACTTCAACACCCTAGACTAGAATGGTGGCAAATGAAAGATCCATCTGGATACTTCCACCCATAGATGTTGCCCATTTTCTTGACAACAACATACCCCATTTAGCAGGGAAGTCCACAATAATTATGTCCATCGGGAATGATTTGTCTGGGTATGCAGCGAGTTTGACCTCAACATCTTTAACTAGACCTATCACATTGACTTCCTTAGGATCCATGGCAAATCATTTTCCAAAAGACCTGGACACTTTCAGTCCCAATTCATTCATTATAGACAAGGGCATAACATTGTTAGATGCTCCTGAATCAAGCATACAGTTGTGTAACAACCAACCATTTATGATCAATGTTGTGTAAAAAGGGTCTACTCCCATCCTATTGTTAACAACAGTTGATCCTAGATATACTTCTATGGTCTCATCATGGCCCTTCTCCTCATCGTCATTACCAGGAACAACAACAGGTTATTTTTGTACATCTACAACAGAGTTAAATGACTTTGCCCTATCTCTATGTTTAGAGATTCTAAGGAGTTCCCCTATAGGCACAGAAACTCTGATTTGGCTAAAGACCTAAGCCATGTCAATAGGGTTATAATTGGGCAAAGGAGTATCACATGAAATAGTAACATCATTTGCACAAGGAATGAAAGGTATTACTTAATTGGATGAGATATCCTTACCTTTTTCCTTTGTCTTCTCCTTCTCCTTTTCTGGTTCTTTTTGTGCCTGAGGTTGATCATGCTTCTCACCACCTTTTGGATAATGAACCCCTAAAATGGGTGTAGTAATTGGTTGTACGTTTGGTGCTAGATTATTTTTGCACATATTTCTTCTTTGTTGTTTGGGGTTGCATTGGAACTTTCTTCTTTTCTGGCACACTCTTCTTGGGAGCACTACTTCTTTTTTGCTCCACATTCACCTTTTGCTTTTGCTTCTCACCATCCAATGTACCATGTCTTAACTCTGTAGTAGGGGAGTTCTACATTGGCACTTTCCTATTCCTCAACTGGTAACCCCCTTGAACTTGTATAATAGCTACATCAGTCAAGGCTTTCATGTCCTCTTTAGAAGGTTTGGATTGCTTATATTTCTTTTGCATAAGGTCCCTCAAGTGCCCAAAATCATGAGCTAGCAACTAATATCTCTTTGGACCTTCATCATAATCATATTGGAAAATATGATCATCTTCTTCATAGCTGTCATACTTGACATCCTAACCCATCTGGTCATAATCCTCTATGTCAAATTAATTTATTTCCTCATAATATTTGGTTGTGCCTTCTCCATTTTGAAATTCTTCATCTCTGCTCATTGAATGAGCGACTACGCAATTTGTTGGATCATGGGGAAGGAAGAAATCATGGCACCATAAAGACTCATCTTGAAAATTGACTTGATCCTTTCTCAATGGATCAGGAGTGTCCCTTTTAGGCTATTTGAAACTTACATGCCTGGAGGCAGCCTGTTTATCATTCTGTTGTGGTCTCTTAGACCAATATGTGTTGTAGGGCCTATTATGCAATCTTTGACCTTCATTGAAATGTGTTGTAGAACCTTGTGGAGGCAACCCTTTCTCATTTCATGTTATCTTATAGGACATGTCCTTCATGACTCCCATGATTTTATCTAGTTTTCCTTCGGTCGTGAGGGGTTTGCTCAAAGCTGCCCTTTCTGGCTGAGAGATCTTCACATCAGATATATTAACATGTTTGTCAAAGGCCCTCATGTTACTTTCAATGTTAATGGCCACTGTATAGGCCTCCCTCAATGTTTGAGGACTCTTATCTCTTAAGTAGTAACTAATCTTAGAATCAAACGTACCACAGTACATCACTAGACACATTGATTCATTAGGTATGAGATTAGTAGTACCTTTCTCATTGTCATGATAAACCTATTGTTGAAATCAACAACAGTCTCATTGATTCCTTTCTTGATTGTAGTGAGCTCATGGATGGCAAACTTGGGGTTGATCCTATCCCCATACTGCATTCTAAACACTCTCATGAATTCTTCCCATGAGTCAATATTGTTATCGGGAAGTGCCTTGTACTATTCTTTGGCATTCTCTTCCAATGAGTGTACAAACAACTTCATCATCACATCTTCATCTTCAATCTCATACTTGTTGGTGACATTGATGAAATGTCTCAAGTGTTCCTCACCCGTGACCACATTGTTACCTTGAAACCTTGGAATCTTTCCCCTAATCTTATTTGGAATAGGATTAGGAAAGTCAAGTATGCCAAAGAGATCAAGTTTCTTGTATCTTTCTTCACCCAAAGGTTGTCTAGGAGGAAATCTCAGAGCCTACCTTTCGATTGTAGGTCTGGGATTCGGGGCATTCACATACTGTTGATTTACCTGCTGTTATGGTGACTGATTTGGAAACTGATTATTTTGTTGGTTTTGATTCTTATTTTTGCCTTGTTGGCTTATTCATTGATGTTGTCTTTGATAAATTGTAGGCCTGGGATTAAGAATATTCTGATGTTGAGCCTGAGTCTGTGCATTTTGGGCAAGTTGGGCCTGTTGCAAATCAAGTAGGGCCTGCACTTCTCTACCTATTTCTGATATGATCAAGCAAATCTAATTCATCATAGAGAGTTCTTTCTCTTTCCTCAGCATTAGGTTGTTCCTGTTGATCTCCCTCATTAGGAATGTTGTCATGCTAACCTCTAAGTGACCTTGTGGGTGAAATATGATGTTGATTATTATGGAGAGCCTCTTCATTTTCATTAGGCATTTCAAATGTTCTCATGTCTTCATTCTGAGACCTATCTCTCCTTCCCCTTCCAACAATATTCTAATCTCTTCAAACCTCATAATCATCTCTATTCTTTCTCCTATTAGTTCTAAGTATATTATCGGCAGAGTCCTTAGAAGTATACTAATGTTGACTCATGCAGTCATCGAATGTGTCATCTCTACCAAAAGTACTTGCCTGACTTTGGGCATTAGGATTTCTTTTTCTCCACCTATTTCATTGGCATCTTGAGTGGTCAAAAGAGCTTTCTTGTACTGATAGATCTTTTGGTCTTCTTCTACAATCCATTTCAATTCCTTTCTCGTTTAAAAACTTATTTTTTCTAGCTTTGACTAACAAAGTCGCCACTTCCCTGCTAAGAAGAACTAATTAGATTTTTTCACTATGTTAACAAACTATGACAACTCAAACAGAAGTAAACTTTCCCTAGCAACAACGCCAATCTGTTGGGTCCCAAAATTATTGTAGCACAAAACTCTAAAACATTCCTAAATCACCTAGTCCAGGGATATCATTATGGGTGATTTGAAAGAGGATTATGAACAAGTTTAGGGTGATTTTGGCCAACTAACAGGAGTGGGTAGGCTCTTCTACACTTTGAGCTCAACTTAAACTATGAAGGGATATTCCAAGGGGTATACTTAAGAAGGTATTAACTTTAAACCAAATGAACAACTAAAAGTGACAAGACAACCAAACCCAAATCATTTTCTAGGTCCCAAAGATTGTCACTAGACCTAGAACAACCAGTTGTCACTAAGAACCATATTTCCTATTTTTAGCATAGAACCACAACAACGCATGCAATACTGATTACTTATTTCACACTTGATAAGTTTGTTTTAGTTTTTTAATGAGGTGTGGGTGATCAAACATCTCAGACCGGTGCCTATACTGATAGGCTATAGAGTCCACAGTTTAGCAAAGGGGAAAAGACAACACATAAATGAAACACGCACTTTCTAGATATTCAGATGCAATAAAAACAATGATCAATGAAGAATACACTTAGTAATCCTCAGTCAGAATACAATCATTCATCTACAACCATAGAAAGATCATCACATAGCATGTAATGGTTTAAGAATCTGTTATATTCATCTAATCAATTTGGTTACAGTCATGCCACAAAGTGTGGCAAGAGGAAACCCCAGCTGAAACTTAGGATTTCCTTGAAAAATTACATAAGAACAAGGAGAAGTTCATGTGTTGATCACTGAAATCAAAATAAAAACCTTTCAAAACCTATGTCTTATCCATTAGAGATCTAGAACTTTTATGTTCTTTGAAACCCTAGAGAGCTCTGCATTTTGTCACTTCGAAAATGCCAAAAGACCAACCTTAGAAAAGAGTTTAGATATTACCTTTATAGCCTTCATGTGTGGGTCTAAGAATAAACTAGGAAGGAAAACCCTCAATAACCCTACCAACTACATTAAAAGCATTAATTTTGTCCACCCACTTTGCATTAATGGTGTCTCTGGAAGTAGTTGGCACGTTCCTAGGTTGTTGGAGGAGTTTGGAAGGCCAAGAAGTCAACCTCTAACAAATCAGGCATCAAAGGTTAGGCCTTCTGCTTGCAGCGTGCTTATTGGAAGGAAAGAAAGGAACTGACCAACCCAAAACACTTATAGAAATAAAAGTTGCTGGGGGTTGGGCTTTAGGCCTTCTTCCTTCTGCCTTCCAAAAGGAAGAAGAAAGAAAAGGATTACTCCCACATTCTAAAAACATAAAAGCCTTTTAATAGCTCGGCGGACTTCGGCCTACGGGCCTTCTACCATTTCACCTCCTTGGAAGAAAAGATAACATCACATCTTTGACCCCCAAAGTCCACTTTACTTAGAAAATTTTCAAACCTTCGGTGGACCTCAGTCGTCGAGCCTTCCACCTTGCACTTGTCCTGAAGAAGAGGGAAAGTCATAGGCCTGACTTCTGACCTCCAAAACACTTAGTAAAGTTATGAAAATGCCAGGGGTCGACCCCCATGCTTTCCAACTTATGCATTCGCCATCTAGAAGAGGAAAGAGAGGAGCCCCACCATCTGCCCTCAGCACAAAGAAGAGAACACCTATCGGGGATCAGTCGCTAGGCCTTCCCTGTTTCGCCTTCCTCGAAGGAAGGAAGAAGAGCCAACCTTCGAGCTCCACCACACAATTCATACTTAGAAGGATTTGAACAAGTAGACCCATTGGACTTCGGACCCTGGGGCTTCTCCCTGACACATACCTTGAAGAAGACTAAAGGCCAAAGGCCTGAACTCTGACCCCTAAAACACTTAGAAGAATTTGAAACTCCTAAAAAAAGTTTCAAACTTAGATTTGAGGTGCCTAGTGGTTCCTAAATGCCTCAAAAGTTGTCATATTAGAAAATCTGGTTATATCTTGGTAGATATTTTCACGATCTTTTCGATGCATCAAACGGTTCATCAATCGGACACTCAGATCAAAAGTTATGGCCTCTAGAAGTTGGAACTCCTATTTTGGGAAATGTGAAAACATGTTGGGCACTTAAAAGAGTTGTAAAGGGGAGAGTTACACATGTTGGTGTGTAATTTGGCATATCACAAGGCATCTTTGATTGGAGATAATTTGGGTACCACTTTTGGGTGGTTTTGGCTCATGGTTTTGTAATTACCATTGGTGGTTTACTATATTGATCTCCTATATATCAGGAGCTTGAGATGGAGGTTGTGTGTAAGAGTCTTATAGATGTTGAGTTTCCTACAGGTCTCTCGTTGGTTATAATTACTCTGCAAGTATATTATAATCTTCATGATTCTTGAATAATATATTGGGCAGCTTTGGAGTGTGGGGTTTTCTCTTGAAAGGGTTTCCCCACATAATTACTATGTTATGGTATGGTTGCTACTTGTGCTTATTTCTATAACTATTGTAAAGATCTTAAAATTTTTGCATATCCCTCTCCTCAAGATTAGTGTAGGAAGTTGTTCTGCTACCTTAGCTTCCTTACAAGTGGTATCAGATCTTGATCACCTTTGATTTCAATTATGGGTTGTTGAGTTTTTTTAACTAATCCAATTCTGAGTGGGAGCTTCTGCAAAAGATACTTTGCGATCTTGTTATAGGAAATTTTAGATGGCAAGCACATTAGGAAGAGTAGAGGTAGAAATTTTTCTAGTAATAATTTGAGATGTGGAAGCTGAAGATGAAAGATCTATTAATTGATCGAGATCTATGGGATGCTATTGATGAGAAAGTTTCAAGGCCCACAAATGCTACTTTGGCTGTTGAATATGATGTTAGACTATAAAGCCAAGGGTCTAATCAGACTATTCCTGACAAACTCTGTGTTAATCAACGTCCATGAAGAGTCCTCTACAAAGAAACTATGGAAGAAACTTAGTGAGATATATCAATCCAAATCTTTAGTGAACAAGATTTTCTTGAGGAAGAAATTGTATTCCTTGATAATGGAAGAGGGTGGATGAATTGCAGACCACCTGAAAGCATTCAATATGTTGGTGGCTCAATTGGCATCAGTTGGTGTAAAAATTGATGAGGAGGAGAGATGTCAGATCCTGCTTTGTTCTTTGCCTGATTCATGGGATTCTCTTGTTATGGTGATTGGGAGTACTTCTGTTGTCTTGAAAGTTGAAGATGTTGTGGGTTCTTTGCTTTCTGAAGAAATGGGGAGGAAGGTATCCATTAGTGCCAAAGAATCCCTAAGTGTTCGTGGAAGACCCAAAGAAAAAGGCAAGAAGAGTGAGAAGCATGACAAATCCAAGTCCAAGGGGAGATCCAAATCTCCTATAAAGTCCAAAGTTATTTGTTGGAATTGTGGTAAGCCTAGCCACTTCCATAAGGAGTGTAGAGAAGAAAAGAAGAAAAAAATAAGAAATTTGATTCTAATTATGAGTTTGATAAGGAACATGGTGATGCATTCATTGCAGCTTTGGCCATTTGTGCAAGTAATGGTGCATGGTTAATTGACTCAAGTGCATCTTTCCATATGACCCCTAATAGATATTGGTTTTCTAAGTATGAAGAATTTGATGGAGGTGTTGGGACTCCTATTTTCAAGACATGTATTTGCTAAACCTTGCCAAATTTTACCAACAGGCTAATTCCCCAATTTCCATTTGAATCCCACTTTATACCTCCATTGTTGAACCTATAGTTTATAACTGATTAGAGATATCTTCCATAGGTTATCATGTGCTTGCCTTTTGAAAATACAAGATAGGAAACCCAAAAAATCTAAGTCCAAAACACTCTAAGTGTTTCCTTGTATTTTAACCTCTGTCAGAGTTTCAAAGTTCAGGGTTCATGCCTTCTTCCTTGTGTTATCTATCGGCTCTGAGGTCCAAGGATCAAAATTTGCCTAAGTGTTGAAATTTTTCTAAGTGAGTCAGAGGTCAGAGATTAGAGCTTCGGTCTTCTATCTTCTTCATTGAGGACATCAGTGAGAAGGCCCGACGGCTAAGGTCCGCTTGAGGTGGTGAAAATATTCTAAGTATGGTGTATTTTTGTGGAGTTTTGGAGGTCAAAGTTTCAACCTTTTGTCTTCTTCAGTGTTGCGGTTAGAAGGTAGAGGAGCTGAAGGCCGAAGTTTGATGAGCTCTTTTTCTAAGTTTTTTGGAGGTGGGACTTCGAGCCTTTGGTCGTCAGCCTTCTCTACGGCAAGTGTCGAGGAGAAGCTCCAAAGTCTGAAATCTGACAGGTCTACTTGTTCAAAATTATTCTAAGTATGAGGTAGACGGTGGAGCTCAGAGGTTGGATTTTCTTCCTTCCTTTGAGGAAGGCAGAATGGGGAAGGCCCGATGGTTGATCCTTGATGGGTTTTAATTCTTTCTAAGGCATTATGTCATTCCACTGAGCCATTTGGGGGGACCCGCAATAGGCTTGCAGAACCGCAAAAATCTACCACGTGGTGTAAGACAAAATAGTGAAGGCTCAAGGCCTAACCCTTGACGGCTTCATATCTTTACATAGGCGAGGTCAGAGCTTCCCTCTTTCCTCTTCTAGGTGTTCTTTCTATTACATGGTGGAAGGTAGACATCAGAGCTTCTTTGTTCTCCCTTCCGGAGGACGAAGGCTAAAATAGCAAAGGCCCGAGGCCTGACCCCCAAAACCTTCATATCTTTACATAGGTGGGGTCAGGGCTTCCCTCCTTCCTCTTCCAAGTGTTGTAAGTGGCAAGGTGAAAAGCCCGAGCTCTAAAGTCCAATTTTTCAGAGCTCGATTTCCTGGCTTCCTTGTTCTTTCATACATGGTAAAAACTTCTCAAGTGGCCGTTATTTTTCCATTGGCATGGCAAAAAGGACTTTGCCTTCCCAGTCTCAATGAGCCTGGGATTGCATCAACATGCATCCTTCAAAGTCTCAACAAGTATTTTATCTTCTTATGGGCCCGCCTTTTTGTCCTCGTCTACATAATCAATATCTCTCATGCCTTTGGGCTTTTAGAAAGGCTATTGAACAAACAATAATTGTATTACAACAACCTTTACAAATATACTTTGGAGGCTAAGGATTTGTACTTGTACATGTAATTGTCTTTGTCCTATTGGGATATTCTCTCCACGAGTGATTCCACATGTATCTTGTTATGATCTGATAGTTGTCAAATGAAAATGTGACATGTGTCTATGGCCTAAATCTTGTTTGCTCCCTCGTTTCTATAAGAGGGAATTCACGACCATTTGTAAAGGGTTTTGAATCTTTGTTTTGGGTAGTAGTGTGTCTGTATCTTTAAGTCTAGAGTAATAGAAGAAAGTTGCATGTTATTTTGTGTTCAAATCTGTAGAGCAATGCATCATTTTCAATCCTAAATGTATTGTCATACTGGTTGTAGAATTCTCTCCATTTGTGTAATCAATGAAGTTAGTGTGAGTGATAAATATCAAGGATATTTTTTCATCTTTGTAGTCCTCTGTAATGTGTGTATTGTCTTTAGCTTTCTCTCCAAGAAAGAAATAATCGCTTGGGAAATACTCTATTAATTTCATTTTACACCGTGGTTTAAAGGATAGTTTTACAATTCTAGGTACAAGAAGCATTGATGTAAGGCATTGATGCTACTAGTCCATTTGTAATGAAATATATTACTTTAAAGATACACTCAATGTATGCAACTTGATTCTGTAACCCTGGGATTAGGTACCGATCTCTCACTGGGCCGATATGTTGATTCAGATCCATCCCAACAATCAAAATCATTTCTATTCCTGTCACTATTTTAGAGTAGAATTGAAATAGTAACCATTCTCAATCTTGGTTTGAACAGATTTGCCAAAGGATTAAGCCAATCTAATAGAAGTCAGTCATCTCCTTAGTATATTTTCATTGAGAAGTTTTTGTTTAAACATCAACATCTAGCCTAAGTCAAGAAATACCCTCAGATGTTGTATAGGTACACCTGCCTTGGTCTTGTAGAACCAAAAGTGTAGAGGATTCCAACTCCTTGTTGAATCCTATTTGTTGGCCACTGACCTAGAATCCTTAAGTATGAGAAATTGGCTAAATCTTTAGAGGATTTAGATAATTAGTTGGAAGAACCAACAAATTGGTGAATCTGGTGGGGCCTTTTTATTATTATTCAAAATTAGTCCAGTGGTCTATCATGGGTGTTTATAGTTTGCACATGTACAGTGCAGTATTATTCCATTTAAAGGGTGGTGACTCTGATATTCTCCTTACCGGTTGATCAAATCAGAGAGTAATTGTCTATGAAAAGGGAAGGATCCCTATGTACTAAAGAATATGAATATTCTAAATTCCCTTAATTGGGTGGCAACTCTAATTTCTCCTTACCGACCTATAAATTAAAAAAGAAAGTTAAGTAGAATGACAAAGTGATGGAAGGTAGATGATCTCAATACAAGAAGGATCCTGAGAAGAAGCTCAAAGGTGAGATACCTCACAATGCTCGACAATCATGGAGGAAAAGAGATGCAAGTAAGTTTGTTCATACCCCTCCTCCTAGTTCAAAGCATTCTCATGGTAGTAATATTGTGTTAGGGTTAGCCGACAGAAGATATCAATTAAATGCAAATAAAGATTAAACAAATGAATGGAAATACACAGAATTAATAATAGTGAGAGACAAGTTTTAACGTGGTTCACCCAAACTCAGGCTACATCCACCAAACAGAGAGTCCAATATTATTATCTAGTAAATCAAACTGATTACAACCAATAATCCCTGCAACTCAATACCATTGCAAATGCTACAATACAATATCAAAACACTAACCCTTAGCCACTTTTATCAAGCCTTTTTGTCGGTTACAAAATTAGGGTTTTCTGATCAGTCGCCACCTACCGGTGAGGATACATGGCTAGTGTATAGCACTTTCCTGATCAATTGCCACCTACCAACAATCTCCCACTTGGAGACTGATTAGGCTTCACACCAAACAATCTCCCACTTGGAGACTGATCCTGGATGACACCGCTGCACATGCAGCTCCCACTGGAAATAAGCACCCTGGACTCTGTTGTTCTATTTTTGTTGTTTTCAGTCTAGAAGACCAACTGAATAAAGTGATACCTCAACTGTATGTGTTTGGTCTTTGAATGCAAGGCAAAATTCTTTGCAAGATTTATGGCACTCTGACTGTCTGTATACAAAGAACTGTTAGCCTATTGGTTGCCCAATTCTTTCATGAAAGATTGCAGCCATATCATCTCCTTGCTTGCCTCTGTTGCAGCTACATATTCTGGCTTTGTGGTGGATAAAGCAACCACCTTTTGCAACCGTGAGATCCAACTCACTGTTGTCCCACCTACAGTAAAGACATAACCTATAGTACTCCACCTGGTATCAATATCCCCTGCCAAATCTGAGTCTACATAACCTGCTAAATCAGTATTAGAGCCCCCAAAACATAAATGTTTATTGGATGTACCTCTCAAATATCTGAGAATCCATTTTACTACATTCCAATACTCCAATCCGGGATGACTCATATACCTGCTTACGACTCCTACGACATGTGCAATATCTAGTCTCATGTAGACCATGGCATACATTAAGCTTCCTACAGCTGAAGCATATGGGACCTTGAACATTTTTTCTTCCTCCTCTTATGTGTTTGGACACATCTCCTTAGATAATTTCAAATGACTAGGCAAAGGTGTGCTGACAACTTTTGCATTCTCCATATGGAATCTCTGCAACACCTTTTCAACATAAGCAGCCTGAGATAGAGTTAATTTTTTGTTCTTCCTATCTCTGCAAATTTTTATACCAAGGATTTGTTTTACTGCCCCCAAATCCTTCATATCAAATGACTGTGCTAATTGTTGTTTTAACTCTCTTATGTGATCCATGTTAGACCCAGCTACAAGCATGTCATCAACATATAAACATAAAATAATGTAGTTGTCATTATCCAACCTCTTAAAATAAACACAATGGTTAGAATTACACCTGTTGTAGCCTTGCTCAGCCATAAAACTATTAAATTTCAAATACCTTTGCTGAGGTGCTTGTTTCAAGCCATACAAACTTTTCTTCAATCTGCACACCTGTTTCTCCTTACCTTTGACCTCAAATCCTTGGGGCTGTTCCATATATATCTCCTCCTCCAAATCACCATGGAGAAAGGTAGTTTTCACATCTAGTTGTTCCAAATGCAAATCTTCAGCAGCCACAATACTTAAAATAGTACGAATAGAAGTCATCTTGACAACCAGAGAAAATATCTCATCAAAATCAATGCCCTTTTTTCTGTGCAAATCCTTTTACAACTAACCTGACCTTAAATCTTTTCTTACCTCCATCTTCCTCTTTCAGTCTATAAACCCATTTGTTTGGTAAAGCTTTTTTACCTGCAGGCAACTTATATAATCCGCAAGTCTGATTTTTCAGCAAGGAGTCCATTTCTTCTTTCATTGCAAGCTCCCACTGAACCTGTGTATCCACCTACATAGCTTCATCATACCCTTCTGGTTCACCAGCATCTGTTAACAAAATAGAATACAAAGAGGGAGAAAACCTTTTAGGAGGTCTACTTAGCCTTGTTGACCGTCTAACATTCACTAGAGTTTGTGGTATTTCTGGTCTCTGTTGCGGAGCATGAGGAACCACTGGAACATCACTATTTGGAGTATCATCTAGCACCACATAATCTTTTTCTTTCTTCTCATGCTGTTGCAACTAATCTTTGTACAACACCTTCTCATTGAATATAACATCCCTGCTTCTCACAATTTTCTATTTTTCAAAATCCTAAAGCCTATAACTAAATTCATCAATGCCATATCCAACAAAGGTACACTTTTTTGATTTTGCATCCAGCTTGGTTCTATTTTCAGAATCTATATGTGCAAATGCTTCACAGCCGAAGGTTTTTAGAGAAGAATAACTCACCTTCTTGTCTGTCCATGCTTCCTTTGGAATACCACAGCCCAAAGGAACTGAAGGACCTCTATTAATTAAATAGACAGCAGTGTTGATAGCCTCTACCCACATGTTTAAAGGTAGCCTAGCATGCAATCTCATGGTCCTTGCACACTCCATTATTGTCCTATTCATGTGTTCAGCCACTCCATTTTCCTGTGGAGTCCCTGGAACCATTTTCTACGTACGAATTCCATTAAAGGAGCAATAATCTTCAAATTCTTTGCTGCAATACTCACCACCATTATCAGATCTGAGACATTTTAATCTTTTACCCATCTCATTCTCAACCAAGCTTCTCCATTTCTTAAATGTTTCAAATACATCAGATTTCTACCTAAGGAAATAAATCCATACCTTCCTAGTTGCATCATCTATGAATGTAACATAATATCGAGAGCCACCAAGAGAAGATACCTGAGCTGGTCCCCATACATTAGTATGCACAAGCTCCAACTTTTCATTTTTCTTTTGCTTCCCATCCTTGAGAAAACTGACTCTCTTTTGTTTTCCATACACATAACATTCACAGAAATCCATATTAATACAATTCAGACCTGGTAAAACTTTCTTAGAATGAAGTACCTTCATACCTTTTTCACTCATATGCCCAAGTCTGTTATGCCACAGTGTTGTTTCAAACCCTGCAACAACTTTTCCAGTCTCTTCCTACAAACCTGCAGCAAATGTTCCTGAACCTGTTTGTTTTTTCTCTGTAACAACTAAAGTAGAGGGAACAATATGACCTGTACAAAGATATAAGGTGCCTACTTTCACACCTTTTGCTACTACTAAGGCACCTTTTGAAACCTTCTAATTTTTATCAGTAAATGTAACAGTGCAACCTTGTTCAGTTAGCTGCCCTGCTGAAATTAAATTTCTACTAAGCCTTGGAACATGCCTTACCTCTTGTAGTAGCCAATGATTCTCATTCTGCAACTTAATCTTGATTCTTCCCTTTCCAACAATCTGACAGGGTTCGTTATCTCCCAAATAAACCAGCCCAAAATCCCCTTGGACATAATCAAGAAAATAACTTCTATGGGGTGTAGCATGAAATGAGGCCCCTAAATCTAAAACCCATGAATCATCAGCATTATCTAGGGAAAGAATCAAAGCATCATCTTCAGATTTATTGCTTACCACATTTGCCTCCTTATTGCCTTCTTGTTTGTCTCCTTTAATTTTCTGAGACTAGCAATCTTTCTTCAAATGACCTGGTTTCCCACAGTATCAGCAGTCCTTTTGTCCTCTGGTTTGGGATCTCTTGTCCTTTGATTTTCCTCATGACTTTCCATGACCTCCAAAACCTTTTCCTTTCTCCTTTGATCTGCCCCTGCTTTTTGCATTCAAAACACTACCTGATGTGGATCCACTTGAGCTTTTCCTATGAATTTCCTCACTCAGAATAACACCAACAACATCATCAAATTTTAGGGTATTTGAACCAGAAACAGAGTTACTAACCGTCATTACCAAACTATCCCAGCTTTCAAGCAATGAACATAATATCAAGAGAGCTCTAACTTCATCAAATTTTACATTTACAGAAGTCAATTGACTGACAATCATATTAAATTCATTTAAATGACCTGTCACAGATCCACCTTCAACCATTTTCAAATTAAACAAACGCTTCATGAGAAATACCTTATTTGAGGCTGAGGGTTTTTCATATAATTTAGCCAAAGCTTTCATCAGACCATCTGTTGTCTTCACTTCCATTATATTGAATGCCACCGTTGGTGCTAGGCACAACCGAATGGTTCCCAGTGCCTTTCTGTCAAGAAGATTCCAATCCTCATTAGACATTGTTGCCGGTTTCTTGGCTACTCCTTCCAACGGCATCCATAAATCCTTTTGATAGAGGTAATCCTCCATCTGCATCTTCCATAACTGATAGTTCTGCCCATTGAATTTATCAACCTTCAATTTACCCTCGTCTGCCATTGCTCCCACTCAACCGTGAGACCTTCCTGCAGACGATAATCAAACACAACCTGGCTCTGATACCACTTGCTAGGGTTAGCCGGCAGAAGATATCAATTAAATGCAAATACAGATTAAACAGAGGAATGGAAATACACAGAATTAATAACAGGGAGAGACAATTTTTAACGTGGTTCACCCAAACTCGGGCTACATCCACCAAATAGAGAGTCCAATATTATTATCTAGTAAATCAAACCGATTACAACCAGCAATCCCTGCAACTCAATACCATTGCAAATGCTACAATACAATATCAAAACCCTAACCCTTAGCCACTTTTATCAAGCCTTTTTGTCGGTTACAAAAATAGGGTTTTCTTATGTCAGTTCTAAAAAAAAAGTTTCAGGGGCTACTGGCCCGGCCCCGAACCCCAGCGAGGATACATGGCTAGTGTACAGTACTTTCCTGATCAGTTGCCACCTACCAACATATTGATGATCTTGCAAATCTTAATGATTTCAGATCACCCCCTGCAATGAGAATAATGTAGTAATCCAACCTATTGTAAGTAAAGAGCATTCTCATCCTAATGTCTTAGATAAGCAGCAAAGACAAAAAGAAAGATATTTAAAATATGAATTTGATGCTAAAATGGAATCTCAAAGTTTAAATCCTGAAGCTTCAAGGCCCAGTCCTGAAGAATATGTTTCTCTGAATAGCCCAAATCATAAAGACTTTGCGCATCCTAATCCTAATTATCCCCAAGGTCTTGCCAATATTGTTGTAAACTACCTTGATACTTCATACTCTAATATTGCTTTGCCAGCTGAGGATGAATTATTGCAAGAGGTCCTTGAGCTCCAAAAGGAGATGGATAAACTAGAAGAAGTTAGGCTTAAAAAGGCTAAGGAGGACGAAGACAAAATAAGAAAGGCTATGAACTTCAGTGATAAATTGAAAAAGAGAGTGGACCATCTAAAATTATCTTGTCAAGAAGATCTCTCTTTTGGACTCAATAAATCAAGCAATGCTAAGACTAACCCTGCAATTAGTAGTAATACTAAAAATATTCCTTTAGGAAATACTCATACCAATACATGGAGTGATCCCCCTATTGTTAGTTCAATCTTAGGGACTTCTACTGTCGGTATTGCTTCTCAAGGCTTAGATAGAGGAAAGAAGCCCTTAATCATAGATCCCACAAGGGGTACAGGCTCTGGCATAAATCTTGCATCCCAAAATCCTATTGCACCTGAAGCAAAAGAGAAAAAGGACTTGCAATTGAAAAGGGAGGTTGAGAATTTAAAAAGGGAGTTAGAGAGAATGGAGCAGTTGGCTACTAAAGAAGAAATGCAGAGAAAGATTGATTTCATAAAGGCTTCCTAAAAGTTTCGAAGTATGACCTACCTCTAGTTCCCAAAATCCTCCTATAACTTCATCCCATCCTAATTCAACAGTTGTCCCTCAGACATCAACACATGTAGGTCAACTTCCCCCCTCTCCTAAGCCACATAACATGGGTGGTTGTGGACAAAACCCACCTTATAACACAAATACAAGCACTCAGCCTGGTGGATGCAATGTAAACCAGTAGGGAAAATAGGTTGGGGAAGGTTAGAATGTTGTGAGACAATAGTAGAATACTTAGTTTACTAGAAGACCTTTATAATCAGGAACGTATAGGCAGTTGGACTTTACTGGAATTCTTGGTTATCCTAATGATATTCCTAATGAAAAAATAAATGCACTTGTCAAATTTTTTGGAAATAATGCATTATCAAGTGAAAGTCATCTGAGGAAATTTTTTAATTTAATAGATGACTTTGAAGTTGAGAATGAAGATGTGATCATGAAGTTATTCATGTAATCTCTAACTGAGGATGCCAGGGATTGGTACAGAGGTTTACCTGATGCAAGTATAGGCTCATGGGAAGAGTTCAAGAGGGTGTTCAGAGCACAGTATGGTGACAAGACAGATCCTAGGTTTCTGATCAGAAAATTCACTAGTATCTCCAAAGGTCATAATAAGATGGTCTCAGATTTTAACATAAGATTTGTTAAACTCGTGAATGAAATCCCTACAGATATGAGACCAAGTGAACCTATGTGTTTGGTGCTATATGGTAATGCTTTCAATCCCAAAATAGGATATAAATTGAGGGATAAGGAGCTTCATTCTTTAAGGGATGCCTTTCGAATAGCTATGCATATTGAGAGTAACAGGAGGGCATCAAGGAAAGTTGGTAAGAGAGATGATGTCAAAATATTGAAAAACCCCAAAGGACCTCACAATAAAGTATCATCTTCTGAAGATAAATTGGATAAAGTCATGAGTGCTCTTAATTACTTGAGTTACAAAGTAGCTAAGAATGAGAAGGGGTTATTCAATGACAAGCCTAATTATTAGAAGCATGAGAGAATGCCCAAGTTGTCTAATCAGCCTTATAACACCACATGGCAGAATAGAAAGCCAATTTACAATAATCAGAAAAATGCACCTAATAGTGAAACTCTTGATCTATTGAAGAGACCTAGTGCAAATATGGTTGAGGACAATCTCTGGCACATAGCATGCTAATTGCCTCACTCCCCAGCTTAGTGTGTGGTGACCCAATCACTTCAGGAGTCTGGCATCCCTGATGAGGAGTATGATGAAGATAGCTACAACCAAGATCATACAATCAACATGTTCTCCTCTAAACCATATGTTATGACAGATGAATATGCTTCTTCTAAAGAGGAACATGCTGAGATTGACGTGAATAACCAGAGGTATTGTGGAGAAAGTTACCATCAACAGGTTTTTTCTGATCATGATGATAGCGGTACAAAAAATGTGAATGTGTATGCTGCAGATACTAGAATGAGAGAGATTAGTCTGAGAAGACCTTCAGAAGAAGAAATCAAATCCCTGACTGTAGCTATTGTTGCCCAAGCCAGGAATAGTTACAATTTGAGAAATAGAACTGCAAATGCTAATCAGGGTAAGCCTAGTAGTCTCTTTATTGAAGAAACATCTGCTACTGTCAAGAGTCCTAAGACCATGAAGGAATTAGAGAGGAAGGGAAAGTTGCCAAGAAATCAAAAATTTCAATTTGGTGGGCTAGATAAATTTTAGAAAGAAACAAAAATAGAAAGAGAATCAAATAAACATGATGTTCCTAAAGTTCTTACTTCCATTGAAAGGGAGAAGGTCAAGAAACAGAGGTGAGTAAAGTTATCCAAGAGTCATTTGCAATTCCCATGTTTGATATGACTCAATTTTTGTCCCAAATGAAAGTTTTAGTTCCTTTACTAGAAATGATGAAAATAGATGAACATAGGAACAATGCTTTGAGAATAATCGATGGTATATCTGAAGTATCACCTAGGGGCCCTAAAGAATCACGTGTTTCTCAAAAGGTCAATCAGCAAGTCACTGAAGCTAAGAGTGGAGAGATGAAAACCCTTGAGGTGTATGTAGGAGATGTTTTAACTAAATTTTAGGTTCATCCCATTTATGTTACCCTGCTTATAAATAACAAGATAATTAGAAATTGTATGGTAGACTCAGGTGCTGCTATAAATATGATGCCATTAGAAGTTATGAAAGAGTTGGGACTTTGGGTAGATACATGCTATGGAAAGTGTTATTCCATGGATAACAGAGTTGTTCCAGTTATTGGAATAATGAATGGTATTGACTTAAGGTTTACAGCATTTCCTAATAAAGTATACAAAATGGACATAACTGTTGTGGATCTCCCACCTCAATATGGGATGCTCTTGTCAAGACAATGGACTGCAGCAGTTGGGGGAAACATACAGTTGGACTTGTCATATGCCACACAGTGGTAGAGCACATTAACAATCATAATCACCTCAATCAACAAGTCAATTTTTGTGGTAGTGAATGCATAACTTCAGAGTTGAACCAAATCAGGAAGCTCCAAGGTGCAATAATCCACTGGAAGATGAAGTTTAGGAAAATCAAGGAGTGTGGCAAATGCACTTTGATGGTGCATGAGCTCTAAATCAGGAGCAGGAGCAGGTGTAATTTTCATTGCACCCAGTGGCTGAACTTTTACACATTCATTTCTACTAAATTTCTCTTGCACAAACAACACTGCAGAATATGAAACATTGCTGCTTGGCTTGAATATGGTGGTCAGACATGGTATAGAATTGTTGAAAGTTTTTGGAGATTCTAAGTTGGTTGTCTCATAGATGAGAGATAAATATCTGACAAAGCATAGAAAACTTAAGCAATACAAGTATATTGTGTGGGACATCATAGAGCTTCTAGATGCATTTTCCATTGACTAGATAGAAATAAATAAGAATGTGATGGTTGATTTCTTGGCCAATATAGCCCTAAGGAGTGATGACATTACTTTATATGGAATCTCTAAGATTGAGGCCAAAAGCAAACCATGTGTGCCTAACAATATCTACAACTGGTAGGTTTTCAATGATGATGCAGATTTGCTAAAGTTCCTTCAATGTGAAGATAAATACCTTTCACAGGAGATAGATTTCAATGCATTTGTAGAAGTTGTTAATGAGAAGGAAACTATCTTTGGGACTGAAGTAATTCAATTAAAAACAAACAATATCCCAAGGGGATTGGTAGCTTTAGAAAGGGTATTTGACAATAATGAGAACAATGTTTAGAAGCATATACCAGTCCATGGGGATGATTTAGAGGAATTTAATTTAGGGACTTCTACCTCACTTAGGAAAGTATACATTGGGAAAAGGACCAGTCCCAAGGTAAGAACAATGCTTATTGCTTTATTGAGAAAATACAAGCATGTTTTTGCCTGGTCTTATGATGACCTGGAGGCCTATAGAGAGGATCTATACCAACATGAGATCCCTCTAAAAGCATATGCCAAGCCTTTCAGGAAAAAGCAAAGACCCATTAATCCAACATTGATTCCAAAAATGCAGCAGGAACTAGTGAAGATGAAGGATGGTGAAATCATCAAACCAATCAGGTACTCTACATGGGTCTCAAATTTGGTGCCAATAAGGAAGAAGAATGGGGATCTAAGACTTTGTGTAGACTTTAGAAATATGAATGTGTCCTCATTAAAGGATAATTATCCTTTGCCCAACATGGAAATAATGCTCCAAAGGGTCATAGGGAATGAGTTGTTGTCCATGATGGATGGTTTCTCAGGATATAATCAGGTGAAAGTTAAGGAATCAAAATAGTATAAGACAACTTTCACTACTCCCTGGGGCACGTATGTCTACATTAGGATGCCATTTGGGCTGACCAATGCTGGAGTGACATTCCACAGAGCCATGGATGTTGCTTTCTCAGACCTGATTAATGTAATCATGGTTGTGTATCAAGATGACTTAACTACTTTTTTAAAAAAGGCTAAAGATCACTGCATGCATCTTGAAGAAATTTTTAAAAGGGCTCTAGAGTATGTGGGATATCTCTCAATCCCAAGAAATGCACATTTGCAATATCAGAAGGGAAGCTGCTGAGACATATTGTATCCTAGGGTGGAGTAAGGATAGATCCAGAGAAAGTGGTAGCTATTGATAAGATATCAGTCCCTAAAACTATCAAAGCAATATGGTCTTTCTTTGGTCAAATAAACTTTGTGAGAAGGTTTATTTCTAATTTTGTAGAGATTGTTAAAACCATTTCCAAGATGCTAAAGAAAGGAGCCAAAATCATACAGGATGATGATGTTATTAATGATTTTGTAGAAATAAAAAGAGTTATCAAGGAGGCACCAGTGTTGAAATCCCCAAATTTCAGTAAGCCTTTTCAAATTTTCTCATTTGCTTCATTCCACACTATTGTAGCAGTCATGCTGCAAACAAATGAAGAAGGTTTCTAGCAACCCCTTGCATTTTTTAGCAAGTTTCTTCAGGCCACAGAGCTGAAGTATGATATGGCAGAGAAGCAGGCATATGCTTTGGTGAAGACCGTGAAGAATTTCAGACCTTACTTAGTTGGTGCAAAGGTAGAAGCATATGTGCCTAATGCATTTGTAAAAGATGTGTTAGTCCAACAAGAGGTCATTGACCGGAGGTGTAGATGGATCAACAAGATCCAGGAGTTCAATATTGACATACAGATCACAAAATTGGTCAGGGGACAAGGACTTGCCAAACTGATGGTTAAAGCTAACCTGGAGGCTGGTCAGATCAATGTTATTGAGGAGGAGACATGTGTAATATGTATTTTACAGAGGACATCATGGTATACTGATATCATCTATTATTTAACACACCTCAGGTGTCCTAATAGGCTCACCAATAATCAAGAAAGAACATTGAAGTTGTAGGCTGTGAGTTTTGAGTTTTTCAAAGGGGACTTATACTCAAAAAATAATGATGGTGTCCTCTTATTTTGCTTAGATAAGAACCAAGCTGAAAGCATGCTAAAGGAAATGCATGCAGGAGTATGTGGGGGTCACTTTACAGCCAAAACAAAAGCCCACAAAATTCTAAGAGCTAGCTATTATTGGCCCACTTTATTTTCAGACTCCCATGCATTTACAAGAAAATGTGAGGCATGTCAAAAATTCTCTAGAAAGCTCAAATATTCAGGTGCATTACCCCTTAGGCCCATGCAAGTTGAGTCCCCCTTATATCAATGGGGCATAGATTTTATTGGTGAAATCAATGAGAAATAAAGTGGAGGCCATAGATGGATCCTTGTAGCTACAGATTACTTCACCAAGTGGATAGAAGCTATCCCTACCAGAAAATCCACAAGCAAGGTAGTGATGGACTTCATTCTGAATCACATCATTGTCAGATTCAAAGCACCAGTTAGGTTAGTAATGGATAATGCTATGTGCTTTACATCTGATGATTTCATAGGTTTTTGCAATACATATGGCATTGAAATGTCATATTCTTCTCCTTATCACCCCCAAGGAAATGGTCAACCTAATTCAAGAAACAAAAGCCTAATGAAAATCATCAAAAGGATGTTGGATAAAAACAAAAAGACTTGGGATTCTAAGCTAAGTCTAGCTTTATGGGCTGATAGGATGACTATAAAAAATGCTATTGGAAAATCACCATTTGAATTGGTTTATGGCACTTAGGCCTGGATGCTAGTAAATAATCTCTTACCTCTATGAGTTCATCCAAGAAGAGGATTTAGACATCCCTAAGCCAATGGAGGAGAGGATTGAATAGTTTATTAAACTTGATGAAGTCAGAAGAGATGCACAAATGAACAATCTCAAAATGTAGCAGAAGGCTAAATATTTGTTTGACAAAAGAGCTTCTGATAGGAAGTTCAAAGTGAATGACATAGTTCTGGTATGGAATGCTAGGAGACAAGACAAGGGAAAGCATGGAAAATTTTAAGCCTTGTGGTTAGGTCCCTATGTCATAATAGATTATCATGGAGGAGATTCATATTTCATCCAAGCCTTGAATGGTGAAATCCAAGAATTGCCAGTGCATGGAAAATTTTTGAAGCAATTCTTTACTTGATCATATCCATGCACATTTGTATTTTAGTGTAAATAGGTGGGTTGTCTTGTGTGCTTTCCTTGCTTGTTGTTTTTGTGGTCTACTACCTCCCTGAAGATTTTGGATCCTCGTGATGACCTTGCAGTCATCCGTCCCCAACTAGAGCCACTATTGGGACTCCTATTTTCAAGACATGTATTTGCTAAACCTTGCCAAATTTTACCAACAGGCTAATTCCCTAATTTCCATCTGAATCCCACTTTATACCTCCATTGTTGAACCTATAGTTTATAACCGATTAGAGATATCTTCCATAGGTTTTCATGTGTTTGCCATTTGAAAATGCAAGATAGGAAACCCAGAAAATGAGAGTCCAAAAAACTCTAAGTGTTTCTTTGTATTTTCACCTCTATTAGAGTTTTAGAGTTTGAGGTTCACACCTTCCACCTTGTGTTATCTATCAACTCCGAGGTCTGAGGCTCAAAATTTGCCTAAGTGTTGAAATTTGTCTAAGTGAGACAAAGGTCGGAGATCGAAGCTTCGGTCTTCTATCTTCTTCATGGTGGACATCAGTGAGAAGGCCTGAGGGCTAAGGTCCGCTTGAGGTGGTGAAAATATTCTAAGTATGGTGCATTGTTGTGGAGTTTCAGAGGTGAGAGTTTAGGCCTTTCATCTTCTTCAGTGTTGCGGTTAGAAGGTGGAGGACCTAAATTTTGAAGTTCGATGAGCTCTTTTTCTAAGTGTCTTAGAGGTTAGAATTCAAGCCTTTGGCCATTAGTCCTCTTCATGGCAAGTGTCAGGGAGAAGCCCCAAAAGTTATTCTAAGTATGAGGTAGACAACGGAGCTCAGAGGTTGGCTTTTCTTCCTTCCTTTAAGGAAGGCAGAATGGGGAAGGCTCGATGGCTGACCCCCAATGGGTTTTAATTCTTTCTAAGGCATTCCACCATTCTACCGAGCCATTTGGGGGGACCCATAGTGGGCTTGCGGAACTGTGGAAAGATACCACATGGCCTAAGGAGAAATAGTGAAGGCTCGAGGCCTGACTCCCAATGCCTTCATATCTTTACATAGGCGGGGTCAAGGCTTCCCTCTTTCCTCTTCCAGGTGTTCCTTCTATTGCATGGTAGAAGGCGGATGTCAGAGCTTCCTTGTTCTCCCTTTCAGAGGGTGAAAGGTGAAATGGTGAAGACCCGACACCTGAACCCTGACGCCTTCATATCTTTACATAGGCGAGGTCAGGGCTTCCCTCCTTCCTCTTCTAGGTGTTGTAAGTGGCAAGGTGAAAGGCCTAAGCTCTGAAGTCTGATTTGTCAAAGCTTGACTTCCTAGCCTTCCTTATTCTTTCAGATGTGGCAAAAACTTCTCAAGTGGCCATTATTTTTCCATTGACATGGAAAAAAGGACTTTGCCTGCCCAGTCTCTAGGAGACTGGCATTGCATCAATGTGCATCCTTCAAAGTCTTAACAAGTATTTTGTCTTCTTATGGGCTCGTCTTTTTTTCCCCATCTGCGTAATTAATATCTCCCGCACCTTTGGGCTTTTAGAAAGGCTGTTGAAGAAATGATAACTATATTGTAACAACATTTGTAAATATATTTTGGAGGCTAAGGATTTGCACTTGTATGTGTAACTATCTTTTTCCTATTAGGATATTCTCTCCATGAGCGGTTCCACCCATATCTTGTTATGATCTGATAGTTGTCAAATGAAAATGTGACATGTGCCTGTGGCCTGAAGCTTGTTTGCTCCCTCGTTTCTATAAGAGGGAATTCATGACCATTTGTAAAGGGTTCTGAATCTTTGTTTTGGGTAGTAGTGTGTATGTGTCTTTAGGTCTAGAGTAATAGAAGAAAGTTGCATGTTATTTTGTGTTCAAATCTATAGAGCAATGCATCATTTTAATCTTGAATGTATTGTCATACTAGTTGTAGAATTCTCTCCATTTGTGTAATCAATAAAGTTAGTGTGAGTGATAAATATCAAGGATATTTTGATTCATCTTTGCAATCCTCTGTAACATGTGTATTGTCTTTAGCTTTCTCTCAAGGAGAGAAATAATTGCTTGGGAAATACTCTATTAAATTCATTTTACACCGTGGTTTAAAGGATAGTTTTGCAATTCTAGGTACAAGAAGCATTGATGTAAGGCATTGATGCTACTAGTCCATTTGTAATGAAGTAATATTGCTTGAAAGATAAACTCAATTTATGCAACTTGACTCTGTAACCCTGGGATTAGGCACCGATCCCTCACTGGGTTGATATGTTGATTCAAATCCATCCCAACAATCAAAATCATTTCTATTTCTGTCACTGTTTTAGAGTAGAATTGAAGTAGTAACCATTTGCAATCTTGGTCTAAACTAATTGCCAAAGGATTAAGCCAATCCAATAGAAGTTAATCATTTTCTTGGTATATTTTCATTGACAACTTTATGTTTAAACATTAAAATCTAGCCTAAGTCAAGAAAGACCCTTGGATGTTGTATAGGTACACCCACCTTGGTCTTGCAGAACCAAAGTTGTAGAGGATTCCAACTCTTTGTTGAATCTTGTTCATTGGCCACTGACCTAGAATCCTTAAGTATTAGAAATTGGCTAAATCTTTAGAGGATTTAGATAATCAGTTGGAAGAACCAATAGGAGGTAAGGTGTACTTGGGTGATGATTCTCATTTAAATATTGTTGGTAGTGATAAAGTTAAAATCAAATTTCTTGATGGTAGAATAAAAAGGATTAATGGTGTGTTGCATATCCCTGGATTAGCATGAAATTTATTATCTATGAGAAAATCAAAAGATGTGGGTGTGCAGGCAGTCTTTTTTGATATAGGATGCAAGATGGTTAGAGGTGCTATGGTGATCACTAGAGGTGTTAGAGTTGGCACATTATATAAGTGTGACGCATACACTATTGAGTGCAATAGTACTTCTGCGAAAAGTAAATATGTGACTACTTCATTGGAAAAGGAGAGGATTTCATTTTCAGTGAATGGTCATGGATTTTGGGTACCTAAGGGTTGTTAGGAATTTGCGGGTCTAATTAAACCAATTCCACATAACCCAATAGGAGAAACAAGATGCAGAAACAACCATAATGCAAAATATCAATGAACAAGTAACAAGGAAACACAATATATACCCTGGGAAAACCCTTTGCAGGGAAAAACCCAGCCTCCAAAAGCATCCATGCTCACATGTATTATTCAGTAATGAAACATTACAATACAATCTATGAGCATCGATGAATACCCCTGAATCCATCAAGCACCTCCAATGCAACCTCCATGTGTACAAACATGAATCCACACATCACTTGCCATGCTTCACAATCTGCACTTATAGGAGAGAGCTCAATACAATGACAAACTCTCACAAAACCTCTGTTCACCTACAATGAAATATCTAGCCAACCTCAAATAACAACCTTGTGCTTGCTTTTATAATATAAGCTCACACATTACATTGAGAAAACCATGTGCCCCAAAACCATGGGTTACACAAAACCACTTGACCCTACATTTACTATTGGTACTACATTTTCCCAATAAATCAAATAATACAAATAATATCCCAATGTTACAATACAACATAAAGTGGACCCAAATAATTACATAGTGTGATTAGCCATACCAACTAGGTGCATCACAACTAAATAATTATTTAATTACAACATTATAAAATATATCAAAATATGCAATGGTTTACAACACCATATCCCAACAAGGGTGTTTTTTCTTCTGAATCAAAGTTGCCTATAGAGAAGACTATGTTATGGCACCAGAGATTAGGCCACATAGGAGAAAAGGGTCTAAGGACCTTAAAAATAAAACCTTGTTGAAGGTTCAATTGATTGTAATAGTTATTTCAATTTCTGTGAGCATTGCATTTATGTTAAACAAAACCATGTTCAGTTTTACTTGAGTTCTCATAAATCATGTGGTGTATTGGATCTTATTTATTCTGATGTGTTTGGTCCTATAGATGTTCCTTCCATTGGAAATTCCACATATTATGTTTCATTATTAATAATTCCAGCAGAAGGACATGGGTATATTTTCTAAAGAGTAAATCTGAAGTTTTCAGTCAATTTAAAGAATTTAAAGCAATGGTTGAGTTGCAGACTGGAAAGAAAATAAAACGTTTGAGGATTAACAATGGCGGTGATTTTTCTCTAATGATTTTGATAGATTTTGTAAAGATTGTGGAATTCAAAGACAAAAGACAACTCTGTATTCTCTACATCAAAATGGAGTTACAAAAAGAATGACTAGGACACTGATGGAGAAGGCTAGGAGTATGCTTATTGGTGTTGGTCTAGAACAAAGGTTTTGGGTTGAAGTTATTAGTATTGCTTGCTACCTAATTAATAGGTCTCCTACATCAGTGCTTGTTGATAAAACACCTATGGAGGTGTGGTCGGGGCACAAGCCTTCACTGAGACATCTTAGAGTTGTTGGTTGTGATGCATATGCACATGGTGTGAAAGGATACAAGAATTGGGAGCCTATTGTACAGAAGGCAATATATAGTCTAGAAGTGTTTTTTAGAGAAACTAAGCCTTCTATTACATTGCAGCCAAAACAAAGTGAACAAAAATATGTGATTCAACTCTCTTCTACGCTTGAGAAAGTTGAATCGAGGCCCATAGATAGACATGAAGTTGAGGAGAGCTCATCTAGCTCTGAATCTTTAGAAGAGGAGGAAGAACCTCCAGCTCAACTTGTTCGAAGGTCTACAAGGCATAGACAACCACTTGAAAGGTATTCACCTGATGTTTGGAGATGTATTTTTTCTTTGAATACTAACATAGATGAACCTAGATCTATAGAAGAGGCATTAGGGATGAATGATGCAGAGTCTTGGAAGATTGCTATGGATGAAGAAATGGCAACTTTGAAAAAGAATGATACATGGGACCTAGTGTCATTGCCTGAAGGATGAAAACTTGTTGATTGCAAATGGGTTTTCAAGAAAAAGATTGGTTCAAATGGAGGCATTGAGAAGTACAAAGCACGGTTGGTTGCGAAAGGTTACTCTCAGGTTGAGGGTGTTGATTATGGTGAGATACTTTCTCTTGTTGAAAAAATGACGTCCATTAGATTCTTACTTTATATTATTGTTGCTTATGATCTAGAGGTTGAGAAAATGGATGTGAAAACAACTTTCCTTCATGGTGATTTGGAGGAGGATATTTATATGACACAACCAGAAAACTACATGGTGAAAGGTAAAAGTAATTTGGTTTGTAAATTGAAGAAATCTTTGTATGGCCTCAAACAAAGTCCTAACATGTGGTACTAGAAATTTGATACATATGTGTTGAGTTTAGGAATTGAGCATTCTAAATTTGATCATTGTGTTTATTATAAATTTGATGGTGATTGTTTCCTATTTATTACATTATATGAACTATTGATATGTTATTTATTGGTAAAGGGAAAGGAATGATTTGAGAACTAAAGTCTCAACTTGTAGCTAAATTTGAAATGAAAGATCTTGGTGTAGCTAAACACACTCTTGGGATGGAAATAAGAAGAGATAGAGTCAACAGAAAACTATGGCTTGGTTAGAGTATGTCAATTCAATTTTACATAGATTTAACATACATGATTATAGACCATTATGTGTTCCTTTTACATTTGGAACGAAGTTATTTGCTTCACAATGTTTAGCATCCCCATTAGAGATGGAAGACATGAGTAGAGTGTCTTACCAGAGTGCAGTCAGAAGTTTGATGTATGCTATGGTTTGTACTAGACCAGATATTGCCCAAGCAGTGGGAGTTCTTTCCAGATATATGTCTAATCTTGGTAGAGTTCATTTGGATGCAGTTAAAAGAGTCTTCAAATATTACTAGGGTACCTCAGAGTATTCATTGTGTTATCATGGTAATTTGATAGGAGACATGCATTCCCTTGATATTCATGGATATGTGGATTCGGACTGTGCAGGTGATGTTGATAGCAGATGATCCACTAGTGCTTAAGTATTTACTTTATTTGGTGGTACAATCAGTTGGATGAGTAAGCGACAGGTTGTGGTTACTTTGTCCACTACTGAAGCTAAGTATATGGCAGCTACTCATGCTTGTAAAGAATCCATTTAGCTTAAGAGACTATGTTTAGATATCAGAATAAAACAAAGTATAATGATAGTTTATTGTGACAGTCAGAGTGTGATCAGCCTAGCTAAGAACCCAACATTTCATGTCAGGACCAAGCACATTGATGTACAATATCATTTTGTTAGAGACATGGTCAAGGATGGAAGGGTGAAGTTAGTTAAGGTAGAGACTTTGATGAATATTGTAGATTCATTAACTAAGCTTGTGAGCACAGAGAAGTTCAGATGATGTTCAGAGTCTATGGGCCTCTCAGACCCTAGCAATTAAATCATGGTATTGCTACTCTATTTTCTCTTGCAAGGTATTCAACAAGTGGGAGAATGTTAGGAAAGGTGTCTCAACCTTGTAACTACAAAAGGTTTCTATTTTCCTAATTTTGGTCCTTTCAAATACCATTTATCTTGAAGAATGGTTTAGAACTTTCAAAGTTTCCAAAGAGGCTAAAAATGATAGGACTTACTATTTTTAGTAACTCTACATTTGAGAATGGATGGACCCAAAATTTTTCCAAAAGGTGTAGAACTGCTAACTAAACATCTTGGGTGAGTTTCGACTCAAGATCATACCTGGATTGCAAGATAAAAAAAGTTTTTATTTTTTGAAACTCCCGAAAAAAGTTTCAAACTCATATTTGAGGCACTTAGAGGTCCCTAAACACCCTGAAAGTTGTCATAACTAGACAAGCATGTTATAGCTTAATAGATCTCTTCATGATCTTTCCGACGCATCAAACGATTCATCAATCGGACACCTGGATCAAAAAGTTATGGCCTCCAGAAGTTGGACCTCTTGTTTTGGGAAATGTGAAAACGTGTTGGACACTTAAAAGAGATGTAAAGGGGAGAGTTACACATGTTGGTGTGTGATTTGGCATATCACAAGGCATCTTTGATTGGAGATAATTTGGGTGCCACTTTTAGGTGGTTTTGGTTCATGGTTTTGTAATTACCATTAGCGGTTTCCTGTATTGTATCTCCTATTTATCAGGAGCTTGAGATGGAGGTTGTGTGTGAGAGTCTTATAGATGTTGAGTTGCCTCTGGATCTCTGGTTGGTTATACTCTTGTGAAATCTTTCTCTGCAAGTATATTGTAATCTTCTTAATGTTGAGATAAGTTGCCATTAACTTGCAATCCTAACCAATTCATGTGTCTCCAAAGTTCTTGGAATGTGTTCCCCAACACATTAAGACTTTGAGAGATTAATTATTTATTAATTACAACACTTTGACTTTTGAATATATGTTCTAAATGGATAATATCAAACTTGGGAGCCCACTTTGAGATGGGAGCCATGTAAACCTTATTGACTTCTCCTAATTCTTAAGATAGAGTTTGATAACTCCTAGTCAGTGGGAGTTTGACTTGGGTCCTATTTTTAGATTTGGAGTTGTGCTTTTTTATGTGGGATATTGTTGAGACACCTTGCATGGATATAATGTTGCAGTTAACTACAGTATTAGAAATGCATGAAGTGGATATTGCTTGCATGTGGTCAGAATAGTTTGCATGGACTTGCATGTTTTTGCATGTAGCTTGCATGCATTTGCATGTTGTTGCATGTTGATGCATGTTGTTGATATTGACTTGCATGTTGTTGCATGTCACTCCTATGGACTTGAATGACCTTGCATGTTGTTGCATGTCACTTGCATGTGCTTGCATGTTGTTGCATGTCATTCCTATGGACTTGTATGACCTTACATGTTCTTGCATGTCAGTTATATGACCTTGCATGTAGTTGCATGTCATTTTTGTGAGATTACTTGCAGAACACTCCAACTCTAAAAACTTGCAGGATGGTACATCTCAGTGATTTAGGAAATGGGTATCAGTTGCATGTTGTTGAAAATGCTTGCATGTCAGTTTTAAGATATTACTTGTAGGACACTCCAACTCCTGAAAGTTGCAGGATGCTACTTCTCAGAATTTCAGGTAATGGGTATCAGTTGCATGTTGGATCCGGTGTTTGCATGTCACTTGCATGTACAGAACAAGATATTTCAGAATAACCTTGGGGGCATCAATCTTGCATGTTGTTTGCATGATTTTGATGTGTATTTGATCACTTCAGTTAACAGAAACTCATTGGGCAAGTATGGACACCCAAATAGAGGAGTTTCCAATGTTGCTTTTACTAGGTGATAAGTTTGATGATAGGAAAGCTATTTTTAGCCAACTTGGGCGCCCACATCTTGGAGGATCAGTTAACTCAGTGTTTGGACTATGTTTGAGTTCAGTCTTCTCAATTTAAGTGAGCTTGATTTTTGCATGAGCTTTGGAAGCTATGTTATCAAATGTAATTGATTATATTTTGAGTTTCAAGTTCTTGTTAAGAAGTCCTTGAATTAAAAGAGGGTTCTTGAATTAAAAAGAAGTTCTTGAATTAAAAGGAAGTGCTTTTATTTAATTGAGAACCCCATACATTTTCCAGAGAGTTGATTTGAGGGAAAAAAAACTTAGAGAAAAAAGCAAGAAGTTTTTGAAGTGCATCAAGGACTTAGAGAAATTTCAAGTATTAAATGTAATCCTTTCAAAAGAAGATTTAATACAAGAAGGAAATATCTTTGGGTGTGGAGTTTTTTCTCGAAAGAGTTTCTCCATGTAAATACTGTGGAAGTTCTTCTCTTCTCTTCTCTTCTATATTGAATTGAATGTGCAAATCAATTGTTGAGTAAATTGTTACAAGTTAATCTTTATTTCAGCTTTGCTACACAAAATTTTAAAGTTCATAGCAGCAGTTCTACCTTCATTTTCAACACTTGATTCCTAAATAATATATTGTGTGGCTTTGGAGTCTAGGGTTTTTCTCCTGAAAAGGTTTCCCCACGTAATTACTATGTTATGGTATGGTTGCTATTTGTGTTTATTTTTGTAACTGTTGTAAAGATTTGAAAAGTTATGCATATCCCTCCCCTCAAGATTAGTGTAGGAATTTGTTCTGCTACCTTAGTTTCCTTACAATAATGGCTTATCTTAAGAAGATTAAGGAAAATATCACCTTGTTTGAGTTGCTACAAATGACTAATCAGAGAGGTTCTAGTCAAGGCATTGGCGAATCTAAAAGGGAAGGAGAAAGAAATTACTAGGGTCTTAGATACACATGTATCCATCTACAAGGATAAGGTGGAATCCCTTCCATTCCTCCTAACTATCTAAATATTTGTTAAGAATCTTCATAATTGCTTAGTTGATTCAAGTGCTTTAGGTAACATGATGCCTTTTTCAATTTCCCAAAAGTTAGGATTGACCATAGATAAATTAAATTGGAAAGTGGTACAATTGGATGAGATGGAATTCAATGTGGTAGGTGAGTTAAACTATATACACATGTAATTGGCTTTGGATCCTTGAATTTAATAATTCGTCAACATACAGATAGGTGATGTTTGTTGTTCTCAAAATCAGCTACGCTTGTTTTTGTAGACAACCCCTACGAAACTTGTCCGTTCCGTAGCCTACACTCTAAGTTTGCAAATTGAGACAAGTACTCTTGGCCTCGTACGAAGTCATCTGACATCCTAGAATAGATTGTGACATTCCCTTAAGTCAATTCTTTGAAATTCGTGCAAATCGATTAGGTTGCAAACTGATTTTGATCATTTAGGGTGTTAGTAAGTTTTTGAAACTTCATGTACAATAGTGGTCAAAATTACCGCTCTTGCATATTCTTGTTACCTCCTATGTGTGATGTCGGTCAAAATGACCACTCATACATACTTATCTTGTTTCTTTGTTAACATGCAAAGGCAGTTAAATCCGCCGCCCATACATGTTATTCCCCTTGGCAAACTTTTCACATGCAAGGTCGGTCATATTGGCCACTTGTGCATATTTCGTTTGTTTCGCATCGGCGGTAGTTCTCACCGTCGAGACATGTAATTAATGCCTCACTGAGTGAACTCGTGTGGCATTTATTTCAAACTTATAGTTATGTTTTGATTTTTAAATGTGTTTGAAATCATTTTTATTTCGTCATTACTTCTTTCTTCTATCCTTGTTTCTTGCTATCCGTCAAAACGTGTTGATCCGTCGCAACCAGATAGTGGGAGTGTGCGTTATCAGTGTTTCGCCTTTTGGTCACCGCTTCTCTGAAATAGGTAAGTTTGCCTTTTCTTTATGTTCAAGTTTCTACATTAGTGATAACATATTTGTATTGATTATGCTTTTGTCGTTCGTCTCCCCTATAATGTCAAAACTCTAATTCTTCCTAGTTTTTGTGTCGATTGGTTTATATTCATTTAAAATTTAGGGTTTTTCTTTTCCTTTTACTATTTTTTGGTTGGCATATTTCATCATTTTTATTTTGTTTCGAGGGTTTTGCCTTGTTTTGCTGAGGCATAACATATGTATCGTCGGTGGAAACAACCGTCGATGCATATGCCTTGTTCTTAAACTTTCCTTCATGTAGAGGCGGTCAAAACCGCTGTCCCTACATGTTAATGAAACTTACCCTCCATTCGCCAGATGCGATGGGAAAACCCGCCCAAACACAGACCTCTTTCTTAACCCGTGCATATTTGACTCCGGCTTTACCCAAAATGCATGGGCGGGTAAAAAACCCCGTCCAAGAATGGTGTTTGAATTTTGACACATGTAAAGTCGGCTAATTTGCCTGACTACGCATCACTCAAAAAACAAACAAGGCATGGATGTAATATTCGTCAAAATGACCGACTTTGCATCTAGATACTTCAAAACCTCACTTGACATGCTCAAGCAGTCCTTTTGACCGCCCCTACATCAAAAATGTAAATCTCCCCAAACACATGCAATAGCGGTTAAAATGACTGACTTTGCATGATAAATGAAAGATCCCATGTGCAAGAGCGGTCATTTTGACCGCCCATGCACATTTTCCTAAATTTTTCCTAACAATGGGAAAATTCACCTTTGAAGCCCTGTTAACCCGCTTTCACCCTTTACCTCGATTTGTGCACACTCAAGCCCTTCAACGCATGCTTTCCTGTTCATGATCATTGAATCACAGTAATCCCAATTTATCCATTTTTTCCCCTAACTGCGAGATCATGGCTTTTTGCAGTTTTCGACAAACATCTGTGGTAGATGTTGTTTCCAGTTTCCTCTTCAAAACTGATGTCGGAGCTGTCTCCATCCAAAGCCAAAATCATGAAGTACATACCAAGGGGTCTTCCCTGTGGCTTCAGTACAGTTGAATGTTGATGAAATCAGAGATATAGAGATAGGGCATGTAGATATGACAGAGTTTGTGGACAGAACTAAATAGACAAATCCTTCCAGACACATGCAGAAGATCATTGACAACAACATTCACTCAGTTGCCTCTTTTCCAGTTTCTGCCCATAACCTTGAGTTTGTTCTTCAGGTGGCTAGCCATTACAATAGGGATACTAGGGTTGTGACAGATTCCCAAGGGAATGTGATTATGAGGTTGGATGCAGAGTTTCTTGATAAAATTTTCACGTGTCCTCCTATTGAAAATATTACACAAATTGATTTTGCTCAAGGGAAAAAAGACTATGATACAGATGTGGAATCTGCAAGAAGGTACATAAACAGTAAATGGTTGAAGATTCCTCAGAGCAATCTGACTAGATGGCCAAAGGATCTCCCTAGGAGTGACTTTGTAGAGGAGGTTTGTGATTTGATCACACTTTTGAGTCGTATCAGAGGACTCCCTTCTTCCTCCAAGTTTCAAGAATGGATGTATACATACATCAAAGTGATTCTCTGGAGCACACAGGATCTTTTGGGGAGAATAGATTAGTAATGCTTTGCATGAGCAGTTGGTGAGGGTCAACACAACATTCAAGTTTTATATGACCTCATATCTTGTATATGCTGTCGCAAGCATGAGAAGTTTTCCTAGTCTTACTCAGGTTGGTGACAGGAGGTTGGTTCCCGTGTATGAGTATTATCCTCAGATCACTCTAAAGGGATCAATCCATCATTTCTAAAGGGTTAATGATGCTTTCTTTTCAGTGTTTATGTGTTTATGGGACAATGAACTTGTTTAGAAGAGGGTTTCAGATGAAGCTTGGGAAGTTGTAAATTCTTTTGGCTGCTTGTTCTTACAATTTCCTACTTTCACATATCTCAGAGTAGGGTATTATCCTAGCTACCCTTATATACTTCCACAATATGCCAGTGACCAGATTATTCTCATGGAATTATGTAGGTAGCTAATTGTGGTACATAATAAAGAAATGGAGCTGAAAAAGTCAGGGATAAAGTTTCCCATAGAAATTGGAAGGTACTCAGTTCAGTCAGCTACCAAGGCAAAAATAGTTGATTCTGAATTGTAGCTGGTCACCATGAAAACTTTCAAGAAAAGGGACCATTTTGACTTCAGAAGGGTACAAGATAAAATCAAAAGAAAGTCAACTTTCCATATGCCAATGGTGGAAGATATTTGGGCTGACCTCAAGACACAAAATGAGATCAGAAAGTTAGACTATTGTAGACTTCATTTGAGTCAGATAGAAGAGATGGGCCTTGCAGATATTCCAGATGCAATGGAAGATGATGGGGATGTTCTAGATCCCAAATATAACACTGAGAATGTTGAGGTCTCACCACTTCCAAAAGTGAAATGGTTAGTCAAAGAGGAGACTTCTATAAGGAAAAGATTTCAGTCGATCTTGGCTAATGCAAACATATGGTTGGGAAGCAAAGGGATTAGCTTGAAGGAATTTCTTACAAGGTTAGAGACTGAAATACAAGAGCAAACAGGTAAGAAAGTGGAAAATAGAACCAAGAACAAGAGTGATACCCCTTCTTCTTCCTGTTGGTTATTTTTCCTGAATCGGCAGAGGGTTTGCCAGTTCCAATGCACAGGCAGATTCGGCCAACAGATACAGGAGGTTGCGTGAGCTGCCTCCCCTACACTTTTGGTTCTGCCACACCAAGGGGGGTGTCCCTATTTTATAAAAGTGTAACATTGACTAGCCCAATGATAGAAAGATTTAGCTTTACAACAACAGGCAGAATACTCCCATGTTTGGACCAAGATTTGCATGATAGATCACAAAGCTGGCAATGTTCTTGGACATATCTAACTGGTTACGGATGAGAGTATGCAAGGGGTCCTAATCCTACTCCTATAACTAGCGAGTTTTGGATGGTTTAAATTTGATGGTTTGGATGCAGGACAGGGGGTTTTGGATCATAACTACTTCACAAAGGCAGATCGGTGCCTATCTCAGGGCAAGGAGTCAAATAGACATATACATGAGGACAGCTTGCAACTGGCATTCGAGTTTCAAGGGGATGGATTGATGCTTGCCTTACAAACATCACCCAAGGATGGGTATTTAGCTGCCTCTACTTACAGATATCCCTGCTGACACACAACCTTCTCCATGCTTGACCTAAAATAGTTTAATCCACTCCTTGAATGGAAGTTAAAGATGAAGCACGTGATACAGAAACTTGTATCCTTGAATCTATGAAACCCTTAGCAACCAGATTCAAAAGAAGAAATTACATGCAACAAATGGAGACAAACAGATAAATACATGCAACAAGCATTTTTCATATAATATCAACACTGAAACTGAACATATGTGCAAGATACATCATAGATGCAATACATAAACTCCAAAATGAGATAGAACAGCAAAGAAATGTCTTGTGTTTTGTTATTTTTCCCCCAAAATTTCCCAAGTCTTCAACAACAACGAATGAATAACACAGTCTACCTTTTATAGTAAGACTGTATACTTAGCAAAATTAATTACAAGGCAAGTCAAAATTTCTGCCAGATACATTGTGCCAAGAATGGCGCCCAAATCAATCAATGCAGAACACAGAGGAAGAGGAAGGAGCAGGTGAAATCAGGATGTGCGCAACCGTCTGAGGATTTTCCATTAAATTCGGGTGGTTGGCTAGTCAATCATCAGCCCATGCCTCTGCATTTCGCCATTAATGACCCAACTACCCGCAGCTCCTCTCGAAATGCAGCAACAAATGCATCAAAAATTTCCCGCTTGAAATGCGGCCATAGATACAAAGAAATCATTTGTTGCTGAGAGTTTAAAAGATGGACGTCGCTCCTGCTTCCATCGCTAAAATTTAACAGCTCTGAACCCTGCTGAAAAGTCACCCACCAATGAGGTCATGCCACGTCGACACTCTGCATCCATCACTGACTTTTCCAATCACCATTTTGCCACTTTCGCCCTTGTATATGCAAAAAACATATGCATATACAATCGCCACTATTCACCTTTTGAAAATCCTTTGTATATGTAAAATGCATATACATGCAATAGTTTAATATACAAGGCGGACCCCAAAATATTATGAAGCAGATTGGAAACTTATTCAGGTCCGGCTTGCATCTTGACCTTTGTATCTTCGCTTGTATATTAGCATATACAAGCACGTTATACAACCCATGGGCGCCAAAAGACTATTCGCCACATCTTAACTCCTCTGTCGCGTCCGGGTTGCACCTCCCCTTGCTTGCATATCTCAATGTATACTTGCACATACAAGCGTCCAATACACATACAAGGCGGATCCCACAAATTATGAAACACATTACATTCACCTTGAAATCTGGCTTGTACCTCACCTTTTGCATATCAGCATGTACAAATGCTATATACATGCACGCCACGGACCCCAAAATGTTTATGAGGCAACCTGAAATTTCTATCGGGTCCAGAATGTATGTCCTCTTTTGTATATCGACCATATACAAACTCACTTGCATATACCTCTGGGCCCCACCAATTGTATTCCTGCTACACTGTAGCAAATGTATGTGTGCCAACCTTTGTATATTTTTCAATGTATATTTCCCTTGTATGTATTCCCTTTGAGCCCAATATGTATTCAAAATGCATACAACTCAATTTTTATCAATTTTTTGGAGGTCGATAGAGATTTCTGACCTACCAATGCATATTTCGACCTGCATGTATATACAAACACCCTTGTATATACAAAAACACCTACACCTTAACTAATTTTTTGCATTTTTTACAACTACAGAGGCTGAAAGTGTTAGAATTTTTTGGACTTTTGGGAAGGAGCCTGGCTTAAAACCCTAAACATAAATGATTACTAACATAGGCTTCGTCTGGGGACACATGCCTCTTGTAGGCATGGCGAGAACCTCAGATCTCTGGGATGCAGACCAGTCCTTATCCATTGGGCAACAGAGTCAAACTTGCACCAACCTGCATCACAAACTAGATTTTTAAAACATCATTTTGGCGGCCCCGGGCAACCAAAAAGAAAGAACCACAACTTTATCCTGTCAAATGCCTAATTCAAAACTGAATAATCCCAACCATGGCTGAAAAAATTAAAACAACCTGCCCACATGTTGATCTTGTGAATTACATGCTTCACCATTTTTGAAAACTTGCCCCTGTCAGTGTAGCCTCTGTCACTCTGCATCTTACAATTAGAGATATAACCATACACATTATAATATTCTTCAGCATTAGGTAACATATGTATGTTATGATCCTCAAGCAGCATATCCTCATATTGCATTTGGCAATATTCATTATCTACTTGGTTGTTGCATATAACCAAACACATATCCAGCTGATCCAAAAACTGAAAACACTCAGAAAATATGAGACCCTCAATATCATTTATATCACCTATTAACATTGGAAACAAAACCTGATCCACACAGCCATCATTGCACATGTCTGAAACAACTGATGCTAAGCATTTATCATCCACAGTTTGCAAATCAGTATCATCATTTTCAAATAGAGGGTTAATTCTGCACCGATGAATGTCAGGACTCACAATGTCAAATGCATCCGTAGGCTCATCATAAAGGGGATTCATATTCATTGCAAAGGTCTCTATTTCTTCTTCATGACAATCCATTTCTTTTTCATCATTATCAGACCTAGAGTCATAAGAAGAACAAACCTAATCCATGAACTGGTCATGGATATCATCTTTAACATCTAATTGCCCCACATACAAAATTTCTGCTACTTCAATGCACTCTGAAGTTGAACTATCTGCATCATTTTCCATCCCTCCAATGCTTCCTGATGAAACTGATATTGATTCTTGATCCATATGATCACAACTTTGCACAATTGGATCATTTAAACATGAATGCTCTTTGTTTAGGATTGGCATGCAAATATTCCTTGGAAAATTATTGTTGTCAACTTCATTTGTTGGGAAAAATAGGACATCCTCCTCTATAACAGAAACATCATCAACTTGGAATGATGCAAAAATTGGGACAGCAGGGGTGTGAGCACTTTGACATTCATCACCAACATTCAAACTATATCCCTTATCAACATTGGTGGCCCTAGGGCAGCAAAATTTTTTAGAGAAATACCCTTTTGAATCCCATACCTCCAATTATTTTCAATGTCAATGGCAAACTGATGTGCCTGATGCAAAGTGGTGGGCTCTTTATCTCTCAATCTATAGCTCATTTTCCTATCAAATGCTCCCAAATAGACAACTAGGCACAATGCATCATTAGGTCTCATGCATTCTGGAATTCTATTCAATGCCCTCATAAACCTGAGGTTAAAGGCTGGGATCAACTCATCCTCTTCAATATGGATATACATAAAATCACTAATAACTGCATATTCAGATATTCTTTCACCAAATTGTTCTAGAAATGCAGATTTAAAATCATGCCAAGAGCTGACAGAGTAAGATGGAAGATAGGAGAACCAGTCCCTTGCATCTTTGTCTAGAGATTGAACAAATAATCTCATAACTACATCTTCATGGTCAATCTCAAAATCATCTACAACATTTATAAACTACTGCAAGTGTTTCTCAGCTGATTCATCCTTTGCACCACTAAATTTGGGCAAATATTTTCTGATTTTAGATGGAAAAGCATTTCGATAGCCACAAATGCCATCAAAATTTATGGGCTTATATCTGTCAATGCTGAAACTTCTTCTATTACATGGTTGGGACTGATTATTATACATCATTACATCTGACACCTCACAAGGGTGTATGGGCTGATAATATATCTTTTATGTTTTTGCAACCCTCTTTTCAACTCAGATTTTCTATAAACAATGACTTTAGGCACTTAAAATTCAGACTGTTGTTTCAACTTTCCTAAAGTCCTCCAAATGAGTCTTTTAAACAATATTGCATACTTCTTTTGAAATGCAAACTAGGTCCTCACAAAAGTATGCAATCTTTCACTAACATTTCCCTTTTAACCAGTGTTGTTTCACACATAGGGAATCTTTTAAAACTTATGAAAATACCTAGATATGTTGTAGCAACTACAAATTCAACACCTCTGGTGTCCTCTTATCAGGTTCTTTATATGCAAAGTCGTCACCTCCTTAGCAGAGGAATGAGCTTCAAACAAGCTGAAGCTGCAAATTGATTTCTTTCTTTTTGGGTTCTCCCATAGCAGAGTCACACATACAACTTTTTCCTTTGCTGCAACAAAGCACCTCCAAGTCTGATTTTCAATCTTTTAGACTCAAACTTTCATTAATATGACATTGATCTCCCCAGCAGAGTCACCAAATTTGTTGGTTATTTTTCCTAAATCGGCAGAGGGTTTGCCAGTTCCAATACACAGGCAGATTCGGCCAACAAATATAGGAGGTTGCGTGAGTTGCCTCCCCTACACTTCTGGTTCTGCTGCACCAAGGGGGGTGTCCCTATTTTATAAAAGTGTAACATTGACTAGCCCAATGATAGAAAGATTTAGCTTTACAACAACAGGCAGAATACTCCCATGTGTGGACCAAGATTTGCATGATAGATCATAAGGCTGGCAATGTTCTTGGACATATCTAACTGGTTATGGATGAGAGTATGCAGGGGGTCCTAATCCTACTCCTATAACTAGCAGGTTTTGGATGGTTTAAATTTGATGGTTTGGATGCAGGACAGGGGGTTTTGGATCATAACTACTTCACAAGGGCAGACCGGTGCCTATCTCAGGGCAAGGAGTCAAATAGACATATACATGAGGACGGCTTGCAACTGGCATTCGAGTTTCAAGGGGATGGATTGATGCTTGCCTTACAAACATCACCCAAGGATGGGTATTTAGTTGCCTCTACTTACAGATATCCCTGCTGACACACAACCTTCTCCATGCTTGACCTAAAATAGTTTAATCCACTCCTTGAATGGAAGTTAAAGATGAAGCATGTGATACAAAAACTTGTATCCTTGAATCTATGAAACCCTTAGCAACCAGATTCAAAAGAAGAAATTGCATGCAACAAATGGAGACAAACAGATAAATATATGCAACAAGCATTTTTCATATAATATCAACACTGAAACTGAACATATGTGCAAGATACATCATAGATGCAATACATAAACTCCAAAATGAGATAGAACAGCAAAGAAATGTCCTGTGTTTTGTTATTTTTCCCCCAAATTTTCCCAAGTCTTCAACAACAACGAATGAATAACACAGTCTTCCTTTTATAGTAAGACTGTATACTTAGCAAAATTAATGACAAGGCAAGTCAAAATTTTTTCCAGATACATTGCACCAAAAATGGCGCCCAAATCAATCAATGCAGAATGCAGAGGAAGAGGAAGAAGCAGGTGAAATCAGGATGTGCGCAACTGCGTGAGGATCTTCTATTAAATTCGAGTGGTTGGCTAGTCAATCATCGGCCCATGCCTCTGCATTTTGCCATTAATGGCCTAGCTACCCGCAGCTCCTCTTGAAATGCAGCAACAAATGCATCAGAAATTTCCTGCCTGAAATGCGGCCATAGATACAAAGAAATCATTTGCTACTAAGAGTTTAAAAGATGGCCGTCGCTTCTGCTTCCATCGCTGAAATTTAACAGCTCCAAACCCTAGTGAAAAGTCACCCACCAATGAGGTCGTGCCATGTCGGCACCCTATGCATCCATCGCTGACTTTTCCAATCACCATTTTGCCACTTTTGCCCTTGTATATGCAAAAAACATATGCATATACAATCGCCACTATTCACCTTTCGAAAATCCTTTGTATATGTAAAATGCATATACATGCAACAGTTTAATATACAAGGCGGACCCCAAAATATTATGAAGCAGATTAGAAACTTATTCGGGTCCGGCTTGCATCTTGACCTTTGTATCTTTGCTTGTATATCAGCATATACAAGCGCGTTATACAACCCACGGGCGCCAAAAGACTATTCACCACATCTTAACTCCTCCGTCGCGTCCAGGTTGCACCTCCACTTGCTTGCATATCTCAATGTATACTTGCACATACAAGTGCCCAATACACATACAAGGTGGATCCCACAAATTATGAAACACATTACATTCGCCTTGAAATCTAGCTTGTACCTCACCTTTTGCATATCGGCATGTACAAATGCTATATACATGCACGCCACAGACCCCAAAATGTTTATGAAGCAACCTGAAATTTCTATCAGGTCTAAAATGTATGTCCTCTTTTGTATATCGACCATATACAAACTCACTTGCATATACCTGTGGGCCCCACCAATTGTATTCCTGCTGCACTCTAGCAAATGTATGCGTGCCAGCCTTTGTATATTTTTCAATGTATATTTCCCTTGTGCGTATTCTCTTTGAGCCCAATATGTATTCAAAATGCATACAACTCAATTTTTATCAATTTTTTGGAGGCCGATAGAGATTTCTGACCTACCAATGCATATTTCACCCTGCATGTATATACAAACACCCTTGTATATACAAAAACACCTGCACCTTAACTAATTTTTTGCATTTTTTACAACTGTAGAGACCAAAAGTGTTAGAATTTTTTGGACTTTTAGGAAGGAGCCTGGCTTAAAACCCTAAACATAAATGATTACTAACACTTCCAAAATACGTAAGCCAAAAATCAAGTTTGCATCTAAGGGAGGGAAGAAGAAGGACATTACAGGGACCTCTAATGTTACTGAATCCGGTATTGAAGACACTGATGTTGAGCAGATGGAGGTTGAGGATGTTGAAACAGAACAACAAAATGTTGAGAAATCTAAAGATGCCCAACAAGCAGAAATGTCTGAAAAGCTTGTTGAGGAAGATGAAACAGAACAAGGTAAAGATGAGAATGTAGAATAGGAACAACTTGAAGATTCACGACTCTCCCCACAGAAGGACATTCCATCAGAATCTCAAGTTTCTAAATCTCATGTCCCTATTCCTAGTGTTTTTCCTGCAGTTTCAAATATTCTTATTTCTCCTATTTTGGTTGTTTCCTCTGATGATACTCCCCCTTCTTTAAGAACAAGTTTTGGAACAGTGTTTGATTCATCTGGATCTATTCTTAGTTTGTCTTCCCCGTCTTTTGATATCGGTGAACAAACTGTGTTAGAACATTTTCTAGATAGTTCTGAAAAGGTTGTTGATACTACTGTTGTTTTTACTCCTACCAGTCCCATTGTTACAATAACAAGAATAAGCATGGACCTGGAAAAGCAAGTGATTGACCCTTCTCCTAATGTGGGCGCTTCTGTACTTCCTCCTTGGTTGTCGGCATATACCCTGAAAAGGAAAAAGCAAGCAATTTCACTAGATGAAATTGATATAGAGAAGTTGTTGCCTTTGAAGTCAAAAACTGTGAAGAAAAAGCCAAAGACTGTTTCTAGGCTTATCAATGAGAAAGGAATCAGATATGTGAAAATTGCCAAGCCACCAGAGGATGCCACTATTGACAATTTTGACATGAATGATTATGTCATCTCAAGGGTTGAGTTAGGTAAGCTAACTCATGAAGGCATTAAGGCAGATTTTCAAACTACTGCCAGCACCTTGCTCAAAAAATATGATGAAGTCAAGAAGGAGAAAGAATAATGTAAAGCTAAAGCAAAACAACTCGTTGTTGTTCTTCAAAAAATAGTAAAGTCATCTGAAATTGTGGAACCCTTGGCAGTGACTATAGAAGATCCTTTGATCCAGAAGGTTGAAAAAGCTCAGGCCAGAGGAAGAGTGGTAGGAGATATTGTGGAACATTTGCTAGCTCAAGGGTGAATTCTATTGAAGCCCACTGTAGAGAGAAAAGAAAAGATGGATAAAGCCAAAGCCGAGCTTGATAACATGGTTGACTTACTTTCCCAAGAACTGCAGGATCAGGAAGAGAGCTTGGAGGAGTGGATAGAGATGAAAAAGATTAAGATAAAGAATCTGATTACCATTGGGGTCATCTCAAATAGGGAATCATATCTCAAGACTAAGAAGTCTCTTGTTCATCGTATCCATATAGTAAAAGGCTTACTTGATGATTTATGCCAAGCTCATGAAAGCAGTGAAGATAGCGATGTCACGCTTCTACACAGGTTGGAAGAACTCCCATGCACCCTCATAGGTGAAGATCATAAGTTCCTTTCAGCAAATAAAATGATAAGCTCCTTTGAGAAGATGGTTCAACAGAAATTCAAAGATGAAGTACCCTCAGTACTTTCTATGGACAGTCTCTATGATCAGCATTCAACTTCTGAGAACCTGAAGGACAACCTCGACAAGCATGAGAAGGCAATAAAGGTAGTAAAAGATGCAGTTCTCCAGACCCACACTATCTTAGAAAACACAGCAAAGCTTGACGCATGTGAAATGGTAGCTATACAGGCCATGTATCAGAACTTTCTAAAGAAGAATGATGGAGGAAGATGAAGTTATTTTTGATACCTTAGTTTATTCTATTTTTGTATATGTAATTTGAATTTTGTTGTGGACATATTCATCTGTAATTTTCTAAAATGTAATTACATATGAGGCAAAGGAAGTCCTAAGTCAAATAGGACTCTTCTATTTGAATAAGTCAAAGTAGTTAGGATTTTCCTATTTTTGCTCTCGGTTTCTCTTATAAATAAAGAGCCCCCATTGTAATTATCATCTTTTAGTTATTATAGCGAAACTCTGCCAAATTGAAGAGCATTTTGAGACTTTGTGTTCAAATTGTAAATCATATTTTATCAAGTGAATAGAAAAGCAAGTGATCATTCAATCTTTGTATTGGAATAACTTGTAGTATATTGGAAAGTGTTCTTATGTCCTTTTCCTTATACTATCTTATCTACTTGATCAAATTCTAGTGTGAGTGTGAATAATCTGGGAGATGATCTAAAGCTGATTTTGGAGACTTTGTGCTGCAACAATTATCTTTAGTTTGTGATTTTATGTTTTGAAGTAAAAGATATTGGAAAGACTTTGCGCTGCTATTATCCTTTTGTGATCATATGTGTTATCGTAGCATTCAGTGAAGACTTTGAGCTACACCTTATCCTACTTAGTTCTAAATTGTAAATCAGTAAAAGGAGCAATGATAGACTTTGTGCTCTCGTGGCTTTCTTGGTTATTCAGATTTGTATTGTGAAAGTGCTCTTTTATATTGTAAACATCATTTTTGAAAAAAGAGAAATGGATGATATGGTTTCACCCCGAAGTTAGTATTTAGTGTAAATAAGTTTATGATAGTTAATAGGGAACCTCCCCTTGCTGAGAGGAGAGATTTATCTCATTACACTGTGGTTGATATAACCATTTTGCCTTCAGTTAGTTGAAGACAAAATATTCACCCAACAATGTTCTAGATGCATATGGTATGTTATTAAGCAAAGATTGGTCTAGGAATTTCAATGGTTATATGGCAACCAATTTTTCATATATGTGGATTACATGGATGGGTGTAGCCAATTATATCAGAATTGATAGGGAGTCATAGATGAAGCACCTAATCATTGAGTACAACAACCCTAATGAGATCCTATACACCGAGACTGAGTTAGGAGTTTATGCTTTGGAAATGAACAAGGTAGATGAAATCATGTTTATAGGAATGGTCCAATTAGTTGAGATAGTATACTCATGCCAAAAGGTCCTACTTATGATAAGTTAGTTGAGAATGTTGATTCGAGTAAGCCAAAAGGCAAAATCCTTCAAGCACAGTCAAAAGAACATGTGCCTCTTACAAAGGACAAACTGGTACATCAACTTAGCCATGTGAACTAGGAACACATGAATTATAACAAGTTAGAAAATGGGCATGAATAATTTATGACAATTTCTAAAACTTAGTTAAGAAATTCAATCACGACAAGTAGATTTTGGGCATATATTAAACCCATTACTACCTGATTGGTGTAGGGTACACAATGAACATCATTCATAGCTTTCTTGTCCTTCATGTTTACCAACTTTACAAGAGGTATACATTGCAAATTCATATCAGACCTTTGATTTCTTGAAAGAAAGGTCAAAAATAGTTGACCATAGTGCTAAAAATGATCCAAATCATCAAGTGCTTCATGTGGAAGGTCTTAGTGACCAATTTACAAGGCCTATACAACCTAATACCACTATTAAACAAGTGTTATAGCCAGTAGATAATGAGTATATCAGCATAAATGCACTTGAGGTGAAAGAAACTAGGTATGAAAGTGAATAATCAACAATACATGTGGAAAAAGAAGGCCAAAAATAGTACCTATATCAATGTAAACAAATTTGGAACAGATGAGGACCAATTATGGGTGATGAAATTTGATGGTTCAAATTCCAAGAAAGGATGTGGTGCCAACATAAAACTCATTAATCTAGAAGGGAAGTCATTCTTATCTACTTTTAGACTTCAATTCACATGCACCAACAATGTTGATGATCATGAGGCTCTTATTTGTGGGTTATTTCACTCATAAGAAGAAGGTGAAATAATTACAGATCTTGGGAGAGTTAGAGTTAGTAATCAAATAGGTGAGAAGTCAATATGAATGTAATGATAAGATATTGGCAAGATATTATAGCAAGGTATGGGATTTGATTGAATATTTTAATGCATTCAACATAAGGCTTATTTTAGGAAGGAAGAATCATATAGTTGATGCATTGGTGGTGGTTTCAAGTACACTTGAACTAGTAGTGAATTTGAGATTAAGAAGGTTTTTAATTGAGTTAGTGCCCACTACATCTATCCTAGATAATGTTCATGACTTACAAGTGTTTGAAGATGAAAATTATATCATATACGTCATCACAAATATAGGGGTCTTTAAGGCACAAATCACTGATGAATCAAATAGAGACGAATTTGAGGTGGATAAGGAAGGAATTATCAACTTGAAAATAAATATCATACCCAAGTGGATGGTTGCATTTGAGAGGTTGTTTGATACAAATCAAACTGGTAAGGAAAGGAAATTCTCTCATTTAGAAGGTGCTATGTATGAGCCTTGTAATGTGGGTAGTGGAAAAGAAACAAAGAATGTGCTTTTGGGCAAAGCTTGTATAGAAGAAGAAAGGATAGGAAGCACGCAAGTACTAAAGGAATATTAGGAGGTCATTACAAGGATTTATGATGACTTGAATGTATTTGAAACATCCATTATAACTCATACAATTCATTTAAATCCCAATGTGAAACCTTCTAGACAAAGGTAGAGACTAGTTAATGCATTACTCAATCCCTTGATTTTCAAAGAGGTACAAAATCTACTTTTAGCTTAGATCATTTTTCTAGTGAAGCACTTGACATGGGTTGCCAATTTTGTCTAGGTTAGAAAGAAGAATGATGAAAGTAGATTGTGTGTGTAGACACCCAAATTTGTCCCAACTTTGTTTATGTCTAGCAACACCTTGTTAAATCATTATTCATTAAGCCAATTAATTAAATAAATTTTATTTATTTAATTAAATCCCATTCTCATCCTACTTAGCCAATTAATTAAATAAATTTTATTTATTTAATTAATTCCACATCATAATCCCATTTATCCTATCCTCATCCCAATTAATTAAATGAATTTTATTTATTTAATTAATTTCCACATCATATCTTATCCCATTTTATTCATTTATCCTATTAATTAAATAAATTTTATTTATTTAATTAATATCCAACTCATATCACAACTAATTCAAATATTTTATTTGAATTAAACACTCATCTTTTATCACATTCCAACACTTGTCCAGTCAATCATGTGTTGTAAGACAACTTTCATTCATATCCTTCACATGCACAACTAATGGAACCTAAATTTAGTAACTTTCAATCCTAGCCATTCACATAGCCTCTGAATCTCCACCGTCGATTGATCTTGGTTGAGTCCTATATAAACACCCTCTCACTCTATATGAGACATCCAGCAATCATATAGCACCTACATTATCATCTTGAGCATCTTGAGCATCTGAGCACTCATTGATCTTTTATCATCCATCATGGTAGCTTTCAGCATTGCAATTGTTCATTGTTGAAGAAGCAGTCCACATCTCTCAAACAAGGAATCACACGGTCTAGGTGATGTTATGCTTGAATTGCATTATGCTTTGATTTCATTTAGATTAGATTCCTTGATGATGGTAGGGTTAGGGTTTCATGACTATGTCTGATCTGCTAAACCTGACTTTCACCTATCACATTTTGGCATGCCCGGTTGGACTCACGTCCTTGATTGACTTCATTTTTCGGAGTTGTTTCTTTGAAGATCAGATTTTGCAGGTGCTTACAGTAAATTTCAGTCGCTTCTGAGCACAAATCTACCACTTTCTGTATCTCTGTGTCGCTTATACGCTGGAACTGGCCGCATTTACCTCTCTGGATCGCTTTTAAACTGACAGTCGTCGCTTCCGATATGATTTGAATCGCTTTTGTATTAACAGAACTCGCCTGGGGTTTTCGCTATTAGTTTAATATGTATTGATCGCCTATGCCTTAATAGAGATCACTTTCGCTTTCAATCGGATCGCTTTTGACATTACAGCCATCGCTTCTGATCTTATGCGCATCGCATTTGATAAAACAGTAGTCACTTTTACACTGATTTGAATCGCTTATGAATTGACAGTGATCGCCTGTGCAGGTTAGGGTTTTGACTGTGTTTTTGCAGATACAGGTCGCTTTTAGCTCATAACCGCTCACTTCTGGGTTTATCTGCATCGCTTCTTAGCTGACAGGAGCTGCATATGGTACGTTTCTTGTCGCATATGATCTTCAAGATCTTGCCTGTTGCACAATACAGATCGCTTCTGAACAACAGTGAATCGCATCTGGTAAAACTCTGTTGCTTTTAAATCTATTCCAGTTCCAGTTCGATTTCTTGGCTATTAATTGGGTATTTGCGCAGCATCTTATCGATTTGTCCAAGAAAAGGAGGTTATCAAACTACTGACATATCTGTTGCAGGTTCGATCGGTCCAAGATTTGTGGTTTTTCACTAAATTAGGCACATTTGGGCCTGGTGCTTAAAATGAATCATTGTTTGCTCCGTGCTTGATTTATCTTTTTTGACTGCTTGCATGTGCTTGATTGTAACCCAAATTTAATGGCAAAAGTATCCTCTCCCCTTGCCTATCAAATGGATCTTGGGTGTATGAGAACTTGTCATTATCTTTAGAGGGCCTGCCTTCTCGGTGTGAAAAGGGATATGACCCAAGCGGTAATGGGATAAAGCCAAGTCCTTCCGAACCGCTATACAAGAAAAGTGTTTGTGTCGAAAGCCACAAACAACGGGTGTTGTTGCGTTATACTAACAGCCAACCTCCCCCAAAACCCTCCAAGGTGCAACCCTTGCAGGCTGGGAGACTCCATAACGGAGAGTAGCGCTGCCGCATGTATAGCCACCCGAACGAATGCCCTTATTAGCAACTTTGTGTAGTAGCCAAAAACCTTCTATCTGTTGATGCAAAAGGTAGGACCATTGAAGCGGCCCCGATTCACGTGGTTCTTAGTAGAGATAGCAGGGACAATCCTAAGGTTTGGTGTGGGGACAAGCCTTACAGGAAGCCCAGAACTTGGTATGCGTGAGAAGTGAGTGCCATGGAGGGGAGCCGGTGCTACCAAGATCCTGAAGCTATCCGCTTTGAATAAGCATGGCCAAGGGATTCAACGGATACTATCCTTCCTAGCCTAGGTTGTATCAGTTTGTGCTTGTTGTGAGTGTGAGTGACTGTAATCACTATTTTCTTGCTGAAAAACTACAAAATCAGACATCTTTTTGACAAACACAGTCGCTTTTGAACCTAAATTGCTCGCACAGATAACAGACATCACTTTTGAACTGTAGCAATCCGCTTTTAGTCTGAACTGCATCACTTTTAAACAACAGCCGCCTGCATATAGGCTGAACTGCATCGCTTTCAAACCCCAGCTAACCGCATATAGGCTGAACTGAGTCACTTTTAAACAACAGCTGATCACTTACTGCCTGAACAAAATCACATCTGATCCACAGCCGATGGCATCTTGTCTGAACCAGATCGCCTTTAAGTCGCAGTTAGTCACCTTCTGCTGAATGAGCTCGTCTTTGAACAATAGACTGTCACCTTTAGGGATATATGAGTCACTTTTGATCAACAGACAATCGCTTTCAGACCAATAGTAGTCGCCTCTGGCATAGCATTCACTTCTGGTTAGCACTGTGATTTTCTGTCGAACCTAAACCAGATCGCATTTGAGCTATTATTGATCGCCTTTGGCATCCTTTAAGTTGCATTTGAGTTATCATCAGTCGCCTGTAGCCAAAATACCTGCAAATCTTAGTGTCTCAATTGAATTAGCCACAGGTCCAACTTGCTTAAGTCTTAAACATTAGTTTTCAGACTTCTCCTTGATCAACAGCAAATACCTGGACTTTGTCTTCTATTTTTGAGCTTATCAATCAATCACAACTCATGAGCTTTCCATCTTTTTGAGACCCCAACTAGCAAATCAGACATCAACCCAATCATTTCAATCAGCAAACATCCTTTAGCTTTAGCTTCAACCAACAACATCCTTCAGCTTTAGCTTCAGCAAACATCATCTTTCAGCTTTAGCTTGAACAAACATCATCTTTCAGCCTTAGCTCCAACAAATATCAGCAGCAAACAATCTTTCCCTTGAGTGTTTGAGCTATCCTCTAGGGACAACCAACAACAACTCAACAACAACAACTCAGCCAAACCAAATCAACCAAGCGAATTAGCCAAACCAGCAAACTAAAACAGCAACCCATCAACCAACCAGCCAACTATCATCTTTTGGGTCTCAAAACATTGACAAGCTCAACTTCATCATCAACATCATGCCTCAAACTAGGAGTCAATATTGAGCTGAAATAGAAGCCAAATTGAAAGCTGAAATGGAAGCCTAATTGCAAGCTGAGATGAAACAATTCACAACACCTCTTAAGGATGCAACTCAATTCACAACTGGTATGCCTCCTCATATGTTCATGCCTCAAGGATACACTATTGGCGAGTCATCTTCACAACGAATGCAACCTACACCATCCTTGGAAACTTTCGAAGAACAATCTCAAGATGACTCATCGGAATTCCAAGATACCTATCTATGGGACCAAGTTAAGAAACTCATGATATCTGAGCCTAATCGTTGCTTTCTCCAACTTGCTCACATGGGTGCTAAACTACCAAAAGACTTTGACATATCCGCTATTAGAGAGCAAGATCCCAACAATACTGCTGTTGTTGCGAAGGGACCATCTACTATAGTCACATCAGCTCCTATTACATCGCAAACATCGTCCTCATTGCCTATTGTTGCTTCATTTGAGCCACCATGATCGGAGCATACTTTAGAACCATTGATAGTGCCCACCAATGTGCTCCCTCTCATGTCACAACATCTCAACATTCCACCTTTCCATGTTCCTCAACATATCTCTCCTTCTACCATGACTGTTTCTATGCCTCAAGTAACACAAGCTGTCCATGTAACACAAGCACAAATACTTCGAGCATCACAAGCTATTCCCATGTCTTATAGTGTGCAAACCTCTCAAACTACTCCAACAACACCTGTTGTCCATGCTTCACACCCATTACAATCTACTACATCTCATACGAATACCATATCCCATATACCAACTGCTAATACCTCCATGCTATCATATAATCCCAACGTTAGCCTCATTGACATGAGTGATCCCCCCGTAAGATCGCTTATGTTGATCAACTTACATCCATGACATCATATTCTTCCAATCCTTCACATACCATCAATCCATCTTATGCTACCCAAAGCTTCCCTAATGTCACCCAACACATGACACATACCAACCCTCATGTTGTCCACAATACAAATCCAAATGTTTCTGTCGTATCTACCAATCCTTCCATCACTTACCATGTCGTGAATTCAATCCCAACTTCCCAACCATTCGCTACTGTTAATCCGCTATCCACTTCCCATGTGATGCACACCCAATTGCCGCTTGTGTCTCAAGGACAGCAATCCTCCAACACATACGTGTCACATACCAATCCTTCGACATACATTGTGGGTACACAACTGCAACAAACAGTCACAACTCCATATATCCCACAACCGCAACCACAATATATCTCATACCATACTCCACCCCCTTCGCAACAATAGCAATTATCTTTAGCAGATGTTCAACAGATGATTGATGAAAGGGTAGGACAAGGCAAGAAACCTTTTTCTCTTGAAAACATATGCGCCTGTCCATTTGACAAGTCTCTTAATATGATACCTTTTCCGCCATATTTTGAAATCCCATAATTTGATAAGTACAAAGGGAAAGGAAATCTGGAAGACCATCTTCGAGCCTTTTTTGTGGCATGTCTTGATGTCTCTTATGATGATACATATCTCTTGAGACTATTTCCTCGAAGCTTAGCAGGACAAGCTCTTGAATGGTTTTCTCATTTACCCTCGGGCATCAAATTTTTTGCGGAATTAGCAAACAAATTTCGATCACACTTTGCCTTCAACATTGAACATGAGGTAAACATGAATGACCTTGTCAATACCAAACAGGGCAACGGTGAACCCTTTTCTTCTTTTACCCAACGATGGCGTAATATGGCTAGCAAATTATCATGGGAAATACCTGAGAAACAACAGCTTGACATCTTTGTTCAAAATCTTCATCCTAAGCTATCATTCCAACTACAATTGCAAAGTGCTAGCACCTTTGACGAACTAGTTTCCAAAGGAGTTATTATTGAATGAGCCTTAATTGCCAAGGGCACTATCAAGATCTTTCGCGACAACAAAGATTCTCCCCAAAATTACAATGATAAGTCTCGCTTTTGGAACAAGAACAAGAATGTTGTAAATGACGGTATTGTAGACACAAAGAATACTCAAACTATGAGAGCTCCCATCAACATTCAAGCAGCTTCTACACCAACACGACCTTTTCCACAATGAAGAAACCAATGCCAAACTTCCAATCCACGCCGACAATTTACACCATTAGCGGAACCTATGGAAGTTGTTTTTCGAAAGCTACTTCAAGTAGGAGATATTATTCTACCTGATGCACCACCAAATGGCAAACCACTCTTTCGAGCTCCTTGGTACAAAGAAAATGAGTATTGTGATTACCATCGAGTTAAAGGACACAAAACAAATGGTTGTATGCGCTTAAAACATGTTATCCAAGACTGCATTGATCAAGGTTTAATCAACGTCACACCTTCAACGGCTCAACCTGCTCAACAATCAACATCAAACTATGACCTAGAGACTTTCAAGAATCCACTTCCATCTCATGATCAGACAAATAACCTTCAAGCTCGAAATGCTATTCCGTATAACTACGAATCATCTACCATTGGCCGCATTGACCATGCTCGCATTTCTACCATTACTGTCCAAGGGAGAGCACCTGATTGTGCCGTAACCACGCGAAGAGGTCGAGTTACTATTCAAGGAGCACCTCCACATCCTCCTCGATCTCTCTCTGACTATAACCTCTTGGATCACCTTGGCAAAACACCTGCGCACATATCTATTCTTGAGCTACTCCGCATATCCCCCGCACATAAAGCTATCCTTGACAAAGCCTTACAAGAGTCTTCGTTGCCTAATAATATAAATATCATTCAATTCCAATCTATGGTCGCTAGCATTGCAGCTCCTTGTCACTTGACCTTTTCTGACAAAGATTTTCAGCCCTCCATTCATCCTTCACATAACGAAGCCCTCCATATTGAAGTATTTGTTAAACAATGCCATATCAAATGAGTCTTGATAGATGGGGGAGCTGGTCTTAATATATGTTCTTTGAAACTTATCAAGCAATTGGGATATTCTAAGAAAGATGTTGACGCCTCCAAGGTTATTACCATCAGAGCATATGATGATGCTGAAAGAGATACCGAAGGGATTATCTTATTGCCTATTCAAGTTGGGCCGGTCATTACAGACACTCGCTGTCAAGTCCTTGATATTGATCTTCCTTACAACATCATCCTTGGTCACCCTTGGATCCATACCCTTAAAGCAGTTCCCTCTACATACCACCAATGCCTTAAATTTCCACATAAGGGTGTTGAGGTTACTATTCAAGCTGATCCCAATCCATTTGAGTTTTGCCATGCCTTTCAAGCTAAATATCAGAGTCCAAATCGCATTCCTATTAACACTGAAGCATATCCGTCTTCATCCTATATAAACCCATCCAACCTTCTCAAGCCCTCATCTAGCAAAGCCGCTTCCAACCTCCATATCAAATATACCGAACATGGCCCTGGTGAATACAAATTACAAGAGTCCTATTGCGTTGGTACCCTTCCATTATCTCCTAAATCCCACGGTAAGCCCTCTACATCCAAGCCAACTTCATCCTCCGCTGTTATCAAAGCTACCCCTACAGTATTCATTAAAGGTGGATTCTTGGATGATGAAGACATTGAGGACATAAACTCTTGGATATTCTTTGATGCAAATGACCAAGTCCAACTTGAAGTAGAGCAATATAACAATGGGTTTCGTATCATAAAGAACATGGGCTATAAAGGACATGGCGGCTTGGGATCAAAGGAACAAGGACCTACTGAGCCCATTATTGTGTCTAAGAAGTTTAATAAGCAAGGCCTTGGTTACCAACCGGAGGTACCGCGACCCAAAGACATTAAGTGTATTTCTGATATTGACGTTGGACCTTCTTTGGTAGGAGAGACTTCTAACTCGGATACTATCGATGACTCCTCCCTTCATATCACCGACCTTTTTCAAGAACATTCCATCTTCATGTTTTCCGCAACCTCTTCTAGCCATCACGATTCCTCCATTAGCCTTTCACTCGTATATCCTGACCTCATCGATTGGGACCAACAGGGGGCACCGATATTAGATACATTTGAAAATGACGAAGCCATCGCAGAATTCATGGGTTTGAGACAAGGTATTCCACTGGGTGATCATAAAGCAGGTTTCATGATGGATTTACCTAAACTAGCATATTTTGGCGGAAGTATCAAATCCTTTAGTCACAAAAGTGAAATAAACAAAATTCAACAAAATAGGTCACTAGGTGAAAACCGAAAGGCGCCTCTTGACCATGGAAAAGTTAAAATAAAGGACGTATCCAAAGGTGAAAACCTCTCTGAGGCGCCTGAGGATGGGGGATTTGATCTTCCTATTGCCACTGATTACCATGAGAAATCAACTGTGCTAGTTGAAAAATCACAAGACATGAACTTGGGAACAGAGCAGAATCCGAAAATCACTTTTTTGGCAGCATCACTATCAGAGCAAGAACAAAGAAACTTCACAGCATTTTTTATGAGAAGAGCTATAAATTTTGCATGGACTTATGCAGACATGCCAGGCCTGGATCCTTCACTCGTGGTACATCATTTAGCAGTATCTCCTGATGCAAAGCTTGTCAAACAAAAATTGCGCAAAATGCATCCACAAGTGGCCTTATTGGTCAAAGCAGAAATTCAAAAACTGTTGGAAGCAAAATTTATAAAGCCTATTGATTATCCAGAATGGGTTTCAAATTTAGTACCTGTAGAAAAACCAGATGGACGAGTTTGCTATTGCACAGACTTTAGAGATCTTAACAAAGCTTGTCCTAAGGACGATTTCCCACTACCAAGCATAGACAACATTGTAGACCTTACAGCAGGACATGAAATGCTATCTTTGATGGATGGATTTTTAGGTTATAATCAAATCCAAATAGCAGAGGAAGATCAAGATAAAACATCCTTTATCTGTCCATGGGGTACATATTACTGGGTTGTAATGCCTTTTGGTCTCAAAAATGCTGGAGCCACCTATCAACGAGCCATGACAGTTATTTTTCACGACCTTTTTCATACCATCATGGAAGACTATGTTGATGACATCCTGGGAAAATCCAAGACAAGAGAAGGACATCTACAAGTATTGGCACAAATCTTTGATCGATTAGAAAAATACCAAGTCAGACTAAATCCAAAGAAATGTGTATTTGGTGTGACATCAGGAAAACTACTGGGATATATTGTGTCTCGACGAGGAATAGAAGTGGACCCAGCTAAGGTAAAAGCCATCATAGAAATGCCTCCACCAACGAATCTTAAACAGCTTCGCAGTCTACAAGGTAGGCTACAATCTATCCGCAGATTTATCTCACAACTAGCAGATAAATGTCATCCTTTTCAGCATCTTCTTCATAAGGGTGAACCTTTTAAGTGGGATGAAAAGTGTCAACAGGCTTTTGACAAGATAAAGGAATACTTGGCAACACCTCCTATGTTAGTACCTCCGATACCTGATCGTCCATTACTGCTCTATATATCATCAACCACCGCAGCATTGGGTGCCCTTCTAGCTCAACATGATGATTCAAGAAAAGAACAAGCCATTTACTACATTAGCAGAACCCTTGTGGGATATGAACTCAATTACTCATTCATGGAAAAAGCTTGTTTAGCATTAGTGTTTGCTTCCCAAAAGTTGCGACATTATATGTTGAACCAAACAACAAAGCTCATCTCTAATGTGGATCCCCTCAAGTATCTTCTCTCAAAAGCACTTCTCACAAGGAGATTAGCAAAATGGGTTATGATCTTAAGTGAATTTGACATACAATATGTGAACCGCAAAGCTATCAAAGGACAAGTTATTGCTGATCAATTAGCTAAAGCACCCATCATAGACATTCAGCCAATATATCCAGAATTCCCTGATGAAGGATTGTTTAATTTGAATTCTCCAGCACGATGGCAACTATACTTTGATGGATCATACACACAACATGGTTCTGGAGTAGGCATCTTGTTTGTTACCCCTCAAGGAGATTGTATACCTAAATCATACAGAATAGCATTCCCATGTACCAACAACATAGCAGAGTATGAAGCTTTAATCACAGGCTTGCGCATGGCAGTACAATGGGCTATCAAACAGTTACAAGTCTTTGGTGATTCTCAGCTGGTTATCAAACAGGTCTTAGATGAATATCAAACAAAAGATGAGAAGCTTCTTCCATACAAGCTAATGGTGGATGATTTCAAGAAATATTTTGAGGATATTACCTTTGAGCAAATTCTGAGACTACAAAACATAGCAGCAAATGCCATGGCTATGATTGGATCTCTTTTAGACATGCCATCTAACACCCATAAATGTGAATTCTTGGTCGAACAGCTTTTGATCCCAGCATTTGAAGTTCCACAGTCTGAGCTTATATGTGAAATTGTTGGTCCCAACTCGTCGTGGTACAAGGATATATACGAGTATCTCCGTAATCAAACCTTTCCATTTCAACTATCCAACACCTAGCGCAAAACCTTTATCCGTCGAGCCTCTCGTTACACTATCTTAGGAGACACCCTTTATCGCTGGAGTCTTGATGGTATCCTTCTTAGATGTCTTGATTCTGAGGAAGCAAAAATGGCCTTACGTGAAGTACATGAAGGTGTCTGCGGTTCGCATTCCGCTGGCCCTAGCCTTGTTAAGAAACTTCTATGAGCAGGATACTATTGGCCAACTATGGAAAAAGATGCACAACAATTTGCAAGGAGATGTCTACAATGTCAGAAACATGGAGATCTAATACATGCACCAGCACATGAGCTTCAGCCTATTGTCACTCCATGGCCTTTTTCGCAATGGGGACTTGATCTCGTAGGTAAAATCCATCCTACTTCATCCAACAGTCATAAGTTCATTATTACTACCACTGAGTATTTCACGAAGTGGGTAGAAGCCATACCAATGACCTATATCACAGGTAAACAAATAGCCAAATTCATCCTACATTACATTATATGCCGTTATGGAGTTCCTCAGGCTATTGTTACAGACAACGGTCGCCCTTTTAAGAACCAAGAGGTTAGAGATCTTTGCAACAAGTTCCATATTCAACATAGATTCTCTACGCCTTATTATCCTCAGAGCAATGGTCAAGCTGAAGCCTCTAATAAAACAATCATCAAGATCCTTAAAAGGACTGTTAATGAAGCTGGTCGAGATTGGCATCTACAACTGCATCCTGCATTATGGGCATATAGAACAAGCATCAGAACTCCCACTGGAGCCACACCCTATGCTCTCGTCTATGGCACTGAAGCTATTTTGCCTCTCAAGGTTGAGATCCCCTCTTTGCGCATATCCCTGCAACATACTATCTTAGATGAAGAATATTGAGTATCCAGACTCCATGATCTTGAGCTATTAGATGAACGCCGCCTTACAGCATTGAACCATCTTCAAGTCTACCAAAATCAGCTACGCCGTAGCTACAACAAAAAGATCAGAGAACGCAGATTTCAAGTTGGCGACCTTGTCCTTAAAGAAAACCAAAGGAATCAACAACATTGAGAGAAACAGGGCAAGTTTGAACCCAATTGGCTTGGTCCTTTCATTATCACAACAGTCTATGGATCGAGCGCCTACACTTTGTCAACACCTGAAGGCATTCCCTTAGATGAACCAGTCAACAGCGTTCATCTCAAGAAGTTTTATCCATGAATCTTAGCTATCCCAAAAAAAAAAAAAAAAGATAAATAATCTGTCCTCTGGTGAAAACCTGGTAAACTGGCGCCTTGGATAAGTACCATAGTGAAAACCTGGCAAACAGGCGCTATGTGTAGTGACCAGCTTCCCTCATCTACTTGGTTCGTTTGATCATATTTCCCCATTTCATCTTGTATAGTCCATAATCACAATCCACCTCGCAATGCCATGCATAGCCTTTCGTCTTCATCTTCGTCCTTGCCAATGCTAGCTATCATATTTGAGACATTGTCGCGATACCTTTATCTTTTGGCACCTTAGCATCTTGGCCACATCCTTTCCGCATCGTCGCTTCTGCATAATAAACCTCATCCCGCACTGGGGGCATTTGTTGAGTCTAATTTGGAAGTGGATACTGTTATCTCTAGCTCATAACACATCAAACAACTCAGCTTACAACATAGCAAACCTTATCAACTTCAGCCATGGCATATATCCAACGACAAATGTGACCTAACAACTTGCAACTAGGACCCATATCTTCACAATCTATCCATATTCATCCAACAATCGCAACAAACATCGCTTGATCAAACATCCAACCAATTAGCGACAACAATAAGAACTACATCCAGCTCTATCGTTGACGCCTTGATCCCGTGGATACAAGGTATGTAGGCAATCTAAGATGCGAAGGAAGCACTCTGATTCAGGCTAAGACAATAGCCCCTTTCATCATTCATCTTTCTTCCAAACATCCTTCAATCTTTCAGCTCACATTCTTCTATCTTTCATCACTTACATCATCAATAAAACCCAGAACTACATATTCATCATGTCTCATCTTCATCGTAAATGTGCTTTGATCCCGTGGATACAGGGTATGTAGGCAGTCTGGAATACGAAGGAAGTTTCCAGTACTCAAGCATAGATGATCCACCCCATCTTCTTCATCTTCTTTCATCATCCGATCTTCTTCTCTTTGATTAGCTCAAACAAGAAGCAAACCATGTGTATATTGAAAGCTCAAGCACTTTAACCAATCAAAGGTAAGCCAGAAGCTATTTGTCCGCATGCCTTAAGCCAACATTTGCTATAGCAGTTTATCAACAACTTTAGCCTTCAACAGGATGTAGCTTTCCTCTTAACAAGGTGCCAGCTTGATCTATCCAAGAGCACCCAAAATTTGGCAAGAGAACGTGATGACAGTATCTTTTGTTTTATCTTTTGATTTATCTTTTGTCCCTTTCCTATGCCTAATCAAGACTGCCTTGATCTATTTATATCTTGGTATGTTGCGATGAAGTAAGGACTGGGGCATGGTCATATAGCTTTCGTATGCCGTGTTTGCGGGATGATCTTATTCTCTTCCTATGCGTATTGGTATCTTGTACGTGTTGGGATTAGCATCTTACATATCAATATCTCTAGCATCTGAGAAGCTAAATAGTCTCTTATGCATTTGAGACTATTCTATGTTAAGACTAACTCCATACATTTAACCAGCAAGCTATCCTTATGTGTAGTGGAGATAAGCTCAAACCATTGTTTGTAGCGTCAAAGTCCAACACTAGCTATTATTCATATCTTGTGCATGTTGGCTCAACATCTTGACCTCATGCGTTCAAACAAGATTGTAACACGCTAGTTGCGCATTGGATATCTCGACACCTTGGTCTCTTATACCCTGTTGCATAACATCCATATGCTATATCAAACATAAGGACTGCATTTCTTTTCATTCTGAGCAATTACTTGAAAGCTGCCCATCATCATCCTATCTATTCATCCTATCCATCCATTCCATCATACTCAGCCAAGATCAATCATTTTCATCATCCTTTGTCCACATCCCGCTCCTGCAAAACAAGTGTGTTAGACATACATAAGTCCATCATATATACCTTTCATTACCATCTATCTATATGCATAAACCTATCCATATCATTACCATTTACATATTCACACATTTTCCATCCATTAACATTTGCATAAACATCCATATATAATCCATAAAACATGCATAGCCATCATAATATCAACATACGAACCATTACAACATCATATAGATCACCAAAACTGCCATATATATATATATATACATGTGTGTCAAAATACAAGTGTCTACAATACAAGCTGAGCCCTGATGGACTAAATGTACAAAATCGGCTCTAGGCCTCATCATGATACAAAATAAACAAAAGTAGCCCTAGTGACTACTGGCAGCTCCCTCGCCCTGACCACCACCACCACTAGGTCCTGTACCTGGTCCTCTGTCTCTCAATGGCCCCACCACTGAGGCTACTGATTGAGATCCACCTGTCCTCCGTGAACTCGAAGCCCCTGACCTGCTCCTAAAACTAGGCTGCCTCTACTCTGCTGGCACAGCTCCATAGTACAAGCCTCTGTAATACTCAGCCTCACCCTGCACTCTCCGAAGCTCTGCCTGTACCCCTGTCAACTGTGTAGCCAAGTACATCGTAGCTCCATCAGTCCCCAAGGCAGCCACTGCTCTGTCTCGCTCACTGGTCATCCCCTGCAACTGCTGCACCGCCCTATCTCTCTTAGCCCACATACTATCTCTCTCAGCTCGCAGCCCATCCCTCTCTGCTCTCATAGCCTGCTCCTGCTATATCGCAGTGTCTTGCTCTAATCTCATCATCTGCTCATGCTGTCTAGCCGCATCTCTCTCTCCAGTCACTCTAGCTAGAGCACCGTCATCCTATCCATCTCCCCCCTGTGCTCTCAACTGTAGCTAAGCCTGATATGTCTGTGCCTGTGCTCTCGCATGTCGTAGACTAATCACCGCCTGATGCCTATCCATCTCCACCCTCCTCAGCCTCATCTGCGCTCGCTACCTCCATCTCCTCTCCTCTCTAATCCGTCTCCGCAACTGCTAAATACCAACATCATCACCTGCTACAATCTGTGCCTGAGGCTGTGCTAATATAGTAGGCTGACCTGGCACCTGCTCTGGCATCTATATCCCTGGTGTAGCTGGCACAACAGCCTGTGCTGGTGGAGCCCGTCGTCGTCTCCTCCGAACTGGTCTCTCCATCCCAATCTCTCCAATCTCCTAATCCCGTGTCAACCGAGTCGGCCTAGCTGTCGCCCAGTGTACATCATACTCTGGTAATGTGCCTGGATCTGCAGGACCCTGTCCCCACTACCATACTACTGGCTGTAATCCATCTCTCTCTGCTAAAGCCGTCTCAACCACAACCTCTGGCCCCCAATCAAATACCTCCTGTCTCGTCCTCCCAAAAACGGCATCACCTACTAGTACTGCCTGTGCCTCTCCGAACTATCTCAAGGCTCTCTCTGGCAAATAGCACTCTATAATATACACGCTGTGTCCAAAAATGTATCTCGCCTGTCTCACATGGACAAGCTCTGTATCCTCCTCGTCCCAGTGCTCACATCCTAGCCATGGCCTCCATACAAATCTATCCACCTCATCCAATCTCCTCCGCCAGTATACCACACCTCGGTGCTATCGATATGTCAAAGCCCCTCTATACATCCGTGCAAATGGCTCTCCTGCTGCTCTAGCCACCCATCCCTCTGGTCTCATAACTGGAATGTGCTCATACGCCCATACATGTAACACTGTCACTCCTGCCGACATACTGACTCCAAACATATAAGCGCAATCATGTAGATAATGATAGAGCTGTCCCAACACACACTCTGCCCATGCATATCTCGTGCCATATGAAAACATGCCCTCCATCACTGTCCCCCATCCTACGGGAAAACCTCTGGCTCTCCTATCACCCACTAGCCATCTAATGATAGCCACCACTACCCGCTGTAACCTGTCACAGAGCTCCTCCATCCTCCCCATCGGAATCTCTGAACCCTCTGCTCTGATGTTTGGTGTCCCAAATAATCTCCTGAATGCCGCTGGCCCCATCTCCGGATCATAATCCACACGATCCCCATCTATCGGAATCCTCAAAATCTGGAACACATCCTCTAAGGTGATGGTCACCTCTCCTGTCGGTAACAAGAATGAACTGTGCTCGCTCATCCATCGCTGTCATTAGCCCTCGATGTGCCTGAACTGGCTCTAATCGGGATACATGCTCCAAGCCCAGGATCTCTAACACCAGTAGCTCCTCTGCATCCAACCGCCTCACCAATCGCAAATCTCTCAGATGTGGCTCTCGCGATAGCAATGGCGGTAGCACATCCTGCATCATCCATTTACCCTTGTCAGTCCATTCCGTTAGCCATCCATATCAAAATCTGCTTATCTATTTGCTATTTTACACTACATCTACCATAAGCGGACCACTTTACCACATGCACTAATTTCCTGCTCAATAGCGACTGGCTTTACCTTATGCGCTTCTATTTTGTCTAAAGGCGAGCTATTTCTACTCATGCGCTTCCTGTTTGCATATAAGCGACCTAGATTACTATAAGCGCTAATCTTTAGTTTATAGGCGTGTTATATACTATATGCGAGTCTTTTCTGCCTACCCGCGAGCTTAATCCTACATGCGCCTAGCTTTTTACCATATGCGAGCCCTTCCTCTTCAGATGCGAGCCCACTAGTCTACGCGACGGCTATTTGCCTATATGCGAGTGATTTTTGCCTATAAGTGACTTAATTTGCTATTCACGCACATTTTGCCTGCTTTTTTCCCGCCGACGAGATGCGACCTCTTTTTCCCTATGCGACTACCCCGTGCCTAAAAGCGAGCTGCACTACTCTAAGCGATCTATATTCCTGCATAAGCAACCTAAAAGTGCTATTTCTTAACCTAGTCACTTTTGGTGACGTGTGTGCATTAATTACGCTTTTAGGCTATTAATTACACGCTTTTGGGAAAAGTTTTGAAACATACCGGTGCGCCTGCTCCCTCTGGTCGCCCATGTGTCCTCACTCGCTCCGCACGATGATCCCTGCATGGAATAACCATCCTGCTAGCTCTGCAACTCTCACTCTCAGGAGCTTTAGATTTCTCTAGTTTCTGAGCACAAATGAGCCTATTTGCCATTGAAGAACCTACTTATAGCCCTTCCTCCAACCCTAATTCTTCCATGCCCTAGCCTCTTTTCTGCCATCCAACCCCCATTTTCTTCGTGTCTGCCTTCGTTTTCGCCTTTTCTTCTATCGCGAGCCAACCCAGCCCTTCCTGGTTAGCCTGGCTTACCTCTCGAGGGGGCATCACCTGCCAGTTACACTGGGGCATAACTTGTTTATCGAACGCATATCGTATCTTCTTTGACACAACGCTCTATCGAACATTGTATCAAAGAGGGGCAAAATGTAGACACCCAAATTTGTCCCAACTTTGTTTATGTCTAGCAACACTTTGTTAAATCATTATTCATTAAGCCAATAATTAAATAAATTTTATTTATTTAATTAATTCCACATCATAATCCCATTTATCCTATCCTCATCCCAATTAATTAAATGAATTTTATTTATTTAATTAATTTCCACATCATATCTTATCCCATTTTATTCATTTATCCTATTAATTAAATAAATTTTATTTATTTAATTAATATCCAACTCATATCACAACTAATTCAAATATTTTATTTGAATTAAACACTCATCTTTTATCACATTCCAACACTTGTCCAGTCAATCATGTGTTGTAAGACAACTTTCATTCATATCCTTCACATGCACAACTAATGGAACCTAAATTTAGTAACTTTCAATCCTAGTCATTCACATAGCCTCTGAATCTCCACCGTCGATTGATCTTGGTTGAGTCCTATATAAACACCCTCTCACTCCATATGAGACATCCAGCAATCATATAGCACCTACATTATCATCTTGAGCATCTTGAGCATCTGAGCACTCATTGAGCTTTTATCATCCATCATGGCAGCTTTCAGCATTGCAATTGTTCATTGTTGAAGAAGCAGTCCACATCTCTCAAACAAGGAATCGCATGGTCTAGGTGATGTTATGCTTGAATTGCATTATGATTTGATTTCATTTAGATTAGATTCCTTGATGATGGTAGGGTTAGGGTTTCATGACTATGTCTGATCTGCTAAACCTGACTTTCACCTATCACAATGTGTTGATTTTCAAAATTTGAATAAAGCTTCAAAAAAGGATAGTTACCCCTTACCTTTATTGGATGAAGTCTTTCAAGTTAGGAATGGTTCATAAATGATGTCTTCTTGGACTTCTATTCATGATATAACCAAGTCATGGTGACTTATGAGGATTGGATCAAGATGGTATTCACTACAAAATTGGGTACCTTTTTATATAAGATGATGCCATTTCGCTTGATCAATGTAGGACCAAAATCTCAATGTGCCATAGACATAGCCTTCAAGGCCTCATGGGCAAGTGTATAATTATTTATATGGATGACTTGACCATGTTTTTTAAGAAAATAAGTGATCATATATCAGATTTGATGAAGATATTGTAGAAATGTAAAGAGAATGGAATTTCATTGAATCCAAAGAAGTGTGTCTTTGGAGTCATTAAGGGAAAACTTATTCATCGTGTTATCTCTAAGAGAAGCATATGCATTGATCTCGAGCAAGTGGAGACAATTCTAAAAATTCCATCACCGAGCAATAAGGAGGAGCTAAAATCATTCCTTGGATCAATTTTGTTTGTAAGTTTGTGACTAGATTTTTAGAGATTGTTAGGCCATTGAATACTGTGTTGAAAAATGATGTTAAAATTGAGTGGAATGCGAAAGCACAAGAGGCATTTTCAGAGATTAAGAGATCAATCACAAATGCTCTAGTGTTGGTTAGTCTTGGTTATATATAGCCCTTCTACATCTATTCTCTTATCTTAGAATATTCATGTGTTGTTGTTTTGACACAACAAAAAGAGGTAGGGGATGAGAGATTGGTTGCATTTATGAGTACACCATTCAAGAATGTTGAATTAAGGTATCTAAACATTGAAAAGAAATCTTATTCATTGGTAAGGGTTGTCAAAAAAATAGACATTACATCTTGTGAAAAAAGTGTTTGTCATAGTTCCAGATCAAATGGTAAAGGCTATTGATGTAAATCAAGTTGGGTTAACGAAGAGACAAGTGGATGGCCATTTTGTAGGAATTTGATTTAGAAATCCAACCTATGAAATTGGTAAGGGGACAAGATTTAAGCAAGGCTATGACTAACATTGATTCACAAATTATTTTCCAACAATACACTTTGGATTCTATTGTCAATGATAAGTAGTATGCTAATTTAGTCTTTTATTTGCTAAATAATAAGTGTCCTAGCCACTTGAATGCCACCCAAACAAGATCCATACACCTTAAGAGCAACAACTTCATGATAAAATCAAGAATTTTGTATCGATAGAATCATGAAGGTATATGCTTGAGATGTCTAAGCAAGGAGGAGCTCACCCAAGTCTTGAGAACTTTCCATGAGAAATTTAGCATGAGACATGGTTTGGAAGTTTCTATAGCTCATCAAGTGATTAGAGTAGGCTAGTATTAGCCCCTTGTTTTCAAGGATGCACATGCACACATTCATAGTTCCACACATGTCAAGTTTCATCCCATAAGGAGAGGAACCTAGCCATTCCATTGCAACCCATCATTGAGGTATGTTCTTTTTCTCAATGGGGCCTTGATTTTATTGGTGTTATTAATCCACATTCATCTGTAGGACAAGTTTATACTTACAGGTATAGAATATTGCACTTGATGAACCAAAGCTCAAGTTCATAGGAATTGTACCACCAAAATTGTGATCGAGTTCCTTGAGGAGCACATCATTATGAGGTTTGAGATGCCTTTTGCTTTGGTATGTGACAATGGCCCCACTTTTTTATATTAAACTTTTTAAATGGGCCTACAACAATAAGGTAATTATCAAATAGCCTTCAAACTGTCCTCAAGGTAATGGAGTTTCCAAGTTTGCTAGTAAGAAATTTGTTGAGGTGATTACGAAGCTATTGGATAAGAATCCTAGGAAGTGACATGTACCTTATTGAAATTTTATTTATGCTCAAATAGAACTAGGATCAAGTATTCTTTAGGTATGTCTCCTTACCACATAGTGTATTTTCTAGATCCTATTTTCTAGTGAATCTGAATATCCTTACTTTGCAATTCTTGAAAGACCATTTTGTTGGAAACTTGTTGGTGTTGTCATTGATGTCAACCTCTAGCAGGTGGTTCACTTGGTTTCCAAGTGCTTTTGAGAAAATTTGAATAAAAAGGTGTGCAGTGTGATAGAGGAGTGCTCAGTGGTATGCTCCGCATTTCTTTATAGTTGAAGATATGATTGTACAGTTTGGATGTAATGATCAGATGTGTTATATCCAGAGGTTCAAGTTCTGGATCATGCGGCAGTGAAAGATGTGTTTGACAGAGTCTTTGACTGTGAAGAAGGTCATCTAGGAGAAATGAAATTGCTCCACATTTCTCCACATTGAGGTTTTTTGTCCTGTGGATATGGGAATGTACTTATACTGTCTATATCTACTTTCCCACTAAAGTTTCTGGTGTTGGGTTGATGCGCAAGTTTAGTTTTTATGTTGATGATCAGTGGTAGTGCATCCTGATGTGCAAAATGAAGACATACCTTGTTTTAGGTGGTTGTGGTAGTGTTGCAGAAGATTATGATGATGTTGGAATATTCTGGAAAGATGTTTGGATGTTGTGGAATCCTTCCTTGTGGTCCGCATGATGTTTTTGGTCTTGGAGAAGCGTGGATGTAATCGCTTGTTGTGTTAGTTCAAGATTGGTCGACCTGACCTACTAGCACTATTTGCAAAGGTACTTCATGGATTGTGGATGTGATGAGAAGCATGGTGATATAAATTTGGTTCCTAGTTAACCCTTGGTATGGTCCACTTTCACTTCTTTCCACCATGAAAGTGTTTAGTGCCGACCTATTTGGTGTTGCATATTTAAGGTGCACACGCTTCATTAGGACTGACCTATTGAGATGGTTTTTAGTTGTGGATGGTATAAATGCAAGATAAAGTTTAGTGGAGAAATGTAGAGAAGATGATGTGAATGTGAATCAAGGGTGGTGAATTGAGTGCGAGCTTAAATGCTTATGACTCCCAGATGCAGTGAGCAGAAGGTGTCTACATTCTTAGTTTGCTTGAAGTTGCTGGAGGCAATGAGTCAAAGGTTACGGATGGCAAGAAGTGGCAGTGGTGATTTCTCCTATTGCCTTGAGATAGTGAATCTCTCTTTAACAGTCTTCTTCTACTCTTCTCTCTTCTGGACAATGAGTCCTTCTAGTAGTGAGCCTTTCTTCTGGCAGTGAGCCTTTCTTCTAGGCAGTTAGCTTATTTGATTTCGGTGTTGCTATTCATATATATGTGAGCTAATCCTCACCATGGTTTTTCCCTTCTTGGGTTTTCCACATAAATCTGGTGTTCTTATGTGTTTGAATGTGTTTGCATTAATGCTTCATATGTTTACATTCTGCTAATGCATAATAAGAGGTTAATTATTGGAATAGCATTGAGGGTTTAATGTTTTAATACACAACTAATTCACCCCCCCTCTCAGTTGTCTTGTGCATTCTAACATATTTAGGAGTTGATGACAAGATAGAAGCTAGATTGTTGAACTTATTACAACTTGAGGAAAAGAGAGATGCTGCCTTAGAGAGTTTTACCAAGCACGAAGGTGTGAGTAAGAGGTGGTTTGATAAGAGGGCTAAAGCTAAATCCTTTAGGATCACTAATTTGGTTCTACTTTAGGATAACACACATGAAAGAAAAAGAGAACATATAAAATTTGACAATTTATGACTAGGTCCTTTTCAAAATTTAAAAATCCTTGGTGAGAACATTTTTAGGCTATACATATTGACTAGAGAAGCTTTTACATTGCCCATTAATAGACAATTTATTAAATATTACTTTCAAGCCCTAGAGACCTTTGAAGTTCTACCTTCTATATAGTTAGTTTAGTGGGTTGGTTGTGTGTCTATTTTGTTACTTTTTTGTCCTCGGTCTTGGGCCCCAATTTAGCTAATTGGGTAACTATTCCATGTTGGAAAGAGGGTTGTTTGTGAGTACTAACATTAGAATTGCTACTGGTGACTTGTTTTGATATTTCATGATGAAAATTCACTCTATAGTTCGAGAATTTTGGTTTATATTAGTCATATCAGATTGTATGTATGCATGTCTAACCAAAGTTTAGATGACTTATAGTGCTTTTGAAAGTACTTTTTATGAAACCTTATACACTTACACATGCTAATATTTCTTGGGAGTGTCAGAATCCATTGTTGTAGCTTAGTATCAAGTAAAAATATTAGTATTTTGCCTCCTTGATCACCACCATGATACCCAACTCAAGAACAAGATCTTATGCTTTTAGTTTGAGATAGCTTCACAAGAGTGTTTCAAAAGAAAATCAAAAGAATAAAAAAAAAGTGGAAAGAAAAATCAAAAGAACTCAACTAGCTAGGTGTTTTAGATAACCTCTACTGAATCTATAAACAATTGATTTGTAGTAGAGCTCTACCTTGAGTGGGATCAAAGGTATTTCCATTGGGGCTATAGAGTCTTGGCTAGTAATGTCTAGCAATGTCTAATTTATTGATGATTGTGTCTATTTAATTACATGCATATTCTAATAGACCCTTGATCATTTAGAAGAAAGATTGTCCACTAGCTTGATGCTTTGGTTGCAATAATGAGGTTTCAGTAGGCTCCAAGAAAGGTAATGAATTCACATGCACACACTTGAGTTTTAGAAGCATTTGATATTACACTATGATGATTATTTCATCTAGTTGGTCTTATGTTCATTTATTTGTCATGGTTGTTTGAATAGAGATTCTAGATTCATTCACTTGTTCTTTTATTTTAAAATTATTAGGAGTGTTTATAAGTAGTCATCATTTGATATTCTCACACAGCATGCCCTATTTTTTCTTAGCAAAAATGTGGTGTCATGAATGAAGACTTGTTTGGTTGTTGTCTTTCTTGCTTTGGCTTTGGTTATGGGTTTTTGGTCCTTTGGGCTAGTTGTTGATTGGTGGTTGACTTTTTTATATTTTGATGATTTCAAGATGTTTCCCTAGTTTAAATGGTTAAATCACATTTTAGAGGTGGTTCTTACATGCTTTGAGATGGTTCATTATATTTTATTTGTCTTCATGAGTTTGATGCTTTTTAGTTTCTTGTGATGTGGGATAATGTGTTGGAGATGGATATTAGACTAGATTCATGGGGAAGATATACTCTGCAATACAAAATTCACATTCATGCTTGCAAGTGGTGTCCTTGGTTTTGGGAGAATTTTGCTCAATTTTCATGCCTTATCAAGGATGCAGAGTTTCCATGCAAGTTTGCAACTTTTACAAGTTGTGTCCTGACCTCCACTTCCCACTTCCTCTAATTCCCATGAACTTTCAAACCCCACATGCAAGTTTGCAACTTTGCAAGTTACATCATGATCTCTGCTTCCTGCTTTCTTTTTTGCTCATGGAATTTCATACCCCGCATGCAAGTTTATAATTTTTGCAAGTTGCATCCTAACTTTCGCTTCATGCTTACCCTATTCCCCACAGACTTGTAGACCCTGCATGCAAGTTCACAATTTTTAAAAGTTGTATCCTGACCTCTACTTGTCACTTCCTCTATTTCCTATAGACTTTCAAGCCCCACATGTAAGTTTGCAACTTTTGTAAGTTGCACTCTAACCCCTGCTTCCTACTTCCTCTATCGTTTGTAGACTTTCAAACCTCACATGTAAATTTACAACTTTTGCAAGTTGCATCCTGACCTCCGCTTCATGTTTCATCTATTGCCTATAGACTTTCATACCTCACATGCAAGTTTATAACTTTTACAAGTTGCATCTCGACCTCCACTTCCCACTTTTTCTCTTACTCACAAAATTTCAGACCTACGTGCAAGTTGCATCCCAACCTCCACTACCTGCTTCCTCTATTGCTTTGAACTTTTGGATACCACCTACAAGTTACATCCTAACCTCTACTTCCTGCTTCCTCTTTTGCCCATAGACTTTTAGACCCCATGTGCAAGTTTGCAACTTTTGCAAGTTGCTTCCCAAGTTTTACTTTTCGACAATTAGTTTTGGCAAACTTTTCTCTCCTTCCTATAAATTGCATCCTTATACCTAGCTCCACATCTCCACCATCCCACCATGCATATGCCCTGTGGACTTTTGGCTCTTCTCTACAAGTTACAAATTGCATGCAAATTTTTTATCCTCGCTAATTTACATTGTAGACTTCTCAACCTCTTGTACAATTTACAAATGCTAACTAAAAGCATGCCTTAGAGTTTTGTAATTTAACTAATGTTTCTCATCCACTCCCTTGCATGTCATGGCATGCCATTGATTCTCTCAAATGAATGCAATAGAGATCTATAAATGTTCAAATCAAGCCTAGATACTACTGACCCCCTCAAGGATGTGGATTTGGATGAAGGATCATAAGCACTAATGAAATGGACATGGGCAACTTGGACATGGTTATTCAACCCCTCACTTGCAAGCACACAAATTTGTACCTATTGACTTGTATGAGTGCAGAAAGGATGTCTTCTCTACCCTATGGTACCTATCAACATATTCAAGAGGGATTTCTTGGATATAAAGTTGTATTGTTGGATGTCATGCATTAACTGAAGGGGACCCCTACAACCCCGCCCATGAGTTGAATGTGATGCAAATGAATTGCTATATATATGAGGATGTAAGAGGCTCAAAGGATTGGAAACTCTTGGATATAATAAAAAATGGACTTTCACTAGTTTTTCCTTTAATTTTTGAGTTTTCCAAACATGGGCTATGTTATTCTAATGAATCTAGGTAGTCCATCTAAATGTTGATGGATTCCAACAAGCACTTCATAAAATATCCTAAGAATTAGAAGTTGTGAGAGTTGTGTGCACCTGATTTGTGCATGTATATAGTAGTCATTACATCATTCTCTAATGTTGATTATCCTATAACTTTTGCACTTTTCTTGTTGGCATGGTTGTGTGTAAACTAACCAAACAAGGACTAATTTTACAAGAAATTGATCTCTTCAATAGGAATAGATTTGTCATTTCCACAAACTAGGCTCATTTTCTCTCTCCAAACCCTTGTTTCTCTTACAATTTTTGAATACATTTGATTAGTATAGGATTAATTTTAGGGAAAAACTTGCAATTTGTTGTTATAAAGTTGAAATCGTGTGCTTGCAAGTGTATTTATTGTAGGTTTATGAACTCCAAAGTGATATCTAAGAATAATGAATGTTTTGATCAGTTTACGATAAAGGCTAGATCTAAAAGCATTGATCATTTTGTGCAACCAACCATCTATTTGTCTGAACAACTCCTGAAACACCATAGGCCTCTTGGATGAAACAACATTACATAGGCCACTAAGTTATCTTGCATGACCATGACATGATAATATAGTTGGATCTTGTGGATATTTGATTTCCTTTGAGGAGATTGATTTCCTTTTAGGAGAGGTGAATTACTCTTAGTGTTTTACCTGAGTTAGTGGGTGTGTCAAGCCACCCCATCAACAAACACTAAGTTATCAATACTACCTCCATCTATGACCATCTTATAACACTTTCCTCTTGATTTACACTAAGTGCAGAAAATATTCTTCCTCAACCATGGCTCGCTATCTTCCTTAGTAGGTTTATGCAAAACCTTGTGCAACATCAAGTTCTCTCTAACTTTAGGAGTCGCATTCTTTGTATCACTTCTTGACTCATCACTTCCATATGCTTTTCTTTTACCTTCTTTCTTAAAGGTTTGCTCCTCTCCATAATCTTGTGCATTGTTGTTAGATGCCATTGTTTCTCCCTACTTGTTCTATTTATCACTTCTACCTTTGTCCTTACTCTACACTCTTTGTTGCTTCGTGGACATCTTCTCCTCTACCCTCAACACAAGTTGGTAGGCACACACCATAGAGTTGGCAACATATAATCTCATCCTCAATTGTGGTGTGCAATCGACTCAAATATTGAGATACCTTCTCTACATCATCTTCCATGTGACCTACCTAGATGTTTAGTCTATATAACTATCTGGTGTACTCCTTTACATTTATTTCTCTATCACAAGTTCTAAAATTTCTTGAACTCCAAATTGTAGTTGATTGGTAAGAATTTTCCCTTTAAATGTGCGGCCATCTAATCCCATCTAGAGATTTTTAGCTTGTTTTTCCTTACCTTGTCTCTCTACACATAATCCCACCATAAGGCCACATGCCCTTTCAACTTGGTGGTTGCATACTTGACTCTCTTTAGGTCTTTAATAGATTGAAACTCAAAATATTTCTCTAGATCATTAATCTAATCTATAATTCTTTAGGATCCAAACCACCTAAGTAGCAAGGGAGATCAAACCTTGGCTTGCTTCCTGCTCTCAACAATGCCTTAGCAAACTTATCTTCTACATTGAGTTCCTCTCTTGAACTAGAAGCTTCTTCACTGCATGGTTCATGAACTAGTCTCTCATCATCATCGACATCTTCCACTATGACCAGTTCTCCTTTGCACAATCTCAAGGGCATCCAACCTTGCTTAAATAGCTCTTAGGATGCTAGCCAATACAACATCTTCTACCCCCTTTGATGTGCATCATCCTCATTATCATATTGTCCTCTCAACATCTCCTACCCCCTTTGATGTGCATCATCCTCATTATCATATTGTCCTCTCAACATCTCCTACCCCCTTTGATGTGCATCATCCTCATTATCATATTGTCCTCTCCAATTTTTGCCACCTCTTCTTATGTTAACCATCTTCTCTAATGACTAACCTACAGTGCCACAATGCACAAACTTCTGCTATGGGGTTACCTTTAACTCTTCTGCCACCTAACAACAAACTAGGCTCTAATACCAATTAATGTGATTACAAATAGAGGGTATAACAAAAGACAATCTATGTATGCAACACAAAAATAGAAACATAATACTAATAGAAATACACAACAAAAGCAAATTTAGAAGAGAATGAGATGGCACAAATCAATTTATTATCAAATGCTTTAACATGACAAAGTTTACAAAAAGTCAATTATAAGTATGCATGCCGCAACATACATGCTTGCAGGCTATATGTCGATACTACAATAATTGAGAGCCTCAACTATTCTATTTAGACTTATCTCCCTCTCACTCTACCTTTCTCCAAAGAACTTGTTATCCTATTTATAGGGGAGTCTTCAAGTAATAAGGTATTACCAACCAAAGGTTGTTATCCTTCCTTGGCAATCCTTCTTAGGACTATTGTGAGGAATTACAATAGGCACAATATTAAAAATTTATATGGAACAATTTAGATTTGAGCCAAATTACACAACAATTATATAGTATAGTTTCTCTATTCAATTTGAATTACCACTCAATTATACCCACTTTTTTCTCCTTTTGTGTGTTTTTTTTCAAATTGCATTTTTTGCAAGCTAGAGCATACAAGACAACTTGCCATTCCTAAGATGGTTGGGGAACATCTAGGCATCTCCTAGCCATCTCGGGGACAGTTTATCATTTCTTAAATGTGCCAAAAAATTTCAAAAAAAAGATTTTAAGGAATAGCTCCAAAGACGTTTCCTACCCCTCTCTGCATCCCCAAAATGTCCTCAATACAAGAACAAGTGGAAATACCCAAAAAACGCATCCATGTATAACATAAGATTACTCTCATTTACAAATTAGAATGGTATTTGATTATTCCATTCAAATTTGCTAGTCTCGTGGTTTTTTTAGTGCCTATTTGCTTAAAGACATTAGTGAGCATACTATTTTGGATTAGTAGCTTGAAGGATATGATTTTCCTCATCGCTTGCGTAGTATAATTGTTTCTCATCTTTTATTTTAAGGTCTATGTTTTCCCATTTGAGACTCAAAGTTTGAGAACCTTATAAACTAGCAGTTGCACGGAATTTGTGCAACGAATTGTCGATAGTGGGAATATTAAATAACAACATGATCATAGTTTAAATACATAAGTTTATGTTAAATAACAATATGATCATAATTAAAATAAATGCAACAAACTAAATACAGTGCACATGCACTTGAAGGTCTTTGCAATGCATGAGAAGCATAAGATGTCCATGAAAGAAAAGCTTTTACCTATTATCTTAAATTTGAAGGTCACTTATACATCACGGTATTAATATTTAATAAACATAATATTAGTGACATTATTCAATAAGCAAATAAATAATTTATTTTCATTTAAAAATAATAAAAATACAAATAAAATTTATGACTTTTTTTTGTTGTAGGCTAGAATAAAATTCTCTAACATCTTTTGCATAGATTTATCTAATATAGATATTTTAGTATAGAATGCAAATTCAAATAAGATAATGGTTATTTTGTACAAATATACTTAGAGGAAGAAAAACTCCATCTAAATTAAGTATTTCTACCATATTATACAAAGTAAATTGCATCCCTCCAAATACATCAACTTTTACTACATCTATCATTCACTTCAACTATCTTTTAGAAAATTATTCAGATCTGTGGATAGATCAGTTCAACGGAAGACTTTTTTTAAATAATATTCCTTTTTTTAATAATATTATGATATTGTAATGATAGATTTAGAGTTTATAATTATAATACCTTGATATTATAAATAATAATATTTTTTTAATGTATAATTGCTCAAGGAAGATCAAATAATGGTTGTATGAGTCCCCTATTCAACTTATATATGGGCTCGGGAGTAGATGTGCTTTCATGTTAGCTTATAAAAAAGTTAATTTTACAAATTTTCATTTTCAATCCAAATAACTTCACGAATTTAACTATATAAATAATTTTAAATTAGATTTATTTTAAATAAAATTGAAATTACTATATAGCAACAGTTAGTTGTGGAGGAAAAATTGAATAGATTGGGCAAGGTGAAAAGCAAAAGAGGTAGCAGCAATTCCAGTAGGGGTAGAGGAAGTTCCTCTAAGTAAGCGAATGAAGAAGATCCAAAAGATATTGTGAAGCCAAACTTCACCAGGTCGGTCTAGCACTCCTCAGATCAGTCATTAAATCCAGCAAAGTTTCTATAAATTCCCTATCCTTAAGATTGTATGCCCTCCACCTCGAGCTAGCTTCTTCCTTGCGACCAGACCTGTGGATTCTCCTTGACACTTCTTCACAAGCCAAAGCCTTGGGTCTCAAAGATGAGTGTGAAAGAAGACAAAAGAAGTTTTCATTGCTCACCAAAGCTCATCATAGATCCCCTCCTTTCTACCGCAGTTCAAGGATTTTGACCTTTTCTTCTGATCATTCTATTCCGCCGTCACAAACCCCTAGCTTCACTTTGAGTTCTCCACCTATGTCGAAGTCCTTCCCCCTGCCTTCTCTGTCGCGCTCCTCTCTTCAACCACATAAACCACAATCCAGTGACTATCCACAAACATGTGGCTTGGGGCACCTCTCTGCAGTCTCGGCACTTCTTGCCCTCATTTCACAGCCTAGTGTTCTCTACCCGTCCCAACCGTCAGCACTTGCTCCTCTAATTAAGTCATCTGGTGAGTATCAGTTGACTCCCACCAGTCCCACCATGTACTAAGACTCCTCAGACAATTCTCTGCCCCATCCAAATGATGATAAAGCATTCCTCCTCCCACGTGAACTTTCCTTCCCTCCAAGTCGACGATCTCAACGAGATGTGGGGGCTACACCAGTCCAGTCCATTGACCTCTCTCACACCAGCAAATCGAGTGCAATGAAATCTTTTCCAGCGAAATCTGCCGATGGTTTCTTCTCTCACGAACAGGATTCTCAGCTGCAAGAACCAGTCACTCGATGCTTGGGCCTCTCTAGGACTAGTCTCCTGCAACGGCCATGTTGCAACGGTCTGCTCTGCGGTTCACCAAGTATGCCACCTCCGTCCACCATTTCTCATCACGTCTCTTCTCCAGTGGTCCCCCATAGTTACCCCCACCCTCGAGCCGTCTCTAACTGTCCACCCCACATTCTCATTGGTTCTCCTTCGTCAAACCATCATTGGTTCTCCTTCCTCAAACCTAAATGGTGGAAACGCTATGTGGATGACACCAACATCTGTTGGCCCCATGGGCGTGATAAGATTGAAGAATTCCACTCACACCTCAACCAAATAACCAAGTGCATATCCTTTACCTCAGAGCTTGAAACTGATGGTAAGCTTCCTTTCCTCGACATCCTTCTTTTCAAGAAACACAACGGCTCCTTAGGTCGTAGTGTGTTTCGCAAAGCCACCCACATAGACCTTTACCTTCACAATTCTTCTTACCACCACCCAGCCCAAAAAGCTAGGATCCTTAAAACTTTAGCCACTAGAGCTTTTCGTAAATGTGATGAGGATCACATAGACCAAGAGTTTGAACACCTCACCAAAGTCTTTGAATTAAACAGTTACCGGAGAAAACCTATCCTCAAAGCATTCAATCAAACTAGGTCTCGCTTGAGCTCCAAACCTAAGGAAACCAACCCTTCCAACACCCCTGTGGCCACCCTCCCGTTCATTGAAGGCCTTTCTAACAAAATTTCTAAGATTCTCCTCAAGAAGGGCCTCCAATGTACTTTCAAACCTTTCTCCACTCTCAGATGTCGTATTCCCTCCCCTAAAGACCCTAGAGACCTCCTTCTCAACTCTGGAGTCTACAAGATTGTCTGTTCCTGCGGAACCCCCTACATTGGTGAGACGGGCCGTTCCTTTAGCACCAGGATCAAAGAGCATTGTGTGGACATTAGACATGAACGAGTCCAAAAATCTACCCTTGCTGAGCACTCAACCCTAACCAAACACTACATTTGTTTAGAAGAACTCAAATTGTCGCGAATGAAGACAACTTCTTTAAGAGAAAACTTAAAGAGGCCATAGAGATTAACAACCACCCATCCAATCTCAATCGTGACGATGGATGGAGTTTAAGTTTCTCTTGGAACCCCTTGCTAACCCACATCAGAAACCGCTCCCACTCTCTCTCCTGATCTCTTTCCCTCCTCTGTCTTCTTTTCGCCCTCGCTTCTCCTCGTTTCTTTCTTCTTCCTTACCCCTCCCTCTTTGTCCTCCTCGGTCTGGTTTTTCTCGTCCCCTTCCTCGGTCCTCCTAGGTCCCTTTTGGTCCTTTCCTCCATCCTTCTTCACTCCTTTCCCTTGTTCCCTTTGGAGTCATCGTCCTTTCGGTTCCTCCCCCCCTCTTACCTTCCTTTCCTCGGTGTCTTGCCTCCCCAACTCTCCTCTTTTCCTCTCCTCTGTTTTTTTCTCCCCCCTTTTTTCGTAGGTGTGGACTTGGTTTTTCATTTTTAGTTTCTTTCGTTTGCCTTTCCTTGTGTTGTGGTCTTTGTTTATGTTGTCTTGTTAGTTTTTAGTCCTTCTTCTCCGCTCTCTCCTTCTATCTTGTTCAGATAGACCTTTTAGATTCTTTAATTTTCTTCCCCCTTTTTTCATTTTTCCTCCCTTGTCTTCCTTTCACCTGTCTCTCCTTGTCCCTTCTTATTTTTTGCATGCATATGCAGTCATACATTGAACCCATTTCTTAATTTTATATATATACATATCTAGTCATATTTATTTATTTTTCACCTATTACTTGTCCTTTTTAATAATTTGTTTTTTTCTCATCTTTTTATATTACTGTCTTAGTTCTCTTTCTTTGTAGTTCTCTCCTTGTGTTGTCTATAGTCCATTGGATCGCTGTGACCTTTCTTTTATACTCACATATTGACATATGTGTGGGTGTATGTGTTTTGTGTCTTTTCTTTTGTAATTGATTGTTTATATAGATTTGGTTTGTGTATATATATAATGAGTTTCTTAGTTTCTGTTCGTTTGGATGTTTAGGTTGGTTTAGTTGGTGCCTCGCTCTCATTGTCTTTTCTCTGGTATCTTAGGCGGTCACTTAGAGATTGTGCTCTTTGTTGGCGGGGTCTATATCCAATTTTATAGATCTCTTCTTTTTATTCTTCCTTTATTATTTTATTTCTATGCCACGTTCCAATCTTTTATTTTTTGGTGATGTCTTGGTTTCTCTTATCTTGTTTCTTGTTATGTGTCTTTTTCATTTTTTTAAGCACTTAGATTTTGCTTTGTTGTTTTTCAAGTTAGAATAAAATAGTGCTTTTATTATTTCTTTGGTACTAGTTGTCTTGGTTCCCGCATTACTTCCTCACCTATTTAGTTGTCTTAGTCTGCAAATTTACTCATTTTATTGTTCTTCTCTTACTATTTCTCCTGATGATGGATCATGGAGTGTGATCCGAAACGTTGAGGAAAAAACTTGCACACAATTTAATCCTGACATACTGAACTTCAAATACTTTCTACCAATCAATCTCTTAACATAAAAATTCGTTCTTTCCGGATTGACAGCAGCCTGGTTTTTGGTAGCCTCTCATATCAGTCTCTCACTCCCTATAAGTGCTACCCACGAAGCGGTAATACGATTTCCTTGGTCATTGGCTATAATTTCCACACGACCATGATCTATACCAATCACTGTCCCCAAGTCTATCGCTTCCTCCAGAAATCTGCTGACACTAAACGGAAATCGGAAAACCGCAGACAAAATCCTTAAAACGAATGTGTAGACTGTATGATCTCAGAACTGGTAACTCATAATTTTGAATGTAGATCTAATTTCAAGTCCGTTGGCCTAATTTCAAGTCCGTTGGAGGTGGAGGGGCTCCCTCTGATTGAGAAGAGCGGGGCGGAATTCCTGGGAGAGTCGTCGCATGGCCACCGCGTGCACTCTAGCATGTCATCTAAACTGTAAATAAAAAGCGGGTCGGGAAAAGAAGTCATCGTGTCATCAAAAACGGCGATAGCGGTGTCAATTAAGATTAAAAACAGCATGACATCCAAACATAAAAACATTTTACCCGGGCGTCCAAAATACCCAGCGACCACTGACGGGAAAACAAAAACGGCGACCGGGTTTCTGACTGCCGCTGTTGACGGAGAAAGGAAAACTAATCAAATCCAGCTGCAAAAACGGTGGTTTGACTGCCGGGTTATCTTAATTACGGATGTCTTAAAATGTCGGATTATCCGGCAAATTATAAAATCAAAATAAATAAATAATTTTTTGTTTTAAAGATTACATTAGAATTGGATTGTACCATAACCATTGAGTAATTGACTTCTGCAATGAAATGTAAGTATATATTTTTTCATTCAATCTAATAAAAAAGTTTGTTATGCTCTTTTTTTTTAAGATCTAAATTCTGTATTTAAACTCAAATTCTACTTCTCTCCATTCCTAATTTAGATACAACTAATTATTTAAATAATTAGTGACTATTAATTTAAATTCTCCGGCCTGGATGGAAGGTGTGGATCAAAAAAATCCAATGAAATAGACACACCACCATCTGATGGTGCAAGTAGTGCTAGAGGTTTCTATTTGAAATCTAGAGCCAGGACCTCTTACCCAAGTGAGCCCAATACACAATGCCCAAATTTTTATTCAAGCACCTTCACAGTCATAGCACACTGCATCATAGGAAAAAAAATATAACATTCACCAACCTAGATGTGTAAGGTTAAAATTAAGAACATCCAATGAAACAAAATCGTCAACCTCTTCTTAGAACCTCTTCTTAGGTCACGACAATTTCTTATTATAGCACAAACTTAAATCATTCAACACACTTTGTTGATCTTTTACTCAAGGAAGATATTTGTCATGCTCCAGAACCCAGACTACCAGAATGCTATAATTAAGAAACGTTCTTGTCCTTCCAAAAAAAACCATTGTTCACTACAGATCAAATGGAAAGACCGAACCATCTAATTGCTTTATCATGGGGAATTTTGGGCAACACTTACACTGTTTCAATTGTGAAATCCATGTCTGTAGTATTGAAAGATCCAACCCCCTAAAGTGCTTTTGTATGGGGAATTGTGGGCAACCTTTACTGTTTTAATTGTGAAATCCATGCCTGTAGCATGGAACGATCCAGCCACCTAAAGTGCTTTTCCATGGAAAATTTTGGGCAACATTAGGCATGAGTTTTCCACGGTTTTATGACAATAATTTTAAGAGCTTTTTGATTTAACTGTATACAATATTTTGATGCAAATACCGTGTTGAATCCAAAAACTCTTGAAATTAACATTTATTCTGTTCTAATTGTGAAATCCATGCCTGTAGTTGTTTCTCAGGTGCAGACCATGGCTAAATTCAGGCTCCACTTGATTTGATGTATTATCTAGGTGAAATCCTCAAAATACCAGTTCATGCATGGTTTTTCCAGGCAAATCTAAAAGCTCAGCTGGATATTTACTTGGTTCAACTATTTATAATATTTATGTCCTTGAACTTTTTGGCTATGGTTTGAAAAGTGCTTTCATTAAAAAAATGGCCAAACTTTAAAAATGTGCACTTACAATGTCCCACCAAGTGCACTTCAAAGAAAATTACTGATGAACTTCTTGCCTGTAGTTGATTCTTAATCATTTGTGGCTCAAATCATATGCTCTCGGCTTGATTTGGCAGCATTGACAGAAAACTACTGATGAACTTCTTGCCTGTAGTTGATTCTTAACCATACGTTGGGGCTAAAATCATGCTCTCGGCTTGATTTGGCAGCATTGTCAGAGGAAAATCCTAGCAACACTAGTTCATGAATGGTTTCTCTAGGCCAATTCATAAGTTCTCCTAAATAATTTCTTGGCTAATACTAATTTAAATATTCATATAGTTGATTACTGATGAAGAACTTGCCTGTAGTTGATTCTTAACCATTTGTGGCTCAAATCATGCTCTCGGCTTGATTTGGCAGCATTCACAGAAAACTACTGATGAACTTCTTGCCTGTAGTTGATTCTTAACCATACGTTGGGCTAAAATCATGCTCTCGGCTTGATTTGGCAGCATTGTCACAGGAAAATCCTAGCAACACTAGTTCATGAATGGTTTGTCTAGGCCAATTCATAAGTTCTCCTAAATAATTTCTTGGCTAATACTAATTTAAATATCCATATATGTAGTGGTTTTGCCGTATGTAAAATTATGTGATGATTCAACTACATAGTTTTGAGTTAATCTTCACCAACCCATATTTTCATTAGTGGTGGACTACAAAAACCTATGTCTCATGACAATATCATATTACACTGAAGATTGACTCGAAACTATGCAGTTGAATCCCATTATATCATCTCATAATTTAAATATTTCCATTTTCCCTGAATCTTTTGCATAAATTTGAAAAGTACTCTAATCCAAAAAGAAAAGAAAAAAAGATAGAGAGTCTAAAAGAGCGCACTCCAATTTCCCCCCCTTTCTTGATAAAACAACCCTTCCAGTTGTTATTAGTTATTCTTATAATCTGTAGGTTCAAATACAATCATTGTTAAAAAGGATATGGCCTCAAAAACTTCAATGACAAAGTGCAGATACAATCATTGTTAAAAAGGATATGACCTCAAACTTCAATGACAAAGTGCAGCTACAATAATTGTAAAAAGGATTAGCCTCAAAAACTTCAACGACAAAGTGCAAATATATTGCATTCCAAAGAATGAACTGCTGGTTACAAACAAAATCAGCAATTATTACAATGATCATTGCGTACGCCCACCTGGGATATGGAAAGAGTGCAAATGCTAACTTTCAAGACTGACTCAAACATATAACTTGACATGTTGCAGAGTTTCTAAAAACACTAACTCTATGTTATCTGCCTTCCAGCAAAAACTGGTCTCATTTCAACAAATTACCATAAGCCCAATGCTTTCCACCAGACCCCTCCAATTCCAAGCCAAATACAAATATTTACTACAGAGATGAGAAAGCCATAACCCCACCATTTACCCAAAGGCACATAGTTAGCCCCATAGAACACTGGTGCTGATCCAATACCGTAGTGTGTAAGGCCACCCATAAGATTTGAAAGGAAAGCGAGAACCATCGCACCAAAAAGAGGTGGGGTTCCTAAAGCACTCGCCACAGATAAAAAGGCCGTGAACATGGCACCAATATGTGCTGCACCACTTGCAAAAAAGTAGTGGGAATAGAAGTAGAGCAGCACCAATATTCCAAAAGAAAGCTGCCATGATAATCCAAGCCCACCTACAACCTGAAACACAATCAAATGCCTCAGAATATGCTAATAATCAATTGAAAAAGGGCAGAACAATGGCAGTTACAAGGCAATGCAGTATGTATGAGAAGAAAATACCTTCACCACGGTCTGGCTAAACCATGATATTAGCCCATATTTATTGAGATAGCCAGCCATTGCAATAAGTGCAGCAAACCATGTAAGAGTGTCCCAAGCTACTGATTCAGCCAAGCACTCCTTCCATGTCACAACTCCTGTGCAGAGAAGGACAGACAAACCAAGGATTGCTGCAGTAACAGCATCCACCTTAATCATTCCTCCGAATATCCAGAGTCCCACCTGGCCCAGAACACCAATATTTGTTAGCATCTTGGAGAAACAGAATGACAGGAAGTTTAGTGAAGTCCTACCAGCTTCAAACCATAAGCATTGTGAAAGGAATATTACTACTACAGTCAGGATTCCAAAAGTACAACAGATAGAAAGTGAATGAGAACTTCCATTAGCTGCAGATACTACAAAGTGACAAAATAGAATGACAGGAAGTTCAGCAAAGTCCTACAAGCTTCAAACCATGATCATCGTGAAAAAGAATAATAAATAGTAATACTACAGTCAGGATTCCAAAAGTACAACCAATACTAGAAAAAGAATAAGAACTTCCATTAACAGCATGGTAATACTAATAAGTTTCCATCTTGGTATTCATAAAGTTGTGAAAACTCTGTCTTATCCTGACACCTTGGAATACATTATGCTTTTCTCAAGAATTTTCTTATACAAAAATTTCATGGTAGTTTCCTACAAAACATTTTTAAACAGGTATGTGTCCAACGTTAATACAAAATGGGGTTCAAATTCTTCTTAAAAATGGAAGGAATTGGAAGTTCATCAGTAAAACAAACAATTGGAATCCCATAGAAAACTAACACTGTTAAACAATATAAAAGGCAATAAGTAGGGTTATATTCTTATTTCTCCAAAACACAGCTTCAAAAGGCACAGGACCCTAGATTTGCCTTAAAAATTCTAATTAATTTCCTTGACCGACATAGGCTTCTGTACAAGGATGAATATAAACCAGAAATCTTCCTTCTTCGAGCTAACTTTTGGCCATACATTACATCTTCCTTAGTAGTTTTTAATTCATTCAATAAGTGCAAATATAAGGCCTCATTAAAGACGTCAGTTTTGTCTTCAGATGTGGATTTACATTTACAAGCAAAATGTCCCAACTTCAAGAAGTAACCTAACAAAAAAGGAACTGAAGAAAAATAATAAAATGCAAATCACCCTGATTTTTTAAAAAACAAATCACTAATAAAATGTGTAGTTCCTTAAGTTTTCCCTCCAACCGACTTTTGGCCCTACCACACGCATCTTATATGAGCAGAATTCATTCTATAAGTGCATTCAAAGGTAAGTGCATAACTGATGACTCTGGTTTTTGTCATTTGGTAGGAATTTATATTTCCAGGAAAAACGATCTGTTCGGAGAAGCTCCTTAACAAAAAGTGATAATTGAAAAAAGCAATAAAACACGAGTCACCAGTGCTGCAGACTTTGCATGTATGGCTCCAATCGAGTTCTGGCAGTGCATAATTCATTTATAAAAGCAAAACAAAGTAGGTATCTGATCCGAATCCAGGAAAAAATAACACTAAAATGTAAATTCTCTGACTAGAAGTGTCTAGGGTGTGATTGAAAACCCTGTTTTGTGCGTTGGTATGAATTTCAATTTTCAACTAAAATAAGAGTTTAAATTCATTTATAAAAGCAAAAGAAAGTAGCTATCTGATCCGAATCCAGGAAATAAGAACACTAAATTTCTGTGACTAGAAGTGTCTAGGATGTGATTGAAAACCCTGTTTTGTGCTTTGGTATGAATTTCAATTTTCAACTAAAATAATCAGAGTTTAATTTCATTTATAAAAGCAAAAGAAAGTAGCCATCTGATCCGAATCCAGGAAAAAAGAACACTAAATTTCTGTTACTATAAGTGTCTAGGGTGTAATTGAAAACCATGTTTTGTGCTTTGGTATGAATTTCAATTTTCAAATAAAATAATCATAGTTCAATTTGAAATTTATATATTAATGTTTAAAAATAAAAAAATAGGATAATCGGATTGCAAGAAAAATACGTTTAAAAGTTTATAAGGATAAATAAGGCAATTATAATTTACAAGAAGTTTCATTGTCTTTCTGGAATGAAGGTTGAAGAAAGAAATCTGAAGGAGAACATTGAAAAAAAATATTATGTTAATGGCTCTAAAGAATGTGGACTCTATGTCAAATCATCTCTCAAAAATACTATATATGCTTAATTCTCATAATAAATAAGATCTTGTAAAACCAAAAGAAAAGAGAGTCATAAGTTTCATTATTGTCTTTCTGAAATGAGGGTTGAAGAAAGAAATTTGAAGGAGAACATTGAACAAAAATTATGTTGATGGCTCTAAAAAATGCAGACTCTATGTTAAATCATCTCTCAAAAAACTATATATCCTTAATTCTCATAATAAATAAGATCTTGTAAAACCAAAAGAAAAGAGAGTCAAAAGTTTCATTGTGTTTCTGAAATGAGGGTTGAAGAAAGAAATTTGAAGGAGAACATTGAAACAAAAAATTATGTTGATGGCTCTAAAGAATGCAGACTCTGTGTGAAATCATCTCTCAAAAAAGCTATATATCCTTAATTCTCATTATAAATAAGATCTTGTAAAACCAAAAGAAAAGAAAGTCAGCGTGATGTAAATTACCGTTACTAACAGAGTGAAGGCCATGATGGTCTCATTCTTAGACATGGGCCCCATCTTCTTGAGCTTCTCTCTGGCAAGCAAGGGCGCATCAGGGCTACTCTTGACTGTCGGAGGATATATTATATACAGCAAAAACGGCACCACGATGAGAGAAACAAGCCCCGGAACCAACGCCGCCAGCGCCCAATCCGTCCACCCGATAGTCTGCCCGATCGCGCCCGCCGCCAGGTTAACACTCAGCGGATTCGCCGCCATTGCCGTCAAAAACATCGCCGACGAAACTACCGACGTCTGAAAGCAAGTCAGCATGAGCCAAGATCCGAGCCGCTCTTCTGTCCCGTCCCCCACATTCGAACCGCAAGCAACACACAAAGACTTCACCAGCGGCAGAAAAATCCCGCCGGCGCGGGCGGACACGGAAGGAATCGCCGGCGCAAGCAGGGCTTCACTAAATACCAAACTGTAGCCCAATCCCAGAGACGAGCTTCCGAAAAGCGACACGAATTGGTAAGCCACACGATTTCCAAGCCCAGTTTTGATGAATCCGCGGGCAAAGAAGAAAGCAAGAGCGATTAGCCACGGGATCTGGTCACCAAACGCCGAGAAAGCGGCCGCAAAAGTTAGGGTTTTGGTTAACACGGCCGCGCCGAGCCCCATTAGCGCCACGGCTCCCAGGGGCAGCGGCTGCGTTATTATGCCTACGATTGTGGCCAGAAATATGGCCAGCAGCTGCCACGCGTTCTTCGCCACGCCCGCCGGGGCCGGCACCAGCCACAGAATGACACCTGTCGCGATCGACGCCGCCAAGGGTTTCAGCGCCGCTCCTTGCCATGGTTCCGGCGCTTTTGCTGCAGGAGCCGAAGCTGCAGAGGCATTTACAGTTATCAATTCTCGCTGCAAAGATTTCTCGTGGCCGCGGCGGCGTAAAAGAGAGGAGCCGCTCAGCGCGCGATTCTGCCACCAGTTGGAGAAGAGTGGATTTCCATGACGTGCAGAGATCGAGCCGCGGGAAGAAAGAATCGGCTTTGCTGGCAACGACAGACGGGCAAAGGAAGAAGACGATCTGGTGGATCCACAGGAAATTTTGGTGGATCCACAAGAAATTTTAGGGCAGGGAGCGTGTAGACCAATTGTGGAAGAGGCTGCCATGGCTGCTGAAGCCATCTTTACTTTTTCCACCCAGCAGCCTGCCTGCCTGCCTGCCTGTGTGTTAAAAAAGCCACTCTAACAATGGCAGTTTAATGGCAGTTTTCTCTTTTCCACAAAGAAACGACGGAGCTTTTCATGTGCACAAAGGTTATTAAGAAAGGAGAAAAATATTGTCCGGCTAAAAATGCGTGGCAGTTGAGCTCTTTTCCATGCGAAATTTTTAGCCGTGAAATATGCTAGTTGACAATTAAATGCTTTGACGACCCTAGCGTCAAGGGCGCAGGCAGAGTTGACGCCATTTTCTCGGGAAGTCCGGCGCTGGCTAGATTTTGTTTGTGGGCTGAGAAGACTCGGAAATGTTGGGGGCTGAGATTTCAGTGAGAGATTCTTAGTACGGGTCGATTGGAATATTTGTCAGTGTCGTTTCTGAAGCCTGCTTTGTTTGTGACCTAACCAGAGGATGGGGCCCCACCAGAAGCCACACGTCGCTTCTCTGTGGCCTTTGACAGCTACATATCAACGACTTTTTTTTGTTTGACCAGTACTGTTAAATTTGACAGCCGATCCTGCCTGTCAAGCAATTAATGTTAAAAACATAATTTTTTTAATTTATATATATATAACAATGAATCTATAGGATTTTTTAAGTCTGTTCAAAATTCCCCCTTTTATATGATATACCTAGGTACAGTCTTCTTTCAATTTTTTTTTTTACAGAAAAAATATATAAATACGGCCATACGGCCATCGAATTTAGGCTCATATCTTTCCAACTTGCCTTGAAGCAGAATTTTTGGGACGGTTTGGCTATCAATATTGCATTTCAAAAACGTACATTTAGTTTTGTCTTATATTCCTAACTTACGTGACTTATTTATTAGATTTTAAATGTAGGGTGTCCTCATAACCTAAATTTTTGGCTATTAAATATTTATAATTAGTCCATAGGCTTTTATATGTGAAAAATTACACAGGGATTTTCTAAAGTCGTCGTTGTTCCTATCGGTGTATTCCTTGAACCTCTTATGGGTGCAAGTGCTAGTTAGTCCATAGGCTTTTATATGTTAGCATTATAGTGCTAGGAAGTGTCTCCCACCATAAAAAAATTCATGCCGAAATTTTAAGTCGTTGGTTGTTCCTATCGGAGTATTCCTTGAACCTCCTATGGGTGCAAGTGCTAGTTATATGTATTTGTAGTCTTGAAGGGTATGGTGTTATAACTTGGCATTGTTGTTGCCACCAAGGTTCAAACTCCCACTGGACTACTAAACTTGCAAGCTTTGTGTCATGTTGGGTTGTTGAGTTCACAGATTTGAACTACTTGTGTTAATGCATGAGAGGAGGTCCCCCTTGTGTCTGTTGTTCTTAAATATCATCCACTTCAACAGTCAAAGGTTAATTTTGGCCAAAAAAATAGGACAAATATTTACCACTTTTTGTTGTGAGTGAGGTGTAAAATTGGTATTGGTTGTTTGACCATTGAAGTGGATGATATTTAAGTAGAGTGCCTTGTGTCTTGTGTCCTCCACACCTAAAAAATTGTATCCACGAGGTTGTTCACTTTGTATCCTTTTATTTTCCCTTGTGGTCTCTTGGTCCCCACGCCACCTCTCTCCCCCCTTCCTTCTATTTAGCTTGCTTGGTTTCCAAATTATCAATTCTATTTCTCTTATGTTTCTCTCTAATCTCCTAATGATGGATCATGGAGTGTGATCTAAAATGTTGAGGAAAAACTATCACAGAAACACTCATTTACTAAAAAGAAAATTATATGTATTTGTAACGTAAAATAATTTTATCAATTATATTATAGTTATATGGTATTTGAGTATAGGATAATATGATGGAATAAATAAATGCAATTATCAATTATGATAATTGTAGAGAAAAATAAACTTTCTTTAGGTTTAATCTAGTTTAGTCTAATAAGATGCATATATAAGTAATAATTAATCTAGATTAATAAATGATAGTTCTAGATTAACCTATATAATTCTGAATTAATGTTATTTTAGGAAAGTAATGCGATGGATAGATGAAACACAGACAAAGAGGATCCACTTCTAGTCCTGAGAACAACAAAGTCCAATTCCACATTAGTTTCATCCTTCTTCATTGAACCTAGATAATTCTAAATTAATGTTATTTTAGGAAAGTAATGCGATGGATAGATGTACTTAACTCTAGGTTCGAAGAAGAAGATGAAACTAATGCGGAATTGGGCTTTGTTGTTCTCGAGACTAGAAGTGGATCCTCTTTGCCGTTTCATCTTGGATTTAGCATAAGATTTGTGTAGACACCTAATTTTAACTATGTCCCAATGCCACCTAATTACACCCGCATTCCCATTTCCTACCATCACCTAATCATTTTCCTAGCCTTAATTAATTATTTAATTAATCAATTTATTATTCATTTTTATTTAAACACTAATTAAATAATTGTTTTTTTATATATCAAAATGGCACTAAGGGGGCCATACCCAAATACATAAGAAGCTCATTTTAACTATTCAAGCAAAATTACAGTAAAAAAACATAGCTAAAAAACACCATCGTTCTGTCAAAACGTCCATCTTCCCTGCATCTTCAGCTGGCATTGGCATCCACTCGAGCATCCTCTTCTATCTCCTCAGAGGCCACCAAAGTAGGCAGGGTGAGCATCCTCGTGACACCCCAAATCTGATAGAAACCAATGAGCTCTTTTAGCTCTGCAATGTTCCCCCTGACCACCACCATTCTCGATTCGATGTCCTCCCCAACACTCCACATAATGAAGGGTATCCATGGGCCATTGTAGCTCTTAGTGAGCGCTGGCCAAATCCCTCCCTGTGGATGGAGACTGATCCCTGGCACCGTCTGCTCCAAAATACTCTCCAAACCAATTCTCCACTGAGCCTTAATGAACCGTTGCATCAGCCACTTCAACACCTCCCTCATGAGCTTGCAGCAACCAGGCGAGCATCATCGAGGCTAGGTCATTGTTTACCTTGAATTTGTTCTCTGCTAATAGGAAGTGAGCCCCCAGAATTCGTTTCGCCACCTCCATCGATTCTACTCCGTTGACATTGAAGACCATCTTAAGGCGTTGGTCCGACACTCTGCCTTTGAAGGCCATCTGCCTCTCCTTTGCCTCCAAATAGATTGTAGTCTCCATGCTTCTTTGTCCGCAAATACAGCTCAGCCTCCAACTTAAACACATGCCCACCATCGTCGTCCTAGGCTTGCTGACAAAACATTTAATATCCATCCTTGCTGAAATAACTTCGACCTCCTTCGCTCGTGTGAGGTCTCTTCAATCGTCCATCCCCAGTCTTTGAGATTCTTTTAAACCATCAATGGCAAGATTTGATCATTTATCTGCCTCCCCATTCCCTTCTCAGTAGATATAAGAGAGTTTGAAGTCCTCTAGACAATTAATATCCTCCCAAATCTTATTTATGAAGCTCTTCCAGTTTGGTGTCACCTTTTTTTTCGGATGGCATTGATAATGATCAGGGAGTCCCCTTCCAGATACAGTCTATTAAAACCCATCCTTCTACCTATTTTGAGCCCCATCCAGGCCGCTTGAACCTTTGCCTCATTATTCATTCCAATCAGTAGAGCCCTTGCCTCCTCCGCCAATGTCTTCCCTATATGATCTTGTAAGATGCACCCTACTCTTGATCAACCTAGTTAGCCCCTAGAGGCCCCGTCGAAATTCACTTTAACCCAGCCTTCATCCGACGATTGCCACTTCACATCTTTCCTCGGGTTGTTAGAGGGATCAACCCGGGGCAACCCATAAATAGGGGCACTATTTAAATAAATTAAATATTTATATAACTAGCTAATTATCCATTCATATATCCCCTTTGATTTTTTCCATTTCTAACTACGTCCATCTAATTAATTAAAGTAATTAGATAATTCTATTAATTAGCATTTCTCATCCTATCTTATCCCCTTCTATTTCTTTCCATTTCTAACTCATGTCCATCTAATTAATTAAATTAATTAGATAAATTCCATTAATTATCCTTTCTCATCCTATCTTATCCCCTTTGATTTCTTTCCATTTCTAACTAATGTGAATCTAATTAATTAAAATAATTAGATAAATCCATTAATTAGGCACTCATATCTTATTATATATGATTGATAGAAGTAATGTCAGGTGCTCAAATCAACAACATAACATTGCACTAAGGATTGAGATGATTATGGTTTGTGAGAGGTTTAATATATAGATTTTTTATGTTGCACATGAATTAGAAAATATAAAGAAATTGAAAGGGATAAGATAGGATGAGAAAGGTCCATTTTGAGAGCACGCAACCTTGAGGGGGCATCATCCCTAAGCCAAATCATTTTTGCCCAAAATCAAATCTCAACTCTATTGATAACTGAGAGGGGGGGGGGTGAATCAGTTATCCTAATTATTTCCCTTATTGAACTTTGCTTTTAATTGATGCAGCATAAAATCAAACATAAAACATTAACCATAAAACAAGAAACACATGACACAGTATTTTTGACGTGGAAACCCTGTTAAGGGAGAAAACCACGGGGTGATTAACCCAAAATTATTCTCTGTTAGAAGAATAGGAAATTACAAAGATGGCACCTGCCAATTAGGGCTCACTGCCCGAGCACACTGCTCACAAGAGGCCCACTGCCTACAAGAAGACACACTGTCTACAAAGTGATGAGAATCACAGTCTTGAACTGATTGGAAGCATCTGCATATGCTGGAGTTCAGTTCCGGTTAGGCTCAGTACACTGATCTGCTGCACTTCATCTTTCCTCTGTTCTTTATTCTGCTATCTTCCACATACCGGATCCTTTTTGCTACCTCTGCTCTTTCTTTGGACTTCTTCGCATATCTCTCCACAACAACAACCCTTTCACAACTAAATCCATCCTCTATATATATCCGCACAAGTAATTTCATCACCTTTCTAGTCGGCATCCGGAACAGTCTAGTTTCTTATAAACTTTCATTCTGTCGGCTGAATCCTTCCTCACCAAGCAATGCGGATCAAGCATATACTTGTAGATATCATTAATCATGTCGGCCAAACATGATTCATGCCTTCACAACTTCTGTCATCAGCAGTAACCCATCCGGAAAGCAGTCTGATACTCTGCCAGTCAGTTCTTCCTCTGTTTTCACTGTCTCTCAGGAATCCGGTACTCAACCATTCATATCTTTTTCCTTGTCCATCACCGGAGGCTAAATCCTTGGTATATACCACTCAAGGTAGTCCTCTTGACTTCCCCAAATCCGCACTGCACCAAGACACTTCCTCTGAGAGGTCCGGACCAATCTGTCGGACCTTGCCACATGCTCTGTTCTTCTTCACCGGATCACAACATTCTTTATTCTGACTTCCGGTAGAGACATATCATGTCTTGCGGATATGTGGGATGACCTTTGTTGCCATCAATGACAACAACCATGAATCCATATAGTGTCTCTTGCCAACAATCTCCCCCTTTGGCATTGATGGCAACACTTAGTGAAAAATGACTAAGTGTTTTCACTGTGCTCCCCCTTTGCTGATGCTCTGTCTTTATATACAATTTCCGGAACTCCCCCTTAGTTGGATTCCTCATTTTTCACTGCTCCTCACTCCCCCTTTGACATCAATGGCAAAGGGTAGGGTCCGCACACCAAAATTTTCAAAAATTTTCTCTATATAGCCGCATATTTACATACTCACATGTATTGAAGAATGTCTGCAAAGGATGTCTGCAATTGGATCATTTCTGTAGCCCAACTTTGCTTCATTCTATCCAAAATTGAAATGTGACCACTTAGCAAAAATGCAAACGCTTCTGCCCGCTTGAGATCTGTCGGATCTTTTGTTTGGGCGGTGGTCTGAGCATCACTGATGGCCTCATGCATGGTTTCCAACTTAGGGATTATAATCATTCTAAGTTCTCCCATCCGGTTTGTGATGTTCTTCCTTTCTTTCTCAAGATTTTTTATTTCATTCAAGACTGCAATGGTCTGACATTCTTGATTTATTATAGAGGAAGAGAGAGGATCAAAACTTTGAGATAAGCTTTGTAGCTTATCCTGTTCCTCTTTTATTTTCTTGTCAAATGCTGCTGTTGCCTTTGACCAGGATATGCAAAATTTGTAGATGTCACCGCCATCCTTAAAAGCATTCTCTAAGCTCTTTATTCCAATGCTTACAATCTTCCTATCTTTAGAGATTAATTCTAATATCTCTGAAAATCTTTTATCCAAAAATTCCTTCCGGACCTTTTCTTCAGCTGATTTTTCTAAAGAATCAAAATGTGTATCAACACTGCTGACTAAGGTTTTTAGATTACCGGAAGAGGAGGCTGTCGGATCTATCTGGATTGATGGCATGATCTTCACAAGTACTCCGGAAGCAGCCTCTATCAACTCACAGTCTTCCATATGAGACTTCAGGAGCTTTTCATTTGCCTTGGCATTTGCAAATGAAGCTATCTTCATTGTTTGTACCGGAGAGAGAGAGTCAAAATCAAATGGGCCTTTTAGAAGCTCCGGTTCATCAATCTCTAGAGTTTCTTTGCTCAAAAATTGTTGAACAGTTTGTGCAGTGTCTCTTGCCGGAGACAGATGTTTCTTTTCTTCTGCAGTTTTAGAACTGTCAACCTCTTTGTCTTTCACCACTGCTTCCTTCTCCTGTAATTGCTCTTCTTCTTTGGATCCGGAGACTGTAGGGGAAACCGGAGGAGAGATGCTAGTTTGTTCATGAGCCACTTCTTCTGGAGCAGAGGGTCCCAAGTCCTCAGCTGTTTCTGTACCTAAATCCTCTACAACCGGAAGATTGAACCTTTTGAAGGCCTTCCGGAGGATCTCTTCTGTTTCTTGGGCCACTTTGTCAGTCTCGCCAAGCATGAGTTGATTCATCCTGGCTTTGCTTCTAAACTCATCTTTGCAGTCTTTGAAGATAATGTTCATGGTCTTGGGATCAATTTGAGGATATAGCTGAATAGCTATCTGCTCCCGGATCTCAAGATCTTTAGCATGAGCATTATTCTTTCTTACTTCCATTTCCTTTTCTAGGCTTTTGGGAATAAGAGATATTATTTCAATGAAAGCCTTATTATATATGTTAAGATATTTTACTGTGGCCTCCTGCAGAGTCTTTTGGTCGGCCTCACTGAAGTCATCATATGATTCAGTCATTGGTTGAAGGTTTCCATCCACCGTGACCGACTTGATTATGCTCTCTAGTGACAGAGTGGGCTTTTCAACAGTTACCTCTGCCATTTCATCCTTGTCTTGGCCTGTGGAGGGCTTACCGGATCCTTTCTTCTTCTGTTTCTTTACTTCTCTTACTCCCTCATCTGATTCTGTTTCCTTTTCATCCTTTTGGCTTCCATAAGCCCTTGTGGCTTTTGTCTTGGATCTCTTACCGGATGCCTGGACTTCCGGTTTTGAACTTTTGGTTGAGGGAGGTGCAGATCTCTTTGTTGATCTGGTCCGGGTGGGAGCTCCAATCGGAGCACTTTCTTTACTTTTCTCTTCTTCCTCGGCCTTCCTCCTCTTTTCCCGGCTGGCATCAAGTGCCTCCTTTGAGATGCCTAGGCCTTGAGCAATGTGCTCTACTTCTTTTCTCACCTTTCTTTTAATCTCAGGTTCCCTGAGTTCTACATGTATTTTTACACTCAGCTCCTCAAAGGTTCCAAACCTTTCTGCCTTAGGATCTTTGGGCTGACTTAGCATGTGTTGAACATGCAGCTCCACTATCTGTTCATCTACTTCATACCCCATGGGCATGATCCAGACAGTCCTTGGCTCCACTGCCTCCATTAGGCACTGATCAGTGTCAACCATAAAGCACACTGAGTCCTTGTATTTCTCAATGAGAGACTGAGGAATTCTCTCTCTTGCTTGCATCATGCTCTGAAAGTTTTTGAAGTATCCCCATAGAGCTGTATTTTTCGCTTTTGCATCCCCAAGTCCATGCAAATAGTCTCTTATCTGGACTGCAACAGGTTTGTCATTCTGCCATACCCATCCACTTGTTCCGGGTAGCTCATTCATGAAGTAGAAGAATAGACATACAATCAGAGTACCATACTTAAAGGAATTCTTCTTATCCTTCTTGATTTTCTGTATATTTTCCATTAATTGGCTTAGCAGTAGTTCGCAGAGATCATACTCTGCATTCTTTCTTAGCATCTCATAGGCAGTGTATACTGCAGTTCCGGATACAGAATTCTCCCTGCTGGAGTGGTAGATCTTGTATCCTATTATCATTGATGCATATTTGATATCCGGATCAGAGATGTCTTCAATGGTCATTGCCCTTTTGTCAAATTTTGATCCGGTGGCCTCAGTTACAATGTTGTTCTTGACAGATTTGAGGATAGGTACTCCTCCGGAAGAGTATAGGCCAGTTACTGCTCTAATTGCCTCTTTTGTGATCTTGCAGGGTCTATCTAGCCATAGAAAGTTGTCATGCATCCTGCTCAGTACATACCGGAGCATCTCCCTGAACAGGTCTTATTTGATCGATCACAGCTTCTTCATAACTCCATGCGGACCTCTGAAAACTTGACTGAAGTATCTCAAGACTCATATCTACAAACCCTTTGATCCGCATCTTGTGCCACATCCGGAACCACTTGTTTGGCTGGGGGAACAAGATTTTCTTTGAGTCTCCCCCTGAGCCTGAGCTCACTTTTTAATTTCCGGAAGAAATATCAGCACCAGAGTCTGGTGCAGATCCAACCTCTACATTCTCTGAACTTTTCTTCACCCAAATCTTGCTCATCTGATTCCTAACCTCATCCGCATTCATCTTTTGTTTACCCTTGTCTTGATTCTGATTATACACCGGACCTCTTTTGTCCTGATTCTTGTTTCTGCAAACTTTAGCATTATGACCGGACCTATTGCAGATCTGGCAAATAACATTTCTTTGCATATTTGGCTGATATCCTCTTGATCTGCATTGATTAGCCCTATGACCTATTCTATTGCATGTGAAGCATCTACCTTTGAATGATTTGTTTACTTGCATAATTCTACATTCATGGGATTTGTGTCCATACCTTTTGCAGTTGAAGCATTGTCCGGAGAAGGATGAATTAATCTGATTCATTCTCATTCTGCACTGATTAGCTTTGTGACCAAAGTGGTTGCAGCTGTGGCAGTATCCATTGAAGGATGGATATCTTTGAGCATTTGGCTGTCTTACCGGAGGTCTTCTAGGCCTGCTCCTTGGATTTTCTGATCCAAGATTCTTCTGACCGGATCCGGAGCTTTCTCCTTTCTCATATCCCAAACCATACTTGTCATCTGTCCTCTTTTGACTTCCAAGAAGAACTTCAAGTTGGGCAGAACTTATCTTGAATTTCTCTTTATATTCATTTGCTGTTTGAAGGTCTCTTTTGAGAGAGACAATTTGATCCTCAAGTTTTCCTTCATTATCTTTGGCATCTTCAAGATCAGATTCAAGATGTCTGATAATCCTGTCCATCTGGAGGCATTCTTCTGATTTTTCTTTAAGAGATTGTCTTAGATTGTCTTCAGCCTTTCTTTTTTCTTCAATCTCTTGAGTAAACTTTATAGTTCCTGATTCCATTTCATGTCTTAACATAATGACTTCTTTTGATAACTTTTCACATAACCTGGTTTTCTCAGTCAATTCTTCATTTGTATTGCTTTCTTCACTTTGTCTTGCCAACTGTTGAAGCAGCTCCTTTCTCTTTTTCATGGAGAGACTTAATTTGTCTTTTAATTCTCTCATGAATTCATCAGCCTGTTTGAGTCTTTCCTTTAATTCACTAACTTCAGAATTCGACTGTTCAAGATCCTCAAGAGCAGTCTTGAGTTGCTCCCTTAAACCATATGCATCCATTTGAAATCCCAGATCTTCCTCAAGCTGTTAGGCTCTATTAGGAGGAACTTAGCTCTGATACCAATTGTTGATAACTGAGAGGGGGGGGTGAATCAGTTATCCTAATTATTTCCCTTATTGAACTTTGCTTTTAATTGATGCAGCATAAAATCAAACATAAAACATTAACCATAAAACAAGAAACACATGACACAGTATTTTTGACGTGGAAACCCTGTTAAGGGAGAAAACCACGGGGTGATTAACCCAAAATTATTCTCTGTTAGAAGAATAGGAAATTACAAAGATGGCACCTGCCAATTAGGGCTCACTGCCCGAGCACACTGCTCACAAGAGGCCCACTGCCTACAAGAAGACACACTGTCTACAAAGTGATGAGAATCACAGTCTTGAACTGATTGGAAGCATCTGCATATGCTGGAGTTCAGTTCCGGTTAGGCTCAGTACACTGATCTGCTGCACTTCATCTTTCCTCTGTTCTTTATTCTGCTATCTTCCACATACCGGATCCTTTTTGCTACCTCTGCTCTTTCTTTGGACTTCTTCGCATATCTCTCCACAACAACAACCCTTTCACAACTAAATCCATCCTCTATATATATCCGCACAAGTAATTTCATCACCTTTCTAGTCGGCATCCGGAACAGTCTAGTTTCTTATAAACTTTCATTCTGTCGGCTGAATCCTTCCTCACCAAGCAATGCGGATCAAGCATATACTTGTAGATATCATTAATCATGTCGGCCAAACATGATTCATGCCTTCACAACTTCTGTCATCAGCAGTAACCCATCCGGAAAGCAGTCTGATACTCTGCCAGTCAGTTCTTCCTCTGTTTTCACTGTCTCTCAGGAATCCGGTACTCAACCATTCATATCTTTTTCCTTGTCCATCACCGGAGGCTAAATCCTTGGTATATACCACTCAAGGTAGTCCTCTTGACTTCCCCAAATCCGCACTGCACCAAGACACTTCCTCTGAGAGGTCCGGACCAATCTGTCGGACCTTGCCACATGCTCTGTTCTTCTTCACCGGATCACAACATTCTTTATTCTGACTTCCGGTAGAGACATATCATGTCTTGCGGATATGTGGGATGACCTTTGTTGCCATCAATGACAACAACCATGAATCCATATAGTGTCTCTTGCCAACAAACTCATGGGGCATGATATCGCTAATGTCATCTCACCTCATGCCTATATCTACTTTTTTTTGAAATGATGTTACTTCTCTTAGTCACAACATCTCAAAGAGGGACAAATGTAGACACCTAAATATGATCATAATTAATTAAATAAGTCGTATTTATTTAATTTATGTAACCATTCTTAATATTCTAACATTAATTAAATTAAATAAATGTGACCATAATTAATTAAATTAATCATATTTATTTAATTAATTTCACCATTCTTCTAATATTCCAATTTTTTTTTTTTTTAATTCGTAAAGATAGATTTGTATTGATTCAAAGTAGAAAACAACAGACAGGTGTCTATAAGTTGTTTCCCTGTATACCTTCCAAAACTGACTTTTTATCTTAAGCCAAAAAAACCCCACAAGGCCATATTTTACCAAAATGCCATTATGGCTTACCAGAACAACAAGAATTTTACACAGATAGATATACTGATGCTCATGTATCACCTGGGCTACTAGACAAACAAACATAGGAATCATAGTAAACTGGGGTTACAGAAGACTGAGCTCCCTAGCCATATTTTGGAGCTCGCCAATCCACTCCCCATCCCCCAAGACTTCATTCACACTCAGCATGTTCTACAGAAATCCAAAGGCCTGAACCACTCGCGCCTGGTGCTCTATCAATGCCATGCCCCTCAAATCTAGAATGAGGGGGAAGACTTTCACCACCGCCAGCGAATCCTTCGGGGCAGAGGTCTTTGGACGGGGGATACCTGCCCCAGGAATGATCACTCCCAGTATGAAGTCGAGGCCAACAAGAAGCTCTGCTTTGAATAGCTTTGTCATCATCCCCTTCGCCACACTCTTCGCCACCCCTACATCCAAGATGGAGGCAATAAACCGAGAGGAGACATGAGTGTCTACCCGATAGAATTCATCAGCGAGTAGGAAGTCTTTCCCCAGAATGAGCTTCACCATTGGAAGTAGAAGAGCATCGTGCCTGCACAAGACCCTTTTAAGCCTTTGGTTCGCGATGGCTCCCTTGAACGCCATCTGACGAACGGAGCTCTCCAGCTGAATTGGAGTAGCCATTCCCAAATTTATCAAACCAGCTATAGATATCTTAGCAATGAAGCCAGAACCCTCTACCATTCTAACTGCGAATGTTTTCTCCATAATGAAAAGACTGTCTAAAATTAAAATTGAAATAGGCGAGGAAGAAGATCTAGAGCCTTCGCTATCGGAAGCCCTACTCGATCATCATTTCTTAACAGCAGAAGAGGCGGGGAAGGAAGATCATCGGTGAGATTTAGAGCGTACAGATGTTCATTTCAAGCAGAGTCAAAGAGACCGAATAACATAGAATGATGAACTGTGCCCGTAAAAAAAAATGAATTGGCCATAATGTTAACTTATGGCTACGACCCGTCCAAGTTCTCTTGGATTGGGTGCCCACTCTACCACCCTATTCTAATATTCCAATATTAATTAAATAAATCATATTTATTTAATTGATTAATCTTATTATATCTTTTCATGATTCCTTTCTATTCTTAATTCGTGTCTACTTATATTCTATTATATATCTTCCACGATTCATTTCTATTTCTAACTAATGTGCAACTAATTAATTAAATTAATTAGATAATTCCATTAATTAGATTTTTAGTATGCAAGATATATGATAAGCTCAATGTGGATGTATGATAGCAAGATCTCAAGATGATAGCAAAATATTGAAGATTGTGATTGTGGTTGTGGTTCACCTTGAAATGGAGATGAAGGCTTGCTTTTATAGAGGACTTGGATTTGAATGAAGGGTGAGTATTGAAAGGTGAATGTATAATGATCAATGGATGAGATTAAGAGATGATTTAATTTTGGATCCTTCATTTAATAAAAGGTAGTGGTGTTACAACTTTTTTTAAATGAAGGTGGTAGTGTGACAAAGGTTATGTAATGATGGTTGTAGTGTGACACATAATTCAAATAAAAAATTACTTAAATTATGAGAGAGGGACATGTGTTGTGAAGAGAATAAAGGTGAGGGATAATTTAAATAAATATTTTATTTATTTAAATTGGATGATGGAGGAATTGTAAAAAATTATTAAATAATTGAAAACCATTAATTAATAATTTATAGAGGAAATGAAAAATGACTAATTAAATAACTAAAAACAATTATTTAATTATAAAGGAAAAAAGGAATAATAGAAATGAACAATTAAATAAATAAAAATTTATTAAATTATAGATTAAAAAATAGACAAAGTGAATTAATTAAATAATTCAAAATTATTTAATTAATAGAAGAATATGATATTAGCGAATAATTAGTGTAAAAATGTTACTTGTAGACTCAGAACATCTTTAAGTGTCTACAAGTGACACTAAATATCTTTAAATACCAAGACATAGATGTGGCAAAGTTAGAATTTAAATTTGAAGATTTGAATTTTGGGTTCATACCCACACATTGTGGGAGTGATCTTGAGTGACATAGAAATGAACCTAGAGATAGGACAAAGACAATCTCAAGACATGAATGAAAGTGGGTGCCAATGTAATTTTAATAATGATGAACAAATGATAAATATATAATAAGTGTAAGTGAAAGAAAATATGGATGGTAAAGATTGTGATATGAGCCAATCTTAACACGTGAATGTATCACTATATGTATTTGTATTTAAAACATTCCACCAAAATAAACACAAAAGTAAATAAAAAGTTACATAAATATACAAATTTCATGTATTACATATTTATAATTTATAATTATGCTGAGAGGCATTCTACAGTCATAGCGGGGTGGAGATGAGAGCACTCATTTTTTTCGTCTAAATATATAGCAAAAAATATAAAAATAAAAACAAAAACAAATTGGAAAAAATAAAAAATAAAAACCAAAAATGAAAACCATGAAGATAGAAAAGTGGAGAAAATTACAAAAAAAAATATGGAATAAAAAAAGAAATTGTAAAGGATTGAAAAAAAGATGGAGAAAATCACAAAAGGTATGGAAAACACAAAAAGCAAGTACATAACCTCTAGAAGATATCTGGGTATATGCACAAATATGAGGGACCAAAAAGTCGCCAAATGACTTTTTGGTCCCATACAAGTCATAACGCGAGCACGTTTTGCAAAAACAAAACACTCTCTCTCTCTCATTGGAGTTTGAATCACCCGTGTCATTTCAGAGAGAGAGAGAGAGATTGGCATTTAGGGGTTAGGACTCAGGGTTTAAGGGCATTATTTAGGGTTTATGAGTTTAGGGTTGCTCAAGTTTAGGGTTTAGGGGAATTATTTAAGGTTTAGGGGTTTAGGGTTGCTCAGGTTTAGGGTTTAGGGGTTTAGGGTTTCTCAGGTTAGGGGTTTAAGGGTTAGTGGTTAGGGGTTAGGGTTTAGAGTTTAGAAAGAGATAGAGAGAGGGGACCAATAGAGATTGGGAGAGATAGAGGAGACAGAGGGGAGAGATAGGGAGATAAAGAGTGAGGGACATGTCCAAAGACATAGGAAGAGAGATTGAGAGGTAAAGGGATAATAGAGATAGGAAGATAGGGGAGAGATATGGAGATAGAGGTTTAGGTTTTATAAGGTTTAGGGTTTAGGGGTTTGGGGGTTTAGGGGTTTAGGGTTTAGGGTTTAGTGGCATTATTTAGGGTTTATGGTTTAGGGGTTGGATGTTAAGGTTTAGAGGTTTAGGGTTTAGGGGATAGAGAGAGAGGATTGATAGGGAGATATAGAGGTAGAGAGTGAGGGACATGACCAGAGGCATAGGGAGGGCTATTGAGAGGTAGAGGGATGATATAGATAGGGAGATTAGGGAGAGATAGGGAGATAGAGGTTTAGGGTTTAGGGGTTAGGGTTTAGAGACATTATTTAGGGTTTAGGGGTTTAGGGGTTAGGGGTCAGGGTTTAGGGGAATTATTTAGGGTTTATGAGTTTAGGGTTGCTCAAGTTTAGGATTTAGGGTTTATGGGTTAGGGGTTGGGGTTTAGGGTCCAATTATTTAGGGTTTAGGGTTGCTCGGGTTTAGGATTGCATGTCAAAAACAATCTCTCTATCTTTATCTCTCTCCCTCCCCTCTTTACCACATCTCATCTGTCTCTCTCTCTCCCCTAGGGTTGCTTAAGTTTAGGGTTTAGGGTTTAGGGGTTATGGGTTAAGGTTTAGAGGTTTAGGGTTTAGGGTTTAGAGAGAGAGGATCGATACAGAGATATAGAGGAGACCGAGGGGAGAGATAGGGAGATAGAGAGTGAGGGACATGGCTAGAGACATAGGGAGAGAGATTGAGAGGTAGAGGGATGATAGAGATAGGGAGATAGGGGAGAGATAGGGAGATAGAGGTTTAGGGTTGCTCAAGTTTAGGGTTTAGTGGTTAGGGGTTAAGGTTTAGGGGCATCATTTAAGGTCTAGGGTTTATGGTTTTAGGGGTTAAGGTTTATAGGTATAGGGTTTAGGGTTTGGAGAGAGAGGACCGATTGGGAGATATAGAGGAGACTGAGGGGAGAGATAGGGAGATAGAGAGTGAGGGACATGGCCAGAGACATAGGAAGAGAGATTGAGAGTTAGAGGGATGATAGAGATAGAGAGATAGAGGTTTAGGGTTGCTTGGGTTTAGGGGTTAGGGGCATTATTTAGGGTTTAGAGGTTTAGAGTTGCATCTCTCTCTTTCAACCCTAAATAATGCCCCTAAAAACTAACCCCTAAACCCGAGGAACGCTAAACCTCTATCTCCCTATCTCTCCCTTATCTCCCTATCTCTATCATCCCTCTACCTATCAATCTCTATCCCTATCTCTCTGGACATCTCGCTCGCTTTCTATCTCCCTAGTTCTCCCCTCTATCTCCTCTATCTCTCCCTATATATCTCCTCTCTCTCTACCTATCTATCTCTTCATATCTCCCTAGCTCTTGCCTCTCTCTCTCTCTCTATCCCTTATCATTCCTCTATCTCCCTATCTCTCCCCTCTATCTCTCCCTCTCCTTTATCAATGAAGGAAATGGAAACAAGAAAAATAGGACTCTCTCTCTCTAAGTCAAAGAGAGATAGCGAGATAGGGAGAAAGTGATATATATATATATAGAGAGAGAGAGAGAGTTTTCTTTTTTCCATTTGTTTCATTGATAAGGGAGAGGGAGAGATAGGGAAATAGAGGATTGATAGGGAGAAGGAGGTAAGAGATATGGAGATAGCGAGAGATAGATAGGTAGAAAGAGAGAGGAGACAGATAGGGAGCTCGATAGAGGAGAAAGAGGGGAGATATAGGGAGATAGAGAGTGAGTGAGATGTCCAGAGAGATAGGGAGACAAGGGAGAGATATGGAGATAGAGGTTTGGGGTTGTTCAGGTTTAGGGTTTAGGGGTTATGATTTACGGACATTTTTTAGGGTTTAGGGGTTTAGAGAGAGAGACTGCTTTTGACACGCAACCCTAAACCCAAGAAACCCTAAACCCTAAATAATGCCCCTAAACCCAAGAAACCCTAAGCCTCTAAACCCTAAATAATTCCCCTAAACCCTAACCCCTAAACTCTAAACCCAAGAAACCCTAAATCTCTATCTCTCTATCTTTATCACCCCTCTACCTCTCAATCTCTTAATAATGCCCCTAAACCCTAAAACTGAGAAACCCTAAACCTCTCTCTCTCTCTCTCAACCCCTAAACCCAAGCAACCGTAAACCTTTATCTCCCTATCTCTCCCCAATCTCCTTATCTCTATCATCGCGCTACCTGTCAATCTCTCTACCTATGTCTCTGGCCATGTCCATCACTCTCTATCTCCCTATCTCTCCCCTCGGTGTCCTCTATATCTCCCTATCAATCCTCTCTCCTTAAACCTTAAACCTCCAAACCTTAACACCTAAATAATGCCCCTAAGCTCTAAACACCAAGCCCTAAACTTGAGCAACCCTAAATCCCCAAACACCAAACCCCAAACACCTAAACCCTAAACCTCTATCTCCCCTATCTCCCTATCTCTATCATCCCTCTACCTCTCAGTCTCTCTCCCTATGTCTTTGGACATGTCCCTCACTCTCTATCTGGAGAGAGAGAGAGAGTTGTTTTAGTTCACCATAACATGAGCGTGTTATAACGCACTCGTGTTATGCGTTGTCTTGGTTATTTCCAAGCCTAAGGCTTGGATTTGTCTTGGGATTCTAACCCAAAGTCTTGGACTGTGTTTAGGACGTCCAAAGACATGTTTTTCTAGATTGTAGCAAAAAACACATAATCTAGAGCATGCTCCCCATCAGGTTTGTACTTATTTCAATGAAAACTCAAAAAAATACCACCATAATCTTAATCTCTCTGTTAGCTATCTAACCATATAACTTTTTTCACATTTTGAGTATGTTAAGGGTTTCATCTTTAATTTCTTTTGTTAATGTATCCATTTTTTGTCAAAAACCAATGTCTAGTATTTTTGACCTTTTTTAAAACTTTTCATCGAAATTTGAAATAAGTTACATTTTTAAAAACTAGACTCCATTCTACACATATTAAAAAAAAATTAATTTTCAATTAGTTTCAAAAATTTTAGGGGGGAGCACGCTCAATTTTCTGTTTTTAAGGATGTGTCCATTTTGAAAATTACTAAAAAAATAATTATTCATGAAAAAATTATTAGAAAAATTAGGGATAAACTACATGGTGTTAGCTAATTTCTCAATGAAGCGATTTTTGAAATACTAAAAAAAAGTTAACATTTTAGGAGGAGCACACCAGATGCTATGTTATGTTTTTTGAGAAAACATGACCACTTTGTGTGCTCCCCCTTTTTGAACCCCTTAATCTCAACCATTTTTGGAAAAAAAATGTAGTTTAGAAATTAGATTCGGAGCATTACGACTCTTGTTTTTGTTCCATCTTCAAATTTTGAGTGTAGCTATCTTCAATTTCTCATCCAACATCAATGTTTCCTGATTCTAGAAAAAAAGTGGCATCTTAAGACCCCCTTTTGATCCCCTGTGCACTTACCCATCTTTCACATACTATAGATATATTTTTTTAAATATAAATATACTAGTTTAATAGACATTAAAATTTTCATTATTATCATATAATAATATTAACCATTTATTAAATAGATCTTTCCTTATAACTACTAATCCAAACTTTCTAAATTATGTTTTTAAACAATATTTAAAGAATATCTATTTTAATTTAAAGATACTCAATATTTAAAATGAGTTTACAAAAGTACCATTCTCTCTCTCTCTCACACACAGAGTATTATTATAACTAGATAAATTGGATATGTCATTTTAAAATTAAACAAATTATATATATATATATATATATATATATATATATATATATATATATATATATATATATATATATATATATATATATATATATATATATATATATTTGATAATTTATGAATAAAGAACATGTTACCATTTTAAAAAAATCAAATATAGATTATAAAAACATTTTTTATAATAATAAAAATTAAAAGTCATTCTTTAAAATAATAACTAATTTAGGAATAAACAAAGTGAAAAGATGAAATAAGAAATCTTTTCTAATAAAAATTTTAAATATTCACTAGTCAAGTTTAATTAATTTTTTATATTTTAAAATTAATATAGACATGCAACAAAAATTTAACCAAAAATATATTTTGGACGAAAAATAATTTATAATTAGAAAATAGATTTTTTATATTTAAAAATTAATATAGACATGCAACAAAAATTTAACCAAAAATATACAGTTGGAAGAAAAACAATTTATAATTAGTAAAGAGATTTTTATTTTTTAAAATTAATATAGACATGCAACAAAAATTTAACCAAAAATATATTTGGAAGAAAAACAATTTATAATTAAAAAATTATATTTTAAAATTAATATAGACATGCAACAAAAATTTAACCAAAAATATACTCAGGAAGAAAAACAATTTATAATTAGAAAAGAGTTCAATTCTTTCAAACACATCGTTAATGTATATTAAAAAAAGGCAAGAAGCAATTAATTATTTATGACTCCATTCATGAAATTAATTTCACAGTGGACCTTCCCTGTCAACCAATTTTTTTATGATAGTTATCTAATCAATACTGCCTTTAAAATACTATGACATACCTTAGTATAAGTAGATTATATAAAAACTATATATATATATATATATATATATATATATATATATATATATATATATATATATATATATATATATATATAAGCATAATCTTATATAAATTTTGACAGTTTGTCCAAAATCTCTCCTTTCATATGGTACAGTCTTTTTAAAATTTTGATTGTATTTTACAGCAAAAATGACTAAATATAGTTATACAACTCTCAAATTTTAGCCCTGACTCCATTCCCCATTTTGTTCTAATTTTTCCTCCTATATAATAGTCTCTATTGTCCACATTCAAAAATAAAAAAGGCAAGAAGCAATTAATTCTTTATGACTCCACCTTCTCTTAATTTCTAAAAATAAAACAAAATAACTCAAATGATCCTTGTATCTACCACTTCATCTTTATGGCCCAAATTGGATAAAATTAATTAATGAAGATGCATATGAGAATCTTTCTAAAAGAAAATTAAAATATCAAGATAATTATTAATTAATTTTTAATGCCACTAAGTATTAAATTATTTCTAATTATACAAAAAAAATATTTTTGACTAAATCTTTTTTTTTTTAATTTTCTAAATACAATATCATAAATGCAAAATTAATTATGTGGTGTGTGCACAAGTCCCCTCAGCTAAACTCCCTCTACCTCGATCATATCTCTCTCAGTCGAGGGAGGGAGAGTGTGTTCTACACACACAAGTCGAAATTAGTCTACAATCATTTAAATAATAAACTTGGGTCCCATTCCCTACATGTTTTCAATCCTAGATGATGCAATATCATCATCTACCCAGAATTCATCCCTATTAGGGCTTAAATTTGATAGTCAACCTTGCCTATCAACCAATTTTTTTATGACAGTTATCTATTCAATAGTGCCTTTAAAATACTATGGCATACATTAGTATAAGTAAATTATATAAAAACCGAATATATATATCATTATAATCCTATATAAATTTTAACAGTTTGTCCAAAATCTCTCCTTTCATATGATACAGTCTTTTCAAAATTTCAGTGGTATTTTACAACTAAAATGCTTAAATACAGCTATACAACTGTCAAATTTAAGCCCTGATCCCTATATTTGGTGTTTCAATCAATGTAATGCTTTCCTATTTAACCAAATGCTTTTTGTAGGGCCTTTTTTGTGCTCTCCCTTCGTCCTAACTCATCAAAATGCTTTACCTTTCACTTGGACTGCCCCTTTGCCCTTGTTTCCTTTCTTGAGTCTTGGGGTGTCTCAGTTCTTCTTATGATGCCCATTACTTCTTTCTTATCTTTCCTAGAACCTTCCCTTACTTGCTTTGAGTGTATGTGCTCCTTACTGGTTTATACTCACCACAAAGGGATTATGCCTTGTTTGTTTGCCTTTGCTCCCTTTTAGTGGATCTTCATGCTTGCAGTGGTCTCTTTTGGCTTGAGCATATGATCTTGTACATACAATTATGTGTTGCAATAGTCACCCCTTGCTCTCAACTCTTTATACAAAATAATATAAGAGATATATATACAAACACGATGTAGCAGCATTTGAACAAATTTATAGATAAAAACCGCAATCCACAATATGAGGACAAAAATAAAATTAAATAAAAAATACTAATCGGATGCGGTTGAAATATTTATATACAATTTAAAAGAATTCTTCCACATTCCAGGGGCATAAGTTTGTACAAACCGTGAAAGAAAAAATCAAGCTTGAACGAGGATCTTGTCCTTCAATTCATCATTCTCTGGTTTTAATCCGAAACGATGATCCAAAACCAAATCTACGTCTCCCATCCCAACACCCAAATGCAATTCTTCGGAATATTCATTCTGTGTCCTCACATTGGGTGCACTTGTGCACTTGCCCATGCATTTACAGCCCACAGCCTGTACGCCACATCCCATTCCAGATATCTGTATGCTCTCCTCAAATGCAGCCAACAGCTGCTCAGACCCCAATTTCTTGCATTTCCCTCCCATGCACACTTGTACCTTAACAAATTCCTTTGTCTCTGCAAATTCCCGATCCAATCCTCCTATATTTAGAGGGTTTTCCAACAATCTAGCAGACATGGCGTCAGAGGAAACCACCTGCTCAGGAATCCGATTCATGCAGAGATTTGTCATGTTGATCTCCTCACATTCACCGTCGCTACACTCAGAGGATGATGACGAACTGTCTTCACTCTTTCTCTGCAGCTTCTTTTGAGCCGTCTGCAATTTCTTTTCTTTTTTCCTCTGCTTTCGCTCCGCCTTCTCTTGTTCCAATTGGGTCATCAGAACCTCCACAGCGTCCTGCATATCAGTAAGATGAACAATAAATATCACGCCTTTCTTAATTTCATTAAAAGGGTAAAGAGAATTACAAGAACTTCAAATTACCAAGAAAATTCGTCGCCTGAGTTGTTCTACAAGGGGTTTCTCTGCATCCTCACTCTGAGAAAACGTAATTAACAGGGCCGAACGATCCATGGACACCAATTCCAGCAGCTTGGTCATCCTCTTTTCTGATAATATTGCAAATGGCTTTTCTAATTTAGTTTTCTTTTCGCAGTAGACCTTGAGAGCTCCAGCATAATATTGCAAATGGCTCCCATCATGATACACAGGATTCAGTGAGGACGAAGAAAAATGAACCAAATTAGCTGTGGAATTACTGCTGCCTGCCATTGCTCCCCTTCTGGTAGCCATAGTAGAACACTCCATCTTATACAAGATCACTGAAAAAACTACAAATCCGCTCAAGAAAACAATTGAAATCCAAAGAAATCTAAGTCCAAGAAATCTTTTTGATAAAAATCTTAAACATTGAGTAATCAATTTACTTAGAATTTTATATTTTAAAATTAATATAGACCTGAAATAAAAATTTAACCAAAAATATACTTGAAAGAAAAACAATTTATAATTAGAAAAGAGATTTTTATATTTTGAAATTAATATAGACATGCAACAAAAATTTAACCAAAAATATACTTCAAGAAAAACAATTTATAATTAAAAAAGAGATTTTTATATTTTAAAATTAATATAGACATGCAACAAAAAAATTAACCAAAAATATACTTCAAAGGAAAAAAATTTATAATTAGAAAAGAGATTAATTCTTTGGTGCATTATATGTTAGACATTTGTTTCGCCATTTCATCATCTTCTTCTGGATTTTGGGATCATCTTACTGTGTCTTCTTTGTTGGTAGAGCTGTCTCTCAAACAGAAAGAAGAAATGGCAACCGTAGAATTTGAGAAGAGGGAGACGTTTGAGGAAATGGATTCCACTTGCAGGTATGGTCGTTATGCAGATGTGTTAGGCCGTGGCTCCATCAAGACTGTTTACCAGGCATTTGACTACAGAGAGGGTATTGAAGTTGCATGGAACAAGGTGTCCTTGCAATGCCTCAATGATTACTGCATACAAAGACTCTACTCCGAAATCTCTCTGTTGGACTCTCTCAGTCATGAAAACATTCTGATGTTTTATGATGCCTGGCTGGACAGAAAAACTAAAAAGATCAACTTCATTACTGAATTTTGCCCATCAGGGACCTTAAGACAGTATCGGCAGAAGCACAGGCATGTTTCATTGCATGCAGTCAAGAGTTGGGCATGGCAGATATTGAAGGGCTTGAATTATTTGCATAGCTGTAACCCTCGGATAATTCACAGGGACTTGAACTGCTCCAACATTTTTGTGGTGGGAAACTCTGGCATACTCAAGATTGGGGATTTGGGACTTTCTTGTGCTCTTGAGCGAGATGGGGTTGCACACAGTGTTGTTGGTACACCTGAATTCATGGCTCCTGAATTGTATGAGGAGAATTATGATGAACTAGTGGACATCTATTCATTTGGGATGTGCGTGCTGGAGTTGGTTACCATAGAGATTCCATATAGTGAGTGTAGTAGCATAGCTCAAATTTATAAGAAGGTGACTTCTGGTAGAATGCCTGCAGGTTTGAGAAAGGTTTTGGATCCACAGATTAGACAATTCATTGAGAAATGCTTGACACCAAGAATGCTGAGGCCTTCTGCTGCAGAGCTTATGATGGATCCATTCTTCCATGAATTTCACCCAATTTGATAATGAAAATGATATGTTATCATGTAGCAAAAGATATTGTTGTGAGCTTGGATGCTTACTAGGTAAGCTCACTTTCAGCATCCATTGTGAGCTACTTTTTATCAGCATGTACGTGAAAATATTGTATGAAAATTGTATGAATATCGTATGAATATTGTATGAAAATATTGTATGAATGTTGTTCCAGAAAGATCTTTAGATAATAATACTTGCATGGCAGAAGATTTATGGAAGAAATGCCTTATTTCAAAGCCCACCATTGTTGAAGCCCATTGGCCCATAAACACCACTCCCTTAATGGGGTAGGTCTCCAATGATAACACATGTACAAGAAAATATTGCATGAATGTTGTGCCAGAAAGATGTTTAGATAATAATACTTACATGGCAGAAGATTTAGGGGAGAAACGCCTGCCTTAAAATATAGAGTCGAATCTTTGGCAATAATCAAAGGTTTGAAGGTACTGCAACTCTTAAAAAAATTATTCAAAGGTAGATAGGGATTCAATACTATTAACCAGTAATAAGAACTCTGAGGTGAAGTTGGTCTCAAAGTTAGAGGCTAAAGAACTTGCTAGCTTGTTTGAATCCTTGTCCTGGTGAATTTTCCAGTTGTTTTCTTGCTAATGTTGTCAATAACCAGCCACAAGATCTGCAGAGGTTCAGCTTCATTGCTTTGGAATGAGATAAGCCTATCTCAACTAGACAGAAGGCTTGGATATGAGGAAGAATGACCTCCTCTCTAGAGTACGCAGGGCTTCATCACTAGGCCAACTCAGTTTTTATACATTTGAAATTTGAAATATAGTATTGTTTGGAGGCTTCTTAATTTCTTTGTGTTTTAATGGAAGGCTGAGGAGATTAGTTGAGATTACTGAATAGTTAGTTATATAGTACCTGGACTAAATATAGTTGTTTGGTGGCTTCCTAATTTCTCTGTGTTTTAATGGAAGAATGAGGAGATTACTGAATAGTTAGTTGAGATTACTGAATAGTTAGTTATATCTTTAATTAATAAACAGACCCACAAACTGCTTACAGTCCAATCAAAAACTAAATCTATCCTCTTTAAACAAAATTCTCATTAATTTTTACTTCACAATAACAAACAAGGCAATGAGATCATCACAGAAAGACAGATTCATGCAGGTAGCTCGTGAAGCTCACACCCACACTCCCATTTTTGTTCAAACACCTCGTACGGCAGAGGAATCTTGTCATGCCACGTGTTAAAACATTCTCCACATCATGTTAGAATATTTTACCACCCAAAGTTTTTTAAAATCTATATACTTAGAGTGCATACAGAATTAGATTAAAACCATCACAACCGTTTCTGTGGTCTGTTTATTAATCTCACATGTGAACAGCTTAGAGCAACAGTAGTACTTAGTCCAGATACCTACAGCATTTGAAAACACTTTCTAAAATTTCAAATGTATACAAACTGAGTTGGCCTAGTGATAAGAGTATTATCTTTTGGTTGTTTTAGGCTACTCATGGTCGATAGTATATGCTCCTCTCCATACCATTTTTAAGGACCAGAAAGCTTTCAAGAAATATTTTGAGAAAGATTTCAAACTACTTTTGGATGAGAATCATGAGTATTTATCACTATACAATGGAAGAGTTATTCAATTTATATAAACAACTACTAATCAGTGTTGGAGAGCACTCTTGCACATAAGCTCAAGAAAAGGTGCATTATTGATATCTTCTTCCAAAGTTGAGGAAGAGGATGAAGATCTTATCAACAATATCATAATAAGAGGTATGTGACAAAATGATGAATCTCGAAAGCAAAGATCATCTTACCAGCACTTGATCAAGAGCACTAAATGCCTCTAATGAGGATCACAAAGATGAGCCCAAAAAAAATAAAAATGCTCTCGAAAGATAATAATACGAATATTCAAGAAATTTAAAGAGGTGTACTAGTAATAATCACATACTCATGCCCTTTTCCCTTATGTTTTGGGTCTATTTTGATTAGAGCTGCACAAATTTAATAATCAGTTTACAAGTAGCATAATTGTGTGTGAAATTGGCTCATGACATCCTACATCCCAATTATCTTCATCATTGATTCTTAGATTTGCATTCATAATCTGTAGATCTATCTTTCACCATCATGGATCAAATTTGTGGGTATGGACATGACCTAGGTCACTTTTGGAATCACGAATTTGAACCCTTCATTTTATTGACATATAAAATTTAAATTTATCCATTGTTGACTACTTAACTAGCTGTCGTGAGCCAATTAGAACATGCAATTTATCTTGATTTGTATGCTTGATTGTTGTATTTAAGGACACACATTCACACATTTGAAATCATGTTGGATTGTGTGAAGAACATTTAGATCTAAGAGCTAAAAGGATAATCTACTTTTGCATTGTCTTCTTGTGACATTATTCTAGGACCATTGCATGTTTTCTTGTTGTCCTAATTCGTTTCACTCAAAGCAATAAAGTTAGTCTATCTAGAGATTTGACTTAAGAGAACATGAACCTTAACCAAAGGTGTTTTCAAGCACAACCATCCCCTACACCAATTCAAATGTCAAGATCAAAGTGAATGAATTAAATTAGGCCATAGTTAAATCAAACCCACACACATCAAAAATCAAGTTTGTACAAACTATTAGGTCCTGATGCAGTCTAGCTAGGGGGTCTTGTCAGACAACCACTGCTAGCAGCAACTCACACACTCACCAACCACCAATCAAACAAACCCATCACTTCATCCATTCATTTGCAGCTACAGCAAGTTAATTAGTTTCAAACAATACAAACAATACAATCACAAGGACCAAAAAAAAAATTAAATGGCATCCAATTTTGATATGCTGACACACCAAATTGATAGTTCAAACAAACCAAGATTCATATTCACATATAGTCTCTGGATTACAACTTCAATTATTCTCTGCTGTACATAATTTGACTCCTCTGTTTGCACCAAATTATCCCTTTGCTATTCTGTGACAGCTGAAACCTCCGTCAATAAGTTCCTCTGCAATCTTGGTGAACTCTGCTGCAAAATTTTATAACCAGTGAATTCTTTGCCCACGTTTCCTCTGGTATTGATCTACAGTACAAAAACTGCGCCCCAAATCTGACCGCCACACCTACAAATGATCTCTGTTAATTCTTATTTCACCCCCCCTTTTTGCCTTTTCCTTCTTTCACATGTTCTTCTCTCCCAAGCGAACCCCTGAAGAGCTTTGTTTTTCTCTTATATATACTAACAAAGAGAGCATTAGTAGATAATGGGGCTAGATTAAATATTTGTAGAAAGGCTTTCTGTCATCAAACTCAATTCCACAAATTTGCCAAAGTATGAGGTAACCATTAAAGGATTTGATAATGTGGTCTATGAATCTCTTGGATGTGTCACTTTATCTATCATCTTGTGACTTATTACATTGGACACTACATTTTATGTGATGCCTTGTGCCTTAGCTTGTAACATCCTCTTAGTTCATCCTTGGATGCACAATATGAGTGTTGCTCCCTCTTCACTTCATCAATATTTAAAGTTTAATTATAATAATAAGATATGTATTGTTACAATTGATGACAATCCCCACCAATTGTTCTAAGTAGTGGAGAAAAAATGTATTGGTATCTCCTAATCAATTCATTACACCTAGACTACCATTAAAAACTTAGTCTTCTTCCCATACACATCAAGTTAGTCCTAAGAATGATTAGGTATCCCTTCATTTTACACCATCATACAATAAGGGATGTAGAGTGAATGATAATAACTATACCATCCCTTCCTTAAACATGGTCAACCACCTTTGGCTCTTTATAAAGATAATTTTCAAAAGTTAAGGTATTCTTACTCATGTATCTAAGGCTAGTGACAACTCTAATTATGGTTTATCTTCTTCTATGCTAGCTAACCAACATGGTAACTGATTTTCTATTTTATAAAAGTTTGGATATAGTGGAAAGGGTTTAGGTTAAAGACAACAAGGCATATTAGAACCTTTTCAACCATCACAAAAATAGGACACTATTGGTATAAATTACTCTCCAAGTAAAGATTAGAGTGCAAAAGGCCCATTGAAAATAGTATTGCAATTAGCTTGTGTAATTCATCATGATATAGATCTACAATTGGTGCATTTTAAATTAATTTGTGTGGACTTGTCAAATACAACTCCTCTTCAATACACCTTTGCTAATGAGAAGGCTCTCACTAAAATTTTGGGAGTTTATGAAAATTTAGCTAAGTTTCATCATGATAGAGGTATATCATATTTTATTGAGAGTTGTTCATATTTTGGGGAAGCCTTTCCTTTGCTAGGTGATCATATTGATCTATCTAATGCTTTACTTACTAAACCATTTATTGAGGATACAAATGCATTAGTTGTTGGAGGTACCTTTGATGTTGAAATGGATAATTTACTAATAATAAAAAATGTTGAAAATTAGTTAATATTTGAATGATTCAATATGTCAACATTGTTTCAAGGTTATGGTTATTTATTTGCATTGTCCTACCAAGATATGTCAAGTATTGTTAGTGACATAGGTTTGCACAATCTTGTTCTTCCCCTAATGCTAAACATGTGAAACAAAAGATTAGAAAGATGCATCGAAAAGTTTCATTGATGTTGAGAGAGGAACTTGAGAAGATGGTGAAGGTTGGTTTCATTATATCTATTGATTATTCATCTTGGATTTCTAATATGGTATATGTAAAGTTAAACCTAGTGGGTGTGTCTGCATGTGCACTAAATTTAGATATCTAAATAACAAATCACCTAAGAATGATTTCCCATTGCCTAATATTGATATAATTATAGACTCTATTGTTGGGCATGAGATGTTATCCTTCATGGATGGATTTTTAAGATATAACCGAATTCTTATTAATACCCAAGACTAAAACAAGACTACTTTAACTACTCCATGGGGCACCTGTTGTTATGTTGTCATTCCATTTGGATTGAAGAATGCTAACTTTCCACTTATCAAAGGATTGTGACTCTAATCTTTCATGACTTAATTCACAACATTTTATAGGACTACGTACATGAAATTTTGGGAAAATCTAAGAAACAAACAAATCACCTCCAAGATAGTGGGAATTTATTGGGATTTATTGAATCTAGATGGGGCATCAAACTCATTACTAAAAAGATTGTTGCAATTACTAATATGCCTCTACCTAAGAATATTCCACAATAGTATCCAAGGAAAGGTCCTAGCCATTCAATGTTTTATCTCACAGTTAGTAGATCATACATTACCTTTTACTAATCTTTTGGAAAAATATGTCAAACTTCAATGGAATGAGAAGTCTCAAAAATCCTTTGATGACATGAAGAAATATTTGATGAGTTCACTAGTACTTATGCTTATCATCCATGGTAAACCTTTATTCTTATATGTTTCCACTACTAAGTCAGCTTTTTGTGGATTACACAAAATGATGATAATAGTAAAGAACATGTCATGTATTACACTAGTCTCACATTGTTAGATTACAAGACTAGATGCACCCTCATTAAAAACTAGTGATTAGTTATCATCTTCTCATCACAAAATTTGAGACATTACATGTTGCATACAAAAAATCATGTGACTTTCAAAGAAGAAATTTTAAATATTCTTTATAAAGCTCATCTTTAAGAACATGTTACCTAATGGGTAATGTTACTTATGGAATTTGATCTAAAATTTATTAACTAAAAGTCTATTAAGGTTCAAGTTGTGGTGGACTAACTATTTTTTTTTCTCTATATTCTACACGTATCCCTCTTGATATATCATTTATTAATGAGCTTATATTCACTATTAATTACTCATCCCAATAGATGATGTTCTTTGATGGTTCTTGATGTATAACCAATTTGGTAGCTACAGTGATATTGATTCCACCTACAAGAGACTTGATTACTTATCATGGTAGTACTTGATTTTGAATGCACCAATAATATTGTTGAATATCAAGCATTAATAGAAGGCCTTTGGGTAAGTACACAAAGATGGGGGACCAAAAGGGGGTCTTAAGTGGTCTCTTTTTTCTAAAATCAAGAAAGACTGATGTTGGATGAGAAATTGAAGATAGTTAAACTCAAAATTTGAAGATGCAACAAAAATAAGAGTCGTAGTGCTCCAAATCTAGTTTCTAAACTACTTTTTTTTAAATGGTTGAGATTAAGGGGTTCAAAAAGGGGGGCACACAAATTGGTCCTATTTTTTTCAAAAAAAAAAACATAGCATCTGGTGTGGCCCCCCTAAAATGTTAACTTTTTTTAGTATTTCAAATATTGCTTCAGTGAGAAATTAGCTAACACCATGTAGTTTATCCCCGATTTTTCTGATAATTTTTTCATGAATAATCGATTTTTTACTAATTTTCAAATTGGACACATCCTAAAAAACAAAAAATTGAGTGTGCTCCCCCCTAAATTTTTTGAAAACTAATCAAAAATCCAATTTTTTTTGAATACGTGTAGATGGAGTCTAGTTTCTAAAAATTTAATTTATTTGAAATTTCGATGAAGAGTTAAAAAATAAGGTAAAAAATACACACACTGGTTTTTGACAAAAAATAGATACACCAACAAAAGAAATTAAAGACAAAAACCTTAACATACTCAAAAAGTGAAAAAAATTATATGGTTAGAAAGCGAAGAGAGAGATTAACATTATCGTGGTATTTTTTTGACTTGTCATTGAAACAAGTGCAAACCTGATGGGAAGCATGCTCAAGATTATGTAAATTTTTTTACAATCTACAAAAACATGTCTTTGGACGTTCAAAACTTAGTCCAAGCCTTTGGGTTGGAAGCCCAAGGCAAATCCAAGCTAAAGGCTTAGAAAATACCAAAGAAAATGTAATAACGCGGGCGTGTTATAATGCGCTCGCATTATTTGCAATAAGCATTCACATAACGTGAGTGTGTTATAACATGCTCGCATTATTGTGAAATAAAATCATCTCACCCTTACCTTCTTTCTCTCTCTCCCACTAGATCGATCCTTCCCCCCCTTCTCTCTCTCTAGTTAAGTGTATAGGAGTGAGGGTCTCGTGTATAGGCTTTAAGGCATAGGGTTGAGGGATAAGGTTTAGGGTTGAGGGTATTAGTTATAGGGTATTTAGTAATTTAGGGATAGTGAAAATCTTGTCATAGTAGTAATTTTAGAATTTAGACAACACTTAAAACTTTCCATGCATGACAAAATGCGCTCACGTTATAACATGAGTGCATTTTGAGGAACCAAAAAAAAGACAAAAAGCATGTGCAATTTGTGAATCAAACCCACATGCTCTATTATTCTCTGCTTTCTATGCATTATCAGACAAAAAAAATGCTTTTCATGGTATTGACATTTTGAACAATCATTGTTTACTTAGTCCACCACCTTTTTTTGGTTCTTCAATGTAGAAGTAAGTAAATTGGATGTTTTTAGACATAATTTGATTATTTGAACTAATATTTTCATGTTTCATATTGTTTGAATGCTAATTTTCATGTATTTAGATTAAATTTGATGATATAGATTTGTTTTTTCATAAATTTGACTAATCCTATTAGAGTTATATAGAATTCAACATTGAATATGAAGGAACTTGCCAAAAAGCTCAAGTTTTTGAGGATTTTGAAGCCAAAAAAAATGAAGTAGACATAATTGTGCAATTGGGCAACTCGAATCTGAAAATCTAAGGTATGTTCTTTATGTATTTGTTTACTTTACTTTATTATTATGTTAGCATTAACTCCTATTAAATATGTCAATGATATGTGGACACCTAATTTATCTCCAAATTCATCTATATATTGTGAAGATAATAATGCAAGTTTTCTTAACACAAAATGATGTTCTTTATGGTTTTAAGCTTCAACAAAATGATCCTATTATGGCACACCCAAAAATATAAAATAAGATAATTTCTCTCCCTAGGCATTAAAAACCTATTACATTAACGATGAGTTAAAACCCTATAACATTAAATATAGTTTATCCATTTATTGGATGTATTTCATCATTTAGGAGAAAAACATGTTAGTTTTATTGGATGTATTTCATCATCTAGGAAAAGCAAAGTGCTTCTTTCTCAAGAGTCAACTAAGTTTGAGGAAGTCCAACCAATCACCTCTTGAAGAAGGAGAGTTATGTTAACTTGGTAATGAGACCTTAGCTTTGGCTATGGTCAAGAATTAGATATTTTCCTCTAAGCATAAGATTTCTAGATTCACAGATAATAATCAACCAAGTGCAGGAGCAATTGAGAGTTGAAGATCCTAGAAACATATCAAAGATACATAGACAAGATGGTTCTTGCCTAATTCCTATATGGTTTTGAATGAACCAAGTGGAATAAAAAGATCATTATTGGAAGATAGAGAGAGTTGGAACTTTTAAAATTCCACTATGCTAGTTAACTAGTTTGATGCTCATATTAAGAGTTTTATCATATTTTGGAATAGGAAGTTGTTCTATGAAATATTACCTCCTTTGGTCTTAATTCTTGATGGTTTATTGACTCATGAAGTCATGACAGTGTTGTAATTTTACTCTATAGAGCATTGTGAGAACTTTTGAATGAAAATTCACATGTTCTTTTTAAGGCCATAATGAAAAGTATCTTTCTCAAGTACCATCTTTAAGTAAGAAAGCAATGTGGTAACATTTTTCATGATTGGATCTTACTTTAACCTATTTTGAAGCATACTAGAAGGATTTCTTAAAGGAAAGTAATGATCTATTGGCATAAAGTGCATAGAAAAGTAGAACATGTCATGGAATGTATAATTCCTTTACAAGGTTTATGAGAAAACCATAGGGTGTAAAATGTAAAATGTTGCCAAGGGAGTATTAGTAAATCTTTCTTTTGCTAAATAGTCATTTTGACATGTACAAAGAGATGTGCATATGAAGAAGTGGATAAGAGTTCCCTAGTATCTCGTGAAACCTTTTTTTTTGAAAAACATGTTAATGTGTTGTAGAGGACATGAGTATAGATGATCCTCTCATGCAATCTTCTGTTGATTAAAGGATTGAGTTATTACCTCTCAAGATTACTTTGCTTTGAAGCATTTTGTTAAGTAATCTGCACATGTAGCTTGCAAATTGATTCATAACAATTTTAAGGATGATATATTTTAAGAAACTAATTTTATCCTCATTCATAGAAAATGAATTAAATTGATTAGACCATGATGCTTGATGTTGTTAGTTAAAGTACACATCATGTTTTCTTAAAAGCATTTGCACTTGAATGATCAACTCTTGGATTATCACCAAGGCATTTAGTCAAGATGTTTTAAGTCTTGAATAGGTAACCTATTCAATGAGGTAGGGAATAGAGGTTTGTAAAGTAGAATGATGAGAAGACTTGTGTTCCAACCTAAGTTCCTTTGTATTGCTATGATACGTTCTTAAATATCATCTGAATGATGAATGTTAGTTACTCCACGAAGAAAGAATGGTATGATATGTCATCTTGACTTGTAATTCGAATGTTATCCTAGCTTAATCTTCATTTGTAAAAGATTGCTAGTATATGACATGTGTGCGATCTCTATGTTGCCACCCTAGGAAACTATAAATTTTTAGATTTATAATCATTTATTCACTTTAATTATATGACTATTTTGAGATTTGTGTATGAGATTACTTTACTCTATTGTACCAAGATGGACTAATTTATCTATATCTTATTGATGATGCATATATAAACCATGATCATGCTGAAAGACTCTAACACCAGAAGAGCATGAAGATAAGAATGTGAAGAAATGAGAAGGAATGAGGCAACTTCGTGAAAGTAGGAAATTATCAACCATAGAAGAAGACACACCACTGTTGCCAATTCAAGAGGAACATGAATCATCTAATCAAACTAAGAGAGATGGAATTGGTGACACAAAGGCAATGAATGCAAAACCTTTGTTTAAAGAGGAAATTGAATCTCGAAGTTTGAGGCACTCCATCTTTCACAGGTCAAGTTGAAGGTACATCATCATTCTCTTCTCAAGTTGGAGGCACTCCCTATTTCATAGGTCAAGTTGAATGTACATCATCATTCTCTTCTCAAGTTGGAGGCATGTCATCATTCACATGTCAAGTTGAAGGTACACCATCTTCTCCATCTCAACTTCAAGTAGTTTCATCTTTTCCATCTCCAATCGAAGGTATGCTAGATCTATCCTATCTCAAGTAAATATGAAAGAAATTCTTAATACTAAGTCAACTTACCGTTGAAAATGCCCCCTAGAATTTTGCATAGAAAGCTTAAGTTTCTAATTGATATTGATGAGAATGTTTTGAATCCCATGCAGGATAAGATTACCAAGTGTACTTGCCAAAGATATGCCAATAAGATATGGAAATTTCTTTTTGAGAACTTACGATTGTTCTATCTGAGCCTATGACTATTACGTCTAAACCTACAATTGCATGTAGAGTCCCTCCACAATAACCTCTTTCAGTTTTTATTATCTCCAAACCATTTGACCATGGCGACGATGTATGAAATGTTGGAAAAAGTGTCATTAGCATTCAACAAAAACTTGCTAAGAGCCATATTTTGCATTCTTTGTCTTGTGAGGCAAAACTGACTACGCCAACACGTCTAGGTGGGTAGGTGAACACTAGGGGAGGCCTCGGTTCATTCCCCAAGTCTCCCGATCCTTCCAGGCTACATTGAACCAGGAGTCTCTAAAGAGCTCAAAGAACAAAAAGTTGAAAAACTTTGACTTGCCTTTTCTTTCGATCTATGTAACCTACAAATGTTTTGTCTAGACCTATAGGTGAATGTCAGGTCCCTCTATAGTACCCTATCTCAATTTTGGTCAACTCCAGACCATTTGACCATGCTAACAACATATGCATTCTTGCAAAATGCATCATTTGAGATAAGTGAAGAGGTGCCAACAAGCATATTTTCTTCTTCCCACCTCATGGGGCTAAATTGACTATGCCAACACATCGGGGTGGGCGGGTGGATGCTACTAGACACCTCGGTTCGTTTCCTTGGTCTACTAATCTTTCCAAGCTATGTTGCACTAGGAGTCTCTGAAGAGCCCAAAGAGCAAAAAGCTAGAAAACTTTTGCCTATCTTTTCTTTGGATCTATGGAACCTACGAATGTTCTGTCTAGACCTACAAGTGGATGTTGGGTCCCTCTACAGTACCTTGTCTCAGTTTTGGTCAACTCTAGACCATTTGGCTGTGCCAACAACGTATGCATTCTTACAAATATCATCATTTGAGAGCAGTGAGAAAGTGCCAACAGACATATTTTCTTCTTCCCACCTCGTGGGGCCAAATCAACTATGCCAACACATCGAGTTGGGCAGGTGGATGCTACTGAGGCCTTAGTTCGTTTCCTAGGTCTCCCAATCTTTCTAGGCTATGTTGCACCAAGAGTCTTTGAAGAGACCAAAGAGCAAAAAGTTGAAAAACTTTCGCCTGCCTTTTCTCTCGATCTATGGCACCTACGAATGTTTTTTTGGGCCTACAGGTGGATGTCGAATCCCTATATAGTACCTTGTCTCAATTTTAGTCAACTCCAAACTGTTTGATTGTGCTAACAACGTATGCATTCTTGTAAAATGTGTCATTTGAGAGCAGTAAAAAGGTGCAAACAAGAATATTTTATTCATCCCACCTTGTGGGGCCAAACTGACTGTACCAACACATCAAGGTGGGTAGGTGGATGCTATTGGAGGCCTCAATTTATTTCCCAGGTCTCCCGATCTTTCTAGGCTACGTTGCACCAGGAGTCTTTGAAGAGCCCGAAGAGAAAAAAGTTGAAAAACTTTCACCTTCCTTTTCTCTCAATCTATGGCACCTAGGAATGTTCTATCTAGACCTACAGGTGGACGTCGAGTCCCTCCACAATACCCTATCTTAGTTTTGGTCAACTCCAGACCGTTTGATCATGCCAACAATGTATGCATTCTTGCAAAATGTGTCATCTGAGAGCAGTGAAAAGGTGCCAACAGACACATTTTCTTCATCCCACCTCGTGGGGCTGAACTGACTACGACAACACGTCAGAGTGGGCAGGTCGATGCTACTAGAGGCCTTGGTTCATTTTCCAAGTCTTCTAATCTTTCCAGGCTATGTTGCACCAGGAGTCTCTAGAGAGCCCAAAGAGAAAAAAGTTAAAAAAAAATTTCCTACCTTTTCTCTTGATCTATGACACCTACGAATGTTCTATCTGAACCTACAAGTGGACATCGGGTCCCTCTATAGTACCCTGTCTCAATTTTGGTCAACTCCATACTATTTGACCGTGCCAACAATGTACGCATTCTTGCAAAATGTGTCATTTAAGAGCAGTGAATAGGTGCCAAAAAGCATATTTTTTATTCCCACCTTGTGGAGCCAAACTGACTACACCAACACATCAGAGTGGGCGGGTGGATGCCACTAGAGGCCTCAGTTCATTTCCAAGGTCTCTCAATCTTTCTAGGCTACATTGCACTAGGAGTCTGTGAAGAGCCCAAAGAGCAAAAAGCTGAAAAACTTTCCCATGCCTTTTCTCTTGATCTATGGCACCTACAAATGTTTTGTCTAGACGAATAGGTGGACGTTGGGTCTCTCTACACTACCTTGTCTCAGTTTTGGTTAACTCCAAACCATTTGACCGTGCCAACAACGTATGCATTCTTGCAAAATGCGTCATTTGATAGCAGTGAAAAGGTACCAACAAGCATATTTTCTTTTTCCCACCTCATGGGGCTGAACCGATTGCGCCAACACATTGGGGTGGGTGGATAGATTCTACTGGAGGCCATTAAATACTTGGCAATTACCTTTCACTAATGTTATGAGATCACTAATGGGGCCCACATAGGTAACTATATGATAAATTTATGAATTATGAGTGAATTCAAGGATGCATAACAACTTTTCTTGCTAAAATCAAGATAATATGGTGTCATGAAGACCTAGGTTTTGGTTGCCACTGGCAACTCACCAAACCCTAGGATAAACGTGACTTGAACGAGATCTTTTTTGTTACTTGTTTTGATTGACTATTTGATTTTTGTTAGTTGTTTTGATTAATTATTAGAATAAGTTCATTTTTACTAAGACTTTTTCTAGGGTAATTTTTAGTAAAATGGCTAGATTTATGGCATTAGAAGGAAATAAAGGGGGTATTCTTATACTTAATAAATTGGAACCAAGAGCCAAACTTAGAGGATAGGTTCATGATTAAAATCATTAATGCTTGAGTTTCTCACTTTATACTTTGTCCATTTCTTGTTATTAGGTTCATGATTAAAATACTACTAACAATATTAGTAGGTTCATGATTAAAATCATTATAATTTATCTATAGACTAAGTTTAATCAATATGAATCTTTAACCCATTTAGATTTTGTGTACGTCCATTTCCCTTGGCAATTTTTAAATTATTAGTTTAACAAATAAAACATAGGCTCGTATTAAAATTAACTCTATAATGAGTAAATTTATTGAATTCCTCACTAACTAACTATATATATCCTTGAGAACTTGTGTTAGGAACCCATGTTTAACCCTTCCCTTTACTCTGTTAGTATATTGTTGTTGGATGCATATGCTTTGTAAGTCATCCCGTGAGTAGATTGTATTATCCCACATTCATGGGAAGTAATAGTTGTTTAGATTAGACTTAGTATATAAGTATGTGTTGAGGCCAATGAAGGCATCCATGAATTTATTGTATTGAGCTTGCTCAAAGGAGGTTGCCCCCTCGAAGTGGCCTGCGATCAATAAATTCCTTCTGTGTTTTTGCTATTTCTATTATTTCATGCATTTCTCATTATATTTGTGTAGGAGGTTCCTCTCATCTAGTATCAGAGCGTTTCTTGGGCTCGCTAGGTGGAATTTTTGCCAAAAAAAAATTTCGCAGTGGCCTCCAAGCGCTGTGATTATTGCAGTAGTTCTTTTTTCCATATGTATTGTTCATTTCAATTGCAGGTTCGAATCAAGGAATAGTCCCTATCCGCTTAACTGTGGGAAGTGCTTGGGCATAGCCCTACAACTCATTGTGAGTACCACAAGAACCCCGAAGTAGCTGGCCCATTAAGAGAACCTACCAACGAAAAGGGCAATGGCCCCTACCTGATTGACTAGTTCCCATCTATGAGGTAAACCAAGAGCTGTCGTTTCTGGCAAAGTGGTTATCACTTTTACCTGAGCTGTGGAATGAGGGGTACTGCCCCACTATGCAAGCCGTTAGACATTGGTGGCTGAGTGACTCCCCTGAACCTTTAGGCAGCCGAACATACCTGGGGCCCATATCTATTGCCAGTTGGCAAATCATAGATTGAATCTGTCTAGAGCCGTTTGCAGATCCCATTGCAGATTGTTTCCAGAAAAAAAAATTTCCAATAAAAAAATTTCTATTTTTTCGCCATATCTTCCTTGCTTTAGCCCTGTTTCCTCTCAAAATTCACTGGAACCCCTGAAATTTCATTCTGCATATTTCCTTCCTTGAGGAGCATATCCCAAATTCCACTTATCGAAGCCAAAAATCCCACATTTGTCTATTTTTAGGGTTTGCCATAACTTCTTCGATTCTCACCCAATAGCCTTCAAATTTTGCCACAGTGTTCATTTCCTATTTCTACTCTTTTGTCCCTCTTGGAGAAATTTTCCCATTCTTTCACCCCGCTTCTGAAATCCCCATTTTCTGCTTCCCTATCCCTCATAAAGTGTCCAAAACCTAGTCAAACCCCAATTACCCATTAGAGTTTTTCCCAAATCCAAATTTTCTTTTACTAAAAAAGTTTCTATTTTTGTTTTTCTACCCATTCCGAAAAAAAAAAATTCTCCTGGCTATGGTTGTCACCCGCACAGGAGCAAAAAACATGGAGGATGAACTTGCAGCCCTCAAGGCCAAACTCCAAGATCTGGATAAAAAAGTTCTCAGCCTTAATCTTCAGCATTCAGCCATGAATAATAGACAACAGCTAGAGTCTTCTGTAGACACTGGGTTCTCTTATTTCGGTAATTTTCATGGGCCAAAGCTTGATTTTCCTCGCTTCAATGGTGATGATCCGACTGTATGGATATACCAAGTAGAACAATATTTCAGTCTGCATATACTTTTGATGTCAACAAAGTCCCACTTGCATCCTTTCATTTGGAACATGAAGCCCTTCAATGGTTCCGTTGGTACATCAAGGCTCATGAAGAGCCAAAATGGACAGATTTTTGCAAACTCATTTTGCAACAATTTGGCCTTAGTGCTTTTGATGAATTCACAAGAGCACTCACTAAACTTCACCAAACTGGCACTGTGAGAGAATATCAGACAGAATTTAAGAAATTGGCCAATCACACAGAGGGATTGTCTAATGAATTCTTCAGGAGTTGTTTTGTCAGTGGTCTGAAGGATGCAATTTGATCTGAGGTTAAAATGTTTCGTCCCAACACAATGATGGAAGCCTTAGGGTTGGCTAAGTTGGCGGAGGACAAGATCACAACTCAACAATGCTCCAAATCTAATTTTGTTCCATTCAGAAATATAGTTTCCCAAAGACCTCCAATCACGCCAGCTCCTAGAACAACTCCTATCAAGCATTTGATTGAAGCAGAGATGTGAGCACATAGCGAAAAAGGGCTTTGTTATAATTGTGATGAGAAATTCACTCGGGGACATAGATGTGTTGTGCAAAAGCTCTATCTCTTGGATGTATATTCTCCACCTGCAACTGAAGTTTATGAAGATGCTCAGGATACAGTAGATGATCAGGTCAAAACTCAGCAGTCGCCTATTGACCCTACTTCTCAGGAAGACCACCCAGAGATCTCTCTCCATGCTTTAGCAGGAGTCACCACCCCACAGACCATGCGGGTCAAGGGTTAGTTCAAGAAGCTCTATCTTACAATACTCATTGATTCTTGTAGCACTCATAACTTCATTGACCCTTGGATCACCAAACAGGATGATTGTTTTGTCCATTCTTGCTCTAGCTTTGAAGTCATGATTGCTAATGGGGGCACATTACCTTGCAAAGGGAAGTGTCGCAATGTGCGTCTCTCTATTGGAGATTATAACTTGCGCTTCGACATGTTTTCCTTGCCCTTAGGTAGATGTGATGTGGTTTGGGTGCTCAATGGTTATGCACACTTGGACCCATCTTATGGGATTTTGCTGAACTTTGGATGCAATTTTTAGACTATGGGCAAAAACACACATTGAATGGATTACAACTAGGGTCTCTCAGCATCATCAGTTCACATCACATGGAAAATCTTCGTAAGAAGAATTCACATGGTGTCATCGCTTAGCTCCATTCCATTCAGATGCAACCATCAGTGGTCTCCACTACTCCTTTGGATCTACAACAAATTTTGGATAGATATGCATGTGTCTTTGCTGAATCAGTGGGATTGCCACCTTCACGACCAGAGGACCATCGTATTCAACTCCTTCCTGGAAACATTCCTCCCAACATCAAGCCCTACCACTACCCATTTCACCAAAAGACAGAGATTGAGATGCTCGTTCAGGACTTATTGAAGAAAGGTATTATTCGCCCTAGTACCAGTTCCTTTTCTTCACCAGTTCTTCTTGTCCAGAAAAAAGATGGGTTGTGGCACCTCTACATTGACTTCCGAGCACTTAATCACATCACAATCAAGGATAAGTTTCTGATTCCTGTTGTTGATGAGCTTCATGGCACTCATTTTTCTCCAAGTTGGATCTTCGTTCTGGGTTTCACCAAATTCGGTTTCATGAGGATGATATCCCTAAAATAGCTTTCCGTACGCATGATGGACACTATGAGTTTTTGGTCATGCCCTTTGGCCTCACTAATGCTCCTTCAACATTCTAGACATCGATGAATAAAATATTCTAGCCCTACTTGTAGAAATTCATTTTGGTCTTCTTTGATGATATCCTCATCTATAGTAAAACATGGGCTGAGCATCTCCAACATCTAGATCTTGTACTGCAATTTCTCTCTGATAATCATCTCTATGCAAAACAATCTAAATGTGTTTTTGGCCAGGAGGAAGTGGAGTATCTCGGGCATATTATTTTAGCCCAAGGGGTTTGAGTGGATCCTACCAAAATAGATGCCATGAAAAATTGGCCGCATCCTCAGACACTCAAGAGCCTCCGTGGTTTTTTGGGATTGATTAGCTACTATCACAAGTTTGCCAAGGATTACGGGAAGATTGTAGCTCCATTAACAACTATGTTGAAAAAGGATGCTTTTACATGGACACATTCTGCTGAGTGTGTATTTAAAAAACTGAAACAAGTTGTGTACTGCACCTGTTCTAGCTATTCCAAACTTTTTCCAAGCCCTTCACTATTGAGAGTGATGCTTGCGGCAATGGACTTGGTTCTATTCTCCTTCAAGATGAACATCCCATTGCATTCACCAGCAAAACCCTTTCTGGTAAGAATTTAGTACTCTCTACATATGAGAAGGAAATGATGGCTATTTTGCATGCAGTATAGAAGTGGTGGCCATACCTACTAGGGAATCGTTTCTACATCAAGACTGATCACCAGAGTTTGAAATATTTCTTGGAACAACATGTCTCCTCCCCAGCACAATAGAAATGGGTTAGCAAACTCATGGGTTATGACTATGAGATCACTTACAAGAAGGGTAAGGACAATATTGTGGCAGATGCTCTTTCTCACACATTTGATGACCAAGCTACTCTTTCAAATATTTCTATGCCTATTCCAAATTGGTTGGAATCTGTCCAGTAGGGCTATGTCAATGACTCTTCATTATCTCAAATCATTTAGTAGTTGGCCAATAGCCCTTCTGATGTACAGCATTACTCTTGGGATGGTGCTTCTCTGAGATACAAGGGTCGTCTAGTGCTTCCCCAAAGCACAGATCTTCAACAAGCTATCTTCTGTGAACTCCATGCTTCTCCATCAGCAGGGCACTCTGGGTTCCTAAAAACTTATGAGTGGGCACGACATAACTTCTTTTGGAAGGGAATGAAAAGGGCAATTAAACAGATGGTGGCTGAATATGATACCTACCAACACAACAAGGGTGAAATGACACTCCTTCCTAGATTTCTCAAACCCTTACCCATCCCTACATGGATTTGGACAGATATTTCTATGGATTTCATTGAGGGGCTCCCTAAATCTAGAGGAAAGACAGTGATCTTGGTTGTGGTTGATCGCCTCTCCAAATATAGTCATTTTTGTGCCCTCAACCATCCCTATATCGCCTCCTCAATCACACAAATTTTCATGGACCAGATCTTCCATCTTCATGGCATCCCTTCTTCCATTGTCTCAGATCGTGATGCAACTTTCACCAGTCATTTTTGGATAGAACTATTTCGACACACTAGCACCAAACTGAAGATGAGTTCGGGGTATCACCCACAAATAGATGGTTAGACTGAAATTATCAACAAATGTTTGGAAACTTATCTTCGTTGCTTCACCTCAGAACAACAACATCAGTGGCAAAGTGGCTCCCTCTCGCTGAATGGTGGTACAATACCTCCTACCACACTGCATCTAAAATGACTCCATATGAAGCAATCTATGGTCAGGCACCGCCAATGCTCCTTCCATACACCCCCAGGAGTTCACCAGTTCAGGCATTTGACACGGTTCTCTCAACCTGAGATCAGATTCTTCACATTTTGTAGGACAATCTTCACATGACAAGAAATCGAATGAAACAACAAGCTGATCAACACCGTTCTGAGCGCACTTTTCAAGTAGGTGATATGGTTTTTCTTTGTCTACAACCATACAAGAAATCATCCCTGAAACTCAAAGGGCGTCATAAGCTAGCTCCAAAGTTCTATGGGCCATATAAGGTTCTTTAGAAGATAGGGTAAGTTGCTTATAAATTGGAGCTTCCTCCTTCCTGCGTTCATCCAGTATTTCATGTCTCTTGTCTAAAGAAAGTTCTTGGCACCAACATCAAAGCACAAACTATTTTACCAGAATTGGATATTGAAGGATCCATCATTTTGGAGTCAGAGGCAATCCTCGACAAGAACACTCATTAGCTTCACTCTCAATCCATCACAGAGGTAATAATTCAGTGGTATGGAATGCAACTAGAGGATGCTACATGGGAACCACTCCTTCAGATTCAACAATAATTTCTACATCTTAAGCTTTGAGGACAAAGCTTTTCTAAGAGGAAGGGGATGTTAGGAACTTGTGTTTAACCCTTCTCTTTACTTTGTTAGTATATTGTTGTTGGACGCATATGCTTTGTAAGTCGTCTTGTGAGTATATTGTATTATTCCACATTCATGGGAAGTAATAGTTGTTTAGATTAGACTTAGTATATAAGTGCGTGTTGAGGCCAATGAAGGCATCCATGAATTTATTGTATTGATCTTTCTCAAAGGAGGTTGCCCCTTCAAAGTGGCCTGAGATCAATAAATTCCTTCTGTGTTTCTGCTATTTCTGTTATTTCGTGCATTTTTCATTATATTGTTGCTGGAGGTTCTTCTCAACCTGTCACTTTGCTTGTCATCTTTCTTTAAAGTATACCAAGTCTTTAAGGGTGTAAAGCCAAATTCCACAACCTTAGCCAACATCCTCCTTGCCTGTGCCAAAATGGGATCTTTGGAACAAGGTATGGACATCCATCAAAGCATAAAGGATATGGGAATTTTGTCAAATGTTGTAGTTGCAATTGCCTATGAGACATGTATGTAAAGTGTGGAAGCGTAGACAAGGCACGTGAACTATTTGACATGATGGCTCAAAGAAATGTTGTCTCATGGAATGCAATGATTGCAAGATATGCACAAAATGGATTTTTTGATAAGGCTTTAAAGAAACTTTCAAGAAAATGCAATTGGCGGATGTCAAGCCAAATTCCACAACCTTATCCAACATCCTCCTTGACTATTGTTAGAAATGAAAGCACAACTACTTCAAAAGGAAATCTGATTTAAATATATTTAATGATCTTATACCAGTGTATTATCATTGGAGATTGCATCAAAATAGGAAACCCACTATAGAGAAAATATCAAACATGAATAACTCAACACAATGACACAATGTTTATGTGGAGAAAACCCTTTTGGGTAAAAAAATCCACCAGGAAAGAGGCACAAGTTTGTATTAATCTATAAAAGATTGTATAATACATCAACTACAGAACTCTCTCCACCAATCTTCAATCCGATAGCATTCCTGTAGCACCTGAGTACCTAAAACTTTTATTGCAACAACAAATACAATGGAAAAATACATATAGAAGTGCGATGAGGATAGTTTGGCCAAAGGGAGGTTCAAGCATTGAACAGAAGCATAGGAAAGTTACGCCGAAGGTAAACGCCATCGGACAGATGTGCGACATTGGTAGGTGAGTTGAAGGTTGCACCGACAAGAGGAGTCCCACCGATAAGGTCATATCTAACCAGCGAGGAAACCATCGCAGTTGAGATGAGGCAGAGCTTGAATGTCATCGGGCATCAGCCAAAGATCACAGGAGTTCACCGACGAAGGAGGTCACACCTATGGATGAAGCCCATTGGTGTATTGAAAGAATGAAGGAAGACCTAGCCGATAACAAGTGTCTTGCCGACAAGTAAAAGACGAAGGTGAGATCGATGTGTCAGCGAAAGAGTTTTCGAGTGTGCTGACGGTAATAAGTCCTGCCGATAGTGAGTTCGGAGGTTCAACGGGTTCGACGGGTTCAAAAGTTGATAAGTGTTCGCTTCCACTGTGTGCTCCCCATCATATTAGTATCAGAGCTAGTGAAAGGTCTGGTGGAGGTATTGTGTATTTGATTTCTATCACTGAGAAGGCAGACGAAGAGTTGCTCATGCCATCTAGTTGCGAGAAGGAATGGGATTCCTATAGTGTGTGGGCAGATGATGATGAGGTCTGTCAAGACCATTCACCAATAGAGATTTGGCTGGAAGAGGGTGCAGAGTGAGGCCACTACGAGAGAGAGTGGTAGTGCATCTCTAGGATCTACTGTTGGATGAGAGGAATGGGTCTGTAGTAGCATGTAGGATGAACATCTGATTCAGCATTGTGTTGTAGTTGAATTGAGGATTTGCAAAAGTGTTGGTGTTGTCTGTGAATGTTTATGTTTGACAGAGAGAGCGAAGGAGAGGCTAGCAATATGCCTCCAAAGGGGATGACCACCGAAGTGGTCAAGAAATTTAAAGAGATGGATGAGATGATCAAAACTGGAGTCAGGGAAGCACTCCAAGTAGAATTGAAGGCAATGAAGACATGAAAAAGGATAGAAGAAGATTCAGATGAAGAAGAAGAGAAAGAGGAAGAATCAGAAGAACAAGAAGAGGCAAAGATACCGGCTGAACAAAAGCAATTCTTGGAGGCCATTAAGGTAATTGGCAAGGACTCTTCAGAGGCTCGGATAGATGTCCCCATGTTTAGTGGAAAGATGAATGCTGATGAAGTCATGGAATGGATTGAGGCTTTGAACAACTACTTCGAATACAAGGAAGTTCCTGAAAGTAAGAGGGTTAAGTTTGCAAAAACTAAATTCAAAGGTGCTGCACTTAAATGGTGGAATTACACCCAAGGAGAAAGGGTAATGAATGGGAAAAGTATGATATCTTCGTGGAGCAAAATGCTAGAGAAGATCAAGTCCCAGTTCCTTCCATCTAACTACAAGGTGTAGATTTACAGGAAGATGTAGAATCCCAAGCAAAAAGATATGGATGTGGCTACTTACACCAAGGAGTTTCACAAATACACTCTTCATTGTGGGTACATGGAGGATGAAAAAGCCAAGGTAGCAAGGTATCTAAATGGTTTGAGGATCAATATTCAAGATGAGATAAGTTTATTCACCCCTGAAACCGTGGAAAAATGCTTCCAAGTAGCATTAAGAGCTAAAGAGGAAAGGTGAGAAGCAAAGAAAAGGAAGAGGTGACAGGAATTTTAGAGGCAGTTTTGGAGGCAGAAGTCCTAACCAGAGGCCTAGTGGTGAGTCTAGCCAAGAAGAGCTAGTTGGATACTCAAGTAGTAGAGGAAGCTACTGTGGAAGAAGGCCAAATGAAAGAGGTGGGACAAATGGATCAGGTAGAGAATCCAAGTTCTCCAATATGAGATGTTATAACTATAATCAAATAGGGCACCTAGCTTATAAGTGTCCAGAGAAGGCCTCAACTTCTCATGGCAATGAGAGAAGAACCACATTGACTCAAGAGGATGCAGGGAGTGTGACATCTCCTGAAGTGTGTTTGCAATAAGAAGTGGGAGAGAATATGATGATCAAGAGGATGTTGCTTAAAGCACCAGTGTAGATTGAACTATCACAAAGGAGAGCACTTTTTAGGATCAATTGCAAAAGCAAAGGTAAAATATGCAAGGTAGTCATAGATTTTGGTTCAACAGATAATATGGTGTCCACATAGAAAGGATTCCTCATCAAACTCCTTATAGAGCATCTTGGGTAAGTGATAGTCAATCACTTTTGGTAGATGAACAAGCATATGTTGATTTTCAGATTAGAGAATATAAGGAGAGAATTTTATGTGACATTTTGCCCATGGCGTGTTGTCACCTACTTTTAGGTAGGCCATGGCAATTTGATAGGCAAGCATTATATGATGGATATGCTAACACTTACACCATCAAGAAGGATGGAAAGACTTTTGTGATGATACCATTGCAGGAGGATGCTGAAGCAAAGAAGGCAGCCAAGATCATTTTGATGGGTAAGAAAGAGTTTGTGAAGGTCAATGAAGAAGAGACAAGGACAGTTGAGGATACCTCCAGGAGTGGGGTTGCTAAAGGTCAAAGTTTGAAGGTAATTTCAGTTTTGAATGATGGAGATCATATGGTAATGTTTGAGATGGATCAGATGAAGGTCACATAGCAGGTTTGCAAGCAGCCACAAGTTGACTAGAAAGAAGAGGATGCTATCCTCGTAGGGACCATGTTTGTCCTCTAGAGCCAACAAGAGTTGAAAGACAATCATGTTATACCATAGCAACAGTACATGAAGCATCAAACAAGGTTTTGAATGTAGGTGTTAAGGCAGAGATGATAGTAAGGAAGAATGGTGAACAAAGTATGGGTTTGGTTGCAAGCACTCACTCATGGCAAGGTGTGAGTAGAGCCTACAATGCTAGGCATGAGTTTTTGATTCCATGGCAGCAAGTTGCAGTCTAGAGATCGTGGGGAAGACATGAGGCAGCAATGGATAGTGGTGGTGCAAGACAAGAACTCAACTCATGGGACATGAGTTCTTTTCTAGGTGGGGTGTATGGTGTAGGTGCACCTAACACAAGGTGGCCTCTGTGAGGCATTTAAGTTCATGTTTTGTTTTAAAACAAGCTTTATGTTGTAATAAGGTCTATATGACCAATGCATTTGTCTTTTCTATTTGTAAGTCCCTCATGACTTAGGCCACTTTTGTTAGGTTGTTAGTTTTAGATGGTTGGTTTCTCCCAGCCGCTTGGAGTTAGTTAGTTTTGCTCCCAGCGGCTTGGAATTAGTCTCCTAGCTGCTTGGAATAGGGTTGGTGTTCCTTTGGAAAGATTATAAACCCCAGAGAAATGAATCAAATGCATATAGAGATTAGATATTGTAATCAGATCGAAGTAAGAGAAGGATTGAATGTAATCATGCATTATGTTAAGGAGAAATCGAACTATTTTTTTGTGTTGTCAAATTGTTTTCCATTCTCTGTAATTACCAATTGCATAGCTGTAGATTTCATTTCCGTTTTGTGCTTTCCGTTGTTGCAATATGTCGATATGAAGCATTCCACTGATAAGATTTCTGTCAAAATTAGTGGAATGGCTTCATTGTACCATAGTTGTTTGTTTCCTATTTTGTTTCATCGTTTTGCGGTGCAGAGGATCTAGACAGTGCAAGGTGCACAGTAGATCGCCTAGCATCTCCATGTGCTAGGGTTTGGATCGAAGGAGGTGGAGCTGTTATCGATGAGATAGAGGCCATCAGAGAAGCATTCCTCACTCAGAGTGACGAGGATAGTCTAGCCAAAGGGAGGTTCAAGCATTGAACAGAAGCATAGGAAAGTTACGCCGAAGGTAAACGTCGTCAGACAGATGTGCAACATCGGTAGGTGAGTTGAAGGTTGCACCGACAAGAGGAGTCCCACCGATAAGGTCATATCTAACCAGCGAGGAAACCATCATGGTTGAGATGAGGTAGAGCTTGACCGTCATCGGGCATCGACCAAAGATCGCAGGAGTTCACTGACGAAGGAGGTCACACTGACAGATGAAGCCCATTGGTGTATTGGCAGAAGGAAGACCTGGCTGATAACAAGTGTCTTGCCGACAAGTAAAAGATGAAGGTGAGATCGGTGTGTCAACGGAAGAGTTTTCGAGTGTGCCGACGGTAATAAGTCCTGCCGATAGTGAGTTCAGAGGTTCAACGGGTTCGACGAGTTCAAAAGTTGATAAGTGTTTGCTTCCAGTGTGTGCTCCCCATCAAACAGAGTAAACACATAGCCACTAGTGGACCTTCGACCATCCAAGTCACATGCCCAATTTGAATCAATAAACCCCTATATGTCCAAAGATTTATCAACACTGTCAGTACCAGAATAAACCAAACAATGATCAGGAGTACCTGCAAGATATTTAAACACCCTCTTCGCATAATTCCAATGTTGTCTACCAAGGTTAGACATAAATCTGCTCAAAACTCCCACTGCTTGGGCAATATCTGGTCTAGTGCAAACCATTGCATACATCAAACTCCCTACATCACTAGCATATGGAACATTAGACATATCCTTAAAATCATCCTCATTCTTTGGACACATATCTAATGAAATCTTAGTACCAATGGGTAAAGGAACTCTAACTGGGTTACAGTCCTGCAAACTAAATCATTGCAAAATAGTATTCACATACTTACTTTGTGACAACCAAAGCTTTCTGTTACCTCTGTACCTCCTGATCTCCATTCATAGAATATACCTAGCATCTCCAAGATCCTTTATATTAAATTCACCTAAAAGTTAAGCTTTCAAATCACTGATCATACCCTTAGTATTGCTAAAAAATAACATTTCATCAACATACAAAGCAATGATCAATATAGAAACACTAATATAATGAATGTAAATACAGTGATCCTCCTCACTCTTAACAAAACTCAATTTCAATACAAAAAAATCAAACTTTTGATGCCATATTCTAGGAGACTGTTTCAAACCATACAGAGACCTCTTTAACTTGCAAACCCAATGTTCTTTTCCTTTTACCTCAAAACCTGTAGGTTGTTGCATATAAATTTCTTCCTTCAGATCTCCATGCAAGAACGTAATCTTAACATCTATTTGCTCAATCTCCCAATCAAAGGCTATAGAAATGGATAAAAGAAATCTAACAGAAGTCAATTTAGCAATAGGAGAGAAAATGTTACAAAAATCAACTCCCTCTCTCTAGGAGTAGCCCTTGGCCACTAGTCTAGCCTTGTACTTCTCCAATGAACCATCTGCTCCAAACTTCTTCTTGAAGACCTATTTACAACCTATGGCCTTTCTTCCTTTCAGGAAATGAACAAGATCCCAAGTGTTACAAGAGTCTAAAGCCATCAACTCCTCCTGCATGCCTAACTGCCTAGACTCACTATCATCTATAAGAATAGATTGCTTGTAGGATCTAGGTTCATTGTCAGTACTCAATAAAGCAAATATACAACAAAAATCTGGTGGGCTATACCTATCAACTAGATTTCGTTGTCTTGTGGATCTCCTCAAGGGTGGAGTAAGAGTCTCAACTTGTTCTTCTGCATGATCATATATACCAACTTCTTCTGTAACAACAGATTCATCTTCATCAGAACTACTCAAATCTTCTTCTTCTTCTTCACCCCCAATCCATCATTTTGTTCTTCCTGGGGTGCATCTTGCTACTCTAAATCAAAGTGCAATCTCTTTACCTTTTCATCTTTTTCTTTTGGATTCTCATGTTCAGAAATAACTCTAAGTTCTCTGAAAATAACATCTCTAGAATAGATAATCTTATGGGTTAGTGGATTTCAGATCTTATAACCTTTGACATTATCACCATATCTAAAGAATGTACACTTTTTAGCTTTTAGATCCAACTTAGATCACCTTTCCTTAGGCACATGACAAAAGCCTCACAGCCAAAAACCCTTAAATGTGAAACAGAGTGTTTTTTACCTATCCACACTTCATAAGGTGTTGAATCAAGAGCCTTACAAGGAGATCTGTTGATCAAGTAGCAAGCAATACACCCAACCTCTACCCAAAAATATTTATCCAACTGTACATTACTCAACATACTTCTGGCTCTTTCCATAATTGTTTGGTTCATCCTTTCTGCAACACCATTCTGTTGTGGTGTATACAAAGTTGTCTTTTGTCTGATAATACCTGAATGCTTGCAAAACTCATCAAATTCCTTAGAAAAATATTCCCCTCCATTGTCAGATCTTAATATTTTTATCCTTAATCCTGATTGGTTTTCAACTAAGACATTAAAAACCTTAATCTTAGTGAAAACTTCAGATTTGTGTTTCATAAAATAAATCCAAGTAAATCTGGATTCATCATTAATCAAGGTAAAAAAATAACGAGATTTTCTGATAGAATCATTATCCAGGGTGGGGTGCAAAAAGTTAGGGGGCCAAAAAGTGGCCAACTTTAAAAAAAAAATTAGAAATAACACGAGCGCGTTATAACTCGCTCGCGTTATGGCTTGGTGTTGCCGAGCCTAAACCAAGCCATAATGGGCTCACGTTATAACGCGAGCGCGTTATGTGCTGTTATATATAAAAAAATAGCGTTCTATTTCATTATTTCATAGCAAATTTCAAGAAACCCACGGCTTGAAGAAAGAAAGGAGCGCGCTCACGTTATCTAAGGTCCAATCGTCAACTATTTCTCGTCATTTCATCATCAAAATGCCGCCACGACGTCGGGGAAATTGAAGTAAGTTTTATTTGCTTTCTTGTGTGAATTTGTTGCTAAATAGGTAGGTTAAAATAGTTTTGATGTAAATTTCTTAAATTTACAGGAGTTGATAATGCACCTCTTCCTCCTCTTGAAAATCCACAAAATCCTCCATCAACTGAACAACAAATACCTGCTGAAGAAGAACCCCAACCACAAACACCTCCATTTATTCTTGAATATGCCCTTGGAACACAAGAAGATATAATGGGGCAAATTAAAAATAATAAGAAACAAATTGAGGACATAATTGCAAGGTTGAAAGAACCTGCAACTTCAACCTTGCATAGATCCACACTTGCTTAATCCCTTGAATCTATGTTATCAAATGTAGATTCAATAAGCAAGCAAATCACAAGTTAGATAGAAAAGAGGAGAGAATTTAGAGAGTATTATGCTGACAAGTTGTCATATGAACAAGTTAAAAAGGAACAAATTACAAAATTTGACTTGTATTCTATTTTCATAGACCCATGAACAAATGAATCTCTACCCCTTACATGCAAGAGGTTCCCTATCCATTGGTGTAACAACCAAGCGATAAGGGACAATTTTGTGCAGAGGTGGTGGATGGTTTTTGACCATCCTCCATGCAACAATAATGAGGTCCCACAATATTTTTTGAGGAAACTCTACTACGAGTTTGTCATAAATAAAGTGCCAAATTATTTTGATATGCGGGAGTTCTAGGGTAGAGGTAGGGGGTCAACACAAGATAGACCAGGGGCACGTGTTGACCCACAGGGGCCAGCGAGACGAGCACTCGCCAGACCAGCCCATGAGCATGTTTCTATCCCTTCCATTGTGAAGGAGAGTGTTGAGGTTGAGACACTTCAATCCATTAGTGCCTTGACCCAGAGCATCTTACAACATGCTAGTCCTATAGTATAGCATGGGTCGGGGGAGAGTTCGAGTATAGTTCTACCCCATACTTGTCAGACTTGTGGGTCAGCATGTGGTTATGACCCCATGGATAGTCATGACACAGGTGTGCAAGCTACATCTATAGCTAAGCAGATGGTGATGATAGATGCCCTCCTGAGTGAGACTTTCAGGCTTGATACTCAGGTAAATCTTAGCAAGTTCATTGAATTTAATTTATTAAATTTTATTTTTGAAATGCAGGATTAACTAATTTAGTTTGATGATTTTAATAAAATTTCAGGGTCATAGCGTTGATATAGTTTTCAGTGGTTCTCCACCTGCATATTACAATGCATCATCTATTGTCGGGGTGTGTAACTAGTAAACAATTATAAATATTACATGTGAATAGCATCGTTATATGAATGGTATTCTAATATCTGATTTTGGATATTGAATAGGTTAATATTGGAGATTTCACGACAACACTTGCCAGCAGTGGTGGACTTCAAAGCTTCATGGAGGTAATAAAATAAATAATTTAATGAATGAATTGTACTTACTAGATTTTTGTATGTGACTTGTGTGCTTTATTGTGTGTACTTTCATGTTTAGGTGAACATGTGTGTATGTTAGGAGCCATGATTTGCATCACTATTATAGTTTTTGTAATTGAATAATGTTGTTTTATTTCCAGATGATGCAGGCTTGTGGAGACACCTCCCGATGTTCATAGGGCAATGGAGTATGGTGTATCCTCTGCGATTCATAGCTCCATGCCATTGACAGGGGTATGAGGCAAATTAGTAAATTTCAACTTACATTCATTGTTATAGTTGTTTATTTTTGAAAAATCAAAAGATTATTGATTTGAAGTTTAATTTCTATCTAGATGGTTTCTATAGGACATGACATCACCACAGCCTAATCCTGCTACTAAAGAAAATGAGGAGACATATTATATGGTAGCGGTAAGTGATTACTTTGTTAAATGTTTCATTTTTTATAACATATAATTTCTATATATTAATGTCTATACTTTTTATTGTAACAACTACAAATGCACGAACAACTAAATAGGAGGAGTAGCCCTCGGGTTTGTAGTAGACCACCCACATACACATCTCCATCCCCTAGAAGATCAAAGGCTGCCCATGATCTATTCTCTTCACTAGCCAGAGGGGAATGACTTTTTATTGTGTTCCTTTGTTGTATGCCTATATGGCATTTGTGGACATATATTTTGTATTGCATATAGTTGACATTGTATGCCTATATGGCATTCTTGTAAGCCTATATGGCTATTTTGTAAATATGTTATACTTATATTGACAGATATTGATGTATGCCAATATAGATATTTGGTTAATACAAATCTTTTTTATTGATGGCGTCCATACTTGCATTATAAATCCACGTTTGAATGGATATTTGTAGATGGTTACTTCAAATATTTAAAGTCCAATTGTATTACATAGGATGTTTGTTGATCCAATTAGCTAGCTATTGTTATTCAAGTATCACCTAAACCTCATTCTGGAACTAAAAGATAAAAGTTGTATTTAAAATAAAAATGAATCATCATGTTGAACACAAAATATTCATATTCTTTATGAGTTGCTCAAATAAATATATTCAAATGAGTATGCTGATCCATATTATTTATGAGTTGGTCAATTGAAAATATTTCTTAATTTTTGGTTATTATACCATATTGGGATGCAAAGAGTATGTTTGTTGTTTTGAATAAGATAGTCAAAATCATATGCTTATGAGCACCTGATGACCATTGTGGTTATTAAATGTAATTCCTCTTGCATATAAGGTGAGGTTATGAGAGTACATTGAGTCTTACCTAATTTTAGTATGCAATATAACATTGGGGCTATATGCTTCCATAAGTCATCAACAATCAAGGTTCAAGGTTGTCATTGAAGTCAAAGGGTCAAGGTTGTTTGTCATTGATGTCAAGGTGGATGCCATGATGTTGATAAGGTGATACAGTGATTCAAGGTAGGTGATGGTCATGAGGTGCATGATGTTGTGAATATGGTTTTCATGATAAGGTCTCTCAATTCATGTTGATGCTGCATAAGACAAACATGGTTCATATGATGCAAGGTTCATGTTCATGGTGGATGTGGTTTTGTTCATGCAAGCTTTTGTTGTGAATATGGTTTTCATGATAAGGTCTATCTTGGAAGGTTGATATGATGCAAGGTTCATATTCATGGTGGATGTGGTTTTGTTCATGCAAAAAGAAGTTAGAGAAGACACAAGATTTCATAATCATAATTCAATGTCATCATCAAGGAGAGTTATATTTATCAAGGGGAGTCATGAGTTTGATTCGAATGTCAAGTTGTTCATGTCTTAGAACCCTAAGCCTATGATAAGTGTCATACTCTAATGTCTTTCTTCTGATGTCCCTGAGGTCTCTGAAATGTCCTAGATATCTCTTGATGAAAGTTAGAATGTTTAATTCTTTATTATTGATAGTCAGGGTTTGCATATTGGGCATTAAACCCTAAAAAGAATCTACTTTTCTTACGACTTTAAAACCCTCAATTGCCTGTTGTGTGTAAAGTGCACTTTTCTTTTAATTTAATATTGACTTATAATCACAAGTTACTATCACTTAAATCAACCTACTAAAGGGTCTTTAAGTCATTAGTTCACCGGCCCTTCAACCTAACTCAACCGGCGTCTCTGGTAAACTCTCATAAGCTCGAGTACCATATCATAATTGAAGGTCATATTTAATTGATATGAGGGTGGGAAAAAGGATTGGAAGGTCAGTATTTAAAAGGAATTTGGAATACAAACAATCATCTCTATGCGGTTGAATTTGATGGGCACGCCTTTATAAAAGGCTAAAAGACAGCTTTATGCAGGATATCATGGTATTTGTAGTGTTTGAAGATTGAAGACTAGTTAGTGTTTGTAGCTCAAACTATTTCGGCATGTTTGGGTGCAAAACAAGACCATGCCTAGCCTAAACGTACCCATCTAGATGCGTTGGAATTGTCAGTTTGGCCACACGAGGAGAAGAACAAAAGTTACACCCCTTTGCAACTTTACACTGCCTCCTTCTGACAATTTTTGGGGCAACAGAAAACCTTTCACCACGGGCAAACGCCTCAGAGATATAAAAATTTGAGAGAGGTTATTGTAGAGGGACCGTACATGATCAAGTTGCCTCAAACGGAATGTATCTAAGTGACATGGTTTCTGATTAACATCTCGTCAAAGATTACTACCTTTTTGCACTTTGGACTCTTCAGGGATATTGTCGATACAATATAGCTCAAACTGTTTTAGCATGTTTGGGTACAAAATAGGACCATGACTAGCCTAAATGTATCCATCCAGATGCGTTGGAACTGTCAGTTTGGCCACATGAGGAGAAGAACAAAAGTTACACCCCTTTGCAACTTTACACTACCTCCTTCTGATGATTTTTGGGGCAACAGAAAACCTTTCACCACAGGAAAACACCTCAGAGATATAAAAAATTAAGAGAGGTTATTGTAGAGGGACCCTACATGATCGTGTTACCTCAAACAGAATGTATCTAAGTGACACGGTTTCTGAGTAATAGCTTGTCAAAGATTGCTACCTTTTTGCACTTTAGATTCTTCAGGGATATCGCTAGTACAATGTAGCTCGGACCGTTTCGGCATGTTTGGGTGCAAAACATGACCATGCCTAGCCTAAATGTACCCATATAGATGCATTGGAACTATCAGTTTGGCCACACAAGGAGAAGAACAAAAGTTACACCCCTTTGCAACTTTACACTACCTCCTTCTGATGATTTTTGGGGTAGTAGAAAACCTTTCACCACGGGCAAACACCTCAGAGATAAAAAAAATTGAGAGAGGTTATTGTAGAGGGGCCCTACGTGTTCACGTTACCTCAGACAGAATGTATCTAAGTGACATGGTTTCTGATTAACATCTCGTCACTGATATAGAAATGATACTCCCTTATGATCTTTCTGTCATCCTCCTCTGTACTATCATTCGCATGAATGAATGTGATGTGCACAAATATAGAAACCTATGTGGAGTTGTAATATTGTGATTGCACCTCACATTGTGGCTATAGATTGTAGTTCTTTGCAAAGTTGATGACTGAAACAATGCACCAACCGGAAATGTGTCCTTGCATAACTTGAATTGCAAGTCCAATCATCGAGCTCTATGGGCATGTCTTGCATACTCATACACTATGCTGTCACGAAATATAGGCATAAACTAATACACTGGAATCTTTTCAATAACCAATTCACTGTTGGCAAGAGACACTGTGTGGCTTCATGAGTGTTGTCATTGATGGCAAAAAAGTCCATCCCACGCATCCGCAGCACATGATATGTCTATACCGGAAGTCAGATTGAAGGGTATCTTGGTCCGGTGAGCAAGAACAAAGCATGCAACAAGGTTCGACAATCAGGTCCAGATCTCTTAGAGGATGTATCTCAGCAAAGTGCAAACTTGGGGAAGTTAAGAGGAGTACCATTACTGCTATATTCCACAGATTGAGCCTCCAGTGATGAAAGAATGAAAAGGTATGAGCATCCAAGTGTTGGGTTCCTGACAGACAGAGTAAACAGAGGAAGAACTGACTGGTAGGGTATCAAACCTTTATCTGGATGAGAAATTGATGGTGATCAAGCTATTTGAGGGATCATTCATGGTTGGCCAACATGATTAATGATTTCTATGACTATCTCTTTGATATGCATCACTTAGTAAGCATGGATTCAACCGACAGACTAGAGTTTGGAAATATCTTGAGTTTTTCAGATGACGACTAGAAGGATGTTGAAATCCTTGATGCGGATATATATACTAGATGGATTTCGGTATGAAAGTGTGTGTGGTGTGTTGTTAAGTGCGAAGAAAAGCAGAGAGCGGTGTGGAAGTAGCAATACAGGTCCGGTATGTGACAAAACAACAACACTAAAGCAGAGGAAGAATGAAGTGTAGTAGATCAGTATATTGAGCCTAACTGGAACTGAACCTTAGCATATGTGGATGTTTCTCATTAGTTCAAATACTTGGTTTCTTTCTATAAACTATTGTAGGCAGTGAGCCTCTTGTGAGCAGTGTGCTCGGGTAGTAAGCCCTAATTGGCAAGTGCCATTTTGTACTTCTTATTCTTTTAACAGAGATAAAATCTTGGGTTAGTCACCCCGTGGTTTTTCCCTTAACCGGGTTTTCCACATAAAAATCCTTGTGTTATGTGTGTTGATTTCTTTTCTGCTCTCATGATTATGTATGGTTATATGTTTTGATGCTGCACTAATTGTTAAAGGAGAAAAGAAAGTTGAATATTTAAGATAACTAATTCACCCCCCTCTCAATTATCTACCTTATTTCCAACAATTGGTATCAGAGCTAAGTTCATCCAAACAGAGCCTAACATCTTGAGGAAGATCTGGGAATCTCAATGGATATGTATGGTATGAGGGAACAACTTCAGTCTACCCCAAATGATCTTGAGAAATCTCACTCTGAAGTCAACGAATTGAGGGAAAGACTCAAACAAGCTGATGACTTCATAAATGAACTAAAAGAAAAACTGAGTATCTCTATGAAAAAGAGAAAGGAACTACTTCAGCAATTAGCAAGTCAAAGTGAAGCCAATAATACAAATGAACATCTGAATGAGAAAAATAAGTTATGCGAGAAGCTATCAAAAGAGGTCATTATGGTAAGACATGAAATGGAATTAGGGGTTATGAAATTCACCCAAGAAATTGAAGAGAAAAGAAAAATTGAAGATAATCTAAAACAATCTCTCAAGGAGAAGTTAGAAGACTGCCATAAAATGGATAGAATAATCAGGCATCTGGAATCTGATCTTGAAGAAGCTAGAGACAATGAAGAACAACTTGATAATTAGATAGACACTCTTGAAAGGGATCTTCAAACAACAAATGAATACAAAGAGAAATTCATGATAAGCTCTGCTCAACTTGAAGTTCTTCTTGAAAGCCAAAAGAGGGTAGATGACAAGCATGGCTTGGGATATAAAAAAGGTGAAAGAGCCAGATCTGGTCAGAAGAACTTTGGATTAGGAAATCCAAGGAACGAGCCTAGAAGACCTCCGGCAAGACAACCAAATGCTCAAAGATATCCATCCTTCAATGGATACTGCTATAATTGCAATAACTTTGGTCATAAAACAAATCAGTGTAGAAGAAGAATGAATCAAACTAATTCATCTTTCACCAGACAGTGTTTCAACTGCAAAAGGTATGGTCACAAATCTCATGAATATAGAAATATGCAAATAAACAAATCATTCAATGGTAGATGCTTTGCATGCAATGGAATGGGACATATGGCTAATCAATGCAGATCAAGAGGATATCAATCAAATATGCAAAGAAATGTTGTTTGCTACAATTGCAATAGAACCGGTCATATTGCCAAATTCAGTAGAAGCAAGAATCGGGATAAAAAGGGTCTGGTACATCAAAATCAAGACAAAGGGAAAAGAAAAGTGAATGCGGATGGAGTTCAAAGGGAGATGAACAAGATTTGGGTAAAGAGAAGTACATAAAATGTTGGGGATGGATCCGCACCAGAATCTAGTGCTGATATTCCTTCTAGAAACTAAATAGATGACTTCTAGCTCAAGGGGAGTCACAAAGGAAAATAAATTCCCCCAGCCAGTCAATTGGTACCTAAAATTGGCACATGGAGTGTTGCAGATTGAAGAGTTCTCAAATAGATATCTAAATAACCCTTGGTAAAAATATGAAAGACCCGCAAAGAGTTTTGAAGAGGTTAATCAACCAAGATTGATCTCGTTTAACAGTTATCTGGTAAAAGCAGGATTTTCACAGTTCGATCCGGTATGATTCAAAATTGAAATATCTTGATCTGTAGATAAATTGAATGATTGGAGAAAGGAAGATAGATTGTCATTTATCATCAAGAATAATTCTAAGTGCATCTCAGTGATTCAGAAGGATCTCTCTCAGAACAAGAGAACTGAAATAACTTAAGATGTGCATTTAATGCAATATGAAATTAGGGTTTGCACAAAAATATAAGGGTTATTTTGTTCATCATTTGCACATTTGCATTCAAGGAGAAGAAAGAAAGAGCTCTGCAAACCAGATTGCTTCAAGGATCAACCGTAGAATTTGATTCATTCAGCAATCTTTTCTGGCTCATATTGTGAACCCTAGAAGCATAAAAAGGTATTTCTGCTCTTGAATATCTCTTTCTAAATCTTTTTCAAGATGGCTACTCCAAATGTTGTCAAAATCACTAATAGGCCACGCCCTAAGTTCAAGAAACATCCTTACAAATCCCTAGAAGTTGATCCCTTAGGTGCCTTCTTTAGCATTCCACATGGGGTTCTGCACATAGAAGATGTGAAGGTGTACATTCACGCCAACATTGAGGAATTTAGGGAATCCAAGATGATGGATATCTATCACCAGGAATTAAGAGATGAAACATTTGAACTTAAACCCCAATATAAGGCCATTTGGGATAAGTATGTTGGACATTGCATCCATTTCCCCTGTTTTGCAGAAGATGAATGGGTCTGGTATGTTCTGAGCAGAATGCATGACAACTTCATGTGATTGATGAGGCCATTTAAGATGACAAATGATGTCATTAGGGCGGTAACTGGATTGCACTCATTCGGTGAGTTGCCTGCTCTCAAATCGGTCAAGAACCAAACTATAAGTGAGGCTACTGGATCAAAATTTGACAAAAGAGCAATGACAATAGAGGATATCATAGATCCGTATATCAAATTTTCTTATATGATAATAGGCTATAAAATATATCACTCCAGCAGAGAGAATTCTGTATCCAGAACAACAATATACACTGCTTATCAGATGCTAAGGGAAAATGCTGATTATGATATTTGTGAGCTTCTCCTAAACCAACTGTTAGAGAATTTGTAGAAAATAAAGAAGGATAAGAAGAATTCATTTAAGTACGGTGGCTTGATACTATGTCTATTCTTCTACTATATGAATGAGCTACCTGAAACTAGTGGCTGGATATGGCAAAATGACAGACCTGTTGCCATACAAATCAGAGATTATATGTATGGGCTTGGTGATGCCAAGACTCAAAGCACAGCTCTCTGGGGATATTTTAAGAATTTCCAAGGTATGATGTAGGCTAGAGAAAGAATTCCTCAGACATTAGTTGAAAAGTATAAAGATATAGTGTGTTTTATGGTAGACACTGATCAATGCCTAATGGAGGCAGTAGAACCTAGAATAGTATGGATTATGCCAATGGGCTATGAGGTGGATGAGAAAATTCTAAAACTACATGTCCAACACCTACTAAGTTAGCCTAAGGACCCTGAGGCAGAAAGGTTTGGAACCTTTCAAGAATTGAGTGTGAAAATTCATGTTGAGCTAAGACAATCAGAGATGAAAAGAAAAGTGAGAAGAGAAGTAGAGGAAGTTGCCAAAAGATATGGCATTTGAAAAGAAGTAGTTGATGCTAACAGAGAGAAAATAGAAAGAGCAAAGAAAGAGAAATAAGAAGTAGAAAAAGAAAGTGATCTTGTGTAAGCCCCCTCCTGGACCAGATCCTCCAAGAGCTCTGCACCTGCCACCTCTAAGAGCCAAAAAGCCTCAAAACTGGAAGCCAAGACATCCAAAAAGGGAGAGAAGAGAACAAAGAAAAAGGCCACAAGGTCATACACAAGTCAAAAAGATGATGAAGAGACAAAAATTGATGAGGAGGTCAAGAAAATGAAGAAGAAGAAGAAAACATCCAGTGAACCCTCTACTGGTTATAGCAAGGAACAAGAGGCAAAAGAATTCATTGAAAGGCCTACTCTATCCATTGATGATGTCATCAAATCAGTCACTGTGGATGGGAACCTGCAACCAATGACTAAATTTTATGAAGAATATAGTGAAGCTGACTAGAAGATCTTGCAAGATGCTACAGTCAGGTATCTAAACATCTATAATAAAGCATTCATTGAAATCATCTCTCTAATCCCCAAAAGTCTAGAGAAGGAACTTGAACTGAGAATGGAGAATGCTAAAGCTAAGGACTTAGAGATCTGAGAGTAGATTGCTATCCAACTCTACCCATCCATTACTTCAAAATAAATGTACATGATCTTTAAGGACTGTAAGGATGAGTTCCAGAGCAAAGCAAGAATGAACTAGCTTATGCTTGGAGAGACTGACCAAGTGGCAAAAGAAATAGAAGATATCCTCTAGAATGTATTTAAAAGATTCAATCTTCCTGTTATAGAGGACTTAGGTGATGAACCTTCTGCCATGGATGACGAAGGACTAAGTACATCAAAAGAAGAATCTACTGTGAAAAATGCAAAAGAGCCAAAGGACACAAGTGAGGAAAGGACTAAGGACTTGGATTCCTCTATTTTGGAAGAGGAAGTCCATGAAGAAGTAAACATTTCTCTTCTGGATCCCCCAGCAGACTCCAGAACTGAAGGAGAAAGAAGAAAAGAGGAGAAGGTAAGTCAAGAAGAGGAGAAAAAGGGAAGAGAAGAAGAACAAACAGAGAAGATCTCTGATGACACCTCTTAGGCTGCAAGAGAAAAGAAGTCTCCAGCAAGAGACACTGCAGAAGCAGTGAAGAATTTCTTGACCAAGGAAATGATGGAGATTGATGAACCGGAACTATTCCAAGTACCACTCAATTTTTATTCCCTCTCCCCAGTTCAGACAGTGAAGGTAGCATCTTTCGCTCAAGCCAAAGCGAAAGAAAATCTTCTGAAGTCTCACATGGAAGACTGTGAGCTGATAGAGATTGCATCCGATGTGTTGGAGAAGATCATGCCATCCTTCCAAAAGGATCTTTTGGCCTCTTCATCGGGTAACTTGAAATCCCTTGTTAATTCTATTAGCACACATTTTGATTCTTTGGAGAAATCAGCAGAAGAGAAAGTCCAGAAAGAGTTTTTGGGAAAGAGATTCTCCGAAGTATAGGGACTTATAGCACATGATAGGAGAAATTTGGATATTGGGATAAAGATCCTACAAAATGCTCTTAAAGATGGCAGAGATTTATACAAATTTTATCTATCTTGGTCCACAGTAACATTAGACATTGCCAAGAAGGTAGAAGAACAAGATAGTAAACTGTCAAATTTATCTCAAAATTTTGATCCTCTCACCTCATCCATAATGAATCAAGAGTGTTAGACTATTGCAACTATAAATGAAATAAAGAAGCTTGAGAAGGAGAAGAAGAATAGAATAAGCAGGCTAAGTGAACCAAGAGGGATAATTATCCCTAAGTTAGAGGCAATGCATGAGGCCCTAACTGATGCCTGGACCAATGATCCGACAAACTTAAAGAGGGCAGAAGTGTTTGCATTTTTGCTAAGTGGTCACATCTCAATTTTGGACAGGATGAAGCAGAGTTGGGAAACAAAATTTGTCCTGTTGAAAACAACTTTTGCAGATATACTTAAGTATATGTAAGTATAATATGTATATATACTTGTGCAGCTATGTATAGGTTATTTTTGCAAATTTTGGTGTGCGGATTTCACCCTTTGCCATTGATGTCAAAGGGGGAGTGAGGAGTAGTGAAAAATGTTGGATCTAGCTAAGGGGGAGCTTTGGTAAAAGTGTACCTAAGATAGAGCATCAACCAAGGGGGAGTTTGTTACAACACTTAGCCATTTTTCACTAAGTGTTGCCATCAATGCCAAAGGGGGAGATTGTTGGCAAGAGACACTGTGTGGCTTCATGAGTGTTGTCATTGATGGCAACAAAGTCCATCCCACACATCTGCAACATATGATATGTCTATACCAGAAGTCAGATTGAAGAGTATCTTGGTCTGGTGAGCAAGAACAGAGCATGCATCAAGGTTCGATAATCAGGTCCAGATCTCTTAGATGATGTATCTCAGCAAAGTGCAGACTTGGGGAAGTTAAGAGGAGTACCATTACTACTACATTCCAGAGATTGAGCCTCTGATGATGAAAGAATGAAAAGGTATGAGCATCCAAGTGTTGGGTTCCTGACAGACAGAGTAAACAGAGGAAGAATTAACTGGCAGAGTATCAGACCTTTATCCAGATGAGAAATTGATGGTGATCAAGCTATTTGAAGGATAATTCATGGTTGGCCGACATGATTGATGACTTCTATGACTATCTCTTTGATATGCATCACTTAGTAAGCATGGATTCAATCGACAGACTAGAGTTTGGAAATATCTTGAGTTTTCTGGATGCCGACTAGAAGGATGTTGAAATCCTTGATGCGTGTTGGGTGAATATTTTGTCGTTAACTCGCTAAAGGCAAAATGGGTATATCAGCCACAGCTATGATGAGATAAAGTCTCTCCTCTCAGCAAGGGGAGGTTCCCTCTAGTTGCTTGACTATTACAAACAAAATGACTTATGAAACTTATATACACTAAAAACTATATTTGTGGTGGTTCCATTTCATCTCATTCTCTTTTTTCATAATAGATGTTTACACTTCAAACTAATGATAAATAAATTATAAACTATCACAAAATCACAGAAACACAAAGTTTTCTACTGCCTCACTTACTAATTGCAAATAAAACTATTTGAAGTTGAATGTAGCCCAAAGTCTTCACTCTTCTCCAAGATGATAAAAGTAGATTGAATATAACAATTTGCAGCACAAAGTCTTCAAACTATTGTATTCTCACAAACATAAACATAATCCTCACAAATGATTTGATAACACAAATTCTATCACAATCAAATTAAGAACGCTCTTTAATCACTTGAAACAATCTCCACACTTCAATTATTATCAAAGAAGATTATGATAGAAAGACGTAAGAGCAATACTATCATGACACAAATAATTCCAAGACAAAGATTGGAATTGAACTTGCTTTCTTGTATTGATAAATATTTGATAATTGATTCTCACAAAGAAGCACAAAGTCTTGATTTGCTTTTCAATTCGCCAGAGTATTCTTGCAATAGACAAAAGATAATATTTACAAAAGAGGCCCTCTTTATTTATAGGGAGGAACCTGGAGCAAAAATAGGAAATTTACAACTACTTTGACTTATTCAACAAAAGAGTCCTATTTGACTTGGGACTTCTTTTGTCTCACATGTAATTATATTTCAAAAAATTACATGTGAGAATGTTCAAAATAAAATTCAAATTACATATCATATATAAGAAAAATAAACTAAGGCACTAGCTTCCCCTGTCATTCTTCTTCAGAAAGTTCTGGTACATAGCTTGGATGGCTGGCATCTCGCATGCATCTAGTTTTGCTATGTTCTCTGAAATGGTGCGAGCCCAGAGAATTGAATCTTTCACTGCCTTTATTGCCTTTTCGTGCTTGTCCAGATTATCTTTCAGATTTTCTAAAGTGGAATGTTGATCATATAGATTGTCCATTGAAAGCACTGAGGGTGCCTCCTCTTCAAACTTTCTTTGGACCATCTCTTCAAAGGAACTTACCATCTCTCTTGCTGAAAGAAACTTGTGATCTTCCCTTGTCAAGGTGCATGGAAGTTCTTCTAGCCGGTGTAGAAGTGTGACATCACTATCTTCACTAGCTTCTCGAGCTTGGCATAGATCTTCAAGTAGACTCTTTATTATGTATGTACGATGAGCCAGAGTTTCCTTGGTCTTAAGATATGATTCCCTGTTTGTAATGACTCCAATGGTGATCAGATTCTTTATCTTAATCTTTTTCATATCTATCCACTCTTCCAGGCTCTCTTCTTGATCTTGCAGCTCTTGTGAAAGTATATCTACTAGGTTGTCAAGCTCAGCTTTAGCTTTGTCCATTTTCTCCTTTCTTTCCACAGTGGTTTTTAGTAGGATTCACCCTTGAGCTAATAGGCATTCCACTATATCTCCTACCACTCTTCCCCTGGCTTGTGCTTTTTCAACCTTCTGAATCAAGGGATCTTCTACTGTCACTGCCATAGGTTCTACCATTTCTGATGACTTTACTTTCTTTTGAAGGACAACAACAAGTTGTTCAGCTTTGGCTTTATACTGTTCCTTCTCCTTCTTGATCTCATCATGCTTTTCAAGTAAAGTGCTGGCAGTAGTTTGAAAATATGCCTTTATACCCTCATGAGTTAGCTTGCCCAACTCAATCCTTGAAATGACATAATCATTCATGTCAAAAGTGTCAATGGTGGCATCTTCTGGTGGTTTGGCGACTTCCGCATATCTAATTCCCTTTTCATTAACCAGCCTAGAAACATTCTTAGGCTTCTTCTTCTGATTCTTTGCTTTTACAGGCAATAGTTTTTCAATATCGATCTCATCAGGTGAAATAGCTTGCTTCTTCCTCTTTGGAGTATATGCAGATAACCATGGGGGAAGAGCAGAAGCGCCAACAACTAGAGATGAGTCTACCACTTGTTTTCTTGAATCCATGTTTATGCTTATGATAGTCACAATAGGACTGGTGTTGGTAAAAACTACACCTATATCAGCAACCTTTTCTGAAGCATCCAGAAGATTCTCTAAAACAGATTGTTCACCGATGTCAAAAGATGGAGAAGATAAACTTGGAATGGAACTAGAAGAATCAAAAATAGTTCCAAAACTGGTTTTCACAGAAAGAGGAGTATTGTCGGAAGAAACAACAAAAAATGGTGAGGGGGGAATATTTGAAACCACTGGTAAACTACCAGAAACTAGAATATGAGGAGGAGATGTAGAAACTTGTGTCCCAGAGGGAAGATCTTTCATAGGAGTTTGAGAGGAACCATCAAGTTGTTCTACTTCTGTATCTTCATCTTTACCTTGTTCAGTCTTCTCTTCTTTATCAGATTCATCAGATACTTTTGCCCATTGGGCATCCTTAGGACTCTGAATATTTTGTTCTTCAGCCTCAACATCTTCAACTTCCATTTGATCAACACTAGTAGCTTCAACATTTGACTCAGTGACGTTGGAAGTTTCTGCAACTTCCTTTTTCTTCCCTCCTTTGGATACAAACTTGATCTTTGGTTTGCGTATCTTAGAAGAAGAAGGGGCGTCACTCTTGTTTTTGGTTTTGTTCTTAGCCTTCTTGCCTGTCTGCTCCTATGTCTCAGCCTCTGACCCTGTGAGGAACTCTTTCAATTTAATTCCTTTACTTTCCAACCACACATTGGTGTTATCCAGTATTGGTTGAAATCTTCTCCTGATGGATGTTTCTTCTTTGACTGGCCATTTCACCTCTGGAAGATGTGAAGCTTCAATGTTTTCTATGTCATATTTGGGATCTAGGATGTCCCCATCATCCTCCATTCCATCCAGAATATCAGTGAGGCTCAGCTCTTCAATCTGACTCAGGTGAAGTCTACAAAAGTCTAGCTTTCTGATCTGGTTCTGTGTCCTGAGATCTACCCATATGTCTTCAACCATTGGTATATGAAAGGTTGACTTCCTTTTGATCTTATCCTGAACTCTCTAGAAGTCAAAATGGTCTCTTTTCTTGTAAGTCTTCATAGTGACCAGTTGTAACTCAGAATCAATTATTTTTACTTTATTGGCTGATTGAACCGAATACCTTCCAATTTCAACCGGGAATTTTATCCCTAATTTCTTCAGTTCCATCTGTTTATTGTGCACTACAATCAGCTGTCTGCATAGCTCCATAAGAGCAATACAGTCACTAGGATACCACATAAGCATATAAGGGTAACCGAGATAATACCCTACCCGAAGATATGTGAAAGTAGGAAATTGCAGGAATAAGCAACCAAAAGAATTCACAACATGCCAAGCTTCATCAGAAACCCTTTTCTAAACAAGTTCACTATCCCATAAGCACATGAAAACTGAAAAGAACGCATCATTGACCCTTCAGAAATGATGAATCGATCCCTTTGGAGTGATTTTGGGGTAATATTCATATACTGGGATCAATCTCCTGTCTCCTACTTGAGTTAAACCTGGAAAGTTTCTCATGCTTGCAGCAGCATAGACAAGATAAGAGGTCATATAGAATTTGAATGTGGTATTGACCTTTACCAGTTGTTCATGCAATGCGTTGCTGATCTGTTCTCCCTAGAATATATTTTGTGTACCTCGAAGAATCACTTTGATGTAGGTGTACATCCAGTCTTGGAATGTGGAGGCAGAAGGGAGTCCTCTGATGCAACTCAAGAGAGCAATCAAATCACAAACTTCCTCTACAAAATAACTCCTGTGAAGATCCTTTGGCCATCTAGTCAAATTACTTCTAGGGATTTTTAACCACTTGTTGTTTATGTACCTTCTGGAAAATTCCACATCCCTATCATAATCCTGTTGACCCTGAGCAAAGTCAATCTGCCCAATATTTTCAATGGGTGGACACATGAATATTTTGTCGAGGAATTCTGCATCCAATCTCATGATTACATTTCCCTGAGAATCGGTCACAGCTCTGGTGTCTCTGTTGTAATGACTGGCCAATTGTAGAACAAATTCGGGATTGTGTGCAGAGACTGGAAATGATGCAACTAAATGAATATTACTGTCAATGATTTTCTACATAGGCTTAGAAGGATTTGTCTATTTTGTTCTATCTACAAATTCTGTCATGTCCACATGCCCAATTTCTATGTCTCTGATTTCATCAATGTTTGACTATACTGTTGTCACCGGAAAGACACCTTGGTACTTGAACTTCATGATTTTTGTGTTGGACGAAGATGGCTCTGACATTAGCTTTGGAGAGAACTCTGAAATTGATGTCTACCACGAACACTGGTTGAGAACTACAAAAGGCCATGATCTCGTAGTTAGGTGAAAAATGGATAAACTAGGATAATTGTGATTCGATGATCATGGATAGGGAAGCATGCATTGAAGGGCTTGAGTGCATGCAAATCGAGGCAAAAGTGAAAGTGAGCTAACAGGCTTTGGAAAAATAATTTTTTCCAATGTTGGGAAAAATATAGGAAAACATGCATGAGCGGTCAAAATGACCGCTCTTGCATGAGGAAGTGTTTTTATGTGTAAAGACGAGTGTTTTCGCCGCTATTACATGTGTTTGGGAAAAGTTTTGGTTATCATGCACAATCGGCGAAAAACACCGCTATTGCATGTGTTTGGGAAGATCAAACTATTTATGCAAAGTTGATTAAAAACACCGCTACTGCACATGATCACTTGGAAAAATATAGCACATGCATGGTCGACAATTTTGACCGTCGTTGCATATGACAGGAAAAAAGTTTGTATGTTGGAGCGGTAAATTTCGCCGACGCTGCAGGTAAGATGGAAATTCCAAGTTTGATGTTTTAAGCGGGTGTTTTCACCGACATCGCATCTAGGCATCTCAATCTTCTGTGTAAGGGCGGCGGATTTCGCCACCCATACACTCGGTGTTTGATAAACTCTTAAAAGGTTTTAAGCGGCGAAATTGCTGACATTGCACGTATGAATACAAAAGTGCATAGAGGAGATCTTGGTGTTTGGCGAGGTTAAACCGCCGTCCATACACAGGTGAAATAACAAATGAAATGACACGAACCCTAGGCGATTTCAAAGACAATGACAAAGAAAACGAAAAAACCCTAATCCAAAAAGCAACTCATACAGAGGAGAAAAAATAAAAATGCTTTTAGGGTTTACGTAAGATTATGATTTTGTCATGCAAATATGAAAATGAAAGACAAAATGTAAACTATGAAATAATGGCGAACTTACCAGGAAGAAGAAATGAAAACCTTGAATTGAAAACTGCCTGAATCCAAGCTCGGCGCAATCAAGTAGCTTGAGGGAGGGTTACGAATCAATTGGAAGTTTCTTAGGAAATAGAAATAACAAGAAGACAACGAAAAAAGACATTTAAGAAACTTAAAAACACACCCTTAATGTCTAACACGTGTGGCCATTAATGCCACTTGAAGTTCAAGATCTCGGAGATCTTGTTCGAGTGGCAAAATCTGCCGACCTCACATGTTTTACCAAAAATGCAAAAGCGATTAAATCCACCAACGATGCATCTAAAAACCTTGAGGAAACATGCAACGACGGCGAAAAGTGCCGCTCAGGCATATAGAAAAAGAAAACTATGTGAGAGCGGTAAAAAGTGCCGCCATTACACATTAAACTAAAAAATGTCAAGTCAGCAATTTCTACTGACATTGCATAAGTGAACAAAAGACATGTAATAGCAGCAAATTTGGCTGACTTTACATGTGAAGACTCAAAATTTACTAACACTTGAAAAATGACCAAAATTGACATTTTGATCAGTTTACGACTTAACCGATTTGCACAAATATCGAGGAATCGATTCGAGGAAATGTTGCAAACTAGTTTAGGATGTCAAATGACTTCGCACGAGACCAAGAGAATCTTGTCTCAATTTTGCGAACCTAGAGTGTAGATTTACGAAACAGACAAGTTTCGTAGGGGTTGTCTACAAAAACAAGTGCAGCTGATTTTGAGAACAACAATGCGGATATATATACCAGATGGATTTTAGTATGAAAGTGTGTGTGGTGTGTTGTTAAGTGCAAAGAAAAGTAGAGAGCAGTGTGGAAGCAGCTATACAGGTCTGATATGTGACAGAACAACAACACTAAAGCAGAGGAAGAATGAAGTGCAGTAGATTAGTATATTGAGCCTAACCAGAACTAAACCTCAGCATATGTGGATGCTTCTCATCAGTTCAAATACCTGGTTTCTTTCTATAAACTATTGTAGGCAGTGAGCCTCTTGTGAGCAGTGTGCTCGGGCAATAAGCCCTAATTGGCAAGTGCCATTTTGTACTTCTTATTCTTTTAACAGAGAATACAATCTTGGGTTAGTCACCCTGTGGTTTTTTCCTTAACCGGGTTTTCCACGTAAAAATCCTTGTGTTATGTGTGTTGATTTCTTTTCTTCTCTCATGATTATTTATGGTTATATGTTTTGATGCTGCACTAATTGTTAAAGGAGAAAAGAAAGTTGAATATTTAAGACAACTGATTCACCCCCCCTCTCAGTTATCTACCTTGTTTCCAACATTCACACCTCTTTGCTTCTTTACCATCTTTTGTATTGTATGCCACTATTTTATACTTGCCGAACTCTACTAGTTCATTTCCAACCACGTGTTCTTTCCATATGTTCACATATTGGCAAACGTTGCAAGTCACCATAACGATGACATGTGCCATCCAAGCATAATTTCTTGTAGAATATTTGAGCTTCCTCTCTTTCACATAAAATTCTTGATATGAAGTCTCTTGAATATGTTGGTGGGGCACGTGTGCAACAACCCTGCAAAACATTGTTAGTATGTAAATCTAAACATATAGACCTATAAACATCAAAATGGTTAGAAAATTCAATATGTAATCTACAACAAGTAGTGCGTGTGTGATTTATCTTGATATAGAAAGGTTTTAGCATTTCAAAATATCTTTGACAAATTTCAATTTGAGGATACTTCTCTAGAAATTTACCATAAAACTATGTTTGAGTCTCATCCAAAAAATGCTTTGGATGTGGCTCATGGTTCCGACTATTGATTCTCCTTCTTACCACATCCCTTTGATTCAGAGATACCCTTGTGTAATTCTTCCAAATGTCTTCAATTAGTGATCTCAATGCTTCAACAATTGGTTTATCTTTTCGTGGTAGTCTCCCGAGAATGCCCATAATTCATTGGCATTAGTGTCCTCAATTCTTTGGCGTCTTCCAATGGCTCTTGATAAAGTTTTCCTATTAATTCTCAATTCTTGACTCATCTTTCTAATGAGATGATATTTCCTTGTTTGACTACTTACTATAGTCGATGTAATCACATGCCGTGTTGCATTACTATCTTTTGTGCGTGAGGTGTTACCCACACTCTCATACACACTCATTAGATTCTTGACAATAGATTTTTCAATTGAAGCATTTGATGTTCTCAACCCAAGAATCTTCATGATGGACCTATACTTTATACTTCGCATCATTTCAATGAATAGTTGACATCTTGCAGTCTCATTTAACTTTTCAAAGAATAATCTTCAAATCTTATGAGCATATCTTCTACAAGTGCATTTTGGAATCTTACCTTCCATTGGCTGAAAAATATTATCATCAATATCAATCAAATACTTTGGCTTTCTATGCAAAATTGTAGGTGGCGTTAAGTTAGGTAAATTCATCTCAAAATTAGGAATTTCATCAACATTTAAATGAGATGGGCTAGATGGCATACCTTTGATCAAAGATGGAATAGATGACATACCTTGAGGTTGAGGTGGGAATGATGGTGTACCTCCTTCATCACATGTGAGTGATGATGTACTCTCAACTTGAGATGCGATAGATGGTGTCCCTACATGTTGACTTGCGGTAGAGGATGTGTCTCCAACTATGGTATTCAAATATCTCATAGCACGAAGTTTTTGCATTCATTCTCTTTGTGCCGCCAATACCATATGATGGTTGCGGTTCCTCTTCAATTGACATGTCTTCATTTATCGTATCCAATTTCCTCTTCTCACGAAGTTCCCTCATAGTTGCTACTTTCTTTGCATTCTTAGCTTCTATCTCTTCATGTGTTGGTTTAATTCTTGATCATTTCCTCAGCATGACGGAGAATTTGTCTGTAGCATGATAAAGAGACCAATATTAGTTCCTAAGAAATGAATCCATACAAATAACTAAAATATATGTCATTCAACCCTTCATAGTAAATATACATACAATCATCATGTAAAAGAGTAAATGTCACTCAACCAAAATAGGTACAAAGCATACTTGTATGATCTTGGTACCTATTCATTTGTATTTTAACTTGTTAATACAACAAGATAATAGTGATATTGTAATGGTATGTTAAGGTCTATTTATTACACATAATTATTAAAGAGCCCAAGTGTAGAAAATATACATGGCATCATGTGAGATTGTAGTCTGCTTTCTTGATTGGGAATGTATCTATTTTAATTAATGTTGACCTTTGAGATATCTTTTATTATGCATACCATGAACTAATTTAAAACATAGTCTATCATATAAACACAAGATATGTATATATAGTCTTTTATTATGCATACTAGATACAACTGATATAAACATGTATGATAAAGCATGATAAAGTAATTCAAATAGAATTAAGGAAAATGTAAAGAACATGCATGTAAAGACTTGACATACCTAAAAAATGAAGATTCGAATGGAGAGAGTACCTAATTATGTAGTGTTTTTTTCTTCTTGCATCAAACTCCTCAACAATTTGAGTTTTCACCACTTGCTTCCTTTTCAATGTTAAATTGAATAACACTCAAATATAATTAGTAACAACAATACTATTAACCAATCTATAATGTTAAATTCCTTAAATTGAATCACAATTAACATTGCAACACTACAAAAATGAAAACTTGAATAGATATATATCAAATTTGATGTGAAAACTATGTTATTTCCTCCTTGAGTTGGAAAAGTAGAAAAAGGTGGTGGAAAGATCATGCAAAGGTGGTAGAATGTGTAAAATGTGCATGTGAACTTCCCAATAGCATGAAAATACTTCTTTTTTGTCAGAACATGCGCATAATCAACATGAAAACAAAGCATGTGGGGCCTGGATCACAGGGGTCTGGGCTTTTTTTTACCATTTCTAAAGCAGGACAAAATGCGAGCGCATTATAATGCGCTCACGTTTTGTCCTGCTATAGATTGATCCATAAATATTTGTGCCTATCTCACCTTCGATAGCACCTTTACAATATCTCACCTCTAGTTCCATCAGCTCATGTTCTACCTCTCACCTCTCTATATCTCACTTATCTCTCCTCCTCACCTCTCTACCTCTCCACTCTCTATGTCTCTCACTCGCTCCTTGTCTACCTCTCCATCCATCCTTAGCCATCTAGGTCTCACTTAATCCTAAACACTAAAGCCTCAACCCTCAACCCTTAAACCTTAAAATCTTAAACCCTATCCTTAAACCCTCAACACTTTACCTTAAACCCTATTCCCTCAACCATAAACCCTAATCCCTCAACCCTAAACCCTACACCCTATCACTAAACCCTAATCCCTTAACCCTTAGCCCTAAAGCATCAATCGTCAATTCTTAAACCTTCAACTCTAAACCTTATCCCTAATACCTATACCCTCGACACTCTACTTTAACTCTAATCCCTCGACCCTAAACCCTCATCCCTAAACTTTAAACATTATCCCTATTCCTAAACCCTCAACGGGCTTGACCCTCAACCCTATCCCTAAACCCTCAACGCTCGAACCTCAACCCTCAATGTCAAACCCTAATCCCTCAACCCTTAACTCTAATCCCTCAACCCTCAACCCTATCCCTAAACCCTCAACCCTAAAACCTTAATCCTCAACCCTCAACTTCAAAGCCTAATCCCTCAACCCTTAACTCTAATCCCTCAACCCTAAACCCTATCCCTAAACCCTTAACACTATACCTTAAACCCTAATCCCTCAACCTTAAACCCTAAACCTTATCCCTAAACCCTAATCCCTCAATCCTCAACCCTAATCCATCATCCCTAAACCCTAAATGCTATCCCTATTCCTAAACCCTTAATGAGCTTGATACTATACCTTAAACCCTAATCCTTTATCCCTAAACCCTCCAACCCCATCCCTAATCCTTATACCCTCGACACTCTACTTTAACCCTAATCCCTTGACCCTCAACCCTATCCCTAAACCCTCAACTCTTGAACCTCAACCCGTAACCCTCAACGTCAAACCCTAATCCCTCAACCCTTAACTCTAATCCCTTGACCCTTAACCCTATCCCTAAACCCTCAACCCTAAAACCTCAACCCTCAACCCTCAACCCTCAACGTCAAACCATAATCCCTCAACCCTTAACTCTAATCCCTCAACCCTAAACCCTACCCCTAAAGCCTCAACACTATACCTTAAACCCTAATCCCTCAACCCTAAACCCTAAACCTTATCCCTAAACCCTAATCCCTCAACCCTCAACCCTGATCCCTCAACCCTAATCCCTCATCCCTAAACCCTAAATGCTATCCCTATTCCTAAACCATCAACGAGCTCGATACTATACCTTAAACCCTAATCCCTTATCCCTAAACCCTCCAACCCTATCCCTAATCCTTATACCCTCGATACTCTACTTTAACCCTAATCCCTCGATCCTCAACCCTATCCCTAAACCCTTAACCCTCGAACCTCAACCCTCAACCCTCAACATCAAACCCTAATCCCTCAATCCTTAACTCTAATCCCTCAACCCTCAACCCTCAACCCTCAACCCTATCCCTAAACCCTCAACCCTAAAACCTCAACCCTCAACCCTCAACATCAAACCTAATCCCTCAACCCTTAACTTTAATCCCTCAACCCTAAACCCTATCCCTAAACCCTCAACACTATACCTTAAACCCTAATCCCTCAACCCTCATCCCTAATCCCTCATCTCTAAACCCTAAACACTATCCCTATTTCTAAATCCTCAACGAGATCGATACTATCCCTCAACCCTTAACCCTTAAAACTTGAACCCTAAAACCTATCCCTATACCATCGACACTCGACACTATATCTTAAACCCTAATCCCTTAACCCTCATCCCTAAACCCTCAACCCTCAATCCTTAAACCTTCAACCCTAAACCATATCCCTAATCCCTCTACCCTCGACACTCTACTTTAACCCTAACCCCTTGACCATCGACCCTATCCCTAAACCCTCAACCCTCAACTCTCAACATTAAACCCTAATCCGTCAACCCTAAACCCTAATCCCTCAAACGTAAACCCTATCCCTAAACCCTCAACCCTTAACACTATACCTTAAACCCTAATCCCTATCCCTCAACCTTTAACCCTTAAAACTTAAACCCTATCCCTATACCCTCAACACTCAACACTATATCTTAAGCCTTAAACTCTCATCCCTAAAGCCTCAACCCTCAATCCTTAAACCTTCAACCCTATACCCTATCACTAATCCCTCTACCCTCGACACTCTAACCCTAACCCCTTGACCATCAACCCTATCCCTCAAACCTCAACCCTCAACCCTCAACCTTCAAATCTCAACATTAAACCCTAATCCATCAACCCTAAACCCTAATCCCTCAAATCTAAACCCTATCTCTAAACCCTCAACCCTCAACACTATACCTTAAACCCTAATCCCTATCCCTCAACCCTTAACCCTTAAAACTTAAACCCTATCCCTAGACCCTCAACACTTGACACTATATCTTAAGCCTTAAACCCTCATCCCTAAAGCCTCAACCCTCAATCCTTAAACCTTCAACCCTAAACTCTATCCCTAATCCCTCTACCCTCGACACTCTAACCCTAACCCCTTGACCATCAACCCTATTCCTAAACCCTTAATCCTCAACCCTCAACCCTCAACTCTCAACATTAAACCCTAATCCGTCAACCCTAAACCCTAATCTGTCAACCCTAAACCCTAATCCCTCAAACCTAAACCCTATCCCTAAACCCTCAACCCTCAACACTATACCTTAAACCCTAATCCCTATCCCTCAACCCTTAACCCTTAAAACTTAAAACCTATCCCTACACCCTCAACACTCGACACTATATCTTAAGCCTTAAACCCTCACCCCTAAAGCCTCAACCCTCAATCCTTAAACCTTCAACCCTAAACCCTATCCCTAATCCCTCTACCCTCGACACTCTAACCCTAACCCCTTGACCATCAACCCTATCCCTAAACCCTCAACCCTCAACCCTCAACTCTCAACATTAAACGCTAATCTGTCAACCCTCAACCCTAAACCCTCAACCCTCAACACTATACCTTAAAACCTAATCCATCAACCCTAAAACCTAATCCCTCAACGCTCAACCCTAAACCCTATCACTAAACCCTCAACCCTTGACACTATACCTTAAACCCTAATCCCTCAACCCTCAACCCTAATCCCTCATCCCTAAACCCTAAATGCTATCCCTATTCCTAAACCCTTAACCCTTGACACTATACCTTAAACCCTAATCCCTTATCCCTAAACCCTAAACCCTATCCCTCAACCCTTAACCCTTAAAACTTAAACCCTAAAACCTATCCCTAAACCCTCGACGCTCAACACTATATCTTAAACCCCAATCCCTTAACCCTCAGCCCTAAAGCCTCAACCCTCAATCATTAAACCTTCAACCCTAAACCCTATCCCTAATCCCTCTACCCTCAACACTCTACTTTAACCCTAAGCCCTTGACCATCAACCCTATCCCTAAATCCTCAACCCTCAACCCTCAACTCTCAACATTAAACCCTAATCTGTCAACCCTAAACCCTAATCCCTCAACCCTAAACCATATTCCTAAACCGTCAACCCTTAACACTATTCCTTAAACCCTAATCCATCAACCCTAAACCCTAATCCCTCAACCCTAAACCCTCAACCATCAACACTATTCCTTAAACCCTAATCCCTCAACTCTAAACCCTAATCCCTCAACCCTAAACCCTAAACCTTATCCCTAAACACTCAACCCTCAGTACTATACCTTAAACCTTAATCCCTCAACCCTCAACGCTAATCCCTCATCCCTAAACCCTAAATGCTATCCCTATTCCTAAACCCTCAACCCAAGACACTATACCTTAAACCCTAATCCTTTACCCCTAAACCTTAAACCCTATCCCTCAACCCTTAACCCTTAAACCTTAAACCCTAAAACCTATCCCTAAACCCTCAACCCTATACCCTCAACAATATACTTAAGCCCTAATCCCTCAATCATCAACCCTATACCTTAAACCTTGAATCCTACACCCTCAAACCCTCATCCCTAGACCATATAACCTCACCCTTATATCTTAAACCTTGAATATTGTGCCTCAACCCTATACTTAAATTAAACCTAAACCATACGTGCTCTTAACCCAAGTCACCCTATGCCTTATATACCCTCAATCCATATCGTAAACCCTAAACCCAATATCCTAAACCCTAATCCCTGCACCTTACACACTTAATCTTATATAGTCAACAACCTGAATATTAACCCTCAACTATAACCCTAAACCCTCTAATCTCTACCCTCTACCCTCTACCTATTACTTTAGCCCTAATCCCTCAACCCTCAACCCTCAAAACTATACAGGCTTAGGTCCTTATATACACTAAACCCAAAGCACATACATACATACATACATACATGCATACATACAAACATACATACATACATACAAACATGCATACATACAAGCATGCATACATGTACATACATACAAGCATGCATACATACCTACAAGCATAGATATAAACATCCATGAAACATACTTATGAAACTTGAACATAACTCATTCAAAGGAAGACATAACGCGAGCGCAGTATAACACGCTCGCATTATGTCGAACTGGGAAAACATCGACAAACATGTAAAAAAGGAAAAAAGCACAACATAACGCACTCGCGTTATATTGTGCTTTGGGAATCCCAAGCCTTAGGCTTGGGATTTTATTTGGATTTCCAACCCAAAGGCTTAGAGTGCCTTTTCAACATCCACATACGTGTTTTTGCAAATTCTACAAGATTTCACATAATTTTGTTTGTGCTAACCCTCAGATTTGCACGTGTTTCAAGGTCAAACAAATCGAACACCTGGGTAATGTTAGGCTTTCTCTTAGCTATTTAATGATGTAATTTTTTTCACATTTTGACAATGTTAAACCTTTCATCTTTAATTTCTTTTGTTTGTGTGTCTGGTTTTGGGCAAAATCCACTGTTTGGTCTTTTTTTCATTGTAAAATAACCATTCATTGAAATTTCAAAAAAATTACATATTTAGAAACTAGACTCCATTCTACACATATTAAAAAAAATGATTTTCAATTAGTTTTCAAAATTTATAGGGGTAGCACGGCCAAAATTCTATTTTTTAGGATGTGTCCACTTTGAAAATTAGTAAAAAATCAAATATTCATCAAAAAATTATCAAAAAAATCAGGCATAAACTAGATGATGTTAGCTAATTTATCACCAAAGCAATTTTTAAAATACCAAAAAAATTTAACCTTTTGAGGGAGCCACAAAACATGCTATGTTATGTTTATTTGACAGAAACAACACCAATTTCTGTGGCTCCCTCTTTGGAACCCCTTAATCTATACCATTTAAAAAAGAAATTAGTAGTTTAGAAAGTAGACTCGGAGCACTACAAACATTGTTTTGGTTGCATCACCAAATTTTGAGTGTAACTATGCTCAATTTCTCATCCAAGGCCAACATTTCCTGATTTTAGAAAAAAAGTGGCCACTTAAGACCCCTTTTTGGCCCCCCATCTTCTTGCACTTACCCTCCACAAGTCCAAACACATTCGTATGAATAATCTCTAACTTCTCTTTAGCTCTATTTCTTCCTAAAGGAAATGATTTTCTATTTTGTTTACCAAACACACAATGCTCACAGAAATCAAAGTACTCATCAGAATAAGAAAAGCCATCCAACAAATCTTTATTCTTAATAGTTTTCAATACATTATTGCTTGTGTGACCCAATCTACAGTGCCACAACATACGAGTATTTTTAGAAGCCTCAGAAACATAAGAGGCATTACAAATTGTAGTGGTTTCTAGCCTGAACAAGTTTCCCAATCTCTTTCCCTTCGCTACCACCAAGTTTCCTCTCACCAATTTGCAGCCATGCTTATCAAATGTTATATGCATTCCCAAATCATTCAACTTTGAAAATGAAATCAGATTTCTAGCTAATCCAAGAACATGAAAAACACCAGGGAGGGTTTTAACCATCCCATCACTAAAACACAACAATCCCTTGCCTTTCCCAACTATCGAAAATGTAGAGTTGTCTCCAAGGTAGATATTACCTCCATCATACTCTTCATATGTGGAAAACCATTCTTTATGTGGGGTCATATGGAATGAGCATCCTGAGTCAACCAACCAGTGATCATTAGCAATGACATTACATGTAGAAATTAAAACATCTTCGCTTGCATTCAAGGACTTATTAGAAACATTCTCCCACTATTTCTTTGGGTTTCTGCACTCCTTCTTCACATGTCATCTTTTACCGTAGTTCCAACACTTAACACTATTCTTCTTTCCAAGAGTCTTAGATTAGCCCTTAGATTTGTCCTTACCCCCTTTCTGATCTCCTTTTGGTCCTCTTTATTTATGCCTTCCCCTGACACTGAGAGCATCCCTTGAACTATCTAAACTCTTCTTCCTCAATTCTTGTGATAGTAGAACTGAAACAAGTGCATCCAACTTTGGATATGTGAGGTTAGCAGTGATAGCCAGTATGACATTCTCCCAAGATTTAGGTAAAGAACAAAGAAGTAAGATACATTTATCTTCCTCATTAACATCAACATCTACAGATGCAAGATGGCTCAACAACAAATTAAATGAATTTAAATGCTCTTCAACTGAATCATCCTCTCTCATTTTTATGGAATTTTTTTAATTTTAAATAAAGTTTATTTACCATACTCTTGGCTTGGTAGATCTCACCTAACCGTTTCCAAAAACTATGTGCAGTCTCTTGTTTTGCAACATTTAGCAGGACAAAATCTGCAAGACACAAACAAATGGTTCCCTATGCCTTTTTATCCAACCTTGCCTATTCATCTGGAGAGACATCATCAGGTTTTTTCTCATTTTGAACAACCAACCACTGGTTACTTTCTTCAAACAATTCTTCCATTTTTAGCTTGCACAACTCATACCCCCTTCCGTTGAACTTCTTCTCAATGTCCAATCGAGAGGTTGATGCAACAATGGATGCAACCATAATATCAACTGAAGATCTGCAAAATAAATGCAACCAAATCTCCCAATGCAACTACAGCTTCCACACTACAACCCAAGAGTCAAAGCTAGCTAGGCTCCAATACCAAATGTTAGAAATGAAAGAACAACTACTTCAAATGGAAATCTGATTCAACTATATTTAATGATCTTATACTAGTGTATTATCAATGGATATTGCATCAAAACAAAAAACCCACTATAGAGAAAATATCAAACATGAAGAACTCAACACAATGACATAATGTTTATATGGAGAAAACCCTTTCAGGTAAAAATCTCCACCAGGAAAGAGTCACAAGTTTGTATTAATCTGTAAGAGATTGTACAATACATCAACTACACAACTCTCTCCACTAGTCTTCAATCCGATAGCATTCCAGCAACACCTGAGTACCTAAAACCTGAATTGTAGCAACAAATATAATAGAAAAATACATATAGAAGTACTCTCTACAATACATCAACTACACAACTCTCTCCACCAGTCTTCAATCTGACAGCATTCTTGCAACACCTGATTACCTAAAGCTTGTATTGTAGCAACAAATACAATAGAAAAATACATATAGAAGTACTCTCACACCTCCCTAGGCGTTCACATTCTCTCTCATGAGAATCTCCAACCTATAAATATTAAATGCCATCTTACAAGCACCTTCCACTTGTCCAAAAACAACCATGCAAGGTTGGGCGCCCAAGACTAAATCTAGCCTCTTACAACATCTTATGATACATCATAACCATCATAGATTCCACCAAAGAGTATCTTTCCAAGATGGGAACCTTGAGCTAAACATAGCAAATTACAACTAATGAATATCTGTCATATGCATCATAGTGTCATATAATCTTATGACAACTTGCAGTTGTCATAGATTCTTTACATGCACCCACCAAATATTATGATGTGTGTCATATATGCTAAAATAGTAGATTCTCCCAAAGTGGCACCTATACTCATTTACTCATGAGTTTTACAATTGCCAACTATAAATGTCACTTATTAATTACCTTTGGTGACTCCAGAATTACCACTGCTAGTGAAACTACCTCATTCCCTTATGGGTAATTACAAATTACAAATAATAAATGGAATAAATACAATATTGGAATTTACAAGGCTAATGGCACCTTATTCCAACACCTATGCCAAAATGGGATCTTTGGAACAGGGTGTGGACAACAATAAAAGCATAAAGGATAGAGGAATTTTGTCACATGTTGTATTTGCAACTGCCCTTGTAGACATGTATGCAAAGTGTGGAAGCATAGACAAGGCGCATGAACTGTTTGACATGATGCCTCAAAGAAATGTAGTCTCATGGAATGCAATGATTGCAAGATATGCATAAAATGTATTTTGTAAGGATGATGTCAAAATATTTGAATTAATTAAACCATACTTGACACATATATTGAACTATAATTGAACATATTATCATTTCATGGAAACATTGAAGAACACATATGTAATATCAAAACTTTGAAGCATGATACAATATCTATCCTGTAACCATAATTGATCAACATATTATATTTAAAGTAAAATGTCATAACATAATGTCATAAAAATAACATATAGTGTATATATAAAGCCATATAGGCATGTACAAACAAAGCCATACATACATGCATATACAAAGATATACATCAGTAAAATATAAAAGTATGTATACAAAGCCATATAGGCATACAAAAAATGTCCCAAAATCAAATTTCCTATGAGTTTCTATCAAATAATCGATGTCCCTTGCTTGCCCATGAAGATGGAGAGTCAATCAGTGATTCATCCTCTCTCTCCTGTCGACTAGACCTCCTTGACAAAGATTTTTGAAGCTCCACCTATTAATACAATCAAACAATATCCACATTAATATAGAAAACATGAAATATATAACATGGCATATGTAATCAATCAGTTACCACTATCTGGTGATCCCTCTCGATCATTTTTTGTCTCTCTTCATCTGTAGTTGGATGGGTTGGATTTTTGACCTCCTGTGAGAAGCATGAAGAAGAAAAATTGAGTAAAAATGAATATCATTTATGTACATTGAATGACATGAGATAAAACAAGAAATACAAAATGACATAAATACATGTTATTGGCTCACACCTTGGTCAAAGGATCTACAGACAAAAGAGCTGCAACAATGCTCACCTTCGTTGATTGACAAAGATGAGGAGTCTCCATATTCAACATCTAAAAATAGAGTTCAACATTATTTGACCAAAATAGATACATAACATTATTTAAATGCATAATGATTACAAATGGTAAAATTTACCTCAATGAAAGTGCTTCTATGTGCAAGGGACCAAGGAAATCATGGTGGTGGTGGTGAAGTTCCCTGTTCATCATCAAATTGTCACTAAATAAGATTACCATTGATATATGTACTAGATTTATGATCTTGTGATAAATTACATACATGTTGATTGGACCTCCTCTCATAACCCTGCACTAGACGGTTAACAGATGTAGGATGAATACTTTGACCCTAGAATTTCATAGTGCAGATGATTACATACATTAATTTTGACTTATAATATAGATACTCATATAATTAATTAGAATTTTTAAATAAAAATATATTAAATAAAGCTGAACCTTGTAAAAATTTACCTGGGAGTCAATATCAAACATTTCCTATAAAATGACATCTGTGAGGGAAATATCATCTAATATGGATGTGTCCATCACTGGTGATTGCCCCTACATCGTAGTGTCCTAACACTCTACAAGATCATTTGGATTGCCTACACAGTGAGGTCCTGGGTCCCATAATCACACAAATTCTCACATGAACTACAAAAATATGGGGACCAACGATGCCTACTGCTCTCATCCTCTTCAGCCTGGGTAAGATCATCGCCATGTTGTGCTAGAGACTAGGTGAGATAACTCAATTAATGTAGTGTCTCCACCTCAACACTCTCCTTCAAAGTCAAAGGGAGTGAGATATGTGTGGCCTCACAAGGGGTCTAGGTACATAGTTCTAGTCTCGATGTGCCCCCTGTCTATCTTGGGTAGAGCCACCACCTCTACCTTGGAACTCTCAAATGTTGAAGCAATTAGGAATCTAGTTGAGGATGAACTCACAATAGAGTTTCCTTAGGAAATATTGTGGCACCTCATTGTTATTACAAGGATGCTCATCAAAGACCATGTACCATCTATCTCAAAATTTTTGGGATATACCATTGTGCACACACCAATGAATCGAGAAATGTTTGCAAATCTCTTCTAGTTTTGGGCTAGTTTTAGGATTGATAAAATGTGAACATAATTGAGATTTCATAATTTTTTTATCCTTAATAGATTTCATAATTTTTTGTCCTTAACTTGTTTGTAAGACAATTCAAGTCAGTATAGTATTTTTGACTCCTCTCCCTATAATTATTACATTCAGTGATTTGGTTTGTCACTTATTCAATATGAGAAACAATGACCTCTAATGACTTGGCAAGGGTTGTCCTACGACTGGTGCTTGCATTTGGAGTATTTAATGTTTGAATTAGGGTTTCAAATTATTTTTTTGTTTTCTTCAATTCACCCTAAATAATTTTCTTGTGTTTCTCTTTGATGGTGATGACGTTCAAAGGTAGGGGGTTTTGAGGGTTCTCCTCAGTTTGAGGGGGTTTGTTTTGAGCCTCCTCTGTTGGATTAGAGTTTTGTGGTGCCTCATTGGCTGAAAATTCAAGATAAAAATGTAATCAAAACATTACAAAATTAAAATTTTCTTTTCAAATTCACAAAAAACTAACAAACCCTACCTTGTTTAGTTGCTACACTCTCTACACCTCCTGCATGACATCTTTGGGAGTGGGATTGGCAAGGTGGCATGGTGAAATTGTTGATTTTCCATTTAAAATTATGGATTCCCCCTTTCTTGTAACATGCTCATAGTAGCAGAGGTGAAACTTGTGGCCAAATTTTGCAAATGAGCCACAGGTTTCACTTTTGCATTTTTTATTTACAATTTTAACTAACCTAAAATGCAAGCACGTTATAACGCGCTCGTGTTTTAGGCTCGATAATACCAAGCCATAATACAAGTGCGTTATAACGTGCTCACATTATAGCTCCTATGGGACCAAAAAGTGGTTGTGACCACTTTTTAATCCTCCATCTTTGTGCATTGACCCCTTTGGGAAAATTTATCTTTAAAAGTTAAATTCACTAATGTTCATGACGATTCATAGCTAGTCACTCAATGGATAATTGGGGATTATAAAAGTAAGGATTATCAACTTATTCAATATTATTAACTCTTTTGAAACTCATACACACTTGATGTTATTCCAAGAAAAAAACAATAGACACATTGATTTCATGGCTAGTGTCACATCATTGATGAGCATGAATGATGGTGGTCCTCATTTCACATTACATATTCATAGATTCCAACATCCTAGTATACAAAATAGTTCTTCATTAGTATGCTCCACATTGACTAGTGAAGAATGATTCCTTGACATTTATAATTATCCTAAGTTGAGGACCTTTCCTCCCAATTGTTTTAAAAATTCTCGTTTATGTATCCAAAAATTGATTGCTATTTATACTTGATTTTTACTAGGGTACTCTCCAAATGTGGGTACTATGGTTGACTACTTATCTATCTTGATGATAATAAGAAATTTATTTCCCTTCAAGAATCCCATGGGGGCATATGTGGAGGTGATGTTAGTGATAAGTTATTAGTTCAAAAAATATGCATGGGGTACTAATGGAGTAAAATAGAGAAGGAATCATATGACTTTGTTCAAAAACATGCAACATGTCAAACACATAGTTACCTAAAACATGCAACCACCCATGAGCTTCATCCCGTTACTTCTCCTTCACCATTCTCTACATGCATATTAGACTTGGTAGGTAATATTACCTTGACCTCTTCCATTAGACACACATTCATTAGATCACTACTGATTATTTCACTAAATGGGTTAAGGCCATCCCCCTAAAATCTACTACAACTACTAATATTTGTGCTTTCATCATAGGTAACCTTATTGTTAGTAAAGGTATCTCAACATTTCTCCTAATGTTAAGATTACAAACAATGCAATTTTTAGGATACAAGATAGGAAAACTTAATTTTTAGGCTACAGATTTAGTTTTTAGCCAAAATAAATATATTAGGTTGTTCAAAATTAGTTCCTAGATGCCTATGATGTGTACCTCTTTGAAATCTACAATTAAAAAAAACCCAATCGACCTCTTGAATCAAAATTTATGGCCTATGGAAGTTAGGCATCCTACATTAGAAATGTAAAAACATTTAGGACACATAAAAGAGTTCTAAGAGGGAGTTGCATTTGTTGACCAACTTGTTGATGGGTGTTTTTGCACACAACACAGGTAAAATACAGAATATCCCATCTCTCTTGAAAGGAATCTAATCCCAGAAAACCCAGAAAAAGACTACCCTAAGGTTTATAATGTCAGGTCTTGAGTTGCAAGATAAGTCAGTTAGGTATGTTTTGTTGTACCAATCAAGGGGACTTACATGAATTCTGAGCAAACTTCAGTGCATTAGGGTTTTATTACACATAGTAGTCATCAGTTTTTTGATTTACCAATACATAAGTGAACTGATGTACACTTAGATTGCTATTATGGATTCTGTGACAACAATATGCAAGTTTGTGAAACCTACTCTAATAGGATATGATAAACAAAATGCAAAAGGAAAAGAAGGAGAGAGAAGGGATAGAGGGACCCTATAGATAGCTATAGGAATGGTCAAAAAGTAGATAGATAGATTCCCAATAGTAAACAAATCTCTGCTTAACCAGGTAGCCCACAATGCTACAGAGGTTGTGCAATCTTCTAGGGAAATGAAGGGTTTTCAAATTGTGGAGGGTTCATTCAACACCCAATTCATGGCGTAATTCAATGAACTCACACAATCAAACTTAGCTCATGTAGACATGTCTAGACTAACCATGCAAAATGACATACAATCATCAAACCATCAATGGTATGGATAGGAAATCCATCAAATATCTGAATAATTAATCATAAATGCAACTAAATAACTATTTGGAAAGGTGAAGAGGAACCATGAGAAGGTCACATCCAATCAACAAAATGAACTCATATGGCAGCAACAAATGAAATTCTATTCACATTGATTCAGAAAATGGTAGAGTTTCAACAATTCTTTTCTCTTCAGTCCTTCCTTTTTCTTTTTACAATGAAAGAGGTTGTCTTAATATAGAGAGGCAAGCATTGTGAATTTTTCAATGTACGGTGAGGATTAAACCAACACCAAGGGCTTAGATTTAACATCATTTAATTCAAGGTGGCAAGTAGTTACAATCATGGAATTACTTTTGTCCTTTAGGAAAAGGACAAAATGCAACTTTTTAGCTCATAAGAGCAAGACAAAATAGCAGCTTTTTGAGTTGTCTAATGAGACAAATCACTTTTCCAATGAGTTAACAAGTCAAAAAAGAGTAAATGACACATTTTTTTATGGAGGATGCCAGCTAGATTTGGCATTTGATGATTGGGCAACTGAAATAGTTGTGAATAGGGCTGGAACTGAACCTAGAATTGAGTACATTCTCTATCTCTAACATCAATATGATCTTCCTGGTTTTCTGCATTTGCTCATTGGATTCGGGACTTCAAGAGACTTTAACTGGGCCCCTGATGTTCAACATACTAACTTCCTTGATTGGGGAACTTTATTGATGCATATGCTCCCTCTGTATTTCACATCACCTGGTTGTCCTGCTTAATCTGCAACAAGAGAAAATGTATAATAAATAACCTTTCATAAATGTAGTTCATTCAAGCACAAAAAATCAGACTTTCAACAAGATTTAGTATTTTAATCTGATTGATTAGGTCAAGAAAATGGTACTCAAGCCGCATATTTGAGCCAATCTAAACTCCTTAGCATCAACACAAGCAAAACATACTTCCCTTTTCATATCTCAGAGGCATGATTATCCCTAATTGCATCAGTCTTCTTTACTCTTTACTTGGCTCCATGAACTTCCTTTGCAACTCCCAATTCTTTATGTCAATGCTTCATGACCTATTCAATCTTGGGCTTTGATATGTATCCATTTGACACCATGGTCTAGTCTCTAATAGTCTTGATAAATCAATATAAGCATCAGAGAAAAAACCCTTCATGACTGGTGAAGTGGTCTTGAGAATGACAAGATCGTGGTAGATGAGACCATTGAACGCACCTAATGTTCTTCTAACTTTGTTACAAAAATCATATTCCAGGAGACGGCATACCATTCTTTCATTTGGCCAAACATCCTTAGAGTATCTACCACACTTCTACTTTTAATGGCATGTAAACAAGTCTATTATGAAGAGACGGGCAGGTTTTGTGGGAGTTTATAGGCTAAGCAGATAAGTGAGAAAATATTATCCAACAGGATAATGCGGGGATGTTGGCCTCAAGTGGATATATTTGGTAGGAGGTTGAATTGTGAAAATTCTATTGCAGCTACTGATTATTAATCTCCTATCTTGTTACAGATTATTTGATTGCCGAAAATTAATTCACAGCAAATATTGAAAAATAATACAGCCGCAACTTCACAAATAATCACGGAGATAAAAAATACAAAAATACGCAAAATAATGAACACAATATTTTTGGACAAATTGTCCCTGAAAAAACCCCGAAGGGAAAACCAGTACTGCAGATGAGGAATTTTATTAAACTTCAACAAATCAAGAGATACATGAACTGCTTGCCTCTTACTGGCAGAGCTCCGGCAATGTTCTCCTCTAGAAATTCTTCTCCCAATTTCTCCTGCAGAAATTCCACTGCTACTAAATCCAACGCTATCACTGCGTCCTTGCTCTCACTGCAAATCTATTTGCTATTACTGCAAATTTATTTATTTGCTATCACCGCAAATGTTTCTTGGATGTGTCCTCTCCAAATGCCCATTGATCCTCTTTTATAATCCTCTCATTGAAAACCAATGGCCATGATTTAATCTCAATCAATGACTAAGATTTATTTGACTCTAACAGACCCTAATGTCTAGAAGTCTCTTGAGAAATCAATTTTCTACGTATGGAGATAATTATTCCAGTTGTGTTTCTAGCCTCGTAATCACCACCCGAGACTAGAACACCTGTCCAAGCTACATTAAAATTAACACTCCCTCTTAGCGAGGAAGGTGTTTTGCATAACACCCAACTTATCTCTGAAGAAGATGAATTTTGCCTTCCCCAATGCCTTTGTCAAAATGTCTGCTACCTACTGATCTGTAGGTATATACTGTAGCTGAACAATCCTCCGCCGTACACAATCCCTGATGAAATGATACTTGATGTCTATATTCTTAGACCTATCATGAAACACTGGATTCTTTGATAATCTGGTGCAACTCTGAGTATCACAGTGTATCATGGTAGTCTCAACCCTCTGACCAAACAAGGCTACCAACAACTTCCGAAGCCATATAGCCTCACACGTTGCCATGCTAGCTGCTATGTATTCTACTTCTGCAGAACTCAGAGCCACAGACTTTTGCTTCCTGCTGTACCAAGAGACAACTCCTGATCCCAAACTAAAGGAGCACCCTGAAGTGCTTTTCCTGTCCACTGTACTACCTGCTCAATCTGCATCAGTATAGCCTATCAACTTAATACCATCACCTCGAGCATACCTGATCCCATACTCGATTGTACCACGCAAATACCACAACACATGCTTTGCTGCTGTCCAATGCACTCTCTTTGGCTCAACCATGAACTGACTAAGAGAGTTTACTGCAAAGGATATATCTGGCCTAGTGTTGACCAAATACATGAGAGATCCAATTGACATCCTATATAAGGTGGGGTCTACATCATTTTCCTTGGATGAGTCTACCTTCTTCAAATTTGTGATCATAGGTGTAGACATGCTCTGCAATCCTACATCTCAAACCTCTTCAAGATTTCAATGCAGTATTTCCCTTGTCCAAGGAAAATCTCTCCATCTGTCTGCCACACTTCCATGCCTAGAAAGTAGTGCATAAGCCCCAAATCCTTCATCTCGAATTCTGTTGCAAGGTCCCTCTTGCACTCCTCTATGAACCCCAGTGAACCTATTAAAAACAAGTCGTCCACATATAGAACAAGAATGAGAACTTCACCCCCAACCACCAAGTAGTAGAGGTTAGCATCCGCCTCACTCTTCACAAAGCCTATTCCCTGCAAGTATCTATCAATGCGCTCATACCACGCCCTGGGAGCTTGCTTGAATCCATACAAAGCTCTCTTCAATTTACACACATGGGTTTCACTGCTGTGTGCTACAAAGCCCTCTGGTTGTTCTATGTATACCTCCTCTACCAATTCACCATTAAGAAATGTCGTCTTGACATGCATTTGATGGATCTGCCATCCCATATGTGCTGCAAGTGAGATTACGGCTCGTATAGAAGTATACCTAGCCACTGGAGCGAATGTCTCATCATAGTCTATTCCCTCCTTCTGAGAGAACCCCTTGGCCACGAACCTTGCCTTATATTTCTTGATGCTACCATCTACACCATGCTTAATCTTATAGATCCAGCGTGATCCAACCACTGCCCTATCTATCGATCTAGGCACAACCTCCCACACATCGTTCTGCACTATTGCGATATATTCCTCAACCATTGCATCTTGCCACACCTGTTGCTGTGCAGCCTCTTGATAGCTAGAAGGCTCGCTATCTACCAATTGACTAACCAATGCCACATAGTCATTATACCTGGCTGGTTGTTTCCGTTGTCTACTACTTGTCCTAGGAGCTCCCACAAACTCCTGAGTATCCCTATGTGTCTGTTGAACCTCACGGTTCCTCCTGTAAACTATAGAGGATGAAATATCAAACTCCATATCTTCTTGATGCATCTCTTGGATTTGCTATATCTATTGCTCCATACTCTGTGAACTCTCAGTACCTGAGCCTGTGCTTATACTAGTAATTGTACTCATGCTTTGCTGCCCCTATTTTGGTTGAACAATCCTTGGAGCTTCTGTTGGCTGCTCATTCTGATTATTTGCTGGTAAATCTCTAGACTTCCTATATGCCTTGTCCTCCATGAATTTGACATCATGCCTAACTATAATCCTCCTGGTCCCTGGAATAAATATCTGATATGCCTTTAAGGTCTCGTTGTACCCCATAAAGTACCCTCTCTCTACAGTCTGATCTAACTTGGAATGTGTAGGCCCTGGAATGTGACAAAATTCCAAACTCCCAAATATCCTGAAGTGACTAACATCTGGCTTCTTCCCTAAGAATGCCTCCTCTAGTTTCATCTTGCCCAATACCTTATGTGGAACCCTGTTCTGTATGTATACTGTTGTACTGCATGCCTCTGCACAAAGTAACGTGACATATCTTGGTCATACAACATAGCCCTTGCTGCCTCTGATATAGAACAATTCTTCCTCTCAGCAACCCCATTCTGCTGTGGGTTGTAAGGAACGGTCCACGCTCTCTTGATTCCTTCCCTGGTACAGAACTCCTGGAACTCTTTCCCTTTGTACTCGCCTCCATTGTCTGACCGAAGAACCTTTACCTTCCTGCCTGTCAAATTCTCCACAAGAGCTTTGAACTCCTGGAAGTGACTGAAGACCTCACCTTGGTCTTCAAGAAGTATATCCAGGTCTTCCTGGAGAAATCATCAATAAAAGTAACAAAGTACTCGTATCCTTTGAGAGACTTCATTGACATTGGTCCACATATATCTGAATGTACTAGGTCAAGAACCCCCTTGGATCTGGTGTCACTCCTTGGAAAAGCTGCTTTCACAAACTTCCCCAACACACATCCCTTACATACATCATCATGCTCTGTGCTCACCTCTAGAACACCTATCACTATCTCACGAAGCAATTTAAGTGCTCCATGATGTATATGGCCCATCCTCCTATGCCATAGCCCTCCTTGATGTCTAGGATTACTACTGCTCACTAGTGCCTTAGGAGTATCAAACTGTAACCTATAAAATCGGGGCCGCTCCTAACTCCAATAGCTATGGGTGATTTCCAATCCTTATGCTTGATTAAAACATGCGCCCCTCTAAAGAGTACATTGTAGCCTTTATCCTGAAGGACAAATACAGAAATTAGATTCATGCCCAAGCCTAGCACATGCAACACATCATGAATGGAAATAGGCTTGCCATTCTCCCTCTGAAATAGAACAGTCCTTCTCCCAACTAGATTGCACTTGGACTTGTTCCCCATCTGAATCTGGAATCTGATGTCCTCCTCCTTGTAGCTAGAGAAGTACTCCCTAACTCCTGTTATATGAAATGATGCCCCACTGTATATACCAAACACCCTGTGAGGTTGAGCTAGTTAGGCAAGCTATGAGTGCAAACTCATCCTCCATTCTACCAGAAAGCTCATCTACACTTGCTGAAGCTGTCGTCTGCTTCTTGCCTTTCTTTTCATTTTTCTTCTTTTGTGGGCAATCACTGACTTAGTGGCCGAACTCGTGATAGCCATACCATTTGATCTTAGACAAGTCCTTCTTCTCACTTTTTTGATTTGATCCTTTACCAGACCCCTTCTTTGCTTTCCCTTTTCCTGCTAGGGCAACGTTTTCCTGTTCCACCTCACTTTTCTGACTATTACTACTGGTTCCACTGACAAGACTTAGTCTAAGCTCCTCCTGAGTGAAGTCACTCCATAGTCGATCCCAACTTGGTAAGGTGTCCCGTCCATTAATAACTTGAACAAAGACATCCCACTGCTTAGTAAGCCCATTCAGGGCTATTCGTACTAGCTCGTCATCATTTGGTTTGTCTCCAATAGCTGTCAACTCTGTTGCAAGTATGAGGTGAACTAGTGTTGTCATTGATGTCAACATACTCATATTGCATTGACAAGAAGGATTCAATGAGCAGTGTGCTGAGGATATTGAGAAAATTAGCTTCAGTCAGGAACAGTGAAGAACAGTGATGAGAAGAAGGTAAATGTATTGTATAGGATGCAAACCAGAGGATGCGGATTAAAGGGTTTGTAGATATGAGTCTTGAGATGCTTCAGTTAAGATTTCAGAGGTCCGCATGAAGATCTGAAGGAGTTGTGGCTGTCGGTGTGGAACTGGTTCCGGCAAGTGTTCAGAGGTGACAGAGGATCACAGAAAGGTCCAGTGAGGTCTGGAATTGTATAATCCTAATTTGCGGATTGGAAGAAGTGTTTGGGATGTCCTTGTGATGTGTCATCTCGAGTTGTGTATGATTTGGAGGTCCGGAAGTACCTTTTGCATTGTGACAGTGGCGACAGACTGTGTTCTTGAAGTTTCGGATAAGGAAGAGAAGAGATTCCAGTAAGTAGAGAAAGTGCGGATGTACCTGGTCATTCAGGCAGGCTTGGAAATGTCTGTGGATCATGTTTAGGTTGTGTTGTTGGTCCGCATTGATGGTAGAGCCTAGAATTGAAGATATTCTTCCGAATGAAGTTCTTGCTCTGATTAGCCGACCGGATGAGTTGTTCATCCTGCGAATGTTCTTGTGATGGCCGATCGGATGTGTTATTCATCTTGCGGATATTTTTATGGTTGATTGCTGACTTAGATTGTTCCTAAGTCGATGTCTTGTATAAATAAAGGTTTGTGAGTTCATTTCGAAGTGTGGATTATGCGGATGAGTGTGGTGTAGCAAAGAGAAGTGCGAAAGGCAGAGCAGGGGTTTTTGGGCTTAAATGGAACTGATCCAGACATGGTAGAGATGTCATTCTCCAGTTCAAGACTGTGATTCTTATCACTTTGTAGACAGTGTGTCTCTTTGTAGGCAGTGGGCCTCTTTGTGAGCAGTGTGCTCGGGCAATGAGCCCTAATTGGCAAGTGCCATTCTTTTTCTTATTCTTTTAACAGAGAATAATCCTTGGGTTAATCACCCCGTGGTTTTTCCCTTAACCGGGTTTTCCACGTCAAAATCTTGGTGTTCAATGTGTTGATGTTTATCTGCTCTTGTGTTTGTACGTTTTACTTTCATGAATGATTAATTGATATACTGTTAACTAACAAAGAAGAATCAAGTGTTTGAAGTAGAGAGCAAGTTTTTATACAACTGATTCACCCCCCCTCTCAGTTGTATGCCCTAGATCCAACAATTGGTATCAGAGCCAAGTTCCTCTGAAAGGAGCTTAACCGCTTGAGGAGATCCAAGATGTCGTCATACAAGAAGGATAGTCCGAAGTTCGATGGAACCAACTTCACTCTCTGGAAGGGTCACATGAAATGTCACTTGGAATGTATGGGAAAAGCATACTTGGCCATGGTATCAAAACCATATGTACCTCCACAAGGTGGTCCGACAACTCTGAATGAAATCACATATGCTGAAAACAATCTGCGCACCAAGGAAGCTCTTCTAAGTGCATTGAATGACTCAGATCTCTCAAATGTTATTGACCTACCAACTACATATGAGATCCTGACTAAACTAGAACTTCTGTATGAAGGAGATGAGTTTGTCAAGAGTGCAAGGTTGCAAAGTCTGAAAGGGAAATTTGAAAGATTGAAGATGAGAGATGATGAAAACATCACTACTTTTATGCCAAGAGTGAATCAGCTGGTGTGTGGAATTAGAAATGCTGGTGGAACTCTAGATGAAAATGAAATTGTTTTCAAAATCCTCAGATCCCTTCCTGCTGCCTACAAAATCAAGGTTGCTGCAATTGATGAATTCAGAGCCCACACAACTGTCACAAGAGAACAACTGGCTGGCAAACTAGCTGCATTTGAAATGACCGAGTTTGGAGATGATCCTCCCAAGACTGAATCTGCTTTCAAAACCAGTGCCTATGTGAAAGGCAAACAGAGATTTGATCCGGGAGAAAACTCTTCAAGGAAGATGTCATGGTATGATCAAGCAAGAAGAGACATGGAAGAAGAAGAAGCAAAAATAGCTCAACTTGAAGCCCTCATTGCAAAAAGACTGCCAAGAGGATCCGGCAAGTATGAAGGAAAACTGCCCTTTAAGTGCTTCAACTGCAATAAGATTGGTCATTTTGCTTCAAGATGTCCGGAAAGATCTGCAAGGACTAATACTAACAGACAAAGGTTTCAAAAGAACTGCTATTATGTTCATGAAGAAGATGACAATGAAGGAGTAACAGATGATGAATTAGAACTAGGAAGCAAATCCGGAAATGAATGGGTGTTTATTGCCATCAAGGAAGAAGATTCAATACTCTCTGAATCTGTCAATCACAAGGTTGTGGAAAAAGCTTTGGCTGCTCAAGTGGAAGAAAAGGATGATTGGGTTATTGACAGTGGATGTTCTCACCATATGACTAGTGACAAGGATAAGTTCTTGAATTTGGAAAGGTATGAAGGAGGTATGGTAAAATTTGGTGACAATTCTGCTAGCAGAATCAAAGGTAGGGGAACTATTTCCTTTGATGGAAAGAGCAAAACAGGTAATGTACTATATGTTGAAGGATTGAAGCACAATCTTCTCAGTGTTGGTCAGTTAGTAGACAAAGGCTATGATCTCTGGTTCAAGAATGGAAAATGTAGAATCTTTACAAGTTCTGGAACTGAAATTGCATCCGGTACTCAGACAAAAGGTAATATCTTTCATCTGGTTGGTTCAAATAAAAGTTGTTTGTTTGTTCAAATTGATCAGAGTTGGTTATGGCATAGAAGAATGTGTCATGTAAATTTTGATAACATCATCAAGATAAGCAATACTTAGGCTGTAAGAGATCTTCCAAAATTGATGAAACCCACAAATAGTTTGTGCAAAGAATGTCAGCTAGGTAAACAGAGCAGAGTCTCTTTCAAAAGCAAAGATCAGTCCTTTACTGGATTGTTGGAATTAATACATACTGATCTCTGTGGTCCGACAAGAATCAAGAGTCTGCAAGGTGATAGATATTTCATGTTGTTAATTGATGACCATTCTCGGATGATGTGGGTTACCTTCCTAAAAGAAAAATCAGAAGCATTTGAGAAGTTCAAAATCTTCAAAGCTATGGTAGAGAATCAAACCGGATTGAAACTGAAGTGTCTAAGGTCTGATAGAGGTGGTGAATTTACATCTGGTGAGTTCATTGACTTTTGTGAGAAGTAGGGTATAAGGAGACAATTGTCTGCTCCTAGGACTCCACAACAGAATGGAGTAGTTGAAAGAAAGAACCGGACCATCCAGGAAGCTGCCAGGACAATGATGTTGGAAGCAAATGTTCCTTAGATGTTCTAGAAAGAAACTATTAGCACTGCAGTCTACACTCTAAATCGAGTTCAAATTAGAAACAATACCGGTAAGACCCCCTATGAACTCTGGTTTGGCATCACTCCTATTGTGAAATATTTCAGAGTATTTGGTAGCAAGTGTTATATTAAAAGAGATGAAGATCTAGGAAAGTTTGATGCTAGAAGTGATGAAAGAATTTTCTTGGGTTACTCCACTCAAAGCAAAGCATACCGGTGCTACAATAAGAGACTGAGGAAAATGATAGAAAGCACTAATGTGAAAGTTGATGAAGGAATTGAGAAGCCCTCAAGATTTTATGAGTTTGATGAAGATGACCAAGACGGTGTTCAGGTTCAAAGAACTCAATCCTCTCCGGTAAGTCAGAGTCAACCTGATCTGGTAAATCAGGAAGAAGAGACAGGTTTGAATGAGCCTAATCAAGAAGCAGCAGTGCAGGATACTCCCAAAATTCTAAGGTATGTAACACTGAACCACTCTGAAGATCAGATCATAGGTGACAGAAGCAAAGGTGTGCAAACTAGAAGGAATGTTGCTCAAAATCAGGATGAATGTTGTCTGATTTCAAAGATTGAACCTAAAACAATAAATGAAGCCTGCAATGATGAAAACTGGACCAAAGCAATGAAAGATGAATTAATGCAAATTGAGAAAAATCATACTTAGGATCTTGTTCCCAGACCTAGAGACAGGAATGTGATTGGAACCAAATGGGTCTTCCGGAACAAATTAAATGAAGCTGGTGAAGTAATCAGAAACAAAGCTAGATTGGTCTACAAAGGCTACTCTCAAATAGAAGGAATTAATTTTGAAGAGACCTTTGCTTCGGTGGCAAGAATTGAAGCAGTCAGATTATTTCTTGCATTTGCTGCCTTTAAAGACTTCAAGGTATATCAGATGGATGTCAAGTTTGCCTTCCTAAATGGTGATCTGGAAGAAGAAGTTTACATTGAACAACCGGATGGATTTTAATTGTCTGACAATGATGATATGGTCTGCAAGTTGAAGAAAGCATTGTATGGATTAAAACAAGCCCCAAGAGTATGGTATGAATGGTTGGATAAGAATCTTGTGCAGATTGGATTCAGCAAAGGTACTGCTGACAGTAACTTATATTTCAAAATTGATCATGAAAATATTTTGATTGTTGAAGTGTTTGTGGATGATATCATTTTTGGAGGAAGAGATAGTATGTGCAAAACTTTTGCAAATCAGATGAAATGTGAGTTTGAAATGTCTATGCTTGGTGAAATGAATTTCTTCTTGGGTCTGCAAATTACTGAAACAAAGAAAGGGATCTTCATTTCTTAGACCAAATATGTGAAAGAATTTTTAAGAAAATTTGTTATGGAAGATTCAAAGCCAATGAACACTCCCATGGCAACCAGATGTAAGTTGAGCAAAGATGATGACTCCCCAAAGGCAGATCAGACAAAGTATAGATCAATGATTGGTGGATTGTTGTATCTCACTCAGACCAGACCAGATATTATGCAGGCTGTTGGTCTTGTAGCAAGATTCCAGGCTGATCCTAAAGAATCTCATGTTATGGCAATCAAAAGAATTTTCAGATACTTGAAAGGAACAGCTGAGTATGGTCTATGGTACCCTAGAGATCCAGATTTCTCTCTTCATGCTTACATAGATGCAGATTAGGCAGGAGATGTGGATGACCGGAAGAGCACCAGTGGTGGAGCATTCTTTTTGGGGAAGAGATTGGTTTCTTGGCTAAGAAAGAAACAAGATGCAATATCTCTGTCTACAACTAAAGCAGAATATATTGCAGCAGCAGGTAGTTGTACTCAAATCTTATGGATGAAGCAGATGCTAAGAGACATTAAAGTTGAATATGAGGAGCCTATCACAATTTTCTGTGATAATTCAAGTGCAATTAATATTTCTAAGAATCTGGAATTGCACTCTAAGACTAAGCACATATATATCAAGTTTCACTTTTTGAGAGAACAAGTGAACAAGGAAGAAGTCAGGTTGGAATATGTTCCCTCCAAGGATCAGATTGCAGATATCTTTACTAAACCTCTTCCCAAGGACTCTTTTGAATATCTCTGGGAGAAGTTAGGGGTCATGGCCCCTCCGGTGATGAACTAGGATGCACTGATGTGCATCAGTCTGGTGGATATCACAGTCATATCTTGTGATCCAGATTGATGATGGAGAGCTGCTACTAAGGGGGAGCAGCTGGTATGATTCTGATGTGTTAGAATTGCAAGTATGAGCCCTTTACCATTGATGTCAAAGGGGGAGAGAAGACATGTGAAAAACAAGTAGCTTATGATCAAAGGGGGAGCAGTAAATGAGGAGAAGACATGTTGCTGATAGGGGGAGCTATGACAGAAAGGAGAAGTTCTTGTCTTGATGGTTTTTCACATCATATGTTGCCATCAATGACAAAGGGGGAGATTGTTGCAAGTATGAGGTGAACCAGTGTTGTCATTGATGTCAACATACTCATATTGCATTGACAAGAAGGATTCAATGAGCAGTGTGCTAAGGATATTAAGAAAATTAGCCTCAGTCAGGAACAGTGAAGAACAGTGATGAGAAGAAGGTAAATGTATTGTATAGGATGCGAACCGGAGGATGCGGATTAAAGGGTTTGTAGATATGAGTCTTGAGATGCTTCAGTTAAGATTTCAGAGGTCCGCATGAAGATCTGAAGGAGTTGTGGCTGTCGGTGTGGAACCGGTTCCAGCAAGTGTTTAGAGGTGACAGAGGATCATAGAAAGGTCCGGTGAGGTTCAGAATTGTATAATCCTAATTTGCGGATTGGAAGGAGTGTTTGGGATGTCCTTGTGATGTGTCATCTCGAGTTGTGTATGATTTGGAGGTCCGGAAGTACCTTTTGCATTGTGATAGTGGCGACAGACTGTGTTCTTGAAGTTTTGGATAAGGAAGAGAAGAGATTCCAGTAAGTAGAGAAAGTGCGGATGTACTTGGTCATTCAGGTAGGCTTGGAAATGTCTGTGGATCATGTTTAGGTTGTGTTGTTGGTCCGCATTGATGGTAGAGCCTGAAATTAAAGATATTCTTCCAGATGAAGTTCTTGCTCTGATTAGCCGACCGGATGAGTTGTTCATCCTGTGAATGTTCTTGTGATGGCCGACCGGATGTGTTATTCAACTTGCAGATATTTTTATGGTTGATTGCTGACTTAGATGATTGTTCCTAAGTCGATGTCTTGTATAAATAAAGGTTTGTGAGTTCATTTCGAAGTGTGGATTATGTGGATGAGTGTGGTGTAGCGAAGAGAAGTGCGAAAGGCAGAGCAGGGGTTTTTGGGCTTAAATGGAATTGATCCAGACATGGTAGAGATGTCATTCTCCAGTTCAAGACTGTGATTCTTATCACTTTGTAGACAGTGTGTCTCCTTGTAGGCAGTGGGCCTCTTTGTGAGCAGTGTGCTCGGGCAGTGAGCCCTAATTGGCAAGTGCCATTCTTTTTCTTATTCTTTTAATAGAGAATAATCCTTGGGTTAATCACCCTGTGGTTTTTCCCTTAACCGGGTTTTCCACGTCAAAATTTTGGTGTTCAATGTGTTGATGTTTATCTGCTCTTGTGTTTGTACGTTTTACTTTCATGAATGATTAATTGATATACTGTTAACTAACAAAGAAGAATCAAGTGTTTGAAGTAGAGAGCAAGTTTTTATACTACTGATTCACCCCCCCCTCTCAGTTGTATGCCCTAGATCCAACAAACTCATCCTTAACAAGTCTAAGCCTAGTGAGGTAACTTGTAATGTCTTCTCCCTTGTTCATCCGGGTATTCCTCAACTTTTCTTTGAGAATCAACTTTCGGTTAGTGGTAGCATTTTGGTATAGATTCAGAATGGCGTCCCACATCGTCTTCGCTGTATCTAACTCTGCAATATGTGGAACAATATGATCCTTAACACCGTCAAGAATCAACCTCCTTGTCTTGGCATCTTCCTTCTTATATGTTAAGAGCTGTGTTGCATCTATAGGTATAGGTACAATAGTGGTCACATATTCCTTAATACCATTCTCTTCCAGCAATAAAGAAATTTTGGCTTTCCAAACACCAAAATTTGAGGCTCCATCCAATCTGTCCTAATCTCTTAAACCTACTGAGGCCATCTCAAAAGAAAATAATAATAATAATTTTGAAGAGGTCAAACTGGGTTTTATAAACCCTAGATTTATATATATATATTTTTTCTTTCTCCCTGTGCCTTTTCTGCCCTCAGATCTGCTCTGATACCATGTGAAAATTCTATTGCAGCTATTGATTATTAATCTTCTATCTTGTTACAGATTATTTGATTGCCGAAAATTAATTCACAACAAATATTGAAAAATAATACAGCCGCAACTTCACAAATAATCATGGAGATAAAAAATACAAAAATACGCAAAATAATGAACACAATATTTTTGGACAAATTGTCCCTGGAAAAACCCCGAAGGGAAAACCAGTACTATAGATGAGGAATTTTAGTAAACTTCAACAAATCAAGAGATACATAAACTACTTGCCTCTTACTGGCAGAGCTCCAGCAATGTTCTCCTCCGGAAATCCGTCTCCCAATTTCTCCTGTAGAAATTCCACTGCTGCTGAATCCAACGCTATCACTGCGTCCTTGCTCCCACTACAAATCTATTTGCTATTATTGCAAATTTATTTATTTGCTATCGCTGCAAATGTTTCTCGGATGTGTCCTCTCCAAATGCCCATTGATCCTCTTTTATAATCCTCTCATTGAAAACCAATGGCCATGATTTAATCTCAATCAATGGCTAAGATTAATTAGACTCTAACAAACCCTAATGCCTAGAAGTCTCTCGAGAAATCAATTTTCTAGGCATGGAGATAATTATTCCACTTGTGTTTCTAGCCTCGTAATCACCACCCGAGACTAGAACACCTGTCCAAGCTACATTAAAATTAACACGAATTTCTGCTTCAACACAAAAAGTAATGCTACGTGCCCAAGAGGGAATAAATGAAGATATCCAGATGACATGAGTTTATCAGCAATACGCACTTGACCATTTACAATGTCATGGGAAGTCATTGCATGTCTGGTCCATTTTAACTTCTCCGCGTTCACAGTTATGCAGAAGAAACTGGCTTAGTGTTTTCTCAAAGTGATTCCCTTTCTTTCTATTCACACTCCCCTTCATCTTGCTTCAAATCTGACAATTAAATGTACTCACCCGGATTGTTCATGAACTGTGCCTTAATAAGTTTAAGCAATGGCGATATCTGTTAGCCCCATGAGCCAACTCGGATGTCTAATAGTTCCAAAAGGCCCTGTAGTCTTGGTCTTCGCATCATAAGTCCCAACAACATGCCATGCGAGACGAACCATACTAGACATGCTGTTGTTATTTGCATACTCTTGTTTCATTCCTGAGGTGTTTTAAGCAGTCCACGTGCACCGTCTATGTTGCCGCATCGGACATATTTATGCATCCTTAAAAAGTTCATGTGCCTTATGCTTCTACCACGGGAAACGATGTCTCATAGTGCTGAAGAAAGAAAAGGTATAAGCTAATCCTATGACACCAGCTTGGCTTATTCGCTCCATTCTGTGAACACAATATTCAATCAAAACTTCTTGCAGCCACATCCATTGCACCCAATACTGGGGATTTCTAAAACCCAATCTCTCTCCTTGAGACTTGTCCCAGGATAGCAACAACTCTAAACAAAAATCCCCAAGGCTACGATCCATCTGGTCATATATCCTCTTCATTAAGCAGGAATTAGTATGTCTTCAGGATAAGCAAGGATATTGGCTTCAATTGGATATATCCACATACAATAGGTTTCCCTGCATTTGTTCTATATTTCCATACTTTGCATATAATTCCACCAGGGCAGTGCAGCTTCAATATCTAACAAAAGTCCCTTACCTTTTATACTTTAATGAACATCCACAACAGAAAGTGACTTTCTATTTGCATTCTCCTTTAGTTCGAGTCTTTGTAATTCAACATGCTCATCTGAGTTATTCGCTTTCAATCATATTCCCTTTATGGCAATAACATTATAGGTGCCTTAGTCTATACCTTGACAAGATGATAAGAAGTTCCAAAACCTTAAACACTTCCTTGACAAAGCACCAAGGTAACCTAGGCAACACAGTCTTATTGGAAAGGTGACAGTCCTCATAACATCTCTTCATATAGTATTAATGCCAAGAAACAAGGGCAAGTGCCCACAGACCCCATCTAGGCATTGACTAATGAGATCATCGCAAAACTACGTATGTCTTTTGGAATGAATGAGACCCATCTCAAGTGTGACTGTCCTATTTGGGATATGACAAAGAGGATATAGAAATTAATGTGACTACCACCTTTTCCTCACAATTCTTGATTGGAGTCTACTGAGAGATTTATTCACTTTCTCATGGTATGCTCTTCACTATTCATGATGATATCCCTTGACTTATTACCCATAACAACTTCTTAAGGCATGAAGCCCAACCAAAGACCTCTATGACTGTTCTATGACTGTGTGTAACAGTCCTGAACTGGGTGATAGTCTTGAGACCTCTTCACTCTTCCTGCATACACCTTCAATGGCATTTATTTGTGGCATTGATTCATATCCTTGTTTATGAGATGCATCATGAAAGAATATATACAAGATGATGTCAAAAGGGTTTGAATGACAACACATTAACCAATTGTGGACTGTTATTACCAACCACCCTATACATAACAACCTTTTGACTCCCATGATGATCCTTAAACCCTTTTGCCATCGATGGTGCGTCTATGCCTAAGGATGGTGTCAAGGTTATCCATTTTCACATAAACACCCTAGGTTGGATTTGATGGATCACCCTTGGTCATCAAATCCAAAAGATCTCATAATACCTTTTCATATAAACCCAGTCCAAATATATGGCATAGAGACAGTCCCTGATAGGGCTTTATGGTAGTCCCTCAAACAACCTTCCTGAGCATCAGTTTTGGATATGTATCTGGGCTGTCTCCTCCATCCTTTTCTACATTCAAAACCTCTGAAACAATTCCTTGGATCCCTTCGATCATAATGACAGTCTTATGACTGTTCCTTATGACATTCATGATGTCAACTTTATTATTATGATGCACAATTTAACCCTGCAGTGGAACTATACCCTCTTGACTATGAAACCCTTAGAACATGACATTAAATTCTCTTCCTTTCTGCCCCATCATCAAAACCAAAGTATTCATCAATGAGGTGTGATGAGAATCAAGGAAACTCTTGTCCACAGTCTGGAGGAGCCTGCATATTAGAGCTTTTTTTTACCTTTTACCAACGATAATGAATGGAAATAAAAGTTTCAACGCTGAATAAGAATGTCCCAAAACCTTATATCTATCTAAGGTCAAATGTGTGTGCAAGATAAATATCAAAACTCATCGTAACAACTGCTTCTAATAATAGATTCCTTTATGACAGCTGGTTGAGGGCTTAAAACGTGTAAAGGAGGGTTCCTCTTTTGTCTTTTAACCATCAATTTTGAGGTTTGAAATGGTGGTTTAATAGAACGAGACACCTCCTTGCTTGATTTTTGAACTATTCTTTGGGTGCCAAAACCTAATATGAATTCTTTGAGGTTGATTAAGGTCTTTTAGTATGATCTAGTGACTTTGTTGACTGGTTTTAGGTCTGCTCTAAGTATTTGAAGGATTGTACATGGTAATTTTCATGTTTATGACCTTGACCAAGCTCTTGATAATATGAAATTATTAAAATGACATCATAAGATCCGATCATTTAATCATGAAGAGACTTATCAATATGGTCATGGGCATGATAGGAGAGACAAGATTACCAATAACAACTCCATAAACCAAATGAAATATAGGAATGTGTACTTGATCAAGGCTCTTCAACCCCATGTCGTGCAAACAATCAACCCAATAGATACCCAAGCATCTAATTAACTCAAATAAAACATATGCTACCAAAATAGTGCATCCACAACATGTAAGCCAACCAAGACTTCCTAAACCAACTAGTCATAATCACACAATGAAGACCTCTAGGGACATCCGCATGTACTCAAACCACTAAATCAATCATAATGGCACAACTAAGACCTCAAATCATCAAAATATGTGAAACTCGTACAATGGGTCATGAACCTCTACAGTCAAACCAAGCTGTTCTAATAGGATGAAAGCACCCCAAAGAGGCTAAAAAACTCACCAAAAACTGATGCAAAAGAGGGGGTCCCCATTTTGCCTATGCAAAAAAGTGGGGTGTGTCTGCAGGGCACAACACATCTTATGATGCATGTTATGACACATCATAAGGAATCTTTAGGTGGAGATAATGAAGCCAAAATAGAATTCCCAAGTTGGTGGGTGGATTATGACGAGCTTATGAAAGGTAGAAGGAATATGTTATTTTTAGCTTGTGGACTCATTATGGAATTTGGGTGTTGGTTTTCTAACTATGAATTTGGGCACCACATTTTGATTAGTTTCAATTCATGGTTTCTTAGTTACCATTTGATGGTTTCATTTATTGTGCCTCCTATTTATTGGGTTCTTGAGATGGAGACCTTTTAAGTAGAGAGTTTTGTAGGTATTATTATGCTGCCAAAATTCCTCCAAATTTCTATTTGGTGATACTCATGTAAAGGCTTAGACTCTGCAAGTGTATTGTAACCTTAATAAATTGATTTTCTTTGGAGTGTGGGATTTTTAGCCTGAAGGGTTTCCCCCATGTATATCACTATATTATGGTATATTGCTTTTGTGTTTATTTCTTTGTAATTATGTGATTAGTTTAATTTTTGCATATCTCTTATCGTAGATTAGTGTAGGAAGAATATTTTGCACCTCTACTTCCTTTCACTTATTTCTATATTTTATTTTTAATCCACTATAGTTACAAATAACGATACATATTTCAAGAACAAATAAGTGAAAAAGTTTCTAGAGATGTTTCATATTCAACAATGATTTTCTATTCCTTATCACCTGCAAGGTAATGGTAAAGCTAAATCTACCAAATAAAACACTGAATAATAAGGAAAATCATTGACAAACATGGAACTAATTGGCACACAAAACTTGTTCTCATACTATGGTCTTATAGAATTAGTATTCACACTCCCACAAGGTATACACTAGTATTCATTGGTTTATGGTACTAAGGCCATTATGTCCTTAAAGTTAGAGATCCCTTCATTTAGAGTTTCCCTTTTTAGAATTATTAATGACACTATGTACAAAGAACATAGATTACAAGAACTAGAAAAATTGGATGAAAGAAGAGTCAATGTATTAAAAAAGCTTTAGTCAAATAAAAGACAACTAAAGCAAACTTATAACAAAAGCGTCATTATAGAAACTTCTAACTAGGTGACTTAGTTCTTCATGCTAATCCTAAAAACCCTAATGATAAAAATATTTACATGCTATTTAATTATTTTCCAATTGGATTGGACCCTTCAACATCACTTCCAAATTTTTCTTAAGTGCTTTTGGCTTATCAACTACCAAAGTAAAACTAGTGAAGGATCTTGTCAACATCATGCACTTAAGTTGATATTTTTATTGATTAGAGACATGATAGGGGAATTAAAATAATTCTTATCATTACCATCATGTCGATATCCTTCATGTCCTATTGATACTCCATGATCCTTATCTATCCTTGTCTTATCATTTGCCTCTATTGCGAGCAGCCTTATTACACATGACTCGATGCTTGCTTTTTATGTGCTTAAAAGTTATATCATGTTCATCTCACCATTAATCTATATTGGGGAAAACTTATTACCTGTTCCTTAATGATTACTTCCAATTTTTGATTCACATGATGATATCTTTTACAATGTATGTACACAATTTACCGTGCTTATGTATTTTTCTCTTATCCTCCAATTCCTTGCACACTTTGTATGCAACCAATTAGAGGAGGAATATTAATATGCATGTTATTGCACAAGCATGTGCACAAGTAGACATCAACACTATAGCACACACAATCATACATGCAACTCCTTATGCCATGTGCCATGTGCACAACACTTGGAACCATGTTGCATAATTTAGAAGACATCATCCATATCATACATATCCATTTGCATCATACACCATTTTCATAGTTTTAAGGATTATGTTGAACAATATTGCCAACAACTATGTCTATATTTTGTGTCATACTTACATTTCTATGTACACTCAAGGCATGTAATATAAAGCTCAGTACACAAATCCTTGTACAATATCTTAGAGCATCATGTATTAGTTTCATGCACCTTCAAGAGTTATTCATGACATGCCACTAGTTAATAGAGTATACAATAAAAATCATAACTACTACGAGATGAGGCATCATACATGGAAGACCAAGTAATTCTGCTTCCATAATTGCCTTTATCTTCATGATCATGTAAAAATATAAATGTACATCTATAAAATAATAGATAGGCATTATTATCTAGAGATATTGTAGAAATTATATAGAAGTAAATACATAGCCACACATCTCCACAAGAGTGTGACATTTACAAAACATGAAGCCTAATAAAATAGTTTGTTCTAGTTCATGTATTATTCTCTACTTAATGTTGTATCTTCATATTGCTTCTACACACTTACAACATATCTAGGTCCTCATCTAGAGCATTGTCTCCTAGACCACCTAGGATTTGGTTCATTGGTATTAGAGTAATTCATCTTGCATGTTTGGGAGAGTGGTCAGGCAGAGATGGAGTGTGTGAGAGTGATGGTTTATTGTGTGAGCTATGGTCTGCATGCCCTAGCTACAGCTTCCTTTACCCTAGTTCCTTGTTTTGGGGGTGTGTTCAGGGGTTGACTACTATGTTTGCGGGGTGCGGTGTCTGTACACTGTTGGTTTATGGTTTTCCTGGGTGTGGTCTCTCTGTGGCAATTTTCTAGTTTGTAGAGTTTTGTGCTCTGTGTTCTTGGAGTTCGCTGCTTGCATGGTGGCCTTTGGGGGTCTAGGGGAACCCCCAGGTGTGTCTTTCAAAGAGATGCTTAATAGTGACAAGCAGTCTTTGTCTAATCATGTTCAAGCAATTGATTTTTTGTTACATGCAACAAAGGAATCCGAAGTCTCTTCGGGTGCCGGGTTTCGTTAGAAATCTAACAAGTGCTTGGAGAAATGCAAGGATCACCCTGTGTTAGTTATTCAACCGGATTTAGTTGCTAATGAGGTGCACTACCTTGTGGATCATTCTCTCATCTATAAATTAATGAGCATTAGGGTTTCCTTTGATGGTAGTTGATTGTCATTGATGTTGGGAACTGAGTTGTCACTATCATGGAAAAATTAAATAGGTCTTATAAAAGGTAGTCATCATGTCATCTGGTGTTGGGAACTATGTGATGAGGAGTCTTCATAATTTTTGGCTGCAAAATTGTTCATCAATGAGTATTAGTGTGTTTATGATTTCTTTGCAAAGTGTTCAAGAAGTTGGTATTTGGTTGTAGAGATATGTCTTCTTCATCCTCATGTTGGTATTGTGTCAAGAAGTGATATTATGTTGATATTGACATACTTGTTTCAGTGATTTATTTGTGGACTTCAACACAGGGGAAGCAAATAGGTTTGAACCTTTGTCATCCGATGTCAAAAAGGGGGAGAAAGAAAAATTGCATCATGGAGTTTTGCCATCAATGACAAAGGGGGAGATTGATGGTAGTTGATTGTCATTGATGTCAAAAAGGTGTTGTGTTGATGATGCAGGTACATCATATGGCAGGAAGTTTCAGGTGTTCATAATGTTCTTCATGATTAAAGTGAATTTAGACAATGTGACATGTGATGTCAATCATTAGGTAATGGTTGTTGCAAGTATGAGGTTAACCAGTGTTGTCATTGATGTCAACATACTCATATTGCATTGATAAGAAGGATTGGATGAGCTGTGTACTGAGGTTATTGAGGAAATTAGTCTCCATCAGCAACAGTGAAGAACAGTGATGAGAAGAAGGCAAAAGTACTCAATAGGTTGAGGATCAGAGGATGCGGTTTAAAGGGTTTGTAGATATGAGTCTTGAGATGTTCTAGTTAAGATTTCAGAGGTCCACATAAAGATCTGAAGAAGTTATGGCTGCTTGTGTAGAACCGGTTCTGGCAGGTGTTTAATGGAGACAGAGTGTCACAGATTGGTCCGGTGAGATCCGGAATTACATTATCTCATTCTACTAATTGGAAGGAGTGTTGAAGAAGTCAGTGTGAAGTGACAACTAGATTTGTGAATGATTTGGAGGTCCGAAAGAACCTTTTTCATTATGACAGTGATGACAGACTGTGTTCTTGAAGTTCTAGATGAAGAACAGAAGAATTCGAGTAAGCTGATAAAGTGCGGATATTCTTGATGACTCAGGAAAGGTTTTGGTGATATTTGGATCATGTTCTATTCTTATTGGTGGTCTGCATTGAAGTTAGAGTTTGCATTCAAAGAATAACCATGGATTTTGGTGTTCTTCTTAAGACTAGCCGATCGGATGTATTACACGTCTTGCGAATGATCTTGTAGGTGTTTGCCAACTTAGATGATTGTTCCTAAGTCGATGCCTTGTATAAATAAGGGTTTGTGAATTCATTTTGAAGAGTGTGTCTTGTGGGGATGAGTGTGATATAGAGAAGGGAAGTGCGAAAGGTAGAGCAGGAGTTTTTGGGCTTAAATGGAACTAATCCAGGCATGGTAAAGATGTCATTCTCCAGTTCAAGTTTGTAATACTTGTTACTTTGTAGATAGTGTGTCTCTTGTAGACAGTGTGCCTCTTGTGAGTAGTGTGCTCAGGCAGTGAGCCCTAATTAGCATGTGCCATCCATTTTTCTTATTCTTCTAACAGAGAATAATCCTTGGGTTAATCACCCGGTGGTTTTTCCCTGGACCGAGTTTTCCACGTCAAAATCTTGGTGTCTAATGTGTTGATGTTTATCTACTCTGGTGTTTATGCTTTCATGAATGGTTAATTGATATGCTATTAAACAACAAAGAAGAATCAAGTGTCTGAAGTAAAAGCAAGTTTTTGTACAACTGATTCACCCCCCCTCTCAGTTGTGTGCCCTAGATCTAACAATTGGTATTAGAGCCAAGTTCCTCTAAAAAGGAGCTTAACCGCTTGAGGAGATCCAGGATGTTGTCATACAAAAAGGATGATTGCGTTATTGACAGTGGATGCTCTCACCATATGACAGGTGACAAGAACAAGTTCTTAGATTTGGAAAGGTATGAAGGAGGAATGGTAAAGTTTGGTGACAATTCTGCTGGTAGAATCAGAGGTAGGGGAACTATCTCTTTTGATGGAAAGAACAAAACCGGTAATGTACTGTATGTTGAAGGATTGAAGCACAATCTTCTCAGTGTTGGTCAGTTGGTGGACAAAGGCTATGATCTCCGGTTCAAGAATGGAAGATGCAGGATCTTTGAAAGCTCTGGAACTGAGATTGCATCTGATACTCAAACAAAAGGTAATATCTTCCATCTAGTTGGTACTAATAAAAGTTGTCTGTTTGTTCAAGTTGATCAGAGTTGGTTATGGCATAGAAGGATGTGTCATGTAAATTTTGATAACATCATCAAGATAAGCAATACTCAGGCTGTAAGAGATCTTCCAAAGTTGGTAAAACCTACAAATAGTTTGTGCAAAGAATGTCAGCTAGGTAAACAGAGCAGAGTCTCATTCAAAAGCAAGGATCAGTCCTCTACCGGATTATTGGAATTAGTTCATACTGATCTATGTGGTCTGACAAGAATCAAGAGTATGCAAGGTGATAGATATTTCATGTTACTGATTGATGACCATTCCCGGATGATGTGGGTTACCTTTCTGAAAGAGAAATCAGAAGCTTTTGAGAAGTTTAAAATCTTCAAGGCTATGGTAGAGAATCAAACTGGATTAAAACTGAAATGTCTGAGGTTTGATAGAGGTGGTGAATTCACATCTGGTGAATTCATAGACTTTTGTGAGAAGCATGGTATAAAGAGATAGTTGTCTGCTCCTAGGACTCCACAGCAGAATGGAGTAGTTGAGAGAAAGAACCGGACCATCCAGGAAGCATCTAGGACAATGATGATGGAAGCAAATGTTCCTTAGATGTTTTGGAGAGAAGCTATCAACACTGCAGTCTACACTCTCAATCGAGTTCAAATCAGAAGCAATACCGGTAAGACTCCCTATGAACTTTGGTTTGGCATCACTCCTACTGTGAGATATTTCAGAGTATTTGGTAGCAAATGTTACATTAAAAGAGATGAAGATCTAGGAAAGTTTTATGCTAGAAGTGATGAAGGAATTTTCTTGGGGTTACTCCGCTCAAAGCAAAGCATACCGGTGTTACAATAAGAGACTGAGAAAGATGATAGAAAGTACAAATGTGAAGGTTGATGAAGGTATTGAAAAGCCCTCAAGATTTTTTGAGTATGATGAAGATGATTAGAATGGTGTTCTGATTCAAGGAACTCAATCCTCTCCTGAAGGTCAGATTCAGACTGATCTGGTAAATCAAGAAGAAGAGATAGGTCTGGATGAGCCTGATCAAGAAGCAGAAGTGCAAGAAACTCCCAAAGTTCCAAGGTATGTAAGACTGAACCACTTTAAAGATCAGATCATAGGTGACAAAAGCAAAGGTGTGCAAACTAGAAGGAATGTTGCTCAAAATCCAGATGAATGTTGTCTGATCTCAAAGATTGAACCTAAGACAATAAATGAAGCCTGCAATGATGAAAATTAGACCAAAGCAATGGAGGAAGAGTTGATGCAAATTGAGAAAAATCACACTTGGGATCTTGTTTATAGACCTAGTAACAAGAATGTGATTGGAACCAAATGGGTCTTCCGGAACAAACTAAATGAAGTTGGTGAAGTAATAAAAAATAAAGCCAGATTAGTCTGCAAAGGCTACTCTCAAATAGAAGGGATTGATTTTGAGGAAACCTTTGCTCCGGTGGCAAGAATTGAAGTAGTCAGACTATTTCTTGCATTTGCTGCCTTCAAAGATTTCAAAGTGTATCAGATGGATGTCAAATCTGCTTTCCTGAATGGTGACCTAGAAGAAGAGGTGTACATTGAACAACCGGATGGATTTAAGTTATCTGAGCATGGTGATATGGTCTGCAAATTAAAGAAGGCACTGTATGGTCTAAAGCAAGCCCCAAGAGCATGGTATGAGAGGCTGGACAAACATCTTTTGAAGATTGGTTTCAACAAAGGTACTGCTGATAGTAACCTATATTTCAAAATTGATCATGAAAACATCTTGATTGTTGAAGTATTTGTTGATGGTATCATCTTTGGAGGAAGAGACAGTATGTGTAAAACCTTTGCAAACCAAATGAAAAGTGAGTTTGAAATGTCAATGCTCGGTGAAATGAATTTCTTCTTGGGTCTGCAAATTACTCAGACAAAGAAAGGAGTCTTTATCTCTCAGACCAAATATGTGAAAGAACTATTGAAGAAATTTGGAATGGAAGATTCAAAGCCAATGAACACTCCTATGGCTACCGGATGTAAGTTGAGCAAAGATGATGACTCTCCTAAGATAGATCAGACAAAGTATAGATCAATGATTGGAGGATTACTGTATCTCACTTAGACTAGACCAGATATAATGCAGACTGTTGGTCTTGTGGTGAGATTCCAGGCTAATCCCAGAGAATCTCATGTCATGGCAATCAAAAGAATTTTTAGGTACTTGAAAGGAACAGTTGAGTATGGACTATGGTTTCCCAGAGATCATGACTTTTCTCTTCATGCATATACAGATGCAGATTGGGCAGGAGATGTGGATGATAGGAAGAGTACAAGTGGAGGAGTATTCTTTTTGGGAAAAAGGTTGGTTTCTTGGCTAAGCAAGAAACAAGAAGCAATATCCCTGTCTACAACAGAAGCATAATACATTGCAACAGTAGGTAGTTGCACTCAACTTTTGTGGATGAAGCAATTGCTAAGAGATATTCAAGTAGAATATGAGGAGCCTATCACAATTTTCTGTGATAATTCAAGTGCAATAAATATTTCTAAGAATCCGGTATTGCATTCTAAGACCAAGCATATATCTATCAAATTTCACTTTTTGAGAGAACAAGTGAACAAGGGTGAAGTCAGATTGGAGTATGTGCCCTCCAAGGATCAACTTGTAGATATTTTTACTAAACCTCTTCCCAAGGACTCCTTTGAGTATCTCAAGGAGAAGTTAGGGGTCATGGGCCCTCCGGTGATGAACTAGGATGCACTGATGTGCATCAGTCCAGTGGATATCACAGTCATATCTTGTGATCTGGATTGATGATGGGGAGCTGCTACTAAGGGGGAGTAGCTGGTATGATTCTGATGTGTTAGAACTGCAAGTATGAGCCCTTTGCCATTGATGTCAAAGGGGGAGAGAAGACATGTGAAAAACAAGTGGTTGATGATCAAAGGGGGAGTAGTAAAGGAAGAGAAGACATGTGAAGAGTTGTTGCTAATAGGGGGAGCTGTGACAGAAAGGAGAAGTTCTTGTCTTGATAGTTTTTCACATCATATGTTGCCATCAATGACAAAGGGGGAGATTGTTGCAAGTATGAGGTTAACCAGTGTTGTCATTGATGTCAACATACTCATATTGCATTGATAAGAAGGATTGGATGAGCTGTGTGCTGAGGTTATTGAGGAAATTAGTCTCCATCAGGAACAATGAAGAACAGTGATGAGAAGAAGGCAAAAGTACTCAATAGGTTGAGGATCAAAGGATTCGGTTTAAAGGGTTTGTAGATATGAGTCTTGAGATGTTCTAGTTAAGATTTCAGAGGTCCACATAAAGATCTGAAGAAGTTATGGCTGCTTGTGTAGAACTAGTTTCGGCAGGTGTTCAATGGAGACAGAGTGTCACAGATTGGTCCGGTGAGATCCAGAATTACATTATCTTATTTTGCGGATTGGAAGGAGTGTTGAAGAAGTCAGTGTGAAGTGACAACTAGATTTGTGAATGATTTGGAGGTCCGGAAGAACCTTTTTCATTATGACAGTGATGACAGACTATGTTCTTGAAGTTCCAGATGAAGAACAGAAGAATTCGAGTAAGCTGATAAAGTGCAGATATTCTTGATGACTCAGGAAAGGTTTTGGTGATCTTTGGATCGTGTTCTATTCTTATTGGCGGTCCACAGTGAAGTTAGAGTTTGCATTCAAAGAATAACCACAAATTTTGGTGTTCTTCTTAAGACTGGCCGACCGGATGTATTACACGTCTTGCGAATGATCTTGTAAGTGTTTTCCGACTTAGATGATTATTCCTAAGTCGATGCCTTGTATAAACAAGGGTTTGTGAATTCATTTTGAAGAGTGTGTCTTGTGGGGAAGAGTGTGATATAGCAAAGGGAAGTGCGAAAGGTAGAGCAGGAGTTTTTGGGCTTAAATGGAACTGATCCAGGCATGGTAAAGATGTCATTCTCCAGTTCAAGTTTGTAATACTTGTTACTTTGTAGACAGTGTGTCTCTTGTAGGTAGTGTGCCTCTTGTGAGTAGTGTGCTCGGGCAGTGAGCCCTAATTGGCATGTGCCATCCATTTTTCTTATTCTTCTAACAGAGAATAATCCTTGGGTTAATCACCCCGTGGTTTTTCCCTTGATCGGGTTTTCCACGTCAAAATCTTGGTGTCTAATGTGTTGATGTTTATCTGCTCTGGTGTTTATGCTTTATGCTTTCATGAATGGTTAATTGATATGCTATTAAATAACAAAGAAGAATCAAGTGTCTGAAGTAAAAGCAAGTTTTTGTACAACTGATTCACCCCCCCTCTCAGTTGTGTGCCCTAGATCTAACAATGGTGTCAGTTCATATAAAGTTGTTGTTTCATGATGCTTCCATTTGATCAGGATATCTTCATGATACTCACATTGGTGCTTTGGAATAAGAGGATCTCTGTTGGATCTCAGTTGAAAAATATTTGATGTTCTATGTCATGATTGTCATGGGTTGTGTCTTCATCAGGTTTTGGCTTCAAAAGATGGTTATGATGATCAGGTTCAACGTGTTTTGTATCAATATTATGTTGACAGGTTACATCATGTATCATACTTGTGATGTGAATGAAAATCTCAGATGGTAATGTTCAAATCTCCAAGAATCTATCAGTAATAATCAATAACAAGAGGTGTTGTGATCTCAATGCATATGGCAGTAATCATGTTGGTATGATTGATCATCATTTTCTTTCATGTCTACATGTCTCCTTTGATCTCATCAATTGTTGATGCTCACAGATATTGTTGCTAACTTGTTTATGTTGAGAAGATGCCTTCATCAGGATGCCTTCAATATAATTGCAGAGATCAGTATTGTGTTGGCAGATGGCAGAAATTTTTAGCTTCCTAATGAGGTGTTAATTTAAGATACATGTTGGAGTGTTTTGTCCTAAGCATATCTTATAAACTCTCTTGTGAAAATCTAAACATTTTCCTCTAATGTTTTGAGTCTTTGGTGACTTACTATCCTAGGTCATTTTCACTATTTTTGACCTATTAAAGGGTTCCTTGAACATTCTCCCACCGGCCCTATGTCTAAATATTACCGTTGGTAGTGGTCTCCACTTGAAAGTGCTTGCCAGGCGTAAATTTTAAATAGAAAGTTTTTTTTTGCCTTAAAAAAAAAGGAATTGAAACCATATTCAAGAGGTGTGAAAAGCCCGATTAAAAGTCATTGAATTTAAAGAGATCTAAGGGAGCTTGATTTTTGTAAGTCATAAAATTACAAAATGGAGACCATGTTATAAGGAGGAGCACAATTTGTTAAGAAACTTTATGCTTTACATTCCATCGGTCATAGTTTTTATTTAAGACTATTAAAGCTGTTTTGAAAAGTACCAAATATCTTATTTGAAGGTTGCTATTCGTGGGGAATGCTTTATTCATAAAAAGCTTTAAAATATTTATAAACTTGTTAGGAGGAAACCCGACTACTAAGCCTTTTATGGCTTTCTTTCATATTTTTAGAAGCTTTGTTTAAACCACTAAGTGGTCGACCCCACCTTTATGTCATTTTTATGGCATTAAATAAAGTGGTTTGTTCATCAGATTTTTGAGGAGATATTTTTTGAGTATATTAAGGAATTTTTTTAAGGAATATCTTTATGAGATTATCTTCTTATTTTATCTCGGTGTATATGATCAAACAAAAGAAGTTTTAAAATTTCTTTTTGGAGAGAAGATTTAATAGTTTTTTTTATTGGCTTTAATGCCTTTTCCATAGAAATGAAGAGTTGTTTGAGGTAAATTTTTTTTGGGCAGATCAATTAATTACAGAGGGAAGAGGAAGATGAATGGTGTTTTGATTTCATTGAAGATCATATTTGAGAGAGGAATATGAAGAGTTTTTTTTTAAAAAAAAATTTGTGGAAATATTTTTTTTTTATGCAGGGATAATATTGAAGACAAAAATTGTTCAGATTGAAATGTCAAAGAATATGAAAGGTGGATTGAATGTGAAGTTGAAGAGTTTAGAAATGAAGATAATGAAAATAAAAAAATAAAGGAGATAAATTCATCATCAGATGGAAGAGGAAGATGAAGGATTTTGAAGATGATTTATTTTTGCAGGATCCAGATTGAGGTGAGAGTGTGTGTGTGCAGATCAATGATGAAATAATACAGTTGAAATGGATGTGAATCAAAATGAAAATTTAAAGACAATTTGAATGACACTGACGGGATCAAATATAGATACAGAGATTGACAAGATCATCAGAAAGACAATATGCAATTGATTACATCAAGTGAATTCTTATGCAGAAATAATCAGGTGAATTGTTTATGCAGAGAGATATTCTGGACCAATGTGAATTATCTGTGTATCAGGGGAATTGATTGTGCAGAGATCATGAGATTAATATGCAGATCAGATTGAGTGTAATTGAATAGAGATATGCAAAAGAGAAGGCAAGTTATATATAATGGTGCAAATCAGATTGAGTGGCAATCACTTCTTACACATTTTGCAGTTTGTTCTGAATTAGGGGTTGGTTCTCCTTGAAGTTGGTGCTTCTAAACATTGTAATCAGTGAGATTTTTTATAAAGCCAGTGAGGCAATTTTGGAGTGGTTTTTCTACCCCTGGAGGGTTTTCCACTCGTGCAAATCTTGTGTCATAATGTATATTGATCTTCTCTGTGTGTGTATGATTTAGTCATGAGGTTTTGTTCTTCATTCTCATTCATGTGCATATGTGTTTGACAAATCAATGATAGCTTTCTCTCCTTGTGTTTTGAAAGTTAAAGTTTGCAAAAAGATTTGAAAATTTACACAACACTGATTCACCCCCCCCTCTCAGTGTTGTCTTGGACTCCTACATCCTTACCTTTTCTTAAATCTTGGGCCTGACACACCTAGAATTTGGAGGGCGATATGGAAGTGATCATGGCAGCAAACAACTTTTTTTGTTGTGTTTTCAAGATTGGTAGACAAGAATATTGCTTTTGAGGGTGGGTCATACTTTTACAATCATACTGGACTTTTTATGAAACCCTAGCATGTGGGGTTTAATCTGGTGGAGGAGCTTCCTTCATGAATCCTTGTCTAAGTGCATCTTTCATGGCTTCCATTGGAATTCTGGAGCCAGGATATCCTTCATATGATTGCTCTTCTCCTTGGTAAGTCAATTGGACCCTCGAAGCAAATGCTAGACCGTAAGGTAGTTTCATATGCCCCCTTGTGTGTTGAAATTGATTTGAATAAACCACTTCCAAATTCCATAGAAATTAGGTTAGGGTCTTTATCTTGGATTCAACAACTAGATTATGAAGCCCTGCCTTTTCAGTGTTGTATTTTCCATGAATACAAGCATCTTCAGAAGATGTGTCTTAAGGTTTCCCCATCTTCTCCTATGAACAACCCTCCCCCACCCCCTCAGGTGAATAAAGGGAAAACTCTAGTTTTGAATGAGATTGGTGACAAAGATGGCTTTATTCTTGTTAAACAATGCAGTAAAGGGAGGGGGCAGAAAAGGCATCTTAAAGAGAGCCAAAAGGATGGGATCTATAAAAAATTTGACTCTTTAGCATCCTTGGATGAACAAGTAGTAGATTTAGAGTTGCATCATTTAGGAGTAGACCATGCAAGTGAGATTCAGATAGACTTTCAGAGGGTTGATAGCTAGGACCTCCTTCAAGGGGTTGATCCCATAGATAAGATGGAAAGATAACAAATCTCACCGATAAAGGGAATCCTTGATCATTTGTTGCAAGAGGCCTTGCTTGGTGTCCAGACTCATACCTCTTGTCCTTCCTCTGCAATGGGGGAGGATGACAGGGAGGGTTGGCAAAAGAAAGGTCAGATGCAATTTGGGATTTAGCAGAAATCTATCAAGAAAGGGGTAATGGATAAACCTATAAAGGTAGGCCACAAGAAAGATCAAGATAAGTTGAAGTTTATGGACGAGTCCTTGGTAGAATCAAGTTTGGTGAAGCCCATTAATTCCCACTTCTAGAAATGATAGTTCTCTCATGGAATGCAAGGGGTTTGAGCTGTATCTCTAGACAAAAGGTTGTTTAGGGTTTAATCCAGAGCCAATCACTGGACATGGTTTGTCTTCAAGAGATAAAACTCTCAGTTGATGATATGACTTGCACTACCTCTCAGCTATGGTGGAGAGGCCAGTGCTAGTGTGTTGGATCTTAGGGTAGTGTTGGAGGGATAGCTTGCCTATGGGATCCTTCTAAGCTTACCCCTCTTTGGTGGCTTGTTAGTAGATTTTTGGTTACATTAGTTGCATCCAAGAGTGAGTCTGGTGAAGCTATCCTCTTCACGAAGGTGTATTTCCCTTCTTGCCTCTCTGGTAAGGTGGAGATGTGGGCACATATTAAATTCATGATATCCTTGCTCCCTCTCCGTCTGTGGATCCTAGCAAGAGACTTTAATGCTATTACATGTTTGGAAGAAAAACGAGGCAACATGGTTCATCTTGATTCTAATTTTGTTTTGCTTCAGGAGAGTATAGACTCTTTGTTCTTAATGGACATCCATCCAAGAAATGGTCAGTTCACTTGGTCCAATAGAAGGTGTGGCAGTGATTCAATCTCTAAGCACTTGGATAGGTTTTTTGTTTCCAATTTCTGGGTGAGTAACAGTTGGGTCTCAGTCTTGGAGATTCTTGATTGGTGAGGATCAGATCATTGGCCTATAAAGTTTAGTATTACTTCACCTGAAATTCTGAAGAAACCATCTTTCATGTTCTAACTTATGTGGCTTCGTGAGGACTCTTTGTAGGATCTTATGGAAGCTTGGTGGTAGGGAGGTAGGCCAATGTTTGGCATCACTATGTATTATTTTGTTAAAAGACTGCAATTTATGAAATACCATCTTAAGAGATGGAATAGAGAATATTTTGAAAATCTTTTCTAGGATAAGGAAGATGCTTAGGCTCATCTGGATGAGCTTACCCAGCAGATTAGGGAGTTGGGTCTTACGTTGGAGAGCTTGAAGTTGGAGTCTATTCTTCTTTCAGATTTTTTAGAATAGGAACTTTGGGAGGAAAAAATTTTGGAAGCAAAAATTTAGGATCGTCTGGCTTTAGGAAGGAGACATGAATTCATCTTTCTTCCACAACTCTGTCAAGGACAAGAGGCAGAGGAATTTGGTTTCCTCTGCCAAGTCTGCAGATGGGAACCCTCTTTCTTCTTCATAAGAAATCTAAAGAGAGACTATCCATTCCTTTTCTTCTCTTCTCTCAGAAGATTCTCCCCATGAGGTGGAAGAGGAGGCTCTGGTCCTTGATTGTATCCCTTCTCTAGTTTCACTGGAGCTGAATGAAGAACTGATCAAGCCTATTTATCTTGAAGAGTTGGAAGGGCCGGTCTTTTAGATGAAGAAAGGGAAGCCCCCTAGGCTTGATCAGTTTCCAATTGAAATTTTCCAAGCATTTTGAGAGATTTTTAAGTTTGATTTGTTGGAACTTGTTTGTGAATTGCATGATAGTAAATAGATACTGCGTGCCTTGAATGCTACCTTTCTTGTTATTAGCCCTAAAAAGGGGGAGGATCACTCCTTTGACCATTTTAGGCCCATTTCTTTATGTAATGTGGTCTATAAGATTATCAACAAGCTAATGGTGGAGCGACTTATGAAGTGTTTAAGCACCTTGATTTTAGAGAAATAGAGAGGTTTGGTAGCAGGTAGACAGATTTTGGATGGAGTAGTGGTTGCTAGGGAAGCTCTTCACTCTATGGCAACCTCAAAGGAGAAGGTTATGTTTATCAAGCTTGATATGTCCAAAGCCTATGACAAGGTCAAGTGGCAATTTCTTCAATTGATCATCCTTTCCTTTTGTTATGGTAGCGAATGGTGGAGTGGGTAATGAGTTGTGTCACTTGTTCTTCTTTTTCAGTCATTGTCAATGGATCTTCCTCTCCTTTATTTAGGGCCTCTCGTGACTTTGATAGGGAGATCCTTTATCTCCCTATTTATTCATTCTAATGGTTGAGGGCTTAGATCATCTCATTAAGTCTCATGTTAGACAAGGAAGGATTCATGGATGGACCTGGGACCACTCCTTGCCTTCCTTCTCTCACCTCCAATTTGTGAATGATACGACTTTGCTTGGGTTGACCAAAGTTGAGGAGGTAGTGAATCTATTGAAAGTTCTAATATTTACCTTACAACTTTTGGCCAGAGGATCAATGAGGACAAGTCCTATATCATCTTCTTCAACACTCCTCTCCTAATTCAGCAATGAATTGCCATAATTCTTAGATTTTAGGTTGGTGCTCTCCCTCTCATGTACCTAGGCTTTCCTCTCTTAGTTGGTCCCCTTTCTAGGGGATTTTGGAAAGCAATTCTTGATAAGCTCCGTATGAAAGTCAGTCATTGGACTTTTAGATGGCTTTCTTTAGCTGGAAGAGTGACGCTTCTAAAATCAATTATGCAGGCCCTCCCTATTTGCAGGTGTCTTTGATTGGAGGCTCCATTGAGTTTTATCTGAGACTTCGATGGTATTTCTCATCAATTTATTTGTTCTAGGATTTTGGAGACTTCTAAATGGAGTTTGGTCAATTGGGAGGCTATTTGTCACTCTAAACAAGATGGGGGACTTGGGCTGCACCTGTCAAGTTAGAGTTGTCTGGACATTGTTGCAAAACTTTACTGGAGATGGTGCACCAATTATGAGCAAGCTTGTGTGAAGATCCTTACTTTTAAATACTTAGGGGATATAGCCAGGGATGATATCCCAAGGGTTGCTCTCTTAGGGAAAGGATCCATGATTTGGGGTACCCTCAAGAATGGGGCCAACTTATTTAAGCAGGGTTTATTTTGGATATGTAACAGAGGCATTGAGACTCTTTTTTGGCATGACTCCTGGGATAGGCACCATCCTATTTTGTCTTCTCATCCACAATTGTAGGATCTATGTGACAGGATTGTTGCAGCTAGATGGGTGCATGTGGTTTATTTTAAGTCTTTTCAATCCTTGGGTCAGGTGGAGGTTGCTCATTGGTGAGATCCCCAAAAATGACCTAGAGGTGGCTCAACAGAAGATCAAAAACTTTTAGGGTCAATTCTTTCTAAGCGAAGATTCAACTCCTTATGTGACAGGGACACTTTAGCTTGGGGCCAGACCCAAAGGGATCTTTTTCAATGGCCATAGAATATCAGGTTCTAAACCAGTAGGAGGGGAGTATTGGGGAATTTCCCTAGTGGAAGAAAATTTGGAGCAAATTCACCTGGTTGAAATGTAGGTTTTTTCTCTAGTTGGTTGCTAGGAATAGATACCTTACCTAGGAGAATTTGCAGAAGAGGGGCTTCCAGGGGCCCTCTATTTGTGCTTTGTGTTGGATTAATGAGTGTACCCCTCATACTTTTTTCCAACGCCCTTATGCTAAGGATATTTTGCATCTATGGTGAGGGATATGGCATAAGGGGTTTGTTCATGCCACCTCTTTAGCGGATTTCTAGAACAATATGGGAAGGCCACCTTCCAAGGCTTCTTTTCTCTAAGTAGCATGGGAGATTGGGCCTTCCTATATCATCTAGTAGATATGGCTGGAATGAAACAAAAGAATTTTTTAAGGCAGTAAGCTTAGGGCTCTTTAGTTATGGTAGAGGATTATTTCCATGATCTGGGAGACTTTAGTGGTGAAGTTTATTCTAGATGATCATCTAGAGCAGGAAGATCTTTCTGTAGTTTGTGGTTTGGACCTCAGGGACAAATATGTTGGGTCATATGTGATAAAAGTGAGATGTACCCCATGAGTAAAGGTTTTGAGGGAAATTGGGAACCCCCCCAAATGGGATCCTCAAGATTAATATTGATGGATCTTCTAGAGGGAACCCGGGGCATGCTAGAATTAGTGGCATTGGGAGGGATATTTCTGGAGAGGTTGTATTCTTCTTCTCCATGTATATGGGCCAAGATACGAATAACCTCATGGAGGCCTATGCTATTCTTGTGGCTCTAGAAAAGGCTTGTGCTTTGGGATGGAGGAAGGTCATTTGTGAGGTAGATTCCATGGTTGTGATTAATGTTTTGAATAGCAAAGGTTTGAAGGAATCCACTGGAATTTAGCAATGGTAGGTAGACAGATTCTTTGATTGAGTAGCTCTTTTGAGTCAGCTTCCTTTGTTCGTATTCCCAGGGAATGGAATGGGGTAGCAGACTGTCTAGCTAAGTGGGCTTCAGAGTAGTATGGAGACTAGGATGTTTGTTGTTGGGACCAGTTGTCTCTAGATAATTCTCTTAAGTTGTAGCATCATGTTCATGGCAATAACCTATCTTGATGGGAGTCACTTTAGTTTGTTTTGGAGTGGCATGGGTTGTGGGATTCTATTTCTTTTCTTGTACTTTCATCTCTTGGCTTTTGTAGCCTGATTTTAATGAATAATTTTTTTACCCCTTTTTAAAAAAATCATCTTGCATGTCCTACCAAATGAGATTGGAGTATCCGAGCCTGAACATCTAACAACAAGATCCATTAGATTACTTCCCAAGTCATTTCAACATGTTTAAATGGTAGAGGAGTAGAATGTAATCCATATTTTGATTAAAGATGAAATAATTTTTGGCTCTTTGAGAAAAATAAACATTTATATTCTACTAATTTATAGAAGTCCTCAAAAGTTGGTTCCATTAGTGAAATCAACAGGTAAAGGTTTTAATGGCTAAGTGAACGCCAAGATTCCAAGTGAATTTAGACATCCCTATGTTCTAGGATTAAATAGATGTAGGGGCTACAAATAATTGGTTAGATCAATTAGAATCATATTTCTCAATGAATGACATTTTAAATAAAGAAAAGTTCAATATTACACTTCTACAAGTCTCTTCACCTATCAGGGAATGGTGGAAATCCTATGTGATTTAGGAGAAATACTAGACAAAAGGAAAATCTAAGCCTACCTAGGAACATTTCCTAGAAGCCTTCAAAGATGAGTATTATCTTGAAGATGCTTATGAAGATTGTTGCATTCAGTGGCAACAATTATACCAAGGACATGACTAGTTAGTCCACTTTGACACCAATTCCTTCCATGACCTCTATGAAAAATTGGGCACTTTCAAGTTAGAGAAACATAAAGTATTGAAGTATCATAGTGGCATATTCCCATTCAATCAGTCCAAATTAAAGTTGGCCAAGGTCAAGATGATGGGAGAAGCCTATCACTATGTGAATATCATTAAGGAGTTGAGGAAAAAGGCCTAAATGGGACAAATCCCTCACACCAAAGAAAATTCCTTCTTTATATAAGAGAGAACCATCCAAGACAAATACGTGGTGTGACAAACACAAATCTACCAGTCACCCCAACATAGAGTACCATGTGCAAAAGAATTTATTCATGCACATAGAAGTAGATGGTTCCTGATGAGGGTCATTGTAATCCTCTCCATTTAATTTATCGATCCAGGGTGGTGTCCAAAGGTTGTTTGCATTAGGAACCTAAATATTTTTGGCAAACAGTTCTTTCTAATGAAAGTAGAAAAAATGAATTATTCTAAAGACTGAAATTGAATTTACACACTTATTGGAAATGAAATCACACATGCAGACTTGAAACACACTTGTATAAATTAAAGCTACAAAATTAAAACATGTTTCCATGAATTAAAATTGTAGAAACATAACTAAACAATTGTTGCACTACAAATTTAATTTAACACATTTAAAATAAATAGAAATGCATAAAACTAAAATAATATAAACAAACAAATAAATACCAAATGTTGTCCTCTTCCTCAAGATGAGCAACCTACCCCTCCCTTGGAATTGGACCGAGATCATTCACCTAACTTTATGCTCAATGCTCCATATTTTTATTTGCTTCAACAAAATATTACAAATTTTCTTCTAAAAATTGTTGTAGCTTTTCTATTCTAAAACTTGCTAATTTTTTTTTCCTTTAGAGTTGGGAGGTTTATTTATACATTGAATATCTTCACCCAACTCCCTAAATTAGTGGAAAACATAAGTACACTTGTCTTTCACATTCCTATGATAAAGAAACAACTCCTTTTATTCTCTACACTTATGTCTCCTACTCGTATGCTAAAGGAAACATATTCCTTTATTGTCTCTATTATTCCCATGCTAAAGAAATGAATTACTTTATTCTCTCTATTATTCCTATGCTAATGGAACAACATCTTTTATTCTCTCATTATAAAATGACAACTCATCCACATCCTTTTAAGATAAAAGGTTGAATAGATTTATTTTTTTTATTACTTTTATTATTTTTTTCCTATTTTAAATACAATAACAATTCATCTTCAACCTTTTAGGAAAAATGGTTACTTGATAATGTTCAATCCATGAATTAAGCCAAATTATGAAGTTGGAACATCTTAGAGTTGGCTGAAATGAAGTTGGATTACTTCTAGAGTTGGCCCAAGAAGTGATTTTGCAATAATTTAAAATACTTCAAATTTGGCTGAAATGTGATTGTAACACTTTGAAGCTAATTCTGCATCATTTTTAAACATATTGAATTCTAATTTTCAAGAAATATTAGAAAATGTTAACAATTAGATTGCAATAGACTTCTAATAAATAAACCAATATAAATTCATATATTCTATTTTAAATAAGCTAATAGTTCTTTAAACTACATTTAAATCCACTTTCAATGCTAATTTTTAGGAGAAAATAGAGATGAATTTAGATGAGACATTTCTAGTCTCATTAGTTCCCACAAGCTAGATGTGGAGAATATGAACCTTAAAGCCACTTATCTCCATGAAATAACAATCACAACATCTACACTAGATGAAAAAGTAGAGCACCTATTCCATCATAGTAGGTGCAAGGGTAGCCTTTGGTTTTTCTAGTCAATTGTGATAACATGAGGAACCTCATTTATGAAGCTACTACTACATGCCTAAATTTAACAACCATACTTCATTTGTAGTCTTATAGTTTGGCACAAATTAGTTTCTATATCACTAGAGCTATACATGTCATGCATTAATGTTGATTATCATATGTTATTAATCATTTCCATGAGGGGCTAGCATGTGGCATCATGACAATTGATTCTAGTCATATAATCCTTGGGCATCTGTACCTGCATCATTTATAAGGTATTTTCATAGCCAATCCTTTTTCGAGGTGTTTACATAGCCAATACTCAAAGCATCACCATATCAATGGACAATAAGAGATCAATTTTTTGAGGTGATTCCATGAGTCAAACATGTTGCATAAGTTCCACCATGAATTGCATAAGTTTCCTTTCATGAAATCTAAATGTTTTTCTTTCAAGAAGGGGTGAATGGTCCACATGCTACCACACAGTTATGTGCCCCTAGACATTAGCACTATAGTTTATAATCTTACACATAATTCCTTGCCTCATGCACCATGCACTTGGAATAATATCATGTAATTTAGAAGATGTCATCTAGTTTATGTCTATCCATTTGCATCATGCTTCTTCTACACAACATTAAGGATTATGCCACATAGTTTTGTTGACAACTTTGTCTCTATGATGTACTAAATCTACTCACCATAAAAAATGAATCAGGTGGACTCAGAATGGCACATGCGTTGCATGTTGCACCTTTGTTGATGGTGTGGATCAAATCACTCCTACTCTTCCAAAAAAATCCAACTAAGTAGAGGAGAATCTAATTGATCACTCTCTTCTCTTAGCAAGTAGATCTCATAAATGGCAGCGAAATGGTTGTATGGAATGGAGGTTGGAACAATACGTTCACTCACTTTGCAATGAAGAAGTTTATAGTGGCATACTATGGTGCTATCTTGAGGGGTGGAATGTGGAATTATTGTTTCTTGAGTTGTTGTGTTTAAATGTTCTCAACATGCTACTAGCAATGAGAGTCTAGAATCAATGTGTATGATGAGATCATCTAAGAAAGAAATTTCTCTTAAGTGAGATTCTTCTCTTATCCATCTCTATCCTTTGAGTTCTCTAATTTTCCTAAGTGTGGGCATGTTTTCCTGAATTTCATCAAGAACCACTTCAATCCAAGATTCTTTAATCCTAGGACACATTTGGTGTAAAAATATAAGTGAAGGATAAATAATCTAAAAGGAAGTGATTACTTGGCTTGTTGTTTGCTTTGTTGAAGTTAATGTGTTTGCTTTATCTACTTTTGCATTTTGTGTTGCCAAGCAGTTCAAAGAATTGTTTGTTTTTATGTTTGTTAGTTCATTGATGTCAGTTGGATGCCTTGTAATGGAATCTAGGACTTTTTCTTCTCTTTTTGTGTTGCTCTCACACTTTTCTATGAATGCTAAACTATATGTATGCAAGAAAGAAACCTAATATAATTCATTTTTTTCTTTCCTAAAATGAAGGGTGATTGAATTATCCATATGACTTTTCATCCAATCTATGCTATGTTTTTTTTGTCATTTTCAATTTTGATATGCACTTGAAAAAATATACTTCTAATCTATGAGTGTATGAAAAAGAAGTAATCTAGATCTAACACTACTTACAAAAGCAACAAATAAACTAAACTAAACTAAGAAGGAATAATAGAGTGTTACAATCCTTAGGCAAGATGAATGATCTAATTTCTAAGAAATGATATTGCTTTAAAATCAAAGAACCTGGGAGAAGCATTTGAGATTCTTGAAGAACTATTATGAATTTTTTTCCTTAGAGGGCACAACTTTTATTCATTTCTTCTCCTCTTCTATCCTTGGGGTACCCACTTTTATGGAAAGGGAAAATTCAAATTGGGGTCGAATTGAGATTGAATCATGAAGGAGATAGCATTATCTTCCTATGATGTATGTGTGTGTGTGTCAAGAAGATAGCATTAGCATCCTAGTATAACTAAACTAGAGGATTTGGGATTAACGTTAAATAGAGAGGCATGCAATCTTCTAAGGGTGATTCACTATAGATGGGATGAGAGCCTATAGAAAAGAGTTGCAGAGGCAACCTAATCTTTCTATCTTATGGGAAGAAAATTTATTTGTAGCTACTCAAATTTTGTATGCCAAAATTCTCCTCCCTTATGAATGAGAGGAGGGGGTGTATATAGAAGAGGAATGGATAATATTGGGGAATAAAATAGGATAATGATAAGCATGAAAGTAGGAAATAAATTAGGGAAGAAAGTGTGGTAAAAAGCTAGGCATTGGGAAGGAAATAGCCAAAAATAAGCAACTTATGCTCACTTTAAAACACAACAAGGTCATTTGTGTCAAGGTCTAGGTCACCTCTTCTACCAAGAAAAGTATATTCGGTGACCCTACATCTTAACATGGGTTTCCCCCATGACCCTACAATTTAACATGGGTTGTTCGAATGACCCTAAGGTCTCTTGGGAGACCCTATAACTCAAGGAAAGAAATAGGGTTTTTAAGAGGAGAGCTTAGGAATACTAGGAGAATGGAAAACAATGAAAGAAGGAAGTGTACTGGGATGCTTGGATAACTTCTATCAAGATAGAAAAGGTTGTGAGGAGAAATAAACATGCCACACAGGTTGTGCATTGGATTGGCAAACCATCATCAAACATGAAACATCAACCCATGCAATTTTGGGTGCTTATATTCTTTGTTCCATGCCACACATGTATTTCTAAGCACTATTAAGGCACACAATATAGTTCTTAGCATAGAGCCACACATAATTTTTTAGAGAATCATGCAACATTTTTGTACACCTTCTTGAGTTATTTCATGACATGCCACTTGTCATTAGAGTGCATGACCAGAATCCCAACCATAAGGAGATGAAGCATCAGACATGGAAGACCAATTAGTTCAAATTCCATAATGGCCTTTATCTTAACACAATCAGGTAAAAATATAAATTTATGTCTAAAACATAACAAATGTACATTGTTGGCTACATAAATTATAGACATTATATAGGAGTAAATACATAGCCATTCATCTCCATGAGAGTGTGCCATATATAGAATGTGTAGATTAATAAAATAATTTGTTCTAGTTCTCATATCCTTCTATGTCTAATGCTTTGTCTTCATATTGCTTACACATTCTCACAACACATCTAGGTCCTCATCTAGAGTTTTGTCCCCCATACCACTTAAGATTTGGATCAAATATATTACTACTAGCTTCCTTCATGAGTTTGATTGCAATGATTATAACTATGAATAAAAAATTTAATATTAGACAATGATTCATTACCATATTATAATAAAGCACATTTTACTAAAGTGACAGACCTTTTTATGACACCATATCCAAATCTTAGAGCATTGCCTTCTAAACATGGACATAATAAATAAAAGGGCAACAACATTATGAATATGTCTAATCTTTAAGAAAAATTTGATGGTTTCTAAACTAAGTTCAAACAATCCTTTCTAATAGCACTTAACTCTTTTATGGTTTATTAGAATTAAAATCTCCCAATGCTATGTTTATATTTAGGGTATATCAAAGACAACTACAAAATGCTTTGCAAGTTCAGAAAAAAGATTTGTAAGAGATTTGGAAACTAGTGACAAACTAGTTACAGATTCTCCTTAACAATATTTGTTTGAGGTTGTTTTAAATGTTACCTGGTGTGGTCTAAATGGGTATAGACTCCAAATCGTTATCCCAAAAGTGCAGTACCAGATGATTTGCTCATGTAACTTTTAACAACTCTTTTATTTGAGGATTATTTAGGAATGTCTAGGTAAACCTCCTCTATCTTGCATTCTATTGCAGTTAAATGGATAAGAAATTAATCTCGGTACTGTATCATTTTAAAAGTGACCCAAATGATTTTATGAGTGAGTCACAATCCAGTACGACACACGAGCCCACTCATGTGGCAAGAGCCAATGGAGCGGAGGTGGGATTGATGGGTTGTCCTATTCTCTTTCTTTAGGGAGCAAGATGTCGCATATGGTAGTTTGGTTTCATGCTACATGTGTGTTTTGATAACTATTCTTGTGGAGACATTCGATGACTGTTGTAGTTGTGATGAATGTATATGAACCAAAGGGTCGCGAGCCCTAAGTCTCCTTTGCTTAGCATGAATGTTGTTCTATTCATTGATAAGTCTTTGTCATTCTAGTCTCCTATCTATACCTCATAGGATTTGTTGAATCAAGGGTTGTTGATCTCTAATTCATTGTTGGTGTTCTAGTTCTTCCCTTGCTTGTTCTATGTTCTATTCTTGAATTGGATGGGGAAAGTTTTTCCCAATCTCATCAAGGATGGATTTAATCCAATCTTCCCTAATGCCAAGGCACATTGGCAATAGGGGGAAGTATTGTTTGTTCTAGTGTGTGATGTTGATGTCTATCTCATGATGGAACCAAGGGTTTCTCTTTGTTTTAACTGATTTGTATTTACCTCATGATATGATCAAGGGTTTTGTTCTCTACATTTGAATGTTTAATTTGATTTGTTGTGTACCTCATCATGAGATCAAGGGTTTTTTTCTCTCATTTCCTAATGTTTTTGTAATTTTCTCATGAAATGCACCCTAAATGTATGCAAAGAAACTTTTGATTCACTTTTCCAAATTCAAATAAAAGAAATTATCTAATTAGCTATGAATTGAAATATGTATGCAATTATATGTGTTTTCCAATATGCAATCTATTCCTATATTTTCATGAATTTTGTGATACGATTTTGAATCTAATCTAAGAAATTGAAATTCCAAGAATTGAAATGAGTGTAATCTAATGAACAAAATAAAGTTAATCTAATTGAATCTGTTGGTGCCTGAATTGATTGTCAGATCTCGAGGAATTTTACATACAAGCACCCTCCAAAAGGGGGGGGTCTGAAAGTTCTAAGTCTTTGGGCCTCCTCATCATTTTTTAGCATCATACTTTCTTCAGAGGAGGTCATCATCATATTTCTTGTTATCACCCTGATGCTGCTAACGTTATTCCTATGTCAGGGTGATATCTTCTTGTATATCAGCTTCGTCATATTCTGGAGGAGGGGGTGATTTTTCAAATATCTGGTGATCTTCCGAATATCACACTATTTTGCAAATATGATGGTGACATCATCAGGGTATTAGTGGATATGATCGGGTCGACCATCAGCGAGACTTTTGGTATCGGCAAGGCAGGAGGATCTTCCTCCGATGCATCAGGTTGTGTCGATGAGGGTGAATATCAGGGTGATATTTCATATCGGGCTAACATGCGGGTGGCTCGCCGATGTCAGGGGTCTGGCCGACGAGATATCATGCAGGAGGATCATGATGAGGTTTATGCTAGTGCCGTTGGGAACAAAATCACTAACATCATATATGCTCGCGGTTTAGTATATAAAGTGTTATGGAGGTAGCCGTGGGGTGCATGTGGGATAATTAGTTCCCACATGTATTTGAAATATCAGGGTGATATATCTTGGCCGGAAAGTCTCAAACGCGCAGTATGCTGCATTTCCCAAAGGCTGCGAGTAGGTGGACATTAATGGCGGTTGTTGCAGAGGTATGGGCAATGGTGTGGATGGTCAGACACTCGATTGATGATGTGGATCCCTAGACAACGGCGTATGGCTCGAGGCTAGCCACCTTGTCTCCACCTCTGCCTGTTGGTGGATGTTTTTGGGTGCCATTCTTGGTGCAATGTATCTGGTGAATTTTTGAGCCAGTCATGTAATTAATTGGCTGGGTAGACTTTCTTGCTATATTAAGCAGGTTGTGTTGCTCATTTTTGAGGTTGTTGAAAACTGGACAAACTTCTGGCACTGTAAGACAATACAACTTTATTGGCGGCCCTGTCTTGGATGTTTTGTGAGTTTATGAGTCTCATGTTGTATGTTTCATGCATAAATTTACTGGTTTCATGTTGTTTTATATGAGAAATGCTATTTTGCATGTGTTCAATCATTTATCTCCAAGCTGTGGGTATATTTTCTTTTGAGTCAAGATAGCTAAGGGTTGTTAAGATTCAGGAATATAGATTTCTGTATTGAATGTTTAACCTCCCACCTTTGTTCAAGGAACAAATTAAATGTTTCAGGTTAATCATTGAGAAAGAATGTTACAGCAAGGATGCCATTAAGTATGAATGATTAAACACTTATTTTTGGGAAGTATCTGTAAGGCAGACACTACAAAATCCCCTTGATATCTAGTCTTTGGTATTTATGCTGACCATTCATATATGTATGTCTACTGACTACGAGCCCTGGATAGGCACCAATCTAGTTTTGTCTTGTATTGAGGTTACAGCCCAAGGTCCTAGTTTTGCATCTAAATACAAACCAAACTCAAACTTCATATACAACCTTTTAGGACTTTAGAAGTAGTTTTAGGACCAAAAATCCTCTATCTACAACTCATTATAAGCCCAAAGCTAGCCCCTTTTGCACTTATCTCACAGTTTTGGTCTGCATAATAGAGGATTTATCTACTTTGTGTCAACATCCCAGCTAATACATAAGTGCATTCCATAGATGTTGAATAGGGAATACCCCCCTTGGTTCTACAGAGCCTAAAGAAGAAGAGGAGATATTATAGAGTCTATCTCCTGTAATGTTGGCCGCTGGCCTAGAGATCCTATTGATCATTGATGCCTACCTTGTAGGGATAACTAGGAATAAGCATCCAGTCGGATTGAGAACCAACAGATTTGGCGACTCCGCTGGGGAGTTTATTGTAAGAACTCTGATAAAACTGATTCCTATTTGTAGGTGGCGACTCCGAGTAATCTCCCAACCGGTCAAAGTGAAATTTATATGCAAGGGAGAAGATCCCAACATAACCCTCTGCTTGAAGAATTACCCATAAAAATGATGTGTAGGAAAAAGGGGGCTGTTCAGGCCAGTCAAGAAGGTTCTCTTAGCCCCAGAAATCATGATAATGATCAAAATAATCCAGGGTCTTCAGAGAGGATAGAGCCTTATTTCTCAAACACAGAAGCTGAAATCCAAAATGTATATGAGAAACAACAAGGTGGTGTTTTGAGAATAAGGTTAGAAGTATTTCAAGAACACCTTTTCTTAGATCCCAGTGATAGATTTAAAGAGGTTGAATCTCCAAGGGATGATGATGATGATGACCACAATGGAATGAGACCATCCTCCTCCATGCCCAAAGAGGAACAATTAGCTGAAGAAATCAAGAGCCTGAAGGCTGAGTTAGAATATCTCCAGGTAGTGAAGATTAGAGATGACATGAGACAAAAAGTACAAGCTTTGAGAGTTACTCAGAATAATTCAATTCCTACCCTTGAAAATGCAAATATGCAAAGAAATCAACAAAGAAATGAAGTGCAGGATTAGCATAATGATCAGAGACAGAATGTGAACAATGTTAGGGTACCTTTCAATAATGTGAGAAATCAGAATGCAAACAGGACTGCAAATATAAACCAGTTTGGTAGGCAACCTATGCAGCTAGACAGATTCAGGCAGCTAGTTTTTGATGGCATTCCTGGTTATTCAAATCCTATTGACAAACATGTGAGGCTGCAAGTGCCTAAATTTTCAGGAAACAATACTATGTCAGGGGAAGATCATTTAAAAGCTTTCCAAAACATCATGGATAACTTTGAGGTTGAGCATGAGGATGTTTTCATGAAGTTATTCATGCAATCTTTAGTCGATGAGGCCAGAGAATGGTACAAGGGCTTGCCTGACATAAGTGTTTCATCATGGGAGGATTTCAGGAGAATATTTAAAGAACAGTATGGTGACAAAACTGATCCCAACTTCTTCATTAATGAATTCACTGGCATTACCAAAGGCTCAAATGAGCAGGTTGCTGATTTCAATGCTAGATTCACAAAAGTGTTGAACAAATTGCCACATCACCTGAGACCTAACGAACCTATGTGCATAGTGTTATACATGAATGCATTTGATGCCAAGACAACTTTTGGGTTGAGGGATAAAGGCCCTCATAGCCTTAGGGATGCTTTCAAAATTGCAACAAATATTGAAAATAATAGAAAAGCGTCTAGTAAGACAAACAGGAGAGACGATGTGAAGATTTTGCAAAATCCAAACACTAAATCTCAAAGTGTTCAAGGCAATGCATCTACTTCTGAGGATAAATTAGACAAGCTGACAACTATTGTCAAGGACCTCAGTTATAGAATGGCTAAGAATGAAAAGGGGATGGCCCCTGACAGACAAGTTTACCAAAGGCAAGAGAGAAGACCATCATTACATGACATGCCATATAATACCAATTGGCATAATGGTAAACCTATTCTCCCAAATAGCAACCCAGGTCAAAGGACTCAAAATGTTAAGGAAACACCTAACCCTTTGAAGAAGACTATTAATATTGTTAATGACACGCCATGGTGTATCATATGCCAAATGCCTCACTCACAATCACAATGTATGATTGCTTAGTCTCTATACAACAATGCTGTTGCCTGTGATGAGTGCAATGAGCCACACTGCATGGAAGATGACAATGTCAATATGCTGTCTACAAACAAGGAGTATCCCTCTTACGATGTTGATGCATATGCAAATGATGAGATTCAGGTCTACCAGCAGTTTCCCTATGATGAAGATGAGGAGGATAGTTATGCCTATGCTCAGGATTCACATAATTTCCTGAATAATTTGAGGAGACCATCTGATGAAGAGATAAGAGCCTTCACAGCTGTGGCAGTGGCTCAAGTCAAAAGCAATTACAATCTCAGGGGTAAAGCTCTGGTAAGTAATTCACACCAACTAGAGAACATTCTTGTAAACCAACCTGTGCATAGTCATAAGGGGACTGAACCACAAAAGAAGCAATGGAACAATAATAGGCAAAACCTTAGGCAAAAGGCAGGTCATGATTCTCAAGAACCAGAAAACAGAGTTCCCTAGGTTGAGGATCAAAATAGAAATTTTTAGATTAAAGATGATAGTTAGAGAGCCACAAAAATTAAAGTTGGATCATATCAAGATAAAAATAAGACCGTAGATCAGGCTACAACTGTCATTCAAAATAATGCTCCATTTGACATAATTCAAGTCTTGTCCCAGGTAAAGGTTTCTATCCCATTAATGGAATTGATGAAAGTTGAAGAGTTCAGAAATAAGGCAGTATCCTTGATTTCAGGAGTGCCTTGTCAAGCCAAACAGAATGATGAACCTCAGGGTAAGAAACAAGCCCTGTGTATTGATGAAGATGAGACTCCTGAAGTATATATGGGGGTCACCATGACAAAATGCCCTTCACAAGTTGAACCATTTTATGTCTCCCTGGTCATAAATGGAAAAGTGATTAGGAATTGTATGCTTGACTCAGGAGCATCAACGAATATCATGCATTTGGCAATCATGCAGCAAGCTGGATTAAGGATAGAAAGACATGTGGGAAGTGTTATGCCATAGATGCTAGGGAGGTACCTATCATTGGAATCATGAAAGATGTAGATTTCAGACTGGCAACATATCCTGAGAAGGCCTACAAGATGAACATAACAGTTGTTGATATCAAGCCACAATATGGCATGTTGTTGTCAAGAAGATGGGCAGCATTGATTGGTGGGAGTATGCAATTGGATATGTCATATGCTATGATCCCTATGAATGGCAAGGATGTCAAACTGATCAAAGAAGAAAGATCATCAGAGACAGTTGAGGACCAAGAATCTGAGGAGCATATATGTTTTGTGGACATTGACTGTGAAAATTTTAGAGTTGTCTCAGGTGATCAAGGAAATAAAGAAGAGAATATTTGCATTCAAGAGCTTGACCAGCAGGGTCTATGGACCATGTATTTTGATGGAGCTTGTGCAAGGGAAGGCTCTGGTGCTGGAATTGTATTTCTGTCTCCAGCTGGTGAGCTTCTAAAATTCTCATTCTTGTTGAAGTTTACTTGCACAAATAATATTGCAGAGTATGAAGCTCTATTGTTAGGATTGAATGTTGCTCTGAAGCATGGAATCAAGATGCTCAAAGTATTTGGGGATTCAGAGTTAGTTGTTTCCCAAGTTAGAGATAAGTATGCATAAAAAAAAAAAGGTTAAAACAATATAAGCATGCTGTTTGGGACACAATTGAATTGTTTGATGCATTTTCAATAAATTGTATAGAGAGGTCAAAAAATGTCAAGTTAGATTTTCTAGCTAATGTAGCCATAAGGCCAGACGATGTTACTCTATCAGATGTTACAAATGTTGAGGTCAAACTTAGACCTGCAGTGCTAGACAATGTATGCAGCTGGCAAGTGTTTGATGATGACAAGGATTTATTGAGATTTCTACATTGTATTGATGAGTATGAGAACCAAGAAATGGATTTTCAAAACTTTGTAGAGGTTGTAGATGGGAAAGAAACTCTTTTAGGGAAAGAGGTAATTCAACTCAAGACGAATAAAATCCCTAGAGGGCTGGTTGCTCTAGAAAGAGCTTTTGACAATAGGGACCAATTTGTTACTAAGGCATCTCCAACAAATAAGAATGATCTGGAGGAGATAAACTTGGGGACATCTCATGCCCCCAAAAAGGTATACATTGGCAAACGGCTCAAGCCACATATCAAAATTATGCTGATTGCATTATTGAGAAAATATAAGCATGTCTTCGCCTGGTCATATGAGGACCTGAAGGCTTATAGGGAGGATTATTCCAGCATTAAATCCCATTGAAGCCTGGAGCTAAGCCATTTAGACAAAAACATAGACCTATCAATCCAACTTTAGCTCCTAAAATGCAAGAACTCATGAAGCTTAGGGAGGCTGAAATAATTATGCCTATCAGACACTCAACTTGGGTGTCCAATCTTGTCCCAGTCAAAAAGAAAAACGGTGACATTAGGCTTTGTGTTGATTTTAGAAATCTAAATGTGTCCTCTTTGAAGGACAATTATCCATTGCCAAACATGGAGGCCATGTTGCAAAAGGTGACTGGCTGTGAACTCTTATCCATGATGGATGGATTTTCAGGGTACAATCAAGTGAAAGTAAAGGAATCAGAACAATTCAAGACTGCTTTCACCACCCCATGGGGAACCTATGTATATGTGAGAATGCCATTTGGACTGACAAATGCAGGTGCTACATTTCAAAGGGCTATGGATGTTGCTTTTGCAGGATTAATTGATTCAATCTTGGCAGTATATCAGGATGATCTGACTGCATATTCAAAGAAGGAGGAGCAGCACTGTATGCACCTAGAACAGATTTTTATTAGAGCATTAGAATACGACATTTCTCTTAATCCAAAGAAGTGTGCTTTTGGGGTAGTGGAAGGAAAATTACTTGGGCATATTGTTTCCAAGGATGGAGTCAGGATTGATCCTAAAAGAGTGGTTGCAATTGATAAGATTCAGATCCCTAAAACTGTGAAAGGTGTTTAGTCTTTCTTTGGGCAAATTAACTTTGTTAGAAGGTTTGTTCCTAACTTTGCAGAAACTACAAGGAACATCTCTAAAATGCTAAAGAAAAGTGCAACTGTTAAATGGGAAGATGAAGCTATTAGATCTTTTCAGAATATAAAAGAAGCTATAAAAATGGCTCCTGTGCTAAAATCTCCTAATTTTTCTAAGCCATTTCAGTTGTTTTCAATTGCTTCTTTCCATACTGTAGCTGCATGTTTATTGCAGAAAAATGCAAAGGGTTTTGGACAACCTATAGCTTTCTTTAGCAGGTCATTGTAGGCTGCTGAGTTGAAGTATGATATCATGGAAAAATAGGCGTATGCACTGGTTAGAGAAGTTAAAAGTTTCAGGCCATAGCTAGTAGGCTCCCAGATAATTGCATATGTGCCTCATGCAGCAGTCAAGGATATCTTTACTCAGCAGGAGGTAAATGGAAGAAGATGCAGATGGATAAATAAACTACAAGAGTTCAACATAGAAATACAGATGACAAAGCTAGTGAGGGGACAAGGTTTGGCAAAATTGATGACACAGTCAAATCTAGAGGCATGCCAAGTGAACATGGTGCAAAATAAAACTGTCAGTATATCAGAGTCTGATTGGTATAAGGACATTGTATATTACTTGCAAAATTTGAATTGTCCTTCCCACTTCAGTGATAGCCAGAAAAGGACCTTGAAGCTACATGCTGTTAAATACATAATTCTTCAAGGAGAGCTATATTGGAAGAATCCTGATGGTATCTTGTTGAGATGCATGGATGAAAATCAGGCTGTTGATATTTTAAATGATATGCACAAAGGGGTGTGTGGTGGACATTACACTACCAGGACAATAGCCCACAAAATTCTTAGAGCAGGCTACTGGTAGCCAACTCTTTTCTCAGATGCACATAAGATGGTGAGGAGATGTGATCCTTGCCAAAGGTTCTCAGGAAACCTAAGGTATGAAGGTGCATGACCCCTTAGAACTGTAACTGTGGAGGCTCCATTTCAACAATGGGGTATTGATTTTATAGGGGAGATTTCAGAAAAATCAAGTGGAGGGCACAGTTGGATTTTGGTTGCTACTGATTATTTTACCAAATGGGTTGAAGCCATTCCAACTAAAAGAGCTACGAGCAAAGTGGTGATGGAGTTCATTCTAGAAGATATTATTATCAGATTTGGAGTGCCAGTTACAATTGTTATAGACAACGCCATGTGTTTCAGATTTGGTGAATTTGTTGATTTTTGCAATAAATATGGGATCAATCTGTCATATGCATCACCATATCACCCCCAGGGAAATGGTCAAGCATAGTCAAGCAACAAAAGTCTCATGAAAATCATCAAGAGGATGGTAGACAAGAACAAAAGAGCATGGGATTCAAAGCTGAAAATGGCATTGTGGGCTAACAAAATAACTGTGAAGAAAGTAGTTGGGAAGTCACTTTATGAACTAGTATATGGTGCAGCAGCTAGGTTGCCTATGAATAACCTCCTACCAGTTTATAAGTTCATGCAAGAAAATGAGGAAGAGATTGAAGACCCAATGACTGAGAGGATGAACCAACTAGTTGCATTGGATGAAACCAGAAGGGAGGCACACAAGGAAAACATCAGGAAACAACAGGGTGTTAAATATCTATTTGATAAAAGGACTGCAGAAAGAAATTTTTAGGTAGGTGATCTAGTCCTCATTTGGAATGCAAAAGATTAGGACAAGGGCAAACATGGCAAGTTTGAGCCCTTATGGTTGGGCCCATATTAGGTTAGCTATACTCATGGAGGGGACTCCTACTTTCTCCAGGCCTTGGATGGTGAGATGCTGGAATTGCCTGTGCACAGTCAATTCCTCAAAGCTTATTTTTCATAAATACCTCCTTCTGTGCACACTTGTAAATTATTTGTAAATTGCTCTATATAATCGGTTGAGCATTTTTTTTTGTGTGTGTGTGTTTTGCTTGGTCTGCTCGGAGGTGATCTGGTTCTCACTGCAGCCATGCGCCTGCACATCCCCAGACGGAGCCAATGTTGGTGCCTGAATTGACTATCAGATCTCGAGCAATTTTACATGCAAGCACCCCTGAAAGGGGGGTCTAAAAGTTCTAAGTCTTTGGGCCTCCTCATCATTTTTCAGCATCATACTTTCTTCAGAGGAGGTCATCATCATATTTCTTGTTATCACCCTGATGTTGCTGATGTCATTCCTATGTCAGGGTGATATCTTCTTGTATATCGGCTTGGTCATATTCTGGAGGAGGGGGTGATTTTTCAAATATCTGGTGATCTTCTAAATATCACCCTATTTTGCAAATATGATGGTGACGTCATCAGGGTATTAGTGGATATGATCAGGTGGACCATCGGCAAGACTTTTGGTATCAGCAAGGCAGGAGGATCTTCCTCTGATGCATCAGGTTGTACCGATGAGGGTGAATATTGGGGTGATATTTCATATCGAGCTAACATGCGGGTGGCTCGCCGATGTCAGGGGTCTGGCCAACGGGATATCATGCAAGAGGATCATGATGAGGTTTATGCTAGTGCCGTCGGGAACAAAATCACTGACATCATATATGCTCGTGGTTTAGTATATAAAGTGTTATGGAGGTTGCCGCGGGGTGCATGTGGGATAATTAGTTCCCACATGTATTTGAAATATCAGGGTGATATATCTTGGCAGGAAAGTCTCAAACGCGCAGTGTGCTGCATTTCCTAAAGGTTGCGAGTAGGTGGACATTAATGGCAGTTGTTGCAGAGGTATGGGCAATGGCGTGGATGGTCAAACACCCGATTGATGATGTGGATCCCTAGACAACGGCGCATGGCTCGAGGCCAGCCACCTTGTCTCCGCCTCTGCCTGTTGGTGGATGTTTTTGGGTGCCATTCTTGGTGCAATGTATCTGGTGAATTTTTGAGCCAGTCATGTAATTAATTGGCTGGGTACACTTTCTTGCTGTATTAAGCAGGTTGTGTTGCTCATTTTCAAGGTTGTTGAAAACTGGACAAACTTCTGGCACTGTAAGACAATAAAACTTTATTAGTAGCCCTGTCTTGGATGTTTTGTGAGTTTATGAGTCTCATGTTGTATGTTTCATGCATAAATTTACTAGTTTCATGTTGTTTTATATGAGAAATGCTATTTTGCATGTGTTCAATCATTTATCTCCAAGCTGTGGGTATATTTTCTTTTGAGTCAAGATAGCTAAGGGTTGTTAAGATTCAAGAATATAGATTTCTGTATTGAATGTTTAACCTCCCACCTTTATTCAAGGAACAAATTAAATGTTTCAGGTTAATCATTGAGAAAGTATGTTATAGCAAGGATGCCATTAAGTATGAATGATTAAACACTTATTTTTGGGAAGTATCTGTAAGGCAGACACTACAAAATCCCCTTGATATCTAGTCTTTGGTATTTATGCTGACCATTCATATGTGTATGTCTACTGACTCCGAGCCCTGGATAGGCACCAATCTAGTTTTGTCTTGTATTGAGGTTATAGCCCAAGGTCCTAGTTTTGCATCCAAATACAAACCAAACTCAAACTTCATATACAACCTTTTAGGACTTTAGAAGTAGTTTTAGGACCAAAAATCCTCTGTCTACAACTGATTATAAGCCCAAAGCTAGCCCCTTTTGCACTTATCTCACAGTTTGGTCTGCATAATAGAGGATTTATCTACTTTGTGTCAACATCCCAGCTAATACATAAGTGCATTCCATAGATGTTGAATAGGGAATACCCCCCTTGGTTCTACAGAGACTAAAGAAGAAGAGGAGATATTATAGAGTCTATCTCCTGTACTGTTGGCCGCTGGCCTAGAGATCCTATTGATCATTGATGGCTACCTTGTAGGGATAACTGGGAATAAGCATCTAGTCAGATTGAGAACCAACAGAATCAAAGTAGTGCTAATCTAATTTCATCAAATTAAATCCTATAAAGGAAAGAGTAACACAAAGATTACTTTCCCAAGAGCTAGAGTGTGATCAAATTACTATTTGAAAACATGAAAAACTTGGTATGTCAAAGATGGTAATGCTTGGATCAAGCCCTCAAAATTCTTTTTTTGGCAACCCTCTCTCTCTCTCCCTCCACAACAACGAGGTCCTCCTCTTGGCAACAAAAGTGAAGTTGGGAGCAAAATGAACAAAAATGAATCTATGGAATCTTGGATAACAAATGGGCATAAGAATGTGTATGAAGTACTATAACTTGAGGATTAGGAGTTTTGAGATGAATTGAGTAATTTGTATATATTTAAATTATAATAAATGAACAGTTTTATAATCCTACATAACTTAAAGTACAATAAGAACCATTAATATCCCACACATATGGTGTAATGAAATAACTTGCACAATGGAAGAAGATGATATGAAATATTTTGACAATACTTGATAATAACTGAGAATAACAGGCCACTTCGAGGGGGCAGCCTCTAAATATCTCCAAGGAGAATACACTTCACAATATGATGATGAAATAAGACTCACATCTTCCTATTTAAACCTAATTTGCTTAGGATGAATAGACACACCCTTATATAACACCTAGTCTGACCTATCTACCTAAATAATAATATAATAATGATAACATGACTTAATTAGAAGTTAAGATAGCCACAAGCCGACTATTCATAACACTATGTACACCAATACTAAGGGTGTAGCATATGGATATAAAAAATCACTTTAGATAGTTAAATAATGAAATTAATTAAACAAATTTGATTATACTTCATACACACACACACACAGAGAGACCACATAGGCCGAGGTAAAATGTATGCTTGAGGTGCATAAATTTATTGACATTATGTCACAAGCAATACGGCCTCAAGTTATGAATCATTTTTATAAAATAAAATAATAAAATTCCTTGGGTTGAATTCACAAAAAGAATTAGTTAAAATCCTTAGAAGTTTCACCAAACATGCTCACACATTAATGCAACCTAACTAGATATGCTTTCTAGGCATGTGTGTGGTGATTCTTTTAGTTCATGTCACCTTCCCAACCTTCTAGATGCCATCTCCCTGATGATACTCTCCCTCTATGGTCTGCAGGAGCATCAACACTTTCATGTCTCACTCATGAACACCAAGATAAATAGTTAGTCTTCATCAAAATCATGATTTAAATTTAACATTTAAAATATATAATTGAACATGTCATAATTCGACATCGCATAATTCTCAAAATGTCTACTAACATCACTTGCCATCATAATTATTAATAAGTCAAAATATAATCAAACATATCATAATTTCCTTTCCTTGATTGTTTTCCAACCAAAAAATTAAATTCATATAAAAGTATTTATAACTAGTTATATTAACAAATATGTGACAATGGGATCAATTATATAGTTGCACATAGTAAATCCACATTTATGGAAGTGACCTAAATAGAGAAATATTTTTTTATTGATTCAAATGTATTTGTTTGACATGTCCAAATTTTCTATTATAGGAATGAATCAATTTGTCACAATTGATAGAGTCTATTTTTACATTGAACTAAGAGCTCTAAGTACTAATATTCATTTATTTAATTTTTTGAAGCATTTAGTTGAGTATATTTATCGTTCCCAACTCTCTCATCTAGAGTAGATTCTGAATGCTTATGTTATTTATTTATTTACCCTAGATTTATGTAAAAGGGATTGTAATCTACATCACAAAATTATATACAAATTTATGCACACCTCCAATAACTACTTTTCTTTTTATGCCCCATTAGTTCAACTTTAACCACTTATTTCAATAAATTATTCCAATCACCCAAACAAAATCTCTACAAGTAAATGAGAATAATTTAGTTGACAATGCTACAACACTCTTATCAAGTCCATCCTTCTCACCTTAATAAATACCAAAGAATATTAATTAACTAAATAATTACACATTAATTACCAACACAACGATGAAAATTCCATCATGTTACAAATAATGATGATATTAAGTTATTTATAGTGAAAAATATATTATATAATCACAATGATTATATTAATTGTCAAGTAATAACTAGCTTATGTCCCAAATATGTGTTGATAATATATTAATTAATAGATAATTTTTTGGGATGTTACAAGTAATCACTCTCTAATGTAGTTAACTAATTACTATCAAATCAACCTAGTCAATGTGATTTACTAATAATAATAAGGCTGCTATTAAAATCAATAGTGTTAATATTTTTGTAATGGTGAAATTTTCATATTGTTGGTGTTTCAATTCGCACCTCTGGAATGCGAGTTGGAAACGAATAGCTATGCACAGATAAACTGCTCTCCTATTGGAAGGGGGAGTTCCCTTTTCACTGATGTTCGCTGAAAAGATAAATAAAACAAATTTTTCCTATCTTCTTTTTGATTCTCAGCTGTGAGGACAAGGTTATAAAACTCTAAACGCTGCAGAAGAGGTTTTTTTCCTTTTTAAAACTTCCACTACAACTAGACTTAAACTAATGACGCTTTTAATCTCTTAAGTAAATTCAGAGCAAAGGGATTAAAAGTGGACAAGGAATGATTGTTTTAACACAAAAACTTAAGTAAATTTCTCCCAGATTTACATCACAAGACTCATAGTACTTTAATGATGAAAGCTGAAATAAAAGTTATAGAAACCACACATCTAACGACAAAACTTGATGATCTCAGATAGAATATCGGAGCAAAGGCAGACATGAGATTTCTATTCCAACATCACAAAGTCGATACAACTCCATGATAGCAATACTGTAGCAAAAGGCAGGCATACAACAAGCGATCAAACACTAGAAATAGATTACACAGAGTGAACAAGCACTTTCAACAACAATTTTACAAGCTAGAACATGCACAGTAAAATATGTTATCTTCAACACTGTTCCCTTACAATGAACACAGAGTGAACAAACACTTGGAATAACAAGATTTGTAGGCTAGAATAGGCACAACAAATTTGCTATCACAAAAGTAGCTCCATTACAATGGGCAAGGATGCCCTTATTTATACTAAAATCAAAGGAGTAGGGAACCCTAAAATCTCTTTGATTTACCCTAACTTGCCAACTTGCAAGCTTTATTTCTATTCTAAGACAAGGATTACAACTAACAAACGCTTTAAAGCAAAGTGCTTTAAAGCAAAGAAAATTCCAACTATTACAAAGTGATTTCTTTTTAAATAAAGAATGGATGAGCTTTGGATGAAAGAAAATGCTTTAAAAAAAAAGCATTTAGTTAAAGTTGCTTTTTGTGTCTCATCCTTATCTTCATTGTTGTCCCCTTGGTGATGTCATCTATTGATATTTTAAGAAATAATATCTACTAAAAAGTAGATTTTGACTGAAAAAGCTGGCACATGGGTTTTGTAGACAATCCCATTCTGAAGCAACCCAGATTGTTGGATTTAAAAAAAATAGAGACTTTCTTGAAAAAGCAGCAAAAAAATAGATTCCCAAAAAAAGAAAAATTCTCAATCTTCAAGAGGATGAAATTCTGGATGGAACCATCTTGATGAAAATTGAAAAAGCCTTGCTCTAATTTCTGAAAAACAATCCCCTAGAAAAAAGGACCCTAAAAAAGCATGCCTCCTTGCTTCCTCAACCTGAAACTATGAAGAATGCTGAAAAGCACTTCATTTGAGCCTTAGAATCTTCATGGAAAGAAAAATATGTCTTCTTCCTCTGGATGCAACCTACAAAAGTAATGAATGATGGAGACCAAAAACTTGTCTTTATAAAACTTTAGGGCAAAAAGGCAGCTTTCTTTGTGAAAGAATAAAACTTGGATCTCATCCATCAAGAAAGCAATTTTTAAAGCACAAATCCAAGTGGATGTCTTCGAATAGGAAGAATCCCTATTTTGTAGCTGCCTATGGCTTCATGTTTGAGATGATGAAAAATATCTTCTTTTGATGATGTCATCGAACACACGAGTTGACAAAAGTTTTAGCTAATTTTCTTTGTTTTCGACACTTCTACACTCGTTCTGACTCCAGTATGGCATGTCTCTAACTTCAACAAGATGGCAAAATGTCATTGTCAACTGAAAAAGTTGACTGATCATGATATTTTGGAGACCTATCAACTGTGATTTCTTCCCCAGCCTTGGACAGATGATCTGACGTCGTTCAACTGCAAATTTGACCTCTAGAAACTGTTGTCGGATGATGTTCTGGAAATGACTATTGGAAAACACTGTCAAACACAGAAAAATTCTATCTCTGGTGAAGTTGGACACCCCTAGCCTCCAGGGGTGCCTGGTTTTTCATGCCTTAACCATTTTTCTAAAAATTTCAACTTTTTGATTTACGTGCGCGTTTCAGTGGTAGGTGACCCCTGTTTGGCTATCGATTTATGTCTGTTGGGACAAAATTAAGTCTAATGATCTGGCAGATAGGCAGGCCTAATGAAAACTGAGCTGACTGTACTCTCTATCTGCTTCAGGAAATGTGCCAAATTGATCTTCTATGAATCAAAGCGGGCTAACGGAGGAAGATTTACGTTTTCTAGAAAAAACTCAAAAAATATTCTAAGTCTGGTGAACCTGGGCGCCCCTAGCCTCTAGGGGCACCTGACTTTTAATGCCTTAGAAATTTTTTGGAAATTTCAAATTTTATTGCCATTTCTCATTTTCTGTGCCAACATCCCCTATTTGATCCTTGTTTTCGGTCATCTGGATGATTGTCGAGGTAGGATGGGGGATGATTTGAGTAGCTTGAACACATCTGTGATGAAATCCCAGCTTTTACCGATGTTTTACTGAGTTTGACCACCTAGGAATGAGCTAACGGAGGCATTTTTGACGTTTCTCGAAAAACATAAAAAAAAATCTAACACATGAGAAGTTGGGCACCCCTAGCCTCCAGGGGTGCCTAAAATCCAATGCCTTAGCCAAATTCCTAATTTTCAACTCTCATTTGTAATTTGCTCCGTTTTGCATGCTGACAACTACTTCCTGATGTCAATTTTGACTATTTCGTTAGTCAACTGCCATTGGATGATGAATAAACTGGATAGCCTGGGTACATCTAATGTGATTTCCAACTTTTTGGGGCCTGATGACCAAAATGACTGCTTTTACGCTCATCGGAACTAACTGACGGAGACATTTCTTGCATTTTCTTAAAAAAATGTGAAAAAAAATCTAACACTGGTGCAATTAGACGGCCCTTGCATTCTCTAGACTTAGTCAAATTTGATGATTTTCAACTTTTCTCATCACTCCGGATTGACCCTACTCCGTTTTGCGTTCTTTATCGAATCGACGACTGTTCGTCAGTTCTATGTCGTCGGAACAATGTTGAAAACTTGAAAATGAGCTTAGGTAGATTAACTTCCTTCATTAATGACTTCAGAGCTCATGCTTCGCCTTCTGAAAAAGTAGAATTGACCTAGTAGAGAAAACTTGACCTTTTGCAAATTCCATCTGGACCACGCTGATCATGAAGCAAAATCGCCCAATCAGAATCAAGCGTGACACCTGATTTAGAGATTCTAGTTTTAGAAAGTTTTAACAGCATCTGTATCTCAAGAAACCTAGAAAACCTAATTTGATGTCTATTTTTAGAAACTTTCTAAAATAGAAATTTTGCTTTTTTGACTTTTTGATGAAAAATTTTCTAGGCTTGCTCAAAATGCCTTAACGAAGAATTTTTTTTGATTAGGTACAACAATTGGCTCTATCTGGGGACCATGTCGGATACTTACGGCATAGGAGAACTGAGAATATCCAGACTTTTTGAGCTTGGACCAGTGCCTTATCAGTTGGGCAATAGAGTCAGGTTACTTTCCTAATCACCTAGAACAAGACTTTTCCCTACATCACCTAAAACTAGACTTCCTAAAATCACCTAAGAGTTGGAACTTCCCAGAACACAAAAAACACAACTTGTCACATTACAAAAAGGGGAAAAACATTACGACATAATGATCACATGATGGAAAGGGGAAACACATTACACATACAAATGCTCTTTTTGAGCGAGGACAAGAAAAACAAAAACTGTTGCACAAAACCATCAACTGGTTTAGAAAAATAGGAGCCTTTTCTCTTGAGCTGTGAGATTTGTTTTGACAACACCTAGCTTTTCTTCCTTTTCAACACCTTCTCAAAGAGCCATGATTCAGGTGGGTATTCACGTTCGGGTCATGAGAAGTTCATGATGAACTGGTTGATATGCTAAAGATCAGGTTGATCAACTTCTTCCAAAGCGAGAAGTCTCTGCAACACATGAAGGTACCAAACCTCTTTTTGAAGATATGAAGCAAGGTCTTGTCACCAAAGTATGCTAGTGGGAATAGTAATCACCACATATAGAACTTGACGTTCATTTATGTCTTCAACATACGCAACCGTGAATTCTGTCAATGTATCATTCTCTGAAAAAGGTCAAAGCTGCTGATACACAACTCTCATTATTGGTTCTTGACTTACCAGATCCACAACTGTCGTTATTCATTTTTCTAGTGCGTCAGGTACTTGTTCTTCTTCATTGGTCATGTTTTCGTCCATCCAATCCTCAGAATCTGATAAATCATCCAGATCTGAATGCTCAATCCCTTGATCATTATCGATAACAACTTCACTTGACAGCTCACTTTGCCATTCATTATTTTGAACTTTGTCAACCTCCATAGAGTAATCTTCTTCAATGCAAATATCTGGGATCATCTCATCTTCAACATTCATGTATCTTTCTTCTCCTGGTAAGTAAGTGGAATCAAAGATAGATTCATCTGAGCTATATGCTTCTTTTTCATCTTCTTGATCAATTTCACATACGGCGTATCTCACAAAGCATTTGTTAAGAATCTCTAACTTTTCAATATCATCCTCCTTAGTGACCAAAATTGAAAATTCCATGAAATCTTCTTCTCCATCAGCCTCTTCATATGTTGCATTTTGTGTTGACTTCATCATATCTGTGATGTCTCTTGATTGCACAGGTTCAGGGATAACCTTCAAAAGTTTAGCATCATCTTCTTAGCTAGTGTGTATGAAAACTTCTTGAGATAAAGATGAAGATGGGCTAAACTGTAAATGAAAATTTACAATATCCTCTACTGAAGAATCACTCTCCAAGTGATGTAGAAAACTGTCGAGATCCAATGATGAATCTTCCATATGATCTCCATTTTTGAGAAATTCCTCCAATGATGAATCATCTTCAAAATGAAGAAGATCTTGATCTTGCTCCAATTACAATGCTTCTTTAGTCTCTTCTCCTTTGAATGTATCTGACACAGGTTCTTCAAACCAACCTTCAAACAATGAGAAGAACAAATTGGATTCTTCATTATTCTCTGCAACATATTTGATCTCTTCCTTGTAATTTTACTCTTGTGAAGATTGTTGCACTTCTTCTTCAGGGAAAGTATGCAAGTTGTGCATTTCTTCAAGTTCTTCCATCAACTATCCTTCTTCATGTTTGAAGAAATTATGCAAATTTTCAGCTTCCGATGAACATTCATGTTCCATATTCAAACACATGATGTCACTTGAAACAGAGTTAGGAAAATGATCCCTTTTAATATTTGATTTACATTGGTAAAATCCCTTCATAGAGCTGCCTCAGATTCATCAAAGAGACGTTCATGATTATCCAAAAATCCTTGATTTTCATTTGATGCTTTTAATATTTGCTTGAATCTTCTCATCTTAGGGCAATTTTCTCCATCATGTTGGTTTGTTGCATGGAACAAGTAGTAGATTTGTATTGCAGAAGACACATCTGCCTCTTGACGCACAGGTGAAGTAGGTTGATCACTGACATAGTTAATGAAAGAATCTGGTATACTTGAAGGAGATGAAACTTGCCGAAGTGGTACAACATTCAAGGGCACTAGTGGTTTGATTGAATCTCTCTGGATTCCTGAAGTGATCATATGATCTTCTAATTCAATAGCATACTCCTGAGCTTCTTGCAGTTCTGTTGCATGTCTTTGCTTGAGGTAGAAAGAAATTTCTGAAGATTGTGCATTTGTGAAACAACTTAGTAGAATTTCTGATGAAGGATTCAGGGTGTTTGCAACTTTTCCAACCAAACAGTTGAATCTGACCACGAACTCTCACATCGGCTCACTTTTGCCTTTCTTGATGTTTGAGAGTTGTGTAAACAAAACATGATTGTCTTCTGTAGGCTTGAAACGGGTGAGAAATTTCTCCCTCATCGACTCCCAACTTGTGATGGAGCTGGCACCCAGGTGATTAAACCATTTAGCTGCTGAGCTTTGCAATGATTCCACAAACAAACATACTGCAACATCTTCATGTGCAATGCTAAGAATCCCATAGGCAGTGGTGAAGGCAGAAATGTGCTCATCAGGATGTTGCTTGCCATCACCATGAAATTTTGGGAAACTTTTTCTTGATCCTTTAGGAAGCTCATGTTAATCTTCTAGTGCTAAAGGTCCAATGTTGTTACCCTAAGGTAATGGGGGTAGACGCTGCTGATTCTGATTATTGTGAGCATTATTATTAGCATCACCCATTGCTCTAGGCTGGATTACGGGTTCCTCTTGAAGTACTTCCTGCTTGACTTCATGAACTAACTAGACTACAGGAACTATGTTGGATGCTTCTCCAACTTCTGTAGGAATAAGATCTTGGAAGAAAGGACATGTAGTACTATCCTTCCACCTTCTTGTATAAACCCTGTGAGCCAGGATTATCTATTGCCATGTGGGAGGTGGCAATACTAGTCTTCCAGTCATAAGAACTACTTTGTGTTCTTCTTCATCAAGAATAGTAGCCACATTTTTCCATTGAGAAGGACTTTCCTTTTGCGCAAATATGAAACTCCTCAGGCTACTAATGATGTCCGTTTGCTCTCCTTCCACACGTACAAGATTTGGTTGAATAGTAGGTGGTGTAGAATTTGGTTGTTGAACTAGAGTAGTAGGACGCCAGAGAGTCATTCTTGTGACATAAGCCTAATCTTGCTTGAAGTTTTATGCCTCGTGCCCCATGGTGGGTGCCAGAAAACTGTTGGTGTTTCAATTTGCACCTCTGGAATGCAAGTTGGAAATAGACAACTATGCACAAATAAACTGCTCTCCTATTGGAAGGGAGGGTTCCCTTTTCACTGATGTTCATTGAAAAGATAAATAAAACAAATTTCACCTATCTTCTTTTTGATTCTCAGCTGCGAGCACAAGGTTATAAAACTCTAAACACTGCAGAAGAGGTTTTTTCCTTTTAAAACTTCCACTACAACTAGGCTTAAACTAATGACAGTTTTAATCTCCTAAGTAAATTCAGAGCGAAGGGATTAAAAGTGGACAAGGAATGATTGTTTTAACTCAAAAACTTAAGTAAATTTCTCCCAGATTTACATCACAAGACTCATAGTACTTTAATGATGAAAGCTGAAATAAAAGTTACAGAAGCCACACATCTGATGACAAAACTTGATGATCTCAAATAGAATATCGGAGCAAAGGCAGGCATGAGATTTCTATTCCAACATCACAAAGTTGATACAACTCTAGGACAGTAATACTGTAGCAAAAGGCAGACATACAACAAGCGATCAAACATTGGAAACAGATTACACAGAGTGAACAAGCACTTTCAACAACAATTTTGTAGGCTAGAACAGGCACAACAAAATAGTTATCTTCAACACTGTTCCCTTACAATGAACATAGAGTGAACAAACACTTGGAATAATAAGATTTGTAGGCTAGAATAGGCACAACAAATTTTCTATCACAAAAGTAGTTCCATTACAATGGGCAAGGCTGCCCTTATTTATACTAAAATCAAAGGAGTAGGGAACCCTAAAATCTCCTTGATTTACCCTAACTTGCCAACTTGCAAGCTTTATTTCTATTCTAAGACAAGGATTACAACTAACAAATGCTTTAAAGCAAAGAAAATTCCAACTATTACAAAGTGATTTCTTTCTAAATAAAGAATGGATGAACTTTGGATGAAAGCAACTGCTTTAAAACAAAAAGCATTTAGTTAAAGCTGCTTTTTGTGTCTCATCCTTATCTTCATTGTTGTCTCATTGGTGATGTCATCTATTGATATTTTGGGAAATAATATCTACTAAAAAGCAGATTTTGACCAAAAAAGTTGGCACATGGTTTTTGTAGACAATCCTATTATGAAGCAACCCAAATCATTAGATTTTGAAAAAGCAGAGACTTTCTTGAAAAAGCAAGAAAAAAGTAGATTCCTGAAAAAATAAAAATTCTCAATCTTAAAGAGGATGAAATTCTGGATGGACCCATCTCGATGAAAACTGAAAAAGCCTCAGTCTAATTTCTAAAAAATGATCCCCTAGAAAAAAGGACCCTAAAAAAGCGTGCCTCCTTGCTTCCTCAACCTGAAACTATGAAGAACACTGAAAAAGCACTTCGTTTGAGCCTTAGAATCTTCATGGAAAGAAAAATATGTCTTCTTCCTCTGGATGCAACCTACAAAAGTAATGAATGATGGAGACCAAAAACTTGTCTTTATAAAACTTTAGGGTGAAAAAACAACTTTCTTTGTGAAAGAATAAAACTTGGATCTCATCCATGAAGAAAACAATTTTTAAAGCACAAATCCAAGTGGATGTCTTCAAATAGGAAGAATCCCTATTTTGTAGCTGCCTATGGCTTCATGTGTGAGATGACGAAAAATATCTTCTTTTGATAATGTCATCAAACAAGCGAGTTAACAAAAGTGTTAGCTAATTTTCTTTGTTTTCAACTCTTCTACACTCATTCTAACTCCAGTATGGCCTGTCTCTGATTTCAACAAGATGGAAAAATGTCACCATCAACTAAAAAAGCTGACTGATACTAATATTTTGGAGACCTATCAACTGTGATTTCTTCCCCAGCCTTGGACAGACGATCTGACGTCATTCAACTGCAAATCTGACCTCTAGAAACTACTGCCGGATAAGTTCTGGAAATGACTGTTGGAAAACACTCTCAAACATAGAAAAATTCTATCTCTGGTGAAGTTGGGCCTCCCTAGCCTCTAGGGGCGCTTGGTTTTTCATGCTTTAACCATTTTTCTAAAAATTTCAACTTTTTTAACTTTTTGATTTGCGTGTGCATTCCGGTGGCAGGTGACCCTTGTTTGGTTGTCGATCTCTATCTACTGGGACAAAACTGAGTCTGATGAATCCCTGGCAGATAGGCAGGCCTGATGAAAACTGAGCTGACTCTACTCTCTGTTTGCTTCGGGAAACATGCCAAACTGATATTCTGTGAACCAGAGTGGGCTGGCGAAGGAAGATTTACGTTTTCTAGAAAAAAATTAGAAAATATTCTAAGTCTAGTGAACTTGGGTGCCCCTAGCCTCCAGGGGCGCCTGACTTCTAATGCCTTAGAAAATTTTTGGAAATTTCAAATTTTATTGCCATTTCTCATTTTTCGTGCCAACAACCCCTATTTGATCCTCATTTTCAGTCGTCTAGATGATTGCCAAGGTAGGACGGGGGATGATCTGAGTAGCCTGAACACATTTTTGATGAAATCCCAACTTTTACCAACGTTTGACTGAGTTTGACCACCCAGGAATGTGCTGACAGAGGCATTTTTGATGTTTCTCAAAAAATGTGAAAAAAAAGATCTAACACATGAGAAGTTGGGTGCCCCTAGCCTCTAGGGGCACCTGAAATCCAATGCCTTAGCCAAATTCCTGATTTTCAACTCTCATTTGCAATTTGCTTCATTTTGCGTGCTGACAGCTGCTTCCTGATGTCGATTTCAACGATTTTGTCAATCAATTGCCAGTGGATGATGAATAAACTAGATAGCTTGGGTACATCTAATGTGATTTCTAGCTTTTTAGGGCCTGATGACCAAAATGACTGCTTTTACGCTCACTGGAACTAATCGACGGAGACATTTCTTACATTTTCTTGAAAAAATGTGAAAAAAAATCTAACACTGGTACAATTGGACATCCCTAGCCTCCAGGGGTGCTGGATTCTCTAGACTTAGTCAAATTTGATGATTTTCAACTTTTCTCCTCACTTCGGATTAGCCCTGCTTTGTTTTATGTTCTTTGTCAAATCAACGATTGTTCGTCGGTTCTACGTCATCAAAACAATGTTGAAAACTTGAAAACGAGCTCTGGAAGATGAACTTCCTTCATTGATGACTTCAGAGTTCATGCTTCACCTTCTGAAAAAGCAGAATTGACCCAGTAGAGAAAACTTGACCTTTAGATTCCATCTGGACCACGCTGATCGTGAAGCAAAATCGACTAATCAGAATCAAGCACGACACCTGAGTCAGAGATTCTATTTTTAGAAAGTTTTTCTAGCATCTATATCTCAAGAAACCTAGAAAACCTAATTTGATGTCTATTTTTAGAAACTTTCTAAAAATAGAAATTTCTATTTTTAGAAATTTTGCTTTTTTGACGAAAAATTTTCTAAGCAAATTTTTTTGATTGGGTACACTACATACCCATGCCAATTTCCATTTAGTTTTTTGCCCATTTTAAGAGAATCTCTTATTGCAATTACATATTGATGAATGACATAATCTTGTGTGAAATTGCACTCATACCCATAGCCTTCACCTATCCTCATTCACACACATTCCCATACATTTATTCACACCTTGTTTATTTCTATGCACTTTCCCATACAACTCACATCTATTACACTCCATGATCAAACATCCATTTCTTGCCTAGATGTTACTACTTCAATATCTTAGGCCATTCCAATGGGTCCAAGATTAATATTGCACCCATAAATTTGGCTACTAAATTTCCAAAATTTAAAGTCAAATTCAGTTGACTCCTACTCATTTCAATGGCCATTGTGAACTAACTAAACACACATATACATGACTTATTGTTATGTCCTATTTAAAGACACTTAATTATATCATCTCATAAATCTCTCTTATTAGGTCACTTGAGCATCCAAGGAGAAATTATTAGAACACTTTGATTGGTGCACTAAAAGGAACATTTATTTTAGGATCATCATCTAGGACATCTGCATGATTTCTTACTACTTAGAGATCCTTTGCATAATTGTAAAGATTGTCTTTTCTGGGAGTTGACCTTAATGTGCACCCTAGTGATCTAGTATCCCTCTAAAGTTATTCTTGAATACTATTAGTCTTTTTAGCAAAGTTGACATCAAATAATTTAGTGAACCAAAGAGAAGAGATGTACAAGTTGTAGGATTGGATCTATGATCCTCAAACTAGATCTACACTTGCAAAATTGTCCTATATTTGTAGACTCATCCTAGATAAGGACATAGATCTTATTAAATCTAGTCCCATATCAATTTCATCCTTATTCATCAAGCCTAGAGCTAAGTACATCTATCCCTAACATTTACTTTCCTAAAATAGCATTAATCCTAAATTATTTATTCCACAACTATCATTTGTCAATCTAAGTTAATTTACTTATGTGTATGCATCTTATTGGATTAGCCTAGATTAAACCTAAGGAAATTATATTTTCCTTTACATTTTGGTGAACCTATCTGCTCTTACACACCCTAGGGTTATACCTTAATTGATTTAGGGTTTTAGATCTACATTATCAGTTTTCATTCTCTCCCAGGGTTTGTGCTCCTTTCATTGTTATTTCATTGATCTATACATTTTATTTAGGATTTAAGTTCCATTGTTGGCTATATTTTTTGTCCACCCTACTCACCCTTGGCTACCCCATTAAATTTCATTTTTATATTTGAGATACCATAAATATTTATAATTTTAGAATCTAAAATTATAAGTTTGAGATTTATTTTCCTATATGTTATTTATGCCATGAGCTACTCACAATCCTAATCTTCCATTGAGGAGTGCTCCTTTAAACCCACATGGCCACCTAATCCAATGAGATTGAGATTTATTCTACTTCTCGTGTTGAGAATAACTAAGAGGATAAACAATATTATGACCATGAGGCTTATCTATCCAACTATTTTTGTGCAAATGAGCTTGCTAGTTTGGCCAATGCTAAAAATCCAATGCAACTAGTTGATATGATTCATGATGTGATCATCAACAAGCTATATGGATTAGATATTTTATAAGATGTTAGTGCTAAATTTGCTTCATCTAGTGTGGTTAGTGCATCTACCTAACCCCTCTCTTCCACCATTGATCCATCTTCTACCATTACATTTTTTGATACCACTACTCATCCCCATAGTGCCGCCCCTACCTCTATTATGTCCCAACACATAGTGTCTTTCCTTATCCCACCTTCCAAACTATATGACCATCCTAACTACAATCCCCTTGAAATACACACATATGATATTATGTGTTACACTTAAATGAATATTCTATCTATCACTACCCAACCAATCACTATCGTCTTAGTCAATCCACTCCTACATCTACTACTCCATCTCATGTCATGTCTATTACTCATTCTATTTCTCCATCCATTCCCTTGCATACCCTTCATTTATTTTCCTATTCTATGCCTCTTTCCCAACCTATCAGCTCTTCCATCCCTCTTACCTCTCACACACATTCTTATAACACTATAGTGGCTTTGAACTGGGTGTGTGCAAGAAGTTGAGTCCACTTTTTGGCCAAAAAGTGGAAGTGTTTTCCCTGATTTTCAGAATTTGTCACATTTGACCTTAAAATTTGAAGCACTTAGAGATGGAATCTTGAAAAAGTCACTGATCATAAAATGTAGTACTTAGAGTCTAGTTTCCAAATATGTAATTTATTTGAATACTCAGATGATACAAATTAATTTTCAATAGGCCTTTCTAAAAACCACTATTTAAAAGTCACTTTTTTTTACTATACCATGCACGTGTACATCATCCATATTTTGACCTAAATAATCATATTTTTCTAAATCCTTTTGGAAAAAGATTTATAACTCACTGAAGCACGTTTTCCATATTCTTTTGTATTTTTTTATTGAATATTTTTTTTGTTAATTTTTTATTGGCCATATTTGGTGTTTTAAAAAATCAGAATGTACGTCACGCATAAGATGACCTAAACTTATCATTTTTTGAATTTTTTTTCAAATTGAAAAGAATTGTCTAAAGTACGTTTTTGTACACTTTATTTTTCAATTTTTTTTTAATAAAAAGTTATTAAAATACTAAAAAACCCTAATAATTTAAGTTTATGGACCTGTTTCATCATAAATTAATTGAAAAATAGAAAAAATAATCCAATTGTAAAAAAAATTACATATTTGGAATATAAACTATCTCATCTATAATGGGTTTTAATTTCATCAAAAAACTCTGCAAAAAAGGTCTTTAGACATATGCCCAAAGTCACTATTTTGTTGTGACATTGACATGACCTTCAACTTGCAGGTCAAACTAGGTCCAAAGCCTAGGTTTGTGTCCCCAACCCTTTTCTTGAACCGGTTAACAAAGCAAAAACCTAACCTAAAATTCAAATTTTAAGAAATGGGATCCCGTTTCAAAATGGGATCCCGTTTTGTTTTTAATATTTTATCCCGTTATGAAACGAATCCTGTTTCTAGAACGGGATCTCATTTCTAGAAAACGGGATCCTATTTCTAGAAAATGGTATCCTATTTCTAGAAAATAGGATTCTGCTTTTGGCTTGGGATCCTGAAGAAAAATGAGATCTTGTTTCATAAAAAGCGGGATCCCATTTCACTTTTCCTGATTTTGGGTTTTTGTCGAAGTCTGAAACTTCCACCTTAAGTGGACTCAGCTTTGTGCGTTTACCCAACCCTCACTAGCTACCCTTCCATCTTCCACACTAGATACACTAATTTACAAGATAAATCAAGTAGAAAAGAGAGTGGATGCTAAATCAAATGGACAAAATAGTGAGGAATTTGACTCTAGACATATGCCACTATCAAATGTAATTGTTATGACCTTCTCCCTATGGGCATAGTGACATCATGATTTTTAATGTCTGGTGGCAAAGGTGACCCAAACACACATTTGAGATATTTTACAACTACATGTCTAGACTTTCTATATAAGGATAAGCTACTAACTAAGTTGTTTCCATGGACCTCAAAATATTATGCTATTGAGTGGTTCTTTTCACTTCCTTAAGGGTCTATTCACATATTTGATGATTTGACAAAGGTGTTCCTAAAGAAATTCAAAGTTAATATGGACCTTAGATTTACAGTTTCTTATATGTTTGATTGTGTCCAAGGACAAAATGAACACATTAGTGACTATGTTATGAGAATTCAATCCTTATGCTCTTAGATGATTACTCCTTGACATGATTTTGAATTGTAAAAAAATTATTAAGGGATTACTTAAACCAATTTAGGAGAATGTTTACTTAAATATGTTTACATCTTTCATGGACTTGTGTACACATGTAAAAACCATCGAGTCTAAGTTGTTAGCAATAAATGTTTTTTAATGTGGATCATCACACCCTTCAAAGGATCAAAAGGTAAAAAAGTTCAAAGAGTAATGACATGAAGGAAAATGTCAATAAAGTTGCTACTACTTCTACCTTTCCTTCATTTGAACCAAATGCTCCTAGGAAGTTCACTAAGCTTCAAGAATCCATTGATGATGTTCTTGAAAACTTATTGAGTGCTAATTTGATTACTGTCCCTCCCATCCATCCATTGAATCCTAACACACCACTTCTTAGAACATATAATGACCAAGAATATTGCAAATTTAGAGTTAAGGGTCATTATACCAAGTCATGCATGGGTATTAAAACCAAGGTACAAGACCAAGTACAATCTAAAGATGAATATTTTTTATCATCATTTTTAACCAAATTTTCACTTTCTAACACCTATAGCAACTAAACCATGAAGAATTTGAAAACGATGTGAACTAGTGATTTTTGAGATTTTATGTGTAGATTCTAAATGTTTTTTTTTTTAAATTTTAAGTTTGTGAATTGTTTTACGTAACTTAAATTAATAACTTATTTTTTATAGTTAACGATATTTTTAAAAAGTGACATTTATACCATATAGTATAACTTTTTTATAGAAACGATAAAATTATAAATTTTTAAACATAGATTTGTAACACCAATATTTAGTGTGTAGATTTTTTTCATAATTTTCTTGTTGTATATTTAAAAAAATGAAGTGAGATTAATTATAATTTAGACATAGGTTTATACCATACAACATAAGTTTTTTTGTATGTATCCAAATTAACTTATTCTTTTTTTTTGTTGAAACAAGGACATCAATACCTAGTGTGCAAATATTTTTCAAAAAAAAAATCTTTTTTTTAAAATTTTCTGCGTGTGTGGAATAGAGGTTTGATATTCAATGAAAAACCTATGTTCACTAGAAAATAGAAAAAAAAATTAATAGTCAAATGAAATATATTCAAAATCATACCTTTTGGAAAGCTTATACTAAGGGCTACATATTTACAAAATAGAAATTCTAAATGACTTTAATTGATCCCCCAAAAGGTGAAGCAAAATTGGTTTTTTGTTAGCATTTTGATAGGTGCAGAGGAGAATCCATCGAGGGTTTAATTTAAGACTAGGGGGTTATTTCCAATGGGGTTTTATGTAACCCCCTTCAATTAAACCCCTTTATATGGAACCCCTCAAGGCCTAAATCATTAATTTTTCTAAGAAATATGTGATTTCAGACAAAAATCAAGATGCCCCATAAGTGGGACACACTATTGTGCTGGCACAAGACTCGTCCCTTATTGATAACAACATGATCAAAGTTGAATGTATTAATGATAACAAAAATCCTTCAATGGCACCTACAAATACTTGATTGAAATTTTATACAAATCCCTTTCCACATCATACGAATAATGTTGAAGCACATAAAGATAACAATGTTGAAAATGAGGATATATCACCTAAACATGCTTTTATGGAAGCCATTGAAACTAATTATAAATATTCCTCTCCTCCTAATTCTCCATTGATTACATTTTTGGTGAGGAGACCCCACAAAATAATTACCATGATCCATTATACATACTAGGTATTTTAAAATGCACATCACCTACTCAATTCCTCATCAATCCTGCATGTTAACATAATATTTGCACTATAGAATTTCTATTCACTAGCCATATTAGAGCCCAATAATATGCACATTCTAGGATCTTATAATTGATAATGGCTAATGGAATGTTAATAAACACATTGTGATGCATTATCTTACTATTAACAGTTGGACCTAGAGAACTATTAGTTTAATGTCATGTTATACACCAATCTAATAGATTTGATGTTCTACTTAAGCAACCTTGGATTGAACAATGGAAAATTATGCCTTTTGTTTTAAATTTCTACATGAAGGAAAATTGATAAAGATTAAAAGGGCTTGCTATAAGCCAATATTTGATGTGAGTCACTTTATATTAGACACCTTTGTGAAAACACTAAATGATGTGCCTTATGAGAGAAAAAGATATTGAATACATGATCTATACAAGACAAATTTGGATGAAATAGAAAGAATCCAAAAGGGATTGAAATGAAAAGCTTATCCTCCAAAGAAAGAAGAGCCTAAACTTGAAAATAATGTACCAAAATAGAAAAAAGATAGTATCAAGAAAGAGCAAAAAAAAAGAAACAAAAGTAAAGGCACCACAAATATTAGAGTTCCATGCCCAAAAGACTACATGGAAACTAAAGAAAGAAGTTGTGGTGTATCAAATGCTTAATATGTTGGGAATTAAGGTATCTCAACCTTTGCAAGTTCCTAGCATTTATTATTTAATTGTATATTTATTTTTGCCTATTATTGTAATTTCTATACAAATCTTATTTTGTCACTTTGTGGGAGTTGGCATGGTGATGTGTCATCCTACATGAAAGGTGACTAGATGTACTTTGGTCCAAGTCATATGAGGAGATAGGCATCCCACTTTGTGGTAGAAGACTTTTTCCATGTGTTGGCATCTTTTGGGTGTTGTAAGAGGTTTATGATGCGTAAGTTATGATAGATTCCTATGATAGAACCTATGACATGTAAGAGTCAGAAATAGAAGATTCTATGACAGGTGTGAAAAGTGTTAGGAAGAATCTTTGCACGGAGAAGGTAGGTGCCCAAGTTTGACTATGACAACTTCTAAGAGAATCCACTATTAATAGTCAGTTATGACAGATTCTCTTACAACTGTAAGTGTTGTCATATATGACAAATTTTATGACATTGTAAGAGCATCTCTCATACCTTTTTTGGGAAAATTTGTGGCGCCCAAGTTTGGGGGTTGTAAGGGATGAAAGGGAACCTCTTACAAGTGTCATACACACGTTTTATAGACTTGGAAATTGGGCCATATGGATTTGGATGAGATTCTTGTGTTAACTCACTCTAGAAGCTTCCTCCATTCATAATACTATGTCTTCTTGTGGTCACTTTCACACCTCATGACATACACTAAACCAATCATCCTTTTTTTGACACTTGTAAGAACTCTATATCTATACATTGTTTGTAAATGCACTAACATAAAATGCCACAACTTTTTTTTTGTGTTTTTTGAGGGATTATTGTGCGTCATATTATGTCATTTTATACTCGCACTACCTAAAAAGTTCCATGGGGTTCTTGTATGTGCCTTTTTTTGCAAACACAATACGTCATAATCCTTCTGCATTTGTGCCTTATTCAATGCACACCCTTGTTTGGTAGTTAGCTTCTTGTACATCATATTGCACTTGATGTTACATCTGCATCCCTTTGCACACCTTTGTAATATATTTCAATGGATCTACCAATACCTCTCCCTTGTCAATATTCTAGGGAGTATCACATTGTTATGCTAATTCTTCCTTGGTTTTAGTAAAGTAATGAAAACACCTCTCTCATTTTAGTTGATCATTATTCATGAGACTCTAGTACCTTTGTAGAGGAGAATCCTTACCTTTATAATCCCCTATTATCAATTGAGTGACTAGCTATGAATCACCATGAATATCAACGAATTTAACTTTTAAAGATAAATTTTCTCAAAGGACTTATATTAATGCTTCATATTCAACAATATTATTGGTGCATTGAAAATTAGGTACTAACATGATAAGGAATCAAACCTCTTATAGGTGGAATCAATGTGACCTTAGCTCCCAAATTGTCATACATCAAGAACTATCAAAGAGCATAATCTATTGGGAGAAGTATTTAATAGTGAATATGTGCTCATTAAGAAATTTTGTATCAAGTGGGATATGTGTAGAAAATAGATTAACAAATAATTAATCCATGACAACTTGAACCTTAATAGACTTTTAGTTAACAAATTTTAGATCAAATTCTATAAGTAACATTACCCATTAGGTAACATGTTCTTAAAGATGATCTTTATAAAGAATATTTAAAATGTTCTTATTTGATAGTCACATGAGTTTTTGCATGCAACATGTAATGTCTCAATTGTTGTGATAAGAAGATGATAACTAATCACTATTTTTTAATGAGGGTGTATCTAGTATTGTAATCTAAAAATGTAAGACTAATGTAATACATGACATGTTTTTTACCATTATCATCATTTTGTGTAATCCACAAATGGTTGAATTAGTAGTGGAAACATATAAGAATAAAGGTTTACCATGCATGATAGGCATAAGTACTAGTGAAATCATCAATTATTTCTTCATATCATCAAAGGATTTTTGAGACTCCTCATTCCATTGAAACTTGACATATTTTTTCAAAAGATTAGTAAAAGGTAATGTGTGATCCACTAACTGTGAGATAAAACATTGAATGGATTTGATCTTTCCTTGTAGACTAAGTTGTAAAAGATTCTTAGGCAAAGGCATATTCATAATTGCATCAATATTTTTAGTATTGAGTTTGATTCTCCATCTAGATTCGATAAATCCTAATAAATTCCCACTATCTATGCAAAATATGTACTTCTTAGGTATACTTGGCATTGTCATAATATATCCAAGATAGTTCTCAAATCTTGGAGGCGATTTGTTTGTTTCTTGGATTTTTCCCAAAATTTCATGTATATACTCCTCTAAAATATTGTGAATTAAGACATGAAATATTAGATTCAAGTTGATAAGTGGCACGTTAGCATTCTTCAATCCAAATGGCACGAAAACATAATAAAATGTGCCCCATGGAGTAGTAAAAGTAGTCTTGTTTTGGACTTGGGTATTAATAAGAATTTGGTTATATCTTCAAAATCCATCCATGAAGGATAACATCTCATGCCCAACAATAGAATCTATAATTATATCAATATTAGGAAATGAAAAATCATCCTTAGGCGATGTGTTATTTAGATATCTAAATTAAGTGCATATGCATACATGCCCACTAGGTTTAACTTTATACATATACCATATTAGAAAATCCATGGTGAATAATCAATAGATATAATTAAACCAAAGGTCAACATATTCTCAAGTTCCTCTTTGAACATCAATGAAAATTTTGGATGCATATTTCTAATATTTTGTTTCACATGTTTAGCATCGAGGGAAGACAAACATTGTGCACAACTATAACACTAGCAATACTTGACATATCTTGTTAGGATAATACAAATAAATAGCCATAATATTGAAACAATGTTGACATATTGAATCGGCCAAATATTAACCAATTTTCAATATTTTTTATTATTAGATTTATTCATTTCAACATCAAAGGTACCTCCAACAACTAATGCATTTGTATCTTCAATAAATGGTTTAGTAGGTAAAGAATTAGATAGATCATTGTGATCACCTTACAAAGGAAAGGTTTCCCCAAAATACAATCAAATCTCAAGAAAATATGATAAACCTCTATCATGATGAAACTTAGGTAAATCCTCATAAACTCCCAAAATTTTAGTGAGGGCCATGTCATTAGCAAAGGTGTATTAAGGAGTTATAGTTGACAAGCCCACGTATATTAATTCAAAATGCACCAGTTGTAGATCTATATCATTATTAATTCCACAAGCTAATTGCAATACTATTTTCAATCTTATATTTACTTGGAGAGTAATTTATACCAATAGTGTCCTATTTTTGTGATGGTTGAAATGGTTAAAATATGCCTTGTCTTGAACCTAAAACCTTTCCATTATATCCAAAATTTTGTAAAATGGAAAATACTTTACCATGTAGCTAGTGTAGAAGAAGATAAACTATAATTAGAGTTGTCACTAGCCTTGACTACATGAGTAAGAATACTTTAACTTGGAAAATTATCTTAATGAAGAGCCAAAGGTGGTTGACCATATGTAAGGGAGGGATGGTATTATTGGAGTACAGGACCACTGAGAGGGGGGGGTGAATCAGTGGTTTATAATCTTTAACAAATTTTAATCCTTTAATTCACTTAGACAGAAAATGAAAGAGACTTTAGAAATTCATCAAACACATATACACATGTATAATGATAAGTATAACATCCAAGACCTTGATCAAATATAAGACATGAGGGCACACACATAGAGACAATCAACATGAACCATAACACATGATTTATGAGTGGAAAATCCTCACAGGGATAAAAAACCACTCTTGAATCCTTCCACTTTATTATACCTCACTAGCAAATCAAAACCTCACCAGTTACATTCAAGCCTCACGGGCTACAAACAGGTCTCACTGACCAAGCAAGCCTCACTGGCTACAAACAAGTCTCACTGACCAAGCAAGATTCTCTGGCTAAATATGTGCATCACTGGAAAAATGTACAATCTTAGAAAAACATAAAGGGTATAGAGGGTTTCTTTGTTTCAATACAATGCTCATAACAACATATCATTCTCCCTCACAATCATGAAATCAATTGCTCTATATATCTGCTCCATAATGTCCTCTTACTATGCTTGAATCACCTACAACATCAACTCATACATCTCTCAATCTTCAGACAAAACATTCATCCTTGCAATCACCTGATTTACCTGCATTTTCTCTTCAAAAACCTCAATAAAAAAAATGTTTTCAATGCTACATATATCATTCCTCAAAATCAATCCATAATGAACTTGCAATGTCATTAAAAAATAAAATGACCTTTCATATTCCTCTTCTCTCTACATATTTATTTTCCCCTTTTCAAAAATTAAACCATAAAAGGTTTCCATCACTTTTCATTAAATGTCTTCAATAGTATTTTAATCAATCTTCCCTATCAGAGAAAAAAATAAACCATTTCTATCTTTGGACCCATTGCTCAAAAACCTTCTACATGAAGATAAGAAAAGAAAACAAAAAGTCCTTATCCACCATTCTCAGAAAGAATAATACCTCCACAAAGAAATTCCTCTTTTGTCTTCATTAAAAACCACTACTTTGATTAGCTCCTTTGTTTCAAAACACTCTGATTTTATTTTCATAATAACCCTGTCACAATGTCCATAACTCGCAAATATTCCTGTACCAAACAGAAGAATAACTCCTTCCATAATCTTTTCATGAAGAGTCCACCATATTTTTCATAAAGCATCTCCATAAATAGCTTTCACAAGCATATGTATTAAAGCCTTTTTAAAAATCCTCGAGCCACAGTTATAAGATCATCAAAAATTAGAAAGAGAATGCTCCTCCATAAAAATTAGAAAGAGCTTGTAGATCCTTTACAAGTGGCAGATTAAAAAACAAATTAGAATTTACTAAAATTAGCCTTGAAAAAGGCATTCCACGTTGTCAAAGAATAAATGACAGTCAAATAGCCATCAAAGACAATGCTCAAGAGTCGGGGATTCAAGTTTAAACCTTGGCCTTTGATTTTAGCCAACACACCCCTCACACTTTCAAATGAAGCCATTGATTTATAAATGACGCCCATGTGCTCAAAGAGGAGACCGGACCCATCGGAGGAAGGAGTAGAGAGGGCCGGTCATGAAATGACATAAGACCCCTTTAGAGGGTCACTTTAAGTGACCTCGACCTAAGATAGTAGGTCAATTAAAAAATAAGACATAAAGTGCAAACACCATATGACAGGCAGTAAAGGGTTTAGTGAACATTAGGAGTTGCTTTTAGGATTTTGATCCCTAAAGGGCAAATCTATCAAACCCTAACCAAAATCAAACAGTGATCTAAATGATTTTCTCCACCTTAAAGCAGCCATAGTCATAGTCAACTGATACATAGGTCCTTAGGGAATAAACAAAAGACATGCCCACATACCCTTAGCATGGAGAAATAGAATGGTGAAGAAATGATGACAAAGTGTCAATGGACACTAACTAAAATGAACACACATAAGATCAACTCATAAAAGTAAGAGTGTAATGGCTCTGCAGAGGTTTCAGATACTTCAGGATATTAACATTTAGACAGAACTCTTTGAATTGACTTAAGAGCACTTAAATGAAATAGAGGGCACAAAGAGCCAATGATGACTAACAAGACATGAGATAAAGAGGCTATCCTTAACAAGGTCTTCTTACTGTAGCAACTCCAAAAGCTTTGACATGAACACCAGATGATCTTTTTCATCAACTAACAATGTGAATCATAACCTCATTATGAAGAGCATCACTTTGAAAAACATGAAGAATAAAGCACCATCAACCTGTATCAACCTGCAACATGTGCACTTTCCAACAATCTCCAATACTAGTATGAACTCAAGGCATCATCAATATATGAACTCCATCTAAAGAAAACATGAAGCAACTCCATCAAGCATCCTGATCTTGTCATCCTTTGCAACATCAATGGCATACACCAACCATCAAACACCAACTCATGAACTAAGAAACCATATCAACCAACACACCATTGAACTTGAAAGACATTGAACTTGCCATGCTCTTGACAGGTCATGAAACCATATCAACCAACACACCATATCATGAAGTATGAACTCATGAAGCATCACCATCAACTCAATCAACCTTTGCATTAACAACAAGCATGAACACAACACCTTTGACATCAATGACAAACATATTTCCAACAAACTCCCCCTTTGTCATTGATGGCAAAATCTTTAGTACTCTCTTTCTTTCTCCCCCTTTGACATCTAATGACAAAGTTCAACAAATAAGCTCCCCCACTGCAACGGATCTTTGACAATCTCACTGAAACTCCTTTGAATCATGAAGCCAATAAAAACATGATCCATGAGGTTTGAAAACATAGACACAAGCAATCATGATAACACCATGTAAGCATCCAACTTCATCTCATCAACAACATATCATGCATCTCAAACCACCTACAAACACAACATACTCAATAAGAACATCAAAAAAGATATCATCAAAGATCCCCCTGAGACAATCATGAAGTCACAACAAAACCATTTTTTATAAAGAACTGAAATCATGCAAAGTGTAATGCCACATGATAGTCATCAATTCCTACTCCTACGACTGTCTTAAATTCTGCAAACACATCCTTTCTCTGTCAAAAATTATTGCACCATACCATGACTGAACAATATGCTCAAAACATCTCAATACAACTCCCCCTGTGTTGAAGTGCACTAATGCTATTTACATTTGGCATATATTATTGTTACTACACAAATCTTGAAGCCACTATCCTGCACCAAACTATAAGTACATTGCCATAACCATAAGATGTCTTGATTATTTGAACATTTGATATAAACACCACCACTTGATCATATGACTGCCATAAATCATCAATCATACTGACAATTGTCCTTTGCAAGATACATGACAAACCTGTCAAGCTATACATCAAGGACAATAACAATAAAACAATCAATTTAACTTTGTTACCAATGACAGTTACATCTAATGTAATGCCTCATTACATTGTCCTGTCTAAAAGTACCAATCACTTATCATAACTTGTTGATCTCATAAAGTGTAGAGTTGTTGTTGGAATACTGAGTTAAGTAACTAAAGTCAAGAAATAATCCAAATCACTTGTTCCAATGTTTTTGAGAACGTTGTCAAGAAATTGCAAAGTATGTTGTGTTTGTTCACTGTCAAAAATTGCAGAGTATGTTGTGAATGTCTCTGATATACTTCAAGTCTTGTCAACTAAGGCACTTGTAACTACAACACATGACTTCAATGATGTCCTTGCACTGATCTACAGAGATCACTGTGCTTGCAAATAAAAACTATGGTGTCAGATCCAACATACAGTAAAAACTGACCCACTATGAAATAGCCTTTGCCATGCTTTCAACAATATGTAGGATTAAAATGTTTCAAATGCTCATTTAGAAGTCTTCTTTCACAGTCCATATGTCTCATATCAGCAACTATGCATTGTCATGCCACTGTTATAAAGATTACTACACAATCACAACACACCAATGATGAAATATTATTATGTCAAATATGAAATTACTATCAATTCCTATGTAAAACCAAATGCAGAGACATGTGCTATGAATTGACTTCTTCCATTTGCAACCTCCTCAGCCAACATATGATGAGAGCTCCTTGAGTACACCCTGTCATAAAACTTCTTGAAATGAAACATTCTAGCAAACATTATCAAGAATGAATCCAATAGCATGATAAACAAGACAAGATCACCATATTGACAAGCACCAAATGATCTCCTCCTGAAACTTCTTGTGGGTAAGTGACAGGACATTGGACAACTCCCCCTATCTTCATGCTATATATTATGCAACTGATGATGTGACTTGTACAAGATGCACAAGTTTAGGATCTATCTTCTCTTAGCTTTGTTTCAGTCTCCAAACTTCCATAGGTTCTTTCTTCTTCCAGACCTTTTCAACCTCTTTCCTTTTCCAACTTTTCAAACTAGATGATGCTTTTTTGCAACTATGTGCTTTGTGACCAAGAGAGTTGCACACATAACAAACTATATTGTAATCAAAATCAAATGACTGATAGTTCCCTTTTGACATCCTTTGAGAACTTATGTTGTGATTCCATGCATGATCATACCTTCCATGCATTCTACAGTTTCTTTTTATGTGACCAACATTATTTCACTTGTAACACATTGGATCAACATTAGATTGACTTCTTCTGCAATCAACTGCTTTGTGTCCAAAATAATTATAAGTAAAACAATAACCAAAAAATGAATAATTATACCTATACATGTATGCTTGCCTTGCTGGAGCAGTTCTTCTGATATTGCTCCTTTGTTTGTGCATTTTGACAAACTCATCTTTGGTTTTCATCTTAGCTTTAGTCTTCACAACTTGCCTGAGTTTATCTTCTGAATCTTGACCATTCATCTTTGATGTTCCAGTAGTGAATTCAATCTTCTTTTTTCCTTCAGAAGTACCAGCATGATGACTTGGATCAATTTTCTTTCTAGGAGTCTCTCTAACCTTTGATGTTTGCCCATTTTCATAGCCTAATCCAATAGTATCCCTATGTTGTTTTTATTTACCCAACATCTCATATAACTTGGTGGTGCTCTCTTCAAACTCCTAATTTCTCTTTGACATACTCTTGAGATTTTCAATATCTTTTCTCAAGGTGACAATTTTAGCCTCTAGTTTTAGGCATTCAATAGATTTGACTTCACATTTAGACTTAGTAACATTTCTTATTCTCTTGGATTCTTCAATCTCATTCTTTAGGCTAATAATCAATTTATCTGATTCTTCAACTTGTGTTCTTAAATTCTCAATCTAATTTCTTACCTCTTCAAGATATGAAGATACTCTTTCAAGGTCTAAAAGTGCTTTGTCTTTGGAGTCTTTTTCTTGTTGTAGCTGCAACTCTAATCTCTGGTTCTCCTTTTTGCATTTCTTGATCTCACCCAGAGAACACATGAGTTCTCCTTCTATATCAACTTCACATTCTTGTTCATCATCACTCATAATGTGATCTCCTTCTTCTAAATCAGATTGGACCTCATCTCCATCATGTGAATGTCTCCTTTCATTGTCACTTTCTTCAGACATCAAGCTATCCTCTCCTTCAATTGCATCACCTTGATAGATTCTAATCAACTCCTTCCACACATCTTGAGCAGTTTTACAATGCATAACTTCACAAGAAACTTCATTAGATAATCCAAACAAAATAGCCTTCTTTGCTATATGATTGCATTCATAAGTCTCTTTGTTACTTGTAGTATTAGGTGATTGAGAGGAAATAAAACACCCATTCTCAACTGACATCCACACACCATACCCTAAACATGATAGATAGACTTGCATTCTAATATACCAAATAGAGAAATCTGAACCATCAAAGAAAGGAACTCCAGAAAACTCTTCCTCTAATTTAATACCTGACTCAACTTGTGAGACATTTCTATCAACCAATTGAGATCAACATTTGAGTTTGGTATAGATGGTGCCTTTTGACCAGTATGTGACTTGACATTTCTATTGCCCTTATTTCCTCTACATTTTCCCATGGTACTCCACTATCAGGGCCTACCCAAGTCTATTAGACTTCTATAGGGAACCTATGATGGTGACATGTTGTCATTGATGTCAAAAGTGCGTTTAGTTGTTGATGATGCAGATTTGGCAGGATGTGTTTAACATTTGTTCAGGATGTGTTTGGTGATGTTTCAGGATGGATGGATACTGCTAGATATACTTATATCTGGATCAATTTGGTTACATATTGTTTCTTTCTCTTTGTCATGTTTGTTCATAGGTTGATCACTTGGATCAAATACAGATGTCATTTAGGGTAATGCAGATGCTTGGTGAGTTTCATATCTACCTCAGATGGAGATGGTTACTTGACAGGTTGATTAGTGCTTTATGTATCATGCATCATGTTGTTTTCATATCAAAAGTTGAAGAATGTGTTAGTAAGGTTTGTTGGTCATGACAAGACATAGTATTGATCTTCAATATAGTTGGCAAGTGCATATCATGTTTTATGCAGTGTAGAGGTACATACTTGTTAAAGGATCAGGAGGAGCAAGAGTTTACATCATCCTGTGTAGAGTTTATATCATATGTTGTTGATTATATCATCTTGTGTGATCTATACAGATGACTTGTAGTGGTAATGACTTAGTCATTTGATCTCAGTAGCTTTCATCATGTTGTCTGACTTTCTCTACAATAAGGATTGGTTTCATTTTGTGTGGCATACTCTATATCAAGGATTGATAGAAGTGATCACAGGAGTTATATCCTAGTTCATATGTATTGTCATCGATGGTCAAAGTAAGGTTGGTTCATAATATTCAGTTGGTAAAGCATTGTTAATCTTTTGGATATCATTCTTATGAAGTGGAAGTTTATACACTATGCAAGAAGGAGGTATGGTTGAAGTTGGAGGCTTAGAAGATAATTATTATGTGTCTAAAGCATACTCTTTGTTTACCTTCTCTGCCCGTCTAGTGCATATTACACTTTTCTTATGTTTGAAAGGTGACTTACAATGGAAGGTTTGCAACTTAAGTATCACCATTTGGAGGGGTCCTTAGACATGGCGGTGACCGGCCCACTTCATATCCCTAACCGACTCCATCGATCTATCTCACAAGTGATCGGGCGACAAAGTCTAAATCAAAGGTTAAGTTTGAATTTGCAAAGGGCACGCAGGGTAAATCAAACGGTTAATATTTAATTTTGAGCCCGACTCCCGTGGTTTATTTTGACGTTCTAGAGAACGTATTTGCTATTGAATGTTATGATTTGTATGTTAGAAAGTTTCTTTTAACAGGTGCAGTTTATGTCCGATTGGAAAGGAATTTTTTAATTCCTATAGTTGCTTTTAGAAGAGGATTTATTTCTATTTTTTAAATATCTTCTCGTGGCAAAAGAATTAAAAGAGAAAGTTTTTTATTTTCTTTCTATTTTGTTAAGGAAAGATATTTTTTTTAGATGATTTTTGAGAAGTGAAAAGAATGAAAGACAATTTTTTTATGGCAGATTGATTTCTTTGTGGACATATTTATTTGAGAAGATTAAAAGTCTATTGAGGATTATTTATGGAAGATTTGTGATGAAGGATCATGTCAGTTTTTTTATGGAGAGTTTATGATGATCTCAAAGTTTATTTTAATTGAGGCAAATTGACAAATTTCTTTTGGATCTGAGGAGAAAAATAAATAGGGGCAATATGATTTAGGAAGATCAATTGAGGAAGATCAACATTATGAGAAAGATTTTATTTTTCTCAAACAGAGAAGATGAAATTTAGAGATGATGATAAAGCAATCAAGTTTTGAAGATGGAAGATCAAAAGTTTGTTTTGAGGGTTTGATATTATTTTTGAATAGGCACAGAGAAATATTTTCTTGCAGGTGAAATTATGAGGAGTATGAAGAGAAATAAAAAAAAAAGATAAATTGGTTGCAGGGTCATTGTAAAATGTTTTATATATAACAGATTGATTTTATTTTTGATAGAGGCAATATTGAAGATCTCTGAATTATCTTGTGCAGAATATGAAAGGTTTTATACAAATACAAAAATATCAAGGATTGAAACAGTTGTGGAGAGAAGACAAAACATGAAAAGTCATCTTGTATATATTGGCTTGGCAGATGGATTAAAAAGTGTGTGTTGTTGGTTGGATCAGAAAAAAAGGATTGTTGAGTGTATCTGGATGTCAGATTGAATAGAATGTGTATTTGACAGACATATGTTTTGTATTGAATGGAAACAGAGTATCCCTCTAATTTGTTTATTACTTCTGATTGATTGAGAAATGCCAGTGAGGCACAATAGTATGCTAGTGAGGCTTGTAGGTCAGCAAGACCATTTGTCAGTGCGACACTTACATCAGCCAGTGAGGCTTGTAAATACATTTTCAAGGTTAAGCTAGTGAGGCAGTTTTGGAGTGGTTTTTATACCCCAGGAGGTTTTTCCACTCATGCAAATTTGTGCTATGTGTCATAATGTTTTCATCTGTATGTGTGTATGTTAATACGTTGCTTATAAGGTTTTGTTCTCCTTTTTCATTCTTAGTTTTGTGCATATGTGTTTGATAAATCAATGATATCCTTCTATCCTTGTGCTTTGAAAGTTAAAGTTTGAAAAAGGTTTGAAAATTTACACAACACTGATTCACCCCCCCTCTCAGTGTTGTCCTAGACTCCTACAACCTATGCTCTAATACCACTTGTTGGAGTACAGAACCACTAAGAGGGGGGGTGAATCGGTGGTCTATAATCTTTAACACTTTTTAATACTTTAATTCACTTAGATAGAAAATGAAAGAGACTTGAGAAATTCATCAAACACATATACACATGTATAATGATAAGCATAACATCCAAGACCTTAATCAAATATAAGACATGAGGGCACAAACATAGAGACAATCAACAAGAACCATAACACATAATTTATGAGTGGAAAACCCTCATAGGGATAAAAAACCACTCTTGAATCCTTCCACTTTATGATGCCTCACTGGAAAATCAACACCTCACCGGTTACATTAAAGCCTCACTGGCTACAAACATGTCTCACTGACCAAGCAAGCCTCACTAGCTACAAACAGATCTCACTAACTAAGCAATCCTCTCTGGTTAACTATGTGCCTCACTAGCAAAATGTACAATCTCAGAAAAACATAAAGGGTACACAAAGGGTTTCTCTATTTCAATACAATGCTCATAACAACATATCATTCTCCCTCACAATCATGAAATCAATTGCTTTGTATATCTTCTCCATAATGTCCTCTTACTATGCTTGAATCACCTGCAACATCAACTCATAAATCTCTCAATCTTTAGACAAAACATTTATCCTTGCAATCACCTAATTTACCTACATTTTCTCTTCAAAAACCTCACTAAAAAAATGTTTTCAATGCTACATATATCAGTCCTCAAAATCAATCCATAATGAACCTGCAATGTCATTAAAAAATAAAATGACCTTTCATATTCCTCTTCTCTTTGCATATTCATTTTTCCCTTTTCAAAAATAAAACCATAAAAGATTTCCAACACTTTTTATTAAATGTCTTCAATAATATTTTAATCAATCTACCCTATCAAAGAAAAAAATAAACCATTTCTATCTTTGGACCCACTGCTCAAAAACCTTCTGCATGAAGATGAGAAAAGAAAACAAAAATTCCTTAATCACCATTTTGAAAAAGAATAATATCTCCAAAAATAAATTCCTCTTTTTCCTTTATTAAAAACCACTACTTTGATTAGCTCCTTTATTTCAAAACACTCTGATTTTATTTTCATAATAACCCTGTTGTAATGTCTATAATCTGCAAATATTCTTGTAACATACAGAATAATAACTACTTCCATAATCTTTTCATGAAGAGTCCTCTATATTTTTATAAAGCATCTCCATAAATCACTTTCACAAGCATATGTATTAAAGCCTTTTTTAAAAATCCTTGAGCCACAATTATAAGATCACCAAAAATTAGAAAGAGAATGCTCCTCCATAAAAATTAGAAAGAGCCTGCAAATCCTTTACAAGTGGGAAATTAAAAAATAAATCAGAATTTACTAAAATTAGCCTTGAAAAAGGCATTCCACGCTATCAAAGAATAAATGACAGTCAAATAATCGTCAAAGATAATGCTCAGGAGTCGAGGTTTCAAGTTTAAACCTTGGCCTTTGATTTTAGCCAGTGCACCCCTCACACTTTCAAATGAAGCCATTGATTTATAAATGGCACCCATGAGCTCTAAGAGGAGATCGAACCCGTCGATGGAAGGAGTAGAGAGGGCCGATCATGAAATAACATAAGACCCCTTTAGAGGGTCACTTTAAGTGACCTCAACCTGAGATAGCAAGTCAATCAAAAAATAAGACATAAAGTGCAAACACCATATGACAGGAAGTAAAGGGTTTAGTGAACATTAGGAGTTGCTTTTAGGATCGATCCCTAAAGGGTAAATCTATCAAACCCTTACCAAAATCAAACGGTGATCTAAATGATTTTCTACACCTTAAAGTAGCCATAGTCATAGTCAACTAATACATAGGTCCTCAAGGAATAAACAAAAGACAGGCGCACATACCCTTAGCACGGAGAAATAGAATGGTGAAGAAATGATGACAAAGTGTCAATGGACACTAACTAAAATGAACACACATAAGCTCAACTCATCAAAGTAAGAGTGCAATGGCTCTCCAGAGGTTTTAGATACTTCATGATATTAACATTTAGACAGAACTCTTTGAATTGACTTAAGAGCACTTAAATGAAATAGAGGGCACAAAGAGTCAATGATGACTAACAAGACATGACACAAAGAGGCTATCCTTAACAAGATCTTCTTACTGTAGCAACTCCAAAAGCTTTGACATGAACACCAAATGATCTTTTTCATCAACTAACAATTTGAATCATAACCTCATTATGAAGAGCATCACTTTGCAAGACATGAAGAATAAAGCTCCATCAACCTGTATCAACCTATAACATGTGCACTTTCCAACAATCTCCAATACTAGTATGAACTTAAGACATCATCAATATATGAACTCCATCTGAAGCAAACATGAAGCAACTCCATCAAGCATCCTGATCCTGTGGTCCTTTGCAACATCAATGGCAGACACCAACCATCAAACACCAACTCATGAACTAAGAAAATCAACCAACACACCATTGAACTTGAAAGACATTGAACTTGTCATGCTCTTGATAGGTCATGAAACCATATCAACCAACACACCATATCATGAAGTATGAACTCATGAAGCATCACCATCAACTCAATCAACCTTTTCATTAACAACAAGCATGAACACAACACCTTTGACATCAATGACAAACATATTTCCAACAAGTATAGTTGTTATTACTCACTCTACATCCCTTATTGTATAATGGTGTAAACTGAAGGGATGCCCACTCATCCTTAGGACTAACTTGATGTGTAGGGGAAGAAGACAAAGCTCTTAATGTTAGTCTAGGTGTAATGAATTGAATAGGAGATACCAAGACATTTTGTTTCTCTACTAATTAGAACAATTGGTGGGGATTGTCATCAATTGTAACAATACATCTCCTATTATTATGAATTAACTTTAAATTTTGATGAAGTGAAGAGGGAACATCACCGATATTGTGCATTGAAGGATGACCTAAGAGAATGTTATAAACTAAGGCATAAGGCATCATATTGAATGTAGTGTGTTAGTGTGAATAGGGATATTTCCTAGCTAGTTTCCCTTTGTTGTGTGAATAATTTATATTATATAGCTATTTATTAGTTAAATAATATTCACACACATATTCACATGTTAAGTTGACTTAGTGAGCCTTCTAGATTTTTCTAGTTGTTTCTAGTTGAATGATAGTTGTTGATAGTTGTCTTATAGTTGTCTTATCCTACACATCACCTAGTTGGCATCTTGCCCTCTAGTTGTCACATGTAATAGGAATATGACACTTGTCACATGACTCCAACTTCTTATCTCTCAACCTTGCCTTTATAAGCAAGGCATGTCTCTTCATTTTGTAAGGTTAGAGTTATGGTTTTCTCTTAATGTTATTATGCCATTTGATCATTTACATTATTATCTCATAGTACTGTTATGTTGTTCATTTATTTTTTCATTACAATTTATTAATTCTAACTCTTTCAATTTGATTCTAGGTTATTATTCTTTTTCAATATTCTAGCATGGTATCAGAGCATGTTTTGGAAGATTATATTCATATTTTGAGAGATCTTGAATGTAAATCATGGTGGATCTTGATAGTTGAGTATGTTCTTCTCTTGCATTGAATGATGACCTGGAGAATCAAAAAAACTTGATAGAAAAACCAGATTTGGAGGATTTTCCTCTTTGTGGACTTGTATTGTAGGTTGTAGATGCATTTTCTTGACTTAGGTGGATGATTCAACTTCTACATGTTTTTTGTTGTTGGAGGCATTTTTTTGCATTAGATCCACATCTTATGCACATTAAAAAGAAGAATTCTTTCTGGGTTTTGCTCACCACATTAAAAAACCATTTGGTTATTTGTTAGGTTTTGCATGCAGCAAATAGATCATTTAAAAATTTAATTAGAAAGTTTTGGTAGGCCTCCTCTCCATTGGCATTTTGGCTTTGACAGTCCAACTTTGAAGGCTCATATCTTGATCATTTTTGCTTCTTTTTTTCAAGAATTGTGTTTTCATTTGGGCTAGAATTTTGTAGGATTCAATGGTGCGATCAGATTTTTATTTTAGAGCTTGGATTTTCTAGAAATTAAAAATTTTCATCAATGTTACTGAGCATTTCTCGTTTTCAAAGTTTCAAAGGCTTCATTCGGGCTCATAAGGTAACATTTTTTGGTGTTTTTTTTAAAGTGCATAATTTTTTGAGTAGTTTCTAGATCTGAAATCAGTTTAATCCAATTTTTTCTCAGAAATTGTACTTTCAGTTATAACCCATTCTTGGCTTTTGCATTGTACCAAAATCAAAGACCACTTTGTTGTTTTGGCTTGTGGAAATTATAATTGGACTGAATATAAAGTCCCAAAATCAATTTTTGCCAAGGGGTATTCTCTTGATATAGTAAAAAGGGGGGTGTCTCTTGTGACTCTTATTCACACATTCTTTCTTTGAGTTTTATGGGGCTATTGTAATCATGAACTGAGATAAAGTTCCATTTTGGGGGGATTCATCATGGATTTTGGTATTAAATTATATCCTTCTATTGTTAAGCTAACTTTAGAGAACTATTTGTCTTGGAAACAAGGGATAAAGAATTGTTGTCTTGAACAAGATCTATTGCCCTATCTCCTTGGACTCATTCCTGAGTCAAGTGATAATGATCAGAAAAATGCATGGTTTAACAATAATGACATGGTCTACGGACTAATAGGTATCACTATTTCTAAGGATATTCTACATCACATAGAGCACACTGAGTGCCCTTTCACTGCTTGGACCATCATCTAACAGTTGTATGGAGAATTTAGATCTTCATCTGATAGTGATGTTTCCTTAGATGACTAGGCTCTTGTGGATGATACTGAGACTTCTATTTTACCTTCATGTGTGGACACATCCTCATGGGATGATCAGTCTATTTGGTTAACATCTATTGATAACCCATCTATAGTTAAGGACTATCCTTCAATCCCTATTGCTTCATTAGATTCTAAAGTCGCTTCTTCAAGCGCTTCCAATGATTCTTTGCAGTAGGCTCACATTCATCTTCTTGATTCACCTCATTGGGATAGATTTCTACCAAACATTCCTTTTTTGTTTGTAAAGTACCGCATTTCAGATCTTGATGACACCTTAGAGGATCACATCCTTCTATTTGATGATAGTATACATACACCTACTACTACTAGAGTTCAGAGAGGCTTCACCGAGGGCTTCCAATGATTCTTTGCATGACATCTCATGGGATTTGTATTGTAGCCATATGGCATGCATTGACATTCCACATCCATACATCAATTCTTTGGATCTTTCTCTTCATCAGTTTTCACATGATTTTGAGAGGTCACTTATTTTAGTTAGGCCTAGGACTCCTGATTTGATTGTTGCTCATTTCAACATTAGCATGGAGACACTTGAGTAGAGTTTCGGGACAAGATACATCATGAGACTTCCATCTTCACCTTGCTTCTTTGAGTGAGAGTTACTTCAACATTTACCATTGGAGTTGTTTCTTCCTAAGGGGAGAAGTACCATTTGCCACAAATGGATCATCCTCAGCATTCATATATGGGTACCCTCTTTTGGCATAGGAGCTACTTCATTGTGGGGGGGGTTTATAGTCTCTTTCACTCTCTCTATTCTGAGGGGGTGTCTTCTCTCTTATGGGGGGACTTTTTCCTCCCAAGGGGTTTGGTTCTTCTCATACTATAGAGAGTATTTTATGTTTTCTCTGTTTTGGGAAGGAGTTTTTTCCCATTGGGTTTTCTCCTTTTCTCCGTTTGTGAGAGATTTTTTTTACATGGGTACCTAACATGGCCTTGTTTCTGGGACCCATTCTTTCTTTTTACATCCTTGCATTAGTCAACTTCTCCCTAATTTGCACTTAAAGGGGTGTTAGTGTGAATAGGGATATTTCCTAGCTAGTTTCCCCTTGTGTGAATAATTCATATTATTTAACTATTTATTAGTTAAATAATATTCACACACATATTCACATGTTAAGTTTACTTAGTGACTTCTAGATATTTCTAGTTGTTTCTAGTTGATTGATAGTTGTTGATAATTGTCTTATAGTTGTCTTATCCTATACATCAACTAGTTGGCATCTTGCCCTCTAGTTGTCACATGTAATAGGAATATGATACTTGTCACATGATTACAACTTCTTATCTCTCAACCTTGCATTTATAAGAAAAGCATGTTTCTTCATTTTGTAACGTTGAAGCTATAGTTCTCTCTTAATGCTATTATGCCATTTGAGCATTTACATTATTCTCTCATAGTATTGTTATGATCATTTCTTTTTTCATTACAATTTATTGATTCTAACTCTTTCAATTTGATTCTGGGTTATTATTCTTTTTCAAGATTATAACATAGTGTCCAATGTAATAAGTCATAAAATGATAGGTAAAGTGACACATTCAAGAGACTCATAGACCACATTATCAAATCCTTTAATAGTTACCTCATACTTTGAAAAATTTGTGGAATTGACTTTGATGACATCTTGGAAAGCCTTGACATAAATATTTAATCCATCCCCATTATCTACTAACACTCTCTTTATTGGGATATCCATGTGTATTTAACTATAATGTATAAGGGTCGATGCTCTTGAATGATGTGGGGGGGAGGCAACTCATTAAGTGCAAAATAAACCGTAGATTTATCTTGATGTATTGGTTTTAAATAGTGACAACCTTAGTGGAGGTAACATTAAATAAAAAAATTATATTATATATTCATGCTTGTTTCAAAACATCTCTATAGGTCTCAGATGAAAATGTTAAATCCCAAAGAGATATGTTGGCAGGATTATGCTTAAGTTGATCTAGCATGTTATATTCCTTAAGCATATCCTTAATTATGTGTATGCCCAATCATGTGAGATCATTCTTGTATAATCAAAGCATGAAAAGTATGGATGTTATGATTAGGCCTAGTAAGAAAGGTGGGGGCATAGAGATTTTTTGTGCCATATTATTTATATCATCAACACATGTAGAAGGATTGGCATCACAAGTCATAACAATGCCATGCATGACTATGAGAGATGAAATCTCATTCCATAAATTACTATCCATAAAAGAGTTACTATGGGGTGAGGGTACATCATGAGTCAAATCATATGATCATAAAAATTGCTTAAAATTAAGAAGTATCATTATTCTTGAAAGAACATCACTAACACTATTCGTAGAAAAAGTACAAACAAATTATGAGGCTTGTGGATGAGTAAACTGAGAGTATCTAAGAGGAAAGGAAAACTAATGACTAGATCACTAAAAGAGAAGAATATGCATACATGATAAAATAATTCCTCCATAGACAATGTAATCCCATCCTTATGATAAAATGGCATGAATGAATCAAGGATAGTTATATCAAATGACACAAATTGTATAAACATATTAGAATGAATAGGGATCAAAGACAATGGGTTATGGGAATCCATGATAAAATATGTAGCAATGAAGATCAATATAAGGTTGGGTGGGTGGGTATCAAAGACATTATCCAATAAAGTCCCAAACCTCAATATAAATCAATAATATTTTGACCCCAGTCATATTTGAGATAAAGAATAATTAGTTAATAAATTAGTTCTGAAACACTATTTGAGAAGGCTAAACCCTAACACAAAATCTTAGGGGTTGGAGGATATGTTGGGTTGACCAAAGTGTAGAGAAATAAAATGCATTGCTTAGATAATCTAAGGCTAATTAAATAAATGCCTTCAATTAACATAAATTAACCTAGATATTAGAGTTGGGACTAATCATTACAATAAATGTAAATAAATGCAAAAATTAAAATAATTAAATGTGATAATTATCTCAAAAAATGAAAATGGGGAATGATATGCCAAATGTCAATAACTAATTTGCCTTAGTTTTAAGTTGTTAGGCTCTTTGTGGTAAAGATATTAGATTTGACAAAATATGGCCTAATTTAATTCAATCACCTTGATCCTGACATCTAAAATGGTGTAGGGGATGGTTGTGTTTGAAAACACCTTTGAGGAATATGTTGGATTGCAAGGTTCATGTTCTCCTAAGTTAGATCCCTAGATATACTAACTTTATTGTTTTGAGTGAAAGGATTGAGGACAACAAGAAAACATGCAATGGTCCTAGAATGATGTCACAAGAAGACAATGCAAAAATAGATTATCCTTTTAGCTCTTAGATATAAATGTTCTTCACACATTCCAACATGATTTTAAATCAGTGAATGAGTGTCCTTAAATACAACAATCGAGCATACAAATCAACACAAATTGCATGCTCTAAGTTGGCTCACAACAACTAGTGAAGTGGTCAACAATGGATAAATTTAAATTTTGAATCTCAAAAAATAAAAGGTTTAGATTCATGATTGCTAAAGTGACCTAGGTCAAGTCCATACCCACAAATTTGATCAATGATTGCGAAAGATAGGTCTATAGATTTTGGATGCCAAATCTACAAATACAAACACAAGAACAACACAAATTCTTCTCTACAACATAATGAATGTCTTTGAATCACTTTTACACAAGCCACAAGTTTGCTATATCCATCTAGTTTACAAATGAATCACTAATCATGCTTATATATGCAACTACAAACATTCCCGCTAAGAATTTCATAATTCAAACTTACCATGTCAGCATAGGACCTAAATAATGGTCACAAACTAACAATTTGAAATTGGTCTTGACCTAAAATAGGGAAAGACTAGGGTGCGGGAGCCTAAGTCCCCCCTCTATTTCAGGTAGGATTTATGTTAAATGCATCCCTTGATTCCCATTTGCCATGAAACTTCAAGGTTTTCTCATCGGGAGTCATCAAAATCATGCAAGATGCTCTAAATGCCTTCTAAAGGACCTAGGAGCTAAAACTTAAGAGGAAAAAGCCCCAAGCCCCCAAGGTTACTTTTTCTGACATAACAAGTGATAATATTTTCATCCTTTTCCTCAACTTTGGAAGAAGATATCAATAATGCACCTTTTCTTGAGCTTATGTGCAAGAGTGCTCTCCAACATTGTAATCAACTTCTTGAGTAGTAGTTTATATAACTTGAATCACTCTTCCATTGTATGGTGATAAATACTTATGATAATCTCATTCTCATCCAAAGTTGTTTGAAATCTTTCTCAAAATATTTCTTGAAAGCTTTCTGGTCCTTAAAAATGGCATGGAGTGGAGCATATACTATCGACCATGACTACTTTGAGAGTATCCTAAAACAACCAAATATAATACTCTTCATCCAATTTATTATTCATTACTCATATGACACTTTATATGGAGAAATAATTTTGTTTCTACAATTGTTGTATGGTGACACTTCACAAAACCTACTTCTCTGATGAAAAATTTCAAATGTATACAAATTGAGTTGGCCTAGTGATGAAGTCCTGTGTACTCTAGAGTGGAGGTCATTCTTCCCCATATACAAGCCTTCTGTCCAAATCTATTGCTAATATTTGAGATAGGCTTATCCCATTCCAAAGCAATGAAGTTGAACCTCTGTAGATCTTGTGGCTGGTTATTGACAACATTAGCAAGAAAACAACTAGAAAATTCACCAGGATAAGGATTCAAACAAGCTAGCAAGTTCTTTAGCCTCTAACTTTGAGACCAACTTCACCTCATAGTTCTTATTACTGGTTACTAGTATTGAATCCCTTTCTACCTGTGAATAATTTTTTTAAGAGTTGCAATACCTTCAAACCTTTGATTATTGCCAAAGATTTGACTCTATATTTAAAGATTTGATTGTATATTTGAAGGCAAATGTTTCTCCCATAAATCTTTTGCCATGTAAGTATTATTATCTAAAGATCTTTTTGGCACAACATTCATGCAATATTTTCTTATACATGTGTTATCTTTGGAGACCAACCCCATTAAGGGAGTGGTGTTTATGGGCCTATGGGCTTCAACAATGGTGGGCTTTGAAATAAGGCATTTATTCCATAAATCTTCTACCATGCAAGTATTATAATCTAAAGATCTTTTTGGAACAACATTCATACAATATTTTCATACAATATTCATATGATATTCATACAATTTTCATACAATATTTTCATGTACATGCCGGTAAAAAGTAGCTCACAATAGATGCTAAAAATGACTTTACCTAGTAAGCATCCAAGTTCACAACAATATCTTTTGCCACATGATAACATATCATTTTCTTTATCAAATTGGGTGAAATTCATTGAAGAATGGATCCATCATATGCTCTGTAGCAGAAGGCCTTACCATTCTTGGTGTCAAGCATGTTGGCAGGTAGGGGGGTTTGATTGGTTGTCTAGAACAAAAGGTACAATAATGTGAACACCATAAAAACAAACACAAAACAAGAAAGAGAGAAAGCAGATAGAAGACTGAAAACATGAAATTATATTTATATTTTCCCTTTCAAAAATATATTCAAAAACTTCTTACAACTAATGTAACTAATGTAGAGATGTTGCTCTATTTTAGACATTCAAAATAATGTTATGCCCCAACTCTAGAGCTACTTGTACCTCCACTGTGCATACCTAGTGTTGTTGCACACAAACATTCTTTCTATTGCAATATTCTTCTTCTATTTGTTGTTCTCTTCAAAACATTCCTTCTATTGTTGCTGCAGGCTTACCCTTCTTCCTTCTACTCTACCCATTTCATTCTTCCTTTTTGTCTCATTCATTTTCCTTACCAAAAAAACTAGTGCTCAATTTGATTTTAAATTCAAACTTACCTACCAAATTTAATGTTGGCAGGGCAAACAGTTGCAGGGGTCAGATTTGAAGAGATCCCCAAAAACTAACGCGGGGGCTAGCTAAATTAAATATTCTGACAAAAGATTAAATTCCAACACTCCCCCTTAATCTAAAGTTAGATGTCATTCAACAATTTTCTTTCTGGAACTAATCTCCATAGTTAAACCTTTGTATTTGCCTTTCCAGAGCAGATCTTTGGAGCTATTTCTATCATTCTGGACCATCTCCGGAGCACCTTTCTGTATCTCTGGAGGACTTTGTCTACATCTCCGGAGCTGACTTCCTGCATCTCTGGAGCACCTCCATGTTGTTATATGGAGCCTAATTAGACTCGGAGGTTAAATTTTCCCCACTTTTATCGTTGTGGTTTCCCCCCAAATTATTTAACGGGGGTTTGGGGGCAGCACCCCTTGCGGGGTCCAGGGACAGCTCCCTTGGCATACCTCCTTGTTTTGATATAGGGCGGGGTCAAGGGGCAACACCCCCACGGGGGCTCGAGGGCAGCGACCCTAAAACCTCAAGCAACTTTTATTGTTTTATAAATGCGTCGGGAGTTATTTTTCTATTGGCTGACATAAAAAAACCCTATTTTGTAACCAACATAAGTCTTGATAAAAATAGCTAAGGGTTGGGGTTTCTATTGATATTGTATTGTAGCATTTGCAATGGTATTGAGTTGCAAGGATTGCTAGTTGTGATCGGTTTGATTTTCTGGATAATAATATTAGACTCTATGTTGGTGGATGTAGCCTGAGTTTGGGTGAACCACATTAAAAATTGTCTCTCACTATTATTATTTTTGTGTATTTTTCATTCCTCTATTTAATCTTTATTTACATTTAATTGATACCTTCTGCATGCAATTCCTAACACTCCAGAGCTGCACTTACTTTCTAGAGTTGAACCTCTGGAGCTCTATTGTAACTGTCTTTCTGGATCTGAACATCTGGAGCTGTCTTCTTTCCGGGGCTGCAAAACTCTAGAGTAATCTACAATGCCAAACCTCTCTCTTACGCATTCAAAAGAATCTTTTGGTAATGCCTTGGTAAAAATGTTAGTGAACTGCTGCTCAAATCTGCAATATTGAAGCTCAATCTCTCCTCATTCTCCCAACTCCCTTATGAAGTGATAATGGATCTCAATGAGCTTGCTTCGTTTGTGGAAGACTAGATTCTTTGTCAGGGCTATTGATGAATCATTGTCACAATGAATGGTTGTGCCATCTTGTTGCTGCTTATTCAAATCTACCAGGATCTTTCTCAACCAAATAGCCTGACATGTGGTTGCATTTGTTGCAATATACTCAACTTCTGTTGTGGAGAGAGAGACGATGGGTTGCTTTTTGGATGCCCATGAAATCACACCTGAACCGATGTGAAAAACATAGCTTGATGTGCTCTTTCTGTCATCTACATCACCTATCCAATCACTATCCATGAAACGAGCCAACTTAAACTCATTAGTACACCATACAAGATGCCATAACCAATTGTGCCATTCACATATCTTAGGATCCTCTTTCTTGCTTACCAATGTGTGTCCTTAGGTTTCTCCATGAACCTAGAAATCAGGCTTACTGCATACATCAAATTAGGCCTAGTAGTTGTCAAGTACATGAGGCTTCCAACCATACTCTTGTAAAGGGTTGGGTTTACTTCCTTGTTGTTGTCCTCTTTACTCAACTTCAGACCTATAGTTGTTGGTGTTGGGGCAGGTTTGCTATTTTCCATTTTAAATATCTTAACAATTTATTTGGCATATTTAGTTTGCAAAATAAATATGCCATGCTTTGTTTGTTTGACCTCAATACCAAGAAAATACTTCAACAGACCTAAGTCTGTCATCTCAAACTCATTTTTCATTACCTCTTTGAAATCAATAATGAAGAGGTCACTTTTTCCAGTAAAAATAAGATCATATACATACAAAATAACAATCAAAATATTACCTTCAGTTGCTTTGATATAAAGTGTGGGCTCACTACTGCTTTTGCTAAAGTCATTACTCAATAGATATGAGTTTATTTTATTGTACCATGCCCTAGGTGCTTGTTTCAGCTTGTAGAGGGCTTTTCAGAGCCTATATACTTTGTCCTCTTGCCCTAGGACTTCATAGCTAGGTGGTTGCTCCACATACACTTCCTCTTTTAGCACTCCATTCAAGAAGGTTGACTTCACATCCATTCGATATACCTTCCACTTATGTTGGGCTGCTATTGCAATGACTACCTGAACTATTTCCAACCTTGTAACTGGTGCATATGTCTCATCATAATCTGTTCTAGGTTGCTGTTTGTACCCTTTGACAACAAGCCTTGCCTTATGTCTTTCAATCTTTCCTTTAGCATTAGACTTGGTCCTAGAGGCCCACTTAACACCAATCACGTGTTTACCCTTAGGTAAATTAGTTAGATGCCATGTGTCATTTCTCTCTATGGTATCCAATTCCTCATCCATGGCCTTACACCACTTCTCTTCTTTCACAGCTTCCTCAAAGTGCATTGGATCATTACAAAAAAAAATGCAAAATCCATATTCTCATCAATATTAGCATACCTTGTGCTATCATAAATCTCCCTCACACTCCTTGTCCTTCGTGGCATCAATGATGTGAGTGTAGGGTCTAAATTACCTCTAGAGTTGCTGTTGTTCTAACGTCTGAAGCTACTATATTGATAACCTTTCGAAGCTACTGCTCTGCTGAACTCTGGAGCTACAAATCTCTAGAGTTGCAGACCTCTGAAGCTGTTGATCTTCAGAGCTGCTACACTGTTGCCCACCTCCAGAGTTGTTGTTCTATTGAACACCTCTGGAGCTACTATTCTCCAATGCTCTGTGGTAGTTTTCCCCGAGCTATTTCTTTCCAAATCTCCTCTGGAGTTGCTGTCCTCTGGAGCTTCTTCATCTTCAAGGGGTATTGTGACTGAAATACCCATGGTGCTATCCACCATTCCATCCCATGCTTCATTCTCAATGAACTCAACATTCATGTTGATCACAACCTTCTTGGTGATGGGGTTATACAACTTGTAGGCTTTTGACTCTTCACTATAGCCTATGAAGATACATTTTTCACCTCTATCATCAAATTTCTGCCTCTTCTCTTTAGGCACAAATGCATATGCTACACATCCGAAGATTCTTAGGTGTTCAACACTCCATTTGTTGTTTGTCCATGCCTCTTGTGGAATCCTATCATGAACAACCTTTGTAGCACACGTATTCAATAGGTAAACTACTGTTGCTACATCTTCACCCCAAAAACCATGTGATAGTCCTTTTTCTTTCAGCATGCTTGCTACCATCTCTTGAATGGTTTTGTTTTTTCTTTCATCCACTCCATTTTGCTGTGGAGTATACCTTGTTGTAAATTATTTTTTTATGCCTTCATTCTTGCAAAAATTTAGAAATTCTTTGGAGATGTACTCTCCCCCTCTATCCATTCTTAAGGCTTTGATATAGTGGCCACTTTGATTTTTAGTTGAGGCCTTAAACCACTTGAATTTCTCAAAGGATTTTGATTTGTTTTTCAAGAAATAAACCCAGATTTTTCTGCCATAATCATCTATGAATGTCATGAAATAAGTATTTCCATCCGAGGTGTGGGTTTTCATGGGACCACACAAATCTGAGTGCACCAACTCTAATGGTGCTTTTTCCCTTCTAGAATACCCTGATTGAAAGGGTTGTCTATGCTGCTTTTATAAAATTCAAGCTTCACATTTTCCATCGGGCTCTACTATGTTTGGTAGCCCTCTAACCATGCCTTTCTTGGACAATAAACTCAAACTAGAAAAACTTAAATGCCCATACATTAAATGCCAAAGTTTGGATGGGTCTTTAATGACTGTCTTAAAGGCTAATTATTGTCCCACTGTTGTGAGCACCGAAGATAGTGCTGGAAACTACACCAGAGACTCTATATAGATCCTTAAAGGAAACATTATGTTCCTTGTCATCTACACTTCTGCAATCACTTTCTTGCTGACTCCTTTGTCAAATATCATGCACTCTCCATTCTCCATCAAGATTTTATAACAATTTTGGACCATCTGTCCAATGCTCAATAGGTTATGTTTTATGCTAGGGGCATAATAGACATCCTAGATCTTCCTCCTTTCACCATGCTTGGTTTAAATGTTGACTGTACCTTTTCCCATGATAGGAACTTTCTCATTGTTTCCCATTTTGATTTCAGTTTTAATGCTACTATCTATGGAGGCAAAGAAATTTTGGTTGCCACTCATGTGGTTGCTACAAGCACTATCTAAATACCAAACTTCATCACTACTCCACTCAGCAAAGTTGTAAACAATAAAAACATTTGATGGTTTTTTATTTTCAGAGTTGTTCTCATTTGCTACATTAGCATTTTGACCTCCATGATCACGTTGTTTCTTCCTACACTCACTAGCATAATGACCAAACTTATGATAGTAATAGCATTGCACATTGCTTTTGTCATACCTCGGATTAGAACTGTTGTTCTTCTTCTTGTCTTGGTAGCTTGGCTGTGAACTGCTTGCCTCTTCTTGGTTGTTTGAAACTCCTCTTCCAGAGTTTCTTCTTCCTCTACCTCTTTGACCTCTACCTCTTGCATTGGTTTGAGCCTTGAAGGCTTTCTCTAGGGAAGGAGTGGATCTATTCAACCACTACTCATGGGTTTGTAGTGAGCCCATCAACTCATCAACTATCATTTTGGATAGGTCCTTAGCCTCTTCAATGGCTATGAAAATAGGGTCAAATCTAGAAGGTAGACTCCTTAGGAATTTCTCAATAATCCTTTGATCTTCCATAGTTTCTCCATTTATTTTTAGTTGATTAATCATGGTAGAAACCCTAGTGTGAAAGTCTAAAATGGACTCACTGTCCTTCATTTGCAAAGTCTTGAAATCTCTCCTTAGTAGTTGGAGCTTTACCAATCTCACTTTATCAGTCCCCTAATAATTGTTTTGTAGTATTTCCCATGCCTATTTTGAGTAGCTTGCTACTACAATGCAGGGGAAAATAGCCTCTGTCAAGGTTGCCTCAATCAAACCGAGGGCTTTTGCATCCTTCATATAGGTTTCCTTAAACTGGTTCCTTTGGGCATTAGATAGGGTTGCATAGGTTGATGGGTCTATAGTATCTACGAAATCATTGATGACCAACTCTCATAAGTCATTTGCAACCAAAATAGTTTTCATCTTCTTATGGACCATATATCATAGTTTTGCCCATCAAAGTTTAGTGGCTACTACCATCCTTTGCTATCCCCACCTACCATTTCACTGGATTTAGATAAGACTGTCAAACCCAAAAAATCTTAGTGCCTAGGAAACTAGGGATTTTCTCAATACACCCACAAAATACTAACTGCCCAAAAAAACAAGGCTCTGATACCACTTGTTGGCAGGCATGGGGGTTTGATTGGATGTCCAAAACAAAAGCTATAGCAATGTGGACATCATAAAAACAAACACAAACACAAGAGAGAGAGAGAGAGAGCAGATAGAAGACTAAAAACATGAAATTATATTTATATTTTCCCTTTCAAAAATACATTCAAAAACTTCTTACAACTAATGCAGAGCTGTTGCTTTGTTTTGCACATTCAAATAATGTTATGCCCCAACTCTAGAGCTACATGTACCTTTATTGTGCATACCCAGTGCTGTTGCACACAAACATTCTTTCTACTGCAATATTCTTCTTCTATCTGCTATTCTCTTCAAAACATTCCTTTTGCTACAGTTGCATGCTTACACTTCTTCCTTCTACTCTAACCATTTCATTCTTCCTTTTTGTCTCATTCATTTTCCTTACCAAAAAAACTTGCACTCAATCTGATTTCAAATCCAAACTTACCTACCAAATTCAATGTTGGTAGGGCAAACAGTTGCAAGGGTCAGATTTGAGGAGATCCCCAAAAACTGACGCGGGGGCTAGCTAATTAAATGCTCTAACAAAAGATTAAATTCCAACAAAGCATTTCTCAATGAATTGTCTAACTTGTGTATCCAAAACCTTTCTCAAAGCTGCATGCATTCTACCAAAAGCCACCTTCTTATAGATTTGAGCTATACTACTACACTTGCTATATGGAATCTCTATGGTAACCAACTCCAGCACACACATCCCAAATGAATAGATGTCCACTAGTTCATCATAATTCTCCTCATACAATTCAAGAGCCATGAATTCAGGTGTACCAACAACATTGTGTGCAACCCCATCTCGCTCAAGAGCACAAGAAAGTCCCAAATCCCCAATCTTGAGTATGCCAGGGTTTCCCTCCACAAAAATGTTGGAGCAGTTCAAGTCCTTGTGAATTATCTAAGGGTTATAGCTATGCATATAATTCAATCCCTTCAATATCTGCCATGTCCAACTGATCTTGACTACATGCATTGAAACATGCATGTGCTTCTGCCAATACTCTCTTAAGGTCCCTGATGGGAAAAATTCAATAATGAAGTTGATCTTTTTAGTTTTTCTATCCAACCAGGCATCATAAAACATCAAAATGTTTTCATGACTGAGAGAGTCCAACAGAGAGATTTCAGAGTAGAGTCTTTGTATGCAGTAATCATTGAAGCATTGCAAGAACACCTTGTTCCATGCAACTTCAGTACCCTCTCTGTAGTCAAATGCCTAGTAAACAGTCTTGATGGCACCATAGCCTAACACATCTACATAATGACCATACCTGCAAGTGGAATCCATTTCCTCAAACATCTCCCTCTTCTCATCACTGCTATCAAATTCTACAATTGCCATTTCTTCTTTCTATTTGAGAGAAAACTCTACCAACAAAGAAGACATAGTAAGATGATCCCAAAATCTAGAAAAAGATGATGGAATGGTGAAACAAATGTCTAACATATAATGCACCAAAGAAGTACTCTCTTTTCTAATTATAAATTGTTTTTCTTTGAAGTATAATTTTTGGTTAATTTTTTTGTTGCATGTCTATATTAATTTTAAAATATAAAAATCTCTTTTTTAATTATAAATTGTTTTTCTTGCAAGTATATTTTTGGTTAAATTTTTGTTGCATGTCTAAAATAATTTTAAAATATAAAAATCTCTTTTCTAATTATAAATTGTTTTTCTTCCAAATATATTTTTGGTTAAATTTTTGTTGCGTGTCTATATTAATTTTAAAATATAAAAATCTATTTTCTAATTATAAATTGTTTTTCTTTCAAATATATTTTTGGTTAAATTTTTGTTGCATCTCTATTTTAATTTTAAAATATAAAATTATGAATATTTAAGATTTTTATTAGAAAAGATTTCTTAGACTTATATTTCATCTTTTAGTTTCTTTATTCTTAAATTATTTATTTTATTATAAAGAATTATTATTTTGAATTTAAAAAATATAAGCACTTTTTATTATAAAAAATTGTTTTTATAATCTATATTTAATTTTTTTTAAATAGTAACATGTGCTTTATTCATAAACTATCAAATATATATTTTTGTTTAGAATAATTATATGATTATAATTTTTTAAATAATAAAAATTAATTATTACATATAAATTTATTTTTATATTTTTTAATTAAAAAATTTAATATAAAATTAATTTGTTTAATTTTAAAATGATATAAAATTTAGTTTTGCATTATCTTGTTTGCTATCTAATTAAAAACAATTTATCTTGTTATAATACTCTATAGAGGGGAAATAATGGTACCTTTGTAAACTCGTTTTAAATATTGAGTATCTTTAAATTAAAATAGAAATAATTTAGAAGGTTTGAATTAGTAATTATAAGGAAATTTTTTATCAGTACCTGTCTTCTTCGGCTGGTACTATTGCAATGAGTTCAATCTATTGATTGCAAACCAATCAAAAGACAAGATTATTTTTGTTGTCAAGCAAATTTGATTTAAATTTGTACTTTTTCTATGTCAACATGATAAATTTTTAACAAAAAAATTATTGAAAAATGATTTATCTATATTGTTATTGGCTGAAAAAAATGACCTCTTCGCAGATTGTCGATAAAATTACTTTTTGTCAAAGGACAAAGTTATAATATTAATAATACTATTAAAAATATAGGGTTCTACATATTTTATTTTATGAAATTAGATTATTTTTGGGATTTCAATTTTATTTACTCAAGAGTTAAAAATCTAGTATTTCAATTTTATTTACTAAAATAGCTATTTTATTTTTACCAAATTAAATTATTTCTAGGAAATATTTGTGTTATTTAATAGGCTTTGTAAAGTTTAGTTTTATAACTAAACAAGTGCCACGTAGTGGCCAGTACCTGCCTTGTAGTGTTGTTTTTGATAAGATAAAGCGGCTAAACAAGGGGCCGAACCCTTATACAAAACCAAGCCCAGGGGGCAAGAACACAGCGCGTTGATGGTACAATAGACTAAACAACAAGATTGCAAGGAGCAACAACCTAAACAATAGCAGAACCAGACCTAACAGGTCGAACACCCTTGGCACGAGTACCTACCTTGTAGTGTTGTTATTATAGTATTTGTTTAGTTGTTATTTTTTTTGTTGATTAGCTATTGGTTGTATATAGTATTTGTTTAGTTGTAATTTTTTTGTTGTTTAAATGTCAAGATTAAAAACAAAAACCAAGGCCATCAAATATTAAAGTTTGATATTTTAAAATAAACGACACAAAGTAACAACCCATGGATTGAAGATTCCAATTAAGTAAATAACAACCACTGCACCAACCCAAGTCAATTAAAAACCTACACGAGCACAAGAGAATAGATAAAATCTAATTTAATATACTATGAACTATAAAATATTTATAGCAAAGACTGCTGGATAAAGGGGCTAAAAGGCCCGTGAACTAAAAAATAATTTTAAAAAAATTTAAATTTGTTCGCAACACTTGCAAACAGAGATATCTCCATAAATATACTAAAACCTGCATAACTCGGTAGATTGTCCTCGTCATAATTTTGATTTGGAAAATGTAGGGTATTTATAAAATTTTGGAGTAAAAGCAGTTTGGGTAGTTGAAGGTAATAGTTAGGTAAACTCACCGGTTTTTAATATTTTCAATTTGTTATGAATAGGTTTTGATTTAGGTTTTTAGGTTTGTAAATAATAAATTAAATTCGTTAATTTCAATTTAATATTTACACTGGAAAGATTTAATTAAATAACAAAATAGTCTTTAAATTCTTGTCACTATTGTTTTATAAAAAAATTATTAGGGTGTATATTTAATATAATAGGAAGTTGTTTCCTATGTATTAAATATTCAATCTTCATATTTTCACTTGAAATTTAAATATAAATTTTCAAAATTAAATATTAAATATTTAAATAATATAATAATAATGATTATAATGATTAAAGAATTAATTAATGTAATAATACTAATACTTTTATAATTTAAAATGCATTAAAATATTGTAAGATTGAAGAATAAAATAAAAAATGTAATTAAATTCATGATACTGTAGATTTTAAAAGTTTTGACTAAATAAAATTGAAATCCAAAAATTTTCACTTTAGAGTAAATAAAATTGAAATCCCTAAAATAATCTAATTACATAAAATAAAATGTGTAGAACCCTAAAAACTAAATTAAAATTAAATTACTTTTAGCTAATGAATCAAAAAATTAATCGCCATCCATTTAGGTATGACTTAACTAGTGGGAGACAAAATTTGTGTTCATAATTTGTTTATTTGCCATGTGCTTCCGACAATCCGAGAAGAGGTCATTTTTTTCAGCCAATGACAATACAAATAAATCATTTCTAAATAATTTTTTGTTAAAAATTTATCATGAGATAAGTGCGAACTCATTGCAATAGTACCAACCGAAGGCAATACTAATAAATATTTTAGTTCTATTTTATTTTTACCAAATTAAATTATTTCTATATTTCAATTTTATTTACCCAAGACATTTCAAAATGAGTTCACATAAAATTTTCCTTATAAATTTAGTTCTAGAAATATAATAGTTACAAATCTGAAATGATAAACAATTCTTTATCTTTAGAAAAAATTATTAGTGAACCACAATATTAGATTAATTAAAATAATTAAAATCATCTTCTCTAAAAGTACTTACTATTATTACTTAAACAAAAAATTTAGTGACTAAGATAAAATTAATATGTTAGGCAGACATTTCAAATCTCGGGTTAGGGTTCTACACATTTTATTTTATGAAATTTTATGAAATTAGATTATTTTGGGGATTTCAATTTTATTTATTCAAGAGTTAAAAATTTAGAATTTTAATTTTATTTAGTCAAAAGTTAAAAATCTAGTATCAGCCATGTTATTACATTTTTTATTTTATTCTTCAATTTCAAAAAAAAAATACTTACTATTATTATTTAAACAAAAAATTAAGTGACTAAGATAAAATTAATATGTTAGGCAAACATTTGAAATCTCTCCACACCCAACCAGTGTTAGGGTTCTACACATTTTATTTTATGAAATTTTATGAAATTAGATTATTTTGGGGATTTCAATTTTATTTACTCAAGAGTTAAAAATTTAGGATTTTAATTTTATTTAGTCAAAAGTTAAAAATCTAGTATCAGCCATGTTATTACATTTTTTATTTTATTCTTCAATTTTTTTTAAAAAAAACTTACTATTATTATTTAAACAAAAAATTAAGTGACTAAGATAAAATTAATATGTTAGGCAGACATTTCAAATCTCTCTCACACCCAAAATTTTATTTAGTCAAAAGTTAAAAATCTAGTATTAGCCATGTTATTACATTTTTTATTTTATTTTTCAATTTCAACCAAAAAAAAAAAAAGGTTTAAATCTAGGATTTTAATTTTATTTAGTCAAAAGTTAAAAATCTAGTATCAGCCATGTTATTACATTTTTATTTTATTCTTCTCTAAAATACTTACTATTATTACTTAAACAAAAAATTAAATAATCAGCCATGTTAGTATCAATGCGCAGGGGTTTGAACTTTGATGGCCACCACTACAACCGAGCAACTTAACCACTAAACCACACCCTTATCAACTAATAAATAGTTAATATTATTATATGATAATAATGATAATTTTAATGTCTATTAAATTATAATGATGTAATACATGAAATTTGTATATTTATGTAACTTTTTATTTAGTTTTGTGTTTATTTTGGTGGAATGTTTTAAATACAATTATATATTGATAAGTGATACATTCATGTGTTAAGATTGGCTCATATCATAGTCTTTATTTATCCCTATTTTCTTTCACTTACACTCATTAGATTATACATTTATCATTTATTCATCATTATTAGAATTACATTCCCACCCACTTTCATTCATTTCTCAAGATTGTCTTTGTCCTATCTAGGTTCATTTTTATGTCACTCAAGAAGGTAAGAACCCAAAATTCAAATATTCAAATTTAAATTCTAACTTTGCCACCTCTTCCTAATAGACATTGAGTTGACTTGGTACACATTTTGTGCAACATGTTATTTCTTGGTGTTTAAAGACATTTAGTGTGCCACTAATTTAGAATAAAGGTTGAACTCAAGGGGCCAAGGATTGAACCACATAGAAATCTAAGATTGCACACACTTTGACACATTCATCAGACCGAGGACAATAGATTTCTACACTATGGTGAATCAATTCTACATGATATCAAGGTGACAACATAAAGGCATGTATCCTTTTTTTGCCTAGGATACACATTGCCTTGGATTGGTTTGATAATATGTTTTGTACTTCAAATTCATGCAAGGGAGTAATCAATTTAGAGCAACGATTGGAATCCAATTCAACACAATCTATAATGTGTTCATTGGATCATTGAGAACATTCAAATAAATCAACAACTAAGGCCCATATCAAATTTAAATTGCTTATGAAACACTTTAGTGAGATCGTTGAATGACTGCATAAATCCTTGAGGAAGTATCTAGAACCACTTAATAACATATTTTTAAGTGTGTATGGAAATAGCTTAGTTAACAACTTATTCTCATAAAGGAAGCCTATACATATAGCTATATAAGAGTGTAAATGAGTGTTTGGGTCAATTTCAATCTATCATACATTGGAAATCCACAAAACACATAGGCAATACATGTAGCACAATCCCAAAAGTAAGTGATAAAAAAAATTAGCATCATCTTGTCCACTAGGCTTTCACATCCACTCCATTTTCTAGTTGATCAATCTTATGAATTAGTGTGCATCTAGGGTAGAAGAGGGTGTGAAAAGTATGGATCAGTGAGGACCACTATGGTATGTATGAGTCTAAGTATGGGATGTAAGGGGAGTGGAGGAACTGATGGTTTGGGTCACCAGTATAGAGGAATAGAGATACTTAAGGGAATCTAAGGTTTGGGAGGTAGATGTGGATGGGGGTTGACTAAGTGGGGGGACAATGGGTTTGATAGTGGTGGATGAAAGAGACTTGTAAGTGTGATACATCACATGGCTGATGGGGATCTTAAGATGGTTATAATTATAAGGTAAGCCATAATGCAAAATGGTAGGACACTAGTGGTAGGAGTACTATGGGGATGGCTAGTGATAGTAGTGATGGCAATGGGAGAGGAGGGAATTGTGGTAGAGGTATGGGTGAATGTAGATACAATAACCTTAAGAGATGAAGTAAGCTTAGCACAGACAACTTGCAAAATTTTAAGTCTAAATTCCTTATTGGCAAACACATCATGAAACATATCCACCAATTGTTTAGGATTTTTAAAACATTGGCTAGACTAACAAACTTTGTGGTAAAATATTAAAGTTTTACATGAGCCTCATGATCATAATCATGTTGATCATTTATGTTAATATCAAGATAACCACCAAATCAGATATAAATTTATTATTATATTATGTAGCTATATTAGGTTTTAAGTAAGGGATCCTTCTCAATGGATGATTAGGATCGCGAAAAGCCCTTCGCATTACAATGATATGGAAATAAAATACAATCAAATTAGAAAAATAAAACATAAATCATATTTAAAATCACTTCATTTCACCAAAATGAAAAGGAAAATAAATAATCCCTAGAAGTTAATCTAGGATAATCTGAAAGAATGCATACACATAAGAATAAATCAACCTACACTAAAGATGCATAGTTGGTGTTTGATATTCTAACAAGTGTAGCTATGATACATAGAATGAAACAAGAAGGAAAAATGCTTAGCTATGTGACTAAAGAATGCTGCCAATCAATGTAAATTCTAGAATATTTTGATCCTTTTTTCTAGGAAATGTGACCTCTCATTGGGCTAAGCACCTTTGACTATGTTATTATTTTATATATTGTTCAAAAATTTGGTACATGTTTGTGATTGTGATATAGTCCTCTACACAAGTTCACAAATCTGGGACATGTATGTGATTATGATTTAGTCCTTTGCACCCAATTAATTTTATCCTTGTCTTGGAATTTGGCTCTTATGCTTGCTTTGTTGATCAGTATGAATATGCTTTGCTCTTGTTGTCAGTTTGGGTGTGACTAAAAATATCTAGAAATACCTTAAGGCATTGAGAGAGATAGAGAGAGGGGACCAATAGAGATTGGGAGAGATAGAGGAGACAGAGGGGAGAGATAGGGAGATAGAGAGTGGGGGACATGTCCAGAGACATAGGGAGATAGATTGAGCGGTAGAGGGATGATAGAGATAGGGAGATAGGGAGATAGAGGTTTAGGCTTGCTTGGGTTTAGGTTTTAGGGTTTTGGTGTTTAGGGTTTCTCAGGTTTAGGGTTTTGAGGTTAGGGGTTAGGGTTTAGGGGCATTATTTAGGGTTTAGGGTTTATGGTTTAGGGGTTAGGGGTTAAGATTTAGAGGTTTAGAGTTTAGACAGAGAGGACCAATAGGGAGATATAGAGGAGCCTGAGGGGAGAGATAGGGAGATAGAGAGTGAGGGACATGGCCAGAGACATAGGGAGAGAGATTGAGAGGTAGAGGGATGATAGAGATAGGGATATAAGGGAGAGATAGAGAGAAAGAGGTTTAGGGTTGCTTAGATTAAGGGTTTAGGTTTAGGGTTTAGGGGTTTAGGGCTGCTCAATTTTAGGGTTTAGGGGTTAGGGGTTAAGGTTTAGAGGTATAGGGCTTAGGGTTTAGAGAGAGAGAGGACCGATAGGGAGATATAGAGGAGACCGAGGAGAGAGATAGGGAGATAGAGAGTGAGGGACATGGCCAGAGACATGGAGAGAGATTGAGAGGTAGAGGGATGATAGAGATAGAGAGATAGAGGTTTAGGGTTGCTTAGGTTTAGGGTTTAGGGGCATTATTTAGGGTTTAGAGGTTTAGGGTTTCTCAGGTTTAGGGTTTCTCAGGTTTAGGGTTTAGGGGCATTATTTAGGGTTTAGAGGTTTAGGGTTGCTCGAGTTTAGGGTTTAGGGTTGCATGTAAAAAGCAATCTCTCTCTCCCCAAACCCCTAAACCCTAAATAATGCCCCCAAACCCTAACCCCTAACCCCTAAACCTGAGAAACCCTAAACCTCTATCTCCCTATCTCTCTCTTATCTCCCTATCTTTGTTGTCCCTCTACCTCTCAATAGATCTCTCCCTATCTCTCTGGACATCTTGATCACTCTCTATCTCCCTATCTCTCCCCTCTGACTCCTCTATCTCTCCCTATATGTCTCCTCTCTCTCTGTACCTATCTATCTCTCCCTGTCTCCCTATCTCTTGCCTCTCTCTCCCCTATCATTCCTCTGTCTCCCTATCTCTCCCCTCTATCACTCCCTCTCCCTTATCAATGAAGGAAATGGAAACAAGAAAGCTAGGACTCTCTCTCCCCTCCATCTCCCCCCTCTCTCCCTCTTCCTCCTTCTCCGTCTCCCTTATTGACAAAGCAAATGGAAACAAGAAAACTAGGACATGCAAAGAGGGATGAGGATATAAATTGGGAGGATGAAATGGAAACACGATAAAATGAAAGTTAATTGGGTCGGAAGAATGATGAGAAGAGAGGTGGAAAATAGTAAAATAGGAAAAAATTGGTGGGATCTAAAGGAAAATTTGAAAGAAAAAGGAAAACTAAGAAATCTAAGAAAAGAAAAACTAGGAGGTAGATAGGTGAGAGAGAGAGAGGGTAGCAGGTAAAGAGGGGAGGGAGAGGGAGGTAGAGAGACGAGAGAGAGAGAGAGAGAGAGAGAGAGAGGGTAGGAGGTAAAGAGAAGAGAGAGAGAGAGAGAGAGAGAGAGAGAGAGAGAGAGAGAGAGAGTTTTGAGTTTTGCTTTTGCAAAATGTGAGCACGTTATAATGTGCTTGCATTATGACTTGTATGGGACCAAAAAGTCGTGCAGTAACATTTTGGTCCCTCATCTCTTTGCATATACCCATGTGTTAGATAGGGTGCACCCTAGCATGCTGTCAAAACCCATTTTGGTTTGACCAATAAGTACAAATAGTTTCTTATCTTTGTTTAGTCACTAGTTCCTGTAGAACTTTCTATGAAAATGTGTATCCCTGCTATTTGCAATTTTCTTAAAGATGACCGATGGCTTTCAACTCAACATTTCACTACATTTCCATTGAAAAGAATATACAATTAGTTGCTTCCTTGTTTATACCTTAAACCTCGATTAAATCTTAAATGGAAATGTATATTTTGATGAGAAATTTTGGTCTAAATTGAGCGCACAAATTTAGAAGTCTAAAATGGATGCGGATGCTCAGGTTTTGTCTTGGAAAATCTTGCATTGTAAATTGCCTATTGATAACAAATTAACTTTTTTTAAGATCCAGGCTCCTAAATGTCTATTTTGTCATTATCAAGAAAGTATATGAAGCATATTTTTTGGGATTGTCATTTTGTCAAGAGTCAATGGCAGGCCATTTTTAACGATTTACCTACTATTTTTTAACATCATTTAAATTAGAAGGAAGCTTTGCTAGGCATGGGTTTGCGTAATGTAATTGCTAATTCTATTAGACAGATTATGCTTATGCATATTTGGAAAAGCGGGTGTACGGTAGTTTTCTCTAATTCCATATATCCTCAGGAAGCAAGAACTATAAGGCTTTGCTCTAACGTGTTTCTTCGAATTGAATTTTTATTTGTGCAGTTATAGAAGATTGCAAAGAAAGATGTGATAATAGGCATTCAACTTCAGCGTATTAAGCTCCAAATGACACAATTGCAAAAGAACAAGATGCCAATGAGGTCTAATAGACTACTTGCTTCATAAGATGGTATATACAAGGGTTGATTTTTAATGTTTGTTACCTGCATGGTCCAGTGTTTTACTATTCAAGAGGGGCCCATTTGTTTGTAAGCTTCAACTGACATTTGTTGCTTTCCACCCCTTATGGAGTATTCTTCTTCTTAGAACAGACCTTTATTGTCTTCGTCAGCAATGCTATGGACAGGTTATTCAGTATCGGATTGAAATTTTCTCATTCTTCAAGGATCTTATTTATTTCTCTAATTGGTAGCTGGTATGGTAAGGCATAGTTGTTTCCCAGTGCAACAGAGTTGCTATTGTGTTTGTTAAGGGAGCTATTCTGATTTTGTACACAATAGATCAAATGTTTCAGTTGTATGCTATTGCACTAAACTTTTGTGGTTGTCTATGATGTTATTGTTGTTTGTATCATGCTCGCTATGTAATTGTTTTTATTTCTTTGGAGTCTATGAACTGCTTCTTTTCCTTTGTAATTTGATTGTTTCAATACAAAAAAGTATAATTTTTAAACCAAATAGCAAGGAAATTTATTTGTTCTTAAATTACTTGAATACAAATACAAATACAAATATTGATTTTGTTATGGTGTCTAATAAAAACTCACAAAATTTCAAAAAAGATTTATATCTAATTTAGGTGCAAGTCTTGAAATACCATTTATAATGTTGAAAAAATATTTCAAATATATAAAAAATTCCAAAAAAATTATATATTGCACATTGTCATATCACAACAAATTTCTAAAAAATTTCTAAAAGAAAAGTGAAAAAGTATATTAAAAAACTTGTGATAAAAACAATAAAACTTCAAAAAGAAAAAACATTTTAAATAACGAAGAATTTAAACACCGAATAATTATGATGTACAAGCTGTTTTACTTTGGGCAGAAGACCCCACTAAATAACCTGCACATTGAGGATTTAAAAGCTTATGGTTTATTGAACAAAAAAAAGAAAACTAAAACTTGAAAGTGATGGTGAGGTGGGAATGTGAATAGATGGGATCCTCGTTGGCGGGTGTTAGAGAAGTCAATTTGTTACAAATTGATGAATCTCTGTCAAATCTTTTCTCTTCTCCTTGATGAAGCATTCTTTTAACTTTTTCCATTTTGAATTTATATCTTCTCCCCGTTAGCAATGTTCTTGGACGCGGCGAACGGTAAACAAACAGCGTAAAAAGTAGAGGAATGAATTGAATCTTGATATATATGTGTTATAAATTTGTGTTTTGTTACTCCACATTTCGCACAGTGGGCATTCTTCGTAGATTTTCAGAGATTCTTCTGCAGGTGAAGAAAACAAGATAGCAGTAATGGTCACCACAAGGTCAATGGCAAGAACATTGGCAACAGACAGGCTGTCTGAATTAACAGATAATTTAGTTTTAACTCATATTCTGTCAAGGATTTCTTACAGAGATGTTGTACGCTCTTCCCTGCTCTCGAAACGATGGCGATTCTTGTGGAAGAAAGTACCATTTCTCAATTTCCGTTGCCAAGATTTTGAGAAACAAAAAGATGACAAGATACGCGACATAATTGACAATGCCCTGTTCCACCAGGAGGCTCATATTTGGTATTTGGACCTTGAAATCGCCTTGGATGACCCTAACAGTGTTGATATCAACAATTGGATTCGCCTTGCAGCTCAAAAACAAGTGGAACAAATGGCTCTGCAATTCTATCATAGAAATCCAAGGACTGGTAAGAGGCTTAACGGTTCTTCCATGGTGGAGCTTGGGGACTCTGTTTTTAAGTGTGAAAGACTCACAGCCCTAAATCTGAGATTCATCAATCTTCCCAAGATACCCACTGATTTTGGGGTTTTCCAATCCCTGAGAATATTTTATTGCTACAATAATCTGAATATGGATGATGCCATGTTTGAAGCATTCATGGACTTGTGCCCACATCTCAAGCATTTGGGGATTCGTGCTTGTTTCGGATTGATAAACTTGAAAATACATGCTTCCAATCTCATGTACTTAAATCTAGGACTTTTAAGCCCTGATATATTATTGCAGTTGGCTTGCCCTCGGTTGACGGAAATCAACCTCATTGATGGTGTGACTGGGCAATTCCAAGGGCTTAGATTACTGCAAGGAATTTCAGCAGCAGAATCAGTTAAAATAATTACTCTTCAGAGTTATAGGAAAGTTAATGCAGTCAACCCTGGAATTCCGAGTATTACTGTTCTTAATGGTTTTCCTCAGCTTGAAGAGTTGACAATGCATGGCCAATGTTTCCAGGTTAGTATTTTGTACATTGAAGTTAAACATTCTTTGAACACTTGTGATGATAGTTCTATATCAGGGCTTGTATGCACTGTAGATAGTGATACTTAACTTCTATCAGCAACAATATTATCTTCTGATCCTTATATATTTGAAGGTCTATCCCTCTTTGCTATTTGTCTTTGAAATTATATTAGGTTTACAACTTTACATATATGTTCTTGGCTTGTACCATGCTTTCTTTAGCTTAATTTTTTTTTTTTATTATAGTTTTTTTAATTCTATTACTGTAGCTATGTAGCATACTGTAAATTGTGAGGTTTGGTTTAGAATCTCTTTGATCTTTGATTATTGTTGTTTTTTCGCTGTGGTCTTATTGTTTTTAGACTTGTTTCATTGTTTGGTTCTTGCTTGTTACTGTTAGTTTTGTTTTTGAGGTTGTTGCTTTTCTTGCTGTACAAGATTTCGGGCCCTTTCAAAACCCTTTCCCGTCATAACTCTAGTTAAAAGCACTTATCTTTAATAAAAAAAAAACATACTGTAAAATTGTGTTATCCACCCACTTTCATCTATTGGATCATTTGTGGACAGCAACATTCTTTCTTTCATTCTTGTATATGAATGAACCCACATTATGTTTCATGCAGGAGATGATATCAGGTGAGGAAATGCCAGAAGCAAAGGTGACATTGCCAAATTTGAAGATGGTACGCGCCCATATTGGACCTGAGAAGGGCATACAGGCAGTGAATTTTCTAAGCTTTTTTCTCAGAAATAGTCCATTAACTGTAGTGAGGGTCTTTCTGCCAAAACACTGCTCTGGAATCATGCGAAATAAATTGCTAGATTTGGAACAGGAATTTTCAAAATCAAGATTATCCATTGTCACAAGAAGATGGTCAATGAAGTGGATAGAACCTTGTCAATTTTGTGAAACACGCCCTCGTTATTAGTGACAGGTTAGCAGAATTTGGAAAACCGTTCTATTCTAGTGAATCTGTTTTTATAAAAGCATAGTAGATGAAACAACCATTTCCTGCAATACTAAATGGAATCTCCTGAAAGACTTCTTACGTTTTCCTTGTCAAGAAACATTACTAGCTATTTTATTGAATGGCCAACATTGTTAGGCCCAAAACAGATATGCTTTCATACATACGAAAAATGGGATGGTTGTGTTATTTGGATTTCATTTAGTAAAAGCGAAGTGAAATTCTGTCATCTGCCCCTTTCATTGTTTTTTTTTAAAATGTGTTGAGGAGGTCCTAATCCAAGTATAAAGCGATATGATGTTTCAAAATGCATTGCACTGTGCTATAATCAAATTTAAAATGTAATGATTTCTCTAAAGATTTTGGTATCAAGATAATGATATTTCATGTTTCCAAACTTTCTATCAATAATTTGTTTCAAAGCATGTTCTTTTCCAATTTGAATAATGGGCAATCAATAAAGAAAATTTGGTTAACTGGATCTCATTTTTGAGTTATCAAGATCAAAATAAGATGATATTTCATCTTTTAACGGATTTGAATTTGACATTTATATTTCGCCTCATATTATGAACACTTAATATATAAAATCATGCAGGAATAGGCAGGATAGATTGGAACATTCAAATAGGCTTCACAGTCTCCGGCTTGGAGGCTATATAGGGAGGATGTATACCAGTTCTAAAACTAAGGATTAAACTATAAAATAATAAGACTTGGAGAAGAATAGGTTTATTTTTATTGGTTTGTTTTTAAATGTTGATTAAGTCACATCATATTTAAAGCATTGTTAGTTGCTTTCAGTTATATTGAATGGGAAGTTCCATATATAGGTGGATGTAACTTAAAATTTCTACTTTCTTTTATCTTAGAAATGATGGAATGTATATCATTTAAATTTTTATTACATGTAATTATTTTCTTTGTTGAAAAAAATTTAGTTGATTAAATGTATTAATTTGTTTATAGCATGTTGGAAAAAAAATATATTTATTTAAATTGTATTTTTTTCAAAAATATATATTGACATGTGATTTTTTCTATTTATTTTTAATTAATTTCTTAATAATTTTTTAATTTTTAATTTTTAATTATATTTGGTTAAATCTTATATAGTTAAGAATTGTCACGCAATATAATATAAAAGATATTAATGTCTAAAAGCTTTGTTAATTAAAAAGATATAAAAAATGTAAAACAAAAAAAATATTTTAGATATTTTAAATACATCTATTTAAATAAGCTACTTAAGATTTGTTTTATTTTACATTAGAACTATTTTATTTACTACACACATAAATTTTGATTTTTAGTTAAGAATTATTTTAGTTTATCTACATTGTTGAGTTTATTTTTATTTTCAAAGAGCTATCTTACTTTTTATTTTTTACTTTTGTATGTAACTTTCAATTTTACTTTTGGAAAAACCACCATTCATTATTTCCAGTTCGTTTGTTTTGTTTTTATTTTATAATTATTTCATTTATAAACATTAATATATATTTTAAAATTTTAATGTTTTTATATTTAAAAAATAAATAATAGCTTTTCTACTAAATAAAATTAATTAGTTAATTAGTTTATAATATATTTATTTTTTATTGTTAAATAATTAAAGAAATTAAATAAACAATTAGCCTAGATCAATGATTTAGGATTAGAAACAATAAATGCAAAATTATATGCCTAGATTAGACAAGTGTCTTAGAATCTAGAAAATGATTGTTCTACTTTGTGGGTTAGATTCACACATATATAATTGATCTTTATGAGTGCAAAAGTGATCTAGTGCACAAATTTGAACCTATACTCATGGATTGGATTTGGCAAAAAATGGATGACTAGAACTCGTTCACTTAGTCTTTTGATATCTAAATCTTAGTAATGATTGACAATGTTTATAAATACTTTTTTGAATCTACTGAATTGTGAGGGTCATGTTCCCCTTAGTCAAACCCCTAGGATGTCCAATTCAATGGCTTTGGAATAATGATCGAGGACAACAAGCAAGTGCACAATGGACCTAAGATGATGTGATAGTGATGTATACTCTAATAATATTCTATGACAGATATTCTTCGATGATTCCTATGATGTCTTATACTACAAGTAATCATTTCAAATAAAAAAATGTGTCTTTAAATACAATAAAATAGCACATAAATCTACACAAACATGTGCTAGGTTATCTCATAATAACTAGTGAAATGGTTGGAAATGTTTAAACTCAAAATTTAACTTTTAAAAGTGTGACCTATTCAAAATTCATAACTATAAAAACTACCTAAGTCACTTCTACACCCATAGATCCAATCCAAGGTGACAAATGATAAACCTAGGGATTGAGATCAAATCTTTAGGATGAGTTATAATGGGCTCAGGATAGTGATGTATTGAGATGAATTTATACAAGAACATACCACTCGTAGACTTGTTATTACATTAAAGACAATATAATCAAAGCAAGCCCAAAACATAAGGGAAAAGGGCATGAGTATGCAATTTTTACCATTGCATTTTGCCCCCACTTTGATGTGCATGAAAACTACTAGGTTTCGTAAACAAATCACATAAACCTCTATTTATAGAAAACACAATTCTCATAATTGATGTTAATTTTAATGTAGCTTGGACAAGTGTTCTAGTCTCGGGTGGTGATTACGAGGCTAGAAACACAATTGGAATAGTTATCTCCATACCTAGAAAATTGATTTCTCGAGAGACTTCTAGACATTAGGGTTTGTTAGAGTCTAATTAATCTTAACCATTGATTGAGATTAAATCATGGCCATTGGTTTTCAATGAGAGGATTATAAAAGAGGATCAATGGGCATTTGGAGAGGAGACATCCGAGAAATATTTGTAGCGATAGCAAATAAATAAATTTGCAGTAATAGCAAATAGATTTGCAGTGAGAGCAAGGACGTAGTGATAGCGTTGGATACAACAGTAGTGGAATTTCTGCAGAAGAAATTGGGAGAAGAATTTTCGGAGGAGAACATTGCCGGAGCTCTGCCAGTAAGAGGCAAGCAGTTTATGTATCTCTTGATTTGTTGAAGTTTAATAAAATTCCTCATCTGCAGTACTGGTTTTCCCTTCGGGGTTTTTCCAGGCACAATTTGTCCAAAAATATTGTGCTCATTATTTTGCGTATTTTTGTATTTTTTATTTTTCTATCTCCGTGATTATTTGTGAAGTTACAGCTATATTATTTTTCCATATTTGCTGTGAATTAATTTTCGGCAATCAAATAATCTGTAACAAGATAGGAGATTAATAATCAATAGCTGCAATAGAATTTTCACATGGTATCAGAGCAGATATGAGGGGAGAAAATAAAGCTCAGTACAGACACAGGGAGAAAGAAAAAATAATAAATAAAAAAAATCTAGGGTTTATAAAACCCAATTTGACCTCTTCAAAATTATTATTATTATTTTCTTTTGAGATGGCCTCAGCAGATTTAAGAGATCAGGACAGATTGGATGGAGCCTCAAATTTTGGTGTTTGGAAAGCCAGAATTTCTTTATTGCTGGAAGAGAATGGTATCAAGGAATATGTGACCACTGTTGTACCTATACCTACAGATGCAACACAACTCTTAGCATATAAGAAGGAAGATGCCAAGGCAAGGAGGTTGATTCTTGATGGTGTTAAGGATCATATTGTTCCACATATTGCAGAGTTAGATACAGCGAAGACGATGTGGGACGCCATTTTGAATCTATACCAGAATGCTACCACTAACCGAAAGTTGATTCTCAGAGAAAAGTTGAGGAATACTCGGATGAACAAGGGAGAAGACGTTACAAGTTACCTCACCAAGCTTAGACTTGTTAAGGATGAGTTGGCAGTTGTTGGAGACAAACCAAATGGTGATGAGCTAGTATGAATAGCCCTGAATGGGTTTACTAAGCAGTGGGATGTCTTTGTTCAAGTTATTAATGGACGGGACACCTTACCAAGTTGGGATCGACTATGGAGTGACTTCACTCAGGAGGAGCTTAGACTAAGTCTTATCAGTGGAATCAGCAGTAATAGTCAGAAAAGTGAGGTGGAATAGGAAAACGTTGCCCTAGCAAGAAAAGGGAAAGCAAAGAATGGGGTTGTTGAGAGGAAGAATCGTTCTATATCGGAGGCAGCAAGGGTTATGTTGTATGACCAAGATATGCCACGTTACTTATGGGTAGAGGCATGCAGTACAACAGTATACATACAGAATAGGGTTCCACATAAGATATTGGGCAAGATGACACCAGAGGAGGCATCCTCAGGGAAGAAGCCAGATGTCAGTCACTTTAGGATATTTGGGAGTTTGGCATTTTGTCACATTCCAGGGCCTACATGTTCCAAGTTAGATCAGACTGCAGAGAGAGGGTACTTTGTGGGGTACAGCGAGACCTCAAAGGCATATCAGATATTTATTCTAGGGACCAGGAGGATTATAGTTAGGTGTGATGTCAAATTCATGGAGGACAAGGCATATAGGAGGTCCAGAGATTTGCCAGTAGATGATCAAAATGAGAAGCCAATAGAAGCTCCAAGGATTGTTCAACTAGAACAGGGGCAGTGAAGCATGAGTACAGTTACTAGTACAAGCACAAGCTCAGGTGCTAAGAGTTCACAGAGTATGGAGCAATAGATACAGCAAATCCAAGAGATGCATCAAGAAGATATGGAGTTTGATATTTCATCCTCTATAGTTGACAGGAGGAACCGTGAGGTTCAACAGACACATAGGGATACTCAGGAGTTTATAGGAGCTCCTAGCACGAGTAGTAGACAGCTGAAACAACCAGCCAAGTATAATGACTATGTGGCATTGGTTAGTCAGTTGGTAGATAGTGAGCCTTCCAGCTATCAGGAGGTTGCACAGCAACAGGTGTGGCAAAATGTGATGGTTGAGGAATATACCTCAATAGTGCAGAATGATGTGTAGGAGGTTGTGCCTAGACCGACAGATAGGGCAGTGGTTAGATCACGCTGGATCTATAAGATTAAGCACAATAGAGATGGTAGCATTGAGAAATATAAGGCAAGGTTCGTGGCCAAGGGGTTCTCTCAGAAGGAGGGAATAGACTATGAGGAGACATTCGCTCCAGTGGCCAGGTATACTTCTATACGAGCCGTAATCTCACTTGCAGCACATATGGGATGGCAGATCCATCAAATGGATGTCAAGATGACATTTCTTAATGGTGAATTGGTAGAGGAGGTATACATAGAACAACCAGAGGACTTTTTAGCACACAGTAGTGAAACCCACGTGTATAGATTGAAGAGAGCCTTGTATGGACTCAAGCAGGCTCTCAGGGCATGGTATGAGCGCATTGATAGATACTTGCAAGGAATAGGTTTTGTGAAGAGTGAGGCATATGCTAACCTCTACTACTTGGTGGTTGGGGGTGAAGTTCTCATTCTTGTTCTATATGTGGATGACTTGTTTTTAACAAGTTCACTGGGGCTCATAGAGGAGTGCAAGAGGGACCTTGCAGTATAGTTCAAGCTGAAGGATTTGGGGCTTATGCACTACTTTCTAGGCATGGAAGTGTGGTAGACAGATGGAGAGATTTTCCTTGGACAAGGGAAATACTGCATTGAAATCTTGAAGAGGTTTGAGATGCAAGATTGCAGAGCCATGTCTGCACCTATGATCATGAATTGGAAGAAGGTAGACTCATCCAAGGAAAAGGATGTAGACCCCACCTTATACAGGAAGTTGATTAAGTCTCTCATGTATTTGGTCAACACTAGGCCAGATATATCCTTTGCAGTAAACTCTCTTAGTTAGTTCATGGTTGAGCTGAAGAGAGTGCATTAGACAGCGGTAAAGCATGTGTTGCGGTATTTGCGTGGTACAATCAAATATGGGATCAGATATGCTTGAGGTAATGGTATTAGGTTGATAGGCTATACTGATGCAGATTGGGTAGGTAGTACAGTGGACAGGAAAAGCACTTCAGGGTGCTGCTTTAGTTTGGGATCAAGAGTTGTCTCTTGGTACAGCAGGAAGCAAAAGTCCATGGCTTTGAGTTCTGCAGAAGCAGAATACATAGCAGCTAGCATGTCAACGTGTGAGGCTATATGGCTTCAGAAGTTGCTGGTAGCCTTGTTTGGTCAGAGGGTTGAGACTACGGTGATACACTGTGATAATCAGAGTTGCATCAAATTATCTGAGAATCCAGTGTTTCATGATAGGTCTAAGCATATAGACATCAAGTATTATTTCATCAGAGATTGTGTACAGCGGAGGATTGTTCAGCTATAGTATATACCTACAGATCAGCAGGTAGCAGACATTTTGACAAAGGCATTGGGGAAGGCGAAATTCATCTTCTTCAGAGATAAGTTGGGTGTTTTGCATAACACCTTCCTTGCTAAGAGGGAGTGTTAATTTTAATGTAGCTTGGATAGGTGTTCTAGTCTCAGGTGGTGATTACGAGGCTAGAAACACAACTAGAATAGTTATCTCCATACCTAGAAAATTGATTTCTCAAGAGACTTCTAGACATTAGGGTTTGTTAGAGTCTAATTAATCTTAGCAATTGATTGAGATTAAATCATGTCCATTGGTTTTCAATGAGAGGATTATAAAAGAGGATCAATGGGCATTTGGAGAGGAGACATCCGAGAAACATTTGTAGCGATAGCAAATAAATAAATTTGCAGTAATAGCAAATAGATTTGCAGTGAGAGCAAGGACGCAGTGATAGCATTGGATACAGCAGCAGTGGAATTTCTACAAGAGAAATTGGGAGAAGAATTTTTAGAGGAGAACATTGCCAGAGCTTTGCCAGTAAGAGGCAAGTAGTTTCTATATCTCTTGATTTGTTGAAGTTTAATAAAATTTCTCATCTGCAGTACTGGTTTTCCCTTCGGGGTTTTTCTAGGGACAATTTGTCCAAAAATATTGTGTTCATTATTTTGCGTATTTTTGTATTTTTATTTTTCTATCTCCGTGATTATTTGTGAAGTTGCGGCTGTATTATTTTTCAATATTTGTTGTGAATTAATTTTTGGAAATCAAATAATCTGTAACAAGATAGGAGATTAATAATTAGTAGATGCAATAGAATTTTCACAATTGAGAATTCCCCCTATGATGGAGGAAAAACTACACCTCAATTGAATGAATCAATCAAGTGAGTTTTTCTCTAATGATCACACTTGGGTTCTGCAATCTAAGGGATCTAGACAAACACTATGTCTACAAAACCACTATGATGATGAAAAGAACAAAGCAAACTAACTAGCTTCCTTAAACTAGGAAATAAAATAACCCAATATTGGAAATTGAACTACTGTACGTAGAGTATTGGGAAAGTGAACAAAAAAATGCATAAAATAGATAGCGAGGAACCTGTAACTTGAAGGAGAAGCTCTATCTTGAATGACAGCTTGTCGTGGGGACGTTTGCGCAAAGCGTTGGCATCTGAAATGTGGCAAAAATAAAAAAGTTTGGGTTTTGCACAAACCCAGGACACTTGCATAGTGCAACAGTAAATAGAATAAACACCCAACAGTCTCCAAGTAACACAAATTTGCAAATAAAGCAGAAATAACTATATAAAATGAAATGAAATAAAATAGAGTGGAAAGAGAGTGAAGCACGATGAAACCTTCGTGCATTCAAAATAACTCCACTATAGGATACCTGCAAGAAACATAAGAGAATGGTAGTGTTGCTAAGGAGCTTGCCTCAGTCAAGCCCCAATTTTAGTATTTCTACCTCCACGAGCAACAAGATAACATAGAAATATTGAAAATGAAATGTGTGTGCTCTTATCCTAGGAGTGACTAGAGATTAAAAACACATAAAATGAAGAGAAAATCAAGAGTAACTTTCTTGGTCTATGGGGAAGAATACCCTAATGCATATGCAGCCTGTGCAAGACAAAAGAATGGTGGTCTACACCATGCAAGCAAGAGAAAATGGTGGTCTACACCATGCAAGCAAGATAAAATGGTGGTCTAGACCGTGCAAGGAAATTGAACAACTAAACTATAGAATACCAAATTTAAACATGTAATAATGAATAATAAAAAGGAACAATATTTCCAGGTTAAAAGATGGGAGAAGGCTGCAAGTCCTCAAGGACTAGAGTTTGGTGTGAATAGCTTTGAACAAAAACCCTTGCAAGAAGAGCCTTCCCATGAACAAAATGCAATGTAAAATCTCCAAGAGCCAACAAAGATAATGCTATCAACTAATGGAGCACAAAATCTTCAATTAGCTATTGTTGGACAATGAGATTTCATCCATAATGCCAATACATAGATTGAAAGCTAAAAAAGATGGAGAGAGCTTGAGCCAAATCATGGAAAGATCCAATGAGAATCAAATGAATCCATTCAAAATCCAACTAGAGGAAAGAATCACCTGAAATAGTAAGTCAATAGATGTTCTGATTTGTGGAAATGTGTTACAAAGAGGTCTCATGATCATTGGAGACATCTAGTAATGCTTAGGAACATTCACTTGCCAGCCAATTGATGTGAGACACTAGTGCATATCATGCAGACATCTGTGCATAACACTCAAGTCCAGGTGAGTTCATCTCCTGGTCACACATAATACCTTAGGACAATGTGTCAATCAAGACATTAGAACAAAATTTCAAGAAATTGAGAAGAAAAGGCTACAAATAAACCTATCTCACACAAGGATGAGGCTAGGACCAAAGTGACTGCCAAACATAGTGTGAAATTGCAAGGGTATGCAATTTTTCATGCTACATTTAGCTCCCACTTTAGCAAGCTTATGTAACTACATGAATATGCAAGCTAAAGTAGAAAGGAAATAACATTACCATACTACCTTTTAAAAAGGATATAGTGGAAGATGTAGAGGATTCTTTGAGTGAAGGAGTGCAACCCTCAAATTAAGAATCTACAAAACCATATCATTAAGCAACAAAAACTTGTAGACAAGGTAGGGTCAGAACCACATATACATAAAAAATCCATACAAAGAAAGATTAAACCAAATATGATTTTCCAAAACATCTGGGCTAGCAAACCATATGGTCTAGAATACACATTCTAGTCTAACACACAACAAACACAGACACAAGGAAAACAAAAACAAAGAGGCACTTATAGCACACTGTGAGAGCTAGATGGAATATCTAGTATGGTTCTAGGGCTAGCACACTACGAGAGCTAGGAACCATACACAACTCTTGTGGGTCACTAGGACTAACAAATTGTGTTGTTAGATGACTCACAAAGAGTGCAAAAAGTGAGTAGCTGACAATCATGGACAGGATAACCAAGTGCATCTTCTTAGGACCACAAGCCACAAACATTGCAAAAAGAGTAGTTGAAAAGTGTGAATAGGCCAATCAAGTGCATCTAGTTGGGACCACAAGCTAGAAACACTACTAGGAGCGAACACTACAAGGAGTTCTCCATTAAAGTGGTGTGTGCAAAGGTGGGAATGTAAGGTCCCCTTCTAGTAAGCCAAAATTTTTGCAACCTTGCAAACAATTTCAACTTACCAAAAGAGAACATTAGTATTCCATTTTTCATTTCCTTTTATTCTTGATGATAATCATAATCATAACCATATACTATTTGCCATTTCATAAATCCATTTTTCCATACATCATGATTCTCCTTGGGTGAGATAATCTTAGGCCTCTTATTAATCTCACCTTCCACCTTGTGAGAGAAGATTCGTTAGGTAGGTGATGTCATCTCAATCCTATGGGTCCATTATATTATTCCTTAGTTCGTCAACTAAGGCCCATAATTCCTTAGTTCGTCAACTAAAGCCCATTCCTTCGATACTTAAATCGAAGGTCCATAGTAATATCCTTGATTCGTCAATCAAGGCCCATAATATCCTTGATTCGTCAATCAAGGCTCATAATATCCTTGATTCGTCAATCAAGGCCCATTCCCATGGAATGATCCATACCTACAGTAACTATCTACCCCACCTTCTTAGTGTTAGGTGGTTAATAAGGAAGTCTCATATCTACCCTTAGGAATTCATGCGTTTATTAATCTTTAGGTTTATTTACCTCTTATTCTTTTTCTTTGTGCAGATTTGATTTATTATGGAGCTCTTGATTTATATTGGTTGTTTTGAACTATTGAGACTATCTTTCCTTGTATTCTCTTATTGTTGTTTATAATTATATCACCGAATTTTCTTTTCTTCCCATTTGTTGTTGATAAACATATCTCTATATATTAATTTATGATATCTTGCCGATGATCTTTTCCTTCTATCTCACAACCTTTATTTATTTCCCTTTCAAGGGATATGTTTGAAGAGACACGTCTTTTATTATGCTTGGTGGTAAAAGACATACTTACCCTCTTATAATTTTTATATTAATTCTCTTTTATGGTAAAACTAGTTCTACCCATACGTAACTCCCTTATCATAAGAGGATAGGTTAAAAGATGTTTATTTATATTATATCATTATAATAAATGATATATGATTTATATTATATTATTTATATTTGTATTACAATATAAGATAATAATAATAATATTTGTATTTATATTATTAGATATATTTATAATATATTATTTATTAATGTGATTGCTGGTGTCAGCCAACTTAATCGTTGCACTTATAAATATTCTCTTTTAACCTCCCCTTAATCTTTTTAAAGTACATTATATATGTATAATAATATATCTTATTAATTATTCACATAAATATTATATTAAAATATTTATATTTATAATATATCTAGTTAATTAAATATATATATATTTCATATATTTTATAATATTTAAATTAATATTATTTATTAATTAATAGATATTAATAATATATTTTAAATAAATATATTATATATTTAGTTTATATAAGGCTAACTTATTATTTAAATAAACAATTCAATTATAAATCATTATAGGGACATGACAGGGAAGCATTAAGGTATGCCCCCACCTTAAAATAATTACATAAATCATCAATATGTAATTAGTTTTAAGGTATAAAAAGGGGAAGAGAGCTTTAGGAAGCATACGTGGAAAAAAATGTGCCCCAAAGCTACTTCTTTTAAAAGAAAAGAGATGATCTACATGTTTTTGGGGTTAGTATGCATCAGGGAGGGGAATCATTAAGCAACAACTCATGGAATCAGCATCATCCCCCAAGCACATAGAACTACGACTACAAAGGAAGAAGTACACAAGATAAATAAATAAAAATAAAAGTTTTTGGGTCAACATGGAAGGAAGCTAAATCTTCCAACACTTTGCATAGTCCCCAAAATTTCATAACAAGAAATAAATATACAATACAGAGGAAAAGAGAAAAAAATAGAGGAATGTCACAACATTTTTGTTTCACCTGTATCCACATGCCTACAAGAGCATCGTGGGTCCTCCATGCATAATTTAAAAACAAAAATACACAATTTTACAGGGAAACCATTACATACAAACCAACAAGCAAACACACAAAACAAATGAAATTAAGGTACCACTCTCAAGGGTCAAGCATCATCAAGTCAGCCTAGTCCCAATCTTGATAAGAATAGGGGGTGGAGGAAGAGTTGACAACGGGACCACAATGAGAGCAATACTAGCAAATTCTCATGGCTCCAAGTGATGCGAATCACTAGCAGAAACAAAATCCTCAAGAGCACTAGGAACAACAATTTTCAGTGATTGTGTGAAGATCACAGATAATGAGGAGACATCCAGGATGGTCTCAATGATTTTCTCTAGGTGAGAGGAAGCATGAGAGTCACTATCAGAGATTTCAATGATCTGTAGTTCATCAATTCTATTAGCCATAAGGTGAACACTATGAGACACAGGTGGAGGAACATCCTCCACAGATAGAAGAACTAAGGAAAAATGGCTTAGAGAGTGCAGAGAAGGCGGCCTACACTTGGGCTTGCGAAATGGCAAGGTGGGGTAACTCTCTAGATTACGCTTAGACTATAGGTGGGGAATGTGTATGTCAATGGTAGTGGGGCAAAGGCTATATGGAAAAATAGTATGGTAGATGTGCTAGAAAGGCAAAAGAGTAGTGAGAGTGGCACTAGGAATGACACTGACATTAGGCATATCCAAGGGTTTGGGAAATGGTGAAATGTTAGGGATGGATGGAAGGATGGGGTCTTCCATGGAAGGAGCCAAAACTACTTGCACCCTTGGGAGGTGATGTTCATATAGGCTCAACTGTGGAGGAGAAGTTCAGGGGTCAGGGACAAAAGAGAATGTTGAATGACTAAAGGAGCGGGATCAAAGGGTGACTACATCAGAAGAGGATAGTCAATGGGAGGTTGCACATTAGTAGCACGCTCATGGACCGTGGCACGGTGATGACACTTGTGATCTCTTGTAAGCTAGTTGTGTCGAGTGCAAAATAGGGTTTTTATTGATAGAGCTAGGGAGTCTTCCAACATGGGTTTTGCATCATCTAGTACAATAGGGATATGTGAGGAAACAAAAAGAACCTCCAAAGGTTAGGAAATTGAGGGGAAAGGGGAAGGGTCCTATGACATAGGTTTCTTTCCCCATACCACCAAAGAGGTGAGAGGAATAGGAGCAACCATTGAAGTTCAGGGAGCCCGAGGAGGAAGGGGAAGGGGAGCACTCAGCATGAGCCAGTGTCCTTGTGCCACAAAAGAGGCAACAAGAATAAAACCAACCAATGGGGTTGAGGAGCCTCAAGAACATGACACATGAGGTTGTACTCAAGGTGGACCCCAAGGCCTTGAATAAGAAGCCAGAGGTGGTACTGCATAGTACATGCTAGGTGCATGGGGATAGGGAGGTGTACTATGTATGGACTGCTAACCTTGAACTACCTATGGGGTAGTAGAAGGTACTGAGGCAACCTGCAGAGACATAGACACCAAAGGGGAGGAAGCCACACAGGAAGATGAAGAGGGGCCAATGGACAACTATGCTAGATGACTTGCTTTAGACTTTTGATATGATAAAAAATAGAAAGTCATTGTGAGATCGCAACAACTCATTTGGTGCATGTCAGAAGTAGTCTAGGTAGAAGTTTGTGCGCATGGAAAAGGCATAAATCTGCTATGGAAGATCATATGCACAACGCCATCATGGGGACATCGATGGACCATATAGGGGACTGCTCTCATAGCAATGAGCCATGGTTGGCCCAACTGTAGATGAAAGAGATCGGAGGTGGGAATTATCGAACAAGGAAAGTTGAGGAGCTTGGGTCCTACCTAGGAAGAAAGGGTGATCAAACCCATAGTAGGGTGAGATGTCACATCATGACATCATATAAATATGTTTGATTTCTCATAGACATCTTTATAGAATTCATGAAAATAGAGAAACTCCTCTATAACTAGATATTTACCAGGCATGTGGGGTCAACGAATGTAGCCTTGATAGGCTTATTGTTGACCTCAGTGGAAATATAGAGAGGACCCTCAGATGTGCCTGGAAGGATGTCAGAAGAATAGAAAGAGATGGTGGGCTCGTGATCAAGATGCTCTCGAGTGGGGTGAGCTCATTACAACACCCTAATGTTTAGTGAAGTTGTTAATGGCCATGTCACATTTTTATTCAAGATGCAATAGTTGTGTCAGCCTAGCTTCAATCTTGTCATCAATATCAAGGTAATCTTTCATAAACTATAGAATTGGAATCTTTAAGTGCATAGGCAAAACATACTCTGAGCCATAGACCAAGTGGTACGAGGATGTTCCAAGAACAACCTTATTTCAGGTTCTATCAACCCAAAGCACAAATCTTAATTATGTGTGCCAATCTCTAGGGTTTTGTCTAACAATTTCTTTAGGACATTAGGTAAGTTTATATTAGTTGATTCAATAATATCATTCCCTTGGGGATAATAATTAGATGAAAACTTTAAAACAATCCCATAATCAAAGGCCCAATTAGAAAGTTTTAATGATGAGAATGCAAGACCATTATCACAAACAAGGGCAAAAGGACATCCAAACCTAGTGATGATATGATCTTCAACAAATTTCATTACAACCTCATTAGTGCGTTATTTACAAGCTTGTGCTTCAGTCCTCCTAGTGCAATAATTAGTAGTGGTTAGAATATACCTATAGTCTATAGAATAAGGTGGGTTGATCATACCAATAAAATTGAGCCCCCGTTGTACAAAGGCATGCATTTTGATGACAGGTTGTAGAGGCAAAACTAGATAGTTTCATGCCCTCAAAATCTAATGTGTGGTTGTTGATCCTAAACCATGTCTAGTACCAAACCTCTCATGAAAACTGACCAATACTTGGGAAACTTCTATCTTAGTAAGGCAACATAGATAAATACCCTCATGATTATTCTTATACAGTACTCCTCCTTTCAGCATAAAGTTATTTCTTTTCAATCTCAATGCTCTGTGTTGAACTAAATTCAAAAGAGGGACAATTTTGGTGTAGCAAATAGAAAATAATGTCGTCATACCAATCATCCTTCGATAAGTCTTCAAGCACATATTGATAAGAAGAGATTTTCAGATTGACTTCAGCCATTGTGTGTGAGAGCATGTCCTCTTATGAGTTAGGTTGAATGTGTAGGTCAAATTCTTACAACAAGGTGACCCATTTACCTCTACATTCACCAAGTTCATTATGCATCAACAAAGTTTTTACAGTTGCATCAGGGACTATGGAATTCACTCTGCTGCGTAAAATGTAATGTTTGAATTTCTTCATGGCCTTCACCAGAGCATAATCTTGCTTTGTCATGTTAGGGTATCTCAAATTAGCATCTTTTAGAGGAGTGCACATAAATGCAACTAGGCATTCTTCCCCTGGCCCTTTCTTCTGGGTTAACATCGTTGCACATGTATGCTCAGAAACAAACGAGTAAATATAAAAGGGTAGAGAATAATCAGGACTGACCAACACCAATGCTTCAGTTATTTCTTGTTTAATTTCTACGAATGCCTTCTTTTCTTCTGTCATCCATTCAATCTTAGCGTCTTGTTTTAACATAGCTCATTCAATGGTCTAACTATCTCAGCAAATCCAATGATGAATTTTCTCACAAAATTGATCTTCCCAAAATAGGACTTAAGTTCTTTCTTGCTAGTAGGTGGCTGGACCTTGAGGATGGCCTAAACTCTTTCTAGATCAATGGACATCCCTTTTTCTAAAATGACATGTGCTAAAATCTTTCCTTTTGTAACTCTAAAAATACATTTCTTGGGATTTAAAGAAATGCCATAATCTCTGCATCTCTGCAAAACTTTCCTCAAATATGAAATGTGATCTTGCCTTTTCTTAGAAAATATGGTTAAATCATCCATGTAAATAATGATGCATTTTCCAACCAATCCTTTGAATGCTATGTCCATGGCCCTCTGAAATGTGGCTCTTGCATTGATTAATCCAAAAGGCATACATCTATAGGCATGAATTATGCATTTGCAAGTAAACACAGTCTTCAGTCTGCAACATATTCCACCATCACTTGATTGTACCCTGAATATTCGTCTAGGAAAGGCATCATTTGAGAACCATTGACGATCTGAAGGACTTCGTCAAGTGAGGGTAATGGATAATTATCTTTTTATGAAGCTTGATTAAGATTTCTAAAATCTACACAATCTTATTTCTCTATTCTTTTTCCAAACTAGCACTAAATTGGCTACCCAAGTTGAATGTCTAACAGGAAATATAATCCTTGCTAACAATAATTTCTTCACTTCTTGGAGAATTAGAGGTTCCAATAGTGCATTGAATGGTCTCTGTCTTTGACGAAAAAAGGCTTAACTCCTAGTTTTAATGGAATAGTATGCGTGATAATGGAAGTTTCATAAGTCTTCAAATCTTCATAGATCTAGGCTATAGTATAATGATAGTCATCCAACGCTTTTATAATGCCTACTCTTTCCTCAGAAGTACACACCCTGCCGATAAACACATTCTTCATATTTTTTGATGTACCCATATTGTGTGGATCACATTTGCCTCCTTTGGACTCTACATGTTTCTTTTGAATTCCTAACTAATCCTAATCAAAGAGTCTCTAATTCAATAATTCCACATGGGATAGTATTGGTTTTCAAATTTAGGACTCTAAGTCTAGGTCTATGTCAACTTCTTCAACATCCTCTTTGTCAATAATCTATGGGGCAAATACATCAAAACTAGTGACGAAGTCCAAAATTTTCGTGTCCTCTTCAAAGACTTGGAAATTGGTGATATTTTTAGGGATCAAAGGCACAGGAACCATTTCAATGGTAAACTTCCTCAAATTAGTTAAAGAAAGTGGCTCCAAAGTATTGGTTGCTTGAGCTAACACGTCAAGAATGTGGTTCTTCTTTCGTGGTATGAGTTGAATATTAAATCCATCAAATCAAATCCCATACTTGATTATGGTAGTTGTTTAACCTCTTATCATGGCATGTATACTATTTTTAGACTTGTTTTACCACTAACTCAGAATCTCCAAAAGCCTAAATTATTCTAGCTTTCTTCTGAATGGCTAGGAGTAGACCATGTAGTAAAGATTCGTATTCTACTACATTATTTGTATGGGTAAACTATAAACTATGAGAAAAGATGAAATATTCACCTTTTGGGATAATTAATTCAAATCCAGCACCAACTCCTTGTTTAGACTTGGATCCATCGAAATAGAGGGTCCAAATCTGATCAATATGCTTATTCACCTCTAATGGTTTGTTCTTTCCAGGCACATGCAAAGTCTATTTTGGTGATTGTTGCTACTTCTACTCATGGGGTGGGATGTTTGCTTCTTTCATATCGAGCAGCCCCAACAAATTCAAGTGTCCATTCACTTGTTGGACAACAACTTTGCATAGTGAACAAGTTATTTCAGAATGTGGCGCTTCATGAATTCTACACCAATTCAGGAGAAATAGATCTTCTATGTGGATTTTCTTTCCCAATTTCAACTGGGCTTTCATAAATTTTGAGATAAATTCCCAAAATCCTTTGAAGACCCCCTTGTCATCTTTAGAAGAAGATTCCCACTCTGAATCAATGCACATTTCAGTACTATTGGATTGCTTTATCATCTGAGGTTCAAGAGTGTTATCATAGGCAAAGTGAGCAAGGAGTACCTCATCAATTTGATTTCTTGGGGAAAATAAACATCCAGATCAACTTCTGAATATAAAATCTCATTGTTCTAATTGTATTCTATTATCATATGCTTCACCTTGGGTTCTGCTTCAATCTGGATTTGGTTGGCTACTCCTCTCCAAGGTAGCCACATATGGGAAAAATTGGTAGACATATATCCATTTAGTGTTTTCGACCAATCTCTACTTAACAACATGCCATATGCTTCTTGTATGTCCACTACTTAGACATCTATCTACTACTACACTCATGGTTTTAAAGAAAGTTGCATATGTATATGATTTAATTATCCCACCACATCAACTTGTTGGGTGAATATTTTGCCGTTAACTCACTAATGGAAAAATGGTTATATCAGCCACAGCTATGATGAGATAGAGTCTCTCCTCTCAGCAAGGGGAGGTTCCCTCTAGTTGCTTAACTATTACAAACAAATAACTTATGTACACTAAACACTATATTTGTGATGATTCCATTTCATCCTATTCTCTTTTTTTAGAATAGAGGCTTCTACTTCAAGATGATGACTTCAATGAAACTGATATTAAAGAACTTATAAACTATCACAAAACTACAGAAACACAAAGTCTTATGTCACCTTACTTACTAATTGCAAATAAAATTATTTGAATTTGAATGCAGCCCAAAGTCTTCACTCTTCTCCAAGATGATAAAAGTAGATTGAATACAATAACTTGCAGCACAAAGTCTTCAAGATATTTAACTCTCACAAACATAAACACAATCCTCACAAATGATTTGATAACACAAAGTCTATCACAATCAAATTAAGAATGCTCTTTAATAACTTCAAACAATCTCCACACTTCAATTATTATCAAAGAAGATTATGATAGTATGATGTAAGGACAATGCTATCATAACACAAATAACTCCAAGACAAAGATTGGAATCGAACTTGTTTTCTTGTATTGATAAATATTTGATAATTGATTTTCACAAAGAAGCACAAAGTCTTGATTTTCTTTTCAATTTGCCAAAGTTTCCTTGCAATAGATAAAGATAAAAATTACAATAGAGGCCCTCTTTATTTATAGGGAGAGGCCTTGAGAAAATTTAGGAAAAATCTAACTACTTTGACTTATTCAACAAAAGAGTCCTTTTTTACTTAAGACTTCCTTTGTTCCATATGTAATTAAATTTTATAAAAATACATATGGATATGTCCTAAACTTATTACAAATTACATATACAAAAATAGGAAAAATAAACTAAGGCAAGAAGAAAGAATTTCAACTGCCACCATCATTCTTCTTCAGGAAGTTTTGGTAGATAGTCTTTATTGCTTCCATTTCACAAACATCGGGTCTAGCTGTATTGCCTAAAATAGTATGGGCCCTGACAATTGCATCTTTAACTACCTTTATCACTTTTTCATGCTTTCCAAGGTTATCTTTCAAATTCTCAAAGGTTGAATGATAATCATAACAATTATCCATCAAAGCAACTGAAAACACCTCATCTTCAAAATTCTTTTGAACCATTTTCTCTAAAGCATCAATCATTTCATCTGCAGAAAGAAATTTGTGGTTTTCACCTGTTAGAGTACATGGTAGCTCCTCTAGTCTATGCAAAAGTGAGACATCACTGTCTTCATTGATTTCTCGTTCTTGTGACAAATCTTCAAGCAATCTTCTTAACACATTGATGCGATGAGTCAAGGATTCTTTGGTCTTGACATATGATTCTCAATTTGACACGACACCAATCGTAATCAAATTCTTTATCTTCATTTTCTTCATCTCAACTCATTCCTCTAAAGTGTCTTCTTGGTCTTGAAGTACTTGGGATAATGAATCAACAAGATTATCTAGCTCAGCTCTTGCCTTTTCCATTTTTTCTTTCCTCTCCACTGCAGTCTTCAAAAGAACTCTGCCCATTATCAACAATCGGTCCACAATCTCACCAACAACTCTTCCTCTTGTTTGAACATTTTCAACCTTTTGAATCAAAGGATCTTCAATAGTGACTGCCATTGGTTCCACAATTTCTGATGACTTGACTATCTTTTGAAGAACAGCAATGAGCTGCTCAGCCTTAGCTTTATAGTGTTCTTTTTCTTTCTTTTCCTCATCAAATTTCACAAGCAAGGAGCTTGTTGTTGCTTGAAAATCTGATTTAAGGCCTTCATGAGTCAGCTTACCCAACTCAACTCTAGAAATAATGTAATCATTTACATCAAAAGTGTCTATGGTGGCATCAAGAGGAGGTCTTGCAATCTCTGCATATCTAACTCCCTTTTCATCAATCAACCTAGAAATAGTCTTGGGCTTTTTCTTTTGAGCTTTTGGTTTAGCAGGCAACAATTTTCCAATATCAATGTCATCTGGTGAAATAGTCTGCTTCTTTCTTTTTGGTGTGTAAGCAGGCAACCATGGAGGTAGTGTTTGAACATTGACATTTGGAGATGAATCAATTGTCTGGTTAGTAGGATCCATGCTGGCACCTATTATGGTAACAATTGGAGAAATGGTGGTAAAAACTATACTTGTAGTATCAACATTTTTCTCTGAGCTATCAAGAAAATGATCCAGAACTGTTTTCTCTCCAATATCAAAAGAAGGAGAAGATAAACTGGGTATTGAACCAGAGGAATCAAAAATAGTTCCAAAACTAATCTTTACATAAGGGGGGGTAGAATCAAAAGATACAATAATAGAAGTGAGAACATTAGAAACCGCTGGAATACTAGCAGAAGCAGAAATACGAGGCAAAGCTGTAGAAACTTGTGGCTCTTGGGAAATATATTTTTGGGGAGATTTTTGCGAACCACCAAGTTGTTCCTATTCTACATGTTCCTCATCACTTTCATCAACCGGTTTCTCACTCATCTCTATATGTTCAGTATCTAGTTCTTCAATATCTTGTTGTTCTATCTCAGTATTTTCAACTTCCATATTATCAACATTCATTTCTTCAGTACCTGAATCTTCCACATTAGAATTCTCTGCAACTTACTTTGCCTTACCTCCTTTAGAAACAAACTTGATCCTCGATTTTGACACCTTGGAAGAAGGAGTATCACTTTTATTCTTAGTCTTGTTTTCCACCTTCTTTCTCATTTGTTCCTAAATCTCTGTCTCTAACCCAGTGAGGAACTCTTTCAAACTAAGACCCTTGCTCTACAACCATATATTTATGTTAGCTAGTATAGGTTGGAATCTTTTCCTAAAGAAAGTCTCTTCTTTCACTGACCACTTGATTTCTAGAAAGGATGAAGCTTCAATGTTTTCAATGTTGTACTTAGGGTCTAGAACATCACCCTCATCCTCCATGCCTTCCAGAACATCAGCTAACCCCGATTCTTGTATCTGACTTAGATGCAACCTGCAGTAATCCAATTTTCTTATCTCATTTTGGGTCCTCAAATTGGCCCAAATATCTTCTACCATGGGAACATGAAACATTGATCTCCTTTTAATCTTGTCCTATATTCTTTGGAAATCAAAATGATTCCTCTTCTTGAATTTTTTTCATTATAACCAGTTGCATCTCTACTTCAATTGCCTTTGCCTTAGTAGCAGATTGAACTGAATATCTTCCAATCTCCACAGGAAAATCAATCCCTAACTTTTTTCAATTCCATTTGTTTATTATGTACAACAATTAGTTGTCTACATAATTCCATTAGAATCACCTTATCACTTGGATATCTAGGCAACATATATGGGTAACTCGGATAGTATCCAACTCTCAAATAAGAAAAAGTAGGAAATTGAAGAAACAAACAACCAAAGGAATTAACAACTTCCCATGCTTCATCAAATACTCTTTTCTATTCTAGCTCATTATTCCATAAGCACAAAAAAACTAAAAAGAAGGCATCATTCACCTTCCAGAAATGGTGAATAGACCCTTTTAGAGTTATTTGTTGATAATACTAAAAAATCAGCACAAGCCTTCGATCCCCATCCTGAGTAAGACCTGGAAATATTCTCATGGATGCAGCAACATATACCAAATAGGAGGTCATGTCGAACTTGAAAGTAGCATTGACCTTCAGCAACTGATCATGTAAAGCATCGCTGATTTGTTCCCCCTAGGATATCTTATGTTGCCATCTGAGAATAACCCTAATGTATGTGTACATCCACTCTTGAAATTTAGAGGAAGAAGAAAGACCACTGATTCTTCTCAACAAAGTGATCAGATCACTAACTTCTTCTACAAAATCACTCCTCAGAAGTTCCTTCGGCCATCTTGATAGATTACTCGTAGGAGTTTTCAACCATTTGCTATTAATGTGCCTCTTTGCAAATTCCACATTAGCATCAAAATCCTTCTGACCTTTAGCAAAGTCAATTTCCCCAACATTCTCTATGGGTGGACACATGAAAATCTTATCAAAGAACTCAACATCTAGTCTCATGATAACTTTCACCTGAGAATCAATCACAGTTCTGGTATCCTTATCATAGTGACTTACCACATGGAGGACAAACTCTAGATTATGAGCGGCAATGGGAAAGGATACAACTAGGCGTATATTGCTATCAATGATCTTCTGCATATAGCAGGGAGGATTAGCTTGTTTAGTCCTCTCCACAAATTCTACCATATCTACATGTCCTATTTCTATATCTCTGATCTCATCAACATTGGACTATACTAAAGTGATAAGGAAAACTCCTTGGTTTTTGTACTTCATGATCTTAGCTTTGGATGGAGACGACTCTGACATCGGCTTTGAAGAGAACACTAGAAATGGTGTCGATCACAGCTGCTTGATGAAACTACAAAAGTTTATGATCTCGCAGTTAGGGGAAAATTGGCAAATTAGGGACACTGTGAATTAATGATCATGTTCATAGGAATATGTTTGAAAGGGCTTGAGAGCGCGCAAGTCGAGAAATTTGACGAAAGCAGGCTAAAGGCATTATTTTGCAAAAAATTTAGTGTTAGGAAAATTTCAAGGAGTTATGCACAGGCGGTCAAAATGACCGCTCTTGCATGTAGGTATACTGCATTTGAGTGTAAGGGTGGTGGATTTGACCGCCTCTGTAGGTGGATAAAAATTGAGCTTCATGTAGGAGCGGTCAAAATGACCACCCTTACATGTGAGGGTAAGATCTTTCGAATAAGTGAAAAGGCGGTCGATTCAACTGCTCTTTCATGAGGGTATATAAGCAAGGTAAGTGTTTAAGTGATAATTTTTCCCACCTATGCATGTGGGGGAAACAATACATAAGGTTTGTGTAGGGGCGGAAAAAATTGTCGCCCTTACACGAGGTATCACAAACATAAAAGCAAGAGGCAAGGGCGGGGTTTTTTCCCATCGATACATATTGATAATCAAACATGTGAAAGCGGGGATAATCACTGCCCTCACACCAAAGGAAAATGCAAGTGTTTAATATGGGTGGTAAAAACCCTCGACCCATTTAATGACTCATTCAATACAAAATGTGAAAACTAGTGTTTTACAGAAAAATAGCAATTTTCACCACGACTCTAAAGATGACGAAAAGAACCTTTCAAAAAAAGACAATCAAAACCACAAAAACCTCAGTTTGGAAGAAGGAAACTAAAAATAAAACGAATTTACATTTCTCAATAAACATAAAATGTTTTCCCTGAATGAAAAATGTTAGAATGAAGAATCACCAAAAGGAAGACATAGAAAAACTTACCTGACACTTATGACCAAAAATTGAACTCAAGAGAGAATATGAGATCTAGAAATCGCGCACCAAAGATGCCTAATGATTCCGAGGGTTTCGACGAACTTCAGAGGCAACAAAAACAAAGATAATGAAAACTAAAAAGATATTTAAACATATTAAACATCTTTACAAAACACTCACACGGAGTGTATTTAATGCACTTCAAGTAAACTTAAAGTTGCACGGGCGGCAGAAATCATTGCCCCTGCATTAAAAAGTTGACTTAAAACCAAACATGTAATAGTGGTTGTTTTGACCACTTGAACACAAAACAATGAAAATATGCATGAGCAGTCAAAATGACCGCTCCTGCATTAAAAATAAAGGGCATCATGCTTGGGAGGTGGTTTTGACCACCCATACATATGAATCAAAAAACTAGAAACATGGATGAGCGAGGTTTTTAACCACTCGTGCATATCAATTCAAAAAGTTTCTAACACTGAAAAGGGTCAAATTTGATAGTTTGACAAGATTGAAACCCAAGTCAGTTTTCACGAATTTTGAAGAACCAACTTAGGCAAGTGTTACAAGCCACTCTTAAGTGTCAGATGACCACGCATGAGATCAAAGTATCTTGCCTCAAAATGCATGCTTAGAGTGTAGGCTACAAAATAGACAAGTTCTGTAGGGGTCATCCTAAAAAATGAGTGCAACTGATTTTGAAGACAACACAACTTTAGTTTTATCCAATTGGGTGACCTTCTGAGTATATTTTGTCAGAGTAATACACAGCGCTTTGCAATAGATAATGGCATTACATTAGTGGATGATCTAGAATCCACTAGACCTACTTATGCAAGTTCTTCCCAAAGATTCTCAAAGTTAACAAAAAGGGATGGGACTCCCTCTTTTCTTTGTACAAAGTGAATTGAACTTCACCTTTAGACATTTCTGCCTTATCATTCCCTTTAACTAGCACCTCTTTTGCTAGAACTTCCTTCGTTGTAGGTTCTTGCATTATTTCTTCTTCGACATTCTAGAAAAATGTAGTCTTTACCTTAGGGATTTTCATCAATTCAAAGATAGAAAGAATAACCTTCATCTTTTTTAGTTCATCAACAACATATTGTCCCATCTTAGCAATCTCTAGCCTAGTTGTGGGATGTGTTGTCATAGGCTGGGTTGTTGCCTTTGAAGGCTCTAGATTGTTACTAGAGCTTTTGGATATGGAGGGACTAGATAATTATTTGGAGGAATAGAGGTGGTAAAGGGCCCTTTGGGTTTGTTGCTTCAAAGATTGTAGGGGTTCTTGTTATATTGTTGGTATGCCTGTACCTCATCAACTTCTTCCTCTAGTTTGTTGTCATTTTGAAATGGAAAATAATAACTTTCTAACACCATAGCAGTATCATACCTTGGAGTGGGTACTATTTCATATTCTATGGGAGGAGGAGAATCTTGCACATTAGTACTTTGAACCTCTCTATGGAAGATACTGGAAGTGACTTGAAAATCATGACAGTTTAGTTCAGAATGAGCATTTGTGTTATGAATCTTGCACCAACTAGACAATGTAGCTTCAACCAACATCACTCTCCCTGAAGGATGACTCTCTATTGTATTTTATGATTAATTACTGACATCTGGTTATCCAAATCCTAGTTGATTTGTTGGATCTAATTAGGCATACTGGGGGTACCAATATGATTTATGTGGCTAGCTCTAGCTTTCCCTAATTCTAAGTTTACTTTGACTACTTTAGTGTAGGTTGTAGCTAGAGTTGTTATACAGGGATTTGTATGTCTTCTAACGAACATGGAAGTTAGCTTGTCCAATGCAACATAATAGATAGGCAAAGCTACATCTTTGCCAATGTTATACGATGCTTAGAGGTGAAAATATGCCTTATGAAACCTATCATTGAAAGAGCTTAAATCAACTCATTGTCTTGTCTATTGATATCCACAAAGGAATGGTAAAGGTCTGTAGCTGCAAATGGGATCCTAAATTTGTCCAAGAATTCATCTATTAGCAACTACCAGGAAGTAATGGATCCAGTAGGAAAGATAGCAAACCAATAATATGCTTCATCTTGGAGAGAGTATGGGAACAATCTGCAAGCAACATCTTCATACTCAACCCGATTCATGAAAATATTACTCTCAAAGATTTTATGTGTTCATCTACAATCCATTTTGGATCATTGGTGCGGAATCTAGAACAAAAGTTGTTAGGATTTTTGGGCATTTCATGATAATTAGCGAATTGTACTAGAGAGGGGTTTGCAGCTAACCAAGCCATTTTCAGAAAGTTTACCTGAACTATAGCAGGATTCTGGGGTGGAATCCCTTGATCTCTTTTGTTTTCCTGAATTGAGATAAAGATAGAAAAACTTCACCAGCTGAGCTGGATCTTGTGAGCCTTTGTCTAGTTCCTAGTTTGCTCTCCTTGAAATGAATTGAGTAATACATGTCTTTGTCAATCCCTTCTTCTAGTGCCAATCTATTGATGGGTGTTTTTGCACACAACTTAGATGAAATACTAAGTATCTCACCTCTCTTGAAAGGAATCTAATCCCAATAACCTAGAAAAAGACTACCCTAAGGTTTATACTGTCAGGTCTTGACTTGTGAGATAACCCAATTGGCAATGTGTTTTTTTATCCAACAAGGGGCCTTATGCAAGAACCAAAATTATTTAGGGTTTCGACCATGGATATACTTCAGAAATGCAGGGAGACCCAAAGTAGTTTCCATATGTAAAGTCTAAAAACTCAATACTTCATCAGATTTTACAGGATATTGATGCTTTTCCTAATCTAGCACTTTTCCCAAAGAAACTTCAAAAGGAAGGGAGGAGAGAAGGGTGAGAAATTCCTAAGGACAACTATTGATATCATGTGATGTTTCTGATAGATAGGTTAAAAAATAAACTACTTCCTGCTTAACTAGAATAATCACAGCACTGCAAAAAATAATGCAATCTTCAAGGGAAACAAAAGATTTTCAAATTGTAAGAATTTGTTAAACACCCAAAATATGGCATAGATTAATCAATTCCTTATACTTGACTTAAATTTTAAGAAATGTTTAGGCTAACCATACACAACTTACAATCAACAAACTGCCAATGGTATGAACATGAAACCCATCAAATATCTTTAAGCATTCATCATATCCATAATTGAACTTTAACTAATTGAAGGTGAAGATGAACCAAGAGTACCAAATGATCAATCACACAACACAAATATGTAGAAACACCTAAAATTTGTTGTATTCAATCAAGAATTTGGCAGGGTTTCAACAATTCTTCTTACACAGCTTCTACAAAATAAGGAAAGTGACTACCTTTATATAGGAGAGGCAAGTTCACTGAGTTTACAATGAAGGGTGAGGATTAATCCATCACCAAGGGCTCAGATTCTTCATCATTTAATTCTTGTGGCAAGAGTTTGTTATAAACTCAGTCTTTCTTTTATTTTTTAGCAAAAAGACAAAATTACAACTTTATAGCTTATATGTAGATAAGACAAAATGACACTTTTTCATAAGCTATAATAAAATAAATCTTTCTAAATGAGTTGACAAGACAAGAAAAGAACATATGGCATGTTTTCAATGAAGGCATGCTAGTTGGATTTGACATTTGATGATTGGACGACTAGAATTGTGCAAAATCTTCCTCCAGGATGCAAGGGCATCATCTTCAACAACAATTTTATCATCTTCTTTTCCTTTCTTTCTATAAGCCATCAACGTTTCTAATACCACATTTATTTCTTCAGAAGGAGGATTATTCACAAAACTAATCTAGAATTTGAGGGTATCAACAGATTTGGCAAGATTGTGGTAGATTACTGACTTGGCCCTTATACTCTTTTTTAACTCTTTGATTTGAGTCTTAAGCTTACTTGCTTTATTCATATCTTCCACAATAAAGCTAAAGGGTTCAGTCATTAAATTTCCCTACAACAATTGATTCAAAAGTTTCTTGCATTCTTCTGCATTAACTTCTTCTGTATCACCCAAATACTACTCTATCATATCTCCTATTAGATCAATAAAATTATAAATAGCCTCCAAAAGTTGTACTTTAGTTGTTGATCCCCCATCTTCAACCTTGTCAAATGTTTCTATCTACAACTTGAGCATTTCTAGCCAATGGAATGGCATTTTCATCTTATCCTAAGCTAAAATGTTCTCCTTTATAAGAATATCAAGGGATAATTTACACATCATTTGCACATGAGGATAAATGTGGGAATGATAGTCTTCATATTCTTCACAATCTTCAAAAATCAAATCACATTCCTCTTTCAGAGAACAAAAATCTTTATACATTTTGCTAGCTTCATCTATGGCTTCACATCCTTCTGAATAGGTTTCAGCCAACCAATCTTGTGTAACTCTAGCCATCAGCCTCATCTTGTCAAAATCTTCTAATTCTTTCTTTGAAAGAATTGAGGGAGCAATTGCAGTCCCATCTTCCTTATGCATTGGCTTAACCAAAAATCTGATGTAGGCACGTAGTTCCTCACTTTATTGCCTCAACTATCTTTTTGTCAACTCATCCTTATCTATCGTGTGGATGATGGAGGAAACAAAGTCTTTGAACTCTTCAATTCTTGCACCCTAGTAGTAGGACCAATATTTACAGTAGATATATTATAATCTTCTAGCCTTATATCATCTTTATCCTTCTGAAGTAGGGGTACAATAATTTATGCAACTCAAGACCCTGAGGCATCCTTGTAAACTTGGGATTGAATCTTTGCCTTGTTTTGCTTCTTTAGCTTCTCCAAGAAAGTGAGAAAGTTTTCTAAATCTAGATAAAATGTTTCAATATCAAGTTGCTTTTCTTGTAATCTGGCTTGAAGTGATTACGATGCTATAAAAGCAACTATGCTTGATGGTGGCATGGAGGAGATGGGTTGTTCATGTTGATCTATCTCCTTATTAACTACAACTTCCCTCTCTTGTTGATTCCTTTATAGATTATCATCTAAATTTGTATTATCTTTCCCCAAGTTGTTATCATTCAACTCATTATCGATAGGTACTTGGAGGTTCTCTTATAGGGTTTCAAAGTGACTATCAACCTTTAAGTCTTCTACTCTCAACCCCTTAGGTCAACTATCAAGGAGATTATCCTCTTGAGCTCCAACTTGCTCCAATTTACTCCCAACTACTTGCTCAGCTTTGTCAAATATTTCATCGGGCTGCTCTTGTTGTTGCCTAGGAGGATTGTCCTCAATTTGTACAATTTCTACTATTTCCATGTTGGTGGGAGGGCTATCTTATGCTTCTTGAACATCTACCTCTCCACTGTCATTTCCATCTCTGCACATACTCTCTCAATCCCCTTCAATGCTGGCACCTTAGGAGAAGGAGGGTCTGATGGGGCATGAAATGGCCTAACCAAGTTTTTATTGATGTCATAAAATACTTGGGCAACACTCGGGGGAATTTGAACCTTGGTCAGATTTGAGAAAGGTGCAAATCCCAAAGATGGTGGTATGGAAGGGAAGGAAGAAATGGAAGGGATGACAATGGGAAGGGACATGTTCAACTGTTATAGAGGAAAAGATGGAGTGGAAAGGAAGGGTGAAACAGATTGCAAGTAAAGAGGTGGAAATGATAAAGAAGTGAGTGAAGTGAAGACTGAAGATTTCATGGGAGTTGATGTAGATGAAATGGTGGATATATCAATGGATGATAATGGGGAGGAAGAAAGAATTGAAGATGGTAGTGTTAGAGGAATGGGAGAGGAAATGATTGTTGAAGTTGCAAGAGAAGAAACAATGGTCGTGTATGTAACTGAGATGGAAGAAGTGATAAGGATGGTCATGGTTGTGGGAATGGATGTGGTGGAAGAGATGGAAGAAATGGGTGGAGTGGAGGAAACTGCAATGGAAGGCACCACAAAAAGAGGGATAGTTTTTGTGAGGGCAGGGGTTGTAGATGAGGCAATTATAGGAGTATCAGATATGGGAGGGGTTTGGGAAACTGGGACTTGATCTTTCTTGGTCTTCTTAGCCCTTTTGGGTTTTGATGCCTCAACTCCTTTTGTTTGAGAAAGTCTCCTCTTAGATGCTCATTTTTGTGCAAGAGACACACTTCCCATCATAACAATTTTCTTCTTCTCTTTTACCTTCTCCTTTTGTTTAGTTGTCACAAGTGCTTCATCTTTTGTTGCTTCACTATTATATCCAACCTTTGCCTTTTCCTTTGGGATTTGTACCTTCTTCTCCTAATGGCTCAGTATCCTCCTCATCAACAGTTTTATCTTCTTTCTTCTCTAGAGGGGTATAAGTCAGAGGGATCCCTTGTGACACTAACTAAGAAATTTGGGTATTAACCCAATTCTTGTTGTACTTAAAATTTCTAACCATGATTTCTTCTAGGGAGCTGACCTCTACTTCTACCCAATTCGGGAGAGGGAGTGGTTGACCAAAAACTACTCTCCAATCTTCTTGTTGCACTAAAACTCCATCATCAATTACTTGATCTAGAACAATAGTTATTTGAAACTTCTTAATAAAATCTAAAGGCAGCTTGGAGTATTGTTTCATACTAACCTCATGTTAATCATTGTAGTTGGCCCAAAAGTCCTCCAATTGCTCCTCATGAGAATACTTTCTGCTAACATTCTTCTCCAATACATGAATGAAAGGAAGCAAGGTAAGTAGAAACAACTTCCTACACCAATCTAACGAGAGATAGTTATGCAAATTTTCTTTAGATCTTTCCAGTTACAGTTATGATTAACATTAACAGAGAGATTAACATACATTCACAAGCAAGTATAAATGCAATGACACAAGATATGCGTGGGGAAAACACTTTCAGGTGAAAACCCCACACTCCAAAACCTACACGATGTATTATCAAATTTGTAAAGGATTACAACACACTTGCAATGCAAGTTATTCCAAGAGCTATCAAGATGTCAAATCTAGAGTAATTCTATCAACATAATGATACCTACAAATGAACCATACACATACTACTCCAAGCACCTAAATATATAGAGTTACAAGGCATAAAATGAGAAGCTTCTAGAGGTGGGCGTCTAACTTGGCCTCATGGCCCATTTCCCATGCCCAAGGACACTTGTCCAACATGCATACACCTCTCTTACAACCGTCATAACATGCAAGTTTGAATTCCCAATGTGGAGCACTCCATCCAAAGATAGGTTATGGCAAATTCTCTTACACACCTTACAACTGTCATAGAATCTGTCATACATGACAGCTCTTACCTGGCTGTAAGAGAATCTGTCATAATTGCCTAAATATAGTATATTACTCTTACGACATGTCATAACCCAACTTGGGCACCCAAAGATGCCTTCCTCTCATGAAAAGATGCTTCATGATACTTGTCTTCACCCGTCATAGGAATCTCTATACTGGCTCTTACATGTCATAGAATCTGTTATACATCATAAGTTCTTACACAAGTCACAAGATGTTGACACATGGCATATTTGTGCCACCTCAAATGGGATGCCTAAATACTCATAGGTTGACTTGCGCATCCAAGTCACCTTACAAGTGGAGTGACATCTCACCATGCCACTTCACACTAAATGACAAAACAGGATGTGCAACATTAACTACATCATAGGCAAATAATTAAAAAAATAATCAAACAATAAATGCTAGGAATTGTAAGGTTGAGACACCTTAATTCCCAACAATGCAAGGTATCAAAATTAGGCCTAGGCCTATAAGAAAGCAAATGAAATTACTGCAGTTCCACATCTGATTCCTCAACAACATTTGTAGTAATGAATGTAAACATGTCTTTCCCTAGAATGAGAGGGAATTGAGGAGCTGCCCAGTGTAACCCCTTCAAAAATTGAAGACAAGTACACAACTACCTTGTGAGTTCTAACATTACAATTTTATTTGTGGGATACATTGGTAGTTTGTAAGATGTACCCTTCAAGCCCTGAATCCTCAAATAAGTGAATTTTGTAAATTGGATAAACCAATACCCATACTTATGCATTACAATGGCTTCCTTAAATGATAATCTCAATGACAAATCTGCTTGTAACATTCGAGTGATATACATTGTAAAGGCATCATTAACCCTCTTGTAATTAGCCAAGGATTTGTCTTTTTGCAGCTAGAGGTAGTAGTCAAAGACCTTGTACTGTCCAACATCATTCCCTACTTCTCCCAATCTAGTGAGGCCTAGGTAGGAGAAGTTTCTTGACAACATATAAATTATATAGCAGGACATATAAAATGTATTGGTGTCAAGAAGAGCCATGAACTCCTTGTGAATATTGTAACTACTTAGTCTTTCCCAATATATCTTCCTTGTTCCTTTGAGAACTTCTTCAATATAGCCAAACATCCATGTCTCAAAGGGAGAGGCACTTGATAGTCTCATAATCTTGCTCAACAATGTTACAATATCTCCTACTTCTACCTTGAAGTCACTCCTATACAGTGTCCTAAGGAGTTTGGCTAGAGCAGTCATACGCTCTTTCATCCATGTGTCATTTATGATCTTCCTGCATCTTTCAGGATCTTGATTGTATAGGGCTTGTTTCTCATCCTTTGTGATGTATGAAACCCTAGGGTACACCGAGATGTCAAAATCATCAATGATGGCTTGTAGAGACAAGTTAGCAACCACACTCCCATCCCTTGCAACAATTATCCTTGACTCAGCATGATACCTCTCCTTGCATTCCATAATGAGTTCTACACATTGGACTATTGTTGGGAAGCCTGCAACTTGTACAATTCTATTGTCTACCATCCTCCTATCCCAATCAGTTGCATCTACCCTAAAGACTCTCTACCTGAAGTCCTCTATGTCTACATGGCCTACATCTCTGTCTGAAACATTGTTCCAGTTGGAAGTGATCTTAGAGGCTAGGGAGACACCTTTGAACTCATACTTCATCTTAGCCAGCCTTGAATACATTTATCCTACATGAATATCCTTAATGAATAACATGTTCTAGTATCTCCATGCAATTAATACCAAGTTCATGTCTATTTTCCCTAGAATCAGTTGATTCTAGCAATAATTTGTTAAATTCATGACTAATTCTAAGGAATTTGTTTGAAATGCACTAGACAACTGAGAGGGGGGGTGAATAAGTTGTCCCTAACACTTTGAGCAATTATGAACATCAACTCTTCAAACACTTATTTGTTGTTATTTAGATTTATCCATGAAATCATGAAATAAGAAGCTCAACACAATAACACAATCAACACATGACACCACATTTTTACGTGGAAAACCCTATAAGCAAAAAACCATGGTGGGTGTTAGCCCACAAGATATATAAGTTATAGCAATACCAAAAAACAAAGACTGACTACCTGAATTACTCACTGCAAATGTAGAGGCTCACTGCTAAGGACTGTTCACTACCAAGAGGTGGCTCACTACCAAAAGATGGTGAACTAATTTGGTAGCATCTACTCCATGCCTAGGTTCAATTCCATTGAAGCACAATATAACTCCTCTGCTCTTCTCTTTTACACCTTCACACTTATCTCTTCATTTTCACAGAGACACATTTTTTGCAACTACATTACATGCTTTTATACAATTCATCAACCTTGGAATGTACATCAAGGTTAGCATTACATTCATCAACCATTGGAACATTCTCCAAGGTCAACATTACAATCATACAAAGAAATAAGTCTAGACCTAAACAAGATTTGCTAAAGTAAAGATGTATGTAGATCACATTATGCCTTAGCCAGGACTCAAATGCAATCTTCCATGCCACGACATGCTTCCATAATCTTCAATGCATCTCCGCAAGAAGTGAAGACAACCAAGTCAGCCAAGACTGGTGTTAACAATGGGTATTTGAAGAGCAGACTTCATCCATGATCCAAATTTCTCTTTGTGGACCAATTCAAAGGTAGGAACACAATCATGAGACATCCACAAGTGCATTGTAATCACTAGGAACAACTGCATGATCTCTAACCACCTTGTCAAGAAGATTCTTCAAATCAGAGCACAAAAACAAACTGTCAGCCACTATCATAAAGAAATAATAGCTTGCAGACCACCAAATGACGAACCATTGGAGTTGAAGGCACTTATCATAATTCTAGACTCAACTATAGAACCACATATCATAATACTGCAACGCGGAGGAATGCAAAGTAAAATATCTTCTCCCTGTCACCAAAAAAAGTAATTTTTACTCAATATTCATACCAGAGGCTCAAACTTGAGATATAGCATCTTCAAACATGCCTATAAATAACTTCTAATCTACAGACAAAGATATTTATTCTACTAGAAATGTGGAACAATCTATCGGACTGTTCTTCAGTAAATAAAGATACTCTTCCACACACTAATTTCACTAGAGGAGCAAATTTTCTCAAAAGCACTTGGAAACTCATTATCTGGATCACTTATTCATTTTCTCCAACACTTCCATGAGTCAATACAAAGCATCTAACTTATCAAATTAGGAGCACAGTTGACATCAATGACAACACAGATATGTTGACATCAATGACAACACCGGTTAGGCACATACTTGCAACAATCTCCCCCTTTGTCATTGATGGCAACATATGATGTCAAAAACTGAAAAGACCATCAAGACAAGATTCCCCCTTTCTCTTTACACATCTGCACTCTTTCTCCCCCTGAGTTTTTCACATGATTTATCTCCCCCTTTGACATCAATGGAAAAGGGCACATACTTGCATTCTGCTACTCTGATCCAATTGAACTTTTCTCTGTTATCAACACTTTCTTTATCATAAACATCTAGCTACTCCCCCTGAGAGGTAGTCTTAAGAAATTAATCTAGATCAATGACTGAGACTCTAGACACCATTGGATTGATGCATTCTTATGCATCTTAGTTTAGAGCAGGAGGGGTAATTACCCCTAACTTTTCTTTGAGATACTCAAAAGTATCCTTAGGCAAGGTATTAGTGAATATGTCTGCAACCTAATCCTTTGTGGACACATATTCTATCTTTACTTCATTCTCTGTCACCTTTTCTCTCAAAAAGTGATACCTTATTGATATATGCTTTGTTCTTGAGTGCATCACCGGATTCTTTGAAATGTTTATAGCACTTGTATTGTCACAAAAGATTGCAACTGGATCTTTATACACAGCGCTTATATCCTTCAAAGTTAGTTTCATCCATAACACTTGAGTACAATAGCATGCTGCTGCAATATACTCTACTTCTGTAGTTGACAAGGAAATTGAATCTTGCTTTGTGCTTAACCATGAAACCAATCTGTTACCCAAGAAGAAAGTACATCCACTTGTACTTTTCATGTCATCAACATCTCTAACCCAATCTGCATCTGTATATGCACTGAGAGTGAAATCATTGTCTTTTGGATACCATAAGCTATGATCTAATGTGCCTTTCAAATACCTCAAGATTTTCTTAACTGCCATCACATGAGACTCTTTAGGATCCTCTTGAAATCTTGCTACAAGATAAACTGCATGCATTATATCAGGTCTAGATTGAGTTAGATAAAGTAATCCCCAATCATGGATCTGCACCTTCTCTAATCAGTCTTAGGTGACTCATCATTTTTACTCAACTTGCAACCAGTCACCATGGGAGTACATACCAGTTTAGAGTCCTCCATTCCAAACTTCTTCAACAATTCCTTCACATACTTAGATTGAGATATGAAGATTCATTTATCTGATTGAGTAATTTGCAGACCTAAAAAGAAAGTCATCTCACCAAACATAGACATCTCAAACTCTTTTTGCATTTCACTAGCAAATTTCATGTACATACCTTCATTGCCTCCAAAGATGATGTCATCAACAATCAAAATTTGATCACCATTAATCTTGAAATAGAGATTACTGTCAGAAATACCTTTATTAAACCCTAACTGCAATAAGTACTTATCGAACCTTGCATACCAGGATCTAGGAGCTTGCTTGAGTCCATACAATGCTTTCTTCAACCTGCATACCATATTACTTTGATCTGATAGTTGGAATCCTTCTGATTGCTTAATGTAGACTTCCTCTTCCAACTCACCATTCAAAAATACAGACTTCACATCCATCTGATACACTTTGAAATCTTTGTGAGCTACAAATGCCATAAATATTCTGATTGCTTCAATTCGAGCTACTAGAGCAAAAGTCTCTTCAAAATCTATTCCTTCAATTTGAGAATATCATTTGCACACAAGCCTTGCTTTGTTCCTTACAGCTTCTCCATTTTCATTCAGCTTATTCTTGAAAACCCATTTGGTTCCAATAACATTTTTGTCAGCAAGTCTAGGAACTAACTCCCAAGTTTAATTCTTCTCCATCTGCATTAGTTTTTCCTTCATTGCCTTTACCCAATTTTCATCATTGCATGCTTCATTCACAGTTTTTGGTTCAACTGTAGAAAGCAAATAGTAATTCACTTGTTCTTCTGCAACTCTTTTCCTTGTCAGTACTCCTTTGTTTTTGTCTCCAATAATTTGATCTTCAGAGTGATTGATTCTTACATACTTGGGGGTCCTGACAGCACTTTTCGGAGCCTTTTCTTCTTCATATTGACTATCTTCTTGTTCAACTTTTTCCTCATATGTTATAGCAGCAGGTTCATCTAATTCATAGCTACTCTGATCTAATGTTCTTCCTTTGTCTTCATCCACCTTCACATTTGCACTCTCAACAATCTTTTTTAGCCTTTTGTTGTAGCACCAGTAGGCCTTACTCTTGGTCGAGTATCCAAGATTCCTTCATCACATCTTGCATCAAACTTCCCTAGATCTTCATTTCTTCTGATATAGAATTTGCTTCCAAAGACTTTGAAATATTTTATTGTAGGAATTCTTCCATACCACAATTCATATGGAGTTTTAGTACCATTACCTTTCACTTGAACTTTGTTTTGAATGTAGACAACAGCATGTATAGCTTCTTTCCAGAAAGCTTCAGGCAGACCTTCTTCCTTCATCATTGTCCTAGCAGCGTCTTGAACTGTCATGTTCTTTCTTTCCACAACTCCATTTTGTTGAGGAGTCCTAGGTTTAGACAACTATTTCTTTATTCCTTGCTCTTCACAAAAAATGTTGAATTCATTTGATGTGAACTCACCTCCTCTTTTAGACCTCAAGCATTTGATTTTCAGATCTATTTCATTCTCAACTATTGACTTAAAGGATTTGAACTTCTCTAGGGCTTCAGATTTGTCTCTTAGAAAAGTAACCCAAGTCTAATAAGCAACATGAAGTACATGTCACCTTGTAGACTTCTTACCCTTGTGGGACCACATAGATCTGTATGCACTAGATCCAACAAACCGGTAGAAAATTGCTCTTTGCTCTTGAAGCTTGTTCTTGTCTGCTTCCCCAACTGACACTCCTTACAAATGGTATTAGTGGGTTTCACAAGCTTTGGTAAATCTCTCACAGTGTGACTTGAACTTATTTTACCAGATTATCAAAGTTTATATGACACATCCTTCTATGCCACAACCAACTCTCATATGTTTGGACCAATAAACAGTAATTATTAGTTCCTCTTAACTGGTTAATGTTACCTCTAGTCTTCTTACCGGTAGCAAGCACTGTTCCAGAGCTTTCCATGATCTTGCACCCATTGTCTTTGAATCTTAGATCATAACCTTTGTCACACATCTGACCCACACTCAAAAGATTATGTTTTAAACCCTTCACATATAGGACATTATCAGTGTTGTGCTTACAATCAAAATAAATAGATCCTTTTCCACAAATCTTACCAGCTACATTATCTCCAAACCTAACCAGTCCTCCATTGAATACTTTTCCAAACTTTCAAACTTAGTTTTGTCACTGATCATGTGATGTGAACATTCATTGTCAATAATCCATTCATCCTTATCTTTCTTAACCTGTACAGCCAGAGCACTTTCTTCCACTGGTTTTTCTTCCTTCACACAGCTAGTAGGATTAGTAGACACAGGCTCTTCTTTAATTGCAATAAACAAACACTCATTTGTACTAGTACTAGCATCATCAAATTCATCATCTGTCACACCTTCATCATCGAGATCTCTAACATAATAGCATTTCTTTGGAACTCTAGGTCTACTTTCAAATTTCTTTCTATTCCTTTTAAGTCTCTCCAGATACTTAGAGGTGTAGTGACCTACTTTACCACATGAAAACATTTGAAAGGTAATTTTCCTTTGAACTTGTCGGTGCCTCTTTGCAGTCTGTCAACAAAATTTTCTTCAATTTCATCAAGGTCATCATCAGGTTCCACCTTATACTTCTCAGCTCTGGAGATCTTTTCTAAAGTACTAGTTTTGAAGGCAGTCTCAGTCTTCGGCAGAGCATCGCCAAGTTCTCTCATCTCAAAGGTTGTTAGCTTTCCTAGCAACTGATACTTGGTGACTTATTTCATAGTCATTACTTCTTCAATTGTCGCAACCTTGTGACTGTAGGATTTAGGTAATGACCTGAGAATTTTCATCACAACTTCTTTCTCCTCAATAGTTCCTCCCATGACTTTGATTCTAGTGACAAGTTCAACAACCTTTTGCATGTAGGATGTTATGTTTTCATCTTTGTCCATCTTTAAGCCTTCATATTATTTGACACTTTTTACAGAATCATCTCCTTCATACAGATTTTCCAGCTTTTCCAAGACTTCTTGAGCATTTTCAAGGTTCATGACTTTTATTAGGTCAATGTCGGTTAATGCACTTAATAGAGCATATCTGGATTTTATGTTTAACTCAGATTCCTTGATTTCATCTTCACTTGTCAGACCATTCAGAGGCATGGTATATTTAGTTTATGTCACTTTCCATACTTTGTACCCAATACAAAGCAGATGGCTTTTCATGTGTATCTTCTAGGTCGCATAATTCGTTCCATCAAACTGCGGAGTTTCCTTCTTGTAAGACATTCTGTATCTACCTCAAGCTATTAGGCTTACCTCTAAGGAACCTGGCTCTAATACCAATTGTTGAAATGCACCAGACAACTGAGAGGGGGGTGAATCAATTGTCCCTAAAACTTTGAGCAATTATGAACATCAACTCTTCAAACACTTATTTACTGTTATTCAGATTTATCCATGAAAGCATGAAATAAGAAGCTCAACACAATAATGCAATCAACACATGAGACACCTAATTTTTACGTGGAAAACCCTATAAGGGAAAAACCACGGTGGGTGTTAGCCCACAAGATATATAAGTTATAGCAATACCGAAAAACAAAGGCTCACTACCTAAATTTCTCACTACAAATGTAGAGGCTCACTGCCAAGGATGACTCACTTCCAAGAGGTGGCTCACTGCCAAAAGATGGTGAATTGATTTGGTAGCATCTACTCCATGCCTGGGTTCGGTTCCATTGAAGGACAGTATAACTCCTCTGCTCTGCTCTTTTACACCTTCACACTTATCTCTTTATTTTCATAGAGACACATTTTTTGCAACTACATTACATGCTTTTATACAATTCATTAACCTTGGAATGTACATCAAGGTTGGCATTACATTCATCAACCATTCGAACATTCTCCAAGGTCAGTATTACAACCATACAAAGAAATAGGTCTGGACCTAAACAAGATTTGCTAAATTAAAGATGTATGCGGATCACGTTATGCCTTAGCCAGGACTCAAATGCAATCTTCCATGCCACGACACGCTTCCATAATCTTCAATGCATCTCCGCAAGAAGTGAAGACAACTAAGTCGGCCAAGACTGGTGTTAACACTGGGTCTTCAAAGAGAAGACTTCATCCACGATCCAAATTGCTCTTTGCAAACCAATTAAAAGGTAAGAACATGATCAGGAAACATCCACAAGCACATTGTAATCACTAGGAACAACTGCATGATCTCTAACCACCCTGTCAAGAAGATTCTTTAAACCAAAGCACAAGAACAACACTGTCAGCCACTCTCATAAAGAAAGAATAGCTTGTGGACCACCAAATCATGAACCATTGAGTTGAAGGCACTTATCATCATTCCAAACTCAACTATAGAACCACAGATCATAATACTTCAACTCAGAGGAATGTGGAGCAAAATACCTTCTCTCTGTCACTAGAAAAAGTAGCTTTTACTCTGGTGAACATAACTCACTCAAATCTTCATACCGGAGTGTAATATCCCTTGCTATTTCAGACCTTATTTTGCTGATTAGAGGCTCAAGGAATATTGTCAAACACTTCTGATGTAAACCCAATACTTGCTGGTCTGTGTTTTCAGTCTGATATTTTTGCTTGATAATGATAGCTGAGTATTCTAAATGCTCATAAATCCAAACTATAATGTCTAAGCATTAATCTAAATACATATATGACTTCTCTTTTGGTATTTTTGATGCATATACATGAAAATTAGACATGAAATGCACACCTACAGCCAATTGACATTTTGTCAAACACTTGGCATGCATACTATTATGCTAATCATGATGGATATTAATACGCACATTACATCAAATAGATGGCCTACAACTTATCACTCCTTTATTGAGATATATTGTCTAATACAATGCTGATATGAATGGCCAAGACTCTTGGCTCTACAATTTTTATGCAACTCCTAAAATGACAACTATGAAACAATGCTGATATAAAGATGCTAACTCATGAAAGAACCTGGAAATGCAAGTTGTTGTGAATCGATGATGAAGATGAAGGAATGGCAGCCTCAAAACAGCTCATAAACATCCCTCTCAAGCCCCAATCATGCCTCTCATGTGTAGCACCCAGCCTTCTCATCAACCAAGGAAAAGAGTCCCTTCCAAACCCAAATTGAAACCCTCTCCTAGCTGCCCTGTACTGTAGCGTTACTGTTCACGGCACTGTAGCAACACTGTAGCATACTGTAGCAAAACACTGTAGCGCGCACTGTAGCAAATCACTGTAGCGCGCACTGTAGCAAATCACTATAGCATGCACTGTAGCGTCACTGTAGCGCTACTGTAGCAAATCACTGTAGCAAAAACACTGTAGCGTACTGTAGCAAAACACTGTAGCAGCCAATAGAAAACTTCTGATATGCAAATTGATACCTCCAAACCCCTGTTAACACTGCAGATTTAAGCACAAATGAAAGGACTGAAGTATCCCTTCCAATTTGCAACCCTTCGGAGGATATTTCACCACCTCAGTTATGCTAATCTATGGGAGTTTCCGTTCCCAAAGACCAAATATGCAGAAACCCTTGGCTCCACAAAACTCATCAAATGCAAATGTCAATAATCGGATGCCTGGAAGCTTACCTTGCCCCTTCCTTTATACTTTTTTAATCACACTTTCAAGAGGCTTCTAGAAAAATCCTATTATTTTATTTTAGTGACTTTAATGATCTAATGTGTATTTTAAGTCACTATATTAAATTAATTAAATATAAGGTCACTTTATAATATTTATTTATTTAATAACCTTACAAATAATTAATTTAATTATTATCTCCCTTATTTTTTCAATTAGCCTTCGGGAGTTAAAGGCTAAATTACTCATCATGAAAATCACCTAGGAAGGGGACATTACAGTCCGCCCCTCCTGAAATTGCTTGTCCCCAAGTAATCTCAACTCTGGATGCTGAAGTATCTCCTCGCCTTCCCAAGTGGCATCCTCAACCGGTAAATCCCTCCATTTGATCAAATACTCTCTAATGACCCGTCTCCGTAACTGCCTCTCCCTAACATCCAAAACAGCCTCAGGCACCAGAATCAACTTCCCCTCATCATCCAAGGGTGGTAAGGTAGCAGAAGGAACCACGCGATGACCTAATGCCTTCTTGAGGCGTGACACATGGAAAACATTGTGTACTCTGCTATCTGCCGGTAATTCTAACTCATAAGCCACATCACCAACTCGTCGGATAATCCTGAAAGGGCCATAATAACGCGGCTTGAGCTTCTCTGCACCACTCTTCTTGAGAGTGGATTGTCGATAGGGCTGTAACATCAAATACACCATATCCCCAACCTCAAATGACCGCTCAACTCTCTTCTGATCAGCATACTGTTTCTGCTGATTCTGTGCCTTTTGGATATTTTCTCGAAGAGCTCTCATAATATCTTGGTTCTCCTGTAACATATCTCCTGCACTAGGCACTCTACTGTCACTCATCAACAAATCAAGGAAACTGGGTGCTTCATAACCATACAAGGCCATAAATGGTGTCATCTGAATCGAGAGATGGTAAGTGGTATTGTAACAGTACTCACAAAGGTATATCCACTTAACCCAACCCTTCTGTTGCCCTGCAATGTAATTCCTGAGATATCCTTCCACCCACTTATTCACAATTTCTGTCTGGCCATCCGTCTGTGGATGGTAGCTGGTACTTGGGGTAAGCTCTGTCCCACATAGTCTAAATAACTCCTGCCAAAAATGACTCAAGAACCGACTATCCCTGTCACTAACAATGCTCCGAGGTAACCCATGCAACCTGAAAATCTCACGGAAGAAGAGTTCTGCTACCTGTGCAGCTGAGTATGTAGCTGTGATTGGAAAGAAATGAGCATATTTTGTTAATCGATCAACAACCACATAGATACAATCTCGTCCCTGGGTTTTCGGCAAACCGGTAATAAAATCCATGGATAACTACTCCCACTTCCTATCAGGAATCGGAAGTGGCTGAAGTAAACCTGCAGGGTATGTATGTTCCTGTTTATTCTGCTGGCAAATAGGACACTCTCTGACATATCGAAGAACATATGTTTTGAGCCCTTTCCAAGTAAAGCGCTCTCGAACCTGTCTATAAGTCTTGAAGTACCCTGGGTGCCCTGCCATAAGTGTATCATGAAAATACCTCATCACTGTGTTCTTCATTTCTGATCCTGGGGTTAAGAATATCCTACCTTTGTAAATGATAAGATCATTTACAACTGAGTACCTGTCATCCTGAACTGTCCCCTCAATTATGCTAGAAGCCCATGAGTCTTTGGCATACTCTGCGACAATCAAGTGTCTCCAATCCTCTGAAATCTCCACCATAGAGCTCAAATGGGGACGGCGAGACAAAGCATCAGCAACTACGTTTTGAGTTCCCTTGACATAAGTAATGTCAAAGTCATATGATTGCAATTTACTCACCCACTTCTGCTGACGATCGTTAAGATCTCGCTGTCCTAGGAAATGCCTCAAGCTGTTATGGTCTGTCTTAATGCAAAACTTGCTGCCCACAAGGTATTGCCTGAATTTGGCCAATGCATGCATAATGGCCAACATCTCCTTATCATAAATACTGTAGCTCCTCTCTGGACCCCATAACTTCCTGCTCTCAAAAGCTATCGGATGTTTGTCCTGCATAAGAACTGCACCAATCCCCTCACCCGAAGCATCACACTGTAGCTCAAAGGGTCTAGTAAAATCTGGCAAGGCTAGAACTGGGCAAGTAGTCATCAACTGTTTAAATTTCTCAAAACATTCCTGTGCCTCAGGTGTCCAAACAAATGCCCCTTTCTTCATTAAATCTGTAAGTGGTGCTGCATGTCGTGAATATCCACTGACAAATCTGCGGTAGAAGCCACACAAACCCAAAAATCCCCTAAGCTGAGTAAGATTCTCAGGTGTAGGCCACTCAATAATAGCTCTGACTTTGTCAGGGTCCATACGCACACCTTCTGCACTGATGATATGGCCTAAGTATAGAAACTCTGTCATGCCCAGATCACATTTGGATTCTTTGGCGTACAAGGACTCCCTGCTAAGAATTCCCAATACTGTATCCAAATGGGCGATATGCTCCTCCCAAGTTCTGCTGTACACCAAAATGTCATCAAAGAAGACTAATACAAACTTTCTCAGTTGTGATTGAAAAACCCTGTTCATAGTGGACTGAAACGTAGCAGGAGCATTGGTTAGTCCAAATGGCATAACCACAAACTCAAAATGTCCACAATGGCACCTAAATGCTGTCTTCTCGATGTCCTGCTCTCTGACCCTGATCTGGTGATAACCTGATCTCAAATCTATTTTCAAGAAATAGCGAGCACCATGAAGCTCATCGATCAACTCGTCAATACGAGGAATAGGGTACCTGTTCTTAATTGTCCTCTTATTCAACACCCTGTAATCGATGCACATCCGAAGGGTACCATCCTTTTTCTTGACCAAGACTACTGCTGAAGCAAAAGGTGATTTACTTGGCCTAATGTGCCCCATAGCTAGCAGCTCCTTAATTGTTTTTTCAATCTCATCTTTTAGCCGCTTGGGGTGTCTGTAAGGAGTGATCATCACGGGTTTAGCACCCTCCTCCAATTCTATTATGTGCTCAATCCCTCTGTCTGGAGGCCTACCTAGTGGAATATCACTGAAAACCTTGGAGTGCTTGATCCTCAACTCCTGTATATCTGGGTGATAGGCTGGTTTTTGTTTCTCTTCCCGTGTTGGCATTAGAATACACCCTGCTGCCCACTCAACCATGTCATGGCGCATAAGTCTCCATTTTTCTGAAAGATATCATCCTGCAGCTAGTATCCCTGATGGCTTTTAGCACATGAGTCTTCCCATCCACTTTAAACCTCATCTCCATTTCCCTAAGGTTAATGGTAAACTCCCCAATATCATGAAGCCATTTCATTCCTAAAACCATGTCGGTTTCTCCCATGTTTACCACATAAAAATCTGCCTTAAACTCAAAGTTATTCAATCGCATGGGAAGATCTGGAATCATCCTGTCACACTTAAGAGTATATCCATCAGCAACTTTTACTCTTATGCCCTCAAATTCCTCTGTCCGAATTTTGCGCCTATCAACCAACCTAGCATCAATGAAGTTATGTGTGGCACCTGTATCAAGCAAGGTAATGATCTTCTATCCGGCTAAAACCCCACGCATCCTGAATGAGCCCTCTTGCTGTATGCTAGTAAGGCGTGCTTCTTGAAAATTTGCTTCTTCAACATTTTCAGCCTCAATTTCATGCTTATCTGTCTCATCATCAGGTTTTTCCTCATTAGATTCCTCTTGATCAGATTGCAGGTCCGACTCAGAATCCTCATAGAATGCCCACATAATCCTATTTGCTTTGCCCTTAGGTCTTAAAGGACAGTCATGGTTTGCATCATAGGGACCTTTGCAATAAAAACACAACTTTTTCCTTCTCAAGTCATTAAATGTCTCACGATCTAATGGTGCTGCTGATTTTCCCTTTGAGTCTGAAATTTTTTTTTTCTTGGGAAATGTCTTGTTGTCCCGGTAAGAAGAAGATCCCTTAGATGAGTACTTAGTTTGAGGGGCTGCAAGTTCCATACTCCTAACTTTTTTCATTGCCTCCTGTAGTGTCGAAGGATCAAAAGCCTTTATCCATCCTCTTAACGGTTCCAATAAGCCCTCCATGAATAGCGCAACCAATCTCCTTTTAGATATATTGGAGACCATGACTGATAATTTCTGAAATTCACTAATGTAACTCTCCAAACTCCCAGTCTGCGTAAGCTGTGCCAAGTCTCTAAAATATGTCTCTGGATCCCTCTTATCAAAGCGTTCCACCAATCTATCAACAAACTCCTGATATGAAGTGATACTATTATGATGCAATGTCTCTAATCCATGATACCACCAATCGTGGGCTGCACCCTCCAAGTGAAAAGTAGCATATTTTATTGCATCCCTTTCTGTCATGGGTCTAAGAGTCAAGAGGGTGTCTAGCTTATGAATCCAAGCCTGTGCCGTGACCTTCCCACTACCATCAAACATGGGCAATGTAACTCTGCTGGCGGCATACATCAAATCATTATTTTGATTTCTTGGTCTCTTTTCTTGCTTTCCCCTGTAGTGTTCTCTTCTTTGACTCACAAACCTATCAAAGCTCATGCGTTCCCTGACCTGTGGTGTCAACAACTCCCATTCATCATTAGCTGCCATAAAAGTATCTGCAAACATCTCTTCTCCTTCTTCTTCTGCATTTTCCTCTTCTTGTTCATTCCTCAAAAAAGTAGGACGTGTAGGTCTATCTGCCATGTGAGAAGATGCTTGTGCTCTAGGTGTCCCAACCACACTCCTATTATCATCAGGTTCATAGTTTCGTCTTCTTTGAGGGTTCATTTGTTGTATCATTGTAGTAAGTGCCCGCATAGCATCTGCCACCTACTGCTGCCCTGCAGCCATTTGTCTAAAGAGTTCACTTGTTTCCTATTTTTCATCATTTCTTTCCCTGTTTCTGATAGGGCTACCTTCACCTCTTTCACCCATAGTGCCGGATGAACCAACCTCTCGCTGTTTTGCTGCTGAAGTGGCTGATAAAGTGTTCTGTTCAAGTGGTTGTGACCACTGTTTTTGCTTCCTTTCTTCTCTAGTTGTATACCTCTTGTCCCTATCACTTTGTTGCATTTAATGAGCCGATTTCAAACCCAAAGGATGGCAGGAAACTGCTCTGATACCACTGTAATATCCCTTGCTATTTCAGACCTTATTTTGCTGATTAGAGGCTCAAGGAATATTGTCAAACACTTCTGATGTAAACCCAATGCTTGCTGGTCTGTGTTTTCAGTCTGATATTTTTGCTTGATAATGATAGCTGAGTATTCTAAATGCTCATAAATCCAAACTATAATGTCTAAGCATTAATCTAAATACATATATGACTTCTCTTTTGGTATTTTTGATGCATATACATGAAAATTAGACATGAAATGCACACCTACAGCCAATTGACATTTTGTCAAACACTTGGCATGCATACTATTATGCTAATCATGATGGATATTAATATGCACATTACATCAAATAGATGGCCTACAACTTATCACTCCTTTATTGAGATATATTGTCTAATACAATGCTGATATGAATGGCCAAGACTCTTGGCTCTACAATTTTTATGCAACTCCTAAAATGACAACTATGAAACAATGCTGATATAAAGATGCTAACTCATAAAAGAACCTGAAAATGCAAGTTGCTGTAAATCGATGACGAAGATGAAGGAATGGCAGCCTCAAAACAGCTCATAAACATCCCTCTCAAGCCCCAATCGTGCCTCTCAGGTGTAGCACCCAGCCTTCTCATCAACCAAGGAAAAGAGTCCCTTCCAAACCCAAATTGAAACCCTCTCCTAGCTGCCCTGTACTGTAGCGTTACTGTTCACGGCACTGTAGCAACACTGTAGTATACTGTAGCAAAACACTGTAGCGCGCACTGTAGCAAATCACTGTAGCGTCACTGTAGCGCTACTGTAGCAAATCACTGTAGCAAAAACACTGTAGTGTACTGTAACAGCCAATAGAAAACTTCTGATATGCAAATTGATACCTCCAAACACCTGTTAACACTGCAGATTTAAGCACAAATGAAAGGACTGAAGTATCCCTTCCAATTTGCAACCCTTCGGAGGATATTTCACCACCTCAGTTATGCTAATCTATGGGAGTTTCCGTTCCCAAAGACCAAATATGCAAAAACCCTTGGCTCCACAAAACTCATCAAATGCAAATGTCAATAATCGGATGCCTGGAAGCTTACCTTGCCCCTTCCTTTATACTTTTTTAATCACACTTTCAAGAGGCTTCTAGAAAAATCCTATTATTTTATTTTAGTGACTTTAATGATCTAATGTGTATTTTAAGTCACTATATTAAATTAATTAAATATAAGGTCACTTTATAATATTTATTTATTTAATAACCTTACAAATAATTAATTTAATTATTATCTCCCTTATTTTTTCAATTAGCCTTCGGGAGTTAAAGGCTAAATTACTCATCATGAAAATCACCTAGGAAGGGGACATTACAGGCCCAAACTTGAGATATAGCATCTTTAGACATACCTATAAATAACTTACAATCTGTAGACAAAAATATTTATTCTACTGGAAATGCGGAGCAATCTACCAGACTGTTCATCAGTAAATAAAGATACTCTTCCACACACTATTTTCACCGGAGGAGCAATTTTTTTCAAAAGCACTTGGAAACTCAGTATCTAGATCACTAATTCATTTTCTCCAACACTTCCATGAGTCAATACAAAGCATCTAACTTATCAAATTAGGAGCATAGTTGACATCAATGACAACACTGGTTAGGCACATACTTGCAACAAAATTATCACAAAATTATACCAATATCTACCATTGTGAAACTTAACAGTTCATCTAGATATGAGCAAATAACTTAATCATTTGTACTTAATGATAAACCCTAGTGCAAGTTCATTTATTCCATCATTCTCATCTTGCGGGTGTAAATGATCTAACAGGGTATGTGGGTATCTATTGGCATCAGGTTATGGGAATAATTTAACCAAAAGCGGGTCCAGTTGGGTCAAGTGGATGTAGTGGGCTTAACATGTCCTACCATATTTGTGGGAAAACTAGGCTCATCAGGATAAGTGGAAGTTTTTTCGTCAAGTGGATACAAAGCTATTTTTACGAAAAGTGGGTCCTAAGTTGTCAATCAGATAGGTGGGGGTTTCAACTTCATCACGGTATGTGGAGGTTCGGTCTCTTGTTGGATATATGAGAAAATCAAGGTCAAGTGGACATATCTTACATCTGATGAAAACTCTCCAAAGGATATTATCATGATTTTGTAGGAGTTAAGTGGCTTACTGGATAAGCAGGAATTTAGGGGTCTACAGGTTAAGCAAAACTTTGGCACCCTACCAGATATATCTGATAACTGGTTGATTCCCCGCAAAGGCTTGAAAGGATCTTTAATGGATGTTTAGCAGGTGTTTAGGCTTAAACCAGATATGTGGGTATTGAACCCCTTACCAGATAAATCCAGTTCCTTGTTGTATTTTCACATTTTTGCTTATCAAAGAGACTTAGCGGGATCCTAGACAAAACCGATGTGAAGGTTTGAAACAGCAAGCCAAGGTGCTAAGCACTAGTTTGGACGCGCTTAGGTCCTTTGAACGACCTGAAGGCAAATCCAACATCACCAAATTCACACATCCACCGCGGAGAAAGGAAAGAATCAGCTAGGTTTTTCTATGATGGATCTTTTGTCATTAGTTTTGGAACAGTTTTCGGGAGGGAACACAGGAAAAACAGAAAAGAGAAAACAGTTACATTTGTTTTGGGGACAGTTTTTCTTTTCATTTTTTTTCTTACCACGATGAGAGCATATGTATGTAAAAAGCACAGAGATGGCAGCTCTCTGTTGAGTCCGCAAACAGCAGGACAACCATTCCAGACGGTGGATTTTATTGATGTTTTGTAGTCAGATGTTGATATTGGTTTTTAAAGAACAGTCTTCGTTTCTTTCTGGACGATGATGCTCTGTTCTATGGTGGAAAAAGTTTGGGGACAGTTATCTTATGTGGGGTGTGGTGCTCTGAACATTGAGATAGGGTTTGTATGTGAATAAGAAACCGATGGGTATCTTAGAAGATATACTTCTTTCCTATCGATGTGAATGAGGTCTCAATAAGGGTGTAAACGGAGTCAAACTGGTATAAGTTCGAATTTGTCTTCTGGAAATTGGTAATACCTCTGTAAAGGCAGTCAGATCAAATAAAATGTGTGACAATCTGGTGTGAAACCGACAAGAATCTATTTTGTTACCATAATGTTGTCTGAAAACGTTGTATGAATGCATTTCTAACAACCAACATTACCAAGAAATCGTGGTTTCCTCTAATAATCTGTGTTTGGGTGTTTTCCTCTTTTTCGTAGTATATTGAGAAACCAAAGAAATCTGGTCTGTAGCATAACATTTGCAATAAGATGAATAAGAGACTGTTTTGGGGGTCTTAGAATGAATGCAGGGTTAGCAAGTGATCATTGCACCAAGTGAAACACTAAGAAAATTGTGTTCTTTAATCTTCTGCCATCAGAGGGTCTTGTCATTAGCAAAGGTGTATTGAGGAGGAGTTGTATTTGACAAGTCCACTCAAATTAATTTAAAATGCACCAATTGTAGATCTATATCATGATGAATTGCACAAGCTAATTGCAATACTATTTTCAATGGACCTTTTGCACTCTAATCTCTACTTGGGGAGTAATTTATACTAATAGTGTCCTATTTTTCTGATGGTTAAAAAGGGTCTAATATGCCTTGTTGTCTTTAACCTAAACCCTTTCCATTTATCCAAACTTTTGTAAAATAGAAAATCCATTATCATGTTGGTTAGCTAGCATAGAAGAAGATAAACCATAATTAGAGTTATCACTAGCCTTGGATACATGAGCAAGAATACCTTAACTTTTGAAAATTATCTTAATCAAGAGCCAATAGTGGTTGATCATATGTAAGGGAGGGATGCTATAGTCGTTATCATTCACTCTACATCCCTTATTGTATGATGGTGTAAAATGAAGGGATACCTAATCATCCTTAGGACTAACTTGATGTGTATGGGAAGAAGACAAAGTTTTTAATGGTAGTCTAGGTATAACGAATTGATTAGGAAATACCAAAACATTTTTTTTCTCCACTACTTAAAACAATTGGTGGGGATTGTCATCAATTGTAACAATAAATATCCTATTATTATGAATAAACTTTAAATATTGATGAAATGAAGAGGGAACAACACTCATATTGTGCATCCAAGGATGAACTAAGAGGATGTTACAAGCTAAGGCACAAGGCGTAACATAAAATGTAGTGTCCAATGTAATAGACCATGTTATCAAATCCTTACCTTTGATGACATCTTGGAAAGTCTTTCTACAAATATTTAATCTAGCCCCATTATCTACTAATGCTCTCTTTGTTGGGATATCCACTAGTACACCTCTTTAAATTTCTTGAATATTCGTATGATTCTTTTCAAGAGCATTTTATTTTTTTTGGGCTCATCTTTGTGATCCTCATTAGAGGCATTTAGTGCTCTTGATCAAGTGCTTGTAGGATGATCTTTGCTTTCCAGATTTGTCATTTTGTCACTTGCCTCTTATTACAATATTGGTGATAAGATTTTCATCATCCTCCTCAACTTTGGAAGAAGATATCAATAATGCACCTTTTCTTGAGCTTATGTGCAAGAGTGCTCTCCAACACTGGAATCAACTCCTTGAGTAGTTGTTTACATAAATTGAATCACTCTTCCATACAATGGTGATAAATACTTATGATAATCTCATTCTCATCCAAAGTTGTTTGAAATCTTTCTCAAAATATTTCTTGAAAGCTTTCTGGTCCTTAAAACTGGTATGGAGTGGAGCATATACTATCAACCACGACTATTTTGAGAGTAGCCTAAAACAACCAAAGATAATACTCTTATCACTAGGCCAACTCAGTTTGTATACATTTGAAATTTTAGAAAGTGTTTTCAAATGCTGTAGGTATCTGGACTAAGTACTACTGTTGCTTTAAGCTGTTCACATGTGAGATTAATAAACAGACCACAGAAACGGTTGTGATGGTTTTAATCTAATTCTGTAAGCACTGGAAGTATATAGATTTTAAAAAACTTTGGGTGGTAAAAAATTCTAACATGATGTGGAGAATGTTTTAACACGTGGCATGACAAGATTCCTCTGCCGTACGGGGTGTTTGAAAAAAAGTGGGAGTGTGGGTGTGAGCTTCACAAGCTACCTCCATGAATCTGTCTTTCTGTGATGATCTCATTGCCTTGTTTGTTATTGTGAATTAAAAATTAATGAGAATTTTGTTTAAAGAGGATAGATTTAGTTTTTGATTGGACTGTAAGCAGTTTGTGGGGGTGTTTATTAAAGATATAACTAACTATTCAGTAATCTCCTCAACCTTCCATTAAAACACACAGAAATTAGGAAGCCGCCAAACAATACCATATTTAGTCCAGGTACTGATGAAAAATTTCAAATGTATACAAACTGAGTTGGCCTAGTGATGATGCCCTGCGTACTGTCGAGTGGAGGTCATTCTTCCCCATATCCAAGCCTTCTGTCTAAATCTAAACCCCCGCAGATCTTGTGGCTCGTTATAGACAACATTAGCAAGAAAACAACTGGAAAATTCACCAGGATAAGGATTCAAACAAGCTAGCAAGTTCTTTAGCCTCTAATTTTGAGTCCAACTTCACCTCACAGTTCTTATTACTGGTTACTAGTATTGAATCCCTTTCTACCTGTAAATGATTTTTTTAATAGCTGCAATACCTTCAAACCTTTGATTATTGCCAAAGATTGGACTCTATATTTGAAGGAAGGCTTTTCTCCCATAAATCTTCTGCCATGTAAGTATTATTATCTAAAGATCTTTCTGGCACAACATTCATGCAATATTTTCTTGTACATGTGTTATCATTGAGACCAAACCCTTTAAGGGAGTGGTGTTTATGGGCCAATCGGCTTCAACAATGGTGGTCTTTGAAGTAAGGCATTTCTTCCATAAATCTTCTCCCATGCAAGTATTATTATCTAAAGATCTTTCTGGAATAATATTCATACAATATTTTCTTGTACAATGCTCAAAGTGAGCTTAGTAAGCATCCAAGCTCACAACAATATCTTTTTCTACATGATAACATATCATTTTCATTATCAAATTGGGTGAAATTCATGGAAGAATGGATCCATCATAAGCTCTGCAGCAGAAGGCCTCACCATTCTTGGTGTCAAGCATTTCTCAATGAATTGTCTAATCTGTGGATCCAAAACCTTTCTCAAACCTGCAGGCATTCTACCAGAAGTCACCTTCTTATAAATTTGAGCTATGCTACTACACTCACTATATGGAATCTCTATGGTAACCAACTCCAGCACACACATCCCAAATGAATAGATGTCCACTAGTTCATCATAATTCTCCTCATACAATTCAGGAGCCATGAATTCAGGTGTACCAACAACACTGTGTGCAACCCCATCTCTCTCAAGAGCACAAGAAAGTCCCAGATCCCCAATCTTGAGTATGCCAGAGTTTCCCTCCACAAAAATGTTGGAGCAGTTCAAGTCCCTGTGAATTATCCGAGGGCTACAGCTATGCAAATAATTCAAGCCCTTCAATATCTGCCATGCCCAACTCTTGACTGCATGCATTGAAACATGCCTATGCTTCTGCCGATACTGTCTTAAGGTCCCTGATGGGCAAAATTCAGTAATGAAGTTGATCTTTTTAGTTTTGCTGTCCAGCCAGGCATCATAAAACATGAGAATGTTTTCATGACTGAGAGAGTCCAACAGAGAAATTTCGGAGTAGAGTCTTTGTATGCAGTAATCATCGAGGCATTGCAAGGATACCTTGTTCCACGCCACTTCAATTCCTTCTCTGTAATCAAATGCCTGGTAAACAGTCTTGATGGCGCCACGACCTAACACATCTGCATAACGACCATACCTGCAAGTGGGATTCATTTCCTCAAACGTCTCCCTCTTCTCATCAAATTCTACAGTTGCCATTTCTTCTTTCTGTTTGAGAGACAAAAATCACAACTTTCTTTGTTTGAGATGCTGATAAAAAATTTACATAAGAAGTCAAGCCGAACGTATAACATTTTAGTCGTGCTAATCGACCTTAGACTTGCTATCCACTTTCTTAATTTCTTAATAACTGCAACTGACGGTTCTGATTCTGTATGAAGCAATTTATCTACTTTTTGTTTGACGCTATTGGACAGAAATTTCATGCAAATAGGAGGAGATACTTTGGAAAGAGATAAAATAGCAGAAAATACCTTCGCCGCAGATGAGGCCAGATACTGGAACAAATATCTCTGCTCTCTTCAAATTAATTTTGTGCCATGCGACGACAATGGCAGTCCCAAAGAAGACACAGTAAGATATCCCAAAATCCAGATGATGAAATGGCGAAACAAATGTCAAACGTATAATGCAACAAAGAATTAAACTCTTTTCTAATTATAAATTGTTTTTCATTCAAGTATATTTTTGGTTAATTTTTTTGGGTTGCATGTCTATATTAGTTTTAAAATATAAAAATATCTTTTCTAATTCTAAATTATTTTTCTTCCATGTACATTTTTGGTTAAATTTTTTTGTTGCATGTCTGTATTAATTTTAAAATATAAAATTTTTTCCTAATTATAATTTTTTTTTTCAAATATATTTTTGGTTAAATTTTTTTGTTACATGTCTATATTAATTTTAAAATATAAAAATCTTTTTTCTAATTATAAATTGTTTTTTTTTCAAATATATTTTTGGTTAATTTTTTTGTTGCATGCCCATGCCTATATTAATTTTAAAATATAAATCCATTTTCTAATTATAAATTGATTTTCTTCCAAGAATATGTTTGGCTAAAATTTTGTTGCATGTCTATATTAATTTTAAAATATAAAAATCTAAATAAACTTGACTACTAATATTTAAGATTTTTATTAAAAATATATTTCATCTTTTTAGTTTCTTTATTTCTAAATTATTTTTTATTATTATAAAGAATTATTATTTTTAGTTTAAAAAATATAGGAATTTTTTATTATAAAAAATTGTTTTTATAATCTATATCTAATTTTTTAAAATAGTAATATGTTCTTTATTCATAAACTATAAAATATTAATTTTTGTTTAGAATAATTATGTGATTATAATTTTTTTAATAATAAAAATTAATTATTACATATAAATTTATTTTTATATATTTTTAATTAAAATTATTAATATAAAATTAATTTTATTAATATTAAAATGACATAAAATTTAGTTTTTCATTATCTCATTTTTTATTTAATTAAAAACAATTTAGCTAGTTATAATACTCTACATATATATGTAGAGGGAAAGAATGGTACCTTTGTAAACTCATTTTAAATATTAAGTATCTTTAAATTAAAATAGATATTCTATTCTGGAACACTTGGGAAAGAGATAAATAGAGGAGTAATCAAACTCCTGCCAAAGGATGGAGATAAAGCAAACATAAGGAATTGGAGACCAATTACTCTACTCAATGTTTCATATAAAATTATTGCTAAAATCCTGGCTATGAGACTTGTTAACATCATACCTACTATTATCAGACCCACTCAAACAGGCTTCATTAAAGGAAGGTACATCTTGGAAAACCTGATCACTAGCTAGGAGGCTCTAGACTAGGCTAAGAAGAATGGGCAAAATGCGGGAATTCTTCTGCTTGATTTTGAAAAAGCATATGATAGAATCGAATGGTCATTCATTTTCACAATGCTTGAAGCACTAGGTTTTCCAGAGGAATATTGTAAAATGGTAAAGGTGTTGTTCAAGGATGCCTTTGTACACATAGATATAAATGGTTCACTCTCCAACCCTTTCAATCTAGAAAGATCTATTAGGCAAGGTTGCCCCCTTGCCCCTACATTGTTTGTTATATCGTCTGAAGCTCTATTTTATATTTTGAGAACTAAGCTGTTAAATGAAGGGCTTAAAGGGATACTTTTTCCCAATAAGGATTCATTGTTGAATATTCAATTTGTAAACGACACTGCCTTATTTCCTATTTTGGAAGAAAATAACATTTTAAACTTTGAGAAAAGATTGCTAATCTTCTGCAAAGCTACAGGGACCAAGATCTCTCATGCAAAATCAGTACTACTTGGTTGGGATGAATGCCCTCCTAATGGCTAGAAGGTTCTCATTGGCGACGGGGTGGTGCAAACAAAATAGTGAGATTTCTCAATAGCATATTTTTAAGTGTGCATGGAAATAACCTAGTTAACAACTTATCCTCATAAACGAAGCCTATACATATAGTTGTATAAGAGTGTAAATGAGTGTTTCGGTCAATTTCAAGCCATCATACATTGGAAAGCCACAAAAAACATAGGCAATACATATGTCACAATCCCAAAAGCAAGTGATAAAAAAAATTAGCATCATCTTGTCCACTAGGCTTTCCCATGCACTCTATTTTCTAGTTGATCAATCTTATGAATTAGTGCATCTAGGGTCTAAAAGAGGATATGACAACTATGGATGGGTGAGGACCACTATGACATGTATGAGTCTGAGTATGGAATGTAAGGGGAATGGAGGAAGTGATGGTTTGGGTCACAGGTATAGAGGAAAAGAGATACTTAAGGGAATCTAAGGTTTGGGAGGCAGATGTGGATGTGGAAGTGGGTTTACTAAGAGGGATGACAAAGGGCTTGATAGTGGTAGATGAAAGAGACTTGAAAGTGTGGTACATCACATGGGTGATGGGAATCTTAAGATGGTTATAATTATAAGGTAAGTCATAAGGGAAAATGATAAATGGTAGGACACTAGTGGTAGGAGTACTATGGGGATGGCTAATGGTAGTAGTGATGGCAATGGGAGAGGAGGTGTTGGTTGTTTTAAATTCCGAACCTGATCTCAAGAGAACAAATGTATAAAATAGCCAGTTCTAATAATGGATTTGCTTTGAAGGATTGGCCAACAGACAAGAAAGGGTTTTCAATCCTTTTCCTCTGCACTTTAGGCTCTGCAAAACCTGGGTGGGTATACCCCTTGAGAAAGACAGTATTTTATTTTAGATCTACTACTTATTTCCTCCAAAATATTGTATTCTTGAAACAGATATATTCTCTCTAAAATTTGCCAAAAAGAATTAATGATGTGCTGAAGCAAATGGGCTAGATTCTCGGGCCTTTTAACATAACTCTCTTGCAAGAGAATATTGAAGAACTACTACCTAACATAATACAAAAATGAAACTGTTATTTGATTTTATAAATGATTGGGGAGATTAAATGAAAGCAATAATCCTAAGAGATCAATGCCTAAATCATGGGTCACAGAGTCAAAACAAATATAAAAGAAACTAAGTACAACAGTGCATTCCCAATTCACATAAAAATACTGCAATGATGCATTACACCATTACACCTTGAAATAGTCCAGAACTAATTCTACTTAAGAATCCCTGCATACATTTACTATATTCAATATTTTCCTTAAAGAATTAAATTTACTCTTTGAGTAAAAGCTATTAAGATAAGATATTCTTGCACAAGAAAGACTGTGAAGATGAATAAAATTGATATTTAATCAATGTATATTCATAAATGTAGTAAAGAATACAATTGTAGGAGACAATATAGTTCAAACCCTGACAATATATTTAAAATGGTGAACTGGTACTGTGTACAAATAGCTTGCAAGTACAAATAAGTTTGTTCTCAAAAACACCTAGAAGTAAAGAAATCCTAATTATGATTATGTACTATGTTACAAAATTTTCTCCAAGATCCTTGTCAATAGGTCCTGAATTCCCTTTTATAGAAACATGGGAGCAAACAAGCTTCAGACCTAAGGACAGGTGTCACATTTACATTTGACAAAATCTCATCAATCAAAAATAAAGTTAACTAATTATGGATCAGATATTTCATAGGAGTGGAAGTTGTTACATGTGTAGCCACAAAACGAGTCACCTTGGAAAGTGTGTATTCAAAGATGATGTAACAAACTTTGCCAACCTATCTCCACTCTCTTTATCATGACCCCTTTCTAGAATATCCGATGATTCACAAGAAGATAGAAAATAAAGAAGCAACTAAAGGACAAACATGTTCTATTTGGAAGTAACAACTCTCACCTATTGAAAATGAACAAGAAAAGACAAACAAGAGCATATTCCCCTTTGAAAAAAGGAATAACAGACAAATATTCAAAATAAGGAACAACAAAATATCCAAAGTTTCACAAGTCAAGTAGATCATTGTATTTCTCATCCCAAGCCTTATATTGCTCTTTTGTTGTCCATTGGAATGTGAGATCATGCACACGAGACATATACTTATTATTATATTTAGCTAAAATTGATTCAGCCTCCCTGACAAAGTCTTCAGCAAGTTGACAAGAATCCCACAACTTACTGACACTTCTTCTAAAGAGGGGAACATCAATACTGTCACCCTGACAGATGAGAAAAGAGATAATTGGAATGATGCCCTCAAATTGAAGAACCCAGTTCTAACAAGGCTTGATATCACCATTATCCATTTTAATTGTTGGTATCACTCCAATTTGATCATAATCAAAACTCTAAATCAATTCCATTGTTTTCTCCTCAAGTTGATTTATAAATGCCTATGACTCCCCAACTTCTTTTGCTACCATGTAACTTGGCTTGATTTCTTTTGGAGCACCATGTTCATGATTTGATCCCTTATATATACCAAGTAAAGAAGAATTCTTGGGACCCACTTACTAAACAAAGGCATAGTTTGTTCCTTATCTTCAACTATTTTCTTAATGGCAAATGACAAGTTAGTGTATAATATATGAATATTCTTTGCTTTGCTAATAATCTTTTCCATCAACAAGCCCAAAATATTTGAAACAATGTATTGGTTATCCTCTTGCTGATCATTCATGGAATTCTCAAAAATCTCCTCAAAATCCTTGATCTGTTCTCTCAACTCTTCATTTTCCTTTTCAAAACTAGATTTTGATGAGGAAGAGGAAGGACCAGCAGCTAGAGGACCTAAATCTCTTATCACTAGTGCAGTTTGGAGTGAGGATGATGTAGATGCTTATTATGGCTATTGTTGCCACTTTGCTTCTGCTTCCTTCAACTTATTGTATTCATGTAATAAATGCATGTAGTCATCTTGTAATTTATCATAATTTATCTGAAGAGCATCAGTGGTTGCCTTGATGAACTTTGCAACTTCTACTACCATGTTTGATGCCTCTGTAGTGTTGTGTGGTTACACAACATGCCCCATTTTGCCTTAGCAAAATTGGGACCCAACTTTTTGCTTTTGGCTTGGCTTGTTGTGTGCCCTTTGGCTTTAGGCGATATGGCAAATTTAGTAATAGATATCTGTTAGGCATGTCCAGACCTCAAGTTATAGGTCAGATTTTTAGATACTAAATTTCTTATCACAAATCCTGCCAAATGAAAGACCATAAAATTATAAGAAGAATTGCTTTTTGAAGCACCCTGAAATTTGTTAAAACAAAGAAGTTACAGTCGCTCAAAGTTTGATCAACGGGATGTATGGATATTCACATTGCCAAACATCTGGATCTTAACATAACGTCCTGACCTCCAATAATGTCTACACATAAAACTTAAAGTACTTAGTGGGTTAAACATCATGCGCATGGATATTAGAATAACATCCAAAAATCAAGTCAATAGCCTAACCGAAAATATCCATGTCCCGATGATGTCATGTCATCCTCAATCTTACAAAGAGACTCGAACATGCTGACATCACCTAGATATTAGGACACAGGGATATTAGCCTCACTAATTTCTAGACCTTATTTTAATATCCAAATCCAGATGACGTCACATCATCCCAACTTTATGAAGAATGCTAAACTTGCTCACATCATCTAGATATCAGCTAACATCCAGATATTGTTTTAAGGTCCATATCCCAATGACATCACAATCACCTGACACGATATTAAGGATATATCTTTGCTTATGTCATCAAGACATTAAGACATAGGGATATTTCACACTTCTATTGTCATGACATTCTTTTAATACCCCTATCCCGATGACGTCATTCTATTACACATCAATGAAGGACTTTCCCCCCACTGATGTCATCTAGATATTTTGACTAGATAGATATTTTATACTCATAATGTCCAAACCTTAACTTAATATCCAAGCCTTGGATTGAACCAATAACACGATGTCATGTGTCCACATGGACACCCAACCTTTTGAAAGTGAATTTGTGACTGAATGATGAATCTTTGGTCAACAAAGGTTGACTTGACCTCCGATGACATCATCCGAATATACACATTCGGATATCCACATGGATATTCCTTATAGGATATCCATCCCCACATCCCCTGCACTTTTTGCATTTAATGCTATGCAAATGTCGTTCGCATTTAAATTTGAACTCATGCCAATAGACACCTGTAGCAATCTCCTGCGATCTAGCCGAAGGAGGCTGTCAAATTTTCTCTACGCCATTAATTAACCCTAAAATCACAATTTGGCTAAGTTAAATGGGAATTTTATCATCATAATCGACATAATTGTATTCAAGAATCCCTAAATCTTACTGCGAAGAGATAATTGTGAACCAGAGCTATAGCAAGGAGTGAAATTGCAGAGGAACGCCATATCTAGTGCAACAATTCAATCATTACCACATCAATCATAGTGAAGGAAGCATTTACAGGTATGTATAAGACTTTATCCCTCTGGTTATTTCGTAAGTCATATCATGATCAGCTAGAGAAAGCGTAAATGATGAATTTTGACAGTGCTTATGTAATGTCTGGTTAAATTCATAGGATTCAAATGTTTTTACCTCATTTAAAACACGGGAAGTTGATATGTGCTAACCTTATATGGATATATTATCATTTGAGAATGGCTTTTTTAAATTGCAGGACAAAATGTCTCAGCCCAAGATGGACAGACATGATGCAGAGTTCAAGCGGGACATGTTTCCCAAAGCATAGAGTGTTTGCAATAAATAAGGTTTCTTAGAAGATACGCACTGTGGGGCCACAGACATAGAGGCATTCAAGGCAAGGATTCATGCCCAAGAGGACCATCCCATACTCAAGAAAATAGTGACATCTGGGATGTACCATGCGGCAAAGTTCCCATTTGTTGCCGAGGCTCTTGAGCTCTTGATTGCTTTTATTCTGAACTATAATGTTGTAACCAGAAGAGTGGAGAAACAAGAAAGGGTTTACATCGATTTATCTGTAGATGGCATCACTGAGGCATTTAATTTGCCTATATCTAGAGAAAACTACGTGCCAGACCTAGGAGCACTGGCTAAGGAATTTGATGCAAACAATAAGGACTACAGAAAGGTCATCTTCCAGGGATGGAGAGATCCACCAAGCACATACAAAGCTGCTACAAAAATGCGCCAACACTTTTATAAGTTCAATTTTAGCCCAGAAGTTCAATACATGATGTTTATGCTCAGTAGGATGAATGGGATGGCAAGATGTGGGATTTTTGAGTCGTGGATGTTTGGTTTAATTAGAATGGTTATTGAGAATGAAAATGCAAATCCAATGGGCCAAGATCATAAGTGATGCCCTATATGATCAGATAATCAAATGGAAGAAACTAAAGGATAGGATATTCAGAATGAATTCGTATCTAGTGTATGCATGTGCAGCCAAGGGAACACTCAATGGCTTGCACACAGTAGGCAGGATGGGCAGATTGCCACAAGGAAAGACTCCCTGGGAGCATTATCCCTAGTTGGAGAGGTCACAATCTGTGCAACATTATAGGATTTGTGAACGACTGCTTCAAGATGCACATTGTTCGGCTCCTGGAGGGAGATAAGAACCACTAGTAGAATTTTGGCAAATAAATGACTATGTGACTAAAACTTTTAATCATTCTACTAATTTTTTGCAACACAGCTTTAAATGACTAAATAAATGACTAATTTGATCGTCGAGTAAAAAACACAACTAAATAATTAGTCACACAAATAAAAATAACTAAATAATTAGTCACACAAATAAAAATTAGACAATATATATTACTTTTTTTAAAATAATATATATTACTATTTTTCCACTTCTTTTAAATATAATATATTTAAAAAATACATATTAATTTAACTAAACTATAACATCTAAAAATAATCAAAAACACTTCCCAATATAATTTTATAATAATCACATCCCATGTATTACTTAATATAGCAACTCTTAAAAGGGGCAAGTGTAGTCATTTTATTTTGCTTTATTATAAACTCGAAGAACACCCTATAATCAGGGATTAAATTTGACGGTCGACTTTGCTTGTCAAACAATTTTTAATGATAGTTATCTATTCAAAGATGACCTTAAAATACTATGATATATTTTAGTATAAGTAAAATTTATATATAAACCAAATATATATATCATTATAATTCCATATAAATGTTGATGGTCTATCCAAAATCTCCCCTTTCATGTGATACAATCTTTTAAAAATTTTGATTGTATTTTACGACAAAAATGTTTAAATACAATCATACGGCCATCAAATTTAGGCCCTGTCTATAATAACTTAAAAATAGGTTTAATTTGTGGAGGCGGAAAAGTATAGATCAAAAGCTAAAAAAAGATGGCCATTCAGATTTTTTCAACAGCGAAAGGCGCAGGAGATCAACGACAGAAGGAAGGTATTTCTAGATCAAATTGGCCAGAAGAATAGATGGCCATTCAGATTTAGACTCATGCATATTTGGCCCCTTCCTCCCCACCCTGTCAGATTAGATGCTCGGCAAGTCATATGTGGGTCGTGTCGGGACGAGGCTGGGATGGAATCAATAGATGTTGGATTGTTGCCCATGGGACTGGAAGAATCTCCATTGCTAATTGAATTCATTCTGCACCATGGTTCTTGAGTTATACATCATTCTCACAATTTCAATTTGATATTAAACCATTCAATCCTTGCCCTAGGTAGTTTAATTCAAATCTATTAAGTAATATATATCATGTGTGTTCTGTTAGGCTACTATGATATGCATAGACAATTCAAAGTGGATGAGAAATGGGGGTTACAACCCCTCTAGATTTTAGGCGTAGGCAGTCAATCTTATATGTGGGGAAAAAACCCAGGTTTGGTTATTTTTATTACCCCATCTATTTATATTTTTGGTTCATCATTTGGGCTCTGTTATAAATTGATTTAGGGAAATAAAAGTTGGATTCGGCATATGTTGGTTTATTTGTGCATTCAAATCCTGAGAACACAGTGGGCGTACATTTGACTTTGGTTGGGAAGAATGTTCGTGTATTGGTGACACCCACAACTAATCATGGAAAGATTCTTGCTTATATGCATGGTGCGGGTTTTGTTTATACCCTTTCTATTCTATATGAAAAAGACTTATTTTCATTGTTTTTTTAAGGTCTTGTTTGTTTTACACTTTTAGAAAAATAAAAGTTCATGTCTTGAGATGGCATATACTGTCATGTAGGCTAGGTTGTGAAATTGATACCATGATTGATTTTCAACTAGGGAAAGGTTATTTTTTTAAGTTTTGAACCTTAGCTTAAAAAATTACTAGGGCACTCATGCTCAAACTTAGGATGCGGAGAAATTTCTAGCAGGGAGCACAAACTAGTTACCAGAGGGCAGGGAATTCCATTGACCTAAGAATTACTCTATTTCTTCCAATAGTAGGAGCCAAAAAATATTTCTCTTGCGTACCTGAAAATGGGTTTTATGTACTCGGGTCTATATATAGACTGCTCATTAGGTCTCAGAAAAGTGGATTATTGTTGTGGGAATCAACTACCATTCACGTGAAGAGTGGAATGATAGGCCTTTCGATTGATTAGGGAATAGATTAAATATAGTTGGATTGTAAGTCTATATTTATGCCTATTGAAGATGAAAAGCAATAACAGTGCTTTCTGCATACTTTGCTACCAGGGATGACATTGAGAGTGCAAAAGGCATCTTTGATGAGAGTGTAGCATTTTATTCTAACATATACAAGGTATAGCATAGGGAACAAGAAGTAAATAGATGATTTTGGAAAGCTAGGCGGTATTAAATGTTTAATCAATTTTATATTTGTTTTAGTGAATCTATGCATTCATTTCTAACATGAAGCACAAGTTTGCCTATTAAATAAGATGAAATGAAGACCCTGTTAAATTATTTGTGAAACCTTAAAGTAGTATTTAGTCTTTTTTGATGTTATACTTGTTATCTCTAGTATATACTGAGAAATACTTAATGAAAATATCATTACTTTTTCACACTCACTTCCTTAGTTAGAAGTCTTTTAAGACATGAAGATTGACTAGATTGCTAATTTTTTAGCCATTAGTGTGATGGTCAATTTACCAAATCATATCCCATTATTCTTTAGTTGAACGCTAGCATCATCTCATTTCTTGAAATTATTTTTTTAAGTTCCTCAATGTGTGTTCGGTTCTGGTTAGTGTTAGAGGAAGCTCTGGTCTTAGTAATTTACTTTTTCTCGGGGACATTTATGTAGGTTGGGGCTTCAATGCTTGAAGCTTTAGTCAAGATTTTGGTGTCTTTTTGAGCATTTAAAAAGTGTGCAAGTATATTGTGGTTTTGAGTCTTAATAGCTTGAAAAATATTGAGCCTCCTTTAAACCCCAAAAAAGGGCATTGATGCTCTTCTTTTTCTCCCTCTTCTTTTTCTCCTACCTACTACTAATTCCCTTCCTCTGCCACCTATTCTTCCTTCTCTTCCTCTCGTGAAGTATAATTCAGCCACATGTTGCTTCAGCTGGATCTGGAATAGACAATATCACTGCAGAGCTTGTTGTAAGTGATTTCCTATCTTCCGTTTTATATTACTCTCTAAATCTAATGATAGAGGTTTAGACCTGTAATTCTTTGTAGGCTAAAATTATTCATAATAAATTTGGTTTGGCTACAAACTAGGTCTATGTTTGGCAAAACTTGGAGCTATATACTTCTTGTGAACAACGAGTAATTGTAAAAGTATATCTAGTTGTATTAAAAACATCATTCAAAACATTTTATGTAGTGATTTAACTAAATAAACTTCAAAATTAGCATGTGTCACTGTATATTGTATGCTGATATATGTTAAAATTCACATGTTGCAGATCAATCCAACTTATGTGATTACTACCTAGGTGGACTATGCAATCAAGCTAAATAGCAGACATGTAACCTATTTAGAATTTGACGATTCTTATTTAAGGAGACACTGGTATTCTCCATTGGTGCCTTCTATACTCATTGAATGCAATTTTTAATAGGTTAATTCAAAGTTTTGAAACAAAATAAGAGACTTATAACCATAGATTGGATATTTGTTTTAACTTGTGTTTGCATCCTAAGTAACATTTTAATGTGGAGTACTTTGAAATTCTAAAATAGAAATAGAAACCATGAAAGACAATGGCACCCTAGTTCAAAAACTTATTGACTGTGTTTTATCTCTCTTTCAAGGCAACAGTTGACTACTCCACTTGAACACAAAGATTTACCTTTTACGCTCAACTTAAGTCATAAACTTCATTGTTTTTTAGTTATTGTTAGATTTTTGTTTGAGGTTGCCTTCTCTTTTTTCTATTTACAACAATATTAACATGGAGGCCATGCTCAGATGGGTTGCATCAGCTCACTTACAATTTATCTATTCTACAGGTATTAATTTCCTGACATTTACTTGCCATAGTAACAATGAGCAGCAGAGCTAGTCAAATTTTATATGTTGGCAATCTACTCAGTGATATCAGGGAAAGGGGTTGAAGACCTATTTTACAAGGTTCTTAGCTTGAACTCATGTGCTTATACAATTTTTTACTTAAACTTCTTTCTAATTTGAATTCATTCTTTGCACTTGTAATAGTGTAGATTTGTTATAATGAACATTCTTTCTTCATGGGATTTGCAATCATAATACTAGAAATGTCTTTCCTATTAATATATTATGATTTCATTTAGGTCCCATTGTAACAATGAAAATTTAAGTGTTTACTTATTTTGATTATGTTGCATGATGCACTTTGCACTCCCAATTGCTATGTGATTTATTTTGATCAGGATTCTTTAGTTTGGGACAATTCAATGATTATTCTGACACGTTTACTACAATCTATTTGTGTTTCTATTTTTTTGGCATTTGGAATTGAACTAGAAATGTTGCAAGATTGTTTGTTCTTTGCCTAACATACTCTGAACATCTTGTTTTAGTTTTTTTTATATACAACTTTCTAGGTCCTGATTTACTAACCATTTTTGCAGTATGGTCATATTGTTGATGTTGATATGAAGATTCCCCCAAGACCCCAGGCTATTTTTTATTGAGGCATGGCACTTAGCTATAAAATCCAAATTTTAACTAACCATTATACTATAATGAATTTTCCTTTGACAAAAAATAAAATAAGCTAAAAGAAATGTGATAGCTAAAGATTTGATATTTTAAAAATGAATATAATAGTGTATGTTTCGAAACAACTATGTATTGATTTCTTATTCCAATGACAGAGAATGGACTGAATGATGCAACATCATAATTGCAGTAGCAAATCCCACAAATGTTGCAAGAAGTTCTTATGATATTGTGCTCACTAAACTAGGCCTTAGTCTTATCATTAGTGCTATCATTACTAGCCATTACATTTGAAGAGAATCAAGAATTACACACTCAATCTATTTTTGAACAAATTGGATTTACAACAAGATGAGTCTTTATGTAGACACGTAACAACTACACATGTCCTAATTCAATAAATTATCCTAATTATTCCCACATTTTCCTAGGTCCTAATAACCTAGTCCCTTCACATGACTTAATAAATATTAATTTATTAAATCTCCCTTTTTACCACTTAACCACCTAAAAAAAAGAATTAGAAAATAACTTTCTTTGCTAGACTCTATGTCATGGATCTTCCCTACTTCAGTTGGCCACCCAAAAGAAAGAAAGAAAAACCTGATCTATTGTTCTATTTGCACGAGAGGTTACCAAATCTAGCACAGATCCATCTTAAATTGATCTGGCACACACAGATGTATCCAAAATACTTCATGTTGCATCCCACAAGAATATAGTTGTGAGAATACAAGGATTGGCACCTTGAGAGTATTTAGGACACCTCATAACACATGCCAGGTCTAATTTAAGATGGATATGATCTAGAAGCACGTGCAGACACTACAAAATATAGACTACATCGCAAAATGCCATTTCTATACATCCATCACACTGCATAAAATATGTTTCATGTTGCTTTCCTTCCATTGGAGGGACCTTAAAACTTCTTATCCCGATATGTTATATTCTCCTCAATGATGTTCTTTTATACAAATTATTTTGTCGAAGAGACTTTAGAACAACTCTTACCGATATGGTATGGTGTCTTCGATGATGTTTGTTTTATCGGGGAGACTTGAAAGTAGCTCCCGTCAATACGATGCAATCTCTCTGACGATGCTTACAATCTATCATGTAGATTAATTGATTTTGTTACCTTTCTTACTTCATACTTCATTCTAGTATTTGAATCCCTGAAAACTCTGAAACTTGTATTATACACCAAAACATTAGTTTGAATCTCTATGTGGATTGACTACAGAGTTACTCTGCTAAAATTGCTTGAGTTTAGCTTTAAATCTAATGCTGGAAGTTATTAGATCCATTACTTTAAAAAGTAGTCTAAATTGAGAACTCTCAGAGTCTAAGAATCAAGTTTTGAATGTTACTATCAAGTTTATTATAAAATATTAACTTGCTTGAATTAGTGAAATGTCACTAGGGTTTTGCATGATTTTATTTGTTTAAGTCTTTCTTGGGAAACTGTTAGCTCTACATGGAAACTTTTCAGTGCTACAGGAAGGTCGTGGACATCCAAAATTTTCATCCCCTACAATATATGTTGTTACAGGGGTCCTACAGTGCCCGTCTCTCATGGTAGGTTTATCCAGTGGTTTACCAAGTAAGTCTTTGATTCTTCATGCTGTTGTTCTTCAAGTTGCATATGATTCCTTCAATCTATGGCTAACTACTTGCATGTGAAGATAATGAATGGGGCAACATATCCTTTGTATTACAAACTTGAAACTTCTATTTGATTTTCTAATATTTCAAGCATATCAATGCAAAACCTTCATCTATGGCACTGAATTAACTAACCTGGCATTGATCTACATCATCGCTATCTTCATCCTCCAAAACTCTTTTTTTTGGTAAGTTGTGGGATGAGGGCCCACACTCTTAATAAATAACAACTAAAAAAAGGAGATCACTTCAGACCCAAAAGAGGAGAGCACAAAGGATAAGGAGGTGACAAAATAACAAAGGAAAGACATAGAAAGTCCAACAAAGGCACCAGAGAACTAAAGAAACCCATGAATTCAGGAAGAAGCAATGAGCGACAAAAAATTACGCAACACTGAGAATCCACTCTAAAAGAAAAGGCATTCAGGTCCGTTTGGCAAAGCCCTTCCTTCTACTCCTAGTAAGAAGGGCATCCATGGTCCATTGAGTTCCATCATCCACAAAATCAACACCTCTATTCTGAGATTTTCTTTTGGATTGAAGCTTCTAGCATCTTTTAAAGATGAATTGTAATAACAAGAGTTTACAAAGCCTTCAATTATTCATAGTGACATTGTTTTATGGTTCTATGCATCTGTTAAACCATTAGAAGTGGTCAAAGGTGCCCGGTTCTGGATTTACCAACACAAAAAGCTTTCAGTAAATAATTGTCTTAAAACATTATAGAGAAATCTTCATTCATCATTAGCAATTTACCTTGGTCTGAGATTTAGACATGTTTGTGTGTTTCATCCTCACTTTTGTTTATGTACCAAAAGAAGGTAAAGTTTTGGGTTGAGTCTGTTGGTTTTTCTTCTGAATCCACATTAGGGTTTGCCAATTCTAATGCACAGGCAGATTCAGCCAACTAAATACAGGAGGTTGCGTGAGCTCCTCCCCTTCACTTCTGGTTCTGCCGCACCAAGGGGGGTGTCCCTATTTGATAAAAATATGACCTTAACTAGCTCAATGACAAAAGATATAACTTGACAGCAACAGGCAGAATACTCTCATGTAAGGACCAAGATTTGTGTAACAAATCACAATATTGGCAACATTCTTGGACATATGTGTCCGGTTAGGGATGAGAGCATGCAGGGGTTTCCTACTCCTAATCCTACAACTAACAGGTGAAAGGATGAAATGGTTTGAAATGATGTTTGGAGTTATGGTACTTTCCTAGACCCATTGAACAGACAGATTCCCAAACCAATGCCTTATCTGGGCAGCAGAGTCATATCTAAGAATGTAAATGTCTCCCCATGACAACATAAATTCATATCCAGAGGACCTGAGAAGAATACTACTGCCTAACAGCAACATGTCCAAGAAAGAGTATTACTTATGATCATACCTAACAGATCCTATGATGCAATCTATTTTCCTTTGTATCTGATCAAAACCCTATTTAACCACTCCTTGAGCAGACGCAATAAATCAGACACACAGTATGCATATACTGAAAAACTTGGAAGCCCTTGACAACCTTGTTTGAAAAGAAAACAAATGACATACAGGGGACAATCAAAAACAATACACACACAGGTGTTTTTCATTTAAAATCAATCTGCATAGAAAGCCATCATAGAGAAAATTATCATTTACAAGACAAGATAGATTGGTACACCAGACTAAGGACTGAGTCTGTAGCAAAAAATGCCTTTCAAAATGTGAACACCTTATGTTCAGAGTCAGAGCAGAAAGCCCAAAAACATCCAACCTCTAAAATGAGTAACACTTCCTGCTTAAAAACAGCCAGAGGGAAGCGTACTCAGCATTAATTACATAGTCAGAAGTCAAAAATCTGCCAGATACATCCATCAGAAAGAATGGCACTCAGAAGTCATCAATGCAGCAGACAAGGGAGGCCTCGAGCCCTGTGCCGCCATTTGGAAGTCCTCATGCCAAAAATCGGGCAGCCTGATCGCCTGTCCCATCGCCCATACCTCTACACTATCACCATTAATGGCTCAACCACCCGCGGCCTACCAAGAAAACAGTTGCTGCGTTCAAAATGGAGCTTCCCGCCAAAAGACATTTCCTAAAGGTTCAAATTATGCAAGAACATTAATCCCACATGCTTGGTGCGGAGACCCCTTCAGCACTTTAAAAACATGGCCATATGCATAATAGGTGTCGAGCGCTTTTGCCACACTCAACACATGCCTCTCTCTCCAAAAGCCCATCGCCAAGACCACTACCATTGGCCAACCACACAAAACTCCTACCGACCTCAACAGTCACACCGATGCCTATATCACAATCCCCTGTCGGCCAGACTACTACTATCGGCCAACCCAAAAACCTCCTTGCTGATAGGCAAAAGTCACGCCGAAGACCACCTCCGTCGATGTGACTTACACCGTCGGAGCAACAAAAATCTCCCCAGCCGATAGACCAACTCTCACCGATAATACTTCATCAGTGAGACCAATGCGAAATCTGCCCGATAGCCACTCTATCCTCCCGTCGGCCAGGGAATACGCCATCAGCGGGCCCTTCAATAGCTATCCCGATACACAATCTCACTCCGATGGCATACCACATCCTAGGTCTTCAGCGAGACCATCATCCCTTGAAGCAACAAGAAAATCCTTGGCAGCTAGCACAAGTCCTGCCGACGACCACCTTGAACATCCCTCATCGGCCAGACAACCAACTGTCGGCCCAACATGAAACTGCTTCGCCGATGAAGCCGATCACTCCGATAAGACCAAAAACATAAAGCTTTGAACCATTAAACCTCGAACTGGTTCAACTCGATGGTTCAAAAGAGAGGTTCAAACATCAAAAATACTCCCATCGGCAAAACACTTGACCGGCGGCCAAGAAACTCGAAGCATCAAACTATTGAACCTTGAACCGTTGAGAAAAGGGTTCAAGCGGGAGGTTCAAACCGAAAGTTCGAAGACACAATCGGAGCACTTCAAACAAAAACTCATGCCGATGGACAAAACATGATGACCCCTTCCTCAGGAAAGATGATGCGGATGCTACAAAACACTGAAGGGGTACCAAAACTCAGAACTTTTTGGATTTTTTGGGAAGGTGCCTGCATGAAAAATTGCTCGAAAACTGACAGTCAATTCAGGCACCAACAGTGGCTCTGATTGGGGACGTGCAGGTGCAAGACTGCAACGAGAACCCCAGATCTCTGGGATGCAGACCAGTGCCTTATCCATTGGGCACAGAGTCATGAAGTTACAATGATCTACATCACCAAACACTCTTGATGGCCTAAGGCCACCAAGAAAAGAAAAACATGTACCTCCCCTTATCAAACACCTTGTTTTCATCTACATTCACTGGATCAAGCCTGGAGATACTGTCATGACTTACCCACAAATAAACCTTGCCATCTGCATATTTAACCCTCTGATCTAGCTTGTCACTGTCACCCCTATGCAGACAACCTTCAGCATCATGTGACATGTGGGTGTCAAATTTATCAAGCAATGCATATTCATATGGCATATAGCACTTGTCATCTATATTAGCAATATGCATTGTAAAATGATCTCCTAGCTGGACTGAAAACTGAAAACAGTCAAAGTCCACCACACAGCTAGGAAGATCAGATCTCATTGTATATGCTGGCACATCAAAAGAAAAGCTTTCAAAATCACAATTGTGTACATCATGTACACAACCATCTGGTACACCAAGCTGGAAAAGATCAGGCTCTGGCACCTCTTTATAATCAGGCACATTTTTACAATCACTTGCCTGATGTATGTTGGTCTCTCTTTCATCAGGATGAGAAATAGAATCCAAGCCAAAAACCATGTCAAGATCCTCACCATACTCAAATACATCCTCATCACCATATGTGTCAAAAATGGGTGATCCAGGTGTCTCAGCCTCTTCAAAGTGTGCTGCTGGTTCATGGGCAGCAGAACATGCATCTTCATCATCCATGGATTCACTTTGTGGAGGAGTATCAGCCTGTGTGCTTATTTCTTCTCTATCCTGAGCACAATACTCACAATTATCTCCACAAACCCATTCAAAAAGTTGCTCATTGCTGTCCACAACCACATCATTATTTTCATGGCCTGACACCTCAACCTTGCAATGGGATTCATCATTGATCCTTTCAATGGCATCCTCAACTGATATCTTTTCATTTTCACTTTTATCTTCACATGATGCCATGATCTCAAGGTCATACTGAGGATCAAGAGGGCTGAGAAGAGGTTTAGCCTTCTGACTGGCAGACACAACAGGGTTACTGCTTTTTAACTGGGCCTGCCTAGCCTCTAAGAATATCAACCTATTTTTAATCTCTTCTATTCTTTTATCCAACAAATCCTGACTGAGTATGGGATAAAACATATTTGGATTCATAAAAATCTCACTTTTAGACATCCTTTGTCTGCCTAAGACCTAAGGCTTCCCCCTGGCATCTAACTTATGCAGCAAACAACAAATATAAAGGGGAGGAAGCTAGGTACCTTTTCTCATCCAGATGCAGAAATATGAACATCTTTGTCACATCACATACATCTATCTTTCATGTGCATTCAGATCTTTTTTGCAGAGTTGCCACCTCTCCAGAGAGGACAAAATTTTCAATAGCTGAAAGCTCAACACATATTTTTCTGAGTTCATACCGCCAGCAGAGCCAGGCAAACCTTCACTAGAGGTTGTAAGATATCATTTCATCTATTCATCCCTAGCAGAGTCACCATTTTGTTGGTGACTTAGATGGGCCACAAATATATCACCTTTTTTATCAATCCATCCCGAGCAGAGTCACCAATTTCTATTGGTTGTTCTTCTGAATCCGCATTAGGGTTTGCCAGTTCTAATGCACAGGCAGATTTAGCCAACTAAATATAGGAGGTTATGTGAGCTCCTCCCCTTCACTTCTGGTTCTGCCGCACCAAGGGGGGTGTCCCTATTTGATAAAAATATGACCTTGACTAGCTCAATGACAGAAGGATATAACTTGACAGCAACAGGCAGAATACTCTCATGTAAGGACCAAGATTTGTGTAACAAATCACAATATTGGCAACATTCTTGGACATATGTGTCTGGTTAGGGATGAGAGCATGCAGGGGTTTCCTACTCCTAATCCTACAACTAACAGGTGAAAGGATGAAATGGTTTGAAATGATGTTTGGAGTTATGGGACTTTCCTAGACCCATTGAACAGATAGATTCCCAAACCAGTGCCTTATCTGGGCAGCAAAGTCATATCTAAGAATGTAAATGTCTCCCCATGACAACATAAATTCATATCCAGAGGACCTGAGAAGAATGCTACTGCCTAACAGCAACATGTCCAAGAAAGAGTATTACTTATGATCATACTTAACAGATCCTATGATGCAATCTATTTTCCTTTGTATCTGATCAAAACCCTATTTAACCACTCCTTAAGCAGACGCAATAAATCAGACACACAGTATGCATATACTGAAAAACTTGGAAGCCCTTGACAACCTTGTTTGAAAGGAAAACAAATGACATACAGGGGACAATCAGAAACAATACACACACAGGTGTTTTTCATTTAAAATCAATCTACATAGAAAGTCATCATAGAGAAAATTATCATTTACAAGACAAGATAGACTGGTACACCAGACTAAGGACCGAGTCTGTAGCAAAAAATGCCTTTCAAAATGTGAACACCTTATGTTCAGAGTCAGAGCAGAAAGCCCAAAAACATCCAACCTCTAAAATGAGTAACACTTCCTGCTTAAAAATAGCCAGAGGGAAGCATACTCAGCATTAATTACATAGTCAGAAGTCAAAAATCTGCCAGACACATCCATCAGAAAGAATGGAGCTCAGAAGTCATCAATGCAGCAGACAAGGGAGGCCTCGATCCTTGTGCCGCCATTTGGAAGTCCTCATGCCAAAAATTGGGCAGCCTGATCGCCTGTCCCATCGCCCATACCTCTGCACTATCGCCATTAATGGCTCAACCACCCACGGCCTACCGAGAAAATAGTCGCTGCGTTCAAAATGGAGCTTCCCGCTAAAAGACATTTCCTAAAGGTTCAAATTATGCAGGAACATTAATCCTACATGCTTGGTGTGGAGACCCCTTCAGCACTTTAAAAACATGGCCATATGCATAATAGGTGTCGAGTGCTTTTGCCACACTCGACACACGCCTCTCTCTCCAAAAGCCCATCGCCAAGACCACTACCATCGGCTAACCACACAAAACTCCTGTCGACCTCAATAGTCACACCGATGCCTATATCACAATCCCCTGTCGGCCAGACTACTACCATCGGCCAACCCAAAAACCTCCTCACCGATAGGCAAAAGTCACGCCGAAGACCACCTCCGTCAGTGTGACTTACACCGTCGGAGCAACCAAAATCTCCCCAGTTGATAGACCAACTCTCACCGATAATACTTCATCGGTGAGACCAATGTGAAATCTTCCCGATAGCCACTCTATCCTCCCGTTGGCCAGGGAATACTCCATCGGCGGACCCTTCAATAGCTATCTCGATACACAATCTCACTCCGATGGCATACCACATCCTAGGTCTTCGGCGAGACCATCATCCCTCGGAGCAACAAGAAAATCCTTGGCCGATAGCACAAGTCCTGCCGACGACCACCTTGAACATCCCTCATCGGCCAGACAACCAACTGTCGGCCCAACATGAAACTGCTTCGCCGATGAAGCCGATCACTCCGATAAGACCAAAAACATAAAGCTTTGAACCATTGAACCTCGAACAGGTTCAACCCGATGGTTCAAAAGAGAGGTTCAAACATCAAAAATACTCCCATCGGCAAAACACTTGACCAGCGGCCAAGAAACTCGAAGCATCGAACTATTGAACCTTGAACCGTTGAGAAAAGGGCTCAAGTGGGAGGTTCAAACCGAAAGTTCGAAGACACGATCGGAGCACTTCAAACAAAAACTCATGCCGACGGACAAAACATGATGACCCCTTCCTCAAGAAAGATGATGCAGATGCTGCAAAACACTGAAGGGGTGCCAAAACTCAAAACTTTTTGGATTTTTTGGGAAGGTGCCTGCATGAAAAATTGCTCGGAAACTGACAGTCAATTCAGGCACCAACAGAGTCAAACTAAAAATGAAAGATAATTGAATGATTGGGGAAATCTAACTATATATTGTTAAGATATGTTAGTGGTCTCATGTGTTTTCTACTTGCTTTGTGTGACCATGTACTGATGTTTCAGTTGTTTTTGTGTCATTCTTACAAAAAGGTTCGAATGCATTAGCTTTCATCTAAGAAGAGACTTTTATGTTGAAGACATGCTATTAATTTTAGATACATGATTATTATGTTTAGATATAGTATGGTAGTGTCCTTAAATTCTTTGCAAGTTGCTACTAGTGGTAGATTGATTTACCATCGTGATATTTAAAAGTAACAATGATGTTTGCATAAACATAATTGGCTATCAGACATTAGTCAGATACCCTTTTCAATGTGAATTCTTATATTTGGTTATGCATGTCCTTTAACTAACAACCCAAGAATAGCACTGTAGGATTCATAGATATCTTTTTTGCTATTATGACAAAATAACAGATGCAAAGATACAGTGAATAAGGGCATGCAGTCAACATAGTGATCATGCCACAATGAAGTGACATTCCCAAAGATGAGATAATTTGCACAAAAGGAAAAGAGGGTATTGAGTTTGATCTCTACAATCAATATTGCAAATCAAGGGCATAATGATGGTTTTTACTGGTAGGAGAAGAAGTTATTGCATTGAGATTTTGTATTCTAATACCAAGGACTACTCCAAACTACAAGATGAATATGGTCACACATTGAAGGTTTTAGACTATGATTTGAGACAACATTCTTCACCTAGGAGAAAGGGCAAAATATTTTTCAGTCAAGTCACCAAGAGATGAAGTCTCTTCAAGACAAAAGAAAAATCATTAAAGATAGTCACCTTTTTTCAAAATATGACAGTCTCCAAAGGCATTGAAAGTCCAAGATGCTTGATTGTATAGAAGGCACACTACCCAAACTTTTTAAAAAAGTTATAGTCTAAGTGACACATGTTAATAACTCAATTGGATAGTTTGTTGAGAAGCACCAAACTTAGTTTCTTATGGAATGCACAGTATAGTGCTTGTAGATCACAGAATGGTGAAAGTACTAAGTCCAATGGGATAGGAGACTATTGCAAATGTCAAAGTTCAGTGCTCACTGAGATTCAAATTGCACATGCTGATGAAGCAATGTTAATGAGGGCAGATGATAGAGTTAAGGTGTGCACTCAGTGCAACCAAATGGTATCAAGGCACACCTCTGCAACAGATGCTTTACAATTTAAACTGGAAACTGATACCTTTGAATTCAACTAGATGTGTAAACAATGACTTTGCTACAGGAAAGCACACTGTCCATTCAAAATGTAGAGACATTGTTAAAGCACTAGGACTATCACAATACATCACTGTCTAAAGGCAAACATTACTATCAATAGGATGACAATCACTTTTGCACCAACTAAAAATCCTGTCATATAGTTGATATCAAACTCCTTTAAGAATAAATAAGTAATGAAACACAAAGTACCTTTGCATTTTGCATCAAATAGTAAATACCTTTAACTTTTCAACATATATCAAGTATCAACATCATCAAAGAACTGTATTTTGGCAAATCCACACCACTATCACTGCAAAAATTAGATAGGGGATTGCTTCCACTCTCTATGTCATGCATACCCACTGTCAGTTCTGTCATAACACTTGCACTGTTACCATCAGTTTTACCAAACATGAATTACACAGTCAAGTACTAAAAACATGCATAGAGATCACTGGCAAAGCATCATAGTCTTGACCAACAGTGATTGTGAGCACAGGCAAATAGTGACCAAGAGAAGCATCATTTCATTGTCGATTATCACTTGTCAAAACATCTCATAGTGTTGTAAAACACAGAGATACATTGTCCATGCAAAGTGAATAGCACTGTCAAGATGGAACTTGTGATCTACAAAGGCACTTGTATTGCACTGTGACTAAGATCACCATATAAGCATCAAAGCATTATTTAAAAACCCTTGTCCAAAACCCATATCATACTGCAGATAATAAACATGAATGCCACTAACACTTTAACCATATCATTGTCCATCATCAATAAAACCAGATCAACTATGCATTTGCAAGTTCTAACACAACAGATAGTGAATTGCAAAAACATGTTGCAAAATGAATGGATAGCATTACTCCCCCTACAAACTACTATCAATATTTTGCATATCATGGACTTCTTCAAGGGTTGAAAGTGTTTTGGCTTTGGACTCCTTTTCTTCTTGAAGCTGCAACTTTAATCTCTGATTACTTTGTGGTAGAAGCACAATCAATATCTCCTAACCATGATATGTAAAGGTTATTTCAATTATGAGTACTTTTATTTTGTTGCCTCCAATAGAAGTGTTTTATTTTATAGCTTGATGGTTGCTATGTTGCATGAATCCTGTAGAATGGGCTTGCTACTAAGGTGGAGAAGTCTAGGTAGCAATTGAAAGAGAGGAAGAACAGATCTAAGAAGATCTGTGGAGTCAAGAAGGTAAATATTCTTTCAAAGAACATGTTAAAGTAAGTTACTTATTTGCTTTCTGCTACAAAGGGGCAATTTACTTATTGCATTGATGGGTTATGTTTGTGCAGACCAAGGCAGGAGATGCAGCAAAGAAGTAATACAATAATTAGCAATATTAAGCAAGTTTTGATACATTTATTCAGATTTTGAGATGTAAAAGTCCATGATGAAATATTTAGGCTTCATTTTTCAAGTAGTTTTTTCATGTTTTGGAGCTGTATAAGCAAAAAATAGATCATTGTAACTCAATTTTCTTAGTCACAGCAATGAGAAACACACTTTGTAGCACATTTTTCAAAGCAAATACACATATTTAAGTCTTGTATTTGTTGTACGAACACCTTTTCTCAATAAAATTTTAGTATTTTGCCTTGTTAATAGTTGTTTCATTATGTGCAAATGAATGATTGATTATGTTTTTCTATGTTTTATGTTTAAACCTCAAAAGCATTGTCTCATTTCCAACACTTTTAGGCAGAAATCAGCACCAAATGAATGCAATTGAATACTTTTAAATACAAGTACATAGCAATAAATCACACCAATATGTATTTCGTCATCTCGAGGTTGGAAGTGAATAAGTGGGAGTAGACATAATTTGAATTTTAAAATGTTAGAGGTCAAATCCATAGGTGTAGAGTCAATTTCACAAGTATGGACTCAACCCATTAAATTCCAAGGGCAACCTAGTTTGTATCTCAATTCATCTTCCAATGCATATAGGAAGATGCAATTATAAGTTACACTTCAAAAATTATGATCAAAATAGTAAATAGCTATATTTTGACCATCAAAACAAAAAAAAGTGGTAGAATCAAAGAGGAAAATGAAATGTCTAGAAATAAGTACATAGATAAACCTAATGAATGAAAAAACATGAAAATGTGGGAAAATATAAATAAAGAATATAGAAACATGTACAAATAAAAAGTAATAATTTAAGAGAAAGACTCAAACTTTACATTAAATTATGTTATCTATCAATATGTAAAACATTCTCTTAAAATGAAGATAGAATTAAATAAGTGTCACGTAGTGGTGAGTACCTACCATTGTAGTATTGTAATAAAAGAATTTTTTGTCTAGTCGATAGATGAGCCATGAGATAGTGATTTAGAGGTAGGTCAGATAACAATTTGAGGTCAACAGATTCTTGCAAGCCAAATGTATTGTAATTGTATTGGATCAATGAATATTATAGTTGTTAGGGTTGACCTTGACCCCAAGTTTGATTCATACTAGGCACAACTATGACTAGCATAGTTGAAATTTAGTTTGTTCCTTAGAATAAATATTTGTTAAATATTGATGATCAAATGATTTGAATTAGTAAAGAGCCTTCTTAGATTGCTTAGTTGATTTTGATTTCGATATCTAGCTCCATGGAATTGTAGTTGAAGTTGAGTTTTTCAAAATGACAATAGTAATAATTTCAACTTTTCATTGATATATTGTATTATGTCAATTAATATGTTAATTAAATTATATATATAACATTACACTAATTATAATATAATACAAATACAATATTGAGAATCAATGGACCAACAACATCAAATCATTGTTATACTGGATGATAAACTAGTATAGATATCTTAAATACATCTTTCTAAAAAACATTGAGTGATCAGTCTTGGTTTATTTTATTTACTTAAGGGTTATTTTATTTTACTTTAGAACTATTTAAGATTTTTTTATGAATAAATAGCAATCATGGAGATCGTGCCCTTTGCATTTATAATATCAACAAAAATTACTTAGTTTTCATTACATTTGGTATGGGCAAGTTCAAAGCCTAGAGATTCTATTTTGATAAGAGGATAAAATAAAAAATTCTTCTATTTAACTGATGCAGGAGCATCCGGCGAATGCACTATCCCACATCGACCAAAAAGATTTGATATTTTGGTTTTGGTTTTGTAGGTTTAGTTTGTTTGAGAATCGAGCATTTCTGGTTTTATATAGTTATCTCGCAGTAATTTTTATGGTTTCCGCCACAATACAATATCATTGAAGCCAACTATTATCCATTTTCAACTAAGGAATTTAGTGTGGGCAATGTCAAAGCATGATGTTTACCTCATGAAGAATTATTCTATCATGCATTGGTTCACCTCTCCTCAGAGAGGGACATAAGTGCTTAATGTTGCTAGGCATGTTGTTCCATCTGAGAAACATCCTAGATCTTCGGCACAAACTCTATCACGAGTACATATTAGTACAATGTTTGTTAAGGAGAATTTAGTTGTTGCTAGTAGTTTTCGAGGAGAACTTATATGCAAGCACTTGGATCAACCTGGGGTCAGCTTCTGTACAAAAGTGTCCCATGGTGAGAATGCTATAACTAATGTAGTGGAGATCTACAAGAATGCAAGTGGCTCAACATGCCTGATGACTGCAAATAATGATTGTATTATACGCGAGTTTGATAATAAAAAATTCACTGTTCTTTCACGCTTCTTTTTTTTGTGGTCTATAAATCATACAGCTATCAGCCCAGATACTAAGATTGTTGTTGTTCTTGGGGATAATACATATTGTTTACTTGCAGATTCACTTACTAGAAAGACTATTGCAACTCTCAAAGGTCATTTGGATTATTGTTTTGCTAGTGTCTAGCACCCAGATGGTCATATATTGGCTACAGGGAATCAAGATACAATGTGCAAACTCTGGGATGTTAGGAACTTTTCTTCTTCTATTGTTGTCTTAAAGGGTCGTATGGGTGCGATAAGGGCGATACAGTTTTCATCATACGGGCGTTTTATGGCCATGGTTGAGCCTGCCAATTTTGTTCATATATATGATACTTGGCAGGATTATAATAAGAGACAAGAAATTGATCTGTTTGGGGAAGTCGATTGGTAGGTGGGGATGACCAGATAGGAAGGGAAACAGAACAACAAGGTGGAAAAAGAGGGCTGGCAGAAGAGTTTAAACCATCTCAAACATTGCAAACTTGTATGCATTGACAAAATGGAGTGCCACCATAGAGGGAAGTACCTCTTCAAAGCTCTAAAAGCTATAATGTCTAAAAGAAAAAGAAATTAAATACAGAGGAATTTGAAACACCTCATATTAGAAAGCAACTAAAATGTTTCACATAGCAATATGAAGGGAGGTTGATCAAAGGCATAGGAATTGAAAATGGACTCCACCAGAATAGGAATAGACCACGGCATAACATATGAAAGGAATTCAAATTAAAGATTTGAATTTCTTATATAATCCAATGCATAAAAGTATTGGGTGTCAACCATCGAGAAAAAAAGAGAGAGGCCCAGCCAGAGAACAAGAGAAAGTTTGAAGAGAATCCAAGTCAAGGTGCCTAAGGGTGCAGAGAGAAGAGAGAGGTTGGAAGCCTTGTGAGGCTATGAGACTGTGAATGTATAGATGTGTTGCAAAGAGATTGTGTTTGTGCATATTTGAGTGATAGAGTGTTGGGAAAAATGATTAAAAACCAGACATTGTAAAATATTTGCAAATTTATATTGTTTTGTGAATAAAATTAGTTATTTGTTTTGTTAAAGTCAAATTGGAATTATGTGTTGGTGTTTTGTGAGATTGGATTCGGTAAGAAGGAGTTCCCCTTCTGCATCATAAGGTATCAGAGTTGGTAATCTTGAGAGTGGAGAGGATCCACCAGGACTTGCAGGTAGAGTAGAGGAAGTGCAGTGAAGAAGAGCTCGTGTGGACTGTTACAGGTAGGGGAAGTCCTTAGCAGTGAGAGCTGGAGCTCTAGAAGACATAGTATTTGTAGATTATGAAGAGTGTGATGTGGATTATGGAATATTGCAGCAAGTGGGATGGAGATATTTGTGAGAAAGAAGCCCATCATATGGGATGGATGGAGGTAGTATGAACAAAGGAAGATCTCCTTGATGATGGTTGATATAACCATGAGAGTGGATGGATTGGAAGCAAGGCAGCGGGAAGAATTGATCAAGCATGATGAAGATAAGCATGAGGATGTTGTAGCTGAGTGTCCTTTGGAGGACATGAAAGCTTTAGCAGATGAGAGTGCAGTTGGGAAAGAGGTTGCAACGAATGATGAAGACAAAGATGATTTAATGTTGCAAATTTTGGTGGTAGAAGAAGAGTGGTTTGATTTAAGGTTGTCGATGGAGGAAAGAAGATGAATTTTGTAGCGAAGGATGAAGAAGATGATGTTGGAGCAGCAAAGAAGAATGAGGTAATTTATGAAAATTTTGACTTCATTTGTGATTTATCTTCCATAGTGAGAGTAGAAGAGAATGTTGTTGTAGAGGATAAAGTTGTAGTTGTAGAGTTGTGTGTAGATGTTGCATGTTTGTGTATAGAGGTTATAGAGGATGGTGCAGGTGGAACTTGGTGGAGGTGGTCAGTTTGTGGTGGGTTGGATCCCACAAAGAAGGAGAGGAGAGGATAAATAATTTTGCAGAGGAGGATGATACATGGTGGATGCAAATCCATGAGAGGAGAGAAGAGTGGTGAATGGAGTTGTGGGAGGAAGATGACAATTGTTTCGGCATGTTGTTGGAACAAGAGGAAGAAGTAGTTTGGTGCACATCCCACAGTGATGGAGTTCATTTCAGATTGCTTGCAATCTGAAAGGGTGATTCTATCACTCAACTCCACCTTTGTGAGCCTATCCTCATAAACTTTCTACCCAGCATGTTTGATGCAAGAGCATCCATGTGAATGAGCTATCCTGCATCGACCAAAAAGATTTGATATTTTGGTTTTGGTTTTGTAGGTTCAGTTTGGTTGAGTATCGAGCATTTATAATTTTTATATAGTTATTTGGCAGTAATTTTTATGGTTTCCGCCACAATACAAGATCAGTGAAGCCCACTATTATCCATTTTTAGCTGAGGAATTTAGTGTGGGCAACATCAAAGCATGATCTTTACCTCATGCATAATTATTCAATCATGCATTAGTTCCCCATGACTCAGAGAAGGACATAAGTGCTTAATGTTATTGGGCATGTTGTTCCATCTGAGAAACATCATGGATCTTCAGCACAAACTCTATCATGAGTCCATATTAGTACAATGTTTGTTAAGGAGAATTTAGTTGTTGTTGGTGGTTTTTAGGGAGAACTTATATGCAAGCGCTTGGATCAACCTGGGGTCAGCTTCTTTACAAAAGTGTCCCATGGTGAGAATGCTATAACTAATGCAGTGGAGATCTACAGGACTGCAAGTGGCTCAACATGTCTTGTGACTGCAAATAATGATTGTATTATACGCGAGTTTGATATAGAAAAATTCATAGTTCTTTAACAATTCTCTTTTCTGTGGTCTATAAATCATACAGCTATCATCCCAAATAGTAATTTTGTTGTTGTTCTTAGGAATAATACAGATTGTTTACTTGCAGATTCACTTACTGGAAAGAGTATTTCAACTCTCAAAGGTCATTTGGATTATTATTTTGCTGGTGTTTGGCACCCAGATGGTTATATATTGGCTACAGGGAATCCAGATACAATGTGTAGACTCTGGGATGTTAGGAACCTTTCTGCTTCTTTTGTTGTCTTAAAGGGTCGTATGGGTGCAATAAGGTTGATACGGTTTTCATCAAACAGACTTTTTATAGCCATGGCTGAGCCAGTTGATTTTATTCATATATATGATACTTGGCAGGATTATAATAAGAGACAAAAAATTGATTTGTTTGGGGAAGTCGATTGCTAGGTGGGGGTAGCCAGATAGGAAGGGAAATAGAACAAGGTGAAAAAAGAGGGATCGCAAAAGAGTTTGAACCATCCCAAACATTTCAGACTTGTATGCATTGACAAAATGGAGCACCACCGTAGAGGGAAGTGCCTCATCAAAGCTCTAGAAGTTATAATGTCTAAAATAAAAAGAAATTAAATACAGATGAATTAAAAATGCCTCATATTAGAAGACAACTGAAATGTTTCACATAACAATGTGAAGGGAGGTTGATCAAAGGCATAGGAATTGAAAATGGATGCCACCAGAATAGGAATAGACCATGGCATAGCATATGAAAGGAATTCAAATTCCCTATATAATCCCATGCATTAAAGTATTGGGTGTCGGCCATTGAGAAAAAAAAGAGTGGCTCAGCCAGAGAACAAGACAAAGTTTGCATAGAATGCAAGTCAAGGCACTTGAGGGTGCAGAGAGAAGGGAGAGGTTGGAATCCTTGTAAAGCTGTGAGACTGTGAATGTGTAGATGTGTTGCAGAGAGATTATGCTTGTGTAGATTTGAGTGATAGAGTGTTGGGGAAAATGATTGAAAACCAGACATTGTAAAATATTTATAAATTTATATTGTTTTGTGAATAAAATCGGTTATTTGTTTTTTTTAAAGTCAAATTCGAATTGTGTGTTGGTGTTTTGCAATATTGGTTTTGCCAAGAAGGAGTTTTCCTTCTACATCATAAGGTATCAGAGCTGGTAATCCTGAGAGTGGAGAGGATCCACCAAGACCTACAGGTAGAGTAGAGGAAGCAAGGTGAAGAAGAGCTCGTGTGGACTGTTGCAAGTAGGGGAAGTCCTGAGCAGTGAGAGCTAGAGCTGCAGAAGAAATAGTATTTGTAGATTACGAAGAGTGTGATGTGGATTACGGAATATTGCAGCAAGTGAGATGGAGATATTTGTGAGAAAGAAGCCCATCATATGGGATGGATGGAGGCAATATGAACAAAGGAAGATCTCCTTGATGATGGTTGATATAACCATGAGAGTGGATAGATTGGAAGCAAGGCAGCGAGAAGAATTGATCAAGCATGATGAAGTAAGAATGAAGATGCAACATCTAAGTGTCCTTTGGAGGATGTGAAATCCTTAGCAAATGAGAGTGCAATTGGGAAAGAGGTTGCAGCGAATAGTGAAAATAAAGATGATTTAATGTTAAAAATTTTGGTGGTAGAAGAAGAGTGGTTTGATAAGCTTGTCGATGGAGGAAAGAAGATGATGTTGGAGTAGTGAAGAAGAATGAAGTAATTTATGAAAATTTTGATTTCATTTGTGATTTATCTTCCATAGTGAGAGTAGAAGAGAATGTTGTTGTAGAGGATAAAGTTGCAATTGCATAGTTGTGTGTAGATGCTAAATGTTTGTGTATAGAGGTTATAGAGGATGGTGTAGGTGGAACTTGGTGGAGGTGGTCAGTTTGTGGTGGGTTGGATCCCATAAAGAAGGAGAGGAGAGGATAAATAATTTTGTGGAGGAGGATCGTACATGGTGGATGCAAATTTATGAGAGGAGAGAAAAGTGGTGAATGGAGTTGTGGGAGGAAGATGACAGTTGTTTTGGCATGGTGATGGAAGAAGAGAAAGAAATAGTTTGGTGCACATCCCATAACGATGGAGTTCATTGTAGATTGCTTGCAATTTGAAAGGGTGATTCTATCACTCAACTCCACCTTTGTGAGACTATGCTCACAAACTTTCTACCCGGCGTGTTTGATGCAGGAGCATCCAGGCGAATGAGTTATCCTTTATTGACCAAAAAGATTTGATATTTTGGTTTTGGTTTTGTAGGTTTAGTTTGGTTGAGGATCGAACATTTTTTTATTTTTACACAATTATTTGGCAGCAATTTTTATGGTTTCTGCCACAATATAAGATCAGTGAAGCCCATTATTGTCCATTTCCAGCTAAGGAATTTAGTGTGGGTAACATCAAAGCATGATGTTTACCTCATGCAGAATTATTTTATCATGTATTAGTTCCCCTTGACTCAGAGAGGGACATAAGTGCTTAATGTTGTTGGGCATGTTGTTCCATCTGAGAAACATCCTAGATCTTCAACACAAACTCTATCATGAGTCTAGATTAGTACAATGTCTGTTAAGGAGAATTTGGTTGTTGTTGGTGGTTTTCGGGAAGAACTTATACGCAAGCGCTTGGATCAACCTCAGGTTAGCTTCTGTACAAAAGTGTCCCATGGTGAGAATTCTACAACTAATACAGTAGAGATCTATAGGAATGCATGTGGCTCAACATGCCTGATGACTACAAATAATTATTATATTATATGTGAGTTTGATATAGAAAATTTCACAGTTCTTTCACACTTCTATTTTCCTTGGTTTATAAATCATACAACTATCAGCCCACACAATAAGATTGTTTCTATACTTGGGAATAATACAAATTGTTTGCTTGAAGATTCGCTTACTGGAAAGACTATTGCAACTCTCAAAGGCCATTTGGATTATTGTTTTGTTGGTGCCTAGCACCCAGATGGTCATATATTGGCTATAGGGAATCAAGATACAGTGTGCAAACTCTAGGATGTTAGGAACCTTTCTTCTTCATTTGTTGTCTTAAAGGGTTGTATGGGTGTGATAAGGTTGATACGGTTTTCATCAGACAGACATTTTATGGCCATGGCTAAGCTAGCTAATTTTGTTCATATATATGATACTTGGCAGGATTATAATAAGAGCCAAGAAATTGATCTATTTGGGGAAGTCGATTGGTAGGTGGGGACGGCTCGATAAGAAGGTAAATAGAACAGCAAGGTGGAAAAAGAGGGATCGCAGAAGAGTTTGAACCATCTCAAACATTGCAGACTTGTATGCATTGACAAAATGGAGTGCCACCGTAGAGGGAAGTGTCTCGTCAAATCTCTAGAAGATATAATGTCTAAAAGAAAAAGAAATTAAATACAGAGGAGTTTGAAACGCCTCATATTAGAAGGCAACTAAAATGTTTCACACAGCAATACAAAGGGAGGTCGATCAAAGGCATAGGAATTGAGAATGGACACCACTAGAATAGGAATAGACCACGGCATAGCATATGAAAGGAATTCAAATTAAAGATTTGAATTTCTCGTATAATCCAATGCATAAAAATATTGGGTGTCGGCCATTGAGGAGAAAAAAGAGAGGCTCGGCCAGAGAACAGGAGAAAGTTTGCAGAGAATGCAAGTCAACACGTCTGAGGGTGTAGAGAGAATGGAGAGGTTGGAATCCTTGTGAGCTTGTGAGACTGTGAATGTGTATATGTGTTGTAGAGAGATTGTGTTTGTGCAGATTTGAGTGATAGAGTGTTGGGAAAAATGATTGAAAACCAAAAATTGTAAAATATTTACAAATTTATATTGTTTTGTGAATAAAATCAGTTATTTATTTTGTTAAAGTCAAATTGAAATTGTGTGTTGGTGTTTTGTGAGATTGGTTTTGGCATGGAGTTTCCCTTCTTCATCATTAACCTGTATAATATAATAGCTAATATAGTGATATCAGATATACAAAAAGAACCTACTTATGATTTATGAAACTAGAATGACAAGAGCAAAGTGTTATGCATCCAACTTGTAATTGAAGCTATCTAAGATGAGGGTATTGATCGAAGTAATGCCTTCTATGACCACAAGCCCCATCGCCTACTTTAAGAATTTTAAACCCTGTGATGCCTTATGTCACCAATGTGCTTCATTTTGAGGGAGGGTACTTGTGATGAACGATTGCCACAATCCACTCACCACTCAATTATTAACGAGTAATGTCCCATCAAGTGGAGGCATTCTTAAATCATACATAGAACCAGTATTGTGTCATCCATCACCCCAAGAAACTAGGTTTTGATTAGAATGGTTGCCATCTTTTTGACCATTTCCTTTGCTTCTCCTAGGTAAAGTAGAATAGCTACAAACATTGATGAAATATCAAAATTTACATGGTAACGATGGTCAGAAATCATCAACTCCTCTTCTAAAACCCATTAAATAGTGTGTAATGGCAACCCACTCTTGGTGTTGAAGACCGTTTTTCAAACATTTCTTAGTGATACCACCAAGGAATGCCATATGTCACTAGTTACTAATATCCATGGTGTTGATTGGGAAAACTAAGGGTTTGAACATATTTAAAGGAATTGTCTCTAATTTTTTAGAGAGATCCATCATAATTATTAATGATTCTGACTATCCTTTAGTTTCATCCTCTGTCCAAATTTGTAGATATTTCCTGACTTAGCATTGGATTTAGTGTAATATCCACTCTATTTAACTAGAATAAAATAATATTAGTCCAATAAATTAAAGCATAAAATGTAAATGAATTAAATTTTTTCCCATAAAATACAAACCAAGAAATAATTAACTTTCATCAATTTATATAATTAAAGAACATTACATCAACTAGTCAAATAGCTTACAAATAGGACTATCCTTTACAACATCTAGCCATAAAGGATTATAACAAAATAATGTCACACCATACGACGTCCTTGATACCATACCATATCTTCGAGACTGAACCTAGTGAAGAGAGATCATCATCAAGGAGATTTACCACCCAACCACAAGGCTCACACCTCCCCGGTCTTGCTCTTGAATGGAGAAGCCTGACCCTTCACGAGGGGTCGAGCAAACCGAAGCCGACATGCATGAAGGAATCTGGTGTAGCATGATATATATAACATTTCTAGCATGTATAAAATGCATATGTCAAATAGCTTACAAATAGGACTAAGTCCTTACAACATCTATCCATAAAGGATTATAACAAAATAATGTCACACCATACAATGTCATCAATAGCATACCGTATATGAACCTAGTGAAGAGAGAGCATCATCAAGGAGATTTACCGCCCAACCACAAGGCTCACGCCTCCCCGATCTTACTCCTAAATGGAGAAGCCTGACCCTTCATGAGGGGTCTAGCAAATTAAAGTCGGCATGCATGAACGAATCTGGTGTAGCATGATATATCTAACATTTCTAGCATGTATAAAATGCATATGTACTTATATCATGATATGGTAGAGAGTAAAAAATAAATCAAATAGTAACTACTACTAAATTGATTAACAAGCTTTGGCCAAAGCATCTTTTTGAGCCATGTTTGGCTAGATAAGTTACGAATAGAAACCTACCCTTCTCTGTAGTTCTATATTCAACACCCATCCATGCTCTTTCTCTAACTCTAATAATAAAAAAAGAAAATACATAATTGGTATCACGTCGGTCATGATCAATCACATAAAATTCATTTATTTGGAAGACAAGCCTTATCAAACAAAAAGATATTCTTCAATAAACTAATATAATTCCAAATATCTTTCTTTAGGTTGCTATTCACATAAGTAAAACACCTTTCTACCTTCTCATAGAAACTCACAAGATTTCTCTTAACATTTCAATCAGATAGATATATTTCCTCAAATAGCACTATACTAGAGATGCAAGCATATTGATGACTTTCAAGCAAATTTTATTCTTTTTAACAAGATGAGTTTATTTCTAGTTCATACCCACTAACCATTCTAAGGGTTTGCATAGTTTCCCTAAAAAGATACATTCATTGGACATGGTATAATAATCCATATAAAAAAACATAAATTTCAGTTCAATTGCCAAGAAGCAATTATTATTATGAAGTTCAACCATTGGAACCATTATATTAACAAGAAAGTATGAGAAAGCACCAATTAGATTAATTACAATGAGCCCTAGGGGTTACTAAAAGGAGGTTACAACTATGCCAAACAATCTAACCATTTTCCTCCACAAGAAGATTTAGATAGCTTATGAATCAATATCTAATATTATTTCTTAATAATTCAAAAATACTTTCTCATAGATGAGACACACCTATTTACCTTGACTAAGTAAAAAGTAAACAGGGGGACCAATCATTCATTAAAAATCTAACCACTTTATTTAACTTATCCCACTATTAGCTACATGCATATAATAGTAAGATAGGAAAATAACATGAATAAGGTTTACTACAATTCCCATTAGATGCAAGTCTTAATCATTAGTATTTACCCACCTATAGGCACCTAGGAATTACTTATGTATAAATTCCAAGAGTAAACAAATATAAATCTCATGATGATAATAAGGAATTATAATTATGGAAAGTCTAACAAACAAGGCTTCTCAATGCATTACGTAAGGAAGCTAGCAAAAGACTTAAAAATACTACTTATTATATATAATTCAATAGATTGAAGGAACTTATATTCTTATTACAACTATTACTCAACACACCCCTAGACATGACCAAAATAATAGAAGACTCACATTAAATACCATAACATCATGCATTTAATAAATAATCCCTCAAAGACTAAACATTAATTTAACCAAAGATTACTACAATGTCCTAATAATATTAAACAAATTCTCCTCCTTTAAAAGAGAGACAAGTTCTCAAAGAATAATCACATAGGAGTAAATACAAATATGATTCTGCCTAAAATTAATATGAATCGGTCCTAAAATAAAAACAATATTGTGGCCCTACAAGGTTCATCGACCTTTAAAAGCAAATAGAGGTATAAAAACTATGATTTTGTGTGAATAGTATACATTGATCTATATTGTAAATCATCCATAGAAGTATATAAACTCAACTCTACAAGAAGCATTAATATTGCGGCTCTTAAGATTTAAAGATTCGATGATAAAACTAAGGTACCTTCAAGCAAAAGATGAAGCATATACAAGGCCCGCGAACTGAATCAAACTCAAAGATGGGTGAAGAGGCGCAACTATCCAAGGAAGGCACCCCAAATTTTACAAAAATATACATATTTCCTTCATTAGACAGTGACTTAACTCTTTGGTGCAAAAGATGTTGCTGAGTGGGCTCTGAACCATTTCCATCATTCTAAAATAGAATGTAGTGGAGATCATAGGTGGTGCTAAATAAAGCAATATGAATCACAAATCTGCAGCCTCAAAGGATCTACACATAAGAATTATCAAAAGGCTAAAACAATTTCAATTTCAGCAGGTAAGAAGATACAAGAGTAGCTCAGATAAATTCATGAACTGAAAAGTCAATTGCCTCAAGAGAAGGTGCCTCAAAGAATATAAAGATTGCAGGATAGGTGCAAAATGGATTTGTTGAAAAGACTTCAGCTACATTCAAGCAAATGCAAAGCAAAGTTTGTAGGTTATGCACAAATGGATTCATTGATAAGGCTCTAGAAACCTTCGAGCAAAAGCTTAAGCAACTGGCGGGTATAAACTTGGATCTTACCTATGCCAATATTCTTGCAGCCTGCACAAGGCTTAGGAGGATTTGGATCCTGAAGGATGTTGTATGACTCATATTTCCTCACAACAATTATGCAGAAGTTGATAGGTGTAGAGAGATACGAATGGTACAGGGTTTGGAATTCAGAAGAGTTTTTAACCCTACAGGGTATGACATTTGCCCAGGAATAAATGCATGCAATTGAAATCAAGAGATTTCAAGAATTGAATGTAATCCACAGAAAACCCACTATAAGATTCATGTAAACAATTGAAGGAATTTGCCTTCATACCTAAGTAGGAAGATCAATTTTGATGCACACACAAATCCCACTCCAATCAGGAAGAACAAAATCCCCTCAATCCAGTCTGGTGGAGAACTCCTTGTGCTCAGAGTGTAGTGACTACAACATAATCTATCTAAAAATCACCAAGCCGTGGAAATCCATTCTCCTCAAACTCCATGTGATAGAGATCTTTTGCTGATGATTTTATAGACTCAAATTCTCTACCAAGAGTATTCCTACCCCCTCAAAGAATGCATGCTTAAAAATAAATAAAATAGAAAAGGCAATAAATTCCAATAACTCCACTCTCAGAAATTATCCAATTTTAAACTCTCCAAGATTCTCTCATTAAATTTGTAACTACCTCTTGTGGCCAAAATCAAATAAAGAATATTTTTTGAATTTATTTCAAATATCAAAATCTCAAATTATGATATTGTAAGCAATTTGCAATTAATTCTATTGCCACTAACTATTAGATTAATTATGCAAAAATAATACAATTATTTAATCTATAAGAAATCTATTTGGTGTGTGCAAAGGTCCCTTCACCACATTTCACCTTTGATCGGCTAAGTGCCCTCTACCTCGATGATACTCTTTCCATCAAGAGAGTGTCCCTATCACAAACACAGTCGAAAATAGTGGACAATCAATTAAATAATATTAATAATAATATTATTTATATCCATAATTAAATATCAGAAAATAAGGGTTGTGACATTTAGGTTCTTTGCATCATGTCTCCATCAACATTTATGAAGTGCACCCTCTAATGATTATCCTTCACAAATTGAAGGATGTTTGATTGACTAACCATATCCTTTTTCATTTGGTTGTTATATTGGCAATATCATTTGGCTATCCATCTTGCTTCTGAGTTTTGGCCATGTATCCACTCTATTATTGATTAAACAGTCTTGATCCATTTCAATTGCATGATTTGCCAAGATGTTAGCCTCTTTGTTTAATTATCTTTAGATGTGTTTTAATAGTGAAACTATCCAATGAGTCTAAGAGGGGCCATGCACACTGAAGAATATTGTTAATTTTCTAATTGACCTTTTTTTTGTTTCTAATAGTGTTGATTATCACCATTGAGTCTCCCTCTATATTGACTTTATGGTTGCCATATATGATATAGATTTGTAAACCTGAGACAAAAGCTTGGGTTTTACTCTCCTTATTTGTTCCCTCCTTGAGTTTTTTCAATGCATCCCCTATCAAATTTCCCTTATCATCTCTTATTAGATAGCTAGCTCTAAAGTTCCAAGGTTTCCTTTCAAATCTTTGACAAAATTTAGTTTTGACCAACTTTGAGGGGGGGATTTTATTTGAGTCTTTTTCTATGGTTTGGGGAATTAGCTCACCCAACCCCATTAACAAGGAAGAATTATTTTATTTTATTTACATTGTTTACTTTATTTTTACTTGAAGATTTATTTTTATTTACTTAAGGGTTATTTTTATTTGCCTAAGAATTATTTTATTTTACTTTAAAACAATTTAAGAATTATTTTATTTACATTGTTTTTTTTTTATTTGAAGAACTATTTTTATTTACATAAGAGTTATTTTATTTATTAAAGAGATATTTTATTATTTTTATTTACTTAAGAGTTATTTTAAAGCACATGATAGCCATGTATATTTAAAAACAAAACTATAAAAGAACTCTTAAATAAATAAAATAGCTCTTTAAGTAAATAAAATAGGGACTAGTATAGATATTTTAAATAAATCTATCTAAAAAATATCTATAAATATAATCTCAAAAGTTATTAGTACTTGCCTTAGGCATATACTATTGTAATTACGATTGCCTGATTAGTTATTATTAATTATACTTGTTAACAAATCATAAGTTAGATGTTTTGTTACTTAAAAGAAATACTTATCTTTTGTAAAGTTAAGATGCAAATTTTTTAACTAAAAATATTTAAAAAATTAATTATTAGCAATTTGATTAGCTAATATATTTTATGTCTTGTTCGGATTGGCTAATATCTTTTACCTACTATTGTAGACTTCACATAAATTAAAAAAAATAATTATTATGACAATACGAAGTCATCCATATACAAACACCTGATAATACAAATGCAATTAGCAAGGATAAACTCCTCAATCTATATCTTGTGTTCGCTATTTTGTCATACCTAGCTTACATAGGGCTCTACTTAAATGTCATCCACTTCCACGATCAGCATTCAGTCAATGATGATGAGGAATTGGCCCCTACTCCTCTCTTCCATTCTGTCGCCCATCCCATCCGTTTGTTTTAACTACTTAAAAATAAACTAGCACTAACCTCAGTTGATCAAACTTATGATTTTTCCTGCATTAAACATTTGAAGTTTCCTGCATTAAACTTTTGATTTTTCTCGCATTAAACTTTTGATTTTTCCTGTTGCATCACTAGTTTTCTAATTTTTTTCTTGGTGCTGCCTCTTATTCTCTTCATCACTGCTGCTAGACATTTTTGCACAATTGAAGCTACCTTTTTTATCTTAAATCTTTTACACAAAGTTTTATGCGAGTTAACATAGGATATATTGCCTCCTAGCAACATATCAGTAAGGGATTGCCACCAATATTTAGATAAAAATAGAGAGCAGAGTTAACCATGCCTTTTAAACAAATCTGTTTTGTGCATATCTTGCAACAATTACATTCCATGAGGTGACATCTTTTTGTTATAATTATGTTGAGTAGTTTGCCTGTGCCTTGTTTATTGGCAGTTTCCTGTTGCAAATTTATGTTTGTTATCGTCAATTTTCTGTAATTCTCTTCACCGCTAGTTTCCTATTTCATGGTAATCTTGCTATATTACATTTCAGATTTCTTGATGTAAATAATACTTGGTCTTTGTATGTTGTATTGCATTTCAGATTTCTTGTTGTAGAGTGTTAAGTTTGATAAGGTATTAATATTTTAAAAACGGTGGACACCGAATGTGTACAGAAGGAATTGATAACTATAGTTGTGCTCAGAGTCATGGAAAGGATGGAGGTACTTGAAGGACACCCAAAGGAATGGACTGCAGAAAAATAGAGCCTTGTTAAGGCACTTTTTTTTATCTCTGCCTAAGACATAAAAGCACCCTCTAAGGCATAGCCTCGTGCAAAACTATATTTTTTGCTATTTTTTATAATGTTTTTTATTAGTTCAATAGGAAAAGAGGGTCCTGAACCCTTCACAAAATAGCCCCCAGGACAAAAAGCCTTAAGCTTGCCAGAAATAGCCCATTAACAGCACATTAATAGCTCAAGAATAGCAGACAAAAAATGACTAATCAAAAACAACAGAAACAACAAGAAACTAGGGACTGTCAATCATCCCATACTTGGCCAAGAATTCCACCATGCCTTTATAATCCCCTAGGCTATCTAGCCCCACCTGCTTAACCTTATCATCCAAGTCTTTGACAGCCACGAAGATCGACGTAGCCCTGTGAAGGGCTTTAGCAGCAAACTCTACCATCACCTTCCACTTCTTCTGCATGCTCGTCATCTTCTCTTAGAGGTGCCTCAGGTCCTCTGTAGTCTTAACACACAATGAGCAACTTCCCTTGCTGTCATGACCCCCATACGCTTTAACAGCTTCACCCACTTCCTCAGAACTGGACTTGTTCATGGAGGCGAAGTGGCTGATCCCCTCCACATCATGAATCGACTCAGTGGGGATTTCTTCCCCTCCCTCCTCCATAGTTCTTCGACAAACTCTGACTCATCAGAAATCTCCACCCCTTGAGGAGATGCAGAAGGTTTACCAGCAATGCGGGTAGACCGAGGAACCCCTGGGTTAACAGCCTCCGCACCTTCCCCACTACTAGCTATCTTGTCCCAGAGTCCAGCTCAATAATTTTCACAGGCTCTGCCATAATCATAGCCTCCTTACCCTTTTTAGCTTTTTTCTCAGTGGCAACCCCTTCCTCCTCAGGCTTCACCATAGAAATAGTCTCCTTTCCTTTCTTGGCTTTTTTCTTCGTAGCCGCCCCTTCATCCTCAATCTCCCCTCTATCTCTTCTGGCCGACCTCTTCCCAGTCATTTGGGTGGCGCCTTGAAGTTTCTTTTTAGAGTTGGTTGGGGTTTGAACAGGGGTATCCTCCTCCACACGAGGGTCACCCATAGGGTTTTTAAGAGCAATCTTAGGGGTCCCCACACAGGTCTTCACCTTACCAACAGAATCATGGGAAACACACGGCTGTGGGTCCTCAAGCAGTTTGACTTTAATTTATTTCAGGGGGCACAGAGCTAGGTGAAAGTGGTAAAGACGTAGGATAAAGCCTTGATGGATGGGAACAAGTGGATGACCAGCATTTTTAGCTTTAATCTCTTGCACCTACTTGATAGAATTATCCAGAGAAGAAAGGGGAAAGAAAGGAAAACTAATTTCCAACTTATTCCTAAAATGGTTAAGGAGAGCAAAGTAGTAGTGGTAAAAAACCTTGAATCTTCCCTCCAGCATGAAGAATTTCATAATCATGAGGCAGATTTGTCCCCATGGCTCCGGTAGCTTTTCTCTTTCGAACCCTCCATGAAGTTTCACGGGTGCCTCCCCCTCTTTGAAGAAAAGAGCCATGTGTTCAGGGTCGGCCACCCTGCTACGTCTCGATTGCTTTTTCCCTTTGATTGGCAACCCAGTAGCCTACCCGATCACTTCTTCAGACACTTGAAAACCAATGTTCCCAATCTTGACTTCTTTGGTAGCATCGTCCCAAGACTCCACAAACTAGTGCGAGAGATTCTTGTCATGGCCAATCATCCCTTCCAGAAAAGGAACCACCTTCCCCTCCTGGATAATGTGCCACACTATAGGGTCCTGTTTGAATTCCTCCACAGAGCTGGGTTCGATCTTGACAATATCTCCTCCCATCGTGACAGCTTGAAATTTATAGAGCCTGTAGAGCTTATGGTTATTAGACCAGCTTAGGTAATTAGAAATAGGCCCGTTTAAATTAGAAAGCTCGTAATAATGATCAAGCCATAGCAAAGAGATAATAAGGACAGCGTAATTAAAGAGGAGATACACCTCATCTTTTCCACTTAAAAACGTCTCCTTGGGGAAATAATTCAATTGCCACCTCGTGTGGAGATGGACATCACCCACCGCGAACATAACCCAAATATAATTGCCCCTCTGGAATCCCGTCCAATCAACCCACCATAACTCAATTAACTGACCGCACGGTGTCCTTTTTAACCAGCTATACCCAATCTTCAAAAATCTCCTATTCCCAATGCCAATAAATCTAATGATGTGCCATCCTGTCATCTCGGTCATCCATCTGACAAGAGGTGAAGTGGCACTCCAGTAATCCACGTAATCCTCATGACCCCACTTAGGACTATCAGTCCACTGACTAGACCACAACCTATCCAAGGTGTCACAATTCCCACCTTTATAGTTTTGAAAAGTCCTGCGCATACAATTTTGAAAGTTCACAATGCTAGACCTGTCCCTTCTATGAATTAGATGGCAATCTTTCTTCAGCTTGCCTCAGCCAGGCACACCAAACTCGCCACTCTCACACCAACACCAAAGAGTAATGACAACACCAACTTCCCTAATTCTTGTGGCTATCACCATCCTTCAGAACAAGGGTATGAACTTCCTTAGGCAAGATAGAAATGCTCCTCCAGCACTGCCATCCTTCTCTGCCACTTCCCAGATTGGCCAAAGCATCAATGACAGTATTTCCTTCTCTGTAGATGTGCGAGATCTTGAAATCATCCATTTTGTTCAGAAGCAGTATGATATCTCCCATCATGTCCATTAAGTTCCACCCAATTTGAGTCGAACCCAGGGCTGCATTAACTATAAGTTGAGAATCTCCTTCCACATGAAGAAGCTTGATGTTTAGAGAGGTGGCCAACTTAATCCCCTACAACATAGCAAGCACTTCTGCCTCATTGTTACTCTTTAGCCCAATTCCCCCTGCAAAGGCAGCCACAAAGGATTTCACGTCAGTCCTAATGATTCCTCCTCCACTAGCTAGCCCCAGATTCCCCTTAGCAGCTCTATCAAAATTGAGCTTGAACCACCCTTTTTGAGGTAAAGCCTATCTGATTTTGGCCCTAGCCATCTTTTTTGAGTTGTCTACCCGACAATAGTCAGGTCCAATGCTCCACTATTTTAATAACCTTTGTTCCTCCCCTCCTGGAGTGTTCTTTGCAACTTTATACTTACACGAACTAATGTTCTCCATAAGCAATTTGGAGAAGCCCGGGAAGACCTATTTAGGGGTTCTACACTTCTCCCTAAAAATTATGTTATTACGTTTTAATAACCTCTGCTCCTCCCCTCCTGGAGTGTTCTCCATAGATTTTTTATTATGTTTGACCTATCAAAGAAATGCATTTTAGTTTTTGCTCATTTTAGTTTTCTCTCTAGGGGGTTATTGTTTTCTTTTAAAAATTGATGCCATATATGTCATGTAGCTGATCATGGATATGTGGTTATTAAAATTGATTACTAATATTACTACACCATTTAGGGTTCAATATTATTAATAATATTTGATGAGGAAAACTACAAACTTAATTTAGTCTAATTCTAAGGTTTTTGTATAATTTCAAATGCAACAAATTATGCCCCATGAGGTCCAACACCCACCTACTGGTCCATTTTCCTATGAGGACCTTGTTTGGAAGATATACCCTAATCAAACTAATTCAACCTTCCAAGTGGCTTGGGCTGAAAATGATAGAGTAAAGGATTTTATCGAAGGGGAATCTAAGAGGCAGTCATATCCCACCCAATTTTATGTCAAGAAGAAGAAGAAGTCTACTCTTAGTGATGCATCAAGAAGGATCGACTCATTTTTAGAGTACACTACGTAAGATCTTCACTTACTAATTTATATTGAAATACTAACATTAGTTAGTAAATGCATCCCTCGAGGACTAATGTTATTTGTATTTTTTAATTTTGTGTAGATATTAGTGCTCTTATGGCCCAAATGATTATCAAGAGGTTGATTCCACTCAATTTGATAAATCATTGGTCCCAAAGAGTGGTAAAGGAAGTAGGCCTAGCTGAAAATGTAGAAGGCACGAATGTCAGTGCCACTTCACAATCCGCATTATGCACCATAGGCCCAACCATTCTCTGTTGTCTTTTTACCAAGTTGATCATGTTGACAAGAATGGATTTCCTTGTCATGGTAGAGAGTTTGAAGCTTTCAAAAGGAGTAGATCTATTTTCGCACTTCACATAAGCAAAGAATTACAAGATTGGGTGAAAAATGTGTTATTGTTAGGTTTATCTCCTAATGCAATTCATATGAAACATAGGGAAATGGTCATGAAGAGGTTAATCTTGTTCAAAGGACAAACAGAAAGAGGCGACTTCTTGAATAAGAATGATATACAAAACATAGAGCGTAAAATCAAACAAACAAAATATGTTTTGCATACTAATGATGCAAATCTGTCAAATAATGGGTAGTTTCAAATCTAGAAAAATGGTTTGCCTACCAAGAATTCAATGCAACTAGTGTTGATGGAAATGGAGATGGAGATGTGCCTTTTATTTTAGGAATTCAACTACCACAACAATTGGATTGGATGATACAGTATGGGCATAATAGCATGCTAGCAATGGACTCAACATTTGGAACCAATGCAATGAAGGTAAAACATTTAAGATTATTTTTCTTATCATGTTTTCCTTCGTATATATATTTTATGATCCTAATCTTTTTACTCTAATTATTTTTGTAGTTCCAACTGTACACATTGCATGCTTTTGATGCCCAACACATGGGGTTACCGGTTGCATGGATAATAATGTCTAGATCATGTACATCTGACTTAGCATATTGGATGTGAATTCTTATGCAAAGAGTTCTCTTGAAGAAGATCGAGTGGAAAATCAATGCATTTATGGTAGATGATGTTGCAGCAGAAATTAATGCTATCAAATGATTTTTATTTTTGTAATGTACATTGTTAATATTTACCTATATAATTAGGATGCTAATTATAGTTGAATTGTGGCCTTGTAGGAAGGTTTTTGGTTGTGAAATATATCTTTGTAGCTGGCATGTTACGAGGGCATGGTTGAAGAACTTGATAGCCAAGGTGAAGGATAATTTTTCTAGAAGAGAAATGTTTGATATGTTGGGATCCATCATGCATAACTCTCTAGATGAGGAGACAGCTATTAAAGATGCTTGGTTATTTGTGCATCATTTTTTGAGACATGCATCAAAATTTTGTTGACTATTTTCAAAAGCAGTGGATCCATAGGGTGGGGATGTGGTCTAGATGTTGTCATACTCTTAAGCATGTTGATCAAGAAACAAATGGTGCAATTGAATCATATCATATCACTCACATTTGAAGAACCAGTTTTTAAAGACCATTCAACATGCATTACATAGAAAAGTGGATTGGTTGGTTAACCAATTGACTATGGATGTATACACATATTATTGGTAGATGCAAATCAACAAAGAAAATGGTTTCTACAGAAAATTTAATTTGGAAAAAGTTGAGAATGTGCCTTGGGTGTGTACCTTGCATATTCCTGATGATCACGTGAAATTTGATGCCACTGATAGCCGTATTGCATGGGTTCAAAGTCAAAGAGATCACAAAATTTGTTACCAAGTGTATGGATCAATGTCAGGTTTGTCTATGTGTTCATGCAACTTTTCAACGCAGGGTTACACATGTAAGCATGTAGTCAAGGTGAACATGATGAGAGAAACAATTGGTCACACCAATAGAAATGATATTTCCTTAGTTGTTGACATTTCTAGTGTGAGCACATGGGTTCATGGAGAGGACACTAGTATTGATATATCAAATCACCTTGTGAGTGTCAAGTTTTATGTTTTTTTTGCATGCTTTTGTTACATTCTCTTTCAATTTAGATGGTCATTATTCCCTTACTAATTATTTATATGCAAATGGATTAGGATGTAGCAAATGACCTACCATCTACATTACATGCACTTGATGATGTTGAGGAGAACCAATGTCACTCAAATGTAATGTGCTTTCAAACGCTCATGCTATGTCCATTACTTTTGTTTCTAGTCTACTAATATCTAATATTGATTAATATTTAGATTTCAGCACAAGAAGGTGGAGAAGGCACAATAAGTTCAAATATAAGGGTACAAAAGTTGATTGAAGTTTTTTTCCAAAGCACAAATGATGATGGAACAATAGCCTTTTTTGAAAAGGGGATAAAATAATTGATAAATAGGGGTAGAGGCATGGCACTATCTAGTCAAATTGGACTACAACACCCCACTATGCAACCATTCAAGCATGTTGTGGATGGTCATGGCACTACACTTCGTAGGGAAAGAGATTTGATTGAAATAATGAATATTAGGAGACATTCAACCATCTGTCAAGGTTTAACTGTGTTTCCTACTTCATCTTGTGCAAAGAACAATAAGAAGCATACTTGGCATGGTGATTTGGATAGAGCAGCAACACGTGATAAGGATAGGAGTGAAGCATCTTAATTTAGGGGCAAACACTATTAGGATTCTTTTTAGATATACATTTATTGTCAAAGTTACTTTTGTTTTATTAAATGATTAGTCACTTTTTGAAATAATGACTCTTCATCGTGATGTCTTGATATCCATATCTTTTTTTGTTTGACTATAAATTATAGGAGAATTCAACCTCTTTATTTTGTTAATAATTAAGCACGGAAGGATCTTAGGCTTGTTGCATTTTGAAAGCTTGTTACTTGATTTCTTTTTTGAATTCTTGTAAGCAAGTTCATTCAGTTTACTATTATTTTACTTATTATTAAAGCTAAAAAATATTAGATTAGAGATTAGTAGTTCAATGCTTGTAAATGAAAAAGAACAATTCGGTGCTTGTAAATGAACAAGTTTTCCAAATTTTCTCGTCTACACCTATGCATAGGAGAATGAATTGTTGTACCACATTAATCAATGCCTACTATCATGCTTATGCCCACAACCTACACTTTATTTTTATCCAGTAACTAAGTATTGTTTATTTGTGTGTCATGTGACAAAATAAAGTGTTTTAATGAATTGTCCATATTTCTCTTTAAATATCAAATTCGCCTTCAAATATTTTAAATTCTATATATGCCTTCCATAGTAGCTCTGGCATATCGAGTACAAGTTGAGCTATCGCTAATTCAAATATTGACCTACTACGTTCAGTCTCACCTAAAGACCTTTCCAATTCTGTTTACTTAGTCCAAGCATAACAATTTGCTGGTGCCCATTCTAAGTATTTTTCATACAATGTTATGTCTTAATTTATGTTTTGAATATCTTTTCTTGGGGTGCCATTCCAATTGCATTGCCCAATATCTGTCTGGCAAACTTTAGGTTTTTCTGACATATCTCAAATTGTGCAGCTAACAACTAGATCTTTGCAAATGAAAACTTCTTATGTGGAATGAGCTTCAAACATTCCCTATATACGTCCATGTACATCTTATGGTCGATGACCGAGAGCACATAATAGTGTTGGAAATGAAGCCCAACCATCACTGCCCTTTCGTCTTCCTCTTCCCATCTCTCTTCACTTGCCTGAAGAGTTGATATAATTCCTTTCTTATTCTCTTTTTGGTGTAGATGAAGACTAATGTATTTGGGTTGATTAATGAAATAGTGTGTCCTGCTTTCCTTGGTGTATGTAGCCATTTTGATGGTGAACCACGTTAAATTCATGTCTCTATTTTTATTTGTGCGTGTTTGATCCTTTATCTATTTTAGTTTTTCGTTTATCTGCATTTTGTCTTCAACAATTGGTATCAGAGCCATGGTGCTCGATCATTTGGCATGAGAGGTTTGAGTTTGAGTGGGAGCAATGCCAACCAATAAAGGAAGTCGTAGGAAATCACAAGGGAGGCTAAAATCCAGTGAGAGAGATGTCAGTTGCTGGTATTGTGGCAAGCAATGCCACATCAAGAAGAATTGTTGGTTTTTGAAGAAGGCTGAAAATCAACCAAAAGAAGATGAAGCTAATCCGGTAAGTGAAGAGGATGACGGTGCAACAATTGGTGTTCTTGTTTTAGCTTCGGAAGAAATATCACCAAATGTTTGGGTGCTCGGTTCAGGAGCATCGTTTCATGCCACTCTGTGCAAGGAGTACTTCAAAAATCTGCAAAGCAGTGACTTTGGTAAGGTTCTTCTTGGCAATAATGAATCTTGTGATGTTATTCAAAAAGGGGATGTTTTGTTAAAACTAAAAAATGGAAATAATTGGTTGTTGCAAGATGTTAGATACATCCCTCAGCTCAAACAAAATATAATTTCAGCTGGACAATTGTTTTCACAAGGATGTAAAGTCAATTTTGAATTGAATAGATGGAAAGTCACAAAAGGGGCCTTGGTAATTGCTCGAGGTAGCAAAGTAGGCACCATGTATGTCATAGAAAGTCTTGCTTCATGTGAAATGGATAGGTTAGATGATGTAGTTGATTTCGTCATTGATGAATTTCTTAACCTATTGAAATTTGATCAAATATTTGTGCAAGAAAGTGCAAGAGCCTCTACAAAAAATACAGAAATTAAAAATACAGAAGCTATGGAGGTTACTGTTGCATGGGAACCTTATGAAAACATTAAATCTTGAAGTTGTGACAGCCTACAAAAATCTAAAAGGAAGCCTAAGCGCAAGTCTACTAGAGGTCCCAAGACACTTTGTAATGCGTATAAGAAGATGGGACAAGAACAAGATCCATCATCTAGTAAGAACAAGATCTACAGCAAGTGCAAAAGAGAGAGGGATATTTATTTCTAGAAGCAACATCACCAGCGCAAGAAGATGAAGAGTTTTGGAGGCAGACAGTCGCCCATGGGTCCTAGCTACTTACTGTCGGTAATCGGGTTGAAGTTGGGAAAACAAACTTATTTTGAGGCCGCATCGCCCTTGCAGTTGTTTAGTCCAATGACAAAGAAACAACAGACTAGGATGCAGCAGGGCGAAACCCAACCAGTTTCCTGGTGCCAGGTGAAAAGGTGTAAGCTAAAGCTAAGCGGTGCCAAACATTATCACCGTCGCCAACAAAACTGGAGTTGTAGAAGACCAGACTATGTAATTTCATCACTTGTTTTGTCTTGTTCAAGCTTGGGGACCTCTATGCCTGGTCGTTTATTTTTAGCTTCTTTAGATGGAACCATTTCTGAATGGGACCTTTGTTCCTTAGAGAAAAAGACAGTTTTAGAATCCTTTGGAGAATCAATCTGGTAGATGGCAGCCAAGCCTTTGCCAGCACGAGGAGCTTTTTCTATCAAGCACAATGAAGATTATCAGAATCATGATGCCGGAGTTGAAATAGAAGTAGATGCTCAGAAGAAAGGTATAAATAAGTCTTCACCTGTTGTAAAATTTGACCATTCTCCACCATCCCGCTCCAAAGGAAATGGGTCCAAGTCAAATGATAAATCAAAAGTTAAAGTTTTCAAAAGAACATGATCCATGAAGGCTGTTGTAGAGGATATCAGGGGGGTTATCGATATCCCTTCTGATAAGGATAAGAATGAGTCTGACAGTAGACAAGAACACCAGAAAAATCAATCTACAATTCCAGATAATAGGCAGGACAAGGGGGGAAGGGCAGGGGGAAATCAAACCTATTCTACTCAAGAAATTGATGACAGCAACAGGGAATCACTTGCTAATCATAAAAGATCATCTAAGTCTGGAAGGAAAAGGCGACATGGATATTCATCTAGAGCCACGAGTGAGCAAGATGCAGATGATTCTGAAATTCAGTCAGAGCTTGCATTTACCTCAATCATAGAGGGGAAAAATGAAGACACGTCAACAGCAGAATTGTCAAGAGGAGCACGGATTCATTATATATTCCAATCAATTTTTGTTAAGAGATTAGAGGAAGTGGATCCTTGTGAAGATTTAACTGGTGAGGATATTAGAATAGCCATTCAAAATGCCACTGGAGCCAAAAATGCTCTCCTTGTCCCCGAGACCCCCTTTGAGGTTCTTGTACGAAGACAGATTGCTCGTTTATTAGATCCAAGTCTTCAATGTGCTCAGTTTATTTATGATGAGTTAGTTAAGATAGCACATCATTGTGAGATAGTAGATCTACAGCGGTTTCCTGTTTTACGAAAACATATTGAAGAAGTTGTAGGAAGCTTTTTACGTGAAAGTTTATGTCCTGCTGAGACTATGATTGGGCACATAATCAAAATGGAAATGGACTATATTAATACTTCACATCCTGCATTTTTTGGTGGCAGCAAAGCAATGTAAGCTGCATTATAGCAACACAGGTCTTCCAAGGAAACTTTTGATTTTGATAAAGCACCAGGTACTGAAAAAATTCACAAGTCACGGGCATTACTTCCAAAGTTAAATACCTCTAGAGCTACTTCTAATCAAGCTACACAACCAATTGCACACCATGAAAAACTCGTGGCACCTGGAAATGTATCTGGTGGAAGTTGAGGTATTTCTTCAACTTTTGGAACTAGTGAGTCCCGTGCTTCTACTAAAGAGAATTCAGTGCACAAAACATATAATGACCCTGTTCAAAGTATGGATTCCATGTTTTCCACAATTCAGTTGAAGGAACCACCTGCCATATTGAGACCTACTGAAGCACAAACAGAGGAAGAGCTTGTTGAAATAACTGTGATGAAATTACTTCTGAGATCATATTACAATATTGTCAGTGATATACAGAGAATTAAAGGTGAACACAATGTCAGTTTGGTTGAGCTGGTTGGAATTCTTACCGGGATCGATCAGCAAATGGAGTGGTTACTTGGTACTATAGTTAAGTAACAATGAGTTTCAAGGAAAGTGGGGACAACAGTGCGGTTTGGACTTCAAGTGGGAGATTGTTGGAAATGAAGCCCAACCGTCACTGCCCTTTTGTCTTCCTCTTCCCATGTCTCTTCACTTGCCTGAAGAGTTGATTAATTCCCTTCTTATTCTCTTTTTGGTGTAGATGAAGACTGATGTATTTGGGTTGATTAATGAAATAGTGTGTCCTGCTTTCCTTGGTGGATGTAGCCATTTTAATGGTGAACCATGTTAAATTCGTGTCTCTATTTTTATCTGTGTGTGTGATCCTTTATATATTTTAAATATTTTTTTGTTTATCTGCATTTTGTCTTCAACAAATAGAAGTCGATGGATGATGTATCCAAAGAAATAAGCTTTCTTAGTTTCATTATGCTCTCCTACACCAACATGAGGCAGCATTTCCTTCTGCAGAATGTCTTTGGCATACTTTATATGCTTTTCTCTAGTAACACCAATGGTTGACCCTCGCTTCCCAATGTAATCCAAGGGAACCTGCTAATTCTGAATGACAAACGCCTCCAATTATGGCCTCAACACCTCCATCATTGCAGCATCACTAAAGTCGTAGCATATATGCTCTAAAATATTTTTGTCAGCAACAAGCCCCGGGGCTCTAAATATAATAATAATTGGAATGTCCGAACGAATATAAGGCAATGTTGGTTGAATAAACTGTCATTTATCAGGTTGATGTTTCTTAAAAACATAAACATGATTTGTGCTCATTTTTTCTGAGCAATTAGAACCTTTTCACTACCATTGATTATGAAGTATCCACCTTGGTCATATGGACACTCTTCACGCTCATGGAGATCATTTTCATTTGTTGGAGATGTGCAATATACAAAACGCAGCATTATTGGTACCTTCCCAATAAACACTTTCTTCAACCTGCAAATCTTATCTCTCCTTTGACATCAATGACAATATTTCCAACATGGCTCTCCTTGGTGGAGTCTTTTTCATTAAGAGTTTATCTGTGTACATCTAGTGTTATGCATATAGTTTTATGAGTTTGTTGATTTCTATTTGTTTCTCCATTATTCCATTATTGAAGTGTATTGACTTAATCACATCTTAATAGAATTTAAACACTATATTTTTTATATTCTTATTATGTTGTTTACCTTGTTTTCAAAAAAAACCCAAATAGTTGTGTAGAGCCAAGGAAGAAGAGGCTTCCCCATAGTATGAGGGATTTGAATAAGATATATTAGCAATTTGAAAATCTAATATATTAACAATAATAAAATATCCCTAGAACATATAAATAAATCTGAGAGCCAAAGAGGAATGAAAGAACCAATGTTGTAGCCAACAACTTGAATTAAGAGGAGAAAGTTGTAGAAATAAAATGTAGCGAAGAGAAATCCAAGAGTAACCTACAAAATAAAATGATGAGCTAAGAAAATAAAGGAATGACTAAGAGGATAATCTTCACAATGGATTATTTATGACAAAAATAAGTCACTGATGGGGGAAATGTGAAAATGATGCAGTGGCTATGGTAATGTCAACAACACTAATGTTATCATGGTAGTCAAATTAATAAAATCATAGCAAATTGGCTAAAACAAAGTCAAAATGAATTTTGACAACCAATGAGTGAGAAAGGCTTGGAAAATGGGCTAAAATGAGTCTCAACATATACAAAGGAAATGAACACTAAAATTGGTGCAATTTATAGAGTAGAAATTTTAAAGATATGTAGTTTCCAACTCTATATGTAATGTGAGTGCACATGCAGCATTACTAAAATGCATGTGGTGATAGTAGAGGATAGGTAGAATTTCTAGGAGGTACTATGGATTATTGCAGGTTATAAGGATTGGTGCATCTCCTATTGCAAGCCATGGTTTCATCTTGATGGTGTTGCAATAAGACATAGTTCACTATTTAGGTGTATTTGTCAACAACCATTGAATAAGTCATTGTCAGAGTATCTAAGAAAATTAACTGTTGTCCATTTGGAGAAATCTCATTGGAATGATGTGGCAAGTTAACATCATAGTATGGTCATGGTATGGTTGCATGACATTCAATAGGCGGTTAGAGTGTTGAGTCAATTACGATTCTAGGATAACGACTTAAGGTTACATCTAGTCTATGGTATAGATGGAATAAGTTGATGTAGGATGAAAAGGTTATGTCTAATGATGTGATGATGTTGTGAGCATGTAGAGGTTATACATTGAAGCCTATATTTGAAGAAGGCTAAAAGGAGACTTATTGTAATTAGATTTTGGTTTATCATATTAGTACATTTGTTAACTCTCTTTTGTTATTGGATTCTTTCTTGAAAGATTTTCCATGGTTAAATCCTTGTGTCTCACGTGCACTATGGATTGTGTATGATTTCATGTTCTTTCATAAAGGTTTTCTAATTGAATTGTAACAACACAATTGTCATTTAAATCAATTAATCTTAAATTTCTAGGTGATTAGTTATCGATCATATTGGGTTACATTCCCAACAATATTGACTCAACAATACGGTTCAAAAATCAAGTATTATTCACAATTGATACTCCATTTCTAAACTATCTCATATGCCAAATGTCCCTAGAACATGACTTTCACATTCTAGTATGCAACATGTCAAAACTCATTCTTTCTATTCACTTTTTGGTAACCATTGCTATGCCTTTGTAAAAGGTTCAAGGCCCTTTCAAAACCTATTTTTGTTGTGATTCTTCTGTGGCAACTTGGTTGCAACTTTGTTGTTGAACGATTGATGCTATTCGTTGCACTACCCTTGTAAAAGGTTTTAGGCCCTTTTAAAACTTATTTTACCCCTTAAATAATCAAAAACATATATACATATGTTTCTATATTAGTCACAACGCAATTATCTATGGTTGCAAAAAAGAATAATTTAACCAAGATTTACACTAAGTGTTTTGATTTGACATAATATCTTAAATTGATTTATAGTTTAATTTGTGTCCTTAAGGTTAACATTGTTAAGGATCTCAAAGCCTTAACCTTATGGTTTGCAATAAATTAAATCAAACTATATTATAAGCCTTTCTCAATATCATTTACAAAGTCATGGGTTACAAACAAATAATAAACTTTTAACAAAGAATATGTAAAATCATAATTCAGTCATCATTAAATATCAAATTCAATATCCATTAAGGTTGCAATTACTTCATGTGACCAAAATGACTCCAACTTCTTCAAGTAAACATAAAAGGACTACACAACCAATACAAGTGTTGGCAATAGATACTATCACGTGAATATGGTGTACAATAACAGAGTTACTCATATAAACATTGCAAACATGAAAGATAAACATCATAGTAAATGAAGTATAGCATCACATACAAATATCCCTTCTCATATGAACACAACCAAATCAATGTGTGATATCCTACAACAAGAAATTTGTGTTAGCATATACATCCTTCTCAATATACATGATATACAAAATAAAGTATAAGTACATAAATCAATAGAAACTATAAAAATTAGCAACATGTACTAGATACAATTTTACTAAAAGCTAATGTCATATTAATGCTACTAAAATGGAGAGAGAATGTTGAGGGCACTTTTCTGCCAACCATAGAGCCTACATGGCTTCCTTATGTAGTGCTACTACTTGGTGGGACCTTACCCTTCATGGATGGGTCATCATACAAGAGAACCGCATGGGAAGAATTGAAGCAACTAGTGCAATCTACTATCACAACCAACATGTCAAACAAATACCTATTTAGAGACGAGACTAGTCCATGAAAATATACAAAACTAGAATTATGACCTCTCTTATGGGACCAAAACAATATATCAATTGATCACATATTACTAGCACAAAGCAAACAAGAACTCACTCACATATTAGAATTTAATATATCATCCACTATGCATATATAAAGGCTCATTTCATATTTCAAGTAGTTCATATGGTAATGGGAAAGACACACACACGTGCATGCAAAGTGAACAAGAACTCAAATACATTAGAATTTAATATATCATCCACTATGCATATATAAAGGGTCATTTCATATTTCAAGTAATTCATATGGTAACGGGCAACACACATGCACACGCACATGTTTATAACTTCTTAAAAAGGTGAAACGGTGATTTATTGCATAAGTAGGTCATAAAAGATAAGATATCGAAAATAGATATCTCATAATTGTGCAAAATTTTGAGGTGACTAAAGGATTTGGAACAACATGATGGGCTTCTCCAAAGGTGAATCCAACTTGTGAGTCATGTTGTTGCTCGAGGAGAAGGTAGCTCCAAAGGTGAATGAAGATCAAATATGTCCCCATACCATTTGCATAAATAAAGTAGGATTCGAGCCTTTAGGGTATGGTCAACCCTTCAAACAGTTATGTGGCACTAAAAATAAATAGAATTATATTGTGGTAGACACCATGCATGCACACCTATAGCATGTCTTGCTATGTACAGTGGCATTGGCAATTCACAATTAGGCCCTCAAGGCATTAAATGTATTCTCTGAAGCTAGATTGAGTGTAGTATTTGGCTTGTGATGACTTAAATGTATAGTTGCAACTATTGCAAAGAATGGAACCTTTTTTTGAAAGAGGTTGTCACAACAAATTTAATGATGGAATGATTCAATAAAATTGATTTGATTAATAATTAAATGTGATTTAATCATGCATCTTTATATTATCCTAATTATGTTATAATTAGATAATTATTGTTGAGATGTAATTTACAAGATGTAGATGCCTTGCTTAATGTATGCATGGATTGATTATTTATTTCACTATGCTTCAACTATCATTATGTTAGATATAATTGATGTTTACTTGAGTATATAGCACACAAGGTAAACCAACAATTGTTAATATCAAAGATGTTCACATTGGTTTGTTTGAGTGTGTTTATCCATCTAGCTCTAGGAGGGTAAGTAAGATGTGTGATGTTTTACGCCAGTGAAACCCATCTATTCTAATTGCTTTCAATATAGCAACCCTTCTTTTAGTAGACCAATAAAGTGTGTTCATTATATGTGCTTTAAATTATTTCCTAGCATAAATAGTGGTTTGCCATGTGTATGGGAATTATTTAGGAATTTTTAGAAACGATATAGTTCACTTGAAAATATAGGACACACACATAATGGAGGTTATTTAGAAATCATTGTACTATCTATGGTACACACACAAAGACAGAGAATGAAGGTTAATTAGAAATCATTGTACTATCTATGATACAAAGGAATTACATTTCATACCCATCTATGACTTCATTAAGGAAGATGTCCTCTTATAGCTTGCATATAGGTCAATCATGACCTATCTTTCAAGGCATTCCTACCCAAAATAATTGTTCAACTATTTAGTGGAGTAAAAGGAAAGTACAAAGAGAGAGAGAGAGAGAGAGAGAGAGAGAGAGAGAGAGAGAGAGAGAGAGAGAGAGAGAGAGAGAGAGAGAGGAGAGAGAGAGAGAGAGAGAGAGGAGAGAGAGAGAGAGAGAGAGAGAGAGAGAGAGAGAGAATGGAGGTTATTCATAAATCATCGTACTATCTATGGTACACAGAGAGAATGGAGGTTATTTAAAAATCATTGTACCATTTATGATACAAAGGCATTATCTCATACATATATCTATGACTTCATACTTTGAAAATAAGGTAGATTCCCTCTTACAGCTTGCATACAGGTCAATCATGACCTACCTTTCAGGGCATACCTACCCAAGGAGTAAAAAGAAAGTGTCAGGTCATAATGTATACATACTCTCCATATGTAGGGAGAATACAAAGTATGGAGGCTTTGGAAAGCCATTTTTTAATCTTTACTTAAAACACTTTAAACCCCAAGTGCAGACTAGTAAAAAGGTTCATTCATTCTTGCTTCATAACCTTTCAACAAGACATTGTTTTCTCATCCTCAATGATAGAGCTTTGCTAAGGTTAGTTCTACATCTCATGCCCACCAAGTCTAATTGGCATTCACCAATACTTCAACTATCTTCTTTTTTTCTAACCATAGTCTAATCAGATGTTCATGATCCCTATTCTTTCTACCTAAATCAAGTTAATATGTTATTTCCTCTTCGTGTAATGTTATCTATGTCTAGTTTAACACCTATGGAAAATTAAGCTTTTAATGGCTTTCTCATTACCTCTCGGTGACCTTATCAAGCTTTCTTGTTTTCTCTTAGGATATGGACCATGCTAGAAACAAGACCTATCTTGAAACAAGGAGAATACCAAAATCAAAACCTCCTCTTGATATATGGAAAAACACTAGAACTAAGTCAACCACAATCAAAGTACAAATGATAAAACCTACTGTGAATTTACTTCATAAACTTTGTATCGGTGCTTCCAACCCAATGTTACAAAAGGATTTGTAACAACATACATTTAAAAGTATCTCAATACTAAATCAACAACATTGTTATCTTGGAGTGATTGCTAATAAATAAGTGCCTTAGATCGTAGCATATGCATTGGATCAAATGTCTATGCCTTCCCGATAAATCAAAATAATGTCATAATTGTAGGTTAGATTGTGTTAGTCTTGTACCCATGACAACAAGATTTTGCAAAAGTGGATATGGGAAAATATCATCATGGTTGTGACGCATTCAATAAACAAAAGAGCAAAATCTCAACCCTCAAACAAAAACAATAAAGCCAAGAAGTGAAGTCAAGATAACCATAGAGGTTATCGAGAGAAAGAAAGAATCTTACAAGGAGATGAGTCACCTTGACTAGGCAATGGCCAATAAAGCCTTGAGCGTTGTCCCTTAACAACCAAGGATCCCTAATCAAACAAGGAGAATGTAAAACATGTCATGTGAGGTGACTTAGTCAAACATGCTCAAAACAATTACTTTCATAGGCTTTGAACATTCCCCATTAATTTAGAATTTACCACCTCTTATTCTTGAGAAGCCTTTCCCTATATGTACCTATATACCAATGTAGAAGTTGCAAATACAAAATGAAACAATATGCACACAACTATTGTCATCTCCTAAGGAATGACTATTATGAAGTTACTAAAGCACTTATATTGTTCAAGGTTGCTAACATGTTTTAAAGCATTGAAGAATGTCAACAACATAATATGGCTATCATGATTAGAAAAGGAAATAATGCATCATTCCTACACTGAGATCTTGGGAGGCCACACGAAAGTGATGATTGATCAAGGATGAAGAGTCAATTATTCTAGAAGAGCCATGGGAAACAAACATTATGGTTGCCCATTGGCAACTATTTGGATCTCTTTGCACAAGAATAGACATGATGCTTTTCTGAATAAAGATTGATCACATTACACAAGGTCTACCACTATCTGAAAGAGATTATGTTGTCAACCCAAAAGGAATACATGAAGGTTTAATTAATCTTAGAAAAACTAGAAATTAATTAAGAGCTAACATTGTTGGAGTAGTCTAAACTAGCTAACAACATAGATGCATAGGACAAAATAGATACAAAGGCTATCAACCTAACCAATGAAGGTTGCTTAGAGTTCTTAAAAGTGTTTTGAATATAGGTGTGATCAAGCATTAATCTCTTCACCATAAAATGGAAAGTTCTAAGGTCTTTCAACCAAACTACAATTACATTAAGTTTGAAGAAACTAACATAACATGGGACTATTTGAGGTAGAATAAAGCATATGTATCAACACTCCAATTTCTACAACTTCAATAAGAAAGGTGTAGAGTTCATAGAATCTAGAGTAAAAATATAAAGCTCAATAATTAGCTTCATATATAAGTTTCACAATGCAAACAATATCAAAAGTATAGTGATCAATAATTGAGAAAATGAACTTGTGTTTGAATGGCAATTAACAAACTCATCATTAGAGTTGTTTGGAATGTAGTAATAAAGATTGTCATCAAGATATTTTTATGGACTAAGAAAGTGTATTTGCTTAGGTATACTACAATTTCAAAGGAGTGACCTAGAGCGTCGGATATCCACTTTGATGGCCTTTGATGCATATCTTGTTCAAGATCAATCATAGATAAATGATAACAAGCCACACACTGTAGTAATGCAACATTTGTGGTCAAAGATGGTGTGGCCAAAAAAGCTACTCTTAACCAAGATTGCGAGCAAGATCAAGAGAAAAAAGAAGATTATGTGACCTAATTTGAAGGATAACGACGACCACAATACTTTTGAGCATTGGTCCAAGGCATATGATAGGTTTTGCAAGGATAGTTTAGGCAATGAGGACAAGCATTGCATGGACACAATGACTTTTGTTCATTACTCCAGCAAGGAACCCTTGACAAATTACTTTCCTCGAGGATCAATTGCTCTTATTCATGACAATTTTACATATAATCAAAGACAAATCCATGCTTGTGCAACCTACAATTGGCATGCCTAACACTCATTTACAACCATGCCATAACATGCATTTATTCTAAGTTCTTGAGAGTGATGACAACCACTCCAAGCAAGCATCTTCCATTATCTTTAAGAAGGATGATGAAGATAGGTTAAATATTATAGGTGGTCCTATGTTGAGTGTGGCTCTTTCTTACAAGAGATCCTTGCTCAAGTCACCAAATCTTACACCAATCACTATGCCTATCTATATATGTGTGATGCCTAAGCCAATTCTTAATACGAAGGATCTATAGTGGGCACAAGTATTATAGGCTTACCATGGCAATTAGTAAGCAGAAACAAATCAAATTGAATATGATTATATGGAAGTGGTTGATGAACTTATAGGTATCCGTACAAATGCAAGCAAATATGATTGAGAGATGCTTGATGTAGATGTTCACAAAGAGGATGAGTATGTTGAGGATCTAGGTTGGTGCCATTCGCCAAAGCATGAAAGAAGCAACCCACAAAGAGTTTGCCAAGGTTGATCAGAGGCCATAAGTAGTTGGTGTGAATTTTATAAAGCTACATGATGATGTCATCCAAGGAGATTTGTGGGCAAATAACATCAATCAAAGCAATTTGTAGTCTCTTATTTATATGTCTTTACTTAAGAAGAGTAGGAATCAACCCCGTGAGGAGCATAATCCAATTGAACAAGAGAAAGATCTTCCTCAATTAAGAAAAAGAGATGTTAACACACTCTAGCAAATCTATCAAGTAAGGCTAAGAGTAATAATCCAAGTTTGTTGGAGCATTAGATGTGGTAGTAACATGAGTTAAAAACAAGAAAAGAAAAAATATCTTGTCACAAAAATACGGTTTGATAAGAAACATAATCTAGAAGGTGGTCTTGCAAAAGCAAAAAGATAAAACTATTCATATGAATATCTTTAAAGTCAACAAAATCAATGTGAAAATTAAGAGCAGATGGATGCAATGAAGGATCTAAGAGTAAAGAGATCAACAAACCAAATCCAAAAGCAACTAGACATAGAGAAGATAGATTGATAACAAAAATAAACATACAACGAATTGAAGAGGATGGAATGCAAGTTGAGGTAATTGAAAACCCTGGTACTAAAATCACCTAAGATGGTGGATTCTAAAGCGTCGAGGTTATTTATTGCCCATCGAGTTCGAGACTATTATAATAGCCTAAAGGCCCCCAACACCAAATGCCACATTTCCCTTGCACGATCCCATTATCTTTCGAGTGTCTAAAGGACATCAAAGGTAGATGTGGGCATCAAATTTTAAAATATAAGTTGTACGAGGATTATCTTTGAATTAGTTGACATGGTTTATCAAATAATGCATGTTGGTCAAGTACCGCTAGTTTCGTAATGTATGTCGCTTATGTTTTCATGTTGCAAGATCATGTATTCTCTATTTGGTTAGTTACATTGGGAAAGTTGGGTGATTGTCAAATAGATGTCCAATCACTATATCCGTTGGCTATCTTCAACTATTTGTGTTTCAAATCAAAATTATGATTCGAGAGCTCATGTTGGCTTTCCTCCCCGTTGTTTTTTGTGGGAATATTTGTATAGTGCACTACTATGTATGGGAAGGCAAAGGAATATTTGTGGGTTCTTTGTGGTATACTCTACTATATATTATTGTAACGCTCTTGAATCTATTTCCTATAGTACATGGCATGCCAAATATATGTTGACTAATGTATTGCTCTATATTCTCTTTAATATGGTATGTGGCATGTACATATTATTGGTCGACAAGCCTTGAAAGTCCATGTTGCCTAACACAGCTGCCATTACTAGCTTCCAAACACTCAAGCAAATCGGATGAGGATCAAAGCACTCAATCAACTTGGATGAGGATCAAAGCACTCAAAACACATTTTAAATACCATTCATGGAACCTGTGCCAATCCCTTTCTTCATATTTTCCTTCCTTTCTTTTCAGTTTTTCATCAAAGAATACCACGAGGTTCTAAGGATGGTTAATCTCATCAAGGCTTGTTTTAGTTTTCTACTAATCTGATCTCTTATCAAAACAGTATCTTTGTCCTTAGATTCTTACCTTCCCTTCCACGCCAAATAAAAGCATGTAATTTTGAATGACTACATAGACTTGTCAAAAAGACAAATGAAAAATAAAAAAATACTTGGATTCATATCCTAGATTACGATTCATAATGCTCACTATCCTATTCCATCTAACAATAGATTGTACTGGTGTATAACGATTGCATAGATCCGCTATCCTCTAGTCTCCTTAACATGACAAACATTTGGACCATCACTTCTTATCAAGCCTTTCACATTTTGAAAATCCTCAATAGATATTGAAGAAATTAGCTCATTCACTTCCATGTTTACAAGGCTATCTACCACTTCGTTGACAGTTTTTCTTAACTCAATAACATTTAATATACACAAACTTGACCATAAAATCCTTATAACCTCTTCTATGATTGCCTTTAGTTTCCACCCTACTAGCTATACGAGTTCATGCTGCTAATAATGAATAGAGATTTTTCTAACAATCATCATGTACAGAAATGATATCTAATCTCTGATATCAATTTCTGAATAGCTAAATTGAACTAAGTTCAAGCTAGAAGCATGGTCCAACACTCAATTACTTTACTAACGATCTATGGATATAAGGCCCAAAGCCAATAGAGAAAGAAAAGAAAAAAAAATGTTCAAAAAGGAAATTGATGGAGTCTTTAGATTTCTCAGCGTACATCAAATGGACCAGATGAGCCAAAACTGGGAAACCTGGCAATAGAATTTTTATATCGAAGACACAAATACTAATCATAAATAACCAGATCTTGCCACCTAGACCATAACTCACCAAAGGTAATGAGATTCAATTACCGATTGAATAGAAGAATAACTAATTTTACTTTGTAGATGGTGCAAAGCAAAAGCTGTGCAGGATATGCAGAAGATTACAATTAGATTACAAAGAAAATCTCAAGTTGAAATTCACTCCATCAATCACATTGAGGATTCCTACTCCTCATCACAATCATGCTGGTACTGTAGAACATAATTGCCTATTGAATGCTTCCTCAAAGCCCAATCTTGAAATTCCAAACCAAGACATGGGAAGAATATCTGTTACAATTTAGGTCATACACGTCATTCAAATTCTTTCCTGATAACAACAAGAACAGATTATTAGAAACAGAAATCATGCACTAAGTTCAATAGATATAATGTGAATCATAAGATGAAGACCCCATATAAAACATTAGTACAGTATACCAGAATCCAACCTGGTTATGACTTGCCACATTGACATTCAATTATTTGCCAAAGCTAAGCTCCTTTGTTAGATCTCTTGTAAGGCTTAGTTGTAAAGTATTATTCCATGGAAATAAGGTTCTAGTAACTGGAAGTTTCCTTCGAAGCTCCTGTGAAGATAAATACAACCATTTAGAGGTTACTTTTCGAGATTTAAATGCTAAGTGAATCAAGCAATCTAAAACCTGCATGTCATGTATCACACCATGAGAGCTTGGAATACCTTGAATGTTGTATCAGAGAGTTTTGAATAGGATTCCTGTATAATTTCCATCAGTTTAGCACAGCCTTAGGCAAATTGAACCATATCAAAAGAAATTGAACAAAGATAAACAATTACAGATCATACTATACCTCAAGTGATGCTAAATACTCTGATTCATGGTGTCGAATAATAGTTGTTATGGAAGATGCACATTCTTCTGGAGTCTGTTATAGGAAATTACGAAGCAAAAAGATGGATAGTTATATAAAAATTATAGTCAAGAAAGGAAAGGAGTCTTGACTCTTATTTTCAAAATTATAGATAAGGGAAAAGGTGTTTTGACTCTTATTTTCAAAATTATAGATACGAAAAAGGAATCTTTACTCTTATATCTCTGTCAAGTAATGGCATTCTTTTACTAAAGTGCCTGGTCAGTAATAATGTACAGGATATGATAGTCTTTTAATCTCCTTATAGAATAGCTTAACCAGGGAAATTTTGGACATTTTCATGTTTGTCTTACGCAAGATCAAGTTGAGAGGCCTAAATTTTTAATAGGTTATCTAACTTTTTATCACATTTTACAATATTATAACAAGCATTATAATAAGATCATTTTTCCTTTTGCAGGTGAAGGCTACAAATACAAGCAACTAAAAGATTTAATTGTGACATTATTAAATCAAGATAGTTAATTTGAGATATTTAAATAGGGCTTTGTATTCTACTTATGTGAAGTCTAAATAGGCCTAGGTCAAACTCTTCATTTTATTCATGGCGACATATTTTAATGCTTTTGCACTTGTGTTTATTTTCTAAGTGTTTAGTTTTCCCAAAGGCTCTTGTTTTATCTCTTAACATTAAGTCTAATGCCCGAAGTCTGAGGTCCAAGTTTCTTAATTGTCTGGGCAAAACCAAAGTTATATTTAGCTCTGGCATATTTCCTTCCACATTTGGATCCATCTACAGTGAATACTCTGAAGTCTAGAGGATCCAAAGTGTCTGAGACCCCTAAGCCCTGGCAGACCCGAAATTATTTTATGTCAAAGATTAATTGATGCCTCACATGCGTTTCCTCGAGGGAATATCCATTGTTTTTCAAGTCTGAGAAACCCAGAGTCCTATGAATCCGAAATATTTCCTTGCCAATGTTCTTTAGGGATTTCAGTTCTAGAGTTTTGTTTGTAAGTCTCTTAGCGGAGCCAATGCACCCCTGGCATTTATCATAAGCTTGTATCCAGAGGCTCCTGCGGACCCGAGAAAGTTATGTGCTAGCCTATATTCAGATTTTGATTCTAAGCATTGCACTGCTTAGAGTCTGAGTTCTCGCAGAGCTTGTCATGTGGCGACTTCTGACTTGTGTAATTAATGAGTCAGGGAGGAACCTGAGGGAATCAAGAACGGACGCATGGCATACTTTAGTTGGCTCCAGGATGGTTTATGAAGCTAAGTGCATTTTCTGAGCCTATGGATGACCCCAATGACATATTTTAACAACAATGATTCCAATTTAGAATTTGAACCCATGTCAACCATGTATCTTAATAAAATATGATTCTGCCTAGGATTCAATGGTTGAAGGCATTAATTGCCAGATCAGAGACAACTTTCTGCAGAAGCAAATCCAATTTAGGGGAGTCATGCTGCTATTAAGAGAGATGGTAGTTGAGAAGTGAATGAGCATCTAGCAACGCCCATACTTATTTATAGAGTTCAAAATAGGTTTTGTGTCGTACGAGCATGGACAACCTTCTGGCTGAAAAAGAATGTCAAAGAACAATGAATTCAAACAGCTAGAAGCACCCTGCATGCAAATTTGAAGAATTTCCTATGCTTGCATAAAATCTGATCCGATTGAGTGACAACATGATTACAAGAGTAACTAAGAGGTTGTTGCAACAAATTTAATGAGAATTTATCTATGTTCCATGGTGTTTCAGGGACGGGGACGGGGGGACGGCAAGGGACGTGTTTCGGGGACGGCAGTCCGAGGACCATTTTCTGGGGACGGCGGGGCGACGGCAACATATATGAATTTTTCAATATATATATATATATATATATATATAGAGAGAGAGAGAGAGAGACTCAAATTTCTACAAGTTAATGGACAGCAGTATAAGACTATAAGCTGAATCACAACAATAAATATTAACAACAGCATAACAGCAATGAAATTAGTCATGATAGCAATATAATGGCAGTAACTTTAATCATGACAGTAGTATAACAGCAATAAAATTTAATCATGACAGCAATATAACAGAAATTTAATCATGACAGCAGTATAACAGCAATTTAATCATGACAGCAGTATAATGGCAATATTTCATTGCTAGTTGTGAGTTTTTTTCTCTAAACATTATAAAATGTATGTTTGATTTTGGGGACGGCGACGGGGGTGGGGGGACCGGGACGGGGGTCTCAGGGCAGGGGACGCATCCCCGTGGAACACAGGAATTTATCCTAATATATCTAAGATTGCAACATGTCTCAGTTGCATAGAAGATCTGGATGGACACCCCTGTTAAAAATACAAGTTTCTCTTAGGAGAAAACATCTTTTGCCAAAATTTGGATTGTCTACAATACTTGGGCCTTACAACAAATTTGTATAGGTTTCCCATAATTATGTGTATTCTTTGGAGTCAATGGTGTCTCTAGTATTGAGTCTCTATGTCATTCGTTACTTGTAAAATCTAGAGAAGGTGTTTTCTAGCGGAATCCTTTCCATGATTTAGATGTCTCCATAATTGACTAAGAGTTTCAAGGGACTACGAAAAGCATCGCTGGGATTACATTTACTAACTTCTTATTGTTGATTATCACAATAATTATAAAAACTTTTCGAAGTCTTTGAAAAGCTCTTTTCAGAATAGCATATGGGATCTCTTTGAGCAGTTGTGGATTATTAAAGTAAATCTAGTTATGTGAAGTTTCTTGAGCCCATGTATTGCATCTAGATGAAATTGCAACTAGATTGATGGGATTTTAGATGTCATATTGTGCTCTGTTTCAGATTTACAAGAGCGTTTGCATGTTTCTTCAAACTGACTCTATCACTCAATGAACTAAGGCACCAATCGTCTTTGCTAAAATGATCAAATTCTTTCTAAAAATATTTTTCTCTCATTCCCTTGGTAGATTAACGTAGGTTAGGTTCTACCAGTCTACATGATTCAATAATATGAAATTTTTTCAAATCTTTTGAGAGCTCGTGTGTAATATATCTTCAAAAAGGTATGAATGTTGGGTTTTTAGTTGTACATGAAGTAAGAAAAGCATACGGGGATTAATATTAGGGGATATAAATTTGTTTTACATCTTTAATTGCATGTATAACCTATTGTTAATCTGCTATAAATGAGATCCTTAGGTTTGTAAGACCATTAAGCCAATGTAAGTGGTATTTAGTGACAAATAATTGCTATATTCTTACAAAAAGGGTGTGCCTAAGATGTGTGACCTAGTCTATTCTTTAATTTCTCTTTGATTGTCTTGTCAAGATCTCTAGGAATACCCTCCTTGATCCCACAAAGCCAAAACTGTAGAAGAGTTGCTCACTCTTGTCAATTGGCCCACAATTATCGACAATCTCATCATGAGTCTTGCCTTGTTATTAAGAACCAACATAGGTCCCTGAGTTTAGACCTCAAGTGTGTTCTCTAGGGTTGCAAATTCATATTGGATCACCAACACAATGGTCCAATGACCCAGTGTCCAAACAACTTGTGGGATTGAGAAGGCCATATGGGGCATAAAACAACCTTTGATTGGTTTACCAATCCGTTGGCAAGTGTCACATCCCAATACCCATTCTTTGGCATCACAATATAGTGTCGGCCACCACAATCCTGCTTGAAGTACTTTCCTTGTGATAGCATTAGGTCCCATGCAACTATCAACCAACACCTCTTGCACTTCTTGCAATACATCACAAATCTCTTCATGACACAACATCATAACACATGACCAAGCCTCATCTTGTACATTAGACCATTTACTAGTGGGAATGTACATGCCCTCAATGCCAACTTCCTATGCTCGATGGGTTGCACATCACTTGGAAAGGACACCATAGATAGATATTTAACAATATGTTCATACCAAGAGGGCACAACAACAATCTGGAATAAGTGAGCATCAAGAAAATCCTTGTTTGCACCCTTAGGAGGTTTACCCAACTTTATCCAAGACAATCGATCAACTATCACATGGCTCTATCCTAGCCTAACAAAGGACTTAAAGGTAAACTCGTGATAGCATCAGCCACTTATCTGAACTTGGATAATGGGTTTATTCACAAAGTACAACAATGCCTGGTGGTCCACAAAAAATGTGAATGTCATGAACAGATACTGTTGAAATTTCCGAATGGCATAGACCATGCCAAGGGCCTCCTATTCAATGGTGATGGAGTTCTTCTTAGCATTAGACAATGGCCAACTTACAATGAGCATAGGGTAATCCAATTCTTTGACTCCTACTTGTGCCTAGGTATCCCCAATAGCAAAGTTGGAAGCATTGACATGCACGTGGAATTCCTTGTCCCAATCTACATATATAAGGATTGATGAACTAATCAAACATACCTTCAGCTTCCTAAAACCTTTATCCTTCTTATTGGAACATATGAGCGAGATTCCTTTCCTTATCAAAACATTTGAAGGATAAGACACTTGTCCAAAGTTCTTGATAAAACACTAATAGTACCCAACATGGTCCAAGGACTTTGTTCCAATCTCATCACTTGGTGGTTCCATCTCAACTATGACCTATATTTTGTTAGGGTACATTTTCAATCTAATCTTACACACAATGTGGTCGCAGAACTTCTCTTGCAGTACCATGAACATAGACTTGTTTGGATTTAGAGCCAATTTTGTTGCTCAACAACATTACATGCATTATTTCAAAGCTCTAGATGGGTTTCTTGACAATTGTAAATGGATCAATCATCCAGAAAGGCTTTGAAGTTTCCCATGGCCATCTTGTCAAAGATGTGCAAGATAATCCACTAGAAGGTAGTCGAAGCATTGCACAATCCAAATGACATCTGATTATATGCAAAGACTACATCTTCCACTATAAAGGTGCTCTTCATTTTATCCTCTCTGGCTATGCTAATCTAGTTGTATCTAAAAAGCCATCCATAGAGGAGATCTTGTGTCCAGCCATTTCTTCCAATATAGTATGTAGATGGAATGGGAAACAAATTCTTAATAGTGAATGTGTTTAGACGTTTGAAATTAATGCATATTTTGATCCTTTCTTTAGGTTGATCAATATCAAGGGCACCCATTCAGTTGTTCCACCCTAAATATTATGCATATTTTGAGCAATTTATGAATCTCTTCCTAGAATTTTGCAACATAGTTTCAATTCATTCAGTACGCTTTCCTCCACACTAGTCATGCTCCTAGTTGCAAAGGGATTCTATGTACATATATTTCAAGTGCTACCCATTTTAAATCTTCTAACACTTTACCCCAGTCATCCACAACCATGGTCAATTGCAAATCCCCTTTTGGTCCCAAATTTGCCTAGACAGTGGGAGGCTCCTTGGCACTACCAAATTGACATGCAAGCTTCTCATCTAATTCGGCATCACCCACTCTATACTTTGTTAACTCTAGACAGTAAGTTGGATGTGAGGATGATGGTCCTACCAAGCTTGGCATCAAAGATTTTTTACAATCATCTCGCTTCTTCCACTCACCTTGTTCCATTTCCATGATCTCCACAAAGTAACAACCAAGCCGGAACACCTAATAATCTTACATTTTCCAATTGAAAAAGACCTGTGAGGGAGCTGGTTTCATATTCAAAGCAAGATTGTAACTCCAAGACCCCTTCATCACTTGGCTCTATAGTACCTTGGTTTCCCCTTATTAAGTGTCCTTCAAAGTCCGAACCAAATGAGTCTTTGGATGAGGCTACCTCTTCACTCACTACCTAGTTCTTCAAATCTATTATGCATTTTCAGCCTTTATTTTCAATATACAACAAATTATTTTTCGAGTTATGGTCGACTTTGGCTGCTATCAACCAGCCCCAACCAATAATACATCATAGAACTTCTTTAACAAGATGACTACTAAATTCAAAATGAAGGGTTGGGTGCTAATAATTATCTTTTGAGCCATGAGCTCTCCCAACATCTTTATATCATCCTGATCTACTCCCACCAATTGGAAGGTCAATGGCAAAAGAGTGGGTTTCCCAAGAATCTTCCAAGTCTCCTCTGGAAGCACATTTGCACCAAAACTATCATCAACAATATTATTTTTCAATTTACTCCCTAGCATCTTCATATGCACGATTGCATGACGTTGGGCTAAGTTTGACATTAGGAGCATAAGGTCAATCACTTGATAACGTAACAAAGGGGGTTCCACTATAGATTGTCATTTTTGCTTCAGGTTCTCCCCCTCTCCGCATTGTGCCACCTAACACTAGGTGTGTGTGTGTGTGTTCCATGTATAGGCCAATGTTTTGTACATTAGTAGTTATAGCATCCTTAAGTTTTGGAATACTATGCAATAAATCTACTACCTTCACATGTACAATGGATTCAAAACCAAGCTTGCTTGTTTCTGCCCTTACATGTGATTGTCGCCTCTCTTTAGCCATTTGTCTCCCAGCTTCTACTCTCAATTCAACCAATCTTTGCTTCTCTATGGGTGGGTCTGGGCAATCATCTTTCTTTGTTTGAGATCTAGTAATTACCATTACCTCAACCACAGCTACACCAATCATATTGATGTTGGCTTGTTTTGGACAATTACCATGATTGTGGTCCCTAAGTCACACCATTGATAAAAACTCTAGCATTAATTTGATTAGTAGGGCAATCTCTTGCAAAATGACCCCACTCACTACACTTTCAACATTTAACAATTGGTCAACCTTAGCCATCATACTCAATCTGACTGACACTTCCATCCATGGTATAGTGTTCATTGTATATTTGGCTTCAATATCCACCAAGTGATGCACTTGTAGACACACCAAGAGATGAACATATTCTTTTGCAGCTTCATCTAGGTGGTTGGTGGCATTGATGGCTCTCCTTGAGTGGAGAGTACTTAGGCACCCTTATTTTTTAAAATGTATAGGCAATCTTTAAATACATGGCCCACAACTTTGTAGATCTCACAAAACATCCTCTTCAAACAATTGTCCTTGGTATCACCTTTTTATTTAATATGTGCACAAAAAGGTATCTTTGTTCCTCTTTGGTATCCTTTAACTTTCATCATCTGAAGTGTGTCCCTATGAAGAGCTTCAATAGTTCTTGCTTCACTATTGCTTGAATCAAAGACATCATCTTCGCTCCTTTTTGAGAGTGAGGATGTCTTGTTCTCACTTTCAATATCCATTGTGAGGTTACATGCGTCCTCATAAGATGGTGTACCAACCTTCATCTTCATTTGCAATAAGGGAATTAATCCCTCAATGAACCACCGCTTCTTCAAGTCATTAGTTGGTTCCTTCTCAAGTCTACTCAATAGTTGTTTTTGAGTCTCCTATTGTAGGCTCACAAATTCTTGTGTTTACCCTATCAAATATTATAGACCTTCGTGACAATCTCATTGTTATCTCTCAAGAGTTTGAAATTTTTCTATAATGCCTTCCTAAGCTGAGATATCAGTGTACCAATCAATCATCACTCCTCGAAGTGTGGCTAGATAGCATTTCAACCAATGTCACTCATCTATCTACCCATTGGCAATCTAGATTGTTATGCATGTCTTGCAGTGTTGGACCAGATCTTCAAATCCATTGCCAGCTTTTGCTTTCCAAGAGATGGAGTTGATGGGTTACCCATATCTATGGATATTGGATTCTTCTAAGGTGGCCCTCCAACTACAATCCTCCTTTGGAAGGTCTATGTTGGGCATTCCTCAACACTATTGGACAAGTCCATATGCTTGAACCTTCCTTTGAAATGATACGTACAATGTCTTCATCAACTTCAGGTTCCCTTTCTGTGTCACTACCTCCCAATTGTCATTGAGACTATGCTAGTGTTACTAGTTGTGGATCTCCAATCAACAAGTCCTCTATCTTGTGTATATTTGTTTCATATGCAACTCAGTCTTATTTTGTGAAGAAATCAACATTAAAATATGCTCTGAAATAGTTTGATGGTGACGGGAAGTGTTTGAGGAGAGCCCTGCTGATGGTGGTAGTGAAAGACAAAAAGTCATCTTCTGCTACCGTATTCAGAGCTCTTCCCTTCATCATCATTGTTCACTATTGGTGGTATTCTTACTCTTTGTCCCTTTAGTCTTTTTTGTTTCTGTTTTCCTTATGAACTTTTATTTTATACAATGCATAATTTGTAGGACCTTTGCTTGCTGTGTATTTATTTTACCAATTTCCTTTTATCCCCCACGCGTGACAATAGTCTGTCTTTGTCATCATTTTGTTTTGGGTTGTTGGGATTGCATGGGCTTTGGATAGGACCAAACCTAAATTGTATTGATGCAACATTTGAGATACAGCCAAGATTCATACTGACACCCCCTGTTGCAGCATTTCTATACAAGTAACTGGAAGCAATACACTCCCATAAAAATCTCACTTGGGAAGAAACCAAAAGGAAACAATAAGCAATCCAAAATCTGTCACTATCATCCTAAAATATCGATAGCATTGCCTTCCATATAGGACAGGACCATTCCATTCTACGATACAGTCACCTCTAGCATGGTCGCATAGAACATTGGATTAATGCCAAAGCCCGCATTTCCTCCCACCTTAAATGTACTGATACAACATTTGGGCTACAACCAATATTCATATTGCCATCCCCTGTTGTAGCATTTCTATACAAGTAACTAGCATCGAAGTGACTTCAGTTTCCATATCTGCATATAATCTCATAGATTCTCACTAGGACCATGCTTCTATTGCCATAGAATTTGTCCACCCAAAACCAACGGGTACAATACTGAAATTCCAGCACTAGAATCGATTTTAAGAAAATAGTTCATAAACATCAGCAGAGACAATAAGGAATTGCATGAATGTAAGAAATTATTTTAGGTTACCAAACAATGTACCATCAAGAATGCACTACATCCTATATGTACAAGTTTAATATTATTCATGCAAGAAATTATTTTAGAATCTTAGATTACCAAACAATGTACCATCAAGAATGCACTACATCCTATATGTACAAGTTTAATATTAAACCAAACAATGATTGCTGAAAATCTACATTTCAAGTATAACACTATTGGGTCCCAACGTCTGAACTTTGCCAAATATAATCATTACAAGCTGCACTACACAAGTAGCTTAACTAAACAATCCAAATGATGATATACATTTCAAGCATAACACTATTGGGTGGAAAAATCTGAATTTTGCCAAATATAATCATTAAAAGCTGCACCACTCATAGTAGCTTAACTAAACAACATGCAGAAAAAACAAAGCTTCATATAAAGGCGGGGTGTATCATTTCTCTTAAAAAGGGAAGACAGCAGATTGAGTTCAATGGAGTAAAAATGAAGTCCTCTCTCCCTTGCTTTCTCCCTCTTGTAATGCCAAAATCCTCCTAATGATCAATGTGCAGCTCCTACAGTCTCTAAAGAATATATCAACCCAAGAAGCGCAAGTGCAAAGATCCCCACACCTCTTACCAACTCGCATCCCTCCTCTGACACCTTTGAGACCTTCAGTGGGAACCCAAGACATCTTTGCAATCCAGGACACGGCTTAAAAACAAACCTGCAGCCTGGCTTGGATTTTTCTTAAAGCTGCAACCTAGGCCACACACTGCTCTTCATAACTATTAAGACAACCATTTGGCCTCTCCAACAACCATAAATGGCTAGATGGCCCTTGGTGTGGCCTATATCATGATCCATTCTCCTATATTTTCCATAACTTTGATTAATTGCACCTTTATGCTGCCGAATTGAATACTCACACCCTCTCTACATCACTTATTGTCCTCATTTAACAACCATTATCATTCAAAGCTAATATGTGATCGTGAAACCACTCCCTTCTCAACATCCTATACACATCCTTGGGCAGATCTATAGCTGGATTGGAATTGCTACAAGTCATCTTAGATTGCAGTTTTTTCTCTTCAACATTATCAACACAGCTACGGTTTGCATACTTGGACAGATATAGGATCTATTGCATTTACTTCTTGGAGCCAACTATAATGACTTCTTACTTATAAAGACAAATTTTATTTTATTTCAAACACGACTAGCTTATGCTATGTTTTATCTCATTTACAAGCAAGAATCTCACTACTAGTTATTTAGCATTGCTTACTCCCTCCAGCTTAACCTTTCATTTCAAGCATTGCAAGTAGATTAAGTGTTGATCAAGATTAGGCTTCTAAGACTAGGAATGTTGCATCAATACAATTTAGGTTTGGTACTATGCTAAGCCTAATCTTGATCAATACAAGCCTAATTTATGTTTGGTAGATTAAGTGTTGATCATGATTAGGATTTGTATAGATTAGAAGCTTAATCGTGATCAGTAAAGACACGATCTGGCAAACCAGCCTAGTCCCTAGTGATTAAGATAAACTCCCTTGGTAGTATTATGTGTTAGTTCGATCTCAACCCTTGACCAACTCCTAGCACACACCATCAGGTTTTTCCATCTACACCTCCCTCCCCTTTTTTGTGAGTTCCATTTCTTATGATTCTCAATTGGATCCGCTACTTAGTTTCTTACACAAATCTAGGCTTGATCAGTGGGTTAAACCTATCAATTAAAACTACAAGTGACATAATCTTACAAATTGTAATAGGCAAACAAATTATAAAATGTAACAGTTAATTTATGACCAAATGCTTTTGCACATGCTTCTTTCACCTTCATCTTTTCTTTTCCAAGATGTTGATGCCAAAGTGTCCTAAAGTTTCAATACAGTCAAAAGTACTCTCTTTTCGGTCGAAACAATATAAATAATAGGGTGAAAAGCCCAAAGCAGCGGATTAAATTCACTGTTCTTCCCCCCTACTAACAAATCCTTAGAGATGCTTGAGTGCTAAGCTGGTATCCTTGCTTTGTAATTATTATCAAAAATACATGAGGAAAAATATCATTCAAAAATGTAAGAAGAAAAATGGAATTACTGTAAATGACTACTTGTGGAGGTCATCTTGAGATGACTAAACATACACACATGAAATTCCACAGGAAATAATATGTTAACACAGATAATATTTACTCTTTTTAAAAATTGCATTATTTTGAAATGAAAACTACTTTTGAATCAATGATATTCACCGAATTACCTGCATCGCAATAGATTCCTTGCATTCATAACATGTATCCAATTGCACATTCCCTTCCTCAAAATAATGAGAAACCACCTAAACAAATGTCATAACATGTTCCACAAGTTGAGAAATTCTATATCGTTCTATACAGCTATTAAGTCTTTAAATACACTACAACAGAAAACCATCATTCAAGCATATCTAATAGCATAATAAGTTCCAAACGTGCTTGACCTCGTACTGAAGACTGTCTTATGGGCAAGCATACCTACCCCTAATTTACCCTTTAATTCCACTGCCTGCAAATCATCCTTAAAATCGATTTTCCAAACTGAACGCCAACATCCATTGCTGAGAATAAAGAAATAAGAGCAAAAAATTTGGAAAACAATCTTAATTAGGTTAAATATAAAAATTTGATTCGCCAAACATCCAAACAAATTCAAAAACTCTGCTTCATACAATCACCTTTTCTAACAAAATACAGCAACGAAAGTCAACATACAAAAACAATATGTTAAAACAAAGAGTCTATGTTTAACACTCACTAGTATTATGAGTAAAACTATTTCATGGCATAGTGTTGTAGGAATGTTCATCATTTCCATATAATGCAATGACCCTGTTTGCGTAAATTCAACATTAAAGTCATGGTGGAAAGTTATCGATACATAACGAGGCAATTGTGACATAAAAACTACTCAGTGTGTGCCTTCATTGCTCTTTTGCAGTAAAAAAGAAGTTGCAGGAGTTGCCCATAAGAAAGTTTATGACTGAGAAGCCAGTTACCGGAAATGCAACAAGTAAAGTCAAGGGAGCGACCGCTAAAGAAAAAGCAAACAGATTATGGAGCAATAAAGCTACTAGAAAAAAAAAATTAATTACAGCTAGCATATTAGATATGATTTGATAATTATATTTATGTACAGCCAATGCATTTTGAAAAGTAAAAATGCATTTTGAAAAGTAACAATGCATATCCATAACCTCTAATTTTGATTATTGCTCTTTTTAAGCAGTTTACTATTAAAGTGAAGGGCACAAAGATCTCATATATCAACTTTGAATGATAACAAGTAGACCCTTTGAGGAACTCCATTCAATAAGGATAATAGGTTTCTGTCTTTATTTCCAGCCAATGTTTTTTTCGAGGAACCCTCGATACAAAATGATGCGGAAACATTCATACTAAAATATTTAATAAAATAAAAAATAAATAAAAACCTTCAGCACCTTTCAAAGCAGTTTTCAGGCAACAAAAGAGCTGACAAAATATGTAGGCACTATTGTTGCAAGAAGGTTTGTAGATGGCATCACTTTAATGCTGCAGATATAAATATGCAATGTGCATTAAATAGAAAAGTTCTACCTGTGTAGCAAGAACAAATGGTGGATTTGCTGATACAACAAACCCTGTAGATCCCAATAAATCTAAAAATGCAATACCTACAAACCTGTCTCTGAGATTTGGTAATTGCAGCTTGCCCAAAGACATCAGTATTGAATGGCTTTTAGTAGAGTTTTTGATCAGAGACTAATGGCGTGTGAATGAAGCTATTCAAAGAGATAGTGTATAGAGATTGAAACAGAGATTTCTAGTTGCAAAGCGCTTTGGACAAGGAAAGAAACTCAAATATTAATCCCACATTCGAAGAGTGGAAGCAAATAAATATTTTTATAAACAAGGACTTACATAATAAGATGTCTTAGTGATAAGACACCTTCCTCTATGCCCATAACTAAGTAATCTTCACCTCCCACTTGCCATTTCCTGGTCGCTTGCACCACACCCCAAATTTTGAATGAACTCCACCAAAATTCCCAGGTAATGTCCACTCCTTAAGCAAATCTATTCAGAGTGTTAGGATTTCATGCATTTCTTGCACCAAGCAAGGAGGCATGCAGCCCCCAATATCAGAGTTTGATGCACCCTTCGCAGCTGTGCCAGTGTTCATGTGGGCCCCAAATGTCTGACTGAAACTGCAAAGTTCACTCCCAAATATGCATCATTGAGTTGGTATAGTTGGAATCCCTTGCCCAATGCAAAGGTGCAAATGACCCTTGATTTGCCAACAACCATAAAGCTAAAGATTTAGAAGTGTTTCCTATCGGGATAGTTGAGACTTCATGCACCCATGCAAGGGTGTAAGACACTGCTAATTCCCTGAATGATTATAAATCGAAAAAAATCAAACAGTTCCCTCTCAAGATAGTTGGTGTTTCATGTACCCCTCGCACCCATGCAAGGGTGCATGCATCTCCCTACTTCCTGATTACTTATAAAGGCAAACTTGCCCAAGTTAAACGTGGCAGACCAGTCACACTTCCATGCGCTCCTTGCACCATGCAGTGGTGCATGTGGACTACCCTTTCCTCAAACAAATACATCGATAAACCTCCTTAGCCAAAAAGTCTCTGGATTCTTAAACCCATTTGCACAACTGCATTCATTGCAATGTGTATAAAGTTCCAACAAGCCTGACTACAAACCGAATTAAATTTTTCGAAGGCATACAATCAAGAAGGACACCAACTATCAATGGCATTGTCATTCAATAATCCAAAATCAGCATAGATATTCCATACCATAATCATCAAGAACAGACGTGTATTTTCTTTAAGTGTTGTTCCTAAGTTCAGAGCATACTGAAACAATAAATTAAGGTTGTAAAATGATGTTAAACCAGCTCTATGGCTGCCAACCACATTAAATATCCATTTGGCAACTTGATAACATGCTTCTATTCATTGCAAAACAAGAATTCATACCTCTTCTATGCTTCTATCAACATGAGACAATCCGAAAACCCCAAAAGAAGTAGTGCACCATAAGACTATGTGTATACCTTAACTTACGTGAGGATTAAGTAAACATCCATTGGCTGCTTATGCAAGAACAATGTCTGCAAGTAGCTGGATGTAACCATTAGAGGATTTTGTAAGATTTGGCTGAAAGCTACCCAAGAATGCAAATGAATGAAGGAAAGGAAAGCTAGAAATCAGAAATGAGCTAGAAAAAACTGTATTCTAATCAATGGAAATGCAAAACATGCAATAATGAGACGCTCATATCAGAATGATGGGTGAGTATATATAGGATTTACCACCCAAGAGACTAAAAACACAACCAATATGGGATAAAGTGAAAAAAGTCCCTAAGTAAACTTCACCTAGTGTGAAAAGGACCTAAATGGAGAACTAGCTAAGAAATGAACTAGTTAGATAAAGAACCATGTTCACACTAACACCCCCCCTTAAGTGCAACTTAGGGGAAAATGTAAACAAAAGATGCAAAGATGGGTCCTAGTAACTAGGCCTGATGAGGTACCCATGTACAAAAGATCCCCTCACACAGAACCCCCCCCCCCCCCCCTTGAGAGAATGAAGCAAGAAGGGCTAAGTGACCCCCCCTAAAGAAATGTCTCGCACCCCCAAGAGAGACCGAAGATGGACATACTTGATCTCAATGAAGGGTTTGGTGAAGATATTCGCAACTTGCTCTGTTGTAGGACAATAGCGTAAATCAATGACCTGCTCCTAAATCAGCTCCCTGATAAAACGCACGTGGATCTCGATGTCTTGGTTCGCTGATGATGGACCGGGTTCTTTGAGATTTGGATGGTGCTTTGGTTGTCACAGTAGATGATTGATGGCTTCTGAAAAGTGATGCCAAGTTCAATGAGGATATTCTAAAGCCAAATAGCCTCAGTGGTGGCATTGACAGCCCCTCGATACTCAACCTTAGTCAAAGAAAGAGCAATGGCATGCTGCTTATTGCTCTGCCAACAAATGGGACTAGAACCAAGGTAAAAATTGTAGCCAGATGTGGACTTGCGATCATCAAGATCACCAACCCAATCAGAGTTTGTGTAACCAACCAAATCTGAACCTATGTCTGCTGCATAGTGAATCCCATACCTGTGAGTGCCATGTATGTAGTGCAGAATGCATTTGGCTACTTTCCAGTGAAGCGTGCAACAATGCCAACCGCAAATGAAATGTCAGGGCAAGTATGAGTCAGGTAGATGAAGCTACCAACAAGCTGATGATACGAAGTGGCATCAACCAGTGGTGTGGAACACTTCACCTCAAGCTTCACACCAGACAGAAAGGGAGTCAATGCAAGCTTACAATCAGCCATGTGAAAACCAACCACAAGATCAAGAGCATACTTGGGTTGCGCAAGAGAGATCCAAGAAGAGGTCTAAGTGATCTCAATCCTTAGAAAACTATGGCAGAGACCCAAGTCAGTCATGGCAAACCTGTCATGCAAAGCAGTCTTAACACTCGCAATGATGGATGAGATGCTCCCAGTGACAATCAAGTCATCAACATAGAGAGCCAAGAAAAGAAGAGCATCCTCCAGTCTCAAGATGTAGACATTCGGATCTAAGTGACATCTGAAGAACCCAACTGAGAGAAGAAAGAAGTCCATCTTGGCATACCAAACCCATGGGGCCTGCTTGAGGCCATAGAGAGACTTCCTCGATCTACAAACCAGTGAAGAATCTTGAACAAATCCCTATGGCTACTCCATGTAAATCTCCTCCTGTAGATCCCCATGAAGATATGTGCTCTTCACATCCATCTGATGTACAACCCATCCATGAGTTGCAGCAATAGCAAATATCAGGCGAATGGAGTTCATCTTGGCGACGGGGGCAAAGGTCTCAATGTAGTCAACACCAAGAACCTGCGAGAAACCTTTGGCCACAAGCCGTGCTTTGAACTTGTCAACTCATCCATCCGCTGCAAATTTGGTTTGATAGATCCACTTACACCGAACCAATTTTTTTCCCTTGGGAAGTGGAACAAGATCCCAAGTTTTGTTCAGAATCAAAGAGTTGTACTCTTCCTCCATTTTTGAATCCCACTAAGCAATACCTGATGCTTCATGAAAGGACTGTGGATCTGAAGTTGTGTCAATGTAGGAATGCGGAATATCCTAGTGTTGTGACTGAATCCTCCGAATACATGAAGGATCCCCAACAAGAGTGCCTACAGACTCAAGTGTTTGACGATCCTAGCGAGACATGTGAGGGGATGGAAGAGGAAAATCCTCAGTCTCAAAATCTGAACTCTGCAAAAAGGATGAAACCTCATGATCAACTCTACGAGTAGAGGAAGCTGGAGGAAAATCCTCTGATTCACTATCATTTGTATCTACTGTGGAGGAAGGAAGATGTGAGGATGAGCTAGGAAAGCTTTCCTCAAATTGCACACTTCACTCAATGAAGAGCTCATGTGTCTCTAGATCCAAGAGTCAATATCCTATGACACCATCAGGGTAACCAACAAAGATGCAGGGCCGACTCTACGCTTCCAAGGCCTTGCGCTTCTTCGAAGGAATGTGTGCCCATGCTAGGGAGCCAAAAACATGGAAGTGTCGCACAACAAGTTTCCTACCACACCAAGCTTCATAGGGAGTGATGCCCTTCAATGCCTTATGCGGAACTCTGTTCTGGATGTGAGGAGCACAGTTGGTAACTTCTGCCCAATATTCAAGTGCAAGGGAGCGTGTGTAGATCATGTAGCTAGCCATCTCTTTCAAGGACCTATTTTTCCTTTCTGCTACACCATTCTGCTAAGGTGTGTAAACGACAGTATGCTAAAGATCAATCCCTTCAAGAGTACAAAATTGCTCAAAGCAATGGTTCACATATTCTTTGTCGTTGTCTGTGCGGAGAATTTTGATGCACTTCCAAATTGTTTCTCGGCACGAGCCTTGAACTCTTGAAATCTATCAAAAGCTTCTCCTTTCTGCCAAAGAAAGTAGACCCAGGTGTATCCAGAATAGTCATCGATGAAAGTAAGTAGCGAGCCTTACTGAAAGACAAGGATGGAAATGGTCCCACCACGTCACTGTGAACTAGCTCAGAGACTTCTAAAACCCTCCAAGCAATTTGATTTAATATGAGTACATCAGCCCGAATCTCTCCACTTCACTCGTTGAAACGTCATTTATAGCTTACATTTCTTCAAACACAAGGCTGTGACAATCATGTGACAACTCTTCCCAACCTGACATTTCTCCTCATGCGCCTCGATCCCTTCATGCCTAGATCAGAAAACCTATCTTACAATAGTTATATGGTTTGAATAAGTATGGTGATCAATAAAGAATTTTACTTGCTCAATGATGATTAAATTACCAATAACCGCTTACTGGTTTCAAACCTAACATCAAAGTAGGTAAAAATATTGCATTTCTACAGCACTAAAGTCACCTCTCATTGCTGCTTCTTTTTTATTGGTCTCTTTTACTATTTAATATGCATAAACGCAAAACCTCCAGTCTAGAGCTATTGAGTCAAATTACTATCTTTGGAGCTTTAACCATTTATGTGACTACACAATCTTAATAAATAAATGTTGTCTTGTATCCAAGAGGGAGGGTTTGTTATTGAGCTCAAACACCAACTTGAAGAAGATTGATCCTTAACATGGTATCTATGCCAAAAAATCCTTTTCCCAAACACACTGTTTTCTAGTGTGGATGGCAAGAATAATGAAGAGTTTAATTAAATGTGTTACTATGAAGTAGAATGAAAAGTATTGCTTCCCCATATCAGGTCGCACATGCCAATGTGAAACAATTGTTAGAAGGTGTCATGCAATGCAACCTTACACTAGCCTCATACCAATGTGATGAATCAGCTATTGTTAGCTCACAAAGCACAAATGTAGACAACATTTTCATGGCGCACACCACAATGACCATTGCCAATCCCATATAAAGTAGCTCCAAAGTGTCGCAAACACAGTGTATCATCTCAAGCACAAGACAAATAATTTGATTATCAATATCACGGCATTCTTGACAGAGTGTGTATCATCATACATCATTCATATGCAGCACATCATAGAGGCTTTTCAACATATAAAGGCCCCAACTTTCATAGGTGGAAATAAATTCTGATGGAAATCATTAGATTTCCAATCTGACCTCAACATCAAGATCCTCTCTAGACCAGGCTAAAAGTCACCAATTAGACCATCCAGGTAAGTAATTGAACGTCAATGTCAAATTATAAACAAACACACCCTGTAACTCCCATTCACAATAGCTGGATAGATATAGTCCTTATAACTCCTATTAACAAGAACATAACATCCCACACCAGTGCACCTGAACATCATAATGGACACTAATACTATGGATACCGATGCACACAATGCAATAATAATCATATCGTATGTTAATATGTAGAATCATCCAACCCAGCAATAATAATCATACATTGACAACTTTCTTAACATGAAATATGAAAAAGTGGTGGAAAGGAATTTGCTGATAACAAAAGGAACTACATAAAGAGAAATCCAAAAGAAGAGAAGCTTTTCAACATATCAAATTCTCAAAACCCATCCATATTTCATATACATCAACTAAACATACCAGAAATTTTGAGGGCTATATTTAGCCACAGAAATCACAGCTGTAAGTTCAAAGTTGGATCCTTCTCCTTCAGCATCTTTTCCAGCTGTGCAATAAACCGAGCACTCTCCTTTTGGATAAGCTTCATCAACATATTTAGAAAGCTCATTGTCCAAAGCATAACTGGAATTAACCAAAGGTAGCAAAGACAATGTCAAATGTAATGGCAAATCCTTCTTTCAATATTCCCTTAATTCTAGCCAAAAAACACAATGCATAGGCAGGAAGGAATTATAAATCATATAACTATAAGATGGAAGCAAAATATTACATCAGTTCTATAATAGCATGCAATTCAAATATGGTTCCATACTTTGTTCTTTGCCACTAAACAATAAATTATAATACTGCTGTACCCATGGATATAGTTGCACATACAATAACAAGAAATTACAACCATTAGGGTGTGGAAATGTGTTAATCTTAGTCATTGGCCATGGAAAAGCACCATATAAATCAACCACCACAAGAAATCTTGTTAATGTAATTTGTGGTGCAGAGTGCAACAGGCTTCTGATTGTTACTCAGAAATTCACAACAATTCAACATAGCAATAAACCCTTTTATCTCATTAGTGGAATATGAAACTGGTTATATCATGTACTGCAGATAAAAAAAACTTCTATATTTGAATTTTTTCCATTCTGGTTTCTTTAGCAAAATAAGTTTTGCCTATATTGTGACAAAGTAATAGATGATTGTATTGTAAATTTGTAACAAAGCTTTGGATAGCGGTTACTTTAATGTAGCTTTGGGATTTTGGAAACGAATTCAACCTAATCTCACCTTTATAGAGTGTTAAGGTGGGAGTAGAGGGGGAGATCAGTTAGCCTTTCTCTTTATGATTTCACTAAAGTGTATTATTTATCAGGACTCATCAGTGGTCTTCTAAAGTCTGTTGCTGCTATGTAAAATTTAGGAAGGCCTTTGACTCTGTTCGAAGGCATCTGTTTTCACAAAAGTTGTGTCATATTGCCATTTCAGATTTTTTAATAACTACGATCATGAAGCTCTCTGAGACTGTTTTTTTTACCACTTCTGAGCTTTCCATCATCAGTGCCTTTGTCACCATTGAAGTCAAGTAGGGGTGCCCTCTCTCTCTAATCATTTTGGTAATTTATATAGATGAACTTAAAGAGTTTTTTGGCAGCATATTTGTGTTGATGACAGTTCTACATTATGTATGTTTTATTCACTACGTATCACTTTTTTAATGAATGATGTCCTCCTCTCTCACTCTCCTGACTTTTTTTGAGACAGATTTATGCCCTTGTTTTTGCAAGCTTTGCCAAGTTGTTGTAAACCAAAGTAAAACCAAGGTCATGATCTGCAACACCTCCAAGGATGCCCTCTCCGTGTTACAAAGGAGAGCTTGTGGATATTAAAACATCTTAGACTTACTTGAAAGTCAAGTTCATTGAACCATCCCTCAGTCTAAGGTAGCCTCTTAAATTGCATTTGTGCAAGGGACATTCTTCCATTACGCTTGTCAAAGTTGTATACACCTTTAATTTTTCAAGAGGCTGCCCTCTTAGACATAGGTCCGTACACCCCTGTAGAGCTATTAAGTTGACTATATCCTCCTATCAGCCCATCCACATGAACACCCCTTGGTTATAGTCAATTCACACATATGTGAAACAATGACATGTGAATGAAATGGGTTTCCTCTTTGCAGACAATTAATTGGTTGTTCCAACCCTCAATGTCTCATTCTAGGCATGGTGTATCTGCTTCGTTGAAGCTTTTGAGGGCCTTCTAGTCTGCCATGCCCACAAACCCAAGTCCAAGGAGAAAGCAGTCATCACTATATTCTTCTCTATGCCCAATGATTCATCAGCATTGGATGTTGAGTGAGGTTGTATTAATTATAAGGGAGTTTAAGTGGCCAATGAACCTTGTCTAAGCTTTTTTGTCCCATTAGGGAGATTCCTTGTAACAAGGAATATTGAACTGACAGAATTTCATTGATTAAACAGTATACACTTAACGATTCTGCCTAGGATTTCAATCATGCTGAATTTCTTTACCAATGCTTGTTGGGCAAAACATGATCTAATGGCATCATGAAATCAAGGGTTGAGATCCATAAGTAATAACATTAAAAGATGTTTTCATTGTTTTGTTGGAATTTACCTTATACATATCACAATAAATCAATAAAAATGTTAGGGCAATGTATTAAGATGGAGTCCATAGTGGACATGGAAAGCTAACTATAATAGAATGATTGAAATGCAATGCACAAATGCTTTATTGATCTTCAGAAGAATATAAACAAAGGTAATCAGTTAACCCAAAGAACGACAGAGAACCGAAAAACCATTTTTATGATTATGTTATCAATATAATATTACTATATTATTAGTTAATTGTGTGGTTATGTTCTATGGTGTAATATTTTATTCTAACAATCCCCCCTTATTACATCACTTTCTCAAGAGCATAAGGTAGGAAGTGTCCAAAAACTTTGAACATCACTACTGAAAGAGATTTGGTAAAAATGTTTGCATGTTGCTCTTTTGTTGAACAATACTAGAGTTGAATATTATGTTGTTGAACATGTTCTTGAATATAGTGGCACTGAACCTCAATGTGTTTAATGCACTCATGAAAAACGGGAATCCGAACAAATTTCAACACACCCTAATCATTGCAAAACAGAACTATGGGTTGTGTCTCAACTTCTAGTAGGCCGATTCCTATCAAAATGCAATGTAAACACATCGCTTCACAAATAGATCCACTTAGCGCAAATATATTTTACTTATGTGGAAGAGTGAGCAACCGTGGTTTGATTTTATTCTCCCAAGATATTGGACCAGATCGTACCTTGTACTTGTCAATGCTATCATTTGCTTTATATTTTATCTTGAACACCCATTCACATCCAATAAATTTCTTCTGTGGTTAAAGATCAACAAGTTCCCAAGTGTTGTTTTTTATCAATGCCTAGTATTTTAGATCCATGGCATCTTTCTCAGACTATGACTCAAGAGTGTCCTTCACTATTTCTAGTTCTATGTTATGTATCACCATGCACATGAGAGCCAAATTACTTCATCATGAGCCTTGTTACAAGTCTTTAGCCCTGAAGCAAACATATCAAAAACTACATTTGACTTTGGGTCCTTCACGTTGGTTGAATACCACTTAGGATATTTTGCACACAGTAGATGAGAACAAGGATGAAGGTTGTTCTATATGAAACAAATCTTCACCACCTCCATGTTCATGTTTGACGTCCTCAATTTCATCTTCTTCACTCTCAAATATCTTTGGTGCTTGTTTCAAAGCAGTAGATGGCGAGGTAGGTGTGTTGCAAACACTCCTCATCAAAGACAACATCTTTGTTGACGTGCAACTTCTTTGTAGCTGGATCTTGGAGCCAATATCCCTTCAACTCTAAATTTTATCCAAGAAAATTACATTTCAAGGACTTGTAGTTCAACTTTTTCCTTTGCACCTTGAGGATGTGCATAAAAATTCTACACCAAAATATCTGTAGATGTGAGATAGAAGGTTTTCTCCCCATCCATGCTTCTTCAAGAGTAATAACAGCAAAGCACCTGTGTGGGTGCCTTGTTCAATAGATACACAATTGTATGAATTATTTCTGCCCGAAATGCAGAACTAGATTTGCATCCTTAACATACACCACACCGTTTCCATTCTAATACGATTATGCCTCTCTGAGACCATTTTGCTAAGGTGTATATGTAGTGGTCAATTGTCATTTGATCCCATGTTTTTTCAGATATGCAGAGAACCCATTGCCAATGAATTCACCCCTTGATCTATGTGGATCACCATGAGATGACAACCAAATGACCATTCAACAAGGGCTTAAAATTCTTTGGACTTTTCGAATGCTTGATCTTTCCTGGTCAAGCAACATACCCACATCTTCATGGTGTGATCATCCACAAATAATTGAAAATACCAACTCCATTAAGACTTGGTGTCATTGGTCCCCCACAAATTAGTATGCTCCAAATCCAAAGGACTAGGGGTTCATTTCTCTACTACAGAAAGAGGAGCCCAATGTTATTTCTCGGTAATACAACTAGAGCAAATATCTTTTGTTGTCTTTGTTGGGATATATTTTCACAGGCCTAAAATTTTGCAAATTTATCTAAGTATGGTCCTCCCTTGTTGCCTTGGCCTTATTTTGCTATCTTTGATAACTGATTTGAGAAATCTTTGATGGCCCCCTTTGATCAAGAATATACTCAATGTTATTATTTTCCTTCCCTTGTATGTTCGTCATATGTCAAAGAGCGTAAAGTATGAAAAGCTTCTAAGTCTAGAGAGTGTGTTTCAACAGAGGATGCAGGGGAGCAATGTCATGTCCCCATATTATGGCATTGTTTAAATTAAAGATTTAAACATCATGTTAAAAGACGAAGAAGTCAAATATGGTGTTTGTCATCATATATAATATTAAATAATATTATTTTATAAAATTAAAATATAATATATCAATGGTATTTATAAATAATATATATAAATTCAAATATAAATTTTATCAAATTAAATAATATTATAATAATTATAATATAATATATTATTAAATATAATATACAAATATGAATGATCTCAAATATCATTTATAATAATATAATATTAATATGATATAAATAACAAATATGCTATATTTAAATATTATTGTAATTACTATATTATAAAATAAATATAATTACAAGTATTAATATAAATATTAATGTTATAATACTAATAAATAAAATTACAATATTTAAGCTGTTCTATGCAGCAGTCATACATGGTAGAGTCCACGAATAAGAGTTCCTATTTCCAACAATGAGCATAGACTTATTAACAAACAATTACCATATTTCCTATGAGACAGGCAGCGCATGTATGGAGTAAGATAAGTAAATAGAGTCAAAGCAAAGAACATATAAATAAAGACATAAATATCCTAAAATAAGCGCCTAAACCATAAAATAGGCTACAAACTAATAAAGTAAACAATCATGAATATAGAAGACCAACACAATATTAAGGATATAGGCAGCAACAAATATTACATACCATGCGATGCTAATAAAGACACCAATCTCATAAACAAATCGATGCAATGGAGCGATCTAAGGAAGAATGGTTAAAGAACCACGAAGGAAATCGATGACAAGTATCGGCTGTTAAGAATTCCTTACTAGCGATTATGTTAATGTTAATAAACAATTATTACAAAGGGTTAAGACAGCGCTGATGAAGAATGGTGACCATTGACTAAGACACCCAATCAAAGATATATAGGAGGATCTCAGCATCGCATATCAGAAGCAGATCATCAGCAATTAAGCAAGGCATCAATCCATCGATAAATAATTGCATCAGGAATACACTTGGATAGTCTCAAGATCAACATAAGAAAAAGGCAGCGATCAGCATCTATTCATATAAGTAACCATCTCTGCATATTAATAAATCATTACCAGCATATCAAGTAACAATCATTATCAAATAGCAATATAGCTTCAAGACAATTACAGTACAAAGGAAAAGAAATCGAGTCATAAAGGCAATTTGATATCGAATTCATCATAGAAGGCATTGCAAACATAAAGTAAGGCAGCGAATAGAAGGCATCATGGAAGCATTGAAGAATTATAAACTTCATCGAATCATCAAATAAGATCATTGAAGCACCAATCATTAAATCTGCTAACAAGCATATCGCCACATCATAATCACAGCAATTAAAAGGTATGTGTGATATACACAATCTATCGATTTCCTTAATGATGTAAACAAATGCATTCAATAAAGATAGTAAGTAATCACCATATGTAATACAAGAATAAATGAATGATAGACGAACTGCCGTAATAGGATAACTTCAGCTATCATAACATGGAATGAATTAAGTTAAATATGAATACTGATATTAGATAAGAATTAGAATGAATATGAATAACTATATGAAGTTCTTAGTTATGGCATGATGAAAATATATAAATTGGAAATAGAGTCATATGAACTTTGGAAATGATTAGAAAGCTTGTTGATTAAGTAAATAGAATACATGGATGGATAATAATACAAATTATCATAGCTTAAGACACTAAGGCATCGATTAAATGACTAGAATGAGTACTTAAGTTAATCATGATGAATAAGGATGAGAAGTAGAGGCTCATGGTATATCAACCAAACCCATAGATCGAGATGAAGGGATAAGGGTAAGCAATGGGGTATAATCATGGTTGATGCCGAAGTTGGTCAAAGAGTACCTTCCGGCTAAAGACCAATAAATCCTTATTTCAAGTGGTCTAGAGTACCCTTGAGATAAATTCCCATTGTCTTGTGTTGGTCAAGAGAACCATCAAGATAATGGATAGGCCCTTGTCTCGTGTTGGTCTAGAGTACCTCTCCGGGACAAGCGATGGGCCTTCGACTCGAGTTGGTCTAGAGTACCTCTCCGGGTCAAGGAATGGAATATGGAACCCATGATTACTCCCTTATAAACCCTCTCTCATTGGGCAAGTGGTTTGATGAACATGTATATCTCTCCCAATTGGAATCATGAAACATGTATAATGGATATTGTGAAAGATAGAATGCTTATAGCTTATGATCATAAGACTTGATTTAATACATCTTGTGGTTAATATGATTAGATAAGAAGAATTGAATACTAATGTTCTCTTTTAAAAGTTGAATTTGTTTGCAAGGTTGCGAAAATTTTGGCTTGCTAGAAGGGGACATTACAAGCAGTCACAAATCAAATATTAATGTTGCAATTGACAACAGTGGTAGCAGATCTATGTGCAAGGCCAAGTGCTAAGAATGAAAGTAGTTTTGGTCGCCTCTAGGAGCATTAATGCAAACCAAAGCCATAGCACATCCACACGAAGGTACTTGGCTACTTATTTCAGGCAGGAGACATGAATGTGCAGCATCCCAACTTGTTTTGGACTCGGCTCCATGCGGATTTCTTTACCTATTTGTTTATTGATTTGCAGCTAACCGCATGTGTCCCAATGGGCTACAGAGGGACATGATTCTGAAATGCATAAATAAACGACTGCAAGATGTAAAATGGGTTGGTCTCTGAACCGATTTTCTACTCTGCTATTAGAGGTGCGTTCTAGGGCATCAAATGACGATTGTGCAGCATTTGTGGTGGGTGACATAGCTTGTATGGCTGTAATTGGGCTGGTTAACTACATTGTCATATGTCTCCATGTCAAACTGTAATATTTCTAGGGAATCTTTGAACCTAGTTGTCGATTCTCTTTTGCCACATTTGCTGCTCTAATGTAATGAAGTGTAGATTAATGTTGCAGCATTATAAGCATTGCAAACTATTTTGTAATGGTCTTCCTATTTTGCGTGTGGAATGTTGTTGTTTTGAGATGGATGATTAAGTATGTATGATGTGCAGGGTTCCCTTATTTTAATGATGCAATTGCAGCTTTATATGGATGTTTTCTTTCCTTGCATGTTGTCACTCTCTTGCCCAAAGGATTTGGCACCGATCAGGTTGGCTTGGACTTCAATCATTTCCATTTAAAGCTTTTCTTTCTTTTCTATTTTAGTTTAGTCTATTGCCTTGCTTGCATGCATGATTCAGCATTATTACTTTTGCCATAACCTAAGAGATTCACACTTGAATGAAATGATCAGAGGTTCATGTATGTAAGAGTTTTGCTCATCTTTGCAACCCATAGCTTCAATAATGAATACCTACAGCAAGCTAGTGTCAAATAAATCTCTAGAAGGTTGTTTTCATGAGATACAAGATGCATATGTAGTATGAAATGTTAAGAGCATAGAAGCAAATATCGTTCTCGGGAATTTCTCGGCATCCCAAAAGATAAAGATTTTTCAATTTCTCGGGATATTATCGGAAAAAAATAGAGAAACCCAAAAAATGCAGTAAAATTTTTTTTAAAAAAAGAGAAATAATTGATGTTTTTTACATTTAAAGCCATACTAATTGCATAGAAAGAGAAAGCGTGAAAGTAAACGAGAATGTACAACATGAATTTTGAAATATGGATTTTTCTCATTAATTTTGAGATCGTTGACTACAGATAATGTAATATAAATCTCTTTAACAATGTTTAGTAAATGACTGCTAGAATGATAATGAACCCTTAATGCAATAGAACACAACTAGTGTAAATACAACTTGTTAACCCTACCATTCTCCTTAATTATCAAGTCAATGAGACTAATCTATACACAAAATGGTAAGTACAATTCACAACAACAATCTCCCTAACTTCTTCAAATACCTCTTAAATTTACAGCAGTGGCAAGCATATCAGGACAGCAATGTCATGTCTCAACAACGTTTCATATTTATCATTTTCATCGGTAATATTTCCTATAATGTTGATTGCAGTATGGATGCCCATATTAGTTGACTAGAGTACTAATAAGGATGCCACTAAACACCGTACTGATCAAGAATGTATAGGTCACAATAATGACAGAATGCTACTGATCAGTGATCATAAGAAGATTACTAATCACAAAAAGATAGTTATGTCAAAAGACAATGATGACAGCAACAATCTCAACTGGTACAACATTATTAATAACTGCTATGTAATTATGAAAATTGCCAAACAATTGCCTTAATAATACAACTATTTTACAAATGAAATAACAACAACAATATCGATTGATAAGTACAAATGACAGCACTAACATTTGTGATGCAATAATAATGACAAGTCAAAGGATAGCATAATCATTTGACAATTTTGTCTAGTAATGACTATGACCGTGAATCATAAATAATGACAAAAGTGTTTGTTGTTGTCAAAGGCAACAATGATTATCACTAATCACAATAATAATAGTGATAGTCACATTCCCTATTCACAATGTTTTCAGACATGATTATACCAAGTGTCTTCACAACTATAGATAACTACATTCATTTTTGAAATAACAACAATAATTGCCGTTGCTCCTTTGCAACAAATCTAACTGCTATACAGTAATGACACCTCGAGATCTTAATAGCTACTTAAACCATTCAAGGTGTATAACCCGTTTATAAAAGTTCACGAGAAGAATGATCCAAAATTGCAGGTTTGATGCTTATATAGAAAAAAGACTAATTTATTTTTATATTACCAGTGATATATCACCGATAATTTTGCAATATATTGGTGAAAATTTCGATCAAATTCATGGTCAAAGATATTTTGAAAAACTCACCATATTTTCAAGAAAATGTTGGAAACCTTACTGAAAAAAGATATATTGGAATATATCAAGATATTTTAAAGATATCTGGTTCTATGGTTAAGAGGACTCAAGTTATGTGGTATAACTCATTTTACATCTTTAGGTGCATGTGCATGCTTGTTTGTATCTACTATTTGTGAGGTCTAGTAGGCTTGTTTTTGATTGCCATTAGGGCATGGTGGTCAAAGCCCTATTCCAAGCCTAATCCCATTTCAAGTCCTCGAGGGAATATCCCCTAGGTTTTACAGAGCCTAAATAAGAAGAGGATTTTCCCTAATCCTATGCGTTCCCCCAAAAACCACCCCCTCCTTATGGATGCATCACTCTCTCTGCCTGAGATATCTTGTTCCACTTGTCTCACATCGAGTTGTGATGCTAGAGGCACGGTCATGCATTTTTGACACCGAACAATCTTCATGGGAGAAAGTTCTTGCACCATGTCAGTTTTACTCAAGGCAAGCAGATAGCCAAAACTGAGATGACCAAATCGTTTGTCTTGGAGTGTGGTGGATGAATTGCCTTCACTATTAGGGCATGTATTTATGTCAAACATCAACTAATTGAAACATCTTACCAACCCTAAAGACACAAGCTACAACTTCATGATTGTGAGACTTGTCTTGAAATGAGACATAGTTTTTTGCCATCATATATGTCAAATTGAACTTTCAAGTTGTGCTCTAATAACTAACTTACTAAAAAGTTCTTAGAGAGCCCTAGAACATAAGAACCTTCATAAGTCGACAGTTGTGGATTTTGACTGACCATGAAATGTCATCAATGCCCTGTACTTCATAGGTTGTATCATCCCCAAGTGAATTTTACCCATATGAAGTTAATGTGGTCAGGTTGACAAACCACTCTTTTTCTCATCATATGTATGGAAGTACCAAAATCAACACACCAAACCGATTGTTCTAAGGAGGAGGCTTGTGTTTCTGCAACATATAAAAAGCCTTCTTCATCAATCACCTATGGAAGCAACATTTCGTTGTCACTTTTGGGATTTTTTCTACCATCGTGGATTCTTCTACTTGTACCCATAGGATTCCTAGTGTGGCTTTCGTTGGCTTGATTCTCCATTTATAAAGGAGTTGTACCAACATTCTTGGAGAGTGTGCCCCTTCTTTCCACAAATGAGGCACTTCTATGTAGATTGATTCTCCTTTATCCATTTAGATGGACCACACCAACAATCACGTTTCTTTCCTTGCTACCATGATGCGAGAGCTTGATTGTCTATGTAGGTTAGGATCTCATCCTAAATTGTTGCTTCTTGTTGAAGCAAATTCATCAACTATTCAAATGTGAGCTCTTTGCTAGACACAATGAGACAAGTGATAAACACTTGAAAGGAAGGGGGCAGTGCTCTCAAGACGATTGGTACAAGAGAGTCATCTAAGATGGTTACTCCTAATGCTTGGAGTGATGTCTTCAATGTTGCTCTTCTAAAGAAACCTTCCAATTTTTCACCAATTTGTATTCATAAACAATGCAACTAACTTTGGAGATGAAGAATTTGATTTTGAATCTTCACTTTATACACTATTTTCAATTTGTCACATGATGTAATGTCCCTTTCCTAAGCAGTTCAGAGATTAGGGTTAGTCTATTAGCAGGTTCCCGTAGACTAACATGGATAGTTAGGTGACCCGTGTTGGGATTGCTCTTTCTGGTGCAATTTTGGACCTTGTGCCCGAACTTACTATTTTTAGCAGGGGCTCAAGACTCAGAGTGAGTCAGTGCGAATCAACTGAACTTCATTTGTTTTCATTTGATCAATATGGCAGTGCTACGGAATCCATCTTCTGAGGTCAAATGAATTTAATTTTTAATGGTACATCTATTTCCTAAGTTAAATTAACGTATTTAACTTAGTGGAATAAAGTATTATGTGACTTTATAATATAAGTGGACATGTAATATAAAATATGAAGTCATATTTTATGAAGTAAGGGAAACAAAGTGAAATAACAAAATATTATTATGATCCCAAAAGTGGCGTTGGGTTTGGAAGAAGGAACAAAAGGAAAATGAACGCTCATTTTCACTCATTTTTCACTACATTTTTCTTATTTCACTAATGTTACCCCAAAAATTTAAACCCAAAATTTTCAAATTTTCGCGCTTAAGGATTGATACAATCATCGCTTTGCTCCAGTCTAGTCATTTTCCGTTCCAAAACTCTAAAGTCTTGGAAACTTCTCTATAAGTCTCTGTCGTCGGGCGGTTTTTAATTTCATGAATCTTTTTGTTTTCCCAACTTATGTTCTTAAGTTCTTAAAATGACCGACTTCCCGACTTCTCCTTTGTGTCGGGGAAGTTCACAGCTCATTGTCGGAAATTTCCATGTCTTGTGAACTCCTTCAAGGTTCTGAATCTGCTCCGACCGCCAACTTGTCAGCATCTTCGCAATGCCCGTTTTTCGAGGTATCGCCAACCCGTCAATTTGCTCGTGTGATATATGGTGAGAATGTCTTTTCAGAAGCTGCGAAATGCAAGTTCAAATCTTGAGACTCGTTTCCCAAGATACAAAATTAATGATGCATTAATGACAAGTGTAATGAAGCTCATTAAGATGGTGGCATGGCGTTAATAAGTTTGAAAGACATCATTACCCATTGACGTAATTAAGTAAAGGTGGCGGTGCTCTCTGTGTTCAAATTTCTTGCCAGCCAAGCTATTTTTCAGAATGGGACTTCCAGCAAACAATGAAATTTGGGATGATGAACCTATTCCTGTTCTGCAACCTGATTTACAATGCCCTGAAGAGGAGCACATCGATATCATCTCTCAGCTGCGCACAATCGCTTGGAAGGAGAAAACTAGCTATGTTGAATACCGCAGGACAATTGATGTTCTGGAGGAAGAAGAAGAACGCGCTAAATTCCGTCAACTTTTTATGGAGATACGCCTAGAATTGGGGGGAGATTAATGCCACTTGTCTTGCATATTTGAAGCCTTTTTGTAATTAGCAATGATTACTACAATTTTGATATGATGTAACCATTTCCATTTTGAAAAATAGCTTTCTTTATTACGGTTACTCGAAAAGGACCGTTTTCGAATAGTTGTGATTTTTTAGAAGTTCTATAAGGAGGAAGGATTTCAAAGAAAAGCATCTTTTTCCAGTGTTGTCTGTGAACAAGGGAAGGAGAGCAAGTTTAGTTTACTTTTCAGTTATACTTTCTTTCTAGCACAGCTTATGTATCTGGAAGTTCTGCAAAGACTTTGAGTTTTGTTATGTTGAGGAAAAGAAGAATTATTTACAGAACTTTGTGTCTCTAAGTACCTTCTATGATTGCAATTGTTCTTATGTCAATTAGCAATCTTTCTTCAATATTGCTTCTTATATGTTGGTTTGTGTTAAGAAGGATTATAGCTGTATTTTCAAATTAATTTACCTTTGTTTATGAATGTGGGGTAGATGGGCTGTGTATCGTTTATCTGCATTCATTCCTTTCTTAACTTGGTCATGCACATCTATTTCATGGTGATGGGTAGATGTTAAAACACCTTTTCTGCTTTCTGGTTAAAAGCGTACCCCTTTATCCTTATTCATCAAATATTTTAAGAGGGAGCTATACCTCTAAAATTCAAAGGAAAGTTGTCAATGATAACTTCTCCAACTGTTAGTGTTGTTTGTCCTTCTTTCCGGGCGTCTTGAGTCATTTTCTGTATTTATTTCCGAAGGACAAATCTGTTCACCAACAACTAAGTCTGAGCTTGGTTCTTAGAGAACAAGAGTTTGAACCAGCAGCTTTGGAGACGGAAACCTCCATGGTTGAGAGCATCTACGGGGTTGGAAGACACTCCCAGGATGTTGTTTGAGTGGCTTCATTGCAAGGGTCACCATTGAGCTTCACTGCACGAAGTTAGCTTGTCGCGGAAGGGTTTTCATAGAGATATCTACAAATTTTTGGCATGATAATACCAAGAGGACATTGATAAGACATTGCAGATGATAGACGTAATTTTGATGGTGTTTTGAAGAGTTTTCACTCCATATTCTGGTCGTACCTGTCCTCTATCTGGCTGTACCATACTGCAGGATTTATAGAGTGTTTTTTGGGCAATTTTTGGGCTGCATCTTCTCTCCCAGATTGGCGTTGGACAGTGCAGACCAGGGCAAAGGCTCTGAATCAGAGTTTTGAGGTTGTTTTGGAGCATATTTATTGCTGTTGTACCCAGCAGGGCTGTACCAGACTATACCTGGGTCGTGGTTTTGTGAGCACCCAAAAACATGTTGAAAGTTGATATTTCCAGCCTCTATTGTGGTGTCCCAGCATACTGGACTGTTATATCTTGCCATTGATTGTTAGAACTTAGAAGAATGCTTTGAAGGGGTTTGAGCTCGTATATCTGTTGTCTCAGTCATTTCCAGCTCATGTACATTTTGAACAGCCAATGGGTATGTTGAAACCCTAGTTTTTTGATACATATTTGATATGTGTATTGTTCCTTTATGCATTATAATACACTTCTATCAAATATAGTTATATGGGTATTTCTATTTCATTGTATTTGCAAATATATGCACATGTATATTGTATGTCAAAAAATGCAAAAAACCCAAAACGCATCATGTAGCTAAACCACAGAAAACCAGGAAAAAAAAATTGAGTCGCAAATAGGGATGGGACATTACAGTGGTATCAGAGCTGGTTTTCCTGCCAGCCTGTTATATTTCTACAGTTGCATGTCACTTGTGAGACTACCCATATAGACGCCGAGAGATATCAATATCAAGGCGCCTATCTATTCTCAACAACATTTTCAAAAAAGGCACCTCAAGACTGATATCTCTGGGCATCTTTTAAATAGATGTATTTAAGATATCATGTCCTAATGTTTTGGTTTAACACTTATCTTCATTGTGTTATATAGGTTTTTTTGCACTGACCTCTCATTATCTCATTTATCTTTTCCCTCGTTCTGTTAAGTTTTAGTCCTCTTCCCATTCAAACATTTTTTATGTATCTTTTCTCTCCGTTCCTCTTTGATTTTGGGTTTTTGAATCTCATTATAGTCTCCATTAAGTTCTTGTGCCTTTTCTAGTCAGTTTGCCCCTCATTTCCTTTATTTATATTTGAATTAAATTTTCTTTATGCTTATTCTTTTTTCTTAATTTCATCTCTCTTCCTTTAACTTTATTGTCTTGTTAAGTCATTTTTAATTTTTATTATTTATCTTTTATTTTTATGTTCTTTAATTGTTATATGTCCATTCTTATTGTTTATCTCTCTCTAGCATTCTCTTTGCTATTGTTTGATTATTTTTTATCTCTCTACTTTTAATTTTCTCTTTTATCCTTCTCTCTGAACCTTATCAAATGTATTTTTTATTACTCATTTTCTCTTTACTTTTCTTAGTACCACTATTGTAATGAGTTTTTTTATCTAATGATTAATCTATTTAGAGTAAACCAATCAAAACAGAGTATTATTTTTCATGGTGAACAAATTTTAATTTTTCCTAAGTCTACATGAAAAAATTTTAACAAAAAATATTCTAAAAATCAAGATTTGAGCTACAGATTTTTATTTCATGTGATAAAACCCTAATAAAATATATTTTAATAACATTTAATTTATTTATAAAAATAAAGTGTTCCTATATTTTATTAGGGTTTCATTTTGTTTTCTGCACAATCAATTAATATGTTATTTTATTAGGGTTTTATCATATAAATAAAAAAGGAGCAAAGTATATTCAACAATCCGAGAAGTTATATTTTATAGATTTTACTATAGAGGCATCAATTTTATTTTATTTTATTTTCTACGTAATAATATTTAATTTATTTCTTTTTCACTCACTCATGTTTTTTAAAAATAGTGTCCTAAAGTAATATGTTATTTTATTTAGGCTAGAATAATTTATTTTATAACTATATTTTATTAGAGTTTCGTTACACAATAAATACTTTGGGTTAGTTGTTTACATATATTTTTAAAATAATAAAGTCTTAATCTATATTAAAAATGAAAGGATTAGTTAATAAAACCCTAGTAAATATGGAAAAAAATTCAAGCCCTAACTAAATTAAATTACATATTATACAACACAAAATTTTGATAAATAACTCTTTTAATAGTAACTGAAGTTTAAGAAAACAAAACGAAACCCTAATAAAATAATATATTTCTTTTTTTTTCATGTTGATTTTAGTTTTAATTTTAATTTTTTAATGTGGCAGCACAGATTTATTTATTTGTTTTTTAATATTTTAGCAATGAATTTGAATTTTTTAATATTTTACCAATATGAAATGATTTATGCATACACGATTAACGCCATTATTCCAACAAATCATGAAATTCATACCTGTGATTTTCATTGAATCTTGATTTTGATTTTTTTGCCGCTTCTTGATTTCTTATGTAATTAGTGATTTTATTTTTGGAGAGGCTTTCAAACATTTATGTTTTTATTTAATTATTTTTAAAATTTTATTTTTTTAACACGATCACGCCATCTCACCCCGTACTGCCACTGTAGGTTACGCCTCTTGGCGTAATAACTTTTATATACTTCTTCAAATTTTATGAAAGTGTGATATTGGGAGGAAAAACTTACAAAACAAATGCACCTTTTATTTCTTTAGGGCTTCTTTTACAGTTATTTCTTCATGGCTTCTCTATCTGGTATTGAAGATTTGTTTTGGCTGATTTACTTTGGCATTTAGGTTTTAGGCTGATTATTTAAATGAAAATCCAATCTCTGCCGAGAGACCGTATTTCTTAACATCCTTCAAAGGTTTGACAGCCTTCAACGGTCAGAGGGGTATCTACTGTCCAATTTTGGCAGATATGGAAGCACTTTTCTATCTGCATCCCATGTAATTTGTCTTTATTCCCTGTACAGGCTTCAGCAAACATCGGCTAGCATTGTTCCTTGTCTTCGGCAATGTCAACAAAATATGCATACTTTTCTTTATTTTTCAACCTTCAAGCTTCATTTGCGTGACAGCTGTCTGGAATTATGCTGGTTGACAGCGTGACTGGCAGAAGGCTGCATTTCAATTTGAAACTTACATGCTCCTCTTGACTGCCTGCAATCACGTGTGTTCCTCCAACAACCCTCCGTGTTCAATCTTCACCAAGAGGATTCATCTTCACAGCAGTGTATTGGCAGGATAAAAATGTACATGGATGTAGGGCAATCTCTTATAGGGCAAGATTATGTACATCTGATACCATAATAGAATTATCGAGCGGCGATGAGAAAATGCTTTATTGATCTTCAGAAGAATATATGTAGAGCATGGTTGTCATTAATGTCAAAAGTGTCAGGATGTCATCCTATGTTGGAAGAGGATTGATGTCATAATGTTCTTCATGATCTCAGAGTGCTAAGATCAGGATGCTTTGATGTTGGTTGATGAGCTGAGGAGTTGGTCACATATGGTCATGCTTCATGGAGTTTGTTCAAAGTGATTAATTCTTTCATAGCATAGCAGGTTGTTCCTGACATAGCAGGTTGTTCATGGCATAACATAGCAGGTTGTTCATGAGTTTCATGATAATGGAATGGTCAGTAGTTAGATGGATCTCTCAATGCACAGGACAGACATGATCATGTTAGGAGATGTCTTCAGCTATGATGCTTCATGTTCAGTTGGTTTTGATGTGTTTGTTTATCAGGACCTTGAGTTTGTCATATCTTTCTCATGATCTTCAGAAGGAGTTGAGTTGCCTTGAAGAGGAGTTGAATTGCTTAATCTCTATCTTGATCTCTCTGTTTGATCCCTTATGTTGTTTGATGGTGTTGACAAGAGAATGTCACCTCTTTCCTTCCTGGGTTCTTTAGAGTTTTATCACTACTTCAAATACTTCAAACTTAGTTTCTTGAGTTACAAATGTCTAAGTTGTAATCTTTTTACAACTCTAGGTTTGTGAGTCTTTCTGGTGTTATGATTTCAGTGGAGTCACTGTCATAGAAAGGGCTTAATTTCTTCAGTGACCATAAGTGTTTAAGATCCTTTTGGTGTCTAGTGTTATGTGAATCTTCAAGTTCTATATACCCTAAAACCCTAAGTTTTAATTCAAAACCCTAAGGCAACAGTAGCTCTTTCTACCCGTCATCACATATGGTTACCTTTTGTTCTTTTGAATCGTTGACCTGCTATCAACAATTGAATGTAACTTAAGCTACATCATAAGGGTTGGTTTTTCGTTAGGGAACTGGCCCCATTGCCTAGGGCAACCAGTGCTCCCGGTGCTTCAAAACTGCTTGAGGCGGGATGTTTCAATCAGCGGCTCACATTTGTTTGTAAAAGGCGCCTTGTGCTCATCGAACGACAGAGTTTTAAATTTTTGTAAAAACCACAACGGATACTCCTCTAGATTAAGTTTGAAGGGCAGGATTATGAAATTAATTCTAACTGCTTGTAACTGAACCGTCACTGAACTTGAAGGGCCAGAGAAATTATTTTCTCTCTCTGTGTGACATATAACGAGATGAGGCTTGTATGGATGTGATGTACAGAGATATACCTGCATATTCATGTACGGATTATTAGATTTGGTGAGGTTTGTGAATGGTATTTGATAACTGACTGTCAGAAGAAGATGTGTCTGTGAAGCAGAGGACATAGAGATTATGGTGATTGTTTATACTTGAGTGAATACAGGTGATGTCTACATCAAGTTGATTATGTTTTGGTTTTTATCATGAGTAGTTTGTTGTGATATTGATCAAGAAAAGATTGTAAAGATCATACTGTCTTTGAGTGTGTTTTTGTATATGACTGTTATTTAAAGAACGATGATATCCTCATAGATGTGGAGGATCATTGCACATTAAGTTGCAGGGCATTGAGCAGCTTTCATACCATGATGAAGGTAAAATCTTATGAACAGAGACATTTATGTGTATTTAAGGGCTTCAAACTATCTGATATGTGTTGAGGACAGATAGATCTGCATGTGTTTGTCAAGTATGGTGAAGAATAAGAGGGTATTTGAAAGGCTTAAGTCAGAAGTTGTTTTAATGTATATAAAGGGTTTGCTTATGTAAAAGCAGTATGTGAATGTTTATATCTGCAGAGGTTAAAGGAATCCTGATTTGAGTTCATACTGTCACTATATTTGAGACATAAGGTGTTGAAGTGATGCAGAGAATACTGACATGTTATACCGGAGACATTGAATTATTCTTGTTGTTATGTAATTAATGATAAGTGGTTTTGTATGCAAGGGGAAGGAGGTCAAATCATTTGATGTAATGCAGTGAATCAGGGAAACCCCCTGAATTATCTTTTCTTTCTAATGTTCATTTCTTGCCAGTGAGGCACAAAAAGTGTAACCAGTGAGGTTCCTTTGCCAGTGAGGCCATTTTCCCGAGTGGTTTTTCATCCCTATGAGGGTTTTCCACTCATCAAAACTTGTGTTATGTCTCCTCTTTATGGTTGATTATGTTGTACCTATTTGATCATCTTTATTTAAGTTCTGTGTCCTAGTTTGCATATCATGATGACCATGTTTTCAATGGGTTCTTTTGCAGAAGATCTTTGGGTTAAGTTTTGAATTGTTAAAGTTTATAGACCACTGATTCACCCCCCCACCCCCCCCCCCCTGCCCCTCTCAGTGGTCCTGTAATCCAACAATATATGCAGAGAGATAGCAAGTTAAACCAGACCACCAACAACCAAATAACCATTTCTATGATTATGTTAACAATAATTATATTATTATTGTTAATTACATGGTTATGTTCTATGATGTAATATTTTATTCTAACAAACTAGATGGAGAAGTCCTTGGCAGTCACATAAACACCTAACTGGTAGCGGTATGTGCACATGTATTACCTGTTTTCTCTTACAGTGTCCTAAGTCTTTTTTAAGGCTAGTGCACGCTTACAGAAAATTGGACCTTCACGATACGTGTGTCACTCTAAAATGGCACATTTCTTGGCGACAATGAAACATCTAGGGTAGACGAAGGGAGGAGATAGGTTGATATAAATGAGCCACACAATGCTTACCCTTTCAGATAAAAATATTTTGAGGCTATAAGCATTGATGTCTAACATTTTTAGCCAAATGGAAAACAAGAAAGAGCCATTTGTTGGCCAGCAAAGGAAGGTCTGCATGCAAGGTCTAGCTCCAAAACATTTCCCTTATAGAAACTTATGTGACCGTTTTTGAGCAGACAATGCCAGGCTTAATTGCTGCATTTCCTATGTCAATTAAATATGTGTATAGTGTGATAACCATATAGTACCAGTATTTTTCCAAGTTTCAGGTAAGTGGGGATGGGTTTCAACTTTCAAGGACAGAAAAAAAAATTCCAGATTTTGGGGACAGCAGGGAGATGGCTATTAAAATAATATATAAAATTAATATTTGAATTTCCAAAATACAAATAAATCAAAATACCTAAAAATAACATAAACAAACCAAATGAAGCTAAAATTCTAAAGAGTAAATACAATATCAGTTCATTGATTCCATAATATGAAACATGATTTATATTAATATGCCAAAAAACAGAAACATTGCATGATGCATAGTACACTGGTACATTGAGCAACAAGCTCAAAAATCGACATCATTATTCAATTGATATCTCAGAAACTACTCCTCTTCCTCTTCTTCTCTTTACTTTATTTTCCTCTTTGTCTCTTTTCCTCTTCGTCTTTTTCCATCTTTTCTTTTGCTTATTAAATTATTACAAAACAGAAATAGGCATGGCTTTTATAAGTTTTGTAGGATTTTGTTTTAAAATGTTATTTTTTGCTTCTGCCTTTTTTTTATGCATTTGATGTGTGGGGTGCCCTGAAGTCCCAGAGACGACTCAGGGTCATTAGGATGTCTATGGGATGCCAGGAAGTCCCCAAGAAGACCAAAAGAGGGGGGATGTCCCTAGGACTTCCCCATGAAATCCTTTCCAGAGGAATTCTCGGAGACATCCCCAAAACTTTCAGAAAAAAGGGAGGGCAGGAAAGGGACATCCCTCCAAGTCCCCAAGTCGTCCCAGACACCTAAGATGTCACGCAAACCCATGGAGATGCATGTTCATGGAACATTATAATGATACTAACTTTTATCCTTGAATATGATTTAGATGCAGGGAAGCAAATCTTAGCAGAGCTGGAAATAGTTTACAGTTGTAGCAAGCACTAAATGGTTGATCATATAAGATGTCCTGAAGATTCAATGACGTTGAGGCAACATAGCAAATATATCATCATACAACTTGGAAAACTTATTATATTGCTAGTAACTCAACCCACCGAAACTCCTCAACATATATTGATGCAAGTTCCACATCTGCAGCAGGTCTCACCTCCGTACAAACCTGGAGAAATGCACAGTAAACCAATGAGTATGCCGCAAAAACAAGTGTACTTAAATATCGAGAAAGGCCAAAGTGACAAATGAATGAAACCAATATGAAAGACAAATTACAAAATAGAAGTAGAAACATGAGAGCAAAACAAAAAACAATCGTCAGTAAAGAAAAAAAGAGCCATCTACTACATCCTTCTGATAAAATCATTTAGGAAAAAAGTCAGATCTCACAAACACAAAAGGAACTGTATTCTTGTGCAGAAACATGAAACACTGTAACCACCATCTCCTAGAGTACAGTTTAAACAAAGATATTGCCAACAAATTATCATAATATATTTAGCCAACTGATTGTCGCCCTGTAACTAACACAATGTTGTGTTGAAAAATTGAATGGTTATAGCTCATTTATACCAATTATTGAATGTGCTTATATTTATCTTGGACATTTCAAAAAATTGTCATCCACATCGTATCAAGTACTATGCTGCTGAGCAAGATGCCAATGTATAATTAATCCAATTCAATGACAGTTATGTCAGTTATGAGAACACTAAATGTGTTTATATATACAATGAAAAGTTTTAGCATATATTATATACAACATTACTCTATAAATTCTCCATGCTTTATGGTGCTTATGGATATAATTGTTATGTTTCTCTCTTTATCTTGCAAGACAGTATCTTAAACTTGTGCTGTATCAACATTAGACTTTACATTTATGCAGACTAACACAGTACATATAGAATTTCTTAACCAACACATATACTATTACTATTGAAATAATTGTGTGAATATTGAAAACTGATGGTATGATGCTCATCACATTCCCTCCTACCTTAAAGAACGGAAGACATAGATTGCATCCTTGGCAAGAGAAAGTATAGGACATACAACACACAGAATATAATGAATGAAATAGAACCATGAATTAAAATCCATATGGATAGATAAATATCTGAGAATGGACCAAATTAAGGTAATCTACCAAAAAATATAAGACCCCAAGGCCAGGAAATTGTGGACATTTACACCACAGGCCACACAAAAGGTTGCAGAGGAGATACAAGAATTTCTCTGGATTATTAATCTTATAGAGATTCAATTGAGAAAAGCTGTCAAAATATAAGACAAAAAGAAGAATTCCTGAAATTTCTACAAAGATCAAACTATGGAACAAAAAGCCATTAATTTAGCCCTGCAATTCTTACAGAATAATAAGAAAAAAAGAAAAGAAAAATATTATATTAACATCCATAAGACCGAAGTAGGTTAATGGGACTCAACAAATAGATTGGTTTCGACTGCATCATATATTGAACAAATTGGCTTTGGGGATTAGTTATATCAAAAGGCAGGTGTAATAAGGTTGGAGCAATACAGTTTTCTTCTAAAAGTGATAAGACGAAAGTTATAACCTCAAAACATTTGAAAGACTAAATTCAGAATTGGTTTTGCATATATGGTCATTATGTTGCGTGAGAGAAACTTTGCATGGATATATAGCACGTTGGTCTCAAGGACGAACAAGGTGAAATGCAATTTTAGTGGGTTTGTTTGCAATGGAGAAATATATCGCTTCAAATGGCTTTTGTCAAAGAAGTTAGAGCATGATGTAGCTCCTTGCAATTAAGTCCTTGCAGATGTCACACATCAGACATAAACATCTCTTCAAGCATTTTCAAATAGTACGGCCAAAAAGACAAGAACAGGGATAGAAGTGGGTCCTGTTGTGACCTAATCACACATCGTCCCATTGCAAATGGGGGCCCCCAGTTTTCTTCTTAGGTTAGTTGTTTTTGGGTTGGTTGCTTGTGTTATTCCGGAGCTAATCAATAAGCTTGCAAATGTAGTTTGGGAGTATTCCTTAAACACCAAAGAAGAATCCTTGCAGTCTTCCATCTGTTGAGCACGCATAAGTCTTATTGAGAGTGTAAGCTAGCAACTTGGTGAATGTTGAACTGAGCTTAATGCAACTAGAAGGGAACTCACCTGAGAATCATAAGGAGAGTATGAACATGAGGAATTTTTGATAGCATAAGAGAATGACCAATAAACAATCAGTTGAGAAGTCAAAATGTGCGCCTCCATCAAAACTAACCTCAAATCACTCCAAACTAGGGCGCCCTGCATGAAATTGATGTTTTGATCCTTGAAATGCTTTAAACATTGAAATTGTTGCAAGAAAATGGCCTGAGAGCCTAAGGCACAATTTTACTTCTGAAGAATCACCAATGTATGCCTAGGCTTGGTGGAGGAAAAGGGCATCATCCAGAGACCCAATTTTGCGCCCAAGGATCAACATGAACTGTTTGACTTAGAAAATTTTGAGAAACACCAAGAGAAGTGAAGGCGCATTTAGGCCTCTGTACTTGACCAGAAGTGAGCCTAGAGTTAGAGCCTGTGAAATCAATGACAAATGTGTGCTTGGAGATATCTTGAAGGATCAGACTTAGTCAAAATTGTTTCAAGAGAATCAAGGCGCAACTTCACACCTGTAGAACTATCAATGTGCACCTTGAGAAAAGATGTTGGATGTTATAGAGGGAATGGGCGCCTTGAAAGGATTGAGCCTCTCAACACACCTACAATTGCGTAAGTCCAAAATTCACCCATCCAACTTAATGCGCCAATTTGCATCAGTAGAATCATCTTTTTGCGCCTAAGAAGAAGTATGCCTAACTCCATGAGTTTTGAGGAACTTTCAGTGTCAAGACTTCTCCTTGAGCTTATGCAATGGTTTGAATTAACTTGAAGTATGAACTCACCCAAGTCTAGGCGCAATTTCACACTCGGAGAGTCACCAAAGTGTGCCTTGCAAAAAAAAGGCTTGAAACCTTGAAACTCGATATCACCTTAAGGCAAGAAGTCATCTTGACATCTATGCGCTAGCTTGAAACCATATGTTGAGCATGTTTATCACCTTGAAATAGCTAGGTGCAATTTTGCACTTGAGGAGTCACCTTTTGGCGCTTTTGAAAGCAAAGTACATGAAACTATAAAGTCTAGCGCCTAGTGATGGGGGGTCCTCTTGAAAGTTGAAAGCATGAGTTTGTAACCATAAGTTTGCACTAAGAATGTTAGGTGCACTTTCGTCTCTCTTCAAACCAATTCTGGCGCCTAGCATTGAAAGGGGCATTTCACTAAGTTAGGTCGGCCCTAGAGGACTTTAAAAATTGAAATTTCAAAAAAATAAAAAAGGAGGTAGCAAGCAGGCCAACCTAATTAAGCCGACCTGCACTTTAATCAATGATGGAGCCTATATATATATGAGGCGCTTAGCTCATTTTTATCATCACAAAACACAAACACTCTCTCCTAGAGCGAATTTAGTAGAAGAGCAGCATAAACTTCAGCAGACCTGCAATTTAGACCCTGCTTTTTATCATATCCAGCAGGAAATTTTTGTTTTCTACAGCAGATTGCCTTAAGTTTTCTTCTGAAATTGTCAAAGAGGTGTACTTTCAGCTGCTAGAATTTATAAATCTGCCTTTATTTTTCTGATTTTTCATGTTTTCAAGGCTTCATTATGCAAGAAATTAGTTCTATAAGGCTGATTCATCATGAAATTCCTTGAAGGTACTAATGGAGGTGTGTTTATTTTGTAGGTAAATGGGTATGACTGCAAGGGAGTGTCAAGTTTTAATCAAGATGGATGCTAAGTCGGCCTTGCCAGAGTCCAAGATCGAGACATATTGGGAGAACATAGGAGATACGAATATGAGACATGCCAACTTGGAGGAGATCAAGAACTTCTTGCTTGCACCGACAAGAAATGAGAACATCAAAGCTATTGCCAAGAGTGGAATTATCCAAGCAGCTTGTTTCCCACCCGTATTGCCATGCACGGAGTTAGTGTTGGAATGTACTAAGCGCTACGATGGTGAGGAAAAGCAAGTTGTAGCAAAGGATGGAACTGTCCTAGCCTACTTGCAAAGGGAAGCCATTCAAAAGATCTTCAACATCCCGAATCAAAGGGCAACGTTTATTTCTCCAACAACTACACAAAAGACATTTGAAGCCAAGCCTAAACAATATATGCAAGAGATAAGGAAGAAGTGGATGGTGGATCCGGCAACGAAGATATATAATCCCGAGGATCCAAAGTATCATAAGGCTGATTTCAAGCAAGAGATAAGCTACTTCATCATGTTCTTGAATAGAGTAGCAGGTAGACCTCAATCATCAACTTTTGAAGGATGGATGTATACATATTTTGATCATGTTTTCACAAAAAATATGATGATTGATTGGGCCGGAGTTATAAGTCACTACCTTGACAAACAATTTGAGAATCTCTCTGAGACTAACTCCTTCTACATGAGTTCTTATCTTGTCTATATATTGGCAAGGAATGTGGTCTACAAGGGATTGACTTGCGAAGGAGAAGTTGGCACTAAGCCCAATCAAGTCCTATCACATCAATGCTATACACAACTTCATCTCAAGAACATCAATCATTACAAGAGATTTAATGATGCATTTGTCATGTACATAGTAAGGAGATTGCGAGGAGAGTTGCAAAAGAGGTTGACAAATGTGGCTATGACTTTCATTGAAGAGTATGGACGTTACTATATTCAATATGAGAAGTTCACTTACATAAGGATTCAAAGTTTCACATCCTATCCATATAGATTGCCAAGGTATCCCACGAATAGGATGGTGTTGTTGGAGGTGTCGAGACAATTGCTAGAGTTCCACAAGTTGCAAAAGGTAAGGAAGAAGGCCGGACTACAATTCCCTCTAACACTTGGGAAGTATCACTCATGTCCATCATTGCAAGTAGCCAAACACTCCGAGACTGGGCTTCAAGCGTACCATTTATACCTTCATGATTCATGGAGGGACAACTTTGATCCACATGGAGCACTCAAACAATCATATCCTACCTATCAACATGTGGAGCAACTCGAAGATCATTGGGCAAATGCACTTGATGATGTTGATATAAGAATGCAAAAATGTTCAAGGCTGAAATGGGATTTAGTAAGAGCTACAAAGGTGTTGAAGATACTGGATCAGCTTAAGGATGATGAAACTCTTTCGGAGGATGAATTTAACAAAGTGCGAGATCTGCCATATACAATTGATTGCGCGGAAAGAGAGTGCTTATGATAAGGAGTTGATAGAGCCGATCATTGCTATCACCAAGGAGCGTGCGAAGGATCAAGTGCAAACATTAATAGATGAATGAAAGAAGCTCACATACAAGAAGATGGGAGAAGTTGAGGAACAAGTACAACACAACGCACCTGATAGAGATTCGCAAAGTGGACACATGTCTAAAGAGAATGAAAGAGATTCAAGTCAAACAAAGAAAAGGAAACGACTTGAGTGTACACAAGGGGAGTCAAGCCAAAAGAAGAAAAAGATAAGTGTTGAGACTGCTTCATCTAGGTAGCAAGGAGGTACTCCAATGACCAATGACATAATCTTGCATGAAGATGAAGATGAAGGTCAGGACATTCTATTTGAAAAGGTACGTTCGAGTCCACATGATATTGAAGTGATTGATGATGGCAATACTAATAATCAAGAAATTGAGAGGCATCAAGAAGAAGCTAAAGAAGAGGCATTGCCCATGCAAGAGAAGCAAGTGCAAAGGCAAAAGGATCTTTCATCATTGCCAGAGTGGTTGCAAGAAAGGATCAAGGAGAGCTACGAAGTAGAAGAATATCAGCCTATTCAAATTGAAGAGGTGCTTATAGATATATCCAAAGAAAAGCAAAAGAAGAAAGCGACAACTCTCTCCAAGATAACAAGGGATGAAACCGGTAAGAGGAAGATTCACATAGCTGTCCCAAGAACTGAGAAGAATGTAGAAGACATAGTACCTGAAGATTACGAGATTAACATAGTTGATTTGGATCCTCTGACTGGACCACAAGTGGAGGAAGAGCTTCAAGATTCAATCACTAATGTTAGAGCTATAATAAGGCAAGAAACAGAAGGAAGGATAAAGGTTGAGCAAAGGTGTCGAGCATTGGAGCAATACATACAACAGCTAATGCATCCCCTCCGTCAACAAGAAAGAATTTCCACGCCTCCATCCATTCTTCCTCCTGAGACAGTTGCGCACCTTGAAGACTTGAGATCGTCATCTCATAGGTTAAGAGATTGGATGGAGAGGTCAAGAGAGAACATATGTGCATCTTGAAGACATCATATGAGTATATGATGGAGTCAATGGACTCAAGGAGAGAGTACTTGCATTGTTGATGACTTGTGCTAAGTTCAGAGCCATCAAAGAGCAATACATGCCACATTTGAAGAGTTTGATGGGAACTTCAATGGATGAATTGATACATGCTGAGGTAATTGAAGAAGGAACAACATATGACTTCTCCACATGGTACTTTTGTTTTCGTAACAAAGGGCAGCTACTTGATAGAGTTGAAATGGATATGTCAAAAGTGAGAAGCGTCATCCAAAGAATACAAGATAGTGTACATACTTCATTGATGAAGATATGTAACCCTTTTGGAGAGATGGCCATTGAGCGCATGAAAGAACAAGTCAAAGTATTCTATTTTCAAGAAGATGCTATTTCTGATGAGAGACTTGACAACATATTTTCACTTGCTATCCACCTTGGCGCCAACAAGGCTCGGATGACCAATTGAGATAAGACACTCGGCGCTTATGCAGTTGATATGCTTGAGGCAAAAGGAACCATTAAGAACGTGCCAAGTATACCCCTTGATGATGTCACGCAAGTGGTGTCCAAGTACATTGCACTTCACAGCAACAATAGGGGCGCCTCACATGAAGATTCTTCATAGATTCTTGTTTCTTCAAAAATGTGCCTTCATCGCCTCTCTTATGTACTAAAAATAGCAATTTGTTGTAACTAACTGTTGATGTGGCATAATCTAGACCATTGGCTTTGCCAATCAATCCTAGCCTTTCATGTATTCTTGATAACTATATAAGGACCTCAGTATTCTTGATAACTATATAAGGACCTCAGTTGCTCTCCTTTGTAAGTTTTGAGACTTTGGAGAATTGTTGCAAGAACTCTCTGAGATAATACAAGACTCATTGATTTGGTGATACTGTTTTTGTTTCAAGTGTTGCATGGTTTCCAATTCCTCAAGCGTAGATTAAGTTTAGAATAAGTTTTATTTTCAAGTGTTATGTTAGTTGATGGAAGTAATTCTTATTGTTTCGTGGTGAAATCCTTATGTTCATACCATTTGTGATTTGTGGCTTGCAAGTTGCAATGCATGGTTAGACTGAACCCAAATGAGCTTAACTTCAATTATTTGTGTTTGTTGAATTTTCATGAACGCGAGTAATTTGAACATCTTACATTACCTTAGAAGATTACATCAATTTTGCTTAGTTGTTTGATTTGGCAAAGCAAAGTTGGTTGATTTCACCTGATCAATAATCGTTTCTTGCATTTAGGATTAGAATAGTTTCTCTAAACCCTACATCTTTTTATCGATCATTGTTAGAAATTAGGATTGAGAACGTCATTGCAATATCATACGCCATAAATTGTAGTACTTAGAAATTCCAAACCTCTTCCTTTTGTAAATGAAACAAGAAAGTTGTCTGAACAATTGTGTAAGTCCCTTTGTGGTTATCAGCAAGATCACATTCATTCACTGAGTTTATCTAAGTACAAGTCAAGACCTGACATCAAAGGAACCTTGGAGCGTTCTTGTTTGATCATATAATTCAGCATTCAAGAAGCTTTGATCAAGAGAGGATAGGATACTCAGTATTTTATTCTATTGTTGTGTTGTCACAAAAACATCATCAACAGGTTCTAATTCTTCAAAAGCTAGGTCTTATCCTTTGGATGAGGTGCAACCACTACAACAACCTATGAGGTACTCTCAATCAACACCTAGTTCTACAACACACATATTAAACACAGGTGGAGGAAACATTAATGTATTTTTTGCACCTTATACTTTACTAGGATCACAACCCACTTTATAAAGTACAAGATGGAGGAAGAACGTCCATGAACAAATGAAGGCCATTGGTGATTTTTGGTACTACTCTAGCCTACCATTCAATTTTGCCAAGTCTCCACACTGAAAAGGTATGGTGGATGCTACTGCCATTGTAGGTCCTAGGTTTAAAGCCCCATCATATGAAACATTGAGAGTTGATATGCTTAACAACGCAATAAAAGACATTACCGATCTTGTTGTTGAGTATCGGTTAGAGTGGGCAAAGACTAGATGCACCATAATGTCAGATGGGTGGATGGATAGAAGGAACCGAACTCTCACCAACTTCCTTGTCTCATATGATCTTGGCACGATCTTTTTGAAATCCATGAATGCATCAGGTAGGGTTAAATCAATGGTTGCACTTGTCAAATTGTTTGATGAGATAATCATAGATCTAGGGCCACAAAATGTGGTTCAATTTATTACAATGTTGTCACTTGTGTTGTTGTTGGGAGACACCTGATGAACAAGTATCCCTCTATGTTTTGTATCTTGTACACACTACCTTGATCCAACCAGGGAGGACATTGGAAAACTTGAATGGTTGAGGAGGTATTGCAAAAGGCCCACACTATTACCAAGTTCATCTATAGTCACACAAGGGTGTTGTGTATGATGTGCACCTTCGCAAAGGGCAAGGAACTACTTCAGCCAAAGGTGATTTATTAACAAAAAATGAATTTGAAACGAACGTTCATTTCAAATGAGTCGATAGACTTTGGCTTTGTCAATCAAACTGATGGCAGTACAATGGCAAAGTATTTTTTTGTGTGTTTTGTGGGTTTTTGGAATGAGGCACAACAAGTGATGGAATTTTTTGAGCCTCTAGTAAAAAATTTGAGACTAGTGGATGGAGATAAAACTCTCGTGGGCTATTTGTACGAACCCATGGATAGGGCCAAGAAGGTGATGAGGACTAGGATGGAAAATAACAGGAAAAAGTGCATACTGTTGTAGGACATAATCAATGACAGATGGGATCTGCAAATGCATTCCCCTCTATATGCATCTAGATACTGTTTAAATCCATCATTGTTCTATAGCCCCTCATTTGGAGATGATGTTGACGTCACATAGGTCGTACTTAGATGCATGGAGAAAATGTTCCCTGCCTAGAAGAGCTGGATGCAGTTATGGCAAAGCTGCCAATATACAAGCAAGGGGTATTTTTCTTAAGTATAACTGCCCTACAAGGTAGGAAGATCTTCAAACCATGTAGACTCCATAAACCTTTGACAGTCTCTCTATGTTGTAGACATGCATATTGAAGTGTTAGGTTTGACAAAATCGTACATGATTTAATCTTGAAATAATTTGTGTTTTTCAGCACAATGGTGAGAATTTTGTGGCCAAGAAGCCAAAAACCTTCGATGATATATTCTAAAATTCATGGAGTAAACTCTCATTTTTATTTGCTCTCTATATCTCTATGAGACCAAAATGCATTTAAATTTTAAAAACAGCAATATTTTCTCTTTTTCTGTGTTTTTCTGCATTTTTTGAAAATCCGATTCTTTCCCCATTAAATCAACATTTTTTGAAAAAATATTTATCTTTTGGTTTGCCGATTTATTCCCAAGAACAATTTTGCTACTATGATAAAAACTATGAAGTTTTAAGACAAATAGGTATGTCCATATCTCTTGATTTCCACATTCACCTTGACGGTATCATTGAGGCTTATAAAGCTTAGACAATATTAACTACCATCTATGAGGGCATCAAACTTAGGTACCAAAACTTGATTCTTATCGATGTTAAGAAAGCCTTACCTGGACATATCAACAATTTTATCAAAAGTATCCACTCTCAACTAGTTTTTCCAAACTCAAGCAAAAGAGTTGAACTTGGAAACAAATTGCACTCTTCTGCATCAAGAAGAGCAATCTCTTCTTAAATTTGGGAGTCCTAGAAACAATAAACAAGACTTTGTGTCAAAACACAAGCAACCATATCAATCCAAGAAGATTGGCAACCAGCCTCAACACAGTACCCATCACACCTACAACCATTCAAAACCCAAAACGAAAAAAAATCGTGGGTATCAACATAAGATGGTTGTAGGTAATGTGATAAAGAAGGGGACATTATAATATCAAAAGAAAGCAGACACCTTAAACAAAAGAACAAAGAAAACACCTACAGCTCGCAACAATCCCATACCAATAGAAGAATGTATAATCATAACAATAAGAAGCCATTTTTACAGCATTGGGTGTTTTTACTTCTCCACAATAAGAGTGAATCACAGACACCAATACTACTCAACACAACTTCAAATAAACAACTTTTGCTTCTCTAGAAACTTTTCCTTGTAACCTTGTTAGCAACATAGAAAGAATAGGAACCATCAAAATCCCTAACAGTGTTTTGAACAGTCTCGTATTTGTACCTGATTTAAACATGAATTTAGTCTTTGTTCCAAAACTTCACAAGGAAGATATTACAGTTGAATTTTACAAGAATAAGTGCTTCATGAAGTCCATCAACCATGTATGATTTCTATGGGTCATCTTCACGGCGACAACCTCTATAAATTTGATGATTTTCCTAATTGTTAATCCAAACAAAATGTATTTTTGTCATGTCCCCTCTGCTGGGACGGAATACAATATTATTTTAATTAACTAAGAGTGTTTTTAAACACTATTATAATAATTAATAATAATATAGTATTATAATAATAATAATAATAATAATAATAACTAATTATTTTAATAATAAAAATATCTTACTTTGATAAGGCCAACTCACTTTGAACTTTCAAACTATGGTGCCAATTTTTAATTTCAATCAAGGAGGCCGACTTATGATCTAGTTCGGGCAATCACTATAAAGGCGAGATCATTGCAAGAAGTTTTATCATCTGCCTTATGAATATCGAATTTGGCATTCTTGACATTGCCGTTTGCAAACATCGAACTTTGAGATGAAACCCTCAAGACTATTTCTGAGCAGGTGGGACGAACCCTTATTTGCTTTGTGAATATTCTCCACTTCTGGGTCATACATGGTACTAAAATCTAATTATTCTTTCTGAACAGATCAGATTCATCACTGAATTGCAGATTTAGGTGGTGCTGAGGCGTCTAAGGGTTATCTGCAAAAGCATAAGCGTCGCTGCTGTTATATTCCTGAATCCTTGACCTTTCCACACTGTTGTGGCAGCAAATCCTATTTCACATTTGGAACAAATCTAATCACCCAGAATTGCAGACCTGGGCCCAAATCTCAATTCTGAGCGGCTAGGGCATAGTTGGATGCTGGGCCAAGACACTTAACTTGATGCCGACTACTCCAGTTCAGTGAGGTGAATTGTTATCAACAAGTCTGTGCCAATTCCCATGATCGGATATCAGCTTCCTGTTCATTTCATGGAACAGCAAGAAGCAACAAATTGTATGGCCTTAGCATTCAAGGAAGCCAAACACAAAGGATGCAATGATCTTGCATATAATCGTTTCGTTGTGAAGACTTCTTTCTGATTTGGGATGTTTCCAAACTCAACCAAATATAGTCAATAGTGACAACCAAAGCAGTATCCATGTAGCCAAGAATCTAGTTTTTCATTGAGAACATAACATATTGAAGTACAACATCGCTACATTCATGAGCTCACTCATAACAATGAAGTCGCTTTATCATGTTGTCCAATTGAAAACCAAGTTGCAGGTATTTTCTCTAAGCCTCTTTTTGTAGCAAAATTTGCAAAAATTCACTCCTTTAGATCTTAGGAAGTTTTCCTTGGGGAAGAATGCTAAATGATGAGGACTCCAGCAACATTTGGTGATTGTGTATCTCTAATGACTCATTGGCACTTTTTAATAGTAAAACTTCATTGGCACTTCAAATGTAATGACTCTTTCACTTTCTATTTGTGAACTCTGGCAAATAATCACAAAGAGGAAGAGTTAGTGATTAATCTGTATTTGTACTTCAAAGGGGAATCACTTTCATCCTTTTCAACTTGAATGATTTACTCAATCATTGATTTAAGATCAGCAGTCCACATTCAAAATAGAGTCTGGCCTAATCAACGACTAAAAGTGATTTGACACATACAGTTAGGATCAACCACTCTCTCACCCTTTTATCACCAGGGGGTCATTGTATGGAGATTAAAAAATTATTAGTGATGCTGGTGAAGTTTTCAATCTGTCTAAAGGCTTTCTCCACATTGAAATCTTGATCTCAACTCTTTTTGGTTTGCAAGCTCCTACTCTGCTCTTTTTTTTCACCTTGTGCTCATTAGTGCTGTCAATGCTCATTCACAGAATTAAACCTAGGTAATCTATAAGAAAGTCTTAATGTTTTTTTCTCTTATTTTGTGTGTGTGTGTCTATATATATAGGTTTCCAAATGAATTTTTTAACAGAGAATAAGCAGAGATGAAGCATTTTCAGACTCCCAACAAATTTTACAGAGAATTTCAAGAATATGGTAGACAGAGATTAGCATTTCCAAGGAAAAATTATGGCAATTTTCTTTAGAGAAACAAGACATTTCAACAGAGATTTTTTTTTTTAAATCTCACAAATATTTGTGTGCGGTGAATCAAACCTTAGGCACCTGGAACCTGCTACCTATTTCCTTTTTGCTCTTCTCCCCACTTCAAGATCTCTCCTCTTGCCTGCTTGCAATTATCTTTTCTAAGAAAAAATTCTCCTTCCCATCTCCTCATCCTCCCAGCAGTGCCCAAAATAATTTCCTCTCCCTCTTTTTTTAATATCTAATGTCCAGTCTCTCCTTAATGCATTTTTTTCATAATGTTGACAGCTGCCTATTTTATAGCTGCCCTTGCATGCAGCTGTCCGCCTCTTTTTTTTAACATAATGACTTGTTAAATATTATCTAGTACTCAGTTCAATTAATCGAAAGTTATTTTATAATTTAGCATTTTATTAAGTTCGAATATTTTATACTTTATATTTTATTAGTTTCATATCCTATAAGAATAATTTATTGTTATTATTTATTATTAGAGTACCAGAATTTTTAAACAAAGTTACAAAATATTTAATTATTGGTTATATTCATATTTTCAAGTTTAAATTGATAAAATAATTACTCAAAAAAAATGATATCATTAGTATTTATAGACATTAACTATATATATTTTCATAGATAAAACTGAAATTTAACATATCACCAAAATGTTGACACCATAGCCACGTTGACAGTTCAAAGAAGTTTTTCATCATCCATGTATACATTATTAGACCAGGTTAATATACTATAGTTCTACCAATTAATTATTGTCCTAATTTAACTAATCAAATTAGTATCACAAAATTGAGGGGTACTACATATGTAAGAGACTTTTATTTCCAAATTCTCGGTTTATAGTTGGAAATTTTCGAACATAGAATATTGTTATTTTTTTGGATCTAGAATCTGTCATAGAGTCATAGTACAAAAATTAACCATACTATTTAGGATTTTGTCATTTTTAGATGAATATTGTAATGAAATTTAATGTGTTGCACTTTCAGTTTAATGTAATCAAAATATTGAGTATACATATACGTAGAGAACCGTAGAGACCAGCATGTAAACAGTAGTAGAATTTATTTTTGGAAAGCTTCTATTTTTAGACAGTACTATTTTCAGAAGATTGATCTTGGTAAGCTACATTGCAATGAAATTAACAGTTAAGTCAGCTAAGTGCATTTATCGTAGAATAATATTTTTCATATGCATCTAGATTGCTAGGCTTGTTGACTTATAGAGGAAGGGAATGCATTTATTGGTTGGTGGGCGGGAGGGAGAATTTTCTGAGTATGTCACTAAATTAGTGGCAAGTTCTTAGGGGATACTTATTTTATTTCTTTACAAATTTGTTATATACTTTATCTGAGGGATTTATATACCTCTAGCCTTTCCCTTATCTACACGCTTATTGTTTCATAATAATTCTTTGAAACTACCATGTAGGTGGTTAAATAAAGACTTCTGACATGTTCTATTTTACTTTCAGCTCCTGAATAACTTTTCTTCCCAGCTTCGACATGCAAGAATTTCTTTTAAATGCTTGTTATTCAAGTCCTCAACAAAAGGTAGTGAAGAATCCTAAATTACTACACTACCATCATAGTTGTTATTCAACTGCATAATATAACATCATACAGACACACATACACACATACATATTAAAACATGACTACAGTCAGTTAACCAATTAGAACATCAAAATAACAAGTTGGACAGAATATTTATATTTATGAATATATTATATAACTTTTTTATTGCACTAATTATTAGCAGTTTTCAATTCTAATTATTTGACTCAATATTTTAATCAAGGATCATGATCAATCGGTCTGGTTTTTAATCAAAATTCATCAGTGTCAATATTTTTGCTAAAACTATATAGTCAATCTAATTAGCAGTAATTATCAATGGTTCAATTAATCAAACAAACATATCTTTTAGTAAGATATTTAGATGTGAATGTGTATATGTATTTCATGTAAAACCTGGACCCCGCACCACATACCCTAGCAATCTTCACATATTGTTTCTATCTAATTTGTATCTAAACTAAAATATGTAAATACACAAACCAAATAAATAGCTTACTTGTTTAACATGGTTGACAGTTGCAACTTGAGCAGTTCGCGGATCCAAATAATGAGTTCCATCAAGCTCACTAAATTCTGTCACAATCACCTGGAAGCATATTCATAAGTATAATTTCTTAGGAACAAGCTTTTTGAAAATACATCTTTGTAAATGTAATCGTGCATATTGCTACAGTATTAGGAAATTAATTTGAGCATACAATTTTACACTCTCAACAGGACACAAAAAGTTTTATAAGAAAACTGTATGCACATAAGATGGAGCAATAAAAAAATCAGAAGGCAAAAAGCTTAAATTTGATTTTTAATGTGCAAAAATGACATAAACAAACAAAAAACATAGTTTAATGATATCATTCTATAATGAAATTAGAATGAAAAGATGATTGGAAAAACTCTGGTTATAGTCAAAGGAGCTAGTGTGTTACATACAGTGAATCATGAGACAATGAAAGAAACCAAAAAGATTTGCAAAGTAAAGTTTTGTTAGTGACAAACCCAAGTGAAGGGCAATCCAAGTTTAAAGAGGGGAAGGGTCAATTGTTGAATGATGATTAATGAGCAGATGGCATATTCTAGGAATTTATTACATCCCAGGTGATCCGTTATGAAAAAAAAATGATCCTCTCTAGGAGATATATGAGAAATTTATCTGCATGTTGGACAAGGTGAGGGATAAGATTGTCAGAGAGATACCAAGATACAGCTGTACAATGAGAGTTAGACCCATCATTTATCATTAATGTGAGCTATTTATTTGGTTAAACAAGTAGGCTATTTATTTGGTTAAACAAGTAAGCTATTTATTTGGTTTTATCATTCTCTGCTTCGCCTTCTGCTCTTGAACATTGTCATTGTTTCCTCCTTATCAGCTTGAGGCAATCATTGTTTCCCTGCAAAAAGAAGAACAAAAAAAATGCAGACCATGACAAGATGACCTCGAAAACTGACTAGGCAGACCACAATTGACTTGGCATTGATGTATATTCGAGGATCAACTGACAAAAAACTTGAAAGGACATCATTTATCTCAGTATACATCTTCTCAATAGAGTCACAAAAACCTGCAATTCCTGTAGGAGGGGCCCACATTCATACCCCTGCCTGGCGTTCACTTTCATGATGATTCGGTTGACTGCATAGGCTACATTAATCCTAGCCACCTCTTTTTATTTTCAGCCTCCATACAATCTGCTCCAATTTCTTCTGACCTGCCATAAACTTCCACCTGGCGGCAGCAACTCATGATCATTTTTAGCGGATGGGGATATTGGATGGTTATTACTTCAGCCAGCGCAAGTTTAAATAAAATAACAGTTTCTGTCCTATATTTGGATGACGACTCTCAAATGATAACATGGATTCTTACCCATTTTTGGGGTGCAGTTATTTACCCATTTTGGGGTGGCGGCCCGACCTTAGGTGGCTGTCGCCTAAATTGGGAATAGCAGCATTACCGCCTTGTAGCCATAGAAGGACCCCAATACCTTGTCCCCAAATTGAACTCCAAACCTGGGCATTGAGGGTACAGGTTTATTACTGATAAAGGAAGAAATGTAATTTTCTGAGTCATCACTTGTTTGTAGAGATAGCAAGTTGTAGTCTTTAGTTTTGGTAATCTCTTGGTCACATCTGTTCCTCGAATAATTTTCTGGTGTTGGCGATGCGTTCAAATAATTAGTATATCTGTGTTGTTTATGTTTATTGTCTACATAGGCATTATAGTAGTGTCTTCTACATTTTGTAATACAATGTTAAATCAATTGCTGGAGATTTATTTCTGCATATGGTTAGTTTTTCTGTCATGTTCCTTCTAGAGAAGTGTATGTTTTCAGCTTTCAGATTAATAAAATAATATCAATTTCTGTGGCTGTGTGTGTTCAGAGAAATTCTTGAAATGATATTTATTTGCTGCAGACCTTGGTTGTCTTTCAGTGGGCATCTGAGTCTGACTGCATTAGTTTACTTGCTTTAAAGTAATTTTCTTTTCGCTTTTCATGCAAATAAGAATAGGTTTTCTTTAAAGCAGTGCTTTTTGGTATATTTTATTATTATTTCTCTATGTTGCTAAATTGGCAGGTTTACATGGCGATTCCAAGTACGAAACGTCCCTGAATCAGAATCTCCTTGGAATCGTCCAAGGTTTGGCATTTCGCAGGTCGAATTGAATCCACCAAACACCTCCCACACCTACGCAATTATGAGCATGACGTGGTGTTTGCATACATGACATGGCATCTCCTGTCGTGATTCCAAGCGTCAACAGAATTTTTCATTGACTTTTTAGACCATAGAAGACCCTAAATAGGCACGCAAACATAAACAATGAGGCATGAAACGAAACACGGCGAATAAGGAAAAATGCTTGCAATTTGCCTAGGATTGAACTTAGGACAAATGCATTTAAATATGCATAGGTAGATTCCACGCAGTCAGAGATTTGCATAGGTAGATTGTTTACTGTAGATGTGGTCAAAGATTTGCATAGGTAGATTGTTATTGTCGATGAAATTCCTTACTCCAATTCGGGTATGCCAGGATTGGTGAATTGATTAGCCATTCTTTAAGTTCCTTGAAGGCTGCCTCTTGTGCTTCAGTCCATTCGAACGATTGCCCCTTCCTTGTGAGTATGTCCAATGGATATGAGATCTGGGCAAAGTTCTTGATGAACATTCTGTAGTACTCGACATGTCCAAGGAACGATTTCACTCCAGTGACATTCTGAGGTGGTTCCATCTATTCGATCACTCAGATCTTCTCAAGGTCGGTCGTCAGTCCAGCCTTACAAACTGTGTCTGAGCAATTTCCCTTGAGCTACCATGAACCAACACTTCTTAGGGTTGAGTGCTAGTCGTGCCGCCCTGCAACGTTCCGTACATTCTTGGAGTGCTTTCAGGTTTGTTTGTTCGTTGTTGAAGATGGACCAGTCGTCCAGGAACGCCTTGAAGTTCCCCACTGACATCTTGTCAAATACGTGCAAGATTATCCTTTGAAAGGTCACTGGGGCGTTGCACAAACCGAATGGCATCCAGTTGTATGCGTATACTCCGTCTTCAACCACGAACGTTGTCTTGAGTTTGTCCTCTTTAGCTATGCTTATTTGGTTATACCCTGAAAACCCATCCATGAATGAATACATCTCATGACCTGCTACTTCTTCCAATATTAAGTTAGTGAATGGAATCGGGAATGCATCTTTTATTGTCACCGCATTGAGGCTTCGGAAGTCTACACATATGCGAATCTGCCCTGATTCTTTCTTCAGTGATATCACGATCAGTGACACCCAATCACTCACTTCTACCTTGAACATAATTCTTGCATCCAACATTTTTTCAATTTCTTCTTGCACCTTCACTAAATAATTTTTGTTCATCCGATATGATCTCTTTCGTATGGGTTGTGCTCCTGGTACCAATGGAATTCTATGTACACACAATTCCGGAGGTACGCCTTTGAGGTCCTTGAATGCCCATGCGAAGACGTCTTTGTACTCTGCGAAAATCTTGAATGCTGCCGCCTTTAAAACCAGATTCCAATCATCTCCAACTAGGATCGTACGAGGATTATCTTCTTCTCCCAAATTGACTTTCTTCATGTTCGGTTCCTCGTACTTGATCACCTTGTCTCTTTCAAAGTGGTGTGCTGATGTGTCATCTATTCTGGCCACTCCTTCCTTATATTCTCCGCACTCTAGAGGGAACGTCTGACTCGTCGATGCTCCGTCTTCTTCTTCCCCTTCCGTTTCTTGGATTTGCAACACGTTACAGTCTTGCTGTAATACCTTATAGTCCTCCATCCGCCAGTGGAATAAATCGTTCAGTGAACTTGTCTCGTCCTCTGAGCATTCAAGGAGGTCTAGAATACCTTCGTCGTTTGGTTCTATAGTTCCCCTTTCTTCCTCCATTCCGCATCCTCCTTTAGATTTTGAATCTGGCAATGCCAGCTCTTCACTGACTGTTTGATTTATCAGGGTGATCACATAATTTCTTCTATTGCTCTCTATGGACAACATGTTTCTTTTCCAATTATGATCTGCTCTAGCTGCCACCAACCATCCTCTTCCAAGCAAAGAGTCGTATGCCTTTTTCTGCACCAAGATGACTACGAAGTTCAGCAAGAATGGTTGTGTACCAATCATCACCTTTTGCGCCATCAATGTTCCCAACGGCTTGATGCCATGCAAGTCGACGCCCACCAATTGGAACGTTGATGGCCAGAGTGTAGGTTTCTTGAGACTCTTCCATGTGTCTTTGGTTAGTACGTTGACTGTTGATCCTCTGTCAACGATCGTGTTTGTTAGGATTTTCCCTCCAATCTCCATTTGTACAATCGTCGGCCTCTTCCGGATGTTTACCGTCAACAACATTGGGTCGATGGCTTGTTCACCTTGGAGTGGTGGTTCTACTATTATCTCCTTCCCTTGGCCTTCCTAGCATTGTCACTGGTCATAACCGACTACATTTGTGATTGCCATTCCAAGTTGTGGCATAGTCCAGAGAAGGTCGATCACCTTGATGGATACGGTGGTCTGCAGTATCTGCCGTACGATATTGTTTTCCGCTTATGACTGCCAGGAGGTACTTGGGGTTTCCAGAGCAATCTTTTGTTCCTTCGTCACCGCCCGCTCCACTTCTGCGTTTGCTTTTTTCATTCTTTGTTTTTCCGTACATGGATCTTGGTAGATGGCCTTCTTTGCCTGCGCTCTCGTGGTGACCACCAGTACTTCTTGGCTCTGCTCCTCCACATTTAACATATTGATGCCTTTCTATTTGGGGCAGTCGTTGTCTTCATGATCACCCGATCCACGCCATTTGCACAGTGTTCCACCCGAACTTTGACCATTCTGGCATTCCCTGGTGAAGTGGCCCCATTCGTTGCACTTTTGGCATTGTATCATGGGCCTCCCTTTGCTATCATATTGTAGTTTGCTTCTATGACTGTTGTTACCTCTTCTGTTATTCCGATATCCTCCAGGGGACGCATTGGAGTTGTTCTGGGGTTTCGATGGTGTGTTTGGCAGAGTTGACTGCTCTCCTTGTGTGAAGAGCACTTGCGTACTCGTTGTTTTTAGGTTGTATGGGCATTCCTTGATGGAATGTCCCATCACTTGGTAGATATCGCAGAACAACTTCTTCGGGCAATTTGCTTTTGTGTGTCCTTCCCCATTACAGTCGATGCACCACAATTCTCTGGCTTCTTTCATACTTTATTTGTCCACCTTCAATTCCTTCATCATCCGCATCATGTCTTTCCTTAGTGCTTGGACAGTTTTTGACTCACCATCGCTGTTGTCGTTCATACTTTCCTCATCGTTCGTCTTCCTCTTCCCTCGAGAGGATGTTTTGTTTTCACTTTCTATATCCATCGCCCGATTGTACACTTTGGCATACGATGACAAAGGTATGACTTTCATTTTCTTTCTCAACGACGGGAGCAACTCTTCAATGAACCATCGTTTCTTCAACCCGTCGGCTGGTTGAGTCTCTAGTTTCACTAACAACTATTGAGTCTACAATTATAGGCTCTCACGTTCTCATGCTTTCCTTGCTTAGTGTTGTAGATCTCCGCTACAATTTCATTGTCATCTCTAAGCAGTTTGAATTCGTTCTCAAATGCCCTTTTCAATACTTGCCATGAGGCTTTATGTGCTACTTCAAGTTCTATGTACCAGTCTATGGTTATGCCCCTCAACATCACTGGGAAGGCTCTCAGCCAATAGTCTTCATCTTCCTGCCCATTGGCTATCCATATCGTCTCACAAGTCTTGCAATGCCATCCTAGATCCTCTGACCCGTTACCCATGAACTTTGGCATCTTCTGCCCCTCGCTCGCTGGTGAAGTCACCATGTTTCTTCCCCGATGCCCTCCCTGTGCGTTAGACCTACTTGGACTGATTCTTCCATGACGTTTTGGTGCCTCTCTTGCACTCTCGGCCACATACAGATCTTCTCCACATCCCTTCTCAACGTCCTTTGCACTTCGAGTCTCCTGGGGTTCGTTTTGGTACTCCCTCTGCCCGGGGGTCTTGGGCTCAAGTCCTCCAATCCTCAGCCCTTCGTCATCGGATATGGACAACTCTCGGATGCGGCGTATGTTGTTTTCGAGCTCTTCAGTCAATTCATCTTCATTATTTTTTTCTTTTTCTTTATTTGTCACCGGTGTTCTGAAAGTTCCTTCGTCGGTTTCCTCGACGAGGTTTTGGTGCGCTTTAGCAGTATCTTGACTTATTTCATGACAATCTTCATTCGCTTCCTCAACAATTTGTTTCAGTCTCCGTCTTCGGTTCTCTTGTTCCTTCAATCTTAGTGATCTTCGTACTCTTTCCTCAGGTGTTTCCCAATTCCAATTTTGTAACTTAGTTATTTCTTTAATACGTAAAAGCTCTTTATTGTAACCTATAAATAAGTGCTTTGAGCACATAAATTTGTAATGATAGTTGAAGTTGGAATACAAACTTAACCTTGTTCATTTGTGCTTGAATAGTTTGCTCTCCTTAATATCGTGAAACAGGACTTGACTATTAACAGTCCAGTGCATATATCGACAGAAAAAACATAGGCAGTTAATTATTGTTTGCTCACTTTGTGTTGATTGGCAATCGAAGTTGTGTCCTTCAGCAACCCCTGCACATAATATTAAATCACTGCCAAGTGGCTTCTTTTGTCTGGCGATCCCCAATCCTTGTTCCTTTTGTGGCATCACTGATTACTGATTTGCTGGCAATCATCAATTTCTGATTCTGTTTGGCAGTTGCTCATTGCATTTATTTTCTTCCATCTATTAATGGTTCTATTTTAATACAACTGACGAAGTATGAAGGTTTCAGCATTTCATACTCTCCAAATTGCCAATGTCAATGTAATAGGCCTCTATCAGTGCGTCTACCGTCTTCTAAGAATTAATCTAAATGTAACACACCCTCATTGTCAGATTCAAATTCATTATCTGGATTTCTACTGAACTAGATTGCTCTTCTCCAATTGTTCATTCAATGGCTGCACTATTTTGTTTTTAATCAGTTTTGATGTTTTCACAATTTGACACTTCTTTGATTGATCATTCACGTTCCTTAATTAATACATTTATATCTTTTGGCATGCTTAGCAAGGGCATATTAATCAGCTTTCACCAAAAATGATCTCCAATCATGGCCATTGTTGAATAAGTTGATTAATGTTTTGATTACTTGAATATCTTGTGAATCATCATTGACACCATTGGTTACGTTGTTCAACATGTGGCATTTATTATGGGTCCATGTGATTTACTTAAATGAAATGATTCTTCTTCGTCCTTTCATTTATCATTGATCAATGTGTGCTTCATTTGTTTGGTTATCGCTGATTGTGGTGATGGTTGTTTGCTCACTTTGTGTTGATTGGCGATCTCTGTCAAATTGTGTCCTTCAGCAACCACTGCACATAATAGATTCCCTCGTTGTGGTATTTCTTCACTATCAGGTGGCTTCTTTTGTCTGGTGATCTCCAATCTTTGTTCCTTCGTGGCAGTCACTGATTATTGATTTGCTGGCAATCGTCAATTTCTGATTCTGTTGGCAGTTGCTTGTTGCATATAATTTCTTCCATCTATTAATGGTTCTATTGCAATACAATTGACTAAGTATGAAGGTTTCGGCATTTCATACTCTCCAAACTGCCAATGTAATAGGCCTCTATCAGTGCATCTGCTGTCTTCTCAGAATTAATCTAAATGTAACACACCCTCATTGTCAGGATCAAACTCATTATCTGGATCTCTAAAGAACTAGAGTACTCTTCTCCAATTGTTCTTGTCTTGTTCATGGTTGCCCACTTTGTGTTTTTTGTGGAGTTGCAACTTCGTAAACCCAACTACTTGATTTGCTAGATCACTCTGCCTTTTTGTAGTAGAAGCAAATTCCTCCTTGTACAACATTTTTGTTCTCTTGGAAGACATACCAGAAAGAAATTGTCTATTTGCCCTAAAATTTCACCAACAGAAAGATCACACTGCAGACATCGTCTTTCTTTTCTGCAGAAAGTTAAAATTCTAATCTGTACGGATACTTACTAGTCTCGTCATTTGTTCCAAAGCACAAAATTTTCTCACTCAGATTGAAATTTTGCAAAGAGGTAAACTTCATTTCTCTGGTTGATTTTCCCTTCTGCTGTTCAACACAAATTCCTATCGCTTTTCAATATGACTATCTTCTTGTTTTATTAAAAAGGCAAAAAAAGGCCCATTTGTTTTTATTTGGTGTACTGATTTGATTTTGGTACTAACCAAACAAAGGAATTGTGGATCTTTTTGGCAATGCAGAAAGTTCCTTCTGTATGACCCATAATCATGATTTGGTTCAGCTCCTCACACCAGAGCTACATCATCAACGGTAACAACAAAATGAATTCCAAATCACAAATGACAAGCATGTTCTAGCAAATGCTGGGATAGAAATGACCGACATCCAGCTCTAACTATATGGCCCCTCTTGTTGCTAAACCTACTTTCAAGTTGGAGACCAAGATTTGTGTTCCGACTTTGATGGCATAATCAATGGGAATAAATTGGAAGATTGGGTTCGCAGTTGGGAAGAGTCAAGGAGGGACTATTGACACTCGTTGCTCGCAAGTGTTCTCCAAGGTTAGCCGCTGAGCTGTTCCAAGACAAAGATTATGTGATGGTATTACATTAAATTTGCTGCAATTTTATACTTGAAGCACCATATCACTATGACTGCAAGGATGCTTGTGATGGCTCTCACAACACTTATTAGCTACAGAAGGAAAGTAAAGTGTATAGGAGGCTTAAAAGTAAACATGTCATCTGCATAATTTTTTGACTCGTTTGGAATGAACCAGAGAATGCCAAGAAGCTCCAACCACTAACAATCAAATCTCTTGTTGAGGCATATTTTCATGTTTCTGAGTAGCCTAAAGGGCTTCTTCCTTTGAAGCCCGTCCAACATTCAATTGAGCTTGTACCAGGATCTAAGTTTCCTAATTGACCATCGTTATGTAGCACACTACATCCATTGAGGATGTTGAGATAGAGCAAAAAATCAAACGATTGTTAGAGGCAGACAAGATTCACCCTAGCATTTCTCCTTGTGGATCTCTTGCTCTTGTAGTGCCAAAATAACAACATAACAAGAGGCAGTTAGTCAAAGATTATCAAAGAAACAACATAATGAATGGCAGTTAGTCACAAATTATCAAGATCAGCAAAATCGTTGATGAATTCCACACCAGACCCAAGCCAAGATGAAGCCGACTTTCTTCAGGAAAATTTATGTCAAATTCTTGGGCTTCCTTGTTGATAAGCATGGTGCCCATGCACATCTGGTTCAAGTCGAGATCCTTCATGAGTGGCCCACTACATTCAACATTTCATATTTGAAGAGTTTTTTGGAAGGCATACAATTCTACAAGAAGTTTACCTTCCCACTCCCTTCATCAGCCTACTCATTTGAAAGCTTGCTTGAAGTCCACAAACTACATGATCATCTAGTTGTTTGAAAGATGCTTTTTGCACTACTCCTATGTGTTAAAAATATGAAATAGAATGACAACCCAAGAACGTTATAAGAGAAATTCTAAGCTACATAAACAATGCAAACTAGTGACCCCGAAAGATATGCAAATGTCAGGATGATAGAATTGCATTAAGAGCTCAAAGAAGAAGCTACATCAAAGACTAGTAGAATTGTCATACAAGATACAAAAGAGATGCAAAATACAAGCTAGGTAGTGAGTTTATATAGACCATGGAGAGGGGTGGAGGTGGCAAAACCGACCAATAGGGAGAGACCCCAAATGGTCTATACATAGTAAATGCAACTACCTCGTAGGATGGTGACACCTCAAATGACCTAATTAAACTCACTTTATTTAACCTAAGTAAAATTAATAAAAGTATAGGAAAAACCTAGGAAATAGGGAAAATAACTAACCCACTAGGAAAGTAAAAACCTACACTAACGCCCCCCCCTTAAGCGTAGCTTAGGTGGGTGAAAAGATGGGTTTCGACAAATCAACATTGATGAGGTACCCATGTACAATGAATTCCCCCCCAAAGAGAGGAAGCCCCGCCAAACAAAGGAATAGAACCCCCCCCCCCCCACAAATAGAGAGAGAACACCCCCCACAATAGAAAGAGAAGAGGACTAAAAAGCCCTTTGAAGTGGACACCAACCGCACCCCCAGCAAAGCTCGCAAATGAAGGAACTGCTCTCAATGAAGGGTTTGGTGAAGATGTCTGTGATCTGCTTTGATGTTGGACAGTACTTGTGATCAATGATCTGCTCATGAATCAGCTCCCGAATGTAGTGCATGTGCATCTTAATGTGTTTGGTCCGTTGGTGATAGATCCGATTGCAAGAGATTTGTATCGCACTCTGGTTGTCACAAAAGATGACTATAGGCTTCCGAAAGGGAATACCAAACTCGGTGAGCCTCAGTGATGGCATTAACTGCTCCTCGATACTCAACCTCTGTAGATGAAAGAGCAATTGTAGACTGCTTCTTGCTCAACCAAGAAATTGGACCGGAACCAATTGAGAAGCAATACCCTGAAGTAGACTTGCGATCTTGAGAATCACCCACCCAATCTGAATCTATGTGTCCCACCAAGTCAATATTCACTCCCACTGCATAGTGAATCCCATAAATGTGAGTGCCCTATACATACTGAAGAATCCGCTTAGCTGCTTTCCAATGCAGCTCATGTGGCTCCTGCATGAACCTAGAGACCGGGCCCACAGCATATGATAGATCAAGTCTCGTGTGAGTCAAGTATATGAGACTCCCAACTAATTGGCACTACAAAGTAACATCCACCAACGGTGAAGAACAGTGAGCCTCAAGTTTTACCCCTGATAGAAATGAAGTTGGTGTAGGCTTACAGTCAACCATGTGAAATCTAGAGAGCATATCAAGTGCGTACTTGGGTTGTGCAAGGAAGATACAAGAAGAAGATTGAGTGATCTCAATCCCCATGTAGTGCAGAAGGTCCAAGTCAACCATTAGGAAATGATCATGAAGGGCAATTTTCACTACCTTGATGGTGGATGAGGGACTCCTTGTAAGCAATAAGTCATCAACATAGAGAACAAGGAACGTGAGAGTATCATCCTACTACAGAATATAAACATTCAAATTAGAATGGCATCAAGTGAACCCAACTGACAAAAGGAAGGACTCTGTTTTGGCATACGAAGCTTGAAGGGCTTGTTTGAGGCCATAGAGGGACTTCCAAAGGCGGCAAATAAATGAAGGATCCTGTACAAACCCTTGTGGTTGCTCCATGTATATCTCCTCCTGAAGGTCGCTATGAAGAAAAGCACTCTTCACATCCATCTGATGAACTTCCCAACGATAAGATGTAGCAATAGCAAGGACAAATCAGATGGAACTCATTTTGTCAACTGGCACAAAAGTCTTAGAGTAGTCAATCCTAGGAACCTAGGAGAATCCTTTCGCAAACAGGCGAATCTTATGCTTATCAACCGACCCATCTACAACAAATTTTGTCTGATAGATCCACTTGCATAGAACAAGTTTCCTTCCCTTAGGAAGGGGGACTAAATCGAAGTATGGTTCCTCTCCAAGGAACTGAACTCTTCCTGCATAGCAACATCCCACTCAGGGACACCAGAAGCTTCCCGAAAAGACTGTGGATCAGAAGCTGAAGCAATGAAGAGACGTGGAGCCTAGTCAAACTGTGACCTTGTTCTTCTAGCATATGAATGATCACCAACCCAATCACCTGCTGACTCCAATGTCTGACGAGCCCAAAGAGGCCCAGTAGGAGAATCTGGAGGAGAATCATCACCCTCTAAATGATGACTAGGAGAGGAGGAAGATGAATTCTCATCATCATCGTTGCCATCTGAAGTGGAGGAAGAAGACTCCTCATCAAGAGCAGGAGGATTCAGATCCTCGAAAGAACTATCATCATGCAGCAATGTCTCCAAAGTGATTGTAGATGGACAAGTGGTAGGAGAAGAATTGGAAACATCCTCAAAACGAACACTCCTCTCTATGAACAGCTCATGAGTGGTGGGATGAAGAACCCTGTAGCCTTTGACACCATTTGGGTACCCAACAAATATGCAAGGCTTGCTCTAGAATCCATAGCCTTGCGTTTCTCTGCTAGAATGTGGGCCCATGCAAGAGAACCAAACACTCAAAAGTGCTTTATTGTGGGTTTCTGACCAATCCAAGCTTGAAAAGAAGTGACCCCCTTCACAACTCGGTGAGGAACTTGTTTCTAGATGTATAACACACAGTTGATGGCCTCCGCCCAATCCTGAGGTGCCATTGACCTAGAAGGAATCATACAATTGGTCATTTCTTTCAAGGACCTATTCTTGTGCTCTACAACACCATTTTGTTGTGGACTGTAGGGAACTGTGTGTTGAAGATCAATGTTCCCCCCATTGTCTGTACGTAGAATCTTGATGGCCTTCCCAGACCATTTCTCTACAAAAGCTTTGAAGTCCTAAAAAGACTTAGAAGGATGTGGAAATGGTCCTGCCAAGTCACTATATACTAACTCAAAAGTTGTGTGGCCCTCCATGCTTTGCCTTTATCAAATTTCTCTTTAGGATGCTTACCAAGAATGCATCCTTGGCAAACTCCATCAGAAAATCGAATGGAAGGCAACCCTGAAACCATGTCTTGTTGACTGAGCTGCTACAAGAAGCAGTAGTTCAAGTGGCCAAACTGTTGATGCCACAAATAACTCACCTCATATGAGTGAGTGAGCAAAGCGAGTGAAGGAGAATCAAGAACAAAGTGAGAAAATTGATATAGTCTGGACTAATGATCAGCTTTTCCCACAACAATTGTAGACCCATTGTGCAACTCATTGATTACCACTTTGTCTGGAGTGAACTCAACCCACTTGCCAAAGCCAGTGTGAGGGATCCGATAGACAGATAGGAGATTAGTTGACAAAGATGGAACACAAATAACATCATGAAATGTTCCTTTGCCCACGTCAACAGACCCTCTCCCATGCACTTCAGCAAGAGTGTCATCACCCACTAGTATAGATGGCATAGAACAGGCTCCAAAGAGGCAAAACCATCTTGTGACGAAGCCATATGGTGTGAAGCACCCGAGTCAATGATCCAGGTATCGGGATGTGAAGCAACAACAACTAGGGCCTTGCCTTTTCCTTTCCCCTTACTTTTATCTATGTCATTTGAAGATCCCCGAGATGAACTCTGTTTGACAGAATCAAGCACCTTGATGTTGTTTTTTCAAGATGTGTTAGGTGATCAATTTGTTTTTTTAAACACTTATGTTCATTGTGACCAAGTTTCTTCCAATAGGCACACTTTGCCTTCTCCTTCTTAGGCTTGTCGCCTTTGGATGAAGAGGCCTCATTAGCTGCTTTAGGGGCAGCCGGTTTATGATATTGCTTCTTTTCTCCTCCATTATGTTGTTTCTTATTCTGCTTACCAGACCATTTTCCATCTTTAGTGCCCTGATTTGCAGCCAAGGCATGAGATTTAGAAGGCTTAATTGTGCCCACTTGAACCAATTTATCTTGCTCCTTTATTTTATGTGATTCCTAAGACACTTTTAATAGCATAATATGTAGAAACAAAAACTAAATAGTTAGGACCAAGTTTGGAAATAATGCTTAAGATCAATTGATTGTCCTTCTTCTCAATCCCACATTTCTTCAACTACAATCTAATGGATTTTAACTTTGTGAAAAAATATTGAATCGTGTCAAAATTGCATGGATTTAACCCTATGCTAATTGGTGTCCCCTTAATTCATCTTGTTCACTAAAAAGTCCTTCCAAGATTGTCCAAACTTCATTAGTTGTTGCAGATTCAACATGAAATAGAAGATTAGGAGATATAGACATACACAAAGTACCATATGCTTCATCACATTTGTTAAACCATTTTGATTTTTTTTGCAATTAATGTTGGTTCAATTTAAAGACCCATTGTTACGCTATGCAACCTTTGTTTCTTAAGATAGATAGTCATTTTGGACTTCCACTCATAGTAGTTATAGGATGTGAGTATTGGTACTATTATTTGATCTATTTTAATGCAGAAAATAAATTGTTGTTGTTGTGCAGAAATGAGAATGTTGAACTCAAAGAGAGCACACAGGACATCCCCCCCCATTTTACTCAATCAAAGAACCCCCCTAAGCAAATATGATTTGGCACTTTATATTTAGTGCGATTACAATTGCCACTAGCAAGAAACGTTGAGTGGACTTGATCTCAATGTTTTACAAATTCTCAACAAATGAGGGTATGCTTAAAGTACAATCCTGGAATAAAACCAAGTGAGACAAATAGCACCACTGCGAAGTACTCGAAAAATCATATACTTAAAAAAAAAAAAGCCTCGATCCGAAGTTGTAAGCGAAAGTTATGAGACATTAAAGTTCCCAAAAAAAGAACTATGCAGTGACATCTATGAAAATCTGCAATTTCTGAAAAATTCATGCACCAAAATCAAAAATTGTTTGCCCCAGTGCGTAGAGCACGAAAAAGTAGCCAAAATAAAAATTAAAAAAAAATATTGCTCAAAAAACAGCACCAATATGACCTAGAACGAGGCCTCGGAAGTTTGCTTTCAAATTTGAAAATGTCAACTAAGAGAGGTTTGCATAGCAACAGTCTTCCTCCACCAAATTTGGCTGAACTGCCGCCAACTTTAGCAAAATCGCCAAAAAATAAAAAAAACCGCCAAGTGTTGATAGTTGATGCTAAAAATAGAGTTTCGCAAGTCAAATACAGCTATCTCCAAGTTTAACATAAAAACACCAAATATAGTGGAGATTTTTGGCAAAAAGGCCAAAAAAATCGCACATAGGCCGAGGTGAAGGCGCAATGCAGATTTTTAAAGAAAATATTTTTTAAGGCCGAATGAACAAAGGGCTAGGGGGCCGAAGGCCACACCCCAAACTCTAAGGGATTGGCGGCCTTAAAAGGCTCACAACCTTGACAAGGCCTGCAACCTTAAAGGGGCGCAAGGTCCTATGGGTACCCGCATACCCTTAGGCTTGCAACCTGTTGCAAGAGCGCAAGTACCTTGGTACATGCGTGCCCTTTTTTTTAATTTTGATATTTTTTTAATTTTTTCAAAACAAAACTTTTATATAAAAACTGCAATTTTTACAAATATAATTTTTTTGAAAAAAAAATCGCAGAAAAATAAACAATATTTTTTTTTTTAAATTTCAACACAAAAAATGCTTTGAAAAACGTGTTGCGCGTTGAAATGGCCATCTAGCAAAAAAAAATTGCCTCAAAATCTCTCAGCACCGAAACCGGGCAAATTTTATGTCAAAATTCGTCTATTTAGCCTTCTGGATGCAATGGCAAGGTTCTTTTGGCCTGAAAATGCTCCAAACAAAAGCTGACCTCCAGATATGAGCTTCAAACCCCCGTTTTGCAACTGCATCAAACAATCTCCAAATCGGATGAACTAGTCAAAAATACTGTCAGTATAACTAGAATAGTTGCAATCACCCAGATCTCACAAAGCATGCATGCAAAAATAAGAGGCTAATGGATCTTCATAAACCCTTTCTGATTCTCCAGATCGTTAAAAAACACAAGAGCATACAGGATTTTACAAGATCTCACAAAATAAGCTCAAACTCTCAATGAGGAATCTATGAACTCAGAATTCTCAAAACAAAAGCTCCAATACCATGTTAGAAATCTGAAATAGATTGATAACCCAAGAACTTTATAAGAGAAATTCTATGCTACATAAACTAGAAAAAGCATAAACAATGCAAACCAATGACTCCGAGAAATATGGAAATGTCAGAATGACAAAATTGCATTAAGAGCTCAAAGAAGAAGCTACACCAAAGACTAATAGTACTGCCATACAAGATGCAAAAGAGATGCAAAATACAAGCTAGGTAGTGAGTTTATATAGACAAGGGAGAGGGGTGGAGGTGGCAAAACCGACCAATAGAGAGAGACCACCAAATTGTCTAAACATAGTAAATGCAACTCCCTCATAGGATGGTGACACCTCAAATGACCCACTCACCTAACTAAACTCACTTTATTTAACCTAACAAAGCTTAATAAAAGTGTAGAAAAAACCTAGGAAATAGGGAAAATAACTAACCAACTAGGAAAATAAAAACCTACCCTAACACTATGCTTGCTCTCCCTAAAGCAACAACCATTTTAGCTTGAACAATGCTTCTTGATATACCACGGGCATGGTTCTTAAGTAGAAAGGACATCTAATGGTATATCGTTCTGAGGCATTTTCATGTGCCAAAATCAACTGTAGCACATATGGCAATGAATTCTATGCTTTAGTCCAAGCACTCAAGCAATGGCCTGATTATATTCTCAGGAAGGTCATTTTGCATACTGATCACCAACCCATTTCGCTCTTGAACTTTCAATACAAGATTCAAGACGTTTGAATTTGAAGTGGGTATCTTATATACAACAACTTTATTCAATGATCAAATTCATGAAAGGCATCACCAACAATGTGATAGATCTTCTCAATCAATCTCCTTCTCAAGGGCTTAGCATCTTGGATGTGCAATGTGCAGTTTATGATGGGTGGAAAGATCTCTACCATACAAATCATCACTTAGGCTTGATCATTGATGCTTTATAGCAGCCCACAATGCTTACTCATACACATTTCCTTGTTTAGAGGTTAAGAAATAGGTTATTGTTCAAGTTGGCTTAGCTTTGCAATTGCACGGGTCCATCTCTCTTCCTTCTACTCAAGGTGGCTCATTCGTCCTCATATGGTGGAGATTTGGACATGCCAACGACATTGTAAACTTTGCAGGACTCCTTTTATTGACCCACTATGCAAAATCAAGTTGGGGATTTTATCTATCAGTGTTTGCTTTGCAGCAAATCTAGGCCTTTCAAGCGAATATTTTGATTGCATCATCCATTGTCAATACCTTCACACCCATAGGAATCCATTTCCATGGATTTCATTTGTGTCATGCCCAACTCAGCATCAACATAAATGCATTGTTGTGTGTCGATTGTCCAAAATGGTAATTATTAAGTCTTGTATTAAATCCAGTTGACCAAAATGGCATTTTTTATGCTTTGTAGTTTGTACAAAGATGATTGATGCTCCACACATTATTAAGTTGGTATTCAAACATGTTTAGAGCACTTTTGGGATGTCACTCAATATTGTTTCCAATTGACTCTCTCTTCTTGAGTTACTTTTAGAAATCACTGTGGGAGCTTCTTGGCTGCCTATTGCAATTCTCCACTTCTATTCATCAGTAAATTGATGGCCAGAATAAAGTTTTCAAGTGCATCTTGGTCCATGCCCTCTATCATTGCCAAAATAAGGAGTGAGACAACTATTTGCACATCCTTCAGCAAGGTTACAACTAGGTTACCATATTTTTGCACAAAATTCTCCTTCTGAAGTTTGGTATGGCTTCCATTCTTTGGCGCCTCACTAGATTTTGGTTTCTCTTCAAACTCCAGCTACATCCCACCAACTGAAGGAGCTTTGTTCCAGCTTCGCACCAAAATTCAAAACATCATATTGTGCCAAATTTAAGGCACTTCATGAATTCCATCAAATTCTCAAGCCTTAGGTGCCAAGCCTTATACAATTCTCCAAGCTATATGTGCCAATGCTTTTTACTTTGATCTCTTAGCTCAACTTGGAATCTACAATGTTGTCAATATGTTTCAGCTCACTTGCAGGAGGAGATTTCCATCACTTATTCAAAAGATCAAATCTATGAGTTTCAGCAACCATTGGCTGATGAAATCTTGTTCCATGTTTAGACTAACACCAATTGTAAGAAGCAAACCACTATTTATTTGGTTGACCACAGAAGCACTTTCCTTAACACAAACAAAGCTTTTGTACAGAAGCTTCATCATCTGATGTTGAAGGCGGGGACAACTTCTACCAAGCTAGTAAATGACAAGAATATACTATAATCTATTCCTCCTTGAAAATATTTACACATTGTAATTTCTACCTTTATAGCTGTTCTAGTAAACTACAGAATCTTAGTCTGCATGCATAGTTCACTAATTACATCTCTCAGCTAGACCAACCAAGGCATCTATACACATGTGCAGTTCATTAACTGCATATAAATTAGACTAATTGAAGTGTCTGCATACTCAATTCAATGGAAGTTAACATCCACTTAACCTCATCATTTTAAATCTATTTAATCCACATTACTGAAGACTGTACATGAACAGTTTTGACAGTATCACTTGTATTCTTAGCTATCCAATTTAGTTACTACTGTCATTCACTTTCTGCAGTCTGTGAGGTTATATTAAGTTGTATATAGACCTTAGTTCGTCATAATGTTTTAATCAACGACAGTTTTTGTGCACAAATCTGAACCCCCATGACCAACAGCGGTGTATATACTTTATTTGGACCAGCCCTGAGTTAGCATCCATACCTCATTGATGTACTATTCATAACCATTTTCCAGATACATAGATGTTATTTTTCTTTCCAATTTTTGGAAGACGGCATTATTTGGCTTTCAAAAATTTCAGATTTCAGAAATAAGATTGTATTATATATTCTAGTAGTTTATTCTTCAAAACTATCAGCTGTTTTATTTTTTCCAGTAGCTACGGTTCAGATATTGAGCATATGAGACTTCCTGTCCAGAATTCAGTGTTTCTTCCAGGAATATAATAGAGCGTCGGTGATCATATGTGGAATACTAAGCAATAGTAGCACCAGAAAATACAAGAAAGATTTGCAATAAGCACTCAATCTTTCCATTAATCATTCATAAATAAATACATTTTCAAGTGATCCTCGACCTTATTCCTTACACTTTCATGGGCACCTATGTAACGTACCTGACTCTTCATCTTCCTAATTTCTAGACACGCAGAAATATTAAAAACATATAAAAGCAAAAAATCTAAAAATAATGAAATGAGATATTTTTTCCTGTTAGGGTTTTAGAATTTAATTATTTTTTGATTGAATACTTTTAAGTTTTTAATATTGTGTTGGTATTATAACTAATTTCTTCTGCTTAGAGCCAAAAGATCTGAGAGGTATCCATTCCACCAAACTCACACAAGACTCTACCCAGCCTCGTCCCTTACAGTGCCATGCCCTTGCACTTATAAACAATCAATCCCCGGTGGGTTCTTTATGAGCCAAGCAAGTTCCCCAAACCGCCCATTTCACAGGGAAGGTTAGGGCCAAATAAGCCATAATCCATGCCAGACCCGATATGGCTGGCATATACAGGCCATATCAGAGCTATGTTTACCTGGACTCGTGCTCACATACAAACATTATATCTGAATCTGGGCCACATTATACCTGAATCTGTATTGGTATCTTTGGAACAGACAAACGTTTCTTCTGGTCTCTGTATCAAGGACGGTATATAAATTAATGTTACCAAAATCTCCAATTAATCACATTTTTTCCGAGTAGTCATTTCATTTATAAAAATCATAATTAATTTCCAGAAAAATTGGCCGTGGCTTAGTCACCTTTAACTTGTGTTTTACAATTCTCCCCTATTAATGTTTGCAGAATCCATGCATGTTAATGGTTGTTTCATATTTTGGCAACATTTCAATGTAGCAGATTAAGGCGAACTGTAATGCATGGGCTGAAGAAATGATAAAGTGTTTGAATTACCAAAAAAAAAAAAAAGGAAAGTTCGAGATGGTGGTACACGTACAGATGCATTAGGGTTTATACCTGACCGCTTCGATTGGGCATCTCCAGAGATATCATGTGGAATTTGTTGTGGAGGGGAAAGGCTTCCACTGTGGCCTTTGCGTACATTCTCTCGTCCATCAACACCGATCTAATGTCTGCATCATAAAATTAATATCATCGCAGCGTTTATTGATCAAGTAAGCGAGCAAGCGTGGATAAGATGGTACCTTTGGCGACATACTGGATTTCTCCTGGAGGGGAATTCACAAGAAACCACTTCGCCATTTCGATCTTCTGCATTTCAGACAACTTCCCTTCCTCCTCGTCCTCCATTACACCACACCTTTCGTTTTTCCCCTGCCCAACCAAACCACGAGAGCTTTCCCTTAAAATCCCATGATTATATACAAATTAAACCGAGTCCTTTTATTGCCTACGCTTTCACCTATATAAATTTACCCCTCTTCATCTTCCTATAGTTTAAATAGGCACAGAAATGTTTTGACATACGAGCAAAACTACAAAACAGATATGGCAAAAGATTATTGGTTTTTTCTTGTGAGGGTTTCAAATCATTTATGAGAGCGAGGTGGGACAAATAAGCCATAATCCATGCCAGACAAGAAGTGGCAAAATATGGCTGTCATAGCCAGGCCATATCTCTAGACCCGTGCTTCCTAAGCATGCATATACAACCTATATGCAAGATGGGCCATATTGTACTGGATGTGCGCTGGTTACTTAGGAAATAAACAAATTTTCTTTCAATTCTTCCCAATTAGTGTTGTGGGATCCATGATTTGCTAGGTAATTCTTGTTCGTTATATTGGAAAGATATTATGGAGGAGTTTAAGGCAAAACCATAGAAATGCAAGCAACAACCACTAACTTCCAAATAATTATACTCTGCAATTCCAGGTGTATGCCTTAGGTAACAACCATAACATCCGAACGATTGAAACCAATTGCAAATCAGATCCAGTTGTAATAGGGTTTGAAGTGAGTAAGTAAAATATCATTATGATTAGACATTGTTTTACATATATTAAGATATGGACTTCGGTCAATAACTTTTGAAAAGGGAAAGTAGAAAAGGCCTTCTAGTATAGTGTCATGAGGAAGATAAGTGGCAACAAGTACATTGTAATGGGTATGTCATAAAGGTATTTGTAAGTTAGCTTGATTGATATTTTATTGAGTTTATAAAAATTATATGTTAATTTTTTGTTAGTATATTTTTATAAATTTCAAAAAAAAAAAAAATGAATACAATTTGATTAGATAGGGAAAAGGAGACGATATTTGTGTATTTAAGGCTCAATGTTTTTAAGAGTTTAGCACTAGTAGTTGTGACTTTAAGGTTGTTAGTGTTGACTATAAGTACTAACTAGCAATTGGACACATAGGTTCAATGGGCAGGTTGAAAACTTTATGAAGAAATTATATAATTTGTTAGATATTTTTTATTATTTATTAATTTATAAGTTATTTAATCCACTAAATTCTTTTATCAATTCTTATTGAAATTTCATCAGATTGACTATTGTCTTCTTTCACTTATATTAGTAAATTTCTTTTTACATTACATATTTAGATGAACAAACATAGTTGGGTAATTTTATAAGATTCCAATTTTAAAAAATTAAAAAAAAAATTATATGCATTACATTATTAAGATAGAGGATCATAATGAAACTCCACAATAAATACACCACTAAATGAGCTACCACTCTCAAAGATGTTTTTTCTATTTTAAACCAAAATACAAATATTCTAGATGTGAGTAATTTATAGGATGCTTGTACTATTTTAAACCAAAATGCAAATATTGTAGATGCAAGTAATTTATAAATGTTAAGAATAAGAAATATATTTAAATGGGAAATTAACGAATCTGTAGTAATTTATAAAAAATTTAAAAAAAAAAAAAAAAAAATTGAAGATATCTCTCATATTAGTTATAAATAAATGTAAGGCATGTAAATGATGCCATGAAGCCTATAATTATAGATAAATACTATAAATAAATTATGGGCACACTAATAATTTTAAAAGAAAATGTAGAATTTATTAGATGTTTTTTATTACTTATTAATTTATAAGTTATTTAATCCACTAAATTATATTATCTATTCTTTTTGAAATGCCATCATATTAAAGGTTGTCTTTGTCTTCTTTCACTTATATTAGTAAAATTCATTTTACATTACATATTGAGACGAACAAACATAGTTGGGTTTGAGTTCGATTTTCATGAAGTCTCAATTCATTCATGGCTCTATGTTATTGAAATGAAAGTTCTTCATTTATGACCTTTAAGGATTCCAAAAGAGAAAGGAAAAGAAAAATGATGCTTTCAAAGCTAAAAACATAAGCATTCTTACAACATCAAAAAAATAAATAAAAATCAATCAATTTAAATATATAAAAACAAGAAACTGTATATATCATGTAGAGCAAAGAATTAATATAGAGGCCTGTGAATGATTATGCATGAAAAAAAACTACTCAAAATTTTTATTTTTTTTGCCTCCAAAACAAAACCATCATAACCATCATACATTTGTGAAGTGTGTTTGAGGCTAGAAAGGAGAGGCACAATTACTCTAAATAAAAGCAAACATGAGATTCACACTCAAAAACCTAACTACCTACCCCCAAAAAAAAATCAATACAAAAAAAACTAAGGGAGAGGGGCCAGTAGCCGCCCACCCTAACTTCGCGCATGTCAAGCACATAGCTAGACATACTAAATTTCAACAATTTTTTTTGGGTTTTTCCATATGCAACCGAAGAGCTTAAGTTATTATTTCAACTTCTGGGCACTTATACATTTCTCTATAGGACGCGTTATGTGCACATGAGTCGAAAAATGGTCATTTCAACATGTCGCCCCATACATCCGCACCGATGTGCCGGTAACCACTCACCATCACATTTGTACACTTGTCTTAATTTCATTGGTTGATTTACAAATGTATTGGCACATTTGTGAACATGTATTGGTGCATTTGTGTTAATTTATTAGGTTGGTTTTAAAAATTTAATTGGGGGATCAAGTGATTAAAAACACGATGGTTATTGGGGCGTGGGCGGCAACTGGCCCCTCTCCCTTAGTATGCCTAATACTCAAGCTGATCAATAGATACCTCTACCTTGATTCATTAGTTTACAACAATATTAAATTAATCACCATGAATACCTAGTATAATATTTCACAAAGAATGGTGATCTATTCGCAGAGAACCACTTCAAATATTCATCACTATGGCAATTCCTTTGTAGGGGACACTATATATGCACTCCAAACCCCTTGGAATGAATCTGCACCTTCCTTAGTGGACAACTTACAAATGCTAAATAATCTTTCAAATAATTTGAGTTTTTTTTTCTTTACAACATTTCATTTTTTTAATAACGTCCTTATAGTGAAGGATGGGAACATCATAAAGGACTACATATCTTCAACAGAGTTCCCAAAAGCAACAATCGAGTTCAATGGCACCATTCTAGGTGTGAAGCCTACTCCGCAATGGCTGCCTTTATCTCTCGCGAGCCCAATTTTGTGACCCCACAAATCCTCAAGCCAGACATTACAATAGCACGTGTGAACATCCTGACAACCTAGACACTTGCTAAGGGCCCCACAAGGCTATCCTCCGAAAAGCAAAAATTGAGCTTTAACATCATCTCAGGCACCTCCATGTCTTGCCCCCCATGTTAGTGGCCTGGCCACCCTTCTCAATGTAGTCCACCCTAATTGGAGCCTCGCCACTATAAATTTTGCTCTCTTACCCAATCCACCATGACTATCTGACCAGGCTGGAGAGAGGGATCACAAGAAAACACCAAGACTTTTTAACCGATCACACCAACTGGAAATGCCATTACTGAGATATTATTTCAATTGAAACGCAAACCAAACAGCTTTTGGTTTCACAATGGTGTTGAAATCAGTGCACTGCAGTTCATATTCTTTATGACGGTAATAAACTAGTCTTTCATTAAAAATGGTTCCCAAAAATTATGATACTAAAAAATAATGAAGTCAGTCGGGGTTATGAAAAGGTTAGCTCAAACAAAACTAAACAATAGAGAGATTATTCCCCTGAAATGTAACCAACTAAAGTTCCTTTCGGTAGGATAACATATTCACATTAGAGTGGGATAGTCATACCTTGCATACTTTTTGAGGAGGATTGTAATGTGAGTTTTCTTCTTCTCCTTAGCTCCTCCTCTTCTTCTTCCTAGAGATCAAAATCCTCTTCTTGTTCTAATTCTAAGGCGGAGGCATCTGAATATCTGGCAGCAAAATATCTCCTGGCCTGACGACCCATTTCTCATATCATAAAAACCCCACTACAAACAACTACTTCCACAATCCACCCTCTCTCTCAATTGGGCAACAGATGTAAGGTGACGTTGAATGAATGATTGTAGTTGCAGGTGCTACCCTCTGTGTAACTGCCACGTCTTTATGTTTAAGTTTTACCAGGTGTTGCAGATTCTTTGGCTTTCCAAATATCATTTTGTCCATGTTGTGTAGGCACAACGCCCCTGCCACCATCCCTGGCAGGTCCAACATAGTGGCCAACTCCAACTATAATTGTTGTTGCATCCTCTACAAAATCTGTGTACTAAAAACACCACCTCTCTCATTTATAAAATTTGGTAAACAATCTGATATAGATCACAAATCACAATCTAATTCAAATTCTAATTGCAGACGTGTAAAGTGTAGATCATTGTAGGTGTAGATTCAATCGATGAGTTTGGAGTAGTTGGATAGAGCTTATCCACGCATTTAAAGGCATTGACACAACTGACGAATACAGTGACAAAAAATTTATGGCTTCGCAGTTAAAGAGACAATAACTCATGATGGTAAAATTCAAACCAATTTAATGGGGTTTTTTTATTGTTTTTCTTTTCTTTTCGAGTGTTTACCTATAAATTATAATATCAAAAGCATGTTGGTCTGATTATGCTTAGCTATCTATTCATAAATACTTTTTCATTTATTATTTTTTTAATTTTGTTGTCTTTTGTCATTTATTAGTTTTTTCAAATGAATAGTTGAGATGCATTCTATAGTAGCCTTTTTAATCTTAACCATTTGTCTATGTATTTGAGGTAGTGTTGCTCACTAAGGGAAGGCTTTTAGCCTAATAATTGAATGAAATATATGTTGGCAAGAGACACCGTGTGGCTTCATAAGTGTTGTCATTGATGGCAACAAAGTCTATCCCACACATCCGCAATACATAGTATGCCTATACTGGAAGTCAAATTGAAGATTATTTTGGTCTGGTGAACAAGAATAGAGTATGTAACAAGGTCTGACAATCAGGTCCAGATCTCTCAGATGGTGTAACTCAGTAAGTTGCGAACTTGGACAAGTGAAGAGGGGTATCATGACTATTGTATTCCAAAGATTTAGCCTCTGATGATAAAGCAAGAAAAAGATATGAGCATCTGAGTGTTGGGTCCCAATCAGGCAAAGCAGATAGAGGAAGAACTGACCGACAGAGTATCAGACTTCAATTCGGATGTCTAAAAGGTCCTGATCAAGCAATCTGTGATATTATACATTGTTAGCCGACATAATTTATGACTTCTATGCCTATGTTTTTGACGTGCATCACTGATCAAGCATGGATTTAGCCGATAGATTAATAACTTGCAAATATCTTAGGTGTTCTTATTGCTGACTAAGAAGTTGTTGGAAATCCTTGATACGTATATATATACCTGATGGATTCAAGATTGTAAGTGTGTGATAGTGATGATATGTATGGTTAAGTACGAAGAAAAGTAGAGACAAGTGTGAAGGTAGTAATTCAAGCCCGAAATGTGACAGAAAAGTTATATTGAGCAAAGGAAGAATGAAATGTGCCAAATCAGTATACTGTACCTAACCGGAAATGAAATCCTGCATGCATAGATGTTGTTCATCAGTTCAGACACCTTGGTATCATCTATAAGCATTTGTAGACTATAAGTCTCCTGTAGGTAGTGGGCCTCTTGTGAGCAGTGTGCTCGGGCAGTGAGCCCTAATTAGCAAGTACCAAATTTGTACTCTTTATTCTTTTAATAGAGAATATAATCTTGGGCTAGTCACCCCATGGTTTTTTCCCTTAACAGGGTTTCCACATAAAAATCCGTGTGTCATGTGTTAATTTCTTTTTCAGCTCTTATGATTGTCTTGTTTTGGCATAACATTAAATGATAAGTTAAGAAAAATAAAGAAAATAGAAAAGTTATAAGATAACTGATTCACCCCCCCTCTCAGTTATCTGCATTGTTCCCAACAATGTACCTTTTAGATTTAAAAAGCAACCAATCATGTGATGCCACATCAGCCCACCAACAAAACATGATTTAATGCACACCTATTGGTCCACCCTTTTTTGGGGGGAACTATTTGACACCCCAACAAAAAGCAATGTGACCCTGAAACCTTAGTTATAAGCAGGGATCTTGCTAAATAAGCTACTGTAAAAATTTTGGAGTGATTCAAAATTACCACATATGATTTTGAGAGGCGTGAAGTTAGGGTACTCAACTACTGGGTCTTCTCCCCTATGTCTTATAATAAAGTATTTTGTTATTAGAATATTATAGTGTTAAATTAATAGGAAAAAATGAATCCTCTTCTAAATCTTCACCTCCTTGAATGATTGCCTCAGTCCATTTAGATCATTAAAGTTTGAATACTATGTATGTCATTTTATAAAGATGTAAATGTGCATTCAAATAATCAAACATAAAAAAGCAAGGTTGAGGTTGATTTAAAGAACCACTTCTCATGATCAAGAAATGATTTATTAAGTTTATGGATTACCTAAAAGCTAATAGTAACATTTGATTATCTACATGAATACCTAGAGGGCAAGCGATGAGCACTCGCTAGTGGCATTCAAGCATTTATAATGATGCATGAACTGAGAGATGTTTGTTAACTATTTAGAATTAGTTTATTAGACCATGGATGAGATAAAACAATAGAGAATTCCTAGGGAAGATCATTTGTCTGGTGCATATAAAACCAATATAGAAGATATGAGCCAATATTGCATGCCTCCACTAATTGTTAAGATCTTTGTTGTTATCAAGCTAAGTATATTTATTTTCTATTTCCATTTTCCTACACTCAAATTATTCTAAATTATCAATATCAACTCAACTCAACTCTCATTTATTTACCTAAGTTGATTTGTGCTTATTTGTATACATCTTATTAGATTAGCCTAGGTCACACATTAAGGAGACCTTATTTTCCTTTACAATCATGTACTTCTAATATAATTTGACTATGCTAGAATGGTTCATATAAATTACTTATCTTTATAGGTTTTTAACTTAATTTTTTAGCACACTAAATAATACTACTGAATTTCGTAAAGGAAATACATTAAGGCTAATCAATTAATTTCAATTAAAATCTAGACTCTAACAAATTGTATCTTATATTACCCTAAAACATTCTCCAAAATTCATTTTATTCGATGGTGCTAATTTTCTCTAAGTACGCACTTTTTTTGTTCCATCATGTGTGGACTGTTAGGAAAAAAGTGTGTTGTACACTTTACATAAAATAAATTATTTAATTATGTAAAATAAATATTTATTTGTGGTCCATCTTAATTGATGTGTTTAGCCACATTAAATATTTATTTGAAGCCACTTATAAAAGTTGTATGTAACATTGGGTTAGTTATTTTATGTGTGAGAGACATAGAATAATTAATTAATTGGAGCATAAAGTGAAAACTTAGTTGCAAATATTAAATGAGGGGTCAATGATTTTGTGTTCCCATGGTTTTGAGATGCATGGTTTCCCCTCTATTATATCTTGTATTTGTGTAAGCTTGATTCTATAAAAGCAAGCACATGGTTAGTAGTTGGGCTTGGTTGGTTGAGTGAGTTGTCATTGTATTGAGTTTCTCTTGCGAGTGCATATGTGAAGCATGGCATGGGATGTGTGGATTCATACTTGGACACATGGAGGATGCATTGGAGGAGCTTGATGTTTTAGAAGTACTCATGAGACTCTGTAAGTGTATTGTAATGTTTCATTGTTGAATAATACATTGAGTGTGGATACTTTTGGAGGTTGGGTTTTCCCTCTTGAGGGTTTTTCCAGGATATATCTTGTGTTATCTTGTCACTTGTCTATTTGATCTTTGCATTATGATAATTTTGTAAGCTCGCATGCATCATTATCTCCTTTTGGGTTATGTGGAATTGGTTTGATCAACTTGTAAATTTCTAACAAGTGGTATCAGAGCTATATTCATGGTTGAGGGAGGTGTGAGCTCCCTGATGTTGTATAACCCTTGTTTGTGTAGATCTGGTGCAAAGTTGATGCCATGGAAATGTGGGAAAGATTTGGGACATTAAAAGATATGAGGGTTTTGTGCAGGTTGTTTTGCAAATTTGGGGTTTTGGGGTTTGCAGATTTGTTGGGTTTATTACAAATCTAGAGTTGCAAAAATGTTTGCCAAAGAGGGTTTCTTGGATGTGTTTCATATGAGGGTTGAGGAGGAAGTTTCACAAATGACCTCCTGGGATAAAACGGACATCGCCATTGGATCTAGGAGGCCTGATACATGAAGAAAAACATATCATTTGACATATTTTGGCCACTAGGGCCTAGAGGAAAAATTTAGCCCCCTCTACCCTAGTTCAGTTATATGGTTGCACTGTCGTCTGCAGCGACGCAGAGTGAAAAAAATCCCTATGCAAAATTTATTTTCTATAGTTTTGAAATAAAAATATTTTTCATTTTTTAAAACTATAGAAATATTTTTAAAGATATTAAAAAAATGGTATGGGGTAGTACGCAGTTTGCAGACCATCGTACCACCTGTACCCTACAAATGGCAGTGGCATGGTATGTCAGGCTGATTCAAGGTGTCGGTCTCAGCCAACAAGACCGAGTCGGCAAGGCCTTAGGCCCCTAGTCTCAACTGCTAGTCTGGCAAGACCTGGTTGGAGCTTAGACAAGGCTAAGCCCACAACGCCCCTTGTGGGCCATTCCAAACGTCAAATCCCAAAAAAAAATTTAAAAAAAAAACACAGTTTAAACCTATTTCAGCTCCGGAGGAGGAGGATTTTGGATTTTTGAAGAAAATTAAACCTTTTTAATATTTTTTGGAGTCCTTTAGGCCAGCTTGGCCTAATGACGCCAGCACATGCATGTTAGTGCCACTTCACCATACTCTTCCTACGTCAACAATGACGTCATGCTTGTGTCAACATGTACGGACTGTGTTTTCCAAGAGGCCTCTTCTAGCCCTCGAAGAGATTTTTCTTCCAAGGGGCAAAACTTTCACCCACAATATTGGATTTTTGACTTCTTATAAGCGTCAGAAAGGTCTCTCTAAGTAATATGCAGTGGTATAGGTTTGGTCATTAGATTTTTTTGTTTGTGTCATAATTGGGTGCCTGAAGTTAGGCATTGCTTCGGGACAATTATTTGCTCATAACTTTCGCATACATAATCAAATTTTGGATTTTGGATAGGCATTGGAGAGCTATTATAGTGTACTACATAGTGGATCATGTAGATTTTTAGTTTGGTGTGTAGAGACAGTTTTGTACTTGTTTGAACACTTGTGGGAGCCTAAGATTCAGAGTGTGACTGTGAGAGCACTCAGATGGATTTTTGGGCACAAACTTGTGGGAGTGCATGTTGTTATGAGACCATCATCATGGTATAGCAAGTTTTTAGCTTTGGTACTTCCAATTATAGGTTTACAAGTGTTTTCATAGTTTGGACTTTGATGGAGATAGGTACACAAGTTGTCTTATAGCTTGAGGACATGGTTTGATACACGTGTGAGGCTAGGAGACTCGTTTTAGTGGGAGTTGAGTATAGGTACATTGATGATGATGATGATTAGGGTGTCATGGATATGCAGGTACATTTGAGCATTGGCATGGCATGATCATGTGTGGTTGATAGGTATGGGTGATGATGTTTGATTCATGATTCTAGGTGGTGGTGAGGTGTAGTCTTAGGAGGTTGTTCTTATCTCCTAGATGCTTGATTAGTTCCTTGACTATGGTTACTCATTTATGGACTTGTTTGGAAAATCAAATCTAGTGTTGATTTCGTGTTTGAGTCTTGAAGTCTATAGGTTATCTTCTTTGATATCTTAGCTTACAGGTTACTAATGTGATGATGAGTTTGCATGTTGCATTTGTTTGGGATATTCAAGTTATGCATGTTGGTTCCCAAAATAACTACAACCCGAAACTCTAAAACATTCCTAAATCACCTAGGTCATGGATGTCATCAAGGTGATTTGAAAGAGGTTTATCACCAAGTTAAGGGTGATTTTGGCCAACTAATAGGAGTGGGTAGGTTATGTTGCAAATATGTGTCTAATCAGTGTTGTCATTGATGTCAACATATCCTTGTTGCCATTGGTGTCAACTGTATTCCATTTTGTTGCTTATTTAGAAGACTGGAATGTTAAGGATATTGAGAAAAGTAATGAAGACAAATGTATGCAAACCATATGGCTATGTAGAAGATTGTCTAAAGTAGCTCCACTTAAGATTTGAGAGGTCCGCATGAAGATTTGAAGAAGCTATGGCCATCTGAGTAGAACTAGGTTTTGGCAGTTGTTCAGAAGAGACAGAGTGACAGTAAATTGGTCTGGATTGCTCCACATTGAAATATTATGATATGCGGATCTAGAGGCTTGTTTGGGAAGTCAGTATGTATCATCAAATCAAGTGGTTTGTGGTTTGGAGGTCCGCAAACAATCTTTCTAGTGTGACAATCATGGCAGAACAGTGTTCTTGAGTTTTCGGATGAAGATGCAAGTGATTCTGATGATTTGGAGGAGTGCAGACATTTTTGTTGAATTTAATGTGCTTATGGAGGTCTCTGGATCGTGTGACTGCTATGTTAGAGGTCTGCATTGAAGTTTGAGCTCGTAGGTAAAGATTTTCTTCTTGGTATTACTATTCTTCCTAGTCTTGGCCAACCGGATGTTTCAAGCGTATTACGGATGATCTAAGAGAATTTTATGGAGCAATGCGTGTTGATTGAGGAAGATTTGAATCCCAGTTATGTTTGCCCGATAGCTCAATGATTCGCATTAAGTCAAATGATTGAAGTGTCGACCTTGATTCCAAGGTTGATGAAGAATATAAATACTTGTTGATGAGTTGTGAAAAATCATCCTTGTGCGAAATAATCAAATTCAAAGAGAGGATCAGAGGTAGAGTAGAGAAAAGGAGGAGCAGAGGAACAAGAACAGTAAAGGATGAAGTAATAGTGAAGAAGTATTAGAGAGAAGAGCAGAAGTTTTATGAGCATTCAAGAAGATGTTATTTCTCAGTTAATTCCTTCTGTATTAAGCATAAATTGTGTAGGCAGTGAGCCTCTTTTGAGTAGTGAGCTCTAGGTAGTGCGCCCTAAGGCAAGTGCCTTCCCATTTTCAAGTGCTTTTAATAGGGTACGAATCTTGTGGGTTAACCCCCACCATGGTTTTCCCTTAACCGGGTTTCCATGTCAAAAATCTTAGTGTCAAGTGTGTTAATTATGTTTCTGATCATATGTTATTGTTTCATGTTTTAATGTTTACATCATAAATCTTTTTGTAAGTTGTGAAAGAAGATTAAAATAGAAAAGGTTAATTTTGTGGGACAACTAATTCACCTCCCCCCTCTCAATTGTCTGGCCTAATTCCAACAATTGGTATCAGAGCCAGATCCTCTAAAAGAAGCTTAACCGCTTGAGGAGATCCAAGATGTCGACTTACAAGAAGGAAAGTCCGAGATTTGATGGAACGAATTACTCCCTTTGGAAGGTACGCATGCAATGTCATTTAGAATGTATGGGTGATGCCTTTTGGTTGATAACTAAGAATGAGTATAAGATTCTGAAGAATGGCCCTACAACTCTAGATGAACTCAGGGAAGCTGAATGCAATATTCGAGTTAAAGAAGCATTATTGAGTGCCCTAATTGATACAGAATTGGCAAATGTCCTAGATTTGAAAACTGCCCATGAAATCTGGAAAAAGTTGGAAAATCTGTATGAAGGTGACAAATATGTCAAATGTGCCAAGCTACAAAGCCTAAAGGGTAAATATGAAAGGTTGGTAATGAGTGAAGATGAAAACATTACTTCCTACATGCAAAAAGTGAATGAACTTGTGACCGGTATTAGAAATGCTGGTGGAGTATTGGAAGAATCAGAGATTGTTGCCGAAGTGCTCAGATCCTTACTTGCAACATACAAGCATAAAGCTGCTGCCATTGAAGAGATTAGGACAGTGACAACTATTACAAGGGATCAATTAGTTGGTAATCTCTTAGCATTTGAAATGAGTGAGTTTGGTGATTCTCTTCCTAAGTCTGAATCTGCATTTAGGACCAATGTATATGGAAAACAAAGATACGATCCCGGTGAAAGCTCTTCAGAAAGATCAAACAGATTTGCTAAGGCAAGGAAGGATCTTGAAGATGATGAAATTGAGTCTATAGAAGTTGAAGCTCTTATTGCCAAAAGAATGCCAAGAGGATCCGGTAAGTATGAAGGAAAGTTGCCATTCAAATGTTTTTCTTGTAATAAGATTGGTCATTTTGCCTCAAGATGTCCAGAGAAATTTTCAAAGCCAAACCCTAATAGATATAAAGGTCAAAAGAAATGTTACTATGTCCAAGAAGTTGGAGAAGGAGTCACAGATGATGAATCTAATCATGGAGGTTCCACTGAAGGTGATTGGGTGTTCATTGCTATCAAAGAAGAAGATCCGGTGTCTACTGAATCTGCTAGCTGTGCAAATGTGGAGAGTGCTTTGGCTGCTCAGGTTGTTGAAAAGGATGAATGGGTGATTGATAGTGGATGCTCTCATCATATGACAGGTGATAAAAGTAAGTTTGTAAACTTTAAAAAATATGAAGGTGGATTTGTGAAATTTGGAGACAACTCAACTGGTAGAATCCATGGCAGAGGATCCATCTCTTTTGATGGTAAGAATAACACTAATGATGTTCTCTATGTGGAAGGACTAAAACATAATCTTCTTAGTGTTGGACAGTTGGTTGACAAGGGTTATGATCTCAGATTCAAGGATGGAAAATGCAGAATCTTGGAAAGCTCTGGAATTGAAATTGCATCTGGTACTCGGACTAGAGGTAACATCTTTCATTTAAGTACTTTCCTGATTGCTCAGATTGATCAGAGTTGGTTATGGCATAGAAGGATGTGTCATGTGAATTTTGGTAACATTGTCAAGATAAGTTCTACTCAGACTGTGAGAGATCTTCCAAAACTTATGAACCCTGATAGCATGTGTAGAGAATGTCAATTGGGTAAACAAAACAGAACTTCATTCAAGAGTAAAGAATAATTTTCAAGTGGACTACTGGAACTTGTGCATACTAATCTATGTGGCCCTGCCAGAATTAGGAGTGTGCAAGGAGACAGATATTTTATGTTTTTGATTGATGATTGCTCCCGGATGATGTGGGTAACCTTCCTAAAAGAAAAATCAGAAGCTCTTGACAAATTCAAGGTGTTCAAGGTTATGGTGGAGAATGAGATTGGTGTGAAAATAAAGTGTTTGAGATCCGACAGAGGTGGAGAGTTTACCTTCGGCGAGTTTGATTCATTATGTGAAAAGCATGGAATAAAAAGATAGTTATCTGCTCCTAGGACTCCTCAGCAAAATGGAGTTGTGGAAAGAAATAACCAGACCATTCAAGAAGCTGCTAGGACCATGATGATGGAAGAAAATGTTCCACAAGTCTATTGGAGAGAGGTTGTGAGTACTATTGTCTACACTCTTAACCAGGTGTAAATCAAAGGCAATTCTGGTAAGACACCTTATGAACTATGGTTTGGTCATCCTCCTACTGTGAGATATTTTAGAGTTTTTGGTAGTAAATGCTATATCAAAAGAGATGAGGATCTAGGCAAGTTTGATACAAGAAGTGATGAAGGAATATTTTTGGGTTACTCTACTCAAAGCAAGGCATACCGGTGCTTTAACAAGAGATTAAAAAAGATTGTTGAAAGTGCAAATGTCAGAGTTGATGAAAGCAAAGGACATTCCAGGTCTTGTGGATATGAATCAGATGATCAAGATGAAAGTCAAGTTCAAACCCAGACCCAAATCTAGATTGATCTGAAAAATCCAATGACTCAAGAGGATAATGTAGAAGTTGAGGAACAAGTTCAAGAAATAGAAGTTCAAGCAAATCCCAAAACTCCCAGGTATGTAAGGATGAATCATCCTAAAGATTAGATCATAGGAGATAGAAATAAAGGTGTTCAAACTAGGAGAAGAATTGTTGAAGATCAAGAAGAGATTTGTTTGATTTCAAAGGTTGAACCAAAATCAGTAAGTGAAGCCTGCAATGATGAAAACTGGATAAAAGTAATGGAAGAAGAATTAATGCAAATTGAAAAGAATCACACTTGGGATCTTGTTTCTAGACCAGAGGACAAAAATGTGATTGGAACTAAATGGGTCTTCCGGAATAAACTATATGAAGATGGTGAAGTTGTAAGAAACAAAGCAAGGTTGGTATGCAAAGGATATTCTCAAGTGGAAGGAATTGATTTTGAAGAAACTTTTGCTCTAGTAACAAGAATAGAAGTAGTCAGATTATTTCTTGCATTTGCTACTTTTTCAAGGTATACCAGATGGATGTCAAGTCAGCATTCCTGAATGGAGAGTTAGAATAAGAAGTCTACATTGAGCAACTGGAAGAATTCTAGCTGTCTAATCAAGAAGATATGGTCTGCAAATTGAGAAAGCTTTGTATGGACTTAAACAAGCCCCAAGAGCCTGGTATGCAAGATTGGATAAGTATTTGCTAAAGATAGGATTTAGCAAAGACACTTCTAACAGTAATACTTATTTCAAGATTGATCATGAGCACATATTAATTGTTGAGGTATTTGTTGATGATATCATTTTTGGTGGAAATGGAAGCATGTGTAAGAAATTTGCTGATTAGATGCAAAGTGAATTCAAAATGTCCATGTTTGGTGAGATGAATTTCTTCTTAGGTCTACAAATCACTTAGTCAGATAAAGGTATCTTCATATCTCAGTCTAAATATGTGAGAGAATTGTTGAAAAAGTTTGGAATGGAGGACTCAAAACCAGTAAGTACTCCTATGGTAACCGGATTCAACTTGAGTAAAGATGATAATTCACCTAAGGTAGATCAGAAAAGATATAGATCAATGATTGGGAGACTGCTCTATTTGACTCAGACCAGACCTGATATCATAAATGCAGTTGGACTTGTTTCTAGATTTCTAGTTGATCTTAGAGAATCCCATGTAGTAGCAGTCAAGAGAATTTTTAGATATCTTAAAGGGACACTTGACTATGGCTTGTGGTATCCAAAGGACAATGAATTCACTCTTCATGCATATACTGATGCTGATTGGGCAGGAGATGTGGATGACATGAAAAGTACTAGTGGTGGTGCATTCTTCTTGGGAAGAAGATTGGTTTCTTAGTTGAGCAAAAAGTAAGAGGCAATATCTCTGTCTACTGCAGAGGCAGAGTACATAGTAGCAGCAAGTAATTGCACTCAAGTTTTGTGGATGAAGAAAATATTGAAGGCTATCAGAGTGGTAATTAAGGAGCTTGTTACAATCTTATGTGATAATTCAAGTGTAATAAACATCTCCAGGAATCCGGTGTTGCATTCAAAAACAAAACACATATCCATCAAGTTTCATTTCTTGAGAGAAAAAGTAAGTGAGAATGAAGTCAAAATGGAGTTTGTTTTTTCAAAGGATCAGATTGCGGATATATTCACTAAGCCTCTGCCTAAGGATACTTTTGAGTATCTCAGAGAGAAGTTAGGGGTTATTACCCCTCTTGCTCATAACTAAGATGCACTAAGGTGCATCAGTTCGGTGGAATTCAGTCATATCTTGTGATTCAGATTGGTATTAAGGAGATACTACTCGAGAGGAGTAGTTAGTATGCAAATTCTAGAGATTGGTCTGAAACAAAAAGGGGGAGAAAAGTTGCAAATATGTGTCATTTGCCATTGATGTCAGAGGGGGAGAGAAGTCATGTGAAAAACTAGTTGCCGATGAAAGGGGGAGCAGTGAAGAAAGTAGTTGCAGAAGTGACAAGAGAAAGGGGGAGAAGTTCTTATCTTGATGGTTGAATCAGTTTTTCACATGATATGTTTCCATCAATGACAAAGGGGGAGATTGTTGCAAATATTTGTCTAATCAGTGTTGTCATTGATGTCAACATATCCTTGTCGCCATTGGTATCAACTATATTCCATTTTGTTGCCTATTTAAAAGACTAGAATGTTGAGGATATTGAGAAAATTAATGAAGATAAATGTATGCGGACCATATGGCTATGTAGAAGATTGTCTGAAGTAGCTCCACTTAAGATTTGAGAGGTCCGCATGAAGATTTGAAGAAGCTATGGCCATCTGAGTAGAACTGGGTTTTGGCAGTTGTTCAAAAGAGACAGAGTGACAGTAAATTGGTTTGGATTACTCCGCATTGAAATATTATGATCTGTGGATCTAGAGGCTTGTTTGGGAAGTCAGTATGTATCATCAACTAAAGTGGTTCATGGTTTGGAGGTCCGTAAGCAATATTTCTAGTGTGACAGTCATGGCAGACAGTGTTCTTGAGGTTCCAGATGAAGATGCAATTGATTCTGATGATTTGGAGGAGTGCAAATGTGTTTGTTGAATTCAATGTGCTTGTGGAGGTCCCTGGATCGTGTGACTGCTATGTTGGAGGTCTGCATTGAAGTTTGAGCTTGCAGGTAAAGATTTTCTTCTTGGTATTGCTATTCTTCCTAGTCTTGGTTGACCGGATGTTTCAAGCATATTGCAGATGATCTAAGAGCAATTATATGGAGCGTGGCATGTTGATCAAGGAAGATTTGAATCCTAGTTATGTTTGGCCAACAACTCAGCGATTCAGATTAAGTCAGATGATTGAAGTGCCGACATTGATTCCAAGGTTGATGAAGCATATAAATACTTGTTGATGAGTTGTGGAAAATCATCCCTGTGTGAAATAATCAAATTTGAAGAGAGGATCAGAGGCAGAGAAGAGAAGAGGAGGAGTAGGGAACAAGAATAGTAAAGGATGAAGTAATAGTGAAGAAGTATTTGGGAGAAGAGCAGAAGTTTTATGAGTATTAAATGAGACTGAACAAGGCATGAAGAAGATGCTATTTCTCAGTTAATTCCTTTTGTATTAAACATAAATTATGTAGGCAATGAGCCTCTTTTGAGTAGTGAGCTCTGGGCAGTGTGCCTAAAGGCAAGTGCCTTCCCATTTTCAAGTACTTTTAACAGGGTACGAATCTTGTGGGATAACCCCCACCGTGGTTTTCCCTTAACCAGGTTTCCACGTCAAAAATATTGGTATCAAGTGTGTTTATTATGTTTTTGCTCATATGTTATTGTTTCATGCTTTAATGTTTACATCATAAATCTATTTGTAAGTTGTGAAAGAAGATTAAAATAGAAAAGGTTAATTTTGTGGGACAACTGATTCACCCCCCTCTCAGTTGTCCGGCCTAATTCGAACAAGTTCCTCTACACTTTGAGCTTAGCTTAGACTCTGGAGGGATATTCCAAGGGGTATACCTTAACAAGTATTAACTTCAAACCAAATGAACAAATAAGAATGATTGAATAACCAAACCCAAATCATCTTCTTGGCCCCAAATTTGTCACTGAACCAAGAACAACTGGTTGTTATAAAAACCACTATATAGTTGATGAAGGCAATCCTACAAAATGAGGATGCATAAGGAATACTACTGCGTTAAATATTTTGATATAAAGTTTTGTTTTAAAGGCTTGGGTGATCACATGCTTCTAAGACCGGTGCCTATCTGTTGGGCTATAGAGTCTCGAGTTCACCAAAAGAACGCAACTATGGGGAAATGTAAGGTTGCCTATTTGAAGATTCAAATGCATGAAAATCAATATCAAATCACTAAGAATACTTAATTTAATTTAACACCACACAACGTTATTCCTTATGTAATACTAAAATGATCATTTACATAGCCTGGAAATGAATTAAGAACTGTCACATTCATTCAAATCAGAGTTTACATTCATACCACTAAACGTGGCAAGAGAAAACCATAATTGTGATTAAGTTTCCTAAGAAGAACACCTACAACGGTGGAGAAAAACAATGATTCAATACAAATATTTGCAAAATGTTTAACACACATTTCACAGTTGTTTCTTGAAGAACAATTTAACGACAAAATGATCTTTTCTTTTTCTGCCTCTAGATCTCTATACCTACCAAGAGAAAATGACCAACCTAAAATACATCTCAAACATATGCATATATAGCAATTTGATCACTGTAGCAGCCATGGATGTGGGAAAAAGTAGTCAACAAGGAAAACCAGTCACCCATGCTGTAATAAATTCATTTATGTGTCTTTAGAGTGCACCCACATGACTCTGCCCTAAAAATCTGTTGAAGAAAGAGTGTCTGCCCATGCCTTGGGTACAAGAAATTCAATGTAATGGAGCTACAGTGGTATAGGGGGTGAGAAATCCATTTTCCACAAGAAACCAGGCTCTGGAGAAGCATTAATGACAATCAAGAATGTCGCTGAGTAGTCTCGTCATGTCAAGAACAGTAGAAAAAGCTAGGAAGGCGAAACTGGTCGAGCCCGGGTCAATCAGGCTTCCTTCGATCGGGCATCCATTGATCGGGCCTTTGAAAGGTGAAGAATGAAACCCCAATCTCCAAATTCTAGAAGGAGCAATAGGGAAACCATCGGGCTTTAGAGATTGGGCCTTCACCATGCATCGTTCTTTTGAAAAGAAGAAACGCTCGATCCCCGACTCTGAAATACTTAGAAGAAATTATGAAATTTGTTGGGGATAGAGCCTCAGACCTTCTACCTTCTGTCTTCCAACATAAAAGAGGAAGAAGAAAACTCTTGCTTGCCAAAGTCCGATTGATTTTGTAACAACCAAATTCTTAAACAAGACTAACACAGATATTTACCATGAGATAAAGACACATAAGGTGAAAACTTTGATAAAATTTCTTTTTTTTTTATTTACTTGAAATCAAAATACAACTATTTACATAATTTCTTTTTTGAAATATACAACATTATATAATATACAAAGATGACATTTTGACTTTTCAATTACATATATCTACAATAAATAAAGTTTTACATAGTTTTAAGATTCACTAGTCACTTAACTCGAATGTATACTACATCTAGAATTCTGGCATCCTTATCACAAGCCTCAACATGTCTTTTGATAGAGAGAGAGAGAGCATCTTCCTAGTGCTTTTCCTTCAACCATAGACCGGTGGTCTCCCACACATCTTCCAATTGGAAGTGGCCCTACCCTTCATGAAGAGTATATACCTAAGGTGACCAACGGTAATTTGCCATATGAGTACTGGTGTTGTATCCTACATAACGCTATTGATCATACAACCCTAGATACCCTCTACCTAATTATGATCAATCCAATAGGTTATGCAATCCATATACGGTGAACCGGCAATGCACGTAGAGACATATGCATTACTTTGGCCAAAGATTCAATATGAATATACGTTTATAATAAACACAGTCATTATGTCCACCCACCCCAACTCGACTTGGATACTATCATAATCCTACAGTTTTACTTGGTCAACTATGTTTTACTATATAGTCTTCTCAACTTCAATATTTTAGTCTTCCTGACTTAGATAGGTTTACAAACACTATCATTGTTCCATAGGTCTTTATGGATTAAACTTTTTATACGAGGATACTCTTTGCATCTTTGCCATACCTGAGATACCAAACTTATCGACACTTAAAGAACTTTAAGTTGAATTATAACAACTAACATGGTTACCTTATCCAGGTTAAGCATTATAGACTAGGAAAATATTTCCTTTCTTACAAGTAAGAATAAATAAACATAGTTAGGGTACTTTCCCCTTCGTTCACGACCTATATATGATCACAAAGATTTAATATAAATAATTACTTTATTTGAATTAAGTTAAGGTTTTGTCTTCCCTATTCCATCATAATGGAATAACAATCATATATATTCATAAAATAATGATTTAATAAGAAAAAGGGTTAACCTCTTGGTCTTTTTGTTACATCCCTAATTTTTGACTTGCTATACTTTTACTTTTACTGGGACATAAGTAAATCTATTTTGATGTTTATATTAATGACAAGGAAAGATATGGATTATATTGAATGTCATTTAAGAAATTATGGAAATGATTATGTTATTATCAATTTAATATTTGCATTATGAGATTTGATTTATTACTTGAAAAATGATGCACTGATCATAATTTGTTTGGTTACAAGTTGAAACAGGAATATAGGTTTTCAGATGACTCTCAAAGAAGAGAGAGAGAGAGAGAGAGAGAGAGAGAGAGAGAGAGAGAGAGAGACCTCGGGTTATGAGTGGTCTATTTGCCAAGACAAGTATCATGTGTAACAAAAGTATGAACCAATGTGTTGGGAGAGGTAAGCCTTAACTTGTCAGTTTACTTAAACCCAATCGACAGGAAGTCGATACCTTACGAATCTTTGTAAGTCGTAATAATCGTCGTAGTTGTTAATAGCATTAACGACGTTGATTGAATATGAACTATGGTTATTTATGTTAAACGTAAATATTACAACGTAAATTGTTGTAAAATGGTTCTCTTATTTTATTATTAAGTTACTTGGTGTATTATAAATGATTCTTAAATGTTAAGACGATTTCGTCGAGTTAAGAATATGTGAATAATGTCGACGGATTGTGATGGGGAGACAAGCTCAACCCAATCACATTATCTATATTTCCTTGTTTAAATATTATTATTGTATTGATTAAACTATAACCATATGTATATTTGATGTAATCAAATATATACAAATGTCTTAACATAGTAAGAGGATAATACCTCTTAAATGCATCAAAGGCAGTGATGAAAATGTAGGCTATTTATTAGTAAGCCTTCATTAGTGAAAGAAGTGGGTCGAACCACTCATAAAATGATCATTAAAGATCAGTTTTGTTTTTAAAAGAGCATCGGCTTCATCCTAATGAGGATGGTTGTATAAGTTTAACCGCCCAACCGAATGAGCCTATAGGCGGCTATCTCTATCAACATGTGTTCATTTTGCTAAGAAATCGATTTGCAGTTTGGACTAAGTATCTTAAGACTGTTATTATGCAATCAATGTTGCAACTAATTTACAGTTATGGGACGAATGGAGAGCGATTCTATAGGAGTCATGCCCAGTCTGCTTTAATAAGAGGAAAAATGACTCAACTTTGGGCGGTAGCAAAGAAACAGATAGAAATAAAGTACAAGATGAGAATGTTAAGGGAATAGAGTAAAAACAAAGACGCATTGTGGAATAGTGATCTGACTGGAGGCATGAGGAAGTACGCTTAGATAAGGCGTTGACCTGTGTGATATTTGCATACCTCTGTCAATACAAGAAACCATTACTTTCAGGTATTCCTCAATCAATTATTTGATAACAATGAAAGAAATTGAATAGGATATCTTAGGAATTATTTTATAGTCTTGTGGCGACTGCATGTGTTCGCCTGATTTATAATATGTGTGTGACAGTTGATAATTAGTAGACTCAACAAGGGAAGAGACACAATTATCTATTAAGAAAATTAAGTCATTCTATCTTTGTTTGAACAAGAAATAGAATGCAACTATAGAGTCGACTATGGTAGTACTAGTGAGTAGATGATATAATTAATGAATTCGACCACTTAGATATATGAGAAACTGTTATTATATCTAATGCTTGAAATGAAGAATAGAACATTCTTCATGGTATAAAATGGGTTAAGTTGTCATTTACATTGATGATAGATCATCCTTTGATTGAGTTGGTAAACGGTCAATAGAATGATGGTGAGTTAACAAAACAATAGGACTTTCAAGTATTATAGAGAAGAATGAACTTTGTTATTATACTAGCAACTTGAGCCGTATAGTATTGAGATAATAGAGTTTTAATATATTGTCTTGTTTAGACTATATATATATATATATATATACATATATATATATATAATGGAAATTGTTATCCATTCTTGGAAACTAGATTCATAGGAATCTTTAGTAAAACTATTGTAACACATCAAACGAGAATAACTTAGAGTTACTACGGGAAACAAAATAAGGTTCTTATGAGAATCCATTGATGTATATATTGTATTCATTATTGACGTTATTCTAGAGAAGATCCAATACAAAGGAATAGACTTATTCTACTAAGGGATGACCTTGTAGGAAAGGCATATTGGGTATGTTTTACTTTATTATATTAGTAAAGGTATTGGACAAGGGTTAATATTATTTAAAAGAACTATAGTGTTCTTACTCTTTGGTTGAATTAGTCATAAGTCATTTATGAATCTAGGTTGCCTAGCAAAGAGATAAGGTTATATAGCATTATTAAATTAGCCATGCGACAATTGGATAACTTAGAGCTAATTATGAACCAACTGTATAGTTTAGTCATAAGGGACTTATTAAGGTCTAAAGATATTATTATTATGACTCATGGATTAAACCATTACATGATTAGGAATTGGTATAAGAATAAAATTGTGAGAATATGGCAATATCCAAGTTGAGTAGGGGTGGGTGAACACAACGACTACGTTCATTATGAATGATATTGATGTTAAAAACTTTGGCCAAAGTAATGCATTTGTTTTCTACATGCATTATTAGTTCACTATATTCAGATTGCTCATCCTATCGAAAATCATACTTAGCTAGAGGGTATCTAGGGTTGTATGGTTGATAGAGTTAAGTAGAATACAACACTATGTACTCGAAAAAGGCAAATTACCACTGGTCACCTAAGGTCTATATTCCTCGTGAAGGGTAGGGGCACTTCCTATGTGGAAGAAGTGTGGGAGACCGCCAGTCTGTGGATGGAGGTAAATCACTAGAAAGATGCTCTCTCTCTCTAGCAGAAAACATGCCAAGGCTTGTGATAAAGATGTCAGATTTCTGGATGCAATATATCTTTGAGACTTGTGTTTATGGAGACTATGTAAAACATTATTTAATGCAGATGTTTGTAATTGTTTTACATTTGTAAACATTGTAAATGAAAAGGCAATATGGTTTATTGTATTTTGTAAAGAGGAATCTTGTAATTGTAGTTACTTGATTATATGTTGAATAAAAGAAAATTTTTCTCTATCTCACTTTACCTTGTTAAATTACTCTATGGTAAATTTTTTGAATTTACTATGTTTTTAGAACGTGGATGTTACACTTTTTTTGTCTATGAGGTCATATTAAGTTTCCCAATCCTAGTCTAGATAGACAGTAATATTCCAATGATCTTAACATTAAGAGGTTGTTTGACCTTTTAAAACAAGGCTAATTTCATTACAATGAAAACTTATAAACATCCAGCCATATGGTTCCATATAAGATTAAGATATCGACTATGTTTGTTTTGACATCAAATAATGAAATAAGACTAAGTTATGAAACTATCATCTCATGTTTACGGCCTGATTTGTTTATCACATATAGAAATATATGTCCTAAGTAGTCAGAAACATAATATTGATATCAAATGCCTATGCACAACTCAAACCTATAGTTTCATAAGTTTTTCTATACTTCTCAAAGTATGACTTCACTGAACACATGAGGTGACTCACTCATAAGATAGGTAAATTGGTCTCATGATAACTAGAACACAAATCTGAATGATTTCACTGTTCCTAAGGTGGTGATCGAAATAATAAGGAGAAAAAAGGCATTTTTAAAATGATTGAATAGAGTCTCTGAAATGTAATACAACAAATAGAAGAACATGATTGTAATGATAAATATAGATAGTATTGACTTCAAACAATCTTATGGATATATAAATATATCTACGTTAGTCCCATAATACAGATTAATAGATTAAATCACCTGTCAAAGAACAATGATAGAAAATTCTTCCAATCAAAATAACAGCTCTAATCACAGTAAGAAACAACATCCAAACCTATTTAAAACATAATAGAATTAAGCCTTGGCCTTATTATTCTATGGTGTCAGCCTTACAGGAAAGAAGTAGTAAATTTAAAGTTTGAAAGAATAACAATAACTTTAAAACTAGTATAGTAAATCTATGTAGAAATTTTATGTGAAGAGTTGAACCTAGTTTAGGCAAGCTTTTGGAAGATCCTATGACAGTCCACACTCGACCATCGAGAACCTTTGCTACCTCACTGTTTGACAGATCTTCTACCTATGCTATATGCCTTTCGTACCGCCTGTTAGCCATAGTCACAAGCTTTTTCTTTCCAATTTAGAGTGATGCCATTGTCCTCGACTCCAAGAGAGTCGTTCTCTTTAAGGATTCAACATGACTAAAAAAATGAATCATTCCCATATCCATGACTAACTACCCAGATTAAAATCCACCTCAAAAACAGTTACAGGACCTACTCAAGGCTATGGCATCTCTAACACGAGTGCCTTCAAAAGATCCTACAAAATAGTCCTTATGACTCTATTTGAGCATTGTCTTTGCCCACGACTACTAATCTTAAACTCTCCACTCTAAAATAGTTGTAGACAAATCTCTTTTAAATCGTTAAAACTCCACTTAATAGAACTTATGAGGCTTAAGCAAGCCAACGTGGGGTAAATACGTGGCAAAACATACCACTTTATTCATAAATTTTGACACCCTAAATAACACGACTCATGGTTTTCATTAAATCAAACTACGTGTTTGATAAAACAAACTCATTATGTCGAGAGGACTCCACTAAGCATCGCATATGGGTCACCATTAGTTTAGAGCATGAGGATTAATAGATATCGAGATATTAATCACCAATGGCTCTCAAAAGGATAAACGATACTTAAAGAAAATGATTACAATGATGACAACATCACTTAGTAGAAAAGGTGGTTAATCACTTTAAACCACTAACAATTTCTGTCAAACAAATTTTCCAAAATAATAATCAAAAGAATAATAGTCTTAGACTATATATATATAACTTCAATAGAGAGTAATATAATAATGTGACGAATGACTTACATAGAGCATGATATGGTCGAGTTCATCTCCCCGTCACCAACACACGCTATTTCTCATTGATTTCATTTTGCCATGAACGAAACATGCGACGTTAAAAACTATAATCATGCCAACAATTTAACCAAATATGCCTTGAAGACGCAAATGAAAACTACTTATGACATGATCGACGGAAGGTCGTGTTAGTCGCAGATGACTAACTTTCTTCCTTGACAATGTTGTTTTGTCAAATTGATAAGATTGATGCAACATTAATACAAAAGGGTTCTAAAAGATATCGACAACCTATCGAGTCAATCAACAAAATAACCTCTATAACACAACTTACCTCAATCGATTGAAGTTAACAAATTGTGGTACACTATACTCAGTTGGCAAATGGTCGTTTATAACCCAAGATCTATTCTCCTCTCCTCAAAAGATACTCTCTCTTTTTTGGAGAGTCATCAAAAACTTGTTTTCTTGCATATACTTGCAATCACCAGATCATGATTAGTCCATCATTAGTCCATTCATAAACCTTATGAATAACAAATCAAATTCTCATAACATAAATTGCTAAATCATTCCATCATATGCGTTGTATTTAATCACATAACTGATATTCAATAAAATCAATGTTTTCCAATGACATTATATCCCAACATCAAAATATTTATATCCATAGATTCACTTCTATTCACATAAATGAAAAAGTAAAAAGAAAGCCAAAATTAGGGATGTAACATATCTTTCCCCTAAAGATTCATCGTCCTCGATGATTCAATGTATCAAAATATAATTTAAAACAAGTTTTTGTTTAAGATAAAAGCATGAACTAAATGAGGAAATTTCTGGTAAAATTCACGGTAATCCTCCCATGTAGCACTATCCTCTACATATTGGTCACACTGGACCTTGCACTGCATAACTTATTTGTTACGCAAGTGGAGCTTGCGTGTTTTGAGCACCTTGAGAGGCTCGATCGTGACCATCCCTGGGTCCTGCATTTGTAATACATTCCAATTCAGAATATGGTTATCTCCTGCAATATACTTCTTTAAATAATAAACATGAAAACATTGTGCATTCTAGACAAGGTTGGTGGTAGAGCAATCTTTTAGGCAACCTGATTGATCACTTCGAGAACTTCAAAGGGTCCTACATAGCGAGGAACTAACTTGGAAGACTTCCCAAATTTTATTGAACTTTTCTAAGGTTTGACACTCAAAAGAACTTTCTCTCCAACAGAGAATTGTCTTGGTATTCACTTGGTATCAGCATAACTTTTCTATCTATCATTGTCTTCTACCAATCTTTTCTTGATCAACTTAACTTTTTCTTCCATTTCAGCCAGCATTTCTGGACCAATGCTAATCATATCTTCTAGCTTATCCCAGCTTATAGGAGTTCAACATCTTCTTCCATACAATGCTTCAAATGGTGCCATCTTAATAGCAAAATGATAGGAATTGTTATAAGCAAATTCCACAAGTGGTAAGTACTCTTCCCACTTATATTGCTGATCCATGCAATACATTCGTAACAAATCCTCCAAAACCTAGTTAACTCTCTCATTTTGACCATCTATTTCAGGATGAAAAGTTGTACTCACATTAAGTTTGGTCCCTAGCGCTGAAAATAAGGTTTGCCAAAACCGTGACGGTTACGCACGCATCTCTATCTGAGATAATCTTTTCAGGAACTCTGTGTAATCTAAACACTTCCTGAATAAATTTGTGAGCTAACACTGGTGTTCCATCAGTTAAATTCCCCAGTATGAAATGTGCTACCTTTGTGAGTTTATTAACCACAACTAAAATGGCATCATGTTTGTTCCTAGATATTGGAAGACCCTGAACAAAGTCCATACTTATGACTTGCCACTTCCATTTTGGTATATCATGCAGAGATAATAGTTCTACGGGATGTTGATGTTCTACTTTTACCCTCTGGCATTCCAAACAACTTGCTACAAATCTTGCAACATCATTCTTCATTCCTTTCCAGAAATAAAGAGGTTTTACATCCGCTAGAAGTTTGGTTATTCCTGGATGTCCTGAGTATGGTGCAGTATGAACTTCTTTCCACACAAGGTTTCTTAATTCAGTTGAATTAGGAACATACATTCTTCCTTGGTATCTCAATAGTCCATCAGACTCAAAATGAAACCCATCATACCTTGAATCTTTAGGATTTACCATAAGAGCTTGCTTGACCTGCTCATAATATTCATCGCCTGATAAATTTTACAACACTAAATCTTTAAAGCTTGCATGAATAGAGACAATTGAAGAAATATGTCTCCTCTGACTCAAAGCATCAGCTACTTTGTTCTCTTTTCCTTTGATATAGTTTATCTCAAAGTCATAGTCATATATCAACTCTAACCATCTCCTTTGTCGAGCATTTAGATGAGGTTGAGAAAATATATACTTAAGACTTTGATGATCTGACTTAAGTACAAAGGTTTTCCCTAACAAATAGTGACGCCACATTTGTAAAGCATGTGTAACCACTGCTAATTCCAGATCATATGGTGCATAATTTTTCCCATAAGCTTTCAGCTTCCTTGACTCATAGGCTATCACTCACCCATCTTGCATAAGCACACCCCCTAGTCCTTCCCTTGAGGCATCAGTTATTACCTCAAACTGCCCTTCGGGGTTGGGAACTTTCAAAATTGGTGTTGTTGTCAACTTTTTCTTTAATAAATCAAATGCCTCCTGACATTTATCTATCCATTCAAATCGTTTCCCTTTTCTTTGCAAATAAGTGATTGGACTTGCAATACTAGAGAAATTCAGAACAAACTTTCTATAATAACCAATCAAACCCATAAAGCTACGTACTTCATGCACATTTGTGGGTACAAGCCAATCTAGAATAGCTTTGATCTTTGCTAGATCAACAAATATTCCTTCAGCAGATATTATATGTCCTAGATACTGGATCTCCTTCTAAAAGAAAGAACACTTAGAAAGTTTTCCATATAACTTATGTTCCCTTAATCGTTGCAGAACCACTTGCAAATGTTGTAAATGTTCTTCTTCATTCTTAGAATAAATAAGAATATCATCCAGAAATACTAGAACAAACTTGTCTAAACAATCTCTAAACACAATGTTCATGAGATTTGTGAATGCAGTAGGGGCATTCGTAAGTCAAAATGGCAACATTGTGAACTCATAGTTCCCATATCTTGTCTTGAAAGTTGTTTTATGGATATCCTCATCTTTCAATCTTAACTAATGATATCCTAATCACAAATCGATCTTTGAAAACACAAAAGCTCCATGCATTTGATCAAAGAGATCATCTATACGTGGTAAAGTATATTTGTTCTTTATCATTGCTTTATTGAGCATACGATAGTCAATACATAATCGCAGAGTTCCATCCTTTTTCTTAACAAAGATAACTGGTGTATCCCATGGTGAAACACTAGGTCTAAACAAACCTTTAGCCAACAATTTTTGTAATTGAGCTTTTAATTCCATAGTTGTCATACGGTAAGGTGATTTTGATATAGGCTCAGATCCTGGTTTAATATCAATTGCAAAATCAAAAACCTTTTTGGGAGGTAGTCCTAGAAGTTCCTCAAGAAAAACATCTTGGAAATTTTGAAGAAAAGGATACCTTTCTTCAAAGGACATACTATGCTTTTCAAGACCTTCCTCAATTTGCTCCATTTTTACTGCAAAAAGCTGACAACCCTTTTGTCTAACTCTTTTTAATTGCTTAGCAGAGATAGGTCTAATCTTGACTTCTCTTTGAATACCCTATAAAATGACCTTATTTCCCCAAGTCATCTAAGCACTCCACTATTTTTGAAAAATAGTCGACTTTAGCTCTATGCTTACATAATCAGTTCATTCCTAAGATTACATCATAGGAACCTAAGGGGGCTACATACAGGTTCACCTCTGTTGAAAAACTAGAGAGATCAATCTTGGCCTCAAATAAACATTACTCTACCTAAGCCTTGGATTGGTTAGCATATTCTATTGACCAAGGTTTAGACATGTATCCAACTTTTCTAGGAAACTTATTCAAAAATCTAGGAGAAACAAAATTTTTAGTAGCGGACTGTATCAATCAAAAAGAAATAGGGACTCCAAACAAGGTACATGTCATCTTTATGGGTGTGATTTGGTACTATGCTTGACGATTATCGAGAGCTGCATAAATCCTTTGCTAGAAAGCTGCTTGTTGAGTAGGTAACGCAGTACCTCTTTGCTGACCATTTTGGTTCTTGGTTGGACAACAATTATCATAATGGTCACCCCACATGTAAAGCATCCTCCAAGAGGTCCTCTCCTTTCTGAAATATTTCCAGTATTATCCTCATTTCTTTTGAAATTTCCATTCCTTTTATCATTACCAATCCCACTCCTATTCTTCTGAGTTCCCTTACCATTTCTTTTATTCTCATAGCTCCTATCATTCCTTCTTTTGGATGGTTGGGAAGTTGGAGTTTTATTGAATCTCTTATGATTCCTATCGCGATAAGCTGAGATGTATTTCAACTTTTGTTCTTGCTTAATTGCCTTCTCGTACACCTGGTCCATTGTTGTGGGACCATGTACATCCACCTCTCCACTAATTTGAGCATTCAAACCCATGATGAACTTCCTAATTTAGAATCTTTCATCCTTTTGATACTGGGGCACATATTTCAGAAGACGGGTAAATTTCTCCCCATATTCAACTATTGACATGTCTCCTTGACGAAGATTCTAAAAATCAGTCAATTTTTGGTCAAAATAAAGTTGTGGCAGCCACTTTTTTCGAAAGAGTTCCATGAACTCATCCCAAGTTACTCTTAAGGAACTTAAATTTATTTTTATTTTCTTATTCATCCACCAAGTGGATGCTTCTCCTGCCAATTGAAAGGCTCCCCAAACCGCTTTGGTTACTTCCGAGTAATTTTTTATCTCGAAGTACTTCTCCATTTCCATCAACCAAGCTTCAACTGCATCACTAGTCACTATTCCATCAAACTTTGGTGGAGTGACCTTTTTCATATCCTTGGAAAGTTCTAAGGCAATCCTATCCTTTGCTTCCTTTTGGGGTTCATGGTTTTCAGGGTTCTCACTACTCATACTATGTTCTTGGTGATTTTCCCCGCTCTCCCATGAGAATTTTCATTTTCTCCCTCAAAGTTGCCTTGATCCATTACCTTCTTTTCCAAGTTACCAAGTCTCTCCTTGGTTTCCACAAATATGGTTAAGATTTGATCCAACTTGTCCTTGGAGTTAACTAGCGGGTTGTTTTCCTCTTGACTCTCACCCTGGTTTGTTCTTGTCCGAACCATGTTTGTCATTTTTCTCACACTTGAGAATATTAAGTTATCTATTAGTTTCCTAATTTTTATTTGTCTCATTAAATCAAAACATAATTAACTCAAAACAAACAATAGTTTGGTACAAAACAAACTCATCTTTATTATAATTTATTCAGGAATAACTACATCCTTTATTGATACATAGAATGACTCATATGTCATATTCGAGGGAAGTATATCCCTCTGATTCACTATCAAATACATAATCAAGAGGTGTATAACCTGCTAACTCACTATCAAACCTAAGTACAATGATCTCAGAAGATGGTGGTATGCGAGTGTCTCTCCTAACCATAGGTGTAACATCTTCAGACATATAAGCTATGATCCTAGCTGTGATCTTAGTTGCCTCTAAGTTTCCTTTCTCACTTGCTTGATTCGAGTTATGGCATTTCTAAGGGTTTCAGTATCACTTAACCAGATGTCATTATCATTATTGGTTCCCTCAATGGTTTTAATTATGGCTTGACGCTCTCTCTTGGCTTTTAGGTAACGCTCATTCTTGATAACTGACTTCCTAGCAATCATCTTGAGATGCACCATCTTGGCACAATAAATCCAAACATTAGCTAATTGCTTAATGTTGATTACAGGTTAGCATAGTGGACTCATAAACCCTACTGCCTAACCTGGTAGCTTTGATACCATATGTAACAACCAAATTCTTAAACAAGACTAACACAGATACTTACCATGCTCAAATAGAAACACATAAGGTGAAATAGGTAGATTTTTTTATTTACTTGAAATCAAAATACAACTATTTACATAATTTCTTTTCTAAAATATACAACATGATATAATATACAAACACGACATTCTAACTTTTCAATTACATACATCTGCAATAGATAAAGTTTTACATAGTTTTAAGGTTCACAAGTCACTTAACCCGAAGGTATACTGCATCTAGAATTCTGACATCCTTATCTCAAGCCTCGACATGTCTTCTTCTAGAGAGAGAGAGCATCTTCCGAGTGCTTTTCCTCCAACCACAGACCAACGGTCTCCCACACATCTTCCAAATGGAAATGGCCCTACCATTTACGAAGAGTATAGAACTAAGGTGACCAACAGTAATTTTCCATCTGAGTACTGGTGTTGTATCCTACATAACGCTATCGATCATACAACCCTAGATACCCTCTACCTAAGTATGATCAACCAGATAGGTTATGCAATCCAAATACGGTGAATCGACAATGCATCAGAGATGTATGCATTACTTTGGCCAAATATTCAATATGAATATACATTTATAATAAACACAATCATTATGTCCACCAACTCCAACTCAACTTGGATACTATTATAATCCTATAGTTTGACTTGGTCAACTATGTTTTACTATATAGTCTTCTCAACTTCAATATTTTAGTCTTCTCAACTTGGACATGTTTAAAAACATTGTCATTGATCCATAGATCTTATGGATTAAAATTTTTATACGAGGATGCTCTTTGCATCTTTGCCATACCCGAGATCCCTAACTTATCAACACTTAAAGAAATTTAAGTCAAATTATAACAACTAAGATGGTTACCTTATCTAGATTAAGCATTGTAGACTAGGAAAATATTTCCTTTCTTACAAGTAAGAATAAATAAACATAGTTAGGGTACTTGCCCCTTCGTTCACGATCTATATATGATCACAAAGATTTAATATAAATCATTACCCTATTTGAATCAAGGCAAGGTTTTGTCCTCCCTATTCCATCATAATGGAATAACAGTCATATATATATTCATAAAATAATGATTTAATAAGAAAAAGGGTTAACCTCTTCGTCTTTTTCTATTTATGAAGTCATATTAAGTTTCCCAATCCTAGTCTAGATAGACAATAATATTCCAATGTTCTTAACACTAAGAGGTTGTTCAACCTTTTAAAATAAGGTTAATTTCAATACAATGAAAACTTATAAACATCCAGCCATATGGTCCCATATAAGATTAAGATATTGACTATATTTGTTTTGACATCAAATAATGAAATAAGACTAAGTTATGAAACTATCATCTCATGTTTATGGCCTGATTTGTTTATCACATATAGGAATATATGTCCTAAGTAGTTAGAAACATAATATTGATATTGAATGCCTATGCACAAATCAAACCTATAGTTTCATAAGTTGTTCTACACTTCTCAAAGTATGACTTCACTAAACACACGAGGTGACTCACTCATAAGATAGGTAAACTAGTCTGACGATAACTAGAACACAAATCTGAATGATTTCACTATTCCTAAGGTGGTCATCAAAATAATAAGGAGAAAAAAGATGTTTTCAAAATGATTGAATAGAGTCTCTAAAATGTAACACAATGGATATAAAAACATGATTGTAATGATAAATAGAGATAGTATCGACTTCAAACAATCTTATAAATATATAAATATATCTACGTTAGTCCCATAATACATATTAATAGATTAAATCATCTATCAAAGAACAATGATAGAAAAGTCTTCCAATCAAAATAACGACTTAGATCATAGTAAGAAACAACATCCAAACCTATCGAAAACATACTAGAATTAAGCCTCGGCCTTATTGTTCTATGGCATCGGCCTTACAAGAAAAAGTAGTAAATTCATAGTTTGAAAGAATAACAATAACTTTAAAACTAGTATAGTAAATCTATGCAGAAATTTTATGTGAAGAGTTGAACCTAGTTTAGCAAGGTTTTGGAAGATCCTATGATAGTTTGCACTCGACCACCGAGAACCTTTGCTACCTCACTGTTTGACAGATCTTCTACCTATGCTATATGCCTTTTGCACCGCTCGTTAGCCACAGTCACAAGCTTTTTCTTTCCAATTCAGAGTGCTACCATTGTCCTCAACTCCATATGTAACAACCAAATTCTTAAACAAAACTAACACAAATATTTATCATGAGATAAAAACACATAAGGTGAAAAATATATAATTTCTTTTTTTTTATTTACTTGAAATCAAAATACAACTATTTATATAATTTATTTTCTGAAATATACAACATGATATAATATACAAACATGACATTCTAAATTTTAAATTACATACATCTGCAATAGATAAAGTTTTACATAGTTTTAAGATTCACAAGTCACTTAACCCAAAGGTATACTGCATCTAGAATTCTGACATTCTTATCGCAAGCCTTGACATGTTTTCTACTAGAGAGAGAGCATCTTCTGAGAGCTTTTCCTCCAACCACAAACCGACAGTATCCCACACATCTTCCAAATGGAAGTGGCCCTACCCTTCACAAAGAGTATAGACCTAAGGTGACCAACGGTAATTTGCCATCTAAGTATTGGTGTTGTATCCTACATAATGCTATCGATCATACAACCCTAGATACCCTTCTACCTAAGTATGATCAATCCAATAGGTTGTGCAATCCAGATACGGTGAACTGACAATGCACGTAAAGACGTATGCATTACTTTGGCTAAAGATTCAATATGAATATACATTTATAATAAATGCAGTCGTTATGTCCACCCACCCCAACTCGACTTGGATACTATCATAATCCTACAGTTCGACTTGGTCAACTATGTTTTACTATATAGTCTTATCAACTTCAATATTTTAGTCTTCCCAACTTAGACAGGTTTATAAACACTATCATTGTTCCATAGGCCTTTATGGATTAAACTTTTTATACGAGGATACTCTTTGCATCTTTACCATACTCGAGATCCCAAACTTATCGACACTTAAAGAACTTTAAGTCAAATTATAACAACTAAGATGGTTACCTTATACAGGTTAAGCATTATAGACTAGGAAAATATTTCCTTTCTTACAAGTAAGAATTAATAAACATAGTTAGGGTACTTGCCCCTTTGTTCACGATCTATATATGATCACAAAGACTTAATTTAAATAATTACCCTATTTGAATCAACTTAAGGTTTTGTCCTCCCTATTCTATCATAATGGAATAACAATCATATATATATTCATAAAATAATAATTTAATAAGAAAAAGGGTTAACCTCTTCGTCTTTTTTCTATCTATAAGGTCATATTAAGTTTCCCAATCCTAGTCTAGATAGACAATAATATTCCAATGTTCTTAACACTAAGAGGTTGTTCGACCTTTTAAAACAAGGCCAATTTCATTACAATGAAAACTTATAAACATCCAACCATATGGTTCCATATAAGATTAAGATATCGACTATGTTTGTTTTGACATCAAATAATGAAATAAGACTAAGATATCGACTATGTTTGTTTTGACATCAAATAATGAAATAAGACTAAGTTATGAAACTCTCATCTCATGTTTACGGCCTGAGTTGTTTATCACATATAGGTGTGATAGGTAAAAAATTAGTTTAATAAGATCAAGCATAGCCATGAAAACCTAACCCTACCATCATCAAAGAATTTAATCCAAATGAAATAAAAAAACATGCAATTTAAGAACAATATCACCTAGATTGTATGATTCCTTGTTTATGATGTGGATTGCTTCTTCAACAATGAACAATTATGAAGATAAAAGCTACCATGATGGATGGATGATGAAGCTAATATGCTAGATGGATGCTAAAGTGCTAAATATGCTTAGGATGATAATGTAGATGCTATATGAATACTGGATCTATGTAGTATGGAATGAGAGGGTGTTTATATAGAACTCAACCAAAATCAATCAACGGTAGAGATTCGGTGGCTATGTGAATGGCTAAGATTAAATGATAGACATAGGTGAATGTGAAGATGACAAGTGGAGGGAAGATAAGGCTCATGTTTGATTGTGTACATAAAAAGTACTACATGTGAAAGATATTAAATAAAAGATGTAGTACTGCTTATCTTTTTTTAAATGAAAGAGGCATACATGTCGGCTCATTGAGATGAATAATAAGATATATTAATTACATAAATAAAATTTATTTATAATTAAATAAATACATAAAATTTATTTAATTAAATAAATACATAAAATTTATTTAATTAATTAAATAAATAAAATTTATTTAATTAATTGGAAAGTGGGCTTATGAATGGAATTTTAATTAAATAAATAAGATTTATTTAATTAAAATAGATAGAAAAAAGATAATTAAATAATTAAAGATTGTTTAATTATAGCTTAGAGGAAATAGCCAATGAATTAATTAAATAAATATAAATTTATTTAATTAATAGAAGAAATATATGTGTTAGGGATATTGCTCAAGTGTGTTAAACAAATGCAGATGATGGATGATGCAATATTTGAATGTTAGTGATAACGAGTCAATTTTGGGTGTCTACATTTTGCCCCTCTTTGATACAATGTTCATTAGAGCATTGTGTCAAAGAAGATACGATAACTCGCTTGAGAAACAAAGTTATGCCCCAGCATAACTGGTAGGTGATGCCCCCTCGAGAGGTAAGCCAGGTTAACCAGGAAGGGCTGGGTTGCCTCGCAATAAAAGGAAAAGCTAGGAAACAAGGTTGACCTGAAGAAAATAGGGGGTTGGGTGGGAGAAAAATGGGATGATGCAGAAGAAAATAGGCTTGGGCATAGAAGAATTAGGGTTTGGATAGGGGCTATAAGTAGGTCCTTCAAGGGCAAATAGGCTCATTTGTGCTCAGTTGTGTTCATAAATCTAGAGGGATCCAGAGCTCCTTAGAGTTGTTGTGTAACGAGAGTTGGAGAGCCATCAGGATGGTGATTCCACACAAAGATCATCATGTCGAGCGAGTTAGGACACATGGACGACCAGAGGGAGTAGGTGTATCGGTATGTATTGAAACTTTTGCTAAAAGCATGATTTTGATAGGCTAGAAGCGTCATAAATGCACACACGTCACCATAAGCGACTAGGTTTTAGGATAGGCAGTTTAGGTCGCTTAGGAAGAAAAACAAGTCGCTTAAGGTAGTTGAGGTCACTTATACGCACGGCTTGGTCACGTATGGGATAACAGGTCGCTTCTAGTCAGCTTAGACAAATATAGGCAAAATGCGCATATAGATAAAAGCAAGTCACTTATGGGCTAAAAGTAGGTGCATATATAGGTTTAGCTCACTTGTAAAGAAAATATGCTCGCTTATAGGATAGAGATCGCTTAGAGGCAAAAAGTATACACATATAGAAATATAGCTTGCACTTGGTCAATAAGCATTCGCATAGGAAAATTAGGTCGCATACAGGCGAGAAATAAATGCATGTAGGAAAATAGGTTGCATGCAATCAGCAGATAAGTGCATATAGAAAAATGAGTCGCTTGCAATAGATAGAAGCAGGTAAAGCAGGAAAACAGTCCAGTTTTATAGTAGTTGTATGTAGTGCAAGGGACTGACATGATGAGTGAAATGATGTAGGATATCCTACTGCCTTTGTTATCACGAGAGCCACATCCTAGGGATGTGCGGTTGGTGAGATTACTGGATGCAAAGGAGCGGCTAGTGTTAGAGATCCTCGGATTAGAGCATGTGTCTAGATTGGAGTCGGTGCAGGCACATCGAGGATTGATGGAGGTGGAGTATTATAGGGGCTTGTACTATGGGGCTGTGCCAGTTTTGATCTTGGTTGAGGACTATATAGACGAATAATGGGATGAATAGATGGTACAATGGGAAGCTTTAAAAGTAATTGCTCAAAAGTGAAAAGAAATGCAATCCTTATGTTTGATATAGCATGTAGATGTTATGCACCAGGGTATAGAAGACCAAGGTGTCGAGTTATCCAATGCAAAACTAGCATGCTACAATCTTGTTTGAACGCATGAGATCAAGATGTTGAGCCAACATGCACAAGATATGAATAGTAGCTAGTGTTTTGAGATGGACTTTGACGCTACAAGCAATGGTTTGAGCTTATCTCCACTACGCATAGTGACACCTTGTTGGTTATATGTATGGAGCTAGTCTTGACATAGAATAGTCTCAAATGCACAAGAGACTGTTTAGCTTCTTAGATGCTAGAGATATTGATATGTAAGATGCTAATCCTAACACGTACAAGATACCAATACGCTTAGGAGGAGAATAAGATCATCCCATAGACACGGCATACAAAAACAATATGACCATGCCCCATTCCTTACTTCATCGCAACATACCAAGATATAGATAGATCAAGGCAGTCTTGATTAGGCCTAGAAAAGGGACAAAAGATAAATCAAAAGATAAAACAGAAGATACTGTCATCATGTTCTCTTGCCAAATTTAGGTGCTCTTAAATGGATTTAAGTTGGGGCCTTGTTACGAGGAAAGCTGCATCCTGTTGAAGGCTAAAGATGTTGATAAAATGCTATATCAAATGTTGGCTTAAGGCATGCGGACAAATAGCTTCTAGCTTATTCTTGATTCGTTAAAGTGCTTGAGCTTTCAGTATGCACATAGTCTGCTTCCTGCTTGAGCTAATCAAAGAGAAGAAGATGGAAGATGAGAGAAGATGAAGAAGATGGGGTGGATCGTCTGTACTTGAGTACTGGAAACTTCCTTTGTATTCCAGACTGCTACATACCTTGTGTCCACAGGATCAAAGCACATTTACGATGACGATGAGACATGATGAATATGTAGTTCTGGGTTTTATTGATGATGTGTGTGATGAAAAATAGAAGAATGTGAGATGAAAGATTGAAGGATGATTAGAAGAAAGATGAAAGATGGATGATGAAAAGAGGGCTATCATCTTAGCCTGAATCAGAGTGCTTCCTTCGCATCTCAGATTGCCTACATACCCTGTATCCACCGGATCAAGGCTTTAACGAGAGAGCTAGGATGTAGTTCTTGCTTATTACACTAGTGAGTGATGTTGAAAGAATCAACTTTATTGCTTGGATGCTTGCGTTGGCGATGTTTTTGATGTTTTTGGATATTGGTTGAGCTTGAATTGATTGTGAAGATATGAATCCTGGTTGCAAATGTTTTCCATGTTAGACGTTGGATGAATGTTATGGTTGAAGTTGAAAGTTTGCTATGTTGTGAGCTAAGGTGTTTGATGTGTTATGAGCTAGAGCTGGTGATATCCACTTCCAAATAAGGCTCAACAAGTGCCCCCAGTGTGGGATGAGGTTTATTGTGGAGAAGCGACAATGGATAGCCAGTGCGGACAAGATGCTAAGGTGCCTTAAAGATATAGTTATCGCAACAATGTCCAAAGTATGATAGCTAGCATTGATAGAGGTGAAGATGGAAAAGCTATTTATTACAATGAAATGTGGATTATGATATGGATAATGTAGGATAAGATGGCAAAGTATGCTAGGAAGAGTGGTGATCAAACAAACTAAGCAGATAATGGAGGCTAGTCACTAAACATAACACCTGTTTGCCAGGTTTTCACTATGGTACTTATCCAAGGCACCTGTTTACCAGGTTTTCACCAGAGGATGGATTATTTATCTTATACTATTATTTTGTTTGTTATCTAAAGTGCCACAAAGTGGTTTTCACTATTGGATGGATTTTTTTTTTTTAGGATAGTTGAGATTCATGGATAAAACTTCTTGAGATGGATGTTGTTGACTGGTTCATCCAATGGAATGCCTTGAGGTGTTGAGAGAGTATATGCACCTGATCCATAAGCTGTTGTGATGATAAAAGGCCCAAGCCAATTTGGTTCAAACTTGCCTTGTTTCTCACGATGTTGTTGATTCCTTTGATTCTCTTTAAGGACAAGATCTCCAACTTGAAATCTGCGTTCTTTAATTTTTTTGTTGTAGCTGCGGTGTAGATGGTTTTGATAGATTTGGAGATGGTTGAGTGTTGTAAGACGCCATTCATCTTGTAGCTCAAGATCATGGAGTCTGGATACTCGATATTCTTCCTCTGAGATGGTATGCTGTAGAGATACTCGCAGTGAGGGGATCTCAACCTCAATAGGTAAAATAGCTTCAGTGTCGTACACAAGAGCATAAGGTGTAGCTCCAGTGAGAGTTATGATACTTGTTCTATATGCCCATAATGTAGGATGAAGTTGTAATGCCAATCACGACTAGCTTCATTGACTGTCTTTTTGAGAAACTTGATGATTGTTTTGTTAGAAGTGTTAGATTCAAGACAGACAACTGAGAGAGGGGGTGAATCACTTGTCCCAAAACTTTCTTCCTATTAATCACTTAAATCCTCTTTGTAATTCAGTAGTATAATAATAAATCAATCATGGAAACATAATACAACAATTCAAGAGCAAAAATACATTAACACATATGACACCAAGATTTTAACGTGGAAAACCTGGTTAAGGGAAAAACCAAGGGGTGACTAACCCAAGATTGTATTCTCTGTTAAAAGAATAAGAAGAATAAATGGCACATGCCAATTAGGGCTCACTACCCGAGCACACTGCTCGCAAGACGCCCACTGCCTATAGGAGACACACTGTCTACAGAATGATAAATATTACATACTTGAACTGAAGAATAGCATCTTCACCATGCTTGAGTCAGTTCCATTTAAGCCCAATACTTCTGCTCTGCTTTTCGCTTCTTTGTTCTCTACCACCCTCTCATCTCCACAAAGATGCTTTTGCAATGGCTTCACAACTTCTTATTTATACAAGACATCGACTTAGGGATAATCATCCAAGTCAGCACACTTTACAGAGAAAATACAACTTGACTAATTACAAAAGACTTTATGCAGATCATCACACTGTCAACCACACAGATCTGGGACTTCAATCTTCTTTTAGGAACATGCCATGCTTCACAGAACATCTTCAAGATCATCCGCAGGATGTGTAACTCATCCGGTCGGCCAGACTTAAGAAGAACATCATCTTCTGGAAGTAATTCTTCAATTACAAGCTCAATCTTTAATGCAGACCACCAACATGAACTGGACACAATCCAAAGACCTCCACAAGCTTGCCTGAATCACCAAGAACATCCACACTACTTCTGCTTACTGAAATCATTCTCTCCTTCATCCAGAACCTCAAGAACATAGTCTATCATTACTGTCATATTGGAATAGATGCTTGCAGACCTCCAGACCATGAACCAATTGAGTTGTCAATTCACATTGACTTCCTAAACACTCCACCAAATCCACAAAACAATATATTGCATTTCCAGATCTCACCGGACCTATCTGCGTCACTCTGTCACTTCTGAACATCTGCCAGAACTGGTTGTACTCAAGTGGCCATAACTTATTCAGATCTTCATGTGAACCTCTCAAATCTTTACTGGATCATCTTAAGACACATATCTACAAACCCTTTGATGCGCATCATTTGATCTTCATATTAGTTGGGATCTTTACCTTACTGTCTTTATTGTTCTTCTTTGTTCCTTATAGGACTAATTTTCTCAATATCCTCAGCATACAACTCATCCAATCCTTATCATCAATGCAACAGGAGTATGTTGACATCAATGACAACACCGGTTAGGCCCATACTTGCAACAAGAAGCCTATGAGATCAAGTCCCCACTGCGAGAAGGGCCGTGGAGTAGTGATAGGATGAAGCTCATGTGCTGGTGCATGTATTAAATCTCCATGTTTATGACATTGTAGACATCTCTTTGTGAATTATTGTGCATCTTTTTCCATGGTTGGCCAATAGTATCCTGCTCGTAAAAATTTCTTAAGAAGGCCAGGGCCAGCGGAATGCGAGCCACAGACACCTTCATGTACATCATGTAAGGCCACTTTTGCTTCCTTAGAATCATGACATCTTAGAAGGATACCATCAAGACTCCAGCGATAAAGGGTGTCTCCCAAGATAGTGTAACGAGAGGCTTGACGGATAAAGGTTTTGCATTGGGTGTTAGATAGTTGAAATGGAAAGGTTTGATTGCAGAGATACTTGTATAAGTCCTCATACCACGACAAATTGGGACCAACAATTTCACATAGAAGCTCAGACTGTGGTACTTCAAATGCTAGAATCAGAAGTTGTTCAATTAGAAACTCACATTTATGTGTATTAGATGGCATGTCTAGAAGAGACACAATCATAGCCATGGCATCTACTGCTTTGTTCCTTAGCCTGGGGATTTGTTCAAAGGTGATATTGTCAAAGTACTTTTTAAAATCATCAACCATTACCTTGTATGGAAGAAGCTTCTCATCTTTTGTTTGATCTTCATCTAAGACTTGTTTGATAACCAGTTGAGAATCGCCAAAGACTTGTAATTGTTTGATAGCCCATTGTACTCCCATGCGTAATCCTGTGATTAAAGCTTCATACTCTGCTATGTTATTGGTACACGAAAATGCAGTTTTGTATGATTTGGGTATACAATCTCCTTGAGGGGTAACAAACAATATCCCTTCTCCTGATCCATGTTGTGTGTAAGATCCATCAAAATATAGCTGCCACCATGTTGGGGAAGTTAAATTGAACAACCGTTCATCAGGGAATTCTGGATATATTAGATGAATATCTGTGATGGGTGCTGCGGCTAATTGATCAGCGATGACTTGTCCTTTTATGGATTTTCAATCCACATATTGTATGTCAAATTCACTTAAGATCATAACCCATTTTGTTAATCTTCCCGTGAGGATTGCTTTAGAAAGAAGATATTTGAGCGGATCAACATTAGATATGAGCTTTGTCGTTTGGTTCAACATATAGTGTTGCAACTTTTGGGAAGCAAAGACTAATGCTAAACATACTTTTTCCATAGATGAATAATTAAGTTCATATCCCACAAGAGTTCTGCTGATGTAGTAGATGGCTTTTTCTTTCCCCGAATCATTATGTTGAGCTAGAAGGGCACCCAATGCTATTGTTGTTGATGATATGTAGAGCAATAATGGGCGATCAAGCATAGGAGGTACTAACACAGGAGGTGTTGCCAGATATTCCTTTATTTTATCAAAGGCCTATTGACATTTTTCATCCCACTTAAAAGGTTCACCCTTACGAAGAAGATGTTGGAAAGGATGACATTTGTTTGCTAGTTGTGATATAAATCTGCGGATGGACTGTAACCTTCCTTGTAGACTGCGGAGCTGCTTGAGATTTGCTAGCGGAGGCATTTCCATGATAGCTTTTACTTTAGCTGGGTCCACTTCTATCCCTCATCGAGACACAATGTATCCCAACAGTTTTCCAGATGGTACGCCAAATACACATTTCTTTGGGTTCAATCTGACTTGATATCGATCAAAGATTTGTGCTAATACATGTAGATGTCCTTCTCTTGTCTTAGATTTTCCTAGGATATCATCAACATAGTCTTCCATGATAGTGTGAAAAAGGTCATGAAAAATAACTGTCATGGCTCATTGATAAGTAGCTCCAACGTTCTTGAGACCAAAAGGCATTACAACCCAGCAGTATTTGCCCCATGGACAAATAAATGATGTTTTATCTTGATCTTCCTCTGCTATTCTGATTTGGTTATATCCTGAAAATCCATCCATCAAAGATAGCATTTCATGTCCAGATGTGAGATCTACAATGTTGTCTATGCTTGGTAATGGAAAGTCATCCTTAGGACATGCTTTATTAAGATCTCTAAAGTTTGTGCAATAGCGAACTCATCCATTAGGTTTGGCTACAAGTACCAAGTTTGAAACCCATTTTGAATAATCAATAGGCTTTATGAACTTTGCTTTTAATAGCTTCTGAATCTCTGCTTTGACCAATAAAGCTACTTGCGGATGCATTTTGCACAATTTTTGTTTAACAGGTTTTGCATTAGGAGATACTGCTAGGTGATGTACCACAAGTGATGGATCTAGACCTGGCATGTCAGCATAAGCCCATGCAAAATTTATAGCTCTTTTTATAAAAAATGCTATGAAGTCTCTTCTTTCTTGCTCTGATAGTGATGCTGCCAAAAAAGTGATCTTTGGATTCTGCTCTATACCCAAGTTCATGTCTTGTGATTGTTCAACTAGCACTGTTGATTTCTCATTATAGTCAGTGGCAACAGGAAGATCAAATCCCCCATCCTCAGGTGCCTCAGAGAGGTTTTCACCTTCAGATACGTCCTTTATTTTTACTTTTTCATGATCAAGAGGTGCCTTTCAGTTTTCACCTAGTGACCTATTTTGTTCGATTTTGTTTATTTCACTTTTGTGACTGAAGGATTTGATACTTCTGCCAAAATATGCTAGTTTAGGTAGATCCATCATGAAACCTGCTTTGTGATCACCCAATGGAATGCCTTGTCATAAGCCCATGAATTCTACAATAGCTTCATCATTCTCAAATGTATCTAATATCGGTGCCCCCTGTTGGTCCCAATCGACGAGGTCAAGATATATGAGTGAAAGGGTAACGTAGGAATGGTTATGGCTAGAGGAGGTTGTGGAAATCATGAAGATGGAGTTTTCTTGAAAAAGGTCAGTAATATGAACTGAGTAGTTGTTGATAGTATCCAAACTAGAAGTCTCTCCTACCGAGGAAGGTCCAGCGTCCATATCGAAAATACACTTAATGTCTTTGGAACACGGTACCTCTGGCTGATAGCCAAGGCCTTAGTTATTAAACTTCTTAGACACGACAATGGGTTCAAGAGGTCCTTGTTCCTATTATCCCAATCCACCATGTCCTTTGTAGCCCATGTTCTTTATGATGCAGAACCCATTGTTATATCTCTTCACTTCAAGTTGGACTTGGTCATTTTCATCAAAGAATATCCAAGAGTCGATGTCATCAATGTCTTCATCATCCAAGAATCTACCTTTAATGAATACTGTGGGTGGGGCTTTGATGACAGTTGGGGATGTTGGTGGCTTGGATGTAGAAGGTTTACCATGAGATTTGGGAGACAAGGGAAGGGTGCCAACACAACAAGATTCTTGCAATGTGTATTCACCAAGACCGTGTTCGGTGTACTTGATACGGAGATTGGAAGCGACTTTGCTAGATGATGGCTTGAGTAGGTCAGATGGATCTACATATGATGAAGATGGATATGCCTTGATGTTGATAGGAATGTGGTTTGGACTCTGGTATTTAGCTTGAAAGACACGACAAAATTCAAATGGATTGGGATCAACATGGATAGTAATCTCAACATCGTTATGTGGAAATTTAAGACATTAATGGTATGTAGAAGGAACTGCCTTGAGGGCATGTATCCATGGATGACCAAGGATGGTGTTATAAGGAAGCTCAATATCAAGAACTTGACAACGAGTTTTAGTAGTGACCAGGCCAACTTGGATAGGCAAGTAAATAATCCCTTCAGTATCTCTCTCGGCATCATCATATGCTCTGATAGTAATGACCTTGGAGGTGTCAACATCTTTCTTAGAATATCCCAATTGTTTTATTAATTTCAAGGAACATATATTAAGACTAGCTCCACCATCCACCAAGATTCGTTTGATACGGTGTTTGACAAACACTTCAATGTGAAGGGCTGAAGATCTTTATTGGAAAAGGTTAAATGACAAGGGGTTGCAATGCTAATGACCATAGATTGGAATTGTGTGATATCAATATTGTTAGGTACTGAAGATTCTTGTAAGGCTTTGTCAAGGATAGCTTTGTGAGCAGGGGATATGCGAAGCAACTCAAGAATGGAAATATGCGCAGGTGTTTTGCCAAGGTGATCAAGGATATTACAGTTAGAGGATGGTCGAGGAGGATGGACAAGTGCTCCTTGAATGGTAACGCGACCTCTTCGAGTAGTTACAATGCACTTAGGTGCTTTGCTTTGGATAGTAATGGTAGAAATGCGAGCATGGTCAATGCGGCCAATAGTAGATGATTCATAGTTGTATTGCATGGCATTCCCAGCATGAGGGTTACTTGGTTTGTCATGATATGGAAGTGGATTCTTGAAAGCATCTAGATCATAGTTCGATGTCGGTTGCTGTGTAGGTTGAGTAGTTGAAGGTGTAATTTTGATTAAACCTTGATCGATGCAATCTTGGATAACATGCTTTAAGTGCATACAACCATTTGTTTTGTGTCCTTTAACTCTTTGGTGATCGCAATACTCATTTTATTTATACCAAAGAGCTTTGATGAGTGGTTCACCGCTGGGTGGCGCATCTGGTAACATAATATTGCCCGCTTGGAGAAGTTTTTAAAAGACAACTTCCATAGATTTTGCTAATGGTGTAAATTGTTGGCGTAGATTTGAAATTTGTTGTTATCGAGTTCATTGAAAAGGTTGTGTTGTTGTAGAAGTAGCTTGAATGTTAATGGGAGCTTTCATAGTTTGTATGTTCTTTGCGTCCACAACACCGTCGTTGACAACATTCTTGTTTTTGTTCCAAAAGCGAGACTTATCATTAGAATTTTGAGGATAGTCTTGTTATCGCAAAAAATCTTGATAGTGCCTTTAGCAATTAAAGCTTGTTCAATGATGGTTCCTTTGGAAACAAGTTCGTCAAAGGTGCTAGCACTTTGCAATTATAGTTGGAATGACAGCTTGGGATGGAGATTTTGAACAAAGATATCAAGTTGTTGTTTTTTAGGTATTTCCCATGATAGTTTGCTAGCCATATTACGCCATCATTGAGTAAATGAAGAAAAGGCTTCACCATTGCGTTGTTTATTGTTGACAAGGTCATTCATGTTTATCTCATGTTCAATGTTAAAAGCAAAGTGTGATTGAAACTTATTTGCTAACTCTGCAAAAGACTTAATTCTCAGAGGTAAATGAGAGAACCATTCAAGAGCTTGTCCTGCTAAGCTTCAAGGAAGTAGTCTCAAAAGATATGTATCGTCATGAGAAACATCGAGGCATGCCACAAAGAATGCTCTAAGATGGTCTTCCAGATTTCCTTTTCCTTTGTACTTGTCAAATTGTGGAATTTTAAAGTGTGGCAGAAAAGGTGTCATATGAAGTGACTTGTCAAACGGATAAGTGCATATGTTTTCTAAGGAAAATGTCTTCTTGTTGTCCTACTGCTTGGTTAATCATTTGTTGAACATCCATTGGAGATAATTGTTGTTGTTGCAAAGGGGGTGAAACATGAAATGATGTATATTGAGGTTGCTGTTGTGGGATATATAAATCCATGACCGTTTGTTGAGGTTGCGTACTCACAATGTATGTCAAAGGATTGGTATGCGACCCATATGTGGTTGAAGATTGCTGTCCTTGAGACACAAGCGGTGGTTTGGTATATTGTGACGAATTAACACCAAGATTTTGCATCACATGAGAAGCAGAAGATGGATTGGCATTAGTTAATGGTTGTGAATTTGGAGTTGGATTTGTAACATGGTAAGTGATGGAAGGATTAGTGGATGCGAAAGAAGGATGGACACTTGGGTTTGTATTTTGGACAACATGGGGATTGGTATATGTCATGTGTTGGGTGACAATAGGCAAACCTTAGGTAGTATAAGATGGATTGATGGTTTGTGAAGGATTGTAAGAATATGGTGGAACGGATGCAAGTTGATCAACATAAGTGACTATAGTGCTAGAATTAGCTTGAGAAACAATAGGCGAGTCACTCATGTCAATAAGACTAACATTGGGATTGTATGATGTATTGGATGGATTAGTGGAGATAGTGGAGATCATATTAGCAGTAGTAGGAATATGAGATGTGGTGTCCACATGTGATGTAGCGGATTGCGATGGTTGTGAAGCTTGGACCGTTGGTGTTGTTTGGATAGCTTGGGAAGCTTGCAAAATATGGGATATGGGGATAGCTTGTGATGTTTGGGGAGTTTGCACTTGGGCCAGGACAACTTGTGTTACTTGAGGCATGGAAACAGTCATGGTGGGAGAAGGAGTATGTTGGGGAACATGGAAAGGTAGAATGTTCAGATTTTATGAAATGAAAGGGAGTACATTGGTTGGAGTTATCAAAGGTTCTAGAGTGTACTCTGAGCGTAGTGGATCAAATGAAGTAACAATAGGCAATGAAAGAGATGGGTTGGAAGATGGAGTTTGTAATATGGTATGGGATGGTGTGACTATAGTGGATGGTCCCTTTGCAACAACAACGAGAGTGTTTGGATCGTGCTCTCTAATAGTGGATATGTCAAAATCTCTTGGTAATTTAGCTCCCATACGGGCAAGTTGCAAGAAGTAGCGATTAGGATCAGATAAAACAAGTCTCTCAAATTGATCCCATACATGTGTATCTCGAAATTTTGATAAGTCTTCTTGGGATTGTTCCTCATAAGTCTCCAAAAATGTTTGAGGTTGCAATTGTTGTGAAGATGACTCTCTAATGGTGTACCCATGAGGTACAAACATATGAGGAGGCATACCAGTCATTAATTGAGTCACGTCTCTAAGAGGTGTTGATCTAGATTGTTGCATCTTAGCTTCCATCTCAGCTTGGAATTTGGCTTCCATTTTAGCTCTATATTGACTCCTAGTTTGAGGCATGATGAATGATGTTGAAAATTGAACTTTAGCTTGTCAAGGTTTTGAGACCCCAAAAGATGATGGTTTGTTGATTGTTTGGTTGCTGATTGTTGGCTACTGTTTGCTTTGTTGTTGGGTTGCTATTTGCTTTGTTGTTGAGTTGTTTGGTTGCTTTGTTGTTGGTTGGACTTCCCTAGAGAATAGCTCACACACTTAAGGGAAAAGTTGTTTGCTAAGGTTTCTATTTTGCTGATGTTGCTAGAGCTAAAGCCAAAAGATGATGTTTTATTGATTGATCGGGTTGATTGATTTGATGTTTGGTTTGCTGGTTTGGGATCTCAAAAAGATGAAAAACTCACAAAGTTCAATTGGTTGGTAAACTCAAAGCAGGAGACAAAGTCCATGTATCTGCTAATGATCAGAGACAAGTCTGAAAGCTAATGCTGAGGCTAAACAAGCTAGAAGTGTAGCTGATTCAACTGAGTCACTAAGATTTGTTGGTAATTGACCATGGGTGACAAGTAATAGCTCATATGCAACTCAAAAAAGGCCAAAAGAAACTGGTAATAGCTTAAATGCGATCTGGTTTTGGTTTGGATAACAGGCTATAGTGTTAACTAGAGGTGAGCCAATTTTCTACAGGCAATCAGTATTGACTTAGAAGTGATTTACTGTTGATCAAAGGCGACGTAGTTTAGACCAGAGGTAGCTGACTATTGTTTAAAAGCGATCCAATTTAGGCAAAAGGTGACTGACTATTGTTTAAAAGTGATTCAGTTTAGGCAAAAGGTGACAGACTATTGTTTAAAAGCGATCCAGTTTAGGCAAAGGTGACTGACTGTTGTTTAAAAGCGATCTAGTTTAGGCAAAAGGTGACCAACTGTTGTTTAAAAGTGATCCAGTTGTCTGTATGCGGGTAGTTTAAGCTAAAAAGTAAGTGTGTCTGTCAAGAAATATGTCTAATTTGATTTTTTTGACAAGAAAACAGTAATTGCAGTCACTCACACTCACAACAATCACAAACTTGTACAACCTAGGCTAGGAAAGGACTGTATTTGTTGAGTCCCCTGGCCGTGTTTATTCAAAGCAGATATTTTCAAGATCTTGGTAGCACTGGCTCCTCTCCACGGCACACACTTCTCACACATACCAAGATCTAGGTTTCCCAAGGCTTGTCCCCCCACCAAACCTTAGGATTGTCCCTACTATCTCTTCTAAGAACCACGTGAATTGGGGCGGATTCAAAGGTCCCACCTTTTACATCAACAAATAGAAGGTTTTTGGCTACTACACAAACTTGCTAATAAGGGCATCTATTCGGGTGGCTATACGTGCGGCAACATTACTTTCCATTATGGAGTCTCCCAGCCTTCAAGGGTTACGCCTTGGAGGGTTTTGGGGGAGGTTGGCTGCCGGTATAACACAACAACACCCATTGTTTGTGGCTTTTGACACAAACACTTTTCTTATATAGCGGTTCGAAAGGACTTGGCTTTAACCCGTTACTGTTTGGGTTGTACCCCTTCTCACACCAGGATGGCAGACCCTCTAAAGATAATAACAAGATTTCATACACCCAAGATCCATTTGATAGGCAAGGGGAGAGGATACTTTTGTTATTAAATTTGGGTTACAATCAAGCACATGCAAGCAATCAAAAAAGATAAATCAAGCACAGAGCAAGCAATGATTCTTTTTAAGCACCAAGCCCAAATGTTCCTGATTTAGTGAAAAACCACAAGTCTTGGCCGATCGAAGCTACAACAGATATGTTAGTGGTTTGATAACCTCCTTTTCTTAGACAATTGATAAGATGATGCACAAATACCCAATTAGTAGCCAAGAAAACCAAATTGCAAATGATAAGGACTGAAATCGACACAGTTTACCAGAGGCAATCAACTGTTGATCAAAAGTGAACTGTATTCTATTGTAGGTGAAATGTTACAGATCAGTAGCAATGCCAGTAATGCCAGATGCGGAATGATAAAGCTCATAAATGATGCGAAAAAGCAACAGGCGACTGGTTATGGGTCATAAGCGACTCAGATCTGTGAGAAAAATAGAATGTAACAAAAACCCTAGTTTCGCAAAAAGCGATCCAGATAGCTAAAGGCAATCACTATTAGGCTAAAAGCGATTCAAATAAAGGCATAAGCAACCACTGTTAGCTTGTAAGCGATGCGAAACATGCAGTAAGCGACTACTGTTTGCTCAGAAGTGATCCAAGAATGTTAAAAGCGACATGTTTCAGCTCAAAAGCGATGCATATATTCAGACAGCGACTGGTTTTCACTCAAAAGTGACTGGAACTTGACGTAAGCGCTCAGAAAATCTGATCTTCACAAAAACAACTTCAAATAGCAAAGTTAATCAAGGACATGAGTCCCACCAGGTGTGCCAAAATGTGATAGATAAAAAATCAGGTTAATAAGATCAAGCATAGCCATGAAAACCTAACCCTACCATCATCAAAGAATATAATCCAAATGAAATCAAAAAGCATGAAATTCAAGAACAATATCACCTAGATTGTATGATTCCTTGTTTATGATGTGGATTACTTCTTCAACAATAAACAATTATGAAGATAAAAGCTGCCATGATAGATGGATGATGAAGCTAATATGCTAGATGGATGCTAAAGTGCTCAATATGCTCATGATGATAATGTAGACGCTATATGAATGTTGGATCTATGTAGTATGGAATGAGAGGGTGTTTATATAGAACTCAACTAAAATCAATCAACGGTGGAGATTCAGTGGCTATGTGAATGGCTAAGATTAAATGATAGACATAGGTGAATGTGAAGATGACAAGTGGAGGGAAGATAAGGTTCATGTTTGATTGTGTACATAAAAAGTACTACATGTGAAAGATATTAAATAAAAGATGTAGTACCACTTATCTTTTTTTAAATGAAAGAGGCATACATGTCGGCTCATTAAGATGAATGATAAGATAAATTAATTAATTAAATAAAATTTAATTAATTAATTAGAAAGTGGGCTTATGAATGAAATTTTAATTAAATAAATAAGATTTATTTAATTAAAATAGATAGAAAGAAGATAATTAAATAATTAAAGATTGTTTAATTATAGCTTAAAGGAAATAGGCAATGAATTAATTAAATAAATATAAATTTATTTAATTAATAGAAGAAATAGATGTGTTAGGGATATTGCTCAAGTGTGTTAGACAAATGCAGATGATGGATGATGCAATATTTGAATGCTAGTGATAATGAGTCAATTTTGGGTGTCTACAATAGGAATATATGTCCTAAGTAGTTAGAAACATAATATTGATATCAAATGCATATGTACAACTCAAACCTATAGTTTCATAAGTTGTTCTACACTTCTTAAAGTATGACTTCACTGAACACACGAGGTGACTCACTCATAAGACAGGTAAATTAGTCTCACAATAACTAGAACACAAATATGAATGATTTCACTGTTCCTAAGGTGGTCATAGAAATAATAAGGAGAAAAAAGACATTTTGAAAATGATTGAACAGAGTCTCTGAAATGTAACACAATGGATAGAAGAACATGATTGTAATGATAAATAGAAATAGTATCGACTTTAAACAATCTTACAGATATATAAATATATCTACGTTAGTCCCATAATACAGATCAACAGATTAAATCATCTGTCAAAGACCAATGATAGAAAATTCTTCTAATCAAAATAACAGCTCAGATCACAGTAAGAAACAACATCCAAACCTATAGAAAACATACTAGAATTAAGCCTCAGCCTTATTATTCTATGGCGTCGGCCTTACAGGAAAGAAGTAAATTCATAGTTTAAAAGAATAACAATAACTTTAAAACCATCATAGTAAATCTATGCAGAAATTTTACATGAAGAGTTGAATTTGGTTTAGACAAGTTTCTGGAAGACCTTATGACAGTTCACACTCGACCACCGAGAACCTTTGCTACCTCACTATTTGACAGATCTTCTACCTATGTTATATGCCTTTCGCACCGCCCATTAGCCACAATCACAAGCTTTTTCTTTCCAATTTAGAGTGCTACCATTGTCCTTGACTCCAAGAGAGTCATTCTCTTTAAGTATTCAACACGACTCCAAAAATGAGTTGTTCCCATAGCCACAACTAACTACCCTCATTAAAATCTACCTCAAAAATAGTTACACAACCTACTCAAGATTGCAACATCTCCAACATGAGTGCCTTCAAAAGCTCCTACAAAATAGTCCTTACGGCTCTGTTTGAGCATTGTCTTTGCCCACGACTACTAGTCATAAACTCTCCACTCCAAAATAATTGTAGACATCTCTCTTTTAAATTATTAAAACTCCACTTAATAGAACTTATGAAGCTCAAGCAAGCCAACGTGGGGTAAATACGTTGTAAAACATACCACTTTCTTCATAAAGTTTGACATCCTAAATAACACGACTCATGGTTTTCATGAAATCAAACTAAGTGTTTGATAAAACAAATTCATTTATGTTGAGAGGACTCCACTAAGCATCGCATACGATTCATCGTTAGTTTAGAGCATGTGGATTAATAGATATCAAGATATTAATCACCAACAACTCAAAAGGATAAACGATACTTAAAGAAAATGATTACAATGATGACAACATCACTTAGTAGAAAAGGTGGTTAATCACTTTAAACCACTAACAATTTCTGTTAAACAAATTTTCCAAAATAATAATCAAAAGAATAATAGTCTTAGACTATATATATATATATATATATATATATATAACTTCAATAGAGGGCGGGGGCCCTGGCTCGATTGGCTAAGTAATTATGTTGCAGTAAAGATGGTCATGAGGTCTAGTCTCCCCCAGTCCCCATGGTGTCGGAGGGTGTGTCATGCCAGCATCACTAGTCACATGAAAAAAGTTTACCAGGCACCCCCCCAAAAAAAGTAATATAACAATGTGACGAATGACTTACATAAAGTGTGATAGGGTCGAGTTCATCTCCCCGTCACGAACACACTATTTCTCACTGATTTCATTTTGCCATGAACAAAACATGCGACGTTAAAAACTATAATCATTCCAACAATTTAACCAACTACGCCTTGAAGATGCAAATGAAAACTACTTACGGCATGATCGACAGAAGGTCGCGTTAGTTGTAGACGACTAACATTCTTCCTTGACAACGTCATTTTCTCAAATTGACAAGATCGACACAACATTAACACAAAAGGGTTCTAAAATACATTGATAACCTATTGAGTCGATCAACAAAATAACCTCTATAACGTGACTTACCTCAATCGACCAAAGTTAACTAACTGTGGTACACTATACTCAGTTGGCAAATGGCCGTTTATAACCCAAGGTCTATTCTCCTCTCCTCAGAAGATATTCTCTCTCTTTCTTGGAGAGTCATCAAAAACCTATTTTCCTGCATATACTTGCAATCACTAGATCATGATCAATGCATCGTTAGTCCATTCATAAACATTATGAATAACAAATCAAATTCTTATATCATAAATTGCTAAAGCATTCCATCATATGCATTGTATTTAATCACATAACTGATATTCAATAAAAATCAATGTTTTCCAATGACATTATATCCCAACGTCAAAATATTTATCCATGGATTCACTTCTATTCACATAAAAGTAAAAAGAAGAAACAAAGACAAAATGAGGGATGTAACAGATTTACTCATTTTTTAGAAGTTCGGCGGACTTCGGTGATCGTGCCTTTCGTTTATCGCCTACCAAATGGAAAGGAACAAACTGCAACCTCGACCTCCAAGATCCACAACACTTGGAAACCTTTGAAACTAGTGGACCTCGGATCTTCTTCCTTCTTCCTTCCAAAAGAGAGAAAGAAGAAAAGGGAACTCCCACCTTCCGCCACTCGCAACACATGGAAGAATTTTAATTCACTAGACTTTGACAATTTGGCCTTCCGCTTTCCACCTTCCCACCTTCCAAAAGGAAGGACAAAAAAAAACCTGCTGCTTGTTTCTGCCCACAAGACTTAGCGCAATTTTGAAACCATCGAGGATCGGCCGTTGGACCTTCTTCCTTTCACCCTCCTGGAAGAAGACAAAAGATTACCACCCTGACCTCCGAAATCTGCAATAGAAATTTTTTGAAACCCTTGGCGAATTTTGATGATTGGGCCCTCTCGTTAACACATGCTCTGAAGAAGTTGAATGGCTGCAAGCCCACCCTCTGACGCTCGAAACACTTAAGCAATTTTGCAAGAAACCAAGGCAGATTTCAGAGCTGATAGAAATGACACGATGGAAGAATGGAACCCGAAACTTTGAAACTCTTAAAAAGACAAAAACACAAGGAAAAGACTCATAATTTTTGTGACTTAATATTTTTTGGGGGTTTTCTCCTTGTATTCAAAAGGCAAAAACTTAGAAATCTATTGAAAGAGACCCATGGAAAATATACCCGATCGGGTATCAATGATGGGCTCTTCAACAAAGACACAAAGTGAGATTCATGATGGATTTGGGGAAAAATAGAGCAAGTTGGGAATTGGTTTTTTTAGGTGTTAACATCGGCTCTAGTTGGGGACGTGTGCCAAGCAATGTCACAATGAGGACCTTAGATCTTCGGGTAGACCAAGAACACAAAACACACAAAAGGGAAAAAAACATAGAACATATTTACATGAAAACATACAGTCATAAGCATGAAAGAACAAAAGACAGTTGACCGTATCCAAAATTTTAAGGGTAGCATTACTTATGAAAAGTAAAACTTCAGATGTTGTCCATGAATGGGTAGCTCAAAAAGTGTAACATGCCACTTGTTCTACCAAGTAAAAACAACTAAGTTTTAACCCAAGAGTAAATAAACCATGAAACCAAAACATGAGTACTGAAAATTTTCCTTTCTTTCATTTGATATAATGCACATTTGAAACATATTTCAAACTTAACCATTGCACTATCAAATTACACATTTCAACAATTACATGAATTGAATAATTCTCATTACAATATTTCAAGAGATTGTTACATACAACCTTCATAAAGCTAATTGACAATAGAGATACAATAGTTTTGATGTTTGTCTTCAAATCCTAGCCACAAACCACATGAGGAGAAGCATCACTCAAGCATTTTACCACCAACCATAGACTAACTGCGGTCCCCGGCACATTTACCAAACTGGTAAATGGCCCTACCATTTGACGAAGGGATTGGTATGGTAACCTCAAAGAATAGCCTAAATTGAGCTGATGTTATGTCCTACATATCTAGAACTATCATACATTGTGGCTACAACCTACAAGCATGATTGCCCTTCCTAGAATGTAATCCTGGATCATAGTGAACTGACAATGTAAACATTGGCTACTTACACTACTTTGGCCAAAGTCTCATCACCCCTAACTTGGAATGGATGTCACATGCTCACCCGTCATTCTAACTCAATTTGGAAAGACATCTAAGGTTAATCCCTTCCATGGATCAACAAATCCCAGGCATAACCCCACTAACAATTTCAAGTTTACTAAATCTAAGGTTATTCCCTTCCATGGATCAACAAATCACAGGCCTAACCCTACTTATATCCATTCTAGGTTTTCTATGATGCTCTCAACAAAGTAATACTATTGGTAGTATATAGTTTTCCTACCTTGACCATTCATTTTTCTGTAGTACTACTCATACTTATTTTAATATAGTTCAATGTAGTTGCAAGATATAGTTTACTAATCTTTCACCTTGTACAAAATAGCTAATCATACTTAATTTAATAATTACTCATAAAATCCAATATAGGCACAAATCTCTACTACGGAGATTAATTTCACATTCAACACAAAATATAATTCTCATACTATATGTATGTATACTTTTACCCAAACAAGTAAACACCCAATTCGATAAAGACATCAAAACAATTCTTTCCACAACAATAAATAAACCCTTAAGGACTTTCAAATAGAAAAAACATAATGGATAAGAATTTTGCATGCCTGTAATATTTTTCTTCAATAGATCAACGAAACCCCTTGCTTGTGATCCTTCAAGCAGATTGATTCTTCTCTCCCTCTCTAACCCTTTTATACTTCTTTTTACAAAATCAAGACAAAATAACAATGCACTCTCAACACTGAACTCAAAAATTCAACAACAGAACAATAGAGCACTTGGCTGGAAAATTGTGTGTGTTGAAACAATGAGGTATCTCCTCTATTTATACATAATTTTGAGCTTGCCAAAGCTACAATCCAGCTCCCTAATCCACCACCACTCACCCTCAGAGTTTGACTCGGCAAGAGGAAATGCAAAGTGGCGGGCAAAGTAAACACATAAGATGACAGCTTGAAATATAGACTTCTAATGGGTTTCTTTCTCTTTAACCAGGTGCCACACATCCATTCATGTTTTCCTATAATTTTGTAGGCAGTTTTGAAAGGAAAGAGTCAAAGTAGAGGCATGTTTGAAAATAGTTACAAAGCAGCGCTGACAATGGCAAATGTTTGGCACTTTAAAACTTCATAAATTATAACTGTTTTAGCCTAATTTCCAATTCCTGAAGACTTAGTCAATTCGCTGCCAGAGTCATTATATTTTAAACTATGAAATATTAACATTGTTTTTACGGTATGCGCTTTAAAAGGCATAGCAATATGCTTTGCTTTATTATTAAAATAAGTTTCCATGCTAGGCACTTTAAATCAACGCTAAGGATCATAGCTATGTGCTATGCTTTGCTTTTAACATTGTCTTCAAGGCTACGCTATAGCCTTAGCTGTATATGCGCTATGAAAAAGTCTTAATCACCACGTTTATTATATATTATGGCTTCAGCTACGCACCATATAACAGTGCTCTAAGACATTTAATATATATATACCTTTATAAACTACTCATAATTACATTTTCACCAATTCATTAGTATATCAAAAGTCATAAACAATTATATATATATATATATATATATATATATATATATATATATATATATATATATATATATATATATATATATATATATATATATATATATATATATATATATATATATACCTAAAACCACATAAAACTCCTTACCCACATATCTATTGATGGCACAAAAGAATGAAATCCACATATACATTGACGAAATGAAAGACATCCACATATACACAAGCATAACATACCTCGTCCAATCAATATCCTTATGCCTATGAGCAATACACTCATGAGTATGCATAGATATGTCTTCCTACGTATACTCATGCTCGTATTGTCTCATATGTATAAGTATATCGTGGACTTGCATGAGGTTAAAACTGTTTCACGATAAAACCTTGCCGAATGAAAACCAAACTTATCAAAGAAAACTTCAATCATACTCAGACTAAATCATAAACTATATTCTGAAACACTCATAAACATCATATCTAAATAAGAACTCTAGACTACCATAGGTTACTTACCTTTTACCCACACTGACTCGACCTAACCTAGACCAAATAGGATAGTGGTGTGTGCTTTCTTAGTTTAGGCTTTCTCTAACGTTTACCAGACCAAGTCCTTTTGAGTGATACTTCTCCTCCTTTCCGGAGGAGCAACCTGTTCTTGCATCCAACTTACATCACCACAATAGTAGTTAGCCATTCACAAATAATCATTTGCTTCATACATTTCATAATAATAGTCACTTATAATACATCTCATTGCATCATTCAATCTTTCACTATGTTCCATTCAAGATTCACAATACATTTTATTCTTTCAACATATTCTATTCAAGATTCACAATACACATTAATGCAAAGATTCATAAACATTCATTTATTCAAGCATATTAACCAGTCTAGGTAAATAGTAAATAGTTAGAAACACACGAGGTGTAACATATTCTCCCTCCATATTTCTAATGTAAAAGGTGTCCTGGCTAATGTTTTCATCAATTTGATAGGGCCCAGCCATAATGGCTCAAACTTACCATGCTTGCCCTTATCTTCTAATCTTGCATTACAAAGGAGGACCAAATCACCAATTTGAAAGCTCCTTTTGACTATTTTCTTATTGAGCAAATTATCAACCTTTTGTTGTTGCAATAGATTTTTATCATGTTCCATTCTTCTAATTTCATTCAACTCTGTCAATTTATGCATTCTTAATGCCAAAGCATCATCCCCATCCTCTCCTATTTGTTGCAGTAGTTGATACACATGCAATTCCAATGATATTGGAATTTTTGCCTCTAACCCATATACTAGCTCAAAATAGATCTTGCTTATAACACGTTTGTAAGTGATCCTGTCAGCCCAAACTGCATACTTTAACTTGTCATCCCATCTTTTCTTGTTCATTTCTAGAGTCCTCTTCAAAATATTCATGACTCTTATTGCTGGACTTAGCTTGTCCATTACTCTTGGGATGGTATGGTGATGATTGAATCAACTTGATCCCATATTTGGAACACATGTCCACTATGTCTTGAGATCTGAAGCACATGGTATTGTCTGCAACAATTCTAGATGGCACTCTAAATTTGGTTATCACATTGTTCACAAGGAACTCAATCACTACCTTGAATGTGGCATTGCAAGTTGGAATAGATTCAACCCACTTTGTAAAATAGTTAGTTGCCACCAATATCCATTTGTACCCATTGCTTGATCTTTCTTGGATCTCCCCTATGAAATCAATGCCCCATTATCGAAATGGTGCTTCAACTACAACTGGCAAAAGGGGTAATGCTTCAGTGAATTTCATCTTGCCAGAGAAACATTGGCAAGTGTCACATTTTCTTAAACCTATTTTGCAACATCTTTGAAGAGACTCAACCACCAAAAACCTACCTTGATAATCTTGTGCGCTATGGTTTTGGCATGGAAGTGCCCTCCACATATTCCCTAATGATATTCCTCAATAACTACCTTAGATTGTCCTGGTCCAGACACTTCAACGACAATCCCTCATGATTTCTCCACATTAAAACACATTGAATCAAAACATACTTTTGAGACCGGAGCTTAAGTGTCCTTTGTTGAGTTACATTCATGCCTAGGGGGCAATGCATGTTGACAAGATAAAAGATAATATCTTTACACCATGGATCATTTGTTAAAGTACACACATCAGCAGATGTAACAACATTGACCTCATTTATCTTAGCTGCCTCTAAGTTGGAATTAGCCATCAACTTAGATAAACCTTGGCCTCTAACCAATTTGGTGACCTGCACCTCAATGTCATACTCTTGGATCTTGTTAATCCATTTGCATCTTCTTCCATAAGCTTCCTATTGCATGAAAATATCCTTCACAACTGAATGGGGTACATATGCAATTATTTTTACACCCATAAGATATGGCATGAAGTTTTTTATTGCCTTAACCAAAGCATAATCATGCTTTTCCATAATTGAATAATTTAATTTAGCAGCTTGTAAAGACTTGCTAAAGAATCCTATTGGTTTCTCATATCCATCACCATTCTTTTGTAGCAATACAACAACAATAGTATAAAATGAAGCAAAAGAGAAGAGTTGGAAAGGCTTTGCATAATATGGGCTTACCAGCACTGGTGCATTCTTTAGAGCCTCATTTATGTCAACAAAAGCCTCAGCTGATTCATTTTCCCAAGCAATAGACTGCCCTTTCTTGAGCATCTTGGAAATTGTCTTAGTTTTCTCAGCAAAGTTGGGGGCAAACCACCTTACAAAGTTGATTTGTCTAAAGAAGGATTGGACACCTTTAACTGTTTTAGGTTGAGGGATAAGGTCAATGGCCTTAACTCTTTCAAGATCAATTCTAATCCCATCCCTACACACAATATGTCACAACAGCTTTCCTTCTTCTACTCCAAAGTGACATTTCTTGGGATTCATAGAAATCCCATATTCCAAACATCTGTCAAAAATCAATTGTAAATGCTTGCAATGATCTTTCCTATCTTTGGAGAATACAGTAAGATCATCTTGGTAGACAACCATGATTTCATCAATGAGACCTGCAAAGGCCACATCCATTGCTCTTTGAAACATTGATCCTACATTCTTCAACCTAAATGGCATCCTTAAATAAACATGGGTCCCCCAAGGAGTAGTGAATGTTGTCTTGTACCATTCTGACTCCTTGACCAACACCTGATTGTAGCCTAAGAATCCATCCATCATAGACATCAATTTAGAACCAACAACCCTCTGCAAAAGATGATCCATGCTTGGAAGAGGATAATTATCCTTCAAGGATTTGATGTCCAAGTTTGTGAAATCTACACAGTCTAATCTCCCCATTCTTTTTCCTCACTGGGACAAGATTAGACACCCACTTAGAATGTCTGAATGGCTTTATGATACCTCCCTCTTTTATCTTTGCCAACTCTTTCTACATCTTGGGAGCTATGGTGGGATTTATAGGCCTCTATTTCTGCCTAAAGGGTTTTGTATCAGGCTGAAGGGGAATGGATGTTGAAAGAAGTCCTCCCTATAAGCCTTCAACTCATCATAAGACCATGCAAATTTTTTTTGAAGTTTATTAATAAAGCAATCAACATTTTCTTTTCATGGGCTTTGAACTACTTACCAATATAAACCATCCTTGGTGCCTCTTGGGTGCTAAGGTTAACACCTTCAAAATTTTCTTCTTCAATTGGATTTCCTTTACTTTTCCAGTGGTCTACATTGTCAAACATTCTTTCAAGCGCTACTAGTCCTTTTAGTATTGTATTTGTTTTTAGTTGCACAACCTCACAACCAAACAAAGTTTCCTTGCCATCAACAACTTCTACCATTGGTTTTTAGTCAATCAATTAACTTTCAAACTCATCTATGCAATTCAAGAAGCTATAAATCTGATTGCTATCATTGAAAAATTGCCAGCTGTAAATGTTATTAGGGATTGTCGGCCTGGTGAGGACTTCAATAGCATAATGGGAAAAGGGACATGAATCTGGTTGTGGGTCAAAATTTGAACCAACAACAGCCAAAGCATCTGCCCTTTCATTTTTATTCCTCCGAACCCATTCAATGCCAATGGCATCAAACATCTCCATTGTGTCCCAGACAACATTCCTGTATGCTCTTAGTTTATTGTCCTTGGCAGCAAATGCACTTCTAATCTGCTGCACAACTAATTTTGAATCACCATGTATCTTCAGGCATTTGACTCCATGCTTGTGAGCCACATTTAAACCCAACAATAATGCCTCATACTCAGCTATGTTGTTAGAGCACTCGAAATCAATTCTAGAGGACATACCAAACTATTCCCCATCTGGTGCTATCAAAATAATGCCGGCACCTAAGCCTTCCCTTGAGTATGCATCATCAAAGTACATTGTCCATAAATCACCAGCACTGTAAGTATGAATAGCAAGAGCAAAAGGTAAAACATCACGGCTATGATCATCATCACTATAATATCCCATGAAGTGGTCAATATCAGTGTCAAAGAAAATGGTGTGATTTTCCTGTGCTTTATACTTGTCCTCAACATTCTCATCTTCCACCTTTTTCTCCCTATACAACTTCACTTCCACACCTTAGATTGGAATGACAACATATGAAAGATCCATCTGGATACTTCCACCCATAGATGTTGCCCACTTTCTTAAACATACCCCACTTAGTAGGGCAATCTACAACAGTTATATCCATCAAGAAGGATTTGTCTAGGTAAGCAACAAGTTTGACCTCAACATATTTAACCAAACCTATGACATTAACTACCTTGGAATCCATAGCAAATCATTTGCCAAAAGACATGGACACTTTCAGTCCCAATTCATTCATTATTTCCAAGGGCATAGCGTTGTTGGAAGCACCATAATCAAGCATGCAATTATGTAATAGCCAACCATTTATAATCAATGTTGTGTAAAAGGGTTTACTCCCATCCCGTTGTTAACAACAGTTGATCCTAGTATACTTCTATGGTTTCATCATGGCCTATGCCCTCATCATCACTACTAGGAACAACAACAAGTTGTTTTTGTGCATCTACAACAGTGACAAATGATGCTGCCCTATCTCTATGTTCAGGGATTCTAAGGAGTTCTCGTATAGGCATAGAAATTTTGATTTGGCTAAAGACTTGAGCCATGTCAATAGGTCTATAATTGGGCAAAGGAGCATCACATGAAATGGTAATATTATTTACACAAGGAATATAAGGTATTACTTGTTTTGAGGAAATATCCATACCTTTTTCCTTTGTCTTCTTCTTTCCCTTTTCTAGTTCCTTTTGTATCTAAGGCTAATCATGCTTCTCACCACCTTTTGGGTCATGGACCTTCGAGTGATACAACTAGTTGTACTACATGTGCTGAATTTTTCTGCACATACTTCTTTGCTATTGGTGGCTGTGTAGAAAGCTTCTTCTTTTATGTCACATTCTTCTTGGGAGCACTACTGTCTTTCTTATCCATGATCACCTTACGTTTGTCTTTATTCCCATTCAATCCATGTTGTCTTAACTCTACAATAGGAGAATTTTGCATAGGCATTGACGTATTTCTCAACTGATAACCTCCTTGGACCTGCAAAATGGCTGCATCAGTAAAGGTTTTCTTATCTCCTTTTGAAGGTTTGGACTGCTTGTACTTCTTCTGCATGAGGTCCCTTAAGTTCCCAAAATCATGAGTTGGCAGTTGATATTTCTTTGGACTTTCATCATAATCATATTGGAAAATATGATCATCCTCTTCATAACTGTCAAAATCGACATCCTGACCCATCTGCTCATAATCCTCTATGTCAAACTGATTTATCTCCTCTTCATAGTGTAGACACCTAAAATTGACTTGCTCTACAAACCAATTTCCCGTACCTCTACACCAATTTATCCATCCTGTTAATTGAATAAATTCATTTTATCCCTAACCATCTATCATCTATCCTTTGTGATCAATTAATTCACTTACTTTATCACTAAACCTTACAACACTATCCTCATCAATTAAATAAATATTTCTAATATTTATTTAGCTGATTTGTCGATCTCCCTAATCCTCATTGATCACATAAATCATTCTTATCTAATTAATCTACCCTACTAATCAATCTACCTTAGCCTACCTATCCCCTAGACCTAAGTTAATTAAGCTAAACACTTAATGAACCTTGCTTAGCCCATCCTCCCACACACCTTTGAATAAAAATCAATTTTTTATTCAAAGGGTCAAATCCTCCTTACATCTCATTTATCACCCTCTTACACATGTAAGTGTACATCTTCACATCTCCACATAAAAGTGAATTTTTAATTCACACTCCCCCATTAGGTGAATTTTTAGTTCACTTGTCATATCCACTCTTCCCAAAAATGAATTTGTAATTCATTTTTATCCTCAACACCTTTCCCCATGTAAATTTAAAATTCACAAATAATGAGAGCCCTCCAATCCATTGACCAAATCTTAACCCTTGATCTCTCTCATCCACTCCCCTTGTGACACTTGTCACAAGGCTATGAATCCAATCCTAACCCTAACTCTCATTCATTTCTAGCCCTTGATCACAACTTGTGATCCTCACCCTCCATCATCTTTTTATTTGTCTATAAATGAAACCCTCACCCAAGCCATTGAGGAGGAACTCCTTACATCCAAAGTCTGCCAAAATCTCTCCAAAGTCTTCTTATCCCAACATCATAATGCCAAAATCACTCTAGCCATTCCATCTAATCTATCAATCTATTATCCAATCCCTTATCTACATTGTGTTGAATGCATTTGAGCAATCCACATCTCATCAACTTGGGTAAAATCTAAGGAGCTTGGGTGCAACTCCTTCCACCCTACTTGGATTTGTGGGTCATTGTGAAGCTATATCATTTGTGTTTGCATTTGATTTGTGTTTTGACTTTCATTTTGACTTCATAGATTACACATAGTACTCGGCCGCACCTTCTTCATTTGGAAATCCTTCATCTCCACTCATTGAATGAGCCACCACATAATTAGTTGGATCATGGGGAAGGAAGCATGCCTGGCACCATAAAGACTCATCTTCAAAATTGACTTGATCCTTTCTTAATGGATCATGAGTGTCCCTTTCAAGCTGTTTGAAACTTACATGCCTGGGGCAGCTTATGTGTCATTTTGTTGTGGTCTCTTAGACCAGTCAGTATTGTAAGGCCCATTATGTAGTCTCTGACCTTCATTGGAATGTGTTGCAGTATCCTGAGGTGGAAACCCTTTATCGTTTCTAGCAACCTTGTAGGACAAATCTTTCACAACACCCATAAGCTTATCCAATTTATCATTAGTGTTGAGGGGCTTATTGAAAGTTGGCCTATCTGGCTGTGACAATTTTACATCATATCTTTTGATGTGTTTTCCTGAAGCTCTCATATTGCTCTCAATATTGATAGCTATAGAATATGCCTCTCTTAATGTTTGTGGACTCTTGTCCCTCAAACAATGACCAATCTTTGAGTCAAATTCACCATGTTTTTGTTCCCAACTGATTGCCTGATTATCCCAATAAGGTAGATATCCTCAATGCTCAGGATTCTAAGATCAGTAGCCAACGAACATGAGATAATTGCTTGTTCTCCTCTGCACTTTAGGCTTTGCTAGACCTGGGGGGTATCCCTTATCACAATATCTGAAATATCTTTCCTAAGTACAATGAGATGTTGGTTTAAGCAGAATGTTCTCACTTTTGTATCGAGGTTTGAAAGATCCTATTTTAGATTAGCTAAATCCTCAACATGTATCTTATTCAGTACTTCAAGAACATGGAGCAACTTGAACACATTATATATATAAAAAGGGTTTTGTCTTGTTGATTTTAGAGTTTGAGATGCTTGGACCTAAAATATATCCTTAGATCAGTGTCTATTCAGGGTAACATAGTCAAACCCTACATGCAATAGCTTTTCCCATGACAAAAAAACTTCACACTCAGACGGTTTACAAAATCACTACTGCCTTACAACAAGGTGCCCAAGAAAAAGTATTATATGTGATTCTTCTTCACTAATCCCTTAATACAACACACTTCCCCTTATACCTAATCTAAAGCAATTTAATCCATTCCTTGAACAAATGCAACAAATTAGACATACAATATATCAAATGTATATTGATGAGTTCAGAAACCCTTAGCAACTTCACTCAAAAGGAAAACATTCATATCCAAGGAGACAATCACAAATAACACACACATCAAGTGTTTCTCATATAATTCAATCTGAATAGAAAATTGTCATGCATAAACAAATAATCTCACATGGAAAAGAATATGACCTACAACTTGGAAGTACTCCTTTCTTATTGGAATCTGTCAAAATCACAAGGCTTTACACTGGATATTCAAAGTATTCTCTTCTACTGATCTACTATTATATTCCAGATTACATAATATGAATTCCCCAATTATATAGGAAAAATACAAAAGTATGTCAGCTTAGCCCCTAAATGACTATTTTTAGAAAATTTGACAAATCATCACAATTACAACTTAGGAGCTTGTGCTCATTCAATATTTGATATTACAATTCAATTGCAATCAAATGTTTGCCAACATAATTCTCCAATAACAATGCTTGATCCATTTGCATAGGCCAAAAACATAGCACCACTTGAGAATTTGCCAAAATTAGGTCACCATTTGTAAAATGATGACTGTTTGAAAGCTAACCAACATCAGCTGTCGCTATGTGCTCGATTTTCACAAGAAGTATAATTGAAATGAAATATACTCATCACAATGATCAAATTGATCTACTTATTTCAAGGAATGGGCAAGGTTTGGGTTGATTTCCATCCTATCACCATTAGTGCAAGCACAGGTTGGTAAGTAAGCTAGGAACTAGCCATTCTTCGTGTTTGAATCTCCACCATAGACGTAATAGGCCTACAAGAGAATCAATGACCAATATTTGAAGTTACACCTTTAAAAAGTAGCTCACATGCCTTGAATGATGTGGACAAATGAAATGTTGTAAACTTAGCAACGACATGTCCACTTGTCAGCCCATCATAGCAGCGCAGGCCTAGAAGGGACCCACACCATAGTGCTTGTGCTCATACACTAAGCCTTTAGCTTAGCTTACTCAGACGAGACCTTCCACCTGTCATGTTGTCGCAACAGTGCAGAGGATATACCTTGGAATCTTTAGGCAATGCGCTCCCACGATCCAATAAGGAGTGAGCACATCATGAGGTTCCCGACTGATGATACTTCAGACCCACCTGTTTGGAAATCTACAGCCAGCGCATCAGCACAGCTTTGACAGATCTGGCAGATATGGAGCCCATGATGCCACGACAATGGTAGATCTATCATCAAAGACTTTGGACTCAGACTTAGGAAATATTTGTGCGCACATGAGGATCCTATTACTAGGCCAAAGGGGTTGGTTTAAAACAAAACTTAAGACATAAGGTTGTGATTTAAACTTGGGGTGACTGCCTATTACAAGTCAACATGAAATTATAATACAAGGTTAAGACAAAAGGCAAAGGGTTTAGGGTTTAAGGCTTTAAGGCATAGACTTAACCTTCAATAGGGTTTTAGGACCAGAGAGCAAATGAATCTTGGGGAGGCTCCACCAATGGCTCTGGTTGGGGATGCATGGTTGACTCAATCATGGCGAGGACTATAGAACTCTGAAAAGCAGACTAGACAAAATAAAACCCTAAAACTAACACATACAACGAAACAAAAAGCAGGAAAGGAAAACAAACTAAATGCCTATGTACAATGTGCATGGAAAAGATCCTTCTTCAAGAAAAGAAGGGTTTTAGAAATTGTCCATGCACTGGCAATTCTTGAAATTCACTTTCTACTGCTTCTTCAGATTAGTATCCTGTGTTTCTCTTCTGGTCTCATCTAATGCAACCAACTGATTGATCCTTTCTGCCATTTCATCTTCTATATCATCATCATTTTCTTGTATGAACCTATATACTAGTAAGAGATTATTTATAGACATCTTTGCTTCAACTTCATACACTAATTGGAAAGGAGACTTACCTATTGCTTTCTTGATTGGCACCCTATCAACCCATACTACCAATTTGAGCTTAGATTCCCATACCTTTTTATTCTTTCCAATGATCCTTTTGATTATCTTCATTAAACTCTTGTTACTGGATTCAACTTGACCATTGCCTTGGGGGTGATATGGTGAAGAGTATGACAATGTGATACCATAATCATTGTAGAAATCTACAAACTCACCTAACCTGAAGCACATTGCATTATTTGTTACCAATTTTATAATTACTCCAAATCTAATTATTATATGTTCCAGAATAAAATCTGCAACAACCTTACTTGTAGCCTTTCTAGTTGGAATTGCTTCAATCCATTTAGTAAAGTAATCAATGGCAACCAATATCCAATTGTGTCCTCCACTTGATTTCTTTGTAATTTCACCAATGAAATCAATCCCCCATTACTGAAATGGACCTTCAACTGTTATGGTCCTGAGTTGCAATGGCCCTGCATACTTCATTTTTCCTGAAAATCTTTGGCAGGCTTCATATTTTCTCATCATCTTGTGCACATCAAAAAAGAGTGTTGACCAACAATATCCTGATCTCAGGATCTTGTGTGTAGTAGTTTTGGCCATGTAATGTCCTTCACACAGTCCATTGTGCATCTCAATCAAAATCTTAGTAACATTATCTTGATCCACACATCTGAGTAAGACACCATCATGATTCTTCTAATACAACTCTCCTTATAGAATGACATATTTTATTGCTTGCAATTTCAATGTCTTCTTTAGATTATCATTTAGATAAACTCAACATATCATATCCTGTAGGTATTGTACAATATCCTTATACCACTCTGAATCTTGCACACTACATACTTTGTCTTGTACAACATTCTCAACCACATTCACCTGACAAGCCTCAAGATTAGATTCAGTCATCAACTTTGCTAAGCCCTGTCCTCTCACCAACTTGGTAATCTGAATATCAATGTTGAACTCTTGTATCTTATTTATCCATCTACAATGCCTTCCTATCACTTCTTTCTATGTAAAGATATCCTTTACCATAGAATGAGGAACATAAGATATAATCTGAGCACCAACTAGATAAGGTATGAAATTCTTCACTGCTCTAACCAAGGCATAAGCATGCTTCTCCATTATATCATACTTTAATTCCACAGCCTACAAGGACTTACTAAAAAATGAAATGGGTTGTTCATATCCTTCATTATTCTTCTGTAATAAAACTACAATAATAGTATGAAAAGAGGCAAAATAAAACAATTGAAAAGGCTTTGAAAAATTAGGAGACTTCAAAATAGGGGTTGTCTTAATAGCTTCTTTTATATTCTGAAATGCTTGAACTGCTTCATCTCCCCATGCAACTGATTCACCTTTCTTCATTTTTAGATATTACCTTGGTTATTTCTACAAAGTTGGTGACAAATATTCTAACAAAATTGATATGGCTAAAAAATGATTGAATGCCTTTAACTGTTTTAAGCATTGGAATCCTATCACTGGCTGCAACCTTATCAAGATCAATTCTTAGTCCTTTCTTAGACAAAATATGTCCCAAAAACTTACCTTTAGTCACTCCAAAAGTACACTTCTTAGGATTAAGTGATATGCCATACTCCAATGCTCTGATGAAAATCTTCTCTAGATGCATGCAATGATCTTCTACCTTCTTGGAATAAGTAGTTAAATCATCTTGATACACTGCCAGTATAGAATCTACAAGACCTATAAATGCTACATCCATTTCTCTTTGAAATATTGCTCCTGCATTTGTCAGTCCAAAAGGCATTCTTACATACACATATGTGCCCCAAGGTGTAGTGAAAGCAGTCTTATATTGCTCAGATTCCTTCGCTTTCATCTGATTATAACCTGACAATCCATCCATCATGGATAAAATCTCACATCCCGTGACCTTTTGCAACATGGCTTCCATATTAGGCAGTGGGTAATTATCCTTCAAAGATGACACATTCAAATTCCTAAAACCAACACACAGTCTGATATCTCCATTCTTTTTTCTGACTGGAACTAAATTGGAAACCCAAGTGGAATGCCTAATAGGTTTAATAATTCCTCCATCCCTAAGCTTTATTAAATCTTCTTGCATCTTTGGAGCTAGGGTTGGATTTATTGGCCTTTGTTTTTGCCTAAATGGCTTGGCATTTGGCTTTAATGGAATCTCATGTTGGAATAGGTCTTCCCTATAGGCTTTTAAATCATCATATGACCATGCAAAGACATGCTTGTACTTTCTGAGCAAGGCAATTAACATTGTTCTTATATGCAGGGTAAGTTGTTTACCAATATAACTCTTCTTAGGAGCATTGTCTATACCTAAATTCACTTCTTCTGGATCCTGCTTATTTGTGGAAGTAGATTTGGCAACAAATTGATCACTGTTATCTAATGCCCTTTCCAAAGCAACTAACCCTTTGGGATTTTATTTGTCTTGAGCTGTATTATCTCATTACCAAACAATGTTTCTTTCCCATCAACAGTTTCCACAAAGTTATGAAAATATATCTCTTGATTTTCATATTGATCAATGCAATGTAGAAATTTGATCAAATCCTTGTCATCATCAAATACCTACCAACTACAAATATTATCAGGGACTACAGGCCTTACCTTTATCTCTACTTTTGTAATGTTAGCTAAAGTAATGTCATCTAGTTTGATTGCAACATTTGCCAATAAATATGCCATGACATTCATTGACCTTTCAACCCAATTAATAGAGAATGCATCAAATAATTCAATAGCATCCCACACTGCATGTTTATACTGCTTTAACCTCTTATTTTTTGATGCATACTTGCCTCTGACCTGTGAAACAATAAGCTCTGAATCACCTAATACTTTGAGTGCTTTAATTCCATGTTTCACAGCTATGCTCAATCCAAGCAAGAGTGCTTCATATTCTGCAATGTTGTTAGTGCACTCAAACTTCAAGAGAAATGAAACTTGAAAGTTTCCACTAGGAGTAACAAAAACTACACTAGCACCTGAACCTTCCTTTGAACAAGCACCATCAAAGTACATAGACCACAATTCATTTCCATCTTTTGATCTCTCTATCTCATGATCAATTGGTCTTTTCTTCTCAATATCAAAATTAGATGATACTACCTGGAATTTGTCACAATCAACATTAACAAAGCATACATGATCAACATATTCATACTCCTCAACCAAGTCTGGTGCTCTTTCTTCCCTTTCTATTTTGACATCCTTGCCATTTATGGGAATCATGGAATAAGACAAATCTAACTGCATACTTCCTCCAATTAGTGTTGCCCATCTCCTAGACAACAACATCCCATATTGAGGTTGAATATCTACCACAGTAACATTCATTGTATACTTTTTCTTAGGGTAGGTTGCAAGCATGAAATCAACATTTTTCATAACTCCAATAATAGGTACCTCCCTGTTATCCATAGAAAAACACTTACCACATGCCTTGTCTATTTTTTCATTCCTATATGTTCCATAATAGCTAAAGGCATGATGTTAGTAGATGCACTTGAATCAAGCATGCAATTCCTTACCAGTTTACCATTTATAACCAAATAGACATAAAAAGGCAATAGAACTTTGTGATGGTTGCTTGTTATGCTTAGTGGACAAATAGATCTTGCTATAATATTATAGTAAATGAACTTTGTGATGGTGTGAGTAGTATAATCTTTAGTTGCTTAAGCTTTTTCCCACTTTTTAAGATATTCAACCCCTGTTATAATGAATCTTTCTTTTGATTTCTTTGTTGGGGCTCAATGGGTCCAATAAAGTCAATTGCCCATTTTTCAAATGGGGCTTGTGTTAGTACTAGCCACAAATGCATTTCACCTCTTGTAGTTGGTTTCCCTATTATCGGACATACATCACATTGTCTTGCATACTTATTTGCATCTTTGAATAGTGTAGGCCACCATAATCCTACTAGCAATATGTTTCTTGCGGTGCCTTCTTTTGAATTGTGTCCTCCAGTTTTCCTTTCATGGGCTTCTCTTAAAATGTTATTTCTCTCATGCTCTAAAATAAATCTTATTATAATTTCATCCTTGCCTATGATATGTAATTCTCCTTCAATCAAGGTGTATGGTAATGATTTCCATATAAGCCTGTCTCTTTCATTTTTAGAATACTATTTTGGGAATTATCCTATAGGTAATAACTGTGCTACCTCTGTTAGTTCTTCTGGTATTGCATTTATTCTAAACAAATTTGTGCTAGGTAATTCTTCTTCTATTTGTCTTGGCTCTTCTCCTATTTAAATTATAGATAAGTAGCATGGCCTTTGATTTTCTTTTCATAGTTTCACTGTGATTTTGAAGTCAAATTCTTGGAATAACAGTAGCCATCTATAGATTCTTCCCTATAGTACTAGTCTATTCATCAAATACTTGAGTGGCTCATGGTTTGTAAAGAACACAAATGGTGTGGCTAAGAGGTAATGTTTGAATTTTTGTAGTACATACACCATAGCCAATGCCTCTCTCTCAATGGTGGTATAATTTTTTTTTCTTGTGATAGTTTGTAGCTAGCATAGACAATTGGATGATCTTTGTTTCCTTGTGGTTGTCTTAGTACTTCTCTAATTGCAGTGCTTGATGCATCCACATGTACGTGGAAAGGGATGTTTTAATATGGGAAAACTAGAATTGGTGCTTCCACAATCTTCTTTTTTAGTGTGTCAAAAGGCTTCTTGACACCATTCTATCCATTGGAAAGTTCTATTTTACTTTTTCTTTAGTTGTTCTTCTATTGGTCCTGCTATTGTCACATATCCTTTGATGAATTTTGTATAGTACCCAGTATATCCCAAAAATGTTTTTACTTTATGTTACTATCTTTGGAGGTGGTAGATTTAAATTATATTTATCTTTAGCGGGTCAATCATAAACCCTTATTTTCTTATTATGTAACCTAAGAGTGTTCCAAAAGGTACCAAAAATATACCATTCTTCAAGTTTAATGAGATTTTTAGGCTTCTACATCACTCTAGAATTAACCTTAATACTTGGACATGTTCTTTAATTAGTCCATACACTATCCAGTCATCTAGGTATACTTTTAAGAAATTATGACTAAAGTCCTTGAAGGCATTTATCATAATTCCACTAAAAACTATAGGGGTATTCTTTAAACCAAATGGAATTAAAATATACATAAATGATCCCCATTTAGTTGTAAATTTGGTCTTTGGTTGATCTTCTTGTTGGATTTTTACTTGATGATATCTTGAGAATCCATTTGTGAATGAGTAGATCTCCCTCCCTATAATAGATTCTAATATCTCTTTTGTAAAAGGAGTGTGTAATGGATCATGGATTCAGGCTTTGTTTAATTCCTTAAAATCAACACATACTCTTATCTCACCAGTTTTCTTATGTTGAACGACCATGGGGATTATCCATTCTACATCTTCAACTAGTTTGATGATTCCTCTTGCTAAAATTTTATCTAATTCTATTTTAACTCTTGTTTTGACATTGGGGTTTAGTTAGTATGGTCTTTTCTTTGTGGTTTGGCTCCTTCAATTGTATTTTCATAGTTCCTATGTCTTATTTTATACATTCAGGTTATTAAAAGTACTAGGAAACATGTCATAATATTCTTTTAGTACTTCTACCTATTGCATCACTTGTCTATCATCTTAGTAATACCCAATTTCGGCTACCTTAGGGTTTCCTTCTGAAGCTATATTTTCTTCTCTAGCTTTTAATGGTTCATTGAAGTATTTGTTTTCTGGCACATTATCAGTGGCTATCTCTCTTTCTCCTTCTTCCACTTCTATTTTTAATTTTTGAGGATTTTCTTCTTATTCAGGTTCCATAATCTTTTTCTAGGCGCTACATAACTTTCGTTATGGATTTTCAACATTATCCAACCATTCTATTAATATCCAAATTCCTTTCTCCTTTCCAGTGGTATAACCTAATGTTCTTTGCAAATGATTATTTCTGCTAGAGATAGGATTATTTGCTTCATATTTTGGAGTGTGTTATGGATCGCCTTGTCATTATCTTGGAATGCAAATATTTTGCAAAAATCACCTTGTACCATCATCTAGCTTGTGGGCTCCCTCTCTTTTCTTGATTAAACTACTAGGTTTTTGTAATAGGTGATAATGTCCAATAGAAAAGTTAGGTATATATCCTTTCATCATATTCTATCTTATTTGTCCATTCTGTTATGCAATTTTAAATATGTGTTTCAGGTTCCATCTTTCCACAATATTTTGGAGTGAGTTTCTAGTCTCATTCTTCTAGTAAATACCTAGTTTTTATAAGAATAAAAAATGCCTTCCAAGATGGGATGTTAGGTTTGTGGGTGTAGCACCATCTTGTCATGCAGCATACTAGGGTATCCTCAAGAGCTTCTAGTCGCATATCTTCTTTCCCAAATATTTTTTTCCATATCCTTTAGATATGTTAACAAATCTCCTACCCCTAAATATCAAGAAAACTTAATATGAGAAATGCCACATGAAATATGGTTCAATTATCTCGAAAGTTTAGTATGTTGCTTCTTTCCATGGTTTCCTTCCTTGATCACATTCTATGGTGGGTTCCTGCTATTTGTGGTATCTTGAGTGAAACTTTTCTCAACTCTCCTCAAGTTGTAGATCCTTCTTGCACCCAGTATCTTTCTAGGTCTAATCTCTGACTCATCCCAAAGATATGATTCTATAGCATTCTTATTTTTTATGTTGTAACTGTTGTTATCAATAATTTTTTCTTCTGAGTTAGGCTCATGCATGGTGTCCTTGATTAGTATTCTCAAATAATACAGTGCTTTTGGTTATTTTCTTCTTCACTTTCTTCTTGTGCTATCTCCTCTATGTATGCATTGCTTATATTAGTATGTAGAGGTTTATGCACCACCTTTTCATCATCAAAGAATGAAATTTATTCTTTATAGGAGTTAGTCACCCCATTATAGTTTATGAACCATTCTAAGTTTAGTAAAATGTTGAAGGTATAAAAGGGTTCCTTCATCTCTATTACTTCAAAATCTACTTTATTCTTGATTCCCATAAAATTAACTTCTACATTCCTCCAAGTTTCAACTATACTGATAGTAGTACCATCCACAATGGCGATGTTATAAGGGTTATCATAGAGTGTTGACTTCCTAAATTCTTCCTAGACTCTTTTAGGTATTATGCTAACATCTGCTCCAAGGTTAACTAGTACATTCTTGAAATGCTTGTTGTTTACTCTAAGTTCTACTAGAATTGGTTTCTTCTTCCATCTCCATGAGGTTTTTGCAACACTTCTAATTTAGGGTCTAGAAATTGAGTTTCTTGCGTTATTCTAGTATTTTGAAAATTATTTTAGTTTTTTTAGAATATTTTATTCCTCCACAAAGTTTGCTAATTCATTTAAGAGCTAAGCTTCCCTTTCTAAAAAACATGTTCTGCGATATTATTCATTTATCTTTTCTTATAAAATTACCCTTCTAGTATCTTTAGCTATTTGATCATGTTTTGATTTTGTTGGAAAATATTCTCCTTCATCATCTTCTTTTGTTCCTCCTTCCAAGTCATTTTCCTATATTATTCCTTTTCTGGTGTCAATTCCTCCTCTTTTTATTACTCCAACTTTATTTTTTCTCCTAGATATTTTAATGGATTACTTTCTCAATCTTTCCTTTCTTGCTAGACATTCCCTATCTAACTATTCCTCCTCTATTGGAGGGGATTGATCTTTTGTGTCTTCTTCATTTACCCCACTTTTCCCACACCTTTGAGCTCCTGAAGCATTTGATCTAGGTACTTTTCTTATGATTTTTACTCCTTTTGTTGTGTTAGCACCCAATAACTCTTGGCTTTTGGTTTATGGTGCAAAATTTTTAAAATATTATTGTGCCTTGGTGTAGGTGAATAGATCATGGATAGGGTCACCACAAAAACCTCAATTCTTGTTCTTTTCCTCTTGGAATTCATTAGCATAATGTCCCATTTGACCACACTTGAAGTAGGTTGTGTCATTTCTTCTTTGTCCATGACCTCTTCCTCTTTTGTGTCCTCCTCTGTAATATCCTCTATTATCATTCAAAGGATAGATGGCTGGAGGTTTCTTAGTAGCAATTTGTGGAAGAGCATATTGTGTTTCATGGACATTATATTAATTTTTCCATGTTGGTTGTTTGTACCCATGGTCATAGAAAGCTCCTTCTGCTAATCCTTTAGCTCTAGCCATTCCTTTATGGACATGATCATTGTATTCACATTGGTGGTTGCACCAAGGTTGATGTTCCTCATCTTCCCTTAGTACAAACAATAGGGATGGACAATTGTCAATCTCATGGTCATCCCATTCATTGCAAATTCCATAGTAGATACTTTTTATCTTTCAAGGGGTATATTTTAGATCAAATTTGAGTGTGGTAGCCCTTTTTTCTCCTTCCATCATTGGGCATTCATTCTGTAGGTGGCCTTCTTCCATATAGTAAGTACACCAAATCCTCATCCACTAGACTAGTGGTGTTATCAAGTTATTTTTACTTTTAGCTAACATATCTTGCTTGATTTTTAAATGTTCCAATTCTAATCTCATCTTTTCCAATTCCTTGATTTCTATTTCTTTATCTTTTCTTCTCCAAGGTTGTGCTTCTATCCTACATGCCAATTCTACTAAATTTGAATATGTTTCAAAGGTTCTTCCATCTAGTGTCATTCTTACTTCTGGTAGTAGCCCTGACACAAACCATTATATCCTTTGTTTCTCTATTAGTGCTTCTATTTTTCTTATGAATTCCTTAAGTCTATGGTCAAATTCTTTAATTATTTCTCCTTCTTTCTGTATAATTCCCTCATCTTGCTGATACTTTTTGATGGAATTTTAGGAGATCTAAAGTTAAATAGAAGTTCATCTTTTATCTTAGACCATTCTTGGTCGTGTTCTATTTCTTCATGTACCATTTGAGGGCATCTTTCCTCAAGGCCTCTAAAAAAATGTAAAGTCTAACCTGATTACTTCTAGTTGTATTCCTTCTCCAAATTTAATTCCAACACAAAGATATTTTTAGCGGCTTTAGGAGTATCTTTTCCAAAGATGAATAATTTCATATTTTGGTCCACGTCTAGTGTTTTCTCTCTAGATGTGTTGGTACCAAATGAAGTTTCTCTACTTCTTTGTGGTGGACTATGGTCTCCTATCCTAAGATCTTTATAGGTTTTCTCCTTCTCTGGTTTCTTCACATAATTTCTTTTCTTTACTAACTTCTTGTTTCTTCCTTTGTCTCTTGCTAACTCAATCTCAAAGAAATTAGTTCCCAATATCTCTACACAATCTCTTACAAATTCTTGTTGTTGATTTTATCTTTTCCTAGTTAAGCCACTATATATCCCATTTGAAAGTACTCTTCTTGTCTTATTTGGAATAGGGGTTGACTCTTGGTCTAGGGAGTTCACCTCTTTATGTGATCATTTCAATTTTGGAGACACCCTTTCATTAGTTAAAGACATTTCATTTGTTAATATAGGGGTTTCTCATCCTTCATTAACTATATTGATTATGTCCATGGCAAGGTTTTTGAACAAGTCCTCAATTTCTTATTCTATCACATTTTCCCTATTATCCTACACGGTCAAATCCTTTGTCATCTTTTCCTTTTTTAAATCCACACTCTTCCTTACTATTTTATCTATGTAATCCACAATGAAATCCAAAGGTTTTAGTTTCATTAAAGGGTTCAATAGTTCCTCAAATCCTTCAATTATATTTTTAGGTTAGTTAGACCAGGACCAAAATGAGGGTTTCGAGTCAAAATTTCAAATGGCGGAGCACCCTTGCTTATACACCCTTGTTCTAATGACTCATTAGATACCACACATTATCCAATCTATCTTGCAAACCCTTGTAATTTTTTATTTTACCAAAATTGATATTGAGTTGCTCAGATGTATCTTTGGTATAGAGTAATGTAGAGTTCCTCTATTTGTGGAGTCACATTAATCTTAGAAGAATTCTTATGTTCAGTTGCAACCCCTTTGACATGCTCGTTTATGCCAAATTATTCTACTAGTGGATTTTCCTCTTCTTCAATATTTTTGGAAGTAGCCTCCCTGGCACACTCAAATTTCTCTTCTTTTTATTCTTTTTGTAATATTTGGCTATGAAGCCACCCAGAATGAGAATGATTGAAGGAAAGAAAGAACATAAGTCCAAAATTGAAAGAATAAACTATATTCTATTCAGTTAGAAAATGCAAAGCAATTTAGAATGTGTGATTTCAAAGGAACTATATGTGACTATATATACAATATATCACCCAGGAGACTAAAAACACAAGCAATGTGGGATAATGTGTAAAAAGTGCATAAGTAAACTTAGCCTAGTATGAAAAGGACCTAGGTGGAGAACTAGCTAGAAAATGAACTAGTTAGTAAATATACCTCATTCACACTAACACACTCCCTTAAGTGCAACTTAGGGGGAAAAGAAAATATGGGTCTTAACTACAAGGCCTGATGAGGAACCCATGTACAAAAGATCCCTTCAAATAGAAAAGAAGAGAAGGAGAAAAAATAGAGGGAAAAAACTCCCCCATGAGAGGATGAAGCAAGAAGGGTTGAGTAACCCCCTTGAAGAAATGTCCTGTACCCCCAAGAGAGATTGAAGATGGATGTAGTTTCTCTTAGTAAAGGGTTTGGTGAATATATCTACAACCTACTATCTTATAGGACAATAACACAAATCAATGACCTGCTCCTGTATCAACTCCCGAAAAAAGTGCATGTGGATCTCAATGTGTTTGGTCCATTGATGATGGAGCAGATTCTTTGAGATTTGTGAACTCTGGTTGTCACGGTAGATAATTGATGGCTTCTAAAAAGTGATGCTAAGTTTAGTGAGAAAATTTTAAAGCTAAATAGCCTTAGTGGCCACATTCATAGCTCCCTAATGCTCAACAAAAGTCAAGGAAAGAGGAATGGCATGCTGCTTCTTGCTATACCAAAAAATGGGACCAGAACCAAGGTGAAAACTATAGCCTGATGTGGACTTATGATCATCAAGATCACCAACCAAATCAGATTCCGTGTAGCCAATCAAACTTAAAACTGTGCCTACTGCATAGTGAATCCTATATCTATGAGTGCCCTGAATATAGTGTAGAATACATTTGGTAGCCTTCCAGTGAAGATCATGTGGCTCTATCATGAAGCGTTAAACTATGCCAACTACAAATGAAATGTTTGGGTGAGTATGAGTCAAGTAGATGAGGCTACCAATGACTTGACAATACAAAGTGACATCAAGTGGAGTGGAAAACTTTGCCTCAAGTTTGGATCCAAATAGAAAGGGAGTTGGTGTGGGCTTATAATTAGCCATGCAAAAATGAGCTAGAAGATCGAGCGTATTTGGGATGTGTAAGATGGATCCCAGAAGAGGTTTGAATGATCTTGATCCTAACAAAGTAGTTGCAAAGACCTAAGTCAGTCATGGAAAATTTGTCATGCAAAGAAGACTTGACACTCACAATGATGGAGAGGTGCTCCCTATGACAATCAAATCATCAACATAGAAAACCAAGAAAAGAAGAGCATCCTCTTGTCTCAAGATGTAGACATTTGGATCTAATGTACAATATCATTTTATTAGAGATATGCTTAAGGATGACAGAGTGAAGCTAGTTAAGGTAGAGACTTTGATGAATGTTACAGATTCATTAACTAAGCCTATGAGCACAAAGAAGTTCAGATGGTGTTCAGATTCTATGGGCCTCTTGGCTCCTAGTAATTAAATCATGGTGTTGATACTCCCTTTTCTCTTTTAAGGTGTTTGACAAGTGGGAGAATGTTAGGAAATGTGTCCCAACCTTGCAATTACAAAAAAGTGTAATTTTTTAGTTATAAAATTGAATAAACTCAATTTTTGGGCTATTGAGTTGGTTTTTGGCCAAAATAAAAATTATGGGTTGTTTGACACTACTTGCAAGGGTGCCCAGTACATAGATCTCTTTGAGCTCTACAATTTAAAAAAAGGGCCCAGTCGGCCTCCCAGATCAAAAGTTATGGCCTCCGAAAGTTGGGCCTCTCACATTAGAAAATGTAAAAACATGTTGGACACAAAAATGAGCTATAAGGAGGAGTTACATGTGTTGGCCAACTTATGATGCATGTTATGACACATCATAATACATCTTTGATTGGAGATAATGGAACCCTAAGGATGTGGGAACCACTTTTGGGTGGTTTTGTCTCATGGTTTTCTAATTACCATTTAATGGTTTCATATATTGTATCTCCTATATATTAGGTGCTTGAAATGGAGGTTGTGGGTGAGAGTCTTATAGATGTTGTTAAGTTGCCTCTAGATCTTTAGTTGGTGATACTCCTGGGAAAGTTTCTTTGCAAGTATATTGTAATCTCGTTAAGATTCCTGAATAATATATTCGGTTGCTTTTGGAGTGTGGATTTTTTTCTCTTGAAAGAGTTTTCTCCACTAAATTACTGTGTTGTGGTATGACTACTATTTATGTTTACATGTATTTTTTGTATAATTTCTATAACTGTTGTAAATATTTAAATTTTTTTACATAATCCTCCTCTTAAGATTAGTGTAGGAAGTTTTTCCGCTACCTTAGCTTCCTTACAAGTGGTATTAGAGCTTGATCACCTTTGTTTTTGGTTATGGGTTGGTTTTTTTGAACTAATCTAGTTTTGAGTGAGAGTTTGTGTAGAAGATACTTTGTGATCTTATTGCAAGAATTTTTAGATAGCGAGCACATCAGGGAGAGTAGAGTTAGAAAGTTTTCTAGTAACAATTTTGAGATGTGGAAGTTGAAGATGAAGGATTTGTTAATTCATCAAGATCTATGGGATGCTATTGATGAGAGTGTTTCAAGGCCTCATAGATGCTACTTTGGCTTCTCAATTTGATGTTATGGACCTAAAGCTAAGGGTCTAATCAGATTGTGCCTGATAAACTCTATTTTAATCAATGCCCATGAAGATCCCTTTGCAAAGAAACTATGGAAGAAACTTGGTGAGATATATCAAGCTAAATATTTAGTGAACAAGATTTTATTGTGGAAGAAGTTGTATTCCTTGAGAATAAAAGAGGGTGGAAGACTTGAAGACCATCTAGAAGCATTCAATATGTTGGTGTATAAATTGGCATTAGTTGGTGTAAACATTGTTGCAAGTATGGGCCTAACTGGTGTTGTCATCGATGTCAACATACTCCTATTGCATTGATGTCAAGGATTGGATGAGTTGTGTGCTGAGGATATTGAGAAAATTAGTTCTATTAGAAACATAGAAGAACAGTGAAGACAGTGAAGCTCTATGAAATGAAGATCCCAGCTAAGATGAAGATCAGAGGATACACATCAAAGGGTTTGTAGATATGTGTCTAAAGGTGATCCAATAAAGATTTGAGAGGTCCACATGAAGATTTGAAGAAGTTATGGCCATATGAGTAAAACCGGTTCTGCCAGATGTTTAGAGGTGACAGATTGACACAAATAGGTCCGGTGAGATCCGAAAATGCAATATCTTGTTTTGCGGATTTGGTGAAGTGTTTAAGAAGTCAATGTGAATTAACAACTCAATTGGTTCATTGTCTGGAGGTCCGCAAGCACCTATTCCAATATGACAGTGATGACAGACTGTGTTCTTGAGGTTCCGGATGAAGAAGAGAATGATTTCAGTAAGCAGTAGTGTGGATGTTCTTGGTGATTCAGGCAAGCTTGTGGGGGTCTCTGGATTGTGTCGAATTCATGTTGGTGGTCCGCATTGAAGATTGAGCTCGTAATTCAAGAATTACTTCCAGATGATGATGTTCTTCCTAAACTTGGCCGACCAGATGATTTACACATCTTGTGGATGATCTTGAAGATGTTCTGCGAAGCATGGCATGTTCCTCAAAGAAGATTTAAGTCCCAGATCTGTGTGACTGACAAAGTAGCGATTCACATGAAGTCTTTTGTAATAAGTCAAGTTGTATTTGTTTATTTGCTCTATAAAGTATGCCGACTTTGATGATTATACCAAAGTCGATGTCATGTATAAATAAGATTTGTGAAGTCATTTCAAAAATCTTGGTGGAGATGAGTGTGTGGTAGAGAGGAGAAGAGTGAAAGGCAGAGTAGAAGTGTTGAGCTTAAATGGAACTGACTCAAGCATGGTGAAGACGCTATTCTTCAGTTCAAGTATGTAATATTTATTATTCTGTAGACAGTATGTCTCTTGTAGGCAGTGGGCCTCTTGTGAGCAGTGTGCTCGAGTAGTGAGCCCTAATTGGCATGTGCCATTTTATTCTTCTTATTCTTTTAACAGAGAATACAATCTTGGGTTAGTCACCCCGTGGTTTTTCCTTTAACCGGGTTTTCCACATTAAAATCTTGGTGTCATATGTGTTAATGTGTTTCTGCTCTTGAATTGTTGCATTGTGTTTCCATGATTGATTTATTATTATGCAGCTAAATTACAAGAAGGATTTAAGTGATTAATAAAAGAAAAGTTTTTGGACAATTGATTCACCCCGCCCTCTCAGTTGTCTGGCTTGAAACTAACAAAAATGGATGAGAAGGAGATATGTTAGATCCTATTTTATTCTTTGTCTGATTTGTGGGATTCTCTTTTTATGACTATTGGGATTACTTCTATTATCTTAAAATTTGAAGATATTGTGGGTTCTTTGCTTTCTAAAGAGACAAGTAGAAAGGCACCCATCAGTGCCAAAGTGGCTTTGAATGTTCATGGATGACCTTAAGAAAAAGGCAAGAAGAGTGAGAAGTATTACAAATCCAAGTCCAAGGGGAGATCCAAATCTCCTGGAAAGTGCAATGTTATTTGCTGAAATTGTGGTAAGCCTGGACATATCCATAAGTAGTGCAAAGAAGAAAAGAAGAAAAAGAAAAAAATTGATTTTTATTCTAAGTTTGAGAAGGAAGATGGTGATGCGTTCATTGTAGCTTTGGCCATTCATGTAGGTAATGATGTATGGTTAATTGACTCAGGTGTGTCTTTCCATATAACCCCTAATAGAGATTCATTTTCTGAATATGAAAAATTTGATGGAGGTAAGGTGTAATTGGGTGATGAGTCTTATTTAAATATTCTTGGTCATGGTAAAGTTAAAATTATATTTCCTGATGGTAGAGTAAAAATGATTAATGGTTTGTTACACATCCTTGGGTTAGCATGAAATTTATAGTATCTGTGAGCAAACTAATAGATGTGGGTGTGCAGGTAGTCTTTCTATTGTAGGATGCAAGATGGTTAGAGGTGCTATGGTGATCACTAGAGGTGTTAGATTTGACACATTGTATAAGCTTGATGTATATATTTTTTAGTGTAATAGTACTTCTATGAAAAGTATGTCTATGACTACTTCACTGGAAAAAGTGAGGGTTTCCTCTTCAATGGATGGTCATGGTTTATGGGTACCTAAGGGTGCTCTTTCTTCTGAATCAAAATTACCTATAGAGAAGGCTATGTTATGGCACCAAAGGTTAGGCCACATTGGAGAAAAGGGTCTAACGACCTTGAAAAATAAAAACCTTATTGAAGGGTTGACTGATTATAATCTTGATTTTGATTTCTGTGAGCATTGTATTTATGGTAAACAAAACTATGTTAAATTTTATCTGATTTCTCATAAATCCTATGGTGTATTGGATCTTATTCATTTTGATGTGTTTGGTCCTATAGATGTTATTTACATTGGAAAATTGACATATTATGTTTCATTTATTGATGATTATAACAAAAGGAGATGGGTATATTTTCTAAAGAGTAAATCTAAAGTTTTTAGTCATTTTAAAGAATTTAAAGCAATGGTTGAGTTGCAGACTAGAAAGAAAATAAAATGCTTGAAAACTGACAATGGCAGTAAATTTTCTCAAATGATTTTTATAAATTTTGTAAAGATTGTGGCATTCAAAGACAAAAGACAACTCCATATTCTCCACAATAGAATGGAGTTGTAGAAAGAATGAATAGGACACTAATAGAGAAGGCTAGGAGTATGCTTAGAGGTGTTGGTCTAGAACAAAGGTTTTGGGCTGAAGTTGTTGCCACTACTTGCTACCTGATTAATAGGTCTCCTACATCAACCGTTGTTGCTAAAATGCCTATGGAGGCATGGTTAGGTCACAAGCCTTCATTGAGATGTCTTAGAGTTTTTGGTTGAGGCATATGCACATGTGCCAAAGGATAAGTGAACAAAGTTAGAAAACAAGGCTATGAAATATATCTTTATCATGTACAATTATGGTGTGAAAGGATACAAGCTTTGGGATCCTATTGCATAAAAGGTAATATATAGTAGAAGTGTAATTTTTAGAGAAACTAAGTCTTCTTTTGTTACAATGCAGCTAGAATAAAGTGAAAAGAATTATGTGATTCTGTTGGAAACAAGGTGGATAACTGAGAGGGGGTGAATCAGTTATCTTAAATAATTTAACTTTTTGTTCTTTTTTAACAATTAGTGCAGCATCAAAACATATAAGCATGCATAACCATGAGAACAGAAATAAAATCAATACACATAGCATAATGATTTTGATGTGGAAAATCCTATTAAGGCAAAAACAACGGGGTGACTAACCCAAGATTGTATTCTCTATTAAAAGAATAAGAAGTATAAAATGGCACTTGCTAATTAGGGCTCACTACCCGAGCACACTGCTCACAAGAGGCTCACTGCCTACAAGAGACTCATTATCTACAAGGTATATAGAATGTAACCAGGTGTTTGAACTGATTAGAGGCATCCACATGTGCTGAGGTTCAATTCTAGTTAGGCTCAATATACTGATCTACTCCACTTCATTCTTCCTTTGCTTAGTGCTACTGTTTTGTCACATACCGGACTTGTATAGCTGCTTCCACACTACTCTCTGCTTTTCTTCGTACACTCTATCACACAACACACATACCTTCATACTCAAATTCATCTGGTATATATATCCGCACCAAGGATCTCAACATCTTTCTAGTTGGCATCAGGAATACTTAAGATTTTCCCAACACACTGATCTGTCAACTGAATCCATGCTTACTATATGATGCGTATCAAGGACATAGACATAAAAGTCATCAATCATGTCAGTCAACCATGAATGATCCCTCAAGAAGCTTGATCACCATCAATTTCTCATCCGGATTAAGGTCTAATGCTATGTCGGTCAGTTCTTCCTAAGTCTACTCTACCTGTCAGGGACCCAACACGTAGATGCTCATATCTTTTCACTCTTTCATCACCAGAGGATCAATCTCTGGAATGTAGTAGTAATAGTACTCTTCTTGACTTCCCCAAGTATGTACTTTTCTAAGATGCATCCTCTGAGAGATCTGGACCTGATTGTCGGACCTTCCTGCATGCTCTGTTCTTGCTCACCGGACCAAAACACTCTTCAGTCTGACTTCTGGTAAAGACCTATTATGTACTACGGATGTGTGGGATAAACTTTGTTGCCATCAATGACAATAATAATGAAGCCACACAGTGTCTCTTGCCAACAATCTCCCTCTTTGGCATTGATGGCAACACTTAGTGAAAAATGACTGTCATAGCACACTCCCCCTTTGCTGATGCTCTATCCTATGTACACTTTTACTAGAGCTCCCCCTTAGCTAGATTCCACATTTTTCACTACTCCTCACTCCCCCTTTGACATCAATGGCAAAGGGTGAAATCCGCACACCAAAATTTGTAAAAAGTAACCTATACATAGCCACATAAGTATATATACAAGTTATACTTACATATACTTAAGTATATCCGCAAAAGTGGTTTTCAACTGGACAAATTCTGTTGCCCAACTCTGCTTCATCCTGTCCAAAATTGAGATGTGACCATTTAATAAAAATGCAAAGGCTTCTGCCCTCTTTAAGTCTGCCAGATCACTGGTCTGGGCTATGGTCTGAGCATCAGTTAGGGTCTCATGAATTGCCTCTAACTTAGGGATAATTATCCCTCTTAGTTCACTTAGCCTACTTATTCTATTCTTCTTCTCCTTTTCAAGCCTCTTTATTTCATTAATAGTGGAAATAGTCTGACACTCTTGATTTATTATGGATGAGGTGAGAGGATCAAAATTTTGAGATAAACTTGATAGTTTACTCTCTTGTTCTTCCACCTTTTTGGCAATGTTTGCTGTCACTGTGGACCAAGATAGACAAAATTTGTATAAATCTCTGCCATCTTTAAGAGCATTTTCTAGGCTCTTTATCCCAATATCTAGATTTCTCCTATCATTTTCTATAAGTCCCTATACTTTAGAGAATCTCTTTCCCAAAAAATCTTTCTAAACTTTCTCTTCTGCTGATTTCTCCAAAGAATAAAAAATGTGTGCTAATAGAATTAACAAGAGATTTCAAGTTACCAGATGAAGAGGCCGAAGGATCCTTCTAGAAGGATGGCATGATCTTCTCCAACACACTGGATGCAATCTCTATCAGCTCACAGTCTTCCATGTGAGACTTCAGAAGCTTTTCTTTTGCTTTGGCTTGAGCAAAAGATGCTACCTTCATTGTCTGGACCGGAGAGAGAGAATCAAAATTGAGTTGTCCTTGAAATAGCTCTGGTTCATCTAATTCTATCATTTCTTTAGTTAGGAACTCTTTAACTACTTCTGTAGTGTCTCTTGCCAAAGATAGAGTCTTCTTTCCTTCTGTAGCCTCAGAACTGTCACCTAGGGTCTTCTTTGTTTGATCTTCTTCTCTTCCCTTTACCTGACTGATTCTCGCTTCTTTTATTTCTTCTCCTTCAATTCTGGAGTCTGCTGGGGGATCTGAAAGAGAGATGTTTACTTCTTCATGGACTTCCTCTCCCGGAATAGAGGAATCCAAGTCCTTAGTCTTCTCTTCACCTATCTCCTTTGACTCTTCTGCAATTTTCTTAGTAGAATCTTTTATATGCATTCTGGAGGATGTCTTCAGTCTCTTTTGCCACCTAATCAGTCTCTCTGAGCATAAGCTTGTTCATTATGGCTTTGTTCCAGAACTCGTCCTTGCAATCCTTGAAGATCATGTTCATTTGTTTTGGACTGATGGAAGGATAGAGCTAAATAGCTATTTGTTCATGGATCTCCAAATCCTTTTCCTTGGCATTGTCTTTTCTAATTTCAAGTACTTTCTCTAAACTCTTGGGGATTAGAGAGATGATTTCAATGAAGGCTTTATTATATATGTTTAAGTACTTAACTGTGGCTTCTTCCAAGATCCTTTTGTTTGTTTCACTATACTCATCATAGAATTCTGTCATTGGTTGCAGATTCCCATCCATAGTAATTGCCTTGATGACATCATCAATGGAGAGAGTAGGCCTTTCAACAAATTCTTCTGCCTCTTCTTTATTTGCACCGACAGAGGATTCACCTGATGATTTCTTCTTCTTCCTCATTTTCTTAATTTCCTCATCGGTCTCAGTTTCTTCATCATCCTTCTAACTTGTATAGGACCTTGTGGCCTTGGTTTTTGTTCTCTTTTCTCCCTTACTAGATGTCTTGGCTTCCGGTTTGGAGGATCTTGGGCTCTTAGAAGTGGCAGGTGCAGAGATCTTTGAGGATCTAGTTTGAGAGGGGGCTTACACCAGAACACTTTCTTTTTCTACTTCTTGTCTTTCTTTCTCTACTCTTTCTACCTTCTCTCTGTTGGCATCAATTGCCTCCTTTGATATGCCATATTTCTTGGCAATTTACTCCACTTCCCTTCTCACTTTCCTTTTCATCTTTGGCTGTCTCAATTCAACATGTATTTTCACACTTAATTCTTGAAAGGTTCCAAACCTTTCTGCCTCAGGGTCCTTTGCTTGACTTAGCAGGTGTTGAACATGTAGCTCCAGAATTTTCTCATCTACCTCATAGCCCATTGGCATAATCCAGACTATTCTGGGTTCCACTGCCTCCATTAGGTATTGATCAGTGTCTACCATGAAGCACACTGTATCCTTGTATTTTTCAACTAGAGATTGGGGATTCTCTCTCTGGCCTGCATCATGCCTTGGAAGTTTTTGAAGTAACCCCAGAGTGCTGTACTTTGTGTCTTGGCATCACCAAGCCCACACATATAATCTCTGATTTGTATGGCAACCGGTCTATCATTTTGCCATACCCAACCACTGGATCCAGGTAGCTCATTCATATAGTAAAAGAATAGACATAGTATCAAGCCACCATACTTAAATGAATTCTTCTTATCCTTCTTTATTTTCTACAAATTTTCTAATAGTTGGCTCAGAAGAAGCTCGCATAGATCATAGTCTGCATTTTTCCTTAGCATTTCATATGTAGTATATATAGCAGTTCTGGATACTGAATTCTCCCTGCTGGAGTGATAGATTTTGTAACCAATTATCATAGAGGCAAATTTGATATTTGGATATGATGTCTTCTATTGTCATTTCTCTCTTATCAAATTTTGATCCGGTAGCCTCACTTACAGTTTGGTTCTTGACTGATTTGAGAGCAAGCAACCCAATGGATGAGTGCAAGCCAGTTATTGCCCTACTTGCATCCTTTGTTATTTTGAAGGGCTTCAACAACCACATGAAGTTATCATGTATTCTACTTAGAACATACCAGACCCATTAATCTTCTGCAAAATAGGGGAAGTGGATGCAATGTCCAAAATGCTTATCTCGGATGGCCTTGTATTGGGGTTTAAGTTTAAATGTTTCATCTATTAATTGCTTGTGATAGATATCCATCAGCTTGGATTCCCCAAATTCCTCAATGTTGGCATGAATGTATACCCTAACATCTTCTACGTGTAGAACCCCATGCAGAATGCTAGAGAATGCGCCTAGGGGATCAACTTCTAGGGATTTGTAAGGATGTTTCTTGAACTTAGGGCGCGGCCTATCAGTGATCTTAAGAACATTTGGAGTAGCCATCTTTCAAAAGATTCAGAGAGAGATATTCAAGAGTAGAAATACCTTTTTACGCTTCTAGGGTTCATGATATGAGCCGAAAAGATTGTTGGTTGAATCAAATTCTGTAGTTGATCTTTGAGAGGGTTGAAGCAATCTTGTTGTAGAGCTCTTTCTTTCTTCTTCTCGAATGCAAATGTGCAAATGATGAACAAAAAGAACTCTTATATTTTTGCGCAAATCCTAAATTCATATTGCAATAAATGCACATTTTAAGTTGTTCCGGTTCCCTTGTTCTGACCTTGTTTTGAGAGAGATCCTTCCGAATCACTGAGATGCACTTAGAATTATTCTTGGTGATAATTGACAATCTATCTCCATTTCTCCAATCATTCCATTTATCCGCAGATCAAGATATTTCAATTTTGAATCATACCGGATCTAACTGTGAAAATCCTACTTTTACCGGATGACTGTTAAACCGGATCAATCTTGGATGATTGACCTCTTCAAAACTCCTTGCAGATCTTTTATATTTTTACCAAGGATTATTTAGATATCTCTTTGAGAACTCTTCAATCCGCAACACTCCATGTGCCAATTTTAGGCACCAATTGACTGGCTGGGGGAAATTGTTTTCTTTTGTGACTCCCCTTGAGTTAGAGCTCATCTATTTAGTTTTCAGAAGGAATATCAGCACCAGATTCTGGTGTGGATCCATCCCCAACATTTTCTGTACTTCTCTTCACCCAAATCTTGTTCATTTCCCTTTGAACTTTATCTGCATTCACTTTTCTTTTTCCTTTGTCTTGATTTTGATTATGATGCACCAGACCCCTTTTATCCCGATTCTTTCTTCTGTAGAATTTGGCAATATGACCAGATCTATTGCAATTGTAGCAAGCTATATTTCTTTGCATATTTCTACATTCATGAGATTTGTGACCATACCTTTTGTAGTTAAAACACTATCCAGAAAAGGTTGAATTGGTTTGATTCATTCTTCTTCTGCACTGATTTGCTTTATGACCAAAGTTATTGCAATTGTAGCAGTATCCATTGAAGGATGGATATCTTTGAGCATTTGGTTGCCTTATCAGAGGTCTTCTAGTCCTGTACCTTAGATTTCCTAATCCAGAATTCTTTTGACCGGATCCAGAGCTTTCACCTTTCTCATATCCCAAGCCATGCTTGTCATCTACCCTCTTTTGGCTTTCAAGAAGAACTTCAAGTTGAGTAACACTTATCTTGAATTTTTCTTTGTATTCATTTGCTATTTGAAGATCCCTTTTAAGAGTGTCTATCTGATTTTTAAGTGTGTCTTCATTATCTCTAGCTTCTTCAAGATTAGATTCTAGATGCCTGATTATTCCATCCATTTTGTGGCAGTCTTCTGACTTCTCCTTGAGAGATTATTTTAGATTATCTTCCATTTTTCTTTTCTCTTCAATTTCTTGGGTGAATTTCATAACACCTAATTCCATTTCATGTCTTACCATAATGACCTCTTTTGATAGCTTCTCACATAACTTGTTTTTCTCATTTAGATCTTCATTAGTATCATTGGCTTCACTTTGACTTGCTAATTGTTGAAGAAGTTCCTTTCTCTTTTTCACAGAGATACTCAGTTTTTCTTTTAGTTCATTTATGAAGTCATCAGCTTGTTTGAGTTTTTCCCTCAGGTTATTGACTTCAGAGTGAGATTGCTCAAGATCATTTAGGGCAGACTAAAGTTGTTCTCTCATACCATACATATCCATTGAGATTCCCAGATCTTCCTCAAGCTGTTAGGCTCTGTTTGGAGGAACTTGGCTCTGATATCAATTGTTGGAAACAAGGTGGATAAATGAGAGGGGGTGAATCAGTTATCTTAAATAATTTAACTTTCTATTCTTCTATAACAATTAGTGCAACATCAAAACATATAAGCATGCATAACCATGAGAGCAGAAATAAAATCAATACACATAACACAATGATTTTTACATGGAAAACCCTGTTAAGGGAAAAACCACGGGGTGACTAACCCAAGATTCTATTCTCTGTTAAAAGAATAAGAAGTACAAAATGGCACTTGCCAATTAGGGCTCATTGCCCGAGCACACTGCTCACAAGAGGCTCACTGCCTACAAGAGACTCACTGTCTACAAGGTATATAGAATGTAACCAGGTGTTTGAACTGATCAGAGGCATCCACATATGCTGAGGTTCAGTTTTGGTTAGGCTCAATATATTGATTTGCTGCACTTCATTCTTCCTTTGCTTAGTGCTGCTGTTTTGTCACATACCAGACTCGTTTAGTTGCTTCCACACTGCTCTCTGCTTTTCTTCACACACTCTATCACACAACACACACACCTTCATACCAAAATTCATCTGGTATATATATCCGCACCAAGGATCTCAACATCTTTCTAGTCGGCATCCGTAATACTTAAGATTTTCCCAACACACTGATCTGTTAGCTGAATCCATGCTTACTATGTGATGCGTGTCAAGGACATAGACATAAAAGTCATCAATCATGTCGGCCAACGATGAATGATCCCTCAAGAAGCTTGATCACCATCAATTTCTCGTCCGGATTAAGGTCTGATGCTCTGCCGGTCAGTTCTTCCTAAGTCTACTCTGCCTGTCAGGGACCCAACACTTAGATGCTCATATCTTTTCACCCTTTCATCATCGGAGGCTCAATCTCTAGAATGTAGTAGTAATGGTACTCTTCTTGACTTCCCCAAGTTTGCACTTTTATGAGATACATCCTCTGAGAGATCCAGACCTGATTGTCAGACCTTGCTGCATGTTCTGTTCTTGCTCACTGGACCAAAACACTCTTCAGTCTGACTTCTGGCAAAGACCTATTATGTACTACGGATGTATGGGATAAACTTTGTTGTCATCAATGACAACAATAATGAAGCTACATAGTGTCTCTTGCCAATAGATTCAACTTCCTTCTACTCTTGAGAATGTTGAATCAAGGCCCCTAGATAGACAAGAAGGTGAGGGGAACTCATTTAGCTTTGAATCTTTAGAAGAGGAGGAAGAACCTCCACCCCAGCTTGTTCGAAGGTCTACAAGGCATAGACAACTAGTTGATGACTGGAGATGTATTTTTTCTTTGAATGCTAACATGGATGAACCAAGATCTATAGAAGAGCAATTAGGTATGAATGATGTAAAATATTAGAAGATTGCCATGGATGAAGAAATGACATTTGAAAAATAATGATACATGGGATCTAGTACCATTGCTTGAAGGACAAAAGCCTATTGGTTGCTGTTACCTTTTGAGTCGCCCTTATTTATCTATTAGTAATTTTTCCTAAACAAGAGTCGATTTGCTATGTTGTATTATTGGCCATACCTTTGTTTCTTAAATCGACTCTTGATCCTTCAAATTTTACCCATTTATCATCTTTGTGTGTGAAGTTACTTAGGTTTGAACCTTTGAACCCAAACCATTCTCAAAGTTCAAAGTTCAAATGGTTCTATATGTTCAAAGTCTCTCAAAAAGCAAGTTGTTTTGTTCTATGTATTTTAAATGTCTTTGAGTTTTCGGCTTGAACTTGAACCCTTTTTGTCAATAGTTCAATGGTTCCACATGTCATGCAGTTATCTTGTGTAATTAATGTATCGTTGAACCATTTGCTCGTACTCTATAGCGAAGTTCAACGGTTCAATGGTTCAAGGTTCAACGGTTCACTGTCTCATAGTTGAAAGCCTTTTACAAAGCCGCGTGACTGTTGGTCGGTCTATGTAGTCCTTGTGTCTTTGAACCTTCATATTGAACCATATCCTAACAAGTCCAATGGTTCATGAGCCTAAGTTCAATATTCCTGTAAGTGAACCCTTTGCCCCTTTGTATGATTGAACCACCGCATTGAACCACGCCCCAAAGGTTCGATGGTTCAATGGTTCAAGGATTTGGTGATTTTGATCTCATTTCTTCCTGAGGCTTTCTAAGTCAAATTTAGCGGGAAAGTTGGAGGAAAATATGTCCGAGACTCATTATGAAACTGAAAGTTCTAATTTGGTGGAGGTTACGGATAATTATTATACATCATGATCGCACGTGAATAATACTTGCTATTAATGAAGAGGTCAAAATTCATGTCTTTTCAAACATTTTTGGCACGTATTGTTTCGGGTGATAATTATTCAATCTGGTTAGTGCCATTATTAACAAAGAACAAGCCAAATTTAGCAAGTGAACATACTATGCGACGCGGAGGAGAATAGCGCAAGACATGTAAGGTTCTTGTTACTCAAACTTTGTAGTAAATTCAGATATCTTGAAGGTGAGTTATGTTCTTCCTATATGCTATTCCTATTTCCTAGTTGGAAAAGAAGAATCTCTTGAGTTTCTGACATTATTTTCAAAATTTGAAGTGTTTTTCATTTTATCCTCCAAGTATGGATTTGAAATCTACTTGTCTGGGGAATGAACATGGCCCTGGTCTTACCTATTCTCACTCTGAATTTGGGGATACTGTGCTGGTGCAATATGATTTAGAAGAATTTAGAGAGAAAGGTATAGAAACCCTCTGCAAACCCCTATGATGAAGAAAATAGTAGACAGTGGTTTAGTTGAAGCTGCGGCCTTTCCCAAGGCTGTACAATGCCCAGAACTAGTTAAGGAATGTATGAATAGGTATGAACCCCAAAACAGATGCATTAGAAATGCAGACAGTGATGTATTGTTTCATGTCGATAGACAAACCCTGATGTCTATGATGAGAATACCGCCTAAAGAGGCATATTCCAGCCTTGATATTACTTCTTATGGGCATTTCTCGGAGAAGAAATCGACTTACAAAAGTGTGATAGCAAGAAATTGGTTGCTGAAATTTCAGAAGGGTGGCTCAAGGTTGCCTAGACCACTTACTAGGGATCATAAGATTAAAGAAGTGAGGGATATTGTGGTGTTATTACACAGGCTGAAAGGCAGCCAACATGCGTATTATTGGGAAGATTGGATGTACTTTTTTGTACAAGTTATCCTCCAAGGAGAGCAATAGTTGGATTGGGCAGAAATTGTAGCCGATTGTTTGCATCAAGGTTTGAGTAATTGTTTGGGTAATAGAGATTTTTATATGTCTTCATATTTGTTTTATTGCCTGAAATCTACAAGAGAATGGTTTGGTCTACCTCATGCACCCTTGGCTAAGGATAGTAGGATTTATGAATATTATTCACAATTGCAGATGCAGAATTGTTATGAAAATTACAAAAGGGTTAGTGATGTTTTCACTGGGAGAATGACTTATGAACTGACAGGTAATCTGGGTAAGAGAATGTCTAATGAAGCAATGCAGCTGATTAGCATTTATGGTAGCTTCTTTATTCAATTTTCCAAGTTCACCTACATCAGAGTTGGAAGATTTGACGGTGAACCTGTTAAGTTACCCAGATATGTGTTCGACCGTTTTTGTGAAATCTCCTTTCATCTGGTAATTGCTCTTTTATTGGACAACTCGTTATATGTGTTCTATTATTTATTGGTTCAGCAAATATATATGTATGTGTTTATGTATTTAAATGTATTGAACATGGAATCTGTGCATTCTATTACTCACTGTTATTGCAGAAGTTTACCGCATTCATAACATAGTTATGTATGAATGTTAGTTTGCCTTAGGCACTTTTTGGTTAAAAGTGTATTTGGATAGTTGAATAGATTGAATTCATTGGACATCTTAAAGGGAGCTATACCTAAATTCAGAGGGGAACTAATTTAAATGTTCACCCATTTGTTGCTTAACTCATTTGTTCTTTAAAGAAGGGTATAGAGTCAGAATAAAACATTTTCAGAATAAGGACAAATTTGTTAGCCAACAGTTTTTTGGCGACTCTACTGGGGAAACGAAATCATTAATTAAAAGATTGATCGCCTTAATATGAAGCAACAATGGTGCTTCCACATGAAAAAAAATTCCTATTCTGCAGCCTAATCTCGGATTTCAGGACGAGCAGGAAGACATTATTGGCCAGTTGAATACCTTTGCTTGGCATACTCGTCGGAAAAGTGAAGATTATAGAAGAGCAAGCATAGTATTAGAAAAAGAGGAGGAATTGGCCGATAACCTGAGATTGCTGTTACTCAGGTAGAGAAGAAGGCAGGCACAAAATGCAGTAAGAAATCAAGTCCTTGAAGTGCAAAGAAATCAAGAACAGCATAGAAATTAATAGCTGCCTATCCAGTCACAATATTTTAAGTTGGATTCTAGACCATATACCAGGTCTTTGAGGAGAAAGGGAGTTGAGGATTCTACCTTTGAAGCACTACAAAGCCTTAATTTTCCTTATATCCCTACTCGTATCACAAAAGCGAGAAGTAGGCCCCCTAGCCCCCCTAAACCTTCTACTTCTCTTGTCTGTCAAGCTTTAACTCTTTCAGGTACCGTTATCCCCTCAGCTATAAATTTTCTACCCATGGCCCAACCTTGGGGAGCAGCCATAGGGCCTCTGAACATTGGGGCTAACCTGAATCCATTGCCGAAAAATGCACGAGAGAATTTGCCAAAATTTAATGGAGACGGGAGGCAATCACCAGAAGAACATTTGTGTGCCTTTGCAGCAGCTTGTAGTGTGTTAGGCGTACAACACCAAGATGTAGCCATAAGGCTTTTCGTGCAAACTTTGACTGATACTACAGCACAATGGTTCTACCACCTAACTAACTCCTCAATCTCAAACTAGAATGACATGAAAACTGCGTTTGAAAACAGGTTCAAAAGCACAGAAGATGAACATTCTCTCCTTGCACAGCTGACTCAGCTTAAGAAAGAGATTCATGAACCTATGAGGGAATTTGTGCCTAAATTTAACAGAATTGTGAACAAAATCCCTGCTGCTAAAAGATCAACTGGCAAGAATCAGAAATGTTTCATTAATTCTATGCCTCCTGATATTAGCTTCCATCTTAGGACGGGTGTAATTGCTGATTTACCAGCTGCACAAGCCTTGGCAGTCAGATTGGAGGATGATCTCATTATGGCCAGTAAATGGAAGAAAGAGGTCTAGATGCCAAATGCTCACCCCTCATCATCTACGGATCTCATAGTGCAAAGGCTGGTTAATGATATGATTGCCTTAAAGAGGCAATTACCTAAAACTGGCGCTCCCTTCCAACAACCGTATCAAGATATTGGTAGAAGGAATTTGAGTCAACAACCAAATACTGGTAGAGCTTTACCCCTGACATCAGCACAGCCAAGGCTGACTATTGAAGCTCCTCCTAGAAGGGGGAGCATGTGTATTTTTCATTTGACTACCGACCATGATGGAAATTCTTGCCCAGAAATGCTCAGGTACGCTCAGATGACTGCTACTCAAGATATGCTAGGGGAGTCCACCGAAGAAGAAAGGAACTTTGAGGAACCTGGCGGCTCTGAGATAAACTTCCTTGAATATGAGTCTGATTCAAAAAGGGGAGGTGAAATATTGGTTACCCTTGCAGATCCTTCATGTGTCATGCTCACCAGGAGTCAGAGGAATGTGAGATCTTCTAATACGCAAGAAGTACCTGGTAAAGGTAAGGAGACTTTTACTAGAACCCATGATGCTAATTTGAAGACTCAGGAAACTAGATTGTTACATAAAAATGATCCAAATGCTTCTTTTGATATTGTAGAATTCTGTAAATCTACAAAAATTCAAATCTCTCCTATTAAGTATCTCAAGTTAAAACCTAATGAGCTTGACAAACTGGTTAAACATGTTAAGGGTGGTCCTACACAAACTGAATCTGAGAGTCAACTAGATGTTGATGCTGAGTCTCCCATTGCTTGACTATTTGCTTCCTCGTCTGAGTCATCCATGACTACCCCTAAAATGACCCTCAATTTGTCAAATGATACTTCTTACACTGCTGATTTGAAACCCAATCCTTTCTATGTGTCTTTGTTTATCAATGGTCATAAACTTAGTAACTGTATTATAGATTCAGGAGCCTCTGACAACATTATGCCCTCTTCTGTGGCTAAAGCCCTAGGGTTATCACTTACAAAAACATTTGGTAGGTGTTATTCTATGGATGGCAAACAGGTTTCCTTGCTTGGACAGATTAAGGATGCATGAGTTGCTCTTGCAGCTTACCCTGACAAAAGGGTGAAATTGACTATTTTGGTAGCAGATATTCCTGCTAGTTACGGGATGCTGTTGAGCAGGACATTTTGCAAGGATTTGGGTGGACAGATCAAATTGGATTGGTCAGAAGCCACAATCCTAGTGGGGAAGCAGAAAGTGAAGCTGGAACCTGAGCCCAAGTGTAAGTTCACTGTCTACCCCTCCGATGATCCCAAGTCCCTGATTTTGTTTGAGGAATGTGAATTTGGTAACTATTTTCTCTCCTCTGAGGAGAGTTTTGGAGTACACCCCAAAGAAGAATTAATCCAAAGCTTTGTACATTCTGATGACCTATGGGTTATGGAATTTGACGGCAGTTGTGCTACTGCCGGTTCAAGGGCTGGGGTTGTGTTGATCTCACCTGAAGGTGAAATTTTTTCTTATTATTTTAAGCTAGAGTTCAAAAACACCAACAATACTACAGAATATGAAGCTTTATTGCTTGGGCTATTTGAAGCCAAAGGAAGGGGTGTGAAGGTACTTAAAGTGAAAGGTGATGCTGAATTAATTATGAAACAGGTAAGGGGGATCTTGTCTGTTAAGAATGAAAGATTAAAACATTACAGAAATAGAGTATGGGATGAGATCAAATATTTTGATGCCTTCTCTATCGAAGCAATTCCCAGAGACCAGAATTTTCGAGCAGATTCTTTAGCAGTATCAGCTTCTCTCCTTCTGCCACATCCAGATTTCAAAAAGGATTGTTATAGAATAGAACTGGTATATCGTCCTAATGTCCCGGACAATGCCGAAAGCTGGCAAGTTTTTGAGAGTGATAATTAGATTAGAAAGTTTTTAGAGAATGCTGAAATGTTCTTGGGAACCTATTTTGAAGGCTCCGAAACAGAGTGTAAAGAATTCAGTCCTGACCTAGGGATTAATCCAAAAGATGACGTGATTCAGTTAAAGGGAAACAAAATCCCTAAAGGATTGGTCTCCTTAGAACATTTATTTTCTCGAAGAGATGAATATATTAAAGGCAAACCTTCCCATAATCCTGATAAAGTAGAGGATTATGAGAAAATAAACATCGGGGATGAGGCTGATCCTAAATGGATATCCATTGGTAGGTGTTGTTCTTTAGAGGAGAAAAACAAATTGATCAAATTGTTAATCAGGTATAAGGATGTTTTCGCTTGGTGCTATGATGATCTTAAAATTTTTAGACATGGACAGTTTCAACACCATATTCCTTTGAAAGCAAATGCAACTCCATTCAGGCAGAAGCTGAGGAATTATAATCCGAAAGTTGCTGAGGCCATTTTTAAGGAGATTGATAAAATGTTCGAAGCTAGAATTATCTATCCAATTCATCACTCCACTTGGGTGGCAAATATTGTTCCAGTACGCAAGAAGAATGGAGAAATAAGAATCTACGTTGATTTCAGGAACTTGAACCGAGCCAGCCTGAAAGATAAATATCCCTAATTTGTGATGGACCACATCTTGCAGACAGTTGCTGGGTCTGAAATGATGTCTATGCTAGATGGTTTCTCAGGTTACAATCAGATAGGTGTGGCTGCAGATGATCAACATAAGACTGCTTTCACTGCACCTCGGGGAACTTTTGCCTATAACCGAATGCCCTTTGGCTTGATTAATGCGGGAGCAACTTTTCAGCGGGTGATGGATTCATCTTTTAGAGATTTGAAAGATAGAATTATTGTTATTTATCTTGATGATTTGACTATTTTTTCTAGAAATAGAGAAGATCACCTGAAGGATCTGGAGACTGTCTTACAAAGGTGCCGAAGCCATGACATCTCACTCAATCCCAAGAAGTCAATTTTCTGTGTTACTGAGGGAAAATTATTGGGGCACTTAGTCTCAAAAGATGGAATCAGAATTGATCCAGAGAGGGTCAAGGTAATTCAACAGCTTAGTCTCCCTTCAAATAGGACTGGAGTCAAGTCCTTCTTTGGCCAATTCAATTTTCTCAAAAGGTTCATTCTTGACTTTGCTGAGATTACAAAACATATTGTTGGAATGATGAGCGAGAAACAACCATTCAAGTGGAATGGAGTTGCTAAGAAGGCATTTGAGGATATCAAGGAAGCGATCGCAAACACTCCCACTTTGGTAAATCCTAATTTTCAAAAAGATTTTATTATTTACTGCTATGCCTCGGAACATACCATGTTAGGTATTTTGTTACAGAAAAATGAATTGGATGAAGAGGTTCCCATAGCCTTTATGAGCGTTCCCCTTAAAAAGCATGAGCTGAAATATTCTTTGGGTGAAAAACAAGCTTTCGCTGTGGTAAAAGCTGTTAAACAATTTAGATATTATATACTTCACTCTCATTGAGTTGTGTTTGTTCCAAATTCAGCTGTGAAAAGTATATTGACTCAGCAAGATGTTGGGTTAAACAATAGAGCAACGTGGGTTGCTAAAATCCAGGAATATGATCTGGAAGTTAAGCCTACTAAACTAATCAGGGGTCAAGGCTTATGTAAATTAATTGCTGAGAACAAAAATGAGGAAGAAGAAGAAGGACTTCCCACTGTCCTATTGGTAAGTTTACAAGACCCATGGTTTCTAGATGTAGCATACTATCTTACTTACAGAGATTGTCCAAGTCACTTATCTCCTAAAGAGAAAAGAAACCTGAAGCTAAAGGCGGCGAAATATGTTATTTGGGGGGATATCCTTTACAAGAAGGGATTAGATGGGACTTTCCTAAGATGTGTAGATAAGGAGCAACATGATAAGCTCTTGGAAGTTTTCCATAATGAAGCTTGTGGTGGACATTTTTCTTCTTCAGTTACAGCTTTCAAAATCTTAAGGAATTGTTACTACTGGCCAGGGATGTTTAAGGATGCATATAAATGGGTGGATAACTGTGAAAAATGTAAAATATTCTCAGGAAGGCCACAACTTGCAGCTTTACCTTTGAGGCCCGTTGTTATTGAAGAACCCTTTAAACAATGGGGATTGGATTTTATTGGGCCTATCTCACCCCCCTCAAGTGCAGGACATACCCACATCTTAACAACGACAGATTATTTCATGAAATGGGTTGAAGCAGCCCCTGTAAAGAGAACAACTTCGGAGGTGGTTTGTAATTTTCTTAAAGAAAATATTTTGGTATGTTTTGGTGTTCCCCAGAAGATTGTAGCAGATAATGCTACCAGTTTCTCTTCAGTTGAAATGACTTCTTTTTGTTATGAACATAGTATGTCTCTCTCCCATTCATCAGATTACTATCCTCAAGGAAATGGATAAGCTGAGTCCAGTAACAAGAATCTGATTGCTATCATGAAGAAATTGGTGAATGATAACCCCAGAGATTGGCATAAGAGACTGTATGAAGCACTTTGGGCTGACAAAATAACTCCAAAAAGGGCAATTGGGATGGCGCCTTTTGAATTAGTTTATGGAATAGGTGCCCAATTATCTTTACCTCTAGAGCTATCTACAGCTAAGCTACAAAGTGTAATTGAGGATCAATACTTCCAAGATTCCCTGGAGAAGAGGATTATGTACTTAACTAAGATTGAAGAAGAGAGAAATGAATTGGTTGACCAAATTACTATACATCAGGCCAGAGTGAAAGAGATTTTTGACACGAAAACAAGGCCTAGGAAGTTTATGGAGGGAGATGAAGTATTGCTGTGGGATAGAAGAAGAGAACCAAAGGGTGCACATAGCAAATTTGACTCGCTTTGGAAAGGACCTTTCACAATTCACCAGGTATTGGGTCCAAATTCTTTTAAATTGGAATATCTAGATGGAGCTATTTTACACCTATCCTATAATGGACAGGATCTCAAATTATATCGTCTGTAAAACAGGAGTCCCCTGTTTTGTACATAGTCTTCCCTTTTGTCTAGTTTTGTGTTTTCCTTTCCCGTTTTTGTTTTGTCTTGCTCCATTTCCTTTCTTCTCTATGTTCCCTTTTCTGCGAAACCAGAGCTTCTGAGTTCTCTGCATTTTGCCATAAAATGCAGTCCCTAGTCAGAGCCAATGTTACCTTCTGAGTCTCCCTTATTTATCTATTAGTAATTTTTCCTAAACAAGAGTCGATTTGCTATGTTGTATTATTGGTCATACCTTTGTTTCTTAAATTGACTCTTGATCCTTCAAATTCTACCCATTTATCATCTTTGTGTGTGAAGTTACTTAGGGTTTGAATCTTTGAACCTGAACCATTCTCAAAGTTCAAAGTTCAAATGGTTCGATATGTTCAAAGTCTCTGAAAAAGAAAGCTGTTTTGTTCTGTGTATTTTAAACGTCTTTGAGTTTTCGGCTTGAACTTGAACCCTTTTTGTCAATAGTTCAATGGTTCCACGCGTCATGCAGTTATCTTGTGTAATTAATGTATCGTTGAATCATTCGCTCGTACTCTATAGCGAAGTTCAATGGTTCAATGGTTCAAGGTTCAACGGTTCACTGTCTCATAGTTGAAAGCCTTTTACAAAGCCGCGTGACTGTTGGTCGGTCTATGTAGTCCTTGCGTCTTTGAACCTTCATATTGAACCATATCCTAACAAGTCCAATGGTTCATGAGCCTAAGTTCAATATTTCTGTAAGTGAACCCTTTGCCCCTTTGTATGATCGAACCACCACATTGAACCACGCCCCAAAGGTTTGATGGTTCAATGGTTCAAGGATTTGGTGATTTTGATCTCATTTCTTCCCGAGGCTTTCTAAGTCAAATTTAGCAGGAAAGTTGGAGGAAAATATGTCTGAGACTCATTATGAAACTGAAAGTTCTAATTTGGTGGAGGTTACGGATAATTATTATACATCATGATCGCGCGTGAATAATACTTGCTATTAATGAAGAGGTCAGAATTCATGTCTTTTCAAATATTTTTGGCACGTATTGTTTCGGGTGATAATTATTCAATCTGGTTAGTGCCATTATTAACAAAGAACAAGCCAAATTTAGCAGGTGAACATACTGTGTGACGCGGAGGAGAATAGTACAAGACGTGTAAGGTTCTTGTTACTCAAACTTCACAGTAAATTCAGATATCTTGAAGGTGAGTTTTGTTCTTCCTATATGCTATTCCTATTTCTTAGTTGGAAAAGAAGAATCTCTTGAGTTTCTGACATTATTTTCAAAATTTGAAGTGTTTTTAAATTTATCCTCCAAGTATGGATTTGAAATCTACTTGTCTGGGGAATGAACATGGCCCTGGTCTTACCTGTTCTCACTCTGAATTTGGGGATACTGCGCTGGTGCAATATGATTTAGAAGAATTTAGAGAAAGGTCTAGAAACCCTCTACAAACCCCTATGATGAAGAAAATAGTAGACAATGGTTTAGTTGAAGCTGTGGCTTTTCCCAAGGCTGTACAGTGCCCAGAACTGGTTCAGGAATGTATGAATAGGTATGAACCCCAAAACAGATGCATTAGAAATGCAGATGGTGATGTATTGTTTCATGTCGACAGACAAACCCTGATGTCTATGATGAGAATACCGCCTAAAGAGGCATATTCCAGCCTTGATATTACTTCTTATGGGCATTTCTCAAAGAAGAAATCAACTTACAAAAGTGTGATAGCAAGAAACTGGCTGCTAAAATTTCAGAAGGGTAGCTCAAGGTTGCCTAGACGACTTACTAGGGATCATATGATTAAAGAAGTGAGGGATATTGTGGTGTTATTACACAGATTGAAAGGCAGCCAACATGCGTATTATTGGGAATATTGGATGTACTTTTTTGCGCAAGTTATCCTCCAAGGAGAGTAATATTTGGATTGGGCAGAAATTGTAGCTGATTGTTTGCATCAGGGTTTGAGTAATTGTTTGGGTAATAGAGATATTTATGTCTTCGTATCTGTTTTATTGCCTGGCGTCTACAAGAGAATGGTTTGGTCTACCTCATGTACCCTTGGCTGAGGATAGTAGGATTTATGAATATTATTCACAATTGTAGATGTAGAACTGTTATGAAAATTACAAAAGGGTTAGTGATGTTTTCACTGGGAGAATGACTTATGAACTGGCAGGTAATCTAGGTAAGAGAATGTCCAATGAAGCAATGCAGCTGATTAGCATTTATGGTAGCTTCTTTATTCAATTTTCCAAGTTCACTTACATCAGAGTTGGAGGATTTGACGGTGAACCTGTTAAGTTACCCAGATATGTGTTCAACCGTTTGGTGCTAATAGAGGTATGCAGACAGCTAGCACATGTGGATAAGAAGTTCTCGACAAAGAAGGGATTTGGTATCTCTTTTCCCATCAAACTTGGACATTACTCGTGCCAGTCAAAATCTGATGCTTTGAATTTAAAGGTGAACCTTAAAAAGTTCAATTTTCAGTTCTTCACTACCAGGTCCCAATTTGACAGCAAAGGATTTGTCAGGGATAACTTAGATTCTAGAGCAGGGCTTTCGCACATTCCTAAGTTAGAGGATTATTGGGAAGACTGTTCAGATGAGTTTGAGGTCAGGAGAAGACTGTGGTGTAGGTTCTCTTTAGGACAGATAATTACTCATAATTTAAATATGGATATTTCTGGAGTTATTAATGATGAGGAACAGGTGGTTGACCCACAGTTTGAACAAATAGAGCAATTACCTATTCCAGAAATTGACTGGAGCAAAAAGGAGGAAGATAGGATTGAGGTTAGAACCCTCCCAGTGATAAGGAGAACCGAGAAATGGTTAAGGGAAAAGAAACAGGAAGGGATCCAGAATAAAAATGCCCAATAATTCACGTCAATGATTGAATCATCATTTCCCATAAGCTCTTCTAACCAACCTATTGCTATCTGTGGTGCAGGTACTTCCAAGTCACAGGTACTTCCAAGTCATTAACTAGAAGGAGCCCTGCTACTAAGAAATCTAGAAGAGCCCTCACAACTATTCTACCCCCTCGTGCTACCAGGTTGAGAACCAAAAGTAAGAGAAAGAAATAGGTTTCCGAAAGAATAGTTGTGGATCTGAATTCAGAGGAGGATTCAGGAGAACCCATGGGTGATAAGGAATCTAGCCCACACAGAACAGAGGAAGTTAATACTAGGCCACAGTCAGAGGTTGTTCTAGAGACCTCTGAACTATTAATGATTTCTAATGTATCCTCTGATGGATTGAACCTTGAAAAGGAAACCTTAGCCCTTGCATCGAAGTGGCTGGAGAGTTCTATTACTGAGAAGAGAAAAATAATTCCTTTTTCTATCCCTTTTGTTGCAAGTATGAGGATAACCAGTGTTGTCATTGATGTCAACATACTCATATTACATTGATGAGAAGGATTGGATGAGCTGTGTGCTGAGGATATTGAGAAAATTAGCCTCAATCAGGAACAGTGAAGAACAGTGATGAGAAGAAGGCAAAAGTACTCAATAGGTTGCGGATCAGAGGATGCGGATTAAAGGGTTTGTAGATATGAGTCTTGAGATGATCCAATTAGGACTTCAGAAGTCCGCATGAAGAAATGAAGAAGTTATGATCGATCAAGTAGAACCGGTTCCAGGAGATGCTCCAGAGTGACAGAGTGTTATAAAAAGGTCCGGTGAGATCCGGAAGTGCATTTTCCTAATCTGCGGATTGGAAGGAGTGTTTGGGATGTCCTTGTGATGTGTCATCTCAATTTGTTTATGGTTTAGAGGTCCGGAAGCACCTTTGTGATTGTGACAGTGGCGACAGACTGTGTTCTTGAAGTTTCGGATGATGAAGAGAAGAATTCTAGTAAGTAGAGGAAGTGCGGATGTACCTGGTCTTTCAGGCAAGCCTGTGAAGGTTCTTGGATCATGTTGAGGTTGTGTTGTCGATTCGCATTAGTGTTAGAGCCCAGAATTGAAGATATACTTCCGGATGAAGATGTTCTTGTTCAAGCTGGCCGACTGGATGAGTTATTCATCTTGCAAATGTTCTTGTGGATGATTGCCGACTTAGATGATTGTTCCTAAGTCGATGCCTTGTATAAATAAAGGTTTGTGAATTCATTTTGATGGGTATGTCATGGAGCGGATGAGTGTGGCATAGTGAAAGAGCGAAAGGCAGAGCAGAAGTGTTTCAGGCTTAAATGGAACTGATCCAGACATGGTAAAGATGTCATTCTCTAGTTCAAGTTTGTAATACTTGTTATCTTGTAGATAGTGTGTCTCTTGTAGGCAGTGTGCCTCCTTGTGAGCAGTGTGCTCGGGCAGTGAGCTCTAATTGGCCTGTGCCATCTATTTTTCTTATTCTTCTAATAGAGAATAATCCTTGGGTTAATCACCCCATGGTTTTTCCCTTAACTGGGTTTTCCACGTCAAAATCTTGGTGTCTAATGTGTTGATGTTTATCTGCTCTGATGTTTATGCTCCATGCTTTCATGAATGGTTAATTGACATGCTATTAAATAACAAAGAAGAATCAAGTGTTTGAAGTAACAACAAGTTTTTGTATAACTGATTCACCCCCCCTCTCAGTTGTGTGCCCTAGATCTAACAATTGGTATCAGAGCCAAGTTCCTCTAAAAGGAGCTTAACTGCGTGAGGAGATCCAGGATGTCGTCATACAAGAAGGATAGTTCAAAGTTTGATGGAACCAACTTCTCTCTCTGGAAAGGTCGCATGAAATGTCACTTGGAGTGTATGGGAAAAGCATACCTGACCATGGTCTCAAAAGCATATGTACCTCCACAGGGTGGTCTGACAACTCTGAATGAAATCACAGATGCTGAAAATAATCTGCAGACAAAAGAAGCTCTTCTAAGTGCATTGACTGACTCAGAGCTCTCAAATGTTATTGACCTACCAACTGCCTATGAGATCTGGACTAAACTGGAACTTCTGCATGAAGGAGATGAGTTTGTTAAGAGTGCAAGGTTGCAAAGTCTCAAAGGGAAATTTGAAAGATTGAAGATGAGAGATGATGAAAATATCACTACCTTTATGCCAAGAGTAAATGAGCTGGTGTGTGGAATTAGGAATGTTGGTGGAGTTCTGGATGAGAATGAGATTGTTTGCAAAATTCTCAGATCCCTTCCTGTTGCCTACAAAATCAAGGTTGCTGCCATTGATGAATTCAGAGCCCATACAACAGTCACAAGAGAGCAATTGGCTGGCAAACTGGTTGCATTTGAAATGACCGAGTTTGGAGATGATCCCCCCAAGACTGAATCTGCATTCAAAGCTAGTGCCTATGTGAAAGGCAAACAAAGATTTGACCCGGGAGAAAACTCTTCAAGGAAACTGTCATGGTATGATCAAGCAAGAAGAGACATGGAAGAGGAAGAAGCAGAAACAGCTCAACTTGAAGCCCTCATTGCAAAGAGACTGCCAAGAGGATCTGGTAAGTATGAAGGAAAATTACCCTTTAAGTGCTTCAACTGTAATAAGATTGGTCATTTTGCTTCAAGGTGTCTGAAAAGATTTGCAATGTCAAATTCTAACAGACAAAGGTTCCAAAAGAACTGTTATTATGTTCATGAAGAAGATGATAATGAAGGAGTAATAGATGATGAATCAGAAATAGGAAACAAATCTGGAAATGAATAGGCATTTATTGCCATCAAGGAAGAAGATCCAATATCCTCTGAATCTATCAATCATAAGGTTGTAGAAAGAGCTTGGCTGCCCAAGTTGAAGAAAATGATGATTGGGTTATTGACAGTGGATGCTCTCACCATATGACAGGTGACAAAAACAAGTTTCTAGATGTGGAAAGGTATGAAGGAGGAATGGTAAAGTTTGGTGATAATTCTACTGGTAGAATAAGAGGTAGGGGACTATTTCTTTTGATGGAAAAAGAAAAACTGGTAATGTACTGTATGTGGAAGGATTGAAGCACAATCTTCTCAGTGTTGGACAGTTGGTAGACAAAGGTTATGATCTCCGGTTCAAAAATGGAAGATGCAGGATCTTTGAAAGCTTCGGAACTGAGATTGCATCCGGTACTCAAACAAAAGGTAATATCTTCCATCTGGTTGGTTCTAATAGAAGTTGTTTGTTTGTTCAAGTTGATCAGAGTTGGTTATGGCATAGAAGGATGTGTCATGTAAATTTTGATAACATCATCAAGATAAGCAATACTCAGGCTGTAAGAGATCTTCCAAAATTGGTGAAACCTACAAATAGTTTGTACAAAGAATGTCAGCTAGGTAAACAGAGCAGAGTCTCTTTCAAAAGCAAGGATCAGTCCTCTACCGGATTATTGGAATTAGTTCATACTGATCTATGTGGTCTGACAAGAATCAAGAGTATGCAAGGTGATAGATATTTCATGTTACTGATTGATGATCATTCCCGGATGATGTGGGTTACCTTTCTAAAAGAGAAATCAGAAGCCTTTGAAAAGTTCAAAATCTTCAAAGCTATGGTAGAGAATCAAACTAGATTGAAACTAAAATGTCTGAGGTCTGATAGAGGTGGTGAATTCACATCCAGTGAGTTCATAGACTTTTGTGAGAAGCATGGTATAAAGAGACAGTTGTCTGCTCCTAGGACTCCACAACAGAATGGAGTAGTTGAGAGAAAGAACCGGACCATCTGGGAAGCATCCAGGACAATGATGATAGAAGCAAATGTTCCTCAGATGTTTTGGAGAGAAGCTGTCAGCACTGCAGTCTACACTCTCAATCGAGTTCAAATCAGAAGCAATACCGGTAAGACTCCTTATGAACTTTGGTTTGGTATAACTCCTACTGTGAGATATTTCAGAGTATTTGGCAGCAAATGTTACATCAAAAGAGATAAAGATCTAGGAAAGTTTGATGCTAGAAGTGATGAAAGAATTTTCTTGGGTTACTCTACTCAAAGCAAAGCATACCGATGTTACAATAAGAGACTGAGAAAGATAATAGAAAGTACAAATGTGAAGGTTGATGAAGGAATTGAGAAGCCCTCAAGGTTTTATGAATATGATGAAGATAATCTGAATGGTTCTCTGGTTCAAGGAGCTCAAACCTCCTCTGAAAGTCAGATTCAGATTGATCCGGTAAATCAAGAAGAAGAAGTTTGTTTGAATGAGCCTGATCAAGAAACAGTAGTGCAAGAAACTCCCAAAGTTCCAAGGAATGTAACTCTAAACCACCCTGAAGATTAGATCATAGGTGACAAAAGCAAAGGGGTACAAACAAGGAGGAAGATTGCTCAAAATTCAGATGAATGTTGTCTGATCTCAAAGATTAAACCTAAGACAATAAATGAAGCCTGCAATGATGAAAATTGGACTAAAGCAATGGAGAAAGAGTTGATGCAAATAGAGAAAATTCACACTTGGGATCTTGTTCCTAGACCTAGAAACAAGAATGTGATTGGAACCAAATGGGTCTTCCGAAACAAACTAAATGAAGTTGGTGAAGTAATCAGAAATAAAGCTAGATTAGTCTGCAAAGGCTACTCTCAAATAGAAGGGATTGATTTTGAGGAAAACTTTGCTCCGGTGGCAAGAATTGAAACAGTTAGACTATTTCTTGCATTTGCTGTATTCAAAGATTTTAAAGTGTATCAGATGGATGTCAAATCTGCTTTCCTGAATGGTGACTTAGAAGAAGAAGTGTACATTGAACAACTGGATGGATTTCAATTATCAGAGTATGATGATATGGTCTGCAAAATAAAGAAGGCACTGTATGGTCTAAAGCAAGCCCCAAGAGCATGGTATGAGAGGCTGGATAGACATCTTTTGAAGATTGGTTTCAACAAAGGTATTGCTGATAGTAATCTATATTTCTAAATAGATAATGAAAACATTTTGATTGTTGAAGTGTTTGTGGATGATATCATTTTTGGAGGAAGAGATAGTATGTGTAAAACTTTTGCAAATCAGATGAAAAGTGAGTTTGAGATGTCTATGCTTGGTGAAATGAATTTCTTCTTGGGTCTGCAAATTACTCAAACAAAGAAAGGGATCTTCATTTCTCAGACCAAATATGTGAAAGAATTGTTGAGGAAATTTGGGATGGAAGATTTAAAGCCAATGAATACTCCCATGGCAACCAGATGCAAGTTGAGCAAAGATGATGACTCTCCTAAGGCAGACCAGACAAAGTATAGATCAATGATTGGTGGATTGTTGTATCTCACTCAAACTAGACCGGATATTATGCAAGCTGTTGGTCTTGTTGCTAGATTCCAAGCTGATCCTAGAGAATCTCATGTCATGGAAATCAAGAGAATCTTTAGATATCTAAAAGGGACAGTGGAGTATGGTTTGTGGTATCCTAGAGATCATGATTTCTCTCTTCATGCTTACACAGATGCAGATTGGGCAGGAGATGTGGATGACCAGAAGAGCACCAGTGGTGGAGCATTCTTTTTTGGAAAGAGATTGGTTTCCTGGCTAAGCAAGAAATAAGATGCAATATCTCTGTCTACAACTGAAGCAGAATACATTGCAACAGCAGGTAGTTGCACTCAAATCTTATGGATGAAGCAGATGCTAAAAGACATTAAAGTAGAATATGAGGAGCCTATCACAATTTTCTATGATAATTCAAGTGCAATAAACATTTCTAAGAATCTGGTATTGCATTCTAAGACCAAGCACATATCTATCAAGTTTCACTTTCTGAGAGAACAAGTGAACAAGGATGAAGTCAGATTGGAGCATGTATCCTCCAAGGATCAGATTGCAGATATTTTTACGAAACCTCTTCCCAAGGACTCTTTTGAGTATCTCAGGGAGAAGTTAGGGGTCATGGCCCCTCTGGTCATGAACTAGGATGCACTGATGTGCATCAGTCTGGTGGATATCACAGTCATATCTTGTGATCCGGATTGATGATGGGGAGCTGCCACTAAGGGGGAGCAGCTGGTATGATTCTGATGTGTTAGAATTGCAAGTATGAGCCCTTTGCCATTGATGTCAAAGGGGGAGAGAAGACATGTGAAAAACAAGTGGTTGATGATCAAAGGGGGAGCAGTAAAGGAAGCGAAGACATGTGAAGAGTTGTTGCTGATAGGGGGAGCTATGACAGAAAGGAGAAGTTCTTGTCTTGATGGTTTTTCACATCATATGTTGCCATCAATGACAAAGGGGGAGATTGTTGCAAGTATGAGGAGAACCAGTGTTGTCATTGATGTCAACATACTCATATTGCATTGATGAGAAGGATTGGATGAGATGTGTGCTGAGGATATTGAGAAAATTAGCCTCAATCAGGAACAATGAAGAACAGTGATGAGAAGAAGGCAAAAGTACTTAATAGGTTTCGGATCAGAGGATGTGGATTAAAGGGTTTGTAGATATGAGTCTTGAGATGATCCAGGTAGGATTTCAGAGGTCCACATGAAGAAATGAAGAAGTGATGATCAATCAAGTAGAACTGGTTCCGGGAGATGCTTCAGAGTGACAGAGTGTTACAAAAAGGTCCGGTGAGATCCGGAAGTGCATTTTCCTAATCTGCGGATTGGAAGGAGTGCTTGGGATGTCCTTGTGATGTGTCATCTCGATTTGTTTATGGTTTAGAGGTCCGGAAGCACCTTTGTGATTGTGACAGTGGTGACAGACTGTGTTCTTGAAGTTCCAGATGATGAAGAGAAGAATTCTAGTAAGTAGAGGAAGTGCAGATGTACCTGGTCTTTCAGGAAAGCCTGTAAAGGTTCTTGGATCATGTTGAGGTTGTGTTGTTGGTCCGCATTAGTGTTAGAGCCTAGAATTGAAGATATACTTCCGGATGAAGATGTTCTTGTTTAGGCTGGCCGACCGGATGAGTTATTCATCTTGCGAATGTTCTTGTGGATGATTACCGACTTAGATGATTGTTCCTAAGTCGATGCCTTGTATAAATAAAGGTTTGTGAATTCATTTCGATGGGTATGTCGTGGAGCGGATGAGTGTGGCATAGCAAAAGAGCGAAAGGCAGAGTAGAAGTGTTTCGGGGTTAAATGGAACTGATCCAGACATGGTAAAGATGTCATTCTCTAGTTCAAGTTTGTAATACTTGTTATCTTGTAGACAGTGTGTCTCTTGTAGGTAGTGTGCCTCCTTGTGAGCCGTGTGCTTGGGCAGTGAGCCCTAATTGGCATGTGCCATCTATTTTTCTTATTCTTTTAAAAGAGAATAATCCTTGGGTTAATCACCCTGTGGTTTTTCCCTTAACCGGGTTTTCCATGTCAAAATCTTGGTGTCTAATGTGTTGATGCTTATCTGCTCTGATGTTTATGCTCCATGCTTTCATGAATGGTTAATTGACATGCTATTAAATAACAAAGAAGAATCAAGTGTTTGAAGTAACAGCAAGTTCTTGTACAACTGATTCACCCCCCTCTCAGTTGTGTGCCCTAGATCTAACACCTTTAGAGGACATGGTGAGCAAATGTTTAGAGAAAACACCCAACTCTAAGAAGCTAAAGATGACATCCAGAGTAAGCATTGATCCAAATACTAGAAACTGGAGTGCTAAGATAGCCAAACCAGTGACTGAAGAAGAAGTACAGGACCCAACGATGCAGGATTTCACTGTTGAAAGAGTGGATCTTGGTGCTGCTTCAAGAGCTGCAGATGTTCATCATCTTGAAGCATCCACCAAGAGGATAGTTAGTTGGAGTTGGAAGGACAAAAAGGACAAAAGGGAATTGAAGCAGACTTTATGTTCAATGGCAGAGTACATCGATGCTATCCATAACCCCAGCCCGCAGCTAGTTTTAAAGCTCTCCTTGTCTTTCGATCCTAAGTCACTAGTTAACCAGAAGATGTTGGATCAGGTTCACAGAAACAAGATGGTGGCTAAGATATTGGATGGTTGGTTGGACTGCATTGTACAGAAGGGGACTGAATACATTCATGAACTTAAGAATATATACGATTTGACTGCTGCCACCATTGAGGACCTTAAGGCACAGGTTACTGCTTGGGTGAAAGAAGAAGGTAAATGGGTAAAAGTAATGAATCAAGTCGATGAAGTTCAAAAATATGGAGTAGCGAAGTTTCTGACAGAAAAGAGCCTAACTATTTTGGATGAAGATCTATTATATGTGAATAAGAAAAATGTTGAATGGAGAAATTCCATATCACGGCAGGGGCGTTTTGAACTTACAAAATTGATTAAGGAGATAACTGAGTTCACTCAATCGCTGCAGCGTGACTTACAATGTATTGATGTCAAATACATAAAAGATGATGGGAAACTAGAGGAGGATGTCGACACAGTGGTTCAATCCTTTAAGGATAAAATTAGCTTTGTCAAAGAAAGTGACAATATCTTAATTGAAGATTTCTCTCGAATCTCTAAGGTGGAGTCACTACTTTACCTCTGTATTGATGCACTTCCAGAACATAAGGAAAAAATTGGGAAAATACGAAGGGAGAAAGAAGTTTGGCAATCAAGGGTGAAACGCATAGGCATCCCCAACCTCCCAAGAATTCAGGAGTTCGTTGCATTTTTTCAGGAGTGGAAGACTCAACGTGTTTCTCCAACCGCCGATGGCAAATCTGGAGATTCAAATCCGTTGCCCCAGCCGTGATCTTATTCACTCATTTTCCTTTATTCAGTTCCTCAGTTATGCTATTTTCGTAATCTTGATCTTTGGATCAATTTGTTATAAACTAAATCTCGTATGGGTCAGAGTTACTTTAACTCTAGGTTTTGGTTTACTTGATGATATGATTAGGGCATTCATATATATAGGTTTTTGAATCTTTCATAAGATATATAGATAGAGAGAGAAAAACAAGAGAATTTTGGCTGAACTATTTTATGGTTTTACAGTATATGATGATTGTCTGACAATTTTTCATCTGTGAATGAAAAGAAGAAACAATTATTGTTTACTTAGATCTGTGCGTCTAAGTGTTTGAAATTAGATTTTCTGTGTGAAATCTCCTTTCATCTGGTAATTGCTCTTTTATTGGACAACTCGTTATATGTGTTCTATTATTTATTGGTTCAACAAATATATATGTATGTGTTTATGTATTTAAATGTATTGAAAATAGAATCTGTGCATTCTAGTACTCACTGTTATTGCAGAAGTTTACCGCATTCATAACATAGTTATGTATGAATGTTAGTTTGCCTTAGGCACTTTCTGGTTAAAAGTGTATTTGGATAGTTGAATAGATTGAATTCATTGGAAATCTTAAAGGGAACTGTACCTAAATTCAGAGGGGAACTAATTTAAATGTTCACCCATTTGTTGCTTAACTCATTTGTTCTTTAAAGAAGGGTATAGAGTCAAAATAAAACATTTTCAGAATAAGGACAAATTTGTTAGCCAACAGTTTTTTGGCGACTCTACTGGGGAAACGAAATCATTAATTAAAAGATTGATCGCCTTAATATGAAGCAACAATGGTGCTTCCACATGAAAAAAAATTCCTATTCTGCAGCCTAATCTTGGATTTCAGGACGAGCAGGAAGACATTATTGGCCAGTTGAATACCCTTGCTTGGCGTACTCGTCGGAATAGTGAAGATTATAGAAGAGCAAGCATAGTATTAGAAAAAGAGGAGGAATTAGCTAATAACCTGAGATTGCTGTTACTCAGGCATAGAAGAAGGAAGGCACAAAACGCAGCAAGAAATCAAGTCCTTGAAGCGCAAAGAAATCAAGAACAACATAGAAATTAATAGCTGCCTATCCAGTCACAATATTTTAAGCTGGATTCTGGACCGTATACCAGGTCTTTGAGGAGAGAGGGAGTTGAGGATTCTACCTTTGAAGCACTACAAAGCCTTAATTTTCCTTATATCCCTACTCGTATCACAAAAGCGAGAAGTAGGCCCCCTAGCCCCCCTAAACCTTCTACTTCTCCTGTCTGTCAAGCTTTAACTCTTTCAGGTACCGTTATCCCCTCAGCTATAAATTTTATACCCATGGCCCAACCTTGGGGAGTAGCCATAGGGCCTCTGAACCTTGGGGCTAACCTGAATCCATTGCCCAAAAATGCACGGGAGAATTTGCCCAAATTTAATGGAGATGGGAGGCAATCACCAGAAGAACATTTGTGTGCCTTTGTAGCAGCTTGTAGTGTGTTAGGCGTACAACACCAAGATGTAGCCATAAGGCTTTTCGTGCAAACTTTGACTGATACTGCAGCACAATGGTTCTACCACCTAACTAACTCCTTAATCTCAAACTGGAATGACATGAAAATTGCGTTTGAAAACAGGTTCAAAAGCAAAGAAGATGAACATTCTCTCCTTGCACAGCTGACTCAGCTTAAGAAAGAGATTCATGAACCTATGAGGGAATTCGTGGCTAAATTTAATAGAATTGTGAACAAAATCCCTTATGCTAAAAGACCAACTAGCAAGAATTAGAAATGTTTCTTCATTAATTCTATGCCTCCTGATATTAGCTTCCATCTTAGGACAGGTGTAATTGCTGATTTACCAGCTGCACAAGCCTTGGCAGTCAGATTGGAGGATGATCTCATTATGGCCGATAAATGGAAGAAAGAGGTCTAGATGCCAAATGCTCACCCCTCATCATCTACGGATCTTGTAGTGCAAAGGCTGGTTAATGATATAATTGCCTTAAAGAGGCAATTACCTAAAACTGGCGCTCCCTTCCAACAACTGTATCAAGATATTGGTAGAAGGAATTTGAGTCAACAAGCAAATACTGGTAGAGCTTTACCCCTGACATCAGCACAACCAAGGCTGACTATTGAAGCTCCTCCTAGAAGGGGGAACATGTGTATTTTTCATTTGACTACCGACCATGATGGAAATTCTTGCCCAGAAATGCTCAGGTACACTTAGATGACTGCTACTCAAGATATGCTAGGGGGTCCACCGAAGAAGAAAGGAACTTCGAGGAACCTGGCGGCTCTGAGATAAACTTCCTTGAATATGAGTCTGATTCAGAAAGGGGAGATGAAATATTGGTTACCCTTGAAGATCCTTCATGTGTCCTGCTCACCAGGAGTCAGAGGAATATGAGATCTTCTAATACGCAAGAAGTACCTGGTAAAGGTAAGGAGCCTTTTACTAGAACCCATGATGCTAATTTGAAGACTCAGGAAACTAGATTGTTACATAAAAATGATCCAGATGCTTCTTTTGATATTGTAGAATTCTGTAAATCTGCAAAAATTCAAATCTCTCCTATTAAGTATCTCAAGTTAAAACCTAATGAGCTTGACAAATTGGTTAAACATGTTAAGGGTGGTCCTACACAAACTGAATCTGAGAGTCAACTAGAGGTTGATGTTGAGTCTCCCATTGCTTGACTATTTGCTTCCTCGTCTGAGTCATCCATGACTACCCCTAAAATGACCCTCAATTTGTCAAATGATACTTCTTACATTGCTGATTTGAAACCCAATCCTTTCTATGTGTCTTTGTTTATCAATGGTTATAAACTTAGTAACTGTATTATAGATTCAGGAGCCTTTGACAACATTATGCCCTCTTCTGTGGCTAAAGCCCTAGGGTTATCACTTACAAAAACATTTGGTAGGTGTTATTCTATGGATGGCAAACAAGTTTCCTTGCTTGGATAGATTAAGGATGCACGAGTTGCTCTTGCAACTTACCCTGACAAAAGGGTGAAATTGACTATTTTGGTAGCAGATATTCATGCTAGTTACGGGATGCTGTTGAGCAGGACATTTTGCAAGGATTTGGGTGGACAGATCAAATTGGATTGGTCAGAAGCCACAATCCTAGTGGGGAAGCAGAAAGTGAAGCTGGAACCTGAGCCCAAGTGCAAGTTCACTGTCTACCCCTCTGATGATCCCAAGTCCCAGATTTTGTTTGAGGAATGTGAATTTGGTAACTATTTTCTCTCCTCTGAGCAGAGTTTTGGAGTAGACCCCAAGAAGAATTAATCCAAAGATTTGTACATTCTAATGACCTATGGGTTATGGAATTTGACGGCAGTTGTGCTACTGCCGGTTCAGGGGCTGGGGTTGTGCTGATCTCACCTGAAGGTGAAATTTTTTCTTATTCTTTTAAGCTAGAGTTCAAAAACACCAACAATACTGCAGAATATGAAGCTTTATTGCTTGGGCTATTTGAAGCCAAAGGAAGGGGTGTGAAGGTACTTAAAGTGAAAGGTGATGCTGAATTAATTGTGAAATAAGTAAGGGGGATCTTGTCTGTTAAGAATGAAAGATTAAAACATTACAGAAATAGAGTATGGGATGAGATCGAATATTTTGATGCCTTCTCTATCGAAGCAATTCCAGAGACCAGAATTCCTGAGTAGATTCTTTAGCAGTATCAATTTCTATCCTTCTGCCACATCTGGATTTCAAAAAGGATTGTTATAGAATAGAACTGGTATATCGTCCTAATGTCCCGGACAATGCCGAAAGCTGGCAAGTTTTTGAGAGTGATAATCAGATCAGAAAGTTTTTAGAGAATGCTGAAATGTTCTTGGGAACCTATTTTAAAGGCTCTGAAACAAAGTGTAAAGAATTCAGTCCTGACCCAGGGATTAATCCAAAAGATGACGTGATTCAGTTAAAGGGAAACAAAATCCCTAAAGGACTGGTCTCCTTAGAACATTTGTTTTCTCGAAGAGATGAATATATTAAAGGCAAACCTTCCCATAATCCTGATAAAGTAGAGGATTATGAGAAAATAAACATTGGGGATGAGGCTGATCCTAAATGGATATCCATTGGTAGGTGTTGTTCTTTAGAGGAGAAAAACAAATTGATCAAATTGTTAATCAGGTATAAGGATGTTTTCGCTTGGTGCTATGATGATCTTAAAATTTTTAGACATGGACAGTTTCAACACCATATTCCTTTGAAAGCAAATGCAACTCCATTCAGGCAGAAGCTGAGGAATTATAATCCGAAAGTTGCTGAGGCCATTTTTAAGAAGATTGATAAAATGTTGAAAGCTAGAATTATCTATCCAATTCATCACTCCACTTGGGTGGAAAATATTGTTCCAGTACGCAAGAAGAATGGAGAAATAAGAATCTGCGTTGATTTCAGGAACTTGAATCAGGCCATCCTGAAAGATAACTATCCCTTACCTGTGATGGACCACATCTTGCAGACAGTTGCTGGGTCTGAAATGATGTCTATGCTGGATGGTTTCTCAGGTTACAATCAGATAGGTGTGGGTACAGATGATCAACATAAGACTACTTTCACTACGCCTCGGGGAACTTTTGCCAATAACCGAATGCCCTTTGGCTTGATTAACGCGGGAGCAACTTTTCAGCGGGTGATGGATTCATCTTTTAGAGATTTGAAGGATAGAATTATTGTTATTTATCTTGATGATCTAACTATTTTTTTCAGAAATAGAGAAGATCACCTGAAGGATTTGGAGACTGTCTTACAAAGGTGCCGAAGCCATGGCATCTCACTCAATCCCAAGAAGTCAGTTTTCTGTGTTACTAAGGGAAAATTGTTGGGGCACTTAGTCTCAAAAGATGGAATCAAAATTGATTCAGAGAGGGTCAGGGCAATTCAGCAGCTTAGTCTCCCTTCAAATAGGACTGGAGTCAAGTCCTTCTTTGGCCACATCAATTTTCTCAGAAGGTTCATTCCTGACTTTGCTGAGATTACAAAACATATTGTTGGAATGATGAGCGAGAAACAACCATTTAAGTGGAATGGAGTTGCTAAGAAGGCATTTGAGGATATCAAGGAAGCGATCGCAAACACTCCCACTTTGGTAAATTCTAATTTTCAAAAAGATTTTATTATTTACTGCTATGCCTCGGAACACACCATGTCAGGGATTTTGTTACAGAAAAATGAATTGGATGAAGAGGTTCCCATAGCCTTTATGAGCGTTCCTGTTAAAAAGCATGAGCTGAAATATTCTTTGGGTGAAAAACAAGCTTTCGCTGTGGTAAAAGCTGTTAAACAATTCAAATATTATATACTTCACTCTCATTCAGTTGTGTTTGTTCCAAATTCAGCTGTGAAAAGTATCTTGACTCAGCAAGATGTTGGGTTAAACAATAGAGCAACGTGGGTTGCTAAAATCCAGGAATATGATCTGGAAGTTAAGCCTACTAAACTAATTAGGGGTTCAGGCTTTTGTAAATTAATTGCTGAGAACAAAAATGAGGAAGAAGAAGAAGGACTTCCCACTGTCCTACTGGTAAGTTTACAAGACCCATGGTTTCTAGATGTAGCATACTATCTTACTTACGGAGATTGTCCCAGTCACTTATCTCCTAAAGAGAAAAGAAACCTGCAGCTAAAAGCAGTGAAATATGTTATTTGGGGGGATATCCTTTACAAGAAGGGATTAGATGGGACTTTCCTAAGATGTGTAGATAAGGAGCAACAGGATAAGCTCTTGGAAGTTTTCCATAATGAAGCCTGTGGTGGACATTTTTCTTCTTCAGTTACAGCTTTCAAAATCCTCAGGAATTGTTACTACTGGCCAGGGATGTTTAAGGATGCTTATAAATGGGTGGCTAACTGTGAAAAATGTAAAATTTTCTCAGGAAGGCCACAACTTGCAGCTTTACCTTTGAGGCCCGTTGTTATTGAAGAACCCTTTAAACAATGGGGATTAGATTTTATTGGGCCTATCTCACCCCCCTCAAGTGCAGGACATACCCACATCTTAACAGCGACAGATTATTTCACGAAATGGGTTGAAGCAGCCCTTGTAAAGAGAACAACTTCGGAGGTGGTTTGTAATTTTCTTAAAGAAAATATTTTGGTACGTTTTGGTGTTCCCCAGAAGATTGTAGCAGATAATGCTACCAGTTTCTCTTCAGCTGAAATGACTTCTTTTTGTTATGAACATAGTATATCTCTCTCCCATTCATCAGATTACTATCCTCAAGGAAATGGACAAGCTAAGTCCAGTAACAAGAATCTGATTGCTATCATGAAGAAATTGATGAATGATAACCCCAGAGATTGGCATAAGAGACTGTATGAAGCACTTTGGGCTGACAGAATAACTACAAAAAGGGCAATTGGGATGGCACCTTTTGAATTAGTTTATGGAATAGGTGCCCAATTATCTTTACCTTTGGAGCTATCTACAGCTAAGCTATAAAGTGTAATCGAGGATCAATACTTCCAAGATTCCCTAGAGAAGAGGATTATGTACTTAACTAAGATTGAAGAAGAGAGAAATGAATTGGTTGACCGAATTACTGTACATCAGGCCAGAGTTAAAGAGATTTTTGATAGGAAAACAAGGCCTAGGAAGTTTATGGAGGGTGATGAAGTATTGCTGTGGGATAGAAGAAGAGAACCAAAGGGTGCACATAGCAAATTTGACTCGCTTTGGAAAGGACCTTTCAGAATTCATCAAGTATTGGGTCCAAATTCTTTTAAATTGGAATATCTGGATGGAGCTATTTTACCCCTGTCCTATAATGGACAGGATCTCAAATTATATCGTCTGTAAAACAGGAGTCCCCTGTTTTGTACATAGTCTTCCCTTTTGTCTGGTTTTGTGTTTTCCTTTCCTGTTTTTGTTTTGTCTTGCTCTGTTTCCTTTCTTCTCTATGTTCCCTTTTCTGCGAAACCAGAGCTTCTGAGTTCTCTGCATTTTGCCATAAATGCAGTCCCTAGTCAGAGCCAATGTTACCTTTTGAGTCACCCTTATTTATCTATTAGTAATTTTTCCTAAACAAGAGTTGATTTGCTGTGTTGTATTATTGGTCATACCTTTGTTTCTTAAATCGACTCTTGATCCTTCAAATTTTACCCGTTTATCATCTTTGTGTGTGAAGTTACTTAGGGTTTGAACCTTTGAACCTGAACCATTCTCAAAGTTCAAAGTTCAAATGGTTCGATATGTTCAAAGTCTCTCAAAAAGCAAGCTATTTTATTCTGTGTATTTTAAACGTCTTTGAGTTTTCGGCTTAAACTTGAACCCTTTTTGTCAATAGTTCAATGGTTCCACACGTCATGCAGTTATCTTGTGTAATTAATGTATCGTTGAACCATTCGCTCGTACTCTATAGCGAAGTTCAACGGTTCAATGGTTCAAGGTTCAACAGTTCACTGTGTCATAGTTGAAAACCTTTTACAAAGCCACGTGATTGTTGGTCGGTCTATGTAGTCCTTGCATCTTTGAACCTTCATATTGAACCATATCCTAACAAGTCCAATGGTTCATGAGCCGAAGTTCAATATTTCTGTAAGTGAACCCTTTGCCCCTTTGTATGATCTAATTGGTATGATCGAACCATCGCATTGAACCACGCCCCAAAGGTTCGATGGTTCAATGGTTCAAGGATTTGGTGATTTTGATCTCATTTCTTCCCGAGGCTTTCTAAGTCAAATTTAGTGGGAAAGTTGGAGGAAAATATGTCTGAGACTCATTATGAAACTGAAAGTTTTAATTTGGTGGAGGTTACGGATAATTATTATACATCATTATCGCGCGTGAATAATACTTGCTATTAATGAAGAGGTCAGAATTCATGTCTTTTCAAACATTTTTGGCACATATTGTTTCGGGTGATAATTATTCAATCTGGTTAGTGCCATTATTAACAAAGAACAAGCCAAATTTAGCAAGTGAACATACTGTGCGACGCGGGGGAGAATAGCGCAGGACGTGTAAGGTTCTTGTTACTCAAACTTCGCAGTAAATTCAAATATCTTGAAGGTGAGTTCTGTTCTTCCTATATGCTATTCCTATTTCTTAGCTAGAAAAGAAGAATCTCTTGAGTTTCTGACATTATTTTTAAAATTCGAAGTGTTTTTCATTTTATTCTCCAAGTATGGATTTGAAATCTACTTGTCTGGGGAATGAACACCTGGTCTTACCTATTCTCACTTTGAATTTGGGGATACTGCGCTGGTGCAATATGATTTAGAAGAATTTAGAGAAAGGTCTAGAAAGCCTGTGTGAACCCCTATGATGAAGAAAATAGTAGACAGTGGTTTAGTTGAAGCTGCGGCCTTTCCCAAGGTTGTACACTTTCCAGAACTGGTTCAGGAATGTATGAATAGGTATGAACCCCAAAACAGATGCATTAGAAATGCAGACGGTGATGTATTGTTTCATGTCGATAAACAAACCCTGATGTCTGTGATGAGAATACCGCCTAAAGAGGCATATTCCAGCCTTGATATTACTTCTTCTTATGGGCATTTCTCGAAGAAGAAATCCACTTACACAAGTGTGATAGCAAGAAACTGGCTGCTGAAATTTCAGAAGGGTGGCTCAAGGTTGCCTAGACCACTTACTAGGGATCATATGATTAAAGAAGTGAGGGATATTGTGGTGTTATTACACAGACTGAAAGGCAACTATCATGCATATTATTGGGAAGATTGGATGTACTTTTTTGTACAAGTTATCCTCCAAGGAGAGCAATATTTGGATTGGGCAAAAATTGTAGCTGATTGTTTGCATCAGGGTTTGAGTAATTATTTGGGTAACAGAGATTTTTATATGTCTTCGTATCTGTTTTATTGCTTGGCATCTACAAGAGAATGGTTTGGTCTACCTCATGCACCCTTGGCTGAGGATAGTAGGATTTATGAATATTATTCACAATTGTAGATGCAAAACTATTATGAAAATTACAAAAGGGTTAGTGATGTTTTCACTGGGAGAATGACTTATGAACTGGCAGGTAATTTGGGTAAGAGAATGTTCAATGAAGCAATGCAACTGATTAGAATTTATGGTAGCTTCTTTATTCAATTTTCCAAGTTCACTTACATCAGAGTTGGAGGATTTGACGGTGAACCTGTTAAGTTACCCAGATATGTGTTCGACCGTTTTGTGCTGATAGAGGTATACAGACAGCTAGCACATGTGGATAAGAAGTTCTTGACAAAGAAGGGATTTGGTATCTCTTTTCCCATCGAACTTGGACATTACTCATGCCAGTCAAAATCTGATGCTTTGAATTTAGAGGTGAACCTTAAAAAGTTCAATTTTCAGTTCTTCACTGCCAGGTCCCAATTTGACAGCAAAGGATTTGTCAGGGATAACTTAGATTCTGGAGTAGGGCTTTCGCACATTCCTAAGTTAGAGGATTATTGGGAAGACTATTCAGATGAGTTTGAGGTCAGGAGAAGACTGTGGTGTAGGTTCTCTTGAGGACAAATAATTACTCATATTTTAAATATGGATATTTCTGGAGTTATTGATGATGAGGAACAGGTGGTTGACCCGCAGTTTGAACAAATAGAGCAATTACCTATTCCAGAAATTGACTGGAGCAAAAAGGAGGAAGATAGGATTGAGGTTATAACCCTCCCAGTGATAAGGAGAACTGAGAAATGGTTAAGGGAAAAGAAATAGGAAGGGATCCAGAATAAAAATGCCCAACAATTCACGTCAATGATTGAATCATCATTTCCCATAAGCTCTTCTAACTGACCTATTGCTATCTGTGGTGCAGGTACTTCCAAGTCATTAACTGGAAGGAGCCCTGCTACTAAGAAATCTAGAAGAGCCCTCACAACTATTCTACCCCCTCGTGCTACCAGGTTGAGAACCAAAAGTAAGAGAAAGAAACAAGTTTCTAAAAGAATAGTTGTGGATCTAAATTCAGAGGAGGATTCAGGAGAACCCATGGGTGATAAGGAATCTAGCCCACACAGAACAGAGGAAGTTAATACTAGGCCATAGTCAGAGGTTGTTCTAGAGACCTCTGAACTGTTAACAATTTCTAATGTATCCTCTGATGGATTGAACCCTGAAAAGGAAACCTTAGCCCCTGCATCGAAGTGGCTGGAGAGTTCTATTACTGACAAGAGAAAAATAATTCCTTTTTCTGTCCCTTTAGAGGACATGGTGAGCAAATGTTTAGGGAAAACACCCAAGTCTAAGAAGCTAAAGATGACATCCAGAGTAAGCATTGATCCAAATACTGGAAACTGGAGTGCTGAGATAGCCAAACCAGTGACTGAAGAAGAAGTACAGGACCCAATTGTGCAGGATTTCACTGTTGAAAGAGTGGATCTTGGCGCTGCTTCAAGAGCTGTAGATGTTCATCATCTTGAAGCATCCACCAAGAGGATAGTTAGTTGGAGTTGGAAGGATGAAAATGATAAAAGGGAATTGAAGCAGACTCTGCGTTCAATGGCAGAGTACATCGATGCTATCCATAACCCCAGCCCGTAGCTAGTTTCACAGCTCTCCCTGTCTTTCGATCCTAAGTCACCAGTTAACCAGAAGATGTTGGATTAGGTTCACAGAAACAAGATGGTGGCTAAGATATTCGATGGTTGGCTGGATTGCATTGTACAGAAGGGGACTGAATACATTCGTGAACTTAAGAATATATACGATCTGACTATTGCCACCATTGAGGACCTTAAGGCACAGGTTACTGCTTGGGTGAAAGATGAAGGTAAATGGGTAAATGTAATGAATCAAGTCGATGAAGTTCAAAAATATGGAGTAGCGAAGTTTCTGACATAAAAGAGCCTAACTAGTTTGGATGAAGATCTATTATATGTGAATAAGAAAAATATTGAATGGAGAAATTCCATATCATGGCAGGGGCGTTTTGAACTTACAAAATTGATTAAGGAGATAACTGAGTTCACTCAATCGCTGCAGCGTGACTTACAATGTATTGATGTCAAATACATAAAAGATGATGGGAAATCGGAGGAGGATGTCGATAAAGTGGTTCAATCCTTTAAGGATAAAATTAGCTTTGTCAAAGAAAGTGACAATATCTTAATTGAAGATTTCTCTTGAATCTCTAAGGTGGAGTCACTACTTTACCTCTGTATCGATGCACTTCCAGAACATAAGGAAAAAATTGGGAAAATATGAAGGGAGAAAGAAGTTTGGAAATCAAGGGTGAAACACATAGGCATCCCCAACCTCTCGAGAATTCAGGAGTTTGTTGCAACTTTTCAAGAGTGGAAGACTCAACGTGCTTCTCCAACTGCCGATGGCAAATCTGGAGATTCAAATTTGTTGCCCCAGCCGTGATCTTATTCGCTCATTTTCCTTTATTCAGTTCCTCAGTTATGCTATTTTCGTAATCTTGATATTTGGATCAATTTGTTATAAACTAAATCTCGTATGGGTCAGAGTTACTTTAACTCTGGGTTTTGGTTTACTTGATGATATGATTAGGGCATTCATATATATAGGTTTTTGAATCTTTCATAAGATATATAGATAGAGAGAGAAAAACAAGAGGAGAATTTTGGCTGAACTATTTTATGGTTTTACAGTATATGATGATTGCCTGACAATTTTTCATCTGTGAATGAAAAGAAGAAACAATTATTGTTTACTTAGATTTGTGCATCTAAGTGTTTGAAATTGGATTTTCTGTGTGAAATCTCCTTTCATCTGGTAATTGCTCTTTTATTGGACAACTCGTTATATGTGTTCTATTATTTATTGGTTCAGCAAATATATATGTATGTGTTTATGTATTTAAATGTATTGAAAATAGAATCTGTGCATTCTATTACTCACTGTTATTGCAGAAGTTTATCACATTCATAACATAGTTATGTATGAATGTTAGTTTGCTTTAGGCACTTTCTGGTTAAAAGTGTATTTGGATAGTTGAATAGATTAAATTCATTGGAAATCTTAAAGGGAGTTGTACCTAAATTCAGAGGGGAACTAATTTAAATGTTCACCCATTTGTTGCTTAACTCATTTGTTCTTTAAAGAAGGGTATAGAGTCAGAATAAAACATTTTCAGAATAAGGACAAATCTGTTAGCCAACAGTTGCAAATGGGTGTTTATGAAAAATATTGATTCAAATGGAGCTATTAAGAAGTACAAAGCATGACTGTTTGTGAAAGGTTACTCTCAGGTTAAGGGTATTGATTATGGTGGGATACTTTATTCTATTGCAAAATGACATCCATTAGATTCTTACTTTCTATTGTTGTAGCTTATGATCTAGAGGTTGAGAAAATGGATGTGAAAATGACCTTTCTTCATGGTGATTTGGAGGAGGATATTTATATGACACAAACAGAGCACTATGTGGTGAAAGGTAAAAGTAAATTGGTTTGTAAATTAAAGAAATCTTTGTATGGCCTAAAATAGAGTCTTAGGATGTGGTACCAAAAATTTGATACATATGTGTTAAGTTTGGGATTTGAGCATTCTAAATTAGATTACCATGTTTATTATAACTATGATGGTGATTGTTTCCTATTTATTGCATTATATGTTGATGATATGTTATTTATCAGTAAAGGGGGAAATGAATGATTTCAAAAATAAAGTCTCAACTTGTAGATAAATTTGAAATGAAATATTTTGGTGTAGCTAAACACATTCTTGGGATGGAAATCAGAAGAGATAGAGTGAACAAAAAACTATGGCTTGGCTAGAGTAAGTATGTTAATTTAGTTTTACAAAGGTTTAACATGAAAGATTGTAGACTATTGTGTGTTTATTTTATAGTTGGAACAAAGTTATTTACTTCATAATGTCCAGCATCACCATTAGAGATGGAATACATGAGCAAAGTACCTTACCAAAGTGTAGTTATAGGTTTGATGTATGCTATGGTATATATTAGACCAGACATTGCCCAAGCAGTGGGAGTTCTTTCCAGATATATGTCTAACCTTAGTAGAGTTCTTGGGATGCAATTGTTGGTGTAATTAAATATTTAATTACACTTTATTAAGTTGACTTAGGGCTAATTTTAGTCTTAGGTTATTCTTAAGTCATATTAGGGTTTTCTAACTTGCAAATATAAAAGCAAGTTCTCACATGTAATTTATTAATCCAATTCATTAATTGCATCCAATATTGTGCAAATTTATCCTCTTTATTTTTTTCTCTTGTAGAAGGTTAATCCTAGGTTTTGCAGGTGATCCTGGTGGTTTGAGTCAATCAATGACTCTCACATGAGCTATCAGAGTTCTAGATCTACAAGCCCCTTCTCAAATCCAGAGAAAAATCAAGCAAGAGTCATTTGTTGGGTGTGTTTCTGTGTAAAAGAGAGTCTTCCATTAGATTCAAAGTAATCCAAATAGTTAGATTAGCCTTTTATTTGGCTTGATTTGAGCTTTGTAGGCCAGATCTGCAAGGGTTTCAATAGGTGTTTTTTTGGCATCCAGAGGAAAGCTAATTTTCAGAGTGTTTTGGGCTAAATTCGACCCTGCCATCATGCTTAAAAGGCCCAAGAACCTTAAGATCAATTGTCAAATTGTCAAAATCAGCCTCAAGATCATCTGGGGCAAAAAAATTTGTCGGGCAAGCCATGCGGCTTGCCCAACATGCTGTACGAGCCCCAGTCCTCCAGCATCAGGTTGCCCATGTGACCAAGGTTTTTGCCAAGGGGGGCTTATTTTTTCCTCTACATGCCAAAGGAGGCTATTTTTTTATGGAGATCATAACTCGGGCAAATAGAGTCAGATTTTAAAAAATGAATAGGCATCGGAAAGCTGGTTCCAAGAACCATCTAGTGGTATAGGTAGTTTTTCCAGATTTTGCCGCTACTACAATTTATTTATGTTTGAAGTCCAAATACCATTTTTGGCCTCTGAGCTTGTATCTTTTTGCCACAATCTATGATTTTCATGATTATTGCAGCGTTGGAAAGGTATTGAGGAGCTCCACACAACCATCCATGCACTTTTTCTAGGTTCAGCCCCAAGTATTATTTATTCAATTTTTTAGTTTTATGGCTTACGTTTGATATTCTAGACATTTTGACACCTGAAGAAGTTCTATTTGTTTTGTTGGGTTTCATTTGTCAACATTAATACATATTCAGATTATTGATCTCTGATCTGATTTATTTGAGGAGATATCATGGGTTTTGCTATTCAGCCTTCTATGGTAATATTGGGTAAGGAGAATTATGAGTCTTGGCAAAAGAGCATCTTGACACATCTCAGGTGGCTTAATATTTTGCCTTACCTTTATGGACTCATACCTGAACCAAATACAACTGGGAGGAAATCTGCATGGGAAAATTATATTGATCATATTGTAGGATTGATTGGTTCTAGTGTTGATTTTGACACTATGCGTTCTATTTCACATATTGAGTGCCCACACGCTCTTTAGACTAGTATTTGGGAGATCTATGGAGACCCACATCTCTCTCCATTCCCAGATGATCTTGCTATGAATTGCCACATACCCCATGATGATGCATATTGCATACCTTTTGATGATGATACAGTTGAGGAGATTGCATATTTGATAGGTCTTGCTAGTTCAAATGACACATAGACTTCTCTTTCTTCTCCTTCTCCTCTTATTGAGATCACATATTTATTGCATGTTGCTACATCAGATTCTTTGCAGCAGGACATTATCAGCCTTCTAGAGATAGCTCATTGGGACACATATCTACCAACTATATCTTTGTTGTTTGTAGAGTCCCACTTTACAGATTGGGAGGACCACATTGAGGACATTTGTCTTCTATTTGATGGCAACTTCTATGGAGTTGCATCACCATCATCTTCTTCAGAGATTGTTCTTCATCCTCCTATTCAGTCACAGTTTTACAGCGGATTGGAGACATTTGAGCAATTTTTAGGAGCATCATTGTTGTCTTTGGATCATGTGCAGAGTTCAGAGACATTTATATCCTTCTTTCTGTATATTCCTATTGGGAATGGGAAGACATTATGCACTCATCTACAGTTCTATTTCTTCTGAAGGGGAGAAATATTTTTCGACGTTCATGGGTCTTCATCTTTATTCTATGTTGAGCATCTTCTAGCATTGCAGGAGTCATCTTGAGGAGCGGTTGCATGGTCTCTCTTCTCATCTTTATTTTGGGAGGGAGCATATCATCGCATGGGGTTTAATCCTTCTCACTTCTAGGGGAGGTCATCAGACCTTCTCTTGTCTTCCTCTCTTATGGGGGTATTCATGATTGTACTTTTGTGATGGATTTAGTTCTTGGGGGATCTTAGTGTTAGTCCTTCTTCCATCACATGTTCTTGTACTTATATTTTCTCTCTTTTGGAGAGAGTTTTCTCCCACTGGGTTTTTCTCCTTTTCTCCACTTTATGAGAACTTCTTGTTGTTCATGGGTATCTAACATGGCCTTGTAGTCAGGACCCATTCTTGCATTAGTTGCATATTTTCCATTTCTCCCTAAGTTACACTTAAGGGGGGTTGTTAGTGTAATTAAATATTTAATTACACTTTATTAAGTTGACTTAGGGCTAATTTTAGTCTTAGGTTATTCTTAAGTCATATTAGGTTTTCTAACTTACAAATATAAAAGCAAGTTCTCACATGTAATTGTAAGGATACCTGAACCCTATTTATTAATTATGATATTTTATTGAGAATAATTAATTAACTACATTGTTTCGGAATAATTATTTAGATGAATTGATATTTATTATAGTTTCAAGTTAGTGGAGCTAATTTTAGATTTGTTTATGACATTATGATATAAGTTATAAAGAGATTATAATTTAGCAATAAGGTCTTGATATGGTTTAGTTAATTGATTTAAATTAATTGATCTTGTGTGTTGTGGGTAATAAGAGCTCTCTTATCATTATTTTTGGTAAAATTAAGACCATAGGTCAATCACCTATGGGTAGGGTACTTGTTTATTCATAAAAAATATGTTTTAGAGTTGTTTTAATGCATTTTTAGTGCACAAAAAAATAAGTGACAATTTTGGCAGATGAAGAGTCATATTCTCTTGAAGAGTCTTCGAGCATCCAAATCATGAAGAAAAAGTAATAAAAGGAAATCCCAAGAATCACATTGCTTGGAAAAAAGAAACAGACGCCACAAGCAAGATGGGAAAACAAGAGAAGGCCCAAGTTTATTTCTGATTTTTGTAGGTCAAGCAGACATTCATAGCTAATGGTGAAGTTAATTCTTCAAGGAAATTACATCCATTTCGATGAGGCAAAGAAAATGTACATCCATGGTGACTTGTTAGGTGAAAACTTTCCGAATTTCATGAGGAGGGCAACAGAATCCTAGGTAGAAGAAAGGAAGCGCACAACTGAATAAGATGGAAGCTCTCACATTAAAGAATCTTGGAATCTCTCTTCAGGTGCATTTGGAGGTATTCTTCATTAATTAAATTTTTGAGGTATTCCCTTGAAAACTCACCATTATTTATGTTAAAGTTTTTCTGAAAATTTTCAAGAAAACTTGTTGTTGTCTTATGAAATTAATCTTATCATAGGAATTGATTTATAAAAAGGTTTCTGAGTTTTGAGAATCATGTTTTTAGATTTCTGAAACATCTTATGGTTTTAAATTTCATTTAGTATTAAGAAAGTTATCAATATTTTAGTATTGTTGAAACCCTGCTAAAACCCTACTATAAACTCTGTTGATGTTTTATAAATTACTCTCTGCATGGGAAATGGATTGTAAAATCATTTCGAGGTTATGAGAGTATTTATTTAAGCTTTCTGGAACATTTTATGGTTTTAGATTTCATTAAGTGTTTTGAAAGTTATCGTATTTTTACCATTGCTGTAGAGAAAATTAAAAGTCTAGGGTTTTGTTGGTAGTTTACTTTGTTGGAAATGAATTATTTTCATTACATAAGTGTGTTAGATGAATTTGTATTTTTTTTTTGGGAATGGGTATGATTATATAATCTTTCATATATTTAGTTGCATGCAAAAATTATATTGAATCAAGAATATACTTGTAGTGCAAGAAGGTCAAATTAAATCCTTATGTTGATTAGTTTATAAGAACAATTGTTAGATCACACACATATACATTGCATAGTTATTTGAATGTAAAAATTACAGTAAAATAACATATCCTTTATTTTTTTGTTATTTCTATCATTCATTATAATCTAGGGAATACTTTTTGAGTAATCAAATCATTCTCAATTTATGATCAAGTTTGGGTTAAATCTATATTTGAGGAAAATGGATGATTGCAGTAAACATTACCTCCTCATCTTATAGAATTTTTCTAGTTTTTTTCTAGGTTTTATTCCCCTTATTCTTATCTTTACAAAACATCTTGAATTTTAGGATTTCACTAAGAAATGCAAAAGTTATGATAGATTTACTACTGGGTGGTTTTTCATGTTAAGGCTATATCTATTCAATTATTTTATTTTATTCTTATTCTTAAATTTATTTCTATTCACTGAATTAAGTTTGAGATTGGATAAGAGACTAATTTAATTAAATACATTTTCTTTTTAATGCATTATTTATATTATGTTTAATATTATTGCTCGTGCTTGCATTGGTAACAATGGTAAGAGGTGGATTTTATTTCCAATCATCTAGAATGTTTTGTCAACACTTTATATAGGTCAATAATTGAAGTTGAGAATCATATTTAAGTAGAGTGAATTATTTTCTTAGAATCCTTAATGTGTAACTAGTCATGTATGAAAGAATAAAACTCTTGAGATACTTGTGCATTGCTCTATTGACTTAAGAATTGGAAGTTTTATTATTGAATGAAAAATGTAGTAGGCTCTTCATTAGATACCTTAAGTTATGTTTTACTTGTTTATGGATAATAGAATTGTAGATTAGAATTTAGGAATGAGGCTAAAACTTTAAATTATAGTGTAAATGAGGATGAGAAAAATATAATGGAAAATTTGTTTCATATCAATGCTCATGGGAATGAGTAGGTAGAAATTATAAGTTGAAATTACATTTAATTTATTAATATCATATATGTTCTTAGAATTCTCATAATTATGTTTTAATACATTTGTTCTATTATGGTGTAGGTTTGACTATAAGGGTTCATTCTTTTAGTAATTCTAGGATGATATAATGAATTAATGAATATATGATGATAATTTCATATTGATGTTAGAAACTAAATCTTTAATGATTTGTCTAGAATCTTCTTATATTTAGAATTAAATTGGTATTGAATTATTTAGTAAGAGTAATTAATATATTTGATTAGAGAATTCTAACTTGATAATTTTGTCTGGAAGAATCTTTTTATGTTAAATCTTCATTCATATTCTACCTTTTATAATGATTTGGTTAAGAATATTTTATCATGTTAGCCAAGTTAGGATTAGAATTAAAATAATAGACTAGAGAGTTAGTTTGGAAATAAGATTAGAAGATTTGTTTACTTTTCTAAGTCAGAAAATAAACTAGAAAATAAATGTGCTTAGAATTAAATATTATCTTGAATTATTGATAAAATTGAGAAAATGTTTGTTGAAGACTAGTCCTTGAGAATATTATTGCAACCTTTCTATGGTGGTCAAACCTAAGATGTACCAATGGTAAAATGATGATAAGTTATGTTTGTCTTTGCTTGATGCATTGTAGGAAGTTGAATGTCAAAAATAATGAGTAATTAGTCATCTTTATTTGAGCATGTGTAAAGGATGTTCTTTCATCTATTCTAAGTGAGTAGATATTGCACACACTAATAGTGTTAAATGATGAAACAAGGGTATAATTTCCTTTATAAGTTCTAGAGAGTGTAAAAGCTACTATGTATGTTAACCTGAGTTTCAAATTTATGTGTTTAAGGTGTTTGATCATCATCGATGACATCATCTTGAAACTTAGATTGTATATTGAAGACTATATATAACTGTCTATTGATGTCTTGTCTTCCTAATGAATGTATTTGTATTGAATGTACTTTAATGATAAAGTAGGTAATTTCTTTGATTATCTAATGATAACTTTTCTCTTGCATGATTAGTTAAGCTTAATAATAATTTGTATACCAGTTCTAAAAAGAATCATTTATGTTTTGTGAAGTTTTATGAGAAAGAGAAAGGTAAACCTCATTCTTTTACTACCCTCAGGTATGGATTGAAATGCGTATGTGTATCTAAGATTGAGAAGATGTCGATATCATGTGAATAATATTTTAGAAGTTTTGATTTGTATGAAACCATCTTATGGTTGCAAGTTCAAGTTTCGAACTAAGAAGTCTCTGCGCTACGCGTACGTAGGCAAGGCCATCATGAGCCCCCAAGACATTAGGTCGGCCTCTTAGGGCCTTAGTCTTGTTATTTTGTACATTGATATCTATTGACTATGTGGAACTAATGTTTACATTCAACGTGCAGATCTAGGTTTGTTAATCGTGTGGGATATTGGAGCTAAGAAAGTATTTTCTACCTTGTGAAAGGATGATCATATGACATTTATTGTAAATGAGTATAATTGTATAAGAAATGTTATATCATAAATTTTCATTTACAATGAATAAAATAAAACTTACGTTTAATAGGAAGTTTGTTAAGTTAGATTTCAATGAATTTTTCTCTTGTCATCATATTTATTTCATTATTTCTTACTAAATTAATTATTTATTGTCATTTATCGATATTTTTATGGGTAGGAATTACATAGGTATCAGAGCACCAGGTTGCAACACTTGGGAGCTTTGGGGTAAAGTGGCTTAGATTCTTGAAGAATGGAAACAAACCTACAATGATCAATTATTTATTTTATTAATTATTTCTTTTCTTTGGAAAAGGGTTTATGTGGAAATATATAGTTTTCTTTTATCATATTATTTATTTTATTTTATGAGAAGAAATGTGAAGAGTTTTTGGAAAAGTTTTAATAAAAAGGGGGAAAGTGAGTCATTTTTCATGTTCTCTAAAAAAGAAAGAGCTGTCGTTTTCTGTAACCGAATGGGGGTTGCTATGAGCTTGCTGGATTGATAGAGTTTGAAGAAGGAAATGGGCTAGAAGATAATATGGTTGTAAATTTCTGGGGTTGATCCTAACTTGGACAGTGAAGGTATGGAATTGTTTGTAGTTCTATTTTCTTACATGAATTGTTGCTTGTATTGATTTAATGCAAATAATAAGATATTGTTTGAATGATTTGATATTTGAATGCTGTGGGTTTAAAAAAAATGAATAATCTTGAATAAGAAAAGAGTGGTGGATTCCTCTTTGGGGGTGTCTTCATGGTGAATGGTGTTGATAATATGGATGTTGGGTTTGGTTGTAATGGTGGATGGGTATTGGTATATTGGGGGTTGGAGGTTTGGTGTTGGGAGTTGTGTGATTTATGGGAGTTATTGTTGCTTTATGGGAGCTACTATTGTTATTGTTAATGGGAGCTACTGTTTGGTGTTGGGAGTTGTGTGATTTATGGGAGTTATTGTTGCTCTATGGGAGCTACTATTGTTATTGTTAATGGGAGCTACTATTTGGTGTTGGGAGTTGTGTGATTTATGTGAGTTATTGTTGCTCTATGGGAGCTACTATTGTTATTGTTAATGGGAGCTACTGTTTGGTGTTGGGAGTTGTGTGATTTATGTGAGTTATTGTTTCTCTATGGGAGCTACTATTGTTATTGTTAATGGGAGCTACTTATTATTTAATGGGAGCTACTGTGTGTGTATTTTGGGAGCTACATTAATAAAAAAGGGAGTTACGTGTGATAGGGAGATATAGGGACCTATACCCTTTGGGGATACTCACGGTGTTGGTGATGATGTTGTGGTTGGTTGTGATTTGGGAGCTACATTATGATTGGGAGCTATGGAAAGAGAGCTACAGGGACCTATGCCCCTTTGGGGATACTCATGGTGTTGGAGTTGTGGCTGTTGGAGTTGTTTGTTATGGGAGCTACTATTGTATAGGAGTTGCGTGTTATGGGAGCTACTATTATATAGGAGTTACTATTATATGGGAGCTACTTTTGTGAAAAAAAGAGTTTTCTAAACTGTAATTATTCATAATTGTTGAATATTCATAATTGCATAAATTTCATGGTCAATTCCTTTTGTGGTATATGTTGGAGCTCCATGTGGTTTGAGACCACCACATTCCCCTCCTCCCCTTAGGTGGCTCATTTGAAGTCACATGGTGAATTGTAATGTAAAGTCTTATGACAATTTTTTTGAAATTTTTATTTTGTTATTTTCTCCCTTATTTTAGTGAGCCAACAGTTTTAATTTTTTTTTAAGATATTTGGTTGATCGTAATTACTAAATTGTCCTTTTGCCTCGAGGACTATTTTATTAAGGTTTTTAGTTTTGATTTGAATTGTTGTTTTCTGCTATTTAATTTGTTTTATTTATTGATTTTATTTGAAATTATTACTCATTGGAAACTTCTTTATTTTGAGGCTTTATCAGTGTTTGTTGTTGCTAGCTTGTGTGGAGTAATGTGAATTGTGTAGATTGCCATAACTAAGAGAGGTCCCTGGCAGGTTGTATAGGGGAGTAGATGGCCTGGGGATTGTTTATTGTAAGATCTATTTTGTGGCATTATGGTTCTACTTAGCACTAATTATTCTCCTTCCATATGGTGTGTACATGATGTGATTTATATGGAGTTGAAAACTCTATGGTGTAGTGAGATATTATGAGAAATTGTGGTTGTATTGAATTTCATAAATTGTTACTGATATAATCAAGTTCTTGTGATAGATGTAATATATGTATGTTAGAATCATTTAAAATTGTTTCTTTATAATTAGTAACTGCTAAATATGCTAAATTATGATTTCGTGATCTCTAGGTTTTGCTATGATTAAATTAGAAATAAAGTAAATGCATTTCGTTACTCTTGTTCTGAGATGATACAAATATATCTCTTTGGGCATCTAACCATTGTTTAAGGTGTTGAAGATATGAATTTGATTCATAGTAATATATTGATGATATAAGCATGCTCCTTGGTTAAGTGATGATGTTGTTACAAAAATTCCAATGGGTAGAATGGTACACCTAAAATTTGTATGATAGAGTTGTTAATCCTTGTTGATTTAGTAATTGTGAAAATTGTTTATAGACAAAAGATGATCTAGTGAAATCTAGTTTCTATTACACTTTGTATTGTGTTTAATTTCAAAATGGAGCATTGTCATATTGATTACTTTGTTTTAATAATGTACAGATGAATTCTTCCAATGAAATCTAACTTTTGTGGGATGTGTTGAAGTTAGGAATTATTCATTCCTCTTGATGACTTCCAGGAGGAAGTCCATTCTTAGGGGGGAAGAATATAAGGATACTTGAACCCTATTTATTAATTATGATATTTTATTAAGAATAATTAATTAACTGCATTGTCCCAGAATAATTATTTAGATGAATTAATATTTATTATAGTTTCAAGTTAGTGGAACTAATTTTAGATTTGTTTATGAAATTATGATATAAGTTATAAAGAGATTAGAATTTAGCAATAAGGTCTTGATATGGTTTAGTTAATTGATTTAAATTAATTATTTTTGTGTGTTGTGGGGAATAAGAGCTCTTTTATCATTATTTTTGGTAAAATTAAGACCATAGGTCAATCACCTATGGGTAGGGTACTTGTTTATTCATAATAATTATGTTTTAGAGTTGTTTTAATACATTTTTAGTGCACAAGAAAATAAGTGACGAGTTTGGTAGATGAAGAGTCTTCAAGCATCCAAGTTATGAAGAAAAAGAAATAAAAAGAAATCCCAAGAATCGCATTTCTTGGAAAAAAGAAACGGACGCCACAAGCAAGATGGGAAAACAAGAGAAGAGCCCAAGCAGACATCCATAGATGATGGTGAAGATAATTCTTCAAGGAAATTACATCAATTTAGATGAGGGAAAGAAAGCGTGCATCCATGGTGACTTGTTAGGTGAAAAATTTCTGAATTTCATAAGGAGGGCAACAAAATCCTAGGTAGAAGAAAGGAAGTGCACAACTAAATAAGATGGAATCTCTCACATTAAGGAATCTTGGAATCTCTCTTCAGGTGCATTTGGAGGTATTCTTCATTAATTAATTTTTTGAGACCTGTATTCCCTTGAAAACTCACCATTATTTATGTTAAAGTTTTTCTGAAAATTTTCAAGAAAACTTGCTCTTGTATCATGAAATTAATATTATAATAGGAATTGGTTTATAAAAAGGTTTCTGGGTTTTGAGAATCATGTTTTTAGATTTCTGAAACATCTTACAATTTTAAATTTTATTAAGTATTAGGAAAGTTATCATGATTTTAGTACTGCTGTAACCCTGCTAAAACCCTACTGTAAACTCTGTTAATGTTTTATAAATTACTCTCTGCACGGGAAATAGATTGTAAAATCATTTCTAGGTTATGAGAGTATTTATTTAAGCTTTCTATAATATTTTACAGTTTTAGAGTTTGTTAAGTATTTTGAAAGTTATCGTATTTTTACCATTGTTGTAGAGAAAATTAAAAGTCTAGGGTTTTGTTGGTAGTTTACTTTGTTGGAAATGCATTATTTTCACTACATAAGTGTGTTATATGAATTTGTATATTTTATTTTTAGGAATGGGTATGATTATATAATCTTTTAGATGTTTAGTTGCGTGCAAAAATTAAATTGAATCAAGAATATACTTGTAGTGCAAGATGGTCAAATTAAATCCTTATGTTGATTAGTTTATAAGAACAATTGTTAGATCACACATATATACATTGCATAGTTATTTGAATGTCAAGATTATAGGAAAATAATAGATCCTTTATATGTTATTATTTCTATCATTCATTATAATATCAGGAATATTTTTTGAGTAATCAAATCATTCTCAATTTATGATCAAGTTTGGGTTAAATCTGGATTTGAGGGAAATGGATGATTGTAGTAAACACTACCTCCTCATCTTATAGAATTTTTCTAATTGTTTTCTGGGTTTTATTCCCTTTACTCTTATCTTTCCAAAATATTTTGAATTTTAGAATTCCACTAAGAAATACAAAAGTTATGATAGATTTACTAATAGGTGGTTTTTCATGTTAAGTCTATATCTATTCAATTATTTCATTTTAATCTCATTCTTAAATTTATTTCTATTTACTGAATTAAGTTTGAGATTGTATAGGAAACTAATTTAATACATTTCCCTTTTAATACATTATTTATATTATGTTTAATATTATTGAGTGTTTGTATTGGTAACAATGGTAAGAGGTGGATTTTATTTCCAATCATCTAGAATGTTTTGTCAACACTTGAAATTATTTTATATAGGTTAATAATTGAAGTTGAGAATCTTATTTAAGTAAGTAGAGTGAATTATTTTCTTAGAATCTTTAATGTGTAACTAGTCATGTATGAAAGAATAGAACTCTTGAGATACTTGTGAATTGCTCTATTGACTTAGGAATTGGAAGTTTTATTATTGAATGGAAATTGTAGTAGGCTCTTCATTAGATACTTAAGTTATGTTTTACTTATTTTTAGATAATAGAATTGTAGATTAGAATTTATAAATGAGGCTAAAACTTTAAATTATAGTGTAAATGAGGATAAGAAAAATATAATAGAAAATGTGATTCATATCAATGCTCATGGGAATGAGTAGGTAGAAATTATAAGTTGAAATTACGTTTAATTTATTAATATCATATATGTTCTTAGAATTCTCATAATTATGTTTTAATACATTTGTTCTAGTATGGTGTAGGGTTGACTATAAAGGGTTCATTCTTTTAGTAAGTCTAGGATGATAATAATGAATTAGTGAATATATGATGATAATTTCATATTGATGTTAGAAACTAAATCTTTAATGATTTCTCTAGAATCTTCTTATATTTAGAATTAAATTGGTATTGAATTATTTAGTAAGAGTAATTAATAGATTTGATTAGAAAATTTTAACTTGATAATTTTGTCTAGAAGAATCTTTTTATGTTAAATCTTCATTCATATTCTACCTTTTATTATGATTTGGTTAAGAATATTTTATCAAGTTAGCCAAGTTAGGATTAGAATTAAAATAATAGACTAGATAGTTAGTTTGGAAATAAGATTAGAAGATTTGTTCACTTTTCTAAGTTAGAAAATAAACTAGAATATAAATGTGCTTAGAATTAAATATTATCTTGAATTATTGATAAAATTGAGAAAACATTTGTTTAAGACTAGTCCTTGAGAATATTATTGCAACCTTTCTATGGTGGTCAAACCTAGGATGTACCAATGGTAAAATGATGATAAATTATGTTTGTCTTTGCTTGATGCATTTTAGGAAGTTGAATGTCAAAAATAATGAGTAATTAGTTATCTTTATTTGAGCATGTGTAAAGGATGTTCTTTCATCTATTTTAAGTGAGTAGATATTGCATGCATTAATAGTGTTAAATGACGAAACAAGGGTATAATTTATTTTATAAGTTCTAGAGAGTGTAAAAGCTACTACTTATGTTAACCTGAGTTTCAAATTTATGTGCTTAAGGTGTTTGATCATCATCGATGACATCATCTTGGAACTTAGATTGTATATTGAAGACTATATATATCTGTCTATTGATATCTTATCTTCCTAATGAGTGTATTCGTATTGAATGTTCTTTAATGATAAACTAGGTAATTTATTTGATTATCTAATAATAACTTTTCTCTTGCATGATTAGTTAAGCTTAATAATAATTTGTATACTAGTTCTAAAAAGAATCATTTATGTTTTGTGAAGTTTTATGAGAAAGAGAAAGGTAAACCTCAATCTTTTACTACCCTCAAGTATGGATTGAAATGTGTATGTGTCTAAGATTGAGAAGATGTCGATATCATGTGAATAATATCTTAGAAGTTTTGATTTGTATGAAACCATCTTATGGTTGCAAGTTCAAGTTCTGAACTACAAAGTCTTTATGCTATGCATATGTAGGCAAGGACATCATAAGCCCTTGAGAAACTAGGTTAGCCTCTTAGGGCCTTAGTCTCGTTATTTTGTGCATTGATATCTATTTACTATGTGGGACTAATGTTTACATTTAGTGTGCAGATCTAGGTTTGTTAATAATGTGGGATACTAGAGCTAAGAAAGTATTTTCTACCTTGTGAAAGGATGATCATATGAAATTTATTGTAAATGATTATAATTGTATAAGAAATGTTATATCGTAAATTTTCATTTACGATGAATAAAATAAAACTTACGTTTAATAGGAAGAACTTGTTAAGTTAGATTTCAAAGAATTTTTCTCCTGTCATCCTATTTATTTCATTATTTCTTACTAAATTAATTATTTATTGTCATTTATTGATATTTTTTATGGGTAGGCATTACAATAATTCATTAATTGCATCCAATATTGTGCCAATTTATTCTCTTTGCTTTTTTCTCTTATAGAATGTTAGTCTTAGGTTTTACAGGTGATCCTAGTGGCTTGAGTTAATCGGTGACTCTCACAACAATTAAAAGAGTCCCAGTGACTCTCACAAGAATTAAAAGTCTTTAGATATTTGTGGGGTACCTCAGAATATTCCTTGTGTTATCATGGCAATTTTATATGAGACAATCTTTCCATTGATATTCGTGGTTATGTGGATTCAAACCGGGCAAGTAATGTTGATAGTAGAAGACCCACCAATACTTACATGTTTACTTTATTTGGTAGTGCAATTAGTTGGATGAGTAAGAGATAGGATAAGGTTTCTTTGTACACTATTGAGGTTGAGTATATGACATGTAATCATGCTTGTAAATAAGTCATTTGTCTTAAGAGATTGTGCTAAGATATTGGAATATTTAAACAAGGTGCAATGACAATTTATTGTGACAGTCAGAGTGTGATTTGCCTAGTTAAGAATTTGACATTTCATGCTAGGACCAAGCACATTGATGTAAAGTATCATTTTTTCATAGATATGGTCGAGGATGGTAGGGTGAAGCTAGTTAAGGTAGAGACTTTGATGAATATTGCAGATTCATTAACTAAGCCTGTGAGCACAAAGAAGTTCAGATGGTGTTCAGAGTCTATGGGCCTCTTGGCTCCTAGAAATTAAATCATGGTGTTGATACTCCATTTGCTCTTGCAAGGTGTTCTACAAGTGGGAGAATGTTAGAAAAGGTGTCTCAACCTTGCAATTACAAAAAGTGTGATTTTTTAGTTATAAAATTGAATAAACTCAATTTCTGGGCTATAGAGTTGGTTTTTGACCAAAATAAAAATGTTGGGTTGTTCAACATTGCTTGCAAGGGTGACCAATGCATAGATATTTGAGCTCTACAATTTTTTAAAAAATGGACCCAATTGACCTCTTGGATCAAAATTTATGGCCTCCGAAAGTTGGGCTCGATGGATTGGAAAATGTAAAAATGTGTTGGAGACAAAAAAGAGCTGTAAGGGGGAGTGACACATGTTGACCAACTTATGATGCATGTTATGAAATATCATAAGGCATATTTGATTGGAGATAATGGAACCCTAAGGATTTGGGCACCACTTTTGGGTGGTTTTGGCTCATAGTTTTTAATTACTATTTGATAGTTTCATGTATTGCATCTCCTATATATTAGGTGCTTGAGATGGAGGTTGTGGGTGATAGTCTTATAGATGTTAAATTGCCTCTAGATCTCTGGCCGGTGATACTCTTGTGAAATCTTGCTTTGCCAAGTATATTGTAATCTTGTTAAGATTCCTTAATAATATATTGGGATGCATTTAGAGTGTGGGTTTTATCTCTCAAGAGAATTTTCCCCATGTAAATCACTATATTGTGCTATGACTAATATTTATGATGACTTGTGTTTTCTGTATAATTTTTGTAACTATTGTAAAGATTTGAAAAAGTTTTGTATAATCCTCCTCCCAAGATTAGTGTAGGAAGTTGTTCCACTACCTTAGCTTCCTTACACATTATTTTCAAGATCCTTGATGGTGATAGAATCTAGTGTGAATTTGAGCTTCCTACCATTCTGGGTTATTTGGTAGACAAAGATAAGGTGGGATGATAAGTTGGGCACACAAAGAATATCCTCAAATGTATCAGTACCAACATCAACTATACCTTTCCCAATGGCATCCATAGGAGAATCATCTCCAATGAGAATATGAAGCATGAAACAAGGCTCCAACAAAGAAAATTGTTCTCTAGATCAGACCCCATATGGTGTGAAGCACCTGAGTATAGAATCTAATACTGAGAAGAATTTGTAGAAGCAACAAGTGTAGTTGCTTTCTATTTAATTGATTTTGAAGGAGAGGAGGATTGCAGAGCAATAGAGGAGGTTAGATTAATGTTATTATTTTTAGAAGTTTCAACTCATCGATCTACTTCCCATGACATGAATGTTCCTCATGACCAACCTTCTTGCAATAGCTACAAGTTGGCCTTTCCTTCTTCTATGAGTTCCCATTGGATGAAGAGGATTTAGAGTCTACTTTAGGATAGATGAGGACTGTGCCTGATCATTCTGTGACTTCTTATACTTTTTCTATTTCTTATCAGATTAACCCAACTCTTTCTGTCCCTTTGGTTGACCATTCAAAAAATCCTAAGACTATAATGGATTTAGGAGACCTATGAAAAGTAGCTTTCCTTGTTCGTACATTAACATCTTAGAGAAAGATGTAAATGATGGCATACTGTATGCAACGCCCATAGTCAACTTGTGAGTATGAAAGCTAGAAATGAAAGTTGAATAGTCAAGACCAAATTTGTTTAGTTTATTGGAGACCAATTGAATGCCATTTTTTTAAAGCCCCATGCTTTGCATTATTCTCTAAGGTCATTGAACTTTGTGATATAGTCTTGGATGTTATCAAAGCATTGTAGATCAAGGTTTATCAAATCATTGTCGATATGATAACCTCTTACTTCATTAGTTTTACCATACAATGCTTTTAATTTTTTCCAAGCATCGTGTGAATTTGTACAAGATTCAATTTGAAACATAAGATCAAGAGAAATGAAACTATGAAGAGATATAAGTGCTTTTGTATGTTCAAGAATCCATTTCACCTTTTTCCTATCATATTTGGGTTTGTCTACCTTTTGTTCAACATATGGAGTATACCCTTGTTGCATTAAGGCATTCCATGCATTTTGATGCCATGTTAAGTGGTTGTATGGAGTTAGCAATGGAAACTTAAAGTGACCCATTCTAAAGGAAAAGGAGAGCACAAGAAAATAAAAAAGATATACACAATCCCTAAAACAAACCAAGAGACCCCCCCAAATTCACTCAATCAAGAATCCCCCCAACAAATATGATTTGGCACTTTATAGATCAGTCCATGTACAATGTTGTAGTTGTTTCCAAAGTTTTACAATGTTAAAAAATGGACCAAATACTAAAAGTACAATTTGATCTCATAATCAAAACTTTAACATATCACCAACATGTAGTGCTTGAAAAAATATTCAGTTTAAATAAAGAATCACCTCAATCTGAGATCATATGTGAAAGTTACAAGTATTTGAAGTTTAAAAAATTGGGCTTATCTTCCAGATTTGATGAGAAAACTATTTTTTTGGAAAGATGGGTCAACTTGAACAAAAAATAATCATACCACTGTGAAGAGTGTGAAATTATACTCCAAGTAAAAAAATGTGTTGAAAAAAGGAGTTCGTACGCTCAAGATACTAGCCTCTGAAACTACAAAATCAAATTAAGGGGTGTTGGGAAAAGTGTTAAACACTTTATTACAAAAAGTGTGAAAAAAAATAAACTCAATTTCTGGGCTATAAAGTTGGTTTTTGACCAAAATAACTATTCCAGGTTGCCTGACATTGCTTCCAGGGGTGCTCGGTGCATAGATTGCTTTGAGCTCTACAATTTTTTAAAAAGGGGCTCAATCAGCTTCCCGGATCAAAAGTTATGGCCTTTGGAAGTTGGGCCTCCTGCATTGGAAAATGTAAAAATGTGTTGGACATGGAAAATAACTATAAGGAGGAGTTACACATGTTGACCAATTTATGATGCATGTTATGACACATCAGAAGACATCTTTGATTAGAGATAATGGAACCCTAAGGATTTGGGTGCCACTTTTGGGTGGTTTTGGCTCATGATTTTCTGATTACTGTTTGATAGTTTCATGTATTGTATCTCCTATATATTAAATGCTTGAGATGGAGGTTGTGTGTGAGAGTCTTATAGATGAAGGTTGTGGTTGGCGATACTCATGTGAAGGCTTGCTTTGCAAGTGTATTGTAATCTTGTTAAGATTTTTGAATAATTTATTGGGCTACTTTTGGAGTGTGGGTTTTTCTCCTGAAAGGGTTTGAATCCCCACGTAAATCACTATATTGTGGTATGACTGCTATTTATGTTTATTTTTGTATAATTTCTATAATTGTTGTAAATATTTGAAATTTTTTTCATAATCCTCCTCAAGATTAGTGTAGAGTTGTTCTACTACCTTAGCTTCCTTACAAAGGGGCCAAAAATTTGAAATTACCCTTTGACATCAACACAACGTCATGGCCAAATTTGGCAAAACAACTACTAAATCTGGTGGAACCACCAAAATTAGCTGTCACTAGTCAAGTTAGAACTCTACCAAAAATAGTGAACCACTTGCTAAACTTAGAACCTTGCTAAAGTTGGCATAACTACCAATAAATATGCTAGATTTAGTAGAGGTGGTGTTGGGGTGGCCCAATAGTGACAATGGCAGATCTAGCTGCTCAAGCAGTGTCATGGTGGAGGGTTGGTGGCAATGAGGTGGCAGGAGGAAAGGTGGTGGACCAACAGGGGCTAGAAGTCGCTTGGTAGGTAGACTCCTTGTCTGTAGAGTCCTGCTGGGTTAAGTTTTGGTCTACCCAGACCCAAAATTGGACATGTCTGGGTCAGCTTGGCCTAAAATTCTTTTTTTTTAAAATTAATTAATTTTAACAAGTGTCATATTGTATGATGCACAAAGGGGGCCGTACGGCTTGAGGGTAAAAAAATTTGCCTAAGAGGGCAACGTTGTCCAAATTGGACAAGATTTATATGAAAATAGGGGTTTTGGGGCCTTTTGGACATAATAGTAGGGTCTGTTTAACCTTAAAATGCCCTAATTTTGTGTAGCATGTTGAATCTTCATAGAAAAACTTTGTTCTTTAAACCCTTGTAGATTTGACCTCTGATGTCCAACTAGGAAAAAATTATAGGCAAATTTGACTTTCTTGGTTACTCTAAACTTGATGGTGAGATTAGAATGTCTCTAAGAAGCTAAAAAATGTACATGTAACTGGTAAGTTAGAAAACGGAACCCCCTAGAAATTAAAATTTCTTTCACACCTTTCTAATTCTCTAGATTATCTAAGGGTGCAAGAGAAGAGCATATTCAATGCTTCAAGAAATAAACATCTCTCCACTCCTAGATTTCCTAAAATGCTAACCCACAACTCACAACCAAATCTGATACCATGTAAGATTTGGTTGTGAAGCTAGCAAGAATGTAAATGACTGAAGGAAAGTAAGAATAAAAATCTAGAATTGAAAGAATAAATTGTATTTTATTCAATAGGAAATGCAAAGAAATTAAGAACGTGTGATTACCAAGGAACTATAGGTGAGTATATATACAATATATCACCCATGAGACTAAAAAAACAAACAATGTGGGATAATGTGACAAAAGTCCCTAAGTAAACTTAACCTAGTGTGAAAAGGACCTTAAGTGGAGAACTAGCTACAAAATGAACTAGTTAGGAAATATACATCATTCACACTAACACTTTTGCGGTATCTTTCTTGCCTCTCCTGAACTTTTTTAATTTCCTCTCCTCCATGTTTAGTTCAATTTATCTTTTCCTTTTGTTGTCTCCTTTTGCCATGGGTGTTTTTTATTTGGGGTTCCATTAGTCCTTTTATGCATCCTTTAATAGCTTAATCTTTCTCTTTTTCTAAAATTTGTATAGATTTAGAGATTATTTTTAGATCCCCCCTTTTCAATTTGTCATCCCCTAGGTGCCTAACACTCTCTCATGAGACTAGAACCTAGGATCTTCTAGTAGAGATCATAAAAAACTTGTTTCTTCTTGACTATGCTCTTTCTTTATGAAACTCTTCCTTATCGTGCAGTTGATCTATCTGTTGTTTTAGGTCCTCCTTTTACTTTTTTTACCAAGGTCCTTTTCTACTGTAAATGTTATATTTTATAGTTTTAGATCCCTCTTTTATCCGTTTTACCAGGGACTCAATAATGAAACCAAGATGTTAGCAAGTATGAGTGCAGACTAGAGATCTGTGTTTAGGTACTTAGAAATTTATATTTATACCCCATTGTTAGGGATAGGAAGAGGGTTAAAGTGACAATGATAAGTTATAGAAGGTCATGGTAGGAAAGAACATGGGCTGTAAATAAAAAAACAATTAACAACTATAACATTCATCATAACATAGTATTATAAGACACTCCCAATACTTTACAACATCTCATATTCACATACATAGCAGGAGAGTACATTAAATTATCTTCATTCACTATCCATTCTTACAATCACATTCATGTATGGATCTATATCCTATTATATACATTTTTATTTGATTCACAAGGAGGGATTATTTAGGTTGGCTCCAAATCAGTGAAGGTCACAAAGGGGACCTCCTCCCCATCAACATATTCAACTTAGAAACCACTTAATCAACTTAGTCAACTTAGAAGCCACATAGACCACATAGATGTTACTTGGGGGATTTGAACTTGGATCTTCATCGTGAGAACCTTATGGCCTTGCCATTTAAGCACAACCCCTTTCACCCTATTTATACATATTAAATTATATTATTGTTTGTATTTCTATTCTCTTTTTCCCACCATTCTCTCTTTCCCCTCTTGTTCTCTCTTCTTCCCCTTTTGTTCTCTCTTCTTCTTCTATCTTTGAAGAACCTTTAAGTATAAGTAAAGGGTGTGTCTTCTTGTTTTTATTGTGTCTTTTGGATTGTTTTTTAGCTCATTCTTTTTGTGGTGGGTGATTGTTGTTCCAATATCAACTCTATCTTGCCAATAGGTGGGAAGAAAAATGATACTTTACATATTGATGGACTAAGCATATTGATGTCTAGTACAATTTTTTCATGATATTGTAGAGGATGAGAGTGTGGTGCTAGAGAAAGTTGACACTTTGTATAATGTTGTAAATGCATTGACATAGTAAGCACAAAGAAGTTTAGATGGTGTTATGCGTCTATGGGCCTCTTAACCCCTAGCAATTATTTGATAGTGTTGGTACTCCCTTTTCTCCTGTGAGGTGTTAAACAAGTTTGATAATGTTAGATAATGTGTCTTAACCTTTCATCCTAATGTAAGAATACAAAAATCCAATATTTGGGATATAGAACAAATAACTCAATTTTTGTGCTGTAGAAGTCACTTTTGGTCTTGAAAATATTGTTGTATAAGACAACATTGATTCCCTAATCCTTGAGATGTGGACCTCTTTGATTTCTATAATTAAAAAAAAAGGGCTTAATTAGCTTCCTAGATCAAAAGCAATGACCTTTGGAAGTTGTTCTTCCCACATTGGTAATGTAAAAATATCTATGAGTTATAGGAGGGAGTTACACCTGTTGACTAACTTAAGACACATCATAGGGAATTTGAGAATGGAGATAATGGAGCCAAAATGGAGAGCCCAAGTTGGTGAGTGAATTATGATGAACTTATGGTAGATGGAAGGAATATGCTATTTTAGTCTGTGGACTCATCTTGGGATTTGGGCATTGGATTTTTAACTAGGGATTTAGGTGCCATATTTTGGGTGGTTTTAGCTCATGATTTCCTAATTAATTTGATGGTTTCATGTATTGATTCTCCTATTTATTGGATACTTGAGATGGAGGTTTTGATAATGAGTTTTGTAGGTACTATTATGCTTCCATAAGTACTCCAAATCTCTTGTTAGTGATACTCCTATAAAGGCTTAGAATCTACAAGTGTATTGTAACCTTTGATTATTGAATAATACATTGAGTTTATTTGGAGTGTGGGGTTTTTCTCCCAAAGGGTTTTCCCCATGTAAATCACTATGTTGTGGTTTAGTGATTTTTGTTTATTCCTTGTAACTATATGATTTGTTTATTTTTTCACATAACTCTAATAGATTAGTGTAGGAACAATATTCCTCACATTTGCTTCCTTTTAGGGATTTAGTCTTTTCCTTGTATATTGAAAGATATGCATAAGTTTGGTCTAATCTAGATGGTTTTTTAGGGTAGGTTAGTGCTTCGATCAACATTTCTTTTTGTCCTAAGAGTTGAGCCACATCAAACATGGAAACATTGAATTTAATTTTCTTTAAATATTCAACAATGTTGAATCCCACTTTTCCTTTGTTCAAATCGGTATCAGACTTGTATGGTTGTGGATTTCCATTAGGATGTTGGGATGCATTTGGTCCTCACAGTGGAGCTAGGTTGTTACTTGTATTAGGGTCAGGGAGGGTGTGAAGGATATTTGGTGGGATAGAAGTTGTCAGTAGTTTCTTACCCCTATTTTTCAAAGCATACTTTCCTCCCTTCTGATATTGTTGGTATGCTTGAACTTCTTAGATGTTTCCCATTGGCTCATTTTCTTCTTCTAAGTTAGGAAAATCATACATCTAAATTAAAAATTCTATCTAGAGATTTGTATAATATTTCAGTAAATTATGCTATTGAACAACTAGTTGTTCACTCTTTTCTAATCCTTACTAAACTATGTCCATTGCCATGCAGAACTACAAGCAAACAATTTCATTACAGTCATTGGTTGAATGAAACCTACATCCATCTAGTTGAGCTTGGTATGAAAGATTAATTATTATCCCTAATTGTTCTTAAGTCTATTCATGTTTTCATGAGGAGGATCAACACCACCATTATTTGGAAAAGTGTACTAATGTTGGTTGTTACATTGGTAGTTGTAGTGTCTTGGTTGGTAACCTCTATTTTCCTAATTTGTTGTATTCCTTCTTTGAAGATTTAGGACATCATTGTTTAATTTCTAGACCATCCTTTAAATGTTGTCTATGTCCATGTTTGATGTAGGAGGTTAATTTTGTGGAATCACATGGATTTAAGTTTGAGGGTTGTTGATAAATGCTTGATTGCTCAAGTATGATGGAACACTTGGTTTATTTCCCATGAGGTTGGCCTGATTAGTTGCATTGACTTGAGGAAATTAATTGTTCAAATAGGAAGGTGCAGTCAATTGTGTAGTTGACATAACTTGGTTGATTGGAGAGAAATTCATTGCATGATTGGGGTTGAAGATCTAATTTTGGTTGTATGGGTTTTGCTAAAATTGATTAGTGACTTTGAGAATTGGATTAAGGAGTGGTGTATGTTGAGTAAGTGCCTAATTAAGAATAGGCATTTGGTTGTAGTTTTCTAGTTGTCTGAGAGAAGTTAGTGGTCCTACCTCATAACCTTATAGGATGAGTTATTTTTCTACTATCGTAACTTCCACATATGTAATTGATAAAGTGAGAACTATAAGAAGATGTCCTCTCACAAAAATGGAAGTAAGAGGGTCTAGAGCCACAAGATACATTTCAACAAAGATAGCCTCAATAGGTTTATATGGAGTTACCAGCCTTGTGTAAATTTGATGAAATCTTATTCAAGATGCAAATTGATGATAAACCATAGTGGGATAAATGGGTAACCTAAAATGATTGAGAAAAGCATCTTAAGCCTCTTCTATGAAGTATTTGACCTAGTAGGTAAACCTAAATACCAATTATAGGTAGCCTCATCAAGAATGCAAGGAAACATTCATCCTGTCAAATATTCTTCATGAATTTGTGCATGAATCAAGGCATCTTTGTAAGCATAAATGTGTTCTTCCATTGTCTTTCCTACATTGAAGTGAAACTTCAGTACGAACTTGTCAAGATTCTTAGGTAGCTTATGTCCTAGGCTTAAAACATTGAGAGTACTATTTATGCCAAGCTAATCATGTGGGTTCACAACCATGATTTGTTGTACATTTGTTATAGTGTGGCTTGAAGGTGCATTTATCAAAGAGGTTGCAAATGGGTTTAAAGAATGATCCTCTAATGTGATTTGCAAGTCAACAAAGAGATAATTTGTAGGATCAAATGGTGTTTGTTCAATATCAAGATTCATCGATATGAGGATTTAATTATACAGATTCAAGTGAACTCTCAAAACTTGACCTATGAAATATGGAAGAGAATTCCATCCCGCCCTCCTTTTAGAGCCAAAATTGTTGGGTTGAAAAATGATACATGACCAATGTTTAGGAATAAAAGGGTTGATTCCTCTCTTGAAAGGAGATAAAGGATCTCCCCAAGGTCTCTAAGGTATTGGTTCTCATTTTTGCAGTATGACTCAAGGGTGACAAACTGTTGTGTAACAAGGGGCATGGTAAGAATTCATTGCAAAGTTGTTAAATGGTCAAGTTAAAGCTTAGTTTGAAGGGAACTTTCTTTGTTATAATGTATAGAAATATGAATGAAAACGACAATGTAGACTAATCATGAACTACTTTCTATAAACTCTAGTATACTCTACTCTAATAGATGAAAAGAAAACACAAAAGAGTAAGGGATAGAGAGATGAAGTCTAAGTGGTGCCAAGGATGAGAACCTTGATACAAGATGAATAAACTGTCAGTTAACCAATCTCCTTACCAATATGTATTGCACAATTAAAATAAGAAGTGGTGCTATTTTCAAACCTAAAAACTCAATTCTAAGAGTTCAAGACCATTAAACAACATATACATGCACAAAAAGAAGGCTTGAAAACTAAAAATTGACAATAGTGATCCACTAAAAATCTAACCTATAATAATAGAAAATGGTTACAGATCTTATTTTTGGAAAAAATAACTTCTCTATGCCTCACAATGAGATGCCTTCTTAGCTTTTTTATCCCTTTCAATGGAGTTCCCAAATTAATTACGTCACCTTTTACAAGAGGCCCAGAAAAAATTTAAAATTCATGTGTCATTTTGAGCTTTACAAGCATGAACTAGGACCATGTGCTCATCTATTGATTTGGTATATTGAATTGGTGAGAATAAACATGGAGAATGTAGATCCATCCTCAAGGATGTACCAATTAGATCTTGTCACTAGTTGGTGGTCTATCAGAAGGTTGTTGGGTTAAGCCAAATGATAAGTGTGATGATATTCCCCTTTTCTATATTTGAGATCCTCAGGGTACCACAAGCCATGCCTTTATTTAATTCTTTATCTACTAAATCATCTGTTCATGTGAGCTTAGGGTAAACATGCCATCAAATCATGCATAAATGGAAAATCAAAAGTTAAACGCATGAAAAAATCAAATCCATGTTTAAATGCATTTTGAAATTGGAAATAGCCTTCAAAAATCAAGAATTAGGTCGCTATAGGGTTTGCACATGCTAAAAGTTGAGGTTGTATGCATGATTAGGTCAGATTTGTACTTGGATAGGAAAATTTACCATTAGTAATGCCATAGACATGAATGGGGACATCATTTCTTCAATGGATATGCTACCAAAATCTATTGCATAAAACACATATTTCCTACTCACTTTAAGTCATTGAGTGCATGAGGGGACATGTGTCAAGTAAGCATTGGTTAGGGAAACCATTGGAAGGATTCTGGGGATTCACATGCCAAATGGTGCAGTTGGTAAAAAAATTCTAGAGGTCTAAATTATGGGTTAGGAGGTTAGGATGCTAGGTGCAAGGGAAGATAAGAGCTTGTAGGCCTAGGAAGGAGAAACAACAGAGGATGGATGGGAGATTAGGGTACATCATACAAATAATATTATAAAAGGTAGAATGGTAAGGAAAAGTCTAAAGGTATATGAGAGACAAGGGAGCAGGAAGGCATGGATGTAGGGTTTGGGATACCAAGAGTTGGCATGCAGGGACACGATGTAGAAGAAAGCCTAAAAGTTTATAAATGACTTCAGAAGGGCAAGCAGGGATCGAAGAATATGCATACTTTGAAATACTATTGGGGATCATAGATTGTGAATATAAGCAAGGATCAAACATTTGACATAGCCAATGCCAGTGGGGATTAGGGTTTGAGTGTTGGCAAGAGACACTGCTTTGATACCAATTGTTGAAATCCATAGGACAACTCAGAGGGGGGGTGAATCTGTTGTCACAAAACTTTAACCATTTATGAATATCAACACATCCACTTCTTAATCACTATTATTAAGATTAATCATGAAGCATAAAATAAGAAGCTCAACACAATAACACATGAGACACCATAATTTTTACGTGGAAAACCCTATAAGGGAAAAACTACGGTGGGTGTTAGCCCACAAATATAAATAAGTTATAGCAATACCAAAAATCAGAGGCTCATTGCCCAAAATGCTCACTGCAAATGTTAGGGCTCATTGCAAAGATCGGCTCACTACCAAGGGGTGGCTCACTGCCAAGATTGGTGAACTAATTTGATAGCATCTACTTCATGCCTAAGTCAATTCCATTGAAACACGATATAACACCTCTACTCTCCTCTTCTTACACCTTCGCACCTATCTTTTCATTTTTGCACTTGCACTTCTTTTTCACAACCACATTACATGCTTTTATACAATTCATCAACCTTGGAGTGTACATCAAGGTTGACATTACAAGGAAAATACTGAGGAGCAAAACAAAGCTGATGATCAAGAAGAGGAACACACTGAGGTGAACTATGTGCCGGAACAAAAGGATGATACAAATGATGCCATGGATTTAGATCCTCTGGAACAAAACCAAGAAGAAGAAGTCTCTGGTATAGCAAGAGACACTGTGGAGTCTGTCAAGGAATTCTTGGAAAGAGAGACAAGTCTTGGATAAGCCTGAGTTTTTGCAAGGTCCAATAAACTTGGACTCAATGTCTCTTGTGCAGAAATTTAGATTGGTATCAATTGTGCAAGCAAAGGCACAGGAAGAAATATTGAAGTCACACATACATGATAGTGAGTTAATTGGTGAAGCATCCAACATTTTGGAGAAGCTGATGCCATCATATCAAAAGGATACCTCAATGTCTTCAACAAATCAACTCAAGGGACTCATAAACTCTGTAAGTATGCATTTTGAATCTTTTGAAAAGTCTACAGAAACAAAAGTAAGGAAAGAGCTTGAGGAGAAAAGATTAGCTGAGTTGAAGACCATATTAGTAAATGATAAAACTATGTTAGATAATGAAATAGAAGGTATACAAAGTGCTATTAAAGAAGCTTGTGATCTATACAAACTTTATTTATCATGGCCGGAAGCTACAAGGGAATTAGAAGAAAAGATCAAGGATCTAGAGCTGGAATTGATAAATATATCTAAGTCATTTGATCTGGTAGCTGAGTTAGTTAGTAGCAAAGAGATACAAGTCATCAATATTCATAATAACTTGAATAATCTACTGAATAAGAGGGATCAAAGGAAAAATTATAGAATGTGTCAGTTGAGAGGACTGATAAGTCCTAAGCTTGATTCAATGTCAAATCTTGCAGCAGAAGCCCTGTAGGTAAATACACTAATTGACACACGCTCTAATATACAAAAGGTAGAGAAATTAGTATTCCTCATAAATGGCCATATTTAAATTTTGGAGAAAGCAAACAAGAGTTGGGATAGAGAGCTAGCTCAAATCAAGAACATTTGCAATGACATCCTATAACCCACATCAAATTAAGTTGAAGATTGTATTTGTACATATGTGGCAAAATATGATAGTTTTTACAGTTCTTGTTGTCTTGACAAAATTTTGACTTTTGTACATACACCTTTGCCATTGATGTCAAAGGGGGAGAAGAAAACCAGTGAAAAATGGGCAAACACCTAAGGGGGAGAAGAAAAATAGAGTGTATATAGTAAGGGGGAGTAGATAAGCATTTCACTAAGTGTTGCAATCAATGCCGAAGGGGAAGACTGTTGGAAAGAGACATTGCTCTGATGAATGTTGAATGTTGTCATTAATGGCAACAAGGCAAAGGGATTCTACCGGCATGACAAAGAGACTTTACTCTGGAGGAATAAATGACTAAGTATGGGTAGTATACATTATACAACGTAAGTGACAGTGTTTGAGATGGTATGCCTCCACAGTTAAAGATATTTGTATGTGGTTCAGGAATGTTGTTCATAGCTACCTAGTGATCACATGTTCCAGTGTTCAAGTCCTGACTTCCTTCGGAAGTCATATGGTGAAGTATCTAAGTTCGGATGAACATAGTTAAGTCTGAAACAATGTAAAGCATCTGAGTATTTTGGTTCGCATCCCTCCGCTGTTGAGTTTTTTGATTTGTAGTTCTGAGGCTATAAAGATACTTAGTATGACTACCTAAATCCAGGGTTATAGCTTTTGAAGTTTCTTTGATCACTATCTACAAGTTGTTCTATATCGGCTTCTAGTTTGACAGTATTTCTTTGTGACAGAACAACAGTTCTGAGATTTGCATTTCTCTATGAAAGAATATTATGCTCCATGGTTCTGAAGGTATGCTAAGATGTCCATAATGAATGTTGTCTATGATTTTTAGAGTCTCATATGATCCGCATTGGAAGTTTTGTATGATAGTTGAACTGGTCAAGTGTGTACTTAAAGAATAAGTTGACAGGCGAGTTAGATCTATATGCGGTAAGGATATATTGTTTGAATAATTAATCCAAGTGGTTGAATTATTGATTCCGACTCATATGAAGACTATTGTATGTTTATTTGGGTCCGCATTCCTGTTTGTGCACAAGATCAAGCCGACAAGCTATAACACTTGTATACACGTTTCTTGTCTAGCTTGCCGACTTTATTGTGAGATGAATCTTGTTGCAGATATATATACTTGATGGATTTTAGTGTTGGAGGTGTGAAAGTGAATAGGAGGTATGTGAATTCAATGATTGTGCAACCTAAGGCAATTTTGTAATCAGATAAAGATAGTAAGGGCAGAAAAACAAAGCATATGTAAAGAAAAATAGAAAAAGTAGAGCAGACATTATGAAGACATTTGAGTCTATATACTAAGTTGTAAATGGAACTGCACCTCAGCATTTTGTAAATGCATTTATAGCAGTCCTATCTTGGTAGTGATCCAATCCTTCTTCTAGCTTCTCTTCTATTTGGCAGTGAGCCTATTGTAGTGAGCACTTCTTTGGACAATAAGCCTTTATGTAATTCGGTATTGCTATCATAATATATTGTGATCTAACACTCACCGTGGTTTTTCCCTTTTTGAGTTTTCCACGTAAAATCCTGGTGTCTATATGTTATGAATTTGAAGCTTCTCTTCTTGTGTTTACTTTGCTTTCATGTTATTGAATTTGGTAAATGGATTAATAAATGTGTGAATGAAAAGTTTTTCAGAAAACTGATTCACCGTCCCTCTCAGTATTCTTTGTATTCAACATTGAGAATACTCAATACCATAGTGTTGAGGGAAAGGAAGAAAGGTAAAAACCTACTAGGATTTAGGGTTTAGGATTATGGGAAACTAGATACTCTTTAGGTACGGCAGTAGGGAAAATATGGAAATTTGCATTATAGTATCCTCTTGTACTAGTTTAGAGAGCAAAGCGAGAAGGGGAACTTCAAAATCTTGTGGGAAAGAAGGGAGCAAGGAAGCAAGAATCAAGATAGTGAGTGGTAGATAAGAAAATAGAATCCCAAAAGCCCACAGGAGGTAAAGAAGTGGAATCATGGAGGTACAAGGAACTAAGAGTAAAAGGAAAGAGATGTGAGTAGAGGAAATCCTAAAATTGTAAGATTGAGACTCAAGAAAATCAAGGAAACAGGGACTCGAAAGAAAAAACTTACTAAGCAGAGGAAAGCCCAAAATTCTAGTAGATACTTAGCAAGGTGTGGATTCAGGGAACAATATACTAAGGGAAACCGATGTAGGGAAAGTTCCAAAATCCCACCCAAGTATAACTTGCATAATTTAACTCAGAATTTCCCTGTTTTTGAAATGTAGGCTCACAACAAGGTCACTTAAGACTTCAATATCAAAAATTTGACTCATTAATTCAAATTTTTTAGTTTGAAAAACATTGAGCTAATCTCTTAAGGAATGAAATTTAAACATTTAAGGAAAAGAAACAAGGCACATAAAAGGGGCAAAGCATAGACACAAATTCTAAAATAGCTATAGGGAGAAATAAGATGAATCTTAGGTTAGATATCAATGGGGACCCCATATAAAACCAAACCAAATCGAAAGCACCAAAAGCACAACAAAGGTCCTCAAGCTAGGATTGTCATAACAATTAAGGATCAAGAGGACAAATATTGAGGGATTCCCTTTAATTTTAGTAGAAATCAGGGATGTTGTAAGGGCACCAACACGTGGAATAATTATGGTATATATAGGAGGTAGTGGTTAATTTATTATCATCATATTATGTATTCTATTCTTATTGAAGAATATTGGAGGTTGCTCCCTCGAAGTGGCTTATTATTATCAATTATTTGTAGCATATTTTCTATTATATTCTTCTCTTATAGAAGTTATTTCATTACAAGTGATACCAAAGCACGATTTTGGCATTTGAAACCCAAGAAACAAGGTGTTTTTTCAATTAAGGAAGTCAGATTGTTGAGCACATCTCTCTTTCAGTTTCGGCAATTTCTTTTTGCAATCTGGAGGGTCGATCAAGCACATATTGAAGCTACTATAGTCTATATTCTCACATCCCATTTATTTTTTCTAATTAAAATATTCAATTATTAGCAAACAATTAGGAAGATAATTGAGTATGATAATTATCTTTTGAATTGTAATTGAAATGATTTCTAGTAATGATTAATCATTTACGAATGTATATTAAATGTCGATTTATGAAAACGACTAACTATCATTTATGTTTCGTGAGTGCGACAAGAACTACGAACACTCTCTCAAGTTGGAGAGAGAGTATCATTGGAGAGAGGGTTCTAACCATTTGAAGGCGACATGTCATGATTGAATCGACACACACACTTAGACTCATGTAGTTTAGGTTGCATATGTGTATGAATAATATTAGAAATTATGTATTTCATATAGTTAAAATTGTGTATAAATGCATATTTTTTATGAGTTAGAATATTAAAAAAAAATCCATATTTTATTTATTAAATAATAAAAGAAAATTTAATTTAATAAATTAATTGAGATTTAAAAGTGATAAGGAAAGCTATCCTTTATTATTTCATATGTAATTATAAAATTAGGGCAAATAAAAGATAAAAAAAGAATAATTGAGTTTTTTCTTTTATTTTGCCAGGATATTAAAGATATATGTTAAAGATTAGATTGGGGGAATGGCACTCCACAGTCAAGCCAGCTTTCAGGAAAAGGAAAAGAGTAACTACGGAGAAGAACACGGGCAGATTTAGGTATGAAAGTATATTTTATGAAGTGTATTCTGTGGATGTATTTCTGGTTGAGCGTCAATAGCACAGTATTTATTCACATTTCAAGTATGATCATAGAATTTTAATGTCACTATATAGTGCGCTACCTTTCAAAATAAACTTAGATATTTACCTTAACCTTTCACCTAATTGAGAAACCACAGATATGATATAGGTTTGTTTGGTTTTTCATCATTTGCAATTGTTAGATAGTTTTTCTCCAAAGGATGCAAACTTTGGTTTAATCAGTCGATTTTTTGCTTGAAAGTTCTTTTAAAGTCGCTGAACAACAATATACCTCGGATGTTATTTCTCGAACATTTCTATCAATAATCTTTCAAGATCTTTTTGCTGTGATTTCGAACAATCATTGTATGATGAATAGAATAATCAAATCTTTTTGTGGCACAAACTAACTGAAACCTTCGCGGTTTTGAACGACATGTATGGAGCAAATCCCTTGTTAGTTTTCCACTTTCTTTTGCTGCAAACATGGCTTTTCCTTGAGGCCGCATTCCTAAATGCATTTGCTTGATAGCTCTAAATAATTCAATAAATTCATTTTGTGCATATCCTGCTAGTTTATTTGGAGATTGAATTTTATTAGGCGTTTTATTACAAATCAGTTCAAAAGCCTTATCTATGTTTTCTCATTCATATATTTACATTGAAATTGATAGTAAATTTAATAAGGATCGAAGGGGGACTGTCTCTCATTTTGATATATTGGAAATATTCCAATTTGTCGCTTTGAACTTTCTCAACAATGAAGTGTTCCCCATTGTTCTATTGGTAGTTTATAAGTTTGAGAATAATACTGACGATTTGAATAGGACTTGATTAAATATAAACTCATAAAATTTCTGAGCCATGTGATCATATTTTAATGACTCCATGGAAAAACTTTCTCAGAATAACTGAAGGGAGATTATAAGCGAAGGCCATTGACTGAGCTTGTGATTGAATGGCGGCAGAAGCCTTTGCGAGGTTGGTTAGATTGAGCTTTCATACTTTTGTTTACATTTGGTTTTAGCTTTGTTGGATGGTTAGGATTGATTGCCAAATCTATTACTGCAACCTTCTATGGGTATCATTTGACTATCGTAACTAGCCTCAGTCAGATTTAAGATCCATTGATGATGACTCTTTAGAAGTTTTGTTTTACTCATCACACTAATATTATATCTTAGCCGCGGGCAGGTTGTGGGATGGAGTCTTACACTTGCCAGACAAATGTTAATCTGCAAGCAGTGCAGTCCACGAGATGACCTCTTTGAAGCACTCGGTCAAATAGAAGTGTTATTTTGGGATTATGCAATGATATGATAGCAAATGATTATTTAAAATACATTATAGTTGTATTCATATTATAGATAAGCGAATTAAAATAATATGGTTACCGTCTTAGGATTCTAGTAATATCCGGAATTAGAGTTATTGTATAATACTATTAAGTTATTAAGATTTGGGGATCTACGATAACAAAGTGGAATCCCTTAATTGTGTATTGTTTGATGGAGCACATTAGTAATGATGAAAACATTGAGTTTGAATATCCCACCCAATAGTGGCTGTGGTTGGGGATTATCATTACTATTGGATATGCAAGCAACTCTAAAATTATATATGATGTCTTAACTGTAACTATCATGGTAAGACCTTTAAGTTTGAAGGAAAAAAAGAAGAAACTTTAGATTAGGTAGAGAATTTGATAAGATGGAAGGAATCTCATTTGACTTATCATTTGTTTTCATAGGCCAGGAATGGGCCTTTGACTGTAATAACCACCCTGGTTACTATCATTTTTTTTTCACATCAAGTACTAACTTAATCGTTCAAGCATCTTCTATCTGTTTCAGAAGTGCCAACTTTAGAGACTTACCGACCATAGTCATGGCATCAACTCTAGGCCACAACTCATATACTTGCACTAGAGTATGGTAAGCTCCCAAGGTTAGGGTCATCTCTAGACCTATACCTAAACCTCGAGGATTCATTCATAATGGACCTGCCTACGTATCCCCTCATGGGAATCAGAGGCTCTGTAGTTCGTACATCAACAATAGAGAGACTTCATCCTCTCCTTTGATATGAGATCTCTAATCTCTCTTAAATCATAGCTTTTAAGTAAATTCTATAATTCCAATTCAATTCATATGCAATAGTTTGATAGCAAATGCAATTCAATCAAATGTTAGTCTAATGCCAACATCAAGGTACGGAAACACTCATAACCACATAGTGACCAGCTCATATAAATGTCACTTTTTCAGACATAGTGATTGGCTCAAGCATACATCACATGTACATAATGTGACTATCTATCCCATGGATCCCACATACACAGTGTGACTAGCTTAAGGGTTCAACCCATTTACACAATGTGAATAACTCATGCACGTGTCACATGTACACAATGTGACTAGCTCATGCATACCACATATACGTAGAGTGAATAACTCATGCATGCATCAAATACACATAGAGTGACTATCTCATGCATACAACCCATATACACAGGGAGAATAATTCATGCATGTATCTGTTGTGATGTTCACAACATGCCTCATTTTGCTCCTTGGCAAAATGAGGACCCCTACTGTTGCTTTGCTTTTGTTTCTGCTTGTGTTTGTTCTGTCTGGTGGTAAAGGGAAAAGAGAGTCAGATTTACAAACCTTGTTAAAAATATAGAAAATTGCATTTTTAGTACCATTGCATAATATGGTTGGATTCCTTGTGAAAAATGAGCTAGGGTTGTTTTTTGAACCATCTTAAAATTCATCATATTTTGCAAGTTATGTTCATTTAGGTAAAATGTACTATCAGGTTTTGCATGATAAACAGTCAGTTGTTTGCCTTTTTTCTTGTTGGCATTCATTTTAAATTTCAAAAAAATTCGTACTTAGTAGTTCCAGGTCGTGGGCAATTTTGTCTGGGTTCCACTCTGTATCTTGCATTTAACTGTCTGTTTGAAGAAAAATACATCTAACACTTTGCTCGCCATTATTTATTCATTGAAGTGTTTTTTCGCAGGTTTGAACCTGCGCATTGAACCTTGGTTCGATGGTTCAAAGTTCAAGGTTTGGGTTCAAGACAGGGGCTATCGGCATAACAGTTGCCATCGGTGGGGCTTTGGAGTGTTCCACCGAAGTGGAATCTCTCGCCGATAAAGCATAAACGAAAGGGAGATCGGCAGGAGTCATGCCAATAGTGGCAGGGTTCAAAGTTCGGGGTCCAAAGTCTTGTTTTTCTCTCTTCTAACAAAATCATGTTAATACGGTTGCTCTGCATAAAGGATATATCATTGAACCACCGTATTGAACCTCTTTTTGGTTCAATGGTTCAATGGACGGAGTAGGCTTCGGCGAGACTGTTGCCGATGGTATGCCATCGGCATAACATTAACTATCGGAGTATTATTTTTGACTTTCGCCGATGGGGCGAAGTCACGCAGATAAATGAAAGGGGACTTGGCCAGATATAAAATGATTGACATTGGCGTAACATTTTGAATCGACGGAGTTTGGTTTTCTCTCGCCGATGACTGCGATCTCCCCGATGGCCTTTTGCCATCGGTATAACTATTACTGTCGGCCATTATGTTTTGGCCCTTGCCGATGGAAGAAATAACGAAGCGATAAAGGGGCATCGGCCAAGGTAAATGCCATCGGAAGGAAGAATTTATGAGGCGCCGATGGGTTGTCTCACACCGATGGAACATAAGAAGAACGGTGTTGGCCAGACTTACGCCTATCGAGGGAAATAAGAGGTATCGGCTAGAGAACGGATATCGGTGAAAGTTTTAAGTAGCTTCACCGATATCGTTGGTCACGCCGATAGATGAGGGAGGACTTAGCCGAAATGCGAAGGATGGGAAGATGGATATTGGCGAAACTCTCACCGATATCGGGTATCGGTGTAGCAATATAGATCGGCGGTGGTCGAAAATCCTTTGCCGATGGGCAAAGTTGGGCCGATACAAGGAAAAGTAAGGTAAGTCATCGGTGGAGGAAGAAGGAGCTCGCTGACAGTGGAGTCTCTCGCTGATGAAACAAAGCAAAGGCCATCGGAAGGAGGAGTTTGTGAGTCGCCGATGGGCGATCTCACGCCGATGGGGAACAATGAAAGAGCATTGTTATAAGGTAAGTCATCGGCGGAAGAAGTTTAGCGCCCACCGATGGTATAATCTCTCGCCGATGGGAGGTCATCGGCCAAGCAATATAGATCGGTGCGAGTGTTTGGACCTTTGCCGATGGGCAAGGTCAGGGCGATGGAAGTAAGGTGGATAATATGAAGGGTTGTCAGTAAGAATCTCACCGACGAATCACATGATGAAACAGTGAAAATCGGCGAAGAAATTTGTGAGTTCCTTGATGGCGATTCTCATGCCGATAAAAAAGAAATACAAGTTGAAGGGCCGTCAACCAAACAATAGTGATCGGCGAAGGAATTTTGGAGCTCGCCGATAAGTAGGCCTCACACCGATCAGGGTGATGAGCAGGTAAGCTGGGCCATCAATGAAACAAGAGGCATCGGCGAAAGAAATAAGGAGCTTGCCAATAGGCGGATCTCTCGCCGATGGAACAAAGCAAAGGGGGCCATCAGCCTAACGATGAGGATCGGCGAGGAGGATTTAGAGTTCGCCGATGGCGAACCTCTCACCGATGGAGAGCAAGGAAGAAATAACGAAGCGATGGAAGAGAATGATCGGCGAAAGAATTTTGAGGCTCGCCGATGGAAAGAAATAAGGAAGAAATAACGAGAAAGGCCATCGGCCAAATAACGAATATCGCCCAAGCAATTTTTGGGCGCGCCGATGGTGATTACCACGTCGATGGGCGGGAATGAACGAAGCGGTGGGAATTTTAAAACACATTTTTGGCGCCCGTGGCATTTTTTCTGGTCAGCGATGGTTGACCGTTTGGTTTTGGGCAATCTGTATGCATTTTGAACGCATTTTTGAGGGTTTTTGAGCCAGATTTCCACATTTTTGCATAGTCACCCTGTTTTAATAGATATTTTTTTAGTTTCCTGCTGTTTATTTCATAAATGTGATACTTATTGCTTGTCTTATCTTGCAGGCTTGCAGTTGAGGAAGCAGCTGGAAATTCAACACAGTGACCTCATGGAAGAAGAAAATCCGATCTCAGGAGTAGGAAGTAAAGACGAAGTGCGAAGAAGTCAAGGCCGACCAAATAAAGGACAAAATTGCAGCTGGGAGTATTACCACAACAGACAAGCAAAAGTTATTGCTGAGCTGCCAGAGCTTCTCAGAAAGGGCAATATTTTGCCTAGATTTGACACTGCTCAGAGATATTTTTGAGGGACTGGTTCATCTGTATTTATTGCTGTAACCAGGGGGTTTGAACCAGGGGTTTAGTTAGGTTTTTGCTGTAGTGAGGACAATCAGAAAGTCTTTATATTGTGCCTCTCTACACTGTAATACTTTACAACAGGGATTTTTAGAAGCACACAGCGAGTTAGCTTAGTTTAGTTTAGAAGTAGAAGAAAGAGGTCGCCTGTTTGTCTACAGTAAGGTGTGCGTGGAATGTCTGGCTTCCTTACTATATCTGTAAAGCTTGTAAGTTCTCTGTAGTTTGATCAATGAAACTAAGAGTCATTCCTACATTGTAAATCATGTATGACTATTTGTTTCTAATACAATAGAATCTGGAGTTCTGCATCTATCTTCTGAGTGTTCTCCTGCTCTTCTTTGTGTTTTGAAATATTATCTTTGAGAGCTTGCAATTTTAAATGTATGTTTGTGAAAATGCTCAGGACTTGCATTTAAGGTTTTTACTGTGGATTTGATCAAATTGCTATAGTATTTACATAGTGCATAACAGAACAATTAGATCCTTTGGTAGAGTAAATGAGGTGTAGATTAGATCTTTCTAACTTTTCCCAACCCATCTGAAATATTTACCTGAAAACGTAGAAATCTAAAGGAAGTTGTCTCAAATTTGAAGAGGTATGCATAACAGAGTTTAAGGTAGACAGTTTTCATAAGTATAAAGGAGAAAGCTGCAATAATTCAAGAAAACCATCTAAAACTTGCAGCATAGTAACACTTTTATGCAAAGGAATGAAAAGTATTAACATATCTCATGATCTTTTGCATAATCTTAGTCCAATAAACCACAAAGAAACTCTAAACTACGTAAGGCCCCTTGAACATTACAGCTTCACATTAACCAACTGAACTTGACCAACCGAACCATTGTAGACTTGGGATTAGTTGAATCTTAAATGATTCCTTCTTATCTTTCAAGTATAGTTTCAGTTCATTTTATGTGAATTTTAACTTATTGTTATGATTGCATCAAAACAATCACCAACAGTTTTCTGGCGCTAGAAGGAGGGCCTTTCTGAGTTAGAGTTTGTTTCAAACTGGCTAATAACAGTAATAGAGTGACTAGGTCTAGATCCAGTTCAGGGGATATATTTGTGTAACTACCTGATATTAGGTGAGGTAGGAACCCCCTAATTTGGAATCCAAATATTTCACAAGCAGGAAGTTCATCTGGAACACCACCTGGGTCACCCTTTAACATTCGTAGTATTGTGAGTCCTGACAGATCACTGTTCAGATCTTTAAATCTTGGTTCAGGCACTCCTGGAGGTCTCAATCCTCCTATAAATCCTAATCCACCAATCAATCTAGGTATTCCTACAAGTTCAGGTCAAGCTCAAACACCCGCAATGACTTATTTCGATGTCAATTCTCCCATACTCTTCAATGATTATCACGAGATGCCTAAAAATCTGAAAAAGATATGTCCCAAATACCAGTTGCATCAGGACCCAGAAGATCATATTAGAATATTCAAGGAAGCATGTTTTAGAGCTAGGTTAGAGCACGAGGATGTGGTGTGTAGATTGTTTCCCTACACCTTTAATGAACAAGCCTCTAGCTGGTATGTAAACTTGCCCAACGGTTATATTTCTTCCTGGCCACTTATGGAAGAAGCATTTCTGTCAAGATTTAGGGGACCCATTGACCCTTGTGCTTTGTATCATAAATTAGCTGCTATAAAACGAGGTGAGGGAGAGCTGATTGATAATTTCAACGACATATTTCAAAAGGCCTATTCTAGGCTAGTAGCCCCTTATACCATAGATGATGATCCCTTGTTAGCGATGTACTATGCTGCCTTGGATCCTTTAACTGCCATGTTTGTCAAAAGAAAACCTGACATAGATTCAATATCCAAAGCCTATAAAGAGGTAGCCTCAGTAAACCAAGAGATGAGACATACAACTTATAACCCATTTGTTAATGGAGGAAGTTTTGGGGTGCAGAATCAGGCACAACCATGGAATGGAACCTCTATGCAACACACTCCACTATTAAATCCAGTTCCTTCTTACACACCTGTGTATAGTCCTACCCCAATCCAAACTATAACTCCTTACACGGCTAGCACTTCCAATAATAGTCAAAACAATGGTCAGCCTTTCTTCCAACCTCCTAGGGATACAACTGTGGCAAAAGCACAAGAGGATAGGGAAGAAATCAAAGAGATCACTGCACATCTGAAAAGGTTAACAACTGAAGTGACACAACTAAGAAATGAGAACCTCTATGGAAGAGGCAACCAAAACTACAGTCAACATCAAAGTCACAACCAAGGCCAAAATCAGAACTATAGTTTCAATCAAAATCAGCAGAACAATCAGAACCAAAACTATAATCAGCATTAAGGCCCCAGCCAGGGGCAACCAATGCAAAATAGAGGGCCAGTGATAGATAATAGGACCTGGGGCAATAATAACAGAAATCAGAATCAACCTAGGCCACCCAAGACATGGAGCATTGGGCCCAACAACGGTACTCTAGCTTCTCCTTTTGAGAATATAGATAATCATGATGCAAAACAAGTGACTAGCATACAAATGGCCAGTACAGCACCCAAAAATTGGTGCAGATTTCACAATACAAATGCCCATGCTGAGCACGACTATCCACAATTCCACTTGGTAGCTAGCATTTTTAACATAGATGTGCAACCTCCTACCTCTGAATTTCTCATTCCTAAGGGTAATGAGGTAGTACCCTCAGGATATGACACAGCATTAGTCTTAGAAACGTTTACCTTTGCAACTGCAGAAGAGAAAGAGGATGAATTGCTAGAAGATGAACCATACTGTTGTGAGAATCTTTATCCTAAATCGGCCTTTGTGTTAAATGCTTTTCAGTTTCCCTTTGAATCTGAAAATGAGATATTAAATGAAACAGAGGAGGTAGAGGCCTTTCAACAGACAAATAAAAGCCACACTTACAATTTGAGGAACAACCCTAGGCCAGGAGGGCCTTTTACCACTTCCGTTCCTCCGAATAACATCAATACACCCCCAGATCAAAATGCTAGCAACAATCCTACCACACTTAAAGCTAATCAGCACACAGATAATGGAACAACAATACAAAAGGATCAAACAAGTAAAACTGAAGCAATAGAGACAACAATGTTAATGAATTACTTGTCAGAGGAAATAAAGAAAATTAAAGTCAGTATACCTCTAAATGAATTATTGAAGACCCCAGGGATCAGAAATGCTTTTATAAAATCCCTGGATACATCCATGACAGACGAGGGGTCTGCTGATATAACTATTCCTAATAGAGATTCACCACCTAAAGAGAAGAATAAGAAAGTTGAGCAGCCTTCCAATACAAATGTAGTAATACACGTGGATAAGAGGGATACTCCCCCTTTCTTGTTAACGGTTAGATTGTGTGGGAAGAATATACACAATTGCATGGTAGATTCTGGTGCTTCAGCCAACGTAATGCCCTTAGGAATATGTGAAACTCTCGGGCTGACTCCCACCAAATCTGCCAAGGTTGTCACACAACTAGATAAGACTGAGGTTAGCGTGATAGGAGAACTCATGAACATTCAAATGCAATTAGCTTTAGCCCTAGGATAAGCCAAATCATTGATATTCAAGTGGTGGATATACCCGTAAATTATGGAATGTTGCTGAGTAGGGATTGGCCCAAGACATTAAACGGATATATGGCCACTGACTTTTCACACATGTGGTTACCTTGGAGAGGCATCCCAAACCAGATCAGAATAGAGGCAGAGCCCAGAATGAAACATATGATAACAGAGTATAATCAAACTAATGAAATATTATATGCTGCTATTGAACTAGGTGTCTATAGAATTACTAACAATGGGGTACAAATTGAAGAGATCATGATGTTAAACAATAGAAAGAAATGTGTCAGCAATAGGACAGCATTATTCATTGAGTCTGATGGAAATTCCTCAGATGAAGAAAATAATGCAATAGACAAATTTGGTCATGCCATCAGACAAGAGGTGGAAGAATGTGTTAAGCACAATCTGCCGGTCCAATGTAAATTGTACAAAAACAGGTGTAGAGTCCATGATAGGCAACATTCTGAGGAAAGTTGTGAAATATGCAATGACATCATTGAATATGAATACAAAAAATGCATAGGGAGGGTAGAGTTGCAAGAGGAAAATAAGAATTCTGATTCAACACAGAAATATGTTCAAGATAATATAGATGCCTTGATTCCAGATTTAGGAAAAGAAATAAGAGACAAGAGTAGTTGCCTTTCTGAGTTGCAAACTAAAAACACACATATGCAAGTTAACCAAACAAAAAAACCCATGAATAAATAGGACAACACCCCACAGGCAATAAAAGAGGCAATGCATGCTAAGATAAAAGGTCAGAAAAGTAAAGATGGCATGTGGACGTTAAAATGTGATGGGTCTAAATCAAAACAGGGCGCAGGTGCAGGGGTTGAATTCATAAATCCCCAAGGTAAATCACATCTGGCAGCATATAGATTACAATTTTCCTGCACTAACAATATTGCTGAATATGAGGCCCTAATTTTAGGACTTGTCATGGCCATCAAGAAAAGAGTAAAAACCATCAGAGTATTTTCAGAATCTGAATTAGTAGTCAGACAAGTGAGGAAACTATATGCCTGCAATTACAAGAAAATGATTAGTTACAGACATAGAGTATGGGGTTTAATAGATTCGTTTGATGCTTTTAACATAGAACACATCCCCAGAGAGCTGAATCACAGGCCAGATGCACTAGCAGTTGCTGCTAGTACATTAGAACCATTGGCACTGTTAGGATTGAGGCGATTTGTTGTTGAGCTAGTTAACATACCCAGCATACCAGACAACGTTACACACTTTCAGATATTTGGAGGGGATCAACAAATTATTGATTTTCTGACTTGTAATGAGGCATTTGAGGCTCAAATCATTGATGAACAGGAAAGCCCTGAAGTAACATGGGACGAAGAGGATATAATCAATTTGAAAAGCAACTTCTTACCAAAAGGAGTAATTGAATTAGAAAATATCTTTGACTTCGATGGAATGATGAGACAGAAGGACTTGCCCAAAACAGAAGGGGGTAAGTGTGATTTACATAACTTAGGGACAGAGCTAAATCCGCAAAATGTACTAATTGGGAAAGCTTGCTCTGAAAAAATCAGAAAAGAGGTTTTAGACATTCTGAAAGAATATAAACACGTCATAGCATGGACTTATGAAGACTTGAAAACATTTGATGAGTCCATCATAACTCACGTAATACCTTTGAGAAAAGAAGTCAAACCATTTAGACAGAAACAGAGGCCTGTGAATGCCATTCTAGAGCCTCTAATCTTTGAGGAAGTTAAAAAATTGCTGTCTGCTGGAATAATTTTTCCAGTCAGACATTCGGTCTGGGTAGCTAACTTAGTACCAGTAAGGAAAAAAATGGAGACATCAAGTTATGCATAGACTTTAGAAATTTAAACAAGGCATCTGAAAAGGATAATTATCCTCTGCCCCCAATAGACGAAGTGCTGCAAGTAGTAAATGGCGCAAGAATGATGTCTTTTTTAGATGGTTTTTCAGGTTATAACCAGGTCTTAATTGATAAAGAAGATAGATTAAAAACCACTTTCACTTGTAAATGGGGAAATTATGCGTATAGAAGAATGCCTTTTGGTCTGATCAATGCAGGTGCCACTTTTCAGAGAGCCATGGACATTGCATTCCGTGGATTATCAGGTAAGTGCATTGTTGTGTATATGGATGATTTAATTGTGTATTCCAAGGATGCATCCACTCACGCTGAAGATCTTAGGAAAGTACTCAAGCGATGTGAAAGGTATGGGATTTCCCTTAATCCTAGGAAATGTATATTAGGCGTAACTGAAGGTAAATTATTAGGCCATGTCATTTCTGAAGGTGGAATTTCAATTGATTCGGATAGAATAGAATCCATAAAAAAATTTCAAATACCAAACAGTAGGAAAGAGTTGAAATCATTTTTTGGTAAAATTAACTTTGTTCAGAAGTTTATAATAGGTTTTGCAGAGATCATGCAGCCGTTAAATGTCATGTTGAAGAAAGACGCACAGATGGAATGGACGCCAGTGGCCAGAGCCGCGTTTGAAGATATTAAGGAGGCAATTTCTAATGCCCCTGTATTGGCAAGTCCAGACTACACAAGCCCGTTTTACATCTACTCCTTTGCATCTTCTCATTCAGTCGCGGCTGCCTTGACACAGAAAGGCGAAAACAATGAAGAGAGGCCCATAGCATTTATGAGCGCGCCTCTGAAGGATGCACAGCTAAGGTATCTAGACATCGAGAGGTAGGCATTCGCATTAGTAAAGGCTGTTAAAAAATTCAGACACTACATTTTGCGCAGCCAAATCAGAGCCATAGTGCCAGACGCAGCAGTAAAGATGTTGCTGATGCAGAACGAGCCTAGAGAAAAAAGAGCCAAGTGGTTCACCACGCTGCAAGAATTCGACATAGAAATCATACTTATGAAGCTGGTCAGAGGGCAAGCGTTGGTGTAGACGATAGCGAATACAGATCTAGATCTGATAAAACAGCAATATGTATTGAATTCCCAGAGCGCATAAGGCTGGTATGATGATTTAAACACCTTCTTGATAGCTGGAAAGTACCCAAATAGGATGAAATCTTCTCAAAGGAGAGCTTTGAAGATTAAGGCACAAAATTATATGGTGCAAGGAGGTCTTCTATTCAGGAAGAACCATGATGGAATTTACCTGAGATGCATAAACAGAGCTGAAGTTGATAAAGTGTTGACAGAACTACATGACAAGTACGGAACCGGCCATGGTTCCCATCTAGCCACAACACACAAAATACTGAGGGCAGGCTATTACTGGCCCACGATGTTCAAAGACACTAAGAGTCACATCAGAAGTTGCCAAATCTGTCAGACTGCAGCAGACAAAGGGAGAAATCAAGCCAATCCACTACAACCTGTGATTGAATCCAGACTGTTCGCACAGTGGGGCTTGGATTTTATTGGAGTCATCAATCCCCCATCTTCTGCAGGACACAAATTCATACTGATAGTAACAGACTACTGTACAAGGTGGACTGAGGCCACCTGCTACAAATTTTCCACGACTGAGGTAGTTATCAAGTTTCTTGAAGAAAACATCATCACCAGGTTTGGAACTCCCTATTCATTGGTATGTGATAATGGCCCCGCTTTCTCTTCTTTAAAGTTTTCTAAATGGGCATTTGAATACGGGATCATTTTAAGGTTTTCTTCGAATTATTACCCTCAAGGTAATGGACTGGCTAAATCAACGAATAAAATTTATTAGATATAATCAAGAAGTTGATTGCAAAGAGTCCTAGAGAGTGGAATACCTTGTTAAGATATGCATTATGGGTAGATAGGACCAAGTTTAAAATAGCCTTGGGTAGCACACCTTATCATTTAGTTTATGGGACTGATCCCATGCTTCCAGTAAATCTGAGAATACCAACCTGGAAGTTTGCTAATGAGTATCTAGGCTTTGATAACCATAGGGAAGCCAGAATAGTACAAATGCTACAACTAGATGAGAAAAGAGGTCAAGCCATCGAGAAATTTACCAAACACCAAGTGGTTGTTAAGAGATGGTTTGATAAAAGGGCAAAAGTCAAAACATTTAGGATATCAGACTTAGTGTTGTGCTGGGACAAAGCACATGAAAAGAAAGGAAGCCATGGAAAATTCGATAATTATGGCTGGGTCCCTTACAAGTCTCAGAAATAATAGGAGATAACACATTCAGACTTAAGACCTTGACTAGAGAAGATGTGCCATTACCAGTTAATGGCCAGCATTTGAAACACTACTTCCAGGCTTGAGGCATGGGCAGTTCATTTTCGTGTAAAGTGCTGTAAGTAATGTACAGTTCTTTCTCGCTGTTTTCTTTTTGGTTGGCTGTTTGTACAGTTTGTCTTCTGTTGGTTTCTATTTTCTGTTTCTTTCTGTTTGTTTTGTTTTTGTTTGTATAGTTTTTTCTGCTTTTTTGCTTTTTGTACAACCTGTTTGTTTGGTTTGTTGGTTGTCTCCTTAGCAGAGATCTTTGTTTTACTTTAGAGTATTAAGGAGCAAAATTAACAACCATTCAAAACAATATAAAATTTAGGATATTCAAGTTAACCATTTGCAATTTACACATAACTTGTTACTGTCATGAGTGTAGAGAGTTATTTATCTTCTGAAGTTTTGTATTCAATAAGTGTGATTGAGAATTTGAAGCAAGTTTCTCACGATGACACACCTAAAATCCTTGGATTTGTTGAACCTACCAGTGTAGATATTAGGTGAAAAATCAGAGGTTACCCTTACTACCATTACAATTCTCAGCTTAATTTCAGCAAGTGTCCACTCTTTGCATCATGAATTTACAAATTGCTATATCTTGTGAAATCTTTCAAAATCAGAAAATTAGAAAATAAAAGACAAAAGAAAAAATAAATAAACGGATTATACTGAAAATCTAGATTAAGCCATCTAAGTAACTCTACCGGGGCTATAGACGTTCGTTGGCAGTGGGGCTCTACTTAGGAGAATTGTAACGATAACCTTGCCGGGGCTATGGACGCTCGCTGGCAACAAGGCTCTATCCGGTTGGCTATGAGGGAATATCCTCACCTACGTAGGCTAATGTCAGTCATTGGTCTATTCAACTGATCTTCAAGATGAGGATAATTAATCACGTGCACACAATTAAACTAAAAATGGAAGTTCATGCACCCTTATTGAATACCTTAAGTCTCAAGCTGAATAGCAATTTGCAGGAGGGATAGTTGGAGGTTATGAGTTCATTTCATCTAGTTTTCTTGAACACTCTGAATTTAGTTGATTTGTTTGGTTGCTAGTTGTTGTGATGTTCACAACACACCCCATTTTGCTCCTCGGCAAAATGAGGACCCCTGCTGTTGCTTTGCTTTTGTTTTTGCTTGTGTTTGTTCTGTCTGGTGGTAAAGGGAAAAGAGAGTCAGATTTACAAACCTTGTTAAAAATATAGAAAATTGCATTTTCAGTACCATTGCATAATATGGTTGGATTCCTTGTGAAAAATGAGCCAGGGTTGTTTTTTGAACCATCTTAAAATTCATCATATTTTGCAAGTTATGATCATTTAGGTAAAATGTACTATCAGGTTTTGAATGATAAATAGTCAATTGTTTGCCTTTTTTCTTGTTGGCATTCGTTTTAAATTTCAAAAAAATTCGTACTTAGTAGTTCCAGGTCATGGGCAATTTTGTCTAGGTTCCACTCTGTATCTTGCATTTAACTGTCTGTTTGAAGAAAAATACATCTAACACTTTGCTCGCCATTATTTATTCATTGAAGTGTTTTTTCGTAGGTTTGAACCTGCGCATTGAACCTTGGTTCGATGGTTCAAAGTTCAAGGTTCGGGTTCAAGACAGGGGCTATCGGCATAACAGTTGCCATCGGTGGGGCTTTGGAGTGTTCCACCGAAGTGGAATCTCTCGCCGATAAAGCATAAACGAAAGGGAGATTGGCAGGAGTCATGCCGATAGTGGCAGGGTTCAAAGTTCGGGGCCAAAGTCTTGTTTTTCTCTCTTCTAACAAAATCATGTTAATACGGTTGCTCTGCATAAAGGATATATCATTGAACCACCATATTGAACCTCTTTTTGGTTCAATGGTTCAATGGACGGAGTAGGCTTCGGCGAGACTGTCGCCGATGGTATGCCATCGGCATAACATTAACTATCGGAGTATTGTTTTTGACTTTCGCCGATGGGGCGAAGTCACGCAAATAAATGAAAGGGGACTTGGCTAGATATAAAACGATTGACATCGACGTAACATTTTGAATCGGCAGAGTTTGGTTTTCTCTCGCCGATGACTGCGATCTCCCCGATGGCCTTTTGCCATCGGTATAACTATTACCGTCGGCCATTATGTTTTGGCCCTTGCCGATGGAAGAAATAACGAAGCGATAAAGGGGCATTGGCCAAGGTAAATGCCATCGGAAGGAAGAATTTATGAGGCACCGATGGGCCGTCTCACACCGATGGAACATAAGAAGAATGGTGTTGGCCAGACTTACGCCGATCGAGGGAAACAAGAGGTATCGGCTAGAGAATGGATATCGGTGAAAGTTTTAAGTAGCTTCACCGATATCGTTGGTCACGCCGATAGATGAGGGAGGACTTAGCCGAAATGCGAAGGATGGGAAGATGGATATCGGCGAAACTCTCGCCGATATCGGGTATCGGTGTAGCAATATAGATCAGTGGTGGTCGAAAATCCTTTGCCGATGGGAAAAGTTGGGCCGATACAAGGAAAAGTAAGGTAAGTCATCGGCAGAGGAAGAAGGAGCTCGCTGACAATGGAGTCTCTCGTCGATGAAACAAAGCAAAGGCCATCGGAAGGAGGAGTTTGTGAGTCGCCGATGGGGAACAACGAAAGAGCGTTGGTATAAGGTAAGTCATCGGCGGAAGAAGTTTAGCGCCCGCCGATGGTATAATCTCTCGCCGATGGGAGGTCATCGGCCAAACAATATAGATCGATGTGAGTGTTTGGACCTTTGCCGATGGGCAAGGTCAGGGCGATGGAAGTAAGGTGGATAATATGAAGGGTTGTCAGTAAGAATCTCACCGACGAATGATAGATGAAATAGTGAAAATCGGCGAAGAAATTTGTGAGTTCGCCGATGGCGATTCTCATGCTGATAAAAAAGAAATACAAGCTGAAGGGCCGTCAACCAAACAATAGTGATCGGTGAAAGAATTTTGGAGCTCGTCGATAAGTAGGCCTCACGCCGATCAGGGCGATGAGCAGGTAAGCTAGGCCATCGATGAAACAAGAGGCATCGGCGGAAGAAATAAGGAGCTTGCCGATAGGCGGATCTCTCACCGATGGAACAAAGCAAAGGGGGCCATCGGCCTAATGATGAGGATCGGCGAGGAGGATTTAGAGTTCGCCGATGGCAAACCTCTCACCGATGGAGAGCAAGGAAGAAATAACGAAGCGATGGAAGAGAATGATCGGCGAAAGAATTTTGAGGCTCGCCGATAGTACGAACCTCTCGCCGATGGAAAGAAATAAGGAAGAAATAACGAGAAAGGCCATTGGCCAAATAACGAATATCGCCCAAGTGATTTTTGGGCGCGCCAATGGTGATTATCACGCTGATGGGTAGGAATGGACGAAGCGGTGGGAATTTTAAAACACATTTTTGGCGCCCGTGGCATTTTTTTGGTCAACGATGGTTGACCCGTTTGGTTTTGGGCAATTTGTATGCATTTTGAACGTGTTTTTGAGGGTTTCTGAGCCAGATTTCCACATTTTTGCATAGTCACCCTGTTTTAACAGATATTTTTTTAGTTTCCTGCTGTTTATTTGATAAATGTGATACTTATTGCTTGTCTTATCTTGCAGGCTTGTAGTTGAGGAAGCAGCTGGAGATTCAACACAGTGACCTCATGGAAGAAGAAAATCCGATCTCAGGAGCAGGAAGTAAAGACGAAGTGCGAAGAAGTCAAGGCCGACCAAATAAAGGACAAAATTGCAGCTGGGAGTATTACCACAACAGACAAGCAAAAGTTATTGCTGAGCTGCCAGAGCTTCTCAGAAAGGGCAATATTTCGCCCAGATTTGACACTGCTTAGAGATATTTTTGAGGGACTGGTTCATCTGTATTTATTGCTGTAACCAGGGGGTTTGAACCGGGGGTTTAGTTAGGTTTTTGCTGTAGTGAGGACAATCAGAAAGTCTTTATATTGTGCCTCTCTGCACTGTAATACTTTACAACAGGGATTTTTAGAAGCACACAGCGAGTTAGCTTAGTTTAGTTTAGAAGTAGAAGAAGGAGGTCGCCTGTTTGTCTGTAGTAAGGTGTGCGTGGAATGTCTGGCTTCCTTACTATATCTGTAAAGCTTGTAAGTTCTCTGTAGTTTGATCAATGAAACTAAGAGTCATTCCTACATTGTAAATCATGTATGACTATTTGTTTCTAATACAATAGAATCTGGAGTTCTGCATCTATCTTCTGAGTGTTCTCCTGCTCTTCTTTGTGTTTTGAAATATTATCTTTGAGAGCTTGCAATTTTAAATGTATGTTTGTGAAAATGCTTAGGACTTGCATTTAAGGTTTTTACTGTGGATTTGATCAAATTGCTGTAGTATTTACATAGTGCATAACAGAACAATTAGATCCTTTGGTAGAGTAAATGAGGTGTAGATTAGATCTTTCTAACTTTTCCCAACCCATTTGAAATATTTACCTGAAAACGTAGAAATCTAAAGGAAGTTGTCTCAAATTTGAAGAGGTATGCATAACAGAGTTTAAGGTAGACAGTTTTCATAAGGAGAAAGCTGCAATAATTCAAGAAAACCATCTAAAACTTGCAGCACAGTAACACTTTTATGCAAAGGAATGAAAAGTATTAACATATCTCATGATCTTTTGCATAATCTTAGTCCAGTAAACCACAAAGAAACTCTAAACTACGTAAGGCCCCTTGAACATTACAGCTTCACATTGACCAACTGAACTTGACCAACCAAACCATTGTAGACTTGGGATTAGTTGAATCTTAAATGATTCCTTCTTATCTTTCAAGTATAGTTTCAGTTCATTTTATGTGAATTTTAACTAATTGTTATGATTGCATCAAAACAATCACCAACAGTATCACATACATTTATAGAGTGACTAGCTCATGCATACAACACATATACATAGGGAGAATAATTCATGCATGTGTCACATACACATAGAGTGACTATCTCATACATACAACACATATACATAGTGTGATTAGTTCACACCTATATTACATAGACATAATGTGAATAGCTCACGCATACATCACATATACACAATGTGATTGGATCATATGCACATCATAGGTACACATAGTGACCATGTAACAAAAAGGAATGGTTGCGACCATATTACAAGCATCTACCTCTTTGCTTGATTCACCAGCCTATAAATTCTCAATATATACCCCAATAGGTAAAAGGGAATATTGGTGTATCTAATGGTACACTGTGGGGTCCATTTTTTTCATGATTTGCAACCAACTATGATGACAAGAAAACATCCCATACTACTTACAGTCATCACTAGCAAGGGCGCAAGGGCAACAACACACAACACATAAGGTCCTTAATACAGATGCACACATGTATTTACTCACACATACATAGTGACCAACTAGTAATAGAAAGTAGATGCAACCTGCTACATGCATCTTCCCATTACCTAGTTCACTGACACATAAGCTCATAAATACCCCCTATGAGAAAAAGGAATGTCGGTGCATCTCATGGTACATCGTGGATCCCAACCTTTTTCTCGATTCACAGCTAGCTATGATGACAAACAAGCATCCCATACTATTTGTTGTCATCACTGGCTAAGGAGTAGGTGTAACAACATAATATCCCCAACCAACTGTGATTATAATAAATCATCCCATACTACTTGTTGTCATCATTGGTTAAGGAGTAGGTGTAACAACATACATCACATGTGGCTATTAATAAGATTACCATAGCCTATTGAACCTATTGAGTCGGTGGATCCTGACATCTATCACCTCCATGTCATTGGCGAAAGTCAGTCTAACCTGGTATGCACAGCTCCTGGTATCTATCGCCTGCATGGTACTAGTGAAAGCTAGCTAAGCCCTATCATACCAAAGGGTAGCTCTTGGAATCCGTCACCTCTGTGCTACTGGCGACATCTGATTGACCCTAAGATACAGTGGATACCACCTAGTATCTATCACCTACATGGTACTAGTGATAACTGACTAAACTACACCAGTATCATAACCTGGATTGCTCCTGGTATCTGTCATCTCTATGCTACTGACGACAACTGGTTCATCCTAAGATATAGTGGATAGAACCTAACATTCATCACCTACATGGCACTAGTGACAACTGACTATCTGCACCTGTATCAGACTTAGTTCTGACATGCGGGTCATCTTATATCCAGGTACTTGCATAACAAGGATATCACAAGGATTCACCAACACTGGTTTGGTGGACTTACTTACATGCACCTAAAGGTCCATAAACCAATACACAGGGTCTTTTGAGTCTAACTAACAAGTCAACACTCAATAAACATATTGGACTCACATGAGTTGGATTCTATCTGGTCACATATGCATGAACATATTCAAACACAAAGTAATACAATGGTCATTCCATACATTCAACTGTCACTTGGAAACACAGTATGCATTATATAAGTCAAACCCACAATAGTAATATTAGACAATATTCTACTTCTAAGTGCCTAACACTTGCATAACACCAATCACAAATCTTAGTATACTATTAACCATCAACCAAGTGTTAAGGCATAACACCATACATAGTTGGTAATTCTCACCATTAATTGCCCATAGTGTCCAAAACACAAAACTTTGATCCTTTTAGTCTAGACAAGTTCAAAGTCACCTTCGTGCATGCATATTAGAGATAAATCATGAAGATGGTGATTCTAAAAGTTCATCCAAGATTGTGGCAGAGTCAGAGAACCTAACCCAACAACTTTAGAATAGATGAGCTCAGTGCTAATAGAGTTCCTTTTACTGGCTCAAACCTATATAGTGGGGACTTATTTGTTAGATGGTGAGTTCACAATCATCTAATGAAGTTTTAACCTCAAGATGAAACATACCGAAGTGCGAAGGTTGATCAAGTTTAGGAACACCCCATACCTCAGAGTCATTCCCTAAAGCCCTCCCCTACAAACGTGAGGTCTAGGACCATCCTCCACCCAAGAACTGCCTACATACCCACTTCTAAATGGGATCGAAGTCACATGAAGTTTTCCTCACATTATCTCTCAAGGGTTAGACACATAGGTTCCTATCCTCAGGGTTTCATAGTCATCCCAATTTCATACCAATGCCTACCAAAATTCCCATAATCAAGTTAATCAAATTTATAAACATAAATAAGCATAACATAATCAACATAAAAGAAGTCTCATCATATCTAAACATAGGAAAATAGCAATCAAATATCTTCATGATGCAATAGTTATACATAGCATTGATATAGCCTCGAATGGTGTCCTACTGTATAGGATTCAATGATATCAAGTATCAAAACTATATCATATTATAACATCCTTCATGATTACAAACACAACATGCATCAACCAAGAACAATCATCTAAACTTCGAAAGACTTATCACCATAATTATAACTTGCTTAAAGCATGATTAAAACCCAAAACAAGTCATTCCAAACGTAGCCATGCCAAAACAAATTTTGTAAGATACCCATCATGAAATAGTCATTCCTTACATAGCCATGCCAAAACAAATTTTGTACACCTACCCCTACCAGTTAAGTAGGTAGTTCCAATATCTCTTGATCCAGATGATAACAAAGTTTGTTCCCCTAACAACTCTTAGGAGTCATAACAATTAAGCTTTTATTTTCCAATCATAACTTGATTGGGTATGAGAATATCAAGAAGGGCTCTAGATATATCTTAGTTTATACTAGATTATCCTCCCTATTAACCCATACCCTCATAATTCCAAAATGACATACATATAAATGCTTCTTGTAATTACAAGTACCAACATGCTACAATATCTACCATATCTTATAATATTCTTTGGTTTAGTTACCAAATATGGGAAACTCATGTTTAAAACTCCTTCACTAATCAATATATACTCAACTTAAGAAACACAACATCATATCATATACCATTGTCCTATAACTAGTGCTAGTAAGCATGGTAAGGAACTTGTATCATAGTCTTTAAAATTGTCTTCTTCAAGATAAATACACCATATAAACTATGGTGCAATATTCAACTAAAAGGAAACATTCTTATCTTAATCAATTACACACAATAGCATGATCTTCACAACTAGTGATATCAATAGTCTTAATATTAATATCGATTACTTGACTAGCATATAACAATCAGCCTAGTACAATGTACTAGAGTATTAAGATCAGCAATAGCATATAGATAATCCATGCTAGTATATTAGCTATTAATACCCAACAACTACTTCTCTTTATTGCCCCTAAGAGGTGGGGTTTTAGTAACATCTGTAATAGTATATTCACTATGAATGTAATGTTTCTACTACCAAGTATGGCCAGGATATAACTTTGATTGCCACATAGCCTCACTATTCCAGATGTGCAACTCAATAGGCATGATAATAGGATAAACCTTTCCTTTCATAAACACATTTTTTTTTTCACAATGCTACATATAGAGTGACCCCAAAATTGACTAGTTCCATTTTAATGATCTAAACTAAACTTCAATGGTACATATACATATACAAATCTATCTCATATTTTTTAAATTTTTGTTTACCCTATGTGTGAGAGGGGAGAGAGAAAAGGAATGCTATTTTATTAATTGAACTATCACCTAAAAATTCCCTCTTGTGATTTCATTTACACGTCCCATAGCCAACTACTATGTTGGACATAATTTTAATGAGTATTGTGGAGTCTATCAACATAAGTATTCATGTGTGGCAGGGTAGATGGAATCTATCAACATAATGTCAATATATAGTTTGGAGTAATTATTTTCCAGTGGCAAGAATGAATAATTTAGAAAGAAATACTACATTAGAAAAGTAATGTGGAGGAGGGGTGTCCTCAGCTCTAGGGACAATGCTGAAGATATCTTGATAATGATGGAACTTAGGATCATCAACACATACTGCTATAATCTTGTCATCCTTTTCACTCTGATCAATCATAGGCATCAACTCAATAGTCTTGACTCTAAGAAAACAACCTAGTAGCACTGATTCTTGACCTTGCTGCCCTTTGAAATCTCCACAATAAACTGAATATTGAAGGAGCTCCTGTTCCAATTTCGAGATCATGCCATGGATGTGCTGCAACAGATCATTGAGTCATCGATGAGAGAATGCACTCATTCATGTTAGTGTAACTGTTGTAAATCACAACTGAATGAGGTGTCCAGTTCTCTTCAGTGTGTTGCCCAATGTGTTGTCAATCTGTTGTAGTTTGTTGTCAAGTTAGATAGTAGATTTATAAGAAGTTGTTTAGTCAGTTTACTATTATAAATTGTAATCTCTTGTTTGCTAATTAATAGAGAAATATTTTTGAGTTTCTTTTTGTGTTATCTATTGCTTTCTTCTTTATTCTTAGTTTTCCAATATGGTATCAGAGCTAGTTTGGATGTGACTCCGCCATTGGAGTGCCCAAGAATATGAGAGCCTTGTTGGAACTAGACAACTGAGAGGGGGGGTGAATCAATTGTCCCACAATAAAAACTTTTCTACCTTTAACCTTCTTTATTATCTTACTATTAGATTAGTGATGTAAACATTAAAGCATAGATCAACAACATAAGAGCAGAAATATAATCAACACATTTGACACCAAGATTTTGATGTGGAAACCCAGTTAAGGGAAAAACCATGGTGGGGGTTAACCCACAAAATGCGTACCCTGTTAAAAGTACTTAGTAAAATAGAAGGTACATGCCTTCGGGCGCACTGCCTAGAGCTCACTGCTCAAAAGAGAGGCTCACTGCCTACATAATTTATTTAGAAAGAATTAACTGAGAAATAGCATCTACTTCATGCCTGATTCAGTTTCAATGAATGCTCAAGAACTTTCACTTTGCCCCAAATTCTTCCTCACACTCTATACTGCTCTCGCTCCTTTCCTTCTCTTCTCTGCTCCTGATCCTTTCTTTGGATTGATCTATTTTGCACAAGGATGATTTTAATACCTCTTCAACAAGTATTTATATACTTCATCAACCTTGGAATGATCAACAAGGTCGGCTAACCTTAACGCGGATCATTGCACTGTTGGCCAAACACAATTGAGACTTGAATCTTCTTCTACAACCAATCTATGCTTCATAAAAATACTCTAAGACATCCACAAGAGGCTAGGAACATCTGATCAGCCAAGGCTGGGAAGAACATCAACCTCAAAGAGAAAATCTTCAATCAACAAGCTCAACCTTCAATGCGGACCTCTAACATAGTAGCCATATGATCTAGAGACCTGCACAAGCACATTAAATTCACCAATAAAATTCATTCTAAACTTGGAAATTTTTAGAAGCATTTGAATCTTCCTTCGGAACCTCAAGAACACTCTCTACGATGACTGTCAAACTAGAAGGATAGCTTGCGGACCTCCAAACCATGAACCACAGGTGTTGATGATACACATTGACTTCCCAAACATGCCTTTAGATCTGTAGATCACAATTTTATACTACTGGAGCAATCCGTCCCTCTTTCCTATCACTTTGTCTTTCCTAAGTATTGCAGGAATAGGTTCTACTCAGATGGCCATAACTCCTTCAAATCTTCATGCAGATTTCTCAAATCTTAACTAAAGCAATCTTTGACAATCCTCTACACAGTCACATGATCCGCATGCATTAATTGTCATTAATTTTCTCAATATCCTTAACAGTCTAGTCCTCTATGCAGACAACAAAATAGAATACAGTTGACACCAATGGCAACAAGGATATGTTGACATCAATGACAGCCCACTTAGGCACATATTTGCAACAATCTCCCCCTTTGTCATTGATGGCAACATATGATGTGAAAAACTGAATCTAACCATGAAGACAAGAACTTCTCCCCCTTTCTCTTCTCACTTCTACAACTATTTTCTTTACTGCTCCCCCCTACATCAGCAAGTCCAATTGCATTCATGATGTTAGGTCTGGTCTGAGTTAGATAAAGTAGTCCTCTAATCATTGATCTATATCTTTTCTGATTTGCCTTGGGAGAGTCATCATCTTTGCTTAGCTTGCATCCAGTTACCATAGGTGTACCTACTGGCTTAGAGTCTTCCATTCCAAATTTCTTTAGCAATTCTTTTACATACTTGGACTAAGATATGAAGATACCTTTATCTGATTGAACAATTTGCAGACCTAGGAAGAAATTCATCTCACCAAACATTGACATCTCAAACTCACTTTTCATCTGATCAGCAAATGCTTTACACATGCATTCATTTCCACCAAAAATGATATCATCAACAAAAACTTCAACAATTAGAATCTCCTCATGATCAATTTTGAAGTAGAGATTACTATCAACAGTACCTTTGCTAAATCCTAGCTTAAGCAAGTGCTTATCCAATCTGGCATACCAGGCTCTTGGAGCTTGCTTGAGTCCATACAAGGCTTTTCTCAATCTACAAACTATATCTCCCTGATCAGATAACTGAAATCCTTCCAGTTGCTCAATGTAGAATTCTTCCTCCAAATCTCCATTCAGAAATGCTGATTTCACATCCATTTGATATACTTTAAAATCTTTGAAGGCAGCAAATGCAAGAAATAATCTAACTACCTCTATCCTTGCCACCGGAGCAAAAGTTTCTTCAAAATCAATTCCTTCCACTTGAGAGTAGCCTTTACATACCAACCTTGCCTTATTCCTTACTACCTCGCCATCTTCATTTAGTTTATTCCAAAAGACCCATTCGGTTCCAATCACATTTTTGTCCTCAGGTCTAGGAACTAGATCCCATGTGTGATTCTTTTCAATTTGCATCAATTCCTCTTCCATTGCTTTGACCCAGTTTTCATCATTGCAAGCTTCACTTACTGATTTAGGTTCAATCCTTGAAATCAAACAAATCTCTTCTTGATCTTCAAACATTTTTCTCCTAGTTCAAACACCTTTACTCTTGTCTCCTATGATTTGATCTTCAAGATGATTTAACCTTACATACCTGGGAGTTTTGGAGATGGTTTGAGCCTCTATTTCTTGAACTTGTTCCTCATCATCTGTGTTAACTTCTAGAGTTACTGGTTCAAGCCGAATCTGAGTCTAAACTTGAACTTGCCTTCCTTGATTTTGATTTTCATCTTGATCATCTGAATCATATCTGGAGTACCTGGAATGTCCTTTGCTTTCATCAACTTTAACATTCACACTTTCAACAATCTTCTTCAATCTTTTATTGAAGCACTGATAGGCCTTGCTTTGAGTTGAGTATCCTAGAAATATTCCTTCATTACTTCTTGCCTCAAACTTACCTAAATTCTCATCTCTTTTGATATAACATTTACTACCAAAGACTCTGAAGTATCTCATAGTAGGAGGATGACCAAACCAAAGTTCATAAGGAGTCTTACTAGAATTTCCTTTGATCTGCACTCGGTTAAGAGTGTAGACAACAGTACTCATGGCTTCTCTCCAATAAACTTGAGGAACATTTGTCTCCATCATCATGGTTCTGGCAGTTTATTGAATGGTTTGGTTCTTTCTTTTCACAACTCCATTTTGCTGAGGAGTCCTAGGAGCAAATAACTGTCTTTTTATTCCATGCTTTTCACAGAAAGCATCAAACTCACCAGAGGTAAATTATCCACCTCTATCAGATCTCAGATATTTTAATTTCCCACCAATCTCATTTTCAACTGCCATCTTGAACACCTTAAACTTGTCAAGGGCTTCTAATTTTTCTTTTAGAAAAGTTACCAACATCATCTGGGAGTAATCATCAATTACCAACATAAAATATCTATCTCCTTGCACACTCCTAATTCTAGCAGGACCATAAAGATCAGTATGTACCAGTTCCAATCTCTCATTTGAACCTTGTTCCTTACTCTTGAATAAAATTTTATTCTGTTTGCCCAACTGAGACTCTCTACATATGTTATTAGGTTTCACAAGTCTTGGAAGATCTCTTACAGCTTGAGTAGAACTTATTTTGACAATGTTGTCAAAATTCACATGACACATCCTCCTATGCCATAGCCAACTTTGATCTATTTGAGCAATCAAACAACTTTTCCCATAACTACTTAAGTGAAAGATGTTACCTCTAGTTTGAGTACCAGATGCAATTTTAGTTTCAGAGTTTTCCAAGATTATGCATTTACCATCCTTGAACCAAAGATCATAACCCTTGTCAACCAACTGTCCAACACTGAGAAAATTATGTTTTAGTCCTTCCACATACAGAACATCATTGGTGCTGTTCTTGCCATCAAGAGAGATGGATCCCCTGCCATGGATTCTACTAGATGAGTTATCTCCAAATTTCACAAGTCCTCCTTCATAGTTTTCAAAATTCACAAACTTACTCTTGTCACCAGTCATATGATGAGTGTTGCAAGTATGGGCCTAATCGGTGTTGTCATTAATGTCAACATACTCATGTTGCATTGATGAGAAGGATTAGATGAGCTGTGTGCTGAGGATATTGAGAAAATGAGTCTCAATCAGGAACAGTGAAGAATAGTGATGACAAGAAGGTAAAAGTCCTCAATAGCTTGAGGATTAGAGGATGCGGTTTAAAGGGTTTGTAGATATAAGTCTTGAGATGCTCCAGTCAAGTTTTCAGAGGTCCACATGAAGATCTGAAGAAGTTATGGTCACTCAAGTAGAACTGGTTCTAGTAGGTGTTCAGAGGTGATAGAGTGCCATAGATAGGTCCGATGAGATCCAGAATTTCATTATCCTGTTCTGCAGATTTGAGGTAGTGTTTAGGATGTTCCTGTGAAGTATCCACTAGATTGGTTCATGGGTTGAAGGTCCGGAAGAGCCTATTCATTTGTGACAATGATGACAGACTGTGTTCTTGAAGCTCCGAATGAAGGAGAGAAGAATTCCAGTAGGATGATGAAGTGCGGATGTTCTTGGTGATTCAGGGAAGGTTATGATGATCGTTGGATCATGTCCAATTCATGTTGGTGGTCCGCATTGAAGTTAGAGTTTGCATTTGAAGAATAACTACGGATATTGGTGTTCTTCTTAAGACTGGCCGACCATATGTATTACACGTCTCGCGGACGCTCTTGTAGGTGTTTGCCGACTTAGATGATTATTCCTAAGTCGATGCCTTGTATAAATAAGGGATTGTGAAGTCATTTTGAAGTGTGTCTTGTGGTGATGAGTGTGTGGTAGCGAAGAGAAGTGCGAAAGGCAGAGCAGAAGTATTGGGCTTAAATGGAACTGATTCAAGCATGCTGAAGATGCTATTCTCCAGTTCATAAAGGTGATACTTATTCTTTTGTAGATAGTGTGTCTCTTGTAGGTAGTGAGCCTCTTGTGAGTAGTGTGCTCAGGCAATGAGCCCTAATTGGCATGTGCCATTTTATTCTTTTTATTCTTCTAACAGAGAATACTTTCTTGGGTTAATCACCCCGTGGTTTTTCCCTTAACCGGGTTTTCTATGTCAAAATCTTGGTGTCAGATGTGTTGATATGTTTCTGCTTTTGATTTGAATGCATTCTGGTTCATGATTAATATTATGCTAATCACTAAAGAAGATTCAAGTGTTTATAAAGAGAAAGTTTCGCACAACTGATTCACCCCCCCTCTCAGTTGTATGCCCTAAGTCTAACAGAGAACATCCACTATCAATCACCCATTCATCCTTTTCAATAACTTGAGTAGCCAAGGCACTTTCTACATTTTCACAGCTAGCAGATTCAGTAGACATCGGATCTTCTTCTTTGATAGCAATAAACACCCAATCATTTTCAGATGAGCCTCCATGATCAGATACATCATCTATTACCCCTTCTTCTCCATTTTTCTTGGACATAGTAACATTTCTTCTGACCTTTATACCTATTAGGGTTTGATTTTGAAAACTTTTCTGGACATCTTGAGGCAAAATGACCAATCTTATTACAAGCAAAACATTTGAGTGGTAATTTTCCTTCATACTTATCAGATCCTCTTGGCATTCTTCTGGAAATAAGAGCTTCAAGATCTGCTATTTCTATTTCAACATCTTCAAGATCTTTTCTTGTCTTCATAAATCTATTTGATCTTGCAGAGGAACTTTCACGTAGATCATATCTTTGTTCTCCATACACACTGGCCTTAAATGCAGATTCAGACTTGGGAAGAGAATCACCAAACTCACTTAATTCAAAAGCTTAAATCTTGCCAACCAGATGATCTCTTGTAACATCTGAGACTATCCTGATCTCTTCTATAGCTGCAACCTTATGTTTGTATGAATCTGATAAAGATCTGAGTACTTTTGATACAATTTCTGATTCTTCCAAAGTTCCACCAGCACACCTGATGCCACACACAAGTTCATTTATCTTTTACATGTAGATTGTGATGTTTTCATCTTCGCTCATCCTCATAGTTTCAAAATTTTCTCTCAGACTTTGCAGCTTTGCACATTTGACATATTTATCACCTTCATACAAAAACTCCAACTTTTTCAAGATTTCATAAGCAATTTTTAGACCAAAGACATTTGTCATCTCTGAATCAGTCAGGGCACTCAACAAGGCTTCTTTAGCTCAAAGATTATTTTCATAATCTTTGATTTGATCAGGAGTTGAAGGACCTTTCTCCAGAGGTTTATACTCAACACTAGTTATTGCCCAATAAGCATCACCCAGGCATTGCAAATGATACTCCATGCAATTTTTCCAAACATAAAAATTTGTTCCATCAAATCTTGGACTATCCTTCTTGTAGGTTGACCTCCTGGATCTCCTCAAGTGGTTAGGCTTTTATGAGAGGATCTGGCTTTGATACCAATTGTTGGAACTAGACAACTGAGAGGGGGGGTGAATCAGTTGTCCCACAATAAAAACTTTTCTACCTTTAACCTTCTTTATTATCTTACTATCATATTAGTGATGTAAACATTAAAGCATAGATCAACAACATAAGAGCAGAAATATAATCAACACATTTGACACCAAGATTTTGACATGGAAACCCGGTTAAGGAAAAAACCACAGTGGGGGTTAACCCACAAAATGCGTACCCTGTTAAAAGTACTTAGTAAAATAGAAGGCACATGCCTTTGGGCGCACTGCCTAGAGCTCACTACTCAAAAGAGAGGCTCACTACCTACATAATTTATTTAGAAAGAACTAACTAAGAAATAGCATCTACTTCATACCTGATTCAGTTTCAATGAATGCTCAAGAACTTTTGCTTTGCCCCAAATTCTTCCTCACACTCTATACTACTCTCGCTCCTTTCCTTCTCTGCTCTGCTCCTGATCCACTCTATGCTTCATAAAAATACTCTAAGGCATCCGTAATAGGCTAGGAACATCCAGTTGGCCAAGGCTAGGAAGAACATCAACCTCAAAGAGAAAATCTTCAATCAACAAGCTCAACCTTCAATGCGGACCTCTAACATAGTAGCCATAAGATCTAGAGACCTCCACAAGCACATTGAATTCAGCAATAACATTCATTCTAAACCAAATTATTAGAAGCATTTGAATCTTCCTCTGGAACCTCAAGAACACTCTCTGCCATGACTGTCAAACTAGAAGGACAGCTTGTGGACCTCCAAACCATGAACCACTGGTGTTGATGATACACATTGACTTCCCAAACATGCCTTTAGATCTGCATATCACAATTTTATATTATCAGAGCAATCCGGACCTCTTTCCTATCACTCTGTCTTTCCTGAGTATTATAGGAACCAGTTCTACTCAAATGGCCATAACTCCTTCAAATCTTCATGCGGATTTCTTAAATCTTAACTGGAGCAATCTCTGACAATCCTCTACATAGTCACATGATTTGCATGCATTAATTGTCATTAATTTTCTCAATATCCTCAATAGTTCAATCCTCTATGCAGACAACAAAATAGAATACAATTGACACCAATGGCAACAAGGATATGTTGACATCAATGACAACCCACTTAGGCACATATTTGCAACAAGCCTCTTATAAGAAATTAAGGTTGTTGTAGAGAGTACAATTCTTTCTTTTTTCTCTTTCTCATTTCTGTTAATATTCTAAAAATGAAGATATAATGGGCAAAAGGTTTTGTGTAATGGTAGCAGCACCAGATTTAATGCACTTGTTTAAAGGCACAACTCTTGCGTCATGGTTGGGTGATGAGAAGGCTCAAACAATTAACACGGGAGATCTCATTCACTCAAACTCTACACATATACGATGGAAGGTGGAAGGTACATTGAGTATCAGAGAAGTGCGATTCAATATAAAAGTGTTGCATCTATGTGGTTGTCCTCAACTATCTTTAATGGTTGTGAGAACATGGGTATCTCCTATGTGTCTAGAATTTTTGTGTGAAAGTGTTGTTATGATTGGTTGGACTGGTTGTATGAAGAAGATGACTTCATAGATAGATGTTCAATAGTCCGAGATGCTTGTGGGTTGAAGAAACTATACCTCATTGGGGTTATGAGACATGCATGTGAGGATTGATGTCCAATAGTTCAAGGGAGATCCAAAAATCTAGAAGTTCAGCATCATACCTTTACGAAGTTAATGAGACACTTCATGTGCAAATGGTGTCCAATGATGTTGGGAACTTGGATTGTAGCTAGGAGACTATACCTGGAGTAGCTTGAAGAAGTCTCACTGGTCCAAGAACTATTTTTTTAAAGAACAACTTCTGCATAATGTATTTCCTATTGTTTTATGTTATTAGTTAGTTCACAGATATGTTAGGAATTCACAAAAAAATTAGTTATTCATTAAGGGGGAGTGTTAGCATAACTATTATAAATCATAACTAAATGAGGTGTCCAGTTCTCTTTAGTGTGCTATCTAATATGTTGTCAATCTATTACAGTTTGTTCTCAAGTTAGATAGCGTATTTATAGGAAGTTGTTTAGTTAGTTTACTATTATAAATTGTAATCTCTTGTTTGATAATTAATAGAGAAATATTTGAGTTTCTTTTTGTGTTATCTACTGCTTTCT